>CM028134.1:304455000-314455000 GCA_016271365.2 Neoceratodus forsteri | reverse complement strand
GGTCTCCTTTACTCCGGGGTGGTTTGGATTCCAGCCAGATTCTACGCTGACCTGATCCCACTTCTAACACCATGTGTGACAAGGCGCAACCTCACCATGGGATTCAGGATCAGCTTTGCGGTGGTTAAGGAGTCTCAGGAAGACCAGTTTGTTAACATCAAGCCAACCAGGTATATTTTTATTTTCTTAATATGGTTGGTGACACAAAACTTTGGGCTTCTACCCTTTTCCTTTTTAAGCCCCACTGAAGAAAATGAAACAAAAACAGAAATAAAGAGGCCTAGCTCCGGGTGGCAGCACTGACTAAACAATCCCTGACCCTAACTAGAAACCCGCCCTTTTCCAGAAGGCTAGACCTTCTGGAAGAACGCAAACAATAAAACAGAAAACTCACAATGGAAATAACTTTTTTCTTTTTGGCCTAATTCAGGAGACCAATCTCCTGAGGGGTGCTTAAGGGACTCCTGTTCTGGAACACATCCAAGCAGCTTGTCAGCCCTCGACCCCTGCAGCAACTGCCTGCTGGCTTTTCCTTCCAGTTTTTAAAGCGCTCCTGTCTGTGCAGCTGCAGCTAATCAGCCAAATCAGCTGCAACTGTACCCTGACTAACTTACTCAGGGAAACTCCCTCTCCTGCAGTACCTGAGTTTATCACAGGAGCTATGAACAGAAGAGGAGCAGAAAGTACATTTCACCTCAGGCAATGGTGGTTAGACAGGAACAATAAGCTCCGGTAGTGCAATGAGAGGGTTCTGTTTGGTGTTCATGGCTTTTTATTATTCTCAAAGTGTTGTTCACTGCCTCATGCTGCCCACCCAAGGTGCTGCTGAAGGTTCTGCCCCAGTTGGGCCAATAGCCAAGGGTGAGGGAGGGAAGTACACGGCGGGCATTAGGGCAGGGGAGGTGTTGTTTTCAGCAGGGACAGAGAAAGAGTGAGGAAGCACACTGATTCATGTATACTCATTATGTGCTTCAGCTCCACTGCCATTGGAGCAAACTTTTGTGATGTGTTCAGTATCCAGTCATGTCCTTCCACACCCCTTAAATTCTCTCCTCTTCCATCTGCAATACAACAGCATAGCTCTCACTACGCAGTTGTAGAAAGGAATAATTCTGGTTCCAGTCAATTCCAGTTTTCAAAGGACATTTTGGCAGGTAGCAATAAGAAAATATTATTATTCCACTTCCTGATGCATTCCAGTTCTGGACTGATTCCTGCATTCACCAAGTCCTAGGAGTGGGCAAAAGTTTTGAATTCCGCTTTTGCAAAACTTCAGCAAAATTTCATGAAAATTTTCAGAACTTCCGCCATTGGCAAAATTGTGATCTCCCGCAGATTTTCACCCCATTCTTTGGGTGTTTTTACTGAACTGAAGAATAATACATATAAACTGCGGAATTTATTCCATCCACCAGTTTAATGTATTCATATCCTAAATTGTTATACAGCACCTTATCGACACCTTGTCCAATAAAATACCCTGGTGTTTAGTGGTCCCTCCCCACCTGCTGATCACGGGGCCCCATGTAAAAACCCCACCCATCGCTGTTGTGGCCCTTCACACACACTGATTACAGGTCCACTGTAAAAAAAAAAAACCCAATCCCTGGTGTCCAGTGGTCCCCCCATCCACTGATCATGGGTCCTCTGTAAAAAAAAAAAACACTGATCCCTGTCATGGCTCCCTGCACCCTCCAGTCATGGGTCCCATGTGCAAACACCCTCCAATCTCTTCCTTGGCCCCCCTGCACCCGCTGATAAGTGGGTCCAATGTAAAAACTCTCTGATCCCTGGTGTCCAGTGATTTCCCCATCCACCTGTCATTGGCCCCAAAAAGTTATAATTCCTTGGTGTCTAGTGGGCTCCCCTCTAATTCAGGATCCCTTAGTAAAATTAAAACAGCCAGCAGTCTATTGACTCCATCCAACTCATTTATATTATTCCCAGGTGTCGGTGATTCCCCCTCCTCTATCCCTGATCCCTGAAAAAAGTAATCCAAATTCCCTATTGTCAGAGGACCCCTATCCGACAGTTAGTCCACCATCAACCTGCTCCCCCTCACTGACCCATGGGCCACCCGGTCTCATGCTCTCTCCTCCATGGCTAGTGGCCCACTGAATGGTCAATAAATGATGCATACGCTTATTCATTGACAGTTCAGTTGGACACCAGCTGTGGAGGAGAGAAGAGGGTTGTGCCAGTGGCCTACTTGGGCTAGGGGTGTGAGGGGGAGCAGGGTGGTGGTGGACTAACTGTCGAGGTGGGGAGTCCACTAGTCACCAGTGAAATTGGGTTACTTTTTTTTTTCAGCAAAGCAGGGATAGGGAAGGGGGGTCCACTGGACACCAGGGAATAATATAAATGGAGATGGACAGAGTTGATGGACTGCCAGCTGTTTTTTTTATTATGGAGATCCTGGATAGTAAGGGGGTCTGCTACACACCAGGGAATTATAACTTTTTTGGGGCAATGATCAGTGGTGGGGGGGACCACTGGACACCAGGGATCTGAGTTTGTTTGTATTTTTATATTGGACCTGTGATCAGGAAGTGTGGGGGGAAGGCCACAGCAGAGATCAGAGTTTTTTTTTTAAAGGGACCTATGATCGGTGGGTGGGGGACCACTGGACACCAGGGATCAGAGTATTTTTTTTACATTGTACCCATGATGGGCTGGTGTTGGGGGGCTACAGTAGTGATTGGAGGATGTTTGTATATGGGACCTGCCATCAGTGGGTGTGGGGGGGGGCCACTGCAGGGATCAAAGTTTTTTTTTTTCAGGTGACCCATGATCAGTGGGTGGGGTGGACCGCTAGACACATTCAATGTTTTTTTTTTTTAATGTGGGATGGGACCCCTGACTGGACGGTATGGGAGGGTAGATTAATGTATTAAACTGTGGGGGAAAAGCATCAGAACTGACCACTGACAATGATCAGTTCTGCAGATTTATTTTGCCACAATTTTATACATTAACCCTCAGCTGGTTGATTTATTTTGCCTTTTTAAGGCAAAATTTCCATGAATGTTACGAAAATTATTTTGGAACTTTTGCGGAAGTGAAAGTCTCACTTTGGTGGAAATTCTGCTGACAGAATTTCTTTTTCGCATATGGCTACCAAGCCCACTTATGCTGCATCTTCAAAAGTCCAATAATGACCCTCCTATAAAAAGGTGACCAGAACCAAACACCATGCTGAGCCTTCAGATATTCTCTTGCTCTAACCAGGGCCTTACTAGGTAATCATAAAATTGTATATAATGAACTGCTCATAGCCTTGGTGGCTCTATGTATATTACCTGTCCATTTTTTAACTGTGCGTATTTACTGAATATGTTATGTTCCCCTGACTCTGTGTAACTACCTAAACTGTATCATGTTGTCCTCTGTATGGAACTCATATTTCCTTGTACTCTTCTGGGTCATACCTGAAAACAGGCAAAAGTCTTGTCTAGTATACTTACTGGGTTAATAAAAGCTAAATAAATAAATAACACCTCTTACTGATTTGTATTGCAACCCTGTAACCATATCTCCTTTTTTACACTCACCCAGGCAGTTTTACCAGGGCAATACAGTAGTGATGACAGTTTTCATTTTCCCTGTTTAAGCAAGCCACAAATCAGAAACACTTTGAAACACTCGCCAATGCTCATACATTTTTATAATTTATTTTCATTATTTCAATTCTTTTTAAACTATTTTTGTGCACAGTGATGATTGGCATAGGAGGGGCTGACAGGTTTGATCAACATTACATGCTACATGCCAAAATCCCCAAACCAACCCACATGCCACAAACATGCTACACTCCGTAACAACTTCAAGCTCCAAAGACTCATCCACAGATCATTCCATACCCCCTTTTCTGCACTGCAATGTTATGGAGGGCTATTTTCTGGCATAGCATGGGCAGATAGTCTACATGCTTAAAGCCCTCAAACCAGCACTCTTGCTGCAACCAACGTTACACCCTACAACTCCAAGCTCCAAATGCTCGCCAACAGATCAGCCACATGCACACAAGAAATTTAAAGCCCTGGTTAGTCCCGAAGCAGACACCAACCTCCTGACCCATGAGAAGAGATTTTGTGAAGTTTTACTCTGCCTGCTAATTCCCTGTGAAGTCACCAACTTTGCACCGTGAAACAGTTCATGAAACTGGCTTCTGGTTATGAAACTTCACCAGTAAACTTTGAAAACTTTAAAGTTAACTTCAACTTTTGTTAGTAACTTTGAAGTTAATGAAAGACATGGTTTGTCACATGATTCACTTACTGCAGGTCGCATGGGAAACTCAAGGCAGGCAGGAAGTGAATGTCTCACTTTCATTTTGGCAGTTGTATCTGAAGGAGACAGTCTCATAGACAGAGAACATCTACAATAGCAATATATCTTTAGAGTTTAATATTTTCCACCTTTCTGAGTTCTAATCCTTATCTTTCCTTACTTTATTTTCTTCATTTATAAATTTTTTTCATGTACCCTTTTGTTTTTTGTTGTTTCTCCAGGTAGGTGTGCATGTGTGTTTCTGAGTTTATCTGACTCTCTTTCTGTCCTTATCTTTTTTTTAATTTTTTAGTTAATGAAGGGGCAGCATCAGGAGTCCAGAAAGGGTGGGTCTGGGGCAGCAGTTATTCGCATCAACTGACACACTTTAAACCAAGACATTGCTGGCTCCCTCCAGATCAGGAAGGGATTTCTGCTGCTGCTGCAATATAGGAGCATGAACCAGAGTAGCAGGAACTGCAGCAGCAGGAACCACAGCAGCCGAAACCACAGCAAGAACAGCACCTACAAGGTCCCCCACCCAAGGAGGAGCCTGCTGCCTCATCATCTGCTGCTCCACCCTCCACAGCATTCTGTAGTGTGGGACATTTTTGATATGGAGCCTGCAGATGGGACGGTGGTCATCTGCAAGTCTGTGGGTGCCGTATGAGGTAGGGGAAAAGAGGGAGCTGTTTTGGGACTGGCGGCCAAAGGATGCACCTCTGCATCCACCATCTGAATGAGTGGAGGGCCAAGGAGCGTGAGGTAGTAGCATGTGGTGGTGATGGTGATGGCCCCGGGGGTAATGTTGTGGAGCAGCAGGAGGTCAGCCATGGTGCTGCTGTGAGTCAGTGTGGCAGCCATAGGAAGGATCACAGCAGTACTCGGCCTGTACCTCCCAGATAGCTGCCTGAACCATCATGTTATGGCAATGACCCCATGGCATCTGCCACTCAGGGTGATGTGGCAGTTGTATGAGATGAGCTGCACATGCTGTGGCAGGATTTCAACAATTTCTGGAAGGAAGTGATATATTGGCTTAATAATTTTACTTCCAGCCAGGAGAGAATCCTCACTCTCCTGACCTAGCTGCGTGGCAGTGGTGGGCATGGCTCAGCTTCTGGCAATGCTGGTGGGCTCATCTGACTGGTTGCCAAAAACTACTTTATGTTTAGTCTTTCTGTAATATGTGTTCTTAATTTCTCCACCCTTTAGTTCCCCCAATAAAAATAATAATAAAAAAAATATAAAAAGTTATAAAAAGTAAAAAAAAAAAAAATGTCTGTCGTTTTCATCTCTTCTTTCTCTATCTTCCTTTTTAGTATTGTCTCATTCTTTTGGATGTCCCTTGCCTGTCCCATTCTGTTCTTTCTTTAATCTTTATACATAATGAACCACTTTCCTTCTTTTTGGTTTTGTTACTGATTCATGTGTACTCCAGCTATTCACAAATGTCAAGTATTTGCCACATTAAATAAATTGTTTCCCAATGCTATGTGATGGTGTGTGACTGGTAGTTGTGTGCAACTGCCAACAACCCAAAGACGTGCAAAGCCATAACACAGACATGAGCTATTCTCCTGAGAAGTTCAACATAAATCTGTTGTAAGTAGTTAACATGTTTACTGCATTTGCCAGAAATGCCAAGTCGTGTCCCCAGACAGAAAATGCTTCCCTTCTGTCAAATACTGTTGCCACACACAGCTGAGTAGGTGGTGCAAACCACATGTGAAATTTGAAAGAGAACTTACACACAACTACGGTACTAAGCATTTTTGGGCCTGCTACCCCACCACCACCACTGTACCAGAAATGTCAAGTTGTGTCCCCAGATAGAAAATGCTTCCCTTCTGTCAAATACTGTTGCTGCACGCACCTGAGTAGGCGCTGCAAACAACATGTGAAACTTGCAAGAGAACTTAAACATAATTATAGTACTAAGCATTTTTAGGCCTGCCACCCCACTACCACAGCTAGCACCTTTCCAGAAATATGAAGTTGTGTCCCCAGAGAGAAAAATGCTTCCCTTTGGTCAAATACTGTTACCGCACACACAAGAGAAGGTGATGCAAACCACATTTGAGACTTACAAGAGAACTTAAACATATTTCTCATACTAAGCATTTTTGGGCCTGCCACCCCACTACCACAGCTAGCACCTTTCCAGAAATGTGACGTTGTGTCCCCAGACATAACAATCTCAAGTGGTTGTGTTTTTACTTTGAGAATGGAGTAAATAGTTCAAGGAGAGGATGCTTTGCAGGTGCTGCTGCTGCATGCTGCTGTTGTTCTGGCCAGCTCATTGTGGATACATGATGGCACATAGACATAGTGCACAGGTAAGTACCTTTGTTTTCTTTTCATTGTTAGGGAGGGGATGGTTATTGCTACTGTTCAAAATCTAATATATTTGTACTGCTCTTTCATTCTTTTTCAGTTATTTGTGCAGATGACATCATACTGATGGACAGCTACAACATGTATGTTGTCGTCATGCACAAGCAGCACAACGTTGACCAACCATGAAGACAAGTATTTTTTTGTTTTGGGGGGGACTTACTTCTGTACCATAATTGATACATTAATTGTATTTGTTAATCACTGCCTCTGCTGTTCTTCCCTACAGGTATTCCTTGTGCCTGTATTTTTTCCAGTTATGGGCTTGATTCACCAAGCAAATGACATTACTGAGTGACCCCGGGCCAGGGTAAATGCTGACTTCCAACTTCCTTTAAGCTTTAATTCCTGGTATTGCACACACCTTTCAAGGTGATCATTTTTTCATTTTCCTTTTCTGGAGGTGTAGGTATTTTCATTGCCAATTGTGTCAATTCAAAACTCAATATTCACTGTTGCTATTGTTATAATTTCAGGTACAGTACTTTCCAGACTGTGCATGCACTGCAAAATACTTGACTTGACTTAACTGAGAAGATGGAAATGGAGATGGCTTGCTTGCCTGCTGGCTCCCATGAGGAATCTATGTCATCTGACACATCATCCCCATCATAGTCTGCAAAAAAGCTGGCATTCTCATCATCCTCTGCAGGTCTGTCTTCCTCAGTAGCAACAGACTCTGTGGTAGGTACAGGCACCTCCTGTTTATGACTAGCATCCTCATGTTGCTCCACATGTACCCCCTCACCCACTGCCACTGGACATACACATTGTCAGGCTCTGCCTACTACCCACCATCATCAACAGCACCACTTCCAAATTGCACTTCAAAACCAACTGTCTCCAGGCCCGCAGTTGTTTATTTGGTGGTGCTGCTGCTGTTTCCTGTCCATGTGTTACTTGACATTGACACATCCGTCACCATGTCTGCCACAGATTCGGAAGACAAAAACTTACAGGCAGGAAAGTCAACACCAGGGCAAAATATGTTGCTACTACTACTACTATTACTACCTGCCTCAGAGTCATCTGAATGCTGTCTCTCTGCTCTCACTGACACGTTTTTGGTTCCTGCACCACTATTAAGGACCACAAATTGAGCAATGTTCTTTGTGGCTACTCCATAGCCTCTCACTTTAGTTGCCCTTTTCTTCCCAGTCATTCTTCAGTGCACGCATGGACACAACTGTCAATCTGGTTAAATTGCAGTCAGGAGGACAGTGATTTTTTTTTCTAAATAAAGGTGTGCTGGCAGGGACACAACCAATCACTGGTTAAATCACAGTCAGGAGGACAGTGATTTTTGTCCTAGCAAAGGAATGCACACAGGGACACACAACAATCACTCTGGTTAAATTTGCAGTCAGGAGGACAGTGTTTTTTTTCCTAGCACAGGTGTGCATGCAGGGACACATAACAATCAATCAGGTTAAATCACATTCAAGAGGACAGTGATCTTTTTCTCTAAATAAATGTGCGCCTGCAGGGACACAAAGATCATTCTGGTTAAATCTTAGTCAGGAGGACAGTGATTTTTTTCCTAGCACAGGTGTGCATACAGGGACACACAACAATCACTCTGGTTAAATTCGCAGTCAGGCGCACAGTGATTTTTTTTCCTAAATAAAGTTGTGTGGCAGGGAGAAAACAATCACTCTGGTTAAATTACAGGCAGGAGGACAGTGATTTTGTTTTTAAATAAAGGTGTGCCAGCAGTGACACAACAATCATGCTGGTTAAATCACAGTCAGAAGGACAGTGATTTTTTTTCCTAGCACAGTTGTGCACACAGGGACACACAACAATCACTCTGGTTAAATTCAGAGTCAGGAGTATAGTGATTTTTTCCCCAGCACAGGTATACATGCAGGGACACACAACAATCACTCTGGTTAAATCACAGTCAGGAGGACAGTGATTTTTTTTCCTAGCACAGTTGTGCACACAGGGACACACAACAATCACTCTGATTAAATTCACAGTCAGGAGGACAGTGATTTTTTTCCTAGCACAGGTATACATGCAGGGACACACAACAATCACTCTTGTTAAATTTGCAGTCAAGAGGACAGTGATTGTTTTTTTCTAAATAAAGATGTGCTGGCAGGGACACAACAATCACTCTGGTTAAATCTTAGTCAGGAGGACAGTGATTTTTTTCTTAAAAAAAGACAGGGCACTGGCTCACTGATTTGATTCTAAAGACAAGTGTGCCTTCTAAATTGCTCCTTCCCTCCATCACACAAGCCACCAAACCACTGCTTCTCTACTAATAAATAAATACTTCAAGTAAAGAATACAGGAGAAAATCAACACAAAAAAGTGCTGTGTATGCAAAGGGCACTCTCAAATACAGTTTTGAAGCAATTTACCACCAAAATGCTCTTTTATTTAATGTTTTTAGATTTTGAATCTAAGCTATAAGCACAAGCTTGCTCTGTAAGTCTCTCTCCAATACAGTACAATCACAGCATGACCAAACTAGCTTCTCATTGGCTATTCCGCAACATGTGACCTCATATCCCATGGTACATTGCAAACTTCACTTCTTATGCTAAACTTCAATGGTGAGGTTCCAGCTTCATGGAACAGGGACACTTCTACTGTTAATTTTAACATGTTTCGAGGTTTTCAACTTTGATATTTTCATGAATCCACCAGTGGTCTTTGAAGTTGTAGTTTGCTGCATGGAAGACTTCGTGGAAAAGTGGAAATCCGTGAATTTTTACGTGGAGCAAATTTTCCCAACTTCACACAGCTCTACCCATGAGTGCTACTACTGAAAAGAAAAAGAAAAGAAAGAAAACAGTAACTCAGTAAAACACCTAAATGTAGATAGATTTGTTCAGCCCATTCGTAAATATCCCTGCTGCTGGCTCTTTTTGAAAGCTCAAAGGGAAGGAGAAAGAAAGGGGGGGAAAATACAGTGTGAGTTCAAACAGTTCAGAAGGTGGCACCTCCGCACTGTTCTGACAATCACAGTGCTTGAAATAGGCAAAAAAGGAAAATATGGAGCAACTGTTTCTTATGTGCTTACTATGGGTGCTGCTCTGTTTGTGTATGATGCACTACTGCAAGCACAAATCCAATAAAGAAGACACAAAATTGATTAATGTTATACAATATGCTTGTTTCTTCATTTTATACCGATTTGAAACAATGCAGTTAAGTGTCAGAACATTGTGCAGGTGCTGGCTACTGCACTGTTTGAACTCTTTGAATAGTGTGGCACTGCTTTCTCTAGGTGTGGCTCCACTAAATCTCTAGTTGCTGAAAATTCTGCTCTCATTATGATACTGAATACTTTACCTTTGTCTTACATAGGGATAACACTGTAGAAAGGAACAGGTGACAAGGGTTGAGTTAGACAGGGAGTTAGGGATGATTGGGGTTCATGTAGTTTGGGGTTCTACTCTAATTTAAACTTTATATCCCCAGTAAGCTGTTCACACTCTGTTGAAAATGAGTCACATCTGTATATTATACAGAAAATGTTTACCCTCGATAATACTGCCTGTCAAACTTCTCACTACAGTGATCCCTTACCAATAGGCAAAAAGATCTGACAGCTAGAGCAGTAGAGCAGATTTGACTGCTTTTGCGAGGCACACTGGCAGCAAGCAGGTTTACTGACATAATGCAATCTCAAGACACTGATCCTTCTCTACAGGCTTCCAAACGATCATCATTTTGGGTTGGCTGAATTTAATATTAATTTTGTTTTAATAACAATTGGTGGGATAAACAATAAATAAGCAGAGTTTTATAATATTTTGACTATGTGTTTGACACATTAACCGGTAACAGAAAAAGACACTTCACCTTAAAACTTTAACTAATAACCAAAGTTGGCAGGTCATTTTGTTTACATCTACTCTGAACAATTTTGGAAATGAGTTATCTTGCCTCTGATTTACAACAGCTCTCAGAGCAGCATGGGCTGTATTGAGGGGTGCTTTATCAAGGTGGGATGCTCTCTCACTCTCTCTCTCTCTCTCCCTCCTGCAATTCCAAAAACTATAGTGGAAGAGAGGGTTGCAAAAAAGAAGAAGATGGTAACACAGAAGAGTAGGTAAAAAGCTACTAAATCTGTGCAAAATAATGCAAAGTGAAACACTTAGTTGCTTACACCAGTCTTCTCCACATATTAGCTGCAGATACAGAGCATAGTGATTTTTTTAATTTGGTTTCAAGAGAGCATAGATCATGCACAGGATGTGGCACAAACCGTAATAAGAGATAAGATGCTACGACTTTCCTCATGGGTATTTAGACCAAGCAAAGGGCTCTTGCCTGAGAAATAGTACAGTGCTGCAGTCAGTAGAGACAACATGGGTGAACTGCTACACAGATGCAGAGCCGACTGTGATGTAATATAGCATGTTGTTCATTCAGAAGGAAGTGGAGTCCTGTTTCTTAATGATCTTTAAAGGACTGCAGGGTTATGCTCACTACAGCCCTAATAAATGAGTCATGATGTGCTCTCCTATAGTAACACCTGATTGAGAAGCAGCCAGTCAGGTGTTACTAAAGGAAAGCACATCATAATGCCTTCATTATTGTTGCAGACACTGAAGGGTGAGGGTGCCTGCTCTTGTGTGGGACCAATTTCTTCTTTCACTGGGCATTTTGTATTCTTACTTTAAGTGGCTTGAGGTAGGGAGTTGGGTGCTGTCAGAAGGAGATAGGGTGGTTGTTGCCATGCTTACAACTGCTGGGGACTGGGATGGGGTGGAGGGTGGTGTAGTGGTGATTGATATGGGTGGGGTAAGGACTATTCATTAACTTATATGAATGCTTATATTACTGCAGGGAGATTGAGTGCTAGAGTGTGCTGTGGTGGGGGTACATCATTTCAAAGTGCTCAGGTGGTGAAAGTGGGAGGACACAGTTTGCTACAATGCAGAGATTTTTTTGTGCAAAAAGGTTTTTTTTATATAAAAAAAGAAAGCCCTTTGCCTAGTTTTCCACAGCAAAGTGCTACTTTGCCTGATGAAAGCTATGTATAGTAGTACTTCAACAGCACTTTCACTGATGCATGTAGTGTTTCCTAGACAAAGGTGAACATTTCAGCAGGTGAAAACTACATAAAATCTGGCTGCAGGTAAAGTGGAATGAGGACAAATTTATGAAGTTCTTTGCCAAGTAAATTTGCTTAACTTCATTCATCCCCAAGCAAGAGATGAGTCATAACTTTCTTTGTACATGGCTCCAAACTTGTAGCTTGAAGCAACAGTCCTGTGGGACATGGTCCCAGACCTATAGCTTGCCCATGGGTCATGAGGGTTAGTGCTGGGGAGGTGAGTAGTAGGATAGAAAAAACTCTAACCCAACATTTCCAATTTTTTGTGGCTTTGCAACCTTAACATATGTATTAAGAAAAAAATACTCACCACAGTAATGTTATTTCTTCTTAAGGGATCCCTCACTATGTTTACAATTTAGGTAGCCATCTTGGCCAAGAGTGACGCCCCAGAGACAGGACCTATGCAAATTATCAAATTTGGAATGTACGGTAGGTTCAAACTCTGCAATCACACTCCACTCTAGCTGTTACTCATATTTGTTTCTAAGCCAGAGTTGAGTGGCAGCTAGTAAAACTAGCTAAAAGGCTACCAAAAAAGTATACTTTTTTTTAACAATTTAAAGAACACCAATCAAATTGAAAGTAGACTTCAGAAGAAATTTGTCTTATAAACCTTACTAATGAACTTACAATTGCAGTAACTGCAATGGTAATGCTCAGGCAACCTCAATGAAAAATAACTGATTCTTGTGTGAACCTATTTTAGATTCTGGAAGGGAAGGGAAGGAAGGGTAGGCAGTGTTAACATAGTGAGGTATCCCATATGAAGAAACAACATTACTATGATGAGTAATTTTTTCTTCTAACCCCAAGAATATTTCACTTAAATGTTTACACTTTATTCAGACTCTGTAGCATTACCTTGGGAGGCTGGGTCCAGAACCTAATAAGGAAAAAGTTTCTCAAAGACAGCAGTTCCAAAGCTGGCATCTCTTCTAGACTGAAGGAACTAGAAAGGGACAGGATCAGATGTGTTTCAGTACAGTAGCTGCTTCTTGTTGTTTTTACAGGGTTTCTTGTGGATTTTACATGGTAGAAGGCTATTTCTTTTCTTTCTTACTACTTCTAAGGTGCTAGCAGGGTATTTTTTGGGGGCTGTTGGAAATTTGAAAACTGCTTTGTTGGCTGTAAGTGGGCTTATTTGTTGGATGTTTCACTGTGTAGCAGGCTGCGCTGGTAGAGGCCTATTTCTTCTGATTTAAAACCTATTTGGTGGGATTTGCTTAGGGCTGGTTATTTGAATTGGAGACCTATATCTGTTAATTTCAAGCCTATTTTGATGTGTTGTTAGTGAAGCTGATTTAATTGGAGACCTGTTTCCTTTAGTAGCAAACATATTTTGGGGGGTTTGAGTTGAATTTTGATTCCTTTTTGCTGACTTCACTAGCTGCAAAGTTAGTGCATAGTGGGGGAAGGGTGCTAATGGTCTGGCCAGGTCTCACTCAGCTAATTGACAGGAAGCAGAGCTGAATCAGGTTTGTGGTGTCAGTTGCTTTGGCTTCTCAGAAGGAACTAGAAGGGGATAGGATCAGATGTGTTTTACTACAGTAGCTGCTTCTTGTTGTTTTTACAGGGTTTCTTGTGGCTTTTACTTGGTAGAAGGTTATTTCTTTTCTTTCTTACTACTTCTAAGGTGCTAGCAGGGTATTGTTTTTGGGGCTGTTGGAAGTTTGAAAACCGATTTTTTGGCTGTAAGTGGGCTCATTTGTTGGATGTTTCACTGTGTAAACGGTGGAGGCCTATTTCTTCTGATTTAAAATCTATTTGGTGGGATTTGCTCGGGGCTATTTCTTTGGTTGCAGGGCCTGGAGGGGCAGACACAGGGCTGATACACCCTCTTGAGAGTCGGGTGTAGGCCCTAATCCCTCCCTCCCCCATCCCTCCCTCACCAGAGCTCTGCTTATTTATAGGGTAACACTTCCACTGCAATTGGAGGAAAAGGCTACAGGTGCAGCTCATGTAGTTCTAGCCACTGGGGGTTGGATTTAAAGGCTGGGAGAGAGGAGCTAAGGGAGTTGTTCACTTCTCTTATAAGTTCACTATGTTGTACTGCACCTAGTAACAGGGTTACCGGTTTACTGTGGGACTGCATCTAGGATTAGTGGGTGACCTGATTAGTCAGTAGGGGTGTATCTTGGACTAGTGGGGAATGGTGGCTCACCCAAAGAAACCTACTTGGAGGGGGATGGGACCACATGTCATTAGTGCTGGCATCTTTTGGAGGGTGGTGGGGTGCACAGGGTGTGGGGCAGCCATGATACTGGACTGGTCTTGGAAGTTCAGTGATTGTCCAGTGTGCTACCAGCTGGCACAGCTTAGGGAGGAGGTTGCAGGAATTAGGAGACAGCTGGGGGAAGGGAGGTATGGTTGGGAAAGAGGGCAGGGGATCTCCCACAGGGTTGCACCAAGCACTAGGGGTGGGGGCATAGGGAAAGGAGTGCAGGAGAATACTCTGGGGTCACATAGCGACCCTGGCAGAGGAGGCCCAAAAGGAGGACACTACCAAGGAAGCAGGCAGGAAACTGGGGACCCTCATAAAGGGGGCCAGAAGGGGAACATTCTCAGGGAAGTAGGCAGATGGCTGGGCCTGGACAGAAAGAAGCAAGGTGGGGAGGTGGATCAGACCTTACACTCAGTAACCGGTTCAATTCTCTTCTTCTGCCTGAGGATGAGGGGGTGATGTAGCCATGACAAGGGTGGTTCGAGATGGAAAGGGAGTGGAGGGCAGGAGGTGGGGGCAAGATAGCAGGAGCAACAGGGGGAACCTGGAATGTAGGAAAATGGGGGGAGCAGTGGATCATAGCAGGAGGGGCAGGGGAAGAGGGAGGAAAGTGCAAGGAGAAGGACCAGTTGGGAGGAAAGGGCAAGGAGAAGGACCTGGAGTACAAGGAGGATACAGTAAAGGGAGCAGAGGGTTTAGGCCAGGGCAGCACACGACAAGCAAGGAAGGACTGAAAGGAGACAAGAAGGAAGGGAAGATGAGCCAGGCTAGTTTAGCAGATGGAGGAGAAGGACCAGTTGCAAGCAGTGAGGAAGGAAGTTAGTGAGGCACAGAAGGATACTCGGGAGGAGGAGAGGCATAGGATCGGAGAGGAGGGGGTGGCCAGGGTAAATGAGGGGGTGGCATGTGGCACCCAGATGGGGGAGGAACAATGAGCCAACTGGTAGAAAGGATGAGGGACATGGAAGGGGGGAAATTGAGGAAAAGGAACAGTCAGAATGCTCCTGTTGGGGGATTTTATGATCGGGGTATCAAATGGGATAGTGAGGGGGAAGCCTGGCCAGTTACAACAAAATGCTTCCCTGGACTAATGGGTGCACAGGGCCAAGCACTAGGTATATCAGCTGGCAAAGGATTGTAGGGGTTCCCCGGACATATTGGTCCACCTGGGTACAAATGACATTGAGGGAAATAGTGAGCTAGAGAGATACAGGCAAGGTTCAGGGAGCTTTCCAGGATCTGTCATGACATAGGGTGCATGATTTCCTTCTCAGAAATCCTGCCAGTGCCAAGGTCTAGTGGGGAACACAAAAGGAAGATTAGAGAGATAAACCAGTGGCTCAGGGAGTGGTGTGAGGCCAGAGAATATGGGTTGATGGGGGATTGGGGGGAGACCTGGGAAGATAAGGGGCTGTATGCTAGAGATAAGCTCCATCTCAATTTGGAGGGGAGGGGAATCCTTAAGTTGAAAATAGAGGGGTTCATTGGTGGAAAGTAGGGTTTAACTCATTCACACCACAAGAGCTCTTTGAGACTTCCAGCACTTGTGCCCTGTATACTCTTAGCACTGCATCCTGGACCTTTCTAAGCAAAATCAAGTCATAATCAGCATGCCACAAGTAAGCAATAAGACATGATAGGGTGGTGGTTGTTATGTGATAACCACACACTTAGGTGCGTGGTGAGGCACGAGGCTGAAGGCCGAGTGTTCTTCCACACCTAGGTGTGTGGTTATCACATAACAATCACCACCCTGGAGTGTCTCATTGCACTTATAAAATGGGTAATAACTATGAAAAAAAGGACACTGACAAGGTGTTTTAATTTTTAAAACGTTTTAACATTTATTTAAATATAGAATAGATAATTAATTGAAACATTGAGATAAAATAGTCTCTTAGTAAACATAACAACCACCACCCTGTCATGTCTTATTGCTTACATAAAATGGGCCACCATCATTAAATAATTAGTTTGATGTACTCTGATAGGGATTAAAACTTATTTACTATTTTCAAAAGAGTGTACTATACATTACATCTCTAAAACATCTAATAACTGAAAAAAGGAGTCCCTATTAATGCATAAAATAGGATATGTCAGCAATAGGTTAACTATTACAGTACTTTGCAGTAAAAGTATTTATTAGTAGTGTTGGTTGAAATTAAATAATGTCTCTGTCACATGTAAATTTTATCATTTAAATGCACTGTAACATTTGTAAATTTGTAAGACATAAGCCGTGTTTAAAACTTAATTTGCATTACACTGTACTGTAGTTACATAGTCTCATTGAAGGCAACCTTCTCTTTATTTTTGTTTTTTACTTATGTGCTGTGGTCTACTACATAAAAGGAAAACTGCTATAGGATTGAGGTGAAAGGTTAGTAAGAAAAGAAAAAACTTTAAACCTGCTAGGTTGCCTTTGTTTTGGTAGGCAAGGAGTGTAGATTTCACCTGAAAACTCCAATATAAGATTCAAATGTACATGCTTTTATTAACATTAGCAATGTATTTGGGCACTTTGGGTCTGCCTCTACCTATTTAACTGTGTTTCCCACCTTTTCTTTTTGTTTATAAAGTATTACTGTATTGCCTACTTTCTTCATCCTGTTTTTTGTTTTCTGTTTTTCCCCACACTCAAGACATAGAATTTTTCTCATGGAATGTTTACCATGGAATACAGGGATTCAAAATTATGCTCTATTCCACTTGTAGAATGTTACTGTCCTGACATTCTGTGTACACAGACAACAAAGGCCTGTTTTAGAGCCAGAGGCTCAATTATATCACTGTCAAGGCAAACATAAGAGATTTCCCTGATGAGCAGATAAAGACAGAAGGGGGATTTTTCACTGTTAGTAAACAAACAGTTGTAATGAAAACTATAAACAGTACTTAATGTTTCAAATTTGTTTACATGTGTAAGGAGAGTGTGATGATCAGGAAAACAACATTTAATTCATTTATTTTATTTTTTATTTAAGGTAGTTTTATTTTTAGGGCCCAGTTGAAGGTTTTTTTACAGTGTAAAGGCAGCAGCCATGTTTCTAATGGAAGATCAGTTCTGGTTGAAGGGGGACTGATGAAAGATAGTTCTGGTTGTATGAGGACTGATTTGCTCATTGTGTGATGTGGTTTAGGACCAGGATGACTGTGCATATATAGAGATTTAACGTACAGTCAGCCGATGTCTCTTGGCCAATGAGATTTCTAGATTTTTTCTTGTCATTTTATAAACAAATGTGAATACCTCTTGAACCGTAAAAGCTACACACAAAGTACGAGTAGCAAAGTTGTTCAGCACAATATTACCTTTCCAATGGTGCAATGCAATCAACTGTAATCAATTTAGTTTTTATTTTATAGTAGCTGAAATACCAAACAACTGTTTGTTTGTTTTTTTAGATTTTTTCAAGGAGCTTAGGTGAGGCTTGAGACAAATGTCAGCCATGCACACCATACCTTAAACTAATGCAAATAACTCTTAAAGTATACATGATAGACAGAAAGTATCAGCAGCAAAATTATTCAGCACAAAATTACCTTTCTAATGGTGCTGTGCTATCAACTGTAATTCACTTAGTTTTTATTTTATACTAGCTGAAATAAACTTTTTTTTTCAGATTTATTCAAAGTGCTTAGGTGAGGCTTGAGAGAAAAATGTCAGCCATGAACACCATACCTTAAACAAATGAGAATAACTCCTAAAGTATACATGATAGACACAAAGTATAAGCAGCAAAATTGTTCGGCACAAAATTACTATTCTAATAGTGCTATGCAATCAATTCTAAGCAATTTGGTTTGTTTAATATTTAGGTACAAAGTGCTGACTTCTTCAGACATTTCCTGGCATGAGTGAAAGTCAACTGAGTACGTCTACAGGCGTTATTGGCCTGAGTGGCTATGCTTTCAGATGCCACCTACAGGTGTATCTAGGCCTGAATGAATTAAACTTGTGAAGGGGGAGGGATGGGAGAAAAGGCTGTTGAGGGGGCAATAAAGAGGGACTCTGTCTCCACCCCCTGGACAGCTGGAGGAATGTGGAAAAAGGCCAACTGGTAAAGTGCAGACCAGGGGAAAATGGAATCCCCATGGGAACACAAACAGGGGAAATGGAGGTATAGGGAAAGGGTGGAAGATAGTCCTGCTAAATGCCAGGAGCTTGGGCAATAAAATGCCTGAGCTCCAGACAATGCTAACTGATCAAGCAATGGATGTGGCAGTGGTCACTGAGACCTGAGCCACCACAGGACATGACTGGGACCTGAACCTGGAGGGTTACTACAGGAAGGATGGGGGAGGGAAGGGGAAGGGAGGAGAGGTAGCAATAATAGTAAAAAACTGCATTGGCATAGGGGGAGTAAAGGAGGCGGAGGGAACTGTGGAGGCAATTTGGGTCATCTTGATAACGAGGGGGCAAGACAGTAAAAATAGGAGTGGTGTATAGACCCCCTGCGCTGGCAGAGGAGCTGGAGGAGAGTCTGGTGGCAGATGTTGGGAGACCCTGTAGATTGGGCAGGGGAAGGGTGGTGGTGTTGGGGGACTTAAACATGCCAGGAATAGGCTGGGAGACTATGACATCCTAGGTGGCCAAGGAACAGAGGTTGTTGGATGTCTTTCAAGATGCATCCCTAACTCAGCAGGTGGAGGAACCGACCAGGGAGGCATGGGTACTGGATGTGGTCCTGGCAGACAGTGACCAGATTGGGGGCTTGGAGGTAAGGGACCCATTGGCGGGGAGTGACCATGCCACGGTCTGGTTCTGCCTGGATCTAGGAAGGGTAGAAGGCTGTACAAAGATGGATGTAACTGACTTCAGGGGTGTAGATTTTAAGGAAATAGGAAGGATCCTTAAGGAGCATTTGGATGTGATTGGGTCAGACATGGACGCTGACAGTAGGTGGGAAATAATCAGGATAGGGGTGCAGGATGCTACCAGCACCTGTGCCAGAGTAAGATGAAAATGCAGTAGGGCCCGAAAACCCTGCTGGTGGACTAGAGAGGTCCAGGACGTGGTGCGGGGAAAGAAGGCATCCTATAGGCAATTCAAGTGCTCAAGGAGTGAAAGGGATCGAGGGGAGTATGAACTGATGGCTAGAAGGACCACTAGGATGGTGAGGGTGGCTAAGGCAAGGAAGGAGCAGAACCTGGCCAGGGAAATTAGGAGAGGGAACAAGGGGTTCTTTAGATACATTGGGGAAAAACGAAGAGTGAAGGGGCAGATTAGCAGGATTAAAATAGGGGAGAGATGGGCACAAGACATGAGGGAGCAGGCTGAGGTACTAAATGAGTACTTCATCTCAGTTTTCACCAAGGAAAATGGGGGCACTGCATCATACAAGGGAGGAGACAGTGATACTGAGGAGGGGGGGACCCTTACTGATCGATGGGTCTGGGGAGGGGGAGGCATCACTGGCAGGAGGGGGGAAGGCTAAGCAGGGAGAAGAGGTAGCAGAGGTGGAAATCACAGCAGAGAGAGTGAGGGAAGCCCTCAGGTCTCTTAAGATGGAGAAAGCACTGGGGCCGGATAAATTACATCCCCGAGTGCTGAAGGAACTTGAAGATGTCCTGGCAAAACCCCTGGCGGAGCTTTTCACCATCTCTCTGAGGACAGGGTGGGTGCCCCAGGACTGGAAGGTGGTGCATATAGTGCCAATCCACAAAGGGGGATCAAGGGAGGTGACAGGGAACTACAGGCCTGTCAGCCTGACAGCAGTGGTGGGCAAGGTGATGGAGGGCATTGTCAAGGAGAGGCTGGGGGGGACCTGGAAAAGTCAGGTTGCCTGGATGATAGACTGCATGGATTCATAGAAACATAGAAACATAGAATTTGACAGCAGATAAGGACCGCTTGGCCCACCCAGTCTGCCCATTTCCCTACCTGATGGATAAGCTGCAGATCCTAGTTAACCAGCAGCCTACTTCTTCCTACCCCCAACCCCTAGAATTGCCTTATGACTGTCCCATGCATGCTTGAATTCCACCACTGTTTTTGACTCCACAACCTCCTCTGGAAGGCTGTTCCATACATCCACAACCCTCTCTGTGAAAAAAGACTTCCTTAAATTACCTCTGAGCCGCCCCCCTTCTATCTTCAAATTGTGCCCCCTTGTTCTTGCACACCTCTTTTTTTGGAAGATGCTACCCTCTTGGACTTTGTTGATTCCCTTGAGGTACTTGAAAGTTTCTATCATTTCCCCCCTCTCCTTCCTTTCCTCGAGGCTATACATATTATGCTCCTTAAGTCTCTCTTCAGATGTCTGCCGGTGCAGACCCTGCACCATTTTAGTTGCCCTCCTCTGGACAGCTTCCATCCTGTCTATGTCTTTGTGGAGATTGGGTCTCCAGAACTGCACGCAGTACTCCAGATGTGGTCTCACCAGCTGTCTGTACAGAGGGATAATAACTTCTTGTTATCACCTCCAGAAGGAGGGAAGTGATACTACCTCTGTATAACTGCTTGGCGAGGCCACACCTTGAGTACTGCATGCAGTTTTGGAGGCCACACTTAAAGAGGGAAATCATATCAGACAAATTTTGTGGAGTTCTATGACTGGATGATGAGTGCCTTGGACCTGGGTAGACCAGTGGACGTCCTCTTTCTAGACTTCAGCAAGGCATTTGACTCTGTTCCCCATGAGGGCCTGTTGGATAAGCTGGGAGAAATGGGGGTGGGGAACCAGATGATCAGATGGATAGACAATTGACTCCAGGACCGGAGCCAGAGGGTCATAGTTGGAGGGATAGTCTCATCCCCAAGGAGGGTCATTAGTGAGGTCCCACAGGGTTCAGTCCTTGGGCCCCTTCTGTTCAATGCCTACATCTCTGACATAAGGACAGGTATCAGGAGTGAGGTGAGTCTCTTTGCGGATGACTCAAAACTGGGGGCAGTGGTGGATGGGGAGGAGGGGAGGGTGGCCCTAAAGGGGGACCTGGAGGCTCTGGAAAGATGGTCTGGAAAGTGGAAGCTGAGGTTCAGTGTAGGGAAATGCAAGGTACTGCACCTGGGGGCCAGAAACCAAGTGTACACCGTGGGGGATGCTACAAGTCTCGATGGCTGAGAGGGACCTGGGTGTGGTGGTGGATGTCAAGATGAACAACTCAGAGACTTGTAGGAGGCAGCAGCCAAGGCCAACAGGATGCTAGGATGCATTGCTAGGGGATCACCTCCAGAAGGAAGGAAGTGATACTCCCTCTGTATAACTGCTTGGTGAGGCCACACCTTGAGTACTGCATGCAGTTTTGGAGGCCACACTTAAAGAGGGACATTAAACTCCTGGAGAGGGTCCAGAGGAGGGCAGCCAAAATGATTTGGGGCTTGGGGGACAGGACCTATGGAGAGAAGCTCAAAGAGCTAAATATGTACACACTGGAAGAAAGAAGGGACCGAGGGCACATGATAAAGGTCTTCAGGTACATGAAGGGGGTAAATATGGGAGGAGCAGTCAGGGTGCTTCGAAGGAAGGAGGAGAGGGCAACTAGAGGGCATGGGTGGAAGCTGGAGGGGGGAAGATTAAGGAGAGCAAGGAGGGGGTGTTACTTCACTGAGACGGTGGTGGAGCCATGGAATGAGCTGCCCAGGGGGCTGGTGGAGGCAGAGACGGTGGAGGGGTTCAAGAGGGGGTGGCACAGGTACAGCGGAAGGGTTCTGGATGCAAAATCCAGTGCAACGAGAATATCCGGAACTGGGAAGCGAGAAGCCAGAGAAGGCGAGGGGGGCAGCAAGGTCAGCTCCCAGGGTGGGGGGTGACCAAACGAGCAGACACGAAAGACCGTTAGGCCTATTCTGCTGCCATTTTAGTATGTTAGTATGTACGGACAGTAATCATTTTTGAAGGTGTGTACTGATTTCCAGGTAGTTGCTTTACAAATGTCAAACAATGGGCTGCCCCTTGAGGATGCTACCAAGGCAGAGGTACCCCTAGTGGAGTGTGCTATTAAGCCTCTTGTTGGCATGTTGCCAGCTTTTCATAGCAGAATTGTTTCCATTGCAGATGGACTGGAGGATAAGGTTTGCCTGTTTGCAGATGACACCAAGATCTGCAACAGAGCAGATGATCCAGATGGGGTGGGAAGAATGAGAAGAGATCTGGAAAAACTGGCAAAATGGTCACAAGAGTGGCAAACGGGGTTTAATGCAAAGAAGTGCAAGATCATGCACATAGGGAAGAGAAACCCTGAAGCTACCTATAGGTTGGGAGGGGAGTTGCTGGCAATCACAAGGGAAGAAAGAGACTTGGGCATCGTCATCACAGATGACCTGAAATCATCCAAGCGGACCACTAAAGCAGAAGGTAAGGCTAGAGGGATGTTGGGGTGTATTAGTAGGGATCTCACAAGTCGTAAGAGGGGAGATAATAAACAGTCTTTACAAGTCACTGGTTAGGCCCCATTTGGAGTACTGCATGCAGTTCTGGAGGCCGCACCTGCACAAAGACATTAACAGAATGGAGGCAGTCCAGAGAAGGGCAATTAGAATGGTGCAGGGACTGCATCAGAAAACATATGAGGACAGATTAATGGAGCTCAATATGTATACCATAGAGCAAAGGAGGGAGAGAGATGATGTAATAGAAACATTCAAACATCTTAAGGGCATTAACAAGGTGAAAGAGTCTAACATGTTTCAATGTAAGAAAAATAGCAGGACAAGAGGACACAGCATGAGATTAGAGGGAGGTGGATTAAGGGGTAATGTGAGGAAGTTCTTTTTTCACAGAAAAGGTGGTGGATGCATGGAACAGCCTACCTCAGGAAGTGGTGGATATGAATACAGTGCAGGGCTTCAAACAAGCATGGGATAGGCATAAGGCAGCAATACAGATAAGTATGAATAAATAGGCCATTGACGGAGTAAAGGCCTAAGGCACATTCATGAGGTAGAAAAAATGGGCAGACTGGATGGGCCTTGCAGTTCTTATCTGCCATCAACTTCTATGTTTCTATGAATGCAGGCATGTATCTATTGAGAGATAGCTCTGTTTGTAGCTGGTTTGCCATTGCCAACCGCACCATAGGTAACAAAAGGTTGTGTACTCTGGGACCTGACATCATCTGTCTGATCCATGTAGATAGTCAGGACTCACTTTAGATCTGGCCTGTGCAACTTTGCCTCACCTAGGCAAGAATGTTCTGGATAGATTACAGGGTGATTGCCTGACTGATTCAGGTGAAATTCAAATTCCTCTTTAGGAAGGAAGATTCTATTGTTTCCAAGAACTACTTAATCCCAGTGGGGAATTACGTAATGCGGATCAGTGCAGAGGGCTTGCAGTTCACTTACCCTTCTAGCAGAGGTCATTGCAACCAGGAATATGGTTTTCCATGTGACATACTTCAGGTCAGCAGTTTCTATAAGCTCAAAAGGAGCCTTCATGAGCTGGGTAAGACATATGTTGAGGTCCCAGGGTGGGACAAGGTCCATCACTGGTGGGGACAAGTGATTTAGACCTTTAAAAAACCTTTTTTATTTTTGAGCCTCCCTCTCACTGGTTGGTCTCTCCTTCAGGCACCCTTGCACGGATTTTCCCACTCCGGTAGTTCCCCAACTCCTACCACCCCAGATCACAGCCAGCCCCTCAGGTTGCCCCGATGTATCCCTTCATCAGTTGGGTCCCCTATGTGCGTAGGGAATGAGCCTTTTGGCCTGCCTTATGGTCTTGGGTGCTGCTGCTGAGATGGCTGATGAGGGCTGCAGAGACTCGGGTGGCAATTATCCTGGGTGGGCAGTCACCTGATCAATCAGCACAGATTTCCCTGTTTTCCTCCCCTTGGATCGTGACGTCCATGATGCAAGGCAGTCACCAGCGTTAGTCATGCTCCTGAGTCATCAGGGCCAGACAAACTGCTGTACTCCTGGCCTCCACCAGGGGACAGTAGGCTTCGGTCCTCTTCCTCACCCTCCTCCTGAGAGAAAGCAAGCTGCCAGCGGGCGCTTCAGCCTTCTCTCCCTGGCCAGCCCTCTGACGTCCGAGTCTGTTACCAAACCCAGGTCATCAGCACCGCAGCCATAAATATTTCCGCTGCACCGGTTGGCCGGCCCTAAAAAACATTTTTAAAATGGGTTGTGAAGCCAAAGACTTTTCTTTACCAGCTGATATATATGCTGATATTGATGATACATGCACCTTTCAAGTTGAAGGCCACAGGCCAAATGACTGTAGGTGTACAAGGTACTGTAGAACTATAGGCAACCCTACTTCAGTTGGGTTTAGTTTTCCAGGGGCATAACAGTAAGAAAACTTTTCCATTTAGAGGAATAAGCTTTTCTAGTAGCGAGTTTCCTTGAAACCTTAAACACCTTCAGGACTTCTTCTGAGAGATTCAGTCCTGAAAATTCTAAGTCTTCATGAACCATGCCCTCAACCACAGGGTCCTGGGATAGAGGAATGTTTTTCTGCCATGGGTAAAAGTCAACAGATTGCGACTAAGTGGCAGACTGATTAGATTCTTGGAAAACAGGATCAAGAGCATTGTGTACCATGCTTGTCTGGCCCAGTCTGGAGCTATCATGATCATTTTTGCAGGTTCTCTACTAAGTTTCAGCAGTACATTCTGAATGAGTAAAGATGGTGGGAAAACATACAGAAACATATCTGTCCATGGCCGGCCCGGTGGCTTTGAGAGTTGAGGCACTGGACACCACACCTCACACCACGTCAATGACTCGAGTTTGGGCCGCCGGGTTGGCAGGAGGAGGATCAAGCATCCGGAGGACTGCTGTCCTCTTTTGGGGGGGAGGGTGCCATGTTGTCCCACTTGTTGACTGCCCCTTGGCAATGGCCAGAGGGCAGTATGGGTCAGGAGGCATGTTCCTGACATACTTGCCTTGGTGGGGAGGGGGGAGGGAGAAAAGCAGAAAAGGAGGAGAGCCCTGGCCAGTGCTCAATGATGTCCGCTGCACCCGACGGCCAGCCCCGGTTTCTGTATTGGGTCTCCAAGGGGAGATGTAGTACAAAGCGTCCTTCCTGACCCCACCACGGGGGGAGCAATACATGGGGGAAATTCCTGAGTTAGCAGGCACGCATGTGGGCGGATCCAGAGAGAGTGTCCCTGGGGTAGGAGGAGGGACAAAGCTGATAGTTGGGGAGTCATAGCAACATAGAAACATAGTCTTTGATGGCAGATAAAGACCACTTGGCC
This sequence comes from Neoceratodus forsteri, assembly GCA_016271365.2. Taxonomy (NCBI): domain Eukaryota; kingdom Metazoa; phylum Chordata; order Ceratodontiformes; family Ceratodontidae; genus Neoceratodus; species Neoceratodus forsteri. The sequence continues at coordinate 314,429,879 of CM028134.1, read as the reverse complement.
CACCCAGTCTGCCCATTTCCCTACCTGTTGGATAAGCTACATATCCTAGTTAACCAACATCCTACTTCATCCTATCCCCCACTAGAATTGCTTCATGTTTGTGCCATGCATTCTTGAATTCCCCCACTGTTTTTGACCCCACAACCTCCTCAGCAAGGCCATTCCATGCACCCACCGCCCTCTCTGTAAAAAAAATACTTCCTCACATTGCCCCTGAGCCGCCCCACCTCTGTCTTCAAATTGTGCCCCTTGTTTTGCACATCTTTTTTTCTGAAAGACACTACCCTCTTGGACTTTGTTGATTCCCTTTAGGTACTTAAATGTTTCTGTCATGTCCCCCCTTCTCCTTCCTTTCCTCAAGGGTATACATATTAAGCTCCTTTAGTCTCTCTTCATATGGCTTCTTGTGCAGACCCTGCACCATTTTAGTTGCCTCCTTTGGACTGCTTCCATCCTGTACATGTCCTTGCGGAGATGGGGTATACAGAACTGCATGCAGGATTGCAGATAGGATCTCATCAACCGTCTGTACAGAGGAATATCAATTTCCTGTTTTCTACTAGTGATGCTTCTCCCTATGTATCCCAATACCCCCCAGCCCTCCTTACTGCCTTCTCACATTGCTTGCCTACCTTTAAATCATCTGATATGACTACCCCCAGGTCCCTTTCCATTTTTGTTGTTAGTACCTCCCTCCACATTGTGTACTCTTGTTTTTTTTTTCCGCAGGTGCATTACTTTGCACTTCTTTGCATTGAATCTAAGCTGCCATACTTTTGACCATTATTCCAGCCTTGCCAAGTCACTTCTCATCCTTTCCACTCCCACCTTGTGTATCAACCCTGTTGCAGATCTTTCTGTAGTCTGCAAAGAGGCATGCTTTCCCTTCCAGTCCCTCTGCAATCTCACCTATAAAGACATTAAAAAGTACTGGTCCCAGTACTGAACCCTGTGGTGCTCCACTAGTAACCCCCCTTTCCTTGGAGTGGACTCCATTTACTGTTATACTCTGCATCCTGTTGTCCAGCAAATGCTTTACCCAGGCTACAACCCTAGGACCCACTCCCAGCCTGGTTAACTTGTTTATTAATCCTTTGTGTGGGACTGTGTCAAATGCCTTGCTAAAGTCTAGGTAGGCCATGTCCACAGCCCCCCCCGGTCTACTACTTTGGTCACCCAGTCAAAGAAATCAATTAGATTTGTCTGATATGACCTTCCCGCTGTGAATCCATACTGCCTTGGCCTCTAGGTACTCAGCAATTCTTTCCTTCAGAAGTGATTCCATCATTTTCCCTAGCACTGAGGTCAAACTAACAGGTCTGTAGTTTCCTGCCTCTATCTTACTCTCACTTTTGTGAAGGGGAATCACCCTCCTCCAGTCCACAGGTACCACACCATCATCCCATGATTTGTTAAAAAGGGTAGTCAATGGTGTCACTAGTTCTCCCCTTAGTTCTTTTACAATTCCGGGGTGAATCCCGTCAGGCCCCATCGCTTTGCCACCTTCAGTTTTAGGAGTTCTTTCAGGACTCTTTCTTCTGTGAATGGACTGGTATCGACCCCCCTATCCAGAGTGCTTCTGTTCTTTGGTTTAGGTAGTTCCTCTTCTTCTTCTTTTGTGAATACTGAGCAGAAGTATTCATTCAGTATCCCTGCCTTTTCACTGTCTCCATCTGCCCATCGCCTTTCCTTTCACTAAGCCTCACTATCCCTCCCTTGGTCTTTCTTCGCTCCCTAATGTACCGATAAAAGGTTTTATAGCCATTCTTGACTGAGTTGGCTATCTTTTCCTCAGTTTGAGCCTTTGCTATTTTGACTGCCTTTCCCGCTTCCTTCTGCATTACCTGGTATAGTTCTCTATCCTGCTCCTTCTATGTTTTCTTATACTTCCTGAATGCTACCTTTTTCTCCCTAACCTTCCCCACCACCTCTTTTGAGAACCATAGTGGTTTTTTCCTTCATTTTGTTTTGTTGGTTTGCTTCACACAAAGGCTCTGTGATGGCCATTTTGATTTTATCCCATTGTTCCTCCACCCCTCCTTCTTGTCTGTTTGCTAGTGCTTTTCTGAGGCACTCTCCCACTTTCCCAAAATCAGCCCTCCTAAAGCTCAATACTCTTGCTTTTGTATGGCTTGATTCTATGACTGTGTTTATCATGAACCACAGTGCTCACTTTTTCACAGATGGCTACCCACTTATAAATCTGAGATCCTCTCTACATCCCCATTTGAGAGTACCAGGTCTAAGGTTGCTCCCTCCCGAGTGGGTTCCAACACTAGTTGTCTGAGGCATGCCCCCTGTAGGGCATCGAGAATGACCCTACTCTTGGAAGTGGCTGCAGCAAAGGTGCTCCAGTTAACATCTGGCATATTCAGGTCCCTCATCAACAATATCTTCCCTTTTTCTGTTATTCTAAGGATGCCTTCTATCATTTCTTTGTCCATTTCCTCCCCCTGAGATGGGAGTCTGTATACAACCCTGTATGGATTGTGGTACCATTTTCTGTCTCCAGAGTGACCCACAGAGCCTCCTTTCCTCCCTGTTTATTCTTTTGCGCCATTGCTTTGATCCCTTCCCTTACATAGAAACCTACTCATCCTCCTCTTTTACCCTCCCTGTCCCTCTTGTAGATTGTGTACCCTGGTATGTTGACATCCCAGTCATGGTTCTCTGTGTACCATGTTTCTGTGACTGCCACAATATCCAGGTATCCCTCTTCCATCAAAGCCACTAGTTCAGGAAGCTTGTTACCCATACTGTGGGCATTGGTACCCATCACTCTCCAATATTTTTGATGTCTTTATCCCTTTTAGCCCCATCCCTGTCCTTACTGACTTTGCCTTTTTCTCCATTTACCCCGTCCTGCTCCCTATTGACTTCTCTACCTTGGTGTTTACCTTACTAACTACCCTGTTTTGTAGGGGGAGGCTGGTTTTTTCCTGCTTCTTTTCAGTGCCTCCCCTCTTGGCTAGTTTAAATGCTTGCCAATGAAGCATTTAAACCTGTCACCTAGGATCCTGGTTCCCCTCCTGGACAGATGCAGACCATCATACCAGTATAGGCATGTATCCCTCCAGGTGGACCCCCAGTCCCCAATGAAGTCAAAATCCTGAGCTTTGCACCAGTTTTTCAACCATTCACTGAATCCCATGGTGCAGAGTACCCTAGCCTCACCATTGTGATAGACAGGCAGCACCTCCGAGAAGGTTACAGCACGTGCTACTTGTCTAAGGCCTCTCCACAACTCCACAAACTCCTCTTACACTGCTCTGATCCCATTCCTAGCCAGGTCATTTGTCCCTAGGTGGACAATGACACCCAGTTCCCTCTCCCTTGCACCTGCTCCCACAATCCTGAGGATTCACTCCCTGTCCCTCCAAGCCATGCTGCCAGGCAAGCACCTTACCTCCCTCTCCCCTCCATCCCTCAGTTCTACTTCTCTAATAATTGAGACCCCCACCAGGAGTTGTTTCCTTCCCCTGTTGGGTCCCATGCCACCCTCCTGTGGGACTCCTTTGTGGAGGTTCCCAGCATCTTTCTTGGTCTCCACTGCAGGTGCCTCAATAGAGGAACCACTCTCCGCCAGAATGGAGTATGAATTGTGGAGAGGTACAACTGCAGGGATGCACCTCTATTCCACCAATCTCATCCTCCCTGAGCCCATCTTAGTCAAACTGCTCCACTTTCTTGGCAACCTCTGAGGCAGCAGCGGTGGCCCTGGTGGTCCCTGGCCGGGGAAGGAGGTTTCACAAATCCAAGCCAGGTTGGCCTGGAGACAGGTAACCTTCTCCCTCAGACCAGAGAGGTGCCAGCAAATAGGGCAGCATCTCAGCCTCCAGAACATCTCCTGGAAGACTGCCGCCCCACAGCCATTGCACTGCACCACACCCATTATCTCTTATTTTGTGGCCCATCTCCTGTTGTTCTGCATGCTTACTCTTTCCTCCCTCTATTTTTCCATCTACTTTCCTAATGCCTATGTGCCCTTACAGCTCTCACCCTTCCTGTTCTGGGACAGGAACTTCCTGTATTCTTCAGTAGTCTCCTTCTTTCTTGCTCAGAGTCAGTCCTCCAGCAGTTGGGGGGGGAGAGCTACACCTTTCCTTCAAGAATGCAAAACTTATGTGTCTCAGTGATCCTTCCCTTCCTACTGCCAAAGAGGAAGTTCCTGTTGTTAGTGAAATCCAGCGCCAATAAAAGTGGAACTAGCTAAGGGTGGGAGGGAAGGAGGGCAATTGGTAAGAAAAGTTCTAGCTCTTTAGTCAGCTGCTTCTTGCTCTGAAAGCAAGATTGCTGTCTGACAGAAGCTAGCAGCAGAGAACTATAATTGGAGAGACCTGGTTGTCTGCTGCCTAAGCCACATTCCCAATTAACTGCTCTCCTCCTGACTTAGCAAACTGAGAAGCTGATACATTACCCTTCCCCCAAGACAGAAAAACACACTGACTCTTTTTTTTAACCCTGAGACCCCACACTTCTAATAAAGTATCTGGTTGCTTAATCCCAACAGGCTGTAACTCCTGCTGAGTTAGGAGTATACTATTAGTATGAAAAGTTCTATCTCTTTAGTCAGCTGCTCCTTGCTCTGAAAGCAAGATTGCTGTCTGCCAAAAGCTAGCAGAAGGTACTGCTCCTCCCCCGGAGGAGGAGGAAGATAAAATACCAATGTAAAAAGAAAAAGAAATATATCTGTCCAATCCAATACCAGGGTGTCCACTGTGACTGTTCCTTTGGCTGGTGGTCTGCAACAAAACCGTGGGAGCTGATGGTTCTCCTAAAATGCAAACAGCTCTATTTTATAAGTGTGTCACACATTATAAACACTGTGACCAGAACCTGCTGGTTTAAGACCCATTTGTAATTTCCCTGGCTGATTGTGCTTAGGGAATCTGCTAGGACACTGTGTTTGCTTGGCAGATGCACTGCAAGTATGTTTGCTTCTAAGGAATGTGCCAGTTCCCAGATATTCATTGCCTCTGTACACAGTTTTGAGGATCTTGTTCCTCCCTGCTTGTTTATGTAGTACATTGTTGTGGTGTTGTCTGTCCTGGTTTGGAAGTGTGACCCTGTAGCAGGGAACAGATAGACTGCACTGCTAGCAGTACTTCTCTGAGCTCCAGAAGGTTTATGTGTGCTAGTGACTCCTGTAGACTCCATGTGCAACTCACTGTGAGGTCCTGCAGGTGGGCAACCCACCCCATGAGTGAGGTATCTGTAGTAAAAATACTTGTTGGTGATTACTGAAGGAAGAAAATGCCCTCTCTGAGGTTGATTTCTTCCTTCCATCACTACAATGACTCTACAAGTGCTTCTGTCACTAGCACTAGCTTTGAAATTGGATCCCATCTTATGGGTCAGTTTTTCCTTAAGTGGTACTGGGTATCACTTATTCTGAACCTGGTCCATGGAACCACTCCTGTGGATATGGCCAAGTGACCTAGTAACTGTAGAAAGTCACTTGCAGGTTTTATTGACCTACTGCGAAGGAATCTGATGTTGATATCAAAGCTGTAACTCGGGCCTGCTGGAGGAAGGCTTTCTACAGCAGGATGTTTAGCTCTGCTCCTATGAAGTCCAGTACTTGATCAGGCTCTAGCTAAGACTTCTGCAGGTTTATCAAAAATCCCAGGTTCTTCAAGGTGCTTTTAAACAACTGAACTGAGTACCTTGCTTCCTATTCTGTTTTCCCAGAGACTAGCCAGTTGTCCAGGTAGGGGAAAACCACCATGCCTTGTTTTCTCAGATGTGCGGCCACCACAACCAGACACTTTGTGAAAACTCTTGGAGCTGAAGTGGGACTAAATGGGAGAGCTGTGAACTGGTACTAGCAGTTCCCCAACTTGAATCTGAAGTACTTTCCGTGAGACTGTCTGACTGGAATATGAAAACAGATGTCTCTCAGATCCAGGGATCCCAGCCAGTAACCCTTCAAAAAAGATGGTTTCACTGTTCATAGTGTAGCCATCTTGAATGTTTCCTTTTCCAGATGTTTGTTCAGGAACTTGAGGTATAAAATGGGTCACCACTCCTCATTTTTCTTGTGTGTCAGGAAGTATCTTGAGAATAGGCCCCTGCCCCATTGGGAGGCAGGGGGCTAGATTCTCAAAGGTTGATGCAGGGCTTGCATCAAGCTCTGCATCAAACCCAATTTTTTGGCACAGATGCACCAAACACCTTTGCGCTATTGCACCAGATTTCTATGCTTGGGTGCAGTTGCAACAGTTTCCTCACTTTACAGCAGCTTACATCAAATATTTGGTGCAAGCCCCGTAAAATGTGTCCCCTGACTGCCACAAGCTAGACCAGGGGAAAGTTTGTCTAACTTGCTGCACTTGGTGCAAGGGAGTGAAAATGTTGATTGCCAGTGGGGAGAATGCTGTAAGCACCATGTGCCATATAATTGGTGCACCAGGGGCTTGCCGCATTCTCAGGGCTTTGAAAATCCAGCCCAGGGACTTTTTTTATAGCTTTTGATATAAACACCTTTTTGACTTCCAGTTCCAGCAGACTTTTTTTTCTGTGGGAGAGTGAGTTGGAAAACGTCTGTCTTTCTGCAAGTTTTGAAAGTGTTTAAACTGCACACACAACACCTGGCCCACTACTTCCAGTACCCCTTTGTCTGTGGTAATGTTTACCCATTCCTGGAAGTAGTGTGCCAGTCTCTCTCCCACTGGCAATGGTTGGGTGACCTGTGCAAAACTGTCAGGGGTTTTGTTTTGTTTTGGGCTTAGGCGCTGGAGCAGCAGCATTATGCCTGGAAGCCTTTTTCCCCATCCTCTATAGTAACCTCTTTGTAATTAGTATTAATGGTGAATGTAGGAGACATGAGGTCCAATTCTTAAAGCCCTGATAATGACACAAGGTGCCTGCTTCACACACAAATGGCACAAGTAGCACCTTGTGTTATAAACTACCCCCTGAGCTATTCACAAAGTCAGCCTGCATTAACTGTAGACTGCCTGCCCCAAAAGGGTCTTGCACCAGCCTTGCACCACTAAACAGGCTGAAGCATGGTGCAAGGGGTCATGCAGCAGATGCAAGCTGCCACATCCCCTATAATGTAATTCAAAAAACTGTCCCAGGGAAGGGAATTTCTAGGTATTCCTAGACCAGACAGGGCTGGTTTAAGGGTACTTAGAATTTGTACTCCTGGGACAGTTGTACAATGTGCAGCAAAATGCTGCTTCCCAAGCCCCTGATAAAACAAATCAAGTCCCATCCCCAGTGGTATAGTGCCAATCCCTGGTGCTGCCCACTCATTTGCATACTAAAATGCCCCCCTCCCCGATGTTGCTGCAGTTTTAGGTAATACAAAGTACCATCACCTGATCCCCAAAGCTGTCCAGTTATGTTAATAAAAGAACACCGCCGTGTATATTAGTAATAAAATGTACCCCCACTGAATCCCCAAAGCTCTCTTGTTATTATAATATTATGCTCCATCCCCAATGACGCCGTGTATTGTAGTACATAAAAGATCCCCCACCTGATCCCCAAAGCTGTCTTGTTATTAAATTAATAAATTGCTTCCCTCTGCAATGCTGCCCATATTAAATAATAAACAATCTGACTCCCTTCATTGTAGTCTACTACCCCTCCAAGCCCTGATCACCCATAATCCATATTAAAAAGTCCTGGTGGTCTAGCGGAACCCCTACCCCCTTAATTCCCATCCTATAGGAGCCGGCAACTGGCTCTGCCCACCTCTCACCTACATGGCCAGCTACCGACTGAGCTCTGAATAAACACACATTCTTAATGTAGTATGCATTCAGAGCTCAGTTGATGGCTGGCCGTGGAGGTGAGAGGTGGGCAGAGCCAGTCATCATCTCCTACAGGATGAGCATTAAGGGGTGGGGGTCCACTAGACCACCAGGACTTTACTATGGATTAAGGTGATTGGCATGTGTGTTGGGGTACTAGACTACCACAAGGGGAGTTGATTGCTTATTAATTGATATGGGTAACATCGGAAAGGGGAGCAATTTATTAATTTAATAACAGGACAGCCTCAGGGATCGGGTGGGGCTTGATTTTAGTACTACAATATGTGGTGGCATTGGGGAGGGGACATTATATTATAATAACAGGACAGCTTTGGGGATCTGGAGGGGGTACATTTTATTATTAATATACATGGCAGCGTTCTTTTATTAACATAACTAGACAGCTTCGGGAATCAGGTGGGGGTATTTTGCATTACCTAAAACCGCAGCAACATTGAGGAGGGTGGACCACGTTTGTCGCAAGGGGCCTGCGGCAGACCCTACCCATGCACCAGGCATTTGCCACACAGAAGGGGTTGTCTCAAGTGTGAGGACTTAGGCGTCAGGACCCCTCTTGTACCTGAATCAGGTGCAGGATCCCTGGAACATGGGGCTTTGGTGCAAGCTGCTGTTTGCCACAGCTTGCGCTGGATGTAGCCCCCTTTAAGAATTGGGCCCATAGACTCTTGGACAATATCCCCTGTCTCTGCCTCCCTTTCCGTATGACCTGTAGGAGATACAGACCTTTTCCTTCTCATTGTTACTTTTGAAAGTGGTTTTGTATTCATCCACTTTTTTCATATATGCCTCTGTTTTGTCCCAAATAATGATGTCCCTCAAAGGAGAAATCTATGGCCTTGATTTGAGTATCCTAAGAAAGGATTGTAGTCATCAGACAGGAAAACTTTCTTAAGTACAATACATGAGCCAAGACTCTTGCAGCAGTGTTATTAGCATCCACCACATGTGTGGGAATGATATTTTGATGCCTCCAAGGCTGATCTTGCTGTAGCAATCATGTTTTGTGCCAAACCTTCTTCTGCTCTTTCTCCCAATGCAATAATTGTTTTCCAAAGTGCTTTATGGTACTGTGCTTCATGTGCTGAATAAGCTGACTGCATGACAAGCAGGAAAACTGTTGTATAAAGTTTTTTTGCCAGAGCATCTTTTTTTAGTCTTGTTCAGTGGGCTGCACAGATAGAGTTATTTTTGTTCATCCTAAAGCACTACCCCATTATGACCAGGATGGGCATACAGATATTCCACTCCCTGTTTGTCCAGGTGATATTTTCTCTTATTTTTTTTTTTTTGTTGATGGCTGCAGCTAGAGTGGCTGCAGCCATGATTTTTGCTATGGCCTTTTTAAATAGTTGATGTATGGGAAGTAGCATCCATCTTAGAAGAGCTACTTCCAGCGTACATATATAATCAGCATCCTCTTCATCTTTCTCTGTTTCTAGTGGGGAAATGTTGAGGGTATTGACCATTTATCTGACAAATAAGGAAAAAGATGAGTGGTCCTCAGTTTGTCTTGGAGGAGGTTCAAAATCTTGCTCAGGAGTGCCCTCTAATTCCATGGGGTCACCTTTCTCCATAGGCACATAATATTCTACTTCTTTCTCCTCCACAGGCAGATAGGTTGGAGCCTGAGCCTGAACCGGGGGGGGGGGGAGGCATGTTAGCAAATTTCCCATGGCCTAAACCACCTGGAAAAATTGCCATATTTTGTATATGTCCTCTGATGGGGATATATATTGCTGTGCCTTCTCCCTGCTCCCTTCTCCTTCCAGGAGGGTCAGTGACATTGTTTTCTTTCAATTTATTCTTGGCAGAGGCCATTTCCAGCGCATGCTATAAGGGTCTTTTAGTTTTACAGCTGATTTGACGGAGCCATGCAGACATACTGCTATCATAAGAAAAAGGCATCTGAATTCCTTTCGTAAGGAAGCACAGCTTTTGTTCTTATGAGGAAGTGGAATTAATTGAAGCTGCATTCACTAAACTGTTTCCTTTCCCCAACTGTGTTGTTAGGAGAGAGTGGAATCTCTCTGCTCTCTGCAGTGTGGAATCTGCAGTCTAGTAGCTGATTTCAGGATTCAGGTTTCACAGTCTTTCATTAAGAGCTCTCCCTAGCAAGGTAATTCAATCACAGATTTCTTTGTTTGTTATTGTCTTCCTTTTACACTTGTGCCCACACATGGTATGGTGGCTGCACTTGGCTAGCCATTATGTAGATGTGCCGTTGTACCATTTGTGCCATGTTTGATTGCTTGTTTGTTCATTTTTGAGCTCTTTTGACATTTTCTAGTGTCTTTCAGTGCCTCTCAACATTTTATTGTTAATGCTGGTTTTATTTTTGTTAGTTTTATTTCAGCAGTTATGAGTTACTGTTGCTTTAGCAGTCCTATTGTCAGTCCTATCTGGGGATCCCTTTAACTGAATTAAGACTGCATACAGAGCTTATAGATAGCAAGTAGCGTCCCCCAGATGGTATCAATGACCATGACTTTGCTTTTATGAGGAAATCTTTTTTCCTTTTTGTGGAGCTTGATCGATTCTGTAGTGGTCAGTGTCATTTTGGACTAAAAATCGAAGACCCAAAGATCGGATCCCGATTGGAGTGCTGGACCTATGTGGTTGGAATTATTGGAGTGTCTGGAAGGAGAAGTAGGCTCTGCTGATCCCTACTGATCCTTTGGTGTGGTGTGATCATCCGAAGCAGAAAGAGAAGTTTGTCTTTGATTCCTTGATGTATTCCTGTTTGCTGTTTTGGAATTTAGACTAAGGAGTGTATTTTGGAGTGAAAACTTTGGGGTGAGCTGCCTGGGGTGGTCGCTACCATTGGCTGGGTTTAGGGCAGGTGGTGCCTGTCTCGGGCCTGTTGAAGGATGGGCTCGAGTAACTGGTGTCTCCTAGATTCACCTGGGGGACCCACTGATGAGTGGATTCTGTGCTGGGGCCGTTGTTGTGGACCCAACTGAGGGCAGTGACCTCCTGGAGCGGTGATGATTTCCCCTTATGCTGCAAATTAGAATTAACAGTGCTCCTGGTTTTGGAATTTGCACCTATGACTTTTTCCTAAAAACTTTCAGCTCCTGAGAATGCTGTCTTTTCCTGAACTGCTCTACAATTTTTCTGTACTCTCCTTTGGACTCTTGGTGAAAGCAAAGTCTGAGAGTGAGTTTTGGTCTGGCCAGGAGAAGTGAGAGATCTCTTGGTCTCTCAATAAAACTAAAGCTGGATTTAGACTGATATGTGCTAGACTCTTGATACTGCATTGAATTTGAGTAATACTGAGCTGCATGGATCAGAATGAATTGAAACCTCTATAGGACTTAAATTGGCCTGTAATTTAAATAATTTGTTTATTCATTTTAGTTAGATTGTTTATTTGGGTGATAATTATTTGTGTGATGTGAATGGTTGACAGAATTTCTGTGGGGTGTATGGTTGTGTGAGACGTGCCTCGTTGAAGGTGGGTGTGTATGTGTGGTGATAATAATCATAGTGTGGTATCTTGATCTTAAAATTTTTGGGTTTATTTAATTTAATTACTTTGGGTAAGATGTGGTGGGAGGGTATTAAGATGGTCAGGCACTATTCCCCCACTGTGCTCCATGATCTACGCCCCTTTCACTGTCCCCCATTGTTGGCCAAAGTTTATAGGAGATGTCAGGCATTGGGGATAGTGAGGAGGTGATTGAAGGGTATGTGGATTGGGCACTGTGGGGGAATGGAGAGGAGTGGGCGGATAGAGGTAGTGGGGACAAGGAGATGCCCTGGGGTGAAATAGGATCAGGAAAGGGGTGTTCCCTGCCTGATTTCCATACCTAAGGGCTGCATAAATTGTGGGCAGGTTAAGGGATCCTCCTTGAAAACTTATCCATCCCGGGCAGTGTTGTGTAATGCCAGGTTGATCAGGAACAAGACCGCTATTATAGCTGATCTTGTTGCAACATCTGATCTGGCATGTATCACCAAGATCTGGCTGGATGAGAATGCAGGCCCTATTTTGGCATCTGCTGCTCCAGCTGGGTTCTCAGTGATACATCGCCCGAGGTAGAATCATAGGGTGGGGATGTGGCCATTTTCTTTAAAATGGAGCTGGGCCTTGTGGATGTGTCAGTGGGTTGCACTCGATCTTTTGAGTGTATCCTGGGAGCAGGTGTAGGTTTAAGGGTTCTCCTCATCTACCATCCACTCAGGAATGTTGGAGAATTCCTGAAGGAGTTTACAGACTTCATTATGAACGTGGCATTGGAGTCACCCAGATGGTTAATCCTGGGTGACTTCAATGCCTGGATTGATGATGAACTCTCACAGTTTGGAAATAATCTCCTCCAACTTATGACTATGTTGGGCCTTATACAGGTGGTTACCTCTGCTACCTATATAGGGGGTCACTCACTAGATCTTGTGTTTCTCCTTGGGATGGAGATCATGGGATTGGGGGTGGAACCAAATGGTTGGTGAGACCATCACACCATAAGATTCAGCTTCAGGGCATCTCCAATTAGGTCTGCCCCTATGGAGATGGTCCAGTATTGCCCTTTGAGGGGGATTACCCCAGAGGGCCTATCGACGGTGCTGGACCTATCGGGTGTATCAAGTGAGTGCATGAGTCCAGAGGATCTTGTACTTGCCTATAATAAGGTGGTGGGTGATTCCCTGGACTCAATTGTTCCTGTTCGCATTTGCCCACTCACTTTATGCCTGAGGACCCATTGGTTTGATGGCTCCTTGAAGGACCTGAGAAAAGTGGGGTAAAGGCTAGAGAGGGCTTGGTGGAAATCCGGTCTTGATGCTGACAAGCTTATGTTGATGGACCACTATGTGGTCTATCAATCAACAATCACCAGTAAGAAGGAAGAGTTCCTGTCTGGGGAGATTGCTGCTGCACAGAACTGACCAGCTCAACTCTTTCAGACTGTTGACAGACTGTGCAATCCAGTCTGTCTGCAGCCTGGAAGAGATTTTTCATAAATAAAGTGTGATGAACTTGCTCGATTCTTCACAGATAAGATTGCCAGCATTAGAGTGGGTATTGGCCCAGATCTCTCTCTAAGGGATTGTGGAGATTGACAGGAGGTGGCGAGCACCCATGTTACCTGGTTTGACTTTAACAGGCCAGAGTTCATTGACTTTGTGAGGATTGTCCAGACTGTATGACCAACCAGCTGTAGTTTGGATCCGGGCCCTACATCACTATTAGTAGGTTGTCTAGATGTTATCTGCCTGATCCTTGCTGAAATTGTCTGGAAGTCCTTGGAGCAGGGGCTCTTTCCCGATCCCCTTAAGGAGGTGGTCATTCTACCACTCCTTAAAAAATCCTCCTTGGACCCAGACTGCTTAGCTAACTATAGACCTGTCTCTAACCTGCCCTTTGTGGTAAGGTTATTGAAAAGGTGATTGCACTGCAGCTGGATGACCATCTTACAAACCACAATGTCTATGATGTTCTCCAATCTGGGGTTAGGAAAAGACATAGCACTGAGACGTCCCTGGTTTGGGTTCTAAATTATCTCCTAATTGCAAGAGACAGAAAGGCCCATACTATTCTAGTCCTTCTTGATCTCTTTGCAGCATTTGATACTGTCGACCATGTGTGCTTTTTGAGCACCTGTGGCTTCTTTGTGGACTGTCTGGAACAGTTCTACATTGGTTTTGATCCTTCCTTACAGGCAGGACACAGAGGGTTGTCACTGAAATTTATTCCTCTGACACCTTCCCCTTGTCCTGTGGGATGCCGCAGGGCTCCATTTTGGCACCCATATTGTTTGCAGTTTATATGCTGCCATTAGGAGAGATCATTAGGTGTTACAGTTTGGGTTATCACTGTTATGCAGATGATACCCAACTGTATCTGTCCATTATTCCTGGACAGGATGATGCAATCTCCATGCTTAACAGCTGCCTAGCTGAGATCAGGGATTGGATGAGCACTAGCTGGCTGAGGTTAAATCTGAATGAGACTGAGGTGTTGGTTGTGGATCCTGGTCACCTTGAGGCAGGTTCTAGGGCTGGGATCCCAACAGGATTATGGCTTGATGGTGTCCAGCTCTTGACCTCAGACCAGGTATGTAACCTGGGTGTTATTTTTAATGATGGTTTGACCCTGAAATCACAGGTGTCTGCCATTGTCAAATCATCATTTTATCATCTTAGGAATATCACCCAGGTGAAACTCCTGGTTCCTCTGGCTGATCTTCCCATATTGGTCCATGCCTTTGTGACCTCCCACCTTGATTACTGCAATGCGCTTTACCTAGGGCTGCAGGGGGTTGATATCTACTGCTTTCAGCTAGTGCAGAATGTGGCAGCCAGGCTTTTGAATGGTACATCTAGGTCTAGTCATATTACACCTGTGCTGTATGGACTGCACTGGCTGCCGGTTCAGTGGCATATCACCTTTAAGGTCAGGTTGCTGACCTATAAAGCACTACATGAACAGGGACCCCAGTACCTGCAAGATCTTCTTACTCCCAACTGCCTCTCCCACTCACTCCAATCTGCCGGTGAGGGATTGCTAGAGATTCCTAGGGTTCAGTCAAAGACATCTGGGGTATGTGCATTTTCCTGTGCTGCCCTCTCCCTGTGGAATTCTCTACCTTATTTGATAAGAGAATGTCTGACTGTTTTCGAGTTTTAAATCTAAGCTCAAAACATATTTGTTTTTTAAAGCTTACTCTGAAGGATTTTAAAATGCTTATGATTGTTTAATGCAATTTAATTGTACGGTTTTAATGTGTTTGTACAGTGCTTTGGTTTTGAAAAGTGCTTAAAATTAAGTTTTACTTACTTACTTTTTCAAAAAAGTTCAACACTTGAAAGTCAACCATTAACAAAAATAAAGGGAAAATAACACTGTGCCAATTATCTGAGAAGTTAAGAGACACACGAACACATGCACGCACACACACACACGTGCACACACTAGCTTTACTAACTGTATTCAAATGTGAATAACTTTAAAATGAAAAATGATATCATGCTACTGTGAGCACGAAAGTTGTTCAGCACAAAGATATCTACAAAATGACAGGTATTTAATTTATAGCTACTTTTTTCTTTAGAATTTGCAAAAAAAACCAGCAGAAAATTAAAATTTTGTTTAACTTTTTCTACAAACAAAAGCAAACAACTTTAAAATGAAAAATTATAGCATGGTGTTATCAGCATGAAATTTGTTCAGCACAAAAATATCTAAAAAATTAGTGGTATTTCATTCTATCTACCGTTTAAGTTTTTTTTTATAATTAGTGAAAACAGCAGAAATTTCAATTTATTTTCACTTTTTCAACAAACAAATGTGAATAACTTTAAAACACAAAATGATAGCATGGTACTGTGGGCACAAATTTGTTCAGCATAGAAATATCTACAAAATTAGTGATGTTTCATTTATAGAAATCTTTTGAATTTTTTTATGATCAGCAACAAATGGCAGGAAATTCAATTTTTTTTTTACTTTATTGGAGGTTTGGCATAAATTAAATATGCTACCCCCTACTGGAGTAGCAGAATGTTCAAATTATATGTTCTTGTGCCAGTTGACCTGATGACATCACTTGTGGCTTCACCACTCATGATGTCTTTGGGTCAGTCAACACTTGAACAAAAAATATCAACAATATTTCCAGTAAGGGGTAGCATACCCCTTTTATATTCTTTGCAAAAAAATCTATTAATGCATCAGTTTGGGTTGCTATTAAAGTTACAGAAGTATGGAAATGTGATAATAGAGTTTTCAACACTAACTCTGCATTTCCCCCAAGCAGCCAAAGGGAACAAGGTATAACATGGAACCACAGACATCCATCATCAGGTAAGACAAGCAATATACAACTCTTTTCACATGATACAAGAGGCATCCATCATGGTGGTCCAGCACTTCTGTAGCTGTGGATGTACATGCACACTTGCACACCACCTGGGAAGTGTGGTAAAAAAATTCCCATAAATTCACACTGTAAATTGTTAGTAAGGAATAATGCATGACAGGTTGTGTGGCAATGCTACATTTCCACATGCTCCAGGTGGGTTGTGAGCCATGAGGCACAGAGGAGTGCATTCAACCACTTGGGAAGTATGGCATATGATTCGCATGGGATCATACTGTAAATTGTAAGTAAGCAATAACACATGGCAGAGTGTGCAACAATGATAAATTGCTGCATACCCAATGTGGGCTGTAAGGCACACGATGCAGCCAAGTGCCTTTAACCATCTTGTAAGTGTGATATAAAATTCACATAGGATCACATTGTAAATTGTAAGTAAGCAATAACACATGGCAGGGTGTGTGGCAATGCTAAATTGCTGCATGTTTCAGGTGGGTTGTGAGGTACGAGGCACAGCTGGTAAGTAGGATATAAAATTCCCATAGGATTACATTGTAAATTGTATGTAAGCTGGTCTGACAGGATTTACCTTGGGTTTGCTTATTTAAATTCCAAAAGCAAGATGAATTGAAATTACTCACTTCCATTTTTTCATGTAACATTTGCATCACTGATTAATTTGGTGCATCAAGCCATGTTGCGTGTGTGTGTGTGTGTGTGTGTGTGTGTGTGTGTGTGTGTGTGTGTGTATATTTTCAAGAGGGTCTGTATGTCCAGAACCAACAGCACCTATTACTGCATTACCTTGATGTATATACTTCTCTCTTTATTTTTCTACTATTGAGATTTAAATGTGGGACTTTTAAATCACAATAATACAACTACAGCTTAGTCACACACTAATTATTTATCTCTTATTAAATTAATGCATGGGCAGCCATTGTGGATCTGACCAGAGTTTGTTATTTTTGCAATCACTGGATTCACAGTTCCTCTTTTGGACACACTGATACCAGAACTATCTTTCCCAAGCCTTTCTGATTGCTGTGCAGTTTTATTTTTTCCTTTTTTTCTTGTCACCTTTTACATTATTTGCTGCTGTACATGAGAAAATGGACCATTCAAATGTATGCTTTCCATCATCATTGGACCACCTTCACAGCCTTTTCTACTAATTTTACATGACACAGAGGCAGGCTGAGAAGACGTGCTTTTAAAATATATATATATATGTATATATACCTGTATAAATATCCTTTTAAATGAGATTTTTTGGGAAAAAATATGACAGAACTTACAATTTATAAAGTTGTGATGTGGATCAAAACACTTTTTTGGGGGGGATTATTTGTTTGTCTCCCCCACACCTCATCCTGCCACTCATTTGGGTCATTGCCAAGGACTTCCTCTTCCGAGGCTCTGTTGCCCATCCCTGACCTCAAATCACAGCCACCTCAGGGTAACCCAACGTGTCCCTTTCATTGAGTGGGTCCTTCCCTTCCAAGGAGAAAGGGCCTTGCTGCCAATGGCATTGACCCTTGGTGATGCTGAGGTCAGGTCAGCATCTCAGAGTACCACAGAGGCGCTGGTCTGGGTGGCTGTCATCTGGCAGTTTGAGATGCCATTATGTTGTGTTTTCCTCTGAATCTCCTATTGTGCCACATCTGTAGTGCTCCTGGTCTCCACCAGGGTCCACTACAGAGTTAGACATCTCCCTAGCCCACCCCAGGAGAGGAGAGGAGAGGAGAGCAGTCCTCTGAATGCTTAATCCTCTCCTTCCCCTGCCAACCCCTTGGCACCCAAGTCCATTCCCAAACCCGGGTCACCAGTGTGGTTTGAGGTAAGGCACCAGCACCTCAGCCCTCTGCACCACTGGGCCAGCTACCTAAACACTTTAAACAAATCTTGTGACAGTCTGCCCTTGTCAGGAGCTGAAAACAATTTGTAAATTTTTTTTGAAGGTCCACAAAGTCTCTCTGACATACCACTTAGAGAGAACCTTGAAATAATCAACATGACTCCCAAAAATGATACATTAGAAGACCCCTGTAGTAAAAAATGGCTCCTTTACTGAAGAAATTGTACCAAATGTCAAATAGTAGCTCCTATAAAGGGAATTGATTAATTAAGGTGAAAGGGCACAGCAAGAAACAGCAAGTGAAAATGTTATGTTCTCTGTAAATTGAATAATCAAATATAGTAAACCACTACACATTTTGCAAAAGAAATGTGGTTTGCTAGCTAAAATAGATATTCTCCAGTTCCTTAGAATCAAAACAGGAACCAGAGAAACTTTAATTTACAGAAAACCCAGTTAAATGCAGAGTAATTGAGACAACTAAATATAGTTTTTTCATTGAACTACAAAATAAAATCCCAATGCACCAGCCCTTACTGAAGTTCACTGTGAGACAACTACTCTCTTCAGGTGGAGAAATAGATCTGAGCAAGGGTCAGAGTGAAGCATGGTTGTAGAATTTGAACCTAGATTCCAAATTTGAAAACTTGCATAGGTTCTGTCTCTGGGGTGTCACTCACTGCTGCAATAACTGATTAAAGTGTAAACATCAGCATGTGGGATTCCTGGGGTTAGAATGTAGTTTTTACAATGAATGTCATTCGTTTTTGAAAAAGTAGAGTCATAACTTGCTTCACACAGTGATCAGCCCTGTGCAAAGCAATATATAAGTCCTAACGTTCTTCACATTTTTTTAAGTATGACTTTAATTGTACTGCAAGATGCATGTAGAGTATTTTTATGGTCATGGTGCTGACTGGCTGTTATGTTTCATAGCTTACACATTTTATTTTTGTATAACATAGCTGATTTTTCACACCAGATTTTACTATTACTATTACTACAAGTTTGCCAGCCTTTAAATCTGAACTCAAACATCACCTACTATCCAGAAGCTCTTGTTAGTGAAGGGTAGGCACTTGAAGATCCCTCTAGGCATCCCCCCTTGCCCCTAAATCTGTCCCTTGGATTGTTCCTCCACTATTTTAGTTCTCACCAGTCTGCTTAAATTCCCCCCTGTCTTCCACCCTTACTCCTTACTCCCCAACCCTTTCTCTAGCCACATTGCTCCATTCCTACCCTCTTACCGTTCCTCACCCCCACTCCTTTCCTTTTCCTCTTCTTTTCCCCTCCACCCTCCCACTCTGCCTCCCCTCCCTCTAGCTCCCCCATCGCCTTACCTTTATGCATTTGTTCACACTTACTCCTCACCCTTTCTTACTGATGACAAGGTCTCGCTTTGAAGCTGCTCCCTCCTCTCTCTTAAATTAAAACATCATGTAATATTCTTGATGCTCCATCTCTCAAGTTCACATATTTTTTCTAATAATTGGCAATTCTCCTTTTTGTGTAGATATCTAGAATGGTTCTTTTCATATTTTTTGTGTTAAACAAATCAGCCTGTATTGTGTGTACTAAGTTGTTTCTTGTATTATGTTGCCCAATGTGGAACCTTTGTAAAAGAGCTCCTGCTCAAAGGTTGTTTCTGAAATAATCAATCAATCAATCAATCAATCAATAAATAAAAAAAAATGTTCCCCATGTAACTTACAAACCAAAAAAACACATTTCTTTCTATTTTTCAGTCATGTTCTTGACTATTTAATGACTGTGGGTTTTTTTGTTGTTTGTTTTTTATGTGGTGTGTTTTACATTATGGTCTGATTTTGGAGAGTCTTGCCAAACACACACAGTATCTGTTATGCATGCATTTGGTTCACTAAGGTTTATCACAATGGTTTTTTAAAGCAATCATGATTTTTTTTCTATTTAAAATGCTAATTGTAATTAATTTTTTAAGTCAGTCCAGACATGTCTTTAGACTGTCTGTTGAAAAACCACACAACTGCCAGTCTTTAGAATTAAGTAATTTTTTTTGTTTTCATTTTTCACTTTTGAAGTTATTGTTTGAGCATAACTTTTACTAAAAGAAAACATTCACATGTGTTTGGCTATTTTTCAAGTGGTCCCCACGTGTACAGGACTGTAAAACTTTAAAACCTTGTAACTTAAAACAATTACATAACATTTCACTCTCAAAGCACCAACTGACCCTTTTCTGGGACAAGCTTTAATGAGCCAGTAAGTTCCATAACATACATATTTTTAGTTTTTTTTGTTGTTTTCTTTTTCGCTATTTGTGGTCAAAGAAGGCATAATTTGGGTTTTTATTATGTAATTCCATAAATTAATAACTTTTGAACCACCAAACCGATTTTCACTGAACTTGTTAAACTATTAGCCCCTAGAACAAAGACTGAGCACACCACACTCTGCAGTCTCTGGGGCTACAATCACCAAAGTATAAGTGATCAAAACCTCATTTTAGACACAAACAACCCTAAAATAGAAGCGCTACTTTGCCTATACAATATTTTCTAGTTTATAAATGTAACCCTTCTGAAAAGGGGATTGCCTTTGGATCTCCAGAGCACAGCTGCTGCCTTCCTCTGAACCACTGTCAACATGGTCCTGGTCCAGACTGCAGCTGTGATACCCGGGGCTGGACTGGACACTGTCATTTTTTAAGCCAGCTTGTTCAGTGTCCTTCTTACTGTGGCTGGTGTGACACCATCTCTCTTCTCTCAACCAGCCCCTTGACTGCCTTCAGGGTTGGAGAGCACACAGCAAGGAGGTTGTTCAGTTTCAGTCTGCTCTCAAAGCTGCACAAAGTGCAAAACCATTCTACCCCTTGGAGAATTAACTTTGGAGACTAGTTCAGCTCTGCAAAACACTAAATTAGTATATTGGAGGGGCCATGAACCAATGTATCCAAAGATGGAGTAAAATCAATCTGCCAGCTAATAGTGCCTGATGATTGGCTTGCTTCCACCAACTCCAAAAGGGCTGCAGACCTACAGTACTTGGATTGCATCCTGATGCTGTACTGGATGTGTATGCCCACTTTACCACACTGCATAATATGTCTTGCCTCACTTCAGACTTGCAGATGTAAGATGTATAAAGTAGACAATTCTCAGTCTGTGGGATATCATTCTAGCCAGAAAGAAGGGCGTGGCTTTCACTCATGTGAAATCAAATCTTTCAGATGTGCTACTTCTCCTGAAGGAGTGAGACAAACATTCAGTAAAGAATGGTCTACTGTATCAAATCAAAAAAAAAAAGTAAATGCCTTTGCCCCAAAAGCAACTGCTTCTTCCCAGCAAGTATTGAAAAATGGTTTTACAATTGCTTCTTGAGGACTAGTGGTGGGCCAAGTGGGCTCAATCCGCTCCTTGAAGTGTTTCATGAAGCAAAGGCGGATTCGTGGAGTGCTCCGTAACACAAAGCAGAGTACTTTGCATTATGATGAATAACGTGAAGTCCATTAAAAGCAATGACTTCACATTACTCCACCTCCCCAGACCATTACTCCACCAAATTTAAGGTGAAGTGCATTGAGGGCAATGCACTTTGCCTCACTTCGCCTTGTTTTTCAGCTCTGAAGGTGAACTGTGCAGTGATTCATGGGATTTTAGGTCACATGGGCTCTACATTGCACTGCACAGCCTCAGTTTAGGGTAGTATGTATAAGAAGGAGTAGGAGACAGTGTGGTCAGAGAGCTGTCTGTGATTGAAACTGTCTAAAAGCTGTTAAAAAAGCATTTTTGCACTTTTGGGGGGGCTCAGACTTTAGTTCATCGATTGTAGGAAACCCTCCTGTGTTCATATCATTGAGCATTTTTGTTTTTATGTGGATTTATAATGTTAATGTACAACATTGAGTGTGTGTTGTGAAAGACAGTGAAAGTGTGCTTTGGGGGAGGGGCGTATCTGTGGTGTAGGTAGATTTAAGTTGGAGAAATAGTGATTTCTTTGTTTTTTTGGTTATATTTTTGTTATATAACTGACAGTGTAAATGAACACAATAATATTGTCAGTAATTGTTGAAATGTTCTTGCTGTTTGTGTGTTGTGTGGATCTGCTGCAGCAGTTTCTAATTTCAGGTTGTTTACATTACAATATGTGGCATAATACTGAACTTTTGAATGTTCTACACATTACTCGTTCAGCATTGTAGACAAACTGTTCTGTATATGTGTGTGTGTGTGTGAGTGTGTGTGCGGTGTTGCATGCAACATGACATCAAATAATACACCTTTTATTGTGCCACAGACTAGTGTAATTGCAGGTGCAGCAGTGTGAACCTGCTATCTACTGCAACTGCTTGATTTTGTACTGCGATTGTGGTATTTGTTCTTTGTTTCTCTGCTTGTACTGCCATAAAAAATCTGCAGTCAGTGGTACCCCCTCAACCCCACTGGCAAAAATATTTTTTTACCAGATTGGATTGTTTTTGAGACCTCATCAGCACCACTGGTTACTGAAGTTGTTTTCATTGCTTAACAAACTAGTCTCGTATCTGTTACTGAAGCTACAGTTGTTGTTTTGGCTTCACATCCAACATCCCCCCAATCAGAGAGTGAATGTATCAAAATCTAAATTTGGTTATAATACTGTGGTTGATCCCTCAAAATGCCCACAAAAAGATGTGCAAGCCAAGCTGTTTCTCGCCATGGCAATTCAGGCAGTAAGATAGTCTGTGGGCGTGGTAGTATGCAGATGCAGAAGTGCATTGCTGCTGATGTGAGGAACGGTATTTCTCCCGCAATGTTTTTGACAGCCCAATCAGTCGCGTCATTCATAGTTGGAGGAGATGATGTTTTCCCAGCTGGTGGTGTTAGTGTTACTGGTGTTAGTGGTGATGACAGCATTAGTATTGGTGATTCAAGTTCGAATTCCTACCAGTGTACCGTATCCGAAAATATTGAGTGTGAAGCAGTGCAAGTGAGTGGTAGCGTAGATAATGTTATTCTTCCCAGTAAAATCCCAGTAACCGAACCTGAGGATTCTGATAATCATGTCAACGATAGCATACAATGAGATATTCAATCCACCGTGGCACTGGCAGTTAATGTCACACATTTTCCATGCAGTGATTCACAGTGTGGTGAAAAAATATCAGGTGATGGTGGTTTAGATGCTGATGATGAATGTGATGATGATGATGATGTTGCTGTTGTTGCAACATGCAGTCCACATGCTAGCATCCAAGCAGAAGATGTGAATGTGTGTGACGTTGATGAATATGATGATGATGTAATTGACCCCAGTTGGGAACTGTAGAAAAAGAAATTCAAAGTGGCTGTGTCTGAGTCTGTTTGCAGGAATCCCCCCCCCCAATAAAAACTTGTGATTTACCAGTTTTAGTTGATGATGATGACCCAGTAATAAATATGATAGGTAGTCATGGTGGTCAGTTGCAGTCCAGGTGTGAAGTGCCTGAATCATCATGTGCCCTTCCCCCCCACTTCAGTGCGTAAAATAACAGACTTAAATAAGCCACCTCATAGACATGTTAAAAGCAGATCATCACAATCCCTTGTTTGTGATTTTTTTGTTTAAGATGCGAATGATGAGTCAGTTGCAATCTGCCAGGTTTGCCATGTACGTGTGAGTAGAGGTAAAACGGGGAACCATCTGGGCACAGGAAGACAGCATGCCCATCTTAAGAATAGGCACTAGGCACTGTGGACCCAGCACAAGCTCGCAGCTAATTCCACAGTGGGGCATTCACCCTCATCACTGGCAACCGTAGCAAGCACGTTATCCCATTCCATAACAGTTAAGTCCAGTAGTAAATTAAATGTGTGCAGTACTGAGGTAATAAAAGCAGAGGATTACTACTGGCAAGATGAGGTGGAGGAGCATAATGACTTAAAAATGTTGTCCAGTGCTGGTGAGAGTAACGGTTTTTGTGGTGGTGGTGGGGGTGGTGAATGCAGTATGTCTAGTGCAAGTGGTACATCAACCCCGGTTGGCAAATCTGGTAAAATAACTACATTTCTGGGTTTGTCATCCATCCAGGACATACTTTTCTACCCGTGCTGTCCCTGAGTTGTTCCACACTGTGTCCGACTCAGTAAGTCATGCCCTTCAACATTCCTCCTCTCCATTCATCCATTTAAGTATGGATATGTGGACAAGTGGCAAAACAGTGAGGAGTTCATATTTGTGTATAACTGCACACTGGGCGCAGGTGCCGGGGGTTGTTTGTGATGTTGCTAGTGTGAATAATCAGTGCAGTAAGGTGGATTGTCGCGGTAGCAGTCTTCCAGGAATTCAACAGCATGCAATGATTGCTATGTGTAATGTGACCTGTTCACACACTGGTGAGAACATGTTGAATGTGGTACTGACTGAAACTGACAAATGGCTAAACCCTCTGTCCCTGACAGCTGGGTTCATAGCAAGTGACAATGGGTCAAATGTGGTGATTTGCATCATGAATGGTGTTTTTTTTCATGTTCCATGCATGGCCCACTGTTTAAATCTTTTGGTGCAGGAGTTTCTGCAGCACCCTGGTGTAAAGGAAATGCTGACCATTGCACGATGTATCTGCTCTCACTTTTCAAGATCTGGAAAGGCCCGTGACCAACTGCGGCAGTTGCAGATACAAAACAGCCTGCCTCAGCACTGTTTGAAGCTGGAAGTTGTTATCCAATGGCACTCCACTTTATACATGGCAGAGAGGTTGTATGAACAATAAAAAGCCGTCTCATAATAGCTTGTGATGCACACTAGCCGTGACAGTTCTGGGGCCTCCATGTCTATGATGACTCAACAGTAGTGCCGCATGGACTCTGTAATAACAGTTTTGTGGCCTTTTGAACATGCCACACAGGTAGTGAGTGATGAGTCTGCCTCCATTAGCCAATCAATTCCACTGCTGTGGGTGCTGAGGCAGACATTGGTGAATGTACAGCATGGCCTTGATGTTGCCGTAGATGGTGGTAGCAGTATGTTGCTACAACACATGCTGACAGTATTTGACCAGAATCGTCATGTTATGAGCATTCAGTGTAGTGACAACTTTGCCATAACAACAATGCTGGACCCATGATATGGATGTGGAATTGCATCAGTACTGGAGGGAGGGCCTGAACAGGTAAAAAATATCATTGGTCAACTGGTGCGCTTGGTTCATGGGGCACAGATGTCACATGCCAAGGTCAGCTAACTCAGCAGCATAATCCAGCTGAAGGTGTACATGTAGGACAAGCAAGCATATCCTGCAAGGGGAAGAGGACAGCAGTTCCAGGTGGTCCATCATTGAAAGTGGCTGGTGTCAACCCGCATTGGGAGGCTTTGTCCCAAGTGTGTATTTGTGAAATAAATAATTCTGGAGAACAGCATGATGCATCAACAATTGGACTTAGTGCGGCTAAGAGAATGGTTGAGTCATATTTGTCTGAAAACAGGCATCTGACAATAACTGAAGATCCTCTTTTGTACTGGAGTGGAAAGGTCAGTAAATGGCCAGAGCTGACTGCAGTGACACTGAAGTACCTCACATGCCCACCCTCCAGTGTAAGTTTTGAGAGGGTATTCAACTCAGCAGGTGCAATAGTCAGTGATCGTTAGACAAACCTGTCTCCTGCAAATGATAGTTTACTGACATTCATTAAAATGAATGAGAGGCACAGACCAGCACAGACTGCAACCTTGGTATTCATACCCTGGCCTAGTCATGGTGGTTTTGGTGATGTAGAAATGGACCATCCTGGTGGCACTGGCAGTGACTGCCTGAAACGGTTCAACACTGACGTAGATGATGACACAATGGAGAAAGAATTTCCCAGTGGTCAGACTTCAGACATAGATGACTGTGAGAGAAGCTTTCTTTATGAGGATGATGATGTGGTTAATGTTGGCAGGTTTTAACTGAAGTTGTTAAAAGGCGTTGTGCCACCCTGGACCACCAACACCACCACTGGGACTGATGTTCGCCACTGCCACCACAAGTCTGTCTGACCCCTGGAACACCACCACCGGGACTGATGTTCACCACTGCCACCATGAGTTTGTCTGCCCCCTGGACCACCACCACTGGGACTGATGCTCACCACTGCCACCACTGCCACCATGAGTCTGTCTTCCCCCTAGACCACCACCACTGGGACTGATGTTCACCACTGCCACCACGAGTCTGTATGACCCCAGACCACCACCACCGGGACTGATGTTCGCCCCAGACTACCAACACCACCACGGGTGTTGGTATTTCTCCAACTTAAATCTACCTACACCACAGATACGCCACTCCCACAAAGCACACTTTCACTGTCTTTCACTGCACACATACTAAAAGTGGTACATTAACATTCAAAATCCACACAAAAACAAAAATGCTCGATGATATGAGCACAGGAGGGTTTCCTACAATTGATGAACTAAAGTTTGAGCCCCTCAGAAAGTGCAAAAATGCTTTTTTAACAGCCACCGCTGCACCATGAGTCTGTCTGAACCCCGGACCACCACCACCGGGACTGATGTTAGCTACTGCCACCACTGAGCATGAGTCTGTCCGGCCACCACATCCATCAGCCACAAACACAAAGCTTCTTAATATTTAAACCATAAAGTGAGTATGTGTACTCATGTTTGTTATGCTGTTTCAGTTCCTTTAGTTGTATGTTTTGTTTTCTGTAGCCTTTCAGAGCTGCAATGGCAAAACACATACGGTATACTTATTTTGTCTTTTTTACAGGTTAACAAAAAAAGTCACAGTTGCTAAAACTTGGCTTGGTGGGAATCGTACTGCAGCTGTACTGTACAGAAAGGAACCTATGGAATCTCCATGTGAAATCCATTCTGTTAAGTTTGAAGATTTTATTTCATCCATTTCAATGTTTTGGAAAGACTGCAGCAAATATTGCACACAGGTTGTGTTATTTGACAAAATGTGGGTTTAAAATGTAACTTGACTTGAGATTGAGAACCAGGGAGGGACAAATAACAATTAAGTTGTAAAAAGTCATTCATTTGTTATTTTAGGAAACTTCCAGATGCTTTGTTGTTCTGTCAAAGTGGCCTTATCCAAAAAGGTTCTTCAACATCATCAGGCACCCCCCCCCCGGGCTTGGGAACACATGCAACACGAAGAAGTCATTTCATTAGATGACCAGAAGTTTCATAAGTGTTTTCAAGCTGTGGGACTTTGTCCATAATGCTTTCCAGTTAATTTTAAAACAATGTTGTTTTATCTGTATGGGCAATATCAAGATTTCGCTTAAAAGTGTCCATGCTTGGACTTTCTACTACTGATACTGGAAGTCTATTCCAGGCTGTGATTACCCTGATCATAAACCAGTTTTTTCTATGGTTTGTATTCCATTTTGGTAATTCCAGTTGGAATTTATGTCTTCTGTCACT
The DNA here is from genome assembly GCA_016271365.2 of Neoceratodus forsteri. Lineage (NCBI taxonomy): Eukaryota > Metazoa > Chordata > Ceratodontiformes > Ceratodontidae > Neoceratodus > Neoceratodus forsteri. Next base: position 314,403,039 of record CM028134.1, on the reverse strand, counting down.
GGTCCAGCCAGATCTAAAGTTTATACCTAAGGCTTTCCTTAATGCTATATCATTAATAATTTTGTGCATCATGCAAAGATCACCTCTTAATCTTCTATAACTTAATGAGTAGAGGTTTAAGGCTTCTAATCTTTTATTATAAGACAGTTGCTTTAATTCCGTCACAGATTTGGTGGCTTTTCATTGCACTCCCTCAACTCTAATCACATCGTCCCTTTTCTGGGGGGCCCACACCTGGACTCCATACTTCAGATGTGGTCTAACCATGGATCCATACAATGGCTTCAACACCTCCCTTCTACGACTGGATATGTGCCTCAGAATGCAATTTAAGGACTGATTTGCCTTTTTTACTTGTTCTTTACAGTGCTCGCTGAACTGCAAATCTGAAGTTATTTCGACTCCCAAATCTCTCTCAACAGTCATATCCATTAGGATATTTGTGCTCATTTTATACTGATATTTCTTATTCTGATGGCCAAGGTGCATAACCTTACATTTGGAGATGTTAAGTTCTAATTGTTATTGATGGTCCAAGAATAAATCGCATCTATGGTTTTTTGTAATGCAGATGCTTCATCATCATTTGTTACTAATGCACCAACTCTACAATCACCAGCAAACTTGGACATCCAGATATTGGAGGATCCAATTTTTAAGGTGGGGATAAAAATATTGAAAAGACATGGCCCCAGGACCATGACCATCATTAAGAACCAGACTCCAGAAAGATGCAGATAAAATCTGTGAAGAAGTAACAAAATAAGAAACCATTACAGGCAAACCTGCAAATATGATTCCCCCCAACCACCCAAAAAAATACTTACCTTCATGTGCTTGAGAGTTATCTGATCCCAATTTTTCAATGCAAAAAAATTCTCATTGAGCACTGGAATGTGCACACCAACAGTTTCTGTGACCTGTGTGTGATACAGAACAATACCAAAAGCACATGTCCATGTCAACCCACCTCCTCACCTACAAAATACAAAAACATATAGCTATATATGTATATATATATTCACCAAGGCTACTATTGGTGTACAGCCAAAGGGCACCCTTACATCCACTTGAGATGACCACATTACATTTGCTTGAATCACCTCGCAGAATACATTGGACCAGCAACAGGGTGCTCACGGTCATCATTTTATTCCGGAGGACTTTGTATGTGCTGAAATAGTCTCATTTCACTGTGTTACCACTTGTCAATTTTCTGCACACAAGGAGGTTGCATTTTGGGCCTGCAGAAAAAATCTGGTTACTCTGTGCCACCACTGCGCACATGACTGAGTACACCATTAATTCTGGGGGACTTTGTATGTGCTGAAACTCTCATTTCACTGTGTTACCTCTTGTCAATTTTGTGCACACAAGGAGGATGTATTTTGGGCCTGCAGAAAAAATCTGGGGACTCTGTGCCACCACTGCGTGTATGACTGCGTGCGTCATTAATTCTGGGGATGCATTTTGTGTGTTGTGTGATTGTTGTGAGCTCATGATGTCATACTGACATTATCAATTAAAGCAGCATTGCAAGAATGTCCTGACAATTTTGAACTGTACTTTTTTATGCTACTTTACATTGCCACAGCCACTAGTTACTCCAAGTTGTGACTTGAATGATACGCTTCTTTTCACAATTTCTGTCTGCTTTACTTAGTTGGCTACTTTTTTTATGTACAAAAATAACTGAGCATGCCTTTCAATATTGTTCTGACCAGGTGTGTGTTTATTTGTAGCTGCTTTTCAATAAATATTGTTCCATGGTGTCGTAAAACACTGCCTGCTGCATAACTGTTAATTTACAACAGAAGTTATATTTAATAACTAACTGATGTGATGGAGAAAAGCAGAAGAAAACAATGACAAAGACCAGGTCAGCACCAGTTTAAAAGGAATGCTCCTTTCATTATTTCACACATGAAAGAAGGTAGTACAGCAGACTCAACTACTGGAAATTCTCATATCATTCTAGTCAGGATGTAAGTAAAGGAAGTTGTAACATAGCATTAAAAAATATAGGTCAGAGTTCTCAACAGATTGTTGTGCTGCTGCTTTACAGAGATTCACCATGTTACATAGTTATGGTGATGCACATAACCTAATATGTGGGGGGCTTACTTTCAGTGGAATATTTCTTGCTCCATAGAGTGCAATATATTTCTGAGAAAAAAGCCCATAATTTCATTACAGTGTGTCACATGATGGAGGAATTCCCGTTCAGAAAAGCCACCCACATTCTGCCCCCCCTTTCTCATCAACATTAGGACGTGATGCCGGGGGGAGCGCAGGTACATGCTCCACTATAGTGAATGTCCAGCAGCTACCCCAATGTTTTATGTTATAAGGTTCACTTTGTGGTGAAATGCGGGAATATTTCCACTAACAAGGCTCTTCTTACTGGAAACATTCCCACATGTTTCACCACAAATTGAACATTATAATATACAGAAACCTTCAGAAAGCTGCCTGGAAATTGGACATTCACTGTAATGGAGCATGCACCCACGCTCTCCCTGGCATCATGTTCTAAAGTTTCTGAGAAGGAGGGCAGAATGTGGGAGGCTTTTCAGAATGGGAATGCCTCTGTCATGTGACACACTGCAATGGAATTATAGGGGGTTTTCACAGAAATGTATTGCACTATGTGGAGCAAGAAAGATTCCCTTGGAAGGGAAAATGTGTATTATTAAACAACAACAAAGAAAAAACACAAAAACAGTACAGCACAGTAGGGGGGGCAGAAAACAATCCCTTACTGTGGCTGTGGGATGCCGTGGTGGTGCAGCAGCAGATGCAGCATTATCAGTATTTGTTGCTGCTGTTCTTGTATTGCATTGACCTGCTGCTGCAAAGCACCAACCCTCTGATTACTCTCCTCCAGGGCCACCCACACCAGGGTGAGATCAGCCTCTGCTGCAGGGACTGTGGCAGGGTCCACTGCAGGTGGAATCCAGGTAGTGGTGGTGGTGGTGGTGGTGCAGAGGGTGGTGCTGGTGGCTGTGGTGGCGGTGGTAGTGCAGCTGCTGTACTAGCCCTCCTCCTGCTGCGGCAAGACACAACTTCGACCCCAGCAACACCCTCGGCCAATGCCACAGAAGGGCCAGCAGGTGGATGCCTGGCCCCTTCCATGGCAGCCTGCCACTCTACCTTGTGGTGGTTGAACATGTGGGTGCGCTGGCCACCAGTTCCCCAAATGTGCCCTCCAGGGGCCACAGTGCACCAGCACATTACACAGATGATACACCATGACTGTGCTGTCTCCCCCCACAGAGTTAAAAATCTTCCACACTGGGGAGCTGTGGGGGGGACCAAACACAGTCCTCGCACCACCTATGGTTTCCAGGGGCACCTCCTGTGGCTGTGGTGGAGGGGGTGCTGCTGGAGCCCCTACAGCTTCTGCTACTGGTGGTGGTGGTAGTGGTGGAGAAGGTGGATGCACAGCAGCCACCAGTGGCACTGGTGCTGCTTCTGCTGTTGCTTCCACTGGGGGGGATGCAACACCCAGGAGTCGGGAGCAGTCCAGCATCACACGACTGCCCCCAAGTGTCCGAACTCCCTTCCCCTCCTCTAACCATGCTCACAGGCCAGTGACTCACCTTTTCCAGGGTCCATGTCCATCCCTTCCACACAACAAGTCCCCGGCACACACACACACTCACACACTCTCACACACAGTCACACACACTTAAAACAAAACAAAACTTATAAAAAAAAATTAACTACCAAAAAAAAATCACAAACACAATGCAAAAACTAAATAAAGACAGCTTTTAAAAAAGCTGTTGTTTTAGAAAGGCAATAAAGCACTTTGTCACAGACTCCTACACAGCTCTCTCACAAAGCCTTCTACCTCTACGAATGCAAAGGAGAAAGTGAAACTGCTTTTCTGACTCGCTTCCTTCCTACCTGGCTAAAGCATATGACTTACAGTGCTGTAAGCCATGTGATGTGTGGGGGGCTGCCTATTTACTTGTCACTTCACCTTACTTCGCATTAAGCCATAATAACGATGCAAAGTAATAATGATAACGTGAAGTGAGCACTTTACAGTACTCACTTTGTGTTGTGCTCTGCCAACATGAAGTACCCACTTCGCATTCACTTTGCCAGCGGATTAAAAATTTGCTGCATCTCTGATGAGGACATGGGACACCTGGAGACTGCAAGAACTTTGGGTCTTGTCCACGATTGATGTATTCTACTGATCATGCATAGTTATTGAAGTAGAGAGACATGGTAAAGCTGCAACTAGTGCATCACTAGTAAGACCATACCTACGATGCAGCTCCACTTGTAAACATCACCACTGCTTGACTAATAGACCTGGTATGCATGGCCTTTATTTCCATTGAACTTGACCAGAAAGGGATCAGTAACATTTTTGTGGTGACCAACCACAACATCCACTATGCATGGGCATTCCCTAAAAAAGAGCAGAAGGAAACCACCATGGCTAAAGTTGTGTGTTAAAAATACTTTGTACTTTATAGTTTCCTCAGCCATCATTGCTCTGACCAAGGAAGAGGATTTGAGAATCACCTCATCAAAGACCTTCTGTCCCTATGATATTGACATCCATTTGGAACTCAGCACTGCAAAATAGCTCTAAATTGCAATTTGGGTCGGGACTTGTATGCATGTGTTTCCACTGGAATTCACAGCCAGTTGGAGCAAGGGGGTTTGCATAATGCCTGAGATGCAAGCCACTATTATTTAATCCCTGGATTTCTCACAAGAGAGAGCCATGTGCAAATAGAGCAGATTCATCTGAAACAAAACATTTGAAGAGAGAGTGTTTGTGAATAGTTCTCACTTGTTAGTCCTGTCTGACTAAAAGGTCTAACCAAAACAGACTTGAGACCCCTGGAAAAGAGGACTGATGCAGCTAGAGTGCCATGCTTGGGCTGTAGCATGGAATTAGGGCAGGGGTGGCCTTAAAGCTACTCGGCATCTCGGAAGGTGGTGAGCCACTGCCTTCACTTCTGTCAGGATTTTTTACTGGCAGAGGATCAAAACAGCTGAGGTCCTGTGTGATTGTCTGCCTGTCAGGGTGGATGAAGGCATGTCCCCTTTAGTGGTGAATAGGATCATCATCATCTGGAGCATCAACGCCTACACCCCTTGCCACCAGAAGTGCATTGGGTTCACTGTGCCTATAACCAGGTCAGAGAAGAGTTCCCATCATCTAAAGTCAATACAGCCTACCTCCTTTACCTTCAGGAGCACGTTGGATCCACCACACCTGCATCCAGTTTACACAAAAGGCCATGCAGCCATCATCTCACTGAGCAGGGGATACATTCCCATGGAATCACCAATCCGTCATCTAAAGGTTGCGAGCACTAGGTTTGACCCACATAACCTATAATTCCTATTGTTTAGCTAGCTAGCTAGATAATTTCTGTGCATTCCTGTGGAACCTTACAATCAAGCCCACAACCACAGCTTAAAGACAGGAGCAACTGTTTTACTCTCCATCCAGCTGTGTGACTTTCCAGTCAGCAGCTGCAACCAACAACTGAATTTGCATGGTACTGCACCAAGGTCCAAGATTCATAGACCTGTGACTCTGCATCTGTGTGCACAGTCAAACTGTAACTGGGAGCTCCTAAAGGGACTGTGGGGTAAACTGGTGCAACAGTATGGGAGAGGTGCTGAAAGGTATTTTAACCTATGCTTTATTGTTCACTACCAACTTCTCCAATCCCAAAATAAAACCATTGGTTATTTATTTGCAACTGCTGATGAATTTTGCCATTATTGCCTTGCTGTTTATTTGCATGCTTAGGATGATAAGCTGAGAGGGGGTTGTGTTATTGCATTTCTTGTCACAGAGGGCAGGAGGTATAGTTGTTTCCTATGGGGAAACATCCTGGCAGCACTCTGTCATAAGGACCCCCATAGGTGGAGGCACCAGGCCACTTTCCAATCTCATTTCTAACCATGAACCTAGGTGCCATTCACCAGAAGGCATAACAGATGTTGCCCTTTGCCATCTCCAGGCTTGGTCAGCACACTTCATGGGTGGGTGTAGTTACATATACATATAAAGCAGTCTGGGGCTTTTGATGGGCATACCTCCTCAATACTCTGAGGGAGCTGACCTGGGAATTTTTAATGCACTACAATAGGTGATTAAATTTAAATGGTGCATTGCCTTCCCCTTGGCTAGTCCCTTGGAAATACCTACTAGCTGTTAGTTAGCTAATAACTAGTACTCTGGTCAACACAAAGCCACCCAGCAAGGCTGTTACAAAATAACTAAACATGAACAATTATACAATTGAAGTTAAATGCAAAAACAGGAGCTATTTATTAGAGAAAAAGGCAAAGATTGGTGAGGTGGAAAACATGGCAGAAAAAAAAGTAGTATTATTCAGAACACTACAACCTGCTTAGACCCACCAGCAGTCCTTCAGTAACACTCTCACACTGGTGCACCATTCTTTATTCCTCTCTAATGGCCTTAGGGATCTCACTGTTATGAAATGGAATACCTCATTTGAGAATGTATTGCAGGCCAAATAAGTAGTTAACCTGAAGTGAGTGGATTTGCAAAACACTTTCCAACAAGCAGTTGAACTTAAGGGATCCCTACTAGTAATTCAAAAGAAAATACCTGACCAGTGGTTAACACAGGACTTCTGTCTGGACTGCTCAAATTAAAGCTGCTCAGGGCTGCCAACGCCCTCTTGCCCTATCTACAGTCAAGCCTGCCAGGATGAAGCACAGTGTCACAATTTCCTGTATGATAAATGGGATTAACTGCCACTGAAATATCATTGTTTCCTGCAGTAACTCTGCTGCAGAATGCTACAGAATTGTGTTTCATCATGGCAAGCTTCACTGTACCTTACTAACCCCCTTGTTGCAGGGCCAACACCCAGATCATAACTGTTGGTTTATTAGTCACTAGTCTGCATAGATCCAGAATCCTCAGGGTCTCAAAATTGGATGCAGTTCTTTCTGTCACAGCATCTGTGATGTACTGGAAGTTGGCACTTAGATGAAGTGCATTCTTCCCTGGTGCTTTCTCCCGCACTCTCAACAGTCCTTATCCTCCAGTGCCCTTCTCTTCAGAAAAGTAAAATGGGGAACATCCTCTCTTTACTCATATGAAGACTACTGAATGAAAAACTGCACCCTTCCTTCTCTTTCTTCTTGGCAGCATCTTGAATGTCATATCTAACAGGTGCTCCAGCAGAACCTGGTCAATCAGGCATCTGCCTCATTCAGTCTCACTTGTAGAGAATTGAAAATATCCTTATGTGGGGAAATTCTCTTGTAAGCAGTTTTCCCATCTCCCAAGAATGTCTGTTCCCATTGCCAGCTCTGACAAGTAAACTTCCCTTCAGCACAACAAAATAGTAGTTTTCTCACCAAGTAAAGGTGATGGTTGGGGTATACATCTCTGAGGCACTCCAGGACCATTATATCTAGGGTTATGTTCACTTGATGGGTTGCAAATGCACATGTGACTTCAAAAGTCAACTACAACTGCTGGCCTGATGGCTCTGAGGGCTGAGGTGCTTGATGTCTTACCTCATGCTACACTGGTGACCCATGTTGGGGAATGAGCATGGGCCACTGGGGGTTGGCAGGGGCAGAGAAGGATTGAGCGTCTGATGGACTGCTCTCCTTCTCTGGGGATGGGGTCCTCAGTGGTTGGCACTTGCCTGGTCCCTAGCAGAGGCTGGGGGACAAGGCGCCATGCTGCAGAAGGGGATGGAGCTGGGGCAGATGCTTGGAGGGGGCGCATGCAGACATGTGCACGCTTCTCTCCATGGGCATCATTGCACACCTCAACTCCTGGGGAGGAAAACCAGAAAACTCAAGATGCCATGGCACAGTTGTGGAGGGTGCCTTACAGCTTCCGCTTCTGGCCAGCCACGGTGCTGGCCACACTGAATCTGGTCTCTGGTGGGGGTTGGGGAAGCCCACTGGCCCAGCCAGGGGGGACAAGCCCTGGGAGCATGGGCCAGTGCCAGATGGTGGATGCCAGGATATGGGGCTAGGGGCTTTCTCCAGATGATAGCCAGCAGAAGAAAGATATAGCCAAAACAAAACAAAAGTCAAATCCATCCCATTTTGTCTTGTAGCCTAGGCTAGCTCAGTTTTGATGTCGTCCAAAGCTGTTATCTAGAATAAATACCAATTAGTTTACAGGCATGTGACTACATGCTAAGCTGTAGACAGTATTGTAATTGTTAATCAGGGCTATTTATTACCTGTTAGTACACTCTAGGTACTTCGTGCCCATACAGCATGCCAGAAAATGTTGTCATTTCTTGTCTGAACATGAGTGTTTCCAAAGGAGGGATGTGGAGTGCCTCAGAGATGTGCAGCCCAACAATTACTTGTACCAGGTGAGTAAATTACCGTTTGGGGTGATAACCTCTGAGACACTCCAGGATCCTTACTTCTAGGGTTCTAGGGTTCTACAAAGCGGTACCTTTGTCCTTAGGGTGGGGGAGACGGATCATGTTCTGATGGACTAGATGTGACTGCTGGGATGCAGATTGACCAAAATTGGTTTTGGCATCATGACCAACTCAAGTCTGCAATGTCTGCTTAAGGTGTGAATGGATGTCCATGTGGTGCCTGTGCAGATTTCCTCTGTCATAGCCAAGTTTTGTTTTTGACCCATTACATGGCAATTGCAGTGACTGAATGGGCTTTCAAATATGTGTGAGGAACTTTGACACTTGCTCTGTATGCTTCTTCAGTAGCTGTCTTGAGCCAAGTTGCTATAGCAGAGTGGGAAGCAGGTTGGCCTTTATCATGTCCTTGAACAATGATGAATGGTCTGTCCATCTTGTGGAAGTCCTTTGTTCTGTTTACATATGTAGCAATGACTCTCCTCATTCCAGGATGTTTAGTTTGGGATTTCTTGTGTCCAGTGAAATTGGCATTTGAGCTGGCAATTCAATTACTTGTCTTAAGTGGAAGTTTGAGTAAATTTTGTGAAGGATGATGGGATTGCTGTCTGAGTGGCCCTGTCTTTATGAAAAATGAGGTATAGTTCTCGGCAGGACAGGGCTTGCAGATCACCTGTTCTCTCGGCTGAGCAGAGTGCCTCCAAGGGAAGTAAAAATACTGTTTTGAGGTTCATCCATTCAAGATCAACAGTAGTTAGAGGTTCAAATGATGCAGTGTTCATAACATTGATTACTAAGTTTAGAGCCTGTGGGCCAGTAATTTGTTTGGTCTTGGGCTGGATATTTGAGGTCGTTTTTGTAAACCACAGTATGTTGGAATGGGACCCTGGGATGTCTCATATATTTGGCCTTTTGCTGCCCCAGTTGCTGCCAATTTCATCTGCAAGGAAGAAAGTGAAAGCCCCTTGTCTAGGCCATCCAGAATGAATAAAAGAAGTTCCACAGTCAAGGTCTTCTGTGGAGTTAAGTACTTTGCTGAGAACCATCTTTTCAAAAATTGACCAGTGACTTTTATATGATAAAGCGGTGGGCCCCTTCTGGGCATAGTCATGGTGTCAATGACAGATGAATGGTGTATGGCTTTTAGTAGTCTCTGTGTTCAGGAACCAGGTTGTCAGTTTGAGGTTCTGAGGGTCTGGGTGACAGTCTAGAACTTGCTGTAGAATGTCATGTTATGCTTAATGGATGTCTCCATGGATGGTCCAGGGCTGTGGTAACCATGGTTGCAAACCATGACTTCCAGGGCCAGTAAGGAGTGATCAAGATTAGCCTTGTTCTGGACTGCTGAATCTTCTTCGGGTCTTGTGGAAACAGATTAAGGATGAAATATGTAAGCCACATTGAAATACCATTCTAATGACAGGGCATCCACACCCCTGGATTGGCTGTCTTTGAACCTCAAGTAGAACCTAGGGAATTGCATGTTCTTGCTGGTTGCCATAAGATCCATCCACTTGCAGTGGGTCCCAGCATTTGATGATGTTGTGAATGATCAGTAGATGGAGCCTCCACTCGCCTGGATGAATCTGCTGGTGGCTCAGCCAGTCTGCCATTGTATTCAGGTTTCCTGTTTAATTAATTGCTCATATGCTGGTTAGGTGGCTCAGTGCCCATGTCAGCACCTTTATGGCTTCTTTCATCATTGCCTTGCTCTTGGTTCTGCCTTGTTCTACAATTTATGCTTATGTTACTCTGTTGCCTGATCTTATGAGGATGTTTTTATCATTCACTTGTAATGACTGAAGTGTAGTAGAGCTAAAAATAAGACCCTCATCTTCAAAATGTTGATCGTATCTTTGATTCCATATGAGATCATTTCCTCTGGGCTGACAAGTGGCCGATGGTTGCCCCCCAGCCTGTTAGACCGGCATCTGTGCCAATTATCATATTGTATTGGATGTCTAAGGCCATTCCTTCAGACAGATTGTCCTTGTTTATCCATCATTGCAGTGAGGCAACTACTTGTGGTGTCAAGGTTATGGTTGTCACTAAGTCATGGTCAAGGAGAACTCCTTGTTGGATAACCAAAAGGGGTAGTTCTCTCATGTTCCAGTGGGCCTATGGTACTACGTCTATAACAGGATGTCATTAGTCCCAGTAGTCAGGACATTTGTTCCAGATGGACTGTCTGCTTCTCTGCAGGCTGGACACCTGTAATATTATGCTGTTGATCCATATGACTGAGCATTGTGTCTGGTTTGTTATCAAGTCAATCAGAGTACCCAGATGTTTTATGGACTAGCTGTGTGTGAGGCTGCTCTTGTTCCAGTTGACTACCCAGTCATGTTTTTCCAGACAAATTATCATCACTGCTTGTGTCTCACTTAGGGGGTGTTGTGGGGATCTGGTCCTGACTAGCCAGTTGTCCAGGTATGGAATGACCTGGATGCCCTGTTCCATCATTTTGGCTGCCAGGACTATGGAATATTTTGTGAATACTCATAATGCTGAGGCTAGACTAAAGGGTAGTACCTGATACTGGTAATGTTTCCCTAATACAGTATGTGAAATCTCAGGAGTTTTGAAGTGTGATGGTTGTATGGGAATGTGTAGATAAGGGACCTTCAAGTCTATTGATATGAGAATGTCACCTGGAATTATGACTCTCAAGGTGCAGCTGATAATTTCCATCTTGAAATGCTTGTATTGAACTGAGCGTTTTAATAATTTTAAGTCTAAGTCTGTGAGAAGCTCTCCTGTTTGCTTTGGAATAGAAACATAGAAACATAGACTTTGATGGCAGATAACGACCACTTGGCCCATCTAGTCTGCCCATTTCCCTACCTACAGGATAGGCCGCAGATCCTAGTTAGCCAACAGCCTATTTCTTCCTACCCACCACAAGAATTGCCTTATGTCTGTCCCATGCATCTTGAATTCTCCCACAGTTTTAGACCCCACAACCTTCTCAAGAAGGCTGTTCCATGCATCCACTACCCTCTCTATGAAATAGTACTTCCCCACATTGCCCCTGAACTGCTCTCCTTCTATCTTTAAATTGTGTCCCCTTGTTCTTGTGCGTCTCTTTTTCTGAATATACTCCACATCCACTTTCCTCTGGTGTTACCTCTGATATCACTTTGTTTTGTATCAGTCCTTGCAATATCTGCTGAATCTGTTGTGGGTGCACCTTGTATATGGATACTGATGAGATAATGAAATGGTTCATCATTGGGATTTATTCCAGCTCTGTGGTATAGTCCTAGTTAATTATCTCAGGCACCCACTTGTCTTTTGTTGATTTCCTCCATTTCTGCACAAGCTCTTGAAGTCATGCCTCTATGAGTATGGATTCCACTTGGCACAGAGGAGGATAGTCATTGTTTTGACTGTTGCTTATGGTTGAATCTGTTTGGGAACTTGTCTCTGTTTGACCTGCCTCAGCCTCTAAATCTGTTGTTGCTGTTGTTGTATGGGGATATCAGAGATAAACATTATTCCCTCTGTTACTGCATGGCAGGAAAGCTGTTATCTGGAGTGAAACCTAGATCTGGATGGCAGGTATGTGGATGTTACAGTCTGGTCTTTCCCCAGATCTTCTCCCCTTTCTAGTCTTTGACATATTTGTCTAGGCTGTCTCCAAATGGCAGGGATCTTTTGAAGGGAAATTTGTGTAGAATTGTCTTAGATTTATTATCCGTGTCCCACAGTTTTAGCAGCAGGGTCCTTCTATTGCAGTTAATAAGTGTCGCTGCCCTGGCATTGAATTTGAGAAAGTCCAGTACCATGCCTGCTAAGTATTTAGTGGAGAATATCACCTGATTAAATAGATGCACCTCAGCCAAATTGGTGGCTACAGTCTTGTGCATATCTTGTATTCAGACTAGTTGTGCCATGGTGGTATAAATGACAGTAGTGGCTGCTCTAACTCAGAATCCTGCCAGTCCGAAGTTATTTTTCAGTATATCCTCTAGTTTTTTGTCTGCTGGGTCCTTAACACCTGTAGTGCCCTGCGAAGGGAGAACAGTCTCTTTGTTCAGAGCCATTATCTGGGTGTCCACTGTGTGTGGCATGCTAAATCTTATTAGCCAAAAAATGGCATTTAAAAGTTAAATTTGAAGGTTAACTTTAAAATGCCAGTTTTGGGCTAATAAGATTTAGTGTCTTCATGTATACACAAACATACTCACTCATGCATAGTTCAAAATGACACTCAATGATGTTTTATGGGCTTTTTAGGGAAGGTGTTATCTGGTCTGTTGACATTTGACCTTGAAATGCCTTCTTGGATAACAGTTAGACTGTGTGTTCCCATATAGTTCTCAATTAATCTTTGAATGGATTTTTGGCCAATAGAATTTTTCACAACTTTTTTTATCTGTTTTTTATGTATGATATTAATATAATGTATTCTTCCAAAACAACTAGCATTAGTTTTTGATGAAGGACTCAATGTAGTCTGAAAGCTAAAGCACCTGTTTTCTTTTGTAACATCTACAGTATGTTGGCCAATAAAAGGTATCAAATCATTTATTTTTTTCTGGATATTTTGTCATATGGATCAATATGACAACAAAACTATTTTTCTGTGTCAAAAACTCATGAAATTCAACTTTAATTACTGATGCTATTTTGGAATCTTGGCTACTTACAACTTGGCCTGCCTTTAATCAAAATATAAGAGTTGACACACAAAGCCTCAGTTTTTCCATATTGTTTTTTCTCTTGTCTGACAGCTCATCTCTTAGGGATATACCTTGTTCACAGGGATATACCATGATCAGACTAAACCCAGTCATAATTCAGTTACTGACTAGGTTTTTCTTCAGCATTTTTCCCCTCCCATCACTGCTGGTGGTTGCAGTGCTGCTTTCAACCTCATACAACCACAGCTTCCCCTACAGCAGGGGCAAGTTCCCTGGCCCAACCACAGAGGCTGCTGTGTTGATGAAACCCAACACCAAACCTCCATGACTGTGATGCATTGACAAGAGGCAGCTGTCACAGTTATGGCCTGCCTCTCAAAGTGACTTTCCAGGCTCGCTTCTGAACTTGGGTCATCAGCATGTTAGCATAATGCTCTGCTGGTGGGCCATGGGAGTGGTCTTAAAGCCTAATATTTAGGGTCAGTATAAACCTAGCAAAATTGGTGTGTATTCTGTTCTATAAATTTAAAGTTATAGGTGCTTAAAATTCTTCAGTTTACATAACTGTGAAATGTAATTTTAAAAATGTCTGTATGTTTGGAAGCTAGTAATTCAGTCACTTTTAAAGACAGAAGTCTCAAACATGGTAAACCTCTATATAAACATTGGGAAAGTCATCATACCAAATCTGTTGCAATTCGGACAAATACTTTTAAATTAGATGAAAATAACTGAAATCAAAATGTTGGTGAAATTTCATGAAATTTACATGGAAATTTCATAAAATTTCACAGAAGCAAAAGCATAATTTATCCTGCATTCTGCTTGCAGTAGATAAATTTCACTCAGCCCTAGCAGGGAATAAAAGTCTTGTTCCCTGTGAAGAGGGCTACCTTGGCAAGCCTGGACCACGGTGGACCTGGCTCAGGGTTAGTGGTGCTGCCTGACACCATGGTCTAGAACCTCTCAACTGGAGGATGCATTGGGAGTACTGCCATTACCAAGATGGTGGCTGTAGCATCATGCATGCACAAGTGTTGTAGTTAGCATGCATGCACAACAGCCGCAATGTCAGCTCTGTAAGGCAAATACTGGTATACACAGAAGAGAGTTAACAAGTTGGGAGAGGGTAGTGAGGAAGCAGAGAAGTGGATTCCTTTAGAGAAGAAAGGCTATAAACACTAAAGCATGGTGCAGTCACCATTTTAAGCCTTAACAGTGTACTGTCAGCCATTTACATGTCACTCATTCCACAGCCCCATCAACTCCACATCAAGATTTAATAAGCTCTCTGTGTGACTGTGTGGTATTAGCTGATCCTGGAATTGCTGGCAGGGATTCCAGGGTGATACAGTGCTCATCAATTGTATTGAGACCACGCTAGCAGGGAGTATCTCCTCTGTTTAGAGAGGAGGGGCATGGCATGTGACTGCTGCATGAGGGATCACACTCATGCACCAGTATGCCATCTAGGCATCTGCGTGCTTGTAGAGCTGAGCAGTAAATTCAAATTGCAGTAGCCTCATGTAGAATATAATACCCACATTCTACTGAGGTAGAGCTTTCAGCCATTAAATCAGAGGGCATACACAAAGCAATAGTGACTTCCAATCTACCTACACCCAAGATAATTTTTGCTGGAGTTACTCGATTATCTATTGTGTTTCTAGCCCAGAATATAGGCAGTGGCAAGCCACAGACAGACAGAGATTAGAAAAGTAGAAATTAACATCAAAAAAGCCTCCATAGTAAAGTGAGTAGTCACAATCCAAAATAATAAACAATACAGTACCTTAATATTTTTGAAGGAGTAGCCTACAATCTGAGTCCCAACAAACTGCTGATAACAGGAGCTATAATCCTGTGTTGCAACTTGACCAGATGCAAGTCTGAAACTGACCCTGCCTCCTCAGGCTACAGGATGAAGAAAGTTGGATTTAACTTTTGAAGTCACATCTGCATCAAGCATTATCAAGTCACATAACCCTAGTGGTAAGGATCCTGAAGTGCCTCAGAGATTATCCCCCATGATGGGTAACATCTAGAGATGGAACAAATTTAAATTCTGCCAGCGAAGTGAACGCGAAGTGGGCACTTCATGTTGCCACTTCACTACGCGGAGTGAGCAATAGAAAGTGCTCACTCTACCTTGTCATTACCACTTCACATTAAGGCAGAATGACAATGTGAAGTAAGGCAAAGTCATTGTTTTTAATGGACTTCACTTTCCTCATTATGATTCTAAGTGATCCACTTGGTGTTTCAGATTTGGCAGCCCCACACACATCACATGGCTTACAGTACTGTAATCACATGCTCTTTAGCTAGTCAGGAAGGAAGTGAGTCATACAAGCAGGCCCTTTTACTTTCTCTTGTGCAGACGAAGAGAGAGGCATGCGTTTTGTGACTGCTAATACTTTGAGATCAGAGCAAGGAGGAGATTTAAACTTTGATTTAGACCCAGCAGCTTTTTTAAACCTACATTTTTTTTTTCATTTCTGTACTCTTCTTTACTTAATTTGTTCTTTCTGTAAATTTTATTTTTCTTACCTTTATAATTAGTTAGTTATTTGTGTCTGTGCGACCATGTGTGTGTTGTGTGACAGTGTGAGTAGTGATTGCTCAGATTGAGGGACCTCAGTAGGAGAGATGGACCAGGGTGAGGGAATGTCTGGAGCGGGGGCAGCTCCGGGAGAGTATGGTAGTGGTAAGCATCATACCATGTGCATACGTGGGGGGCATGGGTGCCCATTCCTGATGGACCTCTTGAAACTTGTGAGTGTCCCCCCCTGGAAGCAGGACCAGCACCGCCTCCTGTCTGGACTCTGAGGTAGTTGAATCACCACCAAGTCTAGCACCAGGTCCTCTGGAGCAGGATGTGCCTGTTCCCCTGGGCCCAGGTATGGATCCCATCCCTGTTCAGCACCGTGACCAGCTAGCTGCCAGTTCATCTGGCCCTCCCCTGTCTATGCCTGGTCCTCCTCGCACCTCCATTGTTTGGCAGTTTTTGACTGTGTCAGGGGGATAGCAGTATGGTCATCTGGGGACTGGGGGCCAGCACACCCATATGCTCCATCACCACCAGTTGGAGTGGCAGACTGCCACAGAATGGACTATGCCTGCACCTACTGGCCATTCTGTGGCAGAGGGTGCATCTGTGCATGGCAGCATCCCTAAGAAGAGGAGAGCCGTAGCAGCACCTGCTGCTCCACCAGCACCCCCACCACCACCACCACCAGCAGGTCAGCCTGTAGAATGTGTGGACCCCAGAGAAGTGCATGTAACACAGGTTGACTTGGCAGTTCTCTGGGGTGCTGTCGAGGAGAACAATGAGAGGGTGAGTGCTGTAGAGCAGCTGCTGGATCGCATAGAGGGACATCAGTTGCAAATTATGTCCATGCTGGAATTGCTGTTGGATCACCATGGGATCCCATATTAGTTTTTTTTCCTCACACCGTGTGCCCTCACACTTTCCTTGCTGTGTTATAAAATGTTTTCCTCCACATCCCTGACCCTTGTATGTAATTATGCCCTTTTTTGTTGTCTTCTGTATGTGTGACACTTTGTATTCTGAGCAGTGCAAGTATATTGTGCTAAACTGCATGTGTGCAGTCAGTCTTCTTTCCAGTCTGTGTATGTACGGCAGACACTGTCCAACTCCCAGACTTAAAAACACTTATTAATGAGTACAATGGTGGAATGGTGAAGCCTGGAGAGATACTACAAAACAGGCTTACAATACATCCAAGTAGCTAGTGAAAAAAGTAATGCTGTGATTCTCATGATGTAATCGTAAATCATGATTTGTGACTGCATTTGTGATTGTGTTGATGAAGAAACGTGAATGCCTATGGCTGTACTTCCCCGGGCCCCAATGAAGGTGTGGCACAAAACTACCTGATTTAAAAACACTCATTAATTAGTGCAATGGTGAGGTGGTGAAGCATGGAGAGATACTACAAAACAGGCTTACAATACATCCAAGTAACTAGTAAAAAAAAATTAAGCTGTGATTTGTGACGTGATTGTAAATCATGATTTGTGACTGCATTTGTGACTGTGTTGATGAAGAAACATGAATGCTTATGGCTGTACTTCCCCGGGCCCCGATGAAGGTGTGGAGCAAAACTCCCTGACTTAAAAACACTCATTAAAGAGTACAATGGTGAGGTGGTGAAGCATGGAGAGATACTACAAAACAAGCTTACAATACATCCAAGTAACTAGTAAAAAAAATTTAAGTTGCGATTTGTGACGTGATTGTAAATCATGATTTGTGACTGCATTTGTGACCGTGATAATGAAGAACATGATTTGTATCACGAGTGGCTCATGATGATGGTCCTGACTTAAAAAATGCATATTAATGAGCACAATGTTCATGCAGAATTATGCACCACACCTGTCCAGTACTCTGAAGGAAAGCCAAAGAAACAACTGTGACTTAAGTTAGAGATGGAGATTGGTCCCTAAAGAGATGCAAATGCATAGACAGATTAAGATTGCACTGTGCACTGAAGAGATGCAGTTGCAAAGGCACAACAATTAACCAGTGCTCACCATCAGAAATTCAAATCTCAAAAAAAACCTTTGCCGGTTGGGGTGGGCCGCAGGGGGCGGGGCAGTGTACTGCACTGCTGCAGTAACAGTCACTAGAACTAGTACCAGTAAAGATACCACAAAAAAGTAAATAAATTACACAGTTGCAGTGGATAGTAGGTTCACATTGCTGAAATTATGTGGCACAATAAAAGGTGTCTGATTTGATGACATGCATCACACATACTCACACACACACTAAGTAGTGTGTAGTAAATTGAAAACTTCAGCAACATAACCACATATTTTAAACAAACTAAAATTATGCACTGCTGCGACACAACAATCAGCAAAAAAAATGGCAAGAATTATTGAAAATATTACTGTGTGTACATGAACACAGTTATACAAGAAAAATATCAACAAAACAGAAAGCACAGTGTTTTTCTCCAAGTTAATCTACCTACACCACTGATATACTCCTCCCCAAAGCACACTTCCACTGTCTCTCAGTACACAGACAATGTTGTACATTAATATTCAAAATCCACACAGAAACAATAAAGGTTTGATGATATGAGCACAGGAGGGTTTCCTATAATCCATTAACTAAAGTTTCAGCAAAAAAATGTCTCAAAAAGGCTTTTTTAACAGCTTTTAGAAGGTTTGAATTGCAAAGAGCTCTCAGAGCAGATTGTCTCCTACAGCATCCTACACACACTACCCCAAACTGAGGCTGTGCAGAACAATCTAGAGCCCATGTAACCTGAAATCCCATGAATCACTGCAAAATTTGCCTTTGGAGCTTAAAAACAAGGCGAAGTGAGTGAAGTACATTGATTTCAATGTACTTCGACTTAAGAGTTGGTGGAGTAGTGGTTTGGGAAGGTGGAGTAATCTGCGAAGTCATTGTTTTCAATGGACTTTACGTTACCCATTATCTTGTGCAAGTACTCTGCTTCGCGTTGCTGGTACTCAGCGATCGCCTTCCTTCACTCCGTGAATCATTTCACGGAGCGAATTGGGACCACCTTGCCCATCTCTAGTAACATCCTGTCTTTACTCACATGAAAATTACTAGCTGAAAAGCTACTCTCCTCCTTCTCCCTCTCTGGCAGCATCTTGAACGTCATATCTAACAGGTGCTCCAGCAGAACATGGTCAATCAGCCATTTACCTCAGTCATTCTCACTTGTAGAGAACTGAAAATATCCCTATGTGGGGAAATTCTCTTGTAAGCAGTTTGCTCACCTCCAAGAAATGTATGTTCTCCTTGCCAGCTCTGAGCTAGAGCTGCTTCCTTCTGAAGATTTGAGTGTGCACACACCATCTGAGTCTGACCTACCAGTCCCTCATGGATATCAGGCAGCATAGCTGCTCTCTCTCAAAGTACAGCCACATCTCTCTCTCTCCAGTCATTAAAATGCTAGGTTTACCCCATCATAGAATCTGGTATCCCTTTTTCTGCTTGTCTAGATTTGTGGAGAATGTATGCAGAGATCCTGTAGAGACATACTGCATGCATATGTTACAAATCTTCAGCTCCACATTAACCCACACTCTTGGGTAATACAGTTCTCCAGGCTCCTGAGCCCTCTTTCCCAATGTCATGTGCAGTCAGAGGTTGCTGTACTTTATGTCTAAGTCCATGTTTGTTGACATTTTTGTTCCTTGTATTGGTGTCCAATTTGCAGCCTCAGTTGCTGCAGCCAAGCACCCCAAGGGTACTATTTTACTTCAGCTTCAGCCCTGCTGCTTGTCTTGGGGCCAGGAATGTCTCTGGTGATGCTTGCTACCTAGTGAAAGCTTAGTTATGTGACAGTAGAACTGTAATGCTGATTGTCATTTAAGTAAGAACTTCAAAGGCACTAGTCTTAACTACACTGGGAAACCAGGAAAAGAGAACCTAGGTGGTGCATTTTGTGGGCCCTAGAGGAGCTCTAAGATAAGTCTTCATGATGAGTGGGCTACAGCCTACCCCATTTTATTATAACCATGGATATTAACAGGAAATCAGGATCACTGTCCATTAGAATTCTCATGTTCAAAGCTGTCCCAGTGGCAGAAGGGCAGAGGTGATGTGCACCTTATCTCTCCTCATGCCAGTGACCCGAGCTCAGGAAAGAGCTTTGGTCACTGGAGGTCAGCTACGGGGAGGGCTGGGAGAAGATTGAATGGCTGTCTGGCTGCTGTCCTCTCCTGGATTGGGGTAGTGTGCTGTCTCAGCTCTTAGCTGTCACCAGGTGGAGGTCCGGTGGCAGCGATAATGCATAAGCAGCAGATATGAGTCAGGGGAAGGGGATGCAACAGTTCTGGGAAGGATACATGCCTCCATCTGCATGCACAAGCCTGTGTTCACCACAGCTAGGGGACAGGGAGGAAAGGGAAGAAAACATAGCAAAGTAGGCATAAATGATGCCCTGAGCACCAAGCCCCCCATTGGCAGGAAACACCTGATGGTCTAGTGGATTATGACTTCAGGGGGAGTATGACTCCCTCTCCAGACCCTGCCTCATGGGGCAATCTGTCAGGGTTCTGGCCTGGTCAGGTAAAAAGCCTGGGGAGGCGTTGGGCAGTGGGTGTTGGTGGGGCAAGTCTGATGGGTGCTTAAGCCTGCT
The DNA here is from genome assembly GCA_016271365.2 of Neoceratodus forsteri. Taxonomy (NCBI): domain Eukaryota; kingdom Metazoa; phylum Chordata; order Ceratodontiformes; family Ceratodontidae; genus Neoceratodus; species Neoceratodus forsteri. Next base: position 314,382,852 of record CM028134.1, on the reverse strand, counting down.
TCAGCCACAGAGCAAAAATAGAATATGGGAGCACAAGCAGAATATGTAAACAAAAAAAATTCTAGTGCTCTGGCTGTTTGTTTGCTCTTGACATCACAATCTTAATATTATCAACTCATGGTCATTTCCATAGCAACAGATTGTAATGCCACAATTAGATCATTTTAATTTCTTGTGTAGACAAGCAGCAAGTGCAGATGAAGTATTTGTGACAGAGGTCCTCTTTTCATGTTAATTGAATTGTTATTAAGAAAAAAAGGAAAACTAAATACAGAAAATATATGCAATATACAGTAAACAGATATGTTTAAATAGATTTTCTTTATGTCCCCCCCCCCATAAAAATAAAGCTGTTTGATAACATTGGTGGCTTTTTAAAATTATGGCACAATGAGGAGCTTCTGTGCTGATTAAACAAGTTCTAAACTGCACCACCACGAAAGTACATGGAAGCACTGTAAAAATGGAGATGAGAAGCTTAAGATCTGTCTCCATATAATTTCCATGATGGTTCCCAAAAATGTTTTGAATATTTTAAAATACTGGCAATTGCAACATTTGGTGAGCAAACCCCAGAAATAGTATTCACTAAATGATATGCCAAAAAAGGAAAGTTTTCATTAACACTGACAAGATAGTGATCATGAAAATGAAGATTTGTGTTTTCCTGCTTAACAGCAAAAGGAAGAAAAAGCAACAGTTTTGCCAGTGATAAAGAAAAAAAAAAGATTCCCAGAGCTCCAGATGAAAACTCTCTCTTAAACCATTAAACAAATTAAATGACATGTTCTTTTTCTTTTGGGGTTGGGGGCTAGAAGTGTATCTGATTACTTTTTTTCTATTCCTGAATTCTCAGGTAGCATTATTTGAGTATTTCATGTTAGGTATAAAGCTGCTACATTTGCTTTATTATGGAAAAGTGCATGTCTCTGTGTGGTTCTCGAAAAGCAGACTTGGCACTTTCTCCTCTTGAGCTGTCAGTGTCTTCTGTTTTCTTAGTTGTTGTCTAGCTGTATGAAGCACATCTAATTAAATCAGTGACAGTTTGGGGAAAGTAGGGTTTGTAACTTGTGCTTTGCTGTAGATGCTTAGTATAGTGCCACTTTTTCTGCTGCCTGGTTTGACAGTGCTATACACAGCAGTGTTACATATTGGTTTGTGTTTTGCAGATGGTCTTTTTTGACGGTTCCCTAGTGTCATAATTAGGGGTCTTATTCATTGGTCCCTTGTCATTTTCTGAACCATTGTTAGCTATTACAGACATTCTTTTCTGCAGAGCAACAAAGACAGTTTTAGGACAACAGGAGCTGTACATTTCAGGCTTTATTGAAGTGTCACTGGCATCACTACAAAAACTAACAGTTGTGTTACCAGTTGGTTTGTCAATTTCACACTGCGACATACTGTACTATTTACTTTCGTGTCACCTCAAGGAGCATTTTTATTCAGAGGAATGCCTCTGAGAGTAGGCAAGGCATGCATCTCAGTAAAACAGTCTTACTATTGTGACTACACTGTTTGTAAAGTTTACTGTTTTTTTTTTTCATACTTATGGGCTTCACTGAAGAACCTGACAGTTTGGCCACTGGCTGGTTGTCACTTTCATCCAGCAGCATAATGCACATTTTCTCAGACTCTATGACACATTGGTGAGCAGTTTTATCTTGAGGCTCATAATATGGTAAAAGAGGCTCACATTTTAATGAAATAATGCTACTATGGGGGCCGAAGGCTTTGATAATTTTGTTGTCGTTGATTTCACCCACACTGAAGTCACTACAGAAAATGACACTTTGGCTGGTTTTCTCAGTTTCATTTAGTGACATTTGTTTCCTTTCAGCAGTGCCAGTTAGGGGAGCATTTGGATAATGTGACATACAATGAAATATATCAGTATCTGTATGGGGGCAGTGCAGTTGGTAGATGTCACCGTGATTTTCTGTCAGGATGCTGTCATGTTTACGGCAGTAGACAGTTTCAGTCATTAAAATCAGAAAGTTATTCAAGGTTTTATTTTTACTAAGATCTGCAATTCTGCACCTCCTGACAGGTATGACAGTTGAAGAATCACATTTGCCAAACAAACTCAGGAGTATTTTACTTTCAAAAAAGACAAACTTGACCATAGGTAGATCTGACGTTTTCTTTTCTTTCTATCTCGGCATTTTGTCAGGAATAAACAATGGTGTCATCTTTGGATTTTAAAAAGAACCTCTGGCGCACTAACAATGTTTTTTTAGTGGGTCATGCTGATGGAAATTTTTGGTTTTCTTTGTTAGTAGTGCCATATACCATTGAACAATATCCAATCATATTGTTGCTTTTTCTGAAGCCGTATGATAATAAACCTCTGCATATGACTTCACAGCTTGTTGCAAATGAAATTATTTATGTGTCACAAGCAGAAGACTATAATTTCACAGCTGAAAATAACTGCAGGATTATAAGCATGTCAAAGGGCAAGGAGCTTGGTTTCATGCAAATGTATTTAGTAATAAAGAATGAACTGTCTTAAAAGAGAGAGGAAATGTGTTTGTTAGTTTTATCCATTAAACAGGGAGTCTGACCAGCAGTGTAACATTGTAGAATTAGAATCAGCATACCCCCAATAAGCCTCGTATCAAAAATTAGATCTCAAAGTTACTTTGTTTAAAAGTTCTGAGCCATTTCCAACCCTGATTTCACTTCCTGTTCAAAAAAGCCAGTTTCTGCGAAGTGCTACCGATGATGTCATAACCAGAACTGACAATCTAGTCCTCACTATCAGCAACCTTATAGTACTTATTTCTCCAAAGTGTAAGAAGGTGTAATTGTAGTAATCATTTAAAAAAAAGCTGACACAGGGTTTGTGCAGTGGATATGTATCCAGCCTGTTTACATGTGTGGTACTGTACTTTAGAATGCAGAAGGAGGTGGTTTTGGAATGCAATGCTAGACAAAGCTACAGTATGGATGAAGGGTGGTGCACAATTTCAGAATGTTGATAGGGAGATGCGATCATGCAATGTGGCAGGGATGCACAGTCTAAAAATGTGGGGACACAATCTCAGAGAGCAACAGGGACGTGCAACTAGGAATTTGGTGGGACTGACAATTTTGGAAGATGGTAGAGAAGCACATTGTTAGAATGTGACAGGACATACCATTCTCTTCTAAAAACTGCTTATCCCTGCCACATTCCAAAACTGTATGCACACACCACATTGCACATTACTTCTCACTGCATTCTGAAATTGTGTGTCCCTGCCACATTCTTCATTTCTGCCACATTACAAAAGTGCACGTCCCAGCCACATTCCAAAATTGCATGTCCCCACCATGTTCCAAAGTTGATTGTCAATGCCACATTCTGAAATTGTGTCACTACCTCATCTTGAAATTGTGCATCTCCACCACATTCTGAAATTGTGCATCTCTACCACATTCCAAAATTGCAAGTCACCAACACATTCTGAAATTGAGTGTTCCCACCATAGTCTGAAATTGTGTGTCACAGCCACATTCTAAAATTATGCATCTCAGGCTCAGTCAGTGCCACTGCTTGCTGCTTCTGGTGAAGCTCTGGTACTTTCATGTTAAGTTCTTCCTGCTCTTGGGTTTTGTAAAATGATGGCTCATGGTCCCTGCTGATTATATCACAGTGTGTAGAAGGTAGAAATTGTACATTATGTTTAGATACGGTGTCAGTAGCTCAGCAGGCAGCACACTCACCTCTGAGGCCAGAAGATCAGAAGGCTGCAGGTTCTGTCCCCACACCACTGTAGTGCAGCATGAGGGGGTGCTGCATTCCTGAGATGCTGTCTTTCAGATGAAATGTTAAACCGAGGTCCCATCTGCCAGTTCTGGTGGTAGTTCAGATGGATGTAAAAGACCCCATGGTACTTCTTGAAAAGAGCAGGGGAATTTTTTAATTGAAATCACGTCAAATTATATATAATGATGCATTTTAATAATATAGCAAAAAGAAATGAAAAAGAAAAAAAGGAAAATCAACAAAAATTGAAAACAAAAAATAAATATAACAATATAATCCAAACAAGATTTTCCTATGGTTGATTTAAGCTTATTTCAGTCATAAGCATTTTCATATTCTGTTACTCCTAGATCTAAATACCCATGCAAATAATTAATTATACATATATCAAATAGTTACTTATATTTAATAAACATATACATTCCTTTCCACCATTTCCTTAATTTACCTGAAGAGTGAAGAGATTTATCTTTAGTATAAACTGAGGTCATTGCTTGTTCATCCAAGATGCTATAGTTTTCATAGGCATTAGTTTCTGTTGAAGACCCCACTGGCATCTAGCTTGCCAGAGATAAAATTTTAAATGACAAAATAAAACTGATAAACTACCTAAATCATATTTACTCAAAAGTTGTGGACAATGTCCTAGAATCAAGATTTCATAAGTTAATTTATTTAACCAGTCGAGTTTCCATTTCTTCCCTTCATAGGCCCATAGTGGTTTTACATAAGAACATGAACAAATAAAATGTTTCATAGATTCTTCCATGATCTGAAAGGTGTTATAGGGACAATTGCTCTCTTTCTGGGCTTTGTGTTTTAAGTTACTCCTAATATTTAATCTACCATACACTGAAAGCCACAAGATTTCCCACATGTGAGCTGGAATTCATTCATTATTTAGTTGTTTTAATACCCCATTCTTTAATGTAGGGGGGTAATTCTTAAAATCTGGTTCCATAGGGTAGATTAGAGTCATAATGTGACTATTAAGGTGAGGCCCAGAATGTTGACATATGTGTGCTTTTGTCAGTTTCTATTTATATATTTTTGAAGTGCTGGTTTAATAAAACCTAGAACTAGGTTTTGTCTAGATGTGGCATCTAGAGTATATAGATACTGGAGCTGGTTTCTTAATTTCAAATACTGAAAGAATGTTTCCCTTTCAATGATTTTCCCAAATCTCTGAAAACAAGCAGCTATGTCTTGTTTGGTATCTGCCGCTCATTCTCCTAGATCCTCATATAGTTCACTCACTGAAGCTCTTGCTCATAAGAGGGATGAAATGTTTTATTTTACCCAAGGGTCAGTTAAGATGGATGTATTTAATCTCCATCTAGTATTCTTTTTTAAAGGGGGCTGAAAGAACACCCATAGAATCAAATGGTCAGAAAATTCTATAGGCTGAATTTTAAAGTGGGGATTATGTAGATTTTTTTGAAATAAAGATGTGGTCTATAATTGAAGTTAATTTTCCTCTCCTATATGTATTCCTATATGTATTCTATATTCCAAGAACTGGAAGCAGTTTGTCAGGTCCACCAGATCTATACATTTTTTAAGGGCATTTGCATCACAGTAAGTTTTCTTCCCTTTGAGAGATTTACCAGGTTTGGAGAGGTCGCAACTAAAAATTATGTGAAAAGTAATATAAAGAAAAGGCTGCAACTTGAGAGATTAGGGCAATTCTTTCTGCTTTGGACTGTGGCACTTATACATTAGTAAATCTATGTGAAGGCTGCTTCCATTTACCATCTATAATAAATAGACATCCAGGGATCAAGTCTTGGAGTTAAAAACAATTCCTACCCCATCTGCTTTATCTGGTCAAAAGGACCAAAATAAAGGGCCCCATATCCATTCTGCCTGGAATGCTCTAACTTGATCTATCGAAAACATCCAGGTTTCCTGTAGCGTCCAAATATTTAACTTGTTTTTCTGAATGTGTTGGAATATGGCCTGTCTTTTAACTGTATTGATTATTCTGCAGCAGTTAAGAACCTAGGTGGAAGTTTGCCATGGATCAGATTGAGTCAGAAGCTCTTTTTCTTCCTTTTCTTTTTTTCCCTTTGTAACCCATGGAGTCTGTATTATTCCCAGCCTTTTGTGTCAGGTTCTCAGAATCCCATATATCCATATCCAAGTCCCCTCAGGGGCAGCTAGAGCTACATTGGGGTTCTCCGTTGCTAAGTCTGGAGGTTCTGGGGGGGGTAGAGTTCCTAGTCACCCACTTCCTGGGAAGATTTTCAGGTTTGGGGGGGAAGAGGAGGGTCAGCCATCTCTCTTGTGGCCTGTCTGGGATATTGTGATAGCAGACTGGGTAAAGTCTTCCTGGCTGAGCTTGCTGGCAATCACCTGACTTCCAGCGTCTACAAGTTCTTCTGGTGTTTCGTTTTTTTTAAATTATTTATTTATTTATTTTAGTATTTGGTAACTGGGTAAGGCCCACTAGGCACAAGTGCCTGTTTTCAGGGGTGACCTGGGAGCCCTACGCAGTTAAGTGACTTGCTCAGAGTCACACAGTATGCAAGTGGAGGTTGTGAGAATCAAACCAAGGTCTGGTCTGCTGGATGTACCAAGCTCATTCACAGTTCATTACTCTAACCTCTAGGCTACACTGGCAGCCTAACTTCATGTTCTTCATCCTGGATTTCCTTCTGTGGTTGAGGTTGTGGGGGGTTGGGGGTTAGGGTCTGGCATTTCTGGGTTTGGAAGGGTTGAGGCTGCATCCTGAGCCTTTTGGAGGGGTAATTCTGGGCTGATGACAGATGCCTTATTCTTTGCTACCCATGGGCATTTAGGTAAAGTGTGGCCTGTCACTTCCCAAAGATCGCACTTTATTAAATTAGCACACTGATGGCTAATGTGGCTCACCTCCCCACAGTTGTCACACCATGACCTATCGCAAGTGCTGGAGAGGTGGGTACGAGACCCACATTTATAACAGGCTCAAGGTTGACCTGTATAAAAGCACACAACTCTATCTCTACCTAACAAGAAGGAGTTGGGAATGTGTTCTATTTCATTCTCGTTTTAGTGAAGTTTCACCTTGTACTTCCAAACCCCCATCCAGACAAACTCAGAGTCCAGGATGGCCTCAGGAGTACTCAGTACTTCACATTTTTGTGACAGCCAATATGTAATGTCATCCACATGAACCCCCTCATTTCTAAACATGACTGTCACAAATTTTATCAAAGGTTTAGTGAGTGGAATGACTAGGAAAGGTGACCATAATGGGGGGGAACTTTACCTGTGTGCCTCTGCCAAAACATTTCTAAAGCATAAGAGGACCTAAAGCTGACATCAAAATTGTTCTTGACAGAAATATTTATAAAAGCAAAGACCTCCTTTAGTGAAAAATTTAGTGATTCTTTAAGGAGTGACCTCCCCACATACTGCCTACTTGGTCTAATTTCTAGACCACCCTTATACCTTATTCGTATAGCATTTCTCCTAGTTGCTGCCTCTTTTTTGATCTAGTAAATAATTCTGACAGCAGCGACCTCTGAAAAGGAAATCCTCAGACTTTCCAGCCCCCTTGCCATCTAAATTTTTATTTTAAAGGTGCACCCTTTCATTTTAAGTCATTTTTAAAGGGGGGGGGTGAGGCCAGCCATTACCGTTGGTGTCCCCTGACTGCTTGAGACAGTTTTTAAAGTTCTTTCGTGTTTGGATCTGGGTTACCAGAAGTCATTTTGGTGTCTGTTGGGATTGTAGTTTCAGGATTAGTTGCAGGTACCTGAGACTGTACAGGTGTGTGCCATTCTGGAGAATTCTGTGAAATAGAGTCCTTTGTTGTCCATTCAGGATAAGGAAGCCACTGCCCATCTGGCATTTTTTTCCATCCTGCTTCTAGAAGCACTTTTTCAGGGGACCACTGTGCAAAAGGGTTTGCACTGAATGGTTTCAATTGAAAAACATGTTGTATAACTGCTGAGGTGGATTGGGCCTGTGGTTGGACATTTGGATGAAAAAAAGAATCTTCAGCAGAATCCTCATTGAGTTCCAGAGACCTGAGGGGACCATTTATTTTAGCTGTAGTTATTGCTGATTTCCTATATTTTTTTTCCTCTTTTGTGAGGGTTTTTGAGTTTTGATTTCTTGCTGAAAACAAAAAAGTTGTGGCAGCCGACTAATTCTGTCAGCCCGTTTGGAAGATAATTACAGTTTCATTTGGAAAATGTGGTGTGCCAGTGGCATTTATGCTTTCTTTCCTTTTTGTTAAGGGGAGCTTGCATCTCAGGACTAATACTTACAGGAGCTGAGTCTATTTTAGCCTTTGATGGTTCTGCTGAAGCAGTACTTTGGCTCATAGAAACACTTGATACTTGTTTAGCACAGTATTCAGTCTGTTGGCTATTGTTTGCATTGTACAGATTCCCAGGTAAAACATTATAGTCTGCTTCCTGTGGCTCTAGGCACACACTCTGTTGAGTGCTTTCACTGCCAGATGCTACTTTATTGGAAGAAAATAAAGGAGCAGTTTCTACCTTTGGTGTAGGCATCGGGTGCTCAGAGCAAGTGGCCTTTCCCTTTGATGATGGTGCGTCATCGCTCGGATTGTCTGTCAGGCCATATTCATTGTCAAGCAGCCCTTCAGATTTCAGTTTAACCTGTTCAGTTTTCAATAGGGCTGCACTGTATACTGTGCATGCCTTTTTTCCTCCTCTGCCGGTTTAGTTATGACATCCATTCGTGGGTTTACTTTTTTTTTTTCTTTCTGTTTATCCCCTCCTATCTGCCCTCGGTGCCCACTCCTTTGGGCTGTTCATCCCATGCCAGCCTCCTCTGCTAAGGATCTGCCCCTAGAGTGCTTTATCCTTCTGCCCCCATCTGCACAGTGGGGTCTGTCCCAGAATTGGTGGCTTGGATGGCTCAGAACAGTCATCATCTAGGTCCACCAAGGGTGTTTTTCCATTTTTCTGTTGTCCTTTACCCCTAACCCTCTGAGGTGCTGGCGTGAGGACATACGTCAAGAGAGGTGACATGCTGACACATCTCTCCCAAATGCCCGGCAGCATCTCTCCTTCCCAACTCCGATGAACGAAGCCGCCAACCCCACGTGAGCCCACATTTTCCACTGGCTCTCTTAGGGCATCGGGTGAAAATGTCACCCCTGGTATCCCACCCCAGAGGGAGGAGAGCATCTGTTGGGATGCTCAATCCTCCCTCACCCAGCAGCCCCCCACTGACCTGAATCCGTTCCTGAACCTGGGTCGTGGGTTTACTTTTGGGAGATCACTCTGTTTTGTAGAATCTCTTTCAGTAAGTTTAACTAAATTACTTGTTTCAGTACTCATGCTTAGATCATCCATCAAGAGGAAAATATCCTCTCCTCTCCTATTTATTCCTCGATTTTTCAACTGCAGCTGTTACAATTTCTTCAGCCCCTTGTGTTAAGAGAACAGAGGAGGAAGCTAGCTTCTTTGTCTCAGACATGTCCATTCCTCCCAGCACCTCACTCTGAGTGGCCATCTTGGAAGATGGCCAGCAATTCCTCTGCAGGTGAGTTGGGGACATTTTTATTCAATACCTTCATAACATGCACAATATACAGAAAAGACTTGGTTTAAAATCCCATCACCCACACCCTAGTGCCAAAACTAATACCCACCAACCCTTACTCCCCCTACCTAAAACACCTATGGTATCTAACATTTACACATTCTGTTTTCCATATTTATCCATACTTTATAATTAAAGAAAATCCCCTCCACCACACCATCACTTGTGCCCTGGTATGCATATTTAGATCTCTAAGGTACACTTCACATAATGCAGATTCATAAAACTTATGTAAAGTCTGGTATGGCATGAGTTTTTGCTGGAACAAATATTGACACCTACTTTGCCAAAGGTAGTACTTTATGCAAGCAAACAAACTGTTAAGGTGCTTGGTTCATACCTTCTCAGGAAATCAGGAAAATCACCCAAAGCTAGCACTTCGTATGTCACCTTTTTCATCCATGGCATTTTCCACATGACTGCTAAGTGAGACCATACTCTGTGGAATATGAACAGTCTGTTAAAAAATGTTTCCGTGTTTCAGCTAGATTTTCACACTCTGGTATAGACACATTCTCTCTCTTCCAAACTTTAATGCTTGTGATTTCCCCAACCCCCAATCTCCCATGAGCACATAGCCATTGAGTACCCCACATTCGAGCTTGAATCCTAAGATCAGATATTTGTTTATACACTGTACTCTGTCACCCTTCTTTACAATGTTTAAAGTTTGATTTTTCCAGCCCCAATTTCCTTAATATTTCCATATATAATTGTTTTCTAATGTATTGTAAAATCATTTGCTTTGTTATATTCAATTTATATAATTTCTGAAACAAACTTTTCATATAGCTGGGTACTAATTTTTCACCAATTACCAGTACTGGAAGATTTTCCCATTCTTTTAAAATGATCCTCATGCTTTGGGACACCCAGGCTCTGGCTAGCATACTTTTACTTTAAAAAAGAGGCTTAATATTCACTGCTCAGAATATACAATGAAAAAATAGGACCAGATTTATCATACCTACCCCTCCCTTAGTACTTGGTAGGTAGGTGATTTCCCATTTTATTGGGTTCAGTCTGCTCCCCCAAAGAAGTTGAAAAAAAAAAGTTTAAAGACTCGGTTTCCAAACTTATTGGAAGAGGATACCCAGCACTTATATACAAAAAGATGGGCAACAAAAATTGTTTTATCACATGTACCCTCTATCGTTTTTACATTTTTTACCCTTTCCACCTCTCCACCTTTTTTCTCCTATTTGTAGAGCTTTTTCCCAAATTAATTTGGCCATATCCCCTGGTCCAAAATACGAACCTAAAATCTTTATTGGCGTATGAGATATCTCAATTCCTGAGATGTTGTTTTGATGTCCTGCACTCCCTCCTAACTAATATTCTGCTTTTTTGTATATTTAAGCTTGCCCCTGACACTACACCAAATTCCCCCAGATCCTACAGGATGCCATGTACCCCTCTTCATTTTTAACCATTGCACATATATCATCCACATAAGCAATTATCTTTACTTTGGTCTTATCCTGAGTACCTCTAATACCTTGTATATTTCCATTTGTGAGTACTTTTCTAATAAAAGGATTCAGCACAAACAGATACTACAATGGGCTAAATGGACATCCCTGTTTAACCCCTTTCTGTACGAGGAAACATCTTCCATGATATCCCCCCAAATTTGAGCTGAATACTGAATTCTTATATACTAGCTTTACCCACTCAATCAGTCTCTTTGGTACACCATATATGGTTGGTACTGTAAACAGAAACTCATGACTAACATTATTGAAAGCTTTCCATTGGTCTAACAGCAGTAGAAATCCTGGTATCTGATTTACTTCACAATCATAATAAGCATCTCTCATTACGCTTAAATTGTTCTGATGTGTCTACCTGGTAAGGCACATGTTTGGACTGGGCGTATCACTTTATTTGCAATTTTTTTCAGACAGTTTTGTAATATGTAAGCTAAGATTCTGAAATCTGCATTTAACAAATATGTCAGTCTCCAGTTATTAATTTGACCTGATCCTCTGACTAAAATAGAAACACCACCAAACCCTTTGTAAAATCTTTTGGTAGAATTTTAAGTGTCAGCAGAAATCTAAATAATTTCCCAAAAATGGCTACCACTCCATCATGAAATAATTTGTACTATTCATTTTGTATGCCATCTTCGCCTGTAGTTATGTTTGGCTTTAAAGCCTGAATTGCTGAAAATACTTCTGAATCCTGGATATCAATATCCAGGTCTTTCTCCGATGATTTATCAAACCCTATCTCCTGCAAGCCTTCTAAATAAGCTTCCATCCTAATTTGACTCAAATTTTCTGATTGTGTGAAAGTAAGTAGTTGATCTTCCACTATTGATAATACGTTTTGTGCATTTTCGTGTCTGGCTCCATCATTATCAAATAATGCTGTGAAATGAACATTTTCTACCCACTCCTTGCAAGCTTCCCATGGGTCGATTTGTTGAGTTCTTTTTGTTTTTTTTTTTAATATGTGAGTACTGCTTGCATGGAATTTGCTCTATTATATTGTACCTCCAGCATGTCTTGTTTAATTTTCTTGATTTGATCCCCTAAATCAATTTTGTTCTCATGTACTCCAGATAGCAATTTATATAGTTGTGCCCTGAGTTTAATATATCATAAGCTATTTTCAGTTACCTTCCTCTTACCCTGCCTCTGGCACCATTCTATAATATCTGCCTTTGTATCTGTCCACTATCTCCCTAAATCCTCATATAATGATAATACAGAAGCTTTTTCCATAAGAATGTCTAAGGTACCTATTTGGCATTCCTTCACTCTTATGAATTCTTTATTCATTTTCCACCTATTGTGCCTATGAGGCCTCCCAATTACAGGTTCTACATACACATACATGGCTAAATGGTAGTACAATTCTAGTGGTATCCCCTTCATATTCTGTATATCTATTTAGAAAAAAGATGTAATTGATTTTGGAAAAGAGAGTTCCCTTTACAAAAGTATATTTTACCTCTGGGTTAGCTCCCATACTAAAACCAATTAGACCTGCCTTTTCTACCCAAGATTTTAAGGCTCTTGAATCACAGTATACTTTTTTCCCATGGGCCTTTCCTGTAGACACATCCAAAGAACATTTTAAATCCCCAGCTACATACACATCCTTTGCAGTAGCTAAATAAGGTTACATAGTTTCCAAAATCTGCACCCTCAGCCTTTGTCAATGGAGCATAAATTCTTATAAATCTGCTCACTCTGCCTTTCCAAATCCCATCTACTATAAGCTCCCTCCCTAACACTAAATCCACAATCTTCTGAAAAATAAACCCCAAGCCTAAAGATAAAATACCTACCCCATCCATCCTACCTTCCCCGAATGACCAATAAGATGGTCCCCAAACCCACTCCTTTCTAGCTAGGTCACTCACTCGTGCCATAGGAAACCATGTCTCCTGTAAGAATACAACATCTGCATTCCTGTCATGCAAGTATGTAAATACCGCTTTCCTCTTACCAGCATTCATTATGTTATGGACATTTAAAGAAAATATAGAAAAGCCTGTCATAGGTATTTATGAAGAAGGCACACCCAAAGGCAAAAAATAAATGTTTCTATTTCCCAACATTTCTTCCCCATTTTCTGATGTTTCAGGATTTTTTCCTTTTCTTCATCTTTCCTTTCCCTATTGCTTTCTTTTTAAACTCTCCACTTTTTTTTGGGGGGGGGTTAGACTGTAGAGAGGAAGTGTCAGAGACATGATCTCCCAAATCCATGGATCCCCTGCTTGAGGACCCCAAGACACCATATGGATTATCCATAACATTTTCTGTTGAGGGCATCTTCTGTAGCTGTAGGATCCTCCTTCTGTGGTAGGGTGTCTTCCACTCAGGAGAGGATGGGAGACTTGTCTGTTTGATTTTTTCTTCTGGTGTAGGCTTTGGCATGGCCTGCCCATGAGCCTGATCTGAGGATCTCTTGGGAAGAGCTATCCCTTCCCTTTCCCTGGCATCTTTCTCCTGTATTGTTTGTACTTCTCCTTCTTCCTCAGCCTCTTCTGAAGGTTCCAGATCCTCATATGGTGGGGTGCTATCCTGAGAAGGATGCAGCAGGGGGGTGCATTTGCTTTTTATTGGGCATTTTTATGATGTCATCCTGGTTTATATTCCTGTTTTTTTGTATGCAGCCCATGGGCAGTTCTGAAAAATATGGCCAAACTCATTACAGAAATTGCATCGTGCTTGGCTCGCATACTGAAGGCTTATATGCCCCTTGCAAATGCCACACTGAATCTTATCACACACACTTGCAAGATGAGACCTATTTCCATATTTGTGACATGCTTTTGGCTGACCGACATAAAATAGCACCCCTCTATCCCTCCCAGTGAAAAAGCTATTTGGCAGGTCTACAGTGCCTTCCACCTCTTGCCTCACCTTTATCCAAAACTTCCATGCCCCAGTCCAAAATAATTCTTCTTCAATAACAGCCTCTGGGGCACTCAAAACCTCACATCTCTGCTGCAACCAGTGTGTTACATTGCTCACATAAAACCTCTTGTTCCTAAACATTATGGTGGTGAATTTTATTGTGGGTTTTGTTAAAGGAATACATATGAAGGGAATCCATAATACTGAAAACTTTAGTGGGTTATATTTCATCCAAAAACACTCAAGAGCATGTCGGGACCAGAAGCTTACATTGAAGGACTCCTCCCCAGATATGTGAATCAAAGCATAAACCTCCGATGCTCCAAATTGCATTGAATCTTTGAGCAGTGTTTTCCCCACATAGTATCTGCCTGGAGTGGTATCCATCCCTCCCCATACCACAACCTTACAGCCTTTCTTCTAGGGGCAGGGACAGCAGATGAAAATAAATCCTAGTATCTTGGTCTTTGTGGCCTATGGGGTGGGGGGGACTCCTTCTAGGAGTATCTCTCTGGTTTTCATCATGGGCATCCTGAAATGTATGGTGTGCCTGGAGATCTGATTGTTTATGCTCTCACTGACTTGAATCCTTATTCTTGTTACTGTCCTCTATATTTGACTTCTTGACATTCTCTGGGTCCACTTGCCCATTTTTTCCCATCCCCAGATCTCTTCTGTCTCCCCCCTTTGGCTCATTTTCTCCAAGCACATCCATTTTTGAACACATAGGCTTTTTCCCAAAAGTTCCAGAAATATCTGACCCTTGTTCGTGTTTACTTGATTTTGCCTCTCCCTTTTGAGGCCTACTGTTTAAATTCTTCCCCTGTAAATCAGGGCTAAAACATAAATCTAGTACCTGAGGATCCTGTCTAGAAACAGGAGCCGACTTCTCATGGTGCATCTGTAGATTCGGAGAAGATCCAGTGTCCAGCAAAGTAGTATCCAAATCAGGCAGCCATTTCCCCGATTCTACATGCTTCCATCCTGCATTATGTAGCACTTGTTCTGGTGACCATTGCTGCTGCTGCACGTCTCTGGGCTCAGCCATAGTTCTGAATGCTTGCTGGATTATCTCATGGGCTGGCAGAAGGTGTGAAGATGTCACAGCATGCTCCGACCTAGTGAATTCCATGCTACTGTCTGCCCCATCCTTCAAAGAACTACCTCTTTGCTTCTCACCTTTCTCCATGCACTTCTCTGGTAATTTCCTCCTCACATAGTGCTCCTCATTTTTGGCCAAGACCATGAACAAAATTGTTCATCTGGTGTCCAGCTCTCTTTCTAGCTGGTTCCTTGCTTGCTCGATATCCATTTGGGCTGTTATTGGAGCCACAGACCCACATTGCTCAGGTATTCTTCACTTGAGTCACCTGACTCTATATCCATTAAGCACCCTTGGACTGTATTGAAATCCTCCTGACTAACGATAGCTGGGGCAGAGGATGAGCCAGCAGCATGCTGCTCCTTGCAACACTCAGACTCCTCTGAGCTCTCCATCGTGTTTGGGCCAACAGTGCCCCCTCCTGACAAGTTGTGGAATTTCCCTGATGTCCTGGCCAAATTTTCACAATTCACTAAACATACCACCAACAGTTTAATCTGGTTCATTGTCAGTTGGCATCCATCTGTATTCCCCTTCCCTAGGATGAGGCTGAAAATAGGCAGACATATCTAGTCCTTCATTCCTGGTCAACAAAAATGAAATAAAAATAAATAAAAATAAATAAGATATAGTACACAGAAATTGATCCACTGCTATCCAGAGGATATAAGAGACTCATATATCCCCACACACAGTATCAAATATATAGAGTTAAGTGTAGGTTAACAGAGTTAAAATGAGTATTTTCTTACAGTGCATTTTTGTAGGTTCATTTCCCTTTGGAATTCCTTTGTGCACTTTGCTGGTGGTTCAGAATGTTCTTTTGTCACTCTCATCCCCCTTACTGTCATGCGATTTTGATCACTGGTCACCAAAGCTCTCTTGTAGAAAGCTCTTGTATACATTTTGGTGCCATAAAACATCATTGTCCCAAATCTGGAAGTCATCTTCAGTGTAGTAAGTATAGTATATTGTTGTGCAGAGTGCAGTCTGATAGCAATTTAAAAGCACCCCAATGCCACCCTTAAATACTGTTTCCTAAATCAAAGACATACAGGCCAGGTATTCAAAAGGGTAGTGCCTGGAGCAACAGAGTTGCACCGGCGCAACACCGCATTGCACCTCGGCAGGATATTGAGAAGGCTGCCTGGCGCAGTGTGAGTCCTGATGCACTGGGGTGCAATGTAATTGTATGCGGCACAGATGCAGGGGGCGTGCCCATGCATATGTTCCAACAACCTGATATTCAGCCCGGGATGTGAGGGCATATGCCGGTGCACCCCTGCACTGTGCTGCAGAGGGTTGCTCAAAGTTGAGCCCATGCAGAGTAGGAGCAAAGCCCAGCCACCCACAGGTGGGCTGCTGTATTTCAGGGTGCAACACAGCAGCCCAGCTGTGGGTGGCCACCTGCCCACCCAGAACACCGTCCGCAAGCACACACAACCTGGGTGGTGCAATAGAACCCCTCCACCCGTAGCTGCAATCACGTGGTATAAGTCACTAAAGATAGCCCTGGTAGTCTAGTGGCCCCCCCAGTCCCAGATGTATATGTAACATGCCCATCCCTGGTGGACTAGTGGTCCCCCCCTCCCACCTGAGTCCCCAATGCCCCAAAATATGACATCAAGACATCCCTGGTGGTCTAGTGTAAATCCCCCCTTCCCTTGCTCCGATCATGGCACACACCCTTATTGCAATGCTCTGGTGATCTAGTGGCACCTCCCACCCCACCCACCCTCACACAGAACCCCTTTCCACACTGCTCCCCCAGTCATTGGTGGGCAGCTATCCACCCGCACACCACCTGCCCTCTGAATGACAGGTACAGTGATGGTCTGTAAGCCCATTGGTCCCAGTGTGGACCAATGGGCTTGCAGGCATACTGTACTAGACAGTTCCAGATCTGTGAATGGCTCCATTCACATATTCAGGACTGTTTCGTAGATTATGTCCTGCAAGCCCATTCGTCCACATTGGGGACCAATGGGCTTACAGCCCATATTATACCTGTCATTTGGCTGGTGGCCAGTCGGTTTGGAGGTGGGATACAGCCACCAACTGATGTCTGGGGGGAGTGGGGTGAGAAAGGGGTTCTGTGTGGGTTGGTGGGGTAGGGGGTGGGTGCCACTAGATCACCAGGGCATTACAGTATGTGTGTGTACTGTGATCGCAGAAATGGGTGGGAGAGGTTTACCTTACAGCACCAGGGACATCTTCATGTAATATTTTGAGGAATCAGGGACTCGGGTGGGAGGGGGAACCACTAGTCCACCAGAGATAGGCATGTTACATACACATCAGTGCATATGGGACTGGGGAGCCACTAGACTACCAGGGCTATCATTAGTGACATATACCACATGATCGTGACTACGGGGTGGGGGATGCCCCTGGATCCTCACAGCACAAGTCATGATGTGCAGGGCACCAGGCACAAGTCGCTGGCTTGCCCTGGGCAAGGCATGCAAATGGGGCCATAATGACATGCAAATGGCCCCATTTGCACCTTGCATATAGTATGGCCTCATTTGCATGCTCCCTGCTGAATTTCGTGGGTGCTGCACCTAGCGCAACTGCACTTGTGCTGGCACATCCCCATGCTCCCTATCTGTGGCTTGCACTGGAGCAGTCCCACTGCGCCATGCACAGTGTGTGCACTAGCCTTGCCATATTCAACCGTGCTGCACCATGGTGCATCACCATTGAATATCACCAGGTCCTGGCCCCGGGGCAGTCCAGTTGCACAGTGCCCAGGCTTGAGCCACTGCCCAGCATAGTTTAAATATCTGGGCTACAGTGTACAGTTGTTGATTCACTCTTTTTGTCACTTCATAGCCTTGCCACATCTATGCGGTCCGCAACATCCCCAACATCTGATTAGCATGTCCTGACATCTGCTACTTGTGATTGGTACATCTGTGGTCTCACTTCAGGGACATGCCTTCTTTCCAATGTATAAATGCTGTACAGTGCTGTAGCATTTAATCCAATCATTTGAAGGTTCTTTTGAAGAATGAGGCACCACCACCTTCACAATATTATTATGACTAAGGATTGCACAAATGATTGATGTTGTTCATGGCACATGCCAAAAAGGGACTATGATAAAAGCAATACAGAATTTTCTTGCAGAGGCCAGAGGCCTGATGTCTGTCTGTGGCCTTTACAGACATCTTCAGCACCACAAGGAACACTTATACAAACCAACACTGTGCACTAGGTAGGCAACTGTGACAACAGGTCTTGCTGAATGCATTTCAGGACTGTCTGGTGGTACAGTTATTTAAGGATCCCACCAAGCAGACCACAGTTCTTGATGTGCTGATCACCAACTCAGAGGTGGTAGGAGCTGTGGGAGTATGGGAGTCATTAAGGAACAGTGACCATAACGCCATCTAATTTGAGCAGGCTCTCAGGTCTGGCAAACTGCAATTGAGAGCTGAAGTCCCCGATTTTAAAAGGGCAGACTTCAATGGACTGAAAGAGCTGGTCAGGGATAACTTAATAAGAGTGAACGACTCATGTATCCTCTAGGTAGACTGGTTGCCTCTGTTTATTCTGAGGGAGGTTATTGTTCTGAGGTTTTATTGTTAAGGGGTATGGGGATTTGCTGTGGGTGGAGGGTTGGGGAATAGATGACAGGGTTTGGGGAGGGAGGGAGCTTCTCCCAGAGCACTTGCAAATAGGTTTTTCTTTTCAGTATTGCTCTATTGCAATTCCTTTTTGGTTTCTATTGTTTATGAGTATCAACTACAGATTAGTTTCCTAAAATATCAAGAGGGTCCAAAGCAAGCAAAAGAGATATATGATTTTAGGTCACCTTCAGAAATTTCACCCAAATGTGATTATGTTGCAATAGACCTACCTGAGAAGGGAGGTGGTCTCTCTCTTTATAGGAGGCACTGGGTCACTCAAACATTTGGGGTGGTCATCCATACAGACAAAGGGAGAGTTTCCATCCTGGTGGCAAGAGGTACAAACTTCAAGCTTACCCAGGAATACTGGAGACAGAATGGGCATTACATCCTCTTGCAGGGATGTTTAGGTGCTATGGAAGTACTTCTAGGCTTTATATATGGCCCCAGTGTGGACTCCATTAATTTCTTTTCAGATCTGGCTGTTCTCCTATCATCCCTCCCAAGGTTGCCCATAATCTTTGGAGGAGATTGGAACTTAGTCTACCAGAATTACCCAGATACATCCAGTCTTAATAGGCAGGAGTTATCTCTTGGTCAGAGGGGTTTCAGAGAATTTTTGGACCATCTGGGATAAATAGACCCATGGTGAGTTCTGCACCCTAAAGATCGGCAATACATTTTCTTTTCCCTTCCTCACAGGACTTCCTCTAGGCTGAACTTCTTTTTATTGACTAGAAACTCTCTCAGCAGCCTCATATCCTCTGAAATACTTCCCAAGGTCCTTTCAGACCATGCACCCATTGTGCTGACACAGATCCTTAATGTGGGGAAGGAGAGGGATAGGATTTGGTGGCTCTGTTCCCAGCTTCTAAAGGACCATACTTTGGTCCGCCGTCTGAGAGACTTTCTCACTAACCAGATAGAAGTTAACAAGGGATCAACATCTAGGTTTGATCTGATGTTGGTAGCCCTTACATTTGCTATTCAGGGAGAATGTATTAAACTGGTGACTGAATGTAATAAATCACAAACCTTGGAGGAGGACAGGCTTCTCTCGGAAATCAGTCACCTTGAGAGGGAACTGTCTTCTCAGTAACCCCCCCTTCCCGAAATAAGACAACCGCTTGAGGCCTCACACTTAAAATACACAGAATTGCTTGCCTAGAAGGCACACCTGGTTATCTTGCATAACAAACCCCGATACCTGGAATCTGGTGAGAGGGCAGGCCGACTACTGGCCTGGAGACTCTGACAGAGGAAGCAAGTGTGATCCCATGTCTGAGGCCTGGTCCAGATGCAGATACCCTCACTCAGCTGCGAGATATTGCAGAGGCCTTTGGGGACTTTTACAAGTGCCTTTATGAAGATGGCTCTCTGACTCCAGAAGACCTGGCACTGATTTTGCAATACCTAGAGAAGCTTCTTCTCCCATGCCTCTCCCCTCACCAGCAGGATTATTTGGCCTAACCAAGCAAGGTTTTGGAGGTTCAAGTGGTAATACGCCAACTCCCCTTAGACAAAGCACCCAGCCCCGATGGCTTTTGTAATAACTTTTTGTTAGGAGGTCTAAACCTCACTTTCAAGTTCTTGATGACATTGGGAATGCAAGTAATCACAGGCATGTTGCATTAGAGTAATAAACAAGTTTATTACTACCAAAAGGATAAATCGCAGCTGCCCTAAGTAGTTCTTACCAATGCGAACCAGGAGCCAGTGCTATGTGTTCCCTATACCTCGAGGTTTCTCTTTGTGTCTCTTGAGGTCTCTCCTGAGGTCTCTGAGGTATAAGACTTGTGCATTACATTATATACCTATGGTAATTACAGTGGTTACTGTAAGATAGAAACATTTCTAGTTACAGAGATGAGCCCTGTTGGGTAATTAGAGGTGGCTCTATGGTCCAAGATAACATTATACAATTCTGTAAAGTCATCAGTTTGAGAACAAAAGAGTTTTTATACAGAGTCTTACATAACTCAGTATAGTAGTACAAATCACCAAAAGGTGGCAATGTCGTCTTACATATTATAATTATTCTAAGGACACAGGTGCCTTGGCATCTTACAAGTAAGAAATACACAGAAAATACATAGCAGAATATATGTATTAGCAAGCAAAGTGTATTACAAAAAATATGCATTCACATCCTGACATCTACTCTTGTACAGTAGATGCCCTTAGCCCTATATGTTAGTATGACATATGCTTAAGTGCTAGCTGTCTATGGTGTACCTCTGAGGGCACCAATTAGGGTGCAGGGACCTCGTGTAACATTCCCCCCCTTGTTGCCTCCAAGGGCAACACAGGCAAATGTGGAGGGAAAGGACAGGAGCAGTGGTCATTTACAAACCCGTTGCGTGAGCTTTGTAAAGGAACTCGAGCTGCTCACAGTGTTGGTGCAGTGTGCACCATAGGCAGCAGGAGCATAGTAATCAAAATTAAGATTAAAAATGCTTGTATAATAACAAAACCTTTAAAAGTAATTTTCTCTAACCAGGTGTTAGTCAATGCATCATTCATGTCACCATCAATAATTAATGAGAGGACAGCTTCATTGGCTTTGGTCATATTATTGCTGATGTGGATGAGGTGTGTTTCCTGTCTAAAAGTGATTTTAATGTGAGCGTGAGTGGGTCTACGTGTACATTAAAATATGGTAAGTATTCAGATGGTGTAATCAGATAATTGGGGTTACTATCAATAATGTCTGCATCCAGGAGGGGTACTGAGGTTATGACAGTATGGCCAATGACAGTCTTCTGGTGGGGAACAAAACAGAAATTGGGGTAATCAATAGCACATGTAACCGCTCCATGAATGTATGACTTGTAGTTGGTTACCACGCAGTACTCTCCATCAGAATTGTACTGTGAGCGCACAATAGGGAGTCTCCACTTTTGCAGCTGGAGAGGGCAGGTGTAGGTCGTCTTTGAAATCCATGTTGACAGGCGATGAACTTCCTCATGATATGACTGGTAGAGTTTATCCGGAGCCAGAGTTGAGTTGAAGGAGTCGGTGCCATTTGCCATGAATGTCATCATCCATGGTGAAAGTCCAATCAATGCTGTCTGGAGAATAACCACAAACAGGTTGAATAACATCAAATACATCACATCGGCACAAGTAAATATATTGCTTTTTTGCACAACAGTCCGTGTGCGGAGCCACCCAGGTGCCCAGGAAAGGATGGTAAACCAGTAAAGGCGGTAGATCCAGGCATTATCTGTAGATGTCTTCATCCAAATGCCCAATGGAATGAACCAGTGCAAGCTTGTCGAACAAAGATGTAGTGAGATCAAAGTGTGGTAAAGAGACAGTAAAAGAAACAAACATGTTATCTGTTATGGAACATTTCTTAGCAGTAAAGCAAGGACCAGTATTAGGGTGTCTGGTCACAAACCCCAAATACCTAGCTGTAGAAAGAGGTATCGTTAAAGTTTGTTGCATACACTAAGAAACACAGCTAGGGGTTTTACATCGTGGACAATACCATTTGGAGATGCGTCTGTCATGTATAGTGCCAGGGATTCTTCCAGATTCTAGATCACGGAAGAGGTTGTTGATGGTAGTGATAATGTATGAGCCATAGGCAGAGCAGAGTATTTCTCTAGCAATGTATTGATTATCTGCTTCTTTATTATTCTGTTGTATGAGTGAGTTGATCTTATCTTTGGAATCAGTGAATGCCTTAGCAATGTCATGCATGTTGTATACAGTGTATCTTTCTTCTTGACTAAGGCCATTCACACCATGCAATAATGGGGGTAATATGTTATTGACCAAACCAGTGGAAAACTTGGCAGAATGAGCTTTGATAGCAGCAATGTCTGCTTTATTCCAAATAGACATAGCTGTACCAAAAAGGCCTGTGACAGTACCTTTTGCACCTGTAACATCAGAACTGTCAACTTCACCTGTCTTATGTTTACGAGTTAGATCATCAGGAGAGGGTTTTCTCCTGAAGTTGCCTCTATGTTCAGTAGAATGGACCCGGCAATAGGGTCTTGAGTACGAATCTGAAATGCAGCTAAACTATCAAGCAATAATGTACTGTAAAATGCTGAAGTGTTAGTATTGTGACACATGCCAAATTCTTTCATATTCCATTAAGTAAGATTAAACAAGACAGGTATATGCATAAACTGCAAGTTATTAATCAAGAACCTGGGAGGGCAGTTGCTGTTAGACCACTACGGGGACCAGGGGTATGCTTTGGACATTCCAAATCTGTTTGTCAATGGGTGGTAACATAGAGAGGTACATGGCTGCAGTAGACATGAGGTGTATAGCACAAAATGTTCGAGCAGCATCTTTGGACAAAGAATTACAGTACGAAGGATCAGTTAAGGCAGTTATGTTGTACAAACCAGAATGTCTTAATGCAGTTTATAACAAGGACAGTGAACCATTTGGGGATAATTTAGCCTTGGGCCAACCTTGAAAAGTTCCTTTGGAGAGTTTGGCCACAGGGGAGAATTTGTCCTTGTGATGTGGTTTGCCACTCAATTTGAAGGGTAGATTTATCAGGAGCAACAACCGAGGCAGTGAGGTAAGCATCAGAACTTTCCTGGACAGTGATCATACTATCTGGTATATTGATGGATACTCCCTCTGGAGGAGGTGCAGGAGGATTGAGGTGTCATAGGAGGTCCGGTACAATGCCTTGGATGCAGGGGATAACTCCTGAGATGAGGAGATAATGGAACAAGATAGCTATCTTGTCAGTGTATCTGAAAAGAAAGATCAAAGATTAGTATGTTAGTACAATTCCACCCGATGGGGTGAGGAAAAGTAGTTTAAGCTCCTTTATACAGTTTCAGCTGGTTTGCATGTAACCATTTGTCAGTCAACTTGTTGTTATGCAGGAGTCTACCTTGATAGACTGCTGGACTGAGCTTGTTGACAATGGGGTATGGGCCTTCCCACTTGTTGGAGAAGGAGTGGGTGGGATGTGCAACTCGATGTATCATTACCTGATCTCCAACTTGCCAATCCACTTCTTGTGCACATTTGTAAAACTGTATTTTTGATTGTTACTGGGTCTTGCCCATGCAGTTGGCAGCATACAAGTGTGTGTGTAGGAGGTCTTTCCTGAGTTTTTCCACATATTGGTCCACAGATACATGGTCTGCAGTGGGGGTGTGCAGGTCAAACAACAGGTGTTCAGGTAATCTCATCTGTCTACCAGTCATCACCTCGAAGGGTGTAAGCTGGGTGGTGGTTGAGGGTGTACCCCTAATTGCCATAAGAAGTAACGGTAATAGGGAATCCCAAGTTTTGGGATATCCTCAATGAATTTGGAAAGCATTTGCTTAATCCATCTGTTGTCTCTCTCTACTTGACCTGAGGATTGGGGGTGGTAGGGTATGTGGAATTTCTGCTGAACTCCAAGGAGTACAATGGATTCTTTCATCAACTCACCTGTAAAACTGGTTCCTTTGTCAGAGTCTACTTTTAGAGGTAGACCCCACCTGGAGAAAATCTGTTCCACCAGGATTTTGCCAGTAGTTTTTGCAGTGCACGTCTTAGTGGGGAAAGCTTCAACCCACTTAGAGAAGAGATCAGTTACCATAAGAGCTTATTTGTTATTTCTGCTGGTGTTGGTCAGAGGACTAATGAAATCAATCTGTATGGCATGCTAAGGGCCAGAGTGTCATTGTGGTAAGCGTTTGGCATTTAGTTTGTTAGGGATGGGGTTGTTTGGTGCACAAACAAGACAATTGTCTATGTATTGTTTAACATCTTTGGTGATACCAGGCCACCAGGCGGTGGTCTTGAGTCTTTGGAGGGGTATTTTCTACTTCCTGGTGTCCACCAGTGGGGGGTGTCATGCACTTGGTGCAAGAATTCAGAGCTTAAGTGTCTGGGGACCACCCACAACTTGGTGGTGGAGTCATCTGGTTGGAACCAGATGAGCTTGTCATCTGGTGACAAGCATAGTTTACCTTCATGCCTCCAATAGAGGTTGTGTGTGGTTAGTTTCTCTTCGGTACCTTTGTCAAGGAATCTGAACACCTCTTTAAGTTCAGTGTCAAAATGCTGGGCTGCGGAGAGGTCCAAGGGGGAAAAAGGTTCAGGTTTCTTCCTGAGTGCTGCAATCTGTACAGCTGCATTGGCCTCTGGATGGTCCTTCATCCAGATGTCCCCCCCTTGGGCCCCTTCCTTAGCGAGGGCATCTGCTGTGTCATTGAAGGCATGGTAGGGGTCATGGAGAGAGTGAGCTTTGGCTTTGTGTACATAGAGTTTGTGTGCAAATTTTTGTGCCAGTGAATGTATGTATATTACCAGTTTCCTTGTATTTCACTGGGCTGCCATCAGAGGAGAGGAAGGAGTTCTTCTTCCAGAAAGGAAGAAATTCTGTAAGAGAACAACAAACCCAATTAGAGTCTGTGAAAATGATGGTATCCTCGGTTCCTTGCTGGATGAACTCGAGGGCACAGGCCACCACTGCCATCTCTGCATATTGTGATGATGCTACACTACAGCACTTGAATATTTTGACAGTGTTCCCATAAGGGTAGATCACTAGAATGCCCATCCCTGCAATTTGTTCTCCCTGATAGTGGGATGCTGAACCATCAGTAAAGACACGACAAAAAGAGGTGTTATCAAGTATTTGTGGCATGGCAGGGAGGAAAGGACCTGGATCTGGAAGATCAGGTGACTGTAGTATACATTCATGGGGTTCTCCCTGGAAAAGGAGGCCATGAGCTAGCACAGATGGAACTTTAGTCAGTTGTACCTGTATGTCTCTGTCCTAGAGAAGAAGTGACCAGTCTGTCAGTCTGGTATTAGAGACTGACTCATCCTTCACTCTGTCTGAGAGTAGAAAGGTAGTTGGGGTGTGGCTGGTGTTGATTATCAATGGTGAGTACCCAATGATATACAGGAAGTGCTTAACAGCCCAGTAGGTGGCCAGAAGGTTCCTTTCGCAAAGGCTGTGCTTCTGTTCCACTGGGGTCAAGAGCTGTGAGGCATATGCAATGGGTCTAAAGGTGCCATGCACCTTCTGGGCCAGCACTGCTGACATGGCAATGTCAGAGGTGGCACATTCCAGATGGAATGGTAGTGCCGGATTGGGGATGACCAGAGCTGGGGCGGAGGCCAAGGCCTGCTTCAGTGACTTCACAGCCTGGGTGTGTATAGGGCCCCAAATCCATGGTATATCCTTTTTGAGTAACTCATACAGAGAAGCAGCATTCTGAGCAAAATCACAAATAAAATATCTTGAATAATTCACCATACCTAGAAACCTTCGAAGAGTTGCCACACTGGTGGTTAATGACAAGTCTTGCAATCCCTGTACCTTCTTCCAGGTAGGGCTTCGACCTTGGTCAGTTATTTTTAGACCCAAAAAAAGTACTTCTTTCTGACACAGTTGTGCTTTTGCTGGGTTGCATTTCAGACCTGCTCTGTGAATGAGAATCAGTAGTTCGTCCAAGAGATCCAAATGTTCCTGTGTGGCTGTTGCCAGCAACAGGTTGTCCACATATTGCAAGAGACATTGGAGAGTAGAGAAACTCTCGAGGGTATCCATCATGTGGAGATGGAACAGGGATGGACTGTTATGGAATCCTTGTGGCAAGCAAATCCATGTGTACTGTCTTCTTTCAAAGGTGAAGGCAAACTTATATTGACTCTTAAGGGCCAATGGCAATGACCAAAAATCATTGGAGATGTCCAGGGCACTGAACCATTTCAAATTAGGGGTCAGAAGTCATAGCACATCTGGTGCTGATACCACAGTTAGAGAACAACAGGAGGTGACCTGATTCAGTTTCCTGTAGTCAATATTAAGTCTCCAGGCACCTGTGGGTTTCTTCATGGGCCACACTGGGGAGTTGGCAGTGGAAACACAAGTTCTGATTACTCCTTGCTGGAGGAGTGACTTGATTGTCTCTCTGAGGGAAGGCAAGACCTCAGTTGGGAAAGGATATTGCCTTTGCCTTTCATGTGCTGGGCCTGGCACTGCGATGACAGTGTGCATTCTACCACAGTCATGCTTGTTGATTGCAAACGCTTCCAAATGTCATTGCAAAATAGGGAGGAGCTTTGGGAAAAGTTCATGATTCTTGAACAAATCTATGACGTCATACTCCTTGTCATTGGCAGATATAGTTGCCACCACATGTGAACCAGGAATCAAAATGGTATAATATTGACCCTGAATATGTATCAGTAGTATGTTAGGTAGGTCCACCACACAGCCGTGTGGTGTGAGGAAGTCAGTCCCTATGATACTAGGATGATCATGCAATACCATTAGTTGGAAAGTGTGTGAGGCCTTTAAATGGCCTAGCTCTACCGGTAGGGGTAGAGAACAGTATGCAGGTAACCTAGTACCATCAACTCTTGACATGTTGGTCCTCCATCCGGTGGACCAAGGAGATGTGTCTGGGTGTTCATCATGTAACACAGATACAGCTGCATCTGTATCTAACAGAACTACTAGTAGGTGGCCCCCGACCTCAGCCTCAGTGCAGGGCCTTGCGTTTGTATCCAAGACTAGCTTGTTTACAATTCAGACTGGGGCCTGTAATTGTCAATCTGTACTGCTGGAAGCATGGAGAGGTTGGGCCTGACTCTTGTGAATCACTTCACCATGCTGTACTGATGCTATATAGGGAGGAGCCTCTGGGTTCAGGCCTGAATGGGCCTGAGTGCCTGTACTGTCAGTGTCCCCATGACCTGTTAAGGCCTGGGTTGCCGGTTGTACTGCCGCAAGAGCCTGTGCAGGAACAACATCTGCCACAGAGCGTACTTGTCAAAGGAGCTCTCGGAATTTCATATTCTCTTCAGCTATCTCCCTATATGAAGGGCCTGTTCTTTGTTGTTGTGATTTACCGCTACCCTTATGCTTTTTATACTTATGCCAATTTCGGTTCCCACCCCATTGTTGTTGCTGTTGCGGTTGTTGTTGATGGGCCTGTTGGGGGTGTTGGTTATCAGCTGGAGGGGCCTGCTGATGTTGGGCCTGTTGGTGTTAGGCCTGCCATTCCACTGTGTAGTGCGTCGTGACCTCCGGAGTGGGCTCCACGGTGGCTACTTTTTTGGAACCGGAGCCCAGATCATGGATATAGAGTTGATACACTCTCTCGGTTTTCTGAAGGATGTCGGCAAACCTATCCAAATTGGGGTAGGTTGTTGGCTCTACCTTGTCTCTTACTGCTGGAATCATGTTCCTAAGGAACAGGGTCTTATACTCAATAAGATCCACATCCGCAGCTTCTTGTGCCAAGTGCTTTCCTGCTCGGTAGGCCATCCAGAGTCTCTGGTGGTAGTCACTGGACTTTCCTTTGCATTCTGTTTTACAGGGTATGCAAGCATCACTCCTACTACACCTGGGATGTGAGCAGGAATGAGCTCTGCTGCAACCTCATCAAAGGTGGCATTCCCATCCTGGCGAACGGCATCAGGGAGTTTGGCCCACAAACCAGGATCAATTGTCTGGTGTAGTATTTGGATCTTATATTCTGCAGTGAGGCTAAGCATCTCGCATTTAGAATGCACCTTTTCCAAGTGACAGTTGAGGTTGTCAGATGGGTTTATCCAACCGATTCTGTCAGCAATTTGCTGAACAGAGTAGGCTATTTGTAGGGGATTACTGGGCTGATCAGGCAGAGGTAGATTGTCTCGAGCACCATCCAGGGTGGCCCGAGCTGCAGCCTCTGCCGCAGTGCAGACAATACCTTCCTGAGTGCCAGCCTCTTGCAGAAGCTGCCTAATCTGGGTTTTAATGGCCTTTTACTCCTCTCAGGATGGGGTACATTGCCTATCACAGTTTCAGTCATGGTTTCTATCTCCTGCCTGTCTTCCACATTAATAATGGCTACCGGTGGTGCTGTCAGGACCAGGCCTGAGCCTGCTCCCCCCATCATGGGGGCCGCCATGTTGGCATCTCACATGATGGGCAGCATGACGTCGATGACGTATGACATGGTGACGGAGGAGTGGGGACCCACCATGTTGTGGATGGCTGGGTGGGGTCTCTGGGCTATAGTAGGGGTGTGACTGGGCATTGCACTGTGAACCATCATCATCAGATATCTCCCCTTTGGATGACGTATGTAAGGCAGGGGCTACACCTTCCATTGCCTTAACATGTCCAGCCAGAACCTCTCCCTGATGGTGCAGTTTCGCCGTCTTGGTTCTACATTCATTATGACTCACACTTGCAACATCCATATCAACCTCATCTTGCTTTTGCTTTTGCAACACTCTATATGCGGTGCTCAATTCACGATTGTCCCTGATAGACACTTCTAAATCATTACGTACCTGGTTTATCTCATCTTGCAGCTCACCCATTTCCTCACTCAACTGAGCATTTGCAGTACTTAGCAAATCATTCATTTGCAATGCCTGACTCTTATCCTGTCTCAAACTTTCACACTCCTGCTTCAACATACACAGTTCCTGTTCTCCAGCTTGAGAAGAATGATGCAATAGTGAATCCTTTTCATTCCGCAGTTTGGAGTTTGGACTCCAAGTTCTACTGTAGTCTTATACATTCTGTTTCCTACAAACCCATCTGTTGCTTAAGAGATGAAATCTGCATATCAAGGGTTCAAAACCTCACTTTGGAGGCTTCCAGAGCAGCGTAGAGAGCCGCACCCATCAACCCTTTAGCTTGTCACTTATTGGCTGATTGTCTCATCTCCATGTACTGGGTTGAAATTCCCAGTATAGGGTTTTCGGATTGACTTGCGTCCCGCGTGAAGTCAGCCCAACCTCCATGGGGGGCAAGGAAGTTCGAGACATTGAGTCTCAGTTCTGCGCAGATATTTGATACGGCGGCCATTGTGTGGGAGGAAATGAAAATTTAAACTGTGAAAAGGGCACCGTGCTGCATATCGATCCACAGCAGAAGCACTTTATACACAGCCGGGCTACTGTATAAGTTGTAGGCTTGCAATTCAAAGCTGCTATGGAGTGAGTTGAGACGGCATCCACCACACCCGAAAAGACAGCCAGACTTTGCAAGTTACTACAAACTGGTTTTAAAATGGGAGAGGTGATACTGGAATGTACACCTACTGTCCCCGTAGGAAAGGGAAAAGTTTCAGCAACAAGCGAAAACTTACAAACACCAAATATTGCCTGCACATGGCCGCCAATTTGTTGGGAGGTCAAAACCTCACTTTCAGGTTCTTGACGATATTGGGAATGCAAGTAATCACAGACACATTGCATTAGAGTAATAAACAAGTTTATTACTACCAAAAGGATAAATCACAGTTGCCCTAAGCAGTTCTTACCAATACGAACTGGGAGCCAGTGCTAAATGTTCCCTATACCTCGAGGTTTCTCTGTGTCTCTTGGGGTCTCTCCTGAGGTCTCTGAGGTATAAGACTTGTGCATTACATTATATACTTATGATAATTACTATGGTTACTGTAAGATAGAAACATTTTTAGTTACAGAGATAAGCCCTATTGGCTAAATTAAAGGTGGCTCCACGGTCCAAGATAACATTATACAATTCTGTAAAGTCATCAGTTTGAGAACAAAAGAGTTTTTATACAGAGTCTTGCATAACTCAGTGTAGTAGTACAAATCACCAAAACGTGGCAATGCTGTCTTCCATATTATAATTATTCCAAGGACACAGGTGCCTTGACATCTTACAAGTAAGAAATATACAGAAACTACATAGCAGAATATATGTATTAGCAAGCAAAGTGTATTACAACAATATGCATTCACATCCAGACATCTACTCTTGTACAGTAGATGCCCTTAGCCCTATATGTTAGTATAACATATGCTTAAGTGCTGTCTGTCTACGGTGTACCTCTGAAGGTACCAATTAGGGTGCAAGGACCGCGTGTAACATTTTATACAGTCTTTGTTGATGAATTATCCCCCTTCTCACACAATTATTTATTTTTTTTTTTGACAGGAGGGTTGGAGGACCATTCCTTTTCCCAAGCCTGGATAGCAATCATTTTGAAGCTGGGCCAAGATGAGCTCTTGCCGTCTAGTTACTGCCCCATTTCTTTATTAAATTGTGATGATAAGATTCTGGTGAAGCAGCTTGCCAATAGATTAAAATTGGTCTGGGATCAGTTAATTTTGCTGATTCAGGTGGGCTTTATGGCTTGCCGCCTTTCTAGTGATCACCTGAGAAAGCTGTTATATCTTGTTTCTGTATCTGGCGAGAGTGGGGTCCCA
Source organism: Neoceratodus forsteri (assembly GCA_016271365.2). NCBI lineage: Eukaryota > Metazoa > Chordata > Ceratodontiformes > Ceratodontidae > Neoceratodus > Neoceratodus forsteri. The sequence continues at coordinate 314,352,240 of CM028134.1, read as the reverse complement.
GCAGCTCTGCTCTCCCTGGATGAAGAAAAGGCTTTTGATCGGGTGTCGTGTCCCTTCCTGTTTGAGGTATTAAGCAAATTTGGTATCCCATCAGAATTTTGCACATGGATCCAGGTCTTGTACGCAAGCCTATGGCACAAATTTACTGTAATGGTCTCTCCTCCTCCTCCTCTCCTTTACAGTTGAAATGAGGCAAAATGCAGGGGTGCCCCTTCCCCTCTTTTATTTAATTTGAATTTGGAACCCTACTCTTTCAGTTGCAGAACTCACAGAACATTAAGGGGATACAGGTTGGAGATATGAGGTTAAAAATATCAGCCTACGCTGATAACCTACTTCTGCACATTGAAGATTTGACCTCTTCTATTTCTGTGGCTTTGGATGAGATTGACACATTTTCCAGAATAGCAGGTTATAAATTAAATCTTGACAAGTCACAGGTTATGCCTCTCAATGCACATGTTTCTAGACAGGAGATACAGGACCTGAGACTGTCATGGGAGCCAAAGGCTCTTACGTGCCTAGGAATCTGACTGCCGTGTTTTCTTTTGGACCTGGTTCCTTTAAATCTTCCTTCTCTCCTTCAAGCTATCAAGACTGACCTGTCGAGATGAGCTGCTTTACTCCTGTCATTTTGGGGTCATTTCATCATTAGCAAGATTAATATTCTCCCACAATTGTTATAGCCACTGGGGATGCTGGTGGGCATTTCTGGCATCGGTCTGGTTCACGCATCTGCAGCAGTTATTGAACTGCTTCCTCAGGTAGAGTTCACTGAGCATATTTCAAACTTACACTTGCAAGAGAAAGAGGCCGCCTGTGTCTTCCTGACTTTTTTATCTTTATTACTTAGGTTTGCATGGGGCCAAATTTTTGCAATGGGGAAATGTATTGGATACCCTTGTGGGTGAGGGCTACCAGCCTCTCTGGTTACAAATTGAGAACTGCCTCTGTTGTAGAGCTGGCATCTGCCTTTCTAGCCTGTTGTTCTCTAAACCATCTAGTTTGCCAGCAACATTGTGCCACCTTCCTCTTATGTGGTCTTTTAAGGCCCAAACACAGCTGGAGCAACTCCTCCAGTTGGACTGGTCTCAGTATCTGGTTCAACCAGTTCTGAAAAATCCAAATATCTGTTTTGGAGGCTGTCCAATCCCTGTTTCATATTGCTGTCCTTTGAGTACAACAACTATGGCTTCTCTTACAGATCAGGGCAATCTCATGTCCCATGGGTGCATGCAAGACCTTTTCTCAATCACCCTCCTTCATCCTTTTAAATATCTGCAATTGGCCAATCCCCTGACATCCCATGTACCTTAGGACATGGATGGTAATGTAATGCTTCCCCAGCTTATCTCTCTGACTGTCCAGTCCCAACCTGTGACTGGTTTGTATTCCTACCTACAAACTGTAGACCCTACCACCCTTACTGGTGTCTGTTACTATTGGCAATGAGCGTTCGATTTGCAACATGAACCTAAACACTGGCAAACTATTTGATGTAATCTCTCCAAATTCATCAAAAGGAATCGGTATAGATGGACCCAATTCTGGGTTTTGCATGATGTGTATTATACCCCTCTTAAACTGTACAACATGGGAAGGTCTGATTCTCTGGCTTGCTCCCACTGTGGCCTGGCTAATGGGCACCTCCTACACATGCTGTTGGAATGCCCCATGGTAGTTCCTTTCTGTATTAAAATTAAATCTTCATTGGACATGCTTTTGAGCAAGGAGGAGGCATTCATCTCTGAGATCTGCTTAGTGGGCAATTGCCCTCCTATCCTAATTGGCCATCATAAGACTCACATAGCTATGATTTCAGTTGTGGCTAAGGTTATCATATTGTGACATTGGCAGGATGATTCAACACCACCTTACAGGGAGTGGTATCATGAGCTAATGCAGGCTCCAATGGTTGAAAAACAAATTGTCAGACCTTTTTTTTTAGAGATGGGAAGTACTTCATATTCTTCTATCTCTACAGAATGTTCCAGAGTGGAGCAACCTGGTTCAGAGCCACTCACTTGATATTTCTCTATTTGATACAGTTGAAATTTTATGTTAGCTCTGGGGGAGGGGTTGGGGTGGGAGTTTAGTTTATTGGGCATTTTCCTAATTTCTGTTGTGAAAATTTTCTCGATCATGATTTCAGATGGTTGGGGGAGGGTGCAGGGGAGGTTGTTTGGTCGGTCTTGGATACTGCTGTTCTTCATTTTTAAATTCTTATTGTTCTATGTGAGATGTTATAGTTGAAAACTCAATAAAATTTAAATTATAAAAAAAAAGATCAGGGAAGAGAATGGGGAGGTTGGTGAAGACTTGGATCCTGGGAGAACAGTACACCTAAGGGCTAAACAGGGAACTTAAGCAGACTGAATGGACCTAGAGATGCTTTGGCCGAAGTGTTGAAAATTCGTACTTCTAGGAGCTTCGCAAAGCTTCGCCACACCTGGGAAACCTCAACTTTGCCCAAATTGAGATGTTTTTGCCACGAAGTACAGAATTTTGCCCACAAAGTGCAGAATTCGAGGGTGAAATTCTTCACTTTATGGCGAATTTCCACACTTTGTGATCCATGAACTTCATGAATTTCACTAATTTGCACATTTGAAAATTCCACAAAATTAGCAAATTAATTAATGGAATGAATTTTGCCGACTTTGCCCATCTCTAGATGGATCTTTGATCTTTTTCTGCTATTTTTGTCAGTGTTTTTAAGTTTCTAACATATTTCAGTACTATGATGCCCTGAACTGCCTCGGTAACCTTGAACAAGCCACATTCAATGGCAGTGTGGAGGTACTGTGCTGCCTTAGTTGCCTTGAACAAATCACATTCTATGGTTAGGAGAGTATGCATTTAGGATATAGGTACACTATCAGTTAAAGTCAGTAATCAGTTAGTATACATACTAGAAACAATTTAACTTAAGTATGATTGCTGATGAATTGATAGTAGTAATTATAGTCACATTGTAGTGCCACTGCAGTCAGTGTTAAGAAAGGGATTTCTATTTTAAACCTCAAATTTTGCACTTTAATATCTTTGCAACCATTCAACAGATTTGCACAAAATTTTTTATGTGCAGTCTAGGGGATAGATCTTCTGACATGCCAAATTTTGTTCTGGTCGAATGTATGGATTTTAAGATGCAGATAGTGAAAAAATAACATACAAAAATCACTGTTTTTTTTGTCATCATGTTGCATGCAGATGGTTTGGAATTTGGTTTGGAATGTTCAGGGTAGCAAGGGCTTGGCCAACACATGTGCCTTTGGCTGGTTTGGTGACAAACATATTAATCTGTTCCAAAGTTCTTTAATTTTGAAATTTCAGATCTGAGCATGCTCAATAAGCATTTCAAGATAGTTGTATGAAACAAAAAAGAATAATTTTTCATATGGGGACAATTTTTTTCATGAGGGAAAAATAATTTTTTTATGCTGCCATCTTGTTTTCCATTTTTTTTTCAAATAACAAAAATTCAAAACCCATAAACATGACATCGTGGACAGAGACCAACACATTTATCTTGCTCATCAGGATGCTGTTTGGTGGATTCTGCACTTAAGTGTTGGAAAAATGATACCAAATTGTGATTGTTTTTTTTAAATTCTTTAAATCTTTTTCTTGACTCACTTTCACTTTTTTTGTATGGCCTTTTTCATTCATATGAAAAAGATCATTTCATATGGAAAAAGGTTTTGGACTTAAGTCTTTTTTCCTGCCTTTTCCATATGACCTTTTTTTAGTTCAAATGTAAAAGGATCCCTTCATATGGAAAATGATTTGGGACTTAATTTCTTTTTCCTGATTTTTTTTTTCATTTGAAAGGATTCTTTTTTTGTATGAAATCTTCATTCATATGAGAATGGATTCCTTCATATGGAAAAAGATATTGGACTTAGTTTTTTCTGATTTTGTTTTTTATTTGAAGGACCCTTTTTCATATGATATTTTTGTTCATATGAAAAAGGATCCCTGCATATGGAAAAGGATTTTGGACTTAGTTTGTTTCAGACTCTGTTTTGTTTGAAGGGATCCTTCTTCGTATACTTTTATTCATACAGAAAAGTATCCCATCATATGAAAAAGGATTTTTGGACTTATTTTTTTTTTCACAGATTTAAACTTGGGGAGGCTATAACTCTGTCATTAGTTGGAGTTAAGGGACAATCTGTATATCAAATGAAAGTTCTTAAGTAGTACTATAAGAATAATGCATGCCCTGCCACCTAGATATTTAGAAGAGTATAAAAAAATGCTAGTTGCTATAGGATAGCATTTAGTGATAGAGTGGCATCTACATATAATGGTGTCCACCATTTGGGTGACCCCACAACACAGTGGTATGGCAGCAGGCCTCATACTATTTCATTGGGGTGATAGTGCTACACCTACTGTCAGTGGTGTGTCTCACACCAGGCCTCTGCATTCACTTGCTCATTCCCCTGGGATCCTGCCACATATGTCTCTCTTATGGGTGCTGCACCAACATAGTGGGATTGCAGCAGACCTCCTGGTGCACTCCTGACACACTGGCATGAAAGAGCTCCTAATACAGGGCCATTGGCAGCATCCCCATTGGTCCCTAGGGAGCACTTTGGGGTGTGGTGGCTGCACTGGTTTCCCCCGCCATGGTGCACATCATATGGACAACCCCTCAATGTATTCTCTTGGCAGCACACATCCAAGCACCCTGTCAACTCTCTGGCATAGTAGGAGAACTCTGGGCATGGCAGTGGAACTCTGGGCACCCACCCAAACATAGTGGCATTGCAGTGGATCTTATACAGCCCCATTGTGGTGCTGTTGTTACCTATGCCATGGCCCAGCTGTCTCCCAGCATGTCTTCCAGCACCCCTCCCTAGTTCAGTGCCCCCCATGGTGGTTAGGATGTGGGTACTCCCTCTAACACACTAGCATGGCATCAGACATCTGGGCACCCCCTCAACACACTGGCATGTCCACAGACCTCATACAGCTCCATTGTGGTGCTGGTTTTACCCATCCTGTCACTCATCTGTGTGGCACCAGCCCTTTTCATTCACTGTTCCATCTTCTTGTGACACCAACAGCCTCTTGACTGGTCTATATGTTAGACAATTCTGCAAGATAGCAGCATGCAGTGGAACTCTGGGTGGACCCTGAATAGACTGGCATGGTAGTGAACCTTATAAAATGTGTAGAGACAATCCTGCTTTCCGATTGGTTATTACCTGTGCATGAAATCTGTTTAATAACATGTTCCTAAAAGCAGGACCACATTACTCAAACAAAATCATTGTACCATTAGAATACACAAGTTTGAAATGCCGCCATTACACAGTAAAAACCTTCAACTGGGCAATAAAAATAAAACTACCGTATATAAAAAAATAAAAACAAATTAATTAAATGTTGTTTCCCTGATCATCACAATCTCCTTACACAAAACAAATTAGAAACATTAAGTAATGTTTATAGTTTTCATTACAACTGTTTCTTTGCTGACAGTGAAAAATCCCCCTTCTATCTTTACATGCTCATTAGGGAAATCTCTTCTGTTTGCCCTTATGGTGAGATAATTTAGTCTCTACCTCTAGAAGAGGCCTTTGTTGTATGTATGTGTTTGTGTGTATACAGTATATTAGGAGAGAAACATTCTGCCAGTGGAACTGAGCAAAATTTTGAATCCCTGTATTCCATGATAATTATTCCATGATAAGCATTCTATATCTTGAATGTGGGGGAAAATACAGGATGAAGAAAGTAGGCAATAATACTTTATAAACAGAGAGAAAAAGTGGGAAAAAAGTATTTTTTGTTAGTTTGAGTGATGCTCCATTGCTTTGCTGTTTAAGTTTTAATGTATCAGGAGACCGAGGTTACATGGACTGAGATAGAGAGAGAGAGAGGGGGCATTTTGTAGAGTGGCTACACTTCTGCATTGCCCTCTCCCTTCACTAAACAAGAAAAATTATAAGCAATGTTTTTTATTTTCTAAACTACTAGATGTCAATGCGGAGGGGCAGGTCAGACAGCTCTCCTGACACATTACAACTTAAACAGCAAAGCAAAGGAGCATCACTCAAAAGTACAAAAAAAAAATATATATATATATAAGACTCACATTAAATTCTACTACAGCACTATATGGAAATATCTCTGTTGGGAAGGGGGAGTCACATCAGTCATGCTCTCATTAAAGAAAAAAATACAGCTAGGGATGCTGTCAAAGGACAAAAGTCCAATAGCAAGCCAGGCAGAAGGACTATTTTATCATAAATTCATCAAATGACAGCATTTTTTCATAGATAAACCTATTTATCTAATTTTAGAAATGCTTTTAAAAAATGTAGCCCATTTTATAAGCTCAATAAGACAGTCTGGGATTGTGCATGAAAGAGATTTTAACACACTTCCAGGGGCTGAATGCACTCATCATGTGACCTTGTGCCTCACTACACCCCTGGGCATGTGGTAAACTCTGTTCTATACACTATGCTGCATGAAACAGATTTTACTGCACTTCCAGGGTCTGAAGGCACTCAGCCTGCAGCCTTGTGCCTCACTACATCCTAGGGCATGTGGTAAAATCTATTCCATGCACACCCCATCATGTCATTTTGCTTACTTATGCAGGTCCATTAAGGTGCTGGTGCAAGCACTCCTGTTTCTCATCTGTCTCCCACAAGGGCTCTGTATGCAATGTTGCAGCCATGGTACCAAACATGTGGGTGTCTTCCAATTGCAGCAAATATCTGAGCTCTGGCAGCAATACACTGGCATAGTAGCAGAACTCATACAGCCACATTGTGGTGCTGTTGCCACCCTTCCCTTCCCATGGCACTGGATTTTCATGCATTGCTACCAAAAAGACTAGTCTGCCAGTGGAACTCATACGGGACCACTGTGGTGCTGGTGCCACCTCTCCTGTCACTAATCTATCAGCCACCATCCCTCTGTATGTACTGTCCCATGTACCACGATACTTGCAGCCTCCCTGTAGCTCACTAGGGAGCAATTTGGGGGTATGGTGCTGGCAGTGGCCCGGTCCCCACTTTCATGTTGGCCAGCATGCAAGCATCCCGTTGAGAAACTGTCATAGCAGCAGACTTCATACAGCTCCATTTGGTTGCTTGTGCCATCCCACCTGTCACCCATCTGTCTCCCACCAGCCCTCCCCATTCACTGCCCCATCCCCCCACAACCCCAGCATAAGTCACTACAGCTACAAACAAAGAGGTGACACACCGAGTTTCATTATACAAATATTTTTATATAATATTGTAAATAATGATTAACAGAATTAAAAACATAAAATAAAATGAGATGAATGACTGCACTTTACAAAATATATATCTAAATAAAAAGTAAAAAAAGTGCAGTACAAACAAAATAAAATCTTTTGTATAATGAAAAGTGTATTCAAATTGTTTTTCATTTAAATTTTGTAATCATCTTTACATTGTTTTGTTTTTCTTAAAATAAGTCTTTTTCATATGACAGTCCTTGAACAAGTCTCTTTTTTTTTGCAGGATGGATGAGGAGGTACCTTCCCTTTGACACCATGATGTGGGGTTTCACTTCCCAGGTGAGTATGCAAGTGGAAGCAGGTGCTCACTGGCAATGTTCAAGTTAGGGGACTCAACTCAGGTAGCTCACAGCTCCTTTTCTTCAGGGGCAAATTGAGAAGGGGGCTATGAGGGAGGATATTTGTGCTCCGGATGAGTTTCCTCATAGAGGGCCTGGTCACTCCACTGCAGAAGTATACAGCTGGCTTCTTGAGCTGCATCTTTGGTCTCTTGCTGCTTCTCCATCAGTTCACACAGCAGACCATGAGTGATTTCCTGAGCCACCACGCTCTTCTTGTGGCTCTAAGCAAGCTCTCATGCTCAGAGTGAGGCCAGTATTGTTGCTCTGGAGGCCACAAAGGGCCTTGTAACTCTGCTGCTCAAGTCTGCCACGATGGTGCATTGTGTTTAAAATTTCCTTTTGGTTCTCTAGAACCATCATGACAGACTTGGTGAGACTTTTGAAGCCATCTGCCATGATGCTGGTAAATTTGCGGAGGTCCTCCCACAGTGCTGTGATTGCTACTGCAGATGCTACAACAGAAAAGAAAAGAAAATACATTAATATACTTCGTATGTTAGGGTGTGTATCCTGGGAAAACTGTTAGGTTTTGTTGTACTTGTACATATACATGTACTGTGGAAGGAATGAGTAGTATTAAGGTTGTGATGACCCTTCTAAGCCTAGAAGCGAAGAATGGTCTCTTGCACCACTTCTTTGGTGTCACACCGCTCTTCTACCAGTTCACAGAGCAGAAAATGAGTGGTCTCCTGAGCTGTCACACTGTCGTCATGGCTCTGAGTGAGCTCTTGGATGCTCCGAGCGAGAGCAGTGTTGCTGCTCTGAAGGCAACAGAGGACATCGTAAAGTCTGTTGCTGATGTCTGTTGCAATGGTGCATGGTAGTTGATTTCTTTTTGATTTTTCTGTGCCACTGTGAGAGAGACATGGCAAGACTCTTGAAGCCCTCCTCCTCCTCTATAGTGGTGAATTGGCAGAGGTCCTCCTGTAGTGCATGGATTGCTGCTGTAGATGCTACAATGACATGCATTTGTGAATGCCGAACATTCACTTGCAGGTATTTGCAGTGATGTTTGGTAATGGTACTGATTTCAGAGGAGCGAGAACACAGCAGTGAGAGTGGTGGTTGCTGCATGGTGGAAGCTGCACTGTAAATGCAGGAAGGAGCTGCTAGTCACAGAAGTCACTCCTGCTGGCCTTAGTGGACCAGGGACAGAGAATGCACTGGGCGGCAGGAGCCACCAATGAGTAGATCCACACTGCGGCTAATGTAGAAGCCTGGTGGGAGTTCAGAAGAGTGAGGACCAGAGAGAGAGAGTGTGCTGGGTAGCAGAAGCCGCTACTAAGTAAAGCCACACCAAGGCTGTTGTAGAAGCCTGGGGGGGATTAAAGAGGGGTGAGGACTGGGGAGAGAGTGTGCGGTGGGTGGTAGTAGACACCAATAAGTAATGTTGCACCATGGCTATTGTAGAAGTCTGAGGGAGGGATTTCAAAGAAGTGAGAAGCAGGGAAATAGAGTGCACCTGGTAGGATGGTGGTGGGAGATGCCAATAAGCAAAGCAGCAGCGTGGCTATTGTGGAAGCATGGTGGGCTCACAGGAGCGAGGAACTGACAGAGAGAGAGTGAGGTGGGGGGGCAGGAGCTGCCAATAAATAAAGCCACACCATTGTTAATGTGGAAGCATGGGGGGGAAGAGGAGTGAGGACCAGGGAGAGAGAGAGTGTGGCCGGTGTTAAGTTGCCAAAATCAGAGAGTTTAATTAGGACTTACACCAATTGCTGCTAGTCATGCCCATAAACTCCTTCTTCTCCAAATTCCAGATAAATGTCTTCCATTTTCTATTGTTGCCCTTGACTTTGTCTCTTGCCATTTCTTCTGGCTATTGTGAGTTTATGTGTTGATTCAGTTTTTAATCCATCTCCTGTTTAAACTGATTGCAGTTTGGGGGGTTGACCCGGTTGATACGTTACTTCTGTTATAACCCCCCCTCCAAATGTTGAAACAAAAAAGAAGCAAGAGACTGAGGCGAAGGAGGAAGAACTGGAGCAGGGACTGGTGGTAAGGCTGGCGTTGGTGGATGGTGTTGAAGGCCTTGCAGAAATTGAGGTAGGCAATGTCCTTGGCCCCCTCCCCCATTTATTTCCTTCATCACCCAGTAAAATAAATCTATCAGAGTCATTTGACACAACCTACCTGCTGTGAATCCATGCTACCTTTGGTTCTGGGCACCAATGGCTTCTAAATGTTCCACTATCCTTTCTTTAAGACGTGCCTCCATAATCTTCCCCACTACTGATGTGAGGCTGAGTGGCCTGTAGTTCCCTGCCTCCTCCCTACTACCGGATTTCTGTAGAGGGACCACATGTGCCCTCCTCCAATCCTCTGGCACCACTCCTGTCTTGAGGGACTCTGTGAACATGACTGCCAGAGGTTCAAACATAGAAACTGCTTGCAGATAAGGACTGTTAGGCTCATCCAGTCTGCCCTTTAGCTATGTTCTTGACTATGGCTTCTGACCGTCCCTTAGTTTTATCTCTATGATTCTCCCATGCCTGTCCCATGCATATTTAAATCCAACCACAGTGCTTACTCCCACGACATCCTGTGACAGACCATTCCATGCATTCACCACCCACTGTGTGAAGAAAAACATCCTCACATTCCATCGTAGCCTGCCACTTTCCAATTTCATGTCGTACCCCCTCGTTGTTGTACTTCTCCTGTATTGGAAGATGTCTTCCCCTGCACATTGTTTATACCATTGAGGTACTTGAATGTCTCTATCATGTCTCCTCTCTACCTCCTGTCCTCTAGCCAGTACATCTTAAGGTCCCTTAATCTCTGCTCATATGTTTTGTGGTGCAAGTCCTGTACCATTTTAGTCGCCCTTCTCTGGACCATCTCCAACCTGTTTATACCCTTTCGAAGGTGTGGCCCCCAGAACTGCACACAGTACTGCATCTGAGGACTGACCAGGATCTTATATAATGGCATCAATATATCCCTCCTTCTGCTGGTGATATCTCTGCTTATGCACCCCAGCATGCCAGTTGCCCTTCCCGCTGCTTCTGTACTCTGCTTTGACATTTTCAGGCCATCTGAAATAATAACTGGCAGGTCCTTTTTTCCTTGGTGACTGCCAGCAACTCCTCCCCCATCCTGTAGCTCTCCCCCAGGTTTCTATGACCCCAGTTCCCACCTTCTGCTACTGATACCTCTGTCTATGCAACCCAGCATGTCACCTCCCTATCCTGTGGCTCTCCCCAGGGTTCCCTCTTCGTAGGTGCAATATTTTGCACTTCTTGGCAGTGAACCTCAGTTGCCACTCCTCAGACCATTTTTCAAGCCTCTCCTGGTCCCTCTTCAGTTTTTCCACCCCTTCTGTAGAATCCACTCTGTTACAGATCTTGGTGTCATCTGCAGGCAGACCTTTCCTTGTAGGCCTTCCACAGTGTCACTAATGAAGACATTGAACAGGATTGGTCCCAGGATTGATCTCTGAGGTACCTCACTGGTCACTCCCCTCTCCCCAGATTGGATCCCATTTACCACCACTATGTGCCTTGCTTGCTCCCATCACCTCTTATGACACACTATTCTTTTCTTTTTTGTACTTATTTTTTATTAGTTTGCACAAATAAAACAAGTACATTACATCTAGAGCTGATACATGGGAAAAGACATAGTCAATATGCAATGTTAGGATTTGACACAAGTCTAGATTATGCTACATCCTAGTGGGGGTAGTACCTTATCATACATCTCATACAGAAACTGTAAGGACGAACTTACACTGCTAAGAATGAAGACAATCCCTGAGATGATAACTTTACTAAAATATATTTCCATCCATACAATGGATTAAGAGTCCTTTATTGAGCATTTTAGGCAAAAGACAAACAGTTTAAGGCTGTGTTTTACCTCCTGTTTCAAACCAGGTATCTCTGTAATATTCAAAGCTACTATAATAAAACTGTAAGTTCTACAAGCAAAATAAAGTTGCAGGTTAACACAAACAGAAACAAAAAAAGAGCCAATTTTACTGGCCATTAATGTGTAACCCACAATTAACCACACAGCTCCAAATGGGAGCAACGTATTCAGTAAACGGTATGAGGAAAACCTGCCAGTTGAAAACCTTTTGATGGCAAGAACAATGGCTGCCAATGTGAGGTGCTGTGATGTGGAGTAATGGTGGGAGGGTGCCATTTTACAGTGAAATGAAACAGCAGTATTGTAACACTGGACTGTCCCGATATGAGTATTTGTTCACTATTTGTCAAACAGGCTGCATTAAACCAAACCCAATGTCATTCAAAGTTTTATATCATTAAACCAGTCCTTTGGCCCTTTTCCACCATAAACCAAGTCCCGTAATCTTACTGACCATTCTTTTAAAGTCCAAAGTTGAATCTTTAATAATTCTCTTCAGATTCAGAGTCAAATCCTCTGGCTGCAAACTCACAGCCAATATGGACCACAAGTTTACCTGCATCTTTTGGGTCAGTAAAGATGTAAGTCTTGCCTCCAAAGATGATCCTTAGTCTGGCAGGGAGCATCAAGTCATGTTGGACCCCCAATGCTTGAAGCTGCTGTTGTACACTGTTGAAGGTCTTCCGTCTTGACTGGGTAAGGTAGCTGAGGTCAGGGAAGAGGCAGATGACTTTGCCTTGCCATTCTAGGATTTCAGCCCATCTAACGTCATGTAACATCTTGTCATGTTCGACTGCATCAGCCAGGACAGTCATCATGGTCCATGGAGGAAGAACGTCTCCCAGAGCTCACTGAGGGGAAATTCTATACAGCTTCCTGATGGTAAAGTTTTGGAAATATAAATGTTCCATTAACCATTGAGTTAAGAAGGCTTTGAAGTCTTCATCTCCAACATTTTCTGGCATCCTGATCATTCAGACATGCATGGCTCTGGTCTGGTATTCCAAGTGCTCCAGGCATAGACAGAGCACTGAGTTTCTTACACAAGTTCTACTGCTGCTGTATGGCCTTAGTAGCAGTATTCAATGCATTTTTTACTTCTCCTTGCATTACGACTATGGTCACTTCCAATGTGGTCACTTTGCCTACCAGAGCCTCCAATTTAGCATCCATTCACTGGTTTGCTTTTAATAAAGTAGCATTTGTTGGTTGCCCAGTTTCTGCCATCAAGGTAGAAGTTGATGGCACTGAACAATCCAGGGACTTATCAACTTTCAGTCATGCTCCTTCAGTCTCTTGGCTACCTCAGGTGTTTCTCCCCATTGTGCTGATTTTAGGATCAATTTGTTCAACTTCAATCAATGTACACTGATCTGCTTAATTTAAAGTGCCTCTAATTAAGTGTTAACTCATTTTTAGTAGAAAATCGCTGGTTAAATCTGAAGCTCCAAACACATGCATGCATTCAAGTTTAGCAGTTGGCTTCACTCCTTATGGCACACTATTCTATGTGACCACCACCTTCTCTGTGAAGAAAACTTTTCTCATATTTCCTCTTAATCTACCTCAGTCCAATTTCATATCATGCTCCCTCATTCTTATACTCCTTCTACATTGGAAGATGTCTGCCCCTGCACCTTCTTTATGGCCTTGAGTTACTTGAACATGTCTATCATGTCCCCCCACTTCCTCATTTCATCCACTGAGTACATATTGAGGTCCAATAATCTCTCTTGATGTGTTCTGTTTTGCAAGCAATGTACCATCTTGGTTGCTCTTCTGTGGACCACCTCCACCCTGCCAGAGAATTGCACACAATACTGTAGGTGAGTCCTCACTAGTGCACTATACAATGGCATCACCATCTCACAGTTTCTACTAGTGATACCTCTGCCTATGCACCCCAGCATGCCACTGGCCCTCCTTGCAACATTTGTGCTCTGTTTTGACACCTTTAGGTAATCAGAACGGATAACTCCTTGGTCCCTTTCTTGCTTGGTGATCATTAGCACCTCCCCCCATCCTGTAGCTCTCTCCAGGGTTCCCTCTTCCCAGGTGCATTATTTTGTGCTTCTTTGCAATTAACCTCAGTCACCACTACTCAGACCAATTTTCAAGCCTCTCCATCTCCCTGCTCATTCTCTCCACCAATTCTGGATTATTCATTCTGTTACAGATGTTGGTGTCATCTGCAAACAGGCAGACCTTTCCTTCTATCTCTTCTGCAATGTCTGTAATGAAGATATTGAACAGGACTGGTCCCAGGACTGATCCCTGATGTACCCTACTGGTCACCCCCTCTCCTCAGAGTGAATCCCATTACCACCACTCTCTACCTCCTGTCCATCAGTCAGTTTCTAACCCAGTTTATCAGCTTGTACCCCATGGCCAGACTACCCATCTTGTTAATCAGCCTTCTATGTTAGACAGTGTCAAGACTTTACTGAAATCAAGGTAGGTGACGTCCACCATCCCTCCCTGATTTAATTCCTTAATGAGGCATTAGGGTTTCCAGCCATAACATCCCACCCCCACACTGCAGAGAATGACAGGTATTGGGGGTGTGCCTTTGGGTCATCAGCCGTAATGCTCATGCCATTCCACCCTCAACCCCATCCTGCAGACACTAACAGGCATCACAATTTGCCTTGGGGTCTTCGGCCCTAATGTTCACCCCATTCCATAAGGAAATAAGCTAAGATGGGTGCAGTATATGAGAATGTGGTGAACGTTAGTAGTTAATGTGGTGTACAGTGTACAGTTCTGGAGACCATTCCTACGTAAGAACATAGACAGGGTAGAGAAGGTTCAGAGGAGGGCAACAAAGATGGTGCATGGATTGCATCACAAGTCCTATGAAGAAAGGTTGATGGAACTGAACATGTACTCCCTGGAGGAGAGGAGGGAGAGAGGGGATATGATAGAGACATACAAGTATCTTACAGGGAGGAACAGGGTGCACGAAAACACTATTTTTAAGCAAAAAATATGTTCCAGGACTAGAGGGCATGGGATGAAGTTGGAGGGAGGGCGATTCAGAGGAAACATGAGAAATAATTTCTTCACAGAATGGGTGGTGGACAAGTGGAACACCCTGCCAGAGGAAGTGGTGGGGGCTGAAACAATCATGGGATTTAAGAATGCATGGGATAGACATAAAGGAATTCTGGAGGTCAGGGGTTAGGTGCAACAGACTTCTAGGAAAACAAACTGAACTTACAAGCTCAAATGGGCAGACTGGGTGAGCCATAGGCCCTTATCTGCCGACACTGTCTATGTATCTATGTATCTATGTTAGGGCTGATGACCTCAAGGCACACCCCCAATGCCTGTCAGTCTCTGCACAGTGGGGAGGTGGGGCATTATGGTTGGAAACCCTAACGCCCTGGGTGTTTGTTGGTATTTTCACTCCAGATTTTCAACATGGGCTTTTTGGGACCCCCCCCCCATGAACAATGGCACTGTCATTTCATTACTCAATCCCAAAAGGTGATTCTGTGCAGCAACTGCATGATTTCATGCCATAGGTGAGAAAACACATTTTGGGCAGGATGTGAAATATGACAGCTGTACTGTTCATGAGGTGGTGTGTCAAAATGGCTATGTTGAAAATTTGGAGTGAAAGTATTAAAAATTACCACAGTTACAGGCATGTGTAGGAAAATTTCAATGAGCCTGCATAATATGGCCATTTTTAAGAATTTTTCCACCACATTTTCAGCATAGGCTTTTTGTACCCCACCTCAAAAACACTGGCACTGTTGTTTCCTTCATCAGTCCTAAAAGGTGATTTTGCAAATTGACAGCGCAATTTTGTGCCGAGGTGCGAAAACTTGTTTCAGGAAGGATGTGAAAAATGACAGCTGTATCATTCATGAGGTGGTATGGTAAAATGTGTATGTTGAAAATCTGGAATGAGTATATTAAAAATTGTCATAGTTATGCACCTGCGTAGAAACTGCACAATGCACGCTCATACCGCTGCCATTTTTTGGAAACTTTTCACCAAATTTTCCACATGGGCTTTTTGGGACTCCACCTCATGAACAGTGGTACTGTTGTTTTTTTAATCAATCCCAAAAGGTGATTCTACACAATGACTGTGAAATTACTTTTCGGACAAAGTAATGAAATGACAGTGCCAGTGTTCATGAGGTGGAGTCTCAAGAACCCCATGTTGAAAATGTGGGGTAAAAATTCCTAAAAATGGCCACTATATCAACATAAGTTGAAAACCCCATTGACAGCCATTATATGGCGCTTATCTTGAGTCTTCAGTTCGCAGTTCAGCTGTGAAGAGTACATACGTGTCCTGGTCCACAGAAGATGACACCTGCTGACCTTCAGAGGTAAGTATGAGGTAAGGGGGGATGTGGGAAGGTGGGTGTGCAGAGGGAGGATAGAGATGGAGAGGGGGTTGGGGAGATGACGAGGGACCATTTTCTTTTTTTCAGGTAAAAAAAGACATTGGGGGACCGTTTTCTTTTTTACAGATACATTTCTAAATGATTTTTGGGGACACTGGGAGCAGGCTTCTCAGTGTCCTGGACTATTGAGGGGTACTAATATGGGGACACTGGAGGTGGGTTCCCCAGTGTCCTGCACTATTGGGGGTACAGATATGAGGACATGGGAGTGGGCTCCCGATCATCCCAGACAGCAAGGGGGTGGGAGGAAATAACTGTGACACTGGGAGTGGGTTCCCTAGTGTCCCTCCGTGGTGGTACAGGGGGTTTGTATTGCTGACATGGGGGATTGGGCACCCCAATGTCGGCTTTAAGATAAAGATGCACCTTGGCTACTGTTGAAGCGGGGGGGGGGCAGAAGAGCGAGGACCAGAAGAGAAGGCCACACTGTGGCTACTGTTAAAGCCTTTGAGCGGGTTGGAGGAGTGAGGATGGGAAGAGAGAGTACAGCAGACTTAACTCCAGCCATGCACATTAGTGTGCACTCTAATGCCCATGGCTGGATTTATGGCTACAGAAAGAAATTAAGTGCTTTCTCATTGGAGTGGTTCATTTCTTTTGAGTAGAGGATGCACCACATCAGCAAAGCAGAACTACTGTCATGACCAGAGCGCCTGATCATTGGTGTACACTGCCAAGCCCATCACAGTTTCAGCAGTAATTGGCTTGGCAGTGACACACTTCTCAAATGCTGTATAGTCGCAAGACTTTCCTTGCACAAGCACAAGTGAACGCAAAAAAGAAAATACATTAATATACTTTGTATGTTTTAATGTGTGCACTCAAAAAACTGTTACCATTTGTTGTTCTTGTATGTGTTGCACTGGGGTTGCCTGAATTGCTGCTGTAGATGCTATGATGGAAAAGAAAGTAAAATACATTACTATACTTTATATGTTCTACTGTGTATACTGGAAAGACTATTAGGAGTTATTCTTGTATGCATTGCACTGTGGAGAGAATGAGTAGTATTAAGGTTGTGATGGAGCTTCTAAGGCTGAAAGAGAAGAATATATTGCTTTTTAATGCTATACTTGTTAAATCTGAAGGCACCATAGTGTATGTACTAAAACAACTCTTGGTATTTGTTGTTCTTGCTTGCATTGCACTGTGGAGAGAATGAGTAGTATTAAGGTTGTGGTACAACTTCTAAACCTGAAAGTGAAGTTATAGTGTTTTGCTGCTATATTTCTTTCAACTGAAGGCACATCAGGTGATTTTTTTTTCACCTGTGATGATAAAGATTTCTGTGAAGGGCAATGTAGTATGTTGTACACCTGTAATTCAGAAGAATGTGTTAGCACAGAATTAAAAAGGATATTGTCTCTTCTGCTGGAGTAGAAGAGAAGAACTAAAGCAAAGACACAGTACAGTATTGTTCAATATCAATTGGTAATGCAGTTTGTGCAGGTAAGTACCATTCAAAACAGTTATATATTGCCATTCTCCAAATGGGTACCATGCTCTGAGGTCAGGTTCAGCACATGTAGGACATGCTTCAACAGCAGGGCATGCTTCAAAAATGTCTGCACTAATCAGATGCAGAACATACCAGCATAGGGCTCAACGTCCAGACCCTGCCTCCCCTCTGCCACCTGTGACCCAGCCTCTGAGCACCTCCACCCTGCCAGCCTCTAAATGGGTGACTAATCAGGCCTTCATCATGTGCAACTGTGCCAGAGCAAAAATCAAAAGAAAAATTCTGCAAAACTGTTCATGCTGGATGTAAGCAGAATACTGTAAATTCTCTGTGAGACTGATCTGTTAGATGTGCACCCCCCAATTCTGATGTTCAGTCTTTCTCTCAAAAATCTTGGTTGTTACTAATGACACCTCCAGTGCTGTAATAACAGGGTATACTGTACTGTATTAGGGTGAGCAGTTTGGCAGTGTTTGTCACCCTACTACCACTCCAACTCAATGAAACATGGCAGAAAGCTGACCACTCACCAGCTCAAAGAGTGGCAAAGCAAAAGTGCTGAGAGGCCAAACCACAAATGGGCAGGGGGGGCAAGAACTGATTCTTACACTAATGCAGAGCCCAAACTGTCAACAGCAGGGGGGTGGGCAAAGAATTAACAGTGATGATTATTATGGAGTTGGTACATCTCAGAAGGAATGAAGTCACATTTACAGGGAAGAAGAAAAGACTGAAGGAGACTCCATTAAATCTTGGATCCTATGGAGACATGGGAGAAAGTGATGTCCATACTGCTTGAAATAATAGAATATATGAAGAAGCATCCTGCAGAGATGGTTAAGAGATGGAATCTTCTATGGTCCAGTCAAATGAGATGTCAGAAATGGGTCCCGGGGAGATTGTGGGAGGTACTGATGATTTTATGGTGAAGTAAGAGTCTATAGGGCATACTATTTGAGGGATGTTGCTGGAATAAGGTATTCTCAGGTGAGAAGAACAAGTACTCCATAGCGCATTGGAAGGGAGCTGTTATGATGTCCAAGATAGGAGTATGAGATGGATGAACGGGTAGGGATAGTTGATCAGGCAGTAATGCTGACGTCGATAGTTGTAGAAATGCCCAAAAGAGACACTGCAGCAAGCAGGAGCCCCGAGCCACCAGAGCAGTGAGGAGGAAAGCAGCAGTCCAGGGACTGAGGGAACAGTCTAAGCAGAAGTCCATCGACCAAAGGAAGGAGCAGGATAAGAAGATGGCTGAAACCAAGTAATACAGATATCGGCAGGGGTGGGGAAGGCATGGGACTGGGGTAGGCACCACAGTATAAGGGAATTGAATGCAGAAAAGCTAAGTCAGGCCTCTGTGGGAGATCCACGCCAAACGGCATGGGGTCATATTGTCGGAAGATATTATGCCACATGCATAAAGCATGCTGCAAATACAGTGTGATATCTTGCATGTGGCATAAGTCTTTTTTTTCTGCAGGGTGGCTTCGCCCTTCACACCATGCATTACAGGGGGCTGAGCCCCCAAACCCCTCCCAATTAAGATTACTAACTCTGGGGTTATAAATATTGCACAAAGTGTGAAACAATAAATTATTGATGCATCTGGGACCGAATCGAACCCGTCCCAAATGCTCTGCTTCCACCCCTTGCTGCCAGTGATTCATCTCATTGAGCCACGGCAGCTGCTCAGCAGAAGCCCGCCCCCAACAGAAGTCTTATCTTCTGCCTGGTACAGTGAGAGGGTGCAGTACCGTGCACAGAACCATTCACAGTATTGCACCCTCTTGCTGTCATGTACAGCGCTGTTTCTGTTTAGCACTTGTGTCGTACGTTATTAAATGTACGACATATTGACCCGGTACCATGCCAAACCAAGAAGTGAATCCAGGTACAAGAAGAATCAAAGTTGTGGAGCGAAGGTCTCACTTCCAAAGGAGATGGTGAACTGGAACATTCGGTAGCAAGGTCCTGCAGTGATGGGGAATGGGTTCCTGCCACCAAAGGAGATGGTGAACTGGAATTGTTTACAGGAAAAGAGCTGCAGATAAGAAAGCACCAGAATCATAGCTAGAAGACCAATGGCTGGGATAAGGTGAGCAGCAGTGGAAAACTTAAAGAAGGCTTCAGGCATGCATCCTTGAAGAGGAGCAAATGGCACAGATCCAGAAGGAAGCAAGGGGATTGCGGCAGACATGTCCAAGAGGAAGGCAATAATGCAATAGAGACATCCAGCATAGGAATGAGGGAAGAGATGGCAGCATGGAGCTGAAGGACTGAAGACTGGATGAGATTGAGCTGGAAGGCAAGCCACAACAGTGATGCCCAGGAACACAGGAGGATGTGGAACACATGCAGCATGGAAATCCAGGAGTCCGTCAGACTGAAAGGAGGTGGAGACTGAATGAGTTGGTGGGGAGAATCCAGAATGGGAGGAGGCCAAGGCCAAAGAGTATGTTGAATACATGGAAGAGCAGGATACAGTCAGGTGAGGTAGGATATTGAAGGCAAATGGGGTATACTGTTCCCATTCCTAAAGGGAATGTGGCAACCAGGCATCAGGTATAGAATGCAGGTGGATGAAGCAGTAGATTGAAGGCAAATGGGGTATGGGGTACGGTGGTCCTGTTCCTGAAGGGAATGCGGCAACCGGCCCAAATGCTTTGACTTCTCCCAATGCCCCCACCACTTCCTACATGCCTAACTCCCAAGACCCTCCACCCTCCCACATGGACTGAAAATCTTACACCTAAATATCTGCAGTCTTATATCTAAGATTGACCTCCTGCAAACAATGGTTCTTTCACTCAAACCAGATATTCTTATTATAACAGAAACCTGGCTCACTGACAAGATCTCTGACCACTCTATCTCCATTCTCAGCTAATCCATCACTAGGCAGGACAGGGCTGGCAGAGGTGGTGGAGCACCAATGTATATCCTGCCTTCATTAAAATACACCACCATTTTTGCAGCCTGCCTCCCTGCTACTTATGAAGCTATTGCCATCAGAATTACCTCCCGCTCTCCGTCCCGATATTTATCGCAGACATCTACTGCAGTCCAGGCATCCAACCCCCTCCTCCACACAGGTGAGCCATTCCTACTAGGAAACTTCAAATTAAACTGGTTGTCTCCATCCACTCTAAAACTCAAAACAACATTTCATCCCAAACCTTGTCCAGCTCATTCAAGAACCCACTCGCCTGAATCACAAAACTCAAAACCATTCTCTGATCGACTGGGCAGTCACCTCTCACCCCCACAGAGTTATCAAATCTGGTATCCTCCCAGATACCCTCAGTGACCACCACCCTATCTTCCTGTTAAGGAAGGTCTACAGGTCCAAATCCCCTCACAAAATCCTACAACTTTGATCCTACAACTCTTTGGACCTTGAACCTCTCCTACAAGATCTTGCCTCCTCCAATTGGTCCCCTCTCACCTCTGCTCCCTCTGTAGACCATGCTCTCACCTATTTTAAAGGCAAATTCCTAGCAACATGGAATATATATGTCTCATTCAAATAAACTAGAGTTTGTGGTAACCATCTCCCATGGATCATCCCTGAACTGCTGGCCTGCCTCAGGGTACGTGACAAAGCCTGGAAAAAGCACAAGGCCTCGCAGCTCCCCACAGATTACACAACATTCTACAGACTATGAAACACTTGCACTAAAGCTACTAGACTAGCTAAGTCTGAGTATTTTAGATCTACCTTCCTCATCAATATCAACACACCCTCTAAATTCTAGAAGGAGGTCCAAGCACTCTTCTCCCCCCATCTCATCCCCTCCCGTACTAAATATTAACAACTCCCTTGTCTCTGACCCCTGCTTAGTGGCTAAGGAATTTAACTCCTATTACACTACATGCACCTCTGCCCTTCTAATGTTCCTCCCCTCTTCAAGCCCCACATTTGCATCCCCTCCCTCCGGCACTCAACCTCCCCCTTCTCCTTCACAGCAGTCTCCCCTGATGAAACTCTGACTGTCTTGCTCTCACTAAACCCTTCTAAAGGCTCCTTACCTGATGACATTGACCCCAAGCTCTTATACCTCTCAGCCCCAGCTATATCCCTCATCCACAACATCTCTTTCTTGTTCTCTACCATCCCTTCTTCCTGGAAAAATGAAGTGGTCCTCCCCTTCCCTAAGAGTGGTGACCCTACTTCTCCTGCAAATGTTCTCTCTGTCTCTCTCCTCCTGACTCTTGCTAAGCTTTAAGAACACTTGGTCCTCCCTCAGCTTACCTCCTTCCTCACTGACTCTTCCTTCTTCACCCTGTTCCAATCTGGTTTTCAGAAAAATCACTCCACCAGCTCCTCTCTACTAGGCTTACTGACTCCATCCTTACCAGGATGGACAAAGGCCTCATCACCTCAGCAATCTTTGTCAACATTGCTAAGGTTTCCAACACTGTCTCCCATGCACTCATCATAGACTCCCTCACAACAGCTGCCTGTCCACACCTGCTACAAACTGGTTTAGGGCCTACCTCACAGGTAGAACTGAATCTGTCAAGGTCCAAGATTCCATCTCACCTCCTCTCCCTAGCACCATTGGAGTCCTTCAGGGCTCAGTGTTTGGTCCCATTCTATTCTCCATTTTCCTAAATGACCTTACTTTTGTTTGTTCCCCCCTTCTTCCTCCATTCATAAGTATGCCGATCATACTGTCTTGTACACCTCCAGCAAATATCCAGCTGATGTTGCAACCACTCTGCAGCATGACTTCCACCAGGTCAACTCTGGTTTTTCTCCCATCAGATCTTTTTCAACACCAAGAAGACAGTCTCCATGACCTTAGGCACAAGGCAGAGACTCTCAAGGCTGCCCAGTCTATCCTCCTTCCACACCTTGGATGGGACTGTCTTAGAGGACACTACCTCATTCAGATATCTTGGGGTCTGGTTGGACCAGCACCTCAGCTTCTCTGGATATGTTGATGCCATCCTGAAAAACCTGCATCCCAAGCTTGGTGCCTTATATAGGAAATGTAGTTGCATCCTTCCTATGGCTAGGAATGAACTTGTCCAGAAGATGATACTCCCAATATTCAACTACTGTGACATAGTTTAGGGTGCCACCTCCAAGTCCTTCCTGGCCATGTTGGACACCCTCTTTAACTCCTTCTGCCACTTCACTCTTGATGCTCCCTCATGGACCCATCACTGTGAACTCTATCATGCCCTGTCCTTTTGCTCACTTGCTAACAGACGCCTCTCTCACTGTACCAAATTCACCTCAAAATACTGGTTGGGTGAACTCCATCCTTACCTCCTCACCTCTCTATTTACCCTACCCCCACCTTCTCACTCCCTCAGATCTTCGGACACTCGTAGTCTGGCAGTCCCCCACCAGTCCACACTTATTGGTCAGTCTTCCTTTTCCTATCCATTCCCTAAAGCCTGGAACTCTCTCTCTCTCTCTCTCTCCCCACAAGTATGCCACTCCTCTTACTCCCTCACAGCAGCCCTACACAACTACCTCTCCTCTAACTGCTCTTGCTATAATCCACCTTAAATATCCTCCCCTACCCTCCCTTTACTCAACTTCTGTCTCCACTACCTCTACTACCAC
Source organism: Neoceratodus forsteri (assembly GCA_016271365.2). Lineage (NCBI taxonomy): Eukaryota > Metazoa > Chordata > Ceratodontiformes > Ceratodontidae > Neoceratodus > Neoceratodus forsteri. The sequence goes on along the minus strand of CM028134.1, from coordinate 314,329,259 downwards.
TGCCTTTATTCCCACTCTCCTCCCCTACTAATTTTCTTTTCTCCTTACCTCAATCCTACTTCTCCTTATCAACCCCCTTCCTCTTCCTGCCCCCTGGCCTCTCTGCCTTCTACCTACTTCCCTCCCAATGTGCTCTACCTCTGCCTTGTGCAGGCAGGGTTCTCTGCATCTTGGAGGGGCCAGACCCTGGCAGAGCACTCTCATCCTCCATCTTCCTTCCCCTCCTCCTCCATTACCTGTCCTGACCCATGACTGGGTTATCAGCTCCCCTCAGAGTTTTAGCTCTTGGAAAGCCCTTACCTCTCCCCCCTTCTCTACTACTGCTCCACCATTTTCCTACTTCTTTCCACTACTTGATTCTAAAGCAACCTTATCCTTACCTTGCTCCATCCCCTGGCAGGGTTCTCAGCATCCTGAAGAGGACAGCATCAGTCAAGCCATTCACCTCCCCAATCCTCCTTTCATCCACCCCCTTTCTCTACCTCCCTCCCTCCTCCCCATCTTCCTACTGTGCACTCAGCACTACCTCTATCTTTGCCTTGAATTGACCCTTGGCAGGGTCCTCAGCATCCTGAAGGGGTTGGAAATTGGTTTGCCTCTCACTTCCCTTCTCATCCCCACCTACCTCACCTCTTTTTTACCTCCTTCTCCCCCCTTCATAAATCATCCCTATTCATGGATAGCCCTAAATATCTCTATTGCACTTGTAGACTATTTGCACTTTTGGTATACCTTAGCTAACTTGTGTACTGTCTTAGTTACTCCTCACTAGCTTTACCTAGGTCAAAACTATGAGAATCCCATACAGTCATTTCTACCTACATGGTTATGAACCACTTAGCACTTGCATTTAAATGTTAATTTTGTATTATTGTATCTGCCTCAGTTGCTTATTATCCAGCTCCCTAGTTCAAAACTGTTAGCATTCCACTCTTTCATTGCTTACTGTACAGCCTACTCACTCTTTATTTGTGTGTTAATCTTGTTATTGTACCAAATCTCAGTATTCAGTTCTCAAGTTCCCCTACCCCTCAGGTCACACCGGGAGATGAGCAACTTGTTGTTCAGTGTGCCCTGGTGAAACATTTCAATAAATAAATACAAAATAAATAAATCAGTTATCAAGAATAGAATGCAGCCAGTTGAACAATAGATTAAAGACACAGGCTCCCATCCCTGGTAGTCTGGGCAAGCTAGCATTCTCTTGATGCCACACCAGCAGAGTTAGGGACAGAGGATGTCAGGGTGCTGGTATGACTGGTAGATGTTGGTGAAGAAACCAGTGGGGTAAGATGGTACATAGATTGAAATGGACTCCTGTCCCCAGCAGACAGGGCAAGTCTACCTATGCTCTATGCCTCAGAAGGCAGAGTTAGGGAAGGAGACTTGAAAACTGCAGGTATGGGATGAGCAAGGAAAGGGCAGCTGAGCTGCATAGTCATAGGGAGGTAAACAGAATAGGCAGGATGAAGGGGAAGGCAGCAAGTCAGAGCTGGAGAATGGGAGGAGGAAGTTACCATAAATGCCATGAAGGCTGAGATAGGATAATCCTGGGAAAAGCATGCTGGGCAGTAATGGAATGTAATGAATAACTAAAGGGTGAGTAGGCTGCAAGGGCAATGATTTATGTGAGAGTCATGGAAGCCATGTAGCAGGAGGACAGGCCAGATAATATAGCTTACATAAAGCAGGATCTTGCTAATCAGAGCAACAGTGCCCCACCATGACACCCCAGTCCCCCGCTGTGGGAAACGCAGGGGAGCTGCAAGCAGAGCATCTTCAAAGCCAAACAGCAACTGGAATGATGGTAGGGTAGGAACATGAGAAAGGCTCTAGGACTGGCAGGGCCTAGGGAAGGACAAGCTATAGGCACAATGGGGAACAGAAAGCAAATAATGCAGTAGTCACACAGAATGGAAAATGCCTGACAATACAAATTATGGAAGGAGAGCCAATGATGCGGGACTTAGGGGGTACTGCAAGAGGCATGGAAAAGGGAGTAGTTGTGAACATTGCAGGGAACTGGCATGCAGAAAGGTGAGGAAGCACCAGGGCTAGAAGAAGGAAACATAAAATCTTGAGGCTGAGCAGGGTATAGATGCTAGGAGAAAAACAATAAGGGGTTCAGGTGCCAGACTAGGGTCAGAAGTGGCACAGGACTGGATGACTGAAGGGGCATAGATGGAGACAGAGTGATGGTGTGAGGAGCAAAAGGCCCAAAAGGAAAACCAGGGGAGCATGGGACAAGGGCAGGAATAAGAGATGGGGGGTCAAAAGGCAGAGCATCAGGGAAGGGGGTGGAGCTCCAGGAAAAAGTCAGCAGGGGCAGACAAGGAGTGCCATGGGATAGAGGGAGAAAGGGCAGGATAGGGAATTTTTTTTTGTATGTGTTGATCTGTTTGCATTGGATCATTCTGTCGAGTGTGCCTGCTGGAGCAGGCAATGGAGAAGAGCCAAAGGGGATCTTCGCAGATGCAGGGACAGATGAGAGAGACAGGGAAGGAGCGGGTAGAACTACAGAAAAGCAGAAATAGTAAAGCGTGGGGCATCAAGGGAACAAGACAAAGAACCACTGTGCGTAAACACTGAGGCAAGGGTTACCCCAAAGGGCATTTGGCTGGGAAGCCAAGTTTCAAGAAAATACAAAATCACACATGCCCCCACAATGCAAAGCATCATGGGCTGCATATGCAAATCACCACAGAATGTTGTGCTGGTCCAACACAGCAGAATTGCATGGTACCGAAAGGCCTCATGTTTCAAAGGGTGCTAACAGAAGACATAGACACGTGTTTCATCCTACCAGGACTCATCAGTATGCCTCATCTGTTTGACACCCCAGTGGAATGGACCAGCTACCCCTAAGGCAGTGTGCCTGGGATATATTGTGGTGAACCCATTAAAATAAAAAACTATTTAAAAGACAAAGAACCTCTGTGTGTAAACACTGAGGCAAAGATTACCCCAAAGGGCATTTGGCTGGAAATAGTTTCAAGAAAATACAAAATGCATGCCCCCACAATGCAAAGCATCATGAAGACATGTACAAATCACCACAGAATGTTATGCTGGTCCAACTTTAAGCAGGAAGTGCATGGTGCGAGGCCCTCTCACACAGTTTGCAAAGGGTGCTAACAGAAGACATAGACCGTGTTTCATCCTACCAGGACTCATCAGTATGCCTCGTCTGTTTGACACCCCAGTGGAATGGACCAGCTACCCCTAAGGCAGTGTGCCTGGGATATCTGTGTGAACCCATTAAAATAAAAACTATTTAAAAGACAAAGAACCTCTGTGTAGTAAACACTGAGGCAAGGGTTACCCCAAAAGGCATTTGGCTGGGAAGCCAAGTTTCAAGAAAATACAAAATCACACATGCCCCCACAATGCAAAGCATCATGGGCTGCATATGCAAATCACCACAGAATGTTATGCTGGTCCAACTTTAAGCAGAATTGCATGGTGCCGAAGGTCTCTACACAGTTTGCAAAGGGTGCTAACAGAAGACATAGACACGTGTTTCGTCCTACCAGGACTCATCAGTATGCCAAAGAACCTCTGTGTTAAACACTGAAGCAAGGGTTACCTAAGGGCATTTGGCTGGGAAGCCAAGTTTCAAGAAAATACAAAATACATGCTCCCACAATGCAAAGCATCATGGGCTGCATATGCAAATCACCACAGAATGTTATGCTGGTCCAACTTTAAGCAGAATTGCATGGTGCCGAAAGGTCTCTCACACAGTTTGCAAAGGGTGCTAACAGAAGACATAGACACGTGTTTCGTCCTACCAGGACTCATCAGTATGCCTCATCTGTTTGACACCCCAGTGACAGCCCATGATGCTTTGCATTGTGGGGGCATGTGTGATTTTGTATTTTCTTGAAACTTGGCTTCCCAGCCAAATGCCCTTTGGGGTAACCCTTGCCTCAGTGTTTACGCACAGAGGTTCTTTGTCTTTTAAATAGTTTTTTATTTTAATGGGTTCACCACAATATATCCCAGGCACACTGCCTTAGGGGTAGCTGGTCCAACCCACTGGGGTGTCAAACAGACGAGGCATACTGATGAATCCTGGTAGGATGAAACACGTGTCTATGTCTTCTGTTAGCACCCTTTGCAAACTGTGTGAGAGGCCTTTCGGCACCATGCAATTCTGCTTAAAGTTGGACCAGCATAACATTCTGTGGTGATTTGCATATGCAGCCCATGATGCTTTGCATTGTGGGGGCATGTGTGATTTTGTATTTTCTATCAAGGGAACAAGGACAACAGGGAGTGTGCAGTGCAGGGTGGTACGGTGACACTGGAAAAGGGGAGAGAAGCATATACCAGGAATGACAGAGGACAGACAAAGGGAAGGCACCGGATGGAATGGGGGAGTCAGTCCCCCGGGGGATACAACAGAATGCAGTACCAAGGAAAACAGGAAGTCAAGGAACAAGGCTGGGACAAAGCAACCCAGGGTCACCAGACAGAGCAGGATCACCAAAAGTAACATGAGAGAAATGCAGGCAGGACTGGGAGGGCCCTGCAAGCATGACAAGGAATGCAGTGGCATGTGTAACAGGGGAAAACGGATCCAACGAGTTGTAAGCAAGCAATCGGGAAACTCAGGTAAGAGAAGGAAACAAAATAGTTACCTGACATCAGCTGTCCAAGGAGTGCTGGAGCAAATGACCAAATGGGAGAAAATGGCACAGGAAAGCAGGAACGGCCATCCCAGGTGATTGCAGCTTCAGTGCATAACACCCCAACAGCCATGGAACAGGATGTGCGGTCCAGACCTCTAGGAATGGCCAGAATGGGAGCCCCTCCAAATGACGCCAGACCAGGGGAAAAACCAAGCAGCATCTCCACTGGGTCAGCTGGAGCAGCAGGGCCAGCAGAAAGGTTCAGAGAGGACACGAAACAACAGCAGCAGGAAGGCAGGAACCACCCGCATTGGAGCGGGAACTACCAGCAGAGCCAGGCAGGGAAGGAGCAGAGGGAGGAGGACACACAGTCCAGAAGCAGGAGGGAGCATGAGTCAGAAGCTCTGAAGAGCAAAAGTGCAAAAGAAAATTGGATGAGGAAATGGAGAAAGCAAATTGTGGGATGAGGCAGGGCTGGGAAGGGGAGGAAGCAGAACAGGAGCAGGGAGGAACCGGAGGAGGGGAATGAGCAACAGGGACACAAGCAAGCACTAAGAAACACAGCACCAGGAAGTGGGGAGGGGAAAACAGGGAAGGCTACAAGCAGAAACTTAGCAGACAATTGGGGAAAGACAGACAAAACAAGCAACAGCAGAGGGAATGGATGAGAACAGGAGAGGAAGACTAGGAAATCCAAGGAGGCTCAGCCACATGAGCCACGCAGGAGCCCAGCACTTGTGAAGGGGAAGGGTTTCACAATGTACTAAGTGGGAAACTGCTGTGGGAGGCTGGCCTTTGTAGGTGATGTGGGAGGAGCTATTCCCCCACATTGAACCTCAGGCTTTAGCCCTCCCATTATATTTCAGAATTCTAAAGGAACTTAGAAAGGAGCTAGCAGCACCACTGACAGCTTTGTTCAACAAATCATTAGAAAAAGGTGTGGTTTCAGCAGACTGGAAGAGGGAAATTGTTGTTCCTCTCCATAAGAGCAGGAGCAGGGAGGAGGAGGAGGATGGTAACTCTAGGTCAGTCAGCCTGACCTCAGCGGTGGGGAAATTGATGGAAACATTACTCAAGGAAAAGATTGTGACACATCTTGAATCCAGTGGAAAGCAGGATTCGAGACAGCATGGTTTCATGGCAGGCAGGTCTTGCCAAACAAACCTGATAGAGTTCTTCGACTTGGTGACTAGGGAGATAGATCAGAGAGGGGCAGTTTATGTGGCCTACTGGGATTTTAGCAAAACCTTTGATACCATCCTGCATAAAAGGCTAATAAACAAGTTGAGCAGCCTCAGAGTTGAATCCAGGATGGTAAACTGCGTTAGAAATTTGTTAAGTGGTTGGACACAAAGGGTGATAGTGAATGGAGTTCAGTCCATAGATAGGGAGGTGACCAGTGGAGTATCTCAGGGATCAGTGCTAGGCCAAGTCCTCTTTAATGTCTTCATAAGTGACATTGCGGAGGGGCTGGAGGGGAAGGTGTGGCTCTTTGCAGATGACACTAAGATCTGCAATAGGGTCGACATACCCAGGGGTGTGTGGAAAGAAAGAGAAGGGACCTGGGCAAGCTGGAGGAATGGTCAAATATTTGACAACTGAGATTCAATGCCAAGAAGTGCAAAATTATGCACTTAGGACACAGAAACCCGAGAGAGGAGTATTCAATGTGGGAGGAGGGGGAGTACTGTCACCCACCAAACAGGAGAGGGATTTAGGGGTCATCATATCGGAGGACCCAAAAGTGGCTGGATAGTGTAAGAAGTTAGTTAGAAGGACCAGCGGGATGTTGTGGTGCATAGGGAGAGGCATCACAAGCAGAAAAAGGGAGGTGGTGATGCCACTATCCAGATCATTGGTGAGATGTCATCTGGAGTTCAGTGTCCAGTTTTGGATGCCGCATCTCATTAAAGACATAAACACAGTGGAGCCAGTCCATTGGAGAGCTACTAAAATAGTACAAGGCTTGCACCAGAAGTCATATGAAGAGAGGCTGAAAGACCTCAATATGTATTCTCTGGAGATGAGCAGAGAGAGTGGGGACATGAAAGAGACATTCAAATACATCAAAGGGATTAATAAGGTACAGGGGTAGCATATTTCAGAAAAGAGGAGGGACGAGAACTCGGAGACATGACATGAAGTTGGAGGGAGGTAGAATACGGGGTAATGTGAGGAAGTACTACTTTACAGAAAGGGTAGTGGATGCTTGGAACAGCCTCCCCACAGGGGTTGTGGGGGCAAAAATGGTGGAGGAATTCAAAAATGCATGGGACAGACACAAGGAGCCCTAGAGACAGGGAGGAGGAGAAGGAAAGCTGCAGATTAGCTACGGTCTGCAGTGTAACTAAAAGATAAGAAAGATGGGCAGACAAGATAGGCCAGGTGGTCTTTATCTGCCGGCAAATTCTATGTATCTATGTATTTATTATTGTGGTGGGATATTTATTATATGACACACGCATTATATTCTCATTTTCCATAACATAGCAAACAAAGAAAAGAAGTATATACTCAACCTTTACCAGTATAATACAATCATATTGTTTCTTACGTAGCCAGTGAACATGGGAGTCTGATAGAAAGGCTTCCCTTTTCAGCTGCTAGGTACTGGAGTCCACTGGTTCTATTGACCAGCTAGGTAATGGGTTCTACCACAAGATAGGGAAAACAAAAATGCTATGGTCAATTACAGCCCACACAAAAACCCAACACTGAAAACTGCACCTCAAAAACACCCCGCATATTAAGTATAGCATGGAAGTGAAGTATTCCAATTCAGTGGGAGGTGGGGAGGCAACTCGAGGGGAAGAGGGGGTGATTTGTCACTCAAAGTCTGGAGGGCAGGCAACTTGAAAGAAGAGTAGGATTTGCTATCACAACTCGGGGGGGTGGAAACGATTTAGTGTTTAAGCTCAGGAGGGGAAGCAACTCAGGAGAGAGTGAAGATTTACTATTACAACCTGGGGACATGGAGGCAACTGGGGAGAGGAAATTTACTATTCAAACTCCACAGGGGAGGTAACTTGTGGAAGATAGGCCATTTATTATTAGAACTCGGGGGACTCGAGGCAACTTGGGGAGTGGTAGAGATTTATATTATTACAATTTGGGGAAACACCCTGTAATCACATGACAACTCTGCCACACTAAACACAGCAGCATCCCATACAAAAATACATTAACATAAACCTCATTCCAACCAGGATCCCATTAACACGGTAACCACGAACATCCTGTATTGCTGTTGCGCTCTCAACATCACATGTTATCATGCACACAGTGCTACAAAGACTCACACTATCATTCCGATTACCTTTTCACTGTGCCCATACTGTATTCCGATGCTGTTTTGACAATATACCTAGATAATGAGACACCATTCTGCTTACCATCCTACTGTTCATCTGCTGTACAACCAAAATGCCTATATCTGAGTTGCATGATGGATAACCTAGTTTCACAGTTCTCAAGCATGTGAAATGCTAGCAATGTAACACATGAAAGTTGTGTATGTGTCTGTATGCAAAAATGTCAAATTAATAGTATTTAGCGTTTTTCTCCAGTTCTTACATACCACAATTCAGGAAACAGAATAGCAATGGGATGGCAGCTACTGGCGACTTGCAGTGCACTGGAGACCCTGTAGCTAATTCACTATAGTTTATGGTCTTGCAGTGCACCATGGTGGGGGGGCGAGCCCCTTTAGGCACTGCATCTCCATTATGGGCACCATGGGTGGGGGGGCACTGTAGGCATGTTTTGCAGCATGGTGGGGGGGCACTGTAGGCGTTGCACCCCAAATGGCTGCCTAGAGACACACCAAGAGGCTACTGCTGTTGTGGGGTATGGCGCAGTGCATAGCGACAGCTGGTGGGACACAGAAGGGTGATGGGAGGAGTGGGGGGGTGGCTGCATGCTGGGCAGCATGGAAAGGTGCCATTGCTGGCACACATGGGCAGCATAGTAGGTGGTGGGAGAATGTTTTATCTGACTGGCACCATAGATAACAAACTTTCCCAGTTTTCAAACATATGAACTGCTGCTAATGTAAGACATGATAGTACTGTACATGTTTTTATACAAAATGTCAAATTAATAGTATTTTGTTTTCCTCTCTACTTGTTACATACTGTCAGGCTCGATGAACAGCATCTCCTCATCAGGAGCTGGATCCTCCTCCATCTGATTGGCTGGGATTGGTACTAGTTGTGACCGCTGTACTGCTGTGGCAGGGAAGCCTGAATGTTCTGCACAGTCTCAAGGTACAAAGACATATGATTAGTACGTTGTAAGGAATTATCTATTCATCTACACAACATGTTTAAGACACAAGAAGAGGTTGTATTAAGTTGAACAGCAGTTCAAAAACATACAGATGGTTGAAGGCACTTGGGTGTGCCATGTACTTCACAGTGGAGTTGGAATGTTGTAACTTTACACTACTGTGCACCCTGTCATTTGTTACCTATTACTTGTTGCTCTATGGTTATTTACTTCTTACTGCAATGGCAACTGTTATATTCAATCAATCATTATTTATTTATAAAATAGCGCAATTCCAAAACCACAGCACTAGTACAAATAATAAAATCCATAAACAATCACCTTATAAATACAGCTACAACAGATCAGATAAAATCAAAAAAAAACACCAAATCAAATAAATACATTTTTAGCTCGGATTTAAAGCTCTCAACCATCAGGCACTATCGAATCAAGCGAGGTAGAGAATTCTACTGGGATGGGGCCACAAATTCAAATGCACAGGCCCCAGATGACTTTAAATGAACCCTGGGAATCTCTAGCAATCCCTCATCGGTGGAGCGAAGTGGCCAGGAAGAGCAATAGGGATGAAGTAGATCTTGCAGATAACTCAGACCCTGTCCATGTAGGGCCTTATAGGTCTGAAGACCGACCTTAAAGGTGATCTGCCACTGAATAGGCAGCCAGTGCAGATTGCACAGCACAGGTGTGACATGACAGCTACAAGGCAGCCCAGTCAACAGTCTAGCTGCTGCATTCTGCACCAGCTGCAAGTGGTGGATATCAACCTCTGGTAGCCCTAGGAGCAGGGCATTATAGTAATCAAGGTGCGAGGTTACAAAGGCATGAACCAAATCTGGTAGGTCATCAGGCAGAACTAGGTGCTTGATCCGGGCTACATTTCTTAGATGGTAAAAAGCAGTCTTAACAACAGATGACACCTAATGTTTATGCATCAGCCCATCATCAAGATTCACACCCAGATCTCGCACCCATTCAGACGTCATCAGCTGGCAACCACCGAGCCAGAGCCCTGAGGCTAGCCCCACTGATGGACCCTCTACCCGATGGCCCAGGTCCACCACCAACACCTCGGTCTTGTCTGGGTTCAACCTCAGCCAACTGGCACTCATCCAGTCCTCAATCTCGGAAAGGCAGTCATTAAAACTTGTGACAGCTCCCCCACCCAGATCAGGCACAAAGGACAGGAAGAGTTGAGTATCATCTGCATAGCAGTGAAAACTCAGTCCATACTGCCTTAAAATGTCTCCCAATGGCAGCATATACACTGTGAACAACATGGGGGTTAGTATAGAGCCCTGTGGAACCCCACATGGCAAGGAGACCTTGTTAGAGGAATAAACCCCACATACAACTCTCTGAAACCTGCCAGTGAGGAAAGAATGGAACCATCTGAGGACTGTACCAGACAGTCCACAGATTGACTGCAGGCACCCAACCAACACCACATGGTCTACTGTGTCAAATGCCGCCGAGAGATCAAGAAGAACCAAAATGGAATGGTTACTGATCTCTAGCTATTAGAAGATCATTGAGTACCTGAACAAGGACCGTCTTGGTACTATGCAGTTTCCGGAAACCAGACTGGAGAGGATCGTAGATGTCATGGATGGTCAAGTGATCCTCCAGCTGTAGAGTGACCACCTTCTCAATAACCTTTCCCCACAAAGGGAAGGTTAGAGATGGGTCTGTAGTTGGCAAGATAATCTGGGTCAAGAGATGGTTTCTTGAGAAGGAGTACCACAACCACCTCCTTCAGGGTGTCCATAAACACCCTGGAATCTAACAAGCACCAGACTATCTCAGCACTGACTAGGCCAATAGTCTCAACACATCCCACAAGGAATCGTGTTGGGCCAGGTTCCAAACCACAGCAGGCTGGCCACAAAGACTGGATAATCTTCACTACATCCACGATCGCCAGCCGGCTGAAGTCAAACCAGACAGATCAAGGAGCTGCAACCTCCCACCGATCATTGTCCACCCCATTGGAGTGTCCAGAGCGAATCTCAGACCTGATGTCGGCAACCTTATCAGCAAAAAAGCAAGCAAATTTGTCACATCTCCCTTGTGACAAAGCACTTCAGGACTGCAGACAGACCGGAATGCACAGTCTGTCTACAGTTTGGAAAAGCTGAGCCAATTGGTTTTGTGCCTTAGCAACCTCCCTGGATAGGAACTCTGCCTTCTTATGTGAGATAGCCAATTGATAGTCCTTATAATGGGCAAACAATCTAAGTCTGTCAGCATCAAAGCTCGATTTTCACCAGTGATGCTCCAGCCTTCGTCCCACTTTCCTCAGCTCCCTCAAGGTCCCATCAAACCAGGGGGATCAAGGGCATTGGGTAAGGGGATGAACATGGACAGGAGCAAGAGAATCCAAAGCTCCAGTCACAGCATCATTATAACCCCAGACTAGGGCATCTGGATCACCACTATCCCTCAACAGTCCCGATAGGTCCATTACAGCCAACAGGCCATCGGGGGATAAACCCTTTAAAGGGCGGTACTGGACCATCTCCGTAGGGGTAGACCTATATGGGGGGGGCCTGGAAATTTAACCTTATGGTGTGATGGTCCGACCAACTGACTGGCTCCATCACCAGATCAGAGGTTTCCATATCCAAAATGAAGAACAGGTCCAAGGAGTGACTGTGTTTATGGGTCACAGAGGTATTCACCTGTGAGAAGCCCAGCGAATTTATCAACTGGAGGAAGTCTTGACCAAACTGCAAGAGTTCATCGTCAACCCAGGCATTCAAGTCCCCCAGCACCATCCATCTGGGGGAGTCCAACACCATGTCGACGATGAAGTCTGCAACTTCCTGCAGGAATTGCTTCTCACCCCCAGGTAGATGGTAGAAGAGAAGAATCCTGTACCCCGCACTTGTGCCAATGATACATTCAAAGGACTAGGTCTCCCCCACTGGCACCTCCTCAAGGCTCAATTCTGATCCAAATCCAAAGGCTACTCCCCCCCGCCCATGCGATCCAGCCTCAGGTGGTGTATCACCGAGAACCCAGCTGGAATTGCTGACTCCAAAATAGGGCCAGAATTTTCATCCAGCCAGGTCTCAGTGATGCAGGCCAGGTCTGATGCTCTGACAAGATCAACCATCACTGCCATCTTGTTTTTAACAGACCTGGCATTGCATAACACCACCCAGATTGGATGAGACCTCGAGGTCATCTGAGTCATCTGCCCACATATAGTGAAGCCCTTGGATATGGGGACTATACAGAGCAAACCCCTATCAAGAACCCATTTCACCTCAGGGTGCCTTCTAGTCCCCACTACTCCAATCTGGCTGCTTGGTTCCACTCTCCTGGGAGGTCTGCAGCCCCTGCCCCTATACCTTCATCTAACAATCCCCAAAGCACGGCAACGAGTATAAACTTCAGCTGGCAATTGGGGACAGTTAAAGAGGGAGAGGCTATGGAGTTCTACAGGAGAGTAGTGCCTGATGGAGAGAGAGATACCTCTGCCAACACATTATAAAACAAATAAACCAAACAAATTAATACACAGAAAACAATCCACATACAATTACATATAAATATCTTAATCCCACCCAAATAATCAATATATTTAACAAATCAAATCAAACAAAAATTAATAACTATGTAAAAACATTTCAATCGCAACATCACGTAAAGTAAAATCAACTACTCGTTTAACAAACAAAAATTTAAAAATAGTGAAGTCAAATTTGCAGAAGTCCAAAAAGGCAGTCACCAAAATCTGTTTCTTTTCTAAAGTCCAGAGGGTAGAAACAGAATCAACTCTCACTTGATTCAGTTCAGAAATCCCAAAAGGAAAATATATTGGCCTCAGAGCCTCTCACACCCTAGGGCCATAATCAAGTTAATACTAATTATAAGAGTACTTTCCGCAGCCACAGTTCAATAATGCAGGTTGGATAAAATAGTAAATGAAATTTAGGGTACTCTCACGGACCCAGTCCAAACTGAAGTAATGATCAAAACTTGAAAATTTGGATCAAAGCTTGCCACAGTTGGCACGGGTCATAATGTCGCACAGCAGAATGCCGTGCGGCAGAATCATGTTGCGCGATTACTTTTTATTTATTGTTCTGTGGGGGGCTCTGCCTCCACACCCCTCGTTATGGAAGGCTATGCCCCAGGACCCCCCCCACTAAGATTTCCAACTCTGGGGGGCGCCAACTTGGAGTACGCACATGTCCGGGTTTCACCATAATGCTGTACGCTATTAAGCATATGACATTATGACCTGGTGCGGCCACAGTTCACATTTTGCTTTAGAATTTTCCCGACACAGCCATTCTTGAGAGAATAAGTCAAAAAGTAATTCTGCCAAACTCCAACCTACCCCGAAGCTGATAGTAGAGTCAAGGAAACACCTCCACCAAAACTACTGGAGTCACCCGACCATGGACAGGCAGCTCACAGTAGCTCAAAGGGGACTAGCCAGATGCACACCCTTCGGTTGGCACCCCCAGCCCCCAACAGAGGAGTTCCCAGACCCATTACCGACCCCAGGACAAGACAATCCAGCTTGCCAATCCAACACAGACAGCAAAAGAATCCCTCTCAGCAAACACAAAGTCACAGAGGTGACGACTGTTTCCACAGCTCACATTATTCCTCCAGCTAAAATACCAAACCACTTTCCAGCCGGAATCAGTCAATCAAACAGCAGGAGTCGGTTAAATCAAACAGCCAGTTTGGTGCTACTGAGGCAGTACTCCCAAACAGCCAGTTAGACTAAGGCAGTACTCCCAGGACACCTGCCTCTATCATAGCCCGATTCCAGCAATCCTCACAATTCTGACCATAGATGGTTTAATGGGTGCTTTGTAGAATATCTGACACCACGACAGATAGGTAGACTGTCAGGTCGAAATCCACATATACCGCAACACAAAACACCCAAAGCCGGCATTAAAAGCAATTAGCATCTCTAGGACCACATCCAATGCCGGCATTAAAAGCAGCTAGCATCATCAGGACTGTCGGTTGAACAAACAAACGTGACAAAGGCTCACCGTATTCCTGTATATTATTGAATATGAAAATGTTACTAAGACTTAGACAGCACAGATTGTGCACTACTGTACATCACAATGAAACTATGGTATTTATGTATCTTTTGGATTATTTCTAGTACATATTTTTTTTTGTTTTATACTTAATAATATAGTTATTGTATTATTATATAATAGAAGTAATATCCATAGCATCAACATTTTTTCCTGATTATATTATATAAGTGTACTTGCTTCCATGGTGCCAATCACCAAAGTCAAGCATCCCTGCCTGAATCCACATTTTGTGGGCCCATTGATATCAGTCCTTGTCACCCACTTGGACACTGCCAGATGCTTTTGTTTTGTAGAAATGTTGCTGTGCCTGCTTCCACTTGTGGCAGCATGCATCATGGTCTTTTTCAATGCCTTTTTCACTCAGGAAGTGACTAATCTTCTGCATTTTTTTCTGTGGAAGATTTGTACCCTGCATCATGATGTCACTTCTGGAGAGCCTCGATCCGAGCAGGTAGTGCCTCAGTTTTCCAGCTCTTTGATATTTTTTCTGTTGTGAGACAAAAACCGAAAAAGAAAAAGAAAAAAAAATGTATTTAATATGTGACTATCTGGTCATGTATGAAGTATAACTGTTAACTTATCCTGCCTATACTGTTTAGTTTTGCTCACCTTTTCTCTAGGTATAGAAACATAGAAACATAGAAGTTGATGGCAGATAAGGACCGCAAGGCTCATCCAGTCTGCCCATTTCTTTTTCTACCTTATAAATGTGCCATCGACCTTTGCTCTGTCAGTGGCCTATCTATTCATAGTCATTTGTATTGCTCCCTTATGCCTATCCCATGCCTGTTTGAAGCCCTGCACTGTATTCATAGCCACCACTTCTTGTGGTAAGCCATTCCATGCATCCACCACCCTTCCTGTGAAAATAATTTCTTTACATTCCCCTTAATCGCCCCTCAATCTCATGCTGTGTCCTCTTGTCCTGCTATTTTTCTTATATTTAAATATGTTAAACTCTTTCACCTTGTTAATGCCCTTAAGGTGTTTGAATGCCTCGATCATATCACCTCTCTCCCTCCTTTGCTCAAGGGTATACATATTGAGCTCTGTTAATCTGTCCTCATATGTCTTCTGATGCAGTCCCTGCACCATTTTGGTTGTCCTTCTCTGGACTGCCTAAATTTGGTTAATGTCCTTGTGAAGGTGTGGCCTCCAATACTGCATGCAGTACTCCAGATGGGGCCTAACCAGTGTCTTGTAAAGAGGGATTATTACCTCCCTCTTACGACTTGTGAGACCCCTACTAATACACCATAACACCCCCTAGCCTTACCTACTGCTTTAGAGGTCTGCTTGGATGATTTCAGGTCATCGGTGATGATGATGCCCAAGTCTCTTTCTTCCTTTGTGACTGCTAGCAACTCCCCTCCCAGCCTATAGGTGGCTTCAGGGTTTCTCTTCCCTATGTGCATGATCTTGCACTTCTTTGCATTAAATCCCAGTTGCCACTTTTCTGACCATTTTGCTAGTTTATCCAGATCTCTTCTCATTCTGCCCACCCCATCTGGATCATCTGCTCTGTTGCAGATCTTGGTGTCATCTGCAAACAGACAAGCCTTACCTCTAGTCCATCTGCAAGGTCACTAATGAAGATGTTGAAGGACTGGTCCCAGGACTGATCCTGAGGTACCCCACTTATGACTTGCATCTTTTCTGACTGTATACCATTTACCACCACTCTCTGTTTTCTGCCCGTCAACCAGTTTGCCACCCAGTTTACCAACTTCTGACCCACCCCGAGCCTACCGAGCTTATTTATCAATCTTCTATGTGGAACAGTGTCAAAAGCTTTGCTGAAGTCAGGGTAGGTGACATCAACTGCTCCCCTTGGTCCACCACTGGGTACCCAGTCAAAGAAATCTATGAGATTAGTTTGACAGGACCTTCCTTTGTAAACCCATGCTGTCTTTGATCCTGTGCCCCTATGGATTCCAGGTGTTGCACTATCCTTTCCTTAGGAGTGCCTCCATAATCTTGCCCACTACTGAGGTAAGACTGACTGGTCTGTAGTTCCTCGCTTCCTCCCTGCTACCACTCTTGCGGAGCGGGATCACATGAGCCCTTCTCCAGTCTTCTGGGACCTCTCCTGTGCTCAAAGACTCACTAAACAGTTTTGCTAATGGCTCTGCTAGTTCCACCTTTAGCTCCTTAAGTACCCTGGGATGAACAGTATGCCATCAGGTCCCATTGCCTTATCCACCCTGAGCTTAGCAAGCTCTTCTAGGACCCTTTCTTTTGTGAAGGGAGTAGTGCTCACCTCCCTTCCCCCTGTGTCCATGATGCTGAGCTGTGGGCTCTCCTCACCTTCTCTTCAGTAAATACTGAGCAAAAGTATCTACTTAGGATAGATGCCTTTACAGGGTCTTCCTCCTCACATGCTCCCTTTCTCCATTAAGCTTAGCAATTCCCCTCTGGACTTTCTCCTTTCACTAATGTATCTATAGAAAGTCTTGTCACCTTTTTACTGTTCGTATAGTTTTTCCTCAGTTTGGGACTTTGCCTGCCTTACTGCCTTCCTTGCTTCCCTTAAGGCAGTTTGGTATGCCTCCTATCTCTTCATCCCGCTGTGTTCCCTTATATTTCCTGAAGGCCAGCCTTTTGGCTCTCACCTTTTCTGCTACTGTATTTGAGAACCAAAGTGGTTTCCTTCTTCTTTTGCACTTCCTTTTCTGTTTAACACAATGGGATGTTGCTTCAAGTATTGCATCCTTAATGCTTGCCCACTTTGCCTGTACACCCTCACCTGTGTTTCTTTTTGCCAGGGCTAGCTTAACTCTGTTAGCCATCTTATCAAAGTCAGCTCCTCTGAAATCCCATATTTTTGCCTTGGAATGGGATGATTTAGATGTAGTAGTCAAATTGAACCATACCATGTGATGGTCACTGACCCCCAGGTGACCTTCTACCTGGAGATCTGTGAACCCTTCCTTGTTAGTCAGTACTAGATCTAGGATAGCCCTGTCTCTCGTGGGTTGCTGTACCAGTTGTTTGAGGCCCTCCCCCTGCAGGGAATCCACTATGTGTCTAGTTCTGGCAGATATTCTGCTGGTATTGACCAATCTGTTTCTGGCATGTTGAAGTCTCCCATTATCAGAACCTCCCTTTAGCTGTCATGTTTTGTATATCTTCTAACAGTAATGTCTATGTCCTCCCTCTGGTCTGGGGGCCTGTAGACAACCCCAGTTCTTATGGCTGTCCCATTTCCTGTTTCCAGGGTGACCCACAGTTCTTCTGGCTCCTTATGTGTATTCTGAATTTCTGTAGCTTTTATATTTTCATTGACATAGAGGGCCACTCCTCCCCCCTTTTTGCACCTCGGTCTCTTCTGAACAATACATAGCCAGGTACTGAAGTCTCCCAAGTGTGGTTACTGGTAAACCACATCTCACTAATTGCTACTATGACCAATTTAGCCTCTGGCATTATTGCCTGCAGGTCTGGGATCTTATTTCCCAGGCTGTGAGGTAACTCTACTGTTTGTCCATGAATAGTCTCAACCAATGTTTAGTTCATGCCTGTAACCCCTGTCTCATATCTTTCTCCTTGCTCTGTATTTCCCTAGGTATTTTGTGCTACTGTTTGTTATCTGACATGGAGCCTTTGTAAACAAGTCTCTGACTCAAAAGATTGTAATTCTGATATGTTTCAAATAAATAAATAACTTCTGACTGTATCATGTTTTTCATTTTTTCACTAGCATTATATGTTTCATGTCATATAATTGTGTAAAGCATAATGGGCAGGATTTTCAAAGCATGGCACAGGGCTTGCACTCAGACCTGTGCCATGACACTTAGGTTCTGGTGGTGTGCCAAACCCTTTGCCACAACTGCACACAATTTTACAATCTCAGGCACAGTTGCAACAGTTTCCAGGATTTACAGCAGCTTGCACCAATTATCTGGTGCAAGCTTCATAAGAAAGACCCCCAAGATTGCCCAAAGTTAGACCAGAAAAAGTTGGTCTAACCTGCGGCAATTGCCACACAGGATAGAATATCCTGTTAGATCACTGCAAGCCCCATGCACCGTATTGTCAGTGCACTGGGGCAGCATGTGGCAATCTAAAACTTAAAATTCCACCCAATAGCTATAATAATTGGAACAGTGTCGCGATACAACATTGAAGTAACACCACTTATGAGATGTGAGTGTGGTGTCCTTTCTGCGTGCTGTGCTGACACTGCTCTGTCCTTGTGCCTCCACCTTAAAGGCACAAATGGTGTGAACAGGTCACAGACAGTGCCATATGTCACTTCCCTCCCCAAGACTGAACCATTGCAGGTTTCTCTAAGGCAGTGCAAGCCTTCTATGACCTGTTTTTGTAGTGCTGCACCTGGTAATAAGAGTCACCTCCCCCCTCCCTCCTTCCCTTCATCCAACAATAAGAGTCTGCATCCACTCTGTGCCCATAAATCAGGGTCCTTGACCTCTGTACAGTCACCAGTCATGGTGCATATCCTTTGGGCACCCAGTAATTTCACTCCACACTTACCTGGACTCAGTGGTCAGAGTCCCTCACCTCCCTGCACTAAGCAATGAGAGACCCGATACTTACTGCTTCCACCAGTGAAGTTGATCACCCTTCCTTCTGTCACCAATCATGGTGCTCTCCTTTCTGCACTGAGCAACTATGGTCCCTCACTGCCTACAGACACTAATTAGTGTGTTGAACTTCTCTGTAGCAAGTAATGATGGTAATGAGTCTCCCTGCAGTCAGTAAACAGGGTTTCTACTGTTACTGCACTCAGGTATCTGTACGCCATACCTCGTTATACCCAGCAATTGTGCCCCCCAATCACCCTGCATCCAACAGTCAGGGACTACAGCCTCCTTGCCCCCTGTAATTATGCTGCCCACCCTCTTTGTGCCTAGAAATCAGCCAGAACCCTAGCACTGTATAGCCAGCAACACTGCCATAACCTCCCTTTCTGTAGTCTCCAAGCCCCAGGCCTGCCACAGTCTATGTTAGTAGAGGTCACACACACACACACACACACACTACATATATATATATATATATATATATATATATATATATATATATAATTTCAGGTATCTCCTCCCTGCACCCACTAATCAATGGTTGCACTGTTCCTACACCCAGCAATCAGGGTTCCCCTATCACTTTACACCTAGTGACAGGGTGCCCCCCATTCTGCAGCCATCAAGTCCCCAGTCCTGCCCAAAGCCCATACTACAAGAGGTGTCACCCCTCCCCCCCAAAAAAAGAAAAAGAAATATTGAATATGTCAGCTGTATGTTGTGCAGGTGTATCTGTCCTATTTTTTGACAAAGGTATATATGGCTCTGAAAAGAGCCATTGTGGGATGGCATGATGGTACTACTGATCAATGTGACCACACATTCACAACACTGTTATGATTCCACATTGGAGGCCCCCCATGTAAACTGTATTGCCAGCATCTGAGAGATGCACATAGTCTTTTAGATAAAGCCAATTTGTGTAATGCTTAATTTTGGGGTGTTGTACAGTGTGCACATCCAGATCACTAAGGAAGCTAGATATTTGAATGTTCACCTCTTTCCATGATATTTCAAGTCCAGGTGCATGGTGATGGCTCTCCAGATCATCCACGGTGTAGTGTATGAATACAAAACTTTATAGGCAGGTAACATTACTGTGAGTGCAGCCAAATCAGATTAAACTGCTTCAATTAAGTCTATACTCCTTTTGATGCCCAAATTATTGTCTCCTAGATAGATGAGAAATATGTCTGGCTGAGGATGACTGTCTGAAAATCTGTGCATAGTTGACATGAGCTGCTCCCACCTCATGCTACCCTTCCCAAACAGGCAGATATCACAGGTTGACAGTCACCAATCATTGCTAAAATGACTCCTCCTGACAAACTGTGCAGCCCTTTGCACAACTGAACTTCCAAGAATCCAAACAGTAATTCTGGAGCCTTCTGCCATGATCAGTCCTTTCACAGACAGTGCAAATGACAGCAATCTTTAAATTGTGTGTCTCTCTCAACAGGCTGTGCCAAGTGACTGCCTCACTTTCAGTGTCTTACTGTTTAGAGACAGACTACTCAGTGATTTTTTTAAACACCTCATTGGATGTTGTTAGTGTCTGTGCACCAATCAAAAAATACTTTTTATTATGTCTAATGTGTACATTGTTATTGGTCAATTATAATCAAAACATAGGGCTCGATTTTCAAAAGTCTTGCATCTGCTGCAAGCCCCTGGTGCACCAGATGTATGGCACAGGGGGCTTGTGACAGGATGCTCATCACTGTGTTCCAAATGGCACAAATTCAACAAACTCCCCTCAGTATAACTTGTACCATTTGAAGGACCCTTTTTATGGGGTTTGTGCCAAATGGTTGGTGCAAACTGCCATAAAGTGTGGAAACTGTCACAGCTTAGCTCAATGTACTAACATTGGGTACAGTTGTGTCAAAGAAGTTTGGCACAGTTGTGCCAAGCATCAGGGTTCATGCAGGGCTTGATGCAAGCCTTGCATCTGCCTTTGAAAATCATGCCCATAGATTAATTTTGGAGGGAAATTATAACTATCTGATTGGGCAGTAATTGAAACATAGCAATATTCTGCAATTGTACTGGTTTCATGATAGGTATCAATAGTTCAATAGACCTTGACTTCCTTTCTTTTTGAGCTGGCATCCTAGGTGGTAAGACACTTATCTGCATGTAATCTTAAAGTTCCTTGCTGGTGCAAAAAATGTGCAATACTGTAGTTATAAACCTATGTGCCAGTACATTATAAAATATTTTTTTGTAAACTGCTTTTTTCTGCTTCATAACTATTGGCTTGACAGTAAGAATTCTAGTGGGATTCAAACCGTATGACTTAAATTATTTTCTAAAAGTAACTTTCTATTCACATCCTGCTCTGTGCTAATTGTACAGTAAATCAAAGTCATAAAGTCTCTACGATCTTATTTTTAACTTTATGAAACTAAAAAGAAGAAAAGAAAAAAATCAAATAAAAATGTGCATGCCTGATGTACAAAATTGAGAGATATAAGTACATTCTATGTTAGTTTTATCTTTGATGATGGCACCATCTATACATAAACATTTATCTCTTAACTTAATAACAAATCGTCTGTACTTAGAGCAAACATTTTTTTACAGAGGTGCTGCTTTGATTCTAACACTCCAACATCATATACATTTCTATTACATGCTCGTGAAAAGCATTTAACTATAAAAGATGGCAAGTGATTGACTAGAAGTCTGGCTTCAGCAGTTATCACACCCTTATATTCTTCTTCATTTCCAGGTGGATCCACCGTTCTTCATAAGACTATTATGGTGTGAAAGAATGGAGAGGTTGATTTTGTTTTGAAACTATAAAAAGATAATCAGATAAAGAGAATTAGTATAAAGCTATAGAGATATAAAGGACAATGATCAACTTACATGTTTTTGATAGTAACTCAGTTCACAGTTATGGCATTCTATTCCCACTTTATCTCATTTTATTTTACAAGAAAGGGTTTGAGGTCCCAATCTGTGTTTAAGCCTTTCAGCTATAAGCTTTTTAAGGTAAAGATTCCAAACTTTCCTTTTTAAGCAATAAATTCAACCTATCCCCTCCCCTGGGTCCACATTTAACTTTTTCTAATGCTAACAATTTGGTTCATTCAATGCAACTAGTGTGACTTTCTACAAATGTCTAGCAACAGGTATGTTGACAATGCCTTCTTTAATGTCCCAAAAGTGTTCTTGAATTCTTTGTTTAACTGGATGAATTGTTCTCCTTATGTACAATAAATTACATGGACACCACAAAGCATAAACAACATAACTACTGTTGCAATTTAAAAATATTCTAATTGTCACCTTATAATCATATCCCTCCAATTAAAAGGTTTTACCTTGATTGCAATAACCACAAACACTACAATTACCACATGTATGCATGCCCATGGGGGGTAGCCAAAGGCTGTCCATTTGTTTCTCTGACTGGTACCTACTGTGAACAAGCCTATCTTTAAGGCTGTCTGCTCTAGAAAATGTGATTCTAGGCATCATCCCTAGCTCTTTAGTTAATAGGGAATCATTCAACAAAATTGGCCAATACTTCCTGACCACAACCCCTATATGTCCAGCCTTTTTGTTGTATTGTGTAATAAAATTTATTTGAGTGGAATCCAGGGAAGCAGCAATTACCGAGGGGACTCAATGGTTCTGTGAGCTCAGATTACTAAAAATTCTTTCTTCTTGTGTTATATTTCTTTCTGTTATCCATTTCGGAAATAATAAAGAACTCCTATCTATGTTGCATGCTTTTGTAAGTGCCTGAGATAGAGCTGACCTGTTGTATCCTCTTGCTTCAAACCTACTTATCATTTCATCAGCCTGTATTTCAAAATCTATATCCCTAGAACAGTTTCTGGGCAATCTTAGTAATTGTCCATATGGAATTGACTTAACAAGTGATGCTGGATGTGAACTATCTGCTCTTAAGATACTGTTATTAGCAGTCGGTTTTCTAAAATTTCTGGATTGTACTACATTAGCTTCATCAATAAATAAAGTTAAATCTAAAAAGTCAGTTTGTGAGGGATTAGAATTGCAGGTGAACTTCAAATTCACTGTGTTACTGTCATTCAGCCAATTTATGAATATGCCAATCTCTTCCTGGGTGCCTTTCCACACACGCAATATGTCATCTATATATCTATTTTAACATATTATTTTCTCAAAAAAGGGATTTAGTGCTTGTGAAAATGTAATACTTTGTTCCCATGTACCCAGGAAGAGATTGACATATGCTGGGGCCATTGCTGCCCCCACAGCCATTCCCTGTAACTGCAAATAATACTCTCCCACAAATTCAAAATTATTATATTTCAATGCAAAATCCAATGCTTGTAATAAAAAATCCATTGGTATTTCTTCCTTTCTCATATTCTGACTCAGGTGCTTATAGCATGCTAGGATTCCATCGGCATGTACAGTAGTTGCCACAGACATTGCCAGCTATTTCCAGATATTTCACGAAATTTCTAAAGAGTTTCTCTCTGCTGCCCCTACTGTAGAAATGGAGAAAGCATAAGATACACTACTGGACAAAAGTTTTAGAACACCCCCATTTTTCCAGTTTTTATTGAAATTTACGCAGTTTAATGTTTCAATGTACTCTGAAATTAAAGCATAGAACAAATAAACAATTGGAGATAAAAGAGAAATCATGGAATCATTTTGTTTAACAAAATTTAATCTAAATTTTTGACTCATCAAAGTAGCCACCTTTTGCAGATATAACCGCCGAACACACTCGTGGCATTCTTCCTACAATGGACATCAAATATTGTTCGGGAAGTTCTTCCCAACACTGTTGCAGAAGTTCCCACAAATGTGTGTTGCACTTGTAGGTTGCTTTGCTTTCACCCTTCTGTCCAGTTCATCCCAAACCAGCTCAATGGGGTTTAAGTCTGGAGACTGTGCTGGCCATTCCATGATTTGAAGCCTACCGTCTTGTTCTTTTCCTTGAAGGTAGTTCTGACATAGCCTGGAAGTATGTTTTGGGTCATTATCTTGCTGTAGAATGAACCCCTGATCAACTAGGTGTAGACCAGAGGGTATTGCATGGTGCTGCAAAATGCTGTGGTAGCCCTTTTGGTTCAGGGTGCCAGTCACTCTGTGCAAGTCGCCGACTCTGGATCCAGCAAAAGAGCCCCAGACCATCACGCTTCCTCCTCCATGTTTGACAGTTGGTGTCACATACTGAGGAACCATCCTTTCGCCTACTCGACGGCGTACAAAAACCCTGCGTGATGAACCGAAGATTTCAAATTTTGATTCATCGGTCCATAAGACCTTCTTCCAGTCTTCAGTAGTCCACTGGCAGTGCTTCATGGCCCAGGCAAGCCTCTTTTTCACATTTTGCCATCTTAGCAATGACTTTCTTACTGCCACTCGACCTGTCAAACCTGCAGCTCGAAGTCTTCTCTTCACAGTTGAAACTGAGACTTGCTTACTTCGACCAGCGTTAAGCTGTGCTTGAAGCTGTTGTCCTGTGAGCCGCCTATCATGCAAGCTGTTGACTCTCATAAACTTGTCTTCTGATTCTGTTGTGGCTTTGGGTCTGTCAGACCTCTTCTTGTCAGAGTTTCCTCCAGTTTCCAAGTGCCTTTTGATGGTGTAGGAAACTGTACTCACTGACACCTTGGCTTTCTTTGCAATTTCTCTAAATGAAAGACCTGCACTTTTAAGGGTTATAATGGTCTGTCTGTCTTCCTTTGTTAATTGCCTTTTTCTCGCCATTATGATAGCAATATACTACTTCCTGCAGTGCAATATTGTCCAAATAATGCTTCAGAGGGTGTAATAACAGTCTGTTCCAACACTGCTTTTATACATACAGGGGGTTTGTAATCAAGTAATCAACAAAAGTTGGGACACCTGTAGGAATTGTTTGCATCAACTTTCAAGGCTTAATTTACTTCCATTGCTGCAGAACAGCTGTAAGTTATTAACCCATTACTTGTTCCCTGAAAAAGGCCTTTTTTTATAACTCTGAAATTTACATTACTTTTCAGTTTTTGCTAACTTAAACTTTTTTTTTTAACCTCTAGCAGTTTACCGCTTACCTTTGTACCATTTCAGGTTATTCACTGGACTTGAATTGCTTAAATTTCAATAAAAACTGGAAAAATAGGGGTGTTCTAAAACTTTTGTCCAGTAGTGTATATCTGGAAATATCACAGAAATTTTGGAAAATAGCTGGCAGTGTCTGTGGCTGCTACTGTAATATGCTCATATACAAAGATTCTATGTCTATACATAACCAATGATAATCTTACTTCCAAACAAAACCATTGCATTTTTCCGAGACATGCATTATATCTCTAATGTATGACTTGGCATCAGCAGACAGTACTGTAAGAAAAAAATCAATGAATTGATTCAAATGGTCAGTTAATGAATGTATCCCCAAGATGATAGGACATCCCAGTGGGATATCTAAACTTTTGTGACTCTTTGGCAATACATAAATAGTTGGTATAGCTGGGTTATTATTCCAAATTAATTTTAATTCATTTTCAGAGATATGTCCCATATCTCTGGCATCTTCTAACATTTGTAACAATCCTTTTTTGTATTCCAAACTTGGGTTACCACTTTACTTTTTCTATTTGGCCTGGTCCCTTAATTGCTCTTGAATGATGGTAGTTTATCTTATAGGATCCATAATCACCACGCTACCCCCCTTATCAGAGGGTTTAATTACCACTTTAGCCTCTATTAATTCTTTCAAGGCTTCCATCTTCTTATTATTAAGGTTTGATCTGTATGCCCCCATGGTATTTGTTTCTAAAATATTTTCTACCTTATTCAGGACAACTGCCTCAAAGCTCTTAATAAATAAATTGTAAGTAGTGGGACAAAACTCTGATGAAGGCTTAAATAGTCTTTTTCTCTCTAAAGACATTTATTTTGTGCTTAACACAGTTGCATTTTCAAATGTCTCATGCCCCTCATTTTCCTGCAATAAAGATTTCAGGGCATTTAAATCTTAATCACCTGTAGTGTCTGATGTCTCCTCACAAGTAGTCTCTCCAAAATTGGCTAATGAATCCACAATATCTATGTCTACCAATGTTGATTCGAATGTCTGATCCTTACATACCTCCACTCCCACAACCCCAAATATAACCATTTGTCTCTTCAATCGCATTCCAACACATAGTAGCTTGCTTTTTTTTAGCAAAATATTCCTTTAATCTAATCTTGCAAAACAATTTATGCAAGTCTACCTGTATATCACATTTATTTGGTCTAGTTGTGGATACAAAATTTAATCCTTTCTCCAATAACTTTATTTGTTTACCAGTCAAAATTACCTTAGATAAATTGATTATTTTTAGTTCTTCTTGCTAGTAATATAAAAATAGGGGAGGCATGACTGGGAATATGATAGCTATGAATTACATAGTTATAAGTAAAATATTCTGAAAGATAAGACATTGTTTGAATTAGTTTCCATAATCAATTAAATTATGGGAACACGTATATTGCAAATTAGTATGATTCTTTAATCGTCTGTGCCCCATTTTACCATAGAACTAACTCTTTCACATCCTGATCTAGACCTTACAGTTAATGAATGTTAGAATAATGACTTCTTATTTTTTTTAAATTAGTCATTATTCTTGTAATTGAAGCATGAAATTATGATTTATGTTAATAATGTTTTGGAAATTGTATACATTGAAAGGAAATTACAATGTTTCAAATCTGGATGCTAGCAAGTTTGATTCTCTCCACAGCCACTTATTAATGATGAATTGTATGCAATTGAATAAATAGGGGGTTTTCCTGATGGCAATTAAATAAATTTAGTGGTTATTTAAGGAGAGTTATGTGAAACACCCTTTACCCCCTAATGAAGACCGAGTAGTTGGTCGAAGTGCTGGGGTGTATTATTCCAGACACGGAAAAGTGGTCTTTTACAAACATTTTTGTGATAACACTGTTGCATTATGCTGTTGTTGTAATGCCTTCATACTATAATTTTTTATAAATAAAACTGTGTTTTTTTGAATTACGAATCAGCGATTTTTAATTATTTTTGCAGTGGAGTGCAGCGCTCAATGATCTGCCTCCAGCCCTACTTGAATGTAACAAACTTAGAAAGTTCAAATAAGGACTACATGCACACCTAGCCAACAAATGTGCATGTGACTGTGCTATCTAACCTGTGATGCTCCATCAGTACCTGGTCCTGCCTTTGCCTTAACTAATCCCTCCTCTGACCCCTTCCCTCCCTTGCCACTACCAAATGTTCCCCTCCCTCTCCCTTCATCCTTTCTCCTCTCCACCTGCTCTGCCCCTTAATCCCCATGCCCCCTCAACCCCTCAATTGGACAAGGCTGTCTCTGGCTACTTCTACCTTTTTTCCCTACTTCCTTTCTACCTTTCATTACTCCCCCACCACCCCCTCTACCTCTCAATTGGACAGCCTTTTTCCTTTTCTTTTGTTCTACCCCTCTGCTGCCTGGGACCCTCCACCCAGGCCACCCAGTACTCTCCTAAGAATTGGGCCTACTTTCTCTTAGTGTGCTAGATAGAGAAACTGCTCACGTTAACCTGTATTCTTAATAACTGAAACTGTAATCCTGTAATACCACACCTGCTGTGAAAGCACTTGTTTACTTGCTGTTTATTTTATGTTCACCTGTTATACTGTTATGGTCTGCTTTGTAATGTTTTATTATGACTTGGAGCCTTTATAAATGTTTTAGTTAAGCCCCTGGGCTCTTCTGCCTCCCTGTACTGTAGGTGTGCATTTTTGATTTTATTTTTTAACCATTGTTTGAATGTCATCTAATTCAGATGCAAGAGAATGGAATCCTTCCAAATATCAGGAATGAGGTGTGTGTGTGTGTGTGTGTGTGTGTGTGTGTGTGTGTGTGAAATTCGAGGCAGGAACCATCCCTGTAAAAATGAACATACAGTAACAAAATCTCAAAATATAGACCAAAAGGACAAAAAAAAAAATTAAACAATCCTCCTCCTAATATTATAAGAATCAATCACTGGATTTTTGAAATACTCTCCCAGCATTTTTCAGAGACAGACTGAGAAAGATAATTTAGAAAATTAAAAGTTACAAACTTGCCTTGTTACATATAAAATGTGGAAACACCATGGCAGCCTTTTGTAATTGGTACATTTTTATTGGGAGAAAAAACATGCAAATAGATCTCAAGGCATAAAGAAATACAACAGGAATCTTAAAAATGCATCTGTGATCAAATACAATATTTTAAAAATCCAGTTAAAAAAATATATGATTGTCCTGGCTCTGGAAAATGAAATCTACTCCTCTACCATGTTTTCAGCAGAAGAATATGTCATAAATGTAATACTGTTCACTTCCATTTTTTTTTTCATTTAGACAATACCACAGTACTTAGAACATCCACACTGTTCACTGTTTCACTTTAGTAAGCATTTATTTCTGACAGACAAGTCCAGATTTAAAAAGTAAAAAATGTGACCAACATAAGGACATCTCATGAATGAGTATTACACATATGCAGCATTGCAAAACCTCATGTATCTGAAAGTCATACAAGATAGATATAATTTAAAAAAACCTTAATATTTGCACTTTTTTCTATTGAGAGGGAATATTACAGTTTTTTTAGCTGTCGTTCATTACAGATGTAAAGAGAAGTCTTCTGTGTTTGGTAATTAATAATATTAGGTAGCAAATAACACTGTAATAAGGAAAATGTTTTAATTAGTCAATATAAATACTTTGCACATTCTGATTGGTCGGATACACAAAATGTGAAAAAGTTGAGATTTATGATATGAATTTAATAGCACACATCATTGTAACCATAATAGTTAATTTTTATGCTTTTCAAATAATGTTTACTATATTTTATAAGTTGAAAAGTGTCTATTGAAATGTGATTGACAGCAGTCAGGCCAACTTTGTGCTGAGATAACAAAGACTACCACAGGGAATATAACATCTGTTGTGGCATCTGTTAGTGTCTTGACTTACCCTTTTAGCTGTATTTCTTTGGATTTGAGCTTGATGGCTTAATGGATTCATGGAGAAGCAAAGGGGGGTCAGTCTTGGAGTTTCTTTCCTCAAAGTCAGGTCCATTCAAGCAGCAGCATCCTCCTGGTAAACCAAGCCTGGAGACTGGCAATGGGGTGCAAGTATTTCATTGGCCACCCCACAGGCTGTTAAAATAATGTTCTCCTCTACATCACAAAGGACCCTGGAGCTATCTATAACAAGTAAGAAGCAAATAACACAATCTGATCAATTTCAAACATTTTCTCCTGTGGAAACAGGAGTGTATACATTGGAGAAGCTGGGTTTAATGCTACAGAAAATTTTGGAATGGACTGAGGGCAGTGATAAATGATACAAGGCATTAATGAAAAAAATGGAGTTCTTGAAAACAGAATTGAATAGTGTCAAAACTGTGGCAGAGACAACAAAGGGAATTATTATGGATAATTCTGCAAAATTGGATAAGCATGCTGCTAAACTGGTGACTGTAGAAGTGAACTGTGAGCCTGATGTGGGATAACTTTAATATAATTAGAAAATTGGAGAGTGCAAAAAATATTTTACGATATAATAATATTCAAATTTTGGGAGTGTCAGATCAGCTGGATGTAGATTTCAACTCTATGAAGGATTTAGTTAAGACTATATTGATTACCACTTTTGAATTCCTGCAGGAGAATTCCCCCTCTAATTACGAAGGCTTTCCATTTTAGACAAGAAAGAAATG
This sequence comes from Neoceratodus forsteri, assembly GCA_016271365.2. Taxonomy (NCBI): domain Eukaryota; kingdom Metazoa; phylum Chordata; order Ceratodontiformes; family Ceratodontidae; genus Neoceratodus; species Neoceratodus forsteri. Next base: position 314,299,974 of record CM028134.1, on the reverse strand, counting down.
CAATTTCCCCGATGAAGACAACAATTTTGGCAACTTTTGGATTTGATTCAGACTGTGACTGTATATTTAAACTAGCCAGGCTCAGGGGTGCCTTGCAATACAAAGGCTCCAAGTACTATATTTATCCTGATTTATGTTGAGCTACACAACAACGGAGGAGGACGTTTTTGGCTTATCGACAAGAAATTTTGGATGTTGGTGCACAATTTTCTTTGTTGCCACCTGAAGAGGTAAAAGTTGTTAAGGATGGTAAAGTCAACATTTTTTTTTTATATAGATCAGCTTGCTGCTTATTTTCCACTCATTAGTCTACCCAGGGGACTGAAGATACTTGTTTCATCACCTACACCGTCAGAACATGAAATTCTAGGGAATCTGGAAAAAATAGATCTATAAGGACTTAAGCCTTGCTTGTTTGGATTGACTGAACTGGAGGGTAATATAGAATATATTGAAGTTTAAAATTAAGGAGGTTTTTAGGGGAGGCATTAATATGATATAAGAATAATTTTGTGGAGTGAATATATAAAGCTGCTCTCTTTGGTTTAGCATTTATTATGTTTTTATTTTTATTTTCCCCCCTGTCTTGATCTGAGTCTATCCTTTTTATGTAAGGTATGCACTAAGGAATTGACATTTAAAGCAGTTTAAAGATTTTGTATGGACTTTGTTGCTCATGGGTTGATTTAGGAATAATGCATTTTGTTTTTTCCCTTGGAGCACATGTGTGCATATTATTTTTGAATACATAAAAGACGAAATCAATAAAATATTATATTATAAAAAAAAACAAAGACTACTTTATGCTGAGAAAACAAAACTGTCTGTTTAATGAAAGAAAACATAGATGGACCTTTCAGCTCCTAGTGTTATACACTTTGGTTGTAACTGCTTGGCAGGGAACTGGCTCTTTGACATGCTCCAGGGGAAGTCATCATCTGAAACCAACACATACTGTACTGTATGAGAATGTCTTTTTTATTCACTTGTTTTACACGGAGTGCTACAAAACTGAAAGGTTGCAGGGAAATACACACATGTACTACGGATTTAAATTATGCACTGAACTCTATGCATGAGATGTACAATTACATTTTTTATGTGATCTTTTTTCTTACTGTTTCATAATGATAAGGTTTAAATGTGGGCATTTAATGTGGGATACTGATAATTCAAGCAGCTTCTGGCTGGCAGCACACTGGCTTCAAAACTGAATTGAAATGTGAATGTACCATACTTAGGATTTTTCTTTTCTCCTTTGTACAGCATATTAATTTGTGCTGTCCCTGGAAAATACCTCTTTTCCTGATGCACTTTTACAAAAATACACTAATAAATGTGTGGAAATGCAGTCTTTTTTTAATTTGGTGATAAGGGGTGACACTTTGCGACTACTGTAATTGCATTTCATTATGCCTAGGGTAGGTTGTTAATAAAACAATATGGATAGCTTATGCCAGATTGTTTTAAAGAGGACAGGAAATTGAAAATGTCCATTAGTAAAATCAATGTATTCTGTTTTTAAATAATCTGTATTCGAAGTTTTGTCTTGAAAAAAGGCCATGTGTTGTATTTTATGTTTTTTTTTTTTTACACTTGATAGGGTTTTATCAATATGGCCATTTTAGGTCCTGTTTCTGATTTTACTCTGTTTCCCACTTAGAAAAAGGGAGTGTGCCAAATAATCTGTGACATGTTTGTTTATGATGTTGGTGCTCTCCACATGCAATTGTATCACCAGCATTGGCAGCTGGAAATTTTACACACTTTTACCTCATTTCAATAACTGTAACTTCCCCTTTTTAGTCTCCTGTGACTTACAGGGCAGGATTCACAGAAGCGATGCACCCAGCACATCCAAGATGCACCAGAGCATCTCCAAAATGCACCGAAGGGCGATTCTGGCAGGGTGCTGATGTGCCAGTGCAACCCCGATGCCCCAGCATATCCTCGATGTGCTGCATACCACCAGTAATGCTATGTGGCACTTCTGGAGGAGCTGTGATGGGGGTGTACCCATGCATACTGGGCACAACCCCACTCACATCCCTAGTCTGTAGTGCAAACCTGGGGCAAGTCTGGTGATGCGCCACAGAAAGATAAGTCTAAAAAATCTAGACTTAAGTAGGTGGCCACCTACAGGTAGGCTGCCACACTGCAGACAGCAGCATGGCAGCCCGCCTACCCTGGCAATCCAGTGTGCTCCCCCAAGCCCCCATCCAATGCCACTTCTGGTGATAGAAACAGAAATGATGTACCCACCCAGCCCCCCATCCAAAGCCAGTCCCAGCGGCAGTGTAAGAAAAGATGACACCCCCCAAGCCCCCCGTACGAAGCTGCTCCCGGTGGTGGTGAATGACAGGAAGAACCCCCCTCCCAGCCCCAAGCCCTCAGTAAAGCTGCCTTCCCCAGGAAGTCAGCCAGTGCAGACCACCCGCCAAGTACACCCAACCCACCCCTTTCCCTCACCCCAGCAGGCTCCCACTGTTGGCGAGCAGCTAAACCCACCCGCATACCACCACAGCTGCCCACCAACAGTGGGATCCTGCTGGGGTGGGGGGAGAGGGGTGGGTTGGGGTACTTGGGGGAGCAGTCTGCACCTGTTGACTGCCAGGGAAGGTGGCTTTATCAAGAGCTTGGGGCTAGGAGTGGGATTCATCCTGTCATTCACGACCACCAGGAGTAGCTTCATACGGGGTTGGGGGTGTCATCTTTTCTTACACTGCCACCGGGAGTGGCATTGGATGGGGGCTTGGGGGGCTGCTATCTTGTCATTTACTGCCACTGGGAGTGGCATTGGACTGGGACTGGGGGGTTGTTAACTTTTCATTTACTGCCATCTGGAGCAGCATCTGACAGAGGCTCGGGGGTGCTATCTTGTCATTTACTGCCACCTGGAATGGCATTGGATGGGGGCTGGGGGGGTGCATCATTTCATTCAACATCACCAGGAGTGGCATTGGACAGGGGCTGAAGGGGTGCATCATTTCATTTACCACTGCCAGGAGCAGCATGTCTCAGGCTGGGGTTGGGCCAGGGAGGGGAGGTGGCTAGAGGTGGTGCATTCTGTTGGGACAGCCCTTCAGGCACAATGCAAATGGGGCTATTATGGTATGCTAATGGCCCAGTTGCACCATGCATGCCTAATGGCCTCATTTGCATGCCCCTGGCTGTGAATCGCATATTTGGGCACAGGGCATCTTGAGATACCCAGCCCCAATGGGTTCACAGCCTGACATGGGGGATGCACCAATGCAGCCTGGGATGCTCCGGGCATCCTGGGCTGGGTGCACCTGTGCTATTCACAGAGGGGATGCTCTGGGGGCATCTCCCTGTGCCTCCTCTGTAAATAATCCAATATGCACTCAGTTCATCTCCCTTGCACCGAGGCAGCCAAGATGCACTGGGCGCATCTTCTTTGTGAATCCTGCCCACAGTATTTATTAGTAAAGCATCACAGCACAGTTGTAAGTAGTAATAGATTGTCTCCATAATATTTTTTTTTCGATTGTTTAACCAGGAGTAGCACACTAAGCCAAAAGCTTGTTTACAGGTGTGACCTGGGAGCACAGGGAAGTTAAGTGACTTGCTCAGGGTCACACAGTATGCAAGTGGGGGCTATGAGATTCAAACCCAGGTCTCCAGATTTACAGCTCAGAGCCTTAAACCACTGCACTATTCTGCTTCCCTACTATTTACCTGCACTATGTTTACTTCAGTAGTTTAACTTATGACTGATTCTACTTAGCAGCCATAAATAGTATAAACATCTTCAAGCGAAATATGATTGTTTACATACAGTATGTTACTGTAGCTTGTTTGATATGGTACATACTAAAGAAATGGAATAACTTTGACTCTTGTAAGCATCCTGTCAAATAAAGTCATGTCTCACAAAAAAACAATAACAAAGAATAGGATAAAATAGCCCATGTCAGCAATGTTAGGTTTAATATTATTCAAACAATAAAACAGAAGTGAATCAGCTCGTACCTGAAATATTCTGTTTTTGTAATGAGTTCTAAATGGCACACTGTCTAGACCGAATAAAAATGATGTTAAATGCAAAATATATTCTGTTGTGTAGCAAAATGCGATGTGGGAGAGTCTAGTACATGTTGCAGTTCTGGTTTGAATCCCTCATCCTCCACTTGCATTGTGTGTGACTCAGATCAAGTCAGTGGTAAGATACAACAAGATCAAGTCATGTAACCTCCCAGATGCTCCTGTTTCACCTCTCAAAATAAAAATGTCTGCCTGGTGTGCCTCACTGAGTACTAAAATTATAAAATACTTTTTTTTATGGGGGATTTATCCTTTTGTAGGTATAGTAACTGTGGATGAGTGTAATCACCATGCAAGTAACTCATCACATTATTTTCTAATCATACTATATATTGGGAATAGTTTAAATGAAGTATTTTGCCTTCATTATGCCGTGTACCATAAAATTGTGCCACCAGACACCTTTACATTATTTAGTCAACTTCTTCATTCTTTTTCTTGTGTTTACTGATGAGTACAGCTGCTCAGTTAAATGTTTGTACATCTTTTGGATCCTTTTTTTTTAATATGCCACATCTGCATCCGTTAACATTTTTTTTAAATTAGCCTTTAGTGAGAAATACTGATCTAGTTTCCAATGATTTGCATTTACTGTTGTACTGGTCGTATCACTGCAGTCCATCTGCATGTATGTGATCAAATCTGATGTTCTGCTTAGTAAATATTTTATTTTTATGAATCTACATATGCACAAGCATAATTTCAACCAAGTCTGAAAAATTAAAAAAAACGTCCATCGCAGCCTGTTTGATTAAAAAGCTATTCAATATATGGAAGCACAGTTCATGTCAACAGTATTGTATTGTATTTCTGGTGGTCTGAGAGAGTGTGTATGTGTGGGGGGGGGCAAGCCTTTCTTACAGCTGACTGTTATAAAGTTTAGAAAACCTTGTTCCAGCATGGGAACCCCCAGTTCTAATTTCATAGTGCTATCTTATCATAGATCAAGTTTCTTATCCTCCCTAACTGTTTTCACAAACTAAGAAGAGGTGCAAAAGGTATGGAAGGGATCTAAAAAAAAACATTTATCAGTTAAAGGTGGGCAGATGTAATTGAATGGAAAGAGACAGGATTTGAACTTGCATTTGAACTTGCATGGACTACTTGATGCTATTATTTGGCAGAACATCTATCGGTGTCTTGATTGAATGCAGGCTAGGTGGGCCAAGCAGTCCTTATCTACCATCAAATTCTATGTTTCTATGTTAGTAGTGTATTCAATAATGCTATAAGTAGGAATGAGAAAGCATTCTGCCTTATAGAATTTTGCATGGTACATAGGGGCAGCAAAAGGTGAAGTAAGAATCTGTAATGAAGAAGGGTGGCTGGGGGAGGGGGGTTGGGAAAGAAATAACGGATGATGTATATAGGGTCAGAGTAAAGGAGAAAACCTGACATTGATAAAGAAAGAAAAGCAGTCAAACAGGCGAACAGGCACTACAAATGAAACAATGACTACTTAACAATATTTTCAGTTGTACCTTGCATTTGCTTTTGATCCTGCATGGAATCAGTGTGACTGATTCAAACAGGGACATCACATGGAATGTAAAGTTAGTCAAGCATGTCTCTAAAGCAAGAAAGAATTCTCTGTAATGGAGTGTCAACAGGTTTGCGGTTTAGGGAGTAAACGTCACAGAAATAACCACAAGAGATATGTTTAGGTAAAAAAAAATATATGTTTAATAAATATTCTGCCTTTTTTACACCAGCTGATTGATCATTAGCATTTCATATCCCCCTTAAGTTCTCACATCATGAGGAAAGCAATGACATACAGAAAACATGTTAATTTTATTTCTTATTTCTCTGCAAGCGTTTTTATAAAAAAGGAGGCCAGTCACTTAAGCAAAGGAAGGTGTACTGCACAGCAGAAGACTAATGTCACTCAGTATCTTGTCAAGTGCGACCCTGACCAAATCATTTGCACTTGCCATTCAGTACCGACTGTGACAGTATGAATGGATTTGGAAATTATTTATATTTTTATTATTATAACAGAACACATTATCCTAAGACAGTAACAATCAATATTTTTCTGCCAATATTTTCTACTTATTTGGTATCCTTCCAAAAGTCACAAGGTTAATGTTGTCATTAATGCTGTTTGATATGGGACCAGCACGTTTGGCTAAAAAGCTGATCTCTGTTGATAATGGGGGGGTCTAGTTCAAATCTTTATTTCTACAACAATATAACAAACTCTCTAAATCTTGTAACCATCTTATTGTTCTGAGCTCCAGAGCTGTCATCAGGACTCAGTTCTACAGTTAGGCTTGATGCATAACACTTGTGAAACTGGAGTCCTGGAATGCTATTAATTGTGTGGTGAAGATGACAGCTGCTGGTTCGCAAGATGGAATTATTATCTATTTTTTTTTCTGTGTAATCAGTGCCCACCCTTGTTTTTTTTTTGATGGTTGCTATTGGTAGTGTGCAAGTAACCAACAGTACATTTTATGGTACTATTAATTGCTGTTTCCCTCTCCTACATTCGAGTGTGTTGCAACCTGCTGTTCTGCATCAGTTTTGTGCAATGAAATAACCCTGGATTTCAAATCATCAAATCATACAGTACAGCACTATCATTATATAATAAAACACTGTCTCATGCAGCAAAGCTCCAGAGTTAGAATCTGGTAAACAAAAAATTCACCTTTTTTATGTCAGCACTGTCTCAAAATGCAAACAGGGTGTACTCCATTTTTATTGTTAGGGCTGTTTAAAAAGTAAGCTTTGCCTTTTCATTCATTGAAGCAGCCCTAAAAAGAACTGTAATGTTTACAAAACAAGGATGGTGCTCAGAATGATATAGAGTTTCCTCACACCATCCATCAGTTGAATGAAGAAATCAAAACATGTATTATAATACAAAGGGAACATTTTTCTTAACTACTATGTTACTGCCATAATTAAAACAATTGTACCAGTACAGCTGACTTCTGTTCATTTAGTCAGGTCAGGAAAATCAGGCTCAATCCCTAGAATTTTTTGTTTATTTTTTAGTAAAAGGGAAGCACTCTAATTTAGGGGTTGGGTAAAAGATTAGAAGTATTTTTTAAAGAATAAAGAAGGTGTCTGTCAGATGGGGATCTTCAAAGTCAAGAGGGGAGCATGGTGGCACAAGAATGAGTAGTGTTGTGTGATGTGGTGGGGTAGGGTTGGGTGCGGGGAGTCCAAAGAACACCAAGGACACTAATATAATATAAACACTATCACTGCTGGAATGTCTAATTGACTCAGAAAAAATTGCTATTTACTGTAACCTGTTTATTATCTGTACTTTCTCTGTAACCTTTTGTATATGTGTATCTCTTACTGTAATGTATCCTGGGTCACCCCTGAAAAAGGGACCTTTGGGGTGCAGTGGGCCTATCCAGTCATCAAAATCTAATAAATAAATAAATTGATTAGGCACATCGGGGATTGGGTAGTGCGGGCAAGTAGACCACTGACCTATTGATAGGAAGGTATTCTTTTTTTTAGAGACAGTGAGGATCATGGTAGTGGTGGACTGTAAAGAACAGGGGATATTTAGATGACTGTTTCCAGAGCTGGTTGACTGAAGATTGGACCCTATTTTCATTAAGCAATCAAGCTGAATCTTAACTTCCATCAGTTTTCTCATTTACAGACCTCTGCCCCAACAACACCAGAATTAAGTGGTGGTACTAAGGCCTGTTACACATCACTCCTTCTGAGTGGCAGAGCAAAGATAAAGTGGGAACGTAGAGGTTCTCACATTATTCAGCAGTTTGTACTATAAAATGTAACCAATTGTAAAGAATTATACCCTCCACTTAAAAGAAGAGAAGGGGTAGAAGGAGCGGGAAAGGTTATTGAAACACCATAAGGGAGCTTTATTAAAAAAACACCCACCTATAAGATTTTAAAAGCAAGAACAGTACTTTGAAAAGTGAATCAGAACCACAGAAACAGTAGCCCCACTCCCTTTTTTTTGTCTATTTCTTTCACCTCCTCTCTTTAATTTGAGGGCACTATCTACAGTCTGTTTTAGTACGTTATAATAGGAGTATCATGTTTAATAATATATTGCATGAAAAGCTCCTGGTCTGCATTTTGTTACTGTGGTTCCGATTCAATTTTAAAGAATACCCTTGGTGTTCTGTCTTTTAGGTGAGCGTCTTTTTAGTATACAGTAGCTCCCTTATGGTGCTTCAGTAACCGTTACCTTCCCTCTCCTTCCCCTTCTTTTAAGTGGGGCATTAATTATTTACAATTTAGTTACAGTATATTTTACATATGACAGGCTTGTTGAATAAAGAGAGAACCTGCATTTGTCTTTGCTCCCAATCTATTTTTGAAGTATGTGCTGCTCAGCTCTTTAACCCCCGATGTTCTTGCTGACTCTGGTCATGGGAAAAAATAAATAAATTCCACACATACACACATTGTACATTTTGCCATGTCCAGGGTGTTAAAATTTAAAAAAAATCCTAATTGCCAACTGCACCTGATTGTGGACTGTGGGGACACCTAGTGGAAATGGAAAGTGACCAAATTAAATTCAAACCAAAAGAGCACCACCTGGTACATTTAAGCTGCTGAGAATGGGAACTCAAGTAATTTTGATTAAAACACACTTACATCATTGCCGACCCCTTACCAATGTATTTCTCTGCATTACTGGGAAACTTTTCAATAATAACCACTGCAGCAAGCAATGGTACTTCAAACATGGGGAAGCTGAGGCATAACGACAGATACTATTATACGTTGTATCCTACTTACTTAGGGTGGTTTTCAAAGCATTTATGTAGGCGACAGCACCATATGCAAGGGATGGAAGTAGGATACCTCTAGTAATAGCCAGTCTAGCTGAGGGGGTAAGCATCCCACTAGTCCTGTAAGCTATTCCAAGTTTGGAGTTTACTGACTTGCAGGTGTTGATGATGTGTTGCTCAAAGTTGAGAGTTTCATCAAGAATGACACCTAAATACTTGAATGAGGTTACTTTCGTAAGGGGGGAGCCATTTGCACAGGAGACATTGAAAAGGTTGTGGTTTGTTCTAAGTTTGGTTGCAGATCTGAAGAACATGCCCTGAGTTTTACTTATGTTTATGACAAGCCTTTTGTTGTGGATCCATTCTTGCATTATGAGAAATGCAGATGTTAGTTGACCATTTATTTCTTCTATGTTTGCAGAGGAGGTGTAGAGCACCCGATCATCTGCATACAAGATTGTTGAGCACCAAGGGGTGTTAGAAGATATGTCATTTATAAAAATGGAGAAGAGAAGATGCCCCAAGATGGAGCCTTGAGGAACATCAACATTGATAGGCACTGAGTCTGACACTGCAGAGTTAAATTTTACCTGTTGTTTTCTATTGCTTAGGAAGCTCTGCAACCAGTTTGTGGCTTGCTCTGAGAAATCAGTGAAGCTAAGGCAATCAAGCAGAAGACGATGATCTACAGGAGCTTGCAACACAAGACTTATGAGGAGAAATTAAGTGATCTCAATATGTACTCACTGGAAGAGAGGAGGGAAAGAGGGGATATGATAGAAACATTCAAGTACTTCAAGAGTATAACTACTGAGAAGCAGGACACAGCTGCTATAGACATATGTGCTAGCATCTGTGTGATATTCCTTTGTTCTTATAAATCTGTAATCTCCAGTATTTCAGTAACCACATGATCACACTGCCTTCTTTAGGCAATTTTATGCTGGTTGATGCCTGCTGTGAGACAACAGACAGAAGGCTTACCAGATTGTGCTGCCATTCGAAAAACTTCATAGAATGTTCTTTTACGGGTAAATGTTTTGGAAAGCTGGTGAAGGTCTCACCATTTTTATTATGATTTTATCTCCTTATGTCTGTCCCATTTGGTCCTCCCCATCCTCACAACCCAACAGTCATCAGTGGCCACAGCTGCATCCTTCTTCTTGACAAGCTGGTGAGTAAGCAGCTGCCTTCACAGTCCATGAAATCTGACGTCTTTCAGTGCCACTTATTGGTCATCTTCCAACACAGGCGAGGTGCTGCCGGCCCAAAACTAACTCAGGACAAGCAACATTCAAAGTAGGAAAGAAATGGAGTAAGCAAGAATCAAATACTTATTCAGATGCGGCATCAATTTTAAGATCAGCAAACTGGTGTGGACACTGCAAATAGAACCCCAGCTCTTTAAGCAGCCTTATGAAGAGTAAAGGCTTCTCAATGCACTGGGGTTCTGTTTATTGTCCTGTAAGTGGGCTGCATCTAATTTGGTAATTTACTGTACACCTTACATCTGGATGTATGGTGGGCTCAACTTTAAATAAACACTGCACCTGAATGAACACATGATGCCATAGAAACATAGAATTTGTTAGCAGAAAAGGACAGCTCAGCCCACCCAGTCTGCCCAAGTGTTCTCTTCCTACTTATAACTTCTGTCTGTATATGTTACTGCATGTCTTATTCTGCCTGCATCCATCAGGACCTCCTTGTGAATGTGCTTGCTTAATGGATTTTTCCTGCAATGAACTTGAACTTGAACCTACTCCACTTCCATAGCCCTATTGATCTCTCTTGATCCCCTCCTTCCCCTTATTCTAATATACCACTATGTTTATCCCATGCCTGCTTCATGCCCCCTAGCATTTAAGCTTCTGCCACTTCTTCTGGCAGTCTGTTTAAGGCATCTACCACCCTTACAGTAAAAAAATTTTTTCTTCACATCTATCCTGAATGTCCCCCCCAGCTTCATTGTATGTCCCTTGGTTTGGGTGCTCATCCTCATTTGAAGGAAACTCCCCAACTGTACCCTTTTTACCCATGTGAGATATTTTGTAGGTCTTGATCATATCACCGCTTGCCCTCCTTTCTTCCAGAGTGTACATGTTGAGATTCTTCAGCCTTTCCTTGTAAGAATTCCTGTGAAAATTCTGAACCATTTTAGTTGCCCTCCTCTGGAAAATCTCCACCTTATGTCCTTTCTGAAGTGTGGACTCTAAAACTGGACACAGTACTCCAGCTGGGGGTATATCAGGGAGTGATACAATGGCAGCACAATGTCCGTCCTCTTCCTACTGGAGATGCCACTCCTTATGCACCACAGAATTCAATTTGCCCTGCCAATAGCCTTGTCACACTGTACTGCCATCTTGAGGTCCTCTGATATAATAACCTCAAGGACCCTTTCATATCTAGTGAGTATCAATACCTCCCTCCATCCTATACTCAGCATCAGGGTTCCTATGCCCTAGGTGCATGATTTTACACTTGTTGGCATTGAACCCCAACTAAGTTAGAAAATGGAATTGATTTAAATGAATTGCAGGCTTTTAAGCAGCTTTTTGGGGAGTGTGTATGTGTGTGTGAGGGTGGGCTCTGCTACTATAACTATTTGCATTTGATTTGGTATAATGTGCAAACAGACTAACCCTGCTCCCAACTCCATGTGCTATATCAGAGATGAAGACCTAAAATAGCACCAGGCCAAGCACAGAGCACTGCGGCACCCCAATTGTTACTGCTACCCCCCACCACCCTCTGCACCCTCCCTTGTAACCAGTTCTCTATTGATTTAGTCAGACCACCTTCCACCCTTACCCCTCCTTCTCCTCATTCTTCTCCTCCTTGGCCTGTGTCCCTCCTCCTGGTAGTCCACACACTTTCTCCTCCTTATTCTTACTGGGTGGTGGAGCCTTCTGCATTACACTCAGACCCCTCTGCCTGCCCCGTTCCAGGGTTACTACGCCTCCGCCTTTACTTATATCTAGGGCAGTGAGCTCATTAGGCTCTCCTGTCCAGACCTTTCACCAACCTCAGTCTTTTGGCCACCCCCCCAACTAGTTTAAATCCACCTTAGTAGAGATATACCCCTCTAATCCTGCCTTTTTATTTTTTGTACATATTTTCTCAAAGGGCTACAGTTGGCTTGGTCATCCCGACCAACCCTCCTAGCGCTGCCTCTGACATTAGGCCGACCTGCTCACCTCCATGAACTACACCCCCAAGGCAGAGTGATGAGAAGCTCCCCAGTTTGACACACCAGAGCAGGATCTGGTTCAGGAGGCACCATTCAGAGTGGGCAGTGGGGTTCAGAAGCACATGCTGCCCGACCATACCCATTTTCCACTTTTCTCCCCTTTGCAGAGTACGGGAGTGCAATGATGCTTAGGCACAGTGTGCCAACTTCGGCCACACTCTGCCCCCTTTACTGCATTGCTGTAGTAGTGCCCCTGGTCATCACCAGGGGCCGCTACAGAGTGGTAAGTCTGTGAATCCCATCCTAGGATAGGAAAGCAGTCCTCCAGATGCTCAATCATATCCCTCCCCTGCTGACCCTTGGCAGCCTGGGCTCACATCCGAACCCAGGTTGCCAGCATGGCATGAGGTGTGGGGTCCAGTGCCTCAACCCTCAGCACCAGTGGGCAGGCAGTAATGCTGCCTTTAATACTCCCCTCCCCTTCCTGTTCCAGTGTACCCTGTCCCCCACGTACAAGTCACTATTCCTCCCAGTCCCTACCCCAGTTAGTCACTAACCCATAATGTTTAGTGTGGCATGACTCCCTCAGTCACTTATTGAACTCCTTGAGCCTACCCTTCCTCCCCATACTTGTACATAGTACCAGCAGTACCTCGGAGAATGCCACCAACTTCCCCACGCTGACACTGCCTGCCCAACTACTCGAACCTCCCCCTTGCTACTTCCACAGCGTCCCCTGCCAAGTCATTTGTACCCACATGCAACAGTAAATGAGGTTTCTTCCTCCTTCTCACTGCACACTTCAGCAGTGCCTGTCCTGCCCCTCCTGCAGTCAACCTGGGGACAGCTTCAACCCAAATACAGATGTCTTTCCCCCTTTCCACTCCATCTCATCCCTTTCAGTATAGAATGCCCCAGGACAAGTACCACCCCATCCCTTTCCACCTTTATCTCTCTCACTCGCTCATTCTGTTTATCCCAGAGCTGCAGGCTGCCCTTTTGTACTGGACTCCTGCCTGCATTGGTGCCTTTTTCTGCCCACAAAGAAATCTGCAGCAGTCCCAACACAGCTTCACTGAGCTCGCTCACACCCCATCTGTCACTCACTCATTCCGTTTCTCCTGGCACTGCAGGCTGCTCTTTTGTCCTGGGCTCCTGCCTGCATTGGTGCCCATTCTGCCCACAAAGAAGTTCACAGCTGTCCCAACAGAGCTCTGTTGAGGTCGCTCACTCCCCCCCTCTCACTTGCTCATTCCATTTCTCCTGGCACTGCAGGCTACCCTTTTGTACTGGGCCCCGTCTCCATTGACGTCTTTTTCTGCCCACAAAAAAATTTGCAGCAGTCCCAACAGAGATACATTGAGCTTGCTCACTCCCCCTCTCTCACTCACTCATTCTGTTTCTCCCAGTGCTGCAGGCTGCTCTTTTGTACTGGGCTCCAGCCTGTGTTGGTACCTTTTCCTTCCCACAAAGAAATCTGCAGCAGTCCCAACAGAGCTTCACTAAGCTTGCTCACTCCCCTTCTCTCACTTGATTGTTCTGTTTCTCCTGGCGCTGCAGGCTGCCCTTTTGTACTGGGATCCTGCCTGCACTGGCACCTTTTTCTGCCCACAAACAAATCAGCAGCAGTCCCAACAGAGCTCAGTTCAGCTTGCTCACTCCCCTTCTCTCATTCAATCTTAATGTGTCCAAACACTGATTTCCAAAAGTGACCGCACTATTCTGTACCAGAAGTGTGAAAACACATTTTGGCCAGGATGTGAAAAATGACAGCTGTACTGTTCATAAGGAGGTGTGAAAAAATGCCAATGTTGAAAATCTGGAGTGAAAATATTGCAGATTCATGAAGTTACGAGAGTGCATAGCAACTGCGCAATGCACACTCATAAAACAGGCATGTTTTGCATTTTTTCCACAAAATTTGCAACAAAGTCTTTTTGAGAGCCCACCTCATGAACACTTGCACTGTTGTTTCATTAATCAGTTCTGAAAAGAGATTCCATGCAGTGACCACGAAATCACCTTTTGGGACTGAATAATGCCATGACAGTAGCTGAATTCATGAGGAGGGATCCCAATAACTCCATGTTGAAAATTTGGTGCCAAAATTCCCAAAAATGCCAGAGATATGCACCAATTTGAAAAAACCCTATTTATGCCATTATACAGCTTATCGGCATTTCTTCAGTTTGCGGTCGGCTTTGAAGAGTGCAGATGTGTTCCTGGTCCACCAAAGATCATCGCACTGGGCTCCAGAGGTAAATATGGGGTGAGGGGGGGTGTGGGGAGGCAGGGTGCACAGAGGGTGGGTGTGGGTTGAGGAGGGGCCACAGACTCAATGAGGGAACATTTTCTTGTTTACAGGGTTAAACAAAAAAACAAACATTGCAGGACTGTTTTTCTTTTCAGGGACATTTGTCACACTGGGGTGGGCTCCCAGCATGCCACCTGAGTATTTTTTTGGGGGGACTGTAGCCGATGGGGGATTGGGCACCCCTGTTGGCACATACATAGTGGGAGAGGGCAAGCGCTGAGGGGGATTGGGCACCCCCTCAGCAGACTACAAATTGGGGGGTGGATACATTATGCCAATGGGGAGTGGGCTCCCCCTTTGACAAATTCAACAGTGAAGGGGGACTGAAGCTGACAGGGATTGGGCACCCTGTCAGCAAAGAAAAACGGGGGGTCCCCATAATGCCGAGGAGGAATTGGGCACCTCCTCAGCATGCAAAAGAAACTTTTGGGTGGGGCCATTATGCCAACAGGGAGCCTACTGGGTCAGGGCATGCAAGGTACTGCTCTGCAATGACAGGTTGCTTCCTCATTGCAGTGGAATGGCTTACATGCAATGATGAGGTGGCCCCTGATTGCAGTGGTGAAAACCTTTCAAGGTGGTGGCACGCTGGCTGAATTAGTGCCAGCAGCAGTGTGCCACCACATTGGGGAAAGCGGACCAAGCCTCAAAAGGCAGTGGGGGCATTTTCCATAACAGTGCTGCACCTCGACAATCTCCTTCTGCAGCAAGCTGCTGCAACATGTTTCTTGTGCATGCATGCGCAAACAACATAAAAATGAAAACTATGCCACAAAAGAGTTAATTAAATCACTGAGGGGTTCTATTATGTATTTCCCACTCCCACTGCAAGAAAATGTTGAGATAATGGGACAACAGTATTGTCATTTTGGTGAATGGTGTTCCAACAAAGTCCAAAATGATTTGGCAAGAAGTTGTCAATGCTGAGAAAGCAAAAAAATGCTCTACACTATTTAAAACATAGAAATCCCCTTGTATGAGGATATAAATGTGCCTCACCTTGCTGACATTGACATTCAGTTTGGAGTACTAGCCACCACAAAGGCTATGACTGAAAAGTTCTCAGTGAATACAAATGAGAATGTGTATTAACAGCACACAATTCATCCACTGCATAGCAATGATCCAGTAATTCATAATATTGACAGCTCCATGTGATAATGGCGATCACGGAAAGGTGGTTGCCATTAGGGCAAGTGTACACCACCAAAAATCTATTTCAGTGCTGTACACTCCCAGTGCACAGCAAAAGGACACTGGGAACTTATTTTTTTTTGTTATGCTGGGGGCTGCACCCTCCACACACCCCCATTAAAGGATTCTCAAGTCCAAGGGTGGTGCATGTCAGAAGGATGTGCAAAAGTGGAAAAAATTAAAAAAATGGCCAGGCACAACAAAACAAAAGCATAACTGTTACTGAACCCGAAACTCTCACAACCCTAGCCTGCCACCCACCCACCACACCACAGGGCCAGCTTGGCAGCCCAACACCTCACAAATCCTCCCTCCCCTTCTGCCCATCGCATGGCGTGCTCACTCCCCCCCACGTGCATCTACATATAGTGACATCCTGTTGCTATGTTCATGGACCCCCCCATCTGGTCACCCTCCTTGCCTGGTAGCCCTGTGGACAGGCACCATGATTGAGTTACCCTTTTTTGAAAGCACACAGTCGCAGTCACCATTGTCATAGACTACCATATTGACTTGTACCAGAGGAAGCAGGTTGAAAGAACCTCTGATACTATCTGGGAGAGCACATTGGAAGCACAATGTTTTCCTGATCTGTTTCTGCATGGCACTGGTGGGTGCTTGGATGAATGTGAGATATGCATCCCTGCAGCTGAGTATGGAACGTCCAGAATGTTGCATTTGGATGGTAAGTTCCGATAAAACATTCAGTATTTATTTCATCTGCTGTGGGAAAGTAAGCTAAGTATACTCTCTGCATCCATTGCACATACTCTGTGGCTGATGACAGACTTGTATAGTATGACAGCTGCTGAGTTACTCCAAATGTTGCAACAAAAGAACAAGACAGTGCAGGTAAATTTGAACTCCATCCTTTCTATTATGCATGGCACCAAAGAATATTGGTACTGAAGGCACTCTGAAGTCATGTGCACGTGACGAGAGTATGGTGCAGCCACTTGGTGTGTTACCCTCAGCTGTGCAGAATACAGCTGGGAAGAGTTGGCAGACATTCTCAAGTGGTTAAATGCAGATGTAGATGGCATATCATCTATGATTCTCAGTAAGATGTGCTATCTAGACCTTTTGCCTGTGTCACAACTATTTCACCATTGTTTTCATGCACTGCTGAGATTAATTTTATCAAAGACTAATCCACCTCTTGTGCACTACTTTTGGAGAGTGGAATATCAGGCACATGGGGCTCCTCATATTCACATGCTGCTGTCTGGAAAGGATGCTCCCCACACTGTTAACAGTGAGAAGTCTGTGATCCTCATATTCATCTCGCAGCACATCACATGTCATATTCCTGACAAGTATGACAGTTCAGTACTGTGGAAGCTGGTGGAGAAGTTCCAGCATCATTTGTGTTCTAAGTGCCATCATAAAAAGGAGAAAAAGCATGGCAACTGGTACACAAGGTACTGTTTTGGATTTCCCAGATGTCTGTGCAAGAATGGCTGTCTGAATTATTTGTTCTCTACCATACACCAACATCTGAAAGTGAAATTCACAAAGAGTGTATGAACTGCCCAGAAAGTAAAATGAGGTATTCCTAAATGATTACAGTCCTTCTTTGTTGCTGATTGTCAGGCTGACATTGACGTGTTATTTGTTGCAGACAATTTCATGGCCCTGGTATGGTATGCCACTTTATACATCACTAAAAATGAGCAAACATGCTTTTAAGAGCTGTGGGAAGGTTTGTCCAACAGCAGCAGATCAGTCTCTTCATGGCTGTGATCACTAGGGTTGGAAGCTCTGTCACACCATGAATGTGGAGCCTATGAATCCAGTGACCAGTTGATAGGAACATGTCTGTATGGAAAATCTGAGTTAATATGGTACAGCAATGTCAACTACAAAGAAAAGAAACATTTAGTTCTCAAACCTCATGATGAGATTGAAGAGCTTGCAGCACACAGGCCATCTTCAACAAACATCTTGAAGAACAATTTAATTGACACATACTATCCACAGTGCCACAGTGCCATAGAGAACATGTGTCTCTTTAAAATCATACAATGGTATAACTAGGAGTATAGAAACATAGACTTTGATGGCAGATAAGAACTGCTTGGCCCACCTAGTCTGCCCATTTCCCTACCTAGAGGATAAGCTGCAGATCCTATTTAACCAACAGTCTATTTCTTCCTACCCCCCACAAAAATTGCCTTATGTCTGTCCCATGCATTCTTGAATTCTCCCACAGTTTTAGACCCCACAACCTCCTCAGGAAGGCTGTTCCATGCATCCACCACCCTCTCTGTGAAAAAAATACTTCCTCACATTGCCCCTGAGCCATCCCCCCTCTATCTTCAAATTGTGTCCCCTTGTTCTTGCACATCTCTTTTTCTGAAGATGCTACCCTCTTGGACTTTGTTGATTCCACTGCGGTACTTAAATGTTTCTATCATGTTCCCCCTCTCCCTCCTTTCCTCAAGGGTATACATATGGAGTTGAAAGTGCTATACAGCAGGCATGCCACATCATGATAGATAGCTGCATTATCCAACAGCAGTTAAACGAACATCAGGAGATCATCTACACTGCTGTGATGTATGTCGTGAAGCATGGTATGTGGCATTGTAACGAGAAGTGTTCTTGTGACAACCACAAACCACTATGTAGGTTTTTGAGTGGTGCTGCTGGGACAGGCAACAGTTTCATTACTGAACCTATTAGTGCAGAAATGTGGAAACATAGTAGACTAGCAATGTCTGTCATTAGATAGCTCCAACTGGACTGGCAGCGTACAACGTCGGTGGAGTAACACTGCACTGCCATTTTATGCTGCCTGTTGAACATGGCAAGACAGACGAGTACCACAAATTGTCACTTGAAGTCATAACTTGAGCTACAGAACATGTTTGACAAGATGGAGCTCTTGATTATTGAAGAGATCAGCATGGTTTCCAATGTTCTTCTTGCCTTCATTCACCTAAGTCTGCAGGAGATTGTTGGCACAGATGATGTTCCCTTTGGTGAATAACATTTTGTAGTTTTGACCTTCTTCAGCTAACAACTGTGAATGGTCAACATGTCTTCTCTACACTTTCCATCAAGGAAGTCAAGAACATTAGTGTGCACTGGTGGAATAAATCTGTGGGAGTTTTCACCTATGTTGAACTGTTTCAGAAAATGAGACACAGTGCTGAACTTCAGTATAAAGCTCTACTTGATAAGGCTCACACTGGAAACTTACCACCTTCCAATGTAGAACTGTTGAAGGCATGTGTCATAGCCATATGGGATACTTCCATGCATGATGCATGTGATCTCTTTTCAAAGCTATGTACTGGTCAGACGCACATTGTCTGTTTGATGCCAAGATTTAACCAGTGTACAGAATTCAATCAAATTTTGCTAGAGAGACAGCAGCAACAAATTATTTCACTACCATTGCTTGATTCAGTTGATGGTGTCTGTTTAAGTCCCAAGATGGTATCAAAGATGGTTGAATGAAAGAATTGACATCTGATGTGTCATGAACTGCTGGTTTGGAGGCAGCTCAGACAGTGTGTAAGATTGTACATGTCATGCTATGTCATAATCTTGATGTGGATCATGGACTTGTCAATGGTGCAATGGGGCACGTAGTTGGCTTTCAATATGATGTTCGGAGAATATTTGTTGAGATGGTTGTGGTGAAGTTTGACAACCTTGAGTACCTACAGAGCACTGAGAGGCATTCAGTAAAATTTCAGCTTGTAAAAGACATTTATGTAACAAGAAAGCAATTCCTACTCTATGTTGCATATGCCGTTTCAATTCACAAGTCTCAAGACTTGAGTCTAGATGCAGCAATGGCTGACATAGGCAATGGTATCTTCAAAGATGGCATGAGCTATGTTGCCTTGTCTAGTGTTAGAAATCTGGCAGAACTGTACATCATAAACATTGCACCAAACAAAATGTGTGCTGATATGATATAAGGTGCATTGTTAAGTACAATCACCTGGGGACTTTGTACCAACCCAACCCATCCCTGATCCCCGTACCTACCAACGAAGTGATGCAAGATGTCTCCTAGATGTGTCACATGCATTGAAGAGGAAGAAACCTAGTGTTCATCACTGTTCTGCCTTCACTTCTCATGGGTGAGCTACTGTTGTTGATCAAACCAGGTCACCATCAACAAAGAAGTATATTGGTCTGTCAGCAACCGTAACATTTGACAACAGTACTGGAGTAAACAGGTACACTAACTCTGCAATGAAGGTGTTCCTCCATATGCCAGAGTTTGCTGAAGTAATTACTGCTTCTCAATTGACAATTTGTCTGATTCACTTAAATGAATTGTAAGTGCCAGTCAACAGCAAGTTTTGATCTTGCAGACACTAACACCATTGTGTGTAGCTCTGGTGGCTTATTGTGGACATAGGACATTTGCTGATAATGCACATCAAGATGTTACAGAGTTCATGATGGCTATTAGTAATACTTTGGAGGATGAGGACATTCCAGTAAGGCAGCACATCACAGTTAGCTACTGTATGTGTGCAAGTATACATATCTGTCCTGTGGTAAGATTGAGAAAGAAGTGACAGATGACGTGCGTGGATTTCTCTGTATATCCCAGATGACCCATCTGTGAAATTCTGAAAGTTGTTTGGAGATGCAAAATGTGGGTGAGAGGTCCAAAGGTGTGGCAGGAACACCACACAGCCTCTGAGAGTCACTCATTCCACTAACTATATCATGCTTGTACTACAATGATTTGATTCACAGGGATCCAAAGCTGTGACGCCAATAACAGACTTTGCTACAGGTAGAGTCATGTTTGGACACATGCAATTTCACACTCATGCAATAATTTTCCACCACAGACTTTCTCTGCAGTCTGGTCATTATGTCACATGGCTGAGATACAGAGGTGGGTGGATAGAGTGTAATGATGCTATATGCACCTTAAAAGGGAGACTATCAAAGAATCTCAAGGATGCATATGTCCTGGTGCTCAAAAATATGGAGTGTGGACAAGCTGCAGAGTACTAGCTCATCACACTATGCATTGGAGTTATGTATTTCTGAAAGTTGTGGATTTCTGCAGTTCCATTGCTCATATCCATAACACCAGTATAGTATCCAGCCATAAGGATAGTGAAAAATATTATTTCTTTTGCTGTTTCTTCCTGCATGCAACACCTCGATTGCTCTACTGATCAAAATAATCTGTTTGCACTTTGAGTATTCTCTTATGAGGCTGCCAGCTTGTATGTACAGTTAGTGAGTGTAACATATCTTGGCCCATGTAGAAATTTCTCATGGCTAATGGCACAGCTACTGTATAGTGGGTTGAATTTGTTCCCCACAGTTTTTGCAGAAGCTAAGTGCTATACATATTCAAAACTTCCATAAATTGAGCTGCAGCAGTACTAGTAACTATGGTGTTTGATATGTTGATTGCTGATTGTAATTGGCAACAGTATTTAGCTAGTCTGTATTCACTTACCAGTATTGCACCAACCACACCTGAAATGAATCTCCATTGTTATTGCTAAGCTATAGTATGTCCCTACTGAAGTGGATAAAGTCCTCCCACTGCAAGTGCAAGTATCTGATGGAGCCTAATGCTATAGATGCCTTTGAACTTTCTGAGATCTCCAGTGTGTAGCTTCATGTTGTAGCATCTGTTGTGAGAGAATAGTCAACCCCACCAGTAAAGAAACCCAGGCCTTCAACATATGGCACATACACCTCTGACCTCCATTACCAACTGGGGAAGTATGCAGCTGAGAATGGGGTCATGTCATCCGTTCGCTTTCATTAATCACAGAACAGTGGGATAGTTAATGAAAGCATGGTCCGCAAGTTCAAAAGTGATTACCTGGCTGCAGTTAACGTGGCTGGGGACCCCACAACAATGTCTGTCTTGCAAACCTCAGGGATGGCTGACACACCTGTTGGACAATTTTGAGGAGCAACTCAAAAAAATTGTCCGGACCATGCAAGCTGAAGGAGTGGTTGTAAGTGCTCGAGTCATCCATGCAGTTGCCACTGGCATCATAAAGGCAAACACACTGCACTTCTGTTTGAAAATGGGGGCCACTGTGTTCATTCAACAAAATGGGCCTGGGGTTTCCTCAATCGAATGGGGTTCAGCAGGAGGAAGGGGACGAAAGCTACTCACAAAATTCCTGACTATTTTCAAGCTCTTAAAGAAGGCGTCTTACCAAAATTTTCAAAAGCCTGTGCTCAGGAATTGATCCCCCTGCAACTGGTAATCAATTTAGATGAGATGGGAGTAAGCACGGTCCCGGTGTCCCAGTGGACAATGGAGGAGATGGGATCAAAGTAAGTCTCCCTTACAGTACTCAGGGACAAGCACCTGGTGTCTGTTGTCCTAGCCTGCACCTTGGCCAGTCAGATGCTTCCTCTGCAGGTCATTTACCAGGGGAAGACATCTGTATGCACCCCCTCTTACAAACTCCCTATGACATGGCACATCACCCAATCAACCGTATGTCCAAGCAACCAAAGCTGAATTGGGACTGCTAGATGAACAAAAGTGCCTCCTCATGATGGGCCTGTACTATGCCCATAGCACAGAGACTGTACTTAAAATAACTGGAAGAAACTAACATACTACTGGTGTATGTACTGGCATCATGCACTGATGTCTTACAACTCCTCGATGTCTCCATCAACAAAATCTTTAAGGACTTACTCAAAATCTATTTCATGGACTGGTATGCCGGTTTGATTTCAACATAGATTGCTTCTGGTGGTGCAGAGCTGACAGTGGATCTCAAGCATAGATACACAGATACATAGACACTGTCTGCAGATAATGGCCTACAGCCAATCCAGTCTGCCCACTTGAGTTTGTAAGTTCACTTTATGTTTTCCTAGAAGTCTGTTGTCCCTTACCCCTGACCTCAAGAATTCCCTTATATCTATCCCATGCATTCTTAAATCATGTGATTTTTTCCATCCCCACTACTTCCTCTGGCAGGGTGTTCCACTTGTCCACCACAGCTAAGCAGCTAACACTAAAGGAAAAGCATGCCAGATGGATGGAGTCAAGTTTTAATGCCTTAAGGCTATGGCATGAGGACATTGCGAGAGGATTTGAACCATCGGGTATATTAAAAGCGGACACTGATTGCATAAGTACGGTGAGCCCCAACATTATTTCATACTGCAATGTACTGTGATTTATTTTTGTCTCATTTAAGCATAGTACAGTAGCTAAGACTAGCCATTTCTTTTATTTTAGCATGTGCTACCACAGCATGAGATTTGAAGAAGGTAACTGAACCAGGAGAACAAGGAGAACAAATGTGAGAGACGTTTCTGTTTTTGTTTTGGTGCTTTTGAAGTGCTGGGCTTTTGAATAAAGTTACTACTTTTTATCATTTTAATTGCTGACCGTAGCTTCTGTGCTTTGATACAGTAATATGGCAACTGTGACTGTTTAAGTGAATGTTTTGGTCTGATAAATATTGCGTCCTGCTAGATTTCGCATTCTATCTCACAATAGCGAATATAGTGAAATATAACGGGATGTAAAATATACATACTATACAGTATACAAAAGGAATGCAACACCGTCTTGCCATAAGAATTGTGAAAAGCATTATTTCTTTTGCTGTTTCCTTCTACATGTAATGCTTTGATTGCTCTACTGATTAAAATGGACTGTTTCCAGTCCGAGTGGCCTCTTACAAGGGTGCTGGACTATGTGTACAATCGTTGAGCATAAACTATCTTGGCCCATGTAGACTTGTGTCATGGTATAGCCCTCTGAAGAATTGGACAGTTCTTATAATTCAGATACATGCCTACTATTATAACATGATGCTGCTTGAGAAAGCATGACATTCCAACTGCACTGTACCTGACTAGCTTCATACCACCTACCAAATTATAACTCAGACTTGTAAATATGTAAGTATGGCTGAAAATGTTATTTTCTGTAAATACACTCCATGGCCATTGTTGTTAATATATAGTTTAAAAGCTAATGCAGTTCACATCTGTATGCAGAGTTGTACATAAATGTTTGTTTTTTTATCTGCACACAGTACAGATTGTTAAAGTGGTAAGTATTTCAGCACCTAAGTAATGATATGTCAACGAAATTTCTGAATTTGGTTCAAAAAAATGTGTGTTTTGTAAGTGACAAGTTGAAAACAAAGTGTTGTATAGTTTTTCATTGATGTACCTAGTATACTACTCATGATGTGTTCCTGCTTTTTCATAGGATCGCTTTCATTAAAGGTTCGCATGAATAATTTTCCAAGTACATAGTTGTAACTAGTTTCTAAATGCCATTTTGCATATATGTTAACAGTCATCTATGACATAGTACTTTCTGATGACTCACTTGTTTGTGGCATGGAATATTACTTTTTTCCTTTTTTTAAGTACTTGGTTTTTCACCCACTCCAGAAACACAAGTATAATTTGGACCTAATTCAGTTGGAATTTTTCAAATAAACTTTTTTAAACTTATGCTCCTTGTCATGTGTCTTTCTTCATAGGTAGTGATGGAATTTTCTGTGGTTCTATTAGAATCAACTGAAATATAGTTTAAGAGAGCTATTTCAAGTATGACTATCATAAGCTCAATTTTCAAAGAGCTCTTAGATCACTACAATTTGCTGTTATCTAGCGCTGAAGTGAACTCTGGGTGCGTCAGGCACCCTGCACCCAATTCTGTAAAAACACGTTGCTTTATCTTGCACCTCAACTGAAGCACTAATGAAGTTTTTAGCAATGAATCTTACATATGTATATAGCATTCTAGAGAACTGGTTGTTTCAGAGAAAAGAAGACAGACTGTGCCTTTTAATCGGTACGTATCAGCAGATATTGGTTACACTGTTGTATAAAACTGTTGTGAGTCAGAAACATTGCTGTATTAGTTAGAAAGTATAATTAATGTTCCTTAGCCTATTGTTTCCATGTGGTTTCCTAGGCCAGGAATATGGTTACTGAATGTATATGGATTGTGTCTTGAGTAGATCAATAAAATCTTTACATAAAAAAAGAACAAACCACATTCAATGGCAGTGAGGATGTATTGTGATGTCTCATTGGCTCTGAGCAAGCCACATTCAATGACTGAGAAAGTACTGTGCTGCCTCAGCAGCCTTGAACAAGTCACATTCAAAGCTAACTAGGATTTTAAATGTACATTACAAATACTGAATGTGTTTGTATATTCTTTTGCAGTGACGTTTCTAACATTGTGGATCTGCTAACAATGGAAGATGATGAAAGCAGTACTCGAGAGGTGCATGACAGCCTCTCAAAAACAATGATTCTCAGTGTCAGAATTTTCAGTTCACAAAATGAGATGCAGATATGGGTGAATTTCTGACAGAGCAAGGTATTGTACCCACTATTCACTTCTCATTTATAGTCATGTTACATACTGTAAATTCTGCACTGTACATGACTCTTAATGTGGTAAAATCAGGGACATCCCTGTTAATGAGGAGCACATGGCACCTGTATTTTTTCTACCATGATACTGACAGACAGTTTTAATGCCCTGCAGAATATAACCTCTTAAACCACTGGTGTGCACCATGCCCCTTTGGTGTATATCACTGTAGTGGTGCAGGACACTCTTCCAGGGTTGAGAAAGTGAAGGAGGAGGTTGCTGAATCAGGACAATCATGAGGAGGCATCCGTGAAGCAATTTGCACACTAGTATGATATGGCCACTACTCTACTAGGATTCTGAGGACACACTATGGCATGTCTTTCTGTTATAAATACTGTATACAGAAAATACTATACTGTATGCAAGGTATGGGGGGCACACCAATGCCTGAAGTAATGCCAGGGGAGCAGAGGAATAGGGGGCATGGTGCACACCACAGCTGGCTGGAGACTAGAGGTGTGCACCATGCATGCATCCCCCTACTTGGTAGGGCAGGGTGCTTGGGAGATAGATCACATTACCATTTTCTGGGTACTGGTAGAGTGCAGGGGCTGTGGGGCCACCACTGGCATGATGTAATACCAGGGCAGGGGACTGGGGTATGGTACATGCTACTGGTGGATAGGGACTGCTGGTGTACACTATGCCCCCATCCCTCTCCCCCTGGCAATACCTCATGTCAGTGGTTTGCACCATGCTTCTCAGTCCCCTGTTTCCCTGGCATTACCTCATAAAGGGGTTAGGGGTTAGGGGCAATCTGTGTATGGGTTGAGTGGGATGACTGGTGCTGCAACGGGAAGGCCTAGAGAAGGTCCATGTGGATGAGCCACCACCATGACAGTAACTACAAGAGAGGGAGGGGGCTGCATTACCTGTGGCATATGTCAACGTTATTGTGCAAAAACCTCCACTGGGGTCAAGCACTGAGGAAGTGAAGGAGAAGTGGCTGCATAAGGATGATGATGGGGCCATGAAGCAGTATGCACACTAGTATGTTAGAGTTGATACTCAATGAGGATTTGGATCTCATTCACTACGGAATATGTTTTTGTTTTGAATACTGTATATTGAATGTACTGCACTATATGCAGGAGGGCTGAGAACTTGGGGCATGGTGCACACCACTGGCATGATGTAATGCTGGGGATGCAAGGGACTAGGGGCATAGTGCACCCCATCAGTGGCCAGGGTCAAAAGGTGTACACCATGCCCCCAACCTTCCCCCTCCGCTTTACCTCATGCCAGTGTGTGCACCATGCCCCCACCCTCAGCATTTCTTCATACTGAGGGGGCTGAGAACTGGGGGGCATGGTTCCAAAGTACTGCAGTAAGAGGTGGCCAGTATGCAATCCACACAATAGTAAGATCTGAACTGTGTTCAAAACTAAGGTATAATGTGGACTAAAAATGTTACTGTTTGTGTGTCTGACTGTGAAAAGGAACAAAAAGCTTATTAATCAGTCTCTTTTTGTGTTACATGCTGTAGACTGAACACACTGTATGCAGAGGATAGGGTGTCACTATTCACATGAATGCCTGAGAGGTGGTAGGTGACTGGGGCATGGTGCACACCAGCACTGGCCTGGGACTGGGAGTGTGCACCATGCCCCCTGCCAGTGGTTACATTGGAAATGTTTAGGAGATGGGTCTGTAATCTCTACATTTGTGGAAGGTAGAACTGTCATCCCTTGACGGTGGAACTCTCCCTAGTATTTAATAGAGAAAGATTTTAGAGGAGGTGGAAATGGGTTCCTGTGAGTTTCTGCCCAATTTAACCTCTGCTCCAGCCCCCTTGGGGAAGGGGATTGGGCTGTGGTGCACACCAGTGGGGACTGGAGAATAGTGGTGTGCAACATGCCCCCTCAGACTGTTTCTGGGCCCCAAACATTACCTTATGCCGGTGATGTGCATGTTTCAGAGGTCATCCTGTGCAAGTGGCGCTGGTGTTCATGGTCCTGCCAGAGTCACCTTGAGGCAGATACAGTTCCCTTGAGGGATGGAGCTTGTGGACAGATGGTACCTGGATGAGTATAGGGAGGTCTCATATATCATTATCCAAGGTAATGCCAGGCTGAGGGGATGTAAGGCATGGTAAATTCAAAATATATAATAAAAGGTCTGTATTCAATAAATACATAATGTTTGCATAAAAATGGATCACTTTTTGTTTTATATACTGAATACTGTACATACTTTATGCATTACCTATGGGGAGCAGGGAGCTGGGGTCATGGGACTGGTAGTGTTTGCCATACTACCCAGTCCCCCCTCCCATGGCATAACCTCATGCCAGTGGTATAGGCCAGGCCCACCACCCTTCTGTCTCCCCAGCATGGAGCACACCACTGGCATGTGGTAATACCAGCAGGCATTTTGAGGGTGTCAATACCCCTGTCCCTTTCTCCTATCCCTTCCTCTACACTGTCGTGTTTTCTAAGCTGTTCTCTCTAACTGCAGACTAAAAATTGGCCACTGTCAGTCCTGTAGGACCCTCACTTTACCTGCTCTCTTAACTTTGTCTGTATTTCTGCTTTTGTTTCTTTATTCTTCTATCTTCACTACTTTACTGTGTTTGCCCCCAAAGGTGAACAGATCTGCTTAGGGTCTACTAACCCACACAAGGGCTGCTATTAAAGTAAAAGGAATCTCCCTAATGGGGAGATAAAATCTTGTCTAAGTAATGTTTTGCTGTTTGCTTTTTTTGATCCTCTTCTCTTCCTGCTTTTTTAGCAGCTGCAGGAGGAAGGGATGACACATTAGGGTTCCTTTCCACTTTATGTTGTTTGTTGATTGATCACTTTGTGCTGGAAACAAAGTCATCCCCTCACCTTTTCCCTGACTGAACCATACCCGACATGCTAGATGAATGGCCAGCAGGAATGCACAGTAATAGTATGAGGTGTACATACCAACAAATACATGGAAAATAGAAATAAAACACAGCTATGTAGGGCTGAAGGTGTGCTAACCTTCTGCAGTTGTCCTTTTCAGGCCAGCAGCAGGCTGATCCTAAAAAGCTGCAAAAGTTGTAGACAGGGTGAGACAAAAAACCCCAGCACAGGGCAAATAAGCACTGCTGGCCTGAGGCCTGAGGGGGTGTGTTCTGTCTACCCTGAGGGTCATTTCTTAAATTAAAGCTAGCCAGCAATCTGACTCATAATAGGAAACTTTCTAAATGCACACAAGTTCAACTCTGTAGAGAAGACATTTTTAGAAATATAGAAACACAGACCATGATGGCAGAAAAAGACCAGCGGGGTCCATCCAGTCTGTTCATGTTCCCTATAATCCTTGGAACCTTTCATGGAGCCTATTGTTCCTCCAGGGTACTCCCCATTCTATCCCCATTTTCATCCCTGGTCTTGTCATAACAGGTGACCACCATTCCCTTCATTCTATCCCATGCCTGCTTGAATCCTGACTGCATTTGCATCCACCACCTCAGCCGACAGACTTTAGATTTCAAAATGTATTTGTTCGACAGCATGTGTCATAACAAAAAGTTTAAAAGGACAGAAAATACATTTAATAAAATTTAAAAAGACAGATAATACAAAGTACAATTGACATCCATACATGAGATTTACAATGCAAGCCTCGGGTTGAAGGTAGTTCACCACAATCTTGTTTAAAAATATTTTTACATTTCAGATAACACAATTTTCAGTAAATGGATCATTCGTGATATCCAGATGGCAAACCAGGCTATGCAGGCTGTGGGATTACATCAGGACTAACCAAGTTATTTTCTGAAAGATCCCTGCAACAGTTCAAAGGTCTTATTTTCTAAATCAGAAACTGTGCCACAAATAAATGAGAAATGCCATGCTTCATGGTTATTAAAGGTTTTTCTGTATCTTACTAATTCCTTAGTGAATTGTGTCAAGGCACTACCATGTTTATTGTCTATGGAGTGAAGCAACATATATAATCCATCAGTTAAATTATTGACCTATGGTTGTATATAATACAGTACAGTATATGGATTGTTCTCCATTTGCTATATAATGGACAGTGAAAGATCATGTGTGCAAGAGCATTGATATGTGCATTATTATAATGGTACAAAATATTAGGTGGATCTTTTTTACAAATGTACGAAATTGCCAGCAGAAAAAGGCCCACAGGTCTATCAAGTCTGCCTGATTGTGCAGCTCTTAGTTTCATATCACTTCAGCTGCTCCACCCCCACCCAAAACTCTCCCTTTCTCCTCTTTTCCGGTCCTTCCCCCTTTGTGTTCTTGTCTGTACTAACCCTACCCTTGACTCAATCCCAACTCTGCTTAAAGATAACCACTGTCCTTTGAGTGATTAACTCCTTCACAAGTGCGTTCCAACCTGCCACCACTCTCTCTTTGAAGTAGTGCCTCCTCATCTTACTCCTAAACCTTCCCCATTCTAACTTCAGACTGTGCCCCCTAGTGACCCTTCCCCCCTTTAAGCGAAAGACTCCTCCACCCCTGATTTGGTTTATGCCTTTCAAGTACTTGAAGGTCTCTATCATGTCCCCTCTTTCCCTTCTTTCTTCCAGCAAGTACATGTTGAGCTCCTTCAACCTTTCCTTGTATGGCAACTCCCCTAGTCCCATGGTCATTTTTGTAGCCCTACACTGCACCCCCTCCAGTAATCTCCCATCCTTCTTGATGTATGGGCACCAGTACTGTACACAGTACTCCAAATGTGGCCTCATCAGTGATCTATACAATGGCAGGATGACCTCCACCTTTCTAGAGGTGATGCCTCTGGCAATGCACCCCAGCATCCTATTTTCCCTTGCTGCCACCCTCCTACACTTTGCTGATACTTTCATGCCCCCTGTAACTATTACCCCCATGTCTTTTCCTCCTCTGAAGCTGTTACCTGCACGCCCCCCAGCCAATAGCTGTTCATGGGATTTCTGGCTCTGAGGTGCATGACCTTGCACTTCTTAGCATTAAACTCCAACTGACACATCCTAGACCAGTGTTCAAGTTTAGCTAGATTCTCTCTGAGTGCCTGCCTCCCTTCCTCACTGACCACTTTTGCACAAATCTTAGTGTCATCTGTGAACAGGCTGCTCTTACTCTTGACCCTGCCTGCAATGTCTCCAGTAAAGACATTGAACAAAACAGGGCCCAGCACTGAACCCTGCGGTACCCCACTCTTTACTGGCCTTGGCTTAGATGTCTCCCCCCTTACAACTACCCTCTGTTATCTGCCCTGCAGCCAGCTCTCCACCCACCCCACCAGTTTTTCCCCAACCCTTATGTCCCTCAGCTTGCTCATTAACCTCTTGTGCAACACTGGGTTGAAAGCCTTGCTGAAGTCCAGATACAGGACATCCACAGCATGGGCTTCGTTAACTGCCCTAGTGACCCAGTCAAAGAAGTTGATCAGGTTAGTTTGGCAAGAGCTTCCTGTGACGAACCCATGCTGTCTCTCATCCTGCAGACCATTACTATCGAGAAAGGTTATCAATCTCTCCTTCAGAATGGCCTAAATCAACTTCCTCTGTCTGGAAGTTAGGTTCACCAGTCTGTAGTTGCCCGGTTGGTCCTTGGCTCCACTCTTGTGAATGGGCACCATGTGAGCCATCCTCCAGTCCCTGGGTACATTCCCCATCTCCAAGGAGGTGTTGAAAAGGTCTGACAGAGGGCCTGCCAACACCTCTGCCAGTTTCTTCAGGACCCTTGGGTGTACACCATCTGGTCCTGGTGCCTTGTCCAAACTGCAGGACTTTAAGGTCCTTCAGAACACTATCCTCTTGGATGAACCCATTTGTTATCTCTGTCCCCCCCAGCCTTACCCCTTTACCCTTCAGTTTGTGCCATCCCTTTCTTTCATGAACACAGAGCAGAAATACTCATTGAGTGCCTCTGCCAGATCTTCCTCTTGTTCCACCCATCTGCCCTCTCTCTTGAGTCTAACAATGTCATCCCTACAACTTCTATTCTCCCTTATATATTTAAAGAACCTCTTCTCCCGCTCTGATCTCCTGAGCAAACTTCAGCTTCTTTGCTGCCTTGGCTGCCCTGAGTGACCTGGTCACCACCATAGATGCCTTTATGAACACCTCTTTATCCTCCTCAAGCCCCGATTATTTTGAACTTAATGAAGGCCAATCTTTTTTCCCTCACCTTTCCCTCCACTTCCTTGCTGAGAAGCTAGGTTTTTTTGACCTGGACTGCTTACTCTAAGATTTGGCACACATGTTTGAGGCCTCATTCAGCCCCTTCCTAATGATTGCCCACTTCTTTTCAACATCCATCCCTGGCTTAATTTTAGCTAAACACCCCTCTAGGATGCAGCCCATTCTGGCAACATCTGTCTTCATGAAGTCCAACACTCTTGCCCTGTTCTTAGCCAACTCCCTCCCTGTGTTGAGGAGGAACCACACTGAGTGGTGGTTGCTTCCAGCTAGAGGGTCCTGTACTACCACAGCCTGAACTTGATCCCCATTTGTTACCACCATGTCCAGTATGTTCCTCTCCCTAGTAGGATCCATCACCCCTTGCACTAGGTAACTCTCCTGGATAGCCTCCAGCAGCACCTGTTCCCTGGCATGTGCTGTAGTTATTATCTGCAGTCAGCCTCAGGTAGGCTGAAATCTCCAACTATAACTGTATTCCCTTTGCCAATAACCTTCCTGATTTGGTCCCCCAGCACCCTATCCACCTTCTCACTCTGTGAGGGTGGCCTGTACACCACCCCCATCCTAAGCTTCTTGTCTTTAAGGCTTTGGAGCAATACCCATTTGGCTTCTAGCCTCCTTTCATCCCCCTCCTCCCTGGTACACAGTATCCCCTCCCTGATATAAATAGCCCCCCCCCCCCAGTCCCTGTGGAACACCTTGTATCCCTGGATCATGAGATTTTTCCATCTTTATTATATCTATATGCTATACATTGGTTGGTGAAAGTTCAAATCTTGTCATAATAATCGGTCTCTTATATTCTGGTAAAATAGGTAGGGTTAGATATGCTTCTAATCTTTGTGTTTTTTTTTTATTTATTAAAAACCATGGAACTGTGTTAAGTTTTTCTATGGCCCAAACCAAAGGAAAAAAGCCCTGGTGGCTAATGGTCCCTCCCCCCCACCAAACTCACATGTAAAAAAGATATTACCAGTGGCTAGCAGCCTCTCCCCCACAGGATCATCCACCCCATGCATCCTCTGTAAAGGAATGTGCTCATTCATTAACAGATCAGTGGGCAGCCAGTTGTGGTGTAGAGAGGAGGGTTGTGCCAATCGTCTGCTGGAGTTCATGATGGGGGTGAAACTGGGGTTGTGGGACACCTGCTGCAGAGGGGGGGTGAGGGGCACCAAACCACCAGGGATTTAGTGCTGGGGATCGGGGATGGGGAGAGGCTTAAACTTAAAACTGCTAGACCACCTGAGATTTTTTTTTAAACAGTACAGAGTTATGGACAGAGATAGGGATGGAGGGTTACTGTACACTTCTGGGCTGGGCAGGTGACCATGTGGAGGGGAGGGACCACTGCCCATTAGGGCATTTGTGGGGCTAGGAAGTGGGCACTGCTGGGCAAGTGATGGGATGAGAGAGGGATCACTAATGGAACCAGAGGTACCAGGGGTATTTTTATGGCTGCAGTGGGTGCAGCCCTACAGACATTTTACATATACAACAGGGCTGATGTCATGTTTTCTCTCTGTGGAACTGGCTAAAGGTGTAAATAGTCTCCTCCACCTTACCCTCCTCAAAGAAATGCTCTCGGCCCTCAAATAAATACACTTTCATGTTAATCAATGGTTTCAGGGCACTATTTTATTTCTTAATTGGGAGGTGCAAGAACTGGGACCTGAGTAGTGGGAGGCAGCATTAGTTTTTTTTTTTTTTTGGTACAATCCACCCCCACCTCCACCTGAACTGCTCCTAAAGATTCACCCCAACCTTTTTTTTGGTTCATGTGGGAGGGGCCTGATGTGGCTCTATCATGTTGGAGCAACTGACCATCAGAGCAGCCTGGGACATCAGAGCTTAAGGTTCAGAAAGAAAGAAAAAATAATTATGGGGTGCCTGAAACTGCATCCTGAAATTAGAGCACCTGAGGAAAACAGACACAGTGCTCTGACTCAAGTTGAAAAAGCCACATATATTTCTTAAACATTTTAAATAATACTAAAAGCATAAAGCCAAACACTTTGGATGTACTGAAGCACCAGACCCACTAGTTTTGGACCTGGACCAAGCAATGGAACAAGTTTGTGGAGCGATTGAGTTGTGGAGCCTTGCATTTTAGTAAGCACTAGGAGAACAGAAGATACTTAATGACTTCAAATGGTCTTAAAAAGCCTTGGAACAAATGATCATCAGAGCCACCTGAGGCCTCAGAAGGAAAGAATAATTAAGGAGTGCATACAACTGTGTTCTGAAATTACAGCTCCCAAGGAAAACAATAGACACAGTATTCTGATTCAAGTTGAAAGAGCCACAGGTTTTTCTTACACATTTAAATACCAAAAGTATAAAGCTTAAAGTTCAGTTTTTGGGATTAGCAATATTTGTTCCCATATTCAATATACATATATATATATATATATATATATATATATATATATATATACATACATATGGTTTGTCTTTTAGTTAGTTGTACAATATCCTTGTTGCAGTAATAAATTCTGATTTGCAATACTGAAATACTAAAGCCAATAGGGAGGCAGTATAGCACAGTGGTTTAAGGTTCTTAGCTACAAATTGGGAGACCTCGGTTTGAATCCCACAGCTCCTGTTTGCATACTGTGTGACCCTGAGCAAGTCACTTAACTTCCCTGTGCTCCTAGGTCACACCTGTAGACAAGTTTTCAGCTTAGTGTGCTACTCCTGGTTAAAGAATTTGGGGAAAAAAAAGTTCACTGCCTTTCATAAACTGTCTTCACTCCTTATCCTTAGGCTATTAGTTATCAGCATTGCCACAAGCTACATCTCATATTTCTCATTCACTAAGTGCCATTTTTGTCTTACAGGGACTAGCCCTCCAGCCTGATATTTCTGGTGCACTCTAGGCATATCCCCCCTCCCTCACCACACACACATAGACATCAGCATTTTTTTTAACTCTAAGCAAGACAATATTTGGCTCTAACAGTATGGGTGAGTTGGTCATAAAAATAAAATAGGAAAAAATAAGGATCAAGCAGGTGCCTTTTCCTTTGTTAGATACATGCAGACAGGAAGTGACAAATCATCTATGAAGAGTCCATTATATGAATGTTTTCCATGAACAACATACATTTTGTTACTGTCATGTCTGTAGCATAGTTTGTTGGGTGCGGTTTAGATACACTAGTGTGTAACAGCACTGCAGGGATAGATGTTTCAAAACTTTGAAAGCTTTGGTGTTAGTAATGCATTTAGAAATACATTTTTAAATGTCTTCACAGACAGGCAGTTTCATGTGAGGGCACATTTTTGGGGGGAGGGGGTTCAAATTATTTTAATCATGGGCACAGTACCTGTTAAACACAGTCCTTTGATGATAAAGTGTATTTTTTCTTTTACATTTGAAAAGTATGTAATATATGTAACTGTAGCAGTATTGTAAATGGGACTGGGGCATGAACCATGGTTAAGTGCCTAGAATTTTTTTTTTATATAATCATGTTTATATGTGGCAAGTACTGTAGGTAGGGGATAGTGTTTTGAATGTGGCAGTAAGACAGATTTGTTAGGATAAATATATGCTGTTTTGTAAATAAGAAAAAATTGTAATGTATACATTTTGCAAAACAGTGATACATGTCATAGTGTTTTCTTTCATGTATTGTTAGAAGAAATAGCTATGGCTCATTTTGTACTATCAGTAAAAGGAAAGAAGAAAACACTGAACAAGAAAACAATCTGTGATTTTAAAAGTTATTCTGATCACAGCTGACATAAAAAAGTCTCAACTGTATTTTTTTTTTATTTTATCAGGGACACTAGAAAACAAGATGTTTCAACATATCAATGAGCACTGATGCCATTTGCCTGTGTTAGGGAAGTTGTGGGTGGAGTTGCCTTGCACATGTAAAAGGATACCAGTTACAATTAACAAGTACTTGTAGAAGCAAATGGCTGGGTGTGTTTTTTTTTTCCTTCTTTCTTTTCACTGACATTATAATCTGAGCCAGGAAAATAATAAGACTGAACGGATCAGAGCTGACATTAAAAAATGTGATATTCCTAAGGTCTGTTGCATGCCCTGTATGATTTCATTTTCAGATGTCCATCAAGTCTAAAAAACATATTGTTGGTATAAACTGTGTCTCTTTTTCTGATTTCTTACGTCATTCTTTGGGTTTGAACATGTTTCAGCAAGTTTTAAAAATGTTAAAAATGTAGTGCATTCCTCCTGCCTGTCAGATAATAGGAACACTGATAAAAGGGTGATCTGTCTTGCCTTTTATTAAACTCAAGTTCAGAAAATCTTGCATATATTCTTGCAGTAGAGAGATATTGTAGCTGAATAGGTCCTTGGAAATCATGAGGCTGGGTAGTTTAATATATTCTATTGGACAAACGTAAGTCTAGCAAATAGGTGGTATAGCACATATGTTTTAGGAGGCCACACCAGCCCCTTCATTAGGTGCAATACCACTCTGAACAGAAGAAGCTAAATTGTTTTTCGGAATCTTTCCTTCTCTTCCTGTTACAGACCTGCTCTTTCAGACACTGAAGTTATTAAACTATCCAGTGACTTCTGCTTTCAACTTCAGGGTGCTTAGTGACCCTTCCCAAATGTCCTTTAATGTGGTATACTGGGAGCCCACCATGTGTGCCAAACCCTGCTTTTGTGTTTCTGACACCGGCATGCTTACTCCTGGTGTCAGATGCCCCCCCACACATATATCTTCCAACCTTGTGGTGCCCAATCCCCGGGTTGTCATTGATACCCCCAGTGGTGTGGCACCATGGCAGCCCACCCCAGTGTGTCAACATCCAGGTTGCTCTGTCAAAATATTCAATATATGTGTATATATATATATATACATACATACATACATATATATATATATATATATATATATATATATATGGTTTGTCTTTTTAGTTACTTGTACAAGTTCTTTGTTGCAGTAATAAATTCTGATTTGCAATACTGAAACACTGAAACCAATAGGGAGGCAGTATAGCACAGTGGTTTAAGGCTCTAAGCTACAAATTGGAAGACCTGGGTTTCAATCCCACAGCTCACACTTGCATACTGTGTGACCCTGAGCAAGTCACTTAACTTCCCTGTGCTTCCAAGTCACACCTGTAAACAAGCTTTCAGTTTAGTGTGCTACTCCTGGTTAAACAATTTGAAAAAAAAAAGTTTAGTGCCTTTCATAAACTGTCTTCACTTCTTTAATCCTATGATATGAGTTATCAGCATTGTCACAAGTTGCAGTTTTTATTTCTCATTCTTTAAGTGCCATTTTTGGCTTACAGGGAGTAGTCCTCCAGCTTGATATTTCTGGTGCATCCACACTCTAGGCATATCCACCCCCCCCACACACACACACACACACATAGACATCAGCATTTCTTTTTAACTGTAAGCAAGACAATATTTGGCTCTAACAATATGGATGAGTTGGGCATAAAAATAAAATAGAATAAAGGATCAAGCAGGTGCCTTTTCCTTTGTAAGATACATGCAGATAGGAGGTGACAAATCTTGTATGAAGATTCCATTATATGGATGTTTTTTTATGAACGACAGAAATGTTGTCATTGTCATGTCTGTAGCATAGTTTGCAGCCAGTAAACTATTATTTAGTTAGGTACTGTAAATGGCAGATTGTAATTCAGAAATCCAGTCTTGATAAATTTGGTTTCTCCCCTGAAGTCATAAGGGCCTGCCTGTGGTATCACAGTTGCTCCCATGACAACAGACCATGATGTTTCAACAGAGGATTATAAGGGGAGGTGGGGAGTAAGGTATCGAGCCAAATGAACTATGTGGTGTAAATATCGTGCATGCATACAAATGTGGTATGAATAAAGAATGTTGAGGTTAAATCTTAATAATTTATATGGAATGGAAGTTGAAATTAATATAGAGGATAATGTATGGGTCCTGATTGGTAACCTACTTGTTAACTGTTGAGAGGTTGCCATGGCGATTGTGTAAACCTCTCGAGCAAAGCTCGAGAGGTTTATGTTGCCATGGCAACCTCGAGACCGTTAACAAGTTGGTCACCGATCGGAACCCCATATTTTATATTTCATAGTGTATGACTGCCTTAAAGAACAAAGAAAAGAAGCTGGTACCTTAACTGAAAGTAATTTATGCCACCGCAGGTCAAGTTCTCACTGCCGTGGCCGTTTCGGGAGCCACTCACTTCCTCTACCAAGCATGCGCAGATCAATCCTGGTTGTTATACTAGCGATGTGACGTACCTTCGATGGGTTAACAACAAAGTGACGTCACATCGATGGCATAACAACCATGGGAAAAGATAGATTTTGGTAGATAACAACGTTCTACCATATAGTATATAAATATTACAGTATGTGTTTCAACATTTTCTTTGAAGAGTACGCAGCTATGTAATATCGAATCTCTGTATATAAGGATCAGAGCTATGGCTTGCATCATTTGCTATCTGTTCCTCTTTTTTTTCTCTATTTACCTTTCCCCTATTGCTCTCTACACATCAGCATTATTACCAAAAGGCAGCATAGTTTATCCACCATCTGCTATGTTGCACCCACAATGAGCACATGCATTTTTTGCACAGTATCTGTGATCAACTGTGCAGAAAAATGTTACACTGTTTAGGTGAATCAATATGTTTATGAGTGTAACAAATCAGCAACACACATACCAGAAAGTATGTGCTGGGCGCAGTTTAGATACACTAGTGTGCAACAGCACTGCAGGGATAGACGTTTCAAAACTTTGAAAACATTGGTGTTAGTAATGCATTTAGAAATACATGTTTAAATGTCTTTATAGTTAAACATGCAGTTCCATGTGAGAGCACATTTTGGGAGGAATTGGTTCAAATTATTTTAATCATGGGCACAGTACTTGGTAAACACAGTCTTTTATTTATTTATTTGCTTTTGTTTACTAGGTAAGCACACTAGACAGCCAAGTGTCTATTTTCAGGTGCAACCCAGGAGGGTTACAAGGTACATACAATGCATCAAACAAAGACAAGGTAACATACAGATACCTCAGGCAATGATCACGTAGGTACAGGTAGGTGATATAGCATAAACGCCAACGGGCATATATGGTTATGTAGGCAGATAGCAACACAGAATCATAACACAATGAATAAGCAGAAAAGTAACATCAAGGTGTGGAGTAACATCAGAGTTAGCTAAGATACATTTAGGTACAGTTATAACAGTAATAACAGGGCCTCCCCTTTGGACAGAAGGACAGAAAGTGCTTTGTGCAGATTTTCAGCAAAAAATGTAAACTGCTGCCGGTATTAACAGCAGTCAGGACGTCACCCTCAGGTTGAGGAATAAGGAGGGGAGGGTCTCCACTGAGGTCTGTATTGCACAAAGACAGTGAGAGGCTGATTTGAGGAAGCTCCAGAGGGATGCCTTGAAGCAGGGATGGGAGGGAGAGGCACAAGCTGAGGCAGGAAGGGAGTTTCACAGTTTAGGTGCATGGGCGGAGAAGGCCTTGCTTCCCCGTACGGGTGCAGGTCTTGGGCACCAAGTAGTCCAGTGCCATGCTGGATCTTAAGTTATAGGTTGGGGATGCATGTTTGAGGGGAAGGGTAAGAGCAGAAGGAGTGGCTGTTCTGACTATGTTATCTACAAGGTTACCCAGGCAAAGGCACAGTGCTTTTCAGGGGGGAGCCACTCAAGCCATGAGTAGAGCTCACAGTGATGCATAGGGCGAGGGGCAGAGAGTGAAAAGTGGCATATGTTGTTGTAGGCGGTGTCCCATTTTACTAGACTAGTTTTCGGGATGGGGCAAAGGCTGTGAATCCATAGCAGAGCATGGGAAGAAGTATACCCCTGGCTAAGGCAAGCCATGCAGCCGGTGTGATGCAGCTTTTGGCTCTGTAGGAAAGTCCAAGCTTGCCATTTGTGGACTTACATATGTTCCTAAGATGCACAGTGAGAGACAGTTGTGGGTCAAGGGTAACTCCTAGATACTTGACAGAGTCCACAACCTGCAGGAGGGTGCCATTGGTTCTAAAGATGGTTAAGGGAGTAGGGCAGGAGTTAATTTTTGCCACAGAGCCAAATAGCATGTCCTGGGTCTTTTCCAAGTTGATGGTCAGCTTGTGGCCCTCCAGCCAGTTTTGGATGAGTTCAAAGTCAGAGTCTAGCATGGAGTTGATGGCAGTAATCTCTGGGGAACTGGTCAGTATTACAGGATCATCCATGTATAGGGTGGGGTGCCCATGGGTTGTGACAGAGAGCAGTTCATTAATGAATAGGGAAAACAGAATGGGTCCAAGGACAGACCCTTGGGGGACTCCACAGTTAACTGAGGAGGGGACAGAGAGGGCACAGTTCAAGCTGGTGTATTGCTGCCTGCCCTCAAGGTAGTTGGCAAACCAGGCAAGGGCAGGAGGGGAGAAACCAAAAGATTGGATAGTGGAGCAGAGGAGGGAATGGTCAACTTGATTGAAGGTCTTTGAGAGATCCACAAAGATGGCATCAGTCAGAC
This sequence comes from Neoceratodus forsteri, assembly GCA_016271365.2. Lineage (NCBI taxonomy): Eukaryota > Metazoa > Chordata > Ceratodontiformes > Ceratodontidae > Neoceratodus > Neoceratodus forsteri. The sequence goes on along the minus strand of CM028134.1, from coordinate 314,260,448 downwards.
TGCCTTGATCAGTCGCAGTCCTGATCTCAGAGGTAACCACGGCAAGTGCAGTTGATGTACTGTGCCCTTTTCTGAAGCCGTGTTGAGCTGGAGAGAAAAGAGCATAACCTTGGAGGTAGTGGAAGAGTTGTCCGGCAACTGCCTTTTCAAGGAGCTTACAGATTGCAGAGAGTATGGCGATGGGGCAATAGTTTTTGATATCTTTGGTGTCACCTTGTTTGAAAACAGGGACAACCATGGCCACCTTCCAAGTGTCAGGAATGATCCCAAGATGAGGGAAGTGTTAAAGATGTGAGACACAGGCCAGGAAAGGAGAGGAGCCCCCAAATTGAGCAGTTTTGGTTCAAGTCTGTCATGTCCTGCCCCCGAGAGGGGGAGAGACTGGCCAAGAGTTTCTGGGTCTTTGAAACAGTGACCCATTTAAGGTAGAAGGGCGGTCGAGGGGTGTGCCCACCTAGAGGCTTAGGGGCAGGGAGCTGGGTAGAAAGGGGAACAGGCAGGTCCCAGAACATGGAGTTATATGCATTGGAGATAGGATGGGGGTTATTGCAGTTGGCCCCAGCAATATGCATGTCAGTGGCCTGTACCCTGGCAGATCCTCCAACAAAAGATTTGATAGTTTGCCAAAAATTCCGAGGGTTTTTGGTCGAGGTAAGCAGGGCAGATTTGCAGTACTCACTCTTGGTGGTATGGATAGTTCTTTTACAAGAATTTCTGAGCTGCCGTTATTCAAGGAGGTCATCATTGTTGCAGGAGATCTTGTGTTTCTCTCAGTGTTTGTCTCTCTGCTTCATTAGGGAGAATAGTCCTCCATGGAGCCATTTTGTGATGGTGCCCCTCACCCTCCTTTTTGTGAGAGAGGCGTGCTTGTTTTGCAAGAGGACAAATACCTTAAAGAAATTGTCAAGTGCTGCTACTGGGTCATTGGTGGCAGTGACCCTAGTCCAGTCAGTGTGTCATAGGTCCTTGAAGTAGTCATTGAGTGTGAATTTGGAATAGTCTCCCATCTGGATAACTTTGCTGGAGATTTTAGGCAAGGAGATGCCCCAAATGCAGAAAGTTGGAAAGTGGTCTGAGATAGCATCAGGGAGTATTCCTGAGTAAAACATTCTGTCAGGCCTATTGTTAAGCACTCAGTCTATAAGGGATCCTTTATCCCCCTGTGGGTTAAGTCTTGTGGGTGTCATAATGAGCTGGCAGAGCACGAAGCCTGAAAGAAGTGGCTCATAAAGCTTGGTATTAGGACCCAACTAATTGAGATTGAGGTCCCCCAGGACTAGCAGCTCGTTTGACCCAACCTTATCCCTAAGGTGGTCGAGTAGTGAGGAGAGCCCAAGTACGTCACCCTTGGGAGGGTTGTAAGCACAGACAAGATGCACCTTTTTTGTGTTCCCAAGCAGGAGGAGCGCATGAAGGAATTCTCAGACTGGGGATGCAGGAAATGTGTGATCAACCGAGGACACATTAAGGTGCACCTTATGATAGAGTAGCACTCCACCCCCATGCTTGCTTCCTATCCTGTCTCTCCTGAGAAGGCTGTAGCCTGGGAGGGCACACAGGGAGTCAGGAATATGTGGCTTCAGCCAAGTTTCAGAGATCCCCATAATGTCAGGGTTGCAGTGGGCCACCCAGGCCGTGAGTTCAGCTAGGTTGTGGAGGATGCTATGGAGATTTAGGTGTGCGATTTTTAAGCCTTTGGCTGATAGTCATCAGAGGGTGGCTTGAAGTAAGTCAAGGTAGCCAGAGGACCTTGGAAACTGGCAGTGTCCCCCACCTATGCAGGTAGTGCCATGGTGCCAGGTGTGACAACAGCAGGAGCAGTCATTTCCTAGTGGAACAGCAACTCGGCCAAGGTTTGTAGGTGTTGGTACATCCAATGCACTCACTGCATGTAATGATGATTTACATAAGCCCACCAAGGTCTGCAGGTGTTAGCACTTACAAAGCACACACAGCATGTTCAGGTGACCTTCGTAAGCCTCTTAGGCAATAAGGAGAGAGGCAACATTAGGATCAGAACATCCCCGGAACACCACAAGGGGGTGGGTATGTTAATGGCTGCATGACACACTTCCAGAAGGCAGATAGACACTATGTTGCTGTGAGTAAGAGTGAAGGTGGATAACGATGCAGGCGTGCAGGAGCAAGTGATGTAGGTACCTGCTTGAAGGGAGACAGAGTATACTCCTAATTGTACTCTGCTTCAATGATCACGCACTAGGCTGGTGCACGCTGGTAGTGTAAAATTGATGTCCACCAGCAAGTGAGATGCAGTAGAGCACCTCTAGAGATTGGTAATCCCAGTAAAGCAAGTGGTAAGGAGACAAGACTAGAATTCTGAAACTCTAGTCAGTGAGGTTAGGCAGTGGTGTCCACTAGAGGTGAGAGTAGATAAGCTTTTAATGGCAAAAAAGGGCTGATAGGTTTTTATTTCATTTGGCATCACCACCTCACATCATCCACGTCATCCAGCTGGCCTATATAACGCCATGTTGACCTAGGGTGGTGGATGGGGTGGGGGGGCAGATCTATGCCAACACTAACAAAAATGCGCTCACAAAATGGCACCAAGTTTAAATCTACTCCATGTGTTCCACTGCACTGTCCAGCAAGGCTACCAGCTACAGTCTGGCATTGGGAACTTCACGGAACAGAGTGGTGCCGGTACTCGGCTGAAGCAGGCATACCTTTCAGCCAACGAATTCAATGGTGGGGGGGTCCAACTTGCTTGGGGGGGCAACCTCCTGAGGCCCTCATAACCATGATTCCAGCACCAGCTTTCTGTAGGGGAGGGAGAGGGCAGGCTCCTGGACCCTCATGACCTGCTGAGGAAAGAGAGGAGAGGTGACGCCACTTATAAGTGGGACACAGGTAAGTTGAGAGGAGGAGTCAGGTTTTTTTTTTTGTCTAAGTAACTCAGGGGGCATGCACAGTTTAAAGATCAACAGCATTAAGGCTGGGCACACTTTCAGCTAAGAGCTGTGTCTGTCCCAGTGTAAGGCGTAGGTTAGGACCTTAGCTGCCTAGTTAAAACAAAGTTAGTGAGTTTTTGGAGGAAATTTCAGCCTTAGGAGAATAATTTACCAGTCTCCTATGCACGAGTAAACTAGCATTCTAAGCCCTGAAACACACACAGTTGATTTATATGCAGTCACAGTGCAGCAAGTTGATGCTAAAATCAGGTTCTGCACCTGATCTGTACATGAGGAAGGATGGTCAGATTTGGCCCAACAGCTAGTGCGACCTGCAGCCATGCTTGCAGTTTGAATTAAGGCACCCTTCAGAAAAGCACACATACGTGCTGGGTTATTACCTCTTTGGTCGCTTAAGCACAGGCATGCAATTAAGGCAACAGTCCAGAGTTTATACAGGCATAGTAGAAGTCCACAGTTTAGCAGGTTTAAAAAAACAATCAGCAGATCTACGCTGACACTAACAAAACTGTGCTCACAAAATGGTGCCAAGTTTAAATCTACTCCATGTGTTCCACTGCACTGTCCAGTAAGGCTGCCAGCTACAGTCTGGCATTGGGAGCTTCACAGAATGGAATGATGCTGGTACACGGCTGAAGCGGGCATACCTCTTGGACAACTAATTCAATGGTGGGGGTCCGACTTGCTTGGGGGGGAGGGCAACCTCACGAGGCAGTTATGACCATGATTCTAGCACTGGCTTCCTGTAGGGAAGGGGGAGGGCAGGCTCCGGGGCCCTCACGGCCTGCTCTCTGCCAATGGATTCAATGGTGGGGGTCTGACTTGCTTGGGGGGGGCAACCTCCCAAGGCCCTCAGAACCATGATTCCAGCACAGGCTTCCTGTAGAGGAGGGGGAGGGCAGGCTCCAGGGCCCTCATGACCTGCTCTCGGCCAACGAATTCAACAGTGGGGTCCGACTTGCTTGGGGAGGAGGGCAACCTCCCAAGGCCCTCACGACCATGATTCCAGCACCAACTTCCAGCACTGGCTTCCTGTAGGGGATGATAAAGTCTATTTTTTCTTTTAAGTTTGAGAAGTATGTAATATATGTAGCTGTAGCAGTGTTGTAAATGGAACTGGGGAACGAATAATAGTTAGACAGAAACATAGAATTTGATGGCAGATAAGAACCACTTGGCCCACCTATTCTGCCCAGGTTAAGTGCCTAGAATTTTTTTTTAATATAATCAAGTTTATATGTGGCAGATAGGTAGAGGATAGTGTTTTGAATGCGGCAGTAGAACAGATTTGTTAGGATAAATATGTGCTGTCTTGCAAATAAGAAAAAATTGTAAGGGATACATTTTGCAAAACAGTGATTATATATATATCATAGGGGTTTCTTTCATGTATTGTTGGAAGAAATAACTATGGCTTACTTTGTCCTATCAGTAAAAGGAGAGAAGAAAACACTGAACAAGAAAACAATCAATGATTTTAAAAGCTATTCTGATCAGAGCTGACATAAAAAAAAATCTCAGCTGTATTTTTTTTTTATTTTATCAGGAACACTAGAAAGCAGGATGTTTGAACACATCAGTGAGCACTAATGTCATTTGTCTGTGTTAGGGAAGTTGTGGGTGGAGCTGCCTTGCACATGTTAAAGGATACCAGCTGCAATTAACAACTACTTATAGAAGCAAATGGCTGGGTGTGTTTTTTTTTCCTTCTTTCTTTTCACTGATATTATAACCTGAGCCAGGAAAAAGAAGACTGAACAGATAAGAGCTGACATTAAAAAATGTGACATACCTAAGATCTGTTGCATGCCCTGTATGCTTTCATTTTCAGATGTCCATCAAGTCTGAAAAACATATTTTTGGTATAAAATGTGTCTCTTTTTCTGATTTCTTAAGTAGTTCTGTGGGTTTGAACACATTTCAGCTGGTTCTAAGCATTTTAAAATGAAGTGCATTCATCCTGCTTGTCAGATAATAGGAACACTGATAAAAAGGATCATCTGTTTTGTCTTTTATCAAACTTGGATTCAGAAAATCTTGCATATATTCTTGCAGTAAAGCAAGATTGTAGCTGAATAGGTCCTTGTAAATCATGAGGCTGGGTAGTTTAATATCTTCTATTGGACAAACATAAGTCTAGCAAATAGGTGGTATAGCTCATATATTTTTTTGGGGGGGCACACCAGCCACTTCATTAGGTGCAATACCACTCTGAACAGAATAAGCGAAATTGTTTTTCAGAATTTTCCTTTCTGTTCCTGTTACAGACTTGCTTTTCAGACACTGAAGTTATTAAACTATCCAGTGACTACTGTTTTCAACATCAGGGTGCTTAATGACCCTCCTTTAATGTGGCGCAGTGGGAGCCCACCCAGTGTGCCAAACCCTGCTTTTGCGTTTCTGACACTGGGATGCTCACTCCTGGTGTCAGATGCAGTCCCCCACACACACATCTTCCAACTTCGTGGTGTCCATTCCCTGGGTTGACATTGATACCCCCAGTAGTGTGACACACCGGGAGCCCACCCCAGTGTGTCAACATCCAGGTTTCTCTGTCAAAAAAACTGGACCTAGAATGTCTTTTTTTTATTTAACCTGAAAAACAAGAAAACAGACCCTCGTTGTTGCCAGAGGACCCCTCACCCAACCCACACCCTCCCTCTGCACTCCCCACTTCCCTGCACCCCCCATCCATACTTAACTGCAGAAGTCGGGAGCATAACTCTTCAGTGGACTAGGAACATGTCTACACTCTTCAAACACTGACCACAAACTGAAGAAATGACAGTAAATCATATAGTGGCAATCAGTGTGTGTGTGTGTGGGGGGTGGTCAATTTAGGTGGCTATCTCAGCCATTTTGGGGAGTTTTAGTCCCAAATTTTCAACATGGGGTTCTTGGGACCCCTTCTCATGAACACAGTCACTGTCATTTCATTATTTAGTCCAAAAAGGTAATTTCATGGTAACTGCATGGAATCACCTTTTGGGACTGGTTAATGAAACAACAGGGCCACTGTTCATAAGATGTGCTCCCAAAAAGCCAATGTTGCAAATTTGGTGAAAGAAGTCCAAATAATGACTGTTATGAGCATGTGTTGTGCAGTTTCCATGTACGCTTGTAACTTTGGCAATTTTTAATATTTTCACTCCAGATTTTCAACATTGCCATTTTTTTACACCTGCTTATGAACAGTACAGCTGACATTTTTCACATGCTGCCCAAAATGTGCTTTATCACATGTGATGCACAATGGCAAGATCGCTGTGGGAAATCAATGTTCAGGACACCTTAACAAAATCACAGTGCTGATGTTCATGAGCTGAGGTCCCAAAATGCCTATGTTGAAAATTTAGTTAAGAAAATTCCCAAAATTATTGTGTTATGGACACGTGTTGTGCAGTTTCTATGCATACTCGTGACTTCACCAATTTTTCATATTTTTACTCCAGAATTTTTACACCTTCTCATGAACAGTACAGTTGTCATTTTTTACATCTTGCCCCAAAATTTGTTCTGCTCCTGTGGCTTCAAATTGTGCAGGTACTGTGCAAAATCATCTTTCAGCTAATGAACTGATAGTGCCACTGTTCATGAGGTGGGGTCACAAAAAGCCCATGTTAAAAATTTGGAGTGCAAATACCAACAAACACCTTGGGCATTAGACTTTCCAACCACAATGCCCCACCTGTAGAGACTGACAGGAGTCGGGGTGTGACTTGGGATTAGTGACTATAATGCTCACATCAGTCCATGCCCACCCCCAGCTTGCAGCCAGTGACAGGCATTGAGGTGTGCCTTGGGCTCTTTACCACCAAAGTTTACCTCATTCTCCTATACAGCACCCATTTCAGCATATTTCCTTATGGAATGGGGTGAGCATAAGGCCTGAAGAGCCCAAGGCACACCACAACATTTGTCAGTGTCTGCAATGAAGAGTGAGGTGAAATGGCATGAACGTTATGGCCAATGACTCAATGTATGTCAGTCTCTGCTGTGAGGGGGTGGGGTCGGCTTCAGTTCCATACTTCACTGCCATTCCTATTATGCATCTCTCTAACTCCTTCACTACCGATGCCAATGCCAGAAAGACAACATTCAGCATTGACAAATGCTTGTTTTTATTTGAAGATGTGGCTTTAAATCCCTGAAACCCATTAGTATAGCCCTAGACTGCTGACGTCAAGTGAACCAAAATAGCAGCATTTTAGGTGCACCCTTTGTTAGAAACAAAATGCTTTCAGGATAGCAAACAGCTAATAAATGATAGCCCTACCTTATGAATTCTGGGAATATCTTATCTTAGTAGGCTGCATTAGCTATCATGACTAGTTAAGGAAAGAGACTGTAAGATGGAGTTCAGCCACAGAAGTTTGATTTGAATATAGGGACAAATTAATGTATGTCATAACCAAAGAGGTTCTGTTAACAGAAGGAGTAAAATTCATGTAAATACAATATATCTCAGCTTATAAATCCAAGGTCATGAGTGCACAAGTGCACTACAGACACACACATGCACACACACATGTTCCTGCAGTGTTATTCATTTTACACAATTGGCATCAGACAAAAATATGAGTTCTCAGTAGAGCTGCCAATCTCTGGCAGTTATAGCACTGCTGAGACTGATCATCGCATGTTGTATTTTAGGCATGCTTTATTGTTTACTTGCGTGCATGCAAAAGAAACATGTGACAGCTTGCTGGAGAAGCAGTTTGTGGAGGTGCTATTGTGTTGTGGCCAATGCCCCCACTGCTTTGTGGGGCTTGTCTCTGTGGCAACAATAAATGAGCATGCTGTCTATGATAGCAGTGCAAAAGCATACCACCAACTTAAAATAATTTTGCCACTGCAATGAGGAAGCACTATCTCATTGCAGGGAGTGCCTTGCCTGGTGTAACATTTCAATAAGCATAGCGTCAGCTGTCACTGTTGCTGTCTGCCTCTAATCCCCAGAAAGCTGACGTCTGAGGTGCCCAGTCCCCATCAGCATGCCCATCCCTAGTTGATTTGCTGATGGGGTAGTGTGACAGAGTGATATCTGCCATGGAATGGTGCCCTGATATTTGAACCCACCCCCAAGAAGTAACTAAAAGCTGCTACTAAATGTTACTTAAGTATTACTAGGTTAAATAGGATAGGATAGGATAGAATACATTAGCAGCCAGATATGCAGAGAGTTGCCAGGTGAGACAGGTTATACCGAATGGTATTTACCCCACTGCCCTGTACCATCTGAATGGATGCTGGCAATGTGTGAGTAAGTAAAAAGTGTTAGCAATGTTGGGCCATGAATAGATGGGCAGCCGATTTAGGCTGCTGGTATAGAAGTAAAAAGGGCATATAATGCATTGAGAATACATAACATAAATATGCCCCTTGGATAAAGTAAAACACATGTTGTACTGTTTAGTGGAGGTCCAGGGAAAGCATAGTTAGAATAAAAATGCAGGTCGCCCTTTTGGTGTATACTTTGGTACCCCATATTGTTTAGAGAGCAGGGAGAGAGAGAATATTGTTTTAAAATAGGAACACATTTGCTCCTGGCACTCTATTCCTTTCTCACTCTCTCAGTTCTGTGGCAGTATTTGGAGTGAAGCGGGCAGCTGGCAAGATGACAGAGATGCCAAAAAGAGATAAAATATAAGAAAATAAGGAGAATTGTGCCCCGATGGGTGCTCATTGCACTCAGTGTTGCACCTCTTTTGTAGTTTGGAGCAGGATCAGCTCCACCGTTGCTGCGGAGCATAAACATGCTCAAAAGCTATAGAAAGTGCAACACAGGTTCCTTGTTTGGAGTAGAATGACAGCAGTGTGTGTTTAGGAGAAAAAGGCATGCTCTGACACTCAAAGACTTCATCACATGTTGTGGTGTTTCCTTTACTGTTCTGGGGACACTCTAGAAAGAAAGGGAGTAGGAGGTCCCTATTCCTTAAGCAGAAACTGATGCCCTCTCTAAATCCAAAAAAATTGGAGGAGTGTGCCCGCTCCTCACCTTGTCTTGCGGTGGGCTATTGTGAGGGTAGTGCAAATCCTGATGTGATTCGGGATTACCACCGCCCGTAATGGTAAGGGGTTGCCTGGCTGCCAGTAGTAATTGTAGCCACTTCACTCCCCAGAAAAGCAAAGCACGCTTCTTTGTGTGAATAGCTCAATTCACACAGAAAGAGAATCGAGCAAGAACGTAAAAAGGAGCATAACCTTTTTAAAAGAAAAGAGGAGTGCACTTGCTCCTAGCCTCTATTTTTTTTCTTTTACTTGTATGCTAGCAAGGCATGAATGAGTGGCTGGCTGCCAGAATTGTAGTTTATGCCACCACTCTGTGTCTCTCTGTTCCTCTGTTGTCCCTTCAATGAGAAAACAGACCAAAATGAAAAGTTCAGCCTATGGGCTAAAATTTCTACCATTGGGGAAAGAAAGGAAACGTGCTCCACAGAAATAGGAGCTGTTAGGAATAAATGGAAGGGATACAAATGAATGCCAGATGGGATACATTTCTAATATGGGGCATAGTATGCTGAAAACATATATAAAAAATTAAAAGGAAGCAAGATATATGGAAAGGAAAAGAGAAATATAAAACTCAGAACAGCTCATTTAAAGAAAAGACACTGAGACATTTTGTGGGCTCTAAAGGTACATCCCTTCAGTAATCACTTGTAGGGTATAATGAAATACAGAGTTAAACAGTATATGTATAATAATGCCTGCCACTATACTGTGAAACTGACCTGTTCATCAGAGAGTTCAGAAAGACTGACAATTCCTATAGGAGGGTAGCAGCCCCTATTGGCCTGTATTTATGCTAACAGGAATCTCAGTATGAACTGATCAGTGGGAGGAGTTAATGGTAATGAAGGTCATTACGTCCTTTAAGTTGGATACACCTATTCAAGGATGGGATAATTAGGTACTGTTTAAAGAAAGTAATTTCTGTCTACGAGCTTAGGAATATTCCATTTTTAATTTTTGTATGGCCCAGGATATGAGCCAGATAAGGTATTGTTTTGGAGTTGATTTTAGGAAGGGGGCAGATCACATGACTTGTGATGTCACTCCCAGAATTATATAAATAGCTACCAGCAGGGGTGTTTGATTAGATTGATCTAGAGATCAAGAGAGTCAGTCTAGCACTGACCAGAGAGAAGGAAGGATCAGTCTCGGAGCAGACTGAAGGAAGCCATTGCTGGGCATCAGATTGGACCTTTCCAAGGCAATTTATGTTGGATTGAGATACAGGCATAACATATGAAATAAAACTTAACTGTTTCTTTTTTTAATTTTCTTTCTGTAAATACTATCATTAAAAATTAAAAATAAAATAAGTGCCATCTAGGTGCTTTTTATGCACCCAAGCTAAGTGTCTGCCTTGATAATTGTACTCTGGAATACAACCCTAAGCCACAGTTAGTGTCAGAAGTGGGATTTGGCTGAATGTCCAAGTAATCCTGAGGGAATTCAGTCAGGGTGTCTGACAAGGCATCACAGGGTACAGGCAACAGCATGCATAAGCGCCGGAGTGAAGGATGTGGAACAGAAGTGGAAACAGTGGCCAGGACGAGGCACTGCCAGATCAGAGGAGTTGGACCCAGGATGGAAACACTGGCCTGGATGAGGCACTGCCAGATTGGAGGAGATGGACCCAGGATGGAAACAGTGGCCTGGACGAGGCAATGCTAGATCGGAGGATGAGTGGTGACGGTAGCCTGAGCTAGGTACCAAGGGACCAGAGGAACTTGATACACTGGTTATATGACTGATGGATGGATGCAGAGTGTTGATGGAAAGAGGCTGAGGGGAGATGCCTCGAGTTGAGGAACCAGAGGGACAAAATCAAGGTGGTACCAAGAAGGAAGGTGCCTGAGAAGGCAGAACCTGAGGAAGCCCCAGTGATGTGTTTCATGTTGGACTTAACGATTTTACCCATGTTTCCCATTATGTACTGGTTGGAGGAAATTGGAGAGAAAACCTCACAAAAATCCCCAGGTAAGACTATTTATAAACACTCAGGGGTGAACAGTGAGCCTCCAAGCATGAAAGAAAAAAACTGAAGAGTCTCATGTACCTGTCAATGTTTGTTGTAATAAACAGAAACTAGAATGTCATAACTCCAGTGTAGCATAGGGGAGGTATCAGGTGGGAGACCCAGACATTATGAAATTACAGGCATACATGAAAAATCAGGAGGACGGTAGGGCTGCAGGTACACAAGGAATAAAACCTCTGTGATGGGTAGAAAACAAACAGGGAACCCTCTACCACATTAAACCTCACCCCCAGACGAAGAGGTTATGTGCAAGAATAATAGTACCAGTAGACTATAGTGGTCATAGAAAATGTTTGTACTATACATTCCAAACCTCTGCAATCTGAAGAAGTCTTAACAGAACTCACCTCAGCATTTTTTTGGCCAGGGATGTACCGTCAAGTTGCTGAGTACTTAGAAAGAAGGTGTGTTAGCCAAAATGTAGCTGCTAGATGCATAGGAGGTGAAACCTGAAAATGGGAGGGCTGCAAAGGATGGCAACCATGGAAAAAGGGAAGGAACCGATGCATGGTAGGAAGCGCATGGAAGAGAAAGCACACTAAGTACAGGTACGGATGAAAAAGGGATCTCTGAAAGTTATAATGCTGAGGTTAAATAGCGTCATCTCAGAAATAAACAAATAGTAGCAGTAAAAAGGAAATATTCTACTATATATGTACCTGGGCACAGGAGTAAAGAGATGACAGTGATGATACAGTTTATATGTCTCAAGCCTGGTATGAGGAAGAATGAGTACATGAAAGGATAACTCAGACAAATAGTAAGAAAGTACAGATAAATTGTGAAAAGTCAGACCCAGGGTAAAAATGGATAAAAAGTGAAGTTTGAAATGATAACGTTGATGTGCTGTGTCTGATTTAAGGGACCCTGGGGTGGATCTAATGGATGAGAGAGGGCTATAGCGCCATCCCCTTCCAGGAAGGTGGGAAGGTGGACTGATATAAAATGCACCAAATGTTTGCCTATGTACAAATTGATTTTTTTTTTGTTCTGTGATTTTCCTTCTATGTTGCAGCACTCTTTCTTTACTATTTTTTCAAATATTTTCCCACGTCCAGTGAGTTGGCCACTTTTGGGTGTTTTTTCTTATCTATTTGATCTATCTACACTGTTGATCTGTGTCTATGTTTTCTTTTTTTTAAGTTTAAATGATGAGGTTTATGACTTACCACCATTGATGCAGAGTGTGATGTAAATGGGTACTATAAAAGGGTACTAGGTGTGCTTATGAAAAGAGGACACAAAATGTAAAGTGTACAGGAGTAATATGGTGATGACAGTATGTGTGCTTATGAAAGAGGGCACAGAAATATTTATAAAGGTTGATGTTTTTTGGATTGTGTGGTAGTTAAATATAGAGGTTACTATATTTAACTCAATGATAACAGCTCCAGGGTTAATGAATGGGTAGAGTTTCAGATGCTTTGCATCTTGACTAATGTGATTTAAGGGACCCTGAAGTGAAGCTCTATGGTGAGGTTGGGCCAGAGCTCCACTATACCCTCATGTTGGTTGGTATCTTAAGATAATCTTGGACAACCATTGGATGGTTGCCCTCTTAAGTGGGGAGGTATGTGATAGAGTGACCTCTGTCATGGAAGGGTGCCCTGGAATTTGAACCCCCCCAAGAAGTAATAAAAACTGCTACTAAAAGCTGCTACTAAACATTACTTAAATATTGTTAGGTTAAATAGGATAGAATACATTAGTAGACAGATATGCAGGGAGTTGCCAGGTGAGACAGGTTATACCGAATGGTATTTGCCCCACTGTCCTGTACCATCTGAATGGCTGCTGGCAGTGTGTGAATAAGTAAAAAGCGTTAGCCATGTTGGGCTACAAATAGATGGGCAGCTGTTTTAGGCTGATGGTATAGAAATAAAAAGGGCATGTAAGGCATTGAGAATACATAACATAAATATGCCCCTTGGATAAAGTAAAACACATGTTGTACTGTTTAGAGGAGGTCCAGGGAAAGAGTAATTAGAATATTGCTTTGATTTGAACTGTGTGCAGTAAGAGAGGTGTGCTGGTTCTCTAATACTGTGTTTAATTATTATTTTAACAGCAGCAGTCTTTATTCAGCAGTGCTTGGAGCCCTGCTCCTGAAAAGTCAGGAAGCCGGAATAGTCCAGAGTGGCCTAGGACTACAATTCAGTCGTGCCACATTTGGTTTTGATTTTACAATACATGTACTGTGCACTGCAGCATTGTACCTTTTCCACACATGAGTGGATAATGTAGTAGTGCAGCAAGTTTGGGGCTTAATTAGTTGTAGAGTAGTTTCAGGGGTCTGACCTCACCTTAGTCACTTCTGGGTTGAACACTACTATTTCTACGAGCTCTGCTGTGAGCGGGGGCATTATTGCTTTGATTTGAACTGTGTGCACTAAAAGCGGTGTGCGGGCTCTCTCCTACTGTGTTTAATTATTATTTTAACAGCAGCAGTCTTTATTCAGCAGTGCTTGGAGCCCTGCTCCTGAAAAGTCAGGAAGCAGGAAGAGTGACTTGTAGTCCAGAGCTGCGTAGGACTACAATTCAATTGTGCCATATTTGGTTTTGATTTTAAAATACACATACTGTGCACTGCAGCATTGTGCCTTTTCCACGCATGAGTGGATAACACAGTTTTGTAGCAAGTTTGGGGTTTAATTAGCTGAAGAGTAGTTTCAGGGGTCTGACCTCATTTTAGTCACTTCCGGGTCGAACACTACTATTTCTACCAGCCCTGCTGTGAGCAGGGCGTGCGGTTCACTGTGTGCGGTGGTGCACACAAGATGTGTGCCAAGATACGCATGTCTGTCTGTGTTTGTACGTTTGGCGTGATAGGCATGTTGTGTGTGACAGGTTTGCTTATGTGACATTGTTTTCTCTGAACTATATTGCTTTGGTTTACAGACCCTGAATTTACAGATTGTTTGTTACACAAGCTTGTCCGTGTCGCTTGTAGTTGTTTCAGTACTGAATTTTTAAACCCCAATTTGCTTCAGTTTCACTAGGTTTATATTTTCTTTTCTACGTGGCAGTGTTGCTCAGAGCTCAGATAAACTGAAAAAGGTTGCTAGGCAGGCAAGTTTGTATCCATTTACTATTTATTATAGTTTTGTGGAATCATGACATCCATTCAAGTCCCATATGTGATTTAAACAGCATAATCACCACCAATGGTGAAGTTACCCATAAATGCTGGTCTTGTAATATGTTCAGTCTACACGCTGTTATTTATGAAAATCAACCATTCCAGTGTTCCAAATGCACTGAAAATGTGGTACTACAATTTGAAATTAGCATGCTTTTTAAATGTTTAGTGGCTGTTGAATCTAGCCAGGATATGCTGTCCAATAGGCTTTATCAGGATAGTATTGGAACTGATCCTGTTTCTACCCACACAGCTGCTTTAGTTTCACAGCCCTTAGTAGCAAATAGTTGCCTTTTTTTTCCAATGGTAATATTCCACTTGGTGTTCCATACTTCATTTTCCCTACTGCCTTAACTTCACAGTGTTCCACAGTTGTTAGCAGTGTTATTCCAACTAGTACTATCTGCCCCCTCGCAGTTGAACTTTCAAAAAATAGAGCACACAAAGATGAATTGTATCCGGATAGTTGTGTGGAGGACTCTATTTAGTATAGTGTCCAAAAATCTAAAGTTAGTAAGAAAAGAAGAAAGGCTGAACAGTTTAACATTGTGCTACAAAATAGTTTTGATCATTTGTCTTCTTTCTCCACCAAACCTGTTGATCCACTTATAGATAATACTATTAGTGAAAGTATTCCCTTGGGTTCTGTGGTCAGTGATAGGGGTACACAAAACATTTATTCCCAGTTACCACCCCCCAATCTGATTTCAGACTTCCCATTACTTGACTTATCATCCAACAATATATTCATTAGTACCCCTGAAAATGTTACATCAATCCCTACTCCTAGTAGTGATAACACACATTCTAGACACATTTTCGTAGTGGGTAACTCCATAGTAAAACATCTGGACAGGGCAATTTGTGAACCAGATAAGTTCAATAGGGCTTGCTTTAGTTTTAATGGAGCTAAAATTACTGATATAACACATATGGCTGACAACATTTTTAGTTCCCAGGACAGAAACACCCTTTGTATTATTCATGCCGGAGCAAACAATATTTATCAGGATTCCATTCAAAATATTTAATTGGCTTATGTTGCAATGACTAATAAATTAACTGAATTAGGATGTGATATCTATTTTTCTGACATTTTACCTATTCCTAGGTTTTCTCCCTTTTTAAATGCCAAGATACATAGCATCAATAATTGGCTTTGTCATTGGTGCCTGTGTCAAAACATTAATTGCATTACCCATTGGGAGGAGTTTTCTGATCGACCTGATTTGTTTTGCTCTGATGATCTACATAGAGAATAAAGGATGGGGGAGTGTGTGTTATGAGAATTTAATGCACACCCAAAGTGTGGGATGCTACATAAACCCGAGGAAGCCGAGGGTTTATAACATCAACACTGAGGGTGCTCATTAAATTCTCATATGATACACACTTCCCAATTTTTTATTTTATATAATTTGCTGGAGAGCAATTTTTTCCAACCTGAGTGCTGTGATCACACACAGTCACTCACACACTCTCCCCCCCCCACACACACACACACATACACACACGTATATATACATACACACACACACACACACTTTGAAAACAAGAAATCCCTATGGCAGCTTTACTGTAGTTCTTTGGGGCACCAAATGCAGCAGCTTCCTTTTTCTCCCCCCCCCCAGCTCCCACTCTAAATTACCCAGCTGAGCTGTGCAGCAGTCCCCATTCCCTCTCCCTCTTGTGCCACATCACCCTCCAACTCACTGTACTCTCAGATTCAGAAAATAATTTTTTTTAAATGTATCGGCTAAAACCTCGATTGCGATTAAGCTCGCACTTACCTGTGTCAGCCACAGACTAATTCCCACCAACGGTGTGTGTCGCACAAAGCTAGTGAAATGCAGGATCAACCAGATACTTTAAAAAAATATTATGGTACTATTTAAAGTAGGCGCAACAAAATAAATAAAAAGAACGATTAGGTGAAGATGTAACCGTGGCGGCTCCTCACTAACTAAGATACGGAGCCGCCATGTTTTCAGAACTGTTTAGCCCGTCCACGCTGAAAATAGGAGCCAATGAGGGAGCGCTTCCTTTTGACAGATGGAGCATGTGAATGCCATAATAACCAACTGGTTATTACGGCAAATATCAACTCGGTGATCCAACTGAAAAATTGATCACCAGTAATTATATCACAGTAGACGAGGTAATGCTCTATTGAGTAAACAGTTCCTGTCCATTATTAATGATCATTTAAACTACATCTTGGGGGGGGGGGTTGAGTACTTTTACCTCTTCTCTCAAATCAAGTAAATATTTGTGTTAGTTTTTGAAATTTCTAAGTTTGAATGCTAGGAGTTTAAACAACAAATTTGATGAACTTCAGTGTAAGGCAGTAGAGAATAATATCGACTTCATCACTGTTTGTGAAACCTGGGGAGATGAAAACTCAGTCTGGGTTAAGCATCTACCTGGGTATGTTCAATTTTTAAAAAATAGGCAGGATAAGAAGGGAGGGGAGTTGCAGTTTTTATCAACAATAAAATTAATGTTGTGAACATTTTCACTTTGGTAAAAACACATGACCTTCCTACTAAAACACTATAGATTCAACTCTTTCTATCAAATCAGGAATTTATTATCCTAGGAACTTGTTACCTTCCTCCAAACTCACCCAACACAATTCTGGATGCTATTTTTTCTGAATTTGAACTAGCAAGTCAACTAGGTAACGTGATTATTACAGGTGATTTTAACATCCCTGATACTGATTGGCAGTCTTCTTTTGCTTCTAGCCAAAAAGGGAACAATTTCTTAGAAATTTGCCAAAAATTAAATATGAAACAGTGGGTTACATCAGCCACTAGAGGAAATAACATTTTAAATCTTGTGCTGGCAAGTTCTGATTTAGATATAGGTGATGTCAAATTATATTCCCCAGTTGGTCATAGTGATCACAGTTCTATTCTTTTTACTCTTCAAACATATTTGATTTATAACACAAACACCTCCATTATTTATCTATATGACTAAGCAAACATTACTGCTCTTAAACAGAATCTAGATGCAATTGACTGGGCATCTACCTTTCTTCACCACTCCCCTCAACATTGTTGGACCACTTTCAAATATGTAATTACTGGTTTAAGGGACATGCATCTCCCTTCTAAAGTTGAGAAGGCTGATGGAAAACAAGCTCCCAAATGGTTGCATCAAAACACAAAAAAGACTGATTAGATATAAAAATAAAAAATATCGAAACTATCAAAACAATAGCACTACTTCTAACTGGGAGTTATATGTTAAATCAAGTAAGAAATGCAAATCCTGTATAAAAAAAGGCAAAATCTAGATGGGAATTGAACTTGGCGTATAGGGTAAACAAAGACAACTCCAAACAATGTTATTCCTATATTAATTCATTAAAAAAAGCTCCTTGTAAGGTTGGGCCTCTCATAACTGATAACAATCTCATCCACAACCCTAAAACTATGGCTGATGTTTTCGACACTGGATTTTATAAGGTCTTCACAGTTCTGATATTAATATTTTCTTAACCCCCTCAAATTATTCTGATTTACCAATTACCTTTGCTGTAGATCTTATTAAGAAAAAGTTGTGCACTTTGAAAGGAAATTTCAATTCTGGTCCCAACAATATTGCTGGTCATTTTGTATACTTATTGGCTGATCATATTGTTTTACCACTCAAGCTTCTGTTTGAACTATTCTTATTAAATAATTATATTCCATCTGATTGGAAGGACACTATAGTTGTTCCAATTCACAAAAAGGGCACTAAGCATAATTGGGAAAACTATAGGCCCATAATTCTCACCTCTTCTATCTGCAAAGTTTTGGAGAGTCTACTCAGAGATATTGTTACACCTACTATTGATGAAACTGATATGAAGTAACATGGTTCTAGAAAGGGCAGAAGTTGCTCTACCAATTTGCTTTGTTTTTATGAGCACTTTAGTTCCTTCCTGGACAATAGAATACCCTGTGTTGTCATTTTCATTGATTTCAGTAAGGTTTTTGTCACCATGCCCCATTGGGCTTTAATATATAAATTAAGAAAACTCGACATTAATTATTACATTACAGTGTGGATTGAAAACTGGTTTAGTAATAGAACACAAAGAGTGATTATAAATGGCCACCTTTCTTATAGCTGTAATGTTTTGAGTGGTGTGCCACAGGGATTTGTTCTTGGCCCTTGTTTGTTCCAAGCTTTTATTGCCGATTTAACTGAACATTGTGTTTCCATCTCTATGAAATGTGCTGATGATGTGAAAATTGGTGGACCTTGTTCAAATTCTGATCAAATAGCTATAATTCAACATGATCTTGATAGTATTTCTAATTGGATAAAGTATAGGGTATGAAATTAAATGTCTCTAACTGTAAAGTGATGCATTTGGGCTCTAACAATTCTAACTATTCATACACCCTAAATGACTCATTGCTTATTGTTACCTCTGATGAGCGGGACCTGGGTATCATCATCTCTAATAATCTTACTTACACCAAACATTTACACTCTGATATTTGTACAGCAAACAAGGTTGTCTGGTCAATTTTTCGTAACATCAGATCTAGCGATCATAAAGTTTTAATGCCACTGTTTAGGTCTTATGTTAGACCTCATCTTGAATATGCCTCGCAGATATGGTGCCCATTCAAAAAATCAGACTGAGTATCCCTTGAAAGAATTCAAAGAAAGTTTACAAAAAAATATCTGGTCTTGATTCGGTATCATATGAAAATAAGTTGGATACTTTGAAACTTATGTCACTCTCTACTAGATGATTGAGAGGTGACCTTCTTTTTCTGTACGATGTTGTACATGATCCTTATGTGATGAGAGAGTTAGGTCTCCTCATATACTACCAGAGGCCATCCTTTACAGCTGGTTAGAAAATCTTTCAAACATAATAATTGGAAATTTTTCTTCACTCTTCGTACAATAGGAGCATGGAATAAACTTCCACCATCAGTTGTTATAAGTGATACTAAGCTCACTTTCAAACATCTTTTGAACAAATGAATTACTTCAGGGTACAATTTATCTTATTACACTTTGGCCTAGTATAAAAGCATTACGGGCCTCAGCCTACTAGCTCTTTTCCTTCACCTTAGTATGAACCTTAGCATGATTAAAAGTGCAGGTCACGCTTTTGGTGTAAAACATTGGTGTACCATATTGTTTGGAGAGCAGGGGGGGAGATTGCATATTGTTTTTAAATAGGAACACCTTTGCTCCTGGCACACTCTTTCTCTCTCTCTCTCTCTCTCTCTCTTTCATTCTCTCAGTTCTGTGGTGGTATTTGAGTGAAACAGGCAGCTAGCAAGATGCCAGAGATTCCTGAAAGAGATAAAATATAAGAAAATAAGGACAATTGTGCTCCGATGGGTGTACATTGCACTCAGTGTTGCACCTCTTTTCCAGTTTGGAGCAGGATCAGCTCCGTGGTTGCTCCGGAGCATAAATATGCTCGAAAGCTATAGAAAGTTCAACACAGGTTCCTTATTTGGAGTAGAAGGACAGCAGTGTGTGTCAGAAAAAAAGGCATGCTCTGACACTCAAAGGCTTCATCGCATGTTGCGATGTTTCCTTTACTGTTCTGGGGACACTCCAGAAGGGAAGGGACTGTGAGGTCCCTATTCCTTAAGCAGAAACTGATGCCCTCTCTAAATAAAAAAAAAATAGGAGTGTGCCCACGCCTCACCTTGTCTAGCAGTGGGCTATGTGAGGGTAGTGCAAATCCATATGCCATTCAGGATTACCACTGCCCATAATAGTGAGGGGTTGTCTGGCTGCCAGTAGTAACTGTAGCCACCTCACTCCCCAGAAAAACAAAGCATGCTTCTTTGTGTTAATAGCTCAGTTCACACAGAAAGTGAACTGAGCAAGAACATAAAAAGGAGCATAGCTTTTTTAAAAGAAAAGAGGAGCACACTTGCTCCTAGCCCCTATTTTTTTTTGTTTTACTTGTATGCTAGTGAGGCATGAGCGAGCGGCTGGCCTAGTGCCAAAATTGTAGTCTATGCCACCAATGTGTGTCTTTATGACCCCTGTTGTCCCTTCAATGAGAAAATAGGCCAAAATGAAAAGTTCAGCCAACTGGCTGAAATTTCAGCTGTCGAGGAAAGAAGGGGAAAGTGCTCCACAGAAATAGGAGCTTTTAGAAATAAATGGAAGAGATACAAATAAATGCCTGAGAGGATACATTTCTGATATGGGGCATAGTGTGCTGAAAGCACACATAGAAAAAGTTAAAGGAAGCAAGATATTATAGGGGAAGGAAAAGAGAAGCATAAAAGTCCGAACAGCCCATTAAAAGAAAAGAGATTGAGACATTTTGTTGGTTCTAAAGGTGCATCCCTTCGGTAATCACTTGTAGAGTATAATGAAATACAGAGTTATACAGTATGGCCCGGATATTCAAAGGGGTTGCACCTGGCACAACAGAGTTGCACGGGGCAACCCCACATTGCACCCTGGTGGGATATTGAAAGGGCTGCCACGTGCAGTGTAAATCCCAATGTGCCAGGGCACAATGTTATTTTATGTGGCACAGATGCAGGGGGTGTGCCCATGCATATCCGGCACATCCCGATATTCAGCCCAGGATCTACGGTGCATATGGTGGTGCAACCCTGCAGTGCACCACATAGGAGGGCTCAAAGTTGAGCCCGTGAGGAGTGGGAACAAATCCTGGCCACCCACAGGCAGGCTGCTGTATTGCAGGGTGCAACACAGCAGCCACCAGCCATGGGTGGCCACCCGCCTACCGAGAACACTGTCCTCAAGCACACACGTAACTCTGGTGGTCTAGTGTCCCCCCTCCTGATTCCTCAATTCCCTGATTAATGTATAAGAAGACCTTCCCTGGTGGTCTAGTGGTCCTCCCTCCCTCCCTCCCAAGTCCCCAATTCCCTGATTAATGTATAAGAAGACCTTCCCTGGGGGTCTAGTGACCCTCCTCCCTCCTGAGTCCCCAATTTCCTGATTAATGTAGATGAAGACTGTCCCTGGTGGTATAGTGGTCCCCCACCTGTCATCATGATCGTGGTACATCTCCATCAAGAATATCCCTGGTGATCTGGTGGCACCCCACTTCCTTCCCACCCACACAGAACCCTTGCCCACCCTGCTCCCCTCATCATAGTCAGGCTGCAGCAACCCACCCACACACCACTTGGCCACCCACCAAATGAGGAGGTATAGTATGGTCTGTAAGCCCGTTGGCCCCAAATGTGTGGACCAGTGGGCTTGTAGGCATACTGTACTAGACAGTTCAAATATGTGAATAAAGTCATTCACATATTTGGGACTGTCTAGGTTGTATTCTGGGTAAGCCCATTGGTCCACAATGGGGACCAATGTGCTTACAGACCATACTGTACCTGTCATTCAGTGGGTAGCTGGGCAGTATGTGGGTGGGTTGCTGCCATCCACTGATAACAGGAGAAGTGGGGTGAGCAAGTGGTTCTGTGTGGGTGGGAGCAGTGGGGGGGTGCCACTGGATCACCAGGGATATTTTTGATGGAGATTTACCGCAATCATGGTGATGGGTGGAGAGACCACTGGACCACTAGGGACAGCCTTCTTTTACATTAAACAGGGAATCAGGAGGGAAGGGAGACCACTAGATGACCAGGGGCTGTTATGTTATCAATCTACCATGATCATGGCTATGGAGTGGACGATGCCCATGGGATCCCCACTGCACAGGTCATGCTGTACATGGCACCAGGTGCAAGTTGTCGGGCTGCCCTGCACAAGCCATGAAAATGGGGCCATAATGACATGCAAATGGTCCCATTTGCACCTTGCATATATTATGGCCTCATTTGCATGCCCCTTGCTGAATAGTGTGGGTGATGTGCCTAGCATCACTGTTGAATATCACTCTGGTCCTGGCCTCAGCACATCCCAGTTGCACTGTGCCCAGGCTTGCACCACTGCCAGGAGCAGACTGAATATCTGTGCCCTTATGTATAATAATGCCTGCCACTATACTGTGAAACTGACCTGTTCCTCAGAGAGTTCAGAAAGACTGATGATTCCTATAGGAGGATAATGGCCTCTAGTGGCCTGTCTTTATGTTAACAGCATTCTCAGTATGAACTGATCAGTGGGAGCAGTTAATGTTAATGAAGGTTATTATGTCCTTAAAGTTGGATAAACCTATTTAGGAATGGGATAAGTAGGAACTGTTAAAGAAAGTCATTTCTCTGCAAGGGCTTAGGAATATCCCATTTTTTACTTTTGTATAGGCTGGGATATGAGCCAGATAAGGTATTGTTTTACAGTTGATTATAAGAAGGGGGCAGATCACATGATTTGTGATGTCGCTCCCAGAATTATATAAATAGCTACCAGCAGGGGTGTTTGATTAGATTGAGCTAGAAATTGAGAGAGGTAGTCTAGCACTGACCAAAGAGAAGGAAGGATCACTCTCCGAGCAAACTGAAGGGAGCCATTGCTGGGCAACAGATTGGACATTTCCAAGGCAATTCATGTTGGATTGAGATAAAGGCATAACATATGAAATAATACTTAATTGTTTCTTTTAATTTCTGTAAATACTATCATTTTAAAATAAAAATAAAATGATAAGTGCCATCTAGGCCCTTTTTATGCACCCAAGCTAAGTGTCTGCCTTGATAATTTTACTCTGAAATACAACCCCCACCAACAGGAAGCCCAATTCCATATCAGCATAGTGGTCCCCCATCCAATAATTTGTCTGCCAAGGGGGGGGAGCCCAGTTCCCCCTCAGCATCATGCTCCCCAAACAAAGACCCTTTTTTTCTTTGCAGAGCAGGTGATCAGTCACCATCAGCTCCAGTCTCTCTCCCCACAAAACACCTAGGTGGCATGCTGGGAGCCCACCCCAGTGTGCCCAATGTCCCCTGTAAGAAAGAAAACCCTTCTGCAAAAGTTTTATTATTTTGTTTAACCTGTAAACAAGAAAATGGTCCCTCATTGTCTGCGGGGCCCAATTCCTCCAACCTGCACCCACCATCTGTGCACCCCACCCCACCCCATAATTAACCTCCAGAGCCTGGCGCAATGATTTTCAGTGGAGTGAGAATATGTCTGCACTCTTCAAAGCTGACCGTGAACTGAAGAAATGCTGGTAAGCTGTATAATGGCATACAGTAAATGTTGGTTTATTTTCAACTTGGGTGGATATCTCGGCCAGTTTTGTGACTTTTGGCACCAAATTTTAAACATGGGGTTTTTGGGATCCCATCTCATGAATTCAGTCACTGCCAGGTCATTATTCAGTTCCAAAAGGTGATTTTGAAGATACTGCGTGGAATCATCTTTTGGGACTGATTAACAAAATGACACTGTTGCTGTTCATGAGGAGGGCTCCCAAAAAGCCTATGTTACAAATTTGGTGAAAAAAATTCCCCACAAATTACTGTTACGAGCGTGCATTGCACAGTTTTGCATGCTTTAACTTCAAGTGTTTTTAATATTTTCACTCCAGATTTCCAACATTACCATTTTTTCACACCTTCTTATGAACAGCATAGATGTCATTTTTCACATCCTGCCCAAAATGTGGTTTTGAACATCTGGCACACAATGGGCACGGTCGCTGTGTAAAATCAACATTCAGGTCAGATTAAGAAAACCACAGTGCTGCTATTCATGAGTGGAGGTCTCAAAATGCCTATGTTACAAAATCTGGTGTAACAAATCCCTAAAATAATTGCATTATGGGTGCATGTTGTGCAGTTTCTACCCAAGATCATGACTTCACCAGTTTTTTTTATAGTTTCACTCCAGATTTTCAGCATTACCATTTTTTTATACCTCCTCATGAACGGTACAGCTGACACTTTTTACTTTCTGTTCAAAATGTGTTTTTGCACCTGTCACTGTGCAAAATCACCTTTTGGCTAATGAACTGATAGTGTCACTGTTCATGCGGTGGGGTCACAAAAAGCCCATGTTGAAAACTTGGAATGAAAATACCTAAAAACACACTGGGCATTACGGTTTCTGACCATAACACCCTGCCCTGTAGGGACTGACAGGCATCAGGGGTGTGACTTGAGATTATCAACAGTAATGCACACGCCATTCCACCCCAATCCACACCCTGCAGCCAGTGACAGGTATCGAGGTGCACCTTTGACTCTTCAGCCCCAAAGTTCACTCCATTCTCTTATACTGTACCCATTTCAGTGTATTTCCTTATGGAATGGGGTGAGCATAAAGCTTGAACACCCCAAGGCACACCTCAACACTTGTCTGTATCTGAAGGGGAGGTTGAGGTGAAATGGCATGAGCGTTATGGGCAATGACCCAAAGGCACACCCCAATGCCTGTCAGTCTCTGCAGACTGGGGGTGGGGTTGGGGGGTGGAGTTGGTGTCACTTTAATACTTCACTTCCATTCCTATTCTGCCTGACTGTCTCTTCCTCTCTCTCTCTCTCTCTCTCTCTGTATGTCTATGTAATTATCTATCTTTCTATCAATTGCATGTATCACTATTTTTACCTGTTTGTAAAACAAAACTGCATATCACATTTGCCTACCCTCTAAGCACATACTTATGAAATTGTGCATATTTGTAGTCCACTTCTGTATAGTCCTCATGCTTTCCTAATATTCCCATTATCACAAGCATAACTACCTTACCCTTATCAACAGTGACCCCCTCAGAAAGTCACTATCTCATTTTCTCTGCTAACAGTCCATCATTACACCTGACTTCATGACATCAGCACATTGCTTAAATATAGCTTAAATCATGTCATGGACAAAAACCCTGTTTCTCTAAAAAAGAAAAAAAGCTGTGTAAATAATTCCATGGCTGACCATATGCCAGCCATTACTTTTCATGTACTGCCACCATCTGTATCGTTATGGGGATTCACATATGTTTCGCATGATGCTTTGCATTATTGGGGTATGTGCAATTGTGTTTTCTTTAAAATTTGACTCTCTGGCCAATATCATCCTGGATAATACATACCTCAGTGGCACTGGGATTCTTTTGTAAACCTATATTGCTTCTTATTCCTTCCATTAAAATATACATATCCATATAGTTTCCTAATGATGTGTATGCCTTCCTTAGAACAGAAACTAAAACAAAACTTACTACTTACAAATCATTGTGTTGTTTCTCCATACCTCCTTAACAATTCCACACAACTTCATTAACTTCATTTTGCAGCCATGGTGGATCTGACCAGAATTTGTTTTTACTAGTCAGGTATGTGGTCTGGTGGGGGGAGGGACTGCTAGCCACCAGGAATATATTTTTTACATGTGGGGTGGATGGGGGAGGGGCTACTATCCACCAGGACTTATTTTTTAGTGTATTTCTCCACAAACTTTCGTTGAAGTTTTCCAATCCACCACAGGCAGAAATTCAGAAACTTCTGCAAAAGTTCCCAGATTTTCACAGACATTCCACAAAGGGTGAGAACCCCACTTTCATTTACCCCTATACTATATCCAATTACCCATATGATAAAACAGGTTCCCAAGGTAGGCATATTGCTTGACTTATTCAATTTTCTTTTTATAAATGAAGCAAGAGTAGTTTTTGTAAGTACCAAAAACCATGAGTTTGATTTTGAACAAATTTATTCTGAGATTCAGGGATATACAGAATTCTTCAAATGTGTCCAGTTTTCTCTGCATTCCATCTTTGGAGAGTGACAAAAGAACAAGATCATCCATGCAGGCCAGTAAAGAACAGTCTCTCTCAGTTATTTTTGGTGACTGGAAACTGGATCAGTATAGATGGACACAAGGTTGTTTGCGTACAAAATAAATATGTAAAGACAGGGGACAATGATGCATCTTTGCTTTACCCCAACATTAGATAATATTTGTCTTGGAAGATTAGCAACATTATTATATCTTACATCACCTTGTTTGTAAATAGCTGAGTTATTGGTATCAGTAATGCATGATCTATGCCATAACTCATTAAAACCTGCCACAACAGTTGTCTATCCACCAAATCAAATGTGTTAAAGAAATCAACAAATATGGCAAATAACCTGCTTTTTTTATACTGATGTACTTCACAATTAAGTGTTGCATAACATAAATATAATCTAATGTAGAATATGATTTTCTAAAACCTGCCTGAAATGGTGACAATATATTGTTTTAATCAACCAAAAAATGTAATTTATTTAAACATATTCTAGAGTAAATTGTGGAGATCATGTCCAGGAAGCAAATAGGTCTATAATTGTATAGGTCTGTTGTATTCCCTTTCTTATGAATAGGAACAATAATATTTTTAAGCCAGGAATCTGGGGTATACTTATATTTTAAACATGTGCTAAATAAGTTTATTAGCACTGGTACCCAAATTTTTAGGTACAATTTGTATATCTCATTGGGAACGTCGTCCACACCAGGAACTTTTCTCATAGGACAGATCAGAACAGCATCCTCCACTTCTCCAAAAGAGACAAATAGGGTAGGAGCTGATGGATCTAGATCCTTTATTTTGGTCTAGCTTGTGCAAATATAGCTAATATTAAAAAATAATCTTTGAAAATGGGAAACCCAAATGTCTTCTGGTATATGTGTTGATATTTTGTTCGAGTAGTTACAATTACCTTTTGCTGTAAGCCTCCAAAATTGAACTCTGTCCCCACTATTCAAAATATACATATTTTTCCCAGTATTTTTTTTGAAAGAGTCTTTTCTCAGATAAAACTAGAACAGTGTACAACTTCCTTTCTTTATTCAGAGCTTCAAGATTTTTCCTAAGCTGATTCTTTTTAGTCCACCTGACTAATCTAGATAATTTTGTTTTGGCCAAGCAACAAGTTTTATTGAACAAGTCTGTTCTTGGTTGGGAGTAATTTTAAAATCTTTGTAAATAAAGTTATTAATTTTAAGAAATACCATTCAAGTCCATGCATGCTATCCATGGGGATTCTACATTTAAACTACAAGCTAACCTCTTTAATATTTTTTGCTTGGAAACTAGCTCATCAATCTCATTTATTTTATGGAATTGAATTTGCTTTTTGTTATTATTCAATTACAGAAACTGATAGACTATTCCGAGGTCCCATCACCCTTCCCATAAAGAAGTACTTCCTCATGTTCCTCCTGAACCTCCCCCATTGTAATTTCCACTCATGACAACATGACCTCATGTTGGTATTCAGGGAAAATAATTCCCCACAGTTTACATTTAGAGTTTTGAATTGCTTTAATGAATAGGAGCCATGTAAAAATATGAGCTCTGTTCAGAGCCACAGCCACTGCTAATGCATTAATATGATAAGAGATTAATTTATTTGGTTGTCTGTATATTTATTTGTTTGTTCATTCATTCATTTGTTTGTTTGTCTGTGTAGATATCTATCTATCTATCTATCTATCTATCTATCTATCTATCTGTCTGGTAACAGTTCATTTTCAGAGGTGTTCTGGGTGAAGGGGGCAGGAGAAAGATAACATATAAAAATACAGAATATACAATATGTAGAAATGGAACAAGTATATCAGAAATAAACAGGACAATTATGCCTAAGAATAAATTGACAAAAATAAGTTAACAAGCGATAAGTTGTGGAACTGACTAATGAATAGTTAAATAATTATCAGCTTAACAAAATAAAAACTAGGGGAAATGCCTGATACTGGGGAACAGATATAGAACTAATGTGTGATTTAGCTGTACTTGTATTATTGTGATATAAAAGTCCCACATTTATACCACAACAGTAGAAAAAAAAACCATAACCATCAAGGTAATGCAGTGAACAGTGTTTTTGGTTCTGGACATACACCCCCCTTGACAATACATACACACACACATAGCTGTTACAGCAGTTACACACACAAAGGGTGCGAGTGTAATTAACAGGATAAGGCAGCTGAGCTGCAATATTTCATTTTCAGTGGGGTCCTAGTTTTACACATTTCTATACTGTATTTAGCAGACTTAGCACAGCTAAAATGCAAAATCTCATTTTTACTTGGGTCTTGCTTTTATGCATTTTTACAACATTGTTACCCAGGATAGGTCAATCTCATCTTCAGTGAGTTCCTGATTGTACATATTGTTGCAATGTATTTTCCAAATAGTGACCAACTGATGAAGCAGTATCTTGGCTTCAGAGAGATCTTGCTTATGAAACATGCATAAATTTATTTAAACAGTTTGTCATTTCAGTAGAAGATGGAGATTTATGATGTCAATATGAGGATACAGAGCTGGTGAGGTGCTGACATCATAGAGAGCATTCTAATGTTGTTTACAATTATTTATCCAAGACAGCTCAAATGAGTTGCAACCTCTCATTTTCAGTGGAATCCTGCATGTACCTGCAGTGTGACGTACAACAGCCCCTGATACAGAACTCTGGAGCAGTCCACAACCATGTTGGTTTAGCACCAACACATTGACCACACATACTGTACAATCACAATGTAAAAATAAATAAACTTTTGCAAAAGTCAAACTTCTGTTTATGATTTTGGTTACATTAGTACAGTACTTTAGCATTACAAAGGCTTTAATTTAAACACATCTCAAGGAGTTTAAAGAGCAGGGCCCAATATTCAAAAAATTGCCTGCTGTAATTATTGCACTGTTCAGCAGGAAGCATTAGCCCAAAACCCACTGCACACAATATTCAAAGGTTTAGCCTGTGGGCAAACACTGATGAATATAGTGTGCAAACAGAGGTGTGCAAAGCTTAGCCTAGAGTGCAGTGCAAAGATAGCCCAGTACTGAATAGAGCTCTGAATATAGAAAATGGTCAGTGCAAACAGCTACAGCAGCCTAGAGCACAGGGGGAGGACATATGAAAAAATAAACAAATCCAAAAGTAGCTGCTCAACCCAATCACTGTCACAAATAGTAAAGTGATGTACTCATTGGGGTGCTACAGGTTTTATGGGATATATAGGCTAAAACAAAAGACCCAGTGCACACCCTCACCCACAAAATTGGAGGTCACATGGAACCCTGACATGGAGCAGGTGACAGCATACCAAATGGCACATAGCACGAGGAACAGGGAGATGGAACGCAGCTATGCAAACAAGGATACTGCCATGGACAGGTTGCAGACAGAGGCCACCCTGCCAGGCAATGCAGAAGGGGATGTGCACAAAGTACAGGGACTGTTCCAGGACAATGGAGAGGTACAACCAAGATGGTGGCCACTATGCACAGAAGATGAGCAGGGGGACACACTGGGAACAGAATGTGTCCACCAACATGCCAACACACCCACCACTCCTGAACACTGTACAGGTGGAAGCACAGTCACAGACACCTGCAGGACTGCAGTGGTGACTCTGTGGTAGAGGATAGGCATGGACACCACCCACAAGGGGGCATAGGTAGGCAGGAGAGTTAACAAAGCAAACCAAAGAAAAATGTCAACAGAGACTCAAAAATGATGCAGGACACAGGAGCATAACATATAAAAGTTATTTAATTTAGAAAAATAGAAAAAGACACACTAAAATAGGGATGAATATTTGAAAAGGATCACAATGGGGGGAACAAGCTAAAGGAGGGTAGGGTGCAGGAAAAAGAGAAAGTGCATCTCCTAATGCTTCCTCTCCACTGGCCTATAGAGGCAGACCAGCTCCTCAAGCAGCTCAACCACCCTCCCTGTCAGCTGCTCCATTGTGGTCTGATGTTCTATGATGTCCCACTGCAGCAGAACTAGTCTTCTGAGTAGGTTGGCCCAGACTTTAGACTGTTCAGGGCATCTCACCACTGCTGGCATATGTTGCTCACCTAGGGGAAGAAAGATGTTGGCGTAAGTACTGCACGCTGACACTGAGAAAACACACCCACAGCAAGTACAAGAAGCCAAGCTCCACCAATCACTGCCACCAGCATGGTACATGTGAGATATGTATGGCACAGCACCCCTGAAGACTGAGGAAACAACACACATATTGACAGTTGAACAGGTGTAGGTACATATGTGTTGCACAGCACTGCACATGGGGAACAATATGGGTGGGAGAGAAGATACAGCAAATGCAACATTATGGGGACACTTGGTGTGGCCTGGCCAGCCATAACCAATGTGTTAGTGGCCACAGTGTGCATCACTGCTGGTACAAGGTGGCATACTGGATCGGTAGCATGGACCACGAACATTATGCATGCATGTCATGGAGGGATCCCACATGCACACATGAAAGTGAAGATGCCATGTCAGGAAAACAAGGCACAGGCCAGTGTCAGAGCATGGCATGTTGCAGGGTGAGGGCACACACACTCCCAGTGCAAACCTATTGCACACTTACCCAGCATGTCACAGACATAAAGGCCCCTAAATTCCTGTTGTACAATTTGTAGGAAGCAAACAGGTGAATGACATATGTATGGGAGTACAAAACAAAAAAATCACAGGAAGAGAGTATCATATCCACTGATATAAAGCAACAGTACAATAGAAATAGAACAGTTACACACAGCACTCCAGCAACACACAGTGGAACAACATGGACCTGGCCCTGACCCTAGGGCAGTGTATGCATGTGTGCCAAAGGGGACCATAGTCCATTATGCGGTGGCAAGTACACAATGTACTGGGCAATGGACAGTGCTGCAGCATCAAGTTGCAGGTATTATACATGGGGGATAGGTCCATCACATGCAAGACATGCAATTCTCCAGTGTGCAGAAGCAGGACAGTAGTCAGACATGCCTAAGGGGAGTGTGTACCTGCATATGGGAGTGCAAAGTGCAGAGTACATGTAGTGCATGTGCCGACCAGGCCTAGCATACTGTGCTACTGCAGTGCACAGCTGAGAGGTGCACACAGGTGTACACAGCAAAGGACAACAGCCTGTGAGGTCAGTGAACACATTGGCCAGGTGCACCATGCCACATGCCACCATAAGGGTGTGTGTAGCATGGAAAAGTAGCACAGCAGCAGGGCCAACTATGTGGTACACCAAGGTTTCATGTCAGAATTGCAACTGTTGAATGGTGAACCATGACAACGGTGCCAAACCCACAGCATGAACGGTTTTGTAAATGTATTTTCTTATGGGAGCTTCACCCCCTGCACCCCCCCTTGTAGAGGTTTCTGCCCCAACCCCCCCTTAATTTAGTTTCTAACTAAGGGGGAGCATAACTCAGGGATGGGGGGAACCAGGATCATGCAAAAGTGTTGGCGCCGTGGTTCGGTGGACATGACAGTTCGCCGTTTCACAGTCGCCCTCTTCCCAGGTTACCTGCACCAGCACCTGAAGTCAGTGGCATGGGATGCCAATGCTGGGACACCAACATACACAACACATGCACCACTGTACAGTGAGCATGGTCCACAGCAATACAGAACAGGCCACGTGTCCCAGGATAACGACATAATATGGCAGTGTACACTGTGTGGGTGATGCCCTAGTGGGAAACACGGACTGTCAGAAACAGGAACAGAACACATGCACCCAGCCTAATATGACACACAGCCCAAAATGTGGAGCTGAAATTGACATTTCTCTAGGCAAGATAGAGATATCACAACCTGTGCAACAGCAACATGATGTGAAGGGACATATGACACAATAGTTGACGGAGGGGTAGGAGGTGTGGTGAGTATTGCACACAGAAGACCACAATGGCAGAGAGGCCAGCATCCAGCAAACCAGGCCACAATAGGCATGCTGCAGTGTGCCACTTCCAGCTAGGGATGTAAGGTAACAAACCAGCACATAGGTAACCCAGTGTGTGACCCTGTCAAACAGTGTATGCGTGTTTCCTCCAATGGACACTGAAGGAGGCCTGCCTACAGTGCCAGGGTAAATACACACCATGTCAATGTATCAGGCATGGAACCCTGATAATGCAGGATGGTTGAACTGCAGGTTGTCGGTAATGCACACACCATAGGATGAATTGCCACACAGGATGCACATGTGTCCGTGCCATGTGTAACACACTGGTCATGTGTACCAGAAGGACTGTGCAACAATATGTAGAGCACAACAGGCACATGCACAGCAACTGGGTGTGCAGGAAATGGACCTAACAGGCACGTGCACCCCGTGGAATGGAATAAGATTGAGCCCAGCACAGGAGATAGTGCCAGGAGATATCAGGATATACTGGCTGAATTAGCATTATCTGTGAGGTGGGCAGGAGTTGGTTATGCACACCGGAGCCACATTACACTTAGACAGTTGTTTTTCCACATCAAAACAGCACATTAGTTGGTGAGGAAAAGGTGTGAAGGGGTAACAACCCTGTGACAAGCATCCTGGTAGATCACAGGTGGTTGCAAAAAATATAGCATACTTATGCGCCGCAGTCCTCTGGCATGTTCCCAACATCCTGTGATGATGTTATGGGCTCTGCTCCCCCTTGTGGCTGTCTTCTATGCCCTGGTCCTTTCACCATCCTCCAGCATTGTGATCTGTGGAGTGTAGGTTAAAGAACATTGTCAGAACTCTTATGGATGACAGTGTCCCCCCATCATTGGCCATGGACCATGTGACACTGGCATCATGAAACAGAGGAGAGCCATAAAGCAGGGATCATAATGCTGTTGTAGCCACACAACAGTGTAATACCAAAGACCCAACAACACAGCTGTGGAAGCACAGAAATCCAAACTGCACTGGATACAACAGGAACCAAAATAGTGAAAGCTGTGTACTGTGGCCAGATCACAGGACACATCAGATACATACCGCACTGTATACTTCACAAATTACAAGGCATCCATCTGTCCCACATTGACACAATGTCATGCTAGTCACTCAGCTGAAACAATATAGAGTAATGTTCTAACACTCTTCCAATCAAGAAACACAATGTTACGTGCACATATGATCCCATGTGTATGCTTCCCGTATCACCACGAATGAGGCCTTGCCTCTCGCTTGGACAGTTCACCCATGCTGCAGTGATAGGCATGTTGCTGATGCTGATTACAGCACAGGCACATGCCACCTGACATAACAGCACCAGGCATTACATCGTCTGGGAGTTAAAGTGCCAAAGCACCATCCCGGGAAACAGTCAGCTTTTGTGGGGAGCTTTGACCCCTGCACTTCCAAAAAATGTTATTACCACCTCGGTGGTGGGCATACCACGAAGGGCACAGAGATTGAGTCAGTGCCCAACATGGCATGAGTGTAGGGTGGTCTAAAATCAAGGTTGCCCCTATCGCTCTCACCCTTTTTGCAGTGACAACATTACTGTGCTGTAATGCTGTCACCATACTAATGGGATATGCACCTGGACTGTCCCTATCATGCAACTGAATCCATGCCCAGTGTCAAAGAATGTACAAGGCCAACATGTCAGGGAAACTTGCTGCAGAATTTTGCACACGTACACCCATGGTTGGCCATGGTGTGCCTAATGTCCCCACCCACACCCAGCCATACCCATGCCCCAAAAATATATGCCATGCACAGGACCATCTACTTTACCTTTGGACTGTGCCATCATGTACCATCTGGTGGAATTGGTCCAGCCTGTGCCTCTCCCTCCATATCAGGTCACCATATCTGTGCCTGCACTGTTCCCCTGTACAGATAACCCCAGTTCTGGCACTCAGGCACCACCCCACAGAGGCCCACACCTCACAGTGGGGGCACAAACCCTCCTCCACCTCCCAAAACAGCTGCCACTCCTTGGTCATCACTATCTCTACTAAGCTAGTAAGCTAAACCTCCCCCCACCTCTGGTCTTGCTGCTGGATGGTCATTGAACATCTGCATGCTGATATTGTCCTGAAAATACTCAGACTACTAGCTGTCTTCAACACTTTTAGCATGTGTGGAATGGTGTGGCTGTTGAGCAGTGTTCTACATAGGCTGCACTGCACAAATGACATTAGTGCCGTGCAGGCAACATGGAAGCCGCCATGACCTGTGCAACATCATACATATGCATAGCACTGTGCACACTTGCAAATGCACATTCATGCTGCAGATGTCAGTGAAGCACAATGCAAAATGTGCAAACATCACGGCATGGCACCTTGCACAATGCGTAATTGCAAAATCACATTGCGCATTGTGCAAAATCACTGTATTCATCCAGTCAGTGCAAAATAGCCTTATTTTATTTGAAAGTCAGTGGTAAAAGGACACATTAGCATGTTATTTCAGACAGATTTGCATACATTATCATGTGTAATTGATGTGGGCTATTTAAAGGTGACCGAGCCCTGAGCCCCCGGCACTTCACACTGGAACTTCAGCCAAAACACAGCTCCATTACAGTGGAATCAGGCCACAGTGAGGACTGCCAATTATGGCAGGATATAATAATGTTGCCTCAGCTCCGGGTAGGTGTCCCTGATGCCATTGTCAAATAAATACACTTTGATAAATGGGATACAACCTTTGGCAAGGTCATGGGTTGGATATATTTTGGGGGATATCCCATTGCATCATTGTTTGTTCCCTATACTCCATTATCATGCAATGTGTGCTCCATACTTCTCAACTGTCCCTGATTTTCCGGGATGTCCCTGACTGTGGCTCAAAAAATTCCTCTATCCCTTGTAAAGGTTGTGTTTATGTAACTGAACAGTGGGAACTGTAAGCACTAACTATTGACAAACATTAAAGGAGAACTGTGCGGAATCTATATGTGGAGTTTTCCCATTAGGAGCTGATTTTTAAATACTGGTTTAAATTCTGTTATTGCTCTAGCTAACCAGGCTTTTTTGTTATTTTAGTGGGTGTTTCTGATGTACATGCTGCTGCTAAGGACTTTTTTAGAACTGTATGCTGTTGTTTATGTCCCTGTTCTATGCTTCTATTGTTGGCACAATGTATTTATGTTCTACTATTGAACTCAGAGGTTGTTTAGGACATAAATAACAGCATACAGTTCTAAAATGGTACATACCACCAAGCTGTACAGTAGAAACACTGACTGAGGTTACTAAATGGCCTGACAGATGGAGAAAAAATCAGCAATTAACAAGTACTTAAAAAAATAGATTCTATTGGGAAAAATGACTTAGGTTCAGCACAGTTCCCTTTTAAAGGTACAGACTTGTGTTATCTACATAATATATATCCTATGACAGTCCCCTTAGTCTGTCAGCTTTCTGGGTGAATATTATCAGTCTGTAGATAATTGAGACATTCAAGTTTCTGAAAGGTATAAAGAGAGTCTCCACCCAGGAGCTTTTTATGGTCAATAGCACCAGTAGGACAAGAGGACATGAGATGAAATTCAGGGGAGGAAGATTCAGGGGCAACATGCAAAGATTTTTCTTCACAGAGAGGCTGGTTGCCTTATGGAATGGTCTACTGGCTGGAGTCATTGACTCCAAAACAGTAGGGGAATTCAAAGCAGACAGAAGGGGATTGTCTCTCAGAAATCCTAAAGAGGGGAGTAGGGCTCAGGGCAAACTAGGTGGATCTTTTGTCCCCATCTGCCATCAATTTCTGTGTTTCTTCCTGATTGTGGCGATCTGTCCCTGATTGTCATAGGCCATGTCCTTGTGTTATGAAGCAATAGGTTGAGAGGTATGATGGGCCTTAAAAGCACAAACAGTAACATAATCCTTGGCTCTTGTGTGCTGTAGGCAACATATTACATAATGTGTTCATAGTGGCCACATTCCACTAGCAGGACAGTGAGTGGCCTCTTTTCTGTTTATACCTATGTCTTGCATGGAACCACTTTACTGGAGCACCTCTGCACATCGATACCATCTGATTATGGTATTGGTAAATGGCATATGTACTAGGAGAAACAGTCCTCAGGGAAGCATGGAATGACACCTGTCAGGTGTGTCCTGGCTGTGTGCAAATACCTAACATGGCTCACCCAGTGTTGCACATGTGGTATGAGGACAGGGGCAACTACACCCCACAACCAGGGCCTGCCCTGGACATCCAGGGCACTGTACAGGTCCACATTATGCAAGCATGCATGGGGTGTGGGGCTCCATGGACCTGAAGGGTGTCATTAAAACGTCTGCCCTCCACCTCATATGCTCCCATGTGTCTGGTTTCACAAGTTTTACATGTTGTGTGACATAGCCCTGCTTCCATGGCCCAGGCCATACAACCTGTCCATCACAGCACACCGTTGCCCCCCATCTGTACAGCAGCCTATGACTGCATGCTCAGTGGCATGTACGGAACACTCTTCCAATACATGGGGCCCATCAAAGTGTTTCTGACACCAGAGGCAGACAGCAGGCATATCACTACATGTGTGCAGTGTGCACATGACAGCTCAGCCTATAACAGTCCCCCAACGTGCTGACCCCAACCACACCAGTGCATGAAGTCAGCTATCACAGGCCTGTGTTCGCACCTAACTGACATGGCACAATGGGCATGTTTCAACAGCCAGGTTATGCCAATGAGACTGTTGTGCATGGGGGCACAAGGCAGTGCCATGTGCCAGATGTGTGGGGTCATGTCAGGCCAGTGGACTTTGTGTGCCAAAGGGGTGATATACGGATTGGCCTTTCGCATGCTTTGTCCAGGTGTAGTGTTCACATATGCCACAGTGTGTTGGCATGTCTCACACAGTGCTGTTGTGTGACTTGGCATGTGCCACTTGGCATGATCCAGGGGTGTGGGGGGCCTACACATTCACTGTCCCACAACACCCCCAGCTGTGTGCTATTGGCGGTTGTGCTTTGGGACAATGTCTGTCTGTGTGGTGCAGCCAGGAAGTCTACTTGTCTCAGGTGTCTACACCCCTGCAGTGTGTGGTGGCAGCACCTTGGCCAGGCGTGGACCCTGGGAGGCCTCTGATAGGCTGCCATTGTGTATAAGACACTCTGTGTTACGTGGGTACAGTGTACACAGCTTCATTGCACTGGCATGACACATTGCGGATGCGTACACATACATCTCGCAATCACACAGCACTGACCACTGTCTTTCTACTTTCTCTTATAGGTCCAATGGATGAATGTGATCAATTGTGGGCCCACCAATTGTCAGAGGATGAACTATATGATCTGTCCCAGGCCTACCAGGAGAGGGATGTGGTTCTGTCCCACAGACGGATCACTGATGCCACAGTCTGGCAGGCATGGGAAGAGATCACAGGAGCCGTTACTGCTGTGGGTGGCTCGGGTTGCATGGTGGAGGTGGTAATGGAGCATTTCAAGGACCTCCTTCAGTGGGCAAAGGGCACTCTGGTTGACCTACACTGTGAACAGCAGGCCACTGGTTGGGGCGGGGCAGCAGCTGCCAGGCCCATGGACCTGGTGGAGGAGGAGGAGGTGTTGACCCTGTGGGCCATGGAGGTGACAGATGTGCCTTGGGGCAGTTATGAGACCCAGGTGGCATACAGCCAGTCATGTAAGTATACAGCTGGTGTCCTTCCTTATGTGCATGGGTACATGTATGGCTCCTGCCACTGTTGGGGCACACTGCAGCCTTTGGCGCGGCACACGTAGTGTGTGCTGTCAGCACCCTGGTCACTCTGTGATGTGCTTTGCTGCTGTATG
This sequence comes from Neoceratodus forsteri, assembly GCA_016271365.2. Taxonomy (NCBI): domain Eukaryota; kingdom Metazoa; phylum Chordata; order Ceratodontiformes; family Ceratodontidae; genus Neoceratodus; species Neoceratodus forsteri. Next base: position 314,222,921 of record CM028134.1, on the reverse strand, counting down.
GCACACTGTGGCCCCCTCTGCCACATGTGATACTGACACCCCTACTGACAGTGTGTTGCACACCGCTGTACTGGGGTGTGCCTATGCACATAGGGAGTGTGTGCATACTGTTTTGCCATTTGCTGTCCACAGGTGCTGGAGCATACAGACACCTGTGCTGGGTGTGTTGGTCTGTGTGTGGGGTAGTGGCCTGCGCTGTGATTGCCTGTTCCTGATTATCAGGGATGTCTCTGATTTTGCCTCAGAAATCTCCCCTGTCCCTCCTACATTTGGCATTTCTGTCACTGAACAATAGGGACTGAATCACAAATTGGTGTTACAGTTTCATTCTCATTAAGACAATGCTATTCATACTAAACAGCATACAATAACTGGTGCTCTTTTTTTCCCATAGGGAAACTGGGTTGTAATTCTGATGTTATAACCAGCTGATTATAATGATGAACACGCGCTCGGCTTCTCTAGCTTGGCGCATGCACCTGCCACGATCTTGTCCTGTGTGCTGTCAGCCTTTTGCCATGGTTGCAGTTTGCCACACTTCAACTCAGAGGTAGTAAGAAAATAAAGCAAATGAGCAGATTTTTTGTAGAGGGACTGAGTTAACAAAAAAGGCGGCTGACTTAAAAATAAAAAAAAAGCCTTATGTCACCAGCCGCGGACCGCACTGAAACCCAACCAGTCCGCGGCTATCTTTATTTTATATAATCGCTGTGGCAAAAAAATGAGTGCCAGCAATTATATAAAATAAAAGATGGGTAGGTGGTCGAAATTGGGATTTTACACCCCTCTCAGGGTGGGATGCCTCAATAAACCACTCGAGCTTCACTCTCGGGGTTTATGTGGCATCCCACCCAATGTGGGGGTGTAAAGTTCTCATTTTAACCACCTACCCATCCATTATTCTCCTTATGTACGCAGCTTCTTGACCGAATATTACTATTTTTTAGATGTGTCCCAGATTTTGTTCATGTGTCCCTGATCATACTAAGTCTTGTCCCTGTTTTGTGATGAGGGAGGTCAAGAGGTATGGCCTTCTGCATGTGTGTTGTGTGTGGGATATTTAATCAGGAAGTACTGTCTTACTTTTACAATCCTCCCATCACAGGTGGCTGTGTGACCATTCCCGGATTGGGTTAGTACACCTGTTGACACCACTTGCATGCTGGCACTGGGTGACACACAGCACCATATGCTGGGGCATGCATGCAACATCAGAAACATGCATTGTGTACCGCATATTGTTTGTAACAGTGACAGTTTTCTCCTCGATCCACAGTGTATGAAGAGTCATCAGAGGGGAAGACAGAGCTGGAACATAATCTGGGGTGCAGCTTATACCAACCAGTCAGCAGTCAGAACCTGTCACCTACAATGTGGAGGAGGAAGAGAGCAAGAATGATGAGGATGTATATGGCATCACCTCACAGGAGTAGTCACCTGTTCAACTACCAGGGAAGCATTCCCCATCACAAAACACCCCACAGCATTGTGCAGCAGCATATGCACACCAGCCCACACACCACATCTGTCCCTATGCTCCTGTCCCTGGCACTGCCATCACCACGACCTCCACTGCCAGTGCCATCACCACCACCACACACACTACCTGCCTGGAGCCCTGGGAGGTGTTGTGCAGCCTGGCAGCACACCTGCTAGCCCAAAGCAAGCCTGTGCAGCCACCCACAGCAACTGAGCCCCTGCCATTTCCCCCATAGCCCCCTTGCATGGTGTCTGCACCAGCTGCTTGGGGCCTCCAGGTGATACCTGGTTCTGTCCCCCAGGATAGAGTTCCCTGGAGGCAGGCTGTACCAGACAGCAGGCAGCTGCTGCTGCTGTCAGCTGTGAAGTCGCAGACTGCTGTGCACCATGAGCTTAGCCTCTTCAGGTGCACAGTGCATGAAGATGTCATAAGCATGCAGAACCTCTTGCATGGAGACATCCAGAGGGCTGAGCAGTGGGAGAAGGCCCGTGACAACCTCCATGTCAAGACCATCCACATTGTCATTAGTGAACTCACCATGGTGGTGCAAGTGCTCGCAGCTGTGGTGCATGGCAGTTGGCTTCATGACCGCAGCAACTATGCCTCCCATCTGCACAGCCCTGGCTCTTTGGAGACACCATGGTACACATCAATGCCACAAAGTGGCCTTTCAGGTTCTGGTAGCATGCCTGGGACCCCCAGGACTGGTGCAATGCCATGCATATTTGACCAAGACCTCCCTATCCCATCCTCCAGCTCCCATTATGGCCGTTCACAGGGCAGAGTGACTCCATCACCCCAGGTGTTGCCCTTCCCCTCCCTGAGAGCCACGCCACCTACCACCGGGGTCTGTGGTAGGTACATGTGAGAACCCGTGGCACCCACAGGCAGATGTGATTTGGATGATCCTCCCCCATTTCTCATACATCCACAGCACCACACATAGTATGTTCACATGCCACTTTTTTGTTTTAGTGTGCTTTCCCATCACCCTTCCCCTTGTCTACCCTGTCCAGCACCCCCTTTTTTATTTTTTTCACTGCCACTGTTTGCTTTGTTTGTGTGTGTTTCACAATAAATTAGTTGTATATATGACAGTGTCCTTTTTTCTTTCCACTTACCTGTTCCTGCATGACAGACTTCTTATGATGTTTTCACAGTATTCCTGTGCCCTCTTGGCCATGTGGTGGTTATGCCTATCAAGCTGCTCTAGCATCCCCTGCACCTGTGGCTCCATGTCACTGTCACTGTCACTCTGTTCCTCTTGGACTGGCCCGCCTATTTCATGGGAGAGTGCCATGATGTGTAGCATACAATAGGCTAGGAATATGCTGCAGACCTTCGGAGGGGTGTATTGCAGGGCACCGCCTGAACAGTCCAGGCACTGGAATTGCATTTTCAGCATGCCAAAGATTTGCTCAATGACGTTGTGTGTGGCGGTGTGTGCTGCATTATATCTGTGCTTCACCACAGATGTGGCCAAAGGATGGGTGTGAGGAGCCAGGGGTGCAAGGGATGGGCACTGTCCACTGTAAGGGTAAACACATCTGTTAGCACCTTTTAACATTGTTGCTGCCTGCATTGAATCAATGGCCCATGAGCTGTGCTGTTTTCTCTGTACCTGTGCACCTGTCCACCCTCCCATGTCCACGCTTCCCTCGGTGAGGCATGTGTGTGATGTGTTACTGCTGAGTGCTCCCTTGGGGGGGTTATGGGGGGAATGCTGCATGTACTTACTGACAAGGTGCCCTTTGGGTATGTGGCTGCCTTCAAAGATTTGGGGTAGTGTGGAGTTGTGCCACATGAAGGGGTCATGGTCACTGCTGTGGTACTGTGCCAGGACATTTGTTATGCACCGTGTTGCTTCACAGACCACCTGGCAATTGATGAAGTAGTAGCCATGTTGTGGTCTGGCTGCAGTGTCACCTCTGCCTCTAGGGTTTGCCCAGAGTAGGACAGCCTTTATATAGTTGGTATTTGTACTGCACAATGGTGTTGCGCAAACTCACATTGTGCAGCATAAATGCACTTAATATAGCACTGTGCATGTATTCGTGTCCATGCTCTTCACTTTGCCCAGCACATACATTATCTTTTTGCACCTAACCTATTCATTCATGCTCACGCTAATGGGCCTTTTGAATATCACGTAATTGCGCTATCAGAGCACGGATGGCATGCAATCTGTTTGCCCACCAGGCAACGTTTTGAATATCTGGCCCAGGGGTTTACTTTTTAATAAACAGACAACTGATTATTTTATTTAATTTATTTTGGCATGTTAGTAAAGACTATTCTTTTATAACAAAATATTTGTTGGTGCCGTGAAACAAGTAGCTTTTTACCATTGCTTTTCACACTGCTAGTAAAATAGAATTCAGTGGAATCCTGGTACAGTCAGTTCTGCTTGTATGCACAAACTCGGGACCATGGGAATTTGTGCATACAAACAGAATGACATACAAGGGGAGCAGCAGAGGTACTGTAAATGGGAACTGCTACCGTATGCACTCAGAAATCTACAGAGTCATAGAAAGGCGCAGAAATAGAAAATAACATTTCATTAGACGTTATAAAAAGTGCACTATACTTTAAAAAAGTAAAAACAAATTAGTGCTCTGACACTGATAGCACTGAAAAAGAATGAAAAACACAACCAAATTTTTAAAAGACAGAGTCTAGCACTGCAGCTACGGTTTTGCTCCTGTCTCCTGCTAGTGCTCTGAAATGGGCTGAATTAAAAAACACAAACACATTTTAAAAAGACGGAGTTCTCACTCTGCTGCTCCGATTTGGCTCCTAAGTGCTCTGACATGGACTACATTGAAAAACATCATGGCAGCTACAGTTCAGCTACAAAGTCTCCCTGCTTGGCAGTGTGGATATTTCCAGTATCAGGTACAAACCAGGTTTCAATTGACATTTGCCTTATCCCCCAGCTTGTAAGCATGTCAATGTGCTTTTTGAAAACATAAAACCAATTGTAGTCAGTCTGCTCCCTAGTTTCAACAAACCTTCTAATTTTCTTACTATCCCCCATACCTCAACATTTGTCACTGCACATTCTGGTTCATCCTCATCTTCTTCATCCTTGCCAGCTGTGTTGTTTTGCTAGAGGATGTCCTCGTAGATTTCGGCTTCAGTCACTTCATTGGTGGTCTGTTCTTCCTGGTCAGTAGCTACGTAGGTAGCGAACTCTGTTTGCTGTATTAGTATTGGTAGTAAAACATGTTCCTCAACAGCCAGGTCCTTTTCCTTTAAGATGCCAGCTTTTATAAAACAGTTTTTTGTTGCATCGGCTTTCACTTCCGTCCAAGCAGAGTGAATAATGTGAATGGCACCCAGAATCAAAATTGTCCATGCCATGTCATGGAACATCTGTGAAAAGCCATCAACAGCAGAAAGCAGCCTGTTTACATTGTTTTTACAGTAATGAAGTTCTAGGCTGTGAATCATGCCCTGATCCATAGGCTGGATAACGGCTGTACAATTCAGGGGGAGATAAATAAGATTGATGCTAGACAGGGAGACAGGTTTGTGCGCTGGGCAGTTATCCACAACTAGCGCTATCATTCTATGCCATAGTCACATTTTCTTGTTCAGTTCCTGCAACTACTCATAAAAAATGTCTGTGGTAATCCAAACATTCTCATTGCTGTTGTATTGGACAGAGAGGGCAGTGATGTTTGTGCCCTTAAAACACCTGGGTTTACAGGAATTTCCAATAAGTAGGAGAGGGAGTTTTTCAGTGCCAGTACTGTTGGCACACACCATCATTGATACCCTCTCCTTTGCCTTCTTCTGTCCTGCAGGGATTTGACTACAGAATGACAGGGTGCCGTCTGAGGTTGCTCTGAAGAACAGAGCTGTTTCATTGCCATTAAAAATGTCACAAGAGGCATATGGCATATTTATTTAAAATTATTGGCAGCACAGCCCTCATCTGTTCTTCAGCAGCAGTTGTATCATTTTCATTCTCTCTCCGTGGATTCTGTGGTAACAGATGTTGTTCCTTTCTTTCTATTGAGGTAACCATTCTGCCATCTGCTCAAACTGGACCACTAATTACTGAGACAAGATGTGGGCTTTTTCCATTAAAATGTTGCCTGAAAGGGGCACTCATTGGTCCCTTGCTGATGTGAACCACTGAAGCAGTGCCTCTTCAACTTGCAGGTCCTTTCTGTCTTGTTTTTCTTTTTCTTTTAACATTACCACAGCTGCTCAATGCCTGTAAGATCTGTTCACGGTTCCTTATGAACCAGCTAACACTCAAGGCATTACCCCAAATTCTGCAGCAAACTTCTTGAGTTACACTCCTAGTACAGCTGCCTTTTCAATAAGGCCAACTTAATCAGACAGAATCAGGATGTGTCTTAATACTTTGTCGATTTTGGCTGCATTGGCTGACACATCTAGGGGGAGCAGCACATAGAAAAATAGACTTTGATGGCAGATAAGGACCGTTAGGCCCATCTAGTCTGCCCAGTTCCCTACCTACAGGATAGGCCGCAGATCCTAGTTAACCAACAGCCTATATCTTCCTGCCCCCACAACAGGCTTTTAACAGTCAGCAAGCAAGCACCCGACACCTGTTTTCACAGTTAATTGCGCTTAATAGGTAATATGCAAGGTGCTACATTATGGGGCTACATAAGGACAATATGGCAATCAGCAACATGTTAGCACTTTGAAATGGGCATACAACTGAAAAAGAACAAGCACATAAGCGGACAATTTAACCTTAAGGATATAGAAAAAAATCAGGACCAGGAGAAAAAATGGCAAACAAATGAAAAAGGCATACAACTGAATGGCACATAAGTAGAATTGACTGTATTTTGATGTCAGAAACTGCCTGCTACTTAAGAGACCACTGTATTTCAATGAGAAATTAAATAGATGTTTCTATATTTTTTTTTAAATGGACACTTCATTCTGCAGCAAACTTTGACTTTTATATGTTTGCATCATTGTGGTCCATCTGTATGATTTTACGATTTTTAAAACACTAATTGGCTTCTCTTTCCTTCTTCCCAAGTAAAATCTGGTTATGAAAACAATTTCACCTGCTGAATTATAGCAAAAGATAACAGGTTATCACAAATCACATATTTCTATTAAATATATTTTTGTGGTGGAGTTACTTCTCTAAAAAAATCTGAAAACAGGTTTGCAGTTTCCTATTGAAATACACTGCCAGCCTTGCCAGTAAATCTTTTCTGACATCATAATACAAGAATTCCTTTGGATTCTTTTTTTGCTAGTAGTTGGTAGAATACAAATACAATTAAAAAGTAATTAAAGAAACATATAAAAACAAACAAAATGATTACAGAGCCATCTAGAGACCCCAAGCCTTCTCTCTTTAATATATACATCTGTACTAAGCACTTGCTCTTTAAGATGAAGCCTTTATGTGATCCCCAACCACATTCCTCACATGTCTCAAGGAGCTGAAACTGAAGCCTTTATTTGATGGCCCATCACATTCCTCTTGCACTGTGAAGCTTGAAGCTGTATTAACCCTCCCTGTGCCACAGATTGACATAGTCCAGAGTTTCTACACCTTCTCATTCTGTCAGTGATGGCAGCCTAAAGGTTAAACTTGTTTTTCCTCATGAAGAAAATATTGCAGTGTTGGGGGGTGGGGGCTGTCCTGAATGGACAGGACATGGTGAAATGTTATTCAACTCCAATCATGAAAGAAGACAGCCTGTGCTGCCCTAGGAAACATTCCAAATATTCCAGAGACCCCTTCTATATTGACATACTGACTCTACATCATCATACCTCTGTTATGCAACTATAAAAATGGGTAACCTGCTTGCCCTCTCCTGTGCTGTACTCCAGGCTGCCAGGGAGAGTGGAAGCACTGAGCCATATGCTCTAGGTTCAGCCTTGCAGACACTGCTTTGTGGTTGATGGTAGCTGTAAAGCTATTTATGTAACGGAATGTGCTTTAAGGAGAACAAATGTAAAGATAATAGCAATAACCAGGCAAAGCGTTGTTTTAGAAGTTTGTTGAACAGTAATATCTGAAAGAGAGGTAAAAGAAAAACACAAATGTATTCTTATATGTTCAAGCAAAGGTGAAACTAAGATGCCAACTGTTTCACCTGTGGCTTTTTTGTCCAGAAACAGTAGAGAAGGAATAGAGTAAGAGGATCCATCAGGAGTAGCTTTTAAGGGAAGGTCTCAAATATGCTTATTGCCTGTTCCTTCAAGGAAATTAGTGTTTTTGAATGTTTAAAACATGTGAAAAAGATAACATGTATTTTGCAAATAATACAAATTTGTACAAAGAATTAAAAAGCCAATAACATTGTTATGATTTCAGAAGCATGTCATTTGGGTGTTAAGTGACCTTAGTGAGGGGTATTTAAGGAATGTGGTTTCTATGTGTTATGGAGCTGTGTTTCAGTTGTATCTGACTTGAGTGAGAGAAGGACCTAACATCAGAGTAAAGTTAGAAGCAGCCTTGAAACCTGCATCTGTTTTGTTCTTATATGCCTAGAGTTGCAAAGCCTTATTTCTGCCTGGAAAAAGAAGGTCTCATGGTAACTGATATTTTATTTGTTTCATTCTAATTGAAAAGAAATGTATAACCATCTTGAAAGTGACATTTTGTTATTTATTTATTTTGCTCCACCCAGCTTCAGGCCGGCCTCTCCTTCAGGCCTTCCTATGCCCATCGTTGCCACACTGCCTTGGAGCAGCCACCTATCACCCCATATTGCAGCCCCCCAGGTAATCCAGATGTAACCCTTCTCTGGGTGGGTCCCTCTTCTATAAGGGGGAAGGCACTGTTGGGGCGGCCAGCTCAATTCTTGGCCCGGGTGCTGCTGGGATGCTCTGTGCACTGCCTGAGGTCTCGCGACAATGGAAGCTGGTGACCATCATCTGGTTGGCCTCAGGGCTTTTTTCCCATTTGCTCCCTGGGGGCATGGCATGCCACTGACATCAGGCTTATGCCGACGTTCATCATGACCCATTAGTTAGAGGGACCCCATGTGTTGCCATGCTCCCAGCCTCTACTAGGGGTCAATAAGTGCATTCGTCCAATGCTGCAGTCTTCTCTCCCCAGCTGGCCCTCCAGCACCTGAGTCCATTCCCAAACCCAGGTTGCTGGCATCACAAGTGGAAATCCAACCACTGAGCAGATGAGCCAGCAAAATTTTGTTATTTTAAAATAAATATATACCTGGATAAGGCAGCTTTACTTGCAAAACTACCTGTCTGTCTTTCAGTTAATGGGACTCTGCTACAGGCATGGGAATGGGAATAGAAGCATGGTGCCCAGAACTGGCATGAGGTAATGCTGAAGGGCAGGGGACTGGGGCATGGAGCACACTATGAGGATTTCCATGACACATTATGGCAGTTATTTTGTATATTACATGATGTACACTAAACATACTATACTGTATTCATGGCACAGAGGCTGGAGGACATGATATACACCACTGTTATGAGGTAATAACAGTGGGACAGGGGACTAAAGGGGATGTTGCACACTACTGACATGAGGTACATACAATATATATAACAGAATGTTTCTATTCAGTAGATACAAATTCAATTTTTGAAACTGATAAAATGGCATCATGTTTGTGTTACCAGCTTCAGAATTCCTTTTCTATTTTGTACTTCATTTCTTCCCCTGGGGTCCCCAGGTCAGCTTCTATCCTAGCCTCCCATCCCGCCCTGTACCCCAATATCAGTCTGCATCCTCATCTTCCCCCACAGCTTACCCCCATGGTGGTGTGTCAAGGAGCTCCCCCAAGCTACTACTCACCTCAAATAGGATCCAGTTCAGGGAGCACCATTCAGGGCCAGGGTCTGTGGTGGGTGGCTTCTCCTACAGCCGACCTGGGACAATTTTTCCTCGTTTCTACTTCCCCAAGAATGGGGTGTGCAATGATGTATAGGAAGGGAGCACACTCATGTCTGCATGCGTTCCTCCTGGTGGCTGCCCAACTCAGTGCCTGCTTGCAGTGTTGGTACTCTGACCCCAGTCACTGCCAGGTGTCATGGACTCACCAACCACTGGATCCCCTTCCCCGGAGAGGAAGAGCAGTCCCACAGATGCTCAATCTCTCTCCAGCCCTGCCAACCCACAGTGGTACGGGCTCATTCCTGAACACGAGTCACCAGCATAGCATGACGTAAGGCAACCAGTGCCTCAGCACCTCAGCCCTCAGTGCCACCGGGCCGGGCAGCTTCAAAACTCTCTGAGTATGGAAATTTGCATTTTTCACAAATGAGAGACAGGTTTGAGCTGTTTACAATGATGTAGTCCTTTTTAGGAATGTGGAAGTTATTTTAAAGAAAGTGTATAGTCTTCCCATTGTAAAGATAGTCTCCTATTCTGTATGTAAACCAACGGAGGGTATACTGTAGTTCACCATAGTATCCTGTTATTTAAAACAATTGCTTAATGAACAGTAAACTGACCATATCATTTTCTTTCTCTGACTGTATCCACTACCACAACAGAAGTTTAATAAAAAGAAATAAGAGGTGTTCATATCCTTTATTCACCATTATTGCCCACTGCATGACCATAAGTAGGTCAGTTAAAGTGAATGTAAAATTGTTTTATGTATTCTCATAACATTGAACATTTATGCGTATATGAAATATGGTTAATACCTTCAGTTTTGTACTATATATTGTTTAAAGTGTTGCTTTGAAACAGTATAGAATACTCAAACTCAGTCCACCTCAGAATAAACAGATAAATCTATAAAGAGAAGCCAAATCTAATCCAAGCCAGTGGCATTTCAGAGAAATAGACTGGTCAAACTGCTTCACTCACCACATTTTCACCATTTGTTTTCTTTTTTGGCTGGGGGGTGGGGTCTTACAAATTTTTTAAGTCGGGTGACATGCACCAGGCCTCAGTGGCCAATTGATCATAATACTATTTTTAGTCAATGCTATTAAATTTCATGTGTATGTATTGGTTCCCTAACTCAGTACTTGCTGCTTCAGTAGTAATACTTTAACTGTTCATGCTCCAACACTCTTTTGTATTGTCTCCTGTAATGAAATGTGTGACTTTTTGATTCATTATCTAGTATTCATAAATGGTTAGTTATCATTTTCTTTTTCTCTACTGTAACAACTTCTTCCCCTTTCCCACTGATTGCACCTGAAAATGAGATTTGGCTCAGTGTACCTCTCCCAGGTACCAACATTTTAAATGAATAAATATATATTTGTTTTAAGTTTCTGTGCTTAATTTCTATTATCAGCAAGAGCTCTTGTAAGTATTTCAGCTGAGTAAAAAACTGTCTGATACAATTAGCTACCAGAAAGCATTCCAGATGGCTCTGGTGAATGATACTCTCTTTGTCTAGTTAATGGGAGAGCAGAAAGCAACCAGCAACAATCGCTTGCTTCATGAAGAGCCTTGTCTAATGTATGGAGGAGTCTCTCCTGCTTTGGGAGACAAAAGGAAAAACAAATTAATTACCATAAAATGCATGAAACCCAGGATTCCAGTGTTGTCCAGTCTTTCCAGATGGGAAGTTTTCAAAGACTGAGAAGATTGTCAAATCTATGATGTCAGAATGACATACTGGATAACATGTCATGGGGGGGGCAACTGGAGGGTCTTGAGGTCTAGCACAGCCTGAAAGCATCAGTCAGGTTTGTGACTATGAACAGCTACCATATAAGGTCTGAGTCTGCTTTAATTCAACAATGTGTCTTGATAGAGAAGAGAGAGAGAGAGAGAGAGGGAAATTGTGTTTCTGTGTGTGACCTGCACTACTGTTCAAAACTTTTTTTTTCATTTCTGTACAATTTGTGTTCCCCATATTTTTTTACAATATCCTGCATTATATGTCTAAATATATTGGGCTTTTAAAACATTATTTTTCACATTCTTCATGTTTCTTGGACTGAGTCCTTTGAGGGACAGCTAACTAATTTATAACTGACAAAAAGCTGTGTTTCTATCTCTGAAGAGAACACTATCATTACCATAATTGGTTTCTAAAGTAAGGTATTCTCAGCTGTGACAGATATGGGGGTCATCTGCCCTTGGGCAAGGAGTGCTGTACTGTGTAAGCAGTGTCTCTGAAAGGATTCAGTCCTAGAGAGTGTCTTTGTGAGTGGTGGCAGATACTAAAGAGCTGAGAAAGCTAAAAAGGGACTATATAGTCTACCATTTTTTTAAATATTTTGTCAAGGAAGAGTAGATAAAAGACATGTATGGGCCATATGAAATGTGCACACTGCTATACCTGTAAGAACTGAGCTGAATGAAAGAATTGGGCCATGAGGACGGCCAAATACAGACAGAACTCATAGCCATCATCAAAAAAGTGACCAGAAAAGCCATGCAAAAGGATCACCGCTAGCCAGACTTGTGAGACATAGGTTGGGAAGAATGCAGATGAGCCAGGGCCCATGACTGGGGCAACTCTGCAAGCAGACAGGGTACAAATTTTAAAGCTGGAGCTTGCCCTAGTTAAGGCAAAAACAGAAACTGAGATCCAGAAGATGAAGCTGGAAGCCAAGAAACAAGAAAAGCAGCACCAACATGAGATCTAGAAAGAGGAAAAGCAGCACCACCACAAGGCCTAGATGAAGGAGTGTGAACACACAAGAGACTTGGAAATGTTGTGTTAGATGTCTTCACTACAAAGTACGAGTAATGGCATGAGGGGTTTGGCTTAGGAAACCAAAGTCAATTATAAAATGTTTCCCAGATATCATGAGGGGGATGATCTTAATTTATTTTTAAGATTTTTCAAGTGAATATGTAGACAATTTCAAATTGGGCAGGGCTTTTGGGTGATTCACCTATTGCCACTGCTTACAGGCAAGGCATTAGAAGCTTTTAACAGAATGGACAAGGAAGACTGCATGGACTATGATAAAGTGAAAACTGCCTTTCTAAAGCATTATGAGTTAACCTCTGAGGCCTATGGACAAAACTTTAGAGGGCTGAGAAAGACACCAGGGGACAGCTATGCTGAAATGTGTATGCAGCAAAGTAACTTGTTAGAATGTTAGGTAGATGATGCAAGAGCTCACTCCATAGAGGAAATAAAATATGCATTTATTCTGAAACAGTTCCTAAAAACCATACCTGAAAAACTGAAAATATGGTTGTTGAATACAACTCAGAGCTCCAGGTGGGAGACAGCCATGGAAGCTGATCAGTTCACGTCCAGCTGACCATCCTTTCATCACAAAGGTGTTTCTAGGGGAACCTGGATGGAGGCAACCTAAAGGAAACCAGTCTGTACCTGAACATAAGGGAAGCCACCTGGTCTCAAAAGTTAGTTTGCCTGATTATTCATCTCTTGTTTTTACCCTTTAAGTTGTTACTGTATTTGTTTACTGATGTGTAATTGAAAACCTATTCTGTTTGTACTGCCCCGTGTCACACCTGGAAAGGAGCCTCGGCTCAGTGTGCTTTTCTTAGCTATCAGTTTTCAAATAAATAATATAGAAAAGCACAGAGATGGTTGAACTCAGGTCCTATATATATATATCTATAGCTATATATATATATATACACATATCTATATATATATATATAGATAGATATATATATATATATATGTGTGTGTGTATATCTACTGTATATATACCAGAAACAGGGGTATCTGTCTTATGATTATCCCAAAAATGTAAAATGGGTTAGAGCAGCAGGATGGGTACCTGATGGAATTCACAGCACACAGTGGCCTATACCTTGAGTGCAATGCCCTTTAACTCCACTGCACATATGTACCCAGTGGTGGTGAATGGATTGGTAACACAGGAACTGAGGAACACTGGTGCCTCCATTTCTATGTTGAAGCAGGATTTGATTAAGGACAGCCAGATTCTGTCTGGTAAGTTTTCAAGGATTAGAGGAGTGGTGGATCTTGCAGTCTCAGAGCCAATGGCCCAGATCTTTCAAAACTGGAAAGGTGTCCAGGGCATATGTGAGGTGGGTGTTGTACTATGCCTGTCCGTGGATGTGACCATGGGTAATGAATTTACTAGTGGGGCCCATATTGCATGTGACACTACCTATAGCAAAGTGAGGAAACCAGCCTCTGAGGACACAGAGGGGGCAATGTTCAAGGAAGCAGCCCCTACCTAGCATGAGAAGTTGTACCCCCTAGAATGAGCTGGGAACAGCAGTACTGAGCCACAGTACAGACTGAGCAGATCCCAGCTGTGGGCAACACTCCAACAGCAGAGCATGTTTTGCAAAAGGTCAGGCATGCACAGCTAGGGAGAGCTCTGCAATCTTACCGATCCATGAAAAAATTATGAGAGCTAGCCACCAGTGTGGGTGGTGACTCGCCAAGTTCTGGAAAAAGGAAGGTGCAGTGGGAGAATGGGCTCTTGTACCTTATATGGGTTCCTAAGGGAGGACTAGAGCAAGGAGTATTCTGTCAGGTAGTCTTTCCTAGGGAGTATATGAAGCAGCTTCTGGCCTTAGCCCACAACATACCCTTTTCTGGACACATAAGTGTCAGCCATATAGAAAGGCAACTGACTAATATTTTTTACTGTCCCAGTATTTTTGAAGACATTACAAAACTACTGCTGGACTTGTCTGCAGCATCAGAGGGTACAAAAGGATGAGGACAAGGCTAAGGCAGCTTTGAGTTCCCTATCTATTATCAAAGAGGCATTTTGGTGAGTTGCCCTGGACATTATGTGGACACTTAGCTCCTCATGTAGCACTGTCAAGTGATACATTTTGGTGGTCATAGATTACACCATGAGGGACCTAGAAGAAGTCCCCTTGTCCTCCACCAAGGTTCAGAAGGTGGCCAATGAACTACTGGGTATATTTAACCATGGGGGCTCCCCCAGGAGATTCTATCAGACCAGGGTACCAACTTAATGTCTGATCTGATGGTTAGTCCTTAGAAGAAGTGTGGGGTAAGGCAGTTCAGGGCCTTGCCATACCACCTCCAGGCTAATGGTCTGCTCGAGTGATTTAATGGGTCTCTAAAGACCATATTAAGGGCATTCACTGATCAGCATGTGAGGAATTGCAACAAGTGCCTACCCCATCTCTTATTCGCATACAGGGAAGTCTCCCAGGAGTCCACAGGGTTCTTGCCCTTCAAGTTTCTTTTTGGCCATAGGGTAAGAAGCCCATTTGATTTGATAAGGGATGAAATGGAGGATGAGCTCACTTCCAAAGGGGAATTTGTTATGGACTATGTCCCAAATTTCTGGTCATGGCTCAAGGAGCTCATGTTGTTTGCCCAGGATCACCTAGCCATTGCACAACAGAGGCAAAAGACACAGAACAATTGTGGGGCCACAGCCAAGGAGTACAAAGCCAGGCAACTGGTGATGGTGCTTATCCCCATTCAGCATAACAAATTAAAAGCAGCTTGGAAGGGGCCTTACTCAGTATGCAGGAAGGCAAATGATGTTAATTACATGGTGGAGCTTCCAGACAGGAGGTGCAAACAGCAAGTCTATGACATAAACATGATGAATTCCTACCGTTACAGGGATGAGATGGTACTGGCTGTGTGCAGCTATCTAGAGGAGGAGTCAGAAGTAGGCCTGCTGGAAGATGTCATGGGGAGGTCAAAGGAGAATTCTCAGCAGATGCTGTCACCCTCTCAGAACAACTGACACCAACCCAAGTTGTCAAAATGCATGGGGTGCTGCGTATATTTGGCAAAATGTTTATCTGATAACCAGGGTATACCACACTGGCAGAACACAAGCCCCAAGCCCCACTAAGGCAGCCATCCTACAAAGTACCAGAAGGTATAACTTTGCCATAGAGGAGGAGATCAAGGAGATGCTGTCTCTTCAGGTGATCCCGGACTCCAGTAGTCTCTGGGTCTTCCTAGTACTATGTATCCCTAAAAAAGGATAGGACCATGAGGTTCTGCATTGACTACCACAAGCTCAACAGCTGTACAGAGTCAGATGCATACCAAATGTCCAGGATGGATGAGGTCCTAGAGAGGTTAAGGAGGGCCTTTTACCTGTCCACCACAGACCAGAGAAAGGGCTATTAGCAGGTACCCTTGACCCCAGAAGTCAGAGAGAAGTTGGCCTCTGTCATCCCATTTAGATTATCCGAGTTCAACTTAAAAGCATTTGCAATGAAGAATGCACCAGCCACCTTTCAGCAGTTCGTGGAATGCATTCTGAATGGGGCAGGAGATTTTGCTCTGGTATACATAGACCTCATCACCATCTACAGCCAGACTTGGGAAGATTATGCCAAGCACATGACTAAGATGTTCAATGACTGAAGACTGATGGACTGACAATCAAGGCAGAGAAGTGCCAGATAGGAATAACAGAAGTGTCATACCTTAGGCACAGTGTGGGGAGAGAGTACCTTCAGCCTGAGCTAGTGAAAATTGAGGCATCCAAGGATGGGCCATGCCCATGACCAAATGGAAAGTACAGGTCTCTCATGGACGGCAGGATACTACCTTATGTGCTGAATTTTAGCAGCATGACCAAACCCCTATCTGATCTTACCAGGAACAGAATGCCTGAAAAGGTTCAGTGAATGGAACCCTATGATACTGCATTCCACATGCTAAAGGAGGCATTGTGTTGGGTGCCTGTACTCACTAGCCCAGACTATTCTGTTAGGTTCATTTTGCATGGAGATGCATCTGATCATGTGCTCAGTGGGGTTCTGAGTCAGGTTACACACTCAGGAGAGAAACACCCAATTGTGTACCTGAGCAGGAAGCAGCTGCACAGAGAGGAGGCCTTCACAACAATAGAGAAGGAGTGTTTAGGGATTGTCTGGGTACAAGCTTTAACTTATTTATATGGGAGGGAGTTCACCTTGATTACTGATCACAACCCCCTTACATGGTTGCAAAGGAACAGTGGACAGAACTCAGAATTGTGAAGGCGGAACTTGGTGCTGCAGTCCTACAATATGTACATCAGGCACTGCAGTGGGTCACAACATGGCAGCATTAATGGGCTGTACAGACAATTGTTGGTTTCCTTGTTTTTGTTTTCTTTATGATTGGGGAGATGCTATGAGAAAATGTCAGGGTATTAAATAAGCCCCCAAAAAAAAATGATTAGCAGTTTTATGCATGAAAGTTTTAATTTACAGTAGCTATGAAAATGCATAGCACTAATATATTGTATATATATAGTGGTGCGGTCGCACCACTATAGTAAGGGTTCGATGGTCAGTTACATACTAAAGTCAAAAGTTTGGATGTTAATAACTTTGGACCCGTTCAATCGATTTGCCTAAAATTTGGTGCTCACAGTGGGGCATAGTAGATCTCTTGATTTGCCAAATTGTGATTTGGTCGGACTTACGGTCTTTGCGTTCGAAAGTACTGAAAAATGCAAAATTATCAGGTTTTGGAGGCACCTTTGGGGATTCTGGATGTGGTCCTGCATGGCCATTGTGTGGCGTGCTGCTCTGCGAGATGGCTCATTTGAAAGAGATGGTGGCCGAATATGCTGCTTTTCATTTGGTGAAACAATATTAAGGTATTCAAAAGTTATGCCACTTATAAATTCCCATTATGTCAATGAGAAAATTTATATGTATGTTTTGTGAACAAAGAATGGGGTTCTGGCCACCTGGTCCTGCCTGGCAATCAAAGAATTTCAGCCTCACAGTTTAAGAATCTTTGTCCCCAAGGATTTCTCCAATTCTTTGATCATGAATTTCGTCATCTTGTTTTCAGTTTTCTGATCTGAAAAACACAAATACCTGGGCTCAGGGGTCACTTCTGAAGTAAAACGTGGATGGGTTTTACTCAGGGGTCCCAATCTATTGAGCCATGCCTTTGGTTCCATTCAAATCAGTCTGAAAATAGAGTTATTAGTTTTTAAAATCTTCATTCATGGCTTGCTAACGATCTTTGATCGTGAGCCTGAAAATTCTTTGATCGTGAGATTCTTTGATTGCGATCGTGTATCGCGAGTGAGGGACAAGATGGTCAGATTTTAAAACACATATTTGTAGCCCAGGGATGCCCTACAAAGTTATAGAAGGGTGGGTTTTGCTCAGGGGGCTTCATTCTGCCCCATCTGAATAAAAAAAAAACATTAGTTTTCATTATCCCTGGTAGTCCAGCGGCCCCCTCCCCATCATAATAATGTACATAGAGATCCCTATATCCCTGATAGTCTAGTGGCCCCTCCAGTAAGCATTTTATTAATGTGTCTCTTTTTTTATCTGTGGTAGTCTAGTGCCCCCATGTGTGTTTACTAATATTTCCTTTTAATATCCCTGGTAGTCTACTGGCTCCCCACCAAACTGTATTTCATTTCATTACTATTCATATCCCCGGTAGTCTAGAAGAAATTATTTCTGAGCACCTGTTTGAATTAGCACTCGTAATATACACAGTCGGTGGCTGGGCCATGGAGGTGAGAGAAGGCCTGTGCCAGTCACCGGCTGGGGAAGGGTGGGGGTGCTGGGTGGGCTGGCATGGCTGGGAGGGTGGGGGTCCACTACTCTACCAGGACATGAAATGTGCTATTTATTTTATTATGATGGGGGCACTACACTACGAGGGACATGAATAATAATGAAATACAGACTGGGGGCCACTAGACTACCAGGGATATGAGAAAGAAATATAAATAAACATACATGGGGAGGGGCACTAGACTTCCACGGATAAAAAAAGAGACATATTAATAAAATACTCATTGGGGTGCCACTAGACTACCAGGGATACAGGGATCACTATGCACATTATTATGATGGGAAGGAGGCTGCTAGGCTACCAGGGATAATGAAAACTAGTGTTTTTTTTTATTCAGATGAGGCAGAAGGAAGACCCCTGAGCAAAAAACCCACCCTTCTATAACTTTGTAGGACACCCCTGGGCTACAAAAAACTTGTTTGAAATCTGGCCATCTTGTCCCTAGCTCTTTGTTTGAGAGCGAGCAATTTCTTTGATCGTGAGCCTGCAAATTCTTTGATCGCCATATTCTTTGATCGCGATCGTGCATCGGGAGCAAGGGATGAGATGGCCAGATAAAAAAAATCAATTTTCTCAACTCAGGGGTGTCCTAGGAAGACAAATGAGGGTGGGTTTTATTCAGGGGGCTTTGTTCTGATGAACCATGGTGGTGTTTTACTGCAATTGAGTTAATTTAGTAAATTACACAAGTTTTTATTCTTTGGTTGTGACCATGCAAATTCTTTGGTTGCGAGCCTGCAAATTCTTTGATCACGGGATTCTTTGATAGCAATCATGCATTGTTAGGGTAGGATGAGATGGCCAGATTAAAAAATCCATTTTCTCAGCCAAGAGGTACCCTTGGAAGTCAAATGGGGGTGGGTTTTGCTCAGGGGGCTTCATTCTGTCGAACCATGGTGGTGGTTTACCGCAATTCTTTCAGTTTTATAAATTGCAAAATGTTCTATTCTTTGTTCGTGAGCCTGCAAATTCTTTGATCGTGAGTCTGCAAATTCTTTGATCATGAGATTCTTTGATCGCCATCTTTGATCATGAGGCCAGGACAAGATGGCCAGATTTTTTTAACATGGAATAGATAGGAAATTTTGCCAAACTTTAATATTGAACATCTCGAAAATGGTTTGATCTTTTTACTTGAAATTTGGAGGGTGTTTACGGCATGTCCTGTGCATGTATATTATGCTGATTACATGTCAGGGGAAAACATTTTTTGCCAGAGAAATGATGTGGCACAGTTTACATTCTGCAGACAGCGTTTTGTTTGTGGTGGTGCCTTGAAATTGATAGGATACCTAGCCTTATTGTCATGGATGTAGTTGCCAGTTGTTGTGTGTATTAAATGTCAACAGATGTGGTACTGTGCCAGTCTGATGAATGAAAATTTCAAACTGTAACATGTTATATCTCAGAGATGATTTGGTCTTTTCACTTGAAATTTGGAGAGTGTTGACGGGATGTCTTGTAGATGTGAATTGCGGTGTTTAAGTCTCAGACAATTTATTTTTTGTGGAGAGATTGCGTGGTGCACTTAATGTTTTGGGGACAGCATTTTTTATTGTTCTACTACATTCATATTTATTTAGTGGCTGGTTGTGCTGTTGTCACTGTACTTTTTAGTCATCAGCTGTGTAATGTAGCCCAACACTTACAAGTTGGTGGGAGCTTGGGGCCCAAAAGACCCCGTACTCCCAACAACTTGCACAACTTTCAACTTTTTATTCTTTCTTAAAAAGTAAGGAAATTCTACTCAAAAAACTTCATTAATGCATCAGTTAGGGTTTTCTACATTGAAAAAAGGGAGGAAATTCAATTTTAGGGTTCCCACCTCTTGCACCCCACCCCAGCCGCCCCCACCAATATCAGGGTGTGCATTGGAGTTGTTGGCTATAACTCTCACACCATTCTCTGACACTGCATCACTTCAGCTTGTTTACACATGGGATAGGGTGAGTTAGGCCAACAACCCCAACACACACCTCAATGCCTATTGGTGGGGCGGTCTGGGGTGGTGCATGGGGTGGAAACCTAAAATCAAATTTCTTCACTTTTTTGCTGTAGAAAAATTTAACTGATACATTAACAAAGTTTTTGCATAGAAATATATATATATATATATATATATATATATATATATATATATATAGTTTTATTCATGTTGTCTACTGTGTCACAGACTCACTCAAAAAATGGTTAGCAGTCTATTACTTCACATCTCTGAAACTGGTTAGCATAACTACATGCTTTGCATATCATTTTGCTCTGATATACCAGCTATAGTAGTAGCTACAGACATGGTCAGATATTTCACAAAATTTCTAAAGAGTTTCTCTCTGCTGCCCCTACCATGGAAATGCAGAAAGCAGGTGATTTCTCTAGAAATTCCACAGAAATGTTAGGAAATATCTGACCATGTCTTTGGCTGTGACTGTATTTAATACTCTGAATGTGGAGTTCTCCCAGAGAGGGAACTGAGGACAAAGCAGCTACAGCCAGCTTACATAAGACACCAATATAATGTAGTGCTACTAAAAGATTTGCTTTTCTTTTCCTCGTTGGAGGGGGGAGTATCAGCTTTTGTGCATTTTTTTTGTCATGTTTCTATGTTTAATTTCTATTATCAGCTACTCCGCATGTATTTATTTTCAGCTGAGTTAAAAACTGTTTGATGAAGTTAACTGACAAGAAGCATGCCAGATGGCTTTAGTGAGTGATAACAATCTCATAGAAAGATAGTCTTTGATGGCAGAGATGGACCACTTGGCCCAGCCAATATGTCCATTTCCCTGCCTATTGGATAAGCTGCAGATCCTAGTTAACCAGCAGCCTACTTCCTCTTACCCCTACCAGAATTGCCTTATGTCTGTCCCATGCATTCTTGAAATCTCCCACTGTTTTTGACCCCGCTACCACCTCAGGAAGGTGGTTCCATATGTCAACCACCCTCTCTATTAACAATCACTTTCTCACGTTGCCCCTTAGCCATCCTCCATCTATCTTTAAATTGTGCCCCCTTGTTCTTGCACGTGTTTTTTTTTTTTTTTGAAAATATGCTACCCTCTTGGAGTTTCTTGATTCCCTTGAGATACCTGAAAGTTTCTATCATGTCCCCCCCTTTCCTCAGGGGTATACATATTAAGCTCCTTTAGTCTCCCTTCATATGGCTTCTGGTGTAGACCCTGCACCATTTTGGTTGCCCTTCTCGGGACTGCCACTCTTTGGTCAGTTAATGGGAGACTTGAAATCAAACAGCAACCCTTTTATGTTTGGTGAAGCAACTTGTCTAATATGTGGAGGAGACATGCCTTCCTATGAAAAACAGCAGAAAAAAAGTTGATGAATTCTGCAATTCTCAAAAGACAAGATTCCATTTTGGTCCAGTCTTTCCAGATGGGAGGATTTCAAGGACTCAAATCTATGATGTCAAAATGACATACAGAATAATGTGTTGTGGGGCAGCTATGGGGTTTTGAGGTCTGGCAGAGCCTGAATGAGTCACTCAGGTTTGGGACTATGAACAGTTATCATCTAAGGTTTGAGTCTTCCTTGATTCACCAAAGTGTATTATGTGGTATGCTATTCTACAATTCTAAATTGAGGGAAGGGGATAGTGACTGAGAGAAAGTTTTTTTTTTCTGTTTGTAACCTATTCAAAACATTTTCCTTTTCATTTCCATAGAATTACTGTTCCTGGTAGTCTTTCTGTTGTATCATGAATTATACATGGAAATACCTTCAAGTATTAAAATACTGTTTTTTATGTACTTCATGTTTTTGTGACTGAGAACAGCTAAATGAGTTATAACTGATGGAAAAAAAAACTGTTTCTGCCTCTGAAGAGAAGGCTAATGTAAAGTTAAGTGTTCTCAGCTGTGACAGAGAGGGGTGGGACATTTGCCCTTGGGCATAGAGCACTGTATCATGTGACCAGTGGCTCTGGAGACATTCAGACCTAGATATACCCTGAGAGAGTGTTTATGCTTAGTGGTGACTTCTACTGAAGGGTTAAGAAGGCTGGTAACAGTTGCAGAAGGAGTCTGGGAGAGACTGCTACATCTTCATTTACAGGTCTTCCTATTTGCACTTTTCCCCTTGCTCCCATTAGTGAAGCAGCAGATGACTATTTGGCTGCAATGTGACTTATCAGGAAAGGAGTCTATGATCCCAAAGACCCAGAGGCTTCTTGGGTCCTGTGTGTGTGTTCAGTGCCACCAGGTTGCTGTTAAAATTGTGTAGCTTTCACTTTAATTAGAGTGTTGCTTTGTAATTCTGTCTTCTGCTTGTTGTAGGATTTGTATTTCCACATATTTAAAGTCTGCATGCTCTCCTAGTACAATATTGATCAGACTATTAAAAACATTGGTAGCTGTTTTTAAGATATTTCAAATTGAATGTTGGTGTACGGTGCATCGAAAATAGATTTGATGTGTAATATGTTATTTTCTGCAGCCTCTTTAATTTATTTTCAGATGGCACTTTGTAGGCAGTATATAGCAGTGTCACTATGAGTGAAATGTCAGGGGCTGCTGCACACACTGCTGTCTGTGGAGACTGGTTAATTTTCCCTACCTGTATTCACAGAATACATTTGTCTCATTTGCAACTCATGACTAAGCCTGAATTAAGTTATTCCTAGTGAGGAGTGCTGTGCAATCTTTGGCTCATTGTGCACTGGTATTTTTGCACATAGCACCAACAGTCCCAGAGTGATGCTGTCCCCCCACGCATACAGTTACTGGGCTCATGAGTACATAAGAAACTAAAATAGGAATACTGGGTGTGAAAAAAAGCAACATTAACATAAAAAAACAAGATTATTTCAAAACAAACAATATAATGTGCTAGAGGTTATAAAGGGAGTATTAAATAGTGTCAGTGGCTCAGTAGGTAGCACACTTGCCTCTGAGGCCGGGAGATCAGAGGGCTGTGGGTTCAGTTCCCACATCTGGCACTTGGGTTAATATCCCAGTACTGACACTGCAGTGCAGCATGAGAGGGGTGCTGCACTTCTGAGGTGCCGTCTTTCGGATGAGACATTAAACTGAGGTTCCATCTGCCTGGATTGGTGGTAGTTCAGGTGGATGTTAAAGATCCCATGGCACTTATCGAAAAAGAGTAGGGGAATTTCCCCAATGTCCTGGCCAAATTTCCCTCATTCACTAAAAAAATACCACCAACAGCTTAATCTGGCTCAAGGTCAGTTGGCATTCATCTGTATCCCTTTCCCCGGGTCGGGCCTGAAAATAGGCAGGATTTGTCTAGTGCACTTATCCGGTCAACAAAAGCTAAATAAATAAAATTAAAAAATAGACTTCACATTTGCCCAAATAACTAATTTTATTAAAGGAAAACATACACCATATATTTGCATTTTTAATACAATTGTTCATTTGGGCATGTATCCCTTTATATCCCAAACCTCTTTGTGCCTAATCATCCATCTCAATATTGCATAGAAAAGTGTCTGTCATTTCCTCCTGCTTGTACCACTTGCCACCCACCACTGCTCCCTATATGCCTCACTAGGCTGGCTGTCCTCCCCAAGCCCAACATGACCTTTGCCTGGGCATCCTTATACATAAATCCCACACTGCTGGACATGAATCCCCACTAGACAAACTTCTAGTAATCAAATGGAACACAAGAGAGTTAAGGTCATCCTCCCAAACACTACTTAACCTCCTTCAATCATCCACTGATATGGGACAGAGACCCCTCACTGTTGCTGGCCCCAAATTCTGGAATATTCTTCCTGTCTTCCTGCCTTGATCCTCTCCATTGGCTCCTCATCTGCCTTTAAAACAAACCAGATCAACCACCTGCTCTCAGCATCCATCTGCAAATGCTCTCCCTGAGCTCCACACCTCAACTCCACTTTAACTCCTCGAGCTTGGCTCTTTGGATATCCTAGACCAGGATCAGAACCCTACCCACACTCTCTCAGGTATCAGACACAAGCTACTGTTTGTGCCTGCTGATTACGTAGTCTGTTAGCCCTCCTTTGCTCTTTATTGCTTTCTAGACTGTTGTACAGCATCCAGTTGAAACAGCATGCTTGAGGCACTGTATGTACAGTCTTACTGGATTCTTGTATCCCTACCCTACGTAAGATTTTTTTACTTTGTTGTACTCACTTGCACTGTTCACTCTAAATACCCATTGTCTTGTATTTTTCCATTTCATTGTACTGCATAATCTTTATGGCCTGGGTTATGCCTGAAAAAAGTCCATGGGATTAGTGCACCTACCCAATTAACAAACAAATAAATAAATAAATGTGTGAAGAATGTTTAATAACTGCAATGTACTGTTTTGTATGTTTGCTTTTTATAATCCTGTTGTTTCCTTATTTATGGTCTCTTGTTATCGTCATGTACCTTTTTTGCCACCCAATATTCATTTTTTAATTACGTATGAATTCTGGGGGTGGTCCCCTTTTGCCTAGCACCCCAACAGCGAAACACGGAAAATGACCGCTACAGCAATAGTCACTGTAATGGTCCATTTCTGTGTTTTGCTCCCCCACCAGTGTCCTGCCCCTCCTGGACCAACTCCGACTTGGGTTGAGAATCCTAAAGTCTGGGGTGTGGGGCACATCCCCACATGGAGTGTGTGCATAGCCCCACAGAAAAACACTGGGGGTCTGGGTGGCACAATACCTGCGTCAGTACTCTGCTGTCATTGTACGGGTGGTTGACAGATTTACTGTCGACCAAACTTGGTGCTTCTGAATTCTGGAACCCCATGACATTAATTAAGCTGAAATATGCAATGAAGCATCCTAATATATGCAGGCCCCCCTGAGGAAGAGACATTACTCTCAAAGTTCTAGGGATTGTTGTTTGCTAAAATAAAGCCTTTGAAGCTTTTTAACATAGAAACATAGACTTTGATGGCAGATAAGGACCACTTGGCCCACCCAGTCTGCCGATTTCTCTACCTATTGGATAAGCTGCAGATCCTAGTTAACCAACAACTCACTTCTTCCTAATATCCTACCAGAACTGCCTTATGACTTTCCCATGCATTCTTGAATTCTCCCACTGTTTTTGACCACATGACCTCCCCAGGAAGGCCATTCTATGTCTCCACCACCCTCTCCATGAACAAATACTTCCTCACGTTGCACCTGAGCCTTCCTCCATCTATCTTCAAATTGTGCCCCATTGTTCTTCCACACCTCTTTTTCTGAAAGATACTACAGTCTTGGACTTTGTTGATTCCCTTGAGGTACTTGAAAGTTTATATCATGTCCCCTCTCTCCCTCCTTTCCTTGAGGTTATACATATTAAGCTCCTTTAGTCTGTCTTCATATGGCTTCTGGTGCAGACCCTGCACCATTTTAGTTTCCCTCCTCCTGACTGCCTCCATTCTGACTATGTCCTTGTGGAGATAGGGTCTCCAGAACTGCACATAGTACTCCAGATGGGGTCTCACCAACTGTCTGAACAGAGGGATAACAACTTTTTGTTTTCTACTGGTGATGCCTCTCCCTATACATCCCAGTATCCCCCCCAGCCCTCCTTACTGCCTTCTGATATTGCTTGCCTACCTTTAGGTCATCTGATATGACTACGCCCAGATCCCTTTCCATTTTGTTGTTGTTAGTACCTCCCCCCATTGTGTACTTTTCCCCTGGGTTTTTGTTTTCCATGTGCATTACGTTGCACTTCTTTGCATTGAATCTAAGCTGCCATACTTTTGACCATTCCTCCAATCTTGCCAAGTACTTTCTCATCCTTTCCAACCCCCACCCTTGTGTATCAACCCTGTTGCAGATCTTGGTGTCCTCTGCAAAGAGGCATACTTTTCCTTCCAGCCCCTCTGCAATGTCACTTATAAAGACATTAAAAATGACCTGTCCCAGTACTTAACCCTGCAGTACCCCACTAGTAACCCCCTTTCTTCAGAGTAGACTCCATTTACTATTACCCTCTGTGTTCTGTTGTCCAGCCAATGTTTTACCTAGGCTACCACCCTGGGACCCACTCCCAGGCTGGCTAACTTGTTTATTAATCTTTTATGTGGGACTGTGTCAAATGCCTTGCTAAAGTCTAGGTAGGCCATGTCCACAGCCCCTTCCTGGTCTACTACTTTGGTCTCCCAGTCAAAATAATCTATTAGATTCATCTGACATGACCTTCCCTCTATGAATCCATGCTGCCTTAGTTCCTGCACCCTGCTCGCCTCTAGGTACTCAATAATTCTTTATTTCAGTAGTGATTCCATCATTTTCCCTACCCCTGAGGTCAAACTAATGGGTTTGTAGTTTCCTGCCTCTGCTTTGCTCCTGCTTTAGTGAATGGGAATCACATCTGCCTTTCTCCAGTCCTCAGATACCTCACCATCCTCCCATGATTTATTAAAAAGGGTAGTCAGTGATGCCACTCATTCTCCCCTTAGTTCTTTTAGAATTCTGGGGTGAATCCCATCAGGTCCCATTGCTTTGTCCACCTTCAGTTTTAGGAGTTCTTTCAGAATCCTTCTTCTGTGAATGGACTGGTATTGACCCCCCCATCCAGCGTGATTCTATTGATTGGATTAGGTACCTCAACCTCCTCCTCTTTTGTAAATACTGAGCAGAAGTATTCATTCATTATCCCTGCTTATTCACTTTCACCCACTGCCCACCCACCTCCCCTTTATTAAGCCTCACTAACCCTCCCCTGGTCTTTTTTCACTCCCTAATGTACCTATAAAAGGTTTTATCCCCCTTCTTAACTGAGCTGGCTATCTTTTCCTTGGTTTAGGCATTTTGCTATTATGACTGTCTTCCCCTCTTCCTTCTGCATTAACTGATACAGTTCACTGTCCTGCTCCTTCCACGTTTCCTTATACTTCCTGAATGCTATCTTTTTCTCCCTAACCTTCACCTTCACCTCTTTTGAGAACATAGTGCTTTTTTTCCTTCATTTTGATTTGTTTATTTGCTTCACACAAAGGCTGTTAATAAATTTAAGCATTTTATTTGTTGGATTTCAATTTGTGTATTCTGCTTGGAGTTGTAGTTCTTTTTTGTTTTTCTTATTTTTTGTAGTTCTATCGGCACCTGTTTTACCTTGTTTGAACACTTCTGTTTTGAGTTTGTATGGTTTAACTGATGTTACCAGATTCCAGAAATAAGTCATTAGAAATGAATACCAGGTGGCACAAAGACTGTATTAAAAAGGAACACTCAATAAGGAAAAAATACGAAATTTTTGAAATAAACACACACACACACACACACACACACACACACACACAGTAATACTGGTGCTGTGTGGAATGTAGAATTTCACTGGTGGAATTAGTGTACAATGACCATTCTGCCAGTGGAATATCCACCAGAATTTCAGTGGTCTTTCAGTGGAATTCTTCCTGCTGTGATCTGTGGCATTATATTCTGCAGAATGCCATTTTTCCATGAAAATTATTCTACAACCGTTTCTGCATAAAATATTGAGATTCATAGAACAGAATTCTATGGAAATATAGTGGAAAACTGTTCTGCATTTTTCTGCCAAGGAATTCCACCATTCTGCTTCTGACAAAATTCAGTGGAATTTTGGAAATTCTGTGAAATTCTGTTCCACCGGAATTTGAAAATTCCACACACCACTAAACAATATTCTAGGGATAATAAACAGAATTCATGCATGCCCAAATTAACAATTATATTACAAAATAAAAACAGAATTTATCTTTCCGGTAGACAAGAGTTAGTTTGAGACAGCAAGGCTAGTCTTGTAATGACAGTTCGCATTTACTGGGATTTTAGGGGAGACTTCTCTTGTCTTCCACTACTCTCCCAACTTCAGTGGCCACCAGGAGTTCAGTTGCAAGGTTGAAGGGGTGGTATCTGAGGTGGATGGCCACAAAAAGAGGCCAATAGAGGTCATGGCCACCAACAGCACCCTCACTTACAGTTCAGGGGCCCAATTTATAAATGTCCTGTGAATGCCGCAAGCCCCAAGTGCACCAAAAATATGGCTCATGAGACTTATGGCATTCTCCAGCCGACAATGGAGATTTCCTATCTTATGCACTGATTGCCAAAAGTTAGACCAGCTTCTTCTGGTCTAAGCTACAACAATCTTGGGTACTCTTTTATGGGGCTTGTGCTAAATATCTGGTGCAAGCTGACATAAATCATAAAAAGTGTTACAAACAAACCCTATCTTCTTAAATCAGTTGCAGTTTGCAGTGAAGTGTTTGGCACAGTTTTACCAAAAAATGGGTCTGACACAGGGCTTGACACAAGCCCTGCATCACCATTTGTGAATCGGGCCCCAGGAGTTCCAACTCATAATTCATCCAGTGTTGTATATGTGTGGCCTATTGCTAGCAATATCAGTTGATATGCAGGAGACTCAGAAGGTAATTTGGTCAGTGGTGGTGGAGTGTGGCCTTTCAACAGGCACTCCCTCAAAGAGCTCAACAGACTGGGCTGACAGATTGGTCAGTTGTTGGTGCATGGACCTAGCAGAGCTGGGACCTTAGCAGATAAGCTTGATAAGTTGGGCCATGGTGAGAGTGTATAGCCCAAGTAGGATAGTCCAAAAGATAAGGTGAAGTTCTATTGGAACACAGCAAACATGGCTGACAAGTTGGTCAGTGGTGTGGCCAGGCAAGCCTCAGGCAGGATCAGCTGGTAGGATTAGCAGAGAACGGTGGTCTGCCACCAGACACCCTAGGAGGAAGGAGACTCAGCTAACATATTGGCTAGTGTTAGGAAACCAACCTTAGGAATGGCAAACTCAACATACATATCAGCTAGCAGCAAACTGAACTACAGTACATCAATGCTCATACTCTTTACAAAACGAGCAGCTGTCAGTCCCTGGAGGGATGCACCACCTAGTGGGTACCAGAAAATTAGGAACCCTTAGTCTAAGTGCAGGAGTGAGCTATCAAAGACACTGCAATGAACAACCATTTTTATTGGCCCAGAGTTCCCATGGCAGGTCTGATTTCTCACAAAAGCCCTTCTCATAGCTTGCGATTACCTGCAGCCATGAGTATTAGCCTTTCTTTTACAGGGCCAGTAGAGTTAAGACCTAGCTGTTTTATCATGGTGTAGGCCTTTAGGACATGTTTATAGAATGTTAAGTGTTGCTGCAGCTACTCCTTTAGAGTGTTAAGTATTGCTACAGTTATTCCTCTATAGTGTTAAGTATTTTCCCTGATAACTATTATTGCATTATAGTAACTTGGTTCCCTTTTTCCTGATAGGTAAACTGTGGCATTATTTACTGTAATAAAGGAGTGTTTATTACAGCAAACACGTGCATGGTTTCTCTCACTCTGCACATGTGCCCGATGCAGTTCCTTGCTTCCCGACCACTCTTCGCCTGCTTTCTCTCTGAACCACCACTCAAAGTTGGCAGTAAGTGATTAAAAATGTTCATACCTCAGGCACTAAAATTAACTTGCAGCTGCCCACTCCCCCAAAAAAACAACTTTAAAAAAAATGCAGAAATGCAACTGCAGCCGCATGCTGTAACCTAAGTGGACTGCAGTCATACAGCAGCTTCCTTTTATTTTATATAAAAAGGGAAACCCAGCAATTATACAAAATAAAATATGGGGTGGTGTTTAAATGTCACTTTCTGGGTTTAAGTAGAATCTAACCCCTCGGGTGTGTTTAAACTTCTCAGTACACACACTGCCCCGTACTTTATTCTATACATAATTTGTACCCTTGCTATTCCATTGTTAAAGGCTATTCATTTAAGTGTTATTTACTGTTATCTATTTTTTTAATTCAGTAAAGTCTATCTTATTTTATAGAACCTTGTGCACCAAGTTGCCATTCTAGAAAGCCTTGGGACACTTTTGCATGTCTTTTTTTCATTGTGGTGGCAACAGTTCTTTTTCCAGAAAATCATTGCTTCCCTCTTGTTAAAACACTTTTCTGTCAGTTGCTGACCTTACACCATGTTGGGGATGTAGTGAAGTCTCTATTTAAAATGTTATATCTGCATCAGGATACACTGGCTGATTACAGGTCTATCTAGAATTGTCCTTTTTGGGGGAAAGTTATCAAGAAGCTGGCAGCAATACAGCATAAAGCCCACCTCAAAATGTTTAACATCTCTGACCCCTCCCAGTTGAGTTTCAAATCTTGGCACATTACAGAGACCGCACTCATAGAAGTGTTTAATGATTGTATTCTTGTATGAGATGGGGGAGCACTCTTTTGTTATTCTCTTTGATTTCTAAATGACATTTGACACAATTGATCATGAGGTTTTGATGGAGCACCTTGAAGAACATGGCAGACTTACCAGAACAGCCTTGAAGTGGTTTACGTTATACAGTGTCTGTCCAACAGAACACAGCAGATTGTGGTAGGATCTTTCTTGCTGTGATCTGCTGATTTTAGCTTTGGAGTTCCTCAGGGCTCAGTTTTGTCCCTCATGCATTTTGCAGTGTACATGTTGCCTCTGGAGTGAATCATTAGATAGTACAGCTTGAGTTTTCACTGCTATGCAGATTATACTCAGCTGCAGCTGTCTTTTACAGTTGATGGGCATGGTGCAGTTTTTATGCTGGAGTAATGTCTTAAAGAAATTGCTGAAGGGATGGCCTCCAGCTGCCGAAGATTCAACCCTGCCAAAATGAAGATGTTGCTGGAAGAACCAGGTTCTCAGGAGTCAACAAGCCTAAATTCCACCTCAGGGTTTCTTCCCCTAAATGGCATAGCACTGTCTGCTCTGTTATTGGAGACTCTCAACTGACACCTGAATAGCATGTGTCAATTGTGGTCTCCGGAATATATCCCGGATTAAGGCTCATCTGATACAAGAGAACCTGGCAACTCTGGTACATGATTTTGTGACCACTAGACTTGACTACTTTAATGCCCTTTACCTAGGACTATCTGGAGAGTTGTTGTGCCACCTATAGTTAGTGCAAAATCCTGCAGCCAGGCTGGTAACTTTGATATCCTTTGCAGATCTTATCACATCTGTGATCCATTAATTACACTGGTTCCTGATTAGTTGGCACACAACCTTAAAGATTTCCTCATTAACATGCAAAACCCTGCATGATTTGGGTCTTTGCTATTTAAAAGATGTCTTGGTATGATACACCCTGGTTGCTCATTCCACTCCAGTGACAGTTTGCTGTTGGCCACCCCAGGATCCTAGTTCAAGCAGTCAGGGAATAGAGCTTTGTAAGTGGTGACCCTAGCTACTTTGAACTCACTTTCTTTGCATTTTAGGAGTTACCCTTTGGTGGAGGCTTATAAGAAGGGGTGGCAATTTTATCTGTTTGCTTAGGTTTTCATCTCTGATTTTTTAAATTGTTTTATTCATTTCCTGTTTAGTTATTTGTCTGTATTTATTATGTTCTATTTCTCTGGTTCATTTTGCCTTATTGTGTGCAGTACCCTCAGCCCTTTGGATAGGGTGACATAAAAATAAAATTGTCTTTCCTTGCCATAATTGGGACTCCAGCCATTGGTCCATAAACCTGGCATTGCCCCCATAGCCAATTTATGTCTGCAACTTGTGGCTGAGGATAACACCACAACACTTTGATAAAATAACATTCATCACAACGCATCACAACATGGAGAAGCTTGCACTGTACAGTAGCTGCCTACACTGTACTGTGTCTGTGAATAAACAGAGATTTTTAGGTTATGGTGCTGTCAACATCTCACCTTTCACCAGCACTAGTTTCTTCATAGTGTGGGGAAGGTATTAGTGCATCTGCCCACTCAGTACTTGACCATATCCTTGTGACCGTGTCTTGCCTTGATCTGCCACTCAAGCCCAGCAATGTAGCTCCATAGATATTGTCATACAATACATGTTGGCCAGAGATGTAGCCCTCTGCCCCCCAAAGGCAGAATGGTATACATTGCAAAATATTTGCAGTGCACAAGGCGTACTTCCCTCACAGTTTTCTTGATGTGCATAAGTGCACACAGTTCATCAGGTCAGTGTTGCATGCACATGCCTCCAAGGAGAGGAATATGTGGAAATGCCCTGGTTGTCAGGGTGAATCTGGCCTCCCTCAGGCATCACACTTGATGCTTCAGGCACCACCACCACTCCTAACCAACTCCATCATGTGGTGGGAGTTGGTGAGCCCCACGGACCCCACCAAAAAGGGGGAAGCCCTGGAGAAACAAGATGAAAGGGTAAGTACTGTGGGAAGTCAGGGTGATGTTACTGAAGAGGCCAGCAGGAAAGGGACTGGAGGGTGAGAGGAAATAAACAAAGCATATAAAAAAAATAGCTCTGATTGTGTGAGGTACATTTGCCTTCCTCTAAAGGAATCACAACCATCATAAAAAGCTCTGCTTTTTATTCTTCATTAGCATGGGGAGGTGATATTGCAGCTTGAAACTTCTAATGTACTTTGTTTATTTAGTTATTTATTTAACAATATTGGAATTACAATCCTTTGAGTCAGAGACTCATTTACAAAGGTTCCACATCAAGTTGAGCACATGGGTTACAAGACAAACATTAATGTTGAAAAAAGGTACATAACAAACAGTATCTCTAAAGCAACCCACAGGAAATAATCAGTAGGTAGTAGGCAGGATGGGAGTCCCTTGTCTGAGAGAGGATGGGAGAGAGCAAGACAGTGGTGGGAGGGGAGGAGGATAGGCAGGATGTGGTCCCTTGTCCGAGAAAAAGGTGGGAGAGGGCACAAGGATGGCGAGGTCCTGAGGAGAGAATGGGGCCAGGAGGTTGGAACATGTTAGTGGCAGTTGTAGGTATGAGATGCGTGGAGGTGGTCCTGAAAGAGAGTCTTGAAGCAACTAAGTTTGTTCTCAGAGGCAACAAGGTTGTGAAGAGAGTTCAGCCAAGAGCGAGCATGGTAGCAGAAGGATCGCTGTCCAAGTGCTGTTCTGAAATGTGGAACTTGGAGGGAGGGTTTGGAGGAGCTACAGGTAGTTACAATCATGGTAAATGATTGTAGGAGGGAAGATAAGCCAGGCGAGGCAAGGCCACCTATAATTTTTCTGGCAAACAGGCAGGTCTGGTACTTTAGCCTGTCATTAAAGTTGAGCCAGTTAGTGAGAATGTAGAAAGTGTAGGAATGAGTAAGTCTGTTACAACCGGTAACTAGTCGGCAGGCTTTATCCAAAGAGACCCTAATTCTATGTAGAGTGGAGTTATCTGCAGACCCATAGATTAGGATCCCATCATCTATGAGGGACAGGACGGAGGAGGGGACAACAAGTCAGAGGGCATCAGGGGGAGACAGCTTCAGTGAGAGTAAAGCTGACCAGTCCTAGCATTGACAGCCATGCTGAGGAGGTGAATGTACTCATGGAAGGTGAGCACAGGGTTGAGGGTGATCCCAAGGTATTTGATGTTATTGACCTGCTCAAGGGGGTGGAGATGATTGGTATGAATTAGGAGGGGTTTCCTTTGAGCTTACTTTGGTAGTGGGAGAATAGCATGACCTTGGTTTTTTGGTGGTTTAGTACCAACCTGTGATTAGAGAACTAGGTCTCCCCCTACTGAAGGAATTCTGTAGGGAAAATTGAAGGGAAGTGGGGTTAGTGTGAGAGGAGAAGAGGACGGTGTCTTCAGCATGCATAAGGATTTTCTAAGAGCAGGCCTTGAGGAGGTTATTAACAAAAAGACTAAACAGAATGGGCCTCAGGATGGAACCCTGGGGAACCCCAGAGCAGACAGGAGGCAGTTAGAGTGGGTGTCATTTATTTTGACAGGCTGGGACCTAGAGCAGAGGTAGTCCTCGAACCAGGTAGTGACTTCATGTGAGAGGCCTAGCTGGGAGAGGTCTGATAGGAGGAGAGTGTGATTAATCGTGTTGAAGGCTTTTGACAGGTCAATGAAGACTGAGCCAACCAGATGTTTATTATTGAGGGCAGTGTGGATTTAACTGGTGAACTCCAGAAGGGCTGTGTAGGTGCTGTGGCCTCTCTGGAAACCATGTTGTTCACCACAGAGAAGGTCGTATTTGTCAAGATAGTCCGTGAGCTGATCTGAGATTATTTTTTCCAGGGTTTTAGATAGTGGGGGGAGATAGAGATTGGGCAGTAGTTCCCTGGGGAGGTGTGGTCACCACTTTTGAGGATGGGGTGATAACAACCATTTTACAGACTGAGGGGAACTTACCAAGTCAGAGGGAGTGGTTTAGGATGCTGGTGAGGGAGGAGAGGACCACATCCAGGACCAGGCAGAGTAGTCTGAGGTCCAGGGTATCATTACTGTGATGAGTCCCACTAAGGACTTTGAGGAGGTAAGGTTTCACTTCCTGAGCCATGATAGTTCAGAAATAGAAGGGCAGGTGAGGGTGGGATGGAGGCTGGGGATTTGAAGAGGTCATAGAAATTCGGAGGAAGTACAAAGCTGAGGTCAGAGATGGAGAAATTTAGGGTATCAATGATAAGTTGCTGGTTGGTGGAGATGGACCCATTAATGTTAAGCTGAGTTGGGGTGGGTGACGTGGGTTTGCCATTAATTTCCTTCATAGTGTCCCAAAATTTACACTCTAAGCCCCAGGTAGAGGCAAGAGTCATCCTCTAGTGCTCAGCTTTGACTTTGTGAATGGCCCAAGTGCCTTGTTACGTGCTGCCTAGTAGCATTGCCTGTCTGAGAGTCTGCCTGAATCAAAGTGCCTTTTGCCAGAGGTGGTCCTGGAGGTGCAACTGGTCAAGTAAAGCCTGCAAGATTCAAGGAATGTCAGGATCTTTGATAATATGCTTGGCGAGTGGAGCAAATCTATTGCAGGCCAGCTTGAAGGACTGGATGAAACAGTCAACGGCAGGGTCAGTATCAATGGCATGGTTAATTGGTGACCAGTCCCAGAGGGCAAGGTGGTCTTTTAGGAGACCCAGTTTGCCAGGTTTGAGCCTGCACAACAGAACCATTTTTGGGGCCTGTTTCTTTATGTTTACAGGACCAGGTACAGAGAACTAGGGAGTGATCACTTATGGCATCTGGGAGAACAGTGGTGCTTAGGATTTTGTGGAGGCAGTTGGATAGGACTAGATCTAGTAGGGTTGAGGTACCATTTATGGGGTTGATATGAGTGGAGAGGTAACTAGCTGGATGAGGTCAAACACCATAATTGCATCTTTGTAGGGGGAGGCAGAGTTGGAAAGCCAGTTAACGTTGAAGTCCCCAAGGGTTATTTGCTCAGTATTAGGGGAAATATTGGAGAGGTGGTCCAGAACAGACTGGAAGGTGAGTTTCTGGTTGCGGGGAGGAATATAGACAGATGTGAGAAGCAGAGGGGCCCTGGAGTTGTCCTGACAGATTTTTAAGGAGAGAACTTGGGCACCAGCCTCTAGTTGGGGGAAGGGGAGTACATGGTCCTGCAGGGTCTCCTGGAGATAAATTGTGCACCCTCCACTATGTTTCCCAAGTCTGTCTGCACAAAACAAGGTGTACCCAGGAATAAAGATGGCAGAGTCGGGGATGGACTTTGAGAGCCAGGTTTCGATGAGAGACAGGATATCAGGCTGGTGTGAGCAATCCAATACTGGAGAACATCAAACCTTTTTCAGGAGACTACATAAGTTTAGAGTTGCAATACAAAGCACGGAAGAGGAAGTGCGGTGCTGGGAAGGGACAGCGAGGGGATGGCGGGATTAGGGTATATATTTCCAGACAGCAAAAGGAGGAGGGAGAGTATTCTGAGCAGTGCAAAGTGCAGTTGCTGTCAGTGGGTAACTATGGTGGAATGAGTGGTGAGGGGTTTGGCAAGGTATGTAGGAATGGGCAGGGCACGGAGAAGGGGAGGGAGTAGCAGAGAGGAGGCAAGGGAGGTCAGTAGAGAAGACAGCAGGAGGGAAGGTGTGGATGGGGTGGGGGAGGGACTGGGTTTTAGTGGTGGTGGTGTGTAGATACAGCAGGGGGAGCTGGGGAGCTGACTGGTATGGAGCGGGAGGGGGAGCTGTGGGGAAGGGCAGGGAAAGGAGCAGAACAAAGAGTGGGGAGCTAAAGATGGGTAGGACAGAAATGTGTGGGATGGCCATTGCTGGGGGGAGAGAGAACCAGCAGGGGATGACTGAAGGAAGCAGACTAAGTAGGAATTAGAGGGAACCTAGCACAGAGGCAGCCCACTTGGTGTAGTGGTAGCAACACCTACTGCAGGGCAGAAGGTACAGGGTTCAAACCTGGAGAGGGGCAGGTGGGAAGAGCAAGTCATAGAGGTGGAGTGGAAGGAGAGATGCATCGATGAGAGGGAGGGTGGCAGGTTGAAAGGGTTGATGAGGCAGAAGGGAAAGAAGAAAGAAAACGGGAGACAATACTGACTTCTTGTTGGTCACAGGTGGAAATAGCCAGAGTACAGGAGAGGGAGTTTGAAGAGACAGAGAGTAGAGTAATGAAGTTCAGCACTACCCTCTGGTGGTGGAGAGAGATAACCTGCAAATGGAGGGACAGGGTCATAGAAAAAGGCAGGTCACATGATGCAGCGTCAATGGGCTAACACCCCCTGACTAGAACAGCTCTGCAGGGAGGCTGAAGATTACCTTTATGGCTCCTCGGTCCTTGCTTTACCCTACTGTGAGCCTCCTAATGCTGGTGAATGTGTGCTAGGGATGGGGGTCCCAAAGCCTATGTAGGAAAGGAAGAACAAAAAAAATATTAGCATGCAATAGGAAAGGGTTTGGTGGACAGCCCAGAGCTCGAGCGCCTAGTGTGCATGTGCAAGCTGAGGTGCCAGTAGCAGCCTAAAGACAGAGAGAAGGCAAAGATGGAGCCCTGGGAAAACTCAAAAGATTCTACCAACACGCAGTAGATCTCTGGAAAACCCCAGTTTGCAGGCCTTACTTCATCAGATAACCACAATAAACGTGCACAGAATACAGCAGCAGTTAGCAGTTATAGAAGGACAGTTGCTACAAAAATACATTAAAATTAATTCACTGGTGCAGAAATGCAGTATCACTGTAAGCATGCAAAACGAGGCTGCCCTGTAAGCTAAGTACATCAAGCACTGGAGAAATGGAACTCAGTGAACAGGCAGAATAGTAGGTTATCAAGTCCTACACATTTTCAGTAGCTGTGATCAAAGTCCAGTGGTACTTGCGGGTCCTACAGCTCTTAAAGCTCCTCCTGGTAGAGTTGGATTTACCCAGTAAATCAGGGAAAATGTCCAGTGAAAAACAATCTGTTGCTATAGGAGGACAAAAAAGAACATGAACACACCCTCACTAGAGCAGCTCTGCAGGGAGGATGAAGATTACCTTTATAGCTCCTCAGTCCGCTCTGTCCCCTACTGTGAGCTTCTTAATGCTGGTGAATGTGTGCTGGGGATGGGGGTCCTGAGGCCTATGTAGGGAAGGGTGAACAAAAGAAATATTAGTATGCAGCAGGAAAGGGTTTGGTGGATAGCCCAGAGCTCGAGCGCCTAGTGCACAAGTGCAAGCTGAGGTGCCAGTAACAACCTGAAGGCAGAGAGAAGGCAAAGATGCAACCCAGGGGAAAACTCAAAAGATGCTACCAACACGCAGCAGGCCTTTGAAAACCCCCAGTTTGCAGGCCCTACAACATCGGGTAACCACAATAAATGTGCACAGAATGCAACAACAGTTAGCAGTTATAGAAGGGCAGTCGCTACAAAAATACATTAAAATTAACTCACTAGTGCAGAAATGCAGTATCACTGTAGGCATGCAAAACAAGGTTGCTCTGTAAGCTAACTAAGTACATCAGGCACTGGAGTGAGGGAACTCAGTGAAAAGGCAGGATAGTAGGTTATCAAGACCCGAATATTTGCAGTAGCTGTGATCAAAGTCCAGGGGTTCTTGTGGGTCCTACAGCTCTTAAAACTCCTCCTGGTAGAGTGGGATTCACCCAGTAAATCAAGGAAAATGTCCAGTGAAAAACAATCTGTTGCTATAGGAGGTCAAAAAAGAACATGAAGACACCCTCACTAGAGCAGTTCTGCAGGAAGGCTGAAGATGACCTTCATGGCTCCTCAGTCTGCGCTGTCCCCTACTGTAAGCCTTCCAATGCTCGTGAATGTGTGCTGGAGATGGGAGTCCCAAGGCTTTTATGGCTCCTCAGTCCATGCTGTCCCCTACTGTGAGCCTCCTAATGCTGGTAAGTGTGTGCTGGGGATGGCGGTCCCGAGGCCTTTAAGGCTCCTCGGTTCATGCTGTCCCCTACTCAAATATATATGTATTGTGACTGGCTATTGCCTGAGAGAAAGAGACAGAGCCAGCAGGAGGTAAGGGAGGGAGCAGCTGCATCATCTGTGCCCCAGATGTTACAGCATACCTTGTGTTCTTTTGATTTTTGTGGCTATTTCATGACTATTATTTATATGAAATGCAGTGTGAATCCTGCTAAGCAAAATCTTACAAAGAGAAGAGGATTTCTCAGTATATAACAGAGGCAGTAGTTGTGTTTGGTTTGCTGTGAATGTGCTTCTTCCCTGCTTCGTATCCAGGAAATTAAATTTAAGAAAATTCATGAGAAATTTAATTTCAGATATTATACCACACCTTGTATGGCTCAGTTGCCTGTGTTTTTTTCTGTTGTGAAAACTTGTTTATCCTATTTCTCCTGTACCATTTTCATGTGTTCTGTGCCATGTAAACTTTTACTCAGGGACATCTAGTTGTGACTATAGCATTCTAACAATTCTAACAATACCTGCCTATCCTGGGAAGGGTCTCGCTTTCAGAATGTAAGAGAGCAGTAGCACAAGCTGCATCTGTTCTTTTTCTGCCTTGCTAAAAATAATTTAAAAAAATGTAAATGCATTCTTTTTCATAGTTACAACAGGCTCACCTTGTGCACTGGCTGCTTGATTGCTGGTGTGTTTGCTGTTGTGAGTTAATTTCTGGCCTTTTTCTCCTACACCATTTTTGTGCATTCCCTGCAAAGTAAAATCTCACTCAACCTGGTCCTCGTCCTCCTGGTGGTAGTGTTCTATAAACAACCTGTCTGTCCTGGAAAGGGTTTCTCATTCAGTGTATGAGACAGCAGTAGCCCTAATTGTGTCTGTTCTCTCCTACCACTATAGATTTTCTTGCCTTGCAGTGAATAAATCAAAAAATACAAAATAATTACTTTTCATACAGCATATGAGCCTTGTGTGCTGGCTGCCCAGTTTCTTGTGTTTTTGTTGTTGTTAAAATATTTTGGCTATCTTACCTACCATTTTTATGCTCTCTACTAAGTAAACTCTCAGTTGACCTGGTCCCCCTCTTCCTGAGTACAGTTGTCTGAAAGAACCTGTCTGTTCCAAGGAAGATGATATCATTAAGAATACAAGGAAGGCAGCAGTAATTGTAGCACTAAGTGGGTGTCTGCTTTGCTGTGACTGCTTGCTGTTGCAACCAATAAAAAAATAACTAAAAATATCCTTGTCCTATATTTAAGACCCTCATTTTGCTTCTTGCCTGTGATTCAGATTACTGTGAATACATTTTTGATTAATTTCTTCTCAACTATTTTTTTTCATAATTCACAGTCACCCTGCAAAATAAAAATGTGTTCAATATGAGCATCAGAAGACAGGGAGAGAATGAATCATACTTGGGGAAAGGGAGAGGGAAACATGCACAAGCAATATCACAAACTGGTAAAAGACATAGCGTAGCAGCTGCTGGAACATCATCCAGTAGCAGTTTTCCATTGCTGTCTAAACACTCAGTAAAGACAAAAAGTGTTTAATTAAACCAAAAAGGGTGATTGGGACCAAGAAGTGGCAAGCAAAGGTATTCTTCCTTTGTGTACCAATCCAAATTAAACTTGAATGAAATGAATGATGATAAGTGAAGTTTTAAAGAGGTAAAACAGATGCCAACAAGAATGGAGAGAATTCTGATGAGAATGAGGTAGGAAGACTGAATGAGGAAGTGTTGGCAGTAGAACATATGCAAGATGAAAGTGATGAGGCTCTGTTGATGGATAAAGAAGTAAGCAATGCAGTGAAGGAGGAATAAAATGAGGGGGCAGCCAAACTGTACTGCACATGTGCGAATATTTGTGTATGAGCACTGAGCTCTGGTGGCCATCTTGGGCATGGAGGAATGTTTCCCTGTGAGCTCAGTGCACATGTGCGACTTCTCACCCTTACAAAATACAATTCAGTGGTAATGTTGAACATGACAGACTGTGTTGTGTTCTGCCATGACATCTGCGAGCTTGGCTGCAGCTGTATCGACTCTGCCTACAGCTTGTTTACATAGCTGGAGCTGCATGATGAATCAGTGTTCTTCACCACCCCCTCCCCGCAGCATGATTGGAGACTTCAGGAGGAAAAGAGGTAAGAAGCATGAAGTCAGATAGCTGAGAAGATGGCTTGTCACCATGGCTGGTCAACTTGTGAACAAATAATACAAAAAGAAGATCGTTGTCTGTTGGGAGGGGGGAATGACATGAAAAGTTGCCATTTTCAGAAACTGTCCCCATCTCCTCCCTGCACCAACTGTAAAGTGCATTGTGTATGGGTAGGTGGGGGATACTTTTTTCTTTATTCTGGTTGCTTCATTTGTGGTGAGCATGGGGGTGAGGATCATAGCAAGTGGTGAGTGTAGTGCTTAAAGGACACGGAGGTGACTGTATGCAGCTCCTAAACTGTTCTTTGGTCATAAAAATTGGAGTCCTTGTTTGATCATAAAATATCTTTAGGGATCTGCCCATTGCAGTCGTAAAAAGACCTTAAGCTGTACACCACTGAGAAAGAACAACAAGGTTGCAGACTGACAAACAACAACTATGCCTGGTAAAAAAAGGCAACCTCTTATGAGCAGTATGCTCTATATGTAAAACAAAGATTAACAGAGGGAGCAAAAAGGGTTCTATGAAATAAGCTAAACAAGTTGTGTGAGCAAGAATAGTTCAAACAAAATGGTGCATAAAAAGGACTAATTGAAATAAGAAGTCAGAACATACCTATTGGGAGCTCAAATGAAAATGACACATGCAACAGTACATAATACATATTTGTGTTCAGAACTGCAACACTCTATGTGCTGTGTGTTTTATTCTGCATCTGATCATTTCCATTTATTCTACATCATGCTGTATATTATTAGTTGTTATTTCAATTAGCTCTTTTACCATGCTGTTCTGTTTGTGCTAATCTTGCTCACACTATTTTGTGTTAGCTTATTTCACCTAGAACCACAAAAAGGTTTTCTGGGCACCTCAGCATTAAAAAGACATTTAGAAAGATGCTACCCATTACATCTAAGGTATATTTTGGATAGAGAAAAGATAATGACATCATCATGCAGCCAGATACAAGTCAGACTCTCCCTGATCTTGTTATGGTCAACTGTAACAGCAACAGCCATGCTAATACAGTAGACATATCTCCTCCTTCTCAGTCTTCAAGATAATGTGCTGCAAGTAGTACAGTTTTGCCCTTATCATCCTAGCTGGAAGAAGGCCTCTTATTTAGTTTGAAGGCAGCTTACAATTTCTCAGACTCACGAACATGAAGCCAAATATCAATGTACTTACACTGAAGCAGTTGCCATAAGAAAACTATTGCTGAAATGATAGCACTGGACATACAACCCTTTAGAGTTGTTGAGCATGTTCATTTCAAAAGGCTAACAAATCACTTGTCACTGTGATACAACATTCCATCCAGGAAATATTTTTCCTCTGCCACTGTGCCTCAAATGCATAATGTAGTGAGTGTAACACAAAAGATGCCTTAAAAGATGTAGTTGCTATGTCACCTGATTGCCCAATTGGTAGCATGGCATGCTCTTGTGCTGGTGACCTGGGTTTGGTGATAGACGTAGGAGCTAGGTTGGGCAATTAAGGGGGCCGGAGTAGCGTTGACACTCAGCAGTGCTCCTAGCCAGGTTCTGCTGTTGCAGTGACCTCTGCATTGGGATGTGGAGTTTGTTTTCTCTTCAGGGATGCACTGCATGCATGTGAGGCCTGATAGGACATTGCCCAGTGCCAGAAGGAGGTGGGAAGATCTTAAAGGGATCGGAAGAAAACACCAAAAATTTATGTACCTCAGCTGCCTGTATGACAGCAGCCAGTGATTTTGGGCCCCATAGTATGGGGATAACATAGAAACAGAGAATTTGATGGCAGATAAGTACCGCTTGGCCCACCTAGTCTGCCCATTTTCCTACCAAACAGATAAGCTGCAGATCTTAGTTAACCAACAGCTTACTTCCTCCTACCCCCCCACTAGGACTGCCTTATGTCTGTCCCATGCATTCTTGAATTCCCCCACTGTTCTTGACTCCACAATCTCCTCAGGGAGGCTGTTCCATGCATCCACAACCCTCTCCGTGAAAAAATACTTCCTCACATTACCTCTGAGCTGTTCCATCTTCAAATTGTGCCCCTTGTTCTTGCACATCTCTTTCTGAAAGATGCTACCCTCTTGGACTTTGTTGATTCCCTTGAGGTACTTGAAAGTTTCTATCATGTCCCCTCTCTCCCTTCTTTCCTCAAGGGTATACATATTAAGCTCCTTTAGTCTTTCTTCGTATGTCTTCTACGGTGCAGACCCTGCACCATTTTGGTTGCCCTCCTCTGGACAGCCTCCACTCTGTCTATGTCTTTGCTGAGATGGGGTCTCCAGAACTGCACATAGTACTCCAGATGGGGTCTCACCAACTGTCTGTACAGAGGGATAACAACTTCCTGTTTTCTA
Organism: Neoceratodus forsteri; assembly: GCA_016271365.2. Taxonomy (NCBI): domain Eukaryota; kingdom Metazoa; phylum Chordata; order Ceratodontiformes; family Ceratodontidae; genus Neoceratodus; species Neoceratodus forsteri. The sequence goes on along the minus strand of CM028134.1, from coordinate 314,180,432 downwards.
CTATTGATGCCTCTTCCTATGCATCCCAGTATCCCCCCAGCCTTCCTTACTGCCTTCTCACATTGCTTGCCCACCTTTAGGTCATCTGATATAAATTACCCCCAGGTCCCTTTCCATTTTTACTGTTGTCAGTATCTCACCCCCCATTGTGTATTCTTCCCCTGGGTTTTTGTTTCCCATGTGCATTACCTTGCACTTCTTTGCATTGAATCTGAGCTGCCATATATTTGACCATTCCTCCAACCTTGCCAAGTCCCTTCTCATCCTTTCCACTCCATCTTGTGTATCAACCCTGTTGCAGATCTTTGTGTCGTCTGCAAAAAGACATACTTTTCCTTCCAGTTCCTCTGCAATGTCACTTATAAAGACATTAAAAAGGACCGGTCCCAGTACTGAACCCTGAGGCACCCTGCTAGTAACCCTCCCTTCTTCAATGTGCACTCCATTTACTACTACCCTTTGCGTCATGTTGTCTAGTCAATTTTTTATCCAGGCTACCACCTTGGGGTCTACTCCAAGGCTGGCTAACTAGTATATTAATCTTTTGTGTTGGACTGTATCAAATGCCTTCCTAAAATCTAGGTAGGCCATGTCCACAGCCCCTCCCTGGTCTGCTACTTTGGTCACCCAGTCAAAGAAATCTATTAGATTCGTCTGACATGACCTTCCCATTGAGAATCCGTGCTGCCTTGGGTCCTGTGCCCCACTGGCCTCTAGGTACTCAACAACTCTTTCCTTCAGAAGTGATTCCATCATTTTCACTACCACTGAGGTCAAACTAACTGGTCTGTAGTTTCCTGCCTCTGTCCTGCTCCCACTTTTGTGAAGAGGAATCACATCTGCCCTCCTCCAGTCCTCAGGTACCAACCCATCCTCCCATGATTTGTTAAACAGAGTAGTCAGCGGTGTCACTAGTTCTACCCTTAGTTCTTTTAGAATTCTTGGGTGAATCCCATCAGGCCCCATTGCTTTGTCCACCTTCAATTTTATTAGTTCTTTCAGAACTCTTTCTTCTGTAAATAGACTGGTATCGACCCGCATCTTCAGAGTGTTTCTCTTGTTAGGTTTAGGTACCTCCCCCTCCTCTTCCTTTGTGAATATGGAGCAGAAATATTCATTCAGTATCCCTGCTTTTTCACTGTCCCCCTCTACACACATTCCCTCCCCTTTATTAAGCCTCAGTATCCCTCCTTTGGTCTTTCTTTGCTCCCTAATGTACCTATAAAAGGTCTTATCCCCCTTCTTAACAGAATTGGCTATTCTTTCCTCGGTTTGGGCCTTTGCTAGTCTGACTGCCTTCCCAGCCTCTTTCTGCTTTAACTGATAAAGTTCTCTGTCCTGCTCCTTCTGTGTTTCCTTATATTTCTGGAATGCTATCCTTTTCTCCTTAACCTTCCCTGCCACCTCTTTTGAGAACCATAGCAGTTTTCTCCTTCGTTGTGTTTTATGGATTTGCTTTACACAAAGGCTTGTTGCCTCTGTGATGGCTGTTTTGATTACTCCCCATTGTTCCTCCACCCCTCCTTCTTGCCTGTTTGCTAGTGCTTTTCTAAGGCACTCTCTCATTTTCCCAAAGTCAGCCCTCCTAAAGTCCAATACTCTTGTTTTTGTATGGCTTTATTGTATGGCTGTGTTTATCGTGAACCACACTGTTTGGTGGTCGCTTGTTCCCAGATGGCTACCCACCTCTAAATCTAAGATTCTTTCTTCATCCCCATTTGAGAATAGCAGGTCTAAGATTGCTCCCTCCCGAGTGGGTTCTAATACTAGCTGTCTGAGGCATGACCCCTGTAGGGCAACAAGAATGACCCTGCTCTTGGATGTGCCTGCAGCAAAGGTGCTCCAGTTAACATCTGGCATATTCAGGTCCCCCATCAACAATATCTCCCCTTTTTCTGCCATTCTAAGAAGCCTTCTATCATTTCATTGTCCATTCCCTCCCCCTGAGATGGGGGTCTGTATACAACCCTGTGTGGATTGTGGTGCCATTTCCTGTCTCCAGAGTGACCCAGAGTGCCTCATCTGCTCCATGTTTACTCTTTATTTCTGTTGCTTTGATCCCTTCCTTTACATAGAGAGCTACTCCTCCTCCGCTTTTACCCTCCCTGTCCCTCCTGTAGATTGTGTATCCTGGTATGTTGACATCCCAGTCATGGTTCTCTGTGTACTATGTTTCTGTGATTGCCACAATATCCAGGCAACCCTCTTCCATCAAGGCCACTAGTTCAGGGAGCTTGTTACACAGACTACAGGCATTGGTACTCATCACCCTCCACTTTTTGATAGCCTTACCCCTTTTAGCCCCATTCCTGTCCTTACTGCCTTTGCCTCTTTTTACATTGACCTCTGTCCTGCTCCCTAATAACTTCTCTACCTTGGTGTTTACCTCACTAATTACCATGTTTTGTGGGGGGAACTGGGATTTCCCTGCTCCTTTTCAGTGCCTCCCCCCTTGGCTAGTTTAAATGCTTGCCAATGAAGCATTTAAACCTTTCACCTAGGATCCTGGTTCTCCCCCGGACAGATGCAGACCATCGCACCAGTATAGGTCTGCATCCCTCCAGGTGGCTCCCCAGTCCCCAATGAAGCCAAAACCCTGAGCTCCACACCAGTTTTTCAACCACTCATTGAATTCCTTGGTGAGGATTGCCTTAGCATCACCCTTGCCATAAACAGGCAGCACCTCCAAGAAGGTTATCATATGTGCTACTTGTCTAAGGGCCCTCCCCAACTCTACAAACTCCTCTTGCACTGCTCTAATCCCATTCCTAGCTAGGTCATTTGTCCCTAGGTGGACAATGACATCCACCTCCCTCCCTCGTGCAGCTGCTCCCACAATCCTGAGGATTCACTTCCTGTCCCTCCAAGCCGTGGCACCAGGAAGGCACCCTACCTCCCTCTCCCCTTCCTCCCCCATTTCTACCCCCATAATGATTGAGTCCCCCACCAGGAGTTGTTTCCTTCTCCTGTGGGGTCCCAAGCAACCCTCCTGTGGGTCTCCTTTGTGAAGGTGCCTAGCATCCTCCTTGGTCTCCACTACAGGTGCCTCCATAGAGGAATCACTATCCACCAGAAGAGTGAATGAATTGTGGAGAGGTACAGCTGGAGGGATGCAACTCTGTTCCACCACTCTCTCCCTCCCTGAACCCACCCTGGTCCAGCCTCTCCTATTTCTTGGAAACCTCTGAGGTAGTGGCATTGGCTCTGGTGGTCCCTGGGTGGGGGAGGAGGTTTCACAAATCCTAGCCAGGTCAGCCTGGAGACAGGCAACCTCCTTCAAACAGTGTGGGGAGTGGCTGATGGGGCTGGAGGACACCAGCAGAAATGCATGAATGTTAAGTGAAGGCAACAGCCAAAGGGGAAAAATCTTTATGGCAAAAAAGAGAGATGGAGCTGCTGAGGTGGTACATGTGACTACAGACATATGGGCTAGCTGAAACAACAACAAAACATGTGTTGACTGTTGCAGGGAGTCAGTTCTCTGGCTAAGGTGAACAACCACAGTTAATACATGTATGCAGAACAGTTGACAAAAAAATATTAATCCATGCAAAAAGTCCACATGCCAATATATCATAGTGCCTAAAAGATTTAATCATGCTTTGAGTCTGCCTCTCACATCAAATGCTGTGTAGAAAATTCACATTGAATATGATTAATACAGCAAGAGATTCAAGCAGTTTGCTCAGTACAAACCACAAAGGCTGATCAACAATCAAGTGCAGAAATGAAAAGTCAGATATAAGCTTAGTGTTAGTGCAAAAACAAATCTTTAGCTAGGTCACATACCTAGCATAGCTACAGATGCCCTAGTGCTCTACCATCTCCAGAGCTTCATTAGGGAATGCAGTCTCTAAGTCCCATTAATTCCTGATATAGGTCCTCCTCAGTGATGACATCATGTTTGAGATGATAAATGTGAAGACCATATAATGATGCCTCTTAACATGGTGCTCCCCCTGCATATGGGATGTTTAAAGAACCTTTCATTTGAGCAAGAGAAAATGTGTTTATTTATGCACTGAATTTTGGTAACTGGGTAGATCCACTGAGATCAGATGTCCCTTTTATAAGGGCAACCCAGGTCTAATTAAAGGTAAATATACAGGCAAGTGCAAGTACAAAGCATATTGCTATTTACAAGGGATTGGACTAGTACAATACATAGTGCATTACAGAGAAAATAACGTATAACTTACTTAAGACAGCTTCTGTAAGTTACAACTACAGGCAAGGGCATAATCTCTTAGGAGAGAGCATAGAAAGTATATTCATTGTGGTGACAGATCAATGGTAACAAGTACATTGGCTGCACTCCAGAAGCAGGGTCTTCAGCCCTTTTTTAAAGCCCCCAAGAGAGGAGGAGTTTTGTTGCTCTACTGGAAGAGAGCTCCAGTAGGATGGGGCAGAGTAGGCAAATTGCATCTTGCCCATATTGATCTGAACCCTGTGTACCTCAAGCAGGGTACTGCTAGAGGACTGGAGTGACTTACTCACAGGTTTAGAAGCTAATACACCATTAGGCTCAATGGGGCATAGACTTTAGTCAATTTAAATGCCAGGCAAAAGAGGGGGTACTGCATCCTCCCTTCCAGGGTAGGCCAATTTAAGGAGAAAAGAACCTCACAGTGATGTTTCCTGGGACAGGCCCAGGACTTTGAGCCTGTTAGTCTCTGTGCTCCTGCGGGCCTGAAGTACTGTGGTGCCAAATAACAGTATGGGAAGCAAGGTGTTGTTCACTATATTAAACCTCAAGTCCACGGTAAGGAAGTTCCCAGATGGTATAGTAGCCAGTTTTCTGGTGCTGGAATTTTGTGATGTGGTCCACATGCAGCCTAAATGTGATTTCCTATCCTAGTCACTATAGACCCTAAGATACTTCAACATTTCCACCATCTCAGTTTGTGAGCCTGTGGAAGTGGTTAGGGCAAGTAGATGTTACCTGCCAGATCTAACATGTGTTAGGACAAAGAGTTCAGCCTAGGACTTTTTTAATTCATTACCAACTTCTTATCTGAGAGCCACTTTTCTAATATACAGAACTCAACAGCAAGCTGGCACTAATCATGTTGACATTAGTAGAATTTCTACTGCATCATCTGCATATAGCTGCAGGTTTCCTCCACCACAATTTCTAGGCATATCATCGACAAATATAGAAAAGGTAGGGGGCTCTATATAGATCCCTTAGGGACACCATCTGTGATGATCATCTGACCAGAGTGGATGCCCTTCCATTTTATCTCCTGAGAGCTGTTTGTCACAAGTTGTCAGATAGGTGGATGGAACTAAGCATGGGTTTACTGAAGGGAGATCTACTCAAATCAATACATTGGAATTTTTACAATAAGGATGTGAGAAAAGTGGTGGACTTGGTTTTCCTAGATCTAAGTAAAGCCTTTGAGAAGGCACCTCATGATCAACTTCTGCAGATCTTAAACAACATAGGTTTAAACAGCACACTGGTTACATGAATTAAGTCATGGCTTTCAAGAAGGAGGCAGCGAGTAGGTATAAGAGGGTATAAAGATAGGTATATACTGTATGTGTAAGAGGTTGGACAGTTGTTTTGAGTTTGGTGCCACAGGGCTCGGTCCTGGGACCCTGTTAGTTCAAGTTATATGTCTCATCTGTACCATTAATTGATGGAACCTGAGTAAGTAAGTAAGTTCATTGATTATATCAAAGTGGGGAGAGTGGTTGATACTGCAGAGGATGTACGTAAAATGCAAGAAGCATTATTCAGGATTGAACAGTGGAACCAAAGTAACAAACTGGAACTGAGTATAGAGAAATGTGCAGTTATGCACCTGGGGAGAAATAACATGTGTTACAAATATTCATTGGTAGACAAAGAGCTTTGAGAAACTATGGAGGTGAAGGACCTAGGTATACTACTATCTGGCAGTTTAGAAATGAAAAAAATATTGTAACATAGCTAAATGGGCTAATTCCATCTTAGGAAGCATAAGGAGAAATATCAGGAGTAGGGATAGGAGTGTTATGCTGCCTATGTATACATCCCTGGTGATACTGGGTCTGGAGTACTGTACACAGTTTTGATCCCCCTGTAATAAAGCTGAGATAAAGAAACTGGAGAGGGTACAGCACATAGCAACTGAAATTATAAATACATTGCACTATCTGAGTTATGAAGAAAGACTAGATGAACTGGGGTTGTACTCCCTGGAGTACAGAAAATTAAGGGGGAACCTATGCCTGGTTTTTAAGACTTTTACTAACAGTGATTTATGGGACTGCTTAGATCTAAGAATAAGAGACAGATATAATACCAGAGTGCACATTTTGCAGTTAAAGGGAGAAACTTGCCATACCAGGAAAAGGGCATCATGGTTTAGTCAAAGGGTGGTCAGCCTCTGGAACTCATTACCAGCTGAGGTGGTGGATAGTGAAAGTATGGAAATATTCAAGAGAAGGCTAGATGACTACTGGAATAGGAATAGGAGAGAGATCAAGGATTTTTCTGTTTAATGAGCAAGTTATTTTGGGCATTGCCTATTTTGGCTTGAATAAACTGATGAAACCTATGAAACCACTGATGTGAGAGGCAATCAAGAACCAGGTGTTTTGGTCTATCAAGAGAAGGCTATGACCGATCAGATCAAATGCCTTCCTAAGGTCAGTAAAGACAGCATCAGTCAGTATCCTTTTGTTCATAGCATTTAGAATATCTGTGGTCAGTCTTACCAGGGCAGTGTTGGTACCATGGTGCTTTCCAAAGCCATACCACCTCTCAAATAGTAGGTGGGGCTGTTCGGGATATTCCTGCAACTGATTATATAACAGTCTCCCTTGTACTTTACACAGGGAGCTAAGCAGAGAGAAGGGGTGGAAATTTTCCACTGGTTCCTTAAGATTACATTTTTTGTACTGGCACTACCATGGCCATTTTTCATTTATCAGGGACTTTCCCCTCTATTAAAGACCTATTTTAGAGCTTGGTTATAGGGAAAGCAATCACAGGGGCCGCTATTCTGAGAAGACTTCGCTCCAATTTGTCAGACTTGGCACAGCCATCTGATTTTATGTGCCATAACAGGGCTAGCACCTCCTTTTGTCAGACTAGCTGAAAGTGAAATTTAGGAAATTGATTCCCAGTCTCATTCTGGTTATGAGGGGCCCAGAGGGAACATATTTGAACCTAGCTAAATCTGTAAAAAAGCTCTTGAAGGCTCTGGCAGTGGCCTGGGTGCCACTAATAGTTTAGTTTAGTTAGTTTTTGTTGACTAGTAAAGAAGAACTGGGCAATTCTTCCTATTTTCAACCTCATCCTGGTGTGGGGGAGACAGATGGAAACCAATCAGCATTGAACCAGATTAAGCTGTTGATGGCATTCTTAGCAAATGGGAGAAATTTGGCTAGGACATGGGGAAATTCCCCTACTCTGTCAGGTGGGGGTGCTGTTGGCCGGCATGATGGAGGAGCCAGTTCAGACTGAGGGAGTGGAGGAGCAGCAGGCTGGGGGTCTGTCCTCTGCCCCAGCCCTGGATGCTAAGGAGGATGAAGAGGAGATGTTGTCAGCAGTGTCAGAAGTGGACACTGCAGAGTGAGAAGTTGGTGAGGAAGAAACTGATATGTGGAGAGTTTCCTGGATATGGACGAGACCTCTGGGGCAGATCTGAGCACCATGACAGTTGATATTGCTTCGGCAGAGGCGCAGCTTCAAAAAAATTGGATGAAAGACATACAGTTTTATTCACCTTGCTGGAGGAGGATGAGAAATGCTATTTCAGGTGGAAAATTGCTGCTCATAATGTCTCCAGGGAGGAACTTTCAAAACCAGGCTCCGTGTTAACATGCCACCGAGATGGGATATGCTTGGGAGGAACCAAAGAAACAGGATGTGATTGGAGAAATAGAGCCATGAACAGGAGCAGAATGTGCCAAACCAATGACCATGCAAGAGCTACTTGGGGTGGCATTTAACACTAAAGAGGTTCCCCAAGTCCAGGAATGGTCACCCAGGAGGGCATTGAAGGAAGCAGGCTGGAAAGAGATGACTGAAGGCAACTGGGTTCCCAACGAAGATCTATCTTTCTTGGAGTCTCAAGTAGGAGAGGCGGTGGGTACATAGGATTCCGGTTTGGATCACCCTGCAGGAACTGAGAAATGACAGCATGAATGAGCAAGGGAACTCGACTCTGGACAAGGGTTAATATCCTTCAGGTACTGGGGGATATGGGGCATGTGGTAATTCAGTCTGGAATGAACCAGGCTTTGGCTGGGGATAATGTAACTATTCTGACTGTAGGGAAAAAGAAAAGCAGCACTCAGACTCACATTGGTGGGGTGGGAGAGCAGAGGGAAGCTGTGGAGATGGTGCATCAGATGTCTCCAGGTCAAATGCTAAGTCAGTTACAGGAGAGAGGCCCGAGGTCTATTGACAGTGGGGTACTGGCAAGTAATACTGGTGGGGGAGAGACAGGGAAAGGTGCTGGTGCATGCCCTAAGGCTCATTCTGTAAGTTTTAACCCCCCCCCACTTAGGGAGTCCAGGCCAAGGTATTCAAACTTCTTCTTGGGTGCTAGGGTAGCACAGAGAAGGAATGCATTGTGAATCTATTACAAAGGGGGTATGGAAGTGCCACCTGATAGATACTTTGTAGGTCACACTTTAATTAAGAATTCCTTACAATATATGGCTTCCAAGGTGTATGCTCTCATCCACATGTCTGGAGAAGACACATTTGATCTTAGCTTTCAGTCCCCACACTCTGTAGAGTAATTTTGGACAAACTATACCCAGCTTAAGTTTTCTCCATTGTAGTCCCCCTTTGTATGCATCCCCTGTCAAGAACAACCATTAAACAGATTACAATCATGTTTCATAACCAAGGAGTGCATGTTAGTAACTTATCTATTGGGTACAGGAGAGATGTGAATTGTTAAGTGTTCCTGAACCGGTATTGAATAGTGAAAATTTCTGAACTGGGACATGGACCTTCAAGGTGAAACTCCCACAGTCTAGTGAGGGGCATATACATCTCCCAAATATTTTTTTCTTAGGCTGGGATAGCTGGATCTGCTATTATGCTTGGCAACCTAAGGCTTGCTACAAGTGCGGTGCAAAGACACACCTGGCTAATGTATGTGATAGAATAATATGCGGCATATGTAATGAAATAAGTCATATCAGCCACCAGTGTGCGAATATGGCACATTGCAATTTATGTGGCAAATCAGAACATGTTTTTCAGGGGTGTCCCTGCACTGCTCAAGGGGACAAGACTTTCTATAGACACAATAGTGAAAGAAGAAAGTCCAGAGGGGGGTATTGCTAAGATCTAAGGGGATAAGGGGTAGTGTGTGGAGGACCAAGGAAAAGCATCTATCTTAAATAGATACTTCTGCTCAGTATTTACTGAGGAGAAGGTAGAGCAGGGCCCACAGCTTAGCACCATTGACACAGGGGAACGGAGGTGTGCACAAGTCCCTTCACAAAAGAAAGGGTCCTACATGAGCTCGCTAAGCTCAGGGTGGACAAGGCAATGGGACCTGATGGCATACATTTCAGGGTACTAAAGGAGCTAAGAGTGGAACTAGCAGAGCCTTTATCAGAACTGTTTAGCGAGTCTCTGAGCACGGGAGAGGTCTCAGAAGACTGGAGAAAGGCTCATGTGATCCCACAAGAGTAGTAGCAGGGAGGAGGCAGGGAACTACATACCAGTCAGTCTAATCTCAGTAGTGGACAAGATTATGGAGGCACTCCTTAAGGAAAGGATAGTGCAATGCCTGGAATCCATAGGAGCACAGGATTCAAGATAGCATGGGTTTACAACAGGAAGGTCCTGTCAAACTAATCTCATAGACTTCTTTGACTGGGTAACCAGAGTGGTGGACCAAGGAGGTGCAGTTGATGTCGCCTACCTTGACTTCAGCAAAGCTTTTGATACTGTTTCACATAAAAGATTGATTAATAAGCTGGGCAGGCTCGGGGTGGGTCAGAAGTTGGTCGACTGAGTGGTAAACTGGTTGGCGGACAGAAAACAGAAAGTGGTGGTAAACGGTATACAGTCAGATGAGAGATGCAAGTCACAAGTAGAGTACCTCAGGGATCAGTCCTGTGGCCAGTTTTCTTCAATAGCTTCATCAGTGACATTGCAGATGGACTGGAGGGTAAGGTTTGTCTGTTTGCAGATGATACCAAGATCTGCACAGAGTAGATGATCCAGATGGGGTGGGCAGAATGAGAAGAGATCTGGATAAACTGGCAAAATTGTCAGAAGAGTGGCAACTGGGGTTTAACACAAAGAAGTGCAAAATTATGCACTAAGAGAAGAGAAACCCTGAAGCCACCTATAGGTTGGGAGGGGAGTTGCTGGCAATCACAAGGGAAGAAAGAGACTTGGGCATCATCATCACAGATAACCTGAAATCATCCAAGCAGTCCACTAAAGCAGTAGGTAAGGCTAGAGGGATGTTGGGGTGTATGAGAAGGGGTATCGCAAGTCATAAGAAGGAGGTAATAATCCCTTTTTACAAGACACTGGTTAGGCCCCATCTGGAGTACTGTGTACAGTACTGGAGGTCACACCTGCACAAGGGCATTAACAAAATGGAGGCAGTCCAGAGTACGGCAACCAAGGTGGTGCAGGGACTGCATCAGAAAACATATGAGGACAGATTAACGGAGCTCAGTATGCATACCCTAGAGCAAGGAGGAAGAGTGGTGATATGATCGAAACATTCAAACATCTGAAGGACATTAACAAGGTGAAAGAGTCTAACATGATTCAATATAAGAAAAATAGTAGGATAAGAGGACACAGCATGTGATTAGAGGGAGGCAGATTAAGGGGTAATGTGAGGAAGTTCTTTTCCACAAAAGGGTAGTGGATGCATGGAACAGCCTACCCCAGAAAGTGGAGGATATGAATACAGTGCAGGGCTTCAAACAAGCACAGATTAGGCATAAGGGAGCAATACAGATGAGTATGAATGGACAGGCCATTAACAGAGTACAAGCATATGGCACATTCATAAGGTAGAAAAAATGTGCAGACTGGATGGGCCTTGTCGTCCTTATCTGCCATCAACTTCCATGTTTCTATGTTTCTATAAAAAAGCCCATGCCATGAACCCTGATGAACAAATCAGAAAAGTGCGAACTAAGCAGCAACCCCCAGCATCAAGCTCAAGGAGCAAAGCCCCAGAGTCACGGCAGGTCTCGGAGCAACAAACAGCTCTGGGGGCAGCACAGCTCCTATTCCAGCTGAATGTACTAGGGTGCCACAGGTGAAGCTTTCCCCTCAGCACTCAACCTCTACTGGTGAGATACCTGATCCTCAAGTTACTCCTGCACCAGAAGATATGGAGTGTGCAACTTCCATAGCAGACCCAGAGATGGGTATTGCCGCTTCTCAGTCTGACCCATCTTCTTCTATGGTGGAGGGAGCTGATGAGCTACCACCACCAGCACCCCAATGGAAAGCCCCTTTACCCAGAAGAAGGAGTCTGCATATCCAGAAATCACATTCTGTGGAAATTGAAGTGTCGAATCATTTTGAAGGCCTTTCTAAGACTAGTGAAGGTGGATCTGATCTAGAAGATCTGGACTCCAACCCGCCTGTTTCCCAAACTCTGGCACAGACACAGGAGGGATTGGGCTCTGGGGACATGAAAGAAAAGAAAAAGAAGAAATTACATATTCTTTTAACTGTTTATGCCAGTTTTTTTTAGCAACGTTAAATGTACACAGTAATATGTCTGGGGTGAAACAATAAGCTGTTTTTACTTTACTGATGGATTTAAAGCTTGATGCAATATTTTTTACAGGAAACATGGTTTAATTCATGTGCATTAATTTCACAAGCTATAAGACAGTGGGTATGGGGCCCCTCCTACTGGGCATTTGGGAAGGATACAGGAGATGGAGTGGGTATTATGTTCGGTGGTGTTTTTTTTTTTTTCAGAATGTGGTAGATCTTTTTCTGGATAGGGTACTTGTGTTGGACAGTATTTGGCAAGGGCAGCCAAGTTGTTTTATTAGGGTGTATGCAGCACAAAGTAAAGCAATATGAGAGGAAATGCTGGAGGCAATTCAGCCATATCTGGCAACTTCAAGACAGGTGTACTTGGTGGGAGACTTGAATTGTAGTTTAGAGGTGGCAGCTAGATGGACTCAAGAGAAAAAATGTTCATTGTGATTCAGTAGCCTTAAAAAGCTGTATCACTATGGCAGATTTAAAGGATTGCAGTCAGTATTGGACCCCGCAAATTGGCTATACTTACGTAAGAAGGCAATTTACATGAAAGATAGATCATATCTTGTTGATTAACACCATCACAGTACATGGTTCCAGAATGGTCCCAGTTGAGTTTTCAAACCATCTTCTTGTGATGGGAATCCTTTCTTCAGATCTGGTGAAACGACCACCTATACAACAGTGTAAATTAAATACAGACAGCATAAAGTGTCCTGAGATACAGATGGGTATCTTTGATGTTCTGATTGCCAGGGTTTCAGTAATGGATTTATATGATAGCATGATGCATTGGTGGCTGCAAACAAAAACAAATATTACCAAATGGTTACAGTCCTATGGTAAGAACTCTACAAATGTAAAGTGGCTGAAATATCTAGCACTCCGGGACCAGTTATTTAGGTTATTAACTAATATACACATTAGTGGGGAAGATTTTAGGACCTAGATAGTTAATATTAAAGGGAAAATGAAAGCTCTTCAATATGCCAGGGCAGCTACGCTGACAGCAGAACTGAGTTTTGGTAGGCAGAAAACTCCTTTCTCAGACCCCTGCCAGGCATGCAAGGATAGGAGAAACAAGGCCTATTTTTCTTCTTTGCAGGATAAAGACAGGGTACTACGAAGTGATTCTACAGGGATTAGGGTGGTGGTGGGGCACTTATCCAGCTTAGTTAGTCCAGTAACATTAGGAAGCAAGGAGATGGAGTATTTAGAGGACATGACTGTCCCAGGGTTGACACAAGGCCAATTGGATTTGTTAGAAACAGAGATTACAGAAGAAGAGGTGTTTAAAGTAATTCAGACTCTAAAATTGGGATCCACCTCTGTAGAGGATGGTCTCCCAAATGAGTTTTATAAGCTGTTTTCTGATCTTATGGCCAAAATCCTGGTTAGGGTTTACAGGGCTTTAGTTGGTTTACATGAATTACTAGATGAGTTCACACATGGATTAATTACATATTTGTTTAAAGAAGGGGATAAATTGTTAATTGACAACGGGCATCCCATTTGCAAGTTGAATTCGGATTTTAAAATATTGATGTTTTTGTTACAGTCCAGGTTAAAACAAGTTACCCCACCCCTTACCCATCTCATACAAACATGTGCCATGCCAGGGAGACACATACAGACAAATCTTTGTCTTATCAGGGATGTGGTAGAATTGTATAAGTTACAGGGGATCCAGAGATATTTATTATCCTTGGAGCAATGCAAAGCATTCCACCAAGTGCACCATGGGTTTCTGTTGCAGATTTTACATAGATATGGCTTATCTCCAGCATTTTTAGTATGGATCAAACTGTTGTATGAAAATGCAGTAACATCCTCAATGTTGGAGCCAAAGAGGAGACACAGTTTTGGGTCCGGAAAGGAGTGAGGCAAGGCTGTCCCCTCAGCCCTTTGTTGTATATTTTTGTTTTAGATCCAGTTATTTGAAGAATTTTTTTCATTGACAGGTTTTCAGGGTATTTCAGGTACTCAAAGAAGAGATGAGGTGTGGGTACTGGCATATGCAGATGATGTGTGTGTGTTTTCGCAATCCCAGGAGGATGTAGCCATATTGCTACAAGAAATATAGCTTTATGAACAAGTGTCAGGATCAAGCTTGAACCTTCAGAAATGTAAGGGTTTATATTTAGGTCCAGGTACTAGAAGTAATGGCTGGGTGGAGGGTATCGAGGTTACTAATGATCCTATTAAAATTCTTGGGATAATGTACCGGGGGGAAGATTGTGTAGTTCAGAACTGGGATGCATTGGTGTAGGTAGGTGAACAGAAGGTAGGGAGATGTAAGGGGTGGAAATTATTTAAATTGAAATGGGTACACATAATCAAACAGTTTCTGCTACCCCACTTTTTATGTTTGTGCTGTTTTCCCACCACCAACATCAAAGGAAACAAGAATTTATAGGGTGTTTTTTCAAATGTTGTGGGGGAGTCATTTGAACCCCATTAAGAGAGAACTTACATACCTACTGAAATCATTGGATGATGTGGTAATGATAAACCCAATTGTGCTTTTCCATACTGTTTTTTTGGGTACATAATTTAAAGCCAGAACTACTGATGACAGCTAGCGTAGCACAGAAATGGTTGTGGCAGTCATTTCAGGATATTCTAGCCATTTGGAACAATGCACCGATTAGAATACCAGGGACCTGTAGGATAGCAGCATGTTTAAAAATGACTTTTCAAAAGTTATTTAAATGACAGATTACAAAGCTAATAGTTATCCAGCTGTCGAGATGGGATTTATATACCCAAGTGCTACGATTTCTTGGTCTGGAGGAGCCAACATTTACATTTTCAAATATTGTACAGAGGGGAATGATGCTATGGTATATAAACAATTCACAAATGTATGAATACCATTGCAAATGTGGGACATACAATGATTAGCAGCTCATGGTCAAATTAGTGTAAGAGGCAACCATAAGCACAAGGCTTTGGAGGACAAAAATGGCCTATACCCAAATTGTTTGAATAAGGCTGAGACACAGATGCATTTTTGAGTTGAATGCTCTTATACGGTATGATTGTGGAAATATTTGGTTCAAAGATGGAAGATGCCATGGTTGACAAAGCTGGTATATGAGGAATTGGCTTTAAGATGTTTCCTGTGGCTACTGAATAAGTATGATGCAGGAACATTAACAGTGTTCTTTTCTGTTCTGAAATATTATTTATGGCAGAGTAGATGTCAATTTTTATTTCAACAAAAGTATATGTTATATAACTTATTCGGACATATTTTTGAACAGTCTTTGGTCAAATTTTATAGAGGTGATGTTAAATTACATCCTAGAGCACGTGTTTTGGTATGGTGGAGGGGTTTCATTTTTATGAAAAAATATACTTACTATACTGGTGGTGGGTTGGGGGAAGTATGACACTACAGTGATACAGTTTTTGCTAGGATATGTAGGATTCTGATTTTGTTATTACTTGAGGAGTGTCTTGTTGTGTGTTTCTTTTTGTATTCTGTTATGTTTCATTCAATTAAAAACTCCCCTACTCTGCTGCAAGGAGCATCGTTGCTTCCTGTTCTGCAGATGGCAGACCCCAATGTGAGGTTCAATCCTGGAGGAGGAGGAGGAGATGGAGTCAGCGCAGAGCAAGCACCTACTGAAGGAAATAAAACTATGATGACTGAAGAAAAAGAGGCACCTGGTAATATTACCAACACCCTTTCTGAAGAATCAACAGAAGTTACAATAGAAAAGGAGCTCACAGTGCAGCAAAAGCAATAAATTCTACATGCGGAGTTGCATAAAATAGAGTAGCAGATGGCACATACAAAACCTAAGCAGCTTCCAGCACTGGAGAATGATAAAAAGAGAAAAAGGGCAGAGGATTCCCCTTCGAGCTTGGTGATGGCTGGACTGACAAAATTGTTTGTCCAGGGAAAGGAGATTGGTACCTGTGGTGATGCTCCAAAGACCACACCCTCTACACTTCCAAACAGTGAAGAGCGTTCTGCCACTTGGATGGCTGAATCAGCACTAAACAAAGCAGGCTGGAGAAAAATCACTTCTGGACAGTGGATTCCCCATACAGAAACTCCACTACCAGGCTCTGGCTCAAACTCCCCAGTACATCGAGGGATGCAGGATGAATTGGCAGATGCTGCTACAGCCAAACAGGTGGCCCCACGTAACCATTTTCCACTAAGCTCAGAACAAAATGACAAGACTATGGGAGAGAATTTAGGAGAAAACCATGATACCCCTACAAATGAAGGAGGTGAAAATAACTTTGCAGGCCAACAAGAACAAAACACACATGAGGCAAAAGGAAACCAGATCACTACTTATGCAGGTCTTTTTCATAAACCAATAGACTTGGCTAAAAGAAGAAATGCTATAAGGATCAGATACATGAGAAGATTAGAGGAAGCCCCAGATTGTTTTATGTGGGGAAAGTACTTATAAAACAGTCTCTTGGATTTTCTCCATCAGAGGTGTATGCTTTATTTCATGCATATGGGGAAATAAATTTTGATGTCAGCTGTAAGACCCCTGAACTATTAGAGAAATTTTGGTGTAAATATGCAATTTTGAAAACCAATCTCTTCTGGACCCCTTACTTAGTAATATCCTTAAGCAAGCAACCTTTTAGGGTAATAACTGTGCTATTTCGAAATGAGGGGGTTAATATAACGAACAAGTTGTTTGGGTTAGAGAAAAAATGGACAATGCAAGGGACACCTGAACCAATCATAGATGAAGAAGGTTTTTGGAATGGAGGGGGGGGAAGATAAAGGTCAGATTAAATCAGAAAATAAACTATGTGGTCCACCTACCAAACTGTTTTTTTTATTGGCCGAGAGAAAGGCTTCATATTCTATCCAGGCCAACCCTGCACACATTTTAAATGTGGGTCCAAAAGGCACATCAGTAGCAACTGCGAACTACTAAAATGTATTCATTGCAGGGAACTGAGACACCCTTCCACACACTGCAACATAACATCCCATTGCAACCTATATGAAGAAGAAGGCCATGTTTTCCAGACTGCCCATGGGCTTCTAGAAACAATAAAAATGTAGACTTTGCAATCCAGGACCTGTATATCAGGAAAGTGTGCAAACAGCATTTTCTGCCCTCACCCCCAATAGAACATAGGCCATCAAGGGCACCTCAACCAGAGCAGCAATACCCAGCAGAACAAATTGAAACACAGCAACCTATGGGAAGACAAGGGGAACAGGAGATTTTACAAACTTGACATACTACTTCCCCCTAGCCCCGCAGGACAAACACAGGAGTTCCAAGAAGTACTAAAGAAAAAGAAACACAGGGAGAAACAAAGAATACAACAAAAACAACCCCCCCTTGGAACAACAAAATAAATTATCTGTATTACTATGGGGAGAGGGGGGCATGAAGAAGCAGAATCAGATAACATTTCAGTTCTTTCATCTCAACCAGAAACAACATCAGACATTGAAAACTTACTAGAAGAAACTCCAAAGCCTCGAGGCAGAAGAATGGGTACTAGAGCAACAACAACAACAACAACAAAAAAACACCTTAAAAAATGGGCATGGGTCTATATAATCTGAAAATAGTATCTTTGAATGCAAATAGTCTCCAATCCGAAAGGAAGAGATTAAGCATATTTGCTGTTTCAGCATTCACTGTTAGACATTCTTTTTTTTCAAGATACCAGATTACATGAAAGCAATAATACTTGACAGGGTGGGTGGTATTGGGCAATACCAGACTGCCTAGGGGTGTAATGAGGCCTGATGCCACAGGCAGTGGGCCTTATAGCACCTGGAAGGTCCAATATTGCCCATACCGCCCAGGCTGGAGGATAGTATTGCATTTAGAAAATGGGCTAACTGTGTCATTTTTGTAGGATTACAAAGAAAAATGAAGTAATTCTATAAAATGACTTATGTTCTATTTTTTCTTTTGAGGCAAAGTAGTCCCTGTATCTCTGGTAGTATGCTGTTTCAGCCCCAGTAACTTTTGTTGATCTGTACTGTATACAGTTGTAAAGGAGACCTTGCTTAACTTGTTTTCCAATAAACTGAATTGAAATTAAATGTGCAGGCTGTTTATGCAGTTTTTTTCTCTCAGATAACTTTCATTCAGAAAACCGTGTGCCACTATCGGTTTGAGGTGTCAGCCAAGGAGATAAATGTGTGCAGTTTTAGGTGAAAAAGAAATGGTGCAAATACAGGGAGCTTGCTGATAAAAATAAAAATGTCCCTGGCTTCTCAGTAGCACACAAGATGATGTGCGGTATGGTTAAATAGGTTGCAATCCATTGGTACAGGAAGTTAACCACGTCCCGTTGATTCGCTGTCTCCGTGTGGCACTCCTATCTAATTTTGCTCAGGAACCAGCCCTGAGCACCCACTCCACTGAACTAGCCCTGTTCTATGTATTCCCTGTAAACTAAACTTGTAGCCTTATAGTACAAGGAAAATTAAAATCATCTGGTACCTTTCATGTGATGATGGAGCTGGATTCTGAGGTATGGGAGCAGTAGTTTGAGCCACAGGTGTCCAAGTCGGGGAGCTGGAGTCCAAGCCGCAGGAACAGCGAGTGAGACAGAGAGACAGGGAAAGCATGTACAAAAAAACAATCAAAACAAATTCAATTTTAAAGGAGGCTATACTTGGGAGGAAGGGCAAAACACTGCCAAAAATGGTGAAAAGGTTTGTTGCCCATCCACAGTCTGGTACTATGGGGAGCTGTATCTCTCGCTTAGCAAGGCAAAAAAAAATGTGTCAATTTTAAATTGAATTAGAAGGTTTGGGTCAATTAACAAACAGGGTTGACATTCAGATATTAGTTATGAGGCTGGCAGGGCTGGCATGGTTGGAACTTTTTACTTACAGGGCTTTCACTGTAAATTAATGTACCCCTGCCAGTCAATCAGATTCCTTCAATTCTTAAGCCCATTTTCTAATCAGAAATAAAACAACAGAAAGCAAGCACAGGGTGGATTTGGGCCCCGGTTATTGGTCAATAGGGGAAAATACATGCAGAGGAGTACGGACAGGTTTCTTTTGCAAGAATGTACAAATCACACATACTATAGACGTGTGTCCAGGCAGGGCTTTACTCCTATATATTAAATCACAAAATAAAGAAATAAGGTTAATCTGCAGTTGAAATATGAAAAAGTAGAACTCTTTAAGAAAATAAAACCATATCTCTTCTCAGCCAAAAATATATTTTTTAAGGGGGAGTTTTAAATTGTAGCATGCTAACCACAGATAGAGGATTCCAAATGTCAAACATTTTTTTGTGATGCACTTTTCTTAAAGACCTCATTAACCAAATAGGACTCATTCATGCTTTTGATCATTTATATAAACCACCTCTATGTACTTATTTTTGTGGTCACCAATCCACAAGGATTGATTATTTCTTTATTTCCCCAGAATGGGATCTAAAAGACTCAACTCTACAACCAGTGGCTGCGTCAGACCATGTGCTACTACAAATTTTGCCTGTGTAGTAGTCTAACTCATACAAAAGGTCCAGGGCTATGGAAACTAAACCTAAGCTTGTTAGAAATCTCTTTTATAGAGACAGGTTTTAAACACATACTGGAAGCCAGAAGGTCTGTGTTTTGTTTGTATCATGATCTTAAGCAGTAGTGAGAAGATACAAAAACAGGCATAACAGATTATTTTAAAACTATGGAAAGGATAAATGGGAAAATAAAAACAGATCGATATAAATTATAAAGAATTAAGAAGTGAACTTTTTAAGATTTTTTTCCCTTCAAAAAGAAGGAATAGGAGATTTATCTGGCCAAATTAAGAGCATAAAGAAAGAAATGAAGAAAATCCAATATGATAGAAAAAATTCCCTAGGAAAAGAACAGAGTTTTGGTACTCAAGGGAAAAAAAATCAACTACAAACCTTTACAATACTAACATACATCTAAAACAAAATAAAACCATCTGGAACCTTCTTATGACTTCGGGAAAGGTAAAACAACAAACAAATGAGATTTTAGAGAACATACAGGAATATGTCACACAGTTATTTTCTGTAACTGAAATAAATAAGGAAAACATGGAAACATGGGTACAAAAGTGTGATCTACCAAAAGTACCAGAAGACCTAAAAAAATTACTGAGTGCTAAAATCGCAAAAAATGAACTGCAGGATGTTATCTTATCATTAAATAAAGGAGTATGGAAAGGATGGATTCCCTAGTGAGACTTATAGACACATTTTTGAGGAATTAACCACAGCTTACAATACAGCCTTGTTGGAGAACTGTTTACCAAGCAGATTGTATGATGGCATTTTATTATTGCTTTATAAAACAGAGGGAAGAGGGGATCTAAGAAACTGGATGCCAATTACACTATTAAACACAAATTGCAAAATTCTAAGTAAGTTACTACGTAACAGGCTATCTTTAGTGCTAGGGAATATTATACATCACATACAATTTTGTGAAATCCCAGAAAGAAAAATAACGGATGCTGTGATATTGTTGAGGGAAATATTCTCAAGAGGCCATAGAGAAGAATTAATGGGATATTTGTTAAGTATCGATCAAAACAAAGCATTCGATAGAACAGAGTATGCATGTTTATGGGAAATTCTTGGAAAATATGATTTTCCTCCAACTTTTATAGCATGGATTAAAACTTGATATTTACAAGCTGCTATTATTCCTTATGTTAATGAGAAGACAGGGAAAAGATGTCCCATAAAAAGAGGGGTACATTAGGGTTGTCATCTCAGACCTTTATTATATATCCTTACACTGGACCCACTCATACACAAATTAAATACATCTGAGAATATTATAGGTTTATCAATAGGAAGTGAGAACTTCCCTATATGTACAGTAGCCTATGCTGATGATTTATATTTTGTATTATCAGATATTCCTTCCAGCTTAGCTGCAGGAAAAGTACTTACAGAATTTGCAGAACACACAGGGTCAAAAATAAACTTTCAGAAAAGCTATTGCCTACAAACTGGAGTAGTAGAAAATTCACCCCCATCTATATTAAATGTACCCATTAGTCACAGTTATCAGAAACTACTGGGATTTATTTGGGATCTATAGATATACAATACTATAACTGAAACCTACAGATATAGAAGCAGCAGATAAAGTACAAACATGGAATAAATGACGTATGTCCAAAAAAAAAACCCTGAATACATATGATAAAAACATATTTGTAACATGGCAATAATGGCAACACTGAAATCAAGTAATCTAATTGGTCAAAACACATCAGCTGACACATCCAACCATGCATTAATTCCCTAGATATGACCTGCTATCTTTCAAAGCAAGAAAATCAGGATCACACCTCAGTGAAAGTCACAATCCGACCTATAGGTGGCACTGTGTTAAGAATACTGTGCTATCTGTTAATGTAAGAAAATCAGGAGCACACCTCAGTGAAATTCGCAATCCAACCTATAGGTAGCACTGTGTTAAGAATACTGTGCTATCTGTTAAAGCAAGAAAATCAGGAGCACACCTCAGTGAAACTTGCAGTCTGACCTATAGGTGGCACTGTGTTAAGAATACTGTGCAAGAATGTATGCATGTTAGAAATTTTTTCCAGAATGTGTTACCGGCATAAATGAATGTGAGGTAGGAATAGAACTGAAAAGAATGAAAGTGGGAAGTACAAGTACCAATTTTTGAAGTTGAATCAGTATTGTATATGTGTTTTCCTACATAATCCAAACTTAGTAGTTGTAATAAATTGGTAGCCACTACATTAATACATGTGGCCTGTGCAACTTGCACGTTAGGAGTTATGAAAGGCACAGAAGTGAAGCATTTCTTCTAAGACATGAAGTTCTTTACCATACATGACTGTTGCAATTTCACTATTTTTCCATGAGAAATACCAGTATACAACAGTAATCCCATTGTATAATTCCATGTTACAAGTGCCTTAATGACCTCAACAGGAGATAATTTCCCAGGTATTAATGCATGGTTGGATGGTGGGAAGCCCGAGGCTGCCTCCCCCCCCAACCATGCATTAATGCCTGGGAAATGACCTCCTGTCTCAGTCATTAAGGCTTACTTAATTCCTATGTTTTTGTACCTATGCATGGTGTCTCCTCCCCTGCTGGAATTAGAGACAAGGCTGTTTAGAGTAATTTTTCAATGTGTATGGGGTAATAGATTAAATCCCATAAAGTGAGGGATTACCTGCCTACCCATCCCACAGGGAGGATTGGGTATGATAAATTTTGTGGTATTTTTTCACGGTATTTTTTGGCAGCATGATATAGGTCCTTTGTTACACCCTCAATTAAAGATATGGTCTTGTTGGATTTTTAGATTCAGTGAATTCCCTATTTCAAACATGGGATTTAAATTCCCCCATTCCAAAGCAAAAAAAATTAACAGACTTGACCAGCATTCTCCTTAGCTCCTTTAGTAAGATGAAACTATGGAAAATTACAAAGCTACAACTTAAAACAATGCCTAGAAGAACACTATATAACTGGATATTAACAGAATATTTCTTAGAGTATCCACACTATGCGTACAAAATGACTTTAGGACAGGAAAAAATAACCTCTATGCTAATTAGCAAGAGAACGTCAGTAGATATGTGGGACACACTGTGGTTATGTACACATGGGAAATTAGGGGTAAAACATAACATGAAACATAAAGAGGTAGCAGAACAAAGTTGCCCCAGTACAGATACCTGTCAGGGTATCGCTGAAATTGTGGAACACCTTTTTATTGAGTGTCCATTGGCAATAACTTTTTGGACATATACTGTATAAAGAAAGTATGTTTTTTCCCCTTTCAAAGAAGTGACACCTGAAATATTATTCCTAGGGATTCTCCCAGCACAATTGACTAAATATGATCACAATACAATACAGCTGACTTTATTGTGTATTAAATATCAGTTATGACAAGCTAGATGTGCTTTCACTTTGAGGAAATGGCATATTTCTGTTGAACAAGTGTTTTGTGCAGTTTGACAAGATATCTATAAATTAAAACAGATGGATTGGAAGATAGAACAAATATGACAATATACTTAATGGTGGCTTGGGATAGACTGGTTGGATACTGGTTAAGTAAGGGGCATTTGAATAAGAAAAAACAGAACAAGTATAAAGGTGATTAAATTGAATGACTTACAAGCAGAGTTATGGATACAGGCAAATACATTTCTTTTTTCTTTTAGCAGATTTCTGTACAAATAATGGGCCATATGCAATAATGGGGCAGAGTGGCTACATGCATGTATCAGGGCAAGCAACTACTCCGCACCCACTGTGCCACCCATGCAACTGGCTGTAGGATGCACCTATAGAGTGTGTGGCCCCACTGCCAGGCCATGCGGAGGGCAACATGGTCAGAGCATGGAGGCATGCCCGCACTCCATGACATTCACAGAGTCTTGGAGCGCTGAGAGCAGGGAGTGCCCAGTATGCAGGGGAAACCCCTACCGTAAGGTCTACATGCCCCCTGGGATGTGGACCCCTGGCTGCCAACATACAGGCAGAGGCTGCGGCCCTCCACACCATGCTGCCCCAGACCATGGACAGCGAATGGTGGTCTGGGGATGGCTGACTAGGCACCAGCCTGATTCCTTGCTGCAGTGCACTGCCTGGCAGAAATCATATCTCTGTGCCCATGGGCGCAAGGGATCCACTGGTGGATCACATCAGGCATCCTATTGGATGTCTGCCCGGTCACTTATCTGTCCTCCATGCTCCCACACAGAGAGGGAGTGGGGTTGAGGACAGGTGGCCGGCAGTTGTGAATACCACCGGTATGCACCTGTCTATCAGTGTGCAGCTACACAGGTGGGGGCACAAATGGATTCCACATACCCCACCCCATTAGTGCATAGAGCCCAATATGTTTAGTTTTAGGGTGGAGAGAATTTTTTGATTCTTTTATTAATTATGCATTGAATACTGTAGGAACTTCTATAGAGCTTGTTTTATTTCTAGTATGATTGAAATACTTGATTTGTGTTATTGATGATTTTATTTTCCATCTTTTTTTTATGAAACTGATAATATGTATGACTTACTCATAATATGTGAAATTGCAATAGAAAATTCCCCTACTGTTCTAGAAGGGTGACATGCTGCTTATGAACAGTTGCCAAGATGGCTGCTCCTGAAGGTGGAGGTGCTGCAGCAGACAGCTCCTTCCAGCACAGGAATACTAGCAGTGTCTGTGTTGTCAGTTCTTTGGAGGTGCCACAGTACCTTGTACATGTAGTTCCAGTGGACGAGTTGCAAATTGATGTGAGTGCTTTTCTAGCTACAGAACCCGAATTGATGGATGTTACTATTCCAACTTTGAGATTACCTGGTGTGGTGCAATTGGTTTCAGGTGGGCTAGATGCCTGATGCCCATTGATGGAGAGGCACAATCAACAAGCTGTACTCCTGAGGCTGTTGGCTGACAAAGATTAAGCTATACAGCAGGCTCCATATATGTTTGATGTTACCTTACAGTTGGCAGGTGATGCCCCAACCCAGGCTCAATGGATTCTTCTCTGGTGACTTTTGCTATGCCTCCATTGTTAGTTATTCTTCTAGGTGCAGATCAGGGAGTGATCACTAAGGGAGTCTGAGAAGATGCCTGCATTGCTAATTCTGTTAGGTTTCATGACAATAGTCAAGTCAAACAGGGTGTGGTTGCCCATTTTGGTGTTAAGTCTGGCTTGCTGGCTGATAACTTGTGTGAGATTAGCATCAAGCAGCAGAGCCTTAAATCCAGCCTCTGTGTCTGGCCCAGTTTAAGTTAAAGTTTCCTATGATAATTAGTTCTCCAGGTACATGCTGTGCTAGTGCCTTTATGATAGAATCAAGAGCCAATGAGGGCAATCGGTGGGGGAGGTATATACGCAGTCAACATAAAGCGGCTTCATGTCATCAAGAAATATTTTAACAAATAAAGCCTCACTTTGTGATGTCTCAAGGTTAGGAACATTAGCTAGGGAGATAGTGAGGCCAGAACTGAGAAAGATTTGGACACCTCCCCTTTTCCCAATTCTATCTCATCTAAAAGCAGTAAACCCACAGAGCTCCACCTCATGGGCCATTACGTGAGGCTTAAACCAGGTTTTTGAAATTGCTATTATGTCAGGCCTGTAAAGAACCACCCAGCTTTTAATATCCTGAAGTTTAGGCTTTAAGTTATTTGCATTTAGATGATCTAGCTTGATGCCTCTGGTATTAGCCCAGCTTGGGTCAATGGGGAAGCAGATCTTGTAATTAGTTGGGATAGGACCAGGATTTTGCTTTATACCACCAGATAAAATTGATTTAAAGGTGATAGAAGCATGAGGAGTTGACCCAATTTGGACCACGGACATCTCCTTCTGCCAACCTGAGGGAAAGAGAACATTTTGTACCAGTTCCTTTTTCTATACAAACAATGGCGTATCAGAAGGAAGTAAGGGGTCACAACTGTCAGCAGCTAAGGGTAGGTACAAGCATGGGGGTGGATTGTTTTATCCATTATTTTAATCAGGGGTGCAAGTAATTAGTTGCACCTGATCCATCCACAGCATTATCAGGATGTATGATATAGCAGCAACCAAACCATTTAGTGCCATGTCTGGGATCTGAGTCAGCACATTTGTGGGCACAGGGGACAAGAGAAAAATTGGATTTGCTCAGTGTCCACAGGATGATATGGTACTCCCTATCTTTAACATGCAGCCAGGATACACCAGTAAAATTACATTAGATTTAAGGATTACCCAGATGGGGAACAGCTTTAAATGCAGTAAGCAGTAGTCCACTAAAGACAGGAAACAATTTACATTTAAGAGCCTCCCAGAATAACAGCAGTCACTGTACACAATAAACACGAGCACCAAAGTGAGCACAAGCCCAGGCCACTCAAGGAGACAGCAACAACAAAACACCATTAGCAAAAACCCTTTTGGGGATACACAATTGGGTAACACCTGAAGGGAGCACCACAGATGCATACAACTTGGTAGGATCCAAGCCTTAGGGACTAGGGACTACCAGGCAGAGGAGAAGCATTACCAACAGACTATTAGCTTTATGCAAACAAATTGGAGCACAAAGAGCTCATGCACAGAGTTCAGGTTTAAGGAACAGATGGAAGTATCATGGAGTAATTAAAGGTGGCCCAGGATATAGCCTCTGCAAAATTGCAGCGAAAACAAATGAAAAGGAGAAACAAAATGAATGGCCTATAACCAAAACCCCTTGGTACAGTTAAGACCCCTCAATTTAACAAAAAATCATTAAAAAGTATAAAAACAGAAGTTTGTTGCACAATTTATATGTCAATAGTAGATTTTTTTATGGATTAAGTTAAAGGTGTTCAAATTTCTCTGGAGAGGGATTTCTTACTGATAATTTTTCAAAATATGTTGATTTTCTTTCTTTAAAAATGCAAGGAGTTTGGGATCCCAACTCAGAGACACCATGGGTGTGCTCTCCAGTTTTGAAAGCTTTGATTGGTATGACAATTTCTGGTGGTCGAGTATAGTTGTCGTGCCCCTATACACCTAAATTCAGCATACTGGTGAGAGTAGGGATTGCCAGTATTTTATAGAAAAAGATGAGCACCAATGAGGACTTGTAAACTTTATACTGGCAAAGACAAAATTCATACTTAAACATAACTACAGTACTTTGAGTTTGAGGGGAACTTTTTCCTCCCAGCGTGGAACAGCGATGACCAAGGTCAGGAAGTAGTAGGACATAAAGACTCCACCACTTGACACAGTACTGGAGAGAGTGAAGTGTTAAGGCATCTGTAGCCATGCTAGGTATGTGAGCTAGTTAAAGGTTTGTTTTTTCCACTGCCACCAAACCTATATAGCCGACTTCATTACTTCACTAGGTTTTTGATCTGCCTTCATGGTTCACAGTGAGCACATTGCTTGAATCTCCTGCTTTATTAATTATAGTCAATGTGAATTTTCTGCACAGTATTTGAAGTGCAAAGCAGACTCAAACTATAATTTAATCTTTTTAGGCCCCTTGATATACTGACGTGGATTTTTTGTGAGTCTATAATGAGTGCTTTAACAGCTACTTTATATATAGTATTAGTAGCAGTAGATTGTATTTAATATAGCACCTTTCCTGTATGATCAGTGTGTTTAACAGTTTCAAAACAACATACATTAAAACAGTATAAATACAGCAGTCATGAAATAAAAAAAATTACAGTTCAATAAACTAGTCAGCAGCAGTTCCAGTACTGGATAGATTCCGTGGGACAGCTTATATATTTCAACACCTCTTTAAACAGGTAAAATGTCAAGCACCTCTTAAGGCTTCCATTTAATGGAGCCTCTCTCAGGACTCCTGGGAGAGTATTGCATTCCAAATAACTGAGACAGCAACTGCAAACACCTGGCCCCATGATGATTTCAACCAAGCCCTAGGAATATCCAAAAAGCCCACATCAGTGGAGCAGAGAGGGCAGCAGGGCAAGTGGAGAGACAGGAGTTCAACTAGGTAGCCTGGGTCCACCCCATGTAGGGCTTTATAGGTTAGTAACCCACCCTTGAGGGTGATAAGCCACTTCAGCAGAAGCTAGGGCACCCCTGCTGGACTAGGGTCACTTGGTATGACCTGGGCAGGCCTATCAGTAGTCTGGCCACTGGATTCTGAACTAGCTGCAATGGATGTAACACACTTCCATTAACCCTGAGGTACTGTACTGCCAATACCTAAGCCTCAAATGTCAGCCTGTCATCCAGAATGACCATCAGATACTTCACCTTCACAGAGGCCTCAGGCCTCAAGGACCTTAGCCTTAACCCTATCACCAATGTATCCATCCTCCAAACTGAGTTGATTATCAATACCTCCACCTTGCCTGGATTGAGGATCAGTCAGCTAACTGTCATCCAGTTCTGGATCTCAGGCAGATATGTATTAAGCACCTTCACCAGATTTTAGGTCCTGGGCACAGTTGACATGTACAACTGGGCATCATCTGCATAACAGTGAAAACCCAAATTGTACCATCTAAGGATCCCACCTAAGGGCAGCATATATACAGTACTGCAAACAGCATTGGTGGTAGGACTGACCCTTGGGGCATATCACAGTGCAGAGGCACAGGGCATGAAGAGAAATTCCCCATCACTACCCTTTTCATCCTGTTCCTCAGGTAAGAGTCAAACCAGCAGATGACTTTGCCAGTGAACCCTCTATATTCCCTCAGTTGGTCCATCAGTAACTCATTGTATACATAGATACATAGACAGTGTCGACAGATAAGGGCCTATGGCCCACCCAGTCTGCCCATTTCAGCTTGTAAGTTCACTTTATGTTTTCCTAGAAGTCTGTTGCCCCTTATCCCTGACCTCCAGAATTCCTTTATGTCTATCCCATGCATTCTTAAATCCCATGATTGTTTCAGCCCACACCACTTCCCCTGGCAGGGTGTTCCACTTGTCCACCACCCGTTCTGTGAAGAAATTCTTCCTCATGTTTCCTCTGAATCATCCTCCCTCCAACTTCATCCCATGCCCTCTAGTCCTGGAACATTTTTTTCACTTAAAAATAGTGTATTCCTGCACCCTGTTCCTCCCTGTAAGATACTTGTATGTCTCTATCCTATCCCCTCTCTCCCTCCTCTCCTCCAGGGAGTACATGTTCAGTTTCTTCAACCTGTCTTCATAGGGCTTGTGATGCAATCCATGCACCATCTTTGTTGCCCTCCTCTGAACCTTCTCTACCCTGTCTATGTCCTTACATAGGTATTGTCTCCAGAACTGTATACTGTACTCCAGGTGGGGTCTCACTAGTGTCTTGTATAGCGGAATTATGACCTCCCTTTTCCTGCTGGTGATGCCCCTGCCTCACATCCCAGCATCCTATTTGCTTTACCTGCAGCCTTGCCACACTGTTTCGCTACATTGAGGTCATCAGAGATGATAACCCCAAGATCCCTTTCCTGCTTGGTGCATGCTATATCCTCACCCCCAACTGATATATTGTGCCAGGGTTTTTGTGCCCCATATGCATTATCTTGCACTTCTTTGCATTGAATTTCAACTGCCAAACCGCTGACCATTCTTCAAGTTTCTGCAGGTCCCTTCTCATTCTGTCTACACCATCTGGTGTGTCTACTCTGTTACAGAGCTTTGTGTCATCAGCAAACAGTGAAATTCTGCCTTCTAGGTCCTGCGCAATGTCACTGATGAAGATGTTGAATATGACCAGTCCCAGCACTGATCCCTGTGGTACCCCACTGGTCACTCTTCCCTCTGTGGAGTGACAGCCATTTACCACCACCCTCTGTGTCCTGCCACCCAGCCAGTTACCTACCCACCACACTACTGTCCTGCCCATACCCATATTCCCCAGTTTGTGTAGTAGTCTTCTATGTGGCACAGTGTCAAAGGCCTTGCTGAAGTCCAGATGGCCATGTCCACTGCCCTCCCTGATCCATCTCCTAGTCACCCAGTCAAAATTCAACAAGGTTGGTCTGACATGACCTCCCCTGGTGAAACCATGCTGCCTTGGGTCCTGTAGTCCATTGACAACCAGATGTTCCACCAATCTCTCCTTCAGTAGTGCTTCCATGATCTTCCCACTACTGAGGTGAGGCTGACTGGTCTGTAGTTCCCTGCTTCCTCTTTGTTCCCACTTTTGTATTAAGGGGACTACATCTGCTGTCCTCCAGTCTTTGGGTACCTACCCTGTTTCCAGTGATAGGCTAAACAGGATAGCCAGAGGTTCAGCCACCACCTCTCTTAGTTCTTTAAGGACCCTGGGGTGCACCCCATCTGGCCCCATTGCTTTATCAACTCTTATTACTTCCAGTTCCTTCAGGACCCTTTCTCATGTAAAGGGACTTGTGTCCATTACTGCACAATTCTCACCCCTTGTACTCCCTTCAGACCCATTACCCTCCTCTTCCTCAGTAAAGACTGAGCAGAAATACTTGTTCAATATGTCAGCTTTACTGTTGTCATCCTCCACGCGGCCCCCATCCTCCCGCTTCAGTCTCACTATCCCTCCCTTTGTCTTTCTTTTTTCACTTATGTACCTATAAAAGGTTTTGTCCCTCTAACCACTGATTTTACAATGTGTTCTTCTGTCTGAGCTTTGGGTTCCTTACTGACCTCCCTGCTTCCCTTTGCTTCTCCTTGTACTTTTCCTATCCCTTCTGCCTGTGTCTTTTGTATTGCCTGAATGCAATCTTTTTGGCTTTCACTTTCTTTGCTACCTCTTTGGAAAACCATAATGGTCTCCTCTTCCTTTTCCTCTTGCTAACCTGCTTAATGCATAATTCTGTTGTTCTTGTAATCTCCATTTTAAATACTGCCCACTGTTCCTCAACCCCTGATTCCTGTCCCATTCCCCTTAATGCCTCTTTCAAGTATCTCCCCATTTTCCCAAAGTCTGCCCCCCTAAAATCCAGGATACATGTTTTTGTGTGATTTGGTTCTGCTCTTTCTGTGATTTCAAACCACAATGACTGGTGGTCACTGTTCCCCAGGTGCTCCCCCACTGTTGCCCCCATCACACTGTCCCTGTTTGTGAGCAGAAGGTCCAGTATTGCCTTCTGCCGAGTTGGTTCCATGACCAGTTGCTTGAGGAAGGCACCCTGAAGGGAGTCCAGGATAAATCTGCTCCTAGTTGATGCTGCTGCTGGGATGCTCCAGTCCACGTTTGGAATATTGAAGTCTCCAACCAGTACTAGCTCACCCTTGTCTGCCATCCTTTGGATGGCTAGCATCAGCTCCCTATCTGTTTCTTCCTCCTGGGCTGGTGGTCTATAGACCACACCTGTGCAGATGGCTGTCCCCATTTTCCTTTCCAGCTTAACCCACAGTATCTCTCCCCCATTTTGTTCCTCCTGGATCTCTGTGGCCCTTATGTCATTTTTCACATACACTGCCACTCCTCCTCCCTTCCTGCCTGCTCTGTCTCTTCTGAATATGTTGTAGCCAGGTATGGCCATCTCCCAGTCGTGGTTATCATTACAGCAGGTTTCAGTGATAGCCACAATGTCCAGGTCTGACTGCACCATGACAGCCTCCAGATCTTCCATCTTGTTGCTGAGGCTTCTGGCATTTGCACACATGGCTTTCCATGATTTGACCTCCCTAGACTGTTTTCAGCTGTTCTACTCCAGCCCTTCCTTGGTTGTCCTTTATCTCTGGTTCTCTTGCTGTCTGCCCTTCTGCTGAAATTTGCCCCTTTTCTGCCTATCCACCTCTTGGGCACTATTCTCCATCTTTTGCACACTGTTTGCAGAGATAGCCACTCCTCTGGTTCACTGGTTCCACTGCTAGCTGTGGGGGAGGGGTGAGCAAGTAGATACCCTCCTTGCTGGCCTGCCATCCCCCTTTGCTAGTTTAAATGCTTGTCAATGTAGCATTTAAACTTATCATTGAGTGCTTGGATTCCCCTCCAGGATGGATGCAGGCTGTCTGGCTTGAACAAACCTCCATCCCTCCAGGTGGGTCCCCAGTCACCAATGAATCCAAACCCTTCCTCACAGCACCAGTTCTTCAACCATGAGTTAAAGTTCCTGGTGCATGCACTCCTATGCTCTCCCTTGCCTCTTGCAGGTAGTACTTCTGAGAAAGTGACAGAAGTAGCTACTTGCTTGAGACCCCTCCCCAATTTCCTAAACTCTTCCTGAACTTCCTTTGGCTTCCCATTTGCCAGGTCATTAGTACCTAGGTGGATAATGACATCCAGCTCACCCTCCCATCTTGCCTTCCCAATGATCCCCAGGATCTTCCTTCCATCCCTCCATGCCATGGCACCTGGTAGGCACCTCACCTCCCTGTCCTTCCCCTCCTGTGTTCCTAGCTGGATCCCTTTTATGATGGAGTCCACCACCAGGATTCGCTTCCTCCTCCTCTGGGGTCCACTGCTTTCCCTGCTGAGTTCAGTATCAAACACTTACTCAGGGTGCAGGAATACACTAAGAGAGATCAAAGGTAATGATAGTTGACCATTCCTCGCTATCCCTCACTCTAACTAGGTCATTATGAATACTGACTAATGCAGTTTTAGTGCTATGCCTAGACCTAAATATGGACTGGAGTGTCTCAAAGATGTAATAGAATATGAGTTGCACCTCAAGTTGCAACACAACAATTTTCTAAATAACCTTGCCAAAAAGGGCAGGTTAGAGACTGGTCTATAATTTTCCATTTTTTGCAGATCAAGTAATGACTTCTTCAGAAGGGGTCTCACCAATGAATTCTTCAACACAATCATAAAGATCCCCTGTGACATGGAACAATGAATGACTCCAGCAAACACCAAACCCTTTTGCCCTACACAGACTACAAGTAGCTGAAGAAGGCCTGGGTCCAGCTCACAAAAAGTGGGTTGTAGCTCAAAAGTAATCCCACAAACCTCTTCCACTGTAAATGGTCTAAACTCTCCCTACACCAAATGAGTTATTCCATGCTGGAAGATGTAACACCACTGGGCTGCCACAGTTTGCTTGGGGAAATCCTGGCATGGATAGAGGATAGACTATCCAAGAGAACTGAGCAAACTCCTCACACATTGCCAATGAGAAGGCTCTAACAGACAGGCAGGGGCATCACCAGCAGGAAAAGGGAGGTCATAATTCCACTATACAAGACACTAGTGAGGCCCCACCTGGAGTACAGTGTACAGTTCTGGAGACCTTACCTATGTAAGGACATAGACAGATTAGAGATGGTTCAGAGGAGGGCAACAAAGATGGTGCATGGATTGCATCACAAATCCTATGAGAACAGGTTGAAGGAACTTAACGTGTACTCCCTGGAGGAGAGGAGGGAGAAAGGGGATATGATAGAGACATACAAGTATCTTACAGGGAGGAACAGGGTGCAGGAATACACTATTTTTAAGTGAAAAAGATGTTCTAGGACTAGAGGGCATGGGATGAAGTTGGAGGGAGGATGATTCAGAGGAAACGTGAGGAAGAATTTCTTCACAGACCAGGTGGTAGACAAGTGGAACACCCTGCCAGAGGAAGTGGTGTGGGCTGAAACAATCATGGGATTTAAGAATGCATGGGATAGGCATAAAGGAATTCTGGAGGTCAGGAGTAAGGGGCAACAGACTTCTAGGAAAACATAAACTGAACTTACAAGCTGGAATGGGCAGACTGGGTGGGCCATAGGACCTTATCTGCCAACACTGTCTATGTATGTATCTATGTATCTAGACAGGGCAGGTGTGAAAAACCATCTACCATTTGGAAGAGCTGAGATGGTTGATTCATCCCAGCAGCAATCTCCCCAGACAAAAAAGTTGCCTTCTTCTTGATGACTGCCATCTGGTATTCCTCATTTTATTTATTTATTTATTGAAATGTTTCACCAGGAAGACATACTGAGCAGTACTGCTCATTTCCAGATGTGTCCTGGGGGAAGGGGAAATGGTATAATACAGAGAACAGAAGATTGGTACTGTAGGCAAAGCATAACAAGTGCTACAATATGGAATGCAGAGTTAATATACAATGAAAAGCCAAATAATGTGCACAGGGCATGTGGTGCTGTGAGGTACTCAATAAATATCAAAACCAGAAAAAGACCCAACACTCACCACCTCGAAAATTGTAGCAGACACCACTATAGTAACATGAAATCAGCTTTATTAGAAAGTCACTTGTGTGCCCACCTGACACGTTTCAGACAGGGCCATATATTTGTCTCTCTAATATAGCTGCTTTTATGTGACTATGGTGGTGTCTGCTACAGTTTTTGAGGTAGTGAGTGCTGGGTCTTTTTCTGGTTTTGAGAGTTGATATACACTGTACATCATAAGTGCAAACATATAGGTATTGCATTCACTTAACAATGGGTTCAGGATAGGGAGAGTGAGCAAGGGGTACAAAAAGAGAAAAGAGGGTAGAAAGTCATTTAGGTGAAGGGGTAGGGATCAAGCACAAAAGATTAGCTCTAGCTGCATGTGGGGGTAGTGTGCGAGTGCAGGAACAAGGAGAGGATGTGGAATGAAGGAGCATTATGAATGTTAGTGGGAAGGAAGTTCCAAAGCTTGGGCAGGTTGAAGGAGAAGGATGCTTGCACAGCAGTGGTAGTCCTGGTAGGGATGTAAAGGTTTGGGTAAAGTGACTCCTTAGAGAACAAGTGGCAGGTGGGAGGGAGAGTGATGCTGCTAGATAGGAAGGGATTGACTGAGCCAGAATTTGACAGTAACATTTGTGGAATGGGACAGATGGCAATCAGTGATGGAGGGGAGTGCCAGGGATTGGTATAAAGAACACTGGTGAGTGTAGGGCAGGTAGTCAAAGGTGAAGTGGCAAAAGGAGTGGAAGAGGGTGTCCAGTCTGGCTAAAGTGGTTTGGGGGCAGCACTGCAGACTACATCACCGTCATCGAATGTTGGAAGTATCATTCTCAGTAGAACTTGTCTCCGGGCTGATAGGGGGAGTGGGGGACACATTCACTGTTCTGGTATAAGGCACCCAGCTTGGGGAGCAGTTTCTTGTGAATTGTGTCCACATGACTAGAGAAGTCTAGGTGTTTATCAAGCCAGACTCCAAAGTATCTGAAGAAGACAGTGTCTTCCAAAATTGTTCCATCAAGAGTGTGGAAGGAGGGGGTAGAGGGGAGCCTAGAGAGTCTCTGCCTTGTGCCAAAGGTCATAGAGACTGTCTTCTTGGTGTTTGAAAACAGTTGGTTAGCACGTAGCCACTGTAGGACATTATCAAAGTCCAACTGGAGTGTGGACACCACCATGTGGGCAGAGGGACTGGATGCATACAAAATGGTGTTATCAGTATACACATGAATGGATGCAGATTAGCAAGCCAAGGTGAGATCATTAAATAAAATGGAGAAGGGAATTGGGCCAAGGACTGAGCCTTGTGGGGCTCCAGTGTGGATGGGGAGTGGTGGAGAGAAAAAGAGAGAGAGAGTCCCCAATCTTGACTGATTGCATTCTACCTGCTAGGTAGGACTTGAACCAGTTTGTGGCTGAGGGAGACAACCCAGCATTAGAGAGTTTTTCCAATTGAAGGGAATGGAAGGCCTTGGCAAGGTCAACAACGATGGCAGACGTGATTAGTCCCTGATCCATGCCAGTATAAATGGAATCAGTGAGTCAGACAAAAGAGGTAGATGTGTAGTGGTTCTTCTGGAAGCAAGATTGGAAAGAGCTGAAAAAGGAGAAGGTATCAAGAAAGGGGGAGAGATGGGAGAGCACTACATAATGACTACTCACAGTCAGTTTGTCCTCCAGAGACCTGAACTTCTTCCAATAATGCTACAGCCTTTGTCCCTGGTCTGAACTGCCTGAGCTCACCATCAAGTCAGGACAAACAGCACACAGAGACTAGGAAGTGTACAGAGAATGGCACAGTGGAGTCAAAGGCAGTTATGATGGCTATATAATAGGCCTACACTGCCTCCTTCTTCCCCATCTCACAAGCTGCCAACAAACCTGAGATGCCCAGCACCACCTAAAGTCCTTGTAGTTACAGCCCTCTTAAGGAGTGGTGCCGAAACATCTCCACAGGAGGGGGCTACAAGAAGGGGTGCCCTGAAGAAGAACTTCAGTGCATGATGATCTGACCAAATGACTGGGTAAATCTCAAGACTACCAGTTTCAAAACCTGGGAAAGAAAACAGCTACAAGGTATGACCATGTTTATGGGTCATAGAAGAACCATTTGTTTGAAGCCCAGTGATTCCATCCACTGGATGAAGTGCTGGCCAAAACACAAGATTTCATTATCAACATCAAATATGAACTAACATTCAGCAACAACCATTTATGTTACTGACTGTACATGGGGTGTCATCTACCCCCTATAGTGACACAGACTGGTTCCATGTCATAATAACGAAAATGCTAAGGCGACTCACAGAAGAGTGAGTCCATGTCACCAAAAACAAAATCAGCACAGAACTGACTTCCGCACCTACCAAAATGGCGATGGCAGGAAAATAAACTTTTAATGTGGGGGCATAGTGCCCGCATCTGCAATATAAATATAATCAACTAAAAGGGGGGGTGGCACTGAACAGGGAGGATATTGTGGCTGGGGCAGCAGTCTGAAAAAAAAATAATAACACCTACACAGAAAAAAAGAGTACCTGCAGGCAGTCCTGAACCCAGAACCATCAACACTGTAGGTGGCATCTATACCACCATGCCAGGCAACCAGCTCAGCAGCAGCAGGCTGCACTCATCTATTTAGCCCACATCACCAGGCAAAGCCCCTTCATTCATGATGGCTATTCTGTCTCTCATCCATCGCTAACCCCCCCTCTCTACATTTCTACCCTCGCTACTCCTATGGGTGCCCAAATCAAGTCGCTCATTTTCGAGTCACTCAATTTAGTTCACCCACATAATGGGATACCACACAGACTAAACCCATCTAAAACTGGCTTCTCTTCATACTCAGTATGTCCCAGAGGATCACAAGGCTTGCACCATGCTGGATGAGCTTAACAGAGAGATACAGTACTGGCTTTCATTACAGAGCTTTCTGTTGGATTTATTGTGGCTGACAATGGCTTCAACATAAAGAAAACATTGCCAGATGGGACTTTCGTGAACATCACTGTCTGAATTTAACCAGGTATGCTTTCTTGGAAGAGGACCTGTCTAAAAGAATATGTCACACTTTAGCCTGTCCTACAAAGCAAACCTGTGATTTATGCCACACAGGAGGAACATGGGCTGCCTCAGAACAAACTCATCTCTATTGTTGCAACAAGGTGGAGCTCAACCTGTTACATGTTGCAAAGGTTGCTGGAGCAAAACCAAAAACAGTAAGGCAGCATACTTAAAAAAAAAAAACAGCATAGGGTAAGCTAAAGATCACAATAATCCTCAACAGTGGGCAAAGTTTGAGCTTCTCATCCAGATCCTAAAGGCAAAAGAGAGGGCCAGTATGAAACTCACACAACTAAGGCACGAAAAGCATAAACAATGTAGGTAACTGTAACTGGCACAATCTGTAAAAATGAAAATATAGTATAACTTATTGTTTCTAAGCTTTCCTATTAAGTGTAGCAGCAGTGCAAACAGTGCAGAATCCATGAACAACTACTATCGGCAGTAGAGATGCAGCAAATTTAAATTCCGCTGGCAAAGTGAACGCGAAGTGGGCACTTCACGTTGTCAATCTGCTACATGGAGTGGGCATTGCAAAGTGCTCACTCCACCTTGTCATTACCACTTCGCCTTAAGGCGGAATGGCATAATGCAAGGTGCTAAGTCATTGTTTTTTAATGTACTTCACGTTCCTCTTTATGATTCTAAGTGATCCACTTGGTGTTTCAGATTTGGCAGCCCCCCCCACACATCTCATGGCTTGTAGTACTGTAAGTCACATGCTCTTTAACTAGGCAGGAAGAAAGTGAGTCATACAAGCAGGCAGTTTTACTTTCTCCTGTGCAGATGGAGAGAGAGAGTAGTGTGTTTTGTGACTGCTGATACTTTGAGATCAGAGTGAGGAGGAGATTTAAACTTTGATTTAGACCCAACAACTTTTTTTAAATCTACATTTATTTGTCTTTTCTGTACTCTTTTTTACTTAATTTGTTCTTTCTGTAAATTTTATTTTTCTTACCTTTATAA
The DNA here is from genome assembly GCA_016271365.2 of Neoceratodus forsteri. Lineage (NCBI taxonomy): Eukaryota > Metazoa > Chordata > Ceratodontiformes > Ceratodontidae > Neoceratodus > Neoceratodus forsteri. The sequence continues at coordinate 314,143,152 of CM028134.1, read as the reverse complement.
GTAGTTAGTTGTTTGTCTGTGTGACTGTGTGTGTGTGTGTGTGTTGTGTGACAGTGTGAGTGGTAATTGCTCAGACTGAGGGAGCTCAGTAGGAGAGATGGACCAGGGTGAGGGAATGTCTGGGTTGGGGGAAGCTCTGGGAGAGCGTGGTAGTGGTAAGCATTGTACCGTGCGCACGTGTGGAGGGCATGGGCACCCATTCCTGTTGGACCACTCGATACTTGTGAGTGTCCCCCCCCAGAAGCAGGACTATCACCGCCTCCTGTCCTGACTGTGATGCAGTTGAACCACCACCAGCACCAAGTCCAGGTTCTCTGGAGTAGTATGTGCCTATTCCCCCAGGCCCAGGCATGGATCCTATCCCTGTTCAGCACTGTAACCAGCCAGCTGCCAGTTCATCTGGCCATCCCCTGACTGTGCCTGGTCCTCCCCGCACTTCCATTGTTTGGCAGTTTTTTTACTGTGTGGGGGGACAGCAGTGTGGTCAAGTGCTGTCTATGTGAGGTGGAGGTGTGATGTGGCCCTTGGGGGACTCACCTGGGGACTGAGGGCCAGTGCACCCATATGCTCAATCACCAGCAGTTGGAGTGGCAGGCTGCCACAGAATGGACCATGCCTGCACCTGCTGGCCATTCTGTGGCAGAGGGTGCAGCTGTGCTTTGCAGCATCCCTAAGAGGAGGAAGGCCACAGCAGCACCTGCTGCTCCACCAGCACACCCACCCCCCACACCACCACCACCACCAGCAGGTCAGCCTGTAGAATGTGTGGACCCCAGAGAACTGCATGTAACACAGGCTGACTTGGCAGTTCTCTGGAGTGCTGTTGAGGATAACAACGAGAGGGTGAGTGCTGTGGAACAGCGGCTGGATCACATAGAGGAACATCAGTTGCAAATTATGTCCATGCTGGAACTGCTGCTGGATCACCATGGGATCCCACATTATTTTTTTTTCCTCACACCATGTGCCCCCACACCTTCCTTGCTGTGTTATAAAATGTATTCCTCCACCGTCCCCGACCCTTGTATGTAATTATGCCCTTTTTCCTTGTCTTCCGTATGCGTGACACTTTGTATTCTGAGCAGTGCAAGTATACTATACTAAACTGCACGTGTACATTCAGTCTTCTTTCCAGTCCATGTATGTACTGCAGACACTGTCCAACTCTCTGACTTAAAAACAAACATTAATGAATACAGTGGTGGGGTGGTGAAGCATGGAGAGATACTACAAAACAGGCTTACAATACATCCAAGTAACTATTAAAAAAAATTAATGTTGTGATTCGTGACATGATCAAGAATCATGATTTGTGACCGTGATGATGAAGAAATGTGAATGCCTACTGCCTACGACTGTACTTCCCCAATGAGCTTTAGCTTAAAACTCCCAGACTTAAAAACATGTATCAGTGAGTACAATGGTGAGGTGGTGAAGCCTGGAGAGATACTACAAAACAGGCTTACAATACATCCAAGTAACTAGAAAAAAAATTAATGTTGTGAATTGTAATGTGAATGATCGTGAATCGTGATTTGAGACTGCATTTGTGACCGTGATGATGAAGAACATGATTTGTATCACAAGTGACTCGTGATGATGGTCCTGACTTAAAAACGTACATTAATGAGTACAATGTTCATGCAGAATTAAGCACCACACCTGTCCAGTACTCTGAAGGGAAGTCAAAGAAACAACTGTGACTTAAATTGCAGATGGAGATTGGGCCCTAAAGAGATGCAAATGCACAGACAGATTAAGATTGCACTGTGCACTGAAGAGATGCAGACACAAAGGCACAATACCTAACCAGTGCTCACCATCAGAAATTCAAATCTGGAAAAGAATACCTTTGCTGGTTGGGGCGGGCCACGTGGGGGGGGGCAGTGTAATGCACTGCTGCAGTAACAGTCACTATTACTAGTACCAGTAAAAATACCACAGAGAAGTACAAAAATCACACAGCTACAGTGGATAGCAGCTTCACATTGCTAAAATTATTAAGTGTCACAATAAAAGGTGTCTGATTTGATGGCACGCATCACACACATACTCACACACACACCAAGTAATGCATAGCAAATTGAAAACTTCAGTAATATAACCACGTATTTTAAACAGACTAAAATTATGCACTGTGGCAGTAACAGTCACTAGTACTAGTACCAGTAAAGATACTACAAAGAAGTACAAAAATCACACAGCTGCAGTGGATAGCAGCTTCACATTGCTGAAATTATTATGTGGCACAATAAAAGGTTTCTGATTTGATGACACACATCACACACATACTCACACACACACCCTAAGTAATGCATGCAAATTGTGAACTTCAGTAATATAACCACATATTTTAAATAAACTAAAATGATGCACTGCTGCACCACAACAATCAGCAAAATAAAATGGCAAGAAATATTGAAAATATTACTGTGTGTACATTAACACAGTTATACAAGAAAAATATCACCAAAACAGAAAGCACTGTCTTTTTCTCCAAGTTAATCTACCTACACCACAGATACACCCCTCCCCCAAAGCACACTTCCACTGTCTCTCAGTACACAGACTGAATGTTGTAAATTAACATTCAAAATCTATACACAAACAATAAACGCTCAATTATATGAGCACAGGAGGGTTTCCTATAATCGATTAACTAAAGTTTCAGCAAAAAAAATGACTCAAAAAGGCTTTTTAACAGCTTTTTGAAGGTTTGAATTGCAGAGAGCTCTCAGAGCAGATTGTCTCCTACAGCTTCCTACACACACTACCCCAAACTGAGGCTGTGCAGAACAATCTAGAGCCCATGTGACCTGAAATCCCATGAAACACTGCAAAATTTGCCTTTGAGTTAGGTCAAGGCGTGAAGTACATTGTTTTCAATGTACTTTCGCCTTAAGAATTGGTGGAGTAGTGGTTTGGGAATGCGGAGTAATGCGAAGTCATTGTTTTCAATGGACTTCTCGTTACTCATTAATAACGTGAAGTACTCCACTCCAAGTTGCAGAGCACTCTGCGAATTCACCTTCACTCCACAAATCACTCCATGGAGTGAATTGGGGCCACTTCGCCCATCACTAGTCGGCAGTCCACACTGATCCACCTGATCCATTTCTTACAAAAAATCACTTTGTCAAAGATAGAAGTGCATGGTGCATTGCTCATCTTTAAACCACTAATTTAAAGGGACAATGCATCAAGGAAAACTATTATGAAGTGGCATGTGCATTGAAAACCTTGATGAATAACAGTTAAGCAACATACAATCTATATAAAAAAACATTAAAATCAAATTCATTCACTTCATTGGTGCTGTTTTAACTAAGAGCCCCTAAGAATACATAATGGGAAATAGATCCTTCAGTTAAAATGCCATGGCCTCCATGGGCCTCATGTGGCTGCAATGTTGCTTGAGATGGGTTCTTTTAACATTCCATGTGTTCCCAGGAAGATGAAAACAGTAATTCATTATACTTTACTGCACCAAAACAATTTTTCTCTTCAAATACACAGTATATAGTAACTGTATAAATCCACTGGAATCAGCTATGCACTATAGCGTGAGGTCAGACAGACCCTCTCTCTTTTTTAAAGGAAAGGTACAATTTAAATTTGCTTATTCAGTTACAGCCATTGTTTGGCTCCAAACTCAAATTAAGTAATAATCCATGACAGGGTGTGGGTTATACTGGGATTTAATCATGCCTGGCATGGTTTTGCCACAAGGCCGCAGATTGAGTGACCAAATTCACACCAGGCATGAATAAATCCCAGCATAACCCACACCCTGGAGTAGATTATTGTGATTATACATATGGCAGTAACTATTTATGTAAGAAAAAGGCACATATTTCATTCTTCATTTTTTTCTATTTTTTTCCTTTTTAGGTTTACTAACATACTAACATACTAAAATGCCAGCAGAATAGGCCTTACACTCTTTCGTGTCTGCTTGTTTGGTCAGCCCCCACCCTGGGAGCTGACCTTGCTACCCCCCTCTCCCTCTCTGGCTTCTCCCTCCCCAGTCCCGGACATTCTCGCTGCAATAGTTTTTGCTTCCAGAACCCTTCCCCTGTACCTGTCCCATGCCTTCTTGAACCCCTCCACCATTTCTGCCTCCACCAGCCCCCTGGGCAGTGCATTCCATGGCTCCACCACCCTCTCAGTGAAGTAGCACCTCCTCCTTTCTCCCCTGAATCTCCCCCTCCAGCATCCACCCATGACCTCTAGTTGCCCCCCCTCCTTCCTTCGGAGCACCCTGACTGCTCCTCCCCTATTTACCCCTTCATTTACCTGAAGACTCTATCATGTCCCCCGGTCCTTTCTCTCTTCCAATTTGTACATATTTAGCTCTTGAGCCTCTCCCATAGGTCCTATCCCCAAGCCCCAAATCATTTTGGTTGCCCTCCTCGGACCCTCTCCAGGAGTTCAATGTCCCTCTTAAATGCTCCAAACTGCATGCAGTATTTGAGGTGCAGCCTCACCAAGCAGTTATACAGTGGAGTATCACTTCCTCCTTCTGAGGTGATCCCCCAGTGATGCATCCAAGCATCCTGTTGGCCTTTGCCACTGCCTTCCTACAAGTCTCCGAGTTGTTCATCTTGACATCCACCACCACCCCCAGGTCCCTCTCAGCCATCGAGACTTTTAGCATCCCCCCCCCGGTGTACTCTTGGCCCAGGTTTCTGGCTCCTAGGTGCAGTACATTGCATTTCCCTGCACTGAACCTCAGCTTTCTAGACCACCTTTCCAGAGCCTTCAGGTCCCCCTGTAAAGTAGTTCTGTTTGTGGTACAGCAAATGATAATATTAAAGGCATAACTAGTAGCTTATTGGCACTGTCATTTGCAATTAATATTTGCAATTTGTTTTTTACAGTTTTTAAACATTAGAACTGTAAACGTAACTGTAGTAATAGTAGAAGTTTATTTGTTCTGGATGTTTAACTTTTATTTAGCAAGGTCAAAAAATTACTGTTTTTTTACTGCTGCAGAATGCTAACTAAATTTCAAATGCAATCATTTCATATTTACTCCTTTAAATACAAGTGGATCATCCCGCGGTTTATGAAGTTTGACAGGAGTGGCCCTCTAGGTGGAGTTTTTATTGGTTAACGTGGTCTCACAGGGGAGCGAGATTTCAATGCAGCCATGTTCGTGTTCTTAGGCACCATGCTAGATGTTTCTTCTGTAGTTGCAGAGTCCCTTCCAAAACAGTGGATTTCTGAACTTAAAAATGCTTCTTCTTCACCACACATTTATTGGATTTGGAGGAGTTGTGTTGCAAGAAGGTAATCGGCTGGTTCGAAATTTGCTGTTTCAATATTTTGAACCTCATTGTGCTGCACTTAATGGTTGTGTTTGGAGGGTGATCAGGGCTTCATTTTTGGCTGCTTAGCAAGGCTTCCATACAGCACTGAAGAACTTTGATGAAGCAGTGCAGTGCTTTTGGTGGTTTGTTGTTTGTTTGCTTGGGGGTCTTTCCCTTGAAGAAATAATTATATGAAATGCTTTCATGCTGCACACATAAAACTACCCAAGTGACATGCGTGCTGCAAGTATGATTTAAATGTTAAATTTGAACCAATTGCATGCATATGGCATGCATGCAGCACGCAAGTGTGGAAACCATGATTTTTTATGTTAAATTGGGAATGACTGCATGCATGTGGCATGCATGCAAAATGCAAGGGGTCACTGATAACTGCACACATATAAGTTAAGTGACTTGCTCAAGATCACACCGTACACAAAATGGGGTTGATGATATTCAATCCCAGGTCGTCATGCCTCCAAGTCTCCTGGCTTGCAGTTCAGTGCCTTTAACCACTAAGCCATACTCTCTGCACTCATATGACTTGCTTGTACTTCAATGCATACTGTATCTGAATACATCTGCACGTATGTGGCATGCTTGTATCCACTGTTATGCTTTTCAATTTTCTTCATTCCCTCATTTCATTTTCAAAGTTGAACTGTAATACACATACCAATGGAAACACATGTGGTTTTTCCCACCACCAATACACAAACTTACCCACAAAACCACTTAATTACTTTTATTTAGCTTGTACTCTTACTATTTTCTCTCCATAGTTTTGAATGCTTTCACACAAACAGACTAAAGTGCAAGCACAAAAGTAGCAACAACTCAAAACACACACACACACACACACACACACACCACGGCCAGCCCCTCCCCCCATGCACACACACTGTAGCGGGTACAGCCATGCTGCTACAGAAAACCCAAGTATAGATATAAGTAAAAACTCTCTTACTTGAGTACTCAGAGCCAGAGGCTGGAGTCTTTAAGAAATGATGTCCATGGGTCAGAGTGCTGGGATGTACCCCCTTGAAATGAATGGAGTTATTTTCTATTACTATTTTATATGTTATGCTGGTAAGTTGGAGAATAATGAAGGCCACTGTTCTACTAACAAGGCACTTGTTAGTCGAGTGGTAGCCTTCATTCATCTCCAACTCTCTGTCAATAATGTATAAATTGTAATAAAAAATACCCCCATTCATTTCAATGTTGCACACCCCTGCAGTCTCCTTTGCCCTTTGTCATAATGTGCCTGAGCGTGGGGATGTGGAGGTCAGCTTCAGTGGGGACGGGGCATAAGCCTGACTATAGTGGGGCTCCAATAGTCTGTGCATATCATACCACTCAACTATCCGTGAATGCAAGGGACAGCTCTAGAGTGTCTGTAACATCTTTAAAAGGTACAACTTATTTGTTTTGATGGAAAAGTGATATGCAAATCAGGAAAAATTCAAATGTATAAGATTCATCTGTACCCTGGAGCTGTGCATCATATTTGGGCTTAAACCTACCAATTACTAACCAATTTTTTCCTGACTGAAGTTCTCCTCCTTCCCCCAAAAAAGAACTTTGTCCTGATTTTTCTCCTCAACTCCATTCCATTCAACACCCATCCCCTATGGGTCATGAAGCTGTCCAATGGTGAAGAAATGTGAAAAACACATCAATATTTCATTCCTTCCTCCTTCCCTAATCCCCCTATAAAAAAATTACTTTATTTACCTGGCCATATGGCCAGAACCTGTGTCCTGACAAAGTATGCCACCAGCCCAGTTTTCAGTTTGTTCTCCTCTCCCCTTCCACCAGAAGCTGGATGCTAGAACCAACCAACACAGGTCCCCAACGTGGTCCTCTACCAAGTCACCTCACCAACTGATACCCCCAACCTGGGTTACTTGCTTCTTGCTTGGTTGCTGCTGTGGCTGTTGCCACAGTGCACTGATCAAGGCCTATGAAGGCCACACACATCGCTGACACCACTGCTGCTAAGCCTAGCTTGCTGCTGTAGGGGTCTGTGTTGTTTTATTTGCAAGGTGAGCCTCTTAGACTAAGGTGGTAGCCCAGTCTTGATTTAGATTCTATCTCACCCTCTGCCCCTTTGGCCACCAGAGGAGATGGAGAGTCACTAAGAGTAGAACAACAAAAATATACTGCTACAACACTGCTATTGAGAGTTCTATGCTCACTGACACCTCCAAGCTATAGTTTGCAGTCTGTCTACTCTGTAGTGGGAAAGACACTGTCACATTTGCAAGGCTCGTGCGCTCTTTCTTGGCTGGAGCTCATCCACATTGAATGTGATTGTGTCACCACTAATATGTGGAGAGAGTGGACAACACAACACAGATACAGTTGTCTGGAGAGTACATGCAGCATGAGCACACACAGGTCAGGTGGGCACTTATTGTGCAAAAGGTTAAATCCAAATGTAAACCCATTATTGCTATACCACAAGAACAACGTAGGCACAAATATGGGGGGGGGCAACTGCCCCATCTGCCCTACCCAAATGGCACCCCTGCTTAATGGTAGAAACTCATTCTCAGGTGCTAATGCAATGGTTTACATTGTGTTCTGAGGTACTATATCTCCATATCTTGGAAACATGGCTCAAACCTAGGATATTAGCACATGAGATTAAGATCCCTGGATTTAAAACCTTTTGACAGGCTAGAATAAGAAAAAAGGGTGGAGGGGTTATCATATATGCTAAGGAGTCATTAACAGTGTCTTTAGTAGAGATCCCAGCTGTGGCTGATGAGGGTTGCAAAGCATTATTTGTTAAAGTACTGTTGGGTGGTACAAAGCTACTACTGATAGGATGTGTATACAACCCTCCAAAGATTGCAGTGGAAGCACTAAAGGCCCTTACTAAACTTATGCTGGACCTGCCTTCCCATGAGAAAATAATCCTGGGTGACTTTAATCTCCACTGGGGCCCTTCAATTAAGAGTGACATTAAGTACAACTTGCAAGAGGCCAAGCTTACCCAAATGATTCACAAACCTACAAGACTGAACTTGAAATCCGAAAACCACACCACTCTGGACTGGTTGCTGGTGTCCAACTCCAACAGAGTCAAGCTGGCCAGCACTTTTGCTGACTCCTTAAGTGACCATGTCCCTATCTCTGGCATATGGAAAAATGATTATCCAACTCCACCCCCAAACCTTTCTGGCATACGACTACTCCAAATTCGACGTTAAGTCCTTCTGAGATACCCTGTCAGAAATAGACTGGGCTCAATTAAAACTTGCCCCCTGTCTTGACTCTGCCTTGGACTTTTTCCCCAAGAATTTCCTCTCTGTTACCCACAAACATGCCCCCATTAAACAAATGAGCGTCAAAGGACAACAGTCCAGGTGGCTGATGCGTGATCTAAAATAGCTCATGAGGGAAAGGGACAGTGCCTGGGGCAGGTACAAATCCACTAATTTGACCAATGACTGGGTCCTGTACCGAATGCTCAGAAGCAAATGTAAAAGAGATGTAAAACAGGCCAAGCGACTGTGCCTCAAGAACCTACTAGCAAAAAATTTCTCTAACCCCAAGAAATTCTTGTCCCAAATGAACGCGCTCCTGAAGGGGCATCACATGCAAAGTGCCTGTGACATTGTTGTGGGGGATGTACACCACATGAACCCACAAGATGCTGCAAATGCCTTTAATGTATTCCTCACTGACCTTGGCAGGTATAGGGTTCACCCTTGCAGCCCTAGTCAGGCATCCTCTGGTGATATAATGAATCCCTCCTCATCACCTAACTTCCACCTTAGGTTGACATCCAAAATCGAGATCCTAAAGCTAATTAGGAATATCAAGGTCACTGGTTCTGCAGGCTATGACAAGCCTGAACGCAGGTTACTCAGACTAGCAGACCAAGAAATTGCCGTGCCAATCATGTGGTTATTCAATAGGTCGCTGATGGAAGGTAAAGTCCCTACAGCCTGGAAAACTGCCCTGGTTACTCCTATCCCCAAGGGAGGACCCAGTGAGCTGGTCAAAAACTATAGACTGATTTCCATTCACTGCACACTAAATAAAATGCTTGAGAGAATTGTGAACCAACAAGTCCAGGCATATGTTGAACAACACAGCCTCCTCACTCCATGACAACACGGATTTAGAAAACAACATGGCACTGATACTGCCTTGTTGAGTCTTACATCCGACATCCTTACAGCCCAAGACAAAGGCCAACTAACTGGTGTGGTCTTCATAGACCTTACCAAGGCCTTTGATCTGGTGGACCATCAACTACTCATCTTGCAGCTTAGCTCACTCAGACTGGACAGCCACTCAGCACAGTGGTTCAAAGATTACCTGCAAGATAGATCTCAGATAATCAGATGGCAGGGGGTGGAGTCAGGCAAGCGCTCCATTGCTGAAGGCATCCTCCAAGGTTCAATACTGGGGTCCCTCCTATTCTCCCTGTTTATTAACGACCTACCAAAGCACTGTGGTGGAGCCAAAGTGACCCTCTATGCCAATGATGCTGTGCTGTACAGATCTGCTTCAGATGCAGCACAGCTAAATCAGCTCCTGAACCAGGACCTCTCCACATTGGAAACCTGGTTCCTGACAAATCGGCTAGTCCTCAATGAGAAAAAAAAACAAAGCTATCCTATTTGGACCCAATAAACTGGGCCCTGATAGATCATACTTATTATCCCCTTATCTGTCCAGTGGCCATTCTATTGAGATGGTGGATTGCATTAAATACCTGGGCATATATATTGATCAAGACTGCTCTTTCAATGTTCACGTTGACCAATTGTACCATCTAACCCCTTTTCTCACTCAGACATCCAAGCTAAGGATAGCCACGGGAATGCTCCTGCCCATCGTATTCTATGGGGCCCTAGTGCTACACTCATTACAAAATACGGAGATGCAAAAGCTAGGAAAATTGTATCACAGAGTCGGATGCTATGCCCTGGATGCCCAGCCTCTAGAACATCATTGCAAAATACTGGACTTACTGAATTGGCCCTCCCTGGAGGGCAGACTGGCTTATGCTTCCCTATGCCTGGCCTTCACGCTTCTACAACCAAATGTCCCCCCAAGTCTGAGTTGCACCTTAATACTTAAGCAGTCTAAAAGAACATTACAGTCCTCGTATCATCAGCTCCTCCACGTCCTTAGAGTCTGAACATGCCAAGGTCTTCGGTCTTTCGCAACCTACATTCCATCCCTCTGGAATGGCCTTCCTAACAATCTTCAAGACTGCAGCTCCCTTGGGGGCTTTAAAAAAGGCCTAAAGATGCACCTGCTAGAGCTAAGCCTCTGTGCATGCCACTGCTGAGGACAGGTATAGTAGACTACCTCTGCAGCTATTGTCAGCCACCTGACATGTCATTCTCCCATTCCTTGGAACTTTCTCACTGATTGAAACACTTGTAATTTGTAAAATTGTCCTGCTAAATGAACATTATGTAACTGTAATTCTTGTGAAACTATTTTTACCCTTCTTATTATCCTCAACTGTACCTAACCTGCCTCTGATTGTACAGTATGTCCTGATTGTAATGTATGTATTGCTCACTTTCCTTTGAATTGTTCTTACTTTTCATTGTACTGTTGCCTGTAACTAACCCCAGGTCACCCCTGAAAAAGGGACCATTATGGTCTCAGTGGGCCTACCCGGTCACCAAAATTTAAAATAAAATAAAATGTTTCATGATGTGTCCTGATCATCATGTAGGTTAGTGTCCCTCATTGTCCCTCATTTTGAGTGTCCATTTTCCTCATTTCAGTTATAAATTGTGAGGTATGGTGCATTCTTCCAAGACCCAGTTCAGCATGGCCATAGTGTATATGCTCAATACAGAATGATAATGGGAAAGTAAATGAGTTGAAACAGTCTTGGAGAAACACATTTGTAGCACTAAATATGCATAAGGGATTTACATGGTCCAAAACAAAAAGAATAGGTTTCACAACACAGAGGTCCCTCCTTGTACATCTGGAATGGGGATGTTGACTGGCTATATCCTATGCATTTAATGCAGTAAACAAACAACACTTTACAAATTAATGGTGATTTAATGACAAAAATCAAAATACATGAAACAACTTGCAAAAGGTTCAGAATTAATGAGTTTACCTAATTTTTATGTAAATTCAAATAAAAATGCATTTTAATGACTCTAATTGCTAGCAGTAGTATAAGAAATAGAAACCTTGTTTTTTAGATGAGATTTGCACCCGCTTAGCTGCTACACACATGGCAAGTGTGCAGCATGTGAACCTGTTGTGATGCTTAAATGATGCTCACACCAGTTTAACTGCTGCACTCATGTTAAACATGCAACAAGTGCACCTGATGTAAATATTTGAAGATGTTCACACCAGCTTATCTACTGTTCACATGTCAAACTTGCACTATGCAAACCTGATTTGTTTTTAAGACCTGGTTTGCTTAGGATCACTTTGTTTATGCGAACTGCATGCATACATTGCACAATTAGGCATGTGGCAAGCATTCAGCATGTACACAGCACACCCATACTTCTATAAGGGTTACTAAAGCTGCAGAAGTTCTATTCTGGCCCTTTTTTGGCTGCTGAGCTGCTGCATTGCTCAGGTTGCTGGGTTGCTTTTGGGGCTAATATTGAACTCCATTGTTGTCTTTCCTCAAGATTTGGCTGCTAGTGTACTCACATGGAAGCCTCATTTTTTATGTCTGGTCACTGACATAATTTCTCTTGACTCAAGTCCTCCTGAGCTCAATAAGGTGACTGCAGTGGCTCTGAGGAAATGATTTGTATAGATTTTACCTAACCAGCTTCACTGCAGATCTGAGGCAACATGGAACTGAGATCGTTGAGTCCCATGGGCTCACAAGTGTACCAGATATCCATTTGTTCTACAGTATCTTGAAACTGGCACTTCAGTGGCAAAAAAAGACTGGAACTGCTGGTAGCAGTTTGCTCACATATTTAATGCAACTACTGATGGGACAAAGCAGGTTACCTGGCTGCTCGAAGAGGAACCCTCTTGAGTTTTCTTTATTTGGATCTGCTATTTTTTTATGTTTTTGCTAGATATTTAACTCTGGTTGCTTTTGTTTTGATTTCAAAAGATTCAGTTTTAAAGGATTGCCCCCTTCGTTTTCTCTTCTGGCCATTTGAAGTTGTAGGTCTAGCCAGACCTTCTTCACTAGACCTAGTGCAGTATTAGGAGAAGACAGGCTGAGTTTCTGAGAAATTGTTGCTTTTCTGTGGTTAGGGAAGTGTGGTGTATGGCTTTGTCTTTGCCCTCCAAAAGCTGCTTTTTACTACACCTTTAAACACATTATTTGCAGTGCTGAATCCAGCATTGTTCATTAGGCTTATGGATCTGTTCAGGAGGCATCATTTAAGTGGCAGTTTAACCCAGACCTCAGACTTATGTAACTACTTAGGCCATATTCTTTGCCTTCCTGGTTTCTATCTTTACTGTAGTACCTTTGACGTACTGTACCTCCTTGATATCTTACAGTATTATTTCTTTAAGATGGACTGAGGCTTGCTTTTCAGAACACAAGCTTAAAGAGATGTTAACTACCCACTTTGTTTGCTTTAATGATTTGGGCTCGTTGCTCTCCAGTTCAAGTTTTAAAATTTCACTGTCTGAGAGATTGCTATGCCGTACTGTGTTTCCACCTGTTTGTTTTTCTTTTTCTATTACAAGTGCTGCTGCTGTGTCCATTGAGGATGTTTTCAATGCCCTGTCATCATCTTCAGTTTCTGCTGTGGGGTTTGCCACTTCGCGGGTTTCCATTCCGGTAGCTGCTGAGTTTGAGGTGTGCTCTGAGGGCTCCGCTGCTTCTGTGGTACTGCTTGGAGAGGTAGGTGACTCCAGATCAGAAAACTTACTAAAAAGCTCTTCTAAGGTATCAGAACTGTCAAGATCAAAGTAGATACTTAAGTTACTCATTTTCTCTGTGGCTACTGATAGGATTTAACAGTGAAGGATGTTTCTGAGGAGAAGTACTCTGACAGGATTTGACAGCTTGTGAAGTACCGCTAATGAGTTTACAAATGGCCATGGTTTGTTTACTGATTTTTTTATTGATGGATTGCTTAATGATGTAAACAAGCTAATGTTGTTGACTGGATCTTTTGCTATGCGTTACTGAGGGATTTACTCATGGCTGAAAGATCCTGTCAGCCAATCAAATTATACCATTTTACCTTCCCATTGTACAATATCCAATAATGTTTTCTGTCTCTAAGGAATATATCACAATTATCTCTTTTTTTGTGCTTCTGTGGATCCTCAAGTCCTATAAAAGTCATCATGTGTGACATCTGTCCCCTAGTCTCATTCAAATACCTGGCTAGAGCATTATAGATATCATTCTGTGCTATAATCCCAGTATGTTCCCTTGCCCCGATACCCCTAAATTTTCAAACCATTTTGTCCACACAAAGACTGCCACACAAACTGGTGGCCAGGTACACTGCACCCTCTGTATCACAAGTATGAAGGCCAATACTCATATGATCTTACCTGTTCATGGATTCACACACTGTGACTGTAAACAACTTTATAACCCTTAAGATGTACACACCTGTAACCACCATAAGGATGTATAATGAGTCATGAAGGGTCTTGAGTAGGCATACTGGGCTACAGAGAGTGTATCAAATCATTTATGATATCCTCTCTTTTTCTCTCTCTCTCTATCTCTCTCTCTCTCGCTCTCTCCCTCTCTCTCTCTCTCTCTCAGACTATTCTTGGTGATGCCATAGTAATTTGTCTCAATATGGAGTCCAGTCCAAATAACATCCTATGCTTTCTAATTATGGATGCATACCACTAATTCCCCTTATGTGCCAGCACACTTTGTTAAAAAAAGGAAGCCAGAGGCTGGTCTTCACACAGGACAAATGGAGAAAGTAGTAAAATCACAGCTGAAGATGGAAAGATAAAATCAAAAGATTGGGCATCTTACCTAAGAAGGGGTCACCTTGCAATTGGTGGCCATGCTTAATCACAATCCTGCTGACTGATGAAACCAAAGCCCCATTAAAGGTTATTGAATCAAGACAGAAAGAAAATAAACAAACTTTACAATTATTTGCTATTCTTTTGATCAGCACTCAGGGTGCAGTGGATATTGTTGGTTTGTGATACTTGCCACACACCAGTAGGACACCTACAAAATAAAAAAAAAAACACAGTATAGAAGAAATGTGATTAAACTTGAAGAATGAACCAGTTCTTATCTTGATATGTCCTTAATTACCAAATTATTAGGAGAGGTGTGTTCATCTGCTATTTAGCATGCTTCCCACTGGTTACCTGTGAGCCCTTTTGAGCCCCTTTTGCGCCATCATTCTGTTTATAAAATGAACTAGAGAGTGGTTTTCACACAAGACCAGCAGAAAAGGCAGTGAGATCCAAGCTCATATTAGTATGTTAAAACTGGCAGAGTAAGTACCTGACTTATGAGAGGATCACCTCCTCAATGTTGGTCAGGCTTAATCACAGCTCAACAGGTTTATGAAACCAATAACTCCTTTTAGGATGATGGTATAAAGAAAGAATGCAAGTAAGAAAACAGAAAAACTTTAAAATGATTTACTGGCTCATTTTAGTAGCATTGGGGGATGCACTGGAATGGATATTATTTGGTTCTTTGTGTCCCCCACAGTTTGGAAAAGGTTATGATTAGAATCAGAACTAATCAGGATTTTAGTCAGGATTGTGATTATGATAATAAAGTACAGGAACTTTGGGAAGGCAAAAGGATGTTATGATGCATAGGGCAGGGTTTCAACAGTCACAGGAAAGAGGAAATATTTCATTGAACAGGTCACTCATTCAACCAATGTTACCTTGTATGTTAGTTTCTGTTAACAATAGTAGCACAGTTGAAGCCACTTAATCGGGACATGCTTAATGGGGATGTTCGCTTAAAGGGGATGATTCCCCTGGCACTGATTAAGTGGCTATGTAATTCTATGAACCCTCATACCTTTAAAGGGGACATAGTAAGCCTATTATAGGGGACGATTCTTGGCTGGTTTGCAGAGAAAATCTCATCAGTAAACTGAAAATCAATTAACTTCTAAATGATCCAAATTGAACATCAATTAAATAATTAACACCTGCTTAGTTTAAATGCCTTTCCAAACATGTAGCATACATTGGCTGTGTCTTTGTTGCTACAGTACCTGTGCACAGTTATCTGACTGATGGCATCCAAAAGAGTCAATCTACCTTTGGCAGATAAAGTAAAGGTTTTGGAAGCACTGCAAGAACCTGGTGCATCAATGGCTAAGGTAACAACCCCTTTTAACATATTAAATGTCAAGTCAGTCACATTAGCCTTAGAAAGACAGAGTTGTTATCTGAATGGCATGCAAACAACAACCCAACGTGTAAAAGGAAGCATGACAGTAAGGACACACAGGTCATTGAAGCACTTCACCTGTGGTTTTCTAATGCCGTCAGCAAGGGTGCAAGCATTTGGGGGCCAGTCCTGAAAAAGAAAGCCTCTGAGATAGCCACCCATCTGACTCATGTTGATTTTGAGGCTACAGATGGGTGGCTGTCTTGTGGGAAAGGCCGTTTGTAAAAAAGAGCAGGGTGAAAGATTGGATGCTGATGAGCAGTTAACATCAGAATAGATTAAATCAGTTCTCCCCTCCTTAATTTCGGATTATGCTCCCAGCGACATATTCAATGCTGATGAAACCGGCATTTTTTTTTGTGGCTATCTGGATTGAGGGCACATTCAGAAGGATATGGAGTTGGTGGGAGGAAAAAAGGCTAAGGATCACATTTCTCTGCTGTACTGTGCTGTGCTAACATGTCAGGCACAGAGAAACTGCAACTTTTAGTCATTGGCAAGAGCAAGAGGCCCCGGTGCCTGCCCAAAGATATGTCCATACTGCCAGTCCAGTACGTAAGCATGGCAAATGCCTGGATAACCAGTGCAATTTTCCACAACTGGCTTGAAGCTTGGAGCAGCAAGCTTCATAGGAGGTGCAACAAAGTTATTCTTTTTGTGGACAACTGCTCTGCCCACCGTGCAAACATAGCTGGCAGTTTCAGCAACATCGCAGTCCATTTCCTCCCCCCTAACATGACCAGTCTAATTCAGCCCCTAGATACTGGGTGATTAGAAATCTGAAACGTCATTACCACTCACTTTTCTTGGAGCGCATAGTGGGGATCATTGACAGTGGCACCACAGCACTGGCACAAAATATCACTAGATGGGTAAATTTAACAGATGCCATCTACATGATTCACAAGGCATGGTTTGCTGTGAAGCCCGCACGATTTCCAATTGTTTTCGAAAGGGTGGGTTTTACTTTTCCAATGAGGAATCCGTGGAAGTTGTGCACATGGAGGGAGCAGAAGAAGGCACCACTGCATTCCCTACAACTGAAAATCCCCTCGCGGATGTTCGCCTGCCTGAGAATCTGACCACTGAGGAATTCCTGTCCTTTGTTGACATTGATGCAGACAAAGCGACAGAGGGAAATCTCACAGTCTCAACAATATGCAAGGCTCTAAACACATTGAATCCAGGATCAGATGAGGATGAACAAGCGGAAACCATTCCTGAGCAGAACTGTGTCAGCAACAAGGACGCCCAGATCTATTGCAGCCAGTTGAGGAGTTGGTGCATGCAGCATGGGAGAATGGGAGATTGGGAACAGCTATTCAACCTGGAGGGTGTGATAATACGGCAGATGGCTACCGAATCATGGCAGAAGAAAATTATTGATTTCTTCAGTTGAGGGGGACCCAAGACAACATTGGACAGATAAGTGTGCCACAGTGTACTGTACAGTACTGATTTTAACTTTTTTTCAGTATTTTTTTCTTAATAAAGTTAAAAGAATCAGAATCTGAAACTAAGACAAACAGCAGAACTTCACAAAAGAACTGTAATCACTATATGTGCTGTATGTTTCAGTCTGTCTCTGTTCCTGAATGTCTGAACATCTCTGTCACTATTTTTGTCTCTTCTGTTATAGGAGACAGTTACTTAAAGGGGATGATTAGCCATCCACAGAGGTGTCTTCTTTAAGCAGCTTCAACTGTACTATTTGTTAAATGTTTGTATGTTGTGAAATGAAATAATTGACTTGCAGTAGATTGTCCTCTCCATAGTTTTTAAAATTGTTTTTACTTTACATGTTATCTTAACAATAGATAACATTATCTTAACAACAGATAATGCAATATGAAAAACTAACAGCTCTAGATCTGTCTTTTTCTGTTAAAGCCACATTCTGGGATGTTTTGTGATATTTAATTTATTTTACTGACTGTGTTTAGGTATTGCACATTTTGCACTATGTTGGTGGGAGCTGTCAGACAGCTCACTATGTAAATCTAAGGTAAATTAACTGGTATGCAGAAGTACTAAGGACAGAGTATTTATAAATTAAATCCTCATTAAGATGATTCCAGTTAGTATGGGATTACTACATGTTTTCCTGAAGAACTACACAAATTGATTGATTAACTTAGTAAGATATTTATGACATTCTCTGTGTAGAGTATGTGGTCTCATTTCCCTTTGAGACAGGGGAGGTGCATCATGAAGCACCATGCTTTAGGTGGTGTAAAACCCCATAAATGATGCACTTCATGCAATAATTCACTCTAGGATTGTTAGGGAGCTAAGAGAGGAGCTTGTGACACCCGTGGCTGAACTATTTAACCTATCGCTTGACCTAGGTAAGGTCCCAAGGGCCAGCGTTATCCCTCTACATAAGAACAGGAGTAGGGAAATTACAGGCAACTAATGTCCAGTTAGCCTCACGTCAATTGTGGGCAAAATGATGGAAGCCCCACTCAAGGAGAGAAGTCTAACCTCTTTAGAGGAGAGCAATGATTTGGATCCAAAACAACATGGTTTCTCCACAGGAAAATCATGCCAGACAAATCTAATCAATTTCTTCAATTGGGTAACCAAAGCTGTGGATCAAGGTGGTGCTGTGAATGTGGTATAGCTGGACTTCAGCAAAGCCTTTGACTCCATTCTGCACAGAATGCTGCTAAACAAACGTGCCAACATGGGAGTCGGTCAGAGAATGGTAAATTGGATAATGTGCTGGATGAGTGGGAGGACCCAGAGGGTACTGGTAAATGGCACCATACTGGAAGAAAGAGAGGTGACTAGTGGCATGCCTCAGGGGTTGGTGTTGGGTCCCATCCTCTTTAATGCCTTCATTAGGGACATATCTATAGACTTGGAGGGCAAGGTGAGCCTGTTCACTGATGACATGAAGATATGAAATAGGGTCAACATTCCTGGTGGGGTGGGCAAGATGAAGATTGATCATAGAAAGTTGCAATTGTGGTCAAAAACATGGCAGCTAAAATTCAACTAAAAGAAGTTCAAGGTCATGCACCTAGGGACAGGCACCCTGGAGAAAAATACCACATTGGGGGGGAGGGGGGATTAGAGATCAAAAAGCAAGACAGAGAGATCTGAGATTAATTATAACAAATTACCTAAAAAAGACCAAGCAGCATAAGAAGGCTGCATTAAAGGCAAATGGTATGCTGGGATGCATAGGAAGAAAAATACCAGCAGAAAAAGGGAAGTTGTATTACCACTCTGTAGATCACTGGTAAGACTGCACCTGGAATACTGCACACAGTTCTGGCAGACACACGTTAGAAAGGATATAGATAGATTGGAACCAGTACAAAGGAGAGCTTCAAAGATGATACAAAGACTGCATCTAAAATCATATGAGGAAATGTTGAAGGAACTCAACATGTATTCATTGGAACAACAGAGGGTTAGGGAAGACATGATTGAAACCTTCAAATACCTGAAGGGAATTAATAGGGTACAGGTTCAGGGTCTATTTCAGGTCAAGAAGTACACAAGAACTAGAGGTCATGATCTGAAACTTGGGGGGGGGGGCAAGTTCAGGAGCAACACACATAAGTTCTTTATCACAAAGAGGGTGGTCAATGCATGGAATAGTCTCCCCAAGGAGTGGTAGAGGCAAAAATGTCTAGGGCTTTCAAAAATGCTTGGGATAATTACAAAGGCATCATAACACTGAGTAGCAGTTAAGGGAGGTGGATATGGTCATGGGCAGATTAGATGGATCATATGGTCCCCTTCTGCTGTCACTTTTTATTCACTGAGTTCCAGTCATTTTTGTCTATTTCACTGGTTCAGCTACACCTGGAGTATTGTGGTCCATTCTGGAGTTTACATCTGATGAAGGGCTGGGATAGGTTGAAAACTGTACCTTACTGTGCTATAAAAATGATCCAGGGACAGCAGAAAAGGACCTATGAGAAAAGAATGTAAAGTCTGAATATATATTGTCTGGCGGGCAGAAGGGAGAAAGATGACATAGCAGAAAAGTACACATACATGCCAAAGTACAATAGAGTGAGCACCACAGAGTTGTTCAAGTTAAAGAACAGTTCATCCACAAGGAGGCACAGTCTCAAGCTGGAAGGTGGGATATTCAAAAAGGACATTAAAGGGAAATGTTCACAAAGCTGTGTCCCAAACCATAGTGTAAAGCAATCCCTGTTTAAGCTTTTCATCTGTAATGGTAAATTTTACCCGATGGTGTGTTCGGGTATTTTATTTTGTATCTGGTTGCTCCTACTGTTCCAGCCACCTGACATTTTAAATGTAAACTAGCTGCATGCTTCAGAACCTCCCACAGTTGATACCAGGCTGAAGTCTGAGCCAGGGATCATCCATGGGAGACAGTATATTTGATAATAATAATAGTAGCTACTAATGGATTTAGTTCGCTCATTCCCAAGCCCAGTGTCATACCAAAACTAAGTATAGACTGTGCAGTCTATACTTTCTCAATTTTGGGATAGCACCATAATCAGGAAAGGGTTAACCACAGCTATTAATAGCTTCTACTATTATTACTATACATACATCACCTGCTGCTGATTTCTGTTATGATGTCAGCCATGGGAGGTCCTGTGATGCACTGCTGGTGGTTCCTTATACAAAATGTTGGCTGGGATGGACAGCAGGATCAACCAGATAGAAAGAAAAATTCCAGAACACACCATAAGGTAAAATTTACCATTATATATGAAAAGCTTAATCGGGGACTACCTATCCTATGTTAAGGGGCATGGTTCAATAGGCATTTCCCTTCAAGAAGTATTTTTTCACAGGGCTGGGAAGGTGGAAGGGATAAACCATCTGCCCAGCAATTGTGTCAATCCAGAGACTATAGCATCAATGCTGGGCAAACAGCTGGGCTAGAAACACAATGGAGCATCTTTAAAATCGTCATTTCAGTAGGACTATAAGAATAAGAGGGTATCAGGAGGCAGGAAAGTCTCTGAGGGGGAAAACCAATTACTGTCTTGACAACAGTCCCACACTACTTGCCATATGTCAGGCCATCACCTTTTATCACTCCCAGGTTCTTTTCCTTCTCTACTGCAGATTGTGGAGCTCCATAGCATGTGCACATCATCCCTCATTTCTCCTCCTCAGTGCAGCACCTTTCATTTTGTTGCCCTTTACTGAACACCTGGCATTTTGCTGTTTAACAGTGTCATCCTTCTGAGCACCACCACTGTTTTTACCTATTTTTCATTTCCTTCCCCAAGACCAACCCTAACCCCACTGGGACATGGCCATACAGTTGAAGACCTTACTGGCCAATTAGAAGTAGAAGCAGGATGGGAACATGCTTACTCACCACACTCCGACTGACAATTGCCAGTATATTATTGAAGGTATGACTCCACAGCATCCTACTGTATGTCAACATTCTGTATCACACTAGCAGCAGGATTTCACCCTCCTGTCTTGAGCAATGTATTCCTACCCACATGACCCCATCTCCTGGGCCATCTTGGCACAGCCATATAATGCCAGGAGCCACCCAACCTCCCCAAGCCAGGACATTTCTGAGATATGTGCTCAGCATTGCATCTGCTGAGCTTACAAACATGTGACAGCCTCAGTTTGGTATGGGAACCTAGGTCACCAGCAAAATAGGCTGCCAAATTTACCACTAGGTCATCAGGTGTTTGTGACTTTCATTTAAAAATGAAAAAAGTCACTGAAACTATACTCATTTGAGTCAGTCATGGTATTGTCCTTCAGTGGCTCATATGGCATCAAAAAATATTGTCATTGTTGAAAATTACTTTTGTTAATTATAATCCTGAATAAACTATGCCATTTGTTCTTCCAGTAAATCCATTAGAGTCATGTAATCCATTCTGTGTGGGGAAAAGAAATATATTTTACAGCAGAGAAAGGTTTAGAAGATGTCAAATGAGCCATAGGAGGATGAAAGTGTAAAACTACTCTAGGGGTGAATGGGATATGTCTACTTTCTACAACCATCAATTCCACTTGTATATCAGAGTGAAGATAGATGATTAGATGATTATTTTAATTTTTCATCAGTGATAAGATTAGATTAACTGTTAATGGAGGTTTATATCCCCATTACAATTCTACCTATTACTCATGGGAACTATGCATTAATTTTGATTGCAGGTGGGTGGAACAGGCACACTGGGTGGTGACTGAAGCACAGCGAACAGTGACCTCAGCTCTAAATATTGTTTTAGTAATCCATCACTTCACACCATTCTCAATCTTAGGTCCATGACACTTCTATTAGAGTCTGTCTAAAACCCATTTCCCTATAACATAAAATATGAAGTAAATAAATCTACTCTCATACAGTGCTGTGCTTTCAGTTAACTTCTGATTTCTGATTTATTCATGGGATTTGTATTCAGTGTTTACATTGCCGCAGTGCATGACACTTTGATAATTTTATGGTTTTTAAAATAAAACTGATTTCAGCAAATCTTGAACTCTTTACACAGTCACAACCAGGTAGTGAAAAGTGGCCAAAATGACAACTTTGTGCCACTGTTCTAATTTGTTAATCTTTTTACCATACACAAAAGGATGGCAAGCCTTTACTGGCACTGTCACAATAAGCACTTGGATTGCATAGGAGAAGGGGTGGGGTCCAGCATGTTAATGAAGTGCTTTGCTCTGCACAGATGTTTCTGGGCCCTGGACAGCCACCTGTGTGCCGCAGCAACTCCAAACTCAGCAGAACTTGTAGGACCAGTTCCACAGGGGTGGCACAGGTATGTAGAGTTGTCTAGGACTGGACGGTGGATCAAGATCAACCAGGTACTGTTTAGAGAAGTAATGCATGTGGGAAAATAGAGCATGAGAGCTGGATTCCACTGAACCCTAGGGATGGAATATTTATAATAGATTGGTTAAGGGGTCATTGAACTACTAGGGATGAGCAGCAAGATAAGCAATAATTCAAAAACCACAAGGCCCAGAGGGGGACATAATGTTGCAATATAGGCATTAAGTAAGGCTGTATAGCTTAGTGGTTGAAGCACAGAGCTGTGAATTTTGAGGTCCAGTAGACCTGTGTTTGAATTGCACAACTCCCACTTGTACAGGATATTTTGTGAACCTCAGCAAATCATTTAACCTCCCTGTGCTTAATTATCTCTTGGGTTACACCTAGTAATAATGAGCTTCAGCTCAGAGTGCCTTTCCTGGACAAAATACAAAAAAGGGTACTGGTTTATGGGGTGGATGACATGACTTACAATAGGTGGTAGTGCCTCATGCCATGTACTATGGGCATGGCATTGTGCCATGTGACTGATGAAATGCTATGTCCTGGTATCTGTGGTGACCACAATTTTTATGCTTGTAGTTGTAACCCTAATTTGTTACTGCTAACATTTGGTGCCCATCATTTACACTCTGACTTGGCTACCAGGGGAGATTTCTTCACTGTTGGATAGGTTCTGGCTTTGTGTTTAGCAGTTTTTGGGGTGTAGATTAGGGAGTCTCTTCGTGCCCCTAAAGTTCCCACCCGACTGCAACTGTGCATTAGACCCCTGGGTTCAAACAAAGAGGCTGGCTAAGAATAAAAGGATCTTTATCCATTTTGCTCAGCATGGACATTTTTTATTTATATCCTGCCTCTGAGCAGTGACTGTGTGGGAAGATAAATTGCTAGAATGTGTGTTAATTGCCTGTCAGCAGTTACTTACAAAAGGTATATTAATGCATTCCTTAATACTGTCATTTCTAACTAAGTACTTCTGGTATATGACTTTCTCTTTATTTGTAAAACTTTCTCATATATTTACATTTTATCTGCTATTTTAATATACATAATTATTTCCTCACCAGTTGCATTTACCTCAATATTATTAAAAGATCATTGATATCATTTATACTAAACTGTTGCATTCTTTTAAAATAAGTTGTTCCCATTTGTGTATTAATGCCAAGTTTGCTAAATTCATTAGTAGTATATGTATATTCTAAAGTGACATTGTCAGCTCCTCACAGGCTGATTTTAACCATTTTTATTTAACTTATGTGGGTTTAGAGTGTTGATAGTGTATAAAACACAATGGGCTAGATATTCAGCAGGAGGCACAAGCACAGTGCAAATGTTTGTGTCACACTTGCACCTGCACCTGAACCAACGGCTGCTATATTCAGTCAGATCTTGGATGGTATCCTGTAATATGGGTGACTGAAAATTGAGTGACTGAATTTGAGTGCCTGCAACATGAGCGACAGTGTAACTTGAGTGACTGTGTAATAATAGTGATTGTTGAGAGACAATAATTGTCTCGGAGTTAGTTATAATAAAGTAAGGTGGTGTGGGGGGAACAGCCTCCTGGGGGGGCTGCGGGGGTCGAAGCTGACCACATTTCAGGAAGTGAAATATGTGCATCATGTGGTAGTCAGGTAATTAGAATGTAGTGCCAGTAGAGCAGAGCTGTACCTGTACTGCTGCAGCCAGTATTCTGAGTTGTGTGGGGGGGGGGGCAATGCAGAATCGGGCTCTTGCAACCCTCCTTTGCTGGTCAGCGGCAGTTAGGGAACTGGGAGCACAGCTGCAAAGTGAAGGGAAAGGGCAGGAAGTGGGGGAAATTGAATTTCAAGTGGAGAGGAGATAATGATCAAATAAAGTGCAGACTGCTATGGATAGCTATTTGATTTACTATTGCAGTCAGTGTTGTGACCCTCACTCTTGTTGGTATGCGCGGTTGTTGTGTTTGCCAAAACTGATTAGCCCTCATGTGTTTTGCTATTATTTCCTCACTGTTTTCACATAGAACCATAGTGGACCAGTGCTATCAGACTGAATATTGGCCCATGTTGGTGAAGCACTAAGTAAAACTGTGCTGCCCTGATATGGACCTTGGCTGTATCCAGCTCACAGAGAATAGCACTCCTGTATCATCTAGTGCCGGGACCCATGTGGGCTATATTCAGCCACAATATGCAAATGAGCCAATTGGGATTGCAGGGCACCAAGGGGCCATTCACATGCCAATGTGGTCTTATTTGTATTGCGAGCAGTGGACCATTAGTGCCCATCCTGTGTGCACCTGACAGTCCCATGTATGCATTCAATATCTCAGGTGTTTAGTGGCATCTCTCACCCCCAAGACAACAATTCCAGGTATTCTTGCAATATTCCTGGTGTCCAGTGGTATCCCCCACACCCTGAACACCCATCACAAGTATGCATGCACTTTCCCTAGTGTCTAATGCCACCCATCCCCACTCCCAAATACCCAGACCTTATTATGCATAGATATCCCTGTTGTCTAGTAGTACACCCCATCCCCAAACCCTCATCCCATGTAACAAATATCAGCCCCTAGTGTCTATTGACACTCCCCTCTGAGCACCCATCCTGTGTCACTGATACATACCCTTGGTGTCCAGTGGCACCCCCACCTCCTGAGCATTCATCTACAGTGGTACAGAACTTCCTGGCATCTAGTGGTGCCCCAGCCCCCAAATGCTCAATGACATTTGAGTCGGTAAACATTTGCAGTCCAGCAGCCCCCACCATCTGCCGCCTCCCAATTTGATACACATCTAACCGCCATTACTGGGGTGTCCAGAGATGTTCTTGGAATCCTGATATGATGATTGGCACAGCTGTCGTCTCACCTTATTTGCCAGCCACCTTATGAGGTGACAGAGCATGCACATACAATATACAGTATGCTGTACATGTGCTGTCAGCTCCCATGGTGGCTGTCCAAGGAGGTGAGAGGATGGCTGTGGTGGTCACCTTATCAGGATTTCAAGAATATCCCCAGACACTATGGTGAATGGGGATGGGATGAGTGGTGTACTGGGAACAAGCAAGGGGCAAGTGGAGGCCACTGTACTGCCAGTTCTTGCTGGTGCAGATGTCATTGGGCATTGGGGGTTAGGGTATCACTAGACACCAGGGCAGTAGTACCATTGTACATGGCTGCTTAGGGGTAGGGGGAGCAACTAGACACCAAGGGTTTGTATTGGTAACACGGGACAGCTGTTCATGGCTAGTAATGCCACTAGACACCAGGGATACCTATACATAATGGGGGCCAGGTTTTTAGGTGGTGGGGGTGCCACTAGAAAGCAGGAATAGTGCATGCATACCCAAGATGGATGTTATGGAGGTGGAGGGGGTACAACTAGATGATATCACATTGTAACAGTGACGGGAATACAGCGAAGACCATCACAGAGGCATTTCTGACAGTTCGCTGTGAGGATCCACTGGGTTCCCAACACTGCTGCCTCTGGGGTGTTCGCCCCCTCCCCGAACCAACTCTGACTCAGAGTTGGTTATTTTAAGTCCAGGGGTGTCATAGAAGGTGTGGGGGGCAAACCCCCCCCCACAGAAAACATAGCTTACTCCAGCAACAGCACAATACTAACTGGTGGTGTTGTGCCATCACTATATTGATGGTCACTGTGCTCCATGTCACCGCAGCAAGGTTGAACCCAGCTAGACACTGGGGGATGATTCACAAAACCCTCTGGGCAGTGCAAGGGGCTTGCATCCCAATGATGGGTACAAGGTGCCCCTTGCGCCAAACGATTACCCAGGAGCAATTCACAAAGCCAGCCTGCATCCTCCACAGGCTGCCTGCACTAAACGGTGCTTATGCCATCTGTGCGTCAACAAATGGTCCTCAGCAAGGTGCTAGGTGCTTGTAGCAGACACAGGGTACCAAAGCACCTACAATGGAATTCCCAAAACCTACCCATAAGGTAAATTTCTAAGTACCTCTTGACAAACCAGGGCTGGTCTAAGGGTACTTAGAAACTTCCTTCCATGTGAGTTATGCACATTGTGGCAATGTGCCACAGTCCACCTTAACTGATCCCCGATGTGCCCCTATATTTAATATAGTACTGTAAGTTGGTAATAATATTACCTCTTTCAGGTTGTTGGTGGATGGCACAAAGGAAGAAACAACCGACAAGTGGTGCTCATGTAATAAATGGAATTTATTACAGGTAAAAAATACAGGCTTACTACCAACAGTGAAAACACTGGGAGAGCTTCCAGTTTTCCTTACCTAAGTAAATGCAGTCTCTCGCCTCAGAGAAGCTATGTTCTACACAGGGTCTTATAACACAGTAATCGCTATGGTTACTACTAAGGAAGATGCATAAAATGTGTATAATTGGCCAAAAACAGGTGGCTTGAGTAACTATCCTAACTAACATGAGAAGTTGCTTAGCTTGCATAGATAGCACAAACAATGGGATCTATATTAGTCCCAAGGTCAGTTGCAATTACAGTGATGCACAAGCACTAAAGATGGCACTGTTGTCTTACTTATCATAACATAGTAAACACAGAGTGAAAAGCATCTCTTAGGGCTAAGATATAGTGGTAAAACATAATGGAGCATAATATACATTAGTAAAATACAGTAGAACACAGATCCTGACACTTATGCTTATACGATAAGTGTCTCTGCCCTAAGGTTAGTACATACACCTACATATGTGTTGCTGTCTGCAAGGCTGGGGTACAATCAGGGGTGCTGGACCATGAATAACAGTAGGGAACCCCACCCGTCGGTAGTATAGTAGCCCCCCAACAGATCCCTGATTTGCCCCATATTTAATATAGTAGGGAACCCCCCCTCGTTGGTAGTCTAGTGGACCCCTGCCCCAATCCTCAATGTGACCCTATAATTAATATAGTAGGGAAGCCCTGCATAGGTAGTATAGTGGCCCCCCACCCCAATCCCCAATGTGTCCCTATATTTAATAAACTAGGGAACCCATCATTGGCAGTATAGTCACTCCATGTCCTGATTTCCCTGTGATCAACATATAGGCATATATCTGGGACCTTGTAAATAATCCCACTCAATGAAGTAATTCCTGGTGAAATAAAATTGGTAAAATAAATTAGTATTACCCCTTCCTTGGTGGTACAGTGGCCCCCCTCTCTAATCCCCGACGTCTCCGTTACTGTAACATAAGACTCAGCTCCCACATTGGTGGTCCAGTGGTCCCCCAACCCCACACACCAGCAGGTAGTGCCAACCACCCACTCCCCCTCCAATCCCGTGACAGAGCCAGGGACTGGCACAGTCCTCCTCACACTTCAGCGGCCAGACCCCAACTGAACTGTCACTGAGCAGACTGTACAGTGTATTAGCACATACAATGTACAGTCCACTCAATGACAGTTCAGTTGTGGACCCACCGTGGAGGTGGGAAGAGGGCTGTGCCAGTCCCCAGGTCTGTTGCAGGATCAGGGAGGGGAGCCAGGTGGTGGTGGGCACTACCTGCAGGGGTGGAGGGTTGAGGGACCACTGGGCAGTCAATGTGGGGACTGAATCTTTTGTTACAGCAATGGGAACATTGGAGATTGGGGTGGGGGGGGCCACTGTACCACCACCGAAGGGGGAATAATTGAATCTGTTTATTTTTACTGATTTCATTTCACCAGGAATGTCTGCATTGAGTGAGCTTATTTACAAGGAGGTCCCGGACAAATGCCTGTTAATCACAGGGGACATCATGGATCAGTGCAGTGGAACACTATACTGCCAATGAAGGGTTCTCTACTATACTAAATATGGGGCACATTGGGATCAGGGGCTGGGTGCCACTATACTACCAACAGGGGGATTCCCTACTATATTAAAATATAGGGGCACATCAGGGATCTGGGAGGGGGCACCACTTGCCATAGTCACAAGGTGCCTGCGGCAAACCCTTCCATGTGCCATGTGTTTGCCACATGGAAGGGGTTGCCACAAGTGTGGGGACATACTGTAGGTGCCAGGATCTCTCCTGTACCTGAATCCGGTGCACAAGACTTTGGCACCAGCTGCTGTTTGCCGCAGCTTGTGCCAGTCGAGGGTGGAGGGTGCCACTAGACACTAAGAATATTTACTGTACATGAGATGGGTGTTCAGGGGTGTGGGGTGCAATTAGACACCAGGGACTGTAACCTCACAGATGTGACAGGTGACTGGAAGTAGGCAGCTGCAGTACAGCTGCCCTGCCATCATTGGGATTGGGATACTGGCTCAACACCCAGTTAAAAGGTAGTTTTCATTGGCAGTATCTTGCATTGCTTTGGGGGCCATTTGTCACCATTTCAAGCTTTGAACATGCCACTTTGTCCTTATGCAGGAGAAGCCCCCCTCATTTGCATGTGTGCAGTGCTATTTTAGCACCTGGGCACTAACAGGTTTAGAGCACACTACCTGGACCTTTGAATATGCCCCCCAGCGCAAGCTGCCAACCTGGATAGCACCTGGCAAACACCATTAGTGCTGGTGCTAACATTTGAATATCTGGCCCAGTATCTAATTTTCTCATTTGAGTCCTCAAAATGTGGTCTTTTTTAAAGTTCTCATTGTGATAGCACTATGCTCTTTATTAGCATGCTTTAAATGCTAGTAGCTGTCCAGTAAAAGTATATGAGGCACCTGTGTTTTGGTGTTACCACACTTTTAAAACTTTTGTTTTCAAAACTGGACCTCACTTATAGGTTATAAATACAGAATTTAATTCTCTGTTTAAAACACCACCAGCCCCCCCCCCAATTCATTCAAAGTGGTCAAAATTGACTTGTTAGTCATTTACAGTGTCCTTTTAAGTGCCATTGTCTTTGGCATAGAAATAATATGCAAACCCACATGTTTGTGGGTCAGTAATGGACATAAGGCACATCAAGTTCATACCCCTACTAAGTCAGCATGTGCACTTCACCTGCTACCACTGTTTATCCTGTTGTAGATCTGTAATACTGTATATTGCAGGCCACCCATTTCCCAAAAACATACAATATGAACCAAACTAAGCTTCAAGCATACAGTTGGCACCTGGATTCATTATTACAAATGGGTTTGGAAAGTGGTGTGGTGTGGTGTCTCCACCTATGGGGGGTCCTTATGACAGAGTGCTGTCAGAATGTTTCTCCATAGGAATTAAATGCAACTCCCACCCCATGACAGGGAACACAATAGCATGATCCCTTCCCCACTTATCACTCCAAACATGCAAATAAACTGCAAGGCAAGAATAAAATATGTAAGCAGTTGCAAAAAATAACCAATGGGTTAATTTTGGGGTTGGAGAACAAGATGGGGACAAGGGAGGCAAAAGTAAAAATAAACAAAGAAAGCAGGTTGTACTCACCCACACCGAAAGGCATGTCTCAGCACTTCTCCCACCACTGGTGCACCAGTTAACCCCACGGTCCCTCTGGGAGCTCCAAATCATTGTTTGAGTGTGTACACTGATGTAGAGTTGCAGGACTGTGACATTTGGACCTTGGTATGATACCTTGTACTGTAAATTCGGTTGTTAGTTGCAGCTACTGACTGGCAAATTACACAGTTTAATGAACAGTAAAACAATTGCTCCTGGCTGTAAGCTATAGGTATGGACTTGATTCTAAAGTCATGCAGGAATGCTCATAAATGATCTAACTAGGTAGCTAAAATATGAATAATAAGTTCTGTGGGTAAAACTCAGTAGTCACAATCTTTAGATGACAGACTGGTTCTGTTTCCACAGGAATGCATCCTCTGCTTACACAGATGATGGCTGGATGGTCATTTCTTTAGGCTGGATACAGGTGTGGTAGACCCAAAATGCACATGGTGGTGAAGGGTACAAGCGATGATGACATTGGATGATGGGAACTGTTCTATAAGCTGGTCACAAGTGCTGCAGACCCAACACACTTCTGGGTTGCAAGGGGTGCAGTCCATGATGCTCCAGATGACAATGATCCTCTTCACCCTGCATGGGGACTTGCCGTCACCCACCCTGACATGCGAGCAGTCACTCAGGACTTGAGGTAGATCGATCCCCTGTCAGGATTAAGTCTTCACAGCAGCAGAAAGTGGTGGATCACCACCTTCCCAGATGTAGAGCTGCTTTCAAGGCAACCCCTGCTCTAATTCAGTGGTAGAGTCCAGTCTTGGCACTCTGGCTGCATTAATCCTCTTTTACAGGGATCTCAAGTCTGTTCTGGACAAACTTTCTAATTAGACAGAAATAGCAATGAGGAGCTATTCACAAATGTTCTTTTCTCCTCAGAGGTTTTGATTCAAAGAAATCTGCTTTATTTAAACATCTCTCCCTTCTGCAGAAATACAAGGATTAAATATCAGTGGCTAGCATGTCATGCCTTATTCATTATGCTACAATTCTTGCTCTCAGTGGCTGTCAGTACCAGAGAAAGAGCATGCATACAAGTCCCAAGCCAGCTTGCAATTCAGATCTGTTTTGCAGAGGTGTGCTCCAAATAGATGTTTGTTTCACATGGACAGGATGTAAAAATGTGGTTGTTTTGCATAGTTGAACTAGTCTACAAATTGATGTCAGATTGCCTGGGATAAGATGTAGTAATATAGTTGTTTTGTAGAACTGAACTGGTCTCAAAGTTCATGTTCCCAAGGGAGGAGTGGTTTTGTCCTTTGTGCAACTTTGAGAGCTGCTTGAAACTGAGTAATCTCCTTGCTGTGGGCTCTCTGATCCTAAAGGCAGTCTAGGACCTGGCTGAGTGAAGAGAGGTGATGGCGCACTGGTCACAGTGAGGAGGCATTGAAGAAACCCACAGAACAAATGGCAAAGCAAGGCAATTGTATTTATAAGGCACCCACTCCCAGAGGCTGTGGGCACTGAAAATGAATAAAATATACAACAATAAATTAAAACATACAATAAAACCGTTTTAAAATCATAATAAAATTAATATACTGCAACAATGAAAAGGTTCCCAGAAGTCATACTTCAAGGGACTGGCTGGAACTAAGGATGACAACAGTCAAAAGCCAGACTGAAGAGGTGGGCCTTTAGCCTCCTCTTAAACACCTCTATCCAGGGGGCCTCCAGAACTGCAGGTGGAAGCGAGTTCCACAGGGTCGGCCCAGAGACACCAAAAACACGATCTCCTGAGGTCTTGAGCCAGACCTTGGGAATGTCTAGGATGCCCCTCGAAGAGGAGCAGAGGGAGCAAGCACAGGACACTGGTGTCAGGAGCTCAGACAGGTAACCGGGACCCAGTCCGTATAGGGCATTAAAGGTGGGAAGACCCACCTTGAAAAAGACCCTCCACCTGACTGGCAGCCAGTGCAGAGCATGCAAAACAAAAGTCACATGACTGGAGGCCCCTTGAAGAGGAGCAGAAGGAGCGAGTAGAGGACACTGGTGTCAGGAGCTCAGACAGGTAACCAGGACTCAGCCCATATGGGGCTTTAAAGGTGAGAAGACCCACCTTGAAAAGGACCCGCCACCTGACCGGCAGCCAGTGCAGAGCATGCAAGACAAAAGTCACATGACTAGACCTCAAAAGGCCCATCAGCAACCTGGCCGCTGCATTCTGCACCAGCTGCTGTCTGCGGAGGGTCCCTCCCATGACCCAGAAGTACAGAGCATTGCAGTTGTCAAGCCTGGAAGCCACAAAGGCATGCACTAGTGTCAGCAGGTCCTTGGGTGGAATGAGGGACTTAATCCGGGTAATGTTCTGCAAGTGGTAAAAACCACTACTGACTATAGATGACACCTGATCTTCAAAGGTCAATTTACAGTCAGGGATCACACCAAGATTTCACACCCTAGGAGAAACCACCATCGGCACCGACCCCAGAACAAGTCTGGAGTCCAACCCTGGTAGCAACCCATCATGCCCATGATCGGGCTCGATCACCAGTACCTCAGTCTTGGCCAGGTTGAGTCTCAGCAAGCTGGAAACCATCCAGTCACTGATTTTAGCTAGACAACTGTTAAGCACATCAACAGCTCCCAATGTTCTGGGTGCAAAGGACAAATACAATTGGGTGTCATCTGCATAGCAGTGAAACTCCACACTGTATTGTCAAATGATCTTGCCTGGGGCAGCATATACATTGTGAACAACATCGATGACAAGATCGAACCCTGAGGCACTCCACAGGACAGAGGAATTGGGGTAGAGGAGAAATTCCCCATCACCACCTGCTCCCTGTCCGAGAGATAGGACTCAAACCATTCGATGACAGTGCAGGCGAGTCCACAAAACTCACAGAGCTGATCAAGAAGCATGACGTGATCCACTGTGTCAAAAGTTGAAGAGAGATAGAGCAGTGCAAGAACTGACCTGTCTTCTCTATCTCTAGCCCTAAGCAGATCATTATGCACTCTCACTAAAGCAGTTTCATTGTTATGTGATAGTGTCAAGTCTAGTCCCAAGTCCCATATCTGCAGTCTGGACCAAGACCATGGTGCAGGAGTGGTGCAGGGAAAGACAGCAGCAAGGCTCTGGAAAGAGCCAAAGGCACTCCCCCCCCCCAGGAGGGGTTACATAGTACTGTGCTTTTAGTTGAGATTTGATTTCTTATTTGGTTATGGGATTATTTAGGCAGATACATAGAGCTCAGTGGCACCCTACTGATAATTGATCTCCTACCAGAGCTGCTGTCATTTATCAGTCCTATTAGTCTTCATCGTGAAAGCCAGTTCATAGCCCAATTTCATAGCTCCCTTTCAGATCCATGAGTGTCCATCTTGTTGGCTTATTGGGAGGCAGAATGGTGTAGAGACTATACAACAGGCTTGTGTAGTAGGAGACTCAGGTTCAAATACCAGCAGAGTCACTTCCGCATTGTGTGGCCCTAAGCGAGTCACTTACAGTAATCACTCAGTGTTTAATTGTGCATAGCAGGAACTACAGGAAATTAGATATCAAAACTTAGCTGGGTTATCCTGGGTAAATAAACTGTAAAAAAAAAATCCCATGAGGTACCATGTTGAGTGGCTTATGGAAGTCTAAGTAGACATTATCTGCAACAGTCCTGTTTTCCCTGATTAAACTACCTCACCAAAGAGTTACTTTAGCATTTCTACATTAGTTGCATAAGTGTTGCTAAGTACAGCACAAAGCCTTGTAAAAACTGTTGCCTAAGGGTTACCAACCAGTTTTACATTCCTTTGTGTCAGAACTGGAGATGCATTACCATAGTTGCTCTTGAACTAGTTAGGTGCTGCAAAATATCACAATGTCACTTGCTAATGTACTGCCAACTTTTAAAAAACAATGCAAAATCAATTCATTGGCAGAACACTGAGTGAATTGTGCTCTGTTGATAATTTCCTCGAAAGAATTGGAACATAGTTGACTAACATGCTCTTCCCTAAAAATCTGTGTTACATTTCCCTTTCTGACTACTTGCCTCAAGGTGCTCTAGGATGGAATTCTTCATAACACAATAAAACGCAACATTTTATATTATACAGTACCTATCAAATGAAAGTACTTTTTTTTGTGAACTCTTTTTCTGTGCCACATCCAGGGAACTCTTTCTGGCAACCTTGGTTGCCCAGGTCTCTACCTCCGGCCTGAGACTCCTTATCCTCTCCCCCACACAGCCCAAGGCAAACCTCTGGATCTAAGCCCCCTGGAGGAAGGGACACCCTACCTGCCCAGGGTGCTCTATCCATAGTCTAGAGTGGCAGGACTTCACAGGTCAGCCATGGAGAGATTGGAGCCCAGCGTTGGAGTGTGGTCCTGGGGCCAAGATGCCATTGCCTGTCCCCAGGAGTGGGTATTTTTCTGTGTGTGTTTCTGCCCCCATGGAGTGTGGCCATAAAGGCAATGCTATGCCACAGCTCCACCCTCTGCATATGCAGCATCGCTACGTCGGGCACCTCCGACAGCCACCAGAGGCTGCTCCAGGAGCGATTACTCCCCTCAACCCTCCCCAGGAAGAGAGAGCAGTCCTCTGGACACTCAATCTCTTCTCTCCCCTGCTGACCCCCAATGGCCCAAGCTCATTCCCGAACCCGGGTCACCAGCGCGATGCAAGATGTGACATCCAGAACCTCATTCCTCAATGCCACCTGGCTGGCTCCCAAAATGCTTTTAATTGAGGAAAGATACAGTAACATGATAAAGACACTATACAGTTATGTAACATAAGAGAAATTATTGAAATGGGAACAGAGAAAGTAAAACTGGAATACTCAATAGTATTTGCACTACAAATTTAATACAGTGTAACTGGAAAAATGAAAACATCAAAAGTATTTGGTGGTGCTGTTCCAGTAAACACATTAAGGGACAACTGCCCAAGAACAACTGGGAAAAAACAATTTGGAGCTCAAGACACATAGACAATTGACAAATAGACTGACAGGAAAATAAAAAGAATAGGGTATTGAAGCAGGATTTGAAGAGTCAAAGGGTTTCTATGAGGCAGGGGGAGGATAACTGTTCCATATAGCCAGAGCAGAGACAGTGAAAGGACATCCTTCTGTGGTTCAGTGTGAGTTATGAGGCATAGGAAAATGTCTACAGTCAGTGAAATGGACAGAGTACAGAATAAATACAGTGATCTTGTCAGAGTAGGAAGGGCAAGGATTACAGAGTTGTGAAAACACATAGGGAAATATTACAGTAGATGAAGTATATGACAGGGTGCAAGTGAAGATAACACAGCATAGGAGGGATGCAGTATATTTTCCAAGATAGGTAAACGGTCAAACAGCCGCATTTTGAACAGTTTGAAGTTTAAAGAGTAGGGACTTACGAAATATATAAAAGGGGGAATTATGGTAGATAAAGGCATGGAATATGGTTTTAGCAAGGAGGGGTATAGAAAGTGATGGGTACTGGCAATATTACTAAGAAGATACTAGGCAAATCTATGCACCTTTGAAATATGAGAAACAAATGTATGTTCTGAATCTATGGAGATATCTCACAAATGGGGCAAGTGAGAGGCATGAGTTAAGGAGAGTGAAAATAAGTTGAAGGAAACTAAGGTGGAATCAGAATTTCAGTTTGCAGTGATAAGAGAGGGAAGACAAGGTAGGATCAAAAAGGATTTGAAAGAAATATATTGTATTTGATTTATTGTATCCCCAATTGCTCAATAAGCTACTAAACATAAAGACACAGAAACAATAAATACACACATAAACATTCAACCTTAGGTACCATTACATACGGTACTTGTCAGTGGGGACTTTCCCTCAGAAATGACTTATTTTGGGTGCTCAACTGGCAAAATGTTTTGTCATACAGTCCACTCAACCTATATCACCCGCGGTTATTACAGTCAGCCGCTTACATCGGCAAAAATGCAAAACCATCTGTCAGCTCCATAGAGTCATTAAGAACCCTCCCCATTTGAAGCGATTGTGTTCTGCCTGCCATAGCAGGTGGATTTGATAATGATTTGGCAGTTGGACAGGTTCTAATCACATAGTTAACTGCCTGCTGCGGTATTGTAGCTGCTGTCAATTAATACCTATTAGCACCTACTATAAATAACCTGCCTAGGTCACTGCTAAACACTTTGAAGTGGTTGATGTTTGTTGAACATGGCAGTCGTGGCAGGAAAGAGGAGCACAATGTCACTCAGTAGGAAAATCGAGTGTTGAACAAAATTTCTGAGCTACTGAAGATGAGTCGGCGGGACCTGGCTCAGTACCTAAGCCTTCCTAAATCAACAGTTGCCAACCTTCTGAGACAGCATGAACAGCTGTTTGAAGAATGGCACAAAAACTCAAATCCAGAACATAAAAGAAAAAGAGACGGGAAGGATGATGAGGTGGAGGAGGCTCTTTTGCTTTGGTTCACTAATGCTTGTGGAAGGAAGTAAGCAGTTAGCCAGTGCACTCTGGAGAGAAGATTTTAACCCATCCAAAGGATGGCTTCAGGGCTGGAAGGCAAGGCATAACATCAACTTCCGCTGGACCATGGCGAGATGCTAAACTCAGATGCCACCAGCGCAGAGAAATGGCTTCAAAATGTTCTGCCAGGGCTTCTTAAGGGATATGAGGCCAAAAACATCTTTAGCTGCGATGAGACCGGGTTATTCTACTGCTGTGTCAGTCTCGGAACTCTGGCCTTTAAAAGTGACCCACTGCATGGGCAGAAGAAGCAGAAAGAGCCATACCACATTTTATACAATCTTTGTATTGCCATTCAAAACATTCATAATCATACTTTATTTACAACATAATAGAGTCCATTTCCTTATCAACCTTTTCTTCTTTCTTCCAGATTTCTTCAGCATTCTTCTTGGGGTCTGGATGCTTGACACTACACCCCCTTCTGGTTGTTATTCCACTTTCCTTTATTTCTTGTGGGTCAGATGCCAAGAATCCAGCCCCAACTCACACTATGTATGTGCCCCCCCATGATGCAGCCACAGCTGGATGCTGACCGAGCCCATGCCTGTTTCTTACTAACCTGGCCCCTCCCCCATCTAGAGCCCCCCCAAACCTCCCCTTCTTGTATCCCTCTCCCTCATTCTCTATTTCTCTCACCACTCTAGCTCCATAAACTTTTAAGTTGCTCTGCCTCCCTGCAGTCCCCATTTTCATAACTCATACTGATGCCCTCTTGCCAGCAACCCATTCATGACCTCTTAGTCCCCACTTTAAATTCCTCTCTTGCTGCCCTCTGCCAGCAGCACCATGATTCAACACCCTACATTTCCACTACCCTCTTTTGGCAACCTGTCCCTCGGCTATTCCCCCATTGCCACCCTCATCCAGTGCGCCTGGTAATTTCAAACTGACCTTCCCTTCTGTGCCTCCTTTTTTCTCCAAATTCAGGTGGGTGGGTGGGTGGGTGGGGCACTGGTCAAAATGTCTACGGCATTCTGCCGTGTGACTTAATTGTGTTGTTTGATTTCTAGATTTATTTTGTTCTGTGAGGCTCCACCCTCACCCCCCATTACAGGCTGTGCCCACCAGAACCCCCCACTTACGGATTCTAACCCAGGGGGGTTCCAACATGGAGAGCGCACAGGTCCGTGGTTCACGCATAATTCCGTACGCTATTAAGTGTATGACATTATGACCTTGTACGGTGGGTAGGTAATTCAAAATCTTAGCAAAGAAGGAGTTCTCCCCTCTTTCTGCTACCTTTTAATAGTCCATACCTCAGCCCCTAGCAACCCCACCCCCGGTCAATCACCTTGTTCATCCCACCCCCTGCTCTAAGTCATCTTATGACATCACCTGTCACCTCCTCCTCCTTCCTTCTTCTCATTCCATCCCCTAGTCCAAACCCCCATCCCCTTCCCTTTATTCCAGTCCCCCATCCCCTCTTCCTTCAGCCAACACCCTTGTCATTTCTTCTAGAAAACCCCTGATAATTCAGGTTTCCCTGTATTAGGCAACCCCATTTGTCAGTGGTGCTTTCCCTCAGAAATGATACACAGACCAGACTTATTTTGGGTGCTCAGTTGGCAAAATGTTTTATTATATATTCAAAATCCATACCACATTTTATACAACCTTCTCACTGCTATTCAAAACATTCATAATCATACTTTATTTACAACATAATAGAGTCCATTTCCTTCTCGGTCT
Source organism: Neoceratodus forsteri (assembly GCA_016271365.2). Taxonomy (NCBI): domain Eukaryota; kingdom Metazoa; phylum Chordata; order Ceratodontiformes; family Ceratodontidae; genus Neoceratodus; species Neoceratodus forsteri. Next base: position 314,105,166 of record CM028134.1, on the reverse strand, counting down.
TTTCTTCTTTCTTCCACATTTCTTCCACATTCTTCTTGTGGTCTGGATGCTTGATGTGACACCCCCTTCTGGATACTATTCACCTTTTTTTGATTTTGTTGGGGTCAGATGCCAAGAACCCGACTCCCAACTCACACTTCATGTATGCTCTCCTTCCCATGATGCAGCCACGGCCGGATGCTGACTCAGTCCATGCCTTTTTCTTACTAACCTGGCCCTTCCCCCCTCTAGAGCCCTCATACCACCCCTCCCTGTGTCCCTCCCCCCTCATCCCCTATTTCTCTCATCCCTCTACTTGTCTATCTTCAGCCTAACAACAGATAATGGACTTCCCCCTTCCCCTGCTCCCCCCTTTCTCCCATTCTTCCAATGCCCTGATTAAAGGTAGTAGAAAAAATGACAAGCCCACTTTGGATAGGTGAACTCAATCTGACCTATAATATCCTGACCGATCATAGGAAATATCCTTGTGGGGAATGTACATACCATTTACCTAAGCTATCACCCCCACCACCACCCTCCTGTTCAAATTCTTTCTTGCCCACTCTGTTGACTTTATATTCCTTGCATGTCTCCATACTCGGCATGATATGGTCTCCACCCACCCCACCGTAAACCTTGGCCACCATCCTAAGATGACTCCAAAATCTCTCATTTCTTGGAATAATTCCCCCCATGGTCTGTTAGCCATAGCTTCCCCCCCCAAGATGTATTATCAAAAGGTCAGGTCTAGGCCATCTCAACTTTTGCCCCTTCAACACCAACAAAAGCTGCGCCTATCGCATTCCCCAGCCCCTTTCCACTGAACTTGTGTTTCATTAGCCACCCTCTGTAGTTGTCTCTCTCCTGGCATTGTTGCAGCATGGATCTCTGCCCAATATACAAACAAGTTCCCACAATCCATACCTGTTTTTTGTGCCCCAGACCTGCGGATAGAAAACCATAACCTATTAACACAATTTACTCACGCATCCCTTGTAACTTCCTGACTGCCATCTGCCCACTTTTTTCACCTTCTCCTCTGACCCCCCCTCCGGTGGCCACCTCTGATGCCACACCTATTCTGAAGCAGTGTGATGAGAATTTACTTACAAACAGCTTGCTCCCTCTCACTGGCTTAATCACCTTGTAATCCTCCAGAGCCGTGACAGCACACCAGCCCCGTTGGTGGTGCCTATCCATGATGACATAAGTGCCCTTGCCTGCTTGGTCAGTCTTACAGTACCTTAACCAAATTACTACTCTTTCAGTCCAACAGTGAACTTCATCCCATAGCAATCCCCCTGATCCATCATTCTTGCTTTTGGTGTCCACCTCACACAATCTAAATGCACCTTTCCTGTGACCAAGAAGATCATCCAAAACAAACATGTCTCAAAACTTGATGTGCATATGTGTCCTAATGCCTGTAACAACCTATCCAGTAATAGCCCACCTACCAGCCTCCTGCCATCAGTTTGTTTGCCCTGTGTCCTCTGCCACCCAATAATCATGTGCCTTATTAATCTTGACTTGTTGAGCTACCTCATCCCCGTAAGTGACAGGCCCTACCCTATTCCTACTAGCTGCACTCCAATGGTCGCATGTGCCATCCTGGCCTTCCATTTTTGGATCATGTATCTTATGATCTGCTCCTCTGTCACAGCCTCATTTACCTCCATCCCTTCCTGCTACCAAAACTCTTGGAATGCATTCTACGCCCCTTCATATGATTTTAGTGTGTTCATCAACCAAGAGCTTCATTACAGCAGCTGGGCTTCTTCCAGCCAATTTCCCATAAATGGGGTGGAACCAATGTTCTTTGGGTAGTGGCCTGTGGTACCAAGGACTTGAACCTGTCCAACTGAAGATGAGAAAGGCTGTCAGCCACCTCATTCTTATCCCCCTCAATATGCCTCGCTTTAAATGACAGATTGTAATGTAAACCTTCTAGAACCAGTTGACGTAATTTTCTAGTCACAGTTTCTGTGAAACCTCACTGCCTCTTGATAACCTCCATCACTGCTTTGTTGTCACACCAAAAGACTACCTTTTGATTCCTCAGCCACTTCCCTGATATTAACACTGACACCCATATTGGAAATTTTTTCTAGGAAAGTGATGTCCTTCAGTAAACTTCTCCTTCTCGTATGCCATTCTGGCAGAACATGGTTCCTCTATGGAGGCAGAAAACACAAAAAGGCTGCTCCAATCCTAAGTTGTGCCTGTGTAAAAAGCTGAACACCAAGAACAAAAAGACACAGCACCAACACTTCCACACTTCCAAGTGGAAGTGTTGGTGCTGTGTCTTTTTGTTCTTGGTGTCCTCTATGGAGGCACCCACTGTGGAGCCCAAGGAGGATGCTGGGAACATCCACAAAGGAGACCCATATGAGGTTGGAATGAGACCCCACAGGGGAAGGAAACAACTCCTGGTGGGACACTCAATCATTAGGAGGGTAGAACTGGGGGGAGGTGAGAGGGAGGTAAGGCGCCTGCCTGGTGACATGGTTGGGAGGGACAGGATGTGGATCCTCAGGTTCATGGGAGCAGTGGCATGGGAGAGGGAGCTGGATGTCATTGTCCATCTAGGGACAAATTACCTGGCTGGGAATGTTATCAGAGCAGTGCAGTAGGAGCTTGTAGAGTTGGTGAGGGGCCTTAGAAAAGTAGCATGCATGGTAACCTTCTCAGAAGTACTGTCTGTCTATGGCATGGCTAGGCTAAGGTACTCCACACCATGGGATTCAATGAATGGTTGAATACTGGTGTGAAGCTCAGGGTTTTGGCTTCATTGGGAACTGGGGGTCCATCTGGAGGGATGCAGGCCTATACTGGCATGATGATCTGCATCTGTGAAGGAGGGGAGCCAGGATCCCAGGTGATAGGTTTAAATGTTTCATTGGCAAGCATATAAACTAGCCAAGGGGGAGGCACTGGAAAGAAGCATAGAAATCCCAGCCCCCCCCACAAAACAGGGTAATCAGTGAGGTAAACACTAAAATAGAGAAGTCAATAGGAAGCAGAACAAGGTTCAATCAAGAAAAAGGCAAAGATAGTATGGACAGGGATGGGGTTAAAAGGGGTAAGGCTATCAAAAATTCTAGGGTGATGAGTACCAATGCACATAGTCTGGGTAACAAGCTCCCTGAACTAGCAGCCTTGATGGAAGAGGGACACCTGGATATCGTGGCAGTCACCGAAATATGGTACACAGAGAACCATGACTGGGATGTCAACATACCAGAGTATACAATCTACAGGAGGGACAGGGAGGGTAAAGGAGGAGGAAGAAGAGTAGGTCTATACATATGGGAAGGGATCAAAACATGGAACTAAAGGGTAAACAGGCAGGAGAGGAGGCACTGTGGGTCACCCTGGAGACAAGAAATGGCACCACAATCTGTACAGGGGTTGTATACAGACCTCCATCTCAAGGGGAGGAAATGGACAAGGAAATGATAGAAGGCATCCTTAGAATGGCAGAAAAGGGGGAGATATTGCTGATGGGGGACATGAATATGCCAGATGTTAGCTGGAGCACCTTCGCTGCAGCCATATCCAAGAGCAGGGTAATTCTCGATGCCCTACAGGGGGCATGCCTCAGACAGCTAGTGTTGGAACTCACATGGGAGGGAGCAATCTTAAACCTGGTACTCTCAAACAGGGATGGAGAGAGGATCTTGGATTTAAAAGTGGGTAGCCATATGAGAACCAGCAACCACCAAACAGTGTGATTCACAATAAACATAGCCATAGAATCAAGTCACACAAAGGTGAGGGTATTGGGCTGACTTAGCAAAATGGGGGAGTGCTTCAGAAAAACACTAGCAAATGGGCAAAAAGGTGGTGTTGAGGAACAATGGGGAAATATCAAAGCTGCCATAACAGAGGCAGCAAGCCTTTGTGTGAAGCAAATAAACAAAACAAAACAAAGGAAAAAAGACACTATGGTTCTCAAAAGAGGTGGCAGGGAAGATTAGGGAGAAAAAGATAGCATTTAGGAAGTATAAGAAAACACAGAAGGAGCAGGACGGAGAACTGAACTAGTTAAATCAGAAGGAAGCAGGGAAGGCAGTCAGAATAGCAAAGGCCCAAACCGAGGAAACGGCAGCCAACTCAGTTAAGAGGGGAGGATAAAACCTTTTATAGGTACATTAGGGAGTGAAGAAACACCAGAGGAGGGATAGTGAGGCATAATAAAGGGGAGTGGGTGGGCAGAGGGTGACAGTGACAAAGCAGAGATACTGAATGAATACACACTTCTGCTCAGTATTCACAAAAGAAGAGGAGGGGGAGGTACCTAAACCAAATAATAGAATCACACTGGATAAGGGGGTCAGTATCAGTCCATTCACAGAAGAAAGGATCCAGAGCAAACTCCTAAAACTAAAGGTGGACAAAGCAATGGGGCTTGATGGGATTCATCCTAGAATTCTAAAAGAACTAAAGAGAGAACTAGTGGCACCACTGACTACCCGTTTTAACAAATCATGGGAGGATGGTGTGGTACCTGATGACTGGAGGAGGGTGGATGTCATTCCCAGTCACAAATGTGGGAGCAACGCAGAGGCAGGAAACTATAGACCTGTTAGTTTGACCTCAGTGGTGGGGAAAATGATGGAACAGAAATATAGAAACATAGAAGTTGACAGCAGATAAGGACTGCAAGGCCCACCTAGTCTGCCCATTTTTTTTTCTACCTTATAAATGTGCCATCGGCCTTTGCTCTGTCAGTAGCCTATCTATTCATACTCATTTGTATTGCTCCCTTATGCCTGTCCCATGCCTGTTTGAAGCCCTGCACTGTATTCATAGCCACCACTTCCTGAGGTAGGCCGTTCCATGCATTCACCACCCTATCTGTGAAAAAGAATTTCCTCACATTCCCCCCTTAATCAGCCTCCCTCTAATCTCATGCTGTGTCCTCTTGTCCTGCTATTTTTCTTATATTTAAACATGTTAGACTCTTTCACCTTGTTAATGCCCTTAAGGTGTTTAAATGTTTCGATCATATCACCTCTCTCCCTCCTTTGCTCAAGGGTATACATATTGAGCTCTGTTAATCTATCCTCATATGTCTTCTGATGCAGTCCCTGCAGCATTTTGGTTGCCCTTCTCTGGACTGCCTCAATTTGGCTAATATCCTTGTGAAGGTGTGGCCTCCAGTACTGCACGCAGTACTCCAGATGGGGCCTAACCAATGTCTTGTACAGAGGGATTATTACCTCCCTCTTACGACTTGTGATACCCCTACTAATACACCCTAACATCCCCCTTGCCTTACCTACTGCTTTAGAGGTCTGCTTGGATGATTTCAGGTCATCGGTGATGATGATGCCTTCCTTTATGACTGCCAACAACTCCCCTCCCAGCCTATAGGTGGCTTCAGGGTTTCTTTTCCCTATGTGCATGATCTTGCACTTCTTTGCATTAAATCCCAGTTGCCACTCTTCTGACCATTTTGCTAGTTTATCCAGATCTCTTCTCATTCTGCCCACCCCATCTGGATCATCTACTCTGTTGCAGATCTTGGTGTCATCTGCAAACAGACAAGCCTTACCCTCTAGTCCATCTGCAATGTCACTAATGAAGATATTGAAGAGGACTGGCCCCAGGACTGATCCCTGAGGTACCCTACTTGTGACTTGCATCTCTTCTGACTGTATACCATTTACCACCACTCTCTGTTTTCTGCCTATCAACCGGTTTGCCACCCCAGTTGACCAAATTCTGACCCACTCCAAGCCTACCCAGCTTATTTATCAATCTTCTATGTGGAACAGTGTTGAAAGCTTTGCTGAAGTCAAGGTAAGTGACATCAACTGCTCCCCCTTGGTCCACCACTCTGGTTACCCAGTCAAAGAAATCTATGAGATTAGTTTGACAGGACCTTCCTTTTGTAAACCCATGCTGTCTTGGATCCTGTGCCCCTATGGATTCCAGTTGTTGCACTATCCTTTCCTTAAGGAGTGCCTCCATAATCTTGCCCACTACTGAGGCAAGACTGACTGGTCTGTAGTTCCATGCCTCCTCCCTGCTACCACTCTTGTGGAGTGGGATCACATGAGCCCTTCTCCAGTCTTCTGGGACCTCTCCTGTGCTCAGAGACTCACTAGACAGTTCTGCTAATGGCTCTGCTAGTTCCACCCATAGCTCCTTAAGTACCCTGGGATGTATGCCATCAGGTCCCATTGCCTTGTCTACCCTGAGCTTAGTGAGCTCTTGTAGGGCCCTTTCTTTTGTGAAGGGAGTAATAATCACCTCCCTCCCTCCCCCCTGTGTCCATGGTGCTGAGCTGTGGGCCCTGCCGTACCTTCTCTTCAGTAAATACTGAACAAAAGTATCTATTTAGGATAAATGCTTTTACTGGGTCCTCCTCCTCACATGCCCACTTTTTTCCTTTGAGCTTAGCAATACCCCCTCTAGACTTTCTCCTTTCACTAATGTATCTATAGAAAGTCTTCTCACCTTCTTTTACTGTTCATGCTAGTGTTTCCTCAGTTTGGGACTTTGCCTGTCTTACTGCCTTCCCTGCTTCCCTTAGGGCAGTTTGGTAAGCCTTCCTATCTTCATCCCGCAGTGTTCCCTTATATTTCCTGAAGGCCAGCCTTTTGGCTCTGACCTTTTCTGCTACTGTATTTGAGAACCAAAGTGGTTTCCTTCTTCTTTTGCACTTCCTTTTCTGTCTAACACAATGGGATGGGATGTTGCTTCAAGAATTGCATCCTTAATGCTTGCCCACTTTGCCTGAATCACTTCTGAAAGAAAGAATTGTTAAGTACCTAGAAGCCAGCAGGGCACAGGACCCAAGGCAGCATGGATTTACAGTGGGAAGGTCATGTCAGGTTAATCTATTAGATTTCTTTGACTGGGTGACCAAAGTGGTAGACGAGGGATGGGCTGTGGACATGGCCTACCTAGACTTTAGCAAGGCATTTGACACGGTCACACACAAACGATTACTAAACAAGTTAGCCAGCCTGGGAGTAGGTCCCATGGTGGTAACCTGGGTAAACCAGCTCTGGTCAGAGCCCATATGGCTATGGAGAGCTTTTAGGAGTGGCAAGAGCACTGAGAAAAGAATATGTGGTGCTCTCAACACACCGGACTCAGCCTGTCGCCTACTGAAGGATTGGTTGCAGCATAGCTGAAGCAGCTACTGTAAGAGAAGGTGGGGATGTGGCTGATGTCTGTATAAGACACTCATGAGATCGCACCTGGAATACTGCATCCAGATCTGGAGGCCCCATCTGAGAAAAAAACATAGACAAAGTGGAGGTGGTGCAGTGGAGGGTAACTACAATGGTGCAGGGCATATGGCATATGACCTATGAGGAAAGACTAGCCAAGTTGATATTTCAAATATTTATTTCATTTGTGTAAAGCATTTAAACCAGTTTAAATATTGAATGTTTACAAGATATGCCAGTTGAGATTCAATATATGACATAGTGTTGGGGATGGACAAATTCTGCAATCAGCACTTAATAAAATTTATAATTGGACAATCAAATACAAATTGGCCCTGAATCTAGATAAATGTGCTATTATGCACATGGGGAGACATAACTTAAACATAGTATACAATATGAGGAATAGAGTCCTGTCCACTACAATAAAGGAAAGGGACCTGGGAATAACTATAACACCAGATCTCCATTTTAGCAAACATTGCAACATGGTGGCAAGTAAAGCAAATCACAACTTAAATTGTAACCTGAGGCACACAGGTAGTAGAGATAGTGAGGTGATGCTCCCATTGTACCATTCACTGGAAAGGCCCCATTTGGAATATGGGATACAGGTATGGTCACCCTACAAAAAAAGATATTATGAAATTGGAAAGGGTTCAGAAGAGAGCTACAAAAGTTATATCAGTCTGTAATGGGCTTACATACCCAGACAGGCTAAGAAAACTAGGACTATACACTCTCCAATTTAGAAGGACACAAGGGGAGATGTGTATGGCTTACAAAGCACTTCAGAATGAACAAATGGCAAGCAATTACAGACTGTCATTTAAGCAAGGAATATATCCTGGTCATCTCTTACAACTAACATTAGAAAAATGGAAATCACTAAAGAGAAGGCATTGGTTCAGCCTCAGGGTATCCCTTTATGGAATAGCTTACCAAAGGAGGTACAGTACATGCCACTTATAATGGACTCAAATGACCAAAGGCATTTCAGTTGCTATAAGCAATGTCCACATAATCGCAAAAAAAAAAAAAGCAATGCACAGTGATTACTGAATACAGCTCTTTTTTTGAGTATGTGTACATGCTATGCAGGCATCCTGTAAGTAAAACATAACTTTTATTAAATTCAGTAACTTAAAAGTAACTTAAAAGAGTGTGCAATGGTTTGACTTGCATGCTGTACAGTATCAGTCCTCTTTCCCAGACTCGTGCTGCTAGAAGAACTGTGATATTTTCGTTTGGTGCATTTTCTTCTCGGCATATTTTCTCCAATGCCTGTTTGTCAATGCTATCATCTCCCAGTCAGGCAACAGATCCTCCCTCTGCTCCATTGCACGTCTAAGCGTAAGCAGTGCACTCTCTATGTCTGACACGGTCACCATAACCTCGGGCTCCCCTTGGAAGTCATCCTTTTCATACTCCTCATCAATTGTTGCCTCCTCAGCTACAAGTCCACACAGGGCATCAACGATGACATCCTCCTGTGGTTGCGGGTCATCTTATCCCATACTACAAATCTGCTCGAATTCTTCTGGGGTTAAACCATGTGGTGGTGCAGTTTCTTCCGGGGTGTCAACTTGTGGGTCACACTCATCGACTGGTTTAAAACCTCCCTTACCAAAGCAATTGGAAATGGTCTCAGAGGACACAGAGTGCCAAGACTCGGACATCATTCTAACTGCATCTAGTAAGTTAATTTTTTTCACACACTCAGCTGCAGTTAGATCTTGTGAGGCATCTAGTAAACTGAGCATTCTTACCCACATGTTTCACACATAGTGGTGCTTAAAACTATAAATGATGCCCTGGTCCAAGGGCTGCACAATGCTGGTGGTGTTTGGGGGAAGGAAAATTAATTTAATGTTACGCAGCCCAGGGAGATTTTTTTAGACCCATAGGCATCTCAGCCTTAAATGGGAGGGTGCCATATCCTACACACCTGAAAAATAAGCCCATCTCATCAGTGTTGAAGATGTCGTTGGGAGAATAGCCATGGAGGAGACCAGGCAAAATATCCCGAATCCAACCAGCAGTGCTGTCAGCATCGGCATTCTGCTTCTTACCATGTTTTTTTTTTTTTTTAAAGCAGATGTTGTGCCAATGCTTCCAACAGGTAAACCAGCCATCAGTAGTTTTGAAATCTGGCTTACCCATTGAGACAGCAAGCTGCTGAACCTTCTGTATGAGCAAAGGTCCGCTGATGAGAGCTTCACGACCGAGGGCATTTGAAAACCAATGGAGGAGAGCCTCCTCCACATCAACGTCTTTTCCATCCTGTTTTCTCTTGTGTTCAGGGTTCTGATTCGAGTGCCAGTCAGCTATGAGATGCTCTTTTGCTTTAATCAGGTTGCTCAGTGTCGATTTAGCAATTCAGAAGTGAATTGATAAATCCCTGAGGGTGAGCTTAGGAAGAGTGTCGATTTCTTTGAGGATTTGAATTTTATGGCCAAGAGTCATCCCACTTCGTTTAATTCCAGCCATTACTGTGCACAAACAAGCAACTCGGGATATCTGCACAATAAGGAAGCAAATGCTAGTGCTAGCTTTTTATTTTGTGCTAATTGAATCGTTTAACACCTTGTTAATTTCTGCCAGAAGGTGTTGGAAGAAGACTTAAATGGGTGGTATAGACAGCGGCCAATGTACAGGTTAACAATGCGGTTTAATAAGCAGGCAATTGGAAAAGACATTTGGCAATTGAATTTCGGACTAATTAAACGCACGTCCCAATTGCGAGGTCGTACTAAGTGGCACATACTGTAGTAGAAGGTAGTACTATAACTCAGTTTAAAACTAGGTGTGATAATTGTATATTGTACAAATACAAAATGATATGAAATAGTAAGGCAAGCAGAATATGGACAAAAGTCTAAATAAATGCTTGAAAGATCTATGTAATCTACGCAATATCGAATCTCAACAGGCACATGCTGTAAAATATCACTCACAGTGTGGTCATGCTTTTACCCATTATTTCTAATGAATTTTCACAATGCAGATCTGCTGAGATGCAGTTTCAGTGCAATCTTCCTTTTACACATTTTTACAGTGTGTTTTCCTAGAATATATCTGCTGATTGCTATTTACTGTATTTAGCCTGGATAGTTTGCAGAAGACGTGGCATCATATTTTCAGTGGGGCTCTACATCTACACAATATTATGCTGCATTACATAAAATCAGAACATGCTGAAAACAATATTTTACATCTGGACTAGGCTATCCTGAATAAATACTTTATAAAAATGGTAAACTCATAACCACACTGAAAGCGAGATAGTGCATCTAATCTGGGACATCCTGAGTAAATACAGTGCAAAAATGTGTAAGATGAAGATCCCTATGAGAATGAGATATAGCATATCCCTGTACTATCCAGGATACAAAATATAGGATAAAATATATTTAAAGGAAATCTACTGTAAACTGAATTTTATTGTGTTCTGTATAACCAAGACTGAAATAAACAGTTTCTTTATTGTTTTATAACATGTTAGATTACAGTATTTATTTCAAATGTTGTATGCATGTGGTTGGTGTATACAGTGTGTGTGTGTGTGTGTATGTGTGTTTTGTGTATATAATAAACTATGTCTGAGACAGCTCTTATCAGATAGTGTCTTAAGAGGTTAAAAGAAGCATTGAATCTTGCCGGCCTGGTAGTGCTGAGGGTTGAGGCACTAGACACTACACCCTCATGCTACGCTGGTGACCCGGGTTTGGACGCAAGCCCGGGCCATCTGGGGTCAGCGGGGGGTAGGACTGAGCATCCGGAGGACTGCTATCCTATCCCTGGGGAGGGATCTAGGGTGCCAGTGCTCTGCAGTGGCCCGTGGTGATGATCGAGGGCACTGCCAGAGTCGGTGCAGTAGTATGGAGTGTGGCAGATGTTGGCACATACGTGCCATGATGTCATTGCCACTCGCACTCCTGGGGCTATCAGAACACAGAAAATGGCAGCACAGACCACAGCAGCTTGATGGCTGCTAGTCCATCAGCTGATGATACCTGGACAGACATGTGCCAATATTGGATCCTTGCCTGGCACGGGGCAATGGGGGGTGCCCCCTCTCAAAGGTATAGTTGCATATGCCATCTGGGCATGCTACTTTAGGGTCAGTGATGGAGTTGGAGAGGTGGCTGGATTATGAAGGCAGGTCAGCAGCTACGGGGTGAAAATTGTGATATGATAAAAAAAGCATTAAATCTCAACTGGCATATCCTGAAAAATACAGTGTGAATATGCTTTTGCCCATTATTTCTAATGAATATGTACAATGCAGATCTGCTGAGAAGCAGTTTCAGTGCAGTCTTTCTTTTACACATTTTTTATGATGTGTTTTCCTAGAATATTCCTGCTGATTGCTATCTACTGTATTTAGCCTATATAGTTCACAGAAGATGTGACATCTTGTTTTCAGTGGGGCAATACACCTACATAATATTATGCTGCATTGTGTAAAATCAGAACATGCTGAAAACAATATTTTACATCTGGACTAGGCTACCCTGAATAAATACATTATAAACATGTTAAAATCATGACCACACTGAAAACAAGATATTGCATCTAATATGGGACACCCTGAGTAAATGCAGTGTAAAAATGTGTAAAATGAAGATCCCTATGAGAATGAGATGTAGCATCTCCCCTGTACTATCCAGGATACAAAATACAGGATAAGAAATATTTAAAGGAAATCTACTGTAAACTGAACTTTACTGTGTTCCTCATAACCAAGATCGGCATAAACATTTCTTTATTGTTTTATAACATACCTTAGATTGCAGTATTTATTTCAAATGTTGTGGCAACAAGGATGGTGTGTACAGTATATGTGTGTGTGTGTGTGTGTGTGTGTGTGTGTGTGTGTGCATGTGCGTGTGTGAGTGTGTGTTTGTTATATATAATAAACTATGTCTGAGACAGTGCTTATCAGATAGTGTCTTTAGAGGTTAGAAAAACAGTATAAATCTTTTCTGGAGATTTCTTGCTGAAAAAGGGTGACATTTATGAGGTAGTACAGTATTTGATTCTCCTCTTGATTCCATTCATCCTTTTAACTTTCTTATTATTAGACCACAGCAAATACATAAACTAGTAACACAGATGACTGCTAATAAAAGTGCGGGATTTGATGGTCAATTGGTACAATACTTAGAGGCCAAAGAACTTTGATCTCTGGAGCAGCATGGCTTTTGAAACTGGTGCTTCATACTGGTACTGCATGGGCACATTTTACAGACTATACTTTAAGATCAATGGATATGGGAATGTTGACAGGTGCTGTATCTATCACTGTGTCAAAAGCTTTAGATTTGGTTAATCATGCCATGCTGCACCGGAGACTGAAGGACTTTGGCCTGACAGGTAGGTCTTGTGAATGGTTTCAAAGTTATTTAACTAGCCATCCTGTAAACGTAAATCTGGGAGGGATTGACTCATCTACATGTATGCTTCACCAAGGAGGTCCACAAGGGTCCATACTGGGATCCCTGTTGCTCTCCCTTTTTATTGATCCACTCTCTAAGGTTTTTAATACTTCTAGAGTACTGCTTCATGCAGATTACATTATTTTGTTTACTAGTTCTGCAAAAGTGAACAAAATCAATGTCTCCCTAAATCAAGAGTTCACTATGTTAAATAAGTGGCTGCTGAAACATTGTTTAATACTAAATACCAAAAAAACCACAATGGGCCCAGATATTCAGAAATGTGCCAAAGGCCGGCACAAGTCCAGTGCAGCACAAATCTGATGCACCATGGTGCAACAGCAGCCATATTCAGAGGTTGCGCTGGACAAACTGTGCCAATGCAACCCGGCTGAATATGGCACAGTTGCACCATGGTGCAACCAGACCTGCACCATGGAGCAACCAGAGTTGCGCCATGGCACAAACACAGTTGCGCCATTGCACAGAAAGAGGTGCACCAGCACAACTGTGAAGCAGTGCAGTAGAGCAACAGAGGGTGGTATGGCACAGAGAAGAGACCCAGGGACCGAGCTAGGGAAACACAGTGACAGGCCAAAGGAGGCCCTCATCAGCAGGGCACACAGAGGCACCCAGACACCCCTCACAAGAACACAACAGTGGCACAGATAGCAGGTAACAGGAGGTGTCAATGGCCAGTGGATGGCCACGAAGGGAGCTCCCCCTGCAGGCTGCTGGCCATGCCCCCCCACGCTCCCAGACCAGAGCAGGCCATACCCAGGACCACGCAGCCAAGCACACACACACACACCACACAAGCACACAGGAAGCCCACACAGGAGGCACTGAATGTGCCGGGTGACAGGTAGCATGGCAGACCACATGGGACAGGCCACACAATGCCAAGCAGGGACCCCAACACAGTGTGCAGCCAGTACCTGACCAACAACCATCGCTATGTACCACTACCATGCACACACCCACTACACACCCCTGACTGCTGTCCCATGGGCACTCCAAGGCACAGCCACTGACCGAGGAGAAGGACAACACAGTAGTGGGACACACCACAGTACACAGCAGTGAACCACAGAAGCACAACACGTGCCCCGACACATGCACACTATATGGACAGACACTGGGCCACTGCAACATGACTTCTCACACCACCCACAAAGCAGACACTGACACAGGCAGGTAAGTCAAAAAATATATATTTCCAAGGCAAACTATTTACAATAACAAGGGGGTGGGAAAGGGTAGGAAAGTGAGGGAAGGGGACAGGGAACAAGGACTGCACAGTGGGAAGGGGGAACTGTAGGGGGAGGTACAGTAGGAGAAATGGGAAAGCTGGGGCCAAAACTAATGGCGGCCATGTTGTCCTCACCACCTCCAGTCTTCCAGCAACAGGCACCGAACCTGTAGGACTGCCTCCATGGTAGTTGAGATAATCAGGATAAGCTGCTGGAGCAGCCTGCAGTACATGGGCCTCCTACACCTTCTCTAGACACCTATAACAAGGGACAGGACAGGGAATCAGTGCACCATTTCAAGCAACCATGCCCACCCACAGTGCACAATGGGCAGTGGGAACACCCTCCTCAGAGGGCCCGTACTGGCCACCCTGCAGGGGTTGGGCCAATGCCTGCCAGCAACTCGGCACACCATGACATTGCGCAAAGGTGGTCCCCTTCACACAATGGCCACCCAACTGTACAATGACAGTCAAATGGCTCGGTGCACTGGCAGCACCACAGCAACACCAGTGAAAGTTGTGCGCACACCCACCCCACTAACAGCTAGCACATGTGTCCAATGGATGCGCCACAGTGGCATGCACCATGGAAAGTGTGACACACACACACAGCTGCCACAGCACATGGCACAGGTGGCCATGCCTGCATCCACACCCCCGCCCCCATGCACAGTGCAAAGGACCACGACAGTGTCTACCTGCCCTCTGCAGCCTTGATGGTGCTGGTTCTGCTCCATCTAGTCCTGCTGCAGCCTACTGCACTGCTGCAGTGGCCTGGGTCCTCCAATGATCCTCAGGTCCTGGGAATGGAAAGAAGACAAGTGCACATCAGGAACCAACCACAGCAGCTGCCCCAACCCCCACCCCTGTGCACAGGGGGTTCCCCTGCCTGTCACGACCCACACTGCCACACGGCAGCATCACAGCACAAGCAGAAGCTGTAAATGCCACTCTGCAATGCACACAACAACAGTGTATCCCTCTGCAGGGCATGGCAGACAGCCAAGCCAACACCACAGGACAGCACCAGGGCAGACATGCAACAAAGGATGACTTACCCGGCTGTGGCATGGCCCCTCACCTGGGGCCTGTAGCCTCCTGAGGTGCTCCAGGTCCCACTGCATGAGATTGCCATAATGGAGCGACACTGATCCCCAGCCCTGGGCACCTCTGTCCTGTGCTCCATGCTTGTGGCAATTGCCTGCCACATGGTGCCCCTAGCCTGCTGCAGGGGCACCTTCCCAAAGAGCTGGGAATGTGGGGCTCCACACATGCCACTAGGCTGTCCACCTCAATGGGAGACCAGTTCTGGGCTCTCTGTCGCCGTGCCTGTGCCATGTTCCGTGAACTGCATTGGGTGGCAAAAATGGCAGCCGGAGGCGCACGTGTCCACACCATGCACCCACCATGCGATGCACAGGTGCATGCACAGTGCACTCACATCACACAGTGTCAGAGATGTGTGGAATGGGCATGGTTACATGGGATCACAGGGTCAGAGGTCAGACCCAGGGGTCAGGGGTCGACTGGCATTGCTCACATAAGCAATAGGGCACGGCACCCCATGTGCGGCCATGTGTGTATCCAGCCCATGCACATCATGGGCAATACCACAGCATCATGCTGTCTGTGCACAGTGCGTGATTGCTGCCATGATGCACATGTGCACTGTGGGCCTGCGTACCATGCATGCATGTGCATTACACCGTTGTGACTTGTTCTGTGCAACCCTATTGTGCACGGTGCAATATCGCGATATTCATTCACCACATGCAAACAAGCTCATCAGCCAATGCATTGCTCACTGGGTGGATTTGCATGTCATTACTGTTGTGCCACACCTCATTTGCATGCGTTGCTCCTGATAAGCGCCACGGAACAGCACAGGCCATCGACCGGTATTGCAGACAGCAGAGCAGGGTGGGATGGACCAGGGAGATGCTGTAACTGACACAGTGTGCTGTCCATGTCCACAGGAACTGTGAAGTCAGAACGTGAAGAGTGTGAGGAGCATGGGCCTGCTCCGAGCACATGCCCAGTTTCACTAAAGCAGAGACAGAGGCCCTGTTTTGATGCATTCCTGGACAGGGATACCCTGTTGAGTGGTGCCACAGGCACACCACAAGACAGGGCTGGGCCCTGAGAGGAGGTGGCAGCATACATCAACCAGTATGGCAGCCACCAGCGGTCAGTGCAGGAGTACCAGAAGAAGGTGGGCACAGACTGGAGGTGCATTAAAGAGAAGGTGGCAGACATCCGTGCATCCTGGAATGCCACCAGAGGGGGACCTGTGGATGCGCCAATGCTGACAGAGCAGGAGGAGTTGGTGGCAGCCACCATGTGCCCCAGCACAGTGGAGGGTGTGCTTGGAGGTGGATTCCAGATGGGTGGCAGCCCATCACTGCATGGTAAGTATGTCAGCCACGCACAGCTGGTGGCACAGGGGGTGTTTACATGGGCATGCTGGCATGCAAGTCATGTGCATGTGTGTGCACCCATGTGCATGACAGATGTCCTGGACCTGGGGTCGGATGGGGCCCTGGATGTGTTCCTGCAGGATGCCAGCCTTGGTGTCCTCTGCACAGAGACACAGATCAGGGCAGGGTCTGACACCGATGATGGCCGGATGGGTGCCAGCAGCAGGCTGTGGGTGTCACCGGGCAGCTGGACACAGGGTCTGCTGCCAGTGCACCTGCTGTGCCCATTCCCCCTACAGATCCTACTGTGCAGTGTCCACCAGAGAGGGGGACTGTGCAGCATGGCCAGTCACCACATGAGAATTGGCGTCCCACCCAGAAGCCCCAGTACACTGATCCACTGGCTGATCACACCCGTTTGCTTCAGGTGTCCATTCAGCAACAGGTGCTGCTTGCCACTGGGGTGTGTGCATTGTGTGCGGAGGTGTTCAAGTTAGCTGAGCAGCAGGAGGGGACACTGCACAGATCCTGTTGGGGATGCAGTACATGCAGGAGGCCATGACTGCATCCCTGGATCGCATTGCCACTGCAATCACAGATGGCTTTGTGCTGCTGGCTGCCACAGGGCATGGCCGGGCATAGATGACCCCCCACAGCACACTGTCCACCCCATGAAACCGGCGTTGGGTGACCCCAACACAGTCAATGCCGTGCTCTGATGTGGGCATCCCAGGCACACCCGGGGCTGGCCTGTTTGAGCACCCTCTCACCTCCACGCGGACACGGTCATGGTCCCAAGGTTCAACCCTTGGGGGGCTGTTTCTCACCCCCTAATGGCCGATGCACAGCCTGTGGCTGCCAATCAGCCCAGGTGCAGCCACTCCCATGGCCGTGGTGTCCATGGTTCCATGCAGTGGACCTGATGTGTGGGCCACCCCTCCTGCAGTCTGCAGCTGCTGCCCTATGCGCACATGGGTGGTGTTTGTGTACCCACCACTGGCATGGTGCCTGTGTGTCAAGCCACATGCTGCCTGTGCGCTTGCTTGCCCAGCTGCTGGTGTGTGTGGTGTGGGCATGATGAAGGCAGTCTAGCACCAGCCGCTCTGGTGCACTGGTGCGTTACATCTGATCCATGCCACATACTACCACCTGGGTGTGTGGGTGCATGTGTGTGTTTGTTGCTGTGTGTGGTTCTGTGTGGTTTTGTACCCCTGACTCACCTACCCCTGCATCACTTCTCTGTGTGTGCATGCACATTGCCATGCATGTCTCTTAATGTGTGCTGTACCTGTTTTTGTGGCCCATGCATGTGTATCACACGACCTACCTATATGCACCATAGTGCTCCTCTGCGATGGTATCCCAGTGTCATTGCACCTGCTGTTGCAGCCAGGGATCCCTCCACCCAGGGGATGGCTGTCCACCACCCTCCTGCCCATTGCCTCTGTCGTCCCCACTACTGTCGCCCTCATCAGCCTCGACAGCTATCCCACGGTCAATGGCCATGTTGTACAGTATGCAGCAGGCCAGGAATAGGCCACAGGCTTTCGAGGGGCTGCACTGTATGGCACCGCCTGATTTGTCTAGGCAATAGAAATGTGCTTTCAGCATGCCAAAGACACACTTGATGATGTTGCACATGCTGGCGCGTGCCTCGTTGTAGCATTCCTCTGCGGGGGACAACAGGTGCTGGTAGGGGGTGAGCAGGCAGGGCTTCAGTGGATAGGCACTGTCCCCTGTATGGATAATGACATGGTGAGCCCTTTGCTATTCTATGCTGCACCCTTTGCCTGTCCCTGTTGCCCACGCCAACATGCACACCCTGATCTCCACATCCCAAGGTATGCTCTGCCTATTGCCCCTTGCCCGTGCCATACTCACCCACTAGGAGGCCTGTGGGGATGTCCCCATGTTCAAACCTGTGGCACAGCTCAGAGCTGTGCCAGAATAATGCATCATGTGCACTCCTGGGGTGCCTGGCACAGACATTGGTGATGCACCCCATGGCATCACACACCACCTCACAGTTGACACTCGGGCTCCCCTTCCTGTTAATGTACACAGTGCCCTCGGGGCCAGGTGGCATGCAGATGGCCACATGGGTGCAGTCAATGGCCCCAATCATGCCAGGCATACGTGCAACCCTGTGGAAGTCCTGTATGGTTGCTGTATGCTCTGCCTGTGTGCTGTGGAAATGGGTGAATTCTGAAGCACACAGCAGCAAAGCATTAAGTAACTGTGTGAGGAGGCAGGATGTGGCTGACTGGGTTATGCCTGTGGTGTCCCCTGTTGGTCTCTGGAAGGTGCCCGTGGTGAGCAGGAACATGACGGCTGCCACCTCCGTCTCCACGGACATGGTGTGGCTCCGTCTGGTGGGTGCCTGTATCTCCTCACTGCACAGCTAACAAAGCTGCCTTAGAATGGTCCTGTTCAGGTGTTACTGGCCCACGATCTCCATGTCACTGTAGTTCTCGATGGTGATGAGGGCATGGTACCACCTGTGTCAGGGATACTACCAATGGGACCTTCCTCAGCCACGTCGCTGTTCCTCTTGCCCCCTCACACCCCTCATTATGGCCTCCATCATGGAGGGTGCACTATCCATGGCCCTTGCTGTCCATTATCCCCCTGGGCAGTTGACTACTGCTGGCTGTGTGCCACTGTGGTGCATTACCTGGCAGTGTGTCTGTCTCTTTCTCTCTGCCCCTCTCTCCCTCTCCAATGCCACCTCTGTCCCTCTCCCTCTCTTTCTTTCTTTCTTTCTTTCTTCCTTTCTTTCTTTCTCTAACTCCCTCTCACCTGGCACAAGTGCTGTCTGTGTGCTTGCACCCTGTATTTATAGGAACAAGTCTGCTCAGAGCAACTTTGATTTGTTCCACACTTGCGCCATGGTTTCACAATTGAATATACCACTGCACTGGGTATTCATTGGAATGCACCCTGCACTTGCACCTGCTTTCATTATAGTTGTGCATTGGCACAATGGGATTTGAGCTGCACAATGGCTCCCACTGAATATGGCTCCTTGATGCAAGTCTGCACTTGTGCCGGCACAACTCAGGTGCATCTTGTGCAACTGCTTGAATGTCCGCGCCTATGTATTTTATTTGGTTCTACACCTAGATTTCATAATGCTAAACCATTATTAGTTTATGATTTGGTGGGGTCTTTGATACAACAAGTCTCAGAGACTAAATATCTTGGGGTATTACTTGACACTCACCTTACTTTTTCTTCACACATTAGGAAGACAGTAAAGTTTGTGAAACAAAAACTTGGTGCTTTGTACCGAATTAAAAGTTATTTAACTAGAGGAGCAAGGGAAACTATATCTAAATGTGTGTCATTGTCCACACTGTTTTATAACTCTTTCTTGTTCACAAAATTAGTGAAAAAGGACATGAATCTGGTCAACAGAACTTTTAATTCTATTTGTAGATTTATCCTGACTAAATCATTTAAAAGACAGCATTGTATTTTATATGATGCCCTTTTCTGGTTGCTTCCCAGGTTGACTTATCATTACAGCCTGGGTTGTATGATTAATAGTGCACTTGTTCAAGGTTGTAAATCTTCTTTGTTTGGCCTACTAGAAATTAAGGATGAACCGAGACTGCTTCGTTCTTCCATTGCATCACATTTGATTTTGCCTTGGTTTTCTACTTGTATGGGAGAGAGGGATTTTTTCTGTACAATGTTCACATTTTTGGAATTCCTTGCCGACTAATTGTGTAAATGTCCCTGTTCATGAAACATTCGAGAAAATCCTGTTCTGTCATTTGCAATATCTTGCTCTGTGTAAATGTTTTTAAATATGTGTATTTATATTTGTATTGTCTTATCATCTATGTGTATTTTTAGTTTGTGTATATCATCTTAGCTTGCCTTTTTTGTTTAAAGCTCCATTTCATTCCTGAAAATGGGCCTCCACCCAATGTGCTTACCCGGTAAATAAAGTGAATTAAATTGAATTGAATGAATATTTCTTGAAAACGAATATATGCCCAACTGAAGTTAGTAGCAAGAACATGTCTAAATGCTAAGTATTTTAAATGTGCAAGTTGTTGAATTTTGAAGGGGGTAAACAAATCTCCAATTTAATAAGCAACCAATTTTTAACAAGCTGTTTCAGTTTCCTAATGGCCGACTGATAAGCAGCTTGGAGTTCTGTCTACAACATTCTAAACAGAAAGATGGGAGTATTTAACTGTCATAGTGATTTACTGTTATGGAAGGATACACTGAAAAGTACTAAAAAATGTGTTCCACGATATGCCAGTTTTTCCTAGCTAAGCAAGATGACTGTAGGCTCCGCCCACAGCCATAAAAACTGGCTAGACAACAGAATGCAGAGGATTACAGTAAACAGAGTCCACTCTGAAGAAAGAGGCATTACTAGCGGGATACCGCAGGGTTCAGTACTGGGACCAGTCCTCTTTAATGTCTTTATAGGTCACATTGTGGTGGAACTGGAAGGAAAAGTATGCCTCTTTGCAGATGACACAAAGATCTTCAACAGGGTTGATACACAAGGGGGGGTGGAAAGGGTGAGAAGGGACTTGGCAAGGCTGGAGGAATGATCAAAAGTATGGCTGCTTAGATTCAATGCAAAGAAGTCCAAAGTAATGCACTTGGGAAAAAAAAACCCAAGGGAAGAGTACACAATGTGTGTGGGGGGGTGGGAGTATTTATGACAACAAAAATGGAGAGGGACCTGGGGGTAGTCATATCAGATGACCTAAAGGTAGTCAAGCAATGTGAGAAGGCAGTAAGGATGGCTGGGGGTATACTGGGATGCCTAGGGAGAGGCATCACCAGTAGAAAACAAGTTGTTATCCTTCTGTACAGACAGTTGCTGAGACCCCATCTGGAGCACTGCATGCAGTTCTGGAGATCACATCTCCACAAGGACATAGACAGGATTGAGGCAGTCCAGAAGAGGGCAACTAAAATGGTGCAGGGTCTGCACCAGAAACCATATGAAGAGAGACTAAAAGAGCTTAATAGGTATACCCTCAAGGAAATGAGGGAGAGGGGGACATGATAGAAACTTTCAAGTACCTCAAGGGAATCAACAAAGTCCAAGAGGGTAGCATCTTTTAGAAAAAGAGATATGCAAGAACAAGGGGGCACAATTTGAAGATGGAGGGAGGACAAGTCAGGGGCAATATGAGGAAGTATTTTTTCATGAAGAGAGTGGTGGACACATGGAATGGCCTTCCTGAGGAGGTTGCAGTGTCAAAAAAGTGGTGGAAATTCAGAATGCATGGGAGAGACATAAGGTAATTCTAGTGGGAGGTAGGAAGTAGTAGGCAGTTCGTAATACTAGGATCTGCAGTTTATCCAATAGGTAGGTAGGAAAATGAGCAGACTGGGCAGGCCAAGAGGTACTTATCTGCAGTCAAAGTCTATGTTTCTATGTTTCCACTCCTCAGACCTTGCCTCCGACAAAATATGCACCTAATACTGTGTGCCCCTGCTGCATCTGTATACAGTATCAAATCTGTGCTAAAAAGCCAGTCTTCCTGCCAAAATGGAACCCATTATACTTTGTCAGAAATTGTTCCCAGACCTCTAGATCCTGATATACCCCTTTTGAGATGTCTACCCAGTGATGCAGCAGCTTTGCTTTCCCTGTGGCCATAGTCAGCCACCTGGTAAATGCTCTCCCAGGTGTTATTGCTTTACATGTGAAATTCAGATGTCCTAGCAATTGCTGCACCACTGGTAGGGGTACTCTCCTCCTACTTCTCACAGTGCTTATTAGCTCCTTTAGCTTGTCCATGTTTCCCCTTTGGTAAACAAAAAAATCTCCTCCTCAGCATCGACTTCTATACTCAAAAACTCCAGTCTGTAGCTGGTTGTTCCATCTTACCTTCTGCCAAAGGTACCCCCAGTTTCTCGCACATGTTCTGAAAGTCTGCTTACATCTCTCATGTCCATTGCTTTCCTTGTCCTATCAACAGGTTTTCATCCAAGTAATGCACCACTGGCCTGTACCCATACCACTCCCTGAACACCCATTGCATCCACGTACTGAAATCTTCAAATGTTGCACATGCTACCGAACACCCCATGGGCATTGTCTTATCAAAATAGTACCTCTTGGATTTAAAACCCAATAAATCTCAGTCTTCAGATCTGACTGGTAACAATTGGAAAGCTGCCTCTATATCAGTTTTAGACAGCCATACCCCCTCGACCGCCCTAATGATGTCAACTGCATGGTCCAGTGTTGCATATGACACTGCACTCTGCTCCTCTGCTATGGTGTTGTTCACCGACTCTCCTTCTGAGTATGACAATTGGTGGATAAGCCTGAATAACCCTGCTTGATTTCTTGGTACCAACCCTAATGGTGACACCCTGAAGTTTTCCAGTGGAGGCTCGCTAAACTTCCCTTCTACCCTGCCAACCTCTACTTATTTCTGTATTTTCTTGTCCACCACCTCTTCCTTGTCCTTTACTGACCTAAAGTCTTTTGCAGACATTTTCTTACAAATCCCTTGATACTGTAGACTAAAACCTTGTGAAAACCCTTCCCTCAACAATTTCCCTGCTTTTCTATCAGGGTACCCTTTGATTCGTTCTTGTAATATATCCACTCTAATTGGCACATAAGCTAATTCGAAATCCCTCTTTCTGACCTTCCTTGCTCCTTCAAACTAATCTTCCCCCTTCTCCAGATCAAATGCAACCCTCTTACTGAAACTCCTCCCCCTGTTGCCCTGGAATGTGTTTGCCCCCCTTGCTCCTCCATAATTGCATCGAAAGGGCTACTCACTGTAGGTTTGGGTACCTGCCCTGCCACCCATCATCCTGCATCATGTTACAGGATGTTGCCCCATGCACTTGGAACAAACATGTCAGAATTTACAATTTGCCCAACTGCATGTTGCTTTATTATACCCCCAGCATGTATTCACAATCTGGCTTCCCACTCCACCTCTAGCTCTTTCGCCACTGTTCCCTGCTTGCCCCAATAGTGTTCATACCCACAAATCCATAGGCGTACTGTCCCATTTCAGGTTCCTGTGCAATACCATCCACTGTCAGAAGGCCTCATAGTATCTCAGCCACCTGTATCCTAACTTACCTTTGTATGCATCCTCAATTATTGCCGAATATGACAACAGTGGGATGGTCAACTCTGGCTGCTTCTGCAGCAGGATGGTGCTGAGCAATAAAACCTGCTTGCCATGTGTCAATGTTTTTTCCCTTATAGGTGGTGTCCTCAGTTGTTTTACCCACCAATGCTAATGCTACTGACATTTCTGACTTACCCACCATTTCCCTCTGTTCATAATTTTTTTGTAGTTTCATTGTTCACTAATGGAAAGATATCCACTTATTTCCCTTTCCATATTTTCTCTTTAATGGATTGTGGGACATGGTCACCCAGCATCACTCCTGGTATCCCATCATTGCCTCTCCTTCCCCTCTGATCCCCCAACCTGCCCATGCTCATCTCCCGTGCCCCTTTTAATTCCTTTATTGCTCACTCCATAACTTCTACCCCATTTTCCCCTGATCTCTTCTATAATCCGTTCCAAGTTACCATTCAGCCTGCCATCCTTAGGTCAGCCCCTGGTTCCTTACCCTTGCCCTGATCTGGTGCTTCCAGGTCTAGTTGCGGCAGATGCTTGTTACCTGGACCCTTCCCAGTGCCTCCAGTTGGCTTCTTTTTCTTCTTCCCAGTTCTGCTCTCTTCCTCTTCTTTTTCAAACTTTCAAACTTTATTGGATTTCAAATTGAGATTAAGTTATCTCTTTTGCAATTGAATCCACATTTAACATAAAATCACATAAACAGACATACGTACATAATTTCAGTTTCAATATAATATTGATTAATTTAAGTTATACACAAACCCAAATATCAATAATTTATCCATAACAATTACAGTGTTTGCTATATGAAGTCATTAAAAATGATTTAAAATGATTTAATGGTAGCAATACTGTGCATTTCCACCTTTTGGATATTTGTTCCCAAGTTTTAGGTACTAAATTTGAGATTGTTTTATCACCAAATTTTGTTTTGGTTCTAGATCTAATAAAACCTTTCCAGACAGAAGATTTTAAATTATATTGACTCTGTATTCTTACTTGCAATATATTTAACAAAAAAGTAGGCAATGACCATTCTACAAACTTATACACAAGTAAATTCCAATGATAATCTCTCCTATCAAATAATGAAAGGAGACCCGAATTTTGATATAGCACACAACAATGAGTTCTAAAAGGAAGATTTGTTATAAATCTCAACGCACTATTAAAGAGAACCTCCAAGGAACACAGCAATGATTTTTTTGCATTTTTGTAAGTTATATCACCATAATCTAATATTGGTAAAAACAAGGCAGAAACCAATCATTTCCGAATCTTTAAACTAAAGAGAGTTCTATCCCTATAAAAGAAACTCAGAAGTCTTTTCAGTCTCATTGACAAAGACATTATATGCAATTCAAAAGTCAATTTTTTATCTAGTATAACTCCTAAATATTTATAGGAGTTTACTCTTTCTGTGTCAATTGCTGTTAAAAACCTAAGCTCCTTTATAGTTGAATCTTTAAAATCTTTTCTACCAAATATCATCCACTGTGTTTTTTTATCATTCAGAAGCAATCTCAAATTAACAAGTTCCCTCTGTATTTTATTAAAATCTTGTTGCAAAACCACCATTGCAGTATCCACATCATCACTCGTGGTGTACAAAATTGTATCATCAGCATAAAGTTGTATACAAGTTTTAGGTGAACAATAATTTGGTAAATCATTTATATATAATAGAAAAAGGAGGGGGCCAAGCACAGACCCTTGAGGTACCCCATTTAATAGGGTAGCTGATGTTGAACACATACTTCCTATTTTAACAGATTGTAATCTCCCAATCAAATAACTATAAAATCAGTCTAATGCTGGAATACCTAATCCAACATTTTTTAACTGATTAAGTAATATAATATGATGAACTGTGTCAAATGCCTTTGACAAATCCAGAAATAATGATGAAACTTCCTGGTTTTTGTCAAAAGCATTCAACAGGTCATCAACTACTTTTAAAATTGTGTATGTAGTATTATGCCCCTTTCTAAATCCTGATTGTAAATGTGTTATTATATACTTAATAAGATAATTAGTCAATTGAATACTCACAAGTTTTTCAAGTATTTTTGCACATATTGGTAATACTGAAATTGGTCTATAAAATCCTGGGTTTGATAGGTCACCCCTTAAATACTGGAGTAACAAAAGCTGTTTTCAGATCAATTGGTAATTCACAACTATCCAAAGAAAAATTAAAAATATGTGTAAGATGAGGTGCTAATAATTCAGCTGCCAATTTCAAAAAAAATAGGGGGATGTCATCACATCCAGGAACTTTTCTAATATTTAAAGTCTGTAACTGTTTTTTAACATCATATAATTGAATTGGACTAAATGAAAACACAGGTCGTTTAAGTCCACTACCAAAATCAATATCCAAAACAGGGAGTGGCAAGTCTGGAAAATTTAATTAAAAGCATCACCAACAGAGACAAAAAAGGAATTCAATACATTTATCTTGTCAACATCTGTCACAAAGGTTTTTCCTTCAAATGACAAAGATGTTGGCAAGTTAACTGAACCTTGACTTCCCTTCATCAAATTTATGGCTTTCCATAGCGCATGTGGATTTTTTCTGATAAGGAGAAATAGTCTTCATAATATTTCCTTTTTTGTTTCCTAATATTTTTAGTACAATTATTTCTAACAACCTTAAATGCCAAGATATCTTTAATTTCCTTAGTAGTTTTAGCCATATGCCATAATTTTGATTTTTTTTATTAAATCCTTCAATTCTTGTGTTATCCAAGGCACTCTTTTTCTTTTATTTACGTTTTTTAATTTAAGTGGGACATGTTTATTTATAACTTGCCTGGCCACTTCCAACAGCTTGTTCACCTTCCCCATTAATTTCACTGATTACTCCATCAGTTGCACACTGGTGCTCTTCCCCAGTGTCTTGCTGGGAGCCATCTCTGTGTTTTGAAGTCAAAATGTAATAAAAACACACATTAATTATTGTACCTCTACCTACCCGTATGATGTGATCTCTATCCCCAAAACACCCTGCTATAGCTTTATGTTGGAACATAACAGAAATCCCTCTGTTCCCCCCTCCTTTGTTTTGCTTCATGGCTTAGCTTCCCCCTGTATCTTGTTCCCCCACTGCAGCACCCTCCTGTTTTGCCCTGATACCTACTCCTTTACGTACATACTGTATGCAATCTTTTTTTTTTATTACCACCTAATTACCTTGCCCTTACAACAATGATTGTTGCTGCATGCAATCGGGAGTCCCCGGTACTATTTTGCAGGTTTACACCCTGCCAAGTACCCTTATTTCTTGCTTACATATTGTCTTTTTTTTGGACTTGAGGCCCCCAACATCTGATTCCTCCATTTTCCATGGCCTTGTACCCACTAATGGCTGTTCCATTACAAGCTCATAGCCTCGCTATGGCTGTTGCATGCTTGCATACATATTCATATTTTTTTATCCCTACCCCCAGCACATGAGGCCCTAAGCACTGGAATGATCCATGTAGCCAAAAGGCATCCCCTTGTAAGCTGGTGGCTCTGCATTTATTGCAATAACAGCTCGTGCAAAGTGAGCACTATTTCTGTCACTGCCATTTTGTGTCACATTCGGCCCACCACCATTTTGACTCGATAAGCCACATGGCACTCCTGTTCACTCTTATTGCATCTGGCCATCCACCATTTTTCGTTAGAAAACCACGTGGTGATCTCCTTCCACCTCAATCATAAACACCCTCCAAAACCCTTTTTGCTGCGCTACATAGCAAACATTAAAACTGTGATGTCTGAACTTGGTTGGTTAGTATGAACCATTAGCTAGTATGACATGTAATTCAACATTTTGCACCACACTCATATTAGCTTTTCCATAGACTGGTAGCCTGCAGTAGTCGTGTCAGTCACCTTGCTTCCAACTCACATTTTCCATATCCCCAGTCTCCTTATAGGCCCAATTATTGACCTCCTGCTAATTTAAACAAGCATAAAAAAATGTCTTCTCTCTGCTACACCTTGGACTGTACCACCATATTTACTGAAGTACCAAGGCTTATGTCACCCATCCAGATATCAGACCATACTAACAGCCCACCTTCTCCACAAACAACTTCATTCTGCCTTCGTCTTTCTAGCTTATTTTTGTAATCCATGATGGCTGTATGGTCCCCCCTCCCTGAACATGGCAACCAGAACAATACATCCATTCCAACACCAACGAGTACCCCACAGCAACCACTAAAGCAAATGAAACCACACAGCAGTGGAATACCAGAAGCTTTTCCCAGAAGCTCTTCTACTGACAAATGAACATCCTCAGAACTTTTTAAAATGTCCCCTCATGGCTGATGCTAGCTCTCTCCACCACTACCAGCTAGCATCCACCCTACCAGCATTTTCTATCTTTCGATGCCCATCCCAGCCTAAATGGTTGCACACTGCCCCCTACCAGAGGCTGCTAATATTACCCTGTGCCCATACCTTGAAAATTTACCCTTCCTGGATAATCTATCCCCATATTCTGGGACTAGCTTAGACAGAGCCCTCCCTTTCCCGTGCATCTTGGACAGATTAGTAACTCTTTCGTCTCCCCATTGGGTCAGCATATGCTCACCAAACAAAACACCACAATTCACCTTACATCCTTTTAAAATCCACTTTGCACATCTACTGAAACACCCTATTAATGAACTTGCTAAAACTGCAAAACACTTTTTTTAAACAAACTTTCCATACCCCTCTGCAGCTGATAGACCCCCTCATTAAAAAGACATAACTCCATCCTTACCTCATAATGTCTCCAAACTTGCCCACAACTGCCAATTGATGTGCTAAAATCTAATTAATTCAAAATCTTTGCAAAAGAATGGAGCTCTCCCCTCTTACCTCCTCTTTTGTAGTCCATACCTCAGCCGCTACCTGCTCCACCACCCTGCCAATCATCTTGTCCCTCCACCCCCTGCTCTGAGTTGTCTTATGACATCATCTGCCCCTCCTCCCTTCTTCCCACTTCCATCTCCTAACCCAAACCACCATCCCTTCCCCTTATTCCCCATCATCACCCCCACTTACTCCAGCCAGCACCTTTGTCATTTCCTCTAGAACACCCCTGACAATTCAGGTTGCCCTGTAATGAGCAACTCCATTTACTAACAAATGATTCTTAAGCAGACCTCTAAAGATAAAAATAGTAGAGGCTTGAATAACTGATAAAGGCAAGGAATTAAAACATGTAGATATCATAAATGATACAAAGGTTTACATCCTAGGAACTGTAAGATGGTTAGATGAAACTGATCCGGTGTGAACAGTTTGATCAATGGCCTGAAAATACTAGAATGTAAAGAAAGAACTAATTGAATCATCTATTTTTTTGCTAACATGACCATATGTAATTGGCACCTTTGATCAAGTGGCAACCATCACAGAGAATCCCATGATGGTTGTGAGGAAAGATCAAGGAAGCCAAATAAGCAGTTTTATTGCAAGGGCCCCTCACTAGTTGGGTATCATCAGTATAAAAGTGAAACCTGACATGGAAATCAGAGATTGCATGGGCTAGGGTGAGGCATTAGGTAGGGAAGAGAAACAGACCAAGAACAAATGCTTGAGGGACAACATATAGTTGCAGCAAAAGATATGGTCAGATATCTCCTAATATTTCTGTAGTAGCTCTAGTAAAATTCCTCTTCTGCCTGCAGTACCACTATAGGACCCTGAGAGTGAATCCCATTAGAAATATCAAAAAATATCAGGAAATACGTAACATGTCTTTTGTTGCAACCGTAACATAGAGGTCAGGAAAAAGAAAGAAAAACACCACCAAAGACATAGAAAGCATAACTGAGGTGATATGAGCAAAAGCAGTGAAGGACAGTACCAGAGACACAATTACAGTGCATGAGATGGCCATGGTGTATAAGGTAGTCAGCTGTGTTAAATCCTAAGATCAAGTCAAGAAATCAAGGGAAAAAAAAGCAATTCTCAGAAGTGATGAGAAGATCATTGACAATCTGATGGAGCATGTCCTCAGTTTTATTAAAGGACTAAAGAGCTAGATTTAAAAGGGTCAAGGACAGACCATTAACACAAGTGGAGGAGCTGGAGAGGGTTTGGGGGGAGGCCACTGGCAGAATGGCAAGCAAGAGGAAGTAGTAATTATGGGGAACTTTAACTGACTTGAACATCCTGGACACAGCTATAAATAGGAGCAGGGTCATCCTAGACTCCATGCAAGGGTAATTTCTCAGGCAGCTGATTTCAGATCCCACTAGAGATGAGGTAGTGCTGGATCTGGTACTTATCAACAGGGACAGCATTGCAGATGTTACAGTGGTAGCCCCCTTGGTGCGAGCGATCATCATACAGTGTGGTTTGGCATATGGATTGGACAGGAGAACAAAAAACATATTAAGGTGAAGGTTCTGACTTCAGAAGAGTAGATTTTAAAGAAATGAAAGCTTGTCTTAGGAAATACCTTCAAAGAGGGAGATAGCTGGAGGGAGGCACAATGGAAAAGAATAAAGCAGGAAATCACTAAGGTAATGGCAAGCTGTTTGAATGTAATAAGCAAGGATAAGAGAAGTAAGATGCCACTGTGATTTTTGAAGGAGGTGGCTAACAGTGTAAAGGATAAAAGACAGTGTTCAGGAAGTGCAAGAGACCCAAATAGAGGTGGACCAGAGGGTATATCTATATGAACAAAGAGAGGCAAGAAGGAGGGCAAGGACAGCAGGGGCTCAAACTAAGGAGAGGATTGCCATGCATGCCAAAAATGGGGATAAGTCTTTCTTCATATACATGAGCGAAAAGAGGAAGGCAAGGGGTGATATAGTGGGAATCAGGAGACCTGGGGGAATGTGCAGAAAAAGACCAAGAAAAAGTTAAAATTTAAATGAATACTTTTGCTCAGTCTTTGCAGTGCAAGGGGAATGGGCTAGACTAACATACATTAACAGGCACCAAGGAAGGGGTGTGTGGCACAAGTACATTTACCAAACTGAGAGTCTGCCAGGATTTGAAGCCCTAAAGAAAACAAGGCACTAGGGTGTGACAGAATCCACTCAAGAGAACTAAAGGAACTGAGCATAATGCTAGCCACCCCTCTGACAACACGATTTAGCACCTCATTGGAGATGGAGGTTGTTTCAGAGGATTGGAGGAGGGTCAATATAGTCCCTCTGCACAAGAGTGGCAGTATAGAGAAAGCTAACAATTACAGACCAGTCAGACTCATATCAGTGGTGGGAAAATTAATGGAGTCCCTGCTGAAGAACAGACTGATGGCATACCTGTAGACAAATGGACTGCAGGAAAATCATCAGCACAGCTTCGCAGGGTGGAGGTCATTTTAACAATATCTCATAGATTTCTTTGACTGGGTAACTAGGCATGTGGATTAGGGGATGGCAGTAGATGTGGCCTATCTGGACATCAATAAGGCCTTTAACACTGTACCACACAGGAAGCTGATAAAGAAACATATTAGCCTGTGGGTGGGGGAGAAGAAGGTGAGATGGGTATCTAACTGGTTGAAAGACAGGAGGCAGAGGGTGGTCATAAATGGCAGTCACTCAGTCGATGAAAAAGTGACCAGTGGAGTACCACAGGGATCGGTATTGGGTCCTGTCTTCTTCACTATCATCTTTAGTGGCATTGCTGAGGTATTGGAGGGGGAGGTGTGTCTTTTTTGTGGATGACACAAAAATATGCAACAGGCTGGACACCTAGGAGGGGTTGAAAAGAATGCAAAGAGATTTGGGGAAACTAGAGGAGTGGTCTAGATGTAGCAGCTGGGTCTCAGTGCCAAAAAGTGCAATGTCATGCACTGGGGGAGGGCAAATCTGAGGGTCCATATAAGATGGTGGGGGTACTTACAGTTACCAAGCAAGAAAGGGACCTTGGGATGATCATATCTGATGATCTCAAGGTGGTTCACAAGGCAGTAGCAAGGCAAACTGGATGCTGCGGTGCACAGTGATGGATTTCTAGAAGGAGAAGAGATGTGGTATTTCCTTTGTAATTGCTCACTTGTAAAGCTTTACCTGGAGTACTATGTCCAGTTCTGGAGACCTCTCCTCTGCAAGGACATCAACAGGGTGGAAGCGGTCCAGAGGAGGGCTACCAAAATGGTGCAGAGGATGCATGAGAACTATATGAGGAGAGACTGTGAGAGCTCAGGACGTAATCTCTGGAAGAAAGAACTGCAAGAGGGGACATGATTGAGACTTGTATGTACCTCAAAGGGTGAGCAAGGTGTAGGAGGTAGGGTTGGGCAACATTTATCTTTCACTTATGAAATTCTGGCAAAATTATGATTTTGCTTCCACACAATTATATGAAATACTTGCAAAAAATTTCATGAAATGTCACCACAATTGTGATTTCTGTTATTTCCATCTAATTTAAAATGTATGTGTCCATTTTTGCATGCTGACTCTACTAGGATACATACAGAAGTGTACCAAGTTTCAAATCTCTGTAGTTAAAGGTGCCTGAGTTATAAGCCTCCATACCTTTGGAAATTTTAACATTACATTTCAAAATTATGTAAACTGCTGAATTTAAAATCCCTAAAACTTTGAAACAAGAGAACAGAGTATCACCAATTCTTTAAGGGTCATTGACTCTAAGTATTAGGCTTTGAAGCCATCCCCATGGCCCAGCATTAGAGTGATGCACTGCCATGCTGATGACCGAGGTTCAGAAGTGATCCCAAGAAGTCACATTGGGAGGCAGGCCATGGCCAATACAGCTGCCGTTTGGCAGTACATATTGATCCGATAGGTTGTCAGCAGGTTCCACCAACACAGCATCAGCAGAGGCTGGGTCACAGGGCTTGTTCCTGCAGCAGGGAGAGCTGTGGCTGTGTGAGCCTGACAGAGCATCAAACCCATCAGAAGATGTGGGAGGTAAAAATGGGCAACAAAAAGCCAGTAGCCAATTTGACTGATGGCTGGGTTCAGTCTAATCAGGGTATATCCCTGTAAACAGGGTATGTTCCTGAGAGATGAGTGGCCATCCTGGAGAAAACCAATATGTCAATTCTTTAATCTCTTGATCATATGCTGGCCAAGTTACAAGCAGGCAAAGATTCCAAAATAACATCAGTAATTAAAGATGAACTTCATGAGCTTTTGTGAAATTGTGGAATGTAGTTATGCTTTTGTTGAAGTCATGTCCCCCAGACATACACTTGAGTTGCCGTTGTAGAGGCGGGAAAAGGCTGGTAAAGTAGCAATAAGGCAGCCTTCATAGGAGGCTCCATTATTAAAGTGTAGTGGTGACAAATGCCAGGTTACTGTCTTGAGTGACGAACCATGAAGAATAGTTATGGACATCACTGTGTGCTAGCCTTTTTTCTTGCAATATGCCAGATAACCACTAGAGGTCGCTGACTTCATGACTTATGGAAGCACATGCACAGGCAGCATTGTTTCAGTACAATGCCTCCTGCTGACTGTTTAACAACCCTATAGATTACAATATATATTTTTATTGTTTGAAAACACTGGTACCAAATGACACCAAGCCTTACAACTAGCTGCAACTTAGGGCATTGAGAAAGAAGTATCTGGATATCTCAGATCAATATGGACTATGATGCTGGACATCACTGCCACAGGAGTGCTGGAGGGGTATTGCAGGACATGATGCTAGTGCAGGTAAGGTGATTCAGTGGTGATAAGTGCTTTGCTTAAGTGAAATTCCACAAATTGAATTCAAGTGACATTTTCTAGTATGCATCCATACATTTTGAGTAACTTTTCCAATTAGTAATTTCTGAAGTATCCACAAAAAAATGTACCTACTGAGCAACATTTATCCAGCTTAAATAGATTCCAGGACTATGCATACCACATCATGACTGTATACCTGCAGTAGCAGTGGAGCTATAAGCATCCATATATTTTGAACATTTTCACATAGTTTAACAAATAAATTGTGAACAGAGAATTCCTGTGATTTACAATTTACATGACCACCTACCTCTCTATTTAGCAGTTTCTAAGACTCTTCCAAAAATGTATGCATATGCATTTTCAGTTATCTAGCTCAAAAGGTGGCCAAGTTGTAAGCATAGAAACATTTTTTGAAATTTTCACATGAATAATAAATTAGCAGGCTTTGAGACCATACAGCATTCTCTCCCCTCATCCAAATTTCATTAAACTTGGCAACCATTTAGGACCTCTCCCAAACAGTATGCATGCCATGTTTCAGATCTCTAGCTGTATGTGTAATGAACGTATGACCAATTAAACCAATAACATTTTTGGGGGGGAAAACTGCAACAATTCTTGTAATTTCTCAAAATTTATTGAATTTCATGAAAATTCTGCAAAACTGGAATTTGTTAATTTCACCCAGCCCTAGCAGGAGAGAAATCTCTTTTACAGCAGGAAGAGCACCAGATCACAAGGGCATGGTATGAAGCTTTAAGGGGGAAGTTTAGGAGGGATGTAAGGAAGTACTTCTTCAAGGAAAGTGTTGTGGACTTCTTGAACAGCCTTCCAGAAGAGGTGGTGTGGTAAAAATAGTGGGGATCTTCATACATATCTGGGATAGGCTCATGGGTATAATAAGTAGAAGTAAGAGAGTAGGGATGGACACTTTTGAGGAGGAAGGGTCCAGTATGTAGTAATAGGCAGGGAAAATAAGGCAGACTAGATGGGCCTACTGCTCCTTTTCTTCAGACGCAATTCATGTTTCTATGACATTGTTGAGGAAAAAATTATTTGAGATATACTGTAGGTGAAGATAGCATTTTCAAGGACTTCACTATTGATGGGGAGGTTAGAAGTAGGACAATATTTTCAGCGGATATAAACATCAGTGAAGGGTTTCATAAGATGTGGAGTAATAGTAGCAGGACTGAGGACAACAGGGACAATGCTAATAAAATGGAGTGGTTACTGATAGCTGGTATGTAGACTGATAGGAAACAAAGGCTGGAGAGGATGTGGCAGCAAGGCATAATGTCAAGGGGAGAAGTACTCATATTCTAAGACTAAATTATTTCAGAGTGGTATGTGGTAAAGGTTTGGGGTAGAGATGAGATAAGAGAAGAAGAGGTGGAGGTGACATTATTTGGGAATGAAGTTAGGTACAGTAAGTAAGTAGATAAATAAGTATTTTATTTCTTAGGAAACCTATCCCAAAATATTGGGGCATCTTACAGATTAAACATGCAAACATATGAATTAGCCAGCTGAAGAAGGCATTGTGGTCTATGGAATCTGCCCAGTGCAGGGCCCATGTATTCATCATTACATGTCACTTCTGTCCTCATTTTCTGGAAACTCTTAGCCTCCCCTTAACTTTATCTCATCTTCTCTTGAAAACATAAACAGTATTCTGATTCAATCACTGCCTTCTCTGGTTGCCTATTCCATCTTGCCACTACCTTTTTTTTTTGAAAAAGTACCTCTTGGTCTCCTCCTCCTAGAACTTACCTCAAGCCAGTCTGTAACTGTGCACCCTTATATTTTTTGTTATCCTTGATCTTACAATATTCACTGGTATAAAGTTTGGGGTGTACAGTCTGTTACAGAAGGTGGTACTTGACTGAATTTGATATGCACTTTAAATAAATATTTAAAACTTTTTCGCAATTCCTGAATGCACATTCACATTTTTGTTTGTTTATTTGTTTGTTTGTTTGTTTTTCTGGTGCATCAATGTTGTTAATACTCTTAAGTTACTTAAAAGTCTCTATCATATCCCCACATTCCCTTCTGTGCTTAAGCAACTGCATATTTGGATACTTCAGCCTCTATTCATATGAGAGCTCCTGGTGACCCTTAGTTATTTCTGTGGTCCTTCTTTGCACTGTCTCCAGCTTGTTTATATCCTTTTTGTGATGGATGTTCCAGTACTGCACACAGTACTCTAGGTGCAGTATCAACACAGATCTCAGTAATGTCAGTATGAACTCTTTTCTTCTGCAGATGAACCCTTCTTCTTCTGAAACCCAGAAACCTGTTAGCACTCACTGGGGCCTTGCTACATTGCATATAGGGTTTCAAGTTGCTTATGTCTGCAATCCCTAGGTCTTTCTTCTCTTTGGACACCGTGATGGTCAGCCTCCTCATTCTGTACTGGCCATGGGGTTCTTTCTTCCAGTGTGCATGATCTTGCACTTCTTAGTGTTGGATCATATATGTCAGATTCACGACCATCTTTTCAGCATTGCAAGGTCTTCTCTCAAGTCCCTGATCCCCTCCTATATGTCCACCCTCCCACAGAGCTTGTTGTCATCCACAAAGAGGCATGTTTGCCCTTAATGCTGCCCCAATGTCCTTTATGACACATTGAACAGCACCAGTCTGAGCACTGAGTCAGTGGTACCCCCTGACAAACTCTCTTACCCCAGAGTATCCTCCCCTGGCTACTACCCTCTGGATTTTCTTCCTAACTAGTTCATCACTCACCTAGACATCTTGAACATGTTTATGTACACAGCAGCAAATTATTTCTTAAACTAGTTCTACAATTATTTTCAGTGGCCAAACTAGTTATCCATTAAAACTCTACTAAAGTATTTACCAAATATTGCACAAGATCCAACTAAATGTTTTCAGTTACACAATCCCTGTCACAGATCACAATTAGTCAATAAACATCAGCTAGAGCAAGCTGTATTTTAAATCCCCTTTAAACTGTTCCCCTGATGGGCCTCCCTTCCGTGTTGTGGTAAGAAATTCCAAAATAATGATGTAAGGCCTGAACATGCATGGTCCCCAAACTGCTTAAGATACAACATAGGGACAACCAATAGGCCCACCTAAGAAGATCAAAAAATGGGTGGGGCAGGTAGGAGCAGTAGGTGGAAGTTAAGAAAGGTGCAGAAGAGATGCTTCATGGATGGTAGCTTGGACTGGGTGAAATTTGTCTTCTGTTGGTAAGTTCTGGTGAAATTTTGATTTAGCTTCCACAACGTTTCATGAACTGTACATGAAAGTTTTGTGAAATTTTGCCAAAATTGTTATTTCAGTTATTTCCATCTATTTTTAAAGTATTTGTTCAAACTGGACCATCTTTGGCTTGGTGGCTTTACCAATCTTTATGTAGAAGTGTACCAAGTTGCAAATTTCAGTCTGAAAAAGTGACTGAGTTGTAAGTCTCCAAATTTTCAGACATTTTAAAGTTCCATTGTGCAACCACGTAAACTGCAGACGCTAAAACCCCATGAACTTTAAGCTAGAGAACTATCACCAGTTTCATTATGTTCATTGACTCTAAATAGTAGGCATTGAGGTCATCTGCATTGCCCAGAAGCAGAGTGTTATGTTAACATATTGATGACCCATGATTGGAAGCAAGCCCTGAAAGTCACATCGTGACGCAGAACAAGGCTGAGACAGCTTCTGTTCAGCAGTACATCTCAGTCTTGGAGCATATGCAGTGGGTTCCACCAACACAGTGACCCTGCAGCTATGCCAGGAAGCTCATTCTTGCCACAGGGGAAGCTGCTGCTATGTGACGCTGACATAGGCATCACCCCCAACCAGGAGAGGTGGTACAGAAAGCATGTGGCAGGAAAAAAAGACAGTAGCCAACTGAATTATGGCTGTGTTCAACCTGATCAGGATATATCACTGTGAATAGGGCATATCTCTGATAGACAAGCTGCTGACTGGTAGAACAAAATGATATGAAATAAAATAGGCTGTGAGTGTGTGTGTGTCTCAGCTCTATAACCTCTTGCTCAAAGGTGGGCCAACTTATCAGCAGCCAAAGATTCCAAAATAACATCAGTAATTAAAGTTGAATTTCATAGGCTTTTGTAAAATTGTGGAATGCTGTGATACATTTGTCAAAGCCATGTCCATACATTTTGCCCAGTCATATACTTGAGTTGTCATTGCAGATGAGGCAAAAGGCTGTATAAAGAGGCCGAAAAGTAGTATTCATAAGAGGCTCCATAGTAAATGTGTACTAGTGTCAAATGTCAGGTCACTATCGTGAGTGAAAAATCACGAGGAATAGTCCATGAACTTTACTGGGCACAAGTCTGTCTTCTTCCAGTATACCAGCTAACCACTAGAGCTCACTGACTTAATGGCTTGTGCTAACAGATGTAAATGCAGCACTGTTTCTGTACAAGCCACCTACTGACTGTTTAACAACCCTGTAGATTACAATATATATTTTTACTGTTTGGAAACAGTTGCAAGAAGTGATGCCTAGTCTTTCAACTAGTTGTGACTTAGACCACTGTGACAGAAGTATATGGATATTTTTAGTTGTGAAGGAGCATGATGATGGGCATCACTGTCATAGGAGTATGGGAGGGGCATTGCAGGGCTATGATGCTAGTGAAGGTAGGGTGATTCAGTTGTGATAAGTTCTTTGTGAAAGTTAAATTCAACAAGTGAAACTCTACTGGCAT
Source organism: Neoceratodus forsteri (assembly GCA_016271365.2). Taxonomy (NCBI): domain Eukaryota; kingdom Metazoa; phylum Chordata; order Ceratodontiformes; family Ceratodontidae; genus Neoceratodus; species Neoceratodus forsteri. The sequence goes on along the minus strand of CM028134.1, from coordinate 314,067,401 downwards.
TACCTATTATGCATCCATGAGTTTTTGAGCAAATGTTGCCAATTAATAATTCCTAAGGTATCCACAATAACTTTTAAAATACTAAACCACATTTTTACAACTTCATTAGCTTCCAGGACATATTTACTTTGGTATGCATGACAAATCTTGAATTTATACCTGCAACAGCAGTGGAGCTATGACCATCCATATATTTTGAAAATGTTCATACATTTTAACAAATAATTAATTATAACAGTTTGAATTCCTATAACTTACAAGTTATGTAACCAGCTACCCCTCTATTTAGCAGTTTCTAAGCCTCTTCCATGAAAGTATGCATATCAATTTTCAGCTCTCTAGCTCCAAAGGTTGCTGTGTTGTAAGTGTAGAAATAGTTTCAAAAATTTTCATTTGAATAATTGTACATTGTCAAACTTTGAGCCCCTATATCTTTCCCACCCATAATTCAATTGTCAAGAAGCTTGGCATCTTTTTTTAGAACTCCTTCCAAATAACAAGCATGCCACATTTCAGTACTCTAACTAAAGGATTGAGTAATGACCAGTTAAAGAATTTCCAGAACATCCCATCAAATTTTGTGAAACTTCACAAAATTATGTAAACTTTTTAGAATTTTGTGAAAATTCTATGAAATAGAAATTTTCTAATTTAAACCCAGCCATAATGGTAGCTACTTTGGAATAAGGAAATGTGGCTAATTCTCATATGGAGGCTGACAGGAAGTATAGTACTTTTTTTGTTTTATTTTGTTTCTAGCATCTTGGTAAGCAGTCTTTTAAAGAGTTTGTTTTGTCTTCAAGGCCTCTAAATATATTATCAGTTTAGTGGAACACTAAAGTTTCTCAAGTCAATGAACTTAGAACATACTGTAAGAGCCTAAACATCATCCTTTTACTTTGGTTACCTGGAATTACACAAGATAATCAGATATGCCAGGTGCAGGTGTGACATAGTTCACCTAGTTTTGTGTGAACACTGCTGGTGGTTCTAGTGATGTGGTCTACAAATTTTAGTTTTGAGTCCAGTGAGACCAAAACATATTTGAAGGATTGCATTGAATCTAAAGGTTGTGCTAAACAAGATAGAATTTGTATGGCATGTGAAGGTAAGGTTTTCCCAGAGATTACATTACATTTCTGACAATTCAACAGCAACTTGTTTGCCTCCGTCCATTTTTAGGCTTGGTCCAAAACTGTTTGGAGTGCCTTATTATGGTCACAGATGGACTTTGATTTAAAGTAAATGATTACATCATCTGCCTAGAGATGGATATTCATGTCATAATCAGAACGTATGGAGGAGGTCATTGCTGAAGAGGTTGAAACCCTGTGAACCAAAGATGGATTCTGGTGGGACCACAAGGTAGAGAGAGCATGGAGGATTGACATCGCTAATGGCCTTTATTATCTGTGACTTGTTGGTGAGATAGGAAAAATTTGCCATGTTAGTACATCCTACTCCAGCCTCATGCTCCTGCACCAAGTGTGAGGTGCCGGTAGCTCCCCCTAGCACCGGCGGGCCTCCTCAGTGAAAGAAATTTCTACTGCCCCTGCCATTGCAGGTGAGTGCCCATTACAGTGACTTTATTTAAACTGTGAGAGAGAAACCACAGGCTGCAGGCACCCTGACCTGCGAATGGAGAGCCAGGATACTTTTTGTTCTTTTCCTACCTTCTGGTGGACCCTGCCATGCTTCCACGCTCCAGCCTTTTTTTGAACTTGGCGTCTAGCACTCCTGAGACTATTGGACCCCTAAGAAGTGACGTTGGCTGCTCTCTCCTATTAAGGGAGAGTGGTCCCCTGCTTTATCAGCTGAACAAACATACTGCCTCATTGTTTTGGAGGAGGGGAGGAGAGGGAGACCTGTACCTGGTAGGTCCCCCCCGAGCCTCGTGTTCCTGTACCGAGTGTGAGGTGCTGGTAGCTCCCCTAGCACCGGCGGGCCTCCTCGGTGAAAGAAACTTCTACTGCCCCTGCCGTTGCAGACAACTGCCCATTACAGTGTCTTTTTCAGACCTCCCACCCACCCCATTCCCTACTCCCATTAAATGCGCACAAGCTCCTCCTCCAGAGCCTAACTCGACCGACCAGGGTTTGGGGGAGGTCTTCATAAAATAGCAAAAGGCACCTTCCATCTCATTATTAAAGAGGGAGTCAACCAAAACCATTGACCTGGGGAAATCCTGCCCTTCTGTTCTGAGGCTCATCTTACCTCTCTAACGCCTGCAGAGAGCTGATCTTAGTTTCTGTCCTGAACCACTGTTGGGTGCCCATTGCTGTTAAAGCTCACTGCAACTCACTGACATAATTTTAATCTAATTCATACTTCCTATTTGACAAATGATGTTAATTTAGTGACTAGGGTACCTTTTTTATTACAGCATACTTCCTATTTGACAGTTGATGCTAATTTTGTGACTAGGGTGCCTTTTGTATTACAGCACCTCCCTTCCCCACCGACCATCTATTAGAATCTGTGTTGACACCCTGTGACCTGCCATTAGGTTTGCAACACTAGAGCTGCCCAGACCAAGGGTCTGAGTAGGCCCAGGAACCTGCCGTCCCCCACCTTGAAAATGGAGTCCCCCAGGGTGCTCCCCACTGAATTGAGAGAGTCCCCCAAGGTGCAGAAGGGTGGCGGGCTGCCCCCCTTTCAGAGTACTACCATCCTTGTTGGGCTCTTAATGGGGCTTGCTCTCCTCGGAGCGGCCTCCAGCCTTCCCGATGACTATCTGGGACTGCTGGAATAAGTCTTCCTCTGAAGAGGTGCCAGACTACTCCTTCTCTAACCTACTGGTGTACTCCAAGACACCGTGCTGTCTTACTTGCTGCCTTGACCTCAGGGTCAACTGTACTCCATCTGGGTCAAGCGTCTCCTAGCACGCAAGCCTTTGACAGGAGTGACTGCCAATAGGTGGTACCTCCTCTGGATCTTCCCCCTAATATTAGCCCTGGCTGGTGACATCGCACCTAATCCAGGCCCTAACTTCCTGGCCCCCACTACACCCCCTGAATGGAGGCTGAGTAAGGGACTAAAAGTCACACACCTCAATATTTGGAGTCTGCTAACTAATTTTAATGAGTTAGTCACCTGGGTCTCACTCTACAAGCCTGATATACTTGGAGTGATGGAGACCTGGCTGAAATCCTCCATTCCTGACTCTGCATGTGTGCTCCCTGGTTATGAAATCATAAGACTGGATATACTTGGGAATAAACGGGGAGGTGGCATCCTGATCTATTATAAGAACCACCTGAAGGTAACCCAGGTGGCTCTCCAGCCATCCACCCCATCCCCTTGTGAGCTTCTTCATGTCTTGCTCTTACTTGGGAACAACAAGAAACTACATGTGGTATGCACCTACGATCCCCCAAAGGGAGGGCTTCCAGGCCTGACCCACCTCCTGGACACAGTAGGTCCCAGCATTGGAGACAATGAACTAGTTATCATGGGCAATGTCAACCTTAACTGGGCCGGTGGTAATGTGAAGCAGAACGAGTCCCTACTTGCTAATCACTCCCTCACTCAACTTGTCCAGGAGCCAACCAGATGGTCGGCAAATGGATCCTCCAGCTTCCTCCTGGACTCGATCCTGTCAAACTGACCTGAAAGGATTTCCTCCGTAGGAACCCTACCTGACTCCATCTCTGACCATTCCCCAGTCTACTGTGTGTGGAGAATACCATCCCCAAAAGTTCCTCATAAAATCATCCACATAAGCAACTACGCTAGGTTTGTACCTGAAGCATTCAGGGAGGACCTAAGGCTAAGTGACTGGTCAGGGGTGCTGGGAGCATCTGATCCCTCTACAGCAGCCACCCACTTTCCCTCTAACTTTGGGGCCTTGCAGGACAAGCACGCTCCTATGGTTACAAGGAGGGTCAGGGGGTCTGTCACACTATGGTTGCATGGGAGTCTCCTAGCCCTCATGAGGGCCAGAGACAAGTGTTGGGCCCACTGCAAAAACTCCCTCGATCAGACAATTTTCCATCGATACAGAAATCTTAGAAATAAGTGCAAAAAGGCTATCAGGGCTGCCAAAAGTGACTTCTGTAAGTCTGCCCTACTCAGCTCAGCCAATGATCCTAGACGGTTCTGGAGAAACATCAGAACACTTGTCAGTGGGGCCCCCCAGTGCAAGGGTATCTGACATGGTTATTGGTGGGGTCTCCTGCAACAATCCCCACATGATAGCCAATGCCCTAAATTCTCACTTCACTGACCTGTCGGCTTACTCCTCACTCTTCCCGCCTAAAGAGAACTCTACTTGTCCCCCTCCCACACCAGGGCTGGTGGCTTCTTCCCCCCCAACTGCTCTTCTGTCTCAGGGCTGTTTCTGTCATTGATTCACTTAACCTTCTCTCTGGCCTCTCCCAGTACTCAAGCCCTGGGCCTGACAATCTGGAGCCCAAGCTTCTGAAGCTAGGCACCCACCACATTGCCTCCCCTGTTGCCCACATCTTTAACCTCTCCCTTGCATCGGGGGTTATTCCTGATATTTGGAAGGTGGCCAGGATTGTTCCTGTACTGAAGCAGGGCAATCCCAAGGTCCTAGTTAATTATCATCCAATTGCCATTCTATCCTCCCTCAGTAAGCTCCTGGAAAAAGTTGTGGCAGAGCAACTCTCTGATTACATACTGGCTCAAGAACTGCTATCCCCAGCCCAGCATGGCTTTCAGAAGGTGCATAGTATGACCACAGCCCAGGTTTCAGTCTCTTCCAGTATCAGAGGAGCCATGGACCAGGGTAAACTCTCTGGAGCAATATTTATCAACTTGTCCAAAGCCTTTGACCTTGTCGATCATGGCGTTACTCTGCACTCAGCTGCAGTCCCTGGGTCTGTCCTCCTCTGCTATGAACTGGTTCACTGGCTATCTACATGGTATAATGTAGAGGACCAGATTCAATAAAGTCCTCTCTGATCCCCTACCAGTGACTTCAGGTGTCCCCCAGGGGTCGGTCCTGGGGCCTCCCCTCTTCTCCCGCTTTGTCAACCATTTACCAGCAGCAGTTACCAACTGCAGAGCTACTCTTTATGCAGATGTCCTGGTCATCCTGGCCCACTCCCGGGACATCATGACCCTAAATCAGCATCTATCTGAGGACTTCAACAATATCGAGGCTTGGGTAACCAAAAATAAACTGGTACTCAACCTGAAAAAAAACACAGGCTATGCTATTTGGTTCAGCACCCAAAATCAAAACCATGCCAGCACCACTGGGTATCACAAGCCAGGATGGCACCTTCCTCCCAACTGTAAATTCTGTCAGATACCTTGGGGTAATGCTTGACCCTCAACTTGACATGGGGAGTCACATACTAAATGTCTGTAGAGTGATGAACTGCAAATTGGGCCTGGCCTATACAGCCAAATACAACCTCACACCTGTGGCTCATCCGGCTCTCGCAAGAGGTGTTCTGCTCCCCTCCCTTTCCTACGGCCTGCACCTATTTTTGCTAGTTCCGCCAAATCCCACCTTACCCAGTGGTTCATGACTTATAACAACATCTGCCATTTTGCCCTGGCCTCCCCCCGTCTTACCCACCACTGTAAGCTTTATGAAAATCTCTGCTGGCTCTCTCCATTGAGCTACCTGGACTTTGGGCTGGGATGTCTCATGGGCAAAAGTGATTAGAACTAGAACCCCACCGGGGATGGCACAGCTACTATTGCCTTCAGACTACTCCTCCTACTCACTCAGATCCCAGGTCCCCGGGTTGCTTAGAGTTCCCCCCACTCGAACCCTCATGGGGGACAGGGACTTTGCTGCAAGAGTGCCTAGACTCTGGAACTCCTTTCCAGAGCAGTTCGATCGGTCCCCTCCCACCAGAGTTTCCGTAGACACCTGTGGGGTTTCCTGAAGCTGGCTTCTATGTGTGTCTGTCCCAAACCCCCCTCCCCCAGAGCAAAGTCCTCTCTCAACTTGGCCTTTGTGCCTCACAACAGACACACGGCTAACCCTAATGACTCAATCTTCTCTTGGCACTTCACCGAGTTATAATTTGTCCACACAAGGCACTTGACAGAGTTGTAATTTGTCAAATTCGCATAATAACCTGTGACTCTGTTGTACTTTACCACTGTTTGAAATTGGATGTAATTAATTGCTCTACCACTGTGACACCTTGTTAATTGTTCTTTCCTTGTTGACATTCTGCTATGTTGTTCCTGTATTATCCTGTACTACTCTGTATTCACCATGTTGTACTCTCCCAGGTTGTTCTTGAAAATAGGCATATTACTTGTCTAGTGTACTTACCCTTTAAACAAAAGCTAAATAAATAAAATACATAAATTTGGGGAGAATGATGTCATAATCCACTGTGTCAAAGGATTTGATGTGGTCAATGGAAATTGTGTTTGTAGGGGATCAGCACTGAAAGTAGATGATAAGTTGAAAGCCTGATTGTGATTTAGTGAGAAATTGGATTGTGGGGGAGAATATGATCCATCAATTGCTTGTGCACTAGCTTTCTCAGGAGTTTCCTGATGACAGAGAGGGCTGAGATGGTCAGATAGTTATTAGAATCTGAAGTGGTGCTTGGTTTGAGCATATCATGTTTGATGGCTATTTCCAGACTAATGGAACATGACAAGTGCTGATAGATTAAATAGGGTTGTGATTAGCTGTGCCAGATGAGATGCTGCAGCTTTCAATAACCGGGGTTCAGTGCCATAGAAACTGATGTTAAGCTACTGCAGCAACTTTGGTAAATCTTGACTGATTTCTGAAGGTTAAAACAGGCTGAATGGTGGATTATTGTGAGAGCAGAGCAGTGGAGTCATGATTCAGACTCTGTGGAATCGCTCTTGGTGAAAGGTTGAGGTCTATGGATAGTTGTTGACCCTTTCCTAGCAAAGTCTCAATGCCATTTCTGAGGTTCTTTGGCTTACTGCTGTTTGCCTGCCAGTATCGAGAGTAGTAAGTTGATTTGGCTCCTATTATAAGAAGAACTGCCTGGTTTCTGAGTCCTCTTTATTGTTTTAATCATGGTCTTCATGAGCAGTCCTGCAGTCTGCCCATGCCTTTTTAAATTGCCTGCAGTGGTCTAAGAGTTCTGGGGATAGCCAATTAATGTTGATCACCCCAGACTCTTACCATCTTCATAAGGACGGCAGCAGGAGACACAATTGTTAGACCTGTTATTATTAATTGAGTTAGAGTGCTACAACTAAAATATATTATGAGGAATGATTTTACTAGATCCTGGGTTCATGTGCCTCTTCAGAGCAGTTTTTACAATCAGATTTAAATAACTCCAATATGACCCATCACATAATCTTGTTGTAATGATGATGATGCTGTTTAGTGGAGATACTGAAAGTAATCCTGGTCCTGGATCAAACAACATAAAAAACACTGACCATAGTACAAGATAATGCTAGGTGTTTCATAAAAAGAGATCAGTTTAATCAGAATTTGAATGACACACAATGAGCTAAAGGTACTATTCCAAACAGAATCTTGGCTGAATAGTGGTACTGAAGATAAGGAAATTATTTTGCAAGACTGTCAATGTGTAAGGTGGGAGAGAGCTGAGATAAGTGGTGGAGTAATACTGTTTTTATTATTTAAACATTTTATTTTATTTCAACAAAATACAATACATGGCATCAAGCCACAAAAAGATTCATGGCAAGTAACACCAAAGCGATAACGAAACAAATGAACTACAGATAGCAGTGACTATCTCGAAGTGAACAACAAAACTGTAATGCATAAAACAGAAATAGTGAACTACGTCAATTACTACCATCCTATCAGCCTAGGGAGAGTTAATGAAATTGCCCCATATGGTCTTCAAACTGGAACATACTATATCCCTGGTACAATACAACAACTATAGAACTAGTATACTACATTAAAACAGTACTCTTTAACAGTATTAACTTAAAAGTTATAATTAATTCTAATTCCAAGGAAGGGACCACCACCAACTGCTCTAGCTTGCAGTGCACCAAATTACTTCCTAATGGCCCTCTATCTGAGAAAGATCGACTCATTGAAACTAATGTGAAATAAAATACCACACTTTATAATAATATCACCTCAATGTAATGCAACCAAGGATACCAAACTTGATGGAATTTTGAACTTAATTTCCTATTCGAATACAACACCTAAATAGGGAGCAGTTGTTGACACTGCTCTGACCCATTGAGTCAAAGAGGGAAGCAAGTTGGTATGCCAGTTGTGAAGTAGCAAACTTTTCACTTCTAGAGTGGCCCTGTAAAAAAGTCCTTATACTTATAGTCCTCCCTGTCCAGTAAGGAAGAATCCCCTAAGTTCCACCATCGAGGTGAGTGGGGCAACCATAGACCTAAGACCCCCTCTAATAGTGCAATACACAAATCCCAATGCTTCCTTACTGGGGCACACTCCCACAGGACATGACCCAATGTACCAGGTATGTCCCTACACCTCCAACATTGATTGGAATCTAAAAGACCCAAGTTACATAACTTAACCGGTGTTCTATGCCATCTTCCTAGGATTTTCTTTTGTATTAATTGTGACTTAGGATCAGAGGAAATTCAATGTGCATCCCTCCAGCAAGTACACCACAAAGCAGGCTCAATTGTCTCCTGCATCTGCTCCATCCATTGAATCCTATAAGGTTCCCAGTCAGATCCAAAACCCCTCAAGAGATTCTTATAAATCATGCTAATATGGCCTTTAAGGGATGACATTCACTTTCTTAGGGTCAAGGTAGAATCGTTATGAATAAGTGCAGACTCTGCAATAAAACCAGGGCCAAATGCATGTCCTAACTGTAGGAACTTCCAAAAATATTGTTTAGGCAGGGCAAATTCCTCCTGCAAAAAAGCAAAAGTTTTCAATAACCTGGACCATGAGTCAAACAAATATCTAACAACCCTCAGTTCCTTCAAGGCTCAGGTACCCTAAGAGAGACAGTAGATCCCCTATCATTATACATGGGTTCCACCATAATGGTTCATAGGGACCCACATATGTGTGGTTACAATTAAGGAGTTTCATCACCTTTATTTATTTATTTATTTATTTATTTATTTAAACATCAGTTTAGAAACCTTTGAGCCAGAGGCTCATTTACAAAGGTACCTCGTCACAAAGAGGACATCAGAACAGTAGTACAAGGGACACAGTACTTACAAACAAAAAATTTACAGTTCAGTTACAATTTTGTTACAATAGAATACAATCTCCAACGAAGCAAAAGATAACAAAAGGTGCAAAACTTGTGGTCGGGGGAGAGCTGGTGGGAGTAGAAGGGAGGGAGATAGGGGAGGAGGAATTAGTAGGGAAAGGAAGGGGGGAGCTGCTCAGTGATCATTGCCAAACAGAGTATATATATATATATATTTTTTTTTACACTAGGCTAGCGGCAGTTGCATTTGCGAGAGCTAAGCAGGAAGTTTCTGAGCCTGGGCTTAAAGCAAGCTAAGGTTAGTGAGTTTGAGACACTGGCAGGGAGTGAGTTATACCAGTGGGGCGCACGGTAGGGGAATGCCCTCTGACCTTGAGAGGTCCTGGCTCTCGGAATAACTAGGGTAGCTCTTGACGAGCTGCACGTGATCAGGGTCGGTGCAGTACAGCGAATGAAGTTGGATAGACCTATGGGGATAGGCACTAGGGCTTTAAAGGTGAGTTGGCATGTCTGATACATGAGTCGCTTCTTCCAGGTTGAGTAGGGTAGCCAGGGTGACAGCTCACATGTGAGTGAGTCTGGGAGCACCAGTGATAAGTCTGCAGGCCTTATTAACTGTGAGGTGAATCTTGTTGAGGGCAGTGTGATCTGCTGAGCCATAGACCGGAAGGCCATAGTCAATGAGAGATATGACAGAGGAGGTGACAGCCAGGTGGAGGGCATCAGGAGGGAGGCATTTCTTGTGCCGGTAAAGAATGCCTAGCCGTGAGTTGGCGACAGAATTTAGGGCAGATATATGTCCATAGAATGAAAGTGCAGGGTCAAAGGTTATACCAAGATATTTATCGGACTGCACCTGGTCAATGACGAGATTGGGTGTGGAGTGGACAGCTAAGGGAAACTTGCTGTACCTTATGCCACATCTGCTTTGTGAACCTCATAGGATCCATAAAACTCTTCTGAAACAACTCTTTCCTAGTTAATAGCATTGCTAAGGGGAGCTTCCCATCCAAAGATTCCTCAATATCTACCCACAAAGGTGAATTCAATCTATCAGGATAAAGCCACTGTAAACTTTATTTAACCCCAGAGGCCAGGTGGCATGCCCAGGGCCATGACAAGTTCCAATCCCCTCTAGTCCCCAAGGCCCTCACAATCCTCCTACTGAAACAAGGAGGTGCCCCACCTCATATAAAACTCTCAAAAAATGTATCTATTCTATACCAGTGTCTGGAGGAAACTGTAAGATTCAAATTATTTAAACAGTAAAACAACTTGGGAAAGGCCATTTGCTTTATAGCTGCCACTTTGACTTGAAGAGAAAACTGCAGCATGGCCCACCTATTCATATCCTTACCATGGTCTTCTATAAGTCTATTAATATTCTCATCTACCATATTGATGAGATCAGAAGATATAAACATGCCTAAATACCATATCCCTTTAGGGGCCCACTTTAAACCTTTTGGATGTAAGCTTGCCCATGTGGGGTCAGCTTTGTAAATAGGCAAAATTTCCATTTTCGGCCAGCTGACATTCAGACTCGACAGTCCCGTGTAGGAATCTGATACCTCCCACACACACAGTAGAGAGGATTCTACCTTAGACAATGTCAACAACAAATTATCTGCATATAGAAGCGTAGAGAAAGACCTCTCACCTACCCATAGCCCTGATATACCTGGATGCTGACACAAAGCTGCATTTAAAGGCTCAATTGACATTAAAAATAATAACGGGCTTAAGGGGCACCCCTGATGCTTTCCTCAGTATAGGGTAAAGGACTCAGATAAAACCCCATTAATTAGAACCCTGGTACTGGGAGCGGAGTATAAGTAATGGACCTACCTCAGAAAATAAGGACCTATACCAAATGCTGACATCGTATAAAACAAATAGTGCCACTTAACTGAATCAAACACCTTTTCAGCGTCTATTGCTATGAAGGCCATGGAGTCTGATCCCTTCCCCGCAATCTGTATCACATCTAACACAGCCCTAAGATTATCACTACCCTGCCTACCATGCATGAAGCCCGTTTGAGATTTATGAATAATCTTTCATGGGAGTAACACTTTTTCATGCAAATAATACTGAAACATTTAGATATTTTATTTTCAGGTAGCATTCAGTGCAGTTATTTAAACATCTAGTCAGATGGGAGAATTGTGAACTTAAAAACTACATTGACTATAACCCACTGTTTATAGTTAACATTGGGTGGTGTACTAATGGATACATTAACATTGTGCAAATGATCTGTCCTTTTTTTTTTACTATGTAAACTTTATTAAAGAACATCAGTATGTAAACACAAACCATTAACAAAATGCATGCTACAAAGGAAAAACATGAAGAACAACCCCCACCCCACCCCCAAAAAAAGACCAGCTCTGGAATAATGAGGAGAGGGAAACAACATACAAACAGAACCATAGCAAGGGAATACATTAATAAGCGGTGACACACCCAAAGGTGGACAGCCAGGCATTCAAGGGGCCCACTTTAAACCTTTTGGATGTAAGCTTGCCCATGTGGAGTCAGCTTTGCATGCTACGATGGAAAAACGGAGAACACCCCCCACCCCCCAAAAAAAGTCCAGGCTCTGGAATAATAAGGAGAGGAAACAACATACAAACAGAACCATAGCAAGGGAATACATTAATAAGCAGTGACACACCCGAAGGTGGACAACCAGGCATTCAAGGGGCCCAGCAATTCAGATATGATTGAAAGCAATGACTTATAGACCCCAAATTTTGTTCCATATGCAGCATATCTAACATCTCCTTATGTCACTCAGAGAAAGATGGCATGGCCTGATCCATACAATGTCTAAGAATAAGCTTTTTAGCTGCAATAGTAATTAAAGCAAAATTATATCACCTGGAGCCCATTAATGCATGGATGTCAACCCCCCAGCAAGCAATGTTCCTTGGTAAAAGCATCACAAAGGCATACAATTGGGTCCTATGCATCCTGAATACTTTTCCAAAGAGGCTGAGCTTTAGGTCAGTCCTAAAGGATAAGTATCAAAGTGCCATCCCCACCTTTACATGTGAAATTCAGATGTCCTAGCAATTGCTGCACCACAGATAGGGGTACTCTCCTCCTACTTCTCACAGAGCTTATTAGCTCCTTTAGCTTGTCCACCTTTCCCCTTTGGTAAACAAAAAAATCTCCTCCTCGGAGTTGACTTCTATACTCAGAAACTCTAGTCTGTAGCCGGTTGTTCCATCTTACCTTCTGCTAAAGGTACCCCCAGTTTCTCACACATATCCTGAAAGTCTACTTAAATCTCTCTTGTCCATTGCTTTTCTTGTCCTATCAACAGGTTCTCATCCAAGTAATGCACCACTGACCTATACCTCGACCACTCCCTGAACACCCACTGCATCCACGTGCTGAAATCTTCAAATGTTGCACACACTACCGAACACCCCATGGGCATGGTCTTATCAAAATAATACCCCTCGGATTTAAAACCCAATAAATCCCAGTCTTCAGATCTGACTGGTAACAATTGGAAAGCTGCCTCTGTATTAGTTTTAGACAGCCCCATACCCCCTCGACTGCCTTAATGATCTCAACTGCATGGTCCAGTGTCGCATGAGACACTGCACTCTGCTCCTCTGCTTTGGCGTTGTTCACCGACTCTCCCTCTGAGTATGACAATTGGTGGATGAGCCTGAATTGCCCTGCTTGATTTCTTGGCACCAACTTTAATGGTAACACCCTGAAGTTTTCCAGTGGAGGCTCACTAAACTTCCCTTCTACCCTGCCAACCTCTACTTATTTCTGTATTTTCTTGTCCACCACCTCTTCCTTGTCCTTTACTGACCTAAAGTTTTTTGCAGACATTTTCTTACAAATCCCTTGATACTGTAGACTAAAACCTTGTGAAAACCCTTCCCTCAGCAATTTTTCTGCTCTTCTATCAGGGTACCCTTTGATTCATTCTTGTAATATATCCAATCTAATTGGCATGTAAGCTAATTTGAAATCCCTCCTTCTGACCTTCCTTGCCCCTTCAAACTTATCTTCCCCCTTCTCCAGATCCAAATGCAACCCTCTCACTGAAACTCCTCCCCCTGTTGCCCTGGAATGTGTTTGTCCCCTTGCCCTTCCATAATTGCATCGAAAGGGCTGCCCACTGTAGGTTTGGGTACCTGCCCTGTCACCCATCGTCCTGCATCATGATACAGGATGTTGCCCAACGCACTTGGAACAAACATATCAGAATTTACAATCTGCCCAACTGCATGTTGCCTTATTATACCCCCAGCATGTATTCACAATCTGGCTTCCCGCTCCACCTTTTGCTCTTTCACCACTGTTCCCTGCTTGTCCCAAAAGTGTTCATATCCACAAATCCATAAGTGTACTATCCTATCTCAGGTTCCTGTGCAATGCCATTCACTGTCAGAAGGCCTCATGGTATCTCAGCCACCTGTATCCTAACTTACCTTTATATGCATTCTTGATTATTGCCGAATATGACAACAGCAGGATGGCCAACTCTGGCTGCTTCTGCAGCAGGATGGTGTTGAACGATAAAACCTGCTTGCCATGTGTCAATGTTTTTTTCCTTTATAGGTGGTGTCCTCAGCTGTTTTACCCACCAATGCTAATGCTACTGACATTTCTGACTTACCCACCATTTCCCTCTGTTCATTATTTTTTGCAGTTTCTTTGTCCACTAATGCAAAGATATCTAAGTATTTCCCTTTCCATATTTCCTCTTTAATGTATTGTGGGACATGGTCACCCAGCATCACTCCTGGTATCCCATCATTGCCTCACCTTCCCCAATGATTACCCCACCTGCCCATGCTCATCCCCGTGCCTCTTTTAATTCCTTTATTGCTCACTCCATAACTTCTACCCCTTTTTCCCTGATCTCTTCTATATTCCCTTCCAAGTTATCATTCAGTCTGCCATCCTTAGGTCAGCCCCGGGTTCCTTACCCTTGCCCTGATCTGGTGCTTCCAGATTTGGTTGCAGCAGACACTTGTTACCCAGACCCTTCCCAGTGCCCCCAGTTGGCTTCTTCCTCTTCCAGTTCTGCTCTCTTCCTCTTCTTTTTGCTTGGCCACTTCCAACAGCTCATTCACCTTCCCCATTAATTTCACTGATTACTCCATCAGTTGCACACTGGTGCTCTTCGCCAGTGTCTTGCTGAGTGCCATCTCTGTGCTTTGAACTCAAAATGTAATAAAAACACACATTAATCATTGTACCTCTGCCTACCCGTATGATGTGATCTCTATCCCCAAAACACCCTGCTATAGCTTTATGTTGGAACATAACAGAAATCCCTCCATTCCCCCCTCCTTTGTTTTGCTTTATGGCTTAACTTCCCCCTGTATCTTGTTCCCCCACTGCAGCACCCTCCTGTTCTCCCCTGATACCCAGTTCTTTATGTACATACTGTATGCTATCCTTTTTTTAACACCTAATTACCTTGCCCTTACAACCCTGACTGTTGCTCCATGCAATCGGGAGTCCCCCATAACATTTTGCAGGTTTACACCCAGCCAAGGCCCCCAACATCTGATTCCTCCATTTTCAATGTCCTTGTACCCACTAATGGCTGTTCCATTATAAGCTCATAGCCTCGCTATGGCTGTTGTATGCTTGCATACATATTCATATTTTTTTATCCCTATACCCAGCACATGAGGCCCTGAGCACCGGTATGATCCATGTAGCCAAAAGGCATCCCGTTGTAAACTGGTGGCTCTGCATTTGTTGCAATAACAGCATGTGCAAAGTGAGCACTATTTCTGTCACCGACATTTTGTGTCACATTCGGCCCACCGCCATTTTGACTCGATAAGCCACATGGCATTTCTGTTCACTGTTATCGCATCTGACCATCCACCATTTTACGTTAGAAAACCATGTGGTGAACCCCTTCCACCTCAATCTTAAACACCCTCCAAATCCCTTTTTTCTGTGCTACATAGCAAACATTAAAACCGTGATATCGGAACTTGGTTGGTTAGTATGAACCATTAGCTAATATGACATGTAATTCAACATTTTACATCACACTCGTATTAACTTTACCATAGACTGGTAGCCTGCAGTACTCGTGTCAGTCACCTTGCTTCCAACTCACACTTCCCATATCCCCAGTCTCCTTATAGGCCCAATTATTGACCTCCTGCTAATTTAAACAAGCAGAACAAAATTTATTCTCTCTCTTTTAACAACTGCTACACCTTGGACTGTACCACCGTATTTACTGAAGTACCAAGGCTTATGTCACCCACCCAGATACCAGACCCTGATAATAGCCCACCTTCTCCACAAACAACTTCATTTTGCCCCTCATGGCCAGATTAGTAACTCTTTCATCTCCCCATTGGGTCAGTATATGCTCTCCTAACAAAACACCACAATTCACCTTTCATCCTTTTCAAATCTACTTTACACATCCTAAAACACCCTATTAATGAACTTGCTAAAATTGCAAAACACTTTTTTTAAACAAACTTTTCATACCCCTCTGCAGCTGGAGGACACCCCTCATTAAAAACACATAACTCTAGCCTTACCTCATGATGTCTCCAAACTTGCCCACAACTGCCAATTGATGTGCTAAAATCTAATTAATTCAAAATCTTTGCAAAAGAATGGAGCTCTCCCCTCTTACCTCCCCTTTTGTAGTCCATAACTCTGCCACTATCTGCCCCTGGGCAATCATCTTGTCCCCCAACCCCCTACTCTGAGTTGTCTTATGATATCATCTGCCCCACCTCGCTTCTTCCCACTTCCATCTCCTAACCCAAACCACCATCTACTCCCCTTATTCCCCATCATCACCACCTCTTACTCCAGCCAGCACCCTTGTCACTTCCTCTAGAAAACCCCTGGCAACTCAGGTTGCCCTATAATGAGCAACTCCATTTACTAACAAATGATTCTTAAGCTGACCTCTAAAGATAAAAATAGTAGAGGCTTGAATAATTGATAAAGGCAAGGAATTAAAACATGTAGGTATCGTAAATGATACAAAGGTATACATCCTGGGAACTGTAAGATGGTTAGATGAAACTGATCTGGTGTGAACAGTTTGATCAATGGCCTGAAAATACTAGAATTTAAAGAGAGAACTAATTGAATCATCTCTTTTTTTGCTAACATGACCATATGAAATTGGTACCTTTGATCAAGTGGCAACTATCACAGAGAATCCCATGATGGTTGTGAGGAAAGATCAAGGAAGCCAAATAAGCAATTTTATTGCAAGGGCCCCTCACTAGTTGGGTATCATCAGTATAAAGTGAAACCTGACATGGAAATCAGAGATTGCATGGGCTGGGGTGAGGCGTTAGGTAGAGAAGAGAAACAGACCAAGAACAAATGCTTGAGGGACAACATATAGTTGCAGCAAAAGGTATGGTCAGATATCTCCTAACATTTCTGTGGTAGCTCTAGTAAAATTCCCCTTCTGCCTGCAGTACCACTATAGGACCTTGAGAGTGAATCCTTTTAGAAATATCAGAAAATATCTGGAAATACATAACATGTCTTTTGCTGCAACTGTAGTATAGATGTCAGGAAAAAAGGAAGAAAAACACCACCAAAGACATAGAAAGAATGACTGAGGTGATATGAGCAAAATTAGTGAAGGACAGTACCAGAGACGCAAATACAGTGCATGAGATAGCCAAGGTGGATAAGGTAGTCAGCTGTGTTAAATCATGAGATCAAGTCAGGAAATCAAGGAGAAAAAAAAAAAAGCAATTCTCAGAAGTGATGAGAAGATCAATGACAATCTGAAGGAGCATGTCCTCAGTTTTATTAAAGAAATAAAGATCTAGATTTAAAAGAGTTAAGGACAGGCCATAAACACAAGTGGAGGAGTTGGAGAGGGTTTGTGGGGAGGCGATTGACAGAATAGCAAGCAAAGAGGAAATAGTAATTATGGGGAACTTTAACTGACTTGAACATCCTGGTCTCAGCTATAAATAGGAGCAGGGTCATCCTAGACTCCATGCAAGGGTAATTTCTCAGACAGCTTATTTCAAATCCCACTAGAGATGAGGCAGTACTGGATCTGGTACTTACCAACAGGGACATCATTGCAGATGTCACAGTGGTAGCCCCCTTGGTACAAGCGATCATCATACAGTGCGGTTTGGCTTATAGAATTGGACAGGAGAACAAAAAAACATATTAAGATGAAGGTTCTGGACTTCAGAAGAGTGGATTTTAAAGAAATGGAAGCTTGTCTTAGGAAATACCTTCAAAGAGGGAGACAGCTGGGAGGGAGACACAATGGAAAATAATAAAGCAGGAAATCACTAAGGTAATGGCAAGCTGTTTGAATGTAATTAGCAAGGATAAGAGGAGTTAGAGGCCACTATGATTTTTGAAGGAGGTGGCTAAGAGTGTAAAGGATAAAAGACAGTGTTCAGGAAGTGCAAGGAGACCCAAATGGAGATGGACTGGGAGGTATATCTAGATGAAAGAAGAGAGGCAAGAAGAAGGGTAAGGACAGCAGAGGCTCAAACTAATGAGAGGATTGCCATGCATGTCAAAAATGGGGATAAGTCTTTTTTCATGTACATGAGTGAAAAGAGGAAGACAAGGGGTGATATAGTGGGAATCAGGAGACCTGGGGGCATATGCAGAAAAAGACCAAGAAAAAGCTAAAATTTAAATGAATACTTTTGCTCAGTCTTTGCAGTCCAAGAGGGGTGGGCTTGACCAACATGCATTAACAGGCACCATGGGAGGGGTGTGTGGCACAAGTCCATTTACCAAACCGAGAGTCTGCCAGGATTGGAAGCCCTAAAGAAATCAGAGCAATAGGGCATGACAGAATCCACTCAAGGGTACTAAAAGAATTAAGCATGATGCTAGCCACCCCTCTGACAACACCATTCAGCGCCTCATTGGAGATGGAGATTGTTTCAGAGGATTGGAGGAGGGCCAATATGGTCCCTCTGCACAAGAGTGGCAGCATAGAGGAAGCTAACAATTGCAGACCAGTCAGTCTCATATCAGTGGTGGGGAAATTAATGTAGTCTCTGCTGAAGAAGAGACTGATGGCGTACCTGTAGACAAATGGACTGCAGGAAAATCTGCAGCATGGTTTCACAGGGTGGAGGACATGTTAAAAATATCTCATAGATTTTTTTGAATGGGCAACTAGGCATGTGGATTAGGGGATGGCAGTAGATGTGGCCTATCTGGACATCAGTAAGGCCTTTAACACTGTACCACACAGAAAGCTGATAAAGAAACATATTAGCTAGTGGATGGGGGAAAAGAAGGTGAGTTGGGTATCCAGCTGGTTGAAAGACAGGAGGAAGAGGGTGGTCATAAATGGCTGTCACTCTGTTGATGAAAAAGTGACCAGTGGAGTACCACAGGGATCAGTATTGGGTCATGTCTTCTTCATTGTCATCATTAGTGGCATTGCTGAGGTATTTGAGGGGGGAGGTGTGTCTTTTTTGTAGATGACACAAACATGTGCAACAGGCTGGACTCCTAGGAGGGGTTGAAGAGAATGCAAAGAGATCTGGGGAAACTAGAGGAGTGGTCTAGATGTAACAGCTGGGTCTCCATGCCAAAAAGTGCAAAATCATGCACCGGGGGAGGGCAAATCTGAGAATCCGTATAAGATGGTGGGGGTACTTACAGTTACCAAGCAAGAAAGGGACCTTGGGGTGATCATATCTGATGATCTCAAGGTGGTCCACAAGGCAGTAGCAAGGCAAGCTGGATGCTGCGGTGCATAGTGATGGGGATTTCTAGAAGGAGAAGGGATGTGGTGCTTCCTTTGTATTGCTCACTTGTAAAACCTTACCTGGAGTACTATGTCCAGTGCTGGAGACCACTCCTTTGCAAGGACGTTGGCAGGGTGGAAGCGGTCTAGATGAGGGTTACCAAAAAGGATGCATGAGAACTATATGAGGAGAGACTATGGGAGCTCAGCATGTAATCTCTGGAAGAAAGAAGTGCAAGAGGGGACATGATTGAGACTTGTATGTACCTCAAAGGATGAGCAAGGTGTAGGAGGTAGGGTTGGGCAACATTTATCTTCCACTTACGAAATTCTGGCAAAATTGTGATTTTGATTCCACACAATTTAATGAAATATTTGCAAAAATTTCATGAAATGTCACCACAATTCTGATTTCAGTTATTTCCATCTAATTTAAAATGAATGTGTCCAGTTTGGTATGCTGACTCTACTGGGATACATACAGAAGTGTACCAAATTTCAAATCTCTGTCATTAAGGTGCCTGAGTTATAAGCCTCCAAACTTTTGGAAATTTTAACATTACATTTCAAAATTATGTAAACTGCTGAATTTAAAATCCCTAAACTTTGAAACAAGAGAACAGAGTATCACCAATTCTTTAAGGGTCATTGACTCTAAGTATTAGGCTTTGAAGCCATCCCCATGGCCAGCATTAGAGTGATGCACTGCCATGCTGATGACCGAGGTTCAGAAGTGATCCCAAGAAGTCACATTGGGAGGCAGGCCATGGCCAATACAGCTGCCGCTTTAGCAGTACATATTGATCCGGTAGGGTTGGCAGCAGGTTCCACCAGCACAGCACCAGCAGTGGCTGGGACAGAGGGCTTGTTCCTGCAGCAGGGGAGCTATGGCTGTGTGAGCCTGACAAAGGCATCAACCCCATCAGGAGATGTGGGAGGTAGAAATGGGCAACAAAAAGCCAGTAGCCAATTTGACTGATGGCTGGGTTCAGTCTAATCAGGGTATATCCCTGTGAACAGGGTATATTCCTGAGAGATGAGTGGCCATCCTGGAGAAAACCAATATGTCAATTCTTTAATCTCTTGATCATATGCTGGACAAGATAGAAGCAGACAAAGATTCAAAAAAAATAATTAAAGTTGAACTTCATGAGCTTTTCTGAAATTGTGGAATGTAGTTATACTTTCGTTGAAGTCCTGTACCCCAGACATACACTTGAGTTGCCATCGTAGAGGAAGGAAAAGGCTTGGTAAAGTAGCAATAAGGCAGCCTTCATAGGAGGCTCCATTATTAAAGTGTAGTTGTGACAAATGTCAGGTTACTCTCTTGAGTGATGAACCATGAAGAATAGTTACGGACATCACTGTGTGCTAGCCTTTTTTCTTGCAATATGCCAGATAACCACTAGAGGTGGCTGACTTCATGACTTACGGAAACACATGCACAGGCAGCATTGTTTCAGTACAATGCCACCTGCTGACTGATTAACAACCCTGTAGATTACAATGTATATTTTTATTATTTGAAAACGCTGGTACCAAGTGACACCAAGCCTTACAACTAGCTACAACTTAGGGCATTGTGAAAGAAGTATCTGGATATCTTAGATCATTATGGACCATGATACTTAACATCACTGCCACAGGAGTGTTGGAGGGGTATTGCAGGACATGATGCTAGTGCAGGTGAGGTGATTCAGTGGCGATAAGTGCTTTGCTAAAGTTAAATTCCACAAATTGAATTCTAGTGCTATTTTCTAGTATGCATCCATAAATTTTGAACAACTTTTTCCAGTTAGTAATTTCTGAAGTATCCACAAAAAAATGTACCTACATAGCAACATTTATCCAGCTTAAATAGATTCCAGGAATATGCATACCAAATCATGACTGTATACCTGCAGTAGCAGTGGAGCTATAAGCATCCATATATTTTGAACATCTTCACATAGTTTAACAAACACATTGTGAAAAGAGAATTCCTGTGACTTACAATTTACATAACAACCTAACTCCCTATTTAGAAGTTTCTAAGACTCTTCCAAAAATGTATGCATATACATTTTCAGTTATCTAGCTCCAAAGGTGGCCAAGTTGTAAGCATAGAAACATTTTCTGAAATTTTCACATGAATAATAAATTACCAGGCTTTGAGACCATACAACATTCTCTCCCCTCATCCAAATGTCATTTAACTTGGCAACCATTTAGGACCTCTCCCAAACAGTATGCATGCCATGTTTCAGATCTCTAGCTATTTGTGTAATGAACTTATGACCATTTAAATCAATTACATTTTAGGAGGGAAAAACTGCAGCAGTTCATGTAATTTCACAAAATTTATTGAACGTCATTATAATTCTGCAAAACTGGAATTTGTTAATTTCACCCAGCCCTAGCAGGAGAGGAATCTCTTTTACAGCAGGAGGAGCACCGGATCACAAGGGTATGGTATGAGGCTTGAAGAGGGAAGTTTACGAGAGATGTGAGGAAGTACTTCTTCACAGAAAATGTTGTGGACTTCTTGAACAGCCTTCCAGAAGAGGTGGTGTGGCAAAAACAGTGGGGATCTTCAAACATATCTGGGATAGGCTCATGGGTATAATAAGTAGAAGTAAGAGAGTAGGGATGGACACTTGTGAGGAGGGAGGGTCCAGTATGTAATAGGCAGGGAAAATAAGGTAGACTAGATGGGCCTACTGCTCCTTTTCTTCTGACTCATTTCATGTTTCTATGACATTGTTAAAGAAGATATTATTTGAGCTATACTGTAGGTGAAGATAGCATTTTCAAGGACTTCACTATTGATGGGGAGGTTAGAGGTAGGACAATATTTGGAGTGGATATTAACATCAGTGAATGGTTTCATAAGATGTGGAGTAATAGCAGCAGGACTGAGGGCAACAGGGACAATATTAATGAAATGGAATGGTTACTGATAGCTGGTATGTAGACTGATAGGAAACAAAGGCAGGAGAGGATGTGGCAGCAAGGCATAATGTCAAGGGGAGAAGTACTCATATTCAAAGACTAAATTATTTCAGAGAGGTATGTGGTAAAGATTTGGGGTAGAGATGAGATAAGAGAAGAAGAGATAGAGGTGACATTGTTTGGGAAGAAAATTAGGTACAGTAAGTAAATAGATAAATAAGTATTGTATTTCTTAAGAAACCTATCCCAACAGATCGGGGCACCTTACAGATTAAACATGCAAACATAGGAATTAGCCAGTAGAAGAAGGCATTGTGGTCTATGGAATCTGCCCAGTGCAGCACCTATGTATTCATCATTACATGTCACTTCTGTCCTCCTTCTCTGGAAACTCTTAACCTCCCCTTAACTTTCTCTCATCTTCTCTTGAAAACACAGTTTTCTGATTCAATCACTGCCTCCTCAGGGTGCCTATTCCATCTCGCCACTACCATTTGTTTTTTTTTAAAAGTACCTCTTGGTCTCCTCCTAGAACTTACCTCAAGCCAGTTTGTAACTGTGCACCCTTTTATTTTTGTTATCCTTGATCTTACAACGTTCACTGGTATAAAGCTTGGGGTGTACAGCCTGTTACAGAAGGTGGTACTTAACTGAATTTGATATGCACTTTAAATAAATATTTAAAACTTTTTTGCAATTCCTGAATGCACATTCAAATTTTTGTTTGTTTGTTTGTTTGTTTTTCTGGTGCATCAATGTTGTTAATACTCTTAAGTTATTAAAAGTCTCTATCATGTCCCCACATTCCCTTCTGTGCTTAAGCAACTGCATATTTGGATACTTCTGCCTCTATTCATACGAGAGCTCCTACTGACTCTCAGTTATTTCTGTGGTCCCTCTCTGCACTGTCTCCAGCTGGTTTATGTCTTTTTTGTGATGGATGTTCCAGTACTGCACACAGTACTCTAGATGCAGTACCACCACAGATATGAGTAATGTCAGAATGAACTCTTTTCTTCTGCTGATGAACCCCTCTGCTTATGAAACCCTGAAACCTGTTAGCACTCACTGGAGCCTTGTTACATTGCATATAAGGTTTCATGTTGCTCATGTCTGCAATCCCTAGGTGTTTCTTCTCTTTGGACACCATAATGGTCAGCGTCCTCATTCTGCACTGGCCATGGGGCTCTTTCTTCCAGAATGTTTGACCTTGCACTTCTTTGTGTTGGATCATATATGTCAGATTCAGGACCCTCTTTTCAGCATTGCAAGGTCTTCCTTCAAGTCTATGATCCCCTCCTCTGTGTCCACCCTCTCACAGAGCATGTTGTCATCCACAAAGAGGCATGTTTTGCCCTTAATGCTGCCCCGATGTCCTTTATGGCATATTGAACAGCACCAGTCTGAGCACTGAGTCAGTGGTACCCCTCTGACAAACTCTCTCATCCCAGAGTATCCTCCCCTGGCTACTACCCTCTGGATTTTCTCCCTAACTAGTTCATCACCCACCTAGACATCTTGAATATGTTTATGTATACAGCAGCAAATTATTTCTCAAACTATTTCTACAATTATTTCCAGTGGCCAAGCTAGTTATCCATTAAAACTCAGCTAAAATATTTACCAAATATTGCACAAGACCCAACTAAATGTTTTTAGTTACACAATCCCTGTCACAGATCACAATTAGTCAATAAACATCAGGTAGAGCAAGCTGTATTTTAAATCCCCTTTAAACTGTTCTCCTGATGGGCCTCCCTTCCATGATGTGGTAAGGTATTCCAAAATAATGATGTAGCACATGAAAATGCATGGTCCCCAAACTGCTTAAGATGCAACATAGGGACAACCAATAGGCCCACCTAAGAAGTTTGAAAAATGGGTGGTGTAGGTAGGAGCAGTAGGTGGAAGTTAAGAAAGGTGCAGAAGAGATGTTTCATGGATTGTAGCTAGGACTGGGTGAAATTTGTCTTCTGTTGGTAAGTTCTGGTGAAATTCTGATTTAGCTTCTACAACGTTTCATTAAATGTACATGAACATTTTGTGAAATTTTGTCAAAAATGTTATTTCAGTTATTTCCATCTATTTTTAAAGTATTTGTTCAAATTGGGCCATCTTTGGCATGGTGGCTTTACCAATCTCTATACATAAGTGTACCAAGTTGCAAATTTCGGTCTGAAAAAGTGACTGAGTTGTAAGCCTCCAAATATTCAGGCATTTTAAAATCTCATTTTGCAACCACGTAAACTGCAGATGCTAAAACCGCTGGAACTTTAAGCTAGAGAACTGAATATCACCAGTTTCATTATGTTCATTGACTCTAAACAGTAGGCATTGAGGTCATCTGCATTGCCCAAAAGCAGATTGTTATGTTGACATATTGATGTCCATGATTGGAAGCAAGCCCTAAAAGTCACATCGTGAGGCAGACCAAGGCTGAGACAGCTTCTGTTCTGCAGTACATCTCAGTCGTGGAGGGTAAGCAGTGGGTTCCACCAATACAGTGACCCTGCAGGTAGGCCAGGAAGCTCATTCTTGCCACAGGGGAAGCTGTTGCTATGCATTGCTGACATAGGCATCACCCCCACCAGGAGAGGTGGTACAGAAAGCATGTGGCACAAAAAAGACAGTAGCCAACTGAATTATTGCTGTGTTCAACCTGATCAGGGTATATCACTGTGAAAAGGGCATATCTCTGACTGACAAGCTGCTGACTGGTAGAAAAAATGATATGAAATAAAAGAGGCTGTAAGTGTGTGTGTGTGTGTGTGTGTGTATCTGTGTGTGTGTGTGTGTGTGTGTGTGTGTGTTTGTTTCAGCTCTATAACCTCTTGCTCAATGGTGAGTCAAGTTGTCAGCAGCGAAAGGTTCCAAAAAAAACATCAGTAATTAAAGTTGAATTTCATAAGCTTTTGTAAAATTGTGGAATGCTGTAATGCATTTGTCAAAGTCATGTCCATATATTTTGCCCAGTCGTACACTTGAGTTGCCATTGCAGATGAGGCAAAAGGCTATATAAAGAGGCAGAAAAGTAGTATCCATAGGAGGCTCCATAGTAAATGTGTACTAGTGTCAAATGTCAGGTCACTATCATTAGTGAAAAACAACGAGGAATAGTCCATAAGCTTTCCTGGAAACAAGTCTGTCTTCTTCCAATATACCAGCTAACCACTAGAGCTCACTGACTTAATGACTTGTGCTAACACATGTAAATGCAGTATTGTTTCTGTACAAGCCTCCTACTGACTGTTTAACAACCCTGTAGATTACAATATATATTTTTACTGTTTGGAAACAGTGGCGCCAAGTGATGTCTAGTCTTTCAACTAGTTGTGACTTAGACCACTGTGACAGAAGTATCTGGATATTTTTAGTTGTGATGGAGCATGATGCTGGGCATCACTGTCATAGGAGTATGGGAGGGGCATTGTAGGGCTATGATGCTAGTGAAGGTAGGGTGATTCAGTTGTGATAAGTTCTTTGTGAAAGTTAAATTCAACAAGTGAAACTCTGCTGGCATTATCTATTACACATCCATGAGTTTTTGAGCAAATGTTGCCAATTAGTAATTCCTAAGGTATCCACAATAACTTTTAAAATACTAAACCACATTTTTACAACTTTATTAGCTTCCAGAACATATTTACTTTGGCATGCATGACAAATCTTGAATTTATACCTGCAACAGCAGTGGAGCTATAACCATCCATATATTTTGAAAATGTTCACACATTTTAACAAATAATGAACTATAACAGTTTGAATTCCTGTAACGTACAAGTTATGTAACCAACTACCCTCTATTTAGTAGTTTCTAAGCCTCTTCCAAGAAAGTATGCACATCAATTTTCAGTTATCTAGCTCCAAAGGTGGCTATGTTGTAAGCATAGAAATAGTTTCAGAAATGTTCATATGAATAATTGTACATTGCCAAACGTTGAGACCCTATATCTTTCCCACCCGTAATTCAATTGTCAAGAAGCTTGGCATCTTTTTTAGAACTCCTTCCAAATAACGAGCATGCCACATTTCAGTACTCTAACTATAGGACTGAGTAATGGCCAGTTAAAGAATTTCCAGAAAATCCCATCAAATTTTGTGGAACTTCACAAAATTATGTGAACTTTTTGGAATTTTGTGAAAATTCTATGAAATAGAAATTTGCTAATTTAAACCCAGCCATAATGGTAGGTACTTTGGAATAAGGAAATGTGGCTAATTCTTCTCATTTGGAGGCTGACAGGAAGTATAGTACTTTTTTGTTTTATTTTACTCTAGCATCTTGGTAAGCAGTCTTTTGAAGAGTTTGTTTTGTCTTCAAGGCCTCAAAATATATTATCAGTTTAGTGGAGCACTAAAGTTTCTCAAGTCAATGAACTTAGAACATACTGTAAGAGCCTAAATGTCATCCTTTTACTTTGGTTACCTGGAATTACGCAAGACAATCAAATATGTCAGGTGCAGGTGTGACATAGTTCATCTAGTTTTGTTTGAACACTGCTGGTGGTTCGAGTGATGTAGTCTACAAATTTTAGTTTTGAGTCCAGTGAGACCAAAACATATTTGAAGGATTGCACTGAATCCAAAGGTTGTGCTGAACAAGATATAATTTGTATGACTTGTGAAGGTAAGGTTTTCCCAGAGATTACATTCGTTTTATGACAATTCAACAGCAACTTGTTTGCCTCCGTCCATTTTTAGGCTAGGTCCAAAACTGTTTGGAGTACCTTATTATTGTCACAGATGGACTTTGATTTAAAGTAATTGATTACATCATCTGCCTAGAGATTGATATTCATGTCATAATAAGAACATATTGGGGAGCATCATTAATCTAATTTGGAAAAGGAAGTGGATTCCAGGCTGCCAGGTTTAGAACATCTCTATAACTGGGTCATCCATTAGTACCAAGATCAATGTTACATTAAAAAATAAATGGATGAAGTCCACATTAAATCTGATGTCTTAGCATTTTTATTCAGTTCTCATTACACAGGAAAAAGGCAACAGTTTTGTGGTGATCCCACTTTATCAGGCCACTGTGTTGCTAAAATAAAAACAAAACAACATAAGAAAATGTTTTAATTATGTATTGATATTAATTATCATATTAAATAAGATCATTTGCTCTAATCATGGATCACAATATGCAGAGGAATCTGTATTAACTTATATTATCTCACTCAATTTCAGTATAAATTGATAATGAACTGAATATTTATAACTTGTGACATTTGTGATAATTGAGTGAGATAATGTAAGTTAATACAGATTCCTCTGCATATTGTCATCCATGATTGGTGCAAATGATCTTATTTAATATGATAATTAATATCATTATATAATTAAAACATTTTCTTATGTTATTTTGTTTTTATTTTAGCAACACAGTGGCCTGATGAAGTGGGATCACCATGAAACTGTTGCCTTTTTCCTGTGTAATGAGAACTGAATAAAAAAGATAAGAAATCTGATTTAATGTGGAATTCATCCATTTATTTTTTAGTGTAACATATGGGGGAGGTCACTGATGAAGAGGTTGAAACCCTTGTGAAGCAAAGATGGATTCTGGTGGGATTACAAGGTAGAGAGAGCATGGAGGATTGACATCACTAATGGCCTTTATTATCTGTGACTTGTTGGTGAGATAAGATATTAGCCATGTTAGTACATCCTACTCCATGCTCAGTTGTAATTTGGGGAGAATTATGTCATAATCCACTGTGTCAAAGGAGTTAGATGAGGTCAATGTAAATTGTGTTTGTCTGGGGATCAGCACTGAAAGCAGATGATAAGTTGGAAGCCTGATTGTGCTTTAGTGAGAAATTGGATTGTGGGGGAGAATATGATCCATCAGTTGCTTGTGCACTAGCTTCCTCAGGCATTTCCTGAGGACAGAGAGGGCTGAGATGGTCAGATAGTTATTAGAATCTGAAGTGGTGCTTGGTTTGAGCATGTCATGTTTGATGGCTAATTCCAGACTAATGGGACTTGACAAGTGCTGACAGATTAAAGAGGGTTGTGATTAGCTGTGCCAGATGAGATGCTGCAGCTTTCAATAACTGGGGTTCAGTGCCCTAGAATCTGATGTTAAGCTACTGCAGCAACTTTGGTAATTCTTGAATAATTTCTGAAGGGTAAAACAGGCTGAATGGTGGATTATTGTGACAACAGAGCAGTGGAGTCATGATTCAGACTCTGTGGCATCGCTCTTGGCGAAAGGTTGAGGTATATGGATAGTTGTTGACCCTTTCCTCGCAAAGTCTCAATGCCATTTCTGAGGTTCTTTGGCTTATTGCTGTTTGCCTGCTAGTATCGAGAGTAGCAAGTTGATGTGGCTCCCATTATAAGAAGAACTACCCTGTTTCTGAGTAATCTATACTGTTCCTAATCATGGTCTTTATGATCAGCCCTGCAGTCTGCCCATGCCTTGTTAAATTGCCTGCAGTGGTCTAAGAGTTCTGGGCAAATTTAAATAACTCCAATATAACCCTTCACATAATCTTGTTGTAATGATGATGATGATGATGTTTAGTGGAGATACTGAGCAATCCTGGTCCTGGATCAAATGACATAAAAAACACTTGACCATAGCTCAAGATAATGCTAGATGTTTCATAAAAAAAGATCAATTTAATCCGAATTTGAATGACACACAATGAGCTAAAGGTACTATACCAAACAGAATCTTGGCTGAATAGTGGTACTGAAGATAAGGAAATTATTTTGCAAAGACTGTCAATGTGTAAGGTGGGAGATAGCAGAGATAAGTGGTGGATTAATACTGTTTTTATTATTTAAACATTTTATTTTATTTCAACAAAATACAATACATGGCATCAAGCCACAAAAAGATTCATGGCAAGTAACACCAAAGGGATAATGAAACAAATGAACCACAGATAGCAGTGACTATCTCCAACTAAACAACAAAAATGTAATACATAAACTAGAAATAGTGAACTACGTCAATTATTAACACCCTATCAGCCTAGGGAGAGTTAACAAAATTGCCCCATATGGTCTTCAAACTGGAAAATACTATATCCCTGGTAAGTACAACAACTATAGAACTATTATACTACATTACAACAGTACTCTTTAACACTATTAACTTAAAAGTTATAATTAATTCTAATTCCAAGGAAGGCACCACCCCCAACTGCTTTAGCTTGAAGAGCACTAAATTACTTCCTAATGGCCCTCTATCTGAGAAAGATCGACTCATTGAAAGTAATGTGAAATAAAATACCACACTTTATAATAATATCACCCCAATGTAATGCAACCAAGGATACCAAACTTGATGGAATTTTGAATTTAATTTCCTACTCGAATACAACACCTATAAATAGGGAGCAGTTTTTGACACTACTTTAACCCATTGAGTCAAAGAGGGAAGCAAGTTGGTACGCCAATTGTGAAGTGGTAAACTTTTCACTTCTAGAGTGGCCCCGTAAATATAGTCCTTATACTCATAGTCCTCCCTGTCCAGTAAGGAAGAATCCCCTAAGATCCACCATCGAGTTGAGTGGGGCAACCATAGACCTAAGACACCCTCTAATAGTGCAATACACAAATCCCAATGCTCCCTTACTGGGGCGCAATCCCACAGGATATGACCCAATGTACCAGGTATGTCTCTACACCTCCAACGTAGATTGGAATCTAAAAGACCCAACTTACATAACTTAACTGGTGTTCTATACCATCTCCCCAGGATTTTCTTTTGTATTAATTGTGACTTAGCATCAGGGGAAATTCAATGTGCATCCCTCCAGCAAGTACACCACAAAGCAGGCTCAATTGTCTCCTGCATCTCCTCTATCTATTGAATCCTATGAGGTTCCTAGTCAGGTGCAAAACCCCTCAAGAGACTCTTATAAATCATGCTAATATGGCCTTTAAGGGATGACATTCACTTTCTTAGGGTCAAGGTAGAATCCGTATGAATAAGTGAAGACTCTGTAATAAAACGCGGGGCAAGAGCATATCTTAACTGTAGGAACTGCCAAAAATCTTGTATAGGCAAGGCAAATTCCTCCTGCAAAAAAGCAGAAGTTTTCAATAACCTGGACCATGAGTCAAATAAATATCCCACAACCCTCAGTCCCTTCAAGGCCCGGGTATCCTGAAAGAGACAGTAGATCCCCTATCATTATAGATAGGTTCCACCATAATGGTTCATAGGGACCTACATATGTGTGGTTACAATTAAGAAGTTTCATCACCTTATGCCACATCTGCTTTGTGAACCTCATAGGATCCATAAAACTCTTCTGAAACAACTCTTTCCTAGTTAATAGCATTGCTAAGGGGGAGATTCCCATCCAAAGATTCCTCAATATCTACCCACAAAGGTGAATTTAATCTATCAGGGTAAAGCCACTGTAAACTTTATTTAACCCCAGAGGCCAGGTGGTATGCCCAGGGCCATGTCAAGTTCCAATCCCCTCTAGTCCCTGAGGCCCTCACAATCCTCCTACTGAAACAAGGAGGTGCCCCACCCCATATAAAACTCTCAAAAAATGTACCTATTCTATACCAGTGTCTGGAGGAAACTGAAAGAGTCAAATTATTTAGACAGTAAAACAACTTGGGAAAGGCCATTTGCTTTATAGCTGCCACTTTGACCTGAAGAGATAACTGCAGCTTGGCCCACCTATTCATATCCTTACCAAGATCTTCTATAAGTCTATTAATATTCTCATCTACCGTACCGATGAGATCAGAAGATATAAACATGCCTAAATACCATATCCCTTTAGGGGCCCACTTTAAACCTTTTGGATGTAAGCTTGCCCATGTGGGGTCAGCTTTGTAAATAGGCAAAATTTCCATTTTCGACCAGCTGACCTTCAGACTCGAAAGTCCCATGTAGGAATCTAATACCTCCCACACACATGGTAGAGAGGATTCTACCTTAGACAATGTCAACAACAAATCATCTGCATATAGCAGCATAGAGAAAGGCCTCTCACCTAGCCATATCCCTGATATACCTGGATGTTGACACAAAGCTGCATTTAAAGGCTCAATTGACATCAAAAATAATAATGGGCTTAAGGGGCACCCCTGATGCTTTCCTCAGTATAGGGTAAAGGACTCAGATAAAACCCCATTAATTAGAACCCTGGCAATGGGAGTGGAATATAAGCAATGGACCCACCTCAGAAAATTAGGGCCTATACCAAATGCTAACATCATGTGAAACAAATAGTGCCACTTAACTGAATCAAACACCTTTTCAGTCTATTGCTATTGTAACTCCCAGACCCCTGCTTTTTTGCAAACGACAGGTGGTATGCTGTTGAAGTTGACAGCAGTACCTGGTGGGGACTGGGTTCAGGGAGGACTAGGTTACTCAGCACAGGGGACCTAGGTTTGGCTACTCTGCACAGGGGCACCCAAGTAAATCCAAACACAGGAAGCAATAACTATAATGTCCAATACCAGGAATGGGATTCTAAAGTGTGGCTTTTATTCACATCCAAACTGAACAAACAAAGCATAGACAGACCCCCATGGGGCTACATTCCTGGTAATGCAGATAAGAGTAACAGAACACTTCTTCAACATTTCAGCCCTCAGGCTCTGAACCCATCAGGCACACAGCCCAGACTTGCATGCAGCTTTGGGTACACAGCCCGACTTGTACACTACTTGGTTTTTTTCCCTTGGCCCGGCTCCCCCACTGGCCACTTGATCGCGGTCCATATGGCAGTGAACCAATTTTCTGTTGGTGGCTCCCCAAACCACCTTAGAGCCTTTGACTCCTTAAGGGAAATTTTCCTTCCATCCCGTGTCTGGGTACTTCCCTCATCACTGGCCAAGTGCCATAGGCAAAGTAGATATTCAAAGAGCAAATCCTTAGAGGTGGACCTGGTTACTAAAGATGGGGGGTTCTCCCACCTCCAGCTCCCACAGTCCATACCCGGCCATTTCTCTGGACACTAAACAACTCTTTTTGAAAGCTTGGCAATGTAGATTACAGGGTAGATGTATAACACATCTCCTCTACATGTCTTGATTTTCCCCTTGTGCCGAACTTGAACATACTTTTACTTTGGCTAAGCCTATTACTCTAGGCCTCCCACTACTTCAGCAGTCCAATCCCCACTTTAACACAGTTCAGGTGAAACATGGGCCCTTTGGAAAGAGCAGAACTCACCCTTTGGTTGCAGGTGCCCCACAGGCGAATCTTGAAATCTTCTTGTACCCCACACACATGGAAAAATAAGGCAGCTTCTTCTCTAGCAGTAGCCAGGGGATTGCCCCTGGAATAGCTGGCAAATTTTCCACCCCCATCCCCTGAGGGATGGGGCACAGAGACCTGTATTGGCTGCCTCCACCACTCAAAGAACAGCTTACTGTGTCCCTCTTTAGGCGGAAACACATGCGTTTCCCTAAAAGTAGCTCTATTTCAGAGCTGAGGCTCCAAGAGCCTGCGCACAGAACTGCTGTGCTCCTCTCTTCTTCACTGCTCACACGGCAATCTCCAACTCCAGACTACTGTTAAAAACTCCCAACATTCTAATCTAACTCCCTTCTGCAGATTCCAATGTGGCTCATGCAGCTGCGATAGTTCTATGGTGATGTCATCCCTCAGTCTCAGCTGAAACTGAGAACAGAGTGAGATGGTGTGAAATCCATTTAACTGGAGTTTTACAAGCTGCCTTCCATGCCTACAACTAGGTCTTACTGAGATTCTATTAACCCCGGGTAACAGGGGGGTTACACTCGCCTTGGACCAGGAAAATGACTCTCTGCAGTCATTATTTACCCGGCTTAGGCCATTCCACCCTATGTGCTACCTGCAGAGGGGGGTGATCAGGCCCCCTCCTACCATATGCGAGCACAGGCAGGCAACACTAAGGGCCTAGATGCCTTTAGCTGACATATCAGCCTCAACTCTACCCACTTAATATGGATGCCTAGTGGCTCTGGTAGAACTGTCCAGAGCATAGCCTTAATAGCTCAGCACTGCAGTCCCTATGGCCATTCAGGACCACAGCCTGTCTATCCCCCCAAGCTCTCTAGGGAAAATCTCTCTGCCTCTAACTTAACACCCCAAAATAAAAACAAAATGGGCATTCGCCGACATTGGGCACCCTGCAACCACAGACCAAGAAACTAATACCATTTATTACATTACATTACTGCCTCCCTACCCCCACAACCACACCTGTGGAAGGAAAGGGTTACTACAGTAACAACAACAATAACAACCACAGTACTTAAAATTACTTCACACTAAAGTACTATTGAGGAACTCCGATGAGCCCCTCCTCCTCTTCTTGTCTTCTCTTCTATCTTCTTCAGGACCACCTGCAAGAAAAAGAAAGACAACACACACTCCTAATCTGCATACACAGTCTATCTAAACCCCTACCATCAAAACACTAGAGAATCCCAAAAAGATTTTTTTAGAAAAGGTAGAAAAACAGTATATACATTAGAAAACAGTAGAAAAACAATGACATTATTTACAGTACACATCTGGGGGATGGAGTACCCTAAAAGTCCCATCTAGTGACCACAGTGCCCGAAGGCTAGTCCATTAAAGAGTCTCTCCTGGGCTGGAACCTGGTAAAGCACATTTCTAGCAGGCCAAAGTCCTGAAGGGGAGAGTCTTTGAGGACAGTTCACACATTCTGGAGTCTGCTAGTGTAGGGTGTGTACTGCAATGTCATAAGGATAGAAAAGTTTGGACTTACCAGCCCCTTGTAGAAGGATTAAGACACACCGACTTGCTACTCAGCTGAAGACTCTCCCTGGAAGCATTTCTTCCAATACAGCTGGGCAGACATCTTCTGGGAACTACAGGAGGGCACATCTGGAAACTGCTGGGATGATGTCATCTCTGGAGATGGAACCTTAGAACAGGAACAAAAAGGAAAACATTTGGTCTGACGTCGTCCGATTACCAGGTGATGGATCAGGATACAGCTGGGCTGGTGTCCTCTCTAGATCTGAAGTCATCTGGGGGGCCAGTCAATGGATTCTGGAAAGGCCAGTACACTTTAGAACTGATGAATGTGGGGCGCCTGACTCCTGGATGTCCATACTGGTGGATCAATAAAGGCACTGCAAAGGCTGGTGTGGCAGTATTGACTACCACTGCTTGACTTTCCATCTGGCAGGCATGGGCACATTTGCCGGGAGGTCCTTGCATTGAGGCCAATAGTACCGGGGGTCAGGAGCTTGAATTATTACCCTGTCTGGGCGCACATAATTTACACTGTAGAAGGTTTCACGTCCCTCCCCATCCACTATTTGCACAGTGCACATTTCATTGCTTAGGCCCAGATCCAGGATTTCCTGCTGTTCTCAATCTCCTCCCAGACTTTCCGAGGAAAGGTAGGAAAGGACATTCCATAGATTTCATTCGCCTTCCTACCAACCAGTCTCTCCTCTTTACTAGCTTTGGTCAACCTGAGACCGCTGGCCTGGCTTGGGGGTGGCCAGTCCTGGTTCTGCCAGCTACGCATCCTCAATGAGATGAAAAATGGATCCCTGACTTCTTCTTCTTGCACAGCCAGGGCAGTGGCATCACCACTCTCTTCCATGCATTCTTCCGAGGCAAGAGCTTGAGGCTGTGTACCCGTTCCTTTTTCACAAGGCCACATAGGTTCCCCCTCATCTTCTTCCTCACTGAGAATCCGTGCCCAGGAGTGAGCAGTCGTCCTCACTCCTGAGACTATCCACTCATCACTAGGTGCGGAGGTCGACACCTCCCATTCAAAGGCCTCCCTCATCTCATCTTCTCCTGTGAGACTTGGGCTAGGCCCACCCAGGGGTCTACTGATGCTTTGTCTGAATTATCCTTCTGCGATCCAGCATCCGAAACATCAGCATCTGCTTCTGTATCTAAATCTGCACCCTCCAGCTTTGTGCCTCACTCCCCTGATGGGTCTTCTTCAACAGGCTCAGCCTGGTGCTGTGTGCTGCCAACTACAGAGTTCTGAACCTTTGACCATGTGGGAGCCAAATGAATCTGGGGTGCTTTATATAAGTCATATTTCTCTAAGTACCCCGAACAGTGAGGTACCATGAAGACGTCTCTTCCAGCATTTAAGCATATTTGACACACTTGCACTGGATATCCAGGAATCACCACATGAGAAGGCAGTTGTCCTCCATAATAACACCTTTCAATGTCCCTTAACCTATTTACTGCTGCTGTTACTGCAGCCCGGGCATGATCTGGTTAGCGAGCTGGTTCTGAGGCCATAAATGCAGGGAAAACAAACAAATGCTCACTGTTACTGAAAGTCCCACTTCACTGAACACTTTCTTTACTTTTAAAATGTCTCCTGTGCTGCTGTGTTTACTTTACTACACCACCCTGTAATGACGGCGGCAGCACTCCTCGCATCAACATTCAGAAATTGGGTCAAGCCACTGCGCATCTGATTTACATACACTACTGATAACTTTTGCTCAAACTGCACAAACTTGCACTGTTCTTTTTCTAACACATTTACATGATTTGCCACGGACTCTTCACTTGCTGAAAACATTGCTTTAGCTCACAGTCCCTTAAAGTCTCAGGATTTCAAGCACAGGATTGCTCATAACTAGTGCTGCACATTTGGCTACAACTCACAGTCTCTCTCTGGCTTTGAAACTTTAAACTGATGCTGAATCCATAACTATGCTCACAGTCAATGGCCTAGCAGACTTGCTGTAGCTGGTAAAACTTAACACATATACAGCTGGCTTTTGGCAGAAAATCACTGTTTGAGCAACTTTTACTGTTGGTACTCACTGTTTTCAGTAGCTGTTTGCTGCGATGGAAAAATGGCCTGCATCCAGTCTTGGAGGCCTCAGAAAGAAAGCAGGTGGGCAGTCCTGCCGATCGTCTCTCCGATCACCACACTCGCAATCCAGTCAATCAGGATGTGGGTTGAGCCTGATTTTAAACAGCAAAGGCTATTTTTGAAAGTTTTACAGCGCTTTTTAATCACCGCGATGCTCCTCCACCAAGCCAGTACATGCACTCCTCTCACACTCTCTCTCGAATGCTGGGCAGTCACTGCAGAACTGGCTGGGGGGCAGGACTGATTGCAGCCTCACCAATCACATGATGCCATGCAAATGAGCCTCTTTCCCTCGTGAGTGCTCTTCTCTTCACTGCGATCATCCAGCAGGCAAATTTAAACTGCAGAAACCACTTTTTTTTTTCAACTGACTCCACAGCAGGAGCCCATTTCAACCATTTAGCATGGCCATTCACACAGCAAGTCTCTCAATTTACTCAAAAGCATTTCCAACATCCAGGGCACAATTTTCCTGTTGCTACCCCTAGTCTTCCACACTTTTCTTTATCACAACAATTCTTTAAAAAGCATTTCCAGTGTCCAGGGCACAATTTTCCTGTTGCTACCCTTAGTCTTCCACACTTTTCTTTATCACAACAGTTCTTTTAAAAAGCAGGCAAAAATGCTGTAAACATTTGATGCAGGACAAGGGCATACTCTTTCAGCTTTACAGCTCCTTGGTAAACAGTTGGCATTTTAGCAGCAGCATAAGAACCACAGCACACAGCGACACACTAGTTAAATTGCTTCAGCTTTTTGGGCTACCCACTGCCAGATAGCCAAAATGCTAGCCCCCTGTCTGAGCACCCTTCCTCCCTAAATAAAAATCCAAAGCGGTGCCTCCATTTTGTAACCCCCGAACCCCTGCCTTTTTGCAAATGACAGGTGGTATGCTGTTGAAGCTGACAGCAGTACCTGGTGGGGACTGGGTTCGGGGAGGACTAGGTTACTCAGCACAGGTGGCCTAGGTTTGGCTACTCTGAACAGGGGCACCAAAGTAAATCCGAACACAGGAAGCAGCAACTGTAATGTTCAATACCAGGAATGGGATTCTAAAGTGTGGCTTTTATTCACATCCAAACTGAACAAACAAAGCATAGACGGACCCCCACGGGGCTACATTCCTGGTAATTCAGATAAGAGTAACAGAACACTTCTTCAACATTTCAGCCCTCAGGCTCTGAACCCACCAGGCACATAGCCCGGACTTGCATGCAGCTTTAGGTACACAGCCCGACTTGTACACTACTTGGGTTTTTTCCCTTGGCCTGGCTCCCCCGCCTGGCCACTCAATTGTGGTCCATATGGCAGTGAAACAGTTTTCTGTTGGTGGCTCTCCAAACCACCTCAGAGCCTTTGACTCCTTAAGGGAAATTTTCCTTCCATCCCACATTTGGGTACTTCCCTCATCACTGGCCAAGTGCATGAGGCAAAATAGAAATCCAAAGAGCAAATCCGTAGAGGTGGACCTGGTTACTAAAGATGGGGGGTTCTCTCACCTCCAGCTTCCACAATCCATACCCGGCCATTTCTCTGGACACTAAACAACTCTTTTTGAAAGCTTGGTAATGTAGATTACAGGGTAGACGTATATCACATCTCCTCTACATGTCTTGACTTTCCCCTTGTGCTGAACTTGAACATATTTTTACCTTGGCTAAGCCTATTACTCTAGGCCTCCCACTACTTCAGCAGTCCAATCCCCACTTTAACACAGTTCAGGTGAAACTCGGGCCCTTTGGAAAGAGCAGAACTCACCCTTTGGTTGCAGGTGCCCCACAGGCGAATCCTGAGATCTTCTTGTACCCCACACACATGGAAAAATAAGGCAGCTTCTTCTCTAGCAGTAGCCAGGGGGTTGCCCCTGGAATAGCAGGCAAATTTTCCATCCCCATCCCCTGAGGGATGGGGCACAGAGACCCGTATCAGCAGTCTCCACCTCTTAAAGAACAGCTTACTGTGTCCCTCTTTAGGTGGAAACACACGCATTTCCCTAAAAGTAGCTCTATTTCAGAGCTGAGGCTCCAAGAGCTTGTGCACAGAACTGCTGTGCTCCTCTCTTCTTTACTGCTCACACAGCAATCTCCAACTCCAGACTACTGTTCAAAACTACCAACATTCTAATCTAACTCCCTTCTGCAGATTGCAATGTGGCACATGCAGCTGCAATAGTTCTATGCTGATGTCATCCCTCAGTCTCAGCTGAGACTGAGAACAGAGTGAGACGATGTGAAATCCATTTAACTGGAGTTTCACAAGCTGCCTTCCCTGTCTACCACTAGGTCTTACTGGGATTCTAGTAACCCCGGGTAACAGGGTGGTTACACTATGAAGGCCATGGAGTCTGATCCCTTCCCCACAATCTGTATCACATCTAACACAGCCTTAAGATTATCACTACCCTGCCTACCATGCATGAAGCCCGTTTGAGATTTATGAATAATCTTTCATGGGAGTAATACTTTTTCATGCAAATAATACTGAAACATTTAGATATTTTATTTTCAGGTAGCATTCAGTGCAGTTATTTAAACATCTAGTCAGATGGGAGAATTGTGAACTTAAAAATGACATTGACTATAACCCACTGTTTATAGTTAACATTGGGTGGTGTACTAATGGATACATTAACGTTGCGCAAATGATCTGTCCTTTTTTTTGCTATGTAAACTTCATTAAAGAACATCAGTATATAAATACAAACTATTAACAAAATGCATGCTGCAATGGAAAAACATGAAGAACACCCCCCGCCCCAAAAAGACCAGGCTCTGAAATAATGAGGAGAAGGAAACAACATACAAACAGAACCATAGCAAGGGAATACATTAATACATGGTGACACACCCCAAGGTGGACAAGCAGGCATCCAAGGGGCCCGGCAATTCAGATATGATTGAAAGCAGTGACTCATAGACCCCAAAGTCTGTTCCATCTGTAGCATATCTATCATCTCCTTATGCCACTCAGAGATAGATGGCATGGCCTGATCCATACAATGTCTAAGAATAAGCTTTTTAGCTGCAATAGTAGTTAAAGCAAAATTATATCACCCGGTGCCCATTAATGCATGGATGTCCACCCCCAGCAAGCAACGTTCCTTGGTAAAAGCATCAGAAAGGCATAAAATTGGGTCCTATGCATCCTGAATACTTTTTTTCAGAGGATGAGCTTTAGGCCAGTCCTAAAGGATAAGGATCAAAGTTCCATCCCCGCCATTACATCTTGCGCAAGCGGATGAATTCAGCAGACCCTATTTATGCAATTTCTTTGGAGAATGATAAAAAGACTGTACAATTTTAAACTGAATTAAACTGTGGCCATCATATTTAAGGTAGTGATGAATAAAGTTCCAGATGGCAGTCCATTGTCGTTCATCCAGACTTGCCCCCAAGGCTCAAGGCCAACACTGTGGATGAGATCCATATCTTAATGTCCAAACCAGCTAAAGGGTTTTGTAAATTGTGGAGGTGGCATGGGGGTCATGCTAGAGCACCCAAGTTCAGCCAGAGTTAAGTCCCACTTGAACATATATGGACAGAAGCCAAGTTTCTTATGCAGCAAATGACTAATCTGATAGTAAAAAAACAATCTTTGGGGTCCAACCCCCACATCTGATGTAAAGTAGTAAGAGAAAAACAGTTGTAATCCAAATATAAATATGAAACCAAAGTAATACCCTTGTGAGACCAAGTTTCTTTATGAAAAGGATTCCTCAAAATAGTAAAATTAGGATTAAACCAAAGGGGCTAATCTAGGGGATTGCCCAAAGAAGATTTCAATAGCTGCTTGAGTTAACTAAAAACAACTACAGAAGTACTAATAGGTGTACCAGAAAGAGAAACAGGTAGAGATTTGTAGTCAATATACAGAAAGGCTTGTATGGAAATTCTCTGCAAGCGGCATAAATCATTCTTAATATTCCACTATTGAGGAACATAAGAAGGGAAACCATCAGGGGTGAAAAAGCCCACCAAAAGTATTTATCACCCTGAGCTGCATGACAATAGGCAAGTAAGTTAGGAGCAGACAGACCACCCAGGGATTTCGCAGCAGACAGGCATAGATATTGAAGTTTATGGCAGTGGACCTTCCATACTGTACTAAAGTAGAAAC
Organism: Neoceratodus forsteri; assembly: GCA_016271365.2. Classification (NCBI taxonomy): domain Eukaryota; kingdom Metazoa; phylum Chordata; order Ceratodontiformes; family Ceratodontidae; genus Neoceratodus; species Neoceratodus forsteri. The sequence continues at coordinate 314,027,649 of CM028134.1, read as the reverse complement.
AAGAGTATGGAAATCAGAAAACCATTTCAAGGACAACCAAACTGACAACACGGCCTTAGCATACAAAATGCAAAAGAGAATATTTATCTTCAGCACACTCACCCAGCCCCACAACGTTAAAGGCAGCCAGCCCACCTAGTTAAGTCCACCTTTATTACCTTAAGCAAATTTGAAATTGCATTGAAATGTCAGGGATGAAGAGGCTGTTAACTAAATACCAAGATATATAATTTCTTTGGAAACCCACCTGTCCTCCCCTCCCCACTGAAGAGCAATCAGCCTTATGAACATTGACATTCAGAGGAAGAACTTTAGTTTTGCCAAGATTTAACTTATAAAATGATACAGCACCACAACGCTGAATTTCAGCTAAAGCAAATTTCCCATCTCCCCCCAGTAAGGGCATTTTAGTATTGGTGCTTATGTTCCAAGATGATTTAGTTTTGATTTCTGTCTCACCACTGGGACCAAAAAGACAACTTATATTATTACAACAATACTGTGTTCAAAATATTTATTAACACTAAGAAGACACGCATTTTAATAGTAGTGAAGTGAAACTCAAAATTTGTCTGGCATGTGAATAATACTCTTTGGATGTTGTCTCTAGTTATTGGTATTTGGGTTTCTATTTTTCTAATAATTGTAAGACAGTAAAACATACCACATATACTTTAAGTAAGTTGTCCCAGACAAAGAATGCTCTATTGAGGTCTAACAGTAAGTATGGGAGACATTCGATAGTTTCTATTTTACATGCAGCAGAAATGAAGATGAACTCTGTAGTTGTGTATGCAGCTGACAAATGATATGTCAAAAATATAGAGTAAATAGAAAATCCTTTTACTCAGTTATACAGACCTATTTTACAAATAGCTAGGTCAACAGCTTCAGAAATTGCTAGAGCAGAGTTAGGCCACAAAAAAATTAAAGAATAAACCATAACAGGGTGTGGGTAATGGTTGGATTTACCCACACCAGAAGTGGGTAAATCCCACCATACCCACATCTTGGAATCATTTATTCTTATTATACAATAACCCCCTTGTCATTTTGCATCAAAAATGTAAAGAATAGTACATTTTTTGCCAGTTTTAAGGTGTTGTTTTTAATTTATTATTGCACCAGAAAAACTACTTCCTTGTTGCTAGGTTAAATCTTTAGGAGATGCCCCCCCCCCACAGCTGATACATTAATATATTGAAACCCCACCAGTGTCTTTTTTTCTTGTTGTTGTTTTGTTTTAAGTTTTGTCATGTTGCAGTGTGCAGAGAGCGAGAGTGCATTGGTGTAGTATGGAAGACTAAGGAGCAAGTTGCAAGTGGGGAGCAGCTGCCCGAGAGAGATACTGGGATGTAATAAAGTGAGATTTTTTTTCTGTCGGATGGAAGTCACAATTGGGAATGAGAGATCATGAAAAGACATGGTGACACTTACTCTAAGCATTGCACTGTTCCCCATTTTGAGGTGTGATACAGACCGTGGACAGCATGACTGACTGAAGATTTCCCCTCACTTTGCACAGCGCTGGTGTGCCTGCTCTGTGGTACAGATGGCAACTCCAGCAGTTACCCTGGATATTGTGACAAAAAGTGTGCATGTCAGCGAAGATACCCCTCTCTCCACACCGCTCATTTCGTGCTACAGATGGGGCTCTAAACACCCTGGACATTGTGAGTTTAATCACATTTTAGTATATTTCAGGGGTTGCTCTCCAATCAGGGTTTACCGTGGGACCAATATGGCAGCATTATTGTTTTGATTTTTGGGATTCAGATTGATTTTGGCAGATGTGGCTGACTGGCACTTTTACCTGTTCGTAATGCCAGGATTTACAACAGGTAAATTGTGCCAGTCAGCCAATCAGATAACAGAATTCTTGGACCCCATTGTATAATGAAACATTTTGCTCTTTTTGCAGAAATAACCTGTTGGATCAAATTTACAAGTACTGATCCAGCTAGGCTAACTAAAAAGTGCATGGAAGAAAAGGTAATTTAGATAACTAGCAACTCTCACCATGGCTGAAAGATATCTTGGATACATTAAAAATTCTGAAGCTGAAACATTTATGGGTAGATTCACTCAAAAATATAACTATATCTCATGATTATGTTAGGTTAATAAAAATAAACTCAAACAAATGTATAACACTGACATAAGGAAAATTAGGACGCTGAAACTACATGGATGGTATGCTCAAAATAAAATCATGTTTTCAAGCTATATGTACTTGTCCCCCAATCCTCAGCCAGAAATAACTCAGGCCACCACCATTTTCACTTTGGATGCTCACTGACATTGTTTATTAAATCATTAGGCACAGCCAGTTTGTACATCCCAAATCATCACATATCTATAAGTCACATTTACAATTTTAGACATAACAGTCCCCTTGGCCTTGGACGTAACAATCCCATCTTCTTCCTTGTGTCTCTTTCTCCTGCTCGCCTCCTGTTCGTCATGCTTTTTGGGGCCCTGACACTGTGAACCAGCCACCCCTTTTTCACTCACCACCATCAGGTACCACGTTACCTGGACCCCCCCCCCCGCCAGGTGCGGACACTGCGATCCACCACCTAGCTCTATGTCCTTCCCCCAACCCCCCCTTACTCTCATGGCTGAGTTCCTTTACCCTCAGCACATGGTCTCTATCCCTCCCCTGTATCTGCCCCCAGTTTCCCCTTGATCCCCCAACTCTTCCACTGCCCCATCTCCAGCTTGCGATGGAAGGTGGGGATCCCCCCTTGCGGGCTACCTATTCAGCCCCCTCCTATTTATGCTCTCTACTATCTCTCCAAATAGGTGCAGAAACAAACCCATGCCAAACTCAGTGAGATGGATGCCATCCGATCTGTTCACTGCATCTTGGTCAAATGATATATCCCTATTTCGTATGTGAATCCCACCCATCTCGATCACTACCCTGCCCACTTTCCTGATGAGACATCTTCTCGCCACTTCCACCACCAGGGGTTTCTTCGCTCCCCTCCATACCCTCTGGGACGTGATCTCGGACCAATCTATCACCACCCTCGGCCACCAGCTTTTTATCTTTTCTAGGTCTGTAATAACGTCTCTCATCAACGATCCCCAGGGCATGTCCCCCAAATTATTGCCCCCTAGATGGACAATGATACAGTCTGGTCTGGCCCTCCGCACCCATAGTTCCTTCAATAGTGGCAGCAGCTGTGGCCACCTCATCCCCCTCAGACCCTTCCATCTCACTTTCATGTGATCGATCTCTGGTTGCAGCAGTGTGCCCATCCTAGTGGCCACTGCAAATCTTTCCACCCAGTAGATAAATGAGTGCCCAATGATCCACACTTACCTCCTGTAGCCTGCTGTGGGGGAGAAAAGGGGGACATCAGTTAGATACAGTCAACACCTTCCGTATCTCTTATAACAGTTCGACGTCCATCTGCCTATCCTCTTGACCTCCTTCTCCCCCACTCCCAAAACAGTTGCCTCTGAAGCTGCCCCAATCCAAAAGGAGTGAGGTATGAACTCATTGGGGTTCTCACCTACAAATGCAGTGTCTTTTTTCAGGACTGCCCCCACTTGAAAACCCTTCACCAGGGAACCATCCCCTTGCACAAACCAGGGGCACCCCACCTGCCCTCTGACTTTCGCATAGGCCTCCATTGCCTGGACAGTGCAGGTGTCTGACGTCCCATCCCTCAATAGCTCCATGGCTGTACCTTCTCCCAACTGGTCTGTCTTAGACTTTTTAAGCAAAATTATGACCTTTTCCCTCCCCCAGATCACACACTGCTCCTGTAACCCAACCTCAGCTGGTCCCTTTCTGGGTGCCACCATTTCCCCAAATCAGAAAGCCCCTATTACCATGACTGTGAATAGGGCCCAGAATAAGCAGGCCTCATTTGCCGAATAGCAGACTTGCCCCACTGCCCGCACTACCTTTGCAAGGAGAGGCCCCATCAGGGGCTGTCTACCATCCTGCTGCTTCCCTTGCCCCCTCTGCCAGCCTGCCATCATCCTCTTAATGGCCCGGCTGCTCGTCACATCTACCCACCCCCTATCCATGGACACCCGGCCAATTCCTGCCAGCTGTACTGCCATGGTGGTGTGCGCTACACCCTTGTCCCATTTTTAACCATATATTGCATCACCTGTCCCTCCTTCACTGGCTCCTCTGTCTCCCATCCCATTCCTGTTCTGAATGACTGGAAAACTGCCCACACCCTCTCGTAAGCCCGTAAGGTGCCCGCTGCCCATGATCCCCTATACAAGGCCCTGGCCTTCTCTCTTCAATCTCCCACAGCTGCTCTGGTACCCTGGTCCAGGTGAGCATGGCTTGCGGCTCCAACTCCCGGAATTGCTCCATCTGAAAATGAGAAAGCTAGTCAGCTACCTCATTCCTGGCCCCCTCAATGTGCCTCACTCTGAAAGACAGGTTAAGCCGCAGCCCCAACAGTATCATACTCTTCAGCACTATGCCTATTGATTCCATCCATCTGGTCTGTCTGTTGATCACATCGACCACACCCTTATTGTCACACCAAAAATCTATCACCTCCCTGCTATCCGTGCCCCTCCACACTTCCAAGGCTTCCCATATTGGGAATATCTCGAGGAACATGATGTCCTTCATCCAACCCCATTCCCGCCATTGGTCCGGCCATGCCTTTGATATCCATTTCCCCTGGAAAAAAGCCCCCATCCCCAGACCCCCGGCTGTGTCTGTGTACAGCTCGAGGTCCGCATTGGGAGCCCACTCCTCCTGCCAATAAGTCTCCCCATTATAGGATTCCAGGAATGTCTCCCAAAAAAATAAATCTTCTTTCACCACTCTACTGATGTCCACCCAATGATGTGGTAGCTTTGCCTTTCCAGTGACCCTCCCCAACCTCCTGGTGAATGCCCTGCCCGGGCTTATGGCCTTGCAGGCGAAATTAAGGTGCCCCAGTAGTTGCTGTACCTGTACATGTGGCACCATCCTCCTCCCCCCAACCAGGGAAAGCAGCCCCTTGAGCCATTCGACTTTGTCCTCTGGGAGGTGAAAACATTCTTCCTCTGTGTCCACCTCGATCTCCAGGAATTGCAGAGTGCATGCTGGGCCCTCGGTTTTTCCAGCTGCAAGCGGAATGCCTATGGCCCTGCAGATGTCCTGAAAATTGACTAACAATTTTTCCACCTTCAACTGACTAGTCCCTATTAAAAGGAAGTTGTCCAAGTAGTGGATTATCCTGCTGTGTTCATATTGCCACCCAAACACCCACTGCTCCCATGAGCTGAATGCTTTGAAGGTTGCGCAGGCCACTGAACAACCCATGGGCATCACTTTGTCAAAATAAAACCCGCCCTAGAACCGGAAACGGAGGAGGTCCCATCCTCTGGCCTCACCGGCAGTAGTCAGAATGAGGCCTCAATATCCATCTTCGCTAACCAAGCCCCTTCTGCTGCCCATATCAATTCTACTGCTTGGTCCACTGAAATGTAGGAAGCCATGCTGAGCGCGTCTGGAATCCCTTCATTCACCGACCCCTCTTTTGGGTAAGACAGGTGGTGTATGAGCCAGAACTCACCTACCTGCTTATTGGGCACCAAACCCAGGGGTGATACCCGGAACTCCGCACAAGGGGGTGCTGACAATGGCCCCTCCACCTGCCCTGCTCTTACCTCTTTCTGGATCTTGTTCCATACCATGTCCCTCTTCCCCGCCACTGACTCCAAGTTCTTGGCTTGCATCCCCACCCGCCTCCCCTCAAATCCCAACGCAACCCCCCCCAAACCCACTTCCTAATAACTCTGCCCCATCCTGTTGGGGTAGTCCTTGGTCCACAACTCCACCATCCCCCAGTTGTATGGGTGTGTAGGCCAGGGAGCATCCCCACCTACGGCCTGACTGCTCAGGCCTAGTTCCATCCGTAATTGGATGTATACCCCCCTACCCGTGCCTCCAAGGCTTCTGCCGGCTCCCCCTCTTCCACTCTGAAAGGGATGCTTGGAGGTCTGGCCTCTGGCCGGCCCCCTTTTTTGCCATCGACTCTGCAACTTGTGGCTGGGTGAGACCCCCGGACCATGCACAGATGTGCCTAAACTTACAGCAGGTCCAACTACACACTGCCCTGTTATAAGCCCAGCAGGCCTTGGCCCCCTGCGCTGGTGCCACCTTTTTTACCATATCCATCACCTGACCTTCTTCTCCTCCCGATAACATTCTGACCCACAGCTCTGCATGAGTGCAATCCCACCTCAGGTCACCCTTTATGGACATGCGTCTCCGAAATACCTTGTCATACTTGAGCCATCCGAAACCCAGCTTCACCCAATATGTGTCCCTAATAATTGCCATATATGTTATCAGCAGGATTGCCAGGTCCGGCTGCTTTTCCAGCACCAATGTACTGTAAATCAAACACCCCACTTGTCATGTGTCAATGTTCTTCCCCTTATACCTTGCCTCTGCTGCCTTGTGCCCTACAACCACTAGGGTCACCGCCATCTCTGACTTCCCCACCGATTCTTTCTGTTCGTACTATTTTGCTGTCTCCTCATCCACAAGCCCAAAGATATCGACATACTCTCCCTTCCAAATCTTTTCTTTAATTGACCCTGGCATGTGGTCGCCGAGTGTAAAAACCCGGCGGGCCATCACATAACTTCTGTGTCCCTTCTAAAATGCCTGCCACCCTTTTTTCCCCCTTTCCTTTTTTCTTTGATGACCCACAAAGCTGTCTCCATCTTTTCCACACCTTCCTCCCCCATATCACCTACCAACCCTCCATATACTCTCTTAAATTCTCCACATTGCTCATATCCAAATTATCTTTACCCCCATCTGGTTGTTCATCCGGGGCCAGGTCCATGTTTTCTCTCACCCTCAGTGCTGCCGGGGCTTTGGTACTCACCTTCTTCACTTATTTCCTGCCCCTCCCGGGGCCAGTTCCCTCATCCTGCTCCTTTCACTTCCTCTGTACCTCTTCTTCGGCTTCCCTCCTCTTCACTGCTTCCATCAAATTGGTCATCTGAGACATCAGTTTTGCGGCCTCCACTAGCATGGTAGCACTCGATGTCACAGCTCTCTTTGGCGCCATCTATTCCTTAGCTACATAACAAGACACAGATGAATACTGTCCCCCTCTACCATGATTCCACCCCCCACGCAGCCCCATCATTTTTTTTTTTTAAACCATTCAATGCCGAGTCCGACTGGCCTCAACCAGCCCTCCCCACCTTGGTTTTTGTGTGTCTCATTTAAGGCCCTGATTCTTGGCCCATTCCCACTGGGTGGGGGCTTTCCCGGTGTTAAGCCACCCCGTTTGCATTAAAAACACTAGCACCTATCTCCTGCTGCTTTCTCACCCCCTTTTTTTTTAACCTCCCCTTAACCAACTATAGCTGCCCGTTTTCCTTACATGCAACCATTCTTCAAAACACAACTCCCTTCATTCCTGTTCAGAGGATCGGCCCCTTAACACCTAGGGCTTTGTGTACCTCTTCTTCTTACAGCCCTCCTGCTCCAGATGCCCCCCAAGGCTGCATGGCCCCCCCCAGCAGGTGACACTCAAAATGCCATTGCTGTCCCCCCCCCATGGTGAACATGTGGCAAGCCTCAGGGAACATCCCCTAACTCCAGGCCCTCAGCGGGCTGTGGCGCCCTTGCTCTGTTTCAGTCCCCGAAACAGTCTAGGCTCCCCACAACCACCCAGCCACACCATCCCCAACACTCACTGCTGCTGCATTCCCCAGGAAAAGCCGTCTCACCCGGCCCCTTCACCCATGAAACAAACCTTTCCACACACCTCTGCAATACTGCCAATTAGACCAGGCTGTACTGTGTTAGGAGGCGCCACAACCACCCCCGCCCCCCCCGCTAAAATTCCACATAAACACCAGAGCAATACACAGTGCAAACACCAACCGCCAGTAAATAAATGCTGGAAGCCACAAATGTAGGGAATAACCCTTTTGCATAAAGCTTTGCATAAGCACCTCTATTCCAGCAACTGGAGGTACAAAATGCACCCGCCCTCTAGGCCTTGAATATGGTAACAAACCTTTTCCCCGCAACTGCATGGCAGCCCCTACCCTGGCGTATGCCCCCAATTGCATTTTTACTTTAAATATATCCAGTCAACCACACACCAGCAGTGTCTGTACCAGAACACGATCCGACTCGTAACTTAATTACCCACACTCAGCTCTAGACATGACACCAAACCTCAAATGCCAGCTAAAAAAGACTATAATCCAGTGATTACTGTACTTCCTGGGGGGAGGGCTGCAGAAAGGAGAATAAGGCTACCCCACATGCTCTGCATCTTGCTGGGTGAGCAGGCCCCTGTTCCTCACGAGTGGCTTCGCAAGTTCGCCCCTGTAAGCTCTCCTTCTCTCCTCGCTTCCCCTTGCTTGCAGTCCCACCACCAAACACTCCCTTCACCCCCATGCTTGAGTGGTCCCACTTCCGTCTGTCAGCAGGATTTTCGGCTGACCTATGAGAACAATCCATTTTGCAGTTAACCATCCTGCCAGCCGACTGTGTGCATAGGCCTGACACCCTCTTCCAGGGTCAGACACAATGCACAGCACCTCACAGTGGCCTTGTTTGCACCCCGGCTCCCAGTCAACCAAGAAACAAGAGACTGCCCCACCAAAAACCTCTATCCAGCAAACAAGATGCTCCCTCACCCTTTCCAATGCAGTCTCGCTGTTGCTCTAGTCCTGGCCACGTGGTGCATCGCGAGCCAACCAGCTACAGGCCCCAAACCTTCAGAGCCATCACAGCTCTCTCCTAGCCCCCTATACCCAGAAAATTACTAACTCTGCCTGCCGGCCTAGCAAGCTTGCCCACAGCAGATGTTCCCAAATAAAAAAACACAGTTAATCTGTAGACAAGAACAAAAATTTACCACATCCAAAATAAGACACCCAAATTCACCTCTATTCAACCGCAATGATACTCTTGACTTTTCCCCCAGTGCTCACGCTGTATGTTAACTCTGAGCACCCCATTCCAACACCACTAAAAATCTTCTGCACATGTGGTATCCTAGGGCCTTCTCAACAGTGTAGAATAACAAATTAATGGCTGTACCTTACCTGACCAGTGATGTGCTGAATTTTTACAGCTGAAAGAGGGTGAACAATGGTTATCTGACCTTAAGTAACCCTGCTACCCTTTGTTCTGGGACCCGTCCCCCAGCCTCTCCCCCAGGCCAATAGCCTGAGAGCTCCCCTTGCTCTGTCATATGACCCTGCAGTGAGTTCACTGTCCCTTCCCCTAACCCCCGGCTCTATATTCCTGGCTGTGTCCCATGACAAATTGGCCTGCCTTTTATTGACAAACCTCATTTTCCTTCCTGATAAAAAGGATAGGGGCATATTTATTAAATTTTATCTTGAGCTGTGCCCACCTAAATTCCTCCAGTATTTTTGTCCTAAAAACAGACTCACTGATCAAAGATTCACATAGTGGTTATAGTCAAGGAGTGTTGGAAACTCACACTCATTCTTCATCATTGTCCAAGATATGATTATATGAAAAATGTTTCCATTGATCACTATCTGTGGTGTAATGTATTTTCCACAGAGGAGACTCATAGGATTCTTATGAACCCATCTACAGGATTTTGTAACTAAGGATATGTCAGGTTACTTAAAATGGATCCATCCAGTGATGTCACACAATAATCAACAAGTTCAGTTACAAAATACCTGTGATTAAAATTTGGTTTAATGTCTTCCACTTGCTCACTCGGACTTGCGTTCACTTTTCTGAAGCTGCTGACTTGCTCTCTCTCTCACTCTGTCTCTTCTTTCTACTGTCAGTAGCATCATTAAAACAAATCTCAGAATCTCAGGAAACCTTAGAAAAAAGCTGCAGGTTTCTAAGTTTTTACGGGCAGAATGCCTCGTTTTAAATCTCTAGCACATTCTCATTTAACAATAATAGCACTTGGTCACGCTACAAATTCACAGCTTAAAAGTGAAACTGCTTCTGACAAAATGGCAGGATCAACCAGATAAGTTTTTTTTTTAAATAACTACAGTATTTCATTAACAATTATTGCAGGATCAACCAGATCAGAGCCACATGTGTGTGGGGGGAGGCAGGGCTGCAGCTCATGGAGTGACAGTCATGAGGGAGCAGCTCTTCATTTGTAGGGGGTGAGATAATGACATAAACACTTTCACTTTCATAAGAATGATGTATAGGAACATAGAACATAGCATGATGATGTATAGCCTGGGAACATGGAGATATCAGTGTTAGCTCCACTGGCTGCTTGAGATATCATTTTATACTGACATTTATCCCAGCACATATGTTGTATAAACATTTATTTTGCATCTGTTGCATCAGGAAATTTAAAATTTCATAAGTGATTTGGTGTCCCTTGGAAATTATATATTACCCTTGCTTATAAGTTAAATTAACTTTGTACAAAAAAATTGCTCAAGTATATGGATCTATTGGCAATAAAGGTTTAGAATATTTTGTATAATTTATGGATCAAGCTGTAATGAAATGTTATTCAAAAGTTTATATGTGAAATTTAGTCTGTATATGTCTGAATACTTTGAATTTTAGAAATGTGCTGTATGTACTGTATGTTCTAAAATGGTTATGTATATCTATGTTTGTAATGACTCATGCAGAGTCGAACAAATAAAGTATTTTGAACTTGAACTCTTAATCAGGCCATATTACCCTCATGTTGATTAGTTTTAATTTCCTGTGATGTTTGTTATTGCTTGCTGGAACCCAACTACAAAGAACTCTTCCTGTGCACTACTCTCAACTGTGAAATTTGCCCATGATGCCATTCATGCCACACATAACTGTGTTAGATTTTAAAGCCTGCTGAAGCATGTAACCACTACATGCACTGTAAAATCCCTTTTTATTGTACTGTTGTCATCTCTACATGTTGCTGTTATATAGTGTATGGTAGAACACTGTTGAGCATGGAAATCCAATCTCCCAATAGTGTTGTTGTGCTGCTCTAGCTACATCATTGTAGCTGTTGTGCTGCATTAGCTATGTAGCTAGAGTAGCATAACACCTTGAAGTGTGTGCACATGCATGGAAGTTGGGTGTGCAGGCATGATTGGTAGACCTGCGATGTGCTAAGAACGGCCAAAGGAACTGAAAACCACACAAAAATGTGAAGGAAATTAAGGGCAGTCTTGTTATGAGTGACCATACACTATAAAGACTTGTGTATGATCGTTCTCATACACAACAAGGGCATTTTCACCTCTGCTCCATGGTACTGAGACCTCATCGTTGTGCCCTCAAGGTCTCCAGTTACCATGGAAACCTCTGAGATGAAAAATACCCTTGTTGTGTATGAGCGATCATACACAATCCTCTATATCTCTTGTTTGTAACCTTAATTGATCTGGACAACTTTGTAAATGGGCTCCTGAGCTGAAAGGTCTTCTGAATGCAATAACTAAATAAAATGAAGACACTAATAAATTAATTAAATAATGAATACACAACTAACTAAATAAATGTTTGTTGATTTGTTTTTTAGTAAAATTTTACAATTGCACCTGGTCATAAAGAACTAGTTGACATTCATTACAAACATCAATGCACTACCCAAATTTAAAAAGCAGAAAAACATACAAGTTATACAGATACAAATACACTTGTACAAATATTTAGGATTATATTAATATGAACAATATGCTAAAACACTGTAAAGAAAGATTTTTGGGTATCTGTGAAGGTACCCATTATAATAAAGACACATGACACAAATAGTTGGTATATGCTTTCTCTATTATGCAGCTACACACACATAACATTACAAAGTCTTGGCACAGCATTCCTATATGAAATATAATCTGTCTACCAAATGACTACATAAGATAAATAGGTTTGCCTCCTAAAAAGGTAGATTCAGTTGTCCCAGGCCCTGAACAATAGGGTGGATGCTCAGCATGGGACAACCAGCAGGAATGGGGGGAAGGGTGGTTGTCCTAGGGGAGCTGAAGTGAGAGCAGGCCAATCAAGGAAGGAAATAGGCAGTGGGAATTCAGAGAATTCAGAGAGGGGAGGCACCTCATGACATCATGCTAGGAGAGTGGAAGGGAGTGGGTAAGGGAGGGAGGGAGAGAGAGAGAGAGAGGTGAGCAAAGGGGAGTTAAAAGGGGCACGCAAGTCAGAGTGAGCTCGCAATTTGCTTCGGTTAAATTATTTGCCATGAAACACATCAGTCTGGCAATTAAGGACAGTGATTGCACATCAAGGAGGGGCACACTGGTGAAGTTTTTTAAATTTATGTCGCATTCAATTTCGTAAGATTTTGAGAGAAGTTGGACTGCAGCTAATGGAGATATTCACGGTAATTTTTTGTCCCAGGAGACTCTTACAGTGAGGGCGTTAGTGAGTCAGTTGTGGTGGTCACAGGGAGTTGATATTTTGCATGCATGGGGGATGAGGAATGATTGGACCAATGCAGAACTGAGCAGGTATGTCAGGCATGGAATGATTGGTCATCCGGTTATAAAGATTATTTGTTCAGCCAGGGCCATGCAGCAGAGGGGGTAGTTTAAAGCTGTATGAGCGGGTCGATGCAGGATTGCAAAGACTAGACCAGGTAGGCCTGGCAGGTTTCACATTTGGCCACATGGTCGCCAAAAGGCCCTGGGAAAATGTTTGAAATGTTATGGCAGGCACTAGGGAGTGGTGGAAGCACAAGCTGAAGAGGGGAGATGGCAGGCCAAGCAGAAACCCATTAGACGGGGGGTGGAGGTTTTCCCTCCTGGCTTCCCTATCTCGGGATCACACTCACTCTGCGGAAGGACCAGTGGCTGTTTCTTGGGCTTCCTCATGTGCGTCCTGGGTGCTCCCATCCACGGTTTGGGCATGCTACCTTAGTGTGCTGCGGCAGCGTTTTTGTAGGGTTACCCAGCGGTGGCTCCTGTGCTATTGCAGCCGGTGAAAAGTGAAGCAGGAACAATCCAGACAAATAAAAAAAAAAAAATGACTGTAGCGATAAGCTTTACTCCCTGTGTTGGATGCTGTTTTGTTAGGCTAAGCTGTACTCGCGTTTCTGTATGCGATTTTGGGCTGGATTTGTTAGCTCGGTTTCAGGTGTAATTGCACCGGAGGCGTTCAGTGTGAGAGGCACCGTGTGGTGGTCTGAGGCCTGCTAGACCACAGGAGCAGCTGCCGGGGTGGAGTTACACCGCATAGTGGCATTTTTCAGTAAACACTAGCACAGCCTTTGCTGATGGCACAATTTTGCCCCTTTGCTGCTGCTTTGTTGGGTAATTGAAGGGCTTGTGTAGTGGGGGGGGAGAATGGACAGAGACTGTAAGGGGTGACCATGTGGCATTGGCATGTGACATCATTGCCACATGGTTCGGAAAGGGATGCCAGCTGAAAGTCAATAGGAGGCCAAGAAAACAGGCAGCATGCCTATAATTCGATAAAATGCCCATAAGAGGTATCAAAAAAAAAAATGTGATACAGGGATTTTTTGGGGGGATGGGGAGATCTTCCCACTATGAGCCAACAGGTACAGCAATTCAGAGAGGTTTCCAGCCCTATGGCAACCATGGGAGGGCAGGATGGACTCAATCGCGTGGTCACTATTGGGGAGTGGACAGGCTGCTTCCATTTCAGGGAACTTTGTTAAGGGGGAAGGGGGATGCCATTTTAATGGTTGTAGGTGACAACGAGGGGGCCACCATCTTAGAACTGGGAGGCCAATCTCTAGGAGATAAGAAGTAGAAGGCATGAGGGGAGTGGCTTGACAGAGGATAAGAAGCCAACCGCGAATGGGATGGGGCATTAGGCAGTTGGTGCAAAGGGCACAGGGTGTATACAGTTAGAAGGTGTAGGGGAGACTATGATTGGATTGCCCATATGGCACAGGAACAGATGATATGAGGTTCATCGAGGGTGTGTTCAAACAGAGGGTGTGTGGGTTGCAGGCAGTAGGGAAGAGATCGTAGCTGCGGGGGACGGGCACGGTTCTCGCTGAGGCACAAATTGAATAAAATGACACAGGTAACGATCCAAAGGACAGCTCCATGGGGGGCTCAGGGCACAACTCATATAGATGAGGGTCTGAAGGTAGAGGAAATGAAGCTAACCAACAAAAAAAGGGGGGCCTGGGGATAGGATACGAACCCGGGAGAGTGAGGTGCCCCTGTTAGTACAGCAGGGGGTGAGCACACGGGGTGGGTAGGCCATGATCCTCTGGCCAGGCTGCCATTTTAGTGAAGGTGTCGGCTGCCATTTGAAGATAAGCATGGGGCTGGGGGGGGGGTTGACTGGGAGAGGTCAGACCTAGGGCATAGGAACTATACCAGACAAGAGCAGTAAGAATAAACAGATTAATCCTGTATGAAACCTGATGAAGGGGGAAAGGTGGGCCAACACGGGGCAATGGTATGTGTTTGGAGGTAAACAAACAAAAGTGGAAACTTGTACAAGGTGGAAGACAGGCTGGTAGTGGGGTTTTATTGGGTTTTTAAGGTAACCGAAAAGCACCCCGAGTAGGACAGTATTTCTTTCAGTGGACTGGTCTGGTTGATAGGAAGGGGGTGAATAGCACTCCACAGCACCTGGGGGGGTGGCAACACACAGCGATGGGGACCAGCACAAAGGGATAATAAAGGGTATCCTACATAGAAGTAGATGAGTACATTAATGGGAACATAAGATAGGGGGAAGGAAAGTCTCAACCAAGGAACCAGTTGGGAGCAGGAGAGGGAGTCGTGGGAAGGGGGGGCTAATTGAAAAAGAAAATATGTTGAACAATACTAACAGTTTCTGCGATTCTTTTCAGCGTCAAGTGCAGCAATCCACAGCAGGAGGTCCAAGAAAGACCACCAGTAAAAAGGAGGATGGTAGAGTCTTTATGGTCTGCGGTGGGCAAGGGGCTACCAAGGCAGTGGTCGAGTGGGGAAGAATGCCGGGGGGGGGCTGAAAAGGGCCCGGTAGGTTATCAGGGGGTCTTTTAAGGCAGCTGCAGCCTAGGGGTCGGCTGGTTCAGTGCCACCACCAACATCAGTCACAGAACCAGTGCCTGGTCTGGACCCAACACCTTTACTACACCTGCTGATCCCCCCAGGCCTCAGGACAGTGGCCTCAATGAGCCCATTAAGCTCGGAACAAGGATTTGGCTGCCCTCTCCCCACAGGAAGAAGGCACATCACACCAGATGGTATTACTGCATGGTGGTGGGGAACAGATGGTAAGGGCCTTGGGGGGGGGAATTGGGGGAGGCGAGTTTAGACACAGAGCATTGGGAAAGAGATTTAAGCCAGGGAAAGCATAAGGCCAGGAAGAAGCTGGTCTCTGAAGGTTGACAGTAAGGATAAGGGGAAGCACCTGGGTGGTAGACAAAGACAGCAGCCTCCTCCAGGGTACCAGTCCATAGAAGAGTACCACATGGATCAGTACTTGGCCCTGTTTTATTTAGTCTAGGTATTGCTCTGATGCAAACATAGAAGACCTGCTGGAGTTCAAAACTGGCAATGTTTGGGAGAATAGGGAGTATTACAAGTAGGTATACTGAGGCGGTTAATATGCAAACTGGAAGGCAAGGGGTTACAGAAATTATCTCATCCTAAACCTGGAGAAGGGCAGGTGTTGGCATTAAAATATATTTATATACGTATTATATATGTATATATATATATATAGATATATAGATATATAGATATATACAGTATATATCTGGGGCAAAAAGTGAGTAAGACTTTGGAGTTTCAGCTAATTCTACCATAACAGCACATGATCAAGGTAATCAGCAGTCAGTAAAGCAAACAGAAGATGAAACTTCACACTGAGGAACACAGTCAGTGGGGACAAAAATGGCATTCTTATGGTATATACTTCGCTTGGGTGACCACATGTGGAATACAGCATCCGGTGTGGGGCTCTGTACTAATTGAAGGAATAAGAAGGAGAGAGAAGTACAGAAAAGGGCCGCAAGATGTATAACACAGGTTAAAAGCACAAAATATACTGATAGTCTAGTTACACTTAAACTTTTTGTCTCGCAATACGGAAGAATCAGAGTGGTCTATGCCTTGTATACAATGCAATAAACAAACCTGACCTTAGGGAGTTGCTTGGCCTAAATCTAGTCACTACTAGAAGTACAAGACTGCATAGAGACCAGCTAAAAGGGGAACATTCGAAAATCAACATTAAAATAAAAAAAGGGAAAAAAGGGAGGGGGGATTCTTTGTTTACCCACTAGCTGGAGTGGCTAGGGGTTGACAGGACAACCTAACAGAGAGCAACCATCTGGGTTACCTGTAAGACCCAAGTACATGATGGAAGCTACCCAGTGCAGGGGGCAGATTGGCAGAATGAATTTAGTTACTCCTTTGACACCCCGTGATAGGCCAGTTCAAAGCTGCCAATTAATTAAAAAAAAAAAAAGATATCGGCCACGTAGGTCAGAATATTTGGCGATGGGGTGGCGGAAGGTGTGGTTGCAGTGGGAAGTCCTGCAGTAGGGCCGGAGATGCACCAAATTTACCCCTGCGGTGTTACCCATGTGGCAGTAGTTCAGCAGCTAGGTGGGTTTATGAGCCACATGCGCTTCCAGTTTTATGGAGGCCGAGACTGACTCACTGTTCCTGGTATAAGAGGCTATGTGCACCGCAGAAATTGTATAATGTATGGGGAAAGCATAACTGCCGAAGCAGGAGTGCAGGCAATCATTTATGGGGGCTTCCATGGAATCGTAAAGAGAAGTGGTTTTAGCCATTTAGCAGACCGTAAGCAGTAATAAGCTGACAAATTACAAGGGTAAAGGGTTTTTGTTGGTGGCAGAGTACCACGAGGACTGACAGTCTCCTTGGGGGACAGCGAGATAAGACGGTCGCTGAGGGTGGAGTTAAAAGTAGCAACCTGATGCACACAATGGCAGAAGAGCACAGGGGAGCAGGGAGCAGCACTGTAGGCCAAATAGCAAATGGACAGCATGGGCTTGGCAGGTAGTTGCCAGGGGCTGATGCCGAGGCAACCAGTGAACAGGGACACAGTCCCAGTGGGTAGGGGGAAAGTGCAAAGTGTTATACAGCAGACAGTGGTTTTCTACTTGGAAGAGGAGGAGTGGAACCCAGGGACACCTAGTCCCATACCTTCCCGACTATGTTTGGGAGATAGGGGCCAAGATGGGGAACAGGGCCTCACAGAACAACTGAGGAGGTGGGACCCGCTTGACTCGGGGGATCCTAGTTCCTTTAGGAATATAGGTTTTCATATTATGGGGAAGTCCCTACGGTAACTCCTCTCTCCCCAGTGATAAGGCAAAGACAGAGGTTGCCGAGGAAAGGGGGAGCAAAATAACCTGGAAGAGGCCAGTAGTTACTCTAAATGGGTATGATGAATGGGAAATAGGCACTGGACCACAGTGTGGAAGAGGAGAGCAGATGTTTGACCTGAGGAGGACACTCTCTTTATCTCCTTATGCAAAATTGACAGACAGGTGCCCATAGAACCAGGATGGGCGGAACTGTCGGACAGAGATCAAAGCTACCCAGTAGGGGGTAGTGGATACTGGTGAGCGGGGCAGTCATACCCCTAGAGCAAGTGAAGTTGAAAACAGGAATAAGGGACATCGGCCCAACACAAGGATGAGGGGAATTGAAAGGCCTAGTTTTGAAATACACACAAAAAAAAAAAAAGAGGAGGAGAACACCTACTTGGGGGGAAGCCCACCGTCCATCTCAAGCTGGAGGTGGGCTAGTGGAGAAAGAATGGGGGTAGGTGTTCAGGAGAGGGGCAGACTGCTGAAGGTGGACAGCAGGTTTGCCAGGACTGCTGAAGATGGACAGCAGAGAAGAAGAATGGGCAAAGAAAAAGGGGAGGGGGATGAGAAGAGGGTGGTATGATCTGACTCAGAGCTCCGCAGAACAACACCAGACAGAGGAGTGGTATGTGTGTACATGAATACCCAACAAGAGAGAAGAAAGGAAGAGAGCAGACCCCAGATGTATGTCTGGGGGGGTGAGAAGAGAAACAAGAATGAAAAGGTTGTTTCTGAACAGTGTGGCAGCCCCCCGGGTTTACGCCTGGAGGCAAGAAAGAAGAAACAATGAGGAAAAATGTGGTTTGAGGAAACTGGGTATAATGAAGATATGATGAACATAAGTTTATAAGATATAAGGACGAAAATATTGTGGAAGTGGACATTGGGAAGAAATTATAATAAATTAATTGCCAACTAAACACCCACAAAATGGTGGTCTGTGTTTTATTGGGCAGGGCTCTGGGGGCAAGGAATCTTTTCATATTTACCTCTCTTCTGTGGAGACACAGGAATAGATGAAGGACTTCTTCCAAAATTGATTCCTGGCTCTCCTGTGTATTTCACTCGGCTCCCTATTTATACATATATGGAAGCTGTACTATGTGACTAAATCTGCACAGTACAAAGAAACCAGTCTCCACATCATCTCATATCTTGATTCCTTATTGCACAAACATAGAAATTGTCTGCAGGACCACTTGGCCCATCCAGTCTGCCCGTAAGCCCTACTCTTCTTTTCAGCCTCTAACCCTATCTGGTTAGTGGTTTCTCCCCTCCTCTACCCTACCAATAAGGTTCCCTTATGCCTATCCCAGGAAAATTTAAATCCCTCCACAGTGCTCTCTCCCATCACCTCATGTGGCAGACTATTCCACGAGTCCACCTCCCTCTCCATGAAGAAAAACTTTTTCACATTCCCACTTAACCTGCCACCTCACAATTTCATATCACACCCCCTTATTCTTGTACTCCTCCTATATTGGAAGATGTCTCCTCCCTGCATCCTGTTAATACCCTAAAGGTACCTGAATGTTTCTATCATGTCCCACCTCTCCCCTCCTCTCTTCCAGAAAGTACATATTGATGTCCTTTCATCTCTCTTCATAGGTTTTGTGGTGCAAGCCCTGTACCATCTTAGTCACCCTTCTCTGGTCTGCCTCCACCCTGTCAATGTGCTTATAAAGGTGCAGCCTCCAGAACAGCATGCAGTACTCCAGGTGAGGTATGACTAGTGTTTTATACAATGGCATCGCCACCTCTCTCCTTCTGCTAGTGTTACCTCTGCCTATGCACCCCAACATGCCACTGGCCATCCCTGCAGCCTTTGTACTCTGCTCAGACATCTTCAGGGCATCTGAAATAATAACCCCCAGGTCTCTTTTCTTCTATGGCAATCATCAGCACCCCCCCCCAATCCTGTAGCTCTCCCTGTGGTTCCTTTGTCCCAGGTGCATCATTTTGCATTTCTTTGAATTTAACCTCTGTTGCCACATCTCAAACCATTCTCAAGCTTCCCCAGGTCCCTTCTCATTCTCTCTACCCCTTCTGCAGTATCCACCTTGTTGCAGATCTTGGTGTCATCTGCAAACAAGCAGACTTTTCCCTCTAGCCCTTCTGCAATGTCAATAGTGAAGACATTGAACAGGGCTGGCCCAAGAAGTGCCCCGTTGGTCACCCTCTCTCCCCGGATTGTATTCCATTTACCACTACCCTCTGCCTCCTGTCTGTTAGCTAGTTTCAAACCTAGTTTACCACTTTGTGCCCCATGCTCAGATTACACATCTTGCTAACTAGCCTCTTATGTGGGACAGCGTTGAAGGTCTTGCAGAAATTGAGGTAGGCAATGTCCACCACCCCCTAATTTACTTCTCTCATCAACCAGGCAAAGAATTCTATCAGATTCATCTGACATGACCTACCTGCTGTGAATCCATGTTGCCTCAGATCCTGGGCACCATTGGGTTCAGGTGTACCAATATTCTTTCTTTAAGCAGCACATCCATGATCTTCCCCATTACTGAGATGAGGCTGACGGGCCTGTAGTTCCCCACCTCCTCCCTACTACTAGATTTGTGTAGAGGGACCATATGTGCCCTCTTCCAGTCCTCTGGAACCACACCTGTGTGTAGTGACTCAGTGAACATGGCTGCCGGAGACACTGCTGGCTCTCTCTCTTCACTGCTCCCTTAATATACTTGGGTATATGCCATCTGGCCCCAGTACTGTGTCCATCTTCAGTTTGGTGAGCTTCTCCAGGACTCTGTCCACTGTGAATGGACTGGTGTCCACCTTCCCCTCTTTGGCATCTGTTGCTCAGCTATGGTCCCTGACTCTCTTCCTCTTCAGTGAATACTGAACAGAAGTATTTATTCAATATTTCTGCAAGATTTAGTCATGTAGCTCTGCTTATTCCCATAACAACTTAGAGGCTCCCATAGATCTCGTCAGAGATAGCTAGATTTTATGACTCTCCTTCATAGGAAGAATGTAGGAAAAACAGCTAATCCTGGTACATCATGTTACAGGAGCTGTTAGTTGTATGTGTGTGAGTGTGTATGTGTGGCAAGGCCATCTCTACTCTGTTGGTTTAACAAACTGCAGGTCTCCTCTGTAACCTTTGTCTCCCAAAAGGGCCCTTGCTTGCAACTGGAATATAAGATGATTAACTGTCATACATTGGTTATACCTACTGTAATGGTAGATGCACAGCTAATATTACTGCAATGTAATATACCTACAGTTGCAATAAACTAGATATGGTATTGGCAGCAATAAGAATAATGACACACATTTCCTTACAACCCCCTCCCCATGAGTCTGTGGGGCAAAATGCTGAACAGCCTCACAGAAAAGAAAGTTTATCATTTCAGATGAAAAAAATGAGCATACTTCAGCATACTGATGTCCCTATACTGACTGTGCAACAAGCAGCGAAGACAAAATAGAAACACAGAAACATTGACTTTGACAGCAGATAAGGACCACTTGGCCCATCTAATCTGCCCATTTCCCTACCTAGAGGATAAGCTGCAGATCCTATTTAACCAACAGCCTATTTCTTCCTACCCCACACAAAAATTGCCTTATGTATGTCCCATGCATTCTTGAATTTTCCCACAGTTTTAGACCCCACAACTTCCTCAGGAAGGCTGTTCCATGTGTCCACCACCCTCTCTGTGAAAAAATACTTCCTCACATTGCCCCTGAGCTGTCCCTCCTCTATCTTCAAATTGTGTCCCCTTGTTCTTGCACATCTCTTTTTCTGAAAGATGCTACCTTCTTGGACTTTGTTGATTCCATTAAGGTACTTAAACGTTTCTATCATGTCCCCCCTCTCCCTCCTTTCCTCAAGGGTATACATATTAAGCTCCTTTAGTCTCTCCTCATATGGCTTCTCTTGCAGACCCTGCACCATTTTAGTTGCCCTCCTCTGAACTACCTCCATCCTGTCTATGTCCTTGTGGAGGTGGGGTCTCCAGAACTGGACGCAGTACTCCAGATGGGGTCTCACCAACTGTCCATACAGGGGGATAACAACTTCCTGTTTTCTGCTGGTGATACCTCTCCCTATACATCCCAGTATCCCCCAGCTCTCCCTACTGCCTTCTCACATTGCTTGCCAACCTTAAGGTCATCTGATATGATTACCCCCAGGTCCCTTTCCATTTTTGTTGTTGTTACTACCTCCCCCCCTATTGTGTAATCTTCCCTTGGGTTTTTGTTTCCCAGGTGCATTACTTTGCACTTCTTTGCATTGAATCCAAGCTGCCATACTTCTGACCATTTCTCCAACTTAGCCAAGTCCCTTCTCATCCTTTCCACGCCTCCTTGTGTATCAACCATGTTGCAGATCTTTGTGTCATCTGCAAAGAGGCATACTTTTACTTCCAGTCCCTCTGCAATTTCACTTATAAAGACATTAAAAAGGACTGGACCCAGTACTGAACCCTGAGGTACCCCATTAGTAACCCCTCTTTCTTCAGAGTAGACTCCATTTACAATTACCATCTGTGTCCTGTTGTTCAGCCAATGTTTTACCCAGGCTACCACCCTGGGACCCACTCCCAGGCTGGTTAATTTGACTACTAATCTTTTGTGTGGGACTATGTCAAATGCCTTGCTAAAGCCTAGGTAGGCCATGTCCACAGCCCCTCCCTGGTCTACTACTTTGGTCACCCAGTCAAAAATCAATTAGATTCATCTGACATGACCTTCCCACTGTGAACCCATGCTGCCTTGGGTCCTGTGCCCCACTGGCCTCTAGGTACTCAACAATTCTTTCCTTCAGAAGTGATTCCATCACTTTCCCTACCACAGAGGTCAAACTGACAGGTCTGTAGTTTCCTGTCTCTGTCTTGGTCCCACTTTTGTGAAGGGGAATCACATCCGCCTTCTTCCAGTCCTCAGGTACCAGACCATTCTCCCATGATTTGCTAAAAGGGGTAGTCAGTGGTGTCACTAGTTCTCTGCTTAATTCTTTCAGAATTCTGGGGTGAATTCCATCTGGCCCCATTGCTTTGTCCACCTTCAGTTTTAGGAGTTCTTTCAGAACCCTTTCTTCTGTGAAAGGACTGGGATCAACCCCCTCTCCCGAGTGCTTCTGTTAATTGGATTAGGCACCTCCCCCACTTCCTCTATTGTGAATACCGAACAGAAGTATTCATTCAGTATCCCTGCTTTTTCACTGTCACTCTCTGCCCACCCACCATCCATTCTATTCTGCCTCACTATCACTCCCTTTGTCTTTCTACACTCCCTGATATACCTATAAAAGGTTTTATCCCCCTTCTTAACCGAGTTAGCTATCTTTTCCTCAGTTTGTGCCTTTTCTATTCTGACTACCCTACCCTGCTTCCTTCTGCCTTAACTGGTACAGTTATCTGTCCTACTCCTTCTGTGTTTCTTTATACTTCCCAAATGCTATCTTTTTCTCCCTAATCTTCACCGCCACCTCTTTTGGGAACCATAGTGACTTTTTCTTTCATTTTGATTTGTTTATTTGCTTCACAGAAATGCTTGTTGCCTCTGTGATGGCAGTTTTGATATTACCCCATTGTTGCTCCACCCCTCCTTCTAGCTTTGTATTAGTGTGGCAGCATGGCTGCTATATCCCCTTACACCTTGTCTACCCAGAGAAAGCCTTTGGCTTACTAAAAGGCAAACTATGTCTTATAAGCAGTTAGCACTAATAATTTTGCAATAGCTAACAATGGCAATACATGCAAAAGCTGTATTTCTACAGTTATAATAAGCTGCATAAGCACAAACAATAATAGTAATAATTCATGTTGCTCCCTACAAACCTCACTTTAACGCTATGAAGGCATAATAACAAAATAGTGTCATAAACAATATTAGCATATAATGCAAGATGGCAACCTTTATGGAGTAGTAACACTTATAAGGCTAGGGGGAGTGAAGAAATATGCACATTAAAATTTGGAATGTAATTGATGACATTATTTTGATAGCCAGGTTCACTAAGGATGTATTCCTTCCAGTGAATAGAAACTGGCAGGACAACTGATTGTCCAGGGGCACACAGCAGGTGTAAAAAAAAAGTTTGGAGTGGCCACTGGGCATGTGAGAGCCCCATATCTGAAAATGTTGCAGTTAGTAATGAGACAGTACTGACCAGCCATATTTGATGCCACTATAGCCATAGAAAGGCACCATACTATGAGCTTCACAGGGCATGTGTCATTTTGTGCAAAGCTGATGTAGAGCTGGGAGCCACCAGTAAGGCCACAGAAAGGCATAACCACATCAAATAAATTGCAGCAGACATAGCAATGCTCTCTTACTAAACAGATCCAGAAACAAATGATTTGATACCTTTTATTGGACCAACATGGATGTTACAGAAAAGAACAAAGTGCTCTAGCTTTCGAACCAACCAGGTCCTTCTTCAGAAGCTTTGTAGCAGTTTTTTCAAATATCCCATACTATTAGCACCAGGTTATATAGAAAAAGCAGAAATAATTCTCATTGGTTTAACATATACATTTAAAA
Organism: Neoceratodus forsteri; assembly: GCA_016271365.2. Taxonomy (NCBI): domain Eukaryota; kingdom Metazoa; phylum Chordata; order Ceratodontiformes; family Ceratodontidae; genus Neoceratodus; species Neoceratodus forsteri. The sequence continues at coordinate 314,003,869 of CM028134.1, read as the reverse complement.
CATAATAGAAGATTACGTCAGAGAAGCTAATTAACACCAGTATGCCTTTAACTGAGGAGCCTCAGAAGGGCAAAGGTTATCAAGAATTCTCTACCGCCAGAGAGTTCTTGTCACATAAATTTTAAAATGTCTCAGTATGCCTTGAAAGCATTCTAGTGATAAAAAAAAAAAAACCTTGGAATGGCATTCTGTCTAATACATGTAAGATGAGCTTACAACTTACATTCCAATTGTCCTGGTATATTAAAGGACAGATAATGAGAGACAAAATCCTGAAAGTAGGTATAACTGTAAGTTGAAAACAAGCCTCAAATTAACCTACACATATAAACATGATGCATGAAAGTATCACTTGTAAGTATAAGTGCCAAATAAAAAAATACTTGTAAAGGACCCCCAAGAAAATGAGACCATGAGCCTGATAAGTGCAGATTTCAACACAGAGTCTGTGTATAACAAAAATGCACAGAATCAGTCTAAGCAATCTAAATGAAAACCCAAAGGAATTACACCTTTTATGAACCCCCAAGTAAATGAGATATGCATCTTAATATGAGCAGTTAAAAATGTGACAGTGTGTAATCCAACCACTGACAACTAATAGAAGGAAATAAATGCACACTATATGTGAAAACTAAGTGTCCTAGTCACATAACAATTGCCCCATGCCACGCTCCACCCACACATATGTGTGTACATACACCACACCACACCCCACACACACACACACACACACTCACGCGCACACACCTGCACACCCCACACAACCACAACACACAACAAATATAACAAACACATTCCACACACACCACACCACATCACGCACAACAAACAAAACACACACACACCATACCCACAACACACAAAAACACAACACACACCAAACACACACATACATACATACATCAATATACACACACACACACACACACACACACACACACACACACACACACACTCAAATGACTCACCACAGTGTTAAGGTGAGAAGTCAACAATGTAGATAACCATAAACTTACAAAACCAAAGGCCCGCTGAAGAACTAAAGTGTTTATGTCCATCTTTCAAAGTAAAGGTCTGTGTAAGTTTAAGTGGAATAATGTGTCATGTAACCAACATCAATGTTCAATCCATCCGCCACCATATTGAGAAGTAAAATAAGTCTAATTTCAGAAGCCTGTCTCTGTTGTGTACTGTTGAAATGTCCTTTTAAGACCATCACAGACATATCTGAGATTAAGTGGTCATCTTGGCAGAAGTGCCGGGCTACTGGTTTCTCAATCATCTAGTGATTAATAGAATGTCTGTGTGAATTCATTCTAGTGCGGAGTTGTTGGCTTGTCTCCCCCACATAACCTGTGTGAGGACATTTCTTACATTGGATAAAATAGACCACATTACTTGATGTACATGTATAAGTCCCCTGTATCCTGAATAGTCTGTTTTGTGATGTAACCACACAGTCTGAAGTGGAAATGAGGTTACATTCTTACATGTGCGTTGATGACAGGGTCGTGTACCATATGATGTCATAGTATTCTGTTCCGGTTCAAGTTGACTCCTAATAATCAGGCTGGCTAAATTAGGTGGTAGTTTAAAAGACAGTAGTGGTAGTTCTTGAAAAACACAGTTAAGGGTTTCATCCTCACTAATTATTGGATGGAGATCCTTAATAATCGTACGTAGGAGTTCAAGGTCAGGATGGTATGTGACTACTAAGGGTATTCTGTTGGTAGTCATCCGTTCCTTATATTGCAGTAGCTGTTCTCTCAGGACCTGTGTTGCTCGTTCCACTGCTCTGTCAATTTCTCTGGACGAGTGTCCCTGCTCAATAAAGGTGTTTTTCAGCATCGCCACAACCACCTAATTTAGCCAGCCTGATTATTAGGAGTCAACTTGAACCGGAACAGAATACCATGACATCATATGGTACACGACCCTGTCATCAACGCACATGTAAGACATGTAACCTCATTTCCACTTCAGACTGTGTGGTTACATCACAAAACAGACTATTCAGGATACAGGGGACTTATACATGTACATCAAGTAATGTGGTCTATTTTTTCCAATGTAAGAAATGTCCTCGCACAGGTTAGGTGGGGGAAACAAGCCAACAACTCCGCACTAGAATGAATTCACACAGACATTCTATTAATCACAAGATGATTGAGAAACCAGTAGCTCAGCACTTCTGCCAGGATGACCACTCAATCTCAGATATGTCTGTGATGGTCTTAAAAGGACATTTCAACAGTACACAACAGAGACAGGCTTCTGAAATTAGACTTATTTTACTTCTCAATATGGTGGCGGATGGATTAAACATTGATGTTGGTTACATGACACATTATTCCACTTAAACTTACACAGACCTTTACTTTAAAAGATGGACATAAACACTTTAGTTCTTCAGCAGGCCTTTGATTTTGTAAGTTTATGGTTATCTACATTGTTGACTTCTCACCTTAACACTGTGGTGAGTCATTTTGAGTGTGTGTGTGTGTGTGTATACTGATGTATGTGTATGTTTTGTGTGTGTTTGGTGTGTGTTGTGTTTTTGTGTGTTATGGGTATGGCATGTGTGTGTGTTTTGTTTGTTGTGCGTGATGTGGTGTGGTGTGTGTGGAATGTGTTTGTTATATTTGTTGTGTGTTGTGGTTGTGTGGGGTGTGCAGGTGTGTGCGCGTGCGTGTGTGTGTGTGTGTGTGGGGTGTGGTGTGGTGTATGTACACACATATGTGTGGGTGGAGCGTGGCATGGGGCAATTGTCATGTGACTAGGACACTTATTTTTCACATATAGTGTGCATTTATTTCCTTCTGTTAGTTGTCAGTGGTTGGATTACACACTGTCACATTTTTAACTGCTCATATTAAGATGCATATCTCATTTACTTGGGGGTTCATAAAAGGTGTAATTCCTTTGGGTTTTCATTTAGATTGCTTAGACTGATTCTGTGCATTTTGTTATCACACAGACTCTGTGTTGAAATCTGCATATCAGGCTCATGGTCTCGCTTTTGGGGGTCCTTTACAAGTATTTTTTATTTGGCACTATACTTACAAGTGATACTTTCATGCATCATGTTTATATGTGTAGGTTAATTTGAGGCTTGTTTTCAACTTACAGTTATACCTACTTTCAGGATTTTGTCTCTCATTATCTGTCCTTTAATATACCAGGACAATTGGAATGTAAGTTGTAAGCTCATCTTACATGTATTAGAGAGAATGCCACTCCAAGGTTTTTTTTTTGTTGTTGTTTTTTATCACTAGAATGCTTTCTTGGCATACTGAGACATTTTAAAATTTATGTGACAAGAACTCTCTGACTGTAGAGAATTCTTGATAACCTTTGCCCTTCTGAGGCTCCTCAGTTAAAGGCATACTGGTGTTAATTAGCTTCTCTGACGTAATGTTCTATAATGTATTAAATGTATATGTTAAACCAATGAGAATTATTTCTGCTTTTTCTATATAATCTGGTATTAATAGTATGGGCTATTTGAAAAAACTGCCACAAAGCTTCTGAAGAAGGACCTGGTTGGTTCGAAAGCTAGAGCACTTTGTTCTTTTCTGTAACATCCATATTGGTCCAATAAAAGGTATCAAATAATTTGTTTCTGGATCTGTTCTCAAAAGGACCAATACGGCACCTACAACATTTTTTTGCTCTTACTAAACAGTAAGCCAATGTGGAACCTGCCAATGTGCCATGGTGGGTTGTATGACCAAGGAAAGATCCTCAACCCATTCCTTATAGATGTCACCTTCCAAGTGACCCACAGAATGGACTGCAACCAGTTTGTCAAATAGATCCACATCAGGGTCAAGTATAGGCAGAGAAACTGTCTCATTTGGGATGCAGAGTCACATAACCCAGGTTTCTGGCTGTCATGAAGGAAAAATTCTGACATACCTCAATGCATCCTGCATGGATATCTTGAGGACTGGTTACAAATGCTGGGCAATACCACTTGGCCAAATAGTTATCAGAGGTGAGAACAGGGAAGCACCCTTGGTTCTGCATCACATGAACAAATTATAAATTAGTGTGAAAACAGAGGTCCCATAGGCTATGCATGTTACTCCTTTACCTATGAGTTAATGTTAGACCTTTTAAAGATTGGGTGTTCAGTAAACCAACACATAATACATACATATAGATATGACATACTTATCATATCTACTTTGTCTTTTGTACTAGGCCTACAATCCTATATATATAAATTTGGCACACAATATTGATGGATTTGTCTTTTAATGGTCTCCATGTCAGCTCGGATATATCTAGTAAAGTCAGATGCAAATAGGCCTGAGATGGTGCCAGTAAATCCTTTCAAATCTGGAACCTGTTTGATATGGAAGCCTCCATGATGGGGTCTCCTGTATGACATAGCTATTGGACTTTGGGCTGTAACATGATATAAAACCTTACATGAAAGAAAAGAAAAAAAAACCTTGTAAATCATCAAGACCGTGCAGCACAGGTTTTGTACCTTTTGCTTGGGTCCCTAAGTACCCAGTATGTTGCCTTATAGCCCTGTTTCAAGTTGATATCACTTGCCAAATAGACCTAATACAGAACTGACCATTCAATCCAGTCCTAGTAGACACTTAGAGTGGGACAAGCCGTGCTGTATGTGAATTCATTGCCTGGCTACAGGATATTGTGTTATTGCCTGATAGGCAGTAACAATATTTATACATGTGTACCACACAAGCAATAACACACAACAAGGTGTGGGTTAAGTACTGATAAGAGCATGACCAGGGGTGTACTAAGGCATGAGGTGCTTGTGCTGAGTGCCTTATGCCCTTGGGAGTGCTCTTATCAGCACGTAACCCACACCGTGGAGAGTGTTATTATGCTTATAAAATGGACTACCAAATAACTACTTCAGAATAAAAAAGAAGCAAAAAAAAATTAGCAAAAACATGTCAATTGAGGTTTAAGACTGAACTTGTAAACAAATAGTCCCCCCATTGGTAATTCCTGGTGGCCAGTACAGATACACAAAGAGAGGTAGTGGTCAAATTGTGTCCTGATACTGTATTTCTGAGACAGAGTGATCGTAATTTTCTTGTTTCCTCACACTGTATTGCTGACTGAGTAAGTAATTTTAATTAAATCTGTGTTTTTGGTAAGGAGTAGAGTGGGCATTTCTTTTACAGCTAGCATACTGTTTCAGTTAGAGCGAGCATGTTCACTGTCAGGGGCCCTTATTAGTTTTTTTTTTTAAAGCGATGTGTACATTGAGACCATTGTTAGGGATTGAAGCACACTGACTTGTTCTGGGAGCGAGTAAGTTGCTGAGCGAGTGTGTCCTATAACGGCCACCTTATAGAGTTGTTTCCAGGTTGCGTTTTTTTTTCCAGAGGTTTCTTTACTGCGTGGTGCTGTGATAGTGTGAACAAATATAAGTGTTTTTTGTTTGATCTACACATTTGAAGCAGCGTTTGTGAAGGGGACAGAGTAACGAGAGTGGAGGCAGCATGCTGTGAATGGGAAAGACGTCGGCACTGAGTGACTGTTGTTTTAATGCTGTCAGTGAGGTATTTATGCTTTTTTTATGTGGGGGAAAACAGGTCTGGATGGATTTTTTAGAGTTTTTTTGTGTAAAGAGAAACTGTGCATGTCGAGGTCAGGGGCAGAGCAAGAGTGTTGAGTAGCTCATCTACTGCACAGTGCTTGTTTGTCTAGTTAGCATGGCACAGAGCTGCAGGTCATTTTTTTGAGACAGGATGGTGTTGGGGACAGTGATATTTTTGTGTGGTGTGGTCAGCTTGGCAGAATTAGTGCCGGTTGGCACAATACATGCTGGTAAGGACACGGCTAAAACTAGGTTTTAGCCAATCAGCATTCTGGATTTTTTAAGCCAATTTTATAAACATAATTAAACATACATTAGTAGAGACACAAGAATGACTATGTTTAGACATTTGCTAAATGAGAACATTTTCAAAATCATAGAAGTATGTATAAACTGTTGTAGGACAATACATTATTTTCTTTTGACTAATGAATGGCAATCACATTTAAAAGCAAAGAAAAAAATAGGAAACAATAATGAACATGTTTCCACATGTCATAGGAGCAATGTCACAGATTCATACAACATGTTTATGCATAAACAGTACATAATTTCAATAAAGTCCTTAGTGAACAATAGCAATACGTTCATGGAGTGGGCTCTGCCCCACTATTGGTGAATATTTAGTCTCTACAGGCATGCTTGGCACACAAATGGTGATGTGTCATTGGAAAATGTAATAGTTTGTTGCAAAGTGATGCTTTGCACCACTACAGTATTCACAGTATGAGGGCTGCCTTTGTATATGTCTTTGTCAGTTCATAAATGCCTGTATCTGAATGTTGCACTGGGTCAACCATCAAGGATGCATTGTCCAGAAAAATATGAAGCAGAAACAATATTGTCCAAGTGTGTGCCTTCATGGCTTGGATTGCATTTAAGCAAAAGTCTGAAATGTTTCTTAATGAGTCTCTGCAAAAGTAAATGAGGGCATGCTGTGAACAGTGGGATGATGTCATAAGTATTAGAAAGTCTTTTAGCAGATCACATGTTAGAAAGTGATTGAATTATGGCAGGCTGCATGGTCACTTGAAGTCCTGAAGGTTTGTGGCAACATGCCACAATGGAAATAGAATTAGCACAATCACTGACAGGCACCTTTATATTTCTGAAAGACAAAAATTAAAAAATAAAGAGTAAGGCCTCAAGCCCCTTCTTCAATATGTTAATGTTGTGACACTAAAATGATTTTGTATTATTCTTTTCAATTGAGCTGGTATGTCTTGAATATGACCTCTGGTGCCCTTCAGGCTATGACTGTCAGCCACACATTACTGGATATCTGAAAAACAAAAGAAAACAAAAACACAGATAGGAGGGCCTTCCTTACTGGTTGGGTATTGAACAGTTTACATGATGCTGCTTGCTCGCAATGCCCTGTAATATTGATTTTTTATACACAGTGGGGCTGCAACGGTTTGATACAGGGTGTGGCCCTCCCAAGATTTGGAAAAGGATCCCTTTCATCATAAATTTTGATTAAAACCATGTCACTTACTTTTAATTGCATTTCATGGCATTGTTTGTTTATGAACAACCATTAATACCCTCACCCACTCCTCTGGTGAACTGTAAAAGAGCCTTCTTACCAGAATGGGTATGGTGTTGTGGGAATGGTATACATCTGCCCTTTCTAGGGTGTTAGGTTTAATTAGAATAGACTGGCATAAAATCAATAACAGTGTATCTGATGTACAAAAATGGTTGTGAAGAAGTCAGTATCACGGCTCCCAGATCTACAGGGAAATTGTTCCCCTAGACTTGCATTGGTTAGGAAACAATTCAATCTACAGGAAAACACAGGAAAAGTACCCTGAAGTTACAGGGAAAATTTCAAATTAATCTGGGAACATCGCTGTATTTCCTCCCATGCCCCCCCTTTAGTCTAAAACAGCTGTGAATCAGAGACTACTGGAAGCAGTCAGCAATAGCTGGTAGGGGTGTGCGGATGATCTATATCTCCCCCTGCAAGCTCCTTGGAGTACATGGCACTCAGCAGTGCATCCAGTTAAAAACAAAAAGGAGCTTGATATAAACATTGTTACACTGTCAAGGATGCTGAAAGAAACAAAACACAACAGAAAGTAGAGCGTGATATTCACGGCAGTGAAAACAGCAGTACAGTGCAGTTAATTAGTGGTTTGAGGTGACCCACTCCATACAGGCAGAGCATGTCTATAAAACAGACCATTTAAGCACAGTGACACTAGCAATATATTTATAGTGGAAGGACAAAACCTTTTCATTCTGGACAAGAAGTTTAATTTTAAAACATAAGCTTCAGTGTTTTTAACAAGCACCTCACAGTCAAATTCTGGATTTTAGCCAATCATGCCTTCTCAAAGAGAAGGGCTCAAGCAATCAAGGTCATAAGTTTGGTTCATGATGAAATAATGTAATTCAAATGTGCTTCTTTACAGAAGCATCCCTCCCTCCCCAGGAAAGGAGAATTTACATCAAACAACCTTAGAACACATATGCTTAACAAGCAGTATAGTACAAGGGGAAGAACTATTTCTTACAGAATAGGGGCACATTTTTAGAGGTAGGACCCCCATGCAATTGAGATGACAGGTTTTGTGCCATTGTAACAGGATAGCTACACATAACCTTTAAATGCATAAACATTAGGAAACAGAATATGGGAATGGGGATTATTTTGATTCATGTAACAATGAAACATTGTGCCCCCCCATAGAGGTTTAGACTAGTGATATCTTCGGCAGATTGCCAGCTGCCTGAACTCTGTGCCACTGAAGAGATGTTTCAGCAAGGATAGAGGATGGGAGTGTAATCACATTAGTTCATAGCACACTAAACTTTTTGCAGTAAAACAGATCTTATGTACTTTTAAAGCAGACATGATGGTAAAAACCTTTAAACGTAATGTCATGTCATGTCATGACATATAAGAAATATCTTTAAACTGCAAAGCCAAAACTTAGCCATTATTTCAGCATGCACTATAGGATCTTAAAAAAACTTGTTAGTACTGACTTAGTATTTTTCCTAAAAGAAAGCAAAACACATTAATCTTGAAGATCTCCTCTCTCTCTCTCTCTCTCTCTCTCTCTTCAGATTCATAGAACACACAGTCATTTACAGCACTGAAAACACAAGAAGTTTTTTTCCCTGAAGCAGTGTGTGTGTGTGTGTGTGTGAGTGTGTGTGTGTGTGTGTTAAGAGAGATATAAACAAAACAGTAAAGGATTTATCTTCCTTAGTTGTCAGACAAGGGAGGAGATGTGTTATTTTAATTGACACAGGAGAGGGAGGATGGCCAGCCACAGAATAGATAAGAAAGGATCTTGTAGCATGTAATAAAGTCAGTTTAACCTTTGTCAATAACAGACATCACTGCTGGAACTGGGCAGTGCCTAACATTCAAAACTACCAGCAATTCATTCCATTTCCTAAAAGAGTTATTTGCTACTGTAAGTTCAACACAGTTCACTCCAACAGAATCCAAATTAGATCCTAGTGCCCTAATACAGGTTGCTGTTTGCACTTTCTGATTTGCCATTCTATTACAATTCCATAATGCAAATTGATCAGCACAAGAATCATAGGGGTTCTGTGCCTTTGGAACATCTTTACAGAACCAATCTAGCTTGTGTTTATCTAAATGTTTTGCACTGATTTCCTCCACACTGTTAAAACCATTTGGGTTAAAGAAACCATGAGCTTAAGACACCTCAATATTGAAGTTACACCAAGCTCTTAACCTAGATGCTGGGAGAAGTTTATGACCCTTATAAAAGACCCCCATCCCACCTGAATGTTACTAGTGCAACTGCATTTGGGTTTGAATTCCATCCCTTTTCTTTTTGTATTTTTTGCTCTTAGTTAAAGAATCGGGGGGAACTCACCCGAGTCACCATTATAAAGAAAGATTTGTGGATGTCTATGAAGGTACCCATTATAGTAAAGACACATAACACAAATGGTATATGTTTTCTCTATTTTGCAGCTACAAACAGATGACATTACAAAGCCTTGAAACAGCATTTCTATATGAAATATAATCTGTCTAGCAAATGACTACAGAAGATAAGCAGTCTTTTCATATTCACCTCTCTTCTGTGGAGAAATAGGCCAAATGAAAGACTTCTTCTAAAATGGATTCCTGGCTCTCCTGTTTATTTCCCTCAGCTCCCTACTTATAGAGATATGGAAGCTGTAGTGCATGACTAAATATGCATACTACAAAGAAGCTAGTCTCTGCATCATCTCGTATCTTGGTTCCTTTCTGCACAAGATTTAATCACATAGCTGGGTCTATTCCCATCACAACCTAGAGGCTCCCACAGTTCTTATCATAGAAAACTAGACGTTATGACTCTCCTTCATAGGAAGAATGTAGGAAAAACAGCTAATCCTGGTAAGGCATGATATAGCAGTTGTTAGTTGCATGTGTGTGTGTGAGTGTGTATATGTGGCAAGGCCATCCCTATTCTGTGGGTTCAGCAAACAGCAGGTCTCCACCATAACCTTTGTCTCCAAAAAGGGTCTGTGCTTGCAACTGGAATATTAGCTAATATGCAGTAATACATTGGTTATTCCAAATGGTAGATGTACAGCTAATAATACAGCATTGCAATATACTTACGGTTGCAAGAAGCTAGACATGGTATAGGCAGTAAAAAGAATAATGACAAACATTTCCTTACAACACTGCTAGGTTACATCTCTACAAACTCTTATGTTACATAATACACAAAATGGATTATTTATATTTACTCATTTAGTCAGATTTTTCCTACACTTCTTGTGGAGTCATTGTATACTCAATTCCCATTTCTTTAGAATGGAGTACAATCTATGATTTGGTGCACATATTTTTGGAAAAAAAAAAATGCCCTTGACAACTTTTCCCTTCTTTGATCTAGTCACTCATAGAAATATAGAAACATAAAAAGTGATGGCAGAAGGAGACCCATAGTCTATCGAGTCTGCCCTTGAGACTCAGCTCTAGAACTGCTCAGTACACCAGTGTAATTTACATTAGGCCCAAAAATAATCCTCGTTGCCCTCCTTTGCAATTTTTCACTGTCATCAAATTCAGCCATGGTTAACTCACAATGCCAGGTAGTTGAACCATACTCCAGAATCAGTCTGGTGACAGTGAAAAAATGTAGCTCAAATCTGATTGGCTTACTTTTGCTCTTCTAATTCTTTTCTAAGGGTTACCCCAAAAAAACTACAGACAGGTGTTGGCTTTTTTTTTTTTTACAATGTTTTCCACATATTTGGACCATAAAAAATTTCCCATAAGGTGGAAGCCTAACAACTTTATATTTTCCACTGCAGTCACCTCTTAGTTTCCAAAAGTCAAGGCTCGTATAGTCCAACTGGTGTTCTTACTAAAACAGTGCTCCATAGTTTTCACAGGACTTATCTTCATGTTCTTTTTTCTTTTGACAATTTTGTTATTCTCCTAAGGTCCTCTTGTATTGTACTGGTATATGTCTGTCAAAAACATCAATAACAGTAGTGTCATCAATGTACTTGAGACAAAAGGTCAGAAGTTCTCTGACCATTTATCATTGGAAAAAAAGAGGATTGTGCCCAATTTCATTTCTTGAGGTAACCCCCATTAATAGTGTCTCTTCTTGACTTTACCCTTTGGGACCTCCCGTATAAAACTCATGGACCCATCTAGTCAAACAACTGGGAATGCCATATTGCCCCATCTTCTGTAACAGAATTTCATGATCAGTAAGATCAAAGGCTTTGCCATAATCAAAAAGCACAGCCCTAGCAAGATCACCCCTATACCAAGCTCACATGCAGACTTCCAATAACTTGATAACTGCAGTGGTAATAGAACACCCTCCTCGTGACCCAAACTAGTTTGAGTCTATTTTAATCTGTATGCAAGCCATTAACCACTTGTAGATGAAATCTTCACTTAATTTGGCAATTATGCAGGTTAGCAAGATAGGCCTAAAATCTTTCTTTAAATCTATGAGCAATAAAACCTTAGTGATAGGTATCATACTTAAGACTCCCTCCACTGTAAATGGACCTGGCTGTAATTTATAGTCTTGTTAAAAATACTGCATGCCCATGGGACTAACAGTCTGCACCCCACCATCACACCCAGTTTGGGATTTGATCAGACTCCATTTCTTTTCCCACCTTAATTTTCCTCCGTTCTTCTCCAATGCCCTCTATATCCACAAGCAGACAAATAGTTCACAAATTCCTCCACTGTGCCTGCGAAATTACCAGATTGTTGACATTTGTTGACATTCCTATCATTATCTTCTTATTCTAGGAACTTTATAGTATTTCTCCACCAGTTTCAAGGAGCAGATCTCTGCAAGTTTGCAACTCTATACTGGTAGTATTTTCTAAGAGAAATATTTTTAGCATCTGCTATTTATAAACTGATGGGTATTTCACAATATCACTTTAGGAGTGGATTTATATTTTTATACTTTTTTGTATGCATTAAAGCATTTTTAAAATTGTGATTTTAAATGAATATTGGGTGATATGGTAAATTTGGCGGTATTATTTTTAACCAATGGTGAGAGATTGTTCCCATGATGTCACTTAGTCACATGTGATATTTGGTCCTGGATAAGCATGACATTTCCTATGGGTCCCCAGCCTTTGAAAAAGGATTGTTAAAATCTGAATAATGTCAGACGGGACATTGTGCTGGTACAATAAATGATTTTAAGAACTACTTCTGCTTTAACATCCTTTTTGCATCCCTCCTATAAGGTATGTGTGTGCTAAAAACTTTTTGCATGCTAGTATTTTCTTCACAATCTTTTGCTGTCCCTGACCACCGTATTTCTTAAATGACAGAATTTTGCCATGTTATTTTCTTTAAGACCAGTCTGCCTCTGGTGAACTAACTATTTGAAATCATCCATTATCAATGGCTAGTACCCCCCTCCTCATTGCTTCCACAATGGGTGTACCTCTATCCATTATTCTCTGATGTTCTTTTTTACCTTATAAAATGGGCTAAAAAATCCATCATCCTGATTGGCTACTACACCATCTGAGCCATGTCCTTATCAGATGATATAATAGCCAACCAGCATTACCCTCCAGTCCCGAACCCCACAACATCATGAAATCAGTGAGCTGTGGCAGCCGAAAACAGAAACAGAAGCTGATACAGCTCACAGCGTGACATCCTTGTCACCCGAGCTCCAGTCTATCTGCCTCATCCTCCGTCACATCACACAACAGAACCTCTTCTCACTCCCCACAGACATACAAAAATGCTCCATTTGCTCCACAAGATGCCACTGTCAGAAGTACACCCCCCCATCCCCAATTTCCTCCAGGACAAAACAAGAATTCAAACTTGCTACCTGTTCATTTCTTTTTTTCATGGCCCATTTGCCCAGGACAGTATCTCCCAACATTTCAAAGCACGCATAGGGACCGGGTGACAATTAAGAAAATTGCAGTGGTCCATTTTCACTTTCCAGCAACCAGATTCTCCTTCTCCCAGCCACCACTCCACATCCGCGACAGGACAGAATTCAAAGCACCATACAGCAGAAGTTATTTGTTTTTTTTTTATGTTTTATTGAAACCAGCAGCTGAAACCAATCAGTACGGCGGCTGTTACAGGACACGCTCAGTGACAATCTAGTGAGCACATGACTGCAGTTAAAAAACAAAGTCTTAAGAAACAAAGTACTTTTTTTAAAACAAAATGTTGGGGGACAAACAGAATTGGGAGGAGTGTCTGACAAGCAGCAGAAACACAAAATGTGACCTGGTGCACTCTCTGCACTGAGCTTTACTTGCACTAACAGGCACCACATGGAAACCACTCTGTAGGGCACCCAATGAGACAATGACTCACAGTCAAGCTGGCCAGTCACTATAAACAAGTGTAAAGCAAGGCCTCACCAAAAGTACAGTAAATTAAAAAAAAACAACAATGTGTTTCTTACAGGAGAGATACACACCAATGACCTGTAGTAGCTGAATAATACATGGCCTGCAAGTTTACAGTACAGATGGACTGTATTTCTACCATTTGCATATCAAACACTTTTAAGCACACTTTTGAATTTTTTTTTTCTAGGGGGCTTTATGGGGGGGCACCCATTTTATAAGTGCAATAACACACTCTGAGGTGTGGGTTATGCAAAGCCCTGATAATAATGCACTAAAGGTGCATAAGGCACTCGGCGCAAGCACCTCATGCCTTATAACGCACCTGGGTGTGCTCTTATCAAGTGATAACCCACACCCCATCATGTGTTATTGCTTACTTATCCCATGTCTCAACCAGATCATTTTCTATAAACCATTCAGAATTAATTCTTGAGTTAAATCATTCAAAACTCTGTCTTTTTCCCTCAGCTGCCCATACATCTGGGCTCCATTTTTTAACATTTATTTTTTCCTTTTAGAAAGCTGGGAGCAACAAGTACTGTTTTGTGGTCAGATTCACCAATCTGTGGAAAAATCTGTGGGGGGAGCCTATCACCCATATTATTGACCACAACATCCAAAACACTACCTAGCCTGGTTCCTACAGTTATATTTTGTCTTAAATGTTTTGCTTGAATCACTTTGCTTAATGGCAGCTTATTTTCATCTCCCATGATCATTAAACAGCAACTGGAAGCTTCTGAAGCACTACAATGATGCAATCATTTAAAAAGTCAACCATGTAATTTTAGCAATTTGAAGGTGGATGGTAAAAACAACCAAAGATTAAGGCCTACATCCTCTTGGTATGTTTTGCATTTTAATTTGAAACCACATCATTTCATGTTTTCAATTGTCTAACTCAATAAGGTACCTATATGGCACACTTGAGTGCAAGTAGCATGCAACACCCAACCCCCCCTCATTTCTGGCCAACATGATACAATCTCTCCACAATTAAATTTTCCATGTAAAATAGCTTCAGAGGGTAAAAAAATCAGTGCACCATTTCTCAGTGATGAATACTATTGCACATGATTTTGTTTAAATAAAATGCGTAACTCATCAACTTTGGATACAATGGGAGGGCTTTAAGCCTGAGGTTCAGTGGGCGGAGCAACAATGTCACTTCCCCATCGAGCACAAATGCGTCACTTTTCCTGGACGCCCTCAGGATTTTTTTAGTTGTAGCCGGAGGCTATGTTGGCTGCTCCTTCATCTGTTCAGTCTCTTGTCCTCCCTCCCTACCCTTTTGCCTCCTTCATTGTTCCCCATGATCATTTTCCTCTATCGTGCTGCTCATTCTTGACACCTCACCGCTTCATTGCTATCACTTCCACATCATTGGCATCCTCATACCTCATTCGTTCCTCCCTTTCCTTACCTCTTCTCCCTTCCTCGTACCTCCTTTGTCGGCTGCTCATCCTTGCATTATTCTCCCATATCCGGCGGTTGCTTTCCTCTCTTTGCCAGTGCTTGGGTGTACCGTCCCCCACCCACCTGCATCAGCTCTTCTGTTCTCCACTTCCCCCTCTGGCTCCTGCTGCTTTGCTGCTCTGCTACTATGCCATCCATGCCCCCACTCTTCTGCTAGCTCTTGCTATTCTCTGGGCAGGGTCTTCCAACTTTTGTTAACGTTCCCGTCCGGCCCTTTCTTCACCCTCTGCTTGGCTTGGACTCTGAAAGCTGGGATGACTCTCGTTGCCATGCCATGGGCAGCCCGTCCCTCCCTACTAGCATAGTAGGGGTTCCTTGGTTCATCCCTCCCTGCTGTCTTCTCCTGACTGACTCTCAGCTCCTTCTCTCCAGGCCAGTTTCTCGCTGCCCTTCCCAGCACCTCCTCTGTCATCTCTATCAGTAGGTGGTGTAGAATCGAATACTCTTCTCTGCTCACCTGTGCACTGTGTATTTCCACCATTTGTACAATTAGTACTCCTTGGTGGACCATGCTGTATACCTATGCTTTGGCAGTTTCTCTGACAGTCCGGGGTACGTGCATTTTAATTCTGCACTGTTCTTTTCTGGC
Organism: Neoceratodus forsteri; assembly: GCA_016271365.2. Taxonomy (NCBI): domain Eukaryota; kingdom Metazoa; phylum Chordata; order Ceratodontiformes; family Ceratodontidae; genus Neoceratodus; species Neoceratodus forsteri. The sequence goes on along the minus strand of CM028134.1, from coordinate 313,988,327 downwards.
TTTATGTCCTCATCGGGTGCAGGTTCCGATTCATTCACATTGTGCCTCTCGTGCGGCGCCATGTTCTACTTGGCCTGCTTTTCTGCTAGTTTTGTCCATATTCACTCATATCTGCTTTTTTAAATTTGTATGTGTATTGATATTGATCTCAAGTCAATTGCCTATCATCCGGCTGCATTCCCTAACTGAACCACATGTAATCTAGCATTCGTTGGTAGTGGGAGCTTACTTGGAGGTTGTGGGACTCAAGCCATGATATGTTCCTTCACCATTCATTCCTCAAGCCTCTGGGATATGCTGCCTGCCATGCTACCTAACCTGTCTCTTGCTTTGTCTTTGGGTGTCATTGCCATAGCGTGATGCATGGACCCACCAGCAGTACTGCTACAATGATTTCTTCATGTTTCATGCTGCAATGAATCGAGTATTGAGCACATGGCAGCCTGTTCCATTTGAAGCTCTTCCTCCATCAGTATGTCCAACCCTCTCCCAGGTACTGCCTCATCCTTCAACTCGACATCCTGCAATTATCCTCCCTTTCTGGCCATCACAGATTGATCCAATTAAGACCTGCATTGTTTGTTTTTTTTGGCATGCATATCATGGTTCCTCTGCCCCTCATCCAAGAAGAAAAAAAATTAAAAAATTCTCTACTCAAACCTGGCCTGCGTGCCACCTCATCTGGCTCACCCTGCTACAGTTCTCATCTTGTATCGGCTAGATCCCATGCTGCCCCTTCAATCTCCCTACCGTTTCTTGTCCTTTCATGCCTCTCTTTCCCATTCCATCCTTCTGCCTTCATGACCATTTCCTATCTCATCAAACCTCTCTTCCTGGATACATTCTGTCACCAGCTATTCTGGCTTTTCTCCTGTCATGGTTTCCCTCCATTTAGTCTGATTTGCTTGAATTCCACCATATCTCACCTCAACCTGCTCATCTCTTTCAATCACTCCATTGACATGCCTTGGCTACCTCCCTCTAGCCTACAGCATCAGTCCCTCGATTCATCTCCGTCTCCATTCCTAGCCATGCCTTCCTGTCCATCGCCCCCTGCTATGGGCTGGCTGGAGGTTGTCCACCATCATTCGAGTTTCTTTCAAATTCATTTCCGAATCTTCCTCATCTCGAGGTGCTTACTTCATTGCAGTGCTTTCTTCATTTCCGGCTCTGCCTCCTTTCAAGGATTCTACTTCACCACATTGGTCTATCCATCCTTTCGAGGCGTCTTCTTTGTCACATTGCTATTTTATGCATCTCAACCCTCTGGTTCACTTACTTTCTGGTCCTTGTTCTGCCTACTTCATTTTGGAGTTTATCTCCTTTTGAAGATGCTCTCTCCTTGCATCTCCATATTGAGTGTCAGTGGCTCAGTAGGTAGCACACTCGCCTCTGAGGCCGGGAGATCAGAGGACTGTGGGTTCAGTTCCCACATCTGACACTTGGGTTAATATCCCAGTACTGACACTGTAGTGCAGCATGAGAGGGGTGCTGCACTTCTGAGGTGCCATCTTTTGGATGAGATGTTAAACCGAGGTCCCATCTGCCTGGATTGGTGGTAGTTCAGGTGGATGTTAAAGATCCCATGGCACTTATCGAAAAGAGTAGGGGAATTTTTATTCAAAACTCAAAAGGACAATCAAACACAATTGTATTACATCATACAAATCATATTAAATGAAAAGAAAAAAACATACATGATCAGTACAACATACCAGAACCCCTTAACTGAAAGGAAAAACAAACCTCACTCCCCCTCCCTACCAAAAGAGTAGGGGAATTTGTTATTATGACTGGAAATCAAATCATACAAACATAAAGAAATACAAAAACCCACCAACAATGCATAGCTAAGAAGAAAACATAATCAAATAGATACAGAACACAAATGAATAAACAAGAACCAAAAGTAAAGAAATACAATGACCACCAAATGCCACCTTTCCCTCTTAGATAAAAAAGTATAACACTCCAGTAAAGAAACACAAAACCACCTTAATCTGTATTGAACATAAAAGCAATAGACATACAGGAAATAATCAGAGTCAATACTGATAGTATATATCAACAGTGGAACATTCGTATGCACATAAAAATAGTGATGATGTATACCAGTGTACACAAAGGAGATCTTGTCCTCCCTATAAGGGAAACCCTTTTACCCAAGATTAGGACCAAGGTGTACACAAAGACTCTACCCTGTATCAAGCCTGGTCATTTTCCTCCACCACAATCTAAACAGTTCAGGATGCACCTTTTCTTGTTCCTGCAATCTCCAACTAAAGACATGTTTGTGAATGTTGTGAACAATCTGAGATTCAGAGAGCAATTTCTGCCTAAGTGTGAGATTGCATCTAGCTTGCCATAACTGAAAACCAACATGACCTATTAATAGGCGTAGTGTAATCGCGTGATCAGAATAATCCAGGAGCTCGTAGAACCCTCCACCCAAATTGCTGTTGTAAGAACCCTAAAAGGATTTAAAGGCCATTCTTCATGAAAATGTGACCAAAATGATACAACAAAAGGACACTCCACAAAAAAGTGTTCCATAGTTTCAACCACCCCAATACAGGTCTCTTCCCTAGGACAAAATCTTTCTCATATTTCCTTATGCCTCATATTACCTTTCACCCCTAATTTTTTATGAAGGCAAAGCCATAAAAAATCCCACATATATTTAGGCACCCTCTTACTCATCAATAATCTTAACTTTGCATGCTGTTCCGAATGAGACCTATCATGGAACCAGGGATCGACAAAAAAGAAATCTTGCAATATGGCATAATAGAATTGTTGACGCGTCTGTAAAAGAACAGATTTTTTAACAACACGTCATGCTTTCAACTTTTGAAACATTGTACAAAAATGACTGGCGAAGACACCTGTCTGAACCTGATGAGCCGGCAAGGTCTCCTGGTCCCATTGCTTTAGAAGTGGATCAATACCATCTGCCACCCACGGGGACCAAATCTTATCAATCCCTTTCAGCAAGGGTACTAAATTACAAAAAATAAAAATATTATGTAAAAACACTACCGGATTCACCATCCCCAAACCTCCTTCACTAACAGGTAACTACGTAACACCCCTCTTTAATGGGTTTAATCTGCTGCCCCATAAACAAAGGAAAAATACACCATAAAGACATGTCTCCAGAGAAATGGGGGGGGGGCGGGAACACAGCAATAAACAAAAAATACTGTAACAGAAAGGTTTTAATCAAATAAATACATTTAGCTTTAGACATGTGTCCCTTATTCAAAGTCTGTACCCTGTTGCGAGCTTCCAATAATTGCTTTTTCCAATTATACCGTTGATCATCCAGACCTCCAAAGTAAACACCTAGTATCTTCCTATATTCAGATTCTATAGGCATATCCCAAATTAATCATACATCAGCCACATCATACCCCAAAGGCAGTATCCCACTTTTGAGCCAACTTACAGAGGACCCAGACATAACAGAAAATGCGTTCAATAACGCCTTTGCTGCAATAGCAGAATCCTTATCTGACAACACTAAAATTAAATCATCCGCATATGCCAAAGTCACTATCTGAGGGTCCATGCACCCAACTGATAAACCAACAATGTCATCTGAACCATTTAAGGCATGTAAAAGGGGATCCAAGGAAAGCACATAGAGCAGGGGATTTAATGGACACCCTTGCCGCACTCCCCTATGTATCCCAATCTCCCTACCCATCAAACCATTTATGCTGGGAATCAGAGTAATGCCCCTATAACATGTTTGCAACCATCCTATGAATTGTGAATGAAATCCATACCTTTTTAGACTCTCCCAAAGATAAACATATTCAACCTGATCAAATGCCTTGGACTGGTCTAGGCAAACTAGATGCCCAAACATTTCCCCAGACTTTCCCTTAGAGACCAGTTCCCTAAGTAGAATCAGTGCATCCTGAACCCTTCTATGAGATACACCACTGAACTGTGTTGGATGTAACAGGGAGCCCATAACCCCCCTCAACTGCATACATAAGATTTTCATCAGAATTTTGTAATCCATGTTTAAAAGCGACAAAGGCCTCCAATTACTTAAATCCCCACAATCTCCTTTGTCTTTATACAAGAGAAGCAACACACCCTGCAACATACTATGAGGGAGAACCCCAGACTGCAACCCATAATTCAAAACCTGGCATAGATCAGCACCTAAAATCTCCCATAGGACCTTATAAATCTCATGAGGCAGCCCATCAGATCTGGGAGTAATGCCTGATCTTAAAGACCAGACCACAGTCTTTAGTTCTTCCACTGTAATGGGTCGTACCAAATCAATCTGGTCAGCTAAAGACAAGCCTGGGACTGACCTACTAGCAAACCAATCACAAATAGAATCAGCAGAGAGTGCTCTGCTCTGAAATAAGGCAGAAATATGTTCATGAATAGTGTCTAAAATATCAACATTTGTAGTAACCCATCCTCCCCCTGGAGTGTTTAAATACATCATACCCCGTGAATGTTTAATAAATTTCAAATACTCAAAGGGTAAAGTGTCTTTCTTCCTGTCACAAATCTTAAATTTATGCTTCACTTCAATATCACGCAGTACCTGAGACTGTGCCTTAGCCAATTCCAGTTTTAACCCTTTAATTTGTTCCAAACAGTCTGATCCAAGAAACTGTCTATGAGTGGACAAAAAATTAAGCCTGTCCCTAAGATGCCTCAACCCAGCATGTGATAACCACCCATTTAAATGACCCACAACCTTGAAATAGATCCAAACTTCACTTTTAGTGTCCTCCCGCCAAAGATTTAAATTATCATATAAAAATGAGACTGACTGCCTTGCCAAAAAAAGAGAGCGTAACCCACCTACCACACATGGGATATCTAATAAGGCAGAGTTCAATTTCCAAATACCTGGCCCTCTCTGAGCTTTAGGAACATCGCCTAAGGCCAGTCTCAGTAATCTGCGATCTGATGAAGCTACTTCCTGCAGGGATTGAGATTGCACAGCAACCTCAGGTGTGAGAAAAAAATAATCAATTCTGGAAGCTCTGGGTCCACAGAAATAAGTGTCCCCAAACCCTCTAGTGGAGGTCTCAAAAGCATCCACTAAACCAGTATCTGTAAGAAGTTTCAATAAACTAGCCCCATCGCTATACACCTTTTTCCCTTTCCCAGAAGTTACTTTGGAAGGCAAAGAACAATGAAAGTCTCCACCAAGAATTATGTAATAAGCGGTGCATACAAAGGGATATAATGAGTTAAAGTCCAAATCATTTAATAAGGGAGCAAGACCCGCAACCTCCCCTGTCCTATCCAAGATACCCCTTCTACCCCAACTCCAGGTGCAGCTGTGCTATCCAAAATCAAATCAGAGTCCTCAGATAAACTCAGTTTAGCCAAGGGGGAGCATCCCCAACGGCACCGGGTCCCCTCCCTCCCCTAGTAGGATGACCAAGTCTAACTGCCTCATGTATATAATGATCCTGTACCCCATAATCAGCTTCAGCAGTGTTTTTAGCAGCTGATGGGCAATTTTCAAACGTGTGACCCACCACATCACAGAGATTACATTTTGAGGTCTGAAAACAATGGGCACTTGGATGGCCAGTCTCCCCACAATAAGATCATTTAAGCACATTACTTGAGGTGCTTATGTGAGTTCAATACCCACATTTAAGGCAAACTCTAGGCTGCCCAGGGTAAAAAAGAAACCCCTTATCCCTACCCAGAAAGAAACAATTGGGCAGATGTAACAACTCAGAATCGGTGGAATGGAGTTTAACCCTAAATTTCCAACCCCCATTCCAAAACCCTTCCGCATCCAGGATAGGGACTGGATTCCCCTGAATGTCACATGACTTAGATAACCATTTTATGATATCCACAATATTAACCCCTTCATTCTTAAACAATATTGTAATGACTCTACCAGCCTGCTTCGACAAAGGTAACACAATAAAGTCAGACCATAAGGGATTCGTTTTTAAGTTTAAATAACGATTCCAAAACAGCTCCATCAGAGCAGGGGTACGAAAACTGATATCAAACATAAACTCCCCCAGAACATGTATTAAGGCATAGACTTTAGAAGGAAAAAAGCCCATACTTTGTTTTAACAACGTCTTCCCAACAAAAAACCTGTCAAGGGGGATTATCCCTAGGATCCACATAACGCAAACGTACGGCATTTCGCCGTTTGGCCAACTCAAGAGGTTGCCTAAAATGACTAGCATAGGAAGGTTTGTCCACAGGCTCCAGAGTAGGCTCTTGGATGACAGGGGGAGTAGCCACATCCCCTGCTCCCACCTCTACTTGAGTCCCCAAAGACACATCAAAGGCAGTAATAGCCTGAGGTGTAGGGGAAATAGCAGTTTCAGCCCCCAAGTCAACACCTGAAGAGTTTGCAATATCCACAGTACTTATCTGAATAGCCTCCCTGGGAGCCTGCTCATTGCTCTCCGGTTTCCGCACATCGCCTGAAATCGGAATCCAGCCTGCCCCACGCAGCGCTTGCTCCGGTGACCAAGATTCTTCAACCAAGTCCCCCCAATCCTGGGAAGTCACATTCACTTTCCCTTTAGGCCTCTCAGTGGCCGAATGAAGTTTACTGGGTCCTGCAGCCTCCACAGCACTCGGTGAACCGGCCGATCTCTTCTGTTTCCTGTCTTCCTCAACTACTGGGTTCCGATGTTCCTGTATCAGCAGGTTGCTCACTCTCAATAGTTCCTCCTCCAGACAGCGCTGTTTCTCCTCAAGACTAAGGCAAGTTACATCCGAAAAATCCAAAGGATCGCTCACACCGGCAGTATGCCGGCCACACTGCGGGTGCATCCCAGCCGCCGATTCAGCGGTTTCAATGGCAATAGGCTTCTCAAACTCAGACATGCTCTGGGTCAATGCAGCCCCATGTGCAGCTCCTCCACTGTCCTCCTCTTCCGCCATCTTGGTCCAACCAGAAAATGGGTCCCCCCTGCTCACAGGAAGCAGGAAGTAGGGGAATTTCCCCGGTGCCCAGGCCAAATTTCCCTCATTCACTAAAAATACCACCAACAGCTTAATCTGGTTCAAGATCAGTTGCCATTCATCTGTATCCCCTTCCCCGGGTCATGCCTGACAATAGGCAGGATTTGTCTAGTGCACTTACCAGGTCAACAAAAAATAAATAAAAAATAAAATAAATTCTCTGATCTCCTCATTCACGTCACCCGTTCATGCCTTATCAGCCTTAGTGTCCACTTCCTCACCTTGCTCAATCAGGAGTACCACTCCATCGATTTTATGCTCCCTGCTTCTGGTTTCAGGCTGCTCGACTGGCAGCAGATGCAGTCCCGGCTCCTCCAGCCCCTGCGTGGCTCTGCACACTCCCAGTGCACCAACACTCCTACTCTCAGATATACTTCCTATATCTAAGATGTTTTGTATGTCTCTTGTTCCCTCTACAGCATATCGCCTCGGGCATCCAGTGTTTATCTGCTTCCATTGACTCTGAGCTTTGTTTTCCTGCCTCTTTTTCCCCATCTCCTACTCCTGCTTCGATGTGCCCTCATTCTGCTCCCTATCCTCGGCTCTTTCCACTTACTCGACGGTCCTGGTTTCATTCCAGCTATGGCTTCTATCTCATCATGCCACGATTTTTCTATTCCTTTGCTTGCCATTCATATCCTCTGGCCTTCCATGGACGACTCCTTCCAACCTTCCATTGACCCAGACCTCCATGCCACCTCATCCAGTTCACCTTCCTGCCCCCTTGCTGGGGCCTTTCTCCTTCACGGAGTCTACTTGCCCATGTCATCTACTGTAGATATTTCTTCATTCCTTAACCCCTTGGCTTCGCAATGCTTGGCTTCAACATGTGTATCTTGTTTGCTATCTCTCTAGGCATGCCTTCGCATGGTTTACTGCCAAATCTGCGCTGTTCCATTGCTCTGTCTGGCCATGCCTATCCTGGATCGTGTACTGCATAATTCGAATCACCCCAGTGCAGTTCTCCTTCTGCTTCAACTGGGTCATATGTTACCCTATTGACCTCTCTACCATCCTTTGTCATTTCCCACATTGCTTTCCAGTACCTGCCTTCCTCAAATCTATACCATATCGTACCTCATCCATTCTAGGTCCCTTCCTCGGCTTAGCACCCATTCTCGTCCCAACCATCGTGGTTTCTTTCCACTCCTGGCTTCCCTCCCTATCATGCATCATCCAAGTTATCTCCTTTTGATCGCCATCCCATGCTTGCCCTCTGATTCACAATTCCTCTGGCTCCTGCTGCGCTTTCTCTGCCTCTGTGTCCATCTCCTTTTTAGGAGTTTCATTGTTCATCTCACTCCCTAGTGCCTGATACCGTCATTCAAATTCTGTTCCTATTCATTCTCTTCTCCTCTTCTTCTAGTGTCGTACCTACTCTTCAGGATTCAGCCATCATACGCTTCCCTCCACTCTTCGCTTCTCTCATCATCATACTTCGTCCACTTTTGCTCACTCCTCATCGTACTTTGTCCAGTTTTGCTCTTAGATCACTTCACCTGAGTTGCCTCTGGTTCCAGATCTCCCTTCTTGGCCTCGGACTCTACCTCCTTCCGAGGTGCCTCATTGGTGTACTTCCTTCGTACCGATTTCATTTTTGGTTCTTTCCCATCTCTTCCAATTCCAGTTCAGTTCTGGCTCTCCAGGCTTCCCTCTGCTATTGGCTTGCTCTCAATATTCTTTTTTGGGCATACCTATCATAATTCCTATGCCACCTATCAGCCACGGACATCCTGCATCATGTATCAAGTCTATAACTCCAGTCATATCGAGTTAACATATCTAGTCATCATTCACTCAGCATTACCTCAAGGTTTAGATTGTTACATCATTACTCGAATATTCCTATAATTGAATTCCATACTACCTCATCAGCTACAATCTCAGGATCTAATCATTTCGAGTCTAATCGCTCACATCGCATAATCAAATATGCCCTTCAATCTCAGTATATGCCTATTTGCATCACTCTATCAAGCAGTCTGCATCATAATTCATCTCCTTATCAGTATATCTGGAATCTCCTCGTAAGCGAATGTGTTCACCATTACTCCTCTGTCTCAGACGTGGATTTAGTCCCTTCCAGACTTGCTCCTCCGATCCACTATCTCTCATCGAATACTCGAGCATACCTTCCTGGGGTCCAGCAACTCTTATTTAGTTTCATCGTTCCCTCAAGCATTCCATCATTTGACTCCGAAGCCACTCCTTGACCATAAGACAGGATCTAAACTTTCACATCACATAATTGTTTTTACTTCCTTGCTTCTATCAATCATTCATATAATCAGACATTAAGCTACCTTATCTACCTGCTGACCTTCTGCAGTGATCATCACCATCAGTATTCATTGCTGCCTCATGTTCATATTCGCTCTGTATGCAGCCTCATGTTCCATCTTTGATCCATGCTTTCTCTTAGGGATCTGCCCTATTTCATCATCATCATCATCATCATCCCTACTCATATCCCTTTATTTATTGAACCCCTTCTTTTAAAGATATACTTTCTCAAATCAAATTTCTTCAGCCTGGAGGGAAGGCGACCTAGGCCTTGGATCCCCAGAGGTTTCCTCCTTAAAGGGTGTTTTTCCTCTTCTCCATTCCAACAGTAATAATATTAGTTAGAATTAGTGATTTCTTCTTAGTCAGTTAGGTTCAGCTGTTGGAGGAGGGAGATGGTGGCCTGGCTTTCCCCTCTCTCCTCAGGAAGTTAGCCCTTCTCACAGTAATCATTAATCAAATCTCTCTTCGATGCTTGACAATTCAGGTATTCTTTTTGGGCTTCTTCCTAACCTACCTTTAGCCGACTCATTCATTTCTGGCACCTTTATGGGGGGGGACCCTCACTAGGGTTTCTTGCATTGTGCACCTACAGGAGGTATATCCCATGGATAGAGAGGCAGAAAGCCACATAAAATTCAAGTTACTCAAGTTACACAAGCATTATCATATCATATCATCCAGTTGCTTAAGCACATTGAATGGGAGGGCTTTAAGCACGAGGTTCAATGGCCGGAGCAACAACATCACTCCCCCATGGAGCTCAAATGCATCACTTTTCCTGGACTTCCTCAGGATTCATTTCATTGCCCACCATCCACCCCTCCTCCTCCTCCTCCTCCAGCGGCTAGCCTCTCTTACCCATGGGCTTCTTCCTAACCTACCTTTAGCCAACTCATTCATTTCTGGCACCTGTAGGAGGGGAACCCTCACTAGGGTTCCTTGCATCTTATCCCTACAGGAGGTATATCCCACAGATAGAGAGGTGGAAAGCCACATAAAATTTAAGTTACTCAAGTTACACAAGCATTATCATATCATATCATCCAGTAGCATAAGCACATTGAAGTGTTCTTGCATTACTATTTTAAAAAGCTGGTAGACAAGTTTTTGTTATTTGTACCGGTAATAGGTTTTTAACATTTGCTTTCCTATCCCAGTACACACTTTTTCTATCTCTAAAGGCGCTACAAGGAGAAATACATACAAAGATTTAATTCTCTTATTCATTAACATAATCAGTTGGGGTCTTTAGGTAACTAAAACTACAAGTTCTTGGTTGATTTGGCAGACTTTGTATTCTTTGTCTATTAGTACTTCTTACTGAAACAATTTAAATAGAAATAGTCAATTTATTGTTATAGAAGCTTCCATTTCAAAACTAGAGGTCCTGATCCCTTTCCACCAGCATACTGGAACCAAGACAGCTCCAACCAGTCTGGTTACCTTATCCTGGGCATGCCAAGCTGGGGGAAGTTTCAAATGAAAATGGGTCTGTTAAGCTCAAAGCAAAAGGTACTCCAGAACAATAATATCAGGCAGGAAAAGGCAGGGCAAGTGATGAGCAAATTTATTTAAAAAAAAGTTTCCTGAGTGTGCCAATCATGTGAGCGCTGCACATACAGGTGCTGTGCAGGTGTCAAAGGCTTTTGTAGTGTTCAGCCCCACCCCTCATATTGCTTCAAGCTGCTGGCTCACCCCTGAGCCCCTTGTCAGCTATGGAAACCTGGAAACAGTTATAAATTGCAGGGATGACATGCACACAGGCTCTTCATGTAATAAAACTTGTTGCTTATTTGATAGTTTAGCAGCTGGTCCACGTAAATATTGTTTCTGGCTATACACTGATATCAGAAGTGGTGTGAGCTTTTGTAGTGTTCAGCCCACCCCTCGTACCTTTCCTGGCTGCTAAGTCTTCATAGCTATCTCAGTGAACTGGACTCTGCAGCAAAGTGCTCCTCTAAATTCTGGAGGACAATCAAGGACATGTCTGGTCATACACCTGACAACTCCTTGCCACCTAAGATTACATCTGGGAGTACTACTATCTGTGATAAACCGGGAATCCTAGATGCATTTAACAATCATTTTGCCACTGCTGGTCTAGCTTTTGACAATTCTCCTGCATCCCTGGTCTGTTCCCAATTAAGTGTCCCATTCATAGACTCTCCTGCCCTGGTACCTGGCTTCCTGTTCAAACTGGTCTCCCTGAAAGAGGTTGAAGATCTCATGCTACAGTTGGATGTTAAGAAAAGTGCTGGCACTGATTCCTTGGATCCCTATTTCCTTAAAATTGCCTATCATATAATAGCTGTTCCTATCACCCATCTATTCAATTTACCACTGTCCCAAGGGTTCATTCCTCCGATGTGGAAAATTGCATGTCATCCCCTTGTTTAAATCATGGGATCCCTGCTACCTCAACAATTATAGACCAATTTCCCTCCTCCCAATTTTGTCAAAACTCCTGGAAAAGATTGTCAGTAACCAACTAAGGGACTACCTCGAAGAAAAAAATGTACTAAACCCCATGCAATCAGGCTTTAGAACTAAACACAGCACTATCTCAGCCCTTGCCAAAGTGGCAAACGACTGGTATCGGGAACTGGACAGTAGAAACTTTGTCTGTGCTGTATTTCTAGACCTTAGCAAGGCCTTTGATACCTTGAATTATAGCCTGCTACTGTCTTCCCTGAAGAGTATAAGCCTGGACTCAGTGTCCTTGCATTGGTTTACTGAGTACCTTGTAGGACGGCATCAACAAGTTAAGGCTGAGGGTGAGCTATCCCCACTCAAACTTCTCCTGAGGGGAGTGCCACAAGGATCCATACTTGGTCCCCTACTTTTCGCTATCTATGTTAATAATATTGATGAAGGCATTAACAAAGCCAACATACACCTGTTCACTGACAACATGGTTGTACGTATAAGTCGACTGACAGCTGAAGCCGCCTGTGCAGACCTCCGGGAAGAATTTAACCAGCTCCAGAACCAGCTTCTTCACAAAAAACTTCTTCTAAATGCCAAAAAGACAAAAGCAATGTTGTTCTCGCTCTATAGCTGGATGATGAATCGGGCTATTTCTGGAACACTACCTCAGATCACCACAATTCTTAGAGAGAAATTGGAGTTTGTTTCAAAGTTTAAATACTTGGGAGTATGGTTAGACCATGATCTCTCATTCACTGAGCACATTGAAGACCTTGTAAAGAAACTAAGGCAGAGGCTGTGGCTATTCTTTAGAATTAACCAGTTCCTCACTAGAGATGCAAAATTGTGCCTCATTCAAACTACTTTTCTCTTGCTGATCGACTATGCAGATTTCTTATATAGTCAATGCCAAAAAGCTTCACTTGCAAAGTTGGATACGCTTTTTCACAGGGCCATCAGTTTTATTACTGGTCTCCACATCTCCGCCATCATTGTTCCTTGTACAAAGCCATAGGATGGTCCTCTCTTTTGTTTAGGTGTAATAGAAATGCAGTTCTCTGGACTTATAGAGTCATCATGAAAAGGCTTCCACAATACATAATAGACTGTCTCCCGCTAAGTGAGCCAGGAACGTATGCTTTAAGAAGCGCATACTACATCATGTTATGTATCCCAAAGGCTTCCTCCCGCTACAGCAGAATGGCCATTAGCTTCATGTTGTCATCCTTGTGGAACAAAGTGCAAAAATTACTGAAATTGAGCTGCCTCTGCAGTACGAATACCCTTAAGTCCTTATGTGCTGGATATGTGTGTGATCCATGAAATTGCTTCCCCAGCCCCTGATCTTGTCTGAACCTTAGATTACTGCCCCTGAGCTTGGTTGTATTTAAAAGCACTTGTAATCTTTGGTGATTCTAGTTCTGTGAGCCACTTATGACCCTAAATGTTTATTCATATAGAAACCTGCATGGTCCTTAGCTTCTCATGGCTGTCGTGCCGCCTAGACTTTAGACACCCTACTGTGGCTCTTTTTCCCTTACCATGACTCTAGTAATTTGCCCTACTGCATCATCCTATTCTCAGAATCTGTACTCCACTCTCATTATTACATCCACTGTCCCTGAACTTGCTCCCCAGCTGAACACAAGCTTTACAGGGGCTCCCTTCCCCATAATAGTGGGATTCGTGAACACTGGGAGGACGGCACTTCCACAGTCACTGCCTGAGACCCCAAGCCTGGAATCTCCTCTGGCAAGGTACGGCAAAAGCCATTAACCAATTGGAATGTGAGCGCTTTTTGGCTCTGACTTCTGATTTGTCACTGCGGTCTGTTCCTGTGTTTCATTCTAAATCTAGATATAATCTGATTTTCCTGCTGAAATCTGCTCAAAAAAGATGCAATTACTTATTTGCTTGACTGTTAAGACATTTATTTCACTGTTAGAGTGCTATAAGCAGGGAAACTGTGTGATTATACCCCTTTCTGAATTGCTGTGCTTGCACCAGTCTCTAGGAGCTAAAGGAATTCACATCTTGTTTGTCTTGCTGTTTTGGCCCTTCCGCTGGTACAGACATCCCTTTGTCTGTGGCCAGCAATTACCCCTTACCTCTTCTCTTTCTTCCCTGTCAAGGATAAGCTCTCTACTGGCTCCCTGTCCCTCAAGCATGGAAAACTCAGGCACCGGACAGTCGGTGCTGCCTCAACTGCCACCTGAGACCCCAAGTCTGGACCCTTCACTAGCAAGGCATGACAAAAGCCGCTATCCAATTGGAATGTGAGTGCTCTTTGGCTCTGGCTTCCGATTGGTTCCTGTAGGTTGCATCTGTGTTCCTTCAAAACCAAACATAAAATCTGATTTCCTTGCTGAAAAATGATTAAAAAATCTGTAATCATTTATTTGCCTCCTTTCTGAAATGTGATATATGCGCCAGTTCTTCCCATGAGCTGCAGCACTCTGTACTGTTATGACTGTTGTAACACGGAGCACTTGAGTGCATTATTTGTATTTATTTGTATTATTTATCTCAATTGTAAATACCTCTGTATGTACTGTACTGCTTGGCCCAGATTTAACCGGGTCCATCTTGTAAATGAGCTTGCTTAACAATGTCTGCCTGGATAAAGAAAGATTTTGATTGATTGATTGATGACTACCAAATATTAGGGTGCCATCTAAATGAACATTGAGATATTTGAAGGTGATAACTTGTTCCAGTGTGTCACCTTTGAGACTCTGGACCTGTAGATGTCCAAACTTCTTCCTCTTCTGTTGAACAGAGAAGAACATACTCAGGTTTTTTATAGTTCAGCAAAAGTTTGTTACTGGAGAACTATTTTTTTAGTTCTGTGGAAATTGTATTGCAGTTCAGAGGAGATTGTGGCCAGATTTTTTCCTTTAATAGAGATAACTGCATCATTAGCATAGAGCATGATATGCATTGGGCATTCTGAGGGTAAGGGATTAATAAAGAGACTGAAGAGGAGTGGCCCTAGTTTTGACCCTTGGTGGACACCCAGGCTCACTAACCTTGGCTCTGAGAAATTACCTTTGATTTTGACTCGTTGAGTTCTACAAGACAGGTAGCTATTGAACCATGCCACCATGTCCCTGGACAGCCCTATTGAGAGGAGATTTTGGAGAAGAAGTTGTTAGATAACGGTGTTGGAAGCATTTGTAAGGTCTATAAAGATAGACCCCACTGCCAATCAGTCATCAAAGGCATCATATATTGAGAGGTGTAATAGGCCAGGGTAGAGAGGGAGGAGTGATGTCTCCTGAACTCATGTTGCTGGGCACAGAGTAGGTTGTGCTTGGATAGGTACTCTGTGAGCTGGTCTGATACCACACATTCAAGGACTTTAGATAGTAGGGGGAGGATAGAGATGGGCCTGTGATTGGACAGGTTGGTAGTATCCCCAGTTTTGAAGACCAGGGTTACCAGTGCCTCCTTCCATTTGTATGGGAAGACACCCAACCTTAGAGAGGCATTGAACACTTTAGTGAGAGGTTCAGCTCCCTCACTTAGTACCAGAGCTATCAACTTCATATCAATGAGGTCACTACCCATCTGTGTCATCCCTAGAGCCCCTTCAACATATTTTAATGTTTCATGGCTATGGAGCTGCCTAAAGTAGAAAGGGGGAATGCTTCTGATTGGTGGGGAATGTGACGTTATTTTTGAGCACATATTTGGAGAAGAGGGGAATAGATAGTCCCTGGGTAGTTCTGTACTGAGATCAGTGAAAGCCTGGTTAAAAGCATTTGCAATGTCGCAAGCCTCCTGGAGTGTCTCTGTTGTAGTGATATTTAATTCAGGAAGCATTCTGTAGGCTTTTCCTGTAAGTGACTTTATAGAGTCCAAAAACTCTCTTCCATGGCCCCAGCTCTTCTTCAGGAGGTCGTTGTAATAGGAGGCCTTAGCCAGTTGAATGAGCTTGGTGCATTTGTTCCTGGCTGTTTTATAGGCAACAATGTCAGGATGTTTACCCCTCACTTTGTCCTTGTGCCACAAATTGTCCCTATTACACATGAGGTCAATGAGGGGTCCAGATAGCCAAGGGTTGTTAACCCCTCTTACTTTTTTAGCTTTGTAGGGGGCAAATATGTTGCATCCCGTGTTAAAGGTTGTGATGAAGTAGTTAAGGGTTTTGTTGCCATCCTGTGCCCTGTCCAACAGTGACCAGTCCACCAGTTTGATATATTGCCTAAAGGCATTCAGTTGACCAGTTCTCAGTGATCCATTTCTTAAGACCTGGGGATCATTTCTGGAGAACTTATTCAACCAGGTGCACATAACTGGGGAGTGATCACTAAGGGTGTCAGATAAGACTGAGACCTCAGTGATGAGTCCAGGGCAGGTAGTGAGGAGCCAGTCAATTAACGTACTTGTGCCCATTTTGTAGTTATATCTGGTGGGTTGAATTACCAACTGTGAAAGATAAAGGCCTGAGATCTGGTCACGGACAGCGGATGCATCATTGGACTGCAGATTGACATTAAAGTCACTAACAATGATGTGTTCCCAGTTTTGCCTGTACTGCTGTAGGTTGGTAATTAGTTGCTAGACACCAGTAGTGTGGGTACCAGGGGGTACATAAACAGTGGACAGTAGTAACACTTTGTTCTATTGGCCGAGGGTAAATTTGAGGGTTAAAATTACCTGCACACAGGCAGTTCATGTAATAAAACAGGCAGCTTCGTTGATGGTTTTCCTGCTGGTCCACATAGAGATGGTTTCTGGCTGTACACTGATGTCAGTGACAGCAGGAGCTTTTGTATTGTTGAACCCCACCTCTTGTGCCACTCCTTGCTGCCAGCTCACCTGGACTCATTTGTAAAGTGCAAGAATGTCCTGCTCACAGGCAGTTTATGTAATAAAACAGTCACCTTCTTTTACTGTTGGTCCACATAAAGATAGTTGTTAATGATGTGGCTGAGAACAAAAATGTTGTCAGTGGCTGGTCTCTCATACCTAAAGCCTGCCTGTGTTTCTGATGATGTATCATCATCCTCTAGCCAAAGTTGATATTCATGGTCTATTTTTGTTGGCTGTGTTGGGCAAACTTAAAATTATGCCATCAATAAGCTGTCCCAGTGGTGCAGGGCTGAGGCGCCGTGAGCACCTTACCTCATCCCACTCTGGCAACCTGGATTCAGGAATGAAATCGGGTCACTTGGGGGTCAGCCATGGGAGGGAGGAAGGAGTAAGCATGTGCAGGACTTCTCTCCTCCCTTTTGGAGGGGGGATCCCATGCCTCACTGCTTGACTGCCAACTGGAAGAATCCACATGGTAGCATGTGTAAGGCCCAGTAAGTGGGAAGGGTTTGCATTCAGAGCACCAGGGGCATCTTTACAGAGGCTCTGTGCATGTCTGCATAGCCCTATGGGAGAAAATCAAGCAGGAAAATAGAGAATGGCTTCATAAAGCCCTGCCTGCTTATGCTGATGGCCCGCTTGGCCTCTCTGGCTCCAGGGACATCAGGATTTAAGTTCCAGATGGGGGAGGTCAGCCATCCCATACTGGCCCCACTGCAATGAGCAATCCATGGGGGATATAAATCCACCAAGACTGGAGGAAACCCAGGAAAGCCAATGACAATGGGATAGGGCTGAGCCAGCTGCCCATTCCTACCAGAAGGATAAAAACCTATACAGAAATAAAATTATGGCAGCAAAATTACTTGAAGTTGCCATTTTTGCATTCACACAATTTTTGAGTAATTGTATTTCAGTGTTTCAATCAATCAATCAATCAATCAAATCTTTATTTATTCAGGCGACCATCACTGAGCAAGGCTCATTTACAAGATGGACCCGATAAGGTCAAGGTTCGAGTCGGTGCACAGCAGTTACATCACATACTTATGAGACAGTTATACATACAGAAAAAAGAAAATGTTATTTATAACACAATAATATACAGAGAATTCACATGTTAAAGCTTGGCAAGAGAAAGTTAAACTAACATCTACAATATAGTACATATATATCACAACGAGGGCCATGACAGTCACTCACATAATGAGTACAAGGATGGCGAAGGGAATATTGGGTGCCATATACTGGCGGTGTCTGGCTGGAAGGAATATGCCATATGTGATTGGAATATGGTTTTGTGGGATGACTATTCTATCTCTAGCGGTAGCAACTGCATTTCTCTGTGAAGAATGTTGTACAGTGCTGCTTGAAGGATGTAAATGGAATGATAATGGACAGTTTTAGGGATTTTTGTAGGGTGTTCCATGCTATGGCTAGAGAATAGCTGATTGCTGCCCTCCCTATTTTGGTGTTGACTTTGGGCAATTTGAGCAGGATGATATTGTTGCTTCTTAGGGCATAGGAGCTGGGAGTGGTCAGGTTGAAGCAGTCCAGGATATATATTGGGAGTTTTTTTGATAAAGCTCTGTAGATCCATAGAGCTGCATTTCTGCTCCTCCTGACATGAAGGGAAACCCATCCAACTGCATCATAGAGAGAACAATGGTGAGTATTATATGACAGGTCTGTAATGAACCTTATTGCTCTATGGTATAAGGTATCCAACTTTTGAAGGTAGGCAGTGGGGCAGTGACTATAGAGGAAGTCTGCGTAGTCAATGACTGATAGAAAGATGGCCTGGACTAATCTCAACTTTGAATCTCTATTAAGGAAGGGTTTTAATCTGTAGAGAAGGCCAAGCCTTAGGCGAAGCTTTTTCAGCAGTTGTTCTAGATGCTGAGTAAAGTCAAGTCTGTCGTCAATCCACACACCTAGGTATTTGAAATTTTCAACATACTCCAGATTTTCTCCAAGTATAGTGCATATCTGGGGGAGACTGATTGAAGAGGATGTGTTGGTGGAGTTTTGGGTTGTGAACATCATTGCTTTGGTTTTCTTTGCATTTAGCAGAAGCTTTTTCTCGAGAAGCTGATGTTGTAACAGGGAGAATTCTGCCTGTAGGATTTCATGAGCAACTTTAGGTGAAGGGTTGCTGACATACAGTACAGTGTCATCAGCAAAGAGATGTACTGAGGACTTGGTAAGGGTTGAATCAATTTCATTTATATAAATGGCAAAAAGGATAGGACCCAGAATAGAGCCTTGGGGGACTCCTCTTGACAGTGGTCTTAATGGGGAGAGGTCACCTTCAGCTTTTACCTGCTGTGATCTACCGGAAAGGTAGCATCTGAACCACTTAAGGGAGGATGGCTCTAGGCCAATGGAGTGTAGGGATGAGAGTAGCAGTTCATGGTCCACAGTGTCGAATGCTTTGCTCAGGTCCAGGAATACTGCACAGACATTGTTCTTTTTATCCAGTTCCGTTTGCCAATCATTGGTGACCATGGCTAATGCAGTGATAGTGCTATGTTTGGCCCTGAATCCAGATTGAGCTGGATTTAATAGATTAGCATTGTCCAGATATTCCCTTAACTGAATACTCACTAATTTCTCCAGCATCTTGGATAACACAGGTAGGATGGAAATGGGCCTGTAGTTATTAAGATCCATAGAGTCCCCTGCTTTTAGAAGGGGGACCACATGGGCTGTCTTCCACAGCATGGGAATAGAGCCAGAGTTTAGGGAAAGGTTAAAGAGGTGAGTTAGGGGGACTGCAAGCACATGACACGCAATCTTTAGAAAGAATGGGTCCAGAAGATCTGCTCCTGCACTTTTTTTGGTATCTAGATGCCATAATAGATCCTCAACTTGTTTCAACAGTATAGGTTTGAAGCTAAAGGAGGAGTCAACTCTTTGTTCACCAGGATAGTGAGAGCTTAAATGATCCATTAATAGGTTAGCTGGGGAGGAGACAAAGGCAAGGCCAGCTGTTGTGAAGTGGTTGTTGAATGCATCCAGGATTTCCAATGTGCCAGTAATGGGGCCATAGTTACTGTGTAAATGGGTTGGAAGGGGGTTGTTAACATCCTGGCCCATCATACCCTTGATGGTGCCCCAAAATCTAGCAGTATTATGGTAGGAGGAGTCGAGCTGGGCCAGGTAGTAGGCAGCCTTTGCATCCCTAACTTTCCTAGTGCATTTATTCCTGGCTTTCCTAAAGATCATCCAGTCCATAATATTCTTAGTTTTTCTTGCTACTTTCCAAAGTTTATCTCTCTCCAGCAGTGCAGCTTTGAGGTCAGCTGAAAACCAGCGACAGGATTTGTTTTTTATTCGGATACTAGAGATTGGGGCATGGGTGTTAACGGCATTTAATATAATGCTATTTAGCACCTGCTGAGCTTTTTCTACAGAATGTGCAAGATAGAAATTTTGCCAGTGTGGAGAGTAGGCTAGATCATGCAGATATCCTTCAATATTAATCTTGGATCTCCTCATCAGGAATTTTGCAGGATCTGTTTTAATGCTGTTGGATCTTACCCCTGCGATGGGGCAGTGGTCACTTATGTCACATAGGAGCACTCCAGCATGTGTGAATAGATATGGTTTACTCACTAGCATGATGTCAAGTAGAGTACCGTTACTACTATTCCTTGAATTTAGTCTTGTTGGTTCATTAATTAACTGTGTGAGCCCATAGGTGTCACAGAATGATACCAGAGGTGTAGCTGCCTGGGTGAGCCAGTTGAATTTCAGGTCCCCTATGATAATGACTTCTTCAGTACAGGACTTGACCAGGTTTCCCAGGTGGGATAACAGCTTGTTTGGTGAATAGATTTATGCTTGTGTATACTGTAGAAAACATTGGCCTTTCTCTGTTCTGACTCTTGGTAGATAAACTGGGTAGCACGCAGAGAATAGAAGTCCCAGCACTAAGGGTGAGCAGAGTACTGGAGGAGGAGGAGGATGGGGAGGATGATGGTTGTTTCAGAACATGGTAAGTGTGGGCTCCTGGGAGAGGCTGCATTTTATTTAGGATGTGGGAGGAGCTATAACCCCATATTGAACCTTGGGCTTGAGCCCTCCCATTCGATGTTTGGGGAATAGAGTTCTGCTTGTGTATGGTGTAGAAAATGTTGTCCGTTCTCTATTCCCACTCTTGGTAGATAAGCCAGGTAGCATGTAGAGAATAGAGGGCCCAAAAAGATTACCTCCTCCAATTCATGGACAGTGTGACCAGTGGCATGCAGGACAGGAAAAACCCATAGTGGAGGAAACCTCTGAGGATCCATTGCTACCAACCTGTCCATCCTCTCGGCAAGCTAAGAGGAGATGATCCTTAATGCTTGACTGATTTCTGCTTCTGGGTTAGGAATGTAAGCTTCAAGGGTTGATAAAGTTCATCTTCTGAGCCTCTTAATGATGTGTACCTGGGTGTTATTTCTTGATGCTGAAGAAGCAGCTCCAATCCAGAATGAATATCCTGAGAATAAATACAGATTAAGTCCAAGTTGTTGAAGAAGGGTTCTGACGTGATCCAGGAACCATTCTGAGGTCATAGATGATTGCTTGTCAGAGATTAACAGAGGTTGAGATGGGTCTGAATATGAGTGGAAGAGCATGAGTTTGTCTAGATGAGTTATCAGACACTAGTTATTGCAGGATTGGTAATAAGTTATGTGAACACCTTTATGAAATCTGTCGGTCGTTGAACATGGTAGCAACAGGAAAAACTGATCAGCCCTTTTCTATAAATTGGCAACCTTAAGGAAGTTGGCAGAGAAGGATGATGAGACTGTGAATTCTCCAGGATACAGGAATCCATAGAAAGTAAGATAAATAGCAGAAGCAATCATGATGTTTAAGTTACAGTTGAATAGATCCGACATCAATAAATCCAACATATTTCTTATTATGGGGCCATCAATGCGAAGGTGCAGAGGAGGTTTTAGTGACTGAAGTTCTTTGAATACCCAGTAGAAGAAGTTTAACAAATGGATTAGGAAATAATGAAGACAAGGATGGGTTAGACTGTGAGGGAAAGAACTGGATACTTGAAAGGTATTGTTTAGTAGATCGGTATGATAGTTTTAAGGCTTGATGACAAAGGTTAGACATGCTAGTTCATGATCTTTGTGAGCAGACATATTTGGGGAGGACTGTATTGTGCAGAATGAAAAATACTTTTTACACTGTCATATAAGTAGTTTCAGTGGAAGGAGCTACAGTGGTCCCATGTGGCACTGACTTGATAGCGATGATTAAATACTACCACATTATGAGGTTGGTAGATGAAAAGGAGAAGTCATGACTGAGTATGCTGAAAGATGGAAGTGATGAAGGTCTGACATCAGAAATGAGATAACACATCATATGCGTCATTTGCATAGTCTGGAATGGAACCATTGTGGTGTGAAAGAGACAACCAAGTTAGTTTCCTCATGAATGGCATGGTGTAAAAGGATGAAGGCCTGCCATCTTGATGATATTTGCTGTGGGTTGATTATCAGGAAAGAGGTTGAGATGAGTCTGAATATGAGTGGAAGAGCATGAGTTTGTCAAGATGAGCTGTCAGACACTGGTTATTGCAGGATGGGTAATAAGTTATGTGAACATCTTTATGAAATCTGTCAGTCTTTGAACATGGTAGCAACAGGAAAAACTGATCAGCCCTTTTCTGTAAATTGGCAATCTTAAGGAAGTTGGCAGAGAAGGATGATGAGACAGTAAATTCTGCAGGACACAGGAATCCATAGAAAATAAGATAAATAGCAGAAGCAACCATGATGTTTGAGGTAGAATCGAATAGAGTTGACATCAATAAATCCAACATGTTTCTTATTATTGAAACATAGAAATATAGAGGTTGACTGCAGATAAGGACCACAAGGCCCATCCAGTCTGCCCATTTTTTCTACCTTATGAATGTGCCACACACCTTTATACTGTCAATGACCTATCTATCCATATTCATCTGTATTGCTCCCTTATGCCTATCCCATGCCTGTTTGAAGCCCTGCACTGTATTCATAGCCACCACTTCCTGAGGTAGGCCATTCCATGCATCCACCACTCTTTCTGTGAAAAAGAATTTCCACACATTCCCCCTTAATTGGTCTCCCTCTATTCTCATGCTGTGTCCTCTTGTCCTATTTTTCATATATTTAAACATGTTAGACTCTTTCACCTTGTTAATGCCCTTAAGGTGTTTGAATGTTTCGATCATATCACCGCTCGCCCTCCTTTGCTCAAGGGTATAGATATTGAGCTCCATTAATCTGTCCTCATATGTCTTCTGATGCAGTCCCTGCACCATTGTGGTTGCCCTTCTCTGGACTGCCTCAATTTGGTTAATGTCCTTGTGAAGGTGTGGCCTCCAGTACTGCACACTGTACTCCAGATAGGGCCTAACCAGTGTCTTGTAAAGAGGGATTATTACCTACCTCTTATGACTTGTGATACCCCTAATAATACACCCTAACATCCCTCTAGCCTTACCTACTGCTTTAGAGGTCTGCTTGGATGATTTCAGGTCATCGGTGGTGATGATGATGCCCAAGTCTCTTTCTTCCTTTGTGACTGCCAGCAACTGCCCTCCCAGCCTATAGGTGGCTTCAGGGCTTCTCTTCACTATGTGCATGATCTTGCACTTCTTTAAATTAAATCCCAGTCACCACTCTTCTGACCATTTTGCTAGTTTATCCAGATCTCTTCTCATTCTGCCAACCCCATCTGGATCATCTACTCTGTTGCAGATCTTGGTGTCATCTGCAAACAGACAAGCCTTACTCTCTAGTCCATCTGCAATGTCACTAATGAAAATATTTAAGAGGACTGGCCCAGGACTGATCCCTGAGGTACTCCGCTTGTGACTTGCATCTCTTCTGACTGTGTACCATTTACCACCACTCTCTGTTTTCTGTCTGTCAACCAGTTTGCCACCCAGTTGACCAACTTTTGACCCACCCTGAGCCTACCCAGCTTATTTATTAATCTTCTGTGTGGAACAGTGTCGAAAGGTTTGCTGAAGTCAAGGTAGGTGGCATCAACTGCTCCCCCTTGGTTCACCACTCTGGTTACCCAGTCAAAGAAATCTATGAGATTAGTTTGAAAGGACCTTCCTTTTGTAAACCCATGCTGTCTTGGATCCTGTGCCCCTATGGATTCCAGGTGTTGCACTATCCTTTCCTTAAGGAGTGCCTCCATAATCTTGCTCACTACTGAGGTAAGACTGACTGGTCTGTAGTTCTCTGCCTCCTCCTTGCTACCACTGTTGTGGAGCAGGATCACATGAGCCCTTCTCTAGTCTTCTGGGACCTCTCCTATGCTCAGAGACTCACTAATCAGTTCTGCTAATGGCTCTGCTAGTTCCACCCTTAGTTCCTTAAGTACCCTGGGATGTATGCCATCAGGTCCCATTGCCTTGTCCAGCCTGAGCTTAGCGAGCTCTTGTAGGACCCTTTCTTCTGTGAAGGGAGAAGTGCTCACCTCCCTCCTCCCCGTGTCCATGGTACTGAGCTGTGGGCCCTGCCCTACCTTCTCTTCAGTAAATACTGAGCCTGAAGCTCTTTGAATACCCATTAGTTCAATGCTTGGGGAATAGCAATGAGGAGAAATGGGTTGTATAATGCTTGTGTAACTTGTAGAATTTTTTGTGGGGGTTAACTCTGTTCCCACCTTTGAGTAGTAGGTATGTAGGTAGTAGTTTGTAGGAAATAGAAGGCCCAGCAGCAAGGGTGAGAAGAGCACTGGAGAAGGAGGAGAAGGGGATGGTGGTGAATGAAAAACACTCCCTAAGCAAGGGAGGTGCTGTAGCATAGGGTTTAAGTAGAGGTTGTGGGAGGAGCTATTCCCCACACTGAACCATGGGTGCAGCCCTCCCATTCAATGTTTGGGGAATAGCAATGAGGAGAGATGGGGTACAGTATATAATGCTTCTGTAACTTGTAGAACTTTTTGTGGCTTAACTCTATTCCCACCCTTGAATAGTAGGCATGTAGGTGGTAATTTGTAGGGAATAGAAGGCCCAAAAAAGATACCTCCTCCAACTCACGGAGAGTATGACCTCCTGGCACTCAGGAAAGGAAAACCTACCAGGTGGAGAAAACCTCTGAGAACCCATGGCCAGAGATATGCCCATTCTCTGGGCATACAAAATAGAGAAGGACCTAGATTCTAGTAATCATAGCTAATTTAAGGTTGGTGAGCTGCTTGGAGAGACAATGATCCATCCTTGATCCATGGATGATGCAGATTGTACGATGATCCTAAGTTTGAAGAGTAGGCCTTCTGCATGAGTGATATAATCTGAAGTATGAAGTCAATCCAGGTGAAGGAGGGCAAGGAAGTCCAATTTTCCAAGGTGCTGAATGATTCTTGTCCCATTGAATTGCAAAGGTGTAATGAGCAAAGGGGGCATGACTGGATCAATGAGGTACAAAATTGGGAATGGTGGAAATGCAATGGTAAAAGAAGTCATTGATGAATGATTCAACTTGTGGAAGGTATGAATATCAAGGTATGGTCTGGAGGCAGGGAGCTGAGTAATGAACAAGGAGTTGCTAAGGAAGCATCCATGAAGTAGGAAGAGTAGAAGAGAGTTGATAAGTGCCCTAGAGATGTTGGCGTTCTCAATCTATGGACAATGCAGACTGAATTATGTACTTGAGGATAGCGGGTACTTTTTTTCCATGAGGATGATAGAGTCCGATGTGCGGAACAGGTCCGGGTAAAGAAGAGCTAATGTAATCTGTATTTCCAAGGTAATGGAAGATGCATGTCCAATGAGAATGCAGGGGTATAATGAGTTGGGAGAGCATAATCTGATTTCTATAAACCAGATAGTACACTGCAGCATTTGCAACTATTTGTAAAGTTCTGATGACAGCTCCAATTCATGTAAGGTTTAATGTGCAAAGTAGTCTGTCAGTAAGGAATCAATTAGTAAGCAGTAAGTCACTAAGTAAGCATCCCAGAGTGAACTGAGTAGAGGAGAGATTGGTGACTGATGAGAGTAATGCCATAAGTGATTAGTAAATAAATGGAAGAAAGGTTGTGGAGCAGTCCAGATGGTACCCTAATGCATATAGGAATTGATTGGAAATTTGGTATGAGGGATGGATGGCTTCTTTGGTCACTAGATCCATGCCTCTATGAGTAAATGCTCTGCTGGTATGCTGCCTGAAGTAAGTGTGGTTATTTATGGTTTGATGGTCTAGGAAGTGCACTGTAGTGGCATAGGTTGGTTAAGTGTTCAGGCAATTCAGATGCCGAAGTACTGAGAGAAGCTTGTAGCCAATTGTAATAAGGGTCTATAAGCTAGATTGGCAGTGAAATCAATTAGTACAGGATATTATAGAAGTGTAGTGCTGTTGCTAAGTAATACTGAGTGGGAGGCAAAGCAGAGTTAGTGAAATTTGTGTGGACTGTATATGAACTGCTAGTTGGAGAGTAAGTTCTCAGTGATGGCCTTTACAGCAGAAGTTAACTAAGGCAAATTGAAAAGAAGAGACTGAAGGTTCCACTAGAAGAGCTATTAACCCAGCTTCAGGTACTAGGAGAAAAAGTGAGGATGATTGAAGTGTGGAATAGCGTAGTGCAGGAGCAAAGCAATGATTTGGATGGTGTGGAGTTAGTAATCAGCTAGGTGGTGGAGGTCCCATGTCGAATGTTCAGGAGGATGTCCATAAAAGTCAAGAGTGAGCAATGTCTGTTGAGAAGTAGGAGTCGAGTAACTTGATGAATGCAACAGTGTCAGAAGACTGGGTTGTGAAAGAAAATGGATAATGTCCTTAGGTGAATGGGTTATCTTGCGATTTCTGGAATCTGTAGAAGCACTACTGGCTATTAAGCCAGAGCTTAGCACAAGGATATAAGTCTTTTCCATGAATGAGGATAGTCAGTGAGATGAGGAAGTCTTAGAAGTCACGGGGGTTGAATGGATGGATACAGGTTGTACATCCAATGTAGATGGAGAAGATCTTCCTAATGTCCAGGCTAAGGGGATTTATGGAATAAGCATGAGGAGCTGATTGGGCAGTGTAGCTTTATGATGGTGTAAAAGTCTACGCGACATGATAGCTAAGGGATGTTTGCTGACAGGAGTGTATATCCAGAGTAATGAATGGATGCTTCAATAGGTAGTAGAATGGTACTGTAAAAAGGACAGAGTAGGAGTGTGAGATGGATGATTTGGGGAGCAGATAACTGGGTAAGAGTACTGGTCAGAGATAGGGTAAAAGGCCAAAAAGAGCCACAACAAACAGAACCAAGCTCCGAGCCAACAAGGCAAAGATGAAAGGCAGCCATCCAATGGGAAGGAAGTCCAGAGCAGATACTAAGGAACTGAACAAAGGATCCTGGGAACACTACAGTCCAGGCAAAGTCAGATGACAGCCAGAGCAGAAAAGTACAGGACCGGTCCAACTCCACAGTGAACAACATCAAAATAGAGGAGGGCGTAAGCAAGGTATCTGATGATGATCCATGGAAGGCCATGGGGCCAAGCCATGCACCATGAGCATCAGGAGTCCCACAGCTGACGAAGGTTGGAAACAACTGGAGAATTGATGGAAGGCATTGGAGCAACAAAGGATGAAGTCCCAAATCTGCCAAGAAAAAGAGTTCATACAACAGCTGGATGGAGGACCTGCAGCAAGGAAGTCCATGAGGCAGTCAACCTGGAGTGCGAGAGGGATTGAACAAGCCGGTAGGATCCAAATGATGATGATGGAAAGGGGGCCAAAGGGGTAAGAGAATGAAGGTCCATGGAAGAATGGGATGGCAAGGAGGTCTTGTGAGTGACAGGAAGTGGGAAAGTGGCAGAATGGAGCCAAATGAGTTGTTGGGGTCCTGGTTATACAAGTCAAAGTCACAGGCAGAGCTGAAAGGTGGAAGGCAGTCTGAGAGGAAAAGCCCTGGTCCCAAGGGGAAGCAGTTACCTGCACTGCATCAGTGGAATGATTAGGGCACGAAGAGTGTAAGAATTCCATTCCTGAAGGGAAGCAGCAACTGACATGAGGTAGAGAAGGTAGGGCAATTCAGTAGATTGGAGAAGAGCTCCCCTCCCTGGTGGGCAGGGCAAGCTAACATGCACTCAATGCTGCTAAGCAGAGTTAGGGGTGGAGGATGTTGAGTTGGTAAGTAGGAGGAAGTTCAAATCCTGAAGGGAAGTGGCAACTGATATGAGGTAGAGAAGATATGGTAACAGTCATTAGCATGTAGAGATGGCTCCCATCCCTGGTAGTCTGGGTGAGCTAACCTTCACTCAATGCTGCCAAGAAGAGTTGGGGACAGTTGGATGTCAAGTAGGGAAGCAGGGGGAAGTTCTGTTCACGAAGGGAAGCGGCGACTGGTATGAGGTAGGGAAGGTATGGTAACAGTCCATAGATTGAACACATGGCTCCCATCTCTGATAGTTGGGGTGAGCTGACCTTCACTCGATGCTGCCAAGTAGAGTTAGGGATGGAGAATGCCAAGTTGGTGGGTAATAGGAGGTAGTGAATGTAATGAACTCCCATCCCCGGTAGACAAGGGAAGCCTACCTTCACCCAGCACCTCAGAAGGCACGAGTTAGAGACGAAGTCCAGAGAACTGCTGGTATGGGCTAGCAGAAGGCACCAAATGCTGCTGGAGAGAGAGAGAGAGAGAGAGAGAGAGAACAGGAGATGAACTGAGATAGAATGATGAATCAGTACAAGTCATGATAGGAGACTGGGGAATGGTAGGCACAGTGGACACAAACACAGAATGTGATGTGTAGGGATGGGACCAGGAACAGGATGAGGGGATTGAGGAGGATCTTGAGATGAAGGGCATGAATGAGGGAAGGTAGGAAGTACCATGGCAAGCAAAATTGTAGGCAGCAAGGAAGGAAAAGTGGAGTACAAAAATTTGGGGGAACAAAAGAATGTAGGTACACCCCCTCCCCTGTAGTTCTACTTCCGGGGAGGGAGGAGAAAATTAGGCTTCTCAGAGGTGAGTAGTAGAAGCACCTGACATGTGATGTAATAAAATCAAAACAGGCCTGAATGATGGGCAGAAGTATAGAAGTACTGAATGCCATGGAGTAATGTGAAAGGGTAGGTAAAGCAGTACTGTAGCAAATAAAGCAGTGGTAGCAGAGCTAAGTGGCTAGTACCTCAATGGAGCTACTGCTACTGTGCAACAGGGAGGAGAACAAGATGGGACCCAAGTCCCTGCTAGCACTGCAAGAGGATATGACCACATTGTAGTCCTGTTTAGGGATGAGGAATGGGTGGCCGAATAATGATAAAAGGGTTTGTGCTGTTGAATTGAGTCGTGGCATCTACAGGAGCACAGGGGACCACCCTGCTGATGAACACACTGTCTCCTTTGTCCCCATACTGTTAGTAAGTAAGTAAGTAAGTAAATTTTTATTTATATCAAGTGCCCTTCCCAAGCTCAGGGTGCTTTTACAATAATTCAAATCACTTAAAATCACATTTCAAAACAATAAATCAAACCATCACACAATACACTTACTTATTATATTCCGTCAAATGCCAGGGCAAAAAGGAAAGCCTTTAGTTGTTTTTTAAAACTTTCAACAGTTAGGCATTCTCGTATCTGAGGATAGGAATGCAAGCTGTTTGCATTAATTCCCAATGGGGCTGAAAAGTGTTCCCAATAGAAAGTGAACCAGTCAGGTCACATATACAGCTGAGCAAGCTAAACATTGGAAGATATAAATGTCACAGAATGGAAGACAAGTAGCGGTTCTTCATGTGTGATTCTTTTCTGTGTGCCCCAGTCTGCCCCTGTGGATAGTGCTGCCAGCTAAAAGTAGTCATAGACTACTGAGGCTAAATTAGTAAGAGCAGCACCTGTAACATGGTGAAGTGGGAAAATAGGAAACAGGAAATGTTAATAAAATAGGAAACCCAACAAACCACTTAGTGCAGTGTAAGCACTGTAATCTACAAATTATTGTGGTACTTACAATAAGGAACAGCAGGTTATGGAGGCACATGGATGTAGGAACCCAGAGCAGGAGTAAGCTGATATGGAGGAATGAGGCTGTGGAGGAGAATGTTGTGTATGCTGGGACTCTTGAGGTTAGAAGCCAGAGGTAGTGAGGGAGAAAAGGAGATGCTGAACAGCTGTGGAGCAACGACGTACTGTGGGGCTGCCACAAACAGCAGGCGAAGTGAAACTGTCATTGATCACAAAAGTGCAATGTGCAAAGCAGGGTTGGGTGTAAAAGCACTGCACAACGAAGAGATGAAGTACAATATGAATGACGAGGTTCGTGGTAGAGTTCCAAATTTGAACAGGATGCAGATCGATTGAAGAGAAAATGGAGCTGAGCATGCCACTGCTGAGGTGAGGAGGAGAAAGGGATAGATTGCAAGGGTAAACAGGAAGCAAGCGCTCTACAGGAGGGGCGCCGAAGAAAATCAGGAAAGTGGGACCGAGGAGCGGGGGACGCTTGAAAGAGCCAGACATAGAAGCCAAAAGAAAAATGGAAAGGGGAACACCCAAGAATGAATGGGACAGGAGGGGAGCAAAGGAAGGGAGCGGGGAGGTGGCAGGAGCCATGGGAAGGACTGCAAAGAGCAAAGAGCAACAGGAAAGGCGGGGGAGCACAAACATGGGGAAACAACAACTAGAGGGAGAGAGAGAGACACCCAAGCCAGGAGAAACAGGAATCAAACAGCAGCAGCAGCAGAGTGAAAATGATGCAAAGCCACCCAAACCATGCAGAGAGCCCAGGGACAAAAACATTCCCTAAGAAAGGGAGGTGCTGTAGGGTATGGTTTAAGTAGAGGTTGTGGGAGGAGCT
Organism: Neoceratodus forsteri; assembly: GCA_016271365.2. NCBI lineage: Eukaryota > Metazoa > Chordata > Ceratodontiformes > Ceratodontidae > Neoceratodus > Neoceratodus forsteri. The sequence continues at coordinate 313,957,987 of CM028134.1, read as the reverse complement.
ATTCCCCACATTGAACCATGGGCACAGCCCTCCCAAAGAAATTTAACAAATGGATTAGAAAACTGTGAAGACGGGGATGGATTAGACTGTGCAGAAAATAACTGGATACTTGAAAGGTATTATTTAGTAGATCTATAATACAGTTTAAAAGAGCTGCTGATGCCTCAAAAAAAAAAACTTTGCAAAACTAATATTTAGGTACTCTTCAGCTTGCATTCCATATGTATTCAATAGGCTTCCCCTCCCCATTATTTATTACTGAGAAAATTGCAGGAAAACATAGTCTATATCTTTTAGAGTTCATCTGCCTATTTTGCCTACTCCCTACTTCTTGTTACAGTTTTCTGTTGTGACATCACAATCTGTTGCTATGGAAGTAATATTGATGTTACAAGTAGAGCATTATGAACTCAGGTAGGGAGAAAGCAATAGGAATAGATGAACTGTTCATGAGCAAATACACCATTTTCATGCACATGGCCTCAGTAATAAATAATGGAGAGGAGAAATACAGAACTAATGTGAAATACAAGCTGAACTGTGCCCAAATAATATGTTTTGTTAAAGTTGTCCTAATGGCATAAGCTGCTCTTTAAGGCTTGATGACAAAGGTTAGAAATGCTAGTTCATGATCTATGCGAGCAGACATATTCGGGGAGAACCGCAATGAGCAGCATGATAAATACTTTTAACACCATCATATAAGCAGTTCCAGTGGAAGGTGCTAGAGTGGTCCCATGTGGCACTGATTTGCTGGTGATTACATTCTACCACTTTATGCGGTTGGTAAATGAAAAGGAGGAGTCATGACTGAGTATGCTGAAGGATGGAAGTGATGAAGGTCTGACATCAGAAATGAGATAACGCATCATATGCATCATTTACATAGCCTGGAATGGAACCATTATGGTGTGAAAAAGACAACCAAGTTAGTTTCCGCATGAACAGCATGGTGTAAAAGGATGATGGCCTGCCTTGTTGATGATGTTTGCTGTGGGTTGATTATCAGGAAAGATGAATACTGTCTGAAGTGATCAGTGAAGACCTCAAGGAAGGTGACTGACATAACTGGGTAAATCTCAGAAAGGAGATGAATTCATGAATCATTGTAATGTCCAGAGACTAGGGAGCAGTGATCAAGGACTGCTCAAAGATAGCTGAATAGCACTGTTTTAGAGATGCTTTTGGAGTAGATTCTGAGATAAAAGTTGGAAGAAAGGTCTTTGTAGAACATTGAATGGCTATTCCTGGAATGGGATCACATAGCTAGATCTGATTTGCATCAGCTGAGAAGTTAGATGCAATGGTGCAATTGTGAAACTGATACTGCCAGTGCCAATAGGTAGAAAATGAAGGACCGACCTTGAGGAATTATCGTCATTGTGAAGTTGAGTAGTCCCAGAAATGAACTAGGTTGATGTGTCATGCAAGAGGATTGGTTCAAAGAAGACTCTATACAAGCTTGGATCCTGTTTAGTTTATCTGGAGGTAATCAGCTTCCATACAGACTGAATTGAATAAGATGCCAAGGAATTCAAGGGATATTGTTGGACCTAGGTGTCTTCGGACAGGTGAAACTGAGAAGTATTGGAATGGCTTGACAGGAGCAGAACTACCAGCCACAAGAGGAGAAACTTGCAGAGCCGTAGGGAGAAAATAATCGAGCAGATGAATAATTGCTGGATGGTGAGAATCCAAAGTAATGCCCAGAAGTACTGCAGCAAACAGGACAAAGTTGTGAGCTGTGTCAGGAGTTTGAATAAAGAAGTACTGCAGGACATGAATGGTCCTGCCAAGAAGTCCTGAGAGATGCCAGAGGGATGGATGGATGGGAACAGCCAAAGGCATCAGAGATAGTGGCAGGTAAGAACCAGGAGCCAGGGCCAATGTGTCCATAATGCCATGTGATTAGCAGTCCAGAACAGCAGATGAATGACAGCAGGTTCCTGTTCAGCAAACTGATGAGTATGACAGTGGATGGTAAATTAGGAGAGTGCTGAGATGCCAGTAGGGTCCATGCAAAATACAAAGCGGGATGCAGCATGATAGAGAGAAGGACCATGCCTCATGGCTTGAAGGAAGGCATAAGAGATCAAGTCATGATATGGCTGAAAGCAAGGATGAAGGCAGACACAGTCAATGTCTTCAGGAGTTAAGGAGCCATGGACACCAGTATTGCAGAAATGACACCAAAGAAAATGAATCTGATGTCTGGGATATGGAGCAGTGATGGCTTTGAGGTGGATGGCAGCTGAACATGTGAATAAGTACCCAGAGAAGTAGGAATATCTGGAGCACTGCTGATGGATGAGACAGCAGAAGAATATGATGGCTTGGAGTCTAGAAGAGGCAGATCTGGAAAACAAGCTACAATTGCGGCCATACAGGAGACCATGTTGGAAACTGAGGAAACAAGCAGCGCCATAATGTCCTGAATTTCAGACAGTGGAAAAGATTTTAATTGATGGACAGACTGGCTGTGAGTGGGATCCCGAACAGGATAAGGCTGAGAAGTTAGGATAAATCACATAAATCCTGAATGCAGGAAGCAGACAAGTTGCAGGAACTCTGGGTTGAGTAGATCAGCCATGAGGTCAAAGAGTCCAGTTCTGAATGGATTAGTTCAATGGCTTGGAGATCTGAGGAATAAATCTGAGGAGACATTGCAGCACTTACTTTGAGTGTTGGAGGCATGTTATCAGGAGTCACAGATGTCTGGATGCCAATATGGGCTGCGTAGTGGTTGAGAGCCTAGGGAGCAACCCCAAGCAGTGAGGTCCGAGAATAGAGCTGAATGAAAGGACCAGGTATGGGAGAGGCTTGGCAGGGCAGATAGAGGGTTCCCACCTTTAGCCGGAGATTGTGGACCCTAATCTTGTTCTGTAGTGTCTATGGAACCGAGAATAAGGCAGAGTAAAAGTGGATGGCAACTGAAGGAACCAGACCCCCATACCCGGCAGGCAGGGAAAGCCCACCTGCATTCAGTACCTCACAAGATAGAGTTAGAGATGGAGACTGTCAGAAGGATGTAGTAGACTGATAGTAGAGGCTGAGACTGACTGAAACAGGCTCCCATCCCCAGTAGATAGGGCAAACCTACCTGCACTTCAATACCTCACAAGGCAGAGTTAGGTATGGAAGCTGTTGGGCTGATGTGGTGGACTGATGGTGTAGGTTGTGACTGACTGAAACAGCCTTCCATCCCCGGTAGACAGGGCAAGCCTACTCTCACTTGATACCCCACAAGGCAAAGATAGGGACAAAAACTGTTTGACTGATGTGGTAGACTGATGGTATAGACTGTGACTAACTGAAACAGGCTATCATCCTCAGTAGACAGGGCAAACCTGCCTTCACTCAAGGTTCAGCCAAGCTGTTTTGACAGAAATTCTGTCAAAAGCCTTTACAGTGATGGCACTATGTCAACCACAGTCACAGTCGGCATCGTGCTGTCAGGAAAAGCGTTTTGTTTTTTTGAGGGGGGCTGCACTCCTGAACCCCCCGTGGGGGAGCTCTGCCTCATGCACCCCCTGGAATTAAATATACCTTCACGCGATGCCCCACAAAGCAGAGTTAAGGATAGAGATTGTCAGACTGCTGGTATGGGCAGAGCATGAAAAGAGCAGCTGGATGCCGGTGTACTAGAAATATATACCGTAAGTAGAGCAGGAGGAAGGGGATAAGAAGCTGGGAAGGAGAATTGAGAACAGTAAAACAGGGAAGACAAAATGTAGTCAGCTAAATGAGATGCAAGTAAACAAATTGAAAGCACAGAACAAGCAGATGCACTAGGAGGATGAAGGTGGTTGACTAGGGGGAGGAGATGAGCACAATGCCACACATCCTTGGGAGCCAAGTTGCGAAAATGTGCAGCAATTTGGAACCAATAAGCTATGGCATGAATTGAAGGTGTGATAGATATGACTAACGTTGATTGTGGTACAGTGACTACAAATGATGAACGCAGGTTTCAATGTGTACCATTAAGTAATCAATTCTGGATGACTCACTGAGAGAGAGCATCAGGAAATTACATGGGTTTGGCCAAATACCTATACAATAGATAGTATGGGGGCTGTGTGTATGGCTTTAAAAGTGTAAGAAAGCAAAATGATGATTAACATACTAATTAAGACCAATTGGTTGACAAACAATGAGTGGAATATAACAAGTCATGTAATTTGAGGTACAGGTACATACATTAAAGATTCAATTGTTTACCAAAGTGCTGTAACTGCAGAAGTTACAGTTCTGAACTTAGGGGTTGACACCAGCACTGCTCACACATAGAGCAGTCATAGAAGAGCTGTATGGATACAGCCAGTCAAGTTCTGTAGAGTTTGCCTAGGAAACTACAAGAAATCAGTGCAAAACTACTGCTGGGAGTGAGTGATCGTGTCTCATTTAAGCTTAGTGCTACGTAGGCACGAACAACCCAGAAGCACTGGATCAGGAATGGAACAGTGCCTCTGAGAAGAGCAAGAAATGCCCCTCCCCAAAAAAAGAAAAGAAAGCAGACGTTCAGGACAGCCAAAATGAAGCACAAACAGAGAGAGGGGGAAGCCACATAACAAAATGCAGGAGGGGGAGGAATGGAGGAGAGGGGGAAGAAACACAAAAACTAAATAACAGGATCAGGAACAGCAGAGGGGGGCACAGGAGACATGAAAGGGGAACAGAAGCATGGTGGAGGGAGGGAAGGTGGGAGGAGACACAAACAAGCAAATGGAGTGAGAACTGGGGGGGGGCAACAGGCAGGAGCAAAAGGGAAACTGCAGCAAAGGAGCAGGAAACAGAAGAAGTTTCTGTCATGTGAGCCACGCAGAGCCCAGGGCATCCTGAAATGATGACGCTTTGGAAAACGATAAGAATGGGCTGCTGGGAGAGGCTGGATTTTACTTTAGATATGGGAGGAGTGATTTCACCACATTGAACCTTGGGCTTCGGCCCTCCCAAAAAATTTTACAAATTCAGCTACTGTATGGCACATTTTCTTGAAATTGCACATTTATGTAAAAGCCAGTTACGTAACAAATGCACAATGTATTTATTTATTTATTTTATTTATTTAAGTTTGGGATTAATACCTTTGAGTCAAGAGCTCATTTTCAGAGGTTCCATGCCAGTGTTGAACAAACATTACAAAAATATAAAATACGAGGTTCACAGAGAAAGAAAAAAGAAAAACATTGACGCATATACACAGGCAGTGATAGTAACATTTTAACTTATACACATCAAATTAGTACATATTAACAGATAGACTGATTAGATAAGAGGGGGTTGGGGGGTCAGCCAGAGGTGGCATCATCTGAGGTGAGAAAGAGGTGGAGCTTTCAAACTAGTGGGGCCATCATCAGGTAATTGGGAGTAGGGGAGTGGGTTAAGAAATAAGTGGTGTATAACAGAAAGATGTGGGGGGGGGTAGGTAAATGGGAAACTGGAGACGAGGTACCATCACAATAGCACAGGCAGGTACAATTCATTTTAGAGTCAAGGAGAGATATGAACCCAGCTTTGAAGGTACTAATCTTGACAGTATCAGTGAAGTCAGCATGTAGTTCATTGTACCATTCTGTCCTTGATACAGGATGGAGTTCTGGGCAAGTTTTGTCCTTTTGAAGGGAATCACCAACTTGTCAGTGACCGCACTAGGGGTAGATTTCATTGGGACAGCCAGCTGAAAGTGTTCGCCCAGTGTGGGGGATGTCAGTCCAAGTAGTACTTTCTTTAGAAGTAGGCAGGTTTAGAATTGCCCTCTAAGATACAGTGGGAGCCATCCAGTTTCAGTGTACAGTGAGCAGGTGCGGGTGTCTAGAATAGCCCCCAAAGTAAGATGACAGGCCTTGTTGAGGATTGTGTTGATCCTGTTAACAGCAGTTTTTGTGCCCACCGCATATAGAGGCAACCTATAGTCAATAGTAGACAGTATTGAGCTACTGGTGGCTAGTTTGAGTGCATCCGGTGTCATTGAATGTCTGAGGATAAAGTACACCAAGTTTTATATTTGCAGTCTTGATAACAGAGTCAATGTGGTTTGAGAAGGTGAGCATGTCATCAAAGGTAATGTTGAGATATTTGAAATTAGATATTTGGTCAAGGATCTCACCCTTTTGGTTATGAATACACATGGGCAGGCATTTATTTTTGCTTTGGGGGGAGGTGAAGAGCCTACTCTTTGTTTTTTTGACGTTTAATAGTTGCTTGTTTTCCGTAAACCAAGATTCAGGTTTATGGATGCTGCTTTGGAGTTCATTTGTGATATACTGTTGGTCTTTGCCAGCGACTGAGACCATTGCATCATCAGCATAGAGAACTGTGCTTGCTGAGCAAGCCATTAGGGAGGAGTTGATGAAAAGACTAAAGAGTAGAGGACCGAGGATTGACCCTTGCAGAACCCCGAGGTGCACCTCCTTAGCTATGGAAAGGGTATCACCAATTATGACTCGTTGTGATCTGTTAGAGAGGTAGCTGCCAAACCATAGTACCATATTTGGGGATGGACCAGTAGGCAGAAGGCAACTTAGGAGGAATTGTGATTAACAGAGTCGAAAGCCTTCCTACGGTCGAAGAGGCCAATCCAACTGCCTGACCACTATCCAAGGCATTATATAGTTGGGATAAATAATCAACCAGAGCAGTGAGTGTGGAGTGCTTTTTATGGAAGCCATGTTGTTGTGGGCAGAGTAGGTTATGGTTATCAAGGTAATCAGTAAGCTGCTCTGAGACCATTCTTTCAAGTACTTTTGAAAGGGGAGGAAGGATTATTATAGGTCTGTAGTTGGATGTTTGGGTTTTATCCCATACTTTAAAGACAGGCCTTATGTTAGGTGACTTCCATGCATTTGGAAATACTCCTGATTTTAGAAAGGCATTAAACACCATGGAAAGAGGACCAGCAAGTTCGTGAAGGAGTAGACCAACCAGCTTCATGTCAAGCAGATCTGCCGCCATCCTGGTCTTGCCAAGCACCCTTTTAATATGCTTGATAGTTTCAGCTTTGGTGACTTGTCTAAAGTAAAAGGGGATCTTGAGGGGCAGTTGGACATTGCTGAACATGCTTATCTTTGAAGTAGTCACCAGGGAGTACACTTGAAAGGTCAATGAACGCATTGTTGAGCTCTTTGGCAATTTTGATGGGTTCTTGTAGAAACGATGGGTTCCTGCATGAAGCTTATGTATGCCAAATACATTAAATGTGCCACTTCCCTCAAATTGAGCATTTTTAAGCTCAATTAAAACAGCAGTTAGCAGTTTTGAATATTTATGTACAAAATATGTAAAAGCGCACGTTTTGTCCAAATTGTGCATTTTGCAAACAAAAAACTGTTTTTAAAAGTGTGCAGCTCTGAATTTGTGTGCACAACATATGACAAAATGCTCCGTTTTGACAAAATTACAAGGTTTTTAAAAATGTGCAGTTCAGACTTTATTTTTTTTTTTTTTTGGTAATTTTTTGTATTTTTTGATTTTTCTTCCCCTTCCTTCTCAGGGCTATGGCGTACACATATGTGTACATGCGTGGAGGTACATGCACAAGCCAGGATCCAGTGGCCCCTTCTGCCCCTCCCCAGACTTGCATCTCCACTCCAATCACCTGTGCTACCCACTGGACCACCATCCAGTTGGAGTGGGACTACAGCAGAGTGGGCATCCACCCTTTGGAGGAGGGAGCCATAGCTCAATCCCGCTCCAACACTTCTCCCCCAAGCCAACACCCAGGGGACCTGAGGTCATTCCCGAACCTGGGTCGCTGGCACAGTATAAGGTAAGGTTCCTGTGCTTCAATCCTCTGTGCCACTGATCAGCCACAGTTCAGAATTGTATGTGAAAAATATGAGATAGTGCACAATTTCATATAAAGAAAGATACACTTTTCAAAACTTCACATTTTTGGATTACAAAACTGCACACTTTTTAAGAATATGTAAAAAAATATTAGAATGCACCACAGCAGTGCACATGTTATAAAACTTCTGCAAAACAGTGTTTTCAGATTCTTCCCTGCTGTTGTTGCTAGTTTTATTGTTATTTTAATAGTACCCCTGACTTTAATTTTTTTGGCTTAAGTAAAATACCTTGTCCACACTGAATTTCATTTGCCATTTGCTGGCTCAGTGTTCCAGTAAATGTAAGTCCTTTTTTCTTCCACATCCCTGGCCCTATCGTCCTCCTTAGCTTTACATCAGAAAATGTAATTACTTACTTATGACCCCCTAACATGAAGTCATCAATACAACTAATGAACAGTAGGCATCCCCAAAACAGCCCATAGTGACCCCACTGTTGACCTTAAGGAACTCAGATAAATAGTTGCTAGTAAAAATTCCAGCTGATTTTAGAAAATGAAAGTCATTACCATGTCATAAGTATTGGGTGGCTGCTTACAATGTTCCCATGTTCCAACCCCTTTCTCAATATTACTTATAGTTCAGGTTTTATAAAACTTAACAAAATAAAATAAACACTTGGAGTCTGATTTTCAAAAGGCTGAAATTCCCACAGATGTGGCAGGAAATGTTGCACCTTGATGAGTCCACACTTCTGCAACCTTTGCTGCATATATGGCAAATTCAAAGAGGGAGGCTTTTTGTGACCTTCTTTGCTTTATGGCAGAAGGTGGTCATTTTTCTGCATAAATACTCCACTTGGCATAATTAGGTGTATCATGTGCTTAGAACAGAGAAATCAGCACATCTGCAGAGAATCTACTGAATGTAGTGGATTGTTTACATGACACTGGTGCAAAGTTGTTTTTTTTTCCCGGATTGACAAGTTTCTGCACCACTAACCTACCTTGTCCCATTGGGAATCACATATTATCTGACCAGTGGTTGCCTTTTCCCAGTCCCCCATGTTGTCACTCATTTGTGAAGCCAAAGGCAATGTATTCACTTGCACTGTAAACCTTCTGAACCTTGGAATCACATAGTTTCCATGGATACACTACATCTGCATGTAAAAAAAAATGCTAACTTCACATTTAAAGAGCCCCATTTCATTTTGAAAATTAGGCCTCAATTATTTAGGCAAATCTTATACAGAAAGCAGTTATGTGTTCCATACTCATAAATTCCTAATTAGTAATTAGAATTAACTTGAAACCTAACAATTACATGTTTACTTAGTAACCTAATGTGCAGCATATTTAAAGAAGCTGTTGCTTATAACTGCTGATTACAAATTGCCAATTACATGATGCTCTTATGGCATTTCTGTTTTATCATACCTTTCTCTACATGCTTAGGTCTGATAACTTACATAAATTATAGAAATGACGTATCCAGTAAATAGAGCTAACCTTTGGTCTACAGATTTGTAACACAGTGATAAGAATATAAATGAGGTGCAAATAGGATAAACATTCTTCTTGGTTGTGATAATGGGTAACAGAGCTCTAGCTGTAACAGACAAACATTTAATTATGTTTTTTGTATATATATATACAGTATCTATATATATATATTTATTTATTTATTTAGATTGAGGCAAATAAAATGGTCATGCGTTGAGGTACAGCATACTGGTAATACCTTCATACTTATGTTGGCCATGTGCTGAACTATACCTACCTGTGTGAGTTCTATCACTAGATATTTAAATTATGAATGCAGTTTACTGTTAGAATATATAGATGAACAAAGGACTTGCTGAAGATCTTGGGAAATGAAATCCATTTCTTTGCTGTGTGGATGTATGCTGTACATCTGCATTATACGTTCCATTAATGCTACTATATGGATATGTGCTGTGGAGTATGCCCTTTGAAATTCACAATTTCCTTTTGAAAGCAGTTATAAATTTGTGATGTTACTTCCTAGTACTGCATGACAACCAGGAATCTGCATGATTCACGTTATGTGCACAATGCATTTGCTGTGTGTTGTTGTAAAGCAATGCACAATCTGCTGGAAATTCAGCACATCTAGACATATGTAATTTTAAATGTGATGTTTGACAGTTTAGACCTCTATGATCTTAAGAAGCAACACTTTCACTCACCGAAAGATGACAAGACCATCTTCTTATGTCAAAACAAGAGCTGGCTGCAACCAAGAATGCCTGTTTTTACATTTTCTTGTAAACCTTTCCCCTTCCCAAGTTGCAGTGTGATCAAATATTTCACCCCACTCATTCCAACCCTGTAGAATCATTAGGCACTATCCCCACAGTACACGGTCCCTGGCTCCCAGCCACCCTCCTCCTCCTCCGTCATCATCCAAAGAAAGGATACATTCCACTGTACCAACTAAAACAAGCCCATGCAGCAGTGAGTTGGTGACCAGATTCTCTATAACAGGCAGCATTATTTTTCAATGGGTTCATTCATTAGAATAAATGACTAATGATGTTTATAATAGTAACAGCTGATTGGCTGATCCATTAACCAATCAGTTGTCACTACTAGGGTATCACATCATGACCAAGACCTTGATTCTAATTAATGATCTGGTTGAAGAATCAATTTTGTTACAGGCACATGGGATGCATGAGGGAGATGAGGATGGCTAGGTGCCATTTGTTGCATGGGTTGGGGGTACTGTCTAATTATTCCATAGGGTCAGGGAAGGGTGAGGTGCACTATGTGTTCACAATGCAACTGGTGGAAGAGTTTATGTACATACTAGTCATTTACACTGCAGTTATTCTAGACTCTTCACTGGGACACTGGTGGAGGAGAGAGGTGTGTGCTACAATGGTGGGGGACTGAGGTAATTTTTTTTTTAATCAGATGAGTGGGGGTGATATATATGCCAAACACATGTGTGGGGTGTTTTTATAATAGAAAATATGCTTAAAAAAAGATGTACTGTATGTGACGTGGCACTATACTGGTGAAGGTGTCCCTATGCATACTTCTGATTGACAGAAACTACATGAAGTGGTACCTTGAGGAGGAACTACATGAAGTGGTACCTTCACCAGCAAAGTGCCACTATGTCTATTCTGCACCTGGTGAAGTGGACACTTTGCTAGGCAAAGAACTTAAAGAATGCCACTTTGCACTACGTGTAATTGGGTTATTTTATGTAGCTGTACATGTAACAAAGTTTAAAAACTTCACACAAACCTATTTGTGTGGAGTCCATAGGGCTCTGCATGACAAAAGTTATGACAGGTTTCCTGTTGTGTGCAAGACCCATGCCCTGTATAAAGAAATTTATGGCACATCTTGTGCTTAGTGTAGGGTCTTCAAGTCACTGTTGTGATGGTTTTTATGCTTTGCCCAGGGCCCAAAGAGCCCTGCACAAAAACATTATGAGAATGGTGATCTTCATGCAGGGTACAAGGAAACTTAAGACTAATCCTGAAGGGACCTACATTGAGCAGCAAATTTATGGAGCACAGACCCACACTTGTTATTTGAAGCAGTAGACCTATGAGGCAAGGCCCCTGACTTTTAGCTTGGATCAGCAGACCACTGGGGCAGGGTTCAAGACCTGTAGCTTGAAACAGCAGACGAATGGGACAAAGCCCCAGACCTGTAATTTGAAGCAGCAGGCTGGTGGGACATGAATCAAGACCAGTAACTTGGCCTTGCATCACAAAACTAGGGTGTGGGGAGAGGAATGGGTGTTTGGGTTAAAAATAAAATGCCATATTTTGGTTGTTTTGTGGATATAGAACCCTAACAATGTAGTAACATAGTTTGTTTATGATGCATATGTTAATAGCTATATCTACAAGTATATATGCATATGTATATACAGTATAGCTACATAATAAGCCATGGCAGGATGTGCATTATAGGATTTTAATGCACAACACAGGGGTGTAGTAAGGCACAATGTAGAAGTCTGAATATCCTTACACCCCTGGGATGTGCATTATAATAGTACGATGCACATGTTGGAGGGGCTTATTACATTTATAAAATGGCACTAAGTTGTTTTTTTTTTTGGGGGGGGGAGCTGGAAAATGAACCTGAGCATACATTTATAGAGATTTAAACATGGTGAAGTGATGGCTCACGGCCAATGAAATTTCTACATTTTTTCTTGGTATTTTATAATAGATAGATAGATAGATAGATAGATAGATAGATAGATAGATAGATAGACAGACAGACAGACAGATAGATAGATAGATAGATAGATATAGTACAGTGGAGCCAGCCTTTGAAATTGCCTTGTTTATAGATAGATAGGTACAATACAGTGGAGCCAGCCACTGAAATTGCCTTGTTTACTTCAATAACTCTACTGCAGTATGCAGCAGTACTGCAGTGATACTAATAATTTAGATGTCAATTATTTCTATCTAACTTTAAATGTACACATTTGGGCCAGCTGCTGGAGCAGCAGTAACGCTACCACCTGGGATGCTGGTAACTCGACTTTGGGAACCAACATGGGTCATCAGAGGGCCAGTGGGGGGGGTGAGGTGAGCAGAGCATCTGATCAGGTTCCTTCCACCTTAGGGAGGGAGGGTGTACAGACCCCACTGCTATACCACCCTCTGGTAACCACAAAGGGAGATAAAGTCATATCTGTTGGAGCAGGGACAGAGGATGTCAGCTTCTGCCAGTGCATGCTTCCATGTGTGTATTTATGGAGTCCTGAGGTGGGGGAACATGCAAAATGCCAGAACAATCAGATTTCCACCCGCCTCACTCCATAACCACAGTGCAGCAAAACCATGGCCCTCCCCCAGACAGTGACCTAAAGGATTGATGGGGAAGAGGCTTACCTGGAGAACCCACCCTGGGGAATAAGCCAGGGAGGAACACCAGGAGGAGGTGTATCCCAGAAAAAGAAAGTGATGGAGCAGGACCAGTACAGAGCCAATGGAGGCCATTCTGGGAGGAGGAGGAGGGAAAAGTATAGGAAATAAATTTAAAAGAAAGGACTCATTCAAGTGTTACCAAATTTAGCAGCCGTATAGTTCCATACTCTCCTCTCTCTCTCTCTCTCTCTCTATATATATATATATATATATATATATATTATACATATATGTAAAAAGTGTCAGAGTCCTAGATTAAATGGGAGCTGAGTTATAAGTGCCAACATTAATCAAAATTTAATTTTCAGTTATTTTCACCCGGTTTTAAAATTTCTTATCCAAATTTTCCCCAGTTTCAGAATGTAAAGAACCATAAAATATTAGTATGTGTCCCAAATTTTAAATGTTAGGCTTTTAAGCGAGCTGCGTTACAGGCAGCCAAACATTTTACTAAAATTTAAATTTTTGTAGGTAGTGTAGAGAAGCTGAGGTTAGGTACTATGTACTTCTTTCAAGTATGGGGGGGTCATTACTTTCCAGAACCAGGAACCAGGAAGAGGCAGCTTAGTGTGGTGGTATCAGTGTGAGAGAAATGTGAGAGAGCAATTTGAGAGAATCCAGTTCACTCCTACTCATCTGCTCAGTATGAGACAGTAGGGGACTAAATAGTCCCAATTATTTGGTCCCTAGTCCCAATTAAAGGGATATTAATTCCATTGAGATGCATGACTACTTAATTAGGTCCCAGCCAATAAAGCAGACTTCCCTATTATCTGCGTCCTGATTAAGTGGCTTCTACTGTTTTCCCATCTAATTTATAAAGTACTCAGCAGAACATTACAGAATTTGCAGGTGTACAGGTACATACATTGCATATAAGTGCACCATGCTCCAGACTTCTAGCTTTAAAGAGAACTGAGTTATAGGTGGCTAAACATTTCATCAAAATGTAATTTTCAGTTTTTTAATCTGATTATGAATTTGTAATCAAAATTTCTCCACTGTTTCAGGATTTAAAGAACCATAAAACATGTATGTGTACAGGGTTTTAGGTATCAGGCTTTCATGGGGGCTATCAGATAGGAAGCCAGACATTTTGGCAAAATTTAAACTTCAGTAATTTCAGTCAGATTTTAAAAAGTGTACCTACAAATATTGCCAAATTTGACAGTTATACAGGTCCACACCATATGTGTACTATGCTTCAGTTTCCTGGCTTTAAAGGGGACTGAGTTATGGGTAGGCCAAACATTTCATCAGAATTTCATTTTCATTTTTTTCCATCCAATAGAAAAAAAATCTTATCCAAATTTCTGCAGTTTCAAGATTTAGAGAACCATAAAGCATGGGCATGTGTACAGAGTTTAAGGTCTAAAGCATTAAAGAGATCTATGTTATTGGCAGCCAAACATTTTGCTAAATTTTACATTTCAGTTTTTTTCAGACTAATTTTAAAAGTACTTATGCAAAGGTTACCAAAGCTGGCAGGTACACAGGTTCATACCATGTGTAGCCAAACCTAAATGGCCCAGCACTCAATTACCATGAGTCCCAGGAAGAACATTACTTACCAACGTTTGCTGCTTGCCAAAATATTTGATGTGCAAAAGTCATCAGGTCCATTCAGACCAAAGGAATGGGTATCACTACCTCTATGACCAGCCATGCCCCAGTGCTTCGCTGTTTAATACTTCATCAAGGAGAGTGGTTCCTGGGTGGTACTGTTTAATTTAATTAGTACATACAACAGACAGACTGTCAACATTTCCCATTTATGCAAAACAGATTACATTTAAAGGAATATCACTTGACTATAAAATGTACCATTATGACAAGTTCATATACAGTATGTTTTGTGAACAGGAAACAAACACTCCATAAATACCATTGGTAAATAACTTACTATTGCAGACAAATGACAAAACCTCTCATGTACAGTAGAATAATGCATCACAATGTTGATTACATATGGAAAAGTACATGCAACACCCAACAATACCCCCTCTGTCATTGACTCCCTGCCACCTAAGCCCAGCTCTGTTGAGATGCAATGGCGTAACACCCAGTGCATATGGCACCAGAGATGGCACTGCTGCAGGTGGGCTGCCATGCATTCTGTGTGATGCACACTGCATGACACAGTGGTGTACTGGTACACCATTGGCCCATGCCTACCTCTGCCAGACAAATATCCATACATAGTCCCAAGCATGTGGCATGACAGACTCAAACGACAATGATGGGTGTAACAACCGGAACTGTGAACATTACCAGCAACTCATATGTGCACCAGGATAGTGGCACAGGGAAACACCACTGCAAGGTATAAGGCATGCCACAGCACAGTATGCACACAGAGCAGCATGCCTGCCTCAGTAATATCCACAACAGTAAACTGCACAGACCATGACATACCCCAGTGTCAGTGGTGGGACAATGCCCCAAGTGCAGGGTGATCGTCACAAACCACAGCTGCATAGGTGATGCCCCCATAGGGGTATGGGGTCAAAGTGTTGCACAGCAGAATGCTGTGCGACTGAATCACGTTGCGCAATCTCTTGAATTCTTTTGTTCTGTAGAGCTCTGCCCCACACTCTATATGGGCTGTGCCCCTGGATCCCCCCTTAGGATTTTAACTCCAGAGGGTCCAACATGGAGAAACACACAGGTCCGGCTTGCACCATAATGCCGTACACCATTAAGCGATGACATTAGACCCGTACACCCACAGGCATATGTGGTTGCAGGCAAGTCACACATGAACCTGTGACTCAAACATCAGAAGCATGCAGCGTAATTACAAGGAGTTGTGTCTGCAGACTGACTGCACTAAACCACTTCATGGACTGGTGTTTCCTGTACTCATTCCTGTTTGCACCACTGATGGTCCCAGGCTCTGGCCTGGCCCTCCTGGCTGCTGATGTCTGTGAAGGAGGACAAATGAGACATGATCAGTATTATACAGCAGAACACATTACATAGTACCATAAACCATAACCATTATACACATCCATATGCCAGTACTTTTCAGATGCTTGAATTATTGAAGGAACATATTCATGGAGGAGATTTAGATAAAAAAATTGTGGCAAAGGGAATCTTTTTGGCAGTAAAAAAACAAATCTTATATTCTACAAAGGTTAAATGATTTTTTTCCAGCTATCACCATATTTATGATCATATTCATACTTGAATATTGATAGAGCCACTCATTGTCCTGTGTAGATTAATTTTTGTGATCTTTTATTCAACTTCATATTTATGAACATTCATATTTATATATGTGAAATCGTTTAGGTTATTTTGTTATTGTGCAGATTTATTCACCTTGTGAGGATTTGTTTGTTGATATATGACATTTGTTTATATTATAGGAAGTCCACTAATGCTTTTGTGTGCACTTATAGTGTATACCATCATTATCATGTTTGATGATTTGCACTGTCACTTTAAATTTTGTTGTATAAAAGTAATGTTTTCACCATGGTGCTTTAGCCTTGAGAAAGCGCGAGATTAGTGTGAAAATGTTCAGCTGCTTGGGGAGGGGCACATTGTTTTAGCTATGTACTGGCGTCTGGTGCAATAAAAGTTTACCTTTTGCATATAACCTGACTGCAACTTGCAGTTATTTTTCCACCAGTGGAGAGATGTAGCAGAGCTGTCATTTGGTTCATGTGAGTACTTTGCTTATTTGGCTCCTCTTTTGCTTTTAGCCGCTTGTTTGCTTTTCGAATTATAAGTATCTTGTACTATTTGGCATGCTGAGCAAACCACTGGTGTTTTGTAGAGTGTATTTTTCAGCTAGTATGAAAATGAATGCTTCTATGGTCTGTCACAATGCCCCTCCCCCACAGGCTTCCTCAAGTGTGTTGGTTTGAATCACATTTTGCACAAGATGGATTTAATCCCTTTTTGAAACCACTAATGCCTCCTCAATCTAATGGTGGCACTCTGAATTCAGATTCTGTTGAGACGAATAATGTTTTGGACATTAAAATGGCCTTTCTATGGCTTGAAAGAGTAGTGTTGAAAGCTAGGAGACTGTATTGGCAGAAAACATCTCTTACCACATACCTGGCTGTTAATAGAGCACCACTAGGTCTAAGATGGACACTTGCCCCAGCTTTTGGCCTGGATAGAAAAATCTTTTTAGCCGGCTTGCAGAAATACCTTTTGAAATCTACGGCAGAACTTACTGAATATATTTTGAAAGTTGGTGAGGAGTTTGAAAAAGAGATTAGAGTTGAACTTAATGAGAAAGAAAAGGTGGCTCTAACTTTTGAATCGGACGTTGAATATCTGATTTACCAGAAAAAAATGGAAGATACCATTAAGAAACAGGATATTAGGATAGAAAGAATAAAAACAAACAAATCTGAACATGATCATAGAGATTATGAAGAAGGATGAATATTTAATCGGAAAGGCCAAGGAACACTACGAAAGTCCATTTTAAAGAAATCTAAAAAAACAGCACCCTATTACATCAGGGATGTCTATACTAGTGGCTCCAAATCTGATAATAGTGTTTCCTCTTTATTGTTAGGGTCACGGGGAAATTCCATAGAACCAGGAAGCACTCAGAAACCGGAGAAGATGGGGATTTTGTACAGATCATGACTCAGTCCCCCATGTGCCCTCATACTTGCACCCAGTAACAGCATCAGGGTGAGAAATTTGGGACTTGTGTGAGCCGCCCTCATCCCCATTCTCACCTCCTCAAACTATGACTGTACCACCAGATTCAAGGACAGTATATGGTGAGACTATTCATTTACCAGAACTTTTCCCCAGATGGAGTCTGAGAATAACACATTTTTGCATGGATGTACAAGAAGGGGAACAAGGGGGGGGGGTAGAAAGAATGGTGGGAAGAGGGAGAAGCAACAACTTCTACAGGCAACCATGGGGTCAATACAGGCAACAGAGGAGGGTCCACAGATATTAACAGCTCCATCAGATTTGGAATTAATAGAAGAACAGAACAACATAGTCTATAATATATCTGACTATGTATTAACAGATGTAGAACGTTCTGTCCTTCAAAAGGGACTTACTTTTGTTCCTACACAGAATCTGAATGAGTTCAATATGGCTGTGGGCATTTATAAATTCACTCGCAAACTCAATTTAAAAGTTGTTTTTCATAAGGAGAATAGAGAGTTGTTGATATATGATTCTTCTGATATAGCTGATATTTGTCCCTCTGTTTTGACATCTGAATGTGAACAACAAAATCCATTTCAATTGAAATTCACCTATATTCCCCCACAAAATAGTGCAGTTACTATTTTTGAAAAAAACATGTTTAAGAGATCTTGAAGCACTGTCTGTGCCACAAGCAAAATATTATAACTGCACTGTTTTAGAAAGGGAGGCAATTGAAAACCTTAAGAGTAATGAACATATAATTATTAAGCCAGCTGATGGGGGGGGTGGTAGTGTGCAATAAATTAGTCTATGCAATTGAACTGTTGAGACAACTTGCTGATGAGATTTCTATATGTGTTTAAACAGTGATCCTACTGACAAATATAAAAAAGCTATTGATGTCATTTTGTATGAGGCCTTAATGCAGAATTTAATCAATCGAGATACTTAGCCATTGGCAATAAATACTAGATCTTCTTTGAGTGATACTATGGATGTACTAAACTTTTTGGATGATATTGACATCTCCCCTTCTTCACTATTTGTCAGTATGGATATATGTTCACTATACACTAATATCCCTAACTATGAGGGTTTAGAGTATATTTATGATGCTTTGTCTGCTGGAACATCCTACTCACAGCCTTGTGTAACCTTTATTGTGGCATTGGCAGGAAAGGTTTTGAAGTGCAACATTTTCCTTTTTGAAGATCATATGTACTTGCAGCAAAAGGGCACAGCCATGGGAGCTGCTATGGCCTCTAATTATGCTATTTTATATATGACTGATTTGGAAAATAGGATAATTTATAGTGATGCTAATCCTTTTTTGCCCCTTATTGATTTTTATAAGCACTGTATTGATGATTTATTTTTTATATGGAAGGGGACAAAAGATAAATTGTTTCTCTTTACAGAACATTTGGAACAAAGCAATCAGAATTTACATTTTGAGGTACACTCTGATCTACAGAAAATACTTTTTTAGATTTGTGTATCTTTAAGAAGCTTGATGGTAGTGGTATAGGGACTAAATTGTATAGGAAATGCATTGATAACAATTCCATTTTATTGTTTAATAGTTGCCATCCACAACACATTACTAAAAACATTCCTGTTGGACAATATTTGAGAGCGAAACGAAATTGTTCAGATTTGGCTGACTATGAGAAAAGTGCAATTGATCTCACTTAACGTTTTCAAGCAAGGGGGTATAATAAAGATATGTTAGAAGAAACACAGTTGAAAGTTAAAATGAGGAGTAGATCAGACCTATTGGTACACAAAAGAAAAGATGTTTCTAATAAAAATAATGGGGACAGGCTTAAGTTTATCACTATTTTTAGTCCACAGGCACATTTGGTTAGGAAGATCATAACCAATAACTGGCATATTTTGACAACAGAATGGAAATTGGATTATGCTACTAAAAATAGCCACAATTTATTTATAGGACAGCATCAAATTTAAGGGATGCTTTGTTACATATTACATATTGGGAACCTCAAAAAAAAGAGAGAATTGATTTTGCCAAATGGGACTTTTCCATGTAAAAATTGCTCCTTCTGCAAGTATATAAAACCAGGTGAATTTTTTAAACACCCTGTCTCTGGGTATATATACCAGATGGAAGGTTTTTGTGATTGTATCACCAAAAACATAGTTTATGCAGCTGTTTGTGACAGCTGCACTGGTTTTTACATAGGTATAACACCGTAGAAATTTTAATTGAGAATTGGTCAACATATAAGGAGTATTGCACATTTGGCTGATGTCAGTGCTTTAGCCCAACATGTTAAAGTTATGGGGAAGAAACATCAATTCACCTTTCAGATGCTTGAATTATTGAAGGAATATATTCGTGGAGGAGATTTAGATAAAAAATTGTGACAAAGGAAATCTTTTTGGTAGTATAAAACCAAATCTTATATTATACCAGGGTTAAATGATTCTTTTCCAGCTACCCCTATATTTACTGTATGATCTTAATCATTTTTGAATATTGAATATTATTCATTTTCCTGTGTAGATTAATTTTTGTGATCTTTTATTCAACTTTATATTTATGAACATGCTTGTTATTGTGGAGATTTATTCTACTTGTGAGGATTGTTATGATGGTATATGACATTTGTTTATATTATAGGAAGTCCACTAATGCTTTTGTGTGCACTTATAGTGTATACCATCATTATCATGTTTGATGACTTGCACTGTCACCTTAAATTTTGTTGTATAAAAGTAATGTTTTCACCATGGTGCTTCAGCCTTGAGAAAGCACGAGATTAGCAAGAAAACGTTCAGCTGCTTGGGGAGAGGCACATTGTTTTAGCTGTGTACTGGTGTCTGGTGCAATAAAAGTTTACCTTTTGCATATAACCTGACTGCAACTTGCTGTTATTGTTACACCAGTGGAGAGATGTAGCCAAGCTGTTGTTTGGTTCATGTGAGTACTTTGCTTATTTGGCTCCTCTTTTGCTTTTAGCCACCTGTTTGCTTTTTATATGCCAGTACTATGCACCAGCTGCCACATGTGCATGGCAGGGATGGACAGGACAGTGCCAGGCCATGTCTTACCATTGTGTACACCAGTGGCACAACACACAGATAAGTATGCATGATCTAGTCAAAGCAGGAATGGTACATCCCACTGTTAAAGGAATGGCCTACAACAGATTACAATAGCCTGGATAATGCCCCTATACAGCCCTCCCCCATCCCTGTCCAGCATACCAATACATGCCAGCTGCAGCCCATGTACACTTCATAGTATGCATTACGATGCATTGAGCCCAAGGTCTCAGACAACATGAGCACAAGAGGCGTACCTGTGCAATTGTAGTGGAGGACATGGTACCATAGGTGTGACCCAACACAGTGGCCAGAACAAGACTGGCACACCCCATGCTATATAATAATACACCATGCATTATCTGGCATATTTATACAAGCACCCATGGAGCATAACACAGATAGTGCACACAAAATAGACAGTGGCCATATCCATGTTCTGCTGGATAAATCTACCAGCACAGCTACATATATAGTGCATGTTACATCCTCTTGGGTCATACCTGACAATAGGCATTAACATGTCCATTGTAACTTACCCAATACACAAAACCTGAAACATTACCCAGTTATCCACCTTCACACTGCAGTCATGTCACTGTGGTGGCATAAAAAACATACTGCCATGGCAGGTGCAGACCTTAGGGATCCACAGTGCATCCCATACTGTACAGGGCATCAGTGGACATCTGTTGGGACTGTGTCCCATACAGCAGCATCTGTAAGATCAGGCCATACAGCTGAAAGGGTCCGATAGAGCAGAGGGGTCACAACAGGGAGACAGTGGCCCTGTGAAAATCCCTTATGCACACAACCTGGGAGGTATATAACCCTGGACACAGTACTGCAGAATACTCACCACCAAAAGTATAGATAGATACCACTCTGTGATCTCCTGGCCTGTGCAACATGCCACTTTCCACCTTCACCCTGAACTACTGCAGGTGGCAATGTTCCTTCCTAGACAGATCATAGTAGCTATGACAGCACTGGCCACTTGTGGGGGTGAGACCTGAGACCAGTTCTGAAGGACAGCCTCCCACCCACAGATGCCCATATTTCATTTCTGGACTTTTCAGTCACCCCCTCACCCAGCAACTGGTCCTCCCTGGCAAGCACCAGTTCCACCAGATTGACCAGCAAAGTTGTAGTCCACCTGGACAAGTTTCATTCTATCTGCCATTGTTGCTGGACCTATATTCTGGCAGCAGTACCTCAGTAGTATCAGCTGTGTCCTGGCAGTATGAGTGTTGCTTTCCTGTTTCTGAAACACATTTCACCTTTAGCATTGTGTTAACATTGTTTAGCATGGCACAATGTATACTTCAGATGGAGGGGTCCTTCAGCACACAGCAGGCATGGGGTGGCACATGTGCAGTGTGAGCATGTGTGGTCCTTACTACAAAGACTTGTGCAACATGATTGCACAACAGCATAGTGCACATGCCTGCGCTGTATGATGACATCGTCCATGGCATGTGACGTCATGTCTGTGCCGCATACAGAAATTGCAGTGGTGTAAGCTCAGCTTGAGTGCTACAAAGAAACATAGAATTTGCAGGTAGATAAGGACTACTTGGCCCACTTAAGCTGCCCATTTTTCCCTGCCTTCAGTATCACCACAAATCCTACTTGATCCCTTGCCCATTCACCCACCCCCTTCCCTTTCACTAGGATTCCCTTTGACCTATCTCATGCATTCTTGAAACCCACTACTATTTTTACATTAGACCGCACTTTGATTTTGCATTGCAGCTCTGGTGTCCTTACCAATGTAATACAAAAAAGTTAAAAATTCCAGAAAAAAGTCACAAAATGTATATGCCCAGACTAAAACAAGTCATATGCTGATAGATCAATCGACTTTAACCTCATGTCACTTGAACATCATCGTATGACAAGTGACATTGTTTACATGGGATTAAGTGACCCTTCCCTTATGTAGGAAAGTGGATTAGAGTTCAAACAGGTCACGGTTAATACAAGAGGTCACTCGCAGCTGCAAGGGATAAGTTCTCTACTTAAAAATGGCAATATTTTTTTTCACAGGTACTAGTGAACCTGTGGAATTCACTGCCAACCTCCGTAATCATTAGTGAAAATAAAAACATCTTTAAAAACAGGCTTGACAAATTTATGTTCACAAGAAAGAACTTTACTTATTACAGGTGAATGATAGGAGCTTTTCATAAGCCAATTGCCTTTTTGCTCCTTATGTTCCTTAATAAGTTTCCACCCCACCACCTTTGATGGAAGAGTGTTGCAGGAATCCACTTCTCCTTCTGCAAAGAAGTACTTCCTCACATTTGTCCTGAATGTAACTCCTCCAGCTTCTTATCATGCCCCCTTGTCTTTGAGCACCTTTTTCCTGAAAAATACTTCCCTCTGGTACCTTCTTTACCTCCATGAGGCATTTAAAGGTCTCTATCAGTTCCCCCTCCTCTCTTCTAGTGTGTACATACTGAGGGTTCAGTCTCACCCTGTCCCAGTTGCCAGTTTCCAGTGACAGCAGGAGGCAACTACCAACTGGCAGCTGATGCATTCTACTCTGGAGGTACAGAGTCATGTGCAGCAGGAAATGGCATGCATATGCCACTTGCTGCATGATAACATGCAGTGTGTTCGGGAGCAGGTAGAGGCACACCATGTGATGCACATGATGACCATCCATAAGGTGTGCCAGAATATTGACACCAGCTCACATTAACAGTGTGAAACTGTGCTGAAGGCTGCAGCCATGGTGGCAGGCCACACTGGAGCATCCATAGCCTTGGCCTGTCCCATGGGAGTAGTGTCACCCATTGGCATACACCCATGCCACACAGTGCTGGAACAATGAATGCCCAGCGCACCCAGGACACTGCATACACTAGGACATGGGCTGCTTCTTGGTGGAGTCAGTACCACATGGGATCATGGCTGGGGCAGCTAACACCATCCCCAAGCTGATCCCCCATACCATGGATGATGACCCACAATCATACTGGGTATGGCATGCACATACTGTCTGCACCCAGGGAAGTGGTATGGGACACAACATAGTTACACACTGCCCACACTCTCTTACATGTGTCCCCTCAGACCTCCCTCACATTACCAATGTGTCCCTGCCCTTGCCCATTTGGCCTATCCCAACTATTTTCCCTTCTCTGCCATTGGTCTGTACTTCATTTTACTCCCCTTTGGCCCCCCCCCCCGTCTGGATGGCATGAATATTTATGTACTCCCCCTTGGTACCCCACTTCCTGGATGGCATATATATTTGTTTTATGCCCATCTGATACCCCCCCCCCTTATGTATGGCCTCTATTTATGTTCTGCTAGTATTCTGTGTTAATACAATGACTAAACACATTACAGTCACCAGTGTGGTCTGTACTCACCCACTGTGACTGAAGAGATATGTTATGAGGTAGGCTCTGTACACCTGGGCCCTCCTGCACATCCAAGGGTCACGCCTGTCAAGCTGCTTCTGTATCCCTTGGTCCACCAGCTTGGCATCTGCTGCAAGGTGTTCCTCTGGTTCTGGCATGCATATCCCATGGTTGAGTGCAATGTTGTGTAGTATACAACAGGCAAGAAATATGGCATGGGCCTTTTAAGTGGTGTATTTTAGGGCACCACCAGAACAGTGAAGGCACCAGAAGACCATCTTGAGCATTTCAAAGACATGCTTGATGATGCTGTGTGCGGTGCTGTGTGCCACATTGTACCTGTCCTTTGCAATGGATGCAGGTTGTAGGACAGGTGTGAGGAGTCAGGGATGCAGAGGACATGCAATGTCCCTTGTGTAGGTAAATGATATGGGTTAGTGTCATTGTCTGCAACATGGGGAGGAGGCAAGGCCTTAGACGTATACTCACCAATGATGTGCCCTCAAGGGAAATCCCCACCTTCAAATCTATGGCAGAATATATAGTTATGCCAGATGAAGATGTCATGGGCACTGTCAGGGTACTGTGCCAGGCCAATGATGATGTGCCCTTTTGTATCACATACCACTTGGCAATTGATGGAGTGGTACTGCTTCCCATTAACAAAGGTGTCTATCCCTACACCAGTGGTTATCTTTTTTTTATTTAGTTGTTTAACCAGGAGTAGCACACTAAGCTGAAAGCATTTTTTCAGGAGCGACCTGGGAGCACAGGGAAGTTAAGTGACTTGCTCAGGGTCACACAGTATGCAAGTGGAAGCTGTGGGTTTCAAACTCCAGGTCTGGTCTGCTGGATGTCACCAGATTTGCAGCTCATAGCCTTAAACCACTGTGCTATACTGCCTCCTATCTGGGTGGAAACATGGGTGCAGTCAATGGCAGTGAGTACAGGTGTTTGATAGAAATGCTGCATGGTTGCTGTCCACCTGGCTGGCATGCTGGGGAATATGGTGAACCCCTGCTGGTTGTTTGGAAGGTTCCAATGGCTAGGAAGCACAGTACAACTATCACCTAGAGCTCTGCAGACATTGCATGGCTGTGCTGGGTGTCTACCTGGAGCTAATCATGCAGCAGCTCACACAGCTGCATGATCATGGGCATGTTGACTCTGTATCATCCCACAATTTGGTTTTACTGAGGACTTTGAATGTGGCTTGTGGACAATAACTGCCTAATTGCAGCACAGTGTCTTCGCAGCCTGCACCTCAACCCAGGTAGGCATTGGCCTTCTCCTCATCCTCCATGAACCAAGGCATCAGGTAAACAATGTGTGCTGTCATATGGTCCATCCTGGTGTGTAGTCTGCAGTGTCTCCCCCCCACCTCTTTAGACCACCTTTTTATAGGTGGTAATTGTGGTGCACTGCTGCACTGTGCAATTCCATTTGTGCATCATAATAACATTGATTATAAAATGGGCAAAGAATTTCAAGCAATCTGATTGGTTGTTAGCCATGCGTTGGAAGTGTCTAACGTACAGCTAAAACTAGGGACTCCTCCTAGAATAGACAGACCCACTTTATAAGTTCAATAAGTCACTCCAGAGATGTGTGTTATACAGTTCTAACACACGCATAGGGGACAAAATGCACTCATCCTATGGCCCCTTAGCTCACTACATCCCCTAGCCATGCTTCAGAACTGTCTATCATACACCCCGTTGTGTCTTATTGCTTACATATAATGTTGTGCATGTTATGCAGGTCACTGTCCCCCCATTTGGGTGCTGCATGTGTTACCTGTGCTCTACTATCCTGGAGCAAATGCAGTGATGCCCTCTAAATAGTGGATTCTGGTGCTAAGCAGGCATTTAGTAAATGTTAAACAGGCACAGTATAGGTACAAACATTTGTGTGATGTACAAATATTTGAATATGGGGGCTATAATGTGTAAAAAAGTACTTGATTCTGAGCAGTACTCGAAGCTTATAGTGCACCATACAAAAAAACATTACCACACAAAAAATGAATCCCAAGAGTACCCTAAAGCCACAAGAAAACAAATTATAATAAACTTGATTTTTACTTCCCAGTACAAAAAATTAAGATTTTTTTCAAGCAAAGATTACAGCCCAGTATTTGAAACAACCTTTCAGTAATAATTTAAACCTCCAACCTCAAGTTATTTTATAATTCATTATCAGTCTGCTCTGAACAGTTTCTACCTGCTCCGAACAGCCAGTGTCAGTTTGTGCAATTTTTTCTCCTTTCTTAATCTGTTGGGGATCTGGGCCACAGATGTCCAAAACTGCTCCTTACATCAGATTATCTGGGCTTGAATCTAAGAAATGAATATTAAAGGCATGACCTGATTATGTTTTTCAACCAGGTCCATTTTGTAAATGAGCCCTGCTCAATGGTGTTCCGCCTGCTAAATAAAGATATTGATTGATTGATTGTTTGAAGAATGAACTAAGAATAATCACATAACTTCTTGATTTTTGAGCCTTGTGAGTACCCTCACCTCTAAGAAATAATGTTATCAATACAGAAGCTATAACAGTACTTGTGAATATCCTGAATATATAGAATATGCTCTCCCTGCCACAGTTATACTTTTTCAGTAGCTTTAAAGGATGCAGATGTATAGGTGCCAAACATTTCATCAAATTTAATCTTCAGTCTTGCCAAAATTTAAATTCCAATAATTTGTCTCATTTTAAAACAACTCATTTAAATTTCACCAAATTTACAAAGTTCAAACTATTGTAACTCAAGGGTATGTGTGCCATATTTTTCATTTCTAGATTTAAATGGATCAAATCATAAAGTAAGTAGAAAAACTTCAAAAAAAAATTACATTGTGTAAATACTATATGTAAACTGCAAAATCATAACCTACTGTAACTTTAAAGCAAGAGAATGCCACTCCATTAAATTTGGCAGGCTTATTTACCTTACAAATGTGACTGTGTGTGTGTTAATTGTATTACTTTCTCGATTAAAGGATGTTCATATCATAAGTTGCCAAAAACTGAAAAATAACACCAGTATTTAAAGTCAAATTTCATGAGTATGTGAAAATTGTGGAATTTCATGATGAATTTTTGAAAGCCTTATCCGTAGCTATTTCCTAGCTGTACACCTGACCTGCCATGGAGGAGAATGGAACAGACTGATGATTGTAGCAATATGGTTAGATTCATTATTGTGCATTATTCGGCATTATTATTATTATTTAGCAGCTCAGACTATTCCCATCTTAATGTTTTTGAAATCCACTCTGGATACAGGCTGGCTTGATGGTGAAGAGGAACAAGTCTCTCAGATTTTGTTAAGGGCTGCTTCTCTTCTTCTCCTATCCCAGCTCCATTCATTCAGGGTGGTTAACCCCTGGACCAGACAAACAGTCGTAGAATGGATAAGATGTTGTTTCTTAGTTCCAGGAGCAGATAATTTCAGTTACCTTTCCCCTATTTTGGGTAATAGTGATTTCCCTCCGGGGTTGATGGATCCTGTTTTTCAGCTCTGGAGCCAGTATGGGCTTTACTTGTTAGAGAACCTGATGGAATGAGGTATTCTAATGAGTTTTGATCAATTTCAACGTAAGATTGTTCTCCCACGAACAGAACTGTTTCATTATTTTCAGGTTTGCCATTTTATTTCAACTCTTCCTAAAGATGCCCCTACCTTTGCTCGCTCTTTTACTTTGGGGAAAAATCTTCATCAGGAAAGACAGATGGCAACTGAATTTCATGATTTATCTTCATTTCATACCTTTTTAAAACAGCAACCCTGTGCCACTCCTTATCCCATCTGGGATAAATGGGAATCTACTTTATCCCATACTCTTGATCCCAATTGCAAAGAGAAAGTTTGGACATTAACACACAAAACTACAGCCTCTTTTTATTGGAGAGAATTCTGTTGGAAAATGTTGGTTCATTTTTTTAGAACCCCTTTCATAACCTTTTATTTTAATAAGGGCATGTTGGACCTGTGCTGGTGGCATTGTGGCTTTAGATGTGATCACTTGCATATTTTTTGGTTTTGTCCCAAGTTACATCCTTTTTGGAACTCTGTTGCTTCAGTTATCGCTAGTATTTTTGATGCCCCTATTCCTTTGTGCTTTGAATTTTTTGTACTTTTGTGTTTTCTACCAGATGAGGTGGTAAGCTCTCCTAATAGCTATCGTCATTGTATATTTACAGTGGCAGCTTTTAAAGCTATTACTAGAAGATGGCTAACTCTAATTTTACCTACGTTTTCTGAGTGGTTAGATATAGTGAAGAATATTTGTATAATGGAGGATATGATTTTGAATTAAATTTTCAGTATTAAAGTAATAGTGCCAGTTTATTCACTAAGTGGCTTAAATGGGGCTTGCATTTAGAGCAACTTTCCCCAGAAATGACCACTCAGCCTCTAAAGTGCTGCCTGTACAGACTTGACCCCTCCTACTTTGTTTGTTGGTATAATGCATTTTTTGATGACCTCTTTGTACCTGTATTTGTACTCTTATTTACCTACTGTGCCATGCCTTGTTTGTATTTTTATTCTCTCTGTTATTTAACATTGGGAGGGTTATAACCCAAGATTCAATGTGGGGAATAGCTCCTCCTACATCCCCTACAAAGACCAACATCTCATGGCAGTTCTCCCCGTAGGGCGTTGTGAAACAGCAGTGTTCTGGGCTCCTGTGTGTCTCGTGGGCTGAGCCTCCTTCCCTTCCTTTTCTCTCCCTGCTCCTTGACTGTTCTCCTTTGCTCCCTCTTGCTTTCATTTTCCCTTCTGGCTCATTGCCCCCCCCCCATTCTCTTGGTCCTTATTTTAATCTTGTTTGCCTCACCGTTCTCATTTCTCCTCCCATCTGGTGTCTGTTGTTGTCCCGTTTCCACCACTTGCATCTGTACTTTCTAGTTTATTTTGTGCCATGGTGTGTGCTTTGACCTGTTGCCCTCCATTCTCTCACCATATTGCCCTCTTCCAGGTGCTTTCCATTCAGAGCTGCCACTCCCTGATTCCTCTCCTTCTAGTGTGATGTCATCCCCTTGTGCCTGCTAACTGACTTCTCTTCTCATTCCGCTATCTGCCTTGGGGACTGATCTATGGACCTCCACTGGTAAGCCACTTTTTTGGTTCTGAGGGTTACATGCAACTTGTATGCACATTGACTGGGTGGCCATCTGTGTGTGATACATCTTCTCCCTGTGCGTTCACTGCTACCCCTGGTGTTCTGCATCATGCTGCCCCAGACTGACTCAATCTACTCTGTTTACCCTCTCCATCCCCACCTGCCCCGCCAGCCTCAACCAAGGGGTCAGTCTCTGCATTTTGTGTTTATGTCTTGTTCACTTCTTTCTTTCTTTGCTTACCCCTGCTTTCCATCAGATACCATTATCACTGCTGCTATTTGGCTTATACAGTTGGTCTCAGTGGATTTCTGGCTGGATTTTTCTACTTCCACATTTGCTTGCATTTTTCATTTTTCTCAGTGATTGTTGCTTTTAGTCAGTGGTGTACTCCTGTACCTCCCTTCCCTGTCCTGCTTCCCTTCCTTTCTCCCCTGGCTCCTTGTCTGCTCCTGCTGTCCCTTCCCCTGTTCTTTCCCTTGTCCCATGCTTCCCTAGTTTTCCTTTTGGAGCTTTCACTCCTCACACTGGCATTCCATCTCCAGTTCCGCCCCTTCTACCATCCAGATTTGTGCTACCTCTCCCCTAATCTGACGATTGTACCCCTTACCATGTTGTTCCCGGCACATATACCCTACTCAGTTTCAAGATTTATGTTTCTGCGTTTTACCCCTGGTGCTCCTCTCCTTCCAGCTTGCAAGTTACCTGCAACTTTCATACCTGCACCCTTTTCCATGCTCCTTTCAGTGCACCTTAGGTCCGCATCATTGGCTCTCCTCATGGCTTTCTGTCATTCATTCCATTCAATGACTACCAGTATGGTCTTTCCTAGATTACTTTAAACTCCCCCTTACTTGCATTCCTGATGACTCCTCCTCACGTTCTCCTACTCTGACTTGCTTCCTTCCCATTTATAATGCCTCACAGTTTACCTACATAAGACTACAGCCAGCTTCCTTTTTCTTGCTCAGCCTATACCAGCAGTTTGTCTGGACTCCATCCTTAACTTGTACCTTCTGAGGTACTGAGCAAATGTAGGCTTGCCCTGTCTAGCAGGGATGAGATTGTGTTACACTCACTACTACCTGCTACTTACAAACCTGACATCCACTGTCCCTAACTCTGCCTGGCTGCATTGAGCGAAGGTTAGCTCACCCCGACTACCAGGGATGGGAGCAATGTCTGCAAACTACTGTGTCATACTTTTGCATTCTGTACCTATACCGGTTGCCACTTCCCTTGAGGAATGGGACCACTTTACCCCATGAGCCTTTGACATCCTACCTATGCCTGGTGGCCTCAAGTCAAGATCGTCTCACCTGGACTACCAGAGATGGAAGCCTGAGTCTACATTCGACTGTTTCAACCTTATGCAGTTCCGACCTGATACCTGGTTGCTGCTTCCCTTCGGGAATGGGACCACTATACCCCATTTGCATTCAACATCCTACCTCTTGTCTGGTGGCATTAAATGAGGTAATCTCACACCGACTACCAGGGATGGAATCTTGTGTCAGCATGCCATCATTTTAACCTTGTACATTCTCTACTTGCATACCTGGTTGCCACTTCCCTTCAGGAATTCGACTGCTGTACTCATTGACTTCAACATCCTATCTTTGCTGGTGGCATCGAATGGAGGTCATCTTGCACCAACTACCAGGGATGGAATCCTGTGTCTGCATTCCACTGTTTAAACATTGTACATTCTCCACTTGACTACCAGGTTGTCACTTCCCTCAGGAACAGGACCACTGTACCTGTTTGAATTCAACATCCTACCTTTGCCTGGTGGCATCGACTGACAGTCTTCTCACCTCGAATACCAGTGATGGGAGCCTATTTCTGCAATCAACTGTTTCACTCTTATGCATTCTCCACCTGATATCTGGTTGCCGCTTCCCTTTCTATCTGGACCCCTGTATTCTATTTGCCTTCCACATCCTTCCTTATCAGTCTAAATCCTGCACTTCAATGGACTCATCGTACTTGGCCCTGCCTTGACCTCCTCACGCTCTGGATTTGGATACCGCCAGCTTGTTCCATCTCTCGCTTCAGTCAGTTTAACTGCCTCTTGGACTTCTTTGCTGCTGGTTGCCCCTCCCTGAAAGCCATGCAAATTCTCTTTCTCATTCGGAAGTGGGATCCTTGTGCTTCATCGCTGCAGTGCCTTCTGTCCCCTGCACTTGTTGTTCACCATCATCTTCAAACATGGGACTCTTGTTTCTCAGTGTTGTATCTCTTGGTACCTGGATTCACTTATTTATCTTTCACAGATCCTCCTCATGGCCTGCAGCAGTTTTCCTCCATTCTGATTCAGTTTGCTGTGGTGCTGACCCCAATTCTGTTCCTGTCTGCACCTGTTGAAGTCAGTACGCTTGGCCTATGCTGTCTTCTCCTCAGACTCCTTCCTCCAGTCCATGGATGCCCACTCCAGACTGTCCCCTTTATCCTTGGACAGCTGCCTTCTCCTTACTGCCCTGGTGGCTTGGGGCTCCTTCCTGTTTGCTGTGGGTTTTTTTGGGCAGTTAATGAATATCTCGGCCAGTATTTCTACCCAGTCAACCATGCCTCCTGTTCATCTATCTCACACTCCTACCCTGGCCATGCTAACAGCTCCCATCCACCACTCAATGGAGCACTCATTCATTCACCTGAGGAAAACTACTTCTAGCAAACATCCCTCGGACAACATGCCTCATAGACTGTTATGTCACCATAGAGTTATCTATACTTCCCAATCGTCTCCCCAGGATCAGTTCTGGAATCCCATTTGACTGGACTATAGAAAGATCTCATCCCTCATCCAACTTTACCGGATACTCCCTAGCCATCCTGTCAATTAAATCACTATGGCTTCCCTATCTTCCATGTCTTATAGGATATCTTTTACATGGAAAAGTGACCTAATTCCTTCTTACAAGCAATGACTCTGTAATCATCATCACTGTTACAGATAACAGGAAATGCAAGATTCCTCATAGCAGTACTGACATCATCTGTTTTACCTTTCCATAGACTCTCCCATGAGCACTGACTCTTTTGATCATGTTACTCAACTCCTATTTCCTCAGTAGCCATTGGATGTCCTAAGACTTTCACAGCTACCTTCCCAGAACTCCCATTGCTGAATCTCCAGTGCCTAGCTGCCTTAATAAAGGCATTCTTTCCAAACCACTATTTTCTAGCTCCTGGATGTCACCATACTTCATACAATCATCTACATTCCTTCATGATATTACAATCAATCAGGTCAGCTGCCCATCCGGCAGTCCTTCTATCTCATCCCTCATGCTTCACCTCCCATACTCCCTCTGGTGAAGACTTTCACTGAGAGCAGGCTTCCATTGATTCTCAATCCGAACATCTGCAGAAGATCTGCCTGTCTCACTAATCCAGTCTTGCCTCTCAATAGATCTATATTCAACTACAGTGCTAGGCACCCCTGGCATTCTACACCACTCTCGACATCCCATTGCCACATCAGTCGATAGACTCTTTCATATACCCATTTACGGGCTTCCCACAGTATTTAGACATTGGATTACCTGTAAGGTGAAACAGTCATGGCCACCTCAGTGCACATCATGGGTAATTACACAACAGAAATACCCATATCTACTTTTATACTGGCGGACCAGCAGGAGCCTATACAAGTATCATTATAACATCAATACTCAAATAAATTCTCAAATTCCTCATACTGAACTTTCTATTATTCCATATATATTCAGTTACCATCTCTACTGCATATACCAATCTTCCTTCATTGGTCCAAAATCATTCACATCACTACTCCTACCAGACACATAAAGACTCTGTCCGACTCCTTCTTCTGCTACATGGATGCTTACATTGCAACTTATCACTCACCACTTAACTCTTAACCTCCAGACTCTAACTTGAATGTCAAACTTTCTTCAAAGTTAGATTGTTTACCTGATGACTTCATAACCCATCATATTTCCCATTGTTCAAAGTCTGGTAGCATATTTATCAAATCATGCCCTTCCTGCTCATTAGTCTCTGTAATCTCTTTGGACATCAGCCATCATCACCTTGGAAACCTGGACTATATTCTCCCTTTTTTGACTGGACCTACTCCACTCTCAGGATTCTGATGATCCTTCAGAATAGAGCTACTGCTTCAACTTCAGAATCGTCCATCAGAATGCATCATCCATGGATTCGAAGATGGACTGTCATCTCTCCAAGCAGTTTATCTTCCTCCAAAACTTAGCGTATGGTTGCTAGAATCTAGGTTCAACTCCTCTTAATTTGCCCAGAGGACAGGTGGGTCAGTAGCCATGGGTCCTCAGAGGTTTCCTCCACCTGGGTTTTTTTCCTCTCCTGCATGCTACTATTCATACAATATATGACTAGGAGGAGATATTCATACTCTTTTGAACATTCATTGATAATTCTTTTGGTATTTCTATTCCCTTCTCACTACCCACCTTACCTACCAAGGGCTGGAATAGAGAAAAGCCAAAATTAAACTACAGTTACATAAGCACTACTAACCCCATACTTTATTCACCCCAACATTGAATGGGAGGGCTATAGCCTGAGGTTCAATGTGGGGGAATAGCTCCTCCCACATCCCATACAAAGGCTAGCCTCCCATGGCAGCTCTCCACTTAGCACACTGTGAAACACCCAACATCCATCCCTGCCTCCTCCTTCTCCAGCACTCTACTCACCCTTGGTGCTGGGCTTTCTATTCCCTACTCACTACCCAGCTTACCTACCAAGGGCAGGACTAGAGAAAAGCCAAAAGTAAACTACAGTTACATAAGCACTACTAACCCCATACTGTATTCACCCAAACACTGAATATGTGGATGTTGTTATTTCTTCCTTCATGTTTGCATATTGGATGGCTTTATGGTGGCTGTGCTGTGCTATATTTTGTATTTTATCAAATAAACTATATGTTAAAAAAAAATTCCACAAGAAAATTCTGGAGACAAGAATAGAGATGTTGCAAAGTTTTACTTTACCAATGAAGTTAAGGCAACATTACAAACTTTG
This sequence comes from Neoceratodus forsteri, assembly GCA_016271365.2. Classification (NCBI taxonomy): domain Eukaryota; kingdom Metazoa; phylum Chordata; order Ceratodontiformes; family Ceratodontidae; genus Neoceratodus; species Neoceratodus forsteri. The sequence continues at coordinate 313,924,001 of CM028134.1, read as the reverse complement.
CCTTTACAAATCAGTTTGCATATGTGTACCATTTATTAGACTATTTGTCTTTAGCAACTTTGCCTAGCAATTGAGCCTGTAACTTTGCCTGTAGTGTACATTTGGGTGAAGTTATTGAGGCTACTGGTAAACAATGCCTCAAGGTCACATGGAAGAGCTTCTGCAGGCCACATGGAACATCTCTATGCACTTACTATGCTTCACACTGTCCGTTTCATAATGTGAGTTAGTCAGTGGAAGAGTTTGCATTCTGCTATCTTTGAGAACAGAGTGAAAGAGAAAATGTGAGAGATGAATCAACATTTTTAAGTAGTTTAACAGTTTAATTTTAATTTTTATGTCATTCTTATTTTATTGTTTAACTTCTTAAGATTTATTTCAGTTTTGTTTCTGCATTAGTTTCCATATATTTCATTAGTTATAACTTCATCTTAAATCACTATTTTCCCCTTTGTTTCCTTTAGTTTCTCTGCAAATGTCTCTTTCTCTTAATGTTTAGTCTATAGTCTTTAGTCTAATTAGCTTCTTATATTCTATTTGTTTATTATTTAAAAAAAGGTGAGTTGAGAAGAGGAGTGAGGAGGGACATCTGGGAGGGGTCATTGCAGATCCGAGAAAGAGATGGAGGAGAGGGAATCATAGGTGTTAACCCATCCATTTGCATTTAACAGTACTAGAACTGGGTGCAGGAGCAAGGGCCAGCAGGAGGGGTGATGCAGCAGACCCTTCCCCTTTCCAACACCAAAACAGCAGCACCTCACAGTTCCCACTGCTTCACCACCATAGTCTGAACTCCACCTCCCATTATACAACCACCATTATGGGCTGATTCCTTGAGGATCCACATGCAACACCATCCTGGTCTGGCTCCTTATAGTTGAGGAAGCAGCGAAAGTCTTCCTCTGTGCGAGAGCTCTTTATCATTGACCCTAATGATGACAGTGTCTTGAAATGCAACCTTGTCTTCAAATACAACCTGTATGCCATAGTGATTTGGTGTGGTAAGAGGGGCAGCCATCTGGGCATGGTGGGCATCACACCCACTTGAAGATCAGTCACCTCTGGCAGTGGGAGGAGAGAAAGAAGGTAGTGTGGCAGGGGGTTGATGGTGTCAGTGGACCTTCTGTGCCACAGAGTGGCAGGGCAACAAGAGATCATGATGATCATGTTGCCAGTTTTTGGAGGGGGCCCACATGGTTATGAGTCTGAGACCAGCAGCTAGACTCAGGGACAGGGTCAGAGGGCAGCAGGACAACTGACATTAATTAGAGTGGAATTATTATAACTACTCATAGTGATGGAGAGCCTCTGCTGTAAAGTTACGTCAATGGAGAAAACTCTTCATATGCTACTGTCAAATAACAAAAATCTGCTTGAGGGCATAGGAGAGCTCAGTTGCAGTGGTGTGGGTGACCTTCCCTTTGCTCCACCTGGTCCATAAATACCTAATCAATACTGCTTCCATCCTGATTTTCTCTAGACTTCACTGATTCTCCCTCTGTTCCATCCTATCATTAGTTATAAGAATAAAATACTACCTCATGTCTCCTCTTGAAATTTCTTCACCCTTCTTTGTTTAAGTGAAAAAGTAAACAGAGCAAAACAAGGAAATAAAATGCTAATTTAAAAAATATCAACACATTTAAAACTCAGGCACAAAGGGCAACCCCAGGAAGCATATGCAAAGTGCTGTCCAGCCCTAGCCTTACTGTCTGCTGAGCTTCACTGATCTTCACCGACTGAGAGACTAATCATGGAGGGAAGGCAGACTCCGACAGGTGCAGAAGCAGGGATTTCTTGACAGCAGTTATACCTGGCTGAATCCCCTTGGAGTGCACAGTCCATGCTCCTATCTCCACTGAGGCAAGTTCTGTTCTTGATCACTCCACTCAGACCCAGCCAGTGGCTGCTCTCTCAGCATAAGAAGCAGTTGGAACACTTACACAGAATTCCTAGCTGCTGTATGTAAATCAGCATTTGTACTGCTGTACCACTACTGAAATAGTGGTTGACTAATAGAAAGCTCTCAGCTGGAAGAAATAGCTCAGACACAAATGACACCCCTAGGAGGCATAGCCCAAGAGCAGTCCAGCCCCTAGCCTTACGATCTGCCATACCCACCACTAAAACAGTGATTGGCTAATATAAAGATCTCAGACAGAAGCAGACAGAAGCAAAAGCTCAAACACAAAGGGCAACCCAAGGAGGTATATTCCAGGTGTGGTCCAGCCCATAGCCTTACTCTCTGCTGTGCTTCACTGACTAGGAAAGAGAACTTCTCTCCTCCAGTCTCTTGTTGTGCTACTAAGTGGCAGACCTTAACAAACTGATTGTTTTTTTCAGCAGAAAGGAGTAACAAAGGTTCTTCCCTCCCACCCTAGCTCCTAATCCCACCCAACCCAGGTCATCTTCCTATATACTGTAGATTCTGCATGTCACTGCCCACTTCCTGCCTGACTGGACTAGAAGACAAAAAAAAGCCTGTTTCCTCTTTCATCTGCCTGGAACAGATCTTCTTTCTCTAAATATGAATAATTATGTACCCTTTCTTTCTGTCCACTGGCATGCACATGGATATTGTTGGCTGCCAAGACTGTGGTACACTTTTCAATGGTCATGTCACCCAAAGGCAGGGCTGCTATCCCATATGCTCAGACATATGTCATCTCATGGCTCAGCTGCAGTAGGCATGGGGTGAGATCAGCATCCTGCATAACCACTTAGAGGGAAACATTTCTTTTAGGAGTACACCTCCACATTGCCAACACCAAACCAGCACACCTCTCCCCCAGAGAATGATCAGGCCTGGGGGATGGCATCTGGTTGCAGGAAAAGGAGGCAAAGCTTGGGCAACTCTACCAAACCAACAAATTACTCTAAACACAGCAAAAAGGTACACACCTCTTGCATCCATACCATCCGTAATGATCGAGGATGTCTCAGGCCAAATAAATGCCAAATGCAACAGGGTAGCAAAAGAACATCATAACAAAACCTCAACAGGAAAAAAATTATAATCTTAGGGGACTACATTATTTGCGGTGTGGACCCCCACCTGAGGCAAAACAAAAGTGCAGATGTGAGGTCAGATGTCTCCCAGGAGCATCCACTTAGAGGGACACTGACCGAATAGTCAACATAGTTAAAAAGGAAGAGGAAGGCTCAAACATCCTGATCCACCTAGGGACCAATGACCTTGCTAGCTGGTCATTCGAGGAGGTTAAGGAGCACATTGCACAGCTCAGTGAGAAATTGGTTTCATTTTCATCCTGCATTGCATTCTCTGAGATTCTGCCTGTTTTGGAAAAGGGGAAGAACAGGCAGAAAATCAGAGAGAAAGAGATAAGTGAGCTCAACACACGTCTCGAGGACTGGTGCCACACAAAGGGGCACCACTTCATCAGAAACTGGGGCAACTTCTGGGAAAGGGAGTTCTTCAAATTTGACCACCTCCATCTGACTAAAGAGAGAGCCAGAGCACTGGGCCAGAAACTTGATGCCCATGTAGGACATTTAAACTAGTGGGAGGGGAGATTATGGTAGCTCTAGGAGAAGCACACATACAGCTTTCTCTCTCTACCCCTCCAGCTAACACCAAACCTACACACTCCAGGATAGCAAAAGCAGATAGCAGGGAACATAAAACCCTTCCCGGCTCTGGAGTTGACCATCACAATGGAAAGGGAGGAACCATAAACAGGGAAAACTACAAAGGGATGAACAATAAATTTAAGAGAGGTATAACAAACAAAGTGACACAGCAAGAGTGGTCAGCACCATGCCTCAATGCACGCAGTCTGGCTAACAAGATGACTGATCTCACTGCACAATAGCTGAGGCAGAACTAGTCTGGGTGGCTGTGACTGAAATATGGTTCACAAATAATCATGGTTGGGAGATGACTATCCCAGGGTACAACTTGTTTAGGAGAGATAGGACTGGGAAAATGGGAGAGGGGTAGCTATTTATGTTAAGGATACCATCAATGCTACAGAAATGCAGCAGGCAGTAAGGGAAATAGAGGATCTATGGATCACAATAGGGTCCAGAAGCCGGAAACCCATTTGGGTAGGAATAATCTACAGACCTCCAAATCAGGAGGAAGCCAGGGATAAGGAAATCCTGGAAACCATCCTCCAGATGTCAGGCAAAGGGGACATGGTGCTGGTGGGGGATTTCAATCTGCCAGACATAGATTGGAATACCCACACAGCAGCATCACAGAAAAGCAGGGAATTCCTAGTTGCACTACAGAAAGCAGGTCTAAGTCAACTAGTGACATCACCCACAAGGGGAAATGCAGTTCTGGATCTGATAATCACAAATAGTGATAGGGTATGGGTGTCGAAGTAGGGAACCACCTGGGCAACAGTGATCATAACACAGTATGGTTCAGGATAAAAAGGACTGTAGACTCCACACACTCCAAACTGAAGGTCCTTGACTTCAGGAGGGCAGACTTCACAAATATGAAGGCCTGCCTAAGAGACAACCTTAGTATCTTGACAGAAGGGAGCACTGAGGAATATTGAACAAGGATGAAGGATGCAATAACCATGGTCACATCACAGCATGCCCGTCAGGTTAGTAAGAACAAAAGGAGGAAAAATCCACTACAGTTTTCTAAGGAGGTGGCAACCATGGTGAGAGAGAAGTGCATAGCCTTCAGAAAGTTCAAGGAGTCTGGGAATGAGGCAGACAAAACAGAATATAAACAGAAACTAAAAGAGCCAGGGAATGTGATAAGAAATGCAAAGGCTCAAGCAAAGGTTAGGACAGCTCAGGAAGTAAAAAAAGGTAAAAAAACCTTCTACAGGTACATACATGTAAAAAGGAAGATCAAAGGGACATTGTTAGAATCACAAGAAAAGACAGAAAAATCTCAGAACAAGATGGGGAGAAGGCAGAGGTACTCAATGAGTACTTCTGCTCAGTCTTCACACAGGAATCAGACACTAACAGACCAACAACAGTCATAAAGAAGTGTCCAATTGAAGGAATAGACACGAGTCCCTTCACAAAGGAAAGGGTCTTGGAGGAAATAGACAAGTTAAAGGTAGATAAAGCTATGGGGCCAGATGGGATACACCCAAGCATACTGAAAGAACTAGGGAGGGAACTGGTAGCTCCCTTAGCAGTGCTCTTCAGCAAATCATTAAAGAGTGGGGAGGTGCCGAAGGATTGGAAGACTGCAACAGTAGTGCCACTCCACGAGAGTGGAAGCAAGGAGCAACCAGGTAACTACTGTCTGGTTAGTCTAATGTCAGTCATAGGAAAACTGATAGAGTCCCTGCTGAAGGAAAGAATCATAACTTTTTTGGAGCAAAGTGGTCAGCCGACAAAAATCAGCATGGTTTCAAGGCAGGGAGGTCCTGCCAGACAAACCTGGTTGATTTTTTCAATTGGGTCACCAAAACAGTAGATCAGGGTGGGGTAGTAGATGTGGTTTACCTGGACTTCAGCAAAGCTTTTGACTCTGTTCTGCACAGGAGACTAGTCAAAAAACTGGAGAACATGGGAACTGGACCCCAGGTTACAAACTGGGTCAGAAAACTGGTTACATGGGAAAAGTCAGAGAGTATTAGTAAATGGCACTTTGTCTGTGGAGGGGAGGGTGACTAGTGGGATCCCACAGGGCTCAGTTCTGGGGAAGATCCTCTTTAACATATTCATCAGTGACATTGCTGATGAATTGGTGGGGAAAGTGTGCCTGTTTGCAGATGACACCAAAATCAGCAACAGGATAGACACAACAGAGGGACATCAAAGCTTGGAAGCTGATCTCTGAAAACTGGAGGAGTGGTCCTAGACCTGGCAATTGAAATTCAATGCCAAAAATGCAAGGTCATGCACCTGGGAGAGTGTAATCCAGAGAAACTGTACTCAATGGGAGGGGAGCAGCTGGTGGCTACCAGGCAAGAGTGAGACCTAGGGGTGATCATATAAGATGACCTCAAGGTCAGTAGACAATGGTAAAAGGCAGTACTAAAGGTTAGTGGTATCCTGGGATGCATAGGGAGGGGCATCATGAGCAGAAGGCATGAAGTAATCATGTCCCTGTACCGGTCCCTGGTCAGGTCTCACATGGAGTACTGTGTCCAATTCTGGAGGCCACACCTCAGGAAGGACAGAGATAAGCTGGAGATGGTACAGAGAAAAGCAACAAAGATGGTGCAGAGCTTGTATCAGAAACCGAAAAATGCAAGACTGGATGATCTCAAATTATACCCCTAGAACAACACAGAAACTGTAGGGACATGATAGAAATACTCAAATACCTTAAAAGCAACAACAGGGTGACGTGCATAACGTCTTTCAGCTAAAGGACTACAGTAGGACTAGAGGGCACAACCTTCGACTTAAGGGGGGAAGTTCAGAAGCAATACGAGGAAATTCTTCTTCACAGAGCATGTTGTAGAACTGTGGAATAGCCTGCCAGAGGGGGTGGTGGGAGACAAGACAAGGGGGACTCAAGTGGACATGGGACAGACACTGTGGCATACACAAGCAGGCAGCTAAGTAGGGAGGTAGGAAGCCAAGGGCAGACTTAATGGATTGTACAGTCCCCATTTGCCGACAGCATCTATGTTTCTATGTTTCTAACTCTTTTCCTGTCTTTATCTCTTACTGTTTGACTCAGTCCTTTTTCACCTTGATTGCCCTCTTAATGCTCCCTTTCCTTGTTGAAAAAAAAGTTCTAGGGCAATATATGTTCTGTTATTGCCCAGTTTATGAGCCATCTCTCATTACTGTTGTTGTAAAGAATTGGGGTTTACACATGCAGTGCATGTGAAAAACACCGTATGAAAAATTGTCTAGTCCCCAGGTTTTTTTGACCCAGTCCTACAGTTGATGATGCTGTGTGTCATATGCCCACTCACCCTTTTAAACTGACTCCTTCCCTCTACAGCCTCCTTTCTCACTTTGCTTACTTCCCCAAATTTTCTCCAGAATCAGAAAATCATTAATGCTGGTGATATGGTGCTGCTGCACTGTTTAAGTCACCCTTTTGGATGAATTCCCTTCACCCATAAGCACTTTTCCCACTTCCCAAAATTTTCTCCCAAACAAGAAATTATTAATGCTGATAATATACTTCTGTTGTGCTATTCAAGTCTCTCTCTTGGACAATCAGTCTTGTGGAGTGTTTTAGTATACATTAGTGTCAATTTCTCACTTTCTGGAATTTTCTTTCAAACCAGAAATTATTAATGGTATTAATACACTGGAGCTGCACTGTTCACGTTTCCCTCTTGACAGTTTGTCTTGCTATGTGCTTTAGTACCCAGAAATGCAGATGTACAAAATATAACTTTCTCTCTTTCTGAAATTTTCTCCATAAACTGGAAATATTAATTGTAGTAATATGCTGCTGGTGTGCTGCTCAAGTCACCCTCCTTGGACAGTTTTTATTTTTATGCACTTCAGTAACCAGAAATACATGTGCAAAATATATAAAATTCTCACAGCCTCAAATTTTCTCCCAAATCACAAATTATTAATGGTGGTTATATTTTGCTTCTGCATTATTCAAATCACCCTCTCTGGCAATCTGTCTTGTTAACAATATACACAGAAATGTCAGTGGCTCAGTAAGTAGCACACTCACCTCTGAGACTGGGAGATCAGAGGCCTGTGGGTTCAGTTCCCACATCTGGCATGTGGGTTAATATCCCAGTACTGACACTGTAGTGCAGCATGAGAGGGTGCTGCACTTCTGAGGTGCTATCTTTCGGATGAGACGTTAAACCGAGGTCCCATCTGCCTGGATTGGTGATAGTTCAGGTGGATGTTAAAGATCCCATGGTACTTATTGAATAGAGTAGGGGAATTTTTTTATTAACACAATCAGCAAACCAAATTGAATACAAACAGTATTAAGTCACACAAAATAATAGATAAATCATATAGAAGATAATAACAAAAATAAAGATTACAATCATTCTGTTATCAGAGCAATGTAAAAGAATAATATGAAAACAGCCCCCCCCCCCCACAAAAAGAGTAGGGGAATTTTTAGCAAAAAAAACCCCAAAATGTTTAAAGTCCCAAGGAAGGGATAAATAACAAAAGCTAACCCCCCCAAAACTAAAAAAAATGGGAAAATTATATGCACAATAGGGTTACTACGCACTAGATTATAATACAAAAACAAATAATAAACAGAATTATGTATTTCATCATACATGCAACAGAAAAAAGACTCTGTCATTAGAGTCCTAAAAACCAAGTAGTAAATGCTAAATGTCCCCCCCAAAAGCCGGGGATTTTATCATTGAGGAAACCAAAATAACAAAAATTGTATGACAACATACACACAAAAAAAATGAATAATAAGCATACAACATACTTTTTGTCCCTTGTAAACCTAAAAGGGAAAAAAAAATTGTGAAAATAAGATGAAAACATAAACACAGTATTATCCCATACATAATACACATAGTAAGTTGGAATAAGCTCCCCCCCAACACATGCATACCACTATAAAGCAGCATGTTTTCCAACCTAAAGCACCCCATATGAAATTGACTAGTGTCAACAGCATACAAATTCATAATATACGGATTCCTCATGTTCCTATTTTCTAAATTAAATTAATCCATACTCAAAATCAAAAATACTTCTCACCGTAAAACTATTTTCCCTACCAGAAACAGACACTTCTCATTAAATAAGATCAAAAGGAAATAATAGTGGGATTACAAGGAAAAAGAAAAAAACACTCAGTACCACATAGTACTAGTCATAAACAATAGTGGAATTATGCAATGATTAAAATGTATCTCAAATTATGCCCTACCAACTCATAACCAATCTATACTGTACCACCAAGACTGGAAGATTTCATATGGCACTAACTTCCTTTCTGCATTTTTATGGCTAAGAATTGCAGTAGTGATCATATAAAATAATTGCTTCTCTGTATATTCTAATTGTTGCAGTGTAAGCCTACACCGCACATGCCATATATAGAATTTAAAACACAACAAAAATAACCAAAGTGTAACCCTATCATGTTTAGTCCATTTGAATGGCAGAATACCCAAATATAAAATCTCAGGGGTTAAATCACAAAATGGTGATGTGGGCCATTTGCCCATAAAAAATTCCAAAAATATTTTATAAAGGGACAAACGAAGAACAAATGGTCCACAGATTCCACCACCTCAAAACAAGTCTCCCTAGGGCAGTAACGATGTTCTACACTTTTATGTTTTAAGTTTCCTTTGACATTGAGTTTCCCATGTAGGGAAAGCCACATAACATCCCACATATAAGCCGGAATACGGGTAGATGTCAGCATTTTCCCAATCAATATTTTATCTGAAATGGGTTTAAAGTCAAAACAGGCTGTATCATGAAAAAAAAATAGATAAAAGATGAGCATATAGTGTTTTCTGGTCCTGTTGTGAAAAATGTTCTGGTACTAAACTCCAAAGTTTTATTTTCCCAAAACATACCCTTAAAGTTTCTGGAATATTATACAAAGAACGCTGTTTTGGGATGCACGAATGAGGAAGCCAAAAGGGGAGTATCCCTGCCAAGGAATCCAAAACCCATGGGATCCAAATACTGTCAGACTTCAAAAATAATGGTCTCAAGTTTACATTAGCAAAAATTGTAAAAAAAATACAATGGGATTAATCATTTTAATACCCCCCATTTATTTCTCTCTAAACAGTAAACACCTCTTAATTGGATTCAGTCTACTACCCCAAATGCCCCCCCAAAAACAATCATACATCCGGGTCTCCAGCTTAGAGGGTAGACTGAAAGCTGCAGCTATGCAGTGTCAGTGGCTCAGTAGGTAGCACACTTGCCTCTGAGGCCGGGAGATCAGAGGGCTGTGGGTTCAGTTCCCACATCTGGCACTTGGGTTAATATCCCAGTACTGACACTGTAGTGCAGCATGAGAGGGGTGCTGCACTTCTGAGGTGCCGTCTTTCGGATGAGACATTAAACCGAGGTCCCATCTGCCTGGATTGGTGGTAGTTCAGGTGGATGTTAAAGATCCCATGGTACTTATCGAAAAGAGTAGGGGAATTTCCCCGGTGTCCTTGCCAAATTTCCATCATTCACTAAAAATACCACCAACAGCTTAATCTGGTTCAAGGTCAGTTAGCATTCATCTGTACCCCCTTCCCCGGGTCGTGCCTGAAAATAGGCAGGATTTGTCTAGTGCACTTACCCAGTCAACAAAAACTAAATAAATAAGTACAAAAAAATAGGCAGTAAGAAGGTCTTAATCATATATACCCTTTTTAATTTGGATAATCTCCACTTATTCCACAGTAACATTTTTCCATATGCTATGTCCAATTTGGAGGACCAATTTAAGAAGGTCAAATCCCCTGGACCAAAAAGAAGTCTGAGGATTGTGCAAGTCGTTGTCACAACAGGGATCCCAATCACCATAGATTCTAAAAAACTTTGTAAGCCAAAAGGAAGGCATTTACTTTTCCTATAGTTAACTCTGGCTCCCATGAATTCAGTAAATTCCAAAACTGTTTGTCCCACTAAAAAGGCCGATGGTAAATCCCCCACAAGAAAATAGATGTCATCTGCATATGCAATACTTTTAATTTCTTCTGAGGTACTAGAAAAAGAAACCCCCTGGATAGCAATATTATCATTAACGTGACGAATTAAAGGGTCCAGCATAAAAAGATAGAGAAGGGGACTCAGGGGACATCCCTGTCTAACTCCCCGGGTAACCATGCATGCCCCCCCCCATCCATTACAATATGCTAAAGCTTTACCATTAGAATTCTATCCAGGAAATAAAAGTACCCAGAATCCTGTAACTAGCCAAACAGTCCCAAAGATATTCGTGGTTTACCCTGTCAAAAGCCTTTGCCTGATCTAAACTAAGAATGAACCCAGTCAATTCTCCAGTCTCCCCACGGGACAAAATTTCTCTTAATAAGATTAATCCATCTATTATACTCTGATCAGGGAAAGTACAAGTCTGAGAAGGATGTATCAGAGTAGATGCACAAAGCAACAACCTGTTATTTAACAATTTGGTATATAATTTAAAGTCAGTATTTAATAATGTGATGGGGCGCCAATTTGAAAGGTCAGTCCTGTCCCCAGATTTATACATAAAAACAACCAACCCATTACCCATTGAATCTGGCAATTTCCCTGAAGCAATCATATCCTGAAATAATTCTAGGAATTCAGGTAACAAAAATTGCAGAATCACACTGTACAATTCATATGGGATTCCATCTGTTCCTGGTACATAATTCTGTTTAACCATTGTAAAAGTTGTCATTATTTCAGATTGAGTAAGTGGTGACACCAATACCCATTGATCCAATGACAAAACTTGTGGTAAGACACATTTTTCCAACCAAACCTTATGACTATCCAGGAAGGATTCCTGATGACTAAATAGAGACTGTACATGCTCTTCCACAGCTGTCATATTATACCTTTTGCAACAGAGAAAACCCTTAGCATCCTGAATTAGAGACATCCGCTTTTGATATTGTTGTTGAGCACAGAATTGAAATGGATTCATAAAATCCTGTGAACCCTGGGTTCCAAATTTCCGTTCCTGTTCTAAGGACCTAAGTCTATTATATTGTAGATCATTAATTTTTCTCCTGGTTTCTGCTAACTCTGCAAGAATTGTTTTATCTTCTTGGGAGGCTTGAAACACTAAATTCTGAAACTGTGTTTTGTAAATACAATACCGGTCCCTCTTAAATTTCCCATTTAATCTGCCTATGTGTTGAAAATATCTTTTAATATCTAGCTTTGTATCCTCCCACCATTCCTGTGAAGTATCATTTAACATTTTAACCAATTTACATGCTTCTAATAAGGAAATAAAACCATCCTTAACAAGTGGAGGGGACAACAATTCCAAGTTCAACCTCCAATACCCAGGCCCTTGCTGCATACCATCATACTTGGAGACCGTCAGTTCTATGATGGCATGGTCAGATGGAGCAACAGGAAGGGTCCTGGTATTTTTAATCTCCAAAGCAGGAGGTATAAACTAGAAATCGATCCTAGTAGCTAGGTTACCTCTGAAATAGGTCTTATCTGGTCGGCCAAAAAACCCACAAGCATCAACCCAACCAGCCTGAGAAATCAAAGCAGTCAGGCAGTTGGTGTCACAATATAATTTTTGAGTTTGAGAGCCCCTATCCTTTAAATACAACCCACAATTGAAATCTCCTCCCAAGAAAACATAACAAGAGGTAAATAAATAAGGCTGTATAGTGTTAAAATGCTCAATTCTAGCCATCTTTGTTTGTGGGGCATACACATTAATGAACCGACAGTGCAAATTATTTAACGTGACATCTAATAAAGCATGGCCAGGGGCTATGTCCACTACCTGTATAAACTATGCCAAAGGAGAATTTTAACAAATTCCAACACCACAACAAAGATCCTCTCCAATAGACCAATGAGTCACCCCCATTTCCACCCCACAGAGGCTCTATCCATCTCTTGTCTGCTATGTAATCTAGTGTCCTGAAAAAAAAACACATCATAAAAAATGGAATCAAATAAAGCATACACCAAGAGTTGTTTCCTATCTGACTGAATATTGTTAGTATTTAAGGAGGCCACAGTAATACTAAATAACGTATCCATTGCGTATGAAAACCAAAAACCCCATTAAGATCTTACAAAAGGAGAACTAATGAATCCTGAGGGAAATTGAAAAAAAATTAGGATTTCTTCCTAACCCATATATGGGAACCCATCCTAGATTTATTTTTTGGAGGGGTGGTCAAATCTTCTGTCGAACGCTCAGTGTCCGATCCTCCATCCGCTTGGGAGGAGTGAACCGAAACTGAGTCTGATTCTGTACCTACATCAGGATCTTCAACCTGCAAGGTGGAAAAGGTGTTTTGCACTGGAAGATGGAAGATTTCTGAAGCAGATGCTGCAGTTTTCTTCTGTAAACTCCTTCTTCGATTATTAACTACAGTGAAGGCTCCTTCTGGTGGGAGGGGGAGAGGCATAGAACATACATCACCAGATACCTCTAGTACTAGGTTCTGCCTCAGATGGAGGCATGTGAGAAACAGAAACAGAAGTGGATAAGACCTCAAAAGGGGGATTAATAGGCCTTTCAGGAGGTGCCCTCTTAGGTGGGGTGGGGCCCATAGTGTTTCAAGCCGTTTTTAATGCGATATTTAAATAAAAATCCTGAGTGGTGTAATCCTTGTCCGCAATATTATGGGCTGCCCAAGGACAGTCCATAAAGGACTGCTTTTCCTCACAAAGACTATACTTGGGAGGATGATGACAGTCAGTCATAATATGCCCTATTTCCCCACATTGAGCACATTTCATCGTATCACAAGTTCGACTTAAATGTCTACTGGAACTGCATTTATAGCAATGGCGTGGCTGTCCGGGATAAAAAATAAAACCCTTATCGCGACCCAGGTAAAAACAACTTGGTAGATGTTGAAGTCTATCCTCCGTTTGTGGTAAAGTCACCTTATGCCTCCATCCTCCATTCTGAAAACCTTCAGAATCTAAAATTGGTTCTGGATTTCCTTGTATTTGACAACGTTTCTCAAGCCAATATGAAATGTCCATAATATTCACCCCTTCATTCCTGAATAAGACAGTGATCACCTTGAAAGTTTGCTTAATTAAAGGTATAGCTTGAAAGTGGGTCCAAGCTGGATTTGTTTTGAACAGGGCATACTTCATCCAGAAACGATTAAGGATGTCAGGGGAATGAAAACTTATGTCATAAGTAGATTCTCCTGGTGTATGAATCAAAGCATACACTTCGGGGGGGGGGACCCCAACATCTGCTTCAATAAACCCTTCCCCACATAGAAGCGGTCTGGCATAGTATCTGCTGGTCCTAAAAACCGCAGCCTAACTGCATTCTGGCATTTAGCTAAAGAGACAGGTTTTTGAAATAAACTGGCGAAAGTGGGAGTTGTCAGGGCTGGGGGTACTGACTCATTGTCAGGAGGTACTACCGGAAGAAATCCCGGTGCTTTTCCTGACTGGGGGGAATCACTAGCCACAGTAATGTTTTCCACAGGCCCCTGCTGTGCAGAAGACAGTATAGGGGAAAAGGAAATGGAATCTGATTGTGAAATGGGCAAGTCCATCATAACCATCTCTGCATCTGTATTAGCAGGAGATGGTAAAGTGTGTCCTGAAACAGGGTCTAAGGCTAGCTCATATGGTTGAGCAGACAGGACTGTATCAGGCCTGTGCATATTGTGGAGAAGACCATCCATAGTTTCCCTCAGGACCCCCATGACACTCCCCGAACCCGGAAGCGGAATATCGGGATCCGCAACCCACTGACCTGGTTCTGTTTGGATCCAGCCTGCTTGTTCCAGCGCTCATTCTGGGGACCATGAAGGATCATGCTGTGAGTGATTTTCTAATCCTGTGTCTTTCTATAATGTAATATCCTATATTAGAGGGCCTGCTGCAAAAACTTTTGCTATAGATGCCGTAGAAGGCGACGGTGAACCATGAATCGAGCATTTCCTTTTTTTCTCTTTGGCATGCAACTTAGCTGCTCTATAATCTGCTTCAGCTTGTAATAAGAGGTCCTGTTTTACATGGACCACGGCATCTATATCTCCATCGCCCTCCACAGGTAAAAGGCCTGCTCCAGGACTTCCTGTAATACCTAGTGTCACCATAGTAGAGGAATGGAGCAATACTCCATTTTTGGTGGATCCTCCACCCGTTTCTATTACAGCAAGCAGCGGGGGCTGAGGTACGATATGCTGGCTACCCTGAGGGTGCATTCCATCCATACCATGTTCCCCGCTGAACCTTGCTGGCTCACCAGCCACAGTATGTTCTCCTCCGCTGTCCTCCTCCATCCTACTAAGGGATTCCCTGTATACACAGTGCCACCCGTCTACAGATTAGGGGACTTTCCCCAGTGTCCTGGCCAAATTTCCCCTCATTCACTAAAAAAATACCACCAACAGCTTAATCTGATTAAAGGTCAGTTGGCATTCATCTGTATCCCCTTCCCCCGGGTCGTGCCTGAAAATAGTCAGGATTTGTCTAGTGCACTTACCCGGTCAAAAAAAAATGAAATAAATAAATAAATAAGAAATGTATGTGAACAATATATAAATTTCTTACGTCCTAAAATTTTCTCCAGAACCAGAAAATATTAATGCTGATAATATGCTGCTACTGGTCTGTTTAAGTTGCCCTGTCAGACAGTCAGTCTTGTTAAGCACTTTAGTACACATCGGTGTGCAAGCTCAATAAATAAATGTCTTATTTCCTGAAATTTTCTTCTGAACCAGAAATTGTTCATGGTGGTAATATGCTGCTGCTGCTGTGCTCTTCAAGTTGCTTTCTTGGACAGTCTGTTTTTTCTTTTCTGTCAGTAGTTTGTACTCCCATCATCCTGGTCTGCCTGATGGCAGACCCCAACCATTCACTGACCTTTTCACAGACTTGCTGGTTATCAGCCACTTGCACTGTACCCTTATTTGGTGGGTGACCAACCATGTCAGTTATGAAGAGCCTTTAGGGGTGATGGCATGTAGTAGCCTGGTATTTTCCCTCCTGAATTTTCTCCCCTGAGCTGGAGCATAAGGACATGTACGTTGTGCTCAAGCTATGCCCTTTTGTGTGCACTCTCACTGAGCTGCTGCCTGACCTCCACCAGGTGACAGTCTCTGCAGTGGTTCTGCAGTGGAAATCGGTGTCCCTCCTCCCCAAGGAAGGAGAGCTGCCACTGGGTACTCAATCCTCCCATAACCTGTTTGCCCACCAAGTGACCCTGTCCATTTCCAAACCTGGATTTCAGCATGGGGGGAGATCAGAAATACAAATGCTCTTCCACTTGGCTGGCACAGGTAGTCTGCCGTGTTAAGCACTTTAGTAAACAGAAGTTCATGTGCACTATATATATATATTTCTCACTTCCTGAAATTTTCTCCAAAGCCTGAAAATATTAATGGTGGTAATTTGATGCTCCTGTGTTGTTTAAATTGTCATCTAAAACAGTACACTTGTTAAGCACTTTAGGACAAGTAAGTGCACAAGCACAATAAATACATTTCTCAGTTCCTGAAACTTTATCCTGAACTGGACATTTTTAATGGTGGTAATATACTGCTGCTGCAGTTGAGCGGTTCTAGGTATCCACTCAGGCAGCCTGTCTTGTTAAGCCCTTTTGTACACAGATATGCACATTTAAAATTTGAAAATTTATCACTTCACAAAATTTTCTCCTGGACCAGAAATTAGTAGTAGTGTTGCTTCCACTGCTGCACTGTTTAAGTCACCAGTCCTGCATTTACTTCCCAAAAGAGGAAATGAGACCTGTGAAGACAAGATTGAATTTATTTAGTTCAGTCTATGTTGTGCTAAACCTGTAAAAGAAAAATGAAAAGAAAAAGTAAAAAAAAAAAAAAACATTGGGAATCGATACTTAACATCACTTCGTTCATGGCCATGCTATGTAATGGCACGATATGGCCCCAGACCCAAGAGGAGGAGGAGGAGGAGGAGGAGGAGTGTTGCTTGTTTGCTGGAGCACATAGTACGACAGAGACCTGTAAAAGTAAGAGAAAATTATTTAGACTTCATTTATATTTTACATATTTTGTACACATTTTGCCACTATGATGGCCACACAGTACATACATTGTCCACTCCCCAGCTGTCACCTGTTAAGGCAAAATTATTTTTCCAATGAGGGCCAGTACGGTGGCCACACTGTACATTCATTGTCCACTCTCAACTGTCACCTGTCAAGACATGAGCACATTTATGTTCTCATGAGAGCCACTATGGTGGTCACACTACACATCCGTTAACCAAATCTAGCTGTCATTTGTCAAGACATGAGCAAAATACTTTTCTCAGTGTTGGCCACTATTGTGGCTGCACTGTGCATCCACTGTCCAATCCCAGCTGTCACCTATAAAAACACGAGTGAAATTATTTTTCCCATGACACCCATTATTTCTCCACGAGGGCCACTATAGTGGCTGCATGACACATTCAGTATATACTCTTGTCTTGGGTCAAAGTTGTTAATCCAATCACCTGTGAAGTTAAAAAATGAAAAAAGAAATCATAGAATGATACGTACCATCACATTAGTGATGACCATGCCATATAGTGGCACGATGGTACCACAGAGAGAGGTATTGGAGGAAGAGGCAACTTAAGTTTATGCCTTGAAGGGTGTCTGATATTATGACTAGCTTGCCAGTCATCCCTGTAAATGGACAGGCTTGCAGGCAAAAGGAGACAAAAGGAAAGAAACACATTTTAATGTTTTGCAAGCAATAAGGCAGAAGCCAGGGCTTGACCTAGACAGAGATGGACATGGATATCTGAGCCCTGATCTTTGTGGAAAGCCATTCAAAATTCAGACCATTCTAACTTTATCCTGCACAGTTCAGCTCAAAACAACAGCAGTTTACCTCTCCATTGTCAAGTGCAGTTAAATTGGAGTGAACTCAGACTAAAATTGCTTTCAAGTCTAATAAAGTTACTAACTGAAGAGGATGAGCCTGTAGCATCTCAGTGCTAAGCTGCAACCAGAGCAGGCTCAGTAGAGCCTGAAGACACTGGCACCAGCATGACAGCAAACCAGCCTACCTGGAATCCTTGCTGTATGAACTCAGAAATGAAATGTGTACGGGCTTTGAAAACCAAGCACTGCAATATACTGAGCTCCAACAAACAGTCAACTCAATGAGGGGAACTGCAGACTCTTATACCAAGCGTTTGAATGAGCTGAGGCCTGTCTAAGTGAGCAGGAAGATAAGACCTGAAATTGCTGCTAAATTAACTTTGACACAGAAAGTTATTGCTGAACTCACAGATTCCCTGGACGATCACTAAAACTGGGAGTGGAGAACGAATGTCCAAGTGATCTGTTTCCCAGAGGGTCCAGAAGGGATAAGGCCATTAAATTTCTTCTCCACATGGATCCTTTCTACTTTGGGCCTTGGCAAAGGTACGAACCTTGAGATCAAGCATGCCCACCACTCTGCAGGGATAATCTCTGACTCCACTGAGCTCTCTTTACAGTTTCCCATTACATTTTTATGATATCTGGACTGGCAGTGACTATTGCAAACCCCAAGAAGAAAAGGACAGATTCAATTAAAAAATCAACTTGTCAGTTTCTATCTGGACTTCAGTCAACACCTGCAGGTGATTAGGCAAGCGTTTAATCCCACTAAAAAGCTATCTTCATGAGCAACAGTTACAAATTGCCCATGTCTGTCCTAGTCATTTAATCATCTGATGCCAGGGAATGCCTTCAAAGTATTTACAAAACTGTATCTTGCTGATGCTTATATCAGTGTCAAGATAGAGGCTAAGGAAGGATTTTAAAGCACCATGAAAATGGGCCCCAATGCTTGAACCAGTATCAAGACAACATTAATTAATATCCCATTTGCAATTTGGTGGGGGTCTGAGGAGCCAGTTCTCATCAGGTGCTGCAGGGCTAAGATGTCAGACAGTTTTTCTGTGTTTTCTTTTGACTCTTACACTGTACTATGTCCTTACAGAGTGGTAAAAAGAAATCTGATGTGACACTACTATTCTGTGTTTTCTAATACCATGCCTTGTAGCGCTGAAGTTGCTTCTGCATCAGCCTTTGGAATGTCCCTATGCTTATATGATGGTTGCGTTGCTTGTAGCCACCATGGTGGGAATGGGAACCTGGAGGTAGGCCACCTTTTGACTCCAACTATGTACAGAAGCAGGATCAGTTGGTCTGTGGGTAACCACCTGACAGACCCCACCCCCAGGCAGTTGATGACCTATCCACAAGTTAGTGAACATAAACACTGGTGCTTAATGCTGAATTTAAAGTTTTTCTTTACCTTACCTGTTTTGAGTTTGCTGGGGTTTATTCCTTGCTTTCAACTACATAAACTGCATTGACTTTGGTACAATATGTTTCAAACAGGTTGGCGAACAAGAGGCTGTTGTTATGAATCAATATTACTTTCTCTGTGAACCTGCTTTGACTGTTTATTGTAAGCATACACTGAGCAATTATAAATATTATTGTGATGTGCTTAAGGTAAACTATGAGAATGAAAGGGCATTGTCGGTCATGGATAGACCTCAGTTCAGTGGGGCCTGAGATGCTGTTTGGCCCCTCCCAGATAAGGCCCTGCTACACTCATGTTGGCCACAACAATGGCCTTAACTGTGCTGCTCTATTATAAGTATGGACATGCTTACATACTGGGAGGACCTAAGCATTTTCCCATCAGGTTACAGGATGGTGTTATCTAATTTTTGTTTATTATTTTATCTGTTTGGAGTGGTGGACCCACATCAGCTCCTACGTTGAGTTAAGAGTGAGTAGTGTGAATCCACTGGGATTTCAAAGGGGTAAGAGGAGGTGAGGATGATGGTTTTGTTTCTAGTTTAATTTGTTTCTCCTTTTGTGAATGCAGACCCTGTTGCTCTGGGGAGATGAGGTTCAGGGGGATGTGTTCATCATAACAGTTCCAGGGGTTATTTTATTTTAGAGTTCATTAATAAAATTGTAAAACTTGGCATGAGGTTGACGTGTGTGCTGGGGGGGCAGGGAGCTATATGTTTGGGGGTGGTCAATAATCACTCTGTAAGATCTTCCAATTATGTCTGAATTGAGAATCTTGACCTGGAATATAAATGGCTTCAAAAGAGGAAGACAATGTGGTCATATATGAAAAGGGTAAGGGAGATGTGGTTATATTACAGGGGACTAACAAAGTGGGGGAAGGTACAGAAACTGGAGCATTAGAGGGGAGGCACTCTCCTTCATGTATATTTCACCTCTAAAGCCCAGGGTGTGGCAATTTGGTTTTGACTTGGCCTTTCTATCGCTGTGGTTAGTCAAGTGGTGGAACCCCAGCTAATGTACCTCATGGGGTAGTGAAGATGGGAGGAAAGGTTTTCATCTTGACAATAGTATATGGCACTAATTTTGACATCTGCTTTTTTTTCTATTAACTGTTCTTAACCCTGGCAGCCTACCTTGCTACCCTGATACTAGGAGGGGGACATGACTACTCTATAGGACCCTATCATAGATAGGTTAGCTCAACCAATGCACCAGCCACCAAGAGGCTTGCATGCCCTCCAAGGCCTGGTAGCTGAAGGACTGCTGCTGAACGCTTGGTGTTTCCCCCATCCAATGGGCAGTGAGTTCTCCTTTTACTCTCAAGTTCATCACCTATAAACCTGAATTGACTTGGTTCTTCTGTCCATTAGTTTTCTGCAGGGCCTCACTACAGCATAGTATGATCCCATCTTATACTCTGAAAATGCCCTCCTCTTAGTAACTCTGAGAGGGGCAGAGGATTCCCCTCCTCCAAGACAATATCATCTAGACCATCACTTGCTAACTGACCCTGTCTTTAGAATAATGATGAAGGAAGCTCCTCAGGACTTCCTTTAATTAGATGACAAAGAGAACACATCTTGCTCCACCCACTGGTATGTTATGACAGACTTTGAACAGGGACAGTTTATATCAGTAGCAGCACACAAGGGGAAATTAGAAGTCTAATGTGAAGGGGAATTGGAGAAACACATTCTGTCCATTGAAAAGGACCATATGAGTGTTCTGTCCCCTTACCTTCTGGGACAATTCTGACATCTTAAGTGGAAACTCAATCAATTTGTGTCGGCCAGATTTGAGCAAACATTTTACTTTGCAATGCTGGGACTTACCTTGAGGTGGCAGAAGCAGAGATGGTTGGCATGGCAGCTTAAAAAGAAAGAAGTTGACAAGGCTATTCCCTGCATTATCACCTCAGAGGGAAATGTGGGGTAGGCCTGGGGTAGACTGAAGAGGCCTTCAAGGGCTTTTACACAACACTATTTCTGGAACATAATCCAGGAATCCCTGGAAGAAATGATGGTGGAGTCCCTTGACCTTGGAGTTCTGCACTCATCCCATTATATGGCTGTCAGAACAGTCCCCCTAAAGCCCAGCAAGGACCCCAACCAGTGTGGTAATGTCACCCCATTTCGCTGCTTAATGCAGACTACAAAATTCTTGCCAAATTTCAGACAGGCATGTTGTAGGGAGTCTTGCCAGGCTTAATCCACAAAGATCAGGGAGATTTTATTAAAGGCAGGCTAGCCAAGAATAATATCATAAGATCACTAAATGTCATGTGGCGCTGGTCTGGGGAAATAGTGCTCAGCCTGGTCTCCTGGCCTCGCATATGGAGAAGGACTTTGACTGGTTTGAGTGACCCTTCATGTTCACTACTTTAGAACACTTTGTCCTGGGCCCCAGGATTCATTCCAGGATAGTCTTTCTCTATTGCTTCCCTAGGGCTCAAATCTTGATGAATGGTGATGAATAGGATCCTAACTACAGAGCTCCTGGCTGTAGCAGTACTGCAGAACCACTTAATTATCAGTTTGTCTTTTGAAGGAGTGGACCATAAGATCTCCATTTTTGCCAATGATGTCCTCCTGCACTTAGCTGAGCTCATGGAGACAGTCCAAGCCTTGATTGTCACTTTTGGGGTTTGTAGCCTGATTTCAGGCCATAGGCTTTATTGGTCCAAATGTAAATGACTCCCATTAGGTCAAGGCTATCTTTACGCACTGCAGGTGGCTGACTCCACACTATCCATCTCAGCTCAAATACTTAGGGGTTCTCTTGCTCAGAAAATTGTCCACTCAAGGCTCTAGTAACCTCCATTCACTACTCCTGAAGGTTAAACAGGTTTACAACCATTAGAAATCAATCCCATACTAATTGCTAGGGTGAACACTGTTAAAATGTGTGTCTTGCCTCAATTCCTATACTTATTTCAGGTACTCCCAGTCTACCCTCCCTCAGCATTCTTTGCCCCAGTCAACACATGCCTTACATCTTTTAAACAGGCAGCACTCTGGCATCCTGTTCCAAAAGGAGAACTGGGTCTCCCTCACCTCTGTTAGTATCATTTGGCCACCCAATTAGCTATTCTTAAAGATGTTCAAAACAGTTGCCCAGAGAGGCCTGCCTGGGTAGATTTAGAGGAAGACCCTTTAAAAGGCCCGCTCCCACCCACACTTCTTGCCCCTGCCCTTATGGCATGATAATAAAGAAAATGAATTGAAGAAAATAATACAGAAAATTCTCAACTCAATTTTGTGAGCCACAGCTACAGTAGAGCTTGTTTGGCAGTACGTAGTTCTATCACACACCCCAAAGGAGTATCCCAAAAGGCAGATATTCAACTAACCTTCTGGAAACAAGCTGCCCCCCCTCCAAGTGGAGGCAGCATTTGCCAGATGGACAAAGGATGGTCTTATTATCATAACTGATATCTTGGAAGAGGGACTGTTGTCTTCCTTTCCACAACCTACAGCCAAGAAAACTTGAATCCCAGCTGATCTTTTTGTTTACATGCAGGTCTGGTATAAGTTGGAAGCTGCAGAGCACTCTCTGATACAGGCATCTCCAAGACCCCCTTGGGAAGAAATAAAGGATACCTGGGTCAATCAGAAACACATTTAGCAATTTTATGTCATGCTTCTGGGGGAAGGGGAGATCCTTCAAAGCCCTATACAGGACTTCTGAGCCAAGTGGGAGTCAGATCTAGTGAACCCAGGATGGAAAGATGGGGACTGGGATGCGGTATCGCAAAGTATAGACACACATTCAGTTAACAACAAGCTTTGATAAATCCATTTCATTGTTATTTACAGTTTACCATCCTGATTCACCAGTTGGCCCTCAGACCTTCATTCAGGCCTGCTGCTTGTACACCAGCTCCTGTCACCATGCCTTCTCCCAGGGCTTCTTACCTTCCCTGTGGTTGTCCATGGTATCTCCTTCCCATTGTGGAGGGTAGTGGGGGTGGACCAGATCTTTGGTCCCACTTGGGCACCAGTAGGCTGCCCAGGTCAGGGAGTGTGGGGTCTGTAGGCAGAAAGGAACCTATAATACAACCACAGCTGGGATATTTCTTTATTTTTTCCCCAGCCTCTTAGAGATGCTGGCTGAGCAGTGTGACAAAGAGCATCCATGGTTGCCATAGTCAGTTGGCATCTCTCCTCTGCCCAGAATATAAATTCAACACCATGTGGGTAAACACAACATGACAGGGGTAATTAACAAGTTATTACAACAAAGTGACAGAACACTGTCACTTTAAGAATTGAATAACTACTAAACTAGTATAGAAAGAGACTGACAAAATACTTCACTTTAATACATCAAATTGAACCATGGAAATAAAATGAGAAATGACAGACTACAGAAAAAAATAAGGCACAAAAAAGACTTAGAAAAAATTTGACAAATCTGCTCAGTCAAAAAAGGCTCCGAATCTTTCTGGGCTACCTTGCTAACTGAACACACCTCCTTTCATCTATAGCAGTGCTTCACTATAGACAAAAAAAATGGTATCTTAAACTAATAATTGGTGAAAACAGAAACAAACAATACAAATCTGGCAGCACAATAAACTCTAGAATAAGTTTCCAACAATTTGGATTCACAAAACCTTGGTTTTGAGATTGATTTTAAAGGTAATTTTTCTCAGACAAGACAGATGTCTCTTCAACTCTCTCTTCAGAAGACTGCACTGAACACTGCCTCCTCATGACATGCTGTTCTTTTCAGTACCATGTGCCCGCTAGTCCCACAGTACATTGTAAACGTCATCTGGGGGCCCCATTTCACAGGTGAAGTTTCCAAATTTACAATTTATAAAGTTCTTCCTATACTGTGAATTGGCACTTTGCAAGGAAGATTAACTTTGTGAATTGTGGAAAATGTGTAAGTTAATTTACAAAGCAATTTTTTTCCAGCTTTGCACACCACTAGGCATTACCTCTTATGCTTCCATAAATGTTTGATAACATGTTGCCATTATCATTCCATTTACATCCTTTAAGCAGCACTGTACAGCCTTCTTCACAGAGAAATGCAGTTGCTACCACTAGAGATAGAATAGTCATTCCACAAACCTATATTCCAATCATATATGACATATTTCTTCCAGTCAGACACCCCCAGTTTATGGCACCCAATATTTCCTTCACCATCCTTGTACTCATTATGTGTGTGACTGTCCTGACCCTCATTGGGATATATATGTACTGTACATATTGTAGATATTAGTTTAACCTTCTCTTAACCGAGTTTCAACATGAGAATTCACTGTATATCATTGTGTTATAAACATAATTCTTTCTGTATGTATAACTGTCTTATAAGTGTGTGATGTAATTGCTGTGTATCAATTCGAAACTTGACCTTATCAGATCCATCTTGTAAATGAGCCTTGCTCAATGATGATCGCCTGAATAAATAAAGATTTGATTGATTGATTGAAAATGTTTGGTATCTCCACTATAAATTTAGAACTACTAAACCAAATTTTCGCAGTTTTGTCAGACACAAGAATACATTGACACTGGGGCCCGGATATTCAAACTGCGCCATTCAAAGGCGCAAGTCCTTGCGCTGCGCAAAATAGATGCGCAGGGGTGTGTCCCATGTGATATTCAAAGGAGTTGCGCTATTGAGCAACTCCTTTGAATATCGCTCCCCAGCCATAGCCACTGTGTATGGCGCAGTGGAACTTCATAGCGCGAAGTTGACAGAGTGGAACAGTCAACTTCGGTAGGTACCATTGCGCGATTCGCGATCGCAAAAATCACGATATTCAAAAGGTGACATGCAAATGGGGCCATAATACATGCAAGGCGCAGGGGGGGCCATTTGCATGTCATTATAGCCCCATTTGCTTGCCATTAGCATGTAGGTGCGCCGATCCCCGAGGACTTGTGCCTGGCACCCTGCCAGGCAGCAGCCGTTGGGGACCGACGCACCCTGCAGCCCGATCTCGGGCAGCAATGTGGCTCCCCCACCTGCTCCTGTACATCTCCCTGGTGGTCCAGTGGACCAAAATGCCCGATCGTGGGCAGAAAGTATACAGCCCCCCCCACATCCCATGTGCCCAATCGCGGGCAGAAAGTATACAGACCCCCCATCCCATGTGCCCGATCGTGGGCAGAAAGTATACAGACCCCAACATCCCATGTGCCCGATCATGAGCAGAAAGTATACAGACTCCCCAACCCGAATATCTCCCTGGTGGTCCAGTGGACCATAATGCCCGATCGCGGGCAGAATGTATCTGACAACCCCCACCCAAACATCACCCTGGTGTCTAGTGTGGTCCCCTACCCACCCACAAAGCTCCACCACCTGTTCCCCGGCAGCCAGTGGGCGGCAGCATCCCACCCACCTGCCGCCCGCCCCGCCGACTGACTGGCGGTAGGGCTGCACGCCATTGATGCAGAGCTAGAGCCAATGGGCATGCATTCCAGTACCGTATGACAGTCCAGATTTGTGAATGAAGTCATTCACAAATCTGGACTGTCATGTACGGTATGGGCGGCACGCCCATTGGCTTTCAGCTCTGCACCAATGGGCGGCAGTCTCACTGGCCAGTCAGTCGGTGGGCAGCAGGTGGCAGGCGGGTGGGATGCTGCTGCCCGCCAGTTGCAGGGGGAGCGAGGTGGTGGGCTTGGTGGGTGCCACACTAGACACCAGGGAGATGTTTGGGTGGGGGTGTCAATATACATTCTGCCCGCTGACAGCATTACGTCCACTGGACCACCAGGGAGATATTCGGGTTGGGGGGTTCTATTACATTCTGCCTGCAATCGGGCACTGGGGGTTTCTTACATTCTGCCCACGATCGGCACTGGGGGTTCTATTACATTCTGCCCGCGATCGGGCACTGGGGGTTCTATTACATTCTGCCCGTGATCGGGCACTGGGGGCGGTTCTTTTACATTCTGCCCGCGATCGGGCATTACGTCCACTGACCACCAGGGATGCTAATGGAGGGGGGCTACATTGATGCCCGCAATCGGGCTGGTGGGGGCATAGGGACTTAGTTGGGGCCAGCCAGGGTGGCAGCTGCTGTGTTGCACCCTGCAATACAGCAGCTCACCCAGGGTGGCCTCAACTTAAGCCTTTTTGGCTCAAAGTTGTGCAGGCACAGGTTGGGGTTGCGCTGCATTGGTCTTGCACAGCCCGACTGAATATCGGGCTGTGCAGTTTATGCATGGTCCTCCCTCCTGTTGAGCATGCATTCATTTGCATTGCGCTGTTGCTCAGCCTGTTTTCAGTGGCGCAACTGCCTCCTGCTGAATATCGCAGAATGGCGCAATGTAGGACTTGAGCATGCGCAACCCTATTGCGCATGGCGCAACCCTTTTGAATATCCGGGCCTGGATATTTATGGCAAATGTCGAGTCTACCTGCAAGAGTAAGGAAGTAACAAACATCCACAATTTTAGAAAGTTTTCAAAAACAAATCGCATACACTGTAATTACAAAGTAAATTTTGACGCCTGTACCGTAAACATTTCTAAACCAAATTTCTCCATATTTAGCCAACCATACAATCCTTCAAAACATGTAATGAATGCTAATTTGTTCAAGTCTAGTTCCACAGGTGACTGAGTTATAAACAGGTAAATATTTTTACAAAATCCCTACCCAAATAGAATTCCAGACTTTGAGCCCTTGTACATTATGTATGAAACATTTCATCCAGATATCATGGTGTTTGGTACATTTTTAGGACTACTATCAACAGGTACTCTTGCCAGTAGTTAGGTCTCTAGCTCAATACAAAGCTAATTTATGACCAAATAAATAAATTTAAAAAAAAATCAGTGAAATGGCAATGAAATTCCATGAAATTCTGTCAGAATTCCACAAATTCAGAGTATTGTAATCCCACATACAATAGCTCTAGCCCTAGTGTGCCACTTAACCAAAGCTTAATCAGAGGGTGGAAGCTTTGATTGAGCAAGATGCCAGGGCAATCTGGTGCAAGAAGAACAGGCATATTTTATTTATCTGAAATTATTTTCATATCTTTCATGACTGCTTTTAATTTTTTATGTTAATTTTGTTGTTACTTTTTTAAAATCGTTCTTTGGAATTGTAATATTTTGCTACCTTGTATCTTAAACTATGGAACCCTGTTGCAAATGAGCTTTGGTTCAATCAAATTTATCCTTTGTTCATAACTGCTATAAATAAAAATATTTTACCAAATATAAGGTGGTTTATGTGTAGCTATTTGCACAGTATGGCCCAGATATTCAAAAGGGTTGCGCCATGCGCAACAGGGTTGCGCATGCTCAACTCCAAAAATGCGCCATTCTGCGATATTCAGAAGGGGCCAGTTGCACCACCAAAAACATGCTGAGCAACAGCGCAATGGAAATGAAGGCATGCGCAACCGAAGGGGGCGGGTCCATGCATAAAGTGCGCAATGCGACACCGAACACTTGCGCAATGCTCAAGAGTGGCTCAGCCGGAAGTTGCGCAGTAGCGGAATTGAGCCAAAATAAAAGGCTCAAGGAAGGGCGCAAGAACCCTAGGCAGGCCGCAAACTGGGGAGAGAGACAGAGAGAGAGAGAGAGAGAGAGAGAGACAGGAGCTGGAAGGGCAGAGAGGGACAGTGGGTCCAGGAGGACAGAGAGGCCAGTGGGGTTCCTGTGCAGTGGAAGCAGCAGTGGGGGCAGCGGGGGTAACACAGGAACAGCAGCCGGGGGGGGCAGAAGCCAGGGAGATGGACAGTGCCAGCTTCCACATGGAAGCTGTAATGAGGGGGGTGAGACACCATGCTGCAGGGGGACATGGCCGCGGAGGGGCCCGTCTGCGGTATGCCCCCGACAGGCGGTATCGTGCCCACATCAGTTTCGAGCTGTACACAGACATCAAGATTGTGGGCCGGTACCGCCTGAACAGGGCAATACTGAGACGGCTCTGCGAGCTGTGCAGTGATGTGATCCAGGCACCCTCATGACGGAGTCACGCTCTGTCCGTGGAGACCAAGGTGACAGCCTGCATGTGCCTGCTCACCACGCCACCTTCCAGAGGCCAACAGGGGACACCACAGGCATGACACAGTCGGCCACGTCACGCATCCTCACCCAATTCCTCAGCACTGCTGCCTCATGCTGCGGAGTACATCCATTTCCCCAGCACCGCGGCAGAGTGTACAACAAACATGCAGGAGTTCCACAGGGTAGCACGTATGCCTGGTGTGCTAGGGGCCATAGACTGCACCCATGTGGCCATTCGCACACCACCTGGCCCCGACGGCCAGGCATATTGGAACCGAAAGGGGTTTTCCAGTGTCAACTACCAGGTGGTGTGTGATGCCACTGGGCGCATTATCAATGTCTGTGCCACACACCCTGGTGGAGCACATGATGCCTTCATATGGCACCAGTCTGCACTGTGCCATCGATTCGAGAGTGGGGACATCCCCATGGATCATCTAGTGGGTGAGTACACATGTATGAAATGCAAACTCTGGGCAAGGGTGGGAATGACACAGGTGCCATGGTAGTGGCACACAAGGATATGGGCAATATGGACCTGACATGACACTGATCTCCACTATCTCCACACAGGTGACTGCGGATACCCACTCCGTCCCTGGCTGCTCACACCATACCAGTGCCCCATGACCCCAGTGCAGCTATGCTTCAATGAGACACATGCCGCAACACGTAATATCATAGAGTGGGTGTTTGGGATGCTCAAGGCATGCTTCCGATGCCTGGACACCTCTGGCGGAGCCCTACAGTACAGCCCCCAAAAGGCCTGTGGGATATTCCTGGCCTGTTGCATCCTGCACAACATGGCCAAAGACCATGGGATAGCCATACAGGTCCAAGAGGGGAACAGCGATGGGGACGCCAGTGGCGCCGGTGATGTTGGTGATGAGCAGCCCCCCCAGGATGGAGGGACCCCCGACTGACCCGGCAGGCCCAGCTGCACTGGGACACCATTGCAGAAGAGCACTACGCCCAACACAGGTAAGTCAAGAGGACATGTGCAGGCAACACTGTCCATGTGCAAACCACAGGCACACAGGGGAACACACCGTGCATGAAGGTCAGGGGAGTTGAAGTTTCCAGTAATACCAACACACCATCAGAGAGGGGTGAGCACTCATATGGACACACACACACACACCAGGCAGCGTACATGGGCAGCAGCACAGCACTGCGGAAACGACATTGCCAACACACAGCACCACCAACCACCCCCACCACCTGGACTGTCCACGTACGTGTGTCAGGACCTGGGCACCCTTGCACCTTGGTGTACAGTGCAATGCAGGCATCATCATGCACAC
This sequence comes from Neoceratodus forsteri, assembly GCA_016271365.2. Taxonomy (NCBI): domain Eukaryota; kingdom Metazoa; phylum Chordata; order Ceratodontiformes; family Ceratodontidae; genus Neoceratodus; species Neoceratodus forsteri. Next base: position 313,894,836 of record CM028134.1, on the reverse strand, counting down.
ACACCTGTGGACAGCAGTTGGGAGAGTGTGCAGGTGGTCCGTGTGTCAGCGTGGTGAGCAGAGCACCCAGCAGTGCACTGCCCAACATGACACACATTGCACACAGTACAGCACCAGACAGGGCCTGCACTGGGAGACAGCTCAGTCAGGTAGCACTGTCCCACGGCCACCACGGATGTGTGGGTGGCCCCGCCATGGCCCAGCAGCACTGGCAGACTGAGCAGGGGCCACATCGGGTGGCGCTGGTGCACCACCAGGGGTCCCACTGCGCGAACACGACCTTGCCCGCACAGGGGTCTGCATCCTGCCAAACAAACTTGCACCAGGGGTGCTCGGGATGCCCACAGCAGAACCCGTGTCGACAGGCCTGGTGTCGCACGACGCAGGAAATGGGGAGTGGAGAGCGCACTGTGTGGGGTGTGTGGTACAGGGGCACCTGACAGTGTGGCCAATGCATCCGCGACAGAGACCACTGCCTGGGTCAGCCTGTCAATGGCAGCGGTCACATCCGTCCGCATAAGGACCAGCTCAGCTCAGTCCCGAGCATACTCCCTGCTATGCCGCTCCACGGACACAGACAGTGCCTCCACGGACCTTGCAACCCGCCCCTGCAGCTGTACCGAGTCCTGCAGCAGGCGGGTGTGTGCGTCCAATGGGTACTGTGCCCCAATGGCATGGTGACCCTCAGGGTGTGGACGGTCCTAGTGCACAGCACCCCTTGAGGGTGGGCGCTGTTCGCCAGGACCAGGTATGGGCAGATCAAAGGGTGGTGGACATGTGCCACTGCTTGACACTGTACCCCCAGACCTGGTGTGCGACTGCTGCTGCCGCCCCTCCAACTGCTGAGCCCCCAGGTCCACCTGTTCCACCTCTGTGCTGACAACAGTGCCAGACAGCTGCACAGCCACCGGTGCTGCCCCACCAGTGCTGACAGGCACAGCCTGGGACTGTGCCAGCATGCTGGTACACAGGTGTGAACCAGGAAGGTCCAGGGGCACATGCTGGCCTGCCATGTGTCCGTCATGGGACACACACCTATCACTGCCCATTGCAGGCCTGCTATCATCAATGGTGCAGGTGCGTGCCACTGCCATAGGCACAGCATGCTGGCATACCTGCATGCCAGACTGCTGTGACACAGGCTGTGCATCCCCTGCACCCATATCACTGACACCGGAGTTGTTGGCCCAGCGTGCATGCTGCTGCAGTGCCTGCAGGCTGGTGGCGGAGGTGGATGGTCCCTCCTCCACGTCCAGCAGGTCTGCATCACTGTCTGGACCCACCACCACCACCGCCCTGAAGACGAACAGGATCTGTAACAGAAAGAGAGTACATGTGAGTGCATGTGAACAACAGCCCCCCCCCAACAACACCACCATGTCATAACGTGCAGTGATGGGCTTCCACCTGTCTGGAATCCTCCGCCTGGTACGCCCGCAATGGCACTCGGCTGCATGGCCGCGACCAGTGTCTCCTCTGTAGGGGTCAGCTGCAACACCACTGGTGGGCCCCCACCAGTGCCAGCACATGCCGCCCTGAAGGCTGCCACCTTCTCCTTCAACCTCCTGTGGTCAGTCCCCATCTTCTTCTTGCATTTCTGCATGGAGCGCTGGTGGCTTCCGTGCAGGTTGACGTCCCGAGCTACTCCCTCCCATGCAGCTGCACGTTCCTGAGGGGTGCCCCTCCATCTATTCACTAGTGGCTCATCCTCCAGGTAGGTCTGGAAGAGGGCCTCCGTCTCTGCCACGGTGAAGTTTGGCCTCCTCCTACGCCCGCTGTCCACACCCTCAGCTTGGCTCTGGTCAGTCATGGTGATCTGTATGGGTGGAAGTGGACACCTGTCACTGTGCAGTCGACAGCATTTCCCCATGAGCATAGCTGCCGGCCGGGGGCAGAGGCCCCCCACGTTTCCTCTCCGCATGGCGGATACTGATAGAAAGGGTGCCCTTTGTCCCTTTCTAAGTGCCCTTTTCATGCTCAGCCCCCTCAGCGTTTATCATCCTCTGCCCATGAGCATTGTCCTGAGCATCACACAGCATGTAACTCACCTCTCACCTGCAGTAACCAAATCTGGCCAGCACAACCCACTGTCGCATTTTTATAGCACAACACATGCAAATGAGGTGTGGCGCAACTTTAATGACATGCTAATCGCGCCACTGCGCCTTTGAATGGCTGATCGCATGATTTGCATATGTCGGCTGAATATCGCGTATTTGCACTTTGAGCAATACGGAAGGTCTGGCTGAGCCAATGGCACAGGTTTGTGGCTGTGTGCCACACTGCATTGCGCATGCCCAGACAGCTTACGCATGCGTCTATCGCGCTGCAGACCTGCTGAGCGTGATAGGTGATTCAGGCCATGGCCACCATTGTGCCAGTGGTGCTACAGCACTGGGCACTATATGGCGCTGTGGCACTACTGCGCGATAGTCCACTGTGGCACTGGTGCGCAGCTTGGCAGTCGCACAGGATGCCTATACGTCCGATGGTGCTGTGCATAGCCTTGCGTCATTCGCCGACCTTGTGTATGCCCTCTGACCCCTGGTGCTGTTGGCATGCCATGTGTACGTCCCTATTGCGCTGTCTGGTGACAGCGCCATGTGAAGTGACGGCGCTGTTCGAACAGCGCGATTGGAGCCTGTGGTGGTCTATTGCGCAACAACTCCACGTGGGGTTACGGTGCAGCGGGGCGCCATATTGCCTGCTGTAAAGTTGGTGCCATGGCTAGGAGGAGGGCAGTGTCCTGGAGCCAGATTGAAGTGGCCAACCTGGTGGCCCTAGTTGAGCCGCACTATGATGGCCTGTATGGTGAGGCACCCCTCACCAGTGCCAGGACTCAGCTGTGGCAGCAAGTGGCCACTGACCTGGTGGAGATCACTGGGCGGGGCCGGTCTGCTGAGCAGTGCCGGCACCGGTACAGTGACCTCCACCGGAGGGAGCCAGAACATTTGTCGCGGCTGCGCGCATGGCCAGGCGGGGCGTAGTGCCTAGGCCAGGTGAGTGTACCATCTATGCACCTATATTCTCTGTAGGGGTGTGTGTGTTGGGTGGCTGTGCATAGATGCTGGCTCGGACACGGTTGGCTGTGTCAGTGTGTGCAGCTGTGCGATGGATGGTTATGGCTGTGTGGGCAGGCACTCTCACTGGGGCAGGGGCACTCTGCTTTGAGTCACACTGATGTTTGTCTCAACATATGTCTCCCACAGGCCAGAATCTGAGGGCGCTGGGGTGGTGACATGGGGCGTGCTAGGGCCCGGTGCGGGGTGTTGTGCCCCAGCAGCAGCAGCAGCAGCAGCAGAGCCAGCTGCTGGAGGTGTGAGTATCATTACTTCATGGATGCTATTGCATGCTGGGGTGGGGGGCAAGACCACCAGCCATGCACAACACAACCATGCAGGAAAGGGGAGGTCATAATTCCACTATACAAGACACTGGTGAGGCCCCACCTGGAGTACAGTGTACAGTTCTGGAGACCATACCTACATATGGACATGGACTGGGTAGAGAGGGTTCAGAGGAGGGCAACACGGTTGGAGCATGGATTGCATCACAAGTCCTATGATGACAGGTTGAAGGAACTGAACATGTACTCCCTGGAGGAGAGGAGGGAGAGGGGGATATGATGGGGACATACAAGTATCTTACAGGGGGGAACAGAGTGCAGGAAAACACTATTTTTAAGTGTGAAAGATGTTCCAGGACTAGAGGGCATGGGATGAAGTTGGAGGGGGGACGATTCAGAGGAAACATGAGAAAGAATTTCTTCACAGAATGGGTGGTGGACAAGTGGAACACCCTGCCAGAGGAAGTGGTGGGGGCTGACTTGTTCACGGGATTTAAGAATGCACGGGATAGACATAAAGGAATTCTGGAGGTCAGGGGTAAGGGGCAACAGACTTATAGGAAAACAGAGTGAACTTACAAACTCAAATCGGCAGACTGGGTGGGCCATAGGCCCTTATCTGCCGACACTGTCTATGTATCCATGTATGTAGGCACGACACAGGTGACATGCATCACTGTGCAGTATCACAGCACGTCTGTGTATGCGTCACTGGTGGTCCAGGCATGCACTGGGCACATAGCTGTGTAACTGGCATCACACCACATTGCCACGTCACTTGCCAGCTTAGTTTGTACTGTGATTGACGTGGGCAGTGTGTGTGGGCGGTGGTGCGCATAGCTGGTGCCGCCTGTTTGTGATGGCCATGTGCATGTTTACTGTGGGTGGGTGTATGCCATCACAGGTGCGGGACATTGGGCTATATGGCTTGCAGGTTGGGTGGTGTTCAGGGTTGTGGTCAGTCACAGCCATTGACTGTGTTCTCATTTTCCTAGGCCTCGAGGTGCTGCGGAGGATGGAGAGGATGTCAGGGCCATCCGCCAACTTGTGGGGCAGAACGCTGATATCCTGCACTTTATTCACCGTCATGGTGTGCAGAGGAGGCGGCACAGACCTGCAGGACACCAGCAGGAAGACGGGCAACCAGCTGGGCCATGATTTCTCCGCCTTCCCACTTCTCCCATCCCTACCACCCTGCCTTCCTCTCCAAGTTTGTAATCCCTACCCCTTGACCAACCCAACCTTGTACCCATCCCCCCCTTGTAAATAGTTGGACTTGTTTCTATACTGTTTGTTGTTGTTTAATACATTTTTATATGTTTATACAAATAATGTGTAGGTCTGTGATTTACAGCTGCCTATGGGTGCCCAGTTGCAGGGGTGTACATGCCATCTGGGCTGGTATGGTCCTGGGTATGTGTGTGTGTGTGTGCATGTGTGTGCATGGGGAGGTATCTCCAGCATGGCAGTGACTTTGGTTGGTCTTGCCATCTGCTGCCACCCACTGCTGGGTGCACAGGGTGTGTCTGGCTTGTAGGCTTCTGTGTTGCACGGGCTGATGAGTGCTGGGGGACTGCATGGTTTCTGCAGTGCCAGTCACTGCACATGGGTGGTGTCCGGGGTCACAGTGCAGGGTGTGCTGTGTGTACAGGGGCTGATGTGCACTGTGGTTGTCAACCCTCTGTGTGGCACTTCCGCCTGCCAGTGGTTGTGCTGGGGTGTCATGGCTCTGCTATGCTTTGTTGGCTTGTCCCCATGGGCACGTGGATCATCCGTCCCACCCCCAGTGATGCTGTGCTTGGGGTGTGCAGGTGTGGTGTGGGTTCTGCAGTGTGTTCCTGTGCCCATGTGTGGCATGGCTGGCGGTGGGCCCCAGCCTGCCTCCCTGGATGTGCAGTTCCATTGCTCTGGGGGTGGGGCTGTGCTTGTGCTATGGCAGCTCTGGAATGCTCAGCTGAGCTTCCCTGGTTGCTCCATAGCGCAACATTTTGGCTCAGCTTCTCCTTCCTGGTTGCGCGATGGCGCAGTATGTGCGATATTCAGATGTTGGTTGCTTGCGCAATTTGCTCTGCTCCATGTTTGAATATCGCACCTGTTGCACATTTGCGCAACTGGTTTGTGCTTGCTCCTGCTGTTGCGCTATTTTTGAGCGCAGTTTGAATATCTGGGCCTATATGTAATATAACTTGTTACTCATTGTCCTGATTTTTATGTCTGTCAATAAATCAGCAACTGCCAGTTAAAATCTCTATCTGGCTATAGTGTGATTCTTTGCTTAAACAGCCTTTCTCCAATATGTGCACACTTTTTTGTTACTGTCTAACAAGAGGAAGAATGTTTTTACCAAGAGAGTTGTGAACTTATGCAACAAGTGAGAATGTTCAACGTTTTACAATATAGTAAGTCCTACACACCTTAAATAATAGTGTACTCAATACTCAGATCCAAGTGCCAGTTAATTTTTCCTAGTGAATGATAAAATATTCCAAGGCACTAAAAAATTGCAAAAAAATGTATGCTTCATCATGTGGCCAAAGCTAATCTCTTGGCCACCCCTGTCTTCAACCTCAGTCATTTTCTACACTCCTCCTCTTTGCTGTGCTCCCATAAAGGGATATAAAAAACAAATATGGCTCCTGTCAATGTGTCAGCAGATGGCACTATCTTCTAAACCACTTCTTCTCTCTAGAATACCTCCCCAGGACCCGAAGTAGTAGTACTAAGTAGCTGTGCTGCCTATCTGACCCCTGACCTCAACTGGGGGGAGGAGCAGTGGCAGTCCAGAAGCAGGCTAGCTTGTTGAGCCCCACCCCAACATAACCCACAGTGCACAGTTCTCCACAGCCTAATAAAGCTGGTTGAAGCATGCAGCTTGTGCCCAAGAGGGAGGGAGCAGAATGGTGCACATCACTGATGATTTTTGATCTGTCTTCCTAGCATTATCAATGAAACAGACCACTCCATCATACCTCCTTCCTGATATATGTAAAAATGTTTCCCTCTTTGGGGGTAAATTATTCATATCACAATGACAGCCTTATGCCTCACATTTATATAATGAATGTTGCTTCCACGCACCCTTAAAGTTGTCAGAAAATTATTTGAAATCTGAAGTTGTTTGTAATATATTGTCAACAATTACTGTATATTCTGACCCCCTAAATGGACCATATTTAAGTGTACCTAATTCAAAGGTAACCCAACACTGCATTTTGCATTGTTTTATTCATATAGGATAAATTCTGAAAAGTTCTTTTCATGGAACCAGTAATCTGGGTTGACATTACAGTATGTCTCGGTTTGTGTTCAGAACTCTGAGCAGTGCTCTGACAGAACAACAGTTTGCGCTTAGCATTCTGTACGCAAATCATGACATAGTGAAAATTACAAATTTCTGGTTCCAGTTCCATGAAAAGAACTGTACAAAATGTTCTCCATAAAAAGATGTCAATATCAACACCATTTTTATATCAGTTATTATTCGGGGTACAGTTAAATATGGATCATTTAGTTGTATATGTGTCATTTCTGTAAATAGGAATATTAAAACAACTGCAAATTAGAATATATTTCCTGCCTCCTTAAAGCTATCCTTGCAGCTGTTTAGGTGTTGAGATATTTGCTATTGATTATTTCTAATGGTTCTAATGTATAAAATCTTTACATTCACCAGCATTAAGCTATCCAGTTATCGTTATGTCAGAGATGTCATAATTATGATGAATTTGGTGCTAGCACTCTCTGTGCTAATTGGGTTGTAGTCCATAACACCAACTGCATCTTTTTTGAAAAAGCAAACAATGAGTACACTGCAAATCAATTCCTCTAGCAAACTGTGATTCCAACTTTAGAAACATTTTTTTACACAATGAATAATAAGGAAATGTCCTCTTCTGGCCAAGGTGCCCCCTCCTGCTCATCAGAGAGGACAATTTCCTTCTGGCCTGCTGATCAAAATCTCCATATTGTTTCCATAGAAGAGGATTATTTCATAGGCCTGATCTGGGTCCTGAGATTCTCCTCTACCTTGTCTAGACAAGGGAAGCAAGAAAGGAAATGAAGAGGGCCCAGGCATAGGTAAAACTACAAACTATAGAATGGATGAGAAAAAATGAAAAGGCCTTCTTTAAGTATGTCAAGAAAAAAAGAAAAATCAATGGTGAAATTGAGCTAGTTTGAGAAAATGTGAGGCATGGGTGTAGAGGGACAGGCAGACAACTGATTCTGAATAAATACTTCTGCTCACTCTTCAAAAATAAGGAAGGGAGGACACTGGCAGACTGCAGCATCCAAGTAGGGTGAGGAATGAATATGAAAATGGGTAGCATCACAGAGGAACAGAGGAGTGACACACACACTCAGAGCAACCATTAAACTGAGACTCACCACAGGATAGGTAACAGAAAAAAAAATTGTTGATGTAGGTATAGAGGATAAAAAACTCTATAATTGTAAAGGGAGTACAGTCACAGCATACAAGGGAGAACATGTTGGAGGAGCCCACACAGAACGCAATACCCTAATAGGTTGGGGAGGCCCAGGCCCTCTTTTCCACAGGGAAGTATATCTCATGTATGGCAAAGGAAAGGGCAGGGGAGCTGGTACTGAGGAGGAAGCAGGTAATGGAGAACAGAGGCCAGGGATGTAAGAGGGGCAAAGGTTGCAGGCTATAAAAGTGTGAACAGGAGAGCTGGAAAAGAAAGGGAGGGATGGGAGTCATGGTTTTGCAAGTGTCTGTATATATATATCCCTCATCAATTTACTGCATTAGCAGCCTTTAAAGCTTGTTTCTTTAGAGAGTTGATTTTAAATTTTCTGTTGTCAGCATGAATTTAATCTAACCATTTTATTTTTTTTCAAACTCTCCAAAGAAGAGACAGTATCATAGTAACAATAATAGTTTCAGAATTAGTAAAAAAGAGAAGTTCAAATTGATTTATTTGTTTAGATTTTTACACATCAGGATAGAATAATTAAGATTGGCACCTATTTTTCAAGAAGATCTTGATTCTTGATAGTAGTAGTTGTAAGTCATGGAGTGATCAGAATCTGTATTCTATGGTAGGAGACAGGGAAATGAGATGGGATACAGTAGTTCAGGACAGATTTAGGGAGGGGGTATAAGTGAGCCACATGTTTGTCCCAGGTACTGCATACAAGTTCTGTTATGAAGTATTCTACTCATGAGCCCACTTTGTCATTAAATTAGGTGCTGTTTTCCAGCAATGATATTTTCTGTAAGGAAGGGATCCAACATGGGTTCCAAAGATTCAAAGAGCCCCCCCCTCCCCATTTCCTCTATCTTTTACATTTTATGGGAGCTGGTTCCATAGGTTCACTTTCTCAAGGTGAAAATGTCTTCCTTACATTAGTTCTAATTCTCTACCCCCTCCATCCCAGCAAAGGGTATTCCCTCTAGTTCTACAACTCCATGTAAGCTGAAACTGTGTCCCCCTACCTGTCTTATCTGATCTATTCAAAATGGAAAAAAAAGAACAGAAGGAAGTTTACAAAGCATCAGTTCTGAGATTAGAATGCATGGTAATTGACAGTAATACAATCAAGTGGATCAGTTGTTAGCTAGGAAACAGGAGGCAAAATATTACAATAAACAGTTTCATCTCAAAATAGGGAGATGCTACAAGCACTGTTCCTCAGAGAGCAGTCCTCAGACTGACCCTCTTTAAAGGGGAATGGAACAATGCTTGAAGTACAATATCATGTCACTATTGCTGATGTACAGTCTAGTGGAAGTCCTGGATGTAATAAAACATTTTCAAATACCTTTTTTTCTGTTTTTTGTTATCCCCATGTTTCTCCTCCATGTTTTGGCTTCCACAGCATTGCGAGCACTGGAAGTGACACAACTGACTGACTTCGCCCTTTCTGGTGATAGTGTGTGCCACTGTACTGAGCGAGGTCACTTCTTGCTGTTGGAACTTGATTTCTTGTGATCGAAAAGTAAGTTAAACAGCCTATTACCTACTGTGGGTTCATTTAACTTGTGAAAAGTAACAGAATATGTACATCAACTTCATTTGAGGTAAAAATGATATTTTCCAACCCATCTGCATTGTCCTTACCCACCTCCTATGTGTTGTGTTTGTGACCAAAACAATGCAGTAGCCTTGTCTTTATGTCCCTGACAGAAGTAATTTCTTTGTGCAAGAAGTGTACACCCTTATTAATTTATCAATAAATAGACGGTGTACAGCAAGTCATGTATATTCCATTGCAGCATAATATGATCCCTGGATTATTTACTATTTTTCAGTCATTAACCAGTTGCTAATACCCCTAAATGCACAGTGCAACCAACCAATTTAGTTGCACAGTGTCTCAGTTATGTTCTACGTATTTTCAAAGTGATGTGGGCTGGGTAGACCTACAACAACGAAAATGAGAGAAAATAAAGAACTGCAAACTCCATGTAATCCCGAAATCCGACTGCTCAACATATATTCAATGCTGAGCTGTTTTCACCATCAGGGGCTGTGGATTATCTCCTCCTCCATCCCAAAACTACTACTACCACTAACATGACATTCTCTTTCTGTCCTGGCAAGTACATTTCAAAATAGTGTACTTGTGTCAGAATGTCAGGAGGAGGGAGGAAGGGGTGGGAGAGGGAGAGGAGAGGATGGAGGGAGAGAGAGAGAGAGAGAGAGAGAGAGAGAGAGAGTTACCCTTTATTGAAAATGTACATGTTAGTGATTCTCATTGATTTTTGTACAATTGTACAGTAGCTGCTATTAATCTGTACTATTGTATGTTATGGTCATACTGTCTTTGTGTGCAACCTTGAAAGTATTGTGACAGTGTTATGATTCTTTATTTGTCACTGTTATTATGTTCAATGATTACTATTTTTTTTTTAGTCCTTAACCAGTGCCAATGGAGGAATGGCCTTGTCGGGGCAGCACTGCTTGTCACTAACATTCCTCCCATTTCTTTTTACTAATTGCCAGGTGATTAAAATGTTTTATTCAGTAACTAGTGTCTGTGTGTCAAAGTTTGAAAATATTGCTTGGTCCATTCCACTTGCACTGAGGGTTGAGGCACTGGATGCCACACCTCATGCATTCAGGAAACCTGCATTTGGGATGCAGTGTGGGCCTATGCGGGACATCAGTGAGAAGAATGATTGCGCGTCCGGCGGATAGCTCTCATTATGTATGGAGGGTGTGGTGTTCAGCAGTCAGTAGTATTCTGGACCCTAATGGTGGCTGGTGCACTGATGACGCAATATGGATGGTGTGGTGCAGCAGAAACGCTTGATGGCACCATTCTGTGCTCTCGAGGTCATCTGTTACCAAGGAAACCTCTCGATACAAAAATATCCTTGTTATGCATGACTGCTCATACACAATCCTCTATATGATGTAGGACTTCACTAAGGTGACTGCAATTGTAATGATGACGATGGTCAGGATCGCTGTCAATGCTGACTCCTTCACTTCAGTGAGCACGTCACGCCATGTACTGAAAAAACACAGAAGGAAGGTAACAGTTCTGAAATCCTCACATTATGAAAGTCCATGGAAAGAGCATTCAAACAATGTACAGGTAATGCCTGTACCTCATTTGAAAGTTTTTTTTTTTTTTGCATTTTGGTTCCGTTCGACTCCAGTGTCAACACTCCTTCAATTGTGCCCATGTGCACCAGCTAGCCCCTAGGTACTTCAAGACTTAAGGACTTCTATCATGTCCCCCCGTTCCTCCTCTCATCCAGGGTGAACATGTTGAGCTCTCTGAGCCTCTTCTCATAGGTCCTCTCCCTCAGGCCCTGGATCATTGTTGCACTCCTTTGGACTCTCTCTAAGAGCACAATGTCCCTCAGTAAATGTGGTCTCCAAAACTGAACACAATACTTGAGGTGTGGCCTAACCAAGCAGTTGTATAGGGGTGCGATCACTTCTGCCATTCTGGAGGTAATCCCCCTGACGATGCATCCCAGCATCCTATTTGCCCTTGCCGCTGCCCTCCTGCAGGTCTCCGAGTTGTTCATTTTGACATCTACCACTACCACCTGGTCCCTCTCACACTCTGTGACTTAAATTTTGTCTCCTCCCAGAGTATAAACCTGACCTGGATTTCTGAATCCCAGGTGCAGAATCTCACACTTCCCCACACTGAATTTTAGTTTCCATTTTCCTGACCACCTTTCCAGAGCCTCCAGGTTCTCCTGTAAGGCCACAATCCACTCCTCCTCATCCACCACTGCAACCAGGTTTGAGTCATCTGCAAAGAGACTCATTTCACTCCTGATCCCCTTCCTTATGTGTCAAATATAGGCATGGAACAGGAGTGGCCCCAGCACTGACCCCTGAGGCACCCCCACTAGTAACCCACCTTGGAGATGAGGATAGCCCCTCAACCACCATCCTCTAACTACGTACAGAGAGCCAATTTCCTATCCATCTTAACAACTGTCTCTATACCCCCATTTCCTTCAGTTTAGCCATCAGGCCATTGTGGGGTACTGAGTCAAACACCTTGCTGAAGTCCAGAAAGAGGACGTTCACTGGCCTACCCCAGTCCAGGACCCTCATCGCCCAGTCAAAAAAAATCTACAAGTATCATGTGACATGATCTTCCCAGGACAGAGCCATGCTGCCTATCATCCAAATACCCATTTTGGTCCAGTAACCCCCCCAGCCTATCCTTGATGATACCCTCCATCACCTTGCCCACCACCAACATCAGGGTAACAGGCCTGTAATTTCCTGCCTCCTCCCTTGACCCCCACTTGCAGACCTGCATGACATGGGCTACCCTCCAGTCTTGGGGCACCCATCCAGTCCTCAGTGAGATGTTAAAGAGCTCCACCATGGGGACTGCCAGGACAGTTGCCAGTTCACTCAGGACCCCGGGGTGTATCCCATCTTGCCCAGGTTCTTTCTTCATCCAAAGGGACCTGAGGGCTTCCCTTACTCTCTCTGCCAAGATTTCAGCCTCTACCTCCTCCCCCTTTGCACTTTGCACTGCTTGCCCCCCGCCCTTCTGTGGTGGCTGCTCCCTTTCCCCAGACCCATCAGGGTTCCTGATCTCTACCGGTACCATCCCTTCCTCCGGTTTGCCCATGCTCACCCCGCAACACATGGCCCTACATCCCCCTGGTAAAAACTGATGCAAACTACTCATTTAGGACCTCTGCCTTCATGGGTGATGTGCCTGTAGGTGAACTCCATATCCCTGTTTGCAGTGTCGGTTCTGGATAGTGATGCACTGACTAACCAATCCAATTACAGCAGGCTGAAGTTAAACACTGTCAGCCCACACCCCTTCCCACATGACATCTGTAAATGGCCCACTACCTTCACAAATGCCATGTTTGACAGAGCGGTCAACACATTTTGGCATTCCTGAGTGTCCTACTCCTTGAATCTTGCAGTTATACTCATGGAGAATCCATTTATCACTCCCTCAAGTACTCCATAACACACAGGATTGTTTGTGTCACAGTACTGTTCCCCATACCCACTTTTTTATGTGACCTGTGCTGAATCTCCTGTATCCTTGCAATGCAAGGTTGCAGCAGTACAGCATTTCATATTTTTGACAAATTGACATTGTTGTGTTTGCATATTCTTCTTGAATTTTTTTTCAAGCAAGCACTTTTTTTTCTGGTTTTCTAGGACTTATCGATGAGCATCATACACATAATTCACACACTGGATACACAAACACCTGGGCAAAAAAGTACTCCATGTTATCCCAGCATGTGCTGTTTGGACCATAAGGCACAAGTATCCAGAGGCATCTGGAAATTATGTTAGTTTTTATAAGGTTGATGAGCCAACAATTTCATACTGAGACATCACACAACATGTCTGTGCATGATACTTTATCATCGTTAAGTAGTCCTATTGAATAGCTTTCTGAACACCGGTTTGTATAAACCATATGAAAATCTTTGTCTCACTTAAAAAAATTTGTATGACAGCAAAATAAAATAATACTGGTTTTGCTTCAATGAATTTTGTTGTTACTAGTGCATATGTCACAATGTAAGTATTGTAAAGAAGTCTTGTCAAGAAGAAGAATGACAATAATTTTGGTAAAAACTGTTTTGGCAACATACATTAACTTACATGAAGTGGTTATGAAATGTGCAAACCTGTTACACCTGTGAGAAATTAATTAAACTGATAATTTCAGATATAACGCAGTAGCTGCCATTTTGGGGTACCTGCACTTGGTGTTGCTTATTGTGGCCATGTTTCATTATTTACTTGTTCCCAATACCTTTTCAATATCACTCATTATTTATTTTTGTACATGGGCTTCCCTTTTAGATCTGAGGGTCCTAATCATGGTGCAACACTGATGAGGTCAAGCACGTTATGTCATGTGGCCAGTGCCAGGAGTGATGTGTGAAACGTTAAAGTGAATGAAGCTCCTTCTTCTTGTCATTTTTATGCCTCATGATGGACAGTTTGACAAGGAAGAAGGAGACACATACACTTACAATGCCATAGGTTACTCAAGTGGTGTCCTTCTGTTCTGTCCAAGTGTCCCTCAGGAGGCATCACAATGACAGGAGAACAAGGCCTCATTCACTGCAATGTGGCACTCTACTGTGCCTTCCATAGGTATACATCATTACATGCTTGCACCCACAGACAGAAAAAGCAACAAGTGACATTGAAAAGATATGTGGTACAATTCATACTTAAAACGTGAATGAAATAAGAGACACAGACGTCAGGTATCACAATGGTCGATGCTTTCATATATGCCTGATAGTAACTGTAAAAAACTATTTACATCTATGGACATATGAAGATACAAAGAAGACAGCAGAAGAAGGCCATTTGGTCTGTAAAGTTTGCTCATGATGCCGTGTTCACATCTTCAGATACTGTCCATGCCCCCTATCCCCACTCCTCCCATCCTCCCTACCCCTGATCATTGCCCTCCCCATACCAGTCCCAGCCTGTCTTAAAGTGTCCCATTGTCTTCAACGAGATGACCTCTCCCAGCTGTGCAGTCCAAGTGACCACCACCCTCTCTGTGAATAAGTGCTTGCTGACCTCCCTTCTAAACATTCCATCCTCCAGCTTAACACTGTGTCTTCTCATGTTATGGTTGCCACTCAGCTGAAAGAGAATGTCGTTATCAATCTAATTTATAACTTTCAATTACTTGAAGGTCCCAACCATGTACTATTTCTCTCTCTCCTGTCTTTCAAGGAGCACATGTTCACTGACCTCAACCTATCCTTGTGTGCCTTTAACTGCTGACCACCTATAATCTTTGTATGTTTCTATGAACATTTCAATTATGTCATCTGTTCAGCTGCCATTTTTTTACTGTCAGATGTACACTGTGCTGCTGTTCCATATATTGTTAGTTAGGCAGCATCTGCATCTTTCAGACTACTGCTCAGCTTTTCTGAACCATGACACATGCTGCTTAATCAACTCGGATTTCTCTGGGCGTGGGACTTCTGCTATGTTCTTTGGAACTGGTCTCTGTTTCACTGGAGTAGATGTTTTGTTATCTTTCTTCTGCTCACTCAAGTTGCTGATCATGTTCTTCAAGTAATCAAACTTCTCAGTCTGTCGGATTGGTTGGTGACCCATGCTTTCTTGTTTTTTGGGTAGACCACCTTATACCTCTCTTCACCAGACTGACCAGCTTCCATCGGTTGGGAGACATTGTTACTGCGGTCCATCGCTGCAAGTAGGTGTCTTGTTACCATGCCTTGCTAGATGTAGTGATGCCTCTTGGGGCAATACTTCAGTACAAGTGAATGGTAAAATTCCAGGTCACCAGTGTTGCAGAACATGGTCACCTTTCCTAGATCTTTAAGGAATTTTTTATTGAAGATAGTTTTCTTCAGAACGTTGTGTGCTGCTGAATGCGGTTTTAGCCGTATTGTTTTTTTCTGGTCTTCCCTTGAAAGTTTGTCATGTGCACATTTTTTAAATTTCTTACTATCTGACCAACTGTGTTTGTTCACAGAATGATGAACCACTGAACAGACCATTTCTCTCAACTTTTGCACATCTCCTTCACAATTGGCATAACTCCACCAGAAGTGGTTTGACACCGACTGAATCCACGTTGCTAATTCTGCACACTCTTTTTTCTTGGAATGTGCAAATAGTTCCTTCTTTAGCCACTTGTCTAGGTGCCATACATCGAATCGATGGTTTATGTTATTGTTTGGCGAATACACTTTTTTCATAATGCTGGCTATTTGAATGTGATGGTCAGTGGCGATGGTGTTAATGGGAACTTCATGTTCAATTAAGTAATCCATCCTTTTCCATGTTTGTGGAGTACTTGACCTCGGAAACCTGTACCACAGAGAAATCAAGTATTTTCAATGAGGCCCGGTTCATGAATGTGTAAATGCCATATTTGGCAGAGAAACCCGGTGAATCACAGTGTCCATCACCACAAAGCATCACAGACTCCTTTACCTTCATCTCGTCGAGTATGGTCTTCTGCTGTCTTACATATTCCTTATCAATTATCGGAAACAAGTACTTTCTTTGAATCTTCAGGTAGGTGATGCTTGACATGAACTGCAAGTTAAGGAGATCAGCAAAAAAAACACTTTTTGAAATGAATTTCCACGATAAAGAATAGCGGGAGAGATTTCTAGGTTGCCGGAAGGCATTTTTTTCAGAATAGGTTGGGAGAACCATGTTTGGTCATGGCTGTTGCCACAAAACATTTTAACAGAGAGCATTGAACCCTGCTTGTTTGTTGATATGTGTACAGCTGGCGCACCACACATCATGCATCTTTGTAGTAATTGTTTGATATTGCCATATGACACAATGAATTTGCAGCTGTCACTGACACCACAGTATGTGTCCTCACCATCCTTGGATGAATAATCGCAGTCCAACTCAGCTGTGTCTGATGGTTTGTAGTCTGAGTCTGTCTCATGTGGGTCACTATAACCAGGATTAGAAAAATCTGAATCATCAACATTCACTTTGTGTTGTGCATGTATTGCTGATACATATACAGAAGGATCAAACACTGTTGGGTATGTGTGTTCATTCACGACTTTTTCAAAGTCTCCAGTGAAATTAAACTCATACTCTGGCCACTGGCATGGTTGGTCCATAACAGACGGTGGGTCAGTTAGAGTACCCACAGTACAACAAATGTTTCCATGTGGGCAAATAGGGCAGCTGCATTGCTCCTGAAAAGAAAATGATACCGTTAAATTAATTCATGTTAAGAGATCATGTGGATGTAAATAACAATTGCTATATGCCACGAAAGTAGCTACCACTGCAGCTGTGGACTGTGTCTCAATGTTTTCACCAGGCAATGACATGTCAAAGTCAAGGAACTCAATATTGTCTATGTGGTCATCTGTACAGTCATTTGAGACAGTGGCAGCAATGCATGGAGTCAGTGCTCCATCCATGACCTGTATATGTAAACGGATTCGATGGATAACACCTGTCTTGCAGTAACTATGTACCGTTCAATTTTAATCAACTGTCAGCATCAAATATTCATAACATTTGTGAGTTGGACATAAAGTGTGGTACCATGGCATGCTATGTGTAATGCATGACAACAGTCAATACCGCAGCCACATTTGCCTTTTCTATGATTTCTTACAGTTGCAAAATAAGCATACACTGGTTTACAAGCAGTTCTGTTTTCATTGACAAGCAACCCACATATTGAGTAGCGTTAATGAATTACACTCACATGTAGAGTTTACAATTGAAAATCAACCCATCATTGTTCCGCCTCTGCTCTGTTTGGGTTAGGGGTAGGACATCATAAATGATACCGGGTCTGTAGTGTCATGCTAATCAACCTTACATTCCCCCTTCTGACTACTTGACCCACACACCCCAAGAATTACCATGACATTCTTGGTTTGTTCACAAACCTGTCTTTAGAAAATCACATGATGTAAGTCATATCACCCATTTTTGTTCACCAGCCAGCCACTGAAGTATACATCTTCAGTATTGGTAATAACTTACCTCTTTCCATCACTTAATCTCTGCTTGTTGCTCACTGCATTTCCTCCTCTTTGTGGTTGGTGGTGCAGTGTGAGGGAATATGCTCAGCGCGGCATCACATTTCAAAACTGGAGGTCGTTTTATGTTCAGCAACTCATCCTGTCGGTTATTAAAAAATAACTTCAGATTAGCTCGTAATGATTACTGCATTAACATCAAATCACAAAGGAACTGCATGATACTCACAGAACATCAAGGCATCAGTAATGGCACTGGTTATTGTTGTTCACAGTGTGAGTCATATCCCAACCTTTCCCACCCATCCTCCAGTGAAGACGTATTCAACTCTCCCAGCCTGTCCTCATATGATTTGGTCTGTATTCCATGGGCTATCTTTGTGGATGTTCACTTCACACCCTCCAGCAATGTGATGTCCTTCTTCAGGAATGTGCATCACAACTACACGCAGTACTCAATGTGTGCCCTGACCAATTATCTATAGAGTGCATGAGAATGTCCGTCATCAGGTAGGGCATAAGTCTTGCAATACAGAACAGCATTTTGTTGCTTTTTGCTGCAGTCTTTCTGCACTGAGCAGACTTGTTCACACTCCTTGTAATAATCATTACTATGTCCTTATGCTCTTTGGACACATGTACTACCTTGCACTCAGTAATCCCAACATCTGTTGCATACTGAACTGCACTACCACACCCTTTGCCTGTGTTAACTGACCCCTCCATCTCCTGTGTGAATGCACAGCAGAAGTATTCATTCGATGCTTCTGCCTGCTACGCCCATTTTGCCACCCACAACACATCTGTCTGTATCATCACCAGCAGATACTTGCTGCGTGGATAGCAAGTCACCAGTTGATGCAAGTGCAGTTATTTGTGCTCCACCCCCACCCTCAAGAAGGTTGGCAGTCCACATATGATCTGTCCTTCCCCAGCCATCCTATGAACAATCAAACAGAATCCCTTTAGAAACTCATGTTGACCGCATTCTGTCATGAGTGGTGCATAGAAACTCAATTAACAGTGGTAGCAGGCAAGCTCTCAAATAAGAATTGTCACACATGTTACTGTACCTGGCAGTGTCAAACCACATTGTGATTGGTCATATATGTATAGCACTTTTTTAACTTCCAAGTCCTTGAACAAAAAATGTACAATTATCATACTTACCTTTTATGTACTGTGTCTCACTCTCTCTGTCTTCTCTCTCTCTCTCTCTCTCTCTCTCTCTATATATATATATATATATGGAATATATAGACAACCTACGATGTTCTGTCACATTGCAATATATGCACACCTTGGTGTGCGCTGTTACACATGAGGCTGCAGGCCAAGTGTTCTAACCACAAAGGTGAGAGTATACCAGAGCGCAGCCATGCACCTTACATTGGGCTACAATTTCATATCTTCCATATGTATAAATATATTTATATATATATATATATATATTAACAGACACATGCATCTTTGTATGGAAGTATTGGTTAAAAGCAGTGTCACCATGACAAGGTCCTTCCATGTCGACACTGATTACAGAAAAGTTTGACAAAGGGTATAGTCATGGAGGAAGGCACAGACAACTAGACTTTAGCAAGGTATTAGACACAGTCCCACATGAAACATTTATAAACAAATTTGCCAGTCTGGGAGTGGGTCCCAGGGTGGTAGCCTGGGTAAAACATTGGCTGGACAACATGACACAGAAGGTAATAGTAAACGGAGTCCACTTTGAAGAAAGGGGGTCACTAGTGGGGTACTGCAGGGTTCAGTACTGGGTCCAGTCCTTTTTAATGTCTTCATAAGTGACATTGCAGAGGGACTGGAAGGAAAAATATGCCTCTTTGCAGAAGACAAAATGATCTGCAACAGGGTTGATACACAAGGTGGGTGAAAAGGATGAGAATGGACTTGGCAAGGTTGGAGGAATGGTCAGAAGTATGGCATCTTGGATTTAATGCAAGGCAGTGCAAAATTATGCACATGGGCAACAAACACCAAGGGGAACAGTACACAATGGGTGGGAGGTACTAACAATAACAAAAATGGATACGGACCGGGGGGTAATCATATCAGATGACCTCGAGGTTGGCAAGCAGTGTGAGAAGGCACTATAGAGGGCAGGGGGGATACTGGGATGTATAGGGAAATGCATCACCAGCATAAGACAGGACGTTGTTATCCCTCTGTAGAGACAGTTGGTGAGACCCCATCTGGAGTAGTGCATCCAGTTCTAGAGACCCCATCTCCACAAGGACATAGACAGGATGGAGACAGTCCAGATGAGGGGAACTAAAATGGTGCAGGGTCTGCAAGAGAAGCCATGCAAGGAGAGACTAAAGGAGCTTAATATATATACCCTTGAGGAAAGGAGGGAGATGGGGGAACATGATAGAAACTTTTAAGTACCTCAGTGTAATCAACAAAGTCCAAGAGGGTAGCATCTTTCAGAAAAAGAGATGTGCGAGAACAAGGGGACACAATTTGAAGATAGAGGGGGGATGGCTCAGGGGCAATGTGAGGAAGTATTTTTTTTTCGACCTTCATTCACTCCGGTCACAGCTCATGAGGACCTCTCTCTCAGGCTTCTGGTCCTTGTCCTGCCCACCTGATGCTCCCTCAGACTGCACCTCCTCTCTCCCCCCCCTTTGCAGTCAGCACCCCGAGTTTCACCCACCCGGGGAGGGTAGCCCTACATCTCTTGGGCTCCTTGACAAGGCAGACTCCTACTGCAGGTGGGCCCCAGAGGGAGGATCTGGGATGCCAGCTGAGGGGAACCTGAGGAGGGCATGGGGAACTGGTGCCATCGCCTGCCCCACGAGCCATGTTTTTCCTGTGTTCTGTTCTGGCCCCCCGCATGTGCACCCGCCAATGCTTGGTGCACGACAAATCTGCCAGCATCAGGCCCAATGTTACATGCTGCCAGTGTACCCCCGATCTCCACCAGGGGCCACCACAGTGCCAAGCTCCCCAGTGCCCTCTCCTTCAGAATAGGAGAGCAGTCCAGAGGGTGCTCAATCCAATAGCTCCCCTGCCAACCCCCGGCACCCGAGCTCGCTCCCGAACTCGGGTCAGGGGTGCCGCGTGAGGTGAGGCATCCAGTGCCTCAACCCTCAGTGCCACTGGGCTGGCTGAGGTAGTATTTCTTCACAGAGAGAGTGGTGGATGCATGTAACCGCTTTCCTGAGGAGGTTGTGAGGTGTAAAATTGTGGAAGAATTCAAGAATGCATGGGACAGACACAAAGCAATTCTTGTGGGGGATAGGAATAAATAGGATGTTGGTTAACTCAGATCCACAGGTTATCAAGTAAGTAGGACAGATGGGCAGACTAGGTGGGTTAAGTGATCCTTATCTTTCGTCAAACTCTATGTTTCTATGTGACACAATAAGTGATGAACATGTGAATGAGAAACACAGTGTTTGTGGTGTAATACAAACTCATGGATGATACTGAAAACAAAACAGTGGATGAATTCAAGAATGCATGGGACAGACATAAGTCAATCATGGTGGTGTCAGAAATGCAATCCACGGGTCAGGCTCTCTGCTCTCACAGTGCCAACCTCAGAACACAATAGTGTGAACAGGTAACCGCAGGGTAACTCTCCTGTCTGCTTTTGGGTCTGAAAAACCTTTAGTCTCAAGTTCTGTGGTGATTCAAACTGTAAACCTTATGCTAGCGTACCCAGTGTACAGGCTCAGATACCTACCCTCTTTGGGGATTGCGGTACAATCTTTCACCAGGGATATCAAGCCAGGCTTCCAAAATGAACCCTTAAAACTCTATAAGAGACCTTAGGTGTATTCTTACCTTTTCCAATCTTAGTAATGCCATCAAGCCCTTGAAGGGGAGAGTAAGGTGAATGAGGGGAAACCTGGGGG
This sequence comes from Neoceratodus forsteri, assembly GCA_016271365.2. NCBI lineage: Eukaryota > Metazoa > Chordata > Ceratodontiformes > Ceratodontidae > Neoceratodus > Neoceratodus forsteri. The sequence goes on along the minus strand of CM028134.1, from coordinate 313,873,631 downwards.
ATGAGCATGGAGACAAGGAGAGGTTAGAGTGCTACTATTGGGGAAATCCAGAATCAGAGATATCCAGTGTGAGTGGCAGGGTGAGGGTAAAAAATGTACAGTAAAAAAAATGTACTCCTGACCTGACAGTGCACAAGGCAAAGCACAATGTATATTCAATGGCAAGGGATTGTGGGTCCAAGGTTTGACAATCCATAGGATTCTAACTCTTCACCTCGGAAAACCTTCAGGTGCCACAGGCTACTGTGGAGAACAATGCCAAAATGATGGTGGTAAATCAGTGGCTCATGCAGTGGTGTGAGGCCATGATGTATGGCCTTGTGAGGGACTGGGGGTCTACCTGGGACGATAAGTGGTTGCACGCTAGGGACAGACTAAACCTCAATTTAGAGGGGAGGATAACAGAAAGCTGAAACTAGCTGGGTTCATCAGTGAAATGTAGTGTTTAAACTTGTGAAGTGGAGGGATCGAGGAAGCGGCTGTTGCAGAGACACGATAAAGAGGGACTCGGTCTACACTCCCCTAAGGGGCTGGAGGGGTATGGAAAAACTCCAACAGGTAGGGTGCAGGTGAGGTGAAGCATCTGACAAAATGGGAAAACAAGGGTGTGGAATGCGAGGCTGGAAAAGGGGTGAATGGTGTTCCAGATAAATGCTAGGAGCTTAGCGAATCAAATGTCTGAGCTGCATGTGATGCTAGTTCAGGGGGCAGTAGTTGTGGCACCTGTCAGTGATACTTGGGCAACCCAAAGGCACAGATGGAACCTAAACATTTAAGGCTACACTATGCTCAGGAAGGACAGGGGAAGGAAAGGGGGATAGTACTGATAGTAAAAATGGCATCGGAATATGAAGAGTGGAGGAGGCAGGGGGGAGCATGGAGGCAAGTGCAGTGAGATGAGAGACTAAAGATCAGGGTGGTATACAGTCCCCCCATGTGTTGGAGGAGGAGATAGGTGGAAAATGTGGTGGGTCACTGGAGATAGGGCAAGGGAAGGGTAGTGTTGATGGGGGACCTAAACATGCCATGAACTGACGGTGGAACCATGACATCCCCAGTGGCCAAGGAGCACAGGTTGCTGCACGTCTTCCAGGACACATTCCTGACACAGCAGGTGGGGGACATGACTAGGGAGGCCAAGACACTGGATGTAGTCCTGGCAGACAGTGACCAGATTAGGGGCCTGGAGGTGAGGGACCTGTTGGCGGTGAGTGATCATGCCACGGTCTGTTTTTTTCTGGACCTTGGGGGGAGGGGGAAGAAAGCTGCACAAAGAAGGTGATAATTCACTTTACGGGTGCTGATTTCAGGGAGATGTGAAGGATACTTAATGGTCCTTTGGAAGGTATAAGGCCACATGTAGATAGTGACAGTAGGTTGGAGATCATTGGGGGGGGGTACAGGAAGCTACCAGGTCCTCTGCAAGACACGGTCACAAATTCAGTGACACCAGAAAGTGTTGGTGGACCCGTCAGTTTTCAGGAGGTGATGAGGGATAGGAAAGCAGCCTATAAGTGCTTCAAGTGCTCAAGGAGGGAAAGGGATCGGGGGAGTATGAACTGATGGCAAGGAGGGTCACAAGGGTGGTGAGAGCAGATAAGGAGAGGAAGGAGAAGATCTTAGCAAGGGAGTTCAGGATGGGGGCAAGGGGTTATTTAGATACATTGGATGAAAATAAGTAAAGTGACAAGCCAGATCAGGAGGCTCAGGACAGGGTAGGAATGGGCACAGGATGCGGGGCAGCAGTCAGAGGTACTAAAGAAGTACTTAGCCTCAGTTTTTACAAGGGAGAATGGGGGGCACTTCTTTGAGGGGAGAGGGGGTAAACCAGGAGAAGTGGTGGGACACTTACAGATTGGGAATCCTGACATCTCTGGGGAGAGCAGAGGTCCGGCACCATCAGACAGTACAGTGACAAACATTGTATACTTGTATGACTGGGTGATGAGAGCACTGGACCATGACAGGCCAGGGGACATCATCTTTGTATACTTCATCAAGGCATTTGATTCTTCTGTACCTCACGGTGGCCTGCTGGATAAGCTATAGGAAAAGGGGATGGGGATACAGATGAGCCCATGGATCTGAAATTGGCTCTCAGAGAGAGGGTGGTAGTTGGGAGAGCTACTCTCTTCTACAAGGACAGTCATTAGTGGGGATCCCCAGGGATCAGTAGGGTCCCCCAGGGATCAGTACTAGGGCACCTCATGTTTAATGACTATGTCTGTGACTTAGGGAAGGGTATCCAGAGTGAAATGAGAGTCTTTGGAGATGACTAGAGGCTGTGAGCAGTGGTGGATGTGGCAGAGTGGAGAGTGGCACTGTATTAGGACCTGGAGGCTCTATAAAGGTGGTCAGGAAAGTGGAAACTGCAGTTTGATGCAGGGAAATGCAGGATTCTGCACCTTGTGGACAGAAAGCCAGGCCAAGGGTATACCGGGGGAAGGGGGACCTACATCTCTAGTGGAATGATGATAGGGACCTGGTGGTGGTGGTGGTATATGTCAGCATGAACAACACTGACACCTGTAGGAGGGCAGCAGCAAAAGAAGAAACAATGCTGGGATGCATCGCTAGGGGGATTACCTCATGAAGGGCAGAAGTGATCATTACTGTGCAGTTACACCACATCTCGAGTATTGTGTGTGGTTTTGGAGACAGCGGGACACTGCACTCCTGGACAGGGTACAGGGTAGAGCCAAGAAAAATGATCTGTGGTATGGTGGAAAAACATACAGAGAGAGAGGCTAGAGAAGCGGTACATTTATACCGTGTAGGAGAGGAAGGACAGTGGAGGGGGTACATGATACATGTATTCAATTACATAAAGGGGATTAATAAGGGAGGCTGAGTCACAGTGCTCAAAATGAAAGTAGGGGGCAACTACAGAACATGAGTGGAAGGCAAAGGGGGGGGTAGACTTAGTCGAGATAGGAGGAGGTGGTGTTACTTCTCTAACAAGGTGGTGGGACCCAGAAATGCGCTGACAAAGGGACTAGTGGGGGGCCTGGGACATTGTCTGGGAAATGGGTACAAGTATTGTCAAGAATACAGGATGCTGCATGACAAAAAACATGTACGTGCACAGAAGGAAAACACAAACAGCAGAGATATGTATAGCAGCATGGCACACAGTGCACAGACAGGCTTACAGCTACATCAATAAGACAGATGCAGTAGTACTGCACTGTATGGCACCACCACAGCCTGACTCTGAGTGCTATATACAGTCATGTATAGTAGACTCTACATACAGCCAGCATATAGACATACATGAGGACAGCACAGTGTGGGGATCATAAAACAGCAGTAGTAATAAATACACAGATATGGGAATAACAGAATGGATATAAATGCAGGACAACACAACACTAGATAGATATATATATATATATATATATATATATATATATATATATGTAATATATGGATAACTAAAATAATAGTATCAAATGTCATACAAAAAAATCCCTGTAATACACTACTCCTTTTCCCTTAATAGTACCCTTCCTCAAGTGATAAAACTATTGCTCACTGCTGATAGTACTATCGTTTCAGCTCTGAATGGTAGTATTATCACTCCAATCCCATGGTGCAAGAGCCAGTCTGAATGCCACACAAATGCTGTTGCCATGCTGCCACGTTTCATCCTGTTCAAGCTTGCAATCCCACTGGCGAAGTTTCTCAGTAGGTGGGCAAACCAAGTTAAAAAATATGGTTGCCACCCTCGCTTAGTGAGAGGAATGCGGTTATGCCAGTCTATTTCATTGTTTTATTTCTTTATAAAATATACAGTGGATTACCTGCCAAATGAAAAAAAAAGTAAAAGGTAGGATTGCCTATAAAAACTATCAACAGATATCGGGGTCAGGCAGGACTCCAATACTGCGGGCGGGTGGGCGACAAAGCGAGTGCATGTTCAATGCAACAGGCAGCCATCCCATTTCACAAAATGCTAAAAAAGGAGTACATTTTCTGTATTGGATCCATATATTACAAAAAATAAATATAGGTTACAGTGAATTACAAGGTTGAAATTCCATCTCAAGGTTCTGGGATAAGAAACCTTCGAGCTCACTCTGGAGGTTATCTATGCCCCCAGAACTCTTTTCAATGGAATTACAGCCTTGTAATTCACTGTAACCTATCTATTATTCTATTTATATATGTATATATATATATATATATATATATATATATGTGTGTATATATATAGAGTATATAGATAGATATAGATATAGATTTATATATCTATATCTATATCTATATCTATTTATCTATCTAGCTATATATATATATATATATATATATATATATATATATATATATATATATATATAATATATATATATATATATGTATATATATATTTATACAATGTATGTTTTGGGATAAATGTTTGTATAAAAATGATATATCACTAGGCAGTGAAGATATCACTGATATCTCCATGTTCCTATATGTCATACAAATATCTTCACACTCCTATACGTCATACATAAGCCAATCAAAACAATAGTACCACCTGGACGCTCCTCAGTACACATTGCGAACACTTTCACTTTCACATCCCGCTCATCTCCTGGCTATAGTCCCACCACAATACATTCTCCTGAGACAAAAATTATTTCTCAATCAAAATACCGTTGAACATTAAACAGATTCTTCAATAATTCTAATCCCAGACTACAAAACAATTTCATTTAGCACCTCCATAACTATGCCAAACTCATCTCGGCTAATGGTAACCCAAAAACTGAACATGTCGCAGAACACTGCTTCTCCAAATTACACCACCAAACGTTACCGCTGAATTCCTCATTTCCTGTTGCCAGCTTTCAGAAAAATAAAGTAAATAACCACTAAACTATTCACCAATAACAACTACATCTGTTTCCATACACACACTTACTTTTCGTTTCCATGTACAATAATCACTCTCAGAAGCTGCATCTGTTCTGCAAGTACATCCCCACGCTAATGAGATGACATGCAACATTCCTCTACAATACAGAAACCCCTCACTAAAATGAATTGCTTGGGAGCCACAACGATCTCTCATTCTACTAACTTGCTAAAGTCAGGGACTCTCTTCTATGCACAGTACACCTCACAAAACTGGAAGGCTTACTAGAATGCAACACTTCCCACTGTCTAAGCCACCCCCCCACAGACAAACTTTTCCTCCATTCGCATACGCTGTCCCTTTTCAAATGCTTTTTTCAACTCGTGCCATTCTCTACTTTGCACCGCTGCTGCACTCCTGCCACGCTCCTATCTACCGCACATATGGAAACACATTCATAAACTGCACCCCACTACCATTACTATATTAATGAACTACTTACCCACAAATTTTCTAAAGTTTACACTGGCATCAGCACTCACTAACTGCTTCTCTCACTGGATCCAGTCTCTCATTTCCATGCTAAAATCTTAACAGGAACAAATTCTCATTACAAAGGCTGTCACCGGGCATCATCTCCTGTTTTCCCATTTCATACTTGTACTGTACTCAATTTCTTCTTTTCCAAGCCACTTCAACTCACACCACTCATGGGTCTGTACGGCTGCCACTCGCACTAATTTTATTCACAGCACTTCTATCGGACATACATACATGATGCTGCCACAGATTGTCTGTATTTTATGACTCACTTGATTCACGAACACTACGACAATAAAATAATTTCTATGCTGCAACTCCCTGTTACTAAAACATAACTCATTCATAATTGTGCACCGCAGCTCCCACTTTGGACAACATAAATCATTTCTACCTCCGCTCCCTACTTACGTCATTTTCATTTACAACACCCTTTTTAAAAAATGTCACGCTGCTTTTCCATTGCACAGAATTGACTTTTTACCTTGCACATTAACATACTTCATTTGCAAGGACGGCTCCTACTGTTCAGTCCATCTGTTCAACATCTATTCCATTTTTGCCGGTTTCAACAGCTGGAAACATAAATGGCAGCTCCCTACTCGCCTCCTTTTTTATTTCTTTATTAAGCCACAGCTCCTTTTCTCCTTTTCATAAAGTTATGTCCTTTATTAATTAGCAGCTTACCACTGAAGCCTTCGGAGCACTTTACTATTACTGACAAAGCTCGGAGTAACCACAGTTACACAAACTACACTCTCGATTACACCACGAATGCTACATGCGATCACAGCATGAGCCACCGCTTCTGCTACACCATGGCAACCAAAACCTTCACACCTGTGCCACTCTCCACAAAAGCACGAGGCAAACACAGCAGCCTGGCAGCCTCAGAAGACATAAACAGGAAGCAACATAAAAACATCTCCGTTCATTCACAAATAGTGTCTCTTCTCCCAAAACTCCTTCACTACAAATAATACGTTATCGGGCAGTTTGCGACGGCCAATTAATTAGAACTGTAAGACAAACCAAACATAGAAATGATAAAAAAAAAAAAAAAAAACAAGGACAAGCATGAAAATATCGTTTGAAATCCAGCCCAACACCATATCTATTATACAGAATCAAACAGAAGAAACTACTTCTTCAGAGAACACTGACAGAAGCAAAATTTTCACAGAACTTGAAGACCATGAAAACGAGCCATCAACCTCAGCCACAACAGATAAGTCACATCATTGCCTAACCATAGAGGACTCAGTACTGCATTTTATTAAAGACCAAGAAAATAAAAACACCTCTTGAGAAACAACCTATGATGTTTTATCCATACAGAAGCATTTTGTTGAAACTTATTCAGCAGAAACTTAGAAAACATAGACCCAGTCACATTAAATAACTATTTATCAAAGTTTTTCATGAATGCCAAGAAAATAATGGAGAGCTATATGAGCCAATAAGCCTCCAAGCAATATATCAGAGCATAGAAATGTACCTTAAAAGCAAAAATTACAGTCACTCCATATCAAATGACAAAGAATTTGAGATAACTAGACAAACATTGGCAGCAAAACAAAAGCATTCAAAATAGCAAGGCAAAGGAAGTAAACCAAATGCATCCGATGAACTGTCAGATGCCATGATTAAGAAACTGTATTCACAGAAACAGCTAGGTCCTCATTCTGCAACATCATTAATTAACACACTATGGCTCTTATGCTGCACATTTTTTGGCATAAGAGGATCCACTGAAATTAGACAATTAAAATGAGGAGATGTAACCAAAAATGTAGACGAAAATGGAATACATTATATACAGTACTCCACTGAACACCAAACAAAAACCCGCTCAGGACTCAACATAAGAGACACCAGAAAAATAAAACCTAGGGCATATGAAAACAAAGAAAATCCCACCAGATGCCCTGTCACTACATATATCATATATGCCAGCCAGCGTCCAGACTGCTTCATGAAACCTGAAGACCCATTTTTCTTAGCAGTAAACAGCAACACTGAACTGTACACTGGATTAGGAGCAGTCAAGTGGTTTAAAAATCAACCAATTGGAATTAATAAAATAGGCACCATACTTAAAACAATGATAGCAAATGCAAGCATAACTGCAGACCAAAAACTAACAAATCATAGTGCACGCAAGCATCTCGTACAAAAGTTAAATGACAGTGGAATCCAACCCACTGAAATAATGCAAGTTACCGGACACAAATGTGTACGAAGCATTAATGACTACTCCCATATTAATGAAAACCAACAAACGAATTTCAGATCTATTAAGTGGAGCTAATACAGACACTGCTCAAAAACAAGACCAGCATGAACATCTACAAATGACGCAACACTCATCCAATGTACGAAATGCATGGGACGGATACTTCTTTCAACCAGCTTTTCATGCAACAAATATCAACTTTCACTTTCGTAATGGTAAAATTTCCTTTATATACTCAAATCTACTCGTAACACACACACATACACCCACACACAGCCACAAAGCATTTAACACAAACTTAATAAACACAGCCAAAAACAACCACCACAAACAACATGCCAGACTACCAATCATAAACTCACAAATCACACACCTCGAAAGAACACTTAAACACTATAACAACATACAAACAACAATTTAACTGCCTTTCTCTCTTACACCCCCAACAGAAACAATCAACAAGCACACCAGCAAAAGACGCCTGCAAGTCCTATCAAGCGACTCAGACTCAGACTAGGTCGGTATACAAATATCATACTTGACATTCACCTAACTTCACAAATTGTATACTTTATATAGAAAAGCTGATAAACACGAAATAATGTTCATAAGGCATATTGTCCAGCAATGTACTTTATCTGCAAAACATGCAAGCATGTAAAATACAAATTATTAAAAATATACATTCCCTAAAACAATGCATGTAATCATACAAATGCAAATGTAACAGAAAATTATACAAAGAGTTTCCAAAATAACAACCATAGATAAAGTACAATGTTGCACAACAAATAAACACTGCATAAAATACAATACTATCAATATGACAACAGTAACAATTTCTTTTCTTTGTTTCTTTCTCAGGAATGAAGACTCACACTCCAGAAGATGTGAAACACCAGAAGACCACAAGAAACAGAAACACACAGCAGCAAACAAACAACAAACAACTACAACTAAAGGCACAAATGGACTCAAATAACAACTAGAAGAAGACAACACAGACCCTCTACCTGTTATATATTCTACATATGCTAAACAGACTTACAGCCCTTGGATAATCAGCAACGGAACAGTACTCTAACTGAAAAGGACTAACATGAAAGACAATACTGCAACTCTTATCTATAGCGTTTCACCAACGACTCAACAAATAACAATGCTACCATATTCATGGACTTAATAGCTCAATTTAAACTTTAAAAAACTTTCATAACTATCAACTTAATAGTGTGCAAATGTTAAAAATGACAAAGACACAATCTTTTTCATTCATTTTATTAGTGACACAAAACAACTGAAATCTACCAATTGTTATCCGTACTTAAGCAGTTACTTAAATACTGTACTTACAAATGTAAAATTTCACTGGTTAACAAAGAGTTAACACTCTACAGTATTTATTGTTTGACAGTTCTATTCACAACATTTTTTCAGTGTTACAAAAAAGTAATGAAATATTCAATGTTTCCATAAAAAACACCTCCAAAATAAAACATTTCTTTTTAAAATACTAGCTTTATGCAGCTTAAATGCTCTTGGTCATGAAACGGTTAAAATATTACAATTATTATTAACATACTCTTTTTTTCTATTGTTCAAACACTTAACAGACCTTAAATACTTCTATATGTATCAACTTTATGCAATAAATAGCACTTTTTCGCAAAACAAAAATATGGTCTTCTACTTTTCTTTACATTATACTGACTACTATTGTTGTTATGCTTTAATTACTAAACTATTAATAATCCCAAAACATACAGAGTATAACATATGAGTATGGCTCGATTAAGATATCATTTATCTTCACCAAGGCCAATGAAATTATGATATCATTGGCCTTGAAGATAAATATGATATCTTCAGTCAGGCCATGTCATATCTCTATATATATATATATATATATATATATATATATATATTATGGTAGCATGGTAGTGCTACCATAGTTAGGGTTGAGGAGCCATTTACATGTTAAACCTAAAATTTTGCACCTTAATAACTTTGCAACTGTTCAACAGATTTGCCTGAAATTTGGAATACATGATCAAGAACCATACATCTTGGCATCTGCCAACCTTTTTACTATTCAGATGTATGGCTGGGAAGTTATTAAGCAAGATCTGCATGCGCGTTTATGCTTTTTTGCAATTCTTTGGTCGTCTCTACAGGTTGCATGGTTTATGCGACTGATCTGAAATCTTCAGGGAACATGCAGCCAGGGTCCCTGATATGCCTTTTGAAGATTTTGTGAAAAAATATTAAACGGTTCAAAAGTTATTCAAAAAACAGTTTCCCATTATAAGTCAATGGAAAAAGTTAACAAAAAGTTCAACCCTTTCACAAATGCAGTTTTTACTTTCGCAAATGGCCCTTTTACTTTTGCAAATCCACCATTTTGTTTTCAGTTGGTAATCATAAAAATGCTTGGCATTTAAATTTGGGACCCTCTAGCAACACAATTCTTTTTGTGTTTACCTAGTCGGACCCTGAGGATGCTAGGCATGTCTTTATTTTGAGGTTAAACACCCTAGAAATATGTTTTTGAAGTTTCTGGGAAAAGTACTTTTGCAAAGTAGTGTCACACTCATGATAGTGTCACAAATTTTTCTGAAAGCTTTCGTAAATTGCGACACTACTTTTCCAAGCTATGGCAAAATGACAGCAATTCTTTGCCACCCTGCTGCAAAAGAACGGTTTAGTCTTTTGGGCTGAAATTTGAAGGGAACACAGCCAACATCCCACAGATGTGTCTTTTGGTGGTTTGATGAAAAAATATTAAGAGAGCCAAAGTTATCACACTCTGAACTTATCTTTTTCCCATAGAATAACATTACGGTGTTCACGACTTTCAGGGCCCGTGATCTCGAAACGTGCAGATATGGACTTTCATTGAAAATGCTAGCCCTCCTGGGAGCTAAGTACAAAATCAGCCAGGAAAAGCTACATCATATGACTTTTTAATTTTTTTTCACGCCCACGGTTCCTGAGATATAAGCAATTTAGTATTCCAACTCCTTATTTTCTGCTCCGAGACCCATTATTATGCATACATTCTTTGTACTCACTGTCTTTCTCTATGCAGATTTTGGGGAAAACCAGCCTGTGCACTTACATTACTGTTACCCTTACCACTTCCACTTGTAGTTCCTTACCTGTTTCACTTACCGTTCCCGTCTATGGCACCATGTGCATTACCCTTTGCGTTTGCGTTATTTTAACCATTTGCATCTACAGTACTGTTTATCTTTCTGTTTCGCTTTGCGTCACCATGCACACCATTTGTGTTTGCGGCACTGTGTTACTATGTGACAAGATCATGTGAGGGAGCGGGGCCCAGCCCCTTGTCTCGCCCGCTGCATTACATTCACTATTCTCATTATCATTCTCAAAAGAAGGAAATAAGAAGCAAAACTCTGTTTAATGCATTAGTTAGGGTTGTTCCACAGTAACAAAACAAGGAAATGTGTAGGGTTGAAAGCCCCTTGACCCTGCTTCACACTCCCAACCGGCATCGGGCACGCTGCTAGGAAGGTCGTCCTAACTTTCACCTCATTCTCCTATACCTCTGCTTCTTCACACATTTGATTGGGTGAGAGTTAGGCCGACAACCTCAGTATGCACCCCGATGCCAGTTGGGGTGTGGACGGGAGGTCAGAGGGGCTTTCAACCCTAACACCGAATTTCCTCACTTTTGTCGCCAGGAACAACCCTAACTAATGCATTAAATGGATTTTTTTGCTCTAATATATATATATATATATATATATATATCCATATATACAGTATATATATATATATATATATATATATGTATATATATATTATGGTAGCATGGTAGTGCTATACAGGTAGGGTTGAGTATCCCTTTTAAGGTTAAAGCGTGAAACTTTGCACCTTAATAACTTTGCCACTGTTCAATGGATTTGCCTGAAATTTGGCAGGCTTGGGGCGTAACCATAGAATTTAGGATCGGCCAATTTCCGTGCTGGTCAGGTATACGACTGCGGAGTTATTAAGTGACATCCGTGTGCACATTTCCTTTTTTTGCTCATTCTTTGCTCATGCCTACAGGTCACAAGTTTGCGCGACCAGCCCAAAAACTCCAGGGAATGTGCGGCCGGTGTCCCCGATGTGTCTTTTGAAGATTTCTTGAAAAGATATTAAATGGTTCAAAAGTTATTCAAAAAACAAGTTCCCATTATAAGTCAATAGGAAAAGTTAACAAAAAGTTCAACACTTTCACAAATGCACTTTTTAGTGTTGCAAATGGCCCTAGTAGTGTCGTGAGTCAGCCATTTTTTTTCAGTTACTGATCACAGAAATGCTTGGCATTTAAAATTGGGAGCATCTAGGGACATAATTCTTTTTGTGATTACCTATTTGAGCCATGAGGATGCTAGCCATGTCTTTATTTTGGGATTAAACACCCCAGAAATATGTTTTTCAAATTTCTGGAAAAAGTAGTGTCGCAAAGTAGTGTCGCACCTACGACACTTTTGCAAATTTTGTGAAAGCTTTCACAAATCACGACACTACTTTTCCAGGCTATGGCCAAAATGACAGGAGTTCTTTGCTAACCTGCTGCAAAATAACAGTTTGGTCTTTTACGCTAAAATTTGGAGGGAAGGCAGCCAACGTCTCTCAGATGTGACTTTTCATGTTTTGGTGAAAAAATATTGTATTGATGCAAAGTTACGGTACTCCGAAGTTGACATTTTTTTCCCATAGACTAACATGGTGGCGTATGCCATGCCTCTCGGGGCTCGTATCTCAAAAACGGTGTGAGATACGGAATTTTTGTAGTGACAGGATTTAGTGAAAACATAGCCAGGAAAATCATGAATCATGTGAATTATTTTTTTTTCTACGTCATACAGTGACTGAGATATAAGCAATTTAGTATTCCAACACCTCATTTTCGGCTCCGAGGCCCATTATTATGCATACATTCTTTGTACACACTGTGTTTCTCTATGCAGCTGTTGGGGAAAAACAGGGTATGCACTTCTGTTAATGTCACAGTTACTGTTTCCACTTGCGTTTACATACCCGTTTGTGTTATCGTTCCCATGTACGCCATCATGTGCCTTACCCTTTGCGTTCTCATTTGCGCTTGAGTTTGCATTACTGTTACCATTTGTGTTTCCACTACTGTTTGTGTTTTGCTTTGTGTCACCATCTGCATTGCCATTTGCACTTATGGCAGCCCTTTCATTTGTGATTGTCTTTCGTTTTGCATCTTCGTTGCTGTTACTGTTACCATTTGTGTTTCCTATTGTGTTACTGTGCCCGTGCGCATTACGGTTTGCATTTCCATATGTGCTTGCATTTCCTTTTGTGTTTCTGTTTCCTTTGGCATTATTGTTGCTGTTACCATTACCACTTGTGTTTACAATTGCGGTAACGTGACCATGCACGTTACGGTTTGCATTTACGTACTCGTTTGTGTTCGCATTTACGTTTCTCTTTCCTTTGGTGTTATTGTTCATGTTAACATTACCATTTGCATTTACAATTGCAGTACCATACCCATGTGCATTATGGTTCACGTTTACTTGCTCGCTTCCATTCACATTTTTGTTTCTGTTCCCTTTGGTGTTCTTGTTGCTGTAACACTTAACATTTAATTTACAATACCAGTTCCATCACTGTGTGCATTACCAGTTGCATTTTTATACGCACTTGCATGTCTGTTTGCATCACTGTTTGCTTTGGCATCACTTTATGTTTGCGTTTCTATTAACATTTGCTTTACCATTTACATTTGCTTTACCATGTGCGTAACCATTGCCACTTGCATTTGCATTGCAGTTCCTGTTACTATGTAACAAGACATCATGTGTTGGGAGCGTGAGGCCCAAAGGGCCCCGCGCTCCTGCCAACACATTCCATTCACTATTTGTTATCCTCATTCTCAAAGAGAAGGGAAATTAGAGGCAAAAAACTCTGTTTAATGTATCAGTTAGGGTTGTTCCACAGTGACAAAAGTGAGGAAATTCAGTGTTAGGATTGAAATCCCCCCTTAGACCCCCCAGTCCACCCCCTCAACCAGCATCTGGGTGCACGTTGGGGTCATTGGTCCTAACTCTCACCCCATCCTCCTATACCTCTGCTTGTTTACACATGTGATGGGGTGAGAGTTAGTCCAATGACCCTAATGCACACCCGATGCCGGTTGGGGGTGGGCTGAGGGGTCCAAGGGGACTTTCAACCCAAACACCAAATTTCCTCGCTTGTCACTGTGGAACAACCTAACTGATGCATTAAACAGAGTTTTTGCCTCATATATATATATATATATATATATATATATATATATATATTTTATTAGAAGACTTCATTTAATGATTAGTTAGGTTGTTCCATGTAAACAGTGAGGAAGGCTGAGGCAGCAGCCCCGACCCCACACCCCCAACCGTCATTAGTGTGTGTTGGGTCATCGGCCCAACTCTCACCCCATCACATGTGTGAAGAATCAGAGGTATAGGAGAATGGGGTGACAGTTAGATTGATGACCCCAACACGCACTCTGATGCCAGTTGGGGGTGGATGGGGTCCAAGGGGGCTTTCAACCCTAACACCAAATTTCCTTGCTTTTGTCGCTGTGGATCAACCCTAACTAATGCATTAAATGGAGTTTTTTGCCTCTAATTTCCCTTCTTTTTGAGAATGATGACGAGAAATAGTGAATGTAATGTGGTGGAGGGAGCGCATGGCCCTTCGGGCACCGTGCTCCTGCCACATGATGTTTTGTGACATAGGAACAGGAACAGAAATGCAAACAGAATCATGAACAGTGGCACACAAGGTAACGCAAATGTAAATGGTAAAGGAAACGTTAATAGAAACGCAAGTGCAAAGTGTTGCTGATGCAAACAGTGATGCAAACTGATATTGAAGCACATATGAAAATGCAACTGGTAATGTGAACAATGATGGCAGCAGTATTTTAAATGGAAATGTTAAGTGTCACAGCAAAAAGAATGCAAAAGGGAAGAGAAACACAAACGCACATGTAAACATAAACTGTAATGCTCACAGTCACGGTAACACAATTGTAAATGCAAATGGTAAAGTTAACATGAAGAATAATGCCAAAGGAAAGATAAATGGAAACAAGAACAGAAGATGGTATGGAAGCGCAAACCAAAATGCGCACGGGCAGAGTACCGCAATTGTAAACGCAAATGGTAACGGTAACAGCAACAACAACAGCAAAGTAAACAGAATTGCAAAAGGAAACACAAGGGCATATGGAAATGCAGACCATAATGCGCACAGGTACAGTAACGCAATTGCAAATGCAAATGGTAACAGTAACAGCAAGGAAGACGCAAAACAAAAGAGAAATGGAAACACAAATGAAAGTGCTGCCGAAAATGCAAATGCCACTGCGCATGGTGACGCAAACAAAAATGCAAACAGAAACAGTAGTGGAAACGCAAATGGTAACAGTAATGAAATTGCAAGCGGGAATGACAAAGCAAAGGGTAACGCACATGGTGGCATACACGGGAACGGTAATGCAAATGGAGACATAAACGCAAGTGCAAACAGTAACTGTAACAGTAACGGAAGCGCATCACCTGTTTTTGCCAAACAGGTGCATACAGAAAGACAGTGTGTACAAAGAATGTATGCATTGTAATGGGGATCAAAGCTTAAAACGAGCATTGGAAGTACTTAATTGCTAATATCTCAGCAACCGCATGACGTAGAAAAAAATTTAAATTTCACAAAAATCTTGATTTTCCTGGCTAGGATTTTGTTATTACATAGCCCATAGGGCTATGTAGCTGGCAATAAAAATTCCGTATCTCGCACCGTTTTCAAGATTTGAGCCTCAAAAGGTGCGGCGGACAGCACCATGTTAGTCTATTGGAAAAAAGTCAGCTTTGGAGTACTGTAACTTGGCAGCTGTGCAATATTGTTTCACCAAAGCACCAAAAGACACATCTGTGAGATGTTGGCTGCCTTCCCTCCAAATTTCAGCTCAAAAGACTAAACTGTTCTTTCGCAGCAGGGTGGCAAAGAATTCCTGTCATTTTGGCCAAATCTGAAAAAGTAGTGTTGAAATTTGCAGCAATTTTCACAAAATTTTGAGAAAGTGCTGTGCCTGCAACACTACTTTGTGACACTACTGGTTCCAGAAATTTGAAAAACATATTTCTGGGTTGTTTTACCCCAAAATAAAGACATGGCTATCATCCTCAGGGTCCGACTAGGTGAAGACAAAAAGGATTGTGTCCCTAGAGGGTCCCAAATTTAAATGCCAAGCATTTTTCTGATCACCAACTGAAAAAAAATGGCAGATTTGCAACACTACTAGGGCCATTTGTGACACTAAAAAGTGCATTTGCAAAAGTGTTGAATATTTTGTTAACTTTTCCCACTGACTTATAATGGGAACTTTTTTTTGATTAACTTTTGAACAGTTCAATATTTTTTCATGAGATCTTCAAAAGGCACATTGGGAACCCTGGCCACACTTTCCCTGAAGTTTTTGGACTGGTCGTGCAAACCATGCGACCTGTAGGCAAGAGCAAAGAAATCACAAAAAAGCATAATTGCGCAATTGGTTGTCACTTAATAACTCCGTAGCCATGTATCCGACTGGTACGAAACTTGGCAGATCCCAAGATCTACATGCCCAATTGAGCATACCAAATGTCAGGTAAATCTGTTGAACAGTGGCAAAGTTATTAAGGTGCAAAATGTTACCCTTTGACCTTAAATGTGCTACTCAACCGTAACTATGGTAGC
Source organism: Neoceratodus forsteri (assembly GCA_016271365.2). Classification (NCBI taxonomy): domain Eukaryota; kingdom Metazoa; phylum Chordata; order Ceratodontiformes; family Ceratodontidae; genus Neoceratodus; species Neoceratodus forsteri. The sequence goes on along the minus strand of CM028134.1, from coordinate 313,857,240 downwards.
ACTACCGTGCTACCATAATATGTATATATATGTAACCTTCCCCACCCCTGTCCTTTTACCAAAACAATGACAGGTGGCATGCTGTTGGCATTTGGCAGCAATACCTGGTGGGGAGTGTATATCTACGGGTTCGGGGAAGGATGAGGCTACTTGGCACAAGAGGCCTAGGTCTGACTACTCTGCACAGGGGAACCCAAGTAAATCCAACTACAGGAAGTAATAACTGTAATGTCCAGAACCAGAATTGGGATTTTTCAGTGTGGCTTTATTTATTAACTCACTGAACATAAACAAAGCTCTGTATGGTCCCCCACAGGGCTACATAACTGTAATGCAGATTAGAGGTTAAAACACAGTGGTCCATTTGAGGAATGAACACTTTACAACAGTTGTCTGGCTTTGGACCCACCAGGCACTCAGCCCGGACTTTGCATGTGCATTGGATACACAGCCCGACTGGCCCAGCTCCCCTGCCGGCCACTCTACTGATGGTCCACTTGGCAAATGAACCCAAACTCTACTTGGAAAGACATCCCATCAAACAAGGAGGCTCCCAAACTGTGGCTCCCCACACCACTTGAAGTCTGCGACTCCTAGAGATTTTGTTTTCGTTCTAATTCGAACTCCCATCAAACAGGGAGACTCCCATCCTACAAGGAGTAATTTTCCCATCCTGTGGCTCCCCACACCACTTAGAGTCTGCAACTCCTAGAGAGATTTTCAAGTTGCGACCCACGTCTGGGTACCCACCCCATCACTGGCCAAGCGCATGAGGTGAGTAGCAAAAACAGAAGAAACTGTGAGGTGGACCTGGTTACTAAAGATGGGATCTATCCACCTCCAGCTCCCACAGCCCATACCCGCCATTTCTCTGAACACACAGAAACTTCAGGACTGTAAAACTGTAGATTGCATGGTGGATGAACTGATGCACCCTCTACTGTGAACTCTAAATCCATTTAAACTTTAAACTGACTGCTCCATTTGTTCATCCTAGTGTATATAGTGCTCCCAAACAGCAGTCCCCAATAACATTTCCTGACTGAAAACAGTTGTTTGCCCCTTAAACTGGAGCCAAACACTCACCCAATCATTGCAGGTGCCCCACAGGCGAAGTCCTTTAACCTTTTCTGTATACACAAACAGACAAAGTAATTTCAGGCAACTTCTTTCCTTAGTGGGAAAAGGGGATTGCCCCTGGAACCCACAGAGACCTTTTCCTACCCCCCCAGAGGGAGAGGGCACTGAGACCAAGGGGATGGTCTCCACCACTTGAAGAATGGTGAAACACAGAAAAACTTCCTTCTGTGTGGAGGCAAAACTCAAACTACAGTCTGATGCTTCCTTCTTGCTCAAGGACAAATGGAAGACTGGCTTTTCAAATTCCAAGGTTCTAGAACTACTCTGAGCTGAAGATTCCAAATGTGGCTCATGCAGCTGTAACAATTCTATAATGATGTCATCTCTCCAGTCTCAGCTGTGACTGAGGACAGAGTGAGACAGTGTGAAACCCATTTAACTGGAGTTTCACAAGCTGCCTTCCTGCCTACCACTAGGTCTTACTGGTTCTAGTAACCCCGGTAACAAAGGGGTTACATATGTGTATATATATATATATATATATATATATATATATATATATATTATATAGCAGAAGGCAGCAGACAAAATTGAAGTCCACAGTGACAGACAGCTATAAACACCTAAAGGACAGAAAAAATAATAAGACACAAAGTCATATTCACCTTCAGGTCCCTTTCAAAACTGTCAGGTGTAAAGTGAACAGAACACACAACTGTGTTCCTGCTGTTCACGTCAGGCAGATTTTTCCTCTTGACAGCTGTCTTCCACTTGGTCACCAGCTCCCTGCTTTTGGGAAACTAAAAAAAAGAGATGCCACGGCACTCCATTTTTTTTGATGCATTATAGCATCCCACAACACAGCAATTCACCATAGTGAAAGGAAATGCTAATGACAGGTTCAGTGGAAAACTGAAATACTACAGCACAAGTTTGCATAGGCGAGTGGACCACATGAAGTACTATGCTTTCCCATGATCGCGCTCATTGGCCGAGCCCGTCACTGACGTCAGAGCGCGAGTGTGCATGCACAACATGGCGACGATAAATACCGCAATTTTGGGGTAAGAAAAACATTTTAAAATCTGTGTTTACACCATTGCAGGTGCTGCGGCAATCACAGGATCCACCAAGGTACTGTACCAAATGTATTCTAAACACAGTCTGAACCATTAGCAACATTTCTTTCCCCTTTAATACAGTATCTATACTAGTAAAATGCAACCGAGAAAAGGTGAATGGATGGCTAAGTTTGCAGATGAATCATAGATAGGATGCATTGTTGAGTCAGAGGAGACGTGATATGCATACAGAGAGAACTGGATGGGATGGCTGACTGGGCTAAAACATACAAGATGAGCTTTAACACAGAAAATGTACAGTATTACTTTGAGAAGAGAAATATCTAAGGGCAAATTACAACCTCACAGGAGAATAGCTTCCTTAAATCAAATATTGAAAGAGATCTAGGAGTCCTTATTCCCAATAAAGTAAAACAAGTGACACAATGTGAGAAAGCAGTCAGGAAATTCAGTTGGATCATGGGATGTATCAGAAATCACTGTGTTTGAAAAGACAGTGAAGTGCACACCACTGTACAGGACTTAGGTTAGGCACTACATGGACTAATATGTACAATTTAGGTCAAATCAAAATAGAGATTTAATGGGATTGCAGGGAGTCCAGATGAGAGCCTTCGGGGATGATAAAGAGCATGAGTGAAAAGATATATCAGGAAAGAAACAAACAATTAGACTTAAACAGGTTCAAAAGGAGAAGAAGGATGAGTGGGTACCTATTTTTAGCATATGTCTTCCAAAGACGCAGGGCTGATGCAATGTCTATACCTCACACTTAGAGACAGAAACAATGTAAGGGGAAATGATAAACTGCTGAGGGGGAATCTTTTTAAATCTGAAAGCAGGTGAACTTGGTTCACTCTCTGGGTAGTAATGGCATGGAATGCGCTCCCCCAAGAGTTGGTGGGTAGTGGGACACTTACAGAGTTCAAACAGAAACTGGATCAATATATGAATGAAACAGGAATCGAGAGAAACAAACAGAACTTGGATTGATATTTGATTGACACAGAAATCACTGGAGGCAAACAGAAGCTGGATCAATATATGAATGAAACAAGAACCAAGGGAGGAAATTCACTGAGAATATGACAGACAAACTAAAAGGGCTTTGCTTGTTTTTTTGTTTTTATGGGGCTCACCACAACATAACCCAGAAAGATCATCTTAGGGCAGCTGGTTCATTCCACTGGGGTGTCATACAGATGAGGAACACTGATGAGTTCTGGTAGGATGAAACACATGTCTATGTCTTCTGTTGGCACCCTTTACAGACTGTGTGAGAGGCCTTTCGGCACCATGCATTTCTGCTTAAAGTTGAACTAGCATCATTTTCTGTGGAGATTTGCATATACAGCCCATGATGCTTTGTATTATGGGGGTATGTGTGATTTTGTATTTCTTTAAAAAGGCTTTGCCCACTTTTCTCTAACATATTTATGTAACCTATGAAATAATTTCTCCCATCATCTTCTTTTTTCCAGGAAAACCATATACAGCATGTCTAAAATTTCCCCCAAACACATCTTGTCTATTTTCCATTCCTTAGTTATCATGAATATCAGTGGGCAAACACCCTGAAAAAGAAAGTGTGTCTACCAATGGTAATTGCAGTGAAAAATGACCTCGCTCAACTCTTCCACAGTGTAGATAGGTTGCTAAACCCATCGTATCCCCAGTCTGAAAAAGTATTTTTGCTAGAGAAATGTGAAGAATTTGATACTTTTGTCTCTGACAACATATTATCCACTATCCACCCACACACATATCTCTGGGTTGAGGGTGGAGGTTGCTAGACTCCAGACTGAGTTGGCTGGGATTCACAGGACTTTTTCCCCCACCAAGGGGCCACCAAGTCTGACACCATTACCTCAGAGGATGTTAGGGAGCAGGAGGGCTCCAGAATGGGGGCTGTTAGGACAGAGGCACATTCCTCAACTGGTACCACTATGTAATTCCTACACTGCTCTGGCACGGTGGGACTGCTGCGAGGAGGCACCAACAGTAGTGAACAGGAAAGATGTGGAGGACCTCCATAGTGGAGACCCCAAGGAGAGTGGTAGAGGACCCCAGAGGAGGAGGAGGAAGCAACTTCTGGTAGGGAACTTGAGTGTGTGGGGGACAGATTTGGGAATAAGAAATGGGGAGGGGCAGGTTAGGTGCCTACCCAGTACAACGGCCTATAAGGAAGGAAAGCAGATCCTGAGGATCACTAGGGTAGCAGGACAGGAAGGAGATTCAGATGTCATTGTCCAACTGGGGACTAAATACCTGGATTGGGATGGAGCTGGGATAGTGCAAGGAGAGTTTAGGGAGCTGGGAATGGGTCTTTGACAGGCAGCTTGCTCAGTGACTTTTCTGAGGTCTTTCAGCACCATGCATTTCTGCTTAAAGTTGAACCAGCATAATATTCTGTGGTGATTTGCATATGCAGCCCATGATGTTTTGCATTGTGGGGGCATGTGTGATATTGCTGAGGTTCTGCCTGTCTATGACAGGGGACAGGAGAGGGATCTCTATACCACAAGCTTCAACTCATGGCTAAAGAAATGGTGCAGAGAGGAAGGGTTCAGCTACATTGAAGACTGGGGACCCACCTGCAAGGATGAAGGTCTATACAGAGGTGATGGTCTGCTCAGTGGTTTTTAATGAGGATGATGCCTGTTTATGATAGGGGGTAGGAGAGGGATCTCTACACCAAGACCTTCAACTCTTGTTTGAAGGAATGGTTCTGAGATGAGGGTTTCAGTTTCACTGTGGATTGGAGAGCCACCTGGAGAGATAAGAGCCTTTAAAGGAGTGATGGCCTGCATCCATTTGGGGGGGAACTGCAGTCCTCAGTGGATAGTTTCAATGTTATTTTGATGAACATTTAGAGTAGCCAAGGGGTGCTGCAGAAGGATTTGAGGAGTCAGAAGCTGCCCTTCCCCTTAATAAAGGAATCAGGATGGTAGTGATAAAGGAGGAAAGGAAACAGAGTATTAAAAAGAGAGGGTGGAAAGAGGGAGGGCAAAAACAAAAAAGGGGGATCAACAAATAGAGTGGAAACAAAATCTGGAAGGCCATGTCTGGGAATGCTAGAAGTCTAGGAAATAAGATTGCGGACCTAGAGGCCATCATGGCAAAGGCTGACCTGGATACTGTGGTCATTACTGAGTCATGGTGCACTAAAAACCATGACTGAGACATTGCCATACCAGGCTATACTCTGTTCAGGAAGGACCAGGTGGGAAAGAAAGGAGGATGTGTGCTGCCTTATGTGAGGGGAAACATAAAAGCAACAGAAATGCAGGGAAAACAGTGGGAGGCAGAGGTACTGTGGGTCACCATGGAGATGGGGAATGGAGCCATTATTCGTACTGGAGTGATCTATAGACCTCCAGCACAGGAGGATGAATTAGATAACGTACTAGCGGAAGCCATCGACATGATGGCAGAAAAGGGAAAGGTGCTTCTCATTGGGGACTTCAACCTGCCAGATGTGGATTGCAGCAACCCAGCAGTGGCTTCAGATAGAAGCAGGGACATCCTGGATGCTCTGCAAGGGCATTCCTCGGGCTATTAGTCAGTAAACTCACTCATGATTGGGCAATACTGGACCTGGTACTCACTAATAGGACAGTGTTGCAGACATGAAGGTGGGAGGCCATTAAGATACCAGTGATCACTGTACAGTGTTGTTCAATATAAGGATGGCTTTGGAATGGAACTGCACATGGGTTTAGGATCCTGGACTTCAGGAGGGCAGATTTTATAAAGATGGGTGAATGATTTAGTTCATTAGTAGAAAACTGAATATTCTGATAGTGTTATTTGTCATTATCTAGAGACTGTAGGTTCACTGGTTATATGATTGTACTTCCCTCTGGTTGTTTTGTTGGCCCATATTGTTGCATTTGTTTAACAATCTTCAATAAAGAATATTGAATTGCAAGATGGGTGAATGACTCAGGAATAACCTGGCAGGAGGATGCCGAGATAAGGCTGAGGAAGAACGGGCTAAGATAAAAGGGAGCATAGTAAATGCAATAAATCTCTGTGTCAAACAAGTGAGCAAAAGCTGAAGAAGATGAGAGAGGGAGACCAGCTACCCTACAACAAGGAGGTGATTTACTGAGTACATTGAAATTAATTCTTAATTCAAGGGCCTATAATACTAAGTAGAAGTCAATGTTTTAGTTCTCTGTTTTTGGAGTTTTCTTTTCTTAGTGTAACTTTAATTTGCCAGAGAGGTAATCTAACTGGGAGAGTATTTTCAGTAATTTGTGACTAGAGCTGTTACTGAAACTCTGTGAAAGAGGTGTCTGGTAAGGGGAGGAGCTGAAGAAAGCTTGAGGGACTGTGGATTACAAACAGGAGTTGACTGTGGACTCTGTTTGCTGCAGAAGCTGAGAGAGGGAGACCAGTTACCAGCTATCAGCTACCTTAAACTAGAGCTGTGTTTTACCCTATAGGTTACAGAAGAAAGCCTTTTTTTACCAGATTGTTGATTGTTTTTTGTAGTAACTGAGTACCAAAGGAACAACCCCCCAACCACCCCAATTCCCCAACCACCTCCGGGTGTTCTACCTTTATAGTGGAATGCCAGGCTACACCCACGTAAAAACACAGGAACAGTTAGGCAGCACAGCACAATCAATAGCCTAGCTGGTATACAAGCAGAATTACAAAGGGTGTAGCTAGCAACTAGGTCCACAAAGGCACATACAAGAGGAGGAGAGAGTAGCTGTAAGTCACTACAGAAGGAGAGAAAGACAGGGAGAGAAGGAGAAGGCAAAAAAAGGTTAGCTTCTGGAGGTCTGTCTCTAAGCAAGTAAGAAGGAGACTACTGAGAAATACTAAAACTTCCTTTCCCAGAACAGGAAGAGCAGAAGCTGTAAGGGCACAGAGGCAGTAGGAAAGTAGGGAGAAAAATAAACCAAATAAAAAGAAAAGAGAGAGAGTAAAAAGTAAGGATACAAAACAACAGTCGAGGGGCCATAAATAAGACATGATGGGAGTGGTTCAGTGCAGTGGCTGTGGAGCAGCAGTCTTGCGGGAGGTATTCTGGAGGATGCGGTGTTGTCCCATCTACAGGCACCTCTCTGAGCTGAGGGAGGAGGTTGCTTGTCTTCAGGCTGAGTTGGCCAGGATTTGGGGGACCTCTTCTCCCACCCAGGGACCACCAGGGTCACCACTGCTGCCTCAGAGGTTGCCAAGAAAGAGGAGTGGTTGGACCACAGTGGGCTCAGGGAGGGTGAGGGTGGTGGAGCAGAGGTGCATCCCTCCAGTTGTACATCTCCACAATTCATATGCTGTTCTGGCACAACTTGATTCCTCTATGGAGGCACCCACAGTGGAGACCAAGGAGGATGCTTGGAACTTCCACAAAGGAGACCCACAAGAGGGTGGCACAGGACCACACAGGGCAGGAAACAACTCCTGGTTGGGGACTCAATTGTTAGGGGGCAGAACTGGAGGGGGGATGGGAGAGGGAGGCAAGGTGCCTGCCTGGTGAAATGGCTTGGAGGGACAGGGGTGAATCCTCAGGATCATGAGAGCAGCTACACAGGGGAGGGAGCTGGATGTCACTGTCCACCTAGGGACAAATGACCTGGCTGGGAGTGAGATCAGAGTAGTGCAGTGGGAGTTTATAGAGCTGGGGTGGGGCCTTAGATAAGTAGCATGCACGGTAACCTTCTTGGAGGTGCTGCCTGTCTATGGCATAGAAGAGGCTAGGGTGCTCCATACCATGGGATTCAATCAATGGTTGAAAAACTGCTGCAGAACTCAGGGTTTTAGCTTTATTGGGGACTGGGCATCCACCTGGAGGGATACAGGCCTATATCAGTGTGATGGTCTGCATCTGTCCAGGAGGGGAACTAGAAGCCTAGGTGATAGGTTTAAATGCTTCATTGGCAAGCATTTCAACTAGCCAAGGGGGGAGGCACTGAAAAGGAGCAGGAAAATCTTAGCCCCCCCCAACAAAACAGGGTAGTTTGTGAGGTAAACACCAAAATAGAGAAGTCAATAGGGAGAAGGGCAGGGGTAAATGGAGTAAAAGGCAGTAAGGACAGGGATGGTGCTAACAGGGGTAAGACCATCAAAAAATGGAGGGCAATGAGTATCAGTGCCCATAGTCTGGGTATCAAGCTCCCTGAGCTAGTGGCCTGAAGGAAGAGGCAAGCCTGGATATCGTGGCAGTCACAGAACCATGGCTTTAGAGAACCATGACTAGGATGTCAACATACCAGGGTACACAACCTACAGGAGGGACAGGGAGGATAGAAGAGGAAGAGGAGTAGCTCTCTTTGTAAAGGAAGGGATCAAAGCAATGGAACTAAAGGGTAAACAGGGAGAAGAGGAGACACTGTGGGTCACCCTGGACACAGGAAATGACACCACAATTTGCGCGAGGGTTGTATACAGATCCCTGTCTCAGGGTGAGGAAATGGACAAGGAAATGATAGAAGGCATCCTTTGGATGGCAGAAAAAGGGACATATTGTTGACGGGGGCCTGAATATGCAGATGTTAGCTGGAACATCTTTGCTGCAGCCACATCAAAGAGCAAGGCCATTCTTGATGCTCTGCAGGGGGCATGCCTCATACAGCTAGTGCTGGAACCTACTCTGGAGGGAGCAATCTTAGACATGTTACTCTCAAATGGGGACGGAGACAGAATCTCAGATTTAGAAGTGGGTAGCCATCTGGGAACAAGTGACCACTAAACAATGTGGTTCATGATAAACACAGCCATTGAGTCAAGCCATACAAATGTGAGGGTACTGGACTTTAGGAGGGCTGACTTTAGCTAAATGAGAGAGTGCCTCAGTAAAGCACTAGCAAACGGACAAGAAGGAGGGGTGGAGGAGCAATGGGGAAACATCAAAACTGCCATGACAGAGGCAACAAGCCTTTGTGTGAAGCAAATAAATCAAAATGAAGGAAAAAAATACTATGGCTCTCAAAAGAGGTGGTGGGGAAGGTTAAGGAGAAAAAAGAGCAACAGGATGTATAAGAAAACACAGAAGGAGCAGGATGGAGAACTGTACCAGTTAAAGCAGAAGGAAGCAGGGAAGGCAGTCAGAATAGAAAAGGCCCAAACCAAGAAATTGATAGCCAACTCAGTTAAGAAGGGTGATGAAACCTTTTATAGGTACATTAGGGAGCGAAGAAAGACCTAGGGAGGATAGTGAGGCTTAATAAAGGGGAGGGGTGGGCAGAGGGTGACAATGAAAAGCAGGATACTGAGTGAATACTTTGCTCAGTATTCATAAAAGAAGAAGAGGGGAGGTACCTAATCCAATCAATAGAAGCACTCTTGATAGGAGAATTGATACCAGTCCATTCACAGAAGAAAGGGTTCTGAAAGAACTCCTGAAACTGAAGGTGGAAAAAGCAGTATGACCTGATGGGATTCACCCCAGAATTCCAAAGGAACTAAGGGGAGAACTAGTGACACCACTGACTACCCTTTTTAACAAATCATGGGAGGATAGTGTGGTACCTGAGGACTGGAGGGAGGTGGATGTGAATCCCCTTCACAAAAGTGGGAGTAAAACAGAGGCAGAAAACTACAGACCTGCTAGTTTGACCTCAGTGATAGGGAAAATGATGGAATTACTTCTGAAAGAAATCATTGTTGAGTACCTAGAGGCCAGCGGATCACATGACCCAAGGCAGCATGGATTCACAGTGAGAAGGTTATGTCAGATGAATCTAATAGATTTCTTTGACTGAGTGACAAAAGTAGTAGACCAGGGAGGGGCTGTGGACATGGACTACCAAGACTTTAGCAAGGCATTTGACACAGTTCCACACAAAAGATTAATAAAAGTTAGCCAGCCTGGGAGTGGGTCCCAGGGTAGTAGCCTGGGTAAAACATTGGCTATACAACAGGACACAGAGGGTAATAGTAAACAGACTCCACTCCGAAGAAAGGGGGATTACTAGCAGGGTACCACTGGGCTCAGTACTGGGACTGGTCCTTTTTAATGTCTTTATAAGTGACATTGCAGAGGGACTGGAAGAAAATGTACGCCTCTTTGTAGACGAGACAAAGATCTGCAACAGGGTTGATACACAAAGGTGTCTGTGGAAAGGATGAGAAGGGACTTGGCAAGGTTGAAGGAATGGTCAAAAGTATGGCAGCTTAAATTCAATGAAAAGAAATGCAAAGTAATACACCTGGGAAACAAAAACCTAGGGGAAGAGCATACAATGAGGGGGAGGGAGAGGTACTGACAATAACAAAAATGGAAAGGGATCTGGGGATAGTCGTATCAGATGATCTAAAGATAAGCAAGCAATTTGAGAAGGCAGTAAGGAGGGCTGGGGGAATACTGTGATGTATAAGGAAAGCCATCACCAGTAGAAAACAGGAAGTTGTTATCCCTCTGTACAGACAGTTGGTGAGACCCCATCAGGAGTACTTCATGCAGTTCTGGAGACCCCATCTCCACAAGGACATAGACAAGATGGAGGCAGTCCAGAGGAGGGCAAAGAAAATGGTGCAGGGTCTGCAACAGAAGCCATATGAAGAGAGACTAAAGGAGCTTAATATGTATACCCTCGAAGAAAGGAGGGAGAGGAGAGACATGATAGAAACTTTCTAGTACCTCAAGGAAAACAGCAAAGTCTAAGAGGGTAGCATCATTCAGAAAAAGGGATGCACAAGAATACGGGGGCACAATTTGTCGATAGAGGGGGGACGGCTCATGGGCAACTTGAGGAAGTATTTTTTCATGGAGAGGGTGGTGGACATGTGGAATGGCCTTCCTGAGGAGATCGTGGGGTCAAAAACAGTGAGGGTATTCAAGAATGCATGGGAAAGACATAATGCCATTCTGGTGGGGGTTAGGAAGAAGTAGGCTGTTGGTTAGCTAGGATCTGCAGCTTATCCAGCAGGCAGGGAAATGGGGAGACTGGGTGGACCAAGCAGTCCTTATCTGTTGTCAAAGTCTGTGTTTCTGTGTTTTTATAAAATGAGACCACTATGGTTCTCCAAACAGGTGGATGAAAAGGTGAAGGCTACAAGGGTAGCATGCAGAAGGTATAAGGAGATGCAGAGGAAGGAGGATAAGGAGGTGTATCAGGGGAATCAGAGTTAAGCAGGGAAAGCATTAATGAGCACAAAGGCACAAACTGAAGAGAGAATAGCCAAGTAGGTAATGAAAGGGGACAAGACATTTTTTAGTATGTAAGTGAAAATAGGAAGACCAGAGGTGGGACTATGAGGTCAAAAAGGGAAGAGAGGTCTGTAAAGAGGGGCACCAGGAAAAGGCAGACATCCTGAACAAATACTTTTGTTCATTGTTCACAGAAGGAGAAGAAGAGGGTCCACAAAATGTAACAGAAGCTTTGGAGGGTTGGGGTGGACACTAGTTTGTTTTTGAAGATGAGAGTCCTGAAGTGACTTGCTAATCTGAAGGTGAAAAACACAATGGGTCCAGATGGGGTGCACTGAAGAGTATTGAGGGAGCTCAGGGAAACACTGGCTGTACCACTGACTGTTCTATTTAATAGGTCACTGGACACAGGATTAGTTCCAGAGGACTGGATGAGGGTCAATGTAATTCCACTACACAAAAGTGGTAACACGGACAAGGTTGGCAATTATAGGACAGTCAGCCTGAGATCAGTTGTGGGAAAGTTAATGGAATAACTACTGAAGGAAAGGATTCCGGAATATCTTGAATCCAGTAGATTACATGACCTGAAGCAGCATGGTTTCATGGGGGGGGGGGAGTCATGTCAAACAAATCTGATCGATTTCCTTGACTGGCTGACAAAGGATTTAGATCAGGGTGGAGTGGTGGGCATAGCCTACTTAGATTTCGGTAAGGCATTCAACACTGTTCACATATAGGAGACTAGTAAGCAAGCTAGGTATCATAGGAGTGGGTCCAAAGGTGGTAAACTGGATAAGAAATTGGTTAGGGAATTGGTGACCGAGAGTCACGGTAAATGGAGTTCACTCCAAAAAAGGGAGGATGACCAGAGGAGTGCCTCAGGGATCAGTGCTGGGACCAGTCCTCTTTAATGTCTTTATAAGTGACATTGCAGAGGAGCTGGAAGGGAAGGTTTGCCTCTTTGTGGATGACACCAAAATCTGCAATAGGGTGGACAATATGAGTGGGTGGAAGGGATGAGCTGACACCTGAGAAAGCTAGAGGGGTGGTAAAAGGTATGGCAACTGGGTTTCAGTGTGAAGAAGTACAAAATAATGCACTTAGGGCACAGAAATCCAGGAGTGGAGTACAAAATGGGTGGAGTGGTATTGACAACCATCAAGCAAGAAAGAGACTTGGGGGTAATCTTATTGGATGACCTAAAGATGGCCAGGTAGTGTGACAAGGCAGCGGAGGGCTAGTGAGATACTAGGGCGCATAGGGAGGAGTATCACCAGCAGAAAGAGGGAGTTGGTGTTGCCTCTGTATAGATCACTGGTAAGACCCTACCCAGAGTACTGCACTGTGTCTAATTCTGGAGACAGACCTCTGGAAGGACATTGACAGAGTGGAGGTTGTCCATAGGAGGGGAAAATAAAATGGTGCAGGGTCTGCATCAAAGGCCCTATGATGAGATACTAAAGGATCTCAATATGTATACCGTGGAGCAGAGGAGAGGGGATATGATACAGACCTTTAAATACCTAACAGGGATAAATAAGATACAGGAGGAAAGAATTTTTTAGAAGAAAAGGTGCTTATGAATAGAGATGGGTGAAGTCCGCAAATTTCATTCCGCTAAATATTTCTCAAATTTTGCACATTTTGTGAAATATTCCTCAAATGCGAAATGCGAAATTACACCTGCAAAATGTGGAATTTGGACTGTGAAATGCAGAATTTTGCCTGCAAACAGCAGAATTTTGCAACTTGTGGGCAAAATTCCACCATTCTTGACCCAAATTCCACATTTCATGGGTGGAATTTTACATTTATCACCCTCGAAATATTTAAAGAAATGTGCAATATTCACAAAGTATTTCATGGGGCAAAATTCCCAATTTCTCAAGAACTTCACTGCCGAAATTAAATGTCACTGCATCTCTACTTATGAACAAGGAGACATGCTATGAAGCCAGAGGGGGTTAGATTCAGAAGAGGTGTGAGGAAGAATGTCTTCACAGAAAGAGTGGAGGATTCCTGGAACAGCCTTCCAATGGAGGTGGTGGGGGCAAAAACAGGGGTGGAGTTCAAGAATGCATGGGATAAGCACAAGGGAATCATAGTGGAAAAGAAGGGGGGAGGGTTGAAAGCTGTAGATCAGGCACGGTCTGTGGTAATAGTAATATAGTAGCACAGTAGTTGACAGCAGGTAAGGACCGCTTGACCCACCTACAGTAGTCTGCCAGTATTCCTTGCCCGCATCAGCAGCGAATGACCCTGCTTAGACATTGGCTTTTGCTTCTCTTTCCCACATCAAGGGTTCCTTTATGTCTATCCTGTGCATGTGTGAATCCCTCTACTGAGTTAGCACCCACCAGCTCCTGGGGCAGGCTATTCCAAGCATCTACCACCCTTTCTGCGAAGAAAATCTTCCTCACATTTCATAGAAACATAGAAGTTGATGGCAGATAAGGACTGCAAGGCCCATCCAATCTGCCCATTTCTTTTCCTTTTTTTATCATTGAATACTTTCTCACCTGCAGCCACAGTCCTGCCAATCTTCAACCACTGCTCAGCCACCGCCAACCCCGAAGCTATTGTGACCAGCTGGCATAGGCAGCTAGACCATCAAGAGGGGCTCCCCCTAAGCTCCTGTACCCAGTGAAGATCCACTATCGGCGCATGACATCCAGGCATCGTCGAATCGGTGAACTGCGGTCATCAAGCTGCCATGGACTTGTGCTGCTATTTCCTTGTTCTTCCCCAATGGGGGCATGGACATGCAATGACGTCCGTGCACTAACGTGCAGACATCTGCCATGCTGCCCCCCAACTTTCAGCACCCATGCCTCTGCAGTACCTCTGGGCGTCCCCAGGGACCACCAGAACATGGTGTGCATCCACCCCTTTCCTCAGGACTAGGAGAGCTGTCGTTGGATGCTCAATCCTAGTCTGCCCCTGTCTACCCCCAATGACCCTGGGCTCATTCCTGAACCCGGGTCGCAGGCGTGGAGTGAGGTGTGGCATCCAGCACCTCAACCGTCACGCCACCGGGCTGGCTACACATTTCTTTTTCTACCTCATGAATGTGCCATTGGCCTTTGATCTATCAATGGCCTATCTAGTCATACTCATCTGTATTGCTCCATTATGCCTATCCCATGCCTGTTTGAAGCCCTGCACTGTATTCATATCCACCACTTCCTGAGGTAGGCTGTTCCATGCATCCACCACCCTTTCTGTGAAAAAGAACTTCCTCACATTACCCCTTAATCGACCTTCCTCTAATCTCATGCTGTGTGCTCTTGTCCTGCTGTTTTCTTATATTGAAACATGTTAGGCTCTTTCACCTTGTTAATGCCTTTAAGGTGTTTGAATGTTTCAATCATATCACCTCTCTCCCTCCTTTGCTCTAGGATATACATATTGAGCTCAGTTAATCTGTCCTCATATGTTTTCTGATGCAGTCCCTGCACCATTTTGGTTGCCCTTCTCTGGACTGCCTCAATTTGGTTTATGTCCTTGTGAAGGTGTGGCCTCCAGTACAGCATGCAGTACTCCAGATGGGGCCTAACCAGTGTCTTGAAAAGAAGGATTATTACCTCCCTCTTACAACTTGTGATACCCCTACTAATACTCCCCATCATCCCTCTAACCTTATCTTCTGCTTTAGTGGTCTGCCTGGAAGATTTCAGATCATCAGTGATGATGCCGCCCAAGTCTCTTTCTTCCCTTGTGACTACCAGCAACTCCCCTCCCAGCCTATAGGTGGCTTCAGGGTTTCTCATCCCTACTGGGACTAAGAACTAGAACTCTTGTACTGTGACCTTCAATTAAGGGTAAAAAAAAAAGTTAGTGTGTTTGTCAGAGTTAGTTGAAGTGAATTGTTATCTGTGTATCTGTTATCTGTGTAATTATCTAGGTGCTTGTCACAGGTGGCTGAAGGGAATTGTTATCTGTGAAATTAACTTAGTGTAGAAAGATTTGCAAAGTAGGGAGAGTGGCTAAGCTAGAAGGAGCCAGATTTAAACACTGTCCTAGATAGCTTCTGACAGACCACCAGGAGGAAGGAGCTGCTGATATAACTAAACTTCTCTACTGGGACTATATTGCCCTCCTTCCCTCCCCTCCACCCACCCCCGCCCAAAGGCAGTTCTACTTTTATAGGCACATGATTTGACTGACAACAGGAACTTCCTGTTTGGGAGCAGGAAGTGAGTGATCACAGAGCCACCAAAGACTCACCATCCTAGAAGGGCAAGAGTAGCTCTCCTTCCCCCCCCCAGCTGCTGGAGGTCTGACTCTGAGCAAGTAAGGAGATTACTCAGAAATATAGGAACTTCTTGTCTCAGAACAGGAATATCAGGAGCTAAAAGGGCACAGAGGCAGTAGGTAAATAGGGAGAGAAAAAAAAAGAAATAAACAAACAGAGGAAAGAGAAAGTATTCCAAACAACAGTTAGGGGGCCAGGAAAAGACATGATGGGAGTGGTGCAGTGGCTGTGGAGCAGCAGTCTTCTGGGAGATGTTCTGGAGGATGCAGTGTTGTCCCATCTGCAGGCACCTCTGGGCTGAGGGAGGAGGTTGCTCATCTCCAGGCTGAGTTGGCCAGGATTTGTGGGACCTCATCTCCCACCCAGGGACCACAAGGGTCACTGCCATTGCCTCAGAGGCTGCCAAGAAAAAGGAGTGGTTGGATCACAGTGGGCTCAGGGAGGGTGAGGGTGGTGGAACAGAGACACATCCCTCCAGTTGTACCTCTCCACAATTTCTATGCTGTTCTGGAAAAGTATGGTTCCTCTATGGAGTCACCCACAGTGAAGACCAAGGAGGATGCTGGGAACCTCCACAAAGGAGACCCACAGAAGGGTGGCATAGGACTGCACAGGGGAAGGAAACAACTCCTGGTGGGAACTCCATTGTTAGGAAGCTAGAACTGGGGAAGAAGGGGAGAGGGAGGTAAGGTGCCTGCCTGGCACCATGGCTTGGAGGGACAGGGAGTGAATCCTCAGGATTGCAGGAGCAGCTGCACAGGGGAGGGAGCTGGATGTCATTATCCACCTAGGGACAAATGACCTGGCTAAGAAAGGAATTAGAGCAGTGCAAGAAGCATTTGTGAAGATGGGGAGGGGCCTTAGACAAATAGCACGCATGGTAACCTTCTCTGAGGTGCTGCCTGTCTATGGCAGAGGTGAGGCTAGGGTGCTCCACACCATGGAATTCAATCAATGGTTGAAAAGCTGGTGCAGAGCTCAAGGATTTGGCTTCATTGGGGACTGGGGGTCCACCTGGAGGGATGCAGGCCTATACTGGTGGGATGGTCTGCATCTGTCCAGGAGGGGAACCAGGATCCTAGGTGATAGGTTTAAATGCTTCATTGGCAAGCATTTAAACTAGCCAAGGGGTGAGACACTGGAGAAAAATCAGGGTACTGAGTGAGGTAGAGACCAGCATAGAGATGTCGATAGGGAGAAGCGCTGGGTTAAATGGAGAAAATGACAAATGCAATAAGGACAGGGATGGGGCAAAAAGGGGTAAGGCCATCAAGAAATGGAGGGCAAAGAGTACCAAAGCCTGTAGTCTGGGCAACAAGCTCCCTGAACTGCTGGCCTTGAAGGAAGAGGGATGCCTGGATATTGTAGCAGTCGCAGAAACATGGTACACAGAGAACCATGACTGGGATGTTAACATACCAGGGTACACAACCTACAGGAGAAACAAGGAGGGGAGAAGAGGGGGAGATTAGCTCTCTATATAAGGGAAGGAATAAAAGCAACTGAACAAAAGAGTAAACAGGGAGGAGAGGAGGCACTGTGGGTCACCTTAGAGACTGGAAATGGCACCACAATCCGCACAGGGGTTATATACAGACCCCCATGTCAGGGAGAGGGAATGGAAAAGGATATGATAGAAGGCATATTTAGGATGGCAGAGAAAGGGGAGATACTGTTGATGGGGGACCTTAATATGCCAGATGTTAACTGAAGCACCTCTGCTGCAGCCACATCCAAAAGCAGGGCCATTCTTGATGCCCTTCAGGTGGTATGCCTCAGACAGCTTGTTTTGGACCCTACTCATGAGGAAGCAATCTTAGACCTTGTACTCTCAAATGGGGACAGTGAGAGAATCTCAGATCTAGAAGTGGGTAGCCATTTAGGAACAAGTGACCACCAAACAGTGTGGTTCACGATAAACTCAGCTACTCAGAGTCAAGCCATACAAAAGTGAGGGTTCTAGACTTCAGGAGGGCTGACTTTGGCAAGATGGGAGAGTGCCTTAGAAAAGCACTAGCAAATGGGCTAGAAGGAGGGGCGGAGCAACAATGGGGAAATATTAAAACTGCCATCACAGAGGCAACAAGCCTTTGTGTGAAGCAAATGAACAAAGCAAAATGAAAGAAAAAGCCACTATGGTTCTCAAAAGAGGTGGCGGTGAAGGTTAGGGAGAAAAAGATAGCATTTAGGAAGTATAAGGAAACACAGAAGGAGCAGGAAAGAGAACTATACCAGTTAAGGCAGAAGGAAGCAGGGAGCGTAGTCAGAATAGCAAAGGCCCAAACTGAGGAAAAGATAGCCAATTCAGTTAACAAGGGGGATAAAACCTTTTATAGGTATATTGGAGAACATAGAAAGACAAAGAGAGGGATATCGAGGCTGAATAGAATGGATGGTGGGTGGGCAGAGAGGGACAGTGAAAAAGCAGGGATACTGAATGAATACTTCTGTTCAGTATTCACAAAAGAGGAGGTGTAATCCGATTAACAGAAGCACTCTGTATAGGGGGATCGATCCCAGTCCTGTCACAGAAGAAAGTGTTCTGAAAGAACTCCTAAAATTGAAGATGGACAAAGCAAATGGGGCCAGTTGGAATTCACCCCAGAATTCTAAAAGAATTAAGCAGAGAACTAGTGACACCATTGACTACCCTTTCTTTTTAACAAATCATGGGAGGATGGTGTGGTACCTGAGGACTGGATGAAGGCAGATGTGATTCCCCTTCACAAAAGTGGGACCAAGACAGAGGCAAGAAACTACAGACCTGTCAGTTTGACCTCTGTAGCAGGGAACGTGATGGAATCACTTCTGAGGGAAAGAATTGTTGAGTACCTAGAGGCCAGTGTGGCACAGGACCCAAGGCAGCATGGGTTCACTGTGGGAAGGTCATGTCAGATGAATCTAATTGATTACTTTGACTGGGTGACCAAAGTAGAAGACCAGGGAAGGGCTGTGGACATGACCGACCTAGACTTTAGCAAGGCAATGACACAATCCCACACAAAAGATTAATAGTCAAATTAACCAGCCTGGGAGTGGGTCCCAGGGTGGTAGCCTGGGTAAAACATTTGCTGGACAACAGGACACAGAAGGTAATTGTAAATGGAGTCCACTCTGAAGAAAGAGGGTTTACTAGTGGGGTACAGCAGGGTTCATTTCTGGGTCCAGTCCTTTTTAATGTCTTTATAAGTGACATTGCAGAGGGTCTGGAAATAAAAGTATGCCTCTTTGCAGATGACACAAAGATCTACAACAGGGCTGATACACAAGGAGGCATGGAAAGGATGAGAAGGGACTTGGCACGATTGGAGGAATGGTCAGAGGTATGGCAGCTTGTATTCAATACAAAGAAGTACAAAATAATGCACCTGGAAACAAAAACCCAGGGGAAGATTACACAATGGGGGGAGGTAGTAACAACAACAACAAACTCTGGCAGAGCCACTACGACTGTGAATGCGTTAAGTAGATAAGGGAGTTTCATGGGCTTAAACATAAACATTTATTTATTTATTTTAAAAATATCAGATTTACAAACCTTTGAGTCAGAGCCTCATTTACAAAGGCACCTCGTTGAAACTAATGCAAAGACAGCACAGTTAACAAGTCCAAAAACAATGGCTTGAAGAGCAGACATTTATAACAATCATTCACTGGAGACACATGGGTAGCAGTAGATAAACATATTACATAGTTTAGGCACACAGGCACCACATCAAGAAGACCAAATCAGTTCAAACAATATACAGTAGTTAAAACAAATAGACATCAGGAGTCAAACAGAAGCCCAGAGTGTTCACATGAAGGCTGTTGCATACACTAACTGAATCAAAGTATAGTACATTGAGAAAGGGCATATTTAAGAAATAAGGTATAATAGGGTGTGTGTTATCATGTAATAATGTCACTCCTGGGGTGGACTGAAGCATGAGGTGAAGCCGAGTATTTATTTATTTATTTATTTATTTGCACGTATTTATTTGATCCACTGGATCAGCAATATTTGCACAAGCTATGCCCAGTGCAGATTTTACAACACTGGTCCTGGTCTGGTGATCTGGGTTTTACCCATTCCACACTGCATATGGCTTAGTAATGACAAGTTTCCTAAATACTGGTACTTAATCCAGCTGTGTTCTGCTTGGTGTGTGTGTGTGTGTGTGTGTGTGTCTGTTTAAACATGTAACTTTCTATAGTATATTGTATAGCACTGTGAATCCTGGCTGAAGTGTTTTTTCTCTGCTGTGGCTAAGCAAGGTACTGTAACAAGACACTGGGCTGCTGTTGAGGCTATTAGACATCACATCAAAGGGATTGCTGTGAAGACTAACTTGGAGAAGATGCAATAAAACAAACTTGAATGACAGCCCCCAGACATCATAAAACACCCAGGGAAAATTAGAAAAACTTCTCTAACAGCCTAGGCAGAAACAAAACACAGTATTGAAGTGAGAACTCAAAACTGTAGTAATACATATATAAAGCTATGTAACTGGGGTTTCTGTAAGAAAACTGCTGCTAAATACTGTAGCTCTAACTCATTATTTGTGTTTTTGATGTTAAAACACTCCTGCTTGCTAGACCTGACGCACAAAGAAAACAAAAATAGTGAATTTGAGCTATTTAGTAGCTGTTGTCTTACAGAAACCCCAGTTAGCTTGCTCTCAGGTATCTGCTAAACTAACTGTTGACATTTGTGCTCCCTGGATAAGAACACTTACAAGGATCTGCTGTTGCTAAACTAATTTTAAAGAAGTACACATACTAAATCTAAGGGCATGGCTACATCATGTCACATGAGACAGGGGACATCATAGGAGAAAGAAAGCCAATAAAACTATTTGTTATGGAGATCCCCTGGGGTTGTAAAACTACCATACAGCTAGCAAGCTAATTTACGAAAAACTCCTAATAGCAGACAAAGGGAAAGACACACTAGGATTTAACATATATATCAAAACACTCTACATAACATATGTTTTTTGCACATTCTGGGTGGACTACTCCTTTAAAAAGAAAAATACACTTCATCACAAAATGTGCCCTCACATGAACATGCATGATTTATCTGTAAAGACAACTAAAAAAATGTATTTCTAAATGCATTTGTAACACCCGTGCTTTCAAGGTTATCTGTAAAGACAATTAAAAAAATGTATTCCTAAATGCATTAGTAACAGCAATGCTTTCAAGATTTTGAAACTACTAAAAATACAAACCATATATATAGATAGACAGAATATGGTAAACTAATATTTTTTATCCCAAAAGCTGAACTTTGGTTTCAGTATATGAATGTTTAAGAAATACCTGAAAGCTGTCTACTTTCCTTAGTTTTTAGACACTTCTTAGTCTTTCCTTTTGAGACACCAGGTGACTCTGATAATCATTTGTTCCAAGGGTTTTTAAGTCAGTTTGAGGCATTTTAAGTATTTTCTGTTCTAGTGCTTAACAAAATGCAGGGACTCCAGACTTGTTGCTCTGTTCCTTGGTCCACATCCCAAACATGTGAGTCTTCTTTCAGGATGGTAGATCCACCTCATGCCCCTCCCACATGAATAAAAAAAGAGGTGGGATGGACCTTCTGGAGCTTCTTGGGTGGAGGTGGGGTGGACCTTACTTCCCCCCAAAAAACAATGCTGCCTCCCTCTACTCAGGTTCCAGTTCTTGTACCACCCATTTAAGAAAGAAAATAGCACCCTGCAACCATTGACTAACATGAAAGCATATTTATTTGAGGGCAGAAAACATTTCTTGGAGGAGGGTAAGGCAGATGAGACTATTTACACTTTCAGTCAGTTCCACGGACAGAAAATATGACATCACTACTTTTGTACATGCAATACTCCTGTACGTTCTGCCCACAGTCGTAAAAATGGAAAGGGACCTGGGGGTAATCATATCAGATGACCTTAAGTTTGGCAAGCAATGTGAGAAGGCAGTAGGGAGGGTTGGGGGGATACTGAGATGTATAGGGAGAGGCATCACCAGCAGAAAACAGGAAGTTGTTATCCACCTGTACAGACAGTTGGTGAGAGCCCATCTGGAGTACTGCATCCAGTTCTGGAGACCCCAGCTCCGGAAGGACATAGACAGGATGGAGGCAGTTCAGAGGAGGGCAACTAAAATGGTACAGAATCTGCAAAGAGAAGCCATATGAGGAGAAACCAAAGGAGCTTAATATGTATACCCTTGAGGAAAGGAGGGAGGGGGGGACATGATAGAAACATTTAAGTACCTCAGTGGAATCAACAAAGTCCAAGAGAGCAGCATGTTTCAGAAAAAGAGATGTCCAAGAACAAGGGGACACAATTTGAAGATAGAGGGGGAACGGCTCAGGGGCAACGTAAGGAAGTATTTTTTCAAAGAAAGGGTGGTGGACGCTTGGAACAGCCTTCCTGAGGAGGTTGTGGGATCTAAAACTGTGAAAGAATTCAAGAATGCATGGGACAGACATAAGGCAATTTTTGTGGTAGGTAGGCGGCGGAAATAGGCTGTTGGTTAAATAGGATCTGTGGCTTATCCTCTAGGTAGGGAAATGGATAGACTAGGTGGGCCAAGCGGTCCTTATCTGTCATCAAAGTCTATGTTTCTATGTTTCTATGTGCATGATCTTGCAATTATTTGTGTTAAACCCCAGTTGCCACTCTTCCGACCATTTTGCTAGTTTATCCAGATCTCTCCTCATTCTGCCTACCCCATCTGGATCATCTACTCTGTTGCAGATCTTGGTGTCATCTGCAAACAGACAAACCTTACACTCCAGTCCATCTGCAATGTCACTGATGAAGATATTGAAGAGGACTAGCCCCAGGACTGATCCTTGAGGTACCCCACTTGTGACTTGCATCTCTTCTGACTGTATACCATTTACCACCACTCTCTGTTTTCTGTCCGTCAACCAGTTTGCCACCCAGTTGACCAACTTCTGACCAACCCTGAGCCTACCCAGCTTAATAATCAATCTTCTATGTTGAACAGTATCGAAAGCTTTGCTAAAGTCAAGGTAGGCGACATCAACTGCTCCCCCTTGGTCCACCACTCTGGTTACCCAGTCAAAGAAATCTATGAGCTGGGTAGGCTTGGGTGGGTCAGAAGTTGGTCAACTGGGTGGCAAACTGGTTGACGGGCAGAAAACAGAGAGTGGTGGTAAATGGTATACAGTCAGAAGAGATGCAAGTCACAAGTGGGGTACCTCAGGGATCTGTCCTGGGCCAGTCTCTTCAATATCTTCATTAGTGACATTGCAGATGGACTAGAGGGTAAGGCTTGTCTGTTTGTAGATGACACCAATATCTGTAACAGAGTAGATGATCCAGATGGGGTAGGCAGAATGAGAAGAGATCTGGATAAACTAGCAAAATGGTCAGAAGAGTGGCATGTAGGATTTAATGCAAAGAAGTGCAAGAGCATGCACATAGTCAAGAGAAACCCTGAAGCCACCTATAGGCTGGGAGGGGGGAGTTGCTGTTGGTCACAAAGGAAGAAAGAGACTTGGGCATCATCATCATTGATGACCTGAAATCATCCAAGCAGACCTCTAAAGCAGTAGGTAAGGCTAGGGGGATGTTAGGGTGTATTAGTAGGGGTATCACAAGTCGTAAGAGGGGAGGTAATAATCCCTCTTTACAAGACACTGATTAGGCCCCATCTGGAGTACTGCATGCAGTACTGGAGGCCACACCTTCACAAGGACATTAACCAAATTGAGGCAGTCCAGAGAAGGGCAACCAAAATGGTGCAGGGACTGCATCAGAAGACATATGAGGACAGATTAACTGAGCTCAATATGTATACCCTTGAGCAAAGGAAGGAGAGAGGTGATATGATCGAAACATTCAAACACCTTAAGGGCATTAACAAGGTGAAAGAGTCTAACATGTTTACATATAAGAAAAATAGTAGGACAAGAGGACACAGCATGAGATTAGAGGGGAGTCCGATTAAGTGGGAATGTGAGAAAATTCTTTTTCACAGAAAGAGTGGTGGATGCATGGAACGGCCTACCTCAGGAAGTGGTGGCTATGAATACAGTGCAGGGCTTCAAACAGGCATGGGATAGGCATAAGGGGAGCAATACAGATGGGTATGAATAGATAGGCCACTGACAGAGCAAAGGCCACTGGCACATTTATAAGGTAGAAAAAGAAATGAGCAGACTGGATGGGCCTTGCGGTCATTATCTGCCATCAACCTCTATGTTTCTATGTTTCTATGAGATTAGTTTGACAGGACCTTCCTTTTGTAAACCCATGCTGTCTTGAATCCTGTGCTGCTATGGGTTCCAGGTGTTGCACTATCCTTTCCTTAAGTAGTATCTCCATAATCTTGCCTACTACTGAGGTAAGACTGACTGGTCTGTAGTTCCCTGCCTTCTCCCTGCTACCACTCTTGTGGACCGGGATTATATGAGCCCTTCTCCAGTCTTCTGGGACCTCTCCTGTGCTCAGAGACTCACTAAACAGTTCTGATAATGGCTCTGCTAGTTCCACCCTTAGCTCCTTTAGTAACCTGGGATGTATGCCATCAGGTCCCATTGCCTTGTCCACCTTGAGCTTATCGAGCTCTTCTAGGACCCTTTCTTTTGTGAAGAGACCAGTGCACACCTCCCTCCCCCATGTGTCCATGGTACTGAGCTGTGGGCCCTGCCCTACCTTCTCTTCAGTAAATACTGAGCAGAAGTATCTATTTAGGACAAATGCTGTCACATGGTCCTCCTCCTCACACACACCCTTATCCCCTTTGATCTTAGCAATACCCCCTCTGGACTTTCTTCTTTCACTGATGTATCTATACAAAGTCTTGTCACCTTCTTTTACTGTTCATGCTTGTGTTTCCTTGGTTTGGACCTTTGCCTGCCTTACTGCCTTCACTGATTCCCTTAGGGAAGTTTGGTATGCCTCCCTATCTTCATCCTGCTGCGTTCCCTTATATTTCCTGAAGGCCAGCCATTTGACTCTGACCTTTTCTGCTATTGTGTTTGAGAACCAAAGTGGTTTCCTTCTTCTTTTGCACTTTCTTTTCTCAATAACACAATGGGATGTTGCTTCAAGTATTGCATCTTTAATGTTTGCCCACTTTGCCTGTAGCCCCTCACCTGTATTTCTTTTTGCCAGGGCTAGCTTAACTCTGTTGGCCATCTTATCAAAGTCAGCTCCTCTGAAGTCCCATATTTTTGCATTGGAATGGGATGATTTTGTTCTAGTGGCCAAATTGAACCATACCATGTGATGGTCACTGGCACACAGGTGACCTTCTACCTGGAGATCTGTGATCCTTTCCTGTTAGTCAGTACTAGATCTAGGATAGCCCTGTCTCTTGTGGGTTTTTGTTCCAGTTGTTTGAGGTCTTCCCCCCTGCAGGGAATCCACCATGTGTCTTGTTCTGGAAGATGTCCCTGCTGGTATTGACCAATCTGTATCTGGCATGTTGAAGTCTCCCATTATCAGACCCTCCCCTTTAGCTGTCATGTTTTGTATATCTTCTAACAGTAACATGTCTATGTCCTCCTCCTGCTCTGGAGGCCTGTACACAACCCCAGTTCATATGGCTGTCCCATTTCCTGTTTCCAGGGTGACCCATAGTTCTTCTGGCTCTTTATGTGTATTCTGAATTTCTGTAGCTTTGATAATTTCATTGACGTAAAGGGCTACTCCACCCGCCCTTTTTGCACCTCGGTCTCTTCTGAACAGTACATAGCCAAGTACTGAAGTCTCCCACGTGTGGTTACTGCTAAACCATGTCTTGCTAATGGCTACTATGTCCAGTTTAGCTTCTGTCATTATTGCCTGCAGGTCTGGGATCTTGTTTCCCAGACTGTGAGCATTTGTGTAAATGATTTTCCATTGGCCAAATTTCGGTGTGTTATTTGTCGGGTGAGGTCTGGAATTTCTCCTGTGCATCGTATGGAAAGCCGGACCTTTTTCTTTACCTGATGATGCAAATGAACTCCTGACCCTTCCAATCAAATATCATGCACCCTTGTCCTTGTACAACTCTTGTACTGAAAAATGTCACCCATGTGCACTTTGTTCAAGCCTTTAAGATACTTGGAGGTCTCTATCATATCCCTCCGTTCCCTCTTCTCCTCAAGTGTATACATATTGAGGTATTTTAATCTGTCATTGTATGTTTCCTGATGCAAACCCTGCACCATCTTGGTCACCTTTCTCTGGACTGCCTCCACCCTATGTCCTTACTAAGATGCAACCTCCATAACTGAACACCGTATTCTAGATGAGGCTTCACCAGTTTATGTATAAGGGCATCACTGTCTCCCATCTTCTGCTAGTGATACCCCTTCCTATGCACCCCTACATCCCACTAGCCCTTCCCACAACCTTGTTACAATGTTTTGCCACCTTTAGGTCATCTGAGATGATTATCCCTAAATCCCTTTCTTCCCTGGTGACTATTAGCACTCCCTCCCCCATTCTGTAGCTCTGCGCAGGGTTCAGTTTCCACACTTTGGACCACTTTTCCAGCTTTCCCAGATCCCTCCTCATTCTTTCCACCCCCCTTTAGAGTGTCTTGTATGTTTCAGATCTTGGTATCATCTGCAAACAGGAAAACCTACCTCTCCAAACCTTTAGCAATGTCACTGATGAAGATGTTAAAAAGGACTGGGCCCAGGACTGAACCCTGAAGCACCCCACTGGTCATGCTCCATTCCTTGGATCTGATCCCATTTACTAATACCCTCTGCTTCCTGTCCCTCAACCAGTTTGTAACCCAACTTTCTATTTTGTGTCCCATCCCCAGGCTACCTTGCTTGTTCACCAGTCTTCTGTGCAGTATAGTGTCAAAGGCCTTGCTGAAATCAAGATAGGTGATATCCACCAGTCCTCCCTGATCCACCTCCTTCATCACCGAGTCAAAAAAGTCAATCAGATTTGTTTGACATGACCTTCCTGCTGTGAATCCATGCTGCCTTGGATCCTGTGTTCCCATGGTTTCCAGGTGTCCCACAATCCTTTCCTTAAGCAGCACCTCCATAACCTTACCCACTAGTGAGGTGAGGCTGAATGGCCTATAGTTTCCTCCTCCTCCTCCCTGCTACCACTCTTGTGAAGAGGGACTACATTTTCACCCTTTCAGTCCTCAGAAATCAGCCCCGTATCGAGTGACTCACTAAACAGGGCCACCAGAGGTGCTGCTAGAACAGTACATCATTGCTTTAATATCCTGGGGTGTATATCATCTGGCCCCATCCCTTTGTCCACCCTCAGATTTGTGAGTTCTTCCAGAACTCTTTAATCCATAAAAGACAGGTGTTTACCTCTCTCCCCCATTGTTTCTGCTGCCTAGTTGAGGTCCCTGTCTCTCCCCCTGTACCATGAATACCGAGCAGAAGCATTCATTCAGTATCTATGCTTTTTCTAGGTCACTCTCTACAGACACCCCTTTCTCCCCTTTGAGTGTTACAATCCCTCCCATGGCCTTCCTTCTGTTGTCAATGTATCTATAAAATGTTTTGTCCCTCCTCTTTACCATCTGCACCGATCTCTATTCTATGTGCACCTTCACACTCATAGCAAATTTCCCTGTATTCCTCTGTCTCTTTAGGTACACAGCCCTGTCCTTCTCCTTCTGAGTCTCCTTGTATTTTCTGAAAGCCTCCTTTTTGTCCCACACTTTATCTGCCACCTCCTTTGTGGACCATAGTGGTTTGTTCCATCTTTTTTCCGTTGTTACTCAGCCTAATGCACTGATTGTTTGCCTCCACTATGACTTCTTTTAGGTGTGCCCACTGTTCCTCAACTCCTCCCCATGGATCCCTCCTTTCCAGGGCTTGTTTGATCCCTCTTCTCATCCTAACAAAGCCTGCCCTCCTGAAATCCAAGACCATTGTCTTAGTGTGGCTCTCCTGTGACCCTATACTGATGTTCAACCACACTGTATGGTGGTCACTGGACCCTAATACCCATCCACACTGACTTCCTTGATTCTGTCTCCACTGGTCAGCACAAGGTCTAAAATTGCCTTGTCCCTGGTGGGCTACTGAACCAACTGCCTGAGATCTGCTCCCTCCAAGGAATCTATTATGTCTTGGCTCCTGACTGAGGCAGCTGCTGGGATGGCCCAGCTCATATTGGGCATGTTAAAACTGTCCAGCAGAAGTACCTTCAGCCATCTTGTGTATTTCTTCCATTAATGCTCTATCTACTTCCTCCCTCTATGCTGGGAGCCTGTGTATATTTCCTGTGTTAATTGCTGTGCCATTTCCTGACTCAAATGTGACCCACAGTGCCTCAAACCCCCCATCTACACTGCACTGCTGTCACTTTATTACCTTCTCTGACAGAGAGGGCCACCCCCACTTTTTTACCCTCCCTATCCCTCCTGTGTAGAGTGAACCCTGGTACGTTTACCTCCCAGTCATGGTTTCCAGTGTACCATGTCTCGGTAATTGCCACTATGCCCAGGTCCACCTTTGTCATCAAGGCTGCCAGGTCTGGGATTTTGTTTCTCAGACTGCAGGCATTTGTATACTGTACATGGCTGTCCATGTGTTGCAGCCTGCGCCCATTGCATTTCTACATTTGCGTTTCTGCTCCCTCCTTCCTTTCTGTTCTGTTTTTATTTTCTCTTGCTGTGGCTCTATCTCTACCTTTTCTGTTGTAATAGTGGAGGTAGGGAGAAATGGGAGGACTGGATGGGTCAAGTAGACCTAATTTGCCATCAAAATCTTATGTTTCTATGTTTATTTGTAGAACTAGAATCTTCACAAGTGGCCTGTCATGAGATGGCAGTTCCCAACTGAGGCTGTGCATGGGCAATCTGCAGTCTTGGGGAAAGTTTGAGCTAGGTTTCATGGAAGAGATATTCCAGGAGATCCTGGAGCTGCACTCCACCTACTGCACACTTGACCTGGATCCCACTGGGTTGTGTCTGAGCTGCTGAGACGACTCAGGTCTAGTTATTGCAGAGAGTATCAGTTATTCCATGAATGAGTGCGTCTTTGCAACAGCTCTCAAAAGTGCTGTGGTGAGACCCTTCCTAAAGAAGCCATTTTTAGACCCTGACATTCTAGTGATTTACAGGTTGGTCTCAAAACTTTCCTTTTTGGGGAAGGTGATTAAGATGGTGGTGGAGGTGTAGCTGGAAATGTACCTGGAGAAATAAGTCATCTATGAGCCTCTCTAACTAGGATTCAGGCAGGGAGACTGCACTTACTTACGCATTCAATGATCTCCCTGAGGCTAAAAACAGAGGTCAATGGTCCATCTTGGTTCTGTTTGATATCTCATTGGCATTTAGCACAGTGGACAATGGGGTAGTGTTAGATCACCTGAGGCACTATGTAGGACTCACTGTAATGAGGTTTTGGTGGTTTGAATCTTACATCATTGGCAGTGCAGCACAGATGGCTTTGGGTAATTCCATCTCCAAGGCTGCTGTGCTGGGCTATGGAGTGCCACAGGGCTCTGTCCTTGCTCTGATGTTCACTGAGTCCATGCTGCTATTGAGTGTGATAATATGGCAGTATGGTTTGAGGTTTAATTGCTTTACTGATAGACAACCAGCTGTACTTGTCTTGTGCACCAAATGGGGGTGATGCAGTTTCTGTTTTGAGATACCATATGGGGGAGATCAATGACTGAATTACCTCCATCTGGCTTAACCTTAACCCATACAGGACAGAGATGTTACTAATGGAGTTGGGTTCTCATGGCTAAGCAAGGATGAATGGTAATATCCTTTTATCATCTTTAAATGTTGTTACACATAGAGCTACGGATAGGTAAAAAATATGGGGGTCACTGTGGCATGTAAGATGACACTTAAACATCAGATGTCACTAGTAGTTTGTAATGACTTTTTCATGTATGAAACATTTCCCAGTTAAAACAGTATCTAACACCTGGTGATCTATGGTAGGACATGTCTTTGTTACATTAAGAGTAAGACTGGATTACTACAGTGCTCTTTAGCTACAGTTATCTGGTGTGATGTGCTGGCTTCAACTGTTCCACAATAAGGTAGCCTGGCTCATTGCTGGGACCACTTAGTTGTAGCATATGACACCAGTTCTGCACTGACTGCCTAGTCAGTGGTGCATCAGCTTCAAAATCAGCTTGGTAACTTACAAAGCTTTCATGGTTTAAGTCATGGCTACCTGGACAATCCTGAGTCTGTGTACTGTCTTTCCAGTCAACCATATCTACTTTATTGAAGTGGGTCTGCTCTCTCTTTAATGTTCAAGATTAAAACTATGTGGAGACTGAGCCTTCGGAGCGACTGCCCCATTAATTTAGAATTTTTTGCCATCTGATGTGCATAGCACCCCCCAGCAAAGGCTTTCAAGGAAAGCACTTAAGTTCCATTAGTTTGAGTTTGTCTACTATAATCCATCCTAATTAGACAAGTTGTGAAGCTTTAATTCACCAGCAAAGTTTGGCGAAGCTGAAAAATTCATGTCCGTGGATCATTTCGCAATGTTTTTCTATTTAATAGGAAATTTACCATTTGTGACTGCCTTGCAACTTCACCTTTAACTTCTCCTTGATGGGGTACACAGAGGCAAAGATGGGTGAAAATTATTTCCACCAACTGCTCCTTAACAAACTAACACTGTCCCTGGTGACTAGTGGTAGTCGTCCCACCCTGCCTGATGTATGATATAAACTTTCCCTGGTGTCTAGTGGTCCCCCAGCTGATCACCAGCCCATTGTATACAATAACATTTCTCTGGTGTATAGTGCTCCCACCCCCACTGATTGCTGTCCTGATGTAAAATACCTTCATTCTCTGGTACCTAGTGATCCCTCCCCTGCCGTTCACCATCCTGATGTAAAATATCATCAGTCCCTGGTGTCTAGTGGTCCCCCTCAACCAATTGCCATCCCAATGTAATATATAATCCTTTCCTGGTGTCCAGTGATCTGTTTCCCACCCTGTAACCTGCCTGACATACAAACATAGTTTCCCTCATAGCCAGTGTTCCCTCTCCCCACCCAATTCCCTGTAAAATAATGTTACAAACCTGGTGTTTAGAGGACCTCCCAACCCTCCACCCTGGTAGGTAGCGCCCCACCATGCTGCTCCCCCGTCCCATCTTAGAGTTGGAGACCAGCACAGCTCTCTGATCTCCACCATGGGCGGTCGCCGACTGAGCTGTTAAGGAGTGAGTATTGTATCAGTAACAGTACATGCTCATTGACAGCTTAGTTGGGGACAGCCATGGTGGAGAGCAGAGGGCTGTGCCGGTCACCGACTCAGAGTCGTGATGGCAGGAGCGGGATGGTGGGGCCCTAGCTGCCAGGCTGGGGGGGGTCTGTTAGACACCAGGGAATGATAGAACATTATCTTACAGGGGATCAGGGAAAGGGAGGGGGTCCTCTAGACACCAGGTTTACAGGGATTGGGTGTGGGGAGGACCACTAGCCAGCAGGGAAACTATATTTGTATATCGGGTGGGTGATCAGGTGGGGGGAGGGACCAATAGCCACCAGAGAAACTATGTTTGTTTGTTGGGCAGGTGAGTGGGTAGGGGGAGGGACCACTGAACACCAGGAAAGGATTATGTATTACATCGGGCCAGTGATCAGCAGGGGTGGCACCACTAGACACCAGGGAATGATGATATTTAACATCAGGATGGTGACTGGTCAGAGGACAGTTAGACACTAGGGAATGATAATGTTTTACATCAGGACAGCAACTGGGGGGGAACAATAGACACGAGATAAAGGATATTTTTTGCAATAAACCGGCAATCGATGGGGGGGCACTAGAATCCAGGGAAAGTATATTTTGTACACTGGGGGTGGGATCACTAGATAGCAAGGAAAGTTTATTTTATACAATGGGCTGGTGATTGGCAGGGAGGAGGGACCATTAGACACCCGTGAATGAATATTGCAAACTTCCCCTCTGTGCCAAACTCCATAGGCAGAGTTGCCAACTTTGCAGTTTGCAGAGTTTTCAGTTTTCCATGAATTTGGACTTCACACAGTGAATTAACTTCATGAAATAAAGCAACTGGGCAGCATCTTCCTGGGTCTGTGTCAGTCTGTTCTTCATCTAAAGAATGATGCAATATGATTTTTCCAGATGTCTCATTTTAGAATGAAGTGCCTATCAGCTATTCTGATAATGCATGACAGGAAAAGATCTGCCATTTTTGAATCTGGCTGTTAACATTCTAATAGAGAGACCGGAGAAAAAGTGTTGTTTTCTCTTAGAGACAGAGAGAAGAGAGTGTTGCTGCCCCCCTAGCCTCCAGTTGACAAGTTCTGCATATGATGTTTCATTCCAGAACTCCACCTGAATGCCCAGTTGCAATGAATCTGTTCAAGGATATGAAGGGGGCTGTCTGAAAATCACACATGCACTTTCCAATAAAGTCTAAAGCACCTGCATGATTTCAGAGACATATCGTTTTTGAGGTTTGCTATCTGCTGCTTTGTTCACATATGACAGGAAAAGTTTTTAGAAACAGAGAGGACAGAGTGTTTCATCCCTCTGGCTTGCATTTAATGAGATCAGCACAAGACGCAATGCTCCTTTCTAAAACTGTAGCTGAGTGGCAGAGTTATAATAAATCTGTTGCAGAAGGTAGTGGTGGTCTCTTTGAAGGACCATCTTGAAGAATACAACCCATCCACAGCATTGGGAGTAGCAATTATGGGGATATCTTCAAGATGACATAAAAACATAGACATTTTGCAGCTAGAAGAAGACTTGGAGTCCACTGTGTCTTTACTGTTCTACCTAAAACCTCTTTAGCTTATCACTGCATGTCTTAGAGTGAGCCCACAGAAATGAGCTCTGACCCACTTGTAATGTCATTCCCTTCCCCACTCCCTACCCCCACAATTACTATGCCCCTGTATGTGTCCTATCCCTTCATAAATCCTTCTGCAATCTTGGGTCTTACTAGCATGCTTGGCAGTCTGTTCCCGTTGTCCACTGCCATCTCAGTGAAGTAGCACTTCCTTACATCCCTTTTAAATGTATTCCTCATTGCTTTGAACTCATAACCCCGGTGCCTGATTTCCTCACTACACCTGAGCAGTGTTGAACAATCACCTCTTCTGACCCCATGAATCTATTTGTAGTTCTCCATCATATTCCCCTCTCCCTTCTTGGCTGAAAGTATCAGCTGCTTTGTACAACTTTCCTTCCAAACCCCTCATAATTTTAATGGCCATCCTCTGGACCCACTTTAAGCAGTCGTGGTCTTTCCAAAGGTGGGTGTTTCAAAACTCGTGCAATACTCGAGGTGTAGCCTCATAAGCCACCTGTACAGTGGCAGGACCTAGGCTGGAAACAACAAAAGGTATTTTTAGGTTATATCACCATGCCTAATATGCATGATAACAGATAACATGCCCTTGGTCTGCCCCATTTTGTAATCCCTGGGAAATGCTTTCAAAAACACATATACAGTAGTTGTTCTATTTTAGTTTGGTGTCTGTTATTTGGTTCTTATACTAAAGTGCTTAGGCTAGCTGCATGCTTGACTGAAAGGCAGGGAGCTCTAAAGATGTTAGGGATCTCATCAGGTAATAAATATGAGAAGGATGTTAATGGATGTCTGTATAATATATTAATAAAAAGTCAACTTAGCATGAAATTAAAAGCTTATGTTTGAAATATTAATCATACTGTAGCTTTACTGATCACAAGAAAAACTGTAGCAATAGCAAATATGGCTGCCAAATAATAGTACTGTAGGCAGTGAGAAATGTGTAAACTAGCAATTTTTGCACTAACTACTGAGCCATCTAACTGCACCTTCTAATTGTTCTAATTGTTGTAATAGACACACACTAACAGATATACACATATACTGTATGCATATATATTCCAGTGTAACATAGCAGTGCACTGTCTACACACATTTTTACAGATTAAAAAAAAGACATTGAGGGACCCTTTTCTTCTTTTCAGGCTCCAAGGGACATCAGAGGGTGGGGGGTTGCCACTAGACACCTCATTTAAATTAGCAATGACATGCATAAGGATGAAAC
Organism: Neoceratodus forsteri; assembly: GCA_016271365.2. Classification (NCBI taxonomy): domain Eukaryota; kingdom Metazoa; phylum Chordata; order Ceratodontiformes; family Ceratodontidae; genus Neoceratodus; species Neoceratodus forsteri. Next base: position 313,823,736 of record CM028134.1, on the reverse strand, counting down.
TGATCAAGATAGCAGGGGAATGTAGACTAGCAATTTTTACACTAACCACTGAGCCACCTAACTGCACTTTCTAATTGTTGTGACAGACACACACTGACAAATACATATACATATGCTTATATATTGCAGTATAACATAGCAGTGCACTGTCTACACACATGGAGCACTGCCACATACACACACTAACACACATACACTGCCTTGTATGGCATTTATTTATTTATACATCTAACCCTAACTTATACTATATTTAGGATAAGAACTGTGTTTTGCACTAACTCATTGTACTAATCTATAGCATGACTGGGTAACCAAGGTAGTGAACCAATGAGGTGCAGTGGATGTGGTCTATCTGGACATCAGAAAGGCCTTCAACACCATCCCCCATAGAAGGCTGATTAACAAACTGTGCAGCCTAGGGATGGATCATAAATAGTTCTATGGGTGTAGAACTGGTTGAATGACAGGAGTCAGAGGGTTTTTTTTTCCACTTACTCTTTTTTTCCCCTGTCCTGGTCAGCCCACATACTCGTCAGTCCTCCCAGCTTGGTCACCTCGACTTCCTTAAGGTTTTACCTCTCTTCTGGAGTCCCCCACTGTGCCCTTCAATGGTGGGGGTGGTGGGGAGTCCCCCCTGTCCATCAGGACTTCAATTCCGGAGTTCAGGGGCACCTGAGTCATCATATGTGGGGGGTGCAGAGGCTAGTGGTCATCCAGCATTACCGGGACCAATTTGTCTGGTTTTCTCCCTCTTTGTGGGACGTGGCATGTGCTGACATCAAGGCACATGTGCTGAAGTCGTCCACGTCCCCCCACTTCCTTGAGCTCTGGCTGTCTTTCCCCTGGCTTCCACCAGGGGCCAGTACAGCACTCAGCGTGTCCCCACCCTACACCCCGAGAAGGAGACCAGTCCTCAGGATGCTTGATCCTCCTTCCCCCTGGCTGATCCTCTGACTTCAGTGGTTGCTCCCAACCCCAGGTCATTAGCACCACAAGCAGTAGCACTTAAGTTGTGCCAGCAGGCCAGCAGGAGTCAGAGGGTTGTGGTAAATAGGGAGTACTCCGGAGAAGGAGAGGTTATGAGCAGGGCACTGCAGGGGTCAGTGTTGGGGCCGGTCCTCTTCAATATCTTTATTGGGGATATTGAAAAGGGACTGGAGGGGAAGGTATACCTCTTCACAGATGATAGAAAGGTATGCAATGGGGAAGACATGCCAGGAGGTGTTGAAAGAATGAGGGAAGACCTTAAAAAATTGGAGAAATTATCTGAATAATGGCAGCTGGGATTCAATGCAAAGAAGTGTAGGATCATGCACATAGGGCACAACAACCTAGAGGCAAAGTACGTACTAGGTGGGGAAGTACTGACAGTCACAAAGCAGGAAAGGGACCTGGGTATTATCATCTCAGAGGACCTTAGAGAATCTAGGCAGTGCAGTAAGGTGGCTGGAAAGGCTAGTCTGATGTTTGGATGCACAGGAAGGGGTATCAGGAGTATAAAGAGAAAGATCATCTTGCCCCTGTATAAAACAGTTGTGAGAGACTGCACCTGGAATACTGCATCCAATTCTGGAGGCCCATCTGAGAAAGAACATAGACAGGGTGGAAGCGGCACAGTGGGGGGCAATTAAAATGGTGCAGGGTCTGCAGGATAAGTCCTATGAGGAAAGACTAAAGGAGTTAAATATGTTTTTCCTGAAGAAAGGGGGGGGACATGACTGAGACATACAAATACAACACTAATAAACAGAGTACATGAAGGAAGCATCTTCCAAATTAAGAAATGCTCCAAGTCAAGGGGGCACAAAATGAAGTTGGGGAGGAGGATCGGGGAAACATTTTTCATGGAGAGGGTGGTGGACGCCTGGAATAGCCTACTGGAGGGGTAGGGGCTAAAATAGTCACAGAATATAACAATGAGTGAAGTGAATTAGGTTAACTGTCTGTATTGAAAATGTTTTATTTTTTCATGTATTAGAGTGGTATGATGAACTACATATTTTTCTTTTGTGATAGCATATAGCATAGTAACATAGTGACTTCCTAGCAAACTTTGGCCAGGTAATTATTTATATTTGTGTCTGGTGAAGGTTTTGTTATAGCATTTAAAATTGAACTCATTTTGTAGACAATTGTGTGGCCATTAACAAGTTTTAATAACATGTTTTATTTGCAGTGTCCATATCGATATTTAGGAGCATAATTTATATTTATGCACACAGTTTTTAGGAAAAAAATGTTTATATTGTGGAACTATTACGGTAATGTGGAGACTATTCCACTCCATATTACAACTGAGACTGGCAGTATAGCCTAGAGGTTATTGAGCTATGAATGAGCTTGATACATCCAGCAGACTTGGGTTTGATTCCCACAATCTCCACTAGCATACTGTGTGACTATGAGTAAGTCACTTAACCACCTGAGTGCTCCCAGGTTGCCCTTGAAAACAGGCAATTATGCCTTGTGGGCCTTAACCAGTTACCAAAAGAATAAAAAAATTGATTATATGAATTATTTTGTGAGGTATGTCAGCAGTAAAACATTACATACTAATTTTTTTTGATTATTATGTGAATTTCAGACAATTCATGATGAAAAAGCATTTATGATCTTGAAATGTTGAATGGTTTGGAATAAAGAATATTGTCTGATGAGAAAGAAAACTACGCATTTCATATGGCAGTAGGTCTCTGGTCTGATTTCTCATTATGCTTCAGTTTTTGTCTGGCCTGTCTGAAGCCTTTCAACATAGCATCTGAAATTTGAAATTTCCTTCCTCACTCTCAATTACCCTTTATGCCTGTGGAAACCTGATTCACTTGATATGTTTATGACATATGAATCTTTCTACAAAGATAATTCTACCCAGACCGAAGCTTAGGATACCAATCATGCTTTGAAATTCTCCTCAGGTGACTGCTACAATTAATTAGCATACCGATAACACAAAATCTCCAGTATTATCTAGTCTGATAGGAAACTGGAGGGCTCCCTTTTACTACTGAAATAGTAAAATGACTGCAGAGCTTTTCCCACAGTAGCTGTAAAAAACAAACACACCATTTACAGTATTATTATTGAAAATTATAACTTTTCAGTGTTAATGAACTCTAAACTCGTATTGTTTCCCCTTAAGTTGTCTTTGTAGTGTGAACTAACACCATTCATGCACACTCATGCTGTTTACCCTTGGCCACCTCACTCATGGCTTAAGCAGGCTTCCCCTTTCAGTGCCATAAAGGATGGGGTCCCACAGGGCTCTATTCTTGGTCCACTCCTGTTCTTCTTATTTAACAATGAGCTCCCACAACACTGTGGGGGGGGGGGGTGCTGTTGGTTCAATTATATGCAGATGATGCCATCCTCTACTGGTCCTCCTCTGTCCCTGCCTTGTTAAATGACCGTCTCCAGCAGGATTTCTTGAATCTTGAGACTTGGTTTCTTAATAACCTCCTAGTGCTTAATACTAAGAAAACAAATCTATGCTCTTCTTTCACCGGACACCCACGCCTTCCACACCACATCCACTGTTAATCTACTCCTCTCATGGTGACTCTCTTGAATTGATTCAGTCCTTTAAATATTTGGGCTTGACCTTGGACTCCCACCTCACCTTTGACATCCATGTTTCATCAGTGGTCAAGACCCTCCATCAGAAGCACAGAATGTTGAATTGCCTCAAGCCCTGTCTTATGCCTGCATCCCACCTTGTCATTGCCTCCTCCTCCCTACTTCTGATTATCTCCTACTGTGCCCCAATGCTCCATTCCACTCAGGTCTCCTCCCTTAACAAGCTAACACAAATTTACCATGGGATAGCTTGCTTTGCCCTAGGCACTAATGCCAGAGATCACCACTGCTCTGTCCTTGGCTCATTGAGCTGTCCTTCTTTTGAAGCCATGCTGCAATTCCCTATCCTCTGCCTGACTTTTAAACTTGTGCATACTTACACTCCTCCTCCTCACCTCCTGCCCATGATCCAATATAAATCTGTTACTAGACCTTTACGGTCTATTGACTTACCTTTGCTCACTATCCCTAAACCCCACCTAGCATTGGGTTGGCATGCCTTTGCCTTTTCGGGTCCCTCTCTCTGGAACTCTCTTCCCCCCTCAGTCCTAACCTGCTCTTCTATACACCTGTCCAAGAGTTCTCTCAAATCTCTCTGTGCCTCCACTCAGCTGTGTTCTTGCTGATGTCCGCACCCCATACCTCTCATCACTCTTCCCTCTCCTGCTCTCTTTCTGGGTTTCTTACCTGTACCATACTTACCCACCCTTTATTTCTACACTGTGCTCTGGTGCTACGCAAGTTGCACTTTGATTGTCTGGATGGTCTCAGTTGTAAATAAAATTCTCACTATGCCTGAGTAGTCTGTATTCATTTAAAATGAATTGTACATATGCTTTGCTTTGGTATCGTTCTCTGACTTTTATCCTACTACCGGTTTTCTGAAGATGTAACTTAATTACTGCCATTGTTACTGTCTGGTTTGATTCTTACGTATGCTTTTTTAAAGTGTCTGTGTACACTTACCAAGTGCTATTATTTATTGCATCACTGTTCCTCCCTCTGTACCCCTATCCCCAGGTCACCCCTAAAAAAGAGACATTCCGTCTCAGTGGGCCTACCCAGTTACTAAAATTCAAACAAATAAATAAATAGGTTACCCATGGACAAACAGCACCCGTGTGCATAAATCATATATCACACAGGTCCCCCCATGCATATCCCTTATGTACTGCTTATTCTGAACCAAAAACAACGTAGTTTTGATTACTGACTACCCTGAATAGATGTTGATTAGTGTGCTAGAGAATAAACACTGAGGGACAGGATGGCTTTACTCTTCTGTTTACTTTTAGGCAATTTTCAAAAAAAGAGGTTTATGTTGCACATTTTATTGTACTAATTAATACATTCTGCAATTCAAGAATATGACAGGACAGTACAAGAAGAATTAAATATATTTGTTAGAAGATCAAGGAAACTGCATAATTTCACCAATTTATTTTTTCCTGATTTTCAGCCCTCAGAGATAGACTATCCTCCTTCAATACTTACTGGACTGTGGCCCAGACACTTTTAGGATAGGAGGAGGTACAAGTGGCACTCTGGGAGAGAATGCTGCTGCTGAAGGCAAAATAGGTGGTGGTCGTGCAAATGGAAGAAATGGAGCAGTGGGCAGGAAACTTGATACAGGGTGTGGAGCAGATAATTGAGGGGTGGGCGACAGATGTTTGTGGAAAGCATGAAATGAGATGGAAGGGATATGGAGCTGATTGGCAAAGTTGGAGGCAGGTAAGCTGATACTGAAGGAGGGGCAGATAATGGAAAGAGAGGGCTGGATGTTTGGGGCAAAGGTTATGGGGTTTACAATTGGGAACAGGGGATCTGGCAATGGAAGAAAGGGCCCAGGTACTGTATGTGTTTGTAGCTACAGTATATCTTTTATTAGGTTAATGAATTAGCAACTATTTTGGTGTAGATCAGGGCGTATTTCTTTACAGATAATTTCTGGAGAAGCTCTATGGTGAAACATTGATCTTAACTTTTTCTGTTGTCATTATGCATTTACTCTAACCCTTTATTTTATTCACACTGGTAAATATTTGTAAACTCTCCAGAGATTTTACAGTGTCATGGCAACAACAAGCATAACATACAGTATAAAAACAGATGTCTTGATTGTTTGATTGATTGATTGATTGATTGATTGATTGATTTTATTTACTTACTTATTTTTGCACAGCGGGCTAGCCTCATTTAGGTTGATACCTATTTTGAAAGAAGGTCCTGATTTTAGGCAATAGTAGATTTAAGTCATTGAATTGTCAGAAGCCACGTTCTGGGGCAGGTGATAGAAAAAAGGGATGGGTTAGGTGTGCACAGAGTGATGGAGGGGGTATCAGCCTCAAGAGGATGGAGAAGGGATATGCATTAGCTGTCACTAGCATTTTGTATTTGTTGGAAACCTATTCCTTGGTCAGTAGGACCTCCCAGGTGGATTTGGATTTCTTTTTTTCCCCCGTCCCTATCCACACTCCAAGACCAACTAGGCCCATTACTCAATGGGCCACTAATCTCAGTGGAAATGTTAGCAGCTATTAAACAATTGCCCACAAGTAAAGCCTCCAGGCTTGATACTGTCAGTATTGACTTTCACTAGACATTCACAGATCTTCTAATATGTATCAGGACTCCCGCAATGATGGTTCACTACTACCCACTCTTCAGGAAGTAGTGATTACTTCCTAAACTGGGAAAGGACAAAGCACAATGTTCTAATTATAGGCCCATAGCACTTATCAATGATGATGTGAAAATCTTAGCTAAATTATTGGCCAGTTGCCTAGAACAAGCTCTTCTTTTCCATATTCACATGTCACAGGCCGGTTTCATGAAAGGCAGACAAGTTGCAGATAACCTGCACATGGTTGTAAACTTTCTCCACCATGCTCACCTAAGTAAGGACAATGCAACTTTTGTTGATATAGACACAGAAAAAACGTTTGACTTGGTGGAGAGTGAATACTTGTGGCATTCCCTACGAAAGGCTTGTTTGGGCTCAACCTTCATTAAGTGGATACAAACATTGTACTGATCTCTGAAGGCCACTGTACTTACAAATGGTTGTCAGTCTACGTTCTTCTCACTCCACCCAAGGCACTAGGCAAGGCTGCCCTTTAAGCCCACAGCTTTTTATTTTAGCAATGGAAACCTTAAACACAAAACTATGAGGTCATTCTAATATCAAGAGAATTTCTATTGGGCACAAACAATGCATCACTATCTATGCAGACGACCTCCTCCTCAGACTCTCTGAGGTTGAGAGATCCCTCCGTATGACCTTTCAAACCTTCTCCACCTTCAGCTCCCTCTCAGGACTAAAAATCAACTGGAGCAAAACTGAAGTCGTGCCGATTAAAGGTCATGATCCCAATTGGGTTAAACTAGTTTCTATGACCCTTACTTGGGCAACTCAGGGGATAAAATACTTTGGTTTGATTATTTCACCCAAATGCACAGATTTGATTTCCCTTAATCTCCCTCCACTTCTTGACAAACTCCAGTCAGAGCACTATAGATGAGGAAAACATGGTCTCCCCCTTATGGCATCCATAGCTGCATTTAAAATGGTGTCTCTTCCTCGACTACCATATTACCTAAAAAATTTGCTGATACACATCCCCAGTAAGGTCAGACACCATATCAAGAAGATTGTTTCCTCCTTTATATGGGCCAATCAGTGACCACGATTCAGTAAAAAGACTTTAAGAATCTCTATCATGAGAGGTGGATGGAATGTGCCACATTTGAAATATTACCATCTCTCCCATATGATCACCCAGGCTAACGCTGGCTAGGTTGGTATTGTGAGACACCTACCATTCATTGGAAACTGAATAAGCCTCAGCTGGTTAGGTCCCAATAGGAATGATCCTCAGGGCACCCAAAAATAAGGCCAGTACTCTTCCCCTACTACCTAATATACTCAGTGTGTTTGGAGTGGGCTACTTAAACTGTGTTCATTGCAAGGGCTTACTGTAGGTCCCACTGAACCTATTTGCAGTAATCGAATATCACCATTGCTGGTATACCCTTTATGTGAAAAAAATGGGCAAGTAGAGGAATTCAGGTCCTGGCACACTTAATTCAGCCCCACACTGAGATTTTTAAATCCTTTGCTCAGCTGTGATAGGACTTCCAGTTACCTCATACAGAACACTGGATATTTTTGCAGTTTTGGCATGCCTTAAAGCACAAATTTGACCACTCCTACATATTACCCACAAATGGCCTTTCCACCATGCTTGTCAACTAGACCCAAAATACTAAAGGTAGGAGCAGGTGAATATATCAATACCTTCAAAACATGGATTCTCTGGCTTGGGACCTCCACAGGCAAAAACAGAACTTCATATCACCATTACTCCTCAGTGTTAGAACAGATGCTGGGAAACAACCCATATAGGAGCTCCAGACCAAAAATTGCGACCGATACAAAAAAAAAAAAAAATTCCTGGGGGATGGCACAAAATGCCTGCCCAGTTGGCTAGAATGGGATATCAGGCCCCCAATAAGTGTGGGACATGCCAGCAGCCCTTGGCTGATATAGCCCACATCATGTGGTCTTGTGACTGTATCACTTCCTTTTGGCAGTCAGTTATCAATGTATTAAATACAGTTGTTACTGTACAAATTCTGTTTACTCCACAGTTACAACTACTAGGAGATCAGACCCAATTATCAGGCATCCTTAGCTCCACTAGGAAATTTATCCATCATGCTCTAATGGAGGCAAAGAGGCAAATCCTTCTCTAGTGGAGACATGCAGATCCTCCTATACTTGAACAGTGGGAAACAAGCTGTTCCAAATCTGCCTCTTACTTACAAGTTATTCACTGGTATTGAGATATGGTGGTGAGACTTTAGGAAGGCTGGGCTCTGTGGTTGAGATCCAAACTTGAAACCATCCCCTATGATAGACCTGGGCCAGCACTCTCTATAGACCCTGGATAAACAGACAGATGGCCCATAATATTTTTTGTTACCCACCCCAAGCAAATACTACTTAGTAGGACACATGGATAGTTGATCCCTCTAATGGACAGATAATCATATATTTCACACACCCTTCTTTCTTCTTGCATTCTCCAAACAGGACAGTGCTTCTCTGAATAGCAGGTAGTCTTCCAGTATTACAATATAGCTTATAGGTGTATCTAAGGTAGATTACTGTTGCTGTAGCAAGTTAATATCTGATTGTGCCATTAGTAATCTTAGCTGTTTCTGTGTTCTATTAATATACTTTTTACTGTGTCTAGGTACTAGATAACATGATTAGAGTATACATGCTATTTGCATATAACAAAATAAGTTGTAGTCTATTATTGGTGTTACAACAGTTAGTAAATTTAGAGTTGCGTATCCAAGGGGCTGTCACCTGGTCAGGTTCAATTTTTCTTCTTTTTCTCTTGCGTGTTATATAAGCATTATCATTGTTATACATGAATGGTTTGTGCTTAGTTGGTGTGATTCTTTGTAGAAAATTTCAATAAACTCATGCGTACAAAAAATAAAGAGAGAGCAGTTGTGACTTCGCTTATCACCAGAAAGTGCATACAGCATGAATTTTTAAAAGCAACAATTATGTTCGATAAGCCTGTGGTATGGGCTGTCCTGTAGATTTCACTCCCATAGTTTAAGGTTGGGATTACAGATTGCTGTAATGGAAGTTTCCTGGTGTTTAGATTAAAACAGCTTTTATTACAATAGCAGAAACCAAGTTTTTGCAGTGTGCTTCCAATGGACCTGGATTGGAGATCTTTATATGATAGCTTAGAATACAGTTACAATCCAAGATATTTGAATTGTTGCTCAACTTCCAATTGTGTTCCATCCAATGATATAATTTGGAATGAACTGTTTGGGTCCTACTGACCAGCATGACTTGTGTTTTATTTATTTATCAATAAAACACAGTTCAGTTTCAAATTGCTTTGTAGATTGGTAAATGGGATTGGATTTACAAAAGGGTGGGACGAAGCTGCAAACATATGATCCACCTGCATCTGTCTCTACCTTAATCCCTCTATGAGCCACCTGCCCAATTTTCAAGTGAAATATCCATTTGTGCCAGAAAGTCACAATTAGTGGCACTTTGCATAAAGAAAAATGCAAATTCAATTTATGGCTGTTTTCTGATTCAAATTTAGCACATTGGCTAGGTGCATGGATATATTTGACAATCGATAGGATGGTTTAGTTATGGGGAGGCATGGAGACTCGGCTGAAACGTGTGTGTAAAATGCTGCAAACAGAGTGCAGCAATAACTGGCAACAAAACAGAATCTCTGTTGTATGATGTGTGCATCCCCAATCCCTGTTCCTGTCTGGCTGCATGCCTACTACACCCCTGCCCTGTATCTGTACTACAATTCCCCACACCCTGTGCTGCCAAGATGCTGATTACAGTGATTTGCACTTCAGAAATGCATCCTCCTCTCATGCCTCAGGACATATCCAGTGGTGCCTGAACAACCCTGCTCCTCTTCCCCCCTCTCTCCCTCCCTTCCAAGCCCTGGGACGTGGTGCAAAACTTCAGAGCAAGGACATATCCAGTGGTGCCTCTACAACCCCACCCCACTTCCTCCCTCTCAAGCCCTGGGACTTGGTGTAAACTTCAGAGTCAGGACATATCCAGTGGTGCCTGTACAACCCCAACCCACTTCCTCCCTTTCAAGCCCTGGGACTTGGTGCAAAACTTCAGAGCTAGTGGGGCTAAGAAGTGATCCTGAGGCAGCCAATGCAGAGGAAAGAAAAGCTCTGTAGCAGACCGATTGGGAGGATGGAAATTTAGACCAATGAGAAGTAGGTGGTTACAGCCAGTCTATGGCAGACTTTACCATGCAATCATTGGCAAGTTTCTTCAGCCAATCAGCTGCCTCACACCAAATGTTGCCATCATTAGTTCCGACAATAAAGCAACATGCAAAGTGTGGGGATCTTTACTTTTAATTCTGCTGCTGAAATTTTGACCCTGACCACCAGAAGTTGCAGACTTAGATCCCTGACCACTTAAAATCGCCAACTTGAACCTTTGACTGCCTGAAGTCACCACCTCAGACCTCTGGCTCCTTGAAGTCACCACCTTGAACCTCCAACTGCCTGCAGTTGCCAACTCAGATCTTGGACCTCCTGAAGCTGCTGACTTTGACTGCCAGTTTTGGGTCACTTACATGCAGACCAGAAACCCCTTTAATCACCTGACCTAGACCATCTCTGCCAATCAGACCTTTCTCAGATCTCTCTTTTGTTCAGAGCTGGTAAGGATTGGGGTAATTTCCATGGCAAAGTAATTTTTTTTATGGGTGAGGAGGTTTGAAATGGTGGTGGTGTTATATATGATGCCTCTGTGTACTGTATGTAGGGTTGAAATGGCACTGATCCAAGGGGTATTCTCTCCAAGTTTGTGTAGCATCTGCGGTCCTCTGAATTTTTCAGTTTAAAGTGGTGTGTAATAAAACATTGGTGACTGGAGTTTGGTTTGGTTTGAACCCAATTCTTTTAGGTGTGGAAGAGTCTGTCTTGATGGAGAAAAGGATTGAAATGGCATGCTGTTTTTGATGGTTGGGGTGTGTGGGAATGATGGGCCTGCATCTGGGGGGCATATAGTACATGATGTCTCTGATGTGGGGCTGAAACGGCATGCTGTTTTATAATTGATGGTTGGGGGTGAGGGAATGATGGGCCTGCATCTGGGGGGCAGCTGGGAGACTTGTGAGTGAAGAGCCTGTTGTTGTAGCTTGGGGGTTGGGGGGCATTTTCAGATCTGTTTAAGGAGCACCCAAATCCCCCCACACCCATGGCCCTTCACTTTATAAGCAGCTAAACCTGACTTATGTGCTTGTAAGCACTGCAGGAAATGACCAGGTAATGTTTTTTCATGATAGGAGGGGGGTTGAAATGGTGCTGTGGGGTTTATATATGTCTGATGGCTTCTGTGCCGTATAAGGTTAAAATGGTACACTTTTTTTTTTGTAATTGATGTGGGGTGTTGGAATGAGGAGCTTGCGTTTTTTGGGCAGGGGGCTTTTAAGCGAAGGTCCTGCTGGTGTTACTTTGGGGATTACCCATATTTATTAACTCCTCATTGACAAAGCTGGAGCTAACAGAAAAGAAAATTATGGTAAGAATGAATGTATTTCTCCTATCCCCCACCTCACACCCAATGCCCTTTGCTTTAAAAGCTTGACCTGGTATACTGATCTGGTCTGTGGGGTGGGAGGCTTGGAGTGAAGGGTCTGCTGGAGGAGTTTGGAGAGAAGGACCTGCCAGGGGAGTTTGGAGTGAAGGAATTGCTGGTGTAGCTTTGTTTGGTGGGTATGTGGAACAAGGATCTGCTGTTCTGTCTTGAGGAACACTCAAGTCAGACCAACAGCCTCTTCAATCCAAGCCTCCCCATTTTCCAAGGCCCTTTGCTTGGGAAGTAATGCTGGGGATTACCTGAGTTATACCGCTACCTTTTGTAATGTAATGAGGGTTATGGACACTGAAAATGAGGGACATTGGGCCTCATAATGAGGGATATATCCATCCTCAAACATGGAGAAACATGCTCCGCACACTGTGGTGAATTTTTGATCTAACTATTGTATGCAGCTTTAAAGTCTGAATGCACAGTACATCTCTGTGTGGGCTGCACCTTGTCCATAATGGATGGTTGAGAGACAGCAGAGCAATTTTTGAGAGGTAAAATGTGAGATATACCTCATAGTCGGGGGCTGCTGAGTGGTAAGGATAAAGTTATTTTTTGAGGACTGCAGTTGGAGATTCTGACTTGTGGTGATGAGCTTGTGTATATGGATGCATATCTGTTTTACAATTCAAGGCATAGACTGCAAGGAGCTGCCATGCTGAGGTCAGAGAAGATACAATAAATTTATTTATTTATTTTTATTGATTTAGTTTTTGTTAACCGGGTTAGGTGCACTAGCCAAGAGTTGACTATTTTTAGGCATGACCCAGGAGAATACATAACTAAAAGAGATGAGATTATACAATTACATAGTATATGGCTACATAGTATATAGCACATGTTGGTAAGAATATAGATCAATTCAGACAGTACTAGAGATTATACATATGGCTAGGCAGAGATGACACAAGGTGACAGTAGTACAAGCAAATAACAACTGAGACTAGGCTAAGTGGCAGCTATTAAGACAAAAATAAGGCAAAGATTGTTCAGAAGTGCAGCAGTGCCCTGGGTGAGATAGGGTGGCTAGCTGTGAGGCTTCAAGTGGGATCAAAGTATGTGCAGGGGTCCTGGGATAGTTGGTGATATAGTTCTTTTTTGAATATTGGGTGGGAGTTTGCCTGTCTTAGGGCAGATGGGAGTGAGTTCCAGGTGGCCAGGGCAGTGCAGTGAAATGCTCCAGAGCCTTTAGAAGTAAGACACCTAGGTACAGTAAGTAGAAATTTATTTGCCGAGCGTAGTCCACAAGCAGATGTCAGTGGAACAAGTAGAGCTGCAAGGGAGAAGGGTGTTTGGTTTCAGATTACAGAGTCTGTGAGGGTCCCTAGGGAGTAAAGTCAGTAGGCAGAAGAGGAGAGGAAAGCCAGCCCAGTTTGTTATACAGTGTGCAGTGGTGCTTGAGGCGATGTGAAGAGGAGGCATACCGACATATGTTGTTATATGCGACATCCCATTTATGGAGAGCAGTCTTATGGGCATTAGCAAAAGTGGAGTCACCATATGTCAGCGCTGGAAGCAGAATACCCTTGGCAATAGCCAGTTTAGTGGATGGTGTTAGCAGGTGACTAGTCTTGTAGGCGATTCCAAGTTTGGCATTTGTAGCTTTGCATGTTGACTGTATGTACAGACTGAAATCAAGGGATTTATCAAGAAGGACTCCCAGGTATTTAAAGGATGTGACACAGTCAATGAGAGGCCCCCCAGAGTCATGGAGCAGGAGGGGTTGCTTACAGGCCCTAAGTTTGGGGGAAGTGCCAAGTAGCATGGCTTGTGTCTTTTTAGTGTTGAGGATGAGCTTATTTGTATTTAGCCATGTTTGCACATTCCTGAAATCTGAGGAGATGTTTTCATTGATGATGCTGACTTTGTCAGTGCTGGAGTAGAGTACGAGATCATCAGCGTATAGGATAGCTGAGCAGGAGAATATGGTAGAATCTATGTTGTTAATGTAAAGTGAGAAGAAAAGGGGTACCAGGATGGACACCTGGGGTACTCCGATGTCAGTACTGGTCACATCCGAGAGAGCACATTTGACTTTAGCAAGTTGTAATCTGTTTGATAAGTAGCTGTTGAACCAGTCAACTACTTTGGATGAGAAGTTAACTTTATGCAGGGTTGAGAGAAGCAGGGGATGATCAAAGAGATCGAAAGCCTTGGTAAGGTCAATAAATACTGCTCCAGTGAGTAGGCCTTTGTCCATGTTGCAGAGGACATCAGTAGTGAATTTGAGAAGGGCAGTTGAGGTACTGTGCCCTTTCCTGAAACCATGCTGAGTGTCTGAGAGAAGGTTGTTCTTTGTAAGATAGGCAATTGTTTGGGTTGCAACAAGCTTCTCCAGTAGCTTGCTTAGCACAGACAGAATGGCTATGGACCTGTAGTTGTTTAAGTCCTTTGGGTCACTTTTTTCCGAGATGGGGGAAACTTGGGCAATCTTCCATTGATCAGGGACAACACTGAGAGAGAGAGAGAGAGAGAGATAGACAGAGTGAAAATCTTGGCCAAAGGTGAGGCAATCAATGGTGCCGCTAGCTTCAGGAGTCATGGCTTGAGTGAATCAGAGTCAGGGCTAGTGTTGTTGGATATGGTTTGCAATAGCCTTTGGACCTCAGACCTAGATATAGCTTTAAAGTAGAAAGGGGGGTAGTAGGTAATTTGCAGTGGTCAGCTCCAGATGCAGATCTCATGGGTGTGTAGTAAGGCTGAGATGTTGTGGGAGATGAAGCGAAGGATGAGGTGTACTGAGACATGTCCATGAAAAATCTGTTAAAGGCATTTGCTATGGTGTTCGAGTCATTGCAATGGACACCATTTAGGATCATATCCCCTGGGGTCGATGACTGTGCAGCCCCAAGAAAGGTCTTTATGTGCATCCAGAATTTTCTAGGGTCACCAGCTGAGTTATTGACCAGTTCCTTGCAGTAGATGCTCTTTGCAGTTCTGATTTGTTTTTTGCAGGTGCTCCGAGAGGCCCTGTAGGTATTGTAATCCACTGGTAGTCTGGACTCTTTATACTTCTTCCAGAGTTTGTCTCGAGTGCGCAGGTTAGCAAGCAGGTCCTTGTGTAACCATCTTGTTAATTTACCCCTGACCCTTCTGGTGACCTTCAGAGTATGTTTATCTTGGAGTGCTGTGAAGTTGTTAATGAAGATATCAAGGGCAGTTTGAACATCATGGGAGCAATTGATGTCAGACCAGTTGATACAGGAAACATCAAAGAGAAAAGCTTCCACATCCAGTTTGGCAAAGTTGGTAATAGTGATGTAGAGTGGAGGTGGTGGGGGAGCAGTCTCCGGACTTCATACACAGAAAGTGGGTGACTGGTCTGTGATAGCATCTGCCAAGATGCCTGTAGTTTGCACATGGTCAAGGTGATTCACCAGTACCCAGTCTTTGAGGGTGGATATAGCTAGAGAAGGGGTGGTTATAGTAGGCTCAGTTAGGGTCTGGTGAAGGTTATAACTCTGTGTTAGTGTCAGCAGTGCATCGTGAGTTGGTCCCAGCCAGTTTAAGTTCAAATCTCCCAAGATTATGACCTTGTTTTGCTTGGCATTCATGGCTGTTTGATTAAGTAAGTCCTGAAGACCTGTGATACCTCCAGTGGGTGGATTGTAGGTGCAGATAATGTGAAGTTTTTTGCACCAAGGGCAATGGTTGTGTGTAGGGACTCACAGACTGAGGGGGAGTTGGTGGGTGGGCATACAGTAATATCAAGATGATTTTTGTAGAGAAGGGTGACCCCCCTCCACATTTTGGGAAGGGGCTATCTCTCCATATCAGGGAGTAATTGGTTAAGGAATGTGGGGCTTAAGCCAAGTTTCCAATAGGCAGAGTAAGGCAGGATTGTGCACTTTCATCCATGCCTCGAGATCGGCGAGGTGCTTGGTAATGCTCCTAATATTCATATGGGCAATGAGAAGTCCTTTCCCTGGGATAGTTGATAGATCAGTGGATGAGAGATGGACAGAGAGGCCAGGGTTAAGTTCTATGTCCCCTGACAATAGGATGATGATGAGAATGAGAAACTACAGTTTAATAGTGTGGAATGGGAGATGTACCAGTTGTGACATTTTGTATTTTCTGAGCATGCGAAATGGTTATAGGTACAACCCTTCCGAAAGATAAGGGTGGCATGGGCAAGCACATGTTGTGTCTCGGCAATTTGGTTAGAGAAGGTAAAGTCACTGTGGGGTGGAGGTGAAATTGAATGGTTTCATGAGTGGTGGCAGTGGTGGTATCAGGGCTGATTAGATGTCAGGGATGACAAACCAGATTTTTTGTGTAGAGGTAGAGGTCTCTCCCGCTCTCTTGCTGGGACAAAAAAGGCCCTAATGGAGAGTGGAGTAAGACTTTTTTTTGGGGTGGGGGTCTGGCATATAGTGTGTGTGTGTGTGTGTGTGTGTGTGTGTGTGTGTGCGTGTGTGTGTTGGACCTGGTAAGACTCGTAAATTTACTTACCTAATTGCTACTAGCTTCCTGCTTTAGAATGGGATGCAACTGCCCACAGTCTTAATCTTGCTGTTTTCCACTGACTGTCTTCAAAATGTGTTTTCAGTTGCTATGTAATTTGTGGAGGTCTTTGTTGTCGGTGACTGCATTTTGTGCTTATGGATGTGGCACTGTGTCTGTAGCAGTGCTGGCTGAACATATCAGCATATCCAGGATGCCCTGACCGATGACCATCTTAATCAATGTCAACTTCTTATGAATATGAATTTACCATTGTGTAGTACAGTAAGAATGGCTCATTTTCTGATGACTGGAAGGAAGCATGTGCATGAGGAGATAGAAGCTGCTGGACTAAGAGAACCTCCAGCAAAGAGCAAGGCCAGAAGATATGATAATGACTATCTGAAGCTAGAATTCATCTAGATCAGGACTAGTGATGCACCATGACCCCTGTGCGTTGTATGTGCTCAGGGTCTGGCACAAGACAGTATGTGGCCCTGCAAGCTTCGGCAACATCTGGCAATGAAGCATCCCACCTTAATTTAAACACCTGTGGACTTTTTCCACAGAAAACTAAATGAATTGTGAGGTAAAACCAAAAGTTGTGGAGCAGCATGAGACTGTACCTGTGAAGCATCATATCTTCTATCTCTGAGAATTGTCAAAGCTGGGAAGCCACACAATGCCGGAGAACAGTTGCTAATTCCTGCTGCAAAGAAAATGTGTGCAGTGATGCTTGGAGAGAAAGCAGCTGCACAGCTAGATGCAATTCCTGTTTCAAATTGCATTATTTGCCATAGTATTGAGGACATGTTTGCAGATGTGAAGCGGCAGATCAAAGAGTCCACTGCTATTGCAGATGCTGCACAGCTTCTGATGTACGCTCGGTATGCCATGGACGCAGTTCTTTGGAAAGAGTTTCTGTTCTGCAATCCACTTTCTGCACGAGCAACTGAAGAGCTCTTTCACCTGCTGAATACATTCATTGTGGATGAAGGCCTTGATTGGGGTCACTGTGTTGGTATTTGCTGGGATGGAGCTCACTCAAAGACTTGAAGACACAGTGGGATGGTGACTAGGGTACAAACAGTGCCTCCCAATGCTGCCTGAAACCACTGCTTGATTCACAGAGAAGCTCTAGCAGCCAACAAGATGACAGCTGAACTCAGCAAAGTCTTGACTGATGCTATTAAAGCCATGAACTTCATCAAGGCACATCCAATGCATTCCAGACTGTTTGTAGTACTGTGAAGAGATGTGAGCAAAATACACACAGTTGCTCTTGCACACTGAGGTCCATTAGTTGTCCAAAGCAAAGTACTGACCCATCTCTATGAACTGCGTGATGACTAGAGATGGACAAAATCTGAAAATTTCTTTACACTAAATAATTTGTGAAATTTGCACATTTTGCAAAATATTTTGTGGGTGCAAAATGAAATTTCAATGACAAAATGCAGAATTTCATCCTCAAACAACTGAATTTTGCCACTCACAGGCAAAATTCTGCCATTCGTTGGTGAAATTCCACATTTCACAGGCAAAATTCCACATTTCACACCCATGAAATATTTTCTGGAATGTGTGAATTTTGCTAAATATTTTATGTGGTGAAATTTGTGATTTTACCGAAATTTCAACAGTGAAATTAAATTTCGCTGCATCTCTAGAGATGAAGTCAGCATATTTCTTGCTGACTGTACCTCTCCACTTGTAGAACATTTTCACAATCCACAATGGCTTGCTTTGCTGGCATAATTGGCAGATATCTTTGACAGACTGAATTCGCTTAATATGTCACATAAAGGATGGGATGCCAGTGTTTTCACAGTCAGAGAAAAGATCCAGCCATTTGTTTCCAAGCTTGAGCTTTGGTTCATATGGGTGCAGCAAGGATCAGTTTCCACATTTTCAACCTTGGACGATTTTATGCAGGAAAATGAACTTTTAGTTTACAGCATCAAGTAGTGATTATATAACATTTAAGTGGGTTGCAAGAAAAGCTACACCACTGCTTCCCTGAACATGATAGAGAGGACAGTGACCAGTGAGTCAGAAATCACTTCATATTTAAGCCAAGCTCTGTAGGCTCTTTATCCCTGGAAGAACAGGAGAGCCTCATTGACCTGGCTACAGATTCAACTCTGAAGGTCTCTTTTGCACAACTGCCCTTTGCAAATTTTTGGCTCTCAGTTTGTCATGAGTTTCCAGCACTAAAACATTGAGCTGTTGCAGTTCTTATGCCTTTTGCCTCAACATATCTGTATGAATCTAGATTCTCTGCACAGACAGTAATAAAAACAAAGTATCTGTCCCATCTTAAAGTTGAAGATGACTTACATCTCTATTCTCAAATGTAAAACTAAGAATACAGCAGCTAACCACATGACAACAGGCTCACAGGCTGCCCTCTTCAACAGACTAATTGGACCAATTTGATTAACAAGCAGCAATATGCACAATACATTTTTTAATACACTGTAAAAATAAACACACTCATTTTATTATTTAAAAGTGGATATGTGATTTTGTGATTGTTCTCAAAATTCATCATGACAGGTATCTGTTGGCAAGGTATGTGAATGTGTTCAACACATGGAGAGTCCTGGGCTATTTTCTGGCCCAATAGAGAAGGCTCCCCTTGACAAAACCAACTACAGCAAAACTGAAGTCTTGCTGATTAAAGGGCACGATCCTAACTGGGCCAAGCTAGTTCCTATAACCCTTACTTGGGCCACTAAGGGGTACCTGGGTTTCATTATTTCCCCCCAAATGCACAGATACAATTTCCCATAATCTCCCTCCACATCTTGACAAACAAATGCACCCAGAACCAAACCCGGAACCCTTCCAACCCTAGCCCGTCACCAACCCACTGTGTCACTCAGCCAGTTCAGCAGTCCACTGCCATGTTACACCCGAAAAACCCTTCCGCCCATTGCATGGCATGATCCCTTCCACCCCGTACACGTACATATAGCGACATACTGTTGCTATTTCACCGAACCCCCATCCAATCGCTCTCCCTGCCCAGTAGCCCTGTGTAAATGCAATGTGATTGAATCACACTTTTTTAAAGCACTCAATTGTGTTCGCCGAATACACAGGCTACCATATCCAATATACTCATCATGTTTGGAGTGGGCTAATTACAACTGTACTAGTGGCAAGGGCTTACTGCAGGACCCACTGAACCTATTTGAGGTAATCTAATATCACCATTACTGGCAAACCCTTTACATGAGAAAAATGAAGAGTAGAGTAATTCAGGTCCTGGTGCACTTACTTCATCCCCACACTGATATTCTTAATCCTTTGCTCAGCTGCAGCAGAACTTCCAGTTACCTCATATGGAACGCTGGAGATTTTTGTAGCTTTGGAACCCCTTAACACACAGATTTAACTACTCCTACATATTACTCACATATTACTCACAAACTACCTTTCCATCACTCTTGCTAACTGGGCCCAAAACACTAAAAGAAGGTGAGGGAAAAGTTATCAATACCTTCAACGCTTGGACATACTGACTTGGAACCCACACAGGAAAAAATAGAACTTCATATCACAATTACTCCTCAGTGTTGGAACCAATGCTTTGAAACAGCCCACACAGGAACCCCAGACCCCAAATTGCAACTAATAAAAAAAAGAATTCTAGGCAGAAAGCAGAAAACACCTACCCAGTTTGCTAGAATGGGATATCAGACCCCTGATAAGTGCTGGAGGTGCCAGCAGCCCTTGGCTGATATAGCCCATATCATGTGGTCTTATGACTCTACCACTTCCTTTTGGCAGTCAGTCATCAATGTATTAAATACAGTTACTACTGTACAAATTTCCTTTACTCCTTAGTTATGACCACTAGGAGACCAGACCCAAATATCAGGCACCCCTCACTCCACTAGGAAATCTATCCATCAGGCCCTAATGGAGGCAAAGAGGCAAATCCTCCTCAAGTGAAGATAAGCAGATCAGATCCTCTTTCACTTGAAATGTCGGAAAAAAGCCACACCAAATCTGCCACTTACTTACAAGTTCATCAGTATCAAGGTATGGTGGCAAGATGTGAGGAGGGCTGGGCTCTGTGGTTCAGATTCAGACTTCAAACCACCCTATATGATAGATCTCAACCAGCACTCTCCATCAACCCTGGATAGACAGATGACCCATAATAGACAGATGGCCCATAATATTTTTCACCCCCCAATACTAGTTAGTAGGCCACAACTATAGTTGACCCCTCTGACAGACAGATAGTCATATATTTCATGCACTCTTCTTTCTTCTCGCATTCCCCAAACAGAACGATGCTTCTCTGTACAGCATGTAGTCTTCTGGTATTACTATAGAATTTTTAGGTGTACAGTATCTCAGTTAGATTATTGTTGATGTAGCAAGTTAATATCTGATTGTGCCATTAGTAATCTTAGCTGTTTCTGTGTTTTATTAATAAAGTTTTGACTGTCTCTAGGTAGTGGATAACATGATTAGATTATTCATACTATTTGCATATAATAAAACAAGTTGTAGTCTATTATTGGTGTTACAAATTTTAGTATATTTATAGTTGTATGTCCCAGGGGCTGTCCCCCGGCCAGGATCCATTTTCTTCTTTTTCTCTTGTTTTTTATATAAGCGTTATCATTGTTATACATGAATGTTCTGTGTTTTGTTTTTATGCTTTTTAGAAAATTTCAATAAACTCATCTATACAAAAGATAAAGAGAGAGCAGTTGTGACTTCACTTGTCATCAGCAAGTGCATACTGCATGAATTTTTAAAAACCACAGTAATCTTCAATAAGCCTGTAGTATTGGCTGTCCTGTGGATTTCACTCTCATAGTTTAATGCTGGGAGAACAGATTTGTGCAGTGCAAGCTTCCTGGTGTTTAGATTAAGACAGATTTTTTTGCAATGGAGGAAACTGAGTTTTTGCCGTGTGCTTCTGACAGACCTGGAAATGGGATCTGTACATGTTAGTTTAGAATACAGCCACAATCCAAGATATTTAAATTGTTGCTTAACTTCCAATTTTGTTCCGTCCAATGAATGAATGAATGAATTTGGAGTGAACTGTTTGGGTACAAGGTCCTACTGACTAGCATGACTTGCATTTTGAAGTTATTTATTTATCAGTAAAACACAGTTAAGCTGCAAATTACTTTGTATGTTGGTAAATAGGATTGGGTTTATAAAGGGGTGGAATGAAGATACAAATGTTTGATCCACCTGCATCTGTCTCTACCCTAATACCTCTGTAAGATACCTGCCAAATTTTCAAGTGAAGTGTCCTTTTGTGCCAGAAAGTCAATATTTGTGGCACTTTGCATAAACAAGGATGCAAATTCAGTTTGTGGCTGTTTTCCAATTCAAATTTAGCTGCACATTGGATAGGCATTTGAACATGTTTGACAATCTGTAAAATGGTTTAATATGTCCATTTGAGTGCAGACAAATGTCTACAGCTGAAACCATTGTTAAGCCAAAGTTACTTGTGTCAGAAATGCACTTGCAATGTGTATACATTTCAGGCAGCTCAGGCTGCTTTGTTGGGTCTGCTGTTTGTATATAGCGCATGCTCCCTTTACTGTACAGAGGATGCATATTCCCAATCAGGTAAGACGGCCCCGGTAGTGAGAGGAGAGATGTGCTTGTTACCATCTCTGGTCTATGTGGCATCAGGAAGGATATAGGTATGGGGGAGTGGCAGGGTGGTTTGCTCATTGTGGGTGATGCAGTGGGATGCGGGATACCAGGCCAAACTTTTTCATTACTGAGGGTGAAGATCAGAGGGTGGGGAGTGCCACTAGATGCCAGGGACTATTGCAGTTCTTTGAGGGACAGTGATCAGAGTGTGGGGGCACCACTATCCACCATGGAATGACACTTTTAGGTAGTAGTGAGCCATTGGCTGGGGGGCACCACTGGACATGAGGGAATGACACTTTCTGGTAGCAGAAAGCAGTCGGGGGGTTACCACTAGCACCCAGGACATGCCATTTTTAGAGATCAGAGAGCAATCAGAGGGTGAGGGTTACCACTAGCTACCAGGGCATGCCATTTTTAGTTAGCGACAAGTGACTGGAGTGGAAGGTGGTTCTGCTGGACACAAGGGACTATTTATTCTTCTATGTGGATGGGGATCAGAGGGTGGGGGTATCACTGGACACCAGGGGCTATTTATTCTTCAACAGGAATGGGGATCAGAGGGTGGGGGGGACCACCAGTCACCAGGGAAATATACACTTTTTCTGTGGATGAGGATTGGAGAATGGGAGGACCACTGGACACCAGGGTGCATGTATGCTCTTCAAATGCCAATGTTATTGCCAGTGCTAGTGTGCTAAATCTTGCACAGGGCCATGATTCATGTCCCTGCCCCCTTTGCTCACTGCATACATTTTTTTTTGTATGCACGCTAACTCTTGTAACTCATGCAACTGCCCCCTTTGAACATTGCATTCAGGTGCAAACCCTGGGAAAATAAGGTGCAATCGCATTGCCCACTGGACAAACTTTTTAATATTTACCTCCACAAACTTAAACAAAACATTCATTAAATATGAATGCAGCATAAATTAGTTGGTCAGACAATAAATTAATACTTTCATTATTCAGGATTCACCAAACCAAACAGTTGACTTCTTCATTGAGACTAAAAATGCTGTGATATGTACTCAATAAATATTGCCCTCTCGGGTCTCTAGAGACCTTATAAATCTACATGCCTTTTGGGTGGTAGTTTATGATCTTGTTAGACTCCCACAAGGGCATTATTTACTTATGTGCTACACTTTTGGGCATTTATTCTATATATCTATACAAATAGATTTGTTGTATGTATAATTACTCAAAAATGGAAAAAATAATCACTGGAGCATTGATTCTGTTGCATGAGATTTGGGCTTAGGTAGTTCTCAGAAACAGTTTGTATCGTATTTTGAGATGTGTTTAAGCTATTGCTGAGTATACATAGCATAACTTAGATTGTAAACATCAAAAACAAACAAGCACTGTTCAACACCAAATGTTTATTTGCATGTATTTGCTGTGTAGTTGTTGGGCATAGATAGCACAGCACTTAAAATTAACAAAACAGTAATACAAGTTATAATAATGAAATTGTCATGACTGGGAAATTAAGAGGCTCATACACAATCTTGAATGGTGACTTGTGTGCCTCGTGATTGGGCAAGGACTTAAACAAGAAAAGAATTTGAATTAAGGAGGAAATTCAGTAATCTAATGCTGTGATTGGTGAAGAAAGGGCATACCCCACAAAAGCCATCTCACAGTTCATAATGATACCAAATTATTCATATACTTCACAAGCAGACAAAATTGTTCTTGAGTCCTGGGATATATCTACTGAGTCCTGGTTTATTTATGTTTTACTGATCAAAATGCTTTAATTTTAGTGTTCAAAACCTAGGTATGCAAAGTATCACAGCTCCTTACATAAAGTGATAAATAAGTGTAGAAATATGTTAGAACATCTGCATTACTTGCTTTTTACCATGTACTGCATGAGAAAACATTATTTCCATGAGTTGCAAGCATTGCATCATGGACAGACAAATGATATTGGTTGTGCAATATCTCTGCCATTCGCTGGTAGACAAACTTCTGAACATTAGCAAATGAGGAACACAAGCAGATGTAAGATGTCAAGCAAGAGTTAGGCGTTGCACAAGAAAACCTTCTACTTGGCATTTCCAATCTTGTGACTGAGAAAGGACTTCAAAATGAAAAGGAGGAGAAAGTTTGAGAGTTGGTGCAATTAGTGAGGAGATTCAGTATTCTGGAGTTGTGATAGATGGAAGAAGAGTACACCCCTGAAAGCCATGTCACAGTTCAGACTGATACCAATTTTTTCATGTGCTTTACTAGAAAAACCTTTTCACTTGATTCATGAAGTATATGGGTTGAGTCTTGTTTACTTACATTGCAACATCCAAAATGCTTTACTTTTTTGTGTTCAAAACACAGGTAAGTAGAGTAACACATTTCCTTGCCTATAGGATCAATTTGAATAGAAATATTTAATTTAATGTCTTAAATATTTGTCCTCCAAAAAGTCCTAGATTCATACTGTCACGTTGTTTCAATCAGGTTGATATGGAGGAAACTAGATCACAGATTAAGTCATTGAACTGGATGTTTTGGATGCCATTCCAATAGTGGACTGTACTTTTGATTTCCTTTACAGTCAACTAGTTTCAATACAAAACAAATTGTTCCCCTTTAGGAAGATAACAGTTGTGAGATCAGAATAATAGATGGTTTTCTAATGAAATCAAGTTCTTGCTAGAGCAATGGGATAGCATTTGGAAAAAGTATATCAATTCTCCTTTATCTGTTCATGTCATTGAATATTGTCATATTAGAAACAAATGTAAATATCTGATACATTCTTCAAAGACCAAGTATGTCAAAAACCAGCTAGAGGAAAACTAAAATTACCCCCCCAAAAGAAATTGGAAGTAACATTTCTGCTTTCAAACAACTTGAAGTCTTGCTGTATTCTGGCTATTGCAGTTAACCCCAGCACTCAAACTGTGAGTACTACGGAGAGTAGAGGTTTAATTTCTATGCAGAGCATAGAACTTTGACCTCGAGCTTGGTTCAGACCTCTGTCTGCTGCACTTTGGAGTGCAACTGTCAGATTCTTTACTCCGCCTAACTGAACGGCCGCTCCAGAGATTTCTCCTTTGCTCACGGTTTGAAAGTCGGTTAAAGTCCTCAGTTTTACTGACTATTTTTCTCAAGTTTTGGTTCAGATCTCTGTCTGTGGTACAGTAAGTACTAGGTAGTGAACTAGACATAGTAAACTTGTGGAAATTGTAAAAACTGATTTTTCTACCAGTTTGGCTGAACCGGCCGTTTAGTGATTTATATATTCTGTGTTTATTTTTAAACTTAGAGTGTGGTTACCAATCCTTATCGGTTTTAAAAAAATTGCATTTTCTTGTGGCTTTTTCCAATACCCATGGCATGGTTAGAAACCGATAAGGGTGTCTTGTCAGGTTGTTTGCCATAAAAAGGGTAAGTTTGTGGTTAGAATGGCTACATCTGAGAAACCCAAAGGAAAAACCAGCCCACTGCATTTCAACACTGCAGTGTGTGTGGGGAGGTCTTTACTAAGGCTGATCCCCACACCACCTGTGTTTATTGTCTGGGGTTTGACCACCTCGATTCAGACTTCCAAATCTGTAAAAATTTCCCTAAGTTTATCCTGGAAAAAAGATTAGGTAGACTCAGGGATAAGGAGGCTGTGAAGTACGCTGACCCAGATGGCCAGCCCTGTTTAGTTCCTACCGAACCTGAGGGAGTGCCCTCTGACCAGGGTGATACTTCTTTGGACAAGAGGAGAGCCGATCCTGAGGGATCAGTTCCTACAAAAAGAAAAAGAAAAGAACAATTGGCCGGTACAGATCCAGAGACCCATTTTCTGACGTGCTGAAGAGATTGCCAATGCGATAAGGATTGTAGAATTGCTTCACCTGGTTCCGTCTGATCCAGCACCTTCTGGCAGGTGCTCTGTTCGGTCGGTTCCTCCGGTTCATGATTATTTCCCTGAAGATTTCTATTAACCAGATTTGGAGGGGGATGAAGATTATGATGATGATGATGATGATGATGACAATAGTATGGGAGGTCTGGTTGAGCCCATTGAACCAGACATCTACCCTGGCAGGCCTTCTGATGTTTCCCCCTCCTAGGCTTTCTGAGTCCCCTTCCCTTTACATGTTTTACAGAAAAGTGGCAGAAACCTTCCAGCTCCCTGTGGAAGAAGCTGTAGAGAAACAAGAGGAACCTGATTAGGTGGAGATGATGGACATCCCAGAGTCCATGAGACTGTTTATTCCCCTTCATAAGTCTTTTGGGAAAGAGACACAAAAGATTTTAAAAACTCCAAATTCTGTACCTCCTGTCGACAGAAGGATGGACAAAAGGTACACCTTATTAGGTTCAGGTACAAAGTACTGGTATCAACAGTGCAGCCATGTTGGGGTTGTGCAGGCTGCAGCCTGTGATAAGGCTAATATACCCTTGGCCTCACACCCCCCAGATAAAGATTCTAGGAAGCAGGATGCCATCACAAAGAAACAGTACATGGCATCTGCCTTGGGACTCAGGCAGGCTAATTATATGGCCTATGCAGCCAGGTACCAGAAGTCCAGGTAGGACACTGTACTGGTACTGGCTAAGCAGGTCTGTCCCCGAGCTAGCCTCAGAGCTGGAGGGGGTGGCTACTGATGGGATTGAGGCAACTAAGGTACAGTTCTATGCTGCTGTGGACTCCAATGATGTGCTATCTAGAGTAATGGCTACATCTGAGGCTCTTGGGAGAATGGCTTGGCTCAGATGTATTAGTCTCTCACAGGACATCCAGGCTAAGGCCATGGATTTCTCTGTGGTGGGCAATTCTCTGTTTGGAGAGCAGACAATTACATGAAAAGATGGATGAGTATAGGACCACCTATAGGAGTGCACAGGCCAAGGAAAGGCAGACAACTCCTCAAAGGCAGCAGGCTAGGGGCAGGGGAAGGCTGTTTCATAGGCCTTTCTGCCAAGCACAGGCCTCTTCTCCCATTCCTCAGAGGGGGTTCTTCAGAGGGAGATTCAGAAGGGGGATGAGCAGGGCTGCATCCATCCCTCAACCTAAGGATCCTGCCAAGCAGACACTCTGATGTGTCATCCCAGGTTGACTCCCCCATTCCTGTGGGAGGCAGGCTGGCTTACTTCATCCAGGACTGGATGTCTGTTACCTCAGACAAGTGGGTCCTGGAGGTGGTAAGCCAGGGGCTGGTTCTCAGCTTCAATAAATTTCCAAAGCTGAGGGCCAGATCTTTTCCATCTGCAAGCATCTCTGAAACCATTTCCCTACAGGCAGAGAAGTCATCTCTATTGGCTCTAAAGGCTGTAGAGAGAGTTTCTACATTGCACAGGGGCAAAGGTCTGTACTCCAGGTACTTCCTTACCCCAAAAAAGACAGAGGAGTGGTGACCCTTCCTAGACTTAAGATACCTGAACAACCATCTTTTAAAACCAAAATTCAGAATGGTGACTCTGGGAATAATCCTTCTCTCTGTAAGGCCAGGGGACAGGCTAGCTTCACTGGACTTAAAATATGCCTACTTTCACATTCCCATCAGAGGCTCCCACAGAAAGTACCTCAGGTTCGAATTGCCTTCAGGCCATTATCAGTTCAAAGCTATGCCATTCGGCCTAACATCAGCTCCAAGGGCATTCACAAAATGCCTAGCAGTAGTAGTGGCCTTTTTAAGAAGGAAATATATTTCCATATTTCCATACCTGGACGACTGGCTCATTGTGGGTCAGTCCCCAGACCAAGTCAAGTCAGACCTTCAAGTGACTCAGGAAGTGTTCACTTCCCTAGGATTTCTTCTCAATCTTCCCAAGTCAGTTCTTGAGCCTATAGAGCTCCTCACCT
The DNA here is from genome assembly GCA_016271365.2 of Neoceratodus forsteri. NCBI lineage: Eukaryota > Metazoa > Chordata > Ceratodontiformes > Ceratodontidae > Neoceratodus > Neoceratodus forsteri. The sequence continues at coordinate 313,796,065 of CM028134.1, read as the reverse complement.
TCATAGGGGCAGAGTTGGATACAGTCAATGCAAGAGCTTTTCTTCCCCTGGAAAGGGCAAGGGCTATTGTAGAGCTGGTTCTTCATTCCACCTTCTGGTCTCTCAGCCAGCAAGGCACTTCCTTCAACTTCTGGGCCACATGGCAGCTTCTACAGCAGTGGTCCAAGGGGCCAGTTTCATATGAGGGACATTCAGTTTCACCTGAGGGCCTTTTGGTCTCAGAAGAAAGATTCTTTAACCAAACTAGTTCCAGTGACCCAGACTCTGATCCAGGCTCTCTAATGGTGGCAGGATCAGGGCAACCTCAGGCAAGGAGTCCCATTCATCACTTAGTCTCACTCTGTGGTCCTAACCATGGATGCTTCTCCATTGGCGTGGGGAGCCCACCTGGGGGCTCTCACAGCCCAGGGACTATGGTCCCCTCAAGAATCCCTTCTTCATAGCAGTCTCTTAGAATGCAGGGCAGTCTTTCTGGCCCTGCAAGCTCTCCTCTCAGTCAGTGCAGAACAAGGTGGTTCAGGTCAGGACAGACAACACCACCACCACGTGGTACATCAACAAGCAGGGCAGCACTCAGTCCATGGCCTTGTGCATGGAAGCCATGAAATTGTGGTCCCTAGCTTATTCTCTGCAGACCTCTCTGATAGCAGTCTACCTTCCAGGGAAGGACAATGTGCTAGCAGATGCATTGAGCAGGATCTCCCAGGGCCATCACAAATGGTCCCTGGACCCTCTGGTGTTGAAAATAATTTTTTTCATGGTGGGGCACTCCAGAGAGACATCTCTTTGCAGCCCCAGACAATCACCAACTTCCTCTGTTTTGTTGCAGACCCCCAGTCTTGGGTTCAGTCCCTCTGCATGCTCTGATTTTGAACTGGGAAGAGAAATTGCTATATGCCTTCCCTCCCTTTCCTCTTCTGTTCAAGGTTCTAGTCAAGGTAAGGTCACAGCGTTGAAAAGTGATTCTGATTGCTTCAGACTGGGCCAGGCAACCTTGGTACCTCCTGTTGCTGTTCCTAGCAGTCCATCTTCCCATGTCTCTTTCCAGGAATTACAACCTGTTAACCTCCTCTCAGGGGAGGATTTGGTACCCCAATCTTCGGTCTCTCAATCTCAAGGCATGGCTCTTGAAGAGTTAGAGTATGCAGATTTGCTTCTGTCCCAAGGGGTTCTGGATAGTCTCAAAGCCTCTTGAAAGTCTGCCACCAGAAAAACTTACAACTCCAAATGGAAAAGATTTAGCATTTGGTGTTCCAAGAAGCATATATCTCCAGACACTGCTGAATTGTCTACAGTTCTGGATTATATGATTCATTTTAATGGCCTCGGCCTCAGACCAGCTACTCTCAAAGTACATTTGTCAGCTGTTTCTGCTTTTCTGTCAGCGGGAAAGCCTTCCTCACTGTCATCTCACCATGTAGTCTGTAAATTTTTCAAGGGATTGCTTCATACCAATCCCCCCTTTAGGGATCCTACCCCTGCTTGGAATCTTAATGTTTGCATTGCTCAGCTTATGCAACCCCCTTTTGAGCCTTTGTCTTCAGCAGAGCTTTACTTGACTTGGAAAACTGTGTTCCTGGTAGCTATTACCTCTACCAGGCATATCAGTGAATTGCAAGCTCTGTCAGTGGAGCCTTATTTTATCTCATTACATAAAGATAAGGTGGTCCTTATAACTAATAGGAGGTTTTTACCTAAAGTGGTTTCAGATTTTCATCTGAACCAATCTATGTCTCTCCCTGTGTTCTTCACTGATCATTCTTCTTCTTCAGGAGAAAGATGTTTACACAGTTTGGATGTTAAAAGAGCCCGTAGTTACTACATTGAGCATATTAAGGCTCACAGGTTTGACTCCCTTCAGTTGTTTCTCACTTATGGGGAAGTGTGTAAGGGCAAACCTGCCACTAAGAGATCTATTGCCAGGTGGATTGTCTCTTGTATTCAATTCTGCTATGAGAAGCTAGGCAAAATACCTCCCTCAGGCCTGAGGGCTAATTCGACTAGAGGTATAGCTGCTTCCCTGGCTGCGGCCAGGGATATTCCTTTGCTAGAGATATGTAAAGCAGCCACCTGGAAAACAGTCCGTACATTTACCAAGCATTACTCCCTGGACATCCAGGCTAGGAGTGATGCTCAGTTTGCTACAGCAGTACTGCAGAGCCTATTCCCAAGCTAGGTTTGATTCCCTCCTCCATGGAGGTACTGCTTGGTAGATTGCAATAGCCAGAATATAGCAAGACTTTATGTTGTTTGAAGAAAAAATTACTCACCTTAGTAATTATGTTTCTTCTAATGGAGCCTTGCTGTATTCTGACCTCCCTCCCTACCTCCACTCTCAGAACCTGTTTTTGGAAAGTGGGCTGGCAGGTACAATGTTGCACTCAAGGGGTGCATTTGGGTACTCCCTCCTTTTAGAGAGGGAGAGTGGTTTATAGTATTAATTTAACAGTCTTAAGTTGTTCACTACCTAGTTTTTGATTTTGGATTTCTTGACTTGAGTCTTTTGGGGATCCAACATATTTGGTTGCCATTTGGCTAGTAAAACTTTTACAGTTTCCACATAGTAGTTAGTTAGTATTAGCTCATAAGAATTTGACAGTTGCACTTCAAAGTGCAGCAGACAGAGGTTTGAACTGAGATCCAGCTCAAAATCCTCTACTCTCCAGGGCAGTTTGAGTGCTGCGACTAACTGCAATAGTCAGAATACAGCAAGTCTCCATTAGAAGAAACATAATTACTAAAGTGAGTAATTGTTTCTTCTCTAACGCCTATTTACAGGAACTTTAAGTAAGCTGCTAGTTAACAATCATGAAATTTAGGACTCTTGTGTGGGTTGCAGATTTGGTAAACACTAAATTTATTGATCTTTCGGCATATATTCAAGATTATATTGTAAATTTTCCTGATTACTTAACTAACTTGTTTTCCAATGAGTCTCCTAAAATGTATTTAAAAGTTATGTGTCCATGATACTTCAACATTTTTAAACAGCCTTCCTGATGAAAGTGATGACAACAATGATGGGCTAGAAACTCATTTTATTAAGTTGGTAGCTCCACAAATTGCAGCCTCTTTATGTACTATTCTTAATTGGTCTGTTATATCTCAGTAGTTCCCCTGCAGTGGGAAATTGGTATGTATTATCCCTGTACATGAAAAAGATAATGCTTCTAATTTGAATTATTTTAGGCCTATTTCTGTGTTGAACCCATTCAGCAAAATATTAGAAAAGGTTGTTTCTGGGCAAATTAAAGAGTATTTGGGTAAATGGAATTTGATCTGTATGCAGCAACACTGATTTAGGAATGGGAGGGGTACTAAGACTGCCTTGGTCAGGTTCACCGACATGGTTCTCCATGATATGGAAAAGGGATTTTTGATGAGGGCTGTGTTTGTGGACCCAAACAAGGCATTTGATGTGATAGATTATAAACTACATTAAAATAACTAGTCAGCAATTTTTCCCATTGCCTGACCGAGTTATAATTTGCTGTTATAACCCATGGGTTATAACGACGAGCACGAGCCGTGTCAGTTAAAGAAAAAATGCGCTCTCATTGGTTAATGTGCCATCCATGGGTGGACTTAACATTTAAAAATAATGGCGGCTCCATCTCTCTCTTACCGAGGAGCCGCCAGAAACTAGCACACCATCTTTGAACTCTGCAGAGTTCTATTTTCTTAAAACTATTGGGTTGATCCTGCTGGGGTTTTTTTTCTCTGTTATCTGGTTGATCCTGCTCTTAAAATGAAATGGATCTGTGGCACAAACCGAGCGGGAACTGCACAATCATCACAACAGCGGTATGAGACTAAGTTTAAAAAAACTGAAACTGTACAAAAGAAAGAAAAAACAAAAGTAGGGAGACACCGTGTGTGTGTGTGTGTGTGTGTGTGTGTGTGTGTGTGTGTTGTGTGTCTGGGTGAAAGTCAGGACTCACAGACACTACATGAAGGCTGGAAAAAAATTGCTGTCCAGCAATTATAAATAATAAAAGATGGGGACATTTGCATAAATTCGAAAGTAATGGTTGCCCTCGGTGTAGGATGCATCAATAAACCCCTCAGGCTTCACCCTCGGGGTTTATGTAGCATCCCACACCTTGGGCAACCATTAATTTCTCATTAAGCACACTTCCCCATCCATTATAGTATATATTATAAATTGCAAGTTATGGGTATCTCAAATAATATTGTTTCTTGATTTCAACGCTGCTCATCCAACCATGGTTGATCATTTGGTATAGACCCTAAAATGTCATCTAACAAGTACTTACTTACTTAGGGGGTTCCTCAGGTGTCCATTTTGGGATCCTTATTATTCTGTTTGTTCATAAACGTAGTTTCAGAGGTTTGTCCAAATTGTGAAACTATTGTGTATGCTAATGATCTGATTATTTTCAAAAGCTCCAAGTGTTCTATAGTAATCTCTAAATTTTTGAACAGTAGGTTTTGAGCAGTTAATAGATGGATTAAAAGTAACAATTTGATCTTAAATGCCTCCAAAACTAAGTCTACTTTACTTGGTTCATCTGCTATGTTGTAAAAGTGTTCTCCTTTATTAATTTCTGATTTGGAATGCATATCTATAGAGGAGACTGTACTTTTTAAGTATTTGGGTGTCCATCTATGTCCTCCTCTTGCCTATTCAGAACATATTGAGTAACTTTGTAAGAGCATCAATCAGGGATTTGGTGGAGTATATAAATTTAAAAAATCACTTTTCTTTTGAAATTCATAAACTAATTGCAACTGGTTCAATTATGTCCTTTATAGATTATGCATTTGCTTTGTTTCTTAACATTCGTCAAGCAGAGCTTCAAAAAATGACAGTTTTTTATTATAATATATATCACTTTGTTTTCCTTGCACCATACAGAACTCATCGGTGTCTTCTTTATTCCTAACTTAATTGGCTCTCTTCAGCATGATGTACCAAATATAAATATTATTTTTGGTTGTTTGGTTCATATAGCAACAACAGTCTCATCCTCACTTGGGAATTAATTACAGTTTCACATTTCGATCCTGCTCTTTGATCACCTGAGTGTTTGCAATTGTTTTGGAAAACAAAAATAGGCTCCTGAGCTTTTTCCATGTCTACACCAGGATTTTGGAGAGCATTTCTTGTGGTCTTGTGTAGTATTACTTCTGTAAACTCATTTAATTTCGGATTGCATCAGTATTTGTCTGAGATCCATAATTGTTGCTGATTTTGTGTTTTTTGTATACATTGTTTATATTAGTGATATAATGCACTACCATCTTTTGTATGCCTTTGGCCCGGGGTGATCCTGAAAAAGGGCTCTTAATCCAGCTCTCCTTACCTGGTTAACAAATTTAAATAAATAAATAAAGCACATTAGAACATCCATTTTACTTGCCTTTTACCATGTATGAGACTACTTTAATACCATGAGTTGCAAGCACTGTATCATTGTAATGCAAATGATATGGGTTGTGCAACATCATGGCCATTCCCTCAGAAAGAAAGTTCCACCTCGTAACACATATGGCACTAATAAATAGTAGGAAATGTAGAACAAAAAGCAGAGGTAAGATCTCAAGCAGGAATTAGGAGTTGCACAAGAAACCCTCCTATCTTGCATTTTCAGTCTCTGAAAAGGTAGCAAGTGGCTGCATCTAAAACAGAGATTAAATATTTGGAGCAGCAATTGGTGAAGAAGGGTCATGCTCCAGTAGGGCACTAGGTTATAAAATTGAAAACAAAGGTAGAGCCATCCAAAATCACGCATGAAAAATGTCAAAGCCAATGACAGCACTCAGAAAAAACACCAACTGCTACCATGGCTAAAAAAAAAACAATAGCTGTATTGAGTGTTTGGGGGGGTCTGCCCCATGTACCCCCTATTGTGGGGGGCTTTGCTCCCTGCACCCATGAACTAAAAAGAATCACCTCCTTTGGGATGGCAATGTGGGGATGGGGAGGAACTTGGGGGGAATTGTATTTCTGGGGGGGAGTGCAGGGTAAGGGGGATGAAAAACTCAAAAGATGCAGGACCAAGAATAGAACCCTGGTCTCCTGAGCATTTTGACACCCTTCACTGCTCATGGCCCTAACCTCTGCACCATGGCAGCAGCTTAGCAAAGCAGAATGCAGCTCACATATTGTCTTCTTTCTCCTGAGTGACAACAGCTCCAGAGACAGTGGTATCTTACTTATGCTATGCTATCCCTGTAGCTATTCTGTCAAATGCTATTTTTGCCATGCAGATTTTACAGCACTATTATCTGTGCAATATACTGACTAGGTATCTGCCAGTAGCAAATCTCACATTTAAAACTAATAGCAATGTATTCATGTGCTTAAGAAAATGTAGTCACTTGAGTCCTGGTGTGTATATGTATATGCTGAACCTGGTTTATTTATGTTGTAATGGCCAAAATAATTTTAATGTTCAAAGCCTATGTAAGTAGAGCAGCACAGTTACTTACATAAAGTGATCAGTCAGTGTCGGAATATGTTAGAATGTCTATTTTACTTGCTTTTCACTATGTATGAGATTAATTTCATAAGTTGCAAGCACTGCATCAGGGATAAGCAAATGATATGGGTTTTCCAACATATCTGCCACTGCTTGAGAAACAAACCTCTAAATTGAAGCCCTTATGAAAGTAATAAACAGGGAAGCATATGTGGAATGAAAAGCAGAAATAAGATTACAAGCAGGAATTAGGAGTTGCACAAGAAAACTTTCTTCCTTTCATTTCCCAACATTATAACTGGACAAAGACTTCAAACAGAAAAAGAAAAGAAAAACTAACAGCTAGTGGTATTAGGAAGGATATTCAGTATGGAGCTGTGATAGATGGAGAAGGGGCATACTCCAAAAGTACTCTCACCATTCAGGCTGACATCAATTCATTCACATGATTTAGAAGCAAACATTACTCAATATGCTGGAGGTGTGTTAGGTGGAGAAGTATACTCCCAAAAGCACTCTCACAATTCAGACAGATATAAATTCACTCGTATGCTTGACAAGCAAACACAGTCACGAGTCATGGAGTATATGGATTAAGCCTTGTTCATTTATGCTGTAATGACTAAAATGATTTACTTTTCTTAGTGTTCAAAACAAAGGTAAACAGAGTAGCACAGTTCCTTACCTAAAGTGATCAATAAGTGCAGGTAAATGTTAGAACAGCTCATTTACTTGTTTTTGTGTCACACTTGAGAATACTGTACATTAATGCCATGACTTGCAAGCACTGCATCATGGGCATTCTAATGATATAGGTTCTTCAATAATTTTGACACTCCATGAGAAACACGTTCAAAAGAGTAACATTTATGAAAGTACCATATGTGGAACAAAAAGTAGAGGTAAAATTTCAAGAAGGAATTAGGAAATGAAAAAATGCAACAAATTAATTGGGGCAACATGAGAAATGTAGCTAGACAAGAAAAGTGGTGTATGAGGAAAAAAGAATGTAAATAGTAAAAATGTGTTCTAAACATTAAAAAAGAAATGTGGTAGCCGTGGTAGTCCCCTCAACAATGTAGAGAAAAAAAAACAAATATGTTGCAGGTGATACCTTTTATTGGACTAACAAAATTATTTCTAAGACTAGCTTTCGAGAGATAAAACCCTCTTCCTCAGGTCAAAGTGGAAACAGCTGAGCAATATGACAGATATAAAGGTTGGTTGTGGATTCAAAACATAGACTAGCAGTTTACAGATCAAAGCCTTGCAGTCCTGTTTGTAAGAGGTGCAAATTGACTGCAATGCTTTGATCTGTAAACTGCTAGTCTACAGTATGTTTTGAATTTACATCCAACCTTTATATCTGTAATACTGCTTAGCTGTTTCCACTTTGACCTGAGGAAGAGGGTTTTATCTCTTGAAAGCTAGTCTTAGAAATACTTTTGTTAGTTCAATAAAAGGTATCACCTTCAACATATTTGTTATTTTTTTCTCTATATTATAAACATTACAAACAATTGTACCAAGCAATAGAAAGTAACAGGTAATATACACATACTATGGCAGTATGGGGGGCAAAGATCAGGAAGGGAAGCGATAAAGAGCAAGTGCTGCAGACTGGCTGATGTGAATTACAATAAATGGCAGCAGATTTGAGAGGGACAGAGATCAGGGAGCGGAGGCAAGAGTACGTGCTGAACATTGAAGAGGGTAGAGAGGGAGTGCCACAGGGTGGCTACTGTATAGGGAGAATATAAGCATACTGGAGACAAAGATCAGGAAAGAGGAAACAGAAAAAGTGTTGCAGAGTGGTTAATGTTTAGGGAGAATGCCATTATTGGGGGGGGGGATATTGGTGAGCGTAGAAAAACAGAGCAAATGCCACAGAACAGATAATGTGAATGACAGCGAATGACAGCATTTAGGGGCAGAGATCAGGAAGGGAAGAAGAGCAACTGCTATGGAGCAGGGAATGTACAGTACAGGGAAAATGTTGGCATGTGGAGGGGACAGAGATGGGGGATGGATATAAAGCATGCGGTGCAGAGCAGCTAATGTGAATTATATTGCAAGGCATCAGTTTGCAAGGCAGATATTGAAGAGTGTGAGAAATCAAAGTGCTACAAAGTTGGTAATTTGAATAATGCGGAATGGGGGCATGCTGGTGTGCAGAGATGGGGGTGAGAGAACAAGTGTTACAGAGTGGCAAATACACAGTATATATAGACTGGCAGCATGTTAGGTGGGGACAGATTGGGGGTTGAACAGGGATAGAATCAGAGAGCATATCATGTATATGGAGAATGGTAGTATATTGGGCAATAGAGATCAGGTAGGGAAGGAACAGAGAGCACATGGCACACAACAGGTGATATGAAGTACCATCAGTAGAGCTGTTGCAAAGGTTTAATTGACAGGCGAAGTTAAGGCAAAGTCACCAGATTTGCCTCTGCAGATCATTTCGTGAAGTTTTTCTGTTTAATAGAAAGTTCACCATTGATAACTTCACCTTGCAACTTTGCCTGTAACTTCTCCTTTGGGTACACAAAGGTGAAGTTACGTTAAAATGACTTCCACCAACTACTCTTTTTTGTTTTTTTTTAGGCATGACTCAGTCAAATTTTATCAAATTTGTCTGAAATGTGATATGGTTGTAGTCCAGGAGGAAGAGGTACTTATTTAATGCATTATTGATAGTTATCAGACTTAAATTGTGGTTTGGAATCATGGTCAAGTGGGATGTGATTTAGGGGTGTTGTGCACACCCTATTAATTTTTCCAGGGGTATTATGTGTTACTATTGTAGTACAAGAAACACAAAGTGTTAGGTGGGATCCCTTCTGCTAGTGTCCACTACAGGTAGTAAACATTTTCAGTATGGGTCTGGTTGTGGCAGAAAATGTCAATGAACGAAATCCAAAGTACCCAGCCACACACAAACAGTTCAAATATCAGTGTATTTATTTTCAACCAATTACAAGATGATCTCTTTGCCACACCCAATATTTTGCCCAGCGTGGGCTTCTTCAGGGGCTAGGATCTGTCTGCTGCTGACTATTCAGGTAGCATTTATGTTCCATATTTCTTTTCTTTTCTTTAATCATATAATGATTTGAGTGTGGCTGGGTACTTTTGACTTTATTTACTATTGTAGCACACATTGAGACCCTTGTTTGGATGTATAGAATATCTCAACTCAAAAACTGATGGATATATGGCTTGTTAAAGTTGCAGTGTTATCCTATGGAACATTAGGGTTAGGGTTAGTGCCATCACTTGCAACTTTAAACATGTCCCCTGGTTTGTTTTTTGCTGCATCTCTTGCCACCACCCACATCCCTCACCAACATGGATGCCAGAGATGTGGCACAGAAAAATTTTGGTGCACTAATGACACCACCACCAATTACTCCTTTGCTACTACCAGCCCTGGAGCCCATAGAATATCCTACTGCAGCACTATTTTGCCCCACAAATTTTGAACACTTCTTTGCTGCCTCCCTGGCACCTCTTCCTTTAGTAGACCATCTCTTCCTGGCCATTCTTATATGCTAATTGTAACTTGATTCAGGATGCAAAATTACAAAATGTAAATAAATCCTGCAGTCCAAATACATACCAGGAGCAGACAACACCTCCCCCAAGGGAATCAAGGAGCAGCAGTGTGATGTGAAAAAATAAAACACCACAGGGATTAACATGACACACAACAGGGATAAAAGCATTAATCAAGATATTAACTACCAACAGCAGACAACACATCCCCTTAGAGAATCAGGGTTCAGTAGTGTGATCTGGAAACAAAATACTATGCTAATAGTATGTAGCGAAACCAAACATTTTTTTAACATAGCACAGGGATTAATAAGCTAACACATCAGTACAAATAAGTGTCAGGAGCAGACAACACCTTCCCCTAGGGAATCAGGAATCAGCAGTATGATCTAAACATCTACTACTAAAAACAACCTAAAAAGTTATTTTTTTTCTTTTCTTTTTAAACAGAACAGGGTTAACAGGGTAATTTAATGTAAGTAGTAGCTACAGACACTGCCAGCTATTTCCTGAAATTTCTGTGATATTTCCAGATATATCTAATGCATTCTCCATTTCTACAGTAGGGGTAGCAAAGAGAAATTCTTTAGAAATTTCACGAAATATCTGGATGTAGCTGGCAATGTCTGCGGCTACTACTGTAAGTATAACAAAAATGACAGAACACCATCACTTTAAGAAAAATATAACTACAAAATAGCTAGAGCTGCTAAAGAAAGTCACTGACAAAATACTTTACTTAAACACACCAAACTAAACCACAGGAATCAAAATGAGAAATTACTCACTACTAATCAAAAATGATGAACAAGAAAGAAAAGCAAAATATAACACAAGTCTCCTGCTTAGACAAAAAAGCTCTGGATCTTTCAAGGCTGCCTTGCTTTACAGTTCACCTACCTTCTCCCCATACCACTGCTTCACAGACTGACAAAACAGAAACCACTACTTTAAAGTAATCACTGAACAAATAAACAAAAAATAAACCCACATATCTAGCAACACAAGGCTCTCTAGAACAATTTGTGAGCCATTTGGATTCAAAAACCTCAATTTTGAGATGTATTTTAAAAGTTTTTTTCTCAGACAAGCACACACAGACTTTGTTCCTACTCTGTCTTCAGAAGACTGCACTGAAGACAGCCTCCTCATGGCATACATGGCATGGTCAGAACCTTGGTTTGCCTACTACTCCTTTCCGGTAATATCCACCCTAACCCTGGCCCTGCCCCCACTAGTCCATCTACTAGGTCTTCTGGTCTCCGCATTGCCTCTTTGAACATATGGAGCCTGCTGAAAAAATTTGCTGCCCTCCAGTGCTGGGTTATACTGAATCAATCAGACATCATAGCCCTAGTAGAAACCTGGCTGTCCAAGTCCACCCTTGACTCCTTTGACTCCCTCCAAGGCTACACCCTATACCGGGAGGATCGAGTAGGCAAACACGGGGGTAGTTGTGCGATTTATACTCGTAACACGATCATTGGCCATGAGCTCCCTGTCCCCATGCTTGTGAATGGTGCCCAGGCCCTTACCCTCAAACTTATCCCTGATCCCTCCAGGGGCTCGCTCTATCTCACAGTCTCCTACATTCCCCCAAGAAACCAGAACCCAGCATTAATGTCTCTCACAGATTATCTCGCCACCATCCCCCATAAGGGTGAGCAAGTCCTAGTTGGGGACCTCAATGTGAACTGGCTCAGTCCCTCCACTTCCCCAATAAGGGACTCCTTTGTTGCCCAAGATCTGACACAACTCATCTCGCAGCCCACTAGAATTAACCTGACTAGAGGAACCTGCACCCTACTGGACGTCATTATCACCGACTGCCCCCCAAAAATACAGGACATTCAGGTCCTTCCTGACTCCTTAAGTGACCACTCCCCTATCCTATTCTGCTGGTCTGCCCCACACCCAAACCTTGAACCCAAATCACATTCTGCAGGCACCTTCACCCAGGTGGTCTGATTAAACCCAAACAGTACCTCACCCAGACTAACTGGTCCCCTGTCCATAATGCACCCAACAATGACGCTGCCCTCACCCTTTTCACACTAGCCTTTAACAAGGCCTGTGATATTTTTGCACCCCTCACCAAACTCCATTCCAAAAAACAAAACACACCTTGGGTAACCCCTGCCCTACTCCAAATGCTCAGAAATAGAGATAACCACTGGCACCTAGCCACTGAAACGGGCCAGGCAGCTGACAGACAGGCCTATAATGCTTGCATGGAACAGGTTCACTTATGCTATCCATAAAGCCAAGGCAGATCATTATCAGGCCACCCTCACCTCCTCATGGGGGTGTGCCAGGACCTTCTGGGATAATATTAAAAAGCTAAACAGGAAATCTCGCACCCCATCTCTATCCCAGCTCACTATTGGTGGCTCTACCTCCACTGACCTAGCTTGCATTGCCAACTGTCTTAACTCCTCCTTTACGGACCTTAGCTCTGTCCTCCCTAGTAACTTCTTTGTTCCTACCCCTGACCTACCACCCCCAGTCCTCCAGTGCCCCTGGTTCTACCTACGCAATGTATCTGCCCAGGAAGCCAGACTTCTCCTACTTAGTGCATTAAAAAGCAACAGTCCTAGCAGTGATTCCCTGGATCCCAAAATACTCCGGCTGGTCCTGGATGATGTCCTTGTCCCACTCACCGGTCTCCTTAACCGGTCTCTCTGTCTGGGACAAATTCACCCTATGCGTGGAAAACAGCTATAGTGAAGCCCATCAATAAAGGAGGAGATAGGTCCTCCTCCAGCAATTACTGGCCAATTTCCATCCTCCCTCCCCCAAAGTGCTAGAAAAAGTGGTGACTAATCAACTCACTGAATATCTGGCTAAGCATGACATCCTGTGCCTGGAGCAGCATGGCTTTCATGCTGGTCATAGCACTGGTACAGCATTAATGGAGTTCTTCAACTTCCTGCATGCCTCCCTGGACTCAGGCTCCTTAGCTGGTGCAGTGTTCATTGATCTCTCTAAGGCCTTTGACACTGTCTCCCACCCTCTCTTATTACAGGCCCTCTACCACACTAGTCTCTCAGTTGGCCCCCTCACCTGGTGCACGAGCTACCTGTCAGTTCATTCCCAGCGTGTCAAAATCAATAGGACACTCTTGGAAACTCATCCTATCTGCTTTTGGGTACCCCAGGGCTCCATCCTGGGTCCCCTGCTTTTTAGTCTTTATCTAAAGACCCTGACCATTGTCTGCTCTGGCAATATTCTTACATATGCCTATGATGCTGTCATTTTTGCCATTCACCAAAATTCAACCTCCCTCCAGAACTCTGTCCAGCACTCCTTCAATGACACTGAAACCTGGTTTAAGAAGCACAGACTCATCATTAATTAAAAAAAAAAAACAAGATAATGCTCTTCGCCCACCCCCAAAACAAAGCTTGCAACAACCCACTCCTTAGCCTCCCTAGCACCCTACAACCGCTTGAACAAGTATACTCCTACAAATACCTTGGGGTCACTTTTGACTCAGCCCTCACCTTTCACACCCACATTAATGCCCTTGCATACACCACTGACACTCGGCTTGGCATCCTCTACCGCCACAAGGAATGACTCCCACCCGATGCTCTCCGACTTGCCATTACGTCCTCAGTACTCTACCTGTGGATTATGGCCTGCCGGTATATGGTACTACTGACACCACTACCTTCAACAAGATTTGTCTCACCCTAAACAAGGCTTGCAAACTACTGACCAGTGACCCCAGGCTCATTCACACATGTCAACTCTATAACATGGCCAATCTCCTTAACCTCGATGAACGACTCCGCTACCAAACCTGCCTTCTAACTAAGAAAATTCTTCTTGGGCTCTCCCCACCCGGGATGACTGCCTCCATCCATCATACACCATCCACTGCCTCAACCTGAACAGCTGACAAGGTCACCCTTCTGGTTCCCATAACTAGGTTCACCCAGGCTCAGGGGTCTTTCTGCTACAGAACCCCATCCTGGTTTAACTCTCTCCCTGCAACCATTTCCAATGCTCCCAAAATTGCAGCCTTCAAAACCGCCCTTCAGAACCAACTGTTTAACACCCACAGCTGCACCTGTCCCTAACTGGCACTCTGGTACTATCGCATTGCACCTGACAATGCCCGCTGGACTGAACCCCATCTCACCCCCCCACTCCCCCTAGCCCCCGCTCCTCTGTATGTACTACATGTGCCAAATTTTGTCACCTTGAAATGTTTCAAACTGCCCATTATATGAAAACAACTGTGTAATGCTATGTCATTCTTGTGTTCTGTATCCTGTAAATATGTGTACACTGTATGTTCTCTCTGTGACAAGGTACCTTTGTAAACAAGCCTCTGGCTCAAACGTTGTAACTCCAGACCCACAGTACATTGCAAACTTCACCTCTATATCAAACTTTGCTGAAGAGGTTACCAATTTCGCATTTTGTAAACTTTGCTTCTGTACCAAACTCTGCCAATGAGGTTGCCAAGTTTGCATTTCATGGAGTTATCAGTTTTCCGCACATTTAGACTTTGCAAGGCAGATTAATTTTACAAAATGAGGCAAATTTGTGAATTAATCCACGAAGCAAACTTTTTCAGCTTTCCACATCACTAACCAGAAGTGATAAAACTTTTCAGGTGGGTGGAAGAGAGTAAGTGCTGCACAGCAGCTAAGGTGTAGGTGCAATGCCAACATTTTGGGGGTCAGATAGTAGTAAGGAGAGTAATAGAGAGAAAGTGCTGGAGAGCAGCTAATGTGAATGACAGTAAGTGACAGCGTTTTGGGGGGCAGAGACAGGGAAGGGGAATAGCAAGTGCAGCAGTGTAGCTAATGTATACAAAGAATGGCAGTCATTCGGGGGAACAAGAATAAATTAGGGGAGAAATACACCTGTACAGCAAATTTAAATACCATCCTTCCTAGAGTATATGTATTCAGTCTTGTTTATCTATGTTGTAATGACCAAAATACTTTTTTTTAGGGTTTCTAAACACAGGTAAGCAGAGTAACACAGTTCCATACCTAAAGTGATCAGTGAGTGTAGATACAGGTTAGAGTATATGTTTTACTTGCTTTTTACCATGTATGAGATTTAACTAATTTCAGGAGTTTCAAGCACTGGTCATGGGTATACAGATGATATGGGATGTGCAACATTTGTGCTACTCCCTGAGAAACAAAGTTCAAAACAGTAACACATATGACAGTAACAAACAGTAGCATATGTGGACCGAAAGGCAGAGGTAAGATTCTAAAGAGGAATTAGGAAATGAAAAAATGAGAACAAGTTAAGTGGGACAACATGACAAGCATAGATGGAATTGATAAGAGGTGTTCCTAAAGACAGTCAGTATCTGGGTTGGCTGTATTGGGAAGGGCATGGGAGAAAAGGTACATAAGCAGTAGAAATGTGTTATAAACATTACAAACAGTGGTAGCAAGCAATAGAATGTAATAGGTAATGTGTTCCGACTATGGCAGGATGGGGGGTGGCAAATACCAGGGATGAAAGTGTTATAAAGAGCAAGTGCCACAGAGTGGCTAATGTGAATTACAATGAATGTCAGCAGATTTGAGAATAAGAGAAACCAGAAGAGGAATAAAAAGCAAGTGCAAAGATTGGAGGAGGGAGCGAGGGACTGCACAGACTGGCATATGTATAGGGAGAATATGGACATATTGGGAGAAGAGATTGGGCAGAAAGAGACAGAACAAGTGCTTCATACCTGCTAATGTAGAAGGACAATGCTGGCATTTGAGGGGAACAGATATCAGAGAGGGAAGTCCAATACAGCAAATGCCACAGAGCAGCTAATGTGAATGATTCACAGTGAAAGGCAACAGTTTTTTGGGGGGGTCAAATATTGTGGAGTGGAAGAACAACTGCTGCAGAGCAGCTAATGCATAGGGAAATTGTTGGCATGTTGTGGGGATGCAGAGATCAGAGATGGGATAAATACAGAGCAAGTGGTGCAGAGCAGATAATATGAATAACACTGAATGGTGTCCATCTGGGGACCATCTCATCTACTTGTAGGGCGTCCTTCTCCTGAGCCCTTGGCACAATGCAGCATCCCAGGACATCAGTTCTGGCAAGTCTTCTGGTTGTCCTGTTCCACTTATAACAGCATAGGTAATAGAACAGTGGTACTGTGCTCTGCATCAGTTTCTACTGCCAGTTTTCTGGGTCTTCCACCTGAAAAGGTTCTGACACGCTATACTCCTTTTGGAAAGAAGAGTATACAGGGTGGTGAAAATTTACAAATTTCTTCTGAATTACCCCTCGAGATTGGCTCCCAGATGTAATTTAAATAGAATGGATATTTTCCAGACAAAAACTACCTTAAAGTTAGCAAAAACTGGACTTTAAATATTGTAAATAAATCCACCTGAAAACTTCCAATCCTTATATAGCACTTTTTCCTACCTACTAGGCACTATGGTGGGGGAGGGAGAGAGCAAGTGCTACAGAGCTGGTAATGTGAACAATTGGGAATGCGTGCACATTGGGGGCAGAGATTGGGGGAGAGAAAGTGCTGCAGAGCAGCAAATGTATCAGAACATGGTAGCATGTTGGGAGATGTCAGATATGGGGTAGAACAGGGATAGCACTGGATAGCATGTCATGCATATGAAGAACGACATTATATTGGGGGAAGATGTCAGAGACATAAAGAATAGAGAACAAATGTCACACAACACATAATATGAAGTACCAGAAGTGGCAAGATGTGATAGGGTAACTGAGAGACAGTAAGTGGCCCAGAGTGGCTAATGTGTATGGACAGGGTGTAGATATCAGGGAAGGGAGGAATAGAGAGCAAATACTGCAGAGGGGCTAATGTGAATAATCGTAAATGACAGCATTTTGGGGGGGTCAGAGATTACAAGCGGGAAGAGCAAGTTTCACAGTGCAGCTAATGTATCTGGAGAATGGCAACAATTCGGGAAGAGAGCAGAGGTCTGCAAAGGGAGGGATACAGATCAAATGGAAAATAGCAGATAACGTGACTTAGCAGACATGGGGGACATTGTAGAGTGGGTAAGGAAAGAACAAGTGTCAAACAGCAGGCAATGTGAATTATAGAGAATGGTAGCACTTTAGGGTGAGAGCATAGATTGTGGAATGCGGAAGACAGCAAGTGTATACAGACCATGGCAGCATGTCATGGGGAGGCATCAGATATCGGGGAGAGTAGACAGCAATTAGGGAAGAGTAGATCATGTGTTTCATGGGGTGATGGCAGAGATCAAGGAGGGTGCAAGGAGGAAGTGACACTGAGCAACAAATGTAAAGCAGTGAAAGAATGCTGCTCAGTGTTTTCTTCCTGGGACATAGTGTTTTAAAAGAACTGGGCAGCATAGAAACAGAACTAAAAGCATGGAGAAGAGTTTCTGCAGATCTTCAGAACTGCATAAAACTCCACTTCTCTGCATTTTTCAGCCTTATAATTAGGCAAGGACTTCAAAGGGAAAAGTCAGAGAGTAGATAGAATTGAGAAGATTTAGCATTCAGGAGCTGTGCTAGGTGAGGAAAGGCACTTGTGTAGTTCAGACTAATAACAACCCATACATGTGCTTTACAAACAAATAGGGACAATTCTGCTGTCTAGAGTTCATGTATTCAGCCTTGTTTTATTTATGTTGTAATGACTAAAATGCTTTACTTTTTAGTGTTCAAATCACAGGTAAGGAGAGTAACACTGCTCCTTACCTAAAGTTATCAATGACTGTAGGAGCATGTAAAAGCATATGTTTAACTTGCTTTATAACATATATGAGAATACATTAATTCCATATGAGAATACATTAATTCCATGAGTTGCAGGCACTGCATTGTGGGTATGCAAATAGTATGGGTTGCACAATATTTTTGTTGTTCCCTGAGAAATAATGTTCAGAGCAGTAACACTTATGAATGTAGTAAACAGTAATATATGTTAAATGGGAAACAAGGATATGGTTTCAAGCAGGAAGATCTAGAAGTGTGCAAAAATACCTTGCAGCTTCCATTTTCAGCTTTGAGACTGGGCAAGGACTTCAAAGAGAAAATGAGGATAAAGATGTAGAGGGTGTAGAATTAGGCAGGAGATCCAGTATTCTGAAGCTGTGATAGGTGAAGGAAGGGTACATACCAAATCTTATATCACAGCAGGCTAATACCAATATATTTAAATGCTTTGCATGTGAACATAGAAGCAGCTGAGAAAACCCTTGAAAGTTGAAGAATGAAGGCATATAATCCAAAATTAAAACTATCATACAGCACTAGTTAATGGGCTGTCATCATTGTTTCAGAAGCTAGTTAATGACTGAATAGCCGGTCAGAAACTGTAGCACTTTTACTGACTTTATCAACTGATAGTATCACGTTCATTTTCACAGATAGTGTACTGTAGCTCTACAGCAATCAACATGTCTGGACTCTGGTGTCATGGGTAGAACTGTTTAACTGTGACCAATCAGCTCCCCTTCATTCCATGTGTTTTTGTCCTTTACTACTGCCCTTTTAGTGGAAAACATTTTCTTCCAAAATATTTTCTTTATAAAACAGGTCAAGATGGCCACCACATGTACACTTTTTTGATCAACCATATTACATGCCATCCCTGTACATATTCATAGTGCTGCATTTTTATAGTCAAAATGGTTAATACCAGCACATTTTGAAGTTCAATAACATATTCCAGGGTGTTATGTTTGTTGGAAGATATGTGCTTTCCTCCAGTATGTGAAAGACACAATTGGCCCATAATTTCATGCCTCAGCCCAAACAAGAAATTACAGTAACTACTGTACATTTATCATTAAACACACACATTGCTGAGACATAACAGACCAAATGTAGTATGTGCTTTTACAAAAAAGTGCATATTACAGCATAAAAAAAATGGTATCATGCACTTCAAACACATTAGTTCCTTTTGTTTTGCCTTTGCATGGAAATGAAAATTAAAAATACAAAATCAGAGACATGGTGATAAATGAACCAAGCAACTTTAATACAGAGTTAACAAAAAAATCTTTAAAATAATTGAGAGAAGATTAGTTGAACCAGGATGGATTTTTGCTGTACCTGAAGGCAACATTTATGATTAGATAGTTCAGCTTTCTGGATGCTGGATGACTCATTCACAATAAATGGCATTTGTGATATGTAATAAAAATCCTTCTATCTTGCAAGTAAATGGCAAGGTGATGTGAAGTTGGACTGTTAATATATTTACATTGTTGCAAAACAAAAATACTTTTTTAGAGTAAGATAGCAAAACTATCTTGTTATCAAAGAGGACTACATTCAGGCAGAAATGGGTTTCATTTTTAAATCATTTGTTACTGTAATGTGATGTCCCTGAAACTGTTTCTGAAGAACCTATTTATATGAGAAATGCTAAGTGAAAATTGCATCTACAGTAACAAGGTTAAAGCAACAGCAGTTTAAACTAACGCTTTAGGGAAGTACACAGTAATCTAAACTGTAAAATGGCATTATGTTTTCATGCTAAACAGCATGCAGTTTGGAGATAAAGGGCTATAAATCTAAAATATTTTGATATTCATCTGTAAGTTTAGAACTACATGGATGTTCTGTAAAACACACACACTTCATGTTTACAAAGGAAGGTTCATATGAGAGCTTAGACCCCTTATATAGAAAGTGGTACACCCCTTGTCCTGTGTCTTTCTCTTCTGTCTCAAGGAGTAGTAGTTTCAGCCATCAGTCTTAGTTTTTAACATTTCTTACCTACATTTTTTAAGGAGATACATCCTTACTACCAAGAGGAGACACATAATTGGTGGAAAGACTCCCATTAGTCCTTGATGTAGCCTGTTCCTACAGGATGGTGTCAGGCAACATTTCCTTAAGCCAAGTTACTTTCTTAGGGCATGGTTGTATGCAGAATGTTTTGAGTTCTTTAGCATTGTAAACCAAGGCAGGAAATGGGTTATTTTGGCCACAAGGGTTATAAAATAGGTGTCTCAGAAAATACAATGTTTAGTTTTTCACAAAGTCAGGAAAGGGGAGAGAGAAACTACTTGCAGTGCAAGTTGTGACTGACTGAGGAACCTTTACAGCCAGGGGTTGGCACTATGGCTTTTGGCTTGGGACATAGTACAGGTCTATTAGATTTAGTCTACTCTTGCCTGTAACTAGTAAAGACCATAATGAGTAGAATACAAGGGCTTGCTATCTGATTTCCCTCAAGGGATTTGATGGAAAGGCTGCCCCAATGTCTGGTGTGAGAGATCCCTAGTTAATGGTTGCCTGCCTTGTAATCTGTAGGGGTGAGACTGAATGATCTGGAACCAGAACCCTAGGGGGTGAGTGATTGCATGAACTGGGAAGATTGATAGGTACTGGGCTGTAGCCTGCACACAAATGGTTCTCTGTCTAGAGATGTGTTAATCCATCTACTTGACTATACAAGAGATAGGTGGGGCAATAACTGCAGGATCCATGGGATGATGAGTGCTCTGGATTCAATGAAACATTAAATGAGTGCCTGCCATTGTCCCACTCTCCCATTTTGATTCTTAAGTGTACACTACTTACATTTGATATTCTGAGTCCTTACCTAGAGGAAAGCTGTACTTGTGTGTCATCCTTAAGTCACACTGCAAATCCTGAAGTTTAACTACTGTGCTGCAGCTTATAGTCCATATGGTTTGACACTGTACATTCTGCATTCATTGCATGAAATACTGGACTTGGCCCAGAAACTACAAAGCTTGGGGGCGGGGGCGTGGCAGGGCAAACTGCAAGCTGGCCACCTAATCCTACAGGACGGTGTCAGGCAACATTTTCTTAAGCCAAGTTACTTTCTTAAGGCATGGTTGTATGCAGGATGTTCTGAATACCCCTTTCAACATCATAAGTAATCCTGCTGAACTTCTCAAACTATCTCCATGACTGGTGCATAGCTCGACAGGGCTCATAGCATTGCACAGCCTGATATAACTTTGAACTACCACGTACAATGATTGCTGGTGGAATCAGAATTTGAAATCTTACCACAGAGCTTTCTCAAGTGACAGGACCAATCTCTGTGATGACATTCCAGCAAGTGGCTCAGCTACAGTAGCCCTGGAAGAGATAAAATCAATGATCCAACAACTGATGGCACACATCAACAATCTTGAAATCTCCTCCTAACACACCAGCACAATATTATTCAAGTTGCCCAGCAAAAGGTTGCTGATACAGAGGACCACACTGATTCACTAATGGACTACATCTGCAATCAAGATCAGGCCATCTGACTCCTGTGGGATAAATCAGACAATCTAGAAAACAGGATTTGATGAAATAACCTTTGACTTGTCATCTTCCTTGAAGGTTGTGAAAGAAGTGTCAACATGTTTCTACAACAAGCACTGCCCAAAATCTTGGGACCGCACTGCCTCAGCAATATTGAAATCAACTGATCCCATCAGTCACTGCCCCCCCCAAGTCTGGAGAGTTTCCTCAGCCAATTCTCACCAGGTTCCTTTGGTTCACAGATAAGAAACACAAAATAGACTGGACTTGACTGAAAGGATCCCTGACATGGAGGGGCCACACAATAAGAATTTTCCTGGATTTCTCACAGGTTCTTACAGTCCATAGGAAAGCTTTCATAGCAGCCCATAAATCGCTTATGGACTTGAGTGACCCTTACAGACTTTGCTATCTGGCTACATTATGTGTGATTACAATGGGATGGATAACCAATTTGAATCACCCAAGGTGGTTGAGGGTTACATTGTCAAACATTGGCAGCACACTGACTGGTCCAAGTATAGTCCATGGAAAAGAAATGAAGGCAGAGAAAGCCAGACCCAGTGAATGGACACAACATCAGCCACTGACTCAGGAATTACTACTTCCCAGATACAGAGCCCCATCACACCACCACCCAAATCTGAACCATTGCAACAGTCACCAAAAAAGAGGTGGAATCACAAGGTCAAGGTCAAAAAACACAAGTACTCTGACAGACTCCCTGCTTACACAGCAAAACTGCAGTAGTGTGAGAGGGATGGTAGCATCTTCTGATATCCCCAGTACTGGGTGGCAATAGATATGCACCTCTGCTCCTGACACCATTGGACAACACTCAACAGGCCCCTCTGACAAAGTTCTAATTAAGTTCACAGGCTCCAGGGGTGGAGAGGACCGACACAATGTTTTGGGCAGAGACAATGATCTTCACATTGGCAGCCCTCTTTGGACTAATCCTAGAGCACTGAGAAGCGCCAGAACATCAAAAGTTCCATAAGTACATCCTCCCTCCTGAACTAACTTCCACATGACTTTGCAAGGAAAAATGTGAACTAAGTTTATTGGGTGAGCAGACATTGAAGAGAACAACCGGTTACCTGTCATGACAGAAGAATAATTTACATGTTTTTAGACTTAAAGAGGTAATATCCCTGATATGCTTTTATAGCTGGCTGACTAACATTTCTTTCCCCTCCTATCTAGGTATGGATGCTTTAAGGACTTCCATACATTTGGGACAGCCAGGCATAACGATATGTCTTCAATTGTCTCTAAATTGGTAAACTCAACAGCAATGCAGGAGGGTTTGGAGCACCGGGGCAGACAAATACTGTCAAATGCATAAGTAAATTGTATGCATTTGACAGTAGTTTTATGGGCCCTTTTACATGACTTTCTATTCAATGGCCTACACAAACCCTGAGGTTGCCACTTGTAAATGACTGGGTGGGTCAGTGGGGTTTATCACTAGGTGCCTACAAGTATCTTTCAGTTCTTTAGTTATCCTGTTCAGTTTTTATTTAGTTTTTGTTTACCAGGTGGGTGCACTAGCGAAGAGATGACTATTTTCAAGCATAACCCAGGAGAAATACAAGATAATATAAAGCACAACAAAAGTAACAGAGAAACAGGGTAAGATAATCAATAGAAAACAGTAGTAGTATAGAGTTCATATATCTCGTCAAATGTTAAATTTCAGCCAATCAGCATGTGTCAGGTCATTTGACAGGTGGACGTGGCCTAAAATGGACCAATCAGAATTGTCATCGTATTGTGCAGGAAGTTCTGCCCTCTGCACAGGATGTCCCGCCTTAAACGCAGTACCTCCCAAGTCAAACACAGGAAGTGACGTATGAAACTCAGAAAATGACAAATTCGCGAACCCAGAAATGACACGTCATTCCCATTCTACAGTCCTACATCCTTCTTCCTCCATTCCCATTCCTCCATGCATCCTCCATGATACCATCCAAGCTCAAACCCAAGTCCCTCCACTGTCCCTTCAAACCGCAACCACCCCATCCTAGCTAGAACCTGAGTCCATCCTCCATCCCATCAAACCTCTGGGACACTATCCTAGCTTGAACCCGAGTCCCTCCTCTCTCCATCCCCTACAGCCTCTGTGATACCATCCTAGCTCAAACTGGAGTTCCTCCTCCATCCACTCAAACCCATGTGACACTGTCCTGACTAGAACCTCTCCCACTCTATCCTAGCTTGAAATTGAATCCCTCCTCTATCCCCATGAACTGTTGCAACACTGTCCTGGCTTGAACCTAAGTCTGTCCACTTGAACCTCTATCACCCTGTCATAGCTCAAGCCCAAGTCTCTCACCTCCTCCCACTTTGTCCCACTACCTATATTGTACCCCATTACCTTACTTGGACCAGAGTCTCTCTCCACTCCTCTCACCATGCCCCATCATCACCTATCTTGCACCCATCACCTACCTTGCCCTCCCTCAACCTCCCCCTGTCAGTCTATGGGATAACTGCAGGGTGCCTTTTTATTCAGGGAATTTATTTTTGGTGAAATGTGCTTTGAAGTTCAGAGGACAGTGTGCTGTAAGAACATTTTATCTTTATTTTGTAAGCAAGTTATTTTAATACAAAACATGTAAATATTTATGAAAAGCAGAGCTCTAGCTTGAACACCAGTCCCTTCCCTCTTCCCACTTTATCTCAACACCTACCTTGCTCCATCACCTACCTTACTGTCCCTCCCCATCCCCCCATTGGACTGAGGGATAACTGAAGGGTGCCTTTTTACTCAGGGAATTTTTTTTTTGTGAAGTGTGCTTTGAGGCTCAGAGAACTGTTATAACATTTTATCTTTATTATGTAAGAAAGCTATTTTAATACAATGCATTTAAGTATTTATGAAAAAACAGAGATTTCTTTTTTAATGAGAAAAAGAAAATGAGTTCTAACTTTAAAAGTAGAGCGTGTGTGTGTGTGTGTTTGTGTGTTTGTATGTGTGTGTGACAGTGTGTGTGTGTCCAGTGTTGAAGCTGATGTTTAAAGGGTTTTTAGTCTAAGTAGACTGCTTCAAATGTCAAAGTATGATTTAGAAACATACATACTCTAAAATTTATTTTTTCAAGCTTAAAAGTAATAGAATAGTATTCTATTTTGAGATCAGAAACTAAATATATTTTTCTGTTTCCTTTGAAAAAGATAATTTACAAGATATCGTTATCAAAAGCACATATTTCTATTAAGTATATACTAATGTTACTGGTGAAAAGTGTTCAAGAGGGTTTTATCCTCTCTGCATTTCTTGTAAGAACATTTTATCTTTAATATGTAAGAAATTTATTTTAGAACAATGCATTTAAGTATTTATAAAAAAACAGAGATTTCTTTTTTAATGAGAAAAAAATTAGTTCTAACTATAAAAGTAGAGTGAGTGTGTGTGTGTGTCCAGTGTTGAAGCTGATGTTTCAAGGGTTTGTAGTATAAGTAAACTGCTTCAAATGCCAAAGTCTGACTTAAAAACATACATACTCTCTAAATTCCTTTTATTTCAAGCTTAAAAATAATGGAATAGTATTCTATTTTGAGATCAGAAACTAAATATATTTTTACATTTCCTTTGAAAAAGATAATTTACAAGATACCTTGTTATCAAAAGCACATATTTCTATTAAATATATACTAATGGTACTGGTGAAAAGTATTCAAGAGGGTTTATCCTCTCTGCATTTCCTGTAAGAACATTTTACTTTTGCTATATAAAAAATTATATTAAAAGAATGCATTTTAAATATTTATGATAAGCAGAGGTTTATTTTTAATGAGAAAAAGAAAATTAATTCCAACTTTAAAAGTAAAGAGAGAGAGAGAGTGTGTGTGTGTGTGTCCAGAACTGGAGCTGCTTTCACAAGGCTCCCTAGTCTAAGTAAAATTCTTCAAATCCTAAAGTCTGAATAAAAAACAGACATACTTCTCTATGTACCTTTTTCTTTTAAGCTTAAAACAGATTGCATCAGAATTTTGGTATTTTTTATGTCAGAAACTAAATATATTTTTATATTTCCTTTGAAAAGATAATTTACAAGATAACTGGTTATCAAAAGCACAAATGTCTGTTAAATATATACTTATGGTAGTGGTGAAAATATTCAAGATGGTTCTAACCTCCAGAAAGCAATGAAGCAGCTGCAGTACCCATTTAAAAATGAAAAACCTGTTGAATTGCTTTCTGAACTCTTTTATAGTCTTTCAGAAACCTAAAAAAATGCCCTGACCAGCATTACAGTATAAGAAAATCACATGCTAGTCATTTTGTATTTCATAAGACAGAATAACAGCTATTGAATGAATGGGATACATCTTCTGTGTGTCATAAGATAGTATAGGACCCTATTTTACAAAACGTGAGCTCATCCCATGTGATCATCACGTAGAGTGAATTCATACAGGATAGGCTCATTCAGTTAGCCAAAAGACCAGTGGTTCACTGACATTTTGAGAACATTATTAATATTACTATGACCAGCTGGAGTGATTCTGAAGATTTGATGGGCCATCTAATTAACAGTGACATGATGGAAGCTGTTGTAACACTACCATCACCACAAGGTACTTATTTCAGCCAAAAATGTTTACAATTTACTGACTTGGATGCTTTTCAGTGTAAGTAAAAGGCAGCCACCTTGTGTCTGATTTGTAGTGTGCTTGTTAGAAAAAATACAATGTTATGAACCTATTAGTGTCATCGGGCTTACTACATATTGTTGACTGAAATGGTGTGGGACATCTTTCTTTGAGGAGGGTGTAAGCACATATTTTTAGCTTGTATTTTGGTGGGGAGGTGAGGCTTGCTAGGGGTGCATATCCTGTCCTCTACATGTGTTTTAATCTTGGCATTTGTGCATCTGGCTTTTTAAGGGTGCATATCTTGTCCTCTACATGTGTTTTCATCTTGGCATTTGTGCATCTGGGAAAAATGTTGGTGTGTGTGTGTGTGTGTGTGTGTGTGCGCACCCACTGCGTGCGTGCTCTTGCATATGCGCATGCATGCATTTTTGTGAGTGTGTCTCAAATGAGCACTTGGCTGTGATAATGCATTTTCTGATTTGCTCAGCACCCCCAAGAATGACAGTCTGTTAGTGGAAGTTGTAAAGTTACAAACAATAAAGCGAAATAGAAAAGTAAAATGGTTTGATTAGTCTATAGGCACTTTTAGTATTTTCCCCATTTTACTCTGGAGTTGCTTATTCATTATATTCCTAGGCGAGTAGGTGGGAAAGTCTGGTGGTTCACTGATGTATTTGTTATATTCTTGTGCTTCACAGATGATAAGTTTTGTAACATAGCATTACCATATTATGGTTCGGCACCCCCCCACCACCAAAATCTGTTGTCAAATGTGGGGATCTAAGGAGTGATCACTTAAGATATAGAAATTACTGATCTGAGGTAACAGGGTGACATAGTAGCCTAGTATTTGATGGCAGATAAGGACCGCTAGGCCCTACCCAGTCTGCCCTTACTCCCTTACTGCAGCAATGGTCACTGACCCTACTTAGTCATTGGTTTTAGCCCTTACTACCCACCTCTAGGGTTGCCTTGTGCCTATCACATGCATGTTTGACTCCCTCCACTGTGTTGGCTCCCACTGCTTCCTGGGATAGATTTTGATCTTGCCAGAGTTCCAGAGGATCATTACAAAATTAGCTTTTCTTTACATCTTTTCTATCTCTATCTTTATGCATATGTTTGTCACTGTTGCAGGGATAGAGGTTGGCAACACTAGTCCACTGGCCAATTGCAGTCCAAGATTGTATTGGGCCAGTAAAATATTCCTCTAATTAGCCATGTGCCCTAGTGCTGGAAGAGGAAACATTTCAATGAGTACAGAAGTTGAGCCATTGAATTTTCTCCATTGGTAGCCCTGCTGGGCAGTTGCTGTAAAACTTAATTTTGACCCCTGCTGTTAGCAAATCTAAGCTTTTTCGGTGATATCCCCAGAACACTATTTGATAGCAAAGAAACAACTTACTAAATAAAACATTTTGTTCCTGTAGTAGGTAAAAGTTAACCATTCAAAGAATTTCAGGGTTTATAAAAGATAAAAGCTATTTGTAAGCAGAGCGGTCTGCAAAGTAGTCAAAAGAACAGAAAAAAAATCAATGCAAGCTTTCCCGTCATCACCACTACCATAGTTTTTGATTAAAATCTGGAGACAAAGCAGTCCTGTAGTTAGGGGGCAGTGTTTTGAATCTGGAAACCTGGGTTTGAATCCCCCACCTGCCACTTTGCTTTGCACAACCCTGAGCAAGCCATGTAACCTCCCTGTGCTTAAGCTCCCTGTAAACTCACTCTGTATCTAAACTATTAGATCTCAAGCTTTGTCACAGTTAACCTCCTCCAAGCCATGGAAACTATCTTGAGCCTACACCAAATGTTAAAATTATCTTGGGCTTCCCCATAGAAAAATGGCAGAATTTACCATAAAGAGAAACTCATTTTGAGTAGTTCGCTCTCATTTTATTCAACTTATTTTACCCCCCCGCCAACATTTTCGCCCCTCCCCGGGCCAACCTAGTTGCTCCATTATTTTGACTTTCAAACTGTTGTTACACCTTGCTGCAATGCCTTCTTGGTTTGGAGTACTTTCTCTGCCCATTCCCACTGTCTGAAATAACCTTACTACCTAAATATTCCTCTCCATCTCTTACTCTGGTTTTAAACAACTTCTGAGGTATTCTTCTGGTCCCTTCTGCTATTGCTCATAGTACTGTACCCCTCTGCTTAACCCTTATATTTGAACTGTTCTGCCACACATGTAATTGGTCAGTTGTACATCTTATTATTTGTTCATTGTTCCCTTTTTCTTTGCACTTGTGTTCATTTTGTATTGCTTTACTGTTTTGCAGTAATGTTTTGATTTTTGTAGTCACTCCCTATCCTTCCCTGGGTAATCCTGTAATGAGCCGTGGCTCAGTGTACCTGCCCTGGTCACCAATTTGTAAGTAAAGACATACATTCACCTACTATTATTCTGTCTTGGTTTGCCTTATCGCTTCACACAAAAAAGGTAAAACTCAAAAGCTAAATACAGTACTTTTTCAGACTTGCTTGAACCTCCCTTGGAATAGGTTGGGGCTTCACCATTTAAGAAACCCAGATGTAAACTGCTTTAATCTCCCTGTGAATGTGAAATGGCAGTGACATTCTCTTTTGTGTCTCTGATTGTAAGTCACTTTGGAACATTGTGTGTATGACATACACTATTTTAAATGTCATTGCTTTCCTATAATCTACCTACCTCTCCTTCGTTATTACTCTCTGCCCTTTCTTCTGTTCTACTATTCCACTGCTTTATCCCCCTTTCTAATCCTCTCTAGACATGCCTATAGCACTAGCTGGATTTATCGAGTAGTGTTCATACCCTTGGGGTTCTGCTCCTGTGGATAAGCCTTGCCACCCCCCTCCCCCTCCCCCACTACCTCTTCTCTCTTCAGTTTTTTTCCTTTCAGAATTTCATACCACCCTCTCACTTACCCCTCTTTCCCAAACTCCCTTCACACTTTCCTCAGCTTATTAATCCCACCTTTCATCTACCTGTATTTCTGTCCACCAAACTATCCCTCTTCCCTTTTACCCTGCCATCCCTTTACATGGTTTGCATCCTGGAGGGTGAAGGCTCATTCTGACTCTCATCCCAGCCCCACTCCCACCTCCCCCTATTCCTACAAAGTCCTTACATCCAACCTCCAAGTTTTATAAATTCAAAATGCATCTGTTTAAGTGTTTTGAGTGCATTTATATGTTTATGAATGAGTATTGAAGTAAGGGTGTGCGTATATGAATGTGTGTGTGTGTGTGTGTGTGTGTGTGTGTGTGTGTGTGTGTGTAAAATGGATATATGTACAGTATAGGATTATATCTGATGGCCAGTGCTGCCTGCCTATTACTCAAAATGTTTGGTATAGCCTAAATGTATAATGTTTTATGTTCACACTTAGCCTATTGCATATTTGTAGACTAAGCCTTTTTTATGTTTTTGTTTTGCATCTGTAGTCTATATTGTATCTCCTTTTCCCCTTTCCCCCAGAATGCATCTGGAAATGAGCTATTGCAGCACAGTCTGCCTTTTCTGGCGAAACTTTTCAAATAAATAAGTTGTTTTCCTTCCCTAACAGAGTTTCATAGTAAGCATGCTGCATGAAAAGCAGAATCAACTTCCTCTCTCTCCTAATACCAGTGCAAGTTTTTGTAAGTGACAAGCCTGATGAGTAGTGCACAGAGAGGCTTGCCTTTTCATGGTGTGTGTGTGCGGCATGTGTGTGTTATTCATGAGGTGTCATTTAAAATGTAGCATTGCTCCAGTTGTGATTTGGGGGAGAAATGCACAAGGAGACAGAATCAATAAAATACACCTCTTCCCCAAAAGAGTAAATATGCACTGAATAAGGCGAAAACATGAAACATGTTTGGAGAAGGACAACCCTGCACCCCTCCCAAAGAGTTTCTGTATTGTGGCAAAGGGATGTGAGGAATGGGATGTTAAATGTTGATTTGTGTGTGGAGGGAGGGGTTGTTGAGTCATGGAGTGGAGGATGCAGTTATCATCTCACCTCACACTGCAATTCTATTGCTGCTGAGCAAAACAATTAATTTAAAAAAACCTTTGGGTTCCAGTAGCAAGGAAATGGTTAACTGTTAAGAATTTCCAAGCTCATAAAAGATGACAGCCCTTTATACACAGAGTAGTCTGCAAAGTAGCCAATAGAATGGAAAAACTCAATCCAAGGTTCCCTACCATCACCATTACCACAGTTATTAGTTCCGTTTAGGAGGCAATGCTGCCATGTAGGTAGAATACAGCATTCAGAAGCTGAAGACCTGGGTTTGAATCCCACACCTGTCATTTCTTACTGTGTGACCCTGAGCTAGTTGTGTAATCTCCTTGTGCATGCATACAGTTTGGGAAAATTGATATGTTTTGTTGACGAAGAAAAAAAAATCAGATGGTGTGTGTGTGCATTTGTGTGTGTAGCAGCTTATTGTGCTGATGTATTTTATAGTTTGGTCTGCACCCCCAAGACTGACAGTCTTTTAGTGAGAGTTGTAAAGTTACAAACAATAAAAGAAAACATAACTCACTTCCCAATGGCAGCTACTCAGTTTAACAGTTTTGGCCCCCAGAGAGAATCTCCTTGGGTATATTATGAAATATCTGGAAATATCTGACCATATCATGGCTGCAACTGTAGATATCTTAATTAAAGAGAGTGTTTTTTAGACCCTCCTAAACCTTTACATGGAAAGGAAATCCAGTGCTTCTCATAAAGGGATATTTGGAAAGAACTGCATTTTCCAGACCGATTTTGTTGTGAGTGGAGTAAACCTTTGCTGAGTGGAGTCTGCATGTGACAAAAGTGCAGCCAGTCACTAGCACATTCGGGAGATCTTTGTGTCTGAGTCAGTACTACATCTAGCTGCTCTGGTTAAATTGAGTGACAGACTTTTTTTTACATAAAAAACTATTTTAATTAATTACCATTTGGGCTTGTGGTTGTGAGGATGGGCAATGTAATATATAAAGTTCAATAATGCATAACAACTAGTACATTTACTAATGGTCACATGAGTCTGATACTGATATTACAAAGCACAAGGTCAGCTCAGCTGCTTGTCATATGGCATGGGGGTGCAGTATGAAACTAAACTGAGTCCACTCAGCAATGGTTTACTCCACTCACAGCAAAATTGGTCTGGAAAATGCAGTTCTTTCCAACTTCCCCATTCTGAGAAGCAATGGATTTCCTTTCCATGTAAAGGTTTTGGAGGGTCTAACAAATACTTTCTGTAATTAGGATATCTACAGTTGCAGCCATGATATGGTCAGATATTCCCAGACATTTCATGAAATATCCAGGAAGATTATCTCTGGTGACCCAAACTGTTAATCTGAGTAGCTGCCATGGGGTAGTGATTTATGTTTTCTTTTATTGTTTGTAACTTTACAACGCTTGTTAAAAGACTGTCAATCTTGAGGTGCAGAGCAAAATACAAAATACATCAGCACAATAAGCTGCTACACACACACGTGCACACACACACCATCTGATTTTTTTTTCTTCATCAACAAAACATATCAATTTTCCCCAACTGTATGCATGCACAAGGAGATTACACGACTAGCTCAGGGTCACTCAGTAAGAAATGACAGGTGTGGGACTCAAACCCAGGTCTCCAGCTTCTGAATGCTGTATCCTACCTACATGGCAGCATTGCCTCCTAAACGGAACTAATAACTGTGGTAATGGTGATCGTAGGGAACCTTGGATTGAGTTTTTCCATTCTATTGGCTACTTTGTAGACTACTCTGCATTTAAAGGGCTGTCATCTTTTATGAGCTCTGAAATTCTTTGAACAATTAACCATTTCCTTGCTACCGGAACCCAAAAGCTTTTTAAGTTAATTGTTTTGCTCTGCAGCAGTAGGACTGCAGTGTGAGGTGAGGTGGGAACTGCATCCTCCACTCCATGACTCAGCAACCTCTCCCTCCACACACAAATCAACATTTACAATCCCACTTCCACATCCCTTTGCCACAATACAGAAACTTTTTGGGAGGGGTACAGGGTTGTCCTTCTCCAAACATGAGACATGTTTTCACCTTATTCAGTGCATATTTACCCTTTTGGGGAGGAGGTGTATTTTAACACTTCAGTCTCCTTGTGCATTTCTCCCCTAAATCACAACTGGAGCAGTGCTACATTTTAAATGACACCTCATGAATAACACACCCATGTGCACGCACACACAAACGCACACACACACTAAAAATGGCAAGCCTCTCTGTACACTACTAAACAGGCTTGCACTACAAAACCTTGCGTTGGTATTAGAGAGAGAGAGAGAGAAAGTTGATTCTGCTTTTAATGCAGCATGCTTACTATGAAACTCTGCTAGGGAAGGAAAACTATTTATTTATTTGAAAAGTTTCACCAGAAAAGGCAGACTGTGCTGCAATCGTTCATTTCCAGATGCATTCTGGGGGAAAGGGCAAAAGGAGATACAATATAGACTACAGATGCAAAATAAAAATATAAAAAAGGCTTATTCTACAAATATGCAAAAGACTAAGTCTGAACATAAAACATTATACATTTAGGCTGTACTAAACATTTTGAGTAATAAGAGACAGCACTTGCCATCAGATATAGTCCTATACATATATCCATTTTACAGACACACACACACACATATTCAAATACACACACCCTTACTTCAATACTCATATTCATAAACATATACATGCACACAAAACACTTGCACAGATGCATTTTGCTTTTATAAAACTTGGAGGTTGGATGTAAGGACTTTGTAGCAATAGGGGGAGGCGGGAGTGGGGCTGGAATGAGAGTCAGAATGAGCCTTTACCTCCTGGGATGCACACTATATAAAGGGATTGGCAGGGTAAAAGGGGTAGAGGGATAGTTTGGTGGACAGAAATATAGGTAGATGAAAGGTGGGTATACTAAGCTGAGGAAAGTGTGAAGGGAGTTTGGGAAGAGATGTGTTAAGTGAGGGGGTGGTATGAAATTCTGAAAGGAAAAAAACTGAAGAGAGAAGAGGTAGTGGGGGAGGCAAGCCTTATCCACAGGAGCAGAACCCCAAGGGTATGAACACTACTCGATAAATCCAGCTAGTGCTAAAGGCATGTCTAGGGAGGGTTAGAAGGGGGGATAAAGCTGTGGAAAATAGAACAGAAGAAAGACAGAGGGGAATAATGAAGGAGAGGTAGTTAGATTATAGGAAAGCAATGACATTTAAAACAGAGTATGTCATGCATACAATGTTCCAAAGTGACTTACAATCAGAGACACAAAAGAGAATGTCACTGCCATTTCACGTTCACAGGGAGATTAAAGTAGTTTAGATCTGGGTTTCTCAAATGGTGAAGCCCCAGCCTATTCCAGGGGAGGCTCAAGCAAGTCTGAAAAAGTACTGTATTTAGCTTTTGAGTTTTGCCTTTTTTGTGTGAAGGGATATGGCAAACTAAGAGAGGATAATAGTAGGTGAATATATGTCTTTACTTACAAATTGGTGACCAGGGCAGGTACACTGAGCCAAGGCTCATTACAGGATTACTCAGGTAAGGGTAGGGAGTGACTACAAAAATCAAAAAATTACTGCAAAACAGTAAAGCAATACAAAATGAACAAAAGTACAAAGAAAAAGGGAACAATGAACAAATAATGAGATGTACAACTGACAATTAGATGTGTGGCAGAACAGTCCCAATACAGGTAGTAGTAAGTAGTAGTAAAATACATTTATTTTTATACAGGATACAAAAAATTACTCATTTTTACACCATTAGGATAAAATCCTATTTACATGGCATTCCTGTTTTAGATTTTGAAAATCAGTTACAGATACAGTATCAAATACAACAAACGTTTACATACAATTTTCTTAAAACCTTCTATACATAATCAAAGCACGTACATCTTACTGCTAATTCATTTTTCAAGGCAGTATTAAATTTATGTGAATCCATATCTCTGTTTTTCCCTTGAATCTTTAACTCATTCCAGAATGTTATTGCTACATAGGCAAAAGACATTTCTCCTATCCTAGTTCTTGGTGTGGTTATTTTGAACTCCTTCAGTTTTGTTGTGTGTCTCAGTTCATAAGTATGTTCCAAATACAAGGGATAAGCAGAGGGGTACAGTACTATCAGCAATAGCAGGAGGGGCAAAAAGATTACCTTAGAAGTTGCTTAAGACCAGAGTAAGAGAGGGAGAAACATATTTAGGTAGTAAGGTTATTTCAGACAGTGGGAATGGACAGAGACAGTAGTTCGACCCAAGAAGGGATTGCAGAAAAGTGTAACAACAGTTTAAAAGTCAAAACAGTGGAGCAACTAGGTTGGCCTGAGGAGGGGGGAACATGTTGGGGTGGTAAAATAAGTTGAATAAAATGAGAGTGAACTACTCAAAATGAGTTTCTCTTTATGGTAAAGTATGTCATTTTTCTATGGGGAAGCCCAAGATAATTTTAACATTTGGTGTAGGCTCAAGATAGTTTCCATGGCTTGGAGAAGGTTGACTGTGACAAAGTCTGAGATCTAATGGTTTAGATACAGAGTGAGTTTACAGGGAGTTTAAGTATAGGGAGGTTGCATGGCTTGCTCAGGGTTGTGCAAAGCAAAGTGGCAGGAGAGGGATTCAAACCCAGGTTTCCAGATTCAAAACACTGCCCCCTAACTACAGGACTGCTTTGTCTCCAGATTTTAATCAAAAACTATGGTAGTGGTGATGACGGGAAAGCTTGCATTGATTTTTTTTCTTTTCTTTTGGCTACTTTGAAGACCGCTCTGCTTACAAATAGCTTTTATCTTTTATGAGACCTGAAATTATTTGAATGGTTAACCTTTTACCTGCTACAGGAATCAAAATGTTTTATTTAGTAAGTTGTTTCTTTGCTATCAAATAGTGTTCTGGGGATATCACCGAAAAAGCTTAGATTTGCCAACAGCAGGGGTCAAAATTAAGTTTTACAGCAACTGCCCAGAAGGGCTACCAATGGAGAAAATTCAATGGTCCAACTTCTGTACTCATTGAAATGTTTCCTCTTCCAGCAGTAGGACACAGGGCTAATTAGAAAAATATTTTACTGGCCCAATACAATCTTGGACTGCAATTGGCCAGTGGACTACTGTTGCCAATCTCTATTCCTGCAACAGTGACAAACATATGCATAAAGATAGAGATAGAAAAGCTGTAAAGAAAAATTTATTTTGTAATGGTCCTCTGGAACTCTGGCAAGATCAAAATCTACCCTAGGAAGCAGTGGGAGCCATCACAGTGGAGGGAGTCAAACATGCATGTGATAGGCACAA
Source organism: Neoceratodus forsteri (assembly GCA_016271365.2). Lineage (NCBI taxonomy): Eukaryota > Metazoa > Chordata > Ceratodontiformes > Ceratodontidae > Neoceratodus > Neoceratodus forsteri. The sequence goes on along the minus strand of CM028134.1, from coordinate 313,760,938 downwards.
GGGAGCCCTAGAGGTGGGTAGTAAGGGCTAAAATCAATGACTAGAAGGGTCAGTGACCACTGATGCAGGCAGGGAGTAAGGGCAGACTGGGTGGGGCCTAGTGGTCCTTATCTGCCAACAAATACTAGGTTACTATGTCACCCTGTTACCTCAGATCAGTGCTTTCTACAACTTAAGTGATCACTTCTAAGCTCCCCAAATTTGACAACAGATTTGGAGGGTGGGGTATCGAACCATAAGATGGTAATACTATGTTACAAAACTTATCATCTGTGAAGCACAAGAATATCACAAACACATCAGTGAACCACCAGACTTTCCCACTTACTCACCTAGGAATATAATGAATAAGCAACTCCAGAGTAAAATGGGAAAAATACTAAAAGTGACCATGGACTAATCAAACCATTTTACTTTTCTATTTCACTTTATTGTTTGTAACTTCACAACTTCCACTAACAGATTGTCATTCTTGGGGGTGCTGAGCAAACCAGAAAATGTATTATCACAGTCAAGTGCTCATTGGAGACACACTCACAAAAATGCACGCATGCGCATATGCAAGAGCACACACACACACACCAACATTTTCCCAGATGCACAAATGCCAAGATGAAAACACATGTAGAGGACAGGTTATGCACCCCTAGCAAGCCCCACCTCCCCACCAAAATACAAGCTAAAAATATGTGCTTGCACCCTCCACAAAGAAAGATGCCCCACACCATTTCAGTCAGCAATATGTAGTAAGCCCGATGACACTAATAGGTTCATAACATTATATTTTTTCTAACAAGCACACTATAAATCAGACACAAGCTGGCTGCCTTTTACTTACACTAAAAAAAAAGCATCCAAGTCAGTGAATTGTAAACATTTTTGGCTGAAATAAGTACCTTGTGGTGATGGTAGTGTTACAACAGCTTCCTTCATGTCACTGTTAGTTAGATGACTCATCAAATCTTTAGAATCACTCCAGCTGGTCATAATAATATTATTAATGTTCTCAAAACGTCTGTGAACCACTGGTCTTTTGGCTAACCAAATGAGCCTATGCTGTATGAATTCACACTATGTGATGAGCACATGGAATGAGCTCATGATTTGTAAATAGGGTCCTATACTATCTTATGACACACAGAAGAAGGGTCCCATTCATTCAATAGCTGCTATCCTGTTTTATGAAATACAAAATGACTACCATGTAATTTTCTTATACTGTAATGCTGGGCAGGGCATATTTTTTAGGTTTCTGAAAGAGTATAAAAGACTTCAGAAAGCAATTGAACAGGTTTTTCATTTTTAAGTGGGTACTGCAGGTACTTCATTGCTTTCTGTAGGTTAGAACCATCTTGAATACTTTCACCACTACCATAAGTATATATTTTATAGAAATATGTGTTTTTGATAACCAGTTATCTTGTAAATTATCTTTTCAAAGGAAGTAGAAAAATATATTTAGTTTCTGATATAAACATACCAAAATTCTGATGCAATCTGTTTAAAGCTTAAAAGAAAAAGGTAAGTAGAGAAGAATGTCTGTTTTTTATTCAGACTTTAGGATTTGAAGAATTCTACTTAGACTAGGGAGCCTTGTGAAAGCAACTGCAGTTCTGGAGACACACACAGGCACACACACACACACACACACACACACACACACACACACACACACTCTCTCTCTCTACTTTTAAAGTTGGAACTCATTTTCTTTTTCTCATTAAAAATAAACCTTTGCTTATCATAAATATTTAAAATGCATTCTTTTAACAGAAATTTTTTATATAGCAAAAGTAAAATGTTCTTACAGGAAATGCAGAGATGAAAAAACCCTCTTGAATACTTTTCTCCAGTACCATTAGTATATATTTAATAGAAATATGTGCTTTTGATAACAAGATGTCTTATAAATAATCTTTTTCAAAGGAAATGTAAAAATATATTTAGTTTCTGATCTCAAAATAGAATACTATTCCATTATTTTTAAGCTTGAAAAACAAGGAATTTAGAGAGCATGTATGTTTTTAAATCAAACTTTGGCATTTGAAGTGGTCTACTTAGACTACAAACCCTTGAAACATCAGCTTCAACACTAGACACACACAAACTCTCACACACACATTCACACACACACACACGCTCTACTTTTAAAGTTAGAACTCATTTTTTCTCATTAAAAAAGAAATATCTTATTTTTTTTATAAATACTTTAATGCATTGTATTAAAATAACTTTCTTATATAATAAAGATAAATTGTTCTTATAGGAAATGCAGAGAATATAAAAACCCTCTTGAATACTTTACACCAGTAACATTACTATATATTTAATATAAATATGTGCTTTTGATAACAAGATATCTTGTAAATATACATATACATATATATATATATATATATATACTGTATATATAAAATACAAAATCACACATGCCCACACAATGCAAAGCATCATGAGCTGCATATGCAAATCACGACAGAATATTATGCTGGTTCAGCTTTAAGCAGCATTGCATGGTGCCGAAAGGCCTTTCACACAGTTTGCAAAGGGTGCTAAAAGATGACAGACACATGTTTCATCCTACCAGGATTCATCAGTATGCCTCATCTGTTTGACACCCCAGTGGAATGAACCAGCTATCCTAAGACGGTCTGTCTGGGTTATGTTGTGATGAACCCATTAGAATAAAAATCTATTTAAAAGACAAAGAACCTCTGTGTGCAAACATTGAGGCAAGGGTTACCTCAAAGGGCATTTGACTGGAAAGCCAAGTTTCAAGAAAATACAAAATCACACATGCCCACAGAATGCAAAGCATCATGGGCTGCATATGCAAATCACCACAGAATATTATGCTGGTTCAACTTTAAGCAGCACTGCATGGTGCCGAAATGCCTCTCACACAGTTTGCAAAGTGTGCTAACAGATGACATAGACACGTGTTTTGCATTGTGTGGGCATGTGTGATTTTGTATTTTCTTGAAACTTGGCTTCCAAGCCAAATGCCCTTTGGGATAACCCTTGCCTCAGTGTTTACACACAGAGGTTCTTTATCTTTTAAATAGTTTTTTTATTTTAATGGGTTCACCACAACATAACCCAGACAGACTGTCTTAGGGTAGCTGGTTCATTCCACTGGGGTGTCAAACGGACGAGGCATACTGATGAGTCCTGGCAGAACGAAACACATGTCTATGTCATCTGTTAGCACCCTTTGCAAACTGTGTGAGAGGCCTTTCGGCACCATGCAATGCTGCTTAAAGTTGAACCTGCATAACCCTTGCCTCAGTGTTTGCACACAGAGGTTCTTTGTCATATATATATATATTACCAAAAACTGAGTCAACACACTAGGAAATGGGTGCTTAGGATATAAATTGCATAATACTAAGAAACATCTAGCACTCACCACCAAAATATAACAAAGGATGCTGTTCTCTGAAGATATGGTAAATGCCCAAATTTATTTAAAGTGCCACAATTCTTTGACGTGTTTTGGATATAAAAATTATTTATCAAAAGGCTGATGGTAGCACAAACTAGTCACCTTATATATGCATCAATGTAGTGAATAATAATAGTACATCCATTTAAAATCACAGTACACAATTTACAGAATTCTTTAATAAATACATCAAATACAAAAGAAAATAATTGTTCTACTTTAAATACACACAAAAAAAATAAAGATAAAAATAGCAACTGTCATTTCATCACTGCTTCGTTTCACTTCTATAACAATCTTGATGGAGACAATACGATGGATAAATGCTACAAAACAGAAACACACTTTTAGGAAACTATTCACTCAGTCAGTGATATTCCTTCTAATTTTGTAATATATTTATCCATATTTTAAACTCATTCTGAAACATGAAATAATTAACAACTGTTACTGTAAATCTTTCCATCATGCTTCAATATTCAAGAACAAAGTCAAATATGTACATTTTAAACAATTATTTTGCATATATGCATATCTTTTATATGTTCTGATATTCCAAATACAATTATATGTGCTCATTCATTTCAAGTAAGGCATAACATCAAACGCTCCATTCAGACCAGGATATTGACATGCTTGTAGTGTGTAAATCCAATAACCTTCTCTCTTTTTAATTAAATTATCAAAATGTCCACCTCTTGGATTAGTACACACCTTATCAATAGCCCTGAAAGAAAAATGATGTGTTGATGGGGTTATAGGATTAATCCCATGAAAAGCTATTGCATACTTTAAATCAGCATTAGTGAAAGCTCTGAAATGCTCTGCAATTCTATTTTCAAACTTTCTTTTCATTTTACCAATGTAATAAGCACCACAAGAGCATGTTGCTGCATAAATCACCCCTATGCTGTCACATGCGATGAATTGACGAATGTCATATTCTCTATTATAGTGTGGATTAACAAAATCTTACCCACTGACACATGCTTACAAAATCAACATTTTTTACATGTAAAACATCCTGTAGTTTATTGGTTAGCCACGTATTTCAGATCAAATTAGGTTTTTGAAGGCTGTGTACCAAAGTGTCTTTCAGCGTATTGTCTCACTTACAGGTAATTCGCAGTACATTACTGGAAATCTGCATTAAACCTGGGTCTCCTTTAAGTATATGCCATTTGTCTTTAAAAATCTTCTCAACATATGAAGCATGAGCTGAAAAAGAAGTAACAATAGTAACTCTTTCCACCTTTTCATTTTCTATATGTTTCATATTTTTCTGTATCAAATCTTCTCTATTCAATTGACTAGCATAACTGTAAGCACTTTCTACATCAACACAGTTGTAACCTCTTTCCAAAAATCTGTGTTTCATATCCACAGTTGCTTCTTGAAAACTCTGCTCACTACTACAGTTTCTACAAATTCTTAAGAACTGACCTTTAGGTATATTTTTAACAGTGTGTCCTGGATGGCAACTAGATGCATGCAAGATGGTATTTGTAGCATTCTCTTTTCTATATATATATGTATTTATATTACCTACCATGTCTTTGTTGATTTTAATATCTAAAAAGTTCACCAATGTTTTACTTGCTGTAAAAGAAAATTTCAAATGTGAATTAGTCCTATGCAGATATTCAACAAATTCATCCAATTCAGTAAAGTTTCCTTTCCAAATCATTATGACATTGTCAATAAAGTGATGCCATAATTCAGTTTTGTGATAAAAAGGATTTACATTGCAATCTGTTACAAATTGCTGTTCCCACAGGCTTATATATAAATTAACAACACTTGGTGCAAATGCAGATCCCATTGCTACTCCATTTGTTTTAAGATTTATCCAAAAAAAATAAACAAATTAAACTTCAAAATGAACTCAGAAAGTTTCAATAAAGTTTCAGTACTTGATTTGGCAACACTGACCCTTAATTTCAAAAAATGTGTGATAGAGTCTTGAGCTCTTTCTTGTTGCACATTCTTATATAACGATTCAATATCGAGTGTCACCAAATAATGTTCTGGATTTCCTTCCAAGTCATTTAAAACATTCAAAATATCAGTTGTATCTTGTATACATGACCTTAAATTAAAGTATGCAATGGCTTTTCATGTGATTAATTCTATCACCCCATCAACACATCATTTTTCTTTCAGGGCTATTGATAAGGTGTGTACTAGTCCAAGAGGTGGACATTTTGATAATTTAATTAAAAAGAGAGAAGGTTATTAGATTTACACACTACAAGCATGTAAATATCCTGGTCTGAACAGAACATTTGATGTTATGCCTTATTTGATATGATTGAGCACATATAATTGTATTTGGAATGATGATGGGGCATGGTGAGAGGAGGGGAGAGAGAGACTCTGGTTCAAGCTAGGTAATGGGGTGCAAGATAGGTGGTGGGACAAAGTGGGAGGAGGAGGTGGAAGACTTGGGCTCAAGCTATGACAGGGTGATAGAGGTTCAAGTGGACAGACTTAGGTTCAAACCAGGACAGTGTTGCACCAGTTCATGGGGATGAAGGAGGGACTCAGTTTCAAGCTAGGATGGAGTGGGAGAGGTTTGAGTCAGGACAGTGTCACACAGGTTTGAGTGAATGGAGGAGGGACTCCAGTTTGAGCTAGGATGGCATCACAAAGGCTATAGGGGATGGAGGGAGGATGGAGGAGGGACTCAGGTTCAAGCTAGGATGGTGTCACAGAGGTTCGAGGGGATGAAGGAGGGACTCTGGTTTGAGCTAGGATGGGGTGGTGGCGGTTCGATGAGATGGTGGAGGGACTTGGGTTTAAGCTTGGATGGTGTCACGGAGGTATGTGGAGGAATGGGGATGGAGGAAGAAGGACATAGGGATGTAGAATGGGAATGGCGTGTTATTTCCAGGTTCAAGAATATGTCATTTCCTGCATTTGGTATGTCTCTTCTGGTGTTTGACGTTCGACGTCCTGCGTTTAAGGCGGGACATCCTGTGTGGAGGGTGGGACTTCCTGCGCAATATGGGGATGATTCTGATTGGTCCATTTTAGGCCATGCCCACCTGTCAAATGATGTGGCACATGCTAAATGGCTGAAATTTAACATTTGACGAGATATATGAACTCTATACTACTAACAGTTACATAGATGGAAGGTGTATACAATAAAACAGGGCATTTTAAACATAACGAGTGCCCAGTAATAAACTTGGACAATGTTTCAATTGATATAAAAATCAATTTAAAATGCAGCATGTTATGAGGCAGTACACATAATTAAGTAATTTCAACAGGAGCACAAATAAATCACCAGCAGGAAAGAATATTAATAACACAATACAGATATAACTGCTTAGCACACTAAGAGGCCTTGGTATCAGTGAGAGGGATAAGATAGTTCAGAGTACAGGATGCCACCTGATCACTACCCAGCAATGAGGTGGCCATTGGCTGGAGAAGTAGGCAGGAAAGGGTGGATAGAAGTATAAGTGAGAAACAAGAATGAGTTAGTGGAGAGAAAAGGAGAAAAGAGCTGGGAGAGCCTGATTATGGTGGCTTGAAGCAAGAGCACACATCAGAGAGGGATAGGAATCTGTGGAGGTCATTTTTGAAAGCTTCATGAGATGAGGACTGATGAACAGCTGGAAGCAGAGTATTCCAGTACATTGGAGCAAAGTGGGAGAAGGCACTAGAGTATTTAGAGGTTTTACATCTTGGGACATGAAGAAGGGATTTCTCAACTTAGTGTAGGCCATATTTGGATGACTGAGGAAGTAGTACAGCAACAAGCACTACAGTAGTGTGGGACCTCATGATACTATCAACCAGAGAGCCAAGGAAGGGAAATCTGATTGTAGAGGGTGATAAACAAAGCTTAAGTGGTATCTGAATCCCTATGAAGTTGAACCCAGCTGCTGCCTCACGCAAGAGTTTCTCCACTCTCAATAGTATGGGATAGTGAGGAAGGGCTACTGCTTGGTTAATTTACTCAACCAACCCAGGCCCTATTAAGGTACTGGTGCCTGTACTTGCATCATGAATGATATTCCCTGCTGGGCAGCTATCTAATCTTACAACCTGCCAGCAACTACTGTCCTCCACATCACCCCACTGTCACAGTGGGTCACTTATGAGCTGATAAAATTCCACCTTGCCCCATCACAGAAATTGAATGGTGAGGACAATAGGTAACTTCTGCCTGTGGGGATTTCATCTTTTAGTGACAGGCAGGCATGATATTCAGTGTTTTGGCCATCTAAACTGTTTCCAGCTGAGCAGTGTATTTAGGAATAGTGCACAGTTTTACTATGGGTCAAAGCCGCCAGGCAATTTTATAACTATATTGTTAATAGTTATGGATCTAGTACAGGACTGCTGATGTGGCTAGTTCATACTATCATCCCCCCAGTCAGTGATGGAGGTGTGGACCACAAAATGGAAGGTGCAAAAAATCTCTCTATACTCAGCGCTGTCAACATTGTTTCTCCCCCCCGCCATCTACCATGGGGGACACTGCACCCATTTTGAATGGACATATCCAGGGATGGGTTGGAGGATGGTAATTCTAATAAAGTTTCAATGGGGACAGGCAGGCTGAGGATCCCCTGTCCCCCTTCCTTTCAACCATCCTTCACATTCTGGCATGGATCACTCCTCTGTTTAACCCCACCCAAGCTCTAGGTGCTTAAAAGAGGATGGCAGATACCCCTGCAGTCAAATACGGCACTGGGTCAAAGTCACACAATAGTCCTTAGCCATAGTCATGCAATGGTCACTTGCACCCCCATACTAGATGGTAACTGGTCCAGAGCAAACAAATGGCAGTGGGCTGTTTAGATTCACTGCTCCCTGTGTGTGTCACTTGGGCCAGTTGGCTCATGCACTTACTGACAGCAGAAAGAACAGAGTCATGGGTGTGGGAAAGATGGTTTTAGTAGACTGAGAGGGTACAGGAAGGGGGCCTCTGAGAACAAATATGGGGGTTGTGGGGTCTCTCAGGGAATGAGAACATGGAGGCATCAACTACTAAATGGGTTCTTTAATCAGACATTCCCGGTCAAGGACTCAATTTGTAAGGAGCGGTCTCTTGCAACTGACCAGGTCACATTATGTTGAATGCAATAAACTTTATTGTGAGGGGCATCAATTCCTTTGTCAAATGAAAGATGATCTTGACATACCTCAAAATCTCCATGCCAAGGTCATCCTATTGCTAGAGACCTGGCTCATGACAGCACAAGCCATACAGTTAAAGCGGGAATGGGCAGGCCTGGAGATACACAGCTTTGGTCCTGAAAAGAAAGGAGGGGTGGCAATTCTCATACATAAAAGCCTCAGATGGTCCCTAACATGTTCCAAAGAGGACCAGGTGGCCAGCTAGATGATGGCTGAAGTGGATATCCCAGAGGGATCTTTGATCTTAGCCAATGTTTATGGCTCAAACATAGACAACAGCTTGTTTTATCACGATTTCTGCAAGGAGCTAAGCAGGTTGAGGGCACCCTCCACATCCCTTTTAATTGGGTGGGGCTTTAATCTCACTATAAAAGCCTGCCTTGATCATAGCTTGGGGGTTCTTGAACTCCATACAAAAGCCAGGGCTGTCCTGGGTAAAATGCTGGAAGACCATGACCTAATAGACGTATGGTGACTCCAACACCTGAGCACCAGGAACTGCACATGTTTTTTAGTGGCCCACTCCATGACCAGCAGAGGAGACATGTGGCTCTCCTCTCTCTCAGCTGCACTCAGCACTCAAGAAGACCATATCCACCTCATCATAATTTTGGACCATGCCCCTTTAGCACTTGTCCTGCTATGGGGCACCCAGACCCTTCATACAAAATCATGGAGGCTGAAACTCCTGCTCCTATGAGACCACACCTTCAAATCCTGGTCCACGACAGAGATAATTCCATTCCTCTCATCTAATGACAATGGTGAAGTCTCCAAGGGCACAGTATGGGAAACTTATAAAGCCATCCTCAGGTGCCAAATCATAAGCTTCATCACCCACAGAACAAAGAGACGGAGGCTGAGGCTCAGCTGCTAGAAAAGGAGCTCCAACAGTTGAAGGAGACTTACAAACAACTTTGCCTCATTCCCCAGGATCTGGTTGGCAAAATGGTCTGCACCATAATCAAGTGTAATGAATTGCTGACCAGAAAGGCTGAACTTTCCCTCTTCCACATGAGATATACTGTACCTACTGGGAAGGGGGGAACAAGGCCTGTAATGTACAGGCCTACTGCATCAGAAAATGAAAGGCAGAAAGGCATATTTCAGGTCTCAAGACACATCAGGAGAGGTCCACTATTTATTTATTTGTTTACTTATGTATGTGTGTATGCATGTATGTATGTATTTACTTATTTATTTATTTTACAATTTTTGGCCAGGAATATCAATGCTATCATGTGAGCCTTTTAACAGTCCCTATATTATTTCCCATTCCCTCCTAGCCCTGAGGATATCCAAGAAAGTTCTGAATAAAATCTCTCTTCTTAGAGTTCCTCATCAGCAAAAGGAGACTCTGAATGTTCCTATCACACAATAAAAAGTCAAGAGGGCACTCCAAGCCCTGAACAAGGACAGAGCCCCCAGTTGAGATGGATTCCCGGTGGATTACTGCCAAATGTTATACGATGATCTATCCCTGATGCTTACTGACATGTTCCAAGAAGCATTTGCCACCAGGTGTTTGGCCCCTCACACCCTGTGTGAGGGAGTCATCACTATAGTTCTCAAAAAGAGCAATGATGCAACAGTCCCAGGGAACTATATGCCAGTTTCCCTTATTAACACTGATGCCAAAGTTCTGGCAAAAATCCTACAACTAGATTGGAACCTATACTGCAGAGATTAACTCATCCATCACAGATGGAGTTTGTAAAAGGGCATCACAGCACTGACCACCTATGCACCCTGATTAGTGTCATCTATGCCACTCAGGAGAACCCCTCCTCTGCAGTTACACTAGCTGTGGAGTTTGTAAAAACTTTTGATTTGGTGGAAATGGATTGCTTTCTTGGTGCCATGACTTACATGGGGGTAGGCCCAGCATTTCTCAAATAGGTCAAGCTACTTTCTAAGTCCCCCATGGCTTCTGTGTTGAACAATGGGATATGCCCTTTCCCATTCTTCCACAGTGGGGTACCAGGCAAGGCTGCCCTCTTTCACCTTTCTTGTTCTTACTAGCCCCTAACTGTAGCTATACAGAATCACCCTGGGTTGGGGAGCATCCATATAGAGGGTGAGGAATATAGGCTTCTTCTTTATGCAGATGACCTAATAATCCTGTAGGCCAATGCCACCACCTATTTCACCCCCCCCCCACATACACAGAGAGTTGCTGGACAAATTTGCTAAAATATCCTGCCTCAAGATCAATCACTCTAAAACAGAAGTCATGCCCCTGCACACCTCTTGTAATGCACAACTGATTCAGGAAAAAGATCTGCAATGTGGAGAAACAGGGATCATATACCTAGGTATCAAGGCACACCATTCAACCAACAAAATGGTGGCCCTTAACTTGGTCCCACTCCTGAATGTGGCACACATGGAACTTGACAGATGGAATCAGAATATTTTGCTTGCAGGTAAGATGGATGCATTCTGAATGATGCTGACCCTAATTTTTATCATGTGCTGGCATGTCTTCCTATCATTGTCACCATATCCTGGTTTGCAAAAGTGGACATGTTAGTGGGAAATATATGGGGTGGCAAATCCCCCAGGTACAGCAGAGCATAACTGACATCACTGGAAAAGAAGTGGATGAGGCCTCCCGTGGTTGCAAGGCTACCATCTGGCCTTTCTTAACTCACAGATGGTGAAGTGGTTCACCAGTGTGAAATCTACCTCCCCACAATGGCCCACTATGGAACAAGAGTTTATCCAATCCCCCCCCAACTACCACAACACTCTATAACAAAGCTAACCCAGGGATCATTCCACCCTTTGGGTCTCAAAAACAGCCTAGTACAAGGTTCATCAACTTCTTTCCTCTGATCTCATGACTCCTTAAGCCACTCCTCTTTGGTGTAATGACACCCTTCAAATAGGATGTCAGTCTCCCTCCTGGAATCCATGACACAGAGGAGCATACTAAAAGTAAGGGATCTGTTAACCATGTCTGAACTCCACACTGAATCCTTGATCACTTGACAGGAAAAATGTGATCTACCTGAGCAAGACTTTTGAAGGTATCTCCAAATGAGGCATGCCTTAGGTCCAAAGATTCAGAAAGCATATTCACAGACCTCACTGGACTCTACAACATTCATCTTTACCACTGCCAAATTATGCAAAGGCAAAACCAGTTATTGCTATAATCTTCTCCAAGATACCCTGCTCGATCAATCCATATAATCCAAAGGAGAGTGGGAGACAGAGCTCCACACACAGATAACTGAGGAGGCATGGTCACTCCACTTGTATCAAGCACAAAAAGCATGCCTAAATGGGTGCAAGCTCCTTACCAAAATAAAATACTACTCAGAGGGTATAGAATCCCTGTGGCACTCAAAAGACTGGGAGCCATGTCAGATGACAGGTGCTGGAGATGCTGTCAACGAGAAACCTACTTCACTCATGTGTGATGGGATTTCCCCACCATTCAATAATTTTTCCAGGGCATCAAGCAAATGTGTGCAGCAGTGGTTGACCTTCGCATCCCACTAGATTCCCAGATTCTCCTTCTTGGGATCCCATCATAACAACTACCTAAACACTCTCCCACACTGTAATGGCTGGTGGCAGTCAGCGTAGCAGCAAAAAGATTACTGCTAGTAAAATGCAGATATCCCCTAACCCCCAGCTATGTAAAGTGGTTAAATGCAGTAGGCCATTAAATTGCCCTGGAGATGCTGTTTCATGCCAATACTGGTACCTTGAACACCTACTGTATCGTTAAATCTGGGGCCTCTATCATGATTCCCCATACTGCTCTGATGTAAAGACTAGAGTACCCCTCTCACCTAACCCCAGATTTAAGATGCTACAGACACTACTTATGTAACTTGCTACTACATAAATACTTATCCCCCCCCCCCCCCTGTATCTCACACAGAACACATTTAGTTGCTTCTCTTTGGAGACCCCAAGTTGACTCCCCTAGAGGACTTAGTCTAAAACATCCTGCTTCACAGTACCACTCAGTTCCTGTATGTTTTATTGTTCTGTTGAATGTTCATGCGAGACCATCCAAGATGTAGGTATTAAGAGAGATCACCCCTATGGTGACAGCCCACAAGACTTTGGATACTGCATGCACAGCATAATTGTAACATGATTTGGTTGTTGTTGACTGTTGATTGTTTTGTTTGTTCTTAAAAAAAGAAGATCAAATGTAAAAAAGAAACCACAGGCAACTGTCACTAGAGGTGCTAACCAAGATGGCAGCATAAGCTACAGGCTGTCTCACCTCGAGGGTTTAATCCATTAATATCCAAACTGAATTTGTATTTTTAGTATCTTTAATATATACCAAGAGGTATATCTAAGCATGCTGATTCCATTGATATCAAAAGTAACGGTGGCTGACTGTTTATGCATCAGTACTGTGCAGAAGAAGTTTCTCTCTCATCCTACCTTGGTCCTCTGCAGCCCAACATTCAACCAGCGTGGCACAGAAAAACCCAACCGTGTGGGACCACGCGTTAGTTGAAGTAATGTTTTGGCAATTATTACAACAGATGACCCAAGTAACTCTAGCCACCAACCATATGACACAGGTTCTGCAGTCCCTGGAGGTATAGATGTTCCAAAGTGAGTGTAGGGTGATGGCTAATGAATTTGTGGTCCAGGGCATGGCAGCAATGCTCCAAGAACATCAACAAACTGTAAAGAAAATGCAGGACAAACCAGATGACCTAGAGAACTGAGGGTGCAGGAATAAACTCTGGTTCCTAGTTTTCCCTGAAAGAGCCAGGGCAAGGGACACTTAGGGATTTCTACAGCAGGCCCTGGCAGAGATCCTTCACCTTGACCCAGTGCGAGTGCTGCAAATAGAGCAGGCCCATCATTCCTTGGCACCAATGTCCAAGTCGATTGAGAAGCCCCGGCCAATCATAGCCCGCTTCTTGGACTTTCGAGATAAGGAATTGGTGATGAGCAAGGCCTGGGAAATTAAACAACTTTCCTGGTACAAGAACTGCATCAATATTTATCCCAGCTACTCAGGAGGCAGGCCTACACTGAGGCCTGCCACGACTTATATAGGATAGGCCTGCCCTTCCCTTCTCTTTGCACAACCATGCTACCATGCGTGTAGTGCACAACAGGATTCCACTATTCTTCTTATCCCCAGAGGCCCTTATGGAGTTCCTTCAATGCACCTGGCCCCAAGATCTACAGCCTGCTGCCCCAAAGGCTCCGGAGTTCCATGCAGAGAGGGAAGAGGTGGACAGATGCTCCCCTCTCCATCCGAACAGACAAGAGGAAGGGTTGGCTTTAATGGAAGGCCAATGGGAGTTCCCTCCCACAGCAGAAAAAGGCAATAACCCCACAGACATGGAAAGTGGGATTACCCTTCTGAGAGATGCTCTACAGGAAGCCCAGAGTCACCAGGTGGACACTGCCTTCACTCTAGAGCTGCAGGAGTTCCATACTGGGAACTGTTTTGAAATCCTGCATCCCCAGTCTCTGGAGCAGCACCCTAAGATCTGTGGAGGGCCTCAAGCTTCACCCCAACCTCTTCATTCTCAGGAACCCACCCTATCCTGCTCCTGGGTGGCCCAAGTAGCAGCATCCCTGGAAGACATTGCTCTGCAGTGGCCTACAGAAACCAGGCTGCAGAAGTCTCCTCCTATGCAGCACGGCAAAAATGGCAGCTGACAGCCCTCCTCTCCAAGGCAGTTTGATACCCTGCTGGAGCCAGAGGCAACAATGGACTAATCAGATAAGTCTCCTTTTTTGTACTTAATATTGCCAGTTGGAAAAGGGATTGGGGGTTCTGAAGGAAGGGAAGGGGGATCCCAAGATTAATCTGGATGAGGTCCACAGGGTATTGCAGACATGGGCCCAATTTTGGGACTCCCCCAGCCCAACACTTTACAATGCTGCTCTGTGACTCCACTTCATTGGCCTAGATCTCCACTCCTATACTGAGAGGGATGAACATGGGATACAAGGATATACCGGGAGGGTTGAGGGAGGTGGGTGGGGGTCAGACCAATTACTATGGATGTTATCCTCTTTGCATATTCCTGACCCCTTCCCCCTCTCTCCCATATTCTCTCTGGATCAGCCAGCGAGCTGGGAATAATTTTTTCTGCAGTGTACCTGTCAAGGGAACAGTATGTACTAGCGGCTGCTGGAACTGTGGACATATGTACAGAAATGTTATTCATTTGGGCCCCTGTGAGTTACGATACTACATCTGCCTGGTTACATCAGGCTTTGTTTTACCCTCGTGTGATCGGCCAAGGGTAGACCCCCCCCCCAAACTGCTCCATCCTTCCCACTTCAGCCCTAAGGGTATTCCCCTCCTTCCCCACTTTATCACAGAAGGGCATGGCCCAGTCCACCCCCGCCAATGGGAGTTTGATCTCCCCCTTTTTCTGGCCTAGATCCCCACTCCTATATTGGGAGAGCTATACAGAGGACACAAGGTTATACTGGAGGATAGAGGGAGGTAGGTGTGATTTGGACCAATCACTAGGAATGCTATCCTCCTAGCCTACTTCTGACTCCTTCCCCCTCTCTCTCTTACTTTCTCCGGCAGCAGCCAGTGGATTGGGTACCATGGTTTCCTCAATATACCCATCAGGGAAACAGTTTATACCTGTGACCGATGGAACCGTGGTTATAAGCATGGAAATGTTACTTCTTTGGGCCATTCATGTGTTACGAATATGTGCTGGCCTGTTCCATAGGATTTTTGTGTACCCCGTGTGTGAGTGGCCAATGGCAGAGCCCGCAAACCACTCCATCATTACCATCACTGCCCAAAAAGGTACCCCCTCCCTTTCCCATGACCTGTGCCACCCTTCAGCACAGGGAGGCATGGCATGGCCTAGACCCCCCCCCACTTACGGGGGTAAGCCCCCCCTTCCCATACCTCCACCTGGCACCACCTTCAGTGATATAAAGGGGGCCTAGTTTCAACAAGCACTGTTTCCAATCTCTTACTGGTGAACCAGAGTCACCTAAAGGTAGTAGATATGCAGCTCCACAATTTCCCCTTGAGGGTCACAGTGGATGCCACCTACTTGCTACATGCACCCCTACCAATCGCGGGGGACAAATCCTGTGAGGATTCCCCCCCTGCTCCTGTCCAGGGAGCAACCAGGACAGACTTACCGGCATGTGCCCAGGGCATAGAGGTGGGCCGAAGACAGTTTATTGCGGCCAGTAGAACACTTCTAAAGCCCATCGCCTGTGAGGCTGACACCAATGTAAATAGTTATTATGTTTGTTGTTTCATGTTATGATTATGCACAGAGAGTCATATATTAGCAAGGTCTTCCTTGTAAGGAGTAATGTCTGCTGCAAGGCACTGGGTGACCCTCTTCCATGTTTCACTACTGCCCAAGATGTGGTCTGGTTGCTCGGGGCCCCCAGCCGATCCACAGACTCTACCAGCATCAGCAAGTGATTTTACTACAGGATGAAACATTCAATACTCAGTAGGTGACATTACACGTCACACCTGAAATGTGCGGGGTATGAACACCCCCACTAAATGGAAACAGATGATATCCCATCTTAAGAAACTGAGGACCAGCCTGGCCTTCCTGCACGAGACCAAACTGAACACAAGGGATCATGACAGGTTACAGAGGGAATGGGTGGGTCAGGTGATTCATGCCTCAACCCTTACCAGGAAAAGAGGCGTTGCCATACTTATAAATAAAAGTCTCCACTGGACATGCTCTAAATAGGTGAGTGACCCCAATAGGAGATGGGTTCTAGCTCCGATGAGCACCCCAGAAGGGCCACTACTGCTTGGGAACATACATGGCCCTAATGAAGATACTCCATCCTTCTTCCACTCAGTGGTGCAGGAATTTGGGAAACTGAGCTTTGATAATGTACCTGTGCTTGTTGCAGGAGATTTCAATCTTACAATAGACCCATTTCTGGATAGGAGTCCTTCCAATATCGAACTCCATGCTAGAGAGACCGGAGCACTGGCTCAGATGACAGGGGACATGGGACTCACAGACATATGGACAACCTTTCATCCCAGAGAACTTAACTACTCCTTCCACTCCCCAGTGCATGATTCCCACAGCAGGCTGGATTTCTGGCTTACTTCCCCAGACATCACTAAGGCTTCCATAGAAGTGACCATTCTTCCCATAGTAATCTCTGACCATGTTCCTGTTCAGCTCTGTTTTCCTGGGGACTCCCATCCTTCTCCTCCCCTGCCTGGAGGTTTAACCCCCTCCTACTGAGAGATCCAGATTTTGTCCCATGGCTATGGTGTGAGGCCACCCTTTACTTTCAGAAGAACCCCATATCTGACACATTCGCTGGTAACACGTGGGAAGCTTTCAAGGCCATCATGCGGGGTGCGATTATAGGCTTTGCTCATGGTAGGTGAAAGAGAAGAGAGCAATGCCTGTCTGATCTGGAAAGTCAATTGAAGGACACTGAGACTCAGTTTAAGGCCCTTCATAACCACTCCCTAAAATACCAGATAAGGTGCACAGTAGCTACCCTCCGGATAGAGGTGAATGAGTTGCTCTCTCGAAAGACTGAGGTCTGTATTCTTTGCCTTAAACATAAATACTGGGAGGTGGAAAGGGTGGGAAGGTCCTAGCATACCACCTGAGGAAACAACAGGCTGAAAGGCACATAGCAGGGCTGACAGATAAAGCAGGGAAGATCCACGTGAGGGCATAAGACATCAATAGGATAATGGCTGAAATCTATTCCACACTCTATACCACTTCCAGAGCACAAAACAAGGAGGGGGTCATTCCCTTTTTAAACTCCTTGAACCTCCCAGTACTTACCAGTTAGCAAGCACAACTACTGGACTCACAACTGAGGAGGTTGCAGCCACACTGCACTCTCTGACAGCAAGAAAAGCCCCTGGAGGTGACAGTTTCCTGTTGGAGGTCTGGCAGCTCCTCAATCCAATAGTTGCCCCAGTCCTTAAGGAGGTTTACACTGAAGCAAAAGAGAAGGGCTCTTCCCCCCTTCCATGAGGTGGTAATAAATGTTCTCTGCAAAAAAGGGAAGGACCCCTCAAAGGCCACCAGTTATAGGCCCATTTCCTACTGAATGCTGACTGCAAAGTCATGTCAAAAATACTGGCCACCATACTCAACCACTTCATGCCCAAGCTTATACATCTCTCTCAGGTGGGTTTTGTAAGAGGTCAGTACAGCACAGATCATATCAGACCACTACTGAACCTGATCCATAAGCCAAAGTCGATCCCCACTCCAGCAACAGCAGTGGCAATCATTTTTCACAAAAGCCTTTGACTCCCTGGAATGGGATTTCATCCACCAAGTTCTAGTCACCATGGGATTGGGGGACAAATTCCAGGCATTGGTGCAGGCTATCTATTACTCCCTCACAGCCAAAGTACTTTCCAACTCCATGCTTTCCCCCCTCTCCCCCAAGGGAAAGGGACCCACCAGGGCTGCCCCCTATCACCACTGCTTTTCATCTTAGCAGTAGAGCCATTGGCTGTGGCCATTAGACAGCACCCGCACATTAGGGGATGGTGAAAGGGACCGCGGAATACTCTATCTTGATGTACAAGGATGACCTCCTGATTACACTGGCTGACTAGGAAGCCTCCAACCCCCTTCTCCAAATCCTATCTAATTAAAGGCTCAACTAATTCAAAACCGAGGTCCTCCCATTAAACAACAGATGTCTGCCTAGCATGTCGACAAGATAGTCTAAGGTGAGCCCTGACTGGCATTACATAGTTAGGGATTCAAATTGCTCCAGACGCTACCAGATTATGGGACATAAACCTTAAACCATTGCTGGTTACCATACATACCAAATTAGACAGATGGAGACCCCTCCAACTCATCTTAGCTGGGAAGATTTTGGCTGTACAAATGATCATGGTCCCTAAGATCCTATATCTTCTGTCCCAACTCCCCCTGGATCTCCCCCTCTGCTGGTATAGGAGAATCAACACCTTGATTGCGGACTTTCTGTGGAAGGGGAAAAAAACAAGATACAGTCGGAATAAATTGTGGGCCCACTGGTCGGAGGATAGGTGGTACTTACCCTGGTTTAAGGGATATAAGTGAGCATTCCAAGCCACGCATACACTTAAATGGTTTGCAAAACATGGGCCTGAAGCCCTGCAGTAGTTAGACATGGAAAAGGCCCACAATAAAGTATCATATCTTTTAATATATTTGTATAATAGCCCCCCTAAAGAACTCTACCTGCACCCCATGATAGGGCCCTCCATCAAATACTGGGCCAAATTGCATAAGAAACTGAAGACTAGGGGCATTCATTATCTGCTAAACACCTTTGACCCCTCTACAAGGACTCTGGATACTTTAAAGGTGTTGAGAGAGACTGATGGGGCCTCTCCAAAAGGATGTTTGGAGATTTCTCCAAATTAGAAGTGCCATCATGGAATACTACTGCTGTGCAGGCACTAGTAGACTTCCATCACCAGTCTCACAATGGCTGGCCAAAGACAGAAGTCAAGCCAGCACTATTTACTTACGGGTAGGTGCCCCTCCCATTCTTCTGAAGCAAAACATAAATGGGAAGCTGCCCTAAAGGTCCAAATAACTGGCCAGGAATGGAGAACCTGCTGGAAGCTTGCACACAAGGCCTACCCAGACACCAGGAGCACCCTTATCCAAATCAAGATATTACAGTCTTGGTACAGGACTGCAGCGGTTCTATACACTGCCAGACTAATCCAGGATGACCTGTGTTGGAGGTGCCAAGCACACAAAGGAGACTTGCTGCACATATTGTGGGACTGCCCAGCAATCAAGCCACTCTGGCAACAGATCTGTGCACTGGGCTTGGACATCCACCATAAACCTGTGCCCCACTCAGTGGAGGTTATGCTGCTGGGCATCCACACTTCCATTCCCCAGCTTAATGTCCATGACCAGAAGTGGACTGCCATTCTAAGCATGCAGATGAAGATGCTTCACCTGTGCAACAGGAGAACCCAAGTGGTCCCCTCCAGCTGATAAGGTTAAACTCCTTGACACAAGTGTCCAACTTGGACTGGATAACGTATGTGGTGGCTAACACTCTTCCAAAGTGTCACACTCTGTGGCAACCCTTCATTACCCTTGTTAAGCCCTGAGCTGGGATAGGCTGAGGCCTTTTCCTCATCAATCAGGTGATCTAGGGTAGGTCACTCAGGACTTCTGCTGTGCAACCAAGTAAGGCATTTAACTCATTGCCTCCTAGAATATGCCTGTAGGTGGCAGCAAATGTACTGCAGTGTATTCCAGAATGACTACAGAAGTCAGTTACAGACTTCCTGTGTGCCCTAGTTACATCTGGAGACATCACTCATATGTTTCATTAGTACTTGCCAGCCAGAATTTATTAGAATTGACTGCATAGCACCATTAGAAAAATAATTTTCTGTTGAATAACTTTACCACTGATATTTCATGTGTATCATGTACACTTTAGGAGTTAGTCACATTTGTTTATGGCATGGTGTGTATGGCAGACATTTTGGCCATCAAGACTCACCTAAAAACCTTGCATAAAATGGGGAAAATGCATGTTTTATACTACAAAAAAATATATTTTTTGTACAAATGTACTAATGTAACTACATCTAATGTATGGATGTTTAATTTGGTGTTATGTTACATATTTCCCAGGCAAAAATGGCTTACATTACCTTTTTTTGTGCAACAAAAAGAGTTATTTTGACTAGTATAGAAAGCAAAATTGCTTATTATTAATTAAATAGCACCATTGGAAAGATTATTTTGTGCTGAACAACTTTGCCACTCATAATTTGTGTGTAGCACTTACGGTTCATGAGGTATTAGCATTTGTTTGTGGCATGCTGATTATGGATATATTTTGCTTAGAAAGGCCCAGGATGCAGTGTTAAGAGTATACAGAACACAAGTGGTGGAACTCTCAATAGCTCCTGTGGAGTGAATGAGTAAAGTTTGAACTGCAGACCTTATTGTAAGAAACTTTTTTGTTAATTGAATCCATAAGTTGCTTTGTGTGTGTGTTACACTCTGTATGTTGCAGGTATGGATGTACAAGAAACACAGCACTACCGCAATTCCTTGTTTCTGCGAGTATCACCTCTTAGAGTTGGTTACTCGTGGCCATACCATATAGGCCAAGTTTCTTTCATTTCCTGTCTATCTCTCCTATAAGCTTATATGTACAAGGCAGTTATTGTAAGCCGGAAGCTATAGGAAGGATCACATCTTTGTTCATTCTGCAATGCTTCTATATTAAGTATGGTTTTCTGTTTTATGTTTTCTGATACAATACACATTTAAACAACAAAAAAAAATGCCGAGGATGCATTATTATGGAGAAAGGGTACCTGTAACTCATTAGTCAACTATACTTTTTTCCTTTAGATATGTGATTGCATACAAAAGGCCTATGCACTGACTTGTAAATAACCTTGTTTCTGTTTTATTGCAACTTATGCAAGCATTTGTCAATGCCGAATGTTTGCTTGCTGATATTAACATTGGAAGTGCAAGAGTTAGACAGATGCAGAATAGGAATGGCAGTGAAGTACTGAACTCATGCCAACCTCACCTCCACCCTGCAGAGGTGGACAGGCATTGGGGTGTGCCTTTGGGTCGTCGCCCATAACGCTCATGCCATGTCACCTCACCCTATCCTGCAAACACTGGCAAGTGTTGAGGTGTGCCTTGGGATGTTCAGCTTTACAGTCACCCCATTCCATAAGGATGTATGCTGAAATGGGTGTATAGGAGAATGGGGTGAACTCTGGGGCCGAAGAGTCCAAGACACATCTCGATGCCTGTCACTGGCTTCAGGGTGGGGAAGGGGGTGGAATGGCATAAGCATTACAGCCAGCAATCCAAAGGCACACCCCTGATGCCTGTCAATCTGTACAGGGTGGGACATTATGGTTAGAAACCCTAATGCCCTTGGCGTTTGTTGGTATTTGCACTACAAATTTTCAACATGGCCTTTTTGTGACCCCACCTCATGAAAGCATTTGGGACCTCTGCTCATGAACATTGGCATTATGATTTTATGAATCTGTCCCAAACATTGATTTCCCACAGCGACCGTGCCATTCTGCGCCAGATGTGTGAAAACACAGTTTGGGCAGGATGTGAAAAATAACAGCTGTACCATTCATAGGGAGGTGTGAAGAGATGGCAATGTTGAAAATCTGGAGTAAAAATATTGAAAGTGCTCAAACCTATGCACGTACGTGAAAACTGTGCAATGCACACTCATAACACAGTCATTTAGTGGAATTATTTTACCAAATTTTCAACATAGGCATTTTGTGACCTCTGCTCATGAACAGTGTCACTATGATTTTCTTAATCTGTCCCAAATATTGATTTCCCACAGTGACCACGCCATTGTGTGCCAGATGTGTAAAAACACATTTCAGGCAGGATGTAAAAAATGACAGCTGTACTGTTCATAAGGAGGTGTGCAAAAATGACAATGTTGTAAATCTTGAGTGAAAATATTACAAATTCTCGAAATTACGAGTGTGCGTGGAAACCGCGCAATGCATGCTCGTAACATAGTCATGTTATGGACTTTAGTCACCAAATTTTCAACATAGACATTTTGGGACCTCCAGTTATGAACAGTGTCACTGTGATTTTCTTAATCTGTCCTGAACACTGATTTCCAACAGCGACAGCGCAATTGTGCGCCAGATGTACAAAAACACATTTCAGCCAGAATGTGAAACATGACAGCTGTACTGTTCATAAGGAGGTGTGAAAAAATGGCAATGTTGAAAATCTGGAGTAAAAATATTACAGATTCATGAAGTTATGACCGTGTGTGGAAACTGCACAATGCATGCTCATATCACAGTAATTTTTTGGACTTTTTTCACCAAATTTGCAACACAGGCTTTTTGGGAGCCCACCTCATGAACAGTGATGCTGCCATTTCATTAATCAGTCCCAAAAGGTGATTATGTGCAGTGACCGTGAAATTACCTTTTGGAACTGAATAACCAGATGACAGTGACTGAATTCATGAGGAGGGGTCCCAAGAATTCCATGTTGAAAATTTGGTGCCAAAATTCACAAAAATGACTGAGATATCCACCTAAGTTGAAAAAAAAAACATTTATGCCATTATACAGCTTACTGGCATTTCTTCAGTTCACGATCAGCTTTGAAGAGTGCAGACATGTTCCCGCTCCACCAAAAATTGTTGTTCCGGGCTCCGGAGGTAAGTATGGGGTGAGAGGGTGGGTGCAGGTTGGGGGAGGTGCACCGGAGACAACGAGGGACCATTTTTTTCTTTTAGAGGTAAAAAAAAAATAACATTGCAGGCCTTTTTTTCCTTTACAGATTTGTTTTTGGTACACTGGGGTGGGCTCCCAGTGTGCCACCTGTATTTTTTGGGGAGAGAACTGAAGCTGATGGGGATTGGACCCTCCATTGGCACAGAGAAATGAGTCTGTGTTTGGGGGGTGCATGATGCCGAGGGGGACTGGCACCCCCTTGGCATACAAAATTATTACACTGGGGACATTATGCTGATGGGGATTGGGCTCCCCCATCAGCAAATGAACTGGGGAGGGGGCATGTTGACAGGGTGATTGTGCATCCCCGTCAGCTTCCATAGGGACTGTAAGAGGCAGCCAGTGACAGCCACTGCCATGTTTATTGAAATGGGACACCAGACAAGGTAAACTGTCATTCACTGTTCGAATTAAGGTCCCCCCCAGAAGCAAAAACAGCTGATTGTTAAATGACGGGGCACTCCCTTACTGAAGTGGCAAATTTCTTTCAAGTTGGTGGCACGCTGTAATACTGGTGCCATTGACAGGATTTTCCTTTATTGGCACCACAGAGACCAGCCCCAAAAAGCACTGGCCACAACACTGCCGCACCTCCGCAACCCGCTACTCCAGCAAACTGCCACAACATGTTTCTTTCACATGCACGCAATCAAACATAAAAATGGGTCAAGAAAGTATGAGCTTCTGATTGGCTGAGACAAGCTGACATCAGGGCATTTCTCTCAGCATAACACCACTGAAGAAAAAGTACTGGTGTCAGCTTGCCCCTTCACAACAAATATCACTCTACCAGCATAGAATCTACATTTTCCAAAACAACATTTTTTCACACAAACCTGTACCACCACAAAGCCTCCACTATTCATTTCTACTATTACCTCCCTGCTTATTTCACCAATCAGAAAGTTGTGATTCCATTGCTTTTCTGTTTTTCAGTAAATTCAGTTTGCTAAGTTACATTACCCCACCTCCTGCCTGCCTGCTGATCTGATCATACACATGCCACCAGTCAAAACAGTGCCTTCTCACTCCCACTTCTCAGAGCTGGCAGTGAGAATCAGGAAACCCATCACTTGTGCTTAAACTAGCTCACTCCTGTACCAAAGAGCAGGCAGCGGGCATCACAAAACATCAAGTAAGAACATCCAGAAACTGAAATGAGGGATAAACTCATAAAACTTAAAAATATCTAATAAAAAAAGTTAAGTCATGCTTAGAATCACTCCCTCTTCTCAGAACAGGCAGCAAGGAGGTGGAAAAATCAAATGAAAATAGCCAGTTGCTGCAAAAATGGGAAAACTGTTTTCAAAAAGACAAAAATAACTAAAAATAAACAGATGGGGGGTGTCACAAATGCACTGCTGGGGTCAGGCCCTCTGCTCCCTCAGTGTCCAACCTCGAAGTACAAAATGTGAACAGAAGACAAACAGGTTAACCTTCCTGTCTGTTTTAGGTCTGATCAACTACCAGTCTCGAGTCCTGGGGTCAAATATTAACACTTTTTTGCTAGCACACCCAGGTAACAGGTTCAAATATCACACCCTCTTCGGGGAAATGCAGTGCAATACTTAACCCAGCGGGCACACAACCTGGTTCACAATCCCCCTTTTGACTCAATTGAGACCTTGGTACTTTACCTTGGTGCATATGATAACACACTGGAAGCGCTTAACTGTTCTATCAGAGTTATCGACTCTGTCCCAGCATTCACATTCAAAAGGAGAAAAAGGCTAAGGCAGGATCTCAAGAAAAACAAAGTTTACTAAAATTAAAAATAGTAAATGAAATACAAAATATTTAGGGTACAGTCATAAAAATTAAATGGACAATTATAAAATAAACCATGTTATACTGAGTATCTAATCCTAGCCTAGTTTCAATTAGTAAATAGTGGAGGTTCAATTACTTAACCTTGGGTAGAAATGCTTCTTGAGAGTGTGTTCTTTCAGGAATCCAGAAAACAAAAGCGCAATCCTCTCAGAGCTTTGACAATCTATAGGGAACAGGGTCCAACCCAGCTTGTGAGGTCACAGCTCAGTGGTGATGCTGGCTGTGAGGTCACTCACATTTCCTGTATAAAAAATTATTTTCATGCATCTGCATATTCCTAAGCATCATATTTAAAAACAAATATATACATGTAATTTTTATGTTGATGGCGCTCATGTGCAAGAAACATATTGCGGCAGCTTGCTGCAGAAGCAGGTTGTGGAGGCACGGCACTGTTGTGGCCAATGCCCCCACAACCTTTGGAGGCTTGGCCCACCTTTCCCAATGGGGTGGCATGCTGCTGCTAACACAACTTCAGCCAGCGTGCCACAACCTTGTAAGGTTTCAGCTGCTGCAATCAAGGGCTGCCTTGTCATTGCAGCATAAGCCATTCCGCTGCAATGAGGGAGTAACCCGTCATTGCTGGGCTGAACCTTGCTACTGTGATATTGTTTGTGAACATGGTGGTGGCTTTACTGCCATGTTCACAAGCAATATTAGTGATCCCCAAGTGCTGAGGGGTGCCCAATCCCCCTCAGCTGCATGTGCCCCCCCACAACGGTGGTTGTTTGCCGACAGGGGCCCCAATTCCCATCGGCTTCAGTCCCCTGCATGCCCACTCCTCGTCAGCATACTCTCCTCCCTCCCAGTTTGATTTGCCAATGGGGGAGCCCACTCCCTGTTGTCATCATGTCCCCCTCATGACGAAACATAGGTGTGTGCCGAGTGTGGTACCCAATCCACCTCGGGTATTGCGCCCCCCCAGTATATGCCAATGGGGTGCCCAATCCCCCATTGGCCACAGTTGCCCCACCACACAACAGTATGTTGGCAATCTGGGAGCCCACCCCAGCATGCCAAATGTCCATAAATGCCCCTGTTAAAAAAAAATCCCGCAATGTTTTTTTTTTTTTACCTATAAAGCAAAAAACTGTCCCTTGTCAAGTGCGGCAGCCCCTCCCATACCTGCTCCCATCCTCTGTGCACCCTGCCACCTCACACACCTCCCTCACCCCATACTTACCTCCAGAGCCCAGCACGATGATCTTCAGTGGACTGGGAACACGTCTGCACTCTTCAAAACTGACCGTGAACTGAGGAAATGCCAGTAAGCTGTATAATGGCATAAATAGGGTTTTTTTCAACTTTGATTCATATCTCAGGCATTTTTTGGAATTTTGGCATCAAATTTTCAACATGGGATTTTGGGGACCCCTCCTCATGAATTCAGCCACTGTCATGGCATTATTTGGCCCCAAAAGATGATTTTGTGGTCACTGTGTAGAATCACCTTTTGGGACCGATTAACAAAATGACAGTGCCAGTATTCATGAGGCGGGCTCTCAAAAAGTCTGTATTGCACATTTGGTCAAAAAAATCCAAGAAATGACTGTTTTATGAGTGTGCGTTGCACAGTTGCTTCTCACACTCATAACTTCGCAATTTTTCACTCCAGATTTTCAACATTGTCATTTTCCCACACCTCCTTATGAACAGTACAGCTGTCATTTCCACATCCTGGCCGAAATGTGTTTTCACACTTCCGGTACAGAACAGTGCGATCGCTGTGGAAAATCAGTGTTTGGGACACATTTACAAAAATGACAGTGACACTGATCATTAGCAGAGGTCCTAAAATGTCTATGTTGAAAATTTGGTGGCAAAAGTCCATAAAATGACTGTGTTATGAGCGTGCATTGCGCAGTTTCCATGCACGTTCGTAACTTTGCCAATTTGCAATATTTTCACTCCAGATTTTCAACATTGCTATCTTTCTGGCCCTCTGTATGAACAGTACAGCTGTCATTTTTCACATCCTGGTCGAAATATATTTTCGCAGTTCTGGCGCCGAATAGTGCGGTTGCTGTGGGAAATCAGTGTTCAGGACACATTAAGAAAATCACAGTGACACTGTTCATGAGCAGAGATCCTAAAATGCCTATGTTGAAAATTTTGTGTCGAAAGTCCATAAAATGAGCGTGTTACTAGCGTGTGTTGTGCAGGTTCCATGCACTCTCGTAACTTCGCAACTTTGCAATATTTTCACTACAGATTTTCAACATTACCATTGTTCCACACCTCCTTATGAACAGTGCAGCTGTCATTTTTCATATCCTGGCTGAAATGTGTTTTCGCCCTTCCGGTGCAGAATAGAACGGGCGCTGTGGGAAATCAGTGATTGGGACACATTACAAAAATCACAATGACACTGTTCAGGAGCAGAGGTCCTAAAATGCCTATGTTGAAAATTTTGTGATGAAACTCCATAAAATGACTGTGTTATGAGCGTGCATTTTGCAGTTTCCACACACCCTTGTAACTTTGCAAATTAGTAATATTTTCACGCCAGATTTTCAACACTGGCATTTTTTCACACCTCCTTATGAACAGTACAGCTCTCATTTTTCACATCCTGGCTGAAATGTGTTTTCGCATTTCCAATGCAGAATACCACAGTCACTTTTGGAAATCAGTGTTTGGGACAGATTAGGATTGAGTGAGTGAAAGAGGAGAAGTGACCGAGCTCAACTGAGCTCTGTCAGGACTGCTACAGATTTCTTTGTGGGCAGAAAAAGGTGCCAATGCAGGCAGGAGTCCAGTACAAAAGGGCAGCCTGCAGCACCAGGAGAAACAGAATGAGCGGGTGAGGGAGGGGGAGTGAGTGAGCTCAACGGAGCTCTGTTGGGACTGCTGCAGATTTCTTTGTGGGCAGAAAAAGGCAACAATACAGGCAGAGGCCCAGTACAAAAGGGCAGCCTGCAGCGGTGGGAGAAACAGAACAAGTGAGTGAGAGTGGAGGAGTGAGCAAGCTCAACGGAGCTCTGTCGGGACTGCTGCAGATTTCTTTGTTGGCAGAAAAAGGCACCAATAGAGGCAGGAGCCCGGTACAAAAGGGCATCCTACAGCACCAGGAGAAACAGAATGAGTATGTGGGGGGGGGGAGTGAACGACCTCAACTGAGCTCTGTTGGGACAGTTGAGGATTTCTTTGTGGGCAGACAAAGGTGCCAATGCAGGCAGGAGCCCAGTACAAAAGGGCAGCCTGCAGCACCAGGAAAAACAGAACGAGTGAGAGAGGGGATGTGAGCAAGCTCAACGGAACAAAGCAATCAACATTCGGAATTGACAAATGCTTGTTTTAAGTAGTGAGCCACAGTTTTATGGCAGGTCAGAATTACCCTTTGATCTTCAGCTGACATTTCTGAGCTATTTCTCTTAGTGGTGAGAAGTTTAACAGGTAACTCTCAGAAGTTGGCTGACCTCATGAGAGGTCGTCAAATGCAACCTATTTATGGCCAGTTTCCTAGATTCACAGTAAATGGGTGCTTTACAGATGGTTACAACCTGGTAGCTAAAGGAAGATCTTAATTAGATTTTCCCTCAGAGGGAGAACAGTATTTTTCTGAAAATCCAAGGTCCCATGATGACTGCCATACTTCCCAAGCAGAAATTCAAAGAAACATATATTTATATCACAAATACAATACAAATAATAACAAGCAGATGGCTATCCATCGTCACATTCCTCCCTCCTAGGCTGAATTTGGGAGAATCTATTCCTAGGCATGAGATGAGCTTCTCAAATTCAGTTCACTGTTCTAACTGACGTGCTAGGCCATCTGCATTTGTGTTTGCTGCCTCTGCCCTTTGATTAACAGTCATGTCATAAACCTGCAAGGTAAGACCCCATCTTAAAAGCCTACCATTTGTTTTACCCATTTGTGCCAGCCAAACCAGGGAATTATGTTCTGTTTGTACCACAAAGTGCCACCCATATATATATGGCTCTAATTTCATTAGTACCCACGCCATTGCAAGGCATTCTTTCTCCACTGTAGAATAAGCCTGCTCCCTGGGAAGTAATTTCTTACTGAGGTACATTATTAGGTGATCTTTCCCTTGGTTTGAAGTCTAGCTAAGTACTGCCCCAATACCCACATCTGAGGCATCTGCCTGGACTACAAATGGTTTACTGTAGTCTGGACTGGCTAATACAGGAGCACCGCATAGTGCCTCCTTTAGCCACATAAAGGCATGTTCACAGGCTGGTTCCTAGTTTACCTTTTTAGGCATTCTTTTCTTTAACAGGCCAGATAGGGGAGCTGTCATGGCACTGTAGTTTGATACAAATGTTCTGTAGTACCCTGCGGTCCCTAGAAAACTCTGAACCTGCTTTTGTGTTTCAGGTATGGGCCATGCCTTAATTGCCTCACTTTTTGCTTGATTAGGATGGAGCTGTCCCTGCCCTACTACATGTCCTAGGTTTGCCACCTCAGCCATGGTTCACCCAGCACTTTTTAGCATTTACAGTGAGCCTGGCCTTCTGTATCCTGCCGAGCACTTCCCTAAAGTGGGACAGGTCTTCCTTCCAGCTGGCACTGATGATGGCAATATCATCCAGGTATGCCATGCTGTACTTTTCAGTACCATTCAACACCTGGTTCACCAACCTTTGGAAGGTGGCAGGGGCGTTCATTCCAAAAGGCATTATTTTAAACTCAAATAACCCTATCAGAGTGATGAAGGCTGACCTCTCCCTAGCTCTGGCAGTTAACTCCACCTGCCAATACCCTTTTGTCAGGTCAGTAGTGATAAGGTATGTCATCTCTCCCAACTTGTCCAGTAGTTCATCCGCCCATGGCATTAGGTATGTGTACAACTTTGTGATTGCGCTGAGTGCACAACAGTCCACACAAAAATGAGTAGAGCCATCTGGCTTAGGAACAAGGACTATGGGTGAGGTAAAGGGGCTGTGGGATGTCTGGATTACTCCTAAATCCAGCATTTCCTCCTCCTTCCTCCTAATGTCCTTTTGGACAGCCTCTGACACCCAATATGCTGTTCACTGTATGGGCACTTGCATCCTCATCTCTATATCATACGTTGCTAAGGGGGTTAGTCCAGGCTTGAAATTAAGCAATGGGTCAAAGTCTGCTAAAACCTCCCTTACTTCCTGGATCTGTTTCGAGGTTAACTGGGACAACATTTTGATTGCCTACATAGAGGACTCCCACTTGCTTGCTTCCAGCAAGTTCAGAATGTGGTCTTCCTCATCTGTCCCCTCCCCAGGACTGCACACTGCAAAGACCATGTCAGCCCTATTTGCATATGGTTTCATCATGTTAATATGGTACATTCTTTGGGTATTTCTCCTGTCAGGCAGTTCTACAATGTAATTTACATCATTTGCCTGTCTGACTACTTTGTACAGTCCTGCCCACTCAGCCTGCAGCTTATCTTTCTGGACTGGGATTAGAACCATGACCTCCTGACCCACAGTGGATGAGCAAGCTCTGGCTCTGTGGTCATACCATACCTTTTGCTTCCGCTGGGCAGCTGCCAGATTGCTCTGGGCTGTTCCCATACACTCCTTCAGCTTTTCCCTAAACTTAATGACATAATCCACTATGGGATTTCCCTGGGTGGTGTGCTTGCCTTCTCAGTCTTCCCAGACCAAATCTAGGAGCCCACGAACCCTACATCCATATAAAAGCTCAAAAGGGGAAAACCCTGTTGACTCTTGGGGCACCTCCCTATATGCAAACAACAGGTGGGGAAGGTATTTCTCCCAGTCCCTCCCATGCTGTTCAGCAAATGCTTGGAGCATCAAGTTAAGGGTACCATTAAATCTTTCCACAATCCCATTGGCTTTCAGGTGATAAGGTGTTGTGCATCCATGCACCACCCCACATTTCTTCCACAGACACTTCATCAGATCCCACATGAAGGAACTCCCTCAATCAGTGATAACCTCCTGCTGGAACCTGACATGGGAGAAAATATCTAGCAAGGCATCTGACACTTTGTCTGTCCTCAGTGAGAAGAGGGAGACTGCCTTTGGGTAGCGGGTGGCATAATCCACCACTGTTAGGATAAACCTCTTCCCAGAATAGCTGGGTGTATTCGAAAGCCCCACAGTATCCATTCCTATGCTCTGGAATGGATACTCGACTATGGGCAAGGGAATTAGGGTGGCTTGGGTTTTACTATCTGCCTTCCCCATTTCTTGGCACTGGTGACAAGACCTGCAATATTCCTTCACCTGCTGGGTGAAGTTGGGCCAATAGAAATTCTGGACCAATCACTGCACACTGCCCATGGTTCCTAGATGTCCAGACATGGGGATAACATGAGTAATATTGAGCAATCACTCATGGTACCCCTGGGGAATGATAAGCTGCCTGCCCATCACCCCTCCCTCTGTCCTTATGTCTTGCGTATACAGCAGTACATTGTCCCAGTAAACTCAATGTCTCCCATCACCTCCCTGTACTCCATCAGAGTTTGTGCAAGCCTTCAGCTTCTCTAAACTAGGGTCATTTTTCTGAGCAGCTGCAAAATCTTTACACATTCTGAAGGCATGGGACAGGTCCCCTTCAGTTTCTAAATTAGGGTCCCTAACTCTAGCTTCAGGGCATTCAGGGTCACTGCCATACCTAACCCTCTGATTATTGGTTAACCCTCCCTCCTCAGAGTAACCTACTGTAGGTGTTCTGTTAACTGCTACCAGGGGAATTTCTACTCCCCCTCACTATTCTCCACATCAGGAGACACATGGTGCGGAACCAGCATCCCAGTGTTTTCCACGGGGGGCTTCTATGAGGTCCAGGGAACCATAATTTGCCTTTGCCGCCTGACTGAAGGTAAATGCACATGCCATCCCCTTTTGGAGATTGTTCTCTATAATCACATCCAGGTCAAGATTTTCTGCCACTGCAACTTTTTGCACAATCTTTCCTGTCTCACCCCAGTCCAGGAGAACATCAGCAAGTGGCAGAGTTTTCTTCTCCCCAGTGAATCCCCATACTGTAACAGACTGATTGGGTATAAGCTGTTCAGGCTCAACCAAATCCCCTTTTGCCAATGTAAGGGATGCACCTGTGTCCCTTAAACCATGGGTCAGTACCCTATTCACAGTAACTGGGTGTATGTGCTCCCTCATATTTACTGGCATGCTTTTAGGGATACACAAAACACTTCTTTCCCAGCACCACTTTGTGCACTCTTTGCCTTTTTAGGACACTGTCTTGCAAGATGTCCAGGTTGCTTGCAAAACCAACATTAATTTCTTTTATCAGGCAAATCCTTTCTTTGTAACCTGGGGCTGCCCACTTTCTAGGGAGGCAGCAAGGGTTTTAGCTGCCCTGAAGGTGCACCTTTACCTTTCTGCACTGCCACACCTGCCCCACTCCCTCTCAGAGCAGGTCTGCTCCTGGCATAGTAGTCCAAGAGCTTGACAGCCTCCTGCACTGTTTTTGAGCCTTAGTTCTCCAGCCAGATTTTCAGTTCTGCTGGGCAAGCCCAAAAGAACTGTTCCAAAAGTACATCTTCAATTTTCTCTACAGAGTCTGCATGTGTCCCTTCCCACCAATGTTTTAAAACCTGATGTTGTTTTGTAGCTAGCTCCTTGTAGCTCATGTCAGGGCTTCTCCTGAGCTTACAGAACTTAACTCTATACACTTCACGTCAGGTCATACTTTTTTAACAATACAGCATTATGTTTGCCATAATCATTACTGTCCTGATTTGTCCATTTGACCCAATGTGTCACGAGCTTCCTCTGTAAGCAGAGGAGATAGCTGGAAGCTCAAGAACTCTCTGGGAATTTTGACCTGAATGCATACCTTTTCAAATGAGTTTACAAATGCACCCATATCTTTCCCCATTTAAATTCAGCAAGCAATTTAGAATTTAACTTGTAAGCTAGTCCTGGAGTCCCAGGTTCACTCATGTCACTTACCTGCTCTGGTGCTGGTATTTGGAGTTGTAGCTTCTCTGGTTCAAATTCCCCTGACTCTCTCTCTTTCTCTCCTCTCGCTCGGCTTCTCACTGCTCTCACTTCTCCTCTCTCTCTCTCTCTTTCTCTCTCTCTTTCTCTCCATCTCCATCCTCCTCTGTTCAAGCTCTCTCTGTTGCTGAGCTCAAACCTTTTCTGCTCCAACTCCAGCTCCATTCTCCACAACTCCATCTGCAGCCTGATCCCTTCTGGCTCCAGCATGTTGGCGATCCTCCCCAGCAGCTGTGGCTCTGTTCATACTGGTCCTGCTGTCCTCCTTCATGGGTCTGGACACTGCAATGGACTCTGGCAACCTCCACGACCAAGGTCTGGTCCCTTTCAATCACCAATTGTGACTCGAGGTCTTGGGCATCATCTGACACAAGAGCCTCCACAAGGTGCTGTTTGTTCCACCCCTCACAATAGGCTCCTCTCTCCTGGCAGAACTGACTCAGGTATTCTGAAGTGTACTTACTGTAGATGGAAGTCATCTTCTTCCCTAATCTAGGGCTACACTAGCTTGCACCCGAAAAAAAATAAAACAAGTAAGGAACTTAGACTCTAACCACATTGATATATTTCTTCTTTTTTAAAAAAATCACTGCCTTATTTTGTGTATGAATTGTTACTGTTTATTAATCTGACACACTGGACTCTTAATGCTCGTGCCACCAAATAATTACACAGTATGCAAACAAATCTTTTTGATTGCAGCACTGTAAACTAAATCTTTTAGATCGCAATACTGCCAACCAGATCTGTCATAAACAGACTCTGGGGGTCAGGCCCTCTGCTCCCACAGTGCACAACCTTGAAGTGAAATATGTAAACAGGAGGCAAACAGGGTAACCCTCCTATCTGGTTTGGGTCCAATGAACTACCAGTCTCGAGTTCTGGGGTCAAATATGAACCTTTTTTTCACTAGCATGCTCAGGTAACAGGTTCAAATATCACACCTTCTTTGGGGAAATGCATTACAATACTTAATCCAGTGAGCACACAACCTGGTTCACGGTTCCCCTTTTGATTCAGTTGAGACCTTGGTACTTAGCCTTGGTGCATATGATAACACACTGTAAGCGCTTAACAGTTCAATCAGAATTATCAACACTGTCCCAGCATTCACACTCAAAAGGAGAAAAAGGCTCAGGCAGGATTTAAAAAAAAAAACAAAGTTTACTAAAATTATAAATAGTAAATGAAATACAAACCACAAAACATATAGCATTTAGGGTACAGTCATAAAAATTAAATAGACAATTATAAAACAAACCACCTTATACTGAGTATCTAATCCTATCTTAGTTTAAATTAGTAAATAGTGGAGGTTGAATTACTTATCCTTGGGTAGAATTGTTTCTTGAAAGTGTGTTCTTTCAGGTGTCCAGAAAACAAAAGCATAATCTTCTCTCAGCATTGACAATCTATAGAGAACAAGGGTCCCACCCAGCTCGTGAGGACACAGCTCAGTGGTGATGCTGGCTGTGAGGTCACTCACATTTCCTGTATACCAAATTATTCTCATGCATCTGCATATTCCTAAGCATCTC
This sequence comes from Neoceratodus forsteri, assembly GCA_016271365.2. Classification (NCBI taxonomy): domain Eukaryota; kingdom Metazoa; phylum Chordata; order Ceratodontiformes; family Ceratodontidae; genus Neoceratodus; species Neoceratodus forsteri. The sequence continues at coordinate 313,726,743 of CM028134.1, read as the reverse complement.
ACTTAAAAAAACAAATATATAAATATACTTTTTTAATTAGTGAGCCACAGTTTTATGGCAGGTCAGGATTACTCCTTTGATCTTCAACTGACATTCCTGTGCTATTTCTCTTAGTGGTGAGAAATTTAACAGGTAATTGTCAGAAGTTGGCTGACCTCCTGAGAGGTTGTACAATGCAGCCTGTTTATGGTCAGATTCCTAGATTGACAATAAATGGGCATTTTACAGTCAGTTACAACCTGGTATCTAAAGGAAGCTCTTAATTAGATTTTCCACTCGGAGGGAGAACTGTAATTTTTTGAAAATCCAAGGTCCCATGAAGCTTTGTGCTGTCTGTCATACTTCCCAAGCAGAAATTCAAAGAGACATATATTTATATCACAAATATAATGCAAATAATAACAAGCAGATGGCTGTCCATCATCACAAGGGGGACATATTCAGAGCCATCCTGATGTGCATGCAAAACTATGTGCTGCACAAATACAAGGGACTGTCTGGCTCTGGTACCATATTCAAACAGATTGCATGATCCAAAGAGATCACACAGTTTGTTTGAATATTGGACCCTGGAAGCATGTAGCACAGCAAGCAAATGCCATGCACGGTACAGCGCATCCAGGGTGCGGGGCTGAAGACCGCCCATAGGGGAATGCGTGGCTCATACTGGGATGCGCCACAGCCCCCATGGGTGATATTCATCCCAAGCATTCAAATGAGCCCATTTGGCATGCATGGTACAAAGGGGCCATTTGCAGGCTCATTATGGGCTCATTTTCATGGCTGCACCTGACAGAATGCACCGGGCCAGCCCCCCTGGCCCCAGTCTCCTAGGCAAGGAAAAACATGTATTCCTGGTGGTCCAGTAGCCCACCCTAACTGCGATCCCTGTCCCCAGCAAAGCAATACATCTCAGTTAGTGGTACAGTTTCCCTCCCCTGCCCGATCACACTTACAAAAAAAAAAGACAGCCTGATCCCCTTGCCATAACGTAGTATTTCCCTTCCTCTTCCCCAGCCCCAAGCACTCATAAAAGACAATTGACTCCCTGATCCTGTTGTGATACTGTAGTGTTCCCCCTTTCCCAGTCCTGAGCACTCATAAGATAAAATTGACTCCCTGATTCCGTTTACATACAGTAGTATTCCCTCCTCCCCGGCCTGAGCATTCATCAGAAAGGGATGACTCCCCAATCCCATTGCCATACAGTAGTATTCCCCCTACCCCAGCCCTGAGTACTCAGGAAATGCAAATGACTTCTGGATCCCATTGCCATACTGTAGTGTTCCCTCCACCCCAGCCCTGATCCCTGTCCCCATAGATCATAACCAACCCCATTGGTGGCACAGTGCCCCCCCTGCTTCGGGCCATGTCCCCATATAGAAATGCTATAACATCAGTGGTTCAATGGTCCAACCCCACCAAGTTCCCAATCACCATCCCATGAAAACCCAAGACACCGGTAGTGTGGCATTACCCCTGTTGGATAGTAGTTCCAACCAGCTCCCCTATCCTTCCCATCCCAGTGAATGGCACAGTCCATCTCACACTGCCATGGTTGGCCACTGATCTGAATTGAATGAGCATGTACAGTAGACAGTATGCACCCATTGGATGACCGGTCAACCAATGGGTGCATACTGTCTGCTGTACATGCTCATTCATTTCAGTCAGCTGCTGGAAATAGCAGTGTGAGGTGGGCTGTGCCAGTCACTGGTATGGGTCAGGGTGGGGGAGTGGGGTGGTGGTCTACTATCCAGTGGTGTGAGAGGTGGAGGGCCACTACACTACTGGTGTCATCGGGTTTTCAAGGGGACTGTGTTCGGGAACTGGGGGGGTTGGATCATTGAACCACCAATGTTACAGCATTCCTATATGAAGAAATGGCCTGGGGCAGGGAAGAGACCTTGTGCCACCAATGGAGTTGGTTATGATCACTGGGGACAGGGATTTGTTCCTGGGGTGGGGGAACACTACAGTATGGCAATGGGATTGTGGAGTCATTTATATTTTCTGAGTGCTCAGTGCTGAGGAGGGGGAATACTACTGCATGGCAATGCAATTGGGGGTTATTTGCATTTTATGAGTGCTCAGTGCTGGAGGGGGGGAACACTATTGCATGGCAATGGGATTAGGGAGTCAGTTGTATTTTATGAATGCTTGGGGCTGGGGAGGGGGAACGCTACACTATGGCAAGGGTATAGGGGTGTCATTTGTATTTTATGAGTGCTCAGGGCTGAAGAGGAGGGACACTATGCTATGAAAAATGGGATAGGGTTACTATTTTATTTTCACAGAGATCAGGGCGGGAGGGTCTTGTACACAGCCCTAGACTGTGCATGGGGAACCACCCAATCCCACACATAGTTAAAGTAGGGTTTCAGAACTGTAAATATGTACCAGCACAATGGCAGTAGTTACGCTTGGTGTGGTTTCAGTATTGTGATGCGCAACATATGCATGAAGGATCTTTCATTTGCATAGGTGCATCAAAATATTGTGCATGTTGGTGCAGTCGGGGGTGCATGGTGCATCAGTGGCTTTTGAATATGACCATGCCCCCGGTGGGCCATGCAAGCCAAGAGATGCGTGGTGCAGCATCTCTTCTGAATATGGGGCCCACAGTCTGTTATTCACTCCCAGTCCTCATAGCTGGCAGCAAGAATTGGGAAACTGCAGGATGTTCATCAGCTAAAGGAATCACAGTTCTCCCTCATGACAATCAGCAGAGGAAATACTTAACTTTTAAAAGCAAACCTTTTTTTTATTTTCTTGTCTTTTTTTAAATGTTCTTACTCTCCTTTTTTTAAAACTACATACTGTATTATCCATTTTATAAGCGCAATAAGTCACTCCAGGGGTGCACCTTATGCGGACATAACCGTCCTTCTAGGGGTTGTAAGGCCCTTTGTCTGCAGTGTTATGCCTCACTACCCCCCTGGTTGGCAGTTAACTCAACATACAGCCAACTCTGTTGTCTCCTTTTGTTTGCTTAAAGTCTAGTGTTCCTGGATTGTGTCTGCATATTGCAATGTTCATTCATTTGTTAGTTTGCTTACCAACATAAGTCCACTAGATCACAAAGATACCATTTTCAGGGAAGACCTGGGCATCTACCAAGGAAGGCCCATGTAAAATGCATACATATTAGCATATTTCAGAATGCAATATACAAAATACACAATGCAATATAATCAAAGCAGATACATGAGAGCATAGAAAAATCAATAGACAGTATAATGTCATTAGCAAAGAAGCCATGAGGCTGTGGATGCATCAAAAATTGTAGACAAATTGGGTAACTGCTGTTTAATGATGTTTAGAGACAGTCACCATAGACATGTGAAGTGCCAATACTGTATACAAGTAGCTGCTAAAGCAGAGGTTGCCAAGACCTACCCCCTCCCCCGGGAAAGGGAATGCTAATAGTTAATATGCCATACAATACATTTCCCTAGGGTGGCTCCTGTAGGCTTGTGCTAGAAAGGAGTTACCCTGGATGGAGGCACTACACCATCACTACAGCATTAGAACACTGAACACAAAACAATGCGCCCATCACCATCTTCCCAGAAGACAGGCTATCTAAGCCTCATATTATGCACTTTGTGTAGGGGGCTTATCAAACTCTTGTTGGCAGGGTTTTTATTGATATACCACTAGGAATTGACAGTTAAAATACAGTACTTTGAACGCTGTAGAGTACTACTAGTTGGATAAGCAAGAAGGGGAATGTTAGAGGATTGTTATCAACTACATATGGCAACAATAAGGTATGTGGACTCAGGAGCTTTGTCAACATGGCCACATTAAACAATATAGGTATGTATTTGGTTACCACTGTTAATGCTTGCCATTTAGTTTGTATTTTTCACTGAATGAGTCACCTCATAAAATTGAAATATAAAAAAAGAATACATACCTATTGCAGTACGTAGACGTGTACCAAATATATTGAAGATTCTGAGTTTATTAAGTACAGATGACAGGATTTACAGCTTTATTTATTTGTTAAACAGTATCAGAATTACAATCCTTTGAGTCAGAGACTCATTTTCAAAGGCTCCACATTAAGTTAAGACAGTACTTTAACAGTCAATATATTTAGGGAAATACAGCAGTAGATAAAAATAAGTGTATTTACAATGGTATAGTGTCAGAATTGTATAAAACATGTTTTACCTGGTAAGCAAAAAGGTTTTAGATGGCTTGTTTCTAGTTGCAGCCTGGGGGGAGGGGGTACAAAGAACATCAAAAATAATGAATAATAAAAAAATAGTGTATGCAATAATACATATCCAAATATATAGAGAGAGTCAAGGTGCACAATAGATAAGCAATATATGCAATGTGGGATACATGTGGGGCTATTTAAATATCCTGGAGAAGAAACAGTGCACCAGAAAATTGTACAGTACAGATACAGACTAGCAATGAACAATTAACCTTAGGGCAAATGCTGAATTCCCCACACCGTCCAAAATTCCTACTAGACCTGTGCAGAATGCAAAATTCTGCTAGCAGATTTCATGCAGAATGGCAATTCTGCTTCTGAAATACTTTTCAGAATTTCTATTTTATTTACACAGAATTCAGAAAAGCATTGCTATATAAACTGCGGAATAATATTCTGTGGATTACATAACCTACGGAATACTATTTCATGAGGTTTTTTTGGAGAATGAATCCATCCATAGTTTACATACACTGTGGAATATGAATCTGCAGTTCACATTCCACTTTGACATTTCCAAATTCTGTTTCAGACAGAATTCTGCAGAATAATGCAGAATTTGTGAAATTCCTCAGATTTCTGGGAAAACAGAATTCAAAAATTCTGCACAGCTTTACTTTCTACACTTCTAAGTCTGTGCCACAACCTACTATGTTTATGTTATACAAATGTATAAATATGCCATACTTGTTCAGGATCTCTGCAGTGTCCATGTTTCCCAAACAATACTGAGCAACCACTGGTTTAAGAATCTTCGCTTCATTTATCTGAATATGAACCTCTGCCAACACACACTATTAGTATGCTATACTAGTGCAGTAACACATGTTAAAAGCTTTTTAATGATCTTGTGCCATTCACAAATGCATTAATGAACTGTGATAATATGTCCATGGTCTTTTGTGATAGCCAGTATCTACCAACCGTGAAACTGTAAAGTCAGTGGGTGGGATATTCAAAAGGGTTGCGCCATGCGCAACAGGGTTGCGCATGCTCAAGTCCTACATTGTGCCATTCTGCGATATTCAGCAGGAGGCAGTTGCGCCACTGAAAACAGGCTGAGCAACAGCGCAATGCAAATGAATGCATGCTCAACAGAGGGGGAGGAACCATGCATAAACTGCACAGCCCGATATTCAGTCGGGCTGTGCAGAGAATACAAGCGCAACCCCAACCTGCGTCTGCACAACTTTGAGCCAAAATAAAAGGCTTAGTTGAGGCCACCCACAGGTGAGCTGCTGTATTGCAGGCGCAACACAGCAGCTGCCACCGTGGCTGGCCCCAACTCAGTCCCTGTGCCCCCCACCAGCCCGATGCAGGCATCAATGTGGCCCCCCCTCCGTCTCACATCCCTGGTGGTCCAGTGGACGTAATGCCCGATGGTGGGCAGAATGTGAAACAACCCCCGCTAAACATCTCCCTAATGCCCGATCGCGGGTAGAATGTGAAACAACCCCCGCCCAAACATCTCCCTAATGCCCGATCGTGGGCAGAATGTGAAAACAACCCCCGCTCAAACATCTCCCTAATGCCGATCGCGGGCAGAATGTATAGTGACAACCACCCAAACATCTCCCTGGTGTTCAGTGTCTCTGTTTCACCACTTCACGGCTCGCTCATTTTTGGCGCTGGCAGGCGTATCCACCGCCACAGCGCCCACCGACTGACTGTCTCGTAGCTGCATGCCCATTGGGAGCTAGAGCCACCGGCATGCAGCTCATATCAGATGATGATGAAGTCCAGATTTGTGAATGATGTTCATTCGCAAATTGACTGTCGTACGAGCTGCACGCCCATTGGCTCTAGTCGCACCAATGGGCGGCAGCTCACCGACAGTCAGTCGGCGAAGGGCGGGCGGCAGGCGGGTGGATGCTGCCGCCGCCGCCGCCGGGGAGCGGTGGTGGGGCTTCGGGTGGGGGACACTAGACACCAGGGAGATGTTTGGGGTTGTTACTATACATTCTGCCCGCGATCGGGCATTAGGGAGATGTTTGTGGGGAGCGCTGTTTTCACATTCTGCCCAACGATCGGGCATTAGGGAGATGTTTGGGGGTTCTTTCACGCCTGCCCGCGATCGGCTGCAGGAGTGCATCGTCCCCGACGCTGCTGCCTGGCAGGGCGGCCAGGCGCAAGTCCCTCGGGACCAGCGCACTCTGCATGCTAATGGCATGCAAATGGGGCCATAATCAGATGCAAATGGCCCCCCCTGCACCTTGCATGAATTATGGCCCCATTTGCATGTCACCTTTTGAATATCGGAAATTTGCGCATGGCGCAATGGTACTTGCGCCACCGCAAGTTGAATGCTCCACTCTGACAACTTGAGGTGGCTCAAGTTCCACTGCACCATGCACAGTGGCTGTGGCTGGGGGCTGATATTCAAAGGAGTTGCTCAATAGCGCAACTCCTTTGAATATCGCCCTGACCACACCCCTGCGCAAATATTTTGAGCAGTGCAAGGGCTTGCACCTCAGAATGGCGCAGTTTGAATATCCGGGCCAGTATATTTAGACACTGAATTACAGATTTCAGCAAAAAATACTTCTTTTGTAATTTCTTAACCTTGGGCTGGCAGTATATCCTAGAGGTTAGAGTAAGGAGCTATGAATGAGCTTTGCACAACCAGCAAGCAGACCTATGTTTGATTCCCACAACCTCCACTTGCATAATGTGTGACTCTAAGCAAGTCACTTAACCTCTCCAGTACTCCTGGGTTGCCCTGAAAACAGGAACCTGTGCCTAGCAGGCCCCACCCAATTAACAAAAAATAAAATAAATAAAATATTTTTTTCCACTGAATGCCCATAGCTACAACAAATACCACAAAAGCTTAAATGCTGAAATGTGCCAGTGTGTTAGAGAGTTGTCTACAGGGAGGGCCTTCTTGGTTTAAAGTGTTGACATCTGTTAGTTTTTTATAATAATTACATTTAAAAATTAAGGTTTGACCATGGACAGTGGTTAAAAAGATAATGTCCAGTAAGCCCAGAAGATAGTAAATCATTTAACAATAATTGTCTCTATAGCAATTTCCTATAGTTATTATTTACTGTTCTTTTCCTCAACAGCCATAAAATAAAAATAAAATCAAGCCACTCTCCAGCCTTATAGCACCCAAATAATCACCTTTCTCTCCCTTCCATTTAGGCCATTTCAAGAAACCAAAACGCATTTTGGTTTGATTCTGTCTGAATAAGTTGTCTAACAATGATAAAGTTCCCTTTCAGGATTATGATTTTCTTAAAAGCCAAATGTACATTACTGTAAGGGAAGTTAAATCAGGTCCACCAGGTAACACCAAGCCGAAAACATTTACAGTATATATTCATGAAAATTCATTAAATGAGCCATGATTTTCAAGTCTTTTCTTTTTCCTTACAAATTGTAAGTTAACTATGTTTTGATATTGACCGCTTTGATTAATAATAATAATATGGGATGTTCAAGTTGAGTCCTGTGTTACACAATAAATATCATGTAGGCTATTAGAATTGCTGTTATGGGTTATAAGAGCTACAATAATGTAATTGTTCTTGTGTCTGTTTTAAATCGATATGACTCATCAAAAATTGAATATATTTAGGTTTACTTCACATCTCTGAATATTAATTGTGCTGTGAGCTTCAGATTTTAATTTGTTTTCATAATTTACGAAAAAAAGAGTCTATATTTTGTGGAATTTGATCCCTAAATCTACAGTGCAAGGAACTCTGACCATTTATGATGTCATAAAGTGATGTCAGCTTCCTACAGTATATGTTTCCACCAAGAATGAGGCACTTAAGTCACTTCTAAAGTGTAGCTTGATATGACCCACATAATACGTGTATATTATGTACTGCAAACCTGGAGTAGTGTTTTTTAAACTGTAACACTAATACTGTAGTACATTAAGGCTTTATTTATTTTGTTTTTGTTTACCTGGTAGGTTCAGTAGGCAATAGCATGTCTATTTTCAGGCACTACCAGGAAAGGTACACTCAAGTTCTCAATGATGGGTGGAACAGGTATGAAAAAACATTACACATGAAGTGAAAAACAACAAAATAAAATACAGTAAACTGTGGCATACAGTAAAGAGATAAAATAAGTAATATGCAAGTTGTTTGCAAGTCAAGCTAATGGTCCAGACAAATAGATAGTCTTGCATTGGCAGTGCCAATATTACAGTAATGCTAACACTGTGTCCCATGACCATTTGTCAGTCATGGCATTACTCTAACATCAACACCCTCTATGCAAACATTGACTTGTCATTTATTTATGTGACAGAACAATACCAATATTATGGTTATGTAAACATCATGTTGCATGATCATTCAGACCCTATGAAACACCACATTACTTTATCACTATGGTTCCAGGGACTTTTAACCCTAATTTTTCATTAACCTACTTATTAAACTTTGCACTTTAGCCCTAATGGATGCATTAACAATATTTTTTGCAATTGTCTTACTTTATAAAGAAGATATACAGTATAACAATGGACACTTTTAAATTATGCCTTTCTTACATTCCTTGATGAACTCTGCATGACGACACTGACTCCACAGACCTATAACCTGTGGGACCCTCAGGAAAAAGCTGCTTAGTGATACTCAGTGCACCAGACCTATACCAGACATTGCTAGTAGCTCTTCAAGCTACTCACAAAACTGCAATCTTATCACACTCATGGAACCAGACCTGTAGAAAACTTAGTGAGGGGGCCTGCAAGCTACTTGCTAAGCAGTCACATCATCACAAGCCTTGCCCCTGATGAAGATATTATTCATTGTAGTAATGTTGTTTCTTCTCAAGAATGAACCTTGCAAATGGCATCAACCTGTGGGAGTGAGTTTTCATTAAAACATAGATACATAGATACACAGATACATAGACAGTGTCAGCAGATAAGGGCCTATGGCCCACCCAGTCTGCCCTTTTGACCTTGTAAGTTCAGTTTATGTTTTCCTAGAAGTCTGTTGCCCCTTACACCTGACCTCCAGAATTCCTTTATGTCTATCCCATGCATTCTTAAATCCCGTGATTGTTTCAGCCCCCACCACTTCCTCTGGCAGGGTGTTCCACTTGTCCACCACCCGTTCTGTGAAGAAATTCTTCCTCGTGTTTCCTCTGAATCGTCCTCCTCCAACTTCATCCCATGCCCTCTAGTCCTGGAACATCTTTTCACTTAAAATAGTGTATTCCTGCACCCTGTTCCTCCTTGTGAGATACTTGTATGTCTCTATCATATCCCCTCTCCTCCTCTCCTCCAGGGGTACATGTTCAGTTCCTTCAACCTGTCTTCATAGGACTTGTGATGCAATCCAGGCACCATCTTGTTGCCTCCTCTGAACCTTCTCTACCCTGTCTATATCCTTACGTAGGTATGGTCTCCAGAACTGTACACTGTACTCCAGGTGGGTCCTCACTAGTGTCTTGTATAGTGGAATTATGACCTCCTTTTCCTGCTGGTGATGCCCCTGCCTATACATCCCAGCATCCTATTTGCTTTACCTTCTGCCTTGTCACACTGTTTCCCTACCTTGAGGTCATCAGAGATGATAACCCCAAGATCCCTTTCCTGCTTGGTGCATGCTATATCCTCACCCCCCAACTGATATATTGTGCCAGGGTTTTTGTGCCCCATATGCATTATCTTGCACTTCTTTGCATTGAATTTCAACTGCCAAACCCTTGACCATTCTTCAAGTTTCTGCAGGTCTCTTCTCATTCTGTCTACACCCTCTGGTGTGTCTACTCTGTTACAGAGCTTTGTGTAATCAGCGAACAGTGAAATTCTGCCTTCTAGGTCCTGTGCAATGTCACTGATGAAGATGTTGAATAGGACCGGTCCCAGCACTGATCCCTGTGGTACCCCACTGGTCACTCTTCCTCTGTGGAGTGACAGCCATTTACCACCACCCTCTGTGTCCTGCCACCCAGCCAGTTACCTACCCACCACACTACTGTCCTGCCCACACCCATATTCCCAGTTTGTGTAATAGTCTTCTATGTGGCACAGTGTCAAAGGCTTTGCTGAAGTCCAGATAGGCCATGTCCACTGCCCTCCCTTGATCCATCTCCCTAGCCACCCAGGCAAAAAATTCAACGAGGTTGGTCTGACATGACCTCCCCCTGGTGAAACCATGCTGCCTTGGGTCCTGTAGTCTATTGACAACCAGATGTTCCACCAATCTCTCCTTCAGTAATGCTTCCATGATCTTCCCCACTACCGAGGTGAGGCTGACTGGTCTGTAGTTCCCTGCTTCCTCTTTGTTCCTGCTTTTGTATAAGGGGACTACATCTGCTGTCCTCCAGTCTTTGGGTACCTCCCTTGTTTCCAGTGATTGGCTAAACAGGATAGCCAGAGGTTCAGCCACCACCTCTCTTAGTTCTTTAAGGACCCTGGAGTGCACTCCATCTGGACCCATTGCTTTATCAACTCTTATTACTTCCATTTCCTTCAGGACCCTTTCTCATGTAAAGGGACTTGTGTCCATTTCTGCACCATTCTGACCCCTTGTACTCCCTTTAGACCCATTACCTTCCCCTTCCTCAGTAAAGACTGAGCAGAAATACCTGTTCAATATGTCAGCTTTACTGTTGTCATCCTCCACGTGGCCCCCATCCTCCCCCTTCAGTCTCACTATCCCTCCCTCTGTCTTTCTTTTTTCACTTATGTACCTGTAAAAGGTTTTGTCCACTCTACCCACTGATTTTGCAATGTGTTCTTCTGTCTGAGCTTTGGCTTCCCTTACTGACCTCCCTGCCTCCCTTTGCTTCTCCTGGTACTTCTCCCTATCCCTTCTGCCTGTGTCTTTTTGTATTGCCTGAATGCAATCTTTTTGGCTTTCACTTTCTTTGCTACCTCTTTGGAAAACCATAATGGTCTCCTCTTCCTTTTCTTTTGCTAACCTGTTTAATGCATAATTCTGTTGTTCTTGTAATCCCCATTTTAAATACTGCCCACTGTTCCTCAACACCTGATTCCTGTCCCATTCCCCTTAATGCCTCTTTCAAGTATCTCCCCATTTTCCCAAAGTCTGCCCCCCTAAAATCCAGGATACGTGTTTTTGTGTGGTTTGGTTCTGCTCTTTCTGTGATTTCAAACCACAATGACTGGTGTTCACTGTTCTCCAGGTGCTCCCCCGCTGTTACCACCATCACACTCTCCCTGTTTGTGAGCACAAGGTCCAGTATTGCCTTCTGCCGAGTTGGTTCCATGACAAGTTGCTTGAGGAAGGCACCCTGAAGGGAGTCCAGGATAAATCTGCTCCTAGTTGATGCTGCTGCTGGGATGCTCCAGTCCACGTCTGGAATATTAGTCTCCAACCAGTACTACCTCACTTTGTCTGCCATCCTTTGGATGGCTAGCATCAACTCCTATCTGTTTCTTCCTCCTGGGCTGGTGGTCTATAGATCACACCTGTGCGAATGGCTGTCCCCATTTTCCTTTCCAGCTTAATCCACAGTATCTCTCCCCATTTTGTTCCTCCTGGATCTCTGTGGCCCTTATGTCATTTTTCACATACAGTGCCACCTCCTCCCTTCCTGCCTGCTCTGTCTCTTCTGAATATGTTGTAGCCAGGTATGGCCATGTCCCAGTCATGGTTATCATTACACCAGGTTTCAGTGATGGCCACATGTCCTGGTCTGACTGCACCATGACAGCCTCCAGATCTTCCATCTTGTTACTAAGGCTCCTGGCATTTGCACACATGGATTTCCATGATTTGACCTCCCTAGACTGTTTCACTGTTCTGCTCCAGCCCCTTCCTTGGTTGTCCTTTATCCCTGGTTCTCCTTGATGTCTGCCCTTCTGCTGAATTTTGCCCCTTTTCTGCCTATCCAACTCTTGGGCACTAATCTCCATCTTTTGCACACTGCTTTGTAGAAATAGCCACTCCTCTGGTTCACTGGTTCCACTGCTAGCTGTGGGGGGTAAGCAAGTAGGTATCCTCCTTGCTGGCCTGCCACCCCTCTTTGCTAGTTTAAATGCTTGTCTATGTAGCTTTTAAACTTATCATTGAGTGTTTGGCTTCCCTCCAGGATGGATGCAGGCCATCAGGCTTGAACAAACCTCCATCCCTCCAGGTGGGTCCCCAGTCACCAATGAATCAAACCCTTCCTCACAGCACCAGTTCTTCAACCATGAGTTAAAGTTCCTGGTGCATGCACTCCTATGCTCTCCTTGCCTCTCACAGGTAGTACTTCTAGAAAGTGACAGAAGTAGCTTCTTGCTTGAGACCCTCCCCAATTTCCTAAACTCTTCCTGAACTTCCTTTGGCTCCCCATTTGCCAGGTCATTAGTACCTAGGTGGATAATGACATCCAGCTCACCTCCTGCCTTGCCTTCCAGTGATCCCCAGGATCTTCCTTCCATCCCTCCATGCCGTGGCACCTGGTGAGGCACCTCACCTCCTGTCCTCCCTCCTGTGTTCCTAGCTGGATCCCTGTTATGATGGAGTCCCCCACCAGGGTTCACTTCCTCCTCCTCCTCTGGGGTCCACTGCTTTCCCCGCTGAGGTCACCTCCTTGGCTAACCTCCACATCCTTTCCTTCCACTTCTCTGGGTACCTCTATTTGGTTGTCCTCATTTGCCAGTGTGGCATATGAGTTCTTGAGTGTAATAGGATCTGGGATGTGCCTCTGCCTGACTGCTCTAACCCTTCCTGAGCCCACTGTCATCCAAGTGTTCCTCATTCTCAGCATCCTTTGAGGCAGTTGCATTGGACTGGGTGGTCTCTGGATAGGGGTGATGGTACTCCTGACCCAGTTTACTTCCGCTCTGAGTCTGGCTACCTCATCCCACAGTCCAGAGAGATGCATGCAGATAGGGCAGCACCTCAGTGTCCAGAAGGTCTGCCTGAATATGGCTGCCCCACAGCCACTGCATTGCACCACTCCCCACATTATACTGCAATTATACTTCTTTCCACTACTTGTCTGCTACTGAAGCTCTCCTAGTTCCCTTTTTATTAATTTACTGTCCTAAAAGTCCTGCCATTGATTCTCAGATTTTTTTTTAAAGAAAATTAAGAAAAGAAACCAATAAATAAATAAATGAGTCAAAACACTTGTGCTGAGGGTGGGCTTCTTCCCCCTGTATGCCCCTTCTACTTCACACCCCTTACTATACCCTGTGTTTAGCTCCTGTCAATCAGATTTAACAGGGCATATAATTAAGAGTTGGGGGAAGGGGAGGGGGGTGAAAATTTGCAATTAAAGACAGCACAGAATTACACCACCACTACGTTTTAAATTTTCAACAGCCCAAATACAATTCTAAGTAAAGACAACAAAGAAATTACAGTGTCACTAAAAGCCCACAATCTAAGTTTAAAAGAAAAATAGCAATTACCAGTTACTCTAAAGCACAGAATTGAATATGTTTCCTTCCTTCCCCTTCTGGCTTCTTCTGAGAGAATAAAACTCTACTTGCTACCTCCTCTTCTGAGAGAATAAAACTCTACTTGCTACCTCTGCTTATATTTTACTTGTTTTTAAGAGGCTTTTACATATTCTCAGATTAAAAAAAGATTTTTAATAGGTTTGTGACTGGAAGAATACTTTATAGGTCTTATTAGTGCATGGCATAACTGATAGGCCTAAAAAGAGAACAGGACCCACAGGTTTTAAAATCTGTACAAGCTGCTTTTGATGCCTGTTAAAGGCAGACTGCCATGAGCTTCATGTAAAGTGCCTGGGTCCAGATCACAATTTTACTAATTGTGAACTTTATAAGAAATTTTGCCCTAAAACCCAGAAAAAAAGTCTATAAAAAAAAGATAAGAATGTATGACTTCTTTGTCTGCCTTAGTGTCACCAAAGTGCAATAAAGGCTCAGACCACCAAAGTGCAATAAAGGCTCAGAGGGAGTTCCTAATGATAGTGGAATGCATGCATCACAGGATTTGTCTCCTCATATGCAGTAGTCCCTGTGAAAGATAAAGCTGTTCAGCCATCAGATAAGCATGGTAAGGATAGTAAAGATACCAGGTTGTCTGAAAGGGGGAACCCTGAGTCCAGTGATGGCAAAAGTACAAATAAAGAAGCCTCAGAGTAAGTAGTGGAAACACTGTCTGCTAAGAAAAAAAAAATGTCCATGCTGCTTTTCCTGCAAAGGAAAAGGAAAAGCCAGTTGAGCAAAAGTAATTCCCTCAACAAAGGACGTGACTAAGATATAGAAGTTTTTCCAAGCCTTCCATGCTTTGTAAAATGTGTTTAATGTGCCTGACCCCCGGCTCTGGTTCCAGATCACTTTAGTGTAGTAGAGGGGGAGATATAGTAGAGAAAGAAGGAGGAAGATGAACCCATAAAACCTGAAGGCTCACCTGTCCAAGTGTTTGCTTCCCCTCCTAGGCTCACAGAGGATAACACCCTCAACATGCCCTCTCATGAAACAGAGAAGGATGAGGAGCAAATGGAGTTCATGGATATGGTGGGGCTAGGTGCTACAAGGAGACTACTAGTCCCCATTGACAAGTCATTCCACAAGGCTACATCAAAAATCATGTCAGCACCCAATTCAGCTGCGGGCAGTAATAAAACAAGTAAAAAAAAGTATTAGGTGGGTAGCCGGGGGGGTGGAAAACTTATATGCTCACCCTGATTATGAAGGAGTGATAGAGGCAGCTGCTTATGAGAAGGTCAAAGTGACTCTCTCCACACATCCTCCTAAAAAGCATTCCAGGAAACTGGATACTATGGCCAGAAAAAATGTACGCAAAGCTTCCCTGCTTCAGAGACAGGTAGCTTAGCTGTCATACACAGCCCAGTAACAGAAAGCACTGTGGACTGCAGTGCTTGCACTGAGTTATAAGGTGGGTGGTGAAGTGGTACAAGATCTGGCTGTCACAGCAATGTCAGCCTGTGAGCTCTGGATGCCACAAAATACAAGTTCCACATGGCTGTAGACTGTAATGACTCAGCTTCACAAGATTTGGTGCATGCAGTGGCATTGAGGAGGTTTGCCTGGTAAGAACTACCATTCTCAACCAGAAAACAGTCTAAAACCATTGATTTCCTCTTTAAAAGAAATTCCCTGTCTGGTGGCAAAATAGAGGAATACATGAACAAAGTTGACAAATAGAAGTTCGCTTTTAAAAGTAACACTGAGAAAGAAAGAGCCTCCAATTCCTATGGACCTTATGGAAGGGGACATGGGGGCAGGGCTTACTATCCAAGACTCTTAGCTGCCTACATCACAGTGGTTCTCAAATGGTAAGGCCAGCCTCCCAAGGAAGGCCCCAAACTGTTCTAGGGGAGGCCCAGTCAAGTCTGAGAATGTACAGTATTTAAATTTTAAGTTTTGGATGTTTTGTGTGATGGGATGAAGCAAACTAAATATGGATAATGGCAGCTGAATGTCTTTACTTATGCAGAAACAGGTGACCAAGAAAGGCTCAATGAGCCAAAGCTTGTTCCTAGGTATGCATTTATATGTAAATTGGTGACTAGAAGGCACACCGAGCCAAGGCTTATTTCTACAGTAGGTGTTTATTTATATGTAATTTGGTGACTGGGAAAGGCTCACTGACCCAAGGCTTCTTTCTACAGTAGGTGTTTATATGCAAATGAATGACTGAAAAAGGCACACTGACCCAAAGCTTGTTTCTACAATAGGTGTAGGCGAAAGACTGATGGCCTCACACCAGGAACAAGATCTGGGATCTGGGAATCTGGAAATCATAATCTCAAATGACTTGAAGGTTAGTAAGCAGTGAGAGAAGGAAACATTGAAGGCTAACAGAATGCTGGGCTGCATTGGGAGGGGAATCATGAGCAGGAGGAGAGAAGTGGTACTACCACTGTATAGATCGCTGGTCAGGCCTCACCTGGAATACGGAGTCCAGTTCTGGAGGCCTCTCCTCAAGAAGGACATTGATCAGGTGGAAACAGTAACGAGAAAGGTGACAAAAATGATTCAGGGTCTGCAGTACATGTCCTACGAGAAAAGATTTAGGGAACCAAATATGTACTCCCTGGATCAGAGAAGAGAGAGAGGGGACATGATTGAAACACTCAGGTACATGCAAGGTATTAACAAGGTACAGACACAGGAACTTTTTCACTTCAAGAAGGGCTCCAGGACCAGGGGATATGACCTCAGGCTACAAGGAGGGAGGTTCTGTACCAACACCAGGAAGTTTTTCTTCACAGAAAGAGTGGTGGATGCCTCAAACAGCCTGCCCCAGGAGGTTGTGGGGGTCAACACTGTGGGGGGGGTCAAGAATGCATGGGATAGACACAAGGGAGCCCTGACTACAAAGGGCAACTAGAGTGTCAAAATAGGTCTAAAACAAATGAGCAGACTAGATGGACCTAGCAGTCTCCTTCTGTCATCAACCTTTATTATTTCTATGTTATATGTAGATGTTTATATGCAAATGAGTGACTAGGATAGGCAATGCAATTCAAATTTTATTTTTATGGCATCCAATCCCAGAGGATCTGGGCACCTGACAAAATATTACAAGATAAAACAACTATTAAAATCCAGAAATAACAAAAATAAATGAAGTCAGAATTCAGTTATTAAAATTCACTATAGTAATAACACAGATGGACGCAGGTTACTCTGCAAATGCTAGGCTGAAAAGATGGGCATTTAGCCTCTGCTTGAAAACACCAATCAAAGGGGCCTCCCAGACTGCAGATGGAAGCATATTCCACAGGGTCAGCCGAGAGAGGCACACTGACCCAAGGCTTGTTTCTTCAGGAGGTATTTATTTATATGTAAATTAGTAATGGGGAAAAGGGTTCCACCATTGGAACACGCCAGCGTTCCGGTGTCAGGCAATTAGGGCACCAATCAGCATTGTCACTGATTGCTTTTTGTGCACACTACTTAAGAATTCCTACTCCAGGGTAAGATCTTGAGGAGGGGATGGAAAACCCCTAATTTGGTGCCGATTGCCCGGCGCCATAAAGCCAGCACTCTGAGCACCATAAGGGAGGGAAAAGCACACAGAATCAGTGTTTGTTTCAGATGTCATCTGAGATAAGTGTACAGGGAGTTGCTTAACAACCGGGCAACAGGGGGAAAGATAAAATGGCAAGGTTAGTTGTTCCAGATAGAGAGGAAACAGAGTAACAAGGGCCCAAGAGTCAGAAAAGTGTAGTGACAAGATAACCTGGGGTGTGAGGTTAGGGGTGGAGGACAATAAGTTGAATAAAAAGAGAATATACTCAGTCAACTTTATTAGTCTCACTTTATTCCTGGTGTACTATGCAAAATATGGTATTTTTTTCTGTAGGGAGGCCCAAGGTTTTTTCAAAATTTGAAGCAGGCTCAAAATCTTTTCCATGGCTTGGGGGAGGCTCAGTATCACAAAGTGTGAGAACTCATGGCCTATGAGTACTAACCTCAAAGAGGTCACCACAGAAGCAGAGGCTGGAGGGACTCCAGGCAAACTGCAGTACCAGCCCCTAATCCATAGCCAAAACAAAACCCCTGACAATTCTGCCAAGGTTGGCAGTCAACTATGTTGCCAGTGGGGGGATAGCTGGAACAGATAAAATCAACACAGACAAGTGTGTTCTGGAAGTAGTGTTTCAGGGATTGTTCCTACAATTCAAAATGTCAGGTTCAGTATGGTAAACTGCTGGTATCAGTTTGCAACTTTCCCCTTCAGTCTCACTTTAGCACCCAGTGTATTAATAAAGTGCCAGGCTGTGGTGGCAGCTCACCTAGGAAAACAAGGTGTGGTGGTTTTCTCCTACCTAGATGATTGGCTAGTCTCAGGGAAACCAGAACAAGAGGCAAGGTGTTCCATACAGCAGGTGAGGAGCACCGTAGAGAGCCTGGGATTCCTAATATATCTGTAGAAGTCTCAGACAGAACAAGTGCAGGTTATGCACTTTATACTGTAGGTGCAGAGCTGGATACCTTGCTAGGAAATGCTTTTCTTCCACTGGAAAGGTTTAACCAGATTGACAGTGCAGAATCCTTCGCAACGGGCTGCAAAATGCCTGTAAGGGATTTTCTGCAGCTACAGGACCAGGGTACATGACAATTCACTCCCACAAATTCGTTCCCGGACAACCCACTCCTGACAATATGCTCCTTGCCATTCTCGCTACCTGTTAATTCACCCCATGTCAACTCGCTCTTTCGCAGGTGCTCTCTAAGGCAAGAAAAAACAAATTCTGATGGTGGGACTTTGTCTCTGGTCAACAAGCAATTAAAAAAGAGATCTTAGTGCCCACTTACTGCTTCCAGCCACAAAACAAAACAGCCCTAATGTTTCATAGCAAAGGTGTCACTTCATTAGGACTTTGGTCCTGACACATATCACTACTATTTGCAACAATAGTTCCTCTGCAAGGATTAACTTCTAGGTTTACTAAATACCTCTGCAACTCTTCAAGCAGTTTACATGCCTCAGTAAAAAGGTGCTTTTTATTTCCCTGTCTCTAGCTGTCTGTCTCACTGGTACGCAGCCCCCCCATCACCTCTCACTATCTCCCACAGTACCTGCTCATCCCAGTGCATCTCTGTCACTGTACATGAGGTCAGGACCCACCATCATGCAGGAGTGCCAAGACTCCAGTGGGCAAGGGCTACACATGCTGACAGAGACCTGGACAGAAGGAGACACCTACAGGGAGCCATAGAGAGCTAAGGATGCCCCGAGCAGGGACAAGCAATGTGGAGTGTCAGAGTGAGAGAGTCATAGATACACACATGGAGTAACATTATGCTCAGTACACAGAGTGGAGCATTGCAAGTGTGTGTGGATGTTAGGAAAGTGTTTTATTTTGTGGCTGGTAGCAGAGAGTGGGCTCTAAGATCTCTTTTTTTGATTGCTTGTTGACCAGAGAGAGCCCCACCACCAGAATTTGTTTTTCCTTGCCTTACAGAACACCAGCAGCACCCTATGCAGTACTGTATGCAAAGAAGTGAGCTGACTGGGGATGAATTAACAGGTAGCGAGAAGGGCAGGGAGCATATTTTCTGGAGTGGGTTGTCCAGGAATGAATTTGAGGGAGCAAATTGATGTGTTCCCACAGGATCACGTGGCGTCATCCTCAGCTCTGGAGCCATGGACCAGATTTCAGATGAGGGACATTCATTACCAACAAAAAGATCACTAGATCCATTGGTCAGACTCACTTTCTTATTTGGTGCCAGTCACAAAAACCTTTGTGAATCCACACCTAAAAAGAAGACCTTCAATTTCACATCAATGACTCTTCAGGATTTAAAAAAAGTGACTCCAGTAATTGTCTTGCTTTTAGAAGTAATTAAACCATCCACAAACTGACTTCAAATTGGCCTCAGTTGTACCTCAGATACCATCATTTATCTATTCAAATGTTTCACATGTAACCACCCAATCCCCTGGGGTTACTAGAATCCCCTCAGTATCAGTGATAAACAGGGAGAGACAGATGGTGATTAATTAGTTACATGGGTTTTTCACCTGCTCACTCTTCTGTTTACTTGACTACAGCTGACATGGAAGGGACAAGCTCATTTAGAACTCTCACAGCAGCATAAGCCTTAGCCAGCTGTGAGAAGGGAGTTTATAATCTTGAGATGAGGGTCAGTGTGGAGCAGCAGGAGTGAGAACTGCTCAGCTGAGGGCTCTGAGTTGAGAGCCCTGCATTCTCACCCTAGTCCTGCTAATTCTCCAATTTGCCAAGAGAAGTGGTGGAAATCTTTGTCTTCAGCAGGATCTCCTGATTTTCTCCCTGGAGGGGTGAGAAGGATTGCTAGTGCATGGATCCAGGGGGCAATTCTCTTTTTGATCATGGCTGTTCTGAAGCTGCATAAATTGTCTAACAGTGAGTAGAATCTGGCTTTTGCTGCAGAAGGCAAGTACCTGTGCTGTTGTGTTCTCTGACTGAAAGGGAAAAGCACACCTTTTCTGTTCAGAAGTGTGAGACTGTTCTCAATAAAAGTTGGCTGAAGTGTGTGATTTCCAGAGGTATGACTATATCACATTATTGGGGAGTTTAGTGTTTCCACTGCCAGTGTAGTGATTTAAATGCTGGATGTCAAAGTTTCTTTCAATTAAACATTTTATGAAGTGAATTTTCCAGTGTTTAAGGTGTAACTCTGAAAGAATGGAGCAATATGAATTTAGGAGCAAAGAGTGGGCAGACCCCCATCTGGAGTAACCATTTTAGGACTACAGGTTCAGTAAGAGTGCCTGGTTACTTTAGACATAGGGACAATGTCTGAAGAGGATTTTGCCCCCTGAAGTGAGTTGTGCTAGTTATTAGCAACATGTATGTTCAATTGTGGCCAGTGCCACTAGAAGAAATGTTCAATGTCCTATGATATGTGGGAAATAGAGTACAAGTGTCCTGTCAATAAATGTGTTTTCAGTTGTGGCCAGTGCCACTCGAAGAAATGTCCTATGCTATATGAGAATACGAGTGCAAGATGTTCTATGTCCCACAGTGTGTGAATACAAAGAGAGTTTTCTGTCAGATACAGTTGATTTGTTGTTCTACAAGTTCCTTTTCCCATGATGTGCAAACCTTGGGGGTCCACCGTTGCTTTAGAGAACATCTTTTTGGAATGAAGCCACACTCTAGAACCCTAACTATGGTCTGGACATTTATGTTATTGCTTCTTGTGTAGAGTTACGGGGTGCCCCTTCAGAAGTTAAAGTCTAGCATAGCCTTAGCAAAACGTTTTTTTCCCCAGGACCTGGTTATTGTAAATACCTAATAGGTTATATTGCTTTTTTACACCCCCACTCATTTTGATCTCTAGAAGAATGAGCCTGGTATACATTCACAAAGTTAGGGATGGTACAATTTTTCAAAATGTTTCTGAATTTTTCTGTGCCCAGTTATGGGTGCCAGGGGTAGCTAACCATGTAAAGTAGTGGGTGGGTTGTTACAAAAAATGGGGGCTCATCTGGTGATGTTTAGGTTGGGGACAGAACCAGAATTTTTGCTAAGGGCATGTTTAGCATCTTTCTGTCTAGTAGCAGTGTGGCCCAAACAGAAAGGAAGCTTTGGACAAGAGATTTGTGTCCAGAAAAAATGCCACTCAAATGTGCTGCTTGTATGCCTTCCAGTACAGTAAAAGAACAGAGTGCTGCTTGTGTATTTTCAACTTGTAGTGGACAGTAAAGCATTAAAATGTGTGTCCTGGTCTCTGCATCAAAAGAGCTTAAAGAACTTTTAAAATGCAATTTTCAAATGCCAAAGGTATTGTGGACTTTAAGGAACAGACTTAGATATGTGCCCTGAAAGTTTCATGTGCTTAGTGTGCTAATTGGAGGGGGTCGCTAGAGAAAATATCCAGAAATGGTGGTAAAAGTGGTCAAAATGGTGCTCCCGCCGCTGAAATTGCAGCCGATAAAAAAGTTAGCTTGCTGCTTAAATTTGCTTCTGCTCGATGATCGCCATGAAGGAAGAGTAAGTGAGGAGTGAGAGAGAGAGAGAGACTCATTTTCATAGTGTTGAGTGATCTGTGCAGCTGCATCCAGTCCCGTCCCATGGCCCCATTTGTGTGCTGCAGAGAGTTTGAGGAGGAAAGAGAGAGTGGCATGCAAGCTGGTTAGACCAGTATCAACCATTGAGGGGCTTGCTAGCATTCTAAACTTTAGTAAACAGACTAGTACAGTGTAATTTCTGGCTCAACCCATTGTCCGATGGACTGGAGAGTGATTGAGGCATTTGTGGCTACAATTGGTGGGGCCACCAGCCCGTTTCACCACACAGGTCTTCCTAGAATCGGCAGCAGGCCGAAATTTTCCACCGTAGGGAACCAGCTACTGAATTCAGTGAGCAAACAAGTAAACTGTGCAAATAAACTGTATGGAAATGCCAAGCCAGCTAAACCTGTGTACAAGCTGTGTGATTTATGTGCAAAGGACTGTACGTTGTAAAAGCAGGTTCAGCAAACAGAAAATTCTGAACATGGACTGTGGGCAATTAAGGCATGGGTTCAGCAACAGTAAATTTTCTAAGCAGCAAGACTGTGAGTTGTATATGGAGGATGCAGCAAACAGGTAATCCTGTGCAATGAAAGCCTGGGGAGCTTACAAGTGACTTTGAGCTTGTGTAAATAGAGTTTTTCTGAACTAATGCTGACTGCAAAGTCAAGTTACCAGTTTAGAAATTTGTGTGAATGTGCTAAAATGTACCAACAAAACAATCAATTACAGTTTAAAGTAATTTCAGTAGCCAGAAAGGTTGGAAACACTGTTTTTGAACAAGTTGAACAGACTGATGCATGAGAAAAGTTACAGATGCCATGACAGAGTGGAGTCAGCAATGTAAGCACAGCAGAAGGGAGCTATTTTGTGAGACAATATGTGTGAATAGTGAGCAATTCAGTAACGAAAAGTTTGAGTGTTTGCTTTCAGACATGGTTTCAGTAACTCCCCGCTACCCTGATCATGCCCAAGCTATAATTACAAAGGAGGTGGCAGCACTAAGAGATGCTGCTAGAGCCTACTATGGTGATAGGTTACCCCTAGATGTAGGAATCCCTAGCTATCCAGTGAGACTATGCATTGTGTCTAAAGGCTGGAAGGGATGTGTTTCTGATACCCCATTGCTCGGACTGCCTTGTGAAGTTTGGATTGAGCAGGGGTGCAGCACCAGAGAGCGTAACAAGAATTCAATTGGCTCCCACATGGACCCAGGCAGGGGACCTTGCCTGCAGCAGTAGCAGCACGTAGCACCAGGTTGAACCTGTTGGGGGAAAGTTATTTGGAGTGTGTTTCAGAAGGAGCAAGTAAAATTGATGTCAGTCCACTGCAAGGGCAGGAACAGAAAGAGGTTTCCACACCTCTGTCCCAGATGGACAGTACCATGGAGGGATCAGTGAACCTGTGGAATCAGGGTCTGAGTCCTAACCTAGTGGGGGAGGATGAATTGCAAGAGACATTGAATTGGGAGGTGTCTACCTCTGCACTCACTGAGAAATGGAATGTCTCAGGAGTAAGGACATTTCCTTACACTTGGGCACAGATAATGAGTGAGGATGAGGAGGATGAAGAAGAGTATCTTGATGTTGAGGGCTACTGTGAGTTGCCTCAAGCTCTTGCCTCAGATGAGCCAGAGACACTTGGAGAATGAAAAAAGAAAAAGAAAAACAGGGGTCAGCAATCCAAGGCTATGCAAATACCTTTAATACAAGGTTAAAACACATAAAAAATGATATAAGGGAAACGCCAGGTGCTGCATAAACATCACACCGAAAAACAAATGTTAGAATGCACATAACGTGCCCGTGCCTGTGTGCCACATACCACATACCACTCCGGTGTGGAGCACTGCATTCAAGGAGATAAATCCATATAACAAAACGGTGGAAACCGTTAAGGCGCATCATCAAGAAACCGGAAGAGTCAAGAACCAAGCGTCTGCCACGTAACCGCGTCACATGGGCGTCACACTCATCTACGTATCGACTCTCGCGTCTTCTTCAGAACGTGAATAGGCTCGTATTCCATGGACTTAAATACATGGGTCAATTAAAGAGGGGAAACCAATTAAAGACATACACTAAATTATACAGAAAAAACACAATATTGATTATAAAGAAAAATTAGCAAAGAAGGGGAAAAGAGCCGGATATATGAATGAACTAGAAGATCTTTCAAATTTTTTCCCTTTTTATAAGAAATTAAAGGGCGATCATGGCCAATTTGTCTAGTTCTCCCATCTGAATTCTAGTTCATTCATATATCCCTGTTGTGAATGACAAGCAACAACAAAATTGGCTACCCTCCCTTCCTAAGGGCAATTATCGGTGTGGACGTTGTGTACACTGTTCAAATACGTCTGATGTTAAGACCTTTCACCATCCACGTTCTGGCAAAAGTTATGAGATCCAATCTTTTATTAATTGCAATACTCAAGGAGTCATCTATATGTTGACTTGCCCACGTGGGCTCAGCTATATAGGACAAACAAAAAGAAACTTAAAATTGAGGATAGGTGAACATAAAGGAGCCATTAGGAATGCAAATATGGAGTATGCGATAGCACGTCACTACCATGAAGTTAGACATGGATCTCCAGCAACATTAAGATTCGTCGGTTTGGAGAAAGTGGAGGTAGGATTTCGTGGTGGGGATTTGAATCAAAGGATTTTGCAAAGAGAAGCTTTTTGGATCTTTGAACTCGATACTATAGCACCCCATGGTTTAAATGATGAAATTCCCCTTTATAGCTTTTTATAGCTAATGCTAGCATATATGGATATGACTGTGTCATGCTCTGTCCATATTTTTTGGGGGTATGACTTTTCCGGCTCTGTCCCCGTTTATGGTGCTCATTTATCTGTTACATTTTAATAGTGTTTTGTCTTTTTTGTAATAATAAACATTTATTTCACTTTGTTGTTTGGGTTTTAAATAGGTGGCACTTATAGTAGCATACTTGGCTATGACTTGTTCGTGCTTGGGCAGGTGCTATGGGGATTATGACATGTCTGGCTCTTTTCCCCTTCTTTGCTAATTTTTCTTTATAATCAATATTGTGTATTTTCTGTATAATTTAGTGTATGTCTTTAATTGGTTTCCCCTCTTTAATTGACCCGTGTATTTAAGTCCATGGAATATGAGCCTATTCACGTTCTGAAGAAGACACGAGAGTCGATACGTAGAAGTGAGTGTGACGTCCATGTGACGCGGTTACGTGGTGACGCTGGTTCGCCTGACTCTTCCGGGTTTTGCCGGTGCTGCGTTCGACGGTTTCCACCATTTTGTTATATGGATTTATCTCCTCGACTGCAGTGATTCACACCGGAGTGGTATGTGGTATGTGGCACACAGGCACGGGCACGTTATGTGCATTCTAACATTTGTTTTTCGGTGTGATGTTTGTGCAGCACCTGGCGTTTCCCTTATATCGTTTTTTATGTGTTTTAACCTTGTATTAAAGGTATTTGCATAGCCTTGGATCGCTGACCCCTGTTTTTCTTTTTCGATTTGCTTACTGTTCCTAACTCCTGGGGTATTGTGCACTACTCTGTTATTTTGAGCCTCCACGGTCTTTGAGAAATTTTCATAGACCTACTGTTTCATGGCGTTTTACACTTGGAGAATGCCCTAGCAATTTGTCCACAGAGATAGTGGGGGACAAGTTCTTTTGTTCTTTAAGTTTGAGACACTGACTCAACCATGACTAGCTACCCCCAAACTGGGCCATGGGTAACAGACTAGTAAAGAGTAGTAAAGAGGAGAGACTGATATATAGGAGGGCTGATGCCACATATGGGTGGACCTTTCCTACCTTTCCTCGCCAAGTCTGGGAGAAAATCAAACAGAGCAGGCAATCCTGGCTAATGGAAGTGTCAAGTAAGAATTTGCACCCATGTGCTGTAGAATGTGTAAGGGACAAAATCATCAGTGATCATCTTAGATTCTGGAAACTAGGCAGGACTCTGTTTATGAACACTGTGCAAGTTGTGGATAGGGCTGAGCAAGAGATATTTCACAGCATCAACTTGGAACACCCAGATGGGGTCATAGCCCTCTTCCCACACCCTGAGTGGTACTACCCTTAATGGTGCCACTCCCTGTGAATATATCCAGTATGCCTGAAGGAAGTGAGCAGTGGCAGACCAGTGTCTGTCTTCCAAAGCAGTAGTGACTATGGAGGAAGAGGAAGATGCAGCTCTTCTGGTATTCCAGGATTTCTTCAGATGTATCCAGATTCATCAGTCCAGCAGTTTCCCTGTTGCATTGTCTGGCCTTCCAGAGAACATCATCCCAGTAGTTTTCATGTTTCATCATTTGTTTTTCCTTAGTTCATCAACCCAGCAGTTTTCCTGTGTCATCGTTTGTTTCTCCAGAGTACATCATCTCAGCAATATCTGAGGATGCCATTTGGTCTGAAGGGAGAAGATCCTTAGCTCATAGAAGTAAGAGGATCCTTTGTTTTCATTCTTCGAGAAGCTGGTAAGAAAACATTTTATTTACTTTAACTGACTTTGCACAACACATCCTACATCTAAAGACTATCCAGCGAACTTTCATTGTCATCAAAGACTCTCCCCGTGGATTGCAGTGCTTTACAGGCCCTGTCCTGTCCAAGAACTCTTCTTCAGCAGGCTTTGGCCTAGGAGAGACTCTTTAATTGACAATGCCTTTGTGCAACAGTGATATTGCCACTAGTAGGGACATTGTAGGGAATTCCATCCCAAATGTGTAGTATAAATGTCTTCTTTCCATTTTTTTTTTACTTTTGTACTTTTATAGGAAAAATATTGCATGGGGTTCTTTAGTGTTAGGTGGAGGTTTCGGCACTGTGTTGGAATGCAGAATGTGTTTTTTGTGTTTTTTCTTCTCTTGTAGATGTTCCTGAAGAAGAAAAGAAGAACAGAAGAGGATGTTGGAATGCATCCGAGTTCCCCTTTTCTTAGTACTTTTAGAATTTGTTATGGTTAACAGGCTGTTAACATGTTTCTCTTTGCAGGTGTGGTTTTTGGGAAATGTAATGCAATATAGTGTATGTTTTCCTTTGTTGTTCACGGGTACCCTGGGAAGTTTGGGGGGATAAGTTTTCCCCAGTAGGTAGAATAAATCAGATAGATTTTCCATAGAAGGCTAGGGGATAGACAGACTGGGGTCCTGATCTGCAGTAGGGGCTCTCAGTATTTGTCTATTAGGGCATGCTTCAAGAAGTTTTCTTGGATCCACTGAGAATCCATAGATAGACCTTAGGATAGGGGCTGAAGTTTCATCAGCTGGCCTCTGTTACGTTAGTCTGTCCTGCCTGTGCCTGGCACATGGTAGGGGAGAAGTAGCACTACCTCCCCGTAGGTAACAGGGAGGGTAAGA
Source organism: Neoceratodus forsteri (assembly GCA_016271365.2). Taxonomy (NCBI): domain Eukaryota; kingdom Metazoa; phylum Chordata; order Ceratodontiformes; family Ceratodontidae; genus Neoceratodus; species Neoceratodus forsteri. Next base: position 313,699,752 of record CM028134.1, on the reverse strand, counting down.
TGACCTAATGCCAGATGGAGATATGACTGGGGACAATCATTTGTCTGGTTGTGGTGAATGTAACCACCCAGTCCTCTAGGATTACTAGAATCCCCTCAGTATCAGTGCTAGGCAGGGAGAGGCAGCTGGTGATTAATTAGTTAAATTAGTTTTTCACCTGCTCACTCTTCTGTTTACTTGGCTGCAGCTGAGATGGAAGGGAAGAGCTAATTTGGAACTCTTGCAGCAATATAGGCCTTAGCCAGCTGTGAGAAGGGAGTTTAGAGTCTTGAGGCAAGGTTCAGTGTGGATTAGCAGGAGTGAGAACTGCTCAGCTGAGGGCTCTGAGTTGAGGGCCCTGCATTCTCACCCTAGTCCTGCTAATTCTCCAGTTTGCCAAGAGAAGTGGTGGAAACTGTTGTCTTCAGCAGGATCACCTGATTTTTATCCCTGGAGGGATGAGGAGGATTTCTAGTGCATGGATCCAAGGGACAATCCCCTTTTTGATCGAGGATGTTTTGAAGCTGCCTGAATTGTCTAACAGTGTGTAGGATCTGACTTTTGCTGCAGAAAGCAAGTACCAGTGCTGTTGTGTTCTCTGACTGAAAGGGAAAAGCACAACTTTTCTGTTCAGAAGTGTGAGACTGTTCTCAGTTAAAGTTGACTGAAGTGTGTGATGTCCAGAGTTATAACTATATCATATTGTTCGGGAGTTTAGTGTTTCCACTGCCAGTGTAGTGATTTAAATGCTGGATGTAAACGTTTCTTTCAACTAAGCATTTTCTGAAGCGAGTTTTCCAATGTTTAAGGTGTAACTCTGAAAGAATGGCTGAGTATGAATTTGGGAGCAATGGGTGGGCAAATCCCCATCTGGAGTAACCAGTTCAGGACTACAAGTTCAGTAAGAGTGCCTGGTTATTTTAAACATAGGGACAATGTCTGAAGAGGATTTTACCCCCTGAAGTAGGTTGTGCTAGTTATTAGCAAAATGTATGTTCAGTTGTGGCCAGTGCCACTGAAAGAAATGTTCAATGTCCTATGATATGTGGGAAATAGAGTACAAGTGTCCTGTCAGTAAATATGTTTTCAGTTGTGGCCAGTGCCACTAGAAAAAAATGTTCCATGTCCTGTGCTATATGGGAATACAAGTGCAAGTTGTTCTACGTCCTACAGTGTGGGAATACAAAGAGTTTTCTGTCAAATACAGTTGATTTGTTGTTCTGCAAGTTCCTAGTGCCACAATGTGTTATCCTTGGGGCTGCACCCTTGCTTTAGAGAACATCTTTTTGGAATAAAGTTGCACTCTAGAACCACAGCTATGGTCTGGACTTAACATTATTGCTTCCTGTGTGGAGTTACTGGGTGCTCCTCCAGAGGTTAGGTCTAGCATAGCCCTAACAAAAAGTTATCTCCCCAAGACCTGGTTATTGTAAATACCTAATAGGTCATATTGCTTTTGTACACCCCAACCCCTTTTGATCTCTAGAAGAATGAGCCTGGTATACATTCCCAAAGCTAATGATGGTACTATTTTTCTAAATGTTTCTGAAATTGTATGTGCCCAGTTATGGGTGCCAGGGATAGCTAACTGTGTAAAGTTGTGGGGGGAAGGTGGTTACACACAATTGATCCTCAAATACCCTACAAAAATGTAAAAAAATGCTATTAGCCATGAAACCAAAAACTGAAATACTGTTCATTTAACTGGCATGAAATGGCCCTTATTTTTGTTTGAAATACCTTCATTTTAAAATCATTCAGTTTCTCTTCAAACACCATTAACTGTTCAATTTGAAGAGCCAGTGGCACCAAAAAGCAGTTCCATGAAATACTCTCAGGGTAACTGTTATGAAATACCTTCTGTAATACATACCATATGAATACTGTACCCAATGTGTTGTACCTTTTTGTTTTTACCATTCTTTTATGGTAAAATATTTATTATGAGTTTACTTTTAAAGTAATCACATACGGTATATTTGTTTAAAAAGCAGATGAAAACAGTTTCTTAAGAGTAGCCAGTAGTTATTTTAGTTTCTGATTTGTGTTTCCTTTTTGTTTAGCTAATTAGATGCTTTCCTACCAAGTGGATATCAGCATTATGTATAGAACAGCACTCTCTCTGGAGGCTGACATATGTGGTGTTACACTGCCTCATACCACTTTAGCATTATGACCTCATTCATAGTGCTAACAAGGATAAAGAATATGAAACAGAGGAGATGCAGCAGGGGGGAAGGGGGAAAGACGTGGGTATGAAGAGGTGGAAACCTGGAGGTTTCAACTAGGGGGCAGGATAGTGGGGAAAAAGAGGAAATGGAGGTGAAACACCAGGAAGATATGAAGAATCAAGGTGAGTGGGAGATAGAATCTAGAGTGAAGTCACATTGACCCAGGGTTGTAAGTGTTACGTGGTGTTATACTGCTTCATATCCCTTTAGCATTGTGACCTCATTCATTGTGATGTCACTCATTTGTGACCCATCTGTCAAAATGTGAGTGGCTCCTCTTACTCTATACCAGTGACGTTACAATGCTGATAACATAGTAATCCAATATATAAAAACTAGATGTGACATCAAGTGGAAAACCAGGGGCTTTTATACCACCATGTGCAAGTGGCTGATGCTATGTCTGTCGGGCTATTATGAAAATGATTGGAGGGATCTTGTAATGACTCATCTAGTTTTTATATACAGTATACAATATCTGTGTCTGATAAGGTATGATGAGCTCTGTTTTAAACATTCCTACCTAGTATTGTCAGCTAGGAAATCTATCTAGCAAACATTGAGTGCACTTCTGATACAAAAAGTAACAGGTATGAGTAAATACTTTTAAAAGGTAATGAAGCAGTGTATATGTTCTTGAGGAAGTACATTTCAAGCTGGCCCAGTAGCACAGCAGTAGTGATACTGCCCACTATGCTGGCAAGCTGAATTTAGGAACAGACCCAGGACACTATAGGGATAGCCAGTGGAAGGAGTATTGAGAATTCTACAAAGAGATCTCCTTTCTCAGAGAGGAGGGATGCCGGACCCTGCTGCTCTACTGCACCTGGTGGAGGCCAGATGGCAGCAGGGTGAGAACGCATAGAAGGGGAGAGGAGCAACTACCAGACACCAGCCATGCATTCATACTATGACATGCATGCACGTATATCTCCGGTACCTTCAGGAACCAAACAGGAGCTGGAGTAAAAGGCCCTGGCCACCTGTCATTGCACGTGTACCCGCTGTAGGACCTGTTGGCCCAGGCATGATGACATGGCAGGCCACTCACTACTATCATGGTCCTGAATAAGTGATGGATAATCAGTAAGTCTGGGAGAAGATCAGTGATATGGCCAGGGTGGTGTCTGGTGAGTTGGGGGGCAAAGAAAGAATGAAATGAAGCACATTTCACAATAGTGAATGATGCAGAAAAGACTGTTTCTTACCTTACTGCATTTATGACTGTATTTATTCAAATTTTACATCAGCACTTCTCTCTGGCAAAAAGAAACACAGGTGAGGGGGTACAGGCAAAGTGGGCAAGCATTACGGATGCAATACTTGAAGCAACATCCCATTGTGTTAGACAGAAAAGAAAGTGCAAAAGAAGAAGGAAACCGCTTTGGTTCTCAAATACAGTAGCAGAAAAGGTCAGAGCCAAAAGGCTGGCCTTCAGGAAATATAAAGGAACACAGCGGGATGAAGATAGGGAGGCATACCAAACTGCCCTGAGGGACGCAGGGAAGGCAGTAAGACAGGCAAAGTAACAAACTGAGGAAACACTAGCAAGAACAGTAAAAGAAGGTGACAAGACTTTCTATAGATACATTAGTGAAAGGAGAAAGTCCAGAGGGGTATTGCTAAGCTCAAATGAGAAAAGAGGGCATGTGAGGAGGAGGACCCTGTAAAAGCATCTATCCTAAATAGATACTTTTGCTCAGTATTTACTGAAGAGAAGGTAGGGCAGGGCACACAGCTCAGCACCATGGTCACAGGGGGGAGGGAGGGAGGTGAGCACTACTCCCTTCACAAAAGAAAGGGTCCTACAAGAGCTCGCTAAGCTCAGGGTGGACAAGACAATGGGACCTGATGGCATACATCCCAGGGTACTTAAGGAGCTAAGAGTGCAACTAGCAAAGCCATTAGCGGAACTGTTTAGTGAGTCTCTGAGCACAGGAGAGGTCCCAGAAGACTGGAGAAGGGCTCATGTGATCCCGCTCCACAAGGGTGGTTGCAGGGAGGAGTCAGGGAACTACAGGCCAGTCAGTCTTTCCTCAGTTGTGGGCAAGATTATGGAGGCACTCCTTAAGGAAAGGATAGTGCAACACCTGGAAACCATAGGGGCACAGGATCCAAGACAGCATGGGTTTACAAAAGGAAGGTCCTGTCAAACTAATCTCATAGATTTCTTTGACTGGGTAACCAGAGTGGTGGACCAAGGGGGAGCAGTTGATGTCACCTACCTTGACTTCAGCAAAGCTTTCGACACTGTTCCATATAGAAGATTTGATAAATAGACTGGGTAGGCTCGGTGGGTCAGAGTTGCTCAACTGGGTGGCAAACTGGTTGATGGACAGAAACCAGAGAGTGGTGGTAAATGGTATACAGTCAGAAGACATGCAAGTCACAAGTGGGGTACCTCAGGGATCAGTCCTGGGGCCAGTCCTCTTCAATATCTTCATTAGTGACATTGCAGATGGACTAGAGGGTAAGGCTTGTCTGTTTGTAGGTGACACCAAGATCTGCAACAGAGTAGATGATCCTGATGGGGTGGGCAGAAATGAATGAGAAGAGATCTGGATAAACTAGCAAAATGGTCAGAAGAGTGGCAACTGGGATTTAATGTAAAGAAGTGCCAGATCATGCACATAGGGAAGAGAAACCCTGAAGCTACCTATAGGCTGGGAGGGGAGTTGTTGGCAGTCACAAAGGAAGAAAGAGACTTTGGCATCATCATCATCACCGACAACCTGAAATCATCCAAGCAGACCTCTAATGCAGTAGGTAAGGCTAGGGGGATGTTAGGGTGTATTAGTAGGGGTATCACAAGCCGTAAGAGGGAGGTAATAATTCCTCTTTACAAGACACAGGTTAGGCCCTATCTGGAGTACTGCGTGTAGTACTGGAGGCCACACCTTCACAAGGACATTAACCAAATTGAGGTAGTCCAGAGAAGAGCAACCAAAATGGTGCAGGGACTGCATCAGAAGACATATGAGGACAGATTAATGGAGCTCAATATGTATACCCTTGAGTAAAGGAGGGAGAGAGGTGATATGATCGAAACATTCAAACACCTTAAGGGCATTAACAAGGTGAAAGAGTCTAACATGTTTAAATAAAGGAAAAATAGCTGGGCAAGAGGACACAGCATGAGAACAGAGGGAGGCCGATTAAAGGGGAATGTGAGGAAATTCTTTTTCTCAGAAAGAGTGGTGGATGCATGGAACAGCCTACCTCTGGAAGTGGTGGTTATGAATACAGTGCAGGACTTCAAACAGACATGGGATTGGCATATGGGAGCAATACAGATGATTATGGATAGATAGGTCATTGACAGTGTAAAGGTGTGTGGCACATTCATAAGGTAGAAAAAATGGGCAAACTGGATGGGCCTTGTGGTCCTTATCTGCCGTCAACCTCTATGTTTCTATATTTCTATGTTAGTGCTTCAAGGGGCAGGCTGTTCCCTGGGCTGCCATGGGGAAGGCACTCCTTCATGCTGCTGGTGGTGTGTGCCGTTCCTCAGTTTTGCTGGTGGGTTATGCCACCCCTTTGTGCTGCCAAGAGGGTGAGCAGTTCCATGGTGCTGCTAGTGGGTTGTAAGTCTTCTTGTTGCTGCCACGGGAGTACACTGCTTTGTGGTGCTGAGGCCTGTCTGAGAAACTAAAAGAGTACTCCAAGATTGCAAAAGAAAACAAATAAGGCTGACAAAGCAGGAAGTTGGGTCATTGGGAGACATCTTTCCTGGTTCTATAACTGGGGTGTAGGGCACCCTAGTATAACTGGTGGGGATACACCACTCTCTGATGCTGCTTGTATGGATGCACTGCTCTCCTGTTCTGCACATGGGGTGTTTTGCTCCTTGGTGCTACTGGTGGGGAGCATGGTTCCTTGGTGCTGTCAGTGAGGTGGGTTGTTCCTTAGTGTTTCTGCTTATTCAATAAAGAAAAAGGACACTTTAAGCCTACAAAGGAAAAAAAAAATATTACTTGGTGCTGTCAGGAGACTATGCTACTCTTTGATGCTGCTAATAGGGTAATGTGCTTCTTGGTAGTGCTGGTGGAGTGGTTTGCTCCTTGGTGCTGCTAGTGGGGGTATAATGTTCCTTGGCATCGTCAGTGGGGTGTGTTATCTTTTAATGCTCCTTATCGGAAAAAATGGACTCTCCAAGCCTGCAAAGGAAAGAATGCAATTTTTTTCTTAAATAGGTTGGAGAGACATTGCTTCATAGTCTTGCTTGTGTGTTGCAGTGATCCTTAGTGTTGTTGGTGGCAGCACAGCTCCTTGGTGTATCTAGCAGAGCATGCTGCTCCGTGATTCAATGGAATGTGTAACTTCTGGTGGATGAGTGGTGGGATGCACCATTCCTTGGTACTGCTATAGATAATGAGAAAGGACACTCCAAACCTACAAAACAAAGAAAATATGTTAGTAAACAGTATTATAAAATAAACTAATACATAAAAGAAAGTGGTAGGAGGCACTGAGTTATAACATTGGTTTAGCAGTAATGTAACATTATTAGAAAGGAGTAAAGCAAAGTGCACAGGGTGGGGGTCTAACTGTCTGTTATGTGGGAAATGTGTAATACTGCTTTTAATGTGGGCCCCATGTAAAGGAGATACTGTGAACATTCAGAACACCGAAAATGATGTAGGTCCCCATATTAAAAGTCATCCTTGAGCACTGCATGCACAGAAATGCTTCTTGGAAAACAGTGCACTGCGGGGGCTACATTCAGACTAGTTAGTGCATTCCAACTGGAGTGTGCTAACTGTCTAAAAATGGGCCTGTGTTGGTGCAGTGTATAGTGACTATGCGCAATGCTGACACAGCCTCTGACTGAACATGGTCCACAGGAGCTGAATGGAGATAGCATTTTCCAAAATGAGAGGGCACCAGTGCTTCTGTAAGCCGTATTAAGACCAACCATACTAATGATTCAATTGGGTAGGCAAGGTGCTAGTGGTGATTTGCATTCCTGTTACCAGCTTATTAGCATGCAACAGAACCCTGCTGCACTAGACTCCCCCAAAATGGCTGTCAACGCCATACAGTATATCAAAATCACCTAAGAGTTAATAAGTGACCCCCACTCCACCTAATTGTCACAAATGACACAGGTATATAACTACAGCCACCCCACAGTTGAACAATGGCCCCCCGCTTGACCAATCACTACCTTTGAAAGTGCAACTAACCCCTTCCTGACTCACACATTCAGGACCCTGCACCCCACAACACCTTTTGTCCCCACCAACATTATTACTGCTATACAGCATTGGAGATGGTGACTGGCACAGCCCTCAGCTCACTACCATGGCTGACCACTGTCTGAATGATAGTGAGTGATTGTACACCTACAGTAAGCACACAACCACTTCCTGAACTCAGAAAAGACTGAGGTGATGACTGTGTATCTGGGTCACCGGATAGAGGGGTTGGGGGCTGGTCAGCCCACTGGGCTTTAACTGGGGGTCTCCCTGCTTCTTGCCTTTGAAAGGATGCAAGACCTGGGGGTGATTCTTGATGACTGGCTGACACTGTGATCTCAGGTGTTAGCAGTCGTCAAGTCTTCCTTTTATCATCTGAGGAACATCGCCAGGGTCACGCACCTAGTTCCATCCGCTGATGTTTCTATGCTGATCCGTGCCTTTGTGACCTTCCACCTTGATTACTGCAACTCCCTGTACCTAGGGCTGCCAGGGGTTAATATCCACTGCTTGCAGCTGGTGCAGAACGCTGCAGCCTGGTTGTTGATGGGGACCCTTCAGGCATGTCACATCATGCCTGTGCTGTGCGAACTGCACTGGCTGCCGATTCAGTGATGGATCACCTTCAAGGTTGGGCTTCTGACTTAGAAAGCTCTACACGGACAGGGCCCAGACTACCTGAAAGAGCTCCTGTCCCCCCTACTGCCCTGGGTGACCGCTGTGGTTGGCTGATGAGGGGTTGCTAGAGATTCCAGTGGTATCTTTAAAGTCATCAGGGGCCCATGAATTTTCGTATGTGGCTCCAGCCCTATGGAATTCTCTACCCTGTCAGCTATAGGAATGCATGACCATGGGGGGGGTTTCAAGCAGGCCCTGAAAACCCAGTTATGGTGCCAAGCCTACCCGAATTGATTTTATTGTTTCTGTGTTATGCTTTCATTGTTTTTATACTGTTTTACTGTTTTACCCAATTTGTATGTTAAAGTGCCTTGATAATTTGAAAGGCACTCTATAAATAAAGATTATTATTGTTATATTAGGATTATCCTGTTATTCAGACAGCAGATGTCTGAGGTGGAGAGTAGAGAGCTGTGCTGTATCCCATCTCTAATGCTGTATAGCAACATCGGTGTTGATGGGAGCAAGGAGAGTGCTGGGTGGTGGTTTCTAAGTGGGTGGGTTGGGATGGGGGCCAGTTACAAATTTAAGGGACAGTGATCAGGTGGTGAGGGCCAATATCCACCCATGGGATGGCTGTGGTTATATACCTATTTTATTGGCTGTGGGTGGGGGTGGGTGTCACTTTCCACCTATGAGGTGGTTATAATAGTATTGCATGTCATTGGTGATGATTGGGGTGTTTTCGATAGTACAATACAGCATTGGCAGTGATTAGGCAGACTGCCTAGGATTAGCAGCCCCTGCCATCAGCCCACTGCCTGCTTCTGAGTACAAAGGGGGAGGTCATGCACCACTGTGAACATGGAAGAGGTTGGTGTTTTGAGTTAGTAAAACAGAACTGCAGTGGAAGCTGTTTAGTGCTGCCAAAACCTTTGAATATACTACAGCACCCTCTATACATAAGGGATCTCTTCTTTGAATTGTCAGTGCCATACATTCACTAAAAATACCACCAACAGCTTATCTGGATTCAATAAGTTAGCCTGCATCTGTATCCCCACCACTCTCCCCTGGGATGAAGCTAAAAGTAGGCCTAGCCTATCCTTTCCCAGTCAACAAAAACTAAATAAATAAATATTCTGCACATTTGTGCTGTCTGGTGAGTGGTATGTACTGGGAGCCTTTGAATAGGCCCTTTTTGGCTCATGCTATTCCTGGTTAGCACTGCATTAACCTTTTAAATATTGGGGCCATAGTATGAAAGGTTTTTATTTAAATCCAAGACTTTGGGGAAGGGAGAACTTAAGTATTGAGGTAAAGAGAATGGGAAATGTCCCTCCCCCCAGCAAAGTTCGGTTTGCTTTCTCTGAATCCTTTCCCTGGGAGTACCAAGTCAGACATATTCACCACCACTCCTGCTTCACGTGCACTACAGCTTCTGAATCTGCATCTCTGAGCTATGATGAGGAAATATGCTGTAAGTAAATACAGGGAGTTAAATTGAGTGCTCCCTTACCACCAAACAACATTGCCTATAAAACAAGTTTTCACTACCAATTTCCATGCCAGCCCTTTGTAGGCAATAAAACATATTGTGCTAGTGCCTCTACATGCTGGGACTGTATGGTTAATTCTGGGTCCCCTTCCTTGCAGCATAATTTTGAGGGATAATCTCTGAGGCACTCCACCTTCCTTACACCTGGGTATTGTGTCCACCTGATAGGTTGCTGATGCACATGTGACTTTCAAGAAGAAAGTCCGTCCCCTCTTCCCTGTGATGCTGCCCCTCCTGTATCAGCTCGAATTGTGTATCTGATCTGGATGCAATGCATCACAACAGCTCCCCAGCAGTTTTGAAATTCATTATAAATACTTAAGGTAAGCTCATTTTCTGAAGTTTGGAAACTCCCACTAGACATTGTTATATAGCAATTATAAATTCAGGCATCTATTGTGGTTACGTCGTGTGATTTGCTAGTACTTTATTGAGAGTTCTGTTCAGGCTGTTTTATATGACAATAATTTATTTTCTTGGGGGACTCTGCCCCAGGCCTTTGGACAGCATTTGCTGTTATTTTGGTTACTGACTAGCCCCCAGAAACAGTGCTATTCTTTAGTTTTTTCTTAGCTTAACCTTGTGCTTGTTATCAACTCACTTGGGTCTCCTGCCAGCAGACCAAGGTTTGTGCACTGAATGGGAGTGCTGCTGCAGGGTGCTAAGTGAGACTCCTGCTGGGTGCTGAGACTCCTGCTAGCAGTCTCATGATGCCTCCCCCCCCATCTTCCGCTGTGCCTTACATGGGGGGAAGTCTTTTCCAGGGCTTCCTGTGGCTCCTGCTAGCGGCCACAGGACTGCTCCCTGGCTATATATATAATTTTTTGAGCTCTGATGTTTATTATAAAGAACAATTTCATTACTAAGGTAAGAAACCACCTGGCTAAGCCATTTATTTATATCCTACAACAAAGGTCAAACAAGACCACAAGAGTATGTTTCTGCAGATATGCAACTGTTTAAAAAATTGCAAAACTGGCAGGCTTAGAAATGTTAGCACTGCAACTTTTACTAGCGTTGGTTGTCTAGGAAAATGTTAGCTAAGAAATTGCCAGCACAGTATTCAAATTATGAACATTATTGCATTGTGCAACTATAGAGATTATTAGCTACCTGAACACCCCTGCTAGCAGTGCCAGAAACTAAAATAATCTCTGCCTCACATAACTGAACACAGAATCTATGCAGTGATTTACATGAGGTGATATGATAAATAATCAACCTGGTTCCTGAGTTGTATTAATCACCAATAAGAATCTGGTGACCCTACTAGCATCGCTAACTTGCAAAAAAAGTACTCTAAAACTCACCCAGAAAAGCTTCCTTGCACTGGAAAATGTTTCAAATGCTTGAGCTGGATTCAGACTTTACTGGAGTTCAGTTCAGTGGCACTAAATCAAAGCACCCTCAACGACCTTGTGTTATTTTCTACATAAAAACAGCCCCACAGAGAAAAGGAAGTTCTATGGACCAAAATGCAGCCATACATTTTTTTTTTATTGCCCCAGTTTCTCATTCAACTGCTACTAGCAGCATGACCATCCCCCCTACTTCTTTCTAGTTTGCAAATCTCCTACTACATGAGAGCTGCAAGCTGTCTGGCTCTCAGCTCTTGCAAGATTTCGGCCACCATCTCAGATGAGGATAAACAAACAAGATTTGACTAAATGCAACATCTCTTGCAGTGGATAATGGAGCTAGCAATTGCTACCGCTTCTCAAGGCAAAGTCCCCTAACTTACTGACGACGAGAGAGAACTGAAGAAATAATGTTTTACAGAACAAAAGGGGGAAAAAAAGCTTCTGCCCCAAACTGTATCCTATTACAATAGCAGCCAGCAATGCAGATGATCCCTCTCTTTACCACAGCCAAGGCAAGGGTTAACTAAAGTTGCTTGCCCACCCCCCCCCGGCACATGCCTACTTTATCCCAGAGATAACCAAAGCATACAAATAGGGCCAAAAATGATACGCAGCACTGTACTATATTGGGTGAACATACAAGGAGGTTTGATTAAAATAACTGTTTGGGAAATAGTGAACTTTAATAGTCATTTCTTTCACTAATATTCAATTAATTTTTCTCTCTTAGAGGCACAATCACATATTAATTAAGGAGCTGCTACTATGTGCTGTGTGTGACAAATGTAATGCATACCAATATGAATGCATGACTTGGTCCTATTAATATAATAAAAAAGGGTAGGAACAAGATAATTTATCACATTTTTGAAATTTAAAGGATGCTAAATTTAATGGATGCTAACAGAGCCATGTATTATTTGAGATCTGTCACAGATGACCGGATAGATTCCACAGCCACATTTACTTGGAAACCACCACCAGCGGTCCCAGGAGCTCAGTACGTCAGGGGCTACTACATAATTAAAGGCTCTCATTTCTTACTTGGGCATATTATCTGAGTTACCCTACATGCTGTTCAGAACACGCATACCACCTTACTAAGATGCCTGATGACCTGGAGCCCAGTCAGCAGCTATAGAGTCTATACATTGTTAAATAAGTAAGTGGCCACTTTAGAACGTCCGGAGTACCCTGCCAGCATCCCAGACTTCTAAAATACTAACTAATGTGCCACAGTTCCTCATTACCAGCATAGTAGCACCTGAAGTGCTCACTCAAGACATCACTACACAACAGCCTCTAAAGCAATCTCTCAATCATCTATCTGACCAAAACACCATAAACAAGTAGGTCTCATGAGGAGGTGGAGGAGCATTGACACACTAACCTAACTTGCCTATACAGATCGGCAGCCACAAGACAGAATATCGCCAGACTTGCTGCTGTGATCTCAGAAAAGCTGTCCACTCACCCCTTACCCATGTGGGATTAAGGGTGAGGTGACTGCCAGATAGGAGATTGACTGAGACTCGCTGCTGCCATCTTGCGGAGAGCGCAACTATGCTCATAAACATTCAACCAGCACAGAGCACATTTGTTAAAAGCATGAACCGATCTGCAACAGCAGACCACAATGTGAATAATTAAAGGTAAGGGCAACGATTTGAAAATCAATTAACAATGGGAAAAATACTTTGGGGGCAGCACCATTACCACAGCTGTGGGTAAGGCGGCATAACACTGAGCCCCTCACTCACTCTAATCACATTTAAAGGGACAGTGCACACTTTAATATACAGGCTCAGCAATAGCCTTCACAGTGAAGAACATTATTGATTACTATGCAGAGGAAGAATAAAAAAAAAATGCACCCTCTCATTGTACTTTCTCAGCTTACTGCAAGGCCAAAACAAAGAGCTGCAGCTGAACCAAGGTTGCAGGATACCCTACATCTCCAGCACATTTAACCAAATCTAGAGGCAATGGTAAAACTCATATTTCAGTATAAGCCATACATACAAAACTTATAGGACAACTGGCACTAAATACAGGATGCTATCAAAATCCAGCATTCTGGTTATCAGTTTGTGTTTATTCCACTAGAATATACTAGGCAAAAAGTACAGAAAACTAATGAATGATGTATAGCTTCTGAGTATATCACAACATCGGTTTACAAGGCTTTTAAGTAGAACAGTGCAAGTTACAAGTAAGGAGACTGACCACCTGGAAGCCCCTGCTAGCAGTTCCAGGAGCAAACTACCATAAAATATCCACTGGCCCTTATAATCTAAGGAAAATGACTACCTGGATACCCCTGCTAGCTGTTCCAGGAGCAAACATCCATAGAGTATCCACTGAGCCTTATAATGTAAGGAGATTTGACTACCTGGATACCCCTGCTAGTGTTCCCAGGAGCAAATGTCCATAAAGTATCCACTGGGCCTTATAATGTAAGGAGATTGACTAACTGGATACCCCTGCTAGTGGTTACAGGAGCAAATGCTTAAAAAAAATGCTCATCAAATTACCCATACAAGGAGAGAAAGGCAAATATGAACATGGCACCCCTTAGAGCAGTGTCTCAGTGCAGGACAGTGGCCCTACTTCCATTCCAGGTATCCCAGTCTCTGTGGCATATCACCATTCAAACGCCCTCTAGCTCCATGGTGGAACCTGACTGAAATGTGGCTTTCCGCGACCTCAGCGCTACTGGTATACCCCATACAGGGTATGTAAGGCTGTGGACCAACATGGAGCCAACCAAAATGTTTTTTGATGGCCCCCATGTTTGTAGAAATGCCCAAATGACTTGCTCCTCTTCTTCTCATCTCTTCCGATCTGAGATCTCACTCAACGAGGAGCTAAACACAGCAGCGGTTTGGCTCATTCGACAAATGATATACCCAGGACAGTGGATGCTTCACCCACAGATTTTTCAGATTCATCAACAACCGTTGGGGCCCAGTGGAGTTAGATCTAATGGCATCCCACAAAAACAACCAGTGCCCCAGGTTCTACTCCTAGTTTCAGGATCACAAAGCCATGGCACTGGACACACTCTCAGCGATGTGGAACTTCCACATTACTTACATATTCCGGCCCCTTCCTTTGATTCCCGAGGTTCTGACAAAGATATGCAGGACCAGATCGAGGGTGATCCTCATTGCACCTTACTGGCCCAGGAGAAGCTGGTTCACCACCATCCTGGAGATGGCGCTAGATCACCCATGGACCCTTCCATACAGACATGACATGCTCAGTCAGGGCCCGATTTATCACCCCAACCCAACAAGCCTCAAGCTGATGGCCTGGATCCTGAAAGGGAGAGATTGTTAAGAGCAGGCTACCACCCCTTGGTCATCAACACCATGGCTAACTCCAGAAGGAACTCCACAACCCTGACATACCAAAGACACTGGAAGAATTTTCAGAAGTGGTGCATGAATAAAGGGGTGGACCTGCTGACCACATCGGTGCCACATATTCTACTTTTCTTGCAAGAAGGCCTCGATAAGGGCTTATCTCCAGCATCATTATGAGTTCAGGTAGTTGCAGTTGGGGCGACCAGGAGCACCATAGAGGGAACGACTCTGGAGACACACAGAGATATCATAACATTCCTTAAGGCAACAAACAATATCCGTCAAAAAAGCAAGCAGTGGACCGTGCCATGGGACCTGACCCTGGTACTCAAGGCAATGACAACCACACCTTTTGAACCATTAGACACTGTATCTTTACAATGGTTAAAACTAAAGACTTTGCTTCTGGTCACTTTCTCCCCGACCAGGCGTATCAGTGAATTGCAAGCATTATCATGTAGAACACCATTCTTCATGTTCCATGGAGACAAGATCACATTCAGAGCAATTCCATCTTTCATACCTAAGGTTCACATGCCATTTCATGCAAAGCAGAACTTCAACATCCCAGCAGAGATGCCAGCAGAAGAAGTGGAACAAGAGCCACAACTCAAACTACTAGGAATGAGGAGGTTATTACAGACATATCTCACCAGAACAGAGGACATCAGAAAAACAGATCGACTTTTTGTTATTACACAGGGACACAGGAAGGGACAGGCGATGACTAGTTCCACCATAGCCATCTGGCTTAAGTCTGCAATCACCGAAGCATATAAGGCAACAAATCTAGATCCCCCCACAGGCATTAAAGCCCATTCCACTAGGGCTATAGCCACTGCATGGGCAAAAAGACACATGGCATCGGTGGATGAGATTTTTGCAGCTGCCACTTGGGCATCCCCACACACGTTTACTAGACACTATAGGGTAGACGTGTCTGGGAAACCAGAACCAACTTGCCAGGACAGTACTACTAGCTGCTAAGGCAAACACAAGATAAATATGCTGACTACCCACCCTGATCGCCAGGTACTGCTACTTAAATCGTTACCCAGGTGTAAGGAAGGTGGAGTGCCTCAGAGATTATCCCCGACAACGCTAGTTTACTCACCTGGTAAAGGTGATTGTGGGGGTATACCTCTCTGAGGCACTCCACAACCCACCCTGATAGTCAGAACAATTTGAATAGCGTTAAATGCATATAGTTTTTTACCGGCATGCTGTACAGGCCGGCTTACATTAGTTTGTATAAAAGAGGTAATAAACGGACTACCTGTCCAGTTTTTTTCCTGATAACCATAACAGTTGTGTGATCTCTTTTTCGCATTGATGATATGATCATGTTTAATTGATGTTACAGAAATAGGAAGGAATAACGGGTCATCAGACCAACAAGTTCTTTTAATAGGTACAGCTTTGGAAGACATCAAACTGATACAGGAGGGGCAGCATCACAGGGAAGAGGGGACAGACTTTCTTCTTGAAAGTCACATGTGCATCAGCAAACTATCAGGTGGACACAATACCCAGGTGTAAGGAACGTGGAGTGCCTCAGAGATGTATACCCCACAATCACCTTTACCAGGTGAGTAAACTACAATTCTCTGCATGCTAAGGAGCAATATGTTGCTAATTACTGGCTGAGGGAGCAAGGACAGATTAGGAACTGTGGATGAGTTTACACACACACACACACGCACACACACACACACACACACACACACACACACTTACTTTCCCCACAAGAACCACACAGTATTCTGCACGTACACAGAGAACAGACAGACATTAAGCTTTATGTCAATGAAAATCTCTGATTTTACTATAAATCATGGTATATGCCGAAAATTCAATCTGTTTTTTTCCAGACACCATGCTGCTATAGCAATCCAATCCTGCTTTTTACTGTGTAACTCCAGTCTGATTCTTGCTGGGTTTACTGCTTTTAGCTGTACATGGAAGAGAGCAAACAGGATGCACTGCCTGCACTAAATACAAAACAAACATTTGTCAATGCCAAATGTTGTGGCACTGGCACTGGCAGTGGGAGTGGCGTAGCTAGAGACGCATAGTGCTGTGATTTTGTGATTGTGTCTCAAAACGTGATTTTGCACAGTGAGCATGCCATTGTGTGCCACAGCTGTGGAAACACATTTTGGGCAGGCTGTGAGAAATGGCAGCTGGACTGTTGATAAGGAGATGTGCAAAAATGCCAGCGGTGAAAATATGGCATGAAAATATTGCAGATTGACAAAGTTACAAGGGTACGTGGAAACTGCGCAATGCACGCTTGCAAAACAGTCATTATATGGAGGTTCAGCACCAAATTTTCAACATAGGCATTTGATTATTCTGCTTTTTGCACTTACTCTGAGACTGTTTCCTGTGAATACATAACAGCATTTTGTGCCGTGACTCTTCTACATAGCTGGAAGACCTGAACTGTTTGTTTAAATCTCCCGGGGCTCATAATTGTCAGCAGGAAGATACCTGTGGTCATTAGAGCACATCAGCTTGAGAGGAGGGGCAGTTTCCCTTACAAAAAGACACTTGCTGCTAGCGCGAGCGCCACTTGGAGTTAAAAAAAAGGTTTTGATATCTGATAGCGTGGTCAAACAATTCAGAGTGCAAATAGTGCATCCTCAGCGTTAACTAGCAGAGTTTTCCAGAGACAGAAGGGAAAATTGTATGGAGTTGTAAACTGTTGTCTGGGGGAAGATATTGTTTTTGTGGGGTAAGGAAGCAGACTACAGAAGTTCTACTATAAATTTCCTAGCTTTTTGGAAAAAAGAAAGCCTTGTTATTTGTATTGGATATTTCTAGGCCATGTGCCAATCTTCTATTTTGAATGACTAGTATGTTAGTTGCAAGGAGATAACTTATCAATCATTTAATAATAATTTTGAATTACTAATCTTTAAATCTATTAAAAAGTAAAACAGCCTGTTTTAAGGCAGGTTTTAAGATTTAAAGATTTGAGTATACTTTATTAAGGTTATTGTTTTAAAAAACATGTTTTTTTATCATATTATTGTTACGATGTTTTAGTTTTTATTTGTGTTTTTTTTGAATTAGTTGTGATATTGACAATATTGTTTAGCCAGTTGTGAATTTCAGGGGTGTATTAACTCCAAAGACATATATATATAAAGATCATGGTTCAAACCAGACGCCAAAGAAGGGGTAATGGACAACTTACAGACTCTGATTTAAATATCATTTCAGAGTTTGATCATAGATCTGGGTACCTCAAGGCAAATTCTCCCATTGATTTAAAATCATCTACGTGCCCCATTGCAGATGGAGGTAATGATATCAGAGAAATGCTTTGGACGGTTTTATAAGAAGTAGTACTCCCACTGAAATGCAAATAATGAATCAAAACTGCAGAAAATCAAAGAAATTAATGATTTTAAAGAGCAAAATTATTACTATAGTTAAAAAAGAAGGAAATATGTTACAGGAAATATCGAATAATAAGTCAAGGATTTCTAAATCTAAGTTGGACATAGAGAAAATTTCAGACAGTAGTATTGTAGTAAATAAGACAAAGCAGACCAAAATTAAAGATCATTTTGTTGGAAGAAAGCTATAACCTGCTCAACTGACATCTAATGACATGATTGGTTATGAGTTATTGGTCATCAAGCCATGTATTAATCAGGCCAATAATTCAATGAGCCCTAGTAAAGATAACAAATCTAATGAAAATTCAGGGGATAAATGTCAACAAGCAGTAGCTGACAATACCTTGAGTTCTGAAGTTTTGAAAGGAGCATTAGATATAGAGTTGCACACAACATTGGAGGCTTCTAGGCATATAAACCAGAAGGAATACTCAAGTTTGTGTAACTCATTGGAATTCTCTCTTGATTATTTCTTTGAATCGAATCCCAAACCCTCTTGGCATAGTGATTTGAGAAATATTGCTGGTGAATTGCAGGATACCATAAATGGTCTCAAACAATTCACAGCTCCCAAACAATTAAGGCAAACTTTTCAGCAACAAAAAGATTATAAGATTAATTCTAACACTACCTATCCATTTGCTCTTAGTGAAGAATAAAAAATTTATGTTCAAAATCCACACATTGCACATATGATCATTTTAGACCATCTAGTCAATCTTAAATTTGAATTAGACATAATTAAAGAAAACTTAGCTATTAATGGTAGCAGAATGGATGAAATGTTGTTGCAATTGAATAAAATTAGCCCTCAAGAGAGTTTGCTTTCAGTGGTTATAGATAAGCTAGATAATCAGGAGGTAGTAAATGAGCAATTAAGACCAGATTTCCCTTCTATCACCTTTCCTGAAACTCCAATATTCAAACAAAATAAAAAAGATAGGAAAAAAAGAAAGGAGAAATTTAAGGTAAAGGAAGTTAAGAAAAGAGATTTGGGAAAAAAGAGGAAATTTTGTCATTGGACCGTGTTTCTGACAAAACTCTATTAGAAGTGGATATGCAACACTGTCGTGTAACTAAGGAAAATAAAACACAAATAGGACATGCATTTGAAAATCTTATGCAGAATCAACTATGTTCTAACCCATATAATGAAGGCATTTCTCTAAAAGATAATAAGACCCATTTGAAGGAACTTAGCCCAGATGCAAATCAGCTCAGGAATGAAGAGGTGGTCAGGGAATTGCCTTACAGGTCATCAGATGTGGTTAAAGAGGGAGAAATTAAAGATAGAGGTATTACAGCTCAATTGTCATCTACTTCCTCATTAAACAATTTAGTCAGCAAATCAGCTATAAACATGACTGACTGTGCCATATTAAATTTGTATGGTTTCCAATTGATGTTAAATGGACATTTGTGTTACTGAGGGAAAAGATTGTGAACCTGTTTAGGGCAGTAACTATTGCTGATATTGGGTATGAGGATATTATTCAGGTATGGGAAGATAAAGATTGTGAAGGTGTGGTTTGTTTATTTTTTGTAAGGCTCCAAGGATAGCTAACCAAATTTGGATTAACAGTGAATCATTGAGAAAGTTGGGTTACATGTTGAACTATGTAAATAGAGATATGCTGAATAAAATTAAATCAAAAGATAGTCCACAACCAGTTTCAATTTTTGGACTAAATGTCTCCTCAAAAGTTACGGATTTTAAGCTAAAAAATATTTTGACTAACCTTTTATCCCAAATAACTAAGATTCCAGAGAATGAGATTCAAATTTTAGAAGTAAGAAAAGGACAATCAGAGTTAAGACTAGGTCATGTAGAGGTCTTATTAGAATCAAAAAAACTAGCAGATAGGATTATGGAGAATGCCTTATTACTGGATAAGGCTGGTATGCATATACAACCAGGGGAATTTGAAAAAGTTCCCAATTTCTTTAAAGCTAAAAATGTTTCAGGACATGAGAAAGGGAATTATCCAATGTTATTGCAGTTCTATGGTGTTGAGAGGATTAAGAATGAGAATGATATTAAGCTGGAAAGGTTAGTTAAAGACCTATTGGTACAAATACTGCAAGTCCCAATGGAGGATTTTAAATCATTACATGTAGCAAGAAAGAGAGGAGATTTATATTGTGATACAATTATTCTAACAGTTAAACAAACACATTTATATAACAAATTAGTTAGCAACATGACCTTGTTGGATTCCTTGGGGTTACACTTGGTGAGGGATAATGATGAAAACTCAACATAAGCTTTCAGAAATGTTTTACAGGGAAATAATAAAAGTTTGATAAAAGAATCAATTAGAGAAACCAAAACTTCAGCAATAACATACAATATAGCAACATCCAACAGATTTTTAGAATTAGCATCTTGTGATGATTGACGGTATAAACTAGATCATTCCTCTGGATGGAACTCTAACAATAAGCTAGGGTTGGTTTCATGGAACATCTCTGGTGTAACAAATAAACCAGTAGATAGCGAATGGATGGAATTTACATTAAATTTTGACATAATTTGTCTTCAGGAAACATGGCATTGTAAAAACTCAGATATTCACCTAAATGGTTACAGTATGTTTCATTCAAGTGGGGAAAAAAACAGGAAAAGGAAGGTTAGCAGGTGGGTTAATTACTTGGATTAAAATAGAGGAAAATACAGAAGTAAAACTAATATGCTCTAATAAAAATATTTTGATTGTACAAGTCAAGAAGTAAGGATTTTCATTCTGTTTAGCAAATGTTTATCCCCCCCCCCAAATTCCAAATATTATAATCATTCTATATGGGCTCAGTTAGAAGACATGCTTTATGGAAAAGGTAAGGAAGAAAAGAGCTGCCTTTAGGAAGTACAGGAAAACAGGAAGGGGGAGGACAGGAAGGAGTACTTGACAGAATCGAAGGAGGTGACAAGGGCAGTAAGGGGAGCCAAAGCATCTACGGAACTCAGGCTGGCACAAGGCATTAAGAAGGGGGAGAAGGACTTCTTTAAGTACATCAGGGAGAAAAGGAGCTGTAAGGACCACATAGTAAGGATTAGGAAGGAGGGGGGTTGGGTGGAAGCAGGGTGCGATAAGGCAGAAGCACTAAATGAGTACTTCTGCTTAGTATTTACTAAAGAGAAGAGGGGGTGACACCCAAGGTGGGAGAAATGGCAGAAACGGGGGGGAAGGGGTGACAGATAGGGAAATCATGAAGGGCAGAGTTTGAGAGGGTTTGAAGGCACTGAGGGTGGACAAGGCGCCAGGCCCAGGGTACTGAAGGAGCTGGCAGAGGTCCTTGCAGGACCTTTGGCAGACCTATTTAATGCCTCACTACATTCGGGGTGTGTACCTCAGGACTGGAGGATGGCTTATGTGGTGCCCTTCCACAAGAGTGGCCCCAAGGATGAACTGGGAAACTACAGACCAGTGAGCCTCACATCCATCGTGGGTAAGCTAATGGAGACTATCCTGAAGGAGAGGCTGGTGGCCCTCCTAGAGGCCAAAGGACTACAGGACAGCAGACAGCATGGCTTCATATGTGGCAGATCCTGGCAAACCAACCTGGTGGAGTTCTATGACTAGGTAACTAGGCAACTGGACAGGGGCCATGCAGTGGATGTCCTGTATCTGGACTTCAGTAAGGCATTCAACTCTGTGCCGCATGGAAGGCTGAGAAGGAAGTTAGTAGGCACAGGGGCAGGTGCAAAGCTGGTAAGATGGGTAGGAAACTGGCTTCAGGGAAGGCAACAGAGGGTGGTGGTGGGTGGGGAGCTCTCACACCCAAGGGCAGTGATGAACGGTGTTCCACAGGGCTCGGTGTTGGGACCAGTGTTGTTTGGGATATTCATTGCAGACATATCATGGGACATCAAGAGCAAGATCAGTCTGTTTGCTGATGATACCAAGGTAGGCACGGTGGTGGATGACCTAGGGGGATGGCAGGGGTTGCAGGATGATCTGGCAAAGCTTGAAACCTGGTCAGACACCTGGCAACTGGGGTTTAATGCCAAAAAGTGCAAGGTGCTGCATTTTGGGATGAAGAACCCAAGGAGGAGTTACCAGCGGGGGAGTGCAGCTAGCCCAGACAGAGGAGGAGAAGGATCTGGGTGTGCTTATAAGGTCAATGAACAACTCATCACAATGTAGGAAGGCAGCTGCAAGGCCAACACAATGCTGGGTTGTGTGCAAGGGTATATCCTCGAGGTGATTCTGCCACTGTATAGGTCATTAGTTAGACCACACCTGGAGTACTGCGTGCAGTACTGGCACCTGTATCTGAAGAGGGACATTAAGTTACTGGAGGGGGTGCAGCGCAGGGTGACAAAGATGATCAAGGGGCTGGGGGACTTATCATATGAGAGAAGGTTGAAGGAGTTAAACACGTACTCACTGGAGGAGAGGAGGGACAGGGGTGACATGATTGAAACCTTTAAATACATGAAAGGAATAAACAAGACAGGTACAGAGGGGCTGTTCAAAGTAAGGGAGGGGAGGGCCACCAGGGGCCATGATATGAGACTGGAGGGAGGAAGGAAGGTTCAGGAGGGAGATGAGGAGACACTTTTTTACAGAGAGGGTGGTGGCTGGGTGGAATGCATTACCTGCAGAAGTGGTATCCAGTAGAACAGTGGGCTGCTTCAAAAGGGAATGGGACAGGACAAGGGGGAGGGTTAATGAAGGGGAAGGGTGGAAGGGAGGGGCAGCTGCAGAATAAGGGGTGCTAGCTGCACATTCAAGCAGACTTGATAGACCTCTAGGCCTTTATCTGCTGGCAAATTTTATATGTTCATATAAAAGCTGGGTACTTTCTGATTTTGCGGAACTCCTACTGTGTGGTGACTTTAATGCCAGAATAGGCAGCTATGATGGTTATGCTGATAGCGAATACCACACTTGGGTTTATAAAGACTCTGCTAATTATGTGAGGAGTTCAAAAGATAATAGAACTAACAGGTTGGGAAAGAATTTAATTAAGATCTTAGATATATTTAATTTAATACCACTAAATGGTCACCTACAAGGTGACAAAAAAGGCAAGTATTCTCATTTTTCAGCAAGGGGGCCAACTTTAATTAATTATTTTTTTTGGAATGGGGATGTGTCATTATGGGAAAATTTAATAATTACAGATAAAGCGGATAGGGATCATTTTCCATTAGTGTTACTTTCCAAACAATTGATTCATGGATCTGATAAAAACCATATTCAGTCACAGATAGTAGAGATACGTCATAACAAAATCATCTGGAACAATATGGTAGCCGACCCGATACATAATTTAATAATAGACAGACTGGATAATGTATTAAAATTCATTTATGATAGTGAAACTATTATTCAGAATGTTACTGAATGTTTTGGAAAAAATTAAAACATTATTAAGCAAACCATATATAAAACAAATTAGTCAGGATATAGTACCAAAGATTTGGTTTGATAAAGAATGCCGAGAAGAAAAAAAGATACTTAATAATATTTTAAGAGGTATCAAGTTACAAAAGAATGCTCTTACCTTTAAAGACTTAAATAAACAAAGTGAATAATACAAAGGCCCAGATATTCAAAAGGGTTGTGCATGGTGCAACAGTGTTGCACCATGCAACTACTAATGCGCCCCCAGCTTATTCAAAAGGAAAAGTCGCCAGACAAATCCTGATGCGCTTGGAGCACATCAGTAATGTATGCAGGCACAGGTAGGGGCGTGCCCATGCATAACCTGCACAGCCTGATATTCAGCCCGGGATGTGCAGAGTCATGCATGCGCAACCCTTACCTGTGCCTGCACAAAGTTACACCCCCCCAAAAAAAGGAACAAGTGATGGCCACCCACAGGTGAGCTGCCACATTGCAGGGTGCAACCCAACCTGTGGGTGGCCACCTGAGTTCCTGCCGCACCTGGCAGTGCCCCCATGCCCATCACAGGCATCACTATAGCCCCCCCAAGTCCAATATCCCTGGTGGTCCAGTGGACCGCACTGAGCCCGATCACGGGCTTCATGGATAGAACCCCCAAGTCCAATATCACTGGTGGTCCAGTGGACCACACTGAGCCCGATCGTGGGCATCAGTACCCCTTCAGAGATGCCTACTACCTGGTGGTCTAGTGTACTCCCACCCACCCGCCCACTGAGCCCCACTGCCTGTTCCCCTGTCAGCCAGCAGGTGGCAGCACCTACTGCCTGCCGCCCTGCCAGCCGCCCGACTGACTGCTCGGTGTGGCTACACACACTACTGGTTCTGGCATGAGCCAATGGGCATACAGCCCATACCGTACTACTCGGTCCAGATATGTGAATGAATTCATTCACATATCTGGACTAAGTAGCTACGACATGGGCTGCATCGCGGCTCATGCTGTGAATCAATGGGCGTGTCCCTACTGAGCTGTCAGTCAGTGGGCGGCAGGGTGGCAGGTGGGTGGGGGTGCTGCTGCCTGCCGGCTGATGGGGGGAGTGGGGCAGTGGGGCTCAGTGGGCAGGTGGGGTGGGGAGTACACTAGATCACCAGGGATATTGGACCTGGGGGGTTCTATTCATGAAGCCCGCGATCGGGCTCAGTGCAGTCCACTGGACCACCAGGGATATTGGACTTAGGGGGGTCCTACTAATGATGCCTGTGATTGGGGAACATAGAGGTCCACTGGACCACCAGGGATATTGGACATTTTTTATAGTACAGGAATGCCCGCGATAGGGATGCAGGGGGCGTCGGTCCCCGACGGCTGCTGCCTGGCAGGGCACCAGGTGTAAATCGTTGGGGATCAGCTCACCTGCATGCTAATGGCATGCAAATGGGGCTGTAATGAGATGCAAATGGCCACCTGTGTGCCTTGCATATATTATGGCCCCATTTGCATGTCCCCTTTTCAATATTGCAGGTGCTGTGCATGGCGCAATGGCACTTGCGCCAGCACATCTCCATGATCCACTCTGGCCACTTGCGCTGGTGCAGTGACACTGCATCATGCACAGTGGGGTTGGCCAGGGTGCGATATTCAAAGCTGCTGCGTCATAGCACAGCTCCATTGAATATCATCCAGGCCACACCCCTGCGCAACAAAGTTGAGCTGCACCCAGGCTTGCGCCACAGTCTGGCGCAGTTTGAATATCCTGGCCTAAGTCTTTTTACTTAATAAAAATAATGTTTTCCAACAGAAGAAATGGCAAAAGATGTTAAGGGTTATAAATCAAAAAGATTATAAATCATTTTGGCTTCTAGTGGCAAAGGGTTCAAATAAAATTAGACTTGAACTAGACACATACATCACAATGGAGTCTTGGACTCTTTATTATTCAAAGAAATTTTTTAGCAGTGTGTGTGATGATTCCTTGACAAGTTTAAATTATAATGTAATCCAGTTTATTCCTTTCAATTTTGAGGAGGTTATTCAGGCAATTTTACTGTTAAAACTGAAGAAAGCTCCAGGGCCAGATCAAATTCTTACGGAGGTTTACTTAAAGTCTCTTCATAATATGGGCCAAGCTCCTTACAGTATTATTCAATGTATGTAGTAGAGAATTAAGTTTACCAATATCTTGGAAAGGTGCAATAATAATTTCCATATATAAAAAAGGTAATAGGTTTGATCCAGCAATGTATAGACCAATCTTTCTTTTAGATCACTTAGGCAAAATTTTTGCCAGATTGATCTTAAATCGGTTAAGAGATCAGATGTCCAATATGGGGGATTTATCAGAGGCTCAAGCAGGATTTAGACCAGGTTATTCCACTACTGATAATTCTTTTGTGATTTGGCACTTACTTGAAAAATGTGTCACACTAAGGAAACAAAAACGTTATGCGGCTTTTATAGATTTCAGTACCGCTTTTGATACTATATCCCACAATAAGTTATGGGAAATTATGAGAAAAAAAGGAATCTCACAAGGGATAATTGCTATTATCAGAGAATTTTATTCTCAGACTTGGGCACAAGTGAAAATTGGTAGAGAAGGCCAACTTTCTGACCCTTTTAAGACAAACAGGGCTGTTAAACAGGGTTGTGTTTTAGCACCAACCCTGTTTTGCATCTACATTGATGTATTGTTGAATAAACTGGAGGAATCGGAAACAGATTCTCCAAAAATATTAGGGCCAAATTGTGCCTCTCTTGCTTATGCAGATGACTTGGTAATGTTTTCATTAACTCGATCAGGTCTACAAACAAAGTTGAATATCTTGAATAATTTTTCGAGAGAATACGATTTACAAATTTATGACACAAAAAGTCAAGTTATATCTTTTGGAGTCAAAAGTTGTTCATTTAAATGGAAGATTGGGGAAAAAATATTGTGTAAAGTTAAAGAATACCCATATTTAGTCTTCAATTTTCGAATGATGGTAAATGGGTAAAACATACAGATAAGTTGATTTTAAACCTTAAAAAAACAGCAAATTCATTATATAGGTTTAATAAAAATTATGAAGGGAATTCAGTAAAACCCCTTATTAAAGCTATTGAGGCGAAGTATAAAGCATAGGCATTATTCAATGGGGAAATTTGACAACCAAGAGAGGTAAATAAAATTGAAATTCCAATAAATAAAATATTACGATCAAGCTTAGGGTTAGGAAAGTCGGTTCCCATGTGGATTATAAGGGCAGAATTGGGTATGGTATCATTAGGTGCATATTTTGCAGCTAGGAAAGTTAATTATTGGATAAAAATTCAACATCATAAAATGCATAGATTAACTTACTGCTGTTTGAAGGAAAAAACTTAACTGATTAAACCTTGGTCATCGAAAATCCAGCTGGCTAAAATCCATATGTAAAATTTTGCAGGACATAGGTTTGGATTCTCTAAGGAAAAATGCTGAGAAATGGATCTTAGTTATCAACCCTGTATCACTACTAGATTAAAAGAGTAAGAAGGGAATCTGGAGGGATCCTCATAGGGAGACTAAATACAAGCAGAACACCAAAAACAGCAAGACAAGGTGGCAAGTAAGTGCAAGGTAGCAACTTTCGGAAGGGTATCCCTACTGAGGCAGGTGAAGTTATGAATAGCAATTGCACTTGTCCTTCAGTGTGAGTCTAATCAGAGATTTAAAGGTATACATCCAGACAGTATGTGTGAGCTTAATTGTATTTTGTAGGGTATTCCATAGGATGGGTAAGGCATGGCTTATCAATGCGGAACCATACTGGGTTGTTATCATAAGGATATTAAATGTAATGTGTGAGAATGTTCTGAGAGAATATGCAAGTGGGGTTCATTTTAATAAGTTATAGATATAGGGAGGGAGGGAGTTTCTTAGTAATGGCTCTGTGCATCCAGAGGGAAGCATTATGACATCTCCTAGTGCTGAAGGAGGGCCAGCCAATCTGCAAATAAAGGGAATATTGGTGTGTATTAGATGGGGCATTTGTGATAAATTGTAATGCACTGTGGTAAGGCATGTCCAGAGTACTTAAGGTTGATTTAGGGCAGTGACTGTAAAAGAAGTCTGCGTAGTCGATTAAAGGGAGGAAGGTCATCTTACTCATCTGGACCAATCTTAATTTAGCTTCATAGGTAAGCAGATACTTAATGTGAGAAAAAAGTCAGAGTCTTTGAAATAGTTTTTTGGCTACTTCCTCGATGTGGCTGACAAATGAAAGTTTACGATCAAGCCAGAAGCCTAGGTATTTAAATTTCTGTACTGGTTCGAGTAGCTCTCCCAGGATGGTCCTGATCTGGTAATTGGTACTCAGTTGACTGGGTATTGGTTCCATAGAGTGAGGGGAATGGAGCATAACTTTGTTTTTTTTTTTTGCATTGAATAGCAGTTTCAAATGGAGCAGATTTTGTTGAAGGTGGTCAAATTCTCACTGTAGTTCAAGGCAGGCGAGTTTCAGGGAGGGCCTAGCAACACAGAGTATGGTGTTATTCATGAATAGGTGGACGCAAATAACAACAGTCCCAAGATGGACCCCTGTGGGACTCTTCTCTGTAGTGTTTTAAAGGGAGAAAAGGTGCCATGGGCTTTTACCTACTGCTGTCTGCCCATGAGATAGCAGGAGAACCAGTCTGTAGTGGTGTCATCTAACCCAAGGTTATTTAGCATGGTTAATAATAACTGATGGTCCACAGTGTCGAATGCCTTATTCAAGTCTGAAAAAAGAGTACAGACATGATTTTTGGCATCAAGGGAAATTTGGCAGTAATTAGTAACTTTGACAAGAGCAGATACTGTGCTATGTTTGGGCCTGAACCCAGAATGGAGGGGGTTCACTAAGTTTGCCATTTCCAGGTGCTGTCAAAGTTGTGTATTAATTAGTTTTTCGAGAAGCTTGGATAAGACAGGTAGCAAGGAGATTGGCTGGTAGTTATTAAGATCACTAGGGTCACCAGGTTTGAATAGTGGAATAACTTGTTATTTTTCAGTCAGAGGGTAGTGCACCTTGCGCAAGGGACAAGTTGCAGAGGTAAGTGATAGGTGGGGATGGCTCTATGATGCCGGTTTGACAATGCTTTTGTCAACCGGCATCTCACTGACAGGAATCATGTCGTCCACAAGTTGTGGTCATCATGATTTTTGTTTGTCTCCTGGTCTTTTTTTTTTAATTGGGTGGCAAAGCCCCCTGAACACCCCATGCAGGGGCTCTGCCCCGCCTCAGCCTGAGAATTTTTAACTCCAGTTGGAGTTACTTTGGGTTGGGGGTGCAGGACCGGGAGACAGTGTGCCCCTGTCTCAAGCACACCAACACAGTGACCTGTTGACAAAGTGTTGATGTTGCCGGCAGGATTGTAGTTCACTGTGTTGGTGTCGCCTTAAGGGGCACATACCGGTGGAGACAGGAAATAATAGCCTAATTCTAAGAAAAAGAGTTCAAGCTTATCAATTCCAGCATTTTTTTTGACATCCAGAGCAATTAGGAGGTCCTCGACCTGTTTGAGGGCAACTGGCCTAAAGATGAATTGAGTGGGGGAATGGTGGGCCTTAGTCAGTAAGCACAGGGTGTCACCAATGGGGGACTGAGGGGGTAGCTTACTAGTGGGAGAGGAGTCAAAAGCTAGCCCAGCGGTGGCAAAATGATTATTTCATTGCTCTGATATATCATGGTTACTTGTAAATGTAGTGGCCCCTGAGCCTATCTTAGCTGGGAGGGACGATAGTGGCTTGTGTCCTTCGACTTCCCTTAGAATTTGCCAGAATTTGACAGCATTGTTTTTCGATGAATCCAGTGCTGATTGGAAATATTTGGCCTTTTCAGCCCAAATGAGTCTAGTACAGTTGTTCCTCATGTCTCTAAAAGCAGCCCAGTCAGAGTCCAATTTAGTCTTAGAGGTTTTCTTCCATAACCTGTCTTTATGCTATAAAGAGGTTTTTAGTATGTTGGTGAACCAAGGGCAAATTATTTTCTGTGCTCTAAGTTTCACCATAGGGGGAATGTCTACTGATCACTTGCAAGACAAGGTTCTGGAACTGGGTACAGGCCTCAGAGACTGTAGTGTCCGGGCAAAAGTCCTGCCATCTAGTCATAGTTATATCAACCAAGAAATCAGGGATGTTGAATTTATGGTAACTCCTTTTAAGTATGAAGGTCATTGAGTAGGTGGTTTTGGGTAGAAGCCTCACACAAGCTATGACCCTATGGTCGCTACTATCATTGCGAAATACCCCGGTGTATGTTATTTTGTGGGGTTTATTAGCAACGATAAGGTCGAGGAGGGTACTGTAATCTGGATTTTTGGTGTATGGGCAGGTGACATCACTAATTAGCTGAGTAAGACCATGTCCATTGCATAGGTTTTTTAAAGGCTCAGAATGGTGGGAGTTGAAGTCTAAGTTAAAATCCCCCATGAATAAGCATTCAGAGTTGGTGGCTTCTAATATTCTGCGGAGGTGAGGGATTATCCCAAGACCTCCTGAAGGGGGTCTATAACAACCAGGGATTAAGATAGTCTCTTTAGAGGCTCAGGAGATTTTTAGAGAGATTGATTGATTGATGGATTGATTAAAAACTTTATTTTTATACAGGTATATTTGATTAGTGCAACAAACACTGTTTACAATCAAGCCCTGTATAGATGATACATAAATAACATCAAAAATACTCAAAAATACAAATACTTCACAAGAAAATAACATATACAACATTATCCATAACATACACACACACATAACTTCTGCAAGTATTCAAATAATTTATTTTTAAAACTGGCAAAGCTTAGCTATATTCTGCAAGTGCTTGGGTAATTTATTCCAAGATAAAGCAAGTCTATTTTGTAACTTCATTTCTCTATTTTACTACAATATTTGAGCAATGGTACCTATTTTTAGAATTTCTTGTACATAAATTATAACCATCCAAGTCTGCAACTTAATATACTTAAGTAGTGGATGATTATTTTGGCATATATTAACTTATGACAATTTAATAGCCAAGCATAATTCCTCTGTACTTCAGGATGCAACCAATTTAATCTTTCATATAATTTACAATGATGCATTTTATATTCACCCTTAATAATAAATTTACCTAATCTATAAACTGTTTGATCAACTTTTTTTAACACTTTCTGTGATGCATTCATATATATTGGCACTCCATAGTCAAGTACCGGAATTAACAGGTTTAAGAGGCTTTCAAACTCCTTAGGTGTGGATGTGGAGTCGAAGATAGAAACTGAGAGTTAATCTGAAACATAGATTGCAACCTTCCCTCCCCTGGAGGACCTGTCTGCTCTGAATATGCTATAAGAAGGGAAATTGATGGCATGGTCAGTGGCAGATGCTTTCAACCATGTTTCTGTAATAACTAGTACATCTGGAGAAGTATGAAGGAACCAGGACTGTATTAAATCCAACTTTTTGAGTAAGCTGCATGCATTGATGTGCAGGAAGCTGATACCTTTAAGATGAGCTAGGTTGGAAGGTGCCACAATAGGCAAGGAGGGGGTCAGGTTTAGTTCAATGTTACAGAGCATAGTAGCAGTAATAAGAAAAGTTTTTTAATCCATTAAATAGGAATTTGAGGATCAGAAGACAACCCTTGTTTGGGAGAGGAGTTCCTAGGAGAAGAAGAAAGAGGGTCTGTGTATTGTCGAAAGAGGGTTAAAGCATACAGTGCCATGTGAACAGGGATACTTGGTGGCTCATAGATAAAGGGGAAGGACAGGGAAGTTTGAAAATACTTGGTGTGTCCAAGATACACAGTGCCAACGAAATAAAACTGGTGTGATGGAATATCTAACTTAGTTAGGAGTAGGGGACAGCAAGACTCGGGCAGGAGAGCCCTATCTGATCTGAAATCTGGATGCACCCTCAGCACTGGGTGTCCTTAATGAGGTCAATGGAGTTTAAAAATATAAGACAGGGAAGGAGGAAGCCTAAGGGGAAGTGCTGCATATTTTAGAAGTGTTAGGGGAGAGCAGTGGGAAGAGCACTGCAACCTACTTGAGTTGTTGCCCTCTAGTGGCTTTGCAGTATAATTTGCTAATGAGAAAGTAGACACACAAAAAAAGAAAATGGTGATACACACAGAGCGGCTCACGCGGCTTGCAGGAGAAGGCAGTCTTCCATTCAGGGCAGGATGCCTGTGGAGGGGAGAAGGGTCTGGTATTTTAAGGCTGACAGGGACAATGGGCACTAGAAACCTATGCACCAAGCAGATGAGGAGACAATAGTAGGGTAAGGTTTTCAGGGAAGGGCAGATAGATTAACAATGCAGCTGAACAACACCTTCACAAAAGAATTGTTACACCTTGGGGGGGGCTTACTGGAACAAGCTGCAAAGTCAGGAAAAAATAGGGCATAGAGGGAGAGAGGAAGAACACAAGAATTGTGGTCTGAGAGTTCAGAGGGAAGAAAAATAGTATTGGGAATGAGGACTAGAGCAGCAAAGATCAGGGCTATTAGTTAGAGCAGGGGAATTCTTAGAGTGCTTCATAGCCCACTTTAGACTCGGACAGGATTTTAGAGTAGGTTGGGGAAAAAGAATGTAGGTTTTTAGAGTAGGTTAGAGGAAGAAAAATGCAGGCAGTCTAATACGCTATGCAAGTAAAATCTACAAGCTGCAGTTTTAACAATTCTGTGAGGTAAAAATCAACAAGCTATAACTTTAACAATCCTGTTCCACTAAAAATTCAGTGCTGGAAAACTCAGCATTAGCAGTTTTTGTATTAAAAAGAAAAGAGAGCTTTCAAAGAGTAAATGCAGGAGCCAATAAGAAAAAGGGGAATAGCGCTGTGCCCAATCAGAGCTCAGGAGCAGTAGTAGTGCAGACAATCGGACAGAAAGGCAAAAAGCACCAAGCTCAATCCCATTGGTGGCTTTGGACTGTGCTTCAAAATCCATACCTGGTTGCAGGCAGTGAGGCGGGCGTGTCAGTGCAGACCAGCCACCAGGGTCAAAGTGGCTCCCGTGGCTTGCAGGAGGAGGCGGTCGCCCGGTTAGGGCAGGATGACTGCTTGTCGGCTGTGAGGCGGGTGGATCAGAGCAGAACAGCCACCGGGGTCAGAGTGGTTCCCACGGCTTGTAGGAGGAGGCAGTCGTCCATTCAGGATAGGATGCTTGGTTGTAGGCTGTGAGGCAGGTGTGTCAGCATAGAACAGCTGCTGGGGTCAGATTGTCATCCGCAGCTTGCAGGAGGAGGTGGTCACCCATTTAGGGAAGGATGCATGGTTGTAGGCTTTGAGGTGGGCAGGTCAGTGCAGAACAACCATCAGGGTCAGAGCAGCTCCCACGGCTTGCAGGAGGAGGCGGTCACCCATTCAGGGCAGGATGCCTGGTTGTAAGCTTTGAGGTAGGTGGGTCAGCACAGAACAGCCACCAGGGTCAGAGCAGCTCCCGCAGCTTGCAGGAGAAGGTGGTCACCCATTCAGGGCAGGATGCCTGGTTGTAGGCTGTGAGGTGGGCAGGTCAGCGAAGAACAGCCACCAGGGTCAGTGTGTCTCCTGCAGCTTGCAGGAGGAGGCGGTCACCAGTTCAGGGTAGGATGCCTGGTTGTAGGCTGTGAGGGAAGTTGCTAAGTGCAGAACTGCTGTCGGGGTCAGAGCGGCTCCAGTTGCTTGCAGGAGGAGGCGGTCATCCTTTCAGGGAAGGGTGCTTGTGGAAGGTAGTAGGGTCTGTTAATTTAATGCTGACAGGGACAATGGACACTAGAAACCAAGCTGATGAGGAGACAATAGTAGGGGGTGGTTTTCAGGGCAGGGTAGACAGATTAGCAATGCAGCTGAACAACACCTTCACAAAAGAGCTGTTAACACCTTGGGGAAGGGGAGCTTACTGGAATAAGCTGTAAAGTCAGTAAAAAAAAGGGCATAGAGGGAGAGAGGAAGAGCACTAGAATTGTGGTCTGAGAGCTCAGAGGGAAGAAAAATAGTATTGGGAATGGGGACTAGAGCAGTAAAGTTCAGGGCTGTTAGAGCAGGGGAGTTATTAGAGTGCATCACAGTACACTTTAGACTCAGCCAGGTTTTTAGAGTAGTTTACAGGAAGCAGATTGCAGGTTTTTAGAGTAGGTTAAAGAAAGAAAAATGCAGCAGTCTAATACTCTGTGCAGGTAAAATCTGCAAGCTGAAGTTTCAACAATTCTATGTGGTAAAAATCAACAAGCTATAACTTTAACAATCCTGTTCCACTAAACATTCAGTACTGGAAAACTCATCATTAGCAGTTTTTGTATTAAAAAGAAAAGACAGCTTAGAAAGGGTAGAGGCAAGAGCCAATAAGAGATGGGAGAATAGTGTTGCACTGAATCAGAGCTCAGGAGCAGCAGTAGTGAAGCTAACCAGCCAGAAAGGCAAAATGCACCAAATTCAACCCCTTGTTGGAGGCTCTGAGCTGTGCTTCAAAATTCGTACCTGGTTGTTATGTGTGAGGTGGGCAGGTCAGTGCAAAACAGCCACCGGGGTCAAAGTGGCTCCCACAGCTTGCAGGAGGAGGCAGTCACCTGTTTAGTGCAGGATGCCTGGTTGTTGGCTGTCAGTTGGGCGAGTCAGCGCAGAACAGCTGCCGGGATCAGAGCAGTTCCCATGGCTTGCAGGAGGAGGCGGTCCTCCATTCAGGGCAAGATGCCTGGTCATAGGCTGTGATGTGGGTGGGTCAGCGCAAAACAGCCACCGGGGTCAGAACTGCTCCCACGGCTTACAGGAGGAGGTGGTCGCCCTTTCAGAGAAGGATGCCAGGTTGCAGGCTGTGAGGCTGGTGGGTCAGCACAGAACAGCCACCGGGATCAGAGCAGCTCCTGCTGCTTGCAGGAGGAGGTGGTCACCTGTTTAGTGCAGGATGCCTGGATGGGGGCTGTGAGGTGGGTGGGTCAGTGCAGAACAACCGCAGGGGTCGGAGCTGCTCCCACAGCTTGCTGGAGGAGATGGTTGCCTGTTCAGGGCAGGATTCCTGGTTGTAGGCTGTGAGGCAGGCTGGTCTGTGCAGAACAGCCACTGGGGTCAGAGCAACTACTGCAGCTTGCATGAGGAGGAGGTTGCCTGTTCAGGGAAGGATACCTGGTTGTGCGCTTTGAGGTGGGTGGGTCAGTGCAGAACAGCCGCCGGGGTCAGAGCTGCTCCTGCAGCTTGCAGGAGGAGGCAGTCGCCCATTCAGGACAGGATGCATGGATGTAGGCCGTGAGGCAGGCGGGTCAGTGCAGAACAGCTGCTAGGGTCAGAGTAGCTAACGCAACTTGCAGAAGGAGGCAATCACCCGTTCAAGGCAGGATGCCTGGTTGTAGGCTGTGAGGTGGGCAGATCAGCACAGAACAGCTGCCAGGGTCAGAGTGGCTCCTGCGGCTTGCAGGATGAAGTGGTTGCCCATTTAGAGAAGGATGCTTCATTGCAGGCTGTGAGGCGGGTGGGTCAGCGTAGAACAGTCAAGCATGTGGAGCTGGGGAGTGCTCATCAAGTGCTCAGCAAGCGGACCCATCCTTGCAAAAGATAAGGGAGTTAGTTACCAGTGGGGAAGGTATCTCTGTGAGTTTTGGAAAAAGGGAAATGTATTGGGAAAATGGGCTCCTGTACCATGAGTGGGTTCCTAAGGGAGCACTGGAAGAAGGGTACTCTAGCAAATAGTGGCTTTCAGGGAGTATAGGAAGCACCTTCTTGCCTTAGTCCATGAAATACCCTTTTCATGACACCTAGGAGTAAGCCGTATTAAAAGGTGACTGACTAATAATTTTTACTGGCCCAGTATTTTTAAAGACATGGAAAATTACTGTCAGACTGTCCGGAATGCCAGAGGGTGGGAAAGGTTGGGGACAAGGCTAGAGCAGCCTTGATTCCCCTACCTGTAACGGAAGAGTCATTTTGACGAGTTGCTGTAGATATTGAGGAGCCCCTTAGCACCCTAAATCGTGCTGGCAAGCAGTACATCTTGGTGGTTGTAGATTATGCCACAAGGGACCCAAAACCAGTGCCCTTGTCCACATTGAGGCTAAGATGGTGGCCAACAAACTGTTAGGGATATTTAGCTGGGTGGGTTTTTCTAGGATATTCTGTTGGATGAGGGCATCAACATCATATCTGGTTTGATGGTTTGTCTCTGGAAAAGTGTGGGGTATGGCAGTTCAGAGCTTCTCCATATAGCCCCCAGACTAAAAATCTGGTCGAGTGATTTAGTGGGGCACTTAAGAAACTATTAAGGGCATTTTCTAACCAGCATGCAAGAGAGAGGGATAAGTACCTACTCCATCTCCTATTCACATAAAGGGAAGTCCCCTTGGAGTCCTCAAGGTTCTCACCATTTGAGCTCCTGTTTGGGTATAAGGTACTGGCACCCTTGATTTGGTAAGGGACAAATGGAAGTTTGAACTTGCTCACCAAAGGGAATCTGTTGCGCACCAGGTAAAAACGCCATTTCAAGAATAGCGCTGTCAAAAGCCGCACTTCAAAAACCGCATTTGCTTTAACTGCAACAGGGGTAACATAGCGCAAGTCAGTAACCACACAGAAAGAAGTGGGCAAGTATTTGAACCATGGTACCTACCTAAGCTGCTCCCGTGTTGGAGAGGCTAAGGTACTAGCACTAAGAGCAGTGAAAACCTGGAGACCAGGGTTCTGTTTCCGGACTCCTGATTCTTGTTTTCTGTTTCCCCCTCAAGTTTTTTTTTCTGATTCTTGTGTTGTCTAATCTCCGGCCCCTTCAAGGTTCTCCCCATCCCCAATTCTTGCATTGTGTGATTCCTCCCCCCAAGGTTTTCCCCTTCCCCGAATTCCACAACCCCTGTGGAGATGATTATATTAATATTGGGGTGTGTGAGTAGGGGGCAAAGACCCCAGCAAAAATACAAGCTACCTTCTGTTGGTTCACCATAGTTGCAGTCCTCCACGGTCAGTGTGTTTTTGAACTGCTATCATTGGCGCTATTATGGTATATGATATTTTTGCTGGGCACTGTTTTTGTTGGCACTGTTTTTAACTGCATGGTTTTTAACCGTGCTGTAACTGATTACAGCATGTTGACCTAGTGCCATCTGTTGTGGGGTATGTCCTGAATTTCAGGTCAAGGTACAAGGAGCTAATGGGGCTCACCCAGGAGCACCTAGCTGCTGCACAACAGAGGCAGAAAACATGGTACACCTGGGGGGCCAGAGCCCAGAAGTACAAGGTCAGGCAATTTGTTATGGTGCTCATCCCCACCCGGCAGCACAAATTTCAGGCAGCTTGGGAGGGGCCTTACTTAGTTGTCAGGAGAACGAATGAGGTTAATTACATGGTAGAGCTACCTGACAGCAGACACAAGCAGCAAGTTTACAACAGAAACGTGATGAAACCCTACCATGACTTGGTCAAGATAGTCCTGGTCATGAGCAGCTCTCTGCAGCCAGGGGTAGATCCCCTGGGAGAGGTGAAGGGAAAATTCTCAGTGGATGCTGTCACCATCTCATAGTGGCTGACATCAGCCCAAGGTGCTGAATGAGTGGTGTGTTTAGCACATTTGGTGAAATGTTCACAGGGAAGCCAGGATATACCACGCTGGCACAGCACCATGTGGATACAGGGTCCCCAGTCCTGCTGAGACAGCCACCCTACAAAGTCTCAGAGGGTGCAAGACATGCCATAGAGGGGGAGATTAAAGAGACACTGGCCCTCCAGGTGATCCAGGAGTCCAGTAGTCCCTGGGCCTTCCCAGTAGTACTGATTCCCAAAAAGGACAGGGCTAAGAGACTCTGCATTGACTACCACAAGCTCAACAGCTGCACAGTCACAACCATACCCCATACCACATACCCAGGATGGATGATGCCCTAGAGAGGTTGGGGAGCCCAATACCTGTCCACCATAGACCTGACCAAGGGCTATTGGCAGGTCTCCCTTACCCATGAAGCCAGAGAAAGGTCTGTCTTTGTCACCCCTTTTGAATTATTTGAGTTCAGGGTGATGTCATTTGGAATGAAGAATGCATCAGCCACCTTTCAGCGGCTCATGGACCACATTCTACAAGAAGTAGGAGACTTCTCTATGGCATACATGGATGACATTGCCAGCAGTGGCCAGACTTGGGATGATCATATCAGGCATGTGAATGAGGTGTTCCACTGGCTACAGACCACATTGAAGTGAGAGTCAAGGTAGAGAAGTGCCAGATAGGAATGGCAGAAGTTTCATATCTTGGGCACGGGGGGGAGTGGGTACCTCCTATCTCAGACTGTGAAAACTGAGGCAATCAAGGAATGGGCCATGCCCACAACCAAAAGGAAACTATATGCCTTCCTGGAGAATGCAGAGTACCACTGTAAGTTTTTTTCAAATTTTAGCAGTGTGGCCAAACCCCTGTCTGATCTCACCAGGAAGAAAAGACTGGAAGACGTTCAGTGGAGGGAAACCTATAATATTACCTTCCTCCAGCTGAAGGAGGAATTGTGTAGGACACCTGTGCTCACTAGTCTGGGCTACATTCTTATATTCATTGTGCATGTAGATGCATCTGATCATGGGCTACGTGGGCTTCTGAGTCAGGTTACACACTCTGGAGAGGTTCTCAGTCACATACCTGAGCAGGAAGCTTTTGCCAGAGAGAAAGTCTACACCACGACAGAGAAGGAGTGTCAGGGGATTGTCTGGGCTTTGTGGAAGCTGCAACCATACCTGCATGGATGGAAGTTCACCATGGTTACTAATCACAACCATCTTACATGGTTGCATGGGACCAGTGGCCAGAATGCAAAATTGCTAAGATGGAGTACAGTACTGCAGGCATATAATATGGTCATTCAGCACCGCACCGGGTCACAACATTGCAATGCAGACAGGCTGTCCAAACAATATCTGGTGCCCTTTTTTTCTTTGGTTTGTTCTCTTCAATAGGAAAGAACTAGGAGAAACTAAGGTGGAGATTACACAAATCATGAAATGAGGGCATGGCAGGTGGGACCAGCTGGCTCACTTGAAAAAAAAAATCAGTTAGTGTTGTTAAGATTTGTTTTTAATTCAGCAGGGAGGGAGATGTAATGTACTGTAACCATTTGTTAGGTACCTGTATTGTATTTCCCTGCCAGAAGAACAGTTTAAAGTTAGATACAGGAGGGTTTTTTAAAGTTAGTAAATACAGGAGGGATTTTTATCAGTCACTCTTAGAAGATAAAACAGACTAAAATGGGGCCTGGTTGTCAATTTTACTTCAGACCTCTGAAATATGGTTGAACACTAGAAGTGTCTTTGATGTCAGGGATGCTGGCTAACACAAACATTCCAGCAAAGGGGCTCAAAGTAATGATTTCTCAGACTGGTACAGAGAGGTTTCCAAGGGCCACTCTGGCAAAATATTTTGAATCTGTGACATCAGAGTGACATGCTGGATGATGTGTCATGGGGGGTCATCTAGAGAATTTTAGGTCAGACAGGACCTCGCAGAATCAGTCAGGCTTGGGACTATGGACAACCTGACAGCTAAAAGCCCATGTTTGCCCTCATTCAAACTTTCTGGGGTGAGCTAATCTACCTTGTGTAGAGAGAGGGACAGAAATAGTTATTTTATTTGTAACCTATTGCTAAAAACCAATTTATCTTCTTTTCTATAGAGTTATCATTGCCTATAGTGTGTTGTAATATCCTGTAAAAACGAATTATCATGAAATATTAAAAATATTATTTTTATGTATTTCATGTTTCTATGACTGAATCCTTTGTGGTACAGCAAACCAGTTTATTTATTTATTTAAAGGTTTTGCCAGGAAGGCATGCTGGCAGACTACTGCTAGATTTCAGATGCGTCCTGGGGGTGGTGGGGGGGGAGAAGGAATACACGAAAGAAGTCGCCTCTAACCTCCAGGCTGATTTCAACAAAGTCCAGCTCTAGTTCAGCTCTCACCAGTTCTCCCTCAATGCCAAAAACACGGTCTCCTAGACAGCATTTGGTTAGGTCCCCCTCCCTTCCCTCCTTACACACCCTGGATGGGCCAACACTGGAGGATGTCACTACCTTCCAGTATCTAGGAGTACGGTTAGACCACCAACTTTCCTCCTCCGACCACATTGATGCAGTCTTAAAAAAGCTGTGCCACAAGCTCGGTGCCCTCTATAGGCACCTCAATAACCTCCCTTTTGTTGTGAGGCGTGATATAGTGCAGAAGATGATCCTGCCAATGTTTGATTACTGTGATATAGTCTATAGTGCTGTACCCAAGGTCACCTTATCTCAACTGGACCCCCTTTTCAATGTTTTCTGTCATTTTGCCCTTGATGCCCTCCTCGCACCCACCACTGTGCTCTCTACCATTCCCTTGTACTCCCTTCCCTCGCCAGCAGCCGCCTTCTTACCAAATTTGTTTCAAAAGTCTGGCTGGGCCACCTCCCATCTTACCTCTCATCCTTGCTACAGCCAACCTGCACCCCTGCACACACCCTCAGGTCCCTTGACTCCCGTCAATTGCTAATCCAACATAGGCCAAGCTGCCTTCTCACACCACTTCCCTAAACTCTGGAATGACCTCCCTCTTCAAATTCACCTCTCCTCCACCACACTCTCCCTATCCACCACCCTAGCAAACTACCTCACGGTGAACTGCTCCTGCTCTTAACACCCACAAGTGCCTTTTAAACTCCCCATCCCTGCCTGCCTGACCAGTGGCACCTGGCTTGTGCTACTGAAGCTGGCTTATAGTGGCTCCTAGCCTGTGCTACTGTAGCTGGTTTGTATATGTTTACCCAACCCTGTACTTCCAGTCTCGTGCCTGGTCTCATTCTGCCCCAATATGTGCTTAGTATTCTATGCTTGTTGGCTCAATGTTTTACTACATGTGCCTCAGATTCTTGTTTTCTATCAGCTATGTTACTAAATACTCCAAGTGTTATTCTTCTGTAACTTGTATAATGTGACCTGATAACCTGTGAGTTATCCTCCCTCTGTACCCCCTTCCCTCAGGTCGCACCGGGAGATGAGCTTCTTTTGCTCAGTGTGCCTTTTCTGGTGAAACATTTAAATAAATAAATACATAAGTACATATTATACAATGTTCAGAAAACCATAGAGCACAATATTACAAGGCATAGTGCACTACAGCAGGCAGTTGTGCGAGGCATACAACAATAAAATATTCAGATACATAATATAAATACAAACATTTTCATACAGTGCCTATTTACAGTCTTGTAATGGAGTATGCAAGGCCCCGGTGCTACAGCTAACATGGGTGCATGTGCAGGTGGAGGAAAAATGTGCTTTGAGAAGGGAGTTGAGGTGCTGACTGGGGGAGGCATGACAAATACCTGC
The DNA here is from genome assembly GCA_016271365.2 of Neoceratodus forsteri. Lineage (NCBI taxonomy): Eukaryota > Metazoa > Chordata > Ceratodontiformes > Ceratodontidae > Neoceratodus > Neoceratodus forsteri. The sequence goes on along the minus strand of CM028134.1, from coordinate 313,659,396 downwards.
GGGAAGGGGGTTCCATAGTTTAGGCATACGATATGCAAATGCTGACTGGTCTGCCATGGTGGACATGACTGGAACAGACAGGAGACGTGAGTCATTTTTCCTAAGTGCATACACTGGGATGATTGGGGCTGACAGGACAGAGGCAGGATATGGAGGGAGGGACTGGGCCCAAAACTTAGCTGTGATGCTAGCACAGCAGGACTGTCACCAGTCCTGAAGTGAGGGGAGGTCCAGGGTCCAGTAGAGGACACAGTGATCGTGTTGGGAGGACATTAAGGAAGAAATACTGGCTGCCACACATGAGTGTGCTAGGCTCGGGGGGAAGAACACAAGGGCCAAAACGCCCAGCTGGTTCAGTTCTGGGGTTGCCCAGGCAGTAAGGGTAAAGAGGTTGGCCTATAGAAAATTTAGGAAGACCAAGACAGAGGTGGATAGGGAACATTACCTAAGGTTGGCAAGTGAGGCAAGTCAGAAAGTCAGGCAAGTAAAGGCACAGAAGGAGCTGCAGATAGCTGAAGGAATTAAAAAGGGGAAGAAGACTTTCTTTCACTATATAAGTGAGAAAAGGGACAGGAAGGAAGGGATTGTTAGGCTTAGGAAAGGGGTGGAGGATAATGGGGAAAAAGCAGAGAGACTAAATGAATACTTCTGTTCCATCTTCACAAGGGAGAAGGATGGACCAGTGCCTTCAGGAGGGAAAAGAGTAGTGGGGGGGGGGGACAGTTGTAGTGATAGAGTAGGATAGAGTGAGGGAGAGGCTGCTGGCATTGAATGTGGACAAATCAGCAGGCCCAGATGAAGTACATCCAAGGGTAATAAAGGAACTGACTGAAGAGCTGGCACGGCCACTGGCAGTGCTATTTAATAGTTCACTAGAGACAGGCATAGTACTGCAAGACTGGAGAACAGCACATGTGGTACCGCTCCACAAAAGCAGTTCCAAGGATGACCCAAGGAATTACAGTCCAGTCAGTCTGACCTCCATTGTGGGCAAGCTCATAGAGACGATACTAAAGGAGAGGTTGGTGGAATATCTAGAGAAGCATGGTGTCTAGGATGCGAGGCAGCATGGGTTCATGGGGGGGTCATGTCAAACAAATCGGATTGAATTCTTTGACTGTGTCACTAAGAAAGTAGACAGGGGCCAAGCAGTAGACATCCTCTATCTTAATTTCAGCAAGGCCTTTGACTTTGTGCCCCATAAAAGGTTGATCAGGAAGTTTGTGGATCTGAGTTGGGGAAAAGTTGGCCAGATGGGTGGAAAACTGATTGAAGAACAGAACCCAGAGGGTGGCTGTGGGGGAGAGTTACCTGGCACCAGACAGCTAACCAGTGGGGTCCCACAGAGCTCGCTGCTGGGGCTGGTGTTGTTCAATGTCTTCATTAATGACACTAGAGATGGCATTAATGGCAAAATGTGCCTATTCATGGATGACACCAAACTCTGTGGGAGAGTGGACACAGCTGAAGGGATACAGGACCTACAGGAAGATCTGGAAAAGCTAGGGAGATGGTCCAGGATATGGCAGCTTGGCTTCAATGCCAAGTAATGCAAAGTTATGCATATTGGAGCCAAGAATCCTAGGACAGAGTACTACCTGGATGGAGTCTGAGTATCTGCATCCGAGTATCTGCATCTGAGGAGGAGAAGGACCAGGGAGTGATGATTACTAGTGACCTGAAGCACTCCATGCAGTGCAAGAAAGCAGCACCAAAGGCAAACAAGATGCTGGGATGCATATCTAGAGGGATCAGTAGTAGGACAGAGGAGGTTATACTGCCCTTGTACAGGTCACTGGTAAGGCTGCATCTAGAATATGGAGTTCAGTACTGGTGCCCACAACTCAAAAAGGACATTAACCCACTGGAGAAGGTCCAGAGGAGTTCTACAAAGATGATAGCCGGTCAGCAGGTTAAGGCATATGAGGAGAGGCTGAGGGCACTGAACATGTACTCCCTGGAAGACAGGAGAGAGAGAGGGGGGACATGATTGGGACCTTCAAGTACTTGAAAGGGATAAATAAGATTGATAAGGAGAGTCACTTTAAGCTGAGTGGCAACCATAACATGAGGGAGCACAGTCTTAACCTGGAGGGTGGGAGGTTTAGGAGGGAGATCCGGAAGCACTTCTTTACCGAGAGGGTGGTGGACATTTGGAATGCACTGCCAGAAGAAGTAATCTCATTGAAGACAGTGAGCAGATTTAAGAGAGGCTGGGACAGGCACAGGGGGAGGGTAAGGGTTATGAGTAGGGAGGATGGGAGGAGTGGGGAGGGAGGGGGACCTGGGACATTAGCTCAAGTTATGGACCCTGCAATACATGCAGACTTGATAGACCAAGTGTCTTTCTTCTGCTGGCTTCTTCATACGTTCATATGACAATCATGGGCAAAATGACAGAAGGAGCAGAAGAGGGGGTCCAGTCTGGCTAGGGTGGACTTTAGTTTAGTTTATTGTTCTAGGAATTACTACCTTTGAGCCAGAGGCTCTTTTATAAAGGTTCTATGTCAATTAGGTACAGTACAAAAGGTTACATAGATAACACAACAATTTGTGTTGTGTCAGGAGCAAGAAAACGTACAAATACATATCAAATCACTTGTGCAAAAGGACATGAGATATCAATAATCACATTATTATTACAAGAAAGAGGTCATGCCAGATTAGGAGAAACAAATAGGGAAAAAGTCCAGAACAGAGAGGTTAAGTGAAAGGTGTGGGGAGCAGACAATAGCAGGAGAAAAGGTTTCCCAAACATGTCTTTGTCAAATAACGAAACAAGGTGGGTAGTGAGAAAATAGGAGGTTTAATCAGGGCAGATCACAGGAGCTGGAGGTGGCAAGGTGAGAGAAAAGCCTTGATTTGAAAATACCTAGAGAGGTGGAGGCAGTAATATGAGTGCTGAGGGCATTTAGCCAGCTGGGGGCACGATAGGCAAATGATCTTTGTCCCTGAGAAGTCTGGCATCGGGGGACTTGGAGAGGCTTTTGTTCTGATCTTCTGGTAAACGGTGCTAGCCGGCATAACAGGTCTTGGATACAGGGTGGAGTGAGGCCCAGAGTGGATTTTTTCACCATCAGGCAGGTAAGGTACTTTATCCGGTTTGAGAGTTGCAACCAACCTGAGTCAGCATAGAGTTCACATGTGTGGGTACGTTGATGTACACCAGTGAGCAGCCGACAGGCCTTATTTAGGGATGTTGTAATGTGACTAAGTGCTGTAGTAGTGGCAGATCCGTATATAACTAAGCCATAGTCAACGACTGAGATGATAGAAGATTGGATGGCAATCCTCAGTGCAGAATGGGTAAGAAGCTGTCGGTTCCAATACAGAATCCCAATTCACTGATTAATAGTTTTAGCTGTACTATCAATGTGAGTTGCAAGGTTAGGCCTTGATCAAAGTTGATTCCAAGATATTTGAAAATTGGCACTTGTTCAAGGGTATTTCCCAGGTATGTATTAATGGTGAGTGGGACTTGCCGTTTCTTTGCTTGATGGGTTAGAAAGAGCATGGATTTAGTTTTTTGTGGTTTAGAACCAGCTTATGTTCAAGGAACCACATCTCAACTTTGGAAAAAGCATGCTGAAGGTTGAGGCTAAGAGGTTCGGATCTTTATGAGTGGCAAGAATCACGGCATCATCAGCATAGAGGATTAATTGTTCAGGGCAGGATTTGGGGAGGGAGTTTAGGAAAAGGCTGAAAAGGAGGGGGCCCAGGATAGATCCCTAGGGATCTCCTGAGCGAACCGGTTTTGAGTCTGAGAGAACTCCAGCTACTTTTACAGATTGAGAGCGCTGAGCAAGGTAATTTTCTACCCAGTCACCAGGACCCTGCGAGAGCCCTAGGGATAGAAGTTGTTTGATAAGTAGGCCATGGTGAACTGTATCAAATGCCATGTTAAGTCAATGTAGACTGCTCCAGTTAGGTTTCCTTGTCATGGCATTGTGGATTGCTCCTGAGAATTCAAGTAGGGCAGTCGATGTGCTGTGCCCTTTCCTAAATCCATGCTGCTGAGTGCATAGGATGTTGTGCTTTTCCAGGTAGTCTGAAAGTTGGTCCGCCACCAAGCGCTCAAGGGCCTTAGAGAGAGGTGGTAGATTGATATCGGCGACAGTTAGCCAGGCAGTGACTTATCACCACTTTTGTGCACCGGAGTGACAACTGCAGCCTTCCATTTCCTAGGGAATTGGCTGTAGCAGAGGGAGAGATTGAAAATTTTTGTGAGGGGGAGCAGTACTTCCTCCAGAGTGAGGGGCAGAAGTTTAAGGTCAATCTTGTCGCTGCTTGCTCGGGACTTAGAAATGGCCTTCGTTACATATTTATAGACTTCATGTGCCTTTACTAGTTTGAAATGGAAGGGTGGTTTGGTTGGAGAGGCAGTAGTAGAAGTAGAAATTGGAGGGTCAGCTTCAGTAAAGAAATCAGATGAGAGGACACCACTAAGGTCTGTGAAGGTATCATTTAGGGTGTTTGCAATGATCTCTGGGTCTAATGTAGTGGTTCCATCCACATTCGTTATTGTAGGAGAGGATTTGGACTGCTGACCCATGATATTCTTTATGTTGTCCCAGAAGGATTTCCTTCGCCCAGGAGTTGGAGAGGCATTCTTGAAGTAGAGCTCTTCATCAAGCGGATCTGTTTAGTACAGTGGTTGTGAGCCTGTTTATACTTTTTGAATGTCCGACAGAGTGCCAGTAGCTCTTGCAGTGGCCCAGAGGTGATCCCTACTTTTGAGTTGTGCCAATAGCTTGCCGTGAGCCAGGGATTTGTGAGTGCTTTGATTTTATGCTTTTTTACTGGTGCATAGGTGTCACAGGTGTGCTGAAAGTAGTAATAAAGTAATCAAGGCTAGGTCAACATCTTGAGTTTTGTAAATCAGGACCAGTCTATCTGCCTAAGACAGGTCTTGAGATGAGTAAGGCTGCTATAAGGTAGGACTTCACATAGATGGTTTTGTAGGCTAGCTTACTTAAACTTCATTTGTCCAGGTACATATTATTGGAGAGTGATCACTGAGCGAGTCAGGAGAACACTTACATTGGTTATACTGGGTAGGGTGGCTGGTAAGTATCCAGTCAATGAGGGTGCTGGTCCCTGATTTGTAGTTTTTCCTGGTAGGGGAGTTTACCACTTGTGTTAAATTTGCTGCTAGGATGGCATCTTTGTTTGACCCTGCATCAGGAGCAAGCCAATTTATATTAAAGTCCCCAAGGAGAAGGAGTTCGATGTCAGAAGGTTGTGTACTTACAAACTCAAGGACATCCTGTAGGCTGGAATCAGGATCTTTTGGTGGGATATAGACAGCAGCAATCGTGATGACTTTGTTTTGGGCACCAAGTAGTATCTTGATAGGGAGGAGTTGCACTGAGGTTTCTGTGGTGGGATAAGAACCAGGGAGACAGGTGAGGTAGTCCTTTATGTAGATTGCACATCCACCACCCCTTTTTGAGGTCCTATCCAGCCTGAATATCTTGTAGCCTTGTATAGAGATGGCATGATCCGAGTATTAGGTGTCAGCCAAGTCACGATGAGCAAGGATATCCAGGTTGTGTTGGCTGGCAAAGATTTGAAGGGAGGCCAGTTTTGGGAGGAGACTGCAGATGTTTAAGGTAGCAATTTTGGAGTCCCCTCCATTTTGGCAGGCTTTGTTGTACTGTAGAGACAGGGCCAGGATTTGAGTGGACACTCTGATATCAAGAGGAGGAGGAGTAGGAGTTTAGAGACAGTTGCTGTACTTTGTAATCAATTGAATTACACTTCTGAGGCTTATGCGGCTTGGACCAGTGCAGGCATCAGAGACCCAGAGCAAGGAGATTGTTAGTAATAGAGGATGATATGCCCATTTATCCTTGATTAGCTTGTCAGTCACAACCTAGTCGCTTGCAGATAGGTAGCTGGTGGTTAAGTCAAAAGCCAAAGAATGATCAACAGCTGAGGTCCAGAGTCACTGAAATGTTAAAATTCCTGAAGGTGATTAACTGTGCCTGCACATATGCAGGATGTGAAATCCCTTTGTCTGTATGCTTCTTTGTCATTCAAACAGGTTGCTGAAAAGCCCACATACAGATCATGGAGCAGGTCAGATGAAAATGTGGATTCCAGCGGACCCAGAGTCACCGAGTTTGTCAGATGTAGTTGCTTCACTTGTGTTTTGGTGGGATAGCTTCCAAAAGTTGATTTTAAAATGAAAATAAAGATACCGATGATGATTTTTGCAGAAATCCAGTCCAGGAGACTTTCACGGATGTAGTGAGCAAGAATGGTATAGTTACCACAAGCAGAAAAACATGTAAATCCACAAAAACTAAACTACAGACACAGACAAACACAAGCAGCCACCACACAGACCCAGGCGGCACTGTAGACTATGTCACCATAGTCAAAGATAGGGAAATCATTTTCTGCACAATTGCTCAGCAAACCAGCAGGGGGATGCAGCCACGATTGTGGTACAAGGTACCCAGCTTGGGGTGAATCTTTTTGTGGATGGCATCACTATGTGTGGAGAAGTCTAGGTGCTGGTCAAGCCAGACCCTGAGATATCTGCAGGAGGTGCAAGTCTCTAGAGAAGTCCCATACAGGGTGTGGAAGGTGGGGGTGGAGGGGAGCAATGAAAGTCTCTGCCTTGTGCCGAAGGTCATGGAGACAGTTTTTTTGGTGTTGAGAAAGAGCGGATTTGAATGAAACCAGTGCTGAACATCATTGAAGTCTTGCTGAAGTCTGGTCGCCACATCAGAGGTCGAGGGGCCAGATGTATACAGTACTGTATCATCCACATACACGTGAATGGATGTGTGTGGGCAGGCAGTAGGCAGATCGTTGAGGAAGATGGAGAACAAAAGTGGGCCAAGGACAGAACCTTGGGGTACACCAGTAGTAACAGGGAGGGAGGCAGAGGTGGTGTTACCAGTTCTGACAGATTGGGATCTGCCTACAAGATAGGAGTGAAACCAGCTGGTGGCCACGCTAGAGAACCCAGTAAGAGAGAGCTTGGATAGGAGGAGTGAGTGAGAGACAGTGTTGGAAGCTTTACCCAGGTTGACAAAAATGGCTGAGGTGATGTGGCCTCTATCCATACCAGTGAGGATGGAATCTGTGAGTCTTAGGGGAGAGAGAGGTGGTGGTGGTGGAGTAGAACTTCCTAAAACCAGACTGGTAGGGTGTGAAGAAGGAAGAGGAATCAAGATAGGAGGAGAGTTGTGAGAGGACTAGGTGTTCCTGGATTTTAGCCGGGATAGGGAGGAGGGAAATCAGACAGTAATTACCAGAAGCAGAGGGGTCACCACCTTAAGGAAGGGGGATGACTGTGGCGTGCTTCCACTTGGATGGGATAGAGGCCAAAGAGAACAAGGGGTTATAGAGTGAGGCCAGAGGGATGGCGATGGCTGGAGCCGACAAGTAGAGCAATTTGGAGTCCAGGCCAGTGGGGCATTTGCCCTTGGAAGGTTAAGGGTGACTTGGACTTTGTAAATTTCCCCCTAGAAAATCAGACGGAAGGTGAAAGAAGGGCCAGAGGGAGGAGTTTGATTGATGGGGAAAGAGGGGGTTTGCGGGTCAGGGGGAGAGTGGACAGAAGTAAAGATGTACATTCTGTGAAGAAGGAACTGAATTGAGAGGCCACTTCGAGTGGGTCTGTGACCGTGGAGTCACCTACATTTAGAGCAGGGGTGGAGGGGCTGAGAGGAAGGGGAGAATAGTGATTTAACCACCTTCCAAAATTTAGCTGGATGGCTTAAATTGGTGTGGAAGGTATCTTTCAAGTAGCTGACTTTAGCCCTACAGATTTGTCTTTTACAAGCATTTTGTAGAGCGTGATATTTTTGTTGATGCACGGGTGAGCCAGAGACCTGGACAGATTTCCAAGCTTGATCCCTGTCTCTGAGAAGGGCCATGATGTCCACAAAAATCCATGGTAAGTGGGCACCCCTCACCTGAGCTCATCTGAGTGGGGCATGAAAGTTCCAGTCTGTGATAAACCTTGTCTTGAAGTACTCCAAGGCGGAGTTAATAGAGGTAGCCCGGGGGGATGTAGGACCAATCTGTGTTTGCCAGGTTGTTTAGGAGTGATGCAAGGTCCAGGGATTTAAAGTATCATGCCAAGATTGTTCGGGGAGGATGCCTTGGGCCTGTATATTTTCCTTACTGACTAGATCATGTGATGATCACTTAAGGAGTCTGGTATCAGTCCTGAGATGAGTATCCAATGTGGGTGGGAGGTAAGGGACCAGTCCAGGAGAGAGTGATTCAGTGATTTTGAGTTTGAAAATGTTGGCTCACTAATCTGTTGAGATAGGTTTAGTGCTGCCACCTGGCTGAGAAGCTTGGAGCTAGTGCTGGAGAGCCAGTTCTGGTTGAAATCTCTTAGGATATTTAGCTCACCCCCGGAGGCCTGAGAGATTAAGATAGTCAGGTGTTCTGAGATGGAGGGCATAGTGGAGTCAGGGAAGCAATAGGACCCAGCAATAAAAATGGGGCATGTATGAGGGAGGGAGAGTTTGATTAATAAAGCATTGATGGTGTGCGTAGGCATTGGCAAGGGGGGGGCCGGGGTAAATTGAAATGATGAATAGATGTACATGGCAATGCCACCATCTCTTTTGTTGCCAGGCTGGTTGTGACGAATAAGACTGAAGCCAGGAATAATGAATTCAGCATCCTGGTTATAAGGTTTTTTATTTTATTTTTTTAAATTTATTTCAGTTTGGGATTAAATACCTTTGAGCCATAGGCTCATTTACAAAGGTTCCAGGTCAGACAAGGTACAAGACAGATTAAAATACAACAAATAACTCAATAACTTAGGTACATCACAAATACATCTCTAGTATAAAATATAATTGCAAAGAAAATGATTCAACAGGTTCAGGATTACGCTGGTTACATACATAGAATCATATTTCATAAATGAAGAATACACTTTAGATTCCATGAGCTTAGAATTTCTCAAGGAGGTTTCAGTGTCAGTTCAAGAAATGGGTGAGTAAGGAAACACTGTTGGCTGGGGACGGCAGCTCAAGGTTGAAATGAGACTGAGCCAGGGTATGGGAAGGCAGCCATATAGGGACTTGGATGGGTAGCAAGAATAGCTGCAGCCTGAAGAGGTTTTGTCATAGAAGTTGGGAGGTCAGAGTGAGAGAAAAGTAGCAATAGGAGGAGATGGGTGGGGGTGGCCAGGGGGTGGTAGAAAATAGGAGTAGAAATAGGAGGAAGTGGGTGGAGGTGGACAAAAGGGTGATAGGTAAAGAGAGTCTTGATAGGTATTTTTGGTATGGTTGGGTTAGGAGGGGCAGTTACACATGCAGGATAGAGCAAGATGTGCTCGGAGACCAGCTTTGAAATTGCTGACCCTATTACATTCGATGAGGTCAGGAGGTAGGTCATTTATCCACTTATGTCCTGTAAAGGACAGGGACCTTTGTGCTGTTGAGATGCGCTTGAAAGGAACAGCAAGTATGCTCCTAGAGCACCTCTGAGTACTGATAGTTGGCTGGTCTATTTTAAAAAGACGCAAAGTAGAATTGAGGCAAATCCTAGTAAGGCTTTCTTTCCTAAAAGGCAGGCCTGGTATTGGGCCCTGAGGTGAAGGGATAGCCATCTGGTTGCTTTGTAGAGGTTGCAGGTATGTGTCCAGCGATCAGCACTCAGAACTAACTGACATGCTTTATTTAGCAGGATTTTTACCTTTTTGGGACAGTGTCTGTCCCACCACTGTAGATTAGGAGGCTGTAGTCGATGAAGGATAGCACTGAGCTGTGGGTGACAAGCTTTAGCACCTCAGGTGACATGTAGCGAAGATGTCGATAAAGAACACTTAGCTTCACATTGGCAGATGATTACCTGGTCTACATGTGTAGAGAATGAGGGGGTGCTATCCAATTGGATCACAAGATATTTAAAGGTGTTGACCTGCTCAAGTATATCCCCTTTGAAGCTCTGTATTTGTAGTATCCTGAATGTCTTCCTGTTCTGTGGAAGCATAAAGAACATGCTCTTGTTTTTTTTTGTAGTTAAGTAGCAATTTGCTGTCACAAAACCACTCCTCAAGTCTATGGAAGTTTGCTTCCAGCTCATAGTTGATGGCGGGAAGGTTTGCCCCACTCACGGAAATGACAGCATCATCTGCATATAACACAATGTGTGCATGACAGGCTGAGGGCAGACAGTTAATGAAGATGCAAAACAGGAGCGGTCCCAGTATCGAGCCTTGAGGGACTCCAAGAGTCACTACCGTGGGTTTGAAAAGCGAGTTGCCATTTCTGACTTCTTGTAACCTGTCAGACAGGTAGCTCTTGAACCAGGTGAGCATATCCAGGGATAGGCCTATTGAGAGTAGGTATTGCAGAAGGAGTTGATGGATAATGGTATAGAATGCCTTTGTGAGGTCTATGAAGATCGACCCCACTACTAGACCCTCATTGAAGGCATTGTATAGCTGAGTGGTGTAGTCAAGTAGGGCGGTTATGGTAGAATGATCTTTCCAGAACCCATGTTGTTGGGTACAAAGTAGGTTGCGCTGTGTAAGGTACTCTGTAAGCTGGTCAAAGAAAACACATTCCAAAACCTTGGACAGAGGGGGTAGTATACAGATAGGCCTGTAGTTTGTTAGGTTTGTGGAATTACCTGTTTTAAGGAAAGGGGTGACCACAGCTTTCTTCCACTTGTCTGGGAACACACCAGACCTTAGCGAGGCATTGAAGACTTTGGTAAGTGGGTCAGCCAATTTGTTTAATGTGAGTTCAACTAGCTTCATGTCAGCAAGGTCGGTCCCTCTTCTTGTCTTACCAAGAACATGTTTTACATACTTGATGGTATCTTTTCTGGTCAACTGTTTGAATTAGAAAGGGGAGGCACTGCTCTGTGTTAAGGTTGGTGGGGTGGTAGTGAGGGTCTGATTAGTGGTAGGAGAGGGACAGGTAATCCCTGGGAAGAACAGTGCTTAGGTCAGAGAAGACTCAGTTGAATGCATTAGCAATGTTAACAGGCTCATGGATTGTCCCTGTAGCAGTAACAATTAAGCCCAGCTGAGCTTTGGAGGCTTTTCTGGTGAGAGTTTTCACAGAGTCCCAGAACGCCTTTCTCTGGCCCCAGTTTCTTTTCAGAAGATCATTGTAGTAGCTTGCCTTTGCTACTAGGATGATCTTGGTAGATAAGTTTCTGGCAGACTTATTTTTAGTAAGATCTGCCTCACTACCTGAAGCTTTGGACCTATGTCAGAGGTTACCCTGTTCCCTCAAATGCTCAAAAATGGTGCCAGAGATTAGTAGTTCCACATGTTTTTTTTTGTTCTATGGGGCAAAGATAACACAGGCCTTTGTAAAGATTGTCATCAAGAAGTTGAGGGCTTGGTTTCCCTCCTCGGTTCTGTCTAAGGGTGGCCAGTCTACCAATTGCAGATATTGTCTAAAGGAGTCCAGTTGCCCCATTCTCAGGTTTCAGCCAGGTCTCAGAGAAAATTTGTATATCAGGTCTTGAGGAGAGAACAATTGGCTACAGCATGGTTAGTTTGTTTAGAAGGCTGCAGATATTTAGGTGAGCAAGTTTTAGGCCCAGTGGGAGTTGGAGGGGGGTGGGGTTTGGACCGGGGGTAGGATTTGGACTAGGGTTGGGTTCGATGTCCCCGGATAGAAGGGACAAAAGAGTTATCAGAAGTTTGGTTTTGGGCATGGCCCATAGAAGCTTGCAATGGTAATTTGGTGGCTGGAAGGAAGGAAGAAAGGTGCTGAGGAGACATGGGTGTGGAATTTTAGGGCTACTAGCCCGGCGTGGAAGGTGGGTAGTAGGACAGAAGGACCAACCAACAGATTGAGTACATGAACATCAGGGAGCAGTTCGGCAGTTAAGGTTGGGGAGTGGGTAGCTGGAGCAACTAAGGTAATAAATACTAGCTGATGAGGCTGCTCCTCCGGGTAGGAGGAGGAGGATGGTAGTGACACCAAAGGAGCTAGCTGAAAAACTTCAGTTAGGTATAAAGGCAATATTGTGATCCAGCAGGTAGTATGATATGGGTTTAGGGTTGGTAGTGGCCACTAGAGGTGGGTGCAGTTAATCTGAAGATGGAAAATTTGGCTGATTGTTTTTTATTGACATGTAATCATAGCTATATAAGTAGTTGGCCTCCACGGTGGTGGTGAGGGTAGTGGGGCAGCCGACGAGAAGCGTCGGTGGGGACTATCACACTGCGATTCAAAAATTTTGTCCATTGCAACTCTGACCAAATGCCGCATCTGTTGCAAATGTTCCAGGCAGGAGACAGCTTGCAGCCTGGGAGGGGCCATCGCAGACCTGACCCTCATGACCACTCTGGGAGCTGAAGAAAGGAGGCAAGAGAAAGAAATTAAAAGCAGGTAAGTAGGAGGGGGCTGAGCAGAGAGAAGGATGGGGGATGAGGAGCAGGAGGATACTGTCATTTAGAACAAACCAGGGAGGGCTGTCTCCTTTGTAACAAAATTAACATAACCTGGGCAGGCTAGTCCTGACATGAGAATTCTCTAAGAGTACAATTATCAGCTCTCTACTATCGGGAAATCACTGAGGCTAGCAGAAGGACTTGAAGACTTTGCAGCACAAAAGTACTTAAGGGTACTCTAAATTCAGGAGCTTATTCAAAATACAGCTCACTGCAGAAGAAGTGCTTTACACTTAAATCGTGTGCATTTAAAATTCATATTCATGCTCGAGTTAAAACTTTAGCAGGAGATGCAGGCATTTTACAAGGCTTAAAGCATGCTGCACCCTGTAGCGTGATAAAATAAGAATCAATAGGATTAGGCTTGCTAAAAGGAATCAGAACAAGTAAACCACAGCTAGAATACATGGAAAATCCATTTAAAGTGTACAGCACCGTGCCACGAATCTGGCTAGTCTTGCAAAAAATAAGGAAATAAAAGCTATCTGTAATGTAAAACACATGGAAATCCAAGTAAAGCACACAGCACAGCAGCACAAAACTGCCTAGGCTAGCTAAAAAGTAGTGAAATAGCCAGCCAGGTGGTGCTGAGGGTTGAGGCACTGGACGCCATGCCTTGCGCCACGCTGGCTACCAGGGGATTGGGAATGGACTCAGGTCATCAGGGTCAGCAGGGGAGAGGGTGGATTGAGCATCTTAGGAATGCTGTCCTCACTCTTGGGTGGATAGAAGGGTGCATGTTGCTCTGTAGCGATGCCCAGTGATGATTGAGTGTAGCAGAGGGCTTGCCCAAGGGCAGTGCACAGAACGAGGAGGAGCACGGCAAGACATTGGCTTACACGTGAACGTCATTGCACTGTCGGCACCTGGGGAAAAATGGGAGGAAAAATGGCTGAGCGTGACCAAGGCAGTTTGGTGGCCATACTCCCACCAACCCAGAGGACTGTCATAGAATGTGCTGGGGGTCCAGTCCAGCTCAGCTCGGAAGCATGGGGCCTCGGCAAGTTGCAGCAGCTGTGCTGGACCCCATCATGTGGTAAGCCTGCTGCCCGGTGGTGGGGCCATTGGCTGGATGCCCCCACCGGTGTGCACTGCAGTAGGCGCAGAAAAAGTGACATGATGGAAAAAAAAAAAGTAGTGAAATAAAGCTATCTGTATTGTTCTGACAATAAGATTAATGGCAGAGAGCAAATGGGGCAGTACAGTTCAAATTTGCACCAAAATGGATTTGGCAGTCTTCCACACTGCGATTCAAAAGTTTTGTCCGTTGCTCCTCTGATCAAACACCATACCTGTTGTAGTGTTCCGGGCAGGGAATTGGCTTGCAGCTTGGGGGAGGGCCATAGCAGACCTGGTCCTCACAATCAGGAGCTGTTGCAGTGTTCCATGTGGGGAGTTAACTTGCAGCTCGGGGAAGGGCCACAGCAGATCTGCCCCTCATGACCACTCGGGGAGCTGTTGCAGTGTTCTGTGTGGGGAGTCAGACTGCAGCTCAGTGAAGGGCCATAGCAGACCTGGCCCTCATGACCACTCGGGGAGCTGTTGCAGTGTTTTGGGCGGGGAGTCAGCTTGCAGCTCGGGGGAGGGCCATAGTAGACCTTTCCCTTATGACCACTCTTGGGGAGCTATTGCAGTGTTCCGGGCAGGGGGTCAGCTTGCAGCCCAAGGAAGGGCAGTAGCAGACCTGGCCCTCATGACCACTCAGGGAGCTGTTGCAATGTTCCGGGCTTGGAGTCAGCTTAGCTCTGGGAGAGCCAGGCAGTCTGGCCTCATGACCACTTCTTGGGGAGCTTTGCAGTGTTCTAGGCGGGGAGTTGGCTTGCAGCTCGGGGGAGGGCCATAGCAGACCTGGCCCTCACTACCACTTGGGGAGCTGTTGCAGTGTTCCGGGTGGGGAGTCAGCTTGCAACTCGGGGGAAGGCCGTAGCAGATTTGAACCTCATGACCACTCAGGGAGCTCTTACAAGAACTGCATTTCTGACATGAGGAGAAGGCTACAGTTACCATATACTATTTCTAAAGTATTGTGTTCTCAGCTGTGACAGAGAAAGATGGTCCTGTGATCTTAAGCATGGAGCACTGTACTGTGTGAGCAGTGACTCTGAAGGGAAGCAAACCTGCAGACTCTCCAAAAGGCAGTCTAAGCTAAGTGGTGGCAGCTACAGAAGTATTGAGAAAGCCGATGAAAGTGACACAGGATGAGTACAGCAAGGACCAGTCTGTCAAAGGGCTGCTAGCCCTTTTCTGGGTATTCCTCTGGTATACTTCTGCAGCCTCATTTCTGGGTCTCCTCAATCAGTTGCATTTATGCTGCTCTCTGGTAAAGGCCCTCTGTTCTCTGTAGTGATTACCGAGCAGGAGTACTTGTTCAGCAAGACTGCTCTCTGCCCAACTTTCTCTATATTTCTGCCCCCTCCTTTAGTCTGACAATCTCCCTTCCCATCGTTATTTTTTCCAAAAAGGAAAACACTTCTGGATCAAAAAGCCTACTATTTTGGAGTAGCAAATGGCTGAAATGACCAGCCACTTTCTGTGATGGGTGACAGCTCTTGCAACTCCTTTAAGGTTGCTTTGAAAAAAATATATTTATTTATTTATTTAGTTTTTGTTTATTTATTGAAAACTTTGGAGATTACTTTGAGCACAAGTGCTCATTTACAAAGGCTCCATATCAAATACAAACTCACAAAAAACATTACTAGTACAACATGGCATTGTTCATTAGAGAAGGGATAGTGTGCAGCAGGGAGGAGGAGGAGGAGAAGGGGGAAGGGAATGTGAAGGTGATCTGGGCCACCCTTCAGGATATCTAGGGAAGGAAGAAGGTCAACCTAGGGGCTGTCTACAGGCCTTCCACATATTTGGAAGACGTGGACAACAAACTGGTAGTAGGGGTAGGGGTGCATAATGTGATATTGGGTGATTTTAACTTAGCGGGAGTAGACTGGACTACCATGACATCTGCATCTGCTAAAAAGCAAAGAGTGCTAGACACCTTCCAGGATGAATTTCTGACTCAGCTGGAAGGGGAGCCAATTAGAGAGGGAAACATCCTGGACTTGGTACTAGCAGATGGAGACCAGGTTAAGAACCTGGTGGTGGAAGACCCTTTGGCTGGATGCTGTCACTCCACAGTATGGTTCACCTTAGACCTGGGGAATTAGTGGAAGCAAGCAAAGACCACAGTAGTTGACTTTAGGGGGGAAAACTTCTGGGAGATGGCTGATATCCTAAGGGAACATATAGGGAAAATCAGACCAGGGATGTACATGGAGACAGAGTAGGACATTATGAAGCTGGGCATCCTGAAGGCCATGAAAACCTGTGCAAGATCCCACCATAAAATGGGTGGGGCTAGGAAACTTTGCTGGTGGACAAGGGAATTGCAGGAGGGAGTGAGAAACAAAAGGATGGCCTTTAGATGGTACAAGTGCTCTCGTAGCAAGGCAGACAGAGAGGAATATCACAGGATCTCCAGGGTAGTCAGTAGGAGGGAAAGAGCTGCCAACACTGAAAAAGAGCTTAGGTTAGCGCAAGGAATCAGAGAGGGGGAAAAGGAATTCTATAGATATGTTAGGGAGAGACAGAAGGGTGGGGGCAGATAAACAAGCTGAGGAAAGGGGGGATTGGTAGAGGTGGTGGAAGAGCAGGCTGAAGTGCTTAATGATTATTTCAGCTCAGTCTTTACTAGGGGAAAGGGATGGGCCACATCCACAGGAGGGGGGGGACAGGCTAGGGGCCATGGGGGCCAGTCTCTCACAGATGGTGAGATCTAGGTGAGGAAGGTGAGGGAGGCTTTCAGGTCCTTGAGGACGGATAAAGCCCCAGGCCCAGACAGCATTCACCCCAGGATTCTAAAGGAACTGGCTGATGTCTTAGCGGCTCCAGTGATGGATCTGTTCTGTTCCTGCCTGCAATCAGGATGTGTTCCTCTGGACTGGAGGATGGCACACCTCATGCTCTTCACAAGAGTGGACTGCAGGATGAACCAAGGAACTACAGACTGGTCAGCCTGACATCCAAAGTGGAAAAGATGATAAAGGCCATCTTAAAAGAAAGGATGGTGTAGTTCCTGGAGGCAAATGGTTTTCAAGATGAAAACCAACATGGGTTTGTTTGGGGGAGATTGTGCCAAACCAACCTAGTTGAATTCTTTGATTGGGTGACAAGATCCCAGGATGAGGGAAAGCCTGTTGATGTCCTGTACCTGGACTTAAGCAAGGCATTCGATTCAGTCCTGCATGGTAGGCTGATATGGAAATTGAGGAACCTGGGGTAAGAGAAAAAATGGTGGGGTGGGTTGCAACCTGGTTTAACAACAGACAGCAGAGGGTGGTGGTAGGGGGTGAAGCCCTTGACTCACAGAAGGGTTATCAGTGGTATCCTACAAGGTTCAGTGTTGGGATCTATCCTTTTCATTGTGTTCATTGTGGACATCGGAGAGGGAGTTAGGAGTAGAATGATCCTGTTTACTGACGATTCCAAACTGGAAGCTAAGGTTGACAGCAAGGAGGGAAGGAGGGCACTTCAGGAAGACTTGGTGAAGCTTGAAAATTGGGCACACATGTGGCAGTTAGGGTTTAATCCATGTAAGTGTAGCGTTCTGCATCTGGGTATTAGGAATCCCGGATATAACTACCATGTGGGAGGAGAATGGCTGACTGTATCCACGATAGAAAAGGGGTGATGATTGACACTAAATTGAGCAACTCTGAGCAGTGCAGAGAGCAACTGTAAAGGCAAATAAAATGCTTGGGTGTATTGCTAGGGGGATAATGTCCAGGATCAAGGAGGTTATACTTCCCCTGTACAATTCGCTTGTGAGGCTACACCAGGAATACTGTGTGCAGTTCTGGCATCCTCGATTAAAGAAAAACATCACTCTGTTAGAGAGAGTCCAGAGAAGGGTGACAAAGATGATCTGTGGTCTGGGGGAAATTTCATATGAAGACAGACTTAGAAAGCCAAGCATGTACTCCCTGGAGGACAGAAGGGATAGGGGAGATATGATAGAGGCCTCCAAATACATGAAGGGGATCAATAGGGTTAAACTGGACAGTCTGTTCAAATTGAAGGAGGAGGGGTCTACGAGAGGCCACAGTTTAAAACTGGTAGAGAGATGGTACAGAGGGGAGGTAAGGAGACATTATTTCACAGAGAGGGTGGTGGTACCTTGGAATGCGCTTCTAGATGAGCTGATGGAAACTGTAGGTGAATTCAAGAAGTGTTGGGATAGATACAGGAGCGTGGTACAGGATGGAAGAAAAGAGAACAGCAGGGGTATTCTTGGGAGTGAGAGTGGAAGTGATGAGTTACAAAAGGGAGGTAGAGCAGCAGAAGAGATAGACCTTTAGGCCTAATCTGCTGGCAGCTATGTATGTATGCACGTATGTATGTATGTATTTAATAATAAGTTCCAGAGGACTTGCAGCAGAGTCAGCTTAAAATACTTAAGAAAGAACAATTCCATACAGTTATGAAAAAATCCATGCAGATTGTTGCATTAAAAGTCATAGAAAGTCGTCCCAGTGGCGTAGAGGGTTGAGGCATGGGCACCTTACCTCTTACCACCCCGGCGACCCGGGTTTGGGAACGGACTTGGGTGCCGGGGTTTGGCAGGGGAAGGGGAAGGATCAAGCATCTGCAGGACTGCTCTCCTCCCCTGGGGTGGGTTAGGGATGCATGGTCGCTCTGCAGCGGCACCCAGTGGAGACTGGGAGCATTGCAGAGGGAGCATTTCAGGGGAAACAACAGGAAACGGAAATACTGCTCTGGAGACTGGCTGGATGATGGCTGCCGGCCTAAGGACACCTCCGAAGACTCCCAGAGGCCACGCAACATCTCAGTAGTGCCTGGGACCAAAAGAAATAGTGTGCCAGTTTCCTCCAACCGGTGCCTTCCCCCTCAGAAGAGAGGGACCCACTGGGTACAGGGTTATGCCGGGCTATACCGAGGTTGGCTGCAAATATGAGGTAAGGTGGCTTGCATGGAGATAGTAGTAGGAATGTCTGAGGGTTCATGGCGGCTCGAAGGAGAGGCAACTCCTGAGTACGATGGGGCAAAAATAGATAACTCAAAAAAAAAGTCATACAATATATGCAGAGAGGAATCAAATAAAAAAGTTTAACAGTTACAATTTCATTCCCCAAAGATCACATAAACTGATCAAGCTTGGTGAGATTCAGTAGCATATCAGGCAGATCATTAACCAATTAGAGCCCCTGACAACAAATGACCATTTGCCCAGCTGAGTATGCTGGAAAGGAGGTTTATGAGCATTTCTGGTAATATTTCTGGTGTTGTAGTGATTTGTGATGGTGCTGGATTGGTTTGAGATGGTGCAGAAGCAATTTGTTAAAGTAGGGGGTGTTAGGCCCAGGAGTGTCATTTTGGTTAGCAAACAGGTATGGAGCTTTATTTTGCTGGCTAAAGGTAGCCAGTTAGTGAGTGTGAAAAGGGTACAACTATGAGTGCAGTTATCTGTACCAAGTACAAAGTGACATGTCTTACTACAGATCAGCTTTACACTGTTTAGCACAACATCACAGGCAGCTGTATAGACAGGGAAGCCATAATCTATCAGTGACAGAATGGAGTTGGCCACAATACAGCATCTAACATTCCTAGTAAGGTTGTTCCAGTTATAGTACAGGGTACACAGTCTTCTTATAACTATGGCTACCAGATTGTCAACATGGGGGGGAGGAAGATAAGGTGTCATCAAGAGGTACTCCAAGGTATTTGAAGGTCTCTTCCTGTTCATGGGTTTGTCCCACATTGTTTCTGATGACAAATGGTGGAATTGCCCTGTTCTATGGGATGGTAGAGAAGAGTGTGGTCTTTGTTTTCTTTTGTAACTGACAACCAGTTTGTTGTTGAAGAACCAGCTTTCTAGTGCCCTGAAGTTACTGTACTTTGGAGAGTGGTGGTGATCCTGTTAAGGTCAGGGTTTTTGGAATAGAAGACAGCATCTTTGGCATAGAGGAGTATGTTGGCAGTTTGACAGACATTGGGCAGTTGATTTATGAATAGGCCAAATAGGAGTGGGCCCAAGATGGAGCTCTGGGGGACACCAACAGATACTGTTCTAGTGTTAAACACGGATTTATCGATCTTCACAAGTTGGCAGTGATAGGTGAGATAGCTGTGGAACCAGTCAACTGTGTTCTGTGACAAACCCAGGCCAAGGAGCTTATGGTTGATCAGATCAAAGGCCTTAGTAAGGTCAATATATATATATATATATATATATATATATCTCCAACAAGGCCACCATTGCCAAGGGCCTCATGAACATAATTGGTTTACTTAGCACATTATAATGGTGACTCAAACAGAGCAACTCAGTTTTGAGTGACTCAATTTGAGCGCCCATGATGTGAGCTACCCAGAAAGGGTAGAGAGGCACAGTTTTAGCACCATGGTATGGGGAAAAAATAGCAAGATAGTAGGAGGGCGAAGGAATGGAAGAGGAGGGTTCAGGAAGCAGAAGGTATATGGGCTGTAGTTTGGCAATGTGCTGCCAAGCTGCCTTTCTGGTGTGGTGGCGAGGCTGGTGGGCTGCAGTGAGGGAGGTCCAGGGTTTGGGGCTGGGCAGGTATTCTATTTTTTTTTATGTCCGCGTTTCTCCCCCTCCCCGACAAGCACCCCGCTGGAGTCGAGAATCCAAATTAGGAGAAGCTGGGGAAAGCTCTATGGGAAGTGGATATAGGGGCACAGCCCCCATAGATACATTGTTTTCCCATCACAGTTGTCGGGTTCACTGGGGAGTGTACATTGCTGTTTCGATTTTCAGCGATGTTCACTCACTGTAATGGCAATCGCGGTTTGGCAGTCACCGTCATGACATGAAACCATTGGTGTATTCTAACAGCACCGTGTTTGTGCTGTGGAGCTTCAAGAACCCATGTTGCTGTACACACTGGACACTGTATTTCTTAAGGTATGTTACATGTTGGTCAGGGTCAATAATCTTGAGTGCCTTGGATAGGAGGGATAGAATAAAAATGGGTCTGTAATTGCAAGCCAAGTGCTGTCTAGACCTTTGAAAACTGGTGCAACCAGTGCAGATTTCCACTTCTCGGGGGCTGGCATTATAGCCTAGAGACTAGAGTAATGAGCTGTGAATGAGCTTAGTACATCCAGCAGAAAACCTGGGTTTGTTTCTCACAACCTCCACTTGACTACTGTGGGACTCTTAGCAAGTCATTTAACCTCCCCAGTGCTCCCAGGTCACCCCTGAAAACAGGCACTTGTGCCTAGTGGGCCTTAGCCAGTTATCAAAGACTAAAATAAAAATCAAAAATAAAAATGTAAGTAGCACAGAGCAAAGTTAAAAATTCTAGAAATGGTGTGGAAAGTTCTTCTACTGCCAAGGAAAGAAGTTTCATATTAACCAAATCACTCCCACACCTAGTTTAGCCAAGTATCCTACTGATGTATTTCAAGGTGTTTTTTGACTAAAACAGCCTTAAAGTAGACTTTAGAGTATCCTGGTTCAGCGCCCACTATCGGGATGACTTCAGGATCGGGTTCCCTGCAGGGGGTCTGTGCAGGCTCAGTGAGGGATGACAGAACTGTGGTCAGTAAAGTCTGTGTTGAAGTAATTGACAATTTTGGTGGGATCATTGACCTCTCAACCCTCCACCCTGAGTATTTGAGGAATGGTTTTATTTCCTTGCCTTGGAGCTCTGAGATGTTGTCACAGAATGTTTTGCCACTGCTCCAGTTCTGGGTCTGCTGGTCATTATAGATATCAGATTTGTTCTTTCTCACCATACTGGTGCATTTGTTGTGGGCTTCTTGTACCTTTGCAGGTGGACGGGGATCCCCTTTCTCTTACCAGTACCCACAGGTTACTCCTCTCCCTAAGGCAGGCAAGGATTTTGGGGGTGATCCATCCGGGTAGTGTTCCTTTTGCCTTACATTCTTCTGAAGAGTGCAAATTTATTACAGGCACATGTGAACTCAGAGGCAAAGAATTCTAGAATGAGGTCAATATTAGGAAAGGCATCTAAGAAGCACCAAACAATTTACTATACGCCAAGTAAGCTTTGAATTCAGGCACCTTCTATTGGTTTAGGACTCAGCTGATTGTGATCCAGTGGGGGAGGCGGCCTGATCTGTTCAGCTGTCCATAGACATTGCACCTGGTGTGGTCACTTAGGGTATCTGACAGAACTTTGACAACTTTAGGCCTATCAGGGTGTGTAACTAGTACCTAGTTGAGTAGTGTCATGGTGCCTGTTTTATAATTGGTCCTGGTGTGCTCAGTGACCATTTGTATGTGAAATAGGCTGAACATCTTATTTCTATGACTTGTGCTGGACTTAGCATTCCAATTGATGTTAAAGTCACCAGTGACAATGTATTCCCAGTTCTGATTCAATTGCATGAAGTAGTGAGTAAGTGACTCTATGCCCAGATTCTGTTTACTGGGTGGGATATATACAAACAGGATGACAAGAGATTTGTGCCTTTGCCTTATCAAAAGCTTTATAGCTAGACATTCATTTAATTTCATTTTTATTGGTTATACTGTAAAGGCATGGGAGCACTGCTGCCCATTTACAAAAGTGTCCAGTTACATACAACAATCATGAGACGTGACATAGGCTAAAACATTTAACTTACAGTGACGGTTAATATAATGGTACATAAAATCAGGATAATATAGACTGAAGGGCAAACCATGAACTAGCCTTTGTGAAATAACAAATACAAGATGACATTAAGCATTTAGTGAGGGTTTAACAGTAATACTATAATACATCAGTGGGAAACTAAAAATTTAAGCGCAATCTAAAAACTAGCCTAGGTGGACTAACAATACTACAAGTGCTAGAAAGAGAGGGTAAGTGACAGAGGTGGATAACCAGAGGGTGAGGGGAAAAGTGTGCAGAAAGGGAACCAGATTAGGGCTGCGAGCAGGTGCGGATGAGGGAGAAATGTCTCCTGATATTGTGTTTGAAGGCATTTGTGGAGGGACAGAGTTTTAGTTCTGGAGGGAGAGAGTTGAAGAGCTTGGGTCTCATAAAGGAGAGTGTTTTCTGACCTTGAGTGGTCTGGCAAAAGGAACAGAGAAAGAGAGAGTGGAGGATAGTCTAGTGGTCCTGGTGGAGGTGGCTGTCTGGAAGAGAAAGGTGAGTCAATCAGGGAGCAGTCCATGGGAGAGTTTGAAGAAGGACGTTGCCATCTTGCAGCTCACTGGAGAGCCGACTGGTGAGCTTATAAAGGTCACAGTGGTGTGTGAGTTTAGGGAGACAAGAGGCAAAGTGGATAGCATTGTGGTAGGAGCTTCGAAGTCTGGAGACATTTTTGATGGAGAGGTGGGCAGGGAGACAAGTGGACTATAGTCGAAGACAGGAAGGAGGAAGCAGGAGACTAAGAGAGAACTGGATTCCCTGTTAAGGTAATGCTTGGTTCTGTGGAGGATACCAAGGCATTGGTAGGCTTTTTTGATTGTGAGGCTAGTGTGAGCATTGAAATTGAGGTGGCTATCCAGGAGTAAGCCAAGGTACTTGAATTCACTGACTATTTCAATGGAGTTACCAAGGTTGTCATAGAGTGAGAGGTCAAGGCCAAGGAGTTTGTGGGGGCTGTAGAAAACCATGAACTTAGATTTTTTTGGAGTTGAGTACAAGACCTTTGGAGTGAACCAGGTGTGAAGTCTGCTGAAATCAAATTGGAATTTGTTAATGAGAGCATTGGGGTTTTTGTCCTGATAAAAGGGCTATATCATCAGCATAGAGAATGAGTTCAGAGGAGGTGCAGATGTCAGGCAGGGAGTTAACGACCATTCACAATCCTATATTCAATATAGTTGGTAGTTGGAATGATGACCAGTGATTGCTATGGCAGGTGGAAGCATTCTTTGAAATGATTTTATTTATTTGGCATACTATATTTATGTAGTGTACTGATTTACTTTTCGACATTGTACTTACTGTACAATTTTATTATGCATTGTTGTTACATAATAGACTGTCACCATCTATGCCCACAGGGCATGTGTTGCTCATAGACCTAAAAATAATCATTTTTTTTATAAATGATTACCAAGTTGTTGGATAATCTGAGGGAATGTGTAAGACTAACTGGCAAAGTCATCTGTTGGTCTGAGTCCTATCTCAGTGGCAGGACTCAGAAGGTGATGCTGGAAAGATTTTTATCATCCCCAAGTGTCCTGTCCTGTGGTGTACCCCAGGGCCCATTCCTGTCACCAATGTTGTTCAAGGTGTGCATGCAACCCCTGAGGGGATCATTAGACAGTATGGAGGTAGGTTTCACTGCTATGCATGTGACACTCAACTCTATCTGTCATTTGCACCTAGCACAGGATGTGGTTGACATGCTGAATAGATACCTGTTTGAGATCCAGGACTGGATGTCATTGAACTGGTTAAGGCTCAACTCAAAGAAGACTGAAGTGCTGATGATTGAGCTGGGTCAAAGGGGAGGAGTGTCAGCTACCAAGAAGGAGATGGGGCTTCAGTTTGGCTCCTCTGGGCTTTTGGCTGCCACAAAGGTGAAAAATCTGGGAGTCATTCTGGATGAGGGGTTGACATTTGAAACCTCAGGTGTCATCAGTAGTCCTGAGTGGCATTTACCATCTTAGAAGCATCTGCAGGATTAGATCCCTTATCCTCCTTGGAGATATGATGACATGGTACACACATTTCTAAAGTCAAGACTTAATTACTGCAATGCTCTGTACCTTGGGGTCAGTGGTAGTATGCTACAGTGCTTACAGCTGGTACAGAACACCGCTGCACTAGGTTACTGACTGGTGTTTTTGAGATCTTGTCATGCCTCCCTGGCACTGCCTGAACTGCACTGGCTGCTGGTTATGTGGTGATTCTCCTGTAAAGTTGAGCTCCTAACTTAAAAGGTCCTACATCAGTTGGGCCTTGGCTATCTGGCAGTCCTCCTAGATCCTTACATCTTCATACCCACTCAGCTCCACTGAGAGGGCCTCATTGTAAAACCCAGTGCAAGACTGAAACCTTCAGGTGACTGGGTCTTTGAGGTAGTGGGCCCAGGCTTGTGGACTTCTCTCCTGAGAGCCCTGAAGGAGGTCTCCTTGGTGGAGGCCCTTATAAGAGGCCTCCAGACTTTCTTGTTTATGCAGGCCTTTGGCAATTAAACCCTTATTTTATCCAGTTCTGAGTTTATTTATATTTTATTAGTATATTTAATGTTGTTTATTAGATTTAGTCTATTAATTGTATTTTATAGCAATCTTAAGTTAGTTTTAACATTTATCCATCTATTTATTTATTTAGCTGTGTGTTGTGTTATATTATGTATTGTGATATGTTATTGTCCATGTATGTGACCTGATTGAAATGGTGCCCTCAGCCTCTGGGGAATGACGCCACTAACTACAAATAAAATCTGTTACTACAACTAACTGAGAAGTAAAAAAGCAGAAACAAAATTGTTCACACCTTTCTAGGATGAAAAATGGGTACTAATCTGAAATTAAAACATTCTAGATTATTGGGACACTGCTTTGTACCAGGTGTTGTATTCAGGTAGTCAGACTTGTTTTTATGTGTTGTTGACTGTCTTACCATACATTGCTGTTGCCCAATAAGAAATCAGTGAATTCCTTACCCATTTTACAATGATATTATATGTTTCTTCAGATGTTTTACCAGGAAAGACAGAATGCGCTAGCAGCAGCTCATTTGCAGATGTCAGATGCAAGGTAGACCATCAGACCTTCTCTACATATTAAATAAAGGATTATTAATGCTTTTCTTGATATTTAGTAAAGATAACTAGTTGGGTAAATAAGGTTAAATACGTATTTTTATCATTTGTCTCTGGACATTTTCCAGTGGTTATTGATCACCTGGCAGTACAATACTTTAATGACTAGGTAAAAGTCCAAAGAATTGGGTGCAAACCTTGATATGCACGCTTTGCATCAAAGGGTAATAAAGATGAACTAACAGTCCATGACCATTTTAAATGGCACTTACATAGATAAAAATTAAACTGGAATATGGAGGTTATGCTTTACACTTAAAATAAAAAATAGAGATTGGGCTGCCTGATGGCCCTGTGCATAACATAAAGCATGCTCATATTGATAAGCTGGGTTTGAGAATGAGTGCAAGATGGTGGTAAAAAGACAGTGATTGAGGGCAGTTGCCAATGTCAGCACAGCCTTGATCAGTTGGGATGGCATGGTACTTCTGTGGCATCAGCATCCCATACAGTGGTGCCCTGGAAGGTTCACCATCCAGATGTAGGGAGTCTACACATCAGTAAGGCTATCAAAACTGTAGTGTACACATTTGTTTTTTCTACTAATTTCACTCTCCCTGCAACTTGACCTTTGATCACCAATTGGCTAGTTCAGGTTGTGTCTATAACCTAGTATACCCTGCTAGAGTACATGGACACTCTTCTAACCTGATTGCAGATTGAAGAGGTGATATCATGCACTAAATTTATGCAGGACATATGTAATGAGTTGCAAGACCTCTGATAATGTTGCAATCTAAACAGTCTAGTAACCTAGTCTAATCACAGCTGTTTGCCATGGTAATCTATGTTTTACACTTAGTATGATTGCTTTTACAGTATTATATTTTTGCTAACTAGGTAAAAAGCTGAATCAAAAACGCAGCACTTTGCAGAACATTGCTGCTTATCAGATATTGAAGACCTTGGCCAGTGTGGCATATGATTGGATAAACACAGTCCTGGACCAGGAAGGGATCAAGATGGCCACTTCAAGGAAGCTGTTACTGATGGTTCACAGCACCGCTCATCTAAAACTTGCACTGAATCTTTTATAAGCAGTGCAATGGGTGACAAAATGACTAGAGCCACTGTACAGTTTAAATAGAAATGAATCCTGCTTGTATGTTTGCGGTTTTTCCTTTGTAATCTCTATGGTCAGGAATTACTCGATTGCTACAACTCTCATTTGCACTTGATTATATGGGTTTGCGCTTTCCACCTGGCTTTTAAGGCAGAAATAAAACAAGACATTACAATGTCAGTTGAAAGGTGAAAAGAGGGCAATGCTTTTCAAAGAGGAAGAAAATAATTCCCCCTAGCTCTATTGCAATTATTTACACAAACTGCCTATTCTGTGTCTGGCTCATTTAGCATGCTGCTTTCTCCTATGCTGCTGGGTGTTGATATGTCAAAAATCAGTCAGATTGGCCAAGGAAATACCATATAATTTTCTGCCTACAAGGAGGACCCGTCATGACCAAAGTCCATACAAGTTCCTGCAGTAAATTCTCTGAAGTTTCCCTCTCTCTGTACCTCCAGCACCGCAGACTATACTGCAGGAAAATCCAGCAGTGCAAGCTACTGACCCACAACTTTCTCTAGCAAGACTCAATGCAAGCTCAGCAGTCTGAAGCTGTTACTGTTGTAATTTTTGATACAACAGTAAGTCTCATTCCTGCTGCTATACTAGGATTCGTACTTAATTCCCTCCCTGTCTCATCTTCCTGATTCACTGACACACCTGAATACAAATTTAAAAGAAAACATTAAACCAAAGGGAAGGAACATAAATAACCTGCTGGGCATTAACATAACCTCTGAGAAACCAGGTCCTAAAATGGAAAATTTGGGGTCAACCAGTCTTCCAGTTACCTATTTAGCTGCTAAACAACCTATCTCATTGAATCTACCCTTGGACACTAAAAACCCTTCAGTTATAATGCTTGAATTTCTTGCAAAAACAATGCTGGATCTGCAGAGGGATATTAAAATAGGCTTTGACGAAATAAAGGGCTTAGTTTCTGACATTTATTCTGCAATGGCCGATATAAATAAAAAATTAGGTTCCTTAACACTGCATACAGGGTAACTGGAAAAAAGAATCAGGACAGTGGAGAACACTATTACACCCCTGACAGACACTGTGGCATATCACATTAAACCATTAACATTTCTAATGCAAAAAATAATTCACAATAAGACAGCAAGAAGAGGAAAGCTATGACTAACCAAAATTCCACATGGTGCAGACAGTAATGGATATCCAGTTCCATATCAGATAATCAAAGATATCCATGGCTTGTATATCTAAAACCTTACCTGTTTCATGATCGAGAAAAAATATGGAAAATTAGGTTGGAGGGGGGCTCTTTGCAATGGGCATCAGATTTGCAGTGTATCCAGACTTTAGTGCAGAAACCTTTAAAAGTCGAAACACATTTGATGGATCAAAAACTGAATTAAGAAAAAGAGATATAAAATATGCTTTTTTCCATCCTCAAAGTTAAGATTTTTCTGTCTGGGCAAATTGAAATGTTATACTGAACCAGATGTTGTATACAAGATCCTAAATTAACTAGATGCAGTAGCTGACTGGATACAAAAACTCCCAGTCACATTTTAGAGAGCCTCCTTATCAAACACCATGACAAAACCAGAAAGCCCTCAGACAAAACAACTTTCAATCTATTAAGTAGCTCAAGCTGCCTGGTTCTGCAACCTTGGAATCATCCCCCCCCCCCAGTTTCGGGAGATGTTGAACACTTAAATACCTCAGACTCAACAGAGGACACAGGAAATCTAATTATGGAAAACGCAAATACCTATACAGAAAATGCTTAATATAATGCAATGTTCTCTTCTTCTTCCATTGAAAGAAAATGTGTGCAATGAAAGTAAGGGGAACTGAAAATGGATGGAAAAGAAAAGAGGCAAAGGAGAAAAGGTGGAAAAAAATGGTATAGTGGTGCGGTAGTGTAACTATAGTTTGGGTTGAGCAGGGTGTTGAAACTCAAACTTTGCACTTTAATATCTTCGTAACTGCTCAAAGATTTGCATGACAGTTTGCATGCACAGTCTGAGGGGTAGATCTCTTGATATGTCAAGTTTTGTTCAGGTTGGATGTGCATATTCTTATATCCAGATAGCAAACATTTTTTGAAAATCACTGGGTTTTTTCGCTGTTTGTTGCCATCTAGCACCTAGAGGGTTAGGAATTCTGGTCTGAAATTTTCAGGGTAGAAATGGCTTGGCCAACAGATGTGCATTTCACTAGCTTGGTGAAAAAATATTAATGTATTCAAAAGTTAGTAAATTTTTAAAATTTAAGTTCTGACCATGCTCAGTACAGTCTTTTGGATAGATGCTTGGAACAAAGAAAAGAATCTGTTCCATATGAAAAATGATTCTTTTTCATATGGGTTATCTATTTTTTTTCATGAGGAAAGTAATCTTTTTTTGTATGGCTGTCATCCTGTTTCCATTTTTTTCACACAAAAAAAAAATTCAAAACCTACAAAAATGACATCCTGGACAGACACAAACATTGGGACCCCATTAGATGGATTTTGTACTTAGTTTATGCAAAAATTACCCAGAAATATATACATTTTTACATTTAAAAATCCTTTTTCATTACTCCTTCCATTTTCTCATATGGCCATACGATAAAAAACTGGTCCATGCGAAAAAGGACAGCTTCTTACAAAAAACAAATTTGGACTTTTTCTCACTCCATTTCCTGCTAATGATAAAGACTTTCCTGGAAACACAGTTGCACCCTTTATTATTCACATACATGTTTGGATCAGATTTTAAAAATTAAAACAGACCCCATCCTCTTCTCACCCTTGATTTAAGAATTAATACAGTTGGCATCTCAGCATATCTTAAGAGCATCTTATATACAGTGCACAGTGGCACATCATGCCCTATAAATAAGCCACGTTACCTGCTACAGATAGATGCTGGGTGGCCAAGGTGGTGTGAGGTGGGCTGTGCTGTTCGCTGTCATTGAACTGCAGCACTGATGGACAGGTGTGGGGGATCAGGTGGTGGGTGTTGATGCTGTGGGTGGGAGGGGGCCACTGGCCACCAACTGGGTATGGGCTGGGGGGGACATTGCTCACAGTTTAGGATGGGGCTTTGTTGGGGGGGACTTCTCTGCTACTGCCATGCCAAGGGCAGTGTGGCTGTCATGGGTGGCACTGGAATACTAGGGGGTGTTCACAGAACAGGGATATGGTATGGGGAGGGACCACTGGACACCAGGGAAAATTATGAACTTACCGGGACTGGGACCAGGTGGGGAGAGGGACCACTAGTTGCCAGGGAAACTGTATATTTATACCATGACTGGGATCAAAGGGAGGGGGCACCACTGGATGCCAGGGATATAGCAGTATGCAATGGGACTGGGATCAGAGGGAGAGGGCACCATTGGATGCCAGGGATTTTTTTTATTCAACAGGACTGGGATTGGAGGAAGGGGGGCACCATTTGATGTCAGGTATATTTCTTTATTTAACAAGACTGGGATTGGAGGGAGGTGGCACTGCTTGCCACCAGGGAGTACTGTGTTGGGGGGGCACTGACAAATTACCTAGACAAATGCTAGGGTTCACCAGAGTAAGATGAGGGTTAAGTTGGCTGAATTTTCTCTGCACAAGGGGATCATGCAAAGTGTACTTGCATGGAGCTAATACTCTGAATATCAAACTGCACTGCTATTTGGGTCCACCCCCTTCCCAAGTTGCAT
This sequence comes from Neoceratodus forsteri, assembly GCA_016271365.2. Classification (NCBI taxonomy): domain Eukaryota; kingdom Metazoa; phylum Chordata; order Ceratodontiformes; family Ceratodontidae; genus Neoceratodus; species Neoceratodus forsteri. Next base: position 313,629,472 of record CM028134.1, on the reverse strand, counting down.
ACCTTTTCTTTGTACACCCCTCTGCTGTTTGCCTGGGTGCAAACTTTGTTTGCCTACACAAACTGGGTTTTTGAATATGGGGTTTGTATGCAGAAAATGGTTTGCACCCTCAAATTGGGATTTACTGTGGGGTAAACTTTTGAATATAGGGCCTCATATCACAAAAGTTCAATCTATGCACAAAGGAGAATCAGTGCTATTATCATAACACAAGGCAAGGACCAAATATGATATATTTAGCAGGGTGCTGCAACATTTTGCCGAAAAGCGAACTGTTTAATTAGTAAGAAAGAAGTGTTTTCAATGTTCAAAGCATACAATTATGTTATGATGCTCTCATTGATCCTCGGAGCATACTGAGGATCGAACTTGAGCATATCTTATCAGTAAATGTTTTACAGAAGCCGCATCTTTTGAGCTATCATGCACACTGTTCCCATGTGATCCACATAGCATCACTGAGGGTCGAACTTTGTTACATCATGATGTAGATCCCAGTGAACATCCACAGACACAATAAAATAAAACTGATTAAGAAAACACCCGTCCATCTTCAAAGCTGTCATCAGTTTTCTGTGATTGTAATGACATCAGGATATTCAGTAAGACGTGCATAGGAAAATCCAAACTACTTGTAATACATATGACAAGCAAACAGTTTTGAAGTAAAATACAGGATACATTTGAGGTTGTGTGTGTGTGTGTGTGTGTGTGTATACACAAGTACGAGAAGGAGGGTAGATTTACTAGAAACAACACCTGCAAGTGCTAAGGCTCAATATTTGGTATACCTAAGAATATCCTTGTAAACAGCATACATTTTGTGAATGACAAGTCAACCCTTTTATTTTGTAAAAACTACTTCAATTCTACCTTAAAACTTACTCAATAGCAAAGTTAACAAGCATTTATCAATGCTGAATGTTTGCTTGCTGGCATTAGCAGTGAAAGTGCATGAGTTAGACAGATGCAGTATAGGAATGGCATTGAAGTATTTAACTGATGCCAACTCCACCCTCACTCTGCAGAGATGGACAGGCATTGGGGTGTGCTTCTGGGCCATCGCCCACGACAGTCATGACATTTCACCTCTCCCTATCCTTCAGACACTGACAAGTGTCGAGGTGTGTCTTGGGGTGTTTGGGATTTACATACACATCATTCCATAAGGAAATATGCTGAAATTGGCACAGTATAGTAGAATGAGGTGAACTCTGGGGGCAAAGGGTCCAAGGTGCACCTTGATACCCGTCACTGGCCTCAGGGTGGGGTGGGGGTGAAATGGCATGAGCATTACTGTGTTGACAATCCCAAGTCACACCCCGATGCCTGTCAGTCCCTACAGGTTAGGGCATTACAGTCAAAAACCCTAACGTCCTGGGAGTTTTTTGCTATTTTTACTCCAAGTTTTCCACATGGGTTTTTTGTGACCCCACCGCATGAACAATGACAGTATCAGTTCGTTAGGCGAAAGGTGATTTTGCAGAGTGACTGAGCCATTTGGTGCCACAGGTGTGAAATCACATTTCAAGCAGGATGTGAAAAGTGACAGGAGTACTGTTCATGAGAAGGTGTAAAAATGTAATTGTTGAAAATCTGGAGTGAAAATATACAAAAACTGGTGAAGTCACAAGTATGCATAGAATTTGCGCAACATACACTCGTAATGTAAGTAGTTTGGGGATTTTTTACAGCAGATTTTCAACATAGGCACTTTGGGACCTCCACTCATGAACAGTGTCACTGTGATTTTCATAATCTGTCCCGAACATTAACTTCCCACAGCGACCGAGCTATTCTGCACCGGAAGTGCGAAAACATATTTCAGCAAGGGTGTGAAAAATGATAGCTGTACTGTTCATAAGAAGGTGTGGAAAAATGTCAATGTTGAAAATCTGGACTGAAAATGTTACAAATTTGTGAACTTACAAGGGTGTGTGGAAATTGTGCAATGCACTCTCGTAACAGAGTCATTTTATGGACTTTGGTCACCAAATTTTCAACATAGCCATTTTAACACCTCTGCTCATGACCAGTGTCACTGTGAGGTTTCTTAATGTGTTCTGAACACTGATTTCACACACTGACTATGCTAATGTACGCTACATGTGCGAAAACACATTTTGGGCGAGATATGAAAAATGACAGCTGGACTGTTCATAAGGACATGTGGTAAATGCAATGTTGAAAATCTGGAGTGAAAATATAAAAAATTCTCAAAGTTGCAAGCCTGCATAGGAACTGCGCAATGCACCCTCAAAAAACAGTCATTTTTTGGGAATTTCTTCTCCAAATTTTCAACATAGGGTTTTTTGGGGTCTACCTCATGAACTGTGGCACTGTCATTTTGTTACTCAGTCCCAAAAGGTGGTTCCGTGTAGTGACTGCAAAATCACCTTTCTTGACTGAATAACAAAATGACAGTGACTGAATTCATGAGGTGGGGCCCCAAGAACCCCATGTTGAAAATTTGGTGAAAAAATTTCCAAAAGTGGCCATGATATGCACCAAAGTTGGAAAAAAACATTTATGTCATTGTACAGCTTGCCGGCATTTCTTCAGTTCGCGTTTGGCTTTGAAGAGTGCAGATGTGTTCTCGACCAACGAAGATCATTGCGCCGGCCTCCATAGATAAGCATGTGGTCATGGGTGGGGTGTGGGGAGGTGGGTGTGCAGAGGGTGGGTTTGGGTTGGGGAGGGAATGAGGCAGTCAATGAGGGACTGTTTTTTTTCAGGTGTTTTTCAGACTACTTGGGACTTTTGCCACGCAGAGGTGGGCTCCCAGGGTGGCAGCTGGAAGGTTTTTTTGGGGGTAGTGGAGCTGACAGAGGATTGGGCACTCTCATCAGCCATACAGACTTTTGTCATGCCGGGGTCGGCTCCCAGCGTGGCACCTGGAAGTCTGTTTGTGGGGGGCAGTGAAACCGATGGGGGATTGGGCACCCCTGTCTGCCATAAGGTGCGTGCAGGGGAGGAGAATGCATAAGCATGCTGGGGTGGGCTCCCAATGTGCTACTTCAGTGTTTGTTAAGGGGAGCATACAAAAATGGAGCTGTCTATGACAGCTGTACAGATGCAGTGCAGAGTGTAGACCCTTTGCATACTGCCAACGGCAGTAAGCAAATTGCCTACTTGTTACCACCATTGATTGCAGCAGCAGTTTTTTGCTTTCAACTGTACACCACTGCATCTGAACGGCAGTCATAGACTGCTCTGACATTCATTGGCATGGTGCAGCTGTGCCTGCAAAAGGGAGCAGGGCACTGGAAGTGGGGGAAGCACACCTATAAAAACCCGTATGGTGGCACTATGTTTCTTGCACATGCGTACAGGCAAATATAAAAATGAATGCATTTTATACATGGCTACTCAGGCACCCACCTCTATCCCATTCAAACATAATGACTATGTTATTTGCAATAGGCAGGCAAAACAACTACCTCCCCGGATTAAAATATACACACAGGCATACTTAGACAATAACATACCAATGGAAGCGCACACCATTAAACATTAATGAGTGTGTGCACTAATGTATGTTTACAAGCAAATGAGTAGACAACACAGTTGAAAATTAAAAACAATATAATCTGTTATCTAACTTCAATCTGGTATGCTTAAAATCATTGCACCACTGGATTGCAATGTTGTAGAGGTGACATTATGTAACACCTAATTGATGAAATCATAGGAATAAAATTAGTCAAGGTCAGCAGTTGTATAGGTGTCTAAATCTTATTGTGACTGATAGTAAGCTGGCATGAGATAATTTTGCTACTCTATTGATTGCAAACTCTATTGCACACGTCACACTGTAGGGGAATATGCAAATTCATTTCTTTGCCCTTTTTTCATATGTGAATGTTTCATGTTCTGCAGATACAGTATTAGCTATCAGCATGCAAAAAGCCTCACCCACCTCCTCTCTTTTTCTGATGCTGTCATCAATTTGGTTTGACCGTAATGATTGCATTGTAAACATATTTACATGTATGTAGGACATACAAAAAAAAATAGTGCATATAAAATGTATGCCATTCATGGGATTCAGCATAAAATAAACTAAGGGTGATTTTTTTTTGCGTGTGTGAGACGGCTTATATGAACAAGGTTAATGGATGTTCACTTGGATCAACATTGTGATGTAATGAAGTTTGATCCTTGTTCATGCTATGTGGATCATATGAATGAATTGCTTTGTGCTGGTACAGAAACAAGTATGCTTTTTTTTTACATAGAGACTTAACTCTCCACTACCACCACTTGATATATCCCATTCCCACAGACTAAAATGGCAAATGTTGACATACTGGCATGACCCCCCCACACACACACACACGAACACACACACACATACAGACACACCCAAACACACACAAGCTATTATCAGAAATACTGCTGACATAAGGAATATGTCTGCAGAGGTAACATGAATGAATGAAACTGCAGTGGTGGCAGCAATGAACTGCTTTGTGGTGATACAGCGGTAAGAATGCTTTTTCCATACAGACTTAACCCTCCCCACCACAACCAGTTCACACAGACTGACTCTGCTAATTTTAGCAAGCTGTCATAACTCCTCTGCCAATCTCAGTAGTGATCATAACATAATGACTAGATCTTCAGAGATAAACATGAGTGAACTGTTTCATGCTGGTATAGCAGCAGAAATGCTTTATAGATTTGGACTTAATTTATCCTCCAATACAACCTGTTCAGAAAGACAGGGCTAATTATGACTGCAGTAGGCAGACGTTTTGCATGTACAAAAGGAATGATGTCATGTTTTCTGTCCGTGGAACCGACTGAAGGTGTAAATAGTCTCTTCCACCTTATCCTCCTCCAAGCAGTGTTTTCCACCCTCAAATAAATACACTTCCAGTTAATGGTTGCAGGGCACTGTTTTCTTTCTTAAATGGGTGGTACAAGAACTGAAATCTTAGTAGTGGGAGGCAGCATTAGGTTTTTTTGGGAGTAAGATCCACCTTCCCCCACCCGAGATGCTCCTAAAGATCCACCTCAAACTTTTTGTCTGATTCATGTGGGAGGGGCATGAGATGACTCTATTATGCTGTAACATGACACACCAGTCTGGGACCTATATCAGCCAATAGAACAAGTCTGAGCAGTGGAGAACAGAAGATAATTAATGCCTTTATTAAGGACTAGGAGAACAGAAACTATTTAATGCCTTTAAACTGACTTAAAAATCCTTTGGAACAAATGATTATCAGAGCCACCTGGGGCCTCAGAAGGAAACCTAGACACATATTCTAATTTACAGTAAGAGCCACATGTTTTTCTTAAACATTTTATATACAGTATGTATAGTTTATATATAATTTGTCTTTAGTAGTTTCAAAACTTTGAAAGCATTGGTGTTAGTAATGCATTTAGAAATGCATTTTTCAATTGTTTTTACAGTTAAACATGCAGTTTCATGTCAGGGCACATTTTTGGGGGGAGGGGCTCCAAATTATTTTAATCATGGGCTCTGTACTTGGTGAACACAGACTGATGATAAAGTGTGTTTTTTCTTTTAAGTTTGAGATGTATTAGAAAACACTGAACAAGAAAACAATTGGTGATTTTAAAAGCTATTCTGATCAGAGCTGACATTAAAAAAATCTTAACTGTATTTTTTATTTTATCGTGGACACCAGAAACAGGATGTCAACATTTACTCCATGAAACCTGTTATTCAGGTTTTTTTATTGCATGTTGTCCCAGGCAATCTTCCCAGAATGCAGTTTGTCAGGGCACTTTTTTGGGGGGGGGTTGAAATTGTTTTAATCATGAAGCATTGGTGTTAGTAATGCATTTAGAAATAAAATGTTTTATTATCTTTACAGTTAAACATGCAATTTCATGTCAGGGCACATTTTGGGGGGAATGGCTTCAAATTATTTTAATCATGGGCACAGTACTTGGTAAACAGACTTTGATAATAAAATGTATTTTTTCTTTCAAGTTTGAGAAGTTTATATTATATATAAGTGTAACTGTGTTGTAAATGGGACTGGGGAATGAATAATGGTTAAGTAGGCAGGTAGGTTAAGGAGGCAGTATAACACAGTGGTTTAAGGCTCTGAGCTACAAACCTGGAGACCTGGGTTTGAATTCCACAGCTCCCACTTGCATACTGTGTGTCCCTGAGCAAATCACTTAACTTCCTTGTGCTCCCAGGTCACATCTGTAAACAAGCTTTCAGCTTAGTGTGTCTCTCCTGGTAAAAAAAGTGCCTAGAATTATTTTTTTAATATAGTTGAGTTTATATGTGGCAAGTAGGTAGGGGATGGTGTTTTGAATGTGGCAGTAGGATTTAGCATGTGCACTGCTTTAAAATCATTTCACAACAGCAAGGATGTGTAACTGTTCTTATCCAGTGAGCATAAATGGCAACAGTCACACAGTTATTTCAGCTACTCATTTGATTCCATATTACAATGGTTCACTGCACTTCACATTTAGTGTATCACACTTTTTCAAATAATAAAACAAATATTCTCCAAATGAAATAACTCACACATACATATTTTATACTTTATTAAAAAGATACTCCATATTTGTAACAAAAAACAAAATAAAAAATAAATAAAAAGCATGTCACAGAACAAAATCAGCCCTAATTCCCAGTTCCTTCTAGTAGAATGATGGTACCTGGTATCCCATGAGGTGGGAGCATGAGGCAGGGCACCGTCCATAACAGTGACTCCTTTCCGGCGCAATCCCTCATGGCGATGGGCGGGTAGGACAACGGATGAGGGGTGGGCAAACTGGGCAACAGGATGTCACTATATGTACTCCCGTGAAGGTGAGTGAGCATGGCAAGCATGGGCTGGGAGGGGCAGAGGGGCTGTAGGGGTGGCGCTGCGGTGGATGGCCAAGCTGCATCGTGGTGTCGGGGGTTGGCTAGTGGGTGGGGTGGGTGAGATACTGGGTTCAGGACTGGTGCTGGTGCAATTTTATTGCACCCGGCCCAAATCTTTTTTTTTTTAATGCTTTCACTCCCCCCCTGACATGCACCCCCCTGGACTTGAAAATCCTTAAGTAGGGGGGTGCGGGTGGTGAAGCCCTCCCCAAAAAAAGCATTACAAAACTGTCCTGGTGCCATTTCCTGTGCGCTGGAGTTGTCAGAGTGCCAAAAATGTTTTCGGCACTCTCACTGTGCAATAACAGTGATCGCCTTTAGGTGTTTGCCATTATCACATAGACCCATGGTACCTACATTTATAGTTTAGCAAATACTTGAAGGCTGAGTAGGTGTTCTGTAAGAAAACAGCTACAGTCTTTACTATTTTCGGCATTGATGATCTGGGATAATTTCTGTGTATTTTATTGTTGTGAGTAGTTTAATGAAATAACATTTTTAGAATGAAAACACTACTGCTAGCTAGACCTGACACATGCCGAAAACACAAATAATGAATTAAAGCTATTTGCTGCTGTTTTCTGACAGAAATCCAGTCTTGATAAATTAGTTTTTTTAGCAGTTCTATAAGATTTATGTCTCTCTGAAATAAGAGTGTATAGCATAGAAATGAATGTTTGCATGAGAAATGGGTGTGACAGTGGCATACAAGAGTGAAGTCTAAATTGTTTCTTGGCCATTCTGGGATCTAAATTTTAACAGTAATGTGTGAAGAGAATAAATACATGTGTCTCTTGCATTTGAATAGATTCAGTGCTTTGAAGTTAAAATATAAAAATATATATACTTAGTGTTATGGGCACCTGAAAAGAAAGAAGATATTACTAAAATAAATGCTGTTCTGATATTTTATTTATTTATTTGTGAGATTTTAAGTGTAGTTTTGCCGGTCACAGACACATCAACAGTTAAGTTTAGCAGCTATCCGAGAGCGAGCTAACTTGGGGTTCTGTAAGACAACAGCTACAAAATAGCTCTAATTCACTATTTTTATTTTCTATGTGCATCAGGACTAGCTAGCAGAAGTGTTTTAATTTAAAAAGTTAAAATTTTGTAAAACTATACACAACCAAAAAAGCACAGACATTGCCAAGATCATCAATGCTATAATTAATAAAGACTCTAGCTGTTTTCTTGCAGAAATCACACTCAGTTAGACTTCAAGTATTTGCTAAACTGTAAATGTAGGAATCACCATTCTATTAGCAGTTAGTGCTAATTTTCCTCTGTGACAAGATTTTCAATTTTTTTTGTGGGGGCTGTGGGATTTAAACTTAGATCTCCAGATTTGCATTGAAGAGCCTTAAACCACTGTGCTATACTGCCTCCCTAGTTATAGCAGTCATCTGTCTTATGGTTCATGATGTTGGTGTAGTAAGCATACCAACATACTAACATACATAAATGCCAGCAGAATAGGCCTAGCGGGCTTTTGTTTCTGCTTGTTTGGTCAGTCCCCACCCTGGGAGCTGACCTTGCTGCCCCCTCGCCCTCTCGGACTTCTCATTTCCCAGTCCAGGGGGAGCTAGCTAACTGGGGTTTCTGTAAGACAACAGCTACTAAATAGCTATAATTCACTATTTTTGTTTCCTACGTGTGTCAGGTGTAGCTAGCAGGAGTGTTTCAATTTTAAAACTTTTAATTTATCAGACTATACACAACCATAAAAGCATAGAAACTGCCCAGATCATCAATGCTATAATGAATTAAAACTGTAGTTGTTGTCTTACAGAAACCCCACTCAATTAGATTTCAAGTACTTGCTAAGCTATAAATGTAGGTATCAGCATTCTATGAGCAGTTCATGCTGATTTGCTCTGTAAGAAAATTGTATTTTTTTTTGGTGGGGGGCTGTGAGATTCAAACCCAGATCTCCAGATTTGCAATTAAGAGCCTTAAACCACTGTACTATACTGCCTCCCTAGTTATGGCAGTCATCTGTTTTATGATTCATGATGTTGGTGTAATAAGCATACCACTATACTAACATGCAAAAATGCCAGCAGAATAGGCCTACTGGGCTTTTGTGTCTGCTCGTTTGGTCAGTCCCCAACCAGGAAGCTGACCTTGCTGCCCCACCACCCTCTCGGGGCTTCTCCCTTCCCAGTCCAGGGTATTCCCACTTCATTGGACTTTGCTTCCACAACCCTTCTCCTGTGCCTGTCCCACCCCCTCTTGGACCCCTCCACATTCTCTGCCTCCACCAGTCCCTCGGGCAGTGCATTCCATGGTTCTACCACCCTCTCACTGAAGTTGCACCTCCTTCTTTCTCCCCTGAGTATCCCCCCTCCAGCTTCCACCCAGCACTCTAGTTGTCCCCCCTCCTTCCTTTGGAGCACTGTGAATTTGCCACCCCTGTTTACCCCTTTCATGTACTTGAAGACCTCTATCATGTCCCCTGTCCCTTCTCTCTTCCAGTTTGTATACATTCAGCTCTTCAAGCCTCTCCCCTTAGGTCCTTTCCCCCAAGCCCCAGATCATTTTGGTTGTCTTTCTCTGGACCCTCTCCAGGAGTTCAATGTCTCTCTTTAAGTGTGGCCTCCAAAACTGCATGCAGTACTAGAAGTGTGGCCCCACCAAGCAGTTATACAGAGGGAGTATCACTTCACTCCTTCTGGAGTGATCCTCCTAGTGATGTAATGTAATGTAACATTTATTTCTATAAGGTGTCCTTCCAAAGCTCAGGACGCCTTTACAAAATTCCATAAGCAGCATTAAAATCACAATAATAAATAACATTTTATCCATAATAAATTTACAATAATGTATATCACTTCACCCCAGCATCGTGGCCTTGGCTGCTGCCCTCCTACAAGTCTCTGAGTTGTTCCTTTTGACATCCACCACCACCCCCAGGTCCCTCTCAGCCATACAGCCATAGCAGCAGTACATTGCATAGCAAATGTAAAATGTTAATAAGCAGGTCATGCAACAGATGTGCTGAGCAGTTACTGAAGCAAGAAATATATAGCTGTCATTTTTTACATCCTGTTCAAAATGTGTTTTTGCACCTGTGGCCAATGACACAAAGGCACACCCCAATGTCAGTCCATGTCTATGGGGTGGGGGTGGGGTAGGTGTCACTTCAATACTTCACTGCCATTCCTATTCTGCCTATGTGTGTCCCTCGCTATCTGTCTATATGTCTATGTAATTATCTATCTTTCTATTAATTGTATGTATCACTATTTTTGCCTATTTCTGAAACAAACCTGCATATCACATTTGCCTGCACTCTGAGCACATACTTATGAAACTGTGCATATTTGTAGTCCACTTCTAGATAGACCTCATACGTTCCTAATATTCCCATTATCACACACTTTACTACCTTGCCCTTATCAAAAGTGCCTACCTCTGAAAGTTAATATCACATTTTCTCTAACAGTCCATTTTCAATACACCTGACTTCCTGACATCAACTCATTCCTTAAATATAACTTTTTTTTCCAATTGTTTAATCAGGTTAGACAAACTAAGCTGAAAGCTTGTTTACAGGTGTAACCTGGGAGCACAGGGAAGTTACTGTAAGTGACTTGCTCAGGGTCACACAGTATTCAAGTCGGGGCTGTGGGATTCAAACTCAGGTCTCCAGATTTGCAGCTCAGAACCTTAAACCACTGTGCTATACAGCCTCCCTGGGGTGAACTTACATCACCTCATGAACAAAAACCCTGTTTCTCTTAAAACAAAACAAAAAAAAACAAAACAAATGTGTACATAATCCCAAGGCTGAATATACTGTATGCCAGCCATTACTTTTTCAAGTACTGCCACCTTCTGTACCATCATGTGGATTTGCATATGTTTCCCTTGATGCTTTGCATTATTGGGATATGTGCAATTGTGTTTTCTTTAAAATGTGTCTGTCTGGCCTATATCATCTGGGATAACACATACATCAGTGGCATTTGCTCTGGGGTTCTTTTGTAAGCTTCCTATTCCTTCCATTATAATGTACACCTCCATATATTTTCCTAATAATATGTATGCCTTCCTTAGAACAGAAACTAAAACAAATTTTACTACTTACAAATCATTGTGTTGTTTCTCCATACCTCCTTAACAGTTTAACACAAATTCAGTAACTTCATTATGCAGCCGTGGTGGATCTGACCAGAATTTGTTTTGACAAGCTATCATGACCCATCACCATACCTACACCAAACACCCAAATACAAAGGCTGACTTACATAACGGCCTATCAGACACACACACAGATAAAAATTTGTTGAATGTGTGTTACGTTTTCTACAAGCAATCAGGTTGAGTAAACTTATCAGTTGAGTGACAAGATATTGATCAGATGTCTAACAGTAAATGTATTTAGAGGGATGACACTACACAAATGAACATAAATAAAATAAAAGGAAGGTCTATTTGAACTGAATTAATCCATCAGCTGATGTACTCTAAACTGATCAGCTGTGTTAGAAAATGCCTGAATACAGAAGCACAGGTGCAGACCATAGCAAAGATAATAAAAAAAAAATCTTCCTAATAAATGAATTAAATGAAGTCTAACAACAGACTCAAGCGACTGCAAAACAACTTGTGCATACAGACCTCAGTGGAGGTTCTTGAGGCTGTCATGACCAGAGGTCAGAAGCTGTTTGAACTGCAACTGACTCAGAGAAAAATATCTAAATTGCCGTTTCAGTCAGAGTCACTTAGGGAGACCTAAAAAACTAGACTACACAGTGCATAACCACAGTACACAGTTGAATATGTGTTAACAGGTTAATTTTTATTACACTGCTTGTGAAGAAACCTGTGAAATGAAAACAATTATTAATATGTTTGCCATTGATCTTTAAACTCCTTAATCCACCCACCTGCACCTGTTTTGACTGACTTTGTATTGCATGATGAGAATGTCATTTTTCAATAATTTGCACTTGTGCTTGTACAACATATTTTGCAAACCATCTTGTTCCACATTTGTACCAGTTCTGCATTCTTGCTGCTAATTGTCTGCACTTTATCTGCATCATGTAAAGTTTCGCACTGTTACACTGTTTACACTTGTAATCCTTTCCCAGTATCACACCTGGAAATGAGCCATGGCTTAGTGTGCCTTTCCCAGTTACCAGTTTTCAAATAAGTAAATGAATGACTAGCTAACTAAATAACCTACTGCTGGGAACCTGTATGGTACTAAGTAAGGCTCGCGTACAACAAAGCATAGGCAGCAGTACAATAAAACAGGATTCAAAAACTGAACTATGTTAGGCAGACTGTTATTAGGAACTGGAATAACAAGGAGACAAACTTGTCACAGGCAGTTATTTACTTCCTAGCAACTGAATGTGTTAGTCAGGTCATAACAAAGCAGCACCCTCACTGGTAACTAAACCTACAGATACTGCTCTGACAAATGACCTTTTCTCTGGAAACAGAAACCTCTGAGGCTATTCCCAACCAACCATGTCCTTGGAAACCCACATGCTCACATGTTTTCAATTAAAACCCAAAAAGTTGAAAGACACTGATCCTATAACAGCCATATTGCTAAATTACATATATTTATAAATATACTGTATGATAAGGGATCACACCACTGTGTCTTTCTAATCATGTAAGCACATGCACAGTGTTAAAAATGACAGGATAGATTTTATAATTTGGTAATCATTTTAATTTCCTATTCTATTTTAACAGCCCCCCCTTCCCACTTCGAATCTCAGGGTGGTCATGTATATTGTCTTAATTTACTGTACCATACTAAAACTTCACACATTCAACCACCCCTCTCCCATTATGCCACAAACACAATACACATTGGAGACCCAGAGTTTCAGCCCTCTAGCAATTCAAATAGTCTGACCACACAGTTGCAATGCATATTGTCCCAGTCTGTTATCCACAAGTCCTGGTTCATTTCCATGGGAGACCCATATGAACTGGTAAGTTTCCCCCTCCTATTTCCATCCCTCCCATGTGGTTATGTGCAAATGCAAGGGCATACCTCTTAACTTTCCCTGATTATGGGGGTTGTCCCTCATTTTATCCATCAAAATTGCTCTATCCCTTATCCATTCTTTATGGAAAATGAGCTACCTACACAGAGAATGTGCTGTAAATTACAACTTTAAAGCAAAAATTCATAATATTCTAATGTGGTAAATCAAAAATAAACTTTATATAAGTAAACGCACATACTATTTCCACATTTGAGGATGTATCCCTCTTTATGAAGGTCAGTGTCCATCATGGTTCATCATTTTGAGTGTCTATGTCCCTCATTTCAGTGACAAAAGACTGAGAGGTATGCCTGTGTAAGTGTGTGTGTGTGTGTGGGTCTAATCAAAGTAAGAGTGGGGTGAATGAAGCAGGTAAGGGAGGTAGAGTTAAATTTCCTACCCTTGCAGGTCACCGCACTGGAGGGGAAAACTTCATATGTGTCTTTCATGGAGATTTGATTTTGATTTGATAACATTTACTTTTAAGCAGGAAACAATTTGTTAGGATATAGATCCCATTTTCAACAAACTCCTGTGTTACAACATTGAGAACAAAAACTTAGATATAACAAACCTCAGACAGGATTAACAACACAATAAAAATCTTTAGTTAAAACATGTACTGGTGGTTCTCATTTTTTAGTATAATTTTAACCTAAAAATAGTCAAACTGTTGGTATTCTTCAGTTCGAAAGGTAACTTATTTCAGTGGTTTGCTATACTATTTTGTAGTGTTGTATCACCCATCCTGATGAACGATCTGTGCATTGGTGTTCTATTGCTAGATGCTCTTGTTGTAACGCTTTGGCCACTAGGGGGTGTGCACAACACAAGATGCAACAGGAGATGTTTATTTTTGCCATGTAATATCTTGTGACATGTTATAAGCCCAATGTATTTTCTTTGTTCTTCTGGATGAAGCCAGCTCAAGTTATTACAAATTTCACAGTGATGGGTCTTGCATCTACTTCTAGTAATACATTTATCTAATCTATAATAGGTGTGATTTCTCTTTTTTTAATACTTTTTGGGTAGAGTGCATGTATAAAATAAAACCATATTCCAATACTGAAATAAGTAGTTGCCTAACCAACCTCTCCCTAATGTCAGGGGATAAGCAGCCAGCCACCCTTTTAAGTGCCCCCAATCTTTAGTTTACTTTCCCAACCTGCGAAAGAGTATGCTCTGCATATGTCTACCCAGAGTCCACCTGAACCCCTAAGTACTAATAGCTTGCCACATTTTTAATAAAGGTTCCATCTTGGAGTTGGAGCCTCAGCTCAGGTCTACTCCTCCTAGCATGTCCCCCTGTAAATACCATGCATTGTTTTGTTTTTTAGCATTGAGGAGCAGGCCTGAGCTGCCCATCCACTTTTCCATATGCACCAGGAGATGAATCGGGACTCATGGGAAACAGACTGGGGACACATATTGCAACAAGATTGTCAAGCTATTTGAATTGTTAGAGGGATGGGACTCAGGGTCTGCAACTTGCATTGTGTTTGTGAGATAATTAGTGGGAGGAGGTAGTCTCTGTTATGTTTTATTGTATTACAGTAATTTCAGGCAATATACTTGACTCCCATAAGATTTGATTGGAGGCTGCAGTTAAATAGAACAAGAAATAAAAATGATTACTAAACTATAAAATGTGTCCTGTCTTTAACTCCATTTGTGTGTTTACATGATTAGGGAAAAAATGGTGTGCGTGGTCCTTTACCTTTTATTTATAAATGTATGTAAGTTCTTAAAGGACAGTTACAGCACATAACTAGGAAGAACACCTTTTTTATTGGTGTTCTGCCTGTTACTGCATCAGCCACTTTCTGCGTTCTTGTTGATTCAGAAACACTGAGCTTGCTACCACCAATAGGTAGAGTACAACATTTCTCTCTGTTTACATCACTGATAACAGCATTTCTTTCTTTTCCCTCTTGATGGCATTGTTAAGAAGTTTGAGGGCACTGCCAAGAAGTTTAGATGTGTTAATCTTACCTCTGTCTGCAAATTATACTACACTTCATGTAGGGCTGATGTGTACACTTTTTAGAAAAAAAATGTCAACTGTTTTTCTGGTATTGTTTTGGAGCAGCAATACTTCTACTCGGTAGTGTGAGACAGAAGGAAGGCCGCAACAGTGTGGTGTGTGTGTTGGGGGGTGGGGGGATACATTCTAGTCGGTGGTCATGGGAGGGTTTATGCATTTCAAATAAAATAAATCATCTCTTCAAGCATAAATCCCCATGAAACATATTCTGATATCTTGCAGAACTGCAAATAAACATTTGCCACCAGAACTGACGCAGTCCACAGTAATGTATCACTTCTATTCACCCCGAGTCATCCTAATTGGGGAAAAAAATAACAGGAATGACTATTCAGTATTTCTCTTTTTTCAGAAATATTAAGTCTAAGACAGTGATTACATTATTGCTAAGGCCACACAAAGAAAGGTAAATAAAAAAGGCACTTAGTAACATCAGCCAATCTTTTTCCATTTATTTTCATCTTATATCTGGGAATCTACACTCTGATAACCTCAAGGTTTTAGGATCTCTTTGCTAAAAACAGAGAGAGAAAGATAGTGATGTTTCTTTAGACAGGTAAAATAACCATGACAGCTTATCAAAACCCTTTGTTTGTCTTTAGTAAACACCTATAATAACACTACAGTACCTTGCATTCACAGCTCCTATCAGAGAGCAAGGCAAACAGTGTAGTTCAGCAGCTTTCCTTCCACAGGGGCAATTCCTTTTGCAAACTTATTATGTTTGTCATGCGCACAAGTGCAGATGAACATGTTGATATGAGAGTTGCTAGAAAGAGGTGTGAGGGGTTACAGCCCAATGGCCAGTGGTGCTGCAGGGGCCAATGTGTGGCCGGCAAATCATCAGGCAGTGTCCTGATGACACTGGTTAGCTGAGAGGGCTCATCTCGGCAAACATTTCAAAGGACAGAGCGAACGCTGCGCTTTGCTCTGTCCTTTGAAATTTGAGCCCTTCAGCTGAAGCTTAGTGTGTCTTTCCTTGTTAAACAATGTCCCCTTTCCTTGCTGCTGTTTAGTGTGTCTTTCCTGGTTAACCAATTTCCTCTTTCCCTTTCCAACACCAGGATGCCCACTCCCAGTGTTGGATGCGCCCTCAACCCATCTATATCCCTAGCTGGCATAGGGGTGCCCAATCCCCATGTCGGCATCCCCCCCCCCTTCCCATCCCAGTGTGCCTAAATTTATTTATTTATTTTTTTACCTGAAAATGAAGAAAACCTTCCCTTGCGGTCTTTTATTTTTTTTTTCACCTGTAAAAATGAAAACCGTTCCTCGTTGTCTCCCACTCCCCCTCCTCCATCCTGATCCTCCCTCTGCGCATCCACCTCCCTGCACTGCCCCCTTACCCCATGCTTACCCTCCAAGGTTGGTGGATGCAATCTTCTGTGGAGCGGGACAGGTATGCATTCTTCAAAGCTGACCGGCAAACTGAAAGAATGAAAGGTAAGCCATATAATGGGAGTGAATGGAGGTTTCAACTTAGGTTGATAGCTCAGCCATTTTTAGGAATTATGGCCCCAGATTTTCAACATGGAGTTCTTGGGACCCCACCTTGTGAACACATCACTGTCATTTCATTCCTTGGTCCCGAAAGGTGATTTTGTGGTTGCTACCTGGAATCACCTTTTGGGACCGAGTAACGAAACGACAATGCCACCATACATGAGGTGGGGTCCCAAAATCCCATGTTGCAAATTTGGTGAAAAAATTCCAAACAAAAGACTGCATTATGAGCATGCATTGCACAGTTTCTACACACACTCATAACCTCGCCATTTTTTAATATTTTCACTCCAGATTTTCAATATTGCCCTTTTTTCACATCTACTTATGAACAGTACATCTGCCATTTTTACATCCTGCCTGAAATGTGTTTTCACACCAGTTGTAGAGAATGGCACTGTTGCTGTGCGAAATCAACTTCTGGGATCGAGTAACACAATCACAGTGCCACTTTTCATAAGGGGAGGTCCCAAAAAGTCAATTTTGAAAATTTGGTGAAAATAATTCCAATCAATGACCGCATTATGGGTGTGCATTGCACAGTTTCTAATCACACTCATAACTTTGCCAATTTCTCATATTTTCACTCCAGATTTTCAACATTGCTATTTTTTCACACCTCCTCATGAACTGTACAACTGTCATCTTTCACATGATGCCCCAAATGTGTTTTAGCACCTGCAGCACTGAATGGCACAGTTGCTGTGTAAAATCACCTTTTGGGATTGAGTAATGAAATGATAATGCCACTGTTCATGAGGTGGTGTCCCAAAAAGCCCATGTTGAAAATTTGGAGTGAAAATACCAATAAATACCTGGGGGTTTAGGGTTTCCAACTGTAATGCACCACCCCTCCACCCTTTAGAAACTGACAGGCATCGGGCAAGTGCCTTTGGGTAGTCGGCCATAATGCTCACACCATTCCACCCCCAACCCTGCCTTTCAGCCAGTGATAGGCATTGGGGTGTGCCTTGGAGACTTTGGCCCAAATGTTCACCTCATTCTCCTGTACTGCGCCCATCTCAGCTTATTTCATTATGGAATGGGGTGAGCATTAGGGCCAAAGACCTCAAGGCCCACTGCGACGCCTGTCAGTGTCTACAGAGTGGGGGTGGAGCATTAGGATTGGAAGCCCTAATGCCTCATTAAGAAAGTAAATCAGGCAGGGACGTTTGATGTTACCTACCTTGATTTCAGCAAAACCTTCAACAATGTTCAACACAGAAGGCTAATTAACAAGATGAGTATTCTGGCAATGGGGAACAAGCTGACAAACTGGGTTAGAAACTGACTGATGGAAAGGAGACAGAGGGTGGTGGTAATGGGATCCAATCTGGAGAGAGGGGGTGACCAGCAGGGTACCTCAGGGATAAGTCCTGGGACCAGTCCTGTTCAATGTCTTCATTACAGACATTGCGGAAGGGCTAGAAGGGAAGGTCTGTCTTCCTGTTTGCAGATGACACAATTTGCAACAGACTGAATACTCCAGAAGGGGTGGAGAAAATGAGCAGAGACATGGAGAGGCTTGAAAAATGGTCTGAGGAGTGGCAACTGAGGTTCAATGCAAAGAAGTCCAAGTAATGCACCGGAGAAGAGGGAAACCTGGGGAGAGTTACAGGATGGGGTGGAGGTGCTGATGATCAACAAGGAAGAAAGAGACCTAGGAGTTATCAGTTCTAATAACCTAAAGGTTTCAAAGCAGAGCACAAATGTTGAAAGGATGGCCAGTGGCATGCTGGGGTGCATAGGCAGAGATATCACTAGCAGAAGGCGAGAGGTGGTGATGCCATTGTATAACTCACTAGTGAGGCCTCACCTACAGTACTGTGTGCAATTCTGGAGGCCACAAATGTGCAAGGACATTGACAGGGTGGAGGCAGTCCACAGAAAGGCAACCAAGATGGTACATGGCTTGCAATACAGAACATATCAGGAGAGATTAAAAGGACCTCAGTATGTACTTATTGGAGGAAAGGAGGGAGTGGGGGAACATGATAGATGCGTTCAAGTGCCTCAAGGGCATAAACAAGGTGCAGAGGTGGACATCTTTCAATATATCAGATATTCAGCATTGACAAATGCTTGTTTTTATCCTAAAAAAAAAAACTGTTCATCATTATCCACTGTGTAACCCCCCCCAAACAATATACAGACACTGGGGGTGCCCAATCCCCCAGTGTCCTCATCTGTTTGTCCATTGTTGTCCATTATGTAGCCCCCCCAAATAGTATGTAGACACTGGGGGTGCCCAATAGAAACATACTGTAGAAACATTGATTTTGATGGCAGATAAGGACCGCTTGGCCCATCTAGTCTTCCCATTTTCCTACCTATTGGATAAGCTGCAGATGGTAGTTAACCAACAGCCTACTTCTTCCTACCCCTCCACTAGAATTGCCTTATGTCTGTCCCATGCATTCTTGAATTCCCCACTGTTTTTGACCTCACAACCTCCTCATGAAGGTTGTTCCATACGTCCACCACCCTCTCTGTGAAAAACTACTTCCTCACATTGCCCCTGAGCCGTCCGCCTGCTATCTTCAAATTGTGTCCCCTTGTTCTTGCACATCTCATTTTCTGAAAGATGTTACACTCTTGGACTTAGTTGATTCCCTTGAGGTACTTGAAAGTTTCTATCATGTCCCCCTTCTCCCTTCTTTTCTCAAGGGTATACATATTAAGCTCCTTTAGTCTCTCCTCATATGGCTTCTCTTGCAGACCCTGCACCATTTTAGTTGCCCTCCTCTGGACTGCCTCCATCCTGTTGATGTCCATGCAGAGATGGGGTCTCCAGAACTGCACATAGTACTCCAGATGGAGTCTCATCAACTGTCTGTACAGAGGAATAACAACTTCTTGTTTTCTACTTGTGATGCCTCTCCCAATACATCCCAGTATCCCCCCAGCCATCCTTACTGCCTTCTCACATTGCTTGCTTATCTTTAGGTCATCGGATATGACTACCCCAGATATCCGTTTCCTATTTTTGTTGTTGTTAATATCTTCCCCTCCATTGTGTACTCTTCCCCTAGGTTTTTGTTTCCCAGGTGCATTACTTTGCACTTCTTTGCACTAAATCTAAGCGGCCATACTTTTGACCATTCCTCCAACCTTGCCATGTCTCTTCTCATCCTTGTGTATCAACCCTGTTGTAGATCTTTGTGTCATCTGCAAAGATGCATACTTTTCATTCCAGTCTCTCCACAATGTCACTTATGAAGACATTAAAAAGGACCGGACCCAGTACTGAACCCAGAGGTACCCTACTAGTAACCTCCCTTTCTTCAGAGTGGTCTCCATTTACTATTACCCTTTGTTTCCTGCTGCCCGGTTAATTCTTTACCAAGGCTACCACCCTGGGACCCATTCCCAGGCTGGCTAATTTGTTTATTAATCTTTTGTGTGGGACTGTGTCAAATGCCTTGCTAAAGTCTAGGGAGGCCATGTCCACATCCGCTCCCTGGTCTACTACTTTTGTCACTCAGTCAAAGAAATCTATTAGATTCATCTGACATGACCTTCCCACTGTGAATCCATGCTGCCTTGGGTCCTGTGCCCTGCTGGCCTCCAGGTACTCAACAATTCTTTCTTTCAGAAGTGATTCCATCATTTTCCCCTACCACTGAGGTCAAGCTAATCCCTCAGTGTCATCTGTCCATTCATTGTTGTCTACTGTATAACCCCCCCAGCAATATACAGACATTGAGGGTGCCTAATCCCCCAGTGTCCTCATCTATTGAGCAAACTCCCTGAAAATAAAGAAAATTGCCCCTCATCATTTTTTTCCATGTAAAAAAGAAAATCATCCATAATTGTCCGTTCTGCCGTTATCCAACCCCCACCCTCCCACTCAGAACCCACCACCCCATACCCTCCATACCCCATATTTACCCACAAGAGGTTCATAGCCATAATCTGCCTTGGACTGCAGACATGTCTTTGCTTTTCAAAGACCAGCCATGAACTGAGGTAAGTGCTTCAATGTATTTAAATGGCTTTTTTGGCATCAATGTTATTCAATAGGGTTTTCAACTTAGTGGCATAACTTGGCCATTTTAAATATTTTTGCCCCTAATTTTCAACTTTTTTGGGACCCCACCTCACAAACAACCTCACTGAAGCAATTTTCAAACATCCTTTCCCCCTCCATGACACCAGTGCACACAACGAATATTTGACATTGACAAATGCTTGTTGTATTTAGTGGAACTAGACACTAACTCATTGCTCTAGTCAGTGTAATAGAGCTAAAAAACACCCCTCACACTCCAGGTAGATGATCCCACTGGGAGATGGGAGGAGTACCTTAATGGAGTGCACTTGGTATACAGGGACTCCAGGAGTCAGATGATTCAGCTCAAGATCCTGCTAAGATGGTACAGGATCCCAGATTTGTTGCCAAAGATGGAAATCCTCCCACACTCCCAAGTGTTGGAGATGTCAGGCCCCTCAGGCAATTCTCCTTCACATTCTATGGGATTGCCCTATTCTGAGGCCTTTCTGGGCAGGAGTGTTACAGGACTGCACCAGGATACTCCAGACTTCGGTCCCCTCCGCCCCAGCACTTGTTCTCCTCGGAGAAACTTCCACCACATTAAGCTGCCAGATCCAGTTAAGGAAATGGCTACTAGTTGCATTTCTAGAAGCTAACCAGGCAATTCTGGTAAGATGGCACCAGGCGGCACCCCCCAATCGCTTCTCACATGGCATACAGCATTAGCCAAAGTAGCAGTGTTTGACCGACTCACATAAACCAGCAGGAATAAGATGAAGATATGCAACAAGAAATGAGGACACTACTTGAGTTCCTATATTTGCTCTACCCCCACACCACCACCTGGCATCCCCCCTCTATGAACTGATCGACACTCTACTCTGATGTAGGGCCTCAGGCCTCTTAAGGTACATCATGGCCCCCTAGGACCATGATGTCCCAGGGAGGAGACAAGGTCAAATGTTCATCTTGCAGCTAAGCAACTGTGAGCACTGTACACTAGCCTGCAAGCGATCCCCAAGATGTTATATTTGAAGAAGCCTAACCCTATGCCCCAGATCACTTGACCGACTGGAAAGTGCACTGGGTATAGTGTATTCTGTACTTGTTATTAAGGCAAGACCCTAATCCATGTTAGGGATAGGGCTCGTATCCCTTGTGTTCTCTCTGTTGACTACAGTTAATCAGTTATTATAATTATCTGTATAAATACACTTTTGAGTGCAAGGTAATGCAGTTAGAAAGCAACCGTAGTTAATGTTACAGTATATCAGGACTGTTGACCTTTATGGAGTGGTTAACTCCAATGCATGTTCTGTTCTGCAAAACCTCGATAAAATAATCATGATAAAAAAAAAAAAACTCATTACGTTAAATCTAGAAAGATCAACAGCAGGAAGAGGAATAGAATATAGAGGTTAGGAATGATGAGGTAAAGGGAAGAGAAGCAGGTGAGTAACAGGTATGAAATATATCAAAAGGCAGGAAGGAGCATATATCCTACGTATTTAGTTAGTTTTTGTTGACTGAGAAAGCATGGAACAGGAGTGCTAGGCATTCCTGTGTATTTCAGCCTCCTAGTGTGTGTGTGGGGGGGGGGGAATGTGTGTGTGTGTTAATACAAATGCAAACTGTCATACTGAATCAGGTAAAAGGGCTAGTGTATGGGGAATGCAATTTAAATCTAAATGAGAATGTTCTGCGATCATCGCCAGCCTTTAAGTGCATGGATTGACCCCATGAAAACAAACTGTTTTATTTTTTTAATTTTTATTCTTTTGTAAAATGGTTCTATCTCCAGCCCTGCAGGGCTCCATCTGCCATGGGTAAAACTGGATGTGTGAGGCTGTGGAAGGAAAGGAAACCTATCTGTGTTCACTGGTGCTCCATTTTTAAAGTTGCACTTCTGTGGCTGTTTTCATTGTCTACATTTGGTCCTCAGATCAATATTCGAGTGCTATATATAACATTTTCAAATTTATATAAACGTGAAAAGTACAAACTATGGAAGTGATTTTTAGTTTAAGGGCCAATGCCAATGAGAGGTTGCTCTGCATAAGAATTTGCAATGCCAATAGCATCTGAGAGGAAGGTTGATGCTTTTAAAACATTTTATTTCAAAGTGCTGACAGAACAAAAGGCCCCATTTTCAAAATATTACCATGGAACAAGCCAGGTGTGTGCCATGCTAATCAGGAATAGCGCCAGCTGTTGGGGACATGCCCATCTTCAAAGGGCACATATTCACTGTACACCCCTGACAGTGTCATTGTGTACAATATTGTGCTGCACCTATGCAAATGAGGGTCCCACCATGCATATGTGGCCCAGTACAATATTGAAAGTATTCAGAGGCAATAAATGACCACCAGCAGGATGCAGTTTAATATCTCAGAAACTCAGTCCTTAACAGTGCACAGACGCTTTGGTGCACTGTCAAGAGCTGGCTACTCTGTTGGTCCAACAGTCTCTCCCCAGCCCCGATCCCTGTACGTCTGAAAATAAAACAATCATTAGTGGTCCAGTGGTCCCTCCCTGACCCAGTCCCTGTACATCAGAAAATATAACAAACATTAGTGGTCCAGTGGCCCATCTCCAGCCCCAATCCACTGGTATATCGAAATAAATGAAGCCAAGGTGATCTAGTGGTCCCTGTCCCATACCTCATTCACCAATCAACATTCCCAGTATGAATAATATAATTCCTTGTAGTCTAGTGGTCTTGCCACCCTCACCATTCCTCAATCACCATTCCAGGTATGAATAATACAGTCCCTGTTGGTCTAGTGGTCTTTCTCCCATTCCCAGATCACCATCTCTGGTTAAGACAATAAACTTCCTGGTAGTCTAGTGTCCCCCCCAGCTCTGCCACCACAGCATCTAGTGACCCACTACCCAGGTCCCCCACAACCGGACCCGTGTTGGTGACTGCCACTGCCCCACTCACACCACCATGGCCAGCTGCTGACTGAACTGTCAATGACTGTGTACAGTTGACAGTACACAATGACTGGGTGACACACTTCCTTTACCATATAATCAAAATATATATTTAGCACCCCATAAGTCCAATGTATATATTTGGTTAATAAACTAAATGAAGTCTGCTAAGTTGTATAGTGGGTACTATGTCAACATAATGAAAACAAAAAATGGGAAAAAATAACTCAAAATTCTTTTTTTTATGAAAGCATCTTTTTCTGTATGCTTTTTTCATTCATATGAAAAAGGATGCCCTCATACAAGAAATGATTTTGGACTTAGTTTTTTCACATTCTTTTTTGTATGAAGGAATCTTTTTTTCATATGCATTTCTCATTCATATGAAAAAAGAATGCCTTCATATAAAAAAAGAATTTGGACTTATTATGTTTTGCACTTTATCTTGAATTGATGCACTGCACCTTTTAGGATTTGTATTTAAAACCAGTACCACCCATTTACTAGCACCTCCTGTGACGTGAGAAACTGGCAGAGGGTCAGTCTGGTAAGTTGCTGCTGGGCATTTGTCCACTTTTTAACAATAAAGTATAGCCCTTTTGCACTGAGTCCTGGAGTAGTGTTGGGAATTGCTTTTTTTCTTGTGCACTTTTTTACACAGCACACTATTTTGTGGTTGGGGCAGTTTTGGTTTTATTCTGCCTTTAGACCAAGCATCTTTAATTTATTCATTTTATTTATTTGAAAAAAGTTTTACCAGGAAAGCACACTGAGCAGCAATTGCTCATTTCCAGGTGTGTGTGTGTGTGTGGGGGGGAAGTATTAACAAGCAAGCAAAAATAACAAATGCAGGCAACCAGTTACAGAGCAATTGTGTAACACAGCTTGCAGCAAGTAATTAGACCTTTACACATGTACACAAATTTATATAGCAAGCAATTAGACCTTTACACATTTACTCAAATTTATATATTTATACATTCATACCTTTTCTAAGAGTTTGATGGGGAGTCTGACATCACTGAGAGGGTTTGCAGAGAACATCGATAGGGAAGTGGTGGGGCAGTTGCAAGTGGAGGATAACACATTTTGTAGGATGGAGGAGAGGGCAGTAGGAGAGGAGGTATGGCGAATGCAGGGAGAGGGGAATTCCACAGTTTTGGAAAAAGGTGAGAAAATGTACCGCAGATCTAGGAGGAACAGCCAATATTGGAGTGTCAAAGCTTTGGAGGGTGTGGGGAGGTGGAAAAGATAGAGAGGAGGAGAAGGAGAGGCAGGAGGGGAGACAGCCAGACCAAAATTTAGATAATAGATTGCCACAGTAGGAATGGCATCTGGGGAAGGAGAGAGATTGACAGAGATCACAGTGATGGGTGTGAGAAGGGCAGTCTAGGGTGAAACAGCAGAAGAAATGGTAGAGAACATCATGTCTGGTTAGGGAAGTCTTGGGAGTGGCACCGTAGACTACATCACTGTAGTCAAAAACTGGTAGGATCATTTTCTGGAGCAGGGTGCACCAGGCAGGAAGTGGAATTCATTCTCAATTTCTGTACAAGGCATCTATCTTGGGGTGCAGTTCTTTGAGTATGGCATCCACATGTCCAGAGAAGTTGAAATGCTGGCCTAACCAGACCCGAGGTATCTAAAGGTAGTAAGTGTGGACAGTCTGGCTGCTTTCAAATGCCAGCTTGACAGATATAAGGGGAACAAAAATGGGAACACATCCACTGATAAGTGGCAGGCCCGTACGTGGCTTTTGCAGCTATTGGACCTGTATTTTCACCTATGAACCTGTGAATGATGTTCTCCAGTGGAGTCCCATCGAGGGTGTGGAAAGAAGGAAAGAACACAAGCCAAGAGAGTCTCTTCCTTGTGCCAAAGGTCATGGAGACAATCTTCTTGGTGTTCAAGAACAATTGATTTGTGCATTACCAGAGCTGAACCTTATCAAAGTTATGCTGTAGTCTGGATGCCACATCAGGAGGGGAGGGACCAGAGGTATATAGGACAGTATCATCTGCATACATGTGGATAGAGGTGGTAGAGCAGATAGTGGGAAGGTCATTAAAGAAAACTGAGAATAGGAGGAGGCCTAGTACAGGGCCCTGGGGAACTCCAGTATTGACAGGGAGTGGGGAGGATAGGGAGTCAGCAATCTGAACAGATTGAGTCCTTCCCACTAGGTAGGCATAGAACCAATTTAAGGCAGTGTCTGAGAGCCCAGCTGCAGAAAGTTTGGCTAGAAGGGGAAGGTTAGAGAGTGTTGAAGGCCTTAACAAGGTCAAACAAAGATGACAGAGGTGATGTGGCCACTGTTCATCCTGGTAAGGATGGAGTCAGTGAGTCTGAAGAAGGAGATGGTAGTGGAGTGGTGCTTCCTAAAAGCAGACTGGAAAGGGGTGAAGAATCAGGAGGAGTGGAGATAGGTAGATAGTTGGGATAACACCACATGTTCCTGAAGTTTAGCAAAGATGGGGAGAAGTGAAATAGGTTGATAGTTGCCTGGAGTAGATAGGTCACCACCTTTAGGGAGGGGTAGAATTGTAGCATGGCTCCAAGTAGCCAGGACTGAAGTAAGTAAGAAGGAGAGGTTTAAGAGAGAGAGAGGTGAAAGGGGAAGAGATAGCAGGGGCAGACAGAAAAAGTAGCTTGGAGTCTAGACCATCAGAGGAGAGTCCCTTGCATAGGTTTAGGGCAAGGAGTGCCTTCAGAATGGTAAAGGAGGATACAGAGGAGAAGGAAAAAGAGGATAATTGGAGGGAAGAAAGAAACAAGGAGGAAAGTGAAGGAGGGTGGAGAAGGGGGAGAGAGAGAGAGAGAGAAGGGCTGAGGCACAAGAGGTAAAGTATGAGTTGAACTCCTTGGCCACCTCTTTGGGGTCTGACATTGAGGAGTCATCTGCTCACAAGACAGGGGGCTGGGGCTGGTGTGGAGAATGGGGTGTCAAATACCTTCTAGAATTTGGAAAGATGGTTTATGTCTGTCAGAAAGGTAGTTTGGAAATATTTAGCCCTGGTGAGCTTGACTGCTCTTGTGCATGCGTTTCATAGTATTTGGCACCATTAGTGGTCCATAGGGGACCTGAAGATTTTGTGCACCTTCCAGGCCAGATCACATGCATATAAGCATGCCAAGAGTTTTGAGGTGATCCAGGGGAAGTGATTTCCACACACCGGTGTACCTAAGAGGGGCATGATGATTCCAAGTGGTGAAGAATTTTGCTTTGAAATACTCTAAGACTTGATCAGTAAAGGTGGCAACGGGAATGGGAGACCAATCCATGTTAAACAATTCCTCTAGAAGATGGGCCAAGTCCAGGGATCTGTATGATCTGGTAATTAATATACTGTGGGGGTGGATTTAGTTGGGTGGATTTTATGCACAAGGTAGATAAGGTGGTTGTTACTTAAGGCATCTGGCATGGTACCAGCTTTTATTATTTGGTGTGGGTGAGAGGTGAGAACCCAGTCAACGAGTGAATGGTTTTGTGATTTAGTACTTAAATGGGTAGGTTCATTTACCAAGTGGGACAAGTTGAGGGAAGATATGTCATTACAGACTTTAGATTGTGAAGAGGACAGATAATTCAAATTAAAGTCACTCATGATGTATAGCCCACATGAGGAGGAATGTGGCCACAAGGTCAGCAATGGTGGAGGAGGGAGGCCGGGGTGACAGTAGACCCCTGCAACAAAGATGGGGAGGGAGAAAGGGAAAGAGCTTTTAGAGGAGAAGGTCATAAGCTGCTGGAATGGAGATTGATAGAATAGTTGTAAACTGGATCAATAAGGTGATATAGATGGCCATACCACCTCCTCTATTGAACCTGTCTTGATGGACCAATGATTAGCCAGGGATGGAGATACAGCTGTCAGAGATCATAGGGTTAAGCCATGATTCAGAGATGATTAGCAAATCAGGAGCTAGGGTTAAGAAGAGTAACTTTAATGAGCACTGTGTACAGTCATGTTAAGTTATAGTTAATGAACACTCAGAGCAGTTCTGTGCTCTGTCAGCACAGCATCACCACGGTAAGTCTTGGTTTACCCACTTCCTTAACTGCTATCTTTGTATATGTATGGGGGAGGGGTAACGGGTGCAGTATGATGGGCGGAATAGAAGTGTATGGTCAGGGGTGGAAAAAAAGGGAGGGGGTTTCGTGATATAGGTTATGGGAATTGAAAATAAAAGGAAGCAGATAGGCAGCTACATTTTCAAACAAGTAAGGTTATCAAGATATGGAAAAATTACTTGGAAATGGTAATAACTTGAGATGATTGCATAGGATTAGTACTGCTAAGATGACAGTTAAATATTTTATCATGGAACATAAAGGTACCGAATGATTGAAATAAAAGCAAAAGAATGTTTGACTTTGCTGATAGGCATGCAGTGAACTGCATTTGGATTCAAGAATCACATTTAGAACAAAAAGTTTTGGAATATCAGAGCAAAAGATGGGGACAGGACTTAAACACCCCAATCAGATTCAATTCGGGGGGTGGGGGTGGTCACCATATTTATTTAAAAAAAATCCAGGAATAAAAAACACACATGCTATTATAGTTATTGATGAAAAAGGCAGATGCGTCATTACTGAACTGCAACTAAATGAACACAAGCTCACAGTTGAGAACCTTTATGGATCTAATGAAAACTGCCTAAGTTTTGATTTTTTCTGAATTATTTTTAAATTTGGTGACATACAATCCAGCATATATCATAGGTGGAGATTTTAACCTCACGCTGAATTACCAGCTGGACAGAACAAATATACTAAACAATGCGTCCCAATCTGCTAACAAAGTTATACAAGATTTTATGAAAACCTTCAAGTTTAATAGATTCCTGTTGCTATAAACCCCCCTACAATAAACAATACTCATTCTATTCCTCAGTACTCATCTCATCTCTTCCCTACTCATTCTACTCATCTCAGTACACAACTCATACTCTCAAACTGATTTCTTCCTTATCTCTGAATCAATATTGCGGCATCCTATAAAATGGGAGTACAAAGAAATATTCCTCTCTGATTCCTCACTTGTTACTCTTAATTTGGAGCTGTCAGCCCACCCAAAAGATAAGAAATTTTGAATGGATCCTATTATTTTGAAAGATAATGTGTTTATAGAAAACAATTATAAAAGAAATAGTGATATGACTATGACTTGGGAACATCTACTAATTACTTGTGGGATGCCTTCAGATCATATATTACAGGCATATCACTGTCACACAGTAGTAATAAGGTTGTAGGGGTTCCAAGGGAAATTACTGATAGTGTTCTGGTACTATCTTTGGGTGGAACATAGCAAGTGCTCGGAATCTTTCAAACATTGTAAAAAATATGGGTATGGTAGCTTTGATACCAAATGAACCAATTTGTACACCAATTTCTTTCTTTAATAGATTATTTTTCTTTACATTTATTTATGCCGAGCCCTGTTTCACCTGTTGGCTTCTTCAGGGGTCTGTAAATGAAATTCAAATAAGAATATTTACAATGCATTCTTCATTAACATTTGTAGACTGTTTTTTTTTTTAAAACAGAAAAATTTTGTTTTGATATTTTCAAATATGCTTTCTTATTTTTAGCTATCAATGCTATATGTTCCCTACAGTGGTATATACAACTATTTTTCACATACAGAGTTACATTTTTATGTTACACTCATAACATATTTTACAGTAGGCATGTATTGATTATCCAGTTCATTAGCTGATCATACTTATATAATAGCCTCCTTTTCTCAAGTTCGGATATAAATACTGACTGGCATTTCCCTGGCCATCAGGTATCCCGCGATCTCCAACAACCATTATTTCATTATAGGTTTGATTTGCAACCTTTAAAAAAAGATAAGATGTGTTTGACTATCACATTCATTAATCAGCATGTGTACAGTTTTAAATATTCTCTCTTGTAATGAGTCACACTGTCCTTTTTACCTTAAAGATCCCAAGTGAATTTTATCATTGAAGTATGTTAATGTTTACATGTTCCAGTTGTTCCTGACCTATAATTCATTAATACGTATGTTATACAGTACCCCCATATTTTTTTTATTCTTTAGTTAAACTCTTTTTTTATATATAAAAAATTTCAAGTGTAAACAGATCTCTGGAATGTAAATTATACATACTTTTTTGTTCACTGGTATCTGTAATCCTTGAATGCTTTTGACTGTAAAAACATAATGTATTGTACTGTGTTTCTGCAAGACCGTTCTACAATATCTAGCTTATCATCTGTTTTAAGTCAGTCTCTGCCGTAGAGACTAAAAGAACACAACAAACAGCTGTTTTCTGCTTGCTGACGCAGTGGCTGATGCAGGAGGCTGCCAGCCTATCACACTACAGGGTGCCAACATTTTAAATTGTGGCCGGGCTTAAATAGCCTGCAAGCCTGGCCACCTGTAAAGCATAGCCACATCAGCAGCAGGAGAGCACCAGCGAGCAGGAGGAGGAGGAGGAGGGATGGCTGCATTGGTGGCAGCAGCAGCAGTGCAGGATGCCGTACTGGCAGGGAAACAGAAGGAAGGCAGCTGCATCAGTGGTGCAGGAGGACCAGGAGGCATCTGGAACTGTGTGACTGGAGTTAGTAACAGCACTCGACTGCAGGACTGAAAGGACACAATAAAGAGCTGTTTTCTGCTTGCTTTGAAAGGCCCCTCCACCCACCCTCTCCTCTGACCTCACTTAAATGAAAGTCATGGAGGCAGGGCTTGGAGTTTGAAGAGGAAGGGCTCAGCTGCAAACTGATTGGTATAAGGGCAGCGAGGGGATGTGCTCAGGGGGGTCAAAAAGCTCCCATCAAGGAGGGAAGGGTCAAAAAAGTCTTGTTGTAAAAGGTAAATGGTACAGTGATATAGCACCTTAGTGGGAACTAGCAGACTGGGTAAAGGCTCAACAAACTGAGTTTAGTTGAGGGATTGAACTGACATTGGTCTTCAATAATAAGGGCTCATTGGGCACAGTCATTGGTTGGAAAAAAGAAGTCAGGTGCCAAGGCAGTGTGGGTTAATGAAAAATTGCTAAGCTGTGATTGGAGGTCTCGGTCATTGGTTTTGATTAATAAGTCATATGTTAAAGCAGAGGGAATTGAGAACACATTGCTGAACTGCATTTGGAGGTAGCCAGGATCTGGTAAATGAGAGGAAACTGGTAAAGGAGGGGGAACTGCTCACTGGGAGCATGGACCATGGAGGTGAATTGGAGACTGGGGGGTATGGCCTTGTGGGCAGGAGTGGGTGACTTGAGGGAGTCAAGCCTGAGGAATGGCCTGGGGCAGCGTAATGGGATAGGGCAGTATGGTGAGGTGTGACAAAGAGTGGGTCAGTGGTGGTATGGGGGAAGGGATGACCAGGGGAAGGAAAGAAAAAGGGGACATGGTGGAGGGAGGATCATGGGATGTAATAAGTGTGGCGCAGTAGTGTTCATGAGCACTCTGTAGAGACTGGGGTTATGACAAGTTTGTCTAAGGCTATGGAGACTAGAGACTCAGCTTGCATGGCTGAAAAGAGAATTGTCCTGCACAAAGAGAGACATCACCAGTAAAAATACTGAAGGCAAGCAAGTAGGGGGTATAAGGCAGTCCGGCCAGGGGGATAAGGGGTGGAAGAGCCAAGTCACACAGGGGAACAAGGAACAGATGACCAGGCCAGAGGATAGGGACATGTTGGGCAGGAGTGCTGGTGTTCACAAACTGAGGTACACAGCAAGCTCAAACAGATACTGGCATTTAATGGAGATAATGGAGCAAGAGGATGGGATGGGGCCATGGGGGATAAAGAAATGAGCTGGAAAAGGCAGAAAAAGTCAGAAGCAGGGGAGGCTCAGTCTGTGGTAATCCAGGAGGTGAAGGGGAAGGGTGAGACCAATGGAAGAGGGAGTAGTAGCATGGGGAGACAGGTTGTAACGGGGTGAAAAAGGGAAGGGGAAAGAAGCAGGAGAGGGCATCCTGAGAGGATACCAGGGAAGGACAGGTATCCAGGGACAGGATGGAATGGAGAGTGGAATAGGTGAGTGTGCGAGGGAGCATGAGGCCGGGGACCATATGGCAGGGCAAGCGGACAATGGGACAGTGAAAGAAGGGGTGGAGGTGGGATGGGACTGGGGGGCCAGGAGGAAAGAGAGAAGCAGCCAGGTTAGGGTGGCAGTGGCATCCTTGGAGTCAGCTTACGAAAAATTGGTGATAGTATATGGGGACTCTATTACTAAGGAGATACACTGGTTAAGAAGGGGAGTAACTTTTAAGGGGGAGGTTGGTCTTCCATGAGCCAGGGATGGGGGCAAGCAGGGCACTCCCAAAAATTAAGGAATGCATTAGGCTGACTGGGGGGATCCTCACCTGGTTTTACACCTTGGAATAAATGACCTCGCTGGGGAGGAGGTGGATGAGGAGCAGAGGTGATTTATAGAACTAGCTAGAGGGTGCAAAGGCATTATGGATACCATAGCTTTATCTGAATTCTTGCCAGTACACTGTGCCAGTACAGCAAGGCAATTGAGAATTAAGGACTTCAACCATTGGCTAAGGCAATGGTGCAGGAGACACAGGTGGACCACAGCCTGTATGCAAGGGGCAGGTTGCATATAAATGGTGAGGGCTAGGATTCTGAGGAGGAAGCTGCAGGGATATACAAATAAATAGATAGGGAGCTAGCTGCAATCTTGAGGAGCCTAGCTAGACCAGGAGGGCCTTTTACTGCTGGCAACTTTTGTATGTTCGTATGTTCATATAAAATACTAGGGGGTGCTTAAAACTAGGGAAGGGGGATGGTGAAGCTAGGTGTAGCCCAGTGGGGGGTGAGAGGAACTGGACTAATTTGCTGTCCCCCCCAGATGGAGGCAAGATAAGCTGACTGGTGGGAAGGGAGCAGGAAGGGGCTGGTGGTGGGGTTTTCTGATGACTGTCAGGAGCCTAGGTAATAAGATCAGAGAACTGCAGGTGATAGTAGCAGAGGAAGTCCTGGATCTAGTGGCAGTTTCAGAGACCTGGTAGACTGAAAACCATAGCTGGGAGGTGGAAATCCCTGGTATGTTCTGTACAGGTGAGACAGGACACTAAAGAGGTGGGGGGTTGCACTTTATGTAAGAGAGGGGATCAGGGGCAATGGTGTATGGCGGGATGGATCTGCAGAGACCCTATGGGTGACTTTAAGCAGAGTGAAGGGGAGGCAGTGAAGTTAGGGGTGGTCTACAGACCACTGAATCAAGGGGAGAAAGTGGACAGACAGAAGGGTAAGGCGATACAGGAAATGGCTGGCAAAGAGGAAATCATGGTGTTGGGAGATCTAAATCTGCCAGACATAGACTGGGAAGTCCCGGCAGCAGCCACAGATAGGAGTAGAGAGTTACTGGAAGCCTTGCAGGAGGTAGTCATCAACCAGCTGGTAATGGAACCTACTAGGGGATGGCCATACTTGACCTAGTTATGACGAATGGGGACAGTGTCAATGGGCTGAGGGTTGGGGAAAACTTGGGTGACAGTGGCCATAGGATGGTAACATTTAGAATCAGCAAGGTGCATGAGAAGGGCAGCTCCAACACTAGGGTGCTGGACCTTAGGAAGGTGGATTTCAGTAGAATGGGGGCATTGGTCAAGGAGGACTTGGAGGGGAAGGAGGGCCTGAAAGATGTGGAGGAACTATGGGGAGAAATTAAAAGAGGGATATTGAGGGTGACACAGCTAGGGTGGTGAGCAAAAAAAGAGAGGGGAAGGACACCTCTCTGGTTAACACCAGAAGTGAGGAATGCAGTTAGGGAGAAGAGGAGGGCATTCAGGATATGTAAGACATCGCAAAGGGAGGCAGACAAGGAGATGTAGGAGGAAAACCTGAAGGCAGAAGGGAAAGTGACCTGGCAAGCGAAGGATGAGAGAGAGGAGCATATAGCAAGACAGGTGAAAAGGGGTGACAGAAGGTTTTACAGATACATGAGACACAGTAAGAAAGGGAAGAGTGGGATTATGAGGCTCAAGGGGGAAGGGGGGTCACTGGTGGGGGATGACATAGGAAAAGTCAGTGTCCTACATAGATACTTTGCATCGGTCTTCACGGTGGAGAATGGAGATGGGTCAAAACTGGATAAAAGAGGGAGGAGGAGTAGGGAGATGGACTCAAGTCCCTTAATGGAAGCAAAGGCACTGGAAAAATTGGGAAAACTATGAACAGATAAGGCGATGGGGCTGGACGGGATCCACCCAAGGATACTCAAGGAATTAAAGCAGGAATTGACAGCACCACTCATGAGGCTATTTAACCTGTAACTGCAAGAGGGAAGGGTTCCTGGGGACTAGAAGAAGGCTGAGGTAGTATCACTACAAAAAGGGAGGTGAGGGAGGGTCAGGGAAATTACCACCCAGTTAGCCTCACCTCCGTGGTCGGTAAGCTAATGGACGCACTGGTTAAGGAAAGGCTGATTAACTATCTGGTGGGGGAAGGCCTCCTAAATGACAGTCATCATGAATTCACAAGTGGTAGGTCTTGTCAGACCAACCTGATTAAATTCTTTGACAGAGTAATGGAAATATGGGACCAGGGCAGGGAGATGAACATGGCCTACCTGGACTTCAGGAAGGCATTTGACACCGTCCTTCACAGGAGACTGGTAGGCAAGGTGGACAACTTGGAACTGGGGAGTAAGCTCATGAACTGCATAGGACATTGGTTGGAGGGGAGGATACAGAGGGTTGTTGTAAATGGGGTGCACTCAAAGGAAGAAAAGGCAATGAGTGGGGTTCCCCAGGGGTCTGTGTTAGGACCCATACTTTTCAACATGTACATTGGGGGCATCACAGAGGATCTATGGGGGAAGGTGTGTCTGTTTGTGGATGACATGAAGGTATGTAGTAACAGGGTGGATAAGGCGGAATGGGGAGGTGGAGGATATGAGGGAGGATTTGGCTAGGCTGGAGGAGTGGTCAGAAAGGTGGCAGCAACAGTTCAACACAAACGAGTGCAGAATTCTGCATGTATGGCACAATAATCCGAAAGAGAAATACCCACTTGGGAGGGGGGAGAGCTGGAGGAGACAGAACAGGAAAGGGAACTGGGGATAACCATTTCAGACAAACTGAAGGTCTGGAGTCAATGTGACAGAGCAGCAGGAAAGGTGCTAAGAATGCTGGGATGGATAGGGAGGGGTTTCACAAGCAGGAGGAGGAGGGAGATGATTCTACCATTCTACAAAATCATGGTAAGACCGCACATGGAATATGGGTCCTGTTAAGGAGGCCTTACCTGCAGGGAGTCAAGGACAAGCTGGAAAGGGTCCAGAGAAGAGCAACCAAAATGGTGTGGGGCCTGCAGGGGAGGTCATATGAGGAAAGTCTGGGAGAATTGGGCCTGTACAGTCTGGAGGAAAGGGGGGTGGATATGGTGGAGACATTCAAAAACTTTAAGGGCATAAATAAGGTGAAGGTTGACATCATCTTCAAGATGAGCAAGAGCAATTCCACAAGGCAGCATACCTACAAACTGGAGGGAGGAAAATTCAGGGGTGAGATCAGGGGGAAGTTCTTTACTGAGAGGGTGGTATAGCCATGAAATAGGCTGCCTGAATGGGTGGTGGGGGTGGATATAGTAGAAAACTTTAAAGGAGCCTGGGACATGTAAATGGGCCTAGCAGGCAGAGGGCAGGCTGGTGGAGCAGGGAGCGGGTCTTCTTAGAGGGAGGATCTATGGGCAGACTGGATTTGCTGTGGGGGACCTTTTCTGCAGGCAGATTTCTATGATTCTATGATTCTGATAAAAACATATAGTCTAATTTCTTTCAGAATACTGTTGTTCTTTTTTTAAACCAACATACTCTTTAGTTTATCTCTTTTCTCTGCTGCTTTCATTACTGCTCTTTCAGGTAGCCTGTGTCAATAAAACATGGTTCTGTAGCTACCTAACAGCTTGTTTTTCATTGCTTATCAAAGATTAATATTTGCTTAGGCTGGGCTCTTATAAATCTTAACAGCATTCTCTGAAGGCTTAATTACATTTTATCAGTAAACAGCAGTATATCTCACTTACACTTGAAATCGCTTCTGCTGTCCTCCCTGTGTGTTGGACTAGTTGTAGCAATGGAGAAGTGCCTCCATTGACCCTCCTCTTGTACTAGTATGCAGCCATGGGACATGGTGAGATCACACGTTACCATAGTAACATTTCTGCCTATGCAGAAATGGATTGCATACTGGTAAAAATGTCTGTGCCTTTTAATTGCTAAAGTCTGAAGCAGTGCTGTTTGTAGCTTTCTGTTAACATGTAGAATACAGACAGGTGTCTCATCTTAGCTGTCCTAATGTGAAGAGAACAATATGTTCACTGTTTCTGCTGTTAGTGTTTACTAACAGCGTAGTAGGAGAATCATTCTCTAGCACCACATCACCTGACAAAGATTCAGCAGCACCATATTGCATGTCATTTTAAATTGCTTGAAGATTGTTTCTCTGTGTTGTGATTTCTTAGTATTCTACCTTTTCCTTTGTGTTACATGATGCTCTGTTTCCTAATGACTGGGGATCATATTGTTCAATCTCATATTCTTCAGTTTCCTTCTGATTTCTTAAAATTGATGGGGGATGAACTAGTTTGACCTACATACATTTAATCCTATTACTGTTCCAGCTTGGCTTTTTCTGTGGCAGTGGTGCAGGGCTTCCATTCTGGAATTTGATGTATGTTAAGGATCTGTTTCTGTAGTGAGTAGTAAATCTGATGGAGAGGTCAACTTGTTTGTCCTTCGTATGCTTAATTTGAAATACACTTTCAATTTGCAATATTCTGTGGCATTGGTTCATGTCTTGTATGTTAAAGTTTTTTTCTATGTCATAGACTTGTTCCTGTAGTGTATTCTTTGGTGATGCAACTGTTGCCATTTACCAGCATGCTTGCCAATTTATTTCTTCATTCAAACCCCACTGTTCTGTATATTTATTTATTTAAGAGTTTTACCAGGAAGGCATGCTGAGCAAAGTACTGCTTCATTCCAGATGCATCCTGGGGACAGTACATGAAAATAAGGAGGACAATAATAAAGATACACTAATACAGCAATGGAAAAAACATGGTGACAATATTACAGTACAGCAGTGTGAATCAGGCAGGATTATACAGCATGTAGCGCAGTCTTTACAATGATGCATTAACATGGGGGGGAGTCATGAGACAAGTGCTTGACATCATAAGATTGGTAAAAGGTTGGAATAAAGAGTATATGTCCCTAGTTCGTGGATCCACCACATCTCATATTTCCCTACCAGTTTATTTCAGTCCTCTCCTCTTGTGGTTTATGGAACTTGTTCTATCCCCCAGAATCTGACCTGCACAGCACTGTGCCTCCTCTCCATATAATGTCTTTCATCTCTGTTCCTTATCTGACTCTTATGTTTGGAGATTCTGGTTTTTAATTCTCTTACAGTCTTTCCTACATAGAGACAATCACAGAGGCACTAAAACACATACATCACCCCTGTTGAATTGCAGTCTATCTGACCCTTGATCTTATATTCTCTATTGTTGTGTGGATGTTTAAAATGGGCTTTCTTGGTGGTGTGTTCACATGCTACACATCGACCGCAAGGTGTCATGCCATTGTTAAGGGGTCCCAGAAACAGCTGCCCTCCCAACAGTGGTTTATCTTTTTACTGTTCTGCATGTACAATTTTATCTCGCAATGCTGGTGCCTTCTTTGAGACTACAAATGTTTTGTGTGTAAATATGTCCCTTGTGGTTAGGTTTTCTTCCAGCATTTTCCAATTGCTTAAGATTATGTTTTTTATCATTGGCATGTGTATATTGTGTTGTATGCTAAGGTTTACCTGCCTCATGGTTGGTACTTCTCTTTTTGTATTAAGGTTTGTTCCTGCTTTACTGTACTGGTTGTGCTTGTAGCCACTCTTAATGTGCTAGCTTTGTATTTCCTATCCCTGAATCTCGCCACTATCTCTACTTGTTCTTTCTCATAGTCGTTTTCTTGGCTACAATTCCACTTTGCTCTGAGTAGTTGCGAATATGGCATGCTGTCAGTCAGGTTCTGAGGATGAAAACTGTGTTCGTGGAGTGTTGTGTTCCTGTCCGTGCTTTTTCTATATAATTTTGTTTCAAGTTTTTTGTCCTTTTTTCATGATGTTGAGGTCAAAAAAATCTATCTTTGAAGAAGTTTTGGTCATGGTGAATTTCAGGTTGGGGTCCCTCTTGTTCAAGTATTCCCTAAATTTGTCTAGATGTGCTTCATCTCTTTGCCAGACGAGTAGCACACCGTTAGCGAATTATTTCCAAAATATCATGATATCAAAAAATGTGTCTCTTTGCTGAGAATGTGACTGTTCTCAAAGGCACTCATGTACACATTTGCATAACCCAGAGCCACGCTGCTCCCCATGGCTACCCCCCTTTGTCTGTGAATAATATTCATAATTAAATTTGAAGTAGTTATTGTAGAATATTATCTTAGCCATTTCTTTCAGAAGCTCTGGTTTTGATCTTGCCTCTTCTGGCCCTTCTTTAAGTATCTTTCCTAATGCTTGAATCCATTCATCATGTGGGATTGATGTGTAAAGTTCTTTAATGTCTATTGTTACCAGTATTACCACAGTCATGTCAATGTCATTGCAAGTTCCATTAAGTTCAACACATGGGTAGTATCTCTGAGGTAGATAGGAATAATTTCTATTAATGGTTGTATATGGTGGTCTATATATTTAGATAGTGGCTCTAGGATTGAGTCTATTCCAGGCACTATAGGTCTCCCTGGCAGTTCGGATAGATTATTATGTATCTTAGGGAGGGAATAGAAAACTGGAGTCCACAGATATTTCAGCACCAGCATTTCTGATTCCCATTTTTCCTCTAAGATCTCAGCAATTTCTTGTCTAATTCTGGGTAGTGGGCCTGTTTCTAGTTTAGTGTAGTTGGTTTCTGCTTCCAAGAGATTCATACACATTGCTATGTAATCTTCTATTCCCTCTGTAAGATACATAAAAAACTATCCAAACAGTGACATTGACATGACTGTGGTAATACTGGAAATGATTCATTGATGATGTGCTACTCTTCTGGCAAGGAGATGAAGCACATCTAGACAAATTTAGGGCATTTTTGAACATAAGGTATTCCCAACCTGAAAATCACCATGACCAACAATTCTTCAGAGGCAGATTTTTTTAGACATCAACATCATAAAAAAAAGACACAAACTTGAAACAAAATTATATAGAAAAAACACTGGCAGGAACACAACACTTTATGTACACAGTTTCATCCCCAGAATCTGATTGACAGCATACCATATTCAAAACTACTCAGAGCAAAGTGGAATTGTAGCCAAGAAACTGACTATAAGTAGAGAGAGTGGGGAGATTCGGGAGTAGGAAATACAAAGCAAGCACATTAAGAGTGGCTATGAGCACAATCAGTATAGTAAAGAGGGAACAAACCCTAACACAAAAAGATAGAGCAGGACAAACCATGAGGCAGCTAAACTTTATCAAACAACACAATATACACATGCCAATGATTAAAAAACATAATTATAAGCACCTGGAAAATTCTGAAAGAAAACCCAAACACAAGGGATAGTTTTACACAAAAAAACATTTGTAGTCTCAAAGAAGGCACCAACATTCTGAAATAAAGTTCTACATGAAGAAAGGAAAAAAAAAAAACATTAAATGGAGGACAGCTATTATTGGGACCCCTTAACAATGGCATGACACCTTGCAGATGATGAGTAGCGTGTGGGTACACCACCAAGAAAGACCATTTTCAACATCCACTTACCAGTAGAGAAAACAAGATCAAGAGCCACATAGATTGCAATTCAACCGGGGTGGTGTTTGTGTTACAGTGCTCCTGTGATTACCTCTATGTAGGAAAGACTCCAAGAGAATTAAAAAACAGAGCCTTTGGACATAAGAGTTGGATAAGGAACAGAGATGACAGTTTGTCTATAGAAAGACATTTTATGGAGAAAAGGCACAGTGCTGTGCAGATCAGATTCTGTGGACTAGAACAAGTCCCAGAACCCACAAGAGGAGGGGACTATAATAAACTAGTAGAGAAACATGAGGTGTGGTGGATCCATGAACTAGGGATATATACAGAACAGTGGGGTTTGAATGAAGAAGTAAATTGGCAGGCATGCTGATAAAGAACAACAGTAGTATCACCAAATAATACTCTACAGGAACAAGTCTATGACACAGGAAAAAACTTTAACATATAAGACATGAACCAGTGTAATAGAAAATTGCAAATTGAAAGAGTATTTCAAATTAAGCATAGGAAGGTCAAACAAGTTGTCCTCCCTATCAGATTTACTACCAAGAGTACACTACAGAAACAAATCTTTAACATAGATATAATTCCAGCATGGAATCCCTGCACTACTACCACAGAAAAAGCCAAACTGAAACAGTAATAAGATTAAACATATGGTGGACTTCCAGTGTAGATTCCTCCCAAATGGTGGCATTAGAACGGAGCTCCTCTCTCACCCCAAGCTACATAGATAATTAGCCATTCTTCCATGGCATCCAAAATAGCGAAATCTGCATTACATCTGATGGCTACTATTAAGAAAAAAGGAGAAGGGAACAGATTCAGCCTTCTAGCACAAGAAGTCGAAATATCTGAAGCCGACCTGTCTGATTCGGGGGCCTCTGGTCGATCTGTACAGACGGTATGGCTCTACACCAGCAAAAGCTTCCAAATCCAAAACTAAGAAAACCACTAAAATGAATCAAAAACTTTACAGGATTTTATCTGAGTTACAAGACTTCAAAGCTGAATGTTTTAACTTTTAAACACACACAAGAGACTCTCCAGGCTGACCTTTCTGAACTCCGCTCAGAAGTTACCATGCTGGATCAACAGGCACAGGAACAGGCCTCCACCACTATGCAGCTCCAGGCCACAATGGAACAATTCATACAGTTATGCCATCTAACTGTTGAACAGCAAGAAGATGCCAAAAATAGGCATCGCCGCAAAAATCTGCTGCTGTATGGGGCACCGGAGGACAGTGAAGGAGCAAATATTCAAGACTTTACCAAAACCCTCCTGTGCATTGCCCTAACCTTAGACATGGACTGCAACCTTGAAATAGAGCGAGTCCATAGGGATTTGGGCCCCAAGCCTTCCAAACAAAATGCACATCCCAGATCCATTATCATTTGTTTTTTAAAGAACAATATGAAAGAGTTAGTATTAAGGAAAGCCTGGGTGAAGAGCAAGGTCTTAAATGGCACTACACGCATACTCATCGATAACAATTATACACCTACCATGATGCAACAGAGAAGGACATACATTCCCCTATTCCCTTTGCTCTGACAACAAAAACTCAAGTTGAGGACCCCAATTCAAGTAAACTGGTCATCCAGTACCTGATGGGCCAACAGATCTATAAAATGGTGGAGGAGGCCTGCCAGGATTTGAAGAAACATGGATACTCACTGCCTACCTTGATGAGTCTCCCCCAAAGAAATCCTTCTATGTGAGGTCCATCACGTGCTGCAGCAGCACAGGGACAATGGATTCAACAGGCTGCCATTAATTCTATCAAAAAGATGCTTGCACAATTCTCCAGACAGACTCCCTGAACCCTATTTAACATCTCCAGCAGAGATGCAGTGAGTACCTGTCAGGGGAGGAACTCTCTGGCTGGGGGTTCCTTTGCCTCCTGGGGTGGGAGATGAGATTGAGATATTAGTGCTGAGTTGGGCCTTGCCTGGCATCTCACCAGAGTGGGGGTGGGGACCTGTGGCACTCCTTCCCACAGCTTAGCCCCTCACTCTGTGGTGCCCTGCTTATAACCCCCCTCTTTTTCCCCATTTATATCACATTTGGAAAGGACTGTGAATACCGGAGGGACTGCACCTGCTGGGACAGGAGAACATTGGCAGAACTGGTAATTGATCAGTCTGGACAGATGGAGGGACAGTCTCCCTGACTAGCTCTTACTAAATAAGGAGTTGTGGAGCGACCCCATCTTTCTACTGATTCAGATGACCGGGAGCATGTGAGTGGGCAGCATCCATCTATTCCCACACGAGAGACTTCCCAATAAGTCAGAGGCTTCATATGCCCCAAAAAACATGGTTTCTAGCTGGACTGATGGGCACCTATTGGTTCTTTTTTGCCCATTAAATAGGATAACAAGAAGGCCTTCTTGGCACCATTTTGGCAATCCCTGTGGGTGTGCACTGGCCCCATTTGTAGTGGTGAAGGCTGGGAGAGGGGGTTCCACCCCTTGGTTTTAAGATGATAAAATGTGGCAGGACACACACCACACCACAGAGATTCTCTTTTTTTCTTTCTTCTTTATTATCTGTGAGGGATTGAGAGTTTGCTGGGGATGTGGTGCGATCGGGGCCCTGTTCCACTGCACTGGTGGGTTCTGCTGGGGAACGTCCTGAATGTGCATCCTTCTCAGCACTTGAGGATGGCTGTTTTAAGTTTAGGCCTCCACGGTAGTGCCTGGGTCTCTTTCACATCTGGTCTCCTCTCCAGGGGAGGGGGGCCTAGTGGGACTGTATCCGCAGCTCTCCCACAGGGCTCAAACAGGGTTCATATCTCCTGGTGTATATGCTGGACTTGGTCAGAGGGGCAAAA
The DNA here is from genome assembly GCA_016271365.2 of Neoceratodus forsteri. Classification (NCBI taxonomy): domain Eukaryota; kingdom Metazoa; phylum Chordata; order Ceratodontiformes; family Ceratodontidae; genus Neoceratodus; species Neoceratodus forsteri. The sequence goes on along the minus strand of CM028134.1, from coordinate 313,587,483 downwards.
GACCTTAAGGACACTGATGGACCCTGTTGCTAGCCTTTTTTCTTACCAATTGCCCTCCATCCCACCCCTCCACCCACCTACCGAAAGCCAGTTCTACTTTTATAGCCACTGGATTTAACTGCCAACAGGAACTTCCTGTTTGGCAGTAGGAAGAAAAAGATCATAGAGAAACATTGGTTTTGTCAACCCTGAAGTAGAAAAAGTAGCTCACTCCCCCCCTAGCTGCTGGTAGTTTGATATTGAGCAAGGAAGAAGGAGACTACTGAAGAAGATAGGAAGTTGCTGTCCCAGAACAAGAAGGGTGAGAGTTGTAAGGAGAGGAGTGAGTAAGCATCCAGAGAAACAGTAGAGGGGACACAAAATAAGACATGATAGGAGTGGTGCAGTGCAATGGCTGTGGGGCGGCAGTGTTCCAGGAGACATTCTGGAGGCTGCGATGCTGCCCTATTTGCAGGCACCTCTCTGGTCTGAGAGAGGAGGTTGCCCGTCTCCAGGCTGACCTGGCTAGAATTGAAACCTCCTCCCCCACCCAGGGACCACCAGGGCCAATGCCACTACCTCAGAGGTTGCCAAGAAAGAGGAGTGGCTGGACCAGGGTGGGCTCAAGGAGGGAGAGAGTGGTGGAACAGAGTTGCATCCCTCCAGCTGTACTTCTTCACAATTCATTCACTCTTCTGGTGGATAGTGGTTCCTCTATGGAGGCACCTGCAGTGGAGACCAAGGAGCATGCTGGGAACCTTCACAAAGGAGACCCAAAGGTGGGTGGCATGGGACCCCACAGGGGAAGGAAACAACTCCTGGTGGGGGACTCAATTATTAGGGAGGTAGAATTGGGGGAGGATGGGGAGAGGGAAGTAAGGTGCCTTCCTAGCGCCACGGCCTGGAGGGACAGGAAGCGAATCCTCAGGATCATTGGAGGAGCTGCACGAGGGAGGGAGCTGGATGTCATTGTCCACCTGGGGACAAATGACCTGGCTAGGAATGGGATCAGAGCAGTGCAAGAGGAGTTTGTAGAGTTGGGAAGGGGCCTTAGACAAGTAACGCATACGGTAACCTTCTCGGAGGTGCTGCCTGTCTATGGCAAGGGAGATGCTAGGGCACTTCTCACCAGGAAATTCAATGAGTGGTTGAAAAACTGGTGTGGAGCTCAGGGTTTTGGCTTCATTGGGGACTGGGGAGCCACCTGGAGGAATGCAGACCTATACTGGTGCGATGGTCTGCATCTGTCCGGGGAACCAGGATCCTAGGTGAGAGGTTTAAATGCTTCATTGGCAAGAATTTAAACTAGCCAAGGGGGCACTGAAAAGGAGCTGGGAAATCCGAGCCTCCCCCCACAAAACATGGTGATTAGTGAGGTAAACACCAAGGTACAGAAGTTATTAGGGAGCAGAACAGATTTAAATGTAAAAAAAGGCAAAGGCAGTAAGGACAGAAATGGGGCTAAAAGGGGTAAGGCTATCAAAAAGTTGAGGGTGATGAGTATCAATGCCCACAGTCTGTGTAACAAGCTCCCTGAACTAGTGGCCTTGATGGAAGAGGGTTGCCTGGATATTGTGGCAGTAACAGAAACATGGTACACAGAGAACCATGACTGGGATGTCAACATACCAGGATACACACTCTACAGGAGGGATAGGGAGAGTAAAAGAGGAGGAGGAGTAGCTCTCTATGTAAAGGAAGGGATCAAAGCAACAGAAATAAAGAGTAAACAGGGAGCAGATGAGGCACTTTGGGTCACCCTGGAGACAGGAAATGGCACCACAATCCGCATGGGGGTTGTATAAAGACCCCCATCTCAGGGGGAGGGAATGGACAAGGAAATGATAGAAGGCTTTCTTAGAATGGCAGAAAAAGGGGAGATACTGTTGATGGGGGACCTGAATATGCCAGATGTTAACTGGAGCACCTTTGCTGCAGGCACATCCAAGAGCAGGGTCATTCTTGATGCCCTACAGGGGGCATGTCTCAGACAGCTAGTATTGGAACTGACTCGGGAGGGAACAATCTTAGACCTGGTACTTTCAAATGGGGATGGAGAAAGAATCTCAGATTTAGAAGTGGGTAGCCATCTGGGAACAAGTGACCACCAAACAGTGTGGTTCACGATAAACACAGCCATACAATCAAGCCATACAAAAGCAAGAGTACTAGACTTTAGGAGGGCTGACCTTGGGAAAATGAGAGAGTGCCTCAGAAAAACACTAGCAAACAGGCAAGGAGGAGGGGTGGAGGAACAATGGGGAGTGATCAAAACAGCCATCACAGAGGCAACAAGCCTCTGCGTAAAAAATCAATAAAACACAACGAAGGAAAAACCGCTATGGTTCACAAAGAGGTGGCAGGGAAGGTTAAAGAGAAAGGGCAGCATTCGGAAATATAGAAACACAGAAGGAGCAGGACAGAGAACTTCATCAGTTAAAGCAGAAAGAGGCTGGGAAGGTAGTCAGAATAGCAAAGGCCCAAACCGAAGAAAGGATAGCCAATTCTGTTAAGAAGGGGGATAAGACCTTTTATAGGTACATTAGGGAGCGAAGAAAGACCAAAGGAGGGATACTGAAGCTTAATAAAGGGGAGGGAATCTGGGTAGAGGGTGACAGTGAAAAAGCAGGGTTACTGAACAAATATTTCTGCTCAGTATTCACAAAGGAAGAGGAGGGAGAGTTACCTAAACCAAACAAGAGAAATACTCTGAAGAGGGGTCAATACCAGTCCATTTACAGAAGAAAGGGTTCTGAAAGAACTAATAAAATTGAAGGTGGACAAAGCAATGGGGCCTGATGGGATTCACCCAAGAATTCTAAAAAGAACTAAAGGTAGAACTAGTGACATCGCTGACTACTCTCTTTAACAAATCATGGGAGGATGGTGTGGTACCCAAGGACTGGAGGAGGGCAGATGTAATTCCTCTTCACAAAAGTGGGAGCAGGACAGAGGCAGGAAACTACAGACCAGTTAGTTTGACCTCAGTGGTAGGGAAAATGATGGAATCACTTCTGAAGGAAAGAATTGTTGAGTACCTAGAGGCCATTGAGGCACAGGACCCGAGGCAACATGGATTCATGATGGGAAGGTCGTGTCAGACAAATCTAATAGATTTCTTTGACTGGGTGACCAAAGTAGTAGATCAGGGAGGGGCTGTGGACATGGCCTACCTAGATTTTAGCAAGGCATTTGATACAGTCCCCCACAAAAGATTAATACACAAGATAGCCAGCCTTGGAATGGGTCCCAAGGTGGTAGCCTGGATAAAAAATTGGCTAGACAACAGGACACAAAGGGTAGTAGTAAATGGAGTACACAGTGAAGAAAGGAGGGTTACTAGTGGGGTACCGCAGGGTTCAGTACTGGACCGGTCCTTTTTAATGTCTTTATAAGTGACATTGCAGAGGAACTGGAAGGAAAAGTATGTCTCTTTGCAGATGACACAAAGATCTGCAACAGGGTTGATACACAGGATGGAGTGGAAAGGATGAGAAGGGACTTGGCAAGGTTGGAGGAATGGTCAAATGTATGGCAGCTCAGATTTAATGCAAAGAAGTGCAAGATAATGCACATGGGAAACAAAAACCCAGGGAAACGTACACAATGGGGGGTGAGATACTGACAACAGTAAAAATAGAAAGGGACCTGGGGGTAATTATATCAGATGACTTAAAGGTGGGCAAGCAATGTGAGAAGGCAGTAAGGAAGGCTAGAGGGATACTGGGATGCATAGGAAGAGGCATCAATAGTAGAAAACAGGAAGTTGTTATCCCTCTATACAAACAGTTGGTGAGACCCCATCTGGAGTACTGTGTGCAGTTCTGGAGACCCCATCTCCGCAAAGACATAGACAGAGTGGAGGCTGTCCAGATGAGGGCAACCAAAATGGTGCAGGGTCTGCACCAGAGACATCTGAAGAAGACTAAAGGAGCTTAATATGTATACTCTTGAGGAAAGAAGGGAGAGGGACATGATAGAAACTTTCAAGTACCTCAAGGGAATTAACAAAGTCCAAGAGGGTAGCATCTTCCAGAAAAAGAGATGTGCAAGAACAAGGGGGCACAATTTGAAGATAGAGGGGGGACGGTTCAGGGGTAATGTGAGGAAGTATTTTTTACTGAGAGGGTTGTGGATGCATGGAACAGCCTCCCTGAGGAGGTCGTGGAGTCTAGAACAGTGGGGGACTTCAAGAATGCATGGGACAGGCATAAGGCAGTCCTAGGGGTGGGTAAGAGGAAGTAAGCTGTTGATTAACTAGGATCTGCAGCTTATCTGTTAGGTAGGAAAATGGGCAGACTAGGTGGGCCAAGCGGTCCTTATCTGCCGTCATATTCTATGTTTCTATGTTTCTAAGTGTTTTGTTCTGACTCTTCCTGATGTTCCACCAAAACATACAAAGCAACAAAGGGTGGGAAAAAGGCAATGTAAAAACTGGGGATGGAAGGGGGGCAACCCACCATAAGTGTAGTAGACTTTGAATATAAATAGTTACAGTGGAAGCTACCCTTGGAATTTAGTCATCTGTTCGTTATTATCATTACTAATATAATAATAAGTATATGTTCAATTTGGGGTCCTCTTGATGTCAGGTAATAGTTGATCAGGTATATCAAAGGTTATTTTGGGTCACAGGCCTTTTTTCTTTAGGGCTGGGACTGTCTCCCTCTTTCGGCCTATAAAATCTGATGAGCTGATGGGGGCATATTACATGGAATGGCTAAACCACTGCACCTTTTTTCCAGTTTTTATTTTGAATCCCTCTACTCCTATTCCCTTATTGCCTAATTCTTTTAAAGTTTTCCCCAGGTCGCTATTCCCCTCCCCTTAACTTACAGGGTGAATGCAACCCTATGGGATATCACCACAGGAAGGAATAATGGATCCCATACAGGCAGATATCTTTTCTGCAGCTCCCAGGGCCCCCTATAGGTGGTACACTGGGCTTGGAAATCTGGTTAACTAATTTTACTATAGATTAAGCAGTGTTTTGGAAAATGAATGCTGGCCTAGTTAGCCTTTCTATAGTTGTTTGTTTAAGGTTTCTGGCATTGTTCTCTTTACAAGGTTTACATGTTTAACTCTGTTCTTTTTATTGGGCACTGGAGCTAAGACACACAGAGTTGTGTTTCTTTACAGCATTCACAGATCTTATGTGGGAATGCCTTACAAATGTCTGCCATTTAGCTGTAACTGCCAGAAGGAGGAGGGTATTGGTGCAAATTGGAAATATTTTTTCATGGCAGTTCCTTTTAGAATTGTATCCCACAATATAAATGGACTGGTTGGCCCCATAAAAAGGAATAGAACTCTGACAGCGCATAAAAAACATAAACTTATTGCAAGTGACACATTTGTCCTCGCAGAACCCCAACAATTAATAGGTTTTGGATTTTCCCAAATGGTTAATTCCACTTATAGACACGGTAGATGACAGGGGGTCTCAATTTTGATTCCCAAGTTGTCCCTGTTTCAGATTCAAGAATAATATTCTGACTAGAAGTGAAGGGTGGCAATGGCTATTGGAACCTATCAGGAACATACCCTGATGATATGCCGTGCTTACCCACCCCCGAATAGTGATGCTTCCACAGTACAGATGATAGTGGATTTTATTTTAACACATCAGAAGGGAATAGTGATTATAGTAGGGGACCTTAATTGCCCTTTAAACCCCAACATTAGATATGTCAGCTACTCGACCCCCCCCCCCACAGACTACAGGGAAAAAACATCTGCACTACTTGATGTGGGATATTGTCCACTTGGATTCCTGGTGTTATTTACACCCCTTTCAGAGAAAATGTTCCTTTTACTCCCATGCCCATAGACACTACTCCGATTATTTACACATCACAGGGGAACATAAGGATCTGATACACAGGGCAGAGCTGTTATTTTTTTATTTTTTTATTTTTTATTTTCTCTTTATCCTCCTCCCTCCTTGCAGCCCCCTCCTCTTCGGGAGACACCTATGGTCTTATCAGCCTTCGCTCACCTACCTGGAGCTGGTGCAGTCCATGCCCCATGGAGCTGTGGCTGTACCCCCCAAGGCGGGTACGGGGTGGGACCCCCAACCACTCCGACGTTCCGCTAATCTTCGTCGGCATGCTGTCCCCAGACAGGTAGGGGCATTGAAGGTCGGGGCCCTGGTGCTCCATCTACTAGGTGGCTGCAAGGGTTTTTCCTGGTGTTCCTCGACGTGCCAGGTCCAGTGACATCAAGGCGCCGAAGCACAAACGTCTGGTACGTCACTCCCCCATCTGTAGGAGCATCGGGCTTGCTGTACCTCAGGTCTCCACCCGGGGTCAGACAAGCACCGAGCTCAGGTATCCCCCCTCCCCCCGGAGAGGACGAGCAGTCCCTGGGATGCTCAAGTCCTCCCCTCCCGGCCGGCCCTCCAGCTCCCGGGCTCGTTCCCGAACCCGGGTCGCTGGCGTCGTAAGCGGAAATCCAACCGCTGCGCCGGCAGGCCGGCGCAGGGCAGAGCTGTTAAATAGCCATCTCTCTGATCATGCCCTGATAATTCTGGAGCTCAGACTTATCAGACAATGAAAGAACACTTTATGGAGGTTTAGTCCCTCGCTCCCTACTCTGAGACCCCGAGTGTAAGGAGCTCTTAAAGAACACACTCCTGAAATACTAGCAGACAATACATCTCCCCAGACTTCCCAACAACTTATATGGGACACATTAAAAGCAGTTCTTTGTGGGTACATAATTTCCTATGCAGCAAGGAAAAAGAAACAAGGTCAGGCTAGACTGAGTGATCTTCAGAGACAACATAAAAACTTGCAAGATAAACCCATACAAGGAGACCTTAGTGTTTTGGAACAGATGACCCAGATCCAACAGGAAATACAACTTCTCCTAATGACTCTCAAAAAGCAAGCTCTGGCATGGCTACTCCAGAGATATTATGAAGGGGAAGGGGGCTAGGGTGGCCAGGATTTTAGCCTATAGATTACAAAGACAGATGCAAATGTCCTCAGTACATAACATGAAAGACCCTAGAATGGGCCAATTAAAATTTTCTACTGAGCAAATTTTGGCTAGTTTTAGGCAATACTATCAGGATTTATATACAGCCCCTCCAACACCTGATCCTCAGCAGTTGTCTAGTTTTTTCTCTGACTTGAAGTTCCCCACCTTCTCTGCAGACCAAAAAGACAAGCTTCTCACTCCTTTATCATCCCTAGAACTGATTAATAACAATTAGGAATTTAAAAAATGGGAAAAGCCTGGGCCCAGATTGCTTCTGCACAGAATTTTATAAAGGAGCCCTGGCTTGGATACACGATCCCTGCTGGTGGCTCTGCAAACAAGTCATGCCACTGCAGAATACCCCGTCTCATGGAGACAAGCAGTTATCTCTGCGATTCTGAAACCCCAGAAGCTTCCCCACTTATGTGAATCATATCAGCTCACCTCCATTCTTAACCAAGATTATAAAATTTATGTGAGCATACTAGCCCATAGCCTAGATGATTTCCTCCCAACCCTCATACACCCGGACCAATTGGGCTTTACTAAGACACGGCAGACCACAGATAATACTAAGCATGTGTTATTTATGATTGAACATGCCCAGTCCACTTCCACCTCCCTGTTGATTTTAAGTTTAGATGCCCAAAAAGCATTTGACCGTGTCCCCTGGCATTTTTTGCAGTATACCTTAACACAGTTAGATTTCACACCTGAATTTAGAAATAATATTAAAGGGCTACACACACTCTGAAGCGGTAGTGAAGATTACCGGCTCCCACTCTTCACAATTTCCACTCCAGTAGGGAACATGTCAGTGATGTCCCCTGTCTCCCTATTTATTTGCCATTTATGCTGAGCCTATAGTACAATTTCTTAGACAAACTGAACAATTAGAGGGATATACAATTAATGGGACTCAGCATAAATTGGCCTACTATGCTGATGCCTTATTACTTTATATAACACATCCGAAGACCTCCCTATGAACTTTACAAGATAAGCTTATCTTAATTGAATGAATAGCAGGGTATAAAATTAACCAAGATAAGTCAGAACTTTTGATAGTACAACAGACAGTTCAACAGGAGATTCAGGATGAATACCCATTTAAATGGGATTGCCCCAACATTACCTACCTTGGCATTCATTTATCCTCAGATATCAACAAAAAATACAACTTGAATCTCAACCCACTGTACTCCCAGATACAAGAGGATTTGAAAAAGTGGACACATCTCCCAATCTCACTCTTGAATCACTTTCAATCTATACAAATGATAGTACTTCTGCGGCTTTTATAAATAATGCAGAACATCCCACTTCTGATTTCCTAAAGGGATATTTTCCAACGGAATAAACTCATCACTAGATACCTTTGGGGGGGGTAGACCATGCCTGGCCCTTAAAAAAATACATATGCCCAACGACAGTGGCAGAGTTTCACTCCCAGACTTCACTAAACACTCAATAGCGACTACTCTGATGTATGTGATGCAATGGCTCTTGCCGTCAGTTAATTCCCCAAGCTGGGTGACCATTAAGCGTGCCTTGACAGCCCTCCTTTTGTCAAAGAGCTATTATTCCAGCTGAATGAGAAGAGATCTGGATAAACCAGAAAAATGGTCAGAAGAGTGGCAACTGGGGTTTAACACAAAGAAGTGCAAGATCATGCACATAGGGAAGAGAAACCCTGAAGCCACCTATAGGCTGGGAGAGGAGTTGCTGGCAGTCACAAGGGAAGAAAGAGACTTGGGCATCATCATCACTGATGACCAGAAATCATTCAAGCAGACCACTAAAGCAGCAAGTAAGGCTAGGGGGATGTTGGGGTGTATTAGTAGGGACATCACAAGTTATAAGAGGGAGGTAACAATCCCTCTTTACAAGACACTGGTTAGGCCTCATCTGGAGTACTACATGCAGTACTGGAGGCCACACCTACACAAGAACATTAACCAAATTGAGGCAGTCCAGAGAAGGGCAACCAAAATGGTGCAGGAACTGCATCAGAAAACATATGAGGACAGATAAATTGAGCTCAATATGTATACCCTAGAGCAAAGGAGGGAGAGAGGTGATATGGTTGAAAAATTCAAACACCTTAAGGGCATTAACAAGGTGAAAGAGTCTAACATGTTTCAATATAAGAAAAATAACAGGACAAGAGGACACATCATGAGATTAGAGGGAGGCCGATTAAGGGGTAATGTGAAGAAGTTCTTTTTCACAGAAAGTGTGGTGGATGCATGGAATGACCTACCTCAGGAAGTGGTGGATATGAATACAGTGCAGGGCTTCAAACAGGCATGGGATATACATACGGGAGCAATACAGCTGAGTATGAATAGATAGGCCATTGACAGAGCAAAGGCCGATGGCACATTCATAAGGTAGAAAAAGAAATGGGCAGACTGGATGGGTCTTGCAGTCCTTATTTGCCATCAACTTCTATGTCTCTATGTTTCTATGTTTCTAATATGGTACCTTCTATGTACTGGAGTTCCATATTTCCCAAAGCACTGCTCCCGAGACTGGATCCGATACTTAAAATGCCTAGAAAATTGTTTTGGGGCTAAATTGATAGGTGTCCCAGGATGTAATCTGGAGTTTACCCTTTCCTGAATGGATATAGGATTTGAGAACTGGTGGCAGTTGGGGCTCATACACACATTTCAATTTTATGACAAAGTTATGTTTAAAACATTTCAAAAGCTCCAAAAAGAATTCCCTATACCAACAAGGGATTTTTTCATTATTTACAAATCCATAATTTCTTAAACTTGGCACTAGGACCAGAAGACTTGACTTCCTCACCCCCCCTCCCATTATTCCTCTTGCTCACCCTGTTGTTGGGGGGAAGCCTCTCCAACACACCTGGGGTCCAGATTTTACAAAGCTATACTTAGTTCCCATACTGATGAAATGGTTAATATGCAGATCAACTGGCAGGCTGAATTGTTGGTCGATTTAACCCCACAAGATTGGACATTTATTTGACATTGCCAACATCAAACAACAAACTCATATCAATGGAGGGAGTTCTCTTGGAAGGTGGCCATGAGATATTTCCACACACCTAAATACACTGCCAAGGGTGACTCCTCTTGTTGGAGGGGATGCAATTGTGAGGTGGCAACACATTCCTATGTTTTCCGGTTTTGCCTGATATTAGTCCCTTTAGGACTGGGAAAGGGGAGATGATATCTCAATGTTTGCCTTCACTGGATGCCTTAACTCCATACTTAGCATTACTATTACACATTCCTAAACAAATTTGAGGAAAACAACCAATTTATCTGATTTCTATCTTGCTAGCTGCATTGAAGAAAGTTATCACACACTTATAATTAAAGCCCACCCCCCAGAGCAATTTCACATTGGGAATCTACTATATATGACATTTATAAAATGGAGCATCTCACTGCCAGGTTACAAAACAGGATCCACACATTAATGAACAGTTGGACCCCTTCATTTTTTATCACGCAACAATAGTATTCTGTTACCCAGATAACCACTAGTTGTTTTGTAATGCTACTGTATTAACAATTATATGACGTATGTATACTCCATCTGCCCAATAAAAATAAAAATAAAGAGTATAAAAAAAAGATTAAACATTGGAAGGTCAAACTAGTTGACTTGGTTAGTTCGAAAGCTTAAGCACTGTTATCTTTTGTTACATCTGTGTTGGTCCGATAAAAGGCATCAAACTGAAGAATATAAGATTGAACATCATGATCCATAGTCATTAGGAAACCAAGCATCATGTAACACAAAGGAAAAGGTAGAATACTGATGAATCACAACACATGGAAAAAATCTTGGAACAATTTAACATGGCATGCAATATGGTGCTGCTGAATCTTTGTCAGGTGATGTGGTGCTGGAGAATAATTCTCCTACTTCACTAATAGTAAACACTAACAGCAGAAACAGTGAGCATACTATGCACCTCACATTAGGACAGCTAAGATGAAATACTTGTCTGTATTCTACATGTTAACAATGCCTGCCTGATGGCACTGATGGTTGAGGTGCTGGATACCACACCTTGTGCCATCGCTGGCAACCTGGCTGGAGTGAGCTCAGGCCACCGGGGGTCAGCAGAAGAGGGCAGGATTGAGCATCCAGAAGATGGCACTCCTGTTCTGGGAGGAGGTGGGACAGATCCCAGGCTATGGTGGCTCCTGGTGGTGATCGGGGGCTGAGCAGCTTGTGGGTCTCACAGTGAGGGGATTGGCCGTGGCAGTGATCCTGTGGGTGTGCTCGGGAGTGAACACACCCGTGCTGGATACATTGCATGTCTGAGCCATCAGGGTGATGGGAAGAACAAAGGAAAAGTCCTGGGGCATTGGTAGGTGAAGGTGGGTCAAGTGACAAGACCACCATGCCCATCGTTGGATCCTCCAGCCTGCCTCCAGAAGTTCCCTGCACAGATCCTGGCCACCTACTAAATTTCAGAAAGGTTACTAGGAGGAGTTGGCAGTCCCATCCTGGGGGACTTAGATCCAAGGGGTCGGTGGACCTGGACAAGTGGAGCAGAGTTCTCGCCCCATCTGGTAGGTAAGGCTAGGGATTTCAGGCATGCAGGATCAAGTTTGTCGGGTGTCTCACTGGAGAGAGAGACTGATCATCCAGTGAAAGGAGAATAAAGAGAGTCTCCCAAAAAAAAATACATGTTAACAGAAAGCTACAAACAGCACTGATCCAGACTTTTGCAAGTAACACAAATAGCCATTTGTACCAGTATACAAGCCATTTCTGCATTGGCAGAAACATTACTATGGTAACGTGTGATTTCACCATATCACATGGCTGCATACTGGTACAAGAGAAGGACCAATGGAGGCACTTCCCCATTGCTGCAACCAGTCCAACACACAGGAAGGAGAATAGAAGTGATTTCAAGTTGATGTAAGTGAGATATAATGCTGTTTACATGTAAAATGGAATTAAGCCTTGAAAGAATGTTGTAAAGATTTATAAGAGCCCAGCCTAAGCAAATATTTGCATCTCATAAACAATGAAAAACAAACTGCTAGGTAGCTAGGTAGCTACAGAAGCATGTGTTATTGATATAGGCAACCTGATAGAGCAGTAATGAAAGCAGCAGAGAAAAGAGAAAAACTAAAGAGTATGTTGGTTTAAAAAAGAACAACAGTATTCAGAAAGAAATTAGACTATATGTTTTTACCAGAGATTGATTACATATATATATATAGATATATATACACAAAAGAGTTTAACTAAAGAATAAAAAAACATTGGGGTACTGTATAACATACATATTAATGAATTATAGGTCAGGAATAACTGGAAAATGTAAACATTAACATACTTCAATGGTAGAAGTTGCTTGGGACCTTTAAGGTAAAATGGACAGTGTGACCAATTACAAGTGAGAATATTTAAAGCTGTACACATGCTGATTAGCAAATGTGATAGTTGAATACATCTTATCTTTTTATAATGGTTGCAAATCAAACCTATGATGAAATAATGGCTGTAGCAGATTGAGGGATACCTGAAGCCCATGAAATGCCAGTCAGTATTTATATATAAACTAGAAAAAAGGAGACTACTATAAAAGAATGTTGAACTAATGAAATGAATAATCAATAAATGCCTACTATAGGATATGTTATGAGTTTGTTAACATAAAAATTTAACTCTGTGTGTGAAACATAGTTGGCTATACCCTGTACGGAACAGATGACATTGATAACTAAAAATAAGAAACTAGATTTTAATTTTTTTTCTGTTTTAGACAAAAACAGTCTATAAATGTTAATGAAGAATGCATTGTAAATATTCTTATTTGAATTTCATTTACAGTCCCCCAAAGAAGCCAACAGGTGAAACAGGGCTTGGCATAAATAAATGTAAAGAAAAATAAAGAATCTATTAAAGAAAGAAACTGGTGTACAGATTGGTGCCATTGGAATCAGAGCTACCATACCAACATTTTTTACATACTAGTTATAAGTAAAAAAAACAAAACATAAAGAGGAATTGTTCTGATTAGAGAATGTTATTGAAACTAAAGAAGTTCTTCTTCAGTCTAATAATGACCCGAACGCATTTAAATAATTATTATTGCTAAAAGACGAATATAATAAAATCTCAACTTTAAATGCTGAGCACCTGATACTACACACTAAAAGTAAATATTATGCACATGGTGATAAACCAGATAAAATTCTGGCCTGGCACCTCAGAAAAGAAGAGGAAGATAAACACATTCATAGGATAAAAGGTGCCTAGGGTATAATTGTAGAATCATCTACAGAAATAAATACAACATTTTATGAATATTAAACAATGATAACACAGACATATTAAAATTCCTCCAAAATATAGGGCTACCTAAAATAAATATCAAAGTATCACAAATGTTAGATGCAACACTAACCCTACAAGAAATTATACAGGCAATAACAGACTTACCAATAGGAAAAGCCCCTGGCCCAGATGAGATTCCTATAAATTTTTATAAAATATTTAATACTATATTGCTTGGACACCTAGAAATTTTATTAAACAGCTTCCTAAAATCCTCTCAGCTCCCTCTTTTTTTCTATGAAACCACCACTTTGTTGTTTAAGAAAAAAGTAAAAAATCTTCTTCACTGTGGATCATACATACCCATTTCTTTGATTAACTCAGCTACAAAAATGTTTGCAAAAGTATTAGCTACCAGGCTAGAGAAGTATTATCTAATATAATTCACCTGGACTAGAATGGCTTTATTAAAGGCTGGCAACTACAGTAGCTAATAATATAAGATGAATGATTAATATTATAGGCCACAATCAAGACTCTTAACTCTGTTATCTTTAGAGGCTGAAAAAGCTTTTCATAGAGTCAAATGGAACTACATTAAAGCTATCCTCAATTCTATCAGAATAGGACGAGATTTCAGATACTGGGTGAAACTACTTTATACTAAACTTACTGCAACAATCAGGACAAACAATGAAAGATTGAATAACATATTGATTGAAAGAAGAACTAGACAATGATGCCCTCTATTCCCCTTGATTTTTGCCCTTGCCAGTTTAGTCATTAGCTGTAGCACTGATAAATAATACCAAAACCAAAGGTACAGTAATTAACAACATAGAACATAAAGTAAGTCTGTATGTGGATGATGCACTTCTCTATCTAACCAGCCTTCAGTAATCAGAACAGGAACTGAGTGCATTAATACACGAATCTGGCACATTCTCCGGTTATAAGATAAATTGGTCAAAATCTGAATTCATCCAAATGAATACAAATGACTCCTGAAAAAATATTGTAATCAGCTAAGGTTTCCAATATGAATTGTTTAGGTGTAACAGTCTGTCATAATCTCTGTAAACTGTATGAAATTAATTACTGGCCACTCATGAACAAAGTTATGCAAAACTTATTACAATGGGACTCGCTACCATTAACCCTAATAAGCAGTCCAAATGTGATCACAATGAATATACTACCCACATTTCTATTTCTGTCTTAAACATTACCAGTAAGTATCCTGAATTCCTACTTTAAAGCATTAGAAAAGATTATCAAAAAGTGCTTGTGGAAAGGTAAGAGGCCAAGATTATACATCGATAAAATATATTCATCAAAATTGCAAAGCAGGTTAGCTTTACCAAATTTTTTGTAGTACTGTTTATCTGTCCAACTTGCCCAGGCTCACTCTTGGGTCTTCACAGTGGAACAACTTATGCCATGTAATACTGAGATTTATCATTGTTTTGTGGAAAATATTAAATGTCTTATCTATACAGGCTCATATAAAAATAAGCTTGGTAAATTATGGTACAATTATCTAACATCCTGGCAGGTATGTGACATCATGTTAAAAATTACTAACACCTAATTAAGGGATATCTCTATACTCTAATTTACAAAACCAGCCACTTTCCACCTTCCAGTACAGATAGATCATTTAAGATATGGCATTTGACAAGCAGTAAAGAAATTATGGACCTATATGTAAAGGACGCACTTTTGGATTTTGAGTCTTTCAAAGCTAGATATAGACTCTCAACTTCTCATTTCTTCAGGTATCTACAAATAAGGGACTATACATGAAAGAATCCTCAGGCACCAGAAATACCCAAATCAACCCCAATAGAAAATATTATGTATAGTAATAGTTTACTCTAAAATAATATCACAAATATATACATATATTTCAGATACTCACAGATATGGCACATCACTCTTTAGAAAGAAATGGGAACAAAAACTTCACCAATCATTTTCAGATACAGAATGGAATGCCATATCTTCAGCTATTACAAAAGGGATTGCGGTATATCCAGTAAACTTCAACAAATACAATTTTAAAATTTTTCATAGACTATATTACACTCAACACTGGTTAAATAAAATGTATAGGGATGTATTTAATTTATGCCCTAGATGCAATATCTTGGTAGGCACAACTGAACACATTTTTGTTAGCTGCCCTCATCAAAGTGATTTTTGGCAGAAAGTTCTATATGCCCTTTACAAACCAATGACTATATGATTACTGAAGGGCACTGGGGTTATCATGCTGAGTCACAATATATGGTCAAGTGAGGTGCCTCAGATCAAAAGCAAAATCCTTCACCTATGCCTAATTATAGCTAAGAAATGTATTCCTTTAAAATGGAAGGACAGCCATTTACCTGAATTCAACACTTGGATGAATTATATGACTTCAGTTGACAATATAGAGAAAATGAATTACTGTAGTTCACTGTTTTGAAGCCATGGCTTCTATCACATTTTCTTGTTTTTGGCTTCGGCTTCTAAATGGGAGTTGCTTCTAAACGGAGGTGACTTTAATTATAAACACGCCAAATGTCATCTTCTTGCTGTGCTCTTTTCTGTAATTTGCCCAAGTGAGCAGTGAATTCTTTGTCTGCAGAAGTATGTTGTAATGAATTCTCCACTTTTCCCAACAAGAAAATCAGTTAAAAGAATCACGTACTTATATGTACCATATTTTTATACCATAGTTGGGAACGGGGACAAGTGAATGCAAAATATGGACCATGCGGCAGATGCCAACTCAAGAGTGCCAACCAGGGAGTAAGTTGGGGAGCAATTAAACTCCTTAGTGAGTATCTGTAGGGTATTTTTAAAATCGGTGACAGCTTCAATAGTCCTAAGAGGCACATTAAGAAAGTGTACAGGTTTCCATCTTAAAAGTACTCGGTACGCATCCTTTCATTTACTAATTCTGAAGCCCTGCTTCTTTTTGTGAAGTATTGTACAGCAATGTGAGGAGCTGTTGAAACCAAATCCAAAATACTGTTCTGTAGCAATTTGAGTAGGCATTGTAGAGGGGAGGAAAGCACAGAGACCGTTACTGCCTATCACATGGCACACGCACTTGTTTTCATTGTTTTGCTTGCTGCCTCCTTTAGAAGCTGCAGCTACAAATAGGGGTCAGCTTCTATTAATTAAATTTATTTTTTATGCGGCTTTCATTTGGGGCAGCTTCAAAATGGTGAAATACAGTATACAACTGTTAAAAAGAGGCAATACGATAATGGAATGTGGAATTTATTCAGGCAGTCATTCACAATTTAGGGATGATTTATGGGTCTGTTTATATTGGCTGTTAGTTTACATCTATTTGTAATTATTCCTACTCATACTTAGTCCCTATATAAGTGTGTGTTGATATACTAAACCCTTTTGGCATTATACAGTCTCATATGTTTTTATTTATAAAAAAGTTATTACCTCTGTTATTTGTGTCTTTAAAATCATGGGGAAAAGTATACTTTGTTCTTTGATTCTTTTTGTATTAAGGATTTGTCATCAACAAATAAGTTATGTGTCTACTGTTTCAAATAAAAATCTTGAAAAAAATGATTGGATAAGCATGCTTTCCTGCTCAAATCTCTGTTATGTACTACTTATATGCTATGAGTTATCATTCTCTGTTTGCTTTATGTGCACTCACAATGTGGATACTGTCAGTATTTCTAACTGTCCTTCCTGCATTGTGTTCCATTTTTTGTAAGCACATTTTTTACTGCACCTGCCACTGTATTTTTGTTTGCACTACTGCAGACTATGATGTCATTTTTTAATCATAAACAGGACTGATTACATTGATCTCAAATTCATGTATACTGTAACTGTGTAATTTTCTTGCTTTTTAGACTGAACCATTCCAAGATCATGCCTGAAAGTAGGTGTATGTATGCATATCTCTCAACCTATTGCATCATACTTAAGGGACAAGGCCTACACAAATCAAATGAGGGACACATCTTAAAATTGATAATATTCACTCAAAAATCTGATGGAATATGGAGATTAGTGTAAGATGCATTTTCTGAAGAAGAACAAGTTTGTAATGTTGATGTTTGACATTATTTTATGCTTACAATCATCACTATTCAGTCACAAAAACAAATTTTATGAAGGACAGAGGAAATTTAGAGGCAAAATCAGGAATGTCCATGAACATCAGGGAGGGCTGAGAGGTATGTATGTATGTATGCCTAGTGAATCTTACTTGATATCAAAACCTAATAAACAAATCAAATAAATCATGCACACATACATACATACCTACAGACAGTACACACATATGTACGTACATACATAAATACATAAATAAAAGTTATATCAGGAAATCAGAATGCAGAAAATGAGGAAGGACTGAGCAGAGAAAGCAAGGGAAGGGTAGGTTAGCATAGCAGGTCAGCCCAAATGGTGTGAGGAGGGAACTAGTAAGGGGGTAATTCATAAATTATAAAAGGGGCTGGAACCTGAGCCCAACCCCTTTGCTCCTTCCTTCATCCAAAAATTACAGGCTGCAACTGGCAGCAACAATTGGCAATGGTTGGCAGCAGTAGCAGCAAGTCTAGTGGGTAAGCCATATTAGTACTGGAGTGTACTAAGGGGTTATTGTAGGTCTCTCTTCTCAGTAGGGGGGATCCCTGAAGCTGGTACTAGTGAGAGATAAGAGTTTGCTCCCAGAAGGTATGGCTGACAAGAGGCTGTAAGAGAAATGAATTGCTAATGGGTGCTGATTTAAAGTGCTTGCAACCAGGCAGACTCTGGGTGAGGATCAGTAGTAGGCAGGAAGAAAAATGAAAGGACATACCCTAAGTGATTTCGATCAGTCAGAGTGCAGCACTCCAATGGTGACTGGCAGACTGGCAGACATTGACGAGCAGCATTAGAGCTAGCAATGCCAAGTGGGACAGGATCCAGGCTGCTGGGCAGATGGGGATTGGTCCAGCAGGAACTGCATTAAAAAATATGCACTTCATTTAATGATGAGTTGCTGGGTCCTATGAAACTGGTGAGCAGGCTGTAGAGCAGGGCTGGCAGGCATTCAGTCCTATGAAGCTGTGACATGCAGGTGTTGCGTAGCCTGTGTCTGCTATAAATGGATGGGGCACACATGTGCCTCTTGCAATGATGCAAGGTGATCAAGCAGAGGCAGCAGTGTGGGAAGGTACTTGTAAAAACCACAGGACAATGCCAAAGTCACAACAGTGGCAAGCTGGGGCAGAGCAGGGCTGGTTTCTGGGAAGCACGGACAGGACCTGGCAGGTGCTGAAAACAATTGCAGAGTGCTCCGCATGGAGGAACAGAATTGCACCAAGCAGGTGGAGGCTGTGTCATTGATTGTTCTGCTTTATCCAGCAGCAACAGGGGATGTGGTATATTGTCTTCATTGTGGTGTCAAACTTGACCACGTGGGGATGGTAAACTCGCTTCATTTGGCTGGAGCAGATGTGTGGTGGTTCAGGCATATGAGCATGAGTGGCCATACTGTGTTCATTGCACATGTGCCTCAAGGAGCTGCCATATTGGGTACAGGGGCAGTGTTTTGTTCCCTTGACTGCCACGATGCTCTTAGGTACGGTGGCCCACTAGGGCCAAATATTGGGGAGGACTCCACGGGTGGATGCTGAACCTGCTGTCAAGTGGGCCAACAGGGTCTTCCAGTTGCATCACCAACCTGCATGGCGGCTTGAATCCCAAGCTCTGTGCCCAAGACGACCATCACCCCTGTAAAACTACTTAAACGCTGCCAAAAGCAAACCATGATGCTGATGTCAAAGGGGAACAGACATAAAGGTTGCTCACAGACTGAGAAACTCGGGGAGATGGAGACGGAGGGAGACGGATTGCGAACCAAGGCCTCAGACTCCGAATTATCACAGGCCTCAGCTGATATCAACCACCAGGATCCTGCATCTAAAACTCTGTGCAATTTCCATGCTCAGAGAATGAGGATAAAATTGGACACCATATACACTGATCTGTTAAGTTTTCAAGTGGAATTGAAGCAACTCTATGGGGAACTTAAGAAGGATGTAGAATTACTCGAACAACGGGTGGATAATTCAGAGAGACAAATAACTGTGGCAGAGAACAGATAAGACAACCTAGAACAAGCAATCCAAACCATACAAGAAACCTAACTCCAAATACAACGTGGGCAAGAAGACTCAGAAAATCATGCCCCTCGAAAAGACATAAGGGTATATGGAATACAAGAAGAGGCAGAGGGACAAAATATAACAGAGTTTTTCTCTATGGTGTTACATATGGCACTTGAACTCCCTGATGACATGGAACTGGAATTTGAAAGGGTCCACAGGGCCTTGGGCCTGAAACCAAATAAGTCTGATGAGCGCCCACGTTCTATCATAATGAGTTTTCTCAAGTATATAACCAAAGAATTTGTCCTACTTACAACGTCGAGAAAACAGAAAATCTTTCATGGCCAAGGTCAAATATATATTGACAATGATTATGCCCCGACACCCTCTGGGTCCACAGAGAATATCAGCCTTTTTTGGCCCCTCTCAAGGAAAACAAAATCAAGTTCAACACTCCATACCCTTCCAGGATGATTATACAGTTCCCTGAGGGCAAAAAAGAATTCAGTTCTTCAGAAGAAGCCAGGGCTAAAATTCTGTGTCATGACATACAAATACAGGACAGAACCCCAGACCCACCTGGCTCCCAGAGAGCGGAGAGATGGCGAAAGGCGGCACAATCCAGAAACAAGAGAGTGGAATCCAAAATGTATCTCCAACACCTTGGTTAAAATGCTAGCTTTGTTTCACTGCACTGTAGTGCCCAGCTGAAACCTATGTGGGATTTGAGAAGTATTTCCAAGAGAACTCTGTCCTGCAGCCAGGTTTGGTTTACTTTTTGACTCTTCGGGCTATGGTATTACAAATTACACAGCACGATCTGCAAGGTGTAGACTTTCCCTGAGAAAGTCTATAATGGGGGAAATCGCTACCAGTTTGCCCTCTTTTTCTCTGCAGTAAAACACCTGAGAGCAGCATTGCCTAGGAGGACTATCTCTGTAAAACAAATGTGGAGAACCTCATTTAATAACATTGCTCCCTACAAATATTCCCCCTCTAGTGGCTTATCAACTGTCTTCATGCAAGATTTACTAAGGGTTTAATGGTTTTATATGTTACCACATGGGTGAACCCAGGAGAAAAATGGCTGATGCCAGAGAGTGAACATTTAAAATTTCTTGAAGGATAAACCTGTATGGTAGAGGGATGTATAATTCAGGAGATAAGTTGTACAAGTTTAAAGCCCTATGAGGGGCCCACCCCCCACTGGAGAGCCTTGTATATTTATTAGGGGTGAATTTCTCAGTTAATTAAGAGGTGTTTACTGTGTGGGAGTTTAATCTTGTAGATACCTGCTGGTTTCAACTGCCCCCCTTTCTATATCTGGGGAGATCCGGGAGACTATATGATGGGTTATATTAAGGGAACAACACCTGGTTAACAGAGCAAATGATCCTCTTTCCTGTAGTAATTATTGAGTTTCAATGTCATCTTGGGCCCTGAAGCTATGCTTGAGACCATCCTGATGCACCTATTTCACTCTTTCCTTTTGATTTGGTTCTTATACCCGAGTCTGCTCAGCCTTAATTTTTTCTCTGGGCCGATAGCGGACAATTTATACTTTTAACCAACCCCGTTTTATTTGTCCTAATTTTGGGGGCGATTGCAGTCCCTGGAAGGCCCATCTGGTTAAGCTAGCTGATTTACCTCCCCCTCTAGCGGTCATACATGGTACTGCCCAGGATAGGAGAGGGCAAATACTCTTCTCACTATTCATGGAAGTCAAGACACATTTTATAAATAGTTTACCTGCTGCATTGCAGGATCCTATCTGGGAAGCCCAGTTGGCGACTAGATATCGGACTACATTTGATGCTCGGTTCAAGTGGAATGCTCCACCTTCCTCAATAACAGTTATTTCTTATACCTTGAGGCAGACATTTTTGCTTTTTATTTATTTTATTTTTTGCTGTAAAAAAGGACACATCACTACCTTTATAAATAGACAGACAAATAAGTGGAGAACAACAGCTGTGATTTACTGGAAATTAATCATGATTAATAAAGGAAGTGAACATCTGACAAGGCACTTGGGGGCATCGGGGAGGGACACATGGATGGGACAACTGCTGCTGAAAGACAGAAGGACTCAAATACATACATGGACCCCTTTAAATTATTTTAAAAATGGATAAGACATCTTTAATACTTTCCCCGAATGTCAATGGGATCCCTTTTCCAATAAAGAGATATCATCTGCATCAGTTCTTAAGGCGGGAAAAAACAGAAATAATTGCCCTGCAGGAGACTCACTTGTCCTAAACAGAGCACTTAAAATTGCAAAACCAGAACTATGCTCTCCTGACTTTGGCTTCACACACTTCAGGGAGGAAGTGGAGGGTCGCATTGCTTGTTACTAAAATAGCGAATTGGGTGGAACTAGATAGTCATGAGGACACAGAGGGAAGATATGCCATAATATCTGGCCTCCTATATAATAGAAATGAGACTTTTGTCTCCACTTACTTCCCTCCTGGCTCCCCAAAGTCTGTTGCTCCGAGATTTTTATCAGATCTGCTGTCAATACATAAGGAGCAATTAATAATGGGGGAGACCTGAATATTGTTTTAGATCCTATGCTTGATGTCTCCAGGTGCCTTGCTCATAAGGTTAATACTCTACAAAAATATTTTAAGCTTAACAAGGCCAATCTGGGCTTCATAGATGTGTGGCCACATACCATTCCTTCCACTAAGAGTTTTACACATATATCCCCCAGTACGGGGGTAGCTGCCAGATTAGATTATAGGTATACAACTGTAGAACATTATGACTCAGTTTCAGATATCTGGCATGGGCCTCCCCTACTGTCAGATCATTCCCTGGTTTATCTGAAGGTGTGCCTGGGTAATATGCCTAAGTTCAATTACCGGCGTCTGAATGTCCAACACTTAAGGGACCCAGAATTTTGACAAGAGATACTAGACTTAATCCCAGATATCACTAGAGACAACCAGAACCAGGAGACCTCCCCCAGGATCCTCTGGGACACCCTCAAGGTGGTCCTATAAGGACTAATAATTAAAACTTCTGCTGAGAAGACAAGGGAGAGAGGCATGAGATATACTGAGTTACAAAATGAGTTAGATACCCTATACATGATGCTGGAACAGGGAGACAACTCTGTCAAGCCCACCCTCCTGCAAGTTAAGCAGCAAATTCAAAAGTGCTTAGATCAAAAGATAGAGCTACAGCTATTTTATCTTAAACATTATCATTATGAATGGGGCCAAGAGGAGCCAGAAAACTGGCCAGAAAACTTAGAGAACAAAAAGCCAGAACCTCAATTTCCTCTCTTTATGACCCCAACACTAAGATTTTGCACACTCAACCCTCCAAGATCAGAAACATTTTTGCTGATTTTTACCAGCATTTATATGCACAGGAGAGTTCCCCCTCTTCGGTTGAAATTTCAGCCTACTTGAACTCACTTAACCTCCCTAGTCTTACATCTTCCCAGGTCCAGCTGATTAATAGGCCTATCTCTATAGCTGAGGTAGATTGGGTTATCTCTGAAGCAAACACACTGAAAGCTCCTGGCCCAGATGGTTACCCAGCCAAATTTTATAAGGCCTATAAGGACATTCTGGTCCCCATTTTACTTCCAGTCTTCCAAGCAATCCAACAGGGAGAGGACCCTCCTCCCTTCCTGGCAGTATGCCACTATTGCTGTGGTCCCTAAACCCTTTAAAGATCCAAAGCAGGCTACATCTTATAGACTTATATCCATGCTAAATTTCCATTATAAGGTCTACATGGCCATATTAGCACATAGATTTGAGGATTTAGTTCCCTACCTGGTAGACCTGGACCAAGTAGGTTTTATTAAGGGGCGCCAGGCTCACGATGCCATCAGGTGTACTTTTTCTATTACTTGAATATGCCACAACCCAATGTATACACTTTGTCACCCTGAGTCTTGATGCGGAGAAGGTGTTTGACAGGGTTGCCTGGTCCTTCTTATGGGTGGTCCTGGCTAATTTTGGCTTTCCAGAGGCCCTAGTGTCCCAGCTTCAAAATATGTATCACTCCCCTAAGGCTTATATGCACCTGGATGGTGCTCTCTCAGACCCTATCTCCCTTGCTAGGGACACTTAACAGGGATGTCCCCTCTCTCCCTTGTTATTCGTATTATACTTAGAACCACTGGCTGCTGTGATTTGTTAGACTCAGGGGGTGGAGGTGATCCCTACTGCAGGTAGAGAATTTAAGCTGTCTCCATTATCAGATGACATATTGCTTACTCTTACAAACCCTGAACACTCAGTCCCAGAAGTCTGGACACAACTTCATAGATTTGCGGCCCTGGCAGGATATAAAATTAACGAGCAGAAAACTGAAGTTCTACTATACAACTTCCACCTCATTCCCCAACTAAAACTATCCTACCCTCAAAAATGGAATAAAGACACTATGAGATATTTGGGGGTAAAACTGACGACCAACCTAGAAGTTATTGACCTCATAAACTATGAACCCCTTACCTCCCAATTGGCCCTGGATATGACCAGATGGTCCCATTCCCCCTTAATCTTTTTTTAATCACATAGGATCCATAAAACAAAATGTCTTACTTCAGGTTCTGTTTTTCCTGCAAAACCTGCCTCAGCCCCCGACCAACATATATTTCACAGCCTGGGACTGATTGATATCTAGATACATATGGGCTGGAAAGCCTCCTTGGGTGCGATTTTCAGTATTGCAGCTTCCAGGGGAGAGAGGGAGCTGTAATTTACCATGTTTCCAAAACTATAATAGGGCTGCACAGCTACCTGTGCTTGCAGGATGGCTTAATCCACTATATAAAGCCTATTGCAAACAGATAGAGAGAGTTTATAATGACCTGAGTCACCTTCATGAATTGCTCTTTGCTAACCCTCTAGCATGCAGTATTTTAAGTAAATACTCCTCCTATGCCAGGGAACCTATGAGGATCTGGATCTGGTTGCATACCCATTATTTTACCCAACAGGAAATGCTTTTTATGAGGGCAATTCCCTCGGCTAGATCCTCCCCCCCAACCTGGTAGGTGGTAGAACCCAGGTTTGGTGGACTAAGGGTTTCAAATATGTAGACCAAATGGTGGGGCCTACTGGCTTACTTGCATTTACAACCCTGCAAAAATCTTATGATCTTTTGCCCACGGAGTTCCATGGATATATGCAGCTAAGATTGTACTTGTTGAGATATGAAAACTCACTGTCAGACATTGCTGAAAAAGTCCCTACAATGGTCCAGCTACTAATACGATACACCAAAGGCCTCTTCCTTCCCATGAAATTAGTTCCATCTATAATGTATTAAGTGAAAGACCCACTGATTCTACGGAAAGTTTGAGGATAAATTGTACCAAGGAAATACAAATGGATATCTCAACTTCAGCTTGGGAGGGGATAGCTGGTTCAGCCACTCAGGTGGTTCAGGCCTTATATTGGAGGGAGTATATTTGGAAACTCAGGGCCCGTTATTTTAGGACCCATCTGCTAACCTCCAAATATTCAGGGTACCCATCAGGGGCCTGTTGGAGGGGGTGTGGGACTGGTCTTGTGGGACAGACCCATGTCTTGTGGCCGTGCCTTCTAATCTAAGGGTTTTGGAAAGAGGTGATGGGTGAGTTACAGGAGATTTATGATGGGGGAGTCCTCGACCACCCAGTTGTCCTATTAACATTTACCCTCCCCCAGGGAACAAAGGTTGGTAAAATCACCTATAAACAAACAACTTTGTTAGTGGCTGCTGCTGCCCATAAATCAATGACATGCCTGTGGCTAAGCACAACCATTTCCACCAAACTGTCCTGGGTGAAAATTGTCTGTGAAATCTATCCCCTGGAATGCCTCTCAACCAGTCTTTTAGACCAAAAAGAAGTATTTGAAATCTGCTGGCAGAAGTGGGTTATTCACCATGTAGCTCATTATAAAGAGTTTGTACCCTGATGCTCATTATGAAATCTAGAACTTAATTAAGTGATGTGTGACACTCATGTCCGATATCCCCCTCGGTATTCCTTGTATATTTACCCTTTCTCTTTTCCTTTTTGTAATTTATTATATACATTTACCTGTCTATAATCATGTTGCATTGTTTAGAAATCCACTTGTCTGTATATAACGTATGTACTGAGCCCTTGTTGGGTCAGGCTTTGGCCTATCTCTATTGGATGTATATGAACTGTTTGAATTGAGGTATGTTGTCATGTATACATGAATAAAGAACAAATTAAAAAAAAAAAGTGGGCTGACAGGATCCACACAGATCAGTGTAGGTGGCAGTGAAGTAGCACATGGGAAGATGGCAACACACTGGAGAATCCATGGTGTACATGCATTGTCTGCCATTTTGGAAACATGGGGTGGCTGCAGTGTGCATGCATGGGCTGCCATGTTGCACATGGAGAACCTGTGTCAACAAGCAGGGGTCTACATGCAAGGATAATGCTGATACTGGGGGGCTACTGGGGTAGGGACCAGACAGGGAGTAGTGGGGCACCCTTTGCCAGGTAAAGTGGAATGGATAATAATAATAATAATAATAATAATAATAATAATAATGTTGATAATAATAAAAAAAAACAGAAAAAGGTCATCAAAGGGAAATGCCAAAGACCCTAACAAATCTAGAGTTGCAGGATGGCGTGTGAGGGAGGGGCATACAGAGGAGGAAAGAAAATGTGGGAGTCAGCATAATGCTAGACTCTGGGCACTATGCAGAGGGGAATGCTGCTATAAAACTGGGCTGCCATGGTGAGGCCATCCCCCATGGTTAGCCCAGGTATAAGCAACAAAAATTAACAAATAATAAAAAAAAATGTAAAGAGGAAGGTATGGAAAAACTACAGCAGTAAATTAATTAATTAATTAACTTTCTAAAGATTCACCAGGAAAGACATACTGGGCTGAATAACAGCTTGTTTCCATATGCATCATGGGGGGAAGGGGCAAAGACAGACAATAACAGAGAATTACAGGTCAGTATGTACAATAAACATTGCATAAGGATGCACAGCAATATGTGCAATAAGAGGTGGTCAGCAATAGGGATTTTATGAGAGTTGAGGCTGGAGATGCTGGAAAAGTATTCCAGAAACTATCCAGGAGTGAAGCAGTGGTAGAGTTTATGGAGAAGAAGAAAGTGGAGGTAGAATGGAGGGGGAGTAGGAATGCAGTGGAGTAGGGGTGGAGATTCAGATACAGTTGCAGGAGGGAGTGGTGAAATTACAGAGAAGAGAGGCGAGGGAGTGAAGAGAAGTGGCAGAGTGGATGGAAAGGGGGAGGGAATTCCAGAGCTTAAGGAGGCAGAAGGAGAAAGCAGCCTGGCCAGATAAAGATAACCTAGCTGGGAGTGCAAGGGAGTGATAGCTAAAGCTATGGAGGGAGAAGAAGGAAGGAGGAGGGGGTGAGAGTAGAGAGGAGAGGTGAGCGGGGAAAGAATCAAGCCAGTACTTGACAATAAAGGAGGAGAAATGTGCATGACATCTGGCTTCAGGGAAGGGGAGAGAGACTGAGGTGTATAGGGAGCAGTGGTGAGACTTGGGCAGAAGGTCAAGAGCAAACCAACAGAAGGAGTGATAGAGAAGATTCAGTCTGGCAAGGGTGGACTTTGCAGCACCTCTGTAAACAGTGTCTCCATAGTCAAAATTGGGGAGAATAATTCTCTATAGAATGGCTCTGCAATCTGGCAAGGGGATGCATCTACAGTCACAGTACAAAACCCCTAGTTTTGCGTGCCACTTTTTGTGGATAGTGTCCATGTGTATAGAGAAGACAAGGTGCCCGTCAAGATACACCCCAAGGTACTTGAAGGAGGAGACATCTTCGAGGGGGAGACCCATCCAGGTTGTGGAAGGAGGGGAGGGCTAGAAATCTGGAGAGCTTTTGCCTGGTTTTGAAGGTCATGGTGACCATCTTCTTTTCATTTGGAATAGCTCATTTGATCCGAACCAGAGTTGGATGTTCTCAATGCCCAGCTGTAGTCTGGTCATCAGATCAGCTGGGGAGGAGCCAGAGGCAAATAAGACAGTATTGTATGCAAATATATGGATGGATGCAGAGATGCAGGCAGAGTGGAGGCTATTTAAGAAAATCAAGAAAAGAATAGGGCCAGTATGGATTCTTGGGGAACACCAGTGCTGAATTGGTAAAGGGAAGGGGGCAGAGTACAATGAACAGTGCATAAGGAGACAATAACAGAGCATTGCATGTTAGTATGTACAATAACAGTGCACATACAGAACAGTATTTACAGAATAATTACAGGAGTAGGACCAGCCAACACAGTAATATGTGCCGTAAGAGGTGATCAACAATAGGGAGCTTATGAGAGATGAGGCTGGAGATGCTGGAAGAATACTCCAGGAACTATCCAAGAGAAGGGAAGCAATGGTAGAGTTTATGGAGGCGAGGAAAGGGGAAGTAAAATGGAGGGGCAATACAAGAGTAGTTGAGCAGGGGTGGGGACTCAGGTGCAGTTATAGGAGAGAGCGGTGAAATTATGGAAAAGAGAGGAGAGGTAGTGAAGGGAAGTGGCAGAGCAGATGGAAATGGAGAGGAAAATCCAGAGCTTAGGGAGGCAGAAGGAGAAAGCAGCCTGGCCAGATGAAGACAACCTAGGCAAGAGTGCAAGGGAGCAATAGCCAGAGCTTCAGAGAGAGTAAGAGGAAGGAAGTGGGTGTAATAGTAGACAGGTAAGAAGAGAAATAACCAAGCCAGTACTTGACAATAAAGGAGGAGAAATGTGCCTGACATCAGGCTTCAAGGGAGGGCAGAGAGACGGAGAGTAAGTGAGGTGTATAGGGATCAGTGGTAAGGCCAGGGTGGACAGTCAAGAGCAAATCGAAAGGAGTGATAGAGAGGATCCAGTCTGGCCAGAGTGGACTTTGGAGCAACACTGTAAACAGTGTCTCCAAAGTCAAAAATGAGGAGGACCATTCGCTGTAGAATGGCTCTGTGATCTGGCAAGGGGATGCATCCACGGTTACAGTACAAAGCCCCTAGTTTTGAGTGCTGCTTTTTGTGGATAGTGTCCATGTGTACAGAGATGACAAGGTGCTGGTCAAGCCACATCCCAAAGTACTTGAAGGAGGGAACGTCTTAAAAGGGGTATCCATCCAGGGTGTGGAAGGAAGGGAGTGCTGGAAGTCTGGAGAGACTTTGTCTGGTTTCCAAGGTCATGGAGACTGTCTTCTTTGTATTAAGAGGCAGCTGATTTGAGTAGAACCAGAGTTGCACGTTGTCAAAGTCCAGCTGGAGTCTGGTCATCAGATTAGCTGGAGAGGAGCCAGAGGCAAATAAGATAGTATTATCTGTGTACATATGGATGGATGCAGAGATACGGGCAGAGGGGAGGTTATTTAGGAAAATCAAGAAAAGAATAGGTCCAAGCATGGATCTTTGTGCTACGGCAGTGCTGATAGGGAGAGAGTAGGGGACAGGGAGTTGTCAATTTAAACTGATTGAGTTCTGCCCATGAGGTGAGAATGGAACCAATCAGTAGCTTGAGTGGAAAACCCAGCTGCAGAACGCTTAGCAAGGAGAAGGGGGTGGGCTACAGTGTCGAAGGCTTTGGCCAGGTTGATGAAAATAGCAGAGGTGATCAGGCCCTGATCCATGCCAGAGAGAATGGAGTCAGTCAGCCTTAGAAGAGAGGAGGTGGAGTGGAATTTGCGAAAACCATATTGGAAAGGAGTGAAGAATGAGGATGACTCAAGAAAAGATTAAAGCTGAGAAAGCATGAGGTGTTCTTGGAGTTTAGCAAAAGTAGGAAGTAGGAAGATAGGACAGCAGTTTGCTGGAGTGGAGGAGTCACCATCTTTAGGGAAGGTAATGACTGTGGCATGCTTCCTAGAAACAGGGATAGAGGTGAGGGAGGAAGAGAGATTAAGAAGGGAGGTGACAGGAAGATAGATAGCAGGGGTGGAGAGGTGAAGGAATTTAGGGTACAATCCATCAGGACTCTTACCCATAAGGGGGTTTAGAGCCAGGAGGGCCTTGAGGATGGCAGCTGGTGTGACTGGGGAGTAGGAGAAAGGAGGAGATGGGGAGGGCTGGAGCGGGTGAGCGGGATGGGGAAGGGTTAGCGGTATGGAAAAGAGGGTTCTATGTTATATGGGTGAAACTAAAAAAAGAGAGGAACATGTGGGTGTAGCAAAAATGCTGAATACAAATACTACGCAGGCCATTAAGAACGTGAGTCAATATAGCAACTCCTGCCCCATGCAGGAAAACAACCAAAGCAGACCTCCCACATAAGAACTCCTTATACTTCACAATATGCAGGGTGATTTGCCCCCACCCACACCCTCCCAACTAAATATAACCAACTCCAAGACCGCACATTACTAGCAGTACCACAGTACAACTTGCCCTTACATTACTGTTCTAGCACCCTCACTCTTTTGCCAGTATCGCTGTTCTGACACTGTCAGTCTTGTTTCAATCATTCAAACTGAGTCACTGTTGTTGACTTGCTCAATTTGAGTCACCCATATTACAGGATACCAGAGGGGTGAAGGGAAGATGCACAGGAGGTGAAAAGGTTGTTGACTTCATCAGCAACAGAAGAGGGGCCAGAGATGTTGGTGTCCCTCATCTTGAGGATGGGGCAGATGACTGGGAAGGAGGTGAGTAGAGAGAGAGTGGATGACCTTCCAAAACTTTGAGGGGTGGTTAATATTGTTTTGGAAGGTGGTGAAAAAGTACTCTGCATTGGCATGTTTGGTAGCTTTGGTGCAGGCACTATGTAGGGCTCGATATTTGTGATAGTCAGAAGGAGATCCTGAGAACTTGTGAGCCTTCCATGCCAGATCCCCTGCACGCAGGCAGGCCAGCAGTTCAGCAGATACCCAGTGGAGATGACAACCTTGTATCCTGGTTTTTCTGAGGGGGGGCATGATGATCCCATATAGTCAAGAAATGGGACTTGAAGAGATATAGTGCTGAGTCAATGGAGCCGGCAGTGAAGATGGTTGATCAGTTAGTTACTGCTAAATCCCCATGGGGGAGGACAGATCCAAAGACTAGAAGGATGGAATCAGGAAGATCTTGGGCAGAGCTTTGGGTCTGTGAACTTTGTGTACACAGTAGACCATGTGGTGGTCGCTGAGAGCATCCGGGATGGTACTTGATGCAATAATACAATGTATTTAGCTAATCTGATGCTTTTGCAGCCCAGGGATCGCAGGTGATTATGGACAGGGTCAGGTTGTCTGTGTCTTATATCTCCATAGCTTTACAATCAGACATGATGTTGGCCATAGTCAAGGTGGTGGAGAAAAGGGGCACAATGAAGTTTGAGAAGCAGTTAGCAGCACAGGTGCAGGCCAGGGACAAGGCCTGGTGTGAGGTTTGCTTCCAGAACTCGAGCAGGGAGTTTGGCAATCCACAGGTGAAGTGGCTGTCTGGACCTCAGTCTCCAACTACACCTGCTGAGGGGCCAGTCATGGCCAGGGTGCCAAATGGGGGGTACTTGACCATGGCCACTCACACTCATGGCAAAAGAAAAGAAGAGGGGGCCAGCAAGCAGCAGCATGTGACCAAAATGCCTCAGACCAAGAAGCCTGTGGTCAGAAAGCTGGTGGCTAAGAAGTTCATGAGCAAGCAGAGGTAACCAGCAGCCACACCCAGCACAACATATGGTAGGCCAAAGTTGGGGAAATGATTGTGGACCAGGTGAGGACATTGCTGGAAAGGATTTTGGATGGAGGTAACCTGGTAGAGGACCCTGTGCCAAAAAGGTCCTGAAGTGACAGGGGAGGTGGCTTAACCCTGCAGGCCAGCCCAGCCACCTGGTAGGGTGGCCAGGTAATGCCATTACCAGTGAGAGTTGTGCCAAATGGCCCACAGTTGCAGAAGGTTCCTGAGGTGGTTCCAATCCTCGCCCCTCCTCCAAGGGGGAGGGAGGAGGAAGAGTAGCTTTGTAGCACAAGATCCATTGTGCTCAGTTTGTACCATGCCCTAGGCTGAGCAACTGGGATTTGGAGCAAAGGCTCAAAAGATGTCTGGGATTCCTGGAAGCAATGCATGTGATGGTTGTGGTTCATTTACGTAGCTTGCGGGACCAGTCACCCCTAGAGGGCAGTTATCTGTGCCCAT
The DNA here is from genome assembly GCA_016271365.2 of Neoceratodus forsteri. Taxonomy (NCBI): domain Eukaryota; kingdom Metazoa; phylum Chordata; order Ceratodontiformes; family Ceratodontidae; genus Neoceratodus; species Neoceratodus forsteri. Next base: position 313,556,015 of record CM028134.1, on the reverse strand, counting down.
GACTTCTGCCTCCACCACCGTAGGTGGTATACCCCCGTTCCTGGGGGCATGGGGCAGGCATCTGAATTGGTAGGAACACTAGAATGTGCAGGCATGAAATGCTGCTGTCTGCTGGACACCAGTCAAACTCAACAGAATAGTGAGACTACCGGATGCCCTATGCTTTCGATGTTACAATGCTGAAGGTGATTTGATTCATATATTCTGGGAGTGTCCTTCAATCAAGAATCTATGGGACAAAATCAGAAATAGGGCTGATCCCCTATTGGGCATTGGGGAACTAGTCACACCAGAGATATGTCTCCTGGAGGATTTCTCTACCATTTCAGTTAAAAACTGTAGTCATCATACAGCCATGATAGCACTTATTCCTAAAAACTTAATTTTGCGTCATTGGCTGGATGCTCACTCAATTACTTATGAGGCATGGTTTAGGGATCTGTCATTTAACCTCCATACTGAACAAATAAAGGCTAGTCTGGGGGGTTCCCTTACCCGCTACAGGAAAGTGTGGGAGAGTTTGCACACTTTATATCTTCTACAGACTGGAGTCTTGCAGTAATAAGTTATTTTGTTTTCTGATGGGATTGAATACTTGTATTTTGGCACAGTGTATTTATTATGTACACATTTATTATGTTAGTTCTTCTGTCCTCCTACTTGGTTTTATGCAGGGGTGTGCCAAGCTGGGGAAGGATGGTGGTGGTTGGGGAAGAGAGGGTTAGCATGGAGAAGATTGTCTCATGTTATGTATCTGTAAAGTGTTGCTGATTCCTTCATGTTAAAGCTTTCATGAAAAATTCTGTAAACTGAATTTAAAAAAAAAGAAATGCTGCTGTCACAGAATTGAATGCTGAAACATTGAAACAAAGTACTGTAGCTTGTTATAAAGCTGAAATCATATTCAAAAACACAGACAGCTAGAAATTACCGAAAGCAGGCCATGTACTCGCCTCACAAAGCCCTTTTAAGGGTGAAACATCAGACATGGTGCATGGTCCTTTTTGAGGTGAATATATGAAAAAAAAAGTACTGAAGAGAGGAAAATAACTATTTGATTTGGGTGATTTATTGTAGCTATTCCACTTGGACAAAGAGTGTCTTAATCAGCTCCTGAAGTAAACCAAGGAAGACTTGTGAACCCATCGGAGAGTGCCCATAAAGCAACCTTCTGTTACCTGGATTGGCGAGCCAGCTGGTGCTGGCCCAGCCTCAGCCCCCTGTTGTGCCTCTGGCCCAGGTATTGGGTTGGGGCTGGCATCAGAGGTCCTGGGCCAACCAGGTGTGTCACAACCAATGGTACCTACTCCGACAGCCAGTTATGTAAGCCTGGGGAGCCCACTGGTTCTCACCTCACAGAAAAAGTGTGGTCGCAGATTGTGTTTTTTTTGGGGGGGCAGTATATCGATGTCTTTTCTCTGCTGAATCAGACCAGGGAGCCAGCAGAGGTAAAGGAGAAGAAGCAGAATGATGAAGGAATAGATGTGAGGTGGCGGGTGCAAATACACCACACATGGACAAATGGACTGCAGTATTTGTTATGTTTGCAGGTACCATCCAGCAAGAAGCTCCAGAGAAAGCTAATGGTCTCCTGAATTATTACAGCCAAATGATGACCATGCATGACAATAAACTGGGTTATGGGTTACTGGAATATGACGAGGAGTTCCAATGACAGAAGCAGAGTGAACCAACCAGACATTGAGGTGTTGAACATGACATTGCTGTGGGCTGTTGAGTAGGGGGGTGGCATGCTGCACATGAATAATGGTTTTCCTGTCAGCAGGGTACTATCCACAAAGAGGGGGCTCCAGGGTCGACAGTACGGGGTGGTCCAGAGGCAGGGTGTTGTTACAATTACAAGCAAGGGGTGTGTAAAATGAATTCTGTAGATTTGAGGACAAATGCATGACCTGTGGATGACAGCATACATTTTCTCAGTGTAAGCCAGGGAGTGCCACCCCAAGGCCATTTCATAAGTGACACTCCTTACCACCCAACACCAATAAGGGGGGAAAAAGTTAGGCCATGGCTGCTATCTTACCCGGGACACATGCCAACATGATCCTAGGTAGAACAGTTCACAGAAGATTCCATTCTGTAGAATTCTGTATGAGGGCTGTCATCAACATTATGAGACCAAGAACTTAACGTTTTCCAGGAGCACCCAGACCTCATTAGGGAGAAGTTAACCAAGAAATTGAGAGCAGGTAGGATCAGCGGCCTCTTTACATCATCACCTTCACCAGTCCTGGGGGTATCCCTGATTGTCCTTGTGCCCCAAATAGCCCTCGGGGAATTTAGGTTGATAAATCACCCATCGTACCCTCAGGGAGAGACAGTCAATGATTACTTCAACCTGACTTTTACAACTGTGTCATGTGCATTATTTGATAGGCAGCAGAGATGGGGAGGGTGGCAGGAAAAGGGGCATTAAGAAAAGCAAACAAACTTTATTTGTTAAACACTATTCCAGAGCCAGATCATAGTGTTGTACATATGAATAAAACAATAAAAACATATATTAAGCAATAAAAACATTATACAACAATCAATCATAAGCAGCAGGAATTTTAAGTATCCACAAATGCTAGATTAAATAAATAAGTATTTGAAAGCTTCAATGGTCAGGCATTCTCTAATCCAACAAGGTAGAGAATTCCACAGGGTTGGAGCTACAAAGGAAAAAGCTCTAGCTCCTGACATTTTCAAATAGACCCTGGGAATCTCTAACAATCCCTTGTAAGCCGAATGAAAAGGGCATAGGAGGCAGTAGAGGTACAGGACATCTTGCAACAGTCCCTGTCCATGTTGGGCCTTGTAGGTCAGTAATCCAACCTTGAAGGTGATGCTCCACTGAACCGGCAACCAGTGCAGACTGAGGAGTACAGGTGTGATGTGGCAAGATCTCGGTAAGCCAGTCAACAACCTGGCACCTGCATTCTGCACCAGATGCAACTGGCGGAGGTCCACCCCCAGTAGCCCTGGGTATAGGGCTACCAGGGGTGAATGTGGACATTGAATCTACATTCTGGTTGTTGCCAGTGCATGCAGGGGACAGGTAGCTACTGGGAATGAAATCTGAGAGTCAGTATCATGTAGATAACTGTATGCCCATGGGTGTGCAAAGGCATGTGTGGTCTTTGAAATATATAGCAGCTTTTTACAGTGGGTGGTGACAACAAAATCAGGGAGGACAGAAGTTGTCCATTGCTTGGACAATTTTTTGGTCATAGAGAAGGCCAGTACAGGGAAATGTGGACACTTACTGAAGAAGTTTTAGGAGGTATGAGCAGAATTTGGGGTCCTTTAGGCTCAGGCCAAGACTGAGGGCACATGCACGGTGCTGTCATTTTTGGGGATCGAGATTAATAGCCAGGTTATGGTATTTTGCCTTGGCAGAGTGTAAGGGGCCAAGAAAATCACCTCACTCTGGGAACTACAACAGCTGCTGGAGTACCTCAATTTTGCATGCAAAATACTGCCAATGTGAAGGATGTTCCTGTGTAGAATGGTGGAAATGGGTGCAGGCTGCCAGAAACAACATCGTAGACTCCAGGTGACGAAGAATATGAAAGAGGATCTGGCAGTCTGGATGGCCTTTTTAAATAGCTTTAATGGTGTATCAATCTCAGTGACAGACACTGTATCACAAGCCAGGAATTAGAGCTGTACACAGATACATAAGAGCGTTTTGGCTTCAGGGTGTATTTCAAGAGTGCTTGGTGTGCAGAGAAGCAGCCATACAGCCGGACCAGTGGAAATCTGAAGGGTATCATTACCCCTTTGGAATATTTTCCAATAGTCATAGCTCTGTGGGCTTGGGGTGCGTGTTTTCAGAATAAGAAGGTAATTTACGGATCAGATAATATGGGGGTGGTGCACAGCATCAATGTTCAGCTGGGGGAAAGAGGGCCAATGGCAGACCCGATGAGGGTCTTTGTTTCAAAATGCCTAAGGCTAATACTGAATATTCATTTTAAGGCTCATGTTCCTGGGGTAAATAATGACATCGCTGATGCTTTTTCTCATTTGCAGTGGCAAAGGTTTTGGGACCTGGCACCAGAAGCAGAAGAGTATCCCAGAGCATTCGTAGCCTTCATTTTGGATTTGGTGAGCCAGCAGCCTGGGAGCTAATCAGGAATGCATTAGCTCCAGCACCAGAGCAGCATATAAATGTGGGGGTAGAGGGGTTTTTAAATGTCAGGGAGATGCAAGGGTAGCAGAATGAGTGGCCAATACCAGTGGACAAGCTATGCAGGTGTGTGACAGGGAAAACAAGAAGGTTTTATGCTGCGGGATAGTCAAGCAACACCTGGTGGAAATTGCCTGCTTTTCCAAGGCAATTGGGATTTCAGACAACACACAATTATTTCCACTGGACAAGTTGCTGGAAGGATGGGCAAGAGGGATGCTGAAGCAAGTTGATCAACAGCACCTGATTAGCCCAGGCCTGCTAGAATGGGTTTGGAGGATATTAGGAGAGGTGTGTTCCCCTGGGTCAGTTATAGCACTGTCCAGGGTAACCTTGTTGGTGTACTCCTGTGGACAATTCCAGATATCTGAATTGGTGCAGCCAAATAAGGCAGCCAAGATAGAGGTGGTGCTGGTGCTGGATGACATTGTGCTAACACAGGATGTAGTGTTTCTACGGATCCACACGAGCAAAATGGAGAGTTTGTACAATCTCAAAGCTCCATTGGGGATGACATGGGACATCCAGGATGAACTACAGAAATAAATAGCGCAGAGGCCTGATGGGGGGCGTTCTTTCTTCACAAAAATGGCACTCCTTTGATGGTGTATCAGTTCCTATATGTCCTTGGCAGGGCCATGAAGAAATTGGGTTTGAACACAGCAGAGTTCAGTATGCATTTCTTTTGAATTAGGGCAGTCACACATGCCAGGGCAGGAGGGCTGTGTGATTCCCAGATAAAGCCTTTAGGGAGGTGGAGGTCAAAAGTTCTTGAGAGATATGTGTGGCCACATTTGCTGTAATTGTTTTTATGTATCAACAGGTGGTGGTCACAAGACTGGGCAGGTATTGATCTGTGGTCACTTGTTCATTCACTGAGCTAGAAAATGTGCTGAACAGACAAATAGAGTGAGAACTTTTTGCTGGACCCTGAGAGGTGGTAAGTTCAATGGTTGGGGCACTGGGGAAGTCTGTGGAAAGAATTGTGGCCTTGGGTCCAGTCTGAAGCACAGCAGCAAGGCCCACTGGATATTGTGGTAGTACATTTAGGGAGTAATTATTTGGGCAAGGTTAAATCGCTGATAGTAATTTGTCAGAAGAAGGACAACCTTAAGTGGTTGCAACAGTGTTGGACCAGAGTAGTACTCATATGGTCCCATATAATACGGAGGGTAGTGTGTATGCTAGGGACCCTGCAGCAATTAAGAAGGCTCTTAGGGTTGTGAACATGTCAATTAACACATTTATAGGATCCACAGGAGGCAAAATGCTACAGTACAATGAAACTGTGACCTCACTGCCACACCTTTATATAAGGGATGGGGTACATTTGTCCCCAGTAGGTTTCAACAACTTTCCAATGAATATACAAGGGGTTTTGGAGAGCTGTTGGCATGTCTTACTCTAGTGGGATTCACTATGGTCATCCTTTGGCAGCAAGGTAGTCTCAAAAGCATGGTACAAAGGGGCTACCAGGGGAACCTACTTCTGACACAGATGGATTCCTCTCGAGACTGGCAGAAAGTGAGGCCCCAACAAGGGACAGCACGATAGACATATGAGGGATAACATCCTTTGGTTCTGTCCTGTGTGTTTAGCACCCTGTGATGGGGAGGAGTGCATAGAAACATGGAAGTTGTTGGCAGATAAAGACCACTTGGCCCACCTAGTCTGCCCAAAATTCCCCACCTATAGTGCCTCCAGAGCTCTTATTTGGACTACGGCTAACACCCCCCCACCATTTCTAATATTCCCTTGTGTCTATCCCCATACATTCTTAAGTTCTGTGACTATTTTAGCCCCCACTACTCACTCTGGAAGGCTGTTCCAAGTGTCTGCCACCCTCTCCGTGAAGAAGTACTTCCACACATTTCCCTTAAGCACCTCCCCAGCTTCATATTGTGTCCCCTTGTCCTCGAGCATTTTTTCCTTTGGAAAATGCTCCCTTCCTGTACCTTGTTTATCCCTGTTAGGTAATTGAATATCTTTATTATATCCCCCCGTTCCCTCCTGTCTTCCAGTGTGTACATTTTTAAATCCTTCAGTCTCTCTTTGTAGGGCTTCTGATGTAGGTTTTCTACCATTCTGGTTGCTCTCCTTTGTACCGCCTTCACCCTGTCTATGTCCTTTTGGAGATGGGGCCTCCAGAACTGAACACAGTACTCAAGATGTGGTCTCACCAGTGACCTATATAGGGACAATATTACCTCCCTCCTTCTACTGTTACTACCTCTCCATATGCATTTGAGCATTCCACTAGCTTTTCCCACTGCCTTGTTACACTGTATAGCCACCTTTAGGTCATCAGAAATTATCACCCCCAGGCCCTTTTCCTGCTTTGACTGTTAATACCTCTCCTATCATTTGGTATGTTGCCCCTGGGTTCCTGTGCCCCATATGTATGACTTTGCATTTTTTTTTGTTAAAACCTAGCTGCCAAACCTGCGACCGTTCTTACAGTTTTTTTAATCGTCCTTCATTCTATCTAGCCCCCCCCAGTGTGTGCACCCTTTTGCAGAGCTTTGTGTCATCCATGAACAGACACACCATCTCTTCCAGTCCCTCTGCAATGTCACTTATAAAGACATTGAAGAGGATCTGCCCTAGCACTGACCCCTGTGGAACCCCACTAATCGTGTTGCTTACTCCAGAGTGGGTGCCATTTACTACCACCCTTTGATTCCTATTGCACAGCCAGCTTTCCACCCATTTTACCACCTTATGCCCTACTCCTAGGCTCCACAACTTGCTCATCAAGCTCCTATGTGGAACGGTGTTGAAGGCCTTGTTGAAATCCAGATAAGCCATGTCCACAGCCCCTCCTTGATCTACCTCACTGGTCACCCAATCAAAGAACTTGATCAGATTCATCTGGCAAGACTGTCCCCCTATGAAACCATGTTGCCTCAGATCGTGTAGACCATCGGCTACCAGGTATTCCCAAATCATTTCCTTCATCGCCTTGATACAACTGACATCAGGATGACTGGCCTGTAGTTTTCTGCCTCCTCCCTATTCCCACTTTTGTGTAGTGGGACTGTGTCTGCGTTTCTCCAGTCCCCTGGCACCTCCCCTGTTTCCGATGACAGACTGAAAAGGGTCATCAGAGGTGAAGCTAGCACCTCTCTCAGTTTCCTCAGCATCCTCGGGTGCACCCCGTCTGGCCCCCTTGCCTTGTTTACCTTTAACATTGATAGTTCCATAAACACTCTTTCTTCTGTAAAAGGACTTATATCCACCTCCCGCCCCGTCATACCCTTGTTCTCAATCCTTGGACCACTTTCTAACTCTTACTCCTTCTTCAATACCGAGCAGAGAAGTATTTGTTCAAAATATCTGCTTTTTAGTGATCCTCTTCCATGTATCCCTGTCCTTTCTCCTTCAGCCTTACTATCCCTCCCTTTGTCTTCTTCTTTTCACTTATGCATCTAAAAAAAATTTTATGCCCCTTTGACAATAACCTGGCAATCATTTCCTCTGTTTGCGCTGTAGCGCTCAAAACTGCTTTTCCTGCCTCCATTTGTTTCTCCCAGTAAGTCTCCTTGTCACCCTCCTTCTGCATTTCTTTGTACATTCTAAATGCCTTTCTTTCAGTCCTCACTTTTTCCACTACCTCCTTAGAGAACTATATTGATCTCCTTTTTCTGTTTCCCTTGCTAACATCACTTTTTCAATCCCTTCTTTAATTTTTGCCCACTGTTCCTCAACTCCCTCATTTTGCTATCCCTGCTAGGGCATTCCTGGAGCATTCTTTCATTTTCTTAAAATTGGCCCTCCTAAAGTCCAGCACCCGTGTCCTTGTGTGATTTGATTCTGACCCAGAACTTATATCAAACCACACTGTATGATGATCACTGGTCCCCAGGTGGTCCCCAACTGTAACAGCAGTCACACTGTCCCCATTTGTTAGTACTAGGTCCAGTAATGCCCCCTATCAAGTGGGTTCCAATACTAGTTGCCTGAGGAATGCCCCTTGCAAGGTATCTAGGATGTTCCTACTTCTGGCTGTAGTTGTGGCAGGGAGGCTTCAATCCACATCCGGTAGATTGAAGTCAACTAGCAGCAACACTTCCCTTTTGTGAGCCATCTTTAGGATTGCTTCAGTCATTTCCTTATCCACCTCCTCCCCATGAGTTGGAGGTCGGTATATCACTCCTATCCTAATAGCTGCCTCTTTTCTTCTCTCCACAGTGACCCTCAGTATCTCCCCCTTTCCCTGCACCCCTATGTTTCCATGGCTTTTATGCCATCTTTACACATAAAGAACCTCCTTCCCCCTTCCTACCCACCATGCCCTTTCTGAACAGAATATAACCTGGTATGGTCACTTCCCAGTCCTGATTTACACTGTATGATGTCTCTGTGATAACAACTATGTCCAGGTCTGCTTCCACCATTGTATCCTCTTGGTCTGCTAACTTATTGCACAGACTCCAGGCATTTACACAAATGGCTCTCCAAGTTAGACTGCCATCTTCTACTCTTTTTTTCCTTTTGCCCTCCCATCCCTTTGCATTCTCTATATTTCTTATTTATATACTGGCTTTCCACCCCCTAGCATTTATTGTTATTTGTTCCCTTTGTGGTTCCCTCTCCATTGTTATTCCCATTTCATGTCACATGAGCCTGTGGGGGAGGACAGTTTTTGTTTCCCTGTCTACTTTCACCCCCAGCTAGTTTTAATGCTTGTCAATGGAGCATTTAAACCACTCACTGAGTAACTCAGTTCCCTGTCTGGATGGATTATGACCATCACCACAGCACATGCTCTCATTCCTCCAGCTGGGACCCCAGTCCCCAGTGAAGCTGAAACTCTCTACCCTGCACCATTCTTTCAATTATGCAATGAATTCCCTTGTGCAGAGTTTCCTAACCTCCTCCTCCTTACCATAGACAGGCAGAATGTCTAAGAAGGTCATGGAGCATACTACCTGTCTAAGACCTCTCCCCAACTCTCTGAACTCCTCCTGCACTGTTCTAATCCCTGTCATATCCCTTGCCAGGTCATTTGTCCCAAGGTGGACAATAACATCAGTCTCCTCCTTTCTTACTACTGCCCTTGTGATCCTAAGGATTGGCTTCCTATTCCTCAGAGCTGTGCCTCTGGGTAGGCACTTTACCTCCCTCTTCCCCCACTAATCTCCCAGGCATGTCTTGAGCTTTGTAATTATATATCCCCCATTCACTGGCTTGACTAACCTGCCTCCCTCTCCCTCCTCCCCACAAGTACACTCTTGCACTTATCTCTCCCTCCTCCCTCTCCCTTCTATCCCCTTTAATTGCCTCACTGTCTGTTATTGCATACTGTGAGACTCTGAACAAGTCACTTAACCACCAAGTGCTCCCAGGTCACCCCTGAAAATAGGCACTTGTGACTAGTGAGCCATACCTGGTTACCAAAGACTAAAATAAAATTATTGAACAGCCCACCCCCCTCCTCTCCTAATTTCAATGTAGTCTATGTAAATTGCTGTGTCATGAAACTGTTGTACAACCTCACTGCACTTGTATATTCTCCTGTATTGTACTTATTGCTTGTTGTTTGTATGCTATACTATGTATCCTAGGATGTACCGTGAGAAGAGCATCCTGTTGCTCAGTGTAACTTTCCTGGTGAAACTTTTCAATAAATAAACTACCTGTCCGCAGCTCTATTATCCTAATGATGGAGACCCCAAACAAGATTTGCTTCCACCTCCTCTGGTGTCCCCTGCCACCCTCTTTGAGGCTCCATCATGGAGGACCCTCTCATCCTCCCTGGTGACTACTTTGGGTGGTACTGTGGAACCTTCCTGCTCCAGTAGGATGGCATAAGATTTCTGTGGTTTCACCAGTTGTGGGATGTGCCTCTGTTCCACTGCCCTCACCCTCCCTGAGCCCACCACAGTCCATCCATTCCCCTTGCTAGGCAACCTTCAAGGAAGTGGCATCAGACTTGGTGGTCCCTGGGTAGGGGAGGACATTCCCTGAATCCTAGCCAACTTGTCTTGGAGACTAGTAACCTCTGCCATCAGCCCAGAGAGGTGCCTACAGATGGGGCAGCACTTCAGTATCCAGAAGGTCCTTCTGAAGACTGCCACCTCACAGCCACTGCATTGCACCACTCCCAGAATTTTTCCCTGTTTCGCAGTCTGTCCATGCTTTGGTTTGTAACCAGAAGGTTTTTTTTTTTGTATATCCCCTTTCCTAATGCTGTGCTGTGTGCTTTTCCACAAGGCTCCTGTTTGTGTGTTCTTTTATTCTCACCCCTCCTGCACTCGAACAGGAGGTTCCAGATGTCACTCAAAATTTAGTGTCTATACAGCTAATATTCTTCAGGTGAAGCTACCTCTGGCTGGAAGCTGCAATACGGAACATAGGATTTGCAAGAAAGCGAGTTGTGCTCACAATAGAGGGAGGTGAACCTTACAATTGTCTTTGGTTTGTAGCAGATATTCTGTGGGTGGAGGCTACTTCTAACTGAAAGGTGAAATAAGGAACTTAGAATTATCAGGAAATACAGTCTTTCAAGCAACAGAGGGAGGTGGATCTAGCTTTACTTTTGTTACAATTCTTAAGATTTTCAGTGTAGGAAGAGTTTAAAGCACAGCTGACCTATTTTGGGGCGGACTGCTTTCAGAGCACAAACCACCAGGCTGTTTTGGGGCTGGGGAGGTTTACCTGTGTCTGACTTGGATGTCTGAATTTTTCTCTGATCAGCAGGGTATTTTCTCTGTCAAATTGTTGTGTAGGGCATCTTGCTGACAGGAAGGCACTCATTGCAGCAGTGGGTCAGAGCTTTTAGCTGATTGTTTCATGAGGGCACAGTTTAGGCCCAACCCCTGCCTACCCTCACCCCACCCGCCCCTGGAAATAGTTCCTTTATACCTGGGGTTCTGACATCATTTCCTCAAGAGTGCAAGGTGCATATCACTGTCATATCCCTTCTAGCACACTGCACTGACAATATAAGCATACACATTGTATAATATATATATATATTTCTATATAACAAACCAATCACACACACACAAAAATTAGATAAACATGTGGAGAGTAATGCAATGTAATGGGTGTGGGGCAGCAGTCTTCCAGGAGACTTTTTGGAGGCTGAGATGCTGCCCTATTTTCAGACAACTCTCTGCCCTAAGGGAGGAAGTTGCCCGTCTTCAGGCCACACTGGACAGTAGTAAGGGAACCTTCCCCCAGGCCACACTGGACAGTAGGAAGGGAACCTCCCCCATCCAGGGAGCACCAGAGCCACCACCACTACCTCAGAGGTTGTGAAGAAAGCAACAGTAGTTGGTCCACAGTGGGCTCAGGGAGGGTGAGGATGATAGAACAGAGGCACACCTAGTCAATTGTTACACTCCACAATCCATACACCATTCTGGGGAAGCATAGCTCCCCTATGGATGCACCCGCAGAGGATACTAAGGAGGCTGAGGACAACTGTCACAAGGGAGGCCAACAGGAAGGAGGCAGAGGACACCACAGGGAAAGGAAGCAACTCCTGGTGGGGGACTCAATTATTAGGGGGATAGAACTAGGGGGATCAGGGAAAACTGAAGTAAGGTGCCTGCCTGGTGCCATGGCTTGGAGGGACAGGAAGCGCATCCTCAGGATCACTAGAACAGCTGCACAGGAGTCTAGCTGGATGTCATTGTCCACCTAGGGACAAATGACTTGGCTCATCATGAGATCAGAGCAGTGCAGGAGGACTTTGTAGAGTTGGGGAGGGGCCTAAGACAAGTAGCACACACAGTATCCTTCTCAGAGGTGCTGCCTGTCAATGGCATGGGTGAGGCGAGGGTACTTTGCACCATGCAGTTTAATGAATGGTTGAAAAAAATGGTGTGGAGCACAGGGGTTTGGCTTCATTGGGGACTGGGGTTCCACCTGGATGGACACCAGCCTATACTGGCAGGATGGTCTGCATCTGTCCAGGAAGGGAACAAGTCTTTTGAGCAATCAGTTTAAATGCTTCATTGGCAAGCTTTTAAACTAGTCAAGGGGGGAGGCACTGATAAGCAGCAGGAAAATATCAGCCTCTCCCTACAAAACAGGGTACTAAATGAGAAAAAGACTGAGGTAGAAAGGTCAATGGGGAATGCTGCAACAGAAGGTTAAGCCATCAAAAAAATGGAGAGCAATGAGAACCAATTCCCATAGTCTGGGTAACAAGCTTCCTGAATTAGTGGCCTTGATGGAGGAGGAACATCTGGATATCTTGGCAGTCACAGAAACATGGTACACACAAAACCATGACTGGGACATAAACATACCAGGATACACTATCTACAGGAGGGACAGGGAGGGTAAAAGAGGAGGAGGAGTACAGTAGCTCTTTACATAAGGGAGGGAATCAAAGCAACAGAACAAAAGGATAAACAGGGAGGAGAAGAAGCACTGTGGGTAAATTTGGAGACAGGCAATGGCACCACAATCCGCACAGGGGTTGTATACAAACCCCCTTCTCAGGGGGAGGAAATGGACAAGGAATTGATAGAAAGCATACTTAGAATGGCAGAAAAAGGGGAGATATTGCTGATGGGTGATCTGAATATGCCAGATGTTAACTGGAGTGCAGTTGCAGCAGCCACTTTGAAGAGTGGGGTTATTCTAGATGCCCTACAGGGGGCTTGCCTTAGACAACTAGTATTGCAGCCCACTCAAGAGGGAGCAATCTTAGACCTGGTTCTCTCAAATGGAGATGGAGAGAGGATCACAGATGTAGAAGTGGGTAGCCATCTGGGAACTAGCGACCATCGAACAGTACGGTTCACAATAGACACAGCAATAGAGTCAAGCCATACAAAGGCAAAAGTACTGGACTTTAGGAGGGCTGACTTTGCCAAAATGGGTCAGTGCCTAAGGAATGCACTAGAAAATGGGCAGGAAGGAGGGGTGGAAGAACAATGGGGAATAATAAAAACTGCCATCACAGAGGTAATAAGTCTTTGTGTGAAGCAAATAAATAAAACAAAACAATGCAAGAAACCACTATGGTTCTCAAAGGAAGTGGCAGTGAAGGTTCAAGAGAAAAAAAAAGCATTCAGGAAGTACAAGGAATCACGGAAGAAGCAGGACAGAGAGCTGTATCAGTTAAAGCAAAAGGAAGCTGGGAAGGCAGTCAGAACAGCAAAGGCCCAAACCGAGGAAAAGATAGCCAACTCAGTTAAGAAGGGGGATAAAACCTTTTATAGGTATATCAGGGAGCGAAGGAAGACCAAGGGAGGGATAGTGAGGCTTACTAAAGGGAGGGAGGGTGGGTGGAGGGTGACTGTGAAAAGGCAGAGATACTAAACAAATATTTTGCTCAGTATTTACAAATGAAGAGGGGAGGTACCTAAAACAAACAGTAGAAACACTCTGGATACAGAAGTTGATACCAGCCCATTTACAGAAGAAAGGTTATGAAAGAACTCTTAAAACTGAAGGTGGACAAAGCAATGGGGCCTGATGGGTTCATCCCAGAATTCTAAAAGAACTAAGGGTAGAACTAGTGACACCACTGACTACCCTCTTTAACAAATCATGGGAGGATGGGGTGGTGCCTGAGGACTGTAGGAAGGCAGATGTGATTCCCCTTCACAAAAGTGGGAGCAAGGCAGAAGCAGGAAACTACAGACCGGTTAGTTTAACCTCGGTGATAGGAAAAATGATGGAATCACTTCTGAAGGAAAGAATTGTTGAGTATCTAGAAGCCAGAGGGGCACAGGACCCAAGGCAGCATGGATTCACAGCAGGATGGTCATGCCAGATGAATCTGATAGATTTCTTTGACTGGGTGACCAAAGTAGTAGATCAGGGAGGGGCTGTGGACATGGCCTACCTAGACTTTAGCAAGGCATTTGACACAGTCCCACACAAAAGATTAATATACAAGTTAGCCAGCCTGGGAGTGAGTCCCAAGATGACAGCCTGGGTAAAGAACTGGCTGGAGAATTGAACACAGAGAGTAAAAGTAAATGGAGTCCACTCTGAAGAAAGGGGGGTTACTAGTGGGGTACCGCAGGGTTCAGTATTAGAACCGGTCCTCTTCAATGTCTTTATAAGCGACATTGCAGAGGGACTGGAAGGAAAAGCATGTCTCTTTGCAGATGACACAAAGATCTGCAACAGAGTTGATGCACAAGGTGGGGTGGAAAGGATGAGAAGGGACTTGGCAAGGTTAGAGGAATGGTCAAATGTATGGCAGCTTAGATTCAATGCTAAGAAGTGCAAGGTAATACATCTGGTAAACAAAACAAAAACCCAGGGGAAGAGTGCACAATGGGTGGTGAGATACTAACAACAACAAAAATGGAAATGGAAAGAGACCTGGGGGTAGTCATATCAGATGACCTAAAGGTGGGTAAGCAATGTGATAGGGCAGCAAGGAGGGCTGGGGGGATGCTGGGATGCATTGAGAGAGGTATCACCAGTAGAAAACAGGAAGTTATTAACCCTCTGTACAGACAGCTGGTGAGACCACATCTGGAGTACTGTGTGCAGTTCTGGAGACCCAATCTCCACAAAGACATAGACAGGATGGAAGCTGTCCAGAGGAGGGTAACTAAAATGGTGCAGGGTCTGCACCGGAAGACATATGAAGAGAGACTTAAGGAGCTTAATATGTATAGCCTCGAGGAAAGGAGGAGAGGGGGACATAATAGAAACTTCAAGTACCTCAAGGAATCAACAAAGTCCAAGAGGGTAGCATCTTTCAAAAAAAGAGGTGTGCAAGAACAAGGGGGCACAATTTGAAGATGGGGGCAGTTCAGAGGTAATTTAAGGAAGTATTTTTTCACAGAGAGGGTTGTGGATGCATGGAACAGCCTTCCGGAGGAGGTTGTGGAGTCAAAAACAGTGGTGGAATTCAAGCATGCATGGGACAGTCATAAGGCAATTCTAGGGGGTGGGGGTAGGAAGAAGTAGGCTGCTGATTAACTAGGATCTGCAGCTTATCCGGTAGGTAGGGAAATGGGCAGACTTGGTGGGCCAAGCAGTCCTTATCTGCCATCAAATTCTATATATAGTTCTGTAGCCACCCCTTATGCCATGACCAAGGTGGGGTTCCACCCAATGGTGTCCACTGAGGGCAAGTGGATGGATGAATGGGAAAGCTTAGGACAGCTTAAAAAATAGGCTTGCTGACACTACCGGGCTGCACACATCATGCTATATAAGTGTTGTAGTTTTACAAATAAACACATGGCTGTGGCCATTTTCTGCAAAACACTATGTATGTCTTTTCTGCTCAGGAAATGGGGTAAGGGGCCTAATCAGTCTAGGGAAAGCAGGCAAGGGGGAGCACCCCCCTTTGAAACCTGCAAGGATTTGTCTGGGGTCCCATCCCCTGTTGCTGTGTGGAAGATGGGGAGGGACTAGGCAGGGAAAGAAAGAGGAAGGTAGGTTAGCACAGTAGGTCTGCCCAAGAGGCAGGTAGAACTGGAGGAGGTGCTTAGAGTCTATGAAAGGGACTGGAACTAGATCCCAGCCTCTTTGCTCCTTTCTTCATCCAAAATTCTCACCCACCCACCCTGGAGGCAGAGATTAGAGGACTGAGCACAAGTAGGGAGCTTCTTATTCCACTAAGGGGGATTGCCTTAGGGGTTGAGCAGGATTTTTTCTGTTTTTTCATAGAAACATAGAATATGGTGGCAAATAAGGACCAACCAGTCCACTGAGTCTGCCCTTTTCCCTACTTGGTTTGGCAGTCCCTACCCTTATTTGGAATTCCGTTCCCCCACTCTGCTGCACAGCAGGGTGCCTTTATGCTTATCCAATGCACTTTTGAATCCCTGTACTGTTTTCCATGGGGCTTTCTGGTTTTTTTTGTCTCCTCTATCAGGACAACACTAGGGTTGTTGAGTAGGCTATCACAGTCATGTAAGCATGGTGGCACAGTAGTCTCAGAAGTAGAGAACAAAGGGGTTAAAAAGGGAACCTTCCTCAGACACAGATGGTTCCTCTTGAGGCTGGCTGAAGGCAAGGCCACCTATGAGGGAAAACCCAATTGTCCAAATGGGGATAGCATCCTTGGGTTTTGGCCTCTGGGGGCAGCACCCGACACATGGCTCTGGAGCCACCTCTTAGCCAATGGAGGGCAGAACACCTTTGGCTGCATTACCCCCTTTAAAAAAAAGAGGCGGTCTGCCAGGTGGTGTCCACTGGCTTTAAATGGGTAGACTGGAGAAGCTCATGACTGCTTAAAAAAGAGGCTGCTGACACAACCAAGCTGCACATGTCATGCAATGTAAGTATTGTAGTTTTACAAATAAACACATGGCTGTGGCCATTTTCTCCAAAACACCATGTATTTCTCGTCTTTTCAGGAAAGGGGGTAAGGGGCCTAATCTGACAATGCAGCATTCTATTGCTTGCTAGATGTCATTTTGTGCTGCCCAAGCAATTGAACTGGGTAATATTTGGAGGTATTGGAACCCATTTTTTGCATGTTTTATGCTCATGTACTATAGCACATTTAAACATAAGTCAAGGCATTAAGACAAGCTTTTTCAAAAGTTGTTTAAGCAGCATTAAAGCCAATAGCTGAGTTGTCAGCAACATTATAAAGTACTGTATGTACCATTGATAAAAGCCTTTTAATAAGAGGCATTTATAATTTACATTGGTATATTATTTTCATGCTTTTCACACTATATGTCTGGTTTAATTTTCCAGTTGTGCTGGCTATGTGTTTATAACATTATTATGACTGTTAAAGACTTGATCACTGGTGATAAAAACTGATGACAGAAAAAAAGAATCCTAATACGGTATAGAGCACTTGTCTCTTACAGATCCCTTCTAAATAAAGAACAAGTTGGTACATTTTGAAAATGAGTTATTTAAGTTTGTAATGACAGTGTTTAACACGTTAAAGAAATATGTGTTAATCATATTTTAAGTATCAGTGTTAATTGATCACAGTTATTACATTTTTATGAACCATGCTATTCATTAAAAATTACTCTTAGAGTGCTGCAAATAGAACCTTTTAAATACAATCTGCAATGGATTTTAATCTTATTGTAAAATGTATTCAAATGCATACTTAGGTGAAAATGCAAACTTCAACAAAATTGCTGTTGCAGAGCACATTACAAAATGTCCACTGTTCAAGGGTTCCCTTAAAACTGAGCATAGATTCCCTTTATACTACATTAAAATCAACATCTCTGGCTGCAAAAAGACTAGAAGATCCATATTTTGGGATTCAAAAAATAAATTAATGATGCACTACCTGTTATACAACTCTGTTGTGGTGCAGTAGCATCACTATAGTTAGGGTTGGGTAGTCAGCTTAATGTTAAATGTAGATTGTTCAATAACTTATATCTAAATCATTCCTTGATAGAATTTCACACAGTTTTCAAATGCATGTAAACTGGAACAGGGTCTATTATTTTGCCAATTTTGGTAAACGTTTGTTTTACTTTTCATTTGGTTAGAGTGTAAAAACAAAATGAGAAAAAAATCTGAACTGGCTCTAGTAAGGGCAATTCATACACCACTGCCGCTGATATATGCAGAACAACCTAGTATCACCAGTGATGTGTCCCTTTCTCTGTCGGTTTCCATCCTGCCTCCTCCAGTGCACTCAGCTGCTATTTTTGTATTTAAATTTACTGGTCATTGGAAGCTCATCCCTGCCACTGGTAGTATCAACCCTGCTGCCTGCTGTGTCCCAGAAGAGGAAGCTGTTGTTTGGATAAGGTGGCATTGGTGGCCCAGGACAGGTAACGGAAAGCAATAATATTTTAACTTAATGGGTCCCCTGCTGGCTACTCTCTCTCCTTATAGGGACATGACAGGCTGTGCACTATTTAAACTTATACACTAATGTTTGTCCCCATGATTTAACTCTGAACCTCCATGCCACTATTGAATGATATGGCAATTGTAGCACATATGCATTTGAGGTGATCACTTTATGTGCAGATCTCCAATTACAGATATTTTTTGTGTAGCCAATTACAAATCAGCCAGTGGTTGAAAAGTATACTGTATAAGTATAAGTATACTGTTAGTCACTCCCACCCTCCCTGAAAAAGAAGAGGCAGAGCACTCTAGGGCACAGGGGCTGATTCTGGTTTGCGTCTGCATCTTCAATTGCAATAAATTCCCTAGCAATTATAATTTATTAGAGTATGTCATCTTTTGTGGTCCTAGAGTTACAAGAGCAGCAATCACTGGTCTTCCAGAACACATATACTCTTCTGAACAGTGATTTTGTGTTGTATAGTGGCAGCTAGGGCCTCTGGGGCCAGATATGCACAGGGCTAGCCACAGTGTCTGCCAGAGAGGGAGGAAAAGATGAGCATAATTGCAACTCTAGTGATAGGAGATGCTGTTATTAGATTACCAGATAGGATTCCATGCAGCTGGGACTTGATGGTCTGTTGCCTATGAAGTATAAAGATAAAGGTTTTTAACCCTTTGAGAACTGAATATGTGTTAACGTTTATAGATTCTGGACATATATATACGTCCACAGTCTTCTAAAGCCCTGGATGAATAAATTACTAGAAGAAACAAGGGAAAACAGTGATTATTGTCAATACTGGAATGAAAAGTATCAAGATTCAGAAATGATGTGCCCAGTGCCCACTAACTTTAATTTGGAGGTGGGGTAAAGATCAGGAGCAGGACTTCTTGGGTAGTATTCTCAGGAAAACTACCTATACCACATGCAAGCCAGGAAGGCAGGAAATCATTAGACAGACTAAATCATGGCTAAGGCTGAGGTATAAGGTTTCAGCCTTAGGTTCCTAAACAACAGGATAGCCTTCTATAATGAGGAGGCTATACATGTGGGATTGCTCTCCCTGAACAATCATGCTACAGCCATACTGGCAAGTAGGATAGTCAGAATGAAGAGAGAGTATTTAAGCTGGGCAATGAGGTAGCACACAAGGGAAAGCATCCTTGCCCAGAGAATCTTTTCTTACACTCATTTTGTTTCACAGATCTTTACTAATAATAAGACAGTATTACCTCAGATAAATACTTCATTGAGTTTTCATTAGTGATTTCATAAAATGGAGTGGTCTTGAAATATTTTTGATAATCCATTTCTTAAATTTTTGATGTAATGTGCTTTAGTAACCAGAACATCTAGGTTGCAATAAACAATACAATATATCATTGCTGTTAGGTACGTATGTAGGTGCACTAGTAAGCAATAAGCAACTCATTTGGTTTAATTTTTACAAATCTCTGAATTTTTTCACCATTTGCATCTTCTTTGTTCTACAGTATAAAACAGAAGTTAACCTGCTGATGACTGCACTACAACTGATTGCTAAAGTTTCTGAATTTTGATTGTTGCGATATATTTAACTAACATACTTAGTTTTAAGGTTGAATACTTTTGTCCTAACAGAGCTTTTTCTCCTCTATTTAGGCCATCAAATTGGACCTCAAATTATCTAGCAACATTGTTTTTAGTAGTATCAACTAATGGAGAGCGAACAGGGCCTATAGATTAGTTCTGCTTAGAGCAGAGGCCCATAAATTTGGTTTGGCTTTGATAATTAAGCCTAAACACCTTTGGCTTCTGATAATGCAGTAACTGGCATGGGGTAAAGCAAGCAGATTACAAATAGTGTGGTAAAAAGCCAGGATATTAATGACTGTAACTTACTTGTGGCAGGTGTTGTTGGCAGGCTTCTGCTCTGGATTATTCTTTGTTGAGTTGTAACACAGTCTGAAACATGACTAGGACTGCCAAAGCCCAGTGTGAGCTACAGTAATAGTTAATATTTATTGATGACCTCAGGGTTTATAGGCCCTGTAGTCTCTGCTTTACTTCCATGCAATTTACTATAGTGCCTCTGGAATCTGGTCCCTTTAATTTTACAATTTTATAACTAGAAAAGAATGTGTTTTTCTTAGAACAACTACTAGTATATTCCAACCATTTCCATAAATATTTTTTTTTATGATATTTTATGATGTTTGAAATTGTATTTCCAAATCTGTAACACTGAAACACTTAGGTATGAATAGCAGAACTCTTGAATATTTGGGAGCCCTTCCTGAATAGGGGACTATTCACATTCAGGCAATATTACTTGTTTAAAAAAACATAAGAATGAACAGCCCACCCACCCTCCATCCTAGCCGAGTCCAAATACAGTTACATATAACCCCATCCATCCACCTTCTTTGAGAAGTACCACCCTCTTTCTCCCCCTAGCACCCACAATATGTTTACTACTTGAAGTAATATCACATGATGGGTGATTGTCACAACCTCCCCCCCCCCCCATCTCCATGGCTGGCTGTCATCTTTCTTTACTTGCACTTGTTTGCACTAAACAAAAAATATTTTATGTTGGCCTCACCCCACCCTCTGATCCTTCCCAGCACCCAATTGTAGTCAGAGGAGAAGGTGATTGGTACAACTCAACCTCCTGTATGGCTATCTGCCTTCTCATGAATGACAGCAGTAGCACGCTTGTTTGTTCTGCATAGGAAACCAGTTGATCATGTGATTAACTGGTTTTACTATTCAGATCAATCAAGTGCACAAGC
The DNA here is from genome assembly GCA_016271365.2 of Neoceratodus forsteri. Lineage (NCBI taxonomy): Eukaryota > Metazoa > Chordata > Ceratodontiformes > Ceratodontidae > Neoceratodus > Neoceratodus forsteri. The sequence continues at coordinate 313,535,314 of CM028134.1, read as the reverse complement.
ATTTTCATTCTCAAGGAGGCAGCTGGACATGGATAAGTACAAGTTTTTCTGGTCACCTTCTCCTCTGATTACAATTAGGAATCAGAGGAGAAGGTGACCAGAGCAACCTACCCTGCTCCATGGGTGGCTGCCTTTTCCTTTGACTACAATTTGGTGTTGGGGGAGATTGGAGGGTAGAAACAGGATCCTTCCAGGGCAGTGGGGAGGTGAGAACATCAATTATTTTTAGTTTCACAAAGAAGGACAAGTTAAAGGAAAACTACACTCTCATATCTTGTAAATTTCACACTGGATTCACAAAGAGAACCAAAATTTCCATAGATACAGAAAAATGGCTTGTAGCACTGCAGAAATCTAGTTGCACCATATTCACAAAGAAAATTTCCCCAGCTGGGGAAATCTATAAAACAAGCAACTTACAGAAGTCCACAGGTGTTGAAATCTCCCTAACATTCTTTCCTCAGCTGAGGAAAAAGCTCAGCAGGCACAACAGGTGATCCATATTAACTGGAGCAGCAGACTTTGATGGTCTTGCCATAGATGTAGCAGTACGTACTCACAGAGAGACCAGCAGCAAGTCCCTCAACTGAGACCACTCCAGCACCACTGGTGCCAGCAGGGACATAAATCACAGTGGCTGTCTGTAACTGGTGGTGTAACTGGTGGTGGAACTGATGGTTGTGTCTCACCCTGGAGTGTTTATGTTGTCTGCTTCAGTAGCACTCACTGCAGGCTGTTACCAGCTCTGCCTCTACTGCCTGTGGGGCTCCCTTATGGGCTGCACTGGGTACAGTGGTTGTAGTTTGTTGTATTTCAATGAAAATGTGTGCTATTTTTGTTGTGACAACCAACACTACTATAGGTTTGCTATTACTTGTGCCTTCTCCGCCACTATAATTGTATCTCAGTTGTTGGTACACTGCATTTTGCTCAAGGAGAGTTATGCCTCACTCTTTGTGGTGCAGCATGTGTGCAACATTTTTTCCCCAACAGCAGAAAAACGCTTGCTGTGCATAGCATCTAATGGGATATGCCATACTTTTTAATGGCTTTTTTTTTCCTCAGGAATGTCCACAGCTGCACTTTTTTTCCACAGTCCTCAGTGAAACATAGAAACATAGACTTTGATGGCAGATAATGACCACTTGACCCAGCCAGTCTGCCCAGTTCCCTACATATTGGATAAGCTGCAGATTCTAGTTAACCAACAGCCTACTTCCTGCAACCCCCCACTATAATTGCCTTATGTCTGTCCCATGCATGTTTGAATTCCTCCACTGTTTTAGACACTACAACCTCTCCAGGAAGGCGGTTCCATGCGTCCACCACTCTCTCCATGAAAAAGAATTTCCTCACATAACCCCTGAGTCATCCCCCCTCTAACTTTAAATTGTGCCTCCTTGTTCTTACACATCTCTTTTTCTGAAAGATGCTACCTCCTGGACTTTGTTGATTCCCTTGAGGTACTTAAAAGTTTCTATCATGTCCCCCCATCCCTCCTTTCATCAAGTGTATACATATTAAGCTCTCTCAGTCTCTCTTCATATGGTTTCTGATGTAGACCCTGCACCATTTTAGTTGCCCTCCTCTGGACTGCTTCCATCCTGTCTATGTCCTTGCGTAGATGAGGTCTCCAAAACTGCACGCGGTACTCCAGACGGGGGTCTCACCAACTGTCTGTACAGAGGGATAACCACTTCCCTTGTGATGCCCCTCCCTATGCATCCCAGTATCCCCCTGGCTCTCCTTACTGACTTCTCACATTGCTTACCCACTTTTAGATCATCTGATATGTAGTGTATTTGTTTCTGCAGCTGTGGATGTTTTGTGTATAGCACTCAGAGCAAGCTACTCTTTTTTTTCTGCAGCTACAGAACTTTTGTGGACTTAGGGAAGGTTTTGCACCATCAGATTGTTTTGTGAATCCCCCTTTTATCTGTTTCTGTGTCAATAGACAACTATTTTCTTGTAGCTATTAGGGATATATGTGTTTCCTTTTATTTGTTTTCGCTGTTCATGCTAGTCCCTGTGACTATCCTGGGGGGCTCTTTTTTATGGTTGTTGAAATCTCATTGTCCATGAGAGCTGCAGTAGTATATGAGAACGTGATATTACAGCACCCATTTAAACCACGTATATCTATGCTGAATGTACAACTATCCTGAATAAACTCTCTGGAAACACATACATTGAATGCAATTTAAAGGGGGAAAACATTGCCTTATTACTCAGATAGTTTGAACAGCTAACTGAAGTTAAATATGTTATTTAATACCTTGATGCAGTTTGTTTTAACAATAATTAAGCAGATTGGCATACTGTGGGGTCCAAAGGGTGCTGAAACATCTTGTTCTCGTATGCTAATGCAACAACCAGAAAACTGAGACCCCAGGATAGTTAAAGGGACTAGTATAAACAGTGAAAATTATCTAAATTGATCACATTTATCTCTGACTTCTACATGAAAAGAATTGTCTGTGTACATGGAAACAAATACAATTTACAAGATATGAGGGTGAAGTTTTCCTTTAAGAAAAATGGTAGCAGGCAATGGAGGAGGGTGGGTTGTGCCAGTCACCTATCATGCAATATTACTTCAAATACTAAACATATTGTGGGAACTGGGGAGGGTCAGACGGGTCAGATGGGACTTATCAAAAAGGGTGGTGTGAGTGGTTTTATTTAACTAGATGTAGGCTGGGGCGAAGGGTGAGGTCTGTATCTTTTTACTTTCAGTTTTTCTTTAATTCAGCTGAATACTCCAGTACCAAATATCTTTTCCCAAATATTTGGCTTCCAAATAGTAAATATTCAGGAAAAGGTTTTCACACACTCCTAACAGAAATAAATGTGTTTTTAATTGAAAACTTGGGTGCGATCAGTGTGAATAGATCCCAAGATACAGTTCTCACATGTCACTGTATATCTACAGTATACATGTTATTATACTCTGTTCTGACAGATAATAGGACTTGAACAGTTTACTGAAACATTCTGCTTTTATAAATCAATATTTGGTATCTGTGGCAATATCTTATATCAATATATCAACTTAGCTAACTGATTAAAAAAAGTAAGATTTTAGTTATAATGGTTCCAAAGTTTTACAATGTTAAAGAATCATCTTTTGAATGGACTAACTTTGGAAACATTGGGGCTAGAAACAGCAGAATGCCTCAAATCCATCCATTAGTAATTAGCTATGTGGATAATGTTTTGCATGTTAATACTATTCTACATGTGTCAGTACTATTTATAACTCCTTTTTAAGTATATTATTGATACATGCTTTTCAGTTCTGACACAGCCAAAAAAACAACAAATACATAAGGTGGGATTTTCAAAAGGGTGGATATAGCACTTGCACAGTGTTTTGGGCACATGCTGCGTGTGTGCAGATCTGTCCAGATGTATGCATCCTATTCACATACATCTGGGTGCATTTGTAACATTTCCATCACTTTACAGAAATTTCTGCCAGAACTGTGTGACTCGAGTCTGTTTGATGGATGCAACTGCAGGATTCGATCCAGAAGTTAGACTGACTTTTTGTGGTAAAACTTTTCACGAAGAATTCCACACTCGTGTCTGAAAAATGGATGAGTTTCTCTAAAAACTTATCCATAGTATCAGAACTATTTGTGGATTAAACAACTGTATCAGTACTATGTTTTTGTATTGACATGTTAATTGCATGACAGTTTTAAAAATATTTTAACAAAAACATATTTCTGTACTTTTTCAAATTTTTTATCACATTATTTAGATAGAAACTGCATAGTTTACCAATTAATTTTTATTCATTTTAAGCCTGTAATCAAGTTGTGAACCTTTCTCTCTCAACTATACCAATTCTTCCTTCTCCTCCTAGCTTTTGAAGGCTTTTCAATACTACAACCCTGTGTCATCCATGGTACAGCGCCCCTGATGGTGCCCCCACCTCATGGGCATCCATCTACGTAAGTATCTGTACTAACTTTAGGGCAAAGATACTTGTCATATAAGCATAAGTGTCAGAATTTGTGTTCTATTATACTCTATTATGTTCTACTGATATATTCTAGCCATGAGAAATACTTTTTACTCTATTTTTACTGTACTTTTATATGTAAGGCGACAGTGCCATCTTTAGTACTTGTACACCACTACAAATGATCTTGTACTACAGAGGTTCATTGTTTGTAATCTCTGCAAGCTATACAAGTTTTACACTATTTAGGACAGTTGCTCAGACCACCTGCTTTTGGTCCAGGTATATACATTTTAAGTATCTTCTTTTGCTGTTGCCGTAGTAATTATCAGGGTATAAGACCCTTTGTAGCACATAGCTTCTCTGAGAATAGATGAGAGACTGCATTTACCTAGGTAAGGAAAACTGGTGTTCTCCCAGTGATCACATTGTAATGGTAATAAGCCTGTATTACTGATCTGCAATAACTTTTATTTATTATTTTTTTTATTTAGTTTTTGTTGACTGGGTAAGTGCACTAGACAAATCCTATCTATTTTCATGCACGACCCAGGGAAGGGGGATACAAATGAATGCCAGCTGACCTTGAACCAGATTAAACTGTTGGTGGTATTTTTAGTGAATGAGGAAAATTTGGCAAGGACACCGGGGAAATTCCCCTCCGCTTTTCGAGAAGTGCCATGGGATCTTTAACATCCACCTGAACTACTACCAATCCAGGCAGATGGGACCTCGGTTTAACATCTCATCTGGAAGACGGCACCTCAGAAGTGCAGCACCACTCTCAGGCTGCACTACAGTGTCAGTACTGGGATATTAACTCAAGTGCCAGATGTGGGAACTGAACCCACTGCCCTCTGATTCTCCTGTCCTCAGAGGTGAGTGTGCTACCTACTGAGCCACTTGCCTGTTGTCTCTTCCTTCTGAGCAGTTTCAATAAGAATCTGAGAAGAGTGATTTATCACTCCAGTTACATTACTGGTGACTGTGTGCAGGTTGGAATGTACAAAGGAAGATTCACATTCAGTTTATTTTGAATGTTGAGTAGTGTAGTGCATTTTTCACCTGCTTGGACCTACTTACGTTTACAGTGGTAACGGTTGTGGCAGACCCACACTGTCTTGGTCTTGAGCATGGGTGGTCTACACTGGGCTCCTTTACACTCCCTCGGTGAGTGACAGCGTACCCCCTTGACATCACTGTTCACCCACCAGGGACTGGATAGCAGTTGGTGATGGTGCCATGGTATTTTTACCAGTTTTCCAGCTGCTTATTTGTTTGTCTACCCCTTATTTGTCATGTCTGATTTGTGCACAGAGCTGAGACTCAATGTCTCACACTACTTCACATCCAATGGTGGATGGAAATATTTTGCACTAGATGCAAAATCTGCAGAAAAACCACTGCTGCTAATATCTAACCATTACTTAGATTCCAAACAGACAGACAAAAAGTATAGCCTTAAAGGTATTTTGGTTGCAGCTCTACATACTGCTGTTGAGAGTCTCACAGTGAGGTGTGCCTCCCTTGAACTGCAAAATGCATCTCTAAAAAAGGGATTGGCATGCAGGCATCAGAGTTAAAGAAGAAGGAACAGAAACTAGTGGAGGAAACACAGTCACTCCATGATGTTATTTCCAGACTGATGTACTGTACTGCTCAAGACACTGAGCGAGAGACACGTTTGTTATGAGATGATTGTGAAAGGTTGAAATGTGATAAGAAACTGTTAGCACATTTGAATATTTTGAATGATACGAATGAAGCATTGAGAGATGAGACTGCTGAGTTGAAAGAGGATTACAAGCATGTGAATTGTGAGATGGATAAGGAGCTTAGGGAAAACTTTGAATTGAACACTGCGTATAGAGTATTACAGAGAGAAGTTGAGAGAGGTATTGAGCAGGGCACTGCAAAAGTCTGTCACAAGAAGTGTGGACAAAAGATGGTGAAGTTGCGCCATCAACAGGAGGTTCTTGCTGGCCATGATAAGGCCACGAATGGGTTTCAGTATACTCCCAATGAGATTACATCATCCAGCGATGATGAATCTGACTTGGATGATAAGACATGCCACGTCACATGCAAGTCCAACCCCAAAGGTATAGCAACTTCCGCCTGCCATTCACTAGATGGTGCCAATGTTGGCAGGCACAGTGCATTGCCACGTCTACATAAAAATGTCAGATGCCACATACAATGCCAAGATGGAGACCCTCATGACACAGGTGGAGGACCTGTATTCTGAAACACACCTCCACTCACCCCTCTTACTAGAGGCAATGAGTCAGAGATTTGCAACCTAACTTTGGAAGCTATCAGTATGATTACCGTCCCGGAGGATCAAAAGAAAGCCATTCAGGACCAAATGGATAACATGCTAGAAGAAACAATTAATCAGGATCATACATACAGGACAGTCACTGATGCAGCAGTGGAAGCTGCGCTCCACAGTGCCATGGAATGTATTGAACTGAGTGAGACTACATATACCGTCAACCCCCTGCAAGTCACTCATTCTGTCCAGCAAATTGTACAGAGCATCAGACAGATAGGCCCTACTGACAATCTCAGTTGCCATTTGGAGAAAGTGCACTCTCTTTGTGAGGAGCTCTCTCTCCAACCCCAGTACCAGGTTCAAGTCTTATGACAAACAGTTAAACCTATCCTCTGGCCTATACTCTCAGAGACAGCGTGAAGTGCTGAGGACTGCACCTTTGAAAAAATTGCCGCTGCACTCTTATATGCAAATTCCCTGGGAGTTGTGGGAATACGCTTGGACTACAAGGTTAAGCACGGTGCACAAGAAAGCCCAGCCACGTATCACCAACGGTTGTGGCTTGTATGCAAAGAGGGCAAAGCCCTAGCAGAAGAGAAATCTGACATGGGTCAAATTGAGTACAAGGATCTGTACATCAGAAACATGTATATGACTTTACGTGAGAAGGTTGAACTCAATATTTATCCAGACACTGATGAGTCTATGAAAAGTCTCATTAAACTGGAGCAAGCTTATCAGATCTATCTCCGTACCCTTTCTTCTGGCAAATCCAACAAGGTAGCTACAATTCAGCCTACCCCTGATGCCCTGACCCATTATTCTGTGGAGGGAAACAACCAGAAAAATTACACCCCTTCTGATGACAAACAGTCATATGGGGGGGCAGAACTACAGAAACAACTGAAACAATAGGGACAACAGATGCAATTGGAAAAATCTGAATGCCAAACAAAATAGCCAGAACCGATACCGAAACAGTTTGAGTTATCACCAAATCAGAGAAGAGAACAAAACCCTCTGCAAGCTGCTGGAGGAAATTTGTGCTGAGAGGGGAGCTACAGCTACATGAACTATTGCTGCTCTATCCCCAGCTGTTCAGTCATCGTACAGCCATGGGGAGGTTGTGTCAGTTACTGGCCAGGCCAACATGACATACAAGGTGGAACCACCTGTGCAGGCTGTCACTGCGCCTGTGACATCACATCTACACTTGTACCCATTGCAAGACATACAGTGGTAGCCACAGACATTGCCAGCTATTTCCAGATATTTCACAAAATTTCTGAAGAGTTTCTCTCTGCTGTCCCTACTGTTTAAATGCAAAAAGCATCAGAAATTTGGGGAAGTAGCTGGCAGTGTCTGTGGCTACTACTGTACAGAAGACCTTAGAAAATCCTGCAGGCCTTGGATTTCAGAAACAGGAAGACAATGCTGATTCTGAATGCACAGATTGACAATTACAGGACCCAGTTCAGATTGTGAGTAACCTGATTAATGACACAAATGGACATCTTTGTGTAAAGGCCATGGTTGGGGTCCACCAACTTACCATGCTTCTGGACACCAGAGCAGCTATGTCGGTCCTCCATGATGAGGACCCAGCCTCATCTGACTGGTCTATGGGCTGAAAGACCAGAGCACAGGGTGTAGATGGTACCCAGCTATACACCTACCTATCTATTCCTCTACTTGTGGTGGTAGGCCATCTCAGGACTAATCTTGCTTTTAACCTCATGGTTCTATGTCATCACCCCAGCATACTGGATATTGATTTCCTAGCATTACAAGGCTGTGTAGTGGATCTAGCCAACATGCTACTCACTCAGATCAAAGGACAATTTCATGTTGTCACCATCCCAGACTTGCACATGGTGGCAGCCATCTCCCATAACAACAAAGTGTATGATGTCATTGCTTTGTTCAAAAGTCATGACCTGTTTTCTGAGCGTGTGCCTTTGCCACAAAAACATCTTGACATGTTTTCCACCAACAAACACAACTGTGATAGGATGTTCACTACCATTGAAATGACAGTACCTAACCCTGTGAGAGAGAAACAGTATCCATTTCTTGCTGAAGCCTTGCTATCATAGAAGGAAACGTCCAATCTCTGCTTCAACAAAGAGTGATTAGGACCTGTGTTTCCATTGTCAATTCACCTATTTGGCCTGTGAAAAAGTCAAATGGATCCTGGAGACTTACAACTGACTACAGGAAACTTAATAAGGTTACTCCTAGCTGCACACCAACTGTAACATCAGCACCTGATGTACTCAAGCTGTTGATACCTAACAAATGTGGTTCACAGCTCTTGACATTTCTAATGGGTTCTAGTCACTCCCATTAGCACAGGAAAGCCACTACAAATTTGCTTTCACTATTGATGGATGCCAGTACACCTGGAACTCACTTCCTCAGGGTTTTCACAACAGCCCCCTCCCTCTTCCATCTCCACATGATGGATGCTCTGCAGGGGTTCTCCACACCCCAGTGCCTCCTGCAGTATGTGGATGACTTGTTTCTGGCAACCACCATGAAAGAAGATCATTTGGCCCTTCTAGATGTACTTCTGTCTCTCCTCAAGAGAGCAGGCCTCAAGTGCAATCCCTCCAAGGCACAACTGTGTGAGAAGGAGGTCGTCTTCCATGGCCTATGCATTACAGAATAAGGCAGAAGCCCAGCTGTCAAAAAGATCCAGGGTCTGAAAGATCTACCACTTCCTACTAGCATCGCAACACTCAGATGCTTCCTAAGAATGGTAAACTACTCTAGGGGATTTTATCCCTGAATTTGCCTTGAAGACCACTCCCTTGTATGAACTTCTGAAAAAAGATGTCCCATGGACATGGGGCCCCACTCATACTGATGCTGTGACACAGCTCAAACAGGCCTTAGCCTCAGCCCCAGCACTGATCAATCCCAACCCACATCTTCCATTCCATTTGGAAACTGCCACATCTGATGTGCTCATGTCTGCAGTGCTGGCACAAAAATGCAATGAGTATTTCAGGCCCGTTGTCTAGGCTATGCTTCTCAGATGCTGTCCCCAGTAGTGAGAAAGTATAATCTCTGTGAAAGAACACTCGTGGCAACCTACTGGGCTATGAAACATTTCATGTACATCTTTGGGTATGCACCTAATTGTCTTGCATACCTGTCACACCCCAACCAACTTCTTACTTTCAGACAAAGTAAAAGATGGTTCAGTTTCCAATACCAGACTCACCCACTGGTATTTGCTTTTGCAGGATGGGGACATCGAAGTATTACCTACAAAAATGCCATCCGTCTTGACCCATGGCCTATTTTACACAGGTAAGTGCCATGATTGTGTACTCCAACCTCCTGACATACCTAAACAGGGATCATTCTTACCGGCTATACCAGATGTTTTAGAAGATACCAATATGTATTGCATCTTCATTGATGGCTCTGCCTCCTATGTAGAGGGAGAACAGGTAGCAGGATTTGGTGTGCTCATATTAGATCAAGATGGTGATTTTAGGTGCATTTCTAGGAAATGTACTGTCATTTCCTCACATAATGCCAAATTAGCAGCTGTGGCCTGTACTTTACAGGTCATGCTCCATGGTGATAAAGATGCAATCATCTTTGCAGACTCTAATTGGGTCTGCTCCTCCCTCACTGAATTTTTACCATTCTGGGAGAGAAACAATTTTACATCCTCTGATGGTATACCTGTCAAATATAGGGTCTTGTTTGTGTATATGCACACAGTGACACAACGGTTTACTCACAAACTGAATATTCACAAGGTAAAGGCTGACTGCAGAAATTACCCTTACCATGAATTCAATGATCGAGTGGACTCACTTGCCAAAGCAGACGCTCAAGAGGGGGAGACATGGTCAATGGCTCACCCAGTAGCCTTGCAGCTATTTTCTTAGCTGCCGACACCAGGCAGAAACTGTAACCAGAACCTCCACTGGACCTTTCTGCTGCACAGAAATCTGACCCAGAACTAAAAGATGTGTTCAAATACCTAGACAAAGGAACATAACATGAACTACCTAATGGTAGTCCATACAAGAGACTCTCAGACAACATACACCTATCTCATGATCAGAAACTGAGCTAGTATGGGAAGAACAATACAGGTCACAAACTGTGGGTTGTACCACAATCCTTACAAACCAAGTTCATCCATATGGTTCATGACACCCCCACTGGTGGACACCAGGGGGCAGATAAAACCATCCAGAAACTTAAAACCATCATCTGGTGGCCCAGTATGACCAAGGACATGGAGCACTATGTGGATAACTGCATAGTGTGTTCCCAGAACAATACAATTTCAGTTAAAAGAAATGTCAAATTATTTCCACAAAGGCAATCTAGACCATGGAATGCAGTACGAATCAATTTCATTGGCCCACTAACCAACTATAGCAAGAACAACAAGTATGCACTTGTTGTCACAGATCCATTTTCCAAGTGGGTTGAAGCATTCCCCACTAAAAATAACACGGCAAAGACAACTTCCAAGATCCTGGTGGATCAATTGTTCTTCAGGTGGGGCCTACCCCTTAAGATACACTCAGACCAAGGAAACAGTTTTACAGATGAGCTGATGAAAGAGACACTCCAAATGCTTGGAGTAGATCAAAAATTCCATATCCCATACAATCCTCAGTCCTCAGGTCAGGTAGAAAGAGCAAACAGAAGAATCAAACAGATGTTATACAAGTTCATCAATGACAATTGTAAGGATTGGGATTCCCATTTGTCACATCTGCTGATGGCAATCAGGGGCACTCCTACAACAACTACTCAGTGTAAACCTTATGAGGTTATGCCTGATAAAGCCATGAGATTACCTGAGCACCTGTAAATTGATCTCCACACCCCTACAGCAGATTGGGTATCTGTGGACAAATATGTTGAAAAACTTTGTGATGACATAATGAAAACACATTTGTTTTCTGGAAATCAGATGGATAAACCCAACCACAAGCAAAAACCCATTTTGATAAGCATGCCAAAGAAGTTAACTGGCCAGTTGGAGATCAAGTCATGCTTCTCCAATACAGATCACCAGCTAACTAATTTACCAGCAACCGGGAAGGCCCATATCCCATTGTCAACAAATTCAGTCCTGCTGTTTATCAGGTGTGAGTTCAGCATTTGAAACAGACCACCAACAAGTGGTTCCATGCTAATCAGCTCAAGTTGTATAAAGGTGACTAATTACTTTTCCCAATCCTCTTATGGTGGAATAGTACCTCTCACTTAACAATCCTTTTCTGTTTCTTTCAGACATACTGGCAAGATGCCTACCTTGCACCTCCTCATCCTGGTGGAACTACTTTCTTTGACTTACTCTCAAGACAAGCACCTTTCAGCTGAACACAGACAATGCATTGCACATTTGCTTGACAAACTTGAACATTGAGCTAGAGATGCACCCATCTCTAGCCCCAAGGGAGTGCTTATTGATGTCCCCAACAAATTGATTACTGTTAAGCAAGGCTCAGATGCCTACCTTAATGCCATGATTGTATCTCCAGACAAATCCATATTGCAGATACAATAGGAAACTGATTTTAATGGTTACACACTTCCTGTAGCATGTTTATCTAAAGGTATTTTTCATGGATGGCCAAACACAGGGATTGCACCAAATGGTACACTCTCTATTTGACAAGCTTCTTCTAGACATACTGGTATCTACAACTTAACTGCCTTAATAGATCCTTCCTTTTGTGATCACCTCACCTTTGAGGAATCACAAGCTTTCTGTCTTCACAACTATATGGCTACTGAAGCTTTGTTCCTTTCTGTGGTCCCACCCACTGAAGAAGAACTGACTGAATGTCCTCCTCAGGAGCCTGGTCCTCCTAGTGGTTTGACCACCACTTCTCTTCCAGGAGCTTTGATTAATAATGTACAATTTAAGCATGTTCCAGCTATTTTAATCTTACACATTGGAATATGGCCAAGTTTGGTCTCTGTCACAAGACCAACACTTCTAAATTTTTCAGTATGATGCTTCTAGACATTGTAGCTGCTTACCAAACTCACACAAATGATCCAGTTAGTGGACCTCATGCCACTGAACACGTAGGAGTTTTTAGACTCGCACCTAATGCTATAAGTAAATCATACACTAGGCATGACACTGCAGATGTTACCAGTGCATCAGGCACTGTCTGTGAACTTTTTGGTTCAGGAATGTCAAACTGGATTAGAGCAGATATAGCTGCTATTAAAGCACAAATAGTTAACTTTCAACAAGCTATTAAAAATGATGTGTTATCATCACTGTTACATGGTGTAAATGGTTTAAGTCAGGAAGAGCGTTTTACTGTTTATAACATGCAGGAAATCGCTAAAGGGTTCAACAACACTAAAAACAAAATTAATGAGCTGATTTTTCAAAATAACAAGGAGGCGGACAAGCAATATATTGCCCATGAACTTTTATGTTCCGCATATGTTTTGTATGTAATTACCAATTTTAACAATCTCTTCAGGGACTTGGAAACAGGACACATTCCAGATATTATATATGTCAGGATAATGTCTAGATGGTATTTTCCTCACTACACATCTACTGCATGCATTACATTGTGTATGTCAAATTCCATCAATATTTCTATGTCTACTGTTAGAAATCTTGACTATGTTTCACGTTATCCAAATCAAGCACCGTGCTGTTTCACTAAGAAATGTTCAATTTATGACAACATGTTTGTTACTTTCACTGTGTCACTACCTCAGTTTGATCCACAAACTTCTGTCTTTGACAAACTGGCTGCTATTAATTCCATCAGATATCTTGAAGAGAACATTTACCAAGAATGAACTGACTTGCTTCTTTGCTTGTTCATCACTCTGTTCTACAAGCTTGGATCACAATACATACCAACTGCTGTGCCTAGAAGGGATATTGCTACTTGTGCCACTGTGACGTATTTGACATTGTTAAACCTGTCTGAGGCTACTGTCCAGAACATCTCGACTGGTCCTGTTCCTTGGGTTATGATCTGCCATCTAATCTGATTGAACAATCTTTGCAAGCTGCATCTTCAGCCCCCGTCGCTAAAACAGCTGCATCCCAATGCTACCTGGAGGAGGTACAGCACTTCACATCATGGCTCACCAGCCAGTCCTTTGCTTGTCCTATACATCTACAACAATGGAGGGTTCCAACTGTACGAGTTACCTACAATTCTGATAGGCAGTATTGTGTAGTGGAAAATTATCATTCCTTTGCTTATGGTGCCATGTCTTGTGCTATTAATGATCCTAACTTCTGTTTTACTCAACAGCAGAAAACAAGTAATTGGTCACACAGTGATTACTCCTGTTCCTCTCCCTGAATCAGATGTTATTGATACTAATCCGGAATACTTGCTTGTCTTGTCTCAGTATTTGCCTGTATTCAATATACATATTGACCCTTTAACACTTTCATTGAAGTCCCTTTTAGCTAGAAAGGATTCACATCATATGTACTATATATTAGTAATAATATTTCTAAGGCTGGTGATGCTCTTAATACTCTTATTCATGATGGTGATTTAAGCACTGCTGTATCCAATGCCTGGTTAGAATTAACATTTAAAGCTTTTGTTATTATCCAAGCATTTTTTATTGTTTTTCTCATACTAACCCTTTGCTGTGTGTGACGCACTCTTAGACAACTTCTCGAAAAACTAGAATTCCTTTACAAGGATTGTGCCTTGGGCTTGCAAATGATGGCCTTTTATTGGGCTTTTATAGCTCCATCCCACTACTTTCCTGTGGTTGTTGCCTTTCCTTTGAAGGCAACAAGGGGGGGAATGTTATCCATGGTCCAGCACCACTGACAGTGCCCCCACCTTGTGGGCAGCAAACTATGTAGGTATATGTACTAACTCTAGGGTGAAGCCACTTGTCATATAAGCATAAGTGTCAAGATATGTGTTCTATTATGCTCTATTATGTTTTACTGCTATATTCTAGCCATGAGAAATGTTTTTTACTCTATTGTTACTGTACATTTATACGTAAGGCAACAGTATCACCTTTATTTATTTAGGTTTTGTTTACCAGGTAGGTGCACTAGCCATACCATGACTATTTTCAGACGCAACCTGGGAGAGTACAGATAGTACAGTACAGTAATACAGCTGTACAAGGATAGAAAAGTCAAAACATAGGTATGTACAATATGATGCATGTAGTTACACAGCAGATCCAGTACAGTAACAACCACATAGTATACATGGGAAGGGAAAGATACAGGTATTAGAAAAACAGAAAACTGTGATCGGGTATGGGGCAAGAAACAATATGCATGTAACATACAAATAAGTACAGTTCCAAGTGCCAGTCAATCAGAGATTGACAGGGTAGAACATATCTATGTGTGGGGGTGGGGGACTTCAGGAGGTTAAGGAGGGTCAAAATATGAACAGGGGTCAGATAGGAAAAGGTGTTGCTGACGTTTCTGCTTGAAACTGTGATGGGAGCTGGACTGATGTAACAGCAGTGGAAGAGAGTTCCAAAGCTGTTGGGCATATTGTGAGAAAGTAGGCATGCCTTTCGAGGTTCTACACCTAGGTACACTAAAGAGTGATTTGTCTGTTGAATGAAGCCCATAGGAGGAGGAGAATTGAGGGGTGTTTGAGCCAGGGAGCAGAAGAGGCATTCAGACAAATGTTGTTGTATGTGACATTCCATTTATGAAGGATAGACTTCCAGGTGGTGACATAAGTGGGAACACCATATATAAGGGCAGGGAGAAGTATACCATGTGCAATAGCTAACTTTGCAGAAGGGGTCAGCATGAAACTGGTCTGGTAGGCTATGTCAAGTTTGGAATTAACTGCCTTGCAAGTGGCCTGGACATAAATATTGAAATCAAGTGTTTGGTCTAGGAGAACTCCCAGGTATTTAAAAGATTAGACCTTTTCAAGAGGAGGTATACCAGACCCACACACAAGCTTAGGGGAAGAGCCAAATTGCATAGATTGGGTTTTATTTACATTGAGTACTAGTTTATTGGCGGCTAGCCGATTTTGTGAAGCCTAAAGAAAGACTCTGATTAATGGTTGTCAATTTCAAGGAACTAGAGTAGAGAATGAGGTCATCAGCATAGAGAAGGAATGAGTATGTAGTGAGGTCAGCAGCAATATTGCTGATAAATAGGGAGAATGAAGGAGACCCAGGATAGAACCCTGTGGATACCCAGTGTTGATGGTAGTATGATCTGATAAGACAGAGTTAAATTTAGCAATCTGAAAACAATTAGTCAGATAGCTACTAAACCACACAACTGTAGGGGTGAGAAACCAAGATGCTGAAGAGTTAGAAAAATGAGAGGATTATCAACCAGGTTGAAAGCCTTTGTCAGGTCAATAAAAACAGCACCAGTGAGCTGACCTGAGTCCATGGTAGTGAGAGTGTCTGTGGTAAATTTAAGTAGGGCAGTGGCAGTACTGTGACCTTTCTGAAAGCCATGCTGAGTGTCAGAGGGGATATTATATATAATTAGGTAATTGATTGTTTGCATGGCAACTAGTTTTTCAAGCATTTTGCTTAGTGTTGAGAGACTGCTTTAGTACTTGTATACCACTACAAATGACCTTGTGCTACAGAGGCTCATTGTTTATTATCTCTGCAAGCTATGCAAGTTTTACACTAGTAGGACAGTTGCTCAGACCACCTGTTTTTGGTCCAATTATATACATTTTAAGTATCTTCTTTTGCTGTTGCCATATTAAATGTCAGGGTATAAGACCCTTTGTATCATGTAGCTTCTCTGAGAATAGACAAGAGACTGCATTTAACTAGGTAATGAAAACTGGTGTTTTCCCAGTGATAGCACTGCAATAGTAGTAAGCCTGTATTACTGATCTGTAATAAATTTAATTTATTACATGAGTACCACTTAGCTGTTGTCTCTTTTTTCTGTGCAGTTTCAACAAGAACCTGAGAAGAGTGACTTATCACTCCAGTTACACCTGCAAAAAGCTATTAGGATTGTTGCTTTTACTTCTCTGGTGAAGTTCTGGTGAAGCTGCAAAATTCACCTTCATAAATAACTTTGTGAATTGCCCATTGCACCACTTTTCCACTTGGCATTGAGCTTTCCTGGGGAAATGGCAGTTTTTCAGGTGAAGTCAAGCAAAGTTACAGAGAAACTGGAACTTTGCCAGTGAATTTGCATAATATCTTCTGAAAAAGTGCCAATTAAGCCTGCCAAAAACTTTGAAAAATCAGGACTTTGCACTTTGCAAATTTGGCAAACTTTCTGAATTATTTGTGTAGTGAAGTTTGCCAGCTTCGCACATCTCTACAAATTATGCATCCACAAAACAAAAAAAATTAGAAATAAATTAAAAGACATTAAATGTACAGCATTACATTACCCCAATAGATCTTTTTTTAACTGATATCATCTCTGTGTGCTTTATGTTCTCAGTGGCACACCTCATCATGTTGAGCTTGTTCTTAATTGGAGATATAGTGAAGTTTTAATTCACCAGGGTAGTTGGTGCAAATTCATGGAAATTCACATTTAGCTAATTTTCTGGTGGCTGCACCAACTTTGCTGCATGAATTACTAGTCTTTTTGGGTTTAAAAACCCTACAAACTGTAATAAGGAACCTCTCCCACCCACTGTGCTGTCATACCAGCCCTCCCACCTCCCCCATATCTTAGTCTCATCCCTCGCTGGCAACATTCTCCCTCCTCCATTTACCCCGGTGAATTTCAACTCAAAGAAGTAAACCAACCTTTACAAAGCAAGTACATGAGTTGACATATGTGTAGTATACCGACTCCCTCGCTCCTGTGTCTAACACACTCCCCTGCATTCACCCACTTGAGTCCCTCCAGGTCTGTTAGTCAGATTCATAACACCATGGCTTCTACCCAATGCCCCTGTGGCACCCATCACTCTACTCTACTCCCCAGTATTCAGAAACATGTGCCCTGTAATAATGAAAATGGTCCCTTGGTGCTGAGCATCTGCCCTGTTCAGTGTCCATTTAGTAATGACGCTAGTACGTGAATGAATGTTGAATATTCTGCCAATCAGGTTTTACTAGGAGTAAAGACATCAACATTCATTCATACATCAGCACCATTACCAGCTGGACACAGAACAGAGCACTTTTCAGTGAGAAATTATTTTCTTTATTACAGGGTGTGTTTTTTCTGGGTGCTGGTAGGGGGAGAATCAGTTATAAGTGGTCAGAATGGGGTTATGTGAGGCTGGAGTGTTATGAATCTGACTAACAGACCTTTTGAGAATTGGTTTGGAGGAAGTGGTGGGAGTGTGTTTAGCATGTGTGTGTGTGTGTGGGGGGTGTATTCCACTTACAGTATGTTGACTCATGCTTCCTTGATACCAGTTGTATTACTTCTTGGAAATGAAATTCATCAGGGCAGGGGGTGTAGGTGGGGACACTGGGGATGGGAGAAAATATTTATGACAAAAAGGTTTTTGGGAGATAGAAGGGGAGAGGTATATGGCACAACAGGTAGGGGAGCTTTTTTATTACAGGCTGAAAAGCAATTCATGTAGCTTTTCTTTGGCAAATTTCCCACATTTACATTGTGAATTACACAAATTGCCTAATTTACCAACAAACTGACAAGCCACTGCACAGAGTTAGCCAATTCACTGGGTGAATCACTATCAAGATTGTGGTCATCAGTGAAGATAATTTGCCAACTTTCCTGAATTATTTCACAATGATGCCAATGTGGAAGTTGTTGTAGGCATCATCAAGAAGAAGAGTTTTGACACTACTGCTGGGAGTGGTGAGCTGGCCTATGGTGTTAGTACTAGTTGGAGGAATCAAGGGGACACTTGCCATCAGCAGGGGAATTTTGAGACTATTAGTTACCACTTGTTGGACATAATCAAATGAATAGTTAAAGCTGATCCTTTGTAAGTTGAGCTTGGCAAAAGCTAAGACATCAAGGTTATCAGACTCTAGCCTAGAAGTGACATCAGCAGAAGAGAAGGAGGAGTAAGATTTTAACCAGGAGGTCGTGTATACACATTCTTGCTGATACACTCACACCTGGTTAATCTATACCTTGTTATTACAGATACCTGTTTATCAGAACAGGGAACCACTGAAACAGATTTTTTGCATGTTAATTGCTTCTTTGATATGGAAACCTCTATTTCTCAATCCAAATCCTGTATTTAGAGTTCTGATTCCATGTTCTCCATACATGCCAACATGGATAATCTGGTGTAGGTATAAGGAGTGTGTTAATGGTAGTCTTAATACCTCTTTATGCCCTGTGTTGTGTTAGAGGTGATAGGAAATTCTTTTTAGATGGCTAACTGCCCTCCCATTTTTCTTTCTATGCCAGTTATGTATTTTGATATATTTTGACTGCTAGCTAGAGTTGCAGTCTTCTCACCAGTTACTTATCTTTGTTTTCATATTACTAAAACATTCTATAACATTAGTGACACAATTTCATTCCATTCATCTCAATGACTGAATAGTGTTACTAATTCATGTAATGTTCAAGCAGTGTGCCAGGAAATAACAGCAACTGCTGAGGAGAAAGGGATTCAGAGTAGTTACAAGAGCAAAATATAGATTATTAATTTAAAAAAAGGTCAAACATATTATAACATTGGATAGACAGTAACATGAAAACGTTTTCTATCATGTTTAACAAACAGCTCTCCCACCTGCCATCCCTTCCACCCCAGAAGTAACTCTGCTTTGGCTGCTTACCAGCTCTGCCAGCACTAAAAGTGCTGTCTCCATTAAATCCAGGTCCTGTTCTCAAAATGTCCCTCTTCCCACTCTAGCAGTAACTCACTACAATGTCAGCTGTGAACCTTGGCTGAAAGGTCTGTTGCTAGCAGTTTACCTATGCCGACTCGACAACACTGTTGTTGAAGTATGGAATAGTGAGACCCCCGATGTAAACAGATGAAATTTCTCCTGTCAGACATCGGTGTGTTTTCCATCTGGGGCTTTGCCCCTGAACCCCCCATACAGCAGGGGCTGTGCCCCGCATTCTACAGATTCCTAACTCCAAGCCAGAGTTATCTTGAATGGGGTGGGGGGGATTGGTGAAAGGGCAAAATTTCACCTGTGGGTTCCCCACAGAGACAATATCGAAACACGTTGAGATTATATCTGTGGGGGATTTCACCATGTGGGTTTCGCTGTGCTGTCAGCGTACCTTTGCTAGCCTCTGCTAACTGAAAAAAAAAACACTGTTTGGTTATGAAATAAAAAAAATATTCTCTGCTGTTATCTGGAGCAAAACTACTTGAGAAAATACAGAAACTTGTGGATTATGTTTGTGACATAATGACCCAGATATTCAAACTGCGCCAGTCTGAGGTGCAAGCCCCTGCGCTGCTCAAAATAGTTGCGGAGGGGTGTGGCCGGGGTGATATTCAAAGGAGTTGCGCTGTTGAGCACTCCTTTAGACACCCAGCCACAGCACTTGTGCATGGCGATGATGGAACTTGCGCCACCGCAAGTTGCCAGAGTTGAGCATTAAACTTGCGGTGGCGCTAGTACCATTGCGCCATCGCAAATTTCTGATATTCAAAGGTGACATGCAAATGGGACCATAATTTATGCAAGGCACAGGGGGCCATTTGCATCTATTTATAGCCCCATTTGCATGCCATTACATGTAGATGCGCCGATCCCGAGGACTTGCTCCTGGCCACCCCTGCCAGGCAGCAGCCGTCGGGGACTGTCGCCTAATGCAGCAATCATGGAGCATCACAGTTACATGACACCCCCACACATCTCCCACAGCTTGATGGGGCAGAACAAACCATGTCCCCACACATCTCCCACAGCCCGATCAGCGGGCAGAACCTTATGAACCCCTCAGTGCCCGATCGCGGGCAGAACCTGTGAACCCCCAGTGCCCGATCGCGGGCAGAGATGTAACCCTCCCCCAGCCGAATAACTCCCTGGTGGTCAGTGGACCGTAAAGCCCGATCACGGGCAGAATGTCACAACACAACCCCCAAACATCTCCCTGGTGTCTAGTGTCCCCCACCCACAAACCCCTCACCCCGCTCCCCGCAGCCTGCAGGCGACAGCATCCCACCGCCTGCCACCCGCGGGGGCAGACCGAGTTAAATAGCCAGGTGGCAGCTGCTGTGTTGCACCTCGCAATGCAGCAGCTCACCTGCAGGGCCCTCAACTTAAGCCTTTTTTTGGCCTGCTTGGCGTTAGTTGCGATGCACAACTCTGCTAATCCCGGACTGAATATCAGGTTGCACAGGTTATGCATGGATCCTCCCCTCCTGTTGAGCATGCATTCATTTGCATTGCTCTCTTGCGCAACCTGTTGCCAGTGGCGTAACTGCCTCCTGCTGAATATCGCAGAATGGCGCATTTTGGACTTGCGCATGGCGCAACCCTGTTGCGCATGGCGCAACCCTTTTGAATATCTGGGTCTATGTGTTTATGGAAAAGGAGTAGAAATGTCTAAGAAAAAAATCATGGAATATTTTAAATTAAACCAGTAGCTAATCATTAATAAATAATTAAGAAAGGAACATTAATTTTTTTTTATTAGTGCAAATAATATATTCTTCATACATTTTACTTATCGGCAAGTAGGGCTACAAATATATAATGGAGTAATACAACATTGAGTTAATTTATCTTAAGTTTATCATATTTGATAGTATTCATATATTCCTACTTTTCCCCAATTAATAATTTCTTACATTATGTGTTTCAAACTTTCATTTATGCAAAGTTTTTGGAGAAAGTGACATGGGGTCAACACTCTTCTAGTTGTATATTTAATTACCGATTAGTATTTGTATTTTGGCTAAATTAGTATAGTCCATAAATGTGGCCCATAAATGATTACATTGTTTAATTTAATTGTATAACAATAATGGACTGTTTCTAGTCTATGACTAGAAATCATGAAATTTAACTACAATTTGTATTCTTGTGGGTCCTTATCCTTACACCACATTAAAATATTCCTATAAGTCAGTATTAGGCATAATCTAATCAATTTCTGTCTAGCTTCTGTGAGTTGATCCGTAGGTCCTCCATTACACAATATCATCCAATATGGATCTTTATTCAATTGTATTCCTTCTATCTCTGTAAGAGACTTTAAAATTCTGTGGACTTGTCAGTACTGCCATCAGCTGGTTTGAGTCCTACCTCTCTGGCAGGATGCAGAGGGTAGTGATGGGGAATTTCTTCTCCTCCCCAAGGCCCCTGCCATGTGGAGTACCTCAGGGGTCGATCTTGTCACTGATGTTGTTTGCAGTGTATTTCCTACACCTGGGAGAGCTCATTAGGTGATACAATGTGGGTTATCACTGCTATGCAGATGATACCCAATTGTACCTGCCCTTTGCCCCAGGAACATCAGATGCTGTGAAACTGCTTAACACCTGCCTGGCTGAGATCAATGACTGGATGTCCTCCAACTGGTTGAGGCTGAACCCCGACAAGACAGAGGTTCTGGTGCTTCAGCCAGGCCGAAGGCATGACTGGAGTGCCTCCGGTGTGGCCTCAGGCCTTTTTCTTCAGATTACACCATTGATGGCCTCCCTGAGGGTGTGATATCTTGGTGTGCTCCTGGATGACAGTCTGATATTTGAATCTCAGGTGTTGTCTGTCATCCAAAGTGTTTTTTTACCACTTGTAAAACATTCCTAGGCTCAAACCTCTAGTTCTGCCTGAGGACCTGCCAAAGCCAGTTCATGCCTTTGTGACATCTAGGCTTGATTACTGCAATGCTCTGTACTTCAGGGTCTTTGGAGGTACCCTCTGCTGACTGCAGCAGGTTCAGAGTGCAGCTGCCAGGCTACTGATTGGCCTTTTGAGGTCTTGTCATGTGACCCCAGTGCTGCAGGAATGGCATTGACTGCCAGTCAGGTGGAGGGTTATCTTCAAGGTGTGTTTGCTCACCTATAAGGCCCTACATGGACTAGTCCCTGGCTACCTGACTGATCTTCTGATACTGGCTACCTCAGTCCACTCCCTTTGCTCCTCAACCAGGGGCCTCCTTGAAGTTCCCAGGACTAGACTGAGAATTGCTGGTGACAGGGCATTCAGTGTCATCGGCTCAGTCCTATGGAACATGATGCCATTGTCTGTCAGGGAGGCCCCATTGGTTGAGAAGTTTAAGTGTGGTCTCAAGGTTCATTTATTTTCTTTTTCCTTCCAGGACTAGGAGCTCTGACCTGGTTTAAAACTTGCCTTAATTGAGATATGCTGCTGTATTTTATTTTATTGCTGTATTTTAGCTTGTATCTTATATTTTTTTTATTGTACTTTTCCCTTGCTTGTTTTCATGTAATGGTGCCCACAGCCTCGGGGGTTGGGTACCTTAGAAATAAACTTTGCTTTGCATTGCCTCCCCACCCCCCATACACACACTTACCCACAAAACATGCTTAGCCAGTTTAACTTAAATAATTCTGTCTGGCCTGTACGCCTACTATTTTCTCTCCATAGTTTTGAATGCTTCTATGCAAACAGACTATAAGGGGTAAACACAATAGTAGCCATAACTCAATGCCCAGCAACACAGCCAGTCCCCCCCATGCACATACACTGTATCAGGTACAGCCATTCTACTACAGACAACCCACCAAGTATAGATATAGGCTGAGAGTCTTTTAGGGAGTCAGAGGTAGGAGTCTTTAAGAGAAGATGTCCATGGGTCAGAGTGCTGAGGTGTACCCCCTTGAAATGAATAGAGTCAATTTTTATTACTGTTTTGTATATTATGATGGTGGTGAGTTGGAGAATAATGAAGGCCACTGTTTTACAAACAAGGCCCTTGTTAGTTGAGTGGTGGCCTTCATTAATCTCTAACTCTCCATCAGTAATATGTAAAATAGTAATAAAAAAATACCCTCATTCATTTCAATGGGGCATGCCCCTGCACCCTCCCTTGTCCTATGTCATAATGTGCCTGAATGTGGGGATCTGGAGGTCAGCTTCACTTGGAAGGGGCCATAAGCCTGACTATAGTGGGGCTACAATAGTCTGTGCATACTGTACCACTCAACTGTCCCTGAATGCAAGTGACAGCCCTCATTTTACCTCTCATCCATCCCTCATGGAAAACATGCTGCTCACACAGAGGATGTCTTGTAAATTAAAACTTTATGGCAGGGATGCAATGACAGATTTCAGCAGGGGGGAGCCAACAACCAGTGGAGACCAGATGCTAGTTAGCCCCTAGGTGGCAAGCTGTGGAATGTCTGGAACATCGGTAAAAGGTAAAACTTATTTGTTGTGACTGAAAAGTGATATACAAATCAGGAAAAATTCAAATGTATAAGATTCATCTTCCTATACCGAGGAGCAGTGCATCAGATTTGGGCTTAAACCCACCAAATTACTAACCAATTTTTTTCCTGGCTGAAGTTTTGACCCCCCCCAAAAAAAACAATGACTCCCCAATTCCATTCCATTCAATGCCCATCCCTTATGGGTCAGGAAGTCACCCAAAAGTGCATAAATGTGAAAAACATATCATACCTTTAAATATCTAGGTGTACACCTTGATGACATGCTTACCTTCTCAACACATATTGAACAGATTGTTAAAACAGCTAACACAAAACTAGGTGTTCTATACTGACAAAGACACTGTATGCCTCTGAAAGCCCTGAAACTGGTCACTTGCAGCACTGGACTATCTACCACAGATTATGGACTGGTAATCTATGGTGCTGGTTTGGATACTGCTCTTAAGAGGATCATTAACCTCCTCAACAAGGCTTGTCACCTGGTCCTTGGGGCTGACTATCTGATGCATACATATACATTTTATGGAGAGACCGGGTGGCTCCCCCTCCATCTCAGAATTAAATACCAGGCCTGTCTGTTGGGAAAAAAATTCTTGCTTGTCCTTATGCCTGAGTCCACTTCAAGATTATTCAAAAGCACTCAACTGACCATAAACAACAGAAGTGCAACCAAAATGGTGTTCCTAGTGCCCTTTAAGTGCATCATGCTCACACGATGATCCCTTTCTTACTGGGGTCCTATATGGCTATATCCCTACTGAACTCCTTGGTTGTAGCAAAATTAATCAATTCAAATCTGGACTCCGCAGTCTTCTGGCATGTGAGGCTACATGCAGTTGTTAACTATAACCCTGTCACCGATGGGCTTTCTACCTTCTCAGCACCCCCTACTGTCTTGTCTTCCCCCCCTTTCCCCACCCTTACCTACTTCCTTTCCCCTCTACTAGACAATGCCTCCCTGGCTGGTACTCTTTCTACAATAAAGTCCTAGCCTGGGATCTGTCACCAACCCCAAGTTCATGTAAGAGTAATTACACACTATTACAGTGTTATTCTTGCTATCCCTTGCACTTTCTGATTGCACTTTTGTAACCAACCATACTGTTTTTTTTGTTTGTTTTTTGCCACCAACTGTTAATTTTTATGTTTCTTGTGTTTACTTGTAACCATTTTTTTCTTTCTGTATATTATTCACTTGACTTTGAATCTTCGTCTCTGTATTTTGTTATCTGACTTGGAACCTTTGAAAACAAGCCTATGGCTCAAAGGTATTTAATCTGAATCTAAATTAATAAATATCAATATTTCAGTTGTCCTTCTGCCTTCCCCAATCCCCGTGTTAAAAAAAAATTATTTTTTGCTTATCCGGCCATCTGGCCAGAACCTGTAGCCTTGCCCAGTGTGCCACCTGCCTGATTTTCAGTCTGCTCCTCCTCCGTCCTTCTGCCAGAAGCTGGATGCTAGAACTGACCATTCCAGTCCCAAATGTGGTCTGTGACCAAGTCACCTCACCCACCTCACCCACCCAACCTGTGTTGCTTGTTTCTTGCTTGGCTGCTGCTGTGGCTGCTGCTGTACTTCACTAATCAAGGCCTGTTAAGGCTGCTCACACCACTATCACTGCTGCTGCTAGGCCTGGCGTGCTGCCGTGGGGGCCCACACTGTTTTTTATGTGAGGCTGGCCTAGTAGAGTAAGTATGTAGTCTAGTCTGAAGTTAGCTTCTTGCTCACTCCCAGCCCCTTCAGCCACCAAGGGAGATGGAGAGTCATTAAGAGTAGGCCAACAAAAATACACCACCACAACACTGCTATTGAGAGTTCAGCGCTCACTGACTACTCCAAGCTATAGTGTGCAGCCGGTCTACTCTGTGGTGGGAAAGACAGTGTCCCACTTGCATGACTCATGTGCTCTTGCTTGGCTGGAGCTCCTCCATGTCCCATGTAATGGTGCCACTGCTAATAGGTGGAGAGAGTGAACAACACAATAAAAACACAGTCGAGTCAGGAGTGCATCTGTAGCGTGAGTGCCACACAGGCCAGGGGGGCACTTACTGTACAAAAATTAAATCCAAAGTTAATGCCATTATTGCTACACCATAAGAACAACTGAGTCACAAATGTGGGGGGGGGGCAACTGCTCCCTCTGCCCTACCTAAATGACACCCCTGCTTTATGGTAGAAATTAATTCTCAAGGACTAACATCAGCACAAGTAAATAGAATGGTTTCCACTGTGTTCTGAGGTACTGTAGCTGCATGTTTCAGGATGTATCCTGATCATCATGAGGGTCTGTGTCCCTCATTCTCCCTTATTTTGAGTGTTCATGTTCCTCATTTCAGTGACAAAATGTGAGGTAATATGCATGCTTCCAAGATCCTACTATGCACAAAGAGTGCTGAGCATGACCATAGTGTATAGACTCATACAGAATAACAAAGGGAATATAAGTGAGCTGTGACAGTTATGGAGAAACACATTTTAGCACTTAATATGTATAAGGGGAATTGCATGGCCCAAAACAAAAAGGTCAGACTTCACAACACAGAGGCTCCTCTTCACACATCTAGAATGGGGGATGATGTCGGACTGTATCCTAGGCATTTAATTTAGTAAGGAAACAATACTTTACAAATTAATGGCAATTTAATGACAAACACCAAAATCTATTAAACAACTTTCAAAAGGATCAGATTTAATGAGTTGACCTAATTTAAATAGGAAATCAATGAACAATGTATTTTAATAGCTCTAATTGCTAGCAGTACTATGAGAAATAGAAACTGATTTGTTTTTAGATGAGATTTTTTTAGATGGCAAGTGTGCAACATGAGAATCTGATGTGATTTTAAATGATGTTCACACCAGCTTAACTGCTGAACTCATGTCAAGTGCGCAACATGCGAACCTGATGTGATTTTTAGACTTGGTTCACATAGGTTCACTTTGTGTATGCAAACCATGTACAAACATTGAACAATTAAGCATGTGGCATACATTCTGCATATATGCAGCACACCTATATTTCTGTAAGAGTACTACGGGAGAAGTAAACTATATCTCTTCATCATATATTCTCATATACAGATTGGATAGTCTACAGATAAATTCTGCAAATGTAACTTAGCAAATGCCTGATTTATATTTAGAAAGGCACCCTGTGTTTAAGCGTGGGAAGGAGCCACTACCTCAGACCTGGTCTACATGGGAAGAAATGCCATGAGACCACCAACACTTAAAACACAAATAAAGATGTTCACTGGACACATGCTGAGCATTATGACATCACTTCTCATGATGTCACCTGCTGGCAGCAAACAGGCCACCCATGAAGCATGGGACAGCAGGTGCTGTCAAATTTTCTCATTTTGTGAAATGGGAAAGAGTACCTCCCAAGACTTGTCAGTGCCTGTATAATCATCTTCAAAATTTCCTTAAGCATGATATACAAATGCGCAGTGTACGTCTCTATTGGTGAACGTATACAAAAGACTTACATGCTATGAATAGCTTAGAAGCTTATATAAGATATGGAAGGCACGTAACAGGTGTGGCAGGAGGTCACAAGCAACATGGGGTAAAGTTCAATCAAGAATGCCTCCCTCTCCAACAATAAGCATTCTAAATCACCACGTCTCCTTGACATTCGGTCCTTTTTTATCCCATAAAATCAAAGAGATGCCATGGGATGGCGCTTTTCAGCAAACTAGCATGCAACTACAGACCTGTCATCACCCCTACTAATGTCTAACTTATGTTCTGACAAGTGTGTGATGTCACAAGTAGTGATGTCATGATGTTCAGACATGTACCCAGTGCACAGTTACATTCTTGATCCAAGTGTTCACGGTCTCATGGTGTTTTTTTCCATGTAGACTGCATCTGAGGTGGTTGCACCGATCAACATTTGCTCACAGGGGCCTTCCCAAATGCTAATCAGGCATTTATTTAGTTAGAATTTCAGAATTTGCCTGTAGTCTATCAATTCTGCATATACTTTATAAGAATATATGATTAAGACATATATTGTTTACTTGTGTCTTTGTACATTGTCATTCTGTTTACTTTTAGGGCCTTAAACCATTTATAAAGCAACAGTGTGGTGGCAGTGAAATGCTGGGTGTTGTTTGTGTGACTTGTTATGGTGCAACGACTCTGAATAAAATGAATTTACAGCCTCACTCTAGTGTCTGTTAACATGTGAACTGCCCAGGATCTCCACTGTATGGATCTCAGCTAGAGGTTTTTATATTACACTGAAGCTGTCAGAAGTCTAGCTGTAGAAGAGGTTGCTTTCGTATTTTTTTGAAGTTCTGTGAAATACCTTGACACTGCAGAGGATCTCTGTGTTTTTACTGTAGGTACCAAGGATTGCTGGCAGTGGTGTATGCAGGGAGCTCCACAGGAATCGGACAGCAATTGTGAGATGATTTCTATTTTTCAACCACTGTAAAATGATATGCTTTTGGATAGTATTGCACAGGTTAGCTGACATGATATCTGAGAAGATAATATATCAGATATAATATGACCAAATATGATATATAAGAGCATGAATAATCTGCTCCGATGAGTATAAACTGAATATAATGTAATATAATTCCAGGCCATCATTTTTATCCATAAGGATGGCCAGTTATTAGTTGCCATAATAACTGACCAGTTATAAAGAAAACCCATGCTCTCTGAACAGCAGCTGCTGACTCAAGACAGTCTTAAACACTGCATTCAGTGAGTCAGCACTGTGACTGAAAACAACATCAATTATAATAAGCAGATTCATTCAATAATTTCAGCAGTAAACTTCAAAAATAAACGGACAGTGGCAAAACATCCTATTTAATCACACTTGCTACCTGATGTCTACCTGTTACAAACCTGAGTCATGTGCAAGAAAAGCACTTGCTACCTGATCTGATTCTTGTGAATGGAAAAAAAAAGCAGCACTGTTTAATTTTGGGGTGTTACCTGACTTCCTAGCTCTTCATACTTTATGATGGCAACAGAGTCTTAAAGAGAAGAAAAGTGAAACAGTTCACAGGAGTTAATTTGGTGGCCCTCACAAATGTGGAGAGTGTGGAAAACATGGTGGTGAGTGACAGTCTAGGTACTAGTGATCACAGGACTGTAAGGTTCAGGGTAAAAATGGTGAGGGAGACAAATCAAACGAGTGAGGATGATGGACTTCAGAAAGAGGGACTTTAGCAAAATGAGGAGGATATCTGAGGAAGAAATGGCAGGGAAGGGGAATATAGGGGATGTTGAGGAGCTATGGGGAGCTATCAAAGGAGGGGAATTGAAGGCTACTGAAATCTGCAATAAGAAGGTGAGGAAGAACAAAAAAGGAGGAGACCACTCTGGTTTACAAGGGAGGTGACGGGGTGGTCAGGGAAATGAAAAGAGCATTCAGGGAATATAAGAAGGCACAAAGAGGGGAGGACAGGGAGGCTTATAGAGAGAAGAGAAGGGTGGAATGGTAGAAGATAAGGAGGGCTAAAGTGGATACTGAGGATAAAATAGCTAAGTGGGCCAAAAGGGAGGATAAAAATGTTTTAGGTATGTGGGGGAAAGAAGGAAGGTGAGGAAGGGGATAGTAAGGTTGAGGGGGGAAGGAAGAATAAGGCTGGAAGGGGACTTTGAAAAAGCAGAGTTGTTGAATAACTACTTCTGCACGGATTTCATGGAGGAAGGGGAGGGTAGGAGATCATAGCTGGGGAGAGGGGGAGGGAAGGCAAAAAAGTGGATCCTAATATGTTCAGCATGAACAGGGTAAGGGAGGAACTGGGCAGGTTAAAGGTGGACAAGGCAATGGGTCCGGATGGCTTGTACCCGAGGGTAGTCCAGGAACTGAGTGAGGAGCTGGCAGCCCCACTGATGAGACAGTGTAACTTGTCCATGGATACAGGGTATGTGGCAAGGGAGTGGAGGAGGGCAGATGTGGTGCCACTGCACAAGGGGTGCAGTAAGGAGGGGATGGAAAATGACCACCCAGTCAGCCTTACCTCTGTGGTGGGAAAGGTGATGTAGGTACTAATAAAAAAAAGGGTTGTGGACTACCTGGTGGACAGTGGACTGCAGGATGAAAGGCAACATAGATTCATGAATGGGAGGTCCTGCCAGATGAACCTGATAGAGTTCTTCAATTGGGTGATGTAGGTGGTTGACTGGGGTGGTGGTGGACGTGGCCTATCTGGACCTCAGTAAGGCCTTTGACACTGTCCCACACAGAAGGCTAATAAATAAGCTGGAAAGCTTAGGGGTGGGACAGAAAATAACTAGGTGGGTGGAAACCTGATTGGTGGGCAGAAGTCAGAGAGTGGTGGTAAATGGGATGCATTCCATTGTGAGGGGGTAATAAGTGGGGTTCCCAGGGGTTGGCACTGGGATCCCTTCTTTTTAAAATATACATAAGTGACATAGCAGAAGATCTAGAGGGAACAGTGTGCCTACTCATGGACGGTATGAAAATCTGAAATAGGGTGGATACCCCAGGTGGGTTAGAGGCCTTGAAGCAAAACTTGAGAACTCTGGAGGGGTGATTGGAAACTTGCCAATTAAAATTCAATGCCAGAAGGTGTGCTGTGATGCATCTGGGGTGCAAAAAACCTGCAAACAGCTTACACTCCAGGAGGGGAGGAAATCAAAAAAATAGAGCAGGAAAGGGGATTATAGTATTAAGCAACCTTAAGGTGGGTAGCCAGTGTTACAAAGCAGTGGGGAAGGCAAATGGAGTGTTGGCATGCATTGGGAGGGGCATAACTATCAGAAGAAGTGAGGTGCTGATGCATCTTTACAAGGCCATGGTGAGGCCACACTTGCAATACAGGGTCCAGTTATGGAGACAGCACCTACGCAAGGACATTGATGTGATGGAAAGGGTTCAGAGAAGATCAACCAAGATAGTGTATGGTATGCAGGGGAAACCTTACGAAAAGAGATGTAGGGAACTGGATCTGTACCCATTGGAGACTAGAAGGGAGAGGGAACATGATTGAAACTTTTAAATATGTAAATGGGGATCAAGAAGGTGAAGGAGAAGAGCTCATTAAGAAGGAAGGTGGAGGCTAAAACTGGAGGGCAAAGACTAAGATTGGAAGGTGGAAGATATAGAGGCAATGTGAGGGGGCCATTCTTCATGGTGAGAATGGTGGAGGCCTGAAGTAAACTACCAGAGGAGGTGGTGGAGGCTGAAATGGTGGAGGGATTTAAGAGGACATGGGACAGACATATCATATTGGGAAGTGAGGGGAAGGGGAGGGCCTGTAAGAGTGGAGATGAGTAGGAGGAAAGGGCAGACTCAATGGGATGCTGAGGTGTTTTTCTGCCATCAGATTTCTGTGATTCTGTGAATTTAGTTAAAAAGTTTTATTCCCATTAGTTTTTTGCAGTTATTTCAATTTTTACCTTTAAGCATAGTTATTCAGCATGGGGGAATGAGAAACAAAATTGATGGCCAAAATGTATCACTACATCATAATGAAACCATTTTCCCCAACACCCGGAAACCTGATGCCAGAAGCCTGACACACAAAATCCTTACAGGGCCCCCCCGGAGGAGTTTGTTATATTAATTAAAAGGTGTGGGGTGAACCCCAAGCCCCAGAAACATGAGGAAAATCTAAATCCCACGGTTGGGATTTTGACTGTCGGTCTTCTGGGTGTCAGAGAAAGTGGTTTCAGCCTTTGGTAGTAAATCTGCCAAACATTACATAAAATAAAACATGGGATGATGTGGTTACTCAGATTTCATACACACACTTTGTCTGTGATACTTAAATAAACTGCTGAAGTTTCGCTCTCCGGGTTTATGTAGCATCACCACCTCGTGTGAGTATTACATTCTCGTAACATGCAGCTTGCCTTGAATTATTCTATATATAATTTGATAAATAATCATTTTTTTATTGCCCTTGTTTATTATTTACAAGTATGTGTCTATAAAGCATTAATCATGAAACTGGACTCATGGTTTGGCATTGCCACTTGACTCCCTTCTGTCATGCTGTTTTCAGATGACATTAGTGAAAATGGTGGGGGTGGACATTGAAAAATTGGGCAGCAAATGCAATAACTAGACATTACATTTCTGGATAGGTCACTTATATCCTGATTAGGGGAACTGGAAGCATTTGAAGAAGGAAAAGGCTGAAACCATTTGTGCACTTATGAATTGTTTTAGATAGTTTCAGAACCAGGTGCTCTAGGTGACTGTCAGGGAAGGCTACTTGCATTGCAGTGGTACTGGAATCAGTGGAGTTATGGGGAGTATTGTACCATGGTTTTGTTGGGCTGTATTATCATGCTCCCAGCCCTTGCCCTCATGTGACTTCATTGCCAATCCTTGTTCCACCATGACTGATTCCTTCTCCAACACAATCACAACTTACAGAACTTGTACATGGTGGAACTGGAATGTTAGAACATTTATCTTCTCCTTTTCCCCCTTGGATCCCTTTCTTCTCCTGTTCCCACCATGTTTTATTCACTCATCCATAACACACGTATGGCAGATGATGACATGATGCAGCCACTCCTGGACATCAACAATGATAACTTACAACAGTCATTGATGATTCTTAGATGGCCCAATGACTAGGAATGCTATGAAGTTTAGTTTTGCCAGGGAAGGTGCAATGAAGTTGAGAACTTTGCACTATGAGTAGTGGAGGTGAAGTTCCCAACTTTGCTGCTCCTTCTTGGGTCAATGTTCATTTTTTTCAACATACCATCCCCACCAATGTGCAGCATATAACAATCCTTTCCCACATCTAGTGCTTAATTATATTGCTGTTACCCTCACCCCTACTCTTGTAGTACCCACCTCCCTCCTCCCCACACTTTTACAGTGAAGTACCATATTTTTTTCCTTATAATATTAAAACCCTTCCCCTTTCCCAACTCTAAATAATCCCAATTTCCCACAGCAATTGACCCCAGTTCCAACCAA
The DNA here is from genome assembly GCA_016271365.2 of Neoceratodus forsteri. Classification (NCBI taxonomy): domain Eukaryota; kingdom Metazoa; phylum Chordata; order Ceratodontiformes; family Ceratodontidae; genus Neoceratodus; species Neoceratodus forsteri. The sequence continues at coordinate 313,502,849 of CM028134.1, read as the reverse complement.
AAAGAACACCCTACCCTACACATACAATGACACCCAGCACCCCCTCTCTCTTATCACCTATAGGATACATAAAAGTCAGAGAAGACACTATTAAAAAGAAAGCCCTCCCGTGTAGCAGCAGGTAACCAGCCTCTCTCCTCATCAATTCAGTTACACTGAATGAACTGGTGATAAGCCAGCAATAAGACACGACAAGATGTGGGTTATGGCCTGATAAGAGCACACCCCAGGTATGTTATGAGGCATGAGGCACTTGCACCAAGTGCCTTTATCACCTGGGAAGTGCTCTTATCAGGACATAACCCAGACCTCGGAGTGTCTTATTGTGCTTATAAAATGGGCCCCTTAAATTAGTATTTATGAAAAAAAAGTAATAAAAAATATGTCAGAAAATTAAAGCTCTAAGGTTTTAGTATCTGAAAGAGTAAAAATAGTCCCTCTATTGATGAAATTTTTGAACTGTTTGATTGGCAGCAATGGCGCTACCCCTGCCCCCCCAACAGAGGCACTATTGAGGTTGTGTTTCCCATCCCATTCCCTACACATTGTATTAAATTAAATTAAATTAGATGTCTAGTTGTCACATAGCCATTCTGATAAAGGTGTGCCGGTGGTAGTGAGGAACGGGTACAGCGGTAGCGGCCATTTGTTTGCGAGCAAGAACTGTTTCATTGGCATTACAGGGCCCCCCCAAGACTGACAGACAGATACAGCTTTCTTGTGTACATTTAGTTTATTTTTTTATCTGAAATTTCAATGTTTAAGTTTAATTTGAGCAGCTTGCTTGACCGGGAGTGAGTGTGTCCCACAGCAGCCACCGTGCAGACTGCTTTTCTGCTTCGCACTTTTCAAATCATAACAGTTTTGGGGAGCTTGAAGTGAAGCAGAAAAGTAATGTCTGTGGGGTTTTTGAGGGGATGGAAGTACTGAGGCATATGTTGTGATCGGGACTTCTCTGAGACAGGGGATGGATTCAGGAGATCGAAGAAACAGTCCTGGGAAACAGCCCGTGTGTATTGGGCACAGTCTGGTGCACTGGAAGCCTGGAGATGCAACTGAGTGAGTAAATGAAAAAGTAAAATGATGAGATTATTCTGCAGGACTAGGATATTGGATAGTAATTAGTTATTTTCTTGTTGCCACCACTCTGTCACTGCAGTTCCTTGTTGCCAGCGCTCTCCCATTACCAGTGCAGCAGTTGTGTTTCTGTGGGCTGCTAGCTGATGAGCTGAATTAGCGAGCTGTGGCACGGACTGATTCCCTGTGTGATGTGTCTTGCTTGGCACGAGTAGTGCCCGTTGTAAGGATATGTCCTGATAAGGACATGGCTGGAGAGGGCTTCCAGCCAATCAGGATTTGAGAATTATTTTACCTATTTTATAATGTACCAGTAGTAACTGTTGGTTGGTGCAGGTGGTTAACAATGAAACTCAAATTCTGGTGGGGGTATGGCAGTCCTGTAGGGCTACTGTGTTGCATTTGTCCCACCATCCTGTATAGGCAGAGATCCACTTTTAGACTGATATGGGCATCTGATTGGATAACAATGATCTGGTCCCTACCACTGCCTGCCATAACACACAGTTCCTCATTGATAAATAATATTCACTTTTTCTGAATTTGTGGACATTTCTTGACTAAGGTTGAATAACTGCAGTTTTTGTTTAGCTTTGCTGAATGCACACAAAATCTTTAGAAAAACATAGTTTCAAGCAGAGGCACTGACTGTATATCCTTTATGCACACCGTTTTTTTGGAGATTTCACATGATTCTAGTGTTTAAGGAGTTTGCTGCATTGGTTGTCACATTAACAGGCAGGTAGCTTTAAGACCAGTAGCCTCTTCTCATCCCCCTGATGGCAGTTCTCTGCAATGCCAGATCAATGAGGAACAAGACAGCCAATATGGCTTATTTTATTTCTAGTTTTTAGTTTGAAGTGGCATGCATTACAGAGACCTAGTTAGGTAACGATGCATATCCTGCTTAGAAGACAGCAGTACAAAATGGTTTTTCAATGGTACATTGCCCTTGGAGGGATTGGGAGAGGGAGTTGTCTGTTTTAGATCCAAGATGAATTTCACTGTGCTCCCAGTTGGAGAAACCTTGTTGTTTGAATTTATGGCTGTGAGTGGGGGTCCAGGGTGCAGGTTGCATGGTTCTTATAATGTATCATCCTTCGGGGCACAAGAGTGAGTTCTTGAAAGGAAATAGTGGATTTCATCACTGAGAAGGTGCTAGAGTGAGTCAGATGGTTGGTTTTGCACAACTTCAATGCCTGAGTCAATAATGAACTCTCACAGTTTGGTCAACATTCCCTCCAGTTGATGGAACCACTAGACATAGCACAGGTAGTTACTTCTGGTACACATCAACATGACCATCCCTTGAACTTGGTTTTCACTCCGGGACTCAAGACAAACAACCTCAAGACTGATCATGTCAGTTGATTAGATCATTGCACAGTGAGGTTCTCATTCCACCCCCCTCAAGTGGTTCATCCCCTATGGAGATAATCAACTACTGCACTTTGAAGAGATTGCCCCAGAAGTACTCGAGGTGATGATTGATGTCTCAAGAGTGATGGTTGGATCAGAGGAGAGTGGTGGCCTATAATAAGGCCATCGCCTCAGCCTTCAATGCAGATGACCCAATCTGTATGGGACCCAGGACTTTGCATTTGAGATCCCTGTAGTTTGATGGGGAGCTCAGGGAGTTGAAGTCCAAGGGTTGGATGTCGGAGCTTTGTTGAAGGAGGTCACTATTGACTGGGGACAAACTGGCTTTGAGGATTCATTAAAATGAGTGTCAAGGGGTACTTTCCCATAAGAAGGCTGTATTTTTGTCCAGAGAAATTGCAGCTGGGAGAAACGGACATGCTCAGCTTGTGGAAGGGTAGAAAATCTCCCTGCAGAACCTGTTCTTTAGTTTTCCCTTTCTATAAAAAAAAGCCTGTTGCAACAGTAATTACCTCTCTTTATTCTTCTTATCTCATTACTTTTTTCTTCTCTCTCTATGTTTTCCCCATCTACAGGCAGGCCACCTGTAGAATGTTCTTTCTGTCTCTTAGCTTCTCTTCTCATGGATCTCTGGGGATCCGCTACCAGTTCCTTTCTCCCGTATTAGTATGTATCAGTTATGGCATGATCCTGCGCACAGTCAGCTGCACGAATGTGCGCACATTCCCTCACAAATGTGCGTAGTAGAGCGAGTGAGTTACACTCACAAAAGTGTGATATTTGCAGGCATCCCCCCAGTTTAGTAGGCTGTAAGGGTGTGCACGGTAGTTCGCCAGTTCCACCGTTGGTAGGGTTTTCCTGCAGAGCCGGCCGCTAGCTGCAATTCTATCAGTTTTCACAGCACTTGCAGCATATTTCAGATAAAGGAGCATGCCAAATAGAAGTGCACACCATACTATTAAATGCAAAAATTAAACAAATGTGTATACTTATAAAGTATACTGAAGATCTTTCCTGTTTTTAAGGATTTTATTCCCTCTGGCTTTAGGGGTAGGTTTATTGTGAATGAAAATTAAGAGTTTTTTAATTTTTATTTTGCAGCACTAGCTTTCGGCTGCAGTTTAAACAGGACACCATTTGTCTAAATGAATTATAGACTGTGAGGCAGTCCTGTGCCTAAGCTTTGGTTTATGCAAAAGCACTACAAATATATATGGCAATACTGTTTAGGGCTGAATATAGCATATAATCAAAAAAGGTACCTGTTTATTTCTGTGCACAGAAAACCCCTGTTGCTAAGTACTGTAGGTTTGGGGCATGTTCCTCCTGCTTCTTAGCCCTCTCATACCTCAGTGTCCTATAGAGCTGGATGGCCCCTTTGGCACTAGCTGTATTGGACTGAGGACATATGGGAGGAGCCAGAGCGGCAGACAACCACCCAAACCAGAATTATTTTGTTTAGAATGCTTTGAAATGTGATTCCAATGCCAATGTAATATTATTTATGAAGAGACTCATCAGCTAATATGTTTAAAAATTAATAATACTGTATGTTGCTGAAAAGTAATTGTTTGTTTAAAAAGGAGCGGAGCTTAGCTTCACCACCTGACTCTATCTCTATATAAAAAAGAACCCTTGCAGAGATAGATCAGATTAGGGCTCAGTGGAGTTTGGATCACTGGATCCTAGCTGTGAGTGGACAACAGGGCTCAGCAAGGAGTTGACCCTATTGCTGACCCTAGCGCCTTCTAGTGGTCAAATATTGAATGGACTTTTTTTGTGTTTGATTTAAAACCCTCTTTTTATTTCTTTGGTCATTTTCAGTCACCTGTTTTGATTTATTTTACCGCTGAATAAAAGCTATTTTGAGTTTGGTTTCTTGTGTCTGCCTCCATCAATTCCCACACCTCTTACACAGTTCTTCTGGATAGTAGACAGACTGTCAGACCTGCTCTGTCTGTGGCTGGTAAGAGCAAATTCATCCACACAGTGAAAAGATTTTGCTTGGTTCTTCTCCCACAGGGTGTCCTTTATTTGGTCTGGGATTTCCCCAGCTAGGTTGTCACAATCTGGCATGGTCACACTTGGAACTGACAGGTGCCTTCTGTTTTTTTTTAAAGAGTTTAGGCTGGTGATAGTGGATGAGGTCTTTGGTGTGATCATGGATCTGCGTCCACCTGTGTGAATTGAATTCAGGCCCAAAGCACCTCATAGTGGGATGAGTGAGGTTTCGGGGCCCCGTATTTGCTGAGTTAGTCCAGTGTTTCATTTCTTAAGGGGTCTTTTCAACCACGTTGAAAAGTGTTCTGGTCAGATGGGTCCTTAAGAAACCATCTTTGGACCCTGACTGCTTCATGAATTTAATGTTCCCTTTTTGAGAAATGTTATTGAGAAGAGGATGGTGCTATAGCTTGAGGAACACCTCATGGCCCTTGATATCTATGGACCACTCCAGTCTGGGTTTAGGGCAAGGTATAGCACTGAGGCTGCATTGGTCAGGGTGCACAATAACCTTCTCTGGGTGACAGATAGAGGACAGTGGTCAGTTCTCATCCTCCTTGATCTCTCCTCAGCATTTGATAATATTGACAATGGGTTGCTGTTGGATCATTTCAGGGAACACTGTGGACTCACTGGTGTGATCATCTGCTGATTTCATCCTTCCTTGGAGATAGTATGCAGAAGGTAGTGATGGGGAGATTCTCCTGACCCCAATGCTTTTGTTCTGTAGTGTGCCTCAGGGTTTGATTCTTTCACCCATGTTGTTTGCAGTGTACATGATACCCCAATAAGGATCATTAGATGGTATAACTTGGGGCTAGAGAGTTGGTCTCAATGCTCACTCATTTTATACTATGGAGGGCCTCGGAGGAACAGATGAAGCAGGGCTTCTAAAGGCTTGTTTTTATTTAGAAAAGGTATGATATTGTTGCCTCACTATTTAGAAGCCTAAAAAGATATTGATATCCATGAGCCCTCCTGGCTGTCACCCTGTCTTTATATTTTATTTTTTGTGTCAGCCTATACAAAGTACAAAGTTAGAGCTGATACTGTTGTACCGCTATATTGCTATATCATCACTGTTTTGCTGCTTTTGGTAATTGACTTATGTGTGGTGGTATTTTTCACTGGTAACCGGTGATCAGTGCTTGAACTGGTGAAAGAGTGGAGGAGTCCGTTCTGATGGTGAAGCCAGAGTCAGAGCCATGGGGCTGACCAGTGGCACGACCCGGCTGAGAGATAGAAGAGGTGGAATTCACCTTAAAGTTTCCACATCATTTGGACTATTTTAGTCCTATCTACTTTTTACTTTATTGCGCTTATTGCACTTTTAGTTTTTCTGTATACCTTTTGTATACCTTTGTTGTACTGATGTGTCTGTGCTTTGTCAACATGTGGAGAGCATATGCACACTTCTGTTTTTGTTTTTTTTATAAGACAAACTAATATTTTTACAAATAGTAAAAATTGTTTTATTCAGAGCCTATTAAAAGCCTTATTTTATTCAAAAGCTTTGCCTTGATTAACTCTGTTCAAATCTGACTAGATCAGCTATATTATTTATAATTATAATTAATTATACTGATCGCATTTATTCAATCCACCATATACAGAACTATAATAATAGGGATCAATATAACTTGTGTTTCACAAATTAACAGGAATTGTACCTGGATCCCAAAACATCAAGGAATAATAGAACCATATGAGGGTTTTATGATGCCCTATCAAGTATGTAATAAAGAATCTTACAGCAGGAAGCTTATGGCATTAGGTGCATGATTGAATACAAGTGTCCCGCCACTGATTAGGTCAACTATTAATTATCTTGATGTTATCAGTATTTCAAAACTGGTTAACTTTTGTTTTCATGTGCAAATTTTAATTAGTCACAAAATAATTGTTAAGTAACTGAGAGCTTTAAAAAGCACCTGTGTGACATTTGAGGAAACATCAATGCCATTTCTCCATACACATGTAAACATTTGTGTCCAGCTCTTGCATTTGCATTTGCTATACTGAGCTGTCTCAAAATAGTGGCAAAAGCTTGAGTTTAATAAAAACCTCAGACACTTGATGCTTCAGCAATCAACTGCTTAGCTGCCATTTTTGATCTAAGTCAGCATATTTGTCAGTGCCTGGTTCTTCTTGTCTGATGGCTGATGGTTGGGGAACCAGTAAATAATTCTGTCTCGCCTCTTATCATTGCCAGAAGGGCTTGTTATACTTGGACAGAATTGTTTTTTTGTATTTGCACTTTAAAGGTAAGACAGAGTAACTGATTTTGTAACTGATTCTGTACGCAAATATAATTCCTTCTGGCTTTGGAAAATGTTTTGTTGATTTGTTGATTATCCTGCTATTTGCAAAATTACAAATCAGTTGGACTTCACTTACTTTAACCCATGGATTAACTGATCAGCACATAAGTACAAATACTGTCTATTACTTAATGCTTGTCATTCATAACACCTACAGTAAATAATTTCAGTTAAAGTTTGAGTTAGTTAATTTTAATAAATTAATGAACTCAGGTACAATATTACCATAAGCTCTTTACTTTATTATTTTAGTGTAGTCAGATTTCCATTTGGGAGCTGAGAACTTCTTATGTTTTGCCATAAACGAAAGTCAGACTGTATCCAATGGTGAGAACCTTCCTGAATGCTCCAGTACATTGTCAGAAGCTTGCCTAAAACTGGGGCAACACCTTGAGAAAACTAAAGGACTCGTATGAAATTTGAAAAGCTTGTATACCTTCATGATGTATAGTAAAAGAAGATAAATATATACCTGGAAAATATCAGAAAAATACCAGGAAAACTCTTATTCCAGAATTGTTGACTGATCTATTAACTTAAACTGGAGCTTCTATATTTAAAGGGAACAAGTGAACAAGTAAAGGGAAGAAAAGGACATAACAACAGCTTGATATCATGATATTTAATAGTTTTTTGTGTGCTCAGTTAGAATAGCATTGCACAACACAGTGCTAGTCTACACAGTGCTATGACAGACAGAGAGTGGGATTATGCGAATTATAAGATGGCAGTAAGCATGTTTCTATGTTTCTATGTAAGTAAGAACTCCCCTGGTCGCTGTCCTTGGTACTGGAAAAGGACATAGGCAGCAGAATTCATGAGGCTGGCTGAGTTGCTCCTGTAATGTGGAGAGCTGAGGCATGGTGTAGCTCAGCTAGATAGCAGTGGAGACCAGGGTTCTAATCCTGGTCTCCCTGGATTTTTGCAGAATAAGGACTTTACTGTTGTTACAAGGGGCCAGGGAAACAGTATTCCATAGCCCCACAATTTTTGTCTTTCCCCATGATCCGATCCCCCCAGAGTTAAGATATTTTAGTACAGGAGGTGCGGGGGGCAGAGTGCCCAGCAAAAAAGAAAATGACATAATTTTGTACCAAGCGGTTCTTGATCACACTATACAGACTGGCATTGTTCTGACCTAGTGCCATGTTCTGGACTTTTAGAGCTCATTATAACCCATCATTTCTTCCTTTTTAGCTATGTCTTGGAAAAATAGCTGGTATAACTGTTGTTGCTATTTGATATAACAGTTGCTGCTATTATTTACAGTTATTCCAGAATTGTTGATTTATTTATTAGTTCTCAGGAAAACATCTGGTATACCCGTCGTTGCTATTAGATATAACTATTGCTGAAATTTTTGTGGATTTTATTGTGTGCTACTAATTTTAGCTTATTCTCCTGAGATATGTTGTTTATTAACAATTATATACTATAAATTCTTAATAGCACTGTGGTCACTTTAGTAACATTGTTATGCACACAGGGTTTTAGCTTCAGAAATATTTTCCTTAGAATGTATTTATCAAAAGGCAAAACAAATTAGCTATTACCTGATAGACTCTAAACCAATAAGAATGGTGAATACAAGAAAAGGCTTGATTTGTACAACTTCTAAGGAGAAACAGTCGCTGCAGAGATGCTCAAGGAAATATAAAAATGGAAAGAGAAATATAAAGGAAACTGAAACTGAAAATGCCTGATTTAAAGAAGTACTCATCTGTTTTACAATATTGTTCATACAGAATGACTCTTCAAGCATTGGCTATTGCTGTATCCTCTGGTGAATTGTCATGCTCTAAGTAGACTCCTAGTTGCTGCCAATTCCCAAGTGCATGCAATTGTCTTCTGTATCTCATAAGGTGTCTCTGTATTGTTCTTTTTATTAGTGTACTCTCCCAGGTTGCCCCTGAAAAAAGGGACTGTAATTGTCTCAGTGGACTTACCCAGTTGCCAAAATTCAAATAAATAAATAAATAAATAATAAATCTATTGAGAGAGATAAGAACCAAAATAAAATAACAACTTTTATAAAAAAAGAACGCATTCTGATACATCAACACCACAATGTAAAGTTGCTAATTATACAGGACATCATAAGTTTGAAGATAACATTATAAATTTGAATAGCAGTTTACAATTGTATGCAGAAGTTTCTATAGGTTCAACCCTCTCAACACAAGAAGAAAGTTTACAAAATGCTTTTCTAGAATCTTTCAATCTAAGTCATATTTATTTTAATGACTTGATAAAAATAATTGAAGAAAATCATATTGAGAATGAGTTGGATGAGTCCATAAATGCCCCTGGAGGAGAAGCTCCAAAGTTGATAGGTAATAAAAGCATAACTCCTCCCCCATCATTTATTTACCCAGTCAGAAATATAGGGAATAAAAATCAAGATGAAAATTTGGAACAAGCAGGAAATAATGATGCTCATTTAAAAATGGATATCCTCCCTCAAGTTATCCTAGATTTAGATGTAACCATAATTGGACTTAAAAAATTAGTTAATAGCCAGAAGGAGACAAATGGGCTAAATTTGAACTTTTCTAAAACTCAGACTCCCTTGTCAGCCTCACTCAGATTTTCTACACAATCTATTGAAACTGTTTCAGTAGACACTCCATATCAACCAATACAAGTGGGAAAGACAAATCAATCAGGAGAAGGATACTTTATGGCATCCACATCAATCTCTAAACAGATGTCAGAAATTATCAGAAATCCATATTTTGCAAATATTGTCATCTTAGAAAATGTAGGGATTTTAAAAGAAGAAATAAGTAGTTGAAGAGCAGATACATTATATAATTGAGTGTTAATTGAATGCCTTATAAAAGATCATAAGGCAGAAACAGATACAGTTGACCAAGAAGATCAGAATAATATTGTGTACAAAAAACAGGAGTATGTGGAGAAACAAAACAATTTGGTTCGAGTTCAGCTTCCCCCTCCTTTTTAAAAAGTGGTAGATGAGATTGGAGAACTAGCAGAAATAGCATCTTCTTTCAAAAAAGATGTGAAAGTACAGAAAGGAGAAAAGAGTTAGAAAAATCAAAAATCAAAAAGAGAGAGGGCTAACATGAAAACAAATATCATCTTAAAAACAATAACAAACAATAGTGAAAATAAAAACAAAATAGTCAACCGGTGATGGTAGAAGAAATAAGTACAGGTGACTCAGCTAACAAGCAAGTGGAACCAATTACACCAAGGTTAGCAGATGATGCTAAGATGGAAGGGTACTAGAATAAGGTTTTTAAAGACAAAAAGAAAACTAACGGTGGTTTGAGATGGAAGGTCGAGAGCGCCCATTTAATTGATTCAGCACAAACTCCAGAACAAAAAAAGAAATAAAGGGATAACAGATTTTAATAAAACCAATGAAAATAAGGATTTCAACTTGGAGCAAGAGTACATTATTGAATATAGGGAGTAGAGAGATTATTTCAGGAAACTACTGAGAAGTTGATGATTTGGATATCACAATTATTTCATATGGACAAGAATAAAGAAAAGAAATACTATGTAATGTGATCCCCAGTTTTGGATATACAAAATTGTCTCTTATTCTTTTGTGAATATTGAACATTGGCATCTAAGATATGGGACATGGAAGAAACTTTAAAATTAAGAGGGTAATATATATATATATATATATATATATATATATATATATTATATATATTAGAGGCAAAAATCCATTTAATACATCAGTTAGGGTTGTTTCACAGTGACAAAAGTGAGGAAATTTGATGTTAGAGTTGAACCCCCTTGGACCCACCCCACCCTGTACCCCAGCTAGCTGAGGTGTGTGTTGGGTCATTGGCTAACTCTCACCCCATCACATGTGTAAAAAGCTGAAGTGGTGAACTTTAGGAGAATGGGGTGAGAGTTAGGACCCTAGACCCCAATGCACCCTGATGCCGGCTGGGGGCAGGGGGCAGGGTGGGGTGGGTCCGGGGGTCTAACCCTAACATCAAATTTCACTTTTGTCACTGTGGAATGACCCTAACTGATGCATTAAATGGAGTTTTTTGCCTCTAATTTCCCTTCTTTTTGAGAATCTTCAGTAGAAATAGTGAATGGAATGTGGTAGTGGGAGTGCAGGGCCCTTTGGGCCCCATGCTCCCAGCACATGCTGTTTTGCTACATAGTAACGGTAAGTGCAAGGAAAATGCAAATGCTAATGGTTGTGCACATGGTGACTGAAACGTAAATGAAAAAGCAAACGTTAATGGAAATGCAATCTCACAGTGATGCCAAAGCGAAGATTGATGCAAAAGGAGATACAATCGCATAAGGAAATGGAAATCGTGCCATGCACAGTCACGGAATGGCAATTGGAAATGCAAATGGTAACATTAACAGCATAAATAATGCCAAAGGAAACAGAAATGGGAAACATGGACACAAAGGGTAATGCATATGGTGGTGTACATGGGAACGGTAATGGAACTGGGTACAGAAATGCAAGTGGGAAAACTAACTATAAAAGTAATGGAAGTGCACACCCTGGTTTTGCCCGACAGCTGCATAGAGAAACACAGTGTGTACAAATAATGTATGCATAATAATAGACCTCAGAGCAGAAAATGAGCTGTTGGAATACTAAATTGGTTATATCTCAGGAACCGTACAACGTAGAAAAAAAATTAAAATGTCATATGATTCATAAGTTTTCTGGCTAGGTTTCTGCTGATTGCATAGCCCATTCCATATCTCACACCATTTCCAAGATACGAGCACTGAAAGGCACAGCATATGCCACCGTGTCGGTCTATAGGAAAAAAATGTGAACTTCAGAGTAGTGTAACTTGGCATCCATGCAATATTTTGTGACCAAACCACCAAAATACACATCTGTGAGATGTTGGCTGCCTTCCCTTCAAATTTCAGCCCAAAAGACCAACTGTTCTTTTGCAGCAGGGTGGCAAATAACTCCTGTCATTTTGGCCAAAGTCTGGAAAAGTAGTGACGTGATTTGCAAAAGCTTACACAAAAATTTGCAAAAGTGTTGCATGTGTGATACTACTTTGTGATACTACTTTTTCCAGAAATTTGAAAAATATATTTCTGAGGTGTTTAACCCCAAAATAAAGACATGCATCGCATCCTCAGGGCTCAACTAAGTAAACACAAAAAGAACTGTGTCCCTAGATGGACCCAATTTTAAATGCCAAGCATTTTTCTGATCACCAACTGAAAAAAAATGGCAGATTTGCGACACTAAAAAGTGCATTTGCAAAAGTGTCAAACTTTTTGTTAACTTTTCTCATTGACTTATAATGGGAACTGTTTTTTTTTAATAACTTTTCAACCATTTAATATTTTTTCACAAAATCTTCAAAATGCACATCAGGGACCCCGGCCGCACATTCCCTAAAGAGTTTGGACCAGTCGTGCAAACCTTGTGACCTGTAGATATGAGCAAAGAATGTGCAAAATAACATAATTGCACACATGAATGTTGCTTAATAACTCTGCAGCCATATATCTGACTGGTACAAGTTGGCAGATCCCAAGATCTATGGTTACGCCCCATGCCTGCCAAATTTCAGGCAAATCCATTGAATGGTAGCAAGGTTATTAAAGTGCAAAGTTTCACCCTTTAACCTTAAAAGGGCTACTCAACCCAAACTATGGTAGCACTACCGTGTTAATATAATATATATATATATATATATATATATATATATATATATATATAGTGCCACTAAATTTAGGGTTATGAAGACACTTCTATGTTAAAGCCAAGTTTTGGGCGTTAATAACTTTGGACCCGTTCAACAGATTTGCCTGAAATTTGGTATTTGCGGTGGGGCATGGTAGATCTCTTGATTTGCCAAATTTTGTTTCAGTCAGACTTACAGTCTTTGCACACAAAAACACTGAAAAATGCAAAATGATCCAGTTTGGGAGGCAGTTTTGGGGATTTTGTCCGAACATGCCGCTTTTCATTTGGTAAAAAAATATTAAGGCATTAAAAGTTATGCCACTTTTAAGCTCCCATTATGAGTCAATGGGAAAATTTATATGGTTGTTTTGTGAACAAAGAATGGGATTTGGGCCATCTCATTTTGGCCTCACAACCCCAATGACACACCCCGACAGTGGTCAATATTGGGATGATGTGTGGGTCCGGGGGGAGGGGCAACCCTAAAGGTCTCATTTCCTGACTTTTTATGCTTTAATCCTAAATGATGCATTAACACAGTTTTTTGCACATAATATAATTCCTACCATAAACCCCCTGGCAGGGTTCCCAACATCCTGGTGGGGGAAATCAGGAAATGGCTACCCCTTCTCCTCATATTCAGTTCTTGCTTCCCCCCCCTTCTCCACCTGCCCTTCTTGGTCACCAGTGTGCACAACCTAACCCCATCCTTGTTACTCCAACAGCACTTGTGTACTGCCTCAATATATATATATACACACACACACAAGACCTTCGTATCTGGTTCCAACAATTCAAGAAAGTATGAGAATAACTAAAACACAAAATATTTAAAAAGTTTATACACAGGATTTAAATCTCACATGGAAAGATAGGGTACTGAAAGCAATAGAGGACTATAATACAACTATTCTTAAAGACTAGAAAAATAATATTTCTCACTTTTTGGTTGAAAATGTAAAAAAAAAAACAGTATTTAAATGCCTTAAAGCATGAAATAGCAACCTTCTTCATGTGTGCGTTTAACATGAACATTGCTAAAAAAGCTACTGACTACACTAAAATCAGACCCGGAGAGACTAACTCACCACAAATAGATTTCACATTTAGTTCTTCAAAACTGACAGCTTTGCTGTTGAAAGCAGCTCCTCTGCTAGATTCTCAAGGCACATATTTAATAGATGAAAGATCAATATACTCAGTAGAACCCAGATCCTTACATAGTCATGTAGTACATGATAACCAAAACTTCTTTGAACCTCTTCAACAATTAAGAGATGACTGACAAATGGATACCCGATATAAAGAAGCCAGTTATAACAAACAGAAATGGTACTTGATATCATGGAACATAGATTGCCTGGCTAATAAATTGGCAGATGAAGAATGCAAATTGTTTTTGAATAAATATGATAGAATATGTCTACAAGAAACATGGACATTAGGTGAATACCCACCACTCGTACAAGGTTACCTGGGACATATGATTCCAGCTTATAAAAATAATTAAAATGGCACACCATCAGCAGGTTTGATAATTTGTGTAAAGACATCCCTCAATTTAAATATGGCATCTACTGAATGTGCAATGAATCAAATCCAGCCAGTGAGGTTGACCAAAAATAACCTGGACTTAATCATAGTGAATTCTTATCTACCTCCACCAAGGAAACGGGTGAAAGATAATGTTATTTTAGAACAACTTAAATTACAATTTGAAAAGATAATTGATAAATATGGAAATCAGTCTATGATTATCATTGGGGATTTTAATGCTAGAATTTAAAATATACTAGATACGCTTACTATGCAAGATGAATTTTTAGATGGAATAAATATAATAAATCGTCAAATTAGCTACGATCAAGAAGCAAAGGATAAGACAACTAATATTAGGGGGAAGGTAATAAATCGAATAATGCCTGAACTAAATCTGTATCTGGTTAATGGCAGAACTAAAAACGATGTTGGGGGGAATATACATTATTGGGACCAAATGGCTCCTCGACAATAGATTTGCATTTGATAAACTTAGAAGCAACAAAAATGCTATGTGATCTACAGGTTTCTATCTGTTCCCTCCCCTCTGAAACCCAACACTCCTCCTCCAATTAATCCCTTACCTCTGCCCTACACAATTACCTTTCCCTCAGCTGTTCCTGCTTTAACCCACCCTAATACCTGTCCTCAGTTTCTGCCTTCCTACCATAAACCCCCTGGCAGGGTTCCCAACATCCTGGAGGGGGAAATCAGGAAATGGCTACCCCTTCTCCTCATATTCAGTTCTTGCCTCCCCCCCCTTCTCCACCTGCCCTTCTTGGTCACCAGTGTGCACAACCTAACCCCATCCTTGTTACTCCAACAGCACTTGTGTACTGCCTCAAGCCTGCTCCTGGTACACTCATGCACTATAAATGGTTCTATAGCATTATTACTGTTGTGTATGTCCATATGTTCTTTTATATGATTTTGGACATGTATTGTAATTTACCCAATGTTCCACTACTGGTTATTGTACAATACCTTGTGTTCCAACTGTTGCACTATCTTAAAATGTGGTATTTTTTGTACTACCAACAAACTATTGTAACTGATCATCCTTCACAACCTTGTGTAACCTCTCCCCCCAGGTCACACCATGAGATGATAAACTTGTTGTTCAGTGTGCCCTCTTAGTGAAACTTTTCAATAAATAAATAAATAAATCTATACATTTTCCTTTATTAGTTACTTGGCAATTAGAAAATGTAGGAACCTTAATCCTGGCACACTGAAACCACCCATAGAAATTTCAAAGTCATGCATTATTAAATGGAAAATAGATTTGATCAATTTATTTACTGAAATATTGAACTCTGATTATGTAAATTCACTGAAATTAAAAACGATGGAGGGAAATGATAGTACACTAATAATAAGACAACTTGCCCCCCACTAAGAGGGGTGGGTCTATTTGTCCCTGGCAGCACTCCACAAGGTACCTTGTGGCAGGGAAACTAGGAAGAAGAGGGGGCGGAGCAGGTGACGGACAGGTGGGGAGTGGGGTGAGGCTCACCAGGCAGGTGAGGGACTGATTGGCCAGGAAGAGGGCCAGAGGAGGAGAGGAGGACTTTAAGAGGAGTACCCTTGCTCAGAAAGCCCTCTTTTCTTGCTGATTCCTCATCTGGGGAGTTTTTTTGGAGCCTACGCTTGGAGCCCCAGCAACCAGCACATCAGTCGGCAGGTCGTGCATGATTGCATGGCTGATTTTCATAAAATTTCCAAATTTGTTAAAGATTTTGCCATCTAGAGTGTTTTCAGTTTACGCAATTGCACTTCCAAGTTCAGCTGAAGCCTAAAGTTTAAAAGTCACTCCGTCAAGAGTTTCAGCTTTGATTAGGACCACCTGATATACATTTTCCTTTGAGGGATCCTTTTCAGAGCACTGGACAAGCCACGAGCAGCAGACCAGAGGAAGGACTATAGGCGGAGCAGCAGCTCAGGTTAAAAAAAAGGCTGCTGAGGCTTGAGCATGGTTAGTCCAGAAAGGGCTGAGTATTTCTGGATGGGGGGGTTCTTTTTCTTTCTTGGGGCTGAGATGGCCGTGAGGGCTGAGGAATGTTTTTTCATTATAGAGGGCTCAAAGGGGCAGCAGCAGCTGTAGTGGTGAAGGGTGGAATTGGAAGCAGTGCGGGTCTAGGGGAGGGCATGGAATGTATTACGAAAAAAAGCAAGCAAAAAGAAAAAAATTTTGGGCAATTCGAGCCGCAGTGGGGAAAAGGGAGCACTGTTTGTGGTGAGACAGGACAGTAAAGGCAAGGGAGGTGGCTGGACACCATTTTGTGATGCCACGTGACAGTGGCCATCTTGGACTCAGGCCCATGCCACTAGAACAGTAGAGGGGCATCCAAACATTCAGTTAGTGGCAAGCCAGCCAACTTGGTGACAATGTGGTCTGAATTGGGGCTTTGTTCAAATAAAAAAAACCAAAATGCAAATTAAAACAATCCCATGCTTCGCAGTAATAGCAGCTCAAAGGAACATAAAGATGGCAATTGGGTTAACAGGGCAACATTGCACATTTTGGTGTATGGTATTAACCCTAATCAGTACAATTAATTAAAGGTTGCCACTCAGTGTAAACCCAGGGAACTATAGCAATCTTTCTTCCCCATGTCCAAACAACAAACTTCCTTATATGAAATGATGTACTGCAGGAATCATAAGGAAAACCTGTAATTAAACATAATCCACAAATGAATAATTGATGTGCATGCACTATGCATAAAGAATACCACATGGTACTCAGTAACAACTTGTTTAGTCTAACTACCGATACACAATAAAAAGAAAGCAACTTCATTTGCTTACAGAAGTACAGTGCTGATAGCTACCTACAGGTAAATGGCATATAAGCTCAGGAAACAGTGATCTCCTAAAAAAAAAAAGAAAAAAAACATAATTCTTGGTGGTTAAATATAAAGGATATGGGTAAAGGGAGACAGAACCCATACCAATGTGCAGATATACTGGGCGGGAGTTTCTAGCCTCATGGTTTGATGTTGATAAAATAAGGGACTACCTGAGGGGGTACCAATTGGGGCACGGGCCTTTCAAGAACACTACCCCACAAGGGCAGGTAGTGGTATGAAAGCTCCCCAAAAAAAAGAAAAAAAAAGAAAGCAGATGTGTCAAAACTGTCAGCGTCCATTTCACAGGTTGTCTAACCAAATGTTATGTCTCCACAGCATTTGTTTTATAGGCATACAGGATGGCACCAAGCAAAAAGACATCCAAGGAAGGGCTATGAGGCAGTAGGCTCAAATGATGGAGCAGGCTAAGAAGCTCCTGGATACCTTGGAGGAAGAGGGGGGAGAGCCGGAGCCAGGTAAGAGAGGGAGAAAAAGGAAAGAGAGGGGAGTGGGTGGTGCGGGCAGGGGGTCTTTGGGTGGCAAATGGCCAGCATAAGAACAGAGCCTGGGAACCCCAGATGAGCTTAGGCCAGCTCCTTCCCTAGCCCCAGTCCCACCTCCAGCTGCACCACCATCCTATATCCCCCCGGAGCTGGTGACACCTCCCCCAACTATATTATTACCCAGGGAGCCAGGGGTGGATTTGAATGCACCTTCACAGCCCATGCCTATGCCTGAAGTACCACTGCTGGGGATAACACCTACACCAGATGTTCCAGGTCCTTTCCATCCAGGTACATCAGAGAAAACAGTAGAAGGGATCATAAAGGAATATATGGAGCAAATGCTGGGGGCCATGGGAGAGAATGGGGTGGCTCAGCTGGAAAAAGTGCTGGGAAAGATTAAGAAAGGAAAAGAAGAGGGTAAGCAGAGAGAGGCATTGCACAGAACACCCCAGGGAGAAGCAACCTGGACATAGGCACACCAGGGGTGTGGCTGGACAACCATGTCCCTCTGGCCACAGAAGAAAAGATACGGAAGGGGGAATACATGGACATGTTTTCACTGGCCACCAAGGAAAGCATGAAAAGCATGAAGAAAAATAGAATGTAGGGGAGAAGGGTATGGTTGTGGCCATCATGCTGCTGGGTAAGAAGGAAGGGGACAAAGGGGAAAAAGGTAAAACATGGGATACATGGACTGTAGGTTTCACCCACTACAGTGTGATAGTGAAGGAGAAGAGGCCAGAGTTGCCAAGGCCACTGTTGTCCTACTTCCTAATTGTGCACAGCGCATACAAGATATGGGGAGGGGCACAAACTGGATTCAGTATGACAAAATGTTCCAAACCTGGATGGTGATGTCCATTGGGATACACATTATTTGGACATTTGGTTTGAAACCATGATGGTGCCGGGGGGGGCAAGGGAGAATGGGGCAAGACTACAGCCTCAGCACAAAAATGTTGTTGGGGCTTCAATCGGGCATATTGCTCCTGGCCCAACTGCCGTTTCCATCATGCATGCTCAAAATGCGGAGGGAGCCACCCTGCGTCAAAGTGTAGGACATACCCGGCAAATGCTGGGGGCTCAGCATACAACCAGCAGCCCTTTCAGGAGGGCCATTCAGGGACGAGGGGACATGAGGGGCATCTAGTCAGGATGAGGTTTCTACGGGGGATGGGGGGTCAATCATATAGCTCAGGAGGATGTAAGGAGGGGAGCAGGGGTGGGGGCTGAGAGATTTCAGTTTGGCAGCAACCCCGGTAAAGCTGGAAGTTCTGACAGCCTGGCTGTCAGGCTATCCAGATGTACAAGCTGCAAGGATGCTAGAAGAGGGTTTCAGCAAGGGTTTTAGCCTCTGTTATAAGGGGTGGTGGGTGGCAACACGGGCAAAAAACCTAAAGTTCGAAAAGGGATGGGAGGAACTCCTCCACCAAAAGATCAACAAAGAAGTAAGGGTGGGTTGGGTTGAGGGTCCTTTCAAGGAGTCACCACTACACAACCTCAAGATCTCTCCATTGGGCTTGGTACCAAAAAAAAAAACAACCAGATGAATTCAGGGTGATCCATCACATGTCCTACCTGGTGGGGGAATCAGTGAATGATTATATCAGCGAAGAGGATGGTAAGGCATCATATGTGACACTGGATGAGGCAGTTAGGTTGATCAAAGGTCAAAGTACACCATGGATGGCGAAGACAGACATTGAGGTGGCCTTCTGCCTACTCCCTGTGAGACTGGGAGTCGCTAGGTTTCCAGATCGAGGGTGACTACTATTTCAATACGTCCATGCCAATGGGCTGCTCAGTTGTGTGCCCAGCTTTAGAGACCTTCAGCACCTGGTTACAGTGGGTATTTCAGGCGCAAGTGGTTTCTAGAGCAGTCCTGCATTATCTGGATGATTTCCTGATTATTAGGGAAGGAAGACGGGGGGCAAAGAAAATGTTAGAGCAATTTCAGGGCATATGCCAGACTCTAAGGGTGCCTCTAGCACCAGAAAAAATGGAAGGGCCCAGCCAATGCATTAAGTTCCTGGGGATTGAAATTGACACAATGGTAGGGGTTTTCTGGTTGCCACAGAATAAGGTTAGGCAGCTGAGGGAGCTGCTGAAGGTAGTCAGGGGATGCACGAGGGTACCCCTTCGCGCAATGCAACAGCTGATGGGTCACTAAATTTTGCATGCCGAGCTATTGCACCAGGGTGGGCATTTACACACCGCTTAGCACAGGCCACAAAAGGGGCATGCAGATCACACCATTGGGTAGACATCAAAAAGGAAGATTAAGGAAGCCATGCCTATGTAACAACAGTT
This sequence comes from Neoceratodus forsteri, assembly GCA_016271365.2. Classification (NCBI taxonomy): domain Eukaryota; kingdom Metazoa; phylum Chordata; order Ceratodontiformes; family Ceratodontidae; genus Neoceratodus; species Neoceratodus forsteri. The sequence continues at coordinate 313,483,183 of CM028134.1, read as the reverse complement.
CAGTAACTTTGAAAAAGTAATAAACATGCATTGAGAACACTCAGCTCAGCCAGCTTCACAGTATGATACAAAATAAGTGAGTTCTAGTTGGGTCCTCTTAAGGAACTTTCCCCATAATCCAAAGGCTGGGGTATGTGCTGGCTGGACCAAAGGACGGTAAACCATGGGGGGGTCTCTCTTACCTCACCAGGGTGGGCGAGTTGGGGGGAGAAGAGGGGTTATGATGGGAGAGCGGTACAACTCAGTGGTGTCCCTATAAGTTCCCATCTGTGAGCAGGGTTCTGGGGGGGCCTATTAAGCATATCAAGCCTCACCCCCAAGGGTCCCATCCAAATATGGGTTAACCCCAGTTTGCCTTGCTCGCTAGTTCCCTATCTGGGGGGGTTCATGGTGTGAGGCACCTAGGGATACAGCAGCCCTCAAGTGATCCCCAGCATGGTTTATTAAAGGGGGGCTGTCTGGGCCAGGGGTCAGCATGGCAATTGTAATACCCTGGGCCCTGTGGTCTCCCCATATGAATCCCCAATACTGGGAGGCAGAAGTAGGCAGCTTATGGCAAAATCAGTCAAAAGCAAAATATAGTTCAGTAAGAAAAGTCCACAGCTTAGCCTTGGTAGAAGATATCCTCATGCCGCAGAGGAATTTCTCTCAGTCAACCCTCCTTTCCTGGCATACTGGAGCTGATGAAATGGCCTCCTGCTTCTCCTCAAGGTAGCGGACCATCTGCCACTAGCGCAGAAAAATATTTCAGTCCTGGTTTAACCAGCAGTTGCTTCTCCTTGGGGTTCTCTGCCGGGTCCGATGATATTGCGACCCAGTCCAGTGGGGCAGTAGTGTCCATCAATTCAGCTATTGGACCTATGGGCTCAGCTTGCCCTTCATCACTGGAGGAATCCTTTCTGAGGAGCTTCGCAGGAGGAGAGATAGAAATCTGGTGGTGTCCCTGTCGGTGGCTGGTCTGGGATCTTGGCCTTGGGCGGGACACTTGATGGGCCTTTTCTGTCTCCCTGGACAGTGTGGGGGGGTATTTTCCCCATCTCAGGAGAGTGTCAGGAGGTCTAAACCTCACTTTCAGGTTCTTGGCAAAACTGGGAATGCAAGTAATTACAGACACGTTGCATTAGAGTAATAAACTTGTTTATTACTACCAAAAAGGATAAAATCACAGTTGTCCTAAGCAGTTCTTACCACTACGAACCGGGAACCAGTGCAATGTGTTCCCCTATACCTCGAGGTTTCTTTGTGTCTCTTGGGATCTCCGAGGTACAAGCATCTCACATTATATACCTATGAAAATTACTATGGTTACTGTAAGATAGAAACATTTCTGGTTACAGAGATGAGCCCTGTTGGCTAAATTAGAGGAGGCTCCGTGGTCCAAGATAACATCATACAATTTTGTAGTAGTCATCAGTTTGTGAAACAAAGGAGTACTTATACAGTGTCTTACATAACTCAGTGTAGTAGTACAAATCACAGAAAGGTGGCAATGCCAACTTATATATCAAAATTATTCCAAGGACACAGGTGTCCTAACATCTTATAACTAAGAAATACACAGAAAATACATAGAAGAATATATATGTATTAGCAGGCAAAGTGTATTACAATAACATGCATACATATCCTGACATCTACTCTTATACGGTAGATGCCCTTAGCCCTATATGTTAGTACAACATATACCTAAGCACTAGCTGTCTACAGTGTGCTCTGAGGGTATCAGTAAGGGTGCAGGGACCTAGTGTAACATTCCCCCCCATTGCCTTCAAGGGCAACACAGGAAAATCTAGGGAAAGGTCAGGGAGCAGTGGTTGTTTACAAACCCGACGCACAAGCTTAGTAAAGGAACTTGAGCTGCTCATGGTGTTGGCACAGTGTGCACTGTAGGCAGCATAGCATAATAATCAAGAAAAATATCAAAAATGCTTGTATAATAACAAAACATTTAAAAATAATTTCTAACCAGGTGTTAGTTAATGCATCATTCATATCACCATCATTAATTAATGAAAGGATAGTTTCATTGTCCTTGGTCATATTATTGCTGATGTGGATCAGGTGTGTATCTTTCCAGTCTAAAAGTGATTTTAATGAAAGTGTAAGTGGATCTATGTGTACATTAAAATATGGTAAACATTCAGAAAGTGTGATCAGATAATCGGGGTTACCATCAATGATGTCTGCATCAATAAGGGGATGGGGGTTATAACAGTTTGTCCAATAACAGTTTTCTGGTGTGGGGCAAAACAGAAAATTGAGGTTATCAATAACACATGTTTCAGAACCATAAGTATAGCTTTTGAGATTAGTAACCACGCAATACACTTCATCAGAATTATACTGAGATAGAACAGTGGGGAGTCTCCACTTTTGCAACTGTACCAGGCAGGTGTAGGGCATCTTGGAAATCTGTGTTGACATGCAATGAACCTCCTCACGAGAGTTTATCTGGAGCCAATGTTGAGTGTGAGAAATCTGTGCCATTTGTGCTGATGTCATCATCCATGGAAAAAGTTCAATCAATGCTATTTGGAGAATAACCACATACAGGTTGAATAACATCAAATACATCACATTGACACAAGTAAATATATTGCTTCTTTGCACAGCAGTCTGTGTCCGGAGCGACCCAGGCATCCAGGAAAGGATGGAAAACCAGCAAAGGAGGTAGATTCAGGCATTCTCTGTAGATGTCTTCATCAAGGTGCCCAATGGAGTGTACCAGTGCCAGCTTGTCAAACAAAGCTATAGTGAGATCAAAGCATGGTAAAGAGACAGTAAAAGAAACAAACATGGTATCTCCTATAGAACATTTCTTAGAAGTAAAACAAGGACCAGTATTAGGGTGTCTGGTCACAAAACCCAGGTTTCTAGCTGTAGAGAGAGGAATAGTTGGAGATTGTTGCATACACATAGCAATACAGCCAGGGGTTTTATATCATGGACAATACCATTTGGAAATGCATCTGTCATGTATGATATGAGGGATTCTTCCAGATTCTAGATCACGGAAGAGATTGTTGATGGTAGTGATAATGTATGAGCCATAGGCAGAGCAGAGAATTTCTCTAGTAATGTATTGTTTATCTGCTTCTTTGTTATTCTGTGCAATGAGTGTGTTAATCTTCTCTTTAGAGTCTGTAAATGCCTTAGTAATGTCGTGCATATTGTATACAGTGTATCTTTCTTCCTGACTAAGGCCATCCACACCATGCAATAATGGGGGTAGTATGTTATTCACCAAACCAGTCTGAAATTTGGCAGAATCAGATTTGATAGCAGCAATGTCTGCCTTATTCCAAATAGACATGGCCATACCAAAGAGACCTGTGACAATACCTGTTGCACCAGTGACATCAGAACTGTCAACTTCACGTGTATTACGTTTATGACTTTGATCATCAGAATTGGGTTTTCTCCTGAAGTTGCCTCTACGTTCAGTAGTATGGACCCCAGCAATAGGGTCTTGAGTATGAATTTGAAATGCAGCTAAACTATCAAGCAATAAAGTACTATAAAATGCTGACATATTAGTATTGTGACACATACCAAATTCTTTCATATTCCAGTAAGTAAGATTAAACAACACAGGTATGTGCATAAGTTGTAAATTATTAATCAATGAACCAGGGAGGGCAGTAGCTGTTAGACCACTGCGGGGACCAGGTGTGTGTTTTGGACATTCCAAAAGCTGTTTATCAGAGGGTGGTAACACAGAGAGGTACATGGCAGCAGAAGCTATGTTGTGTACTGCACAAAATTTTCAAGCAGAATCCTTAGACAGAGAATTACAATATGAGGGATCAATTAAGGCAGTAATATTGTATAAGCCAGAATGCCTGAGACCAGTTTATAGCAAGGACAGAGAACCATTTGGGGATAATTTAGCATCAGGCGAGCCCTCGAAAGTTCCTTTGGGGAGTTTGACCACAGGGATAATTTGTCCTTGTGATGTGGTTTGCCACTCAATTTGTAGGGTAGATTGATCAGGAGTGACAACTGAGGCAGTGAGGTAAGCATCAGAACCTTCCTGGACAGTAATAAGACTATTGGGTATTTTGATGGATACTCCCTCTGAAGGAGATGCTGGATGATCAAGGTGTGGTAGGAAGTTCTGTACCATGCCTTGGATGCAGGGGATAACTCCTGAGATGAGGAGATAATGGAACAAGATAGCCATCTTGTCAGTGTATCTGAAAAGTAAAATCAAACATTAGTAAGTCAGTACTATTCCACCCAATGGGGTGAGGAAAAGTAATTAAACTACTTTATACTGTTTCAGTTGGTTTGCATGTAACCATTTGTCAGTCATTTTTTTTTATTTTGCAGGAGTCTAACCTGATAGACTGCCGGACTAAGCTTATTGACAATAGGATATGGGCCTTCCCATTTATTGGAGAAGGAATGTGTGGGATGTGCAAATCGGAGGACCATTACCTGATCTCCAACCTGCCAATCCACTTCTTGTGCGTGCTTGTCAAACTGTACTTTGGATTTTTGCTGGGCCTTACCCATGCAGTTAGCAGCATACAAGTGTGTGTGTATAAGGTATTTTCTGAGTTTTTCCACATATTGATCTACAGACACATGGTCTGCAATGGGAGTGTGCAGGTCAAACAACAGGTTTTCAGGTAATCTCATCTGTCTTCCAGTCATCAACTCAAAGGGTGTGAACTGGGTAGTGGTTGAGGGTGTGCCCCTAATTGCCATAAGGAGTAATGGCAGCAGGGAATCCCAGGTTTGGGGATTGTTCTCAATAATTTGGAAAGCATTTGCTTAATCAGTCTGTTGGCTCTCTCTACTTGACCTGAAGATTGGGGGTGGTAGGGTATGTGGAACTTTTGTTGAACTCCAAGGAGTTCAAGATATTCTTTTATTAACTGACCTGTAAAACTGGTTCTTTTGTCAGAGTCCACCTTAAGAGGTAGGTCCCACCTGGAGAAAATTTGTTCCACCAGGATTTTGGCAGTGGTTTAAGTGGTGCATGTTTTAGTGGGGAAAGCTTCAACCCACTTAAAGAAGAGGTCAGTTACCACAAGAACATACTTGTTATTTCTGCTGGTATTGGTTAAGGGACCAATAAAATCAATCTGTATGGCATTCCAAGGGCCATAGTGTCATGGAGGGAATGAGCTTTAACTTTGTGTACACAGAGTTTGTGTATAAATTGTTGTGCCAGTGAATGTATGTATATTACCAGTTCCTTGTACTTCACTGGGCTGCCGTCAGAAAAGAAGAAGGAGTTCTTCTGCCAGAAAGGAAGGAATTCTGTAAGAGAACAACAAACCCAATTAGAGTATGTAAAACTGATGGTATCCTCTGTCCCATGCTGAATGAATTCAAGGGCACAGGCCACCGCTGCCATCTCTACATACTGTGATGATGCTACACTGCAACGCTTAGAGATTTTGACAGTGTTACCATAAGGGTAAATTACTAGAATGCCCATCCCTGCAATTTGTTCTCCCTGATAGTAGGATGCTGAACCATCAGTAAAGATACGACACAAAGAGGTGTTGTCAAGTATTTGTGGCATGGCAGGGAGAAAAGGACCTGGATCTGGAAGATCAGGTGACTGCAGTGTACAGTCATGGGGTTCTCCTTGGAAGAGGAGTCCATGAGCCAGCATAGATGGAATTTTTGTTGGATGTACCTGTATGTCTCTATCCTGGAGAAGAAGTGACCAGTGTGTCAGCCTGATATTAGAGACCGACCCGTCTTTCACTCTGTCTGAGAGCAGAAATGTAGTTGGTTTGTGGTTGGTGTTAATAATCAGAGGAGAGTACCCAACGATATACAGAAAGTGCTTGACAGCCCAGCAGGTGGCCAGAAGGTTCCTTTCGCAAAGGCTATACTTCTGTTCCACTGGGGTCAAGAGCTGTGATGCATATGCAATAGGTCTCAGGGTGCCATGAACCTTCTGGGCCAGCACTGCTGACATGGCAATGTCAGAGGTGGCACATTCCAGATGAAACAGTAGTGATGGATTGGGGTTAACCAGAGCTGGGGGTGGGAGACCAAGGCCTGCTTCAGTGACGCACAGCCTGGGTATGTATAGGGCCCCAAGTCCATGGAATATCCTTTTTTAATAGCTCATACAGAGGAGTGGCTTTCTGAGCAAAATCACAGATGAAATCTCTAGAATAGTTCATCATACCTACAAACCATCGAAGAGTTGCCACGCTGGTAGGCAATGGCAAGTCTTGCAGACCTTGTATCTTCTTCCAGGTAGAACTTCAGCCTTGGTCAGTTATTTTTAGACCCAGAAAGAGTACTGCTTTCTGACATAGTTGTGCTTTTGCTGGATTGCATTTTAAGCCTGCTTTCTGAATGAGAGTCAGTAGTTCATCCAAGAGATCCAAGTGTTGTTCCTGGTTGGCGGTTGCCAGCAACAGGTCATCCACATACTGCAAGAGACATTGGGGAGTAGAGAAACCCTCAAGGGCATCCATCATATGCAGATGGAACAGGGACAGGCTGTTATGGAATCCCTGTGGTAAGCAAGTCCACGTATACTGTCTTCCTTTAAAGGTGAAGGCGAACTTATATTGACTCTTGGGAGCGAATGGTAGTGACCAAAAACCATTGGAGATATCCAGGACACTGAACCATTTCAGGTCAGGGGTCAAAAGTCGCAGCACATCAGGTGCGGATGCCACAGTTGGAGTACAACTGGGGGTGACCTGGTTCAATTTCCTGTAGTCAATAGTAAGTCTCCAGGTGCCTGTGGGTTTTTTCATGGGCCACACTGAGGAGTTAGCAGTAGAAATGCATGTTCTGATTACCCCTTGCTTGAGGAGTGACTCTATTGTTTCTCTGAGAGAAGGCAAGGCCTCGGTTGGAAAAAGATATTGCCTTTGCCTCTCATGTGCTGGGCCTGGCACTTCGATGACAGTGTGCATTCTGCCACAGTCATGTTTGTTGATTGCAAACTCTTCCAAATGCCATTGCAAAATGGGGAGAAGCTTTGGGAAAAGCTCACGGTCTTTGAACAAATCTGTGACGTCATACTCTTTGTTGTTAGCAGATATTGTTGCCACAACATGCGAATCAGGGATCAAAATAGTGTGGTATTGACCCTGAATTTGTGTCAATAGCATATTAGCGAAATCCACCACATAGCTGTGTGGTGCAAGAAAATCAATTCCTATGATACTAGGATGAACATGCAATACCATCAGTTGGAAGGTGTGCGAGGCCTTTAAGTGGCCTAACTCTACCTGCAAGAGTAGAGACCGATATGCAGGTAATCTAGTACCATCTACTCCTGACATGTTGGTCCTCCATCCGGTGGACCAAGGAGATGTGTCCAGGTGGTCATCATGTAATACAGACACAGTCGCACCTGGATCTAGTAACACTATAAGTAGGTGGCCCCCGACCTCGGCCTCAGTGCAGGGCCTTCCGTTTGTATCCAAGACCAGCTTGTTTGCAATCTGGACTGAGGCCTGTAATTGTCAATCTGTACTGCTGGAAGCATGGGGAGGTTGGGTCTAGCTCCTTTGAACCACTTCATCATGCTGCACTGATGCTATATAAGGAGGAGCTTCTGAGTTCAGGCGGGTATGGGTCTGAAGGCCTGTACTTCCAGTGTCGCCATGGCCCATCGGGGTTTGGGTCACCAGTTATATAGCTGCAAGGGACTGAGCAGGAACAGCATCTGCCACAGAGCGCACTTGCCCCAGGAGCTCTCGGAATTTCCGATTTTCTTCAGCTATCTCCCTATACGAGGGGCCCATTCTTTGTTGTTGTTGTCTGCCCTTATTCTTGTGCTTCTTATTCTTTTTTTTCAATTCAAAGTTTATTGATACATTTTCCACAAAAAAAGGCAGTTACAATGAAAGTGATATTGAAATACAGACACAATGTAAGGGGTAACTGCCTAGCCCACCCTTCCCTCCCCTTACTGCAGTAACCAAACCTAGTGTCCCTTAAATGCCAAGCTCTTTACCTAAGATCCTACGTGGCCGTGTAACCTAAGACATACTTAGACCTGAGCCGGAGAAATTAGAGAGTGAAGGGGATCCCAGATTTTGGTATATGCTGCCAATCTATTATGAAGACTGGCAATTGCTTTTTCTGTACGTAGATTGGACAGAATTCCGTTTACCCATTCTTGGACAGATGGGGAGGACTTATCTTTCCAGTGACGTAAAATAAGCTTCTTAGCCGATAAGGCAATCATGGAAATATGAAACTTTCTTACTTTAACTCTAATAGAAGACAGGTCCCCTAAAAGGCAAATATCAGGAGTAAAATACTCCTGAAGTCCCAGCAGAGGGTCCAGGGTAGTATTAATTGAGTCCCATAAGAGGGCGACTTTAGGGCAAGACCAGAACATGTGAAGAAGTGTTCCTTCTTCCTGCAGACATTTATTACATATATTGGAGTACAGACAACCCCATTTCTGTAATTTAACCGGAGTGTAATACAAGTTATGTAAAATATGATATTGCATGAGACGCAGTCTGTCTTGAGAAATATATTTATGACAGGATCTCCACAGGGATTACCAATCCAAATGGTGCTGAGGGAGGATATTGTTCTAGAATCTTGTGGGTCCAAAGGAAACTCTGTATTTCTTGTGAAACAAAACCTGATATAATTTAGATATTACACCTGGAGATCCGGTGAGTGAAGAAACCTCAGGTATCAGGGCTGTGACGGTCTGGGGGGGGGATATTATCGAAATTGATTACAAATAAGTGTCTTAATTGTATAACTTTTAAGTGAGAGGAAGCTGTAATATGAAATTTCCTGATAATATCTCCCACTGACAACCATTGTCCATTTTCATCCGTGAGAGAAAGAAGTTTCCCATCTCCCAATTGGGACAACCATTGACAGGGAATCTGGTTCTTATTAATAGTGAAAGATGGGGAATTCCAGATAGACTGAGCCAAGTCCCGGTGGGGAGTATATTGCAAAAATGAACACAGTTGTGAATAAACCTTTAAGGAGGTAAATATTATTGGGGCACTCCTCGGTCATACGTACCTGGGGGATTTTAAGAAAGAATAAAGTTAGGGGTCCAGATTTTTAGACTTGATTACATCAATTCAATTCTAAGCCAAGCTGGTTGCTCTTTTTCTGGGCCGGGAGACACCCATCTCAGACATTTTGCTAGATGACTGGTCCAATAATATATAGCCAGATGGGGAATCCGTAAATCCCCTCCAGTTTTGGAGCTGCCAACCTGTAATAAGCCAACTGAGGGTATCTATCGGCCCAAATAAATCTAGTGAATATGCACATGCATCTTTTAAACCAGAGTAGAGGATAAAAGTATTGAGAAGAGATAAAGGGTAAAAATTCTAGGAAATATATTCATCTTAATTATGTTGATCCGCCCCATAATGAAATGGGAAGTTTGGACCACCTCTCGAGATCGTGAACTATCAACTGCGAGAGGGAATCCAGATTTTCCCTAAACCATGTTAAGGGGTTACGAGATAGCTTAATGCCCAAATATTTAAATGACCTGGGAGTCCAGCATAAACCTAAGGGACTAATATCATTTTTGAATACCTTACAGTTTAATGGGAAAAATAAGGATTTGCTAGCATTCAATTTGTAATTGGACAGGTCACTAAATCTTGCTATTTCACTCAACAAAGCCGGGACAGAAGATACCGGGTGAGATAAATGTATCAGCAAGTCATCTGCATGTGCAGTGACTTTGATTTCATGATGTCCAACCCTAATGCCTTGTATGGAAACGTTATTCAGAATATTTTGAATGAGAGGTTCCAGATATAAATTAAATAACAGAGGGATAAGGGACATCCCTGTCTGGTCCCTGAATAGAGTGAAAAGGGCTTAGAAAGGCCCCGTTCCCAGAGATTCTTGCTGTAGGAGTTTTATAAAGTGTGGCAATCCAGGATATAAATAGAGGAGGAAATTGAAAAGCTTCCAGAACTCGAAACAAAAAATTCCAATTCACTCGATCAAATGCCTTCTCGGCATCCAGGGAGACCAGTCCTGCAGGGAACTCGGCGTCCCTGGTAGCTGAGAAGACATGAGATAGGGTACGTAGGTGGTCAGAAGTTGAACACCCTTTCATAAATCCTGCCTGGTTTATACCTATTAACTCAAGGAGAACTACTGTTGACCTATTAGCTAATATCTTTGAGAGAATTTTAATATCCTGATTTAGAAGGGAAATAGGTCTGTAACTCTGAACAAGCTCAGAATCTTTATCTGGTTTGGGGAGAAGAACAATCAAGGCCTCAAAAATGTGAGGATCAACATCCGCCCCAGTTAAAATATGTTGAAATCAATGACAAAGTACTGGTAATAAGAGATTCTGAAAAACTTTGTAAAATAGGGAGGAGAATCCATCGGGGCCCTGGGACTTTGTCTACCGGCAATTCGCTAATAACCTCAGCAATTTCTTCCTGTGATATAGAAGTAACCAGAAAACCCTTGTGTCGATCTGAGAGGGAGGGCAAATGGGAATCCCTCAGATAACTCTCCGTACTCCCAGGACAAGGAGGATGCGCCATGTCACTGTACAAACTTGCATAGTAACGGGTGAATTCTAGTACTATTTCAGTGGGAGATACTTTTAGGGACCCATTAGCCATTGCCCTGATTGGAGGGATAAATCTCATTGATTCTTGTTGCTTAATATGCAATGCCAGTAGGCACCCCGCCGTTTCTCCCTGGTCAGTGTAACTAGCTCTTGTACGAATAATAGCTAATTCTGCTTTTTCCTGAAGTAGCTGTAAATATCTATCTTTCAACACTAAGTTTTCTCCTGTCATCATCAGGGCATTAATCAAAAATTATTTTCAAGTGACCTAATTTGAGACAGTAAAGATATTAATTCCTTCTCCTGTGCCCTTTTCCTGCCCACCGCCATACTAATAAGGATCCCTCTCATGAAGACCTTAAAGGCCCCCACAAAATATCCAGCTTTGCACTATCTAAAGGGTTGGATGAAAAAAAGGATTCAATTTGCTCCCTTATAAGCTTGCAGTATTTGACATCTTTGAGAAGTTGTTCATTAAGTTTCCATCTGGTTTCCCTGTTAGGTAAATTAAGGAATGCCAATTTGCACAATACCAGTGAATGGTCGGAGATAGAGCCAGGTTGAATCAAGGAAGCCTTAACCCCAGGTAGTAGAACCTGAGAAATAAATATGTAATCAATGTGGGACTGCGAGCTGTGTGCCATTGACCTGAAGGTAAACTCCCTAGAATCAGGGTGCAAGACACGCCAGACATCCCAGAGCCCGCATTGGTCCAATAGGTCTTTAAAAGCCTTCTGCCCCGGAGTAACCACTCCCAGACCTCTACCTAACCTATCCAGATTAGAATGTACTACTTGATTAAAGTCCCCCCCAAAATAATCCTGATGGGAAGCATTGAAAGAATAACAGATATAAGTCTTATAAAGAACCCTGGGTCATCTATATTAGGGCCATAAATACTACCGAGTAAAAGTGGAACAGACCAGAGAGTGCCTTTAACAAGGATAAACCTTCCCTCAGGGTCTTTAATGACCTGTGTAGAAATAGAGGAATACTTCTGTTAATCATAAGCATGACCCCACTGTTGGTAGATCCTGGACATTATCACCTGGCCCACCTGTCTCCTTAACTGTGAAGCTTCAGTTTCTAATAAATGAGTTTCCTGTAGGATAAGTTCTGAGAGCAGTAATAAACTTAAATGTTTAAGAGCCTGATATTGTTTGTGTTTTCCCTGATCCTCTTAACATTCCAAGTCACAAAAGTCATACTTTGGCCATCTAATAATGGTAGTCAGACTTAATGTACGCCCAGCACTCGGGATACATAGTACCTGCAACCCTACTCCCATGGTTACTGCAGTAAAACCCTCCCTCCTCCCCAACTCCTCCACATTTAACTCCTTTCCATCTCCCCAGCTGCCCCCCTATCCCCTAACAATACCCCAAATCCCGCACCCCCACCCAACCCTCCACACTGCCACAAGCAACGTTCAGCTCAGTACTGGGTCTTTTCCTCCATCTCCTGCCTCCCGATAATGCACCTCTGCTAATGGCAACAAATCCTGCATTCCACTGTAATTATTTGAAAAAAATGAACAATGTTGATTACCCCCCAAAAATGAGGGAATGGCCTTGGGCTTTCAATACCACCACACCTAAGTGTTAGCATGATAGTGACCTGGTAAACGAGGTATACAATGAGAACCATGTATATCCCAGGTAACCTTGGAAACCAGAGTGAAACTGAGAATGAGAATTGAGATCAGCCTTGCCTCATGGGACAGCTATACAAGAACTGGAACCAGATTGGGAACCTAGTGAAGGGGAATAACCATTTCCACAAACTGAGAGCAAAGATTGGGAGAAACCTTGCAACCGTGACTCAGGGAAAAAAAAAAAACAGAGAAGACGAGTCTTCCCAGAGGTTACCAACCTCAGATTGCAAGAGCTCTCCTTGGGAAAATTTGTTGCCCCGCACTCGGGTCTAACGAAAAGATTAAGGAAGATCCCCCTCGAATTAAGAGCTGCACCACTATGAATTACAAATGCATAGTGCACCCTCTAGTGGCCAGATCCTGATCCTAACATAGTGAAAGTGAGCTGCAGAGAAAGCCCAAGACCACTCTGATTTCTGATCCAAGTGAAATAAACATTAATCTTAGCCTCAGCAAGACAAATTCCCCCTTCTATTGTATGTACAATACTGAGGATACTGAAATATGAAACTCTGTTCCCCAATTAAACAAACCCCAAGACCCCAAGTGTCTTTTGCCCTTCACCGGCGTTGAACCTCTGAGATTAGGGCCCAAGAGACTGCTAGCAGGCATGCCCTGCGCTGATCCCCCAAGTCCAAACAAGATAACAGGAATTTCCAATCCAACTCGCTCTGAACATCTCCTCAAAGAAAGAGAAAACAAAAGTTCTGATCCACAGCTCCAAGCAGCTCTTCATCCGGCAAACAAGGCCTCTCAGGGCTCTCGAAACAGATCTGGTAGCATAGATTTAAGGCTTGTCAGGGCAACTGCAGGATCATCATAATTAAACCAGGATCCATTTATGAAAACTTGTAACCTGACCAGGTATCCCATCCTGAATTTCAGGCCTGCCGCGATAATCTTAGACACAATGGGTCGGAATGCTTTCCACTTCAGACTGACCGAACCAGGCAAATCTTGTGAGATTCTCAGTTTCGTGTTCTCCCAGCGGACCTCTTGTAAAGCTCTCACTTTCTGCAGAAAATGCTGTTTCTCTAGGAAATTCAAAAAACGACAGATGATAGGATGGGGGGAGCCTCAGGAGAAGGCTTAGGTCACAGAGACCTGTGAGCTAGCTCTATAATATATACTGGGCCAAAGGGAGAAGGGCCAGTGACCCGCTCCACCAACTTCTGTGTAAATGCCACAACATGCTGGCCCTCTTCTCCCTCTGGTAGCCCAAGTATCACCATATTGTTTCTGCGGCTACGGCCCTCTAAATCTTCGAGCTTGGCCTCGAGACGAGATAACTTCTGACGCATAGACACCAATTCAGGATTGAGATTCTCTAACTTTTTCTCCATCAAGACTATTCGAGCTGTATTATCAGAGACATTTAACGAAACTTCATCCAGTTTTCTAGAGAGATTTTTCAAGTCAATCGCCATTTCCTTCATTTCTTCATGAAAGGGCTTAAACTCTTCTAGGAACCTATTAAGCATTAAAGGTTCTTGCTCTCTGACTTGGCTCAGAGGATCAAGCCTCTCTGGCTCACCCAAGGCCTGGGATTTCTTGGAGGCCTTTTCGGGAGTAGCAGGGGGAGTGTGCTTCTCCTGGACTTTCTTCATGTAAGCCTCCATCCGCCAATCTAGTACTCAAACCAGATTTCCATGGTATTCAGATAGTACTAAATCTCCAAAGCAGAGGAAATGGAAAGATTTAAACATCCAAAAAAGATGATTTAATAATCGGGAGGCAGGAGCTTCTTGAAGGAGCTTCTACTCAGCACTCTGCATCACGTGTACTCCCTTGTGCTTCTTATTCTTATGATAGTTCCAGTTCCCACCCCATTGCTGCTGTTGCTGTTGTGGTTGTTGCTGTTGTTGTTGGACCTGTTGGGGGTGTTGGTTGTCTGTGGGGAGTGGGCTGTTTGTGTTGGGTCTGCCTTTCTACCGTGTAGTGCATCATGGCCTCTTGAGTAGGCTCCACGGTGGCTACTTTCTTGGAACCAGAGCCCAGATCATGGATGTAGAGTTGGTAGACTCTCTCAGTTTTCAGAAGGATGTCAGCAAACCTGTCCATGTTGGGATAAGTGGTTGGCTCTTCCTTTTCTCGTACTGCAGGAATCATGTTCCTAAGGAACAGGGTTTTGTACTCAATAAGATCTACATCTGCAGCTTCTTGTGCCAGGTGCTTTCCTGCTTGGTAGACCATCCAGAGTCTCTGGTGGTAAGCCACTGGACTTTCCTTTGCATTCTGTTTTACAGGGAATGCAAGCATCAATCCTACTACACCTGGGCTGTGTGCAGAAATGAGCTCAGCTGCAACCTCATCAAAGGTGGCATTGCTGTCCTGGCAGATGGCATCGGGGAGTCTGGCCCAAAAACTAGGATTGATGGTCTGGTGTAATATCTGGACCTGATATTCTGCAGTGAGGCTAAGCAACTTGCATTTAGAGCACACCTTTTCCAAGTGGCAGCTGAGATTGTCGGACTGGTTCATCCGATCGATACTGTCAGCTATTTGCTGAACAGAGTAGGCCATTTGTAGGGGATTACTGGGCCAATCAGGTGAAGGTAGGTTATCTTGAGCACTGTCTAGGGTAGCCCAGACTGCAGCCTCAGCTGCAGTATGAACAATATCATCCTGAGTACCAGCCTCTTGTAGAAGCTGCCTGATTGGGGTTTTAATGGTCCATTTACTTCTCTCAGGAATAGGTATATTACCGATTGCATTTTCAATCATTATTTAAATCTCCTGCCTGTCTTCCACATTAATAATGGCTATCAGTGGTGCTGTCAGGACCAGGCCTGGGCCTGCTTCCCCCCATCATGGGGTCTGCCATGTTGGCGTTTCCCATGATGGGCATCACGACGTCTATGATGTGTGAAATGGTGTGGGTGGAGTGGGGACCCGCCATGTTGTGAATGGCTGGGTGGGGTTTCTGGGCCATAGTAGGGGTATGACTGTACGTAGTACTGAGAGATGTCATCATCTGATACCTCCCCCTCAGATGACGTGTGTAAGGCAGGGGCTACACCTCCCATCACCTTAACATGTCCAGTCAGAACCTCCCGCTGATGATGCAGTTTCGCCATCTTGGTTTTATATTCAGCATGACTCACAGTTGCAAGATCCATATAAACCTCATCCTGCATTTGCTTTTGCAACACTATATACGCAGTGTTCAATTTACAATTCTCCCTGGTTGCCACTTCTAAGTCATTACGTACCTGGTTTATCTCATCCTGTAGCTCTCCTATCTCCTCACTCAACTGTGCATTCGCTGTACTTAACAAGTCATTCATATGCAATGCCTGTCTCTTATCCTGTCTTAAACTTTCACACTCCTGCATCAACATACAAAGTCCCTGTTCTCCAGCCTGAACCGAATGATGCAAAAGTGAATCCTTTTCATTTCGCAGTGTTTGAAGTTCAGACTCCAAATTCTGCTGCAGTCTAATACATTCCATTTCCTGCAAACCTATCTATTGCTTAAGAGATGAAATATGCAGATCGAGGGTTTGAAACCTTGCTTCGGAGGCTTCCAGAGCAGCGTAGAGAGTTGCGACCATCAGCCCTTTGGCATGGCACTTATCGGTTGATTGTCTCGTCTCTGTGTACTGGGTTGAAATACCCAGTATAGGGTTTTTGGATTGACTTGCATCCCACACGAAATCAGCCCATCCTCCATGGGAGGCAAGGAAGTTAGAGATATCGAGTCTCAGTTCTGCGCAGATATTTGATATGATGGCCATTGCGTGGGAGGGAATGAAAAATCAAACTGTGAAAAAGGCACCGTGCTATGTATCGATCCACAGCAGGAGCACGTTATACACAGTTGGGCTACAGTAGAATTTGTAGGCTTACAATTCAAAGCTGCTGTGGAGTGGGTCGAGTCGGCATCAACCACACCCGAGAAAAATAGCTAGACTTTGTAAGTAACTACAAACTTGTTTTGAAAACGGGAGAGGTGATACAGAAATGTACACCTACTGTCCCCGTTGGGAAGGGAAAAGTTGTAGCAACTAGTGAAAGCTTACAAACACCAAATATTGTCTGCATGCAGTCACCAGTTGTCAGGAGGTCTAAACCTCACTCTCAGGTCTTGCCAATATTGGGAATGCAAGTAATTACAAACACGTTTCATTAGAGTAATAAACTTGTTTATTACTACCAAAAAGGATAAAATCACAGTTTCCCTAAGCAGTTCTTACCAATACGAACTGGGAGCCAGTGCTAAGCATTCCCTATACCTCGAGGTTTCTTTGTGTCTCTTTGGATCTCCGAGGTACAAGACTTAGCATCTCACATTATATACCTATGATAATTACTATGGTTACTGTAAGATAGAAACATTTCTAGTTACAAAGATGAGCCCTATTGGCTAAATTAGAGGAGGCTCCATGGTCCGAAATAACATTATACAATTTTGTAGAAGTCATCAGTTTGTGAAACAAAAGAGTACTTATACAGAGTCTTACATAACTCAGTGTAGTAGTACAAATCACAGAAAGGTGGCAATGCTGACTTATATCAGTCAATCAATCAATCAAATCTATATTTATCCAGGTGATCACCATTGAGCAAGCTCATTTACAAGGTGGACCTGTTGCTGGCAGGGAAAATTGTACAGTTACATATAATTATACATAATACAAAAGGAACAACATGTTTACAATACTGATAGGAGCAGAGTATTTACATTCCAAGTCACATGTACAAGAAAGATATACATAACACAGCCCAAATGTAATATATATATAAAGTTCCCACAGGAGCAGGA
The DNA here is from genome assembly GCA_016271365.2 of Neoceratodus forsteri. Lineage (NCBI taxonomy): Eukaryota > Metazoa > Chordata > Ceratodontiformes > Ceratodontidae > Neoceratodus > Neoceratodus forsteri. The sequence continues at coordinate 313,466,227 of CM028134.1, read as the reverse complement.
CGTGTATGAATGCCATATACAAACCATAGAAGAAAAAAGAAAGATTATTTATATTCCCGTCCAGCAGAAACACATTACAGGCCTGGATGGAAATTCCTAATCTATGGAAGTGTGCATAACAGTGTGTAAGCCTTAGGTAAATGTGGCAGAAGGGGGGTGGTGAATAAGAGAGATGCAGAGGGTGCTAAGGGCAAGTGGGGCAGAGGAGGGGAAGGGGAGTAGTAGTGGCAAGGGCTGATTTGGATAAGCAGCTGGGGCTAGTGTTGAAGAAGAGAGGAACAATAGTCAAGCTACTAGGAGAGACAAGCAATTACAGATTTCAGCTAACGTTTTGTCATAGAGGGTCTTAAAGAAGGCAGAACTGACAGGTGAGCTAAGTCGCAATGATTTTTGTATCCTATTCCAGAGAGTAGGCAGGGCATAGCTTATGGCGGCCTTTCCAAAGTGAGTGTTGGCCCTTGGGACATTCAAAGAAATGTGCAATTGACTTCTTAAGGCATAGTTCCTAATACGACTAAGGGGGAGACAGTCAACAATGTATTGTGGGAGTTTGTTGGTAAGGGCTCGGAGCGTCCATAGGGCTGCATTTCTATAACACCTGTATTGAAGGGAGGGCCACCCTATGGCTGTGTATAAAGAGCAGTGATGTGTGGAGTACGGGAGGCCAGTTATAAATCTCAGTGCTCTATGATATAATACATCCAGTTTTGCAAGATATGAGGCAGGGCAATGGCCATGAATGAAGTCAGCGTAGTCAGTTAATGAAAGGAATGTAGATTGGACAAGCTGCCTTTTTCTGTCTGTGGTCAAGAAGCATTTAATTCTGAAAAAAAGATCAAGTCTCTGCCTCAGTTTTTTCAGCAGTTCTTATGTGTGTTCCACAAAAGAGAGTTTGTTGTCTAGCCAAATACCAAGGTATTTGAAGTTAGTCATAAATTCAAGATTTTCTCCTAATAAGGTAGAGATTAATGGTAATGGACTAGCGACAGCAGAGTAATCCCCTGGGCCTGATGGTGAGAAAAGAATGGCCTTGTTTTTTTTTGCATTTAGTAGTAACTTTTTGCTAAGGAACTGGTACTGCAGAATATTAAAGTCAGCTTGTAACTCAGCACAGAGAGCTTCAGGTGATTCCCAGCTTAAGTAGAGCACCATGTCATCTGCAAACAAGTAAATACTGGCATCTTTGATGCCTACGTCCAAGCTGTTGATATAAATGGCAAACAGTAATGGGTCCAGTATGGAGCCCTGGGGGACACCTCTTTTTATCGGTTTAAGTGGAGAAATCTCTCCATTAGCCTTAATTTGTTGCTGTCTATCAGAAAGGTAGTCTTGGAACCATTCCAGTGTGGTTGAGTCAATACCTATAGTTTTTAAGGTGGAGAGGAGCAGGCAGTGGTCGACAGTGTCGAAAACCTTACTGAGGTCCAGAAACATGGCACAAACACATTTTTTGTTGTCTAGGTCCCATTGCCAATCATTAGTAACTTTTTCCAGTGCCGTAATTGAGCTATGCTTAGCTCTAAAGCCAGACTGCATTGGGTTGAGTAGTCTAGCATTGTCTAAGAAATATCTCAGCTGCATATCCACAATTTTTTCCAGAAGTTTTGAAAGTATGGGAAGAAGGAAGATTGGTCTACAGTTATTTAGGTCACAGGGGTCCCCTGCTTTAAACAGGGGAATGACATGAGCAGTTTTCCATGCCTTGGGGATGGAGCCTTGTGCTAGGGACAGATTGAATAGGTGTGTTATAGGTGTAGCAAGTATATGGTATGCTATTTTCAAGAAATATGGGTTGAAGGAGCCAGTCCCAGCACTTTTTTTAGTATCTAGTTGTAGAAGAAGATCTTCAACTTCTTTTATAGTGGTAGGTGAAAAGGAGAAATCCATGTTATTGCTACTTGGTTCTGAAGACTGGGTGTTGGTCTGAGGAAGAAGGCTACTTACAGGTGCATTATCAAATGCCAGGCCAGCAGTGGCAAAGTGATTGTTGAAAGCCTGCAGTATCTCTAATTTATCATTGATAATATTATCAGTGGTAATTTTGGAAGGAAGCGCACTTCCTGGAGAGTGGCCAGATAGCTCTTTTATGGTGGACCAGAACTTGGTAGGGCAGTTTGACACAGAGAGTAGCTTGGTTTGATAAAAGTTGGCTTTGGCCTCTCTGATCAACTTAGTACAGACATTTCTAGATGCCCTGAAGAGACACCAGTCTGCGTCGGCACAAGATTTATGAGCCTTATTCCAGAGGTAATCTCTTTTGCGTAAGACAGCCTTCAGATCTGGTGAGAACCAATGACAGGTTCTGGCTTTTATTTGTGCTTTAACCAGGGGAGCATGGCTGTTAAGGGCGCTGGATATGATTTCATGAAGAACGTCATAGGCATCGCTCACTGACTTAGCCAGGTAGAAACTTTGCAATAGCAAAGAGTTTTTTAGATCATTGAAGTATGCAATAGGATTGAAGTTCTGTCTGGATCTTTTAGAGGAAAACTTTGATGTAGATAGAGGTTTGGTAACAGTTCTCATGCCACCAATAAAGCAGTGGTCACTAACGTCCACTAAGAGGATACCAGCATGGGAAAAGGAATGAGGTCTGTTAACAAGGAGAACATCCAAGAGAGCACTTCTCATTGGATATTTTTTTGTTGATGCAAGTAGGCTCAGTAATAAGTTGAGTGAGCCCATGAGAGTCACAGAATTGTTTCAGGGGTAACGAGATCTTAGTCAGCCAATCATAGTTAAGCTTGCCTAGTATGATTGTTTCCATTGGGGTAGTATCCAGGTGGGATGACAGGTGTGTCAGAAGTTGTGGTCCTGCTGCTGGAGGTCTGTTGTAGCCTATGATGTGGAACGCCACTGATGGGGAAAGCTCGACTTTAAGAGAAAGGCATTCAAATCCACAGGAAAAGGAGGTAGTATCTAATATAGATACTGAGAATTTGTTTTTAACATAAACGGTTACTCCTCCACCCCTGGTCTGCCTGTTGGTTCTGAAGAGGAGGTAGTTAGGGATGTTTACCTCTGTCTGGGGTGGACACCAGGAGCCATGTTTCCAAAAGCATGAGTATGTTTGGTGCAGTATGAATAATCCAAGCCTGGATTGAATCGAGCTTCTTTAAAAGACTAGATACGTTAGTACACAAGATGCTAATTCCTTTCAAAGTTGTGAGTTCAGAAGGAGATGAGAGCACTTTCGTAGGGCCAGGGTTAAGTTCGATGTCACCTGAGCATAGGAGTAGAAGGAGCACAATTTTTCTCAGGGCAGTAAGGAGAAGTTTAAAGGCACAAGTATTTCTACATCCGGTATATGTTTGAATACATGGATCCAAAGACTGAATCATCTTATTGTGCTGCCCTACGGATGCATATCCTAGGATCCATGCAGAATAGCACCAAGCCATAACTAGTTTGAATGGATAGGGTATAGGACCACATAGAGGATATTGGTTAGCAGTTCCACTTCAAGAAGATTCCACAAACTGTGAGGGGATCAAAGGCATACAGTGGCAGCATAATACGTTCATTGCATTGGTATATGGGGAGACTAGCATGGTAGAACATGCATCTTTGTTGGAATCAGTTCTGTAAGGTTGCCTAACCACATAGGGTATTATACAAAGGCTGGTGAATAAACGTAGCCAAACAAGGCCTGTCATGGTTGCCCTTTATGTAAGTAAGGAGTGTACTGCAGTAGCTTCTGCTATCTAAGTTATATAGGTCCCGGGGTCATTGTTCCGTATGCGACTGTTTGGGGAAGTTTAAAAATGGAGTAAAGCAAGATAAATGTATACTGCTCTTGACTAGAGAAAGGAGAGAGTAGCTCAAATTAATAGTGGGGCAACACAAAGGCTAGCAGTCTGAGCGAAAACAGCTTAAGTAGCAACTGAAAAGCCTGTGATTTCCTTGGCGCCTTGCAGTCTGGAGAGAGCTACAAAGTCACAAAGGGGCTGTAACACATGGTTGTTGGGAAAATTTTTAGACAATAAACACAGTTTTTTGGCAAATCAGTCACAGTTCAGCAATTTGTAGTACAATTTTCAAGTAAAACAGTGCCTTAGCAAGACAGGATGTGCTAGACAGAAAGACAGGATATGCTAGTCAGCAATAAGCAAACGTAAAGTACCAAAGTGGTATGCCTTAGCAAGACAGAGTGAGATAAAGCTGCTGGAAGGCTTAGTTGCAAAAAGGGGGTGGGAGGAATTGCAGTTGTTGACAGTAAGTAACCAATAATTTGAAACATCAGGTAGGAGTGAGCAGAGACTGTGTGCATTTAAAGGAGGCCTGGGGGGGTGGGACAAAAAATTAAGTGGAAGTTTACAGAGCTAGCACTGAATCAGTGCACATACAGTTGGAGAGAAACTGCAGCGGGGGGGAATAGTAAGTTACTTTACACAGGCTGAGCAGAACAGGCTAAATTAAAATATATAAATTAGAAGCTGAGTACAGGGATGCAGGCTTACACATGTCTCGGGTGCTCCTGTCTCAGGTGAGTGAGACCAGCCAATCAGGGAGCTCTACACAGGCATGGAGCCAATAGTGCTACATATATATCATAATTAGGGTTTCCGGTTTTAGGTGTTTATTGTTTAACAAAAAAGGCGTTTATTTTTCAACTTTTCTCGCTAGCTTTTCAGGTAGTAAAATTCTGTGTTTTCCAGTGTAAATAAATAAGTCTTAACACATTTCCAGTAGTTATCAGTGGTTTATTGTAATAAATTTTTGTATTTTAATTTTTTTTAAAAGTCATTGTGTACATTACTCTTCCAGTTCAACAACTGCAAAAATAATTAGAATTGCACATAACCCCATCAGTAGCACCATATCCCGTATTATTAGCACCAACCATACTGAACATATTTATAGCACCATAGAATCAATATCTGCAATGCAATTGTTTTGTTTAGCTGCTTTTAATTTCCCTACCTTTATCCAAATTTCTTTTGTTTCAATTCCCCTTCCCTTGCTCTGTACTTTTACTCGCTACTTCCCTACCTCATTCTTTCAGTCTCCCTATCCATTCTCTCATCTGCCCTGTTCCTGCTCCACCTCCACCGGTGCTTGGCACAGACCCCCACACTTCTTCTCTCCCTCTCTCTCTCTCTCTCTCTCTCTCTCTCTCTCTCTCTCTCACTCCACAGAAGGAGGCCCTGACTTGGGCATGCATTCCACTGGAGGTGCACTGCGGCGCTTCTCTACAGCCACCTGCCTTTACGCTCCAGCAGCCGGCCGACTCATCAAGGTAGAGTTCAGAGAGCAGACTGTTATCTACAGGGGGGCTGTTGAAGTGTTACCTGCTGATATTCATTTGCTCTGTCATCACCGGGGGTTGTCCGAGAGAGCAGCAGCTCTCCCCCCGCCATACCTTACATGAGGAGCTGCAGAGCACTAAATCTGTGTACTTTAATTGTGACTTGCCTAGGATAGCTGCATTCTGCTGGATGATAATCAATGTGACTGTAAATGTTATTCTAGTATGGAGGTGCTATGCTATATGGCTGTTAACTGTGAATGTTTTAAACACTATCTCCCTCTTGTACTGATCTGAAGTTGGCCTCTCTCTACCCCCCCTTTCCCCTCTGAGGGTCTCCTTTCTTGTGGATATCAGCGGGAGAGCGCCGCAGGTTTATGTATTTCGGCGGTTATCGGTTTTAACCGAAATCGCGAAAAAAACGTTGGTGGTGTTTTATTGGGGATTATCGGTTAAAACCGAAAACCGGAAACCCTAATCATAATATATATCATAATTATTCCAAGGACACAGGTGTCCTAACATCTTATAAGTAATAAATACACAGAAAATACGTAGAAGAATATACAGTATATGTACTAGCAGGCAAAGTGTATTACGATAAAATGCGTACATATCCTGACATCTACTCTTATGTGGAAGATGCCTTTAGCCCTATATGTCTGTACAACATATACCTAAGCACTAGCTGTCTACGGTGTACCTCTGAGGGTATCAATAAGGGTGCAGAGACCTTGTGTAACAAGAGCCATTCATCATGGAACTGTGTGCAGGGAGATCCTTCTTTCCATTCGATCGGGCCCTGGGGGGACATATCTGCAGTGGGACTGGTCCATCAAAGATTGTGGTCACTGTGAAACTGTTTCCTGTTTACCCCCTTTCCATTTGTATAGACCCTGATCACCTGGAGCCCGGAGGCATCTGGGAGATGTAGTACATTTGAAAGTCACAGGCCAATATTTGTTGAGCCAGGCCTCGGCCTCTTGTGGAAGTTCAGCCAGAAAGTCCTTGCTATCTTTGAATATCAACAGGGATGTTAAACTTTTGAAGCAGTAGTTAAACCCGCTGTCCTGGAGAGTCTTTTTTAGGGGTACAAATGCCTTGCATCAGACTGCCACCTTGTGGGATAAGTCCCTATAGAATGAGATGTTAGCTCCTCTCCAAGTGAAGTCTCCAAAGTCTCTGGCTACCCTCAAAACCTGTTCCTTCATGGAGTACCTCAGGAGGTAAGCAATAATAGACCTGGGAGGGGAGTTGGGTGGGTCAGCTTTTCCATAGGCTCTGTGTGCCCGTTCCACTTTAACTAGGCCCCTCCAGCATTCACCAAACAGTTTGGGGATAAAAACATTAAGGAATCGTTCCATGTTCTGGCCCTCCATGCCCTCGGGGATGCCCAGGATTCTGATTTTGTTGCAGCATTCCCCGTATTCGTGGTCCTCAGCCCACTCCCAGAGCCTAGCCAATTTTGCCTTGTGGTCATGTAGGCATTGTCGGACTAGGCCTTGTTGCCTCTCTAATTCCTCTGTCCATTGTTTGGCCACATTAAGCTTGTCCTCTGTCCTGCAGATGTCAACCACATTGCCCATTAGTGCCATGCTGATGCCGTCCACTCTGACTAGGTGTGCTTTGAACATTTTTGTGATATAAGACAGGGAGTCCGCAGCTGGGGTTTGTAGTCCTGTAGGTCCTTGTGGATTCCCTTAGATGTTGGAAGAGGGGGAATGAGGAAGCAGCCATCATTTTGGCCTGCAGCTACAGGAGTGCGCCGGGTGACACTGTAAAGAACTGAACCCTTTTAGCGGTAAGTTGAAGTTTTCTGTCTATCCAGTTCAGTTTGAAAAGGAACACCCATGGCTAGGTCTGGGAGGTAGCTTGGCCCCTTTGGTAGCTTGTATGATGCAGGAAGTGCAGGTTGAGGCCCGAGTGGCTGGTCATACTCAGTGTGCCAGTATTCCAAGTGTTGGCATTTTCCACTGTAGCGAGTTGGAGCATTCAAAATTGATGCCTGGCAAGCAGCAAGGGTTTGTTGGGTTCTCCCCTGATGGTATTTAGGCAGATTAGTCCCATACCACATCTGTGAGAATGAAGATTGTGTCCAGGTTAGGAAAGAGCAAACACTTTCAGCAGCCATCATGCTGGTGCTCAAGCCACGCCCCCAGCGGAAGACTTCCTGGCAGCCCAATCATCCAGACCCAGAGGGTTCCAAGGGACATCAGCAGCTGCAACCACCAGCAATCCAGTAAGGAACCATTTTTCTTATTAACTGTCAAATCCAGCCCCAGTGAAACAAGACTGGAGGGCAGGGGGGGTAAATTTCTGCAGCATGGGTGCCAAAAGAAGGGACATTATGTAAGAAACTGTCCTAATATAAAGAAAGAGACAGCTCACCTAGCTTTAGTGAACTGGTGTCACTTTATGGCTACTATGCAGATTGGATCACAGCAGATGATGGGACTGATTGAGGCCACCAGAATCTTGTGTGAGCAGATCTGGTGAATGGGAATAATAAAGGGCCAGATACAGCAGTCATCTGTGTGTATGATGACACCCATTGCTACCCTACAGCCACCATACAAATGACTGTTCAAGAAAAGATACATCAGGTAGAAGTGGAGTTGGTACCTCACCAATCTGTGCCAGTTGTTATCGAACATGACCACCCAGAGTTTGCTTCATTTCTACATTGTCATGCCACACAGCACTCTGATGTAGTAACTGTAACCACCAAAGCTCAAGTGAAGCAAGGACAATTGCCATCTGTGTTCCCATTTGATGATGATGTTTTTGAGGATCCTGGCAAGGACCATAAAATTAAGGCAGAGAAGAGAAAGCTGAAGAAGGACTGGATTGATACTCATGCTGGTGTATAGCCAGACTTGGGACACACTTTTAAATGTGATATGCAGCATGAATAAAAAGCAGGCCCTTCACTTAACCCTTTTTTTCACAGGTGGTGAAGGGAGTTGAAAAAGTTCACCTCTGTTTGTTGTAAAGCACGGAATAATGTACGGAGAATGCTGAGGAAGTATGTAAAAGAAGAGGGTAGAGATTGGGATAGGTATCTCCCCTATTTACTTTTCACTTACAGATAAATCCCTCAAGCATCCACTGGTTTCTCTCCTTTTTCATTATTGTATGGGAGGAACCCGAGGGGGCCACTGGATGTGGTTAAAGAACACTGGGAAGGAGGTGGGATATCTTAATGTCATCGAGTACATGACTCAGTTATGCAAATACCTGGTGAGGTATATCAACTTGGCACACCAGAGATTGAAACAGAAGCAAGACTTGCAGAAAGAAAGATATTGACCAGGGTTTGAAGACTAAAACATTTCAGTCAGGGGACAAAGTGTTATTACATCTTCCCTCCACAGAGAACAAACTACTCATGAAATGGCAGGCCACTTCATCGTTTTGATGCAAACAGGAACAGTGAATTATGAGCTTAGTATGCAAGGAAAGAGACCCCTCCAGAAAATTTATCCTGTGATCCTCCTTAGGAAATAGTGTGAGAAGCCTAAACCCTGTCTTTATATCAATCGTGAAGTTAGGGAGTCAGAGCTGGAGGTTGCCTATAAAAGGCTAGAGCACTCAGAACAGTTGGAGGAGATCCAGTTAAAGCCTGAACTGGAGCCTCAGCAACAGAAAGATTTGCAGGGGGGTATTACAAGAATTTGAACCCATATTCATAAACACTCTGGGGAAGGCCAAAGGAATTGTGCACACCATAGCTGCACACAAGACAAGCCCATACACTAAAAAACCTACAGATTACCCATGAAGGTGAGGGGTGAGGTGATTCAGGAAGACAAAAAAATGGAACAGTTAGGCATAATTGTGCCCTCAAAGAGTGCATGATTTTCACCCATGGTCATAGTAGACAATAAAGAGGGTGGGATATGTCTATGCCTAGATTTGAGGAAGCTTAACAATGTGTCACTATTCGATGGCTATCCATTGCCCTGAATAGATGACATAATTGACCGGCTAGACAATGCACAGTATATTTCCACCCTTGACCTTACTAAGGGATACTGGAAAATCCCCTTGTCACCTGATTCACAAGATAAAACGCATTTAGCACTCCACTTGGTTTATACCAGTTTGTCACATTGCCATTCAGACTACATAGGGCCCCAGCCACTTTCAGCATTTTATGGACCACATACTAAGACCACACACTGAGTACTGTGCATCTTATTTGGACAATGTGGTCATATTCAGCCCTGACTTGGAATCCTATTTTAGACACTTGTCCCAGGTGCTGAAAGCAATAAGGAGTCAGGAGTGACCATTAACCCTGCTAAGTGTGCCCTAGGAAAGACTGAGACCAGATACCTAGCATCCATTTTAGGCAACAGACAAGTGAAGCCCGAGGTGGAGAAGGTTACAGCAGTAGCAAACAGCCCAATACCTATCACAAAAAAGTATATGAGATCTTTCCTTGGCCTGGCTGGTTATTACCAGAGATCTATTCCTAATTTCTCAGCCATTGTCAGTCCTTTGACTGATCTCACTAAAAAGGGGTGCATGAATAAGATTCAATGGACCCTTATTTGTGACGAGGCTTTTAGAAATATCAAGGCCATTTCATAAGTTTCCTAAGTTCAATTCGAGATGATAGCGTTTACCAAGGAATCTCATAACTAAGGTTAACATTGTAAATATCCCTTAAATTTTTCCTGTGATTCTATATTAGGCCTCCAATTTGTTCTTAAGGCTGAGCATACTATCACAAACAACTATTTCAGAATGGAATCGATTTCAGGGGGACACTACTCTCTGGTTCACCCAGGCTCCCCTCTTATTGGATTTGTACAACTCCCCTTTCAATTGGTAATCATGTATTCTTATAACTTTAGTGGGATCTCTCCTTTGTAGACCCACATACTCCCATAAATCCATATTCCGGAGGGCAGAGTATACCAAGCATAAGTTCCCCCTAAGTCTTTTGTACTCCAGGGAGTACAGGTCTAGTTCTCTTAACCTGTCCTCATTCTGTGTTCAGCTCCTGTATTGAAAAGCTCTGACTTCAACCAAGTGTTTGAGGCTCAAGTCAATGTATCAGAGAATGATACTGGGGCAGTCTTATCTCTGAAAATAGATGGGGAAGAACATCCAATCATGTAGATCAGCAGGAAGCTACATGAGAGGGAGAGAAGATATGCTACAATAGAGAACGAATGCTTAGCTCTGAAGTGGGCTATTGCATCTCTAAAACATTACTTTTGGGGGGTCTGAATTTAAGGTGGTAACTGATCATAACCCCCTTTGCTGGTTGCACCAAATGAGAGGAAATAAATCCCTGTATAATGCAGTGGTGTTAAGCTCTTCAGCCCTATTGATTTACTATATCCCACAGGGCAGGAACAAAACATGTAAATGCTGATTTCATGTCTAGATATGGTGCAGGAATTGACGTCAATCAGTCAATCAATCAAAATCTTTATTTTGCCACGTGAAACATCATTGAGACAAGATCATTTACAAGATGGACCTGGGGCAAAAAAATTGCCAACGTACATAACAATTACATAGTAATAATAACAACATAATAACATATAACCATCATCATCAATATGATATCAATGAAATGTGATGGACTTTCCCTAAAAGGGGATAGTGCAGGGGAAGGTACCCTTAGTCTCTCTTAAGAAATGTGTTAACACCTCAGGGTAGAGAATGATGATGTCCACTATGTTTATGATAGAATGTTTATCGTTAATAGGGACCCTGAGACGGAGCTTCTGAAGATGGATAGGTGGAAACTCCATCCCTTCCAGGGACTGGAAGGTGGTAAGCAGTCTGAAATAACTGCTTCCCTCTTAAGGTGGGGGATATGTGACAGGGATATCCTTCTACTCTTGAGGACCAACCTTTTCTTAAATCTGTTGCAACAGTTCTTCTATTTCTTTACCTAATTTATCCTTTACAATTTGTAGTCCATAAGATTGGCCAGCTATGGGCACCCCTCCTCTTTCTTGATTAAGCTGTAGTGTCCTCTTTAATTTTTCCTTTTCCCTCTTGGTCCTCATACAGGAAGGTTTTTGTGGTGACCTCCAAGCTGATGGAAAACAGGCTGTGTTCCTCATTGTTGGATTTAGTATGCAATAGCACTATGTCATAAAATACCTTGATGTATATGTGTTATGTGTATGAAACCAGTAAATGTTGAAAATATCACGGCACTAGATGTTTTTGATAAAGGTAAAAAGCTACTATGGTACTATATTATAAAAATTAAGTTACCAGGGTAGAGATATCAGAAACCCCTGTTGTGTTATTTAAAATGCATGTCAATTACAGATTGTCTGAGAGGCTCTTTGGCACCATGCATTCTTGCTTTAAGCTGAACCAGCCTAAAATTTCATGGTTTCATAGATTTCATAGATCTGTCAGGTTTTAATAGACTTTAGTCCTTTATGCTTGCTGAATTGAGATAATTATAACCTTTATTTGGTTTCAACACTCATTGCGTTATCCAGTCTGGTTTTAAAAATGTTTACATTTTTGCTGTCTATTACCTCTAATGGAAGATTATTCCATACAGTAATTACCCTTTGACTGTACCAGTATTTCCTAGACAGCGTATTCCATGTATCAGATCGTAGTTTCTTAGGATGTCTCCTATCACTGAAGCTGTCCTGATTTAACCTCAAACCAATTTCTGTCATGAAGGTGTCATCATCAATTACCCTGTGCAGCATGCAGAAGTCTCCCCATATTCGCCCATATTGCAATGAGTATAGATTAAGAATTTTCAGTCTTTGTTCATAAGGTATCTGGTTTAAACCTGTAATTCGTCTTGTAAATCTATAGTATGTTGGACTGCTTCAACCTTTTTGATGTCTTCATTCCTATAAGGTGACCATATTTGTACACAATACTCCAAATGAGGCTTAACTAGCACTATGTAAAGAGGGAGTAGTACCTCCTTGGTTCTGTTGGATATATGTTTAATGATACAATTTAGCATCTGATTAGTTTTTCTCACCTGGTTTCTACAATGAGTGTTACATTTGAATTCATGACTTATGGTCACTCCCAGATCCCTTTCACATGTAGTTACAGTTAGGGGGTTATTATTAAGGGCATAGTTACACTGTCTTTTTTTAGAATCCAAATGCATAACTTTACATTTGTTAATATTTAATTCTAGCTTGTTGTTGCGTCGTCCGGGAGAAAATATGGTTCAGTGCATCCTGCAATGTTAAACTATTTTCTAGAGTGTTAACCACTGTTCCCAATCTGCAGTCATCTGCAAATTTAGACAACCACACATTTGGCAGCTCTATTTTTAATGAAGATATATAGATGTTGAATAAAATTGGACCCAGAACCGACCCTGAGGAACACCACTCGTAACTCCAACCCAATCAGAGAAATCTCCATTCACCACCACCCTCTGTTGTCTCCCCACCAACCAGTTTGCAATCCAGAGCGTAATACTAGGACACAAATTTAAGTTCCTTAGTGATTTGACCAATTCCAAATGTGGTACTTTGTCAAAGGCCTTTCAAAGTCCAAAAATACGATGTCAGCTGGGTTTTTATTACCAGTCTCTTTGTTTACTTTTTCATAGAAGCATAACAGATTTGTTAAACAAGATCTGTTTTTAATGAACCCGTGCTGGTACGAGTCTATAGCCCCTAAGGTTGATAGATGTTCTTGGATATAGTCCTTAATTATCTCTTCAAGTATTTTGCCCAATGGGGAAGTCACATTTATTGGTCTGAAATGTTCTGGTTTTGAAATAGGTCCCTGTTTGTGAAGTGGTACAACAGTAGCTAATTTCCAACTTAAGGGAATAACACCAGAGTCCAGGGAATTCTGGAATACATTAGTCAGTGATATGTAAATGTAGTCCACAAGTTCTTTCAATACCCTAGGATGGAGATCATCTGGACACGGAGATTTGTTGACATCTAATTTTTTTAGCCTCTCAAGAACGTTGGTTGGTGATTTGCATATACATGCCATGCATTATGGGGGTATGTGTGATGTTGTGTTTCTTTGAAACTTGGCTTTATTGCCAATGCCCTTTGGCATAACCCCTGCTTCAGTGCTTCTGCACAGAGGTTCCTTGACCTTAGCTTTTTTTTCCTTTGGTCTCCCCATCACCCAAGCACACAAGATCAGCAGAGGGGACAGTTCATTACCATAGAAAAACTAGAACAGTGGGTTAGTAGGTGCTGACAAAGTGCAGAGAAGGACATGCATAGTCTGTTGATGAAAACTGATGTATTGAAGAAGGGACATGCCATTGCTTAAGGTTATTCCCTGTGTTTTAAATAAACACCACATAGAGATTGTGTATTGAACCTGAAATTATGTGTCTGGTCTATCTGTTATCCCACAACCCCTCCACAGGTTTCTTTACTGTTACACAAGACTACAATCCACAAGGAACACAATCCACCTTTTCCACGTGTTACATAACAGTAGAGACAGATACTTATATGTAGGAGATATACTGTTCAAAATGTTGTATTACATGGTACACATACATTACAATGGTGTCCAGTATCAGGTTTCCTCATGTCTAGACATGCCAGTTAGTATCTTGAGTGAAGAATGGTTAAGGATAGTCAATTGCATTATTTTGCCCTTGCTGTCTTCTTGCAATTTGTCAACTGGCAGCTAGAGCCTGTAGGTTAAATGACGTGTGCAGTATAGGTGCCTGAAGTTGGGAAACTTTGGTTCATAAAAAGCTATGCAAAGTTTCCAAATTTCCCATAGTGCAAAGAATCACTTTGCCAAGTTCTTCACCTGGGGATAGTGACACTTCACCTGTAAAGTGCCTGCTTGTGAAGTTTTTTTTAAAGAAAACTTATCTGCACCCATGTAGAACCTTTTCCCAATCTCCTTCTGCAGCCACTATCATTTGAAATGATCCCTTTCTTTGGTGTAGATCCCAATTTCACTCTCCTCTCCTCTCCCCAGCCCTGGTGAAATTAAGCTTAGCAGTCAGTAAAACTTACAGTTACTTGCCTTTACACCCCACCCTCATAGTAGTAGTTCTAATCTCATCCCCTCCCTACCCAGACCTGATACAATAATCACATAGGAAATCCCCCTATCTTTCCACCCTGGAGCCTCCCAATCCTCCTTCTCCCCCATGCCAGCCTTGTTCAACAAAGGATATTAAGTCTGAATCCATCAAGTGCTTGGCAACTGGAACAGCCCTTTTCCCTCTTGGCAGGCCACTGTCTGAATACATTACACAGTGTGTGCAGTCATAGTAGTCAGCTGATAAATATGAGCATGCACCCTGTTTCATTAAGATGGCAGCTGGCCCAGGTGGAGGGAGAGTCCATACAATTCACCCAATGCCTGACAGATTTGGAAATAACACCCTTTGCTGAATAAGGATGGCATGGATGCCTGGAGGGGGGGACTGGGTCGTTTACTGGGTTAAGGCTAGAGGGAAGGGGATAGGATTGAGAATATTGCAATGCTGGTGTGCTGAAGGATATCGAGCTGTATGTTTTACTGACACTGATTTGGTTTTGCTGTGGCTAGGATGTGGCATGTGGACTGGGTGCTAAAAGTGAGAAAGATGAGGGATCAATTCAAATGGTCAGGGATTGGGAGGAGTGTGGAAAAAGGTGCTATGTGGTTGTGAATGCTTTCTCTATCTCAAAACATTGTGGGCAAGTTGTTAAATAGGTTATAATCAATGTGACATTTTGTGTAGCGTAATGTAATCCACTTCCCACCAACTTCAACAGTAAAGTTTTAATTCACATACGGTATGTATTGTGGAGACAAACATTTGTAGAGTACTGTTTCTGAACAATGCCTTCTATTGGCTCTTTCACTACCTTCTAGATAAAGATTAAAGCAATAAGTTATGACTGGGTGTGATATGTCATAAGCTATAATTACATCTAGGGTGTGAGGCAAGAGACAATGCCAAGGGCCTCTGGCCTGCCAAGAAGTGATAATATCCAATGGTATACCACACCCTGGCACATATTTTCACAGATATAAAAGGGCCCCAAAGTGTAGGAAATGGCTGACCTTGGTAATCAGTTTTGAAACAGGATGATATACCGAGATATCTTCATGGACCAAATACTGCTTCAGCTAATTAGCTTACAGGATTTCAAGTATCTATTTTGTAATGAGGTCATAGTACAGGACAAGGTGTTGTACATCATGGGATACTGGAACAACTCATTTGCATTGTGAGTCATAAAACCACAGGCCAAGTGACTTTTACACCCGAGAAGTGATGCTATCCCATGATATGACACACCATGATGTGTACTATTGCTATTATACAATGAAAAAGAAGACCTGAAACAGTTATAATTTTCAGTTCAACAGATATATTGAGGAAAAATTAGACCCAACTTTAATAGGTTAAAATGTGTTAAGTTAACAAGTAAATGCCTAAGTTGCCTTAGGAATGTTTGGTGTGCTGTGACTCTCGGTCATCTAAGGTAAGCTGTTCTGAAGAAAATAGTGGTGTAGAAATGTGTTTATGTGCTGTTATTAGGTGTCTAGCTGAAATTTGTTTTCTTGTTGTTATGTCCTGGGTTTTACAACAGCTCTCAGTCAATTAAGCTTCTTTGTTGTTTAAGACTGTTATATAATTATATTTATGGCATTTAAAAACAGTGACACCAAGGGACACCAAACATTACAACTAGCTGTGACCAAGGGCATAGTGATAGTAGTAGCAGGATATCTTAAGTCATGATGGAAGCTGATGCTGGGTACCACACTGACTGGTATGATGGATTAGCAGAGATACAATTAAAATTTCAGTTCAGGAGCTGCATGAACACTTGATCATACTACAGTTATTTACATGCAACAATGTGCTAATTTTGTTCTAAGTGACAACTTCATAGTGAGCCATATTGACACTTTTTATAGTCATTTGCCAAGTTTATGACAAATGAAAATATAATACAAATTTGGAATGATCAATTTTGTATGAGGCCTGGTACTTGGCAAAACAATTGCCAAAGTGGGGCATGTTTCGTGTTCATGGGGACCACCCATTCATTTTGTTGCAATTTATTGTTTCAAAGTCATTGTACCCATGCCCAGTTGAGACCAGAGCCAGAAGCGGTGCTTCCAGATTGTGAGTCGGGCCACTTGCCACCTCTGGCCACCACTACCCCAACTATCTGACCAAGCCTGACCACCCTCACGGTCCTCCACAACAGATTGAAGCCTCAGAGACCAGCGCCAGAAGTGGTGCTTCCAGATTGTGAGGTGGGCCACTTGCCACCTCCAGCCACTGCCGCCCTGACTCCCTGACCAAGCTTGTCTGCCCTTGAGGTCCTCCACAGTGGATTGAAGCCCCAGGTACTGCTGCTAACTGAATTCCGGTGCTGAAACCTCTGATTGGTGCAGCTTTTACAGACGGGTCCTCATTGGTTGGCTCTCTGCCTCCCAGCCCTTTGGATTGGTCTGCCTTTTCTATGTGCTATTCTATGATTGAGCTCCTTCAACCGCCAACACTTCACTCAAGCTAGTGGGCTCTTAGCTACACTTAGCTCCCAAGTAATGGGGTCCCCAACACTTTTACCTTCCTTCTCGTTCTTTCCTTTTCTCCCTCTCTTTCTCTCTCCCCAGCTCATTTACACAGGTCTGTCTCATAACACACATCTGATGATGCCTGGACTCTCCCAATCTGCATATAATATTCTCAACTGGCAAATTATGACCTGTCTGATATTTTACATGTATTTTTTGGTACACATGTTACTGATTTACCATCTCTTCCAAACTGCTGTAATACTGTCATCTATTGTGATACCCCACATATATTTGTGTGCTTTGTTTACCCCTGTCTGTAACCGGTCTTTGTCCAGGACCACCTTGAAAATGAGCTTGCTCAACGGTGTCTACACCTGGTTAAATAAAGTTTGATTGATAGATTGAGTGATTAATTGACTGACTGTTCCTAGGGTCTGAGATTGGCCGCTGCTGAACTCTTTCTTTTGGTGGAAATCCTTGTAATTTTTATCCACCCCCACCCCTCTCAGGCCTCCTTTAAATACTCAATTGCTCCACCCACCCTGTCTATACCTCCTTTTCCATTGCTCACGGCGTCTGTAGGTCCTCCTTCCTTTCTCTGACAGTCTTATATTGCTCTCTCATTATCAATCTCACCCAAACCTCAATCCTAGCTCCCTTTTCTACACCTCTATCTTTTTCTGATTTCACACTTCCTTTTTCCCTGTTTGGTCCTGACCTGTCATTTTTTCATAGCCAGTACCTACAACTGTCTAAACTATTAAACTACTCATGTTACTCTCTCTTCTTATACCCTCTCTTCCTCTGCTCTACCTGTCCTTACCCACTGTTGCTACTGACACCATGGCTATCCCACTTTTTCAGCCACACGACTACATATTCTCTAACCTTCTCCTGCTGCTCTCTCTCTCTCTCTCTCTCCATTATGCCCCAACTCCGCTTCTATCAAATAGGCCCTGGCTCCTGTTGGTAGCCCATATACTAAAACACTGTCCCCTGAACACAAGGACCCTACTGTATGTCCCTTCCTGCAACATAAACTTTGATATCTCCTCATACTAGCCCTGCTGCTTTCTGGAGATATACACTCTAATCCTGGACCAAGCAACAACATACAGAATCCCCTCTCTAATGCTAAGGGACTTACTGTTGTGCACCTTAACATCAGTAGCCTGCTCTATAATTTTGCTGAAATACACACCTGGGTCACCCTATACAAACCAGATATCATCTGCCTTATGGAAACCTGGCTTAAATCTTCCATCCAGGATTCTCAGTGCTCACTTCCCTCCTACAGTCTCTTGAGATTTGACGACCTGCTCCTAAAAGAGGGGGTGGCACAACTATCTATTTTAAAGATCACCTACAGCTCTCCACTATCTCCTCATCTCCCCTAATCCACTGCAAAGTGTTTCATGTCCTCCTTACTCTTGGCTCCAAAAAACTTCATATTGTCTGTGCCTATAATCCCCTATCCAGCGGTAGAAAAGGACTTGATGAACTGCTTGATCAGACTTCTCTTCTATCTGGGAGAATTGAGGTTCTTTTACTTGGTGATCTCAATCTAAACTGGCTTTGAAACTCTCTACATGTGCTACAGTCCAAGATTCAAAGTTTCAACCTTCACCAGGTGATCAGTGACCCCACTAGAACTGCCCTGCATTCCAACTCTAGTATTCTGTTGGACTGGATATTGACCAACCACTCAGAAAATATTATTTCCTCTGGCATACTAGCAGATGCCATCACAGACCACTCCCCCACTTTCTGCATATGGGGCAAAACTAGGCCCACCCCTTCTAAGCCCTGTTTTATCACTTTTCGTAACTATGCAAATCTTGACACAATCCTTCCTAATGAACATTGCCTCTATTGAGTGGACCCCCCCTTTTTAACTCTAATGATCTTCAGACTGCTCTAAATCTATTCCTGACTCACTTCCTGGAGGTCCAGGACAAACATTTCCCTCTTGTTACCTGTCGGGTAAAAAATAAACATACTTGGTGGCCAAAGTCACACCTTCTCACCAAACTGCCACAGCAGGACAAATCCTGGCTTCACTACAAAAGCACGGGGCTCCCAGCTGACTTAAATTCCTACAGAGCACTCAGGAACTCCTTCAAGAAGGAAATCAAAAGGGCCAAAAGTGCCTATTGCAAGGATCTTTTAATTAAATCATATGGTGACCCAAAAAAATTCTGGTCCCATATAAAATGCTGCCTGGGATCAAATCCTGCCCCCACTCCAACCGATATGTCTCTCAGTGGTGTTCACTGCAATAATATGTCCACTACTGCAAACTTTCTCAATACCAAAGTTCTCTTACCTCACCAACTATACCTCAACTTTCCCAGCCAGACCGTATTCGAATGACCAACCTGATGGTGCTGGGCCCAAATTTCTTTTCAAGTCTGTCACTCGGCTTGAAGTTCTAAGACTGCTCAAAAGTATCTCCAATGTCACCACTGCTGGGTTGGATAACCTTGAACCCAAACTCTTAAAGCTAGCAGCCTCCCACATAGCAGCACCTGCTGCAAAAATGTTTCCCTCTCCCTCTGTCTTAGCTATAATTCAGATATCTGGAAGACTGCCAGGATTACCCCTGTTTTCAAAAAAGGGGACAATAAAAATCCCTCAAACTACAGGCCCATTGCTATATTACCTGTTCTTAGCAAAATCCTTGAGAAGCTCATAGCCACTCAAACCATTGACTTTCTGCAGAAACAAAACCTTCTTATGTCAGCACAGCATGGTTTCCACAAGGGTCATAGCACCACCACCGCTTTTCTCAAATTTACATCCGATACTCTAGCAGCCATGGACTCAGGTCTCCTAATGGGGGCAATTTTTATAGACATGACTAAAGCATTTGACCTTGTGGATCATCCTATCCTTCTCACTACTCTAAGATCACTAGGTTTCTTACAGGGTGTGACTGCATGGTTTGACAGCTACCTGACAGATTGCACACAACTTGCTAAATTTAACTCCATCTTGTCAGATTATGCTACCATAAATATTGGTGTGCCACAAGGATCTATTCTCAGTCCACTGCTTTTCTCCATCTTTATAAATGATATTGCCTCAATTATTCCCCATACTGCTTCCCTGCTATGTGCTGATGACATTGTCTTGTACACCAGTGCAAAGAATATCTCCAAAATCAATCAATGACTTTCCCAAGTCTTTCAACAAATTGAAGAGTGGTTGGTAAGAAATAGGATTGTCCTCAATGTCTCTAAGACTCAAGTCATGCTGTTTGGTTCCAATGCTAAACGTAAACTCACCCAACCCACCTTTAATGTCTCCACTATAAATGGCTCATCAGCTGTGGTTGTACCCTCCTTTAAATATCTGGGTATCACACTTGATCAAGCTCTCACTATTGATCTTCATATCCAGCAGACTTGCAAGTTGACTAACATGAAACTTGGTATGGTCTACCACTCCAGCTACGTACTCACTCCATCAGCTAGGCTTGCCATAGCTCATGGCCTACTCCTTCCATCACTCATTTATGGGGTGGCAGTATATGCCTCATCAAGTAAGACTAGCTTTCAGAAGTGGGATGTCACATACAACAATATCTGTAGATATGCGTCCTCCTCACATTGACTAAAACACCACTGTCTCCTCTACACTGAGCTAGGATGGCTTTACCTGGCAGCCTCCTGTGATTATGCACTCTGCACTATCGTAGATAATATCATCCGAAATCAAACACCGAAGCCTCTGGCAGAACTATTTCTAAACCAGACGTCCAGCTATGAACTACACTCAGCTGCCAATGCCCATGTTGTCATCCCTAGACATCACTCTTCCAAAGGTGCTAGCACCTTCTCCTGCCATGCCCAAAAAAAATGGAACTCCCTCCCACTAACTATTCATCGGGCATCATCCCATGCCTCTTTCAATTTTTTGCTGCATGACCATCTTGCTGTCTCATACTCTTACTCTCACTTCAAACCCCATTAGCCCAGTACTTCTGCACAATATCCACTACCCCAACAGCCTTCTGTGCGCCTTTCCTCAACAAAATAGTTCTGTACTGTTGTCTCTTAGCTTGTTATAATGTAATTTTTAATTGCAGCTAATCATCATCCCTTACCTCACCTCAATTCTTCTCATCCTATCCTATCCCACCTCCATACACTTCCTCCCTACCCCAATTACTCCTATTTTCTTTTGCATTCCATCTTCCTTGACTACTAGACAGCACGTTTGCTTGTTTAACTTAATGGACCACTACCTAAATGTTGCCTGATGATTTTTACTGTTGCCCTCCCATATTTATACATAGATACATAGACAGTGTCGGCAGATAAGGGCCTATGGCCCCACCCAGTCTGCCCATTTGAGCTTGTAAGTTCAGTTGTTTTCCTAGAAGTCTGTTGCACCTTACCCCTGATTTCTATTATTTCTATTGTTATATAGTTTTGCAGAATCAGTTGTATCTATTTTTATCTATTTGTTTCCACTACTTGCACTGTATTACTTTTTCTGTGCTCCTATGGTTTATATGATTGTACTATCATTTGGTCAAAATGTTTGTTTCTGTATACTCCTGGGTCATGCCTAAAAATAGTCATTGCTATGGCTAGTGCACCTTCCGGTCAAAAAAAACCGAAATAAATAAAATACTGGGTCTATGTGTTAAAGTAGAAAGCAGTCATTGCTTTCTCTGATACCATTTAGTCCTTTCAAAAAACATTGCTTTTCTTTGGAGTCAGTCAACATTACAGAGAAATGTGGACATATTTAAAATGCATGCTGGTTGTGCCATCTATGGGGCCTATTCTCATAAGTGTGTAAACTGCACCAAAACCTGCTGAACCACCATGCGCACTCCCTGTGGACCTGGACAAGCATAGGGTGTATGGATTCTGGACAGCAAGCACCCATAGGGCACTGATTTGGGCCACCCCAACATGCTGCCACGTGGGTCCCAGATTGGGACTGCACAGGGGCCTGGTGTGGGTTGCAGATGGGCATCCAGTTGGATACCCGATCTGGGTCCTAATGTGGATCCCTTACAGAGCCCATGCAGGGAAGCCTGGGACAGTGTGTACCCCATCCCTTGTCCAACAATAGATGAGTGCCCGAATGGCTGCCACTGGCCTACCTGCCAGCCCTGTGGGCTGGTGCAGTGGTGTGGCAGTGGTCCTGATATCACCCAAGTAGCAGATGTCCACTGGGGGGCACACAACAGTTACTGCAGGGTTCCTGAGGCATACCCCTGCCTAGCACTCAGTGCCATCTATGCACCATCGTGAATAGCATGGAGTGTGGGTATGCCCTCTGGCATGCCCCAGACTGCCCAAAGTGCATGGCTGTTGGATCAGGTGGGGGATCAGGTGTGCAGGTGCTTTGGGAACTTGCAATAAATGCCACCAGGGGATCTTCGGGACCCCACTGTATGGCTTTCCAACATAGCTTGGGCTGCATTGGGGCTACACCTCTACAAGAACAGGCCCCAACTTGAATAATTGACTTGAGCAGTAGTAATTTGCCATGGCATTTCATATTTTCCTTTGAAATTATGCAGTAGATATTGCCAAAAGTGTGGACATGCATAGTTTGACTCCACCAGAATGTACAATTTCAAGAGCATTATGACACAATTTAAAACAGCTTTTCTGCCACAGCTGAAGCACCCAATATACATCCAACTGTTTGTGATTTATTTGAAAAAATTTGTGTGCATATATGAAAGTTTCCTCATTTGTGTTCTACCTGGATGCATGCATTACTATTTTGTCACATGCATCCTTTTCAGGAACATCTGAGTACTGTTTTGTCTACTATTTATGACTTACAAATTAATGGAAAAAAAACATATTCCCTATCAGAAAGGAAAAGTCATGTGTAAAAATGTCACATTTTCCATGTAAGATTTACAAAGAAACTTGCAGTAGTATACTGTCTACGGTCAAATTCAAATTTCCTTAATAACTGACAATTTAATATTGATGTAGATTTTTAAAATGTGATTGCATTTACATATTTGCCTACATAATACTCTAATGTTTCCATTAGAAAGAAGCATTGTGCAGATAAAAGAAGCAGAATGTTTTCTAAATCAATCTGGTCCCTTTTTGTCTACCATAGTTCACCCTAAAGCTTGATAAAACTGCAAACTAGTCAGTTTACTCCATCAAAACAAGCAGACCAAGAAAAAAGAAAGACTTTTCATGATTACTCTCAAGGTCAAGTACATTATAAACACATAAACATATTTTGTTGGCTAATGAGCTGAACATAACACCACGGGTATCCAGTGTCTTCTTAATGGGCCCTGCCAATGACTATTAGGCTTGAGTGGAGAAAAAAATAAGGACAGTGTTGACCTCTTCATTCACTGTTATTGCAGTACAAACAGATCATACCTATAACCATTAATTATAAGTAAAACATTTAGGTTTGGGTACTGAAGCAGCAGATTCAGCTGTAGCAAGATCTAAATGCTTTTAATAATGCATAGTTATACACTCCAGAAGGATGAGAAGAATTTTGATAAGGATGGTCTCGTAGCCTACATATGGCCAACTATATCATATACTGTCATTGTTCATTTTTTATATTCAAAACAGGCAGTACTCCTGAAACAATAATTAATTAGTCCAATATTTTAGTGTGAAAGTAGGAATAGGCAAAGCTTTTATGCCAGTCTGGTTTTCGATGCCACACATCTGAAGCTTTGAAGTCGAATGGTACAAAATTTTATATCTATATTCAAATCTTGATGAATACAACATGACTCCAAAAGGCAAAATAGTGCATGTTTATTAATCATTTTGTGATGCAAAGGGAGTTCAAAACATTTGATGCAGAGCACAGATTCTTGTTCACAGTAGGTGGTATCCTAAAATAGTTAGAAATAATTAGCTGTTGTATATGACTGAAGAACCCTATTCCAGTTTCAAGAACATGAGTATTTTGTTAGTTATAAGGCCACAGAAGCTATATATACAGTATATGAAGAATTGCATCTGTAATGCCTGTACAGAAAATTTGGTTGCGCCCAGCACAATAGGCCTGATAAGGGACTTAGTGGGTCTGTCCTTTTTGGCATATGGTTATGGATTTGTTGTTCTTACAGATCATTTCCAATTTTGCATGGTGCTTCAACTCAAAATAACACCGCTTTTAGGTATACCTGGAGATGCTGCACATTGGGAAGTGTAGTGTGATATAGTACAGTCAGCGTCAACCTATAATTGTAGTGAGTTGCTAACTCAATGTTTAATGAGTTTCTTTTTGGTTGTTAGGGGAATTTTTCTTTCGCAATGAGTTTTTGTAAGCACTGGCTCTGTACACTATATAAATGGAATGTATAGCTTATGATATAGTTAAGTTACTGTAGAACAGAATTAGAAGCAAAAACAATGATTATTTATTACCAACTGAACTGGAAAATCACTGAACTTTATGATCTTACTCGAGGGGGCTATTGCTGCAGGTAACACCAGTAGGACTGAAGTGACCAGGCACCAGGACCCCATGGAAAACTTTTAGTTAACAGTGTATCATGGCGGACCGCCACTGCAGATGTCAGCAAGCTGACATCTGCCTATCCTATAAAGGGGCTGTTCCCCAGAACAACCTCAGTTCTTCTCCCACCATTGACCCATGTATGTCGGACCTGCATAGACACCTGCTTCAGTCAATCACCATTTTTCTCTCATTTAGCCATGATTTCTTTTCTTTTAGTATTAACATACCATGGTTTTCTCCTCGTTTATGTCTTCTTCCAGCCTGCCTCTTTACTGGCCTTCTCAAGTGTGCCAGGAGACTTCTACCTAGAGTATTGTGTGCAGTTCTGAAGGTCACACCTCAGAAAGGACATAGACGAGGTGGAGGCAGTCCAGAATAGGGCAACAAAAATGGTGCAGGGATGGTACAAGAAACTCTGTGAGGAGAGACTTAGGGATCTTAACATGTACACACTTGAAGTGAAGAGAGCAAGAGGAAGATGATAGAGACCTTCAAGTACCTCATAGGGGTAAACAGGGAGCAGGAAGGGAGTCTGTTTCAAATGAGAAAGGGCACCGACAAAGTTGGATGGGGGGATTAAGTGGAATATGAGGAAGGACTACTTCACTGAAAAAGTTGTAGATGCCTGGATCAGACTGCCAGTGGAAGTGGTGGAGGTGAAACAGTAGGGGGCTTCAATCATGAAGAAGGCAGCATAGCGCTGTGGTTTAAGGCTCTGAGCTGCAAACCTGGACACCTGGGTTTGAATCCCACAGCCCCCACTTGCATACTGTGTGTCCCTGAGCAAGTCACTTAACTTCCTTGTGCTCCTAGGTCGCAACTGTAAACAAGCTTTCAGCTTATTGTGTCTCTCTTGGTAAAAAAAAAAAATAATTAGTGGGATAGACATAGGAGAATATTAATAAAAAAGACGGAAGAGGGAAAGTCACTGGAGACCAGTTACGGTCTGCAGAGACAGACTAGGATGGGGCCATCTGGACAGACTGGATAGGCCAAGCGGTCCTTTTCTGCCTAAAAATTCCAAGTTATTATGGTCTGTGTTTCTATGGCTCTATACCCATTTTATAAGACCCTGCCATATGACTGACCTACCTGGGACTCATCGGCCCACCCATGGCATACGGCTGTGCTGCCTCCCCAGCTTTTCCTCCAATGTTGGGGTCACCAATTCTGCTTCTCTTGCTGCCCCGCCATCCATAGTGGAGGATAAGATGAAGAGCAAACCCAAGAGGCAGCATCTGGGGCCCAGACTGGATATGGGGTATAGCAGAAAGATTCATCCTCCCTGATCTGGCCACATTTTTCCCTTTTGAAGATGGGGGGGATGACTCAGGAGCAACATGAGGAAGTATTTTTTCATGGAGATGGTGGTGGATGCATGGAATGGCCTTCCTGAGGAGATCGTGGGGTCAAAAACAGTGGGGGGATTCAAGAATGCATGGGACAGACATAAGGCAATTCTAGTGGGGGGTGTAGGAGGAAGTTGGTTAACTAGGATCTGTAGCCTATCCGATAGGTAGAGAAATGGGTAGACTGGGTAGGCCAAGGGGTCGTTATCTGCCATCAAAGTCTATGTCTATGTTATTATGTTTCCATAAACATCCTCCCAAGGTGTGTGGTGACATCATCAATTTGATGAACCCAATGACAGCCATGCTCCAAAACCTCTTCTCCACACTACTCACCTGTACCTTCATGCGTGGTCATCCAGGCAGTGGGGTTACGAGAGGATGCAGGTCTCCCACCAGAGGAATACAGCAACCACTGGGATGCTCTACACTCCTCCCCCGACCAATTCTCAAATGTCCCTGGTTTGTTTCTGAACCCAGGTCATCGGTATCGCAAGCAGAAGCATTACTACTGTGGTAGTGGGCAAAAACACTAGGCTGACATTACTTGAAGTTATCATCTATGCATTCCAGGATCCTTCCTTGTCTGGCATTTATCTTAAGCCCCTGCATACCTTTTATCCCCTCAGGTGGGTTTGAGCATGGATCCCTCACCTTTTTCTAAAGGACTCACCAGGTTATCAATGGCACTTGGTTGCTCTTGGCATTCTCATTTATTTCTACACCACCTAAGAGACTAATTCCTGAACATGATCTTTCCCTGGTAGCATTCCAGGCAGGCAAACCTGTTGCCCATGCTCAGCTATCATAAACATTCACTCCCTAGTTCTCCACTTCATCCAAGGCTGGTTTATTTATGTCTTGAATATAGACTCCAGTAGTAAGGGACAACAATTATGCCATCATTTCTGCCAGGTCCCACAAGCAAAACTAGAGCTGCTGACCTTTAATATCATAGATTCAGGAGTGGAAAACATGATGTAGCCATCCACATGAAACCCATCAGGTGGAACCTCATATAGGCCCCTCAGTACTGAGCTGGTGTCATCTTCTTGTGTATAGGATAGCATCCCAAGGACTAGAATATATGGGAGACTTGTGCAACACCTCAAACACAGGATCAATTTTGCTACTTCCTGAGCTTGGCAAGTCCCCCCAGGCAGTCACAGCTATGGGCAAGGTGTCACCCTGTAGGGCTCCATAATGTTCTCTTCTCTGCTCTCATGCCTTTATCCTCCCTTTCTCTCTCTCTCTCTCTCCTCAGTTTCCTGCCCCATTCCCACCAAGGACTTTTATGTCTGGCAGACCACTCCAAATTAAAAGCAAGACCTAGCCATAATGAATCTGGATTTTAACAAAAACAATCAAACAAACAAAAAAAAAAAACACAACCTTGTTGGGGGGTGTTACATGTCTTTGGATTGGGGCTGCTTCTCATGCCTCAGTAACAAAGCCTGCTATTTCTGAAAAGTAAATACAAACCACAGCAGCATGCATAGGAGAAATGAAAACTGCAAAGGTCCCAAGGCTTTCAGTCATATGATTGAATTTTGACAGACAGCTCAAGAGACATTATTGTAACCCCACAAAATCTCCATCTGAACGTACGAACATACAAACATACGAAATTTGCCAACAGATAAAGGCCTAGAGGTCTATCAAGTCTGCTCAAATGTGTAGCTAGCACCCCTTATTCTGCAGC
This sequence comes from Neoceratodus forsteri, assembly GCA_016271365.2. Lineage (NCBI taxonomy): Eukaryota > Metazoa > Chordata > Ceratodontiformes > Ceratodontidae > Neoceratodus > Neoceratodus forsteri. The sequence continues at coordinate 313,438,935 of CM028134.1, read as the reverse complement.
TACCCCTCCCTTCCACCCTTCCCCTTCATTGACCCTCCCCCTTGTCCTGTCCCATCCCCTTTTGAAGCAGTCCACTGTTCTACTGGATAACACTTCTGCAGGTAACGCATTCCACCCAGCCACCACCCTCTCTGTAAAAAAGTGTCTCCTTATCTCCCTCCTGAACCTTCCTCCCTCCAGTCTCATATCATGGCCCCTGGTGTCCCTCCCCTCCCTAACTTTGAACAGCCCCTCTGTACCCGTCTTGTTTATTCCTTTCATGTACTTAAAGGTTTCAATCATGTCCCCATGTCCCTCCTCTCTTCCAGTGAGTACATGTTCAACTCCCTCAGCCTCCTCTCGTATGATAAGTCCTCCAGCCCCTTGATCATCTTTGTTGCCCTGTGCAACACCCCCTCCAGTAACTTAATGTCCCTCTTCAGATATGGGCTCCAGTCCTGCACGCAATACTCCAGGTGCGGTCTAACTAATGACCTATACAGTGTCAGAATCTCCTCCTCCCTCCTCGAGGATATACCCCTTGCAATACAACCCAGCATTTTGTTGACATTTGCAGCTGCCTTCCTACACTGTGCTGAGTTGTTCATTGACCCTGTAATGAGCACCCCCAGGTCCTTCTCCTCCTCTGTCTGGGCTAGCTGCACTCCCCCCAACTGGTAACTCCTCCTTGGGTTCTTCATCCCAAAATGCAGCACCTTGCACTTTTTGGCATTAAACCCAAGTTGCCAGGTATCTGACCAGGTTTCAAGATTTTCCAGATCATCCTGCAACCCCTGTCATCCCCCTAGGTCATCCACCACTGCTCCCACCTTGGTATCATCAGCAAACAGACTGATCTTACTCCTGATGTCCAACAATATGTCTGCAATGAATATCCCAAACAACACTGGTCCCAACACTGAGCCCTGTGGAACACAGCTCATCACTACCCTTGAGTGTCAGAGCTCCCCACCCACCACCACCCTCTGTTGCCTTCCCTGAAGCCAGTTCTCTACCCATATCACCAGCTTTGCACCTGCCACTGTGCCTACTAACTTACTTCCCAGCCTTCCATGAGGCACTGAGTTGAATGCCTTACTGAATTCCAGATAGAGGACATCCACTGCATGGCCCCTGTCCAGTTGCCTAGTTACCCAGTCATAGAACTCCACCAGGTTGGTTTGGCAGGATCTGCCCCATATGAAGCCATGCTGTCTGCTGTCCTGTAGTCATTTGGCCTCTAGGAGGGCCACCAGCCTCTCCTTCAGGATAGTCTCCATTAGCTTGCCCACGATGGATGTGAGGCTCACTGGTCTGTAGTTTTCTGGTTCATCTTTGGGGCCACTCTTGTGGAGGGCAACCACATGAGCCATCCCCCAGTCCTGAGGTACACACCCCAAATGTAGTGAGACATCTATCAGAAGGATTTAAATGACATAAAAGTATAAACAACAGCAGCAAAGGCATGTTTTCAAGATAAATAATCTTTTTCAAAAAGTGACTATTTTCAACTAATAATAACTCTGAAGACCATGTTCTGTTATTAATTACTAACAATGACTCTTAAAATAACATTTCAATCCAAAATAGGTATTTTAAAATAAGTCTGCACTAGCCTTAACTCAGCAGTGTGACAAAAACAAAAACATAATGGAATTGCATTACAGTCTGACCCCCATTATTGTTGCCTGATGAATTATACTATTGCTAGGCTTAATGAACAGATTTAATTTATTATATTTAGATTTAAAATGTATTTACTGTGCAAATATGTTGGTACTGACCTTTGATCTCACAGTATACAGCCTTCTATTATATCATTTAAATAGTGTTGTATTAGGTATATGCATGACTGGGCCAGATATCAGTGGGTCAATGGTTAGTGCCCCTTTTGAGAGCAAAATACATGCTTTAATTGTACTGTAAATCATTTAATATTTTCATAAATCCCAAATATTGCACAGTTTAGCAGGATATAACAAGCATTTGTCAATGCCGAATGTTGTCTTGCTGACGTTGGCATTGGTAGTGCAGGAGTTGGAGAGATGCATAATAAGAATGGCAGTGAAGTATGGAACCAAATTCAACCTCACCCACCCTGTAGAGAGTGACAGGCATTGAGGTGTGCATTTGGGTCGTTGGACACAACGCTCATGCCATTTCACCTCACCCTACTCTGATAAGTGTCGCATTGTGCCTTGGGGTCATAGGGCCTTGTGCTCACCCCATTCCATAAGGAAGTACGTTGAGATGGTTGCAGTATAGGAGAATGGGGTGAACACTGGGGCTGAAGAATCCAAGGCACATCTTGATGCCTGTCAGTGGCTGCAGGGTAGGGATGAGGGTGCAATGCCATAAGCATTACAGCTGACAATCCAAAGGCACTCCCCTGACTCCTGTTAGTCTGTAGATGGTGGGACATTATGGTTAGAAACTCTAACACCCCAGGTGTTTGTTGGTATTTGCACTCCAAATTTTCAACATGTCCTTTTTGTGACCCCACCTAATGAAAGTATTTGGGACCTCTGTTTATGAACAGTGGCACTGTGATTTTGTTAATCTGTCCGGAATGTTGATTTCCCACAGCGACCATGCAATTCTGCGCCATGTGTGAAAACACAGTTTGGGCAGGATGTGAAAAATGACAGCTGCACCATTCATAAGGAGGTGTGAAGAAATAGCAATTTTGAAAATCTGTAGTGAAAATATTAAAAATTGTTGAAGTTATGAGCGTGAATGAAAACTGCACAACGCACGCTCGTAACAGTCATTTTTTTGAATTCTTTCACATAATTTTTAACATAGGCATTTTACAACCTCTGCTAATGAACAGTGGCACTATGAATTTCTTAATCTGTCCCAAACATTGATTTCCCACTGTGACTGTGCCATTGTGCGTCAGATGTGCAAAACCACATTTTGGGCAGGATGTGAAAAATGACAGCTGTACCGTTCATAAGGAGGTGTACAAAAATGGCGATGTTGAAAATCTGAAGTAAAAATATTAAAAATTCTCGAAGTTACGACCACATTTTCAACATAGGCATTTGCTCATGAACAGTGTTACTGTGAGTGTTATTGTGATTTTTTTACTCTGTCCCGAACATTGTTTTCCTACAGCGACTGCGCCATTGTGTGACGCATGTATGAAAACACATTTCAGGCAGGATGTGGAAAATGACAGCTGTACTGTTCATAAGGAGGTGTGAAAAAATGGCAATGTTGAAAATCTGGAGTAAAAATATTAAAAATTCTCAAAGTTATGAGCGTGCATGGAAACTGCACAATGCACTCTCGTAACTCAGTAATTTTTTTGATTTTTTTCACCAAATTTGCAACATAAGCTATTTGGGAGCCCACCTCAGGAACAGTGACACTGTTATTTCATTAATCAGTTCCAAAAGGTGATTCTGCACAGTGACCAAGAAATCACCTTTCGTTAGTGAATAACAAGATGACAGTGACTGAATTCATGAGGTGGGGGCCCATGAACCCCATGTTGAAAATGTGGTGCCAGAGTTTGCAAAAAATGGCTGCAATATGCACCAAAGTTGAAAAAAAAAATTTCTGCCATTATACAGCTTACCAGCATTTCTTCAGTTCACAGTCGGCTTTGAAGAGTGCAGACATGTTCCAGGTCCACCGAAGATTGTCGTGCCAGGCTCCGGAGGTAGGTATGAGGTGAGGGGGGGTGTGGGGAGGTGGAGTACACAGAAGATGGGCACGGGTTGGGGAAGGGGCAGTGAACACGTTGAGAGACTGTTTTCTCATTTTTCAGGTAAAAAAAACAAAAAAAACCTAAAGACAACATGGGTCAGTTTTCTTATTTGCAGGTATGTTTTGGCACACTGGGGTGGGCTCCCAGTGTGCCACCTGTATTTTGGGAGAGGGGGACCGAAGCCGATGGGGATTGGGCCACCCATTGACATAGAAATGTGTTGGGGGTGCATGATGCTGAGGGGGATTGAGCACACCCTCAGCATACAACTGAAATGATAAGGTGGCCATTATGCTGATGGGGATTGGGCTCCCCCATTGGCAAACTGAACTGGGAAGGAGGCATGCTGACAGGGGGATTGGGCACTCCTGACGTTGCCTTGATTGGGACTATGAGTTGAATGGCGACAGCCACCGCAATCTTTTATTGAAATGTTACACCAGGTAAGGCACGTCCTGCAATGAGGGGGAGCTCCCTCATTGCAGTGGCTAAATCGTTTCAAGTTGGTGGCACACTTTTGCACAGCTGTCATAGACAGCATGCAATCTAATTTTTGCCACTGAGTCCAGCCTGAAAAAGCAGTGGCACCACTGGCCACAACATGACCAAGCCTCCAAAATCTGCTATTCCAAGCTACCCCAATATGTTGCTTGTGCATGTGCAAGACAACATAAAAATGAGGCAGAACACAGTGCAGTCCACCTTCATTTAATTACTGCTTTAAGAAGAGGGCTTCCGTTACCCTACTCATCAAGAATCCAGTTATCTTTAATAAATATAGAGCAATGGATAGGTTTGTGTGCATTACCCAGGAGATCTGCCATCAACCTCTATGTTTCTATGTTTCTAATACTTTCGAGAAGTTCCAGACATATAGGAACCTCATGAATGACGCTTGAGAGGTACCAATGTGTCCAGAACCTGTAGATGGTAGGACTCCCCGGTAATGCACACAAACCTATTGGTTATTTTTTTTAATATATAGATCCGATTTGAAAATTTTGTTGGATTGAAAACTGGCACCCGGCTACTACATTCATTACATCACCTCACATCTGGTTTGTGTACTGTTTAATGGGGACCTGACAGGAGCACAACAGTACACTGATGAGTCATTAACTCTCACTCTTACCCTGAGTGGCAACTTGAATTTAGTAGTGAGAAAAGTGAAATCAGGATCAACTAGATAGTTGTGAGGCTGAACTGCTTACAGGAGAGACTTTTTTTTTTTTAAGTCTAGTGCAACAGCCTTCTTTTTTTTTTTATTAATACATACTGTATTGTCTAAACTTATATTTTCTCTCACTTACAGGATGGCCACCTGTAAGGTGTCTTATCTATCCCTATATCTCTAAACCCCTCTCCTGTTTAGTCATTCATGTTCACCCCTGTTCCTGATGCAGACAGGGAAACATTTCAATAAAAGCGTAGGAGAAGTTATTAATTCTGTAGTACAAAAAAAGCTGTGGGCTTAGCGCTACCACGGTTCACTATGGCATGCTTTTACTCTCATTTGTTTTGTTTGATTCTAGTAAATTAGAGGTTGTGGGACTTGATGAAATGGTTTAAAAGAATACCCCCCTCCTTGTCTGTCGTTAGGTAAAATGCCTGGTTTGTAAAGTTAAGTTACTGTGTGAGTGTTTCTTGACTCGCTTAACCATGTGAGGGTCATGCTTCAGGTAGATGGAACTAAGCCCCAGTTCCTTTGTTCTGATGTAGCATTAAGCTGTGACATTAATTTCCAGTCTCTGTTTGGGTTCTGCCTTATTACAGTAATGCTACGACTTCTGCTGTTAAGCTGTGCTTGAAACAAGGTAAAAGTGGGTCCAACTCCTGTCCTTTTTGTAAGTGCCCCTTTTCCAAGAAATTAAAGCAGTTGCATGCAGGACAATTTTTACGTTTTCTAAAAGTGTTACAGTATGAAATTAATACTTTATTTTCTTTCTGCACTATCAAAATATAATTCAGGTTAAAGACATGCTGTACCTGTTGCTATTTAAAGATGAAATTAGACGTGAAAAGTTCCAGAAAGAACTTCTGCCTGCTTAGGATCTTTCTGTATAGTGGCTGCCAGCCTTTCCCCTCCTCTTTTTATGGAAAATCACTAAGGGGCGGAGCCTCATCTGAAACCTTTTCTTGCTTTCTTATTAGGAATTATTTGGTTTCTTCTTCCTAAAAAGATCTACCAAAGGAATGTTATAATGCATAATGTCTCAAATCATAGTAATAACTTTGTTTCATGATGTTTGATGTTAACAATGTCAGACAGGAAGGAGTCTGAGGCTCCTCCCCAATACTCAGATATATATTGAATGCATTTGCTCATTATGTTAGCTGGAACTTTGAGGTTCAGATGTGTGCTGTTCCCAGCAAGCTAGACACTAGCTAGTTTTAATGTATGCAATAAAAGCCTGCTTCTATTTTTCAGTTTATGTTTATTTGACATACAGTTCATTTCATGTATTTTTTTGTTCAAATAAATGGTTAATTTAATTTGCAACTCCTGGCTGAAGTCCTCTTTAATCCCACACATCACGTGTTGTGGTAGTGGTGGGAATTAAAGCCTGGTGTGAAGGGCTTCCAATGTTGCGATAGCGTCTGTGGAGGAATCGGATGTTGCAGGAAAACCAAGGAGTGGTGTACTAACTCGGATGATGGCGGACAAGCTTGGTCTCCCACTATTGCCTGGCCTAGGTGATGTTAGGCGGAAAACAGTGAAAACAGAAGAAGAAGGTGCTATTGGGGGTTCTTCAGATGTCAAAGAGGAGAAGAAGGTGGAAGTAACCGCTCCAGCTGGGGACGCTCAAGAACTATTACAATGGCTCTGTATCCAACAGGCAGCCCTGGAGAAACAGAGGGAGAAAAGGATATGCAGAGAAATGAAGCCAGATGGGCAGATACACTGAAGGTAATTCTGGCTCTGGGTGTTGGACGTCCTCCTGGGGCAGGTGAGAGTCCGAAAGATATCAAGTTAACTAAGCTTTGTGAAACAGATGACATTGAAACACATTTGACTACCCTTGAACATATAGCTCGAGCTTGCCAGTGGCCTAGAAGCCAATGGGTCATTCATCTTGCCCCATACCTTACAGGCAAGGCCCAATTGGCTTATGGACATGTGGACAGTAATTTAAGTGAGAACTATGATTCTGTCAAAGAAGCAATCCTGAAAAGATGCGATATCTGCTTAGAGACATACAGACAGTGTTTTAGAGCCTTAAGATTTCGTCTTACTGATACCCCGCAAGAAGCTTATGCTAGGTTGAAGGACCTGTGTAGAAAATGGTTGCAGCCAGCCACCAATACTGAGGAACAAATGATGGAAGCAATAGTTATGGAACAATCCATTCATATTCTTCCACATGATGTACAAATGTGGGTTTGGTAACACCGCCCGGAGACTGCTCAAAAGCTGTCCAACTGGCCGAGGACTATCTAGCTGCCAGACCTAATAGGCAGAAAGGATACTCTGGATCCGGTGTAACCCACTTCTTTACCTATTAATATGTCTGGTGGAGGTTTAAAACAATAAAAACTGATAGACCTTATAATCCAGATATTATATGTCATATCTGTCAAGTCAAAGGCCACATAGCCAGGTTCTGTCATAAAAATAAGGTCACAACTACACATTTGGCTCTTACCAATTGGGGATAGTAGTTAACATCTGTGAAAATAAATGGGAAGCAGTTGATTGGTTTATTGGACTCTGGGAGTAGACAATTCTTGGTGAGATCTAATGTACTTCCCCCTAATATACTTTGTGAGGAAAGTACAGGGGTAACCTGTGTACATAGGGATACACACTTTTACCCATGCAAAAAATTGATGTCCATATCCAAGACAGTAGTCAAAAGTTGAGTGTGGGAATAGTTCCTTATCTCCCTGTACCAGTGATAATAGGTCATGACCACCCTGACTTTTCAGCTCTGCTCACTAAAACTACAGATTTGGGTGCTGTTACTACCAGAGCTAAAGAGAGACTTAGTGCCAAACTTCATCATTCATTTCCATTTGAGGATGACTTATTTGGGGTACCAGGTGTCCTGAAAAAGTCTAGGCAAGAGAAATGTCTGGATAAGAGAAGGTGGCAACAAGCCCAGGAGAATGACAGTCAACAGAAGGACATGGACATTTATAAAATTGATGTACAGTCTGATATATTGTTTGGAAATGAGTAAGTTAAAGACTTGGCATTAAAACCTTGCTTTTTTAAAGGTGGGGAAGGAGCAGAACAAGGGTCATAAATATTTGCTCAACAAGGGGTTATTATACAGTGAATGTGTTAATCCAAATACAGAAGAAGTCTTGACACAGTTGCTAGTTTCTACTAGCTATAGAAATCCTCTTATATCTCTAGCACATGATGTACCCTTACCTGGTCACCAGGGTGTGGAACACACCCTCCAAAGACTGTTGTATCAATTTTATTGGCCAGAAATCAAAACTCCGGTAGCTGAATATTGTAAAATGTATGTGCAGTGCTAAATGGTAGCCCCTCTTAGCAGAAAAGAAAAAGTACCTCTACAACTCCTCCCATTGATGTCCACTCCTTTTGAGCAGATAGCAATGGATGTGGTTGGGCCTTTACCTCAAAGTGCAAAGGGAAATCACTTCATACTAGTTGTTTGTGACTATACTACAAAATATTCTGAAGTGATACCTTTGTGCACTGTAATGGCAGATAAGGTAGCAGTAGAATTGGTGAACATATTTTCTCGTGTTGGCATCCCCAGGGAAATTCTATCAGATCAAGGCAGTAATTTAGGCTTTAAAGTCATAAATGAATTATATTTGGCTTTGGGTGTCCATTCCATATTTACCTCTCCATATCACACACAAACAGATGGACTAGTTAAAAGTAATACTTGGAAAGAACAGGAAAGCCCTAACAATAGTCTCTACCTATATCCCTTCTAAGGAAAAAGTCAATGGTTTCAATTCTGTCATCAACTACCTCTCTGAAAGGGGACCAACCACAGAGCTGATAATGGTTGGAGACTTTAATATCAACTGAGCCTCTTCTGAAGCTATACATTACAAGCACTCATTAGCCACTCTTAAACTTGTGCAATTGGTAGACTCCCCCACTCAGCATATCAGCAGAAAAGGCACGGGGTCAGTAATCGACTGGGTGGTCACAAATCAGCCAGAAAGAATATCCTCCATCATGGTTCTCCCAGACTCCCTCAGTGACCACTCTTCGGTAATCTGTAAATGGTCAAATAAGGCCCCAAAGGCACCAGCCAGGATTATTATACTACTAGACTTCTGAAGAAAGTCAAGTTGGGAGCTCTAACAGCACACCTCAACTTCCAAGATTGGAGCTCTACTGACCACAAAATAGATGTCAACACTGCTCTAGAATGCTTTATAAGCAAATTCAATGAAGTGTGCAGTGTGTATGTCCCCTACACCAAAAGAAGGATCCGTGACTATGACAGCCCCTGGATCACGGCACAGCTGCTAGTCCTCATGAAAAATAGAGATGACTTGTGTTACAAAGCAAGAAACTCTGGTATCCAGACAGACTACAGAACTATAGAGCTGCATGGAATAAATGCACCTGGGCTATCTGTAAGGCCAAAAACGCTCACTTTAAAAATGGCTGACAAACTCATGGGGGTGACAGTAGATGATTCTGGGAGAACATCAAGTCCCTAAATGGTAAACCTAATAAAACTCCCCCCACTTTCCTTTTTTTTTTTAAACCTCTTTATTGAAATTTTGGTGCAAGATACATACACACATACAGCCCAAAAAAGGAAAAAAGACCAGGCCCACACCCCAAAACTGGGTGCGGAAACTATGTACATCCCCTTAACTATATACAATCACAGTTACCCAATCAAACACCATACCCAAAGCTCCCAACACATTGTGGTGGACAAAAAATGTATGCACTACCCCGACTCAAATTAGGCCCGTTAGACCTCTACCTAACCACCTAGATTTTAAATAAGGTGAAAAAACCCCAGGAACACTAACCCAGCCACCCATAGGTAACTGTGTCCCTAGGAAAGAGAGAGAACCCCATATACCCGATCACGCAGCAGAAACCTTGCAGTTAGGCAAACCCCATACAAGGGAAAGAAATTAAAATCTGTATAAGGCCTATCAGACCATCATCGCCCAGGTTCCATCACCAAAAGCCCCATGAACCCTACAACATTGAAGATACTTCACTACTCCTCTTCAGACAGACAGACCCAACCCTCGGACCTTTTCAACTGGATTGCATAGACCACCTCTAAGGTCCTCCAGATCCGGTTGTAAACCTTCTCCTTCCCGTCCATCAGCATAAATAATCTAATTCTCTCTAAGACCTGTAAAAGGTCCCTCACCCACTGATCATAATCATAAACTAAATCTTCCTTCCAATATTGCAAAACAAATGCTTTAACCACAGCTGACAATAGGGAGATATGATGCTTAGCCACACTCCCCCCAATCCTTTCCAGATCCCCTAGAATACATATCTCGGGACTAATATATTCCGAATAATCTAACACCGGGTCCATTTTATCCACAATCTGACCCCAAAGTGGCTGAATGCAAGAACAATTCCAAAAAATATGCAAGAGGTCCCCTGGGAGCAAACCACAACGAAAACATAGGTCTGTCTGTCTGAGATTTCTGGAGCATAATTTAACAGGGTATAGTAAATATTTGAACAAATAAAAATTGCATCATATTATACTTGGTATAGGCAGGACATTCATATGTTTCCAAACTTCAGACCAGTTAGGCCTCTGGGGAATAAAGCTTTCTCCCAATATAAAATTGAGACTCCATATCTGAACCCATATAGTCTATTAATACCTTATAGACTTTGGAGAGAGGGTGCTGTGAAAGATCAATCCTTTAAATTAACCCAAGAAAACACGGACTCTTCCCCTATCCTTGTGGTCCCGTAGAAACTTCTGAAGTAAGTTGGTGATCTGGAACTTCTTAAAAAATCCCATCCTTTAGCTTGAGTTGGCAAGAAAGCTTTGCCCTCAACTACCACAATTCTCTTGACGGAGAGATCCTGAAGCATTAGTTCCCACTGACCCCTCAAGATATTACTACCAGGTGAAAATTAGGATTTCCACCAGGGGCTGTTCCTCTGCCCTTTTCTGAGCTTTCTTCTGGGCTGGAGTCAGCCACTCCACAGCTCTAACAGATTTATATATTGGAGAGTGCCTACCTATGCCTCGGCAGAATCTCCGGGTCCACATGTAATTAATGCCCCTGGCGGAAAGCTTAGCCCTTTCCAGGAGTAGTTGCTCAATCTGTAGCCAGGTGGGTGTATATTCCCTTCACGAGGACTGCCGTCCCCATCGCCCATATATCCTAATTGACCTGCCACATAGTAAGTGAACAAATCAGAGCTTCACCCCACCCTTGGAATAAGGAAGACTTAAAATCTTGTGCTTCCTCCTGGGAGTTTCGAATCCATAGGAAATCCGAGATAATCTTTCGGATGCCAACAAATCTAATCCTAGGAATAGGATAAGGGAGAGACAAATAGGATACAGCAGGTGAGGCAAAGATTCATTTTAACAAGACCCAACCTAGCAGTGAAATTCAACGGAAGCCTCCTCCATCTTACAATATCCTGTTTAACTTTAACCACAATATTGCCCAGGTTCTCATCCACCCCATCCTCCGACCTAGCCATGATCCAGATCCCAAGATACTTGATTTTGTCAGATGCCCAATTAACACGGAGATGTTCGAAATCTGCCCTATGAGTATGCACTGTAAGCAGAAGGACCTGGGTTTTAGCCAGGTTTAGCCTATAATTGGTGACCTTAGAGAACCTACCAATGATTCCCAGGGCACACTGAAAACTCTCTGCTGGATTAGATAGATGTAGCAAAATATCATCCGCAAAGACTGACATCTTAAGCTCTAACCCCAAGACCTCAATCCCTTGTACCCCAGTGTCCTTCGAGAGGGCCCTTAGAAGAGGTTCAAGATAGATGTTAAAAAGAATTGGCGAAAGGGGGCACCCCTGCCTCGTTCCATTCTTAAGAAGAAACTCCTTTGAGAGATATCCATTGCATAGAACTCGAGCAGTAGGAGATTTATAAAGGTTTCTAAGGCCCCTTAAGAAAACCTTAGGAAACCCCATCCTATCCATTGTAAGGAAGAGAAATTGGTGAGAAACACGGTCGAACGCCTTCTTGGCGTCCAGCACAATTAATGCCATAGCCGAGTCGGAGAAAGCCGCTCTCTCTAAGATATGATGGAGTTTCCTTAAAGCATCAGGGGCCCCCCTTCCTGGCATAAACCCCACCTGCTCCTGGCTAATCAGATGTGAGGCAACCTTGAGAACCCTATTAGCTAATATCTTGGTAAGAATCTTAATATCTTGATTAATTAAAGCTATGGGCCTATAGTTGCCGGCAAATGCTTGGGCTTATCTGGTTTGGGGATCAAGGTAATATAAGCCTGGTATAACGGAGGGTGGGAATTCCTTCCTGCATGATGCCTAAGAAAAGCTCTTCCAACAGAGGTAAAAGTCTCAGCATGAGCTTTATAGAAACTAGCCGAGAGGCCATCAGGTCCCGGAGCCTTCCCATTGGGCAAGTCCATGATGACCTCCCAAATTTCCCACCATGATATCGGGCGGCCAGGACCCGGGCCTGTTCCAGGCTCAAACTTGGAAGAGGTATTCCCTCCAAAAAGTCTTCAATTTCCGCTACTGAGCACTGCATCCCATCTTAATATATTGCCGCATAATAGTTGACAAAGGCATCAGCCAAACCCTGTGGCTCTGAGATGAACTCATCACCAAATTTCACAGCCACAATCGTTCTTTCCACCTCCCGCTCTTTAATCCTATGGGCCAATATCCGGCCAGGCCAATCCCCCTGCAGTAAGTACTTAGCGTTCAACCTCCGTGCCCAGGAGTCCACCTGATAACCAAGTATACCCCATACTCCTCCTTTAGGTCTCTCAGCCCCTATCTATCTCTTCAGAGATACCTTCTAGCGGTGCCATTGATTTAATGGCCCCTAGTATAAACTCCTCACTAGCCCTATTCAACTTATTCAGCCTGGCAGTATATTCCTGAACCCAGCCCCTATACAACACCTTACAAAGAGGCCAGGCTAAATTCCTATCCTCGAGAGTTGGAATCTGCATCTGAATAATTTCTTTAAGTTTACCCTCCATCTTGAGTATAATCTTATCGTTCACTAGCACCCTGTCATCCAAACGCCAATGAACTGGCCTGGGAGGAATATTGTCCAGTCTCCATACCAACTGTACTGGGGAGTGGTCAGAAAGAATCCTGTCAAAAGTGTGCAGACCTACAACCCCCCTTAAAACCTCCCTATCGACCAAAAAAAAGTCAATCCTGGAAAAAACCTTGTGAGCCCCTGAATAAAAAAGTCATCTCGGTCTCACCTTTCCTGTAGATCCGATATGGATCCACAAAGCAGTACCCTCCAAAATCTAAGCAGTGCCGCATGAGGGGACTAGAAAGATTGATGGAGGGGAATCTATCCATGCTATTGTCCAAAACAAATATTCCAGTCACCCACCAAAATACAAGGACCCTGAGGGAGCACAACCGTATCAGCCTCCAGCGAGGCAAAAATTCGAGTTAGCCGGGTGGGCCCATAAACAGAGGCACACACCAATGGCTACCCATACACAAACCCACTACGAGACCCGCTGCCATCCTCCCTCGAGGTTACGCCTCGATCTCAAAAGGAAGCCTTTCCTGATTAGGAGTGCCACCCACCCGGCCCCAGAATGCCAGACCCAAACACTTTACCCACCCAGCCTTTCTTAAGCAAATGTAGTTCCTCAGTCAGCAAGTGGGTTTCCTGAAGAGCTGCTACATGAATCCCAACTTATTAATATGTCTAAGAATGACTAATCTTTTCCTCCTACCCTAAGACCCTTAACATTCCATGACAAAATTCTAAGTGACCCCATCTAACCCTTCCACACCCTGGGACCGTCCCTATGGCTTTAGAGGCCTTAGAAACACATGGCTTAGTTTCTCTCTTTTCCACCCCCAGCCCCCCCATAAACTACCCCCGATCCTTCGATCGCCTCCCAAATCCGTCCAGACGCATGAGCCCACGATCCTGGGTCTCCCTCAGTCCTCGAGTCCATACATGAATTCCTTCAAACCTGCCTTTCTCCTGCCTCTCTTAAAAGCCAGTTCCCAAAACCCCACCCTCTGAAACATTAATGAAAACTAATATCACCAGCAAGCCATTGCCTTCTTGGCTTTTCAATACCCCAACCTGTAACAAGAAACGAGAGAAAAAAAAAAAAGGGGGGAGAAAAAAAAGAGTCCAGCAGGCAACAAATCAGTCCCTTGAGGCCTCAAAGTCTCTTTTGCATAGTCCTGGACATCCACTTCTATCTCATCTTATGGTTCAGGTCACTGACTTAAATAGATCAGGTTGTTCCACCTTGAGACTTTCTAAAGCTTCCTCTGCCGAGAGGTATTTTCTGTTGCCTTTCTCCAACTTAACCACCAAGGTAGCAGGGTATTGTAGCCTGAATTTCAGACCCGCCATATATAGCTTTTTCTTGATGCCCGCGTATTCCTTCTGCTTCTCCCTCACCGAGGGGACTAGATCCTGAAACAGCCACACCGAAGCCCCATTCCAATGCAGATTTCTATTAGCCTTGGCTTTCATCAGAACATGGGATTTTTCCTTGTAGTTTAGAAATCTCATTATGATTACTCTAGGCCTTGCGCCGGGGGGGGGGTTCTCTCAGTGCCCGATGGGCCCTTTCCAGGTTGTAACAGTCACCAAACGGAGTGGGTCCAAAACAACTTAAGCAGCAGATCTTGCATGAAGGCAGCACAGTCTGAGCCCTCAGCCCTCTCAGGTAGCCCAGCCAGTATTAAGTTATTCCTCCGACTTCTTGCCTCTTGGTCCTCTAGGCGATCCTCTAACTTTCTCACTTGTCGTTTCACATTAATCATATCCTGATCCAAGGTAGAAGATTTCTCTCCTGACCCAACTCTGGCTCCAGATCCCCCACTCTCTGAGAAAAGCGCTGAAGAGCAGGTTTCAAAATGGTGAAGTCAGCTACAAGTCCCCTCAGGAGCTGCTTAATCTCTAGGATGTCTTCTGAAGTGGACTGGCCCTCCAGGATCTCCCCCCTCAAGGCCTCCGCATCATCTGGGACAGGGGAATGGGGCTTAGAGCGCTTGGCAGCTGGGATCTTGCTGCAAGAGGCTCGGGGCTGCACGACTGCATTTCGGCCATATTCGGCTGCCAAAATGCCGAAATAAAAAGCGGTACTCCTCCGACGTCCGATCGGCCCCCAAAACAGATCGCGAGCAACACTGAGTCACCGGTCAGGTAAGTGTGCCTTCTAGACAGAGGTATGGCCCCAAAAGCAGGAAAAAGGAAGCTAAATCGATTGCGGGACTCGGGAGCTTCGAGGAAGACGTCCGTTCCTCGCTAGCTCATCACGTGACCTCGGGAAACTCCCCCCACTTTCCTGAACATTGAGGGCCAACCTACACAGGATCACAGTCACATAGCAAATGTCTTCAACAAAGCTTTTACTGACCTCACTGGAGTGTTGCCCCCTAGCTTCCTGCAACACCAATCAGATACTTGCACCGAAGAAAACCCGAGGACCCAATCAAACTCCCATCCACCTTTCTACTTCAAAGCTATCACATTTATGGAAGCAAAAAAGTATATCCTAAAAGCGCTAGGTAATTCCAGAACTAGCTCTGATCAACTTGACCTAAAACTAGTTAGGCTCACCCTGGACATAACTATCAGACCCCTCACCAAAATCTTAAATCTCTCCTTGGTATCAGGCGAACTCCCACAGATCTGGAAGGTGTCGGTGGTTACCCCTGTTTACAAAAGTGGTGACAGGGCCAACCCTACAAATTACTGCCCAATATCTATCCTTCTTCCAATCTCCAAGGCCCTGGAGTGATTGGTAAGTGACCAACTGACGGAATATCTAGACAAGTATCATTTACAATGTCAGCAACAACATGGATTTTGAATACAACACAGTATCACAATCGCTCTAGTGGAGTTTACCAGCTTTATCCATAATGCGCTAGATAGAGGGCTCTTAGTGGAGGCAACATATATTGATCTCACCAAGGCCTTTGACACCGTCAATCACACAGTATGCTCCTGGATCAGCTCTCCAATACCAGCCTCTCCCCTGCAGCAGTAGCATGGTTCAGAAACTACCTCTCTGGGAGGGTCCAAAAAGTGAAAATCCTGGATGCCTTCTCCGACAACCTTAGTGTTAACACAGGCATTCCTCAAGGCTCTATCCTTGGCCCTCTACTGTTTAGCCTGTTCTTAAACAACCTCCCTCAATCGGTAAACAACCAGCTACTACTGTATGCAGATGATGTGGTCCTATATTCATGTAATTCTGACCCCCTACATACTGGAAAAGCAAATGCAGGCTGAACACTGGTTCCTTCAATCAAAACTGCTCCTCAATTATAACAAAACTAAGACTATGTTATTCGCATCATCACATAACAAACACTGCGCTCACCAACTTTGCATTCACAACAATCAGAACACTTCCCTGGAGATGGTTCAAACATTTAAATACCTAGGATTGACACTGGACTGCACCCTCTTGTTTAACCAACACATAGACGCAGTTGCAAAGTCATCAAATGCAAAACTAGGATTACTGTACAGACACCGAAAAGGCCTGACCTCTGAGGCACTCAGAACTACTGTAAATAGCTCAGTCCTCTCAGTGATAGACTGTGGTCTAGCAGTATATGGGGATGCCTCCCAAACTGCTTTGAAAAGTATCAAAACAACACTAAACAAAATGTGTCGTTTAGTCCTAGGTGTACCCCATCTTACTCACACCTGCAAGTTGTACACTCAAACAAAATGGATCAACCTTGACAATCACCTCCAGTATCAAGTATGCATGCTCACCAAGAAGTCTATGCTAGGACGTACCACCCCAGGCCTGCAAAGCCTCCTTAGCCAACCTAATTCCATCAGATGCACTTGGGGTACAAACAACTCAGCCCTCTGTGTCCCTTTCTGTAGAACCACACAAGGCCAATGGTCATATGAATACCAGGCACCACTTTGGCTTAATGTGCTTGATCTAGGCATCATAAAAGAGTACAAAATAGGCCCCTTTAAAGATAAAATCCGAGTGGCCCTCACCACAAACAGGAACTGCAACTGTGAGACCTGAACTCCACCCCCCACACACTCTTCCCTCCTCTTTCCTGCTACCCTCATTCTAACCTGCACCCTTGCCTTCTCCTCTCTTTTTGCTAACACTCCCCTAATAGCCTCCAGGTCCCAGCCTCAGCACCCCCCCCCAATGAGTCTAGCCCTCCTTTACGACTACACACTTTAGCACTTAAGACAAAATAACTGCTGCCCATCAAGTTCTCACCTTCTTGCATTTAGTATTAGTTAATTATTTTACAGACTATATCATGCTCTGTTCCCTACCTGATTCACTCTATGTCCTGTAGATTCTCAAGTTGTTCACTTAACAACCTGTCAACTTAGCCTGCATTAACTATGTGTCTGTATATTTTTACTTATGTAATCCCTGTTACTGTAATTATTTAACCTCTGTAACCTGATGTACTCATGTCTTTTGAGGCATGGAACCTCCTTGTATCTGCTTATGTACGTGTAACCATTTTAAATGATGTTATGCCCATGTATTACTATGATGTGGAACCTCTGTAAAAGAGCCTTTGGCTCAAAGGTACTTCCTAGCAATAAATAAATGAATAGTTGAATTATTCAATCAAACTTTAAAAAGGATGTTACAGAAGTTTACTAATGAGGAAGGAAAGAAATGGGATACTTTATTGCCATATCTCATGTTTGCTTACAGGGAAGTACCTCAGTCATCCACAGAATATTCCCCTTTTGAATTATTGTTTGGCTAAAATCCCAGAGGTCTGTTAGATATTATAAAGGAGAATTGGGAAGAGGAGAAATCAGATAAGATGCCCCTAACATCTCTGGAGTATATTAAAACATTGTGTCAGAAGCTAAAAAGCTATACTACAAAAGCACAACAACATAATGTGGACCAAAAGCATTATAAAAAGAAATATTATGACAGGGGGTGGGTATTAAATCCTTCCAGCCTGGGGAGAAAGTCCTTCTTTTATTGCCTTGTTCAGATAACAAACTATTAATGAAATGACAAGGACCATACACAGTTCAAAGACAAACAAGGCCTGTAAATTATGAAATAAAAATGTCCTGATAAATGGAATAAAGTTTGCATTTGCCATGCCAATCTATTAAAAGCATGGCATGATAGACTGAAACCCTCCCTGTATGTAGCCCCAGAGATGGAATACAGTGAATTAGACTTAGTCTACGATAGACTGGATGGTAAGGGAGAGTTAAAAGATGTTAAAATTAATGTTAACTTAACTGTGGAGCAATGTACTGAACTAGACAACTTGTTGTTTTTGTTTCAGCAATCATTTACCACTGTCCCTGGGAAGGTTGAAGGCATTACACATCATATAGAGATAAATCAAAGTACACCTATCAGAACAAAACCATACAGGTTGCCTGAATGTTTGAGATAAGGGGTTATTGAGGAAATAAAGAAAATATAACAATTAGGGGTAATGCAGCCTTCCATTAGTTCCTGGAGTTTCCCGATGATGGTGGTAAATAACAAAGAAGGGTGTGTCAGGTTAAGTTTAGATTTTCATAAATTAAATGCAGTTTCAAATTTGATGGGTACCATGTGCCCCGTATTGATGATATCATTGATAGACTGGGGAATGTGCAATATATCAGTACATTAGATCTATCAAAAGGGTATTGGCAAATCCCACTAGACTTAGAATCTCAGGAAAAAAAAATGCTTTCAGAACCCCTCTAGGACTGTTGCATATTACAACAATGCCTTTTGGTTTACATGGGGCCCTTTCAACTTTTCAAAGGTGCATGGATCAGATCTTACAATCACGCACAGATTATAGCGCTGCCTACCAAGATGATGTCATTATATTCAGCCCTTCGTGGGAAGAACATATGACTCACCTGCAGGAGGTATTAATGGCCATTACAAAGACAGGACTAACAATAAACCCAAATAAATGTTTTCTCTAGCGATGCAAGGAACTCAGTATTTGGGATTTGTTATTAGAAAAGGAGAAGCATACAATCCCCAGACAAAACAACATGTTAGAGCTTTTTTAGGGCTGGCGGGTTATTACCGCTGGTTTGTCCCGAGGTTTGCTGACATTGCTACCCCCTTGATTGATTTAACAAAGAAATTAAAACCAGAAAAAGTACAATGGTCTGACAAGTGTGAAGAAGCTTTTATGTCCCTTAAAGCTAAACTATGTTCTCATCCAGTGTTACGTAGCCCTAGCTTTCAGCAAACTTGCAGACTGATGCATCCAGTCATGGGATTGGAGCAGTATTATCCCAGATGGATGGTGAGGATGAACATCTGGTCCTATATTTCAATCGCAAACTACATGAAAGAGAGTCAAAATGCTCTACTATTGAAGGAATGACTCGCCATTCATTGGGCAATAGAGACACTTAAATTCTATTTATGGGGGAAGGAGTTCACAGTTATTAACGATCAGAATCCTTTATGTTGGTTAAACATGATGAAGAATAAGAACCCTTGCATCATGCGTTGGTATCTAACTTTGCAGCCATACAAATTCAGCATTCAGCATTGATCAGGTAGTAAACACAAAAATGCTGATTACATGTCTCGCTATGGAGCAACTGGAATACCAGCACAAATATCAGACCCCAGGGTAACAGATAAGGAAGAAGGAAAGCAGACATCAGTCAGAGACTCCTCTCTGAACTATGTCTAACTATAGTTTGTTTATTTTTACTTGTTTTGGGAACCCAGGGTGGAGCTTTGGGAGTAGGAGGGCTAAAGCTCCATCTCTTCTCTATAAAAGGGGAAGAGATTTGACTTGCTGAAATAATATTCAGGACACTTAGGGATAGAATAGTCTCTTATAGTATTTCTCTTAAAGAAACAGAATTTGCTTTGCTTAACTCCTGTTTCTTTCTTGGGCATGGAGGAATGTGAGGCTAAACTGCTTACAGGAGAGACTTTCATTTTTGTTTTTTTTTTAAGTCTGTTGCAACAGCCTTCTTTTTTTTATTATTATTACATACTGTATTGTCTAAACCTATATTTTCCCCTCACTTACAGGATGGCCACCTGTAAGGTGCCTTATTTATCCCCATATCTCTAAACCCCTCTCCTGTTTAGTCATTCATGTTCACCCCGTTCCTAAAGCAGACAGGGAAACATTTCAATAAAAGCGTAGAAGTTATTAATTCTGTAGTATAAAAAAAGCTCTGGGCTTAGCGCTACCATGGTTCGCTAAGGTATGCTGTTTACTCTCATTTGTTTTGTTTGTTTCTAATAAATTAGAGGTTGTGGGACTTGATGAAATGGTTTAAAAGAATACCCCCCTCCTCGCCTGTCATTAGGTAAAACGCCTGGTTTGTAAATTTAAGTCGTGGTGCAAGTGTTACTTGACTCGCTTAACTGCGTGAGGGTTGTGCTTTAGATAGATGGAACTAAGCCCCAGTTCCTTTATTCTGATGTAGTGTTAAGTTATGAGTTTAATTTCCAGTCTCCGTTTGGGTTCTGCCTTATTAAGGTAATGCTACGACTTCTGCTGTTAAGATGTTCTTGAAGCAAGGCAAAAGCGGATACAACTCTTGTCCTTTCTGCAAGTGTTGCTTTTCCAAGAAATTAAAGCGTTTGCATGCAGGACAGTGTTTATGTTTTCTAAAAGAGTTACAGCATGAAATGAATACTTTATTTTCTTTCTGCACTATTGAAATATAATTCAGGTTAAAGATGTGCTGTACCTGTTGCTATTTAAAGAAGAAGTTATGCACAAAAAGTTCCAGAAAGAACTCTTGCCTGCTTAGGATCTTTCCCTATAGTGCCAGCCAGCCTTTCCCCTCCTCTTTTTATGGAAGATCACTAAAGAGGCAGAGTCTCATCTGAAACCTTTTCTTGCTTTCTTGATTTATTAGGAATTATTTGGTTTCTTGTTCCTAAAAAGATCTACCAAAGGAATGTTATAATTCATAATGTCTCAAATCATAATAATAACTTTGTTTCATGATGTTTGATGTTAACAACGTCAGAAAGGGAGGAGTCTGAGGCTCCTCCCCAATCCTCAGATGTATATTGAATGCATTTGCTCATTTTGTTAGCTGGAACTGTGATGTTCAGATGTGTGCTGTTCCCAGGAAGCTAGACACTAGCTAACTCTAGTGTATGCAATGAAAGCCTTCTTTTATTTTTCTGTTTATGTTTATTTGACGTACAGTCGGTTTCATGTATTTTTTTGTTCAAAAAATTGGTTTCTTTGATTTGCAACTCCTGACTGAAGTCCTCTTTAATACCATGCTTCAAAATAGTTGAAATGGTGAAATAAAAAACAAGAAGAAAAAATGCTTCTGGTAGGCTGAGGACATTTGTCATGCTAAGCAAGAGAGTGAGCTGCCGTGTTTTGAAAGTGGTTCTGCCCGCCCCCACAGGAAAAGTTGCCAGTCAGAAGGCAAGCTTAGGAAGACATCGGGAGGCAGACTTGTGCTTGCAGTGTTGAGTTTTCTTGAAAATAGTATAGTTCAGGTACGAAACTATTATATTACTGCATCTGAATGATACTATTATCACTAGTGAACTGTAATATTATCATTGTGGGAAAGATCCTGTTACTGATAATTTTTTGTGTGCTTTAGTACAGTATTAATTTCAAAATCCATATATTAAAATGTATTAATACAGAATATATAAAAATACCAGTTTTCACAGTTTTTGCACCAATGCATTGTCCCACACAGAGGTTCACTAACAGTCACATCAGTTTTTTGAATGTATCATTACAAAATTAGCTAATGAGGTTTCCACACTGTGTTCCCTATTCTAGGGTGTTGCATTCTAAAAGAGCAAAACAAGAATTAGCACATATGGAATTTCCATTAGCAGATGCCTCCTAGGAACGTAAACAACATTAAATACATATAAAATAAACAAAGCCATAATGTGTTCTAAGCTCCAAGCAAGTTCAAGGAATTCTGGTAATGTGCCAGTTACTGCTGACCCTTTATTCTTTAGGAACCTTCATTTGTCCCAGTTTTCACTTTATATTGAAGCTCATGCAATGGCAGCCATGGCCATTCATCACAATAACCAGCCATATTCAGCCATGTTCTTTACTCTGCTCCACTGAACTCAATGACCCATGGCTAGCCAACCAGGGATGTCATTACTTATTTCAGTGGCTACAGTTGCAGCAAAAATCATGATAGGATATTTCCAGATATGTCATGATATTTTTAAAGAGATTCTCTCTTTAGCCCTACTGTGGTACTGCAGGTAGGTGAGGAATTTCTCTAGAGATAGACATTTCATGAAATATCTGGCCATCTCTTTTGCTGTAACTGTACTATTGTAGATGTGCTAGAGCATCACCAAGGTCATCATCTGACCAAAGCAGATTCTTATCCTTAGGGGCCTGTCATAGTTGGTTGCATCAAAACTGCTGTCTTCAATATACTGAAGTTCCCAACAACATCCTCATTCAAAAGTCATCTGCACACGTTTGAGGGGAAGGGCTATTATGTATAGAATAATGTACTGGCAGCAGTTTGCAACTTAAAGAATCATGTTTAGGTAACATTACACGGTAATGTGGTGTTTCTATCAATGATTGGAATGACATCATAGAGCTTGAAGATAAAGCTTGAAAGGTCCTTATGATATTATCTTAGTCCTCAGTATATGGTTTTAAATCTCTGCTGTTTGCTCCTCTCTTCCAACTAAACCACCCTCCCATTGCTGCACAAATATGTCTCCTGTTTTCCTATTCATGTTCCCAAACTCCATCACAGATCCAGCAAATAAAAGGTCAACATTTTGCTACTGTACTATGATTAAACATACGTGTCCATTGCAGAGTGTAAACTCTTGCTACTTGAGTATTTTATTAGTACACATTGCCAGATTCATGTATGGCACTGGCAGCACAAATTAAAAAAAAGGCAGAAGAAGAGGAACTTTGTAAACTGCATCTATTGCAGCTTTGGGAAGAAATGTATACAGCTGTCAATCTAAATGATAAAATACATTTTGATCTGTGGTTGCAAAAGGCACTAATGCTTATCAGCCTTTTCTATTTATTTATGTTCCTGAACACACTTGGGTTCTTTATTTAAAAAAAAAATATTTCAAGCATTCCAATCTTCTGAAAATATAAAGTTATCTAATATTTGTCTGGATTTGTCAAGTGGGCATTTAACAGTTACACTGGGAGAGGTACAGGATGCAATAACTTATTTTGCCTTAAATAAATCCCCAGTACAAGATGGTATGCCATTGGAATTATACAAAATAATTTAAATATTTGTGTATCAATTTTAACAAACATCTTTTGCAACTGTTTGTGTTACAGATGTATAACAGAGTCATGGAAGAAACATGATATTTCCTATATGTCAACAAGGATCTGTACATGATCTACAAAATATTAGACCAATACATTTATTAGATTATATAGCAAAGATATTTTCTAAAATAATCTTAGTAAAGTTAATGCTGTGACTTGATAGAAAAATCATTAGTTCGAAGTTCCAGGCTGGGTTCCACACATTTTATCTTTGTAAATGATCATATTTATGTCATGTCACACCTTATAGAAAAATGTAATGCACCTAATTTATGTTATATATTTGCTAAAGACGAGGTCCCTGTGCATCAAGTATCATATATACCTGTTTGGTACTGATGTGGAACCTTTGGAAAAGAGCATTTTTGCTCAAGGGGGTTATCTGAATTTTAAATAAATATACAAAAATAGGAAAAATGAAATTTTAGTCCCTTTTGAAAGATTTTGAAGTAGGCTTTGATTCTCTTAACAGAGAAATACTATGACAGAAAATGTTCATCTTATGTCTAGGCCTTGAAATACTAATCCCTATTATACAATTGTAATACTAAACCTTATTATACTATTGAATTCCAGTGATAACACTGTTATTAGATACGATAAGTCAGGTAATTTATCTTTTGCATTCCGGGTTAGAAGAGGGGTTGAGTAAGGTTGCCCTTTGGCACCCTACCTTTTTAATATATATGTGAATTCTCAGCTAAATGAAATTATGGATCAGCATTTTGATTCCCATAAGATTAAGTGTACTTATTGTCATATTCTGGCTTCTGTGGACCACATGTTTTTTTTTTTACCTTATGGTCAGCCATGGGTCTGCACAGAAAGATTAATACGTTTAGTACTCTGTGCAAACAATTGCAGTTAAAAATTAACTTGAATGAAACACATATTTTAATATTTGGTAATAATAAACCAAACACATTTTCTGGGACTCAGAAAAGATGGAAATTGTTAAGGAATATGTATATCTAGGTGTAAAAATGTTCAATAATGTCAAATGGACTAAATATATTATGACTGAGAAACGTAAAACAAATCACGTACCAAAAGCTCTTTTGAAACTAAACTGTAAATATGGCGGCAATTGTCTTTCACCAGCTCTTATTGCTGGTGAAATGAAAATAAGCCCATTTTTGCTGTACGGTTTAGACTTATGGTGATTTGCAGATTTTAAAGATTTAAAAATATCACTATTGGAAATGTTCCCAAGTCATGTCTTAAGGTTTCATTCTCAACTCCTTAGCTCTAGACAGAAGACTTGATATTTATTCCCAAATAAATCTAAGTCTTATATTGCACTAGTTAAGAATTATTAATAAAATGGTAATACCCTTCCATTGCAATGTCTGAGGGAAAATTAGATGAATCAACCTTGATATTCAGTTTTATTGGTTAAGGTCTTTGACAGTGTCTTTGGAAGATGCTGATTTAAAATATTATTGAGTAGATTACAGAAAAAATATTAGTATTGAACTGATTTATATAAGCTATAGTAAATGCAAATGACAGTATTCATGAAAGCCCAGCAACCTGATGTGATGTTATTTAGACAGTTAAAAGTGACTAAGTGGTTTAGGGTTAATAAAATATTTCATGATATTGAAGATTACTTATTTCTTCAATTATCACCAGACATCAGACATGTAATTTCACAGCAAGGTTAGATCTTCCTCCAGCAAAAGAACTAGAATATTATTATAAGACAATAAAAGGGCCCATGTTTCTTGAATGTGGATGTAAAGGGGCCTTTGAATAAACAATGTATCACATCACCATACAGTGCCCATTATATCAGGATTTAGGAATTTACATTTTAGGTCCTAAATTTAAAATATACCCAGATCAGCTACATGATGTACTGTTCATGTTATTATACCCAATGACTGTAACAGAAGCTGAGGATATTGCCAATTGTTAAATGTATTTATTAGGAACAGAACAAACTTAGACAGGAATGTTAAAAAGGGGGAAAATATAGAGAGGAAGACAATTTTTTTGCTCTAGAACATATTTTTGTAGATAAATAATTAAATTTATTGATGGGTGTGTTAAGTCCCAGAAACATGTTCAGTGCCTTTTTAATTTAAATGCCTACTTGCCTACTTTATGATTGATGTTAGCTAATATCTTGCCTGTATCGTACCTCGGTAAGTTGTATGTTATTGCAACCGAACACACATTATATTCAAATGGCATCTTTTGTAATGCAAGTATTATGTTGACATAAAGTAATTTATATAGTTTTTTGAGTTGTAAAAATGTACAGGAAATGGATTGTAATGACTGTATTAAAACTATAAAATAATAAACAATAACTAGCTAACTATTTAATGCACATTACCAGTTTCAAGTATGGCATTAGCAACATAAATTTAATAATAAATACGGAAGAAGAGAGACATTGCGAACTGCTATGGGCATGTTGTTTTCAACTAAAAAAGATTAATTTATGTTTGGCTTTCAATCATAACAGTGAGTTAAATGGGTGTGCATTAATCAGTTGGATAGAGGGTGGGTTCTGGGGGCACTGGATCAGTATGTCAAGGATGAAACCACAGAAGAATAACTGCTGTAGAAAGCACAAAGATTTGTACAGCGACAGGGGTTTCTGAGCGTATGGTTACAATCACTACCCCTGTCGCTGTATGCTCTCTTGGGGTAGTATCAAGTAGACAGCCAGTGCAGTGCCTGGCTGAGCCACTCCTGTGGTGGAATGGCTAGGGCACTGGCACCCAGCAGTGTAAGGGACCTGGGACTGCTGTTTAGTTACTGCCAGGTCCCACTGTATGCCAATTTTTTTTTAATTTAAAAAAGTTAATACCTGCTCCAGTGCTTCGATCCTTCTCCGAAGTCCACACCCACTTGGATTTAGTCATATTTATTCCAGGAAGTGTGAGGGGCAAAGGCCCCACATCTGGGGGAATGAGTGGTGGAGCCCCCCCTCGTAACAACACAGATATTATTATTTTTGTGTGCTCTTCGTGTTATGGTCAGCATTTTGTCCTGACCTTGTTTTGGAGCATGATGTTTTCTCTGCATTGTTGTTGTACTGTGCAGTTTCATCTGCAACATAATAACCCCATGCCAGTTCTGGGGACTTTAATATAAAATAAGGAGATGTTTGTGTTTGCACAGGTATCTGGTTTTGAGGGGAGATGGTACAACAAAAGGAAATGATAAAGACAGCTGATTTGTGTTTTCATACCAACATGCAAACATATGGAATAGCCAGCATAAGAAGACTTTATAGTCTAGCAAGTCTGCTCCATTGTAGTGCCCTTGATACAGAGATTACAGAGGGAACCCCACTGCCAACTCACACCATACCCTTCACCCTGTCCAATCCTTTCTTGAAACCTCTCACTGTCTTTTAAGTGACAACCTCAAATGGGAGTTCATCCAAGCCTGACACCTCCCATTCTACAAACAAGTGTCTGCTGACCTCCTTCTTGAGTCCTCCTCACCACCAGCTAATAACAGTGCCCTTTTGTGATCTTGCTTTCATTCAACCAGAAAAGTTCCCCAATATCTACCTTGTGTATACCTTCCAGATATTTGAAGGTTACAATCATGTCCCCTCTCTCCCTCCTCTCCCTGAGAGAATTCATGTTGAGTTCTCTCAGCCTGTTCTCAGATGCTCTGCCCTACTGTCCCTGAACCATCTTTGTCACCATCCTCTGAACTGCCTCGAGCTGGCTGATATCTTTTTTCAAGTAGTGGTTCTAGTATTGCACACTGTACTCCAGGTTTGGTCACACCAAGGATCTGCACAGTGGTAGTATAGCCTCCTCCCTTCAGCCTGAAACCCCTCACTAACAATACAGCATAGCCTTTCCTCTTTGATTAAGCTTCTGTGGTACAATGAGTTATTGCACCACAGCAACTATATCACTACAGTACAACAGCATTTGGGAGTGCATGGAAATTTATGTACAGCTACTAAACATGTCAGTTTGGCTCAGTTGGTAACACATCTGCCTCTGGGCCATAAGTTCATGGGTTCTCATCCCACTCCAGGATTGTGCTCATACCATTAAAACACTGGTACCAAAGTGCCATCCTTCAGATGAGACATTAAACTGAGGTACCTTCTACCCATCTCTTGTGCTGTACTGGTGGATGTTGAGGTGGAAGTAAGAGGACCCATGACACTTTCACAAAAATTGAAGATTTTCCCCATTTTTCTGGCCAACATTCCCTTTCACATAAAACTGGTTCATGCAATTGTCTAACACTGTGTGTGGGTATTGATGTAAGTAATAAGTTTATTGATCAACCATAATAAAAGGTCATTACAAAGATACGTCATAAAAGTCATACTAAATACATAATAAATACATGTATGTCAGCATTTTAAAAATAACTTCTAGCAGCATTATCTATTACCCCTTACATGAATAATTATATGACATGTTTTCATGCTGCACACATAAAACTACACAAGTGATATGCATGCTGCAAGCATAAATTAAATTTTAAATTGGAACCAATTGGATGCATATGGCATGTGTGCAGCAAGAAAGTGTGGAAAGCATGATTTTTATGTTAAATTGGAAAAGACTGAATGCATGTGGCATGCGTACAAAAAGAAAGTGGTCAATGATAACTGCACACATAAAAGTTAAGTGACTTGCTCAGAGCCACACCATATACAAGTGGGAGTTGATGAGATTCAAACCCAAATCGTCATGCCTCCAAGTCTCCTGACTTGCAGTTCAGTGCCTTTAATCACTAAGCCATACTGTCTGCACACATACTCTGTGGCTTGCTTGTACTTCAGTACACACTGTATCTGAATACATCTGCACGTATGTGGCATGCTTGTAGCCACTGTTATACTTTTCAGTTTTCTTCTCTCCCTCTTCTCAGTTTCACAGCTGAACTGTAGCACACATACTAATGCCCCCAATGCACACACTTACCCACAAAACCACTTAATTACATCTGTCTGGCCTGTACTCCTATTATTTTCTCTCCATAGTTTTGAATGCTTCCATGCAAACAGACTTTAAGGTGCAAACACTAAACTAACAATAACTCAACACACACCAACATGGCCAGTCCTCCCATGCACTCACACCGTCCTTTGTCATAATATGCCTGAGCATGGGGATGTGGAGGTCAGCTTCATGGGGGGGGCATAAGCCTGACAATAGTCGAGCTCCATTAGTCTGTGCATACCATACTGCTAAACTGTCCGTGAATACAAGGGTCAGCTCAAGAATGTCTGTAGCATCTCTAAAAGGTAAAACTTATTTGTTTTGACTGAAAAGTGATATGCAAATCAGGAAAAATTCAAATATATAAGATTCATCTGTATATACCCTGGAGAAGTGCATCAGATTTGGGCTTAAACCCACCCACTTACTAAGCAATTTTTTTTCTGGCTGAAGTACTGCCTCCCCCCAAAAAATAACTTTATCCTGATTTCTCTCCCCAACTCCATTTCATTCAATACCCATCCCCTATGGGTCATGAAGCAGACCAAAGATGAAGAAACATGAAAACACATCAATATTTCAGTCCTTTCTCCTTCCCCAATCACCCTGTAAAACAATTATTTACTTTAACTTACCCAGCCATATGCCCAGAACCTGCAGCCTGGCACAGTGTTCCACCAGCCCAGTTTTTAGTCTGCTCCCCCCTCTTCTTCCACAAGAAGCTGTATGCTAGAATCAACCAACACAAATCCCCAACATGGTCCACAACCAAGTCACCTCACCAACCAAACCCACCCAACTTGGGTTGCTTACTTCTTGCTTGGTTGCTGCTGTGGCTGCTACTGCACTGCACTGATCAAGGCCTATGAAGGCCACCCACACCACTGTCACCACTGCTGCTAAGCTTAGCTTGCTGCCGTGGGGGTCTGTGCTGTTTTTTTGCAAGGTGAGCCGAGTAGAGTAAATATGTAGCCTAGTCTTGAGTTAGCTTCTAGCTCACCCTCTACCCCTTCAGCCAACAGGGAAGACAGAGACTCATTAAGAGTAGACCAATAAAATTATGCTGCCACAACACTGCTATTAAGAGTTCATTGCTCTCTGACACCTCCAAGCTGTAGTGTGTAGTCTGTCTACTCTGTGGTGGGAAAGACAGTGTCACACTTGCAAGACTTGTGTGCTCTTTCTTGGCTGGAGCTCATCCACATCACATGTGATGGTGCTGCCACTAATAGGTGGAGAAAGTGGACAACATAATACAGACACAGTCAAGTCTGAAGAGTACCTTCAGCGTGAACACACGCAGGCCAGGTGGGCACTTGCTGTGCAAAAGATTAAATCCAAACTTAATGCCATTGTTGCAACACCGTAAGAACAACCTAGGCACAAATACGGTGTGGGGGGTCGGTAACTGTCCTTTATGCCCTACCTAAATGGCACCTTGGTTTATGGTAGAATTTCATTCTCAGGTGCTAATGCAATGCTTTCCACTGTGTTCTGAGGTACTGTAGCTCCATGTTTCATGATGTATCCTGATCCTCATGTGGGTTAGTGTCTCTCATTGTCCCTCACTTTAAGTGTCCATGTCCCTCATTTCAGTGACAAAATGTGAGGTATGGTGCATGCTTCCTAGACCCTACTCAGCACAAAGAGTACTGAGCATGGCCAAAGTGTATATACTCAATACAGAATTACAAAGGGAAAGTAAGTGAGATGAAACAGTCATGGAGAAACACATTTGTAGCACTGAATATGCATAAGGGATTTGCATGGTCCAAAACAAAAAGGATAGGTGGGTGTCCCAATCCACCCTAACCAGGTCTCCAAATTGGTCTCATTCTGACCCACTGCCTACCGTCCTTCAATCTCTGGGTAGCATGTGATTGATTGCCATCTGCTTATGAATTAAGTGACCCTGGTAAATAGGGTCACTCATGCAATGTAATTACCATTGAATGTGTTAGTCTATTTATTTCGTATGTATAAGTATATTTTACCTATTACTGCTCACTGTAGACTATCTATGTTTATCTTGCTCTCTTGTAACTCTGTACATTGCCCCTCTTGTTGTTATGTACCTTATTTGAACCTGTATTTTCATTGTACCCTCCCAGGTCGTACCTGAAAATAGGCATACAAATTGTCTAGAGTACCTACCTGGTCAACAAAAGCTAAATAAATAAATAAATAAATAAGACTTCACAACACAGAGGCCCCTCTTTGTACATCTGGAATAGAGATATTGATTGGCTATATCCTAGTCAATTAATGCAGCAAGCAAACAATATTTTACAAATTAATAGCGATTTAATGACAAAAATCAAATGCCATTATTAAACAAGTTGCAAAAGGATCAAAATTAATGAGTTTACCTAATTTTTATGGGAATTCAAATAAAATGTATTTTAAAGGGTCTAATTGCTAGCAGTAGTATAAGAAATAAAAACTGATGAGTTTTTTCAGATGAGATTTGCACCAGCTAGTAGTAGCCACTGACATTGCCAGCTATTTCCAGATATTTCACAAAATTTCTGAAGAGTTTCTCTCTGCTGCCCCTACTGTGGAAATGCAGAGAGCAGGAGATATTTCTGGAAATATCACAGATATTTCGGGAAATAGCTGGCAGTGTCAATGGCTGCTACTGTAGCTGCTGCACACATGGCAAGTGTGCAGCATGTGAATCTGATGTGATGTTTAAATGATGTTCACACCAGTTTAAATGCTGCACGCATGTCAAGCATGTGACACATGAACCTAATGTCATTTTTAGAAGATGTTCACACCAGCTTACCTGCTGCATACATGTCAAGCTTCCAGCATGCAAACCTGATTTGCTTTTTATTTTGATTGCACACAGCGCAAGAAACATATTGGGACAGCTTGCTTAGAAGCAGGTTGTGGAGGCACGGCACTGTTGTGGCCAATGCCCCCACAGCCTGCAAAGGCTTGTCCCACATCTCCCAATGCCGTTGCATGCTGCTGGTGGCAGTAGTTTGGAACCTTGCCACAAACTTGTGACAATTTCACTGCTGCAATCAGGGGCCACCTCATCATTGCAGCCTCAGCCATTTGCTACAATGTGAGAGTGACCCGTCATTTCAGGGCGGAACTTCCAAACCCTGATGTTGTTTGTGAACCACGGTGGCAGTTTGCCGCCCGTGTTCTAATATAACCCCACCATGTTTATGTGCCAGCAGGAGCCCCAATCCCCATCGGCTTCTGGCCCATGTTGATTTTGCCGATGGGGGGAGCCCACCCCTGTCGGCATTCTGTAACCAATCCCCCCGCTTTTATTGTATGCCAACAGGGTGCCCAATCCCCATCAGCATAATCTAAGCCCCCCTTTTGTTGTGTGCCAACATGGTGCCCAATCTCGCATCGGCTACTGCTGCCCCCCCAAAGAAAGAGCCTGTTGGCATGATGGGAATCCACCCCAGCATGCCACATTGCCCTGTAACATAAAAAATGGTTCTGCGACGTCTTTTTTTTAACCTGAAAAAAGGAAAGCGGTCCCCCGTGCTCCCCTGGCCCCCTGACATAACCTTTCACCCACCCACTGCGCACCCTGCCTCTCCACACCCCCCTCACCTCATACTTAACTCCAGAGCCTAGCGCGATGATCTTCGGTGGACCAGGAACATGTCTGCACTCTTCAAAGTCGACCGCGAACTGAGGAAATGCCGGTAAGCTGTATAATGGAATAAATAGGGTTTTTTCCAACTTTAATACATATCTCAGTAATTATTTGGAATTTTGGCACCAAATTTTCAACATGGGGTTTTTGGGAACCCTTCTCATGAATTCTTGAACTGTCATGGCATTAATCAGCCCCAAAAGATGATTTTGCGGTCACTGCGTGGAATCACCTTCCGGGGCCAAATAACAAAACGACAGTGCCACTGTTCATGATGTGGGCTCTCAAAAAGCCTATGTTGCAAATTTGGTGAAAAAATCCAAACAATGACTGCTTTATGAGTGTGCACTGCACAGTTGCTACGCACACTCGTACCTTCATGAATTTGCAATATTTTCATGCCAGATTTTCAACATTGCCATTTTCCCACATTTACTTATGAACAGTACAGCTGTCATTTATCCCATCCTGGCTGAAATGTGTTTTCACACTTCCAGCACAGAATAGAGTGGTCGCTGTGGGAAATCACTGCCCATGAAAGATTAAGAAAATGACAGTGATACTGTTCATGAGCAGAGGTCCTAAAATGCCTATGTTGAAAATTTGGTGATGATAGCCCATCGAATGACTGTGTTACAAGTGTGCATATCACACTTTAAATGCACTCTTGTAACTTCACAAATTTGTAATATTGTCATGCCAGATTTTCAACGGTGGCATATTTTCACACCGCCTTATGAGCAGTATAGCTGTCATTTTTCACATCCTGACCAAAATGTGTTTTCACAGTTCCCACACAGAATAACGCAGTCACTGTGAGAAATCAGTGTTCAGGACAGATTAAGAAAATGACAGTGGCACTGTTCATGATCAGATGTCCTAAAATGCCTATGTTGAAAATTTGGTGATGAAACTCCACAACATGACTGTGTTACAAGCATGTGTTGAAGTGTTTCCATGCACCCTTGCAACTTCACAATTTTGTAATATTTTCACACCACAATTTCAACAGTGGCATTTTCCCACACCTCCTTATGAGCAGTACAATTGCCATTTTTCACATCCTGGCTAAAATAAGTTTTTGCACTCCTGCCAGAGAATAGAACGGTCACTGTGGGAAGTCACTGTTTGGGACAGATTAAGATCGAATGAGTGAGAGGGGGGAGTGACAGAGTTCAACTGAGCTCTGTCAGGACTGCTGTGGATTTGTTGGTGGGCAGAAAATGAGCCGAACGCAAGGGCCCAGTACAAAAGGGCAGCCTGCAGCACTGGGAGAAACAGAACAAGAGAGCGAGTGACGAAGGGGGAGTGAGCGAACTCACCGGAGCACTGTCAGGACTGCTGCAGGTTTCTTTGTGGGCAGAAAAAGGCGTCAATGCAGGCAGAGGCCCAGTACAAAAGGTCAGCCTGCAGCGGTGGGAGAAAAAGTATGAGCGAGTGAGAAAGGGAGACTGAGCGACCTCAACGGAGCTCTTTCAGGACAGCTGTGGATTTTTTTGTGGACGAAGGTGCCAATGCAGCCAGGAGACCAATACACAAAAGCAGCCTACAGTGCCAAGAGAAACAGAAAGAGTGAGTGACAGAGCAGTAGTGAGTGAGCTCAATGGAGCTCTATTGTGACTGCTGTGGATTTCTTTGTGGGCAGAAAATGCGGCAATGTAGGCAGGAGCCCAGTACAAAAGACCAGCTTGCAGCGCTGGCCTAAACAGAATGAGTGAGTGAGAGAGCTCAATGGAGCTGTGTCGGGACTGCTTTAGATTTTTTTCTGGCTAGAATAAGCCACCATGCAGGCAGAAGCCCAGTACAAAAGGGCAGCCTGTAGCGGCAGGAGACACAGAACGAGTGAGTGAGGGAGGGGGGAATCAGTGAGCTCACCGGAGATCTGTTGGGACTGCTTCAGATTTGTTTGTGGGCAGAAAAAGGCAGCAATGCACTCATGGGCTCAGTACAAAAGGGCAGCCTGCAGTGGTGGGGAAACCAGAATGAGCGAGTGAGAGAGGGGGAGTGAGTGAGCTCAATGGAGCTCTATTGTAACTGCTACAAATTTCTTTGTGGGTAGAAGAAGGTGGAAATGCAGGCAGAAGCCCAATAGAAAAGGGCAGCCTGCAGCACCGGCAGAAATGGAATGAGTGAGTGAGAGAAGGGGAGTGAGCGAGCTCAGTGGAGCTTTGTTGGGACTGTTGCAGATTTCTTTGTGGGCAGAAAAAAGTGCCAACAGAGGCAGGAGCCCAGTACAAAAGGGCAGCCTGCAGCACCAGGAGAAACAGAATGAGTGAGTGACACGGGGGAGTGAGCAACCTCAACAGAGCTCTGTCGGAACAGCTGTGGATTTCTTTGTGGGCAGTGAAAGGTGCAAACGCAGGCAGGAGCCCAGTACAAAAGGGCAGCTTGCAGTGCCAGGAGAAACACAACGAGTGAGTGAGAAAGGGGGGAGTGAGCGAGCTCAATGGAGCTCTATTGTGACAACTGCTGATTTCTTTGTTAGCAGAAAAAGGTGGCAATGCAGGCAGGAGCCCAGTACAAAAGGCCAGCCTGCAGCACCGGCAGAAACGGAATGAGTGAGTGAGAGAGGGTGAGTCAGCAGGCACAACAGACCTGTGTCAGGACTGCTGCAGATTTCTTTGTGGGCAGAAAAAGCCACCAGCAGAGGCAGGAGCCCAGTACAAAAGGGCAGCCTGCAGCATCAGGAGAAACAGAATGAGCGAGTGAGAGAGGGGGAGTGAGCCACCTCAATGGAGCTCTGTTGGGACAGCTGCAGATTTCTTAGTGGGCAGAACAAGGTGCCAATGCAGGCAGGAGTCCAGTACAAAAGAGCAGCCTGCAGCTCCGGGAGAAACAGACTGAATGAGTGACAGAGGGGCAGTGTGCGAGCTCAACACACCAACGCGATCAACATTCGGCATTGACAAATGCTTGTTAGATCTGGTTCACTTAGCTTCACTCTGTGTACATGAACCACATGCAAACATTATACAATTAAGCATGTGGAATGCATTCTGCATGTACACAGCATACCTATAGTTCTGTAAGGGACTGTACCATCACATAACTCATTTTCAATTTCCCCCTTCCATTAGGAGATTATACATAGTATCACAGTTCAAGTAAATTTTCATTTCATACTGGACTGCTCCTTTAGACACAAGTCCCTTTAGATGCTTGATTCTTGTATTACTGGTTAAGTTTTATTTTTATAATCATTCTCTTTCTCACTTTACTAGTAGACAGAACAAAGTTTGCCATTCTGTTTATAGCTATTTCATTTTCTGTTAATAGAAGGATGTTGGTCATCACAGACCTATGTCTTTCCAGGGTATTGATGTACAAAATGTCTGACACTACACATTCAGTCACTTCATTACCAGTCTCTCATTGCTTGTAAATAACTTTGAGATTTAATGAGTTTGAAAAGAGCTATATAGATGCTGATTCTTGTTCTTCTTCTTCTTCTAAACATATACTACTTATTTTTATACACCCAAGGTGTGTGATGCCACATAATCCATGAGAGTAAAGCTTGAGTTGTCTATACTGGTATCACACAATGAGGGTATGTATAAAAGCAAATTTTACTAGTGCCCATATTTTATTTTTCATAATTACTGGTACATACTTACTTGGTAGGAGTTTTTCTTTTCCATGAGCCT
Source organism: Neoceratodus forsteri (assembly GCA_016271365.2). Lineage (NCBI taxonomy): Eukaryota > Metazoa > Chordata > Ceratodontiformes > Ceratodontidae > Neoceratodus > Neoceratodus forsteri. Next base: position 313,403,573 of record CM028134.1, on the reverse strand, counting down.
ACTCCATGATTCATTTTACAAAATTACATTTTTTTTCTTTTACGGTATACCCCTACGCATAACTCAATCAACCCTCTTATGTACAGGTGCAGAGATTTGATATAAAGTGTATCTGTTTGATCCTGCCATATCTGTTCAATATAATAGATACAGTCTGAGTCTGACATAAACCTTGATACACTTCCACTAGTTCTGTGAAACAGCATTTAACAGCCAGTGGGCAGAAATGTAGGCAGTTCCAGTCCGACATACCCCATATGGACAATATATCCCTTGGCAGATAGGCAATAATGAGCAGACTAGATGGACCCTCAGTCTTTTTCTATCCTAATTGTTTATATTACTATGGTTCTATTGATGTTATTGGTGATACTGAAGAGAAATCGCAGGAGCAACCAGATAAGTTTTAAAACAATTCTGTGGAGTTGTAGTGAGAGGGGGGATTGAATGTTGTTTGTGGAGGGTCTGATTTACTAGAGGAAATGGATGTTCCCTAAAATGGAGCTATGCAAGGAAATATTACATATAAAACAAACTCTGAACTAGTAATAGCTCATTTTCAGATGTGTCCCGAGGGAGAGGGAAAGGGGAAAAGATAACAGATACAAAAGTACAGAATATAAAGTTGATTGAAATGGAATAAATGCAACAAAGATAAAGAGGACAATTATGTCTAAGAATAAATTGCCAAAAATAAGTTACCAAGCAATAAGTTGTGAAACTGACCAAAGAACAAAAATAGGTATCAGCTTATCAAAATGAGAACTAGGGGAATGACTAATGCGGGAGAAGAGTTATATAATTAACGTGTGACTTAGTTATATTACTGTGATGTAAAATCTTTTGCTGGTCAGGCTGCATTCTCTTTCCGCTTTACTAAACTTTAGAACTCTCTCTCTCTCCCTAGCCATTCGTTCCACCACTTCCAAATTCTCTCTCTCCCTCTCTCTTCTCTGCTCCATGACCACACCACTATCTCCTGTGACTGTCCTTGAGTCATAGCCCTTCCCCACTCCTCAGTTTATCCTTTTCATCTTTCTCCATCATCACACCGTTTCCTCCTGTTGCTGCCCTTGAGTTATAGCCCTTCCACTCTCCTCAATTTACCATCTTCCCCTTTTTCTCCTCCTTCTTGCCCCTCCACCAACCTCACCAACACTGCTGTCTCTCTTCCTTCTTCACTTGTCTGCACTTTCCCTTTCCCCCCACATCTGTGCGCCTTCCTTCAGCACCCTATCCCCTGTTTCCCTCACCATTGAAAAGTACTATTGCATGTACTCATGGGAGAGATTCCCTGCCGTGTCATTGTAACATTTTTGCCTATAATTTTACCTGTCCGAAGAACCTCATTCATGCTTGCTTTGTACTGTCTATTTTATATCTCTGTATGATGTTTTATTGTACGAGTTATTGTTCTATGTTGTTCTTGCACCTCTCTTTCCCCTTCCCCCAGGATGCATCTTAAAATAAGCTATTTTTCAGCTCAGTATGTCTTTCATGGTGAAACTTTTCAAACAGATAAATAAATGCATACTAAATAAATAAATATTAAATAAATAATGTAAAAGTCTACATAATGCAAAAGTCCCACATTTAGACCACAATAGTAGAAAAAACAAAACCAATAAACATCAAGGTAATGCAATGAAAAATGTTTCGGTTCTGGACATGCATGCCCCCTTGAAAATGCTCACAAGACACACACACACACACACACACACACGAGCACACACACAGCAGTTACAACAGATATGCACACATGTATGGTGTGAGTGTAATTAGTAGGAAAGAGCAGCTACAATATTTCATTTTCAGTGGGGTCCTGCTTTTACACATTTTTCCAGTGTATTTAGTAGAGTTAGTACAGATAAAATGCAGAATCTCATTTTTACTGAGGTCCTGCTTTTATACATTTTTACAATGTAGTTACTCAGGATAGGTCAATTAACATCTTGTATCTTATTTTCAGTGAGGCCCTGATTGTACCTATTGTGTCACTAACAGGTCTAGGATGCCCAAAATAAGTTGGGTCCATCACGGCCTGTATGTTTTCAGTGACCATATACTGTATCTCTCTTTGGCCAACAGGGGGATGTGAATTGTGCATATTTTAGTTCCTAATTTTTGCTTTGGGGAGCTATATTCAAACAAGCTTGGGACACTCACACTTTGCTCAAAACATGTTTGAGTATAACACGTTTAGTGAACTGTGCCAATTTGCACTAAGGAAACTGACTTTTCAAGGAGCAGTCTGATACCTTTAAATATGGGGTCATTACTCTGTGTATTGCTGGTTCCAGCTCTAGGTTAGTCTACCTATTTCTGTTTCAAGCTTTTAGACACTGACTGAATTGCTTTTAGCCACTGACTGCCATGCCAGCAACCTGGGTTCAAGAACAGACCTGGATCACTTGGGACTGGCCTGGGAGGGAGAATGTACATCTCTAGGACAGGGAGAGGAATCTAGGTGGCAACACTATTGGACAGCATGGGAAGGGACCCCACACCTGGATGCCTGAAGTGTCTCCATGGAGGCTGAGAACACACATGTCTGGGCCCAATAGGGGACACATTTGGAAGAAAAGGCCTCCAACTGTAGAACAGTGATGGCCTGCCCTCTAACAGGACCCACACCAATGACAAGGCACCTCTGGTCCAAGGTCCTGAGACAGGACCACCAGAAAAGGTAAGTCCCAGAGAAGGTGGATGATGGGGTTGGAATGACTGGCCCAGATGAGGACAAGTCAGGGTGTTGAAGGGAAAAAACAGCTTTCTTCCATAGACACAGTGGGGCGACATGCCACTCATCATGGTTGTGTACTGCATGCTAGTGAATGGTAAGGGACTGCGTACATGAAGGAATGATGCTGAGAAGCAATGCATGAACACAGTAGAGTGTCATGGTACCCATCAAGGTGGTGTACTGTGTGCTCCTGAAATGTGAGGCACTGCCTGCACTGTGGAGTGATACTCCAAAGCACTGTATGAACACAGTGGGGTGACAAGGCACCCATTACAGTGGTGTACTGTGTGCTGGTGAAATGTGAGATACTGCCTGCACTGTGGAGTGATGCTCAGAAGCACTGCATGAACATAGTGGGGCAACATGGCACCCATTACATGGTACTTATCAAGGTGGTGTACTGTGTGATGATGAAATTGTGGTACTGCCAGCACTGTAGCATAATGCTCAGAAGCACTGTATGAACACAGTAAGGGACTGCTTGCATGGAGGAGCGATGCTGAGAAGCAATGCATGAACACAGTAGGGCAACATGGCACCCACTACAGTGGTGCAATACTTGCTGGTAAATGGTTAGGGACTCCCTGTACTAAGGAATGATGTTCAGAAGCACTGCATGAACACAGTGTTCTGACATGACACCAATTATGGTTGAGTCTGTGTGCTGGTGAATGGTGAGGGATTGCCTGCAGTGTGTAACAATGCTCAGTAGCACTGTATGAACACTCTGTTGCAACAAGGCACACATCATGGTAGTGTACTGCTTGTTGGTGAAGCATGAGGGAATGCCTGTAAAAGGGAATAATGTCAGAAGCATTGCATGAACAAAGAAGGATGACATGGCACCCATCAAGGTGGTGTAATGCATGCTGGTGAAAGGTGAGGGACTACCTGCACTGTGGAGTGATGCTCAGAAGTAGTGCATGAAAACTGTGGATTGACGTGGCATTCATCATGGCGGTGTAATGCAAACTGTTGAATGGGTAGAGACAGACTGCATTGAGGAACGATGCTCAGAAGCACTGTATGAACACAGTAAGATGTCATGGCACCCATCCCTGTTGTGTACTTGGTGAAAGGTAAGGGACTGCCTGTACTAGGGAACAATGCTCAGAAGCAATGCATGAACACAGAGGGGTGATATGGCACCCTTAAGAGCTGTGGAGTGATGCTCAGAAGCACTGCATGAACACAGAGGGGTGGTATGGCACCCATAAGAGCTGTGGAGTGATGCTCAGAAAAACTGCATGAACACAATGGGGTGACATGGCACCCATCAGGGTGGTGTAATGCATGCTAGTGAAAGGTTGGGGACTACCTGCACTGAGAAGTGATGCTCAGAAGCACTGGATGGACACAGTGGTGTAACATGGCACACATCCCTGTTGTGTACAGCATGATAAGGAAATGCTTGCACAAGAGAGTAATGTCAGAAGCACTGCCTGAACACAGTGGGGGACATAGCACCAATCACAGTAGTGAACTGTGTGCTGGTGAAAGGTGATGGATGTTCTGCTCTGTGGCATGATGCTCTAAAGCCCTGCATGAAATCTGAGGAGTGACATGGGACACATCACAGTGGTGTAATGCAGATAGGTGAATGGGTAGGGATTGCCTGCACTGAGGAGTGATGCTCAGAAGCACTGTATAAACACAGTAGGGCATCATGGCACCCATCCCTACTGCTTATTGTCTGTTGGTGAAAGGAAAGGGACTGCCTGTACTGGGGTGCAATGCTCAGAATCATGATGGTGCTCAGAAGCAATACATGAACACTGAGGGGTGACATGGCACCTATAAGTGCTGCATACTGCATGCTGGTGAGTGGTGTGGGACTACCTGCATATTGTCTGTTGGTGAAAGGAAAGGGATTGCCTGTACTGGGGAGTGATGCTCAGAAGCACTGCATGAACATGATGGGATGACATGGCACCCATCATGGTGGTGTGCTGCATGCCTGTGAAAGATGAGGGACTGCCTACAATGGGGAGCAATTCACAGATGTACTGTGTGGACACAGTGGTGCAACACGGCTCCAAACATGCTTGTGTACTATGTGCTGGTGAAAGGTCAGGGACTGCCTCCACTGAGGAACAATGGACATAAGCACTGCATGAACAAAATGGGGCATCATGGCACCCATCCCTGTTGCTTACTGTGTGCTGGTGAAAGGGAAGGAACTGCCTGCACTGTGCAATAATGCTCAGAAGAACTACATGAACACAGTGGGGAGACATGGCACCCATCACGTTGGTGTACTGTGTGCTGGTGAAAGGTGAGGGACTGCAGCATGGGAGAGCAATGCTCAGAAGAACTGCATGAATGGTGGAGCAACACTGCACTAATCATGGTGGTGTTCTCTGTTCTGGTGAAGGGTGAGGGACTACTGGCACAGGGGAATGATGCTCAGAAGCACTACATGAACACAGTGGGTTGACTTGGCAACCATCACTGGGGTGTACTGTGTGCTGGTGAAAGATGAGACTGCCTTCACAGGAGAGTGATGTTCAGAAGCACTGCATGAACACAATGGGGCAAAATGGCACATATCATGATGGTGTACAGTGTGCTGGTGAAAGGTGAGGGACTGCCTGCATGGAGAAGAGATGCTCAGAAGCACAGCATGGATGCAGTGGGAAGACATGGCACCCATTACTGTGGTGTAAAGGTGAGGGACTGCCTACTCAGGGGAGTGATGTTCAGAAGCACTGCATGAACACAGTGGTGTGACACAGCACCGATCATTGTGGTGTAGTGCATGCTGGTTAAAGGTGAAGGACTGCCTGCATGGAGGAGCAATGTTCAGAAACACTGCATCTACACTGTGGGAAGACATGGCACCCATGACCATGGTGTACTGTTGGGGAAAGGAGGTGGACTGCCTGTGCTATGGAGCGATGCTCAGAAGCACTGTATGAACTCAGTTGTGCGACATGGCATCCATCCTTGTAGTGTATTCTGTGCTGGTGAAGGGCGAGGGACTTCCAGCACAAGGGAATGATGCTTATAAGTACTGCATGAACATAGTGGGGTGACTTGGCACCCATCACTGAGGTGTACTGTGTGCTGGTGAAAGATGAGACTGCCTACATGGGGGAGTGATGTTCAGAAGCACTGCATGAACACAATGGGGCAAAATGGCACCCATCATGGTGGTGTACTGTGTGCTGGTGAAAGGTGAGGGACTACCTGCATGGAGAAGCAATGCTCAGAAGCACTGCATGGATGCAAGTGGGAAGACATAGCACCAATTACTGTGGTGTACTGTGTATTGAGGAAATGTCAGGGACTGCCTGCTCTGCGGAGTGATGCTCAGAACCACTGCATGAACACAGTGGGGTGACATCTCATCCATCATGGTGGTGCACTGTGTGCTGGTGAAAAGTGAGAGATTGCCTGCTCTGCAGAGTGATACTCAGAAGTACTGCATGAACATAGTGGGCCAACATGGCACCCATTACTGTGGTGTACTGCATGCTGGTGAAAGGTAAGGTACTTTCTGCACTGTAGAGTGATGTTCAGAAGCACAGCTTGAAAACAGTGGGGCAACTTGGCACCAATCACGGTAGTGTACTGTGTGCTAGTGAAAGGTGACGGAGGTCCTGCTCTGTGGAGTGATGCTCAGAAGCGGCTGTAGTAGCCTGTGGGCTAAAGAAGCAAGCCAGCGCCTCCACGGCGCAAGGAGCCTGCAGCCGACCGCCCTCCACACAAACCAGGTGGCAGTAGCCCGTGGGCTAAAGAAACAAGCCAGCGTCTCCACGGCACAAGGAGCCTGCAGCCGACCATCCTCCACACAAGCCATGTACAGGACAAGCCTCAGGGGCTTCAGAGGAACTTGGCCTCACGGGGATTCTGTTGCTGAACTGTGGTTTCATTTCTGCTGTGACCCAGCTCCCTTGTTCAGCCAGTTCCACAGCAGGGCTGAAAACATACAGAGGGCAGAATCAGCTGTTCTGCCAAGTAACTCAGAGCGCTCACACTCAATAGCGAGTGCTGAGCTGTCAACTTGATTTTGTGGACTGTATTGTGCATGCATTTAGAAGGAATGTGTTCACTGGCATAGTAGCAGGGTTGATATTATCGTGATAGGTTTTTAAGAGCATCAAGAAGGAATTTGGAGCATATCCCTACTGGTGCATAAAACACTGCTTAAATTGCTTGACTAGCAGACTAACTAAAGTAAATCCTCTGTACCAGAGCCTAGCTTTTTGAAATGTACTGCTGTTAATAGTGTAGTTGAGCCTAGCTATTCGAGATGTACTGCTGTTAATATTGGTAGTTGATTTTCCTATCATTCCCTACTGATCACTACCCTACTCTGTATATATTTCCTAATATCTTCATCTTTTAAGTTGCAGTCATTTCCCTCTCATCTCTACCTGATAAGGAAGCAAATGTAGTCAGTCTGATAATGTTAATTCCTGGCATCTTACCTCGCCTATTAACTCGGCTATTTTAAATATTTTCCTGTGCTGCTTGACCCCCGCCCTGTCCTGTCTTTATTCCCTTTTCTTTGATAAGCTAACTAACCTCTTTTTTTTACAACCTGATTCATTGGGCCATTACGCTGCCCCCTTTTAACATCTTTCTATTCCTTTGTCCCATCTCTGTGATCACAGACATAGCTGGCGCCTGGCCATCGGTCTGCGACCCACCCCCATCGTTAGACTGCAATCTCCTGTCACAATTCTTTGTATCCAAATGTACCCTCCCTCTATAACCAGAATATAACCAGTGACCCTGTTCCTTTTTCCTCAGGTGGAAGTAGCCCGTGGGCTAAAGAAACAAGCCAGTGCCTCCATGGTGTGAGGAGCCTTCAGCCGACCACCCTCCACACAATCCAGGTACAGCAGCAGAAGGCAAATATTTCGGCGCCAAATTTAAATTGTAGCACGCTACGGGACAAGCCTCAGGGGCTTCAGGGGAACTTGGTATCACGGGGATTCTGTTGCTGAGCTGTGGTTTCATTTCTGCTGTGACCCAGATCCCTTGTCCAGCCAGTTCCAAGGCAGGGCTGAAAACATACAGAGGGCAGAATCAGCTGTTCTGCCAAGTAACTCATAGCGCTCACACTCAATAGAGAGTGCTGAGCTGTGAACTTGATTTTACATCCCATCCCCCTTCCCCACCCAGGCCTACCTTAAATGCACATTGACTCCACCCACCAGCTATCACCCGCCTTTCCATTGGCACTCAGGTTTGCTTTCATTCTACTGATCAATCCTTAAAGGGATACTGCATATTGAACTGTGGCAATTACTGCACTTACTGCATGCCCTCTAAGGAAACTAAGTGAGTTATCGTGGTCAATAGGGCAAGGGACTAGCTAAGCATCCTAACCTTGTCACACAAGCTTGGACTTAATAAAGTAATTAAGACTATATGTATATTCTGTTCAGTCTTAAAGGGATATTGCAATATATCTAGCACAACCTGTTTAGATCCTGCCTGACTCATTAAATTATTCTTGCTAGTCCTTAGCCTGTCTACATAGGCTGGATTTATTGAAAACTCACTGTCATTAGGGCAAACATAATATCTAGAACAATATTCTTTTCTAAAATTTTAGAGAACAGTAAACTAGGACACAATGTGGATTATATTGTCATCTCCCTCTATGCCTCTTCTAGTGATCTGCGTTTGTCCCCTGTTCAGGCTTGCTTATACACCGCTCAGTGAGGCCGCTGCAATTTGGCATGACAAGGCATCCCAATGCCCAGCCGAGCACCTGAATCGCTACTTGTCTGCCTGTCTGTTCCACACACGTGATCAGGCCCTTCAACTTCACTGGAGAGGGGGAACAGTTGTAGCTATAGGCAATGCGGTCACATTTCCATCTATGAATGCCCTGCATTATCCCAAGTACTTCTCAGTAAGATCCCTGATCTTTGCTGTAATAGGTAGGCTAGGTAATAGTAATAGTACGTCAGCAGCAACTATTAACTATCCACCTAAACTAAAAAGAATAAAGGCACTGTGGTTTCTCCTGGGGGCTATCAGGAAGCTACTACTTCTTTTGTTGCGTTGTTCAGGCAATGTGGAGCTCAACCCAGGACCTCCAGCCAGTATCTCTTCTCCTTCTGACCTTTCCAATCTCAAGGGGTTAAGTTTTGTGCATGTTAACGTGTACAGTCTCCTAAAGAAGCTTACTTTCATTCAGGCTTGGGCACATCATACTGCCCCTGATATACTAGTGGTCACTGAGACATGGGTAATACCTGGAATGGCCGACCACGAGGTGAATATCCCCTCTTACGATCTCTATAGGACCGATAGACAGACTAGAGGAGGTGGAGTAGCTATGTATATTAAAGATAAATTTCAAGCCTCCGTCATTGACTCAACCTCTATTCAGAATGAATTTGAATGTCTAACCGTGAAAGTCAAGGTTTCTCCTATGACCTCGATATGTGTAGTTGGATGCTACAGGCCTCCGTCGGCTGGATTACAACTGCTACATCACCTAAATAAGACATTGGGATCATTAACCTTAGAAATCATAATTTTGAGTGACCTCAACTTGAATTGGCTCACCACTGCTGCTGCTCCCCTAAAAGTCTTTTGTGATTCCATGTGGCTGACTCAACTTATAAATGAACCTGCAAGACCAAATACAAAGAATACAAACAATAGCTCCCTATTGTATCTTATCTTAGTAAGTAAACCATTTCTATTTACTCATGCCGACGTATTTTTTACAGATACAAGCAACCACTGTTACATTGCTTGTGTAAGAACGTCTAAAACAGCCACACCAGCTTCAAACTTTACCACTAAAAGAAGACATCGCAATTTCAACCCCTATTCATTTATTACCTTATTAAGAGAGTCACTACGCTGGCAGGACTTTTACCTGGCAAAATCATTGGACGCGGCTTATGACATCTTTCATGAAATCATTACAGGAGCTCTAGATAATCTAGCTCCACTAAGTAAGGTCCGTAATAGGGTGAAATCCTGCTGCTGGTTTCATCCAGAGTTTAAGATTGCCTTACAAAAAAGAGATGCACTTTGGAAAATGGCACGGAAATCTAAGCTCCCGGCTGACTGGACATTGTTTAGGAGGGAGAGGAATCTCTGCACCAAGCTGGTCAGAGAGTCTAAAGCCACTTTTTATCAAAGGGAACTTGATGCATCCTCATAATGTCCCAATAAATTCTGGAAAACCCTAAAAGAATTAGAAGGTCACACTCCTGGAAACACAGTACCCACTAAAATCCTAGTTGGTTGCACCTCCATCTCTGATAAGCCATCCATCCTGGATCACCTCTAAAATCATTTTGCCACTGCAGGACTAGCCTTTGACACCTCTCCTGCAAATAATCTATGATCCCAACTTGGTGTTCAGGATCAAAGAATTCCAGTATCTAACTCCTCATTCTCCCTGCAACTAGTCTCGCTGAAGGAGGTTGAAAACCTCCTGTTACAGCTGGATGTCAAGAAAAGTGCTGGAGCTGACTTTTTAGACCTCTAATACTTAATAATAGGTTATCAGGTCCTGGCTGTCCCACTTACACTCCTCTTTAACCTATCACTCTCCCAGGCTGCTGTGCCACCACTATGGAAGACAGCTCATGTAATTCCCCTGTTTAAATCCGGAGACCCTGCAGACCTTAATAACTACAGGCCCATCTCCTTACTTTCGATCCTATCCAAACTCCTGGAAAAGATTGTGAGTAACCAGCTCAAGAAATATCTAGACTCTGAAAATATGATTAACCCCCTGCAATCCGGTTTTAGGGCACAACATAGCACTGTCACTGCTCTCGCAAAAGAGACCAATGACTGGCCACGTGGACTGGATGCTAAAAACTTCATTTGTGCAGTATTTTTGGACCTAAGCAAGGCCTTTGATACTGTGGACCACAACCTACTTCTTACATCACTCAGGAGCATTGGCCTGGACCACCACTCCCTAAAGTGGCTTGCTAATTACCTTACAGGCCGGTACCAGCAGGTCAAGGCGGAAAGGGAATTTTCTCCTTTAAAACCTCTATTGAGAGGAGTATCCCAGGGTTCCATATTGGGTCCTCTTCTATTCACAATATATATTAATAGAATCAATGTCAATATCAAAACTGCCAACATCCACCTCTTTGCAGATGACACGGTGCTCTGCGCTGAAGGACCCTCTCCCACTGCCGCTTGCGAGGTTCTGCAGAGTGAGTTTAACCTGCTGCAATTACAGCTGTTAAATCAGAAACTATTACTAAATGTCAAAAAAACCAAAGCAATGATATTCTCGCCTCGTGCATACGATGCCACGTCCATAACATCCCCTCAGATCACTACACTACTGGGAGAACCTTGGAATTCATGGCTAAGTAGAAATACCTGGGTGTCTGGATTGACCATAGGTTATCCTTTAACGACCACATAGAAGAGTTGCTAAAAATGCTCAGGCAGAGACTAGGTCTTTTTTACAGGATAAATCAGTTCCTGACAAGAGAGGCCAAAATGAGTCAGGTTCAGTCCACCTTCATTTCCCTTCTTGACTACGCAGACTTCTTATACTGCCAGGGACCAACCGCTGCACTCTCTAAACTTGATATCCTTTACCACAGAGCCTTAAGATTTATCACAGGTCTCCTCTACTCGACTCATCATTGCTCCTTATACACAGTGGTGGGATGGACATCTCTTAAATTTAGACGGCAGAGAAATTCAGCCATATGGACACTCAGAGCTATCTCCAGTAAGCTGCCCCAATATATTTTAGATTGCCTGCCTTATTGTACAGTTGCCAAGTACTCAATAAGAAGCTCTGCCTTTATTTCACTGCTTGTCCCCAAGGTGAGATCTCAATTTGGTAGGGCCTCAATAAGTCATATGCTCCTCTTGCTATGGAATCAGATACAAAAATCCTTGAAATTAGTTCACCCTTTGTCAGTAGCTGCCTTTAAAACAAGCTATGCCTTCTTTTTCAAGGAATCCTGTAATTGTTATCATTAAACCGGTCTTGTTCTCATCTTGGAAAACTGGAGGCAAAATGCTGGTTATTCGCCGCTGTTTTTCCCACCCTCACCTCTAGCACTTACCAGTACTCATTATCTCTGCAGCTTTGATCTTCATTTAACATGGCTTACAATATGGGTTTAGAACCGAAGCTTACTCCATAACTTTAGTACTATCCCCCCCACCTCGGTTACCCATCAGGTAGATGCTCGGAAAATATGCTCCTCTGAACCAGCTCTTTAAGTCCTCAATTTCCTCTCTCTACAGTACCTACCCTAGATCATGCTCTAAAATTGCCCTAATACCCAGCTCTTCATAGACTTCTATATCACTTCAATTACTGGCACTTCCTCCCCATACCCCTTTACTGCCCTATCTTCTTCCACTGCTCATCACCACATCATACAGTGCTGTATTTACCACCGTCCTCCCTCTGCTGGTAGCTTTGGGCTTGAATTCCTTTATTTGAGCACAGTTATCTTACCAGCTTATTGACCGTGGGAAATCTATGTAATGTATGTATTATGGCTCGACCTCCTGATTGCATCATTTAATCTAGTATGGACCAAGGAAATGTCTATATATACTGTAAATACTATGTCTAACTCTGATTATACCATTTAATCTGCTGTTGACCAATGAAATGTGTATACACTGTAAATAACATGTCTAAGCCTACTGATGGGATCATCTAGTCTCTGTAATTATATGCTATTTTACCTCTTGACTTTTGTTCAATGTAAGTGTGACTATATGTTTTGTTCAGGTCCATCTTGAAAATAAGAATTGCTCAATGATGTTCACCTGGTAAAATAAAGATTTGATTGATTGATTGAAGCACTGCATTAAAAAAGTCAGGCAACATGGCACCCAATACTGTGGTGTACTGCATGCTGGTGAAAGGTAAAGTGCTGCCTGCACTGTGGAGTGATGCTCATAAGCACTGCAGGAACACAGCAGGGTGACATTGTTCCATCACGGTGTTTTTCTGCATACTGGTGAAAGGTAAGGGACTGCCTGCACAGGGGAGTGAGGCTCATAAGCCCTTCATGAACACAGTGGATGACATGGCACACATCATGGTGGTGTTCTGAGAGTTGGTGAAAGGTGAGGAACTGCCTGCATGAAGGAGTGCTGCTCAGAAGTACTGCATGAACACAGCTGGGCAAAATAATACCCATTATGGTGGTTTACTGTTTGTTGTGGAAATATCAGGGACTGCCTGCACTGTGGAGTGATATTCAGAAGCACTGTAAGAACACAGTAGGGTGACATGGCACCAATTGTGGTGGAGTAATGTGGGCTGGTGAGTGGGTAGGGACTGCTTGCACTGTGGAGTGAAGCTCAGAAGCACTGCAGGAACACAGTGTGATGACATGTTACCCAACCCCATGTGCTTTATGCTGGTTAAAGGTGGGGGACTGCCTGCACAGTGGAGTGATGCTCAGGAGCACTGCCTGGACAGAATGGTGCAACATGGCACCTATCACAGTTGGGTACTGTGTGCTGGTGAAAGGTCAGGGACCACCCACACTGAGGTGTGATGCTCAGAAGGACTGCATGAACACAAAGGAGTGACATGGGGTTTTTATGTGACTTCAGTGAAAAAAGAAGAGTGACGTGCAATTAGGGTAAGTAGAAAAGAACAACTGCAGATACAGTGATTGTAGTATCTGCCCTCCCATGTGGGGGGCATTGCCCCCACACTCCCTTAATTAATATTACAACTCTGGGGGAGTGCAACCCTGAGAGAGGGAAAATCCCCAGTAGCCATTTCAGCAGTCATCCTTTTCTGTCACCCTTATTGACCTCGCTCTTCCCGACATCGTAATTATCATGGCACACTTGACATGCACCCATCACAGTGGTGTACTGTGTGCTGATGAAAGGTGAGGGACTGCCTGCACAGGGGAGTGATGCTCATAAGCACTGCATGGATACAGTGGAACAGCATGACACGTATCTCAGTGGTGTACCGCGTGCTTGTGAAAGGTGAGGCACTGCCTGCATGGAGGAGTGATGCTCAGAAGCACTGTATGGACACAGTGGTGCAACATGAAAACCTCATAGTTGTATACTGTGTGCTGGTGAAAGGTCAGAAACTGACTTCACTCAGTAACGATGCTCAGAAGCACTGCATAAACACAGTAGGGAAACATTGCATTCATCCCTGTTGTGTGCTGCTTGCCTGTGAAATGCAAAGGACTGCTTATACAGGGGAGTGATGCTCAGAAGCACTGCATGAACACAGTGGAGCAACATGGCACCCATAACAGCTGTGTATGTGCTGGTGAAAGGTGAGGGACTGCCTGCACTGTTGAGTGATGCTAACAAACTCTGCATGAACCTAGAGGGGTGACATTGCACCTATCATGGTAATGTACTTCGTGCTGGTGAAAGGTAAGGGACTGTCTGTGCTCATTTAACTGCTATATGAGAAATGCCATATTTACTGCCTTATTTGGAATTTATTTACTTATACATCTAACCCTAACTTTTATTGTATTTTGGATAAGCACTCTGAAACACTAACACACAAGCACAGCTTCATGTTCTACTACAGTACAGTATTACAGTCATTTGCAAACTGACAAGGTAAAGATTAATGTACCAGGAAAGGGTTAACAGAGTGCCACACAGGTGCACTCAGGCATGTGCGTACACACACACACACACACACACACACTTTCCTCTCCATGATGTGATCAGAATTTAGAGACCTTTGTCTCTGCCCGCAAACAATATCCATTTCTTAGCCTAGTTTGTTGTACTAACTTTCATCAATTAATTTCAAAAATATATATAGTAACCAGAATAACCAATATAAAAAACTCTTTATGTGATTTACATAAGTTAGAGTGTTATTTACTGTTGTCCTTTTTTAATTCTTGCAGATATGATAAACTGATAAAACTTAACAATGTGTTGATCTGTCGTCTTTCCCCATAGCATCTGTAATCTGAACCTCCTTCCTTAACCTCAGTTAAAGTTCATGGCAGGGAAAGGCTGACTTGATTTGGCATGTTTATGAGCCATGAAACTTTCTTGAAAGAGAACTCTACACAGACTGAAGCTAGTAACCACATTATTACACAAAATATTGCATTGCAACATTGTTCAGGTGAATGAACACAGCAGTCTGCCTCAATTAATTAGTGTAGTGATTGCACAAAACCTCCAATTTTATCTAGTCTGTTCAGAATCTGGAGAGCTTTCTTTCTGTAGTGTCATAGCAAGACATCTGCAGGGTTCCATCCACTGCAGCCATAAAAAGGACAAGATTAAAAAAATTTAATTATACGCGAAGATGACTTTATAATAATTGTGCATGGAAAAAGATTTGACAGGCGCTGGTTTCAGGTTGTAATCACATCTAATCAGTGACTGGCAGAGAACTCCCTTCACCTTGACCAGACACCAACTACTAAATGAAGTCAGCGGTACACACCTATAGAAATCACCTGCTTGGCTATTCATTTGACCAATCAGGTGATTACTATATTAGTATACTGCCAGTTTAATTTAGATGTCAGCAGCTGGTTGAGGTGGAAGGAAGGTTGTGCCTCTTATTGCACTGTGTAACATGTTTTTTACTCTTTATTTTGAGAGTGAGTGCGTGGCATCAGGTGGCTGGTGGGGTGCCTGAGGGTGGCAGAGAAAGGGTCTATTACTAATAATGGGTCAGTGTGTAAGGCAGGTTGGTGGGTTATTTTACGGAAACCATATACATTTGGAAGGGGTGGAGAAGTTAATTTGTATTTTTTCTACTGCAACTTAATCAAGACTAGAGAGAGGCAGTAGTATTGCCACTTGAAGGCAGTGAAGAGGGAAGAAACACTAGTCAAGGGTTAGGGATGGGGAGGAGGGTGGGGAATGTGACAGTATGGATTGCTGTTTTTTTTTATTTTAAAAACTTATCCTCAGGAACAACAACAAAAACCTTTGCCAGGTGAAGTTGGGTGAAATTTAAAAACTTCACAAAGTACAATGCTTTCCAACTTCACAGTGTTTTCATTTGTGCAATTTAAATTCACTGCATTTGTGAACTGACAGACTGAGACTGAAGTAAATGTGATAAGGCAGTGTTATAACTGGACTGCTGTGGTAAGACAGTGTTATAATAGGGCTGCGATACTTCAGTAACTGGGACAAAAGACGCTGATGTAAATGAGACACTGTAGTTAAGATAAAAAATGGTTATAAGCTGTGTCCCTATATTATGATTTGTTGTATAATATTGTATAACATTAAATTAAATGTACTTCTGTATTGTATTCTGTGTGGTGTTTTATACTGTATTGACTGCCAGGCATGACAGAACATTAGGTTTTTTTAAAAAATTCAATTAACTAACTAGTTAAACAAACAACATAAATCCAAACAGAAATTCTAATAAAACTATACACACTTGTATTCTAATTTCACGCACTAACTAGTTAAACAGCATAAATAAAAATAGAAATTCTAATAAAAGTATACACAAATGTATTCTAAAGCTTATATTGCAGTAACCATTAAGTCAAGTATGCCAACAGGTTAATACAAATATCATTGTATACAATTTTACCCATTATAAAAAAATAAAAAAACCTTTTTAAAGAAACTGAGCAAGAAACTCCAAACTCTTTATGGCAATGTAGACAGATCAGAGGCAATTATTACACCAGTACTAAACAAGCATTTGTCTATGCCTAATGTTTGCTTGCTGGTATTAGCATTGGTAATGCAGGAGTTAGAGAGATGCATAATAGGAATGGCAGTGAAGTATTGAAGTAACACTAACCCCCACCCCGACCTTGCAGAGACTGACAGGCATTGGGGGTGTGGCTTTGGGTCATCGTCCATAACACTTACGGCATTCCACCTCACCCCACCCTGCAGACACTGACAGGTGTCGCAGTGTACCTTGAGGTCTTCGGCCCTTATGCTCACCCCATTTCAAAAGGAAATAAGCTGAGATAGGTGCAGTAGAAGAGAATGGGGTGAATGTTAGGGCCTAAGACCCCAAGGCACACCTCTATACCTGTCAGTGGCTGCAGGGTGGGGGTGGGGGTGGAATGAGTTGAACATTATAGCTGACAACCCCAAGTCACGCCCCCACTGCCTGTCGGTCTGCAGAGGGTGGGCATCATGATTGGAAACCCTAATGCCCCTGGGGTTTGTTGGTATTTTTGCTCCAAATTTTCAACATGTTCTTTTTAGGAGCCCACCTCATGAACAGTGGCAGTATCACTTTGTTCTCTATTCCAAAAGGTGATTTTGCACAGCAAGTGTGTCATTGGATGCCACAGGTGTGAAAACACATTTCGAGCCGGATGTGAAAAATGACACGTGTACTGTTGAAGAGGAGGTGTGAAGAAATGGCACTGTTGAAAATCTGGAATGAAATTATGAAAAGTGGTGAAGTTATGAGTGTGTATAGAAACTGTGCAATGCACACTCATAACACAGTAATTTTTGAAATGTTTTCACCTAATCACACACCACTAGACATGCCACTACATATAGTGGCCTCACTATCACAAACAGTTGTCAGACTAACAGACTGGCTTTTGGTTACAATATTGCATTGTGACAAGCCTCTGTACCACATCTAGGTAGCCGGTCCCACAGAGGTCTATTCACACACACCACTAGACATGTCGCCACACCACTAGCCGCACCAACAGTTGTCAGGCTAACACACTGGCTTTTTGTTACAGTTTTGCAGTGTCATAAGCCTCTGTACCACAGCAAGGTAGCCAGTCTCACAGAGGGCTATTCACACACCACTAGCCATGCCACCACACCACTAGCCACATCAACAGTTGTCAGACTAACACACTGGCTTTTAGTTACAATATTGCATTGTGACAAGCCTCTGTACCACATCAAGGTAGCCAGTCCCACAGAGGTCCATTCACACACCACTAGCCATGCCACCACACCACTAGCCACACCAACAGTTGTCAGACTAACACACTGGCTTTTAGTTACAATATTGCATTGTGACAAGCCTCTGTACCACATCAAGGTAGCCAGTCCCACAGAGGTCCATTCACACACCACTAGCCATGCCACCACACCACTAGCCATACCACCAACAGTTGTCAGACTAAAAGAACTATTTTGGACTCTAAATGCCTCCAAATGATGAACTTAGAAGCCTGTGGCAGGCTGGCAGGATGAGCAGAACATGGCTTTTTGAACCCACACACACTAATAAATCTAATTCTGATTTCATATTAAAAAATTAACCAGTCCGAAAGCCACAAGTTTGAGCACTGAATTCAAGACTTGGCAACAATGAGGAGATCAGACAGTTCTCAGGTTCAGACCCTGCAGTTTAGGTCTTGAACTGAAGGGTCTAAATGTGTGATCTCCTCATTGTTGCCAAGTCTCAAATTCAGTGCTCAGACTTGTAATATGTTATATTCAGATCAGCAAGAAATACACACTCGGACACCTACAGATTTTAATTTGCTCTTTAAGTGTTTTGCCAAAGTTAAGGTCACATTCACAGTTTGACATACAGTAGGAATATGTAGTAGCTCTCTGAACTTCAGAGAGAGCTAGTACATATTCCTAACCTATGTCAAATTGTAAATGTGACCTTACCTTGGGCAAAACACATAAAGAGCAAGTTAAAATTTTTAGGCGTCCGAGTATGTATTTCTTGCAGATCTGATTCTGAACATAACATGATACACACACTGCCTGATCGTAACAGAAGCAAAATAAAACAGGATTCAGGGATTTCACGCAGACAAAGCAAATAATGAAAATAAATGCAAAACTGAAAAATAACCCAAAATACCCAACTTAGTGGGTAGCATTTCAGCAAAGGCTAATCTCTAGGATCCATTCATCCAGTAACATTCTCAGACAGTAAACTTTTATCAGAATCATGACAGGCAGAGAAACCATTAGGAAGAGATAAACCATTACACTATTTCTATTTTCCCTTTCTGTTTCTCCTCCCCTTTTGTTACCAGCACCCCCACAATGCCTCTATTCCCTTTTGTCCCTATGCAGGACTGGATGATGACTCCAAATGCCTCCAAATGATGAACTTCAAAGCCTGTGGCAGGCTGGCAGCATGAACAGAACATGGCTTTGTGAACCCACATACACTTACAATAAATCTAATCCTGGTTTCATATTAAAAACAAAATTAACCAGTCTGAGAGCCACAAATTTGAGCACTGAATTCAAGACTTGGCAACAATGAGGAGATCAGACAGTTCTCAGGTTCAGATCCTGAAGTTCACATCTTCAATTGAAGGGTCTAAACCTGAGAACTGTGTCTGATCTTCTCATTGTTGCTAAGTCTCAAATTAAGTGCTCAAACTTGTAATATGTTGTATTCAGATCTGCAAGAAATATACACTCGGACGCCTAGAGATTTTAACTTGCTCTTTAAGCATTTTGCCCAAGGTAAGGTCACATTCACAATTTGAGATACAGTAGGAATATACTAACATACTAAAATGCCAGCAGAGTAGGCCTTATGGTCTGCTCGGGCCTCAGTACCCTGATTGGGTACCACAGCCATCTACCTGGCTCCTGTCTTACTTACCCCATCCCCCATTCCTAGCCCCCCTGGGCCAGCCATCCTCTGCTTCACCCCTTGCATATACCTGTCCCATCCTCTTTTAAACCTGTCCACAGTAGCTACCTGTACCAGCTCTCCAGCCAGTACATTCCATGGTTCCACCACTCTGTCAGTGAAGTACCTCCTACTCCTTTGGCCCCTAATCCTTCCACCATCAATCTTCCAAATGTGCCCTCTGGTGACTCCACCTTCCTTCAGCCAAAATATCCCATCTAGGCTTACCTTATTAACGCATTTGAGGTACCTGAAGACCTCAATCATATCCCCCCTGTCCCTCCTCTCCTCCAGCGAGAACAGGTTGAGCTCCTCCAGATGCTCCACATATATCATATCCCCCGGTCCCTGGATCATTCTAGTTGCCCTCCTCTGAACCTTCTCCAGGAGCTGGATGTCCCTCCTTAGGTGTGGCCACCAGAACTGCACACAGTACTCCAGGTGCGGTCTAACCAGGCTATTGTACAGTGGCAAAATCACCTCCCTGTTCCTCGAGGTAATCACCCTGGTGATGCAGCCCAGCATCGTATTCCCTGACCAAGATCTTCCTGCATTGCTCTGAATTATTCATGTTGACATCCACCAGGACTCCAAGGTCTTTTTCCCCTGCCGATGCCTGCAACTCCTGCCCCCCCAGGGTGCACAAACATTCGGGATTCCCTCTCCCTAGGTGTAGCACTTAGCACTTGGAGGAGTAAAATTGCAATCTCCAGGTGCATGACCATCTTTCCAGAGTATCCAGATACCTTTGCAGGGTTGACCTCCCTTCCTCTCCTTCCACTACTTCCCTCAGTTTAGAGTTGTCCGCAAAGAGACTAATTTTGCAGCTGATATCTTCCCTGATATCGGAGATGTAGGCATTAAACAGGAGTGGCCCCAGAACCGAACCCTGTGGGACTCAACTAATGACCTCCCTAGGAGACGAGACCTCCCCCCTACCACTACCCACTGGGTGTGCTCAGAAAGCCGATTTCCAATCCACCTAACCATCACCAGTCCTATCCCCATTCTTCTTAGCTTTTCCAGCAGACCCTTGTGTGGGACCGAATCAAACGCCTTGCTGAAGTCCAGGAACTGTACATCCACTGGTCTCCCATGGTCGAGTGCTGATGTCACGCACTGGTAGAACTCCACAAGGTTAGTCTGACATGACCTACCTGGCACAAACCCATACTGTGGGTCATCTATGTATCCCTTCTCATTTAAGAAACCCCGCAGCCTCTCCATTAGCTTTTCCACCACCAACATCAAACTGACGGGTCTATAGTTCTCTGGCTTTTCCCTCGAGCCCCCTTTATGGATAGGCACAATGTGTACCCGCCTCCAGTCCATGGGCACCCTCCTTGTCTGCAGTGACAAGTTAAAAAGATCTGCCAGTGGTGCAGCCAAAACATCAGTCAACTCCCACAATACTCTGGGATGGATAGCATCAGGACCCGGGGGTTTGTTCTTCTTTAGGGACTTGAGGGCTTCCCACACACAGCCAATAGATATATTAGCGTCCGCTCCCCCCCTTCGGCAGATCCATTCTGGCTCCTTGAACCCAGACCTTCTCCCTCACCAACCCACTCACCAGCAGGTAGTCTAACAGACAGGTCTGCTGCCCCATCTGTTCCCTGAAAACTCTTCTACAGAGTATCCCCAGAACCCTCCCTAGTGAATACTGAGGCAAAGTACTCATTGAGTGCCTCCACCTGCTCCACAGCTCCTTCCACCCACCACCCCCATCCACAACCTACTAAGCTGGCCCTTGATTTTCCTCCTCTCACCAATATACCTATAGAACCCCTTTCCCCCACCTCATATCCCCTCTGCCAGCCTCTGTTCTTTCCCAGCCTTTGGCCCCCTCACTACCTGGGTGACCTTCCTGGCTGCAAAATGATAATCCTCCCTATCCAACTCCCCTCATGATCTTTTGTACCTACTATATGCAGCCTTCTTCTCCCTCACCACCTCCTGGACCTCCTTGGCCCACCAGCATGGTTTTCGAGACCTACCACCCTTGCACCTCACTTTCGCAGAAGACCTGGTAGCCTCCCATAGCCCACATTTTATGATCCCCCACCAACCTTCTACATCCATACCTGGTTTTAACTCCCCCAAATGCCCTTTGAGAATTTCCCCCATGTGCCTAAAGTCTGCCCCCCTAAAATTAACTGTCTAAAGCCGGCCCACCAGCGCAGCATATGGATTTCTGCTTGCGGCGCTGGCAACCCGGGTTTGGTAACAGACTCAGGTCATCAGAGGGCAGGCTGGGGGGAGAGGGATTGAGCATCCCTAGGACTGCTGTCCTTCTCCGGGGGGAAGGGGAGGCCCGCGATCGCACAGGAGTGACACCTGGCGGAGGCCAGGTTGCAGCCCTGTACACAAGACAAAATCAATGCTCTCTGGGGTGGGACAGATGCTGGCATCATTGCATGTCTCCACTCCAGCTTACAGGGGAAGGGAAAAAGCATGGTGGGACCCCTGACTCTTTGAAGCCCTCCCCGGGACTTCAGTTAGCCTCTGCTGCCCGAAGCTCTCCCAACCAGATACTAGCCCATGGCATTGAACACTGGAGGCTGGTGCCACAGCCCTGCCCTCTGGGGGGTAAGGCGGGGGGTGACCAGGAGCAGCAATGGCAATAGGCAGTAGGTGGGAGTACCAGGGGCCATGACCAGGGCTGATTTCAACAGAAGGGTCCTGCCAGAAAAAGTGGAATAAATGTAAAAAAAAAATAAAATCAACTGTCTCTGTCCTAGTATGATCCCTCTCCCCCCCAGGTGGAGCTGAAACCAGACTGTGTTATGGTCACTTCCCACCAGGGGATCATCCACAACTAGGTCTCTTACCAGGTCTCTGTCTGCCAGAACCACACCAGGATATGAACCTCCCTCAATGGGTCCATCACCTGCTGATTTAGGAATGCATCCAGGAAGCCATCTAGCAGCCTCTGCTCCCTAGTCACAGTGGACGTCATAGTATCCCAATCAGTAGCCAGCATATTGAGGTCCCCCATCAACACCACCCCTTCCCCTTCCTGCCCTCAGTGACTCCATATGTTAGCCAGCAGACACTCTTCCAGATCCTCAGTCAGTCCTGGTGGTCTATATACCACCCCTATCTTGATCTTCCTTCCCCCTGGGGTTCGCAAGGTGACCCATAAGGCTTCCACTTTGCCCTCTGCCTCCTCTACTCTAATAATTCCAATGTTTTCCCTGATAAACAATGCTACCCCTCCCCCCGCCCACCATTCTATCCTTCCCAAGAACAGTGTACCCACTCAGATTAAGATCCCAGTCATGGCCAGGGGTGCCCCAAGTTTAAGTGACCGCTGCCACATCCACCTCCCCCTCCACCAACATGACCTGGAACTCATGCATCTTATTTTCCAGGCTCCTGGCATTTACTAGTACCACTCTCCAATCTTTGTCCCTACCCTCCTTTTCCATATTCACCCCAGAGCTTACATCCAGCCACCTGCCAGCCTCCCCTAAGGCACCATTCACCCCCCCTTTTTGGGGTTGAAGGCTAGTCCTGCCCTCAGTAGACTTGGCAGGATCAGCCCCGCAGCCTCCCCTTCCCCTTCACAAATTTAAACCCCATCTAGCCTGAATAAAATTCCACCATTTTCTGCTTGAGAACCTCCTTCCCTACTGGACTAAGGTGAAGCCTATCCCTAGCATACAGCCCCTTGTCCTCCCAAATTCCCCCCAGTCCCCTAACACTGCAACCCCCCATGCTTCACCTCACTGCCTGAGCCAGTCATTAATCTCCCTGATCTTCTGTTTGATCTTCACCATTGCCCTAGGTATGGGTAGGATTTCCAAGAAGGAGACTGTGTAGCCATTGTCCTGACAGACACTAGCCAGTTCCCGGAACCTTGCCTGAATTTCTAGCATACTGTTTCCTTTGATATCATTGGTCACCAGCTGTACCAAGAAGTCAGGTGACCCCCACAGTCCAGCACCAGTTCATACACCAAGAACTTTGCCCTATGCACAGTCAGATAAGAAATACCCAATATCTTAACTGGGCTAGATTTTCCCTCAACCTGCCCCCCACAATCCATACCCCTGATCATGGAGATCAGTAGGAATACCTTAGTGTCCCCCTCTAAACTTCAGACATAGCTACTACATATACCTACCTACGCTATGTCAAATTGTGAATGTGACCTTACCTTGGTCAAAACACTTAAAGAGCAAGTTAAAATCTCTAGGCGCCGAGTGTGTATTTCTTGCAGATCTGAATATAACCTAATACTTGCACTGTAAACTTCTATCAGAATCATGATTCTAACAATGGAGAAGCCCAAAAAACCAAAATAGTACAAATTTTCACATATCTGGCTGAGTAACCAGAAAGCCTTCCCCTCTGCTGCTAGGTTGCACTTGTTGCTCCTTGTCACACAGTCAAAGTCTTTAATAGTTCAAAAATCACTTTGTCCACTCCTGACTAGATTCAGATTCAAGCCCGATTCAAAACAGGGCATGCACTATGTTGACTGAGAGACAATCCAGGACTCCAGACCAATGACTAGGATAGACCCCGGCCTGTTGCCACCAAGAACCACCACGCCAAAGAAAATCACGAGTGTAAAACAAAAATGCAAATAAGCCTCCAGTCAAAGAAGTTCTTGTTCTCGACAAGGTGCAGGAAGTTTTGCAACTCTCTTCTACTGGGCTGGCTACCATTTGCTCGCACCTTGCAGTGAGTCAGCTCAGCTCAGGCTCGCTCCAAGTTCACTACCAAGGCTCTTATTGATCGATGTTTATAACGACACTACTCCAACTGTTGTGAAACTTGTGGTGTACTCCTAGGACTGGGGAACTAGGGTCGGGTTCTCCTCTTGGACTTGTTCTTCTGTTCAGTTCTTCAGGCGGCGGTGATGGTGAGAGGCTTAAAAGTCAAATCAGACAAAACTTAACAGCAACAGGCAGCAGCGCAAAGTGAGCAGCATGCTGCAGCAGCAGCAGATGTGGTCAAGGCTCACGGCAATAAGAGGACCCCAATACTTTGGCTTCCACAGACCATGGCACATGGAGCGCACAGGTAGGGCAGTGAGCAGTCCGACGAGCAAGCCGCACAGAAATCTTCTCTTTTTCAGTCTTCACTCTATCCATTCCTTCCATTGTCATCTCAAGTTCTTTGAGCTCCTGTTTTCTTCACCAGCACACTAAAAGAAATATATTGCGCAGTACAGGGGCATTTAAACACGGCACCCCATACTAACCACGCCTCCTATCAGACACCATAGCCAATCACTAAAGTGTGGCACGGTGAGTGAACCTGATTGAAATTCAGGTAACTTGCATTCCTGAATTGCTCAATCACATCCAGCTGCCCCTGCCACCCCCCGTGCCAAAGGAACAAAGTTATGTCATGAGTGGAAAGATCATGGGAAAAACAAAACAAAACAAATGAGGACAGGCATGCATGCCGGCTGGCTGTAAGAGATGTAGCCAGGAGTTTCAGATATATACACCTAAGTTGACACACTGCTACCCCCCACCATTGTCTGTGCCCTGCTACCCCCCCCCACCATCCATGGTGTCCCACCAGACATGAGCATCATTTACTCTATAGCGTATGCAATAAATTGGTTCAATGCCAAACTCGCGTAACCGAAAAAGTGCAAGACATTTAAGTGCTTACATTTTAGTGCTTGTTAAAAATCATGCTGTAACAAAATACCGGTGGCACAAAATAGCGTTCTCAGCTAAAATCAACTAATTTTCCTTACAGCATGACTGTGCTCCACTCCTTCCCTTATTTGCCTATCTATGATTCATTAAGATCCATGATGTCTGATTGTTCACCAGGTTTTAGCATCCACTATATGCCGAGAAAAACAATCCCACCAGGAAGAGAAAAAAAAATTATTTCTAAGTTTTATTTTGGCAGCAAAACAGAGGACATTAGAGCACAACCGAAAACCTTGGAGCACAACCTAAAACAACACTGTGTAAAACCAGCCATGTATTTGTGGTGTCTTTATGTTTAAAACTGGCTGAAATATTTTAACACGACCCCAAGTACAGGGTCAATGGAACTTCCATAATCAGCTGGGGAACTGAAACAGAAATCTTCTATTGGTTCTCCCTGATTGGTAATATTTCTATGGCAACTTGGGCACAATGCACTGATTGCCACAGTAATAGTGGGAGAACCAATAAAAGAAGTCTCCCTGTAAGCCAATCAAAAATGGGAGCGTACAGCCACTACTTTGAGCAGGAGTTCTACAGTTGTTATGCAGTGTGTGTGTGTCGTCTGGTAATCATACACTACCAGCAACTATCACCACTGTTTCTGAGGTAAAAACATTTTTTTCAATTAAGAATAGGGAATTCCTAATCAGTGGAGTGGTGTGCCGGTCATATAGTTTATGTCCTGAGGTTGAATCATAGATAGGCAAACAATGTGGTGTTTGTATGACTCTGTTCACAAATTTTTTTTTATTCTTCAAACTTTCAAGTAGTTTTATGACTAAAGTAGTCTGTATTTGAAAATATTCCATATATTATAAGCTAACATTGTCATGCGTAGGCAAGAGGACTCAGTGGGAGGCTTAATGAAGACTATAATACAGGTATGCATATGCACTCTTCTAACATACGCTGTTTTGTGCTAACACTATTGTGGCTTGAGCGGTTATGGTAGTGCTGTATTGACTCATGCTATCGTGGATGCGTGATTTTCACTGGATACCCTATAAATAAGAGGGTGTATAACATAAATATGAAATGTAAAGATGTAACTCACTCTTCTCACTTCTTTTCCTCACTTAGCTCTCTCCTCACTGATGGGCACATACTCCTGTCCACAATCCCTCGCTGCTGGACACCAACTCCTGACCACAATTCCTCACTGCTGGGCAGACTCCCTGTCCATAGTCCCTCACTGCTGCACACAGACTCCTGTCCACAATCCCTCACGCTGGGCAGACTTCTGTCCATTATCCCTCACTGCTGGGCAGACTCCTGTCCACAGTCCCTCACTGCTGGGCAGACTCCTCACAAGTAAGCTCCCTTAACAGTAGAGATGGGTGAAGTGGCCGAAAATAGCTCTGTGGAGTGATTCACGGAGTAATGCGGAATCCACGAAGTGCTCCACAATGCAAAGCGGAGTACTTCGCGTCATAACGGGGAATGCAAAGTCCATTGAAGCCAATGACTTTGCATTACTCGGCCTTCCCTAAACCACTTCTCCACCAATTTTAAGGCAAAGCACATTGAAATCAATGTACTTCCGCATCACTTCACCTTGCTATTGAGCTCCAAGGCGAATTTGCAGTGCTTTATGGGATTGCAGGTCACATGGGCTCTACATTGTTCTGCACAGTCTCAGTTCTGTGTAGTGTGTGCAGTGGAAGATGGAGGCAGTTTACTGTCAGAGCTCTGTGATCGAAATCTTCTAAAAACTTAAAAAAGCCTTTTTGAGCCATATTTTTTGCTCAAAATTTAGTGCATCAATTGTAGGAAACCCTCCTGTGCTCATATCATCGAGTGTTTATTGTTTGTGTGTGGATTATGAATGTTAATTTAGAACAGTCAGTCTGTGTACTGTGAAGTGTGCTTTGGGTGAGGGGCATATCTGTGGTGTAGGTAGATTAACTGGGAGAAAAAGGCAGTATTTCTGTTTTGGTTATATTTTTCTTGTGTAACTGTGTTAATGTACACACAGTAATATTTGCAGGAATTTTTGACTTTTTTTGCTGATTATAGTGTTGCAGCAGTGTATAATTTCAGTTTGTTTATTTTCTGGACACAAGACAGTAGCATTTTAGGTATGGACATTAATTCAGTTGTCTGTGTGTGATGTGACAACGTCCACTGCCCACATGACTAAGTATGCCATTAGTTCTGGAAGACTTTGTATTTCTTCTTGTTCTCTCATTTCACTTTGTCAGCACTGGGGAGGGGGAGTTTTCTGGACACAAGACAGTAGCATTTTGGGGATGCACATTAATTCTGGTGACTGTGTGTGTGGAATGGAACTGGGGGGAGGGCTGCCAGTATTGTTGCCACTCCACCTTACTTCTCGTTAAGGCAGAATTACAACACAAAGTAATAATTTCAAGGTGAAGTGATCCTTTCCAATTGGCCACTCCACGTAGTGGAGTGACAATGCGAAGTAGCCACTTCATATTCTCTTCACCAGTGGAATTTAATTTTGCTGCATCTCTCCTTAATTTTATTGATGTATACATCCTACCTCCCCCCCACACACACACCTCTTGACTCTTAGTTAAAGCAGCAGTACTACCCAACCAGGAAATGATCCGTTACCAGTTTTGTAGTGCTACAGTACATATGGTGGCTGCATATAGTACTGCTGGTTTTTCAATGTGGCGGGCATCAGATATGTAAACAAAAACAAAGGATAACTGAGCAAATGATGGGGTGATAGTACAATGCCAGTGGGAAAGAGTGCTAGGTACATGCTCAGCAGAGCACAGGGAATAAATTGTCAAAAAAGTGCAGATTTGTTTAGTACTGCTGCTTTAAACTCCCATTAACTCACTTTTATTAATATATTTACCCTGCTTACCCCTCACGCACACACACCTAGCCCCAACAGTTACCTCTTGAATATTAAACTCCCATTAACTCAGTTTCATTAATATATTCACCCTGCTTCCCTCAACACACAAACACACACACACACACATCCCTCATGATAAAACATTGAGTCTTTCTTTAAATTCTCCCTGGCCTGCATTTGTCATGGTCAGCCTGGGGGAGTTTCTAGACCTAGGCTAGCTGAGAAGCAGTACCCATCTGTGCATTCCTTCACTCCATCAGTCTTCTCTTCTTAGTTGTACTGAGCTGAGCTCAGCTGAGCAGTGGACTGTGTTTTAATTAAGCTGTGCTTCACCCTTGACCACACAGAGTCCTTCCCTGACTGACCCACACCCACCTGATCCCACATATACATTTACTTATAGTATTATCAACTCTCAAATTAACTGGCAAGGACAAATACACTGCATTGCAGTCAGTACACTCGAAATACTAATGTGAATACAAATGCCAATACCTGAAAAATCTGATCTTTAACAAGGGATTCAGACAGCAAGTAAACAGTCAGAGGCTGCAGTTATTTCCAGGGTGGGACATGAAAACAATGAATGGACAAGAAGTACTCAAATATTAGCAAAAAACAAATATACTACAACAGGAAAACCGTCAGCACATAAGTTGCACTTATTAACAGGGCAGAACACTCTCCCAAAAACACTATTTAACAGTTAAACTACCAAACACAAGAAACAAACACACTGCACTGCAGTCAGTGCAATAATTCATTTCAAAGACCCATTTGAATTCAACATATACACAAATTACATACAAAATAAATAAAAAGTACCTGATAGAATGAAGGTTGCTTTTGCAATCCAATTTTCTTGTTGACTAGCCGGTGATAGAGTCAGGCAGCAGATAGTCACCTACACCTCGAGGAAGTCACAGTTATCCGGGGAAACAGAAGCCACAGGACACTCTCCCAATGGACAATACCAGCCAGGGAAGGGGCAGACTCCTCTTCCAGGCAGCCTCCCACTAGTAAGGGATTAGGATTGGAAGTTGAACAAAAGCGATCGCCCCAAGAAGACTAGGTGGCACCATGGTATGCAGTAAAGTAGGACAGGACAGAAGACTGAGGTTCAAACTCATTCAAAAGAAAAACTCAATTTGCTTTCAGATAGTGAGTGAGTCTTGGCTTTGTTCCGACCATACAAGAATGCACTGGCAAGCTCAGACTGCTCATTCCCTCCTGTCCTCTAGTCCTCCTCATCTCAGCTCACACAAATCCCTCTCATCCCACAGCTGCTAGCTGCTGCTCAGCTCAAAATCATGCTAGCTTGCTCACTGCTCTGGAGGACAACAGTGGAGTGCTGCTGAGTGTGGCATGGTGCTCTGTCTGCTCTACCCCTGGCTCTGCATTGCCGAGCCAGTATTCTTTTTTTCTCTGCTGGAGGCTCCACAGCAAAGCGAGGAAGATGCTGGTACTGCTGACCATAGATGGTTATTCTCCAGTTCTCTCCTGTAGTTCCTCTTGAGTAAAATGTTCCTTTTATTAGACTCCAAACCGGAAACATAGGAGTGCATTAGTTGTGGTCCCCCGTCACATTGCTGAGGTGTTGTTAGTTAGTGGTTCATTGGATGCCTGGTAATGTTATTGAAATTAATTTTTTTTAATTAGTCCCCTGGATGGCCTAATGTGAAGATACTCCCATCTCCCCATGGCCACGGTGTCCTGACCCTCCTCCTCTGCTCCACTGACTGACCGCGCTGCCTCCCGGCTCCCAGTCACTTGGTACTGTAGTCCCCCAGAGACTGTCAGAGAGTGCTGTGTGCTGCCTGAGCTGACCTGAATGGCTCCTCAGAGGACCGCTGGTGGCTGGTGTCTGTGTGGAGAGGCAGTGAGCAGAAAGAGGACCTGAGCAGGCAGGGTGAAGGCAAGATAAGAAACACAGTTAGTGGCAGAAGAAGAACCAGCAAGCAATCAAGGGCAATGCAGCGATGTAAGGCAAAGAGAATTACAGCTCTTTTAGCCTCCACCCATGCCTGTAAACTTGTCTTAGGTTCTTCCCACTGCACTGACTGCTGCTGTTTGTCCAGGGCTCCCTCCAGCTGCTAAGTTGTTCTGCGGCAACTGCTTGATGAAATTTAGTACTACTGCTCTGTCTTGTCTTGTGATTGAGTAGACATGAGTTACAGTGCACTGGGTGCAGCCACATCCCTCTACTCTGCCAACTGCCTTAGACTGCAGCCGCTATCTCAGTGCTCTCTCGCCAGCATCTCCGACCATTCTGACATGCCTTCTTCAGTTCCAGATTGCTTCTTCTTCACTTTACAACATCCACCAGAGCCCAGTCCAGTGGTCTGTGTGCTGAGACCCCCCCCACAGAAACTTCAGAAAGCTTTATGGCCCCGGGACAGAGCGCAAATAAAAAAAAACCAGAACAAAGGGAATTTGTGCACATGCCACCCAGCTCCTGCTACTCCCTCACTGATCTGCTGCATGCCATGGCATGCCAGGCATTTCAGTGGCTATGTCCTGCAATGACAGGCTGCTCCCTGATTGCAGCGGTGAATTTCTTTCAAATTAGTGGCAAACTTCAAAACTGCTATCATAGACAGCGTGCTCATTCATTGGTGCCAAACAGAGGAGCCCAAAAAAGAAATGGCGGCATTGGTCACAACATTGCCACACCTCTGAAGCCTGCTACTACCTCAAGATGCCACAAAATGTTTCTTGAGCATATGCACAAGCAAACATAAAAATGAATGGATTCAAATAAAAATTATTTCCCGTGCCTATTATACAACCGTGATGACACTGAAAATTAGATTATCCCTTTCAAACAAATGTTTGCATAGTTGCAACTCTATTACTGATTGATCAGATAATATTATTAATACAATTATAGCCCTTGAGAATAAAATACCTCACATTATAGAACTGAAATTTTCCTCAGTTACCGATGCTCACACCTACGCATCACTTTTGTGGCTCATTTTGCATTGAGTTGTATTTAATTCAGGTATGGAGGGGTTTTAATAAGTCTCAGTGGATCAACATATTCATAAATACCCCCACCCTCCACTCCTCCTGTCAAATCCCACTATTTCATTTCCCATGGCACACTCCGGCCAGCATTCTCACCAGATCTGGATCTCATCTGCCCCTGTGCACCCTCATTTTCCAAGTCGGCCTCTCAAATACCTTGCCTGGTCCAGCCCACAGCAGTCCTCTTGCTCCATCTAAAAGATACCTGTCTATCCTCAGTAAATTACTTATCTCAATTCTGCTACTCACATGATGAGATGCAGAAAATTTAAATTTCTCCTGTGAAGTGCCCACAAAATTGTCACTTCACATTGTCACTCCACTACATGAAGTGGCCAATGCAAAAGGTTCACTTCACCTTGTAATTATTACTTTGCTTTGTCATTCTGCCTTAACACGAAGTAAGGTGAAGTGACAACAATATTGGCAGCCCTTCAAACACACAGTCACCATAATTAATGTGCATCCCCAAAATGCTTATGTCTTGTGTCCAGAAAACTCCACAGTGCTGACAAAGTGTAATGAGAGCACAAGAAATGCAGTCTCCCAAAATTAATAGCGCACTCAGATGTCATGCATGCAGTAGTCACACACAGTCACCAGAATTAGTGTGCATCCCAAAATGCTACTGTCTTGTGTCCAGAAAATTCTCCAGTGCTGATGAATTGAAATGAGAGCATAACAAGAAATGCAAAGTGTCCCAGAATTAATGGTGCACTCTGTCATGTGCACAGTGGTCACACACAACCACCAGAATTAATGCGCATCCCCAAAATGCTACGGTCTCATGTCCAGAAAATTCCCCAGTACTGACAAAGTGAAATAAGAGCATAACAAGAAATGCAACGTCTCCCAGAATTAATGGCACACTCAGTCTTGTGTGCAGTGGTAACACACAGTCACCAGAATCAATGTGCATGCCCAAAATGCTACTGTCTTGTGTCCAGAAAATTCCCCAAGTGCTGATAAAGTGAAATGAAAGTGTAACAAGAAATGCAAAGTCTCCCAGAATTAATGGCACACTTTGTCATGTGTGCATTGGTCACACAGTCACCAGAATCAATTTGCATCCCCCAAAATGCTACTGTCTTGTGTCCAGAAAATTCCCCAGTGCTGACAAAGTGAAATGAGAGGGTAAAAAAATGCAAAGTCTCCCAGAATTAATGGTGCACTCCCTCATGTGTTCACTTGTCACACACAGTCACCAGAATTAGTGTGCATCCCAAAAATGCTACTGTCTTATGTCCAGAAAATTCCCCAATGCTGACGAAGTGAAATGAGAGCATAACAAGAAATGCAAAGTCTCCCACAATTAATGGTGTACTACAAATGCACAGACAGGTTAAGATTGCACTGCACACTCAAGAGATGCAGATGCAAAGGCACAACGACACCTAACCAGTGCTCACAAGTCACAAATCCAAATCTGGAAAAGAATACCTTTTGCCAGTGGGGGTAGTGCACGGCAGTAACAGTCCACTACCAGTAAAGATACCACAAAGCAATATACAAAATTCATGCAGGTGCAGTGGATAGCAGGTTCACACTGCTGCAATTACTCTGTGGCACAATAGAAGGTGTCTGATTTAATGGCATGCATCACACACATACTCACACACACTACAAGTAATGCATAGCAAATTGAACCCTTTAGTAATATAACCAAAAGTATTAAACAAACTGAAATTATATACTGCTGCACACAACAATCAGCAAAAAAAAGTCAAGAATTACTGAAAATATTACTGTGCATACATTAACACAGCTATACAAGAAAAATATAACCAAAACAGAAAAACTGCCTTTTTCTCCCAGTTAATCTACCTACACTGCAGATACGCCCCTCCCCCAAAGCACACTTCACAGTACACAGACTGACTGTTCTTTTTTTTTTTAAACTTATTTATTAAAGTTTATGATACCAACAGAGAAGACATACATACACATATCCCAGGTTGACCCCTGGCCCACATCCCCAAACTGGCTGTGATTACTATATACATCCCCATAACTATTTACATACACAGTTTTCATGTAATACACCAGCTAAATTGACTCTGACTTACTAATATAACATTGAATTCTATCAATTCAAAGTTAGCTATGAACCTAATCAACTTCCAGTTTAATTATCCCTCTTTATTACTAACCTTAATTTCTAAGTGGCTGTAAGTCAGTTAGGCTAGGCTTTAAACCTGTGTCCCTAGGACAGAGAGAGAGAGAGAATCCATCCTAACCCTTCTGATAAGGCAGACATAATATAACCGCACTAAGAACTATCTAAAGACAGTAAAACACCTCTCTGGGAGGAGTACTTAAAGGCACGAAATTACACACATCAATAAAAATCAAAGTCCCTTTTATCTTTTTCAGAAGTAATAATTGCTAGCTAATCCCAACCAGACAGACAGATCTGGGTTTGAGCACTCTTCAGTTGTATTGAATACACTGCCTCTATTGCCCTCCATCTTTTATCATAGACTTTCTTTTTATCTTCTATTATCATTTGTCTTTGAGTCTATCTAAGATATGTAACAGATCTCTCACCCAATGATCATAATTATAGAAAAGATCACTTTTCCAAAGTCTTAGGACAAATGCCTTAACCAGGGTGGACATCAATGGAACATGATGCTTAGCTGACTCTCTCACAACCAATTTCATATCTCCCAAAACACAGATCTCTGGCTTAACATACTCTAAATAGTTTAGTAATGGATCCATGTTGTGACCAATTTGAACCCATAATGAATGTATTTTGGGAAAATTCCACATCACATGTAACAGATCCCCTGGTTTCATGCCACATCTAAAGCACAGATCTATCTATCTGAGTCTTCCAGAACACAGCTTAGCAGGAGTGTAGTAGATATCTGAAAAAATTAAAAAATTGCATAGTCTTGTATTTTGGTATGGGCAGGAATTTAACACTTTTCCAAATCTCTTTCCAGTCAGGCCTCAGGGGGGTTATATTTTTTCCCAATATAAAACTTGAGCTGAGGAGTCTGAGCTCACAAAATCTATCAACACTATATAAACTTCTGAGAGGGGGTGTTGAGAGTAATCAATCTCACTCAAATTGTAACAAGTAAATGGACTCTGACCAACATCTTTATCATCTCTTAAAAATTGCTGCACCATATTCGTGATCTGAATCTTTCTAAAAAAAGTTCCATTCCCTAGTCTGTGGTTGGAGGATCACCTTATCTTCTATTATAAAATCTGTCAAGGTTAGGTCAGAGAATTGAGGATCCCAGTGTTCATTGATTATTTGTCCCCCCAGATGAAGATTAGGATTTCCCAGTATGGGCTGATCCCGAACTCTCATTTTGACTCTCCTCTGTGTGTGATTTAAAAAATTCCACCATGCCACCATTGATTTAAAAAATGGTGTCTGCCTTCCCCTGTTAGGTAAGCCCTCTGGATCTGAGAAGAGCAACACTGCTGGGGAAAATTTCAGGTCCTCCAGAATTTGTCTCTCAATTTGGAGCCAGGTTAGGGTGTATCCCCCTTCTTCCCGGGCTTTGTACCACCGTCCCATTAAACCTAGTTGTCCTGCGACATAATATAAAAGTAGGTCTAGGAGACTTCCGGTGACGTCACGAATATGACTGCACTCTAGCCCGAGGTGCTCCTCCACAGCCCCAGGAAAAGAGAAAGATATAAATTATATTCCGAGGTTTATTGATAATTTTAAAGGTCCCCACAACAACCTGACATGGCGGGGAAATCATCGAAACTGAAAAATGCAAAAGTGAATGCAGCAGTTAGTAAAATGAAGCAGTTGGTACTGGGAGAGGCCTTGGAGGACCTAACAGTGCTACCACCGCGTAGGCACCAGGCCTCTGAATCAATGGTGGAATCGGAGGAAGAGTTGTCATCCTCGGAGAAAACTACAGTGAATACCCTGCAACAAATCCTGAAAATGGTCACAAAGATAGACACCTCCCTGACTGACCTTAAAAAGGATGTGTGGGTCCTGGATCATAAAGTTTCTGAGAAGGCGGCTAAAGTAATAGAGCTTACAGAGGTCCAGGACACCAATGAATGCCTCCTCCTCTATCTTCTGAGACGGGATCTGGAAAATCAACAGAGAATGGAAGACCTGGAAAATAGGTCCTGTCGTAATAATTTTAGGATTCATGGGGTCCCGGAGGGATAAAAGGAGGGGTTTGCTACCATGGAGGACTTTGTGCAACAGTTGCTTCGATCAGTGCTTTCGATCCCCCTGGACCTAAATTTGGATATTGACAGGGCCCACCGATCACTGGCTGCTAAACCTTTGGACCCTACAGCAAAACCACGATCTTTAATTATAAGGATGGTGTACTATCAAAGCAAAGACTGGCTGCTGAAAGAGGCATGGAGACTTAGAAATTTAAAGTACCATGATACACCTATATTTTTTTTATCAGGATTTCTCAAGCGCATTACAAGTGGAAAGGCAGAGGGCTAGAGGCATTGTGAAAGAATTGAAGGCCAGAAATACATATGAGCCCAGATCCTTTACCTGGCCAAGCTGAAAATACATTTGGACTCAGGAATAAGAACTTTCCCCTCCCTGGTTGAAGCAATCCCACTTTTAAAGGAACCAGACATTCCAGTGCCAGATCTGGCAATGGAAATCTTGGAGAAAAAACTTCGAACTGAAATGAGGTCAGTCCGATCAAGAGGAATCAACAGGAAAAGAAGTTTGCCAGGAACCATCCCACCAGAGGCAGTCCAAGATGTTAACAAGTTGTTGAAGCACGCAGACTGAAGAGAACAAGAAAGCAACATGACCCCACAAAAGATTGTTCACAGAAGAGATAAGTCATGAACTTTATTATGCTGGGACTAAGTTATATTTTAACAATGGCTCTGTCCCCCTCCCTCATCCAGAGTGGGTCAGGGGTAGGAGGGGTAACATTTGCCGAATTCAGTTAGTGGGGTATGGGACTGGTAAGAAGGAGCCTACTGTATCGGGGGGGGGCGGGCTGGTTTCCTCACTTTTACCCACTTCATACGAAATGGCCTGGCAATGGTGACTGGCAGTTTAAAACAAGGGCACACAAGAGACCTGGGAAGCCAAGGCCTTTCAACACTGCCTGGGCCTCATCCCACCCCACATGAGTCGCTAGGGAAGCCCTTGGAATATAGCAGGGTGCTTAATTCGAATGCGGGGACCCTCACTAAATATCCTGGATATGAGGGCCTGCATGTTGCCCTGGCCTTGTGACTGCATTTAGCTCTGTGTGGGCGGATGAACAGGGATTTTATGGTGGGTAGGGTTCCAACCACAGATTCATACTGGGTATCGGACTGAAAGTGAGGGTGGGGGAGGGGGGGGAGATAGCCACTTTCTCTTTCTGTTTTCAAAATATATACGGATCCTAAATGAGATGGGAGCGAAGGTGTGGGTGAGAGGGAATGCTGGCACTTCCAAAGTAGATAACTGGGTGGTCAGGGGAAAGTGCGGGCATGGGTGTAAGGGAATGCTGGTGCTCTCAAGGTAGATAACCGGATGGTTAGGAGAATAGCTGCCTGTTTCCATGTATCAGGATGACTGGAGCTGGGGGAGGAAAGTTTAATAAACAGTAAGGAGAGTCTTGAATGAGTAGCTTCATGGTACTGGAAAGAACTATGAGGGCGCTGGGGAGGTCGTAGTCATGACCGCAGGGAGCAGATGGGAAAGCAATGACGAATGAGGAGAACAGCCATGGAGCCCATAGGTAGGAATGGTGAGGCAGATTGGGTAACTTATGGAACTAGAGGGCGAGAGGAGAGATAAAGTGCAAAGGGAAACTTATATAGGGG
This sequence comes from Neoceratodus forsteri, assembly GCA_016271365.2. Classification (NCBI taxonomy): domain Eukaryota; kingdom Metazoa; phylum Chordata; order Ceratodontiformes; family Ceratodontidae; genus Neoceratodus; species Neoceratodus forsteri. The sequence continues at coordinate 313,366,935 of CM028134.1, read as the reverse complement.
GCAGGGCTCCAGGGAATAAGGGGCCGGGGGCTGCAATGGGTGTGCAGCTAGATAGGCTGACATCAATTTTTAGTGGCAAAGTCCATGCACGGACAGCGTGAGCAGCCACAACCTCCACTAAACAACCGGGAAGTGGTCAAGATCTGCAGCTAGCTATAAAAGGCTAGTACTTCCTTGGAAGTTAGAATAAAGTTAATTTAAGTGTTTTATAATAGTTCCCAGGTTATTAGGGAACAAGTTATTGTTGGTATTCACTTATATGATGTTGGGCAATATGCCACATTGTGTTTTTATTTATTACTTTATAAAAGTTCATGACAGTGCAACGTCTTGTGAACCAAAACCTAATGTAAAGGAGGGCTGGCGACTTGGACTGGTCAGTGGGAGGGAATTTTATGGGCACCGTGTCAAGGGTACAGTAGTACGACAAATGTTTTTAAGATGACACAACTAAGCATTATATCTTATAATGTCAAGGGCATTAACTCGCCAATTAAATGCATTAGATTGTTAGTCGAGTTAAAACACTTAAAGTGTGACATAGCCTTATTACAAGAAATGCACTTAAGTACAGCAGAGCACAACAAACTCCCGGCGAGCATGGGTGGGTCAGGTGGAGGCAGCATCACACGAAGCAGCAAAAAAGGCTGGGGTGGCAGTCCTCTTCATGAAGGATTGACAATTTCAGATTCAAGAAGTGGAGGAAGCTGCCTCAGGTAGATTCATCAGGGTAACCGGTAGCATTCAGGACCAACTGATCCATTTAATAAATGTATACGCTCCCAATGTAGGTACAGATAAGTTTTTTGAGGAGATACATCTCAAAATAGGGGGGCTTGTGGGGGGACAGATAGTCTTGGGGGGGACTTCAATGCTGTACTGTGTCCCACCTTGGACCGTTCATCGGGGGCAGACATCCACTAACAGAATAGCTACTAGAAAACTGAAGCTATTGTTTGAGGATGGAGGTTTCTCGGATGTGTGGAGATCTATGCACAGATCAGAATGAGATTATACATATCATTTTGCAGCTCAGAGGTTGTACTCATGGATAGACATGATTTGGATGATGAAGTCAGACCTTTTCCGGTGTACCACCTCCACCATATTCCCCATAACATTGGCGGACTATGTGCCGATAGGTATGCAGGTATCCAGGGGTAGTATGGGTAGGAAAATGGTTTGGAGGCTGAATACCTCCTTGCTAAATGATAAAGTATTCCAACAACATATTTCCCGTACACTGAAAGATTTGGAATCTGACTCTCCCATAGAAGATACATCACCCCTGATTTGGTGGGATATGATGAAGGCGGTTGCGAGGGGACAAATAATAAGTTACACCTCAAAAAAAAAGAGAAGCAGCAATAAAAAAAAAGGATAGAGTTAACACAGACAATAGGGACATGGGAAGAGAAGCATAAGGCCAACCCAACAAACTCAAGGGTGCTAGGTGAATGAACTAAGGCCCGAGAAGCTTTGCAGGCTTTTGATAATAAAAAGTGGAAGGCATTCTAATTTTCTCCAACCAAAAGTACTATGAAGGGGGAGACAGGGCATCAAAGCTGTTAGCTACTCAGCTTAGAAAGGCACAGGCCAATAGATGCATACAAAGTATCAGAAACAGGGACCATCCTAGTCAAAAATAGACAGCGCCCCTAGACATCGCAGCGCAATTTCGGCAGTATTACGAGAAACTATATAGTGAAAATAAACAACCACATGAGGTTGTACAGGAAACGGAGGAGTTCCTCTGGATGTTGGCCCTCCCCAAGCTCCCCATAGAGGATCAAAATGCCCTTTCTGCACCCATTACTGAACAGGAACTATATTCGGTGATACATAGACTGCCAGCTGGTAAATCTCCAGACCCTGACAGGTATCCAGTGGAGTTTTACAGGATGTTCAAGAAACTTCTAGTGCCTAAGCTGAAATTGATTATGAACTCTATCCTAGAAGAGGAGCAGCTTCCACAATCTTGGATGGAAGCTCTGATTTCGGTTATTCCCAAAGTGGGGAAACCGGTAGATGCATGCGACTCCTATAGGCCAATATCGCTATTGAACCAGGATTTTAAATTTTTAACTAAAATAATGGCCAATAGACTACAGCAGTGCATTGAACGCCTTGTTCACCCTGATCAAGTTGGCTTTATACCACACCGACACCTCTCTGACAATATAAGAAGATTATTAAACATAATAACAACCCAGGTAGAAACAAATTCACCCCAAGTAGTGCTTTTTCTTGATGCAGAGAAAGCATTTGATCATATTAATTGGATTTATATGAAAGAAATACTATCACTTATGGGAATAGGAGGTAATTTTCTAAAATGGGCCATGCTAGCTTATCAAAATCCAACTGCCAGGGTCAGGGTGAATGGGACAGCGTTAGAGGCTCTTAGGGTTAGAGGCAGCACAAGGCAGGGCTGTCCCCTGTCCCCGCTGCTATTTGCTCTAAGTATAGAGCCCTTGGCCCAAGCCATAAGGCAAGATAATAACATAGAGGGGATTAAAGTAAACGGGGTGATGAATAAAGTTTCTATGTATGCGGACGACACCCTAATTTATGTAAGTAATCTGTGGACTTCTTTCCCCCCACTTCTGCAACTCCTGAACAAGTTCGGGAGAATATCAGGATTTAAGGTGAATGAGACTAAATCTGAAATGCTGAAGATAAGGAAAGGTGGAGGGGGAGGTCAGAATGCAAGTTGGAGTTCACCCTTCTCTGTGGCCAAAGACAGGATAACATATCTGGGCATACAGATACCTACTGAACTTTCAAAGTTATATGCGTTTAATTATGGGACACTTAAACAACAAGTCTTTGCGGACTTGAACCACTGGCAGGACATGCCGCTGACCCTTTATAATAGAGTTGAAACAGTTAAGATGAAAATACTGCCCAGATATTTGTTTCTGTTCATGAATCTGCCAACCCCATTTAAACGAGGGGACTGGAAGGAATTGAGACAGAGACTGAGCAAATTTATTTGGGCTGGACGGCATCCCAGAAAGAGATGGGAGTTATTGTCAGAGGCCAGGGAGAGGGGAAGCCTGGCGGTCCCACATTTTTATAATTATTACTTGGCAGCCCAGACCTTATCAATACTGCACATGATATCCCCAGGCCACAAGGTTAGTTGGGTTGAGATGGAGCAAAACACATCGCCAGGGATGCCTCTCAATTATTTGGTATGGATAGCCCTTAGACCAGACCTAAACAGAATTAAAAATAGGTGGACAAAACACACCCTAGAATCCTGGCTCTGGACATGACAGAAATGGGAAATCCCGACACCAGTGTGGCCTTACATACCTTTGGCTTATTTGCCTCATTTCCCTTTAAATAATAAAGGCAGTAGTTTTTTAAACTGGAAAAGACAGGGGTTGACTCATCTCACCCAATTTCTACAGGGAAATGTCTTGAAAAGTTTCACAGACCTGCAACAGGAATTTAACCTTCCCAAGCAAGATTTCTATAAATACTTGCAATGTAGACACTACATCGAGACAAGGGTAGGCCTGACAGCCCTATCCAGCCCCATAACACTGCCCCTGGTAGGAACATACCAGAAAGCACAAACCAGGGAGATGAGAGGGTTCACTTCCTATATCTACAAGGCGTTACAGGAGGAGGAGGAGGGCACCTTACAGATTCAATGCATAGAAAGAAAGTTGGAAGAAGAGCTAGACATAAAATTTTCAGAGAGGGAGTGGGGAGGGATTTGGCTAGGGGTGAGCAAAACATCCAACTCCCCAATATGGAGGGAACAACATTGGAAGGTGGTGAGTAGATTTTTTATAACCCCCAATAATTTCCAAATATTATACAACACCCCCCTCCGATAGCTGTTGGAGGAATTGTGGGGCAAGGGGCATGACTACCCATATACTTTGGAGATGCCCACTACTCACTAATTATTGGAATGAAATAGCTCAGGCCATTAAAGACATATTTCATCTGGAGGGAAATCTGGGTCCAGAGAATGTGGTATTGGGCCTCCTACCACCTGAGATGAGGTTAAGTGCCCAAAAGTACTTATTTTACATCTTGATAGTAGCAGCCTCAAAGACTATCACACAACACTGGCTCACCATTGACCCCCCAACTTTATCTCAATGGGTAAATAATGTAAATCATATTAAAGAAGCTGAAGGAGCTACAGCACGTTTGAGGTTGATGACCGACAAGTTTAACTCCAGATGGTTACTGTATTATGATTTTACAGAAAACGGCCGGCCCGTCGGCGCAGCGGTTGGATTTCTGCTTGCGGCGCCCGGCGACCGGGTTGAGGAGCAGTTTCGGGTGGTCGGGCCGGGCAGGGGTGGAAATATAGGATCGGCGTCGTGGGTAGCTCTCCTTCTCCGGGGAGGAACGCAGGTAGTGTCCGGTGCATGGGGACCCCTGGTGGAACTGGGGGTTCCCTCGCAACCAGCGGCTTGACAAGCTCACGGGCGGGGATGGCGTCATCATTGCACGACCCACCTCCCAGGAAAAATGGAAAAAGATGAGCCTGCCTGCCACCAGAGCGAAGCCCGCTGCCAAGGCCTCGATATGTTCTCCAGGCGGGCCCGACCTATTGAGTGCCCTGCATTGCATAAGAAGTCGCCGCCATGACCATGGGAAAGTCGAGGGGACAGGGACAGCGATCTGGGGAACAGAGGCTGGCAGCCCGTGACCAGGCTGAGAATACGGTTGCAGGAGGGCTCGGGGGTAAAAAGCATAAATAAAAAAAAAAAAAAATGATTTTACAGAAAACCTTACTGGCACTCTGGTGCTAGAGCAGTATATACTTCCGTGGTAAGAGAAGAGGATGAGGGGGACCGCCACCACAGCTGCCACCCCCCCAATGCGGCAGCGTTGGGTGCTGTCGATTGGAGATAGCATAACTAGAGCAACCAGGATGCCAGCCTCCTATAAGTTGAAATGGGAATTAACTTTTAACAGGGAATTAACTTTTAAAGAAGGGGGAAAAAAAAGAAAAAGACCCTTGAATATACAATGTAAAAGTCATATGACCATAACTTTGCACAAATTAAGTCATGCAGTTATTTTTATTAGTCCTTCTTGTTTTTCTTTTTTTTTTTCTTTTTTATTACTGCTCAAGGGATATGGTAGTTACAGTGTCTGATATCAGCATATTACCTGAAGGTCAACTGAATTACCAGGCATAATACTAGCTCCTTCAAGCAGCAACACAGTGAGAGTTAAAGGTGGACACTTTCTTGGTCAGAACTGATCCATGTGGACAGTCAATCAATTAACTGAAACAAGGAACTGTTCTATGTCTAGACAGCACATGGCTACCATAGATTTATATGAATCAAACCACCCTAACATGATGTAGCATATATTGAGAATGTATTGTCAAATCTAACCTAGGGATATGCTCTCTCTATGTATGAAAGATCGAACACAGACAAATGTATCATATATTTTTAATGAAAAATAAATAAAAAATATTTGGTACGTTCAAAAAAAAAAGTAGGTCTGGAAGTTTAATACCTCCCATAAGGTGGGGAAGGTGTAGGGCAGCATGTTTTCTCCTTGGGGGTTTTGAATTCCACAGAAATGCTGAGATTACCCTCTGGATGTTAATAAACTTTCCTTTTGGAGTATTATAAGGTAGCAAATGAATCGGGTATAGCAATCTAGGTAGGAGATTCATTTTAATCAGTCCCAGTTTGGCAGTGAAGTTCAGAGGGAGTTTGTTCCACCTTAAAATATCATTTTTAATTATAGTCAAAAGATTATCAACATTTTCTTCCACCCCATTTTCTGTTTTAGCCATAATCCAGATACCCAAATATTTAATTTTAATTGGGGCCCCGTTTATTTGTAAATGTTCAAAATCTGCTCTATAAGTATAAGGGGTAAGAGAAAGAACCTGCATTTTGCTTAAATTTAATTTGTAGTTAGAGACCTCAGAGAATTGCTCAGCTGGTTTATATAAATGCAACATTATATCATCGGCCAAAAACGAAAATTTAAGCTCCATCCCATGAACCTTAATCCCTTGCACTGCAGGCTCCATGCGAAGTGCCCTTAATAAAGGTTCCAAATAAATATTAAACAAGATTGGTGACAGGGTGCAGACTGACTGTTCTAAATCAACATTCAAAATCCACACACAAACAATAAACACTCGATGATATGAGCACAGGAGGGTTTGCTATAATCTATGTACTAAATTGTACTAAATTGTGAGCAAAAAAAAAAATAGCTCAAAAATACTTTTCTAACAGCTTTTAGAAGATCTGAATCGCAGAGCTCTGATAGGAAGCTGTCTCCATCTTCCACTACGCACACACTCTACCCAGAACTGAGGCTGTGCAGAACAATCTAGAGCCTTTGTGACCTGCAATCCCATAAAGCACTGCAAAATTTGCCTTTGGAGCTCAAAAACAAGGCGAAGTGAGGTGAAGTACCTTGATTTCAATGTACTTTGCCTTAAAACTGGTGGAGAAGTGGTTTGAGAAGGTGGAATAATGCAAAGTTATTGCTTCCAATGGACTTCACATTCCCCATTATGATGCAAAGTACTCCACTTCGCAGTGCAGAGTATCATGGATTCTCATGCTATCTGAATCACTTTGAGGAGTGAATTGCAGCCACGTCACCCACCACTACTCCCATCTGGTGACATTGAGCCTAACCCTGCCTCCCCCCAACCCTTCACCTGAACTACTAAAAGGACTAAGACTTCTGCATCTGAAGATTAGACGTCTGCTCCCCAAAACTGACTTTCTGCAACCACTCATGACCCAACTCAAATCCTCTGTCCTCACCTTAATGGAGTCATGGCTCAGCTCTAAAATCACAGACTCAGACATCGCCAACCCTAGCTATTCCCTCATCCAACAGGACTGTAAGTCCAGGGGAGGTGGTGTCTTCATGTATATATCCTCCTCTCTCAAGTACACTGTCTGTCTCTCCAAGACCTCTCCCTCTGCCTATGAAATGCTGCTAGTAAATATATTGCTCTCCTTCACCCTCCCCATGTTTGTATGTGGTGTCGACTGTTGCTCTAATCTCCCTGCATCCTCCCTCTCCTCCCTTACCAATCTCCTTTCCATCATCTCCACCTTTGCCACCCCTGGTGAACTATTCATCCTAGGGGACTCCAACATAAACTGGTTGTCCAGCCAACAGTCAAAAATCTGCAACCATGCCTCTTCACTAAACCTTACACAACTTATTTCCTGACCCATGAATCTTAACCACAAATCAGAGAAGCATTTCCTAATTGACTGGGTGCTGACCTCCCAACCCCAAAGTGTCATAAGCTCTGGTATTCTCCCTGACACTCTCAGTGACCATTATATGGTCTACTGTGTGTGAAAAATTTACCGTGCCAACTCCCCCTCAGTCATTCTCAATTCCCACACTTACCACTTCCTAGGCTTGTCCTCCCTACATGCCGATATGTCCAATGTCGATTGAACACCAATTACCACTGCCCCCTCCATCAATTCAGCCCTGAACTTTTTTACCTCCCAGTTCCTGAATGTATGGGACTGTCATGCCACATTCAGAAAGGTGCGGGCCTACAGGAACCACCTCCCTGGCTCACTGCAGAACTTATAGAATATCAATGGGCAAGAGACCAAACTTGGGCTTTGTACAAAACCTCTGGCACCCACCTCAGCCTCCAGCAATATCACTCAATCCGCAATGCTTGCTCCAAGGCCATCTGCCTCGTTAAGGCAGAGTACTTCTAATCCTCCTTCCAGGAAAACATCAACAATCCATCCAAATTCTGGAAGGTCATCCATGCCCTGTTCTCTCCCCCTGCCACTCCTCATCTCCTGTCCTAAAATTTGGTACCCACACAATTGAAGACCTTCCCTCAGTGGCTGCTAAATTTAACAATTACTTCACAACCTGTGCCTCCTCCCTACTTGCATCTCTTCCTGGCATTGCCCCTTGGGGCATCCCCTCATCCCCCATTTGCCCACCACCTCCACATCCCCTCCTCCATCACTCCTCTCTTTCAAGTCCATCTTCCAAGAGGACACACTACGCATACTACTTGCCCTGAACCCATCCAAAGGAAAGAGCCCTGATGGCCTTGACCCCAAGCTTCTTCACCTCTATGCATTCTCAATTGCTTCGCCCTTGACATATCCTCTAAATCTCTACTTTCTGCAGGCTACCATGACTGATGCTTGGAAATCTGCTACTGTGATCCCCTTCCCCAAGGGTGGGGATTCTTCCCACCTTTGCAACTTCCACCCCTTCTCTTTACTCCCCACTCTGGCTAAACTTCAGGAGCATCTGGCCCTGGAACAACTCTCCTCCTTCATCAACTCAACCTCCTTTTTCACCCTGTTCTAGTCTGGTTTTCATAAAGACCACTCCATCACCACCACCACCCTCCTTCGGCTCACTGACTTCATTCTCTCAAGCATGGATCAGGGACACATCACCTCTGTCATCTATGTCCACTTGGCCAAAGCCTTCGACACTGTCTCCCACTCCCTTCTCCTTAGCAAGCTTACTGCAGTTGGCCTGTCTGACTCTGCCAACAGCTGGTTCCAGTCCTACCTTATAGGCCACTTCCGGTCCATCACAGTTGGCAGCTCCCTTTCCCCTTCCTTCCCAATCACCACTGGTGTCCCCCAAGGCTTGGTACTTGGTCCTATATTAGTCTCCATATTCCTGAATGAACTCCCAAAAGCCTGCACATCTTCTTGCATACACATGTATGCTGATGATACTGTGATATTTTCCTCCAGTAACTTCCCCTCTGAGGTGACCACCAGCCTTCAGTTGGATTTTAACAATGTCCAGTACTGGTTTATTGCTAACCTACTCTCCATCAATATCAAAACAAAAACTGTATCTGTGACCTTCAGCTCCAGACAAAAACTGGCCAGGCTTGATTCCACCCCATGTTCTACACCTTCTCTGGCTCAACACTGGACAATGTTGCCACATTCAAGTACCTTGGGCTATGGCTGGACAAGAATCTAGAATTTGGGGTACACATTAAAGCCATTTACAAAAAGCTACTCCCACTCGGCACTCTGTACCAACACCACAGATGACTCCAACAGCATGCCAGGAGAGAAATCATCCAAAAGATGATTCTCCCTGTGTTTCACTTTGGGGATGTAGTCTATAGCTCCACCTCTAAAACTACCCTAGATAGGCTGGACACTCTCATCTACTCCTTCTGCCACTACATTCTTGGTTGCTCCCCTCATGCTAATCACTGTGACCTTTACTCCTCGCTTTCCTTTCCCACCATGCCAGGCACCTCTCACACATCGCAAATCTAGTTGGAAAGTTCTGGCTTGGTTCTCTGCCTCTCTACGTGTCCACCCACTTATCAACCCTCCCCTCCCATCCTGTTATTCCCACCACACCTCCACTCACAGGACTCTTGCCCTCTCTCTCCTTGGTGCACATTGTCTGGCTGCCCAGCCTTCTCCTACAATTTCCCCATAATCTGGAACTCCCTCCCTCTAGAAATCCACTCTGCCCAATCCCAACACTCACTCTCTTTCCTCCTCTGTAAGCACTCTGTTCATTCCTGTATCTGCACCTAATACCTCTCTCTCCCAAACAACCTACCTCTGTCCTGCCCTCCATACTCTCCTCCTCCCCTCTCCACCCTCGCCTCCCCCGTGACTCTCTTGGCAACCTCTAGCTGGTGCCTCCCAGACCCTATTTACCCCACCTTCTACTTCTCACCTCACCTCCCCCACAACCCCCTCCCCTCCTCAGCTCTTCTCCTTTTCCTCCTGGTCATGTCCCTTGGGGTTCTCAGCATCCTGAAGGCTCCCCTCCCCCACTCTTTCACCATGAGGCCCTGCCCTTGCAGTGTTTTTCATCATCCTGATAACCCACCTCTCCTCTCACCACCCCTCTACTCTCATCCCCAACCAACCATCCACCTCCCCAACTTCTCCTCTCCCCCTTTCTTCCTCCCAATCTGGGCTCCATCTCCTTACAGGGTTCTCTGCATCCTGAAGGGATTCAGTTCTTAGTTTGCCCCTCTCCCTCCTAGCCCCCTTCTCCCCTCCCTCAACTCCTTTCCACCAGGTCCCCCCCTCGCAAGGTTTTCAACATCCTGAAGGGGATCATACTTGGCTTCCCCCTCCTCTCTCCCACCCACTCACCCTTCCTTCCCTGCCTCTTGCTCTATAACTCCTCTTCCTCAGAATTCTTTTGAACACTTAGCAACTCTCAAAGTCTGACTTTTCAGATCTGGACTTGCACTTACTCACCAGTTCATTGCTGTTACCTCTTCTCCTGCATCAGCCCCTTACCTATGTTACAACTACTCCTGTATACTGCTATCTGAGTTATATCTGCACATTGTTCCTTTACCCCACTATCTCTCTCCCCCAATGACTAAGACTTCCCCTTCCCCCAATGTTTTACTTCACTTTGTCATTTACCACTTCCTGTTTACATTACCTTCTGTTGTCTCATACTGAATTGTGGCACTGGGTCAGAATAGCATCGACCACAATGTCATTGGCAACAATAGTGTAGCAATAATGCTGTCAGTTTTAATTTTGACCTCCTGGACTGAAGGATCCTCACTCTGGGGGGGGGGACTGGATCAAGGGGAAAGTTAAAATATGTGGGGCCATGGAATACTGTTTCCATGGCCCCATGTCAAAGAAACAAAGTCCTGCATGCTCAAAAATGTTGGAGACCAGGATTAGAACCCTGGTCTCCACTGCTGCTAGTCAAGCTGTTCTATTCCCTAGCCCGCCACACCACTGGAGCAGCTTGGCCAGCCTCCTGGATCCTAGTGCTCTTGTTTATGGTGAGCACTATGGGCAGCGACCTGGGGAGCACTTAGTGAAAGTGCTGTAGATCCCCTCTCACTGTCCTTGCTAGCACTACATGAACTAGCACTCTGTAGACTGGAGCTATTCTAACCAGGTACCCTGAATTATATTGCATTGTATTAGCACAACACTATATGTATCTGAATTGCACTGTATGTATTTGATTGTTTTGCCTTTGCTCGAGCCTCCCATTTATGTGCCACCTCTCCCCAGAACGCTTCTGGAAATGAGCTTTTTACAGCTCACAATGTCTTTCCTGGTGAAACCTTTTCAAATAAATAATAACTTCTTATATCTAAAATTAATTGACTTTACTAGCGATAAACTAGACAAATGTAATATACACTACCACAAGCCATGTCCATATTTCCACTAACTATGAAAATAAATTAAGCCTAAATTGAAGTTTTCCTAGTATGATCATATTTTTTGACTTGTTGGTGTAGAAACATGCAATTATCTTTTTTCTTTCCTTTTTTTTAATTGTGATGTTATGCAAATTCCAGTGTGAACCTTTTTATATATTTCCTACCAACCTTCTTTTATTGGTTCCATGTGAGATGGGCAAAGATTTAAGAATGTGTACCAAAACAGTGAGTGTGGAAGTGTAGATCACTGAAAACATTATTAGTGATCAGCACTACACCAAAATGGAAAAACAGTGAGGACAACATACATGTTACAGGATCATGATGTACACTTACATTTTATGTAGGGAAAGCCCATGCACCCTATATATATATATATTAGAGGCCAAAAAACTCCATTTAATGCATCAGTTAGGGTTGTTCCACAGCGACAAAAGCGAGGAAATTCGATGTTAGGGTTGAAACCCCCTTTGCACCCCTTCAGCCCACCCCCCAATTGGAATCGGGGTGCACATTGTGGTCATCGGCCCTAACTGTCACCCCATCACATGTGGAAAGAAGCTAAGGAATGGGAGAATGGGGTAACAGTTAGGACTGATGACCCCAATCCACACCCCGATTCCAGTTGAGGGGGTGGGCTGGAGGGGGTGCAAAGGGGGTTTCAACCCCAACATCGAATTTCCTCACCCTTGTCACTGTGGAACAACCCTAACTGATGCATTAAATGGAGTTTTTTTACCTCTAATTTCCCTTCTTTTTGAGAATGATAATGAGAAATAGTGAATGTAATGTGGCGGCGGGGGGCTCGTGATGTCTTGTCACATAGTAACATTGTGCCATAAGCGAAATCGTAATGCACATGATGGCCTTGAAGTGAAACAGAAGAGAAACAGTACTGTAGACAGAAATTGTTAACAACAACACAAACGCAACTGCAAATGAAAGCATGAAGGTATAGCACATGGTGGCGCGTGAACGTGAACAATGAGGTAGGCGAGTGCGGAACATAAGCAGAAACAGTCATGGTAACAGTAATGTAAGTGCACAGGCTGGTTTTTCCCAAAAGCTGTATAGAGAAAGAAAGTGAGTACAAAGAATGTATGCAAAATAATGACTCTTCGGAACACAAAAATGAGGACTTGGAATAGTAAATTGCTTATATCTCAGTAACTGTACGACATAGAAAAAAAATTTAAAAGTCATATGAATGATCACTTTCCTGGCTAGTTTTATACTTAGCCCCTGTTTGGGGGCTAAGAATTTTTTGACAAAAAGTCCGTATCTCTCACCGTTTTCGAGATACGGGCCCTGAAAGGCGCGGCGAACGCTGTAATGTTATCCTATGGGAAAAAAACAGAAGTTCGGACTGCCATAACTTTGCCTCCCTGTAATATTTTTTCACCAAACCACTGAAAGGCACATCTGTTGGATGTTAACTGTGTTCCCTGAAAATTTCAGCCCAAAAGACCAAACCGTTATTTTGCAGCAGGGCGCCAATCGATTGCTGCAATGCGTTGTAAGCCGTAATGTTATCCTATGAGAAAAAGCTTCAACTTTGGAGTACCATAACTTTGCCGCCATGTAATATTTTTTCAACAAGACACTGAAAGGCACATCTGTTAGATGCCGGCTGCATTCCCTCCAAATTTCAGCCCAAAACTCTAAACCGTTCTTTTGCAGTGGGGTGCCAAAATATTACTGTTATTTTGGGCATAATAGTGTCGCAAAGTAGTGTTGTGATTTGCGAAAGCTTTCGCAAAAATTTGCGACACTTTCGTGAGTGCGACACTACTTTGTGAAAGTACTTTTTCCAGAAATCTGAAAAACATATTTCCGGGGTGTTTTACCCCAAAATAAAGACATGGCTAGCATCCTCAGGGCCCGACTAGGTAAATACAAAAAGAATTAGGTTGCTAGAGGGTCTCAATTTTAAATGCCAAGCATTTTTCTGATCACTAACTGAAAACAAAATGGCAGATTTGCGACAGTAAAAGGGCCATTTGCGACAGTGAAAAGTGCATTTGCAACTCTGTTGAACTTTTTGTTAACTTTTCCCATTGACTTATAATGGGAAATTGTTTTTTGAATAACTTTTGAACCGTTTAATATTTTTTCATGAAATCTTCAAAAAGCACATTGGGGACCTTGGCTGCATGTTCCCTGAAGATTTTGGGCTGGTCACGCAAACCGTGCGACCTGTAGGTACGACCGTAGAATTCCAGAAAAAGCGTAAACACATGAGCAGATCACGCTTAATAACTCCGCAGCCGTGTATCTGACTCACATAAAACTTGGCAGATCCCAAGGCATGTGAGCCTTGATCATGTGTTCCAAATTTCAGGCAAATCTGTCAAACAATTGCAAAGTTATTAAGGTGCAAAATTTGGGGTTTAACATGTAAATGGCTCCTCAACTCTAACTATAGTGTCACAACCGTGCCACTATAATATATATATATATAGTATGTGCCAAATGTAACGGACATGCTTGTAGTGGACGTCCACTTCTAACGGACAATTCCCCTATGCCAAAAGCCATTAACTATATGGCTCTATAATAAAATCATCTGATTAAGCGGACCTGAAATTCCTTATTTAGTGGCCGCCGAGTGGTTAAATTATAGCTACTTTGACACCTCGGTTGAGCGTCTGTGCATCAGACATGTCATTTATCAGCAAATCAGTGTTTTAAACCTAATCCCTGTGGTATTTCAGGTTTGGGGAGCATGCTTGCTGTCAGAATGGAACTCTTGGGAATTGGTCTCTTCTTTCCTCCTATGCAGAAGATTGCCTCGTAGTTCCCAGATGCCCTCTACTGGCTGTAATGCATTCTTGCACTATGCTGTTTTTTAAAAGGTACCTGACACAGATCAGTTTAAACAATTCCTGTCCTAAGCCCGGAGCTCTAGGGGAATGTTTCGGTGAGGGGAGTGTGCTTGCTGTGAGAGGTGAAGTGGGTTTAAGTCCGGAGCTCTTGGGGAATGGTCTTTTCTGCATTGTTGCACCACGCTATTTTTAAAAGATATGGGTACCTTGCACAGATAAGCTTTACTGATGTAATGGACGCCGCTTGTAATGGATGGAATGACTTATGTCAAACTAGTCCGTTACAAGCGGCGCATACTGTTTATATATATATATATACAATGGGGGTGAGAGCTATTCCAGTGCAATAAATTGAGATATTCTCACTGCAGTGAGATAAATGCTCACTGTGGTGAGATAAATGCTTACTGAGGTGAAATAAATGCTCACTGCAGTGAGATACATGCTGATGACATCAGTTTTCCACACTCTGCCTATCTAATCACTCACTCACTCACTCAAGCTAGCATTCTAAATGAAAGTGCTTCCAAAATCAGTTTCTGTCTCACTGAAGCCTGCAAATCACTCAGTTAGCATTGCAAAAGTCTTACCTGTGTCCCAAAGTTTCTAACACTCCTAGCCCATTTCTGTGCTAATCTCAGCATAAAAGCAACCTGAATTTAAATGAAACTCATTTACAAAGCAGTTTCTCTTTCTCACTGCAACCTGCAACTAACACAGTTAGCACAGACAAACACAATCACCTGTGTTCCACAGTGCTTCTAACAATCCCAGCCCATTCAGAAATACTCACACACTCTCAGACCACAGATAAGCAGTGCTCTCAGTATAGCCTAGAGCTTGGACTAATGAGCTCTGAACAAGCTTGGTGCACCCAGCAGACCACACCTGGGTTTGATTCTTACAACCTCCACTTGTATTCTGTGTAAATCTGAACAAATCACTTAACTGCCCAGTACTCTTTAAAAACTCACCTGCCTACAAAAGATTTGTTACTAAAGACTAAAACTCAAACAGAAAAAGCACATAGATACAGAAAATAAGACACATCAAAACATGACACTTCATATGCTCTCACCCCATTTGTATAAATAGCATACATGATGTGCATATCGTGAGATATGGGAAATATTCTCCCTCCTGCAGAGTGTGCATTCTCACTCGTGCCTTCAGCACTCTTGAGAATACAGAGCTCACTCTGCAGGAGGGAGAATATTTCCCATATCTCACTCATGCCCATCATGTAGCCCCTATATATATTGTAGGTGCACAGTCAAGCACCTATAGTTAGGGTTGAGTATGCACTTTAATATTAAACTTCAATTTTTGTGTGTTAATAACTTTGCAACCATTAAATGGATTTGCACAAAATTTGGCATGCATGGTCTAGTATGACAGATCTCTTGATTTACCAAGTTACGTTTTGGTTGGACATACAGTTTCTGTGCAGCAAAACACTAAAAAACATGTTTTTCACCACTTTCGACACATTTTTTGCCCATTGCACTGTGATCACACTGTGTAGTCTTTTGGTCTGAAATTTAGAATGTACAAAGAAAGTGGGTCAAGGAACAAGCCCTTGTTGGGTTGGTAAAAAAAATATTAATCCATTCAAAAGTTACTTAATCTTTAATTTTTGAGTTCTGAGCATGTTCAGTTCACTCCAAAATGTATATGTATTTTTGACAAACTAGGATTGGTCTCACGGTCAAGGATTTTGTCAGCTTGCAGACTAGGATTTCAAAAAATTCTAGTCTGTCAGAAAAATCTTGTTTTCAGATTTTCCCCCAAACAAAATGTTGTAGCTCTCTCCACGGGTGACTTTTGTGCAAAATGAGGTATGGGTTTTGTTCAGGAGGATGTCCTCTACAAAGCCATGCCTTTGGTTTGGCTTGGTTTGGTCAAAAAATAGCTTTTTAAAATTTTACAATTCTTTGACACCGACTCACTAATGATCCTAGTCTGCGAGCTGTTAAAATCCTAGTCAGTGAGACAATCCTCTGTAGCAAGCCTACAAAATCCTTGTCAGTTTGTGACCAGATGTCCCTTATCATGGACCAGGATCAAGCTGATGGTCAAGGATTTTGCTACCTCATGAAACAGGATCAGCTGGTGGAGTAGGATTTTGTCAGCTTGAGGAGCAGGATTGGTGTTTTGAATCCTGTTTTGTGTGGTGACAAAATCGTGGTCCGTGAGCTGTCAAAATCATAGTCCACCAGCCAATCCTCTTTCGTGAAGCTGTAAAATCCTTGTCCATCACTTTGTGACCAGATGGAAAAAAAATCTGATGGTCGAGGATTTCTCACGGATCACAATTTTGCTACCTCATGGACGGGGATAGATCTGACTGCCAAGGATTTTGCTACCTCACGGACTAGGAATTTTTAAAGATATAAAAAGTTTACCTTCGCTTTGCTAATGAATGGTTTAGTCTTTTTACTTGTAATTTACAGGGTATTGAGGGGATGTCCTATAGGTGTAAATTGTGCTGTTTAGGTGTTGGGAAATTAAGAAATTCTATACATATGCCATCATGAAGCTGAAATTTCTCCCATAGGATAACATTGCAGTGCCCATCATGTTTTTCGGCACCCATATCTTGAAAACGGTTTGAGATACAGAGTTTTCATTGTAAAAATTCTTAGTCTCCGGGGACTAAGTACAGAAGTAGGTTTGAAAGCCATGAATACCATGAATTTAGAATTTTTTTCTACCTATTACGGTTACTGAGATATTTGGAAAATAGTATTCCAATTGCTCATTTTCAGGCCCATGGGCCAGTATTATGCACACAAAGCTACCACCCACTTCGCTTTTTGGTGCCTGTGTCTCTTAAATGATGTGAGATATGGATTTGGGCAATTTATGTTGCATGAAGTGCTTGTTGTCACGATTATAACAACACTTTATTTTTTTTCTAGCTGCTATCGTTCCTGAGATATTTTCTATTTAGTGTTACAAGGGTTCCTAGACCTATAGAGCTGCTGCATGGCTCTGTAGCTGTGTATAAGTGGGAGAGCAGGGCCCAGAGGGACACCCTGGCACCTCTCAGTCTGTGGAGGAGTGGGACGGGGTGTTGGGAGTTAGGGGCTCAACCCTAACATCTCATTTCCTCACTTTAACCGTGACTGATGCATTAAATTAATTTATTTGGCCATGAAAAAATAAATATATATATATATCATCAACTCCGGGAGGTAGACACTGAGGAAAAGAGCAAAACGTGGGAGGGGGGCTTCCACATGGGGACACAGGCATGCTGGTGGTAACAGTTACATGTGGGACAGCCCGTTGCTGGGGGAGAACTTAGTTGGCAGAACAGGAGGCCAAAAAAACATTAGGATAAAATACAACACCTAGGACATGAAAACAAAAATAAAAAAAATCACTGTACCTACACTCAGCCCTGAACCCGGGTCTACTGCATCTAGAGGCAGTAACTTAACCACCACACTAGGTGGCAAGCTTAGCAGAACCTCACTGAATTCATCCATTTAACCTGCCTATCTAGTAACTCCACCCCTGGTATTCAGCAACTCTCACTATTCTCTCCCTCCCCTCTCGCTTTTCCTCCCCCCTCACTATTCTATTAGGGTTGCTATAGTTCTGGATGTGCAAATTGAGTCACTGAATTTGAGTCACTCAATTTGCTTCACCCATATCACTGGATACCGTTTTGTCTGTTCAGTCTGTAAGACGTATTCATGAACTTGAAAAACTAATAAATATGTATGCATAAAATTACAAATAAAAATGTTAACTGCATGGGCACACTAGTATAGTAGTGACAAAACATTGATATAATGGGTCAGATACATTTCCATAACTGAGAAACTGCCATAACTGGTATGGCATGATGCTCTAGTAGAACTAAGAGACACTGGTATACTGAGGAAAAGATGCTGCTAATGCTGATATTTGGGGGATCGTGCTTTAGTGGTAGCTGCCCTAGTGCTGCTGAATGCTCATTCCCTTGAAGATTATTGATCCCTGTCAGTCAATATTTGTAAAATGTTATTAAAAACATATTTACTCAAATCAACTTTTGAATCTAACTAGAATTTTTTTAATTAATTAGTTGTGAGATATTATTATTTTATTTAACCACTGTTTTTGATAATATTGAATTTTTATGCTACTTCAAATTGTACAGTGCTGAGAGCCATTTTGGGATCAGCACATAACAAATAAATTGGCCTTGCCTTTCCTTGAAAATCTGAGGCATCAGTATTACCAACAGGAGACACTGATTGAACAGGTGTGATTTTTTGTAACTGGTAGGAGACACTGATGTAATTGATATAACTGGGAGGAAACACTAGTAGAAGTGGGATGTCATGCTGCCTTAACTGGAAAGACAACACTAGCATAACTGGCATAACTGGAAGACACTGGTATAACTGTGATAAGACCCTGCCATAAGAAGGAGGAGTCGGAGACACTACCACAGTGGGAAGGAAGCACTTCCATAACTGGGTTGAAACAATGCTGTAACTATGAAATTGGTACAGTTTAACTGAGAAGAGACACTATTAATACTGGGAAGTGTCAGCCACACTGATCACCCAGTGGTAACATGTGCTGCCATGCAAGTGGCCTGATGACCCACCTTTGGTATAGGACTTGGAGTAACACAAACTCCTTGGCCCAGCCACTGGGGTCACTGCAGTGCTTCAGCCCACTGCCAGTCCTCCTCAACTGAGGCCCACTGCCATGAAGCAGCTGCCCCAGCCTGGCAAGCCTTTCATAACTTACTTTATTTTTCCAAAGTTTTATACAGCTATAATTGCAGTAAACATTTGAAAAAAAAAACAACACTGGTTTGGGTACAGTGCATGTATTTCCAAAATTGCCAGATGTTTGTGCTTCATGATGTGGAAGAGGAGGTGGTTTTGGAATGTAGTGTTAATTTTATAGCTTTTTTATGCAAGTGTTGTGCATGATTGCAGAATAATTAGGATTCAGGTTTCAGAATGTGACAACGTAGCAATTTTGAAAAGAAGCAGGGGCAAAATCTAGAGTTCAGTGGGGACATACATTTTTGGAATGTGGCAGGTGTTCTGATGCTTGGAATGTATCAGGACCCCATCATTTTAGAACATTTCAGGGAGGTACAATTGCAAGAAGTAGCTGTGAAATCCAATTTTGTAATGCAATGGGGACTTAAGTTTGGAATATTGAGAATATGAATAATTTCATAATGTGATTTGGACATGGTTCCAGGACACCAAAATTATGGAATGTAGTGGGGTGGGGGCATGACATTTTGAAATATGGATGGGATACATAACTTAGGAATGTGGCTGGGCATATCATTTAGCATTTTATTAGAGCTGCACAATTTTGGTATGTGGCAGGTAGGTACAATTTTTGAATGTAGTGACACAAAAGTGGAGGGGATGTATCATTTCTAAATGTAGGGGATTCACAATTTTGGAATGTGGGGATTCACAATTTTAAAATGCAATGGAGATGTATAGTTTTGGAATGTGGGGAGCACAAAAGTTTGGAATGTGGGATGGATGTGCAATTTCAGAATATGGTGAGGCTGTACAATTCTGGGCAGTAGTGGAGTTTATATAGTAGAGATGATGTACAATTTTAGAATGAGGTAAGGATGTACTATGTCAGATTGTGCAGGGATGTACAATTTCAGAATGTGGCAAATATGTGTATTTTCAGAATGGGGGAGCAGTTCTGAAATGTAGAGAGGGCACAGAATTTCAAACTGTGGGGGATGTGCATGGGGTTGTGGGATTGTAGCAAATGGTGGGGTCACACAGTTTCAAATTTAGGGCATGTATAATTTTGGAATGTGGCAGGAACTAGCAGTTTCAGAACAGGGTGCATACATCTTCATCATGAGGAAATAATGTGAAATTTCAGAATGTGGTGAGTATGCACTGTTTGTAACTGTGGAAGGGATGTGCAGTTTTACAATGAGATGAGGATGCATAATTATAGAAAGTTTCGGGGACATAACACAACTCAACACACAACATGGGATCACAGCTTTGAAAAGTTGCAGAAATGTGCAGTTTGGAAAGTGGGGAATACAATTTTGGAGTATGGTTGGGAGGTACAATTTTGAATGAGACAGGCACTATCTTTCTCCTCTACACAACATCCAGAAAAATGCCTGAGTCCTCCCTCTACAAAAGGGTAGTGACCCTACTTTTCCAAGCAACTTCTGCCTTATCTATCTTTCCCCTGCCATATCCAAGATTCATGTGAAAATAGTAGTTTCGCTAAAAGGCTTCTTCCTTAACTCTAGCTTCTTTTTAGCCCCTCCCAAACTGTCTCATGTAGAACTATAAAGACTGTACTGCATCCTGGAGACTGAGACTGGAGAAGTCTAGGAAGGCTACTCCCAAATCTAGCAAACAAAACAAAAAATCTGTACTTATGGAGACTAGTGACTCAATAATTAATAACTGAGGCACACAGTGCTAAACTGCATTGTAGCAATTTATTAAGTAAGCAACAAAAGGTGAGGGGGACTAACCCCAGCACTTCTACCACAGGGGGGTCTCATTCAGTGGTGTGACCTACTGAGAGTGAATAGCCTTAAATACAAAAAAAAATCCAAAAGTGTGTACTATCCCTTAACACCATACAATCACAAACCATGTGTTATTGTACAACAAACAAAAAGCCAAAAATTGAGCTAGAGCTAACTGTTACAAGGAAAGCAAAAAGAAAATCATTTCCATATCCGAATTCATACTAAAACAATAAATTACACAGGCAGTGGAGTGCCAGCAATTAAGAAAACTTAATGTCAAAAATCTAAACAAAAGCTATGTGGTGTAAGCATAAAGATTAATAAATGTGAGAAATGAAGCATGTCAAAGATGTTAAACTGTATGCTACAGATTTACTGTATGTACCAAAATAAAGGCGGTGTGAAGGGATGGGCATAGGGATCACAGATTAGGGATGTACAAAGGAAGCAAAGTCACATTTTTATCTAAGTACATATCAATATTATTAAAGCTTCTGAGACATATAATAAATATTATTTTTCTCAAAATAGGAACCCATATGAAAATGTTAGAATAACCTTTCATCCGGGAAGAAAGAAAGAAAGAAAGAAAGAAAGAAAGAAAGAAAGAAAGAAAGAAAGAAAGAAAGAAAGAAAGCCAACCCATGAAACACTTTCATTGGTGTCACTGGTATGGAATGGTGGAATAAAGAAGGGGAATGGACAGGGTAATGAAAAGGGACAGTTAATAATAAACTACCACCATAACACCATTCCTATGGTAAATTTGATCATTATGGACTAGATATTTACTGTGGTCTGACTTAATAAAAATAATAATACCACACATCTACCTATCAAGAAAAACTGCAGCATACATAAACATCCTGTGCTAAACCAGACATATCTCATGTACCAATAATCGTGTAAAAATGAGGAAAAAAGTAAAGTTTCTGGCCACAGGTCACAAATCTAGAGTCACTACATTGCCATTGATGGACCTGTTGATGTCTCACAAGACCTGGATTGCACATTTAGAAAGTAAGCATAACAATAAATGTACAACTATAATAAATGTACAGCTTTACAAAGAAAAGAAAAACTTAACAGAAAAAAACATCTTATATTGTTCCAAACTGATAAGTCAATAATTCCAAATGTATCTTGTCATAGAAATGGAACAAAGTCAGTGCCCTCATTTAATCTCAAAGGATGGTGCATTTTCAGGGTCATAATACCTTTACAATGGACCTTATTTGATCTCCTTCATGTTTCCAATACAGTACATATTCAAGTGCAATAAATCTGAAACATCTAACATCTGAATCAGAACAGGTTTCAAAATGAGCACCTAGGGAATTATTTTCATCTTTATTGTTTATAATTCAATAGAGTGTTTTTAGTGGTCTAATGATGCAACCTATGTAATACAGTTTACAACTGCAACATACAATGTGCTGTAGATCACAAAAGATATAGTGTAAGCTGTTACTGCATGCACCACATTTATAGGACATACTAACATACTAATAATAAGATGCCAGCAGAGTAGGCCCAAAGGTCTATCGAGTCTGCTCGAAAATCAGCACCTGGTAGGTGTATCATTTACTGCCCCCCCATCCCCCATCAGGGGTGCATCTCTAGGTCTGGGTTTACTCAGTTTAATCTTCCCCCTATACCTGTCCCAGACTCTTTTGAAGCCCTCCACAGTATTCAAGTTCCACCAGTTCCACAGGCAGCACATTCCAAGGCTCTACCACCCTCTCTGTGATGTAGCATCTCCTAGTTTCTGCCCTGAGCCTCCCACCTACCAGCATCAAGTGATGCCCCCTGGTGACCCCTGCCTCTTTCAGCTGGAAAATCCTATCAGGGCATGCCTTATTTACCACCTTTAGATATTTGAAGGCCTCAGTCATATCCCACTGTCCCTCCTCTCCTCCAGGGAGTATAAGTTGAGCTTCTTGAGTCTGTCTTCATAGGTCTTTTTCCCCAGCCCCTGTATCATCCTGGTCACCCTCCTCTGGACCCTTTCAAGGAGTGTAATGTCCTTTATCAAGTGTGGTCACCAAAACTGCACACAGTATTCAAGGTGCAGTCTAACCAGGTAGTTATACAGAGGGAGAATCACCTCCCATTTCCTGTGAGTTATCCCTCTTGCAATGCACCCCAACATTTTATTTGCTTTGGCCGCAGCCCTCCTGCTCCTGTTCAGAGTTATTCATTTTGGCATACACCACCACTCCAAGATCCTTCTCCCCATTCAAGACCTGCAATTTTTCCCTTCCCAGAAAATATTCTTGAGATGCGTTTCTAAGCCCCAAGTGGGGAACCCTACATTTCTTATCATTAAACTTCAGTCTCCAATAGCAAGACCACCTTCATGGGTCTCTAAGTCCTCCTGAAGGGCTCTTCTGTCCTCCATTCCATCCACCATCACCCCCAGCTTTGAGTCTTTGGCAAAGAGGCTCATCTCACTCCTGATACCACTACTGATGTCTGAGATGTAAGTGATCAGAACGCCTTAGGATTAACTGGCAACCAACTCAGAAAGTTTTTTTTTTGAGATGATTGAAAGAAATTTGATGTAATGTGATCACCTATGCTTTGTCCCTTTCTAGCGGTGACCCTGAGTTCATTACAAATCTTGTTTATCTGCACTAGGTCAGCTGTAAGAATAGGTCACAGTCTGTGGACTAATCCCCCCACCTGTTCTGCTAGGGGGTTGAACTCAATAGCAAAAGTAATAGTTCTTCTGTCTGTGGTCTGTACTTTTATTCCCAACCTTAGGAATTAATTGTTCACTATTCTAGACATGCACCTTGTTAAGAGCAGTCGGTAAGGTTTCCAGTTTATACCCTTTTTCAACAAACCTGTTCATTAGATCTTGTGCCTACGTATGGAATGTCTCATCTGAAGAACAACTCTTGTGTATGCACAGGAATTGATTGTATAGAACTGAGTTTCTTAATTTCTTCACAAGATAACTTTCAACATGTACAATAGCAAAGAGTTTCCAGCTGTCAGTTTAATGTAGTCCTCAGTAGCCACTCTTTGTTCTGATGTAGCCTTGAGTTTTAGATCAAGGACATTAATTTCTGATTGCCCCATCTCATAAGTAAATATAAGCTTCATATTGTTAGAACTGAGATGATCCATGAAATCCTTGGTATGACAGTCAGGGCCACACCAGATTCTTATAACATCATTGATAAAACAATGCCAGGACACTATGTTCTCAAAAAAGCAGTAAAGATCTTTGTTCCAAATTAATTTTTCTTCCCCAAAACCCATGTATACATTTGCAGATAATGGTGCTACTACTGACCACATTGTGATGTCACATTTTTGTAAGTAATAAACATTATCAAATAGGATTAATTACTACTAAGCATATACTCTAATGCCTGTAACAAAAAATAAATAGGCACATTTTAATGTACAGTTAGTTGTTCCAGATGAAACTTAACAGCACCAATATCTTGTTGGTGTGGTATGCAGGTATATACTATAAACTGCTAATATAGAAACATAGAAACTGATGGCAGAAAAGGACCTCCAGGCCCACTGAGTCTGCCCAAGTATACTACCTACATGATAACTGAAGACCCTAGAAGTCCCAGGTAATTTTCTCACACTTCCCCCTCTATAAAATTTCCTTGTGCCTATCCCATGCAGCTTTGAATCCTGTCACAGTCTTGGCCCCCACTACCTCCCTAGGTAGTCCATTCCAACCATCCACCATCCTTTCTGTGAAATAAAATTTCATAATGTTTCCCATGACTCAACCCCCTTCTAACTTCATGTCATGACCCCTCATTTTCAAGTGTCTTTTGTTCTGGAGAATATTGCTATCTTGCATCCTGTTAGTGTCCTTGAGTTACATTAAGGTGTCTATCATGCCCCCCTTTCCCTTTTTTGCTCCAGGACGTACATGTTGAGGTTTTTAAGCCTCACCTCATATGACAAGTGGCTGAGTCCCTGCACCATTTTCAGTGCCCTCCTCTGGACCTTCTCCATCCTAGCCACGTCCTTCATGAGGTATGGTCTCCAGAATTGGACACTGTACTACTCAAGGTGTGGTCTCACCAGCTGTTTGTATAAAAGTATCACCACCTCTCTCCTCCTGCTTGTGATACACCTGCCTATGCATCCTAGCATTCTACTGGCTCTCACTACCACCCTCTTGCATTGTTTAGCCACCTTGAAATCATTAGATATGATTATACCAAGGTCTCTCTCCTGCTCTATAGCCTCCAGTACCTGACCACCCATCCTGTACTCTGCTCCCTGATTTATGTTCCCTAAGTGCATGATTTTGCACTTCTTTGTATTGGAGCTCAACTTCCACACTGTTGACCACTCCTCTAGTTTGTGCAAATCCCTACATGTTTTTCTACCCCACCTGAATTTTTACTCGGTTGCAGATCTTTGAATCATCTGTGAATAGACATATCTTCCCCTCAAGCCCTCCTGCAATGTCTTCTATAAAAGTGTTGAACAGGATTGTTCCCAGTACTGACCCATGCAGTACCCCATTGGTCACCCTTCCCTCCCTTGATGGAACTCCATTAATGACCACCCTTTGCCTTCTTCCCTCTAACCAAATTTTCACCCATCTCACCACCTATGGACACATCCCAAGGCCTCTCAGTTTGTACAGAAGCCTTCTGTGTGGAACAGTGTCAAATGCCTTGCTGCAGTTGAGGTACACCATGTCCACTGCTTCACCCTGATCTATTACTCTACTCACCCAGTCAAATAACTCAATTAAGTTAATTTGACATGATCTCCCTTCTGTATACCTTTGCCAGATGTTAACTGGAGCATCTTTGCTGCAGCTACATCCAAGAGCAGTGCCATTCTCAATGCCCTACAGGTGGCATGCCACAGACAGATAGTTTTGGAACCCACTCTTGAGGGAGAGCAATCTTAGACCTCATACTCTCAGATCTAGAAGTGGGTAGCCATCTGAGAACAAGTGACCACCAAACAGTGTGGTTCACAATAAACTCAGCGACAGAGTCAAGCCATAAAAAAGTGTGGGTACTGGACTTCAGGAAGGCTGACTTTGGAAAGATGGGAGATGTCTTAGAAAAGCACTAGCAAACAGGCTAGAAGAAGAAGTGGAGCAACAATGGTGCACCCCTGCAGGTCAACACCCTGACGGCGAAACACAAAAAAAGACCATTATGTCGATAGTCGCTGTAATGGTCCTTTTTTGGTGTTTCACTTTTGGCCAGTGTTCCACCATCCCTGGACCAACTCTGACCTGGAGTTGATAATCCTAATGTCCAGGGAGTGTGGGGGGCAGAGGGCCCCCACATGGGGGATGTGGGAGGCACAGGCCTCCACATAAAACACTTGCTGCATGGGTGGCACAATACCTGTGTCAGAATTGTGCCATCACTGAAGGGAAGGTCAGCATTTTCACTGTTGAGCTCCCTTGGTGCTTCCAAGCAACAATGGGGAAACATCAAAACTGCCATCACAGAGCCAACAAGCCTTTGTGTGAAGCAAATAAACAAATAAAAATTAAAGAAAAAGCCACTATGGTTCTCAAAAGAGGTGACTGGGTAAGTTAGGGAGAAAAAAGATAGCATTTAGTAAGTATAAGGAAGCATAGAAGGAGCAGGACAGAGAACTGTATCAGTTAAGGCAGAAGGAAGCAGGGAGGGAAGGCAGAATAGCAAATGCCCAAACTGAGGAAAAGATAGCCAACTCAGTTAAGAAGGGGG
This sequence comes from Neoceratodus forsteri, assembly GCA_016271365.2. Lineage (NCBI taxonomy): Eukaryota > Metazoa > Chordata > Ceratodontiformes > Ceratodontidae > Neoceratodus > Neoceratodus forsteri. Next base: position 313,340,706 of record CM028134.1, on the reverse strand, counting down.
ATAAAACCTTTTATAGGTACATCAGGGAGTGTAGAAAGACAAAGGGAGGGATAGTGAGGCTGAATAGAATGGACGGTGGGTGGGCAGAGAGGGACAGTGAAAAAGCAGGGATACTGAACGAATACTTCTGTTCAATATTCACAAAAGAGGAGGAGGGGGAGGTGCCTAATCCAATTAACAGAAGCACTCTGGATAGGAGGGTTGATCCAGTCCTTTCACAGAATAAAGGATTCTGAAAGAACTCCTAAAACTGAAGGTGGACAAAGCAATGGAGCCTGATGTAATTCACACCAGAATTCTAAAAGAATTAAGGGGAGAACTAGTGACACCACTGACTACCCTTTTTAACAAACCATGAGAGGAAGCTGTAGAATCTGAGGACTGGAGGAAGTTGGATGTGATTCCCCTTCACAAAAGTAGGAGCAAGACAGAGGCAGGAAACTACAGGCCTGTCAGTTTGACCTCTGTGGTAGAGAAAGTGATGGAATCACTTCTGAAGGAAAGAATTGTTGAATACCTAGAGGCCAGTGGGGCATAGGACCCAAGGCAGCAGGGGTTCACAGCAGGAAGGTCATGTCAGATGAATTAATTGATTTCTTTGACTGGGTGACCAAAGTAGTAGACCAGGAAGGGGCTGTGGACATGGTCTACCTAGACTTTAGAAAGTCATTTGACATAGTCCCACACAAAAGATTAATAATCAAATTAACCAGCCTGGGAGTGGGTCCCAGGGTGGTAGCCTGGGTAAAACATTGACTGGACAACAGGACACAGAAGGTAATTATAAATGGAGTCTACTCTGAAGAAAGGGGGGTTACTAGTGGAGTACCGCGGGGTTCAGTACTGGTTCCAGTCCTATTTAATGTCTTTGTAAGTGACATTGCAGATGGACTGGAAGGGAAAGTATGCCTCTTTGCAGATGACACAAAGATCTGCAACAGGGTTGATACACAAGAAGGCATGGGAAGGATGAGAAGGGACTTGGCAAGGTTTGAGGAATGGTCTGAACTATGGCAGTTTGGATTCAGTGCAAAGAAGTGCAAAATAATGCACCTGAGAAACAAAAACCCAGGGGAAGATTACACAATGGGGGGAGGTAGTAACAACAACAAAAATGGAAAGGGACTGGGGGGTAATCTTATCAGATGACCTTTAGGTTGGCAAGCAATGTAAGAAGGCAGTAGGGAGGGCTGGAGGATATTGGGATGTATAGGGAGAGGCATCACCAGCAGAAAACAGGAAGTTGGTATCCCTCTGTGCAGACAGTTGGTGAGACCCCATCTGGAGTACTGCATTAAGTTCTGAAGACCCCATCTCTGCAAGGACATAGGCAGGATGGAGGCAGTCCAGAGGAGGGCAACTAAAATAGTGCAGGGTCTGTAAGATAAGCCATACGAGGAGAGACTAAAGCAGCTTAATATGTATACCCTTGAGGAAAGGAGGGAGAGGGGGGACATGATGGAAACTTTTAAGTACCTCAGTGGAATCAACAAAGTCCAAGAGGGTAGCATATTTCAGAAAAAGAGATGTTCAAGAACAAGGGGACACAATTTGAAGATAGAGAGGGGACGGCTCAGGGGCAATGTGAGGAAGTATTTTTCACAGAGAGGGTGGTGGATGTATGGAACAGCCTTCCTGAGGAGGTTGTGGAGTCTAAAACTGTGGGAGAATTCAAGAATGCATGGGACAGACATAAGGCAATTCGTGTGGGGGATAGGAAGAAATAGGCTTTTGGTTCACTAGGACCTGCAGCTTATCGTGTAGGTAAGGAAATGAGCAGACTAGGTGGGCCAAGCGGTCCTTATCTGCTATCAAAGTCTATGTTTTTATGTTTCTGTCAGTGATCCTGCAGGTCATTTGACTCAAGATATTTAATAATTCTATCCTTCAGTAATCTCTCCATTAACTTCCCCAGCACTAACATCAGGCTGTCTGGCCTGTAGTTGCGGACTTCTTCCTTGCTTCCACCCTTGTGGGGTTAACCATAGTTAACTAGCAATAATTCACATTCCATAGAGCATAAATCAATTTGCTCATCAGATCCATACTATCACATGTGTGGGACTTAAGCTTCTTAACAATAGGTTGTAGAAATGCACCATTATAGTCTGATAAATTCTGAGCCAATGACCACATCATTGAAACATTTTGTGTATGATTACAGAATACTAGAGGGCTAAGATTTCTTAATGTGACAGAGCTGCAATTTTGAAATGAGGAGGGACACAATTTCAGAATGCAGTAGGGACAGACAGTTTTTGAATGTGGCACATACACTGATATTTGGAATATGGTAGGGTTCCAACATTTTTGAACATTTCAAGAATGTGTTATTTTAGTAAGTACTGTAACTGTGACATTAGGTTTTATAATACAATGGGGAGTTCACATTTGGAATACGAAGACAATAAATAATTTCAGAATGTGATTGGGATGTGTTTCCAGGAACCATAATTATGGAAAGTAGTGGGGATATACATTTTGGGATGTGGAAGTGATGAAGAATTTAAGAATGTGGTGGGGCAAACAATTTAGGATTTTATTGGAGATGCAAACTTTTGGATTATGGCAGTTAAGTACAATTTTTGAATGGTGGGATGCAAAAGTGGAGGAGATGAATAATGAACTGTAGTAGAGATGTGCAGTTTTGTAATGTGGGCAAGCACAAAAGTCTGGAGTGTGGCAAGATTGTGCAAGTTCGCCTTATTTTATTTTTATTTATTAATATTTTAGGTTACACTTTTGAGCCAAGGCTCTTTTACAAAGGTTCCACATCAGAAAACGAGAAATGAATATAGTCAAAATACAGCAGACAAATAAGTCAAATCCAGGCAGCAAGAGGCTTTGTCAGGTACATTAATTAGTTGGCATATACATATCAGGTCAAATATAAATTACATTTTAGGGAGACAAAAGCTTTATGGATTAAGGACAAGTACAGGTGGAAGAAGTCAGAAGGACAGGAGCAAAGTGAAGTAGAGGTGAGGTAGGAGAGAGGGAGGAGAGCAAAACATAGAGCACTACCAGAGAGGGGTGTGGGGAGGGAATGGGGAGGAGGTGATGACAGTATGGGTGGATTGGACGGAGGTGGGCAAAAGGAAAATGGTGAAAAGTAAGAGAGGGAAGGAGACATTTCATGGAAGGCAAGAGGGAGGTGGATACAGCTTGTTTAAGAGAAGCAGTCACAGGAGGCCCTGGCAACAAGGTGCTGATGAAGACTGTGCTTAAAAGTGCCCACAGAGGTATTGTTGGTAACTTCTGGAGGAAGTGAGTTGTACCAGGATGAGGCCTGGATTTGAAGGAAATTTGTCCTTGAGTAGTGCATCTGTGGGGAATGGAAAAAGTAAGTTTCCAAGCCTCTGGTTTGGCAGGAGCCTCCATGAGGGGTCAGCAAAGTCATGACCCCTGAAGGTAGTAGATACAATGTGGCCTTTCTGACTAGGATGCATGTTTGGTACCAAAGTCTGCCAGACAGTTGGGGCCAGTTTGCTTGCTGGTAGATATCTTCGGTGTGCATAAGGTGGGGAGCTGAGGTCAGGAGATTACAGGCCTTGTTTAGTGCTATGGTAATGCATCAAAGTGCAGTACCAGTGGCAGATCTGTAAATCACTAGCCCATAGTCAATTATTGAGGTAACTGAGCTCTGAATAGCAAGCCTTAGGGCTTTGACAGTGAGGCAGTTTCTATGTCTGTACAGCAGACCTATCTGAGTATTCACTATTGTGGCAATATTATTGATGTGTTCAGAATAAGCCAGAGTGCAGGCAAGAGTAACTCCTAGATATCTGAACAGGTGGACTTGCTCCAACATCACCCCGTCACTGGTTATGATTGATAGACCTCTGTTTTTATGTTTGTTGTGGGTACCATAGAACATTACTGTTTTTGGTTTTTTGTAGTTAAGAATGAATTTATAGGATTTAAACCATGTCTCAACTTCCATAAAGCTTGCTTGCAGCTGCAGCTGAAGAAGGGATGGATCAGGGTGGGAGGTAAAGATAACTGCATCATCTGCATATAGAAGTATTCTATCAAGCAGGAGGAGGGAAGATTGTTTAGAAAAATACTGAAAAGCATGGGACCCAAAATTGATCCCTGAGGGACTCCAGATCAGACCGGTAGGGAAGTTGGGAGGAATTCACCAATTCTAACCTGATGGGTTTGGTCACTGAGGTAGCTTTGGGACCACTGTGTGGTGTCAGTTGAGAGTAATATGCATGATAATTGTTCAGTCAGCAGGGAGTGGTTTACGGTATTGAACGCCTTTGTCAAATTGATGAAGGTGGCACCAACAAGATGTCCCAGGTTCAGGGCATTATGGATATATGAGGTGAAATCGAGGAGAGCAGTGTTGGTACTGTGCCACTTATGAAAGTTATGCTGCTCAGGGCATTGAAGGTTGTATTTTGCAAGGTAGTCAGCAAGCTGGTCTGCAACTATTCTCTCTAGGGCTTTGGAAAGGGGGAGTATGGAGGTGGGTCGGTAGTTGCTAGCAATGGTCTTATCACCACTTTTGTGGATAGGTGTCACCACAGCTGATTTCCATTTTGGGGTGAACTATGAGAGCTTGAGGGACTGGTTAAGGATTTTGGAGTTTGGGGTCAGGATTTTGTGTATGGTGAGGGCAAGGAGTTTCAGATCTAGGGAGTCACAACTGGATCTGGACCTCCCAAGCACTTTGAGCAAATGCATTTTAGTTAGACCCTCAGAGATGGATTTAAAGTAGAATGGCAGGTGTCCCTGCATTGCACTTGCTTTGCCAGATCTTAGTGCATCCAGTGAGGGGTCAAAAAAGGTTGGAGGTAGCACATGACTGAGGGTTAGTGAAGGCCATGTTGAAAGTGTTAGCCATGGTGACTTGATCTGAGGTGATATTGCCATTGAAGTTGAGCATAGAGGATGGTACTTTGGGGTCTTCCCTGTAATTTCAGTAAGGCTGGCACAGAACTTCTTCCCATCCTTCCATGTATTGGCTAGAGTGCTCCAGTAGTAGCTGGCCTTCTCCATGTGAGTTGCTCTTGTAGAGGCATTTCTTTCTGCTTTGTAGGCTTGGATATCAGACTGGGTGCCAGTCATATTAGCACAATGCCAGAGCTGATCCCCGGACCTCATTTGCTCAAGAAGATCTATATTAATCCAGGGGTTGTTGACACCTTTGATCTTACATTTCTTGAAAGGGGCATGTAGATCTCATGCAGTGTTAAAACTATGGATAAAGTACTCAGGGGCAGTGTCCACATCGGGGGCTAAGTCTATTGGTGTCCAGTCATGTTGTCATATGAGAGTTTTAAGAGGCCCAAGGTGACCAGGAATAAGTTTTCTGCTGTTAATAGTTTTAGGAGGAGGCGTTGTGAATGTGTTTGTCCAGGAGCGTAGGACTTGGAGGTGGTTACTTATTTTAGTTATTTATTTGAATTTTGGTAACTGGGTAAGATCACTGAGACAATAAGAGTCCCTTTTTTAGGGTCAACCCAGGACAACATAGTCCAAAAACATACATAGCAGTACAAAGGAATAATATGGCCAATGGGAAATGACATGTAGTACATAGCATTTAAAAAAAACAAAATGTAGAACAAGGAGCAAGGCCTGGGGTTATAGTTAAGCAACAACATGTTACAATAAGCTAGTACAAAGCAGTTACAATTTTGGTTCAGAGTACAATGAGAACAAAAACAGCAGTCCTTTATAGGAGACAGTGGATATGCACAGTTGAGCAGAGTAATAAGACATATAAGGCTTGAGTAAATAAGTGAAGGTACAAAAATACCTAGAAATGAGAGAGGCTCAAGAGAGGGAGGGGGGAAGGGGAGAAAAAGGAGAAGGATCAAAGGAAGCAGGAGCAAGCAGCAGAGGAGGAAACAGAGGTGCACAAAGCATGTTGGAACAGAAAGAGAGAGAGAGAGAGAAGCATGAGAGTATGGAGGGGGTAAAGAGTTTCAATCAGACACTGCTCCATAAGAGAAGGACCTGTGAGCAACATTAAGCCATAGATTAGGTTTAGAGAGAAGTGGGTGGGATGCTGACCCGAGTGCATGTGGTGCTTGCTTTATTCGGATAATGTCTTTAGACAAGGGGGGATGAACTTGTGTACCAGCTTGTGCATAAGACTCAGGGTAGAATATCTCAATTTAGAGACATAGGGCATTCAACCCAGTGATGAGAGGACATCACAGTGGTGGTGATGAGTATTAACCCCTAGGGTGAATCTTCCCACCCTATGGAAAGCAAGAGTAAGGAGAGACAATTTAGATGCATTGGTAGAATGCAACTGGGGAGCCCCATACGTAAGGAGTGGAAGGAGAGACGAGCAGGCAATTTTGATCCGGGAGGCAGAGGTGAGGTGGGGTGGATATGTTAAAGGAGCCCCAGCTTTTGGTTCAGTGTATTGCCTATGGTGGATACATGGATGCTGAAGGAGAGTGAGGAGTCTAAGGTGATCCCCAGGTACTTGAAGCACTGGACAGTCTCAAGTGCTTCTCTATTGAGGGACTTGATGTTCAGTGTAGAGATGGGTAACTTGGAGGGGGCCCGATGGGAGAAGAGCATACATTTGTTTTGTTTTTTGTATTGAGAACAAGTTGATTGCTCTGGAACCAGTGCTCAAGGTCAGCAAAGTCTGCAGCAAGATCGTTGCTGATCCTGGTAGGGTCAGGGGACGAGCAGTAGCGAATAGCATCATCTGCAGAGAGGTGAACAGACACACCCTCACAGTGACTAGGCAAGTTATTGACAAAGAGGGAGAAAAGGATTGGGCCTAAGATTGAGCCCTGTGGAACCCCATGGGTTATGCTCTTGAGGCCAGAGAAAGAACCTGCCCATATAACTTTTTGGGAGCGGCAAGAGAGGTAGCTCTGTAACCAGCAAATGGAGGCGGTATCCATACCAGTATCCAGTACCTGCTGAAGCAAGAGACTGTGATCCACTAGGTCGAATGCTTTAATGAGGTCGACGAAGATGGCCCCAGTGACATAACCTAGATCCATGAAATGAAAGATATCAGAGGTTACTTTTAAAAGACTGTAAGGGTGCTATGGTTTTTTGGAAGCCATGTTGATATGGGGACAGCAGATTGTAATGGTCAAGGCAGATCTGGAGATGATTGTAAACAATGCACTCCTGAAATCTGGCTAGTAGGCACTGGATGGATATGAGCCTGAAGTTCTCAACAACATTGTTTGGCCCCACTCTGTGAACCAGGACGGCCACAGCAACCTTTCATTTGTCAGACACAGTGCTGGATAGGAAGGATTGACTGATTAAGTCCTGTACTGGGCAAGCAAGTGTAGGAGCACCAAGTTTTAAGAATCATGGTTCAAGTGTTTCATGGCCAGGACAGCTCTTTACTTTTAGGCTCATAAGCAGCCGTAGTACCTACTTACAGGTAGCTAATTTAAGATGGAAGGATGGTCAGGATTCTAGGCTGTCCCCCAGATGTGGCATAGCAGGTGGGATGGTAGAGTTAAGAAATGGTGCGGTATATTTGTTTAGATCAATGAAGAATTCATTAAAAGAGGAGGCAATATCTGCAGGGTCAGTTCAGGGAGTGCCATGCGCAATAAGGCTGCTAGGGAGTTCAGTTGTCTTCCCTTTAACAAGCAAATTAACCTGCTTCCAGAACTCTTTGGAGTTACAAAGATGGTCTGCTTTCAACAATTTGTATTTGGAGCATTTAGCCCTGTGAAAGGAATTCTTACAAAGATTTCTAAGGTGCCTATTCCTCTGCCAGTCTGACGATAGTCTGCTTTTTTTGTAAGAATGTTAGGCCCGGTCACAGAAGGACATGAGCATTCTTAGATCCTTATTGAGCCAGGGGGCCTTGATGCCCTTGGATCTGCATTTTTTTGGGGGAGAATGGCAGTTAATAATCTGAGTGAGAGTACTGATGAAATAATCCAAAGCTAGGTTGACATCAGGGAGTGCAGTAATGGGGCTCCAGTCAGCGTCATGGATCTCGGAGATGTATTTGTTAACACCAAGTTTGGACAAGTCATGGACAAGGGTGATCTTAGGGGGAGGGTTTGAGAAGTTATTCCTTCAGACACATAAGGTGGGGGAGTGATCACTTATGCAATCAGGCAAAACTGCAGTCATTTTAATCTTCAGGGGGCAGTTGGTGACAACCCAGTCAAGCAAGGTATGTTTGCCAGACTTATTATTGTGGCGGGTGGGATCAAGTATAAGCTGAGCCAGGTTGAAGCCAGCTAGGGTTGCCTGCAATTTGTTAGCAGTAGGGATAAGCCAATCCATACTGAAATCCCCACACAGTACCAGATCATGGTTAGGAAGGATGGAGAGAGCGAGGAGGAAAGGGGCTAGATCATGTGAGGCTGTGTCTGGAGGCAGGTAGATGCAATCTATGGTTAATTTTTTAACATTGCTGAGAGTCACAGAAAGGAAAACAGATTTGGCTGAGGAAGGTCCAGTGTCAGGGTATGGGGAGCTCACAGGCATTGAGGTCAGACCGTGTGTATATTAGTACACCACCAGCTCTCTTGCCAGTGGTGTACTTATGCAGTCTGAGAGAACTACAGTTTTTGTGACGTGATCAGGGCGGTTAGTGAGTACCCAATCCAAAAAAGTTGTGGTCCCTATTCTGTAGTTCACCCATGTGGGTGATTGGACCACCTGCGAGAAATGTGCAACCGTCAGAGCATCCTTATATTTGTTCACACTGGGGGAGGACCAATTGACATCGAAGTCTCTGAGCTGGATTTTTCCCGAGCTCTGATCCAGGAAGTGGATAATGTTCCAGTATTGAGTTTAAGTGTTGGTTGGTCAGCTTGAGGGGTATGTAGACTGATGCTACTGTCAGAATTTTGTTGTGTGCCCCAAGCAGTATCTTAGTGGCAAGGACCTGGATGTCATTCTCAGGGTGAGGTGCACTGATGACATGACCCTTAAGAGAGTCCTTTAGGTAAAAGCCACAGCCTCCACCTTTCTTGCAGAGCCTGTCTTGCCTAAAAACAGCATATCCAAGAATTGATATTGCTGAGTTGGAGATCTTAGGGGATAGCCATGTCTCAATTACTGATGGGATATCAGGGTTGTGATGTGTTACCCAGGCGGCGAGGGAATCAGGTTTATTAATGAGGCTGCAGATGTTGATACTTGCCAGAAATAGCATACCAGCCCTCCCAGTAGTTCTAGAACAGCACTGTGTGGGGCCAAGGTTGGGATGAACATTGCCTGAAATAAGTAGTAGCAACAGTATTTGGCATGTTAAGAGAGCTTTGAGAAGGCTCTTATGAGGCACTAAAATTCTGGCTTTAGAGTTTTCTGTCACAGGAGGCTGTTGTGTAGAGCAAAAACCCATTAAAGAAGTGATGCGCTGAAGAGCATGGGAACGTGCTCATTTGGTAGGAGTACCATTCAGAAGTGTAGAGGCCTGGGAGCTAATTTCTGGGCATAAAGCAGGAGGTGGTTACATGTGATGGTCCATTGGGTCGATAGTGAATATTCTATGGAATGTTCAGAGGACAGGTGTGGTGGTATTTCACCTATCAATCCAGCATATGTGATTAGTATGACACAGGTAAACAGGCACAGTAGTGAATAAACAATGCCCATTTGGAGACTAAGGAGAGCAAGGGTGGAAGGGCACCAGATATCAGCTGTGGTCCTTTAAGAGGAGGGGAGAGGCAGGAGTGAAGAAAGCCAATGGGAGTGATAGAGGAAAAAAGAGGCAGTACTAGGGTGTATTTAACAGAGGTTGGGGCAGGGGAAGTTGAGCAGGATACAATATGGCTCAGTGTAGCTAGGAGTAGGCTTAATCAGCAGAGTACAGATTTAAAAAAGCAAAAGGCAGGCAGGGTCCAGGCTAACATTTGAGAAACCAATTGGGTAGCTCTACTTTCATAGACGGCTAATCAAAGAAGTTCCTGGTGCAGTGCACCAAAAATTGAAAGGTTCCGAAGTCCGTACCTTAGCGGAGAGGTCCTGGTGTAGCTGCAGCTAGGGGCAGGTGGTGGTTGGAGAAATAGCTGCACTGCAGATGTGAGGAAGCCCAGTCATGGACATGGCAGCTGCTGTGGGACGAGAAAGGGGAGGTCAGTGAGTTAATTAAAAGGCGAGCGGGGGGGAGAGACAAAACAAAAGGTTTCAGACAGGGAACACAGTGGAGGGCTCAGTGGCAGCAGAGGGGACAAAAGAAAGGTTAAACAGTAGGCAGGTCAAGGGGGTGGACTAACAGCAGAGTGCAAGGGCAGGGTGGATCAATGCCAAGCTTATGGTGAGGATGTGCAATCTTGGACAGTACTGGGCTTTAGACAGCAGTGGAGAAGAACAATATTAGAATGAGGGAAGTATGTGCTATTTTAGATTGTGCAGGGCTGTACAGTTTCAGAATGTGGCACAAATGTGCATTTCTGGAATGTGAGGAACACATTTTTGGAATGTGAAGAGGACATGAAATTTCAAAATGTGGGGATATACTTTTTTACAGGGGTTATGGAATTGAAAAATGTGGGGAGATCACACAATTTAAAATTTATGGCACATGGTTTGGAATGTGGCAGTGTTTAGCAGTTTTAGAATATGAGGAACACACATGTTTGTAATGTGGAAAAAATGAGAAATTTCAGAATGTGGTAAGTATGCACCATGTCTAACTGTGGAAGGGATGTGGAGTTGCACAATGAACTGGAAATGCATAATTTCAAGTTGAGGAAGGGGCACAACACAAAACATTGAAACTGCAGAGATGTGCAGTTTGGAAGTGGGGAATACAATTTTGGACTGTGGTTGGGATGCACAATTTTAGAATGAGACATGCACTATCTTTCTCCTCTTCATTGGGGCACACCACCTGGACAAATACAAGAGTCCTCACTCTATAAAAAAGGGTGGTGACCCTAGTTTTCCAGGCAACTTCTGCCCTATCTTTCCGCTAGGTTCCTTCCTTAACTGTACTTCCTTTTTAGCCCCCTTCTGGTTGGGCATCAGGAAAAAACATGCAACTACTCTTTCCTGCTTAGGCTTGCAACCACATCCTGAAGGAGCTGGATCAGGGACTTCTATCCTTTGTAATCTTTGTCAATCTGGCAAAAGGTTATGTCACTGTTTCCAGTCCCCAACTTCTGTCCAAGTTAGCAGGTGCAGCCTTCTCTGACCTTGCAGTCAGATTTTTCCACTCCTATCTAGCTGATGGAACCCAGTCATTTAGTATAGGTAGCTCACTAACCCTTACCCTTCTCAAAAGCCCCTAAAGGTCCACAGATGTCTAAACTAGGCCACCTACTATTCAAACAGGTCTGAAATGAGCCCATGTTTGATCTAGTACTTTTATGGTTGCAATCAGATCTATAATATTTTTCCAGAATATGGTAAGGATGTATTCATGATTTCGAATTTGCAGTGATTTACATTTGACATATTAATATACTTTACACATTTTACTAGCAGATCACTTAACCAATTTAATTAGATCTACATTTGATTGTATATCCTCAGTATAATGTGATTTGTAAGGTAATCTTTCCCAGCTGCATCTTTGAATCATCGAGCATTTTAATGTAACTTTATGTTTATATTGTACAAGCATATGTAAAACTGAGTGATGTAATATGGTTTGATATATTTTCCAAGTTTGCCTGATCTTTTTTTAATTTTCTGTCTCTAGTAACAATGAGCAAGAACTGGTTTTGTGGGTGGTAGGAAAGAATCATGGCAGCTGCCTTTTAGACATATGAACTTCACTGGGTATGAGGGGAAGGATGGATGTGGGCCTAGAGGGTGGCAGATGGAGGGGTAATATTTTAAAACATGTGGTATGGTGGGAGGGGGTTGGATACATGCCTTAGATGGTGGAGGTGGTTATATTTGTTTTTGAAAGCACTTTGTTCTTCATAATCAAAGTGCTACTTTGTTACACAATGGACTTCACAAAGTAGACAGTTCTCACTTCACAAAGTTGGGAAACGTCCAAAGTGATTTTAGACCAATTTCCATACTTAACCCCTTAAGTAAGTTACTTGAAAAAATTGTTACTGGTTAGATGACTGAATATTTAGAAACCTATAGTGTGTTGTGTCCTGATCAACATGGTTTTCAAAAAAACATGGCACAGAGACTGCCTTGGTCAGATTCACGAATGCTGCCCAAGGGCTTTGAAAAAGGCATTTTAATGGGGACAGTCTTCGTGGACTGAGCAAGGCATTTGATCTTATAAATCATCATTTATTGTGCTTAAAACTGGATTATCTTGGTTTTTCTGAGACTGTAGTAGCTTGGTGCAGTAATTACTTAAACAGGTCCCAGGTGGTTACTCTGGGGTCAGTGGTTTCATCTATTAGGTCTATTAATCTTGGTGTTCCACAGGGTCCATATTGGGTCCCTTATTATTATTATTATTTATTAATCCACTTCCCTCTATTCTGAAGTCAAGTAATTGTTTATTATATGCTGATGATCTCATAATTTTTTCACAAGCAAAAACGGTACCCCAGATCACTTCACTACTGGAACCCAAATTTCAAATGTGTGTAATTGGTTTTCAGAAAATTGTTTGATTCTTAATGTTAAAAAAAAACAAATTGATGTTATTTGGACTACACCATTCTCTGCAGAGTAGCCCTATTCTTGTGATCTATGATGATAGAGGGACAGCAATTGAATTTGTTAATGAATTTAAGTAGCTGGGTGTCTTGCTGGACCCAGGTTTGAAGTTGTCTTTACAGATCAAAGCAGTCAGTAAAAAAGGTCAATCAAAAATTGGGGTTACTTTTTAAGTTTAGGAAATATTTGACTTTTGATAGTCGCAGATCAATTGCAATTGGGACGTTATGTCCTCATTTGGATTATGTAGCAAGTCTTTATTTTAGGTTATCAGTTAAATAAATTAATATATTAACTGTCACTTATAGCAATGTTAGTCATTTCATTTTGGACTCTTCTTACCATCTTTATCATTGTCATTTATATGCTAATTTGGGGAGGCTGTCTCCACATTCTAAAATTATATGTTTTGTTTGGTTGCCAAGTAAGTGTTCAAATCTATTTTTCCAAATACTTTCTATCTACTTAGGGATCTGATCAATATAAGATCCCCTACTTGTAATTTACATTCTTCTAGTTCTATTCTTCTTCAAACTATTCCACATTATTCTAAAGCTGGTTCCCGATCTTTTTCAGTTGCTGCTCCCCTTTTCTGGAATTTCTTACCTGCTGAACTTCACTCTTGTGCTTCATTGAAGACATTTAAACATAATTTTAAATTGTATTTATTGTCCATGGAAGTTTGTAAATGTTTTGTTTGATTTTGTTTATGTATTAATTATGTCTGTGTTTGTGGCTATATGTTTTGTATATCGTCGGGTCGGGCCTGAAAATAGACTAGTTCCATTGTCCTTAATTTAAAATAAAATGAAAAAAAATATATAAGTATTTTGCGAGCAGTTTCCAAACTTTGCAAATCCCTATTCACACTTTCTGAGTGTGGCAGGGGTACTTTAGAATGCCCATATGTGTGTGTGGGGGAAGGGAGTAATTTCACAATTTTGGAGAAAACATCATTTTAGAATGCTGTGGGTTGTACAGTTTTTATATGAGACAAGCATACTATTGAAATGTGGTGTGGATACCCAGTTTCAGAATATGCCAGGGACATGCAGCTTATGCTGTGATAAATGCATGGAATTTTAGAAATATCAGGAACATGCAATTTGTTCTTTTTTCAAATCTTGCTGTTTCTCTGCTCCACTAGTCTACCCCTCTCTGGCTAGCAGCCCCCCCCCCCAATGTTGTCACTAGCCTTCTCATGGACTTAGGCCTTTATCACCAGTTTCCCAAGAACATATATGTTGGGTGGGGAGCCATGTCAATGGTGGATGAGCCTGTAGTTATTCCAGCACCACCAATTGCAGGCCAGGGTTTTTTCCTGCTTTTCACCATTAGGGCAGATAACATGCAGTGACGCATGTGCATTTGTGTGGAGCAGCGCATGCATTCTATCAGTATCGGTTGGTGAGCCCTCTTTCCAGGTCCTGTTCCCGCTGTGCCACCACCCAGTCTCCATTGGGGGGCAGGCAAGGAATGAGACAAAGTGTTCCCCTCAAAGAAGGACAGCCATCCTTGGGTGTTCAGTCCTCCCACCCAGCCAGTCACCAAGTGATCAAAGTTTGTTCCCAAATCCAGGTCATTAGCATAGGGAGCAGTATTGCTATTGCAGTGCTTCCAGGCCTGTAGACATGTACAGTAATTTCTGCAATGATGCACAATTTTACAATAAGGTAAAGATGTATTTCGTAATATGTATTCCAAAATTCTATGTCTCTGCCATATCCCAAAACTGCATATCTCCGCCAGCTTCCATAATTGTGTTTCCTAGCCACATTTAAGAAACTTAGTATCCCTTCCTTATTCATAATTTATGCACCCCTGCCACAATCAAAAATTGTGGTTTCCCACCAAATTAAAAAATGGTGTGACAACCACATTTTTCAAAATGTTATGCCTCATGAAAAAGTATGCTGAAAATGTTTTGAAAGTGCATGTCCCTGCCATACTACCAGATTGTGTCTTCCTGGCACATTACAAAATTATGCATCCCACCACATTGCAAAATTCTACTTCACCACCAAAATCCAAAATTGTACAACCCAACTACATTCCAAAATTGGCATCTCTGCCATATTCTGCAGTTGCACATCCCTGTTGCATTCTGAAATCTGTGTCCTTGTCGCATTCTAAAATTATGTGATCCTCCACTGCATTCTGAAATTGTACCTTTCCTTGCAACATTACACAGCTGTGACAGAGCCATATTTTGAAATCTGTTCCCTACAGTACTGTGACCTCAGGCACATTTGTATTCCAAAACGATGTCACCAACTTAATTTCAAAATCCCTTACCCTGTTCTCACCACATTCTAAAGTGATACAATGCATCTGCATATTCTGAAAATGCATGCACCACACCCAACATAGTGTCAGATTTTCTTACAGATGTTTACTGCAAATACAGTTTTATTTAACTTTGGAGAAACAAGTCAAAACTTTACTGACGAGGACTAGGCTGTGAGGTTTGGAGCTGACAACACTGTTCACTGAAGCCAGCTTTCTAGACTGGGCAGTAAAATTAGGGTTGCAAAAAGGCTTGTAAATTTTAAAGGGAAGGTCTCCTCAGCCTCTTAATCTGTTTCCCATTGCAGTTTTTAGGTACAGGTATGCACAAAGATTGCCTCTATTGCACCCTCCTAATTTCATCAGAATTTAAATCTAAATGAAGATACTTAAGTCTGGTGTGAAAATCTACTTTACCTCATTGCAAAAGTCATGACTTGACTCCAGGACCGGCGTTAGGCACCCGCTAACCCCGCAGCCGCGGGAGGCCCCCGCCGACCTCCCAAATGTATGGGCAGTATTAGTAAGGTGCTCCCGTTTCTGCATCTCTTTTAATTTTAAATAAAAAGATAATATTTGAAAAGAGCACAGGCAGCAGCATTACATACCTTCCTGCTTCCTTTTGTTTCTGGCTCATCAGCTCATGGATTCAAATCATGATGCTCAGTCACTACTCGTGGCCTGCCCGCCTCCGCCTGATTTCTTTTCCCAGTAAAAAGGCAACCACCCAAGGTCCACAAACAGTTTATTTAAAAGAAAAAAAAAACAAGAGTCCATCCAGATCCACGCCATCATACAGGGACCCCGCCGCCGATTTCAGCTCTGTATTGCTGCTGAGTCTGCCCACTTGTGCCCGCTGCTGCCTGCCCTGCCGATTTTCGAATCCAATCCCCAAACACTGACCGAACCATGCTGCTGTGTTAGTGTTATGTACAAACTGGAGACTGCAATAATCTAAGCTTTGTTCCACAGATTTCCCATATTGCTGCACATCATGGTGATGTGGGAGGTGCTGTTGGAGCCAATCACAGGGCTCCACTCAGTCCCCTCTATTATGCACCTCCTCCCTTGCACCTGAAAAATTTGGTCCCCACTCAGGTCCGTAACTGTACCACAAAGACTATCCCTCCAGCACTCTTGCCATTCATCTGAGGATGAATTCCAGAGAGAATATTGGTGTTGAAGACACTACCACTAGTTTGGAGGAGAGACGAGAGAGAGAAGACAACTGCCCATTGCACCGCATCTAGAAGCCAGCCACCAGAGATGACCTTCCCACCTGGTTCCTGTGACTGCTGCCGTCGCCGCTGCTGCCGATATAGCCCTGCTAGATGCTAGTGGCTGCTGCTTGTTGTGCGATTGCTGAGAAAATTTGTAAAATCCTTTATTTCTTTTAAGAAATAAATAACTCTCAAGCAGCAGCAGCTGTCAGAAGCCTGCAAATCCAGTCCAGATCAACTACTGGTGCCTGGATTTCAGGACTGAGGAGACTGAAGAGAAGAGGAGATTTCACCCCCACCCAGAGACCAAGTGAAGTTTTCTTAGGTATGTTTTGTGTTTAATTGTATATTAGTGTTAGCATTTAGCACAAGCAATGTGTTTAATTATTTAAGGATAGTTGAAGAAAGATTACGGGGGGGGGGCCAGCGGGGAGCTCGGCCCTGTCTGTGGAGCCCCAGTCATAGAGTTTGCTGGAGGCCCCCAAAGTCCTAAAACCGGCCCTGCTTGACTCATGTAAGGTATCCTGAAATGTTATGATGTTTTGTTGCTAAAGCCTGCAGTAGTTATATTGTATTAGGCATTGTTGTTGCTGTCATCTGCAGTCCCTATGTTCTTCTCTTATGCTGGCCATTGCACTAATCAAGGCACAGTAAGTGCCCTGCTGTTTTAACATAGAAACATAGACTTTGACGGCAGATAAGGACCACTTGGCCCACCTAATCTGCTCATTTCCCTACCTAGAGGATAAGCTGCAGATCCTATTTAACCAACAGCCTATTTATTCCTACCCCCCAAAAAAATTGCCTTATGTCTGTCCCATGCATTCTTGACTTTGCCCACAGTTATAGATCCCAAAACCTCCTCAGGAAGGCTGTTCCATGCATCCACCACCCTCTATGTGAAAAAATACTTCCTCACATTGCCCCTGAGACATCCCCCCCATCTTCAAATTGTGTCCCCTTGTTCTTGCACATCTCTTTTTCTGAAAGATGCTAGCCTCTTGGACTTCGTTGACTCCTAAATGTTTCTATCATGTCCCCCCTCTCCCTCCATTCCTCAAGGGTATACATATTAAGCTCTTTTAGTCTCTCCTCGTATGGCTTCTCTTGCAGACCCTGCACCATTTTACCAATTATTTTACCAGGTGAGACACAGTAAGCTGAAAGCTTGTTTGCAGGTGCAACCTGGGAGCACAAGGAAGTTAAGTGACTTGCTCAGGGTCACACAGTTGCCCTCCTCTGAACTGCCTCCATCCTGTCTATGTCCTTATGCAGTTTAAAGTGAATCTGAGTTAGAAAAAAAGTGCTTTTAGAGAATACAGGGACTTCACAAGAAATGTAGCAGTACTGAACAAAAGTATAACTTCTGCTGGCTTGTGCATGCATGCATCATCAACTACAGTACCATGATGCCTTGCATGAGTGGGATCATGATCTTCAGAATGGAAACAAACAAGTTTTCACCCCAGTCAAAACATAGTGAAGAAACCTTATTGAAGCAATAAGACATGGTAGGGCATTGGTGATACAAGATGTACCCCATGGTCAGGAATGTAGAGAGGCATGAGATGAAGCTGAGTGCCTTCGGCCCCCTGACCTTGGGGTAAACCTAGTAATACCAATGTCCCTGGAGCACCTTACTGCTTATATAAAATGGGTCCATATGCAACTTTTTTTTTATGGTGCTTATTTCTTCCTAGGGTCTCCAGTCGGCCAATCCGTCTTCGTTTCCTTTTTCTCCAGCCGTTTTCTGACCCATGCCAGACTCCCTGGCTGGACCACCTCTAGTTCCCCCATGGCTTACCCCTGTGGTGGGGTGGTGGGGGTGGCCAACGTCCCCCACCTAGAATGGATCCACACCTACTTGGTGGTCTTCACCCCTGGAGCCAGCACAGGTGCTCACAGACAGCCATCAAGCCCCAGAGACTGGATTCCCTATTTTCACTTTTTCTCACCTGTGGGCTCACAGTGTGCAATGACGCTGGTGACTGGATGCTCTTACACTCCCATGCGCACTCCTGTCAAGTGTCTGCTGTGTCCCGCTTCCCTTGATGTGTGGCTCCGTGTCACTGAGCCCCAGCCTCCGCTAGGGGAAAGGCAAACACTGGCCACTGGAAACCCCTCCTCCTCAGAGATGGAGAGCAATCCTTGGGAAGCTCAATCCATCTCCTCCCTGCTGACCCATGGCAACCCGTGCTTGCTCCCAAACATTGGTCACCGGCATGGAGCAAGGTGTGGCGGCCAACACCTTAACCCTCAGTGCCACCAGGCTGACACCATTACACAACCTTTAAAAACAAACATTTAAAGTTTTCAAAGCCACAAAATAATATAATACAATGTTGCTAAATAATGTAAAATAGTCCCTCTACAGATGTTTTTCACCTGTCAGTCATCTTCACATGGAATACATTGTGTGATTGTTTACCATGGAATAGAAGAATTCAAAGCTCTGCATTAATCCAGTTGTAGAACGCCCTCTCCCCAACACACACACACACACGCACACACACACACACACACACACACACAGAATGGTAACAAGGAATACATGAATTCAAAATTCTTCAGAGTTCCATTGGCATACACACACAGATACACACACGGGCATCACGCGAAGCAAGAACTTCAATTTTATCTGTTGTCTGGTAAGGAGCAGGGAGTTCTCTGGCAAATTGCTATGGTTAGGTGGGGGATTTTTCATGGTCATCAAAGAAACAACAGCAGTGGAAACTCTAACTAGTACTTGATTTTTTAAATTTCTGTATGAGTGTAGGAAGGGGCTAGAGTGATAACATTAAATTATTATATTACTTTATTTAATGTAATGGCCTTTTACTTTTAGGGCCTAGTTGAAGTTTTTTATGTATGAGTAAAGGTTGCAGCCATGTTTTTGATGGAAATTAGGAAGTAAGTGGCTTATGAATCATATGAGTTGCCCTGGTTGGCAGGGACTTGTTGTTAGCCATTGGTGGTGCTCTTTTACTGCCATGGCTAGAACCAAGTCTCAGCCAATCAGGACACAGGGATCTCCTTGCCCATTTTATATTTATATTTAAATTAGGATGGAATTAGGAGGATGCAAGGGAGGGAATCATTGTTCATGCCTACAAACTACACAGGTATCTAGAAAATAGGTTGACAGCACGTTCCCTTTAAATGAAGACACTTAAAGATCTAAAATTTGGCATGACCCTTATTAGGAAATTACTGATCCTAATACTGAATTTAGTGATCTTAAGAATTTTGACCAAAGTCCCTATGTAAGCACAGTTTCTATTGCTGATGTATGCTACTAGAAAAATAACACAACCTATATTCTGAATATCCAGTTATCTTTAACCATCTGGAATGCTTGGGCTGGTGCATTTCTTTATTTTAATCTGCTGCCTTGGCTGGTGCATGTCTCTATTTTAATCTGTTGCCTTGCCCTGGCTTAGGAGCTCTGAAGGCAATGAAGCAAAATGAAGTGACTGAGTCTGATGCAGTTCCAAAAAATAATGAAATCATTAGGTTTGACTTTACCTGACCTTTCTAAATGCAATGCATCTCATAGCATTGGAAGGGAAAGGATTTAAAAAGACTTTTCAAGCCATTTTGTGTGACATCCACACACTGGTAATGAAAGCTCCATTGCAACCAGTTTTATGAATAAGGGGTGGATTAGCAAGAACACCAGTGGTAATCTTTAAGCTGCTTTGTTTGTGACTTACTTTACATTATACTTTTCTATTGTCAAGACTAATCAAATTCATTTTGAGCCAAAGTTCATTTAGACTTAGCCACTGGCAAATAAATTTAAAGATTTAACTTAAGTGTTATATAGCAAATTACACTTTTACTGGAACTGTGCTCTAATGATGCAAAATCTTTTAAAGAGGAGAAGTTATTTAATGTCTGGCTCTCTGTTAATCTTTTCAGGTGTAAGAGATTTTCAAAGTCAGACAATGGATGCAGCTCCCAGTTATGTCAATGTCAGGAACTACCCTGGTTTGACTAGACAATATTTTATTTTTTAGAGTTATATTTAAAGGTTTGACATCAGGAGCAATTTAAGCTATAGTACAATACTTTACAAACATAGGTTCCACCATGTTGGTTCAACACCTGTATGGTTGGTTGACAGTACAGCATCATGACAATGCAAACAGTGAACATGCCAAGTGGCACTTTTGCCACCTGATCGTCATGGCACACAAAGCACCAGGGCACATTCTGGTTTTGTCCTCAACACCCCACAGAAATAAAATAATCACCTCCAGGTCAGAGGTAGGGGGAAGAGTGCAACACCCATGGGGCAGCAACATCGGCAGGTGCTGTGAAATCCCAGTCATTGGAATGGTGGTCGGTCAGGTTGAAGTGCCCACATTGTCATTGCTGTAAGGGTTTCACTGCGGTGATGGCACGCCACAAATATATAATTCTGGATAAGAAATGGTTAGATATACTGTACATGTTACGGACTGCGGTATAGCCTAGAGGTTAGAGTAATGAGCTGTGAATGAGCTTGGCACATCCAGCAGACCTGGGCTTGATTCCAACAGCATCCCCTTGCATACTGTGTGACTCTGAACAAGTTACTTAACCTACCCAATACTCTAGGGCCACCCATGAAAACAGGCACTTGTGCCTAATGGGCCATAGATGGTTATCAAAGAATAAAAATTAAAACATGTAAATGACACACCAGAATGCATCCATGTACAAATATATCTGAACATTATAAACTGGGCATTGTTTAGTTTTAAAACGTGTACATAAGTATGTCCTAGCTTTGAAAATTGAACATGTAGGCAATTTGCTGTCATGTCCAAATTAGAGATAATAGAACATTGCAACTAGATATAGACTTTGAAAATCCTCACTATTTGAAGCTGAATTTGGGAAAACAACAAATATGATCTTTAGGTATAAGGGACTCCAGGCAAGAGTCACTTTGGACTTAGTATATATGCTTGCACTGGGACATGTGCTTAAAATGTAGGCATACTGTCAAACACTTTGCTTGATTTTCCATCCAAGATTAACTTTTGATACACAAATAGTAACTAAGTGTAAACTTTTATTTTTCCAAGTGAGACTAGTAATACAGTACTTACATGTTATGTAGATACTGACAAGTTGTTTTTTAAATTCTTTTGTGGTATACAGATTTTTTTTGAAATGTTATGTATAATTTTAGACCAGGACAGCAAGGTTTAATGACAACAGTGCCACAAATGGCACTTCAATATGTACAGCTGCCATATAATATTTAATTGACTTTCATTTTGTAATTCCTTTGGGTGGAAGTGGGGTTTAACCAGTTTCTCACTAAGAAATTCTGGAGAGTACAAACATATATGTCCAATAGAGTTACCACCATCAATGGGCCAGGTCCCTCAGTTGCAATATATTAATGCAATATTAGCAATAGATGATTAACTGTATTAAGTGCTAGAGTCACCCCATTTAAACCCTTAAATTATAATCCATATGAAGTAATCCAAACTCCTTTCAGGCATCAGCAAATAGTTACTCATGTATTATTATTGCATCTTGCATTAGCTGGGACTGTAGAGTTAGTAATGGATATACCTTGACTCTCTTACAAAACAGATCATTAGTACAATCAAATGTTTCTAATTAGAAAAAAATGAACCACAGTGTAACTTAGGCAATAATACATGACAAGGTGTGTGTTATTGTGTAATAACATTATGCCTCAGGTGGTTGAAGCACAAGGAAGCAGGCTGAGTGCATTCACACCCAAGAAGTGATGTTATTACATAATAACTCGCATCCCTGGAGTGCCTTATTGCTATTATACAATTGCTCATTTATTAAGAAATAAAAAAGATTAAAAAAAATTGTACATAGATTTTTTCCTTACTTTTGTGATGGGCAAGTATACCTTTAAATACAAGTCCACAATTTCCTATTTCCCCTATAGGTGTTGCTGCTGCTACATGTTGCATGTTTTCTCAGTCTCACTGGGTATCATTGTGCATGCCCTCACTGTTCTGCCTGTTTTCAAATGTTTGTCTTTCTTATGGTGTCTTTGCAAACCCCCCCCCTTCCTTTCACGCTATGCCTCTTTTTATCTGTGGTTATCAATACTGAAAAACTGCTGTGCTGAATCCGTCCTCACCATTGCTGGTTTGCACCACTGAAAGCTGCAATTTCAGGTTTTAGAAATGGCTGAATGGGGTACGCTGACAGCTATTTTGCTTTTTAAATTAAATAGAACAAGATGAACTGAAGAGGGCGTGACACTGGTTAATGTGGCCGTAAGCAGCATGACCATTTCTTACGGACTGAAACTGAACTGAGTGGTGTTGAAACCAGCATTTGAAAGTGCTCACAGAACAGTTTGGCTTTTGGCTGTTCAGTGAAACTGCTTGGTTCAGTGAGAAAAAAAATCCATCTGTAAAAGCTGCAGCACTGCTTCATAGACAACTGAGGGTTTCTCTGCAAAAAGAAAGTGATGAGGTTTCTTGAAGTAGGAAAGGGAGGACTTGGAGGCATGGAATGTCTTGGGAGTGGCTGAATTTGTTTACAGCTCTGACTCAGAGTGGTGCAAACCTGTGGATGGGAGGTGTGATTTTACACTGTGTGATGTGGTCATGTGTGCCTGGACTGTATACAGTGGTGTTATTGTGTAACAACATCACTGTTTCAGGCACAGACTGACCAATCAGAGGACAGGACATTTCTTTGTTAATGTATAATTTCCCAATAAGGCACAGCAGGTTGTGGGTTATTGTGTAATAATGTCATGCCTCAAGTGGTTGAAGCATGGGGCTGCAGACTGAGTGCAATCAACACCCAAGAAGTGACATTATTACATAATAACCCACATTCCTGGAGTGCCTTATTGCTACTATACAATGGCTCATTTGTTTATCAAATAAAAACATTAAAAAATGTTTTATGCATTTTTATATGATTTGTGTGTGTGGAAGACTATCATTAAAAAAATGTCCAGTGTATTGCTACTAGGTGGAGCTACTTATTTATTTATTTAAGTGTTTATCCAGGAAGACATGTTAAGCAGGCTACTGCTCAATTCCAGATGCATCCTGGGGGAGGGGGGAACATAGACAACAGTTGAAGACAGCATAATACAAGTCAGTACATAATGGTAAAATCACGAACAACTGGTTCTGGTAAAAAGACATAGTGGATCGAGGGAACAGTAGATACAGGCACAGTTTAGTTGCATTACCCTAAATATATATGGATAGAGCATACATTGATATATTCACAGATTGGTTACTCAGTCATGCCACTCCATGATCTGTAAAACTGTCTAGACACATGAGCAGGTAGGGGTGAAATGAGCTTGGTGCATGGAGTTAAGATGCACGGGGGGAAGATAAGTGATGAATGTTTGCTGGGAGGGAATTCCAAAGCATTGGTATGTGGTAGCTGAGTGCTGCCTGACCAACAGCAGTGGACCTATGTGGGACAGCTAGGGACTAAGAGTCCGAGTTTCTGAGAGAGTATACTATGGTGCTGGGGTTGGCTAGGGCAGCGGCGAGGTAGGAGGGGAGCAGCTGGGACCAGAACCTGGCTGAGATCTTAGCGCAGTGGGACTGTCTATGATTATCTAGAGAGGTGAGGTTCATGATTGGTATATGGCACAGTGGTGTGTGTGGAGTATGGAGAGTTCAGGACAAAGTGACAGAAAGAGTGGAAGAGAGGGTCCAGTCTGGCTAAGGTGGACTTGGGACCGGCACTGTAGACTATGTCCCCATAATCAAAGATGGGGAGGATCATTTTCTGCACAGTGGCTCTCTGGGCAGGTTCAGGGATGCTGTCTCAATTCCGGTAAAGTGCACCAAGCCTAGGGTGCAGCATCTTGAGTATGGAGTCAACACATGTAAAAAAGTTGAGATGCTGGTCAAGCCAGACCCCAATGTATATGAAGGAGGTACAGACCTCCAGTGGTGTCCCTTCCAGAGTGTGGAATGTGATCGGAGAGAGGAGCCTTGAAAGTCTCTGCCTTGTGCCAAACTACATAAGTTATTGTGCCTGATCAGTCTGTGAAGGTTTTCCCATTTTACTGGTGTGTCCTTATTCTATGAACTTTAACCTGACACCCCCATGACCATTTGCCCACCCATGAAAATGGGCTGTATTTCAAGTTTTTTGCATTATTGTTTAAAAAATTGGTGTTTCTTCTGTGGTGGCAGAGCCACTCAGTTAGTGTGTAGCATGTGCAAGGTGTGATGATTTTGGACCTTATGTGTCACAGATTCAGTCTGTTGTGTGTGAGATTTTATGGGATAAGTTTAGCAGTAGCAGCATGGGGATTTAGGCTCTGTATGACAGTGTTAATTTTGCCAATAAAAGTAAAATTCTTGTTGCTGGGATGTTCTCACAGAAGTAAATGGCTTCACTGAACTGCATGACTGTTATGGTCTGCTCGGTTCAGTGAAGCCACTCATTTTGGAAGAAAAATAAGCTGTGATGTTAATTTGATTCATTTTTTAAGAACTGTGGCATTAGTATCAGACCACGAGATGGACTTGGTGTTAGGAGGGGGAGAGTTACGTCATGATGACTTCAGTGTGTCTTAGTGTTCGACGGCTTCTGTGCATTTGTACAGGGTGCCAAGCGTGGATCACTGTAGAAGGGGACACATGATTTCTGACTCTGTCATGCAGTCATGTGTGTGTTCCTGGACTTCATACAGTGATGTTATACTCAGATAACCTCACTGTCCCAGGCAGAGACTGACCAATCAGAGCCCAGGAAATGTTCTTGCCATTGTACAATAAACATTATAAATTCAGAAGAATTATAATAACTGTGGATGTTTACACATTGCGTCCTACCATTAACATATATTAACCACTACTAGCCATGTATAAAATGTGCATGTTTTAGGCACGTAAACACTACATTCACTTATTCATGACCAGATTGGTACTATTTAAAATAACTACATGGGAAGCACATTCATCTTGTGTGCACTAATTAAGAAAAGAAAACAATCTGTCTATCTATCTATCTATCTATCTATCTATCTATCTATCTATCTATCTATCTAATCTAGCTACATTAGTATGCTGTTAAAAACACAACCTGTACCACCAGTCAACGCAATATTACTAAGTGATGTAAATCCCAAATAATTAGTTCATAGTCCTGATCATCAAATATCCTGGTTCTTAACAATGTCCTTTTAGGGGTTAGTTACAAAAGTTTAGTTTTTCACATACTGAGCTTGGAAATGCCATAAAGTGGCATCTTCCTATCTGTAAGATACAATGGCTGCTGTGCCTCCCATTGTATCTTACAAAATGGTTTATTCCAGTCTCAGATGTTATTAAAGATATAGGTCTGACTGTCATGCTGAATCAGTAACTTTGACTGAAAAAAATCCTACCATTAACATAAAGTTGTGTTGGAGTTGTGATTACAGTCA
This sequence comes from Neoceratodus forsteri, assembly GCA_016271365.2. Lineage (NCBI taxonomy): Eukaryota > Metazoa > Chordata > Ceratodontiformes > Ceratodontidae > Neoceratodus > Neoceratodus forsteri. Next base: position 313,315,230 of record CM028134.1, on the reverse strand, counting down.
GTAGCCATGCATAAAATGTGCATGTTCCAGGCATGTAAGGGTTATATATGGCTTCATCATGGCCAGATTAGCACCATGTAACATAACTACCTGTGAAACACATTCATCTTGTGTGCATTAATTAAGCAAAGAAAACAGTATATATCACATTAGTAAAGACACATGCTGCACCCCAAGGTGAACTCAATATTACTAAGAGAAATAAATCCAAAATAATGAGTTCATAGACCTAATCATTGAACATTCTGGTTCTCAAACAATGTTCCTTTAGGGCTTAATTCCAAAAGTTTTGTTATTCACATATCAAGCTTGGAAATGCCATAAAGTGACAACTTCCCTTCTACTATTTAAATTGCTTTCATCCTTCTCTGTTTGTTTTTCCTACCTTTGTATCTTGCAAAGTAGTTCCTTCCTTTCTCTGGTGTATTAAAGAGATAAATCTGACTGCCTTGTTGAATCAGTAGCTTTGCTGGAAACGTGGAGTTAAATGGAATACTCGGCTCCCTCAGCTTTTTCTTGGCACCAATGTAGCCTTTTTGCTACTGTCATGTGTAGACACTAAGGTAGAGGGAAAATTATAATTGCTGTCCAGTCATGTTTATGTCACGCACTCCTCAAACCTCTTTATGTAGTACATTTCATTGCAGCATATAACCCTATTCTCATAAGCAAGGTACATTAAGTATCTGCTTGTGATGTCCCTAGGATCAATTGATTGATCACCTTGGTCATAAACTGCATTGCTCCACTGAACTCCTGCAACCATTCTAGCACTGCCTCTGCTGCTTCCTTGAAGCCTTCCAGAATACCATTTGTCTGGACATTCAATTCCCATAACTGCTTCTCAGCATGTACCACAAATTGATTAGCTCAATCATTGTTGAAAGCAACCAGCCCACCCTGGTTATTGCATTTGAGTTTCACACTCTGGGTCTATGCTTTCTGTTTGATTTCCTGAAGACACTGGACAAAATTATCAAATTTATTGAAAAGTAATTCAATAGACTTCCCATTTTCTGCATAGTGCTTTGTATTGTGGGAAGTATGGGTCCTGTTTTTCCAGTGCCAGGTGCCTTGGCAGATTGTTTTGACTGACCCAAGGAACTCCACCTTGGTTTCCAGTGGTTTGGCTTAATTCACTTAAGAGCTCTGATAGCAAAATTAAAAATACCCCCTTTTTCTAGGAGTCAAAATCAGGAAATAGCTCATTTAGGTGGAAAGAAATGTTTGCTTTTTTTACATTAAACTCTTCATTCAGATTTTACTAAATACAGAACACGCAACAAAGACATGGAAAATATAGGAGGCACAGTAAAAGCCAATGGATCAAAACTTGAATACAATAAATGGTAATGTACTATAACAGAATAGTCAAACATAAAGCCCCGTAATAACATGAACAATATTTCAAAGGCATATGTTTTAAATAGTATTCCCATTTGTATGGACTAACTGGAGTTTAAATTACTCTTTTTAATGTATTCAAAATATGGAGACCATATCAAATGATAGTCATCAAGTTTGAGCATGGCTTGATGTGACATATGCTCCAGTGTGGCCAGCTGGCCTACAGCTTGTAACCATTAATTGAAGGTAGGAATGTCAGTAGATCACCCTCTTTGGAGAAGGAGCCCCTTGGCTATCAGGGTAACTGCTATGACTCAACAGACTTTGAGGTCATTCAGAGGGAGTGAGGGGTCTGTGATGCCCAGCAACATGAGTGAAGCATCTATCAGTAGATAGTGGTGAAGGATCACCTCACAATATTGTATGACCTGGTCCAGAAATGAAGAAGGAAGTAGTGGACAGCTCCAAAGGATATGGGAGAGGGTGCCTGTATGTAAGCCATATCTCAAACAGTTGCCCATAGGCAATAGGTTTAGGGCTTTTAAAACTTGTGTGGTTTATACCATTGAAGTATTATTTTGAGCTGCATCAATTGAGCTTTAGCATCTCTACAGGCTACATGAGCTCTGTACCAACAATGGTTCCATGTTTGATCAGAGATAGTGATGTAAAGTTACTCAGCCCAGTGAGTTTTTAAGTAAGGGTCTGGTTAGATGTAATGTCTCTGAGGAATTTGCATAGTAATCCAGCTTGACCTTTGGGAAGGCCAATTAACTTTTGGAAGGTTAACAGGGGTTTAATAAGAAGAGAAGTGGATTGCCTTTTAAGAAGCAGAGGCAGTAGGGATCTGATCTGTAAGTCTTTCCAGAAGTTGTGTTGTTGGAGACCATATTTAGCTTTTAGTTCTGCTTAAGCGTATAAATAGTCTAGTTGTGGGAGACAAAAATGCTTGACTTAGTTGATCCCTGCTGTTTTCCAGTGAGGCCAAAAAATAATTTTTTATCAATAGTAAAAGTGGGATTATTCCAAATTGGAGTATATGTCAAGTGAGCAGATAGTAGTTTTAAAACTGCTGCCAGCTTTCTCCAGTATCTAAGTGAGATAGGGAGAGTTAGGTGTGCTTTGACTTTTGATGGAAGTTTGTGGTATATACTGTAGCTAGTAGTGGGTTTGAAGAGGAGAGAAAGCTATTTTAAATTGCTACCCAGAGGAAAAAGTGTGAGTGGGGGAGTGAGAACCAGTGAACCACTTGGGACAAAACAAAAGCCAGGTGATACCATTGAAAATGAGGAAGCCCTCATCCACCCTCAGATCAGTGTTTCCTAAGTTTTTGTCTGCTGACCCAAGGTTGGGGGGGTAGCCCTCTCAGATGAAATATCCCATTAGTCCATCAAGTTTATGGATTGATGAGATGGCAATTTATATACAGTAGATAGGTAGGCCAAAAGTTGTAGAATGTTTGGTATAATCATCATTTTAAGCACTGTTATCTGTCCAACAAGGGAAACATGGAGTGTTTTCCATTGATCCAGTTCAGTACAAAGGCTATTGAGTAGGGGTGTGAAATTTTCATGGACTATGTGTGCAAGGTCTCTAGTGATGGTGATATCAAAGTAAGATACTCCCTTGTCTGCCCATTGCCATTGCTTGTTTTGAAAAATTTGAGGTGTGCAAAGATGGTTAAGAGGTAGAATCATGGATTTAGTATGATTGACTTAAAGGCCTGTTAGTTGGGCATATGTTGCTAGGAGGGATTGTAGAGGTTGAATTGCTGTACTGGCATCTTTCATAAGGATTAGTAAGTCATGCACATATAAAAGAGAGTTAACTGTAGTGGTAGAGGTTGAAATTCCATTAATATTAGGGGCAGATCTAAGAGAGACTGCAGGAGGCTTATTGCAAGAAGGAATAGGAGAGAGAATAGTGGCAACCTTGGTGCATTCCTTGATAGAGTGGTAAGGGTTGGGCGAGGTGAGAGTTGCCTGTAAGAGCAGGCAAAAAAATCAGAATAAATATGCACTCAGTGACCCTGCCAAGAAAGAGGACCATATTCTCAAGCTAGCTGCATAATTTTTTCTTTATCAGTGAATCTGAGAAATCTAACCAGGATTGGCCTGGGCCTTTGTCTAGGTTTAGGTGATGGAGCCAGCAAGCAGTGGGAATGTTCCACCCTGAGAGGTGCATGCCAGTGATAATGCAGAATGACCAGGAGGAGCTGTTGTATGAAAGTGTTAGTGTTCCTATCTATGGAGCCTTCAGGGGTGCCAATTATTGTAAAATCATTTCAGCAGCATCCCCCCTATTTTTCAAGTCACCGATCTTGTCACATAGTTGATTGATCACATGATCTTGCTCTCATACTGTATATGGGCTGCCATGTGGTCGATCCCGCACTCATGATTGTTGGTCTGTAGTTCTGCATGGGAGAGGTGTCAGGAGAGGAAAACAATGCCCTCAGTACTGTCTATGTATGCTTTGTGCCTTTAGATCACAAATTTCAGTTAAAGGTTGAGCAAACATAGCCCTAACTTCTGACAGGTCATCTGTTTTGAGTGAAGAAACTGGTGTGACAGGAGACACCATCCTCACTGTGAGTTGAGGGAGCACCAACCAGTCGACTTGTTAGTGCTATGCTTCAACTGTTACTTAGTTCTAGCAGGGATACAAGTCTATCTAAACAGCAGCCTGGGATTTGAACAAAATAGTATGCACTGAAGAAATTGTGAAATGCTGCATTAACCTGCAGTATGTTTAATGATTATTAGGAGTGAGAAAAGCGCTTCCAAGTCTAAGCTGCCATCTTGTGGGTAAGCCACACACACCGGCAGGTTTTCAAAAATGGTTAATTTTTCAAGTTTTACTATGGGGGGCAGCACACTGGGGACTCTCTTCTCAATGCTCCTGGTGCAGTGCAAGGGGCTTGCATCACAATGAATGGTGCTATATGTCCCTTGCACCAAATGATGGACCAGGAGTGATTCTCAATGGCAGCCTGCATCAATCACAGGTTGCCTGCCCCAAATGGGGCTTGTGCCACCCATGCATCCAAAAATTGGACTCAACATGGTGCTAGGGGGCATGTGGTAGATGCAAGCTGCCATATCCCTGAATGTGAGATTCACAGAACTCTCCAAGAAGGATAAATTCTAAGTACCCTTAGATCAGCTAGGGCTGGTATATGGGTACTTAGAAATGTCTTCACTGGGAAAGTTGTCTGTTTATGGTAATGTGCTGGGGTCCTCAATCCCCAATTCCAGATGTGATCCCTCAAAATAATAAATAGTAAAGTCCTATTATCTGGTGGTAGAGTGGTCCCCCCACCCCGATCCCCAATGTGACCCCTCATAATAATAAATAGTAATGTCCCTCTTCCCTGGTGGTGGAGTGGTTCCCCCATCCCCAATTCCCTATGTGACCCTTTATAATAATAACTGTCAAAACTCCTGACCATGGTGGTCAAGTGCCCACCCCAGCAGGTAGCACACACCACCCTGCTCCACTCCATCCCAAAACAAAGCTGGCAACACTTGTTCCCTGCAACTCCTCAGGGATATTTTAGATTATGCAATGTTTCATGTTATAAACTGGGGATTCATAATGACCAAGTTTATAGATTATAGGGATTATAGTGATTAGTATGCATGAGAGAAACGATGACAGACCATGGTGGTAAATATCGGCAAATAGTCTGTTAGACAGCAGATGCGTCTTGGGGGGGGGGTGGCTGACTATCACTATTAGAATTTTTACAGCACTACCCTAGAAGGCCTAGAAGGCTTGTTTTCTATTGAGCCCTCATTGAAATTGACACTGAAAACCCAGGTTATACAGAGTTGGTTTAGCTGTTGTCAAGTGGATTGTCAGTGCTCGTCAAGGTGCATGCTCATCCATGCATGAACATATAGAGTGTCAGGATCCAGACAACTACCCTACTCCTTGACAAGGTACCAAGAACCTATTAATTCTGTCTAAAATATCTACATGAATAAACTAAGTTACAAATATGAGAAACTATTTTGCCCAAGCTAATGTGCTGCCGTCTCATCTCCCCATTCCCCAATGTCCCCAACATTATTGAATTAAATAAGACCATAGTAATCTAGTGGCCCCCCTCCTTGATCAGTGATGTCCCCAACATTAACTAATTCAAAGAACACCTGGTGGTCTAGTGGCCCCCCTTCCCAATCCCCGAATGTCCCAGGCATTAGTGAAGTCAATGAACACCTGGTGGTCTACTGATCCCCCTCCCCAATCCCCTATGTCCCCAGCATTAATGAAATCAAAGAAAACCCTTTTGGTCTAAGGCTCCCCTTCCTGATCCCTGATGTCCCTGACACTACCACAGCCAAACGCTGACTGAGCTTTAAATTAACGATCACTGTATATAGAATGTGCTCAGTTACTGACAGCTCACTGGGTGCATACTATATACAGTATGCACTCATTTAAAGCTCAGTCAGTGGCTGGCTGTGGTGGTGAGCAGTGGGCTGTGCCAGTCACTTGCTAGGTTATGGGATGAGAGGAGTGGGGAAGTATGGTACTGCCTAGTGAGGGGTCTCACACTAGACCACCAGGATTTTATTTAATTTGTTAATGTTGAGGACATTGGGGGTTGGGGATGGGGCACTAGACTTCCAGGTTTTCTTTGAATTCATTAATGTCTGAAACATCAGACATTAGGGAGGGGGCCACTAGACCACCAGGTTTACTTTGAAATATTTAATGTCTGTGACATTGAGGATCAGGAGGGGGGCATTAAATCACCATAACAGTTTTTAGTTCATTTACTTTAGGGACATGTGGATCATTGAGGGGGGCTGCAAGCCACCAGGGACTAGCTAGAGTGGTGCACAGCTGCCCCACAGCTTGCAGCAGACCCTCAGGATGTGCCATCTGTTTGGTGAATTGCCAGGTTTGCCACAAGCCACAGGACTTTTCTGCCAGAACCCTGTCCAAAAGAGAATTGGGTGCAGGGTCCCTGGCACACCATACATTGATGCAAGCTGCCTTTGGTGGCAGCTTGTGCCAATCTAAGGGCTTTTTGAGAATCATGCCCTGGATGTTTCTTTGTTATTACATGCCATAAACCAGAAACACACCTTATGAGCAATGTCATTTGAGCTTTGTGAATTAAATATAGGTAGAACTTCATAGATTTGGAATTTGCCTTGGTATGTTTTCATTGGTTATTTAGCCCTTGTTTCAGTAAAAGAAATATCTTGCCACATAGTTACAGTACTGCAGCACAAGTCTTCCCCAGAGTCCTATTTCAATTATGGATCACCACGAACTGTGCAATGGTGTTCACAACAGGCAATACAACTTTGGCAGAGATAGAAGAGTGCAATAGTGTTCTCAACAGAAGATACAACATTGGTAGAAATAAGTTAAACAAAAAGTGAGTTTTAACTCATGTTGTTACAGTCTAGCAGAAGCATCTCTGAAATGTGTGTGGATGTTTTGATGGGTAGTTCCACACCCGTGATCTCCAGGACTGATTAATGTAATGGTCTTTTCAAATTCTTAGTAAGTAATGCTCTGATCATCTGGTTGGAAATGCTGCAGTGAGAATGGTTTCTAGAATAAAAGTTAGTGATTAAAGTATATCTTCCCATATTAAAGTGGCAACATTTTCTTCTTTATGCAATACACATGCAATGCCAAAGTCTTAATGATAACATTTAAAATATGTCATTATATATTTTATTTATTTAGTTGTAATTTTTGACCAAGAAAGGCAACCTAAGTTGTTACTGCTTTTTCCAGGTGTGTCCTGGGTGGGTGGGTGGGTTACAGGATCTGTTTCTATTGATTGGGAGTGTTTGTCTATGACACCAGAAAAACTCATCTACTCTTCATGCAGGGGATACTGCTGGTCATCTTGCTAGCCTGCAAGATGGCTGACCCCAATGGGGGTAAGGAAGGAGGAGGAGGATTTGCTACTCCAATAACTGCACCACATCCTGAAACAGATACTGAGAAAACTATGGATTTGAAACAGTTGCAGGTTTCAGAAAATAGTATGGAAGTGGACAGCTTCTTGATGGTTAAAATTCTGTAGTTGTGGAGCCTAGAATTGAACCCAGTTAGGAGAAGGTCTCAGACTCTGATATGGTCATGGGCAACAGCCCTGAAGTCCATGACACTGAACTGTTACTACTGAAAAGCATGACAGCCAGAAAACACACTTACTAGAGTTGCATGCAGAAGAGGAGCAGAGAATTGTAAAAGTGCATCAAGCTTAGAGGGTGTGAATCCAGATACAGTACCTATTGTTTCCCCTATGACACTGTCATAAAGCTCTCTGACAGCATCATCTTACCACAGCACAGCTACTGTTGTTGATTAGGGTGATGAAGGGAAGATCTGCACTACCCACCCAGTACCACCACCACTACCATCTTGTTCTATGGTCTGATCACTGGAATCCAACCTCATTGCAGCTGGGTGGAGAAGAATCCCTGACTGTGACTCCTGTGACCCAGGAAACACTCCAGAGAGATTATTGCAACGGCAGCTGCTTCTTCAGTCAGAAAACACACACATTCTTGAGATAAGAAGATACCTGTGACTGGCCCCAGATTACAGAGATGCCCAAACAGAGAGGTGCAGCTGATCAGTCATGTTGCAGCAGCCCACTCTAATCATGACCCTGCAACAGTAATGAGCATGGCAGCAGCACCTCTGGATTCCACAAGGACCATAACTGACTTTGTAAGTCCGATTTAGGAATTACTACTATGCGCCTGGTTCCCATACCCTTAGTTTTACTTGCATGGGAGAAGGAAGTGAGAGTAGAAAATGGATTTTCTGAGCAGAACGGTCTCTCTCAAACAGTGCAAACACAAACTGGAGGTAGGAATACTGCAGCTAAGGCTGATCCTGAGTTGTTACACCCAACAGCCTCTCTTGTAAACTAGACTGTTCCAATAATAACTAAGTCTGCTAGCAAAATTCCTGAAACTGTGCATAATATTGGAAAAAATGAAAAAATGTTTTGATAAAGGCACTAGAGTGGGGTCTGGTAACATAATGCAGCAAGATGCTATGATCAACAGGTCCTGAGGCTGCTCCCCAACAGACAGGGTCCTAGAGCCTGAGGAGAAAGCTGGCCTATCAGGGAAACAAAGTCAGGGACCTCCTCATGAAGATGTTGAAAGGGGTAATTCTTCTGCTAATGAATTTGAAGCTTAGGAACCCCAACAAGAACAGTAGATGCCTAAGCCTTAGATGACTGAATTGCTTGCTTTACATGGGGAACCAGAGAAGGAAATGAGCCCATTTAAAGTACAAGAGGATTTTAACAGATGTACCTAATATAATGTATGTTATTAGAAATTTATTTTAAGAAAAAACAATGGATTTTGTGCCACTGATTTTTATGTTCTGGTTCTTGTTGCAGGTTCACCAATTTTCAATGTGAGCTTCAAGACAATTATGTCTCTAGAAGAATTCTGCTAGAAATATGCAACCTTAAGAATACCTCTGATATGATCCCCTTTTTATCTATACCCTATAGTAAGCACACCATAATAGTAATTATGATTCTCTTTTGAAAGGAGGGTGTTAACATTATAGACATTTTCTACTGTCTTTGTCAAATGTGTGAAGTGTTGGGTCATCCAAACCCCATTATTGACATTGCATTGGTGGACAGGGGGATGGGAAATAAGAGTGAAATAAGACTGAAATTTTATAGAAAAACAACAGATTAGCCATCTTCCAGGGAGTTTTTTATTGATAAAAATAGGTGGCATGATTCTCAAAAGGTTATGCCTGGCATAACGTGACTCATGCCAAAGAAAATGGTGCAAGTAGCAAGTTATGCCTGCAGTTGTGACATATGGTATTCTGCAAAGCAGCCTGCGACATGCCGCTGGCTGCTTGTGCCAAAGTGGACTTGTACCACCAGTTACTCCATAAACCCCCTGCGACATGGTGCTAGGGGATTGATGGCAGCAGTTGCACCCTATTCTGGAAGGGCAGCAACAAAGTCCTCCAGTGTGCTAGTCTACAACAACCCCTGGGGGAGAACTGTCAGTGTAAGTTACACTGGCATATAGCTGGTGTAACTGTACTTATGCCCCTGGACATTGACTGCATGTGCAGCCCACCCATCCCTCCTATGGTATGCTGCCCTTCCCCCCAACACTGCCCTGAACCCAGCACATGATTGCCCTGCAGAGCTACCTATGTCACCCCATACCACAGTGCCCTACAGGGCTGCCCCATGCCCCCAACCCCCAGTACATGTTGAAAGCCTCACAGGGCTGCTGCATGCCCCTGACCCCCATACCCATTAAATAGCCCTGCAGGTCTGGAAAATACCCCCAACCTCCAGTACCTGTTAAAAAGCACCACAGGGCTAATGCATGCCCCCAACCCCAAGTACAATATGGGAAACCCTGCACCCTGAAAGTTGAGAAACTAAATCCCATCTGATCCTAGATCCACACAAATGTGGCCATTCCCCAAGTCCCGAGTGTCTATGGTAGTCTAGTGGCCCACCCCTCCCACCTGGCAGCACCTGACTACCTCGCTCCCCCTCATGACCAGTTTTAGGCTGGTGACTGGTACAGTCCACCACTCACCACTGCAGCCAGCCACCAACTGAACACTGCAGGAGTGTGTAATGTATATACCATGTGTATGTACAATACGCACTCCTGCAGTGTTCACTTAGCAACTGGCCATGGTGGCGAGTGGTGGGCTGTGCCAGTCACTGGCCTAAAACAGGTCAGGGGAGCAAGGTGGTCAGGTGCTGCCAGTGGAGGAGGGAAGTACCGTACCAGGGATACTTAGGACTATGGGAATGGCCACATTTGTGTGGATCAGAGATTGGGGGGTTATTTTCTCAGCTTGTGGGATGCGGGGTTTCCCATATTGTACTGGAGATTGGGGGCATGCAGTAGCTCTGTGGGGCTTTTTAACAGGTATGGGTTGTCAGGGACAGTCTCCAGCCCTGTGGGGCTATTTAATGTGTACTGGGGGTTGGGGGACTTCTCCAGCCTTGTGGGGCTTTACAGATGGAGAAATCTGGGCATTGGGGGCACATGTGCCCTTCATTCCCTGGGTTGTGGCTTATGGCAAACCTTGCAGGTATGCCCTTTGGGTTTGTCACAAGTCACAGGACTTAGCTGCTGGTACCCTGCCCCTTATAGAATCGGGTGCCGGGTCCTTGGTGCAAATGCACCCCTCACATGTTGCAACTTGCGATATGCATAGGTGTGCTTATTGAATTGGGCCATGGGGTTGTTTTTCTACCAGGGCAGCCTAAGGTTTGTTGCAAATGTGGCTCCTGGAGATGTCTTAGTTCTGCGTGTGATAGACCTAAGTGTAATTTATGCTTTGAATGTGGTCATGTCAATTTACTGTTTCCCAGCCCATTAAAATGTAACATCTGTGAAGAAAATGGACATTCATGCAGACACTGTCCTTGGGCAGCCCATGCCCTGACTGATGGTCTGAATCAGGGAGGCCTTATGATACCTGAGAGAGCCAAACAGGTGAGTATTCTGCCTGACCCCTCATGGATGATTCAACCCGCAATAATGTACATCACATGCAACCAATGGAAAAGCAATCAGCCACTGTTGAACCCTCGTAGGTAATCCCACTGCCTGACTCCCCATCATCTGAGCAACCTCCCTTCAAAGAACCAATGAGTAGTCACAGGGTACAGCAAGAGTCAGGACAGTCTCCCTGGTGGACACCACTGTATCTAAACAGGTGACTCATTGGATGATAATATGCAACTGGTGATAAAGAAAAAAGGGATAGAACATGGAGACCACAGTCAAAAACACAATGAGTTATGTACCAGCTGATTTTTAAGCTCTTATTTATTCTGCAGGATAATCAATTGTTGAAATGAGCTTTAAGACAATCATGGCTCTAGAAGACTTCAGTGGGGACTAAACCACATTAAAGGATACCCATGTTATGATCCCACTTTATAGCTTAGCCCTTACAAAGCCCACCATAAAAATAATTGTGATTCTCCTTTTTAATGAGGGGATTAACATTTCAGGCACTTTGTACTGGCTTCGCTAATGGTGTGAAGTGTTGATGTTCCATCCCCCATTATACACACTGAATTGGTCTGGAGAGATGGATGGAAAACATAAGTGAAGCTTCATCAGAAAAACACTGGAATTAGTCACCTTTCAGGGAGTTGATTCACTGGTAAAAAGAGGGGGTTGTGTTTCTACCTGGAGCAGTCTAGAGGTTGTTACAATATGGCTCCCAGAGACATTTTAGTTCTGTGTGTGATAGAACTAGGTGTATCGTATGCTTTAAATATGGCCATGTCAGTTTACAGTGTCCCAACTCCTTAAAATGCAACCTCTGTGCAGAAAATGGCAATTCATACATACATGCAGTGCCCTTGGGAAGTCCATAACCAGACTGATGGCCTGGGTAAGGAAGGTCTTATAATAACTGGGAAAGCGAAAGAGACTGGTATTCTGTCTGTCCCCCACATGGATGATTCAGCCTTCCAGGATGTACCTCAGGCCCAACCAATGGAAGAGCAGCCAGCCAAGGCTGAACCCACACAGGTAATCCTTATGTCTACCCCTGATCTTCTAAGCTACCACTGAAGGTCCAATGAGTAGCCAAAGGGCACAGCAAGACTCAGGACAGTCTCCCTCGGTGGGCACTACTATATATATACACTGTTAAATCTCCTTCCATAATGTTGGATAATCTATTACCTTAAAAATGTGGGTTCTTTATAGTTGAAGACAAAGAATTATCTGGAGATGCTCACTTGTCCCAAAATTAGGTTTTATTTGATTACTTTTATAAGAATACAAAACCAGTCCAGCTGTCTAATATGACGTAATAAGTGCAACATACCTCAGCGTTCCTTTACGGAGACCAGGATAGCATAGGCAGCAAACTCTTGTGTCTCTTCTGTGATTTAGTTTGGTTTTATACTGAAGCCAGGAAGAAGGCTTCTTAAATTATTTGAGTTTACCTCGAATTCTGGGAGGATATTAGGTATTGGCCATGCAGCATAGCTAGTTGAGATTTTTTACCAAAATTGGCATAAGGCAGAGATTGACATTTATTTTTGATTGGTCAACCATGCCTTACATCACTGTTGTCCAGGAAGGGTGAGCTAGTCAAAGGTTTCTTCTATACTTGGACAGTTGTAATCAGTTTATCCAGCAGGTGGCAGCAGTATTACACTCAATCATTATACAGCCTCATGATATGTCTCAGAATAAAAGAAGGTGTTTTACATTAATTTATCTTGCTAAACAGTTTTGTATGCATCATGAAATGTTAACACATTATAGTAACTTATAATATCAGGAATATCAGTCATTGATTTTTTAGGCAAACAAAGTCCAGCATTGTTTCTACTTCTGAAAATCTAAAGATTTTTTGTTATGAGATAAATCCACACATTATAGAGGCATTAACACATTAAGATACCCTATACTAAAATGCTGTACATGCTCTTTAATGCTATGATTATTGTTGACCAACTTATGAACAAAACAAATAAATTAAACACTACACTTTGCCTATAATAACATTTCTGAAGGAATTTTCTTCTTGCAGAGATACATTTTAGGGAATGTAGCTGAATACAGGTTCCCTAATTGCAAGTTACTGAGCTTTTTAACTAAAATCCAAAACTCTACTTTGAACAACTTATCTTGTAAGTAATACAATGAAGGCAATGTAACTTAGGCAGCATAATTTAAACAAAGCATTGAAGTCACGTGTAATATATTAACTTAACACAAAAGTTTTATTAAATGCAGTACAACAGTGAACTTTGCATAACTTATCTAAAGCATGGGAAATACCATAGTTTGTGCTGACACAAACAAATCCTTTTATGTTTTTGTAGTCAAAAGGCATATGAACTGTGTCCTTGGTGGTCACAGCTCAGACGTTTCTCAATACCTGCAGATGCTGTCTCTTAAAATATTCTTATCTTATGGCTATAATGTAAGTCTTTAAGGTACTTAAGAGCCTATTATAATTTGTAAAACAATGCTTTCAAAGTCCCTGTTATCAGCTTACCTTAATGCACAAAAGGGGATTTTGTGACTCCTCAGTTGCAAGGGCACTTAATCAGCAAAACTTCTCCATCTTGTATTTTCCAGTATTTGATTGGCTAAACCTAGAAAACATTTGCCTTTTCTCAGCATCAGTTTAGTAAAAAACGTTAATTTCTGATAAAACACATCCTTGATGTCCAGTGCAAAGGGAGACGTATCCTTGATAAACTCTGCTTGTTTCATTTTTAAAGCTCAGTACACTTTGACCTACAAGTGAACCCCTTAAACATTCTACTTAAAAGAAATGCATTTACAACCATTAGCTTTAGATTGAAGCCTAGTTTGCTTAGCATACCTATGGCCAGAGTTTACACTCTATATTAGACTTCTTACAAACCCCTCAAACAGCTCATTTTCAACCATGGTCATGGCAAGCACATAGCCAATCTGCATAATCTACTTAGCACCTTAATATTTCACATCCCTCATTATTTAAAATTGTGGCAGACTCTGACCATCTCCACCTTGATGCCAGTGATACAAGGCGTCACATGGATACTTAGAATATCCTACAGCGAAAGGTCAGAAAAAGCAAGGTTTTTCTTTCTCTGTTATATAATATAAACTAATGCTAATTATTATAATTTAATATGATTAGATTGCTTATGGGCATGTGGCTGCTAAATGTAATGTTAGCTATTCAAGACGGGGTGACAACCATACTTCCCCATCACAGTTTGGTATATGACATTTGACACTCTACCAGCACAGTGGTGCCTTGAACTTCTGGAGTTCAAGTCATTTAAATGTTCTTGAGTCCTGGCCACAGCTTGAAGATGATTTCTTTTGTGATGTACATTGCAGTTTACAGATGATCCATGGTGCTCACCATCTTAAGAGGATTTGGTTGTGATGCTTTGATGACCACTTTGTGGTCTGGCCTGTTTGGCAAAGTTCACGTTAACAGACAGCAGGATGTGTTGGATGCCCAAGTCATGGTAGCATGCCTCCAAGACAGTTTAGAAGACTTTTATAGGTATACCAAATTTGTTCAGCCTTTTCAGATGGTTTTCTTTAGCTGCAAACATTTGGCCTGATGCTCAGCTTTGCTCTTTCCTTGGTCCTTTGGTTGTCTGATCCCACAAGGCATGGAAGGTACCACAGGCCCACCGGACATGTCATTTAATGGACTGTAAAAGGGCAGAGGCCACACCCAGTCTTAAGGCAAGACAATGGTTCTAATAGAGGAGTAACAGATGGCAAGACACATGCTCCATAAGCAATACAAATGATTATTGCCCTGGTTTTCTTACCCTTACCCTTTGCTACTGACCCCACTTAAAGTTTGGTTAATGAGCTGTTTGTAAGAAGTGAATCTGCTTATGGTGGTCTTTAAGTGTCTAAGACAGCACATCATTTCAATAAGAATTAGAATGAGAACTGCCTGAATGACCACAAAAGCTTTGAAGGCTAACTCTGCTTGCTGTTAGAGAGGACGGGGCTAATGTCTACTTGGTGCAGCATCTCATTTAAAACCTGTTCTGTTTTATACATTTTGTTACTAGCCTCAACGAGGTGTGCATCTTTTCTTGCTAGCAAAGACTTAGGATTAAGGGATCAAGTGGTACATTAAAGGTAGGTATATACTCCTCAACATCATTTTAGTGGTCAAGTTTTTTCTTTGATGATGACCCCACCATGGGCAGGGATAGGAGTGATGACTATCTGGCAAATTATAGTGCTCTCAGCAGGGATGAAGCAAAAATGTGGGGCAGTGGCATCACAAGAGAGGTGCCCATAGGAATACATTTTATTGCTGGTAACAATGCAATATTGTATTTTCCAATTGTATGTCACTCTCACCATTGGCACATGCCATTTGGTCAGTTTAACTGGACAAGAGATGGTTGAATTGGTTCATAAATCAGCAAATATGCCTAATTTCTCCTCAAGCACATATCCACACATGGGGTGGTGACTTCAAACACATTACACCTGCACAGATATCTATACTCCTTTACAGAGCAACATGCAAGGTGGGGTGCTACCCACCTTTGCAGGTAGGAATAGTACACTAACAACTGTGGCACATTTAAATGTTCCTTTTATATGTCTTCCTCCAGGTGTCCTACTGAATGGACTGCAGCTATCTTGTTAAACACTGATGTGTCAGGGTCAAGCATTGGGAGTGACACTGTAAATGAAATGTACAGTGTATCTCTTACAAAGCAAGAGCCATCTAGGCAGCAGTGCCATCTGTAGGGATGTGATGTAACATACCCCAGATTTCAGATTGTGCTAAAGAGGATCAGCAGGCATGCCTGCATGTATGTCCAATGTATCCTCCCAAACCATGGAATACATTATGGGCAGTACTACTTAGCCAGGCACTCATCCTTTATGAAGTCTGGGATGCAGCCATTTTCCACATCCTGGAAAAACTTACTTATTTTGGTCAGAACATACCCCCCACAAGCAGTGCAAATGATTTCTCTGCATATTCACCTTTCTTTTCCGTCCTTATTCTTAATCTCTACTAACTTATTTACTTCTGCTTGGGTCTCATTGAATAGTCTAGCGATGTAATGCATATTATATGTAGTGAACCTTTCCTCTTGTGCAAGGCCTTCAATACTGTGTAGCTCAACCTTGTCTATTACCTGGGCCTGGTTATCCTCAAAATATTTTATATGACTCCTAATTTTGTCTGTATCTGTCCTATTCAAAATTGACATGCCAGATCCGAATATACCTGTGGCAGATCCAGTAATCCAACATATTCCACCTAGGGCTAATACATCCAAGCATTGTAACTGCCTGGAATGGAATATGCACTGGTTTTGAATGGTTTCTTGTCCAGTTACAGGATCTTGAGTCCACTGTTGATAAGATGTTATAATGTCTATTAACAAGGAGGCATAAAACAGAGAAACATTAGTCTGTGTACAGTGCCAAAACTTTGTCATATTCCAGTGAGATATGTTTAAAACAGTAGCCTGTGATGTGGGTGACTGAATGTCGGTGACCGGTCATAAGGGCTACTGCACAATGGTGTCAACAATGTGAGCGACCTTGGATTACACCTCTTTCCCCAAGTTGCACCCCCTGGGGTAGGAATCCTAATTATAACATACCACTTTTCAGTCACCCTTGTGGTTATGTGCCCTTATGACCAGTCGCTAACATTCAGTTGCCTTTGTCACATAGAACCGTTTAAAACAACAGGTATATGCATGAACTGTACATTATTTATCAAAGTCTGTGGTGTAGAGGTTGCAGTCAGTCCACTAGGTGGTCCCGGTTTTAACACAGAACATTATAAGGGTGTTGGAGGAGGTCCCTTGGTAGTTGTAGGAGGCAGTTTCTCTGTTGTTGGCAGTGGTGGAGACAATGATTCAATTTGAGGTTTGGGTGGTTCACTTAAACCCTAATACATGAAAGCACTTTATGTATGTGATAAAAGTACTAGGATTGAAGTAACCTTTTGGACCAGAAGCCTCATAGCTACAACACCATGGTCCATAGTCATCCTGTCGGATGTCCTTCACTATGACTTATAAATGGAGCTGGATTATCTGCTAGACAGACATTCTTTCCTTATAGTAGTCAGAGTCACTTTGGTAGTAATCAACACCAATGCTATAATGGTGCAATTGCCCAGCCATATTGGACAGGTTTAGGTAGCCAGAAATATATAATTCCAGATTGTATGCCATAGTGGTCACCTATTGGAACCTTGAAGCCACTGGCTAATGGTCGAGGTTGATACTTGAATTCTTGGAGCCATACATTTCTTTTCCCATGCTTGTTTTTCCTACAACTTCTATGGTGTCTCCATTGACACCATACTCTAGACCATTGTCTAGAATGCTATGGACCTCATTGAGCCACAAAATAAGAACTGCAACAAGACAAAAACATGATTACACATACACCCCCTCCCCCATGAGGCAGGGTGGCATAGACCTGCAAAGCAAAAACATTTAAACTTAGCAGCATTTAAACTTGGTGGCATCAAGATAAAAGGTTTACCTTTTTGTGTATTATTTGCTGGGATGTCAGTTTAATCACCCTTAAACAACTTCAGCTGACTGCTGTGAAACCACTTGTCCACATGCAGTTTCTTTTTGGTGAGTCTCACCAGGTACACTGATGGACTGCACTTATTAATGACCAGGTACTATCCTTCCCACTTATGGTTCAGAGGGTGATCCTGTATGCCATAAGACCTCACCATGACTTTGCAACTCACCTACCATTCATTCACTGTCATGCCCTAATTGACATCTTTAGCTGCCTGAGCTTGGTGTTTGCCAAGGCTCTGTGCAGCCTGCAGGTAAACCTGCTGCAAATTTTCTTTTAGCTGTTCTACATATTTGTCTACTTGGACTTAATCCTACATGGGGTGTTCAGATCATATAGCAAGTGTTCATGAAGTCTCATCTTCCTGCCAGTCATGATCTCAAATGGAGTCAGTGATGTGCTTTTAGGAGGAGTGGCTCTGATAGCCATATAGAGCAGGGGTATTAGAACATCCCAATTTTTACCATTTTCAGAAACACATTTTCTCAGCATAGTCTTAATAGTTCTGTTTGCTCTCTCCAATTGGCATGATGATTCTTGGTGAAAGGCAATGTGAAACTTTTGTTTGACCACCAACAAATACATTGTCTTTTGCATCATGGCCCCTAAAAAGAATGATCCCTTTTCTGAATCTATGTACAATGGCAGTCCCCACCTAGGAAATAACTGTTACACTAAAACTCATGATGTGACCCGTGCTGTTTGTTTTTTGGTGGGGAAGGCTTCAACCCATCTGGACAATAAATCAGTCACCACCAAAAGGTATTTGTTGTCTCTTGCAATGGGTGGAAGGGGGCCTATGTAGTCAATTTGAAGCTGAGTCCATGGCCCTCCAATTCTTTGCCCTCTAAGCAAGGCCTTTTTTTGCTTGGGTACTGGGTTGTCCCGTGCACATACTATCCAGTTATCGCAATACGTTTCAACATTTTGTTCCATGGTGGGCCACCATGCCACAGTTTGCAAATGGACTAAGGTGTTGTTAGAGCTTTGGTGATCTCCTGTAATATGTACCATATAAAGAAATTCGGACCAGTGGTCACATGGTGCCACCCAGACCAGTTGTTCAAAGCCTGTGTACAAGAACAAAGTGTTGTCAGGGGAAAGCTGAAGTGCAGCATGGTGTTTTGCATATTTAGAAAGGGACAAGCCTCATCTGTCTTTTAGCTCGACATGACAAACCTTAGCTCTGGATCCTGATGCTGCAGGGCCTGTAAATCAAATGGACCCTCTGTGGACACATTGGCAGCCACTACAGTCACTGGTACCTCAACCTTCGGTAGTCTCCAGAGATGTCCTGTTACTGCACCCCTTTTGGCCAGAGTGTCAGATCTGCCTGTTTTGACAGCATATGGCACTTTTGGAGAATGCGCTGATACCTTTTTGACAAACAACAATCCTACATGCTGTTTTGCTTTCAAGGCAATGTACTTGAGAAGCTTGGGTGAGATAACAACTTACAATCAGATGACAAGATGCCTGCTTGTTCCCACACTGGAAGAAACTCAGTTAAAGCATTACAAATGTAAACTGAATCACAAAACAAAATCAAACCTTACGGTAAATTGGTGTATTGCTGCATGACTAATGCAATTTCTGACAGTTTTGCATCCTGGGATGAATGGGGAAGGCACTTGAAACAGAATTCTTGCTCCATAGTACCTTGTTTGAGGTATATACTAAAACCTGTCTAGGCCTTGCCATCAAAGTAGAAACTGGAGTCATCTGTGAAGGCCTGCAGTTCCTCCATAATGGAGTAATTATCTGGTAGCACCTTAAACACATACTGAACTTCTGGCAAGTAGTCCACTGTGGGACACTCATGGGGCTCTTCCTTATATAAGACAGAATAAGCCAGCAGGGAGAGAGTGCTCCAGTGCTTAATACATATGTCCCTGTCCTGCAGCAGCAATGCCCAATGCATCAGTCTGGTATTAGAAACAGCCTCATCCTTCATCCTTCCTGACAATAAGTATTCTGTAGGGGTGTGGCAGGTATGTGAAATGATTGGGTATAAGCCCACAATGTAGGTGAAATGCTGTATGGCCCAATGGGTAGCCAACAAATTATTTCTACACTGGGTGTAGTTTTTCTCTGCCCCGGTTAGCAAGTGGGAAGCATATGCAATTGGCAGAAGTTTACCATAGTATTCTTGGGCAAGGACAGCTGAGATAACACCCTCTGAAGTGGCTACCTGTAAGTGGAAGGGTAGATTGGGGTTTTGGGTAGGCCAAGGCCACAGCCTTCATAAGGGCCATTTTTAAGGCTTGTACTGCCTCAGTGTGTGCTGGTGTCCATTCCCACTAGGATCCCTTCTCAAGAAGATCTTACAGGGGTTTGGCAATGTCTGCAAAATGGGGAATGAAGTATCCCCCATGCCTAAAAGATTTTGAAGTGCTGCTTATGAGGTCGGCAGAGGCAATTGCTTAACAGTATCGACCTTGTGCTGGTTAGAGGTAGTGAGATCCCAAAATGTCTACCTTTAAATCTACATATTTTAACAAATGCAACAGTTATTTTAACAATGTAAGATACTCTATCTCAGTGGCAATTGCCATCAGCAAATCATCCACATATTGCAGTAGACACTCATGTTTGGAGAAACCCGTGCACGTCTCCTTCATATACAGGTGAAAAATTGAAGGCAAACAATGAAATCCCTGGGGTAAAGATGTCCATGTATACTGTTTTGAAGGTGAAAGCAAACTTGTACTGACAATCAGGATGCAGGGGAATAAACCAAAACCCATTTGAAATATGCAGTACAGAAAACCATTGAGCTGTGGTGGGCAATTGAGCCTAGATGTCTGGGGCAGATGCCACATTCGGTGCACAGGTGGGTTTGGCCTGATTTAGTCTGCAGTAGTCTATGGTCAGCCTTTAAAAATCATCAGGGTTTTTGACTGACCACAATGGCAAATTATTTCCTGAGGCACATTTCTACAACACCCCTGCTACAACAAAGAAACAATGGTCTGCTGTATGAAAGAATCTGCCTCTTTTAGAATACTATACTGTTTTTGAAATAAATAGTCATCTCCATTGATTTTTACACATGCCTGCATTCTCCCACAATCATGTTTACTTTTGGCGAAACATCCAGACATTCACTCACAATAGCAAACCTTTCTGAATCTCTGTCCACACCATGATTTAGCAATACCTCTGTGATGTCATAATACTGCTGGGTCCTAATTGCAAACATTGAATGTGCATCAGAAAGCACAAGCTCTCCCCTCTCAGGTTTACCTTCCACTCTATACAAAATGTGATTAGTCAAATCCACAATCCATTTGCACTCGTTTAGAAAATTGGCATTCAAGATATGTTGCTGCCATGACAATGACATGATAGCCATCACAATTTCTACAACATGTCCAATTTGCACTGATGTAGGTACTGATTCCATCACTCCGCCTAGGCCCCCGCAAAGAACTGCAAAGAAAATGTTACTCCTGATGAAAATTCTGACTGGCTAGGATTGCTTGTGTGGTAGAGGGAGATGGATGATCTGGAGTCAGTTAAAACAGTGCTCTGGTGGGCTTCGACCAAAGTGTTGACAACTGGGTGCCCACAGATCTCTGTCTCCACAGGAGCATTGAAAGTAACAGAGGCCCTTGTTTCCTAGGTGGAGCCATGTGGGTCCAGCTGGCTGTTGCCTATCTTGTTTTATAACACATTCTTAATCTCTTGCACTTGTTCAATTTCATCCATTTGGCTTGGTTTATTTGAATCCCTTTGCCAGTTACCTCTGTTTTTTTTCCTTAATCTTTTTATCTAACTGTATTTGAAATTGTTCCTTAACATAGCCCCAAACATCTAATCTGTGTTTGGCATCTTTACAAAAATCCTGCCCATCATGGGCCAATATAAACTGTAAAATGAATTCCTTCATTATATACAGAAATACACAAATACTCAATCATATCTACCCTTTATTAGGCTGGGTGTCATAAAGAGGACCGTCTGACCCTGACTGGAAATCAACCAGGATCTCTCATTGAAATCAATAGGATAGGTTGCAACCCTTTTCTCATTGATATTACCCACTTTTGGGACAATTTGAGACTATTTCCAGTCCCATCACAGGGTGCCAAATCTGTTGGATAATCTATTACCTTAATAATGTGGGTTCTTTGCAGTTAAAGTGAAAGATAATCTGAAAATGCTCACTTGTCCCAAAATTAGATTTTATTTTACTACATGTATAAGAAGATAAAAGCAGGCCAGCAGTCTAGTATGAAGTAATATGTGTGACGTACCTCACCATTCCTTCATGGAGACCAGGATAGTGTAGGCAGCAAACTCTTGTGTCTCTTCTGTGATTTGGTTTGGCTCTCCACTAAAGCCAGGAAGAAAGCTTCTTAAATAATTTGAGTTTACCTCACTTCCTGGGAGGATGTTAGGTATTGGTCAATCAGCATACGTCGTAGTTAGTTGAGATTTTTACAAAATTTGACATAAGGCAGAGACTGACATTTATTTTTGATTGGTCAACCATGTCTAACATCACTGGTGTCCAGGAAATGCAAGCTAGTCAAAGGTTTATTTTATACTTGGACAATTGCAATCAGTTTAGCCAGCAGATGGCAGCAGTATTACATTAAATCAGTATACAGCCTTGTGATATGTCTCAGAGTAAAAGAAGGTGTTTTACATTAATTTCTCTTGCTAAACAATTTTGTATATATCATAAAACATTAACACATTATAGTAACTTATAATATCAGGAATATCAATCATTGATTTTTTTAGGCAAACAAAGTCCAGCATTGTTTCTACTTCTGTACTTCTGAAGAGTTTTTTCATGAGATAAGTCCACACATTATAGAGGCATTAACACAGTAAGATACCATATAAAAAAGCACTATACATGGCCTTAAATGCTATGATTATTGTCTGCCAACTTATGAAGTGAGATAGTTAAGAGACAATAACAGTTTGATGAACTGAGGGGTTACTTACGAAAGTGTGGAATTGCTTACCATTTTAAATACTTTGCCATTTTTAACATTGTTCACAACGGAGCCACACACTCATTTAATAATATTGATGATTCTTGGGAGTTTGTGTTTAAATTTTGGCCTAATAATGAGAGTAGCTCCTCTACAAAAAAAAACCAAAAACTAATGGCCACAATCAGCCCATGGAGACTAGAGCCTCTGTAGTTATGTGCATGCCACACCTAGTGTAACTAAAGTAACTAACTTTGCAGACTCCCAAATTACTGTAAATAAATGTCCTGAGAAAAGATCTATGCTGAGCACCAAAATCTCATACCTGGATAATAAATGGAAATCTATTCGTAGGAAAAGCAAACAGATTTTCAGAAGCAGGGATTGTTTGAACTACTCATTGTCTGGCACCATACAACATGCCCAGTGAGCTAGAAGCCATAGTCAAAGAAGTATTGAATCACCCAAGCACTTCAGTTCTTCCCAGGAAGAGGAGGGTTGTAGAGCAATTACACCAATGGAAACACAGTCTCCCATAATTGAGTATGCTGCTGTGGCTTAACCATTTAAGTGCTAGATGTAACATTTAGAAAACAGTTGTAACTACTTTAGTTGCCATTGACAGTCTCTTTGAACTCCTTGCTTTTATGATTTTGTGACTGCGGTGTGTTTCCCCTGTTCAAATCAAAAGCATCTCCATTTCTTCATACAACTGATAGAGCTGTTGTCAGCTTAACATAACTATTGGCATTGCATAATAGTCCTGCACAGCATTAAACATAGTATCTGTTTCGATTATATATATTTAGCTCAAATATGTACAAAGGTACAAATGTAGATAGCTAATGTTGATAAAGATGCATGTTATTATTGACCTACTCCAAACCTAGCAGTCCCAACTCTAACTCTATTCTTTCTGCTACTGCCACCATCCCAAACTGTTTATTTTTTATTTTATTTTTCTTGCTTCTACATACAGGATATGAAGCCACTGCTAAAATATGCAAATGTTTACGAAATACTTAGCAAACATGATTTAAATAAACTGTAACACAGATTGTAGGTGCCCTGGGAGGAAGTCTCTTATTTAGGGTCAGTCCTTCCAGATCACCATGCATTAGCATAAACAGAGAAATAATCAATTGTGGTGAATAGATGGATATAGTAGAGCTCTTTGCTGTTTCAGATTTTGATAAAATTCTTAGTAATAGATACACCCATATATCACAGTGATGCTAGTGGCTTCAAATGCACTCATTGCTGGAGGCTCTTAGAAAAGGGTCAGCCTGAATGAACAAATAGAATCCTTCTTTATATTGAAATAGATTAGTTGCTGTATTGGTCCTCGTAAGAACAGATCCAGAAGCAAATAGTTTGATACCTTTTATTGGACCAACATAGATGTTACAAAAAGAAAACAATGTCTAAACTTTTGGCCTAACCAAGTCCTTCCTCAGAGACTTATGACAGTTGTTCAGAGAGTCACATTCCTTTAACATCCAGATCATACATAAAAAATACATAGAAAAACTAAAAAAAAATTCACATTGGTTTAAAGTGCGTAATTCGAAAAACTCACAGATTTAAATGAAATGAATAGCATTCTATTAACTTGCTACAGCTGAGAATATTTTCAAGGTCAAATAACATCCACAGCAGATAAAATGAGTGCTCAGCTTATCTGGTGTGGATGTTATTTGACCTTGAAAAGATTCTCTGTGGTAGCAAGTAAATCAAATGCTATTCATTCCATTTAAATCTGAGATTTTTTTGAAATAGGTACTTTATACCACTGAGCATTTTTCAGTTTTTTTCTGCATTTTTTATGTATGATCTGGGTGTTAATAGAATGTGACTCTCTGAACAACTCTCATAAATCTCTGAGGATGGACTTGGTTGGTCCAAAAGCTTAAACATTGTTTTCTTTTTGTAATATCTATGTTGGTCCAATAAAAGATATCAAATTATTTGCTTCTGGATCTGTTCTTTATATTGTACACTCTAAACTCACATTATTCTCCCTCGTTTATCTTTTCCTAGTCTATTTGTTAGGATTAACTAATTGATTCCATCCTTCACTGTCATTCGTAGTCTATTCCTGTTTCTATCCTTTTTCTTGCAATTTTTTATAACATCTCCCTACATGTTTTGCCTGTTATTATTGGACCTAACTACTAAACACTCCCTGAAGACAGAATGGGATTGAAAATTATAATGCACATGTATAGTTGGGATAGTTATATTTTAATTATTAGTCTCCAGCTATAACTGATATGGTCTCAAGCCTTACTCACCTCTAAAATAAGGTTACTTAAATTGATCAAAGTAAACAAATATTTTTAGAATTCTTAAGATGCAATTTAGTACTTTCTTTTGAAAAAGATATTTGCAGAATTAATAATCTGGATAGTTATATTATTTTTGGTGTATTGCTTTCTTAGCCTTTGTCAATCTTTTATGGTTAAATGTTATTGCTAATGTTAAGGTTTGTCATGCTATTAAGTATTCTTAGACAAAACTATCTGGTACTCACACACAAACTGCTGTGACAATTTTTATTATGAAACAATGTCTGTACAAAATGAGATAGAAACTATGAGATGCCCTTTGGTCCCCTAGAGCTGTATACTATGCTATCCCAAAAATAATGCCCTATCAAACACCCCAGAAAGATAGTCATTTGGACACACACATATACACTATATTGACATTAGGTAACTACAGTATACAGGTAGCACAAGGATTATAGTTCTAACTAGGATTTTTGCAGTGATGGCCCTAAGGACATTTTCCCCCATTATAATGATTAAGTATGACTAGTAAGCATACATTTGTTACTTGGAATGTTAAGGGTTTTGGAAACTCAATAAATGAAGTAATGTTTTATCTCATATTAAATAAGATACACTCTGATATTGTTCTCCTGCAAGAAACACACCTAATTCATTCTGAAGTAGAGAAACTTATGAGTTCATGGGTGGGGGAAATATTTTATAGTTGTTTTAATAGTAAGAGTAGGGGAACAGCAATTTTGGTGCAAACAGGAATTAATCTACAATTCAAATATCACAAAGCAGATGCATATGGCAGATATGACAATGAGCTATAGATGGTGTATATTACCTTATTAGTATATGCAATAGATGGTGTAGATTACCTTACCATTCTCAAATACTTAATATATGTTTTTTCTGTAATGATATGTGTTTTAATGATACTGATACTATGTATTTTAAATTTATTGTTATGATTATTGTAATGGTGCTCTGAGCTCAGCAAGGGCACCTTATATAAATAAATTTTACATTACATTACATTATTAGGAATTCATATTTATGCACCTAATCTTCACACCCCAGAGTTTTTGAATATTTTATGTACAGAGATCGGTACCTATAGTCAGGAAAAACTTGTCAGAGGCAGAGACTTTAACTTAATTTGGGTTGAGATTCTAGACAAAGTAACCAGCTAACAAAAGTTGGTAACCCCAAAAGTAAAAGAATAATTAAGGAATTATTTGCAGATATTGGTGTGGTCAATGCATGGAGACTGGTGAACCCTACAAAAAGAGATTACACCTTTTATTCTAGTCTTCATATATCCTATTATATATTTGACTATCTTTTTATTTATAAGCAATGCTGTAGCGAGATACTTTAGCATATATTGGTCAATGTACAATCTCTGATCATGCCCCAGTGGTATTCACTCTATTTAACAGGTTTACTAGATATGGATCTCCCAGATGGAGGCTTAATTTATCTTTGCTAAAATCACAGGAATTTACTCAGTGGCTAAAACAGGAGGTCAAAGAATTTTTTAACATTAATGATAATGGAGAAACTTCAGACACAGTTCTGTTTGGAGCTTTCAAGGTCTATATAATGGGGGAATCATCAAATTCTCTTCAAAGATTAAAAAAGACACAAATGCTAATCTGCAGACATTAGAAGCAGAATTAACAGAGTTTCAAACTGATCATAAAAAACAGCCACAGAATGTACAACTTTATTGGCAAATGACTTTATTAAAACACAAAATTAACAAAACATTAACAGGTAAAATAGAGTATGCACTATTTCAGATAAAGCAAAGTTACTGGGAGTCTAGAGAGAAATCTGGCAAATTACTGTCATATAGGTTAAGACAAAGCCACAGTCAGAACATGATACACAGTATAACTGATGGCAAAGGGGGACATATAACTAATTCTAAGGATATCAATGATATCTTTCACAAGTTCTACACCAAGCTATATGCTTCCAAAGCCACCTCTAACATATCAGACATCACCAACTACTTGAAAAAAGTGAGCCTTCCATCTTTAAGCAAAGAAGATAAACAACAATGCAATAAACTGATTTACTCTAGTGAAATTTTACTAGCTATCAATACATTATTGTTATCTAAAACACCAAGTCCAGATGGGCTTCTGAAGGAGTTTTACACAGTGCTATAAGACTTTTGCAAACTGTACTTTTGAGTGTATATAATAAAGCACAGACAAAGAAAAAACTTCCAGCAAGCATGAGAGAGGCAATGGTCATGGTTTTACCAAAGAAGAATAAAGATCCCCAATATTGCATAAACTATTGTCTATTGAACATAGATTATACGATACTTGCACAAATAATAGCCTCCAGACTACAAACAGTGATAACCAAATGAATTCATAAAGATCAGGTAGGCTTCATGAAATCCAGATATAGCCTAGATAACATCAGATGAGTAATCTCAGTCATTTGGTTTGCTAATTAGTCTAATACTCCATCAGTGATCTTCTCATTAGATGCTGAGAAAACATTTGATTCAGTAGAATAGCTATATTTGCAGACATTCTTTACCCATTTTGGAATTCTATGTCAGTTTTCTGATTGGGTATTTACACTTTATAACAATGATTATGCCAGGGTACTAACAAATGGTATAATTTCCCATGTGTTACTCATGGAGAGAGGCACCCGACAGGGTTACCCTTTATCTCTGTTATTATTTGTGATTGCATTGGAACCACTTCTGAACTATATCAGGAATAATCCAAATATATCAGGAAATAAAATTAAATAACAAGAAAGTAAAGTTCTAGGACATACAGATGATATGCTATTAATTGTATCTTACCTGGTTTGATCTATCAACAAGGTAATGGCAATATTGAAGGGATTCCAGTTATTGTCTAGTGCAGGGGTTCTCAAATGGTGAGGCCAGCCTCCCTGGGGAGGCCCCATCCAGTTCCAGGGGAGGCTCAAGCAAATCTGAAAAAGTACTGTATTTAAATTTTGAGTTTTGTATATTTTGTGTGAAGAGATGATGCAAACTGAAAGAGGATAACAGTAGGTGAATTTTATGTATTTATTTACTAATAGGTAACAAGAGAAGGTGAATGAGCCAAGGCTCACTTCAGGTGTACCCAGGGAAGCATAGGAAGTGAATACATTTCAAAAGGTAACTGCAAAACAATTAAGAAATACACAATGAACAATAGTGCAAACAAATATGAACAATAAACTAATAACAAGTGGTGATAATTGATCAATTTGTAGACTGATGGCAGAACAGCCCGTTTACAAGGGTTGAGCACAGAAGTGCTAAGAGCAATAGCAGGAAGGAGAAAAGTAATCTCTGAGAAGTTGATTAGGAGCAGGGATGGATGGGGAGAGGCAAAGTATGTAGGAAGGTTATCTCATATAGAGAGGAAACAGAGAAAGTAGTCTGACTCATGAAGGTACTGCAGCAAGGGGTAACAATGGTTCAAGAATGAAAATAGCAGAGTACGTAGGTTGGCCTGTGGGGGGAGGGAGGGGGTTGCAATAAGTGGAATGATAATATTTATTTATTTGTTATTCAGATAGCAACTTTGAGCACAGGAGCTCGTTTTCAAAGGTTCCACATCAGTATAAGACAAAGAACTGAATGTGAGCCAAGGGGTTTCAATTTATTCATGGTGTACTGCGCAAAGTACAGTATGTTATTTTTCTCTGGGGAGGCCCAAGATTATTTCAATTTTTGGGGGAGGCTCAAAATCATTTCCTTGGATTTGGGGAGGCTCACTGTGACAAAGTCTGAGAACTATTGGTCTAGTGCAAATAATAATTGGTGAAGACTTAACTAGAGCCCACTAATAATTTCTTCTCTTATAATAACTTTTTTAGATGAGAAATTTCAGACAAAGTGAACGTCCAAGTTAACTGCATATCTAGGAATCAAGATTACCAGGAATCTCAAACAACTGGAGAGAATTAACTTTGAATCTCTCACATAAAAAAAACAGAATTAGATTTGGCTAAATGGGAGAAGCTAAATCAAAATCTATGGGACAAGATTAATACTTTCAAATTGATCCTGTCACCTAAAATCTTGTACTTTCTGGAGCATCTTCCTATTAAGTTACGGGTAAATAAAATACTAGCATAAAGATAGAGAAGTTTCTTAAAACATTTCTCTGTTGAAATAGGCCAGCAAGACTAGGTTTTCCAAAAATTCAAGCAAGCTGGAGAAGAGATGGTCTAGGCCTTCCAAATCTAAAAAAAATATCATATCTCATACATGATCAAACAGCTGGCATGTTGGTTCCAAACCAATCTCAGTTCTCCTGTCCAGGCTGCGGGTGGGTGTTGATGTTCGATATGGTTGCTGCTACAAATTCAGTTACTTCACTACCAGTCTAGCTTTGGTTGTAAAGGGCTTTGGGACACATTGTGTATGAAAAGTGCTATATGAATGCTGATTGTTGTTGTTGTTCTTCTTCCTGCTTGGGTAAGTTATGAAGAAGAACTGATCAAGCCTGGTGGGGGGGGGTTCTACAATATTATAAACAATCCAGTAATTGAGCAGATAATAACACATCCAGTCCTGGCTGGAGTTATGGCAGCACATACGGACATATCTTCTGTTATTGAAGAAGTAGCACTACCGGAAGACTTACAGCCATTGTGGCATAACACTAGAATTAGATATGAAAACAAGGCATTACTAGATGCAGGATGGCTTAAGAAAGGGATACAGATTGTTAAAGCCTTGATAGACCCTGGTACTGGTATTTTATATTCTGTCATAGAAATTAAAAATAAATACACACGCCCAATAATGTTTTTCTATATGTATCTACAAATATAGAAAGCACTATCAAATATCCTTAACCCAAGTTTAAAAATCAAACACACTTTCAGATAGTCTAACCTTATGAACATAGCTGCAGGGAAAGAAGGGGTAAGTAGGGTATGGTGAGATGGCAACTAGAGGGGAGGTACTGCTGCTGTGGGACTTCAATCTGCTGGATGTGGATTGTAGCATCCCAGCTGCAGCTTCAGCTAAGAGCAGGGATATCTTGGACTCCATACAGGGGGCATTTGTCAGGTAACTAGTAAGGAACCCATCCATGAGGAAGCAATCTTGGACCTGCTACTCACCAATGGGGGCAGCATTACAGACATCATGGTGTGTAACCACCTGGTGACAAGTAATCACAGCACAGTGCAGTTCAATATAAATACTGAGCTGGAATTGATCCACACTAAGACAAGGGTCCTGGACTTGAGGAGGTCCAACTTTACAAAGATGGGGGAATGCCTCAGGGATGATCTGGTGGGGGGGAGGACATGGGTGGAGTGGGTGGCATGGAGGAACAGTGGATAAAACTAAAAAGATCAATATGGAAGTCAATAAACCTCTGTGTCAGGCAAGTAAGCAAAACCAAGAAAAAAAAAGAGACCACTATGTTCTCAAAAGAAGTGGTTGGGAAGGTAAAGGCAAAACACTTAGCAATCAGCAGGTATATAGAGACACTGAAGAAGGAGGAGGATAGGGAAGTGTACAATAAGAAGAAGGGGGAGGCAGGGGAAGTAGTCAGATGCACAAAGGCTCAAGGGGAGGAGAAAATAGCCCAGGCAGTAAAGAAAGGAGACAATTTACAGGTATGCAAGTGAAAGGAGAAAGATCAGGTGAGGGATTGGAAGGCTAAGGGGGGAAAGGGGTGAGTGTGTGAAGGAGGACAAAGAAAAAAGCAGACATCCTGAATACATATTTTTGTTCAGTGTTCACAGAGGAAAGGGAAGGCAAAGGACCACCGATAAGAAACAGAAGCACCGAAGGAGGGGACGTGGACACTAGTCCATTTAAGAGGAGAGAGTCCTAAAGGAACTTACAAATCTGAAAGTGAACAAGGTGATGGGGTGAGATGGGATAGATCCAAGGATACTGCAGGAGGCCAGAGAGGTGCTGGCTGCACCTCTGACTGTCCTGCTCAATCACTCACTGGAGACAGGAGTGGTCCTGGAGGACTTTAGAAGAGCAGACATAATTCCACTTCACAAAAGTGGTAACAGGGAGGAAGCTGCCAATTACAGGCCAGTCAGCTTGACTTCAGTGGTGGGGAAAACAATGGAATCACTACTGAAGGAAAGGACTGTGGAATGTCTTGTAACCAGTGGCTTACAGGATATGAGGCAGCATGGATTCACTGGGGTGCGGTTATGTCAAACAAATGTGATAGATTTCTTTAACTGGGTGACCAGGGAAGTAGATCAGGGTGGAGCAGTGGATGTGGCCTACCTAGATTTCAGTAAGGCCTTGGACACCATTCCACACAGGAGACTCCTAAACAAGCTGGGCAGCCAGGAAGTGGCTCCAAAACTGATAAACTGAGTAAGGAATTGGTTGGGGGATAGACGACAGAGACTGGTGGTAAATGGAATTCACTCAGATAAAGGAAGGGTGACCAGCCAGGTGCCATGAAAATTAGTACTGGGCCCAGTCCTCTTTTTTTTTCAATAAAGGTGTTTATTCTCTTTTGGTGTCCTGCAGGCAGCTTCTGGCTTTCCATGGAGAACTCTACTTGGCCTCTCAGGGCTTCATATAGCCTGTGGTGCCTTCTTCTTTTCCTCCAGTTTTCTCCCACCTATTCTGAGGGCCCTGGCATGCCTGAGTGTGTATGTGTGTGGAAGCCCACATGTATGCTAAGAACCTGGTAATGGCCCAACCCCCCCACCCAGCCTAATGCCACTTCTCCTATTGGCTTGGTACTGCCATCAAACCTCCACTCTGTGACAACAAACAGCTGAGGAGAAGTTATCTCCCACCACAGGAGAAGAGAGCTTCCTCATGGCTGCTCATCCAGCTCCCTCCTCCTCCCTCTCCCCAGCCAAACCCTAGTGACCCAAGCTTATTCCCTAACATGGGTCACTGGCATGGTGCAACATATGGCATCCAGCACCTCACCCCTCAGTGCCACCAGGCCAACCTAGGACCAGACGGCTTTAATGTCTTTGTAAGTGACATTGCAGAGGATTTAGATGGAAAGGTATGCCTTTTTGCAGATGACATTAAAATCTGCAATAATGTAGCCACTCAGGGGTGTGTGTGGAAAAAATGAATAGGGATCTAAGAAAGCTTGAAGAATGGTGAAGAGTGTGGCAATAAGTTGCAAATCCAGCAAGTGCAAAATAATGCACTTGGGGACACAAACCCGGGGCAGAATACAAGATGGGTGGGGTGGTACTGACAACCACCAAATAGGAAAAGACCTGGGGATAATCATATCTGATGACCTAAAAGTGGCCAAACAGTGTGATAAGACAGTGGGAAGAGCTAGTGGAATGCTGGGATGTATTGGGAGGAAGCACCACATCAGAGCGGCAGCAACAACAGAGACCTCCCCCACAGTGACACTGGGACACCACCGCAGAGCAGCCCGATAGAATGCAGACTGACAGGCATAACAGTGCCACAGCACCCAGCACAGTGCCCATGTTGGATGCCATGGTGACCAGACACAGAATGCCACACCAGAGATGGTCCCCTTGGCAGTGACCCAATGAAAAGAGTGCACTGCCCCATGGCAAAGGTGATACCACCAGGCAGCAGGACAACACACAAGGAGGCAACCTGACAGTACTGGTGGGCACAGTGGCAAAATGGAACCAAATGAGACTGGCAGTACTTAGCAGGCAGGGAACCGCAGCCCACTGCAGACAGCCATACGGATGCACACACAGAGAGGGGCGCAGTACCACAATGCTACTGGGCAGTGGTGTATGGCCCATGCCAGGCAGGGTGACATGGGCAACTAACCACAGCAGGGACTCCAGGCACCATGACTTGGACAGAGAAGACAGTGGTGGTACAGGCACGGTACCAGTGGTGGCATTGGGAGGAACACAGTGTGTTGATGGCGGTACACCCCCCCTCCCCATGCACCCCAGAGCTCACAACAGGTGGCCGCTGTTCATTGCCAGCCCCAGCAGAGTGAACACTGTGGTGGATGAGTCACTCTATTTGGGATGTTGCTGCTGTGGCTGTCAGGCTCTTCTGCGTCGGGATTGTGGTGTCACTGTGGGGGTGTCGCTCTGATGTGGTGCTTCCATACTGGGAGGGGTATCACAAGCTGAAAGACAGAGGTGGTGATACCACTGTTTAAATCATTGGTGAGACCTCATCTAGAGTACTGTGTTCAGTTCTGGAGACCACATCTCTGGAAGGACAAAGACAGGGTGGAGGCGGTCCAGAGGAGAGCAATTAAAATGGTATAGAGTCTGTACCAGAGACCCTGTAAGGAGAGACTAAAGGATCTCAGTATGTACACCCTGGAAGAAAGGAGGGAAAGAGGAATATGATAGAGATTTTTAAATACCTCAAGGGTATAAATAAGGTACAGGAGGGGAGCATTTTTCAGAAAAAAAGATGCTCAAGAACAAGGGGGCACGGTATGAAGCTGGAGGGGAAGAAGACTCGGGAAACATAAGAAAGTACTTCTTCACAGAAAGAGTAGTGGATGCCTGGAACAGCCTCCCAGAAGAGGTGGTGGAAGCAAAAACTGTAATGGGATTCTAGAAAGCATGAGATAGGCAAAGGGAACCTCAATGGTTATGGAAGGGAGGGCTATGCTGGAGATCAAGTAGGGTCTGCAGTATTACAGTAGGTAGGGAAAATGGGCAGACTAGGTGAACCTAGTGGTCCTTATCTGCCATCAATTTCTATGTTTCTATGTTTTAATTTTTATATGTTATGGGATAGTCCTGGAATACTAAACATCTGGGGAAAAGTTAACAATATATGTTCAAAAACTGTGATTTATAAAATCCTATTTGAACCAAAATTGTGTGTATGGGGGACTTTCTTGACATCAAAATGCTGGAGAGGGAGAAACAAATTATGATATTGCTTTCAACCTTAGCATTCAGGAGACATATTCTAGCTAAATGGATAGAGCAAGCCTGCCCCAACCTGAAAGAGTGGCATGGAACTATTGAACAGCTAGCAAATAATGAGCAAATTAGCTATAGAATTGATAACAAAATGACACAATTTGAGAAAATATGGAATCCCATTTCAGATTTTCTTCTACAAAACTTAGATAGTAAAATGCCATGAGGCCTTGTCCTCCTCCTCCTCCTTCTCCTCCACTTCATTCTATGTCAGTAAAGTCCGGAATTTATTACATGGCAAGTAAAGGGATAGGGAATAGAAAATCTTAATCATTTAGAGACTGAACAGAAACTGAAAGAGGTAGTAGTTCCAGAGAGAGAATATTATTTAACACATATCTATATCTATATTATCTTGCTACCATAGTTAGGGTTGAGGAGCCATTTCTATGTTAAACCCCAAAACTTTGCACCTTAATAACTTTGCAACTGTTTGACAGATTTGGCTGAAATTTGGAATACACAATCAAGAACCATAGGCCTTGGCATCTGCCAAGTTTTGTACCAGTCAGATACACAGCTGCGGAGTCATTAAGCGTGATTTGCGTGCGCGTTTATGCTTTTTCTGGAATTCTACGGTCGCACGTACAGGTTGCACAGTTTGTGCGACCGGCCCAAAATCTTCAGGGAACGTGTGGCCGGGGTTCCCGATGTGCCATTTGAAGATTTGGTGAAAAAATATTAAATGGTTCAAAAGTTATTCAAAAAACAATTTCCCATTATAAGTCAATGGGAAAAGTTAACAAAAAGTTCAACACTTTCGCAAATGCATTTTTACTTTTGCAAATGGGCCTGTTACTTTTGCAAATTGGCCATTTTGTTTTCAGTTGGTGATTAGAAAAATGCTTGGCATTTAAATTTGGGACCCTCTAGCAACCTAATTCTTTTTATATTCACCTAGTCAGACCCTGAGGATGCTAGCCATGTCTTTATTTTGGGGTAAAACACCCCAGAAATATGTTTTTCAGATTTCTGGAAAAAGTACTTTCACAAAGTACTTTCGTGCTCACGAAAGTGTTGCAAATGTTTGCGAAAGCTTTCGCAAATTGCGACAGTAATGTTCTAGTCTGTGGGAAAATGACAGCAATTCTTTGGCACTGCACTGCAAAAGAACAGTTGGGAATTTTGGGCTGAAATTTGGAAGGAACGTAGCTGACATCTCACAGATGTGCCATTCAGTGTTGTATTGAAAAAATATTACACGGCAGCAAAGTTATGTCACTCCAAAGTTGAAGTTTTTTCCCATAGGATAACATTACGGCGCCCGATGCATTACAGGAACTTTGGCACCCTGCTGCAAAATAACGGTTTGGTCTTTTTTTTCCATAAATTTGGAGGGAAGACAGCCAACAGCCCACAGAAATGCCTTTCAGTGGTTTGGTGAAAAAATATTACAGGTAGGCAAAGTTATGGTGCTCCGAACTTCTCTTTTTTCCCATAGGATAACATTACAGCGTTCGTTGCGCCTTTCAGGGCCCGTATCTCGGAAACGGTGCGAGATACGGACTTTTTGTCAGAAAAACTCTTAGCCCCCTAGTAAGGGCTAAGTACAAAACTAGCCAGGACAGTCATAAATCATGCGACTTTTAAATTTTTTTTCTACATCATACAGTTCCTGAGATATAACCTATTTAGTATTCCAAGTCCTCATTTTCTGCTCCGATACCCATTATTATGCATACATTCTTTGTACGCACTGTCTTTCTCTATTCAGCTTTTGGGGAAAACCAGCCTGTGCACTTACATTACTGTTACCATTGCCCTTTCCGCTTGCGGTTCCATGCCCGTTTCACTTACCGTTGACATCTACGCCACCATCGCAAGGCCATCCTTATGCTTCATTAGCTATGCTTTCTGTTATTTTTGCCATTTGTGTTCACGTACTGTTTCTCTTTCTGTTTCACTTTGCGTCACCATGCCCATTGACATTTCCATTTGCAGGCACCATGTTATTATGTGACAAGACATCACGTGGCACACCGTTCCCGCTCACGCCACTGTGTTCATTACCTTTCTGTTCTCATTTAGCAGCTTGCGTTGTATCCGCCACTGTTAGAGCTTCTGTTTGCATTGCTGTTCCTGTTACTATGACAAGACATCATGTGGTGGAGTCCGGGGCCCTTTGGGCCCCCGCACCGGCTGCTGCATTACGTGCTGGGAGCGGTGGCCCTATGTCATTATCCTCATGCTTTCATTTGCGCTATGCTTGTTATTTTTTGCCATTTGTGTCTACAGTACTGTTTCTCTTTCTGTTTCACTTTGCGTCACCATGCCCATTGACATTTCTGTTTGCAGGCACCATGTTACTATGTGACAACACATCACGTGGCAGACTGTTCCCATCTATTCCACCGTGTGCATTGCCCTTTCTGTTGTCATTTGCGCTTGCATTACCATGTGCGCCACTGTTAGCGCTTCTGTTTGTGTTGCTCTTCCTGTTACTATGCCACAAGACATCATGTGGTTGGAGCGCGGCATTACATTCACTATTTCTCGTTATCGTTCTCAAAAAGAAGGGAAATTAGAGGCAAAAAACTCCATTTAATGCATTAGTTAGGGTTGTTCCACAGCGACTAAAGTGAGGAAATTCGCTGTTAGGGTTGAAAACCCTAACTCCGAATTCACCCCCCCAGCACCACACACACACAGACACACACACACACACATGCAAGTATGGGGGAGGACCAAGTCAACACAACCAATGACAGACATCCAGCAGCAGGTGACAGAAATAACAAACAGTTGTCTAAATGTACTACGAGACATCCCCACCCCACCTGACCAGGTACTGCATGCTCAGTGGAGATCAACGGCAAAACTGAGGCCATGTACACCAAACATACACATCCCTGATTGCAGCTGCACACAACGTACCACACTTAGTAGTTGCATGGCCTTACCTACCGATGCCCCACACCACACCACAACTGGTACTGTGCCGTTAGTCAATATAAATGCTGAAGGTGCATGATGACAGTTGTAGAAAGGTTTTACCACTAGTGAGTATACATTAATTAAGAGAAGCACATAAATTAACTACAAGACACTAGCATGCTCAAGATTAAAGTACTGTAACATTTAGTATGTGATTTACATAGTAGTACATTTATTGCAATGGTTTACTCAAGATAGAGAGGCTGATGTAAACATATGGAAAAGCATTGCCTGTTCAATGCTGTGAAATTCATACTGCCAGTATCAGATGCATTCTTACTGATGAAGGTGTACTGCTGATGTACATACATAGACCTTCAGTGTGTTTCAATACTAAAGATGCAGTAAGTATTCTTTGTAAGAAACAATGTAATTGCATGGATCAGGCCAAGCAACTTCTAAATATCATAGCACTACTGAGCCAAAAATGATGTACCTGTATCGGAGATGTATATAGGATAGATTTTCCTGTAGGCACTTACTGAGTATGTTGTACCTGATGAAGACAATCTCATTGCATCTGTGATGACTAACTTATTCAAATAGTAATACATTTACTATTGTTGCAATGAGTGATCTATGCCACTTATGGACACAGTATAATTTTTTTAACAGTTGTTTCATACTCAGGCTGTATGCCTAGTGTTTGGGTTTGCCACACTTCTGTCACTGATGCTATCAAAGTGATAACTATGTTAATTGTGGTACAACAGGAATCAAGTAGGTATGGTGTAGATATAAACAGAATGTCTTTTAGTATTGATTTAACTCACAATGGGGTAAGTGTACTAGGACAGCAGGGGTTATTCTCTTTCACTGACTCTATCAGTTATAATCACACTAAGGTTTCGATGACTGTAATGATCAAGTTACACTGTTCATCTTCATGAGTTCATATTCACAGCCATTCTCCAGTAACTAGACAGTGTATGGTGTAACTGGGTGGGACACTGTGTTACAAAGCTGCTGCAGTGCCTAGCAGAGGAGAGTATCTACTCATAAAGACAATTAAGCAATAAAGCATGACCAACAGTTATGTTAAATGGTCTGTTAATCACCCTGTAGGGCTTTAATGTTGAATGAGGCATAGCCGAGTGCCACATGTCGCTAGACAGTGATAAACTGACCATTAACATAATACCTGGGAGTGGCTTATTGCTATCATAATAAAACTGTTTTTTAAACAACATTAAACCATGTTCATCATATGGTTAGGCTCTACATTTATGTTAATAAAACTAAACATAAGGCTGTTACAATGTTT
Source organism: Neoceratodus forsteri (assembly GCA_016271365.2). NCBI lineage: Eukaryota > Metazoa > Chordata > Ceratodontiformes > Ceratodontidae > Neoceratodus > Neoceratodus forsteri. Next base: position 313,277,426 of record CM028134.1, on the reverse strand, counting down.
ACAGTCAATTAGAAAGCTGCATTTCTCAAACCCTTGTTATAATCAGAGATATTATACCTGTACAACTCCTTGGTTTTGCTGAACTCTTTTGCTCAGGTGGCCACCACATGTGGTGTGTGTCTGGTGTGGGGCATCGGTAGGTAAGGCCATGCAACTACTAAGTGTGGTACGTGTGCAGCTGCAATCAGGGATGTGTACGTTTGGTGTACATGGCCTCAGTTTTGCTATTGATCTCCACTGAGCATGCAGTACCTAGTCAGGTGGGGTGGGGATGTCTCGTAGTACATTTAGACAATTGTTTGTTATTTCTGTCACCTGCTGCTGGATGTCTGTCATTGGTTGTGTTGACTTGGTCCTCCCCCATACTTGCATGTGTGTGTGTGTGTGTCTGTTTGCGTGTGGTGCTGGGGGGGTGAATTCAGAGTTAGGGTTTTCAACCCTAACAGCGAATTTCCTCACTTTTGTCGCTGTGGAACAACCCTAACTAATGCATTAAAGAGAGTTTTTGCCTCTAATATATATATATATATATATATATATATATATATATATATATATATTAGCATGGATACAGTATTCAGAGACTCATACCTACTGCACATTGACACCCTGTAACTTTTTGCTGAATTGTTAAAAGGTTCACATGACACACTTAATTTGTAGTCCCACATTAGGAGAGATATTAAACATAACATGACCCAGTTTGGTTCCACTGTGCTTTTTAAGTTTTATCACAAACATCGATTTACCCCTTCAAACAGGGTTACATTTTGTGACATTGCTTCCATTCCCAATTTAAGTATTTAAATACAGCCCTTTATTGTGCCTTAGAAACCCAACTGTTGTTAATGTGTTATCTAATTACTTCATTTAAGCCTCCCCCAAGAACTCCCTGTACAGAATAAAAGTTTTTGCCTTTTATTTAATCATTTTATACAGCTGTAACGTTCATTACATGTAGTGTCCATCTAGTACCTCATCCTAAGCAGGCTGTGCCTTTAATTTGCATGAACTGTGGTCCAAATGCATTATTCTGTCTGGTGACCTTCTTTTTGTTACTGACATGCTGCCAAAACCTTGCAGTTTGTTATAACTCATTTATTTAGAAAATTCCCTTTTTCCATGGCGTGTTATTTTCGTGTCCTTTTGTTACCCACGTTACTACTGGTTCCTCCACCGGCCCAGAATGTTCAGAACCAGAAATGCATGCTGACACCTTCTGTCATCACCCCATAGCTCTTTAAAGCTGTGGGTCTGGTGGGTCTACATTTTTTGTACTGCCACCTACATTCTGGACAAGACATGTTGTCCTCCTGAAGTTTGGAGTTATGCACATTACGGGCACTACAGTGGGCTATTCTCTCTGCATCTCAGCTGCTCTTTTGTTCTCCGGTGTGTCAGATGTCTGCAGATTGTAAAGGTACACATTTGCTTTTTGGGAAACACAGAGACATGTAGTTGGACCTTGCCTCATAGTCACAAGATGCTGAACTCGGGGTATGAAGGGTGGGGCGGGGCAGAGAGAGTTGATTATAAAGCAATTTAAAGTTGAACAACTGCAGGTTTCCTAGATTAAATGGTTATACATATTTACCTATTCTATAGACCAAGTATCTACATGGGGATCATTCAGTGTGGCCTGGTCCCTGTGGGGGGGGGGGGCATTTTGTGTTATCCTATTCTCCATCAGGGGCACCTTTAATGTTACTGCTGCTAAATAGTTTGTTCTGTACTGGGCAAAAAAAATGCAGTTTTGGGAAGTATATCAATTGGACCTGGTTAGTGCTGGGGCTCATTTTGTATTAGGCATCAGAACACCATATCTACAGTTTGAAGAGTTCTGTAATGAGAAATAAAATACATGTTGTATTGGGGAGTAAATGAATAGGACCTGGTCTCTGCAGGTGCTCAGTTTGTGTAGACCTGATCTCTTTAGGGGCTTATATTGTGCGGGAGGCATCAGAACACCAGAACTACTTTTAAACTACCTGCCTATCTGCTAAACTTAAAAAGAAATCCTGGTTAATATCATATTTATTTTTGTAAAAACACTTCTGTAGAACAGAAAAATAGTCAGCACTCCAAACGTACTCACAGTACTTATTTATTTTATGTGCAAGTGCATCAAAGCCATTTAGCAGCAGAAAAGCAAATAACAGCAAATAACAGCAGCAGTAAACGAGGCGTTGGGTAACCCACAAATTTCTCAGATCCACAGGAGTCTGTAAGATGACAATTTTTTTAAAAAACATATTGTACCCACCGACTCAACACTGAACACCCAAACGCCAGCACAGAATCATTTACATTTCAATAATATGTTTTGTGATCATTAGGTGTGGCAAGTGCTGCATGTTAGGCCAAGAGTCTAGCATGGCACATCAAACAATTACTGAGATTCACTGCAACGGTAAAACGAGCCTAAAAGGTCACAGACACCAAAAATGGATGTAAAATGACTGTAATTGATGATAACCAGGTTGCAGTCACCAAAGACATCAACCCTGTTCATTGTTTTTGTGCGGTTTTAGGCTCATTTGGCTGCTCTTGCAGTGTATCTCAGTAACTGGGATATGTGCTACATGGTATGCCTTAAATGGCTTCCATGGCAGTACAAATGAAGAAAAATACTGTCTTTTCCTTACTGTGATGATTGCTGTCAGTGACTGTTAAAGTGTTACCCTTTGTTCTGTATGTTTTTTTCATTCCGTTTGTGCACTTTTAGGCTTATTCTTTGCTGTTGAGGAATCACAGTAATTGTTTGGTGTGCCATGTGCTGCATGATAGGCTGAGGGCCTAGCATGGCATGTCAAACAATTACTGACATTAACTACAATAGCTGAAGAAACCTAAAAGTGCACCCTCTCCCAAAATTCACTGGTTGCCATATGCCCCTGCAGGACCATGCTGTGGACATCGTGAGTGATGGTACCATGGAGGGGTCCATTTGACAACAGGAAGGGGCTGTGCCTTCAGTTGTGGCTGTGATCTGGGGGATGGCATCATTACTAACAGGGATAATTGTGTATCTCTGCACCATACAAGGGGACCATGCAAAATTACCTTGCACTCTGTGATTACAGGACTTCACCAGATTTCAGGTCCATGACTTTTCATTTGTATTGTGCCAACCTCAGAAAATCTCCTGGACACAAACCTTGTTTGCCCATAACAGGGCTTTGGAATATGGACATCTGCACAAATCTGGGTTTGTGCATAAAAACTAGGCTTTGCACTTGGGCAAGCTTTTGAAGATCTGGCCCCTGAAGTCAGTTTTTAATTTCATTTTCATTTCTTAAAACACATTTTAAGATTGAAGCAACCCACTCAAGGGCATAGTTCTATTAGTAGGAAGTAACCCACTCCAGGGTGTGCAGTTATTAGGGATTAATCAATACCCCAAGTGCATTGTGAAGCACGAGGCTGCTGGCTGAGTGTCCTCACAACACCCAGTGTGTTGCTTAATCCCCAATAACCGCATACCCTGGAGTGGGCTATTACACTTATAACAGAGGGTGCACTGAAAAACAAGGAGAAAGCAATATACATGTTTTTTCTCCTTTTATAAAAGACAAGCAAATTACTGTATTCTGCTGCCTAAAAAATAGTCCCCAACAAAATGGCTGTTATGCACATACAGATGTCAGAAGGAAAGTTGCTATGCTTTCTCTGACATTTGTTGTGCATGATATGCCTTCTGAGACAGCACAGTAGCCTGAAGTGCAAAAATATGGAGTTGCTTCTGTGGTACAGACATGTGTCTATACTCCACTGGCTTAGCTGCTCTGTCTCTCTGTCTGTGGTTACATTAATGCATGGCAAGACAAACATTTTTCCCAGCAGTGCAGTCACACAGTATACCAGACTGTATTCTACTAATTAAGAAATGGCAACTAATGGGACTCAGAACTTGCAGGTCTTTCTGGAACTCTGTTTCTCTGTCTACCAGCATAAAGCTCACTTTCAGATCATGACATCATTGGGGGGGGGTCTCCCTCTCTTCACACTGTTCCATCTGACTTTATGCCACAACTATGGGATTTACCTGTCAATTTGGCTGTGCAACAGAAAAATGACCATGGTGACCACACACTTCACTCTGGGAACAAGCTTGAGTAAGAAGCAAGACTACAAACTTTGAACACTACAGCTACTGTTGCTGCACTGCCTGGGACTACATGGCAGGCCTCGGCTCTCACTCACTAAGCAGGGATAGTAATGGCTGCTCCACAGACTGCAATTTTGCACTATAACAAGATCAGAACAGAAACACAGGCTGATCTCTCAGAGGGATGGTTCGCCACTAGCTGTCATATATTGTGGAGTAAGCAATGGTCACCTGATGGTTGTTTACCACTCACCTGCCTTTATCTACCTCATGTTATAAGTCACTAATACACTTTCAGTGTTTTGCCTTCAGCCTTGAATATCACAAGCAGCAAGGGCATGCATTAATCCCAAACATCCCCATTCATCTCATAAATATATAGTTGGTTTCCCTCTCTCTTATTGTAGGCTTGGGACCAGCTGGTATATGTAATAGACAGACCAGGTGAGATTCAATCCATACTACACTGTAACATAAAACATTTGTGAATATCTTAAGTTAATATAATGTTGTGACTACAGTACACTCTTCAAAATGTTCAAAAAATGTTATACCAAATATCCATAGTATGACAATCATTTTTTTGGTTGAACATTAGCAATAACTTTTGGTATGACTTAGTGAGACACTTGGTATGATACTGATACTACTGTTCTGGTGTCCATGTTACTCATGTGACTTCTTGTGTTGTGTCTGTGTTACTCGCGTGACATCCTGTGTAGTCCGAGTTACTCACGTGACATCCTGTGGAAAAAACCCTTGTAAATAAAGTATAATTCACTTTCTGAAATTTCAGTGATTTCTGTCTTTTCCTATGAGGGTAATATAGTTATGCAAAAGAACAATGGGCTAGAAAATCAAGGACATGAATGTGGTAGCCAAACTTAAACATGTCCAGATTTGGGCATCCTGTGATCAGTAAACATATTGTGGCATAATTACCAACAAGTTAAGTTTATGATAAAAAACTGAAAAGTTAGATATTATGCTACCTAAATAGATACCATAGACATAGTAATATCAAAAAATATATGTTTGATAATAAGACAAATTTGCTGTCAAGGACACGATGTTACTCACATTACGTTGCCTTCTGGGAACTTTTAATCCCATTTTTAGCACCTCTGAACTACAAACTATCTTTATGTTGGGGACTGATGTACTACCACATGCACTCAATGTAAATATGATATGGTTAGGACAATTGGCCCAAATAAATTTTGGAACCTGATTGTCACACTTTGTCTCTCGAGTAGCATATTGGTACTAATATATATATATATATATATTGTATTTGATACTGGAGAGACAAAGTGTGACATTTATGTCCCAAAGTTTTTTTTACTTAAATCCCATAACTATATCATTGTTACATTGGGTGCATATGGAGATAATGTAATACCAAATATAAAGATAGTTCATCATCTGGAAGTATAAGAAAATGAGTCTTTAAGTTAGCACATTGATCAGGTAATGTATGTAACATGGTGTCCCTTCTGTTGAATTTTCAGCTTAAATTTCCTTTCGTTTTTTCCAAATTAGTATGGTTATTGAAGCTATTTAAGTTCCATAGTATGCAACATTTCACTATTTTATTCTAAGCATTACCTGATTGTAATTATGCCACAATTTATCTTTGGGCACCACTGCTGTGAAAACAGGACATGTCAAAGTTTTGCTGCTGATTGTATCCATTTGTTTTTACCATCCTCTTTTTTAATCTATGTGAACCTTAGAGTATAAGTTAGACACCACTGAGTTTCCTAATTATTCAGTGCAATTTATTCAAAAACAGTTTTTTCATAAGAAGTCATGTACTTAACAGTGACACCACAACAAGTCATGTACATAACAGTGACACCACATCAAGTCATGTGGTTAACAGGGACCCAACAAAAGCAACAATATAAGTGTAACTATCCAACAAAGTCCTACTATAAGAAATACTTATGTTAATGTACATAAAAGAACCACAGTTATCTTTAAACATTTGCTTTTGAATGCATTTTCACTGGGCATGTCAACGTTTACCTGCCAATTGCATCTGTTTGTTTTTACAGTTCTTTTTTTCTTAATCAGCTATATGAACCTTTGTGTATAAGTCAGACACCACTGAGTTTCCTAATTCTCAGTGCAAATTATTCAAAAAGCTGTTTTTAATAAGAAGTCATGTATGTAACAGTGACACCACAGGTCATGTATGTAACAGTGACACCACATCAAGTCATGTGGTTAACAGGGACCTAACAAAAGCAACAATATAAGTTTAACTATCTGATATAGTCCTGCAACAAGAAACACTTGTGTTAATGTACATAATGCAACCATAGTTATGTTTAAACATTTACTTTTGAATGCATTTTCTCCAGAGGTGTCAAAGTTTACCTGCTGACTGTCACAAACTCATTCAGTCAGTCAACCCTTTACTTCCAAAGTGCCAACCTCCGAGCATATGATTTGTGTACAGTGAACAGACAAGGTAACCCTCTTGTCTGTTTTGTGGGTTCAAGTCACCTTAGTCTCAAGCTCTGGAATGATTCAAACTGATAACCTCTTGTTAGTATACCCAATTATCAGACTCAGATAATTCTGTCTTCGGGGGCCAGATATCTTTGCTTACGGGCACCCAACCCGGTCTTTCAAATGAACCCTTAGAACTCAATGCAAGCCTTTTGGAGAACTCTATCTCTTTCCTAGTTTGGTATACAATAAGCCCATACACAGTGTACTTATAACCTTTAAAAGCTCCACTTAAAATAAAAAGAATTTGTCAAGGCACTCCAGCAGTTTTGTTTGTAAAAAAATATCTTTGCTTTAAAAATATCAAAACAGAACAATAATTATAGAACAAAATATATATATCCCAACACATACAGCCTTAAAACAAACAGGAAAAAGTACAGTTCCTGCAATACATACATTTAGACTGGCCTAATCGTAGTCTTTTTCAGTGCTGTGATGATTCTACCTCAGTCAGATAATATTCCCTTGTGTCAGTCAGAAATACGTTCTTGTGTGTCTCTGTCAGGTTCTCTCAGCAGTTAAACACACTTTTGAGCTGGCCTTCTCATGAGGTCACTAACTCCGCCTTGGTGTATCAAATGCTATATTTTACAATACAGGGTCTCCCAATAAAATATTTAAAAAAACATATGAGATGACCTCACTGACTTTCCTCTACACAGGTTAACCGGTCAGAACGGTTTTTTGCTCTGCTACACCCACACACACACACACCCATAAACAGTCTTTTGATGTAAGTCACTGTATTCAAATCAGAAGTGTACTTGACTCCTAAACCTCATCTGGGCCCTGGGTATCCACACATCAAAGGGTATTAATGTAATTCAAGAGTTCCCTGGAAATGTATATTGGATCTTCCAGAATCATCTGCATCCTCCCTGGCTCAGACATCAAACCTCTTTAATGTCCATTCTGGCTTCTCTTCGACACCCCTCCCCACAAGTCCTTCCCTGGCAACTATGCAAGTCAAAGGATCTCCCTGAGGGTATTATGAATGGCTAATCTTGTTTCCTAGGATGAAAGAAAATTAACAAGGTAATTGCACCCCAGATCTCTGTAGTTTAAAATACCTCCTGTCCTTTGAACTTATCCCTGGGGGGTCTTGATTCGTCAGTTCCAGTTAGACAGCCTTTTCCCTGAACTGACCTTCTCTTAACATATTTGATATGTAATAACAAAAATTAATACAGCACTCCAGCACTCAGAGCTGGCTGTCTACATCACGCTGACCATATCTGTTTGTTTTACAGCTCTTTTTTTCTAAATCAGCAATTTAAACCTTGGCTGAAAAGTTAGACACCACCTATCATCCTAATTATTTGGCGTAATTTATTTAAAAGCTGTTTTTTTCATAAAAAGTCATGTACATAACAGTGACATTGCAACAAGTCATGTATGTAACAGTGAAAGGAATGGAGACACCAAGAAAAACACTCACTTGGACAAGAAGTAGAAAGGAAGTTTCTTGGACAGGTGTGGGGTTGGGCTGTTAAGGCCTTCAATGGTTCAGCAACAATACAGACAAGTGCTTTTAGTTCTACAAATGGACTGCTGGTGTTGTGGAGAATTTTTGGAGCCATAGTCTTATACATAACAGGGGGACGCCAAGGGAGGAGGATCCAAATATTTAAATAAAACATGAATACCGCAAAGTAAAGAAAAGCAATATTAGAAATGATGTTAAGGAGAGTCAGAGGCACTGCAACTGAGTTTTTTATTAGAATAAAAGCTATTTGAAAATCAGGGCTGTACAAGTCCTGAAAGTACTGTAGGGGAACACAACTGGTTAGTATGTTACCAGGGGAAAAAAGGCATATAAAACTACATAAATAATAAATTCAGAAATGAGAACGTTTTAAGAAGCACAAGAGCTAACTATGAGATATTAGCATAACAACTTGTCTTTGTTTAAAATGTAAATGTTGATACTGCAATGAGGCTCTCTATGAGTGACATGGAACAATGTCACAAAATGGCATCTTTCTTAAGGGGGAAATGTGGTACTCCAGATGGGTCCACAGCAAAACAGCAACACAACAGAGGCTGATATTATTTACAGTCTGTCCTTACTGAGTACAATACTAGGGAGTATTAGAATGGAAACATTTTATTAGTTATTTAAGAAGTTACAGGCCATTATTATAGAGGTGATGCAAGTCTCTCGAGTACTGTACACAGATGTTTATATATATATATATGTGTGTGAGTGTGTATATATATATATATATATATATAAATTATGGTAGCACAGTAGTGCTACCTTAGTTAGGGTTGAGGAGCCATTTACATGTTAAACCTAAAATTTTGCACCTTAATAACTTTGTAACTGTTCAATGGATTTGCCTGAAATTTGGAATACTTAATCAAGAACCATACATCTTGGGATCTGCCAACCTTTGTGTTGTTCTGATATACGGCTGCAGAGTTATTAAGCATGATCTGCGTGCATGTTTACACTTCTTTGAATTCTTTGTTCATCCCTACAGGTTGCATGGTTTTCGTGACCAGTCTGAAAACTTAAGAGAATGTGTGGCCGGGGTCCCCGATGTGCCTTTTGAAGATTTCATAAAAAATTATTAAATGGTTCAAAAGTTATTCAAAAAACAATTTCCCATAATAAGTCAATGGGAAAAGTGAACAAAAAGTTCAACACTTTCGCAAATGCAGTTTTTACTTTCGCAAATGGTCCTTTTACTTTCGCAAATCCACCATTTTGTTTTAAGTTGGTGATCAGAAAAATGCTTGGCATTTAAATTTAGGACCCTCTAGCAACACAATTCTTTTTGTGTTTACCTAGTCGGACTCTGAGGATGCTAGGTGTGTCTTTATTTTGAGGTTAAACACCCTAGAAATATGTTTTTCAAGTTTCTGGAAAAAGCACTTTCGCAAAGTAGTGTCGCACTCATGAAAGTGTCGCAAATTTTTGTGAAAGCTTTTGCAAATTGCGACACTGCTTTTCCAGGATATGGCAAATTGACAGCAATTCTTTGCCACCCTGCTGCAAAAGAACAGTTTGGTCTTTTGGGCTGAAATTTGGAGGGAATGCATCCAACATCTCACTGATGTGCCTTTCAGTATTGTGGTGAAAAAAATATTATAGGGTGGCAAAGTTACGGCACTCCAAAGTTGACACTTTTTCTCACAGGATAACATTACGGCATCTGCCGCATTACAGGAACCCTTTGCCACCCTGCTGCAAAATAACGGTTTGGTCTTTTGGGCTGAAATTTGGAGGGAAGAAAGCCAACATCTCACTAATGTGCCTTTTGGTGGTTTAGTGAAAAAATGTTACAGGGCAGCATAGTGACGGCACTCCAAAGTTAATGCTTTTTCCCATTGAATAACATTATGGCGCCCGACATGTCTTTCGGCCCCATATCTTGGAAACGGTGCCAGTTATGGACTTTTCCTCACAAAAATGCTTAGCCCCCTAATGGTCCTAAGTAATGGTTGGTCCTAACTCTCACCCCATTCTCCTATACCTCTGCTTCCTTACACATGTTATGGGGTGAGAGTTAGGGCTGACAACCCCAACACGCACCCCGATGCTGGTTGAGGGGATGGGCTCGGGGGTCCGAGGGGGGATTTCAACTCTAAGACTGAATTTCCTCACTTTTGTCACTGTGGAACAACCCTAACTGATGCATTAAACAGAGTTTTTACCTCTAATATATATCTATATATATATATATATATATATATATATATATAGATATATATAGATATATATAGATAGATAGATATATATGTAGCAAGTTTTTGTAATCTTTTTGTTGTTTAGGTATAGTAAGTAAACAATTAAATCAATTAAGTTTGATACCTCTAAATATTTAATGATGGTTTCATGGTTTGTTTTACTATATGTGACTGTGATTGTTTCATTATTGTTATTTTTTATGTTTGTATATATTGTTCTTTAGAAACTTAATAAAAAATGTATACAGTAAACAAAAAAAAGAAGCCTTGTAGCCAAAAGGCAAATAAGCAGAAGGCATAGTAGTTTGCATTTGACATGATCCTCCCCCCAACTTTATAATAATTAATCTTGTGCTAATGTACAACTCTTTACTCTGTGACACTTAATATCAGTAGTATCAAAACTTTTGAAAAAATGCTTAACAACCTTTTCCATACTACAGTCTTCATCAGGTTATATCTTCTACCTGCAGGACATTTGTCTCAATACAATTTGCAAACATTCTATAGCTAGCAAGTTATGGACAGCAGGAAGTTCTTACTGGTCACAGGGTGAAGAATTGTCTGATGGAGTTGGTATTCTGCTAAAAAGCTCAGGTTTTAAAGTATAAAGTTGATGGATATCTTGCCTGGTTGAGCTTTATTATTGGCAGGGCTGGATGTACTTATACTGTAGGCAAACTATGCCTGTGTTTAGGGCTCAAGATTTACTGGGGCCCCACTTCAGTGACAGGAAGGCCCATACACAGACACATAGGACTGTTGTAAAGTGGAAGGTTTGACCACTTAGCATCAAACACTCACTGGCCATTCCATGCTAATACTTTTGTAAGTGGTACAATCCAGCACATGAGTAGGTACAAATACTGTCTGCACCCACTAACACTAGTGGTCACATTTACATTGCACCTTCATTGCCGGGACACACTAAATGTTGTCCATAGGACCCAGTATTATATAAATATAGTCCTGATTACTGGATGTGATATTATTTGAAACCATAGCCTCAGACGTATAAACATATATGCCCTGCAAACCCCAATAACTAGAGTTTCCTTATTTACATTGGTACAGCTTTATTTACACACCCACAGATTGGTTATGCTGGGTGGTGACTTTAATTGTGGGCTATCTAAATCTGAGGGGGAGGAAACACAGGAAAAATGAATAGTGACACAAAGTATTTTAATAAGATGATAACAGTTGGGCTTTTGGATGGTTATAAATCTGTAAATGCAGACAATGGAAGAACTTATCACAGGGGTACCCTGGCTACTCAAGTGGATTACTTCTTTATTTCCCCACAACTACATATATACAGAATAGGCACAGACCATAGCAGTGGAATCATTCAACCACTTGGCCCTGTCTTGTAGTTGTAATATAGGTATGGCTATGAACCATAAATACACTCCCTGGAAATGAATTACACTATTCTTGAGGATTCAATGATCTTCAAAGGCTGATGCAATATTTTTCAAGCTTGTCTGTCTACACAGTGTGTACACAAAACAATATCCTTTATTGGTGGGTGGAAGCAAAGAATATTTTAGAAAAATATTCCAACAGAATGGTAAAAAGAAGGCAAATGATTCTTAAGTACCTTACTACCAGAGGACACTTACAGCATTTAATCTGAATTGTCTTCAAGAGTATTCAGGACAGGATAGCAAACAGAGTTATAACAGCCTTATATCCAACCCCGGGCAACCCATCTTGTACAAGTCAACAGGGCAATACTGTACCTTGTACTCACTAACAGGGACAGTGTTGCAAACGACAAGTTAGGAGGCCACCTGGGGAACAGTGATCACCGTACATTGTGGTTTGAGATAAGGAAATCTGAAGATTCACATCACACAAGAGTGAGAGTCCTGGACTTCAGGAGGGCAGATTTTAAAAAGATGGGTGAATACATCAGCAAAGACCTAGTGGAGGGATAACCTGACTGGGGTGGAGGAACAGTGGGTGAAGATGAAAAGGGTCATAGTGAAAGCAACAAACCTCTCCGTTAATCAAGAGAGCAACAGCAAGAGGAAAAAGTGTCCCCTATAGTTCTCAAAAGAGGTGACAGAAAAGGTAAAGGCAAAAAGGGTAACATTCGGAAGATACAAGGAGACACAGAGGCAAGAAGATAGGGAGGTGTATCGGGGAAAACAGAGGGAACCAGGAAGAGAAGTAATGAGCACAATGGTGCAAACTTGAAGAGAGAACAGCCCAGGCAGTTATGACGTGGGACAAGACTTTTTATGTATGTAACCAGTTGGAGGAAGACTAGGGTGGGACTGTATAGTTCAAAAGGAAGGGGGACTGTGCAGGGGGACTAGGAAAGAGAGACATCCTGAACAAATACCTTTGTTCAGTGTTCGTAGATGAAGGAAAATGGGGGGGCACAAAAAAGTAACAGGAGCACTGGAAGGATGGAGGGAGAGAGGTGGACACTAGTCCATTTTTAGAGGAGAGAGTCCTGAAGAGACTTGCAAATCTGAAAGTGGACAAAGCAATAGGGCCAGACTGGGTGCCTCCAAGGATATTCAGGGAGAACAAGGAGGTGCTGGCTGCACCTCTGACACTCCCATTTAACATCTTATTGGAGACAGGAGTGGATCTGGAGTACTGGAGAGGGCAGATGTAGTCCAACCTCACAAAAGAGGTAGCAGGGAGAAGGCTGGCAATTATAGGCCAGTCAGCCTGACATCAGTGGTGGGAAAGTTAATGCAATCACTGCTGAAGGAAAGTATTGAGGAATATCTTGACTCCAGTGGATTACAAGACCTGAGGCAGCATGGATTCAGAGGAGGAGGTCATCAGATGAATTTAATGGATTTTTTTGACTGTGACCAAGGAATTAGATAAGGGTGGAGCAGTGGACGTGACTTACCTAGATGTCAATAAGGCTTTCAACACTGCTTCACATAAGAGGCTGGTCAACAAGCTTGGTAGCTCATGAGTGAGTCCAAAATTGATTAACTGGATACAAAATTGATTAGGGAATAGGCATCAGAGGGTGGTAGTAAATGGAGTTCATTCCAAGGAAGGGAGGGTGACCAGAAAGGTGCCACAGTGATCAGTGCTGGGACCAGTCCTCTGTAATATTTTTGTAAGTGGCATTGCAGAGATGCTGGAATGGAATGTCTGTCTCTTTTCAGATGACTCCAAAATCTGTAATAGTGTGGACACTCGGGGGGGGGGAGGTGGAAAAGATGAGAAGAGACCTAAGAAAACTCAAGGAATGGTTAAAGGTACGGCAGCTAGGTTTCAATGTGAAAAAGAGTGAATACATTCATTTGAGGCACAGAAAACCAGGGGCAGAGCGCAAAAAGGGTGTGGTGGTACTGACAACCAACAAGCAGTAAAGATACATGGGTTAATCATATCAGATGACCTAAAGGTGGCCAGGCAGTGTGACATGACAGTCAGTAGGGCTAGTCAGATGCTAGGGTACATAGGGAAGAGTATCACTAGCAGAAAGAGGACGGTGGTGTTGCATATGTATAGATCACTGGTAAGAGTGCATCTAGAGTACTGTGTCCATTTCTGGAGATCTCATCATGGATATAGATAGACAGATTGGAGACAGCTCAGAAGAAGGCAACTAAAATGGTGCAGGGTCTACACCAGAAGTTCTATGAGGAAATACTTAGGGACCTAAATATGTACACCCTGGAAGAGAGGAGGGAGAGGGGGATATGACAGAGACATTTAAATATCTCACAGGGTTAAATAACATACAGGTGGGAACTATTGTTCAGGAAAAAAAGTTGCTCAGGGACAAGGGGGAATGATAAGAAGTTGGAGGGGGTAGTTTCAGTAGAGATATGAGGAAGTACTTCTTCACAAGAAGAGTGGTGGATTCCTGAACAGTCTTAAAGTCGAGGTGATGAGGGAAAAACAGTGGTGATGTTCATGAATGCATGGATATGCATAAGGGAATCTTAGGGAAAGGGAAGAGGAGGGCTAAATGGGATGAAGATCAAGTAGGATCTCCGGTGATAAAGTAGGCAGGGAAAAATGGGCAGACTGTGTGGATCATGTAGTCCTTATCTGCTGGAAAATTCTATGTCTCTAAGTATGCTTCTATGTTAGGGCATATCCAAAATAGTACCAACAGTTGCAGAATGTGTTTTTGGGAAACCCTCTGACATGGATTGGGCTTCTCCTGACTTTCTGGATTTTATAGTTCCTCCTCTTCCTGAGGGAACTTCACAGTCCATGGTGGTATCTATCACCTAGACAGAAGTTCAGAAAGACATTACATATTTATTCAGAGAAACAGCCCCAGGTAGAGGTGGATTAATGCTAGAATTTTATATAACCTTTTTGGACCAGCTGGCACCTGCTCTGGTGAACTTATTTAACTACAGGTTGCAGAAGTGGGCCATATTTTCAAAGACCCCTGAAACTGGCACAGGTGTGGGAAAATATTGCATACGTGGGTCTTCACTTGTGGCACTGCAGTATTGCACTGGATTTTCTAAAATTGAGACATTTTACAGCTGGCTCCACAATTTACAGCAGCTTGCAGCTGTTGTTTTGGCACAACTGCACCAAAACGTTTCACCTGTTGGACCAGGCATAACATCCTCCACAGCTGTGCCTGATGCCTATGTGGAGCACAGGCTGAAAACTGGAATATCTGCAGGTGTGGAGATTTTTCCTGCTAAAGTAGGCTGCGGCACAGAACTTAATGCCACGGTCATTTTCAGTCATTTGAAAATCCAGCCTAGGGTCTGTAATTAAATCTATGACTGAAGCTATCCTTATTTAAAAGGAGACAAAAATACTACCTCAGACTGGAGACCTCTGAGTCCCCTGAATAATGATATGAAAATCTTGTCCTGTATACTTAATAAACATTTAGCAAGAGCAGCAGAAATTGAAATCGCCACTTCCCAAGCCTGTACAATTCCAAGTAGATCTATCTTTGACAATCTCATCAACATTTGTAACTTAATAGACAAAGGTGTCACAGGAGATATCAAAGGTTTTCTCCTGGCGCTTGAGCAGGAGAAGGCTTTTGATCGGGTCATACATAAGTGTCTATTCATTATTTTAAAATAATATGATATACCAGATACTTTTAGGTCATGGATGCATACTATTTACATTCAAGCAATATTACTTCCAACTGTTAATGGTCACGTATTCACAGTAGCAAAATAAAAGTTTTGACACTAGTTAAGTAGGGTTGCTGTTTATGACCCTTGCTCTACACCTTCCCAATCTATTCCCTACTGAGTGTACTTTAGAACCATGTACATGTACTGGGTATAACACTATAAGAAGGTACTGCTCCACTGAAAACCCTAGCTAATGCAGATGATTTTTGAGTCATTGTACAGAAAGAAACCTCTGGTATGGTGGTACAGCACACATCTGGATGTTTTTCTACATTATGTGGTGCTGGAATAAATTTGATTAAGAGCAAGGCTTTGTGTATTGGGCCAGTAGGGGCAGATCACCAGGTTACTGAGATTACAGGAATCCTGGTAGTAGAATCCCTGCACACACTAAGAATTAAGTTTGGTCCTGGGAGCATTGCCCTAGAAAATTGGAAAACCCAAATTAATAAAACCCCTGCTCAACTCACGGTGTGAAAAAATGGTGTCCCATGATAACAGCGGTCACAAAAACAGTGGGGCTAAAAAAAGTGAAGAAAAACAGCATGGACACAAAGAGCGTTTGGCACAACACAGCGATTGCAGCAATGGTGACCTATGGTGTTTCCTCCTCCCCAAGTTGCTCCCCTCTTGGAGTTGGTTATTTTAGTAAGAGGGGTTCAGAGGAGCCAAGCCCCCCTGCATAGGGGAGTGCAGGGGACCAAGGCCCTCAGAGAAAGCCACCATTACATTGTTGTCACTGTTTTGGTGATCAATGCATTGTACCCCTCACCCTATGTGGCCACGCCCTTTTACCTTCAAAGATTTTGGCATCACTGTTTTTGACTCACCCATATCACATAGAACTGAAAAAAACTATTTCATATCCAATACAAAGAAGGTTCATCTTACAAAGACACTACCACTACTCCAATTTCTACATTTGAGTCAAGTTCTCCCACCCCTAAAGGAATGTGAAACTAAGCTCTTTAACTTATTTTGTTAAGGTCTCTGTAAGAGCAAGCTGAACCACATTAAAAGAGAAGTTACATAAAGACCTGTTTCTGAAGGAGGAGAAGGGATGATACAACCTCTCACTTTCTCCCTTATACTTTTATTTATAGAAATCTTTCAATGGCACTGGGAACTCACAAAAATCATGGTCATAGATTTAACCTTTTATCCTAAACTGGGAGCAGGGATCATTGAGACTCACAGGGAAAGGTAGAGGCTGGCACATTCCAGAATATTTTAGACATATTTTGATTGAAATTCGGACCTGGAAAATTTCCAGACTGAAGTTTCCTTACTTGCCCAGTAGCCTTATATAAAACAGTTCTAGATGAGTTTGTGATAATCCTATTACCTTTCCAGGTCACTCCCCTCTCCCACAGCACATTCCATTGTGTTATCACTACTGCAGTATAAAAAAGTGCTAGTATCGATGTGGGACATCACATGGTTATGTGTACACAGGAAGTTAGGAGTGAAAGGCTCAGTTAAGCATAAAGCTGAAGTTGAAAGAATGTGTGTATGACCAACTTGTTCAGCAGTCATGGAAACTCAAGAACACTTATTATTTTGACTGTCCATTTATTTTTGGTGCTCTCTATCCCCCCACAGGGATCCCAGCTCCTGCTCACTGCCTCCCCATGCCCAGGCTTACCTCCCTGGGTGGCATTGATTGGCGGGTGCCCCTCCCCAAGGTCACAGGTAACATGCCCTGGCTTACTCCCCAGGGTGGGGCCATGTGAGTGGGACCCCACCCAGAGGACATAGTTGGCAGCGGAGATGGTGGAGTGGGGTTTCACACTCAGGGCCTGTATTTTTGTGTGCTGTATGGGGGGTGGGGACATGCAATGAGAGCCTCCATCTTCCCCCCCACTAGTTTGGCACTGGCACAGCAAATCCCCCTAACCTCCACCAGGGGTCCATAGTGTGCTGAACACACTACCCCCACCCCCCAGAGAAGGAGAGCAGTCCCTAGGATGCTCAATCCTTTTCTCCCCAGCCCAACTTAGTAAAGACCCAACCAAAATAAATCAAAGAAATCCAGTTACTTCAACTATTTTGAATCTAATCCTTACCTCCCATCCTGAAAAGTGCCAGGTTAGCGGGGTCTTACCTGATTCCTTTAATAATTACCAGATGTTCTTTTGCATTAGGCAGAGGGATAAAAAGAAATGTCCCATTAAATTTACCTTAGATTGAGTCTACAAACATATTAATTCTGCTGATTTTATAACTGGAATAGAATCAATCAATTGACAAGGTTTTAAACTAACCCCAAAAATTGAGGAAGCATGGTTCTGTTTTAGACTTCATAGGTGTGAAATTATTGGAGGGATGGGACAGAGTGCTCCCCCTCAACATTTGCACTAGATAAACTATTAGCCTTGCCCCCCCAACATTCAGGGCCCCTGACTAGTTTTCTTATAATTTCCTGGCTGCTTCAGCAGGCTATCTCCATTCCACTTCAACATTCTGCTATGCATGGGTGAAATTTACAAACATGCAAGTTGCAGCTGAGCTCTGTGGGGGGTGAAGGGATGGTGTGCTGCCAGTTGACTCTGCCCAGCCCAGCTTGCACTCCAGCTGTGTAAGTTGTCTAGTCCACTCTCTGGTGTGTCTATGTATTTGTTTTCTCTTGATTGTAGTATTGTCTTCTCAATCTCTTTCTCTCTTGTCTGCTGTGGAGTGCTGCTGAAGTACTCATCACAAGCAAACCTGAACTATACTGCTGCCCCTTAGAACATTCAGATTTTTGCACCACACAGTTCCCTTTTCATTTTTTTCCATAAAGGTGAAAAATACAGTATACTAACATAAACTGCAGGAACAAAGCTTTTCAATGTGAAAATGGACAGAGTAAGCTTTATGTGCATCATTTTCAGAGCCGGGCACAATTGTAGCACAGTTGTTTGCATTACATTTGTGGTAGCACACTACTGACTCTGAATTATAATTAGATGGTTAGTGCACAACAGTAGAGTGGCACTGTCTGAATATCATGCCATGTTGGCCAAGTGCTTAGTGGATCTGCTCTGTGCCGATATAGAACAAGGCTACAAATCACCCATAGGAGATAGCATTACTCAAAATGGCATAGTGCCAGATCTCCTGTGGCCCATATCCAACCTGAGCAAATGAGCTCACTGGATATGCAGGGTGCTAAGGGGCCATCTGCATGCCCATTATGGGCTCACTTACATTCAACACAGAGGAGCCCTAGAGCTGCTGCAGCAGTATCACAGCACTTGTGGTTTAGTAGTTCCCACCACCCTCAGATTACCCATTCTGAATGCATCCTTCATAATCCTGGTGTTTTATTGGTCCCCAACCCCCCAATGGCCCACCTGAATATTTCCTGTATAACTCTGGTTGCTAAGTGGTTCCCCACCCCCAACCGAATGGAAATCACTCACACACACACACACACCCACTGAGGCAACTGGCCCCAAATCTCCTCACCTTGATCCACACTCATTGTGTCAGTGGTACATAAATGTGGCTGGCACAGCCCTCCTGTTACCTTCTTGGCCAGCTGCTGTCTTAGAGTAATGGATCATGCTTCATGACTGTTAGATGGTGTCTGGCCAAGGAGGCGACAGGACAGCTATGCTGGCTGCTGTTTTGCAATGGTAGACACAGTGAGTTGGGATCAGCATGAGGGGGGGTACAGGCAGGGGGCATCAGTGGGTGTGGGTTGCAGATCAGTTGGGGTTGAAGGCTACTAGACTATGTGGGATATCCTTTACTCTGACAGTATGGGTTATCAAGGAGCTGGGAGACAACCAAACCAGCAGGGTTATACAGGATTTTGTTTATTTATATAAAAATTGGGAACCAGGAAATGCACACTGAGCTAAGGCTGATTTCCAGATGCAACCTGGGGATAGGAAAGGGGAGTACAATTAGAGTAATATTGCAAAACATCAAAGTGGGGTTACATACACAACATATCAGGTGCAAGAGCAATATGATGATGATGATGAACAAGTAGGTGAGCAGCACCATTTTGTACATCACAACGATAAGAGGACAAAGTCACATAGAGTAAAGTGTGCAGTGCCTGTTGTGGAAGGTGACAATGCCATGGGGTACAGACTCAGACTGCAGGCAAATTCACGTTTAGCCTAAATGTTATGAGAGTCCTAAATAGGAGGCAAAGTGACAAGGTGAGGGAAAGAAAGGACTGTAGGGGGATGACAAGAACAAGGGGGAACAGGAAGGTTCCTTTGCTGGCATCTAAGGGTATTGGGGGAAGAGAAGAGATAGAGAGGAAACTGGAGGAGGTTCCACTGGGAAGGGAGGTGGTAGGAGAAGGCAGTTTGCCTGGCAGAGGAAGGAGGGTGGGAAATGGAGAAGGTATGGGAATCCCTGGAGCACAGACAGTAAGAGGAGGGGGGAAGGGGAGGAGTGAGGAGAGATAAGAGGGAAGGGATCCAAACCAGTATTTAAAAATGAGGGAGACACAGTGAGATTGGCAATTGGAAGGTAGTGGGAGGACAGTGAGGGAAGAATAAAGGGAGCAGTGATGAGTAGGGCTGTAAGTTTTTCATGGTAAAAATAGGCAGATTTCACAGTATTTCACAGTCCAGGTCACAGCTCAGGAGAGAGACCAGAAACTGACTTGAAACAGACTTGCCCATTGACATTTTTTGCGTTGCCTCCCACCCCCTCCTGCCCAATTGAGTCCAATTTATTCACTATGAGAGCTGCAAAATTACCTAGGGTCTGAGGGCATCCAGAATTTGAATTCCTCTTCCTGCACCAAGGACAGGTTTTTTTTTTAAACAAATCAGACCTGCAGCCAGGTTGCAACTCTGGAGACCAGCTGCCAAAAATAGAACCAGGGGGCTGAGGGCAGGCACAGTTTGATTATGGATGCCCTTCCCCTGCAAGTTGCAACTCAGGATGAAGACCAGAAATGGACTTGTGATCAGCATTCAGCTCTTCTATTTGGATCCACTTTGACTCATCTTCTAAAGTTATGTGACAGAAGGGGGACAGAATGCAGGAAGCAGGAAACTATCTGATCGGTGGGCTGCAGGAGAGACAGAACGGCTGTAGGAGTTTGGGAACAGATGTAAGCAAACATCTTTAAAGGCTTTACAGACTCATTGAGGGTTGCAGGGGGGATAGAACGGGGATAGAATAGAGCATAAGTAACTGTCCAATCAGTGTTTGGCACTTCACAACACAGATAAAAAGCATATTTCTGCTTATTTTTTGGGAATGTCACAGGGAGCAACAGATTTCACGGCACAGAGAAAAATTGCAAATTTCAAGGAAATCGTGAAACCCATGCCCTAGTGATGAGTACAGAGGTAAGAGTTGGTAGCAAAAATATCAGAAGACTTTGCAGAAGGTATCCAGTCCACAAGGGAAGAGGAAGGGGAGGTGCCATAAATGACTGGGAGAATCATTTTGGTGAACAGCTCCCGGTGGTCATTGAAGGGAAAGGCAGTTCTTGTGATACAGGGCACCAAATTTAGGGGGGAGTTAGGCATAGATGGTGATGGTGCGAGCTAAGAAGTCAAGCTTATTATCAAGCCACATACCAAGGTACTTCAAGGCAGGGCAACCTACAGAGGGGTGCCATCCAGTGTGGAGAAGACAGGTGAGGGCGACAGCCTGGCCAAATATTTGCTGGCTCTGAAGGTCATATACACTGTATTCTTGTTGTTGATCCTAAGTTGGTTGGTATGGAACCATCTCAGTACATTGTGGAAGTCATGCTGGAGTGGAATCTCCACAGCCTGAAGGGCTGGAAGAGTAAATGACCGTGTTATCCACATACTGTACCTATGAATATGCAAACAGACACAAGCACAGGGAAGGTTGTTTACAAAAAATTGAGAACAGGATAGGACCCAGGATGGATCTGTAGCAGACCTCTAAAGCAGTAGGTAAGGCTAGAGGGATTTTAGGGTGTATTAGTAGGGGTATCACAAGTTGTAAGTGGGAGGTAATAATCCCTCTTTACAAGACACTGGTTAGGCCTCATCTGGAGTACTGCATGCAGTACTGGAGGACACACCTTCACAAGAACATTAACCACATTGAGGCAGTCCAGAGAAGGACAACCAAAATGATGCAGGGACTGCATCAGAAGACATATGAGAACAGATTAACGGAGCTCAATATGTATACCCTTGAGCAAAGGAGGGAGAGGGGGGATATGATCAAAACATTCAAACACCTTAAGGGCATTAACAAAGTGAAAGAGTCTAACATGTTTCAGTATAAGAAAAATAGCAGGACAAGAGGACACAGCATGAGATTAGAGGAGGTTGATTAAGGGATAATGTGAGGAAGTTCCTTTTCACAGAAAGGGTGGTGGATGCATGGAACTTCCTACCTCAGGAAGTGGTGGCTATGAATACAGTGCAGGGCTTCAAACAGGCATGGGATAGGCATAAGGGAGCAATACAGATGAGTATGAATAGATAGGCTATTGAAAGAGCAAAGGGAGATGGCACATTTATAAGGTAGGAAAAGAAATGAGCAGACTGGATGGGCCTTGCGGTCCTTATCTGCTGTCAACTTCTATGTTTCTATGATCTCTGCTGAAATTGGGAGGTGAGGGGATGTGGTGCCTCCCACTTGTGTCAACTGTTTATGGCCCATGAGGTATGAACAGTATTAATCAACAGTGGAGCTGAGAAGCCAGCTGAGCTCAGATTGTTAAGGAGAGTGGGACACTGAGGCAAAGACTGTGATAAGATTGATGAATATAGCTGCAGTGATATGTCCCTAATCCATCTCAGGGAGGTTAGAAAATGGGCTTAATATAAGAAATCTGACTGGCTGGCACGGGTACATTAACTTACATTGAGAGCCCTGTAAGTTAAAAGTCTGATCCATGCCAACCCAGTAAAGTATCATGGTGCTTATCCTCCTTTATCATTGGCTAGAGCACCGTGTTTCATTTTAAAATCACTGCCATTTTGTTCTTTTTCTTAGCGAAAGACACTGCCTCCTGAATGCTCATTCAGCAACAATACAATACAATACAGTCACCCGGTTTACACAACTGACAGCCCACTTAGTGAGACTGATTGTGGATTCCCCTGCTCGACACTACAGTACATCTCACAACCTCACCTATGTAAGTGTTCCTATTTTTTATACCCTGACTGTCCGACTGATTCTCTCTGCAACCCGCCACTCACTGTCTCCCAAAAATGAAAGTGCTCATCACTTGAGCCAATGGCCGGGAGTGGTAGCCCCCCCCCAGAAGCAAAGAAGCATGCCCCAAAATCTCCCTCAGTTTCTAATTAAAAAGACATTACAGGCACTACTCACACACAAGAAAAGCCGGCTGACCAGTCAGCTTTGGAAAACCATATCTTGTCACTGCACTTTTTAAATCTGCAGCACATGGCTGTACCTGATACTAAAACAGACTGCCACCACAACACTGCGGAATTCAATATACCGTGATCGTCAAATGAGCGCTCCATCAATATGAGCAGCAGAGATTTACAACTTTGATTTCTATCTCTTGCTGTTACTGACAATATGTTTAAAAAAAAAACAGTTTCACCAATGGGGCAGCAAATCAGGAAGCACTAAGGGGGGCACTAAAACAGCACACTACCAGAGGTACATGGACTACTTTACATCAAAAGAAGAAAAAAAAGGAACTGTAGTATTTTTTTTTTTCAATTTAGTCTTTCTGTATCTATACTCCACTATTGCTGGGACAACCACCCTATCACAGACCCCTCAGCTGCAGCTTCCTCACTGCTGGTACCCCCTGGATTGCCCCCAGGGCAGGGACATGGCACCTGGCCCCAAAGGTGCCATGTACAATGGGATAGGGCGGGAGTCAACCAGGGGAGCCGATGTGCAGCCGAGGGGCGGGCATCATCTAGGCAGTAGAGGAAGGCTGTTTTTTCCTCTGTAGGGGGCAGAAATGTGCAATGACACCTCTGTCTGTCCCGCCCCCTCCTTTTAACCTTACTGACACCGATAGCTGTGGGACTCCTGTCCTCCGCCAGGGGTCCCCTGAACTCCAGCAAAGTCCTGCACCCTCCCCTCAGAGAAGGAGAGCAGTCGTGGGATGCTCAATCCTTCTTCCCCCGGCCAGTCCTCTGATGACCCAAGTCCATTCCTGAACCTGAGTCACCAGAACCGCAAGCAGAAATCCAACCACTGCACTGGCTGGCTGGTAGTAATTTTATAAAATTACTTCATATTTTTTTTTGTAATCCTAAAAAATGACACAGCTCATTTTTTAAGTGCAATAATACCTTCCAGTGTGGGTGGTATTAGGAAGCCTAAGCCTCACTCTCAGGTTCTTGGCAATAATGGGCATGCAAGGAATCACAGATACATTGCATAAGAGTAATAAACTTGTTTATTACTACCAAAAGGAAAATTACAGTTGCCCTAAGCAGTTCTTACCAATAGGAACTGGGAGCCAATGCTAACCGTTCCCTATACCTCGAGGAATCTCCATGTCTCCTGGGGTCTCTGAGGTAGAAGACGTAATATCTTACATTGTATACCTAAGATAATTACCATGGTTACTGTAAGACAGAAACATTTCAAGTTACAGAGATGAGCCCTACTGGCTAAATTAGTGGTGCCTCCTCAGTCCAAGATAAAATTATACAGTTTTGTTATAGTCATCACTTTGTAGAAACAAAGAGGTACAGTTTGTACATAGTCGTGTAGTAATACAAATCATCAGAAGATAGTAATGCCGACTTATATATCATAATTATTATAAGGACACAGGTGTCCTAACATTTTGTAAGCAAAAAATACATGTGTATATTGGAAAGTGAAATGTATAGCAATAATGTGCTCTTAGCCCTATATGTTAGTATAACATATACCTATATGCTAGCAGTCTGTGGTGTACCTCTGGTGGTACCAATTAGGGTGCAGGAATCTTGTGTAACATTCCCCCTTTTGTTGCCTCTCAAGGGCAACACAAGAAATAATAAGGAAGTGGATAGGGAGCAGGGGTTGTTTACAGACCCGATGCACGAGCCTTGTAAAGGAACTCCAGCTGCTCACAGTGTTGGTGTAATGTGCGTCATAGGCAGCAAAGCATAATAATAAGAAAAAATATGAAAAATGCTTGTATAATAACAAAACATTTAAAGGTAATCTCTAACCAAGTGTTAGTAAGTGCACTATTCAAATCACCATGATTAATGAGGGCATAGACTGCTTCATTAGCTTTGGAGATATTATTGCTGATGTGGATGAGATGGGTGTCTTTCCTGTCTAAAAGTGATTTTAATCTCAAAGTAAAGGATCAATGTGTACATTAAAATAAGGTAAATACTCTGAGAAAGTAAGCAGATAATCAGGGTTACTATCAATGATATCGGGATCCATAATACGGATGGGGAAATAACTGTGTGCCCAATAATATTAGTTTGATGTGGACTAAAACAAAAATTCGAGTCCTCAATAGAACGTGTTTTCTCACCATATTTAAAAGTCTTAAAATTAGTTACCACACAAAATTCACCATCCGAATTATACTGCATTTTCACAGTAGGCAAGTATAAGTCTGTTTGGAAATCCGTGTTGACAGGCAGTGAACCTCCTTCCAATAAGACTAGTACAACTTGGAATCATCTGGAGCAGATGTTGAGTACTGGTATTCTGTGCCATTGGTGGTGATGTCATCATCCATGGAAAAGGACCAATCGATACTATCTGGAGAATATCCACATACAGGTTTAATAACCTGAAATAAGTCACATCGACACAAATAAATATACCCTTTCTTCACACAACAATCCGTGTGCGGTGAGACCCATGTGTCCAGAAGAGGATGGAAAACCAGTAGAGGAGGCAAGTCAAGGCATTCTCTGTAGATGTCTTCATCAAGGTGCCCAATGGAGTATACGGATGCTAGTTTATCAAAGATAGCTGTTATAGGATCAATACATGGTAAAGAAACAGTAAAAGACACAAACATAGTATCCTTAATGGAGCATTTCTTAGAGGTAAAAAAGGACCAGTATAGGGGTGCCTGGTCACAAAACTTAAATTTCTAGCAGTAGAAATAGGAATAGTCAGAGGCTGTAGCATACACATGGCAACACAGTTAGGGGATTTGCAATGAGGATAATACCATTTAGACATATGTCTATCATGTATGATATCAGGAATTCTTCTGGATTCTAGATCACGGAAAAGATTGTTGATGGTAGTGATAATATAGGAGCCATATGCGGAACATAAGATTTCACGGGCCATGTATTGCTTATCTGCTTCTTTATTGTTTTGTGCAATAAGGGAGTTAATCTTGTCTTTAGAATCAGTAAGTGCCTTAGCAATGTCATGCATATTGTATATAGTGTATCTCTCTTCCTGACTAAGACCATCCACACCATGCAATAATGGTGGTATGATATCATTGACCATACCAGTTTGAAACTTTTGTGAATGTGCTTTGATAGTAGCAATGTCTGCTTTATTCCAGATAGACATTGCAATACCAAAAACATCAGTGACAGTGCCTGTGGCACCCATGACATCAGATGTGTCATACATATTTCTTTTATGACTTTGATCATCTGGTTTAGGTTTCCTCCTAAAATTGCCTCTATGCTTGGTGGTGTGTAACCTGGCAATAGGGTCTTGGCTACGAATCTGAAAAGCTGCTAAGCTACCAAGTAACAAAGTACTATAAAACAATGATGCATTAGCAGTATGGCACATACCAAATTATTTCATATTCCAGTAAGTCAAGTTAAACAAAACCAGTATATGCATATATTGTAAGTTGTTAATAAGTGAGCCAGGTAAGGCAGTGGCTGTGAGACCACTGCGAGGACCAACAGTTTGTTTTGGACATTGCAAAATCTGTTTCTCAGTAGGAGGTAACACAGATAAATACATGGCAGCTGAGGCCATGTTGTGTACAGCACACAATTTCCTGGCAGAATCTTTAGACAATGAATCACAATATTACAGATCAATTAAGGCAGTGATATTGTATAAACCAGAATGTCTAAGAGAGGTTTGGAGCAAGGGCAAAGTACCATTTGGGGATAATTTTGCATTCAGCCATCCATGATAAGTTCCCTTGGAGAGTTTGGCCTCTGGGAGTATTTGTCCTTGAGACTTGGTTTGCAACTCAATTTGTAGGGTAGATTTATCAAGAGCAACAACCAAGGCAGTGAGGTAAGCATCTGAACCTTCCTGGACAGTAATAAAATTGTCAGGAATACTGATGGAGACTCCCTCTGGGGTAGTTGCAGGTGGATAAAGGTGAGGAAGGAGGTGCTTTACAATGCCTTGGATGCAGGGGTTTACTCCTGAGGTGAGGAGAAAATGGAACAAGATAACCTGCTTGTCAGTGTATCTAAAAAGGAAAATCAGACATTAGCAAATTAGAACTATTCCACCCAATGAGGTGTGGAAAAGTAAGTATACTCCTTTATACAGTTTCAACTGGTTTGCATGTAACCATTTGTCAGTCAGTTTGTTGTTTTGCATGAGTCTAACTTGATGGACTGCTGGATTGAACTTGTTGACAATGGGATATAGGCCTTCCCACTTATTGGAGAAGGAATGTGTGGGATGTGCAAATCTGAGAACCATTACCTGATCCCCAACTTGCCAATCCACTTCTTGTGCATGTTTGTCAAACTGGATTTTGGACTGTTGCTGGGCCTTGCCCATGCAGTTAGCAGCATACAAATGAGTGTGTATGATGTCTTGTCTAAGTTTTTCCACATATTGGTCCACTGAGAGTGTCTCAGTCTGGTCTGTAGTGGGGGTGTGCAGATCAAACAATAGGCATTCAGGTAATCTCATGTTCCTACCAGTCATCAACTCAAAGGGTGTTAATTGGATGGTGGCTGAGAGTGTACCCTTAATTGCCATAAGAAGTAACAGCAGTAGGGAATCCCAGTACTTGGGATTGTCCTCAATGAAGTTGGAAAGCATTTGCTTAATCCATCTGTTGGCCCTCTCTGCTTGACTTGATGATTGTGGGTGGTTTGGTATGTGAAACTTCTGATGAACTCCGAGGAGTTCAAGGGCTTCTTTCATCAACTCACCTGTAAAACCAGTTCCTTTGTCAGAGTCAACCTTGAGAGGTAGGCCCCATCTGGAGAAAATCTGCTCCACCAGGATTTTGGTAGTGGTTTTAGCAGTGCACGTCTTATTGGGAAAAGCTTCAACCCACATAGAGAAAAGATCAGTTACCACAAGGGCATATTTGTTGTTTCTACTGCTATTGGTCAGGGGACCAATAAAATTGATCTGTATGGCATGCCTTAGGGCCAGAATGCCTTTGTGGTAGTAGCTTAGCATTATGTGTGGTAGGGATGGGGCTGTTTTGCACACAAACAAGGCAATTTTCTATGTACTGTTTGACATCCTTGGTGACACCAGGCCACCAGGCCATGGTCTTGAGTCTCTGGAGTGTGTTTTCCACTCTGTGGTGTCTACCAGTGGGGACATCATGCACTTGGTGCAGGAATTTGAACCTGAGATGATGGAGGACCACCCGCAATTCGGTGGGGGTGTCATCTGGTTGATACCAGATGAGCTTGTTGTCTGGGGACAGGTGTAACTTACCTTCTTGCCTTCGGTAGGGGTTATAGGTAGGTAGATAGATTCTTCTCAGTACCTTTGTCTAGGAATCTGAACACATCTTTGAGTTCAGAGTCAGCATGTCGGACTTCTGACATGTACAGGGGGAGAAGGGTGCAGGTTTCTCCTTAACTGCTGCAATGTGTATGGCCACTCTGGCCTCTGGATGGTCCATCATCCACATGTCCCCCCTTGGGCCCCTTCCTTTGCAAGGGTGTCAGCAGTGTCGAAGGCATGATGGGGTCATGTATGGAGTGGGCCTTAACTTTGTGTACATAGAGTTTGTGTGCAAACTTCTGTGCCAGTGAATGAATATATATTACTAGTTCCTTGTGTTTCACCAGTGTGCCATCAGAAGAGGTAAAGGAGTTCTTCTGCCAGAAAGGAACAAATTCTGCAAGGGAACAACAAACCCAGTTAGAGTCTATAAAAATGATGCCATCCTCGGTTCCATGCTGGATGAACTTGAGGGCACAGGCCACTGCTGCCATTTCCGCATACTGTGATGATGCCACACTACAATGTTTAGAAATCTTAACAGTGTTACAGAAAGGGTAAATTACTTATATGCCCATTCCTGCTATCTGTTCTCCCTGATAATAGGAAGTTGATCCATCTGTGAAGACACTACACAATGAGGTGCTCTCAAGTAGTTGTGGTGTAGCAGGAAGGAAATCTTTATCTTGTAGATCAGGTGGCTGCAATGTACAGTCATGGGGTTCTCCTTGGAAAATGATACCATGAACCAGCATAGATGGCCTTTTGGTTGGGTGGACCTTAATGTCTCTGTCCTGGAGAAAACCGGACCAGTGTGTCAAGTCTGGTATTAGAGACTGACCCATCCTTTACTCTATCTGATAGCAAAAAAGTTGTCGGGGTATGGTTTGTATCAATGACCAGGGGGAGTACCCAATGATATACAGAAAGAACTTGACAGCCCAGTAGGTGGCCAGAAGGTTCCTCTCTCAAAGGCTGTATTTCTGTTCTACTGGGGTCAAGAGCTGTGATGCATATGCAATGGGTCTCAGGGTGCCATGGACCTTCTGGGCCAGCACTGCAGACATAGCAATGTCAGAGGTGGTGGATTCCAGATGGAATGGCAAAGCTGGATTGGGGTTAACCAAAGCTGGAGCTGAGGCCAGGGCCTGTTTCAGTGACATCACAGCTTGGGTGTGAATGGGGCTCCAAGTTCAGGGGACATCCTTTTTCAGTAGTTCATACAGAGGTGCGGCCTTCAGAGCAAAATCACAAATAAAATCTCTAGAATAATTCATCATACCTAGAAACCTTCTAAGGGTGTCCACACTGGTGGGTAGTGGCAAATCTTGCAATCCTTGTATCTTCTTCCAGGTAGGGCTTTGGTCTTGGTCTGTTATCCTCAAGCCCCAAAAAAGTACCTTTTTCTGACATAGTTGTGCTTTTGCTGGGTTACACTTGAGGCCTGCCCTCTGGATGAGGGTCAATAGTTGATCTAAGAGATCCAGATGTTGTTCCTGTGTGGCTGTGGCCAACAACAGGTCATCCACATACTGCAAGAGACACTGGGGTGTAGAGAAACCCACAAGGGCATCCATCATGTGAAAATGGAAGAGGAAGGGGCTGTTGTGGAACCCCTGTGGTAAGCAGGTCCACGAGTACTGCCTGCCCTTAAAGTGAAGGTGAACTTATATTGACTTTTGGGAGCCAATGGCAATGACCAGAAACCATTGGAGATGTCCAGGGTACTAAACTATTGTTGGTCAGGGGTCAGTAGTCATAGCATGTCTGGTGCTGATGCCACAGTTGGGGCACAACTGGGTGTGACCTGGTTTAGTCTCCTGTAGTCAGTAGTAAGTCTCTAGGCACCTGTGGGTTTTTTCACAGGCCACACTGGGGAATTTGCAGTGGAAACACATGTCCTGATTACACCTTGCTTGAGGAATGATTTTATTGTTTCCCTAAGAGAAGACAAGGTCTCAGGTGAAAAGGGGTATTGCTATAGCCTCTCATGTGCTGTGCCTGTCACTTCAATGACAGTGTGCATCCTGCAAAAATCATATTTGTTAGTGGCAAATGCCTCCAGATGCCTTTGTAGAATGGGGAGGAGCTTTGGGAAAAGCTCATGATTGTTAAACAAATCTGTGACATCATACTCTGTGTTATTTGCAGAAATTGTTGCAACCACATATGAGTCAGGGATCATGATGGTGTGGTATTGTCCCTGAATTTGTATCAGTAGCATGTTGGCTAGATCTACCACACAGCCATGTGGTTCCAAAAAGTCTATTCCGATTATACTAGGGTGATCATACAGTACCATTAGCTGAAAGGTATGATATGCCTTCAGGTGTCCAAATGTCACAGGCAGTGGCAGGGAGCGGTATGCAGGTAACCTAGTTACGTCTACTCCAGATATGTTGGTCCTCCATCCGGTAGACCAAGGTGATGTGTCTGGGTTGTCCTCCTGTAACACAGACACAGCCACACCCGTATCCAGTAGTACTGTCAGTAGGCGGCCTCCAACCTTGGCTTCAGTGTGGGTCCTTCCATTTGTATCCAAGACCAGCTTGTTTACAAGATGGACTGGGGCCTGTAATTGTCAACCTGCAGCAGTGGACGCATGAGGAAACTCTTGAAAGAGAGTCTGGGCCTGGTTCCTGTGAACCATCTCAATATGCTGTACTAATGCTATATAGGGAGCCACTTCCAGGTTCAGTCCTGTAAGGGCCTGAGAGCCTGGACTTCCTGTGTCCCTGTGGCCTATGGAGGCCTGCTCTCCTGGCTGTATTGTAGCAAGGGCCTGTACCAGAACAGCATCCGCTACGGAGCGTACTTTCCCAAGGAGGTCTCAGAGACTCCAATTCTCATTGTCTATTTCCCTATATGAAGGGCCTGGTCTCTGTTGTTTACCCTTATTGTTCTTATGGTGTTTCATATATTTGTGGTAGTTCCGGTTTCCACCCCAGGATTGTTGTTGTTGTTGTTGGGCCTGCTGGGGGTGTTGGTTGTATGTGGGGAGGGGCTGTTTCTCTTGGGCCTGCCCCTCCACCATGTAGTGTGTTGTGACCTCCGGAATGGCTTCCATGGCAGCTACTTTCTTGGAACTGGAGCCTGAATCATGGATATAGAGTTGATAAACTCTCTATGTTTTCTGAAAAATATCGGCAAATCTCTCTGTGTTGGGATAGGTGGTTGGCTCTACCTTTTCTCTTACTGTAGGGATCCTGTTCCTAAGGAACAAGGTCTTATACTCAATGAGGTCCACATCTGCGGCTTCTCCTGCAAGGTGCTTTCCTGCTCAGTAGGCCATCCAGAGCCTCTGGTGAAAAGTTACTGGACTTTCTTTCACATTCTGTTTCACAGGGTATGTGAGCATCACTCCCACCATACCTGGCTTTTGTTCAGTGATGAATTCAGATGCTACTTCATCAGAGGTGGTGTAACCATCCTGGAAGACGACATCGAGGCGTTTCACCCACAGGCCAGGATCAATGGTCTGGCGTAGGATCTGGATCTGGTAGTCTGCAGCGAGACTAAGCATTTCACATTTAGCATGTACCTTTTCCAAGTGGCAACTGAGGTTGTCAGATGGGCTCATCTGACCAGTACTGTCGGGTATTTGCTGAACAGAGTGAGCCATTTGTAGGGGATTATTGGGACAATCAAGAGGAGGTAGATTACCTTGGGTGTCCTCCAGGGCTGCCTGAGCCACAGCTTCAGCCACAGAATGAACCATGCCCTCCTGTGTACCAGCCTCATGTAGAAGCTGCCTAATCTGGGTCTTGAGAACCCATTTGTTTTTCTCAGAGATGGGCACGGTGCTTAAGGCACTTTCAATCATTTTCTCTGTCTCCTGCCTGTCTTCTACATTAATAATGGCTATAAGTGGTGTTGTTGGGACTAGGCCTGGGCCTGCTCCCCCATCATGGGGTCACCATGTTGGCATCACCCACAATCTGCATCATGCCACCAATGATGTAGGGATGTGGTGTCATGTGACAGGGGTCCACCAAGTTGGGGGTGGTGGGGAGGGGTGTCTGGGCCATAGTAAGGGTGTGACTGGGCATTGGACTGGAAGATGTCATCATCTGACTCCTCCTCTTCAGATGACATCAACAAGGTAGGGGCTATGCCTCCTATTGCCTTGACGTGACCAACCAGCACCTCTCTCTGATGGCTCAGTTTCACCATTTTAGATTCACATTCTTCATGACTCACTTTTGCAATGTTCTGATCCACATCATACTGCATCTGCTTCTGTAACACTCTATACACAGTGCTCAATTCACAGTTGTTCCTAGTAGCTACTCCTAAGTCATTACGTACCTGGTTTATCTCGTCCTGTAATTCTCCCAACTCCTCATGCATCCGATCATTCATTCTACTTAACAAGTCATTCATTTGCAAAGCCTGCCCCATATCCTGTCTCAAACATTCACACTCCTGCTTCAATATACAAAGTTTCTGCTCACCTGCCTGAGCAGAATGATGCAAAAGGGAATCCTTTTCATTTGGAGCTCAGACTCCAAATCCTGCTCATGTCTGACACATTCAGTTTCCTGCAATCCCATCTCTTGCTTAAGGATGAGATTTGCAGTTCAAGGCATCGAAACCTCACTTCAGAGGCTTCCAAAGCAGCATAGAGAGCCACAACCAACAGCCCTTTAGCTTCTCACTTTCTGGCTGTTTGTCTCATCTCTGTGTACTTTGTTGAAATCCCCAGCACAGAGTTGTTGGATTGACTTGCATCCCAGGTGAAGTCAGCCTATCCTCCATGGGAGACAAGGAAGTTTGAGACATCAAGTCTTAGGTTTGCACAGATATTTGATATGGTGGCCATTGTGTGGGAGGGAACAAAAAATCAAATTGTGAAAAGGTGCTGTGCTGTGTATCAATCCACAACAAGTGCAGTAGTTCACAGTGCACTTGTAAGCTTGCAATTATAAACTGCCAAGGGATGAGGTGAGTCGGCATCGACCACACCCAGTAAGCAGACAGACTTTGCAAGTGATTATAAAGTGGGTGAAAATGAGAGAGGTGGTGCGGGAATGCACACCTACAGTCCCCATTAGGAAGGGGAAAGTTGTAGCAACAAGTGAAACTTTCTAAACTCCAAATACTGCCTGCCTGTGGTCGTCAATTTTTAGGAGGTCTAAGCCTCACTCTCAGGTTCTTGGCAATAATGGGCATGCAAGGAATCACAGACACATTGCATAAGAGTAATAAATTTGTTTACTACTACTAAAAGGAAAATCACAGTTGCCCTAAGCCATTCTTACCAATAGGAACTGGGAGCCAATGCTAAGCGTTCCCAATACCTCGAGGAATCTCCGTGACTCCAGGTGTCTCCAAGGTAGAAGACATAATGTCTTACATTATATACCTAAGATAATTACCATGGTTACTGTAAGATAAAAACATTTCTAGTTACAGAGATGAGCCCTATTGGCTAAATTAGAGCTGGCTCCTCAGTCCAAGATAACATTATACAATTTTGTTATAGTCATCACTTTGTAGAAACAAAGAGGTACAGTTTGTACATAGCTGTGTAGTGATACAAATCATCAGAAGATGGCAATGCCTACTTATATATCATAATTATTACAAGGACACAGGTGTCCTAACATCTTGTAAGCAAAAAAATACATGTGTATATTGGAAAGTGAAGTGTATAGCCATAATGTGCATACATATCCTGATATCTGCTCTTATGCAATAGATGCCCTTAACCCTATATGGTAGTATAACATATACCTAAATGATAGCTGTCTGTGGTGTACCTCTGGGGGTACCAATTAGAGTGCAGGGACCTCGTGTAACAGCGATATGGGCAATCCCGGACCTTCCAGGGGCTATAAGGCCCTCCGCCTGTGGCATCCGGCTTCACTACACCCCTGGGCAGTCTGGTATTGCCCAGTGTTGGGTATTTATTGCTTGTATAGAATAAGTTACTCATAGCAGGGAAGAGACAGTGGAGTGGTGCTTCCTAAAACCAGACTGGATGGGAAACAGGAAATTTGAAGAATGGAGAAAGTCAGCAAGCGAGCAGGTGATAGACTCTTGCAAATTTGCAAGGGGGGGAGCGAGGTTCACAGAAAGTTGCCAGGAGAGGAGGAGCCATCCACTTTGTGCAAGGATACATTCAGAATAGGTGATTGGGGGTACAGGACCACTGAACCTCCAGGGTTATACTGGACATACAGCATTCAGGATGGGTGATTGAGGGGGTGGAGAGACCCTTAAACCACCATGATTATACAGGATATATTTAGGATGGGTGATTGGGGAACCAGTAAACCACCGGAGTTATTAGAAAAATACATCCAGCACTCCAAATAGTATTCAGGGAGAATATTTTTATTAATACAAAAAAAATGTATAACAAGACTTACTATTGTAAGCACAGAAATATAATGGATGTGAAGTGCAAACAAAATTTCCAGCTCAAAAAAGATCCTCTTCCAGCCTCATCGCTTCAGGGCAATGCTACCCCTTCATCAGGAGGCATGACCTAAAGTGCAATACTGATGCTTTACATAATGTGAATACAGGTGCCATTCATTAAATCCTTAAATTATTAAACTGCCAGAGTTATACTGGAAACATTTAGGATAGGTGACTAGGGGGTGAGTGGACCAGTAAATCACTAGGATTATGCTGGAAACATTCAGGATGGGTGATCGGGGAATGGGGGACCACTAAACCTCCAGGGTTATAGTTACACAGGATACATTCAGGATGGATGATTGGGGGAACAGCTTGGCACAGAAGCAGGTGACTGCAGGACAGTTGCCCTACCTTCATGGGTGAGGGCACGGGCTTAGTGCACAGATATGCAAATGCTGGGTCCCTCATTCAAACTGGTGCAGTGGTTTATTCAAAGGTATTCAGTAGCAGAAAATATAACCACTTTGGGTGCTGTTTACCACTGCTGAAAACCTTTCAATATACCGCTATGCCAGTATACATGAGGGATCCCCTCATTTGCATAGGTGAAGCAGTATAGGTAACGTCTTCATGCTATCGGGTTTGGGCAATGCTCCAGGGGCCTCTGAATATGGCCCTGCCTGGAGTGCTGGTGCAAACCCAGGTTCGCACCAGCACTAACCACATTTGTGCTGGCATTAACTTTTCAATAAGGGGACCATGCATATATTTCCTATTGTATGCATACCATCGCAATAATCACAACTTTTCAATGCTGGAAGCTTTATGTGCTTCCATGCCAGTGACCAATTTTAGGGAGCAGAAACAGAAGTTTGGTCAGGCAGCTGGGGTAGTACTGCTGTGTGGCAGCAGTCTAGGTCAAGGGAGGGTACTGTCCAGGTCCCACCACTGCAGCAACCCCTGCAGTGGGCCAAAGTAGTTTGTCTCCACTGCAGGAGATTGCTGGGTGCTTAAAAGGCCTCATGTGTGGGGATGCACAGACTGCACTAGGACGCCTGGAGAGGGGGCAGGGAGGAAAATCAAAAAGGAAAAAATCTTCCTGTCACTGAACATGATGGCCTTCAGAACTCTTGAGCCCTATGATGTGTGGATCCCACCATCTGGACTGTGGGGAGAGTGGCAATCAGGGCTGTGCATGGCCGGTACCAAGGCTCAAAGCAAGGCATGTGATGGAAGAAGTGCAGCAAAAAGCTATATGGAAAAGAACAACAGCTATTCAAAGCTCTAAACAGACACATGAAACATGTAACAGGAAATGGAAACACTGGATATGTTTAAAAAAGAGCAGCATAAGTAATACTGTGTTTTTTTACTTTTTTTTTTAAATGTGTTTGACCTCTGTTCACAGAAAAGGTGAATGCTTGCTTTATTAAAAAAATAGCTTGCTTAGCTGACCCAGTGACTCTGCAGTAATTCTGTTGTCTGCCCCGCTGGCAAACAGTGTTTGGGTGCAAACTATGATCATCGGGGATCAGCAGGGGGAGGGAGGATATTTTTTCTCTTTCTAAGCCTCTGCCAGCACCACAGCTGTGCCATTCCCTCACAGTCCTCCAAGGTACCTGGGCTAGCTAGGCCTACTAACTTGACATCCATGCTACTACCTTTGCCTCCACATAGCCGTGGCTTAACCATGGGCTTGGAAGGAGAGAGCGGCACCCCATCCGCTACCCCTTACCAACTTGAAGTCTTTGTCAGGCAGTAGCTAGGGTGTCCAGGTTCAGTCCTTCTGAAGTGTGGTACTGAAGGTTGTCATCAGGCCAGCTGCAGGGCATTTTCTGGTTTTCTCCCATCCCTGGGGACATCAGTGTGCTGGGAGGTCCAAGGATCGCATGTACACAAGGCATGCTGCTGCTTTGGCACTTGGCCAATGTCCTCCCCATCCACATTACCTCCTGAGCTACACGGCTACCCGCGGTCACCCAGGTGGCAGTATTGCAGCAGGAATGGTAACCCTCCCTTCCCGGAGGAGGAGAGCAGTCACTGGGATGCTCAATCCTCACCCCCCGGACAGCCCCCAGAAACCTGAGTCTGCTCCCAAACCTGGATCATCTGCACCATAAATGGTAGCACTACTGCTGCATTGATGGGCCAGTGAGGAGGGACCATTGAGTGTCAAATGACTACTTTCCTCCCTGAAGCTGGGGATCCAGATGTCTTGTTCAGTGGCTACCATCTGATGAAGATTAAGAGGTAACACAACAGGAGTCTCAACACATGGGCACTCAAAACACTTAAGTTCATATGTATGTGGAGGTATGCAAAAGCACACTTTTTTTGCAGTAAGTGACCACAGGAGAAAGGGCAAAATAGAAAAGAATCCCTCCCAACTGTAGCATGAAGCTCCAGCCTGATGCGGGAGCCACATCACTCACCAGGCACATCTCTAATGTGAATGAGGACATATGGGAGTGCGGACAGGCCTCGCCATCTTGCTTGGCCTTGGAAGGAGGGGAATCCATGGGGGAATCACTGAGTCTGTAAGTCATGGGAAAGGTGGGTGAGGGAGCTAGATGGGCTGGAGCAGTAGGGGTCTGAATGGGTTGAATGGGAGAGGAAGGATAACATCTTTTATGAAAAAATGTATATAACTTGCGATAAATGTTAGTACTAAATATGCAGATTTAACTGTTACACAACATGCTGTTGTCAATGGTTACAAATGTGAAACCAGGTCAGTCTGCCATAGTTCCCTCCCTGCATTCCATATGTGCTAACAAATCAGACTCAACAAGGAAACATTCTTTTTGACTGAATTACTATAAGAGCAATGCTATTGACACAGCACAGCAGTTTTGGAGTTTGGGGGAGGAGGCTGCCAGCTGATTCTGCCTAGCTTGCACTACACCTGTTTGAGTGATTACTTAATTTGTTAAGTTGGACACTCAACATCCACACACACCACAGTTAAACTGGTGCCATGCAAGTCCTTGCTGCATCTCTAGGAAGCCTGGCTGGCTCAGGGGCAGGGACTTGTGTTTTGATTGCTGAGTCGTCCTGTCTTATCTCTCACTCTGTATCTCTCATCCTTTTGGTGGTGCTACAGTGTGTGTGTGTGTGTGTGTGTGTGTGTGTGTGTACAGAGCCAAGGACATACATTTTATTAGACCCCAGAGCAATTGGCAGCAGTTGAAACTGTCAGTTGCAATTCAATGCAGTTACAATTAGTTGCAACTGCATTAGATTGCAGTCATTAAATAGTGAAGTTGAAATTCACTGCAGTTGACAATTCCTTGACCCATCCAGGTTTGTTTTTGTGGTGTACTGCAGTTTGTTTTCTTTTTCTTTCCTGGGGGGGTCAGGGGGGGGTCAGGGGGGCTGCGAATATCTAATGGTCCTCAACCACCTGCACAAACCTTACAGCCAATAAAATGCACCCCTGGCTCCTAGGCATGAAGCTACCACCAATTAGGAGAGATAGAAGGAGGAGCCAGGAGCTTGAGAGTGTCTGTGACTGGTAGCATGAGGTGGTGGGGAGACCATGCTTAGGTAGGAGAGGAGATTGTCTGGAGAGGAGGCATCTGTGTTAGTGTGTGGGCAATGGAGCAAGCAGCATTTTTTCTGCAGGAATACGTTTGGCAGTTCAGCCTTTAATTTAAAATTAAGTTAACTGTGTCCACTGTCCTGATGTGTCTGGTGCCCAGAGAGAGAGACTAGTGGGTAGCTGTGCAGGTCCCAGTCAGTCCTCCAGCAAAGCCAGGCAGAAATTGTGTGAAGGCAGCAAGTCAGTGGTTTGTTCATGGTTGGCATCAGCCTGTGACCCCATCGGCCGGGCCTGTTGGGCGACTCTCACTTAGTCTCAATCAGGTCTTCAGAGTCAATGAGGAGGACGAGTGGTAGGTGCACCAGTTCCACTGCACGGAGTACTGGAGTGGGGACGTGAGTTTGGGTGGGGGACCGACTGTGTCAGTTGGGAGGAAGAAGCACACAGCACCAAAAAAACACACCAGCACCACCACTGAGTAGAGTAGCAGTGGCAGCCTAAGCCATGGAGCCACCCACCGACGCTGACCGAATCATCACTGACACCTGACCAAACTGGCAACAGGCTAGTACGGTGAGCAAGGTACTGTATGGGATTTGTATGTAAGACCTGCCAGGGCTAGGCAGTGGGTCATAGAAAGGAGAAGGATGGTCTCTCACAGACTTCTGAGTCTGTCTGTGTGTCTGCTGTGTATCTGGCTTGCTTGTCTGGCTGGTTGAGGGTTTTGGAGCTGTGGGGCCAGGGGGCCCGAACTTGAAAAGCCAAGGCGATTGTTAATCATTGATCTACCGCTGGCAGCCTGTCTGGGCTCTCTCACTGACTATGGTGGCATTGTGAGTAAGTCAGACTCCCCACGAGGTCAAGGAGCTGGCCAGGCACAGGTGGTCGGTTGGTGAGTTCCCGGACTCATAGAAGGCCAGAGTGCAGAGCATAGTCGGTCAGGTCCAATGGACAAAATGATTGTTGTTTGCCATTGTAGGAATCAGATAGACTAAATATTAAAGTCCTCACAGCAAGATGAACAAAATTTTAAAAAACACATTAGTGTACGTGCTGAAAGCTAAAACAAGTTCAGAAACTGTGTTAGAAACTGTTATTTAACATGCATGAGTTTTTTTAGCTTTAAATTTAAACTATGGATACATCTCAGTTCTGGTATACCATACATGAGGTATTTCTAGGGGTCCTCCCTTAAGCTGTTCTTAGGCTCACAGATTCTACAACTACTAGTAAACTAACATATTTTAATGGTTAGCTCAGTTTGCAAAAGGGTCCCTTCTAGCTTCTGTGGGGTGTTTAAGAGGCCCTACCTATACTATATTTTAGACTCACAGTTCTTTTTCTAAGTAACTAGTGTTACTGCTGCTTATTTTTCTATACTGTATACTGTTTTACTGTCCTGTTTCAACTTGTTACTTTCAGAGGCTTAGTATATTTTGTTGCTGTTTTGATTAGTTATTGTGCTTTAGTGGGTCCCTACTGTGTGTGGATTTGTTTCACTGCACCTTGTATTTGCATTTTAAAGAGCAGCCAGCTTCTTAGCTGCTGCTCCCTCCAACACATGCAATACCTCACCTGCTCCAGAGTCGAGGGGCATAAATAATTCCTTTTGTTTCTGCCCATTTTTTGAACTTATACTAGTGCTAAATCCCACATGCTAAAAACGGAGCTGCTTCCTGACCTTAACCCACAAACACTCTCCTATGTAGGCACTTGCAGCCCCATTTTGTGATATCAGAAGGCAAAGGCTGTGTGTGCATGCTCCCCATTGATTTCAAGGGGGGGGCTCTTCCATACATTTTATTAACTTTTATAGTCGAAATTTTAATATAAAAAAGATATGAAGTTAAAAAAGTACGACAAACTACTACATAATAAAATTCAATGATGGTGAAAATTGAAAAAAAATTATTGGATTTTCATCAGTTAGTTGAAGTCAGAAATTTCAAACTAGTTTAAAAAATCAGTCATAATGCGTGGTAAGTCAGTTATAATTGGTTGTTCAACTGGTTTCGCAGTCTACATTTTACTGACTGGATTTTTGTCTTCTCAACTGTTGGTGACATTTGAGGAGTCTGTGATGTTGTTTGGTTTTCAGTGCACAATACCATTGGCCTCCTTGGATTACATTTTTGATGGCATCAGCTTTTCGAGAGGCAAGACAAAAAAGCATGTGCATTTTCGTCCATCTTCCTTGGATCAACTTCACTTTGTTGATTAGGCAACACAACCTCTCTGAACTCTTCCCAAGTCCCACCCAGTGACTGCCGGCTGCTGCTTGAGACACAAGACACAAGAAATATTCATCATCATCATATCTCTCAGCTGTCTCTGATTTTCAGAGATATCCCTGATTCTGACTCAGAATTTTCCTCTGTTCTTTGTTAAATGTGAGTTTTAACAGTGGAGATTGTAAGCGCAAAATAATGTCAAACATTACAGTTACTGACTTGTTCTTCAGAAAATGCTTCTTGCACTAATCCTTTTATTCTATTAGATTTCAGAGTGAATATTACCAACCTGTAAGATGTATCCCTGATTTTTGGTCTTTGTATCTGATTTTTATGTTGTCTTGCACACGTGCAAGCAACATTTTGTGGCAGTAGGAGATTAGTAGGAGAAATGCAGAGGTGTGTCAGTTTTGGTGAACGCAAGGCATGCTTTAGAAGGTGCGTCCCTCGTTCACCAATTAGCGAGCATGCTAGCAGTGACACAAGTGTTTTGTAGTGCCACCAACTTGAAATGATTTCACCTCTGCAATCAGAGCTAAGCTCCATGCAGAGGCATCGATGACACACCTCCGCTATGTGCCTTGCCTGGTGTAACATTTCAATAAACATGGCGGTGGTTAAGCCTTCCTCCTCTTGCAATCCCTAGAAAGCTGACTTCAGGGGTGCCCAATCCCCCTGTTGGCATGTGTAACCCCCGCAAGATTGTGTGGCACACTGGGAACCCACCCCAGTGTGCCTCCCTGTGTTCGGAAGCCAACGGCGTCTGCATTTTCCTGTCCCTGCCCAACTCAATTGTGAGCCTCACTGGGAGCCCACCCCAGTGTGGCAAACATCACACCCCCAATGTCATGGGGCACACTGGGAGCCCACCCCAATGTCCCCAACATTGTTTCATACACCTGTAAAGAAA
Organism: Neoceratodus forsteri; assembly: GCA_016271365.2. Taxonomy (NCBI): domain Eukaryota; kingdom Metazoa; phylum Chordata; order Ceratodontiformes; family Ceratodontidae; genus Neoceratodus; species Neoceratodus forsteri. The sequence goes on along the minus strand of CM028134.1, from coordinate 313,236,367 downwards.
GAAAATGGTCCATGCTGTTTTTTGTTTTTTTGGAACCTAAAACAAAGGAAACGGTCCCTTGCAGTTGGCAGGCCCTGTTTTCCCAACCTGCACCCATCCTCTGCACACCCCACCTCCCCACTCCTCCCCCATACCCCATACTTACTGCCAGAGGGCCGGTGCCACAATCTTCGGTGGAGCAGGAACACGTCTGCACTCTTCAAAGCTGACTGCAAACTGAAGAAATGTCGGTAATCTATATAATGGCATCAGTGGGAGAGGTTTCAACTTAGATGGATATCTCAGCCATTTTATTGACTGTTGACTCCAAATTTTCAACATAGGGTTCTTGGGACCCCACCTCATGAAATCAGTCACTGTCATTTTATTTGGCCCCAAAAGGTGATTTTGCAGTCACTGTGTGGAATCCGTTTTTGGGACTGAATAACAAAATGACAGTGCCACTGTTCATGAGGTGGGCTCCCAAAAACCCTATGTTGCAAATCTGGTGAAAAAAATTCAAAAAAATGGCTGTGTTATGAGCGTGCATTGCGCAGTTTCCACACACACTCGTAACTTTGAGAATTTTTAATATTTTCACTCCAGATTTTCAACATTGCCATTTTTTCACACCTCCTTATGAAAAGTACAGCTGCCATTTTTCACATCCTTCCTGAAATGTATTTTCACACATCTGACGCACAATGGTGTGGTCGCTGTGGGAAATCAATGTTCAGAACAGATTAAGAAAATCACAGTGTCACTGTTCATGAGAAGAGGCCTCAAAAATGCCTATGTTGAAAATCTGGTTAAAAAAATCCCCAAAACAATTATGTAACGGGTGTCTGTTGCTCACTTTCTATGCATGCTCGTGACTTCACCAATTTTCCAGATTTTCACTCCAGAGTTTCAACATTACCATTTTTTACACCTCCTCATGAAAAGTACAGCTGTGATTTTTCATATCCTGCCTGAAATGTGTTTTCACACCAGTGGCACCAAATGGTGCAGTTGCTGTGCAAAATCACCTTTCAGCTAATGAACTGATAGTGCCACTGTTCATGAGGTGGGGTCACAAAAAGCACATGTTAAAAATTTGGAGTGAAAGTAACCAACAAACACCTGGGGCATTAGGGTTTCCAACTGTAACACCCCACCCTGTAGATACTGACAGGTGTCCGGAGTGTGACTTTGGATTTTTGGCTATAATGGTCATGCCATTCCATCCCCAGCCTGTAGCCACTGACAGGCATCGAGGTGTGCCTTGAACTCTTCAGACCCAAAGTTCACCCTGTTCTCCTATAGTGCACCTATCTCAGCATATTTCCTTATGGAATGGGGTGAGTGTAAGGCCTGAAGACCCCGAGGCACACCATAATACTTGTCGGTGTCTGCAGGGTAGGGTGAGGTGAAATGGTGTAAGCATTATGGCTGATGACTCAAAGGCACACACCAGTTCCTGTCAGTCTCTGCAGAGTAGGGGTGGGGTTGGTGTCAGTTCAAGACTTCACTGCCATTCCTATTATGCATCTCTCTAACTTCTGCACTACCAATGCCAATGTCAGCAAGACAACATTCAGCACTGACAAATGCTTGTTATAAGTCTTGTCCCTGATTTATGAGGCAAGGGGTTGAGAGATATGATCATCATTGCTGTTGTAGTACTTATTATTTATTTATTTATTGTATTATTTATTGAAATTGTTTCATGAGGAAGGCACACTGAGCAAGAAGATGCTCATCTCCCAGTGCAACCTAGGGAGTGGGGGTACAATGGGAGATAACTCACAGGTTATCAAGAGTTACATATAACAGGATACAGAAGAACATAGTTGAACAAGTTACAGTAATTCAGTAGACTGAGTTTACTGTTGAACAGTTTACAGAGATAGAGTTTCAGATATAGAGTTGCAGGATGCAGAGGTAGAGTTATGGTTATACAGTCGTGTGATGAATAGGGATAAGACATTCAATACAGTTCAACAAAGCAACACATGGAAGGCAGAGTTTATACATCAGACTTAACCAGTGATATATGCTAGTAAACTTATAACTCAGGGGATAAATTGGATAGCTGAGGTGTGGCACTGGGATAGTGAAACATGTGAAAATCAGGCAAGTATCAAGTATAATTTAGGACAGGATGAAAACATGTACCAAGAAGTGCTGAAGTTGATATAGATAAGCCAGCTTCCATAGCGTAAGCTAGGTGCCGCTGGTCAGCAGTCAGGAGGGGAGGGGTTGTCAGGGGTCACCTGTGAGGGATTAGGTGCAGGAGCAATTTTCCGAGAGGTAATTTGCAAGTGCTGAAGATAGGGAGTGGGTAGAGGAGGAGTGGTGAATTTGAGGAGGGAGTTTGTTACAGAGTTTGGGGAAGCAGTGGGAGAAGACAGATTGCCCGATAGTGGTTTTCCGCCTAGGGATTTGTAGCTTCCAGATGTTGAGGGATCTGAGAGCATGAGAAGGGGAAGGAGCTGGGGTTAGTAATGTAGAGAGGTATGACGGCAGGGCGTCATGCCAGAATTCGGCTACAAATTTAGCACAGTGCTGTAGGCAGCAGTTTTCATGGGATTGGAATGCTAGGGAATGGTAGAGGTTGCAGTGGTGGGTGCGGGGGGTGGCATCAAGGGTGAAGTGACAGAAGGCATGGAAAAATGTGTCCAGTCTGGATAAGGTAGATTTGGGAGCAGCACTGTGTACTATGTTGCAGTAGTCAAATGAGGGAAGGATAATCTTATGCACTAGTTCATGTCTGGCAGTGACAGGGAGGCTGTTGAGGTTCCTGTAAAAGGCACTGAGCTTGGCTACTTGAAATTGCTTTCCACTACTTAATCCTGGCCTTTTTTTTGCAATTCCAAGTCTAGCTGCACCTAAAATAAGGTTAGCTATTGCACTTCTTGATCCCATATCCCAATTGCTGCTACTACTACACCTTTTCAGTTATTGGGCAGTAATGAGTATTTTTATAAAGAAAAAAACATCCATGGTTCTTGAAGTCTATAATTCTAGTAAGGATCTGCTGGGCATTAAGAAGTAATGTGCTGCACAATGAGAAAATATGTTATTTTAAGGGTTTTTAAAGGTAAAATGAACCCTTTCAGTCTCTGTTAGGCATTAGCTTGAATTTTAGTATTTTTTTCAATCCACCCACCCTGTCTACATACTTATACAATTTCCAACTCCTTTGAAGGTGCACGGCTGCACTGTGTAGTCCACCCACTCCACCCTTCATAATGTTTTGATGCCACATCTTGAGTTATAAAAAAAATAGCATGGTTAATGATGGGCACAAATAGATTGTTATGGTATGCTGATGGCCATTATATATAGGAATGAGCTTGTTTAATAAAATTGTTAATTTCCGTTTACAGTGATAACTAATAACTGTGTCTGTTTTGAGTGTTCAAGGAATGCTTTTCTTCTGTTTAGAAGAAAACTCCTCAAAGTGGTAGTTCCCAAATATTTGGCATCTCTCATGTACTTCCTGCAAGCAGCCACAAACCTCCAATGATGACCCCTGCTGTTAATTTTTGTTTCCAGTTCTGTTATGATATAGTATGCAGTGCAACATCTGATTTTATGTATGTTGATGTCAAAGTTTACATTTATTGGCCTGGCTGGAGACAGAATTTTATCCCTGATGTCATCAGTGCCCTGTAAGGTCAGACAGCAGTGTTGCTAGCATGTGAATTTATCTTAGTAACAGGAGAAATTGTGTCAAACGATGGGCGTTTAAACAAATATAACTGAGATATTAATGGAAGCCTCACAGCAGCCATATTTAATTACATCCATCATTAGTCAAAAAATGCTAAGGCAAAATCAAAACTGGGATAATAAAAGGCCTTTTGTTAGGCACCAAACAAAGTTTGGAGCCCACCTCATGTGGTGTGACTATTTTGTGTGCCAGATTTTCTAAAGTGGGGTGTGTAAGGAACTAGTCCTCACTGACACCCAGCAGAAAATCGAACATGTAATTTAACCATGTCTATTCCATTGACTTAGTGATATGACTGATACTTGTCTTTTCCAATGCTTATAATCAGTTATATTCAAATGTGCTTTCCCTGTGCTCGTTTCATCCTGTATTTATGTGTCAGTGTTGTTAATTAAACAACTCTAAGGAGAGGAGGAAAGACACAGTACCCAGCCGGGATTAATTTGCTATGTTAAGTGATTGTGGATACAAGAATCAGTTTGTGGTCGAACTGAGTTAATGGTGATCTCATCTAGGAGCTAAAGTGAGTAGGTAAGTTCAGAGATACAGTAGAGACAAAACAGAGTTGTAGAAGAGACACTGAACTCGGCGAAGTAGTCAACGTAAAGATACATTTCTTTTCATTTTAAATCTGTTCCAGATTGGAAAGGTCATGGGTTTCTTGCACAAACCAGAGTTACTGATATGTGATACCAGTATTTGGAGACAGCCAAAGTAAACAGTGAGTAGTGTGAAAGACAAGACACGTTGGGGGACTTAGGCCAGGATTCATTATTTACATTATATTCACTTTGATGTTAAATCTAAATCTTTTTTTCTACACAGAAGGATCGTTTGTGCTGGTCAGAAATACAGTAAGGATCATCAGTGCCCATCAGCTTTCCAGCTGCACCTACAGCAGCAAGTACCTGTCACTGAAGGCAAGGGGTAATTTTAATCATTGTTCTCAGTTTCAGTCTGAGAAGCAGCTAGCCATACTGCTTGTGCAGCAGTCTTGGTGTGCCCATGTCATCCATGTTATAGGTTGGCATGGGTGTGAATTCTGGCAAGATGTGGACAAGCTGTCCTCCACCATCCTTGGTATCAGTCTATAAGACAAACTCTCTGTCAAACATAAGTCAGACCTGGGACTGCACCACATTGTCTGTGTGCACCATTGGTCATTCCTCTCTGCCCAGGAGGCTCCTTCTCTCTCTTCATCAGACAGAGAATCCCTGCAGTCTGACTGTCTCTGGTTTTGCTTTACCATGCCAGATTGGATAGACAGATTTGTGTAGGTGTATACACTCAAAGGACCAAGGACACATTTAGATACCAAGGCCATAACAATGAAATGCACCCCCTCAAAAAAAGGCAAATTGACAGTGACTGCTCACACCTGGTACATTGTAATAATTATATTTAAAACAAAAGGCTCTGTCTTTCTCTTTCTCTCTCTCTCTCTCTCTCCCTCTCTTGGTCTTGGTTGCCACTCCTCCATGCCAAACCCCATCCATCTGCTAATTAAAACAAACAAGTTTATATCATTAGCTCCAGTCCTGGCTCACTAGCTGGCATGTAATAGAGGCTTGCTTGAAGATGCTGAGGATGCTGTAATCACTCCTTATTCTGTGACAAGGTCTTAGTGTACAAGCTGGTCCCAGATGAGCAGTTGAAAAAAAATCATGAAAGGTTGGGATGTGCACTCAGCTCATAAACCAGCAACAGACACACTTTTGCTTCATCATCTGCTAATCTCTGTAGGTTTTACTTCTATGTTATCTGTGAAGATAAATAAAAAAACAACTTAAGAACAAGCCATTACCATATATATAGTCAGTGTATCCCCAAACCTTTAAGCCACAAAATTATAAAATATAATAATTAGAGCACATCACTAATATACTTTATTATATATTTTAGCTGCACATTACAGGTAGTTCTTAGAAGCATAGATCTCCAGTAATAAGAACATAAAACACACTGGGCATACTCCATGTTGAAAGGGAAACAAGTGTTAGTATGTTACATTCCTTTAGTATCATATTATTATCTGAAGGAATGATGATGCCATAGCATTTTTGGAGAATAATAATTCATTGAAACCTGTTTATGTATTAGGTAGCAGAACAACCATATCTAAATGGTATTAGCTTCCTGATCATAGAACAATGCAAAGCAGATATGATGTCTAGTTTCTAAAGCAAATGTTAAAATTTGAAACTTACTTGTATTCAGAATGGTAATGTTTACTTAACTAAAATAATCTTTGTCTATTTTGACTCCCCAGAAAAAGCAACAATTGGAAAAGTCCCGCACCACTGCACAAAAATATATTAATGTTTCACTCTGCTACTTTCAGAGCTTTCTCACATTGAAAAAGCTCTGAAAGTAACAAGTGAAACGTCAGTCAACTGTGGATTGGGTCTTGGCATGTACAACAAACTGTTGTTATATCTACTTTGAGCTGTTTCTGATATCATTTTGCGCAGCAATTTGGTGCTGTGCTTTTCTGCTTGTTCAGTGCTCTAGCCCAGGGCATGAACATTTGCAGGGAGCTACTCTGTTTGGTTCTGAGCTCCACAGCAGAAGCCATTTTATTTTAAACAGAATTATTACAACATGCCAGGAGCGAGCCAACACTGTCAACTTTTTTTTTTAAATTTCATTTACAGATACGAATTTCTAAAAATGAGGAATTAATATTCCATAATGTTCTTAGTTATGTTATAATGATTCAGAGACTGACTGGTGATGTCACATGAGCAGCTAAGCCCAGTTTGACCCCAGGGTACAGTGAAAAAAGGGGGTCTCAGGTAAGCCGCAGCCTCATTCCCTCCCACGAAGAGCTAGTCTGACTCATAACCTCAGAGTCAGTCCCCCATAGTGAGAAAGGGGTCTCATTTTTGCCACAGGCTCAGCCATAGTTCACCCCTCCATGCAAAGCCAGCCCATAGCCTCAGTCAGTTACCTCCCCTGCTGAGATAAGAGGGTCTCAGGTGAGTCATAGTCTTAGGCTGCAAACTGGCTCAGGCAACCACTGTAATAATGACAGCAACCGCCTGTGCTATGGATCGTTCTCTACCCATCCTCCATACTGCTGCAGCAGCTCCTGCAACTGCCAGTCCACAAACCCTATGATGAAAACATCACATGCTCTGTTTTAACATACATTTTTATTTACTGTACACTGCACTAGGGATCGTATTCCACTCTGTAAAATATGATTATACTGTATAGAAAGGGTTTGTCCTGCATAGATTTTGAAGACATATAAACCATAGAGATAAAAGAGTGATGTTGCCACTCTACACTTTATTGGTAAGGCCACATTTGGACTGTTGCAGCAAGTTTTGGGCACCATATTCCAAGACTGGGATAAGAAACCTGGAGGGGGTTCAGTGTAGAGCAACTAAAGTGTTGGCAGGCATGCAAAATATAAATTACTAGGAGAGGTTGGCTAAAGTAAGGATATATACACTAAATACCATAGGTAATACCATAGGTTGGGGGGGCACTGTGGAGCCTGAGCAGAGAAGCAGCAGTTTACAGAGCTCCTGAGAATTCTCCTTTATTTAGCCCGAAAATCACTTTTTAACATCAAGTAAAGTCAATTTCGGTGTTACCATCAGATCGGGTACCTTTGATATATCAAAATGGGCAACCATAAAAAAGAAAAGCTGCAAGCCGGAGTGGATAGAAGCAAAGGATCTGATGGAGCCTCACAATTGCAACCTACTCAGCTGGCTGATGTAGAAACCAGATCACAAGAAACTATTGCTTACTTGAGGCATACGCTCCAAAATCTAATCGCTTCAGTCTCCACGCTCAGTCAAAAGGTGGCTGACTTTAATAGTCAGGTTTTGGTTGTGGAAACAACTGTGAATGGCCTAAAAAAAGAGCTTCATGATGTCCAATGACAAATGGAGTCTAACACGACCACCAATACCCTCGTGGTGAAGGAAAACCAAAATCTGTGTGCACATTTAGCGGCCTTAGAAAATCAGGCTCGCTCTGGGAACATTTGGAGTTTAGGCCTTCCAGAAGGCAGCAAGAGAGATCATCCCATTATGTATTTACAAGAGTGACTAACAGAAAAGTTTGTTCCAGAAGGGAATGATATAGCATGGGATATACAGAACGCCTGCAGAATTAATCCCACGGTCCACTCCCAGAATACAGAAGAACCCAGGACATTGATGACTATTACCTCGGGAGTGGACTCCCAAGATCGGATCCTCAGATATGCTTGTAAGGCAAGCCCTATCATGCAGGAGGCACAGCATGTCTATTTTATTCCTGAATCCGTTATTCTACTTGCTAAGGGCATAAATGTTTCGATGGAGTGAGAAGGACTTTGAGAGATGCTGGGATAACGCATTCCATGATTTTCCCAGCAAGGCTCTGGATTATACACCAAGAGAAGGTCTTTCTGTTCTTGGACTCAGTCAATGCAGGGAAATGGGCCACGAGTTAGGCTGCGGTTGTTAGACATCACAAAGAAGCTGCTGAATCCAATGATTATGATGGAGATACCTGAATGGGAGGCACTCGTAAACAAGTTGGCTGTATTTCCCTCTGGACTTTCCAGATAAGTGACTCTGTGCTTTGACTGATCCATTCTGTCCTTTTTATGTTAAACAGTCATTCAGCTTTTCACTAAAGTGACTTTACATAATGTTTGTTTTTTTCTGCCTTCTTGGAACATTTTGAGATTAAATCCAAAGAGGCTATTTCAAGTCTACTAAGATGTTTAATTAACTTAGGGTTGAGTCTTATCATACTACCCATCTAATAATTTTAAGTTTGGAGTCTTTACTGTGGGTTTAATGTGAAGGGGAGATTTGTTAAAGGGTTTAAAAAATATAAGGAAGGGATAAGATATCATATGTGTAGGTGGCTCTTTAAATGAGAAATTCTCAGTTTAGGATTTAAATGTTCAATTGTGAATGTCAATTGATTCTGCTGCTTATGTCTAAAGTTTAAGAACTTGTATTATTACCTTAAGGTATTAACTTGGCACCCCTAAGTCCCTTTTGGGGCTTGTTTCCTTTTATAAGGCTGGACACTGATGGACAATCCTATAATGTTAAGCTAGCCATGTAGCTCATGGGCTGTTTCCCACTGCATATTTAGGATCTTTACTGATAGTAATAAGAAGGGAACCTCACATAATGTATCACTATATAGTGGATGCAATGTTTATATCTTGTATTGTAGGGGATCAATCGGGTTCCTAATGGTCTTAATGTCTGTATGGACTGTTCACTACATGCTTTACATATATTGTAATGATATATGGGAAAAATAAAAATAAAAATAAAGTTTAAAAAAATAAATACCATAGATTGAGAGGTGATCTATATTTAGTTTACGGAGCTTTTAATAACTAAATAACTTTTAGTGACTTACAAGATTGTATGGGGTTAGAAACAAGAAACATACAAGATGATACTAGATCACACCTATTGTAACTCAAGGATGTTCTGACTCATACTAAAAGAAGGCAGGCATGTTTTTCTCAAAAGGCAGTGTCAGTTTGGAATACCCTTCCAGTCAGTAGACGTAGTTGGTAGTAGAAATATGATAAATTTTATGACTAAACTCAATATAGATATATACTGTACAGGTTAAAGAATGGATATACAGTAACCTTTGAGTAAAGGAGAGCAACAAAGGGCAAATTGCCTAACTTTGCTCTTAAAAGACCTATGAGACCTGTGAGATTGCCATGCCAGCTGAAATGTTTTACCACAGTTTAAAGGTCCTTGAATGTGGTTGTACCCTTCTGTGATACAACATTCCAACTGTTTCAGAAATCCATGTGTCCACTGCACCCCTTCAGGGAGCCAGCAATAGGGCATCAAGCCATTAAGGGTCCAAAACCGCAATTTGCCGCCTCCTCCCTGAGGTCTTCCCCCACAAGTTGGAATCTTTAGGTAGGGGAAGTGTGTGAGGCATGGTGGCAAAGCCCCCCGCAAAAACAGTGATCAGTGAAATTGCAGATTAGCACCCTAATGACATGGTGTCCTAACGCTGCCACATTCTGAGGGTGGAACCTCATGAGCCACCTAATTTCTAATGCTAGAACCGCTGCACTCATCAACAGTTGAAAGAGAAAGTGAAATGTTGAGATTGTGGCAGCATTTGTTTTTCAAAAGTCTGAAACTTTTTTGTGGGCACGATACACTATATAAAGTGCTGGATGTACAACTCTGTGCACATCCAGCATGAGCTGCTACCTCTGGGTTCTGATTCCCTAGGATCTAGGACCTCTCACACTTCTCTCATGAGGTTATAGGGAATCAGAACCCCTCTATGGCAGCACAGGCTGTTTGTGGCTAGTTGTCCATCCAGTTTTCTTTATATTTTATATACTATTTTGCTTTCTGTTAGAAAGCTGTACCTTGCATTTGTTAAAAAAAAAGTATTTTACAGGCCTGTTTGCCCTACAGTTACAACACACATGTATATTTTCTAAATATTACACTGAATTTGAAACACCACAGAATCAAGCAGGCTCAGCCAATTATGGGAAAAATTGTTAAGACCTCATTCAATCTGCTCCTAAAAATTTGCTTTGCCTTATGTGAAACTGTGGTGTGGGGTGCAAGATATAAACTGCTGACAATCTGGTGTGTTTGTGGGGAGGCTGTCTTCCATCTTGGGCAGTGATCTGTTGTGTGGGTGGAGGCAGATTATTTCTGTGCTGTAAGTGATCCCTAGGTGTGACTGAGAGAAAGAATGGAGAATAGATTATCTCCAAGAAGGGAATCTTAGGACAGACTGGATGGATTGTGCAGGTCTTTTTCAATCTGTCACATTTCTATGTTTCTAAAGGTAGCTGTAAGGCAGAAAAATGCAAACTGCTGGTGGTTTGGTGAAGGGGGGACATGATGCAATCTGTCAGCAATACAATGTTTTTTTGGGGGGGAGGGGGTAAGGCAAGCTTAGCTTACTTCTTTTCCAGATAGCTGTCTAGTATGTTGGCCGGAGACAGGCTAATTCTGTGCTGCAGTTGATGTCTAGTGGGTGTATAAGGGAACAAATGCAATCTTCTGTTAAAAGTATCCTTTTTACATTAACTAGACAGTGTTTTTATTAATTTTGCAATGATGGGAATCAGTGGGAGTATGAATCTTTTTTTTTTTTTGAAGAGCAGTCCTTCTGTACGCTGGACCTCAGACACTTTGCTAGTACTGAGGAATATTTTAAATTTTTAATATTGTGATTGAATGTGTTTTGAGTAGAGGTGGGTGAAGTGGCCAAAATCCACTACGCGAAGCAATTTGCGTATTAAGGTGGAATCCGCAAAGTAATCCGCAAAGTGAAGCGGAGTACTCCACCTCATAATTAGGATTGCTAAGTTCATTGGAAACAATGACTTCACATTACTCTGCCTTTCCACAACCACTTCTACACAAATTTTAATGCAAAGTACATTGAAATCAACTTCACCTTGTTGGTGAGCTCCAAGATGAATTTTACAGTAATTCATGGGATTGCAGGTCACATGGCCTCTAGATTGTTCTGCACAGACTCAGTTCTGTGTAGTGTGTGCATAGTGGTAGTTGGAGACAGTTTGCAGTCACAGCTCTGAGTTTCAAATCATACGAACATACGAAATTTGCCAGCAGATAAAGGCCTAGAGGTCTATCAAGTCTGCTCGAATGTGCAGCTAGCACCCCTTATTCTGCAGCTGCCCCTCCCTTCCACCCTTCCCCTTCATTAACCCTCTCCCTTGTCCTGTCCCATCCTCATTTGAAGCAGTCCACTGTTCTACTGCATACCACTTCTGCAGGTAACGCATTCCACCCAGCCACCACCCTCACTGTAAAAAAGTGTCTCCTCATCTCCCTCCTGAGCCTTCCTCGCTCCAGTCTCATATCACGGCCCCTGGTGGCCCTCCCCTCCCTTACTTTGAACAGCCCCTCTGTACCTGTCTTGTTTATTCCTTTCACGTATTTCATCTAAAAAAACATTCAAAAAGCCTTTTTGAGCCATTTTTTGCTCACAATTTAGTACATTGATTGTAGGAAACCCTCTTGTGCTTATATTATTGAGTGTTTACTGTTTGTGTGTTGATTTTGAATGTTAATTTCGAACATTCAGTCTGCGTACGGGGAAACACCGGAGGTGTGCTTGGGGGAGGGGCATATCTGTGGTGGAGGTAGATTAACTGGGAGAAAGACAGTCTTTCTGGTTTGGTTATATTTTTCTTGTATAAATGTGTTCATGTACACACAGTAATATTTTCAGTAATTTTTGAAATTGTTTTGCAGATTGTCATGGTGCAGTGCATAATTTCAGTTTGTTTAAAAGATGTGGTTATATTACTGAAGTTTTCAATTTGCTGCGCATTACCTGTAGTGTGTGTGTGAGTGTGTGTGTGTGACATGTGCCATCAAATCAGACACATTTTATTGTGCCACACAGTAATTGCAGCACTGTGAATCTGCTATCCATCTGCATTATTTTTTACTGCTTTGTGGTATATTAGTAGTGGACTGTTACTGCAGTGTACTGTCCCCCCAACCGGCAACAGGTATTCTTTTCCAGATTTGGATTTATGACTTGTGAACACTGGTTAAGGTGTTGTTGTGCCTTTGCACTGCATCTCTTGAGTGCACAGCACAATCTTAATCTGTCTGTCTGTTTGCATTTGTTTAGTGCCCAGTCCCCATCTGCAAGCCACAGTTGTTGTTTTCTGGCTTGCCATCCACCGGCCCAGACTGAAAGTTCATAAATCTAAATTTGTTTAGAATTTTCTTGTTGATCCCCCAAAATGTCTGCAAAGAGATGTGCAAGCAAAGCTGCTTCTGGCAATGGCACTGCTGCCAGTGGCAAGACTGGCCATTGGCGTGGTAGTACACAGAAGTGCCTAGCTAATGTCAGTAAAGGGATTTCTCCATCAATGTGTTTTACAGTACAATCTGTTGCTTCACTGATAAGTGGAGGAGATGATGTTGTCACCGCTGGTGGTGTTAGTGAAGTTGCTGCTGGCATGAGTATTGCAGTCCCAAGTTTCGCTTTTGACCAGTTAACCATTTTAGAGGGGCCTCCAATGAAGGCCTAACCACCGAAGTGCAGGGGTCATTTGTGTGGTGTGTTTTGCCATCAGTAAATTTGCACTAGCAATGAACATTTTTCTGGGCATTTATTCATCTGGAGTGCTGGCTTTCTGATTTTATTAAGTAGGAATATGATGAGGGCAAGGATACCACTTTTGTACTTTATTTTATTTCAACTGTTTTGGGGTGTGGTTCTTGTCACATTTGGACAGCTGGTTCTGATCCCTGTATCATTTTTTGTAAATATAAAAAAATGTGTGATAGACTGTGTCAAGAGAAAATGCTGTCTTGCTGGAACTGACACATCAAACCCCCCAGGGATAAGTTCAAAGGATAGGAGGTAGCTTAAACTACAGAGATCTGAGGTGCAATTAGCTTGTTAAATTGCCTTTGAAGCCCCAGAAATAAAATATCCATTCATGACGCCCTCAGGGAAATCCTTTGAGTTGCACTAGGTATTATGAGAAAATGGACATAGACCAGCGTTTTGGGTATCATCCCGGGAAGCCAGCTCATTTCATCAAAGAGACTTTTGGTTTCTGGGAAGCAGATCCCAGACTAAATAAGGAAAGTCCAATATATATTTGCTTTGAATATACAGTGACTTATATAAAAGAGAAACATATAAACATAGAAACATAGACTTTGATGACAGATAAGGACCACTTGGCCCACCCAGTCTGCCCATTTCCCTACCTACTGGATAAGCTGCAGATTCTAGTTAACCAACAGCCTACTTCCTGCCACCCCCCACTACAATTGCCTTATGTCTGTCCCATGCATGTTTGAATGCCCCCACTGTTTTAGACCCAACAACCTCCCCAGGAAGACGGTTCCATGCATCCACCACTCTCTCTGTGAAAAACAATTTTCTCACATTGCCCCTGAGCCATCCCCCCATCTATCTTTAAATTGTGCCCCTTTGTTCTTACACATCACTTTTTCTGAAAGATGCTACCCTCCTGGACTTTGTTGATTCACTTCTATCATGTTCCCCCGTCCCTCCTTTCATCAAGGGTATACATATTAAGCTATCTCAGTCTCTCTTCATATGGTTTCTGATGCAGACCCTGCACCATGTTAGTTGCCCTCCTCTGGACAGCTTCCAGCCTGTCTATGTCCTTGCATAGATGAGGTCTCCAAAACTGCATACAGTACTCCAGATGGGGTCTCACCAACTGTCTGTACACAGGGATAACCACTTCCCTTTTTCTACTTGTGATACCCCTTCCTATGCATCCCAGTATCCCCCTGGCTCTCCTTACTGACTTCTCACATTGCTTACCCACCTTTAGGTCATCTGATATGATTGCCCTCAGGTTCCTTTCCATTATTGCTGTTGTTAGTACCTCCCCTGCTATTGTGTACTCTTCTCCTGGATTTTTGTTTCCCAGGTGCATTACTTTGCACTTCTTTTCATTGAATCTAAGTTGCCATATGTCTGACCATTCCTCCAACCTTGCCAAGTCCCTTGTCATGCTTTCTACCCCCCCCTTGTGTATCAACTATGTTACAGATATTTGTGTCATCTGCAAAGAGGCATACCTTTCCCTCCAGACCCTCTGCATGTCACCTATAAAGATGTTAAAGAGGACTGGACCCAGTACTGAGCCCTGAGATACTCCACTAGTGACCCCCCTTTCTTTGGAATGTGTTCTACTCACTATTACCTTCTGTGTTCTGTTTTGCAGCCAGTTTGCTACCCAGGCTACCACCCTGGGACCCACTCCCAGGCAGGCTAACTTGATTATTAATCTTTTGTGCAGGACTGTATCAAATGCCTTGCTAAAGTCTAGGTAGGCCATATCCACAGCCCCTCCCTGGTTTATTTCTTTGGTCACCCAGTCAAAGAAATCAATTAGATTCATCTGACATGACCTTCCTGCTGTAAATCCATGCTGCTTTGGGTCCTGTGCCCTGCTGGCCTCTAGGTACTCAACAATTCTTTCTTTCCGAAGTGATTCCATCATTTTCCCTACCACTGAGGTCAAACTAACAGGTCTGTAGTTTCCTGCTTCTGCCTTGCTCCCACTTTTGTGAAGGGGAATCACATCTGCCCTCCTTCAGTCCTCAGGAACCACCCCATCCTCCCATGATTTGTTAAAAAGTGTGGTCAGTGGTGTCACTAGGTCCTCCCATAGTTCTTTTAGAATTCTGAGGTGAATCCCATTAGGCCCCATTGCTTTGTCCACCTTGAGTTTTAGGAGTTCTTTCAGGATTCTTCCTTCTGTAAATGGACTGGTGTCAACCCCCCCCTACCCAGAGTGCTTCTATTGTCTGGTTTAGGTAACTCCTCCTGATCTTCTTTTGTGAATAATGAGCAAAAGTACTCATTCAGTATCTCTGCCTTTTCACTGTCTCCCTCTGCCCACCTCCTCTCTCTCTTATTAATCTTCACTATTCCTTCCTTAACCTTTCTATGCTACCTAAAGTACCTATAAAAGGTTTTCTCCCCCTTCTTAACTGAATTGGCTATTTTTTCCTTAGTTTGGGCTTTTGCTATTCTGACTGCCTTCCCCACTTCTTTCTGCTTTAATTGATACAGTTCCCTGTCATGCTTCTTCTGTGATTCCTTATATTTTTTGAATGCAACCTTTTTCTCCTTAACCTTCCCTGCCACCTCTTTTGAGAACCAAAGCGTTTTTTTACTCCACTTTGTTTTCTTTATCTGTTTCACACAAAGGCTTGTTGCCTCTATGATGGCAGTTTTGATTTTTCTCCATTGTTCTTCCACCCCTCCTTTTTGGCCATTTGCTAGTGTATTCCTCAGGTATTCACCCATTTTGCCAAAGTCAGCCCTTCTAAAGTCCAGTATGCTTGTTTTGTATGGCTCGTCTCCATGGTTGTGCTTACTGTGAAGCACTGTCAGTGGTCACTTGTTCCCAGATGTTCTACTGACTTCTAAATTTCAGTGATCGCTCTCCATTTGAAAGTACCAGGTCTAGTATTGCTTCCTCCTGAGTGGGTTCCAACACTAGCTGTCTAAGGTCTGCTTGCAGGGCATCGAGAATGACCCTGCTCTTGGATGTGGCTGCAGTACATGTCATCCAGTTAACATCTGGCATATTCAGGTCCCCATCAATAGTATCTCCCCTTTTTCAGCCATTTTGAGAATGCCCTCTATCATTTTCTTGTCCATTTCCTCCCCTTGAGATGATCTGTATACAACCCCTGTGTGGATTGTGATGCCATTCCCTGTCTCCAAGGTGACCCAGAGTGCCTCTTGTCCTCCCCTTTACTTTTTAGTTCTGTAGCTTTGATCCCTTCCCTTATGTATAGAGCTACTCCACCTCCTTTTTTCCCCTCCCTGTCCCTTCTGCAGACTGTGTACTGGGTATGTTGGGTAAGTTGGGTATGACTGGGTATGTTGACATCCCAGTCATGGTTCTCAGTGTACCATGTTTCCGTGACTACCACAATATCCAATTGTTCATCTTCCATCAAGGCTACTAGCTCAGGAAGATTGTTTCCCAGACTACGGGCATTGGTTCTCATTGCCCTCCATTTAATGTTGGCTTTATCCTTTTTTCCCCCATGCCTGCTCTTTTTGCCCTTGTCTATTTTTCCATTTACCCCTGTCCTGCCCTCTGTTGAGCACTGTACCGTCTGTTTGCCTTACTACTGGACATTTTGTGGGGAGGCTTGACATTTCTGTCTCTTATTAGCACTCTCCTCATTTGCTAGTTTAAAAAGCTTGCCAAGGAAGCATTTAAACCTGTCACTTAGGATCTTGGTTCCCTTCATTTACAGATGCAGACCATTGTGCCAGTATAGACCTTCATCTCTCCAGGTGTACCCCCAGTCCCCAATGAAGCCAAAGCCCCATGCTCTGCACCAGTTTTGCAACCATTCATTAAACTGCATGGCGTGTAGTACCCTAGCCTCACCTCTGCCATGGACTGGCAGCACCTTTGAGAAGGTAACCATGCTTGCTACCTGTGTGAGGCCACTCCCCTACTCCACAATTTCATCCTGCACTGCACTGATCCCATGCCTAGTTAGGTCATTTGTCCCAAGGTGGACAATGATATCTAGTTCCATCTCCTGTGATGCTGCTTCCACAATCCTGAGGATTTGCTTCTTGTCCCTCCAAGCCAGGGCACCAGGCAGGCACTTTACTTCCCTCTCCTCTCCCTTGCCCAGGTCTACCCCTCTAACAATTGAGTCCCCTATCAGAAGCTGTTTCCTTCCCCTGTGGTGTCCCTTGCCACCCTTCTGTGTGTCTCCCTTGTGGATGTTCTCAGCATTCTTCTTGGTCTCCACTGAGGGTGCCATCATAAAGGATAGAGGGTGCCATCTAGAGACTTTTGATGTCTAGGATAAAGGAGATCACAGACCGGTTTTGACCAGTCACAGAAAGACTCCTTGTGTCATCTATTATTTTTTTAAATATCATAGTAGGGCAACCTGTGTTACAAAATATTTATTTTTATACACCAAGACAGAGTTAGGTGGCCTCAGAGAGAAGGCTGGATCAAGACTGTTTTTAAAACTACTGAGCAGACCTTATTTTTAAAACTACTGAGCAGACCTTACACAGAGACTTTCATCATTCATATTTTTGACTGAGAGAAGAGGAACATCAAAGCACTGAAAGATTAAGAAGTAAGGACATTAGACAAGACTAGTCTGAGTGTTATTATTTGTAGGAATCTGCACTTTTAAACCTGTTTGTTTTAAGGCTGTATGTGTTGGGATATTTTGTTCTGTAATTTTACTGTTTTCCTATTTTATCTATTTTAAAGTAAAGATATATATTTTAAAATGGAAACTGCCTGATGTGCCTTGAAATTTCTTTTTATATAAGTGAAGCTTTGAAGGTTATAGTTGACACTGTGTATGAGCTTATTGTGATACCAAACTGGGAAACAGATAGAGTTCTCTAGTTCTTGCATAGAGTTCTAAGGGTTCATTTTGTAATACCTGATTAGGTGCCCATAGGCAAAGATATTTGGCCCCCTGAAGATAGAATTATCTGAGCCTGATAATTGGGTATGCTAACAAGAGGGTATCAGTTTGAATCCCTCCAGAACTTGAGACTAAGGTGACTTGAACCCACAAAACAGATAAGAGTGTTACCTTGTACTGTTCACTGTTCACAATTCTAGGCTCAGAGGTTGCCACTTTGGGAGTAGAGGGCTGACCTGCTGAGTGAATTGTGACAGTTGTTACCATTTTTGTGAGGTATACAAGGTTATGAGAAAGAAAGATGGGACACACACTTAACATTATACACATAACAGTGCACAATGGGGGGAGACTAACAACAACAAAAATGTAGTGACCTGTGTCAGATGACCTACAGTAAAGTATGCAAGAAATGCGAGAAGGCAATAAGGAGGGGTGGAGACCTATTAAGATGCATTGGGAGCCATCACATTAAAATTAAATCCAAAAATGGATGTTCTTATCCCTATGTACATATATTTGCTAAAACCTCATCTTAGGTACAGCGTACAATGATGAGAGCATATCTCTGCAAGGATATACACAGGATGGAGACTGTACAAAGGAGGGCAACTAAAATGTTGAAGGATATGTACCAGAATGAAGCCTGATGAAGAGACACTAAAGGACATTACATATAAATGCAAGGAAGGGGGGGGCATGATAGAAACTATCAAGTACCAATAGGGAATCAACAACGTACAAGAGGGCAGCATTATCCAGAAAAAGATGTGCATGAAGAAGGGCCCAAAATTTGAAGATAGAGGGGGGACAGATAAGGGACAACATCAGGAACTGTTTTTTCACACAGAGAGTGGTGGGTGAAAGGACAAACTAAAATTAATGATCAACGTTCTGATGGGACAGCAGCAGCTGAAGCATCCCCATAATTTGTAGCTGGTTCCCCTCAATTCGCTCCAACTGCTGCTCAGCGTTGTCAAGACGGTGGTTAACAGCCTCCAACTCACTCCACATCAGGCCCAAATCAGCCAGTGTGGAAGGTAGTTGGACAGAGTTGCCACCGTCACCTACTGCAGGTTGTGGTGGTGGAGCAGGCTGTTGATCCCTAGCCCTTCCCCACTTCACACCACCATGCACAGGTGGATGCTGTGCTGCCCCCTCTTCCCCAGCAGGGCCAGCAGGTGCATTATTGCCCTGTTCTGCATCCTTGGCCTGTCATTGTACACTGTGGTGATTGTACAGGTGGGTGCACTGCCACCTGTGCCAAGATGAGTTCTTTTGGGGCCACGGTTCACCCCCACACCACACAGTCAACATTTCACTACACTACTGTCTCCAGGCAGTGAGTAAAGAACTCCCAAACTAATGAGATGTGGGGAGGACCAGGCACAGGCAGGGGGACACCAGGTGTTGTTGGAGCCAGGAGCTTCTGCTGCACATTTGGGGCTGGGGGTGATCTAGACTGTGTAAGCCATGTGATGTATGTGGGCTGCCTGTAAATTCTCACTCCGCCTTTAAAGTGAAGTAAGGTGGAGTGAGCAATGCAAAGTCATTATCAGCATTATTACAAGGAGAAGTGGTGAAGTAGCAATTTTTAATGGGCACTTCACATAGCCTGCAAATAGTGTGAAATGGGTTACTTCGTAGGAGGAATTTAACTTCACTGCATCTCTAGTTCTGAGGTGTTTATTTCTTTTGCAATTAAAGTCAAGCTGATAGTTTCAGCAATAAGTTCCCCAATTTCCCCCAACCCTGAGTGCCAAAACTAGAAGCAATACCTGACAAACAGCTCTCCCAGAACAAACTTATTTCAAGCTCCAGAATCCACCTGGGACCCCCCTTGAGCTGACAAACAACAGCTCTCCCAGAACAAAATTATTTCAAGCTCTAGACATTGCCTGGGCCCCCAAAATGACAAACAACAGATACAGCAGAAACTGTGGCAGAGCACTTCTGAGCATACAAGGCAGCTCAGTGGTGTTTGCAATTGGAGCTATTTTACTTGGTCCATTTCTTCAGCTCCACAACTGTTTTATTGCTTAAAGCAGCAGTACTAGATAATCAGGAAGTGATTATCAAAATTCTGTTTTTTGGCTAGAAGCATGCAGCCATAGTTCTGGTTTCCATATCTGTAAATGTTTTCTTTCTAGCAATCTTTGGTTTTTTAGATATTTAAAATGTATTTCCAATGTTGTGGATCCATAGTAAATATGGCTGCTGCCTAATTTGCAGCCGAGCTTCCCTTTATGCCACATCACATCTTTTGTTTACTTCCATGGGACCCTGTGCTGTGCATTCCTACTGTCCCTGTGTACTGCTGCAAGTCATGTGCATGCACGGTTGTTAGCAGAGGGGTTCTAATTCAACATTGCAGGTGGGAGAAATGTAAAGAAAAACAAAGAAAAACAGAGCGAATTACAGCGTGATAATATAGTGAAAAAAGGAAAGATTAC
The DNA here is from genome assembly GCA_016271365.2 of Neoceratodus forsteri. NCBI lineage: Eukaryota > Metazoa > Chordata > Ceratodontiformes > Ceratodontidae > Neoceratodus > Neoceratodus forsteri. The sequence goes on along the minus strand of CM028134.1, from coordinate 313,216,259 downwards.
CAGGTAAGTGATGGAGTCACTTCTGAAGGAAAGAATAGTTGAGTACCTAGAGGCCAGTGGAGCACAGGACCCAAGGCAGCATGGGTTCACAGTGGGAAGGTCATGTCAGACGAAGCTAATAGATTTCTTTGACTGGGTGACCAAAGTAGTAGACCAGGGAGGGACTGTGGACATGGCCTACCCAGACTTTAGCAAGGCATTTGACACAGTCCCACTCAAAAGATTAATAGTCAAATTAACCAGCCTGGGAGTGGGTCCCAGGGTGGTAGCCTGTAAACATTAGCTGCACAACAGGACACAGAAGGTAATTGTAAATGGAGTCCACTCTGAAGAAAGAGGGGTTACTAGTGGGTACTGAGGGTTCAGTATTGGTCCAGTCCTTTTAATGTCTTCATCAGTGACATTGCAGAGGGACTGGAAGGAAAAGTATGCCTTTTTGCAGATGACACAAAGATCTGCAACAAGGTTGATACACAAGAAGGCATGGAAAGGATGAAAAGGGACTTGGCAAGGTTGGAGGAATGGTCAGAAGTATGGCAGCTAGGATTCAATGCAAAGAAGTGCAAAATAATGCACCTGGGAAACAAGAACCCAGGGGAAGAATACACAATGGGTGGGGAGGTAGTAACAACAACAAAAGGAAAGAGACCTGGGGTAATCATATCAGATGACCTTAAGGTTAGCAAGCAATGTGAGAAGGCAGTAGGGAGGGCTGGGGGTATACTGGGATGTATAGGGAGAGGCATCAGCAACAGAAAACAGGAAGTTGTTATTCCTCTGTACAGACAGTTGGTGAGACCCCTTCTGGAGTACTGTGTCCAGTTCTGGAGACCCCATCTCCGCAAGGACATAGACAGGATAGAGGTAGTCCAGAGGCGGGCAACTAAAATGGTGCAGGGTCTGCAAGAGAAGCCGTATGAGGAGAGACTAAAGGAGCTTAATATGTATACCCTGAGGAAAGCAGGGAGAGGGGACATGATAGAAACTTTAAGTACCTCAGTGGAATCAAAAGTCCAAGAGGGTAGCATCTTTCAGAAAAGAGACTTGCAAGAACAAGGGACACAATTTAAAGATAGAAGGAGGGCGGTTCAGGGGCAGTGGAGGAAGTATTATTTCACAGAGAGGGTAGTGGATGCATGGAACAGCCTTCCTGAGGAGGTTTTGGGGTCTAAAACTGTGGGAGAATTCAAGAATGCATGGGACAGACATAAGGCAATTCTTGTGGGGGGTAGGAAGAAATAGGCTGTTGGTTAACTAGGATCTGCGGCCTATCCTGTAGGTAGGGAAATGGGCAGACTAGATGGGCCAAGCGGTCCTTATCTGCCGTCAAAGTCTATGTTTCTATGTTTCTATAAGTGCTCAACAAAGCACAGGAAACAAACTGTTGCAAAAGATCAGATTTTGTTTTATCTAGTTCTGCTGCTTTAAGTAGCTTTATTGCTGGACTAATGTCTGCATGAATATAGCTGGGCTAGATTGTTTTCTGTGTAATTTTAAGTATTGCTGCATAATGTGTTCATTTCTGCTATTTACTGCTACTTTACCTGACCTTGTCTGTTCATATGTACTAACTATAGAGAAAGTGTAGCCTCAGGATGCCAGGTAAATGACCAGAATTTTCACTTGTTTCCTTCTTCATCTTAATCCTCGCTCTCTGAAATACCTCTCTCTCCTCCCCCCCATCCTCAGTCTCATGTTACATTGCTCCCTCCCCTAGAATATCTCCTTACAGCCATCTTACCTTTTTACCTTGCAGCTCTTGAAGAACAAAATTATTTCAAGCTCCAGACACCACCCAGGAACCCCCTCAAGCTGACAAACAACAGGTATAGCAGAAACTGTGGCAGAGCACTTCTGAGCATACAAGGCAGCTCAGAGGTGTTGTCCTGTTGCCCTACCACGGTGGCTGCCTCACCCACCCTCCCTCCACTCCCTCCCTGGGATGACCTGCAATTTATAGATCACTATGATCACGTGACTTGCTCATGTGATTTGGCATGAATTTTTCTATCTTCCCGCTTTCACATTAGTGCCTTATTGCTCCTCAACACTAGTGGCCACTGGACCCACAATTCCCTCTTATTGCACACTCCAAATGGATCCAAATGTCACCCCACAGGGCAGCATCCACTGGTAACTGAAGATTCACTGAACAATAGTATTCTATTACAGTAGGGCCTGCACTATAAACACCCCCAGTAGTAGATTTACTGCAGTGAAAAATGCTCCCCATATCTAGACTAGTGACAACATTGCTGCTAGTGGGGATCACTCAGATACAGAGTCCCATCAAAACCTGACACTACGCTCATGGCAACCTGCAAATTAAATGCTCACCTTTGTGGCTCCGCACAGGCACAGTGTACAGTGCATCACCTGGCAGTGATTGCATTTTATGGCCTCCCCACAAAAAATGGGCACAACAGCCAAGCCAAATACCTCTTAACACCTGCCCCTCAGTGCCTATAACAGTAAGGCTGGAAATACCAAACACCCTGAAATCATACCACGTAAGGAAAAAAATTATCAGTCCCCTTAGCATCAGTGTTAAGAATATTGCCTTAATTCTGCTGTTGCTTTCAGGAAAGATACATCCTAACCCAGGACCACAGTGCATGGCACAAAATGGTACTGGGAAACAAGGCAATTAAAGATTGCAGTACTGAACATTGGTAGACTGATGCCTAAGTTTACCAATTTCCATGCCTGGGTCACTCAACACAGGCCTGACATTATCTCCCTTACAGAAACTTGGCTCTCCACTATAGTACCAAACTCTGCTATCCTGCTCAAAGAGTATTCCATCTTTAGGCAGAAGAGAAAAAGTAAAAGGGGTGGTAGCTGTCTTATCTACATTAGAAACCACCTCCAGGGACACATACTCCCCATTACCTAGAAAACAAATGATTTTGAAATTCTGGCAATAAAGTTGTTTCTAGGGGATCAGAGCAAGTCTCACACTATTACCACAGTCTACCTACCACCTGGAAATTCAAAGGCCAGTCTGGAAAAAGTAATTGGCTATGTATGGTCACTAATGCAGAAAAATGAGCTGCCTTTGGTAAGGGATTTCAATATAAAATGGCTCAACCCAGAATCTGCCACCCAAAAGGATACGATTAACAGTATGTATCTCACCCAGAAGACCAGAGCAACAACTAGAATAAACTACAAGACAGGGAATAGTACCCATATTGACTGGATTCTGTCCAACCTTCCCACAAGGATGTCCAGGGTCACAGTACTTCCTGATGCACTGAGTGACCACTCACCTGTCATCTGTACCTGGTCTAACAAAATGGTGAAAGCAGCCCCATCAAGTCATTACCAGAAGAGTCCTCCAAAGAGGTCTTCTTAGCTCCTTCAAAGCATATCTAACTCTGATCGCCCATAGACAACCTACCATTGACCTTGACTTGGACTTTTTTATTGCTAGATTTAACACTGTTTGTGATATCTTTGCCCCGGTTAGAGGGAGGAAAATAAGGGGGAACAAAATGGGTGGATCACTGGGTCCCTACTTGAAAAAATGAGGAAGCATGACAACCGCTGGCACAAAGCAAAGGCCACTGGGGAAGCCCATGACTTCCAACAATACCGGGCTGCTACAAACAAATGTACCAATGAAATTAAGCTGGCCAAGGCAAATTACTACAAGACACAATTGGAAAGTAGCTGGGGTAACAGCAAAAGTTTCTGGGGTAATATAAAAGACTTGCCCAGGAAAGATTCCAAATCACCACCATTGCAGCTTAATGTAAACAGTAAACTTACAAATGACCACCTCACCATAGTGGACACTTTTAATGCAGCAATCATGGCTAGAGATTTTGTGAAATAAAATTTCACCAATGAAATTGCCAATTTTGCTATGTGAAATGTTTCGCAAAATTGCAGTGAAATGTCAAAATTTCACTCACAATTTTGCCCACAAGTGGGCATCTCTTCCTGAGAGTCCAACTCCCAGTCCCTGGTGTCTAGTGGTCCTCCCCCCACCTCTCACTGGCCAAAATGTAGGAAAAAAATTACCCTCTTCCTGGTGTCTAGTGGTTGCCCTCACCCCTGGCTGATCTCTGGATGAAATTAAATAAAGCTCCCCCTACGTCTGAATTACCCTCATGTCCCTCCTGAGTCCTTCTGACTCTCCTTTAGTTAAAATAAATAAATAAATAAATAAATAAAATGTCCAACTCCCTGGTGTCCAGTGGACCCCCCCACCCTGTCAGCAGATTGTGCCCACCCTGCCCCCCAGCACCCTGATCAGGCCACTGGCACAGCCCTCCACTCACCTGTATGGCTGGTGCCCAACTGAGCACTTCAGTGAATGAACGCTTGCTTGTACAAGCACATGCTCAATCATTTAAGTGCTACTGAGCACTACTTAGTGAGTCTATGACTGAGCGCTTGCTTGTACAAGCAGGCGCTCATTCATTGAATTGCTCAGTCAGGCTGCTGGCCATGGAGGTGAGTAGAAGTCTGTGCCGGTGGCCCAACTGGGGTACTGGGGGGAGTGGGGGGAGTGTTATCTGCTAACAGCATGGGAGGATGAGGGGTCCACTACACACCAGGGAGTTGGACATTTTATTTATTTATTTAGTTTTTACTAAAGGAGAGTCAGAAGGACTCAGAACTCGGGAGGGACATGAGGGTAACTCGGGGGGGGGAGGTAGGGAGAGATTATTTAATTTAACCAGAGATCAGTACATGTGGCAACCACTAGACACCAGGGAGAGATATATATATATATATATATATATATATATATATATATATATATATATATGTGTATATATATATATTTTTTTTTTTGGCCAGTGGTTGGCCAGGGAGGGGACCACTAGACACCATGGACTCAGGGAATGTTAGTGGCGAAATTGCAGAATTTCCCCCTCAAGCAGTGAAATTTCACCTGCGAATGGTGAATTTCACTGGTTCGCGACAAGATTTTACTCGCTCCATGGGTGAAATTTAGTATTTGCCTTGCTAAATATTTTATGAAATGTGTGTTTTCCACAAAATGTTTTGCTGGGTGAAATTTGTCAGTTTTGTTCAACACTAATCATGGACCTGACTGTTACCCTTCCCCCTGACTACCAGACTTCACAAGTGGCACCAGTGCCACAACCCCCCCCCCAACTCCCACAAACTGCCTGATAAAAAAATACAGTGCAATTCAATTTCAAACAAGTAGCCTATTCGGACACCAAAAAATATGCAAAAAAGGTACTTGGCAAAACTCGTATGGGCAGTGATAGCACTGATATGAAAATGGTGGCTTGTGCACTGGATGAGGTAATGGTCCCCATTACTAAACTCTTTAATAAATCCCTCACCTTGGCCACCTTTCTGAACCTCTGTAAAATCACCCTTGTCACCACAGTCCACGAAAGTGAGGATCACTCTAATACATCCAACTACCTACCCATTTTTATCCTTCCACCACTATCTAAGGCTTTAGAGAGGATAGAAAGAAAGAGGAAGCTGTACTTAAATTCAAAGTGGACCCCAGATTTCCAGAGTTGGAGCAGAAACTTAAAAGTATTATACTGCAGGAGGAAAACAAAATTAAACAAAGAAAACTCAAGAAATTTGAGCATGATAAGCAGGACTACCTGCTCAATCGAGTTTTAACCTGGAATAAGGTACCGGGCAATTCCAATAGGAGGGGGGATGCAACCATGGTACAAATAGAGGTGGGTGGACCTCTGTTGATAATCCAACTGTTCAGGGCCTGAGGTCCATTCTACGCAATAGGGGGCATCACCCTCATATTATACTAGTACAAGGGATTCTGATAATACTGAAGACCCTTTTTTAGAGGAAGATTTGGAGGGACTGCAGCCTTGACTCCCCCTCCCTCCCACTCCCACAACAGAGGAGGAACAATCGACAAGTACAATTCCAGGAACCAATTGGCCAGGCGAACACCGGTGGCAATGGACTGGGGAATCAGGGACACAATCACCATCAATACTACCTCAGAAGTTCAAACGGATGCAGAGAGTGGTTAGGAAATACAAGGCCAGGAAGAAGATGATGCAGGAGAAACAACAGCGGCAAGTAGCATGAGCCCCCCAGAGAACATTGTGATTAATATATCACAGGCAAATTTAACCACCACTCAACTCCAAGTACTACTGAAAGGCTTCACATTTGTACTCATGGCCCAAATCAACCCCTTTGAGCTGTATATAGATTTAAAACACTTTTCTAGATCTTTGAACTAGAGAGCCTTTTTTTCATAAAAACTGATATGGGTGGTGACAACTCCAGCAGCTCACAGTCACAGGCTGAAATAAGTAATATAACTGAGGGACTGACTGTATCTGGGACAGTGACTAGCTCACATTTACAACTACCCTTAACATGTAATCCTCCATATGTAGATGTAGTCAAAATATTTGAGAAAGCATGTGAAAGTGATTTTGAAGTCATTTATAAGAATCAGAATGGTCCTACCTTTGTGAATATGTCCAGCAGTGAGAGAACAGCATTGAAAGAACTGAAGGACAATCCATTAACTGTTATTAAACCTATGGACAAAGGTGGTGCCATAGTGGTTAGGGACATGAAAAAATATATTACGGAAATTGAAATACAACTGGGGGACATTCATTGTTACAAAAAACTAAGCAGTAGTGTTGTGAAAAATGTAAAAAAATGTAAAAAATTTCACCTGATGAAATATTTTGCATAATTCCTCAATTATGCAAAGTTTTGTGCCTAGGCAAAATGAAATTGTGCCTGGGTTTTTGATTTTGTGTAATTGCGAAATTTCACATAGAGTGCTTTGATCGACCAATTTTGCCCAGTCATGCTTAAATTTCACCTTGTTGCAAAAATCTTGCCGGTGTAACTTTTGATTTCGACAGCAGAATTTTGCTCCAAGAGCAAAATTTGCAATACATTGTGAGTAAATAGGTCAAATAGCACATGCAGGTTGCTTACAGCTCAGTCTATTGCCTGTTGAGTTGGAGAGTAGTCTATTGTGGTGCATCAGAGCAAATAAAGCCTTTTAAAACCTCTTTAAAACTTGTTTTTGAGAGCTAACTGCTCCCAAATATACAGTTTGTTCATAGTGCTGCTAGGGAACATTTTCTAATTTTGTGGATTTTTGCAGAAAACTTAGTTTAATTAGATTTTACTTTTTTCTGTGTCTTTGAAGGAGTTGAGTGGGGTAGGGTAGGTGTGTAAAACAGTGGAGGCTGTTTCTTGCCTTTTAAAAACAGATTTCTCACACATTGTGAGTGATTTATTTTTTCTTATATCTTGACAAGTATTTTTTTTTCTCTGAAAAGTTACTCTGTCCTGAGAGTTCCTGCTACTGTTAGTCTGTGTTATATGTCATTATTCTGCTTTTAGTTGTGAATTCTAAAGTTTTGAACACATAGTACTGATACCTTATTTTATTTTATATTTGTTTGTGGTTAGTTCTGTTTGCTGGAGTGTTAACTTGTGTCACTTAAACTGTGAAAATCAACAGTTCTATATTTTTTTTGTATGGAAACTTAAGTTCTTTTACTTGATCACTTGAACTTGTCCATTTACAGTTTCACTGCTTTGGTGAATTTCTCCCCTGTATTTGATTGCTGGAACTTACCTCTGCAAAAGTGCGCATTGTGTGGTGTTCCTCTTTTCATTGACTTTGTTTACCCCCTTTCTTTGTTCCAGCATTAACTACCTGATTCGCACAGTATAAAATAACTACATATTAATGTAGTAGTTTTTCAGAGATTGCTGATGATCTCATCCAGACCAGGACCATATTGAGGTAGTCTCCTTTCTTGTTGTTATATGGTTGTCTCTGCCCCTAAATAAAAAAAAAATTGTATAAGTAAGTACTAACACATTACAGTGCTTTAGTTGTCCAGACACAGGTTATCTGTATTTAAAGTAGGTTACTTTTGCCCTTTTTCCCTGTGTGTGTTTCTTTAATTCCTGTTTGGAGAAAAAAATAGTTACAGTTTTGTTTTTACTAGAATAGGCTACCATATACAGTATTAGTTGTATTGTACTGTAGAGTGCTGCTACCTTGTAAGGAAGCCAGTACTGCAGGTGTGAAGTGTTATTCACACAGTTAGCAATACATCCTTTCTTGATATACTCCTAGAGAAAGGCAAAGCTTTGAAGCAGCAGCAATCAAAAATGCCTGCTAAGAGATGGCCCAGTACAGGGGGGAAACTTGTCGGGGGATGAGGCAGCTATGAAGTCTGCTGAGGAGAATACAACTTCAGTTCCAGTTGCCCATAACAGTGAAAGCACACGTATGTCTGCATCAGTGTCTTCTGTGGGCTCTGATGGTGTGGCAGGTACCAGCAAAGGAGTTATTCGAAGTACTGGCATACCGGTGTCTCAGTTTTTTAAGGCCAGAACTGTTGCATCCATGCTGGTGTGGGATGATGATAGTGAGAAGAAGGGAAGCACTGACACCAGCACAAGAACAGTGGTCCTGCAGGAGGGTGATAAGTCTATCGGTTTGACTGTCCCTGTTTCCACAGGAGTTGGTGATGAAAGTGTTCAACCAGAGTCTTATAATCCTGGAGACAGGGATAGTCAGCCCCCTGAGATGGTTGTAGAGAAAGAAAAAGGTGCTGTGCAAGAAGACAGTGTTAGGGAGGAGGATGAGGATGAGGAGGACAAGGAGGAGGACAAGGACATCATCACCATCAGTGGTGATGGTAATGAATGGGATGATCCCACATGGAAGCCTGAGTTTAAAAAGGTCAAGGCTGATGTAGGCCATTTACATGCACAGCCCATGAGTCAGGCTGTCACCAAGGCTATTAGCAAACCTCTAAGCAGTCAAGTCATCCCCCCCTCCCAAAAGTAGTTTTATGGATGCGATGAAAGCAGCCCAAATAAAAGCACCAACTTCCACACCTGTTTCTGAACAATCCCAGTCCCAGAAGCATGCGAAGTCCACAGGTCAAAAGTCCCTAGTTCAGGATTTGTATGTGCTTGATCCTGCTGATGAGACCATAATTATATGCCAACTGTTTCAAGCACGTGTTAGTCAGGGGGGAAAAGGGAAGCCACATAGGCACCGGTGGCTAATATGCCCACCTGAAAAACAAGCAGCCACTGAGATGGAAGCAACATTAGAAAGATGCCAGAGCTGTTGGTAGCATCTCCCTTGGCAATATAACTATAGTAGATCAAGAGCAGGAGGAGGGAGGCTGAGTGGGTTGGTGGAGGAGGAGGGTGAGCAATCCTTTGCTCTCTTGAGTAGTGGGCATAGCAATGGAGGTTCTAATCCCAATCCCTTGAGTCAGAAAAGTACACCACCACACCCACAATATACCAAAATAACTGGTTTGATGCAATCTGCATAGCCCCAAGAGTCAATTGTTACCCCTAAAACAATATCATTGGCACCACAAGGACAGGGTTCTGGTCAAAGAGCCCCAAAGATGTAGCTCACTCTAAAGACCATCCTTGAGTGACACACAAAGTACCCCCCCAATCATGCTGCTGCATGAGAGTTAAATGCTGCCACTGCTAAAATGCTGCCCATCAATCTGTTGCCATTCTCATTCATGAAGAATGCTGGGTTCCGCAAGTTGATGGCCCGTGCCTGTCCCAAATGGCAGGTTCCATCATGAACCTATTTCTCTAGGACTGCCAAGCCAGAGCTGAACAGTAGAGCTGCTGATTCCATAAGACATGTAATGAAGCATAATGCATCAGAATATATCTTTCTTAGCATGGATATGTGCACCAGTGGACAAACAGCAGCAAGCTTGTATCTATGCATAACGGCACACTGGGCACAGATACCTTTTTTATTTTATTTATTTATGACTTTGGTAACCGGATAGGTGCACTGATCCCAGGGACTGTTTTCAGGCATGACCTGGGCCACATACCGTAGCCAGAGTATAATCTAAACAGTGAGCAAATTGCAGTGTTACATATACAATAGTAGATTACAAGATACAATAGATACACAATTATCAGAGCATCATTAATCACAGGCATTGAGAAATCACATGAGAAAACACAGATTAGACAGTGATTTGAGGATCAAATAGCCTGCTGGACTACAGGGTAAAAAATATGGATGAATCAGAATGCCTGCTAGGCAACAAACAGTACTGGGGAGTAGGGGAGCAGTCAGGAACTGCGGGTGTGGTTGCGGAGGCAAGATTTAGGGGAGCAGTAGGACACAGGGATAGGGGAAGCAGGAGGAGGGGGAAGGAAAAGGAGGAGAGTGGGGAATGTGAGTTTAGCAGGGAAAGGTGTAGGGAAGCAGTCATGTGGAGGAGGGGTGGGCAGTAGGGGAGGCAACACATCAGTGCACCTGAGGTGGTAGTTGATTTTGAATCTGGCAAAACCTGCATGAAGCAAAACTGTGGTGTAGCAACACCCCAGGAATTCAGCAACATGCAACCCTCAGTGTGCACGGTGTTAATGGTTCTCACATGAGTGAGAAAATGTTTAATATTCTGCTGGATGAGATTGATGAGTGGCTACACACACAGTCACTTACAGCAGGATTCATCACAAGTGATAATGACTCCAATGTAGTGAAGTGCATTAACGATGGTAGTTTTTTCAGGGTGCCCTACCTGGCACACTGCCTTAATCATGTTGTGCAGCAGTTTCTCAACCATGCAGACATTAAGGAAACAGTGACTATCACCAGTCACATCTGTGCATACTTCACCCATTCTGCAAAGGCCTGTGACCATCTGCATGAGCTGCAGCGCACTAATCATCTGCCTCAGCACCGTATGAAGCTCAATGTTGTGACCAGGTGGAACACCACACTGTACATGCTTGACTAGCTGTATGAACAGTATAAGGCTGTTTCAAAATACCTGCTGGTGCACACCACCTGTAACAGTGCTGGAGTGTCCATCGCTCTAAAAACAGAGCAGTGGCACCAACTAGATGGGCTAATACACATTCTCTATCCATTTGAGCATGCTACACAGGCAGTGAGTGGGGACCCTGCTTACATAAGTCAATCCATACCCCTCATTCATGTGCTGAGGCAGAAACTGGTCAATGTGTGACACCAGATGGAGACAAGTGGGGATCATAGCAGCTGGGATCGAATGGATCACATGCTCCACGTGCTGGACATGAATACCCACATATCTGGGATTGTACAGTTGGATGACTTTGCAATTGCTACCATACTTGATCCACGCTACAAAAGTGGCCTGCCTTCTATAACTGAAGGAGGTCATCAGCAAGTGCAAAAGTTGTCAGAGAACCTCATTAGAAGGGTATCTGCTGCATGCATGAAAAAGGCATGCACTGTGGTGAAAATGGGTGTTGCTACCTCCTCCAGTGGCTCACAGGCAACCCAATCAGAGAAAATGGGCAAGGCACAGGAGAAAATAGCAAGCAATCCCATTTGGGATGTTCTCTTTTAGGTAGGAGTGGAAGATGTGGAAGAAAAGGAGGAGGAGACAAATGAGGCAGTTGGACTAAGGGCAGCAGAACAAATGGTGGCGGCCTACATGGGGGACACAAAGTACCCTGCCATTATTGACTAGCTATTACTGTACTGGAGCAGCAAAGTGACTGACTGGCCAACACTATCATTGGTTGCTGTGAAATACCTGAGCTGCCCACCATCCAGTGTTAGTGTGGAACGAGTGTTTAGTGTGGCTGGGGCCATTGTGAGTGACCATAGGACCAATTCATCATGCAAGAATGTGTCCATACTAACGTTCATCAAAATGAATGAAAGGCACATTACTCATAACACAGTGATGTCAATGGTGTTGCCACATGAGCTGTGTTTCAGTGATGAGGATGATGACAATCCCTCTACTAAGGCATTAGCCAGCAGCGAGGTGGATGATGCAGCAATGCTGACAGAATTTCCAGCTGGTGACAACTCATCTTGAAGGCTGTGAGGACTGCTTCTTGGAGGATGTGGAAGTAAAACAAGGCTGAAGTTACTCGAAGCCCCCCCAAACAATTTCAGGTCAGTATAGTGTTATATAAATTATTTTTATATATGCAACTGTAACCCCCCTGCAAATGGGGGTTCCCAAAAGACTTCCAGGAGCTTGTTTGAATGCTCCGAGCCTGAATGGTGTCTGGCGTTTAAGCCATTTGTCTGTGAGTGTTTTTAGAGCCTCTGGTACTGTCTCTTTAAGAGCTGTCTGCTTGCAAACATAATTAGTTTGTATGGGGGGGACTGTGTGTTTCTCTGCTTGAGTCCCACTGAGCTGCTGCTAATTCACTCCAGTTTTGCAGTCACTAGGAGTGCAAAGGAACCCATCTGAAAGATGTAACTGTTTGCCAGAAATCATTTAGAGTAATAATGAAAATACAGTTTGTCTAACCTGCTTTTCTTTGCAATCAGAACTGTGTTTGCCTAGTTCCCCATTCTAGTTTTGAACTGCTGAACTGGACCAATCAGTGTGTGGGTTAAGGAGCTCTAAAATGGTGCCTGTGGACGAATCAGAACTTGGACTCATAATCTGAGCCAGCCACAAGAGGATTGTAATGGCAGTGACTCTCGGAAATGTAGTTTGGACTTCAGCGCTTTTTTGCACCAACAGGGGGAGGCTATTGTTAGTGACAGCCAATCCAGCCAAGAACTGGGAGGAACTCAAAGGAAGTGCCTGGTTTTGTCTACTGGAGTTTCAGTTAAGCTCTGGCGGTGAAGAGGGAAGGAGCCCTGTGCTCCTTCGGTGTGCAGTTTTAGTCGGGAAATGCATGTAAGGCCCAAGTTTCAGTCTGCAGCTTGTGCAACTGCTTGTTCGGACTAAATCTGACCTGTGAAGAGAATCAAGGAGATCTGAAGAGTAGAAACCAGGCTCACCCCTGTAGAAGACTGGAGAAATTGCTGAATCACGCTCGTCTGTCAGGAACTGAATCTGCTGTGTGTTCTCCCGGTATTGTGCAGTAATTGCGATCGGGATGAGAAGCAGCCTGCCTGGTATAAAGTACTTTCTTTTCCATATAATGTGTGTAGTGCTTGTGGGGACTGCGTTTCAAATCCCTGTACAGGGAATTGAGTGCATGAAGATGCAAGTAAACCCCATCTAATCCAGACTACATCCATTTGCTCTGAACTGCTGTAGGGTCCAGTCACAGGACCTTGTCCACATGGTCTGCTCCTCCTGGCAATCCAGGACAATCTGCCTTACATTCAGTTTCAGCATTGAATTTGTGAGTACAAATCAGGGTAGCTCCTGCCTCATCTAATTGCAAGTGTTCCATCTGATTACTTTTCCTTTCTTTCTCCCACGAACTAAAGCCTACCAGCTCGGATTACAATTGGGTATTGTGCATGCATTTTTCCATCTTCAGGGCTCCCAACCAGCTGCACCAAATAGGCTAGCCTCTTATTGCCTGGGTACCCAGTAAGAGTGACATTGGGACATTTGGGATTCTGAAATATGTGCACAGTACTGTGATTATTAATGCATTTAAACTAATTAACCTGATTTCCCCTGTCCTCGTTATATCCCCTAAATAAATCAGATCTGTTTGTTTCAGCAAAGTTACACTGCCTGAGGTATTCGTTTATGTTAACGTGATTTACTGTGATTTTGCACTGTATCATCTTGTTTACAGGAGTCCCCAGAGTCACGCTGATTGAACCAATCCTGGGGTAGTGTATATTGCAAGGGTTCGGTGATTGATTTGTGTGGGCCACTAGTGGGAAGAAAGGGGGGTTGCAGTGACCCAGAGGGCTGTGACCAAGTCATATCAGACAGTCTTAACCCCGACCTCTGGGTGGAGGCACCCGCCATCGTATCCAGGCCCTTCAACCTGTTAGTGGCAAATCAGGCAGGGGTAGTAGCCCTTGGGATAGCGCCTCCTGGGGGTTACATCTTGGGGGCACTGCTGGGATTAGCATCCTCTAGTGGCCACATTTACGAATTACTGTAAAAAAATAGATGGGTACCCCAACAGAAGTGGCTGTACACCAGCTGGTGAAGTGGTGTACTGGGAGGAGATCGACCCCCAAATGCTATACTTATCTTGGATATCCGCTGGGTACCAGTACGGATGCTGTAGAGGTACTTTCAAGGCTAAATGTTCTGAGACCACTGTGGTGAGGGGCGAGGCTAATCTCACTCACCCAAACTTTCATGGCCCTAATAGAGTGTAAGGACCCTGTAGACAGTTCTAAAGTGCCACAGACTGTTACCCCCATGGAAACCCTCACTGTCTGGAGAGTGATAACCAAAGACAGTAAAGACCCCAAGGAGAATGAGCTTCCCCCATTATCTGAAACTTTTGAGGAGAAATTTGCTAAATTGTTGTTGGGGGAAGGGAAAACTGTGGAGGATTTAAAGAAACTATTATTGCTGCCTAAAAACTTTCCTCCACCAACACCCTCTTCCCCTCCAGCACCCGTTATTGCCCCTCCTTCTGTGCCAGTGCAAGCCCCCATGTCTGTACCTGCCAATAGTCATGACTCTTACCGCAGGTTGAGAATTTTCTCCGGCATCCTCCCCACCCCACAAGGGGAGGATGATTGGGAGACCTGGATAGACTGTGTTGCCCCTTTGGTATCTGAGTGGCAGTGTGCAGAGGCTGAGAAATGGAAAAGAATCCTAGAGAGCTTGAGAGGTCCTGCTCTGGAAGCTATTAAGTCTTTGAGGTCCACAAACCCTGAGGCATCTGCCCAAAAGTACCTAACTGCACTTGAATGCAATTTTGGGAGTATTGAGTCAGGAGAGAACTTGATGTCGAAGTTTCAAGGTACAAAACAATGGCCAGGGGAAAGTTTATCTGCATATGTTACTCATCTGGAAGGAGCGCTACAGAGGGCCTACTGGAAAGGGGGGGTGGCCACCAGTGACTTAAACCATGTGAGGTTGGGGCACACATTGCAACATGCAAAGCACTCTAAATTGCAGCTCCTTCAGTTGAGGCTTCAAGACAGGAGAGATAACCCACCGGATCATTGTGATTTGATGAAAGAAATCTGGGAAGTTGAGGAGGAGGAGGAGGATTTCTCAGAGCCCCGTGTAGTTGTAGCTGCTACAACCTCTGCTCCAAGGGCGGGGTCGGCTGCTGAAAGCCAGGGTTCACCGAAAACCCATGATGAAAGTCAAGGATTAAGTGCCTGCCAAACGGGGATGGCTGTAAACACCCCACACTGGGAGAAGTTGCTGAGGGAGATTAGGAAAGTAACAGACAGTCTCATCATGAAGGATACTCCTATGAGCATGGGCACTGAACTCTGCCAGACTGCTTCTGCTATGGGGATGGAGGTGCCACCCTGGCACCTCATGTCAACAGTTTGAAACTTGATGCATTGACTCATGAGAAAGGAACAGAAGAGATATCTCAAATGTCCAACCCACCACTGGCTGAGGTGGAACAAGGTTTTCTATCGATAGTAACCATGCAGCAGCCCCACAGTGATGCCTCAGTCACCCCAAACTTCAGCAGATATATTTTGCCATAATTGTGGGAAGGATGGGCACATGAAGAGAAATACTGGTCTCAGAAGACTTAGAGAGTGGTGACGGCTACAAGGAAGCTTCGGAGAACAAGTCAGTGATTAAGAGAGGTGCACGAAATGGTCCCAGCGAGGTCCCAAAAATGCTAACTCATGTCCTCTGTGGCAAGGTCAGTTGCCCAGGCCTCCACTACCGCCTCTCCAGACTGGTCCAGAATAGTGGGTCCCTCCATGGAGACCACTGTAAAGGTAAATGGAGTGTCTACAAGAGCTGTATTAGACAGTGGCTCCCAAGTGACAATTATGTTCCAGGATTGGTATCAGAAGCATTTGTCAGACATACTCTCAAATGGGGGCAGTGAGAGGATCTCAGATCTAGAAGTGGGTTGCCATCTGGGGACAAGTGACCATCAAACAGTGTGGTTCATGTTAAACTCAGCTACAGAGTCAAGCCATACAAAAGTGAGGGTACTGGACTTTAGGAGGGCTGACTTTGGCAAGATGGAGGTACCTCAGAAAAGCACTAGCAAACAGGCTAGAAGGAGGTGTGGAGCAACAATGGGAATCATCAAAACTACCATCACAGGGAACAAGCCTTTGTGTGAAGCAAATAAACAAATCAAAATGAAAGAAAAAGCCACTATGGTTCTCAAAAGAGGTGGCTGTGAAAGTCAGGAAGAAAAGATAGCATTCCAGAAGCTAAGGAACACAGAAGGGAGCAGGACAGAGAGCTGTACCAGTTAAGGCAGAAGGAAGCAGGGAGGAAGTCAGAATAGCAAAGGCCCAAACTGAGGAAAAGATAGCCAACCTCAGTTAAGAGAGAATAAAACACTTATATGTACATCAGCAAGCGTGAAAGACAAAGGGAGGGATAGTGAGGCTGAATAGAATGAATGGTGGGTGGGTAGAGGGGGACAGTGAAAAGCAGGGATACTGAACAAATATTTCTGCTCAGTATTCACAAAAAGGAGGAGGTGCCTAATCCAATTAACAGGCACTCTTGATAAGGGGTCGATCCCAGTCCTTTCACAGAAGAAAGGTTCTGCAAAACTCTAAAACTGAAGGTGGACAAAGCAATGGGCCCTGAAATTCACCCAGAATTCTAAAAGAATGAAGAAAGAAACTAGTGAAACCACTGGCTACTCTTTTAATAAATCATGGGAGGATGGTGTGGTACCCGAGGACTGGAAGAAGGCGGATGTGATTCCCTTCACAAAGTGGGACCAAGACAGGGCAGGAAACTACAGACCTGTCAGTCTGATGCTGTGGTAGGGAAGTGATGAGTCACTTCTGAAGAAAGAATAGTTGAGTACCCTAGAGGCCAGTGGGGCAAGGGACCCAAGGCAGCATGGGTTCACAGCGGGAAGGTCATGTCAGACAGATCAAATAGATTTCTTTGACTGGGTGACCAAAGTAGTAGACCAGGGAGGGCTGAGGACATGGCCTACCTAGACTTTAGCAAGGCATTTGACACAGTCCCACAAAAGATTAATAGTCAAATGTAACCAGCCTGGGAGGGGTCCCAGGGTGGTAGCCTGGGTAAAACATTGGCTGCACAACAGGACACAGAAGGTAGTGTAAATGAGTCCACTCAAGAAAGAGGGTTACTAGTGGGTACCGCAGGGTTCAGTATGGGTCCAGTCCTTTTAATGTCTATCAGTGACATTGCAGAGGACTGGAAGGAAAAATGCCTTTTGCAGATGACACAAAGATCTGCAAACAGGGTTGATACACAAGGAGGCGTGGAAAGGATGAAAAGGGACTTGGCAAGTTGGAGAGAATGGTCTGAAGTATGGCAGCTAGGATTCAATGCAAAGAAGTGCAAAATAATGCACCTGGGAAACAAGAACCCAGGAAGGAAATACACAATGGGTGGGGAGGTAGTAACAACAACAAAAAAAGGAAAGGACCTGAGGGTAATCATATCAGATGACCTTAAGGTTAGCAAACAATGAGAAGGCAGTAGGGAGGGCTGGGGGTATACTGGGATGTATAGGGAGAAGCACCAGCAACAGAAAACAGGAAGTTGTTATCCCTCTGTACAGACAGCTGGTGAGACCCATCTGGAGTACTGTGTCCAGTTCTGGGAGACCCCATCTCCAAAAGACATAGACAGGATAGAGGTAGTCCAGAGGAGGGCAACTAAATGGTGCAGGGTCCTGCAAGAGAAGCTGTATGAGGATAGACTAAAGGAGCTTAATATATACCCTTGAGGAAAGAAGAGGGGGACATGATAGAAACTTTTAAGTACCTCAGTGGAATCAACAAAGTCCAAGAGGTAGCATCTTTCAGAAAAAGAGACACAAGAACAAGGGACTACAATTTAAAAGATAGAGAGAAAGCGGTTCAAGGGGCAATTTGAGAGCATTTCACAAACAAGGTAGTGGATGCATGGAACACCTCTGAGGAGGTTGTGGTCAAACTGTGGGAGAATCTGCAACTTAAGGGACAGACATACACCCTGTGGGGGTAGGAAGAAATAGCTGTCAACTAGATTGAGCCCTATCCTGATAGGAAATGGGCAGACCAGATGGGCCAAGGTCATATCTGCCGCCAAAGTCTAAGCCGCAAGTCTACCCACAGACATTAGAAGGACTGAAGTATAGAGTTAGAGAAGGCCACCCCACTCTGCACTCAACTTGGCTGTCTTTCCCACCTCTGGGTTGGAATGGCAGAGCAAGTAGAACCCTGGCCTTAGTGTCCCCCCTACTGGACTGTATGATGGCCTTTATTAACTGGGGCCAATGCACATGGGGTTTGACGGCTGGTACAGTTGTGTTATGAAAAACAGGGGTCAAGGGCTGGTAGCTTTTAAGAATCTGCCTTGATTTCAAGAAGGCCCATGAGGCACAGAGAGATACAGCCAGTAGAACCAGAGGAACCGGGTTGAACTGTCTGAAGAAGGATCCTGAGTCCTGATCCTGGTGCCAAATGCCCAGCACCTTACAGGAGAGTATCCGTACTGTGCTGATGTCAAGCACAAAAATATTATGTTGGATGCACAGGTGATGGAAAATTGCGAGGACTGTGGTCAAGCCTAGTATTTTGCCTGCTAGAGCCCATGCTTATACCAGAAGGGTAATGGTCAAGTTCATAAGGTGTCTGACAGAGAGATCGGTAAATAGAGGGTGCACCCTGGCTAATGCAAATTATACAGATACTGATGCTACCCAGCAGCAAGAGTCTCGGGAAGAATGACATATAACGCCTGACTTGTTTGATTTCGTGACTGCTGCCAACAAATGGAAAGTGAGGATCAGTGAGAAGCTGCAGAGACCAGGTGTTTCTTCAAGGAATGGGACTTAGGATGCAGCATGAGCTGAGCACCATATCCAGCTGCATGACCAAAAGACCATTTGTGAAAGGTCTCGACCTACACCTGCTGACATAGATGATGTGAGACGGCATCTACAAGAATGTTAGCTATGGTATAACAAGACCCAAACCCCTATACTTCCCATTGTGGTAGTGAGGAAAAGAATGGGACAGTAAGGATATGCGTGATTATCGCACCCAAAACCAGCGGACTATACCTGATCAGTACACAATGCCCCATTCAGATACTTTGGACTACTAAACAGAACAAGTGGTTCTCTGTGCTGGATCTCCGCAGTGGGCTACCAGATCCCAATGAAACCAGAGAACTGTGAGAAGACAGCCTTTATCTGTCTGGCCATTTCTATGAATCTGCTGAGGATGCCTCAAGGACTAGGTGTCTGCAGCCACTTTCAAATCTACTGATGGAGCTGCAGTGGGATATGAACTTACTAGGTACCTGTATACTGAGTGATGTTATTGTGTTTGGCAGTTCACTGGAGGAACATAAACCAATTATTTAAGGTATTGGACCACTGGAAGACTTTGGCCTTAAACTGTCCATTGATAAGTGTCAATTCTCAAACAGCAAAGCATGTGGGACAATACTATCCAAGGAGGAATAGAGCAGACCCAGCAAGCTGAGGCCTGACCACCTGGCCAGCCGAAAAATCTAAAGAACAGCAAGACTCCTGGGATTCTGTGAACATTATTAGCTTTCATCAAGAACTATCAAGGTGATTTCTTTACGTAACCTTACCCAAGGGTATCCCCAACCCACAACAAATACAAAAGTCAGCGTCCCCCTTGAACTGAAAGGTGTATTTTTATTAGGTAAATGTTGGGGCCGCTGGACTCTGACTGTGAGACACTTTTCATGAGATCATATATCCAAATTACTCATGCCCAGTGCTGGCCTATGCTGGCCCAAGAAAACCTTATGTCCTGCATTAACGATGCTAGCTTGCAAGGGTTAGCTGTGTGTTGTACCAAGAGCACGGTAAATTTGGCCTGAGACCAGTGGCCTTGCCAGTAGAAGCGTGACCCCATCCAAAAGAACTATCCTGTACATAAGTTCCTAGCTTTGAAGTGGGCTATTGATGACCAATTCCATGAGTACTTGTATGGGGCTAAAATACTAGTAAAACTGACAATAATCCCTTTGATCCATGTGCAGATCTCAGCTAAGTTGGATGCCACTGTATGGGTAACTGCATTATCTACATACGACTATGCTGTTGAATACCAAGCAGGCCTGAACCACATAGATGCTGGTCTCTCTCAGGAGGCCTGTTCCGAATGATTGGGTCAGATTGTCAGAGCCTGATATCGGGGCACTGCCAGAAGTTTGACAGGGAGTGAACAAATGTCCACGGACGAGTGGACTGCAAGGGTGGATTGTCAGACCTCTGAGAATTGTATACCTGCTGCTTCTGCCGCTTTTCTGCATTAGACATTGGTGCACTACCTCAGCGGACCAATGACAGTGATGGCGGGCTCAATCCTACGATCCCATGATCAAATCAGCTTTAGAAGCCCTCTATGCAGGAAAAGATGTGTCCAAATTACACTCACTGATTTGAGAACTGTACTGTTATACAAAGAAGGTCCTAATTTGAAACTGATCAATAAACTGTTATACAGAGAAACAGTAGACGAGAGGGGACATAGACAAACAACAACTGATACCTTTTGCTGAGGACTCAGTATTGGGGTCCTTGCACAACCACATGGGCACATAATTATAGACAGAACATGACTTGGGTGGGGATCAGATTCTATTGGCCTTCTAGATGGGGGTGATGAGGAGCGCTTACATTCGGCTTGTAGTCACTGCTTGAAAGAAAAAGCTTTGCCCCAGAGGGGCTGCCTCTTGTTAACATCATCACCAGTACCCATGGAGCTGGTCTGCATTGATTTTCTGAGTCTGGAGTCAGATCAAAGAATTATCAGTAATGTGCTGGTGGTCACTGACCATTTATGAGATATACCCAAGCTTTCTACCAAAGACCAAGAAAGCATCCCTGTGGCAATCACTTTGGAAAAACTTTTTGTTCACTATGGCCTCTACAAAGAATCCATTCTGATCAAGGGAGGGACCTTGAGAGTCATCTGATCAAAGAGATGTTTTCTCTGTGGGGAGTGCGAAAGTCCAGAACCACTCCCTTACACACACGGGGACCCCAGCTGAGCATTTCCAGCCACGCACTAGATATGCTGGTACCCTACACCCAAAGGACAAGCCTAGATGGAGCCAACAAATTAGCACCCCTGACACTTATAACTGCACAAAGTGATACCTGGGTTCTCCCCTACCACCGCCTGATGTTTGAAGAAGCTCGACTGCCGGTGAGATGTGTGTTTTGGGGTCTCTCCTGATGGGGTTCAAGCTGACAACCATTTACAGTATGTGCAAAGTTAAAGGCCCAGCTAACTCATGTATACCATCTGGCTCAAACCATGGCTGCCTAAAGAAATCTCACAACAAAGAAAGATATGATAAAAAGGTGAAAGCAACAGGAACTCCAGGAGGGAGATCGGTATTGCTAAGAAATCTGGGACTGCATAGCAAACACAAGATTGCTGACAGATGGCACCATCTCCCCTCACATTGTAGTGGGCAAACTAGATGATCTGCTAGTGTACAAAAGTAAGGACTGAGAATAATTCAAGAGATGTAAAACAATGCATAGAAATCATTTACTGCCATTGGATAAATCTTGATTGAGTCTGAGCCCCAGAAGATACCCCTCTGGACCAGTGACTAGAGCTGCTGCTAAGAAAGATAAAGAAAGTCTGCACTACAGAAGCTGAGTTAAAGTGTTCACCTCCCACAAGTACCAATTGACATGACTGTCAGTCCGATGACTAGAAAAGTGGTGTGACTTTGAATACTTTTTTTTTTTTTTTACCTTCTTCTGAACTGAGTCAATTGTGTTTGGGCAATCCCCTAGTCAATACTGGAGACTGGGCCTTCTGGGCTGTCTAAGCCCCAACTTCATCCCTGAGCCAATGCTCCCAGAAAGTGAGAAGTGCAGCATCAAGTCAGATGAAATGGAATCATTGTATTTGGTGAGAACTGTTTGAGCTTTCAGGGAGAAAATGATGGACTGGGACAGACTGGTGATACACCAGAACAAGAATATTATTTGAGTGCCTGATGGTCCACTGCCAGTGTCTGAAAGCTCTCCATGTGAGCCAAATGTTGTGGACTCAGAGACTTTAACTCCTGGAGTTGAAAGTGCCCCAAGTTCTAGCCTCCCTACCCCCATGGAGACTCCCCCTACAAGTGATGACAATGCTGAATAAAATGCTCAGAGTGCAGAGACTGTAACAGTTCCCCCTAGAAAGACTGGTCAAGCTGTAAAGCCTGTGGTGCACCTCAGTTATGATTCCCTTGGGAGGCCTGTGGACTTGCCTCTCAATGTTATCCATAAAGGAGTGTATGTGTCCCCAAGCTCATTGCCCAAACTGAGTGTTAGTGCTAACTCCAAGTTACTTGTGTTGCCCGCTAGGTATGGTGCCCTTGCCCCGTCCAGCCCCAAAGGTAGCTGATGAGAAGGGCCCCCTCTCTTCAGGTTTCAGGTACCAGAGTAGCCTTGAAGTTATGGTACAATGTGTGTGTAATACTATGTAAAGTGACTTACTGCAATGTTTCAGAAATCGTTCCTGGTAAAATGATACATTGACCCATGGGTTACATGTGTGGAGCCTAATGCAAATGTATATGAGTTGCAGTTGAAACTTATGGGGTACTTGCTAGCGTGGACATCAAGCTTTCCCAGGCCAGGAAGGGTGTAACCCCTTGCAAATGGGGGTTCCAAAAGACTTCAGGAGCTTGCTTGAATGCCGAGCCTGAATGGTGTTTGTGTTTAAGCCATTTATCTGTGAGTGTTTTTAGAACCTCTGGTACTGTCTCTTTAAGACTGCCTGCTTGCAGACATAATTGATTTGTATGGGGACTGTGTGTTTCTCTGCTGAGAGTCCTACTCAAGCTGCTCTAATCACTCCATTTTGCAGTCACTAGGAGTGCAAAGGAACCTAACTGAAAGATGTAACTGTTTGCCAGAAATCATTTAGAGTAATAATGAAAATACAGTTTGTCTAACCTGCTTTTCTTTGCAATCAGAACTGTGTTTGCCTAGTTCCCCATTCTAGTTTTAAACTGCTGAACTGGACCAATCAGTGTGGGTTAAGGGAGCTCTAAAATGGTGTCTGTGGACGAATCAGAACTTGGACTTGTAATCTGAGCCAGCCACAAGAGGATTGTAATGGCAGTGACTCTCGGAAATGTAGTTTGGACTTTGGCGCCTTTTTGCACTAACAGGGGGAGGCTATTGTGAGTGACAGCCAATCCACCCAAGAACTGGGAGGAACTCAAAGGAAGTGCCCAGTTTTGTCTACTGGAGTTTCAGTTTAGCTCTGGCAGTGAAGAGGGAAGGAGCCCTGTGCTCCTTCGGTGCGCAGTTTTAGTCGGGAAACACGTGTAAGGCCCAAGTTTCGGTCTACAGCTTGTGCAACTGCTTGTTCGGACTGAATCTGACCTGTGAAAAGAATCAAGGAGATCTGAAGTAAAAAGGCTCACCTGTAGAACACTGGAGAAGGTACTGAATCCGTTTCGGTCTGTCAGGAACTGAATCTGCTGTGTGTTCTCCCGGGTATTGTGCAATAATTGCAATCAGGATAGAGAAGCAGCCTGCCTGGTGTAGTACTTTCTTTTTCCATATAAATGTGTGTAGTGCTTGTGGGGACTCGCGTTCAAATCCCCTGTACAGTGAATTGAGTGCATGAAGCTGCAAGTAAACCCCAGCTTAATCCAGACTTCATCCATTTGCTCTGAACTGCTGTGGGGTCCAGTCACAAGGACCATGTCCACATGGTCTGCTCCTCCTGGCAATCCAGGACAATCTGCCTTCCATTCAGTTTCAGCGTTGAATTTGTGAGTACAAATCAGGGTAGCTCCCTGCCATCATCTAATTACAAGTGTTCCATCTGATTACTTTTCCTTTCTTTCCACAGAACTGAGCCTACCGGCTCTGGATTCTAATTTAGGTATTGTGCATGCATTTTCCATCTTCAGGGCCCCAACCAGCTGCACCAAATAGGCTAGCCTCTTATTGCCTGGGTACCCAGTAAGAGTGACATTGGGACATTTGGGATTCTGAAATATGTGCACAGTACTGTGATTATTAATACTTTTAAACTAATTAACCTAATTTCCCCCTGTCCTCGTTATATCCCCCTAAATAAATCAGATCTGTTTGTTTCAGCAAAGTTACACTGCCTGAGGTATTTGTTTATGTTAATGTATTGTACTGTGATTTTTGCACTGTATCATCTTGTTTACAGAGAGTCCCCAGAGTCCGCTTGATTGAAGCCAATCCTGGGGTAAGTGTATATTGCAAGGGTTCTGTGATTGCTTTGTGTGGGCCACTAGTGGGAAGAAAGGGGGGTTGCAGTGGCCCAGAGGGCTGTGACCAAGTCATATCAGACTATCTTAACCCCGACCTCTGGGTGGAGGCATCCGCCATCGGATCCAGGCCCCTCAACCTGTTAGTGGCAAATCAGGCAGGGGTAGTAGCCCTTGGGATAGCACCTCCTGGGGGTTACACATCACTGGATTTGGTTTGGTATGGTACTATTATCTGCTGCAGTGCTACGCGTTAATCAGTGCCATTTGATTACCTTTAACCCTAAACTGTTGTTTGGTCCCCACCCTATCTAAAGCAGCAGGCAGCAGCAAATTACCATAACCCATAAATATTTTGCATGATTACAGTTATAATGTTTTGCTGCCAAACATAACAAGGTATACATTTTACTTTTAATTTCAACTAACCCCATCTTAAAACAAGATTTGTTGTCTGTGAGTCTTTAAAAGTGCCCATGCTAGCACATGCCACACCTGGCCCTCCCCTCCTACCACCTTCTGACACTCCCATGCACTCCATAAGAAAAATAAATATTTTTTTCCTCATACTATCCCAGACATGTTGAAGAACTCTCCTAGTACAAGTACAGTATGTATGAATGTAACATGCTCATTCAACCATTAAAACCACTTAAACATATTTTTCAAAATGGTGAATGACTACCATCTTTAAAGATGTGAGTCATTAATTACAAGGCAGTAATCATCATAAAAAAGGCTTAAGAATATCCAGTTCCCCCAACCAAAAGTGTAAATTATAAGTACTGTGATAGTAGTTGTACAGAAAGTGTGTGATGGCTCCTACAGGTGGAGGTGTTTGCTGCCCACAGTTTGGCTTCTAAATTTTCCTAATTACTGCATCTCTGCCACCTCAATGATTAGACAAGGCATTAGCCCCCTCCACCTAATTAGTAAACACCGTCTCCACTCTCCACCATCCATTTCCACATATACTTCTTCCCTGGATGTGCTGTTTACTCATTCATGAAACCAGTGACCGGCATCGAACTTCAAGCAACCCACTCTGTCTTCCACACATGAGCTCCTGCAGGGCCTGGATGTAGTCATCACACAGACATGGGATGAAAACTCCTCAGAGGAAAATGAGCTAAGCAAGAACAATGACAGGAAACATGCATGACGATTCAAATACTCGTCCACCTGCATACCTGGTGTTAGGAAGCAAATTAGAAGCAGAGAAAAAAAATCTATATCTACCATACCCTGTTATGTAATTAAACTAGGGAAATTGCCCAAGAATGAATGGGTACAAAACATAGCAAGCAGCCATCTGCATTCCCTTTCCTAACAGTACTGCATATCTGGAAATAAGAGAAAAAGAAGAACACATTTTGATGGTTGTTAAAAGTTACCCCTTCTGGCCCCTCCACCCCCTCCCCACCTAACAACATAAAAATGAAGAAATACTTACCTCTAGGACTTTAGTGAAACTGGAACCATTGCACAAACAAGTCAATGAATCCCCCACATGAGAAGCAGCAGCAGTAGCAGCAGGAGCAGGATGTAACATGCATCACTGGAATTCCTGAATGTTGACAAAAGCAAAAAGAACACAATTAGTATCAAACTCAGACATCCGGACTGCCGTAGCACTCCCCCAGTAATGAAAAATTAAATACTTACCATCTATGTGGTGTATTCCAACATCCAAGATCAGAATCCCGGCCTGGCACAATGATGCAAGTAATCTTATTCCTTGGTCAACTGGAAAATATTAGAAAAGCAGTACAAACATTAGAATTTAAGATGCCATAATACCAACCCAACCCCACCCTTCTCTTGCACAGGAAAAACAAATTCAGACAGATACTTATGTGTGCAGAAGCAGTGGTATTGACTCTGTGAAGATGACCCATCAAGGAAAGCTGGCAACTACTCGGAGCAGCAGGTAGAAATCTAAAGCACCCCAAAATCTCATTCCCTCCAGAGAGACTTAAAACCACAGAGTCAACACAGTCATACAGGACAGCAGCATCTTTTGGGGGAAGGAAATGATAATTCTACAATTCTCAATCAACTGAGAAACCAGCAGCAGGAGGCAACAAGTACAAACTAGCAGAAGCAGTTTGGAGGAGGAATTAATTTTCTCAGCCTGGCACATCTTTTTGGCTATTTCATAAAATTCACACAATTATTGTCAAAGTTAACAGAAACAGTATGTTATGGTCCAGGACAGTCGGGACCCAATGGTGGAGCACCATAAAACATCATGAGTGAGACCAGATTTCTATCTCAGTTTAATGAAACATTTTTCTTGAAACATCGGTGGACATGTAGGCCCTGTTTGGCACTGGCAGCAACAAGGTTAGGCTTGAAACGGGTTTGAATTGGTGCAGGAAACAGGACTTTTAGGTCTGTGTAGCTAGTAGGACACCATAAAACATCATGACTGAGACCATAATTCTGTCTCAATTTAATGTAACATTTTTCTTGAATCATTAGTGGACATGTAGGTCCTGTTTGGCACTGATAGCAACAAGATTAGGCCTGATATGCTTTTGAATCAGTGTAGGAAACAGGCCTTTTAGGTCCAGGTGGCTGGTGGGACGCCATAAAACATCATGACTGAGACAAAATTTCTGACTCAGTTTAATGTAACATTTTCCTTGAATCATTGGTGGACATGTATGCCCTGTTTGGCACTGGCAGCAAGAAGATTAGGCCTGAAATGCTTTGCAATCAGGGTCCAAAACTACATTTCAATGTCTAGGTGCTAGGGGTGGGGCACCATATAATATCATGACTCAGACCATATTTCTGTCTCAGTTTTATGTACCATTTTTCCTGTAACATTTCTGGAATTGTACTCCCTGTTCTGCACTCACAGAAACAAGTCTCAGACTGAAATCATTCGTAAACAGTGGACCAAAGACCATTGTTTGTTATGGGTGGAGGTTTTGGGGCTATATAATATCATGGCTGAGACCAGATTTCTCTCTGAATTTATTTTAACATTTTTTAAGAAACAATTCTGAACTTGAAGGTCCTCTTGGTCACTAGCAGCACCAAGATTCAGCCTGACGTCCTTGGTAAACAGTGGTGGAAGCTTGAGTTTCAGGTCCATGAGGTGGGGGACACTATAAAACACCAGGATTGAGACTAGATTTCTGTCTGGATTTTATGTGAAATTTTTCCTGTAACATTTCTGGACGTGTACGGACTGTTCCACACTCGCAGAAACAAGATGAGGCTGAAATGCTTTTGAATCAGTGCAGAAAACAGGCCTTTTACATTGGGGTGGGTGGGTGAGATACCATAAAACATCATGACTGAGACCAGATTTCTGTCTCAATTTAATACAATGTTTTTCATGAAACATTTGTGGATCTCTACATCCTGTTTGGCACAGGCAACAACAACATGAGGCCTAAAATCCTTTATAAATAGTGGCAGATGCTGCATTTTAAGGTCTGGGACTGGGAGGTGGGAGGGGGACACCATATAACATCATGACTGAGACCAGATTTCTGTCTCAATTTCATCCAACTTTTTTCCTTCATATTTCTCATCTTAGCATGCCTACTTTGCACAATAAATTAGCAAGAGGCTATGTAAAACTGTGGGCAAAGTGCACATTTTGGACAGGGTGGTGGTAGTTGGGCACTATAAAACATTATCATGACTGGAGGCGAGGGACAAGAAGTTAACATTTGTGGGTGGCAAGACCAGGGAGACATGTATTGTTAAGCAAAACAAAACATATTTATGTTTAACTTCACAATAAAAGTGCTTATGTAACTGTTTCTATGACTGTTGTGTACGTAGTTGGACTGATGCTGCACACAGCCAAAATAACTACCACAAGCACACACAACAAACAAAATCACATACGTTTGGGAAAAAATGTTTGTTCATAGGAACAAATTACAATACTTGACATTTGTGGATAGGATAGGATGAGGAGGAAACATATAAAAATGGAATAAGATGAAACAAGAAGAAAGGTAGAGAGTTTATGGAGATAATAGTACTACAACGGGGGGACATGCAGGGTCAGAACAAGGGTATTCATATGAGAGGGGATGGAAGGGAGAGGAGGGAAGGAGCATAAACATTACATTACAAATTAGATACAAAGTACTGGACAAGAAACATGAACAAGAGGATATAGAAGAAGAAGAGGACAGAAAATATTTTTTTTTTTACTTTTTTTTTATTGGTTGCACAAGAAGAAGACAGTAACAAAGAAAGGAGAAGAAAAAGAAAAGAACACAGGTCCACCACGGGCCATTATGCACTGTCACCAGTGCCACCACCATGATGCAGCTCCACCAGGAGGTCCAAGTCATTTTTCTGGTTCTCCATAATTTTTTGGCGGTCCCCCCTGACCTCCTGGCAGAACTGGTCAAAGTCCTGATGGATACCCTGCACCTCAGCATTAGAGATACTGTGAATTTAAATTTCTCCTGCAAAGTTGCAATGAAGTGGCCGATTTCGCCACATGGAGTAATCCTCGAAATTTCCTGCATTTAGCGGAATTTCGCCAAGGGGAAATTTCATCTTCTGCAGGTGAAATTTCACTGTTCCACTGAGGAAATTTTGCATTTTGCCCTGTGAAACAGGTGAAATTCGTGGATTACTCCTCATAGCCAAGTTTTGTCACTTCACCCACTACCACTACTAGTGGTGTGCGGAGTGGCCGAAATTCACTTCACAGAATGATTCGTGGAGTAACTCGGAGCAGAGTACTTCATGTTATAATGGGGAATGTGAAGTCTATTAAAAACAATTACTTAGTGTTATTCCGACTTCCCCAAACCACTTCTCCACAAATTTTAAGGCGAAGTACATTGAAATCAATGTACTTTGCCTTACTTTGCCTTGTTTTTAAGCTCCAAAGGTGAATTTTGCAGTGCTTCATGGGATTGCAGGTCACATGGGCTCTAGATTGTTTTGCACAGCCTCAGTTCTATATTGTGTGTGTGTGTGTGTGTGTGTGTGCGTGTGTGTAGTGGAAGATGGAGACAGTTTCCTCTCAGAGCTCTGTGATTCAAAATCCACTAAAAGCTTTTAAAAAAGCCTTTTTGAGCTATTTTTTTCTCACAATTTAGTACATCGATTGTAGGAAGCCCTCCTGTGCTCATATCGTCGCATGTTTATTGTTTGTGTGTGGATTTTGAATGTTAATTTAGAACAGTCAGTCTGTGTACTGTGAAGTGTGCTTTGGGGGAGGGGCATATCTGTGGTGTAGGAGATTAACTGGGAGAAAAAGGCAGTCTTTCTGTTTGGCTATATTTTTCTTGTATAACTGTGTTAATGTACACACAGTAATATTTTCAGTAATTCTTGACTTTTTGTGCTGATTGTTGTGGTGCAGCAGTGTATAATTTCAGTTTTTTTTTAAACATTTGGTTATATTACTAAATGTTTTCAATTTGCAACGCATTACTTGTAGTGTGTGTGTGCGATGCTTGCCATTAAATCAGATACCTTTTATTGTGCCAGAGAGTAATTGCAGGAGTGCGAACCAGCTATCCACTGCACTTGCATGATTTTTTTATACTGCTTTGTGGTATCTTTACTGGTAGTGAACTGTTACTGCCGTGCACTACCCCTCCCCCCCACAACCGGCAGAAGGTATTCTTTTCCGGATTTGGATTTGTGACTTGTGAGCACTGATTAGGTGTTGTTGTGCCTTTGTGTCTGCATCTCTTGAGTGCAAAGTACAATCTTAATCTGTCTGTGCATTTGCAGTACACCATTAATTCTGGGAGACTTTGCATTTCTTGTTACACTCTCATTTCACTTCGTCAGCACTGGGGAATTTTCTGGACATAAGATAGCAGTATTTAGGGGATGCACATTAATTCTGGTGACTGTGTGTGACCACTGCATGCATGACAGAGTACACCATTAATTCTGGGAGACTTTGCATTTCCTGTTATGCTCTCATTTCACATTGTTAGCACTGGGGAAATTTTCTGGACACAAGACAGTAGCATTTTGGGGATGCACATTAATTATGGTGACTGTGAGTGACCACTGCATGCATGACGGAATGCACCATTAATTCTGGGAGACTTAAAATTTTTTGTTACCCTCTCATTTCACTTCATCAGCACTGGGAAATTTTCTGGACACAAGACAGTAGCATTTTGGGGATGCATATTAATTTTGGTGACTGCGTGTGACCACTGCGTGTATGACTGAGTGTACCATTAATTCTGGGAGACTTTGCAGTTCTTGTTACACTCTCATTTCACTTCATCAGCACTGGGGAATTTTCTTGACACATGACAGTAGCAGTTTGGGGATGCACATTAATTCTGGTGACTGTGTGTGACTACTGCCCGCATGACATCTGAGTGCACCATTAATTCTGGGAGGCTTTGCATTTCTTGTGCTCTCATTTCACTTTGTTACCATCAGCACTGGGGAGTTTTCTGGACACAAGATATGAGCATTTTGGGAATGCACATTAATTCTGGTCACTGTGTGTGTGAATGGCTGCCAATATTGTTGTCACTTCACACTGGGGAGTTTTCTGGACACAAGATAGTATTTTCGGGATGCACATTAATTGTGGTGACTGTGTGTGTGCTGCCAATATTGTTGTCGCTTCACCTTACTTCACGTTAATGTGGAATGACAACATGAAGAAATAATTACACAGCGCAGTGAGTGAAATTCATCAGTGAAATCTAAATTCACTCCCTCTCTAACCACTACTCAGCACACACTGCCACAACCTCATTGCGCACAGCCTCCAGGTCACAAGTGCTTACCTGACCTGGCGGGGCTGCAGGACACTCATGGAGGTGCCGTGAGGTGTGGGATACATCGCTGCTGGGGGATGGACCTTCTGCCTCCTGCTGGTGCATCCTTCTGCAGGTTCTGGTGGTATGGTGGGGGTACCCCCTAGTCTGGTGCTGAGTCCCACCACTTTCCTCCTGCTCATGGTGGCTCCCTTTATCAATGCTGCTACCTCCCGCTGTTGCTGTCTCAGTCTGTTTTCAAGCCACTCTGTAGGGTGGTGGTGCTGCAGGTGGCTCCTTTGACCAGTGGTCTCAAAGTGGGATCCTGGTTTTCCTCATTTCACACTTTGACCAAAAGTGCTGCAGATAACAATTGTCTTATTGTCAGCCTTTGTGGTGAAAAAAGACCAAACTGCTGATCTGAGGTGGTGGGGTGCAGCTGATGTCCCAGCAGGGGCCTCTGCATCATTCTGCCCATGCTGGTGGGGGTGGAGAACACATGATCCTGTGGTGGGGGGGCAATGGGCTCTGAGTCTTCATGTTGCATGGGGGGCCCCATGCTGCTGCTGGGAGGGGAAAGCTGCTCCTGCTGCTGACAGTGCTGAGGGGGGGGGAACTTGCTGCTGCTGGGGCACCAACAAGCACCTGCTGCTGGGGGATGGGGTCCAGGGGCACATGCTCCTGCTGCTAGGGGGCCTCTCTTTCACATAAATGCATGTTAAGGCAAACTCCTGCCTTCTTCTACCCAGCCCTAGTCCCATCCATCAATAATTTGGAAAAATGTTTTATAAAAATAGAAGTAAAGATTAGGAAATGAAAAAGAAGAGGAGTGAAACACAGACACACACACACACACACACACACACACACACACACATATGCACTATAAAGATAAAGAAAGAAAAATATAACACAAGAGAAAGATTAACTTTTTAAATTATGGAAATAGGGAAAAACAGAACACACACACACACACACACACAAAACACAAACTCTCAGTCTCTCACTCTCAGAAATAATTCTCTTTCTCCTCTATCTCGCAGTCTGCTGCCCTCTGTCTCCACACTTCCTATAAACTGCAGAAAAAAGGAAGTAGATTCAGTGGCTTCCTGCCTGAGTACAGTCACACAGGTGACCTGCAGTCTGCAGCAGAGAGTAAGTCATGTGACAAGCCTTTTTTCCCCTAATTTCTCCTTAGTAAAATGTTAAGGCAAAATTTACCAGTGAAAGTGAAATTTACAGGTGAAATTTCACCTCAGGGCTTAATTACACAAAATGTTATAAGAGGCAAAATTTGCGATTTCACAGGAATTTTGCCGGCAAAATTAAATTTTGCTGCATCTCTACTAAGGAGTGATACCACCAGCATTTTCAAGGCCCAGATTGATTCCATGCTTGAAGAGGCCATTTTAGAGGGCACAATAAATCATACAGAGAATTGTGTATTAGCACTCATACACAACAAGGTTACTTTCTGATCAAGTGGTTTCCGTGTGGTGACAAGAGTCCTTGAGAGCGTAGCTCAAGAAGCCTTGTTACCACAGAAACCACAAGATCAGAAAATAACCTTGTCTGTGTATGAGTGCTCATACACAATCTTTTATAGTGTATGGGCACTCATTCCTGGCAAACACTGTACCCAACATAATTTTTAACTTCCTTACTTACTGCTCAGGTGCCGGCAACTTCTGTTTGTTCTCTCACCACTGGCCCCTTTATCATGCATGCGTGACTATGTTCGATGTTGCTGTGCTGCACTGGTGACATACTCAGTGCAGCATAACAACATCCATGACATAGCCAAGACAGTACAACAGCACTGTTCTGAGCATAGATTTCCATGCTCAACATCGTTCCACCATACACTATAAAGAGTATACAGTACAAGTCACATTAAAGAGCAGGTATTCACTGTATTTTCCTTTTTTTTTCTAGGTACAGAAGACTCCTTATCATTAAAGAATTGTCACCAACCTCTGTTTATGTGTGTTACTGTTTGAATGTTTACACCAGTATCTCTCCTCATGTTGAATTGGATTCCTCCAGTTGCTGCATTTTTCAGCTTTTAAAAAAAATCACAGCTGCGTGGAACCTTTTTTTTTCTCTGATCTTCCCATGATGCCCCCCAAAGGAGCTTTTGGCCCCAACGCTGCATGCTGATCCACCATGCCCAGGCTTATCCCCTTGGGTGGGGCCACCAAGTGGGTGCCCCCTCCCCATGGGCAATGATGGCTAGTCCTGGCTTATCCATCAAGTGGGGCCATGGGAGTGGGACCCCCTGGCAGACACTGGTAGGCAGTGAGAATGGCAGCACAGTAGGGGCGTCATGGTCGGGGGACCAGAGAGATTTTTTTGGCAGTACCTGGGGGCAGAGACGTGCAATGACATCCTGCATCTGCCTCACTCTCTGAAGTGAAGATGTCACCACAGTGGGACTCCCCATCTTCTGCCAGAGATCCATGGAGTGTGTCGGACACTCTAGCCCCCTCCTCTGGAGAAGGACAGCAGTCTGTAAGATGCTCAGTTCTTCTCCTCTGCCTGGCCCTCTGACATCCCAAGTCCATTCCTGAACCCTGGTCATCGGCATTGCAGATGGATGCTCTGCTTCTGCACTGGCAGGCCGACACCCACCACCCTTTCTCTGAAGAAGTATTTCTTCACATCCCTCATAAACTCCTCCCCAAGCTTCAAAGTATGGCCCTTGTTCTGGTGCTCCTTCTCCTATTTAAGATACTCTCCTCCTGCATCCTGTTAAACCCTGTGAGGTACTTACAGGTCTCAATCATGTTCCCTCTTGCTTTTCTTTATTCTAGGAAGTACATGTTGAGCTCCTGCAGCCTTTCCTCATATGGCTTCTCATGCAACCCCCGCACCATTTTTGTAACCTTACTCTGGACTACTTCCACCCTGTCAATGTCCTTGTGGAGTGCAGCCTCCAGAACTGGACACAGTACTGCAGGTTAGGTCTTATAAGTGAGTGATAAAAAGGCAACACCACCTCCATTTTCCTGCTAGAGATCCCTCTTCCTATGCACTCCAGCATCCTGCTTGCCTTGACTGCTGCCCTGTCACACCAACCTTCCACTTTGAGATCATCAGATATGATCACAACAAGGTCCCTTTCTGCTTGGCAATTGTAAGTACCCACCCCATCTTATACACAGCCCCTGGGTTTCACCACCTTAAGTGCATAACTTTGTACTGTTTAGCACGGAAACCCAGCTGTCACTCCCAAGACCACTTTTCTAGCTTCTCTAGATCTCCTTGCCTTCTCTCAGTTACCTGCTGGGTGTCGACTCTGTTGCACATTTCTGTGTCATCCACAAAGAGAAACACCACACCACCCTCTCTGGATCCTCAACAATATCACTTTTGAAGATGTAGAGGAGGACAGGGCCCACTACTGATTCCTGTTGTACTCCACTAGTAGTAATGTATGAAGCTGGTAAACTGCTTTGCAAATTAATTCGTGAATTTCACCTCATTTCATGAAGTTTATTCACCTTGAGACGTTCCAACTCACAGTGCAGAGATAACTTCACGTAGTGAGAAGTTGGAACTTCGACAGTGAAGTCTGGTAAAAAGTGAAGTTTGCATTGTACTATAGGATTGGAGGTCACATGTTACTGAAACGAACTGTATGCCATGAGGAAGGTTTTTTCAGTGAAGTCTTCTGAAGACAGAGTAGAAGAGAAGTCTTGTGTGCTGGTCTGAGAAAAAAAATGTTTGAAAACCATTTAAACCAAGTGTTTTGAGTGCAAATTGCTCACACATTTTTCTAGAGGCCCTTATGTTGCTAGATTTCTGTTTTTTTTGGGGGGGGGTATTTTTTTTTTTTGCTGATTATTTACTTTAAAATAATGGTTGCTGTTTTGTCTCTGTGTGAAGCAGTGGTGTGTGTGTATGTGGGGTGGGGTAGGTGTAAAACAAGGCAGCTCAGAAAGATCCAGATCTTTTTTTGATTAATCTGATGATGCGTGTTATATTTTGGTTCTCTCACTCTTTCTTGTTCATTATTTTTGATCTGTAGTCAGTAATTTGCAATTTTTATTTCTGTGGGTTAGTTTGGTGTGTTTAAGTGAAGTATTTTGCAAGTGTCTTCCTGTTGCAGTATTGGTTATATGCTTTTGTTATATTTTTCTTAAAGTAATGGTGTTCTGTCACTTTTTGTTTTACTTAATTTCTTTTTTTTCTTATTTTTGGTCCAGCTTCTCAGGTCTTGTCCACTCACCACCCCATGCCCAGGCTTACCCCACTGGGCGGGGCTGCCTAGGGGGCTTCCCACTCCCAAATGGACATTGTGACAAGCCCCAGATTACCCCTGGGTCAGAAGCACAAGAGTGGGACTCCCCAGCAGGTATTAGTGGCAGTGGGTGGCAGAATGGGATGAGCTGTCATGCTGGGAGCCAGAATTTTGTTCATTTTTCCTTGGGGCAGGGACATGCAATGATGTCCAGTGTCTGCCCCACCCCCCTGAACATTAAGGCTCCGGTCACTGCAGTACCCTTGGCCTCTGCCAGGGGTCCATCAAGCACTGGACACACTCCCCTCCTTCCCCCAGAGAAGGAGAGCAGTCCTCAGGAAGCTCCATCCTTCTCCCCCCAGCCAGCCCTCCAACACCCCTGGTCCATTCCCAAACCCTTGTCACCTGCGTCGCAAGTGGAAATCCAACCGTTGCACTGACGGGCCAGCCTGTTACACTTAATTTTTAAACTACCCCTGTTACCCCATCATTTTAATCCCTGTAGTATTTAAAAAAAAACACTTGGTTGGATTTAGTAGTATTTTTTTCAGATCACACTGCTGATACCTGATTCTCTACAGGAAGGTGTTGTCTCTGGTTGCTGATAGTTAATAATTTGTTTACCCTTGTTACCCCTGCTGTGTGTGTTGTGTTATTTTATTAATCCCTCTGGTGCTGCTGATCCCTGATTCCTCAGGGGGATGTGTTGTCTGCTCATGTTACTTGTTTGTACTGCAGGCTTTATTTACATTTTGTCACTTTTCATCACAAATCACATTGCAAAGCATATGAGAATGATAGGAAGAGATGCTCTAGTAAAGGGTGAGGTACCAGGGAGACAGCAAATAAGTGTTCAAATTCTGTGGTGCAAAATAGTGCTGCAGTTTAAAAAACAATGTCTGCAGCAGCGTGTTCTATGGGTTTCGGGGCTAGTAGTAGCAAATGAGTAGTTGGCAGTGGTGGCATTAGTGTGGCCAAATTTTTCTTTGCCACATCTGTGGTATCCAGGCTGGTGATGGATGTGGGAGGTGACAAGAGGAGCAGCAGTAAACAAAGCACAGTGGTCAAGGTGGAGGTTATTGGTGTCCCCGTGGCTGGTGGTGGTAGTGGTGCTGAGCCTGATAGTCTGGAGCTTGAGTCAATGCTTGAGTTGGGAGATCTGAAAAATGTGCATCACACTTAGACTCCTGACGGTGAAAGGGTCAGACAGCCTTGAGATGGTGAGGAGGAGGAGGAGGAGGAGGAGGAGGACATCAGCAGCTATGCTGATGATGATTTGCATTTGCCCCAGTAGCCTCGCTTTGAACAGACTTTGTCTAATTGTCTTAATGGTGAAGTTACCAGTGAAGTTACTGGAGAAGTCACTAGGTGAATTTCCAAGCTTTTTGGAAAAATTCACAAATTGCTTCATGGAGGTGAAGTTTGCAGCTTCACTGGAACTTTGCAACACCTCTGTCCACTAGTTACTCTCTCGTCCTCGAAGTGACTGCCACTTACCACCACACTCTGCCTCCTGTCTTTCAGCCAGTTTGATACCCAGCACACCATCTTCTCCCAGACCCCCTGCTACTAAGTTTCTTTAGCAGTCTCCTGTCTGAAACAGTGTCAGTAGCCTTACTGAAGTCCAGATAGGCCACATCGACTGCTCTCTTCTGATTGAATTCACTAGTTACCTAGTCAAGGTAATCTAGGATATTTGTTTGACATGACCTCACCCTGTGAAGTCATGCTGTCAGTGGTCCTGCAGTCCATGAGTTTCCAGGTACTTTTTCAGTCTCTCATTCAGAAGGGACTCCATTAACTTCCCCACCACTGATGTGACACTGACTGGTCTGTATTTACTGGCCTCCTCCTTGCTGCTTCTCTTGTGCAGAGGGACCACATCAGCCCCCCTCTGTTCCTTTAGAAGCACTCCATCTCTAATGAGGTGCTAAATAGTGTTCTCAGAAGGGCAGACATCACCATGATCAGTTTCTTAAGTACCCTTGGGTGAAGCACACTCAAAACATAATACAATTGTAACAAGAGTGTGTGTATCACTTTAAAGATAGTGTTTGAAAAGAGGGGAAGTAGCCACACCTTGAGAAAGCCCACAGTCACGTGGGTGAAACATTGGCAGACACTGGAGCAGTGTTTTTTTTTTGGAGCACTTTATACAATAAAATATATTTTAACTATAGAGCCAAGCTATGGTCTCTTTTGTAGCCTATATGCATGCTAGTGCCTGTTAGCCACTTTTGCTTCTTGTTACAATTGAGTTATGTTTTGAGTGCGCTTCAGGCGTGGACTCCCTTAGTCATTTTTTTCTATAGTATATTGGAATTGATTTTTTAGTGAGCTTGGGACCCAGTGTGATAGACATTACAACACCTATCTTTGTGAAGATGGCAACTGAGCAACAGTTGTCTGATGCTAAAGTTAGAAGTACAAGTGTTTGAAAAATTATGTGGAAAGGACATTCAGACTTTAAGTCAACAACACTGTAAGCATTACAGGAACAATTGTACAGCAGCAGAATGAAAAGCAATTGAAAAACTTCAGAAGACCCAGCTGATAGAGATCAAAGTAATGGATACAGGTGGTTTCTATCATTGTGATGTCCAAAGTTAAGTATGAAAAAGAACTTCTGAAACTTGCAACAGATGCCACATTTTATAGTAGGTTACAATATGATCCAACTTCATTATTTAAAAGGCAGATTGACTGTATCTTACTGGATGCTTTTCACAATGGTGTTATTTCTAAGAACACATTAGAATTTTTGACAGTGGAGTACCATATTAGCACCATGATGTATGGTCTGCCAAAGATCCATAAAGATTATGGAAATCCTCCTTTAAGGACAATAGTGGCCAGTATAGGGTCACTTACTGAAACATTTTCACAATATGTGGATCAATATTTAAAACCTGTGGTTCAAAAGGGCAGGTCTTACATCAGACATACATCACAAATGTTGGAAATTTTAAGTGATATTAGTATTGAAAAAGAATGGTATCTGGTAATGATGGATATTCAGTCCTTATATTCAAACATACCATATCAAGATGGAATAACAGCTGTAGAAAATGCTCTATACAATAAAACATATTTGAGTAATGAGTTGATACAGGCCTGGATATTTAAATGAGTTGCGCCTGGTGGAACAGAGTTGAACTGGCACAACCCCACGTTGTGCCCTGGTGATATATTGAAAGGGCTGCCAGGCTGGCAAATCCCGATGCACCGGGCTGCAATGTAATTGTATGTGGCACAGATGCAGAGGCCATATGCCCCATGAATCGTCCCATGAGTGAAGATAGAATATTCATTGCTTGGCAGGCTGAATCCCTTGAATTTTTAATGTTCCTTTTAGCAGCCTTAATTTTAAAGCTGACTAGATTTTACTGCATGTAAATCCTCACTGTATACTGCATGTGAAGCTAACCAAATTGTGACCATTACTACTGTTTGAATTTGCTGTTTGCCATAGCAGTACTATATGTGCTACTGTTGACCCTTTTACTTTTAATTTTATCCTTAGCAAGATAATGTGCAGGGAAACACTGTGTGCTACTTGCTAGATCAAATCAGGAAAACTGCTTTTAAATTCAAATTACTACATAGCAGTCAGAGGGCTAGCCTGCTGTAGTGCTGAATTAATTACTTGGGACACAGCTTCTCTTGGTGCACACTACCATCCCCCTCCCCCCTCTCTTTGTTTCAGCAGTCCCTCCCCAAAAAACATGCCTGCTTTTAACTCTCCTGTTCTTCTCCTTCCCCTCCACAGTAAAGAAAATCCCCCGAGTGTCTGTGAGGGCAGAAGGACGCCCTTCCCCACAAACAGCCCACGTACAGCAAAACGCTTCGAGTCAAATTGGGATCATGGTGTTTTAGCATCTGGCCAAAGAGGTCCCCACCATCGCTTTGCTCTGGCTCCCCACCACCCCCACCACCACCCTTGGTCGTCTGTGTATATTATGGTCAGAGAAATGTGACGCCCAGAAACCAATCAGGCAACTTTCCCATCTGCAGGCTGTCAGCACCTGCCACTAGTGGCTGCTATTGCTGACAAATCTCCCTTACACACTGTCTGGTGTGTGAAATTTCAGTTTACTCATAATCCCTCTCTATCTGCTAACCTTATATCTCCTCCCCTATCACAACAACAATAAGCTTATCGTCTTCCTTTACTCATAGTATTTACAGCTATATATCCTATACTAAATACCATCCCACATACTGTTAGCAACACTACTGTCTCTCTCTCTCTCTCTCTCTCACACAGAATGATGACCTGGCTTATTCTCCTCTCTATAACTTTTCCCTTCAGCTTACCTCCCCCCTACCTGCTCCCTGCTCAACCTCAAACTACTCCCTCCTGCTCCACAAGTACCCCTTCTTCTGCCAGCCCCTATGATTACTACTCCTTCAGTAACTATGTCCTACCCACCCTACCTCCCACTTGCTCCTAGCCACCTGCTCCCAGCAGTTGCAGTCACCCCTTTACATATAGCCCAGAAATACTGTGCTTTGCCTACTCTCATCTCATTAACAAACTACCTCAACTTGCAGGCCCGGCACTTCGTATTCACAAGATGACCCTTAAAAAATGCCCTATACAGGATCTCCATTATCCTACTGCTACCTATGGGCAATATACACCCAAA
Source organism: Neoceratodus forsteri (assembly GCA_016271365.2). NCBI lineage: Eukaryota > Metazoa > Chordata > Ceratodontiformes > Ceratodontidae > Neoceratodus > Neoceratodus forsteri. The sequence continues at coordinate 313,176,514 of CM028134.1, read as the reverse complement.
TCCTGGCCCCTCTACCCCCACCCCGTGCCTATCAATGCAATCCAAAGGGCTACGGCTAACCTCCATAAACATATGTAGCCCACAAAAGAATCTCGCCCCACTCCAAGCATGGATCTGCCTCCACAACCCCGATGCACTAGCTGTAACTGAAACATGGCTAACCCAGAATACCCCAGACTCGGCTGCCTACATACCGAGCTATGCATTGTTCAGATCAGACAGATTGGATAGGCGGGGTGTTTGGAGTGCGCTGTACCTTCAGGACCACCTACAAGGTCTTAAAATTCCTACAATGAACCCCGTGGTGGATGCACAGTCACTCACCCTTAAGATAGCAGTTGGCAACTCAGGTAAATCTCTCTAACTGTCAGTCTATATACCCCCTCACAAACAAAAGGAGGCTTTCTCATCCATCCTAAATATCATTGCCCAACTACCAAAAACTCAGAAATCATTGCCCTAGGTGATATTAACACTAACTGGCTTGCCCCCCAAACATCCTCCATCAGGGATACAGCAGCTGTCCAAAATCTAACACAAATGGTCCTTACCCCTACCGGAGTAAACCACCACAGGGGCACTAGTTCCATCATTGATCTCATCTTCATGAATCATCCTGAGCCCTTACAGGATGTCCAGGTCCTCCCAGACTCACTCAATGATCACTCCCCTGTTATCTGCCGCTGGTCGAATAGCTGGAAACCCCCCCCCCCGAGGATTGCCATGTAGTGCCAGCCAGCTAAAGAAGGGGTCCCTGGCACATCTCCAAAACCATCTCCTCAACCTCAACTGGTCTTCACTAGATCACCTGTCGTTGGTGGATGCCACTCTGTCCTTCTTCATCAGCTCCTTCCAAGCCACCTGTGATATCTTTGCCCCCTTTGTTAAGCAGACTGAAAAAACTAAACCCTCCCCCTGGGTAAATCGGTCTTTGCTTGACCAAATGAAGGCCCATGATAACCTATGGCACCGTGCCCTGAGTCTGGTCACCCCTCTGATCACCAACTGTATCATGCTGCCTGTAACTCATGCACCTAGGCTATCCGCCAGGCTAAGACAGCTTTCTATCAGTCCAACTTTACTGCCACCTGGGGAAATGGGAAGAGGTTCTGGGAAAATATGAAGGAGCATAGTGGCAAATATCCCTCCCCTCCTCCCTCCATGCTTGTCATCGATGGTGTTTCCACCCAAGACCTTAGTAAGATAGCTAATGCCTTCAATGCATCTTTCTCCGACCTCAGCTCTATCCTCCCTACCAACTTCTTTTCTGAATCTACTGGACAGTTCTCACTACCCCCCTAGTGCTCCTCCTTTTTACTTCAAAATGATCTCCCCTAGTGTCACTCACACATATCTCGCCAAGTTCCTTGGAAAGACATGACAGAGTGGTGACTCTCTTGATGCAAAACTGCTCTCCTTAACCCTGGATGCAGTTCTAGCACCCCTAACAAAAATACTCAACATGTCCCTGTGCTTAGGCAGTTCCCTACACTATGGAAAAGGGCGGTTATCACTCCAGTTCATAAAAATGGTGACCGTTCCTCTAGTAGTAATTATAGGCCCATTTCCATACTTCCTCCCCTCTCTAAAGCACTGGAAAAATAGCAGCAGATCAACTTACTATTTAGACTCACACCATTTACTATGCCAGCAGCAGCATGGCTTTAGGAAAGGGAACAACACAACTACTGCCCTGCTTGAGTTTACCTCCTTTATCCATGATGCCCTTAACCAGAGACCCCTGGCTGGATCTGTCTATATTGATCTGTCCAAGGCTTTTGATACTGTCAATCACAGTATGCTGATTAACTCCCTCCTCTATGTTGGTGTATCCCAAGAGACAGCTGACTGGTTCTCCAACTATCTCCATGGCCGTATCCAGCAAGTAAAAATAAATAGCACCCTTTCTACTAGCCTCCCAGTCCGGTCGGGTATCCCACAAGGGTCCATCCTTGGCCCGCTCTGTTTCTCCCTATACCTAAACTCCCTCCCTCTGGCCTCCTCTGGGCACCTGCTCCTTTATGCCGATGATGCTGTGATCTTTAGCAGGCACCCAAACCCTACCCAGCTCCAACAATCCTTGCAGGGCTCCTTCACAGAAATAGAATAATGGTTCTCCTCCCACAAACTTGTCCTCAACTACAAGAAAATGAAGGTCATGCTATTCACCCACCCTCAACATAAACACAACACGACCACACTATCCATACTGAATTCCCAGGATATCACGCTAGAATCAGTTGCCACTTTTAAATATCTAGGGGTCACCCTAGACTCTGCCCTTACCTTCCATGAGCATATAGCAGCAACTTGCTCTGCAATAAATATTAGAATCGGTCTCCTGTATAAATATAGGCCCTGTCTCCCTCATGATGCCCTCTGTTTAGCCATCTCTAGCTCCATCCTTTTCCTGGTAGACTATGGCAAAGTCATAAATGGCTCTGCCTCCAACACTGCCCTGACCAGCATTAAGCACACCCTAAACAAAGCCTGCCGATTGATCATAGGCTGCGATCGCCTCACACATACCTGTGATCTCTACCAACTGTCATCATGGCTAAACTTTCAGGGGCACCTACTCTATCAGTCCTGCTTATTGGCCAAAAAATTTCAAATAGGGCAAGCTCCCCCTGGATGTCTCTCACTCCACCAGACATGCTTGCCAATGAGGGCCACAAGAAACTCAGTCACCACTGCCTTTTGCATCCCTTTTGCAAGGACCACTGCCAGCCAAAGGTCCTTTTGCTACAAGGCACCACTCTGGATGAACTCCCTCCCTAATACTGCCCAATCTATTTCCAGGCTGGGGCCTTTTAAATCTGAGCTACGTACACACATTATATCCAGCTCTAAATGTGATTGCAGATAAACTCCTCTAGCAATGGTTAAGTTCCATTGCTAAATTTACTCTGATTCTAATTTATGATTCACAGTTACACACCTTTGGTGTTTGCTCTGTATATGTATTATCCATTTTGTCTCTGTACTTAGTCACTGTAATTATCATATTCTGTATTTGTCCACATTCAATGTATGACTTGGAGCCTTTGCAAATGAGTCCCTGACTCAAAGGGTTGTAATTCTGACAGTTTATATAAATAAAAAAATAAGTAAAATAAATGAAAAATTTGTGACACATCCCGATATTCAGCCCAGGATGTGCGGAGCATATGCTGGCGCAACCCTTCATTGCGCAGCATGGGGGGGTTCAAAGTTGAGCCCATGAAGAGTAGTAACAACTCCTGGCCATACACAGGTGGGCTGCTGTATTGCAGGGCACAACACAGCAGCCACCTGCCTTGGGTGGCCACCTGCCCACACTGAACACCGTCCACAAACACACATGGCTCCCTGGTAGTCTAGTGGACCCCTCCTCCTCCCAATTCCCGATCACTTAAATGTATATGAAACATTCCCTGGTAGTCTAGTGGACCCCCTCCCTCCTGATTCCCTGATCATGATAAAGCACCTAAATTAATTCCCTGGTGATCCAGTGGCTCCACACACCCCTTCCACCCACACAGGATCCCTCTCCCAACCCAGAACCCCCCCATCATAGGCGGGTGGTTGAAACCTACCCACATACTGCCAGTCCACCCACCGAATGACAGGTACAGTATGGGCTTGCAGAGCATACTGTACTAGACAGTCCCAACTATGTGAATGAAGTCATTCACATATTTGGGACTGTCTAGTACAGTATGCCCTGCAAGCCCATTGGTTCACACCATGGATCAACGGACTTACAGCCCATACTGTACCTGTCATTCAGCGGGTGGCCGGTGAAATGTGGGTAGGTAGCAGCTGCTCGCCGATAATGGGGGAGGTTTGGGGTGGGCGAGGGGTCCTGTGTGGGTGGGAGGGGTGGGGAGTGCCACTGGATCACCAGGGAATTAATTTAGGTTGCTTTACCACAATTGGGGGGAATCAGGAGGGAGGGGAGGGTCCACTAGACTACCAGGGAATGTTTCATATACATTTAAGTGATCGTGGAATCAGGAGGGAGGGGGTCCACTAGACTACCAGAGAATGATTTATTAGACATTTACTGCGATCATGGCTATGGGGAGGAGGATGCACAGGGACCCCCACTGTGCACATGTCATGCTGTGCAGGGTGCCAGGTGCAATTTGCCAGGCTGCCCTGCACAAGGCATGCAAATGGGGCCATAATGACATGCAAATGCCCCTTTTGTGCCTTGCATATATTATGGACTCATTTACATGCCCTCTGCTGAATATCATGTGTGATGCACCCAGCGCAACTGCATTTGCACTGGTGCATCCCCGTGCTCCCTGTCTGTGGATTGTGCCAGCGCAGTACCACTGCACTGTGTGCTATCGGTGCCATATTCAATGGTGATGCACCATGGCGCATCATCGTTGAATATCACCTGGTCCTGGCCCCAGTGCATGCACTGCACCCAGGCTTGCGCCCCTGCCAGGCACAGTCTGAAGATCTGGGCCACAGTTTTTAGTCACACTTACAGAGAAAATTTTGAAATGAAATTTTGTTTTATTACTTAGTACATTTTATTTACATATTAAAGGAACTACAATGGGGGCATCTTTTGCCTGTAATTTTGTGAACACATACTTAATGGAATGGGAGGAGTATATGTATATGATGAGGCAATGAATACATTTTTTGATAAAATTGATATTCATAAATGTTACATTGATGATTTGCTTATTATATGGAAAGGCACTATTGTAGAGCTATATGAATTAATTGAATATCTGGAGAATTGTAATGAGAACATTAAATTTATGGTGACATGGGACTTACAAAAAGTAAACTTCTTGGATCTGTGTATAAAAAAAGACTCAGAGGGTGTGACTTTTAAGCTGTTTTGAAAACCCACAGATAGAAACTCATTGTTATATAGTACTAATTGTCATCCTAGACATTGTTTTGATAGCATACCAGTGGGTCAGTTTTTAGGGCTACAAAGAAATTGTAGTGAACTGAGTGACTTCTGTGAGGGGGCTATGGATCTCATTATGAGATTCAGAAATAGAGGTTACAGGGATATACATATTGAATGAGCTATTGACAGAGCAATTAGTAGTGATAGAAAAGAGCTAATTGCTAAAAGCAGTAATACTGGAAATAATGAAAGGAGAAAAAAATCGGTATAGAGTAACCAAAAAAGGTGCTGTAACTTTGTCACTACTTTTAATTTGCAGGCACACAGTAGCCAATAAATTGTAGAGAAACACTGGGATGTTTTGAAAATGGAGACTGATTTGAATGAGATTGCAAAAAAAGCCCCAAAAATAATATACAGGAGAGCTAAAAATGTTGGGACATATCCTGGTCCACACTCTGCATCAGCCATCTAACCTTTCAAATTCCACCTCGAAGCTCCCATGTGGCACTTATAAATGTGGTAACTAAGTTTTGCACAACCATTTTACAGCCTTCATCGTTCTTTAAACATCCAGTGGCAGAAAAGAAATATGAGATACAAGACTTCATGACATGTAGTTCAGAAGCATTGGTGTATGTAACTGTTTCTACACAGCATTTTACATAGGGAAAATGGTGCAGACATTCAAGATGAGGATAGGGGTGCATCTGTGGGTGATTAACAGGATAAATCTTTCAAATGCTTTACACGTGTAAAGCATTGGGAAAAAGATGTTAACAAACATTCTTTTCTTTTCTGTGGACTTTAAAAAATAAAAAAAACAGACAATCAAATCAAGCTTAAATGAAATGTTTCATCTGTCATCATTCTTAAAAACATTTGATATTGTAATAATAAGAATTCTATATTTCATCATGTTATGTGTATATATATATATAAATGTGTTCTTCTTGACTTTTAGGTCGGATATTCAGAGCAGTTGCACATGGTGCCACAGAGTTGCTCCAGCGCAGCCCCAGACTTGCACCACCGAGCGATATCCATAGTGAGCGGCTGCGCAGCACAAGTACCATTGCACCATGGCACAAAGATAATGTATGCAGCACAAAAGGGGCGTGCCCATTAATATGCAGTGCAATGGGATATTCAAAAGTGAAGTCATGGCGCAAGTCCGGAGCAAACCCAAGATGCACCTTCCAGACTTGTTCCTATAAAAACATGGCTCAAACACACAGACAGCAAATGCACAACCTTGCACCCAGAGAGAGAGAGAGAGAGAGAGAAAGAGATAGAGACAGAGGGTGAAGAGAGAGAGAGAGAGAGAGAGAGAGAGAGAGAGAGAGAGAGAGAGAGAAAGATACACACACAGAGAACTGAAGAGGCAGACAGACACACACACAGATAGACAGACAGGCACCCAGCCACCCAGAAGGACACACAAACAGACGGAGGGATGGAGAGTGCCCCATTCCTGATGGAGGCAGAAATAAGGAGTGTGAGAAGGCAAGAGGAACAGCTACATGGCCGATGAAGGGCCTGGCAGTGGTATGCCTGACACAAGTGGTACTGTGCCCACATCATATTAGAAGACTATAGTGACACAAGATAGTGGACTGGTACCACCTGAACGGGGCCATTCTGAGGCAGCTCTGGAAGCTGTGCAGTGAGGCGATGCAGGAACCCACCAGACGTAGCCATGCCATGTCCATGGAGATGAAGGTGACCACTGTCATGTGCCTGCTTGCCACGGGCACCTTCCAACGACCAACAGTGGACACCATGGGTATCACCATGCTGGCCACATCCCACCTCCTCACCTAGTTCCTCAATGCCCTGCTGCCACATGCTTCAGAGTTCATACAGTTCCCCAGCACACAGGCAGAGCATACAGCAGATATGCAGGACTTCCAAAGGGTTGCATGCATGGCTGGTGTGATTGGGACCATTGACCTCACCCACATGGGCATCCACATGCCACCTGGCCCTGACAGCATTGTGAACATAAACAGGAAGGGAAACCCAACCATTGACTGCCAGGTGGTGTGTGATGCCATGGGATGCATTATCGATGTCTGCACCACACACCCTGGGAGTACACATGACACACTCATCTGGCACAGCTCTCTGCAGTGCCACAGGTTCAAATGTAGGGACATCCCCATGGGCCACTTTGTGGGTGAGTATGGCATGGTCCAAGGGTGATGGGCTTGGCAGCCCTGGGGATGGGGGAAAAGCAGGGTGCACATGGTGGAGTGGGCGGTGGGGACAGGGCAAAGGGTGCAGAACAGCATAGCACAAGGCTAACCATGTCAATCCCCACATAGGTGACAGCACATACCCGCTGAATCCCTGACTGCTTACCCCCTACCAGTGACTGTCATCACCAGCAGAGGAGAAGTACAATGAGGCACATGCCAGCAGGTGCACTATCATCAAGCGTGTCTTTGGCATGCTGAAGGTGCGATTCCATTGCCAAGACAGGTCAGGCCATGCCCTACAATACAGCCCCTCTAAAGCTTGTATACTATTCCTGGCCTACTGCATACTGCACAACATGGCCATTGTCCGTGGGATAGCTGTCGAGGCTGATAAGGGTGACAGTAGTGGGGATGATGGTGATCATGGGTCAGAAGGAGGTGGACAGCCACCCCCTGGGCTGAGGGAGACCCACTTTGTGAAGTTGGCACTTCGCCACCATGACACGATCGCACAGGAACACTTTGGTGAATGCAGGTAGGTGGTGTGACACACATACATGGGCCACACAGACCAGCATACCAGACACAAGCAGGGACATGCATAGTGAGATGCATGCATGGAATGTGGCACACAGCAGGGATAGGGGAGGCAGTGGCACACAGCTGCACACACACACACACACACACACACACACACACACATATACACATGTCATGGTGCTGCAAGAGAAGAAGGGAGTGTCAGTGGTGTGTTGGCCCCCATGTGCCCCCCCAGCAATGCTGCTGGCAGCTGTGGCCAGCATTGTGCCATGTGTGAGGGTGTGCACATGCACATGTAGCATGTGGCACAGCGGCATGCACATTGGCTTGCCTGTGTACACACCCTCCAGGACAGTATATGTGTGTGAGTAACATACCCACCATGCAGTGCCACCCATCTGGAAATCTCCTCAGGACACACCCTCCACTGCAGTGTGGTGGATGGTGGACGCCACTAACTTCTCCGTGGGCATCAGTGTGGGTGCAGTTGATGCCCCTCTGCCTGTGGAACCATGGGATGTTCTTATGGCTGCCACCTTCTCTTTGATATACTGCTTGTCCATCCCAACCTTCTTGCAGCACTCCTGTGCAGACTGCTGGTGGCTGCTGTGCTGGTTCATGAAGGCCACCACCTCATTCCATCCAACGAACCTGTCATGTGGTGTGCCAGTGACACCGCTCAACAGGGGCTCCCTGTCAAGGTAGGCCTAAAACAAGGCATCAGTTCCCCCTTGGTAAAGTTGGGCCTGCCCCGCTCCTCACCCTCCTCATGTCCTGACATGTTGCCATCTGTGAACATTGACAGCACAGTGTGTCAGTGCCAGCATGGCTCTGGGCAATCCCACCTTGCAGTGACGCTACATGTCTGAGTGTTCCTGTGGCAGCATCCATTTACCTGGAAAGTTTGTAATACTGGTCCATGGCCTGTGCTGTTCTGTGGCACTTATAAGGCACATCACATGCAAATTAGCTGTCATGCAACAGTAATGATATGCTAATGCACCCTACTGAGCCGCAAATTGGCTGATGGTCATTTACACAAGGTGGCTGAATATCGTGCAGTTGCACCATGCTCAACGGTTTTGCACTGGAGCAACTCCATGGTGCATGTCCTGCGCTTGTGCATTGTGCAGTCCAGCAGTGTGCATATACACACACCATCACACAGGCCTATTGTGTGTATGGCATGTTATGTGCGATACTGTGCTATTGCACATGTGCCACTGTGTTGGCATTGTGTATGCCCACGTGCACTGTCACTGGGCCCAATTGCGAATGTGCACAATGCTGCACATCTCTGGCACATGCATGACACTGCGCAGGGTCAGAACCTGTCACCTCCGGCTCGGGGTCATGACACCACGCAGTGGCGGGTTATGGTGTGGTGCGCATGCTTAGACACACAGTTGTGGACCTGCATCATGGATCTGCATCACGCATCTCTACTATACATGATTGTGTGCTGTGGCTCCCTATCATGCAATGTACAAGTGCTGCCACCATGTGCGTGTTCCACCATGAATGTCCAGAACACCAATGCATTTAACAATGGTGAGCAGATGTGACCATCAGGTGTGCAACTGGATGGATGTAGAGCTGGTCATCCTGGTGGCAGTGGTCCAGCCATATGTGGCCCCACTCTATGTGCAGGTGCCACTCCAGCAGGTGTGGGGGGATGGTGTGGCAGAGCATGTCATGGGCCCTTGAGAGGTGCATGGGTGTGACCAGGTCTGCAGTGCAGTGTCGCCACAGGTATGGTGACCTGTGGTGCAGGAGTTCAGATGTCCTGCACAGGATGCAGTTGAGGGTGCAGCATGGGACTGTCTCACAGCCAGGTAGGTGTGTGATGCAGCTATGCATGCCCATGTGCCCAACCATAGTGTGTTATGTGTGTGTGTGGTGTGCTCCGTTGCTGGGGTGGGGCTGTCCTTGCGGACCACAGGCATCGTGCATGTCCTCAGCATGTGTTGTGGGCATGCTGGGGTGTTGGCCTGGGGCTGTGTTGGGTGTCTGCCATGCACACTGTGGGCCGTGGGGTGGTGGGGGACCATTCATGCAGAGATTCAGGTAAGAGTGGTCACATTGGTGGTAACTGTCACTGTGGGTGGGCATAGGGTGCAGGGTCCAAGAATGGGTGACCCAGCCTTGTGTCAGGTTGGCTGTCTGTGGTGCATGGACTGTCTGGTGTTCCACCATGGCATGTCCGTTGGTGGCATGTGGCCGGCCATGGGGGGGGCTGTGCACCCAGCCACCGCCTTGTGTGCTGCATTAGTGCTGCCACCCTGTGCCATGTGCCCATGTCCATGCACACAAGGTGACAGTGGGCTGCACTGTCTTCCTATCTGCACCAATGTGCTGTGCTGTTTGGATTGCTGGGGTGGCCGATTTGGTACGGGTCCATTGTGGTCCCACTGTGGTGCTTTCCCCCATTGTTCACTGTGTGCCGTGGGTGGATGGTGGTCATATGTGCAGTGCACTGATTGCCTCTCTTGTCCCTTCCCCTAGGTGTACACCAGCCAGCTGCCAGGAGGGCTGCCCTGCTGAGATCGCAGGGCCTGGCAACTGTCATCGCTCTCCAGATGAGGATCCTGCGGGTGATGGTGGGGGATCAAGAACACACTGCAGACCATGGATCAGTCCCTGAATAGGCACTGAGGGAGTCCTGTCTACATTGCCCCCTCCCCTCCCTTCCCATCCCTGTTCTCTGGCATACCCACCTCCATTTGTACAGATCCCCTGTCCCTGTCCCCCTCTCCCTCACCCCCTGTCATGCCCCATTTTGATACTGTTGTTATTCCTTTTCATTTATAAACATACTTTTGTGATACATATCTGTGTCTGATTTGCAGGTGGCATGGGGAGCCATGCTGCAGCTGTTTTTTTCCCCTGTTCCTGGGGTCACTACAGGTGCAGGGTGGGTCACTGGCAATGCTGGCATGGGGGCTGTGGGGTCTGTGTTGGGTATACTGCTGTGTCCCATGGTCTTGGCATGTTTACTTGGGTGCACATGTGTTGGGCATGTTGGCTCATGGCCACAGTGTGGTGCTGTTCTGCTGTGCGTGGCCATGGGGGTGGGTGTCATGGTTGGGGTATGGATACACTTGGTGGCATGGCCCCCCTTGGGTTATTGGGATTCCACAATCCATTTGGGCACTGTCCTGCACAGGGGGGCCTGCCTGTGGCATTGTGCAGAGGTGGTTCAGCAATGGTGTGAGGGGTGGGGACATGGACATATGTGTCTTTGTGCCGGGGAGCCGGGGACCACTGTGTCTGGGGTGTGCTCTGTGTGGGTCTCCAGTGCCCCTTTCCTATTCTGCCTAGGTACTGTGTTCCTTCTGCCTGTTGCTCCTGCCCTGCTTACTGGATTTGTACTCAGGTCTGCTCCGCACATCCCTGGTTGCGCAGGCACATCCTTGGTTGCACCATGACGCATCTTTGCCATATTCAGCTGACTTGTGCATGGGATTTTTGGGTGGCACATTTTCTGAATATGGCTCCAGGTTTGTTATGACGCACTCGACTTGCGCTGCACTGGTCTTGCGTTGGGTACTGGTGCATTTCTGGATATCCAGCCCTGAGTCTCTTGGATAGATTGTTGTCTATATTTATTAGGCTGGTTGCATTTGTTATTAGTTAGTATTTAAAATAAGTCCAAGGATTTATTAGGCATGTGTTAAAAGTGTACACATTCTTATTATATGCTGTATATGTTCTTATGCCATAAAATATGACCTTCGAGGTTCTATGCTGCGCATTTCTGGAAGTAGGTCTTCTGCAAAATTCATTAATTAGTATGTAACTATGAGAGAATTAAATATTTTTACTAACAAAAGTTTTGGTTAAACAAAACATTTAAAAATGGATTTGACTTTTTGCATAGATAGTTGACCTCCCATTCATTAATGTGCAGTTTAGCATTTCTGGAAAAAATTTGGTGTGTGCATATATTTTTATAATAATAATAATGTTTATAAATGTATGCTATTTTGAAGCTATTTTAGCTGGAAGTTATATGTGATTATGTGGCTGTTCCTGTTTTATCTGCATATGATAAAAAGTTGTGTATCACTTTAAGAATGGTGTTTAACAAAAGGGGAAGTAGCTACACTAGCCATGCCTTAAGAAAGCCTACAGTCACATGGGTGAAACGTTGGCAGATGCTGGTGGGCTGAATTTCTTGGAGCACTTTATTTAATAAAATATATTTTAATTATAGAGCCAAGCTATGGTATGTTTTTGTAGCCCATATGCACACTAGCACCTGTTAACCATGTTTGCCTCCTGTGGCATTCCCAACACTATCCCCCTGATGATTGATTACTGCACCAGAGGTTGCTTTCTCTTCTGTTGGGGTCCTCTTCCTTCCACCTTACTGCCTTTGCTCTGACGGGATACCTCTTTCTTCCTTGCCACTACTATGGGCGCCTCTTCTTGGCAGACCTGTTCTTCCAGAGCAGCAAAAGAGTTATTCAGTGGTACAGACTGAGAAATGTGTTCCCTTTCACCATCCCCATCCACCCAGAGCCCACCACAGTCTAGCTGGCCCTCTTTCAGGCACCCTTTGATGCAATGGTGGTGGGCTTAGTGGCTCCTGGATGGGAGAGGAGGCCTCCTAAATCCTGCCTAAGTACATTAAACCTGAAGTCTAGAGAGCTCCCCTTCAGACCAGAAAAGTGCATACAAATGAGGCAACATCTCAGTCTCAAGAAGGTCTCCTTGAAGACTGGTGCTCCACAGCCACTACACTGCACTACTCCTTATCATTCCCAAATGTACTCCCCCATTACCTAGCAGAGAATTTATACCCTTACCCTAGAAGGATTTTTCTTGCTTTTGCTTTCTTGTCCTGATTACCCTCTGCTGCTATACTCTAGATAGGTACTAGTCTGGTTCCTCTTGAGCTATTAGATAGACTTCTGCTTGCTTACTCCACTTGTACCCTGACCCTAGATTGGATTTTTTTCATTTCCTCTGTTCCCCCCCAAATCCTTTGTATTACTACCCTAGTTAGTCTCTTTTTCAGATGCTTCCCAACTCTGCTGTACCACTCCTCTTTCTCCCCCATACATCTAACTCCTGCCCTTTGTGATCCCCTGACCAGAACCCTCCTCTGTAATATAGTTTACATCCCCATAACTACCCTGTCCATTCTTCTGGCCAGTATCTGCACTCACTGCTAGAGCTGGTGCAGCCCATTATGGGTGGGAATGCCTCATTTGCCCTTGAATGTACATAAGATGGCAATCAAAAAAGGCAGTACCTCTTGCAACAGACCTGTCACAAAAGTTAGGCCACCAAATGGTCTGCTGTCATTCCATACATGTCCTCTAGTTTGTGAGAATCTTATTAAAGGTTACTATGAATACTACTAGGGATGTGCAAGTAATGAACAGTATTTTCTGAATACCACAAATAATGCATCATTCATTAACTGGATCCAAAGAACAAGAAGTGGCACTATTCATCCCCTGCCTATTTAGGAGTTACTATTTAAAAAAAAAATTAAAGAAACAGTGACCCACCTTCCTCCCCAGCCAAAACCCTTAAATACAGCACCCACCTCCCCACTCTTTGATAATAATTCAGTCCCAATATGCTCCATCCTGCACTCACAATTTGATATTTTAGCTAGGAAAAACTCTAAAAAGCAACATGCACAACCCTCCTACTTCCACAGCCAGCCTCCATGTAGGTACTTATTTGTGCATAAAGAAAACAAGTCCCCTTCAGCAGCACCCTCCTACCTTCCCACACCCAATTCTTTACAAACATCTTACTTTATATCAAGAAGGTGACTGTCACAAACCTACCCTCTGCAGTGGCTTGCCATATTACATAGAATGAAAGCACTCCCACTTTTGCTCTGCTCAGGGTCTGTATAGTGAAATGATCAGCTGATCATTTCACTATACAGTATGCGCAAGTGCAGGAGCACTTTCATTCTGTAGCAGGTGGCCAGCTGTGGAGGATAGCAGGTTTGTGCCAGTCACCTTCTTGATATAAAATAAGATTCATGTAAAGAATTGGATGAGGGGAGGGCAGTTGGAGGGTGCTGCCAGCCATAGGAGGGGAATTAGTTTTCTTTAAATACAAACAAACCCTTAGATAGTGACTGGCTGTGGATGCAGTCAGTTGTGCCCATCACCAATTGTAGTTTTTCCCAGTTAAAATGAAAAATTGTGAGTGCTGGGGGAGAAGAGGATGGGATTGCATTTCCTAACATAGGATGGGGGTACAGGGTCTTGGATTTAAAGATTTGGACTGACGAGGGGGATGGAGGATTGTTTATTTTTCTTTGTTTTAATTACATCCCTCTGGGTACCCAAATATAAATATGAAATTCCAAATAGCTGGGGCCTGAAGATTCAGAAGAAGATATGTGCACACCCCTAGATACTACACCTTAACCTTTAGGAACATCCCTAGTTCTGTGAACGACCTCCTTATAAGCTTCAAATAAGCTAAAGGTGGACAAGGACATGGGACCGAATGGAATTCACCCTAGAGTTCTCAGAGAGCTGGGGAGTTTGCTAGGAGCACTCCTAGCAGAACTATTCACCAAATTACTAGAGAGTGGGACTATACCAGATGACTGGAAAAGGGCAACAGTGATCCAGCTCCACAAAGCAGAGAGCAGGCAGGAGGCTGGCAGTTACGATCAAGTAAGCCTCACGTTGGTGGTAGGATGTTTATTTTTTTTATGTTTTTATTTTTATTTTCAAATAAGTATAGTTTTTTTTTTTTACAGATTTATGAATGTACAAATCCATAGTTCACTAAGTTCATCATGCGATATGATGGAATAGCATAAAAATAAGTACTAATACAGATATATCTAGGAACCTTGTAGAAGTTTTGTATCTTAAGCCTTACAATGTCATTTATCACACTGCACGAAGTCTCATTGTTTTATTATTCAAGATGTCTAAAATTTCACAGTAAAATCCTTTGAAAATCATTTGTTTTGAGAAAGTAAATGAAAGGAGACCACCGTTTCAAATATTGTTTCAACTGATTGTTAAAGCTGTCATGGACTTTTTCTAATTGATGGCTCATAATCAAGGAATTAATCCAGATTTTTATATTCAGGGGAGCGGGTCCTTCCAGTGCATAAGAATGATTTTGTTAGCTAAAATTAAACTAAGTCTAATAAATTGTATCCACTTCCAATTAAGTTGAGATAAAGGACATCCTGAGCACATCATCTATTTGAAATCTTTATACAAATGAACCCCTTCAATTTGTGAAAGAGCCATCAGCATTTTTGTCCATCGTTCATTTAAGGCTGGGTATGAAATGAGCGTATGTTCCAGTGTGCCAATTGGACCACATTCCCTGGGGCACTTATTACTGATATTAGCAGCAAATAAAATTAGTTGATGTGGAGTTAAATAGGTTCAATGTAAGATATTAAAGTACATTTGTAATAATTTAATGGATTTTATGCTTAGGTTTTTAAAATTAATAATCTGATTCCACTGTACATTTGTAAAATTGTGATTAAGTTTAGATTCCCATTTAATTCTAAGTTCAGTATCAAATCTGTTATATGCACAGTTATCCATTATGATTTTATAGAAGTATGAGATTAATTTTTTACCCCCAAGGTACCGTATCGTTCTCATAATTTCCTCCAACAGGGGGTTATAAAGATTATTACTGTTTTGTTGCATAAAATGCCTCATTTATAAATAAGCAAAAAAGTGTTTTTGAGATAAATTGAATTTTGTTTTTAATGTATTATAGTCTATCATTTTGTTTTCTTCCAAAAATTGACCTACTAATCTCAATCCCTTGTCATGCCAAATTTTAAAAATGTTTTCATCTATGGAAGGTGGAAAAATCCCATTCAAATAAATAGGAGCGACTTTTGTACATTTAACGTCAGTGGTAGGGAAGCTGCTGGAGACACTACTCAAACAGAGAATCATAATGTATCGGGAATCCAGTGGGCAGCAAGACCCAAAACAGCATGGGTTCATGGCAGGTAGGCCTTGCAAAACTAACCTGATCGACATTTTTGACTGAGTTACAAGGATAGTAGATCAGGGAGTGGAAGTAGATGTCATCTATCTGGACTTTAGCAAAGCATTCGACTCTGTTCCACACAGAAGGCTGGTAAGGAAGCTGGACCACATGGTGTGGTAAGGGAAGTGATTCAGTGGGTGAGTAGCTGGCTGAAAGGAAGAACACAAAGGAGCCTGGTAAATGGGGCATTTTCAACCGAGAGTGAGGTGACCAGTAGGGTACCACAGGGTTCGGTACTGGGTCCCCTACTCTTCAGTGTGTTCATAGCAGACATTGCAAATAGGTTGGAAGGTAAACAGTGTCTATTTGCTGATTTCACCAAGATTTGCAACAGAGTGGACTCCCCCTGAGGGTGTGAGGAGTATGACTTCAGACTTGAAGAAACTGGAGGAGTGGTTGGAAACATGACAGCTGAAATTCAACACCAAACAGTGCAAAGTCATACACTTAGGCAGAACCAAACCCAAGCCTCCACCAGCCAGTAGAGGGACCTAGGGTCCATAATATCAGAAGACTTAAAAATGGGTAAACAGCACAAAAAGGCAGCACTAAAGGCATGTGGCATACTTGGATGCATCAGGAGGGGAATCACGAGTCACAGGAGGGAGGTGGTGTTACCACTCTACAGGGCACTGGTGCACTCCCACTTGGAGTACTGTGTACAGTACTGGAGATCGCACCTAAAAAGGGACATAGAATCTAGATGGTGTTGAGAAGGGCCATGAAATTGATTCAGGGACTGCACCATATGGCATACCAGGACAGGCTGAGGGAACTCAAGATGTACTTCCTGGAACCGAGGAGGGAGAGGGGTGACATGATTCAGACTTTTAAATATATGAGGGGTATAAATGAGGTTAATGTTCAGGAGCTTTTTGAATTGAAATGGAGTGGGAGAACAAGAGGGCATGACATGAGGCTGAAGGGAAGTAAGTTAAGGAGTAATACAAGGAAGTTATTTTTTACAGAGAGGGTGGTGGACCCATGGACTAGCCTACCAAAGGAGGTAGTTAGGGCCAAAACAGTAAATGAGATCAAGAATGCATGGGATAGGCATAAAGGTAGCACATGGATAGGCAAAGGAAGGGAGGGTGAATAGCACCAGGTAGGTTCTTGGGCAGACTAGATGGACTTTGTGTTATCCTTCTGCCATCACTTTCTATGTTTCAATGATATATTCCGAGGAATTGTGCTTCCTACATCAGTCAAAGAAATGCAGACAATGACAGTTTACTCCTCCCTCTGGCTGCACTACTTGGCCCTGGATAGCATCCACATAACCTTTGCAGCAGGCAGGCAAAACATGTCATGTGCCCCACCATCATGAAACCATAATACACCACCACCTTACCCACTGTCCCACAGTAACTATGGAATCACTAATGAATACCACCTTTTTGTCATTACACATAGTTTTTTGCTTCTTTTTCTGTTGCAGCTCAGTTGTATGGCTGGGTGAAATTCAAACATATGGGCTTTCACAAAACTATAAAAAAATTCCCCAATGTTTGCAAATATTAGCAACATTTCCTCGTAAGTATATATTTTAATTTGCAATATCTGAAAGCTTCCAACTAGATCCATTTTTGAAGCAGCCATTTTGTTACTTACCATGTACTGTAGCTTTTTCAGAAATAATGTTTTCTTATAATTTTATCTAGTTTAAATGTTGCAGCAGTTTGAAATCTCACGGTTTGCATACTTGCAAAATGCAATAATGCTTTCAAACTTTAAACTTTGACTGCTTTTAACTCAGCTGCCCTTATAGCTAGAGAGCTGTTTATTAATATGCTCTCCCTTTTGTGGCAGGGTAAAACGATCTGATATTGTGATTACTGTAGTTGGTACGAAGTTACAAGGGCTCTCAGTTGAGAGTGTTGTGAAATGTATCTTATGGTGGCAAATTTCTGGTGAAATTATGATTTCGTTTCAATTGCAAAATTTTCACCAGAATTGGGATTTCATTTATTTTAGTGTAATTTAAAATGCTTTCTTCCAAATTGCATCAAATGTGGCATGATGGCTTTATCAAAGTCTATACAGACGTGTGCCAATTTTCAAATCTATGTCTTTAGAGGTAATTGAGTTATAGGCCTCAAAATGTTCAGAAATTTTAAAATTACATTTATCAATTCTGTAAACTGCAGAAATTTGAACCCTTATAACTTTAAAAGTAGAGAACTGAATTTCACCAATTTTGTTAGGATCACTGACCCTAAACGTTAGGCTTTGAGGTCACCCTAATTGCCCATCTGCAGAGCATCATGCTGACATGCTGACAACCCAGGTATGGAAGTGAACCCGGGAAGTCATGTCAGAAGACAGGCCACTGGAAAGATTCTTCCCACTCAGCAGTGGATCTAAGTCAGAGAGGACTGGCAGCAGGTTCACCAACACAGTGATCCTTGTGGCTAGGCAATGGATATTGCTTCTGCTGTGGAAATAGCTGTGCCTGTGTAAAGCTGACAGAGGCACCACACCACCAGGAGTGGTGGGAAGGAAAAATGTTGGAGAAAAACTCAGTATTCAGCTGAATGATGGCTAGGTTCAGCCTGATCAAGGCATATCCCTGTAAACAGGGTATATCCCTGAGAGATAATCTGCTGGTAAGGAGAAAAAGCAATATGGGGAAAAAGAGGCTGTGTGTGTCAACTCACTAATTTCTTGCTCAGAGACTGGTTAAGTTATAAGCAGCCAAATATTACAAAATAACATTAGTAATTAAAGTTGAACTTTTTGAGCATTTGTGAAAGTGTGGAATGTATACTTTTGTTAAATTCATCTCCATACATTTTGCCCATTCATACACTTAAGTTGCCATTGTAGGGGAAGATAAATGACAGGTAAAGTGTCAATAAGGTAACATTCATAGGAGTATCCATAGTAAAACTACAGTGGTGCCAAGTGTCAGGTCACTAACTTGAGTGGCAAACAATGAAGAATAGTCATGGACATCACTGTGCACCATCCTTTCTTTTTGCAGTATGCCAAATAACCACTAGTGGCCGGTTCATCAGTGCAGCGGTGGGATTTCTGCTTGCGACGCCTGTGACCCGGGTTTGGGAATGGACTCGGGTCACTGGAGGGCCAGCTGTGGGAGAAAGAGAAGGAGAAAGTGTCCTATGGACTTCTCTCCTTCTCTGAGGGGAGGACGGGGTAGTGCCCAGTGCAAGACTGACCCCTGGTGGAGGTCGGGAGTTACGCAGCTACCGGCACTCAAACGTAATGGAGGTGGGGCAGACGCCGGATGTCATTGCATGTCCCCGACTCCAGGAGGAAAAAAAAATAGAAAAACGGAGGGACGGGTCCTCCGTCTCCATGAAGCCCTCCCCAGGCTTCAATTCACCACTGCTGCCAGCACTCCTAAATAGTTACTGGTTCCGCAGCACTGGAATTAGGGGAACCAGTGCCATGGCCCCACCCTCTGGGGGATAAGCCAGGGGGTGACCGGGAGAATGCCAGCAATTGACAGTTGTTGGGAGCCTGGGGGCCATGACCAGAGCAGAGAGACTGACGGAGGACCTGCCAGTGAAAATAGTAAAAAAATAAAAATAACCACTAGTGCTTAGTGATTTAATGACTTGTAGAAGTGCATGTACATGCAGCATTGGTTCTTTATAATGCCATTTGTGGACTCTTTAAACAACCCTGTAGATAACAATGTATGTTTTTACTATTTGAAAACAGTGGCACCCAATGATGCCAAGCCTTACAACTAATTGTGACTTAGGCCATCTGAATATCTTTAGTCATGATGGAGCATGATGCTGGGCATTGCTGTTGCAGAAGTTTTGCAGGTATGATGTTAGTGCAGGTAATGTGATTTAGTGGTGATATGTGCTTGGTGAAACTTACATTCCACAGGTGGGATTCTAGTGGCATTACCTATCATGCATCCATGAATTCTTGAGCACATTTTGTTAATTAGTAGTTTCTAAAGTATCCAGAGTACATTTTAGCCTACTAAACCACATTTATCTTGCTTAATTAGATTCCAGGACATATTTACTTTGGCATGAATGCCAAATCTTGAGTGTATATTTGCAGTAGCAGTGAAGCTAAAAAGATCCAAATATTTTGAAAAATCTTCACCCAATTTAACAATTATATTTTGACATTTTCAACTCTTGTAACATACAATTTATGTAATCAACTATCTCTATATTTAAGAGTCCCTAAGACTCTTCAAAGAAAGTAGGCATATAAATATTCAACTACCTAACTCCAATGGTGTCTAAGTTTTAAGCATAGAAATATTTTCAGAAATGTTCACATGAATAACAAATGGCTGGGCTTTGAACCCCAATAACTTCCCTAACCCTCATAAAAATATAATGAAACATGGTATCATGTTTGGGCCTTCTCCCCAACAGTATGCATGCCAAACAACAAATCTCTGTCTGTAAGACTGACTAGGTTATGACCAATTAAATAATTTTGAAAATTCTGCAAACTTTCATGGAGTTCTCAGAATTTCATGAAAGTTCCACAAAATTGGAATTCGCTAATTTTGCCCAGCCCTGAATAGCAGTTTACTGATTTGTAAAAGGTCTGTCCAAAGTTGTGGAGTATTTGGCTGCATATAACTCAGACCCCCTTAGAGCCAGTGACCTGAGACTTGGCATGTGTGCACATTTAAGTTCCTAAAAAAAATGTTATAGTTGGTGAAGTTGTGACATTAAGTTTTATAAACTGGTAGAAAAACTTCAAATTACATTCACAGAAACTGAATCTGTAATTACAGGCATAAATGAAATTTCATAACACACAAAAAATGATGCATTGGACAAATTTGCAGCTAATGTAAATGTAAGCAAAATTGCACAATGGGAGGGTTGTGGTAGGATAACAACATGCACCATCTTGAAAAAGTGCCAGGGTGGCATGAAATGTTGATGCTGTGGGGGGTGCTGCATTTTGTGACTTTTTTTACTGTTGGTAATAAACTTTTGTCCACATTACACTATTTTGCGTGGTAGAGAGCTCTTGCAGCCATTGCAGCCCTCGTTTCTTACGTTTCAACAGGATAACAACATGCCTTGGGTTGCTTAAAGCAAAATGACAAAGGCCAATTGCTTACACCACCTGAGAAGTGCCATTATCTCACCACAAGACACCCCAGAGTGCCTTATTGTGATTATGAAGTGGGTCCACCATGAATTTCCTGTCCAGGGAGATTTTTGCAGGGAAGAACAGACCAGGTCAGCTTTTTCAGGCTGTAGACAGACTACTTCATCTGGTCTGTCTGCAGCCAAAAAAAGCATTTTCAATCACATTGCGCGATGAGCTTGCTCAGTTCTTCATGACAGGGTGTCCTCTATTCGGTCCAGGATCTCCCCAGTGGGACAAGGTTCTCCCCGTGGTCAGCCTGGTGGGAGCATGAGCACTCCTATTGTCTTGGTGGAGTTTAGGCCAGTGGAGGTGGCTGAAGTCATCGGGGTGATCTCCTTCAACTGCCTGGATGAAATTCAGGTCAGGATGGCCTCTAACTGGTTGAAGCTTAATCCCGACAAAGCAGAGGTTCTGGTGATTGAGCCTGGTCATAGGCATGATGGGAATACCTCCGTAGTGGCAACAGGTTTGGTTCAAGGAACCACTCCATTGTTGGCTTCTCCTAGGGTGAGGAGTCTGGGTGTCTTCCTGGATGACAAACTGACACTTGATGCTTAGGTGTCGTCTATTGTCCAAAGTGTTTTTTACCACTTAGGGAATGTTGCCCGGATTAAACCCCTAGTTCCACCCGAGGATCTGCCATCACTAGTACACACCTTTGTTACGTCCAGGCTTTATCGCTGTAATGCTTTTTATTTTGGGGCCTATGGAGGGACCTTCCATCTGCTGCAGCTGGTGCAGAATGTAGTGGCCAGGTTACTGACAGGCCTGACTAGGTCATGTCATGTGATCCTGGTCCTGCAAGATCTGTACTGGCTGTCTGTCAGGGGGAGGATCATCTTCAAGGTGAGCCTGCTCACCTATAAGGCTCTATATGAATTGGGTCCTGGCTACATGATGGAGCTCCTTATTCCAGCCACTCTGGTCTGCTCCCTCTGCTCCTCCACCAGGGGCCTCCTTGCAGTTCCAAGGGTCTGATTGAAAATTTCCAGCAATCAAGCTTTTGAAGTCACTCAACCAATCCTCGGGGACTCACTTCCCAGCTCTGTAAGGGAGGCCCTCTTGGTGGAGACATTTAAGAGGGGTCTTAAGACTTATCTTTTGAAACAGGCCTTTCCAGTCTAACCACAGTGTTTTAAGCTTGTATTTATTTATTTTAATAATCTAGAGTTTGTTTATTTATAGTTGTATTTAAAATTTCAGGTGAGCTTTATTTTTGCTTGTTGCCTATCCTGCCTGCTTTTAATATTGTGAGGCACCCAGTGCTTCTGGGATTGAGCGCCATATAAATAAATGTTGCCTTACCTTTCCTTACTGTAAAATCCCACTGGTCTCATACAGAGTGAAAAGCAATGCAATATGTACACTTACAAAATTATATACAGCCTATCGTCATACAAGACTGCTACCACAGAAATCCAAGTGCTTCTTTCTAATGAGCTTAATCATAAATTGACATTGGTTCATTGCTGCTCATTTTCTGATCTTGGGTCAGTGCTGCTTTTGAAATGGCTTTGGGTCATTTCTACTCATGAACAGACATTGGGTCAGTGCTGCTGTTGAAGTTAACCTGCATTAGTGCTGCTCATGTACTGACCCTGGATCAGTGCTGCTTGTGAAACTGCTATGGGTAGTATTGCTTGTGAATTGATCTTGAGTCACTGCTGCTTGTGAAATAGCCTTGGCCCGTGTTGCTTGTGAACAGACCTTGAGTCAGTGCTGCTCATGAACTTACAAAAACTGGAAGAAGACACTCATATACATCTAACAAAAAGG
This sequence comes from Neoceratodus forsteri, assembly GCA_016271365.2. Classification (NCBI taxonomy): domain Eukaryota; kingdom Metazoa; phylum Chordata; order Ceratodontiformes; family Ceratodontidae; genus Neoceratodus; species Neoceratodus forsteri. The sequence goes on along the minus strand of CM028134.1, from coordinate 313,153,987 downwards.
CATATCACCTCACATTTTGTTTCCTAACAGCCAGTGAAACAAATGCAGAAAGTACTCACACTCTCCAACAGAACTCATACACTGATACCCCAGTAGCTTGTTCTTCATGATGGGATAAAACTTACTGATAGGTCCACTCTTCTTCAACTCTGCACTTAAAGAGACAGCCCTAAATCTGCTACTTAGGATCAGTACATAGTGCTAGAAATAATTACTCCTTGAAAGAGTTGTTTACGTTTGTTGCTTTAAACTGGGCAAAACCTCTGCACATAATTAAGCCTCCAACATGTATCAGAACAAGAATGTGGTTTCACATAATAACCCAACAGTGATAAAAGAATTGTTAATACAAAACAGCAATAATACAGTCAATACTTTACACAAAACATACAATCAAATTGTGAGAGCTCATGCATACTTATTTGATTTCATAACACAGGATAAAAAATAGACAAAACCTCAATGATGCACATAATAATAAATTCAAGATGCCTTAAAGTATATGATATAATTTTAAAACAAAAAATACAAAAAATATCTCCTTACTAAATTAATTCTTACAGACTTCAAAAGGAGATCATCTCTCAAGAAAGGCTGCATGTTCCAATCTTCACTTAGACCATTTGGTGCAATGCAATCAAAATAGAAAAAACAATCTGACTTCCATGTATAGAAGCTCCTGGTGGCTGTCTCTACCTTTTTGATTAGATTTCACAAATTCAATGCTCATAAATCACAACAGTTTATAATCTGAGCTATGATATTTCCTGAGATGTACCCCCACTTGGGTCTCAGTTTTGTCACTCCATATGGCAGGCAATACTCCATGAATCCTTGTCTTTAATACTTGGGTTATTCTCACAACATAGTCTTGTTGGTGCTGGCACCAGGAGGCACACACTACACATTCAGTTGTGCATTTAATAAAATATAGTATTTGCATTTCAATCTCTGGTTTTGCTGGATAAGCAAACTCTTTGCCGTGAATGCCCAGTTTACAAGTGAAACAGTTTCCACATGGATAAAATCCAAGGCGGGGTGGGCAACTAAGTTACATTTCTAGGCATTTCTTTAATTTAATGGCTATGCATTACATAATCAGCCACTATATACTGAATTACAACATCTGCTGAAGGTTACTCATAGTTTTGAGTCAATAGATTCTGCCAGCACAGGGTAAGCCTGAAAAATGGACCTGTATTTCCTAACTATCCCACCTATCTTTTTCTGCCAGATGGCTATACACAGTGACAAACATTACTTTCAGCCAGTCAAGAAACTTGTTCTTGGTTTCAACAGCATTTTGTCTCTTGAGACCACTACTCTATTGCCAAATCAAGCTCAGATTTGTTGTACCGTCTTTAAAGAAATCTGTTAGTCTGTTCCTCGAACTGTTGCCTTAAATCTCCTGTTTCAGAACAATGTCAACATATTGACAAATACTGACTAAAATAGAGGGATATAGTCAAACTTTGGGCCCCTCTTTTCTCAGTATCATGTTTGTAGAGGTTGGTTTTCTAGAACCCTTAGCTTTCACTTTATCTCTAGAACTCCTATTGGGGTAAGGTCCAGGACACTTATGTTTTGTCCAGTTCAATGCAACTAAGACAAATTAATACTTACAGTGTTCAGTAATCTCTAGCACTATGTATTGATACTAAGTAGCAACTCTGGGGCTGTCTTTTTAAGTGTACAGTTGAAGAAAAGTGGATCTATCAGTAGGTTCTGCCCCTGATGAAGAGCCAGGGCAGTTTGAAGTTGCTGTTGTGTTAATATTTGAGTCCCTAGAAGTGTGAGTGCCTTTTTAACTTGTTTCACTGGTCATTACAAAAATAAAAAGTGAGGTGATATGCCTTTTTTTCTTTAAGTTCTATCTGTTGTTACTATAAGAGTGGCCCATTCTTCTGCCCATGTCTGTTAATGGAGTTAGTCACTGCTTGAGCTACACCAAACCATAACACTGAGCACACCTTTTTGCTAGCATTATTCCTTTCTGCAAAGTGACCCTTAGTCAGACTGATCATAGATCAGTGGTCGGGGAACGATCCCTCTCTGACTGCTGCCAGTGCTGAACTGAGGTAAATTTATGTTGAGAATAGTTTACTACAACATATTCTTTCCTGGACATTTCTTTAGTGTATATTTACTATTCAAAAACCACACTGCCAAGAATTACCACCATGGTTATGTTTGGGGGTTAAACGGCAGTTAGGGGAAATTTAAAGGGTACCTAAACAAGCGTTTTTTTAAAACTGCAAACTCCAAAATCTGCCTTCATATGGAGGTAAAGTAAAGGCTGCTGTTTACATGTATGCTAAAACTGAATTTATGTAAATAACATAAATGCAGTTTCATAGCTTTTGGAAAATGTAAACATCAGCCTTTCACATTCAAAAAGCAGCCTTGGCTTCTCCCTAAAATGTCTGCCAAGTGTGTTAAGGGATAAGTCATGATGACATCATTTGAGCCAGTGACAGAGATCAACATATATTTCTACAGTGCTAACTAGTTCTTCTTTCCCTCTTTATTTTGAATTGTTGTACCAGAATGATCAACACCATGTATTACTTCATGGATTATTTTGATCAGTACACATGTTAGACTATGATTTTGTTCATTTTGTTTACTTTAACTTGCAGAAAATGTCTTGCAATTCAGCTGATTTTTTCTTTGGCAGACTGCATTACAGTACAACACTTCAAATACCTGATGATCTAGTGGTTATATGATGCACTGATTTTTTTTTTGTTAAGCAGGAGAGACACACTAAGCTGACAGCTTGTTTACAGGTGTGGCCTAGGAGCACAAGAAAGTTTAGTGACTTGCTTAGGGTCACACAGCAAAGTATCAGTCTTGTTCAGTTCCAAATCTCATGCTCGCTTGTTGATCCACAAATAAGGTTTTCTTTTTCCTTGTGAACCCCGTGTACCCAGCCTGCCTTCTGTTGAACACCCCACCATACATACCCTGTCCTTAGTACTGCCTGGGGATGCGTGTGAGCTTGCAGTCTCATGAAGAGAATTATCATACCTCAGATTGTAATCTTGTACCTCAGAGGGTTGTGCACACCTATACTGATACATATCATAAGCTGAAACTGTTAAAAAATGCCTCCCAAATCACTGTCCAGTTCACATTCTTAATGTCTGACTTCTGCTCCCACAGTAAATATTAAGTGGATCACCACCCTTCTGCACAGTGATGGTAGTACGTACAGTTCCCTGTTGTGTTTTTTTCTCACCTTCCCAGCAATTCTTCTCCAGTACTTTTCTGTGCTGTGCTCTGCAATGTGAGTTGGCTGGCTACCACCCTTCTAAATCTTGAATGAGCTATACACAACTCCCTCAATACTGTCCTAACAAATGTCAACACCCCCCATAACCTCCCTACACTAAATTCAAGTAGCAGATTAGGTGCAGCCCCGCCACTCTGAGTATTTGTCATTGTTGGCTACTCTCATCCACAGTCAGGTAGTGAGCACAATGCTGGCAGCCCCACATTTCAGATCTCACAGTGATCTGCTCAGTGTCCTCCTTCATGTCTTCAACTAACCTGAATATAGATGTACCCTGCTGGAATGGTGTCTTCAGTTCCTCTCTGGCATTCATTCTTCTCACCTGCTCCCCACACCAAAAACTGGTGAGTTCACTACCCTTCCGCATCATGAATGTGGTTAGTACAGTCTCCGTGTTATAGTTACATATTAATAATAAACATGATCTTCTGGTAAGTCAGGCTGATAGCAGCATGGCACAAGTGGAAAAATAGGCTTTCCTACTCATATAAGATCTAAACCACCTATGATTAGGCACTATTAAATGATGTGCATAATGATGCACACACTTGTCATTTAATAGTGCCTAATCAAAGGTAGCCTAGATCTTTTAAGGATAGGAAAGACCAACATTCCCCTTGTTCTCTGTTGATATGAGCCTGACTTACTGGAAATATATTTTTATATTTGATATGTCAAAATAAAATGGGAACTGCACTACTTGCATTCATTATGCAGAAGGGTGGCGAGCTCACCAGTTTTCAATGTGAGGAGGAATAGAGAAGACTGAATACCAGAGGGGGACTGAGAAGGCCACTTTTGCAAGGTACTGCTATATTCAGGGAAGGGGAAGACAGAAGGAGAGAATTATGATCAGATTACTGTGAAAAATAAGATGGGCTGCCAGCACCTTGATCACTACCTGACCCCATTGTCCAGGCCAACATTCCCCTTCCTATGAAACCAGTGCATGCAATTGTCCAAGGCTGTGTGTGGATATTAATGTATGGAACAGCTGCCACTACACGTTCAATTACTTCACTATCAGTCTAGTATTGCTTGTAAAGCACTTTGGGATATAATGTGTATGAAAACCACTATATAAATGCTGATTCTTATTCTTCTTATTGTTGTTATTATTTCCCATGGAAAAAGAGGACAAGACAAGCATATATTTGAGTTTCGAGAAAGTATAAACTCTAACATTGGACTGCACAACAACTTTGCTACAAAAAAGTGCTGGCTCTAGGGGGTGGTGAAGGGTGTGGCTGCAACTCCCCCCTCATAGTAACGTACTTGCTTACAGCTGATGCTGCATTTCATTTTGTTGAAGAAGTCTGATTTATTGATTGTACAAATATTTACATTCAGACTATGGATTACATTTGTAGGTTCTGTCAAAAACGTACTAGAAAAGAATAATAGCAGAAAATATGAAGGTTTAATAAAAATGTTAAAAAGTGCATATTAAGCATGCACACCACCCCAGCACCCCCATTGTAGCATCCTGGATCCACTATAACCACTAAACCACCGGGTTATTCAAGATTTGTACTCCACTGTGGTTTGCCACAGAGAAAGTCGGTTGGATTAAAACACATTTTCAGCATGTTAAAGTAAACAAAATGAACAGAACCATAGCCTAACATGTGGATTATACAAAATAATGCACATAGTTTTGACCATTTGGGTGGAACACTTCTATACAAAGGGGAAAAAAAAAACTAGTTAGCACTACAGAGAGCCATATATCTCTTTGACTTTGGCTCAGATGACATCACATTTGGCGATCATTTTAGGAAGCAGGTAAGACAGTTTTTTCTAAATTGGAAGGCTGATTTTACCATTTTCAAATGCTTTGGCACCACATTTAGGTAAATTATGTAAATGTAGTTTTGCATTAATGAATACAGCAACCTTTCCTTTAGTCACCTACGGAGTCAGATTTTTGAATAGTTTGCTGTCAAAATGTTGTTTAGGTATTCTTTAAACCATGATCTTCTAGTTCGCTATCCTGTGCCTAATACAGGTGGGCAAGCAGAGTAAGTATGAGCCTGGCTTGAGCCCTGTGCCTCATTTGGCATGGTTTGACCTCTGTAAGCAATTGGAAGCCACAGTCAAACTGAGCCTCTTAAGATCAAAGCAAGTTTTTGACACCCTGAGCAGTTAGTGTGGTGGCTAAAACCTTTAACTTGTCTAGTGCAGCTCATGAAGGTCACTGTCAGTAGCCATGGCTTGACTTGTGCTTTGGCTTGTAGTGTCTAAAACTGGGCTGTGCTGACTGATGGGTCAATTCTGTTCATGAACTGACCCTGGGTCAGATTGAAAGATGATCAGACCGATCCTGTGTTGGTTGGTTTGTACGAAGATCAATCTACAACTGCTGGAGGCAGGAGTAAAATGGGAGCAGGAAGGTGGCAGGAGGTATAGAGAATTTTGAAGAGACTTTAGACAAAGGAAAAGATCTTGGGAGTGGTGCAGTGCAATATGCGTGGGCTGCAGTTTTTCAGGGCACCTTCTGGAGACTGAGGTGCTGCCCCATTTGTACTAACCTCTCTGAAATGCAAGCAGAGGTTGCTAGACTCCAGATCAAACTGGCAAGGGTACAGAGGAACTTTGCCCCACCCAGGGGCCACCAAGTCTGCTGTCACTCCCCCAGAGGAGGCCCAGGCAAAGGTAGAGTAGATGGACTTTGATGGGCTCCAGATGGGTGGGGGTGGCAGGAAGGGTGCACACTTCTCAGCCTATACCACTGCAGAATTCCTTCACTATTCTGGTAGGATGGGGAAGCCAAAATGAGTTAACCATTGTATTTTGAAGGGAGGAACTGGAGGCCATCAGAAGTGGAGGCCCCAAGGAGGGAGAAAAAGGCATCCGAATGAGGAAGAAGCAGCTGCTGATGAGTTTCTCTCTTAGGTGCATAGATTTGGGAATAGGAGAGGAAGGGAAAGGTTTATGAAGTGCCTGAGAGGTGCTAGGGCAGCAGGAGATGAGAGGAGTTCTTTTTTTTTCTTTTCATCTTTATCCTCCTCCTTCTGACCTCCGGTGCCCCCTCCTTCCATCTGCTCATGTCCCCCGGTACCTACCTTAGGGATCTGCCCCTAGAGTGCCCATCCTCCTCTCCTTGCACAGTGGGGTCTGTCCTGTAGGTGGTCCAGGTGGACTTAGGGCGGACTTCATCTAGGGCTGCCGGAGGGGATTTTACAGTTTTCTCCCCTTACGTCCCCACTCCCCTAGGACGCCTTGTGCTTGGGACGTATGTCCCAAGTGGTAGCGTGCTTACGCACACAACCCTCATGTGCCGCGACGCCCTCCCTCCCTGACTCCGACAAGTGAAGCCGCCTCCATCCCTTCACTGCCGGTGCTTTCACCGACTATGGAAGGAATGCAGAGCGCAATGCGCTCATGGTAACCCACCCCTGAGGGAGGAGAGCATCCATTGGGATGCTCGATCCTCCCTCTCCCTGCCGACCCCCAGCCACCCAAGTCCATCCCCGAACCCGGGTCGCCGGCACAGCGCGAGGTGTGGCGTCCAGCACCTCAACCCTCAGCACCACCGGGCCGGCCCAAGATGAGAGGAGTTCAATGTCATTGTCCACCTGGGGAGAAATTACATGGCAAGAGACTGGGTAGGGGTAGTTCAGGGTAGCATTAGGGAGCTGGGGAGGGGCCTTAAGCTGGTAGCACACATGGCAGAGATTTACAATGTGTACAGACAGGAGCTGTAAAGGTACTCTACACTGTAGGGCATTTAACGACTGGTTGAAGGCACAGTGCATGGAGGAGAGATTTGGCTACATTGAGGACTTGGGGCCATCCTGGGAGAATATGTGCCTCTGTAAGGGAGGTAGCCTGCATTCTTCTGGGAAGGGGACCACAGTCCCTGGTAGGAGGTTTAAATGCTACTTGGATGAGCATTTAATCTAGCTGGGGGGGCAGTAAAACAAAGAGAGGCAAACATTTCATCCACCCACTGAATGATGAAGTATCAGGGAGTTTCTGGTGGGACAAAGTTTTCCAAAGGCAGGGGCACAGAAAGGCAGGGATGGGGACAAGACAGAAGACGAGGGGTACAACACAGGTTAGTGAGGGTAGAGGATTGAAGGAGACAAGGAATGAGGCAAGTAAGGTGATAGGCAGAAGGTTGGGGAAGCTTCAAGGAAAAACAAAATTAGGAACTGGAATGGGAATGGGAAGCAGGACATCAGACAACAGGAAAGAAAGTTGTGGAGAGACATGAGAGTCAATGCAATGAGTCTTAGAATCAAAATTTCAGACCTGGAAGCCATTAAGGTGGTGACTGACCTGTATTTAATATATGTTACTAAGTCCTCCGGAACCATTCATTGCTGTATAAGAGTGGTTTCACATGCCTTTGGCTGGATTAAGAACAGTGACATGAAGCTGAGCTGTACTAGCTCAAGCTTAAGGCAAGTGAAACCACTCTAATGCAGGAATGAGTGATGACAGGGAATGTATTAACATATTGATTGAAAGTGATCAATAATATATTTAAAAAAAAATGTTCCCAGAACATGTCCATTTCCAGGGCATCTGCACATGAGATGCTCTTCAGAGAATAAAAGTGTCTCACCTGCAGGGGAAGGAAGTGCTCCGATTGGTCAGGAGTGCTCCCTTGATCTATAATGGCCACTACAGAGACATGGCACACTGAATTTAGAGCTAAGACAGGGAGGAAGTGAGGAGGGATTGTTTTATATGACAGAAAAGGAATAAAGCCCATGGGGGTATGGGGCACCAGAGGAAAAGAAAAGGCTGGAGCTGTTGGGTGTCACCCATGAGACAGGCTGCAGGGCCACTGTCAATACCAGGGTAGTGTACAGACCACCATCACAGGGAGAGGAGTTTGGTACAGCATTTGTGGAAGCCATCATCAGAATGGTGAGTAAGGGGGAGAATTTGCTAGTTGGTGACTGCCAGAAGTAAAGTTAAGCCTTCCAACTGCAGCTTCTACAAGGAGTAGATCCATTCTTGACTCCCTACAAAGGATTTTCTCAGGCAGCTAGTCAATGAACCTACTCTGGATTAGAGATGCAGCAAATTTAAATTCCGCCGGTGAAGTGAATGCGAAGTGGGCACTGCGCATTTCCACTCTGCTATGCAGAGTGGGCAATGCAAAGTGCTCACTCAGTCTTGTCATTGCCACTTCGCGTTAAGGCAGAATGGCAATCCAAAGTAAGGCAAAGTCATTGTTATTAATGGACTTTGCATTCCTCATTATGATTCTAAGTGATCCACTTGGTGTTTCAGATTTGGCAGCCCTCCATGAATCACATGGCTTACAGTACTATAAGTCACATGCTCTTTAGCTAGGCAGGAAGGAAGTGAGTCATGCAAGCAGACACTTTTACTTTCTCCTGTGCAGACGGAGAGAGAGGAGTGTGTTTTGTGACTGCTCATACTTTGAGATCAGAGTGAGGAGGATATTTAAACTTTGATTTAGACCCACCAGCTTTTTTTAAAAGCTACATTTTTTTGTCTTTTCTGTCTGTACTCTTTTTTACTTAATTTGTTCTTTCTGTAAATTTTATTTTTCTTACCTTTATAAGTAGTTAGTTGTTTGTCTGTGTGACTGTGTGTGTGTTGTGTGACAGTGTGAGTAGTGATTGCTCAGACTGAGGGAGCTCAGTAGGAGAGATGGACCAGGGTGAGGGAATGTCTGGGGGAGGGGCAGCTCTGGGAGATCGTGGTAGTGGTAAGCATCGTACCATGCACATGCGTGGGGGGCATGGGTGCCCATTCCTTTTGGACTGCTCAAAACTTGTGAGTGTCTTCCCCCACCAGAAGAAGGACCAGCACCGCCTCCTGTCCTGACTCTGAGGCAGTTGAACCACCACCACCACTAAGTCCAGCACCAGGTCCTCTGGAGCAGGATGTACCTGTGCCCCTGTGCCCAGGTGTGGATCCATCCCTGTTCAGCACTGTGACCAGCTTGCTGGCAGTTCATCTGGCCCTCCCTTGCCTGTGCCTGGTCTTCCCCACACCTCAGTTGCTTGGCAGTTGTTTGACTGTGTCAGGGGGGACAGCAATGTGGTCAAGTGCCACCTATGTGAGGTGGAGGTGTGCCGTGACTCCCGGGGGACTCACCTGGGGACTGGGGCCCAGCTCACCCATATGCCCAATCACCAGCAGTTGGAGTGGCAGGCTACCACAAAATGGACCATGACTGCACCTGCTGGCCATTCTGTGGCAGAGGGTGCAGCTGTGTATGGCAGCATTCCTAAGAAGAGGAGGGCCACTGTAGCACCTGCTACTCCACAGCACCCCCACTACCACCACCATCACCAGCAGGTCAGCCTGTAGAATGTGTAGACCCCAGAGAACTGTGTGTAACATGGGCTGACTTGGCAGTTCTCTGGAGTGCTGTCGAGGAGAACACTGACAGGGTGAGTGCTGTGGAGCAGTAGCTGGATCACAAAGATGGACATCAGTTGAAAATTATGTCCATGCTGGAACTGCTGCTGGATCACCATGGGATCCTATGATAGGTTTTTTTTCTTACACCATGTGCCCCACCACACCTTCCTTGCTGTGTTATAAAATTTATTCCTCCACCATCCCTGACCCTTGTATGTAATTATGCCCTTTTTTTGTTGTCTTCTGTATATATTCTGAGCAGTGCAAGTATACTGTGCTAAACTGCATGGGTGCAGTCTTCTTTCCAGTCTGTGTATGTACTGCAGATGCTGTCCAACTCCCTGACTTAAAAACACTTATTAATGAGTGCAATGGTGGGATGATGAAGCCTGGCGAGATAATACAAAACAGGCTTACAATACATCCAAGTAACTAGTAAAAAAAATTTATGTTGTGATTCATGTCATGATCGTAAATCATGATTTGTGACTGTGACAATGAAGAAACATGAATGCCTATGGCTGTACTTGCCTGGGCCCTGATGAGGTGTGGCACAAAACTCTCCGACTTAAAAACACTCATTAATGAGTACAATGGTGGGGTGGTGAAGCATGGAGAGATACTACAAAACAGGCTTACAATACATCCAAGTGACTATTAAAAGAAATGAATGTTGTGATTCATGACATGATCGTAAATCATGATTTGTGACTGCATTTGTGACCATGAAGATGAAAAAACATGAATGCCTTCAGCTGTACTTCCCCGGGCCCCGATGAGGTGTGACACAAAACTCCCCGACTTAAAAACACTCATTAATGAGTACAATGGTGGGGTGGTGAAGCATGGACAGATACTACAAAACAGGTTTACAATATATCCAAGTAACTAGTAAAAAAAATTTATGTTGTGATTCGTGATGTGATCGTAAATTGTGATTTGTGACTGTGATGATGAAGAACGTGATTTGTATCATGAGTGACTCGTGATGATGGTCCTGACTTAAAACACATATGAATGAGTACAATGCTCATGCAGAATTATGCACCACACCTGTCCAGTACTCTGAAGGGAAGCCAAAGAAACAACTGTGACTTAAGTTAGAGATGGAGATTGGGCCCTAAAGAGATGCAAATACACAGAGAGATTAAGATTGTGCTGCACACTGAAGAGATGAAGATGCAAAGGCACACCACCGAACCAGTGCTCACCATCAAAAATTCAAATCTGGAAAAGAATATCTTTGCAGTTGGGGAGGTCGCGGGTGGGGGTAGTGTACTGCACTGCTGCAGTAACAGTCACTAGTACTAGTACCAGTAACGGTACCACAAAGAAGTACAAAAATTACACAGCTGCAGTGGATAGAAGGTTCACATTGCTGAAATTATGTGGCACAATAAAAGGTGTCTGATTTGATGACAAGCGTCACACATATACTCACACACACACTTAAGTAATTCATAGCAAATTGAAAACTTCAATAATATAACCACATATTTTAAACAAACTAAAATTAAGCACTGCTGCACCACAACAATCAGCAAAAAATTGCAAGAATTATTGAAAATATTACTGTGTGTACATTAACACAGTTATACAAGAAAAATATCACCAAAACAGAAAGCACTGTCTTTTTCTCCAAGATAATCTACCTACACCACAGATACACATCTCCCTCAAAGCACACTTCCACTGTCTCTCAGTACACAGACTGAATGTTGTACATTAACATTCAAAATCCACACACAAACGATAAATGTTCAATGATATGAGCATAGGAGGGTTTCCTATAATCAATGAACTAAAGTTTCTGCAAAAAAAGACTCAAAAAGGCATTTTTAACAACTTTTAGAAGGTCTGAATCACAGAGAGCTCTCAAAGCAGATTGTCTCCTACAGCTTCCTACACACACTACCCCAAACTGAGGCTGTGCAGAACAATCTAGAGCCCATGTGACCTGAAATCCCATGAATCACTACAAAATTTGCCTTTGGAGCTAAAAAACAAGGCAAAGTGAGGCGAAGTACATTGTTTTCAATGTACTTCACCTTAAAAATTGGTGGAGTAGTGGTTTGGGAAGGCAGAGTAATGCAAAGTCATTGTTTTCAATGGACTTTGCATTACCCATTATAATGCAAAGTACTCCACTTCGCGTTGCGGAGTACTCCGTGAATTCATTTTCACTCCGCGTTCCACTTCATGGAGCGAATTGTGGCCACTTCACCCATCTCTACTCTGGATGGGGCAGTGTTAGATCTGGTGCTCACAGACAGGGGCGATGTTGCAGACATCACAGTGGGATGTCCCCTGGGTACCAGTAATCATGGTGCAGTGTGGATTAACATTAAGGCGGTAAGAGAGGCTAAGCACAGAATAATGAGGGCTGTAGACTTTACGAGGGTGGATTTTAAAGAAAAGTAGGACTGCTTTGGAAACTACCTTGAAGGGAGGTGGGGTGGAGGCACAGTGGACAAAAATAAGGGAGAGTATAACTAAGGCAATTAACTAGTGCTGTGTGGAATTTTCAAATTCCAGCAGAACTAAATTCTGTGGAATTTTCAAAATTCTACTGAAATTCCACCACAAATGGAATGGCAAAATGTCATGGTAAAAAACAGTTGCAGAATTATTTTCCACTAAAAAATGTTGTTCCACAGAATATTATTCTGCAGATCTCAATATTTTCCGTGGAAATTGGTGCAGAATAATTTTCCTTGGAAAAATTATTTTTCCACAGAATAATACTCCAAGGATCAAAGTAGGCAGAATTCCGCCAAAGAACCAGTGAAATTCCAGTGGAAATTCCACTGGCATAATGGTCATTCCAAGTTAATTCTGCTGGGGGGATTCTGCATTCCACATAGCACTTCAATTAACCTCTGTGTGAAGGAAATAAGTTGAAGTAGAAGGAAAAAGAGATCATTATAGTTCTCTAAGGAAGTGGCAAAGGCTGTGAGGGAACATAGACTGGCATGCAGGAGATACATTATAAAGAAGCATAGAACACAGAGGGAGGAGGACAGGGAGGTATACCCAGTAAAGCAGAGGAAAGCAGGCAAGGCTGTGAGGGGAGCAAAGGCATAGACTGAAGAAAGAATCACCAAAGGGGTCATTGTGGGGAGATAAGACTTTCTTCAGATACATAAGTGAGAAGAGGACAGCAAGGGGAGGGATAGTGAGGATTAAAAGGGTGGAGGTAGATGACTGTACAGAACAGTTCCAAGGAAAAGCCCATATCCTAAACAGCTACTTCTGCTCAGTCTTCACAGTGGAGTGAGGATTTGCCACCAGGATATAGCAGGAATGAGGAAGGTGGCCATAAGTCCATTTCCAGAAGAAAATGTTTGTCAGGATCTTGCAGCTCTGAAGATGAACAAAGATATGGGAGCAGAAGGAACATATCCAAGGGCTCTAAAGGAACTTGTGGAAGTGCTTGCTGCCTCACTGACAGATCTGATAAGCAGCTCACTGGAAACATGCATAACCGTGGAGTACTGGAGAAGAGCTGACCACACATGGTCCCTCTACATAAGTGCAGCAGAAGGGAGAAGGCTAGCAATTATGGACTGGTCAGTCTTACTTCAGTGGTGGGGAAATTAGCAGAATCCTTGTCATAGGAAAGACTGGTTGATTTTGTTTAATGGGCTGCAAGACCATAGGAAGCATGGATTCATGAGGTGGAGGGGGTATGCCAAACAAGTCTTGTGGATTTCTTTAAGTGACCAGGGAAACATATCATGGGAAGGTAGTGGTATGTGGTCTATCTGGACTTTAGCAAGGCCTTGGATACTGTGTGGCACAGGAGGCTGACAAAGAAACTGAGCAGCCTTGGGATCAGATCCAAAGTGGTGAACTGGGATAAAACTATTTAACAGATTGGAGACACAGTGGTGTGAAAAAGCACTCACTTGAATGATGGAGAAATGACCAATGGAGTGCCACAGGGCTCTGTACTGGGACTGGTCCTCTTCAGTATCTTCATAAGTGACATTGCTGAAAAACTGGAAGGGTAGGTCTGCTTTTTGCAGATGATACCAAAATACGGAATAGGGTGGATGTGCAGAAGAGGGTGGAGAGGCAAGGCAAAGCAAAGTTTATTTATAAAGCATCCTCTCCTAGGGGCTCAAGGCACTGTACAATCAGTAAAAATAGCAACACAACATACAAAAACGATTATGATTTATTTTTAAAATAAAGCAATAGTACATTAAATGTACAAATTCATTTAAAAACTATCTTTGGAATGCCAGTGAAAACAAATAGGATTTTAGTGAGGCTTAAAGACCACTGTGCAGGCTGAGCAAATGCTCCCAGGCAACATACTCCACAGCAGTGGAGCTGCCACACCAAATTCTCAGTCCCCAAGCTATTTGAAGCAAGACCTTAAGACAGCAAGCAAGCCAACATCAGAGAAGTAAAGGATGTAAGTTGGGTAATAAACAACCAGGAGATCACAGTATAGTGTGGCTCGATATAAGGACTGGGCCAGAATTGAGCAGCATTAAGATGAGAGTCCTGGACTTCAGGAGGGTTGATTTCAGGAAAATAGGACAATGCCTCAGGTACGCCCTTGCAGGGATAGAAGATCTGGGGGGAATCAAGGAACTATGGGCAAAAATACAGGGGATCATTGAAAAAGCAACAAATCTCTGTTAGGCAGGTTAAGAAGGGCAATAGGAAAAAGAGATTGCTATGGTTCTCTAAAGATGTAGCAGAAACAGTAAGAGCAAAAAACTAGCATTTAGAGAATACAAAAAGACACAAAAGGAGAATGATAGTGAAAACTACCAGGACAAACAAATGGAAGCTGGGAAAGTAGTTAGACATGCAAAGGTACAAACAGAGGAGAGTATTGCCCAATCAGTAAAAGAAGGGGGAACAACTTTCTTCACATATATATATATATATATATATATATATATATATATATATATCTATATATATATATATATATATATATATATATAGATATATATATATATATATATATATATATATATATATATATATATATGACAAGAGGAAGAGCAAAGGGGGGATAGTAAGGTAAGGATAAATGGGGAAGAAAGGGCTTGTGAGGAGGAGGGCCAAATGAAGGTAGACATATTGAACAAATACTTTTGTTCAGTATTTACAGAACAAGGGGTAGGTGATGGGCCAAAGATAAGAAACAAGGGGAAATATGGTAGGAAGGTGCACACCAGTCCTTTTAGAGAGGACAAAGTCCTCAAGGTACTAGCAGAGTTAAAAGTAAACAAGGCAGTGGGACCTGATGGGGTGCACCTCAGGATACCGAGGGAGCTCAAGGAAGTGCTGGCTGCACCTCTGACAACTCTGTTCAACTTATCATTAGAAACAGGGGAGGTGTTGAGGAACTGGAGAAGGGCAGATGTGGTCCCTCTTCACAAAAGTGGGAACATGGAAGTGGCAGGAAATTACAGACCTGTCAGCCTGACTTCAGTAGTGGGCAATGTAATGGAGACACTACTGAAGGAAAGGATAGTGGAATACCTAGTAACCAATGGATAACAGAATCCAAGGCAACATGGTTTCATGGGGGAGGATCTTGCCAGACAAAACTGATTGAGTTCTTTGACTGGGTGACCGGGGTAGTGGATCAGGGAGTAGTGGTAGATGTGGTCTACCTTGATTTCAGTAAGGCTTTTGACACCATTCCAATTCTGCTCCAGAAGTTTGTACCATTGTCGGGTCTTGACTCCCAGGTCGCATTTGGAATCGAGCAACTCTGCTCAGTATGCCTTCCTGGTTAAATTCGTAAATAAATAAATAAATAAATAAATAAGACTGGTGAACAATCTGGCCTGTCTGAGAGTCGGTCAAAAAGTTATAAACTGAGTAAGGAACGGGTTAAATTACAGAAGTCAGAGGGGGGTGGTGGTAAATGGTGTCCACCCTGTAGAAGGCAAGGTGACTAGCAGGGTGCCTCAGGGCTCAGTACTAGGCCTGGTCCTCTTCAATGTCTTTATTAGTGACATTGCGGAAAGGCTAGAGGGAAAGTATGCCTGTTTGTGGATGACACAAAATCTGCAACACAGTAGACACACTGGGGGATGGGGGATGATTCAAAACAGTTGGAAGAATGGTCAAGGGTTTGGAAGCTGGATTTCAAAGCAAAAAAAGTGTAAATTTATGCACTTAGGGCACAGAAACCCAGGGGCTATGCACCAGTTGGGAGGGGAAGTACTGGCAACCATCAAACAGGAAAGGGACCTGGGAGTAATCATTTCTGATGACCTGAAGATAGCCAAGCAGTTTGATAAGGCAGTGGGGGAGGCTAGCAGGATGCTTGGGTACATAGGGTGGGGTATCACCAGTAGGAAGAAGAAGAAGGTGATATTAACCCTGTACAGCTCACTGGTAAGACCCCACCTTGAGTACTGTGTCCAGTTCTAGAGGCCCCACCTTCGGAAGGACATTGATAAGGTGGAGCCGGTACATTAAAGGGATACCAAAATTGTGCAGGGCCTGCATCAAAAGCCCTACAAGGAGAGACTCAAGGAACTGAATATGTACTCTCTAAGGGTGAGTAGGGAAAGTGGGTATGATAGAAACATTCAAATACATAACAGGTATTAATAAGGTAAAGGAAGATAGCATTTTCCATAGAAAAAGAAGCTCAAGGACAAGGGGTCATGCTATGAAGTTGGAGAGGGGAGCTCAGAGGAGATGTGAGGAAATACTTCTTCACAGAAAGGGTGGCAGATACCTGGAGTAGCCTTCCAGTAGAGGTTGTAGGTGCCAAAAAGGTGACAGGATTTAAGCATGTGTTGGACAGGCACAAGAGGACCTTGGTAGTAAGGCAAGAGGAGGTGATGACCAAAGAGTGACTACAATCTGTGGTGGCACAGTAGGCATGGAAAACAGGGCAAGCTAGGTGAGCTAAGAGGTCCTTATCTGATGACAACTTCTGTGTTTCTATTTTTCTATGTTTCTACCTTTCATGTCTTTCATTGGAGTTCAATGCCAAAAAGTTCAAGGTGCTATATTTCAGGGCAAAAAACCCAAGAAGGAGCTATCAGCTGGGGGGCGGGGGTTCAGCTAGCTGTGACAGAAGAGGAGAAGGATCTGGAGGGTGATTATAATGGGCTCAATAAACAACTCAGCACAATGCAGGAAGGCAGCTGCAAAGGCCAACAAAATTCTGGGTACTATTGTCAGGGGTATATCTTCAAGGAGAGGGGAGGTGATCCAGCCATTGTATAGGTCACTGGTTAGGCCATGCCAGGAGTACTGCATGCAGTATTGGTGCCCATACCTGAAGAAGGACGTTAAGTTACTGGAGGGGGTGCAGCACAGGGCAACAAAGATGATCTAGGGAATAGGGGACATACCCTACGTGAGCAGGCTGAGGGAGCTGAACATGTACTCACTGGAGGAGAGGAGAGATTGGGGATATGATTGCAACCTTCAGTTACATAAAGGGAATAAACAAGACAGGCATGGAGGGACTATTCATGTTAAGGGGGTAGGGGCACTTGAGGTCATGATCTCAGACTGAAGGGGGAAGGTTCAGGAGGGAAATGAATAGACACTTTTTTACATAGAGAGTGGTGTTTGGGTGGAACACATTGCCTGCGGAAGTGGTATCCTGAAGAACAGTGGACTGCTTCAAAAGGGGATGGGATAGTGTAAGAGGGAGGGGCAGGGGAAGGGAGGGAGGGGCAACTGCAGTATAAATGTTGCTAGCTGCACACTCGAGCAGACTAGATAAACCATAAAACCTTTATCTGCTAGCAAATTCGTATGTTCATATGTAGCAAGGACTCAAACTGCATAAGGCCTTGAATGTTATCAAACATATCTTAAAGGTGGGGAACCATTGGGCTGCCCAGTGGCTAAGTGGAAGTGTGCTTTGTTTCCATGCTGGTGACCTGGGTTTGGTAGTGAGCCTGTGGTTATCAAGATTTAGCAGCCAAGCTGGAGATTACTCCTGAGGGGAGCTGGAGCCAGCCAGGGAGGGTGATGGCTATGCTCTGGTGCAGCAGCAGCCCCATTCAGTGATCTGGGGAGCTAGCTCCCATACGAGGGGTGGCATAAGCCCATTGATGACACTGAAGTCTCCAGACACTTTGACCAACATAATGGGGTGGTGAAAGGGACAAGGGAGAACTGGCACAAAAGATATGTGATTTGGCCACCATAAATGACAGTTCCCTTGATCCTTGAGTCTCACTCTGTGTGGATTCCCACTGGACACAACAGGAAGCAGCAGGTGGGGCTGGGTATCGGCCAGGGACCCAAAGTATGGAGCAGGCAGCAGTCAAGGGCCAAACAGCTATATGGAAAAAAAAGGAAATGCACAACTGTAAAGGCAGCCAGTGCAGCGTGCACAGGACTGGCGTGATGTTTAAATGTTTCACTGGCAAGCTTTTCAACTAGTCATGGGGGGGAGGCACTGATAAGCAGCAGGAAAATCCCAGCCTCCCCCTACAAAACAGGGTACTAAATGAGAAAAAGACCAAGGTAGAAAGGTCAGTGGTGGATGCTGCTACAGAAGGTAAAGCCATCAAAAAATGGAGAGCAATGAATACCAATGCCCGTAGTCTAGGTAACAGGCTTCCTGAATTAGTGGCCTTGATGGAGGAGGAACATATGGATATCGTGGCAGTCACAGAAACATGGTACACACAGAACCATGACTGGGATGTAAATATACCAGGATACACTATCTACAGGAGGGACAGGGAGGGTAAAAGAGGAGGAGGAGTAGCTCTCTACATAAGGTAAGAAATCAAAGCAAAAGAACAAATGGGTAAACAGGGAGGAGAAGAAGCACTGTGGGGCAATTTGGAGACAGGCAATGGCATCACAATCTGCACTGGGTTTGTATACAGACCCCCCTCTCAGGGGGTGGAAATGGACAATGAAATGATAGAAAGTATACTTAGAATGGCCTAAAAAGGGGAGATATTGCTGATGGGTGATCTGAATAGGCCAGATGCTAGCTGGAGTGCAGTTGCAGCAGCCACTTCTAAGAGTGGGGTTATTCTAGATGCCCCTACAGGAGGCATGCCTTAGACAATTAGTATTGGAACCCACTCAAGAGGGAGCAATCTTAGACCTGGTTCTCTCAAATGGAGATGGAGAGAGGATCACAGATGTAGAAGTGGGTAGCCATCTGGGAACTAGTGACCATCAAACAGTATGGTTCACAATAAACACAGCAATAGAGTCAAGCCATACAAAGGCAAAAGTACTGGACTTCAGGAGGGCTGACTTTGCCAAAATGGGTGAGTGCCTAAGGAATGCACTAGCAAATGGGCAGAAAGGAGGGGTGGAAGAACAATGGGGAATAATAAAAACTGCCATCACAGAGGCAACAAGCCTCTGTGTGAAGCAACAACAAAACAAAACAATGTAAGAAACCACTATGGTTCTCAAAGGAGGTGGCAGTGAAGGTTAAGAGAAAGAAAGCATTCAGAAAGTACAAGGAATCACAGAAGGAGCAGGACAGAGAATTGTATCAGTTAAAGCAAAAGAAAGCTGGGAAGGCAGTCAGAACAGCAAGGCCTGAACCGAGGAAAAGATAGCCAACTCAGTTAAGAAGGGATAAAACCTTTTAGGTACATCAGGGAGTGAAGGAAGACCAAGGGAGGGATAGTGAGGCTTAATAAAGGGAGGGGTGGGCAGAGGTGACGGTGAAAGGCAGAGATACTAAACAAATATTTTTGTTCAGTATTTACAAATGAAGAGGGGAGGTACCTAAAACAAATAATAGAAACACTCTGGATACAGAAGTTGATACCAGCCCATTTACAGAAGAAAGGGTTCTGAAAGAACTCTTAAAACTGAAGGTGGACAAAGCAATGGGCCTGATGGGATTCATTCCAGAATTCAAAAAACTAAGGGTAGAACTAGTGACACCACTGACTACCCTCTTTAACAAATCATGGGAGGATGGAGTGGTACCTGAGGACTGGAGGAGGGCAGATGTGATTCCCTTCACAAAAGTGGGAGCAGGGCAGAAGCAGAAAACTACAGACCTGTTAGTTTAACCTCAGTGATAGGGAAAATGATGGCATCACTTCTGAAGGAAAGAATTGTCAAGTACCTAGAGGCCAGAGGGGCACAGGACCCAAGGCAGCATGGATTCACAGCGGGAAGGTCATGCCAGATGAATCTAATAGATTTCTTTGACTGGGTGACTAAAGTAGTAGATCAGGGAGGGGCTGTGGATATGGCCTTCCTAGACTTTAGCAAGGCATTTGACACAGTCCCACACAAAAGATTAATATACAAGTTAGCCAGCCTGGGAGTGGGTCCCAAGATGATAGCCTGAGTAAAGAACTGGCTGGAGAATAGGACATAGAGGGTAATAATAAATGGAGCCCACTCTGAAGAAAGGGGAGTTACTAGTGGGGTGCCGCAGGGTTCAGTATTAGGACTAGTCTTCTTCAATGTCTTTATAAGCGACATTGCAGAGGGACTGGAAGGAAAAGTATGTCTCTTTGTAGATGACACAAAGATCTGCAACAGAGTTGATGCACAAGGTGGGGTGGAAAGGATGAAAAGGGACTTGGCAAGGTTAGAGGAATGGTCAAATGCATGGCAGCTTAGATTCAATGCTTAGAAGTGCAAGGTAATGCACCTGGGAAACAAAAACCCAGGGGAAGAGTACACAATGGGGGGTGAGATAATAACAACAGCAAAAATGGAAAGGGACCTGGGGGTAGTCATATAAGATGACTTAAAGGTGGGCAAGCAATGTGAGAAGGCAGTAAGGAGGGCTGGGGGGATACTGGGATGTGTAGGGAGAGGCATCACCAGTATAAAACAGGAAGTTGTTATCCCTCTGTACAGACAGCTGGTGAGACCCCATCTGGAGTACTGCATGCAGTTCTGGAGACCCAGTCTCCTCAAGGACATAGACAGGATGGAAGCTGTCCAGAGGAGGGCAACTAAAATGGTGCAGGGTCTGCACCGGAAGACATATGAAGAGAGACTAAAGGAGCTTAATATGTATAGCCTCGAGGAAAGGAGGGAGAGGGGGGACATGATAGAAACTTTCAAGTACCTCAAGGGAATCTACAAAGTCCAAGAGGGTAGCATCTTTCAAAAAAAGAGGTGTGCAAGAACAAGGGGGCACAATTTGAAGATAGAGGGGGGGCAGCTCAGAGGTAATGTAAGGAAGTATTTTTTCACAGAGAGGGTGGTGAATGCATGGAATGGCCTTCTGGAGGAGGTTGTGGAGTCAAAAACAGTGGTTGAATTCAAGCATGCATGGGACAGTCATAAGGCAATTCTAGAGTGTGGGGGTTAAAAGAAGTAGGCTGCTGGTTAACTAGGATCTGCAGCTTATCCATTAGGTAGGGAAATGGGCAGACTGGGTGGGCCAAGCAGTCCTTACCTGCCGTCAAATTCTGTGTTCCTATATTTCTATGAGAAGTTCTGCAGAGCATGTGATTCTAGAAAGTGTTTAACCTAGTTACATCATATTATACTACCTGAAAAGCTTTTTGTTAACTTTTACAATAGCATGAGTTATATTTTGATTTTGTTATGTCAAGATGCTGTGTTTGCAATTCCTGGAGGTCACCTCATTAGTTACAAGGCATATAGTCCAAATACTTTATGTTTTGAGTGTGACCATGAGTGATGTAGGTAAATAAAAATGTATTTATATATTGTGCTGTGACAGTGTAAACACTACACTGGGAAACAAGAGGTTAGCATCTTGTTTGAGGCTGAGGAAATGCAGGCAATGCAACATGAACAGGCAAGGGGGTGCCTTCCCAGGTGTTGCTAATTAGAGGGATTGCTAGAAGACAAAGAATCCATCAAGGAGCCAGTTAGAAGCTGGAAACTGCTGCAGGGAGGAGAGACTCCTAGGCAGAGAACCCTGCAAGATGGAGGGTGGAATGCAAGACAGGAACCAGAGCAGAAAGCCAAGGAGAATGGTTAATTATTAGAGATAGTCTTTGTGAAGAATTTGAAACCTGCTGCTGAGAAAGATACCATTTCTAGAGCAGAGAGTCCTGATGTAAAGGATCAGCCTAGCCAGCTGAGCCAAAAACAGTGAGTGGAATGTATTGCTAATAACAGCCTATGAATAAGACTAAAAGTGAAAACTGTTTGTGTTTCATTTGAGACTGTGCATTCAAAACTGCTGGCCCATAAACCTTTTATGTTTGATTTGAGACTGTGCATTCAAAACTGCTGGCCCACAAACCACTTCTGTTTTGTTTGAGACTGTATATTGAAAAACTGCTGGCCCATATAGGTGGTTCAAAGATTCCTTTTGTCTAGTCAGCCTGAAATAACTGTTTTGTGTTAACCTTTACATTACCTGACCTGGCTGGAGAAGTTGAACTGCCTGATTGTGCTTTTCTGGAGCAATAACTTACATATGGAGCAATGAATGTACATGTTCTTCTGTGAACAGGCTGATCTTACTCTTGACCCCTCCCTAATGTCTCCTATGAAGACATTAAATAATACAGGACCCAACACTGAACCCTGTGGTAGCCCACTGGTCATGGGCCTTCGCTTGGATGTGCTCCCCCTTAAAACTACCCTCTACTGTCTGCCCTACAGCCAGCTCCCAATCCACACCACCGGTTTCTCCCCTGCCCCCAGGTCCCTCAACTACCCAATAATCTCTGATGTGGCATAGAGTGAAAAGCTTTGCTGAAGTCTAGATACAGGATGTCTACAGCATATCCCTTGCCAACTGCCCTAGTAACCCAATCAAAGAAATAGATCAGGTTGAACTGGGGAGATCTACCTGAGACAACCCCATGCTGTCTCTCATCCTGTAGTCCATTCTTATCTACAGTCTACAGTGTCAGTGGCTCAGTAGGTAGCACACTCGTCTCTGAGGCTGGGAGATCAGAGGGCTGTGGGTTCAGTTTCCACATCTGTCACTTGGGTTAATATCCCAATACTGACACTGTAGTGCAGCATGAGGAGGGTGCTGCACTTCTGAGGTGCCATCTTTCAGATGAGACGTTAAACCAAGGTTCCATCTACCTGGATTGGTGGTAGTTCAGGTGAATGTTAAAGATCCCATGGCACTTATTGAAAAGAGTAGGGTAATTTTTATTATAATAAGAACATAAACAAATCATTTACAGAAAGGAACAAATGATTAAGTATCAAAACAACAACTGTACAAACTGTACAAGGAAAGAAGTCATTTAAAATATACATACATAGATCATCATTTCTTGTTACATTTCTATTTCCCCCATAATTTTACCAGAACTCTTGTTTTTCATTGTAACCCCCCTTTCGCCCTCCTAGTTGTACTTTATGAATATCTCAAACCCTCTCCACCACTGAAGGACTTTTTTTGGAGGTATGAACATTATTATCCTTTACATAAACCCCTTTCATAGCTTCCATAACTAAAATACTAAGGTTATCATATGCCATACACTTTTGTTGCAATACCCACTGGCACCATGCTTGTCAAATATAAAATTTGAAACAACAAAAAAATACCACAACTGTACTTGAATCATATTTACTACTTAAATGGAGAAAATAACCTAAGACTAGAGTTTGATAGTTTAAGGCTTTTAACCAATTAAATCTCCATTTATTTGCCAAAAAAACCCACAGATTTCTAGTGTAAGAACAGTCAAACAAAAAATGGACCATCGTTCTTCCATGGCCTGACACTGTAAATAAGGGCAATACCTTTCATTTTGCATTTTATGTTTAGCATTCCCTTTTACATTTAATCTTCCATACATAGACAACAACCATAAGATCTCCCACATGTGCATGGGAATTCTTACATCATTTAACTGTTTTAGCACTGACCCTTTCACAGACTCTGGACAATTTTTGAACTGTTGTTCCAATGGATGTACTTGTTCTAGTACAATTTTATAAAGCTGAGACCCTGAACTTTGAAATATTACAGATTTTGATAGTGCCCATTTATAACGTTTTGGGGCACAGGGTTTCAAATATCCCATAATATATATTTTAGGGAATAATTTAGGGGGTACTTCCTTCCATAGAGCAAAATAATCACTTACTAAATTCAATAACCAAACATGGTGTAGAGCATATGGAACCTGTATTCCCACTCTCAAATTCTGTGCTATAAAAAGGGAGCTAAAAAAATATCACTGGGGCTAGCATCCCTAAACCCCCCTGGCCTTTTGATAAATACTGTATGTATAACAATGTTTAATAGGATTTAACCTACTACCCCATAAGAAAGAAAAGAAACAAGCATACAACCTGGTTTCCAAATGTGTCAGAGGGGGGAAAACCATAGCAATATATAGAAGGTGAAGGACCAAAAAGCTTTTTATAATGCACACCCTTTTAATTTTGGAAAGTCTCCAACTCTTCCATCTTTGAACTTTAGCTTCCACCCCATTCAAAGCTGTTTCCCAATTTACCTCAGGACAATTTTGGGGCCCATATACTATTCCTAAAATTTTTAAAGGTTTGTCAGAAATATTGATCCATTCTATACACTTTGGTTTTGTGGGGCAATGAACTATGAACAAGCCTCTTGATTTCTTTATATTTAGCTTAGAATTTGAAATCACCGCATACCTATTTAATTCCTATAAAAGTATTGGAATGACATCTTTATTTGAAAGAAAAAAATGGATATCATCTGCATAGGCTTGCACTGTTAGAGTTTCTTGACCTACACCACCAGATTCCACGACCACATTGCTAAGTGCATTTACATGTCTCAGCAAAGGATTCAGGGAAAAAAGTACACTAAGGGACTTAAAGGACATTCCTGCCTTACCCCTGAAGTAATCTAAATGGGTGCCTTAACCTTTTCCTTGATAACCGGGTGTACGACAACTGCAGCATATATTAATTTAATCCACTGAATGAATACCCTAGGTATACCATAATAGTCTAGAATTTGAAACAAAAGCTGATTATGCACTCTATCAAAGGCTCTACTCTGATCCACTGAAAGTATACAAACCTGTTGTCCAGTTTTATTAAGTATTCAATCACATCTCTTATAATAAAAAGAACATTTTGAATTTTCCTACCAGGAATACCACAAAACTGTGAAGGATGGATCAGGTCCCCAGCCACACTTCACAATCTATTGTTTAAAATATGAGAAATAATTTTAAAATCAGAATTAAGAATTGCAATAGACCTCCAGTTCATAATGTGTTGCTTATCCCCAGATTTATGCAAAAAAATCAAAAGGCCTACAGTAAAATCTACATAAGCAGATTTCTGATTTAAAAAATAAGAAAAAAATGTCTCTAAACATACTGCTAAAATCTTGACAAAGGATTTGTAAAATTCATAAGGGAGCCCATCTATCCCTGGAGAGGTCCCTCATTTCTGGGTTTTTATAGTTGATTTTATTTCTAACACCAAAATAGGGGAAACTAATTCTAAGATCTCCTTAGCTGGGGGAGGAACACTGGTCTCTTTTAGATAGGCCATAATCCCATCACTCCCCAGAGGTTGAGAAGCCCCTTGTAGATTCAAATAGCTATTAATAATATTCAAAATATCTTCATCAGTCTTAGCAAGTGCCCCCTCTTCACCCTTTAGATCCTCTAGTCGAGTAGCTTCCATTTTATCTTAAAAGGCCTTGAAGGGGTCCCAAGTAAGGTGTTTTGTGTCCCAAATTGCAGCTCTGTTCTTGCCCTATCATATTGATAGGTCCTCATGTCAATTTGTACTGAATAATCATGTCTGGATGATACTGCTATCAAGAACAAGTATTGAAGCTGCCTTCTTATTTTTCGGTACTGAAAAAATGAGCTGTTTGCTTCCTTTCACCAAACCTCTTAAACCATAATTTTATCTCATTTTTTGTATCTGCCCACCATTCCTATAAATTGCCATATAAATCTGCAACTGATGTTCTTGCTCATAACAATTTAGATATTCCTTCCTGAACCAAAGGGTCATTTAAGATAGATACATTCAGATGCCATCTATTGTTTTTCAGCTTTTTGGGAGGGATTCAGAAAAGACTGTCTTTACCAACAGGTGGTCTGAAAATTCTCTTGGAGAAATTACATAAGTGGGAACAGGCAAATTGCTAGACAAAAACAAATGGTCTATCATTGAAGTTATGTTTCCTTTTCTATATATATATATATATGGGGGACCCCATATTTGAAAATTCCTTCTATTTTGTAAGTTTGCCATTTTAACCATTCTCTCTAAGGCAGTCATGTTGCAATAAATCTTCCCACTACCAACCAATCTCTGGTCTGGAAGATCACAATTAAAATCCATCCCCACCTATAATATTGTATGTTGCAGATGATAAATATGGATAAATAGTATTCAATAAAGCCACCCTACCTGCTTTTGTTTGGGGCCCATACACAATAATGAATCTAAAATTTGAGTGCTGCCAAAGACCATCTATTATCATAAGTCTCCCAGGGATTAAATCAATTTGGACAGTACAAAGGAAAAGGAACTAAAAACAATCCCTATCCCATCCACCCTGTCCATACTAAATGACTAGTAAAAAGGCCCACATACCCACTCAGCTTTAAATAGTCGATTCTGATCCAATGTGTATATCCAGGTCTTCTGTAAAAAGCATACATCAATCATCTCATCGTAAATATACTGAAAAAGAGCTGAACTTTTAGAAACATTTAGTAAGCTACAACAGTTTAATGATCCTATACATAGTTTGCCACAGACATACAATTTTATCATGGCCCTTTTTTTCTCCTTTTCTTTTTTTCCCCCTTTATAATCAGTTTGAGAGATTCCATTTCCTGAGGACTGCTCTGGGCCCATCGACCCAAGGTCCATATCTGATTCCCCACCCAAAGTATCCAAAATTGCATATGAATTCTCCATTTATATTTCAGGGGGTTCTATAGAGGGAGGGGGAGCTTGTTTACAACCTCTAGTTGTTCTCCTGTCAGTGCCCCATTGTGGTTTCTGACATACTGGGGCCACTATTTTCTGTGGTGTCTCATGATAGCATACTGGAGGAAAACCTTTTAAGATTGTTAAATCTGAAGGTTCACTTCCCTTCCTACCCTCAGCTACTACCTTGAGATCCAAGGTTTCAGATTCTTTAGTCAGATCTTCTTCTTGATAAGGTGGGGGGTCCAAGTGGGTATTTGGGGGGGGGGTTGTTGCCTCTCTTATCTTCTGTGGATGCTTTTCCAAAAGCTTCATCCTGGGCTTTCTGTATTAGTAACTCTGGGCTTACTAATGTAGCTTTGTTTTTCGCTGCCCATGGGCAATCATCAAACCCATGCCCAGATTCCTCACATAAATCACATTTTAACTGATTAATACACTGTATGCTAATATGCCCTATTTCTCCACAATTCTTATAATGTGGCATGTCACACACACTTGATAAATGGGTACAAGCACCACACTTTTAGCAGGCCCAGGGTTGGCCAGCATAACAGCACACACCTCTGTCCCCACCTAGCATTAAGGACTTTGGAATATGTTCCATATCATTTTCAGCTTGTCTGAGTTTTACTTTATATTTCCAGCTCCCTGTCCAGAAATATTTTGAATCCAAAATGGCTTCTGGGGCACTCAATACCTCACACTTCTGGGACAACCAGTAAGTAATATCCTCTACATGGACCCCCTCATTTCAAAACATTATTGTCACATATTTAATTAAGGGTTTAGTTAAAGGAATAACTAAAAAGGGGGTCCATAGAGGAAAAAACTTAACCTGGTTGTACCATTGCCAAAAACGATCTAGCAAATAAGAAGACCGAAAGCTTACATCGAAATTGTCTTCACCCGAGATATTTATAAAGATGAAGACTTCTTTCGGGGAAAATTTTAAAGAATCTTTAAGCAACAACATCCCTATATACTGCCTATCTGGCCTTTCTTCTAGGCCTCCTTATATCGTATACGAACTGCATTCCTATGAGGAACAGCTTCCTTTTTTTCCCTTGCAAATAACTCTGATAATAAAGGTATTGGTTGTGGGCCCTCCCCAGAGACCCCATCAATGTCATTATCCTTATTATTTTCCATTCTTCCTCAGTTCTCTTCTTTAGCTTTTCCTTCATTCCTTAAATTCTTTGGAAAAAGACTCTCTTTCTTGCTTGTAAAAGAAATTTGTGTTGCAGGTACCTGGTCTTGAACTGGAGGGTGCCATTCAGGAGACTGCTGGGACAATGGATAATTTGGGCTCCATTCAGTGTCTGGGAGCCATGTACCCGAAAGGCCTTTTTTCCAGCTGATTCTAATAAGGCAACCTCAGGAGACCACTCAGCAAAAGGGTCCCCTGAGATTGGGTGAAATTTAAAGGCAAAATGTTTTGCTACAGGAGTGGTTTGAGGCTGCTTTACTTTTACCGACCCCAGATTTTTTTTTTGTAGAAGCTCCATCCATTTGTAATAATTCAGAGGAGCTATTTCTATTGGCAGAAACTGAAGTTGCCCTTTTAGATCTTGCCCCTTCAATCGAGTGTTTTTTAAGTCTGTCTTTTTGATGAAAAAGAAAAGGTAGTAATGTTTTCTTGATTCTGGGGGTCAGACTGATACACAATCACTTCATCCTGAGGTCTCCCTACCCATAGGCTAGAGTCGCCTAAAGGTTTCGGGATTTCAGCCCCTATTAGACCGCTCTCCCTTTTGCCCACAGTCTGCATCGGGCCATGTCACTTATTCTGAGGAACATTAGGGGATTCTGCTTTCAACATTTTTTCTTTCACCAGTTGTTTATTTCTTTCACCACAATCCATTTTATTTGATTCCCCTTCCTCCGTATCTCTCGGCTTTCAGCACACGTATTCATCTGCGTCTAAACTGCCAGCCACAAAGGGAGATCTTGTATCCATATTCCTTGTCACTGCTAGCACCCCAGGAGCTCTGAACAGCTGAGAGGTGTGTTCGTTTGATGCTTGTGCATCATCGAATTTGACATTCTCGCAGCTTTCTTTGACAGCAGCATTTACTTCTTCAAGAAGCTCAGGAAGTGCATTTGCAACAACATTTCTTTGCATTTCTGACCCCACAGAACTTTTCACTTTTCCACCAGCATAATTATTATTCTGCTTTATATCTGAAAAACACACAGAACTTAACTGCTTTACCGAGTCATTTTGATCTTTCTAAAAATAGTGTCCCATTTTCTCTCCATGGATTACATCCCTTAGTCCTTTATCCTTCTGAACTCCAAAATAATTGTTTTCTTCTTGAAAAGCCTCTTGTTTTTTGAGAACAGAGAAGGAGGCCTGCTCCTCTGTCTCATGAACGTCCATTCCTTCCACCTCCTCACACCGAGTGACCATCCTGGCAGATGGCACACAGCACCCCCTACCGAAAAGAGTAGGGGAGTTTTTATTGAAATAATAAACATAAGATACAACATAGCAAGGAACAATTACAACTCATGACAGAAATATGAAATCACCATTCAAATAAAAGGGGAAAAAAATCACACATAAAAACATTAATTAGAACAAATATAAAGTAATCCATAATATGATTGATAGATCTCCACGATCAATTATTTATACTTAATAAACTGGGAGAACCCCTTGCACCATTTATTAATTTTTTCAGAGTTAAATAACTGTTTTTCTTGTAAATGGATTTTCAACAATTCACGAGATACCAATATACTATAACACTCATATGATATTTTTCTTTTATGAAGAACCCATTGACATCTCGCCTGCCATAGATAAAACCTTACACAGCCAAAAAAAATGAATAATGTACTCTTATGATAATGGGCTAAACTAGGGGAGTAAATACCCAATACCAAGATATCATAGGTTATAGCAGTAAACCATTTCAATTTCCATATCCCTGCTAAGTAAACCCATAAAAATCTAGCATATGAATAGTGTAGAAGAAAAAATGCTCCATAGAGTCCTCTGTATTAATACAGTCTGGGTATGGGCAGTTTCTCTCTTCTCTCACCCTATATTTCGCATTACCCTTAACATTTAAACGTCCATACATTATTAATCATTGTGTTTCCCACATGTAAGGGGGAAGTCTAGTATTATTAAGTTGTGCTAATATGAATGAGTTCTGGGCTGTAGGACAATTCTTAAAACAAGGTTCCTTTGGGTGAACATTATTCATTATTATTCTATACAAAGTATTTGCATTATTGTTTTGTATCATAACTTTAGTGACCTGCCATCTATTTAATTTTTGTACAGCTGGTCGGAAATATGTGGGGATTTGTACATGAGGATTCAATTTAGGGGCCATATTATGCCATACTTTAAAATACCTTCCCAAGACCATTCTAACCCAAACCCATTCTACACTCTCAGAAGGTAACAAATTGTTTTTAATTGTACGTAAAAAGAACAGGGTATGGAAGAAAACTATTGACTCTATCATCCCAAGACCTCCATTCTTCTTATCTAAATAAGTATAACACCTCTTGACTGGGTTTAACCTATTCCCCCATAACATTTGGAAATAAATACTGTATATTCTGGTCTCCAGATGAGATGGTAATGGATAAATCATAGCAATATATTGTAAACAAGGTATGATATATTGTTTTACTATGAATATGCATTTTAGTTTAGAAAATTTCCACTGCTTCCACCTGGTTATCTTTTTTTCCATTTTAGTGACTGCTGCCTCCCAGTTCTCTACTGGAAGATTTTGTGGGCCAAAAAGCAGTCCCAAAAGTTTAAGTGGCTCCTGTGAAATAAAAACCTCATTCTGAAAAATTTCTGATGGTCCAATAGACCCTAAAAATAAGCCTGTCGTTTTCTGGATGTTTAATTTGGCATTTGAGACAGCTGAAAAATTCCTAAATTCAGTAAGAAACTCATGTACTTGTTTATAATCAGTAAAAAAAAAAACTAATTTACATCATCTGCATAGGCTTGCAGATCTAACTGTTGCTGAGGTACCTCCCCAATAAATTCAGTCCATCTGGGTGAGATAGTGAGGGAGTGCAAAAGGGGATCTAGGGAAAAATATATAAAAGGGGACTCAAGGGACACCCTTGTCAGACTCCAGTTTGTAACTGAAAACTCCTAGCTGTTTCACCTTTCAAGTAGGGATAGACTAAATTAGAATCATAAAGTAGTTTTATGATGTTAAGAATCTGCGAGGGAATACCATAGCTGTCTAATACTGTGAAGAGATAAGGGAGGTAAACGCTATCAAAGGCTTTCTCAAAATCAGCTGCTATGATGCTTTCATCCTTACCTGTCAAAGATAAATGCTCTATAGCATCTCTTATAATCATAATAGCTGATTGAATTCTTCTGTCCGGGAGGCCACAAAATTGATAGGGTGAAATAACCTGTTTAGCGAATTGCTTCAATCGATTATTCAATATTATGGTAAAAATTTTATAATCGGAGTTTAACAGAGTAATGGGCCTCCAATTTTTTATATTATGCCTATCTCCAGATTTGTACAAATGGATAAGCAAACCATCTGTGAAAGAAGGAATCCTTAAATATATCTCCATAAAAAATTGAAATACCAGTTGAAGATAGACAGCTAATTCTGTTCTAAAATATTTGTAGAACTGATTGGGAAGCCCATCTAATCCCAGCAAAATATTAGCTTTTAAGTGTTGAATAACCTTATCTATTTCTATAATAGTCATTGGACCCTGTATTTTTAAAGCCTCATGTGGTAAAGAGGGAAAGTTTATTGATTTTAAATATTTATTGTCAACTGTAAGATAGGAAAATTTGGCACCAATGTCTGATAATGTTTTCCAATTAAACATCCTAATTGTTCAATAGAATCTACTCTATTACAATCTGAATCTAATAGGAAGTCAATAGTCATTAAATCTTTTATGTCTTTACATGCCTCAAAAGGGTCACCTATGGGGGATTTCTTTGTACTATTGGAAAGCATAGCTTGGATAGTCTGTGCTCTGTCATATTGGAATTTTTTTTCATTTCTAATTTAATGCAGTTAATCTGATCAGTGTAATCCTGCCTTGAAGTATAAGAAAAGGTGATAAGTCTTTGCAGCTGTTGCTGTAATGACAAATATTTAAAAAATTTAGAGTTCCTTAAAGATATCCCATATTTTTTAAACCATTTACATAGGTCAGATTTTGTATCCATCCACCATTCCCCTAAAATTGAATATAAAAAAGCCACTGAAAGATGGGGCCCGAAGTATGTTCAAGATACTTATTTTTACTTGGGGATTAGTGAGGATTGAGGTGCTCAGTTTCCATTGTTTCTGTTAATGACATAAAGACACTGCATATTTAAATGTACATAGTAGAAGAAAATGGTCCAAAAATTCTACTGGCTTTATTTGCAAGGAACTAACCAGTACCGAGGGGCAGACCAGCATATAATCAATTGTAGTTTGAGATTTTCCTCTCATGTAAGTGAAGCCAGGTCCATGAGTAAGATATATAATACAATTATCTAATCCAGCTGTTTTAATTATAGACTCTAACACATTTGATCACAATATATTTTTTGTTGTATTGAGATGATGTAATTAAACTGCAGTTAAAATCACCCCCAAAGGACCCTAGCCGATGTCACTAAGTATGGCTGAACTGCTTTCATGCAAGTGACTCTATCTGCTTTAGAGTGAGGATTATAAATATTAATAAATCTACAATGCATATTGTTCCATTTCCCATCCAAGATCAACAGCCTCCCTGGTAGAAGGTCAATTAATTTATAAAGAGAAAAATTGAAAGAATTAAACAAGATACCTACCCCATCTATACTATCTAATCCAAACGACCAAAATGAGGGACCCCAGGGCCAATCCCTTTTAAATGTGGATAGTTGCTCCATAGAATACATCCATGTTTCTTGTAAAAAACTGATAGAAATTTGCTCCTCATGAATGTACTAGAATATAGCCTGTTTTTTGGCAGTATTTAACAAACTATATGTGTTGAGTGATCCCCAATTTTTAATTGTCATTGGCCCCCTTTTTTTCTTTATCCATTTTTTCTGTGTTTTCCTTTTCTTCCCTTTATAATCTTCTGTAGGCAAAGCGGTAGTGGACAAAATGGATTTTTGGGAGTCGGAATCCCCATGTTCCATCTCTGAATCTCCCCATGTGGTAAATAAGGCAGCATAGGAGTTATTAGATTCAAATGTAATGGAAGAGGAAGGAGATTTAGGCTGTAGGTTCCTAGAGGATCCCCTACGGGGCAGAAGAGAGGTGGGAGCAGAAGCAACCAAATCTTTATCAGTAACAACGAGGTCTACATAACATACAGGAGTCAAAGCCAGAGGATCAGGGGAAACTGTCTGAATTAAGTCTTTCTCTGGAGGATTTTGTACAGTTATTGGTACTTCAATTTTCAATGGCGCAGGGGAAGAAGGGATAGGGGAAGAGTAGTTTGAGGGGGTGTCACTACCATCTCAGAAGGGGGGGTAAGCAGCATCCTGAGCCTGCTGTATCAAGAGGTCAAGGCTTATGCAAGAGGCCTTATTTTTTGCAGCCCAAGGACATTCACTAAACACATAACCATACTCCTCACAAAGATCGCATTTAGTGTGATTGGCACATTGCATTGTAACATGCCCTATTTCCTCACAGTTGTCACATCGGGGCTGGTCACCGACACTAGAAAGGTGAGTCCTCAAGCCACATTTATAACAAGATCTAGGCTGACCTCCATAAAAACAGACCCCTCGGTCTCTACCCAGCAAAAAGGAATTTGGAACATGCTCAATTCCTGTGTCAGATGAAGTGGTAAAGGTGGCCAACTCTTCCACCAAACGGATGTCTTCCTTCTCAGTGTCCCACACCGAGTGACCATCATACAATCCAACAGCCTGTCTCCCTACTGACAAGTAGGGGAATGTCCCCGGTGTCCTGGCCAAATTTCTCCCATTCACTAAAAATACCATCAACAGCTTAATCTGGTTCAATTTCAGCTGGTTACCATCTGTACCACCCTCCCCAAGTCACCCCTGAAAAAGAGACTTCTAGACTCAGTGGGCCTACCGGGTCAACAAAATTCAATAAATTATCCAGAAAGGTTATCAACCTCTCCTTCAGAATGGTCTCCATCAACATCCCCACTATAGAAGTCAAGCTTTCTGGTCTGTAATTGCCTGGTTTGTCCTTGGGTTCACTCCTGTGGAGGGGCACCATGACAAGTGTCAAACCATCACTGAGGACAATGTCCAGATTTTTCACCCTAGTAACAGCCCCCAATGGAGACGGACCAAGAAACAACCCTGTTCCTACACCCATGGCAGCCACATCATGGTGGCAACCAGGCTCAACCACCAATATCTCTGTCTTGTTGAGGTTCAGCCACAGCCAGTTAGAGGACATCCAGTCTTAGATCTCAGCCAGGAAACTATTAAGCACTTCTATGGTGCCACTTGTCCCAGGTGCAAAAGACATATACAGCTGGGTGTCATCTGAATAGCAGTGAAAACCCAAACTGTAATACCTAAGAGCTCACTTAGGGGCAGCATGTACACTGCGAACAACATTGGTGACAAGATTGAATCTTGAGGAACTCCACAAGGCAGGGGCTTCGGGCAGGGGAGAAATTCCACATCACTATCTGTTGCATCCTGTCTGTGAGATAGGACTAAAACCAGCTGATGACAGTACCAGTGAGTCCACAATACTCTCTAAGGTGATCAAGAAACACAATATGGTCCACAGTGTCAAATGCTGAGGAGAGATCTAGGAGAAAGAGAACTGATGGGGCTCCACTATTTCTCACCATGAGGTCATTTTACACCCTGACCAATGCCATTTCAGTGCTATGCCTTGCCCTAATCCAAACTAGAATGACTCATAGATGTCACAGGCCATGGGGTGGACCTCTAGCTGCAGAGGTCCTAGTGGCCTTGAAGCACTGGGCTGTTTGCACATCATTGGTTTGTGAACCACAATAATTTGTATTGTAACATGTAATTTGTTTGTTACTTTTTTGCTTTTTTTAAAATATATAAAATAATTATTAAAATGCTAGCCTGGAGTGCTGTGTATTTTTTGTTAATTGAGATGTTCATTTTACAGCACCCGACCTTAACTGAGTGCACTCTTCTTCTTTTATCTTCTCTAGCTGCAGAACCATCACTTTCTTGACCACCCTCCCTAAAAATGAGAGGTTGGAGATTGGTCAATAATTTGCCAAGATGTCCAGGTCAAGAGATGGTTTCTTCAGAAGTGGCCTCACTATTGTCTCCTTCAAGGTGCTGGGGAAAGATCCTTCTGAGAGTGAACACTGGACAATCTCAGTGAACACTGGACCCACAGACTAGGTACATCCCACTAGGAGATGCATCAGGCTTTGTCCACTTCATAAAAGGTGGGTCACAGCTTTGAGATTACCTCAATGACCTCCGCTACCCCCACAGGTTGTAACTCCCCCCAGATAATAGGAGTGCCTCTGTACCCACAAGGCCTATCACTGTGAGGTTGATTTAGCCCCACTGGGGAAATTTCTGACCAAATGGAGGACACCCTGTCAGAGAAAAACAGAGCAAACTCCTCAAACAGAGTGACTGAAAATGCTTGTTTTAGCTGCTGACAGGCAAGATGAAGTAGCCTGTCTACAGTCCAAAAGAGCTGGGCTGGTAATTTTTTCCCTGCAGCAATCTCCCTGGACAGGAACTCTGCCTTCTTACAGTTGATTGCCCTTTGATACTCACCATAGTGAATTCTCAAAGTCAGTCTGTCCTCCTCGGACTGGGTCTTTCACCAGCAATGCTCCAACATTCTACCCCTGGTCTTCAACACCTTGAGAGTCCCATCACACCATGGGGGTCTCAAGTGAGAAAACCCCGGTGATATATATGGATCAGTGAAATGGCATCAAGCACATTAGAAACAGCACTATTATAGGCTGTCACTGCCATGCCCCTGTCAACTGCACATGAAGTACTCACACCAGAAAAGTCTATTACCACCAAAGGTCCCTCTGGGGTCAGCCCCTTCAATGAGCAGTAGTGGATCATCTCAATAGGGGAAGGACTATTGGGGGGGGCTCAAAAATGAGAACTTTACCATGCAATGATTCTACCACATGAAAGGATCAGTTCTGAGGTTAGTGACCCCAACCCCCAGTGAGAATACTAAATCCAAGGCATGTCCATGGTGATGAGTCATAGAAGCAACAGCTTGTGCAAGGCCCAGAGATGTCATAAGCTGGAGGAAGTCTTGACCAAAATGCAAGAGTTAGTCATTGACCCAGGCATTGAAGTTATCTATAATCAACCATCTGGGTGACTCCAACACCCTATTGGCAACAAAGTCCACAACTTCCTGCAGGAACACCTCCCCCCCATGCTCAGGAGACCAGTACATGAAGAGGATCCTGCAGCCTGCACCTGGACCCCCTCGCACTCCCACGCACTCAAAGGATGAGATAGATCCCACTGGGTACACAAAGAAGTTCAAGCTAGATCTAAAACAAATGGCCAGACCCCCACCCCTATCTTCTCACACCTCTAGAACTGGTCCCTGCATTGTCACCAAGCCAGGTCTCTGTGATGCAAGCCAAAATGACAGAGAAAATCAAGTCCACCATGATTGTGGTCTTGTTCATCACATTGCTCACACTAGGGTGTCACTGTGGTGATGCATCCATTATGCTATGTGGTGCTATTTATGCACTAGGATGGAAATGCTACTGAGATAAGACTAGATGGTGTTAGGAGATAGTTCCCCTCCATCAGGATTGTTGTAGTGTAGCTGTTACACAGTGGAAATCATCTTAACTGGTAAGTTGACTTCTTTATTGCACCAAATGAATTTCTGGAAAATGTATATACTGAATGAATGTAATATTTAGCTTTATTTTGTATCATTTACAGGACCACTACCTTGGAAAAATTCTGCTTTCTATACAATGGAACATTGGTGTGTTTTAAGTGGCCAGTTATTTACTTGTGAAGCTGGAATAAATTGAGACAACTATGAAAGAATGCTTTGCTTTTGTGTCTGCTTAACCTTTGCAAATTCCCTCCTAGAAGTTCCCATAATCAGCCACACCACAGCATTCTGGACTACAGGCATTGCATCAAACCTTCAGATAGCCTTAATTACAGCGTGCTGCAATAGTCTAGTCTAGAGGTGACAATGGCATGGACTGTTGTCACCAAATCAGCTGGTGCCAGATGCTGTTTTATCCTCGCAATGTTACTTAGATGGTAAAAGCCAGATCGGGCTACCACTGACACCTGCTGTTCTAGCATCAGCTTGCAATCCATAATGAGCTGTAAAATGAAAAACTGGCTCATAAGGACTTGTGGAGCTCTGATGCAAACTAGAGACCAGTAGGAAAAATAAACATGCTTCCCATACCAGTCAGAATAGTCACTAGAGTCAATTTAAAGTGCTGAAAAGTGTAATTCTATTTACCAACTGCATTATGTGTAGGCAGAAGCACAAGACCAAACATTTTACAATACACTGTTGCTTCATCGAGAGCTCTTGATAATGCAGCAGTCCATTGTGAAATGTTGGGTCTTTTGCTGCTACCTGCACTTGCTGCATTTGATAAAATTGCCCTTAC
Organism: Neoceratodus forsteri; assembly: GCA_016271365.2. NCBI lineage: Eukaryota > Metazoa > Chordata > Ceratodontiformes > Ceratodontidae > Neoceratodus > Neoceratodus forsteri. The sequence goes on along the minus strand of CM028134.1, from coordinate 313,116,912 downwards.
AGTGCTTAGCACTTTAAATTGACTGTCTTTGACTGTTGCAGAAAACCTGTTTTTTTTTTGCTACTATTCCAAAATGACCCCCAGATTCTTTACCAAATCCACAGCTCTGAGAGGTTGGCCACCCAGCAAATGAAGTGTCAACAATCCACCTGTCATCAGCAACCCATGCTAAGCTAGTTTGACAAGCATAACCACTGTCTTCCCTGGGTTGAGACAGTAAGGGGGAGCAATTGGGGGGGAGGGAGAAGGGCTAGAGGTGGTGGATGTCCACAGGGTAAAATTAAGGTGAGAGTAGGGAGGTAAGGTTTGTATAGGGCTTAGAGGAGAGAATTAAGGACGGACATGGCAGAAGCAGCTAGGTGGAAGGTAATTATTGAGGCAAAAGCTGATGGAGTAGGTGGAGGATGAGTGCCAGATTAAGGGGGATTCCACATTTTTGGGAGGTGGTGAAAGTAATTGGATTGGCTGATTTGTGTGGATCTGTGGGGGACAACCAGGGTATGGGAGTCTGTTGATTTAAGGGAATGGGAGGGTTTGGGGTGTTATAAAGGAGGACGTGAGGTAGGAAGGGAGCTCACCCAACCAGTGCTTGGAGGTGAATTTAGCATAGTGGGAGAGTCACTTATTTGTAAGAGAGGGGAAGGATAGGGTACAATAAAGATTGCAGTGATGGGTGTGGGGGTGCATCCAGGGCAAAGCAGCAGAAGGAATTGAGGGTGTCCAGTCTGGCCAGGGAGGGCTTAGGGGCAGCACCATAAACTATGTCATAGTAGTTGAAAATGGGCAGTATCATCTTCTGAACTAGTTCATGCCTAGCCATAGGAGGGATGCAACTATGGTTCCTGAAGCATATCTGACATGCTGTGATAGTGGGGAGTCTAAGGCAGCAACAAGAAGCATATTATATCACTCCATGTCACTCCAAGCTCCCTGCACATGAGCAAAGATAATGCCCAAGACTTCCAATGCCTTCAGGAGTTTGTGAGGCTCCAGGTAAGGAGACTTGGCAGAGAACACCAGGAGGAAGGAGTACTGTGGGACTGGACATCTCTACTAGGACTAAAGAACTAGAACTCTTCTACTGGGACCTTCAATTTAGGGTAAAAAAACAAACAAACAAAAAAAGTTAGTGTGTTTGTCTGAGTTAGCCAAAGTGAATGGTTATCTGAAGCAGTTATCTAGGTGTAAATCTCAGGTGGCTGAAGGGGATAGTTATCTGTGAAATTTAATTACATGTAGAAAGATCTGTTAAGTAGGGGGAGTGGCTTAGCTAGAAGGAAGCTAGATTTAAACACTGCCCTAGATAGATTCTGCCAGAGACTTGGCTGAGAACACCAGGAGGAAGGAGTGTTGTGTGACTGGACTTCTCTACTGGGACTATATTGCCCTCCTTCCCTTCCCTCCACCCTCCCACTCAAAGCTAGTTCTACTTTTATAAGCACAAGATTTGACTGACAACAGGAACTTCCTGTTTGGGAGCAGGAAGTGAGTGATCACAGAGCCACCAAAGACTCACCATCCTAGAAGGGCAAGAGTAGCTCTCTGCCCTTCCCCCAGCTGCTGGAGGTCTGTCTCTGAGCAAGTGAGGGTTCTACTGAGAAATATAGGATCTTCTTGTCTCAGAACAGGATGATCAGGTGCTTAAAGGGCACAGAGGTAGTAAGTAAGTAGGGAGAGAAGAAAAACAGGAAAGAGTAGGATTCCAAACAACAGTGAAGGGGCCAGAAGTAAGACATGATGGGAGTAGTGCAGTGCAGTGGCTGTGGAGCAGCAATCTTCCGGGAGACGTTCTGGAGGATGCAGTGTTGTCCCATCTGCAGGCAACTCTCTGAGCTGAGAGAGGAGGTTGCTCATCTCTAGGCTGAGTTGGCCAGGATTTGTGGGAACTCTTCTTCCATCCAGGGACCACCAGTGCCACTGCTGTTGATTCAGAGGTTGCCAAGAAAGAGGAGTGGTTGGACAACAGTGGGCTCAGGAAGTGTGAGGTGGAACAGAGGCACATCCCTCTAGTTGTACCTCTCCACAATTCCTATGCAATTCTGGCAAAGTGTGGTTCCTCTATGGAAGCACCCACAGTGGAGATGAAGGAAAATGCCGGGAACCTCCACAAGGGAGACCCACGGGAGGGTGGCATGGGACTCCACAGGGGATGGAAACAACTCCTGGTGGAGGACTCCATTATTGAGAAGGTAGAACTGTGGGAGGAAGGGGAGATGGAGGTAAGGTGCCTGCCTGGCACCATGGCTTGGAGGGACAGGGGGCGAACCCTCAAAATCGCCAGAGCAGCTGCACAGGGGAGAGAGCTGGATGTCATTGTCCATCTAGGTACAAGTGACCTGGCTAAGAAAGGATTTAGAGCAGTGCAGAAAGAGTTTGTGGAGTTGGGAAGGGCCTTAGACAAGTAGCATGCATGGTAACCTTCTCGGAGGTGCTGCCTGTCTATGGTGTAGGTAAGGCTAGGGTGCTCCACACCATGGAATCCAATTAGTGGTTGAAAAACTGTTGTAGAGCTCAGGGATTTGGCTTCATTGGGGACTGAGGGTCCACCTGGAGTGATGCAGGCCTATACTGACATGATGGGCTGCATCTCTCCAGGAGGGGAACCGGGATCCTAGGTGCCAGGTTTAAATGCTCCATTGGCAAGCCTTTAAACTAGCCAAGGGGGAAGGCAATGGAAAGGAACAGGGAAAGCCTAGTCCCCCCAAAAAAGTCAGGGTGGTAAGTGAGGTAAACACCAAGACAGAGATATCGATATGGAGAAGGGCAGGGGTAAATGGAAAATGTGACAAAGGCAGTAAAGACAGGGATGGGACAAAAAGGAGTAAGGCCATTAGGAAATGGAGGGTAATGAGTACCAATGCCTGTAGTCTATGCAACAAGCTCCCTGAACTGGTGACCTTGATGGAAGAGGGATGCCTGGATATTGTAGCAGTCACAGAAACATGGTACACAGAGAACCATGACTGGGATGTTAACATACCATGGTACATAACCTACAGGAGAGACAGGAAGAGGAGAAGAGAGGGAGGAGTAGCTCTCTATGTAAAAGAAGGGATAAAAGCAACTGAACAAAAGAGTAAACAGGTAGGAGAGGAGGCACTGTGGGTTACCATAGAAACTGGAAATGGCACCACAATATGCATAGGGGTTGTATACAGTCCCCCATGTCAGGGGGAGAGAATGGACAAGGATATGATAGAAGGCATTCTTAGGATGGCAGAGAAACAGGAGATACTGTTGATGGGAGACCCGAATATGCCAGATGTTAACTGGAGCACATTTTATGCAACCACATCCAAGAGCAGGGCCATTCTCGATGCCCTACAGGTGGCATGTCTCAGACAGGTAGTTTCAGAACCCACTCATGAGGGAGCAATCTAAGACCTTGTACTCTCAAATGGGGACAGTGAGAGGATCTCAGATCTAGAAGTGGGTTGCCATCTGGGAACAAGTGACCATCAAACAGTGTGGTTCACGATAAACTCAGCTACAGAATCAAGCCATACAAAAGTGAGGGTACTGGACTTCAGGAGGGCCGACTTTGGCAAGATGGGAGAGTGCCTTAGAAAAGCACTAGCACACAGGCTAGAAGGAGGGGTGGAGCAACAATGTGGAAACATCAAAACTGCCATCAAAAAGGCAACAAGCCTTTGTGTCAAGAAAATAAACAAATCAAAATGAAACAAAAAGTCACTATGCTTCTCAAAAGAGGTTGTGGTGAAAGTCAGGGAGAAAAGGATAGCATTCAGGAAGTATAAGGAAACACAGAAGGAGCAAGACAGAGAGCTGTACCAATTAAGGCAGAAGGAAGCAGGGAAGGAAATCAGAATAGCAAAAGCCCAAACTGAGGAAAAGATAGCCAACTCGGTTAAGAAGGGGGATAAAACCTTTTATAGGTACATCAGGGAGCATAAAAAGACAAAGGGAGGGATAGTGAGGCTGAATAGAATGGATGGTGGGTGGGCAGAGAGGGACAGTGAAAAAGCAGGGATACTGAATGAATATTTCTGCTCAGTATTCACAAAAGAGGAGGGGGAGGTGCCTAATCCAATTAAAAGAAGCACTCTTGATAGGGGGTCATTCCCAGTCCTTTCACAGAAGAAAAGGTTCTCAAAGAACTCCTAAAACTGAAGGTGGACAAAGCAATGGGGTCTGATGAAGTTCACCCCAGAAATCTAAAAGAATTAAGAGGAGAACTAGTGAAACCACTGACTACCCTTTTTAATAAATCATGGGAGGATGGTGTGGTAACTGAGGACTGGAGGAAGACGGATGTGATTCCCTTTCACAAAAGTGGGACCAAGACAGAGGCAGAAAACTACAGACCTGTCAGTTTGACCTCTGTGATGGGGAAAGTGATGGAATCACTTCTGAAGGAAAGAACTGTTGAGTACCTAGAAGCCAGTTGGGCACAGGCCCCAAGGTAGCATGGGTTCACAGTGGGAAGGTCATGTCAGATGAATCTAATTGATTTCTTTGACTGGGTGACCAAAGTAGTAGACCAGGGAGGGGCTGTGGAGTGGCCTACCTAGATTTTAGCAAGGCATTTGACATAGTCCCACACAAAAGATTAATAGTCACATTAACCAGCCTGGGGGTGGGTCCCAGGGTGGTAGCCTGGGTGAAACATTGGCTGGACAACAGAACACAGAAGGTAGTTGTAAATGGAGTCCACTCTGAAGAAAGAGGGGTTACTAGTGGGGTACCGCAGGGTTCAGTACTGGGTCCAGTCCTTTTTAATGTTTTTATAAGTGACATTGCAGAGGGACAGAAAGGAAAAGTATGCCTCTTTGCAGATGACACAAAGATCTGCAACAGGGTTGATACACAAGGAAGCATGGAAAGGATGAGAAGGGACTTGACAAACTTGGAGGAATGGTCAGAAGTATGGCAGCTTGGATTCAATGCAAAGAAGTGCAAAATAATGCACATGGGAAACAAAAACCCAGGGGAAGATTACACAATGGGGGGGGTAGTAACAACAACAAAAATTGAAAGGGACCTGGGGGTAGTCATATCAGATGTCCTTAAGGTTAGCAAGCAATGTGAGAAGACTATAGGGAGGGCTAGGGGTATACTGGGATGTATAGGGAGTGGCATCACCAGCAGAAAACAGGAAGTTGTTATCCCTCTGTACAGACAGTTAATAAGACCCCATCTGGAGTACTGCGTCCAGTTCTGGAGACCCCATCTCTGCAAGGACATAGACAGAATAGAGGCAGTCCAGAGAAGGGCAACTAAAATGGTGCAGTGTCTGCAATAGAAGCTGTATAAGGAGAGACTAAAGGAGCTTAATATGTATACCCTTGAGGAAAGGAGGGAGAGCACGGACATGATAGAAACTTTTAAGTACCTCAGTGGAATCTACAAAGTCCAAGAGGGTAGCATCTTTGAGAGAAAGAGATGTGCAAGAACAAGGGGTCACAATTTAAAGATGGGGGGTGGTTCAGGGGCAATGTGAGGAGGTATTTTTTTACAGAGAGGGTGGTGGATGTATGGAACAGTCTTCTGGAGGAGGTTGTGGGGTCTAAAACTGTGGGAGAATTCAAGAATACATGGGACAGACATAAGGCAATTCTTGTGGGGGGTAAGAAGAAATAGGCTGTTGGTTGACTAGGATCTACAGCTTATCCTGTAGGTAGGGAAATGGGCAGACTAGGTGGGCCAAGTGGTCCTTATCTGCCATCAAAGTCTATGTTTCTATTTATGTTTCTATGTACCAGTTCATCTCAACAGGGAGGTAATTAAACAGTGTAGGGGAATGACGCTACATGATGATCTGATCAAAAGACCAGACCAACTCTGACCACACTAATGTCAAAACCAAAAGGAAAGGTCAAGTCCAAGGTGTGACCATGTTGCTGTGTATCAAAGGCAACTGCCTGTGCTAGGCCCAGTGAAGTCATTAACTGGAGGAGCTACTGATGAAAGGACAAGATTTCATCATCAACCCAAGCATTAAAGTCCCCCAGCAAAAGAAGTCTAGAAGCATTAAACACTTGATAAATCAAGAAATCCACCAGTTCCTGCCTGAAAAAATAGACTATCATGGAGGCTGGTATATGAGGATGATTTTTCAGCCAACACCTGGGGAACATCTAACTGTCACATGTTCAAAATACCTAAAAGTTCCTATGTTGAATAGGGTAACTTCTCAGGCAGATTTGAAACAATTGACCCCCCACCCCCATGATCCCTCTTCAGGCAATGCACCACAGAGTACCATAATAGGCACAGATACCTCTAGAATAGGACCTGAGTCCTCACCTGACCAGGTCTCCATGATGCAAACAAGGTTGCTGAGGAATCAGTGGTGAAATCATTCATTATTGCTGTTTTATTCCTTAGAACCCTTGTATTACAAAGAATAGCTTGAACAAGACTAAGAGGACCCAGGTCTTGAAGACAAACCCTCCCCAGGTGTCTCCTGATTTCACCAACCCAATCCCCCTCCATCATAATACCTGAGATGTCCACTGTGGTTTATGTCCTGCCACTGGACAATCCCCTGTCCCTTGCTGCAGCTGAGAACCTCTGTAGAAAGGTCTAATGGGGTTCCACCAAACATACAGAGCTGTCACAAGTGGTTTGCAGAGTAAATGAGCCTCTCCAGAAATCCCAGCACATACCCTCCCCACACTCACAACACACTCACACCACCAAATCATATAATAACCTACCCAGTCATACACCCCAAACATTCAGGTCTAATAATTTAACAAAACAAATTAAACCAGAACCATTAAGGAAACCACAAGAAAAACAGTTTTAACATGTAACAGTAAGTAAAGTCCAGAGTTCAGTGTGAAACCTTTTACTGCCACTGATAGGTAATGTTAGCCCATAAATCATCAACAAGTAGCTATTCTGTGAATAAAGATATCAGTTTAGGAGCAAGTTCATCCTCCAAGAATCAGAAAAGTCTAGGGTCTGCTTTCATTAGGCCCAGAAGAAGAAGGAACAAAAACAAAAGATAGATGCTGGAGGAGGGGGATCACACTCTCACCTTTCTGACTTTAAGTCTAGGCCCTAAGCTCTGGGCACAATCCAGAGGCTGCAGTCTCACTGCAGCCCCATGTAGATTTGAATGTTCTCTGATAGATCAAAAGTTACCAGATGTGGGCAATTTGCTTCTCCTCCCATGTGCCAATCTCCCCACTGGTTACGTCCAGGGTCTTGTTACTGCAGCCAAAACTCAAAATCCTCAGTTAAATTGAAACTCCTGCCTCAGGTAGAGATAAAGGGAATATAACTCCACCAGCAGAGATGCACCAAAAGGAAACCTGAACCACTCACCAAACCTAAGATGACTGGGGACGGTAGCAGAAAAGGGTGTATTTGGAAACCATAACTCCAGTCCACAAACACTATTCCCAGATCAATCACAGTTCAGCCACACAGTTGTTTTTCAAGCTAATGAGTGAAACAGATGAATGTGCACTCCTAATGAATCCCAAACTTAAACCAGAATTTAACACGTATTACTCCTAATGACTCAGAAAATAAGAAAGATACTGAACCAACCAATCTAGCAGTGCAGATTTAATGGACTTACTGCTTAAAATAAAAACTAACACTTACTTCACGTTCCTCAGTATTTAACTCACTGCCACTAAAAGGCAACCTCTCCAGGTCCCTAATTTAGAACAAGTGAACTTAAGGTATAATTTAAAATATAAAAGCAGAGATGGTGCTTCTCCAGCCTAGAAGAAATGCTTAAATTTAAACTAAAATCAGCTCTAAGAGAACTGAACAGACAACCCAGCTGAGCGACCATCTTGTCAGCTTTTCTACAGCATAGCATAAAGATATTGAGCATGGATTTGAGGAAACTTGAGTGTTGACATAAGCATGTCAGTTGAGGCATGGGGAAGTACTGACAGTACATAAACAGGAAAGGGACTTGGGGTTATCATATCTTACAACCTCAAGGTGGCAGGGCAGTGTGAAAAGCAGTTATTAGAGCCAGTGGGATGCTGAGGTGCATAGAGAAGGGTATATTCGGCAAGAGGAGGGAGGTGGTGTTACCAAAGTATCACTCACTGGTGAAACCCCACCTGGAATACTGTTTCCAGTTTTGTAGGCCACACCTCAAAAAGGACATACAGAATGGAGGCAGTCCAGAGGAAGGCAACTAAAAATGGTGCTGAGGTTGCACAAAAAGCCCTACAAGAGATCCTGAGGGATCTCAACATGTACACCCTGGAAGAAAGGAGAGCAAGAGGTAATATGATGAAGACTTACAAGTACCTAATAAGGTGAACAGGGTGCAGGGGGTGCCTCTTTCAAATGAGATGGAGCAACAGGACCAAAGGGCATGTTATAAAGCTGGAAGGAGAGTTTAAGAGAGATGTGGGGAAATATTTCTATGCCAAAAGGGTGGTATATGCCTGGAACGTGCCTGTAGAAGTGATGGAAGCAAAAACAGTTGTGGGTTTCAAGCTGGCATGTAATAGACATAGAGGTATATTAGAAAATAGGCAGAGAGGGCCAGCCCGGTGGCGCTGAGGGTTGAGGTGCTGGACGCCACACCTCGCGGCATGCTGGTGACCTGGGTTCGGGAACAGACTCAGGCATCAGTGGGTCTGCAGGGGAGAATCAGGATTGAGTGTCTATAGACTACTTTCCTGATCCTGGGGAAGGCTGCGGAATTTCACCATGCTGTAGCGGCCTCTGGGGACGACCAGAGGCACCACATGCTGGTGAATAAGTGTGGGGGGGCACTGTGGATGTCAGCACGGTGTGCCTGGATGTCATTGCATGTCCATGCTCCAGTGGGATCCAAATTAGGTGGAAAATGGCTGGGCATGACCGTGCAGCTTGATAGACTCACCCTGCCTCACCAGGAGGACTCTCGTGGAATTGTACTGGGGGCCCCGGAGGCTGGTCTGGCTAGGCAGGGTATGAGGGAGGCCCTCCAGCAGACTGGCCACGGCCGAACTGGACCCCCATCATGTGAGTGAGCCTGGGGGTCTCCCAGTGGGTAGGGCCCGCGGCTGGATGCCCCCGCCGGTAGTTGCAGCAGTAAGGCAGAAAATAGAGATGTGATAAAAAAAAAAAGAAAGAAAATAGGCAGGGAGTAAGGAGGGTCACCCAGACCAGTAAGGGTCAACAGAGACAGATTAGGCAGGAAATGTGGGCAGACTGGGTGGGCCAAATAGTCCTTTTCCACTGAAATTCTATAGTTTTATGTTCTGTTTTTATCTCCCATGTGAGCAAATTTTTTTTTTTCTCTGTTTATTCCACCTCCAGTGTATATATGTTCTTCTCATACTCACCCAGTTACATTTTTGGCTTAACATACCAACCCCTGCTACTCATCATTTCTTTGACAGCTCAAGATCCTCAACATGCAAGAGGTATAAGGCGGTATAAGGAAACACATGCTGTTAGTCACCCAGCAGCTAACAACCAATGCATCAGGCTCATCTTTAAATTGTGGTGATGCTAGAGGATAGAGAATGAGATATACAGAGTTCAGCTTCAGAAGATGTACAGTTTGAACTCTTCACCCACAATGCAACACATATGCCTAAAGATGATAAGTAGGCACTGTACTTGTAGTGTCCTACCTTTTGTGCTGGAGGTATAAACGATAAAGGGATTTATTGCATGCATGGCTTCCCTGCCACTTTGTCATTAGAGAGTAGCCATCCAGCAGCAAATGTTGCACATGATCCTTGGAGGTGTCCATTTAGCTGTGGTAAACCTCCCATCAGCTTAACTGGGGAAATCCTAAGGTTAGAACACAAACATTAGTCTTCTGAGTGGCTAGTGAATATTTAACCTTATTTTTGTGTAATACATATGTTCATGGCCTTTTTAGAGCTGGTACAAAAATTAGCACCACTACCAGTTTGCATAATCAAACTTGAATCATTTATACAAACGTGTGTGCCACTGCTTTTTGAACTGTTGTGTGGTGCCAGTGCATTATAGAGTATATTTTTTGCCACCACCTTTTAGCTGAATTTTTGGAACACATGCTGTGTTGTACAGTATGTATTGTTTTATTTCATTACTGTTTTGTACAAATATTTGTAACTGGGCGGTTTTCCATATATTTTTTCAAAGGTATCATTTTCACATTTTTAGTGGAGTAAATTTATACATGGTATTTGTGCCGGTTATATAAATAATTTGTTTTAAAAGAATGGAGATGTGAAACATAAGATAACTATACAGTATACAGTTAGGAACCACAGGGTAGGAAAATATGAATTGGGAATGCTGCTATGCTATCCATCTGCTTCAGTTCGAGGTCACGAGGCTACATGTGGAAACTGGCAGGTGGAAGATCCAAGAGGGATATGAGGAAGTATTACTTTATAGAAAGGGTGGTGTGACCTTTGGCCAGTCTGCCAGTGATGTCATGAGCACCAAAAGCACAAATGGTTTCAAGCACAAGTAGGACAGATTGAAGTAACTGCTCAGGGTAATGGTAGCAGTGAGGGGAATGGGGGGTGGGGGTTGATAGTGAGAAATAGTACCATAGATGACAATTTGGTCTGGGGGATTGATAGATAACCACTGGCAGACTGGATGGATCATTGTTTTTTTCTGTTGGCTTTGTCTGTGTTTCTATGTTTTTCCATATGTATCCATGAAATGTACTTCTGTACATTATACAGAGCAAATCTGTTATCCAGCTATCATATGGCTTATACAGCTGCTGTACTGGCAGCAGAGTCCAGAGTTGTATCTGTCTTAACAGTGTTTATGATCCCATAAATGCTTTTATTTCTTAACTTGCTTTGCCGATCAACAAAGATTAATATCTGCAGTAACATTCCATCTATGTTTGCCTTTGATTGCAACTGTATTTTTTCTAAAAATGTAGGAAAAACTGTTTTATTTTGGTTCTTTTGAGAAAACTGGTAATTTTTCTGCACAGAAATCCACAAAAGTGACTTTACATTGAATAGTAAATATACTGACGTCTGTCAGGAGCAAAGGAAAACATAAACAAGAAATAATTATGTTGTTATACGGTATCTTGTGACAAGGATGGCAGAAAGTAGTTTCAAGTACATGTTCCTAGAATAACATCTTGTTGGCTCCTTTTAATAACATCTACACATCCATCAGTTGCCACCAATAACTTTGACAGCTATCAAACAACTAGCTGCATTACAACTCAAACTATTTTCATTCTGCAATGTTTTTATGTGATTTATTGATCACCTTATGTCTTTTCAAATTCCCTGTCATAAATCTAACAGATGCTTACATAAATCAGAACTCAATGTTGATCGTCAATCCTGGAAACCTTTATCTGCAGCCTGTCACTCTGCCCATCCAGATGCTAAACTAACTTTTATGCTTCTATGAGTTACAAAAATGCTACTTATCCTCGATCTCTGTCTTCATTAAGTCACTCTTTTCACCTAATCCTAGGTCCCTTTCAATTGTTCTCTACCTCTAAATGTGAAGAAACTGCAAACTACTTAACTAAATGTTGTACAATTTGCAATTCAGTCACTTCTTAATGTATCTCCACATCCAACTTTTCTCCTGTAATTTTCCATCCCAAACTCTGTCCCAATATCTAATTCCTTACCATTACCTTCTTTAGATAAAACATATGTTATTCATTCTATGAAAACAGTATCTTTTCCATTGCCCCTTTCATATCATTCTATGTTGCCTTCTGCCGTGGCACTCTTGCCCATACATTACTGCCACTGCCAATCAAAACATTTCCTCTGACACGTCATGATTTTCAAAAATATGCTGCCATTTCTTGTCTTCTTAAATCAATCGTTAATCCAAACTCTAATTAGCATCTCATTTCTTATTTACCTTTCCAGAAAAGGTTGAATTTGGTTGCTATTCCTCTCATCTTATTGAAAAACCATTCTTGATTCATTCCAAATAAGCTTGGCCACAGCAGTGAGACAGTATCTGTTCATCCTGGTAATGGGACTTGTGATAAAAGGCAGGCCAGGTTGTCCAGTGATCCCTACCAGGAATAAGTGCATAGGAGAGGAAGGGGGATGGGTTGAGGGAACAATGGGTTGGAAAGGGAGGGGCCAGATGACATCACCAGGCAGGAAAGGGTAATATGACAAGGGCAAGCCAGAGCCCCAGGGATTGGCTAGGGGGAGGAGCCCAAAGGGGGTCCTGACCAGGGGCCTATTAGGGGTATAATAGGCCAGTGCTCAGGCAGGTCGACCTCTTTTGCTGGGAATTTTCCCACCCTCCCATCCTTATTAAGGAAGGTGATGCGGGGCAGGTATGGCAAAAGGAATGGAGAGCAGGTCAAGGCCCTAGGGGCCCTGGGTATGGGGCCAGGTATGGTGGTTGCTGCGGGGAGGCAGCACTGGGCCAGAGGGCTAGGGCAGAGTCCGTGGGCAGGGATGGGTATGTATGCCCATGTGGGGTGAAGTAAGGAAAAGGGGGGAGCGGGGGGGAGAGATAGTGGGGAGAGGGTAGGATACACAGGCTAGGGACAAAGAACCCAAATGTGCTGGTAAAGCTGGGGGGAGGAGGATAGGTCCAGGCGCCAGATTCAGAAGTGCCCGGGCCTGGAGGGCGAAAGCCCAGAGAAGTGGAATGGCCTGGTTCTGGTGTGGCGGAGGGGGCCAGATTCACAGTGTCCGGGCCCTGAAAGCAAGATGGAAGAAATGACCGGAAGAAGGACAGAGGCTCGAGCCAGAAAATTTGGAAGTGTTGATGTAAATTGAATTGTAAATTCAAAAGTTATATGGTTTGTAAATATAGTCCTTTGTGCCATGAATAAATTTGCCAAAGAGCAACCAACAATTAAATTGGTGTGGTGTCCATCATTCCTGGGGTGGGGGATTCAGGGAACAATCTAATCTGCCTTGCGTGTCTTGAGATTGAGAATTATATTAGTACTGCATGATTTACTTTAACCTGTTTCACTTTTTTTAATTTTTATTGTTCGTTTATAAGTTGGGAGTGCATTAACAAATCATATTATGTTGTTTTAAACACTTTACCAGCTCAAGAGCAGTGTTTTATCAAATGTTTGTGCATCTCATCTAGAATTCATCTACTGTTCTGTCATGGCATGGGGTCAAAATGTCACTGACAATCATAGCGCAGCAATCAATATCGAAAGCAAAATGTTGTGCACCGAAATAAGGTTGGGAAAAACACTGACTTTATAAAAAAGCACACACCCTTTGAAAACAATGGGGCTTCTTTGTTTTTTTGGGGAGTGCGGGCTTTACCCCTCACACGCACTAAACTAACAGTAATCATCTCTGAGGGGGTGTAGACTATGGGGAAAGGGTGTTACTCAGGAAGAGGGAAATTAATATTTTTTTAAACAAAAGAAGTAACTACACCAGGAGACCTTGAGGAAGCTGAACCATGGTCCCAAGTCTCCAACCCTGTCATGTGTTAGTGCCTTAGCCACTCCACCACAGGAGCAGCTCGACCAGGCACTACACCGCATGACAACTTGATCTCTTCAACGTTTAGGCCCACAGTGACAGGGGTAGTGGTAATTCCCTACCACTATTATACCCCTATTGCTCTAAATGCTTTCACGCACAACACAGCACAGTTCTTGCATTGCTATTCTTGTAGCACTATATTGACCTGGTACCCTGTCAAAATGCAATGTAAAACTAAGCTGTGACAGCATTTGCACAACAAGTTTTGCAAGGCTTTGTGCTGGCTCCAACAACCCTAATGCAACTCATTGGAAATATTAATGTAACTCTTTGGTGTGACAGTTAAATGTGAGTTGTACTGTATTTAGAAATGTGAATTGTACTATATTTAGAGTTCATTCCTTTTCTGGTTTTATTCATATCTGTCTAACCATTCCTCTTTTTCTGTCTCAGATGATGGCTTCTTCACTTCCCTACGCCTTTCCCTCTATCACATTTTTCAGTGTTCAATTATGGGTCATTTTCTATTTTCAAAGAAACATCCAAATGAGTTACTGTCACTCCCCGCTACAACCTGCCTCCTTCCCTCCCTCCCTCCTTTACCCTCCATGCTGCCCCCCTGTGGAGAGAAAAAGGAGACACACATCATTATCATTTTGCACATCTCACATATTTCTTTTAGCAGCTTGATGTCCACCGTCCCAATGCCTTTAGCCCATCCTTGGGCACTCCTCTTGCTGCTGTCCCTGAAGCTGCCCCAATCCTAAATGAGTGTGAGGAATATCCCTTGAGGTCCTTGCCCATAGCTACAATGGTCTTCTTCAGCATCCTGGATATCTGATTTCAGTTCACCCCTTTTCCATTCTGGTGAACAAATAATGCCCCCCCCCTTATTGTGCCTGACAGCTTGGTATTGCTGCCATGCCTATACTGGGCAGATGACTCCCGTAGGGTGCCGGCATATCAGTATCCATGCGTCCTTTCCTATTTGGTCTGTCTTAGACTTCCTCAGGTAGACTCAAAGGTCTCCCCCTTCCCATTTTATCTCTGTCTCCTGTAAACCCTGCCCTTACCGGGACCTATGTTGCCTGATCAGTTTGCTAACTCTGAAGCCCCCCCAAACATCAATGTGAAAATTACCCTGAATAAACTGGCTTCATAGTCTGAGTGACACACTTTTGGCAAGGTCCCAACCAGCCCAAGCAACAGCTGCTCTATGATGGGCTGACTTTTGTCTGGCATGCTGCCCCTGACCCTTTGGCACCCCATCATTCTTCTAACCAGCACCCACTTTGTGGGGTCTCCCCAACCTTTCATGGTGCACACCCAGCCAATGGCCATTAGGTGTACCCCCATAGAAGCATCACCCCCCTGTGTCTGCCATCCCTGAACCACAAAATTTGCCACCTGCTGCTCTCTGACCATTCCTCTTACCTCCATGCTGTGCAATGCTCTGAAGGCCTGGAACACCCTCCAAGAACTCTAACAAGCCTTTATTGTGCTGTCTGTCCCAGAGCTCTGGAATAGATATTCAGCTCCTTCCAACCAATCTCACACAATACCTCTGTAATCTTGGTCCCCGTTGGGTCTGCCCCCTCCGCTACTGCTCTAAATCTGTCCATCTGCAGATGGGAGAGGCTGCCAGCCACTGTATTCTGGACCCCTGCTATGTGCCTGTCTCTAAAGCTCATGCTGAGCCTCAAACTCTGCAATACTAGTTGTCGCAGCACCCTCACCACTGTGTCAGACTTGGCCCCCTTGCTGTTCAAGACCTCGACCACCGCCCTATTGTCGCACCAGAAGGTTACCTTCTGGTTCCATAATGCCTCCCCCCACAGTAGTGTCACCATCCATATGGGGAAAAGCTCCAACATTGTGATGTTGTGCATGAGCCCCTTCTCACCCACTCTGTGGGCCAGGGTTCAGCAAACCATTTTCCTCTAAAATACGCTCCTACCCCTATTCCCCCCGTGCCATCCGTATACAGATCGAGGTTGGTATAGAACAACCCGTCCTCCTGCCAGAACGCAATTCCATTATGTGTTGCCAGGAATTGTTCCCACACCTTCAAGTCTTCTCTGACTTCAGCTCTCAAGTCCACCCAATGGTGAGGCTTTTACATACCCTTACTGTGGCCCTGGCCAGGCAATGAGTAAACGTGCATCCGGGTCCTATAGCTCTGCATACAAAATTCACATGACCCAGTACCTGCTGTACCTTCTTTAAAGGTACCCCTCTCTTCCGAGTCACCTCCCCTAGCAACGTCCTTATCTTTGATATCTTCTGCTCTGGCAATCTGAACAAACCTTGTTCGGCATCCACCTCAATCCCCAAAAACTCCAGGCACCTGCTTGGACCCTCCGTTTTATCCCCGGCTAGCGGTACTTCCAACTCCTTACACACAAGCTCAAAATCCACCAGCATTCACTCGACCCTTGCCTTTCCTTCTCCGATGAAGAGGAAGTTGTCCAAATAGTGGACCACTGCCCCATGCCCCCATCTCTCCCAGAAGACCCATTGTAACCAAGTGCTGAACATTTCAAATGTGGCACATGCCACCAAGCAGCCCATCGGCATGGCTTTGTTGAAATTGTACTTCCCCTCCACCTGGAAAACCAGTAAGTCCCAATCTTCCTTCCTAACTGGTAGAAGCCAGAAAGCTGACTCAAACAGTATCTGTTTTTGCCAGCCAGGCTTCCTTCATTGTCATGATAAAACTGACTGCATCCTCCAAATGACACCTTGCTGTCCTCCTCCCCAGTGAAATCATTAACCGACTCCCTGTCCGGGTAAGACAGGTGGTGAATGACCCTAAATTCCCCTTCTTGTTTTTTAGGCACCAGGCCCAAAGGTGACACCCTAAGGTGCCTAAATGGTGGTACCCAGAAGGGACCTTCCACCCATCCCACTAGACTTTCCTTCCATATTTTTCCCATCAACAAGTGCTCCTTCACTTTTATAGAGTTGAGATTCTCCACCCACATCTTCTTTCTTGGCCCCTGATATTGTAAGTTAAAACAGTGTTTGAACCCTTGGACCAATGAACCCCCAGCCTCCACGTCCGGTCACCCCTTGGTCCATCTCTCTACTACTTCTGCTCTTATGGGGGTCCGGGCCATCGGGAAGGTTCAAACACCCTCCTTATTACCTCCCCCCATGCTGAAATCCCCTACTTCCCCCTATATCTCCTTCTTCCCTGAATTATTCCAGTGTCCGCCTCTGTGCCCATCCATGGTCCCCCGAAAGGAATGGCCCAATTGCGAGCCTCCTCTGCCACCCTCATATGATCTACACTTTGTGGCTGGATGGGTTCCCCTGCACTTGGAGTAGGCATGCTTAAATCTGCATTTGGAAAATTAACAGTATGCTCTATTGTACCCCCAGCAACACTTCTGGTATCTCTCAGTCTCTCTGGACCAATCCCCTTCTCCCCCACCGCTACTGTCATGGTCTCCCACCACAAATCATTATGTCAAGAATCCCAGTGACGGTCTACTCCATAGTTTGCCATCCTAGTCCTAAACTTTTTATCGTATTGCAGCCAATTCATGCCCCCATCATCTGATATGCATTCTTGATAATCAAGGAATATGCTAAAAGCAGAATTCCCATTTCTGGCTTTTTCTCCTGTACTGTTGCACTGTAATATGTAAAACCTAGTGACCATGCATCCCACTTTTTTCCCTTATAAGTAGGCCCTTTCAGTTCTTCCCCTTTTTAACTAAAACCAACACAGCCGCAAGCTCTTTTTTTTCCGTAGGCCTTCCTTTTCTTCATATTGTTCTGCTGTTTTCTTGTCAATCATTGCAAATATGTCCACAGACTCGCCCTTCCAAATCTTCTCCTTCGTGGCCAGTGGCATGTGATCACCAATTCGCACTTCACCCCCATTTCCCTCCTCCCCATCTGACTTCCCTGTTTCCTAATCCCCTTCCCCATGGCCTTCTCGGCTGCCTTCCCTTTTCCAGTTCCCCAAGACCTTTTGCTGCCTACTAATCCTGTCTCACCTCATGCCCAATAACAATTGCTCTACATAGTCTTTCATCATGCTTTCAACTGCTGTACCATGGTTATTACCTGGAACTCTTGCTGGCCCAGGTATGGGATCCAGGATTGGGGTTAACAGGGATGGCATTAGCCACAGGTTTGGCATTGGAACTGGCTGTGGTATCATCAGTGCCGGCACTGGAGATGATCCTGGCTGGGGTTCTACATTGGGCACAGGTGCTGGCCCCAGAGCTGGATTCAGCTTTGGGAGTGGTATGCCACCTAAAATGGGGTTCGGAGTTGGGACTGGTTCTGGCATAGAGGGTTTGGGCCTGGGCACTTTTGGGGTGGGAGCCCTTGGAGCCCCCCCTTTCTGTTACCCTTCCCCTTCCCATAGGAGCCTGCCCTGACCTTCCTCTTCAAACCCATGCTGGGTGCTGCATTC
The DNA here is from genome assembly GCA_016271365.2 of Neoceratodus forsteri. Lineage (NCBI taxonomy): Eukaryota > Metazoa > Chordata > Ceratodontiformes > Ceratodontidae > Neoceratodus > Neoceratodus forsteri. The sequence continues at coordinate 313,099,113 of CM028134.1, read as the reverse complement.
ACCCCTGAATCATCCACTGCATCCAGCACCTTGTGCACCCTGTCCACCAAATCCATAATCAGTTTAACTGCATCCACCTTCATGGCTGTTTTGCCTCTTAAATTCATGTCTGTAATGATAAAACTAAGTTAGCTTGTTGTCACCTGTCAGAGCACCCCTGCTTCTGTTTGGGGCCTCTACCTGCCCTCCAATGCCCCCAGAGTAACAGTTTGTGCCCTTTACCCCCCCTTTTTGCCACATAGGCCCTCCATTCTGGCTGCTACCCCCCCCTCCAATTTGAGTTTCTTTCTTGGAGTCCTCTTTTTTTTCATTTGTTTTCCTCCTTTGGCCTTCACTTAGAACCCAGTCCCCTACATGGCTGCCATCTTTCCCATTTTTCCTAGATATTGTACAGTTTGAACATAGGCCTCCCACAGACCATATCACCAACAGGGCAGCGCTGTGAGGCCCCGGCCTCCGCTGCACCCCATTTGAACTCGGCCTCTGCACCCTGCACATCTGCCATTCGTGGCTACCATGGCTATTGCCACACGGTCCCTTTCAAGATGGTGGCCCACCTGCGGCCGGTGTTTAGCAATGGTGGCCTATGTGATCCAATTACAAAATGGTGGCTGACCTGCGGTCGCCACACAAAATGGCAGCCACCCCGCGGTCGCTTCCCTGCTATGTCAGCCCATCGCGGCACACACATCTACACCCCTCTCCTCATCCCTTTGGTTCTTGCCCCCAAGAGACCCCCAGTACTCAATAGATGAGCCCTCTTCTGCTGGCTGCACCCCCTGCTCTCTCTTCACATGCCCCGGCATCTCACCAGCCGGAATGCCAGCCTATCCCAAAATGGCCACTGCCACGTGGCCGTGTTACAAAATGATGGCCAACCACATGGTTGCTTCGCCACCCTGTCGGCCCTCTGTGGCCCCATTCAGCCAGGCCCAGGCCCATTAAGTCCTTTCCTTGCCCTCACAAGCCTCCTTCCAGGTCCCAGCATGAGGGGGTCTCCCTCTGCACTGCACCATCCATAAAACCCTGGCCTCTTAAGCAGTTTTGCCCACTTGTCCTCAGCTGTGCCATCTATCCTGCATCCACCCCAAAAACTGCTTATCCTGATGATATCCTTCCCCCTCCCCCCTTGCAGGTCAAAATGAGGTAGGGCCAAGTTCTGTTCAATCTGCCTCACCCGCTACCCTTTTGTTGTCCCCTCCCATGAGTCAGCCTATGCCACTCACTCCGCACGCTTATCCCCAATCCACTACCAATCCTCTCCTCACTCGGGGTCTCAAGCTCTTGCACTGGGATCCGACCGCTGAAAAAAAAAAAAACTCTGCATTTTCTTATTTTTTTTTCTATAAACATGAATGCTCTCAGCACCCACGCTCTAGCCATGCTGCCACAAAAACTGGATCTATGCCTTGACCCCCAACCACTGCCCAGTTACCCAAATGCTTTACAGCTGGCTCACTCTGTTTCACAGGCCACGAGTTCATCCCATGCCAGCTGTGCCTTGCATAACCACGGTGACCCCATTGCTCACTTCCTAGCCCATTCCAGGCCTGCTTGCTCACACCGCTGTCTCACAGCTGCCTTGCCCTTGCTACTGGCTCACTTGAGCCCTTACAATGACCCCAATGCCCCCAGTCAGCAAGAAGGAGCCGCCTGACTGCCCACCACCACCATGCGGTTCTCCGCCTCGTCCCCGATGCAATTCTTTCTGAAACTGGCAGCATCTGCACACCTAGGGGTTTTGCTGTCCCCTCTCACAGCCAATACACTGAACGCCTGCTTCCAAAGCCCAAATATGCCAACACAAGTGCTCTCAGCTGCGCATTGGCCCCCAAATCTCCACCTTAGCCATATTCCTTCCCAGGCACCAAAACACTGCAATTTGAATTAATCTTTTACATCAGACAGCTCCACATCAACCATAGCCACCTAATTAGCCAAAACACCCAGAAATGTGAATTCACATCTGCACAAATGTCCCACTACATTGTACCTTGTTTTTATACTTCATAACGCCAAAACCTCTGAAAAGACATTCAAAATAAACACTTCATACAAAAAACCTGCTGCACCTTACCAATTCTCAAGAACTCTCCGACTGATGTGCAAAGGCCTAAACAAATTTCTTGCCCTAGCAATTGAAGTGTGGGAGAGCTCCCTTGGGCTATCCCTTAAAAAAAAACCTTATTTCCTCACCCATTCTGTCTCTCTCTCTCTATCTCTTCCATCTTGACCTATCTCTTGCCTTCCAGGTCCAGGACCATCCTGCCTCTTCTGTGATGTCACTCCTCTTTCCTGTCCATCACATCCATCCTTGGCCCCTTCCCCTTTTCCCCTTCCTCCCCCCCACCCTTGCCTCTTGCTGGGTCCTCAGGCCTGGAACAATGGGTCTGTCCTTTAGTGACAAACCAACTTATATCACAGAAAAAATAACCCCTCTAACATCCTTTTAAATAAAAGTCACCTGGAATGTATGCATACCATGGAATGCAGTAATTCAATTTTCTATTTAATTCCACCTGTGGAACCTTCACCCCCAAAAACACATAAACATGCATTACAAGGGCTCATATTGTGTTACCAAGTCAACTTTATCTGTTGCTGGGCAAACAGCAGAGATTTTCATGGCAAGCTGGAAAAGTAAGGGTAGAAAGAGAACTTTTCTTTGTCATTAATGAAACATCAGAGCTGAAAACTATGATTGGTACTGTAGTTCATTTTTAAAATGTGTTCATGTGCATAAGGAAGAGATCATGAGAGTAAAGAGCATTTCAATATTTTTTTAGGGATTAGTTGAAGATTTTCAGTGAGTACAGGTGGCTGTCATGTTTATGACAGTATACTGGGAAAAGTGAAGTGGCTGAAAGAGTAATACATATAAATGTAACCCTTCACATTAATGTAACATGTTAACATTTGCACTGTGAGCACTATCACTTTAGTTTTGAGTTTTCTCATGTGATTATGTCATCATAATCAGGCATCTAAGGAAGCCAGTGATATAAAAACAGCTCCGTTGCCTCTTGATTTTCACCCGTGATAAAACTCATGTTGAGAGTTAAATGTCTCCTTGTTTGTACTGAATGGATATAATTGTTCTGTACTGTATGTAAGTAACAACATAAAACTATGATTTTGACACTCCATTTTAGTCTGTGGACAATAGCCTGTTTCAGCAGGGAGTGCATGCAATGCCCCGTGCTTCCCCTGTACAGTATGTGAATTGCACAGATTCTATGTCTTGTCCTAGCCTTTTTCCAATTTATGCATTTGTGAGTGATTACCATATTTGTCTTGGAATTTATTTGGGCCATAAAGAAGCTGGACATTTCTAGCTACTGACTTCTATGATAAAAAATAAATTTTAAGGTCTTGATTCTGGACTTGTTTACCTATCACAGTAGTAGCAGAAGTAAAAATATTGAAGCATTCTAAACATTTAAAATATTGTAAGTCCTGAAAATACTTACATCATTTAAGAATTCTTGCAGGTATTCTGGAATCTGATGATGATCCTGAAGTGGAAATCTCCATTATGACACTCCCGGAGTTGAAATAAATCTTTATGGGCAGAATCCACAAAGCAGATGAGCTGGGTACAAATGAGATGTGCTGGCGCAAACAAGATGCACTGACCAGAAACCGAGCGATCCACAAAGGCATGTGCCACAGGAAGCATCATGTGCAACCCCACTGCAAATCACACAGAAAGGGCAGGGCACAAGTGAAGATGCGCCAGCACAGGCAGAATGTGCCGAGCCACCCAGGGGAGCAACACAGTGAATATGGAGCAAGTCAGCAAGGCAGGAAGGAGCAACAGGAGAGAGGAACACAGGACCAATGGGACACACCAGAGAGGCCAAGGGCACAACAGTGGCCACAACGGGCATAGAACTATGACAGGGACCCAAGAACAGCACATAGAGCCTAAGGCCACAACCCACACAGTTCCAGGGCTTGCACACAGAATGGGTACACTGTAGCGGACAGAGCTGCACACAACAGAGTGCAGGTGCAAATAGCAAGGTGGAGGGCAATGGATAGGGCCAGCCCCACAGGTGGCCATGACTTTGGCAGTGGTGGGGGGACACAAAGGGTGACACTGTGCTGAACAGTAGTCAACACACCATGGCACCACAGTGCCACACAGCCAGGTCACAACCCCAAGCACAGGAAACCACATACAGGTACACAGCAATCATGCAGCAGTGCAATGTAAGCAGGCCACATGCAGCATGGACACAGAGACCAGAGGCAGGAACATGAGCAGCGGGACAGAGGGCCACACACATGGCACAGGTAAGGGTAGTGCCACATGGAGGGGGGTCTGGCGGGAGGGGGAGGGAGACCATACAATGCCGTGGGCACACACTTCCATGGCAGGAAGGGGACAGGAAAGACCCTCCCCAACAGAACACACATTCAGGAAGGTGGAACAGTGAATGACCACAGACACCATAGCAGAGTGTAGAAATATGTATAATGTAATCAGAAACAAAATGTACAACAATAACAACAAAACCAAACAGGGAAACTATGTACAAAGGTCATTCAAAACAGAAGGGGAGTGAGGAACAAACAACAGAATATGGGTGCAGAAGGGAGGGAGGGTGTGGGAACAACCACAGAGGAATGGAGGGGGTGGGTAACAGTGGGCTATTTACAACAGGGACAGGCCCCTACATGGCTGGGGGCTACAAGCATGGCTGTGTACCTCTGTGCCCCCACCCCATTGGCCAAGAGCAGGCAGGAGCCATTGGAGTGACCTGATGGCTGCAGCGAGCCACCCAACAGTCTGCTGAATGGGCTGTAGTGCAACTTGGATGGCCCGGGTGATCCGCTGGTCCAAGTCTCCCATGCGGTCAATGGCTCCCCCACTGCCAGCTGCAGCATGATGATCCTGGGGACCTAAAATAATGACAGAGAGAACACATTTTAAGGACCATGGCGGACACACCACCCCCATCATGCAGTAGCCCACCCCACCAGAAAGGCAAAGCAGACAGAAGGGCAGCACCTACCTGCTCCTGTATGAACACCAGGTTGAGCCCCCACCACACCCTAGTATCGCTCCTCAGTGGCCTCCATGGCCTGCCACCTGGCCGCCAGCCCTACAAAACACAACAGGCAGAGACCACCATGAGGAGACACAGCATTGCACAGACCACACCCCAATACCAGTGTTCGCATGCAGTGTAGGAATACCCAGTCAGTGCAACACTGGTGGCTGCCCATGCTGACCACACTGGTGCATGGCTGCTGTGCCTGAACTCCCAGCGTGCCATCTTGTGTGCATGCACCAGACACAGTGGTCCCACCCCATGTGATACACAGGGAACCAGATCCACACACAGCTCTGTGGAGCGCTTGCCCCATGTGGCATGTAGGACAGGGCACAACAGGATGGGTGCAGCCACAGCCATGTGTGCATGGTGTGGTGGACCCATGTGGGTGTGTCCATGTGTTGTGTGCCAGACCCAACCTGCATGCACCACCAATGCCCACATACGTGAAATGCCTACCTGGACATGGCAGTGCACCCCTGTGTGTACGCTGATGCAGCTGCTGAAGACGGTCCCTGTCCCCCTGTTCAAGGTTGCTGTAGCATTGCCTGCACTGTTCCCTGGTGCAGGGAACCCCCATGTGCCTCACCAGCCTCTGAGCAGTGGCTGACCACACATGTGACCTGGGCACCTGCAGGTCCTTATGGCCAAACAGCTGCTTCTCCACAGACATCACCAGTGACACCAGGTGAAGCAGCTCCAGGTGTGACCAGTTCATGGCCCTAGGCCTAATCCTCCCTGCCGTGGGTATCACAACGCAAATCTGCCCAGTGATGCAAGTACAGGATGTACGGCGTGGAAAACAAATAAAGCCACGTGCACTAGCAGGCCACATGCAGTGCACCGCACACTGCGTCATGAAGCACGATTGGTCCCGCAAGCGCCCAGTTTTGCATGCGTAATGCACACTGCCAAGTCATAGCAGGGGTCACATCCAGGTCGGGCATGCATGATGCGCACTTGGCTGCCATCTTACTCATTGCAAGTACGATCACACAGAGTGTCCGTGATGCACGTCAGCACACCGTCATGTACACATCCATAATCACAATCCGTAAACAACACCATCAACCAGCACATTGGGCATCATTCAGGTGGGTGGGCATTGTGAGGATAGTCTGCACTGCATAACAGACATCAGCCTCTCGGCTACGATGTGAATGACAGTACAGCTGTGCATATGTGGGGATGTGCCTTGAGTACAATGGGGCAGTGCATGCATGCAGCATGCACCGAGGCTGATGTGCCCAATTCAGGTACATGCACTGAACATGATGTGCATGCGCGGGACATGCACCATGTACAGATGAGTCCAACCCAGCAGATGCGCCATGCTGATTGAGATAAGCTGAGGGCAATTATATAATTCACAGAAAATGTGCCCAAATCGGCCTCATATCGCATGCAGAGGCATCTCAGCTGTTTAGCATCTCATTAACATAGCCTCAGATCTCATTTGCATGCCCTGAACCATAAATGCTCCCAACTCATCCCACACTGAGATTATGTGACTGAGAGGAATCACAGCCTTGATGAAGTAATACTGCAGGTACTGTGGAGTGACTCTGTGATGATAGTGACCTATGCCTACACCATGGCACATACCAAGGGTGGGGGAAACTGCAGACTGCTACAGGAATGTCTGATGCACACTGCCATTTGAGTACAGGCATAGTTGCATGATAGCAGTGCCACATGCTGGGGCAAGCTGAGCACATCCCGTCGCAAGCATGCCATGTGCAGGGACCCCTGGTAGGTGACATGGCATCCCATGCACTGCCCCATAGGTGGCACCATTGGGGGGCATGATGGCCAATGTGCTTGCACCGACAGCGTAGTGTGTATAGTACATGTGCAGGGCTGACAGCTGTTTCTGTCCATCAGCATGCGGCACTGGTGGTACGGCCGTGGCCCTGCAGCCATCTGTGGCATGTGCAATATACATGCCAGATGCAGTCACACCCAGCACAGCTCACTGTGCATAACCATGCACATGCATAGCCTACTGGCCCTGGCTGAGAGGTGCTGGTGTGCCAGACCACCACCAATGCCCATTGGGATTGGCCACATGGGACCCCACCTGAGCATGGCTAATGTCTGTCTGTACTCTCCCACAGAAACCATGATGCCAGAAGGCAACAGTGCCACCAGCAGATGGCAGTTGAACTTCACTAAAGATGAGAAGCAGGTCCTCATCGAGGCATGCCACCTATGGCAGGACATCCTGACTGGTAGGGGTGGCAGTTGTATGTTGCGGTTGGAGGGCTAGGAGGTGGTGACCCACCATGTAAACACCATGGGGCATTCAACTGCAGCACCCTGAAGTGCTGGAAGCACTGGATTGATGGGCAACAGAAGATGAAGGAGAAGGTGGCCCACTTCAAGGCATTCCTGAGGTGGACAGGGAGTGGGCCAACCTCGGACATCTGCATGAGCCCCAGTGAGGAGCTACTTGTGGCAACCATCACCAGGGCTGCTATGCAGGGTGTCCCAGGTATGGGGTTCCAGACCAGTGGAAGTCTGTCGCAGCACTGTAAGTAGCCATGGAGCCAGGGTGTGGCTGGACCCATGTATGCCCTGGCTGCCATGCATGTCCCAGTGTGCCGTGCAGTGCTACTGTGTACCTAGGGGCTGTGCCATGTGTCTTGGCTGTGCATAGCCATCCCATGCCATGCAACATGGGGCCGCACACTGCCCATGCCCATGGTGGCACCTGTGAGATGCTACCACACACAATGCCCTGGGTGACACACACAGTATGGCGTGCCTGTGTTGCCAAGCCCACACATGGTACCATGTGGCTGTGGCCTGTCACCACACGGTACTGGTCATATCATGCGCATAGCTGGTGTGGTGTGGTGTGGTGAGCACAGCACAGCCGTGCTGTGAACCGGCATGCACACCCATGGCACTACATCCCACCATTCTGTATATCTGTCTGCCACTGATTCTTCAAGAGCACTAACCATGTTCTCCCATCTTCTTTCCACAGCTCCATCACACCTCATGGGTGTAGCCGTGGCCATGGCTGCACAGGACCCCCTAGCGGGTGATGATGCAGGCCTGTCACACAGGGCTGATGTCACCACTGTGGATGGTGTTACCCCTGGACCATCCACCATAATGGACCCATTGGACACAGCCCCAGTGGTGGTGGGCCTGGGAGACCCCTTGGCCATTGCTGGCACGGTGGCTGGCATGGACAACTCATGGCTGGGGTGTCTGATTGGGTTCTCTGATGATGACCACAATGATGCGGTGGACATCACTGATGCCCTCATGCATGCCACCAGAATGCAGGGGGTGTGCAATGATGTCAGCACAGACGATGATGCCAAACTGATTGAGGAGGACTTGGCCGACAGTAGGACACATAGCATGCAGGTGCCTATGTAGGTGGCCCCAGACACCACTGATAGCCCTGATGTACTTGGCACAGCTTCAGTGGCCACACAGCTGTCTGCAGCAGTGGGTGCTGTGCACTCTGCACCCGGACCAGGTGAGGTGGCCGGCCATCAAGGGCATCCAGGCAGGGTGCTTCAGGGCATGTCCATGCACAGTTGGAGCATGATGACACCGGCCATAGACATGCAGTGGCTGAGCATGGCCAATGCCCACCCATGCCACAGCCTGCTGTGGTGCACTCACCACCTGTGGATGCCCTGGGGCAGGCTGTCTCACCCCCACTCATTGGTGACACCACTGTGACCCTTCACCCACCAACCACACCGAGGGCTATGTCCACCTTGTGACACCATGTAGGAGCAGGCTGCCATCCATGCAGAGTTCAGGAACCACAGGACAGTGATGGTCCTGGAGCACAAGCCCTCTGCTACAAGGCGTGCCCAGATGTTGACTGAGGCATGCCTCTTGTGGGTGGCATGAATGCAGCATTGGAGCAGATTGCAGCTGCTGCAGAAGCAGTGGTTGCAGCTGTTGCATATCATAGACTTCAGGCATCCAGTTGGACACCTAGGAGCACCTCTCACACTCCCCAGCAGTGGCATGAGGTGGACCCTCTGCTGCTGACACCATTGCCACACAGTGCAATGCCCAGCATCCCTAGCCCAGATGTCACTCGTGGGGTACAACACTAATGAGCACACATTCATGGTCTCATTGCAGTACCCCTGCAGGGTTGGTGGCTACACCCTCTGTGGCTGGAGGTGCCACAGCAGCATCCAACAGTTGAGGCAGAGGCCACCCACATGTCTGTGGTGGCCAGGGTGCCACCCTGTAATGTCCTGGTCCCCATTCCATCGGTAGTGGCCCATACCTCCACTGCATCCCACATGCCTGGTCGATGATGCCTGGGGTAGTGTGTGTGGCAGACACCTGCCTCAGTGCACAATCACCATGGGCTCCTATGCAGTGCCACCTGTGTGTCTGTGTGTACTGCTACTTTGCCAAGTGGCATGGGAGTGGTGAGTTTGGTCTAGTGTCTGCTGTGCCCGTGTGCCGGTTGCAGTGCACACTGACCCATGCCATCCCTGGCAAAGTCATGGTGGCATGAGTGTGTTGCAGGCTGTATGTGCGTGTGTGCGTGTGTGTGTGTGCATGCCACTGTGGGCCTATCCATGTACTGTCCTATGTCTGCCATTCACTGCACAGCTCTGTGACTACATGTTCACACCATAGTGCACCTTCCAGATACATGTCTCCAATACTCACCTGTGGTTCCCAAAATTCTCCTCCACCAGCCTGCTGTGGTACTGCCTGGCCCATGCTGCCAACTGTTGATCATGGTGGACCATTGTGGCATCTGTGACATGGCCCTGTGGTGGTGCTTCTTCCCCCCCCAACCTCCTCCTCCTCCCTGGAACTGTCACCCTCACTGGCCTCGACAGGTACTTCATGGTCTTTGGCCATGTTGTGTAACATACAACAGGCCAGGAATATGCCACAGGCCTTCTCAGGGCTATACTGTAGGGCACCACCAGATCTACACTGACACTGGAAATGCATCTTCAACATGCCAAAGATGTGCTCTATGATGGTGCACATAGAGATGTGTGCCTCGTTGTACCGCTTTTCCACTTCTGTCCCGGGTCATCAGATGGGGTAAGGAGCCAGAGCCACAGTGGGTATGCCACATCACCTGTGGGGGAGATCAGGTGGCCATTAGTACACTGGTCCAATGTGTGGCATGCCCCCTGTCCCCTCTCCAGTCCACAATGGTGTGTGCACATGACATCCACCACTGCCTGTGCCTCTCCCTTCCCTGTATTCCTACCTCCCTACATTGGAAGCTGTTGTGGGCCACTGTGTGCTTGTGGTATGCATGTCCCTGCCCCACATGCACCCCCATGGCACTGCCCCACACCCACTGTGCATTACTTGTGTGCCACCCTGTGTCTGCAGGTGTCTGCCTGTGTCCCCTTGCACATCGCTGCTGTCCCACGGCACCTGCACCTACTGTGCATTGTGCATGTTGCTCTCCACACACACCCCTGTCCTGACAGTGTGCCTTGTTGGGCAGCTGTTATCATGTCCCAAGCACCTAATAGATGGCCACTTAGTATGTCCCCTGCCTGGAACCTCTGGCAGAGGGCCAACTGCTGCCAGATGAAGGCATCGTGCATGCTCCCAGGGTGTGTGGCAGAGATATTGCTGATGCACCCTGTGGCATTGTACACCACCTGGTAGTTCACTGAGTAGAAACCCTTGCAGTTGACATAGGTGATGGCCTCCTCACCGGGTAGTGCACGGATTTCCACATGGGTGCAGTCTATGGCCCCTATGATGCCTGGCATGCGTGCCACTGTGTAGAACCACTGCATGACTTCTGTCCACTCTTCCTGCATGCTGGGGAACTGGATGTATTCCAAAGCATGCGGTAGCAGTGCGGTGAGGAACTGCATGAGGAGGCTGGAAGTGGAAGCCTGTGATATGCCAGTGGTGTCCCCAGTGGGTCTCTAGAAGGTTCCCATCGTGAGCAAGCAAATTACTGTTGTTTCCTTGGTCTCCACTGAGACAGAATGACCACGTGCAGTGGGTGCCTGCATTTCTTCATGGCACAGCTCACAAAGCTGCCTCAGAATGACCCTGTTCAGGCAGTATTGGCCTACTGTCTCCACATCCGTCAGCTGCTCAAATGACAGCCTGACATAATACCGCTGTGGGGCAGGCCACCTATGGTGGCTTCCACCCCTCCATCTCCTCATCCTCATTAGTACATCGACCATAGCAAATGGTGCTGCATCCATGATGCTGGTGGTGGTGGTGTGCTGTCTGTCTCTTTGGCTCTCTCTCTGACTCCCTCTAACTCTCTCTCACACTCTCCCCCTCTCTCTGCCAATGTGCAGGTACTGCTGTTCAGCCACTGACCTGCAGGTGGCTTACACTTAAGTCTGCTTCTTTTATACTTATCTTTTCATGGCGCATTTGGTATCTGCACTGGGTTTGCTCTCTCATTGTGCCATAGTTTAGCACTGTGAATCACTTCGCGTTGTGTATGCATGTCTCTTCCCCCTGTATTTGCACCACATATCATTATGATGTACCTACAGCGCATCCAGTTTGGCACGACGCATCTGGGATGCACCGGCACATCCGTTCTGTGTGTGAATCGCTTCCTGGCATATTTTATGTTTGCGCCAGTGCATCTCACTTGCATCCAGTGCATCTCTTTTGTGAATCCTGCCCTATTACTTCTTTTTTTACCATAGGAGCATCATTTAAGAAAATACATTTATTTATTTGTCAAATTTATTTACAACTGGTAATAACAATAATACATATTATTATTATTATAGTAACATTATTATGTTATATTGTTAGTATCTAGTTTTCTAATATATTTTCTTAGAATCTATCACCCAGCCAAGCAAAATAGCCAGTCAGCCCATGCCCTGAGGAACATTACAAACAGCATTCTGCATTTTACGTTACAACTTTGGATATTATGAGTAGTCTAAAACTCCAGAGATTGAACTGCCAAACTCAGAGATCTTATCTTCAGGGAATTCCTTCATACTCAAAAACTATTGGTACATATGCCTTGAAGAGGTGCCCACCTCATAGACCCACATTCTTCCACTGCCCCCCATGTACTCCTTTTATTTGTCCAGGCCTGACCTCAGAGAGGAATGCTAAAACCCCAACCACTAAGGGCCTATGGGCTAATTGCACAAAGAACCTTGGGGTAATCAACTAGTATCACCCACAACATAGCAGTGTGTGTACTGGATGACCACTGATCACTTCCCCTCCTTTTTTATACAATAAACTGACCTGGTAAAGCAAAATGACATATACACCGAGATCCCCTGCTACCAGCAACTCACGGTCACCCACCCAACAGTTGGGCCACAGACACTCTGTCTGCCTAGATGTTTTCATAGAGTACTAGGAGGTAATCATGTCACACAAACCTGGAAACCTGCCTCCATGCCAGACTCAGTAGGTACTAGGCCATCTCCAGCCACCCCAATGGACTAGGTTACCCTCCAATGCTTCCCATCAGGAGTTACAAGGGGACTTCAAAACTTAGCCTACTCTACTACAATGTCTCAGAGAACAAAAAGCAATTATTCCTGCCTAGACCACCCTAATATCCTCACCCTTAATCTCCTCTCCTCCTACTTAGGACAGAGTGATGTGCCAAGGTACCCAGTGTTCTTATGGGTATTGCTAGTAACAACCATGCTCCCCACTGCAGGGAGGGGGTTGATACATATATCTGGCTTAGCATTCAGCTATATATCCACTACCCTGATGAAGAGTGTATAACTCTTGAAAGCTAATCTCAAAAGCATTTTTTTAAATTGTACCCATAAGTGTTGGAAGTGCAAGAATTAGTGAGAGAGAGGTGAATAAGCACCCACCTTAAAAAACAGAGGTATAGTTATATATACATATCCATATTATAGTGACATGATAGTGCCACTATATTTAGGGTTGAGTAGGCTGTTTAATGTTAAACCTCTCAATTTGCACTTTAAAAGCTTCACCCCCATTCAACATATTTGCACAGACCTTTGTATGGGCAGTTTAGGAGGCAAAGTCTCTTGAAGTGCCACATTTCATTCAAGTCAGATGTTTGGATTCTGAGAGCCAAATAGTGCATTTTTAGGAAAAATTAGGTTTTTTTGCTGTTTTTTTTCATTGCCTAACATTTGATAGTTTGGAATTTTAGTCTGAAATTTTCAGAGTAGAAAGGGCTTGCCAAAGAATGGTGCATTTCATTGGTTTGTTGAAAAAATATTAATCTATTCCCAGATTATAAGGATTTGAAATTTAGGTTCTGCGCATGCTCACTAGGGTATTTTGGATAGATGTGTGATACCATGCTGAACACGCCAACAACCAAAATTTCAAATCCTTGGCATTTGGAAATTAATTAGTATTTTGTTCACCAACCCAATGAAAGGCATCCTTCTGGGGCAAGCCCTTCCTACCCTGAAAACTTCACACCAAAATTCCAAATTGTCCAGGCAGTTCATATATTATAGTGGTGCCGTAGCCCTGCTATAATTAGGGTTGAGTAGGTTGCTTATGGTTAAATCCCTAACTTTGCACTTTTATAGATCCGCCCCCATTCAATGGATTTGCATTACATTTTCCATGCATGGTCTAGGGGCAAAATCTCTTGATGTGCTAAGTTTCATTGTGGTCAGATTTGCAAATTCATCATGTTTATAAGGGCAGTTACAAAATTACTGTTTTGAAAACATGGTGACAAAATTAAATAAAAATCTAAACAGTGAATCTGTGAAGAGTGAATGTGTAAAGAGTGAATGTGCCAGGCCCTGCACTTCTGTAGGCTGACAGAGTCGTCCACTGATGCACAGCCCAAAGGTCATGCACATCTCCACCTGTGAATGAAAATACAATTCCACTATCTCAGAAAGAAAGGAAATTCTTTGCAAAAACTTCATTAATGCACCAGTTAGGTAACTTAACATCACACAAGTTGGGAAATGTAACATTAGGATTTCCAACCCTAACTCCACAGCCCCACCTACCAAAAAGTAAAAGTAAAAAACACTAGTGTTTTGTGTCTCCGGATTTGTGTTGAATTAGTGGTGGAGTCTTCCTTGGGACTATTAACCCTAATATGTACACCATTCCCTGAACATACATCACTCATGATCTCCTTTCTTCACACAGGTTCCACATGGCCCTGTGTGAAAAAAGCTACAACAAACTTTGTTGGCAACATGTGGCAAGGCATTCTTCTCTACCTTTGAAGAGTGTATCACTATGCAACACGGGCTTAGAGCTATATCTTGTGCTTCAAACTGGAGGCTACAGGCTGGATGGAAGGGTAACCATTAGGGCTGACAACCCCAAGGACGACTCCACCACTAATCTGCTAAGACTCCAGAGACACCAAACCCTAATGTTTATTTCTTATGCTGCCTGGGGGTGGAGATGGGGAGTTTGGGTTTGGACACCCTTACACCACATTTCTTTAGTTGTGTGGTGTTATCTTACCCTAAGTGGTTCAGTAACATAATTTATGTTTCAGAGAATATATATATATATATATATATATATAGATAGATATTAGAGGCAAAAAACTCTGTTTAATGCATTAGTTAGGGTTGTTCCACAGCGACAAAAGTGAGGAAATGCGCTGTTAGGGTTGAAAACCCTAACTCCGAATTCACCCCCCCCAGCACCACACACACACACACATTCAAGTATGGGGGAGGACCAAGTCAACACAACCAATGACAGACATCCAGCAGCAGGTGACAGAAATAACAAACAATTGTCTAAATGTACTATGAGACATCCCCACCCACCTGACCAGGTACTGCATGCTCAGTGGAGATCAACAGCAAAACTGAGGCCATGTACACCAAACGTACACATCCCTGATTGCAGCTGCACACAATGTACCACACTTAGTAGTTACATGGCCTTACCTACCGATGCCCCACACCACACCACAACTGGTACTGTGCCGTTATTCAACATAAATGCTGAAGGTGCATGATGACAGTTGTAGAAAGGTTTCTAACACTAGTGAGTATACATTAATTAAGAGAAGCACATAAATTAACTACAAGACACTAGCATGCTCAAGATAAAAGTAGTGATACATTTAGTATGTGATTTACATAGTAGTACATTTACTGCAATGGTTTACTCAACATAAGGAGGCTGATGTAAGCGTATGGAAAAGCGTTGCCTGTTCAGCGCTGTGAAATTCGACTGCCAGTATCACATGCATTCTTACTGATGAAGGTGTACTGCTGATGTACATACATAGACCTTCAGTGTGTTTCAATACTAAAGATGCAGTAAGTATTCTTTGTAAGAAACATTGTAATTGCATTGATCAGGCCAAGCAACTTCTAAATATCATAGCACTACTGAGCCAACAATGATGTACCTGTATCGGAGATGTATATAGGATAGATTTTCCTGTAGGGACTTTCTGAGTATGTTGTACCTGATTAAGACAATCTCATTGCATCTGGGATGACTAACTTATTCAAATAGTAATACATTTACTATTGTTGCAATGAGTGATCTATGCCACTTGTGGACACAGTGTAATTTTTTTTAACAGTTGTTTCATACTCAGGCTGTATGACTACTGTTTGGGTTGCCACACTTCTGTCACTGATGCTATCAAAGTGATAACTATGTTAATTGTGGTACAACAGGAATCAAGTAGGTATGGTGTAGATATAAACAGAATGTCTTTTAGTATTGATTTCACTCACAATGGGGTAAGTGTACTAGGACAGCAGGGTTATCCTTTATCACTGACTCTGTCAGTTATAAGCACACTAGGGTTTCGATGACTGTAATGATCAAGTTACACTGTTCATCTTCATGAGTTCATATTCACAGCCATTCTCCAGTAACTAGACAGTGTATGGTGTAACTGGGTGGGACACTGTGTTACAAAGCTGCTGCAGTGCCTAGCAGAGGAGGTATCTACTCATAAAGACAATTAAGCAATAAGGCATGACCAACAGTTATGTTAAATGTTTATTAATCACCCTGTAGTGGTTTAATGTTGAATGAGACATAGCCGAGTGCCACATGTCGCTAGACAGTGATAAACTGACCATTAACATAATACCTGGGAGTGGCTTATTGCTATCATAATAAGACTGTTTTTTAAACAACATTAAACCATGTTCATCATATGGTTAGGCTCTACATGTATGTTAATAAAAACTAAACATACGACTGTTACAATGTTTACAGTCAATTAGAAAGCTGCATTTCTCAAACCCTTGTTATAATCAGAGATATTATTCCTGTACAACTCCTTGGTTTTGCTGAACTCTTTGCTCAGGTGGCCCACCACATGTGGTGTGGTCTGGTGTGGGGCATCGGTAGGTAAGGCCATGCAACTACTAAGTGTGAGTACGTTGTGTGCAGCTGCAATCAGGGATGTGTACATTTGGTGTATATGGCCTCAGTTTTGCTGTTGATCTCCACTGAGCATGCAGTACCTGGTCAGGTGGGTGGGGATGTCTCGTGAGTACATTTAGACAATTGTTTGTTATTTTGTCACCTGCTGCTGGATGTCTGTCATTGGTTGTGTTGACTTGGTCCTCCCCATACTTGAATGTGTGTGTGTGTGTGTGTCTGTGTGTGTGTGGTGCTGGGGGGGTGAATTCGGAGTTAAGGTTTTCAATCCTAAAAGCGAATTTCCTCACTTTTGTCGCTGTGGAACAACCCTAACTAATGCATTAAACAGAGTTTTTTGCCTCTAATTTCCCTTCTTTTTGAGAATGATAATGAGAAATAGTGAATGTAATGCAGCGGTGCTGCACCCACATGATGTCTTGTGGCATAGTAACAGGAGCAGCAATGCAAACAGCAATGCTAACAGTGGCACACATGGTAACACAAGCGCGAATGAGAACAGAAAGGGTAACGCACACGGTGGCGTAGACGGGAACGGTCTGCCACGTGATGTGTTATCACATAGTAACATGGTGCTTGCAAATGGAAATGTCAATGGGCATGGTGATGCAAAGTGAAACAGAAAGAGAAACAGTACTGTAGACACAAATGGCAAAAAATAACAGAAACGCAAGCGCAAATGTAAACGCAAAGGATAACGCACATAGGGCCCCGCGCTCCCGGCACGTAATGCGGCAGCGGGATCATGGGGCCCAAAGGGCCCCACGCTCCCACCACATGATGTCTTGTGGCATAGTAACAGGAACAGCAATGCAAACAGAAGCGCTAACAGTGCCGCAAAGAGTACCGCCAAGTGCGAATGAGAACAGAAGGAGTAGCGAACACGGTGGCGTGAAGCGGGAGCGGTGTGCCACGTGATGTCTTGTCACATAGTTAATGCTGCCTGTAAATGGAAATGCCAATCGGCATGGTGACGCAAAGTGAAACAGAAAGAGAAACAGTACGGTACACAAAATGGCAAAAAGTAACAAAGCATAGCGCAATTGAAGCGCAAAGGATGGCCTTGCGTGGTTGCGTAGATGTCAACAGTGAGTGAAGCGGGCATGGAACCGCAAAGTGGAAGGTCAATGGTAACAGTAATGTAAAGCGCAGAGCTGGTTTTCCCCAAAAGCTGAGTAAGAAAGACAGTGAGTACAAAGAATGTATGCATAATAATAGGTATCAGACAGAAAATGAGGGACTTGGAATACTAAATAAGTTATATCTCAGGAACCGTATGATGTAGAAAAAAAATTTAAAAGTCATATGATTTATGACTGTCCTGGCTAGTTTTGTACTTTGGGGGGCTAAGAAATTTTCAGACGAAAAGTCCGTATCTCGCACCGTTTTCGAGATACGGGCCCTGGCGTGGCGAATGCCGTAATGTTATCCTATGGGAAAAAAAGAGAAGTTTGGAGCGCCATAACTTTGCATCCTGTAATATTTTTCACCAAACCACTGAGCGCACATCTGTGAGCTGTTGGCTGTCTTCCCTCCACATTTCAGGAAAAAAGACCAAACCGTTATTTTGCAGCAGGGATCAAAGGATTTCTATAATCGTCAGGCGCCTTAATGTTATCCTATGGGAAAAACCGTCAACTTTGGAGTGCCGTAACTTTGCGCTGTGTAATATTTTTCAATACAACACTGAAAGGCACATCTGAAGATGTCTTCTGCATTCCTCAAATTTCAGCCTAAAACTCCCAACCATTCTTTTGCAGCGGGTGCCAAAAATTACTGTTATTTAGGGCATAGTGTGTAGTAATTGTCGTGATTTAAAGCTTTCTAAAATTTGCTACACTATAGAGTCGACACTACTTTTTCAGAAATTTGAAAACATATTTCTGGGTGTTTCTCCCAAAATAAAGACATGGCTAGCATCCTCAGGGCCCGACTAGGTGAATACAAAAAGAATTAGGTTGCTAGAGGTCTCAATTTTAAATGCCAACCATTTTCTGATCACCGACTGAAAACAAGATGGCAGATTTGTGACACTAACAGGGCCATTTGCGACACTAAAAAGTGCATTTGCGACACTGTCGAACTTTTTGTTAACTTTTCCCATTGACTTATAATGGGAAACTGTTTTTTGAATAACTTTTGAACCGTTTAATATTTTTTCATGAAATCTTCGAAAGGCACAGCGGGGACCCAGGGTGCACATTCCCTGAAGATTTTGGACTGATCACGCAAACTGTACGACCTGTAGGCGCGACCGTAGAATTCCAGAAAAGTGTAAACGCGTGCACAGATCATGCTTAATAACTCTGCAGTCGTATATCCAAGCAGTACAAAACTTGGCAGATCCCAAGGCCTATAGTTCTTGATTGTGTATTCCAAATTTCAGGCAAATCCGTTAAATGGTTGCAAAGTTATTAAGGTGCAAAATTTTGGGTTTAACATAGAAATGGCTCCTCAACCCTAACTATGGTAGCACTACCGTGCTACCATAATATATATATATATATATATATATATATATATATATATATATATATATATATATATGTGTGTGTGTATATATATAAATATATATATATATATATATATATATATATATATATATATATATATATATATATATCATAGTAGCAAATAGTGCTACCATAGTTAGGGTTGAGGAGCCATTTACATGTTAAACCTAAATTTTGCACCTTACTAACTTTGCAACTTTTCAACGGAGTTACCTGAAATTTGGAATACATGATCAAGAACCATACATCTTGGGATCTGCCAACTTTCGTACTTTTCAAATTTACTGCTGCAGAGTTATTAAGCATGATCTGTGCATGTGTTTACACATTTTTTGCAAATTTTTGGTCATCTCTACAGGTCACATGGTTTGTGTGACTGGTCCAAAATCTTCAGGGAACATGTGCCAGGGTCCCTGATGCTTATAAAAAAGAACAACGTTCAAAGATATTCAAAACAGTTTCCGTATAAGTCAATGGAAAATTGACAAAAGTTCAACATTCTCGCAAATGTAGTTTTACTTTCGAAAATGGCCCTTTACTTACCAAATCCATCATTTTGTTTTCAGTTGGTGATCAGAAAAATGCTTGGCATTTAAATGTGGGACCCTCTAGCAACACAATTCTTTTTGTGTTTACCTAGCCGGACCCTGAGGATGTTAGGCATGTCTTTATTTTGAGGTTAAACACCCTAGAAATATGTTTTTCAAGTTTATGGAAAAAGTTCTTTTGCAAAGTAGTGTCGCACTCATGAAAGTGTCACAAATTTTTGCAAAAGCTTTTGCAAATTCCGACACTACTTTTCCAGGCTATGGCAAAATGACAGCAATTCTTTGCCACCCTGCTGCAAAACAACGGTTTGGTGTTTTGGGCTGAAATTTAGAGGGATCGCAGCCAACATCTTGCAGATGTGCCTTTCAGTATTTTGGTGAAAAAATATTACAGGGCGGAAAAGTTACAGCACTCCAAAGCTGACACTTTTTCCCATAGGATAACATCACGGCATCCGCCACATTGCAGGAATCCTTTGCCGCCTTGCTGCAAAATAATGGTTTAGTCTTTTGGGCTGAAATTTGGAGGAAAAACCAACATCGCACAGATGTGCCTTTCGCAGTTTATAAATATTACGACAAAGATATCACGCAAACTCTTTTTCCATGAACAACTCGGGCTGCGGCGCTTCAAGATCGTAACGAGCGGTGCGAGATATTGTTTCATCGAAAGCAGCTAAGATAAGTAAAAATAGCCCGGAAATCGCCATATGAACTCTGGCCCACTGCGTCAGATTTCCGGATATAACTGTATTCAACTCTCATTTTCTGCTCGAACTCGTGTATCATACGATCTTCGCTATCTTCTCTGTGCAGCTTTTGGGGAAAACTAGCCTGTACGCTTACATTACTGTAACCCTTACTGCTTCCCCTTGTGGTTCCATACCTGTTTCATTTACCGTTCCTGTCTATGGCACCATGTGCGTTACCCTTTGCGTTTTCATTTACTCTTGTGTTTGCTTTATTTTAACCATTTGTGTCTACAGTACTGTTTATCTTTCTGTTTCAGTTTGCGTCACCATGCGCATTACTATTTGTGTTTGCTGGCACTGTGTTACAATGTGACAAGACATCACGTGGTGGGAACGCGGGGCCCCCCAATGCCGCAGTACATTCACTATTTCTCATTATCATTCTCAAAAAGAAGGGAAATTAGAGGCAAAAAAATCCATTTAATGCATTAGTTAGGGTTGTCCCACAGCGACAAAAGTGAGTAAATTTGGTGTTAGGGTTGAAAGGCCCCCTTTGACCCCGTTCACACCCCAACTGACATTGGGTGCACGTTGGGGTTATCGGTCTAACTCTCACCCCATTCTCCTATACCTCTGCTTCTTCCACATATCCAATGGGGTGAGAGTTAGGGGCGACAACCCCAACGCACACCATGATGCTGGTTGGGGTGTGGACGGGAGAGTCAAAGGGGGATTTCAACCCTAACACTGAATTTCCTCACTTTTGTCACTGTGAAACAACCCTAACTAATACAGTAAATGGAGATTTTTGCCTCTAATAAATACATATATATATATATATATATATATATATATATATATATATCTATCTATCTATCTATATATATATATATATATATATATATATATATATATATGCTGTCTCACCCTATAGTTAGGGTTCAGTAGGCACTTCAATGTTAAACCTTAAATTTTGCACTTTAATAACTTTGTAACCGTTCAATGGATTGGAGCAAAATTTGGTATGCTCTGTCCCGCTCTATAGATCTCTTTCTGTACCAAGTTGCATGTCAGCCAGAGTGACAGATTTTGCACAGCACATTGTGAACAAATGCTAAAATTTACCTTTTTGGGCAGTTTTTTCCTCATCATGCTGCAGCCACACCATTTGGAATTTTGGTCTCATATTTTCAGGGTAAAAAGAACATGCCCCAAAGAATAAGCCAGCATTGGTTAGGCAAAACATTATTAATCCAGTCCAAAGTTATTACATTTGAAATTTCAGGATCTGAGCATGCTCAGTTCAGTCTTTTGGATAGCTACATGGAACAAAAAAGGATTTTGGTCTGAAGAAAAAGGATTTTGACAGCTCACAAAAATGGATCCTTTGAGTCCATTTTTGTGACAAAAAAATTTCCTTTTTCATCAGCCACCATCTTGCTTGTTTTTTATTTTTAGCCCAAACAAACTGTCATAACTCTGCCCAGGGATGTCTTCTGTAGACATCCAAGAATGTAACTTGTTCATCAGGACAACCTTTATTGTTGTGTGCCTTTACTTTAATTTTATGTAGCCTCAGAATGCTTTCTATTTTTTTTAAATCCTTTTTAGTGGCTGGCCCGGTGATGTGGAGGGCTGAGGTGCTAGTGCCTTACCTCAACCCCCACTGGTGACCTGGATTTGGGAACAGACTCGGTACGTCGGGGGCTGGCAGAGGAAGGAGAGGATCGAGCATCCATAGGACTGCTCTCCTCTCCTTTGGTGGGTAGTGGCTTGATTCCACACTGTAGTGGCTTCTGGTGGACACCAGGAGTAGTACAGATGCAAGCAGGTGGAAACATACCAGAAAAAGTGGAAATACTGCTCCACATCAGCCGGATGATGGCTGCCCAGCTTTCTGGTGCCATTTATGTCCCTGCCAAGTCCTCCAGCCCAGCAGCACCCCGGGGCCATGTGTAGCACTGGCTTGCCCCCCCTGGGGCTGGTCCATTCCCCCTCAGAGGAGGAGGACCCATTCATTGAAGGGTTACACCGGGTTACCCTGGGGGTGGCTGTCATGTGGGACCAGAGGCTAGGAGGGCAGATAGGTCAGAGAAGCCTTGGTGAGCCTGAAGGAGAGGTTGAAGTGCAGCATGTAGGAGGTAAAAGAGATAATACAAAAAAAAATCCTTTTTTGTGACTTGCTTCTGATCCTTTTTCATCAGGATGAAAAAGGATTTTGACAGCTCGTGAGAAAAGAATTTATCTGGCGAAAGAGGATTAGCAGCAGGGCCATCTGTTCAAAGAATCCTAATCTGCTTTTGTGATGACAACAATGGATTTTGTCATCTCATGTAAAAGGAAATATCTGATGAAAAAGGATTTTGACAACTCATGAAAAAAGATTATTTTTTTTAAATCTTTTTTTGTGAGCTGTCAAAATCCTTTTCATGAGACGATTCCTTTTTCGTGAGGTGACAAAATCCTTTGACATCATCATGAAAAAGGATTAGCAGCATGGCCATTAGGTCAAAGAACCCTAATCCTTTTTCATGATGATGACACAGGATTTTGTCATCTCCCAAAACAGGAATTGTCTCATGAAAAAGGATTTTGACAGCTCATGAAAAAAGATTTGTTTTTTAATCCTTTTTTGTGAGCTGTCAAAATCCTTTCTCGTCAGCCAATTCCTTTTTCATGAGACAACAAATTTCTTTGTCATCATCATGAAAAAGGATTAGGGTTCTCTGACCAGATATCCCTGCTGCCAATCTTCTTTCTTTATGATGGTAAATGATTTTGTCATCTCATGAAACAGGAATTGTCTAACAAAAAAGGATTTTGACAGCTCACAAAAAATAATATTTTTTAAATTCTCTTTCATGAGATGCCCTAATCCTTTTTGTGAGACAATTCCTATTTCATGAGATGACAAAGTCATTTGTTGTCATGACCAAAAAGGATTAGGCCTTTTCTGACCAGGGTCTTTGGGGCTTTGTGCTGGTGCTTGAGAGAATGTGGGAGTGCAGATCCAAAGGACCCTGCACTCCCATCCCTAAAGACATTGTAGTGCTGGGTCTGTGTGCCACTGTACTGGTGCCTGCATTATGACCCTGCACTTCCACATGTAAAGCTGTTGTAGTGCAGTGTTTGTGGGCCACTGTGCTGGAGCCTGAGATACTGTGGGACATCAGGGTCCAAAAGACCCTGTACTCCCACCCCTAATCATATTGTAGTGCAGGGTCTATGTGACATTGCACTGCTGCCCGAGATACTGTAGGTGCAAAGGATCTCTCATGTATGGGCCCTGCACTCTGGGCCCTGTGCTCCAAGAAGCACATTAGCGTATGATTACATTATCTCAAAATGTAAGGAAATAAGTTGAAAAAACTTTGTTAATGCATCGGTTAGGGTTAAAGCAACAGAAGAGCAACAGAAGTAAGGAAATGTGGCACTAGGGTTTCCAACTTTAACCCCCCCAACCTGCACTGAGGCATCGAGGGCAGCATTGGAGTCATCAGCCCTAATGCTCATCCCAATCTCCTATGCAGCACCCACCCAGCTTATTTTCTAATGGAATGTGGTGAGCGTTAGGGCAGACAACCCCAGTGCTGCCACCTATGCCCCTTCATCTGTGCAGGATGGGGGGAATGTTAGGGTTGGAATCTCTAATGCCACATTTCCCCACTTTTGTCACTTTAACCGTAACTGATGCATTAGTGAAGGTTTTGCAACACATATATCTATGTGTGTGTGTATATATATATATATATATATATATATATATATATATACACATAAACACATGTACACACACACATATATATATTTATATATATATATATATATACACACATATACACACATACATATATATATATAGAGAGAGAGATAAGCCCTCTAGGATGAAGTGCAGTGTCACAGGTTTACTGCATGACAAAAGGGATCAACTCCCATTGAAATTCCATTGTTTATTGCAGTAAATCTACTGCAGAATTCTGCAGCACTGTGCTTCATCCTGGAGGGCTTCACTGTCTGTCTGTCTGTCTGTCTGTCTATCTATCTATCTATCTATCTATCTATCTATCTATCTATCTATCTCTCTATCAAAGCTCACCATGAAAAGCCCAATTCTGTAGCATTTTGCAGCACTCTGAAGCATATTGCAGCAGAGGTACTGTGGTAAACAATGTAATTTAAACAGCAATTAGTCACTTTGTCATATAGGGAACTGTGAAACTAACTTCATCCTGGCAGTGTCACAGTTTTCTGCATGACATAAGGGATTAATTCCCATTGGAATTACATTGTCAACTGAAGTAACTCTACTGCAGCATACTACAGATTGCTGTAGAAATGGGTTTCATCCTGGTGAGCTTCATGGTGTGTGTGTGTGTGTGTGTGTGTATGTATGTATGTGTGTGTATATATATCTATATGTATGTGTGTGTATATATCTATGGGTGTGGGCAGGACAGTAGTGTGGTGGGTAGGTAACTGGCTGGGTGGCAGGACACAGAGGGTGGTGGTAAATGGCTGTCACTCCACAGATGGAAGAGTAACCAGTGGGGTACCACAGGGATCAGTGCTGGGACCGGTCCTATTCAACATCTTCATCAGTGACATTGCACAGGATCTAGAAGGCAGAATTTCACTGTTCGCTGATGACACAAAGCTCTGTAACAGAGTAGACACACCAGAGGGTGTAGACAGAATGAGAAGGGACCTGCAGAAACTTGAAGAATGGTCAAGGGTTTGGCAGTTGAAATTCAATGCAAAGAAGTGCAAGATAATGCATATGGGGCACAAAACCCTGTCACAATATATCAGTTGGGGGTGAGGATATAGCATGCACCAAGCAGGAAAGGATCTTGGGGTTGTCATCTCTGATGACCTCAAGGTAGGAAACAGTGTGACAAGGCATCAGGTAAAGCAAATAGGATGCTGGGATGTATAGGCAGGGCATCACCAGCAGGAAAGGAGGTCATAATTCCGCTATACAAGACACTAGTGAGGCCCCACCTGGAGTACAGTGTACAGTTCTGGAGACCATACCTACGTAAGGACATAGGCAGGGTAGAGAAGGTTCAGAGGAGGGCAACAAAGATGGTGCATGGGTTGCATCACAAGTCCTATGAAGACAGGTTGAAGGAACTGAACATGTACTCCCTGGAGGAGAGGAGGGAGAGAGGGGATATGATAGAGACATACAAGTATCTTACAGGGAGGAACAGGGTGCAGGAAAACACTATTTTTAAGCGAAAAGATGTTTCAGGACTAGAGGCATGGGATGAAGTTGGAGGAGGACGATTCAGAGGAAACATGAAAAGAATTTCTTCACAGAAAAGGTGGTGGACAAGTGGAACACCCTGCCAGAGGAAGTGGTGGGGCTGAAACAATCACAGGATTTAAGAATGCATGGGATAGACATAAAGGAATTCTAGAGGGCAGGGGTAGGGAAACAGACTTCTAGGAAAACAAACTGAACTACAAGCTCAAATGCAGTAGACTAGGGGGCCATAGGCCCTATCTGCCGACACTGTCTATGTATCTATGTATCTATGTATATATATATATATATATATATATATATATATATATATATATAGTGTTTTCTTTGCATAAAATGGTAATGCACAAGTGCACAAGTTAAGGTTCGGATTAATGGAACAACGGTAGGGAAATATGGTGTTAGGGTTTTCAACCCTAACTCCCATCCAGCAGCAAAAGGACAAGATCACACAAACAATCACAGGCAACCATCATCAAGTAAGAGAAAGAAACAGCATACAACTGTTCCTAGATGACACAAGTGCACTACCACTGAGGTGCTTCTTTAATGGATTTATATCTGCAGCATGCACACCACAAGACATATACACTAACTTATCAATACAGATATAAATCCACAATACTCAAACTACAACAATGCTTCTTTGTGCAGAAGCACAGGACCCGCAGGCACAGATACAAATCAACAATACCAAAATTACAAGAGTACTTTAGTCTGCAGAAGTGCAGGTCTCTAAGGGGCCAGTGGTTCTGTAGCCTCAGGTACTCATGCACACCATAAGATATACACACACTTGCTGGGTTTGTGCTTCTACAATCGCAGGTGTAAGACATAAACATGGACCTCTGTCTGAAGAAGTGAGGGTGCCACAAAAATCTGTGATACCAAAACTGCAACAGTACTTCTGTCCACAGATGTAATGGCATCTGATGGGTTTGTGTCTCTTCAGCCACAGGTGTAAGCCAAATGCACTCACTTTGGGTTCCAGATCAGTGAGAGATCTTTTTTAATAGGTTTATTAAAAAAAGACAACAAGAGACTGTTTTTTTTTCCCCTCAGGTTTATATTTATTGGATGTGACACAGGGATTCAGCAAAACAGTATTGGTGTTAATCTACAGCAGAACCAACAGTGGGCACCTCAGAGTCACCACCAATTAATTGGGAAGGTTGGGTGACTTAGAGGGGAATGGGTTGGGGAAGTGGTACTGGGGATTGGCACCCCAATCTGCCATTCTATTAGTTCACACTATCCAGGTATGGCTGACTGAGCTCAGAAGAGGAAGGAATTAAAAATTAAAAAAAACATAGTTACAGCAAGAGAGAGAGATAGATAGATAGATAGATAGATATATAGATAGATAGATAGATAGATATGAGGAAGCTGGAAGCATGTCTTCATCTGTGGGTGCAGATGTCAAGAAAGTCTTGCAGTTCTCATACAGAGAACATGGGTAATTGACTTCTCTCACTAAGCTGGACACCTTGAATTTTGGGGTGCCCAGAAAAGGTATTTTTAACAGTAAAAACCAAAAAAAAAAACATCAGAATCTAACTAAATGGGCCCTGTTTAATTAGGTTCTAGTCTTTGTTTCTTGAAAATACATAATTTATTTTTATTTATATTTCTTTTCTATAAAAAATGTGGCAGCCATGAGGATCAATGTGTTTTTTTATGATCAATAAAGCAAATGCCAAATCCACATGGTCAATGTTTTTTATTGTTCATGTCAGAGGGTGATTCAAATCCTTACTGAGCACACTCATTAAAAAAAAATTAAAATCATTTTAACTTTGGAACTGTTTAATATTTTTTCATGAATATTTTGAAAGTCATTGCCTCAACAGGGGACACTTTTACCCATAACGTTTCATGAAACAATTCTGTACCATCTAGGCTGCTTGTGAGAACAAAAGGAAAAAACAACTATGTTAAGAACAGGGAAAAAAAAGGTACTTCATTAAAAATTGTCTTTCCGTGTCACTGAAACTGCTCAGGATGCCATCACAAAATGTTTCACATTTTGAGACCCTGCCTGTCAGGCCACACATGTAAACTTTTGGGCTATTTCATCAAATGCCACCAAAGTTACTAAGGTGCAAAAATTGGTGTTTAACATTAAAAACACATTACCCCTAACTATATTGCTGTTACTACCAGTATACCATATTATAGGGGCACAATAACGCCCCATAGTTTTGGTTGAGTCAGCAGTTCAATGTTAAACCCGATTTTTTGCACCTTAATAACTTTATTTATTTATTTAATTAGGAAATTGGAATTACAACCCTTTGCGTTATAGACTCATTTCCAAAGCCTCCATGTCAGAATAAAACATAGACATTCATACAGTACATACATAGATTAAATGTGGGTGAGCAATCATACAGAGTGTAAGTACAATTAGCACTGATTAATGCCTGTACATTTAGTAGTTAAAACAGAGCAGAGCTATTGACATATTTACCTACTGAGCGGTTAATACCTATACATTGGTAGCTAAAGCAATGCATGATATGAGTTGGTAGAAAGCCACCTCAGAGAGGCCTTGTCTTATACATAATATAATGCATTCATAGTCCAGTGCAACTATATGGTAACTGAGGGAGGTGAGAAGCCTGTATGCTAGAAATAATAAGGGCTCTCCATTACCAGGCCAAGGGCGGGTTCATGGCCTAGCAGTGTGGTGCAGAACTTGGCTTGGCTGTCATTTGACAAATTAGAACACAATTTGGTATGTGCAGTCAGGCTGTCAGAGTATCAAGATGTGAACAGTTATCTTATATATTTTTTGAGATACAGAGGATCAAAAAAGTAAAACAATAGATGATTTTTCCCCTATACTTAACACTAGGTGTTTTTACTCTCACCTGCAGTCTAGATGGTATGGAATTTCTTCATGAAATTTTAAGGGATAATGAGGTCTGTGCCAAGGGTATGCCTTTTGATGGTTTGGTATAAAAAAATATAAATTTTTTGAATTATAACAATTTTTGGGATAACATTCAAGTTCAATCGATAAGAAAAACAGTTCAATCAGTAAAAAAAAGTTTGCAGGTGTTAACAGGTCATGATTTACTGTTCCTGTGCAGAGAAATACTGATCATGAACGGTAAAAAATTACATTGCTAGTGGTTATTTGTATGATTTGTCTGCCATGGGGGAAAAACAGTCTAGTAAATGGACAATCAGAGGGACAAACATTAGTGAAGCAATTATATAAGTATA
Source organism: Neoceratodus forsteri (assembly GCA_016271365.2). Lineage (NCBI taxonomy): Eukaryota > Metazoa > Chordata > Ceratodontiformes > Ceratodontidae > Neoceratodus > Neoceratodus forsteri. The sequence continues at coordinate 313,070,454 of CM028134.1, read as the reverse complement.
ACCTGGGGCTACTTGGATTCTAATGCCTCCTTTTGGATCCACAGTTAATTCTTATAAGAAACGCACTTCGTATGATATGTAACCCTCCATGTCTAAATGCTTTAACTGAGGGTAGGTGGTTATGTACACCATAGTTGTACTACCACTTTCTTTTAGTCAGCTCCCATTTCTAAGAAAAGGAATTAGATATTGGACATGGAGGGTTACAAATCATATGGAGTACGTTTCTTATAAGCATTAGCTGTGAATCCAAAAGAGGCACTGGAATCCAAGCACCCCCAGATTTATTTATAATTGCTTCACTAATCTTTGTCCATCTGACTGTCCATTTATGAATTTGTGGTAATGTGAATATGGTATATGTTCAGTTCCCAGTGCATTTGCTTGTAGTCCATTAAAACAATATAGTACTACTGGATCTAATAGGCATCTGGGCCCAGATATTCAAACTGCACCCAAAAAGAGCGCAACAGCAGGAGCAAGTGCAAGTCCATTGCGCCCATGCATAAGAGGCGCGATATTCAAAAACTGCACTGGCCAAGATGCGCCTACAGCCAATGACTGAATATCACACCACCTGCGCCATAGCGCAACTAGGGAGGGGAAGCTGAGCATATCTGATGCACCATAGTGCAATAAGGGATGTTCAGCTGAGCAGTCCAGAGGCACCATAGCACAACCAGGGATGCCACCCAGCAGCAGGGCAGTAATACAACAGCACAACCAGGGATGCAGGAGCCCACCACCCATGCTACAGATGGGCAGAGGAACACACAGCAGAACAGACATCGTCCTCCCACACCCCATGCACTGCACAACTGGGGGAGGACTGGAATAACCACTGGCCCATGGAGACAAGCAACCAACCCACAACTGGGCCATGGTGCCCCATCACACCCCCTGGCAAGCTGTGACCAGCACACAGGGAGGGCCAACCACCCTGTGCCACACCATCCCCCAATGCAGAGCACATCCTGCACCATGACCCCCAGACACCCTGCCCAGGAGCAGCGTCCACCAGTGCAGGATACCCCATGCATGCCACCACCCCCCACTGTGACAATGCAACCGTGTGCACCACAGAACCTTGCAAGGCAGCCCCACCACAAGCACCCATCAGTGGGTGGCAGCACATAGCGATGCAACAACGGCATACACAGTGCCACCATGCACAGCCCCCCCCCGAGGTGCAGCTAAGAGACCGACCATGTGCCGGCACATGAGGTACCCCACACGTGACAGGGCATGCCCCAGACCCCCCCCACCAGTGGTACAGCACCCTGCACACCCTCCCAAGGACACACCCTGACCCAGCACTGGCCACAACAGCCAGCACAGACACCCACAGTGGTGCATGGAAGCATGCACCGCACTGGATGCAACACAGAGCATGGACAAACACACACCCATACCCAAGGGCACACCAACACAGGGACACAGTAGCAGGCAACCAAGCCCCCAGTGTGGGCCCATGGAAACCATGTACACACGGCCAGCAGTCCTCCATGGCACAGGGGTGCCAGCCACACTGCGCAGGCACTGTGAACCTGTACGTCACCAGTATTTGCCCAGATCACAAGTCACAGACAGTGGTGTACATCCCCTTCAACACACAAAAGCCACAGCATGGAGGTGGGACAACAACAGCGGAGGCCACAGTGTCACCCGAGGCAGCCATGCACCACACCAGTGACAGGAGGCAACCAAGCATTGTGATGGGTACAGTGGCTACCCTGCATGGACAGCCACCACTGACATGCTAGCAGACCGTGTTGGTCACAGATGTACAAGGGTGTCAGCTGCACAGGCCATGGACGGGCTGACAGGTGCACCACGGACACAGAGCATGCACCATGGACCACTGCACACAGTCATCCAGTGCACAGAGAACAACACACACACCACAGACACTGACTGATAGCTACTCCCACACCATAGTCACTTCCCCACAGACACACACACACATACTCATGACTGCACCACCCCTGACACCATGCACACCACTGCAGCTGAGCACCTATAGCCCACTGCAAATCAGAGACCACCGCAGTATTCATATCAAAGAACTGTAATCAAAACATCCAACAAAACTATGTACAATTATGTACAAATGTGTGGGGGGAGGGCCACAAACAAGGTGGGGGTGGGTAAGGGGCAGGGGTGAACAAACGGTACAGGAAAGGAGGGGTGTGAGGGTGGGTCCAGGGGGTAGGGGAAATCAGGGGCATTTTTATGGTCAGTGGGAGCCCCGCTCCCCGCTCTGACTGCTTCGCCTTCCATGCCTCTGCCTGACCCCCAGCCGCTCAGTCCTCTGCAGGATGTCCAGCAATGCCCTGGCCACTGTGAGAATTTCCTGCAGTGCCTCCCTGATCATGTGCAGCTGCCGGACACCTAGGACAAGGGAGCAGAGTCAATAGGTATGAATGCACAGCCCCATACAGCCCACCCACTGTGCATGGCATACGGCCATGGGACATGCCTCTTTGATGGTGTGTGACCACCCAAAGTGATCATGTCCACAAGAGCTGCCCACCCAGGTGCACACAGCCATGCAGACTGCTGCACACACCCACCGGCCAAGTCCTGCACTGCACCACCATGGCTGTTCAGTGACATGGCTATGTGGTGCGAAGGCAGTGGCACAGCCATGTACCTGGTGCATGCATGGACCACCATGGATGCACTCCCAGACATGCAGTGCCACTGGACAGTGCTGACTGTAACAAGTTGCGTGCATGGCAGTGGTGTTAATGAATGGTGGCCATGCCCCACTGCCCGCCCTGTTACACAGCATGCAATAGTAATCATGAAGGTAAGGCACTCCCCATCATCAGGCTGGTCCCTCTGCCGCTGTGGATCTTCACTCTTCCTATTGTTCCGGTCCTCCAGCTGGTGTCTCCGCTCCTTCGCCAACCATCTCTCTTCTGGCTCTAAGGTGCAAACATGGAGAGAGGAACATCAGTACAATGCTGTAGCAAAGGCCCCCTGACACCATGTATGTGCAATCCCACCCAGCCAGACCCACCCACCCCACACCCTGATACCACCACAGACAACACCGGATGGTCTGCCCCCCATGTTCCGGACACATGCAACCGTGATACCCATATGGAAGATAAAAGTGTATGGACATTACACCTACCTGGCCGTGGCACTGTGCAACTCTTGGCACGTGCCCACAGGCGGGCAAGCAGGTCCGGGTCCCTCTGCCTCAGGTCCCCATACCTGTGGTGGCACTGCTCCGCCATCCACCCCATTCCTGTGGCCTCCTCCAGGGTGTCGGCCACCTCCTGCCACACCTGGCTCCTAGACCTGTCCAGGGATGCCTCCCCAAACAGTGGGCCAAAAAGTGGCTCAACAATGGCAACGAGGTTTGTCATTTCAATCTGGCTCCACTGGGCAGCTCTTCTCCATGCCATCTCTCTTGCTCAGTAGGTTAAAAATTCCACTCTGCAGCATGGTTCCACCACGTGCAGATGCTGCACGCTACAGCGCTGCCATTCCCTATGGTGCTGTCACCAAATAGCATGATAGTGGTGCACCCATGCCTGATGCATGGCACCTAGGGTGGCAAAGGTTGGGCACAGGGTCAAGGGTCTCTGGCGCAAGGACAGGCATAGCGTGATTGAAACCCAATGCGTGTAGCATGATTAGGTGCCTGTGTGCTACCTCCAGTAGCGGCCTACCGCGCTGTTTCCCCACTGTGCCTACGATGCCCCAGTGCCACAGCGCCATATAGGTGAACATCACTGTAGCACCACTGGCACAATGGTGGCCTTGCCCTGCATTGCATCCCGCCTACAGCACATCAGCAGCGCAGCAGGTGCCTGCATCATCAACCCAGGCATGCACAGTTAGGTGTGTACTGCGCATGTCACAGAACTGTGCCCTTGGCTCAGCACATTCAACACAATTGCGCAAAGCGCAAAAGCGCGATATTCAGCAGTCATATGCAGATCTGCTAATCAGCCATTTAATGGCGCAGCACTGCAATTTGCATCCACTTAAAGTTGCACCTCGCCTCATTTGCATGGGTTGCGCTATAAACGTGTGACACTGGGCTGCATTGGCCATAGTCGGTACTGCAGTCTGTTGGTGAGTTGCATGCTGTTTGGGAGTGTGGACTGTGGACTTTGGGACATGCATGGGACTGCACAGTCACAGGTAACAACTTTCATTCTCACAGGCTGAATCATGACCAAGAGAGTTGTGGGAGAAGAGGAACAGAGTTGTGGGAGGAGCAGGTGGCCAAATTTCACCAAGGCCGAGATGGATGCCCTGTTTGAGGCCTACCTAGACCAGGAGCTGCTTCTCAGCGGACGCCAGAGGATACCACAGGCCCATGCTGCTGCATGAGAGGAGGTAGCACTTGCTGTGAACCTGCATGGCAGCCACCAGCGCTCCATGCAGGTGTGCAAAAAGAAGATGGGCACAGACAGGAGGAGGATTAAGGAGAAGGTGGCTGCCATCAGGGCAGCACATTCTGCGACAGGTGGGAGACAGTCGGAGGTGCTACACCTGACCCCACAGGAGGAGAGGGTTACTGGCAGCATGCAGCATTGTGCCATTGAGGGTGTTCTGGGTGGTGGCTTCCAGACGGGTGGTACCCCGTCATTGCATGGTAGGTCATGGTCTGTCTATTGGGGGGGGCAGGGTAGGTCACATGCAGTAACGCGACTTTGTTTTCCCTTACAGATCCTGAGCATCTGCCTGGGTCAGTGGTGGTGGGCCTCTCCACTGAGGCCAGTCAGATGGAGATGGAGGAGGGCCCATCCACCTCCACAGGAATACGTGGCTCAGTGTGACAGTGGGCCCGCCTGGCTGTCCAGACTGATGTTGTTGGAACAAGTGCGGAGGAGGCCCTGCTGTGTCCCAGCGTGCCAGCGTCCACGGATGCCAGCATGCTGTGACTTGGGCTGGTGCCAGGTCCATCACCGATGATGATGTCGCTAACGTCATGGGCAGTGATGTGTGTGCCATAGGATGGCCACAGAGCAGGTAACATCACAGCCATGGCTGTGGGTGGTGCCACTGTGGAGGCCTGCGTGTCATCACAGTCCATGCCTGTGCCTGTCAGCACCAGTGGGGCAGCACTGGTGTGTGTACAGGACAGTGGGACTGTTGCGGCCACTGCGGTGGTGCCAGTGAGTCCTGGGGAGTGGCAGCCAGAGGGGCAGCATCAGCAGTCAGCCAATGTGCTTGAGGGTACAGTGTCAGGGGGCAGTGTCAGTGCACCGCCTGTGGACATGCCCAGACCTGGTCCTGGTGTGCAGTGCCCACCCTCAAGGGGTGCTGAGTATCAGGGCCATGCACACCCTAAGGGACAGGATGCTGAGCAGGCAGATGACCTCTTGGATGAGCACACCCGCATACTGCAAGCATCAGTCAACCAGCAGATGTGGCTTGTGACGGCAGTGGATGCACTTCGTGTGGATCTGGAGTGGGCAGAGGAGCGTTGCAGCAGAGACACCGCTCTGATCCTGGCAGGGATGGACTGGTTGCGGGAGGATGTGACCGCTGCCATTGACAGGCAGACACAGGCATTCACTGCAGTCATGGCCACATTGGGCACACAGTTATTTGCCCATGCGTCGCAGACACCACGCAGTGCACTGTCCACCCCCCATTCCCAGTGTCATGTGACACCATCCTTGTCAACACTGTGTTCAGCTGTGGGCATCCCAAGCACGCCTTGTACAGGCATGTTCGGTGTGCTGCAGACCCCTGCACGAGCACAGTCGCAGTCACACAGTGGAACCCCTGGGGGACCATCGGTGCCACCCCATGAGGCCAGTGGTCAGCCTATCAGTGCTGGCAGGTCTCGGCCGGGCCGCCCATGCATCCGTGGAAGCCAGGGCACTGTGGTGCGTGACTGACCTGTCTCCCAATGTGGCTACTGTCTGATGCTACCCTGTTTGCATTGTGTCATTCAGCGGGCAATGCACGGGTGGGTACCCGGCCCCGAACGCAGACACACAGTCCATCCGCACACCCTCCCGGCTGCTTTCCTCAGTTGTGTGTGCATGACGATGCCTGCATTGCACTGTACACCAATGTGCAATGGTGCTCACCATCTGACACATGCACAATGACACGCAGTAGGCGTGGTGGTCTGTGGACATGTGTGTGGCTAGGGGTGGCGTTCTGGGACGGTGTGCCTCCTACCCTTTGTGCATGTCTGGTGCGTTTTGTGTGTGTGTGTGTGTGTCTGTCTGTCTGAGTGCCATGTTAGACCTCACCCATCCCTGGTGGTGTGTGTGGTTCCATGCCCGTCCACTTCCCTTGACGGCATGCACCCCTGGTGTGTGCCCATGTGTGTTTGTGGGTTGTGCCTTTGCCACTGGTGGTTGCACATGGCCCCATGACTTACCTGGGTTGGCTGAAGTGCTCCTCCATGATGGTGTCCCAGTGCAGCTGTGCCAGCCGGAGCAGTCGGGGGTTCCATCGCCCATGGGGGGGCTGCCCATCACCATTGTCACCGGCGTCCTCATCGTCCCCATCGCTGTCCCCCTCTTCAACCTGTACGGCTATCCCACATTCGTTGGCCATGTTGTGCAGGATGCAACAGGCCAGGAATAGCCCACAGTCCTTTGAGGGGCTGTACTGTAGGGCACCGCCGGAGGTGTCCAGGCAACGGAAATGTGCCTTCTGCATCCCGAACACCCGCTCAATGACATTACGTGTGGTGGCGTGTGCCTCATTGTAGCTTTTCTGCGATGGCCACCGGTAGGGTGTGAGCAGCCAGGGACAGAGTGGGTATCCACTGTCACCTGTGTGTAGAGGGTGGAGGTTAGTTTGGTGATCAGCATCGCCATGCCCTGGGCCATATAGGCCACTACCCATGTCACCTCTGACCATGCTCCCACAGGCCCTATGATTGTCCGTGTGGTTTGTATACTCACCCACTAGGTGGCCAGTGGGGATATCCCCATTCTCTATTCTGTGGCACAGTGCTGACTGATGCCAGATATAGGCATCACGTGCTCCCCCAGAGCGCATGACACAGACATTGATTATGCACCCCCTGGCATCGCACACCTCCTGGCAGTTGATGCTTACATAGCCCTTGTGATTTATATATGCGGCCCCCTCAGGGCCTGGTGGTGTGTGGATGGCCACATGGGTGCAGTCTATTGCCTCTAGCATGCCAGGCATACGTGCTACCCTGTGGAACTCCTGTATGTTTGCTGTGCGCTCCGCCGGTGTGCTGGGGAAATGGGTGTACTCCGCAGCATGTGGGAGCAGTGCACTGAGGAATTGGGTGAGGTGGCATGATGCGGCCGACTGGGTTATGCCTGTGGTGTCCCCAGTCGGTCTCTGGAAGGTACCCGTGGTGAGCAATCACATGCAAGCTATCACTTTGGTCTCCACTGACAGAGCATGGCTCTGTCATGTGGGTGCCTGCATCACATCACTGCACAGCTCACAGAGCCACCTCAGAATTGCCCGATTAAGGCAGTACCAGCCCACAATCTCTGTATCACTATACAGCTCAAAGCTGGAGTGGGCTCGGTACTGCCTGTTGGGAGCATACCCCCGAGGGGCCCTTCCACGGCCGTGGCCCCCTGCTGCTTGCCTTCTCACCCCCCTCATTACTGCCTCCATTTGGATGGTGGCACTGGCCATGTCCCTGGCTTGTGTTCACCCCCTCGGCAGCTGTTTCTGTTTTCCCCCACTGTCCTGGCTGCTACTTCCCCTGCACCGGGAACACCTGACTGTGCTGGCCTCACTGCTGTGTGGCACGTACTTCCCCCTTCTGCACTGTGGCTCCTCACACCTTCCCCTGAGCCTGTGGGTTCCAGGTGCCCTTTCCCTGGCCTGCCCTGTGTGTCCCTGCTGCCCAGTTTCTCTGGCTAGAGTTCAGCCTCATGTACCTTCCCTGTAGCATTCTTGCACCTCTCCCTTGCTCCTTTTTATTTTGGCTCATTTTTGCTATGGCGCAACTTCTGCTTGCTCCCCTATTGCGCATGGCGTATGTTGTTGAATATCGCACTGTGTCATTTATGCATTGTTCCTCCCCCTTCAGTTGCACATACATTCATTATCATTGCGCTGTTGCTCAGTGTGATTTGAGGGGCGCAACTGCCTCCTGCTGAATATCGCAGGATGGTGCATTTCGGACTTAAACGGTAGCAACCCTATTGCGTATGGGGCAACTCTTTTGAATATCTGGGCCCTGGTGTTTAGTACAATTTGAGCACTTTTTTACACAATAATTAAAGTTTAATTTTCACCAAGATGCCTCTGTATTCTACTTGAAACATTCTGTATAGCACATTGATTTGGATTGTTACAATCTACCCTATTTTGGATTTCTTGCCACATTAAATCTTAGTGATATCATTTTTTGTACTATAACTGGGCCACCGTACATCATTCCCTACTAAACACCAGCTTATGTTAGAGGCTTACTTTAATTCAGTTTATAGGGAATTTTCTCTAGGATGCCTCTATATTGTATTTGAAACATGTATGGTGCACTGATTTGGTTTTTTTCATCTACCCTATTTTGGCTTTCTTGCCATCTTAAATTTCAGTGATTTCATTTTTTTAACTATGGAGTACATTTCTTATAAGCATTAGCCGCAAATCCAAAAGTGGGTCCTATAATCCAAGCAGCCTCAAGTTTTATTTACATTTTTTTCACTAATGTTTGTCTTTCTGATTGTCCACTGACACCCCAGCCAATAATGTACACAGCACCCTATTGTGGGTGCCTGGATTGGCAAAGTTTAACAAAATCTCCATTTTCACATCCAAATTATCATCATCACCATTTCTTCCAATACATTTGATTACATTTTTTTTCCAGCATTCCCCATATCCACTTTGTTTACCCATATACATATTATTGTATTTTTATCAACCACTCTTAATTCTTAATCTTTTTTCTTCTTCCCCCCAGATGTACACCTGGGGGACCACTGTCATCTCTTCTTTCTTCTCCGGGCACTAATGTACACTAGATGCCCCTCTTCTTCCAGTTTTTGTGACATTCTGGTCTGCCTGTCCCCCCTTCCCCTTCCCCTCTTCAATTCTTTATTTTCTTCCACTAGATGTGTCTCCAGCTCAAGATGGATGGCAGGTCTTCCCCCCTCTTTATTGGTCTCGCTTCTTCTGCCAAGCAACTATGAAGTCATCAATCCCAGTGTTAAACATATCATTGCCTAAACCTGACAAGTGCACCCTGTCTCCCCTATAATATTCTTCATCCCTTTCATCTATGCTTCTCTTGATGACCTTCCCCCATACTTAGAAACCACTCCCCTACTCTCTGATTCATTCAGTGCCTGGCCTTATCAATAGCCTTGTGGCTCAGTGCATGTTTCCAAACCCTCTTCGGTACCATATCTGATCAAACCAGGGTAACCCCCACCAGCTATTAATTTTGTTAATGTTTTATATTCTAGAAGATGTCCAGTCAGGGTCTGGACCCCAGATCATTCTCTCCCAGGTGGACAACCAAAATATCAGGCTCCAGGTGTGTCTCCCCCATCTCCTGTACTGTCAACAGCAGCTGCGCCCACTTCATTCCTCTGATTCCTCTCTATGCAAGTTTACATTGCCTGGGATTCTGATACAGCTGCCATCCCCCCAGCCTTCGTACTGCTCTCATCTCTGCCCAGTAAATAAATGAGTGCCCACATATCCAGGCCACTAAGCTCCTCTTGTGCCCTGTTATACAATAAAAAACTAATGAGAATTATTCCAACTCCCCCACGACCACCCCCCAACCCTCCCATGCCTTTAACCTGCTACTTATACCTGTGTGAGAAAAAAAAAGAGAAAACAGCATCTCGGTCCAGCAAAGATCTTACATCTCTTATAACAATCAGATGACCAACACCCAAGGACCTTCAATTCCTCCCCTGACCCTCCTTTTGCTGTGGCTTCTGAAGCTGCTCCAATCCAAAATGAATGTAAGGAATACCTCTTAGGATCCTCCCCCAGGAATTCAATACCTTTCTTTAAAATTGCAACCACCTGCATGCTTGTTACTGCTTTTTCATCCCCATGGTTAAATAACAGATCCACCTTTTTCCCTGCCCTGCAATGTACACCCACAGGGCCCAGGCTGGACAGATGCTTTGATTATGATGCTCTTTTAGCACTACTTTGACTCCCTAACCCATTTGATCTGTCTTTGATCTTGTTATAACCAGGTGCACCTCCCCCTTTTTACAGGTCAGGTCCTCCCACTGTAACCCCCTTTGTGTATCACCCCTGCCACAAACTACTACTTTGCTGACTCTGAAAGCCCTCTGCCACATTACTGCATATATTGTAGCAAATAATAACACTTCATCCCTGGACCTGCACACCTGCAGCATTGCCCATACCAGGTCCACCAGTTTTGCCTCAGAAATAGGCCTTCTAATGTCTTTAGACCTCCCCTTCATCCTAAGCCACCCCTGCATCATTCTGCATATTAACATGCTCTTTGTTGGGTCACCCCCATCTTTCATGTTACATACCAAACTGATGGTGGCCAGGTGCACCACCATCGTGGCATGAGCTATTCCCATCGTCCACCCATGTACCACAAACTTCCCTACTTGATCCTCTGTCACTGTCCCACTTAACTCCATGTGGTGGTCCTCCCTGAAGGCCTGTAAAACTCTCCATGACCCCTTGTATACATTTAGGGTCCTAGAGGCCCAGGAGTTATGAAACAGCAGTTTGGCTTCCTCCAGCTAATTTCTCATATGAATGCTGGTACCAGTGGCCTCTGTGCCTCTTCCCTCTGAGCAATGGCCTGGAATCTGTCCAGTTGCAGATGGGAGAGACTGTCAACATTGTCGTTCTGTGACCCTTAGATGTGCCTAGCCCTAAATGACATGTTAAGTCTGAGACCATGCAACACTAGCTGGTGTAGCACCTACATAACTGTCTTGGACATGGCTTCACTCTTATTCAAAACCTCTACCACCACCCTGTTGTCGCATCAAAAGGTGACTTTTTGGTATCTTAGCTCCTCCCCCTGATTTTTTTTTTATTTGCTTATTTAGGGATTCGGATCATACCTTTGACTTCAGAGCTCTTTTACAAAGGTTTCATGTCAAACTGTGACAATGACAACAATAACAAACAGTTTATATACAATACTCGAATAGTAGGTAGCTAGTATACAATAAGGTTACAATGTCATTCATAGTACCAAAGGTGATAGTACAGCATCAAAAGCATGCAACTAGGGCAAAGGACAGTGTTTGTATGTAAGAGGTGTGACACCTAGTGTGACAGTCCGAGGAAGAGTGAAGGTGAAGGTGAAGGTGAGGGAGAGGGGAGAGTGGGATAGGGGAGAGTGGGCGGCCAAAAGAAGTGACTTTGTCTTGGAGGTTGGAAGGTAGTGCTAGTAGGTTGGTTATAAGGTTGATCAAGTGGGGGAAAGGCTCGGGGGAGAGGAAGACAGAGGGATAGGGCAAGGGGAAGAGTGGGGGTAAAAGGAAGGGGAACGAGAGTGTGGGTGAGTGGGCATTATGGGTGTTAGAGTCCTAGTGGCAGTCACAAACTGTCCTAGTAAGAAGGTGTTGCCTTAGGCCATTTTCGAATTGTGAGATGCATTGGGAGTTTAGAATGTGCACTGGGATTTCATTGAGCCATTGTGGGGCCCTATAGCTGAAAGCATGCTGTCACTGCACAGTTCAATGGAAAGGTGTTGATAGGCCCCCCCTCATCCTGTCTCTGGTGGTATAGCTGGTAGCACTTGGTGTTAGGATGCTAGAAATGCATGGGGGGGGGGTTACCCATTAGTGCCTTTTTTCCAAGGAGACATGTTTCGAATATAATCCCGTTCTTCAGTGGCAACCAATTGGTCTGCTTATATAAGCAGCAGGTGTGGGTATTTTGATCTGCAGCCATTGTGAGCCTACATGTCTTGTTGAGGGCAATGTGAAGTCGATGGTAGAAAGGATGGAGCTGGAGACTGAGAGACGGAGGGCCTCTGGAGTGAGATACTTTTTATGCCTATAAAGTACACCCAGCTTGGTGTCCACTGCCTTTACCACTGTGTCAATGTATTGGGTGAAGGTGAGAGAGTCATCAATGGTGATCCCCAGGTACTTGAAGGAGTGAACTTGTTCTAGCGGCTCACTGACTTTATTGGAGATGGTGAGGGGAGGGAGCTTCTTTTTGTGCTGTGGACTGGCTGTGAGCATCACCTTGGTCTTTTTGTAGTTTAATAGAAGTTTATGGCTACAGAACCAGTCTTCCAGCTTGTAGAAGGATGCCTGCAACTCGGAGTGCAGGGTGACTATTGATGACCTTCTAGTGAGAAGTACAACGTTGTCTGCGTAAAGTAACAGTTTAGTGTCACAGGCTTCAGGAAGATTATTTAGGAAGAGGCTGAATAGTAAGGGCCCCAGTATTGACCCCTGTGGGATCCCTAAAGATACCTTGTTGGAGCTAGATACTGTGTGCCCAATTTTTACACGTTGGCTTCTGTGTGTTAGGTAGTCCTTGAATCAGCAGACAGCAGTGGTTGCAACCCCCAGGTTCTGTAGTTGAGTCAGTAGGTGAGAGTGATTGACAGTGTTGAAGGCTTTAGTCTATGAAGACTGACTCCACCAGTTTTACTTCATCTAGTGCCTTTTGCAAGTAGTCAGTGTAGTCCAGCAAGGCAGTGGAGGTACTATGATTCTTCCTGAAGCCATGTTGGTTGGGACATAATAGGTTGTATTTGTTGAGGTAATCTGTGAGTTGGGTTGCCACAATCTTTTCCAGGGCTTTACATAAGGGAGAGAGGATGGATATTGGCCTATAATTGGTGGTGCATGTCATATCACTGTTCTTTTTCACTGCCGTCACAAGAGCCTGTTTCCAGATCCCGGGGAATTGTGCAAGAGCCAGCGATTTTTTAAATGGTTTTGTAACTGGCACGATAATGACATCCAGTGTTAGGGATAGGAGTTTAATATCGACTCCTTCACTCCCTATTCTGGTCTTGCCTAGTATTTTTTTTATGTGTTTGTAAGCCTCCTTCACTGACACTTTTTTGAAGTAGAAGACAGGGGTTGTGCCTCCCTGAGGCGTGCAGTTGGTTTGTTCCCCAGCAGGGTGCAGGTATTTGGGGGAGGTAGCACTCCAGTCAGGTCAGTAAACACTGTGTTGAGAGAATCCGCGATGTGCTGTGGGTCAGTAATCGTGGCATTGTTGATGATGAGCATTCGGGGTATCTTTTTCTCATCCTTCCCAAGGTTTTTGATTAACATACTGATCCATGTTAGTAAAATTTCCAACAGGCTAATATCCTTAATGAGGCCCACTGTCTTCCATTCCTCTGGCCATGCCTCCAAAAAACATTTCCCTTACAATAAGCCCTCATGCCTAAACCCCCCAGCTGCACTAGTGTATAGTTCTAGATCTGTATTAAATACCCAGTCATCTTGCCAAAATGTCATATCATTAAATTCCCTTAAAAAGTGTTCTCATATTTCTAGGTCAGCTTGGGTACACTTCACTATGTCCACCCAGTGGTGTGGCTTCATAGCCCCATTGGTTGCCCTGGCTAGAGGCAGAGTAAATGACCGTACTGGTCCTATTTCCCTGCAGGCAACATTTAAGTGTCCCAGGAGCTGCTGCACCTGCTTCAACTGTACCCTCCTCCTTCTCCCCATGGCCTATAGTAGTTGTCTCAACCTGTCCACCTGCTTATCTGGTAAGCTAAATAGCTCCTTCTCTGCATCAGTTTGTATGCTCAAAAATTCAGTGCATTGGCTAGGCCCCTCCATCTTGTCAGCAGCTAACAGTACCCCTAGCTCCTGGCACATCCCTTGGAAGCATGACATGTTTCCCATCTCAGTCTGTCCTTTTCCTATCAGTAGGAAATCGTTCAGATAATGAATTACCCAGGTGTAACCATATCTCTTCTGAAATACTCACTGGATCCAGCTGCTAAAAAGCTCAAATGTTGCACAAGTAATGGAGCAGCCCATCGTCATGGCCCTGTCAAAATAGTATTCCTCCCCAATTCTGAAACCCAGCAAATCCCAATCCCTTGGGTGGAATGGTAGCAGCTGGAACGTGGCCTCAGTGTCTGTCTTTGCTAGTCATGCTCCTTGGGTGGCTCTAATGAACTGTACTACCTTTTCTAATGTGGCATAAGTGACTTTACTGTCATCCTCATGATGTAGTTATTTACTGATTCCCCTTCTGAAAAGGACAAATGGTGTATCACCGGTAAATCCTCTGGCTGCTTTTTTGGCACCAATCCCATGGGGGAGATCCTCAAGTTCTCCAAAGGTGTCTCCTTGAATGGCCTTCTTGCCCTCCTTGCTAATAGCCCTTTCTTTATTTTCAGACCTAACACATCCTCTTTACCTTTTACTGACCCCAAATTCTTCACCATCCTGCTTTCCCTAGGGCCATTTAAGTGTAATCTAAACCCTTCCTTAAAACCTTCTGTCATTGTCCTGGCTGCCACCTTGTCGGGGTAGTCCCTTACCAATTCCTCCAACACTTCTTGTCTAATTGAGGTTATTGCCATACAAAAATGTCCTGGCTCTGTACTCCCGATCCCATGAGAACTACTGATTGTATCCTCTACCACCTCTGAACCCTGTTCACCTATTACCCCTCCCCCATTGCTGTCCCTGAACCCCCCACACTACCCTGAAGGGGCTGAGTGTTCTGCAGGTTGGTTGTCTCCCCATTGCTCAGTCAGAACCAGTTTTGAAGATGGGTAGTTGCCCCTGCAATTTCAACATGCATGCCTGAAACAGCACTGGGGCCAGGAACAAAATTCCCTGTTATAGCCCCAGCAGCACTTCTGTGCCAAGCTCTGTTTTTTCTCCGCATCTCCCTCACTGTTCTCGCTGCTTGTCAAACAATCCAGCCACAAGTCAGATTGCATTGTGTCCCATCTCACAACCCCAAATATAGCCATCCCAAGGCAGAATTGTTCATCATATTGTAGCCAATTAATCCCACCCCATGTCTTTGCCTTTCTAGTTATCAAGGAGTAGGTGAGGATTGGAATTGCCAAATCCAGCTTTTTTTTCAATTACTCTTGCTGTATAAATTGTAAAAATCCACCAGCCATGAATCCCATGTCTTCCCCTTGTTCCCCTTCTCCTCTTGCCCTTTTCCCAACAGTGCCACAGCTGCTGCATGTCGTTTTTTGCTATGCTTTCATTCTCATTGTATTTTGTGATAGCCTCCTTACTTATGAAGACAAAGATGTCAACGTAATCCACCTTCCAAATTTTCTCTTTTGTGGCTAAAGGCACATGCTCACCTATGTGCATGCTTGGGAATCTATCTCTCTTGCACCCTTCCTTCCCATTTGACATTCCTGATTGGTTCCCCTCCTGCTTGCCCTTTTTAATTTCCTTAGAACCTTTTCAAACTGCTCTAACCCATCCTCCCCCATAGCCCCCAGCATCTGTTCCATATATTCTTTAATACTACTACTCAGGTTGAGGGCATCATTACCTGTTTTTGGGGTAGGCTCTGGGACCATGGCCAGCCCCAGTGGAGCCGGTTCAGCTGGTGGATTGTTGCCCATCAGCATCAGAGGCACTGAGGGACCTGGCAGCATAATTGGTCCCACCGGGCTGTAGGCTGTGGTGGCTTCGGGGCAGGCAAAAGCAGAGGGGTAGGCTCAGGCATGGAGGTCAGTGGCTGGGGCAGGTGCTGGCACAGGTAGTATGGGTGCCCCAGATTCATCTGGTGCAGGACTGGCTGGGCACTTTGGGGGCTTTTTATTGCCCTTGTCCTTCTTCCCCTTCCCAGCCTTCTGCTTTTCCCCTTGCCTATCCTTCAGGTCCTCTGCAGTTCCAAATTTTATTTGCCTTGTCCACCAGGTCCACTATGGCCTGGTATGCATCCTCCTTGGCTGGTTTATTCTTTCTTGGGGTCATGTTCAAATGCTGGTACCAAATTGGGCTGGAAACAAATTTAACAGTTGTTCATCATAATACTCCATTAGTATCATTGCAGGTCTATAACCTCATCCCTTGTTTGCCACTCTCGCCCCCACCCCGGATCTTGACAGCACAGAACCTTATTTCCATTTCCTCCTGTTTTCTTTGTTTGGTACTTGTTAACAATTGCCAAACCTTGGCCTCAACTAGTCCCCCATGGCCATTCCATCCTCCTTCTGAAAATGGCTGTGGGCCTGAGGTCCCAAACTGGCGCAAATTCACCATGCCTATGTAGGTATGTTGGTCCCATATACCAACTCAATTTGCCCCAATCATTAATGCTGTAGGGACTTAGTGGCTTGCCCTTATATCCCCAATACATCTCCCTTCTTGCTGTGCAGCCCTGTATGGAGGCTGCTTCTATCACCCTTATCCACAAACTCTCTGGGCTCCTGCAGCTTGACAAGCCCCCTATCAAGGAAGCGCCTCCTTGATCCTCATATTGCTAGCCCCTCTGGTCAACCACCCTCTGTTGCCACCCATTGTGCCCTCACATCATTGTTTTAACCTTCCAGCTGCACCCACATCTACTCTTGTAGAACCAATGCCAGTCAGGCCTTAGCCCAGTTCCTTAGTGCCCCTGCTGGTAACTGCATTAGCAAACCAACTCCAACAAAAACTATTTTTTTTTAATTATTTATTATTTTGTTTATTTTGTTGTACATTCAAACAATCACTCCATTGCATGGTGAAAAAGCCCCTTGCCTCCACCTTATCCATCAGTACCTTAAATGCTGGTCTGTTGAAAATGCAGGCCTTGCCACACCATGACCCCCTTAGCGTAGTGACCTATTCCACAGCCTATTCTGCCTCTTAAAAATCTTTCCTATTGCCATCCAATGCCTCTGATTTACTAGCCCCTTTCTTCCATTTCATTTCCTCACTTTTTTCTTTGCATTTTTGTTTTGATTTTGTCCGAGTGGCATCATCTCAGATTTTGTCCAAGTAGCTCAAAGCCTACCGCCTACCCCACTCCCCCGGCATCTCTGCCATGACCCAAGACCAAATCTGTTCTGGGTACTACTTCCCTACTCAGTCTCATTCCCTTGCATCTGCATCATGTCTCCAAATTCACTAGGGGTGTTCTACCCCCTTTAGCATGGACACAACTGGGTGGGGCACCTGAGAGTGGCTTTGTATGCACCTTCTTCAGTGTTCCCTCACCTGGTGCAAGTAACTGGAATCTCCCCCTGTTTGCTCCCTGATGAAAAAAATTATCTGCTGTGCTTTTCCCCAGACCTAAACCTGGTTTTCTGACTACTGGAGGCAGCTCTCTGGTCCAACAGCAAGAGGCTCACCACAAAAAAAAAACCCTCTTAAGCTCCATGTACTTTTACCCCTTTCTTATCCACTTGTCCCCTGTACCATGACCCAAGCTCTCCCTCCTTTCCTTTTCCAACTGCAGCTAGGCTTACTCACTTTCCCACCAGGCCCCCTTTCATTTTAATTCCTGGTGCAAGTTTACACCATAACCAAATAAACAGTCCCTTACTAGGAACTCAAAACCTCACCTATGCAACAAGCCACCACAGTTTCAATATTAAATATTACTCACAGAAACAAAGTAGGTCATTCAAGCTTATGATCAGCTTCCCATTTGCAACAGCCCCGTTTTGGTACCAAAGCTGAGCCAAACAATCTCAGTGCTTGCTGACCAAACCACATCAACCAGTAAAACACTGGACCACAGAATAAAATCCCATTTTCCTACCTGCACACAGATGTCACCAGCTTTGATAATTAAGCATACCTTACCTTGTTCTCAGGAATCTTCACTAGGCAGGATTGTTCTGAGGTCGGACACACTGCAGTTGCTTAAAACCATGTTTAGTTAAGACTTTATTTTTTTTTTCAAATTACAGGTAATAAAACAGTGCTGCACCAGGCCAATTAAATTACATTTTGGCCTGATTATCACAGGGTACTGTTTGCCAATCGGACGTGCTAACGAGATACAATTTTCTAAATGCAGCAAAAAGTGAGGTCTGAGCCTCTTACAGCTGTGTTTTAACCCTGTAGCCCCTCCTCTCGGTCCCTAACACTTGTCCAATCCAGTTAATTTGCTCTCTCTCTCTCTCTCTCTCCAGCCCCTCCCCTCTGTGCCCACCTCCCTGACTGCCACAAGGCACCCCCTATTGGCTGAGGCCCAGAGGACAACAGGGCCTGCCCCTTTCAACTGGCAAGCCTTATTGTCCATTATGAATTAGTGGTAATGTGAACATGGAATGTTTTCATCTCCCAATGCATTTGCTCGTAGTTTGTTTAAAACAATATAGTACCATTAGCTCTCATAGGTATTTGGTGTTTAGTACAATTTGAGCAATTTTCCACACAATAATTATGGTTTAATTTTCACCAAGATGCCTCTGTATTGTACTTGAAACATTATGTATCCTATTCTGGCATTCTTGTCACATTAAATCTTTGTGATTTCATTTCTCAACTCTCATTGAGTCACTGTGCATCATTCATTACTAAACACCAGCTTTTGTTAGCAGCTTACTCTGCTTCATTTTATAGGGAATTTTCTCTAAGCTGCCTCTATATTACATTTGAAACATTCAGTTTGGCACACTGATTTTGCCTTTGTGGTCTGTATTTTGGCTTTCATCACTGAGCCACCATACATCATTTCCTTACAATGTGGCAGCTCATGTTAATGGTTTACTCTATCTCAGTTTATAGAGAATCCTATACAAGTCTCTGTTTCTTGTTCTTTTTTTACTTTAGATGGACTCAGCAATTGCACTCTTTAGCTATTCCCTTTCAAGTTTATGTGTTTGACTCTAGTAAGATATACATTTAGAGACACCCCATCATTTGAATGGTACTGTGGAACTGATATTGTGAATCTGACATTAGAACTTTATGTTTAACTTACAATATATATTAAGACTGCATTCTGTACTATATATGTTGCACATGCATTTTGCACTTTTTAAAAATATATTTTATGTGGGGCTAGAAGTTAAATAAATGAATATTCATGAGTCATTGCTTTTTAATTATGACATTCTCCCACTTAAACCACACCCCCGAGGAAGAATCAGGAGGCTCGATGTACTGGGGCTTGTGTGTGGCGGGAGCACATCGGTTTGTATTACCTTTGTGTTATATTTGCATTTTATTTTTACATGAGTATATTAAATTCATTTTTGGAAACACACAAGTGACTTTCCATCATTTATTTGGAAGCCTTGTTTAAGTGCACATACTTTTTGGTGCTTTGTTCATATGTAGGGCTGGCCACCCTTTTCCTTGAGCAACAACCCTGCATCATGGTTTTTCATGGACCTAACAGCTGGAGTTCATGTATGTAATGTTGCTGTACTGTCTAGTAGCACCCCACACCCTCTGATTGCCATCCCTGTATTAATTTACTGTTTCACTGGTGTCTAGCAGCACCCCCAACCTCCGATTGCTGTCCCCATAATTTGTCTTTCCCTGATGTCTAGTGGGACCCCCACCCTCTGATTGCTGCCCCATATTGTAGTTGTCTTTCCTTGTTGTGTAGTGACACCCCCAACCTCTGATTGCTGTCCCCATAATCACTTTGTCTTTTCCAGTGTCTAATGCTACCCCTCACCCTCCAATTGCCATCCCTCCAATCTGTTTGCCTTTCACTAGTATCTAGTAGCACTCCCACCCTCTGATCACTGTCCTCATAATCGTTTTGGCTTTTCCTGGTGTCTAGTGGCACACCACACTCTCTGATCACAGTCCTTGTAAAATGTTTGTTTTTTCTTGGTGTCTAGTGGCACATCGTACCCTCAGATCACCATCCCTGTAAAGTTTTTGTCTTTTCCTGGTGTCTAGTAGCACTCCACAGACTCCAATCACCATCCCCATAACGTTTTTTGCTTTTGGTGGTGTCTAGTGGCACCTCCCACCTTCTGATCACCATTCCAGTCTAAAATAAAGAAAACCATTCCATGATGTTTCTTTTAACCTGTAAAAAAGAAAACAGTCCCTCACCAATCTGAACCCCCACATCTCACTCAGCACCTACTACCCGCACACCCCAAGTACACCCACACCCATCCCAGCTGATCTGAACAGACCACAAGGTGAAGATCAATTCTCCAATGAAGACACGTTTTGCTGCTAGAACCACCGACTGCAATATGAGAAATGAATGTAAGTGCAGTTCAATGTATTTCAAAGAATATATTTCAATAGGGTTTTCAACTTTAATTCGTAACTTAGCCATTTTTTAATATTTTGACAACAAAATTTTCAACATGGCCTTTTGTGGACCCCACCTTATGAATAATGGCATTGGATTTCTGCAAATCTAGCCCAAAAGGTGATTTTATGGTCACTGGGCAAAATTACATCTTTCCATCAGGATTTGAAAATTTTCACCTTCTTTGTTCAAGAGCTGGGGTCATAAGAATGCAATATTTTGTGTCAAAATATGTAAAAATGCAAAGTTGTGCACGTAAGTTGAAATTTTACTATGCACGCTTGTAACTTTGGTAATTTTAAATATTTTTACCTCAAATTTTCACCTACCCTTTTGTTACATCACCTCATGAACATGACAGCTGTCGTTTTTCAAATCCTGGCCAAAATGTATTTTTCTCATCTGCGGTGTGAAATGATGTTGCAGCAGTGTGGACTGATATTTCAGTAGGGATTTGAAAAGTCTTAGCACAGCGTTCATGGGTGGGTAATATTACTCAGCAGAATCTTCACCTGTGGCAAAACCTAACACAGAAGCCCAGATGCAGTGAAGAACTTTTATTCCAGAAACTACAGATAAACAGTGGACCTGCTGAGAGTTTGGAAGCCTCCAAACACCATGGTGTCGTCATGTAAACTCATAGAAAAACAACCTTTCACACAGTTTTATACTAGAGATAACAAAGTATGTTACTAGGTAACGGTCTCTGCCAAATGGCAGAAAAGCAAAAAATGAGATCACGTTATGTCTTCAGCCTGAGCGGACGTTCACTGACTCAGTCCCCCCCCCCCGAATTCTCCAAAATTATAAAAATTGAAAGGTTTGATTTAAGATTCACCACTCAAAACTTTATTAATAGTGATCCAAAACTGAGGGACCTGACAGAAACTATTAGAGCAGCTTTCAATAAGTAAGAAGTGAGAATGGATGCCAAAATGTGAGTTCTCCCAGCCGGACACCACCGCAGATGCCAGACAAATCGCGAAGAGAACTAAGACACAGACCGCAACCCCTAACAAGGCAGCGGCATCAGCTAACAACACTGTTCCCCTGTTGGAAGACACATTCTTGGCAGAAATGGCTGGCATTAAGGATTCGTTTAACGAATTTGCCCTAGACCTGAAGAATATTCAAGCGGACCTGAGGGAAACGAACAAGAAAATATCAGATGTTTCTGCTCTCACATCTTCATTAGAAAATTGGCAGATAAGATTAGAGCCATATGTAGTATCATTAAGGCAGAGGCTGGCTAAGGTTGAGAGTAAACTAGAAGATCCTGAGGGAGGAACAGGAGGAATAATATTATGGTGTTTGGGTGCTTGAAGAAGCTGAAGAAACAGCTATAATTCAGTTTACACAGAAGCTTTTGGCCAAAATAGCTGGTCCCCCACCACAATTCACAGTGTATCAAGTAGAATGGGCTCATCACTCGCTGAAACCTCAACCTCCTCCAGGGGCTAAGCCTAGGCCTTTCATTATTCGGCTCTTGAGCTACATCGACCAACAGCACATCTTAGGATAAGTTAAAGAACTTCAAGAGATTAAATGGGAAGATGCCAAGCTTAGATTTTCTCATGATCTGCCAGTTAGTGTCAAACAGAAGCAGTCGGCACCATAGTTGCATTAAAAGCTGATAGCATCTGGAATTCGATTCCGGATGATTTACCCAGCCAAATTGATGGTGCAACATCAGGATAATTGGAGAAGTTTTGGAGATGCAGACCAGGCAGCTGAAGAACTACCCACCATGTATACTGATTTGTCTACTCATCGTTGAGTATCCAAAAGACGGTTCAACAGTATGGCTACTTCACATCATGGCATCTGCCTGAGGAGAAGATAATCTTTTCTCTCTTTTTTTTATCATTTTGTTGTCCGATTATAATATGCACACCTCCTTTTGGATCCCTTATTAAGGATGCCTCTGTAGCTGGAGGCCCTATTCTTTCCCTTCCCCCCCTTTTTCCCCTCCCCTTTTTTTTTCCTCTTTCTCCTGTTCTTTTTAATTTTTGTGCAGATTTAAATGGATCAAGGAACAAACAACAGGGTCTAGCCCAAAAGGTGGGCGAACATCATGGCCGACCGTGCCCAACATTACGGGACTCATTTTAAATTTTTTTTCCTTTTCTCTTTCCGCTCAAGTCCTGCGTGGCGCTGCTATTTGGGTCACCTTTTATAATTCAATGGGGGGGTAATATTTGAATCTTGAAGGAGGGAACGCTTAGTAATTTATCCACTACCTTCCTGGGGTCTGGGTCTTTAGATGAATCTTTATGTTATCCTCCAGCAAATAAATCGGATGTAATGACCCGTATTATGCTTCACTGTAGACCCAAAAGATTTTCCATGAGCTGCATTGCAGTTTGACTTCAATTTGCTGAGGGTTTAGCTTTAAATATGAGGATTAGTTACCTGAGTTCATTAAGGAAGGGTTTGGGAAGATGGGTAAATTTATACTAATAGATAAATATATATATTGGAGCTTTGTTTGAAAGATAGATACAGTTTTGAACTTAAAAGCTAACAAGAACATGGGACTTTATAGAGGGGTATCTGTTGTGAAGGTGGTATAGGATGGGAAGATTACTCTTTAACTAAAATATTGGATGCCACGCTTTTTGGGGGGGACGAGGCAGGATACGCTTAATCGGGTAGATCATCACGTCTTGGCAAAGGGTGATTGAGCACACACATTTAATGGGGCATTTCAAATTCAAGATAACCAATTTGGTGGTTGGGGGTTGCGATGCTCATAAAGGTATGTTGTGGGGGGGTCTTATTTCAAGGGGATGGGGAGGGGGTGGGAATGGGAAAAAATCCTTGGGATGGGAGAGTACTGCCGCAGATACTGTCAGTCTAGTAATATATCACTCAATGGTGTCACTGGTTGTCATAAAAGTGGGATATAATAAGGTAGATACAATTAAAAATGTCAGGATATCATTTTTGTACATGGAACATTAAGGGGGCACAAACCCCAGAAAAACGTATGCAAATATTGATACATCTCTGTAACATACAAGCAGACGTAGTTTTTTTGCAGGAAACACACCTTTTATCCACTCAAGTGCTTTACTTTCGTAGGCTTTGGGTGGGACAAGTTTTTGGGTCTGGCTTTAAGTCACGTAAAAGGGATACTGCAATCTTAATTGCCCGTAGAATCCCGTTTCCGTTATTACAAGAGATCTTAGACTCAGAAGGCTGTTATGTGATTTCACGGCAGTAGTATAGGTCATACTGGAGGTTATCCTTGGCTCTATGTATGGTCCAAACTTGGATGACCGTAAATTTTTACAGATCTTATGGCTATGCTAGCTCCACTGTCCATGACTCCAATAATTGTAGGAGGAGACTGGAATCAGGTGTTGTCAAACAGCCAGGATGGAACAGGGCCCCCAAAACATCACTGTCTCCAGGTCAAAGGCCCAGATGGAATTAATGCACCTAGTAGGGCTAGCAGACCCTGGCGAATCATGTACCCAACAAGGAAAGAATACTCATTTCATTCACCTATTCACAATACATTTTCTTGTATTGACTATTTTCTGGTCAGTAGTGATTGTCTTCTTGGTGTTGCATCAGTTTTTTACTCCTCAAAAACTATATTGGACCATCAGATGGTTCAACTATTCATAGAGCTTGTTCCTAACATTCAGCGAGATAAGCTTTGGAGGATTAATAACCAGATTATAAAATCATAAGATCAAATACAGCATTTACAATCCTTCATCTCCAATTTCATAGCCGATAACTCTTTATCAATTCCCAGGAGACATATCCTATAGTGTGCACTCAAATGTGCTCTAAGGGGAGAGCTAATAAGTTTGTCTGTTAAACACAAAAAGCAGAGAGATCAAGCCCTTTTCTCTTTAATCGATCAGATTACATTGGCGGAAGCGAACCTTTCAGCTCTGTCCCCTGATGTGGATTGGGAAAAGCTGAATCCTTTGAGCCCAGTACAATCACCTGCTGGCCAAAAGGCCGAATTTCTTATGCTCAAATCCAAAATATCTTATTTTGATCAGAGGGAGAGCAGGAGAACTATTGGCACTTAGAATAAGAGCTCAGGTTGCTGATAGAATAGTGATCTCCCTTCAATCATCTACTGGTACAATTCAGACCTCACCCCAAGATATTTGTGAAAACTTTAAACTTTATTATAAGAGGTTGTATACTCCTACTAATTTTTCTTTTTCCCAACAATTGTTGGACTCATACATCAAAGATGTTAAACTGCCTACACTTACGGAGGCACAATCCTCTGTACTTAAAGCTCTAATAGAAATAAAAGAGGTACTACAGGCTATTGATTTGCTTACACCAGATAAATCCCCTGGTCCAGATGGGTTTACATCTAATTTTTATAGGCCCTAAAAGATACACTAGCTCCCATTCTTTTAAACACCTTTCATTATTTTTATGAGCATGATATTTCAGACAAATCTTTAACTCAAGCCATTATTATAGTACTACCCAAACTGGGAAAGGATCCTTCGCCTGTACATAATTACAGGCCTATTTCACTTATTAATGTTGACCTGAAAATCTTGGCCAAGATTTTGGCTATGAGTTTGGGTTGGGTTTGGGACTCCTTAATTAGTGCAGAACAAGTAAGATTTGTTAAGGGACGACTTTCATCAGACCACATCAGAAAGTTGGCGTACTTATTTTCTGTCTCCAAAGATTCGTACACACCGGCAGCTTTAGTCTCCTTGGATACAGAAAAGGCTTTTGACAGAGTCTCCTGGGAATATCTGTTTTCTCTACTTCCCAGATATGGTATCCCACCGGAATTTCTCACTTGGGTTAAAATATTGTACTCTTCTCCCTCCATAAGAGTTCACTGTAATGGAATACTCTCACAGTTTTTAATTTGAGTCGGAAGTTCTAGCTCAAGGTTGTCCCTCTCACCATATCTATTTAATTGGTTTCTTGAACCCCTTACTAGGAAACTAATTCTTCACCCTTAATATCGGAGATCACAATAGGGACATCAGAATATTAACTTTCCGTATATGTGGATGATATTTTACTACACGTTTCATCTCCCTCACAGTCCCTCCCAGCAGCACTTGAATTAATATCACAGTTTAGTTTGTTCTCCAATTACAAACTGAACCTAGATAAATCAGAAGTACTTCCTCTTAATCAGTACTTTCAGAAAGCAGAAATATCTAGAATGGGTTTACAGTGGAAACCAGATAAGTTTAAATATTTGGGAATCTTTCTTCACCCCTCTCCTAAAATAATGAAAAAGTTTAATCTTGACGCTACCTTAAATCACATACGAGAGGATATTAAGCACTGGTCTTTATTACCTTTATCTATTTGGGGTCAAATGAGTATAATAAAAATGAATTTGTTACCCCATCTATTATACCCATTACAAATGTATAATTGGGACTTACCTAAATCTTGGTTTATGCAGGTACACAAAATTATTAATGCTTTTTTTGGGCTGGGAAAAAATCAAGAAGAGTATATAGTAAACTTACATGGACTAAAAATGATGGTGGTCTTCAGGCCCCCAATCTATACTTATATTATCTTGCCATACACCTAACCAGACTTAGACATTGGATGCTTCCGTCAGAGCACAGGTCTGATTCGATGTACTTTCCTCTCTGGCTTGGAATCAAGAAATCCCTGTGTGGGCTATATGATATGTATCCAGAAGTCCTTCCCTTCCTGAATAAGAAAAATCTTCCAAACAAATTGAAGGGATCCCCGCTTGATGCTCTTTTAGCTACACAGTATCAACTTAACACGTTACTTAGGACTAATGGGTATAAGGATGTAACACAACCTCTTTTCAATAATCCTAACTTGTTGATTTCTGGTAAACCAATAAAGACTAATGTTTTTTGGCCCAATATGGGGATTGAAAGAATAGAGGAATTGATTACTAATCAGAGACTGATGCGATTCCAGGAAGCCAATAGTAAATACCATTGGTCCACCAGTCATGTTTTTAAATATCTGCAGATTAGTCACATGTTAACACATTATTTTGGTACTGGGAGGTGGACTACTCCTCTCTTAACTGTATTAACCCCGTATCTCAAATCGGTTCCGTCAACTCACTTAATCTCATACACTTACAAATTTCTACAGACCACGATTGCTGGACTGGAAGGACAGAGATTTTATTAGTGGGATCAATCTCTTCCTTCTTCTGACCCCCCCAGATGTTGGTCAAGAATATGGAAACACTTATATAGATATGTTAATGGACAGGTATAGATACATGCAATTCAAATTGTGCATACATGTATTATACCCCAGTTACATTATCTAAGATGGGTTTTCTGCAGTCTAATCTTTGTACCAAATGTTCTCGAGCTCAGGAGACTTGTTGCATATGTTATGGTCATGTGATAAAGTCTTTCCATTATGGAGAGTATTAGGTCCTGACTGGACCCGCTTGCTAGCCCTTTCAGACAAATTCTACCCCGGAAATATGTATTGTAGGAGATTACACGATGCTCCATGGCAAAACCCAAAGAGCATATATGGAGTTGATATCTGTTTGTGCCAAAAAGTATTACTTAGACATTGGGTAGATACCTTTATTCCAACATATACCAATGGTATAAAGAAATTATGTGTTACAGGAGGAATGGGTTGTTGCAGGGTTAACCAAAGAATGGGGAAATACAAAAGCTTTGGGACCCTTTTTATAACTTGTTATTAATCCAACCTGATAGAGTAACAGCTAACTCTCATGCCCCCCCCATGATCTAACCTATACTTTTAACAGAATTTTCCATTGACATGTATTTAGGATTATCAGGTAGTATCTGTGGCAGCCAAGGATTGAGATGGAGGGGGGAAGTGAGGGTAGGGGTGGAAGTGGGTGAGGGGAGGTTACAGACATTAAATGTGGTTATGTATTATCGTATGGAGATTGGATGTCTTGATTAACAAATATATATGCAATATGGTATGGTCTCCTGTATGCAAGATGTCTGTACCTATGAAAATTAATAAAGTATATTTAATGAAAAAAAAAGAAAATCAAAAAACAGCCATTCTATTGGTGGGTTTTGCTGGGCAGCAAGCACCTAGGGCAGTTAGATCATCCTTGGTTTTGCACATACACACTGATAAGGGTATATAGCTGACTAAAGCTAGTATTGGGTAACAGTGCAACAATTCATGAAAGGTGCTGACTATTACAACAGTGCAGAAATCTGTAGGTGGTACATAAACAGGCAGTATAGCGCAGTGGTTTAAAGCTCTGTGCTGCAAATCTGGTGACATGCAGCAGACCAGACCTAGGTTTGAATCCCACAGCTTCCACTT
Organism: Neoceratodus forsteri; assembly: GCA_016271365.2. Classification (NCBI taxonomy): domain Eukaryota; kingdom Metazoa; phylum Chordata; order Ceratodontiformes; family Ceratodontidae; genus Neoceratodus; species Neoceratodus forsteri. The sequence continues at coordinate 313,043,040 of CM028134.1, read as the reverse complement.
GCATACTGTGTGACCCTGAGTAAGTCACTTAAATTCCCTGTGCTCCCAGGTCGCTCTTGTAAAAGAGCTTTCAGCTAAGTGTGCTACTCTTAGTTAAACAACTAAATTAAAAAAAAAACACTACTAAATAATAGTGCTGGATAACAACGTTCTGAAGCATAAAGGAAAAAGAAATATGGATTACACCTTATGCATCTTATGCCACAATAATGGATGCTGAAGTGTGTATGGGGGTATATGGATAAGGGGGGTGCCCAAGCAACATATCCCCCCCGTTGCTTTATGAAGAGGCAAATACAAAAGGGTGAGTAATGGGTTATATCTTGTAGAATGAATGGCATGAAGAAAAGGTAGCTGAGCATGATATTGTTGGAAAGTGTGGTAAGCAGAATAATTGAATAATGAGGAACATAACCAAAAGACTTGGATGATAACAAAACCTTTAAATGTAAGGTCTAACCAAGTGTTAGATAATGCAGTACCTAAATCACCTTCATGTAATAGTTCATTAAGAGAATTACCAGCCTTAGTTATATTAGTGCTGATATAAATGAGATGTGTACCCTTTCAATCTAATAAGGATTTGAGCTTCAGGGTGAGTGGGTCGATATGCACATTAAAAACTGGTAAATACTTTCTATGGCATTGACATAATCAGGGTCACTACCATTGTAATCAAGTTCTGGGGTAGGAACAGGTGTGTTAACAGTATGGCCAATGATAGTGCATTCATGTGGAACAAAGCAGAAGCTGGGCATGTCAACACCACAGCTGAGAGGTCAGTAGGAGAACTTCTTGTAGTTGGTCACAACGTAGTATTGTCCTTCACTGTTGTACTGTAGGTAAAATGAATTTGAGGAAGATGCCACTTTGTGAGGTTGTAAATGGCAGGTAATGGAGGCATTTGTCATCTGGCTGGTGAGGTGTTGCATGGCTTCTCATGACATGTGCTGTTCAGAAGATGCTGGAGTAGCCTGAGTAGACAATGTGACATTGACATGAGCAGAATTAGATTCAAACAGGTTATCAACAAAAGTATATGACCATTCTATAGAGTTCATGGAGTAACCACACACTGGTGTAGTTATATCAAAGACATCACATTGGTACAAATAGCAGTAGCCCATTATTGCACAGCAGTCCATATGCAGGGCTACCCAGGCATTCTAGTTGAGGATGAAACACCAGCCAGTGAGGAAGGTTGATCTGTTCTCTGTAGATGCTGCCCTCAAGATGTCCAATGGAGTGAACTTTAGCCAGCTTGTCAAAGACTGAGGAATCCTCCTCGAAATTGGTAGAGACACCATAAAGGAAATGTACATGGTGTCCCTAATGTTATAATGGCATGTCGTGTAGCAGGGTCCTTGATTCAGGTGAGTTGTGACATAACCCAAGTTCCTAATGGTAGCTAAAGAAAAGGAAATGGTTCTGGCCATGCACTTGGTAGTATAGGCCATAATTCTACAATATGGCAGTACCATTGAACCATACATTTATCTTTGATCAAATCGGGATACACTCGATTCCAGATCTCAGAAGAGATTAGTGATAATGTTTATGGCATAACTACCATAAGCTGAACAAATTGGTTCCCTGCCTATGTGTTGCTCTTTAGTGTCTTTATTACTACAGGCAATCAATTCATTGACCTTGTTTTGTGTCTCATTAAATAAATGTGCTATATGTGCATGTTATACACCATGAATCTTTCCTCCTGAGATAAACCACCAGTACCATATAGCATGGGCTGTATCACCTTTTGAGCTTGTTGACCGTTAAAGTATTTTATATGTCATCAAATATTTGCCAAATTAGCCTTATTCCAAATTGTTAGGCCAGAGCCAAACATGCCTTTACAGTACCTGCAATCCTACTATGCTTGCTACACCAAACTTCGTTTAGGACATTTGAAGTGGAACACCCTCAATGCTCAGTAGTGTGTTGCCCAGCTATAGGGTCGTGTGCACATACCTGATATGCCACAACAATGTCTAGTGACATGGTAGCATGAAATTTGGAAACATTCACACTGAAGCAATGACCAAACTCAACCATGTTATAGTGAGAAATATTAAAACAAGAGGAGCATGCATAAAATTAACATTGCTGATAAGTGTCCCAGGAATGGAAGTTGCTGCCAGGCCACTGGGTGGAGCTGGTTCCATTATAGGGCATTGTAAAGGTTCATCAAAAGAAGCTGGTATGACTGTAAGGAAAGAACAGCAGTTGCAATAGATTGGATTAAACAATGTTGGCACATTGTGATGTTATAATACTTAGCACAAAATTCTGGTCCCAATGCTGCTGCAATGTTGTACAGCCCTATATGATGCTGGCTGACTTGGTGTATGTGCAAAGTTCCATTGAGACAAATACAGGTATTGGGCCAACTTTGAAAGGTCCTTTGGCAAGGTGGACCACTTAGAGGTCCTGTTCAGTATAATTGCCAGTTCTCCATTCAATCTGCACACTGGAGTTATCTGGAGATGTCACCATGGCCCTAAGATAGGCATCTTTTCCTTCAGTCATGGTTACATGGGTAGATGAAAGTCACATGGCCACACCCTATTGGAAGTTGCAGTGATGTGGCTCTTAGCAGGGGTAGCAATCATATGTCACAGAAGGGTCTGGTGATGATTCAAGGATGGTTCTACAACACTTACCAAAACCCACAGTAAAATGTAGATTGCGATTCACAACATTCTAAAAAAAAATCAAACAGAAATAGCTACAAATACAGGTATCCACCCCCACCCGTCTGAGGAAGGAGAAATAAACCGCTTTGTGAAATTTCAAATGAATGGCATGGTACCATTTTTGTTTGGACCCCTTTTTGTTCATCAGCTATACCTGATAGACAGCAGAGCTCAATTTATTCATGATGTAGAAGGGACTGCCCTACTTGTTTGCCAATGAATGGGCTTATGTACAATATTGCAATACCATGACTTGGTCACAAACTTGCCAATAAACTTCTTTTACAGTTCTGTCCAAGTGCATTTTGGATCTTTCCTCAGCTTTGCCCATGTTTTGGGCAAAAAAGCAGTAGGTTTGGACCAAATTGTCTCTCAGTTGTTGAACATAAGTGTCAGCCAACACTCTGTTCATGGTTGAGGTGTTGTGGTCTAACCACAAATGCTCTGGCAGTCTCATCTTCCAGCCAGTCATCACCTCAAAGGGTGCACTGGGTTGCTGCAGCAGGGGTGGCTCTAAGCACCATTAGGAGTAAGGGCAATAAAGTATCCCAATTTTTGGCATTTTCATTTGCAAATTTACATAGCATCAACTTGATCTGTCTGTTGGCTCTCTCTACATTTTCAGAAGACTGGAGGCCATAGGCTATGTGAAACTTCTGTTTTACTCCTAGCAATCCCAGGCATTCCTGCATCAATTGTCCAACAAAAAAGGCTCCCTTATCAGAATCCACCTTGAGAGGTAGGCCCCATCTAGAAAATACCTGTTCTACCAGGATCTCGGCTGTAGCCTTTGAAGTATTGTTTCTGCAAGCAAAGGCCTCAACCCAACTGGAGAAGAGTTCTGTGATTACAAGCGATTACTTGTTGCTCCTACTGGTGATGGGCAAGGGTCCAATAAAATCAATTTGTATGGTGCTCCATGGACTAGATTGCCATTGTGGCAATAGTTTGGCATTATTTTTTCCAGCGGTGGTATTGTTTTGGCCCAAGTGATACATTTGTCCACATAGCGTTATATATCTGTTGATTGACCAGGACACCAACCTATGGTTTTCAATCTCTGTAGAGCCTTGTCTGCACCTTGGTGTCTACCTGTAGCTGAATAATGCACCTGGTAAAAGAACTCTGTTCAGAGTCCCTTGGGGACCACCCACAATTTTGCATTCCCAGAACTGCACAAAGCTAACTTCTGGTCTGTAGAGAGCATTAGATCCTTGGAATGTCTCTTAAAGGGGTTTCTTGCCAACATTTCCTTCTCTGTCTCTTTGAAGAGGATCTTATATACCTCTTTTATTTCAGGATCTGCTGTCTGTGCTGTGGTCAGATCCATTGGGATTGCTTGGGTCCTCTTCTGTGTGGCTACTTTATGGGCCTCAGTCTGGGTTTTGGTAGAGGATGGCATCATCTATACCTCCTCCTCCTCTTAAGCTCCTGCCTAGACTAAGGTGTCCGCTCGACCATTGTACTCATAAAATGGGTCTGATTTGGTATGGGCTTTCACCTTCTGGATGTAAAGCTTATAGGGGTGTTTTTTAGTCAGGCTGTCATTGTAGCAGAATAAATCTTTAGGCTTAACTGGAGTTCTGTCTGAAGAAGTATAGTCATGGGCAAGGCCCCTAGGATTCTGCGGCCACAGAATTTTGCACAGAACTTGCAATCTACCACAGAACTTCTGCAGTGCCACAGAATTCAGTGTTCTTGGTGATTTTTTATTAATATTTATGTTTATCCATAGAATCTGGTTCCCTACCTCTCTTTTTATATCTAAAATCCCTCTAAGATCAGAATGTGATGTTATCATTGCTCTAACATCATAAATTAGCTAATGAAATGGCTGCATTCTGCAACAGAAATGAACAGTCACTTATCTACCACAGCTCCCACTGCCAGAGGCAGTGGTGCAGCACATCAGGCATGGTGACATTTGCTCAACCTGCATTATGGCCTAATACAATTTTCAGTCTTACGTTATTGCACTAGGGCCAATTTAAACAAAGCCTTGTCTATAGCATAGACCTGCTAAGTTCATACCTCACTTTGTACAAACTTATTTGTGCCTTTAGGGTATAGAGATGCCATCTGAAATGAATAACGGGTAAAATGAATTTACCTGTCATTTTTAAGAAAAATAAAGTAATTATGCCAGAAAAGTGAAATATAATAATGTGTGGACCTGCTGAAAGAACAGACCTGTTAAATAATTGCACTGTACACATTTTTGCCAGGGGTATTGATTACATATTATCACTGGTTGATAGAGTCAGCCAAACATTATGGAGAAATGTGTTCAGGGCCAGCTGTTGTGCCAGAGGGTAGCATGTTGTGTTTCCTTGCTGGCAACTCAGGTTCAGAGATTATTTCTGGGACCTGGCTGGACAACACTAGAACTGGGGGAACACATCACTGCTCTGAGCCTGGGGAGGTATGATGCAGTGTTCTGTCACACAATGGACAGATTGTGATGGGCTGAGAGCTCTATCTCACAATTGGTTCACATGCATGTCATGGTCTGATGGTGTTACATAATGTACCAGGGGAGCAGGCTGGCATGAAATGAGTTTTGCAGTAACTCCTCTATTCTGTTTATTCCATTTCCAATGGGACTTGTATGAATGAGGATGCAATTTCATGGAAATTAAAACAAACAAAACACACACACACACACACACACACACACACACACACACACATACAGTATCTCTTTCTCTTTCTCTCTCTCTCTCTCTCTCACTATATATACACACACATATTTGTATGTATGCTACAGATTGCGTATAAATATGTAATTGATACACAGTGTAGACCTCATGAGTGGCGTAGATACCATTCATATAGAAATACCTTATTTACCACATAAGGTCCCCTCTGCATATTTCATTTATGCAATAGGCTAGGACCTTAAGGGAGAGATATTTGTTTTGCCTTTTTAGGCATAAAATTATTTCTATAAGTCTGTTATTTTTGAACTAGTGTTACTGTGCTTTTCCCCATCTTGATTGCTATAACCACTGTCATGAAAGTGAAGTCAGGATGACAAGCTGACACTGTGATATGATAATTTGCTAGTGCCACAGAATTTCCACAGAAATTACAAACCACAGCTGAAGTTATGCAGCAAATGGTAGTCTTACACAGAACTTGGCCCCACTGTGCCGCAGGAAAAGTAGGGGCCTTGGTCATGGGTTATCCAAAAGGAAGAAACTCAGCCAGAGAGTTGCAGACCCATGCTGAGTCAGAGAAAATGATGGTGTCCAACTCTTCTTTGTCTTGGATGATTTCCAGAGCACAGGCAATGGCTGCAAGTTCTGCATACTGTAAGGATCAACTTGTGCACTGCCTGGATACCTCAGTGGTGTCACATTTGATGCAGAGGACCAGAAGTCAAAGCCTACCACCTGCTGTTCTTCTTGATAAAAGGATGAACCATCAGTGAAGATGTGGTGTATGGCTGTGTCTGCCAATACAGTAGCAGTGGCAGGCAGAAAGGGGCTCAGATCTGGTAGAAAGGGTGGTTCCAGGCCTCACTTGTGTGGTCCTCCATGATAAAGGACTCTATGTGCCAAGATGGATGACATCATTGTGGAGTGTACAGTAATGGCTTTGTCTTGCAGGAGTATTGACTGATGTATAAGTCTAGTGTTGGAGACATTACTGTCCTTAACTCTGTCTGATAGCAGAAAATTGGTATGGGTGTGACAGGTGTGCAGTATCACAGGTGAGATGCCTACGATGTATGTGAAATGCTTGATAGCCCAAGCCATAGCAAGGAGGTTCATTTCACAATGAGAATACTTCTGTTTAACTGGGGACAGTAATTGGGAAGCACAGGTGATAGGCCTCAGTGCTCCATTTGTCTTCCGTGCTACCGCAGACATTGCTGTGTCTGTGGTTTCCATTTTCAAATGGAAGGGCAGTTCCAGGTTCAGATTGACCAGAGCTAGATCTGAGGCTAATGCTTGTTTCAAGGATGTGGCAGCAGCCAAATGTTCTGGTCTCCATGATCAAGGAATGTCCTTTTTCAGTAACTCATAGAGGGATGCAGCTTCTGTGCAAAATTACAGATAAAATCTCTGGAACAGTTAACCATGCCCAAGAAATGCCTAAGAGCGGAAACACTCATAGGTAAGGGCAAGTTTTGGATACCTTGGACCTTGTCCAGGGTGGGGCGCCTACTCTCAATGGTAATGCGCAGACCCATAAAGGAGACTTCTGGGTGGCAAAGTTGTGTCTTTGTTGGGTTGCACTTGAGGTCTGCTGTTTGCAGAAGTGAAAGGAGTTCCTCTAGGAATTGTAGGTGTCTCTCAAGGTCTGCTGTGACCAATAGGTCATCCACATACTGCAGGAGGCATTCTGTGCAAGAAAACCCCTTCAGGTCATCCTTCATGTGGATGTGAAAGAGGGAGGGCTATTGTGAAATCCCTGCGGGAAGCAGATCCACATGTACTGGCATCCCTCAAAGGTGAATGCAAACCTATATTGGCACTCAGGGGCCACAGGCAGTGACCAAAAGCAATTGGAGATGTCCAGGGCACTGAACCATTTGTGTTTAGGTTTGAGAAGCTTTAGCACATCCGGGGATGATGCCACTGTGGGTGCCTAGCTTGGGATGGCATGACTGAGCCTCCTGTAGTCAATAGTTAATCTCCAAATATTGTTGGATTTCTTCACAGGCCAAATTGGGGAATTGACGATGGACACACACAAGGCCTGATGACCCTTGTTTCAAAAGAGATTCAACTGTGACCTTCAGGGAAGGGATGGCCAGTACTGGAAAAGGACACTGTTTCTGCCTCATTGGGTCCTCACCAGTTACCCATATGAGGGTATCCATTTTGCCACAGTCATGTTTGTTTTTAGAAAAGGCATCTTGGTGCATTTCCAGTATAGGCCTCAAATCCTTGAAAAGAGGATGTTGTTGAAACATGGACATAACGTCTTATTCTGCTTCATTGACTTTTACTGCTGCCACATGCGAGTCTGAAATAAGCAGTAACTGGTTAAGGCTGGATACCTGTAGCAATAGCCTGTATGGCTAGGTCCACCACGCACCTGTTTCTCAAGAGAAAATCAGACCCCAAGATACTCCGATGGTTGGGGAGAACCCTGAGATCAAAATGGTGCTGCACCTGCAGCATGCCTATGCTGTTTGGTATCAGCTTGTATTGATAGGTTTTAATCATGGTCCCCTTGAAGGTCTGGGATAAGTCTGCTCTCCCTGAAAACCAACGAGAATGCTCAGGATCATCCTGATGTAACACTGGGATGGCTGCTCCTTTGTCCAGAAGCAATTCAAGCTGGCAGCCCCCAACCAGTGCTTTCTGCACATGGCTGACCAGAGTCATCAGAAACAAGAGGAGGAGTATTTGAACTGGGGCATGACCCTGTTAATCCCAGTCTGTTCATGCTTGTAAGGCATCGTAGAGGCTTGGGTCCAATGCATGGAGCTCCTGTATGGGTTACAGAGTATTTTGATGTTCGCTGTCCTCGGATCAACATTTGATCTGGAGACGGCTGCTGCAATCAGTCCAAATTTCATTTGGACTTTGTACTTCCAAAGTTGCTTCACTTTGGCTTCCAAATCCTTGTAAGATGGGCTCTACCACTGTCTCTGTCCATTGTTCCCCCTTTGATATTTCTTTTTCTACAATTTTTTGTTTTGCTGAGAATCCTTTGATTTCCCCTCTGTCTCATACTAAATAGAAGAGTCCACACTTTGCTACATGGCAGCAACTTTAGACTTTTAGCCTTGGCCCAGGTCCCTGGCATGTACCTGGTACATGTGCTCCACCCTTTCGTTGATGTCATTTAGGGTTTCCCGTCTGGGAATATGGTGACTTCCACCTTCTCATGGATGGTGGGCTGGAGGTTTCTCAGGAATAGGGCCTTGTACTCAAGTGAATCACAGCTGGTATATTCACTGGCAAACTCCTGTTGGTACCATATGCAAGTCACAAATGACTTCATATTGGGCTGGTGTTTCTTTAGCATGCTGCTTCATCTGGTTCACTATCGTTATGCTGACCATGTTAGGGTCATGTACTGCCAGGAGGCGAGCCATGAATCTTTCGAAGTGAGCAGTGGCGTCTTTACATATGACTTCCAGCAACTTCACCCACAACATGGGACTGGTATGCCGACCGAACAGCGACAATTTTTTGATGAACAACATTACAGTGGTAATTTGATTTTGCCATTGTAATGTACCCGAGGGACCCCAGCACTGCTTTCTCCTGATATAGCAACCCTCCCCCAATCAACTCCAACTCTGAGTTGATAATCCTAAAGTCTGGGGGGTACAGGGGGTTTGGGGGTCAATGCTCTGCAAAAAAACAGACAGTTTGTCTGATAGATATATATGCCAACTGCAATTTTCAGTCGACATAAATCCTTCACTGTAAAATTGGTCAACAAAATTCTTGTCAAACTGGCTTTGTAGACCCCTGTGGGTCCATAGTTTGCTTTAAACTTGGACTTGGTACTCAGGTGCATGCTTGACAATCTGACAATGTTGCTGCACTTTCTCCAAATGGCAGTTAAGGTTGTCAGTAGGTGCCATATGATCAGTTTTGACTGCAATGTATCAAATGGCCTGTGTGGACTGTAAGGTGCTAGGGCTTGCTTGTGGTGTTCCCTGCTGTACCTGCATTATGATGGTTCTGGCAACTGCCTCAGCCATGGTGGTGGCAACACCTTTAAAGCTGCACTGTCAGATTTTTCCAAGAATCTGTAATCTCACTCACCATTCTGAATTTAGGCTCTGTGGTGCTCCATATTTCATCCATCAAGACACAACCAATTGTTTGTTTTTCTTCCTTGTACTTTTGTAAGAAATCCAAATATAACTTTGCCATTCTGTGCTGTGTGAGACACCACCTTTGGTTTGATAAGAACCTGCCCTTGGCTCTATCTGCACTTCTAACAATGTCTAAAGCAGGTGGGGGAGGTGTGCAACCACTATCAGTAATTCAATCCTACTTCCTTCCTCCTACAGTCCTCTATATTTTCTCCATTTCTGTCTCATTCTCCTTGTGCATGACAGCTAGTGTCATCCTGCCTACAAGCTTCCCTGAAGTCCTGCAATTTCACCTCAGAATGGCTAGAAAATTATTAATTACAGATGATCTAATGCACCAAGAAACCTATAATGTATAGCTTTATTTATCTATCATTTCTGTTGTACAGTAGCCTGCTGCACTTTTCACACATTGTATTTATTAGTTATCAGTGTATCAGTGAGCACCCCATGAGCTTTAGGTGTCTACAAGTGCACTGATGATGAGACACATTTGTTGTAACACTGCCTTGTAACACATCCCATTTATACTTTTTGTAATGCACTCCTATGTCATGTTCCCTAATGCAGCACTTAATAATTGTTGTATGTATACTATCTCCCTCCTCAGAGTCTTAATTGTTTCCTTGATGTAATAAATCCCACATTTCAGCACCCTGATTTAGTGCTTACTCATATTGATATGCAGTCACTCTTTCAGTGTCCGGTGTCTCCAACCACACTGTAGTGTTGTTCTCCATGCTGATGTTTATGATACAGATGTTTATAATAAATCCATGTTCCCTTTCCATGATGCCAACTTTTGCTTCTTTGAGATCACCCTCCCCTACGTCCAAGGCTGTCAGTTCATGCGCCATATATACCCTCCCCAAAAAGCACATGCTCGGTGGTCTACTTGACTGAACCACCTGCTATCATGCACGATGTATCCATCACCTTCCACAAACCCCATGCCATCACCTTGACATTGCCCCATCACCAACACCTCTGTTTGGTTACTGCGCTTGTGCATGTGTACTGTTGAAGTTCACTATATGATTAATGGAATAAGATTCCCACTCACTGACAGTCAGTCGTCAGCTCATGGTGGTGGTGAGAAGAGGTTGATATGCAGATTGCACCTCCTTCAGGATTCTGTTGTAGTAAGTGTTGTGAGGGTGGTTGCACTAGATGACCATTAATTTGTTGTGTGGAGAATTTATATTACTGCATGCAATTTTTGGGGGCGGGGGGCTACAGGAACATGAAGAATGTCCATACCATTTTGTGAATAACATTACCTAAATTCAACTATCTATGCAATGTAAAGATGCACTGAATAGTGGTGCCTCACTTATCTCCTTTGTTTACAGGCAATGCATTTCAACACGTTCTACCACCTCTGAGACAACAAGGTGAGAATGAGATTCAAAATGAAACTATTGCTGCTGCTTGCTGCATATTCTCATTTTCCTAAGTGTAACCCCCTTATAAATGGGGTTTACTAGAATTCCTCTAGTGGGCTCTTTAAGAGCTGCCAGCTTGCTGACCCAGTCAATTTACTAAGAAGGAGGGGACTGTGGGTTTTCTTGTCTCAAGTCCCACTCAGCCACAGGGTAGGTGCTCTATTTTGCCATTGCTAAGTAGGTAAAGTGGCCCCTTATTGGGCTGTGGTATTTATGTATTACATGTTGACTGAGTATTATGGAATGTAGTTTCTTTAAACCGTTTTCCCTTGCAGTGGGGACTTTGTGCGTTTTGCCCCTCCATTTTGTACCCGGACTGCCTATGGGGTCCAATGAGGATCCAGGGGCACTTAAAATGGAGCATTGTGCAGCCAATTAGAGCTGGGACTCTTTTGGGAGCCGGCTGCCAATGGAAGGTGTGGCCCGTGATCTGGGAACTGAAGTCCAGAAGGTGGGTCCTTCTTTGCACCAGTAGAAGGAGGTAGAGGGGATTGGCTGCAGAAGCCCTCCAATAGCATTGTATTTTGCCAGAATGAGGACCACCTGCTTAACGGCTGAGGGAGCAGAGTCGTTGTGGCCATAAGGAGAGAAGGAGCTCTGGGATCCTGCGTTGTAGAGTCTTCAAGCAGGAAGCGCATGTGGAAGCCAAGAAGTCGGGTAACAGTTTCGCCAGAAGGAGCCAGATAAGATCCACTGTGGCATGCAGGCAGAGGAGGCTGTATACATGACAGCTACCTACCAGGCTCAACCTGTAGAGGACTGGAGAATCTGCTTCAATCGCGCTTGGTCTGTCAGCAAAAGTGAAGCTGCATTGCATTACCCGGTTCGCACAGTGAAAACATTCGGCATTTTAAAGCAGCTGCCTGGTATGGTACCCCTCTGTCCTACATATAAATGTGTGGAGAAGTGTTTGAATCACAGGCCTGTGAGCTGCAAGTGGTGTGATAGTCATCCTTCTACAGGAGTCGTGAGTACTAAATCAGGGTAGCTCCCTGTCAGCAGTTCTATTGAGGGCAAGTTTGGTCTGGCTGCTCCACTGGCCACCTGGTCTGAGCATGCTGGCCCTAAGATCTCTTGGGATAGTGCCACCTTGAGGTTACATAAGCACTGAGAGTTGTGGATCAGCTGCTGTTTGAATCATCTTGGTCGTGCCTGGTTAATATTTTTGGGGGTGGTTGTTGGGTGGGTGACTGCAAGAAGTTGACAAATGGGCAAGTAATGACTAAGGTGATAGTTGTGACTCATTTTTCAAAACCTCAAATTAATGCCATAAGTATAAACCATTATTGTATGTTACCGTCAATCAGCAATGGTTTTGATCACACTGTTATACTACTGATACCCCCTCTTGCTGAATAGCACAATAGCATCAATTTCAATGGCTGACACACAATTAGACAGTAGTGAGGGGAGAAACAAGCTTAGCATGCAACCGTGGCCATTGGGGCCGGTGATGAGAGACAATGGGAGGTGAAATGACTTACAAATGGGAATTGTTGTTGTGAGACCTGGACAACTTTCATCCAACAGGAGGTGAGCAACTATTGCAGGTGGACATTTCCATAACACTAGGAAAGTGACCAGAGGTGTCCAGGGGAAGCCTCGGGGGGGGTGGAAAGGGAGTGGGCATTGGTTGGCGTGCTAAGTCTCTTCAGTCGTGTAAACCCGCTACACCCGTTGGTATAAGAGGTGAGCAGAGGATGGGAGGATACAAATGATGATGAGACATCATTGATGTTAAGACAGAGAACTATTACAGCTGTGCAGATACAAACCAGGCAGAGTGAAGTAACACAGCAGAGGGACACATCAAGGAGATCGGGAGGCATTGAGGCAAATACGGCTCAGGAGTGGTGGAAGACAGTAGGTTCAGGCAAAAGAAGGAAGAAGCTGGATATTGTGGGCCTACATTCAGATGTAGGCACAACAAACATGGGAAGGACAAACCTGGGTGTCCAGCAGGAAAACAGTTATGCACCCCTCGTCACACTGACAGGGGAAGGAAGCAACTGATAGGAACCATTGGAGGAACAAGCAGGAACAAGGAGGAAAGGATACACTCCCTCGGAGTATGGATCCGGGGCACACAATCTGGGAGACATGGGGGAACTTCTCTTGGGAGCTTTGAAATTTCCCCCAAACAAGAAAGTAAATTTTTTTTTGGGGGGGGGCACCTGGAGGAGATACAAGTAAAGTGAGAAAAGGGGTGGCATTGGTCAAGGTGGAGGGGAAATGAGCTGGTGGCGGTGGGTGCCAGTGCTCCAGTAGGAGATGCTGGGTTGCCCTGAAGCATCACTGGCAAAAGACAGGAGACTCCGGGTGGCGGCTCAATGAGGAGGATAGATGGGATGAGGGATGGTGCCTTGCTCCGGCGGTACAAACTGTCATTGTCCACAGTGATCCTGCAGAATGTAATGGAACCAAGGAGGTCAGGACAAATGGAGATATGGGTTCTAGCCTGGGTGATGGACATGGTTTGGGCAGGAGGGAAGGTGGAGAAGACAAGCAGGCTAATGTAGGGGGATGGGGACACACAGATAGTGAGTGGTAACAGGGATAATGAGGCAGTGAGAGTGATGCTCTTGGGTGACTGTTTGACTGCCTGGGACACCAGAACAGCCACCAAGAGAGCCAGTGTCCACCATAGGACTTTCAGTGAAGTTGGGAGGTGAAGAACAGTGAGAGAGGGAACCAGGAGTGGCTACTTAATTGAAACAGGGATGTATACCTGTAATCCATGACTCCGACTGGGCTGACGTGAGTGATAATGAGCCATGGATCACTTAGGTTGAGTAGATGTTACTCTGTATAGGGCCCGCTGACAGACGGAATGGCGTAGCAGTCTTTGTCTGCCATGAATATCTATTTTTCTATATTTGTTTGTGTCATCATCTGCGTGTGCTGGTTCCAGTTTCATCTTGGTGCTATACCCTGTGTCACACTTTGCGTGCGCTGGCCTACTCCGAGTGCTTTACTGGCCACCCAAAATTAAAAAAAAACAGACACTGATATTTGTTTTCTCACCATGGTATTCACCTTGCTACAACATAATTATACTTCTTTTGTTCTTCTGCTTTGATGTGTGTGTGTAGCGTGGGTGTTCATTTGGTAGTTCAACAGTCCCACCGTGTATAAATGCATCACTTGCTGTCAGTTGACTGCACTCATTATGACTCCCACTGAGTCTCAATCAGGGGCTATTTCACCTGCTTACCCTGGTAATGTGCTTCAGTTTCAGCCAGAGTACAGCACCATCACACAGACAATTGGGTCATCAAGCTAAATGTAGGAGTCTGGACAACAATTGCAAAGCACCTTGAATGGAGCACATAACTGTCTTTGCATCATATTGCCAGTCACACTGTCAGACATATCTGTGTTCCTTAGTGGCCTGTTTTTTGTACTATGAAACACAATTCTGTTGGGAATGAGCACTGGGAAATTATCCACAGTGGTTGATATATCTATGTTCCACCATCCCGGTGTCACTGTTGGTTTAGGGCTGTGCCACACGCACTGTGACCGCGAGTCAATCCGTGTTGATTTAGTAAATGAAGCTGATGCACCAGCCATCATTGGCAAGGGAGTGGGAAGCAGACAGCACCTCAGAGGAGGCAGAAGGGGGAATAACTGGGGGGCTAGGGGAAAAGGAGTGTTTTTGAGGCAGTGAAAAGAGCACGCAGAAAGAGAGAGAGAGAGAGAGAGAGGGAGAGAGCCCATAAAGGAGTCAGTCATAATTCTGGAGGACTCTGTTGTAAAGGGGATCATATGGTAGTGGTGAACAGGGAACAGGACAAGCAGCATCTGGGTAGAGTGCATGCCTGACATGACAGCAGATAGGGTACAGCAGCATATTGATCGTTGTGTACAGAAGATGGTGGGGAACCACACATCATTGTTCACTGGGGAATACATGCTCTGGAAGTAAGGCATATACAGGAGGTTCAGCACATATTTAGAGCAGTGTGGAAGCAATGCCAAGATGATGGAAGCAAAGTGGCATTCTGAGACATTATGCCATAGACAAGTGCATGTACAGACTGAGAAAGCGGGACCATGGACTTCAGCGAGTGGTTGATAACAATGGTTTGCCTTTCATAGGTTCTTAAAACTGAGTGTGGGTAATTCTGCTTTCTCGTGCCAACCCAGCATCGCTGATTTATTTATTTTTCTTAAATGCTTCAACATAGAAACATAGACTTTGACGGCAGATAAGAACCGCTTAGCCCACCTAGTCTGCCCATTTCCCTACCTCGAGGATAAGCTGCAGATCCTATTTGACCAACAGCCTATTTCTTCCTACCCCCCCACAAAAATTGCCTTATCTCTGTCCCATGCATTCATGAATTCTCCCACAGTTTTAGACCCCACAGCCTCCTCAGGAAGGCTGCTCCATGCATCCACCACCTTCTCTGTGAAAAAATACTTCCTCACCATGCCCCTTAGCCATTGTATTTTGTTTGCCTATTCCTCCCAGCCATTAACCAACCAATGGCCCTACACTGTCTCTCTAAAGCCACCCCTCAATCTTCTAATTATGTCCCCTTGTTCTTGCACATCTCTTTTTCTGAAGGTTGCTACCCTCTTGGACTTCGTTGATTCCACTGAGGTACTTAAAAGTTTCTATCATGCCCCCCCCCTTTTCTAAAGGGGATACATATTAAGCTCTGTTATTCTCTCCTTGTCTTGCTTCTCTTGCAGACCCTGCACCATTTTAGTCGCCCTCCTCTGAACTGCCTCCATCTTATCTATGTCCTTATGGAGATGGGGTCTCCAGACCTATATGCAGTACTCAAGATGGGGTCTCACCAACTGTCTGTACAGGGGGTTAACAACTTCCTGTTTTCTGCTGGTGATGCATCACCCGATACATCCCAGTATGCCCCCAGCCCTCCCTACCAATTTCTCACATTGCTTGCCAACCTTAATGTCATCTGATATGATTAACCCCAGGTTTCTTTCCATTTTAGTTATTATTACAACCCCCCCCCAATCATTGTGTAATCTTCCCCTGGGTTGTTGTTTCCCAGGTGCATTATTTTGCACCTTTTGCATTGAATCAAACTGCCGATTTCTTACCATTCCTCCAACCTTGCCAAGTCCCTTCTGATCTTTTTCCACACCTCCTTGAGTATCAACCTGCTGCAGATCCTTGTGTCATCTGCAAAGAGGCATACTTTTACTTCCAGTCCCTCTGCAATGTCACTTATAAAGACATTAAAAATGACTGGACCTAGTTCTGAACTCCTGTACCCCACATTAACACCTCCTTCTTCAGAGTGGATTCCATTTACAATTAATTTCTGTGTCCTGTTGTCCAGCCAATGTTTTACTCTAGGCTACCACCCCTGGGACCCACTCCCAGGCTTGTGAATTTGACTATTAACTTTGGTGTGGGACCAGTCAAATAGTTTGCAAGTCTATTGCAGGCCACGTCCACAGCCACCCTGGTCTACTACTTTGGTCACCCAGTGAAATAAATCAAATAGATTTGTCTGAAATGAACTTCCGCTGTGAACCCATGCTGCTCTGGTTCCTGTGCCCCATTGTCCTCTAGGTACTCAACAATTCTTTCCTTCAGAAGTAATTCCATCACTTTGCCTACCACAGAGGTCCAACTGACAGGTCTGTAGTTACCTGCCTCTGTCTTGTGAACGCTTTTATGAAGGGGAATCACATCTGCTTTCCTCCAGTCCTCGGTTACTACACCATCCTCCCATGATTTGTTAAAAAGTGTAGTCAGTGGTATCACTAGTTCTCTGCTTCATTCTTTTAGAATTCTGGGTTGAATTCCATCTTACTAACATACTAATTGCCAGCCGAATCAGCCTTATGGCCTATCGAGTTTGCTCAAACCTCAGATACCTAGTAAGGTACCAAGCCCCCGCGTTCCAGAAACCCATATCATCAATCCCCTCCCACCCCCGGGCCAGGTCATCATCTGATACATCCGCTTTCTGTGTCTGTCCCACCCTTTCTTGAAGCCCTCCACTGTGGATCTCTGAACCAGCTCACCAGGCAGCACATTCCAAGGATTCACCACCCTCTCAGTGAAAAACCTCCTTCTCTTCCTCCCTCACCCTTCCACCTTTCAACTTCAAACCATGCCCTCTGGTGATACCTCGCTGCTTTAATCCCAAGATCCCCTCCGTGTTTACCCTATTTATTCCCTTGAGGTACTTGAAGACCTCAATCATGTCTCCTCCGTCCCTCCTCTCCTCCAATGAAAACAGGCAGAGCTCCTCAAGTCTGTCCTCATAGGTCAAATCCCCTAGTACTCATATCATCTTAGCTGCTCCTCTGTACCTCTCTATGAGCTGTATGTCCTCTTCAAGTGTGGTCTCCAGTACTGTACACAGTACCAAGGTGTGGTCTAACCAATCCATTGTACAGTGGCAGAATCACTTCCTGCTCCTTGAGGTGATCCCCCTTACGATGCATCTCAACATCCTGTTTGCTTTGCTAGCTGCTCTCCTGCACTGCTCGGAGTTATTCATACATGCATCCACCATGACCCCTAGGTCTTTTTCTCCTATTGAGACCTCCAGTGCCTCCCCTCCCAGGGTGTACCTGTGTTTAGGGTTTCCCCACCCAGATGTAACACCTTGCACTTTGTGATACTGAAATTTAATTTCCATGTGCAAGCCCACCTTTCCTTGGTGTCCGGGTCCCATTGCAGGGCCAACCTCCCCTCTTCCCCCTCAACTAATGCTCCCATCTTGGAGTCATCAGCAAAGACTCATTTCACACCCTATACCCTCCCTGATGTCCGAAATGTATGTATTAAACAGGACTGGACCAAGGACCGAGCCCTGCTGTAACCTACTACAGACCTCTCTAGGGTTTGAGAGCTCCCCATCGACCACTACTCTATGAGTGCGCTGCTATCCAGTTTTCAATCCATCTGATCATCAAAGGCCTACTCCCAACTCCATCAGCTTCTCCACCAGACCATTGTGGGGGACAGAGTCCAATGCCTTGCTGAAGTCCAAGAATAATACATCCACAGGCTTTCCTGTCCAGTCTCTGATGTTACCCATTTGTAGAACTTCACAAGATTGGTTTGACATGATCTACCTGGCACAAACCCATGTTACTGACTATCCAGACCTCCCACCTCCTCCAAGTACACCCCAATCATTCCTTTAGTATACTCTCCATAAATTTTCCCACCACTGAGGTCAAACTGATGGGTCTATAGTTACCTGGTACTTCCCTTGACCCCTCTTAATGGATTAGCACCACATGTGTCTCTCGCCAATCCCTAGGTACCCTCCCTGTCTCAAGTGACCTGTTGAAGAGTACCGCCAGGGGTGCAGCCAGTATGTCCACCAATTCCCATAGTACTCTCGGTTGAATGCATCTGGCCCAGGAGATTTGTCTTTCTTTAGGCCCTTAAGGGCTAACCACACCCTTTCAGTGGAGATAGCATCATTCGTCCCCTCCACCTTACTGGCCTTTTTATCCTTATCCTGATGTGACACCCCTGGAGTACCTCTCCCTCCCTCTTGCTCCATTTCTGCTGCTCCCCTGATCCCACTCACTGCTGCTTCTATCCCCATAGTGCCTTGCTTTGTAGGTATCCCATCTCCTCCCTATCTTGCCCCATTGCTTTTGTCCACCTTCTGCTTTAGGAGTTCTTTCAGAACCCTTCTTCTGAAAAGACTTGATCGACCCCTCATCCAGAGTGCTTCTGTTAATTGCATTAGGCACATCCTCCACCTTCTTTTGTGAATACTGAACAGAAGTATTCATTCAGTATCCCTGCTTTTTCACTTTGCATCTCTGCCCACCCACCATCCATTTTATTCAGCTCACTGTCCCTCCCTTGTCTTTCTACGCTCCCTGATATACCTATAAAAGGTTTAATCCCCCTTCTTAACCGAGTTGGCTATCTTTTCCTGAGTTTTGGCCTTTGCAGTTCTGATTACCCTCCCTGCTTCCTTCTGCCTTAACTGGTACAGTTCTCTGTCCTGCTCCTTCTGTGTTTTCTTATACTTCCTAAATGCCATCTTTTTCTCCCTAACCTAACATAAGCAATACTGAACAACAGTTTGCTCACCTCCAAGGGCCACACGGGGAGGAGGGTGTAAATTGGATGAATAATTAGATATACAGTTAGACATTTTACATTTTCAAGAAATTTCATATTCAATTACAAATGTAGCAAGACATACAGTTACATATTATAGCATCAATAATTTTACAATCGTGTTTCTGACATAACATACAGTTAAATAGATCATACCTGAGGAACAGGGTTTCATTCATGCATAGATGTATGTGAATCACGTAACAAAATCAAAATTCACGTATATCTATGTGAATAGAGGGTAAGTGCTGTACTTAAAGGCATTGCAGTGTTTTCTGAATGCACGCATGTGCAATATTTACATGCATACAGCAGACTCTATGGTAAAACTACTTTTTTGCCCCTCAGCAGCAGCAGCGCCTTTCCTTGGCAACAGCGAATGATTGGTTCAGAGACTCTCACTCCAGAGACAGAGGGAGCCACCACCTTCAGATGACTGGTCAGACTGACACCCCCAAAGGCCATTACAATAGCGTACAACTTTGATTGGTGCAGAGGTACAAACTTCAGAAAATGCACTCTATCCCCATATGCCATCTTAATTGTGGGCATGTGCTCATATACTGCAGGCACAAGCTATGGGGAACCATGTGTTGTAGAGAAAGAGGTGAATGATCTCTTAGTAACATGGCAACATAGTAAATGAAAGCATATAAGACTACTAGGCCCATCCAGTCTTCCCATATTCCCGCCTACATCCACTGACCCTATTCTGTCATTGGCTTAATCTTCTCCTTCCTACTTCTAGTTCCCTTTGTGCCTATCCCATGCATGTTTGAGTCCCACTGCTGTGCTATCTACCACTACTTTCTGTGGTAGTTTATTTAGTTTAACATGTATCCACATGGGTACAGACTTGCACTAGCCCACGGGTCAAAATTATAATCATTACTGTACCATACTATTTTGCATTTCATGTAAAATGTGTTTTGGATGCCGATGTCAATACCTCGATAAGTACACCGGCTATGCCACTATATATTTCAGACCCTGTCGTTTTGCTCCAGTCACTGTACATGCTGGCAGGTGTATTCAAATCGTAATTTGTATCCTTTCTGTACTGCTAGTCTTTGCCTACTGTACATCACACTAAGTATTTCTGCTTGATCCATATAAAAGAAATTGTGGATTGCTTATTTATCAATTGACTATTCATGAGGATTGTTTGTTATAAGAAGCAAAGTGCACTGCAGTGCTACACACACTTATATGTTGCACACATGCATCAGAGCAGTGCAAGATGCATTTGTGGAGATGGGGATGGACCTTAGACCAATAGCACGCACTGTAACCTTCTCTGAGGTGCTGCCTTTCTATGGCATGGGTGAGGCTCGGGTGCTCCACACCATGAGATTCAATCAGAGTCTGAAAAACTGTTTCAGGGCTCAGGGGTTTGGCTTCATTGGGGACTGGGTGTCCACCTGGAGGCATGCAGGCCTATATTGGTGTGATGTACTGCATCCATCCTGGAGTGAAACCAGGATCCTAGGGGATAGGTTTAAATGATTCATTGGTAAGCATTTGAACTAGCCAAGGGGGGAGGCACTGCAAAGGAGCAGGGAAAACCCAGTCCCCCCCCACAAAACACACTAGTTAGAGAGGCAAATGCCATGGTAGAGAAGTTAATGAGGAGCAGAACAGGAGTAAATGCAGAAAAAGGCAGTAAGGATGAGAATAGGGCTAAAAGTGGTAAGGTCATCAATAAATGTAGGGTTATGAGTACCAACTCCCATAGTCTGGGCAACAAGCTCCCTGATCTGGTAGCCTTGATGGAAGAGGGGTGCCTGGATATTGTAGCAGTAGCAGAAACATGGTACGCCGAGAACCATGACTGGGATGTTAACATACCAGGGTACCCAACCTACAGGAGGGACAGGGAGGGGAGAAGAGGGGGTGGAGGTGCTCTCTATGTAAAGGAAGGGATAAAAGGAACTCAACAGAAAAGTACACAGGGAGGAAGGGAAGTACTGTGGGTCATCTGAGAGACTAGAAATGGCACCACAATCCACACAGGGGTTGTATACAGACCCCCATGTCAGGGGAAGGGAATGGACAAGGATATGATAGAAGGCATACTTAGGATGGCAGGCAAAGGGGAAATACCGTTGATGGGGGACCTTAATATGCCTGATGTCAACTGGAGCACCTTTGCTGCTGCCACCTCCAAAAGCAGTGCCATTGTCGATGCCCTTCAGGTGGCATGCCTCAGACAGCTAGTTTTGGAACCTACTCGTGAGGGTGGCTGGACAACAGGACACAGAAGGTAACTGTAAATGGAGTCCACTCTGAAGAAAAATAGGGGTTACTAGTGGGGGTACCGCAGGGTTCAGTACTGGTTCAATTTCTTTTTAATGTCTTTATAAGTGACATTGGGGATGGACTTGAAGGAAAAGTAAGCCTCCTTGCACATGACACAAAGATCTGCAACAGGGTTGATACACAAGGAGGCGTGGAAAGGATGAGAAGGGATTTGACAAGGTTGGAGGAATGGTCCGAAGTATGACTGCTTCGATTCAGTGCAAAGAAGTGCAAAACAATTCACCTGGGAAATAAAAACCCAGGGGAAGATTACACAATGGGATGGAGGTAGTAACAACAACAAAAATGGAAAGGGACCGGTGGGTAATCTTATCAGATGACCTTAAGGTTGGCAAGCAATGTGAGAAGGTGTTGTGGAGGGCTGGGGGGGGATACTGGGATGTATAGGGAGAGGCATCACCAGCTGAAAACAAGAAGTTGTTATCCACCTGTATAGACAGTTGGTGAGACCTCATCTGGAGTACTGTGTACAGTTCTGGAGACCCCATCTCTGCACGGATACAGACAGGGTGGAGGCAGTTCAAAGAAGGGCAACTAAAATGGTGCAGGGTCTGCAAGAGAAGCCATACAAGGAGAGACTAAAGTAGCCTAATATGTATACCCTTAAGGCAAGGAGGGAGAGGGGGGACATGATAGAAACTTTTAAGTACCTCAGTGGAATCAACGAAGTCCAAGAGGGAAGCAAGAACAAGGGGACACAATTTTGAAGAAAGTGGGAGGAAGGCCAGGGCAATGTGAGGAAGTATTTGAGTAGGTTGGGGTGTCTAAAACTGTGGGAGAATTCACGAATGCATGTGACAGACATAAGGCAAATTTTGTGGGGGTAGGAAGAAATAGGCTGTTGCTTAAATAGGATCTGCAGCTTATCCTATAGGTAGTGAAATGGGCATACAAAGTAAGCCAAGCTGTCCTTATCTGCTGTCAAAGTCTATGTTTCTATGAAAGATTCTAACATGTTTCAATATAAGAAAAATAGGAGGACAAGAGGACACAGCATGAGATTTGAGGGAGGCCGATTAATGGGTAATGTGAGGAATTTCTTTTTCACAGAAAGGGTGGTGGATGCATGGAACGGGCTACCTCAGGAAGTGGTGGATATGAATACAGTGCAGCACTTGAAACAGGCATGGGATAGGCATAAGGGAGCAATACAGATGATTATGCATAGATAGGCCACAGATAGAGCACAGGCCGATGACACATTTATACGGTAGAAAAGAAATGGGCAGACTGGATAGTCCTTAGGGTCCTTATCTGCCATCAGCTTCTATGTTTCTATGTAAACAAGGCCTGCAGTCTACTGGTGGAGCTCCCTGGTGCACCCATATGTGTCTGCTGTACTCCACCACCAACTTGCTCAACCTTGAAGAAAAACTCCACTTCCAAACTTGCTTTCTTGTAAAAAAGACCCTGCTAGGGTTGTCCCCCCAAGGGTTGCCACCACCCTGCAGCATGCTTCCCCCTCAGTCTCCACCTGCAGCACTGTCAAAACCTCCCTTATTGTCCCCAGGGCAATGACCTCTATGGCCCAGAGTTCCTTCTGCTATCAGGCTCCCTCCTGGTTCAGTTCCCTCCCAGCCAACATAGCTGACTCCACTATTCTTGGTCCTTTCAAGGTCTCTCTCAGAAACCATCTGACAAGCACTCGTTGCTGCAACTGCACATAATCCCTCCACCTTCTACCCTAGCCTGGGTCAGCCCTGTCTACTTTTGCTGTAGATGCCTGGGGTATCAGTCAACATCTCTTGACTATTGTAATAAACTATCTCTGGTTGCTACCTGACGGTACTCGTGGTATGTATATTATGACTACTGTGATCTCACCTATTAGCAAGCGTGTACCACCAGTCAATTCTGGTAACACTTGTTGCTTTTTAATCTCATTGTTATGTTATTTCCTGTTTTGTTTGCTGTGATGTCTTGCTCTCTTGACGAGGTGCCTTTGTAAGTGAGTCCATGAGTCAAAGGTCTGTAAACTGAGGATCTAATAAGTGAGTCTATGAGTCAAAGGTCTGTAAACCGAGGATCTAATAAATAAATAAATAAAATAAATAAATGAGCCACGAACGCCCTAGAGTTCAGCTTTGGTGACTTAACCATGTTGCGTGACATGTTCTTGGAGTAGATCTGGGGGTAAAGGTAGTGGTGGCTAATCTGTTGGATTAATTAAAGTACTTGCTTCTGAAGGCAGGAGTATGCGATGTCAGGAGCATGGTGCAGGCAAATATCAGGCAGAGTCCACTGTGGTTCAATATGTCCGTCAGTGATACAGTAGGGGATAAGAAAGTGGTGTTCCACTCAATATAGGAGGGCTCAAGGTCAGGGCCGGCGTTAGGCACCCGCGATCCCCGCGGCTGCGGGAGGCCCCCAAATTTAGCGGGTGGTGGTGGGTCTGGCAGTGGGCCCCGACAGTCAGAGGAACTGGTGGCCGGTCGGTGGGAATGGGGCTGAAGACTGGGGGACTGTGATAGCAGATGATAACTGGGTGCTGGAGTCCGAAGTTGGAGGGGGTGCCTGACAAGGGTTCCACCTTCATCCCCCCCCCAAGTCAATGTATAAATCTCTCTTACCTTGATGGTTTCGAACCATTTCGTCCATGGGGGGCGATTCTCGGCGGCAGACACCACCACTAGTCCACACATGTCACGACTCCCTAGTCACGGCGGGCAGCCCCAAGATTTCTGAGTTTTGAAAGGGGGAGAGGCTATAATTCCCTTTTTTGTTGTTGT
Organism: Neoceratodus forsteri; assembly: GCA_016271365.2. NCBI lineage: Eukaryota > Metazoa > Chordata > Ceratodontiformes > Ceratodontidae > Neoceratodus > Neoceratodus forsteri. The sequence goes on along the minus strand of CM028134.1, from coordinate 313,018,966 downwards.
GATGAACCGGAGCAGAGAGTCAGGGACGGTAGAACCGGATGAATAGTTTTTCGGCAAAATTTGGGAAGTGAAGTCAGGAGGTGTGTTGGAACCAATCACAAGGTCCCACTCCGTCCGCTCTTTATCACACCTCCTCCTACTGGGACCTGAACATTTCTGTTCCCTTAGGTCCATAGCGGCGTCATAAAATGGGTCCCTCCAGCACTCTTGGAAATCACAGAAGAGGATCAGTTCCAGAGTGCCGGAGAGAATCTGAGGATTGCAGCCGCTAGTAAGCAATTTTTATTTTAATATACAATCTGTTTTTATATGCAGTTGCTGGAGCCTGAAGCAGCAGGAGGAGTAGTTAGGATTTTGGGGAGTTTATATGGTGTTCTTCAGGTCAGTGTGTCTGAGACTATGATAAATTGTGCAGCAGCTGAAGCAGCTCTGGGGCCTGGCAGAGCAGTTAAGGAAGTTACTTCAAAGTTACTCTAATGTAAATGATGTTTTGATGTATTTACAATAATGCAGCATTAATAATGTTCTTCTATGTAGAAGGATTACAGGGAGGGAGCCGACCCTGTCTGTGGGGCCCCCGTCATAGAGTATGTAGAAGGATTACAGGGGAGAGGGGCCCAACCCTGTCTGTGGGGCCCCCGTCATAGAGTTTGCTGGAGGCCCCCAAAGTCCTAAAACCGGCCCTGCTCAAGGTAATGTGTGCACAGAAACTTACACGTAGACTTCAGGCAGGAGGAAGAAGAGGAGAAAGGCAAGAATTTAGCACTCTCTCTGCATATTAATGAGTAACTGAAAAGGGCATACAAATTAATAAATTCTTCTGCTACTGTCCTTTCTTTGACTGCACGCATCCATCACTCAAAGATATAACACTATGAATTCAAAAACAGTGCTCTTCCAGACTTGCAGGAGCCAGCCCAGTCTCTCCAAATTGAGGCTGGCCACATAGAGCTATTATCCCACTATAATCTCATCACTGTGTAAGGCTGCATTTCATTAGCGCAGAATGGCATTCATTAATTACATTCAAACCTAAACTGCTACTCAATCACCCCCTATTGTCACCTGTTTTCTTTGACCATTTTGATTGCCTTTTCATTGTGCAATAGATATCAGCATTGCTAACACACAATTGGGTGGTAAGTGCTCATTGCATTATGCCTCAGGAGTGCCAAAACAGATCATTATAGTCCATGGTTATGCTTTCAGTGTCAAGCTGTCACTGACAATTTTACATGCGTTCTAGTGCTCTGCAAGCTACTGCCCTGTGAGCCAAGCAACCTAAATGCTTACCAGCTGACAAATGTCAGACTGATGGCCTATTTCTCTGTTATTTCATGGGTAAGGCAAAGGTGCACAACTATAGATGCGTTCTACTGTTTGTGCATGTGTGGGGATTAATGGTACACCACTGCCTCAGGGATTTGAGATGGGAGTAAGGACAAAGTTAGACAGTGAGGATTACTGAGCTTCTGACGCCCTGGTGATAGTGGTGTTGGGGCTGGGGGTGCAGCAGTCACCAAGACTTATTCCACGGCAAGACAGGGTTGGGATATAAACATACAGTACTCTGTTACATCACAGTTCTGAAGTGATGGTGTGGAGGTAAGTGGATTGTGGGTAGATTTTATCATTCATGATATACTACCATAGTAACATACTAAAAGTAAGCAGAATAGGCCTGATGGTATGTCGTGTCTGCTTGGTAGCCAGCCTCCTACTCGGTGTTTGCTCCACCCCCCCAAGGCCAAATAGAGGCTCATCTTCGGCTTCAGTTTTCCCTTGTACCTGTCCCACCCTTCTTTAATTCCTCCATTGTGCCCTTCTCCAACAGACTCCTGGTAGTGCATTCCATGGCTCCACCACCTTCACAGTGAGGTACTGTCTCCTGCTCCCTCCAGTAATTTCCCCTCTAGCTTCCACATGTGCCCCGTGTTGTTCCCCATCTGTAGTCTGAACTTCTCATTGGCTCTGCCTTAGTTCATTCCTCTTACACATTTGAATACAACTATCATGTAGCCCCTATATCTCCTTCTCTCCACAGCACAACCCAAGTACATCCACCCTTTCTTCCTATGCCCAGCCCCCACCATGCCCTGTATCATCCTGGTTCCTCTTGTCTTGAACCTTCTCCATCAGTGCTATGTCCAACTTTGAGATGAGGTTTCCAGAACTGTACACAGTACACGAGATGCAATCTAACCAGGGCGTTATACAGAGGGAGGATCACCTCTCTCCTCTTGGATGTAATCCCCCTGGCTATGCAGCCCAGTATCTGATTTGCTTTTGCCGCAGTTCTTCTGCAATTTTCTGTATTATACATTTTGACATCTACCACCACTCCTAGGTACCTCTCACTTCATGTGGCTTTCAGTGATACCACCACCCCCTGCAGTGGATACATGTCCTTGGTTTCTGGCCACCCCATTGCTTCACCCTACACTTCTCTGCATTAAAAGTCAATCGCCACTTCTTTGACCACCACTCCAGGGTATCCTGGTCCCTCTGGACTATCTGTCTTGCTTCTTCTATGTCCGCTAGCACTCCCAGTTCTGAGACATCCACCACTACATGTAGTTTGCATCTCCATGCATCCTCAACTCTGTCAGTGAAAAACAAACCTCCTGTCATTCCCCCTAAATCGTTCTTCCTTCTAATCTCATGCTGTGTCCTCTTGTCCTGCTATTTTTCTTATATTGAAACATGTTACAGTCTTTGACCTAGTGATGGCCTTTTCTATTGTTTTCATCATATCACTGCTCTCCCTGCTGTGCTCTATGTTATACAGTACATATTGAGATCTGTTAAGCTGTCCTCATTTTTTCTGATGCAGCCCTGCACCAATTTGGGTATCCCTTATCTGGACTGCCTCAATTTGGTTAATGTTTTTGTGCAGTGTGATCTCCAGTACAGCATCCAGTACTCAAGCTGATGCACAGCACAACCGTGGCTTGCTATACCTCTAATAATGAATGAGGAATCTGCATAAGTTCCTATCTATTGGATACAGATCCTTTTCTATCAACAGCCTTATTCTTCCTACCTCCTCTGGAATTGCCTTATGTCTGTCCTATGCATTCAGTAATTCCATCCTTCTGTTGACCCCACCACCCCATCGGGAATGCCATTCCACATGTCTGCAACAGTCACGGTGACAACATAGTTGCTCACATTACATTGGCCCTGAGTCATTTGACTTCTGTCTTCACATTGTGCCCCTTTGTTCTTGCACATCTCTTTGTATGCACCCTGTTGCATGACTGCCCAGATGCAGTAGTGTTGCATCTCACGCGTGTGTCTTCAGGAAGCTGGTATGGAACACAGCAGGCAGCAAGCAACTGTGGTTGAGATTGTGTAGCCTGCACCTGGTGGTCCACACATATGCAACATATATATGAAGAGTCAAAGGTGGGGTACTGGACACAGGGAGTGGTGCAGCACCCACCCATGGCTGGGGAGGCTGGTCTCGGTCAGCCACCAATGTCAGTGGCAAGTAAGTGTTGTATGCTCCCCAAGTTTGTGGAGCTGCCATTTTTCCTTTAGTAGCATGTAGTGAGGGGGGGGCTTCATGTTCTGCTGTCTGCTGTTTTGGCATATGGAGGACATTGTGTGTCTGAAAATGAAGCTGGAGCCATGGGGGTGGTGGTCAACATAGGGATGCATGCTAGTGTTGGGGGAACCCAAGGAGTTGCACAACAACACAGCAGGTAGCAGGCAATGAAACAAATGGGTGAATGGGTGGCAGGGTAAGAGCAGGGATGTCTGCAACATGAAGGGGTGACTGGAGTCAGTCAGGTAAAGGTTATTAACAGCAAGAACAGAGTTTAAATTGTAGCTCATGTGAGCACACATATCCATATTCAGTTGATAGCCTACATCTCAGTAATGAAGGTACACAGGTGTTGAAGTAGACTGATGTAATTTATCATTGTGAGGTATAATTAAAACTAGCTGTTGCAGAGGCAATGGAGGTTGAAAGAAGCTGGGTAGAGGGTCCAGATGTCCTATCCCCACATCCGGGACAGTGCCAAAACTGACTTGAGGTGTTAATGGAGGGGTGTGTAAGGAGGCATCAAGGAGAGGATCTGGGTTGAGAGTGGTATCCGAAAATGCCACTAGCATGGGAAACAAGATACTAACATACTAAAATGCCAGCAGAATAGGCCTAACGGTCTTTCATGTCTGCTTGTTTGGACATCCAAAACCCTGGTAGCTAATCTTGCTTCCCCCATTGCCCTATCTTGCTTCTCCCTTACCAGTGCTGGATTTTCTCACTGCACTGGATTTTGCTTCCAGAACCCTTGCCCTGTACCTGTCCAACCCTCTCTTGAACCCCTCCACCATCTCTGCCTCCACCATCCCCCTGGGCAGCACATTCCAGAGCTCCACCACCCTCTCAGTGAAATAGCACCTCCTCTTTTCTCCCCTCAATCTCTCCCTCCTCCATCTTCCACCCATGACCTCTAGTTGCCCCCCCTTCCTTCACAGCACCCTGACTACTCCTGCCCTATTTACCCAATTCATGTACCTGAAGACCTCTATCATGTACCCCTGCTCCCTTCTCTCTTCCAATGTGTACATATTTAGCTCTTCAAAATCATTTTGGTTGCCCTCCTCTGGACCTTCTCCAGGAGTTCAATGTCCCTCTTTAAGTGTGGCCTCCAAAACTGCATGCAGTACTTGAGGTGCAGCCTCACCAAGCAGTTGTACAGAGGGAGTATCACTTCCCTCCTTCTGGAAGACTGCTGAGTTTCAGGCATTCATGGCAGAGGGGATGTGGACATAGCTGCCATTACCGAGGACATGAGGTGAAATGCAACCATGCATTTGATTGGCATTAGGTTGCCATTGTGAGGATTGGAATAGCATCACCCTCTCATTAAGGATGGTCTGCAGAAGCAAACTAAAGCTAATGTACATGAGTATACTATTTTGGTCACTGTGTCCTTATCTGATGTCATGTGTTAATTTGCTATGTTTAAGAGTATTAGGTGTGTATTGCATACATGCTCAACCCAAAATATCAGTCATGAATAGAGTTGGGTGATGCTGACACAAACTTTCATTGCCATGGTCAATACCTGCAGGCCCCATGACACCAGTCCATTTTCAGAATCCACTGTTGAAAATGTACATGGAAAGATAAAATGTGAGCAGGTTATGCTAACACCACCTGAGAATCAAATGTCAAGCCATCATCAAGTATCACACCCAGATTCGCTATCCATTCTGTAGGGAGAAATGGTATTCTCCCAGTACAAGACAGTGGTTATCCCAATGAGCCCCTGCCACACCACGACCACTCTGATCCACCACCAGCACCTCAGTCTTGTCAGCAGTGTGTTAGCCAGTTATACCATAGATGCAACTCCAAAAGATATGTCAACAACAAGTAGACGTAAGTGGGTGCCCACATGCAGGCTGCTGTTCTGCAGACAGGAGCATGGCATGTCAATGATGTCTAAAGTGTTTATTACTCTTTTTGGTGGTACTGGGTCAAATGGCTTACGAAAGTCTAGGTAGGCCATGTCAACAGAGCATCCCTTGTCTACTACTTCACTCACCCCGTAAAAGAAATCCATTTGTTTCGTCTGATAGGACCCTCCTGCTGTGAATCCATGCAGCATCACGTCCTGTGATCCACTAGCCTACAGGTACTCAATATTTATTTTCCTCTAAAGTGATTTCATCATTTTCCCTATCACTGATGTCAAACTGACAGGTCAGAGAGGGGGGTATGTATACAACACCTCTGTGGACTGTGGTGGGATTTCCATTTTCTATAAGGTGCCCCACAGTGCCTACTCTCATCCCTTTTCACTATTTTGTTCCACTGCCTTATCCCGTCCCTTTCACATAGAGCTACTCCTCTCCCTCTTCTGCATGGCATGTCCCTCCTGTGTGTTGTGTAGCCTGGTATGTTAACTTCACAGTCTTTGTTCTCTGTGTAACATATTTCTGTGACTGCCACGATATCCATGCATCCTCCTTCCATCAAGTCCACCAGTTCAGGTCCCTTGTTGCCCTGACTACATGCATTCTTACTCATTAGCCTCCATTTCTTTATGTCCTTATCCCCTTTTCCCCAACCCTGTCCTTATTGCCTTTTGTCATTTTCTAAATTTACCCTTCCTTCTCCATATCAACGTCTCTATATTGGTATTTACCACACTAATTCCTTTATTTCTTTTGGTGGGGTGCTGGACTTCCCTACACCTTGTCCGTGTCTCCACCCCTGGCTAGTACAAATGCTTGCCAATGAAGCATTTCAACCTGTCACCGAGTGTCCTGTTTCCCCTTTTGGACAGATGCCAATCATCATGCAAATATAATTTCTAATCACTCCAGGTCTACCACCAGTACCAAATGAAGCCAAAGACAGCATCTCGGTGCAACTTTTTCAATCACTGATTAAATTCCATGTTGTGGAGTACATTAGCCTCACCCATGCCATGGACAGGCCGCACCTCCCATACTGTTACCATGTGTGCTGCCTGATTAAGGATCAGCGATAAATCCCCAAACTCTATCAGCATTGCTCTGATCCCTTTCACCGTAAATTAATTTGTCCATATGTGGACAATGACATCAACATCCCTCCACCATGCAGGTGCCCCAGGGATCCTCAATATTTGCTCCCTGTCACGTCAAAGCTATTGCACCATGCTGGGACCTTACCTCCCTCTTGCCTTCCTCCAATGGAGGCGCTTGCTGATTTTAGTGTAGAGATTGCTCTTCACAGCCCTGGGTTAGCATTCAACACACTGGCACACAGACATCATGTTTTATCACAGTCACAGTCTCAGCCAACCAGTGATTCACCAGAGAGGTGTGTGTACCAAAAGTGCTGGTTAATGTCATCGCAAGTTGAGAGAGTCTGCTGTGGATTTGGTCCTGGAGACTGCATTTCAGAATTACCAGTATGTTGTACTGAATCCGGTGCCTGCTTCTTTGCTCCTGTCTAACTTGTGCACTGTCAATGTTATGCTACCAATGTTTTGCCACATGCATCTATCTATTTATAATATTTTTCCTAATAAGTAAGCTGTGTCTTTGCATGCACTGTTCATGTCTCAATGCGATGTGACTTCACCTATTAAATGATTGATCAACACGGCCAAACGTGCAAGCATGTACACAAATGAACCCAGTCTAGTACACAAGATGTGCTGTGGTGATGTTCATTTAATTCAAATGTGCATTACGGTGTGTGGGTGACAAATGCACAGCCGAGTGACTTCAGCACACAGGAATTGGGTACATCCTCAAATAACTCCCACCGTTGAGTGCTGTACTGCAATTACACAATGAATCTCGCAATATAGACACCTTAAGTAAGACAGTCTTTGCTGCCTCAACCCTGGGTATGCGCATTGCCAGTTACCAGAGCTATTTTTCTCAGTATGAGTATGTACTTTTGCATTCCCTCAAAGAAATGGTAGACACTGTGCCTGAATTGGAAGTTAGCTCAGAGCTACTCCAGACCATAACTAGTGGTATCGAATCCAAGGTTAAAGCTGCAATGGATGTCAAAGATACCACCTCCTGGGTGGTGGCAGCTGGCATCTGCATCCACCGCCACTCTTGGCTATGTTCTTCAGGCTTCACAAACGATGCCCAGCAGCAGGTCATGGCTTTACATTTTGACGGTATGTATCTGTTCAGGTCTCAGGTGTAGCAAAACTCAACAACTGCTTGTTTCCTTCAGCGAGATCTGGCTGGATCAACCTGTTGCTATCAGATGCATTTCAGAGTGGCTGGTGGCATGCCTTCACCATTGCTATTCTATGACACAGATCAAGCTGGAAGGCAGAGTGTACGCTCACTCTACCAGAGCAGTCGTGGCATCTTTGGTGGAAATCCATTATGTGCCCATTGCAGATATTTGCTATGTGGCTACCTGGAGCTCCATGCATACTTTCATTAAGCACTATGCCTTGGATGTCCATGCCAGATGACATCTGTCATTTGGAAGGACCATTCTTAATGAACTTCTGTCCTAAGCATGTGAGCTTCTTATCTCCTGCCGCCTGTCTCGGGGGATTATTTAGCTCAGTAATCTCCCATTAGTGTGAATGAGCGGTGGAGACTTTATGTCCAGAAAGATATGGAAATTATGTACCTACCATAATTCTTGATCTGCTTGGACGAAGTCTCTACCACTCATTCACAACCCCCACTCACCATCCCCCGAGCTCACTTCTCTGTTTATGGTCTTTACTTCCTCAATGGCTGGGCTGTGAAGACATTATTGTTGACCCTTCTTACACAGATCATTCAAACTATTTTATGTCTGATTTTTTGGCTAGTCCTTCTACGTTAATTATGCTGCACCTCCTCAGAAAAAGGGAACTGAGGCACTTGGAGGGTCGACGCTGAGATAGTCATTACCGCATGAGCCTGTGCTTGTTGTGCCGCTTCCTCACGGCTCCATCTCAGGCGCCAGCCCTCTTGAAAAAATTTGCTCCTGCTGGATGCTAGCACCTCTGGCAAACTCCCATTAGTGTGAATGAGTGGTGGAACCTTTGTCAAAGAAGATGAAGAATTACGGTAGGTACGTAATTTCCATTTTTCATTTTCTTCTTCCACAGGCATACAGAGGGCATGACATATGATGAAGTGCATGACCTCTGTGTTAACTTCTCTCTTTTCAATGCTGGACTTCTTTTTGACATTCTGGAGGGCAGAGTGGCTGCTATCGCTCAATAAAGAGATCCACAACATAGTGATGCTCCACATTGGTGCGTTTGCAAACTGCTGTCAGCTGATGCCTACTGCAGTGGAAAGCATATATTGTGGGTGCTCGCCTGAGCATTACATCTCGACTCTCCCCGTATCAGTCGGAGATGTTTGCAGTATTTTAATATGCAAGTCATGCTGCAAAATTTCACCAATAATCATAATAAGTGCCCTACAGTCTAACCATTTTTACCTGTGAGTGTGTTGCCACAGCTCTAAGAACAATTTTAATTTTGAAATTGTCAGCACTTGTTTCCATCCTGTCTTGAGGGTATCGCCAACTAAAGGTATTGGTGTCATCTTCAAATAGTTTTACACTCAATTACTCCCTCAACTTGGTGCTGTGCTACTGAAGACATTGTGGCAGACAGGCCCAAGCGCACAGCACCGACTCCACTTGCTGGTCATCACCACACACTACTGGGACAGAACTCTGTTATCCACCTCACTCTGTGTCATAGCGCTCAGCCAATTAGTAACACAATTTACCAATGTAGGTCCCACTACCATACAGCACAAATGGTTTAATAAACTTCTGTTGCGGCCGCTGTCCAATGCATTTTTGCAATCCCATAACTGCATGTTAACACACATAACGAATCGACCACATGGTTGCATCATTCAAAGCAATCTATCCGATTGGCTGAGCAGGATATCACAGCTGTGAATCCTTGTGCCCTTTTGTGCATGAACTGTTCATTCTGTTCATGTACTTGAAGTTTTCAATCATATCCCTTCTCTGCTTTGGTGAGTACATGTTCAACTACCTCTGACTGCCCTCATCACTGCCCTATGTGATCACGGCTCCCCACCCACTGCCACCCTCTGCTGCCATACTTGCAGCCTGCTCACTACACAGCCCACCATTTTTGCACCCTCCCATGTACCTAGTGGCTTACTACCTAGCTGCCAATGCAGCATGGTCAAAAGCTTTACTGAAGTCCAGTGATAGGACATCAACTGCAAGTCACCTGTCTAGTTATCTAGTTACCCAGTCATAGTATTCCACAAAGTTGGTCTGGCAGGAGCTGCTCATAACAAAGCCATGTTGCCTACTGTCGTACACTCCTTTGTTCTCCAGGTGGAGCACCAGTGTCTCCTTCAGGACTGTCTCCATCAGCCAACCCACAATGGATATGATGCTTGCGGGCCTATAACTCCCTGTCATACTTTTGTAATGTACAATGCAAAGACAGTGATGAAACCACTGGTGAATCTCCAACAATGCAAACTAGTAGCATTACATTTCCTGAGATGAACAAAAATATTCCAGTTAGAGGGATGCTGCTGCCCTAATGAAGGTGTCCCTTAGTCAGATACCATTGAAGATTAGTATCTTACATATGTGCCACTCACAGCCATAAAGATTATATTATCTGTAGGCTGAGAAAGTGACATTGCACCATAGCACAGTGTTTCGTGTGTGAGGACCATTAACGCATGTATGTGCTTACATCCAATATGTGTTACTGGAGGGAAACATGTATTGATTCTACAGACATGATGTTATTGTTTTCTTGCAGGAGATGTAACACTTACTTTTGGACCCAGTGGTAATTTTATTGGCCACTACATATAGACGTGATGTGTTTGCTCTGCCTCCTGATACTGATGCCAACCATTCCAGACAGCACTCTGCCTACTGGCAGTACATTCTGTGGCGTAATGAATGCCTTGGTCACAGAGTACGTAGACCTGTGCCAAGCTGTTGTGTGTGGCATATACGCAACACATATCCCGATCCTTATGGACACTACACAGGATTCCTACCATCGTGCCTCATGTGACAGAAATGGCAGTGATAATGCAGTGCTTAACAAGGATGCATCAGACAGTGTTTAACTCTGGGATTATGTTAGAAATGTTTATGGTATTGGTGAAATTATTGCATTATGTGCCATAGCATGCTAAAGACTCCTTTAATTTTATCAGAATAAATCCAGTCTACATAATGGTGCTTGTAGAGCGAGAATGATTCAACTGTGCCGGAGGGATAAATGCACATTGTTTATTATAATCATAAATCTCTGTATTTGTTGTGTGTGTGTGTGTGTATATGTGTGTGTGTGTGTGTGTGCGTGTGCGTATATATATATCATCTTGCTTTTATGGTTTACAAATTGCAGTAATGTATGTATTGGACTGCACACTGTCTTTAACGGAGAGTTGGAAATATGATGGGAGATTGAAATGGGCCACGCCCACAGCCAGACAGTATCACTCAGCTGAACTAAAATGCAGAGAACTCAATAAGTGTCCATCACTGTACATACAACAAAAATGTTATAACTGAAATAAAGTTGTTGAGATTACCATGAGGAGGCATGGTATGTAATGACAAATGGCAACACTCTGCTGACTAGAGGCGGGTGGTGACAGTTTGAAGAAGAAGGACGGTAGCCACAATCTGCAGGTCATGTGTACATATGATAGGATTATCACGAAATAAATTCACAGTCATGCAGTGTTGAGGCTACCATTACCACAGTATGCGAACAGTTCATTGTGGAATGAAAGCCATGACTGTGATACAACCATGCCATGCATCCCTGTGTTCTACAAGGGCAGGATGCTAAACAAATCTGGCACATTCTATCATTATGTGATAAAAGGAAAGAAGCAGACTGTGAGCCTGAGAGTGGGTCCAAAGGTGGTACACTGGGTAAGACATTCATTGGAGGATACACTACGGAGGATGGTAGTAAACATAACTCACTCCGAAGCAGGGAAGGTGACCAGTGTGATGCCACACTGATCAGTACTGGGACCAGTTCTACATGTCTTTATTGGTGACATTGTAGAGGTTGTTGAAGGGATGGTATGCTTTTTAGTAAATGACACAACGATCTGCAATAGGGTAGCCACTCCAGGGAGTTACTGCGTGCGCGTGTGTATGTGTGCAAAAAAATGAATAGATATCTAAGAGATATGTCTGGAGAATGGGTGGACTAGGCAGAAACAGAGAGCAATGGAAACCTAAAAGTTGTTGTCTGATAAGGACCATATGGCACACCTAGTCTGCCCTAAATTCCCTACCTATAGTGCCTCCAGAGACCTTACTTGGACTCCAGCTTACACACACCACTTGCTTCTAAGATTCCCTTGAGTCTAGCCATTGCATTCTAAAATCCTGTGCCTGTTCTTGCCCATATGACCTCCACTAGTGGGCCAAGTGGTCCTTATCTGCTGTCAGTTTCTATGTAAGTCAGTCAACTGGTACACATACCTTTCACCCCTTTCTTTTTCATGTCCCTCAGGCTGGCAAATGAGCAATGGTGCAGGTGTTCGAAACATAACATAGATGTTGTCAGCAGATAAGGACATCCTAGCCCACCTAGTCTGCCCCATATTTCACTAACTACACAATGCCACCTCAGACCCTACTCAGCCTCCAGTCCCCCCCTTGCCTTACATCCAAGATTCCCCTCGTGTCTATCCCATGTATTCTTGTTTTTTTTTTGTTTTTGGGGTTAACTCTGTTTTTCCCCTACATATCCGGAACTCTCTCTAGCTTCCCTCTCTCACTCCTCACCCTCTACCACACAGTCTGAAGCTCTCCTGTTCGTGAAATCAGGGACAGACACTCTCCCTCCTACTTGATCCATCAACCTGGGAGCACAACCATCGCTAGACCTAGGCAGATCGGAGGGACTGGGATAGCCAGAAGATTTAGTCCAACTATTGGGCATGTGATAGTGGTGACCCTAGATGGTGCTGTCACCTATCTGGAAGTGGGGTGGTTTTCCTGCTATTTCCTCCCTTGGAGTGCAGCATGCAATGACACCAGTGCACGGCTGTCCTGCTGGCATCTCTCGCACTCCACCCCTTATGTCGGCTGGTGTACCTGTAATACGTTCGATCACCATCGGGGTTTGTTATGACACTGAGCCACCCGGGATACCTCCACAGAGAGAGGAGAGTTGTCCTCCTGATGCTCAATCCTTTCTGCCCCTTTCTAACCTCCAGCAACCTGAGTCCATCACCTAACCCTTGGTCAACAGTGTGGCACAAGGTGTGGTGTCCAACAGAAGTACTTCCCCACAACCCCTCTCAGCCTCCACCCCATCTCCAGATTCATAGTGTGACCCCTTGTCCTTGAGCATCTTTTTAATTGGAAGATGCTCCCTCCCTGTAACGTGTTTATATCTGTGAGGTATTTGAATGTTTCAGTCATAACCCTCCCTTTCCCCTACTTCCTTTTATGGAGTGCATTTTAATTCCTTAAGTCACCATTTTTCTATAGTACTTGATGCCGGACCCATAACATTTAGGTTGCCTCTTCTACTGCCTCCACCCTGTCAATCTCCTTTCAGAGGTGGGGGGACTCCAGAATGGGATACAGGCTCATCAGTGATTATATAGTGATATCACTACCTTCATGTTCTGACTGGTGGTACCCCCTCCCTATTCCTTCAACACATCCTTCTCATTTTTCCCACTGCCAAGTCTCACTGTTTAGTTACCATCAGGTCATCAGTTATTATCACCCCTGATACTTTTATCGTTTTGTGACTTTTAGTACTTCTCCTCCATTTGCTGCATTGCTCCTGGGTTTCTGAATCTGAAGGGCATGATTTTGCTCTATTTTGATTTGGAACCATGCCAAGCTCATCACCATTCTTCAAAGCTTCTTTTCTATCCTCCTCCATTATCCCCCAGTCAACTGTGTTATCAGATTTTGTGTCATCTGTGAACAGGCATTCTCTGCCCTTACAGTCCTTCTGTAATGTACCTAATAAAGAAATTGAAGATGACTGAGCCTGGTACTGACCCTTGTGGCACTCAACTGGTCACGTTACCTTCCCCAGAGTGGACACCATTTCCTACCACCCTCTGACTTCTATTGCCTAGTCATCTCAATACCTATCTGATTACTTTATGTGCCTGCTGCTAGGCTTCTCAGCTTGCTTACCAGCCACCTCGGTGGAACGGTGTTGCAGGGTTTACTGAAATTCAGGTAGGTCACAACAACTGTTTTCTCCTGATCCACTTCCTTGGTTGAACTTGATCAGATTTGTCTTGCAAGTCCTCCCCCCAGTGCAACCATATTCACTTACATCCTGTAGCTCACTGGTGAAATATTCCCCCAATCCTTTCCTTCAGTAGTGATTCTGTTACTTTGACCACTAACAAAGTAAAGATGACATGCTTATGGTATACTGCCTGCTCTTTGCTTCCACTTTTGGGAGTGGGACTAAATCAGCACTTCTCCAGTCTCCAGTCAGTTTCTAGTAACCAGTGGAACCGGGCTGTCAGAGGAACAGCAAGATCCTCCTTGAGCTCCCTCAATAATCTGGGATGCACCCCATGTGATCCCATTCCCTTGTCTGCTTTTAACTGTTCCTTCAGAACTGGCTACACCTAGAAATGAATGTGCTACTGGAAAAGGAAGTTGAGATGTGTCATCACTGTATATCACAGTATATCATGCTGCATGACAATTTCAATACTGTATTTCTAAACCGATAAATTATCTTCAGTGATAATTATCATGATATATCATCATATCGTGTTATCATCACAACTCTACCTGGCAGAGTCTATCCAGTCACATGATTCATGGTTGTTGGACATGACATCTAGGCACCAGTCTGAGGGACCATATGTGGATGGTGCAAGATGCATTTTGCATGCTGAATTCTCTAATCTGCATTAATGGAACCTTTTTTCACATCCCATGTATAAACTGCACTTTAGCAGTAGGGTTTTGGATCAGCATTGAGATTAATTGAGGCAACGTTGCCCTGATGGTGGTTTAACCAGAGTGATTTTTATTTATTTATTTAGTTGAGTGCTCAGAAAGCAGTTGAGTCATAAATCTTTTACAAAGGTCCCATGTCATGAACATAGAGTGAACAGTACAGATCAGAATTTTAATAACAATACATATGGTACAGGCATGTGTTAGCCATAAAACAGAGACCACAGAATGGTTGTCAGAATGCAACAAGCAGAGTAATCTAGTACCATGGATATGCTAGTGCATGAGAAACTAAGTGCAGCTCCAGGGAAGTATTGTATGATATAATAATCTTTGAAGAATGGTGTCTGCTAAGTCGGTTGGAATGGGGCACAGATGCTAGGTGAATAGGGCTCACAGATACAGGAGATAGAGATGTACAGTTTTATCAACCTCGATGACAATTGGTCAAGAGGAGGAGATGGGGAGAAGGACAGGCGACAGAGTCTGGCAGGGTGGAGGACAGCGTAGTACTGCTAAGAACCCTTGGTGAAAGGATACAGGAGGGAGCAGGCAGGGAATGGCATAGAATGGGTATGAAGGAGATACTGGGGGATGCGCATAGACCGCCTGAAATGCTATAGAGGTGAGCAGTGGCCTTAGAGCTTGGTGTACTCAGAATAACAGGGTCAGTTCTGCCAATTGATGATTGGCTTGTAGGAACAGCTTAAATTCATATTAAAATAATGGTTATCTGAACAGTTATCTAGGTGTACATTTCAGGTGATTGAAAGGCTTTGATAGCTGTGAGGTTTAAATTACTTGTACAAAGATCTAGTAAGTAGGGGGAAGGGCTTAGCTAGAAGGAAGCTACATTTAAAGACTGCCTTAGAAAGATTCTGCTACTAGCTTGGCAGAAGACACCAGGAGGAAGGACTGCTGTGTGACTGGACTTCTCTACTGGGACTATATTGCCTCCTTCCTCACCACCCAAAGCTAGTTCTACTTTTTATAGGCACAGGATTTGACTGACAACAGGAACTTCCTGGTTTGGGAGCAGGAAGCAAGTGATCACAGAGTCACCAAGACCCACCATCCTAGAAGGGCAAGAGAAGCTCTCCGGCCCCTCTAGCTGCTGGAGGCTGCATCTGAGCAAGTAAGGGGTCTACTGAGAAATATAGGATATTCTTGTCTCAGAACAGGACAATCAGGAGCTTAAAGGGCACACAGGTATAAAATAAGAGAGAGAGAGAGAGAGAGAAAACAGAGGAAAGAGTAAGGACTGCAAACAGATAAGGGGCCAGAAATAAGACATGATGGGAGTGGTGCAGTGCAGTGGCTGTGGAGCAGCAGTCTTCCAGGAGATGTTCTGGAGAATGCGGTGTTGTCCCATCTGCAGGCACTTCTCTGGGCAGAGGGAGTAGGTTGCTCATCTCCAGGCTGAGTTGGCCAGGATTTGTGGGACCTCCTCTTCCATCCAGGGACCACCAGTGCCACTTCCATTGCCTCAGAGGTTGCCAAGAAGAGGAGCAGTTGGACCACAGTGGGCTCAGGGAGGGTGAGGGTGGTGGAACAGAGGTGCATCCCTCCAGCTGTACCTCTCCACATTCCTATGCCATTCTGGCAAAGTGTGGTTCCTCTATGGAGCCACCCGCTGTGGAGACCAAGGAGGATGCTGGGAACCTCTACAAAGGAGACCCCCAGGAGGGTGGCAGGGGACCCCACGGGGGAAGAAAACAACTCCTGGTGGGGGACTTCATCATTAGGAAGGTAGAACTGGGGGAGGAAGGGGATATGGAGGTAAGGTGCCTGCCTGGCGCCATGGCTTGGAGGGACAGGGAGCAAATCCTCAGGATTGCCAGAGCAGCTGCACAGGGAAGGGAGCTGGATGTCATTGTCCACCTAGGGACAAATGACCTGGCTAAGAAAAAGATTAGAGAAGTGCAGGAAGAGTTTTTGGAATTGGGAGGGGCCTTAGACCAGTAGCACACACGGTAACCTTCTTGGAGGTGCTGCCATCTATGGCGAGGAGAGGCTGCGTGTTCCAACCATGGGATTCAATCAGTGGTTGAAAAACTGTGTGGATCTCAGGATTTGTCTTCATTGGGGACTGGGAGTCCACCTGGAGTGATGCAAGCCATACTGGCATGATGGGCTGCATCTGTCCGAGAGAAACCAGGATCCCTGGGTGATAGGTTTAAATGCTTCATTAGCAAGAATTTAAACTAGCCAAGGGGGGAGGCACTGGAAAGGAGCATGGAAATCCTATCCCCCCCAAAAAGTCTCGGTAGTAAGTGCGGTAAACACCAATATAGAGATGTCAATACAGAGAAGTGCAGGGGTAAATGGAGAAAGTGACAAATGCAATAAGAACAGGGATGGGTCAAAAAGCGGTAAGACCATCAAAAAATGGAGGGTAATGAGTACCAATGCCCATAGTCTGGGCAACAAGCTCCCTGAGCTGGTGGCCTTGATGGAAGAGGGATGCCTGGACATCATAGCAGTCACAGAAACATGGTACACAGAGAACCATGACTGGGATATTAACATACCAGGGTACCTAACCTACAGGAGAGACAGGCAGGGGAGAAGAGGGGGGGAGGAGTAGCTCTCTAAGTAAAGGAAGGGATAAAAGCATCTGAACAAAAGAGTAAACAGGCAGGAGAGGAGGCACTATGGATCACCTTGGAGACTGGAAAGGGCACCACAGTCTGCACAGGGGTTGTGTACAGACCCCCATGTAAAGGGGAGGGAATGGACAAGGATATGATAGAAGGCATTCTTAGGATGGCAGAGAAAGGGGAGATACTGTTGATGGGAGACCTGAATATGCCAGATGTCAACTGGAGCACATTTGCTGCAGCCACATCCAAGAGCAGGGCCATTCTTGATGCCCTACAGGTGGCAGGCCTCAGGCGGCTGGTTTTGGAACTCACTCATGAGGGAGCAATCTTAGACCTTGTACTCTCAAACAGGGGCAGTGAGAGGATCTCAGATCTAGAAGTGGTTGCCATCTCGAACAAGTGACCATCAAACTGTGTGGTTCCACGTTAAACTCAGCTACAGAGTCAAGCCATACAAAAGTGAGGGTACTGGACTTCAGGAGGGCTGACTTTGGCAAGATGGGAGAGGCTCAGAAAAGCACTAGCAAACAGGCTAGAAGGAGGTGTGGAGCAACAATGGGGAATCATCAAAACTGCCATCACAGAGGCAACAAGCCTTTGTGTGAAGCAAATAAACAAATCAAAATGAAAGAAAAATCCACTATGGTTCTCAAAAGAGGTGGCTGTGAAAGTCAGGAAGAAAAAGATAGCATTCCAGAAGTATAAGGAAACACAGAAGGCACAGAACAGAGAGCTGTACCAGTTAAGGCAGAAGGAAGCAGGGTGGGAAGTCAGAATAGCAAAGGCCCAAACTGAGGAAAAGATAGCCAACTTGGTTAAGAAGGGGAATAAAACCTTTTATAGGTACATCAGCGAGCGTAGAAAGACAAAGGGAGGGATAGTGAGGCTGAATAGAATGAACGGTGGGTGGGCAGAGGGGGGACAGTGAAAAAGCAGGGATACTGAATGAATATTTATGCTCAGTATTCATAAAAAAGTAGGGGGAAGTGCCTAATCCAGTTAACAAAAGCACTCTTGATAGGGGGGTCAATCCCAGTCCTTTCACAGAAGAAACGTTTTTGCAAGAACTCCTAAAACTGAAGGTGTACAAAGCAATGGGGCCTGATGGAATTCACCCCAGAATTCTAAAAGAATTAAGGGGGGAACTAGTGAAACAACTGGCTACTCTTTTAATAAATCATGGGAGGATGGTGTGGTACCCAAGGACTGGAGGAAGGCGGATGTGATTCCCCTTCATAAAAGTGGGACCAAGACAGAGGCAGGAAACTACAGACCTGTCAGTTTGACCTCTGTGGTAGGGAAAGTGATGGAGTCACTTCTGAAGGAAAGAATTGTTGAGTACCTAGAGGCCAGTGGGGCACAGGACCCAAGGCCACATGGGTTCCAGAGGGAAGGTCATTTCAGATGAACCTAATAGATTTCTTTGACTGGGTGACCAAGTAGTAGACCAGGGAGGCTGTGGACATGGCCTACCTAGACTTTAGCAAGGCATTTGACACAGTCCCATACAAAGATTAATAGTCAAATTAACCAGCCTGGGAGTGGGTCCCAGGGTGGTAGCCTGAATAAAACATTTGCTGGACAACAGGACACAGAAGTAATTGTAAATGGAGTCCACTCTGAAGAAAGAGGGGTTACTAGTGGGGTACCACAGGGTTCAGTACTGGGTCCAGTCCTTTTTAATGTCTTCATAAGTGACATTGCAGAGGGACTGGAAGTAAAAGTATGCCTCTTTGCAGATGACACAAGGATCTGCAGCAAGGTTGATACACAAGGAGGTGTGAAAAAGATCAGAAGGGACTTGGCAAGGTTGGAGGAATGGTCAGAAGTATGGCAGCTTGGATTCAATGCAAAGAAGTGCAAAAATAATGCACCTGGGAAACAAGAACCCAGGGGAAGAATACACAATGGAGGGGGAGGTAGTAATAACAACAAAAAAGGAAAGGGACCTTGTGGTAATCATATCAGATGACCTTAAGGTTAGCAAGCAATGTGAGAAGGCAGTAGGGAGGGCTGGGGGTATACTGGGATGCATAGGGAGAGGCATCACCAGCAGAAAACAGGAAGTTGTTATCCCTCTGTACAGACAATTGGTGAGATCCCATCTGGAGTACTGCGTCCAGTTCTGGAGACCCCATCTCCGCAAGGACATAGACAGGATAGAGGCAGTCCAGAGGAGGGCAACTAAAGTGGTGCAGGGTCTGCAAGAAAGCCGTATGAGGGAGACTAAAGGAGCTTAATATGTATACCCTGAGGAAAGAAGGAGGGGGACATGATAGAAACTTTTAAGTACCTCAGTGGAATCAACAAAGTCCAAGAGGGTAGTATCTTTCAGAAAGAGACTGCAAGAACAAGGGACACAATTTAAAAGATGGGGGAGGTTCAGGGCAATGTGAGGAAGTATTATTTCACAGAGAGGTGTGGATGCATGGAACAGCCTTCCTGAGGAGGCTGTGGGGTCTAAAACTGTGGGAGAATTCAAAATGCATGGGACAGACATGAAGGCAATTCTTGTGGGGTAGGAAGAAATAGACTGTTGGTTAACTAGGATTCACGGCCTATCCTGTAGGTTGGGAAATGGGCAGACTAGATGGGCCAAGCGGTCTTTGTCTGTCATCAAAGTCTATGTTTCTATGTTTCTATGAGTTAGCAGTGTTTAGTACTGTTGTGTTTATTTCATTAAGTCAATTTGGTACTCTGTAGGAGAACAAGCGTTGGCCCAGTGCATTTCTCCAGAAAGGCAGACTAAGCGAGTAAAACCCAGTACTCCTAGTATTGTCCCTTGAATTGGTAAGCCCTTATCTGGACTATACCACAGTTACCTGTAAACTGTATCTTCCCTGTGGTACAGTGTCCCACCCCCCACTATCCACCTATTTTGTACTCAACATCCCTTCGAGGTCTAGAAGAAACTGGTTGACATTGAATGCACTGTTGCACTCAACACAAATCAAGGTGGATAGTGACATCAAATTTCATGTGCCATCTTGGAGAGATCACAACCCTATTTATCTTCGCCATATGCCCCATGCCCTGAGGAGGTGGAGGCAGCTTCACCCTCTCTAATCCATCTCCACTATGGTACCCCTTTAGTTGGTCTTACAGTTTTGAACCACCATGTAGTTGGCTCAGTTGTTACAAATGCCCTCAACCACCTTTGTCATGGACAGTGCGTGGGAGTAGACACACAGCGCCACAACTGTAAAGCTGTGACTGAGGAGCCTAGGAGTCTTTTAGTAATGAGCTTTGACTGCATGCACAGCAAATTAAAAAGTGACATACTGCACCACAACACCCATTCAGATGATACCCAGCTATACTTGACTTGTCTGCCGTATACTGCAGTGTCGACAGTTGAATTTTACAGCTGCCTTGAGGAGATCCATTCTCGGATGACTCAAAACTGGCTATAATTGCTGCTGACACCTCAAAGAAAACCTTAAACAACATGAGACTTTGGCTCAATGCAGCTTGCATTCCATATATATATATATATATATTTCTCCTTCATTACTTATTACTATGGAAATTTACATGATTACAGGGTCTTTGTCCTGTGGTGTTCATCTACTTCTTATAGCTTACCCCTATGTTAAATCAGAATCTCTATTGTGACATCACACTCTGCTGTCATGGAAGTAACTGTAATGTCACAGGCGGTGCATTATGACCTCAGGTTGGGAGAAAACAAATGGATAGATGAACTATTCTGAGCATTAGATCCAGTTTTCAGTAAAATGACCTCAGTGAGAAAAAAATGAGGAGGGAGAAATGCAGAAATAATGTCATGTGTACATATTAGAGTTTGCTAAAGTTATCCTAAGGCATCAGCTGCTCTTTAACCTTAAACCAGAGAAGACCGAGATATGGGTGGTGAATTCATGGTTGCCCTGGGAGTGGTGGTGGTTGAGGATTGCCACTAGGACAAGTGTTGGGTGGTGATCACATCGCCACAACTACACAGGTAAAGTATTTGGGCATGATCCTGGATGACAGCTTGAAATTTGATGCTCTGTTGTCTGCAGTTATCAATGGTGAATTTTGCCATCTTCTGAATATCACCCAGATCCAAGCCCTAACCACACCTGTCGACTGGAACACTTTCGTACATGCTTTTGTCACTTCACGACTGGAGTAATGTGCCATGCCCTGTAACTAAGGTTATCTGGAGGCAACCACCATAGACTGCAGCTGGTGCAGACTGAGGTGTCAAGAATTCTTACTGGAGTGAAAAGTTGTGGGCATGTCACCCCGTCTGCCGTGAACTGCATTGGCTGCCGGCCGGGTGCAGAATTGTCTTCCAGATATGGATCCAGACCAATAAAAGCATGCTCAAAGGGGCACTATATTAAGATCGCTTTGCATCCTACAATTAGCCTGGATGCACACCCATCTGCCGTGTAGTCTCTCATCGGAGTTCACATCATTTGATAGATTTATGGAGATTGGATGCCCATGTGGGCTATGCAAACCCATGAACACATTACCTGTTTATTGAAGGAGACTACCTTGGTGGAAGTTTAAGAAGGGACTAAAGACATATTTATTTCAGCAGTCCTTTACTGATTATAAGTGTTTTTTTTTTTAAACAGGATAGAGTACATGTGTGCACTCACCTGTAACTTTCATATTTTTTTGAGTACAGTTGTAATAATTGTACTGTCTTCTTGTTCATCTAAGAATTGGGGGCTTTCAGAAATCAAATATTTATCTGTCTGTCTAATGCTGCCCTGAGTTCACAGTTGGGAGTAACAAGCTAGGAGACCTGGATGCTACCATAGTGGAATTGCACCTCACATTATGTGGTCACTGCATGGCCCTGGTGTACGTAAAGCATGAGATGGGAATGGGCAGTACCATGCCACACTAATGAGAAAGGGACTGTGTGAGTATGAAAGTGTAAGGAGTGGTTCCATATGTGAAACACAGTTATGCCAGATTGGTGGGAGGGTAAAGAAAAAAAAATAGGTTAGACAATGCTGAATTAAGGGAATATCCATGTACACAGTGTTATAACACAGGCAACCACCACTGGGTGCTGTGTCTGGCAAGGAAAGATGTTGAACAAAGAAAACAATGGCTCACTAGAGGAAGATGTAAATAATGTCAATCTACCAGAAGTATTTCATAGCCTCCCACATGCAGCAACAGCTAGAAGCTAGAACTTGGTCTCCGACAGGCCATTCATAAAAATGTTTGTCCAAGACAAAAACAAGGGATTACAGTACTGGACTTTGTAGTCACAAATGGTAAAATGTCACAGTGGTAACAGTAGAGGAAATATGGTTTGGGGTGGGGTTAGGTAACCAGTGTGTCTAATTAGAATTAAATGCAAACAGTAGGGTGGTATACACATGAAGTTAAATGACCCAGAGTGGGCAATCACAGGGGCATGCTTGGAAAGGGTGTGTGACCAAACAAGAAAAATCATGCACTGTGGATGAACCATGCTCATCGACGTATCTGTATCCCAATAATTAGCATGCTTGATCTGAGCTGGTTTTATGATCCTGATTGAACCTTATCTTTGCAAGGGTGTATGATTTTATTGTACCTACAATGTATTTGTTCCCATGTGACAGTGATGTGGCAGAGAACCTACATTTTGTGGCAAACACTGACAGCAAAGCGGTCCACAACAACAGAGATGGCCATTTTTTATACAACACAGATTTCTCATTGGTCACTACCTCATTGTAAGGGCCTTGAACAATTGCCAAACAACATATGTGCATGTGTGACTTTGATTGTTTTTAAAATTTATCCACATGTTTTGGCATGTAAACTGGAGTCGATCATGAGAGAATAAAAAGCATCTACTAGCACATCTGCACATATGCCAAACTAATCGAAATATTATGCAAACTTTACAAATGTTTACCAAAACTTCCTGCAACAAAGTAGTGACAACAACATCACTGTAACAAAGAGCTAGTGAGTAAGCTGAAATCTGTAAAATGTTGGTATAACAGAACAGAAAAGGAAGTCATAATTCACTATGCAAGACACTAGTGAGGGCCCCACCTGAGTACAGTATAAAGTTCTGGAAACCCTACCTAAGTATGAACATAGACAAGGGCAGAGAAGGTTTGGAGGAGGGCAACAAAGACTGTACGAGGATTGCATCACAAGTCCTATAAGGATAGGCTGAAAGACATGAATATGTACTCCTGGAGGAATGGTGCAAAGACTGGATAGAGATAGAGACATAAAGTATCTTACAGGGAGGAACAGGCTGCAGGAATACACTTGTTTTGTAATGAAAAGATGTTCCAAGACTAGAGGGCATGGGATGAAGTTGGAGGAAGAGCGATTCAGAGGAAAAGTGTGGAAGAATTTAATCACAGAAAGGATGGTGGACAAGTGGAAAACACACCCAGAGGAAGTGGTGTGGGCTAAAAAAATCACGGGAGTTAAGAATGCATGGGATAAACATAAGGGAATTCTGGAGGTCAGGCGTATCAGGCGTAATGAGCACCAGACTTCTAGGAAAACATAAAGTGAACTTACAAGCTTAAATGGGAAGACTGGGTGAGCCATAGGCCTTATTTGCTGACAGCGTCTGTGTTTTTATGTTTCTATGTAGCGTGGGCCATATCGATACTGTGAACCGATTCTGAAGGCGCATAGCCTACCGATCTATGGTCTAGGACACATCACTGTCACATAAGACAGGATGTATTGTAGGCACAAGAGAAACAATAAACCTTTCAGAGATGAAGCTCCCGCCTTAGTATTTGTAAGGACTGCCTGCATGGGTATCAACAGTGGTTCAATATGGTAAAGTAGGAATTCGATGGGCAGGGAGAGGAACAAGTAAGCGATGATGTAGTAAAGCTGAAACTAGAGTTGCATGATGCACTGCAGATGGAACAAGGTGTAGCAATGGAATGGATAGTATCAGCATTGCTGTGAAGAGGCAGTCCAAAGTTGCAAGATAACTATCATAGAAATCTGGAAAGCCATTATATACAGATTTTTGTAAGTAGACTGATAAAATCAAGGGGCGGTGTGAAAGAAACAGCATCAAGGGTGGACAGAAATGGATGTGAAGTTCAACTAGCAGTCACAAATAAATGAGTACATAGATAGGAATTTAATTAATGTGCTGTAAATAGTGTGATGACACAAAGGAATGGCTAGGTACAGCGCCAGTGTATGTCAATGGGAGTGAATCACATAGTGATGAAGAAGGGTGACTATAATGTGCCAACTGGTGATCTAGTCAGTAAAAGTAGCTGGGGATCAGTGGTCTTGGGTGATTAAGTGGGCTTGCAATGTAGTAAGAGAAAAGCAGGTAGATTCAGTTGAAGTAGCAGGAATATAAACATGATATCCCAATACAATCAGCATTATCAGCACATATAATAGGATTATCTGATTGTGTGAATTGCCTTTCACATAGTCTGTCACGCTAACATATCAGCCACACAGTTATATATAAAGTCACATGCTGCCTATACCACTAGGGCATTCACTGTAGCCTATAGCTTTCAGGTCGTCAGTTTACAGTGAGCACTCTGGTATGAAGTCAGTGCAGACACAATATTCTGTGGAGCATAGTTTACACATGAGCTGTGCTGTTTGAGTTGTTACAGTCTTCCACTGAATTGCTTCATTTCATCTCTTTCATCAAGTTGAGATATGCATCAGATTGCAACTGATGACCACAAGTAGTTTGAATTCATTGAGACACACACGCCTCCATAAAGCACCATCAATGTACATTACAACAAAAGTCACATTCTGGTACTAGCAATAGGAACAATGCATGTACTCTGTTCCCTCGAGGATTTTGCAAATGTTAGTCAATGTGGCTAAAGTAATCATAGACTGTTTAGCCACTATAAAAAGGCTAATACTTCTGTTGCTTTTACTCTCAGGCAACATACATCTAAGTCCTGGCCTGCCCTCTAACTCAGAAACTCCTGCCAAAAAAATAGGGTCACTTAAAATGGCTTCAATCAATATCTGCAGCCTGCTTCCTAAACTGGATGGTTTAGCAGTATGGATGACTCAGCACAATCCTGATGTCACCTCTGTAATATAAAACTGGATTACCCCTGATATTCCTGATGCCCCAATTCATGTTCCAGGATATTTGGTGTCCAGGCAGAACTGACTAGGATAGAGGCTGTGCAGTCTACATAAAAGATATGCTACAGGGTCTCGCTGTCCATGTACTGTACCTAACTCTAGTGGCCAAATACAAATGCTTGCAATTAAACTTCTCCTCAGAGCCCACAACAAAACACTCACTGTGATCTCAGTCCACTTGGCATCCCCAGTTGTTCCCCATACCCCTACTCACCCATGTCCACCAGTCTGTAACCATTGGCAGATCCATACATTTTATATCCCGTATTTTCCGATTGTTTTCTAGACCTCCTATGGGCACTGGTTTGATGTCAGAGAAGGAGACCGAGCAACTCACATCCTGAGACACTGTGTCCAGCTCCCTATACTGAGACTGTATCTCCAGCTCACTGTCTCCCTGTATATCATTAGTACCTAGATGTATTAACATATCTGGGATACCACCACACTCCTGTGCTTGAGAATAGATGTGATGTTTTGCCTGATGCACCATCATGTCAGGCATACTCCTTGACTTAACACCACAGGAAGCATACCCCTCCACTCCACTCACTCTCTCCACCTGATCCCCCAGCCATGGAATCAACCACAAGCAGCACCCTACCTGCCTCATTATCACTGTTTATGGTTGCTATCTCTGTGTGCCCCCTCCCCCTACATTCCCCTGCTTGTCACCTCCCACCTGTCCGAACCTTGTCCATCCCCCCTCAAAATCATATCTCTCTTTGACCTGACCTCCTTGGTTCCATTATATCCTGATATATCTAATATAAATACATAAAACAGTGTAGGTCACAGTACAAACCCGCTGTAGCACACCACTAGTGACAACCCTTTGTTCACAATGTACTCGATTCACAGTCACTCTGAGTAACGGTTACCCAGGAAATTATTTTCACATGCTTTGAACCTGTGAAGAACTCACAGGACAGCTAACTTATGTGTATAACTCTAATGTACTGCACTGGGTGAAAAAGATTGCAAATGTAAAAGTAGGCCATACCTACAGCAACTCACACCTGGTATACTACTTTGGTCACTGAGTAAATCAATTGATTTCAAGTCCTCTGACATGACATCAACACTGTGAATACATGCTGCCTTGGGTCTTGTACCTGGTTGGCATGTAGGCAGTGAACAGTTCTTTCCACAACAAGAAACTGAGGTCAAGATAAATGGTCAGTATTGCCCTTGCTTCTGCCTTGCTACAACTGTTGTGAATAGGAATCTGCTATGCAGACCTTCAGTGTGGCAGGAGCACACGATGCACGAATGTTTTGATAGAACAGGTATTACGGTGTGTCACTATGTGACTAGTCCTTAGTTCTTTTACCATTTTGTACATTGGAAAAAAGAAACAGAACAGCATACGCTCACATGTCTAGCAGAAATCGTACAACATCTGAGTGCGTCCGCAGACGCAGAGATTCTTTCAGCGACATCCACCTGGCAAACTCGGCCCAATTGTGATATGGCACCTGCACATTTTGAATCAAGTTCTTTTTAAACATTTTTGGGCAGAGTCAGTAACAGTGTGTGCTCTTACTCACTTTGCCATCTTAGGTGTCTGTTTATGTTTTGATGAGTGCTGCCATCAGTTTCCCAACATGCGAAGTCCTAGGGTAAAATCAGAATTGAAATGTGAAATGAAATGTGAGTTAAAATATAATGAGGGGTACCAAGGTAAACATTCAGTACAGCATACATCACTAGCACACAAGCGTCTCACAAGTGGCACAAGTCCTTTAGCACGACCTGCAACCTTTCTAGATATTTAACCATATGACATATGGGAAATGTTCTGGGTACGTGGAGAGTGTCACAAAATGAAAAGCAGTCCTCTATTGTGGCCATCGACAGTAGAAGAGATGTGCTTGTTGTAAGGCTTTAATGCTGTGAATGGATCAAGTGCAATGCAATATGTAAAGTTTAGAATGTGGGGGCTGGTACAGAAGTTGTTTTGCTTCATTCGCCTCAAGTGTCAACCCTGGGTGTCCACCTTGGCTTCGTACAAAACTTTGAAGTAAAGCCTCACTTAGAACAGAAACCAGGTACTAACAATCCTGTTACTTATTCCTGTGAGGAATTACTGGGTACTCCTTCAGAATTTCAGAACTAGCACCACCCACTGTGAAAGTTCTCTCCTGAGGACCTGTGTTTAGTAAAGGTTGCATGTATGTAATACTAGGTTTTGTATACCCACCACTCTGTTTCCTAAAGACAGAATAATATGGGAGGTGTGCTTAGTTGTTCAAAAATGTCCTGGGGGGTTAACATACAGCATTTATTATATTTTGATATATTTTGGCTCTGCACAGTGTGATGTAGTGACTGCTGAAAAAATCAAGAAAGTGGGCACAGGGTGACAACAGGTACTGCAGTAGTACCACCACTGCCTGACCTGGCTGGACTGCATGATCCTAACACCACTGGTACAATCAAACTGTCACAGGCAATAATGAATGCTGTGAATAAAGTAATAAGCAGACGTCAGATAGTAACGGTCCAGACGGATACACCTATCAGTCAAAATGAAAATACCAACATGGGACACAAAACCACAGCTAAACAAATAGAAAAACAATATATCTGGTGGCTGCATAGCCCATCACATTGCAAAACTGATGCTGTAGTGATCTTATATAGCTGAACATTGCATGCTTCAAACCCCCAAAAAGAAAAGAATAACAAAAGGAACATCAATGAATGGAGGGAGGGAAAAAGAAAGAACAAAAGAAAATACTTATTCACAGAAATAGTGGTGACTTGTGGGAACAGTCTTCCACTGGAGTGTTTGGGAAGGAAGGAATGGGTGAGGCACAACAGAATTCAAGTGAAAGAACGAGGGGCGGAGAAAGAGATGGTGAACAAGTATGCTCTCATGTGACACTGTCTACAGAGGAAGCAGTCATCACAGTGCAAAACTGATGCTCTTGTGATTTCACAGTGCTGAACATTGCGTGATACAAAAAGTAAAATAAGGGAAAATACTGCAATGTGCTATGCTGGCAGTGCATTCAATGCATAGGGGTAGAATGCTTTTATTGCATGGGCTGTGATAATCTGAGCACCAGTGTCGTACGTGGTGGCCAACACAAAACTTCCAGGCATATAAGCACTACTATAACATATGGGAAATGTTCTAGGCTGTGGAGAGTTGTACTAGATGAAATTGTGTGTTGCATCATGGCCATTGCCAGTAGAAGAGATCACGTTCAAGGTAAGGCTTTGACGTGGAGAATGGTTCAAAGTCCAATGCAATATGTGAAAGAAAAGAAGAAGAAATGAACATCCTATGAAGCGGAGGGTGAACAAGAGACACAATGGAAATAATTATTCACAGAAATGGTGGTGAATTAATGGGAAGTATTCCAGTGGAGGTGTTTGAGGGCAAGGCATACAATTTATTGGGTAGAATGCTTATAGGTTGCTACTACTCATTTCACATTCGTATTTACAGATTAGCAGATGCAAGCAAAGTTCCCTCACATTCCTCCTCGTGTCCCAGAACTGCAGACACACTAATATGTAACCCTGTCACTAGTTAAACCAAGTAATGAAAATATGCAAGTTTGCAGAGTAAAATAATACATCTGAATGAAGCATCTGTAGAATACTATGCAGGACTACTGAGGAATTCAGTGTCACTGCACTTACATCGACTTATTGTGCTGGTACTGCTGTGTCCTGCAGGAGACTGTGCTGGGCTGGTGATGAGAGCAGCAGTGTACTAACCATCCCATCCAGTGTTGTCACTTTGTCCCTGGAATGGAGCTGCAGAATATTGCTCTCCTCAGCTCTTGACTCCTCACACAGTCCAGAGACACACCCCTGGCAAGACCGCCAAGATGAAACTTGGGGTGCTATACCGCCACAGGCACTCCATGACACCTGACTCACTAATACTTGCCACGAGCTGCTTGGTCCTTGTGTCAGTTGACTATGGACTACCAATATATGAGGCAGGCAATGACACTGCACTCAACAGAATAAAAGCCTTACTGAACAAGAACTGCCAGCTGACCCTAGGTGCCAAAGTTTCTACCCATACCTGTGTCCTATATTCTGAAACAGGATGGCTTCCTCTCCATCTCAGAGCTTGCTACCAGACCTGCCTGCTTGCCAAAAAAGCTCAACTAGTACTTGTGCCACCATCTCTGTGAACTTCTTCAGTGGACTTTACCAGCAAAACCTACCAGGAGCACAAAGAAAGGTGGGCTGCTGGTGCCATTTAAACACACCACTCTGGCTCAGAAATCCATCTCGTCACCATGGCCCAATAGTACAATAGGCTACTGGCATCCCCATGGAAAGCAGTAAAATTAGCCTCTTCAAAACAGGACTCAGGACTCTCCTGCATCGTGAAATGGAGTGTGTTTGCTTCAGCTAGTCTATAACAGGGTACTGTAGACTGAATCTCACCCACCCACCTCATAACACCGACCATCCTGTACATATCTCCTCACTTGCCCCCCACACCTACTCCCAATCTCCACCACTCTTGTCCATCCTCACCAACCTCCCACTAAGCTCCTAGCTGCCCACCCTTACAGCAGCCCTTCCTCTCCCAACCTCCATAACCCTTCATCACAATACTGCCCCCCTACAGCTTCAACACCACCCCATCAACCGTCACCCTCCCTCAATTAACTAAACTGACCTCAGGAAGCTGCCCCGCCCATCCCTTCCCCACTATATAAATTGGTCCTCTACTTGTGGAGATAACAGTCCCAGGGGGCTAAGGCAACTTTACTTTGAAACTGTAATGTGCATTAGTTGTATCATGGATACTTTTACTTGTCAACTGACTGAAACAAATTGTCAATTGTAACCAATTATTACTGTACTTACTGTCTGTAATCTGTAAAGTCCTGGAATTCAAGTATTTAATTTATTTATTTTTTTACTCTTTTGGTAACTGGGTAAGGCCCACTAGACAAATGTGCCTGTTTTCAGGGGCAACCTGGGAGCACTGGGTGGTTAAGTGACTTGCTCAGAGTCACACAGTATGCAAGTGCAGGTTGTGAGAATCAAACTGAGGTCTGGTCTGCTGGATGTACCAAGCTCGTTCACACCTCGTTCCACCAACCTCTAGGCTATACTGATAGCCCAAATGTTGGGGAAATTGTGTGTAACTGAGTTATGCTGATGTCAGCAGTGGATTTCTTGTGGCATCCTGAAAAAAAACTATTTAAAATGACCCTTGGCTCTGCACTGCCACCTATTCTGTAGACACTGGCTGTGGTTCTGAACTGCCACCTATTCTACAGATACCAGTTGTGGTTCTGAACTGCAGATACCAGCTGTGGTTCTGAACTGCCAGCTATTCTGAAGACACAGGCTGTGGTTCGGAACTGCAATCTATTCTGCAGACACAGGCTGTGGTTTTGAATGACCACCTATTCTGTAGACACCAGCTGTCATTCTGAAGTACCATCAATTCTGCAGTCATCGGCTGAGGTTCTGAACTGCCAGCTATTCTGGAGTCACAGGCTGTGGTTCTGAACTTTCATGGTTCTCAACTACATACACTGGCTGTGGTTCTGAACTGCCAGCTATTCTGTTGACTGCCAGCTGTGGTTCTGAACTGCCACTTATTATGGTAGACACTGGCTGTGGTTCTGAATTGTTGTCTCTTCTGCAGATACCAGGTGTAGTTCTGATCTGCCATGTATTCTGGAGTCACTGACTGTGGTTTTGAACTGCCACCTATTCGGGAGTCACTGGCTATGGTTCTGATCTGCCATGTATTCTGGAGTCACTGACTGTGGTTCTGAACTGTCACCTATTCTGTTGACGCTGGCTGTGGCTCCGAACTGCCCTCTGTTCTACAGATTTCAACGGTGGTTCTGAACTGCAAATACCAATTGTGGTTCTGAGCTCCCAGCCATTCTGTAGACACTGACTGTGGTTGTGGACTGCCTTCTATTCTGCAGACACTGGCTGTGGTTCTGTACTGCCTTCTATTCTACAGACACCTGCTGTGGTTCCAAACTGACAGTTGTAATGTAGCGATTGGCTGTGGCTCTGGACTGTCTTCTATTCTACAGATACCAGCTGTGGTTCTGAAATGACAGCTATTCTGTAGACACTGGCTGTGGTTCTGAACTGCCAGCTATTCTGTAGAGACTGGCTGTGGTTCTGGACTGACTTATATTCTGTAGACACTAGCTGTGGTTCTGAACTGCAAGCTATGCTGTAGACACCTGGCTATGGCTCTGGACTGCCTCTATTCTGCAGACACCAGCTGTGGTTCTGAACCACCTGAAAGAGAGACTGGTGAATATCCAGTTGTCAAAGGACTACAGGACCCAAGGCAGCATGGTTTCACCAGGGGAGGGGTCATTCTGACCAACCTCATTGAATTTTGACTGTGTGACTAGGGAGGTGGATCAGGGAGGGCAGTGGACATGACCTATCCGGACTTCAGCAAGGCCTTTGACAGTGTGCCACATAGAAGACTATTACATAGACTGGGGAATATGGGTGTGGGCAGGACAGTAGTGCAGTGGGTAGGTAACTAGCTAGGCGGCAGAACACAGATGGTGGTGGTAAATGGCTGTCACTCCACAGAGGGAACAGTGACCAGTTAGGTACCACAGGGATCAGTGCTGGGACCAGTCCTAGTCAACATCTTTATCAGTGACATTGCACGGGACCTAGAAGGCAGAATTTCCCTGTTTGCTGATGACACAAAGCTTTGTAACAGAGTAAACACACCAGAGGGTGTAGACAGAATGAGAAGGGACCTGCAGAAACTTGAAGAATGGTCAGGAGGTTTGGCAGTTGAAATTAATGCAAAGAGGTGCAAGATAATGCATATGGGAGCACAAAAACCTGTCACAATATATCAGTTGGGGGTGAGTATAGCATGCACCAAGTAGAAAAGGGATCATGGGGTTATCTCTGATGACCTCAAGGTAGGGAAACAGTGTGACAAGGCAGCAGAGGTCAAACAGGATGCTGGGATGCATAGGCAGGCAGCACCAGCAGGAAAAGGAGGTCATAATTTCACTATACAATACACTAGTGAGGCCTCACCTTGAGTACAGTGTACAGTACTGGAGATCTTACTTATGTAAGGATATAGACAGGGTAGAGAAAGTTCAGAGGAAGGCAACAAAGATTGTACATGGATTGCATCACAAGTCCTATGAGGACAGGTTGAAGAAATAGAATATGTACTCCCTGGAGAAGAGGAGGGAGAGAGGAGATATGATAGAGACATCCAAGTACCTTATATGGAGGAACAGGGTGCAGGAATACACTATTTTAAGTGAAAAAGATGTTACTGGACTAGAAGGCATGGGATGATGTTGGAAAGAGAATGATTCAGAGGAAACGTGAGGAAGAATTTCTTCACAGAACGGGTGGTGTACAAGTGAACACCCTGCCAGAGGAAGTGGTAGGGCTGGAAACAATCATGGATTTAAGAATGCATGGGATAGACATGAAGGAATTCTGGAGGTCAGGGTTAAGGGCAACAGACTTCTAGGAAAACATAAAGTAAACTTACAGGCTCAAATGGGCAGACTAGGTGGGCCGTGAGGCTAATCTGCTGACACTGTCTATGTATCTATATAACTGCCAGCTGTTCTGTAGACACTGACTGTGGTTCTGAACTGCCAGCTGTTCTGTAGAAACTGTCAGTTGTTCTGGACTGCCTTCTGTTCTGTAGGCACTGGCTATGGTTCTAAACTGTCACCTATTCTGTAGACACTGGCTATGATTCTGGATTGCCTTCTATTCTGCAGACACCGGCTGTTTTTCTGAACTTCCAACTATTCTGTAGACACAGGCTGTGGTTATGAATTGCCTTCTGTCTACTCTGGGCTTTTCTGGCACCACTGACTGATTCTGAGGTGTCATTTATTCTGGAGACATTTTCTGAAGTTCAGAATTGCCATTGATTCTGGAGACGTCGGCTGTGCTTCTGAAATTGACAGTAAAGTCCCTCATTGTAAGATGTGTCCCCAATTTTACCTGAAATATGATGCTGATACTTTCCTCGTATCATTGTCCTTCCCAGTAAAAGGGAAAGTATTAGGTTTATAAGACTGCGAGCCATAGAACCATGACAGGGAGGGTAAAAGAGCAGGTGGAGTAGCTCTATAAATAAAGTAAGGGATCAAAGCTACAGAACTAAAAAGTAAAGGGGGAGGACAAGAGACACTCTGGGTCACCTTGGAGACAGAGAATGGCATCACAATCCGCACAGGGGTTGTATACAGACCCCCATCTCAAGGGGAGGAAACAGATAAGAAAATGATAGAGGACATTCTCAAAATGGCTGAAAAAGGGGAGATACTGTTGATGGGGGACCTGAATATGCCAGATGTTAACTGGATGACATGTACTGCAGCCACATCCAAGAAACAAGGTCATTCTTGATGCCCTGCCGGGGGCAGGCCTTAAACAGGTAGTGTTGGTACCCACTCGGGAAGGAGCAAAACTAGACCTGGTACTCTCAAATGGAGAAAGGATCACAAATTTAGGAGTTAGTAGACATCTGGGAACAAGTGACCACTGCACAGTGTGCTTCACAATAAGCACAACCGTGAGACAAGCTTACAAAAAGCAAGGATACTGGACTTCAGAAGGGGCCGACTTTGGCAAAATGGGTGAATACCTGAAGAATGCACTACCAAATGGCCATAAAGGAGGAGTGGAAGAACAATGGAGAAAAATCAAAACTGCTATCATAGAGGCAACAAGCCTTTGTGTGGGACAAATAAAGAAAACAAAATGAAGTAAAAAACCACAATGGTTCTCAAAATAGGTGGCAAGGAAGGTTAAGGAGAAAAAGGCTGCATTCAGAAGTATAAGGAATCACAGAAGGAGCACAACAGGGAACTGTATCAATTAAAGCAGAAATAAGTGGGGAAGGCAGTCAGAATGGCAAAGGCCCAAACCAAGGAAAAAATAGCCAACTCAGTTAAGAAGGGGGATAAAACCTTTTATAGGTACATTAGGGAGCATAGAAAGGTTAAGGGAGGAATAGTGAAGATTAATAAAGGAGAGGGGAGGTGGGAAGAGGGAGACAGTGAAAAGGCAGAGATACTGAATCAATACTTTTGCTCAGTATTCACAAAAGAAGATGAGGAGGAGTTACCTAAACAAGGCAATAGAAGCATTCTTGCTAGGGGGGTTGACACCAGTCCATTTACAGAAGAAAGAGTCCTGAAAGAACTCCTAAAACTCAAGGTGGACAAAGCAATTGGGCCTGACGGGATTCACCCCAGAATCCTAAACGGACTAAGGGAGGACCTAATGACACCACTGACGACACTTTTAACAAATCATGGGAGGATGAGGTGGTACCTGAGGACTGGAAGAGGGCAGATGTGATTCCCTTTCACAAACGTGGGAGCAAGGCAGAAGCAGGAAACTACAGAACTGTAAGTTTGACCTCAGTGGTAGGGAAAATGATGGAATCACTTCTGAAAGAAAGAATTGTTGAGTACCTAGAGGCCAGCGGGGCACAGGACCCAAAGCAGCATGGATTTACAGCAGGAAGGTCATGTCAGATGAATCTAATTGATTTCTTTGACTGGGTGACCAAAGTAACAGACCAGCGAGCGGCTGTGGATATGGCCTACCTAGACTTTAGCAAGGCATCAGTCCCACACAAAAGACTAATAATCAAGTTAGCCAGCCTGGGAGTGGGTTCCAGGGTGGTAGCCTGGGTAGCAAACTGGCTGCACAACAGGACACAGAAGGTAATAGTGAATGGAACACATTCCAAAGAAAGGGGGGTTACTAGTTGCATACCTCAGGGCTCAGTACTGGGTCCAGTCCACTTTAACATCTTTATAGGTGACATTGCAGGGGTCTGGAGGGAAAGGTATGCCTCTTTGCAGATGACACAAGGATCTGTAGCAGAGTTGATACATGAGAGGGGGTAGAAAGGATGAGAAGGGACTTGTCAAGGTTGGAGGAATGGTCAGACATATGGCAACTTGGATTCAATGCAAAGAAGTGCAAAGTAATGTACCTGGGAAACAAAAACCCAGAAGAAGAGTACACAATAGCAGGGGAGGTACTAACAACAACAAAAATGGAAAGGGACTTGGGGGGTAGTCATATCAAATAACTTAAAGATAGGTAAGTAATGTGAGAAGTCAGTAAGGAGAGCCAGGGGGATACTGGGAAGCATAGAATGGGCATGACAAATAGAAAAGGGAAGTGGTTATCCTCTGTACAGACAGTTGGTGATACCCATCTGGAATACTGTTTGCAGTTTTGGAGACCCCATCTACACAGGGACATAGACAGGATGGAAGCAGTCCAGAGGAGGGCAACTAAAATGGTGCAGGGTCTGCATCTGAAACCATATGAAGAGAGACTGAGAGCTTAATATGTATACCCTTGATGAAAGAAGGGACGGGGGACATGATAGAAACTTTCAAGTACCTCAAGGGAATCAACAAAGTCCAGGAGGGTAGCATCTTTCAGAAAAAGAGATGTGTAAGAAAAAGGGAGCACAATTTAAAGACAGAGGGGGGATGGCTCAGGGGTAATGTGAGGAATCTTTTTTCATGGAGGGAGTGGTGGATGCATGGAACTGCCTTCCTGGGGAGGTTGTTGGATCTAAAACAGTGGGGGAATTCAAACATGCATGGGACAGACATAAGGCAATTGTAGTGGGGGGTTCCAGGAAGTAGGCTGTTGGTTAACTAGAATCTGCAGCTTATCCAATCGGAAGGGAAATGGGCAGACTGGGTGGGCCAAGTGGTCCTTATCTGCCCTCAAAGTCTATGTTTCTATGTAACTTCCCACTATGTCAGCACAGGAGCGTAAAACAGCTGAACCCAATATACATTTAGGAATATAGAAAATGATTATTTTCGATCCCATCTAAATCCAGCAGTTATGTTTCTAAAAAAACCAATGGATTTGAAACATAGGCAAACACAGAGGCACTGTGCTTTGGTGATTACAGCACCAACTTGGAACCCAGGAGCTCAGAAGTTCAAACCCCACTGGAGTCATTTACTCAGTTTCCTGATCCCCTGCCCACCAGCTGCAGAAATGGCTAGAAGCAGGACCTCATGGAAAAGGAGATGCTGCATCTTAGGTAGCCTATTCTGGGAAATAAATTGTAAAAAAAAAAAAAAAAACTCCCTTCAGTCGGTGATTTGCCTCTGATTTCATAAGCCGTGTCTCTGGGTTTGGAGAAGTAGTTGAAATGCATGATTCTGGAGGTGTTTCATTTGGAGATGCTGTCATGCTCTCTGATTTCGGATACCCCACGCCCGCATAATTGCACCACTGATTTTGCACATTTAGTGCTTGCAGGTCTAAGGGTCGCAGCAGTCCCCACCAGTGACAAGGCTGCGTGTGTCACCCATGAAGTAGTGTATAACTGGTAACGGCTGTCCAGAGGCAGAGTCCCAGAATACTGCCCCATGATCCGAATAGTGTCAGGACGAACTCACAGTCCAGACTAATAAGATTCCCAAATCACACCCGAAGCTGGGACAGAATACTGATTTTGGAAGGACAGAGCTTGCTTAGTAATATTCGATCATGCTAAATCGAAATTTAAAATAAAAACCAGTAGAAATAAAAGCACTAGTTTCCACTGTGTTCGGAGCTTGTGACTGTATGTTTGATAACTCATCCACATTTGAAGGCCAGCACCCCATATTGCAGCGACAAAGGCTCAGAGGCAGTACACATGGGAGGGTTGGTGCAGGTAAGGGTTAATGAATCAAAAGTTTATATATAATTTGTCCTCTCTTCTTGTGGGTGAATTAGTGCCCCACCCACCCAAGAATTTGGACTTTATTGTTGTGCCAATAAACAGTAGAAAATCACTGACTTTGTTTATTTTTCGCTCAACGATCGCCAGAAATCCTGGGCCATTTTATAGAGTTTTGCAGTAATGAAAAATACACCCATACCAAAAATGCTACAAAGCAAAATGACCCAACAAATGTTACAAAGGAAAACATTTTATTTATAAAAACTACAAACAAAAACTAAATCAACACTTCCGTGTCACAAAAAATTAACGTATTGCATATAATGCCCTCCACCCCTGACACTACATCAGACCATATGACAAAACAATTTTTAAAATTGTGAATTACCCAACCAGCTGCTGCTCCTAGTATCAATTGTCCAAAACACGGGCTAGTAAATGGAGAGCTCGGCTACCAGTGCACCTATCAATCCACAGTCCATAGTGTTAGTGACTACAAGAAAGTCAGAAAACAAGAAATAACGTTATTTACATACTCCGTCAGAATATAACTCCTGCATAGTATCTACAGTGTATATACTTTAAAAAAGTTACAGATGCTGGGCTTTTTATAACTTTGCAAAAATACTGTCAGTGCCAAGCTATAGTTTCCGTGTTTGGACAGACTTTTGATTTGGTTCTCAAGTGCTAGAGGAAAGCAGTGAAATGAAAGCATATTTCCCATCATTTTATAAAATGACTATACCTCTTGTTAAGCTTTCTCTTGTTGGTCTAAAGAGTCGAATGGGAGCAGAATCAAAGACTATAAAAAGGAAAACAATAGGATTTTAGTTAGACATATGGAAAGAATCAGAGCTGCTGAAAGTTAACAAAAACGAATGCTAATTGAATATAGTTCCTTTTTTATAGCACTCCTTTAGTTTGGGTCACGCAAAATATTTTGTTTCCGTACTTGGAGCTGAAACTGCTCACAACAGAGCAGAAAGGAATCAGTTTCTAGACGATGTAGCAAATTGACAAGATTATCTACATCACCTTGGGGACAAAGCATAGGAATACGAAAAGTTACGAATTAGACAACACAAAACGAGAGAAAAGGGTGCTGTCTGCTTCTGAGTCTACAGACACCGTAAGAGATGCAAATGGGGGTTGGGCATTCATTTGTAGCAACGCGTTATCAGAGGACCCAGCTAATATAAAAAATAAATAAATTGAAATCTCCCCATCGCAGTACTGGTGAAACATATGGCCAGTAACTTTACCAGGCTATCAGTACTCATCTAGGTGCTTGTCACAGGTGTCAGAAGGGAATTGTTATCTGTGAAATTAACTAAGCGTAGAAAGATTTGCAAAGTAGGGGGAGTGGCTTAGCTAGAAGGAGCCAGGATAAAACCAGATTTAAGCACTTCCCTAGATAGCTTCTGCCAGAGAACAGACAGAACACCAGGAGGAAGGAGCTACTGATATTACTAAAACTTCTCTAGTGGGACCATATTGCCCTCCTTCCCTTCCCTCCACCCTAAGCCAAATCTACTTTTATAGGCACAGGATTTAACTGACAACAGGAACTTCCTGTTTGGGAGCAGGAAGTGAGTCATCACAGAGCCACCAAAGACTCACCATCCTAGAAGGGCAAGAGTAGCTCTCCGTCCCCCCAGCTGCTGGAGGTCTGACTCTGAGCAAGTAAGGAGACTACTGAGAAATATAGGAACTTCTTGTCTTAGAACAGGAAGATCAGGAGCTAAAAAGGCCCAGAGGCAGTAAGTTAGTAGGGGAAGAAAAAAAGTAAAGTAGAAAAGAAAAATAAACAAACCGAGTAAAGAGTTAGGGGGCCAGAAAAAGACATGATGGGAGTGGTGCAGTGCAGTGGCTGTGGAGCAGCAGTCTTCCGGAAGACATTCTGGAGGATGCAGTGTTGTCTCATCTGCAGGCACCTCTCTGGGCTGAGGGAGGAGGTTGCTCATTTCCAGGCTGAGTTGGCCAGGATTTGAGGGACCTCCTCTCCCACCCAGGGACCACCAGAGTCACTGCCATTGACTCAGAGGTTGCCAAGAAAGAGGAGCGGTTGGACCACAGTGGGCTCAGGGAGGGTGAGGGTGGTGGAACAGAGGTGCATCCCTCCAGTTGTACCTCTCCACAATTTCTATGCCGTTCTGGATAAGTATGGTTCCTCTATGGAGGCACCCACAGTGGAGACCAAGGAGGATGCTGGGAACCTCCACAAAGGAGACCCACAGGAGGGTGGCATGGGACTCCACAGGGGAAGGAAACAACTCCTGGTGGGGGACTCCATTGTTAGGAAGGTAGACCTGGGGAGGGAGGTAAGGTGCCTGCCTGGTGCTATGGCTTGGAGGGACAGGGAGTGAATCCTCAGGATCACATGTCCACCTAGGGACAAATGACCTGGATAAGAAAGGGATCAGAGCAGTGCAAGAAGCATTTGTGGAGATGGGGATGGGCCTTAGACAAATAGCACACACAGTAACCTTCTCGGAGGTGCTGCCTGTCTATGGCATGGATGTGATGTGATTCCCCTTCACAAAAGCGGGAGCAAGACAGAGGCAGGAAACTACAGACCTGTCAGTTTGACCTTGTGGTAGGGAAAGTGATGGAATCACTTTGAAGGAAAGAATTGTTGAGCACCTAGAGGCCATTGGGGCACAGGACCCAAAGCAGCATGGGTTCACAGCGGGAAGGTCATGCCAGACGAATCTAATTGATTTATTTGACTGGGTGACCAAAGTAGTAGACCAGGGAGGGGCTGTGGACATGGCCTACCTAGACTTTAGTAAGGCATTTGACACAGTCCCACACAAAAGATTAGTAGTCAAATTAGCCAGCCTTGGAGTAGGTCTCAGGGTGGTAGCCTGGGTAAAACATTGGCTGAACAACAGGACACAGAAGGTAATTGTAAATGGAGTCCACTCTGAAGAAAGAGGGGTTACTAGTGGGGTACCGCAGGGTTCAGTATTGGGTCCAGTCCTTTTTAATGTCTTCATAAGTGACATTGCAGAGGGACTGGAAGGAAAAGTATGCCTCTTTGCAGATGACACAAAGATCTGCAACAGGGTTGATACACAAGGAGGCGTGAAAAGGATGAGAAGGACTTGGCAAGGTTGGATGAATGGTCAGAAGTATGGCAGCTTGGATTCAATGCAAAGAAGTGCAAAAGTAATGCAACTGGGAAACAAAACCCAGGGAAGATTACACAATGGGGGTAGAAACAACAACAAAATGGAAAAGGACCTGGGGGTAATCATATCAGATGACCTTAAGGATGGCAAGCAATGTGAGAAGGCGGTAGAGAGGGCTGGGGGGATACTGGGATGTATAGGGAGAGGCATCACAAGCAGAAAACAGGAAGTTGTTATCCCCCTGTACAGATAGTTGGTGAGACCCCATCTGGAGTACTATGTCCAGTTCTGGAGACCCGATCTCCGCAAGGACATAGACAGGATGGAGGCAGTCCAGAGGACAGCAACTAAAATAGTGCAGGGTCTGCAAGAGAAGCCATACAAGGAGAGGCTAAAGGAGCTTAAAATATATACCCTTGAGGAAAGGAGGAAGAGGGGGACATGATAGAAACGTTTAGGTACTGCAGTGGAATCAACAAAGTCCAAGATCATAGCTTGCAGAAAAGAGATGTGCAAGAACAAGGTTACACAATTTGAAGATACAGGAGGGATGGCTCCGGGCAATGTTAGGAAGTATTTTTCACAGACAGGGTGGTAGATGCATGAACAGCCTTGCTGAGGAGGTTGTGGGGTCTAAAACTGTGAGAAAATTCAAGAATACATGGGACAGACATAAGGCAATTTTTGTGGGGTAGGAAGAAATAGGCTGTTGGTTAAATAGGATCAGCAGCTTATCTTCTAGGTAGGGAAATGGGAAGACTAGGTGGGCCAAGCAGTCCTTATCTGCCATCAAAGTCTATGTTTCTATGTAGAGGACCATCTGATGGATGCAAGTAATCCCTTTCTACCATAACAGAAGTTGTGAGAGGGGACCGTCTGATGAATGAAAGTAATCCCTTCTTGCCACTGCAGAATCTGTGAGAGGATGGTCTGATGGATGCAAGGAATCCCTTCCTGCTACTACAGAAACTGTGGGAGCAGGGAATCTGATGGATGCAAGGAATCGCTTCCTGACACTACAGAAGCTGTGGGAGGGGAGTGTCTGATGGATGCAAGGAATCCCTTCCTGCTACTATAGAAACTGTGGGAGCACGGTGTCTGATGGATGCAATGAATCCCTTCCTGACACTACAGAAACTGTGGAAGGGAACGTCTGCTGGATGCAATGAATTCCTTCCTATGAGCCTTGTCTCCTGACATCTTGGCCTTGAGCCAGCAGCACCACATAGCCAGCTTGTTTTCTTTTATCTTAGCATAATAAAAAGATATGCCAATTAATTTGTTTAACAGCATAGCAGCTTATCTATAAGACTATGAAATAATTTAATGTTGAGTGTACATCATATGGATGAAACCTGGAATTAATGTAATACCAGAATGTGCCCAGAGCTGTCATGATTATGGTTTTCCTGTTGCTGCCAGTCAGAATTCCCCTTGCATAGAAACAAAGAATTTTCCAGCAGATAAGGACTACATGGCACAACTAGTCTGCCCCTTTCCCCCTGCCTGTAATACAGTTGCAGATCCTATTTGGTCTTTGACCCCCTTGACCCCTACTAGCTCACACCTCCTGCTGGAATGCCTCTGAATACCCAGACTGGCCAACCCAGCCACGTGGAATGCCCTGACTATCAGAATGTCTGCCACAACTCAAAATGCCCACCTTGCCAGAATGCGGATGAAACCTACCACAGTGCTAGGCTGTGAATTCTGTCAAAGTGCAGCAGCCATTTCAGAGGATCAAGTGGCATTTCTGGTGGGTCTGGTCACATTTCCAGTCGGTTGGGGCACTCTGGCTGATGTCAGTAAGGCGTATTCTACATCTGGATCAATTCCATTTTTTTAAACCAGATCCTCTTCAAAGTGTGCACGTTTGACAATAGGGTTGGTACTGATAGGAACGGAGATGGGGAGAGAGTTCAGGCAGAGATCAGTACAAAGTCAGACATGTGGCGTACAGGACTGTGGGGGAATCCAAATGTCAAACATTTTATACCAGCTCAAAAGCACAGCTGTAGCACTGCTGCAAGAGATACAAGGGACCTGGGTTCAGGGACAAGCCTCAGTCATTGGGGTTTGTCCAGGGAAGTACCATCAAGCATGCCAGAGGATCGCTCCCTTCTCCCAGGGAGGGAGGGCAGTCAGGTCTGGTGCAGTACTGCCCCCTAGGGAACCTCAGGTGGTAGTGCACTCAGAGCAGGTTACTAGGCTGAGTGACACTGACTGACGCCCTCCCCACACTTGGTTGTGTACATCGAGCCTGCACACACTCCACATTAGCATCCCATGGGTATCACTATGAATTGGTCAAAATCTAGACCAGGGGCACAATGAAGGTCCATCCCCTCACAGGCACCACACCAATGATGTGGCCATTTCCCAAATCAGATCCGAATTTGCTGTAGCCCAGGCTCTGCTGCACTTGCCATGGGGGAAGTCATTGAGAAATCAGAATCGACTGGTAAATCTTCAGAAAGCTGGGGAATGGGGCTGGGGGGTTGTCCAAAAAGGGGCATCATCTGAGTGCTGATGGGATAAAAGAAATTAATGCCAGAGGTCAACATTTTTAATTATAGTACTGAACTAGCTATTGGGGGTGTCAGCCAACTCCAGTTGTCAGGCTCTCATGCAGTTCTAGTGATTAGTAAACATTCTCATTTGTACTTTGAACCCTTTAGTGAAAGATCTTGCAGGGGCGGAAAACAAGGAAGTGTACCATATGTAGAACAGCAGTACGTATCCGAGCAATGAAGCAGCCTGTAAGAAAGTAACAGTGTGTTTCTCAAAAATGACCCTGATAGCCCCTGTGAACTGTATCTTTAGAACAATAATCAAAAGAATCAGTACATTGGTGTTGTGGAATGAAAACGAAACCTACTAAAAAGTACAACAATCTGTGAGAACAGGCAGGTCTGCCTTTCTGGGAAGCAACTTCGTCCAGCAACTCTGCAGTGAATGTGAGTACATTACTGAAACTGCTAGATCGTCCAGGTTTGTGTTGTGAGTGCAGCAATTGGGGTATAAACAAATATGAAAAAAGAAACCCCAGCTGCGATGGCGTCTTCATTATCAGCTTATTTTCCCCCTTTTGTTATTCGGGAGACTGGGGCTATTGCGCAGATATGGCACCAGTGGTTAGGCAAATTTAAAGAGTTACTGCTTGCTTTCAATGTGAGTGACCCACAGAGACAGAAGGCACTGTTAGAGGATAATCACAAACACAATAGGAACCATAGGAGATGCATCATGCTGTAAGGGAAGGAAAATAATGAATGAGTCCGTCTGCGAGGTTCCTGTAAGTGCTCGCTGACTGGGGGGGAGGTGCAACACGTTAGCGTGGTGGGAGGTCCTGAGACTGCGGAGTAAAATTCAGGTCGAATACAAAACTTGCAGTGCACTGAAATGCTGGAAAATAAGTAAAATGAAACAAACCACAGGAGACAAGGTAAGCCACCAGTTTTTTTCATTAAATGACAGAGACTGCTGGAGATGGCTGTACAGTAAAAATGCATACAGACAGAACCTGACAGTGTCGCTTTAAGGAGCATCTGTTGTTCCACCTCCTTAAGCACATCACTGACAGCATGTTTCAACACCTTGGCCTATGCCTTGGCCCCAGCATTTGAGATCACCTTCACAATCAGGTTCACCATTTCCTACTTATCCTTCTTGTTCAGGGTGGCTACAGGTGGGTGAGGCCTCTACCCTCTGGAGTCCCAAGGATCACCCCCCCTTGTTGCTATTGTCATCTGAAGATGACATCAGCACGGTGGATGATGTAAATGGCATCTCTTTCACATGACTGCTTAATACTTCCAATTGCTGAAGTAATTTTGTCACCTTAATTCTATACTTTGCATAGTCTACCCTGCCTTTGAACTTGTCTCTTTCTCACATGATCCTGTAAAACTCTGTACAGGGCACTCATATCGTGAGCTTCACTATGCTGTTTCTCCAGTTCATTCTGGCATTATTTAAACTCTCACTCCAACTCACCATACTCACTTTTCAGCAAGTCATTCATACACATATGCAAACCATTCAGCTTTAACACATGTTGCTCATCTTGTAACCGATCATTCTCTTCCCTCAATCTAAAGATTTATGTATCCTTTTCCTGCCTAATATGTTCAAGTTCTTCCTGTTTCTCTTGCTCAGACTTTTCAAGTTCTCTTTCCAAATCCCTCTGGCACTTGCCTGCTTCCTGGCATTTGGAACCTAACTCTTTTTTTTAGAGATAGGACTTCAGACTCTATTGCTTGGACTAAAGCATACAGGGTGGCTACCATTACCCCTTTCTGGTCAAGCTTCTTAGTAGCAGACTTATTCTCCATATACTGGCTGCTGATATACTGTACTAGACTAGTCTGAGATTTTGCATCCAGTGCAAAATCTTCACATCCTCCATGAGAGGATAGGAAATGTAGGACGTCCAATTTGAGCTCAGTATTAATGGCCATTTTTGAAGGTTTCCCTTTTCTGCACTAACTGAAAATCCAAGGCTTACCAGTTCACCTCGAAACTCACAGTTAGACAGCTGTGCCTTCTGGATGCAGAGAACACTTTCAGTAGCCATCCATGGTGAAAGAGAGGTGAGGCTCCAGTGCCTGCATGATTCCTATTGCATTCTCTACACTACACCTAATAGGTGAACTGGTTCAGTTCTGTCCAATCAGGTCCTGCCACAATTATCACTTTTATTACTCAGCAGAGTCTAGATCTGTGGCACAACGTAACACAGAAGCCTAGATGCAGCAAAGAAAGTTTGTTCAGAAACTACAGATAAGCAGCATATCTGCTGGGAGTTCAGAAGCCTCTGCAACACCATGGTGTCATCATGTAAAGTCAGAGAAAAACAGTCTTACACACAGTCTTATACTAGTGATAACAAAGTATTTTTCTAGGTAATGTTCTTTGCCAAAAGGCAGAGAAGCAAAATACATCAATTCTATTGGTGGGTTTTGGTGGGCAGCTTGCACCTAGGACAGTTAGATCATC
This sequence comes from Neoceratodus forsteri, assembly GCA_016271365.2. Classification (NCBI taxonomy): domain Eukaryota; kingdom Metazoa; phylum Chordata; order Ceratodontiformes; family Ceratodontidae; genus Neoceratodus; species Neoceratodus forsteri. The sequence continues at coordinate 312,973,987 of CM028134.1, read as the reverse complement.
CTTGGTTTTGCATGTACACACTGATAAGGGTATATGCAGTAGCTGACTAAGGCTAGCTTTGGGTAACAAAACAACAATTCATAAAAGGTACTATTACAACAGCGTAGAAAGCTGTAGGTGGTGTACAACTACTACCAAATAATAGTGCTTGATAACAATATTCCTAAACACAAAGGCAAAATAAATATGGGTTGCACTTTATGCATCTTATGCCACGCTGAAGCATGTATGGGGTATATGGATATGTGGGGTGTCACGTGCAATGGTAATAAAGTCTATGCCGACAATTTGGTTGCTGTTTTGGTGGAAATGCAAGAGCAGGGTCCTCAGGCCCTACGCTTCCATAACATCATACATGTACACATCTATGGAGGGTTGGGGAGCACAGGGCCCCTAGTTGGCCCTGCGCTCACCCAGGGAAATGAGGATGTGATTGTAGTGTCTCAGAAAGTAAGGAAATTCTTTGCAAAAAAACTGTATCAATGTAACAGTTAGGGTAACGTAACACCATAAAAGCAGTAAAATGAAGCGTTAAGTTTGAAACCCTAACACGCCCCCACCCCCAAGCAGCAAATGGGAAAAAAATAGTCTTTTGGTCTCTGGAGTCTTAGCAAATCAGTGGTGGGACTTCCTGGGGGGTTGTCAACCCTAATGCCCACCTCATTCCATGAGCAAATAATCTCCTTTCTTCATGCAGAGGCCACAGGGTGAGGAGTAAGCATTAGGGTTGACAGACCCCAAGGAAAATCTCACCACTGATTCTGCAAAACACTGGAGACCAAAAACCATAGTGTTTTTTTCTTTTGCTTGGGAGTGGAAGGCCCAAAGTAAGGATATTAGGGATAGAAACTCTAATGCCACAATTCCCTACTTTTGTCACTTTTACCCTAACTAGCTCATTAATGAAGTCTTTTGCAATGAATTTCCTTACTTTTTGAGATAGTATAATCATATCCTTATTTGTCTGTGAGAGCACAGAGCCATCTGGGCAAATAATATACCATTATACTCTCTCAAAACTTAAGCATGGATCTCATTATGGACAGATCCACAGGGAAATAGGGATATTATTACAATATCCTAAAAATTATGGGTGAATGGCACCGTGAGCTCCCACACACAAATATGAATACCATTATGGAGTGATGGAAGTGTAGGCGTTTTGGATGGATGGCAATGCAGGGCTCAGAGGGCACTGTGCTCCCACACACAAACATGTATAGCATTATGGAGTGATGGGAGTGCACTGTCTGGAAGACACTGCACTCCCACAGGGAAATAAGGATACAATTATAATATCTCAAAAATTATGCATGGATGTGAGCCCAGCTCTCAAAGTAAGGATGTTAGGGATGGAAACCCTAATGCCATGTTTGCCTTCTTTGTCACTTTAACCCTAACTACTGTGTTAATAAAGTTTTTGAAATACATTTCACTTTTTGAGATAGTATAATCATATCCTTATTTGCCTGTTGGAGATGCATATATGTACTGTATGTTGCTGTGGAAGCACAGGAAGGATCCTCTGGGCCTTGTGTTTCCATTTGTAGGAAAACAGCAGTGAAGTCATCAGCATAGCCTTCTTATTACCCCACCTCATGTACCCGATACACTCAATTTTGAACCCCCCCAAAACATGATTCTGCACCTTCGCAATGTCTTTCCACACCACAGGTGATAAAACACACTTTGGCCAGGATTTGAAAGGTGACAGCAGTCATGTTCATGAGAAGGTCTAAAAAATGGCTATGTTAAAAATTTGAAGTAAAATTATTTAAAATGACCCAAGTCATGGGTGAGTGTAGCAAAATTTCAACAGATAAGCATAACTTTGCCATTTTTACATATTTTGAGCCCAGATTTTCAACATAGCCTTCTTCTAACTCCACCTCATGATCAATGGCAGTGAAATTTTTCAAACCCCACCAAAAGATGATTTTGGCAAGAGATCACAAAGTTGCCTTTAGAGCCAAATTTGCCTAATTCCACCATAATTGTTTATGAGATAGGGTCCCAAGAAAGCCATGCTGAAAATTTGGGCTCAGAATATGCAAACATTTCCAAGTTATGCATCAAAGCTGAAATCGCATTGAAATACAATGAACTGCATTTACCTTAGTTTCTCATTCTGCAGTCAGCGGTTCCAGCAGTAACAGATGGAGCTGGTAAAGCAGCATGAGGGGCAGCAGGACATCCCAAATGCTGCTCCTGTGCAACTGAGTAAACCAATGTGACTGCAGAAATTCAACAGAACTGGAGATCAGCAGCATTCAGAGAGCTGAGTCATGCCACCACGTTCAATGCAACATAGCCTAGTGATCTGTCAGGACATGAACTGTGTCCCCCGCATCATGCCACTGAGCCATGAGGTCCCCTACACTGCCTCTCACTCATCAGGATCTGAGGTAGCAGTACCTTGTCGCACCATCATATTAAAGCATTTTTGTATCACAGGTAAGTGATAACGCACCAAGAGGATTATTTCACTTTATAGATTATATTGTGACTCCTATTAGGTGGACAAAAATCATTCAGGTGGTCTTTCAGTAGAGTACATTGCCTTCTTACATCGAAATATAGAAATTGTTGGCAGATAAGGACTGCTAGGCCCATCCAGTCTGCCCATAGGCCCTATACATTGTATGTGGCCACTGACCCTATGTGATCAATGGCTTTTCATCACTCCCTCCCCTCTCAGGCTTCTCTTGTGCCTGTCCTAGGCATACTTAAATCCCTCCACTCTGCCTGCCCCCATTACCTCCTGTGGCAGACTATTCCAAGTGTCAACTACCCTGTCTGTGAAGAAAAACTTCCTCATATTACCTCTTCATCTACCCCCTTCCAATTTCATATTGTGCCCCCTTGTTCTAGTACTTTTTTCTACATTGGAAATGGTCCGCCACCTGCACCTTGTTTATGCCCTTGAGGTACTTGAAAGTTTCAATTATGTCCCGTTGCTGTCTCTTCTCCTCCAGTGAGTACATATTGAGGTCCCTTAGTCTCTCCTCATATGTTTTGTGGTGCAATCCCTGCACCATCTTTGTTGCCCTTCTCTGGATAGTCTCCACCTTATCTTTGCCCTTGCACAGGTGTGGCCTCCAGAACTGCACAACAGTACTCAGGTGAGGCCTTATCAATGTTTTATACGATGGCATCACCACCTCCTGCCTCCTGCTAATGATATCCCTGCCTATGTACCCCAGCATGCCACTGACCTCCCTGCTGCCTTTGTACACTGCTTTGATATCTTAAGGTTATCAGAAATGATAACCCCTAGGTCCCTTTCCTCTCTGGCAACAGTCAGCTCCCCCCCAACCTGTAGTTCTCCCCAAGATTCCCTCTATCCAGGTGCATTACTTTGCACTTCTTTGCATTGAACCTTAGTTGCCACATCTCTGACCATCTTACAAGCTTCTCCAGGTCCTCCTTCTTTTTCTGCACCCCTTCTGGAGTATCCACCCTGTTGCAGATCTTAGTGTTATCTACAAACAGGCAGACCTTTCCTTCCAGCACCACTGCAATGTCACTGATGGAGACACTGAGCAGGACTGGTCCCAGTACTGATCCCTGGTACCCACTGGTCACATAGGTGCCTCAGTAAAGTAGAAAGGTGCTGCAAACATGTCTAAGTGCTCAAGAAATGCTCAGGTGCCCAGTTTACAATGCCAGCACCAAAATCCTGTTCAAATCCTACCTAAAATATTGTAAATAGTGCAGAAATAATGCAAAGTTAAGTGTAATGCCATGCTGCAATAAATAGAATGCCAGGCTGAGCAGATGGATCACCCAATGTGTGGCACCTGCCATGCCTTCCAGAATCAGAACCCAGAGTGTACAGTTTAAAAAAATAATTAGCTGTTAGAGAGAATCATGGTGACTGTGCAGGACAGTGGACACAGAAAGCTAGAAGGGATGAGAAGAGCTTGCCAGGAGGGCTGAAGCTGTCTCTAAGCGCTTTGCTGTGTGCCCTCTGCCTCCAGTAACTGAAGAACTTCTACCTGCATGTGTCGTTTGGTCCATGGTGCCAGGATGAGCCGTCAGGAAGTGGAGAGACATCCTCTTGTCCCCAGTAGGGCTTGGTGCCCTGTTTTTTATTTTATTTAAAAGTACAGTTTCAGTCCCACAGAGGTAGTGGTAGTGCTGCCGCATTTTTCGTGCTGTCCCAGGACCTTGCAAGGTCCCCTGATGTCCGTACCTGACTACAATTTCCCTCCCACTTTGAGCAGGCACCTCCCACCTTCTGTTTACCTCTTCTGTCTCTTGGTAGTGTGATGTGTTGGCAGTAGTACACTGTAACATGCCGTCTGCCTCAAACAAAGAGAAAAAGTTTGTTAATTTGTTTAATTATTAGAGCTAAGCACAAAGCTACAGGGTGGCTCAGAGCTGAGAAAGAAAGGCCACGGAAGGCCCGATTTGCATAACTAAATATTCAGTGTGTACGGTGACACTCAGGGGAGGGATCCAGCACTAAAGCTACTGAGGACTCATGAATATGTATAAAAAGGGGTGCAGAAACCCCTATTTAGTCTGAGGAATAGCACAGTAAAAGAGGCCAGAGTAATATGAGGTGGCCCAGGCCTTAAAAGGGACTTATACTGGAGCAGTCCCATTGATTTAAAAGGGGCCTCTGTCCAGAAGGGAAGCCCAGTGACTTAAAGGGGCCCAGTCAAAGGGAGGCCCAGGGACTTAAAGGGGCCCAACTACAGGGAGTCCCAGTGATTTAAAGGCTCCCTGTAAATAAGAAAAGCCCTGCTGTTTAAAAGGGGCTAACCCAGAAGAGGCTCAGCGATTGCTTAAAAGGGTAAGACAGGCCCAAATGTTTTTTTAAAGGGGCAAGGGTAGCCCAAGACCCACAGGGCAAGTTAGGCCCACTGCTAACTAAGGGGCAAGTTAGGTCCACTGCTAATTAAAGGGGAAAGTTAGGCCCACTGCTATTAAAAGGGGCAAATTAGGCCCACTGTTACTCAAAGGGGCAAGTTATGCCTACTGTACCATACACTGTTACCTAACAGGGTGAGTTAGGCCCACTGCTACTTAAAGGGGCGAGTTAGACCCACTGCTAGCCATTTAGATTCCCAAGGTGTTATAGGGGCCCAGCATCATTAGTGATCCAGGATGTTTAAGAAGTATAGCTAGCCATACAGAACTGCAGTAATAGGAAGAACCTGATCTAGTCAGAAGGACCCCTGTTAGTTAGGTCCACCAGAGCTAGGGTTCACCCAGAAAAGTGAATTACAGCATCTGTATATTTACTGTGGTCTGGACATTAGGACTGTATAATTGACCACTGTAACAAGAACTGAGACTTTATTTGCATTGCTATTATTGCTACAAACAGTAAAGAAGCCAGAAAGTATTGCTTTGTTGCCAGCATTTCAGTGTTACAAGAAGTTTGAATCAGTCTTTAGCAGGTTTCTAGAATTCTTTCACCATTGTGTATCCAGATCAGTCTTCTTCAAGTACTCCAGAAATCATCTTCGGTGCAGCTCTGAAGCAGCCAGCAACAGATGTAAAAGGAACCATGCCATAGTCATCTCTGTTGTAGGGTCCTGTTTATTAGTTTCCATTCCTCAGTTCCCCAGTGTACGGCCTGGCTCAGTACAAATGTACCATCCATTTTTATGTTGGCTCGCGCGGTCACTGTTGGGCGAATGCAGGGCATGCATCAGAAGGTGTGTCCGTCATTCCCCAATCAGGCAGTAGGAGGCACTGACCTCATGCATGCCTAATGTGACCATCACAACAAAGAAAAGGTCCGCTGCAATGAGAGCAAAGCTTTCATGCAGTGTGACCATTACACACCTCTCGTGGTGCAGGCAACATGGCAGCAGTGACTGCTGCCGCTGCTGCCTGTCACAATGCCGAAGGGGGAGCCCACTCCCCATAGGCATAATGTGTCTCATCCCTCTTGTTGACTGCTGAGTGGGTGCCCAGTCCCCTTGGCATGATGCTTCCCCAAATAGTTTTCTTTGCTGATGGGGCAGCTCTACTCCCCAGTCGTCATGCACCCTCCCCCATTTGTTATGTGCTGATGAGGGTGCCCAATTCCCCATCGGCTAAAGCACCGCCCACCCACAAACACTGAGGTGGCATGCTAGGAAATCTCACCTGAAAATGGAAACCATCCCATGACGCCTTTTTGTTTAACCCTGTAAAATAAAACGGTCCTTCGCCGCCTCCCTGCCCCCCACAATCTGCACCCACCCACTGAGCACCCTGCCTCCCCACACCCACCCCCACCCCTATACTTATCCTGAGTCCGGCAGATGATCTTCAGTGGACCAGGAACACATCTGCACTCTTCAAAGCTGACTGCGAACTAAGGAAATGCCGGTAAGTTGTATAATGGAATAAATAGGGTGTCTTCAACTCTGATGCATATCTGAGGCATTTTTTAATTTTGGCACCAAAGTTTCAACATGGGGTTTTGGGACTCCTCCTCATGAATTCTTTCACTGTCATGGCATTAATCGGTCCCAAAGGTGATTTTGTGGTCACTGTGTGGAATCACCTTTGGGACTAATTAACACCATGACAGTGCCGAAAATCATGGTGACTCTCAAAAGCCTATGTTTAAATTTTGTGGGGAAAAATCAAAAATTACTGTTTTACTGAGCATGCTATGCAGGTTTCCACGCACACTGTGAATCTCTCGTGGATTTGCAATATTTTGATGCCAGATTTTTCCACACCTCCTTGTGAACAGTACAGCTGTCATTTTTCACATCTTGACAGAATTGTTGTTTTGCACTCCCAGTGCAGAATATGGTCGCTGTGGAAATCAATGTTCAGGACAGATTACGAAAATGACAGTGTCACTGTTCATGAGCAGAGATCCTAAAATGCCTATGTTGAAAACTTGGTGACGATACTCCATAAAATGACTGTATTATGAACATGTGTTGCGCAGTTTGCACGCGTGCTCATAAGTTCATGAATTTATACTATTTTCTCTCCAGATTTCCAACATTGTCATTGTTCTGTACCGCCTTATGAACAGTACAGCTGTCATTTTTCACCTCCTGGACGAAATGTGTTTTCGCACTTCTGGTGCAGAATAGCGCAGTCACTGTTGGAAATCTGTGTTCGAGACATATTATGAAAATGACAGTGACACTATTCATTAGCAGAGGTCCTAAAATGCCTATGTTGAAAATTTGGTAATGAAAGTCCATAAAATGAATGTTTTCCGAGTGTGCATTGCGTAGTTTGCATGCACGTTCGTAACTTCGTGAATTTGTAATATGTTCACTCCAGATTTTCACAATTGGCATTTTTCCACACCTCCTTATGAACAGTACAGCTGTCATTTTACATATCCTGGCCGAAATGTATTTTTGCATGTCCGGTGCAGAGTGCGACGATCGCTGTGCGAAATCAATTTCTGAGACAGTGTGAGGAAACGAAGGTGACACTGTTCATGAGCAGAGGTCCTAAAATGCCTATGTTGAAAATTTGCTGCTGAAAGTCCATAAAATGACTGTGTTGCAAGCCTGCATTGCACAGTTTCCATGCACCATTGTAACTTCGCAAATTTGCAATATTTTCATGCCAGATTTTCAACACTGGCATTTTTTCACACCTCCTTATGAACAGTACAGCTGTCAGTTTTCACATCTTGCCCAAAATGTGTTTCCGCACCCATGGCCCACAATGGCGTGGTCGCTGTGGGAAATCAACTTTTGTAACTAATTAACAAAATCACAGCGTCACTGTTTATGAGGGGAGGTCCCAAAATGCCTATGTTAAAAATGTGGCTAACAAGCTCCCACAAATAATTGGTTTATGGCCGTGTGTTGCACAGTTTCTATGCATGCTAATGACTTCACTAATTTTTTATATTTTCACTTCAGATTTTCAATGTTGCCATTTTTATGCTTCCTCATGAACAATACAGTTGCCATTCTCCACATCCTGCCCAAAATGTGTTTTCATCCCTGTGTCGCCAAATGGCATAGCTGCTGTGCAAAACCACCTTTCAGCTCACAAACTGATTGTGCCACTTCTCTTGAGGTGGCCTCACAAACAGCCATGTTGAAAATCTGGAATGAAATTACCACCACACCCCTCGGTGTTAGGGTTTCCAACTGTAGCTCCCCACCCAGTACAAACTGACAGGCGCCAGGGCTGTGACTTGGGATCAATGGATGTAATGTTCATGCCATTGCACCTTTCTCACTCTGCAGCCACTGACAGCATCGTGTGTGCCATGCACTGTTTGGCCACAAAATTCACCCCATTCTCCAATACTGCACCCATGTCAGCATATTTCCTTATGACATAGGGTAAGTATAATGCCCAAAGACCCCAAGGCACACCACAACACTTGTCAGTGTCTACAGGGTAGGATAACGTACAATGGCATGAGCATTATAGGTGATGACCCAAAGGCACACCCCAATGCCTGTCACTCTCTACAGGGTGAGGGTGGGGTTGCCATCACTTCAATACTTCACTGCCATTCCTATCATGCATCTCTGCCTCTGGCACTACCAAAGCCAATGTCAGCGAGACAACATTCAGCATTGACAAATGCTTGTTTTGTTTTATCATTCATATCAATGTTTTGTATTTTATGTAGTCCTTGGCTCATCCAGCCTTGGTGCCCAACAGTTCAGAAGAGGGCAGTGGCTGGGTGTTCAGCATCTTCTTTGTGTCCTGACAGTCCAGAAGAGAGCTGTGTCTAGTTGTTCAGAATCTTCTTCTTCACCCAGCAGTCCAGAAGAGGACTTTGGTTGGTTGTGCAGAATCTTCTTCTTCTCCAGCAGCCCAGAAGTGGGCTGTGGCAAGATTTATTGTGTTCCAATTCCGCCGGCCCTCAGTGGGTTTTGAGCCGAGGAAATCTTTGCATTGTTCTGAAATTCTGGCAACCCTAGAGAGGTGGAGTGTGGCTAAGAGGCTCATGACCTCTTCAAAATCCTCTCTGCAATCCCTTTATTTGTTAACCCATTTCAGCCCAGTGTTCCCTTTGTGTTTTCATAGCCTGCAACCCATTTCCTTCTCAACGACAGAGAAACCTCATCTGTGCATGAACTGCTTCTTATGACTGATGTAGAGTCTTGTAGTAACATGGTTTACAGTTCCTAAAAGTGGAGTACTTCAGGTAACAGGCCCTAGGTAGAGGTGCACCTCAGGGTAGTATTAGAAAACTGCATAGTAATTTACTGATCTTAGAGTACAGACCGCTCATAAAGCAGAGCTGTTACAGTTGATTATTGCAAGTGTGCATAGAGTCACCTTCATGCAGGGTGTAGAGTGTAGACTGCTCATAAAACAAAGCTGTTACAGTCATTGGATTTACAGTTCTTGTCATTCAGGAGAGTGGGGAAAAGTGTTCCCTGTTACCATGCTCCCTTCCCATTTTGTATGAATAAAATCATGAGCAGTATTTGGAATTTATTTCTGACTCCTGCCTCTCTTTGTCAGGTGCCACCATCTACCTATTTGGGGCCTGTGTTAGTAATTTGCATTCAAATTACTGGTGTCATCAACACAGTTGTTTTTTTTAACCCCTTTTTTATTGATGTGGAAACCCAGCACACATTAACATCCATCTTACCATCTTTGGGTCACCACGCTTGCATCCTGTAGGAGGAATATTCTCAGGATGAGGTACTAAAAGTGGAAGGGTGACATTAGACGATTGTAGGGAGTGTTGCACATAGTGGTAGTCATCAACATGCAGTGCTAGATGATAAAGCAGAAGAGATGGAGACAGAGATGGAGTCTGATAAGGGCACCAGTGATGCTGACAATTCAAAGGCTAATGATTGGGAGACACAGCACCACTCAAGTAGTCTAAAAATGCAAAAGGCATCTCCCCCAGAACAAAGGCAGTTTAGGAGGAGGAGGAGGAGGAGGAGGAGGAGAGTGATGGGCTGGCACATAAACACATGAAACTGTGTCCAAAAGCAAGTGAAAGAGGACAGTGCAGGGCTCAGAAATGGGAAAGAATAGAGACAGTCATAAGAGAGGTGCAGTAAATGGAGGAAGAGATGTAGATATGCACAAGGGTTCAGAAGGTAGAGGTAGACACATGGGTCTAACTCCCCCATGAACAGATAAGAGCTAAACAACAACCCCTGCCCTATACAGTTCAATATGTGATTTCTATGTCACCAGCAAAGTAATGAGAGTGCAGAAAATGTCCAATTTGTAAAGCTCATGTGAGCCAAGGCTCACCTGAGACATGACAGCTCTGAACCAATAGACAGCATAGCCACCATATCATATTACTGAAAGGTAGGTAAGATAAAGTAAGATGTATTTATAAAAGGTGCCCTTCCTGAGCTCAGAGACCTTTACAATACAATAACAATATTTAAAATCAATAAAACTGATAACAAAGCAGTAACGACCACTCAGTTAAAGCCGGAAAATACTTGGTTAAACAGATACATTTTTAAGGAATTTTTAAATCCTTTCACGGTCAGGCTATCTCATATCTGGCAAGGTAGAGAATTCCACAGGGTAGGTGCCATAAAGGCAAAAGATCTTCCTCCAGATGTTTTCAGGGATACCCAGGGAATCTCTAGCAATCCCACAGGATTGAAGTGAGCGGGAGGGGTGGGAAGAAAACAGGAGTTCTTTCAGATAATGGAGTCCCGACTCATGTAGGGCCTTATAGGTCAGCAATGTGACCTTGAAGGTGATCTACCACTGTATAGGCAGCCAGTGCAGTTCACACAGCACAGGTGCCATGTGACTGGATCTAGAGATTCCAGTCAACAGCCTGGCTGTCGAATTTTGCACTAACTGCAAGTGGTGGATGTCCACCACCAGTAGCCCTAGATAGAGGGCATTGCAGTAATCAAAATGATTGGTGACAAAGGCAAGGACCAGGGTAGGAAGATCTTCGGGCAAGACCAGGTGTTTCACCTGAGCTATATTCCTTAGATGGAAAAAGGAAGATTTGACTACAGCTGACACCTGCGCCCTTAGGGTCAGGCCCTCATCAAATACCATGCCCAGGATATGCACCTGGCCTGAGGCCATAAGCGGGGTCCCCCCAAGTTATAAACCTGAGGGTTTCCCCACCCATGCCCCTGTCATCCTAAAACCACGGTCAACCATCAATACCTGTACTAAGATTCATACTAAGATTCATATTAAGAACTTGAAGGATCTAGAGTGAGGAGAGGCCCATAGTTGTTCCTATTTACTAAAAATAACAAGGGCAACAACCTGAAATGATTTTACAACAAATACATGGAATGCTCTCAGAATTCTGCAGAATTGAAACAAAAATTCAGAAATGCATTCTGGACACAATCCCTCGTACACCCTCCTGCAACAACCAGCCTCTCCCATGTTTGTGACAGGCAGGCCCAACTCTGTGCTGTGATGTCACCCTTTCTGGGCCCTGGCCACGTGCTTCCGCTCACCCCCCATTTTCTCTTGTTGCAGATTATCTCATACCACCCTAGGCCAATGCCGGCCAGAAAAATCATCTTCTTCTGTCCCCATAATCCCCCCCCCCACATCATTTCCAGTAATTCCTGGTACAAACTTTTTTTTTTTTAAACCGCTCAAAATTTATCTGTCCTTGTCTCTTGTAACTTGCCAGTCTCTATGCAGGCTGCAGCCTTGAAAGCCCCTGGTCTGCTTTTTTCCTAGGCCCTGTATCCTGTATTCACCACCCCATAACCAAGTGGACCCAATGCCAAACTTGCCCTCATTAAAGCCAAGCATGCTAAACTCTATGCCACCGTACTGCTTGAGAAAACCCCTTTTTAAATTATGTGCAAGCTAGCCTAGAAAACAGTACGCTTGGATGATCCATCTCTGTAACTAGGCCTTTACACCACAGGAGAAGTACTGTCTCCGCAAGTCCACGTAGTGTGATGTCAGATGCCGTTTTTTCCCCCCAACCTCTTGGCCTCGCTCGCTAGGCTCTTCTTGCAGGTCAATTTCCTGGCTCCTTCTGATAACCACCCACCCTGATGTGGGTTTTGTGGTGCAGCTCAGTGCCCTACCCCCCCACTTTTGAAACTCTCCATTCCTCTCCCCCACGGATAGCCAGTGCACTCACTTATAAAGAAGTGCCTGTGATTGGCCCTCTCGTCGCTCATCCTTCAAATCGCTCTCCAACGTCCAACTGTGCCAAATCACTCTGAACTTGCTACTCATTTCACCTCACCTTTGTTTCATCTTGTTCTCAGGATGGACCACCTGCATGAGTGCAGTCCACTCTCTCTCATTATTTTCCACCTCCCAAATGCCTCCTACTCACCTAAACATAGCCCAATTCTGTGGCTATGGTCGCTCTGCGGCCTACAGCTCCTTGCTCCCATCCCCTCAATCAGGACCAATTCGGTCACTGCTTCACATCCTTGGCTCTAGACAAATTCTGCTCCTTACTACGCACTCTCATTCCAGCTTCTGTACTGCAAGGCCAAACTCCCAACCCAACCACCAGCTTTTTTTTTAGCTCTGCATTCATTCTAAAGCCAACATATCTGCTTGCCCCACAACTCCTGCCTTATACAAACCCACACACATTTTTTTTTCTTACCTTCCCAAATCACTCCTGGTGCACAAACCTTAGCCCAGCTGACGCCTCAAACAAAAAAATGCCAGCTAGATCCAAAAAGGCAAATCTGATGTGCTGTAGACCTATTGATGTTAACACCAACAAAAATCTTCAGCAAAAGAGGCTGTATCCCTCTGTGCTGGCCATTACGTACCCAGTATTTCTGTCCCTCCTACTTCCCTTTTCACCTATCCCTGTCTTGCTCCCCTTCTTTGGCTCCTCCCTTCCTGTCTACCTGTCTCTTGTCCTGTGGCTCCCTCTCCCTCTGGCTACCTCACCCCTCTGAGCAAACCATCTCTGTCACAAAGGGAGGGGTCCACCAGGACAATTTGGTCTGCTCTTAAAGGGCAAACTTCATTACACTGTCACTACAGGTCCTGGGCTGGCTGCCTATTTGGTGGCAGAATGATTTCTGGGATCATTTTATAACATATAAAGCCCCAAATGGATGGGCCCTAATATCTCAACAAGCTGCTTTCTCACATTCTCACCAGAGCTGTGAGATCCAGAATACAGGGTTTGCCTCAAGTGCCATCATCTAAGCTTAAGTCTAGAGGAGAAAGAGCTTCTGCTGAGGCAACCCCAGTCCTCTAGAATGCCCTTCCAGGGAACATCCACACTGCAAATTATGTGAATATTTTTAAACCTAGATAAAAGATGCACATCATACTACTGGCAACTCATGCTCTTGGCGTTTGAGAGATTTGATGTAGTTTTATTATTTTTGCTTTCTGTTTTGTTTTCTGTTTTTAGAGTTAGGCTGACTTATGTAAGATTTTTGCATATTCTTTGCATTGAATCATATTATATGTATTTGTTTTCTTTAAGTTGCTATTCTGTGATATTTCTTTAATCTGTACTGGCTGCAGGCACTTTGAGCACTGGAGGGTGACATTTATAAAATAAAACCATCACTACTACTACTGCTGTACTACTTGCTGTAGTGCTGCTAGTACTACTACTACTACTGAAATAACCAACAAAACTCCTCCCATTTGGGATCAACAAGGAAGCAATATTTTTATTAGGGAATACCATTTGTTATCACTAGACAGTGAACAAAATAGTTGGTGTGTTAACCTTCTAAGGGGTAGAGTCAACACCCTTATAAGTTAACCAAAATAAATATTAAACATAAATGAGAGTTCCCAATGGGATTAAAATCTTTTTTTAATTTTAAAATTGAGATTAATGTGGATCTATGAACTTTAAATCTCTTAAAGAAAAAAAAAAGACGTGTCGCAAGGGTATACACTTCCCACAGCAAACCCCTACAGCGACATACTTCGCTGCCGACAACAGCGCCAAGTTGCTGTAGAAGTTCTGCCTATGACCCATCAATACTCTACCCATCTTACCCCTTCCTGAACCAACTCTGACCTTGAGTTGCACATAGGGTTGTGGGGCAGAGCTCCTTTTTGTGGGTGTTCAGGAGTGAAGCACCCTGAAGAAAACAATGACCCTGCTGTACGTTGTCTCTGCTGACTGCATTTCTCAGTCAACAGGGAGCCTGGTGCTGCAATGCCAGTTGATGAGCTAGTTGTCGACTTGGCATCATAGAGCCTGTAGCAAGCATGCCTTAGTGATCTGTGTTACTGTATGTAAGGCTGAAACAAGTAACTAGAACAATTTAAAGATTGCTTTCATCATGAGCAGCTTTGAAAATGTGTAACCTAAATTCTTTGAGGTGCTATGCCAAAACCAAACCTTCACAATCCAACTCTTTTTTTTTTTTTATCAATTATGGTTTCTTCATCCAGTGCAATGTCTTTTGGGGTGCGCTTATTGTGAGAGTTCTTTGGTGTTGATGCTAGCACCCAAAAATAATCATTGTGAGAAGCCCTTTTTTAGTTTTACCACACCTTCTTTTGATTTAACCATTTAGTCTTTTTTTCAAATGAACATGTGTTAGCATAGCATACAAAGCAGTAGTCAACAGTCATTATTTTTTTTAGCAAAATTATAAACAAGGTAAGTAACTGAGTGGATACTGCTCTGAACCAGCCATTGGCAGCTTTCCTGGGGTCCTTATAGTGATTAGAATTTATTTCTATTCAGACTATCTCAGAGACCAAGACTTCCCTTACAGAAATATAGGTGTGCTATGTACATGCAGAATGCATGCCACATGCTTAATTGTGTAATGTTTGTATGCAGTTCGCTCTCTAAAAATACCTCAGATGCCTCAGTCGCACTCAGTGACTACTCCGTCTTCAGAGCAGACTGGACAGGCAAGAGGGGAGGTGGTTGTGCCATCTATGCTAAAACTTATCTGCAACCCCACTTTAGTCCCCCTGCCCCCACTTGCCCATGGAGCCCAAGCCATAACTATCAAAGTAACCACTGGCTCTCCTGGTAAACCACTATACATTATGGTGGTCTACATCCCCCCCAAACCAAAAACACGCCTTTGATTCTGTTCTATCCAGCATCACCCATCTCCCCCCCAAGAGCGAACTGATTATTATGGGTGATTTTAATGTGAATTGGCTATCTCCAGCATCATCCACCTACAAAGAGCCTTCCAAGCCTATGACCTTGCCCAGGTTGTCCAGTCCCCCACCCAGGCATGACCCTAGGTCAGGGTCTTCCACTCTTATTGACCTCATTTTACAAATCTTCCCAACCGCCCTCCCAAGATAAAGTGCTCCCAACGCTCCAAGTGGCCACTCTCCCATCTCCTGCTGGTGGTCAAATAAAATCGCCCCAGCCACCCTAAAGTTGCCATCCTTGGATAACTCAAAAAGGTGCCCCTCTCACCTCAAATGTATCTCCTCCTGTGACTGGTCACCCGTCCACACTGCCCAGACTGTAGACGCTGCCCTCACCTCCTTTATTACCAGCTTCAACTCTGCCTGTGACATCTTCGCCCCATCACAAAGCAGGTCATAAAAACAGGGATACTCCGTGGATCTTGCAGACCTTCCTTGAACAGATGCACCACAGAGACAACCTCTGGCATAGGGCTCTGAACTCCCAGCTTCCCCATGACAGGCAACTCTACAGAGAGGAGAGAAACAAATGCACCTGGGCCATTCGGCTAGGTAAGGCAACCTACTATAACCAAGCACTCACCTCTTCATGGGGCTCTGGGAAAAACTTCTGGAACAATGTTAAGGAACTTGGTGGGAAAACCATCTCCCCAGCCCCGACACAACTGCAAGTCTCTGGAGCCCTCTCCCAGGACCACTATACCAAATCTAATGCCCTGAACACCTCATTCTCTGACCTCAGTCACATCCTCCAGCAAAACTTCTTTGGCCCTATCTCCAGTTGCCCCTCTGTCACTCCTGCCACAACAACCCCCCCTCCCTTCTGACTGCCTATCATCTCCTGCAAGGAGGCCAAATGCAACCTCTCCAAAGCCTTGCACAACTCATGCTACAGCAGCGACTCACTAGACCTCAAAATTCTCTGACTAACACTGGATGAAACCCTGCCTCACCTCACCAAACTTCTAAACTGTTCACTGCGAAGAGGTCACGTGATGCAGTGCTCCTAATGGCAGCATAGTCATTAGCTCTCTCCTACCAACCAGCTATTTTTGGTATTTCTGCCGGCTTTGTGGCTGTTTTTTCAACTTATAACCATCCACCAGTGTTCCTTAACAGTCAATAATGTATCTGTATCGGAGTTGCAAACAAATTTTAAATTCGGAGCGTCAGGGTGCCGTGAAGACCATGGAGGCCGAAATGAAATCTGCCGGGGCCAGGCACACACCATCGAATACCCTGGAGAAAGCATCTGAAAAAATCAAAGACCCAGAATGTGGGACCCGGAGCTAAAATCAGCCCCTCTGGTTCTCCCTCCAACTCTTTTACAGAAGACCGTTTTCTGCAGGAATTAATCCCGTTTTGGGCAGCACTGCAAGATATATCGTCGGAGTTAAAATCTATGCATAACGACCTTGCCTAGCTGACTACCAGAGTTGGAGGTACTGAAGCCAGAACCAGCTCCCTGGAATCATGGAGGGTGAAAACCGACCCTGAAATCACTCTTCTTAAGCAACAAATTGCCAAACTTCAGTTGAAAACAGAGGATCTTGAGGGTCGAAGTAGAAGAAATAATATCTTAATTCTGGGCCTACCAGAGGCTGAAGAGGGTCCAGATATCCTGATTTTCATCCAAAAGCTCCTGACCAAGAGAGTGGGCCCCTCTCCTTTCAACCCACAGTACCATATTGAGCGAGCGCACCAGTCTCTAAAACCAAAGCCGCCACCTGGTACCCCTCCGAGGCCTATAATCATCAAGCTGCTCAGTTACCTGGAAAAGCAACACATTTTAAGTAAAGCCAAAGACCTGCAAATGATTCTATGGGAAAACCACACGTTGAGAATTACCCAAGACCTCCCCTTTGAAACCCGGCAAAAGAGGAGAGCTTTTCACCCGATAGTGACCAAGCTGATAGCGGCCGGCATTCGATTCCGGATGAATTATCCAGCCAAACTGCAAGTGCTACTGGATGGAGTGTGGCACTCATTTGAGAAGCCGGACCATGCCAAAGGAGACCTGTCCCAGAAATTGCCCAACCTGTTTAAAGCAGGTTGAACTGTGAACTTCAAGTGCAGTTTTAATGCCTGCTTACCTGATATAAGTGCTGTTGCTTGTTTTTTTTTGTAGGTTGCTGTTTTGCTTAATTGGTGGTTATCTGGTGGTGATCCTTCTGCTGTCTGGGGCGGTGTTATGCTGCTCGGGCTCCGGGCGCGGCCTGGTTGTTAGGCCGAGTGGCCGCGGGTCTTCTTTTCGGCCCTGGAGCGGGGGGGGGGGAACTACTTCTCTACCAATGATTCCCGTCGGTCAGTTTTCCCGACAGACCAGTTGGTCCTATCAATATTGTGTTCCCCTCCCTTTTCCTGCAACACAATGGCCTTATACTCCACACCGAGCTTTTTGCTCCTCACACGCCTGAATCCGCAAAGGGACGTCCCGCCTGCTCACTACTGGCACCTTGGTGGTGGAGTTTTTAAACCCAACCCAGGTGTGATAGAACCCCAGCACAGCGAGCTCGCTTCGTACTTTAAAATGCCTGGTAGGACATCTTAATTTACTGCTCCCTTTTCTGTGGGCCATGAAGTTAAAGCTTCCAAAGAATTGTGCTGGGTTGGGGGGGTGCAATAATTGGCTAGCCTTGGGTGAACTGCCTCGTAGCCTGCAATGTGGGAGAGGGTAGCAGTACCCAGGAGATTGTTCTATCCCTGTCTGCTCTGGTTGTTTGTTTTTATTTTAATGTTAAGTATTAAAGGTTTTAATGAGCAGATGATTACTATACCTGCGCTTGGGTCTGCTAGCCCTTGGGGTCGATCCCCATCCAGTATACATGTTTGGCTGGGATATGTTCTTTTGGACCTAAAGGGATTGTTTGTATATAGTTTAAGGGGGGTTTTAGATATATTTAGGGGTAGTAATAAATGGGGAGGTGGTATACCTTATTATCCAAATTAAACAGTAATAAGATATCTTTTTTTGTGTACAGATTTTATATCATACAATTTCATGTTCTTGATCCAGTGGACTGGCTAGTTGTTAATTGCTATTTTTTGTGGGGTCGGTGGGGATGGGAGCCTCGGAGAGTGCCAAACGCTTCTGATTATTCTAGAGGAGGGGTGCCTTGGAGAACGCCAAATGCTTCTGATCACACTAGAGGGGTTATGGATCTCAAACTCTCTTATACATAGTATTATATCATATGGCTGCGAGGTCGATTAAGTTTGCCAGTTGGAATGTCAGAGGCGTCAAGGATCCCCTTAAAAGACACCAAGTTCTCCATAATTGTATTTTACTAAATGTGGATATAGTTTTCATGCAGGAAACACATTTGGCAGCCTCAGAAGCTAAAGGGTTACGTAGGCTGGGGTTCACTCAAATTTTTACAGCTAGTGGCTCGCACGCCAGCAGGGGGGTAGCCATATTAATTAAACAACATATCATGTTTGTAATGGAGGATAGTATTACCAACCAAGATGGTAGATTCGTTTTGGTCAAGGGCCAGCTCAACAACAGCAATGTGGTACTTGGTGCAATATACGGTCCAGTTGGAGGAGACCCTCACTTGTTAATGTTCTTAGCAGACAGTTTGAGTAGATTCCTGTCCTCCCTTTTCATTCTTGGGGGTGATTGGAATATAGTCCCATCCAACGAAATGGACAAAACCTATAGGCCGTTAAAACCTTCGTCCCCCTCCCAACAGGCTCTTACTGATTTTATGCACCTGTTAGGACTATGCGATCCTTGGCACCTTTTCAATCCCAATAACCGCATCTTTTCCTTTTACTCTCAGGTACATCAAACGTGGTCAAGAATTGACTACATTTTAACTAGCTCTATCCTTTTGAGCAACACACATCAGGTAGGTATAGAACCAATAGTTATCTGGGATCATTCTCTGGTATGGATCATGGTTTCCCTCGGTCTACAGGGACAGAGGGACACTTCATGGAAATTAAATACGCAAATTCTAAAGGATGAACATACAGTCACCCAAATTAAAGATAAGATCCTGTCCTATCTAGAATTCAATCAAGGGTCTGTCTACAGGGACGACATACTCTGGTGCTCTCTTAAATGCTTTATTAGGGGCGAATTCATTAAGGTCACTTCCCATAGGAAAAAGATAAGAGAGGCCAAAATTACCCTAATGTCCAACCAACTTGGGACAGCCGAAGATAATTTCCTCCACTCCAACTCCCCACAAGATCTGTCAGCTCTAATTAAACTCAGGAGTGAATACAATGATCTAACAAGAGAAAAAGCAGAATACGCTATGCTTAAAACTAAGACCCGCTATCTGGACCACGGAGAAAAACCCGGAAGATTGCTAGCTCTTAGATTGAGAGAGTTGGAGAGCTCACAATTAATCCCGGCTTTAAACTCCCATGATGGCACCACCAAAATTTTGCCTAGGGATATTGCACTAATTTTCGAATCTTTTTATAAGGAGATCTATGGCAAGAGTACCTCTCAACTATCCTCCCATATGATAGAGCAGTTTTTGGATGGGGTCAACCTCCCTTCCCTCCAGGTACACCACTGTGATATTTTATCAGCCCCTGTCACCTTAATTGAGGTAGAAGATGCAATTAAAGACCTGCCTTTGGACAAGGCCCCTGGGCCTGATGGTTTTCCCCCTAACTTTTATAAAGTCTTTTGCAAAGAACTGTCCCCCCTACTTCTAAAATTATATGATTACATGTTTTCCTCAGACTGTCTCAACCCCTCTCTTTTAGAAGCCACGATAATTCTAATCCCGAAGCCAGATAAAGCCTTACGGGATCCAGCCAGTTACTGACCTATTTCACTTTTAAATCACGATATCAAAATACTATGCAAAATTCTCTCGCTTAGAATCAAGAAGATTTGGCAGCATTTGTTGAGCCCAGAGCAGGTCGGCTTTGTCCAAGGCAGGTCCGCAGCAGATCACTTGAGAACCCTGTCTCATATCTTTCAAATGGCCAAGACTCACAATCCCCTATGGTCCTAGTTGCACTGATGCAGAAAAGCCTTCGACAGGGTGAACTGGGACTTTTTGTGGGCCACTTTGAAGAGAATGGGCTTCCCTGACACCTTTATCCAGTGGATCATGACGATTTACAAGGCTCCCTCAGCAAAAGTTTACTGCAACAGGGTTTTTTCCTCCCGATTTCCCTTGTGTTCTGGTACATGTCCAGGCTGTCCTCTTTCCCCCTACCTATTTAATTTATACTTAGAACCCTTGTTAATTAGTATTAAAGCCTCACCATGAGTTACAGGCTGTGTTATTTCCCAACTCCCATTAACTCTGTCAGTCTTTGCAGATGATATTTTGCTACACCTTACCAACCCAGAATCATCCTTAGCACAAGTACTACAAATTATTGAATGTTTTGGTCAGGTGTAGAACTACAGGTTAAATTTATCTAAATCAATTATTTTTCCGTTAAACTCTATCACCTTTCAGGCTGGCTTCACTCAGTTTGGCATGAAGTGGTCCCCAGCCTCGCTTAAATACTTGGGCATCCACTTGACCCGTGAGGCAGAAATGGTCAAGAAGCTCAACCTAGATGATATGTTGACAAGGATCCAGAGAGATCTTGACTGGTGGCAAAAATTATCAATATCCCTATGGGGGTGCATTAACATTGTCAAAATGAATGTTCTACCCCGGATATTTTACCCCCTTAACCTATTAAATATTTGGCTCCCTAGACTGTACTTTAAACAAATACACTCTGCATTATCCAATTTTATCTGGAAAGGAAAACAACCTAGATGGGCCTTTCTCAAACTTAGCGCAACTAGAGATAAAGGGGGCCTTCATCTACCTAATTTCTTATTATATTACTGGGCTAGTCATCTATATAAAATAGGGAAATGGTCAATCACTCAACTTAATTCACCTCAACCAATATGGCTACAATTGGAGCTTAGATTGCTGGATCAACACAACATATGACCCCCCCCCATATCTTCTGCTACTCCTTTTCCACACTACCTGTAGCCATACAGGAATCCACTATTGGTCTCTCCATTAAAATTCTTTCCCAATGTTGGAACTTCTTCAAACCTCTCATACTAAGGATCTGGCACAACCTCACTTTAAACCCCAATATTAAAATTGGGGGTAATTGGTTGACCTCCGAGTGGCTCCCACAAATCCATAACTCACTAGTGGAGTCTTTATATTCGCAAGACTCACTCCTCCCTTCAGAAGACATTTTAGCTTCCTTTAATATTTCCCAGAAATATATTTTTAAGGTCTTTCAATTGAGACACTCAATGCTTAAGATATTTGGGTCTGTACATTTGCCATCCAAAACAAGGCCCTTCTTGGAAAAGATCCATGAAGCTGCCATTAATCCCCATTGTATAGCCAACATATATGTCCAATTGTTGGATGCCCTATTTCCTAATACCCTGGAGGGCTCTAAAATCTGGATATCTCCTACCTTGGACTTTCCCCTTCTCTGGGAACCGATTTGGAAAGACTTGTACAAATAACTTCCCAGAACAACCATAGACTAATCCAATACCACATTCTGAACAATCTTTTGTACTCAGATTAAATTAGCTAAATTTGGTAAACTCAAATCAGCTAACTTGCAGCGATGGGGTTACTGAAGGAACTTGCTGCATATCCTCTGGGATTGTGACAGAGTAGCACCCTCTGGAACACAATACAAACAATCTAGACCCACTTTTGGGGCTAGAAGAGCTCTTCACCATAGAAGTTTGTATTCTAGGAATTTACTCCAACATTGAGGTGAAGGAACGTAAGTACCATATGGCTCTGATTTCTATAGTTGTCAAAAAGTTGGTCCTCAGACATTGAATGGACCAAGATTCTATCACATACTCGGAATGGCTCAAAGAGATGTCCCTTTGTTTTAACACTGAGAAGTTAATAGCTAGCTCCAGAAACCATCTGGCTTCTTTCAATCGGAAATGGGGTAAATTATATGCTCTATATCTGAAATAATTTCTATATGTGATGAGCCTTTGATACTTACTGCTTAATATGCCTCCGTTGTACAGTTATGGTTAGTTCGGTGCTGCTTTCCAATACCCTTCTCTTCTGTCTCAGTTTCCCCTTTCGCTATGGCACTCTCCGGGCGGCAGGGGTGGATAAGTGGGGGGTTAGGGAGGTTTTGTGTTTTTTTATTGTCTCCCTCTAATTTTTAGAGGTTTTGTTCACTTCATTAATTGTTTTCTTACTTGCTCCATTTATAGTATGTCAAATAGCCTATATCTCACATATTGTTGGTTCTATAAAACTCAATAAAATTTAAATTTCAAAAAAAAAATAAACTGTTCACTGCGCCTAGGTCAATTCCCTGCTCTCTGGAAAAGAGGTATTATCACTCCAATCCTAAAGAATGGTGATCCCACCTCCCTTGGTAACTATAGGCCCATTACTATTCTTCCCCCCATCTCAAAAGCTCTCGAGAAAATTGTGTCGGACCAGCTCACCAACTACCTGGCCAAACACAATCTGCTTTGCCATGAAGAACACTGTTTCAGTGCGGGACATAGCACTACCACAGCCCTACTCGAATTTACATCCTACATACACGAGGCGCGTGAACAGGGGTCTATAGCAAGAGCAATCTATGTTGATCTGACCAAAGAATTTGATGCTGTCAGTCATGCACTACTTCTCAACTCCTTCCCCTCCCTCCCTTCACTTCACCCCTGAGGCTATCACCTGGTTCAAAACTATCTCACAGACTGGACACAACAGGTCAAAATTAGCACCACCTACTCCTCCAAGCAATCAGTGCTAGCGGGTGTCCTTCAAGGGTCGATTTTAGGCCCTCTACTTTTCACCTTCTTCCTAAACAACCTCCCACAGTCCTGTAATGGAAAGCTACTGCTCTACTCAGATGATGCCATAGTATACTGGAAACACACCAATCCTGACTCTCTTCAAAATGCCCTACAAGGCTTTTTTAGAGAACTGGAAACCTGATTCACTGACCATCAGTTAATACTAAACTACAGCAAGGTGAAATCCATGATCTTTGCTCACCATCAAAGCCCTTACAGTGATGCCCTGCTATCCATCTCAAACGCACAGGGCCTCCACATTGAGCAGGTACCAAATTTCAAATATCTGGGTGTCACGCTGGAAACATCCCTCACCTAACACAAACACATAAAACACCTCTTCTCTTCTGTTAACTCCCGATTAGGGATTCTTTACAGACATAAACACTGCCTACCCCCCAGGCCCTACATCTAGCTGTAACCTGCTCAGTCCTTTCATTGGTCAGTTACGGGATAATAATTTATGGCACCACTGACCAAACAGCTCTGCATTGCATCAATCTAGCCCTCAGCAAAGCTTGCTGACTGGTCACAGGCTGTGATAGATTAACCCACATGTGTGTGCTCTACAAGCTAGCAGACTGGCTGACCTTCGAAGGGAGACTTAAGTAGCACACTTGCCTACAAGACAAAAAAATACTTATGAATCTGACACCTAAGGGCCTCCACCCCTTCATACAGCCAGCCCCATAGAGGAGTGCCCCTAGACACCTGGCTAGCACCTCCCTCATAGTCCCCCACTGCAGAACCTCAGTAGGGCAAAGGTCTTTCCGTTATCGTGCTCCCCTCTGGCCCAACAACCTTCCATCCTCCATTTCCTTGGCCCCTAGTCTTGGCCAATTTAAAATTGGTATCAAGAACCTTCTTCTTGATGTGGTGGCATGTGGCTGTTCCCAACAGTCCTCCCCTTGTCTAAAGGTGATAGATTACTAACTTATTCCATGACTTCACCCTAGGCCTACAACTCTGGGCTCAGAAAAGTCCCTCTGAATCAGTAACCTGACCCATCCCATCTTGATGACCCAGGGTCCTCTAAGGATTCTTGAGATAGTAATCAACTTATATAAATACACTGTACTGTGAACTATGTGAAATATGTCTAAATGTAATTTCTGAACTATGTATAATATGTCTATTGTAATGTTTCTGCTTTGTACTGATGTGGAGCCTTTGCAAAGGAGTCAATGACTCAAAGGTTTGTAATTCTGAAAATTTTCAATAAACAATATACAAAGCGATCCTAAGTGAACCAGATCTAAAAAGCAAATCAGGTACACATGCTGCAAACTTGACATGTGGACAGAAGGTAAGCTGGTGTGAACATCTTCTAAAAATTACATCAGTTTTGCATGTGGCACACTTGACATGAGTGCTGCAGTTAAGCTGGTGTAAACATAATTTAAACATCACATCAGGTTCACATGCTGCATGCTTGCGAGGTGTGCAGCAGCTAAGCTGGTGAAAATCTCATCTAAAAAACATATCAGTTTCTATTTCTTATATTACTGCTAGCAATTAGAGTCATTAAAATACATTTTTATTTGAATTCCCATAAACATTAGGTAAACTAATTAATTCTGATCCTTTTGCAACTTGTTTAATGGCTTTTGATTTGTGTCATTAAATCACCATAAACGTGTAGTGTATTGTTTGCTTACTGCATTAAATGCTTAGGATATAGCCAGTCGACAGCCCCCATTTCAGATGTACAAAGAGGGGCCTCTGTGTTGTGAAGCATGTCCTTTTTATGTTGATTGCACGCATGCACAAAAAACATATTGCAGCAGCTTTCTCCACAAGCAGATTGTAGAGGCATGGCACTGTTGTGTCCAATGCCTCCACAGCCTGTAAAGGCTTGTCCCGCTTCCTCCAATACCGTGGCACACTGCTGCTGACACTAGTTCAGCCAGTGTGCCACAACCTGTAAAAAAATCAGCCGCTGCAATCGGGGGCCGCCTCGTCATTGCAGTGTAAGCCATTCTCTGCAATGAGGGAGTGACCCATCATTGCAGGGCGGGATCTTGAACCATTGATATTGTTTGTGAACATGGCGGCAGTTTGTCGCCCTGTTCACAAACAATATTAACCCCTCGTGTTTATTTGCCAATGGGGCCCCAATCTCCATCATCTTCAGTGTGTCAATATGTATGTTGCTGATGGGGCGCCCACTCCCATCAGCATTATGTAAACCCCTTAGATTGTCTGCTGTCGGGGTGTCCAGTCCCGTTGGCATAATGTCACCCTTTTGTTGTGTGCCGATCGGGTGCCCAGTCCCCATCGGCTAAGCTTCCCTGAAAGAAAGATTACGGTGGCACACTGGGAGCCCACACCAGCATGCCACATGCCCCTGTGAAATAAAAAATGGTCCCACGATGTATTTTTTTTTAAACCTGTAAAAATGGAAACTGTCCCTCGGAGGTCTCCCTGGCCCCCTCTTGCAACCCGCGTCCACCCACTGCGCACCCTGCCTCCCCACACCCCCTCACCCCATACTTATCTCCAGAGCTAGGCTCGATGATCTTCATTGGACCAGAAACACATCTGCACTCTTCAAAGCCGACCGAGAACTGAGGAAATGCAAATAAGCTGTATAATGGAATAAATGGGGTTTTTCTCAACTTTAATGCATATCTCAGTAATTTTTTGGAATTTTGGCACCAAATTTTCAACATGGGGTTTTTGGGACCTCTCCTCGTGAATTCTGGAACTATCATGTCATTAATCAGCCCGAAAGTTGATTTTGCGGTCACTGCATGGAATCACCTTTTGGGGCCAATTAATGAAACGACAGTGCCAGTGATCATGAGGTGGGCTCTCAAAAAGTCTATGTTGCAAATTTGCTGGAAAAAATCCAAAAAATGACTGTCACGAGCATGTGTTGCACAGTTGCTACGCACGCTCATAACTTCGCAAATTTGCAATATTTTCATGGCAGATTTTCAACATTGCCATTTTTTCACACCTCCTTGTGAACAGTACAGAATGTCATTGTGCACATCCTGGCCGAAATGTGTTTTCATACTTCTGGTGCAGAATAGCGCAGTCGCTGTGGGAAATTGGTGTTTGGGACAGATTAAGAAAATGACAGTGACACTGTTCATGAGTAGAGGTTCTAAAATGCCTATACTGAAAATCTGGTGACAATACTCCATAAAATGACTGTGTTACAAGCCTGCATTGCGCAGTTTGCAAGCACGCTTGTAACTTCAAGAATTTGTAATATTTTCACTCCAGATTTTCAGCATTGCCATTTTCCCACAATTACTAATGAACAGTACAGCTGTCATTTTTCCCATCCTGGCTGAAATGTGTTTTCATACTTCTGGCACAGAATAGAACAGTTGCTGTAGGAAATCACTGTTCAGGACAGATTAAGAAAATGACAGTGATACTGTTCATGAGCAGAGGTCCTAAAATGCCTATGTTAAAAATTTGGTCATGATAGCCCATCAAACGACTGGGTTGCAAGTGTGCGTTGCGCACTTTCCATGCACCCTTGTAACTTCACAGATTTGTAATATTGTCACTGCAGATTTTCAACACTGGCATTTTTTCACACCTCCTTATGAGCAGTACAGCTGTCATTTTTCACATCCTGACCGAAATGTGATTTTCACACCATATTTTCAACAGTGGCATTTTTTCACACCTCCTTATGAACAGTACAGCTGTCATTTTTCACATCCTGGCAAAAAGATGTTTTTGCACTCCTGACGGATAATAGCATGGTCACTGTGGGAAATCAGTATTTGGGACAGATTAAGATCGAGCTAGTGAGAGGGGGAAGTGACCGAGCTCAACTGAGCTCTGCTGGGACTGCTGTGGATTTGTTTGTGGGCAGAAAAGGGCCCCAACGCAAGAACCCAGTACAAAAGGGCAGCCTGCAGCACTGGGAGAAACAGAATGAGAGAGGGAGTGAGGGAGGAGGAGTGAGCAAACTCACCAGAGTGCTGTCAGGACTGCTGCAGATTTCTTTGTGGGCAGAAAAAGGCATCAATGTAGGCAGGAGCCCAGTACAAAATGGCAGCCTGCAGCACCAGCAGAAATGGAATGAGTGAGTGAGAGAGAGGGAGTGAGCAGGCTCAACAGACCCGTGTCAGGACTGCTGCAGATTTCTTTGTGGGCAGAAAAAGCCACCAACAGGGCAGGAGCCCAGTACAAAAGGGCAGCCTGCAACACCAGGAGAAACAGAATGAGTGAATGGGGGGGTGAGCCACCTCAACGGAGCTCTGTCGGGACAGCTTCAGATTTCTTAGTGGGCATAAAAAGCTGCCAATGCATGCAGGAGCCCAGTACAAAAGAGCAGCCTGCAGCACCAGAAGAAACAGACTGAGCGAGTGACAGAGGGGCAGTGAGTGAGCTCAACAGACCAACGCAATCAACATTTGGCATTGAAAAATGCTTGTTTGTTTTGTGAAGCTTATTCTTTTTGGTTTTGGACCATGAAAATCCCTTATGCATATTTAGTGCTGCAAATGTGTTTCTCATGACTATTTCATCTCACTTACTTTCCCGTTGTCATTCTGTATTGAGCATATACACTATGGCCATGTTCAGCACTCTTTGTGCTGAGTAGCATCTTGGAAGCATGCACCATACCTCACATTTTGTCACTGAAATGAGGGACATGGATGATCAAAATGAAGGACAATGAGTAATACTAACCCACAGGATGATCAGGACACATCATGAAACGTGAAGATACAGTACCTCAGAACATAGTGGAAACCAGTGCATTAGCACCTGAGAATGAATTTCTACCATTAAGCAGGGGTGCCATTTAGGTAGGGCACAGTGGGGCAGTTGCCCCACCCCCTCCGTATTTATGCCTAGGTTGTTCTCATGATGTGGTAATAATGTCTTTAAATTTGGATTTAATCTTTTGCACAACAAGTGCCCACCTAGCCTTTGTGTGTGCTTATGCTTTAGGTACTCTCCAGACTCGACTGTATCTGTATTGTGTTGTCCATTCTCTCCTTCTATTAGCGGCAGCACAATCACATGTGATGTGGATGAGCTCCAGCAAAGAAAGAGCACATAAGCCTTGCAAGTGTGACACTGTCTTTCCCACCACAGAGTAGACAGACTGCACACTACAGCTTGGAGAAGTCATTGAGCACTGAACTCTCAATAGCAGTGCTGTGGCATTATATTTTTGTTGGTCTACTGTTAGTGAGTCTGTGTCTCCCTTGGTGGCTGAAGGGGCAGAGGGTGATCTAGAAGCTAACTCAAGAATAGGCTACCTACTTACTCTACTAGGCAGCACTAAACTAGGCTTAGCAGCAGTGGTGACAGTGGAGTGGGTGGCCTTCATAGGCCTTGATCAATGCAGTGCATTAGAAGCAACCAAGTAAGAAGCAAGCAAACCAGGTTGGGTGGGTTCAGTTGGTGAGGTGACTGGGTCACATACCATTTTGGGGGCCTGTGATGGTCAGTTCTAGTATCCAGCTTCTGGTGAAAGGAGAGAGGGGGAGCGGACTGAAAACTGGGCTGGTGTCACACTATACCAGGCTGCAGGATCTGGCCATATGGCTGGTAAGTAAAGTAAAATATATATATATATATATATATATATATATATACATATTTTACAGGGCATTGGGAAAGGAGGGAGGATTAAAATATTGATGTGTTTTCACATTTCTTCACCTTTGGGCAACTCCCATAGGGATGGGCATTGAATGGAATTGAGTCATTGAGAAATATTGGGACAGAGTTCTTTTTTTTGGGGGGGGGGCAGAACTTCAGCCAGGAAAAAATTGGTTAGTAACTGGGTGGGTTTAAGCCCAAATCTGATGCACTGCTCTGGAGTAAATACAGATGAATCTTATACATTTGAATTTTTCCTGGTTTGCATATCACTTTTCAGTCAAAACAAATTAGTTTTGCCTTTTAGAGATGTTAGAGTCATTCTAGAGCTGTCCCTTGCATTCACAGATAGTTGAGCAGTATGGTATGCACAGACTATTGAAACCCTACTATAGTCAGGCTTATGCCACCCTCCCCCCCAGTGAAGCTGACCTCCACATCCCCACTCTCAGGAAAATTATGACAAAGGGCAAAGGAGACTGCAGAGGTGTGCACCATTGAAATGAATGGGGGTATTTTTTTATTACTATTTTATATGTTATTGATGGAGAGTTAGAGATTAATGAAGGCCACTGCTCGACTAAGAAGGGCCTTGTTAGTAGAACAGTGGCCTTCATTATTCTTCAATTCACCATCATAATGTATAAAATAATAGTAGAAAATAATTTCATTCATTTCAAGGGGGTATGCCCCAGCACTCTGACCTATGGACATCATCCCTTAAAGACTCCTGCCTCTGGCTCCCTAGTACTCAAGTAAGAGACTTTTACTTATATCTATACTTGGTGGGTTGTCTGTAGCAGTATGGCTGTACCCACTACAGTGTGTGTGTATGGGTGGAGGGGGACTGGCCATGTAGGTGTATGTGTTGAGTTATTGCAACTTTTGTGTTTGCACCTTAAAGTCTGTTTGCGTGGAAGCACTTAAAACTATGGTGAGAAATTAGTTGGAGTGCAGGTCAAACAAAAGTAATTTAGTGGTTTTGTGAGTAAGTTTGTGTATTGGGGATGGGAAACACCATATGTGTTTCCATTGGCAAGTGTGAAACTGAGTTGAGGGAGAGAATAAAACTGAAAGGCATGACAGTGGCTGCAAGCATGCTGCATGTGTGCAGATGTATTCAGATACAATATGTACTGAAGTACAAGCAAGCCATATGTGTGCAGACAGTATGGCTTAATGAAAAAAGGCACTGAACTGCAAACCAGAATACCTGGAAGCATGAAGACCTGGGTTTGAATCTCATTAACCCCCACTTTTGTATTGTGTGATCCTGAACAAGTCACTTAACTTTTACATGTGCAGTTATAAGTCACCACTTGCTTTGTGCATGCATGCATGCCACATGCATACAGTCTTTCCCAATTTAACATAAAAATATTGGTTTCCACACTTGCCTGCTGCACGCATGCCATATGCATGCAATCAGTTCCAATGTAACATTTAAATCATACTTGCATCATGCATATCACTTTGGTAGTTTTATGTGTGCAGCATGAAAACATTTCATATAATTATTTCTGTAAAGGTTTACTAAGAAAACTTTCAAACCATGGATCTTTCATGTTATGCATAGAAGGTGAGAGTATTCCAAATAGATGAATAAGCAGCTTTTTGTAGAACACCTCAATAGTGTGCACCACATCAGTTTAAAACAGCTGAAAGATTTTCTGTTTAATTACAGTAGCTACAAAGGAATTTTCTGTAAAGCAGTACAACATTTGCCCTTTCATTTTAAGAAAAAGTTGCCTAGCACTGGTGTTTCCCATTTCCAGCAGTGATAAATACCACTGCAGTTACAGAGTAAAGTACAGTAAATGGCATTCCCCAAATTTAGTTTACACTAGTATATAATGTAATTAAACCCTGCTTGGCTTATCAATGATTGGGTCCAGAAGACTTTATTGGAAGCATTATGTTGAAGAAACTGTACTTTTCAGGCCCATTGTGCTGGCATTTACTCGGAGAAAGCAAATTAGTCTTGGGGACACACACTATACATTCAATCACTTTGGCCATGTTATTGTCCACTGAAACCCCATCCAGTAATGTACATAGAAACCTCTTGTGGGTGCCCAGATTGGCAAACAGTTTATTAACAAGTCTCCAATATTCACATCCAGATTATCATCATCTTCATCATTACTTCCAATATATTTGAATACAAACTTTCTTTTCATTTCAAACATTCCCCATATCCACTTTGTTTATAGATATATACATTATTGCATTTGTATCAATCACTCTTAATTTTTAATCCCATTCCTCCCCCCCGCCAGATGTACACCTGGGGGCCAGCTCTCATTTCTTCTTTCTTCTGCAGGCACTAGTGTACACTAAATGCCCTTCTTTTTCCAGTCTTTGCATCCTTCTGGTCTGCCTGTTCCCCCCTCCCTTCACACCCTCATCCAATTCTTTATTTTTTATTCATACCATCCACCTTTGGTCATACCTATATGCCACAGCATACCCAAATTGCATCACCCATCTCCATTACAACACCATTACAACCATCCTTGCAGTTCTCTCTAACATTTTTCTTTTTCCTTTTGGGTGGGTGAGTGGAAATTTTCTACATGCAGCAAAAAGTGAGGTCTGAGCCTCTTATAGCTGCTTTTACCCCTGTAGCCCCTCCCCTTCATGCCCTACCCTGTGTCCAATACAATTCTCTCTCTCTCTCTCTCTCTCCCTTTCTCCCCAGCCCCTCTCCTCCATGACCTCACTTATGAGGTCCCCAGCCCCCCTCCCCCCTCCCCTGCCTACCCCTGGGGAAACCCCTATTGACTGTGGTCCAGGGGACAACAGGGCTTGCCCTTTTACTGGCAAGCCTCATTGTCCACTGAGGCCCCATCCAATAATGTACACAGAAACCTGTTGTGGGTACCACGATTGGAAAACAGTTTATTAACAAATCTCCAATTTTTACATCCAAATTATCATCATCTTCATCATTACTTCCAATACATTTGATTGCAAGCTTTCTTTTCATTTCAAACATTCCCCATATCCACTTTGTTTATACATATATACATTATTGCATTATTATCAACCACTCTTAATTCTTAATCCTTTTCTTCTCCCCCCCCAGATGTTCACATGTGAGCCCGCTCTCATTTCTTCTTTCTTCTCCGGGCACTAGTGTACACTAAATGCCCTTCTTTTTCCAGTCTTTGCATCCTTCTGGTCTGCCTGTTCCCCCCTCCCTTCACACCCTCATCCAATTCTTTATTTTTTATTCATACCATCCACCTTTGGTCATACCTATATGCCACAGCATACCCAAATTGCATCACCCATCTCCATTACAACACCATTACAACCATCCTTGCAGTTCTCTCTAACATTTTTCTTTTTCCTTTTGGGTGGGTGAGTGGAAATTTTCTACATGCAGCAAAAAGTGAGGTCTGAGCCTCTTATAGCTGCTTTTACCCCTGTAGCCCCTCCCCTTCATGCCTACCCTGTGTCCACATACATCTCTCTCTCTCTCCTTCTCCCAGCCCTCTCCTCCATGACCTCACTTATGAGGTCCCCAGCCCCTCCCCTCCCCTGCCTTCACCCTGGGAAACCCCTATTGACTGTGGTCCAGGGACAACAGGGCTTGCCCTTTACTGGCAAGCCTCATTGTCCACTGAGGCCCCATCCAATAATGTACACAGAAACCTGTTGTGGGTACCACGATTGGAAAACAGTTTATTAACAAATCTCCAATTTTTACATCCAAATTATCATCATCTTCATCATTACTTCCAATACATTTGATTGCAAGCTTTCTTTTCATTTCAAACATTCCCCATATCCACTTTGTTTATACATATATACATTATTGCATTATTATCAACCACTCTTAATTCTTAATCCCTTTTCTTCTCCCCCCCCAGATGTTCACATGTGAGCCCGCTCTCATTTCTTCTTTCTTCTCCGGGCACTAGTGTACACTAGATGACCTTCTTCTTCCAGTCATTGTAGCCTTCTGCTCCACCTGTCTCCCCCACCATCACACCTCCCCCCATCCAATTCTTTATTTTCTTCTACTAGACCTGCCTCCAGCTCACGATGCATGGCAGGTATCCCCCCTTTTACTGGGCTCTCTCCTTCCACTAATGCTACTATGGAGTCCTCCATCCCTGTGTTAAACATCATTTCCTAAACCTGACAAGTGCACCCTGTCTCCTGTATAATAGTCATCATCCTTTCATCTATGCTCCTTCTGATGACCTTTCCTCCCATATATATGAATCATGCCCCAATCTCATTCATTCTGACCTTATCATAGCTCTGTGGCTCAGTGCATGTCTCCAAATCCTCCTGGGCACTATATCTGACCAAACAGAGTAACCCCTGGCCACAATCTCTTAATTTTGTTAATGTTATGTTTGATATCATAAAAGATATCCAGCCAGGGTCTGGACCCCAGTTCGTTCCCTCTCAGGTGTATGACCAACATATCTGGCTTTGGGTGTATCTCTCCCATCTCCTGTACTGTCAGCAGAAGCTGTGCCCACTTCATTCCTCTGATTCCTCTCCATGTGAGCTTACATTGCTTGGGATCCTGATACAGCTATTGTCCCCCCAGCCTCCATGCTGCTCTCCTTTCAGCCCAGTAACTAAATGAGTGCCCACAGATGCAGACCTCTAAGCTCCTCTTGTGCCCTGTTAAACAATAAAAAACTCATGAGAATGACTCCATCTGTCCCCGCCTCCCTTGCCCCACCGTGCCCTTAAACTTGCTACTTATACTGTCTGAGGAAAAAAGAGAAAACAGTTAGCATCTTAATCCAGCAAAGGGCTTACATATCTCTTATAACAATCAGATGACCAGTGCCTGAGCACCTTCAATTCCTCCCATGACCCTCCTTTGGCCACTGCTTCTGAAGCTGCCCCAATCTAAAATGAATGTGAGGAAAACCTCTTATGGTCTTTCCCCAGGAATGCAATACCTTTCTTTAGAACTGCAACCACCTGCATGCTTCTTACTGCCTTTTCATCCCCGTGCTTAAATAACAGCCCCATCCTTTTTCCCTGCCCTGCGATGTACACCCAAAGGGGCTGGACTGGACAGATGCTTTGATTCTGATTCTCTTTAAGCACTACCTTGACTCCCTGACCTTTCTGATCTGTCTTTGATCTTTGTTATAACCAGGTGCACCTCTGCCTGTTACCAGGTCAGATCCTTCCAATGTAATCCCCTCAATGTGTCACCCCTTCTGCAACCTACTACTTCGCTGACTCTGAATGCCCCATGCCATATTACCATATATATGGTAGCAAATAATAACTCTTCATCCCAGGATCTGCACACCCATGGCATTACTCATACCAGGTCCACCAGTTTTGCCTCAGTAATAGGTCTTCTGTTGTCCTCCTACCTTCCTTTCATCCTAAGCCACCCTTGAATCAACCTGCATATTAACATGCTGCTTGTTGGGTCCACCCCATCTTTTCATGCTATATACTAAACTGATGGTGGCCAGTTGTACCCCCATTGTAGCATGGGCTATTCCCAGCTGCCACTCATATACCTCAAACTTCCCTACTTTGTCATCTGTCACTGCTCCACTTACCTCTTACCTCCATGTGGTGGCCCTCCCTGAAGGCCTGAAAAACTTGCCATGAACCCTCGCATGCCTTTAGTGTCCTAGGGGCTCAGGAGCTATGAAATAGCATCTCGTTCCTTCCAGCCAATTTCCCATATGAATGCTGGAACTGGTGTCCTCTGTTCCTCTGCCCACAGAGCGATGGCCTGGAATCTGTCCAGCTGCAGGTGGGAGAGGCTGTCAGTAATGTTGTTCTGTGACCCCTCAATGTGCCTAGCCCTAAATGACATGTTAAGCCTGAGACCCTGCAACACCAGCTGGTGTTGCACCCTCATAACTGTCTCGGACATGGCCTCCCTCTTGTTCAGAACATCTACCACCACCATGTTGTGGCACCAAAAAGTGACTTTTTTGTTTCTAAGATCCTCCCCCCAGATTAATGTACTGACCCATATCAGTAACATTTCCAACAGGGTGATGCCCTTCATGAAGCTCGCTGCCTTCCATTCCTCTGACCATGCCTCTGAGAACTATCTTCCCTTAAAATAAGCCCCCATTCCCAAGTCCCCAGCCCTGTCAGTGTATAGTTCCAGGTCTGTATTAAATATCCAATCATCTTGCCTAAATGTCCCATTAAATTCCCTAAAAAATGATTCCCATATCACTAGGTCAGCTCAGGTGCCCTTCGCTATGTCCACCCAGTGGAGAAGCTTTGTAGCCCCTTTTGTTGCCCTGGCTAGATACCATGTAAATGATTGTCCTGACCTTGCGGGCAAAATTTAAATTCCCCAAGAGCTGGTGCACCTGCTTCAACTGTACCCACTGCCTTCTCCTTGTGGCCTGTAGTAGCAGTTTCAACCTGTCCACATTCTGATTTGGAAAGCAAAATAGTTCCTTCTCCGCATCAATTTCTATGCCCAAAAATTTAATCCATTGGCTAGGCCCCCTCTGTCTTGTCAGTGGCTAACGGTACCCCGGTTTTTGGCACATACCGTGGAAGCATGTCAATATGCATTCTGTCACACCCTGTCCCTTTCCTTTCCATAGGAAATTGTCCAAATAGTGAATCTCCCCAGTGTATCCATATCTCTTTTGAAATACCCACTGGAGCTAGCTGCTAAATAGCTCAAAAGTTACACATGCAATGGAGCAGCCCATCAGCATGGCCTTGTCAGAATAGTATTAGCCTCCAATTTTGAAAGCCATTAAATCCCAATCTCCTGGGTGGACCAGTAGCAACCAGAGTACAGCCTCAATGTCTGTCTTCACCAGCCATGCTCCTTGGGTGACCCTATTGAGTTGCACCACCTCTTCTAGTGTGGCATAAGTGACTTTACTGTCATCTTCCATGATTCCATAATTTACCGATTCCCTTCAGGAAAAGACCAAATGGTATCAGTAAATCCTCTGGCTGCTTTTTGGCACAATCCCAGGGGGAGATCCTCAAGTTCTCCAAAGGTGTCTCCTTGAATGGCCTTCTTGCCCTCCTTGCTAATAGCCCTTTCTTTATTTTCAGACCTAACACATCCTCTTTACCTTTTACTGACCCCAAATTCTTCACCATCCTGCTTTCCCTAGGGCCATTTAAGTGTAATCTAAACCCTTCCTTAAAACCTTCTGTCATTGTCCTGGCTGCCACCTTGTCGGGGTAGTCCCTTACCAATTCCTCCAACACTTCTTGTCTAATTGAGGTTATTGCCATACAAAAATGTCCTGGCTCTGTACTCCCCGATCCCCACATTGAGAACTACTGATTGTATCCTCTACCACCTCTGAACCCTGTTCACCTATTACCCCTCCCCCATTGCTGTCCCTGAACCCCCCACACTACCCTGAAGGGGCTGAGTGTTCTGCAGGTTGGTTGTCTCCCCATTGCTCAGTCAGAACCAGTTTTGAAGATGGGTAGTTGCCCCTGCAATTTCAACATGCATGCCTGAAACAGCACTGGGGCCAGGAACAAAATTCCTGTTATAGCCCCAGCAGCACTTCTGTGCCAAGCTCTGTTTTTTCTCCGATCTCCCTCACTGTTCTCGCTGCTTGTCAAACAATCCAGCCACAAGTCAGATTGCATTGTGTCCCATCTCACAACCCCAAATATAGCCATCCAAGGCAGAATTGTTCATCATATTGTAGCCAATTAATCCCACCCCATGTCTTTGCCTTTCTAGTTATCAAGGAGTAGGTGAGGATTGGATTGCCAAATCCAGCTTTTTTTCAATTACTTGCTGTATAAATTGTAAAATCCACCAGCCATGAATCCTATGCCCCCCTTGTTCCCCTTCTCCTCTTGCCTTTTTCCCAACAGTGCCACAGCTGCTGGCATGTCGTTTTTTGCTATGCTTTCATTCTCATTGTATTTTGTGATAGCCTCCTTACTTATGAAGACAAAGATGTCAACGTAATCCACCTTCCAAATTTTCTCTTTTGTGGCTAAAGGCACATGCTCACCTATGTGCATGCTTGGGGAATCTATCTCTCTTGCACCCTTCCCTTCCCATTTTGACATTCCCTGATTGGTTCCCCCCCCTCCTGCTTGCCCTTTTTAATTTCCTCTAGAACCTTTTCAAACTGCTCTAACCCATCCTCCCCCATAGCCCCCAGCATCTGTTCCATATATTCTTTAATACTACTACTCAGGTTGAGGGCATCATTACCTGTTTTTGGGGTAGGCTCTGGGACCATGGCCAGCCCAGTGGAGCCGTTCAGCTGGTGGATTGTTGCCCATCAGCATCAGAGGCACTGGGGACCTGGCAGCATAATTGGTCCCACGGCTGTAGGCTGTGGTGGCTTCGGGGCAGGCAAAAGCAGAGGGTAGGCTCAGGCATGGAGTCAGTGGCTGGGGCAGGTGCTGGCACAGGTGGTGATGGGTGCCCCAGATTCATCTGGTGCAGGACTGGCTGGGCACTTTGGGGGCTTTTTGTCTTTGTCCTTCTTCCCCTTCCCAGCCTTCTGCTTTTCCCTTGCCTATCTCCTTCAGGTCCTCTGCAGTTCCAAATTTTATTTGTTTTGTCCACTGGGTCCACTATGGCCTGGTATGCATCCTCCTTGGTCTTTTATTCTTTCTGGGGTCATGTTCAAATGCTGGTACCAAATTGGGCTGGAAACAAATTTACAGTTGTTCATCATATAATACCCATTAGTATCATTGCAGGTCTATAACTCTCATCCCTTGTTTGCCACTCTCGCCCCCCACCCCGGATCTTGACAGCACAGAACCTTATTTCCATTTCCTCCTGTTTTCTTTGTTTGGTACTTGTTAACAATTGCCAAACCTTGGCCTCAACTAGTCCCCCATGGCCATTTCCATCCTCCTTCTGAAAATGGCTGTGGGCCTGAGGTCCCAAACTGGACGCAAATTCACCATGCCTATGTAGGTATGTTGGTCCCATATACCAACTCAATTTGCCCCAATCATTAATGCTGTAGGGACTTAGTGGCTTGCCTTATATCCCAATACATCTCCCTTCTTGCTGTGCAGCCCTGTATGGAGGCTGCTTCTATCACCCTTATCCACAAACTCTCTGGGCTCCTGCAGCTTGACCAAGCCCCTATCAAGGGCGCCTCCTTGGTCCTCATATTCTGCTAGCCCCTCTGGTCCAACCACCCTCTGTTGCCACCCATTGTGCCCTCTCACATCATTGTTTTTAACCTTCCAGCTGCACCCACATCTCACTCTTGTAGAACCAATGCCAGTCAGGCCTTAGCCCAGTTCCTTAGTGCCCCTGCTGGTAACTGCATTAGCAAACCAACTCCAACAAAAACTATTTTTTTTTAATTATTTATTATTTTGTTTATTTTGTTGTACATTCAAACAATCACTCCATTGCATGGTGAAAAAGCCCCTTGCCTCCACCTTATCCATCAGTACCTTAAATGCTGGTCTGTTGAAAATGCAGGCCTTGCCACACCATGACCCCCTTAGCGTAGTGACCTATTCCACAGCCTATTCTGCCTCTTAAAAATCTTTCCTATTGCCATCCAATGCCTCTGATTTACAAGCCCTTTTCTTCCATTTCATTTCCTCACTTTTTCTTTGCATTTTGTTTTGATTTTGTCCGAGTGGCATCATCTCAGATTTTGTCCAAGTAGCTCAGCCGCCACCCCACTCCCGCATCTCTGCCATGACCCAAGACCAAATCTGTTCTGGGTACTACTTTCACTCAGTCTCATTCCCTTGCATCTGCATCATGTCTCCAAATTCACTAGGGGTGTTCTACCCCCTTTAGCATGGACACAACTGGGTGGGGCACCTGAGAGTGGCTTTGTATGCACCTTCTTCAGTGTTCCCTCACCTGGTGCAAGTAACTGGAATCTCCCCCTGTTTGCTCCCTGATGAAAAAAATTATCTGCTGTGCTTTTTCCCCAGACCTAAACCTGGTTTTCTGACTACTGGAGGCAGCTCTCTGGTCCAACAGCAAGAGGCTCACCACAAAAAAAAAACCCTCTTAAGCTCCATGTACTTTTACCCCTTTCTTATCCACTTGTCCCCTGTACCATGACCCAAGCTCTCCCTCCTTTCCTTTTCCAACTGCAGCTAGGCTTACTCACTTTCCCACCAGGCCCCCTTTCATTTTAATTCCTGGTGCAAGTTTACACCATAACCAAATAAACAGTCCCTTCATTAGAAACTCAAAACCTCACCTATGCAACAAGCCACCACAGTTTCAATATTAAATATTACTCACAGAAACAAAGTAGGTCATTCAAGCTTATGATCAGCTTCCCATTTGCAACAGCCCGTTTTGGTACCAAAGCTGAGCCAAACAATCTCAGTGCTTGCTGACCAAACCACATCAACCAGTAAAACACTGGACCACAGAATAAAATCCCATTTTCCTACCTGCACACAGATGTCACCAGCTTTGATAATTAAGCATACCTTACCTTGTTCTCGTGGAATCTTCACTAGGCAGGATTGTTCTGAGGTTGGACACACTGCAGTTGCTTAAAACCATGTTTAGTTAAGACTTTATTTTTTTTTCAAATTACAGGTAATAAAACAGTGCTGCACCAGGCCAATTAAATTACATTTTGGCCTGATTATCACAGGGTACTGTTTGCCAATCGGACGTGCTAACGAGATACAATTTTCTAAATGCAGCAAAAAGTGAGGTCTGAGCCTCTTACAGCTGTGTTTTAACCCCTGTAGCCCCTCCCCTTCGGTCCCTACACTTGTCCAATCCAGTTAATTTGCTCTCTCTCTCTCTCTCTCTCCAGCCCCTCCCCTCTGTGCCCACCCTCCCCTGACTGCCACAAGGCACCCCCTATTGGCTGAGGCCCAGAGGACAACAGGGCCTGCCCCTTTCAACTGGCAAGCCTTATTGTCCATTATGAATTAGTGGTAATGTGAACATGGAATGTTTTCATCTCCCAATGCATTTGCTCGTAGTTTGTTTAAAACAATATAGTACCATTAGCTCATAGGTATTTGGTGTTTAGTACAATTTGAGCAATTTTCCACACAATAATTATGGTTTAATTTTCACCAAGATGCCTCTGTATTGTACTTGAAACATTATGTATCCTATTCTGGCATTCTTGTCACATTAAATCTTTGTGATTTCATTTTCAACTCTCATTGAGTCACTGTGCATCATTCATTACTAAACACCAGCTTTTTGTTAGCAGCTTACTCTGCTTCATTTTATAGGGAATTTTCTCTAAGCTGCCTCTATATTACATTTGAAACATTCAGTTTGGCACACTGATTTTGCCTTTGTGGTCTGTGTATTTTGCTTTCATCACTGAGCCACCATACATCATTTCTACAATGTGGCAGCTCATGTTAATGGTTTACTCTATCTCAGTTTATAGAGAATCCTATACAAGTCTCTGTTTCTTGTTCTTTTTTTACTTTAGATGGACTCAGCAATTGCACTCTTTAGCTATTCCCTTTCAAGTTTATGTGTTTGACTCTAGTAAGATATACATTTAGAGACACCCCATCATTTGAATGGTACTGTGGAACTGATATTGTGAATCTGACATTAGAACTTTATGTTTAACTTACAATATATATTAAGACTGCATTCTGTACTATATATGTTGCACATGCATTTTGCACTTTTTAAAAATATATTTTATGTGGGGCTAGAAGTTAAATAAATGAATATTCATGAGTCATTGCTTTTTAATTATGACATTCTCCCACTTAAACCACACCCCCGAGGAAGAATCAGGAGGCTCGATGTACTGGGGCTTGTGTGTCGGGCAGCATCGGTTTGTATTACCTTTGTGTTATATTTGCATTTTATTTTTACATGAGTATATTAAATTCATTTTTGGAAACACACAAGTGACTTTCCATCATTTATTTGGAAGCCTTGTTTAAGTGCACATACTTTTTGGTGCTTTGTTCATATGTAGGGCTGGCCACCCTTTTCCTTGAGCAACAACCCTGCATCATGGTTTTTCATGGACCTAACAGCTGGAGTTCATGTATGTAATGTTGCTGTACTGTCTAGTAGCACCCCACACCCTCTGATTGCCATCCCTGTATTAATTTACTGTTTCACTGGTGTCTAGCAGCACCCCCAACCTCCGATTGCTGTCCCCATAATTTGTCTTTCCCTGATGTCTAGTGGGACCCCCACCCTCTGATTGCTGCCCCATATTGTAGTTGTCTTTCCTTGTTGTGTAGTGACACCCCCACCCTCTGATTGCTGTCCCCATAATCACTTTGTCTTTTCCAGTGTCTAAGCTACCCTCACCCTCCAATTGCCATCCCTCCAATCTGTTTGCCTTCACTAGTATCTAGTAGCACTCCCACCTCTGATCACTGTCCTCATAATCGTTTTGGCTTTTCCTGGTGTCTAGTGGCACACCACACTCTCTGATCACAGTCCTTGTAAAATGTTTGTTTTTTTGTGTGTCTAGTGGCACATCGCACTTCAGATCACCATCCCTGTAAAGTTTTGTCTTTTCCTGGTGTCTAGTAGCACTCCACAGACTCCAATCACCATCCCCATAACGTTTTTTGCTTTTGGTGGTGTCTAGTGGCACCTCCCACCTTCTGATCACCATTCCAGTCTAAAATAAAGAAAACCATTCCATGATGTTTCTTTTAACCTGTAAAAAAGAAAACAGTCCCTCACCAATCTGAACCCCCACATCTCACTCAGCACCTACTACCCGCACACCCCAAGTACACCCACACCCATCCCAGCTGATCTGAACAGACCACAAGGTGAAGATCAATTCTCCAATGAAGACACGTTTTGCTGCTAGAACCACCGACTGCAATATGAGAAATGAATGTAAGTGCAGTTCAATGTATTTCAAAGAATATATTTCAATAGGTTTTCAACTTTTATCATAACTTAGCCATTTTTAATATTTTGACAACAAAATTTTCAACATGGCCTTTGTGGACCCCACCTTATGAATAATGGCATTGGATTCTGCAAATCTAGCCCAAAAGGTGATTTTATGGTCACTGGGCAAAATTACATCTTTCCATCAGGATTTGAAAATTTTCACCTTCTTTGTTCAAGAGCTGGGGTCATAAGAATGCAATATTTTGTGTCAAAATATGTAAAAATGCAAAGTTGTGCACGTAAGTTGAAATTTTACTATGCACGCTTGTAACTTTGGTAATTTTAAATATTTTTACCTCAAATTTTCAACCTACCCTTTTTGTTACATCACCTCATGAACATGACAGCTGTCGTTTTTCAAATCCTGGCCAAAATGTATTTTCTCATCTGCGGTGTGAAATGATGTTGCAGCAGTGTGGACTGATATTTCAGTAGGGATTTGAAAAGTCTTAGCACAGCGTTCATGGGGTGGGGTAATATTACTCAGCAGAATCTTCACCTGTGGCAAAACCTAACACAGAAGCCCAGATGCAGTGAAGAACTTTTATTCCAGAAACTACAGATAAACAGTGGACCTGCTGAGAGTTTGGAAGCCTCCAAACACCATGGTGTCGTCATGTAAACTCATAGAAAAACAACCTTTCACACAGTTTTATACTAGAGATAACAAAGTATGTTACTAGGTAACGGTCTCTGCCAAATGGCAGAAAAGCAAAAAATGAGATCACGTTATGTCTTCAGCCTGAGCGGACGTTCACTGACTCAGTCCCCCCCCCCCGAATTCTCCAAAATTATAAAAATTGAAAGGTTTGATTTAAGATTCACCACTCAAAACTTTATTAATAGTGATCCAAAACTGAGGGGACCTGACAGAAACTATTAGAGCAGCTTTCAATAAGTAAGAAGTGAGAATGGATGCCAAAATGTGGCAGGTTCTCCCAGCCCGGACACCACCGCAGATGCCAGACAAATCGTCGAAGAGAACTAAGACACAGACCGCAACCCCTAACAAGGCAGCGGCATCAGCTAACAACACTGTTCCCCTGTTGGAAGACACATTCTTGGCAGAAATGGCTGGCATTAAGGATTCGTTTAACGAATTTGCCCTAGACCTGAAGAATATTCAAGCGGACCTGAGGGAAACGAACAAGAAAATATCAGATGTTTCTGCTCTCACATCTTCATTAGAAAATTGGCAGATAAGATTAGAGCCATATGTAGTATCATTAAGGCAGAGGCTGGCTAAGGTTGAGAGTAAACTAGAAGATCCTGAGGGGAGGAACAGGAGGAATAATATTATGGTGTTTGGGCTGCTTGAAGAAGCTGAAGAAACAGCTATAATTCAGTTTACACAGAAGCTTTTGGCCAAAATAGCTGGTCCCCCACCACAATTCACAGTGTATCAAGTAGAATGGGCTCATCACTCGCTGAAACCTCAACCTCCTCCAGGGGCTAAGCCTAGGCCTTTCATTATTCGGCTCTTGAGCTACATCGACCAACAGCACATCTTAGGATAAGTTAAAGAACTTCAAGAGATTAAATGGGAAGATGCCAAGCTTAGATTTTCTCATGATCTGCCAGTTAGTGTCAAACAGAAGCAGTCGGCTTACCATAGTTGCATTAAAAAGCTGATAGCATCTGGAATTCGATTCCGGATGATTTACCCAGCCAAATTGATGGTGCAACATCAGGATAATTGGAGAAGTTTTGGAGATGCAGACCAGGCAGCTGAAGAACTACCCACCATGTATACTGATTTGTCTACTCATCGTTGAGTATCCAAAAGACGGTTCAACAGTATGGCTACTTCACATCATGGCATCTGCCTGAGGAGAAGATAATCTTTTCTCTCTTTTTTTTATCATTTTGTTGTCCGATTATAATATGCACACCTCCTTTTGGATCCCTTATTAAGGATGCCTCTGTAGCTGGAGGCCCTATTCTTTCCCTTCCCCCCCTTTTTCCCCTCCCCTTTTTTTTTCCTCTTTCTCCTGTTCTTTTAATTTTTTGTGCAGATTTAAATGGATCAAGGAACAAACAACAGGGTCTAGCCAAAAGGTGGGCGAACATCATGGCCGACCGTGCCCAACATTACGGGACTCATTTTAAATTTTTTTTCCTTTTCTCTTTCCGCTCAAGTCCTGCGTGGCGCTGCTATTTGGGTCACCTTTTATAATTCAATGGGGGGGTAATATTTGAATCTTGAAGGAGGGAACGCTTAGTAATTTATCCACTACCTTCCTGGGGTCTGGGGTCTTTAGATGAATCTTTATGTTATCCTCCAGCAAATAAATCGGGATGTAATGACCCGTATTATGCTTCACTGTAGACCCAAAAGATTTTCCATGAGCTGCATTGCAGTTTGACTTCAATTTGCTGAGGGTTTAGCTTTAAATATGAGGGATTAGTTACCTGAGTTCATTAAGGAAGGGTTTGGGAAGATGGGTAAATTTACTTAACGAATAGATAAATATATATATTGGAGCTTTCTGTTTGAAAGATAGATACAGTTTTGAACTTAAAAGCTAACAAGAACATGGGACTTTATAGAGGGGTATCTGTTGTGAAGGTGGTATAGGATGGGAAGATTACTCTTTAACTAAAATATTGGATGCCACGCTTTTTGGGGGGGACGAGGCAGGATACGCTTAATCGGGTAGATCATCACGTCTTGGCAAGGGTGATTGAGCACACACATTTTTAATGGGGCATTTCAAATTCAAGATAACCAATTTGGTGGTTGGGGTTACGATGCTCATAAAGGTATGTTGTGGGGGTCTTATTTCAAGGGGATGGGGAGGTGGGAATGGGAAAAATCCTTGGGATGGGAGAGTACTGCCGCAGATACTGTCAGTCTAGTAATATATCACTCAATGGTGTCACTGGTTGTCATAAAGTGGGATATAATAAGGTAGATACAATTAAAATGTCAGGATATCATTTTGTACATGGAACATTAAGGGCACAAACCCCAGAAAACGTATGCAAATATTGATACATCTCTGTAACATACAAGCAGACGTAGTTTTTTTGCAGGAAACACACCTTTTATCCACTCAAGTGCTTTACTTACGTAGGCTTTGGGTGGGACAAGTTTTTGGGTCTGGCTTTAAGTCACGTAAAAGGGATACTGCAATCTTAATTGCCCGTAGAATCCCGTTTCGGTTATTACAAGAGATCTTAGACTCAGAAGGCTGTTATGTGATTTTACGGGCAGTAATAGGTCATACTGAGGTTATCCTTGGCTCTATGTATGGTCCAAACTTGGATGACCGTAAATTTTTTACAGATCTTATGGCTATGCTAGCTCCACTGTCCATGACTCCAATAATTGTAGGAGGAGACTGGAATCAGGTGTTGTCAAATAGCCAGGATAGAACAGGGCCCCCTAAAACATCACTGTCTCCAGGTCAAAAGGCCCAGATGGAATTAATGCACCTAGTAGGGCTAGCAGACCCCTGGCGAATCATGTACCCAACAAGGAAAGAATACTCATTTCATTCACCTATTCACAATACATTTTCTTGTATTGACTATTTTCTGGTCAGTAGTGATTGTCTTCTTGGTGTT
The DNA here is from genome assembly GCA_016271365.2 of Neoceratodus forsteri. Classification (NCBI taxonomy): domain Eukaryota; kingdom Metazoa; phylum Chordata; order Ceratodontiformes; family Ceratodontidae; genus Neoceratodus; species Neoceratodus forsteri. Next base: position 312,929,147 of record CM028134.1, on the reverse strand, counting down.
GCATCAGTTTTTTACTCCTCAAAAACTATATTGGACCATCAGATGGTTCAACTATTCATAGAGCTTGTTCCTAACATTCCAGCGAGATAAGCTTTGGAGGATTAATAACCAGATTATAAAATCATAAGATCAAATACAGCATTTACAATCCTTCATCTCCAATTTCATAGCCGATAACTCTTTATCAATTCCCAGGAGACATATCCTATAGTGTGCACTCAAATGTGCTCTAAGGGGAGAGCTAATAAGTTTGTCTGTTAAACACAAAAAGCAGAGAGATCAAGCCCTTTTCTCTTTAATCGATCAGATTACATTGGCGGAAGCGAACCTTTCAGCTCTGTCCCCTGATGTGGATTGGGAAAAAGCTGAATCCCTTTGAGCCCAGTACAATCACCTGCTGGCCAAAAAGGCCGAATTTCTTATGCTCAAATCCAAAATATCTTATTTTGATCAGAGGGAGAGAGCAGGAGAACTATTGGCACTTAGAATAAGAGCTCAGGTTGCTGATAGAATAGTGATCTCCCTTCAATCATCTACTGGTACAATTCAGACCTCACCCCAAGATATTTGTGAAAACTTTAAACTTTATTATAAGAGGTTGTATACTCCTACTAATTTTTCTTTTTCCCAACAATTGTTGGACTCATACATCAAAGATGTTAAACTGCCTACATTACGGAGGCACAATCCTCTGTACTTAAAGCTCTAATAGAAATAAAAGAGGTACTACAGGCTATTATTTGCTTACACCAGATAAATCCCTGGTCCAGATGGGTTTACATCTAATTTTATAGGCCCTAAAAGATACACTAGCTCCCATTCTTTTAAACACCTTTCATTATTTTTATGAGCATGATATTTCAGACAAATCTTTAACTCAAGCCATTATTATAGTACTACCCAAACTGGGAAAGGATCCTTCGCCTGTACATAATTACAGGCCTATTTCACTTATTAATGTTGACCTGAAAATCTTGGCCAAGATTTTGGCTATGAGTTTGGGTTGGGTTTGGGACTCCTTAATTAGTGCAGAACAAGTAAGATTTGTTAAGGGACTTTCATCAGACCACATCAGAAAGTTGAGATGACTTATTTTCTGTCTCCAAAGATTCGTACACACCGGCAGCTTTAGTCTCCTTGGATACAGAAAAGGCTTTTGACAGAGTCTCCTGGGAATATCTGTTTTCTCTACTTCCCAGATATGGTATCCCACCGGAATTTCTCACTTGGGTTAAAATATTGTACTCTTCTCCCTCCGCAAGAGTTCACTGTAATGGAATACTCTCCACAGTTTTTAATTTGAGTCGAGGTACTCGTCAAGGTTGTCCCCTCTCACCATATCTATTTAATTGGTTTCTTGAACCCCTTACTAGGAAACTTAATTCTTCACCCTTAATATCGGAGATCACAATAGGGACATCAGAATATTAACTTTCCGTATATGTGGATGATATTTTACTACACGTTTCATCTCCCTCACAGTCCCTCCCAGCAGCACTTGAATTAATATCACAGTTTAGTTTGTTCTCCAATTACAAACTGAACCTAGATAAATCAGAAGTACTTCCTCTTAATCAGTACTTTCAGAAAGCAGAAATATCTAGAATGGGTTTACAGTGGAAACCAGATAAGTTTAAATATTTGGGAATCTTTCTTCACCCCTCTCCTAAAATAATGAAAAAGTTTAATCTTGACGCTACCTTAAATCACATACGAGAGGATATTAAGCACTGGTCTTTATTACCTTTATCTATTTGGGGTCAAATGAGTATAATAAAAATGAATTTGTTACCCCATCTATTATACCCATTACAAATGTATAATTGGGACTTACCTAAATCTTGGTTTATGCAAGGTACACAAAATTATTAATGCTTTTTTGGGTTGGGAAAAAATCAAGAAGAGTATATAGTAAACTTACATATGGACTAAAATGATGGTGGTCTTCAGGCCCCCAATCTATACTTATATTATCTTGCCATACACCTAACCAGACTTAGACATTGGATGCTTCCACAGAGCACAGGTCTGATTCGATGTACTTCTCTCTGGCTTGGAATCAAGAAATCCCTGTGTGGGCTATATGATATGTATCCAGAAGTCCTTCCCTTCCTGAATAAGAAAAATCTTCCAAACAAATTGAAGGGATCCCCGCTTGATGCTCTTTTAGCTACACAGTATCAACTTAACACGTTACTTAGGACTAATGGGTATAAGGATGTAACACAACCTCTTTTCAATAATCCTAACTTGTTGATTTCTGGTAAACCAATAAAGACTAATGTTTTTTGGCCCAATATGGGGATTGAAAGAATAGAGGAATTGATTACTAATCAGAGACTGATGCGATTCCAGGAAGCCAATAGTAAATACCATTGGTCCACCAGTCATGTTTTTAAATATCTGCAGATTAGTCACATGTTAACACATTATTTTGGTACTGGGAGGTGGACTACTCCTCTCTTAACTGTATTAACCCCAGATCTCAAATCGGTTCCGCAACTCACTTAATCTCATACACTTACAAATTTCTACAGACCACGATTGCTGGACTGGAAGGACAGAGATTTTATTAGTGGGATCAATTTTCCTTCTTCTGACCCCCCCAGATGTTGGTCAAGAATATGGAAACACTTATATAGATATGTTAAGTGGGACAGGTATAGATACATGCAATTCCAAATTGTGCATAACATGTATTATACCCCAGTTACATTATCTAAGATGGGTTTTCTGCAGTCTAATCTTTGTACCAAATGTTCTCGAGCTCAGGGAGACTTGTTGCATATGTTATGGTCATGTGATAAAGTCTTTCCATTATGGAGAGTATTAGGTCCTGACTGGACCCGCTGCTAGCCCTTTCAGACAAATTTACCCCGGAAATATGTATTGTAGGAGATTACACGATGCTCCATGGCAAAACCCAAAGAGCATATATGGAGTTGATATCTGTTTGTGCCAAAAAAGTATTACTTAGACATTGGGTAGATACCTTAATTCCAACATATACCGAATGGTATAAAGAAATTATGTTTGCGTTACAGGAGGAATGGGTTGTTGCAGGGTTAACCCAAAGAATGGGGAAATACAAAAAGCTTTGGGACCCTTTTTATAACTTGTTATTAATCCAACCTGATAGAGTAACAGCTAACTCTCATGCCCCCCCCATGATCTAACCTATACTTTTAACAGAATTTTCCATTGACATGTATTTAGGATTATCAGGTAGTATCTGTGGCAGCAAGGGATTGAGATGGAGGGGGGAAGTGAGGGTAGGGGTGGAAGTGGGTGAGGGAGGTTACAGACATTAAATGTGGTTATGTATTATCGTATGGAGATTGGATGTCTTGATTAACAAATATATATGCAATATGGTATGGTCTCCTGTATGCAAGATGTCTGTACCTATGAAAATTAATAAAGTATATTTAATGAAAAAAAAAGAAAATCAAAAAACAGCCATTCTATTGGTGGGTTTTGCTGGGCAGCAAGCACCTAGGGCAGTTAGATCATCCTTGGTTTTGCACATACACACTGATAAGGGTATATAGCTGACTAAAGCTAGTATTGGGTAACAGTGCAACAATTCATGAAAGGTGCTGACTATTACAACAGTGCAGAAATCTGTAGGTGGTACATAAACAGGCAGTATAAGCGAGTGGTTTAAAGCTCTGTGCTGCAAATCATTGACATGCAGCAGACCAGACCTAGGTTTGAATCCCACAGCTTCCACTTGCATACTGTGTGACCCTGAGTAAGTCACTTAAATTCCTGTGCTCCCAGGTCGCTTGTAAAAGAGCTTTCAGCTAAGTGTGCTACTCTTAGTTAAACAACTAAATTAAAAAAAAACACTACTAAATAATAGTGCTGGATAACAACGTTCTGAAGCATAAAGGAAAAAGAAATATGGATTACACCTTATGCATCTTATGCCACAATAATGGATGCTGAAGTGTGTATGGGGTATATGGATATGGGGTGTCAAGCAATATATCCCCCGTTGTTTATGAAGAGGCAAATACAAAAGGGTGAGTAATGTGGGTTATATCTTTGTAGAATGAATGGCATGAAGAAAAGTGTAGCTGAGCATGATATTGTTGGAAAGTGTGGTGTAAGCAGAATAATTGAATAATGAGGAACATAACCAAAAAGACTTGGATGATAACAAAACCTTTAAATGTAAGGTCTAACCAAGTGTTAGATAATGCAGTACCTAAATCACCTTCATGTAATAGTTCATTAAGAGAATTACCAGCCTTAGTTATATTAGTGCTGATATAAATGAGATGTGTACCCTTTCAATCTAATAAGGATTTGAGCTTCAGGGTGAGTGGGTCGATATGCACATTAAAAACTGGTAAATACTTTCTATGGCATTGACATAATCAGGGTCACTACCATTGTAATCAAGTTCTGGGGTAGGAACAGGTGTGTTAACAGTATGGCCAATGATAGTGCATTCATGTGGAACAAAGCAGAAGCTGGGCATGTCAACACCACAGCTGAGAGGTCAGTAGGAGAACTTCTTGTAGTTGGTCACAACGTAGTATTGTCCTTCACTGTTGTACTGTAGGTAAAATGAATTTGAGGAAGATGCCACTTTGTGAGTTGTAAATGGCAGGTAATGGAGGCATTTGTCATCTGGCTGGTGAGGTGTTGCATGGCTTCTCATGACATGTGCTGTTCAGAAGATGCTGGAGTAGCCTGAGTAGACAATGTGACATTGACATGAGCAGAATTAGATTCAAACAGGTTATCAACAAAAGTATATGACCATTCTATAGAGTTCATGGAGTAACCACACACTGGTGTAGTTATATCAAAGACATCACATTGGTACAAATAGCAGTAGCCCATTATTGCACAGCAGTCCATATGCAGGGCTACCCAGGCATTCAGTTGAGGATGAAACACCAGCCAGTGAGGAAGGTTGATCTGTTCTCTGTAGATGCTGCCCTCAAGATGTCCAATGGAGTGAACTTTAGCCAGCTTGTCAAAGACTGAGGAATCCTCCTCGAAAATTGGTAGAGACACCATAAAGGAAATGTACATGGTGTCCCTAATGTTATAATGGCATGTCGTGTAGCAGGGTCCTTGATTCAGGTGAGTTGTGACATAACCCAAGTTCCTAATGGTAGCTAAAGAAAAGGAAATGGTTCTGGCCATGCACTTGGTAGTATAGGCCATAATTCTACAATATGGCAGTACCATTGAACCATACATTTATCTTGGATCAAATCGGGGATACACCCCGATTCCAGATCTCAGAAGAGATTAGTGATAATGTTTATGGCATAACTACCATAAGCTGAACAAATTGGTTCCCTGCCTATGTGTTGCTCTTTAGTGTCTTTATTACTACAGGCAATCAATTCATTGACCTTGTTTTGTGTCTCATTAAATAAATGTGCTATATGTGCATGTTATACACCATGAATCTTTCCTCCTGAGATAAACCACCAGTACCATATAGCATGGGCTGTATCACCTTTTGAGCTTGTTGACCGTTAAAGTATTTTATATGTCATCAAATATTTGCCAAATTAGCCTTATTCCAAATTGTTAGGCCAGAGCCAAACATGCCTTTTACAGTACCTGCAATTCCTACTATGCCTGCTACACCCAAACTTCGTTTAGGACATTTGAAGTGGAACACCCCTCAATGCTCAGTAGTGTGTTGCCCAGCTATAGGGTCGTGTGCACATACCTGATATGCCACAACAATGTCTAGTGACATGGTAGCATGAAATTTGGAAACATTCACACTGAAGCAATGACCAAACTCAACCATGTTATAGTGAGAAATATTAAAAACAAGAGGAGCATGCATAAAATTAACATTGCTGATAAGTGTCCCAGGAATGGAAGTTGCTGCCAGGCCACTGGGTGGAGCTGGTTCCATTATAGGGCATTGTAAAGGTTCATCAAAAGAAGCTGGTATGACTGTAAGGAAAAGAACAGCAGTTGCAATAGATTGGATTAAACAATGTTGGCACATTGTGATGTTATAATACTTAGCACAAAATTCTGGTCCCAATGCTGCTGCAATGTTGTACAGCCCTATATGATGCTGGCTGACTTGGTGTATGTGCAAAGTTCCATTGAGACAAATACAGGTATTGGGCCAACTTTGAAAGGTCCCTTTGGCAAGGTGGACCACTTAGAGGTCCTGTTCAGTATAATTGCCAGTTCTCCATTCAATCTGCACACTGGAGTTATCTGGAGATGTCACCATGGCCCTAAGATAGGCATCTTTTCCTTCAGTCATGGTTACATGGGTAGATGAAAGTCACATGGCCACACCCTATTGGAAGTTGCAGTGATGTGGCTCTTAGCAGGGGTAGCAATCATATGTCACAGAAGGGTCTGGTGATGATTCAAGGATGGTTCTACAACACTTACCAAAACCCACAGTAAAATGTAGATTAGATTCACAACATTCTAAAAAAAAATCAAACAGAAATAGCTACAAATACAGGTATCCACCCCCACCCGTCTGAGGAAGGAGAAATAAACCGCTTTGTGAAATTTCAAATGAATGGCATGGTACCATTTTTGTTTGGACCCCTTTTTGTTCATCAGCTATACCTGATAGACAGCAGAGCTCAATTTATTCATGATGTAGAAGGGACTGCCCTACTTGTTTGCCAATGAATGGGCTTATGTACAATATTGCAATACCATGACTTGGTCACAAACTTGCCAATAAACTTCTTTTACAGTTCTGTCCAAGTGCATTTTGATCTTTCTCAGCTTTGCCCATGTTTTGGGCAAAAAGCAGTAAGTTTGGACCAAATTGTCTCTCAGTTGTTGAACATAAGTGTCAGCCAACACTCTGTTCATGGTTGAGGTGTTGTGGTCTAACCACAAATGCTCTAGCAGTCTCATCTTCCAAGCCAGTCATCACCTCAAAGGGTGCACTGGGTTGCTGCAGCAGGGGTGGCTCTAATTGCCATTAGGAGTAAGGGGCAAAGTATCCCAATTTTTGGCATTTTCATTTGCAAATTTACATAGCATCAACTTGATCTGTCTGTTGGCTCTCTCTACATTTTCAGAAGACTGGAGGCCATAGGCTATGTGAAACTTCTGTTTTACTCCTAGCAATCCCAGGCATTCCTGCATCAATTGTCCAACAAAAAAGGCTCCCTTATCAGAATCCACCTTGAGAGGTAGGCCCCATCTAGAAAATACCTGTTCTACCAGGATCTCGGCTGTAGCCTTTGAAGTATTGTTTCTGCAAGCAAAGGCCTCAACCCAACTGGAGAAGAGTTCTGTGATTACAAGCGATTACTTGTTGCTCCTACTGGTGATGGGCAAGGGTCCAATAAAATCAATTTGTATGGTGCTCCATGGACTAGATTGCCATTGTGGCAATAGTTTGGCATTATTTTTCCAGCGGTGGTATTGTTTTGTATAGTGATACATTTGTCCACATAGCGTTATATATCTGTTGATTGACCAGGACACCAACCTATGGTTTTCAATCTCTGTAGAGCCTTGTCTGCACCTTGGTGTCTACCTGTAGCTGAATAATGCACCTGGTAAAGAACTCTGTTCAGAGTCCCTTGGGACCACCCACAATTTTGCATTCCCAGAACTGCACAAAGCTAACTTCTGGTCTGTAGAGAGCATTAGATCCTTGGAATGTCTCTTAAAGGGGTTTCTTGCCAACATTTCCTTCTCTGTCTCTTTGAAGAGGATCTTATATACCTCTTTTATTTCAGGATCTGCTGTCTGTGCTGTGGTCAGATCCATTGGGATTGCTTGGGTCCTCTTCTGTGTGGCTACTTTATGGGCCTCAGTCTGGGTTTTGGTAGAGGATGGCATCATCTATACCTCCTCCTCCTCTTAAGCTCCTGCCTAGACTAAGGTGTCCGCTCGACCATTGTACTCATAAATGGGTCTGATTTGGTATGGGCTTTCACCTTCTGGATGTAAAGCTTATAGGGGTGTTTTTTAGTCAGGCTGTCATTGTAGCAGAATAAATCTTTAGGCTTAACTGGAGTTCTGTCTGAAGAAGTATAGTCATGGGCAAGGCCCCTAGGATTCTGCGGCCGCAGAATTTTGCACAGAACTTGCAATCTACCACAGAACTTCTGCAGTGCCACAGAATTCAGTGTTCTTGGTGATTTTTTATTAATATTTATGTTTATCCATAGAATCTGGTTCCCTACCTCTCTTTTTATATCTAAAATCCCTCTAAGATCAGAATGTGATGTTATCATTGCTCTAACATCATAAATTAGCTAATGAAATGGCTGCATTCTGCAACAGAAATGAACAGTCACTTATCTACCACAGCTCCCACTGCCAGAGGCAGTGGTGCAGCACATCAGGCATGGTGACATTTGCTCAACCTGCATTATGGCCTAATACAATTTTCAGTCTTACGTTATTGCACTAGGGCCAATTTAAACAAAGCCTTGTCTATAGCATAGACCTGCTAAGTTCATACCTCACTTTGTACAAACTTATTTGTGCCTTTAGGGTATAGAGATGCCATCTGAAATGAATAACGGGTAAAATGAATTTACCTGTCATTTTTAAGAAAAATAAAGTAATTATGCCGAGAAAAGTGAAATATAATAATGTGTGGACCTGCTGAAAGAACAGACCTGTTAAATAATTGCACTGTACACATTTTTGCCAGGGGTATTGATTACATATTATCACTGGTTGATAGAGTCAGCCAAACATTATGGAGAAATGTGTTCAGGGCCAGCTGTTGTGCCAGAGGGTAGCATGTTGTGTTTCCTTGCTGGCAACTCAGGTTCAGAGATTATTTCTGGGACCTGGCTGGACAACACTAGAACTGGGGGAACACATCACTGCTCTGAGCCTGGGGAGGTATGATGCAGTGTTCTGTCACACAATGGACAGATTGTGATGGGCTGGAGAGCTCTATCTCACAATTGGTTCACATGCATGTCATGGTCTGATGGTGTTACATAATGTACCAGGGGAAGCAGGCTGGCATGAAAATGAGTTTTGCAGTAACTCCTCTATTCTGTTTATTCCATTTCCAATGGGACTTGTATGAATGAGGATGCAATTTCATGGAAATTAAAACAAACAAAACACACACACACACACACACACACACACACACACACACACACACATACAGTATCTCTTTCTCTTTCTCTCTCTCTCTCTCTCTCACTATATATACACACACATATTTGTATGTATGCTACAGATTATGTATAAATATGTAATTGATAACAGTGTAGACCTCATGAGTGGCGAGATACCATTCATATAGAAATACCTTATTACCACATATGGTCCCTCTGTATATTTCATTTATGCAATAGGCTAGGACCTTAAGGGAGAGATATTTGTTTTGCCTTTTTAGGCATAAAATTATTTCTATAAGTCTGTTATTTTTGAACTAGTGTTACTGTGCTTTTCCCCATCTTGATTGCTATAACCACTGTCATGAAAGTGAAGTCAGGATGACAAGCTGACACTGTGATATGATAATTTGCTAGTGCCACAGAATTTCCACAGAAATTACAAACCACAGCTGAAGTTATGCAGCAAATGGTAGTCTTGCCACAGAACTTGGCCCCACTGTGCCGCAGAAAAGTAGGGGCCTTGGTCATGGGTTATCCAAAAAGGAAGAAACTCAGCCAGAGAGTTGCAGACCCATGCTGAGTCAGAGAAAATGATGGTGTCCACCTCTTCTTTGTCTTGGATGATTTCCAGAGCACAGGCAATGGCTGCAAGTTCTGCATACTGTAAGGATCAACTTGTGCACTGCCTGGATACCTCAGTGGTGTCACATTTGATGCAGAGGACCAGAAGTCAAAAGCCTACCACCTGCTGTTCTTCTTGATAAAAGGATGAACCATCAGTGAAGATGTGGTGTATGGCTGTGTCTGCCAATACAGTAGCAGTGGCAGGCAGAAAGGGGCTCAGATCTGGTAGAAAGGGTGGTTCCAGGCCTCACTTGTGTGGTCCTCCATGATAAAGGACTCTATGTGCCAAGATGGATGACATCATTGTGGAGTGTACAGTAATGGCTTTGTCTTGCAGGAGTATTGACTGATGTATAAGTCTAGTGTTGGAGACATTACTGTCCTTAACTCTGTCTGATAGCAGAAAATTGGTATGGGTGTGACAGTGTGCAGTATCACAGGTGAGATGCCTCATGATGTATGTGAAATGCTTGATAGCCCAAGCCATAGCAAGGAGGTTCATTTCACAATGAGAATACTTCTGTTTAACTGGGGACAGTAATTGGGAAGCACAGGTGATAGGCCTCAGTGCTCCATTTGTCTTCCGTGCTACCGCAGACATTGCTGTGTCTGTGGTTTCCATTTTCAAATGGAAGGGCAGTTCCAGGTTCAGATTGACCAGAGCTAGATCTGAGGCTAATGCTTGTTTCAAGGATGGCAGCAGCCAAATGTTCTGGTCTCCATGATCAAGGAATGTCCTTTTCAGTAACTCATAGAGGGATGCAGCTTCTGTGCAAAATTACAGATAAAATCTCTGGAACAGTTAACCATGCCCAAGAAATGCCTAAGAGCGGAAACACTCATAGGTAAGGGCAAGTTTTGGATACCTTGGACCTTGTCCAGGGTGGGGCGCCTACTCTCAATGGTAATGCGCAGACCCATAAAGGAGACTTCTGGGTGGCAAAGTTGTGTCTTTGTTGGGTTGCACTTGAGGTCTGCTGTTTGCAGAAGTGAAAGGAGTTCCTCTAGGAATTGTAGGTGTCTCTCAAGGTCTGCTGTGACCAATAGGTCATCCACATACTGCAGGAGGCATTCTGTGCAAGAAAACCCCTTCAGGTCATCCTTCATGTGGATGTGAAAGAGGGAGGGTCTGTGAAACCCTCGCAGGAAGCAGATCCACATGTACTGGCATCCTCAAAGGTGAATGCAAACCTATATTGGCACTCAGGGCCACAGGCAGTGACCAAAAGCAATTGGAGATGTCCAGGCACTGAACCATTTGTGTTTAGGTTTGAGAAGCTTTAGCACATCCGGGGATGATGCCACTGTGGGTGCCTAGCTTGGGATGGCATGACTGAGCCTCCTGTAGTCAATAGTTAATCTCCAAATATTGTTGGATTTCTTCACAGGCCAAATTGGGGAATTGACGATGGACACACACAAGGCCTGATGACTCCTTGTTTCAAAAGAGATTCAACTGTGACCTTCAGGGAAGGGATGGCCAGTACTGGAAAAGGACACTGTTTCTGCCTCATTGGGTCCTCACCAGTTACCCATATGAGGGTATCCATTTTGCCACAGTCATGTTTGTTTTTAGAAAAGGCATCTTGGTGCATTTCCAGTATAGGCCTCAAATCCTTGAAAAGAGGATGTTGTTGGAAACATGGACATAACGTCTTATTCTGCTTCATTGACTTTTACTGCTGCCACATGCGAGTCTGAAATAAGCAGTAACTGGTTAAGGCTGGATACCTGTAGCAATAGCCTGTATGGCTAGGTCCACCACGCACCTGTTTCTCAAGAGAAAATCAGACCCCAAGATACTCCGGATGGTTGGGGAGAACCCTGAGATCAAAATGGTGCTGCACCTGCAGCATGCCTATGCTGTTTGGTATCAGCTTGTATTGATAGGTTTTAATCATGGTCCCCTTGAAGGTCTGGGATAAGTCTGCTCTCCCTGAAAACCAACGAGAATGCTCAGGATCATCCTGATGTAACACTGGGATGGCTGCTCCTTTGTCCAGAAGCAATTCAAGCTGGCAGCCCCCAACCAGTGCTTCTGCACATGGCTGACCAGAGTCATCAGAAACAAGAGGAGTGAGCATTTGAACTGGGGCATGACCCTGTTAATCCCAGTCTGTTCATGCTTGTAAGGCATCGTAGAGGCTTGGGTCCAATGCATGGAGCTCCTGTATGGGTTACAGAGTATTTTGATGTTCGCTGTCCTCGGATCAACATTTGATCTGGAGACGGCTGCTGCAATCAGTCCAAATTTCATTTGGACTTTGTACTTCCAAAGTTGCTTCACTTTGGCTTCCAAATCCTTGTAAGATGGGCTCTACCACTGTCTCTGTCCATTGTTCCCCTTTGATATTTCTTTTTCTACAATTTTTGTTTTGCTGAGAATCCTTTGATTTCCTCTGTCTCATACTAAATAGAAGAGTCCACACTTTGCTACATGGCAGCAACTTTAGACTTTTAGCCTTGGCCCAGGTCCCTGGCATGTACCTGGTACATGTGCTCCACCCTTTCGTTGATGTCATTTAGGGTTTCCCGTCTGGGAATATGGTGACTTCCACCTTCTCATGGATGGTGGGCTGGAGGTTTCTCAGGAATAGGGCCTTGTACTCAAGTGAATCACAGCTGGTATATTCACTGGCAAACTCCTTGCTGGTACCATATGCAAGTCACAAATGACTCTCATATTGGGCTGGTGTTTCTTTAGCATGCTGCTTCATCTGGTTCACTATCGTTATGCTGACCATGTTAGGGTCATGTACTGCCAGGAGGCGAGCCATGAATCTTTCGAAGTGAGCAGTGGCGTCTTTACATATGACTTCCAGCAACTTCACCCACAACATGGGACTGGTATGCCGACCGAACAGCGACAATTTTTTGATGAACAACATTACAGTGGTAATTTGATTTTGCCATTGTAATGTACCCGCGGAACCCCAGCACTGCTTTCTCCTGATATAGCAACCCTCCCCCAATCAACTCCAACTCTGAGTTGATAATCCTAAAGTCTGGGGGGTACAGGGGGTTTGGGGGTCAATGCTCTGCAAAAAAACAGACAGTTTGTCTGATAGATATATATGCCAACTGCAATTTTCAGTCGACATAAATCCTTCACTGTAAAATTGGTCAACAAAATTCTTGTCAAACTGGCTTTGTAGACCCCTGTGGGGTCCATAGTTTGCTTTAAAACTTGGACTTGGTACTCAGGTGCATGCTTGACAATCTGACAATGTTGCTGCACTTTCTCCAAATGGCAGTTAAGGTTGTCAGTAGGTGCCATATGATCAGTTTTGACTGCAATGTATCAAATGGCCTGTGTGGACTGTAAGGTGCTAGGGCTTGCTTGTGGTGTTCCCTGCTGTACCTGCATTATGATGGTTCTGGCAACTGCCTCAGCCATGGTGGTGGCAACACCTTTAAAGCTGCACTGTCAGATTTTTCCAAGAATCTGTAATCTCACTCACCATTCTGAATTTAGGCTCTGTGGTGCTCCATATTTCATCCATCAAGACACAACCAATTGTTTGTTTTTCTTCCTTGTACTTTTGTAAGAAATCCAAATATAACTTTGCCATTCTGTGCTGTGTGAGACACCACCTTTGGTTTGATAAGAACCTGCCCTTGGCTCTATCTGCACTTCTAACAATGTCTAAAGCAGGTGGGGGAGGTGTGCAACCACTATCAGTAATTCAATCCTACTTCCTTCCTCCTACAGTCCCTCTATATTTTCTTCCCCATTTCTGTCTCATTCTCCTTGTGCATGACAGCTAGTGTCATCCTGCCTACAAGCTTCCCTGAAGTCCTGCAATTTCACCTCAGAATGGCTAGAAAATTATTAATTACAGATGATCTAATGCACCAAGAAACCTATAATGTATAGCTTTATTTATCTATCATTTCTGTTGTACAGTAGCCTGCTGCACTTTTCACACATTGTATTTATTAGTTATCAGTGTATCAGTGAGCACCCCATGAGCTTTAGGTGTCTACAAGTGCACTGATGATGAGACACACATTTGTTGTAACACTGCCTTGTAACACATCCCATTTATACTTTTTGTAATGCACTCCTATGTCATGTTCCCTAATGCAGCACTTAATAATTGTTGTATGTATACTATCTCCCTCCTCAGAGTCTTAATTGTTTCCTTGATGTAATAAATCCCACATTTCAGCACCCTGATTTAGTGCTTACTCATATTGATATGCAGTCACTCTTTCAGTGTCCGGTGTCTCCAACCACACTGTAGTGTTGTTCTCCATGCTGATGTTTATGATACAGATGTTTATAATAAATCCATGTTCCCTTTCCATGATGCCAACTTTTGCTTCTTTGAGATCACCCTCCCCTACGTCCAAGGCTGTCAGTTCATGCGCCATATATACCCTCCCCCAAAAAAGCACATGCTCGGTGGTCTACTTGACTGAACCACCTGCTATCATGCACGATGTATCCATCACCTTCCACGAAACCCCATGCCATCACCTTGACACATTGCCCCATCACCAACACCTCTGTTTGGTTACTGCGCTGTGCATGTGTACTGTTGAAGTTCACTATATGGTTAATGGAATATACATTCCCACTCACTGACAGTCAGTCGTCAGCTCATGGTGGTGGTGAGAAGAGGTTGATATGCAGATTGCACCTCCTTCAGGATTCTGTTGTAGTAAGTGTTGTGAGGGTGGTTGCACTAGATGACCATTAATTTGTTGTGTGGAGAATTTATATTACTGCATGCAATTTTTTGGGGGGCGGTGGGGGGCTACAGGAACATGAAGAATGTCCATACCATTTTGTGAATAACATTACCTAAATTCAACTATCTATGCAATGTAAAGATGCACTGAATAGTGGTGCCTCACTTATCTCCTTTGTTTACAGGCAATGCATTTCAACACGTTCTACCACCTCTGAGACAACAAGGTGAGAATGAGATTCAAAAATGAAACTATTGCTGCTGCTTGCTGCATATTCTCATTTTCCTAAGTGTAACCCCCTTATAAATGGGGGTTTACTAGAATTCCTCTAGTGGGCTCTTTAAGAGCTGCCAGCTTGCTGACCCAGTCAATTTACTAAGAAGGAAGGGGACTGTGGGTTCTCTTGCTCAAGTCCCACCTCAGCCACAGGGTAGGTGCTCTATTTTTGCCATTGCTAAGTAGGTAAAGCGGGCCCCTTATTGGGCTGTGGTATTTATGTATTACATGTTGACTGAGTATTATGGAATGTAGTTTCTTTAAACCGTTTTCCCTTGCAGTGGGGACTTTGTGCGTTTTGCCCCTCCATTTTGTACCCGGACTGCCTATGGGGTCCAATGAGGATCCAGGGGCACTTAAAATGGAGCATTGTGCAGCCAATTAGAGCTGGGACTCTTTTGGGAGCCGGCTGCCAATGGAAGGTGTGGCCCGTGATCTGGGAACTGAAGTCCAGAAGGTGGGTCCTTCTTTGCACCAGTAGAAGGAGGTAGAGGGGATTGGCTGCAGAAGCCCTCCAATAGCATTGTATTTTGCCAGAATGAGGACCACCTGCTTAACGGCTGAGGGAGCAGAGTCGTTGTGGCCATAAGGAGAGAAGGAGCTCTGGATCCTGCGTTGTAGAGTCTTCAAGCAGGGAAGCGATGTAGCAAGCCAAGGTCGGGTAAGAGTTTCGCCAGAAGGAGCCAGATAAGATCCACTGTGGCATGCAGGCAGAGGAGGCTGTATACATGACAGCTACCTACCAGGCTCAACCTGTAGAGGACTGAGAATCTGCTTCAATCGGCGCTTGGTCTGTCAGCAAAGTGAAGCTGCATTGCATTACCCGGTTCGCACAGTGAAAACATTCGGCATTTTAAAGCAGCTGCCTGGTATGGTACCCTCTGTCCTACATATAAATGTGTGAGAAGTGTTTGAATCACAGGCCTGTGAGCTGCAAGTGGTGTGATAGTCATCCTTCTACAGGAGTCGTGAGTACTAAATCAGGGTAGCTCCCTGTCAGCAGTTCTATTGAGGGCAAGTTTGGTCTGGCTGCTCCACTGGCCACCTGGTCTGAGCATGCTGGCCCTAAGATCTCTTGGGATAGTGCCACCTTGAGGTTACATAAGCACTGAGAGTTGTGGATCAGCTGCTGTTTGAATCATCTTGGTCGTGCCTGGTTAATATTTTTTTTGGGGGGTGGGTTGCTTGGGTGGGTGACTGCAAGAAGTTGACAAATGGGCAAGTAATGACTAAGGTGATAGTTGTGACTCATTTTTTCAAAACCTCAAATTAATGCCATAAGTATAAACCATTATTGTATGTTACCGGTCAATCAGCAATGGTTTTGATCACACTGTTATACTACTGATACCCCCTCTTGCTGAATAGCACAATAGCATCAATTTCAATGGCTGACACACAATTAGACAGTAGTGAGGGGAGAAACAAGCTTAGCATGCAACCGTGGCCATTGGGGCCGGTGATGAGAGACAATGGGAGGTGAAATGACTTACAAATGGGAATTGTTGTTGTGAGACCTGGACAACTTTCATCCAACAGGAGGTGAGCAACTATTGCAGGTGGACATTTCCATAACACTAGGAAAGTGACCAGAGGTGTCCAGGGGAAGCCTCGGGGGGGGTGGAAAGGGAGTGGGCATTGGTTGGCGTGCTAAGTCTCTTCAGTCGTGTAAACCCGCTACACCCGTTGGTATAAGAGGTGAGCAGAGGATGGGAGGATACAAATGATGATGAGACATCATTGATGTTAAGACAGAGAACTATTACAGCTGTGCAGATACAAACCAGGCAGAGTGAAGTAACACAGCAGAGGGACACATCAAGGAGATCGGGAGGCATTGAGGCAAATACGGCTCAGGAGTGGTGGAAGACAGTAGGTTCAGGCAAAAGAAGGAAGAAGCTGGATATTGTGGGCCTACATTCAGATGTAGGCACAACAAACATGGGAAGGACAAACCTGGGTGTCAGCAGGAAAACAGTTATGCACCCCGTCACACTGACAGGGAAGGAAGCAACTGATAGGAACCATTGGAGGAACAAGCAGGAACAAGGAGGAAAGGATACACTCCTCGGGAGTATGGATCCAGGGCACACAATCTGGGAGACATGGGGGAACTTCTCTTGGGAGCTTTGAAATTTCCCCCAAACAAGAAAGTAAATTTTTTTTTGGGGGGGGGCACCTGGAGGAGATACAAGTAAAGTGAGAAAAGGGGTGGCATTGGTCAAGGTGGAGGGGAAATGAGCTGGTGGCGGTGGGTGCCAGTGCTCCAGTAGGAGATGCTGGGTTGCCCTGAAGCATCACTGGTAAGACAGGAGACTCCGGTGGCGGCTCAATGAGGAGGATAGATGGGATGAGGGATGGTGCCTGCTCCGCGGGTACAAACTGTCATTGTCCACAGTGATCCTGCAGAATGTAATGGAACCAAGGAGGTCAGGACAAATGGAGATATGGGTTCTAGCCTGGGTGATGGACATGGTTTGGGCAGGAGGGAAGGTGGAGAAGACAAGCAGGCTAATGTAGGGGGATGGGGACACACAGATAGTGAGTGGTAACAGGGATAATGAGGCAGTGAGAGTGATGCTCTTGGGTGACTGTTTGACTGCCTGGGACACCAGAACAGCCACCAAGAGAGCCAGTGTCCACCATAGGACTTTCAGTGAAGTGAGGTGAAGAACAGTGAGAGAGGAACCAGAGGGCTACTTAATTGAAACAGGGATGTATACCTGTAATCCATGACTGACTGGGCTGACGGAGATAATGAGCCATGGATCACTTAGGTTGAGTAGATGTTACTCTGTATAGGGCCCGCTGACAGACGGAATGGCGTGAGCAGTCTTTGTCTGCTATGAATATCTATTTTTCTATATTTGTTTGTGTCATCATTGCGGTGTGCTGGTTCCAGTTTCATCTTGTGCTTATACCCTGTGTCACACTTTGCTGTGCGCGGCGTCCACCCAGTGCTTTACTGGCCACCCAAAATTAAAAAAAACAGACACTGATATTTGTTTTCTCACCATGGTATTCACCTTGCTACAACATAATTATACTTCTTTTGTTCTTCTGCTTTGGATGTGTGTGTGTAGCGGTGGGTGTTCATTTGGTAGTTCAACAGTCCCACCGTGTATAAATGCATCACTTGCTGTCAGTTGACTGCACTCATTATGACTCCCACTGAGTCTCAATCAGGGGCTATTCTCACCTGCTTACCCTTGGTAATGTGCTTCAGTTTGTGTCAGAGTACAGCACCATCACACAGACAATTGGGTCATCAAGCTAAATGTAGGAGTCTGACAACACTGCAAAGCACCTTGAATGGAGCACATAACTGTCTTTGGCATCATATTGCCAGTCACACTGTCAGACATATCTGTGTTCCTTAGTGGCCTGTTTTTTGTACTATGAAACACAATTCTGCTGGGAATGAGCACTGGGAAATTATCCACAGTGGTTGATATATCTATGTTCCACCATCCCGGTGTCACTGTTGCTTTAGGGCGTGTACGCCACACCTGTGACCGCGAGTCAATCCGTGTTGGTTTAGTAAATGAAGCTGATGCACCAGCCATCATTGGCAAGGGAGTGGGAAGTCAGACATGCACCTCAGAGGAGGCAGAAGGGGGAATAACTGGGGGGGCTAGGGAGGAGTGTTTTTGAGGCAGTGGAAAAGAGCACTAGAAAGAGAGAGAGAGAGAGAGGAGAGAGCCCATAAAGGAGTCAGTCATAATTCTGGAGGACTCTGTTGTAAAGGGGATCATATGGTAGTGGTAGTGGGAACAGGACAAGCAGCATCTGGGTAGAGTGCATGCCTGACATGACAGCAGATAGGGTACAGCAGCATATTGATCTAGTGTACAGAAGATGGTGGGGAACCACACATCATTGTTCACTGGGGAATACATGCTCTGAGTAAGGCATATACAGGAGGTTCAGCACATATTTAGAGCAGTGTGGAAGCAATGCCAAGATGATGGAAGCAAAGTGGCATTCTGAGACATTATGCCATAGACAAGTGCATGTACAGACTGAGAAAGCGGGACCATGGACTTCAGCGAGTGGTTGATAACAATGGTTTGCCTTTCATAGGTTCTTAAAACTGAGTGTGGGTAATTCTGCTTTCTCGGTGCCAACCCAGCATCGCTGATTTATTTATTTTTCTTAAATGCTTCAACATAGAAACATAGACTTTGACGGCAGATAAGAACCGCTTAGCCCACCTAGTCTGCCCATTTCCCTACCTCGAGGATAAGCTGCAGATCCTATTTGACCAACAGCCTATTTCTTCCTACCCCCCCACAAAAATTGCCTTATCTCTGTCCCATGCATTCATGAATTCTCCCACAGTTTTAGACCCCACAGCCTCCTCAGGAAGGCTGCTCCATGCATCCACCACCTTCTCTGTGAAAAAATACTTCCTCACCATGCCCCTTAGCCATTGTATTTTGTTTGCCTATTCCTCCCAGCCATTAACCAACCAATGGCCTCACACTGTCTCTAAAGCCACCCCTCAATCTTCTAATTATGTCCCCTTGTTCTTGCACATCTCTTTTTCTGAAGGTTGCTACCCTCTTGGACTTCGTTGATTCCACTGAGGTACTTAAAAGTTTCTATCATGCCCCCCTTTCTAAAGGGACATATAAGCTCTGTTATCTCTCCTTGTCTTGCTTCTCTTGCAGACCCTGCACCATTTTAGTCGCCTCCTCTGAACTGCCTCCATCTTATCTATGTCCTTATGGAGATGGGGTCTCCAGACCTATATGCAGTACTCAAGATGGGTCTCACCAACTGTCTGTACAGGGGTTAACAACTTCCTGTTTTCTGCTGGTGATGCATCACCCGATACATCCCAGTATGCCCCCAGCCCTCCCTACCAATTTCTCACATTGCTTGCCAACCTTAATGTCATCTGATATGATTAACCCCAGGTTTCTTTCCATTTTAGTTATTATTACAACCCCCCCCCAATCATTGTGTAATCTTCCCCTGGGTTGTTGTTTCCCAGGTGCATTATTTTGCACTTCTTTGCATTGAATCCAAACTGCCGTACTTCTTACCATTCCTCCAACCTTGCCAAGTCCCTTCTGATCTTTTCCACACCTCCTTGAGTATCAACCTTGCTGCAGATCCTTGTGTCATCTGCAAAGAGGCATACTTTTACTTCCAGTCCCTCTGCAATGTCACTTATAAAGACATTAAAAATGACTGGACCCAGTTCTGAACCCTGCGGTACCCCACTATTAACACCTCCTTCTTCAGAGTGGATTCCATTTACAATTAATTTCTGTGTCCTGTTGTCCAGCCAATGTTTTACCCAGGCTACCACCCTGGGACCCACTCCCAGGCTTGTGAATTTGACTATTAATCTTTGGTGTGGGACTGTGTCAAATAGCTTGCTAAAGTCTATGCAGGCCACGTCCACAGCCACTCCCTGGTCTACTACTTTGGTCACCCAGTGAAATAAATCAAATAGATTTGTCTGAAATGAACTTCCCGCTGTGAACCCATGCTGCCTTGGTTCCTGTGCCCCATTGTCCTCTAGGTACTCAACAATTCTTTCCTTCAGAAGTAATTCCATCACTTTGCCTACCACAGAGGTCCAACTGACAGGTCTGTAGTTACCTGCCTCTGTCTTGTGAACGCTTTTATGAAGGGGAATCACATCTGCTTTCCTCCAGTCCTCGGTTACTACACCATCCTCCCATGATTTGTTAAAAAGTGTAGTCAGTGGTATCACTAGTTCTCTTTATTCTTTTAGAATTCTGTTGAATTCCATATTACTAACATACTAATTGCCAGCCTAATCAGCCTTATGGCCTATCGAGTTTGCTCAAACCTCAGATACCTAGTAAGGTACCAAGCCCCCGCTGTTCCAGAAACCCATATCATCAATCCCTCCACCCCCGGCCAGGTCATCATCTGATACATCCGCTTTCTGTGTCTGTCCCACCCTTTCTTGAAGCCTCCACTGTGGATCTCTGAACCAGCTCACCAGGCACATTCCAAGGATTCCCACCTCTCAGTGAAAAAACCTTCTTCTCCCTCACCCTTCCACCTTCAACTTCAAACCATGCCTCTGGTGATACCTCGCTGCTTTAATCCCAAGATCCTCTCCGTGTGCTTACCTATTTATTCCTTGAGGTACTTGAAGACCCCAATCATGTCTCCTCCGCCTCTCCTCCTCCAATGAAAACAGGCAGAGCTCCTCAAGTCTGTCCTCATAGGTCAAATCCTCTAGTACTCATATCATCTTAGCTTGTCCTCCTCTGTACCTCTATGAGCTGTATGTCCCTCTTCAGTGTGGTCTCCAGTACTGTACACAGTACCAAGGTGTGGTCTAACCAATCCATTGTACAGTGGCAGAATCACTTCCCTGCTCCTTGAGGTGATCCCCTTACGATGCATCTCAACATCCTGTTTGCTTTGCTAGCTGCCTCCTGCACTGCTCGGAGTTATTCATACATGCATCCACCATGACCCCTAGGTCTTTTTTCTCCATTGGAGACCTCCAGTGCCTCCCTCCCAGGGTGTACCTGTGTTTAGGTTTCCCACCCAGATGTAACACCTGCACTTTGTGATACTGAAATTTAATTTCCATGTGCAAGCCCACCTTCCTTGGTGTCCGGGTCCCACTGCAGGCCAACCTCCCCTCTTCCCCCTCAACTAATGCTCCCATCTTGGAGTCATCAGCAAAGACTCATTTCACACCCTATACCCTCCCTGATGTCCGAAATGTATGTATTAAACAGGACTGGACCAAGGACCGAGCCCTGCTGTAACCCACTACAGACCTCTCTAGGGTTTGAGAGCTCCCCATCGACCACTACTCTATGAGTGCGGCCTGCTATCCAGTTTTCAATCCATCTGATCATCAAAGGGCCTACTCCCAACTCCATCAGTTTCTCCACCAGACCATTGTGGGGGACAGAGTCCAATGCCTTGCTGAAGTCCAAGAATAATACATCCACAGGCTTTCCCCTGTCCAGTTCTGATGTTACCCATTTGTAGAACTCCACAAGATTGGTTTGACATGATCTACCTGGCACAAACCCATGTTACTGACTATCCAGACCTCCCACCTCCTCCAAGTACACCCCAATCATTCCTTTAGTATACTCTCCATAAATTTTCCCACCACTGAGGTCAAACTGATGGGTCTATAGTTACCTGGTACTTCCCTTGACCCCTCTTAATGGATTAGCACCACATGTGTCTCTCGCCAATCCCTAGGTACCCTCCCTGTCTCAAGTGACCTGTTGAAGAGTACCGCCAGGGGTGCAGCCAGTATGTCCACCAATTCCCATAGTACTCTCGGTTGAATGCATCTGGCCCAGGAGATTTGTCTTTCTTTAGGCCCTTAAGGGCTAACCACACCCTTTCAGTGGAGATAGCATCATTCGTCCCCTCCACCTTACTGGCCTTTTTATCCTTATCCTGATGTGACACCCCTGGAGTACCTCTCCCTCCCTCTTGCTCCATTTCTGCTGCTCCCCTGATCCCACTCACTGCTGCTTCTATCCCCATAGTGCCTTGCTTTGTAGGTATCCCATCTCCCTCCCTATCTTGCCCCATTGCTTTGTCCACCTTCTGCTTTAGGAGTTCTTTCAGAACCCTTTCTTCTCTGAAAAGACTTGGATCGACCCCCTATCCAGAGTGCTTCTGTTAATTGCATTAGGCACATCCTCCACCTCCTCTTTTGTGAATACTGAACAGAAGTATTCATTCAGTATCCCTGCTTTTTCACTTTGCATCTCTGCCCACCCACCATCCATTTTATTCAGCTCACTGTCCCTCCCTTTGTCTTTCTACGCTCCCTGATATACCTATAAAAGGTTTAATCCTTCTAACTCGAGTTGGCTATCTTTCCTGAGTTTTGGCCTTTGCAGTTCTGATTACCTCCTGCTTCCTTCTGCCTTAACTGGTACAGTTCTCTGTCCTGCTCCTTCTGTGTTTTCTTATACTTCCTAAATGCCATCTTTTTCTCCCTAACCTAACATAAGCAATACTGAACAACAGTTTGCTCACCTCCAAGGGCCACACACGGGGGAGGAGGGTGTAAATTGGATGAATAATTAGATATACAGTTAGACATTTTACATTTTCAAGAAATTTCATATTCAATTACAAATGTAGCAAGACATACAGTTACATATTATAGCATCAATAATTTTACAATCGCATTTCTGACATAACATACAGTTAAATAGATCATACCTGAGGAACAGGGTTCTCATTCATGCATAGATGTATGTGAATCACGTAACAAAATCAAAATTCACGTATATCTATGTGAATAGAGGGTAAGTGCTGTACTTAAAGGTACTGTAGTGTTTTCTTGAATGCACGCATGTGCAATATTTACATGCATACAGAGACTCTATGGTAAAACTACTTTTTTGCCCCTCAGCAGCAGCAGCGCCTTTCCTCTTGGCAACAGCGAATGATTGGTTCAGAGACTCCTCACTCCAGAGACAGAGGGAGCCACCACCTTCAGATGACTGGTTCAGACTGACACCCCCCCCCAAAGGCCATTACAATAGCGTGTACAACTTTGATTGGTGCAGAGGTACAAACTTCAGAAAATGCACTCTATCCCCATATGCCATCTTAATTGTGGGCATGTGCCTATATACTGCAGGCACAAGCTGCGGGGGAACCATGTGTTGTAGAGAAAGAGGTGAATGATCTCTTAGTAACATGGCAACATAGTAAATGAAAGCATATAAGGACTACTAGGCCCATCCAGTCTTCCCATATTCCCTGCCTACATCCACTGACCCTATTCTGTCATTGGCTTAATCTTCTCTCCTTCCTACTTCTAGTTCCCTTTGTGCCTATCCCATGCATGTTTGAGTCCCACTGCTGTGCTATCTACCACTACTTTCTGTGGTAGTTTATTTAGTTTAACATGTATCCACATGGGTACAGACTTGCACTAGCCCACGGGTCAAAATTATAATCATTACTGTACCATACTATTTTGCATTTCATGTAAAATGTGTTTTGGATGCCGATGTCAATACCTCGATAAGTACACCGGCTATGCCACTATATATTTCAGACCCTTGTCGCTTTGCTCCAGTCACTGTACATGCTGGCAGGTGTATTCAAATCGTAATTTGTATCCTTTCTGTACTGCTAGTCTTTGCCTACTGTACATCACACTAAGTATTTCTGCTTGATCCATATAAAAGAAATTGTGGATTGCTTATTTATCAATTGACTATTCATGAGGATTGTTTGTTATAAGAAGCAAAGTGCACTGCAGTGCTACACACACTTATATGTTGCACACATGCATCAGAGCAGTGCAAGATGCATTTGTGGAGATGGGGATGGACCTTAGACCAATAGCACGCACTGTAACCTTCTCTGAGGTGCTGCCTGTCTATGGCATGGGTGAGGCTCGGTGCTCCACACCATGAGATTCAATCAGAGTCTGAAAAACTGTTTCAGGGCTCAGGGGTTTGGCTTCATTGGGGACTGGGTGTCCACCTGGAGGCATGCAGGCCTATATTGGTGTGATGTACTGCATCCATCCTGGAGTGAAACCAGGATCCTAGGGGATAGGTTTAAATGATTCATTGGTAAGCATTTGAACTAGCCAAGGGGGGAGGCACTGCAAAGGAGCAGGGAAAACCCAGTCCCCCCCCACAAAACACACTAGTTAGAGAGGCAAATGCCATGGTAGAGAAGTTAATGAGGAGCAGAACAGGAGTAAATGCAGAAAAAGGCAGTAAGGATGAGAATAGGGCTAAAAGTGGTAAGGTCATCAATAAATGTAGGGTTATGAGTACCAACTCCCATAGTCTGGGCAACAAGCTCCCTGATCTGGTAGCCTTGATGGAAGAGGGGTGCCTGGATATTGTAGCAGTAGCAGAAACATGGTACGCCGAGAACCATGACTGGGATGTTAACATACCAGGGTACCCAACCTACAGGAGGGACAGGAAGGGGAGAAGAGGGGTGGAGGTGCTCTCTATGTAAAGGAAGGGATAAAAGAACTCAACAGAAAAGTACACAGGGAGGAAGGGAAGTACTGTGGGTCATCTGAGAGACTAGAAATGGCACCACAATCCACACAGGGGTTGTATACAGACCCCCATGTCAGGGGAAGGGAATGGACAAGGATATGATAGAAGGCATACTTAGGATGGCAGGCAAAGGGGAAATACCGTTGATGGGGGACCTTAATATGCCTGATGTCAACTGGAGCACCTTTGCTGCTGCCACCTCCAAAAGCAGTGCCATTGTCGATGCCCTTCAGGTGGCATGCCTCAGACAGCTAGTTTTGGAACCTACTCGTGAGGGTGGCTGGACAACAGGACACAGAAGGTAACTGTAAATGGAGTCCACTCTGAAGAAAAATAGGGGTTACTAGTGGGCTACCGCAGGGTTCAGTACTGGTTCAATTTCTTTTTAATGTCTTTATAAGTGACATTGGGGATGGACTTGAAGGAAAAGCCTCCTTGCACATGACACAAAGATCTGCAACAGGGTTGATACACAAGGAGGCGTGGAAAGGATGAGAAGGGATTTGACAAGGTTGGAGGAATGGTCCGAAGTATGACTGCTTCGATTCAGTGCAAAGAAGTGCAAAACAATTCACCTGGGAAATAAAAACCCAGGGGAAGATTACACAATGGGATGGAGGTAGTAACAACAACAAAAAATGGAAAGGGGACTGGTGGGTAATCTTATCAGATGACCTTAAGGTTGGCAAGCAATGTGAGAAGGTGTTGGGGAGGGCTGGGGGGATACTGGGATGTATAGGGAGAGGCATCACCAGCTGAAAACAAGAAGTTGTTATCCACCTGTATAGACAGTTGGTGAGACCTCATCTGGAGTACTGTGTACAGTTCTGGAGATCCCATCTCTGCACGGATACAGACAGGGTGGAGACAGTTCAAAGAAGGGCAACTAAAATGGTGCAGGGTCTGCAAGAGAAGCCATACAAGGAGAGACTAAAGTAGCCTAATATGTATACCCTTAAGGCAAGGAGGGAGAGGGGGGACATGATAGAAACTTTTAAGTACCTCAGTGGAATCAACGAAGTCCAAGAGGGAAGCAAGAACAAGGGGACACAATTTTGAAGAAAGTGGGGAGGAAGGCTCAGGGGCAATGTGAGGAAGTATTTGAGTAGGTTGGGGTGTCTAAAACTGTGGGAGAATTCACGAATGCATGTGACAGACATAAGGCAAATTTTGTGGGGGGTAGGAAGAAATAGGCTGTTGCTTAAATAGGATCTGCAGCTTATCCTATAGGTAGTGAAATGGGCATACAAAGTAAGCCAAGCTGTCCTTATCTGCTGTCAAAGTCTATGTTTCTATGAAAGATTCTAACATGTTTCAATATAAGAAAAATAGGAGGACAAGAGGACACAGCATGAGATTTGAGGGAGGCCGATTAATGGGTAATGTGAGGAATTTCTTTTTCACAGAAAGGGTGGTGGATGCATGGAACGGGCTACCTCAGGAAGTGGTGGATATGAATACAGTGCAGCACTTGAAACAGGCATGGGATAGGCATAAGGGAGCAATACAGATGATTATGCATAGATAGGCCACAGATAGAGCACAGGCCGATGACACATTTATACGGTAGAAAAAGAAATGGGCAGACTGGATAGTCCTTAAGGTCCTTATCTGCCATCAGCTTCTATGTTTCTATGTAAACAAGGCCTGCAGTCTACTGGTGGGAGCTCCTTGGTGCACCCATATGTGTCTGCTGTACTCCACCACCAACTTGCTCAACCTTGAAGAAAAACTCCACTTCCAAACTTGCTTTCTTGTAAAAAAGACCCTGCTAGGGTTGTCCCCCCAGGGGTTGCCACCACCCTGCAGCATGCTTCCCCCTCAGTCTCCACCTGCAGCACTGTCAAAACCTCCCTTTATTGTCCCCAGGGCAATGACCTCTCATGGCCCAGAGTTCCTTCTGCTATCAGGCTCCCTCCTGGTTCAGTTCCTCCCAGCCAACATAGCTGACTCCACTATTCTTGGTCCTTTCAAGGTCTCTCTCAGAAACCATCTGACAAGCACTCGTTGCTGCAACTGCACATAATCCCTCCACCTTCTACCCTAGCCTGGGTCAGCCCTGTCTACTTTTGCTGTAGATGCCTGGGGTATCAGTCAACATCTCTTGACTATTGTAATAAACTATCTCTGGTTGCTACCTGACGTGGTACTCGTGTATGTATATTATGACTACTGTGATCTACCTATTAGCAAGCGTGTACCACCAGTCAATTCTGGTAACACTTGTTGCTTTTTTAATCTCATTGTTATGTTATTTCCTGTTTTGTTTGCTGTGATGTCTTGCTCTCTTGACGAGGTGCCTTTGTAAGTGAGTCCATGAGTCAAAGGTCTGTAAACTGAGGATCTAATAAGTGAGTCTATGAGTCAAAGGTCTGTAAACCGAGGATCTAATAAATAAATAAATAAAAATAAATAAATGAGCCACGAACGTCCTAGAGTTCAGCTTTGGGTGACTTAACCATGTTGCGTGACATGTTCTTGGAGTAGATCTGGGGGGGTAAAGGTAGTGGTGGCTAATCTGTTGGATTAATTAAAGTACTTGCTTCTGAAGGCAGGAGTATGCGATGTCAGGAGCATGGTGCAGGCAAATATCAGGCAGAGTCCACTGTGGTTCAATATGTCCGTCAGTGATACAGTAGGAGATAAGAAATGGTGTTCCACTCAATATAGGAGGGCTCAAGGTCAGGGCGGCGTTGGGCACCCCATGATCGCGGCTGCTGGAGGCCCCCAAATTTAGCGGGTGGTGGTGGTCTGGCAGTGGGCCCCGACAGTCAGAGGAACTGGTGGCCGGTCGGTGGGAATGGGGCTGAAGACTGGGGACTGTGATAGCAGATGATAACTGGGTGCTGGAGTCGAAGTTGGAGGGCTGCCTACAAGGGTTCCACCTTCATCCCCCAAGTCAATGTATAAATCTCTCTTACCTTGATGGTTTCAACCATTTCGCCCATGGGGCGATTCTCGTGGCAGACACCACCACTAGTCCACACATGTCACGACTCCCTAGTCACGGACGGGCAGCCCCAAGATTTCTGAGTTTTGAAAGGGGGGGGGGAGAGGCTATAATTCCTTTTTGTTGTTGTGATGAACCGGAGCAGAGAGTCAGGGACGGTAGAACCGGATGAATAGTTTTTCGGCAAAAATTTGGGAAGTGAAGTCAGGAGGTGTGGTTGGAACCAATCACAAGGTCCCACTCCGTCCGTTCCTTTTATCACACCTCCTCCTACTGGGACCTGAACATTTCTGTTCCCCCTTAGGTCCATAGCGGCGTCATAAAGATGGACCCTCCAGCACTCTTGAAATCACAGAAGAGGATCAGTTCCAGAGTGCCGGAGAGAATCTGAGGATTGCAGCCGCTAGTAAGCAATTTTTATTTTAATATACAATCTGTTTTTATATGCAGTTGCTGGAGCCTGAAGCAGCAGGAGGAGTAGTTAAGGATTTTTGGGGGGAGTTTATATGGTGTTCTTCAGGTCAGTGTGTCTGAGACTATGATAAATTGTGCAGCAGCTGAAGCAGCTCTGGGGCCTGGCAGAGCAGTTAAGGAAGTTACTTCAAAGTTACTCTAATGTAAATGATGTTTTGATGTATTTACAATAATGCAGCATTAATAATGTTCTTCTATGTAGAAGGATTACAGGGAAGGGGAGCCCGACCCTGTCTGTGGGGCCCCCGTCATAGAGTATGTAGAAGGATTACAGGGGAGAGGGGCCCAACCCTGTCTGTGGGGCCCCCGTCATAGAGTTTGCTGGAGGCCCCCAAAGTCCTAAAACCGGCCCTGCTCAAGGTAATGTGTGCACAGAAACTTACACGTAGACTTCAGGCAGGAGGAAGAAGAGGAGAAAGGCAAGAATTTAGCACTCTCTGCATATTAATGAGCAACTGAAAAGACCATACAAATTAATAAATTCTTCTGCTACTGTCCTTTCTTTGACTGCACGTATCCATCACTCAAAGATATAACACTATGAATTCAAAAACAGTGCTCTTCCAGACTTGCAGGAGCCAGCCCAGTCTCTCCAAATTGAGGCTGGCCACATAGAGCTATTATCCCACTATAATCTCATCACTGTGTAAGGCTGCATTTCATTAGCGCAGAATGGCATTCATTAATTACATTCAAACCTAAACTGCTACTCAATCACCCCCTATTGTCACCTGTTTTCTTTGACCATTTTGATTGCCTTTTCATTGTGCAATAGATATCAGCATTGCTAACACACAATTGGGTGGTAAGTGCTCATTGCATTATGCCTCAGGAGTGCCAAAACAGATCATTATAGTCCATGGTTATGCTTTCAGTGTCAAGCTGTCACTGACAATTTTACATGCGTTCTAGTGCTCTGCAAGCTACTGCCCTGTGAGCCAAGCAACCTAAATGCTTACCAGCTGACAAATGTCAGACTGATGGCCTATTTCTCTGTTATTTCATGGGTAAGGCAAAGGTGCACAACTATAGATGCGTTCTACTGTTTGTGCATGTGTGGGGATTAATGGTACACCACTGCCTCAGGGGATTTGAGATGGGAGTAAGGGACGAAAGTTAGACAGTGAGGATTACTGAGCTTCTGACGCTCCTGGTGATAGTGGTGTTGGGGCTGGGGGGTGGCAGCAGTCACCAAGACTTATTCCACGGCAAGACAGGATTGGGATATAAACATACAGTACTCTGTTACATCACAATTCTGAAGTGATGGTGTGGAGGTAAGTGGATTGTGGGTAGATTTTATCATTCATGAGATACTACCATACTAACATACTAAAAGTAAGCAGAATAGGCCTGATGGTATCTCCGTGTCTGCTTGGTAGCCAGCCTCCTACTGGGTGTTTGCTTTCCCCCCCCCCCACCGAGGCCAACGAGAGGCTCATCTTCGGCTTCAGTTTTCCCTTGTACCTGTCCCACCCCTTCTTTAATTCCTCCATTGTGCCCTTCTCCAACAGACTCCTGGGTAGTGCATTCCATGGCTCCACCACCTTCACAGTGAGGTACTGTCTCCTGCGTTCCCTCCAGTAATTTCCCCCTCTAGCTTCCACATGTGCCCCCGAGTTGTTCCCCCCATCTGTAGTCTGAACTTCTCATTGGCTCTGCCTTAGTTCATTCCTCTTACACATTTGAATACAACTATCATGTAGCCCCTATATCTCCTTTCCTCCAGCAAGTACAACCCAAGTACATCCACCCTTTCTTCCTATGCCCAGCCCCCCCCCACCATGCCCTGTATCATCCTGGTTCCTCTTGTCTTGAACCTTCTCCATCAGTGCTATGTCCAACTTTGAGATGAGGTTTCCAGAACTGTACACAGTACACGAGATGCAATCTAACCAGGGCGTTATACAGAGGAGGATCACCTCTCCTCTTGGATGTAATCCCCTGGCTATGCAGCCCAGTATCTGATTTGCTTTTGCCGCAGTCTTCTGCAATTTCTGTATTATACATTTGGACATCTACCACCACTCCTAGGTACCTCTCACTTCATGTGGCTTTCAGTGATACCACCACCCCCTGCAGTGGATACATGTCCTTGGTTTCTGGCCACCCCATTGCTTCACCCTACACTTCTCTGCATTAAAAGTCAATCGCCACTTCTTTGACCACCACTCCAGGGTATCCTGGTCCCTCTGGACTATCTGTCTTGCTTCTTCTATGTCCGCTAGCACTCCCAGTTCTGAGACATCCACCACTACATGTAGTTTGCATCTCCATGCATCCTCAACTCTGTCAGTGAAAAACAAACCTCCTGTCATTCCCCCTAAATCGTTCTTCCTTCTAATCTCATGCTGTGTCCTCTTGTCCTGCTATTTTTCTTATATTGAAACATGTTACAGTCTTTGACCTAGTGATGGCCTTTTCTATTGTTTTCATCATATCACTGCTCTCCCTGCTGTGCTCTATGTTATACAGTACATATTGAGATCTGTTAAGCTGTCCTCATTTTTTTTCTGATGCAGCCCCTGCACCAATTTGGGTATCCCTTATCTGGACTGCCTCAATTTGGTTAATGTTTTTGTGCAGTGTGATCTCCAGTACAGCATCCAGTACTCAAGCTGATGCACAGCACAACCGGTGGCTTGCTATACCCCTAATAATGAATGAGGAATCTGCATAAGTTCCTATCTATTGGATACAGATCCTTTTCTATCAACAGCCTTATTCTTCCTACCTCCCTCTGGAATTGCCTTATGTCTGTCCTATGCATTCGTAAATTCCCATCCTTCTGTTGACCCCACCACCCCATCGGGAATGCCATTCCACATGTCTGCAACAGTCACGGTGACAACATAGTTGCTCACATTACATTGGCCCTGAGTCATTTGACTTCTGTCTTCACATTGTGCCCCCTTTGTTCTTGCACATCTCTTTGTATGCACCCTGTTGCATGACTGCCCAGATGCAGTAGTGTTGCATCTCACGTTGTGTCTTCAGGAAGCTGGTATGGAACACAGCAGGCAGCAAGCAACTGTGGTTGAGATTGTGTAGCCTGCACCTGGTGGTCCACACATATGCAACATATATATGAAGAGTCAAAGGTGGGGTACTGGACACAGGGAGTGGTGCAGCACCCACCCATGGCTGGGGAGGCTGGTCTCGGTCAGCCACCAATGTCAGTGAGTAGTGTTGTATGCTCCCCAAGTTTGTGGAGCTGCCATTTTCTTTAGTAGCATGTAGTGAGGGGGGGTCATGTTCTGCTGTCTGCTGTTTTGGCATATGGAGGACATTGTGTGTCTGAAAATGAAGCTGGAGCCATGGGGGTGGTGGTCAACATAGGGATGCATGCTAGTGTTGGGGGAACCCAAGGAGTTGCACAATACAGCAGGTAGCAGGCAATGAAACAAATGGGTGAATGGGTGGCAGGGTAAGAGCAGGGATGTCTGCAACATGAAGGGGTGACTGGAGTCAGTCAGGTAAAGGTTATTAACAGCAAGAACAGAGTTTAAATTGTAGCTCATGTGAGCACACATATCCATATTCAGTTGATAGCCTACATCTCAGTAATGAAGGTACACAGGTGTTGAAGTAGACTGATGTAATTTATCATTGTGAGGTATAATTAAAACTAGCTGTTGCAGAGGCAATGGAGTTGAAAGAAGCTGGGTAGAGGGTCCAGATGTCCTATCCCACATCCGGGACAGTGCCAAAACTGACTTGAGGTGTTAATGGAGGGGTGTGTAAGGAGGCATCAAGGAGAGGATCTGGGTTGAGTGGTATCCGAAAATGCCACTAGCATGGGAAACAAGATACTAACATACTAAAATGCCAGCAGAATAGGCCTAACGGTCTTTCATGTCTGCTTGTTTGGACATCCAAAACCCTGGTAGCTAATCTTGCTTCCCCCATTGCCCTATCTTGCTTCTCCCTTACCAGTGCTGGATTTTCTCACTGCACTGGATTTTGCTTCCAGAACCCTTGCCCTGTACCTGTCCAACCCTCTCTTGAACCCCTCCACCATCTCTGCCTCCACCATCCCCCTGGGCAGCACATTCCAGAGCTCCACCACCCTCTCAGTGAAATAGCACCTCCTCTTTTCTCCCCTCAATCTCTCCCTCCTCCATCTTCCACCCATGACCTCTAGTTGCCCCCCTTCCTTCACAGCACCCTGACTACTCCTGCCCTATTTACCCATTCATGTACCTGAAGACCCTATCATGTACCCCTGCTCCTCTCTCTTCCAATGTGTACATATTTAGCTCTTCAAAATCATTTTGTTGCCCTCCTCTGGACCTTCTCCAGGAGTTCAATGTCCCTCTTTAAGTGTGGCCTCCAAAACTGCATGCAGTACTTGAGGTGCAGCCTCACCAAGCAGTTGTACAGAGGGAGTATCACTTCCCTCCTTCTGGAAGACTGCTGAGTTTCAGGCATTCATGGCAGAGGGGGATGTGGACATAGCTGCCATTACCGAGACATGAAGTGAAATGCAACCATGCATTTGATTGGCATTAGGTTGCCATTGTGGGATGCTTGAATAGCATCACCCTCTCATTAAGGATGGTCTGCAGAAGCAAACTAAAGCTAATGTACATGAGTATACTATTTTGGTCACTGTGTCCTTATCTGATGTCATGTGTTAATTTGCTATGTTTAAGAGTATTAGGTGTGTATTGCATACATGCTCAACCCAAAATATCAGTCATGAATAGAGTTGGGTGATGCTGACACAAACTTTCATTGCCATGGTCAATACCTGCAGGCCCCATGACACCAGTCCATTTTCAGAATCCACTGTTGAAAATGTACATGGAAAGATA
Organism: Neoceratodus forsteri; assembly: GCA_016271365.2. Lineage (NCBI taxonomy): Eukaryota > Metazoa > Chordata > Ceratodontiformes > Ceratodontidae > Neoceratodus > Neoceratodus forsteri. The sequence goes on along the minus strand of CM028134.1, from coordinate 312,896,200 downwards.
AAATGTGAGCAGGTTATGCTAACACCACCTGAGAATCAAATGTCAAGCCATCATCAAGTATCACACCCAGATTCGCTATCCATTCTGTAGGGAGAAATGGTATTTCCCCAGTACAAGACAGTGGTTATCCCAATGAGCCCCTGCCACACCACGACCACTCTGATCCACCACCAGCACCTCAGTCTTGTCAGCAGTGTGTTAGCCAGTTATACCATAGATGCAACTCCAAAAGATATGTCAACAACAAGTAGACGTAAGTGGGTGCCCACATGCAGGCTGCTGTTCTGCAGACAGGAGCATGGCATGTCAATGATGTCTAAAGTGTTTATTACTCTTTTTGGTGGTACTGGGTCAAATGGCTTACGAAAGTCTAGGTAGGCCATGTCAACAGAGCATCCCTTGTCTACTACTTCACTCACCCCGTAAAAGAAATCCATTTGTTTCGTCTGATAGGACCCTCCTGCTGTGAATCCATGCAGCATCACGTCCTGTGATCCACTAGCCTACAGGTACTCAATATTTATTTTCCTCTAAAGTGATTTCATCATTTTCCCTATCACTGATGTCAAACTGACAGGTCAGAGAGGGGGGTATGTATACAACACCTCTGTGGACTGTGGTGGGATTTCCATTTTCTATAAGGTGCCCCACAGTGCCTACTCTCATCCCTTTTCACTATTTTGTTCCACTGCCTTATCCCGTCCCTTTCACATAGAGCTACTCCTCTCCCTCTTCTGCATGGCATGTCCCTCCTGTGTGTTGTGTAGCCTGGTATGTTAACTTCACAGTCTTTGTTCTCTGTGTAACATATTTCTGTGACTGCCACGATATCCATGCATCCTCCTTCCATCAAGTCCACCAGTTCAGGTCCCTTGTTGCCCTGACTACATGCATTCTTACTCATTAGCCTCCATTTCTTTATGTCCTTATCCCTTTCCCAACCCTGTCCTTATTGCCTTTTGTCATTTTCTAAATTTACCCTTCCTTCTCCATATCAACGTCTCTATATTGGTATTTACCACACTAATTCCTTTATTTCTTTTGGTGGGGTGCTGGACTTCCCTACACCTTGTCCGTGTCTCCACCCCTGGCTAGTACAAATGCTTGCCAATGAAGCATTTCAACCTGTCACCGAGTGTCCTGTTTCCCCTTTTGGACAGATGCCAATCATCATGCAAATATAATTTCTAATCACTCCAGGTCTACCACCAGTACCAAATGAAGCCAAAGACAGCATCTCGGTGCAACTTTTTCAATCACTGATTAAATTCCATGTTGTGGATCACATTAGCCTCACCCATGCCATGGACAGGCCGCACCGCCCATACTGTTACCATGTGTGCTGCCTGATTAAGGATCAGCGATAAATCCCCAAACTCTATCAGCATTGCTCTGATCCCTTTCACCGTAAATTAATTTGTCCATATGTGGACAATGACATCAACATCCCTCCACCATGCAGGTGCCCCAGGGATCCTCAATATTTGCTCCCTGTCACGTCAAAGCTATTGCACCATGCTGGGACCTTACCTCCCTCTTGCCTTCCTCCAATGGAGGCGCTTGCTGATTTTAGTGTAGAGATTGCTCTTCACAGCCCTGGGTTAGCATTCAACACACTGGCACACAGACATCATGTTTTATCACAGTCACAGTCTCAGCCAACCAGTGATTCACCAGAGAGGTGTGTGTACCAAAAGTGCTGGTTAATGTCATCGCAAGTTGAGAGAGTCTGCTGTGGATTTGGTCCTGGAGACTGCATTTCAGAATTACCAGTATGTTGTACTGAATCCGGTGCCTGCTTCTTTGCTCCTGTCTAACTTGTGCACTGTCAATGTTATGCTACCAATGTTTTGCCACATGCATCTATCTATTTATAATATTTTTCCTAATAAGTAAGCTGTGTCTTTGCATGCACTGTTCATGTCTCAATGCGATGTGACTTCACCTATTAAATGATTGATCAACACGGCCAAACGTGCAAGCATGTACACAAATGAACCCAGTCTAGTACACAAGATGTGCTGTGGTGATGTTCATTTAATTCAAATGTGCATTACGGTGTGTGGGTGACAAATGCACAGCCGAGTGACTTCAGCACACAGGAATTGGGTACATCCTCAAATAACTCCCACCGTTGAGTGCTGTACTGCAATTACACAATGAATCTCGCAATATAGACACCTTAAGTAAGACAGTCTTTGCTGCCTCAACCCTGGGTATGCGCATTGCCAGTTACCAGAGCTATTTTTCTCAGTATGAGTATGTACTTTTGCATTCCCTCAAAGAAATGGTAGACACTGTGCCTGAATTGGAAGTTAGCTCAGAGCTACTCCAGACCATAACTAGTGGTATCGAATCCAAGGTTAAAGCTGCAATGGATGTCAAAGATACCACCTCCTGGGTGGTGGCAGCTGGCATCTGCATCCACCGCCACTCTTGGCTATGTTCTTCAGGCTTCACAAACGATGCCCAGCAGCAGGTCATGGCTTTACATTTTGACGGTATGTATCTGTTCAGGTCTCAGGTGTAGCAAAACTCAACAACTGCTTGTTTCCTTCAGCGAGATCTGGCTGGATCAACCTGTTGCTATCAGATGCATTTCAGAGTGGCTGGTGGCATGCCTTCACCATTGCTATTCTATGACACAGATCAAGCTGGAAGGCAGAGTGTACGCTCACTCTACCAGAGCAGTCGTGGCATCTTTGGTGGAAATCCATTATGTGCCCATTGCAGATATTTGCTATGTGGCTACCTGGAGCTCCATGCATACTTTCATTAAGCACTATGCCTTGGATGTCCATGCCAGATGACATCTGTCATTTGGAAGGACCATTCTTAATGAACTTCTGTCCTAAGCATGTGAGCTTCTTATCTCCTGCCGCCTGTCTCGGGGGATTATTTAGCTCAGTAATCTCCCATTAGTGTGAATGAGCGGTGGAGACTTTATGTCCAGAAAGATATGGAAATTATGTACCTACCATAATTCTTGATCTGCTTGGACGAAGTCTCTACCACTCATTCACAACCCCCACTCACCATCCCCCGAGCTCACTTCTCTGTTTATGGTCTTTACTTCCTCAATGGCTGGGCTGTGAAGACATTATTGTTGACCCTTCTTACACAGATCATTCAAACTATTTTATGTCTGATTTTTTGGCTAGTCCTTCTACGTTAATTATGCTGCACCTCCTCAGAAAAAGGGAACTGAGGCACTTGGAGGGTCGACGCTGAGATAGTCATTACCGCATGAGCCTGTGCTTGTTGTGCCGCTTCCTCACGGCTCCATCTCAGGCGCCAGCCCTCTTGAAAAAATTTGCTCCTGCTGGATGCTAGCACCTCTGGCAAACTCCCATTAGTGTGAATGAGTGGTGGAACCTTTGTCAAAGAAGATGAAGAATTACGGTAGGTACGTAATTTCCATTTTTCATTTTCTTCTTCCACAGGCATACAGAGGGCATGACATATGATGAAGTGCATGACCTCTGTGTTAACTTCTCTCTTTTCAATGCTGGACTTCTTTTTGACATTCTGGAGGGCAGAGTGGCTGCTATCGCTCAATAAAGAGATCCACAACATAGTGATGCTCCACATTGGTGCGTTTGCAAACTGCTGTCAGCTGATGCCTACTGCAGTGGAAAGCATATATTGTGGGTGCTCGCCTGAGCATTACATCTCGACTCTCCCCGTATCAGTCGGAGATGTTTGCAGTATTTTAATATGCAAGTCATGCTGCAAAATTTCACCAATAATCATAATAAGTGCCCTACAGTCTAACCATTTTTACCTGTGAGTGTGTTGCCACAGCTCTAAGAACAATTTTAATTTTGAAATTGTCAGCACTTGTTTCCATCCTGTCTTGAGGGTATCGCCAACTAAAGGTATTGGTGTCATCTTCAAATAGTTTTACACTCAATTACTCCCTCAACTTGGTGCTGTGCTACTGAAGACATTGTGGCAGACAGGCCCAAGCGCAAAGCACCGACCACTTGCTGGTCATCACCACACATACTGGACAGAACTCTGTTATCCACCTCACTCTGTGTCATAGCGCTCAGCCAATTAGTAACACAATTTACCAATGTAGGTCCCACTACCATACAGCACAAATGGTTTAATAAACTTCTGTTGCGGCCGCTGTCCAATGCATTTTTGCAATCCCATAACTGCATGTTAACACACATAATGAATCGACCACATGGTTGCATCATTCAAAGCAATCTATCCGTTGGCTGAGCAGGATATCACAGCTGTGAATCCTTGTATCCCTTTTGTGCATGAACTGTTTCATTCTGTTCATGTACTCTGAAGTTTTCAATCATATCCTTTTCTGCTTTGGTGAGTACATGTTCAACTGACCTCTGACTGCCCCTCATCATCGCCCTTGTGATCACGGCTCCCCACCCACTGCCACCCCTCTGTTGCCATGTGCAGTCTGCTCACTACACAGCCCACCATTTTGGACCCTCCCATGTACCTAGTGGTTTACTAGCTGCCAATGCAGCATGGTCAAAAGCTTTACTGAAGTCCAGTGATAGGACATCAACTGCAAGTCACCTGTCTAGTTATTCAGTTACCCAGTCATAGTATTCCACAAAGTTGGTCTGGCAGGAGCTGCTCATAACAGCCATGTTGCTCACTGTCGCATACTCCTTTTGTTCTCCAGGTGGAGCACCAGTGTCTCCTTCAGGACTGTCTCCATCAGCCAACCCACAATGGATATGATTGCTTATGTGGCCTATAACCCCTGTCATACTTTGTAATGTACAATGCAAAGACAGTGATGAAACCACTGGTGAATCTCCAACAATGCAAACTAGTAGCATTACATTTCCTGAGATGAACAAAAATATTCCAGTTAGAGGGATGCTGCCCTAATGAAGGTGTCCCTTAGTCAGATGCTCATTGAAGATTAGTATACTATATATGCCACTCACTCAGTCATAAGATTATATTATCTGTGGGCTGAGAAAGTGACATTGCACCCATAGCACAGTGTTTCGTGTGTGGGACCATTATCTATGTATGTGCTTACATCCAATATGTGTTACTGGAGGAAACATGTATTGATTCTACAGACATGATGTTATTGTTTTCTGCAGGAGATGTAACACTTACTTTGGACCCAGTGGTAATTTTTATTACGCCATTGCATAGACGTGATGTGTTTGCTCTGCCTCCTGATACTGATGCCAACCATTCCAGACAGCACTCTGCCTACTGGCAGTACATTCTGTGGCGATGAATGCCTTGGTCACAGAGCACGAGACCTGTGCCAAGCTGTTGTGTGTGGTATATACGTAACACATATCCCGATCCTTATGGACACTACACACAGGATTCCTACCATCGCTTCCTCATGTCAGAAATGGCAGTGATAATGCAGTGCTTAACAAGGATGTATCAGACAGTGTTTACTCTGGGATTATGTTAGAAATGTTTATGGTATTGGTGAAATTATTGCATTATGTGCCATAGCATGCTAAAGACTCTTTAATTTTATCGGAATAAACCAGTCTACATAATGGTGCTTTTAGAGCGAGAATGATTCAACTGTGCCGAGGGATAAATGGCCATTGTTTATTTATAATCATAGAACTCTGTATTTGGTGTGTGTGTGTGTGTGTATGTGTGTGTGTGTGTGTGTGCAGCGATATATATATTTTCATCTGCTTTTATGGTTTACAAATGTAATGTGTTGTATTGGACTGCACACTGTCTTTTAACGGAGAGTTGGAAATATGATGGAGATTGAAATGGGCCACGCCCATTAGCCGAGACAGTATCACTCAGCTGAACTAAAATGCAGAGAACTCAATAAGTGTCCACTGTACATACAACAAAAAATGTTATAACTGAAATAAAGTTGTTGAGATTACCATGAGGAGGCATGGTATGTAATGACAAATGGCAACACTCTGCTGACTGGGGCGGTGGTGACAGTTTTGAGAGAAGGATGGTAGCACAATCTGCAAGGTCATGTGTATATGATGGATTATGATTAAAATAAATTCACAGTCATGCAGTGTTGAGGCTACCATTACCACATTATGCCGAACGGATTCATTGTGGAATGAAAGCCATGATCGTGATACAACCATGTCCATGCATCCCTGTGTTTCTACAAGGGCAGGATGCTAACAAATCTGGCACATTCTATCATTATGTGATAAGCGGAAAGCAGACTGATGAGCCTGAGGTGGGTCCCAAGGTGGTACACTGGGTGAGACATTCATTGGAGGATACACTACGTGAGGATGGTAGTAAACATAACTCCACTCCGAAGTTAGGAAGGTGACCAGTGTGATGCCACACTGATCAGTACTGGGTTCGACCGTTCATGTCTTTATTGGTGACATTGTAGAGGTTGTTGAAGGATGGTATGCTTTTTAGCAAATGACACAACGATCTGCAATAGGGTATCCTCCAGGGAGTTACTGCGTAGTGTGTATGTGTGCAAAAAATGAATAGATATCTAAGAGATGTCTGGAGAATGGGTGACTAGGGCAGAAACAGAGAGCAATGGAAACCTAAAAGTTGTTGTCTGATAAGGACCATATGGCACACCTAGTCTGCCCCAAATTCCTACCCATAGTGCCTCCAGAGACCTTATTTGACTCAGCTACACACACCACTTGCTTCTAAGATTCCCTTGAGTCTAGGCCATTGCATTCTAAAATCCTGTGCCTGTTCTTCCCATATGACCTCCACTAGTGGGGCTGAGTGGTCCTTATCTGCTGTCAGTTTCTATGTAAGTCAGTCAACTGGTACTATACCTTTCACCCTTTCTTTTTCATGTCCCTCAGGCTGGCAAATGAGCAATGGTGCAGGTGTTGAAACATAACATGGATGTTGTCAGCAGATAAGGACATCCCAGCCCACCTAGTCTGCCCCATATTTCACTAACTACACAATGCCACCTCAGACCCTACTCAGCCTCCAGTCCCCCTTGTCTTTTACATCCAAGATTCCCTGTCTATCCTCCCATGTATTCTTGTTTTTTTTTTGTTTTTTAAGTTAACTTGCTTCCCCCCACATATCCGGAACTCTCTCTAGCTTCCTCTCACTCCCCACCTCTACCACACAGTCTGAAGCTCCTGTTCGTGAAATCAGGACAGACACTTCCTCCTACTTGATCCATCAACCTGGGAGCACAACCATCCGCTAGACCTAGTGCAGATCGGAGGACTGGATAGCCAGAAGATTTAGTCCAACTATTGGGCATGTGATAGTGGTGACCCTAGATGGTGCTGTCACCTATCTGAAGTGGGGTGGTTTTCCTGTTATTTCCTCCCTTGGAGTGCAGCATGCAATGACACCAGTGCATGTGTCCTGTTGGCATCTCTCGCACTCCACCCTTATGTCGGCTGGTGTACCTGTAACACGCTCGATCACCATCGGGGTTTGCATGACACTGAGCCACCCGGGATACTCTCCACAGAGAGAGGAGAGTTGTCCTCCTGATGCTCAACCTTTCTGCCTCTTTCTAACCTCCAGCAACCTGAGTCCATCACCTAACCCTTGGTCAACAGTGTGGCACAAGGTGGTGTCCAACAGTAGATTCTCCTTCACCCCTCTCAGCCTCCACCCCATCTCCAGATTCATAGGTGACCCCTTGTCCTGAGCATCTTTTTAATTGGAAGATGCTCCCTCCTGTAACGTGTTTATATCTTTGAGGTATTTGAATGTTTTTGAGTCATAACCCTCCTTTCCCTACTTCCTTTTAGGAGTGCATATTAATTCCTTAAGTCACCATTTTCATAGTACTTGATGCCGGACCCATAACATTTAGGTTGCTTCCTCTACTGCCTCCACCCTGTCAATCTTCCTTTCAGAGGTGGTGGGGACTCAGAATGGGATACAGGCTCATCAGTGATTTATATGGTGATCACTACCTTCATGTTCTGACTGGTGGTACCCTCCCTATTCCTTCAACACATCCTTCTCATTTTCCCACTGCCGAGTCTCACTGTTTAGTTACCATCAGGTCATCGGTTATTATCACCCTGATACTTTTCTCGCTTTGTGACTTTAGTACTTCTCCCTCCATTTGGTACATTGCTCCTGGGTTTCTGAATCTGAAGGGCATGATTTTGCTCTATTTTGATTTTGGACCCATTGCCAAGTTCATCACCATTCTTCAAGCTTCTTTTCTATCCTCCTTCATTATCCCCCAGTCAACTGTGTTTTTTGGATTTTGTGTCATCTGTCAGACAGGCATTTCTGCCTTACAGTCCTTCTGTAATGTACCTAATAAAGAAATTGAAGATGACTGAGCCTGGTTTTGACCCTGTCACTCAACTGGTCACGTTACCTTCCCAGAGTGGACACCATTTCCTACCACCTCTGACTTCTATTGCCCAGTCATCTCAATACCTATCTGATTACTTTATGTGCCTGCTGCTAGCTTCTCAGCTTTGTTTACCAGCCACCTGGTCGTGTGTTGCAGGGTTTACTGAAATTCAGGTAGGTCACAACAACTGTTTTCTCCTGATCCACTCCTTGGTTGAACTTGATCAGATTTGTCTTGCAAGTCCTCCCCCAGTGCAACCATCTTTCACTACATCCTGTAGCCCACTGGTGAAATATTCCCCAATCCTTTCCTTCAGTAGTGATTCTTTACTTTGATCACTAACAAAGTAAAGATGACATGCTTTGCATACTGCCTGCTCTTTGCTTCCACTTTTGGGAGTGGGACTAAATCAGCACTTCTCCAGTCTCCAGTCAGTTTCTAGTAACCAGTGAGACGGGCTGTCAGAGGAACAGCAAGATCCTCCTTGAGCTCCCTCAATAATCTGGGATGCACCCCATGTGATCCCATTCCCTTGTCTGCTTTTTAACTGTTCCTTCAGAACTGGCTACACCTAGAAATGAATGTGCTGCTGAAAAGGAAGTTGATGTGTCATCACTGTATATCAGTATATCATGCTGCATGACAATTTCAATACTGTGTTTCTAAACGATAAATTATCTTCAGTGATAATTGTCATGATATCTCATCATATCGTTGTTATCATCACAACTCTACCTGGCAGAGTCTATCCAGTCACATGATTCATGGTTGTTGGACATGACATCTAGGCACCAGTCTGAGGGACCATGTGGATGGTGTAAGATGCATTTGCATGCTGAATTCTAATCTGTATTAATGGAACCTTTTTCACATCCCATGTATAAACTGCACTTTAGCAGTGGGTTTTGGATCAGCATTGAGATTAATTGAGGCAACGTTGCCTGATGGTGGTTTCAACCAGAGTGATTTTATTTATTTATTTAGTTGAGTGCTCAGAAAGCAGTTGAGTCATAAATCTTTTACAAAGGTCCCATGTCATGAACATAGAGTGAACAGTACTGATCAGAATTAATAACAATACATATGGTACAGGCATAGTTAGCTATAAAACAGAGACCACAGAATGGTTGTCAGAATGCAACAAGCAGAGTAATCTGTAGTACCATGGATATGCTAGTGCATGAGAACCATGCAGCTCCAGGGAAGTATTTAAGGATATAATAATCTTTGAAGAATGGTGTCTGCTAAGTCGGTTGAATGGGGGTGCAGATGCTAGGTGAATAGGGCTCACAGATACAGGAGATAGAAGATGTACAGTTTTATAAACCTCGATGACAATTGGTCAAGAGGAGGAGATGGGGAGAGGACGGGCGACAGAGTCTGGCAGGGTGTGGAGGACAGCGTAGGTACTGCTAGGACCTTGGTGAAAGGATACAGGAGGGAGCAGGCAGGGAATGGCATAGAATGGGTATGAAGGAGATGCTGGGGATGCGCATAGACCGCCTGAAATGCTATAGAGGTGAGCAGTGGCCTTAGAGCTTGGTGTACTCAGAATAACAGGGTCAGTTCTGCCAATTGATGATTGGCTTTGTAGGAACAGCTTAAATTCATATTAAATATATTGGTTATCTGAACAGTTATTCTGGTGTACATTTCAGGTGATTGAAAGGCTTGATAGCTGTGAGGTTTAAATTACTTGTACAAAGATCTAGTAAGTAGGGGAGGGGCTTAGCTAGAAGGAAGCTACATTTAAAGACTGCCTTAGAAAGATTCTGCTACTAGCTTGGCAGAAGACACCAGGAGGAAGGACTGCTGTGTGACTGGACTTCTCTACTGGGACTATATTGCCCTCCTTCCTTACCACCCAAAGCTAGTTCTACTTTTATAGGCACAGGATTTGACTGACAACAGGAACTTCCTGTTTGGGAGCAGGAAGCAAGTGATCACAGAGTCACCAAAGACCCACCATCCTAGAAGGGCAAGAGAAGCCTCCTGCCCCTCTAGCTGCTGGAGGCTCGATCTGAGCAAGAAGGGTCTACTGAGAAATATAGGATATTCTTGTCTCAGAACAGGACAATCAGGAGCTTAAAGGGCACATGGGTATAAAAATAAGAGAGAGAGAGAGAGAGAGAAAAACGAGGAAAGAGTAAGGGACTGCAAACAGATAAGGGGTCCAGGAAATAAGACATGATGGGAGTGCAGTGCAGTGGCTGTGGGCAGCAGTCTTCCAGGAAGATGTTCTGAGAATGCGGTGTTGTCCCATCTGCAGGCACTTCTCTGGGCAGAGGGAGTAGGTTGCTCATCTCAGGCTGAGTTGGCCAGGATTTGTGGGACCTCTTCCATCCAGGGACCACCATGTGCCACTTCCATTGCCCTGAGGTTGCTAAAAAAGAGGAGCAGTTGGACCACAGTGGCTCAGGAGGTGAGGGTGGTGGAACAGAGTGCATCCTCCAGCTGTACCTCTCCACACTCCTATGCCATTCTGGCAGTGTGGTTCCTCTATGGAGCCACCCGCTGTGGAGACCAAGGAGGATGCTGGGAACCTCATAAAGGAGACTCCCAGGAGGGTGGCAGGGGACCCCACGGGGAAAACAACTCCTGGTGGGGGACTTCATCATTAGGAAGGTAGAACTGGGGAGTGAAGGGATATGGAGGTAAGGTGCCTGCCTGGCCATGGCTTGAGGGACAGGGAGCAACCTCAGGATTGCCAGAGCAGCTGCACAGGAAGGAGTTGGATGTCATTGTCCACCTAGGGACAAATGACCTGCTAAGAAAAAGATTAGAGAAGTAGCAGGAAGAGTTTTTGGAATTGGGAGGGGCCTTAGACAAGTAGCACACACGGTAACCTTCTTGGAGGTGCTGCCCATCTATGGCGTAGGAGAGGCTACGGTGTTCCGAACCATGGGATTCAATCAGTGGTTGAAAAACTGGTGTGGATCTCAGGGATTTGTCTTCATTGGGGACTGGGAGTCCACCTGGAGTGATGCAAGCCTATACTGGCATGATGGGCTGCATCTGTCCAGGAGAGAAACCAGGATCCTAGGTGATAGGTTTAAATGCTTCATTAGCAAGAATTTAAACTAGCTAAGGGGAGGCATGGAAAGGAGCATGGAAATCCTATCTCCAAAAAGCCCGTAGTAAGTAAACACCAATAATATAGAGATGTCAATACAGAGAAGTGCAGTAGGTAATGAGAAAGTGACAAATGCAATGAGAACAGGGATGGGTCAAAAGCGTTAAGACCATCAAAAATGGAGGGGCAGAGTACCAATGCCCATAGTCTGGGCAACAAGCTCCCTGAGCTTGGTGGCCTTGATGGAAGAGGGATGCCTGGACATCATAGTAGCCACAGAAACATGGTACACAGAGAACCATGACTGGGATATTAACATACCAGGGTACCTAACCTACAGGAGAGACAGGCAGGGGAGAAGAGGGGAGGGAGTAGCTCTCATGTAAAGGAAGGGATAAAAAGCATCTGAACAAAAGAGTAAACAGGCAGGAGAGGAGGCACTATGGATCACCTTGGAGACTGGAAAGGCACCACAGTCTGCACAGGGGTTGTGTACAGACCCCCATGTAAAGGGAGGGAATGGACAAGGATATGATAGAAGGCATTCTTAGGATGGCAGAGAAAGGGAGATACTGTTGATGGGAGACCTGAATATGCTAGATGTCAACTGAGCACATTTGTTGCAGCCACATCCAAGAGCAGGGCCATTCTGATGCCCACAGGTGGCAGGCCTCAGGCGGCTGGTTTTGGAACTCACTCATGAGGGAGCAATCTTAGACCTTGTACTCTCAAACAGGGAGCAGTGAGAGGATCTCAGATCTAGAAGTGGGTTGCTATCTCGAACAAGTGACCATCAAACTGTGTGGTTCCACGTTAAACTCAGCTACAGAGTCAAGCCTTTAAAAGTGAGGGTACTGGACTTCAGGAGGGCTGACTTTGGCAAGATGGGAGAGGCCTCAGAAAAGCACTAGCAAACAGGCTAGAAGGAGGTGTGGAGCAACAATGGGGAATCATCAAAACTGCCATCACAGAGGCAACAAGCCTTGTGTGAAGCAAATAAACAAATCAAAATGAAAGAAAAATCTCTATGGTTCTCAAAGAGGTGGCTGTGAAAGTCAGAAGAAAGAAAAGATAGCATTCCAGAAGTATGAAGGAAACACAGAAGGCACAGAACAGAGAGCTGTACCAGTTAAGGCGAGAAGGAAGCAGGGTGGGAAGTCAGAATAGCAAAGGCCCAAACTGAGGAACAGATGGCCAACTTGGTTAAGAAGGGGAATAAAACCTTTATAGGTACATCAGCCAGCGGAGAAAGACAAAGGAGGGATAGTGAGGCTGAATAGATGAGCGTGGGTGGGCAGAGGGGACAGTGAAAAGCAGGATACTGAATGAATATTTATGCTCGGTATTCATAAAAAAGTAGAAGTGCCTAATCCAGTTAACAAAAGCACTCTTGATAGGGGGGTCATCCCAGTCCTTTCACAGAAGAAACGTTTTGCAAGAACTCCTAAAACTGAAGGTGCACAGCAATGGGGCCTGATGGAATTCACTTCAGAATTCTAAAAGAATTAAGGGGGAACTAGTGAAACAACTGGCTACTCTTTTAATAAATCATGGAGGATGGTGTGGTACCCAAGGACTGGAGGAAGGCGGATGTGATTCCCCTTCATAAAAGTGGGACCAAGACAGAGGCAGGAAACTACAGACCTGTCAGTTTGACTCTGTGGTAGGGAAAGTGATGGAGTCACTTCTGAAGGGAAAGAATTGTTGAGTACCTAGAGGCCATAGTGGGGCTGCAGGACCCAAGGCCACATGGGTTCACAGGGAAGGTCATTTCAGATGAACCTAATAGATTTCTTTGACTGGGTGACCAAAGTAGTAGACCAGGGAGGGCTGTGGACATGGCCTACCTAGACTTTGTAGAAGGCATTTGACACAGATCCCATACAAAAGATTAATAGTCAAATTAACCAGCCTGGGAGTGGGTCCCAGGGTGGTAGCCTGAAAACATTTGCTGGACAACAGGACACAGAAGGTAATTGTAAATGGAGTCCACTCTGAAGAAAGAGGGGTTACTAGTGGGGTACCACAGGGTTCAGTACTGGGTCCAGTCCTTTTTAATGTCTTCATAAGTGACATTGCAGAGGGACTGGAAGTAAAAGTATGCCTCTTTGCAGATGACACAAGGATCTGCAGCAAGGTTGATACACAAGGAGGTGTGAAAAAGATCAGAAGGGACTTGGCAAGGTTGGAGGAATGGTCAGAAGTATGGCAGCTTGGATTCAATGCAAAGAAGTGCAAAAATAATGCACCTGGGAAACAAGAACCCAGGGGAAGAATACACAATGGAGGGAGGTAGTATAACAACAAAAAGGAAAGGACCTTGTGGTAATCATATCAGATGACCTTAGGAGTTAGCGTTATGTGAGGAAAGGCAGTAGGGAGGGCTGGGGTATACTGGGATGCATAGGAGAGGCATCTGGAGCAAGCACAAGGAAGTTGTTATCCCTCTGTACAGACAATTGGTGAGATCCCATCTGGAGTACTGCGTCCAGTTCTGGAGACCCCATCTCCGCAAGGACATCAGACAGGATAGAGGCAGTCCAGAGGAGGGCAACTAAAGTGGTGCAGGGTCTGCAAGAAACCTGATGAGGAGAGACTAAAGGAGCTTAATATGTATACCCTGAGGAAAGAAGGAGGGGGATATGATAGAAACTTTTAAGTACCTCAGTGGAATCAACAAAGTCCAAGAGGGTAGTATCTTTCAGAAAGAGACGTGCAAGAACAAGGGGACACAATTTAAAGATGGGGGAGGTTCATAGAGGCAATGTGAGGAAGTATTTTCACAGAGAGGTAGGATGCATGGAACAGCCTTCCTGAGGAGGCTGTGGGGTTTAAAACTGTGGGAGAATTCAAAATGCATGGGACAGACATAAGGCAATTCTTGTGGGGGGTAGGAAGAAATAGACTGTTGGTTAACTAGGATCTTCGGCCTATCCTGTAGGTTGGGAAATGGGCAGACTAGATGGGCCAAGCGGTCTTTGTCTGTCATCAAAGTCTATGTTTCTATGTTTCTATGAGTTAGCAGTGTTTAGTACTGTTGTGTTTATTTCATTAAGTCAATTTGGTACTCTGTAGGAGAACAAGCGTTGGCCCAGTGCATTTCTCCAGAAAGGCAGACTATGCTGTAAAACCCAGTGCTCTAGTATTGTCCCTTGAATTGGTACACCTATCTGGACTATACCACAGTTACCTGTAAACTGTATCTTCCCTGTGGTACAGTGTCCCACCCCCACTATCCACCTATTTTGTACTCAACATCCCTTCGAGGTCTAGAAGAAACTGGTTGACATTGAATGCACTGTTGCACTCAACACAAATCAAGGTGGATAGTGACATCAAATTTCATGTGCCATCTTGGAGAGATCACAACCCTATTTATCTTCGCCATATGCCTCATGCCCACTGAGGAAGTGGAGGCAGCTTCACTGCCTCTCTAATCATCTCCACTATGTACCCCTTTAGTTGGTCTTACAGTTTTGAACCACCATGTAGTTGGCCTCAGTTGTTACAAATGCCCCTCAACCACCTTTGTCATGGACAGTGCGTGGGAGTAGACACACAGCGCCACAACTGTAAAGCTGTGACTGAGGAGCCTAGGAGTCTTTTAGTAATGAGCTTTGACTGCATGCACAGCAAATTAGTGCGACATACTGCACCACAACTACCCATTCAAGATGATACCCAGCTATACTTGACTTGTGTCGCCGTATACTGCAGTGTCGACAGTTGAATTTTACAGCTGCTTTGAGGAGATCCATTCCGGATGACTCAAAGCTGGCTATAATTGCTGCTGACACCTCAAAGAAAACCTTAAACAACATGAGACTTTGGCTCAATGCAGCTTGCATTCCATATATATATATATATATATTTCTCCTTCCCATTACTTATTACTATGGAAATTTACATGATTACAGGGTCTTTGTCCTGTGGTGTTCATCTACTTCTATAGCTTACTCCCTATGTTAAATCAGAATCCTCTATTGTGACATCACACTCTGCTGTCATGGAAGTAACTGTAATGTCACAGGCAGTGCATTATGACCTCAGGTTGGGAGAAAACAAATGGGATAGATGAACTATTCTGAAGCATAGATCCAGTTTTCAGTAAAATGACCTCAGTGAGAAAAAAAATGAGGAGGAGAAATGCAGAAATAATGTCATGTGTACATATTGAGTTTTGCTAAAGTTATCCTTAAGGCATCAGCTGCTCTTTAACCTTAAACCAGAGAAGACCGAGATATGGGTGGTGAATTCATGTTGCCCTGGGAGTGGTGGTGGTTGAGGATTGCCACTAGGACAAGTGTTGGGTGGTGATCACATCGCCTTAACTACACAGGTAAAGTATTTGGGCATGATCCTGGATGACAGCTTGAAATTTGATGCTCTGTTGTCTGCAGTTATCAATGGTGAATTTTGCCATCTTCTGAATATCACCCAGATCCAAGCCCTAACCACACCTGTACGACTGGAACACTTTCGTACATGCTTTTTGTCACTTCGCACTGGAGTAATGTGCCATGCCCTGTAACTAAGGTTATCTGGAGGCAACCACCATAGACTGCAGCTGGTGCAGACTGAGGTGTCAAGAGATTTTACTGGAGTGAAAAGTTGTGGGCATGTCACCCGTCTGCCGTGAACTGTATTGGCTGCCGGGTGTGCAGGATTGTCTTCCGGATATGGATCCAGACCAATAAAAGCATGCTCAAAAGGGGCACATATTTGAAAGATCGCCTTGCATCCTACAATTAGCCTGATGCACACCCATCTGCCGGTGTCGTCTTCATCGGAGTTCACATCATTTGATAGATTATATGGAGATTGGATGCCCATGTGGGCTATGCAAACCCCATGAACACATTGCCTGTTTATTGAAAGGAGACTACCTTGGTGGAAGTCTTTAAGAAGGTACTAAAGACATATTTATTTCAGCAGTCCTTTACTGATTATAAGTGTTTTTTTTTTTAAACAGGATAGAGTACATGTGTGCACTCACCTGTAACTTTCATATTTTTTTGAGCTACGGTTGTAATAATTGTACTGTCTTCTTTTTCATCTAAGAATTGGGGGCTTTCAGAAATCAAATATTTATCTGTCTGTTCAATGCTGCCTGAGTTCACAGTTGGGAGTAACAAGCTAGGAGACCTGGATGCTACCATGAGTGGAATTGCACCTACATTTTGTGGTCATCACATGGCCCTGGTGTACGTGAAAGCATGAGATGGGAATGGGCAGTACCATGCCACACTAATGAGAAAGGGACTGTGTGAGTATGAAAGTGTAAGGGTGGTTCCATATGTGAAACACAGTTATGCCAGATTGGTGGGAGGGTAAAGAAAAAAATAATGACAATGCTGAATTAAGGGAATATCCATGACACAGTGTTATAACACAGGCAACCACCACTGGGTGCTGTGTCTGGCAAGGAAAGATGTTGAACAAAGAAAACAATGGCTCACTAGAGGAAAGATGTAAATAATGTCAATCTCCAGGAGTATTTCATAGCTTCCCACATGCAGCAACAGCTAGAAGCTAGAACTGTTGTCTCCGACAGGCGATTCTTAAAAAAATGTTTGTCCAAGACAAAAACAAGGGATTACAGTACTGGACTTTGTAGTCACAAATGAGTAAAAATGTCACAGTGGTAACAGTAGAGGAAATATGGTTTGGGGTGGGGTTAGGTAACCTATGTGTCTAATTAGAATTAAATGCAAACAGTAGGGTGGTATACATGAAGTTAAATGACCCAGAGTGGGCAATCACAGGGCATGCTTGGAAAGGTGTGTGACCAAACAAGAAAAATCATGCACTGTGGATGAACCATGCTCATCGACGTATCTGTATCCCATAATTAGCATGACTTGATCTGAGCTGGTTTTATGATCCTGATTGAACCTTATCTTTGCAAGGGTGTATGATTTTATTGTACCTACAATGTATTTGTTCCCATGTGACAGTGATGTGGCAGAGAACCTACATTTTGTGGCAAACACTGACAGCAAAGCGGTCCACAACAACAGAGATGGCCATTTTTTTTATACAACACAGATTTCTCATTGGTCACTACACTCATTGTAAGGGCCTTGAACAATTGCCAAACAACATAGTGTGCATGTGTGACTTTGATTGTTTTTAAAATTTATCCACATGTTTTTGGCATGTAAACTGGAGTGATCATGCAGAGAGAATAAAAAGCATCTACTAGCACATCTGCACATATGCCAAACTAATCGAAATATTATGCAAACTTTACAATGTTTACCAAAACTTCCTGCAACAAAGTAGTTGACAACAACATCACTGTAACAAAGAGGCTAGTGAGTAAGCTGAAATCTGTAAATGTTGGTATAACAGAACAGGAAAAGGGAAGTCATAATTCCACTATGCAAGACACTAGTGAGGGCCCCACCTGGAGTACAGTATAAAGTTCTGGAAACCTTACCTAAGTATGAACATAGACAAGGGCAGAGAAGGTTTGGAGGAGGGCAACAAAGACTGTACAGGGATTGCATCACAAGTCCTATAAGGATAGGCTGAAAGACATGAATATGTACTCCCTGGAGGAATGGTGCAAGAGACTGGATATGATAGAGACATACAAGTATCTTACAGGGAGGAACAGGCTGCAGGAATACACTTGTTTTGTAATGAAAAAGATGTTCCAAGACTAGAGGGCATGGGATGAAGTTGGAGGAAGAGCGATTCAGAGGAAAAGTGTGGAAGAATTTAATCACAGAAAGGATGGTGGACAAGTGGAAAACACACCCAGAGGAAGTGGTGTGGGCTAAAAAAATCACGGGAGTTAAGAATGCATGGGATAAACATAAGGAATTCTGGAGGTCAGGCGTCATCTGTGCCGTAATGAGCACCAGACTTCTAGGAAAACATAAAGTGAACTTACAAGCTTAAATGGAAGACTGGGTGAGCCATAGGTCTTATTTGCTGACAGCGCTGTGTGTTTTTATGTTTCTATGTAGCGTGGGCGCATCTGATACTGTGAACCGATTCTGAAGGCGCATGCTATACCGATCTATGGTCTAGGACACATCACTGTCACATAAGACAGGATGTATTAGAAGCACAAGAGAAACAATAAACCTTTCAGAGATAGAAGTTTCCTCAGCTTTAGTGATTTGTAAGGACTGCCTGCATGGGTATTTCAACAGTGGTTCAATATGGTAAAGTAGGAATTGAGGGGCAGGGAGAGGAACAAGGTTCATGATGTAGTAAAGCTGAAACTAGAGTTGCATGATGCACTGCAGATGGAACAAGGTGTAGCAATGGAATGGATAGTATCAGCATTGCTGTGAAGGGCAGTCCAAAGTTACAGATAACTATCATAGAAATCTGGAAAGCCATTATATACAGATTTTTTGGAAGTAGACTGTAAAATCAAGGGGCGGTGTGAAAGAAACAGCATCAATGGGTGGACAGAAATGGATGATGAAGTTCAACTAGCATCACAAATAAATGAGTACTACTAGATAGGAATTTAATTATGTGTTGTAATAGTGTGATGACACAAAGGAATGGCTAGGTACAGCTACAGTGTATGTCAATGGAGTGTGAATCACATAGTGATGAAGAAAGGGTGACTATAAGTGCCAACTGGTGATCTAGT
Organism: Neoceratodus forsteri; assembly: GCA_016271365.2. Classification (NCBI taxonomy): domain Eukaryota; kingdom Metazoa; phylum Chordata; order Ceratodontiformes; family Ceratodontidae; genus Neoceratodus; species Neoceratodus forsteri. The sequence continues at coordinate 312,877,216 of CM028134.1, read as the reverse complement.
CAGTAAAAGTAGCTGGGGGATCAGTGGTCTTTGGGCGATTAAGTGGGCTTGCAATGTAGTAAGAGAAAAGCAGGTAGATTCAGTTGAAGTAGCAGGAATATAAACATGATATCCCAATACAATCAGCATTATCAGCACATATAATAGGATTATCTGATTGTGTGAATTGCCTTTCACATAGTCTGTCACGCTAACATATCAGCCACACAGTTATATATAAAGTCACATGCTGCCTATACCACTAGGGCATTCACTGTCCTCATAGCTTTCAGGTCGTCAGTTTACAGTGAGCACTCTGGTATGAAGTCAGTGCAGACACAATATTCTGTGGAGCATAGTTTACACATGAGCTGTGCTGTTTGAGTTGTTACAGTCTTCCACTGAATTGCTTCATTTCATCTCTTTCATCAGTTGAGATATGCATCAGATTGTAAACTGATGACTACAAGTAGTTTGAATTCATTGAGACACACACGCCTCCATAAAGCACCATCAATGTACATTACAACAAAAGTCACATTCTGGTACTAGCAATAGGAACAATGCATGTACTCTGTTCCCTCGAGGATTTTGCAAATGTTAGTCAATGTGGCTAAAGTAATCATAGACTGTTTAGCCACTATAAAAAGGCTAATACTTCTGTTGCTTTTACTCTCAGGCAACATACATCTAAGTCCTGGCCTGCCCTCTAACTCAGAAACTCCTGCCAAAAAAATAGGGTCACTTAAAATGGCTTCAATCAATATCTGCAGCCTGCTTCCTAAACTGGATGGTTTAGCAGTATGGATGACTCAGCACAATCCTGATGTCACCTCTGTAATATAAAACTGGATTACCCCTGATATTCCTGATGCCCCAATTCATGTTCCAGGATATTTGGTGTCCAGGCAGAACTGACTAGGATAGAGGCTGTGCAGTCTACATAAAAGATATGCTACAGGGTCTCGCTGTCCATGTACTGTACCTAACTCTAGTGGCCAAATACAAATGCTTGCAATTAAACTTCTCCTCAGAGCCCACAACAAAACACTCACTGTGATCTCAGTCACTTGGCATCCCAGTTTGTTCCCATACCTCACTCCACCCATGTCCACCAGTCTGTGACCATTGGCAGATCCATACATTTATATCCCGTATTTTCCGATTGTTTTCTAGACCTCCATAGGCACTGGTTTGATGTCAGAGAAGGAGACCCGAGCAACTCACATCCTGAGACACTGTGTCCAGCTCCCCTATACTGAGACTGTATCTCCAGCTCATCGTCTCCTGTATCATTAGTACCTAGATGTATTGACATATCTGGGATACCACCACACTCCTGTGCTTGAGAATAGATGTGATGTTTTGCCTGATGCACCATCATGTCAGGCATACTCCTTGACTTAACACACAGGAAGCATACCCTCCACTCACTCCTCTCTCCACCTGATCCCCAGCCATGGAATCAACCACAAGCAGCACCCTACCTGCCTCATTATCACTGTTTATGGTTGCTATCTCTCTGTGCCCCTCCCCTACATTCCCCTGCTTGTCACCTCCCACCTGTCCGAACTCTTGTCCATCCCCTCAAATCATATCTCTCTTGACCTGACCTCCTTGGTTCCATTATATCCTGATATATCTAATATAAATACATAAAACAGTGTAGGTCACAGTACAAACCCGCTGTAGCACACCACTAGTGACAACCCCTTTGTTCACAATGTACCGATCTGCAGTCACTCTGAGTAACGTTACCCAGGAAATTATTTTCACATGTTTGAACCTGTGAAGAACTCACAGGACAGCTAACTTATGTGTATAACTCTAATGTACTGCACTGGGTGAAAAAGATTGCAAATGTAAAAGTAGGCCATACCTACAGCAACTCACACCTGGTATACTACTTGGTCACTGAGTAAATCAATTGATTTCAAGTCCTCTGACATGACATCAACACTGTGAATACATGCTGCCTTGGGTCTTGTACCTGGTTGGCATGTAGGCAGTGAACAGTTTTCACAACAAGAACTGGAGGTCAAAGATAAATGGTCAGTATTGCCCTTTGCTTCTGCCTTGCTACAACTGTTGTGAATAGGAATCTGCTATGCAGACCTTCAGTGTGGCAGGAGCACACGATGCACTAGTTTTGATAGAACAGGTATTCGGTGTGTCACTATGTGACTAGTCCTTAGTTCTTTTACCATTTTGTACATTGGAAAAAAGAAACAGAACAGCATACGCTCACATGTCTAGCAGAAATCGTACAACATCTGAGTGCGTGCGCAGACGCAGAGATTCTTTCAGCGACATCCACCTGGCAAACTCGGCTCCAATTGTGATATGGCACCTGCTACATTTTGAATCAAGTTCTTTTTTTAAACATTTTTGGGCAGAGTCAGTAACAGTGTGTGCTCTTACTCACTTTGCCATCTTAGGTGTCTGTTTATGTTTTGATGGTGCTGCCATCAGTTTCCCAACATGCGAGTGCCTAGGGGTAAAATCAGAATTGAAAATGTGAAATGAAATGTCAGTTAAAAATATAATGAGGGGTACCAAGGTAAACATTCAGTACAGCATACATCACTAGCACACAAGCGTCCTCACAAGTGGCACAAGTTCCTTTGCGGACCTGCAACCTTTCTAGATATTTAACCATATGACATATGGGAAATGTTCTGGTAAGTGGAGAGTGTCACAAAATGAAAAGCAGTCCTCTATTGTGGCCATCGACAGTAGAAGAGATGTGCTTCGTCGTAAGGGCTTTAATGCTGTGAATGGATCAAGTGCAATGCAATATGTAAAGTTTAGAATGTGGGGGCTGGTACAGAAGTTGTTTTGGATTTCTTCGGCCTCAAGTGTCAACCCTGGGTGTCCACCTTGGCTTCGTACAAACTTTGAAGTAAAGCCTCACTTAGAACAGAAACCAGGTACGAACAATCCTGTTACTTATTCCGTGAGGAATTACTGGGTATCCTTCAGAATTTCAGAACTAGCACCACCCACTGTGAAAGTTCTCTCCTGAGGACCTGTGTTTAGTAAGGTTGCATGTATGTAATACTAGGTTTTGTATACCCACCACTCGTTTCCTAAAGACAGAATAATATGGGAGGTGTGCTTGGTTGTTCAAAATGTCCTGGGGGTTAACATACAGCATTTATTATATTTTGATATATTTTGGCTCTGCACAGTGTGATGTAGTGACTGCTGAAAAAATCAAGAAAGTGGGCACAGGGTGACAACAGGTACTGCAGTAGTACCACCACTGCCTGACCTGGCTGGACTGCATGATCCTAACACCACTGGTACAATCAAACTGTCACAGGCAATAATGAATGCTGTGAATAAAAGTAAATAAGCAGACGTCAGATAGTAACGGTCCAGACGTAGATACACCTATCAGTCAAAATGAAAATACCAACATGGGACACAAAACCACAGCTAAACAAATAGAAAACAATATATCTGGTGGCTGCATAGCCACATCACATTGCAAAACTGATGCTGTAGTGATCTTATATAGCTGAACATTGCATGCTTCAAACCCCCAAAAAGAGAAAGAATAACAAAAAAGGAACATCCAATGAATGGAGGGAGGGGGAAAAAAGAAAGAGACAAAAGAAAATACTTATTCACAGAAATGATGGTGACTTGTGGGAACAGTCTTCCACTGGAGGTGTTTGGGGGCAAGAAGGAATGGGTAAGGCACAACAGAATTCAAGTGGAAAGAACGAGGGCCGGGAGAAAGAGATGGTGAACAAGTATGCTCTGCGGTGACACTGTCTACAGGAAAGCAGTCATCACAGTGCAAAACTGATGCTCTTGTGATTTCACAGTGCTGAACATTGCGTGGATACAAAAGTAAAATAAGGGAAATACTGCAATGTGCTATGCTGGCAGTGCATTCAATGCATAGGGTAGAATGCTTTATTGCATGGGCTGTGATAATCTGAGCACCAGTGTGCGTACGTGGTGGCCAACACAAAACTTCCAGGCATATAAGCACTACTATAACATATGGAAATGTTCTAGGCTGTGGAGAGTTGTACTAGATGAAATTGTGTGTTGCATCATGGCCATTGCCAGTAGAAGAGATCACGTTCAAGGTAAGGCTTTGACGTGGAGAATGGTTCAAAGTCCAATGCAATATGTGAAAGAAAAGAAGAAGAAATGAACATCCTATGAAGCGGAAGGGGTGAACAAGAGAGACACAATGGAAATAATTATTCACAGAAATGGTGGTGAATTAATGGGGAAGTATTCCAGTGGAGGTGTTTGAGGGCAAGGCATACAATTTATTGGGGTAGAATGCTTATAGGTGCTACTACTCATTTCACATTCGTATTTACAGATTAGCAGATGCAAGCAAAAGTTCCCTCACATTCCTCCCTCGTGTCCCAGAACTGCAAGACACACTAATATGTAACCTGTCACTAGTTAAACCAAGTAAAATATGCAAGTTTGCAGAGTAAAATAATACATCTGAATGAAGCATCTGTGAACACTATGCAGGACTACTGAGGAATTCAGTGTCACTGCACTTACATCGACATTGTGCTGGTACTGCTGTGTCCTGCAGGAGACTGTGCTGGGCTGGTGATGAGAGCAGCAGTGTACTAACCATCCCATCCAGTGTTGTCACTTTGTCCCTGGAATGGAGCTGCAGAATATTGCTCTCCTCAGCTCTTGACTCCTCACACAGTCCAGAGACACACCCTGGCAAGACCGCCAAGATGAAACTTGGGTGCTATACCTCCAGGCACTCCATGACACCTGACTCACTAATACTTGCCACGAGCTGCTTGGTCCTTGTGTCAGTTGACTATGGAATCACCAATATATGAGGCAGGCAATGACACTGCACTCAACAGAATAAAAGCCTTACTGAACAAGAACTGCCAGCTGACCCTAGGTGCCAAAGTTTCTACCCATACCTGTGTCCTATATTCTGAAACAGGATGGCTTCCTCTCCATCTCAGAGCTTGCTACCAGACCTGCCTGCTTGCCAAAAAAGCTCAACTAGTACTTGTGCCACCATCTCTGTGAACTTCTTCAGTGGACTTTACCAGCAAAACCTACCAGGAGCACAAAGAAAGGTGGGCTGCTGGTGCCATTTAAACACACCACTCTGGCTCAGAAATCCATCTCGTACCATGGGCCTAAATAGTACAATAGGCTACTGGCATCCCTCATGGAAAGCAGTAAAATTAGCCTCTTCAAAACAGGACTCAGGACTCTCCTGCATCGTGAAATGGAGTGTGTTTGCTTCAGCTAGTCTATAACAGGGTACTGTAGACTGAATCTCACCCACCCACCTCATAACACCGACCATCCTGTACATATCTCCTCACTTGCCCCCCACACCTACTCCCAATCTCCACCACTCTTGTCCATCCTCACCAACCTCCCACTAAGCTCCTAGCTGCCCACCTTACAGCAGCCTTCCTCTCCCAACCTCCATAACCCTTCATCACAATACTGCCCCCCTACAGCTTCAACACCACCCCATCAACCGTCACCCTCCCTCAATTAACTAAACTGACCTCAGGAAGCTGCCCCGCCCATCCCTTCCCCACTATATAAATTGGTCCTCTACTTGTGGAGATAACAGTCCCAGGGGGCTAAGGCAACTTTACTTTGAAACTGTAATGTGCATTAGTTGTATCATGGATACTTTTACTTGTCAACTGACTGAAACAAATTGTCAATTGTAACCAATTATTACTGTACTTACTGTCTGTAATCTGTAAAGTCCTGGAATTCAAGTATTTAATTTATTTATTTTTTTACTCTTTTGGTAACTGGGTAAGGCCCACTAGACAAATGTGCCTGTTTTCAGGGGCAACCTGGGAGCACTGGGTGGTTAAGTGACTTGCTCAGAGTCACACAGTATGCAAGTGCAGGTTGTGAGAATCAAACTGAGGTCTGGTCTGCTGGATGTACCAAGCTCGTTCACACCTCGTTCCACCAACCTCTAGGCTATACTGATAGCCCAAATGTTGGGGAAATTGTGTGTAACTGAGTTATGCTGATGTCAGCAGTGGATTTCTTGTGGCATCCTGAAAAAAAACTATTTAAAATGACCCTTGGCTCTGCACTGCCACCTATTCTGTAGACACTGGCTGTGGTTCTGAACTGCCACCTATTCTACAGATACCAGTTGTGGTTCTGAACTGCAGATACCAGCTGTGGTTCTGAACTGCCAGCTATTCTGAAGACACAGGCTGTGGTTCGGAACTGCAATCTATTCTGCAGACACAGGCTGTGGTTTTGAATGACCACCTATTCTGTAGACACCAGCTGTCATTCTGAAGTACCATCAATTCTGCAGTCATCGGCTGAGGTTCTGAACTGCCAGCTATTCTGGAGTCACAGGCTGTGGTTCTGAACTTTCATGGTTCTCAACTACATACACTGGCTGTGGTTCTGAACTGCCAGCTATTCTGTTGACACCAGCTGTGGTTCTGAACTGCCACTTATTATGTAGACACTGGCTGTGGTTCTGAATTGCTGTCTCTTCTGCAGATACCAGGTGTAGTTCTGATCTGCCATGTATTCTGGAGTCACTGACTGTGGTTTTGAACTGCCACCTATTCGGGAGTCACTGGCTATGGTTCTGATCTGCCATGTATTCTGGAGTCACTGACTGTGGTTCTGAACTGTCACCTATTCTGTTGGCGTTGGCTGTGGCTCGAACTGCCCTCTGTTCTACAGATTTCAACGGTGGTTCTGAACTGCAAATACCAATTGTGGTTCTGAGCTCCCAGCCATTCTGTAGACACTGACTGTGGTTGTGGACTGCCTTCTATTCTGCAGACACTGGCTGTGGTTCTGTACTGCCTTCTATTCTACAGACACCTGCTGTGGTTTCCAAACTGACAGTTGTAATGTAGCGATTGGCTGTGGCTCTGGACTGTCTTCTATTCTACAGATACCAGCTGTGGTTCTGAAATGACAGCTATTCTGTAGACACTGGCTGTGGTTCTGAACTGCCAGCTATTCTGTAGAGACTGGCTGTGGTTCTGGACTGACTTATATTCTGTAGACACTAGCTGTGGTTCTGAACTGCAAGCTATGCTGTAGACACTGGCTATGGCTCTGGACTGCCTTCTATTCTGCAGACACCAGCTGTGGTTCTGAACCACCTGAAAGAGAGACTGGTGGAATATCCAGTTGTCAAAGGACTACAGGACCCAAGGCAGCATGGTTTCACCAGGGGAAGGTCATGTCTGACCAACCTCATTGAATTTTTTGACTGTGTGACTAGGGAGGTGGATCAGGGGAGGGCAGTGGACATGACCTATCCGGACTTCAGCAAGGCCTTTGACAGTGTGCCACATAGAAGACTATTACATAGACTGGGGAATATGGGTGTGGGCAGGACAGTAGTGCAGTGGGTAGGTAACTAGCTAGGCGGCAGAACACAGATGGTGGTGGTAAATGGCTGTCACTCCACAGAGGGAACAGTGACCAGTTAGGTACCACAGGGATCAGTGCTGGGACCAGTCCTAGTCAACATCTTTATCAGTGACATTGCACGGGACCTAGAAGGCAGAATTTCCCTGTTTGCTGATGACACAAAGCTTTGTAACAGAGTAAACACACCAGAGGGTGTAGACAGAATGAGAAGGGACCTGCAGAAACTTGAAGAATGGTCAGAGGTTTGGCAGTTGAAATTCAATGCAAAGAAGTGCAAGATAATGCATATGGGGCACAAAAACCCTGTCACAATATATCAGTTGGGGGGTGAGGATATAGCATGCACCAAGTAGAAAAGGGATCATGGGGTTATCTCTGATGACCTCAAGGTAGGGAAACAGTGTGACAAGGCAGCAGGTAAAGCAAACAGGATGCTGGGATGCATAGGCAGGGGCAGCACCAGCAGGAAAAGGAGGTCATAATTTCACTATACAATACACTAGTGAGGCCTCACCTTGAGTACAGTGTACAGTACTGGAGATCTTACTTATGTAAGGATATAGACAGGGTAGAGAAAGTTCAGAGGAAGGCAACAAAGATTGTACATGGATTGCATCACAAGTCCTATGAGGACAGGTTGAAGAAATAGAATATGTACCCTGGAGAAGAGGAGGGAGAGGAGATATGATAGAGACATCCAAGTACCTTATATGGAGGAACAGGGTGCAGGAATACACTATTTTAAGTGAAAAAGATGTTACTGGACTAGAAGGCATGGGATGATGTTGGAAAGAGAATGATTCAGAGGAAACGTGAGGAAGAATTTCTTCACAGAACGGGTGGTGTACAAGTGGAACACCCTGCCAGAGGAAGTGGTAGGGGCTGAAACAATCATGGGATTTAAGAATGCATGGGATAGACATGAAGGAATTCTGGAGGTCAGGGTTAAAGGGCAACAGACTTCTAGGAAAACATAAAGTAAACTTACAGGCTCAAATGGGCAGACTAGGTGGGCCGTAGGCCCTAATCTGCTGACACTGTCTATGTATCTATATAACTGCCAGCTGTTCTGTAGACACTGACTGTGGTTCTGAACTGCCAGCTGTTCTGTAGAAACTGGCCGTTGTTCTGGACTGCCTTCTGTTCTGTAGGCACTGGCTATGGTTCTAAACTGTCACCTATTCTGTAGACACTGGCTATGATTCTGGATTGCCTTCTATTCTGCAGACACCGGCTGTTTTTCTGAACTTCCAACTATTCTGTAGACACAGGCTGTGGTTATGAATTGCCTTCTGTCTACTCTGGGCTTTTCTGGCACCACTGACTGATTCTGAGGTGTCATTTATTCTGGAGACATTTTCTGAAGTTCAGAATTGCCATTGATTCTGGAGACGTCGGTTGTGCTTCTGAAATTGACAGTAAAGTCCCCTCATTGTAAGATGTGTCCCTAATTTTACCTGAAATATGATGCTGATACTTTCTCTCAGATTATTGTCCTTCCCAGTAAAAGGGAAAGTATTAGGTTTATAAGACTGCGAGCCATAGAACCATGACAGGGAGGGTAAAAGAGCAGGTGGAGTAGCTCTATAAATAAAGTAAGGGATCAAAGCTACAGAACTAAAAAGTAAAGGGGAGGACAAGAGACACTCTGGGTCACCTTGGAGACAGAGAATGGCATCACAATCCGCACAGGGTTGTATACAGACCCCATCTCAAGGGAGGAAACAGATAAGAAAATGATAGAGGACATTCTCAAAATGGCTGAAAAAGGGAGATACTGTTGATGGGGGACCTGAATATGCCAGATGTTAACTGGATGACATGTACTGCAGCCACATCCAAGAAACAAGGTCATTCTTGATGCCCTGCCGGGGGCAGGCCTTAAACAGGTAGTGTTGGTACCCACTCGGGAAGGAGCAAAACTAGACCTGGTACTCTCAAATGGAGAAAGGATCACAAATTTAGGAGTTAGTAGACATCTGGGAACAAGTGACCACTGCACAGTGTGCTTCACAATAAGCACAACCGTGGAGACAAGCCATACAAAAGCAAGGATACTGGACTTCAGAAGGGCCGACTTTGGCAAAATGGGTGAATACCTGAAGAATGCACTACCAAATGGCCATAAAGGAGGAGTGGAAGAACAATGGAGAAAAATCAAAACTGCTATCATAGAGGCAACAAGCCTTTGTGTGGGACAAATAAAGAAAACAAAATGAAGTAAAACCAATGGTTCTCAAAATAGGTGGCAAGGAAGTTAAGGAGAAAAAGGCTGCATTCTAGAAGTATAAGGAATCACAGAAGGAGCACAACAGGAACTGTATCAATTAAAGCAGAAATAAGTGGGGAAGGCAGTCAGAATGGCAAAGGCCCAAACCAAGGAAAAATAGCCAACTCAGTTAAGAAGGGGATAAAACCTTTATAGGTACATTAGGAGCATAGAAAGGTTAAGGGAGGAATAGTGAAGATTAATAAAGGAGAGGGAGGTGGAAGAGGGAGACAGTGAAAGGCAGAGATACTTGAATCAATACTTTTGCTCAGTATTCACAAAAGAAGATGAGGAGGAGTTACCTAAACAAGGCAATAGAAGCATTCTTGCTAGGGGGGTTGACACCAGTCCATTTACAGAAGAAAGAGTCCTGAAAGAACTCCTAAAACTCAAGGTGGACAAAGCAATTGGGCCTGACGGGATTCACCCCAGAATCCTAAACGGACTAAGGGAGGACCTAATGACACCACTGACGACACTTTTTAACAAATCATGGGAGGATGAGGTGGTACCTGAGGACTGGAAGAGGGCAGATGTGATTCCCTTTCACAAACGTGGGAGCAAGGCAGAAGCAGGAAACTACAGAACTGTAAGTTTGACCTCAGTGGTAGGGAAAATGATGGAATCACTTCTGAAAGAAAGAATTGTTGAGTACCTAGAGGCCAGCGGGGCACAGGACCCAAAGCAGCATGGATTTACAGCAGGAAGGTCATGTCAGATGAATCTAATTGATTTCTTTGACTGGGTGACCAAAGTAACAGACCAGCGAGCGGCTGTGGATATGGCCTACCTAGACTTTAGCAAGGCATCAGTCCCACACAAAAGACTAATAATCAAGTTAGCCAGCCTGGGAGTGGGTTCCAGGGTGGTAGCCTGGGTAGCAAACTGGCTGCACAACAGGACACAGAAGGTAATAGTGAATGGAACACATTCCAAAGAAAGGGGGGTTACTAGTTGCATACCTCAGGGCTCAGTACTGGGTCCAGTCCACTTTAACATCTTTATAGGTGACATTGCAGGGGTCTGGAGGGAAAGGTATGCCTCTTTGCAGATGACACAAGGATCTGTAGCAGAGTTGATACATGAGAGGGTAGAAAGGATGAGAGGGACTTGTCAAGGTTGGAGGAATGGTCAGACATATGGCAACTTGGATTCAATGCAAAGAAGTGCAAAGTAATGTACCTGGGAAACAAAAACCCAGAAGAAGAGTACACAATAGCAGGGGAGGTACTAACAACAACAAAAATGGAAAGGGACTTGGGGGGTAGTCATATCAAATAACTTAAAGATAGGTAAGTAATGTGAGAAGTCAGTAAGGAGAGCCAGGGGGATACTGGGAAGCATAGGAATGGGCATGACAAATAGAAAAAGGGAAGTGGTTATCCCTCTGTACAGACAGTTGGTGATACCCCATCTGGAATACTGTTTGCAGTTTTGGAGACCCCATCTACACAGGGACATAGACAGGATGGAAGCAGTCCAGAGGAGGGCAACTAAAATGGTGCAGGGTCTGCATCTGAAACCATATGAAGAGAGACTGAGAGAGCTTAATATGTATACCCTTGATGAAAGAAGGGACGGGGGACATGATAGAAACTTTCAAGTACCTGAAGGGAATCAACAAAGTCCAGGAGGGTAGCATCTTTCAGAAAAAGAGATGTGTAAGAAAAAGGAGCACAATTTAAAGACAGAGGGGATGGCTAGGGTAATGTGAGGAATCTTTTTTCATGGAGGAGTGGTGGATGCATGGAACCGCCTTCCTGGGGAGGTTGTTGGGTCTAAAACAGTGGGGGAATTCAAACATGCATGGGACAGACATAAGGCAATTGTAGTGGGGGGGGGTTCCAGGAAGTAGGCTGTTGGTTAACTAGAATCTGCAGCTTATCCAATCGGAAGGGAAATGGGCAGACTGGGTGGGCCAAGTGGTCCTTATCTGCCCTCAAAGTCTATGTTTCTATGTAACTTCCCACTATGTCAGCACAGGAGCGTAAAACAGCTGAACCCAATATACATTTAGGAATATAGAAAATGATTATTTTCGATCCCATCTAAATCCAGCAGTTATGTTTCTAAAAAAACCAATGGATTTGAAACATAGGCAAACACAGAGGCACTGTGCTTTGGTGATTACAGCACCAACTTGGAACCCAGGAGCTCAGAAGTTCAAACCCACTGGAGTCATTTACTCAGTTTCCTGATCCCCTGCCCACCAGCTGCAGAAATGGCAGAAGCAGGACCTCATGGAAAAGGAGATGCTGCATCTTAGGTAGCCTATTCTGGGAAATAAATTGTAAAAAAAAAAAAAAAAACTCCCTTCAGTCGGTGATTTGCCTCTGATTTCATAAGCCGTGTCTCTGGGTTTGGAGAAGTAGTTGAAATGCATGATTCTGGAGGTGTTTCATTTGGAGATGCTGTCATGCTCTCTGATTTCGGATACCCCACGCCCGTACAATTGCACCACTGATTTTTGCACATTTAGTGCTTGCAGGTCTAAGGGTCGCAGCAGTCCCCACCAGTGACAAGGCTGCGGTGTGTCACCCATGAAGTAGTGTATAACTGGTAACGGCTGTCCAGAGGCAGAGTCCCAGAATACTGCCCCATGATCCGAATAGTGTCAGGACGAATCTCACAGTCCAGACTAATAAGATTCCCAAATCACACCAGAAGCTGGGACAGAATACGGATTTTGGAAGGACAGAGCTTGCTTAGTAATATTCGATCATGCTAAATCGAAATTTAAAATAAAAACCAGTAGAAATAAAAGCACTAGTTTCCACTGTGTTCGGAGCTTGTGACTGTATGTTTGATAACTCATCCACATTTGAAGCGTCAGCACCCCCATATTGCAGCGACAAAGGCTCAGAGGCAGTACACATGGGAGGGGTTGGTGCAGGTAAGGGTTAATGAATCAAAAGTTTATATATAATTTGTCCTCTCTCTTCTTGTGGGTGAATTAGTGCCCCCACCCACCCAAGAATTTGGACTTTATTGTTGTGCCAATAAACAGTAGAAAATCACTGACTTTGTTTATTTTTCGCTCAACGATCGCCAGAAATCCTGGGCCATTTTATAGAGTTTTGCAGTAATGAAAAATACACCCATACCAAAAATGCTACAAAGCAAAATGACCCAACAAATGTTACAAAGGAAAACATTTTATTTATAAAACTACAAACAAAACTAAATCAACACTTCCGTGTCACAAAAATTAACGTATGTATATAATGCCCTCCACCCCTGACACTACATCAGACCATATGACAAAACAATTTTAAAATTGTGAATTACCCAACCAGCTGCTGCTCCTAGTATCAATTGTCCAAAACACGGGCTAGTAAATGGAGAGCTCGGCTACCAGTGCACCTATCAATCCACAGTCCATAGTGTTAGTGACTACAAGAAAGTCAGAAAACAAGAAATAACGTTATTTACATACTCCGTCAGAATATAACTCCTGCATAGTATCTACAGTGTATATACTTTAAAAAAGTTACAGATGCTGGGCTTTTATAACTTTGCAAAAATACTGTCAGTGCAAGCTATAGTTTCGTGTTTGGACAGACTTTTGATTTGGTTCTCAAGTGCTAGAGGAAAGCAGTGAAATGAAAGCATATTTCCATCATTTTATAAAATGACTATACCTCTTGTTAGCTTTCTCTTGTTGGTCTAAAGAGTCGAATGGGAGCAGAATCAAAGACTATAAAAGAAAACAATAGGATTTTAGTTAGACATATGGAAAGAATCAGAGCTGCTGAAAGTTAACAAAACGAATGCTAATTGAATATAGTTCCTTTTATAGCACTCCTTTAGTTTGGGTCACGCAAATATTTTGTTTCCGTACTTGAGCTGAAACTCTCACAACAGAGCAGAAAGGAATCAGTTTCTAGACGATGTAGCAAATTGACAAGATTATCTACATCACCTTGGGGACAAAGCATAGGAATACGAAAAGTTACGAATTAGACAACACAAAACGAGAGAAAAGGGTGCTGTCTGCTTCTGAGTCTACAGACACCGTAAGAGATGCAAATGGGGGTTGGGCATTCATTTGTAGCAACGCTATCAGAGGACCCAGCTAATATAAAAATAAATAAATTGAAATCTCCCCATCGCAGTACTGGTGAAACATATGGCCAGTAACTTACCAGGCTATCAGTACTATCTAGGTGCTTGTCACAGGTGTCAGAAGGAATTGTTATCTGTGAAATTAACTAAGCGTAGAAAGATTTGCAAAGTAGGGGGAGTGGCTTAGCTAGAAGGAGCCAGGATAAAACCAGATTTAAGCACTTCCCTAGATAGCTTCTGCCAGAGAACAGACAGAACACCAGGAGGAAGGAGCTACTGATATTACTAAAACTTCTCTAGTGGGACCATATTGCCCTCCTTCCTTCCCCTCCACCCTAAGCCAAATCTACTTTTATAGGCACAGGATTTAACTGACAACAGGAACTTCCTGTTTGGGAGCAGGAAGTGAGTCATCACAGAGCCACCAAAGACTCACCATCCTAGAAGGGCAAGAGTAGCTCTCCGCCCCCAGCTGCTGGAGGTCTGACTCTGAGCAAGTAAGGAGACTACTGAGAAATATAGGAACTTCTTGTCTTAGAACAGGAAGATCAGGAGCTAAAAAGGCCCAGAGGCAGTAAGTAAGTAGGGGAAGAAAAAAAGTAAAGTAGAAAAGAAAAATAAACAAACCGAGTAAAGAGTTAGGGGGCCAGAAAAAGACATGATGGGAGTGGTGCAGTGCAGTGGCTGTGGAGCAGCAGTCTTCCGGAAGACATTCTGGAGGATGCAGTGTTGTCTCATCTGCAGGCACCTCTCTGGGCTGAGGGAGGAGGTTGCTCATTTCCAGGCTGAGTTGGCCAGGATTTGTGGGACCTCCTCTCCCACCCAGGGACCACCAGAGTCACTGCCATTGACTCAGAGGTTGCCAAGAAAGAGGAGCGGTTGGACCACAGTGGGCTCAGGGAGGGTGAGGTGGTGGAACAGAGGTGCATCCCTCCAGTTGTACCTCTCCACAATTTCTATGCCGTTCTGGATAAGTATGGTTCCTCTATGGAGGCACCCACAGTGGAGACCAAGGAGGATGCTGGGAACCTCCACAAAGGAGACCCACAGGAGGGTGGCATGGGACTCCACAGGGGAAGGAAACAACTCCTGGTGGGGGACTCCATTGTTAGGAAGGTAGACCTGGGGGAGGGAGGTAAGGTGCCTGCCTGGTGCTATGGCTTGGAGGGACAGGGAGTGAATCCTCAGGATCACATGTCCACCTAGGGACAAATGACCTGGATAAGAAAGGGATCAGAGCAGTGCAAGAAGCATTTGTGGAGATGGGGATGGGCCTTAGACAAATAGCACACACAGTAACCTTCTCGGAGGTGCTGCCTGTCTATGGCATGGATGTGATGTGATTCCCCTTCACAAAAGCGGGAGCAAGACAGAGGCAGGAAACTACAGACCTGTCAGTTTGACCTTGTGGTAGGGAAAGTGATGGAATCACTTTTGAAGGAAAGAATTGTTGAGCACCTAGAGGCCATTGGGGCACAGGACCCAAAGCAGCATGGGTTCACAGCGGGAAGGTCATGCCAGACGAATCTAATTGATTTATTTGACTGGGTGACCAAAGTAGTAGACCAGGAAGGGGCTGTGGACATGGCCTACCTAGACTTTAGTAAGGCATTTGACACAGTCCCACACAAAAGATTAGTAGTCAAATTAGCCAGCCTTGGAGTAGGTCTCAGGGTGGTAGCCTGGGTAAAACATTGGCTGAACAACAGGACACAGAAGGTAATTGTAAATGGAGTCCACTCTGAAGAAAGAGGGGTTACTAGTGGGGAAGAGGGTTCAGTATTGGGTCCAGTCCTTTTAATGTCTTCATAAGTGACATTGCAGAGGGACTGGAAGGAAAGTATGCCTCTTTGCAGATGACACAAAGATCTGCAACAGGGTTGATACACAAGGAGGCGTGAAAAGGATGAGAAGGGACTTGGCAAGGTTGGATGAATGGTCAGAAGTATGGCAGCTTGGATTCAATGCAAAGAAGTGCAAAAGTAATGCAACTGGGAAACAAAACCCAGGGAAGATTACACAATGGGGGTAGAAACAACAACAAAATGGAAAGGGACCTGGGGGTAATCATATCAGATGACCTTAAGGATGGCAAGCAATGTGAGAAGGCGGTAGAGAGGGCTGGGGGATACTGGGATGTATAGGGAGAGGCATCACCAGCAGAAAACAGGAAGTTGTTATCCCCCTGTACAGATAGTTGGTGAGACCCCATCTGGAGTACTATGTCCAGTTCTGGAGACCCGATCTCCGCAAGGACATAGACAGGATGGAGGCAGTCCAGAGGACAGCAACTAAAATAGTGCAGGGTCTGCAAGAGAAGCCATACAAGGAGAGGCTAAAGGAGCTTAAAATATATACCCTTGAGGAAAGGAGGAAGAGGGGGGACATGATAGAAACGTTTAGGTACTGCAGTGGAATCAACAAAGTCCAAGATCATAGCTTCTTGCAGAAAAAGAGATGTGCAAGAACAAGGTTACACAATTTGAAGATACAGGAGGGATGGCTCCGGGGCAATGTTAGGAAGTATTTTTTCACAGACAGGGTGGTAGATGCATGGAACAGCCTTGCTGAGGAGGTTGTGGGGTCTAAAACTGTGAGAAAATTCAAGAATACATGGGACAGACATAAGGCAATTTTTGTGGGGGGTAGGAAGAAATAGGCTGTTGGTTAAATAGGATCAGCAGCTTATCTTCTAGGTAGGGAAATGGGAAGACTAGGTGGGCCAAGCAGTCCTTATCTGCCATCAAAGTCTATGTTTCTATGTAGAGGACCATCTGATGGATGCAAGTAATCCCTTTCTACCATAACAGAAGTTGTGAGAGGGGACCGCCTGATGAATGAAAGTAATCCCTTCTTGCCACTGCAGAATCTGTGAGAGGATGGTCTGATGGATGGCAGAATCCTTCCTGCTACTACAGAAACTGTGGGAGCAGGGAATCTGATGGATGCAGGAACTGCCTGACACTACAGAAGCTGTGGGAGGGAGTGTCTGATGGATGCAAGGAATCCTTCCTGCTACTATAGAAACTGTGGGAGCACGGTGTCTGATGGATGCAATGAATCCCTTCCTGACACTACAGAAACTGTGGAAGGGAACGTCTGCTGGATGCAATGAATTCCTTCCTATGAGCCTTGTCTCCTGACATCTTGGCCTTGAGCCAGCAGCACCACATAGCCAGCTTGTTTTCTTTTATCTTAGCATACATAAAAAAGATATGCCAATTAATTTGTTTAACAGCATAGCAGCTTATCTATAAGACTATGAAATAATTTAATGTTGAGTGTACATCATATGGATGAAACCTGGAATTAATGTAATACCAGAATGTGCCCAGAGCTGTCATGATTATGGTTTTCCTGTTGCTGCCAGTCAGAATTCCCCTTGCATAGAAACAAAGAATTTTCCAGCAGATAAGGACTACATGGCACAACTAGTCTGCCCCTTTCCCCCTGCCTGTAATACAGTTGCAGATCCTATTTGGTCTTTGACCCCCTTGACCCCTACTAGCTCACACCTCCTGCTGGAATGCCTCTGAATACCCAGACTGGCCAACCCAGCCACGTGGAATGCCCTGACTATCAGAATGTCTGCCACAACTCAAAATGCCCACCTTGCCAGAATGCGGATGAAACCTACCACAGTGCTAGGCTGGAATTTGCAACGTGCAGCAGCCATTTCAGAGGATCAAGTGGCATTTCTGGTGGGTCTGGTCACATTTCCAGTCGGTTGGGGCACTCTGGCTGATGTCAGTAAGGCGTATTCTACATCTGGATCAATTCCATTTTTTAAACCAGATCCTCTTCAAAGTGTGCACGCTTGACAATAGGGTTGGTACTGATAGGAACGGAGATGGGAGAGAGTTCAGGCAGAGATCAGTACAAAGTCAGACATGTGCGTACAGGACTGTGGGGAATCCAAATGTCAAACATTTTATACCAGCTCAAAAGCACAGCTGTAGCACTGCTGCAAGAGATCAAGGGACCTGGGTTCAGGGACAAGCCTCAGTCATTGGGGTTTGTCCAGGAAGTACCATCAAGCATGCCAGAGGATCGCTCCCTTCTCCCAGGGAGGGAGGGCAGTCAGGTCTGGTGCAGTACTGCCCCTAGGGAACCTCAGGTGGTAGTGCACTCAGAGCAGGTTACTAGGCTGAGTGACACTGACTGACGCCTCCCACACTTGGTTGTGTACATCGAGCCTGCACACACTCCACATTAGCATCCCATGGGTATCACTATGAATTGGTCAAAATCTAGACCAGGGGCACAATGAAGGTCCATCCCCTCACAGGCACCACACCAATGATGTGGCCATTTCCCAAATCAGATCCGAATTTGCTGTAGCCCAGGCTCTGCTGCACTTGCCATGGGGGAAGTCATTGAGAAATCAGAATCGACTGGTAAATCTTCAGAAAGCTGGGGAATGGGGCTGGGGTTGTCCAAAAGGGCATCATCTGAGTGCTGATGGATAAAAGAAATTAATGCCAGAGGTCAACATTTTAATTATAGTACTGAACTAGCTATTAGTGTCAGCCAACTCCAGTTGTCAGGCTCTCATGCAGTTCTAGTGATTAGTAAACATTCTCATTTGTACTTTGAACCCTTTAGTGAAAGATCTTGCAGGGGCGGAAAACAAGGAAGTGTACCATATGTAGAACAGCAGTACGTATCCGAGCAATGAAGCAGCCTGTAAGAAAGTAACAGTGTGTTTCTCAAAAATGACCCTGATAGCCCCTGTGAACTGTATCTTTAGAACAATAATCAAAAGAATCAGTACATTGGTGTTGTGGAATGAAAACGAAACCTACTAAAAAGTACAACAATCTGTGAGAACAGGCAGGTCTGCCTTTCTGGGAAGCAACTTCGTCCAGCAACTCTGCAGTGAATGTGAGTACATTACTGAAACTGCTAGATCGTCCAGGTTTGTGTGTGAGTGCAGCAATTGGGGTATAAACAAATATGAAAAAGAAACCCCAGCTGCGATGGCGATGCCTTCATTATCAGCTTATTTTCCCCTTTTGTTATTGGGAGACTGGGGCTATTGCGCAGATATGGCACCAGTGGTTAGGCAAATTTAAAGAGTTACTGCTTGCTTTCAATGTGAGTGACCCACAGAGACAGAAGGCACTGTTAGAGGATAATCACAAACACAATAGGAACCATAGGAGATGCATCATGCTGTAAGGGAAGGAAAATAATGAATGAGTCCGTCTGCGAGGTTCCTGTAAGTGCTCGCTGACTGGGGGGGAGGTGCAACACGTTAGCGTGGTGGGAGGTCCTGAGACTGCGGAGTAAAATTCAGGTCGAATACAAAACTTGCAGTGCACTGAAATGCTGGAAAATAAGTAAAATGAAACAAACCACAGGAGACAAGGTAAGCCACCAGTTTTTTTCATTAAATGACAGAGACTGCTGGAGATGGCTGTACAGTAAAAATGCATACAGACAGAACCTGACAGTGTCGCTTTAAGGAGCATCTGTTGTTCCACCTCCTTATTAACATCACTGACAGCATGTTTCAACACCTTGGCCTATGCCTTGGCCCCAGCATTTGAGATCACCTTCACAATCAGGTTCACCATTTCCTACTTATCCTCTTGTTCAGGGTGGCTACAGGTGGGTGAGGCCTCTACCCTCTGGAGTCCCAAGGATCACCCCCCCTTGTTGCTATTGTCATCTGAAGATGACATCAGCACGGTGGATGATGTAAATGGCATCTCTTTCACATGACTGCTTAATACTTCCAATTGCTGAAGTAATTTTGTCACCTTAATTCTATACTTTGCATAGTCTACCCTGCCTTTGAACTTGTCTCTTTCTCACATGATCCTGTAAAACTCTGTACAGGGCACTCATATCGTGAGCTTCACTATGCTGTTTCTCCAGTTCATTCTGGCATTATTTAAACTCTCACTCCAACTCACCATACTCACTTTTCAGCAAGTCATTCATACACATATGCAAACCATTCAGCTTTAACACATGTTGCTCATCTTGTAACCGATCATTCTCTTCCTCAATCTAAAGATTTATGTATCCTTTTCCTGCCTAATATGTTCAAGTTCTTCCTGTTTCTCTTGCTCAGACTTTTCAGTTCTCTTTCCAAATCCCTCTGGCACTTGCCTGCTTCCTGGCATTTGGAACCTAACTCTTTTTTTTAGAGATAGGACTTCAGACTCTATTGCTTGGACTAAAGCATACAGGGTGGCTACCATTACCCCTTTCTGGTCAAGCTTCTAGTAGCAGACTTATTCTCCATATACTGGCTGCTGATATATGTACTAGATTAGTCTGAGATTTTGCATCCAGTGCAAAATCTTCACATCCTCCATGAGAGGATAGGAAATGTAGGACGTCCAATTTGAGCTCAGTATTAATGGCCATTTTTGAAGGTTTCCCTTTTCTGCACTAACTGAAAATCCAAGGCTTACCAGTTCACCTCGAAACTCACAGTTAGACAGCTGTGCCTTCTGGATGCAGAGAACACTTTCAGTAGCCATCCATGGTGAAAGAGAGGTGAGGCTCCAGTGCCTGCATGATTCCTATTGCATTCTCTACACTACACCTAATAGGTGAACTGGTTCAGTTCTGTCCAATCAGGTCCTGCCACAATTATCACTTTTATTACTCAGCAGAGTCTAGATCTGTGGCACAACGTAACACAGAAGCCTAGATGCAGCAAAGAAAGTTTGTTCCAGAAACTACAGATAAGCAGCATATCTGCTGGGAGTTCAGAAGCCTCTGCAACACCATGGTGTCATCATGTAAAGTCAGAGAAAAACAGTCTTACACACAGTCTTATACTAGTGATAACAAAGTATTTTTCTAGGTAATGTTCTTTGCCAAAAGGCAGAGAAGCAAAATACATCAATTCTATTGGTGGGTTTTTGGTGGGCAGCTTGCACCTAGGACAGTTAGATCATCCTTGGTTTTGCATGTACACACTGATAAGGGTATATGCAGTAGCTGACTAAGGCTAG
This sequence comes from Neoceratodus forsteri, assembly GCA_016271365.2. NCBI lineage: Eukaryota > Metazoa > Chordata > Ceratodontiformes > Ceratodontidae > Neoceratodus > Neoceratodus forsteri. The sequence goes on along the minus strand of CM028134.1, from coordinate 312,856,507 downwards.
CTTTGGGTAACAAAACAACAATTCATAAAAGGTACTATTACAACAGCGTAGAAAGCTGTAGGTGGTGTACAACTACTACCAAATAATAGTGCTTGATAACAATATTCCTAAACACAAAGGCAAAATAAATATGGGTTGCACTTTATGCATCTTATGCCACGCTGAAGCATGTATGGGGTATATGGATATGTGGGGTGTCACGTGCAATGGTAATAAAGTCTATGCCGACAATTTGGTTGCTGTTTTGGTGGAAATGCAAGAGCAGGGTCCTCCAGGCCCTGCGCTTCCATAACATCATACATGTACACATCTATGGAGGGTTGGGAGCACAGGGCCTAGTTGGCCCTGCGCTCACCCAGGGAAATGAGGATGTGATTGTAGTGTCTCAGAAAGTAAGGAAATTCTTTGCAAAAAAACTGTATCAATGTAACAGTTAGGGTAACGTAACACCATAAAAGCAGTAAAATGAAGCGTTAAGTTTGAAACCCTAACACGCCCCCACCCCCAAGCAGCAAATGGGAAAAAAATAGTCTTTTGGTCTCTGAGTCTTATAAATCAGTGGTGGACTTCCTGGGGGTTATCCCAACCCTAATGCCCACCTCATTCCATGAGCAAATAATCCTTTCTTCATGCAGAGGCCACAGGGTGAGGAGTAAGCATTAGGTTGACAGACCCCAAGGAAAATCTCACCACTGATTCTGCAAAACACTGGAGACCAAAAACCATAGTGTTTTTTCTTTTGCTTCGAGAGATAAGGCCCAAAGTAAGGATATTAGGGATAGAAACTCTAATGCCACAATTCCCTACTTTGTCACTTTTACCCTAACTAGCTCATTAATGAAGTCTTTGCAATGATTTCCTTACTTTTGAGATAGTATAATCATATCCTTATTTGTCTGTGAGCACAGAGCCATCTGGGCAAATAATATACCATTATACTCTCTCAAAAACTTAAGCATGGATCTCATTATGGACAGATCCACAGGGAAATAGGATATTATTACAATATCCTAAAAATTATGGGTGAATGGCACCGTGAGTCTCACACACAAATATGAATACCATTATGGAGTGATGGAAGTGTAGGCGTTTTGGATGGATGGCAATGCAGGGCTCAGAGGGCACTGTGCTCCCACACACAAACATGTATAGCATTATGGAGTGATGGGAGTGCACTGTCTGGAAGACACTGCATCTCACAGGAAATAAGGATACAATTATAATATCTCAAAAATTATGCATGGATGTGAGCCCAGCTCTCAAAGTAAGGATGTTAGGGATGGAAACCCTAATGCCATGTTTGCCTTCTTTTGTCACTTTAACCCTAACTACTGTGTTAATAAAGTTTTTTGAAATACATTTCCTTACTTTTTGAGATAGTATAATCATATCCTTATTTGCCTGTTGGAGATGCATATATGTACTGTATGTTGCTGTGGAAGCACAGGAAGGATCCTCTGGGCCTTGTGTTTCCATTTGTAGGAAAACAGCAGTGAAGTCATCAGCATAGCCTTCTTATTACCCCACCTCATGTACCCGATACACTCAATTTTGAACCCCCCCAAAACATGATTCTGCACCTTCGCAATGTCTTTCCACACCACAGGTGATAAAACACACTTTGGCCAGGATTTGAAAGGTGACAGCAGTCATGTTCATGAGAAGGTCTAAAAAATGGCTATGTTAAAAATTTGAAGTAAAATTATTTAAAATGACCCAAGTCATGGGTGAGTGTAGCAAAATTTCAACAGATAAGCATAACTTTGCCATTTTTACATATTTTGAGCCCAGATTTTCAACATAGCCTTCTTCTAACTCCACCTCATGATCAATGGCAGTGAAATTTTTCAAACCCCACCAAAAGATGATTTTGGCAAGAGATCACAAAGTTGCCTTTAGAGCCAAATTTGCCTAATTCCACCATAATTGTTTATGAGATAGGGTCCCAAGAAAGCCATGCTGAAAATTTGGGCTCAGAATATGCAAACATTTCCAAGTTATGCATCAAAGCTGAAATCGCATTGAAATACAATGAACTGCATTTACCTTAGTTTCTCATTCTGCAGTCAGCGTTCCAGCAGTAACAGATGGAGCTGGTAAAGCAGCATGAGGGCAGCAGGACATCCCAAATGCTGCTCCTGTGCAACTGAGTAAACCAATGTGACTGCAGAAATTCAACAGAACTGGAGATCAGCAGCATTCAGAGAGCTGAGTCATGCCACCGTTCAATGCAACATAGCCTAGTGATCTGTCAGGACATGAACTGTGTCCCCCGCATCATGCCACTGAGCCATGAGGTCCCCTACACTGCCTCTCACTCATCAGGATCTGAGGTAGCAGTACCTTGTCGCACCATCATATTAAAGCATTTTTGTATCACAGGTAAGTGATAACGCACCAAGAGGATTATTTCACTTTATAGATTATATTGTGACTCCTATTAGGTGGACAAAAATCATTCAGGTGGTCTTTGCAGTAGAGTACATTGCCTTCTTACATCGAAATATAGAAATTGTTGGCAGATAAGGACTGCTAGGCCCATCCAGTCTGCCCATAGGCCCTATACATTGTATGTGGCCACTGACCCTATGTGATCAATGGCTTTTCATCACTCCCTCCCCTCTCAGGCTTCTCTTGTGCCTGTCCTAGGCATACTTAAATCCCTCCACTCTGCCTGCCCCCATTACCTCCTGTGGCAGACTATTCCAAGTGTCAACTACCCTGTCTGTGAAGAAAAACTCCTCATATTACCTCTTCATCTACCCCTTCCAATTTCATATTGTGCCCCTTGTTCTAGTGTACTTTTTCACATTGAAATGGTCCGCCACCTGCACCTTGTTTATGCCCTTGAGGTACTTGAAAGTTTCAATTATGTCCGTTGCTGTCTCTTCTCCTCCAGTGAGTACATATTGAGGTCCTTGTCTCTCCTCATATGTTTTGTGGTGCAATCCCTGCACCATCTTTGTTGCCCTTCTCTGGATAGTCTCCACCTTATCTTGCCCTTGCACAGGTGTGGCCTCCAGAACTGCACAACAGTACTCAGGTGAGGCCTTATCAATGTTTTATACGATGGCATCACCACCTCCTGCCTCCTGCTAATGATATCCCCGGCCTATGTACCCCAGCATGCCACTGACCTCCCTGCTGCCTTTGTACACTGCTTTGATATCTTAAGGTTATCAGAAATGATAACCCCAGGTCCCTTTCTCTCTGGCAACAGTCAGCTCCCCCAACCTGTAGTTCTCCCCAAGATTCCTCTATCCAGGTGCATTACTTTGCACTTCTTTGCATTGAACCTTAGTTGCCACATCTCTGACCATCTTACAAGCTTCTCCAGGTCCTCCTTCTTTTTCTGCACCCCTTCTGGAGTATCCACCCTGTTGCAGATCTTAGTGTTATCTACAAACAGGCAGACCTTTCCTTCCAGCACCACTGCAATGTCACTGATGGAGACACTGAGCAGGACTGGTCCCAGTACTGATCCCTGTGGTACTCCACTGGTCACCCCCTCTCGCCAGATTGTACCCCATTTACCACCACCCTATGCCCCCTGTCTGTTAACCAGCTCCTAATCCAGTTCATCACCTTGTCTTCCATGCCCAGACTACCCATCTTGTTAATCAACCTTCTATGTGGGACAGTGTCGAAGGCTTTGCTGAAATCTATGTAGGTGACATCTACCGCCCCTCCCTGATTTAGTTCCCTAGTCATCCAATGAAAAAAATCTATTAGATTCATTTGACATAAACTTCCAGCTGTGAATCCATGTTGCTTCAGATCCTGTGCACTGCTGAATTCCATATGTGCCACTATCCTTTCTTTCAGAAGTGTCTCCATATTTCCCACCACTGAGGTGAGGCTGACTGGCCTGTAGTTTCCCACCTCCTCCTCCCTACTGCAGCTTTTGTGCAGTGGGACTACATATGCCCTCCTCCAGTCCTCTGGAATGACATCTGTGTTGATTACCTCTGTGAACAGGGCCACCAGAGGCACTGCTAGTTCCCTTCACAGCTCCTTTAATATCCTCAGGTGGATGCCATCTGGCCCCACGACCTTATCCACCTTCAGCTTTGTGAGTTCCTCCAGAACTCTTTCCACTTTGAATGGACTGGTGTCCACCCCCCCCCCCCAAATTGCCTCTGCAACAGAACTGTGGTCCTTGATCCTCCTCCTACTTAGTAAATACTAAGCAGAAGTATTTGTTCAGTATTTCTGCCTTGTCCAGACCAGATCCCCTCCTCATACTCTCCTTCTCTCCTTTGAGCCTCACAATCCCCCCGGTTTTCTTCTTTCACTGATGTACCTATAAAATGCTTATCCCCATTGTTTACAGACTGTGCTAAGCCCTCTTCTGTCTGTGCCTTCACCCTCCTAACAGCCTTCCCTGCTTCCCTTGGACATTCAATGTACACACAGAAACATAGGATTTAATGGCAGATAAGGATCACTTGGCCCACCTAGTCTGCCCATTTGCCTAACTGATGGATAAGCTGCAAAACCTAGTTAACCAACAGCCTACTTCCTCCTACCCTCCACTAGATTTGCCTTATGTCTGTCCCATGCATTTTTGAATTCCGCCACTGACTCAACAACCTCATCAGGAAGGCTATTCCATGCATCCACAACCCTCTCTGTGAAAAAAATACTTTCTCACATTGCCTCTGAGTTGTCCCCCTCTATCTTCAAATTTTGCCCACTTGTTCTTGCACATCTCTTTTTCTGAAATATGCTACCCTCTTAGACTCTGTTGATTCCCTTAAGGTATTTGAAAGTTTCTATCATGTCACCCCTCCCTCCCTCTTTTCCTCAAAAATATACATATTAAGCTCCATTAGTTTCTCTTCATAAGCCTTCTGGTGCAGACCCTATACCATTTTGGTTGCTCTCCACTGGACAGCCTCACCCTGTCTATGTCTTTGAGGAAATGGGGTCTCCAGAACTGCACACGGTACTCCAGATGGGCTCTCACCAACTGTCTGTACAGAGGGATAACGACTTCCAGTTTTCTACTGATGATGCCTCTCTCTATGCATCCCAGTATCCCCCCAGCCCTCCTTACTGCCTTTTCACATTGCCTGCCCACCTTTAGGTTATCTGATATAACTACCCACAGGTCCCTTTCCATTTTTGTTGTTGTCAGTATCTCACCCCCCACTGTGTACTCTTCCCCTGGGTCTTTTCTTCCCAGGTGCATTACTTTGCACTTCTTTGCATTGAATCTAAGCTGCCATACATTTGACCATTCCTCCAACCTTGCCAAGTTCCTGCTCATCCTTTCCACTCCACCTTGCGTATCAACCCTGTTGCAAATCTTTGTGTCATCTGCAAAGAGACATACTTTTCCTTCCACTCCCTCTGCAATGTCACTTATAAAGACATTAAAAGGGACTGGACCCAGTACTGAACCCTGCAGTACCCCACTAGTAACCCCCTTTCTTCAGTGTGGACTCCGTTTACTATTACCCTCTGCATCCCGTTGTTCAGCCAATGTTCTACCCAGGCTACCACCCTGGGACACACTCCCAGGCTGGCTAATTTTTTTATTAATCTTTTGTGCATGACTGTGTTAAATACCTTGCTAAAGTCTAGGTAGGCCATGTCCACAGCCCCTCCCTGGTATACTACTTTGGTCACCCAGTCAAAGAAATTGATTAGATTCCTCTGACATGACCTTCCTGCTGTGAATCCATGCTGTCTTGGGGCCTGTCCTCCACTGGCCTCTAGGTACTCAGCAGTTCTTTCCTTCAGAAGTGATTCCATCATTTTCCATACCACTGAGGTCAAACTGACAGGTCTGTAGTTTCCCGCCTCTGCCTTGCTCCCACTTTTGTGAAGTGAAATCACATCCACCTTCCTCCAGTCCTCAGGTACCACACCATCCTCCCAAGATTTGTTAAAAAGAATAGTTGATGGTGTTACTATTTCTCCCCTTAGTTCTTTTAGAATTCTGGGGTGAATCCCATCAGGCCCCATTGCTTTGTCCACCTTCAGTTTCAGGAGTTCTTTCAGCACCCTTTCTTCTGTGAAAGGACTAGGATCAACCCCCCTTTCCAGCGTGCTTATATTGACTGGATTAGGTACCTTCCCTCCTCTTCCTTTGTGAATACTGAGCAGAGGTATTCATTCAGAATCCTGCTTTCTCACTGTCCCTCTCTGCCCACCCTCCTCCTCTTTATTCAGCCTCAGTATCCTTCCCTTTGTCATTTTCACTCCCTAATGTACCCATAGAAGCTTTTACCCCCCCCTCTTAACTGAGTTGGCTATCTTTTCCTTGGTTTGGGCATTTGCTATTTTGACTGCCTTCCCCGCTTCCTTCTGCTTTCACTGGTACAGTTCTCTGTCCTGCTACTTCTATGTTTCCTTATACTTCCTGAATGCTATTTTTTTCTCCCTAACCTTCCCTACCACCTCTTTTGAGAACCACAGTATTTTTTCTTTCATTTTGATTTGTTTATTTGCTTCACACAAAGGCTTGTTGCCTCTATGATGGCAGTTTTGATGTTTCCCCATTGTTGCTCCACCCTTCTTGCCTGTTTGCTAGGGCTTTTCTGAGCCACTCTCCCATTCTGACAGAATCAGCCCTCCTGAAGTCCAATACCTTCACTTTTGTATCGCTTGACTCTACAGCTGAGTTTATCATGAACCACACTGTTTGGTGGTCACCTGTTCCCAGATGGCTACCCACTTCTAGATCAGAGATCCTCTCTCTGTCCCCATTTGAGAGTACCATGTCTAGGATTGCTCCGTCCTGAGTGGGTTCCAACACTAGCTGTCTGAGGCATGCCCCCTGTAGGGCATTGAGAATGGCCCTGCTCTTGGATGTGGCTGCAGCAAAGGTGCTCCAGTTAACATCTGGAATATTCACTCAATCAATCAATTATTCAAATCTTTATTTATCCAGGTGAACATCATTGAACAAGCTCATTTGCAAGGTTGACCTGGTTATTACCAGGTCAAAATACGTCACAAAGAATTTTTTTTTTTACAGTCACAGTGACAATAACATCATCATAACAACAAATGTGCCCCATCAGCAATATCACCTCCCTGTCCTTCTCCCTTTGACTCCCCTTATATTTCCTGAAACTCAGCCTTTTAGCCCTGACTTTGCCCTCCACCTCTTTGGAGAACTATGGTGGTTTCCTTCTTCTTTTCCCTTTGGCCAGTATCCTAACACATCGGTTTGTTGTATCCACTATGGCTCCTTTCAGTTTCTCCCATTGTTCTTCCGCCCCCTCTATTACCTCTCCCTTCCCCTGGACTGCTTGTATACACCTACCCATTTTACTGAAATCCACCCTCTGGAAATCTAATACTCTTGCCCTTGTGTGGCTTAATTGACTCCATGTCTCCATGTTGAACCACACCATGTGGTTGTTACTGGACCCCAACTGCCCTTCTACCTGTATTTCTTTGACTCTGTTCCCATTGGTCCATACCAGGCCCAGAATTAACTTTAACTTATTTATGTACAGTACAAGGGGTTGGCAGCAAGAAATTAGTGCAGGGATGGGGCACACTGTCTTGAGACAGCAGAGCCAGGGGCATCATTTAGGGGTAGCCAGGAGTTGAAATCAAGACCGCAATGATTTCTTTGCAACCATTTTGCTGTCCACTGCATCCCCTAAACAAAGGTTTTCCTAGCATTTTCTTATATAAAATTTGGTGGTTGGAGGAGCTTCGCAACCCCCTTTGATTCTACTAAAACATGCTTTTGTCAGTGAAATTACACTTCTGCTGTGGAGTGTAATAAGTAGCAGAGTGATTGTGCTTCAGCTCCAAAATGTTGTGCTTCATTCAGAACCCAGTGACATTGGAGCTACCTTCTCTCAGTGTAGTAGCAAGACATTATGCATAGTTCTGCTATGCAGCTATAAAATCACCTCTGCAAAGTCTGAGTCGGACTGAGTAGCAGTCTCTGCCTGTTAGTGTGAATGTAGAAAAAAATATCACTTATTTTTAAAGACAAGGAACAAACCACGCTATCAGTACCATAGGAAAGAAGCTCCCAAACATTTTTCAAGGTGTAGGTGCTTCTTAGTTCTTAAACCCATGAGCACCCAATTCTTTTCACTGTATTTTTTTTAAGGTAGCGCAATTATAATATAAAGCTGTTTCCAATGTTTTTATTTGTACTAATTGTGGAAATTGGTCCTTGAAAGATTCAGGAAAATCTGGGACTGGTTGATAATCCTCAGAGAAAATACCTCCTGCCCCTTCTCTGTGCATAATAAATGCTGCTTTTTTCTCCAAGTCCCTTTCACCAACTTGTTGACCCTGAAAGAGCTCACTGAGCATTTTTGACTCTGAGTTTGTCTGATTCATACCCACAGGGGAAATTCCTCTAAAATTAATATGCTGGAGTACGATCCTTCAAAAAGGCAATGAATTACTTTATCAGTAAATCACAATGTGTAGAATCATTCAGTTCAGCCAAATGTTCAATGGTCTAAAATCATGTTGTATTAATTCAAAAAGCTGTTATAAGCTAAATGCTTATTGTCAGCATGCCAGTCTAATTCAAAAATCACACTGTGTTAACTATATTGTTAAGTGGGATTTTTATGGAGGAGTGTTTTATGTTTGATATTTGACTATATTTATTTTGGGATATGTGCTTATTTAGTGCCTGGGAATGTGGGGTCTGTGCCTTTAAGATATGAACTTGAATGTATTTTTCTCACAGCCAGACCTTCCTCCCCTCCACCAATGAGGAAGAACTTTTGTAGTTCAAAGTGCAAGCACCTGTGTGTTTTCATTCTGTTTGTACAGCTAGCCTACACAATTATTTTTTTTAGCACTTGATGCAGTTTGGGGAGTTTTTTTCTACAGAACGGATATTGTGTTTTTTTCTTGTCTTTGTTTGCTGATATTGTGAACCGTGATTCTGTTCCATTTAATCAGTGTGTGCCAGAGTTTATTTGCATTGTTGGATGACTTATTTTTATGTCTGTGACCTGTCTAGTGTGGTAGGAGGATCCTAAACTTCTTGGGCTGTGGTTTGTTTGTACCTTCTGGATTGCTCGTGTTATTTTGCTTTAAATAAAAGTTGCCATTCTTGTAGCACTGAGAGTAGCAGCAATCTTTCAGTTTTGGTGAATGTGGTAGGAGGGCTGAGATAGCAGAAACAGGGAAAACTGCATTTTGTCAGTCTATTATGATACCTGACTAATGGGTTCTCAGATAAGATGAAAGAGAGAAGATAAATTCTGCATGTAATAGGGGATTTACTCCCAGCATTTCCTCCTGCCTGTGTACTCTTGGTTACTTGGTTTGGCTAGACAAAGAAGGCCTGATGGCCCATTATTATGTCTCCCACTCTGAGTGGATGTATTATTTTGCCCATGCTGATGAAATGAAATTATCCAGTTCTTTCTTGAATCTAGCAAATGTAGGCATGCTTACTAATGTGGAAGGAAGCTTGTTCCACAGACACATAGCACTCATTATTGGATTCCTGTGTGGAATCTGCAAGAATATCAAAAACCTAGCAAGTATTTTATGACCTTCATCCCCCTTAAATAATCAAAGTGTTTCTTCACCTGTTTATAATTACTGTGCATCTTAATACTATAACCAAAATGTAAATAAAAATTAATAAATAATTATTGTGTGACTTTTCTGCAATTCATTTTCAATACTCCATCTACCCACATGCATAAATGAGTATGGCTCCACTGTCATTTATAGAAAAATATATTGTTTTTCTCATTGATGGGACAGTTTCAGTCTTTTTTTGTTAGTATACTTTAGACCCACCAAGGCTAATTCCTCTACAACTACTCTGACCCATTTTTACAGGTGCTTCTCGATGTAATGGGGCTCTCTGTTTTGTTCATATTCAGAGACAGACCATCAAGTATTCATTGTTAATAGCTGCTTCTTCTGATACAGCTGTTCAGGCAACATAATGTACATTGCTATTTTTAGCTGTTTCCATGTATTTTCACATTGTGCTCCACACACCTACTTGTCCCTAAAGGTATCCTTCCAGCCACAAGCAAATTGCCAGACTACATCTACTGTAATTTCCAAACTACTGTGCATGTACACTGTGCAGTATAGCCCACAGTGACAGTTCAGTCAGCACCAGCCATGGAGGTTTGAGGAGGGCTGTGCCAGTGCTGGCTCTATCTTTGCATGTAGGGTGAGTGGGGTGGTGGCCATTTCTGCTGTGGTGGGTGGTGGGGGTCCACTCGACCACCAGTATCACAGGCTTGCTTTTCATAATATGATGCTGGGGACTTCAGGGTTCGGGGGGACAACTGTATCACTTATGAATGGTGATTGCAGGTAATGTACTGGAAACAGAGACATCGGGGTTGGGGGGGACCACTGTATCACCAATGAATGGGGACTGCAAGTACTGTACTGAAAACTGGGACATCAGGTTTCGGGGAAGGGGGAACACTGTATCATCAATGAATGGGGTTTGTAGGTAATGTACTGAAATTGGGGACATCAGGGCTTAGAGAGAACACTGTAGCACCCATGCATGGGGTATGCGTATATTGCTTCCTATGAGGGAATCATGGATTGGGGAAGGAGGGCCACTAGACCACCAGGAGATACTATGACATGATAGTATAATGACATCAGAGATGTGGGGTACATCTACTGCACACATTAGTGGACTGCACCAACCCCTCCCTGAGGGCTCTTTCTATATATTGTATGACCAGTCCTGGCTGGTCTAAGTGTACTTGGACATGCTCCCTCTGGGTGGTGTTTTTGGAGCCAACATTCGGGGATGTGGCAGCCTGTGTCTGCCATATCCACGTCTGCTCAATTCCGCAGCCTAGTTATAGGTGCATGGGCAGCACAAGCCCAGTTTGGGGCAGGCAGCCTGTGGTTGCCCTAGCTGCCATTGTGCATCACTCAGTGAGTGGATTGTGATGCAAGGTGCCACTTGCACCAGTTATGTGTGGCACTGGCACCTTGCATCTTTCTCAGAGCTTTGAGACCCGAGACCAATGACTGCAGCCAGTGAGGTGGAAGAGAGGGCAGATGCCCACCCTGGGCCACCCCATATGCCATGGAAGGGACATGCTGCACACAGAAGGCACCACCCACATCACTGTCATCTGGCACCAGACCCATTCCTACCAGTTAGTTGTGGGTGTGCCAGCACCCAGTGGAAACCATGGCATTGTGTCCATGGAGCACACACCTCCAGACCCCCCCCTTTGGGGTACACAAACACAGTTTGGCACATACACATGCAGTATTGGGGGACTGGAGGGTGCTGTGGGAAGGGTGTGCAGGTGGCCAGGGTGCATCACATTTTAGGTGCTACCACATGAATAGGGTCATCCACACAGTGCACTTGTTCCAGTGATGGGAATGCCCTTGAAATCAGTGTGCCTGTCAGATGGTATGTGTCTGCCCCCGGGGCACATACCTCACACCTGTACAGACACCACATCACACACAGGCAGCCATGTGTATGGTACTGTGGGAATACCATGCCATTGGCACAGCATATGTGGGCACAGAACAGCATCACAGTAGTGTCTACTGTCAGATCACACTGCCAGCTGGGCCTGTAACTGGGTGGCTGGTGGTAGTCATTGCTGCCTGACACACCATAGGCATTGCTATGTCCCACACAACACAGGCCATTGTGTTACTGTAGCAGCTGTTATGCACTGTAGCAGTAACAACAATCTGTCTTTGGCATGCAGCACCACCACCCGTGCCTGTGGTGCTAATTCCATGGAACACAATACTCTCTGCTGCTGTGTACAAATGCAGCCTGCAGCTACCAAACTGTTGGTCAGGTCTGACATACAGGTGGAGCAGTGAGCACACCCAGCCTATGGCTACAATCTGTAGTTCCAGTCTGACCTACAGGTGGAGCTGTGTGCACCCTAAAATAGTGTCGGGCAATCTACATGGTAATGCATGCAAAGCAGGCCATAAAGAGATGTTAATGTGTCTGTTTGCCCACAAATTGCCTAAGTAGGCTTATTTGCATAGGAGCTTTGAATATAGCAAAATTTAGCCCCAGGCTAAAGTGTTTGCTCTGGGCAAATGTGTTAGCTCTGAACAAACAATTTTGCCCTGGGCATACCTGTCAAAACCATTTCATAGTTCTGCTGTGTTTGGCCTGCAATGTTATTTGCAGTTGTTGTGTACCACTTCATTGCTAGCAGCCACATTGACTATGTAGTTCAACTCTGCCTCACTCCATCTCTATGTGCACTGGGCTGTTGTTGCAGTTTGCACTGGTGGTTGCTATACTCAGAGCTGTCTTCTTTGCTAGACTATTGCTGGGCCATTTTTGCAATGCACTCTCAGCCCTGTTTGCATGTCTTCGTTTGCACGCTATATTCAACAGATTTAGACCCTGGGCTATTCTTTTGAATACAGTGTGTTAATGGTTCTGGGCTATTTTTGCATGCCGTGCAGTGCTATTTTTGCCCTGGGGCTACCTTTTGAATATTAGGCCCTAGGTGTAGAAGAAGTCAACATAACTTATTCTGCTGATGCTTATTAATTGAATGGTTTTCACCTGCATTGCTTAGTGGAGCAGAGCTCTTTGGCTGGATTTGTATTTTGTTGTTTTTATATATCTTTTGTAATTCTATAGCTATAACTACAACAAAAAATATGCTTTATGCTTAATTGCTCAATTGCTATATCACAATATATTAGTTTCCATATTTTAACTAGATGTTGTAACTAGATTAGTAAATCTTCTGAGGCAGCAGCTGAGTTACTGCCGTTTGCTGTGGGTATGATACTGTGGTCTCTCTTGGTCTCTCTGGTCTAGTCAGTTCTGATGTGGTACTGTTCAGGTGGCTCTTATATGCTTCTCTGCATGGTAGCGAGTTGGACCAAAGGTAGAGCAGGGATGTTGAAAGATTAGTGATTACTGGAATTGTAATTCTATTTTTATCTTTTTAGTTATCAGTCTATTCTCTGTGTGTTAGCAAGAAGTCATGAATAGCTCTTCTATGTAGCCGTAAAAAACTAAGTCCAAAAATGTTTTCCATATGATCCTTTTTTGTACGAACAAAAAAGCTCATACAAAACAAACTGAAGCAAGTCATATAAAAGAATGTGAAAATTAAAAAAAAAACGTGGGGTCATTTTTACAGAAATTTTATGCAGAATCCACCCAATGAGTAAGATACATGTATTGGTCTCCCTTCAGCATGTCATTATTGTGGGTTTTGAATTTTTTTTAAATGAAAAACAAGATGGCAAAAAATGAAAAAGGATTTTTTGCTTACAAAAAAAAAGGATTGGCCCAAAATGAAAACGGATTCTTTTTTCATTTCATACAGCTATCTTGAAATTCTTACTGAGCATGCTCAGAACCAACATTTTCAAAGTAAATAACTTTAAAACAGATAAATATTATTTCACCAAACCAGCAAAAGACTCATCTGTAGGCCAGTCCTTTCTACTCTGAAAATTTCAAAGCAAAATTCCAAACCATTTACGTGCTACAGGTGTCACCAAAACACAGCACGGAAACAGCAAAAAAAAAACTACCTGAAAAATTCACTTTATGCACTATCTGGATCTTGGAATCTTCACATCCAACTGGAAAGAAACTTAGCACATCCAGAGATTTACCCTACAATACTGTGCATTCACAATTTCATGTAAATCAGTTCAACGGTTGCAAAGTTATTAATGTGCAAAACTTGGGGTTTAACATTAAAGTGCCTACTCAACCCTAACTATAGTGGCTTGCCAATTCCATTATATATAGATATTACAAGGGTGTGATTGCACCCCTATAGTTAGGGTTCAATGACCACTTCTATGTAAAACTCAAAATTTGGCACTTTAATAACTTTGCGACCATTCAACTGATTAGCATGAAAGTATGAATGTGCCATCAGTGACCTAAGATCTTTTGATGTGCTAAGCCTAGTTCTGGTTGGATGCATGAGTGCGGAGATGCATAATGTCAGAAATTCTAAAATTTACAGATTGTGTGCCATTTCTTTGTCATGCCACAGCACAGAAATGGTTTGGTATTTTGGTCTGAACATTTCAGAGTAGATAGGACTTGCCTTGGAGATGTGCCTTTCACTGGTTTGGTGAAAAAATATTAAACTGTTCCAAAGTTATTAAATTTTAAAAATTCTCAATATTTTCAATGGGAACAGTTAGATGATGCACTTGAAAAAGCATTCTGTGTCTTTTTCGCAAATGGGGCATCCTGTGTCACAAATGGGAAATGTTTTTTGTGCCACCACCAGCTTGTTTTCAGTTAGCAAGGGAAACAAAATTAAATACCTCAAAAAAAGATGTATTTAGTAGAAACCAAGACATGTGTTCTGCTAATCAGGATCCATTTCAGCCATTTCTGATGTAAGTTTTTTGAAAACTGACTTGGAAATGTGTTTTTTTCAACATAGTGAAATCTTCTTCCTTGTCCTTTTTGTGCTTGGGAACCTTTTCTCGCAAATTGCAAACAAAGAACACGAAAAAGGATTCTGTTTTGCAATTTTGCAAAAAAAGCCATTCCTTTTTCACAAATTGTGAAAAAAGAAACACGAAAAATAATCTTGTTTTGCAAACTGCGGAAAAATAACTTGAACAGTAATCCTGTTTCACAAATGTGTGGATAAACAACTATCAAAATGCTTGTAACACAGACCCTTTTTGTCACTCCACAGTGAAGAAATGGTATGGAATTTTGGTGGAAAATTTTCATGGTAGAAAAGGCTTGCCCTGCAGATGTGCCTTTTGTTGGTTTTGTGAAGACATATTAATGTTGATTGCAGTTATGCAGATTTAAGCTTAATTTGCTGTAAAATAACATTGTAATTTGATGTGTTTCTTTGTCACTCTGCAGTGTAGAAATGGTTTGAAATTTTAGTCTGAAATTTTCAGGGTAGAAAAGGCTTGCCTAATAGATTGCCTTTTGCTGCTTTTGTGAAAACATATAAATCTGGTCTAGAGTTATAAGGATTTCAAAATTCAGGTTCTGAGCATGCTTAGTAGCACTTTCATATAGTTATGGCGGGATTGTAGTGCAGGACCCATAAAGGGACCTGCGCTCCCTCAGGAAATAAGGATAACAACATATATGTGGATGGATGACAGCACAGAGCCCAGAACACCCTGAGCTCTCACATGCACATATGAATTTCACTATGGAGGGATTGGAGCACAAGGCCTTGAGGGCCCTACGCTCTGACAGGAAATAAGGATACCATTATACTATCTCAAAAAGTAAGGAAATTCTTTGCATAAAACTTTGTTAATGCATGAGTTAGGATTGGTTACAGTGACAAAAGTAGGGCAATGTGGGGTTAGGGTTTCCAATCCTAACACCCCACCCTGACCCTGCAGGCAGTAACAGGGTGGAGGTGTGCCCTGGGGTTCTCAACCCTAAGACTCACCGATTCTCATATACTGTACCCATCTCAGCTTATTTACTCTTGGAATGGGGTGAGTGTTAGAGTTGAGAATCCCAGGGCACACCCCACCCCTGTTGCTGTCTGCAGGGTGGGAGTGGAGTGTTATGATTGGAAACCCTAACCCCATGTCTCCTACTTTTGTCACTGTAACCAACCCTAACTAGTGCATTAACAAAGTTTTTTGCAAAAATGTATATTATAGTGGCATGGAAGTGTCACTACAGTTAGGGTTTAGTAAACACTTTAATGTACAATACAAAAAATACAAAACAACATGATCATGCTTTCTTCAAACCTACACAATATGCACAGAGCTGTTGAATTATCACGCTACAACAACCTAAGCCAACCTTTTGAACAGATTCACTTATTTAAATACCTTGGCCTAATTCTTGACTCTGCTCTCACCTACACCCTCCATATCTATCAACTTGCTATGGTCAACAAATCCAGGATCGGGATCCTCTATCATTTCCACCACCACAAGACCAATGAAGCCCTTCGACATGCAGTCACTAGCTCAGTCCTTTCTCTAATTGAATATGGCATAGCTATTTACAGTTCAGCCTCAGACTCCTCTCTTAAATGTATCTCAGTTGCCCTCAATAAGACATGCAAATTAATCTCAGAGTCTGATATAAGGACCCATATGTGCAAACTATACAAACAGATGAGCTGGTTCTCTCTGAAGGTTAGGATCTCATATCATATAGGTCTAATTGCAAAAAAGCACTAGTCTAGGCCATATGCTCCCCCTGTACGGAATCCCTAATCCTACCATTGCAAAATTCAATGTGCACATGATGCACATACAGACCATCATACCATGTCCCTTTCTTCAGGACCTCCCAGGCACAACATACCTTTGCATATAGAGCACCCACCCTTCTAAATTGCCTTCCCCCGACACCATTACTGAACCTAAACTAAGTGCATTTAAGCAAAAACTTTACCAACTCTTTACCCAAAGTCATTGTGACTGTAATATCTAGCTCTTGTATTCCTCCTTCCTCAAGCTTTCCCTCATGCTCCTCACCTACACCCTCTCCGGCCCCTTTTACCCTTACATTTTCCCCCAATTTCCCTGCTTGTCCCTTATTCCTGTTCCCCTTTTTTGTTTCTCATGCCTGTTTTCCCATCTCCTCTCCCTCCTTGCCCCTTTTCCTCCAATCTCTCCCCCTCCTCTCCCATCTCTCCCTCCCTCCCTCCCCCAGAGCCTCCACATTCTGCTCCCTCCTCGCCTCCCTCTCCCCTTTTTTCTTCATTTCCCTGTCCAACCCAGCTCCCCTTCTCTTGTCCCCAATTTTCCCTCACTTGCTCTTATCTCAGACAAAGTCTATTCAGACTGAATTCCCGCTTGTGTAACCTTGTTAATGTCATAATATGTACTAACTGAATTTGTATTCCACCGGCCACCCGGCTGTTGAATGTATCACCATTGTATTGTATGGCATCTGTAAATATTTAAACTGTGCCTCATGGTCACGGCAACTGCTGGCATTTTCAGCCTTTGTCTAGCAACAAAGTTTCTTTGCATGTATAATCCTTCTTGTCTGTATCTTAATGCAGAATCTTTTTAAAAGAACCTCTGATTAAAAGCTTGTAATCCTAGTTTTGAATAAATAAATAAAATGTTAAACCCCAATTTTTGCACTATAATAACTTCACAACCATTAAATGGATTTGCACAAAATGTTGCAGGCATGGTCTTGTGGTGCCGATCTTCTGACATGCTAAGTTTCATTCCAGTCAGGTGTGCGATTCTGAGATGCAGATAGAGAAAAATGCAGAACATCCCAATTTTTTGCTGTGTTTTTTTTCCCACTGTGTGGCACTAAAATGGTTTGGAATTTTGAACTGAAATTCTCAGGGTAGAAAGAGTTTGGCCCACAAAAGTGCCTTTCACTGGTTTGAAGAAAAAATAAATTAATTTCAAAGTTATTAAATTAAAAAAAATCAGGTTCTGAATATGCTCAGTCATCACTTCAAAATAGCTGTATGACGTTTTTGTATTGGAACTCTTTTTTGTGAGTTTTTTTGTGATATTTTGCATATGCCACCATCTTGTTTTCCATTTTCCATAAAAATTCAAATTTAGAAAACCATAAAAATGCCTTTCTGGAGAGTAACCAAAACATGTGGATTCTACACTTGACTGTTGGAAAAATGCTCTTCAATGTTTTTTTTTAGATTATAAATCTTTTTTCATCACTCCTGATATGAAAAAAGAGTCTTCTTTTATATCATGAGTTGCAAAAAAAATCCCTTTTTGTGTGAAAAAATGTTTCTGGTTTGCAGGCATGTTTTCCCTGGTGCCTATTAGACCCCCCCCCCAACACACACACTCCTATCTCATCCTTGTAAAACTAGAATTTCCCCCTGGTGTCCAATGGTACCTCCAGCCTCCAATTGCCCTTCCTGTATATTTTTTTAAATATTTGTATTTTATGCTTCTCCCTGATGTCTAGTGCCCCCCACAGTCTGATCCGCACCCCCATATTATTCATTGCTTCCCTGATGTCTAGTGGCACCTCCATCCCTCCAATTACTATATCTGTATTTTTTGATTGTATCCCTGTTGTCTAGTGGCACCCTGCCTCCAACAGCAGCCTTGCCTGTAATAAAGAAAATGATACCTTGATTTTTTTTGTTTTGTTTTTCTAAACCTGTAAACAAGAAAATGGTCCCTCACCGATCTGACTCCCTCTCCCTGACCTCCCACTCAACACCAACAACCCTGCACCCCCACACACACACCCTAACTCACCTGGAAAGGTCCCCAGGTGAAGATCTATTCTTCCATTAAAGACACATCTTGCATGACTGCAACAGGAGAAACTAAGGTAAATGTGGTTCAAAGTATTTCAAAGGGGTTTTCAACTGTGATTAATAACTTTGCCTTTTTTGCATATTTTGACACCAAACTTTCAACATGGCCTTTTTGGGACCACACTTCATGAACAATGCCAGTGAAATTCTGCAAATCCAGGCAGAAGGGTAATTTCACAGTAGCTTGACATAATCACCTTTTGGGTGGGATTTGAAAAAGTTCACTCCACTTGTGCATGATTTGGGGTCATAAGAAGGCTATGTTGAAGATTTGAGATCATAATATGTAAAAATGGCAACGTTATGTGCATGTATTTGAATTTTGCTACACTTGTTCGTAACTCTGGTCATTTTAAATATTTTGATGCCCAAACTTTCAACAAAGATATATTTTTTCACCACCTTATGAACATGAGAGAAGGATTAGTTAATTTTACTTGCTGTGGAGAGAGTTATTGTGGAGAGGATTTTTGTAAGTTTTGCTGTTGTTTTATATATATATTTTTTTTAATTCAGCTTAAAGTGGAATTTAGCTTTAAGGTTTCTGTGGCTGGAGGGATTGAACAGGATATACCCACACTTACCCACCCACAAAAACATTAAATTCTGACAGAGCCATCAAACTTCAGGAGAGAAGAATTAGTTAATATACTTGTTGTGCACAGAGAGAGCTAGTGTGGAGAGGATTTTTGTAAGTTTTGCTGTTGTTTTTTAAACTGCAGGAGACAAGGATTAGTTAATTCCACTTGCTGTGGAGAGACTTAGTGTGCAGAGGATTTTTTAAGTTTTGCTATTTTTTTTTAATTTAGCTTAAAGATTTCTGTGGCTGTGTTTTTTTTTACTTACTCTTTTTGCTCCTTCACTCCATGATCACCCCACTCCTCAGGGTCCTAATGCACCAGCTGGTTCCTATTAGTGCTTCACTCCCCTTGGATTCATGAGCCCCTGGATTACCCCCCTGTTGGGGTGGAGGAGCTCCCCTTCTCCCTCATATCTCAGGAGGGAGCTTGCACTTGAGCTGTAGTGCCAGGAACCCTTCCGTCAGCATGGTCATGGAGTTCCTCTCTTTCTTCTTGTTCTACCCACCTCAGACATCGACACACAGGGAGCACCAATGAGTCAGAGGTGCATGGAGGTGCACCTGTGCTCTGGTCCTCAGCTGACATCTGCCCCTCCCTTAACTCCTGCCTCCTCTGCTGGACCATCACCACTTGTGGTCACCCAGGTGGTGGCGGTATTGTGGTGAGGAGTGCTGCCCATCCTGCCCTGTAGAAGGATACCATCCTGTCAGGTGCTCAGTCCTTCTCCCTCCAGCTGCCCTCTGACAACCTGGGCTTGCTACACAACCCGGGTTGCCAGCATCATGAGAAGTAGTGCTACCACTACTCTGACAGGCCAGCATGGCTGTGTTTTTTGAATTAAGCTTAAAGGTTTCTGTGGCTGTGTCTTTTGAATTTAGCTTAAAGGCTTCTCTGGCTGTGTTTTGAGAATTAAGCTCAACAGGGGACACAGTGGCCCCACTTAAAGCTGGGGGAGGGGCCTAAAGGGGATCTAGGGTAAACATCTAATTTCTGGACTATGTGTGTTTGTGAGACTTGGGAATGCTATTGGTGGGTTTGTAATTGTGTTCGTAAACAACTGCAATCAGTATCGAGAGACTGTATTTCACTGTCCTGTATAGGTAGTCTCAACCACGGGTAGTAGTGTGCGGTGCAATAGTTGTAGGGCAGCAGTGTGGATGAACATACTGTGGAGGCTGGAAGGGTGCCCAATATGCCACAGGCTAAGTAGGCTTGAGGAAGAGGTTTGGTGGTGTGGCAGGGAGCTGGAGAGGTTGATGGGTGAGGGGAGGGAATGGATTGGTAGAATGGCTGACATCTGAGAGTATCAGGGGAGCACCACAGCAAAGGACAGTGGGTCAAGGGAGGGGTCATGGGGAGGGGAAAACTAGACACGAAGCCAGCTGATGAAGGAGGACTGTAGTATGGCTTAGCAAAAGAGGAGAAGCAGTAGGCAGGAGGGTGGAAGGAGGAAACACATAGTAATGCAAAGAGGGTAGGGAACATGTTTGATGTACTAGCAACACATGGGGAAGAGGAAACAGGAGGAGATTACACAAGGGATAGTACTCATGAAGAGGAGGGTGTGAGGGGCATTACTAGTGGAGAGATTGAGAATGGTATGGCAGGGTGTGGGGTAATACTTGGAGAAGTGAGGAGGGAGTGGGAGGTTGGCAGTCAAACAGGAAGAGGGGAAGGGGTGACAATTGAGAGGGGCAGGAGGCAAGACACTGGGGAAAATGATAAAAGCACTGCCTAGAGGTGCCCCAAGAATGAGAACCTGGGTGGGGTGGTGGTGGTGATGGGCTCAAGGAAAGAGAAGGGGGTGTACTGGTGTTGGGGGACTTCATACTCAAGGGGATGAGATGGGGCAGCAAGTGCCAGCCCGGTGGCACTGAGGGTTGAGGCACTGGATGCCATACTTTGTGCCACACCGGCGACCTGGGTTTGGGAGTCAGCCTGGGATGTCGGGGGTCAGCAGGGGAGGGAAGAGATTGAGCATCCAATGGACTGCTCTCTCTTCCCGGGCAGGGTTAGAGCACTTCACTCGCTCAAGGAGCAACCGCTGGCAGTGGCTGGGGGTAGCCAAAAGCAGTGGCATGGTGCAGTACCTGCGGGTGGAGCCACAGCAGTACATTGCCATGATGGGCCGGGCTCCACAGGGGACTTATGTACAGAAACCCTCCTCCCTCATCTGATAAGCGATGGCACCTCCCTTCGTGGTACACACTCATGAGATCATACTTGGCCTCTCAGCTTGGTTCCCCCCTCCAGCCCAGTGGCTCAACACTATAGATAGAGTGCCCTGGGTGGAGGTGACTCTTCCCCAGAGGTCAGACCTGGGGGATGCCCGGTGCCAGAGGGGAGCTGGAGGGGTACTGAGTCATGTAAGGAGGTAGAGACTGGGGTCTGAGGTTGCCGGAGAGAGTTTGGAGGAACCAGTAAAGGGTGAAAAAATGGAATTTGAAAAAAAAAAAGATAAGGCAACAAGGGGGAGAAGCACAGTCAGACATGGGTGGAGTCCATACTAGTGTTAAAGGCAGACAAGGCAGGACAGGCAATCTTAAGGTGAAAAATGAGGGGTAGGAGGAAACTGCACATTGTGGTACACGTGGGGACAAATGACCTAGTGGGGGAAACAGTGGATGTAATAAGGGAGAGGTTTGAGGAAGTGCGAAGTTTGTGTAAGGAGACTAGGGAGTCTGTAGCCTTTCCAGAGGTGCTCCCACAGTAAGGCGCAAACATAGTGAGAAAGGAGAGGATTGGGGAGTTGAAAGCATGGTTGGTAGAATGGTGTCAAACTAAGAGGTATGCAGTTGTGGGCAGCTGGGGCAGTACCTGGGATAAAAACAATCTATTTGCAAGGGATAGGCTGCACCTGAGTGTGGGGGAGAAGGAGGTATTAAAGCAAAGACTGGGGAGGTATGTTGCAACAAAGGTGAATTTAAACTAGATGAAGGTGGTGAGTGGACAGCAGGTAGGCAGGGATCCAATAGAGTGGAGTCACAGCCTACCCCCTATGCTAGCAGGGAAGGAATAGGGGTAGCTGAAAAGGGAGGGAGTGGAAGGGAGGAGATGGAGGGCAATGAAGGGAGGAGGGCAGGATGGAGGGTGGTCTCCATGAATGCAAGAAGCTTAGGCAACAAATCATCTGATCTACAGGCACTCTTGGCAGTGTGGAATTTGGATATCACAGCTGTCATGGAATCGTGGGCAGCTGAGCACTGGGGCTGGGATCTGGCAATCCCAGGTTACAAATTATATAGGAAGGACCATACGGAGGGGAGGGGGTGGGGTGTCAGTCTATGTGAGGGATGGGATCAAATGCACACGGGATTAGGGAGAGGAAAGGAGAACAGAGGCCATCTGGTTACAGTTCCTAGACTCAAGGGGTAGGAAACTGAGGTTTGAGGTGGTATACAGGCTGCCATCCCAGTCTGAGAAGCTTGACAGAGAATTAGAGGGACAAATCAGAATTGTATGTAGAAAAGGGAAGGTGGTCATTGTGGGGGATTGCACCTTGCTGGGGGTCAGCTGGAGCATTTAGGTCACCTCCAGTGCTACGGAGCAAGTGCTCCTGGATGTGATCCAGGAGGGTCTCCTGATGCAGTTCGTCAGTGTACCTACCAGGCTAAAGAACACATTAGATCTGGTATTGTCAAATGGGGAGGCAGTAAGGGAAATAAGGGTGGAGGACTCACTAGCTGACAGTGACCACCAAATGGTGTGGTTTAATATCATGATATGTGGGGAGCCAGAGAAATCAGTAATCCAGGTGGTAAACTTCGGGGGGGGGGGACTTTGGGAGGATGCGGAAAGTACTGAAAGGGAAACTCCTGCATAAGGCAGGAGATGAATGTGGAGCAGAAATGGGATATTATTAAATGGGGGATTACAGAGGCAACAGAAGCCTGCACCAAGACACAGAGTAAGAGGAGCAGTTCAAGGGAACCATGCTGGTTGAACAGCAAGGTAGCGAAGGTGGTGAGGGCAAAATGAGAGGTGCTCCAGAGGTACAGGAAGATGAGTAAGGAAGGGGGCTAGGAGGAGTATGCAAAATGGTCCAGGGAGGTGACCAGAAAAGTGAGAGAAGCCAAGGCCCAGAGGGAGCTGAGATTAGTGCTGGGAATTAACAGGTGGGGGGGGAGAAAGATTTTTTAAGATACATCAGGGAGAAAAGGAAGTGCAAGGAGACAATAGTGAGGGTAAAAATGGGTGGGGAGTGGACGGAAAAGTGGGAGAAACAGGCGGAAGCACTGAATGAATACTTTTGCTCATTGTTCATGGAAGTAAAGAGGGAACTGCTACTACCACGGGCTGGGAGATGGGGACTGGGGGAGAGGAAGTGACTGATGGTAGAATTAAGGGAGGTAGAGTCCAAGAGTTACTGAGGGCACTGAGGGTAGACAAGGCACTAGAGCCAGATGAGATCCATCCCTGGGTGCTGAGGGAGATGGCGGAGGTGTTGGTGGAGCCATGGGTGGATCTGTACGGCACCACACTGGAGTCAGGATGTGTACCACTGGACTGGAGGATGGCACATGTAGTGTCATTACACAAGAGCAGAACAAGGGACAAACCAGGCAATTATCATCTAGTAAGTCTCACCTCCATAGTGTGCAAACTCATGGAAAGGATACTAAAGGAAAGACTGGTATCATACCTGGAGGACAACGGCCTCCAGGATGTGAAGCAGCATGAGTTCATTTTCAGGGAGGTCTTGTCAAACCAGTGTGATACAGTATTATGACTGGGTGACAGGTGAGCTGGATAAGGGTCTGTTCTTTACTTGGACATCAACAAGGCCTTCAATTTGGTGCCTCATGGGTGACTTGGGGGGAAGCTAACTGGTGTAGGTGTAGGGGCAAAAATGATGAAATGGATTAAAAGCTGGCTGAGTGGGAGGCTGTAACAGGTGGTGATGGGAGGGGAGTTCTCAACTCCAAAGCCGGTGACGAGTGGGGTGCCACAGGGCTCTGTGATAGGACCAGTATTATTTGGGCTCTTCATAACAGACATTGCACATGGGGTGGTGAGCAAGGTAAGTCTGTTTGCAGACAACACCACAATCAAAGCAGTGGTAGATGGAGGGGAGGGATGGAAGCAGCTGCAGGGAGACCTAAGCAAGCTAGAGGAGTGGTCAGAGAGGTGACAGCTGGGGTTCAATGCAAAGAAGAGTAAGGTTATGCACTTCGGGGCGAAGAACCCAAGGAGAGAATACTGGCTGTGGGGGGGGGGAGCTGGGGATAACTAAGCAGGAGAAGGACATGAGAGTAATGGTAACAGGGACTATGAACAACACTGCCCAGTGCAGGAGAGCAGCTGCAAAAGCAAACAAAATGCTGGGGTGCATAGTGAGATTTTTTTGTATGAGCAAAGAGAGGTGATCTTGCCCCTGTACAGGTTGCTGGTAAGGCCACACTTGGAGTATTATGTACAGCTCTGGATGCCATACCTGAAGCATATCAGGCCACTGGAGGGGGTGCAGAGGAGGGCAACAAAGATGATATGCTGAATGGAGGGGAGAGAATATGACAGCAGGCTGGGAGACCTGAAAATGTACACCCAGGAGGACAGAAGGGACAGGGGGGACATGATATAGACATTCAAGTATCTAAGGGGAATCAATAAGGATGAGACAGAAAAGGGTCTTTAAGCTAAGGATGTGGAGGGACAATAGGGTGTACTGGCTAAGAACGGAGGGGGAAGATTTAGGAGGGAAACGAGGAGATACTATTTCATGGAGAGGGTGGTAACAAAATGGACCTCACTACCAGAATGGGTGGCATCATGTAAATCTGTGAACAGCTTTAAAAGGGCATGGGACAGGGAACAGTGGAGAGTGAGGGAGGGAGGGAGAGGTGGGGGGCGGCAGTGGGATGACAAAGGTGGGGTGGGGCAGCTGCAAACTAGGTGTATTAGTTGTACACTTGATGAGACTTAGATAGACTGGGTGGTCTGTTTCTGTTGGCACATTCATATGTTCATATGTTTATATGTGTTAGCTGTCATTATTCCAATCCTGGCCAAACCTTCTTTTCCCACCTGTGGCATGGAATGATGTTGCGGTGGTGCTGAATCACATTTTGGTGGGGATTTGAAAACTTTCAGTACTGGGTTCAAGAGGAGGGTTAATAAGAAGGCTATAGTGACAATTTGGTTACGGTTGAGTCATAATGATTTAAAGATTTTTTTCAGAGCATGCTCAGCAGGATTTTTTGAATAACCTTCCAACATGACTCCAAAATTTGGGAGTTTTAAGAACATTTTGCATGTGCACTACTTAGCTGTCAAGACCCATAAAACAGTTTTTTGTAGGTTGCAATGGCTACCATCTTGTTTATTTTTTCAAACTGAAATAACACTGAATATACCTAAAAATAATGAATTAATTGTTTATTTATTTATTTATGTATTTATTTATTTATTGTTGTGGCCATTTATCGCCAGGCTTGCCCCCTGGATGGGGCCACTGGGTGAGTCACGGGAGTGGGACCACCCCCCAGCAGATTTTGGTCTGAGTGTGGAGTGGCAGTAGAGTGGGCCATTATTAGCGGCCGATATTTTTCAGTCACTTTTCCCCCCGGGGGTGGGGACGTGCAATGACGCCAGCATCCTCCCCACCCCCAATACATATGGTGCTGGCCACATGGGACCCCCAGCCTCCAAAAGAGGTCCTCATTGTGCTATGAACCCAGGATATCGGTGCTGCAGACGAACACCTCACTGCTATGCCAGCGGGCTGGCCACAGAAATAATGAATTTAAAAAAGAATTAACATATGAACCTAGCTAAATGTAGCCTGTTTAGCTACTTTGGATTGTGGATGTTTTGGTTTTAATTCAGTTCAGAAATACCTTTTCTGGGAACTTCAAACTCCTGGGTGCCCAGTTTAATGAGAGGAGCTCACATGCACAATTACTTAAAGGGACACTGTCAGCATTTTGGAGAAAGGGACACTATCAGCTTTTTCTGTGCTTTACAGGCAAATTTTACTTACGGTGCCTATTGTTAACAGTGTGATCACTCAATTAAACTGTGACCATAAATTTCCAATTAAAAATAAAACAGTTGTAAAATTGGGTACAAGTGCCAGCCACCAATGTTTGGACATGAGAGACTATGGTGTAGGAATCCTGGAACACTCCTTTGTGGAAGAGTTCCTCTTTCTTTTAAATTTATATCTGAAAAGTGCCTTTTTTGAAAGTGTGTAGTGTCCTGAACTTAGTAAAGCTATTCCGAATTGAAAATGAGCAGTGCAACTATGTTCTATTAGTCTTTTAAAAGTAAAGCTGTGACTATCAGCATGTACATTAGTGACCAAGGCAAAAAAAAGCTGGAAGTTGGATGTGCAAAATAAAGAAAGATACATACAAAAATAAAAGCTACCAACATGGCGTTTAATAGTGTAAAAACAACACAGTACAAATCCCCTGTGCTTCAAACTTCTGCAGGTTCTTCTTTAGGGGCAAGCTCACTTGATACATACTTCACTTATACTGTAAGTGCTGCTGTTAAAATGATAGTAGTTATCACTAAAAAGCTAGTACAACAGATATGACAATAGTGGTGAGACTAGAGATGCTGCAACATTTTACTTCACATGTGAAGTTCTGGTGAAGTTGCAAATTCTACCTTTGTGAGTAACTTCACAAATTGCCCACTTTGCCACTTCACATTGAGTTTTCCTTGGGAAATGGCACTTTTTGAGGCAAAGTCAGGTGAAGTTAAGGAGAAGTCACGGCAAAGCTGAACTTCACCTTAACTTTGCCTGAAAATAGGGCCACTTCACCTGCCAAAAACTTCACAAATCCAACACTTTGCACTTCACAAATATAGCAAACTTCACAAATTATTTCGGGGAGTAAAGTTTGCCAACTTCGCACATCTCTAGGTGAGACACAGTAAGAGGGTGCTACTTTAATAAAACATAGTGAAAAGTGAATGAATTATACCATTAATAGAAAAGCATATAAACGGGATATACATATACAGAAAACCCTAACTAAATACAATGCAAGAATTATTAATTCAAGTTGATTAATACAATTATCAAAAAATCTTAAGGTTAAGAATACTAGAAAATGCAGTTAACATCTTATTCTGACAATGTCAGTGTCATGAAATGAATAAAGAGATGAATAAACAAAAGGCAACAAACATAGACGTGATCTGACAAAAAACAGATAAATATAAATGGACAGTAGATTAAGAATAATAGTATTCTAGAAAATGCAGTCATTAGTAAAACAAAAAATTGTAAGGCAACAAAAACTAAACAGTACCATGGCAGTCTTTAAGGATATAGAGCATCAGCACTTAGATGATGAATCTATGTGGCTCACAACTGATATGATGTCACTCCACAACAACATTAGACATCATTTGGGACTCAGCACTGGTGTTTTATGGACCTTTTTAACACTGAAAGTTTTCTGGCTTTGGAGCTCATCTGACAGGCCGTGGACCCGATCCTGTGGCATAATTACTCTACTTTTATTTTTGAATTTTACCTTCAGATTATTGGCACTGCGATGGGGTCAAGACACTGATATTTTCAGAATAGGACATTAACTGTAGCCTCTACTATTCTTAACTATAAGATTTTTGATAATTGGCTTGATCTACTTGAATTAATAATTCTTGCAGTTTTCTATATATGTGTGTCCACTTTTTTGCTTTTATATTAATTATATAATTAGTTCACTTTTCACTGTGTTTCATAAAAGCACCACATCCTTACTGTTCCTTACAACTATTGTTGAATCTGCTGTACCAGTGTTTTAATAATAATTGCCATCTCTTTAACAGCAACACTTATAAGTGAGCCATGTATCGAGTGAACCTGCACCCTAAAAAAGAACCTGCAGAGGTTTGAAGTGCAAGGGATTTGACTGCAATATGTGGAAATAAGCTAAGTCTAGTTAATGCATTTCAGTGCATCTTGAACTATTTCTCAAAATCTTTTAATTTATTTACTTTTACACCAAATTTTTAACATGGCCTTTTTGGAACCTCACCTGAGCAAGGCAGGTGATGTTCTTCAAATTTTTACCTGCAGGGCTCTGAGGTGGGATCATAAGAACACTATGTTGAAAATCTAGAGGAAAAACTTTGTTAAATGACCGTCTTATGAATGAACAATTAAATATTTTAGCATTCATTCATAACTTTGCTAATTTTCAGTATTTTTCGACCAGACTTTGAACATGGCCTGTTTGGGACCCAATATCTTAAGCAACATATGTGCATTTTTTCAAATTGGCTGAAAGGTGCCTTTGCAGTCACTCCACAAAATTTGTGGTTGGAGAAGGATTCCAAAATGTTGCTTAAGTGGTTCATGACATGGGGTCATAACAAGATTATGTTCAAAATGTAGGGTCAAATATTAAAAAAAAAACAACAGTTATGAATGTACAGTGAAATGTTTCCATGCTAATTTATAACTTTGGTAATAATCCATGTTTTCACTTCACATTTTCAACATAGCCATTTTTTCACACCATCTCATAAGTGTGACACATGTCAGTTTTCAAATCCTGGACAAAATGTGTTTTCACACTACTGGTGTGAAATTACATTTTGGTCATGATTCTATAAATATCACATGTCATATTTATAAGAGGGAGTTACGAAACGACTGTCTTGAAAATTTGAGGTCAAATTCAAAAATAAAATATGAAGAAACATTGTGCGTTGTACTAGCCTTAACCCTGGTGGAAAGTATTTTGTGATCCTGTACCAGTGATCTGAATTTGGCACTGCGCTCAGTAGGCCAACTGGATGGGCCAAAGCTGGGGGGATGGTGCTATCATTCTGCACCACCCCCCAGACAGGGAAAGGAAGGTGCAGGGTTGCCCACACAGGCTGAAGAACCATATGCAGACAAATTCCTCCCTTGGCACAGACCAGGAGGGTCCTGTTCAGTTGCATCTGCTCATGCAGGTCCCTTCCAGGCCTGTATGACTGAGGATACAATCCTACTATCTAAAAAAGAAAGGGAGTTCTTTGAAAAAAAAAACTTTGTTAATGCACCAGTTAGGGTTCAACTTACCACCATGTAAGTAGGGAAATAAGACATTAGGGTTTCCAACCATAACTCCCCACCTCCCAAGCAGCCAAAGGACAAGAACACACAAGCATTCACAGACAGCCATCATCAGATAAGACAACAACATATAACTGTTTCCAGATGACAAAAATGCAAGAGATCTTCTCTTTGCAGAAGGCCCTACACCCCTGCATGCTATAGGGCCCTGCACTTTGGCTGACAGATGGACTTGTTGCCATGTACACCTGTATCTGTGGCTACACAGGTGGAGACCCTGCAGTTCTGCAGCCCACAAGAATGCCCCACTAGTTCTTGACATCTGTTACTACACAGAGGTACAGGGCCCTGTGGACCCTGTACTTCTATAGCAAGACAAACTCCTCCCTTGGCACAGACCAGGAGGGTCCTAGTCAGTTGCATCTACTCATGCAGGTCCCTTCCAGGCCTGGATGACTAAGGATACAATCCTACTATCTAAAAAAGAAAGGAAATTCTTTGAAAAAAACTGTGTTAATGCACCAGTTAGGGTTCAACTTACCACCATTAAAGTAGGGAAATAGGACATTAGGGTTTCCAACCATAACTCTCTACCTCCAAAGCAGCCAAAGCACAAGAACACACAAGCATTCACAGACAGCCATCATCAGATAAGACAACAGCATATAACTGTTTCCAGATGACACAAATGCAATAGCACTGATCTGCTTCCTTCATAGATCAGTATTTGTGGCTGCATAAGCAGAGGCCCCATAGGGGCTTGTGCTTCTGCAGCCACAACTTTGTTTGTATGTCTTACAATGTGCATGAGTACCTGTGGCTGCAGAAGCACTGGCCTCTCAGGGGCCTGCATTTCTGCAGACAGAAGTACTGTTGCAATTTAGGTGTCAAGGACTTCTAAATGCAACTGTGGAAATCAAGACCACACAAGGTCCTACACTTCTGCAGCCAGAAGTTAGTGTGTACAGTATGTCTTACACCTGTGGCTGCAGAGTCACAGGCATCTCAGGGGCCTGCACTACTGCAGATAGAAGTACTGTTGTAATCTTGGCATTATGGATTTCTATATGCACCTGAGGAAGTCCAGACCCTCACATTGGACTGCTCTTCTGCAGCCAGAAGACAGTGTGTATGTCTTATACTGCAGACAGAAGTACTGTTGTAATCTAGGTATGATGGATTTCTATATGTACCTGAAGAATCCAGACCCCACAGTGGACTGCACTTCTGCAGCAATAAGTCAGTATGTATGTTTTACACCTGTGACAGCAGAGGAGCATGTCACTCAGGTGCCTGTGCTACTGCACACAGAATTACTGTTGCAATTTTGGCATCATGAATTTTGTGAGGCCTGTTCTTCTGTTGCCCTATGTCAGTGTGTAAGTCATACACCTACAGCCACAACTGTGTATACAGTTGTAGTCAAACAAAACTTTCATAGAAACACAGAGACATAGAATTTGATCAGAAATAAGGACCACTTGGCCCACCCAGTCTGATCATTTTTTCCACTGCCTACAGTTTCACCACATACCATACCTGATCTCTGGCTCTCTCCCCTCTCTTTGTTTCCCACTAAGATTCTCTTGTGCTAACCCCATACGTGCTTGAAGTCCTCCAATGCTGATATCCCCACCACCTCTGCTGGAAGACTGTTCCAGGTATCACTACTCTTTCAGTAAAGAAGTATTTCCTCACACTCTTTTAAATTTACCCTCTTCCAGATTCATTGCATGTCCCCTTGTTCTTATGCATATTTTCTTCTGAAAATACTCCCATCCCATACTTTATTTACCCCATGTGGTATTTATAGGCCTCTATCATATCCAGGAACCCTGGTTTACCACATGCACAGTGATGTGGAGGGAAACACAGAAAAATTATTGGTCTGCAGAAATCTGGCATGAAGCTAAAAACAGCCTTTGTTCAGAGACTGTCTGTGAACACAATGCTCTTTTGCTGTTTGTTAGCTCACCACTCAACTACCTGCCTATGTGCTTTAACTATCCAACACCAACTCTTATCCACTGGCTCAACAACACTCCAGCTCAGTAGTTAGTTGAGTTTTTTTTCTCTGTTGTAAGGAGCCTGACTTGGTTTTAGGGTTGGCTGCTCCACTCTTGAGCTTTGTTTTGGGAAGGGGCTGAGCAGCAAGATGGCTGTGCTGCTGTTCCACTCTTGAGCTCCATTTTTCTGCAGTGGTAGATTTATTTTTCTCCTTGCTCTATGCTCTGCATCCGCGTGTGTGTGTTTGTGTGTGTGTGGGGGAGTGGTACACAGTCTACCCTGTAGGTATTGAAGTTAAGTGGCTGAATCCCATCAAGAACACTGCAACTTCTCATCATCTCATCCTTAGAGTTGTGAGAAGGAGTGATGCTGCAGGAGAGATGAGTCACAAAGGGAGGGAAGATTTCAAGATAAAAATAGCATAAAAGGATGAAAAAAAATGTTGAGAATTCGGCATCCTAGTCAGGAAATGGGATGAAGCGGGTGAAGGCATTGGTTTTGAGCACTGTCTTATTTCCCCCAGAGGGAACAGAATCAGAAATTAGCCCAGAAAAGGAAGGTAAAGGAACTCTCCCAGGATATCTCAAAGAGAGGGAGTGACTGAAGACAGAGGGCATCAGGATGGATTACACAGTAAGCCTCCAGCAGCAGGTAGCAGCTGGTCCCTCGAGAGAAAAAAATGAGAGGGGGCTGAGCCACAAGTTTAAGCTCCTTCAGAATGCAGGAGGCCTGATAGTTCTAAATAATAAAAACACTTGAATTCGGGCAGCTCTCTGAGTTTCCAGTTGTGGGGTTTGGAGGAATATTTCACAGAAAAAAGTAGCACAGGCCAACAGGGCAAGAGAACATATATATGTGTTTTACCTTATACAACATCCCATCCCCTACACACCTCTTCTCAGGACTTATGCCTTCTTTTTACAGCAACAGGATGTACATTGTGCTGAAACAAAGAAGTATTTTCTTTTTTAAAATAGCTTTTGTATGCACTGTGCGACTGAGCTTTCAATGAAACAGCAGTGTCAAGCATTCTTTTTAACATTTATTATGTATTTCATTGCTAGCATGAGAAACTAAGGGGCATCCTGACAAACAGAATGGGATAAGGAATTAGGAAGTTTACATGTATAGTGTAGTCCCAGAATCATTGTCCCGGAGAACTACAGAACAAGCCAAAGAGCAGCATTTTTTACTCTGCTAGGCAGAGTTTAAACCACATAACCATCTTAAAATATTTGGGGATCCTGAAACCTATTTTTAGTAGTTATTTCTGATATTATTAGAGGGAGATGGTCATGTGACATGGGACACTGCTAGGTCACACATTATATTTCAGAAACCCACAGCGAGAGAGCAGTATTTTTAAAATAGCTTGTGTATGCACTGTGCGACTGAGTTTTAAGTGCAACGGCAGTACCAAGTGTATATTTCCAGGGTTTTATTTAACTCTAAAAATTGATTAGCATTTTGCTCATAAAAGTGCTAAAACATTGTGAAAATGCATAACACTTGCCTCACTGTGTTAAACAAACATAACATTTCTGGAAAACCTATATAAATACTTTCTGTACAGTTAGTATTGCCCCAAGAAAAAACTGCTAATCAATTATTTAAAACCCTGATTTCAGATGCCCAGAGTAAGCAGGGTGAGCTTGAATGGGTGATTCGCACAGAGATATACACAGAGACACATGCATTTGGTGTGTGTCTAGCATGTCCAGTGGGAACAGCATGAATCAGGTCAAGGTACCCTCCTTCATTATTATATATAGCTGATTGCTAATACTGAAAATTATGCACTAATACTGGAAATATCAAGCTTGCTGGTTATACTATTGTCGCCTATTCTTTCCATTTACCAATAAAAATATATAATATACATAAGACATTTGTATTCTCTGCTGCACAATAAATTTCTTTCTATCAGCAGTCAAAAATGACAGATGCAAATGAACAACTTTTGGAGATACTATGATGCACAGGTTCAGCAATTAAATGTAAGTATTGCAATATGTATGTCTCAGATGAAGTAGAAACAAAGGGTATGGATTTCATATGCCAGAAATGTCAAGAGATAGACATGCTCAAAACAGAAATAGCATCTTTGAAAACATTACTTCTGGGCAAAGATCTCCCTAATAGAATAAAGATGGAGAAACATAAAAAAGTTAGGGATAATTCAGAGACCATCAACCAAGAAATAAGTCATGACAAACCTGAAGAAGGGGATTGGGCCATAGTCAGTAAGGACAAAAAAAAAAAGAAGAAAAGTTTTGGGACACAATGAAATTGACTTGAATAACAGATTTACTGTATTATCTGATTTACAGGATAACTCAATCCTGCAGGTAGTTACACACAACAAAAGGGACATACAATGTGATGAAGAACTTGTGAGTTATTATATCAGTAAAATACTAGTGTTAGGAAACTCAGTCATAAGGGGCTGTGATTCTATAATTTGTCAGCCTGAGAAATATGACAGGGAAGCAAACTGCCTCCTATGGGGCAGAATTAAAGATCCAAAATGGCATATCAACAAACTACATAACAAGAAGGAGAAGTTATCCAAAATAATTTACATTGGCACAAATGACATAGGAAATGAACAGTAGAAGGCCATTGTCAGTGAGATCCTGGAAATTGGTAACCAAATAAAAAATACTGGTACAACTGCTATTATTTCTGGTATACTCCACCTTGAAAAATTTCATCTGGAAAAAAAAAACAATACTAATCACCCATACCCCCATAATGCAACACATCATGGGCTGTATATGCAAATCACCACAGAATATTATGCTGATTCAACTTTAAGCAGAAATACATGGTGCCGAAAGGCCTCTCACACACACTGCAAAGGGTGCCAACAGAAAGACACAAACACATGTTTTGTCCTACCAGGACTCATCAGTGTGCCCCATCTGTATGACACCCCAGTGGAATGAATCAGATACCCTAAGATGGTCTAACCGGGTTATGTTGTGGTGAACCAAATAAAAACAAAAAACAAGGAACCTCAGTACACCTAACCTGACAAGTGAGGAAAATGATAAATTTTTGATAGGTTGGAGGACTTGGACCCTAGTGATGACACCATAATTGTGGGAGATTTTGATCTTCTAGATATAGAGTGGCAACATAGCACTTCTAAAAATAAATGTTGGAAAAGACTGTTAGAGATATTGACAATTAACAACATGCAACAGATGGTGATGGACCATACTAGGGTAACAAATACCCTTGATTTAGTGTGCACCAACTTAAATGAAGATAGTATGGACTGTAGAACTAGGGAACCATTCAGTCTAAGCAACCATAACATGGCAGAGTTTGTTAATAAAAAACATTTTGAAACCTATATTGGGGTAACAAAAATAAAGTGTTATGCTTGGGCAGACTATAATAATATTCAGAACTTGGATGGGGAGGAGGGGAGGGTGGCCCTAAAGGGGGACCTGGAGGCTCTGGAAAGATGGTCTAGAAAGTGGAAGCTGAGGTTCAATGCAGGGAAATGCAAGGTACTCCACCTGGGGGCCAGAAACCCAGGCCAAGTGTACACCCTGCGGGGAGAAATGCTACAAGTCTTGATGGCTGAGAGGGACCTGGGGTGGTGGTGATGTCAAGATGAACAACTCTGAGACTTGTAGGAGGGCAGCAGCCAAGGCCAACAGGATGCTGGGATGCATCGCTAGGGGATCACCTCCAGAAGGAGGGAGTGATACCCTCTGTATAACTGCTTGGTGAGGCCACACCTTGAGTACTGCATGCAGTTTGGAGGCCACACTTAAAGAGGACATTAACCTCCTGGAGAGGGTCCAGAGGAGGGCAACCAAAATGATTTGGGGCTTGGGGACAGGACCTATGAGGAGAGGCTCAAGAGCTAATATGTACACATTGGAAGAGAGAAGGGACCGGGGGACATGATAGAGGTCTTCAGGTACATGAGGAGGGTAAATAGGGAGGAACAGTCAGGGTGCTTGAAGGAAGAAGGAAGGGCCACTAGAGGGCATGGGTGGAAGCTGGAGGGGGGAAGATTCAGGGAGAAAGGAGGAGGTGCTACTTCACTGAGAGGGTGGTGGAGCCATGGAATGCACTGCCTAGGGGGCTGGTGGAGGCAGAGACAGTGGAGGGGTTCAAGAGGGGGTGGGACAGGTACAGGGGAAGGGTTCTGGAAGCAAAATCCAATGCAGCAAGAATATCTAGAACTGGGAAGGGAGAAGCCAGAGAAGGCGAGGGGGACAGCAAGGTCAGCACCCAGGGTGGGGGCTGACCAAACGAGCAGACACGAAAGACCGTTAGGCCTATTCTGCTGGCATTTTAGTATGTTAGTATGTTAGTAACTACTTCAGTAAATGGAACTGGAAAGAGAATTTGATAAATTAAAGTTGGAAAGTCAATGGGAAAAGTTGACAGCCAAGATGGAATACTGTATAGAAACATACATACCAGAAGAAGTTAAGTATAAAAATAAGAGTAGGATACCGATTTGGTTAAATAACACCATCAAAAGATTAATACAACAACAAAAAAAGCATTTAAAAAGCTCAAACTGAATCCCTAAATAGACAACTCAAGAAGGTATAGAGGCCTATGCAAACAATGCAAACAAATTATCAAAAATGCAAAAAGCACACCAGCATAGACTAGCCTCTAATGCACAAAGAAAAATATATTTTTTTCAGCTATATAAACAGCACTAAAAAAAGGCCTACCAGTAGTTGGACCATTTATTATACAGGATAAAGTCATGATGGAAGGCCAAGAAATTGACTCAGAATAAAACAAATATTTCACTAGCATTATGTCAACCAAAGCTACCCAGTCCAGATATTATAGAAATAGAAACAAATAAATTAGAACTAGTCTCCAAACAGCAGGTTAAAACACTACTTCTGAACTTAAACCCAAATAAATCACCATACAGATGGTTTTCACCCAGCCTTGTTAAAGGATCTTGCAGACCACTTGGCTGGATCACTGACAGCCATATTTAATTCATGTTTCGAAGAGGGAAGAGTACCAAAGGTGTGGAAGGACACTAATATTACACCCATCCACAAAAAGGGGTGAAAAGTGACTGCAAAACTTTCAGATCAATTAATATCACCTCAGTTGTCAGCAAAATGTTAGAGGGAATAGTGAAAGAGAGAATAAATGAGCACCTCAAAAAGACAGGATTTATGGATATCACCCAGCATGGCTTCTGGGAGGTAAGATCATGTCTTACTAAATTATCACATATTTTCAAGCCAGTGAACAGTCCTAAGGACTCAGGGTACCAGTGGACACCTTCAATATGGACTTTTCCAAGGCATTCATTACCTTGCCCTAGAGACCCCTGATTATGAGGTTACAGGAATTTGATTTGAATATTAATTTTATCAAGTGGGTCTCTTCATGGTTAGAGGGTAGAAGGCAGAGAGTGGGTGTGGCAGGTCATGTATCACCTTGGTTGGAGATTACTAATAGAGTGCCCCAGGGATCCATCCTGGACCTGACGCTATTTAGTCTATACATTGCACCTATACAGACTACATCTAATAGTGTGTGCAGTAAGTTTGCTGATGATATTAAAATAGCAGCAATAATTAACTATCAAAACTCCATTTAAAATGCTCAAAGTGAAATAGATAAAATCAGGGAATGGGTGGAGAAAAACAAAGTAAGTCTAAGTATAGAGAAATGCAAGATAATGAACATTGGAAGAGGGAACAGGTGTGCTAATTATACACTATACAGGAAAGATCTACCAGATGCAAACATGGAATGCAGCCTGGGGGACATGATTACTAACAATCTCTCCCCTGCCAAACACTAAAAATGCAGCAGGTGTAGACAATAAAATATTAGGCTGCATCTTCAGACATATAAAAAGTAGAGACCAATAGGTATTACTCCCCTTGCACACATTTGGTGAGGCCTCACTTGGAGTATTGCATGTAGTTCTGGGCTCTGGCTAAGGAAAAGTATATTACAATTTTGGAAAAGACTCAGAGAAGAGCCACCAAAAAGATTAGCCAGATGATGGGTGTGGCATACAGTGATAGACTTAGAGAACTGGAACCATACTCCTTATAATTTAGGAGATTAAGAGAGGACGTATGCCTAACATACAGAGCATTCAATAGTAGTGACCTATCGGAATGTGTGGGATTAACAAAAAAATGACATGAGGGGAAGTAGATTCCACAGACTCTGGCTACTGTAAAAGGTGAAAATTAGAATTCTAACTGTCAGACAAATTGGTTAAGTCAGAGAATAGTGAATGTCTGGAATAGACTACCAAAGGAGGTGGTGCTAAGCAAGACACTAGATGCATTTAAAACTACACTAGGCAGACATAGGAAAGATAACAAATTCACCTATTTGGATTGATTGGTTGAGTCACTATGACCTGAGGCTTCGGACTCGTACTGACCTATGAACCTATGAATTGATTTGGTTAATAATTTCAGCTTGAGAAAGGAGATCCTGGGTTCAAATCCGCACTGCAGCCACTGCACTCACTGAGAAGCCATCATTTCAATGGCAGACGGTGTTACAAATCCATTATCTTGATCCTGCCCATGGCTCAGATGTCTGTCTGATTTGGCCTCTGGTGGCCTTGCTTGGCACAGTACCTGATAACAGACATGCACCTCCCCAAGAGGGAGCAGGATCACCACAAGGGGTTGCTGTGTTGGTAGAATCCAATGTCCCATTCTGCAAGCTGCATCACGCTCCACTCAGCAGCACTTAATAGCCTTGGCTGCCTGCTCTTGGTTCCATGACCCCAATGCAGAATCTAGGTTGTCGGCACAGCACTGTGATGCACTTCATCTCAGCCATGATGCATTCTCTTTCTAGATAACTTCTTTTTTTAATTAATTTGTTTGACTTTCAGTCACAGCCTCCATCAGTGCCGGCCCCATGTCCAACATTCTGCACCGTTAATGGACCCATACCACAGAGACCAGCTTATTTCACTGTGGCCATGATTAACCCTTCTCTAGGCAATGTTTAGTTGTATTATTATTCCAGTTTCCATTCTGGTCCCCGGGTTCTGGTGGCATCCCCATGCCCCATCACTGACCTGTGTTGTGGAATTAAGGGTTAACCACCACTTGCACAGATACATGCTTTGGAGGGTTGTTTGCCATGCAGGGTCATGTGAGGCCTGTGGGGGATGCTGAATGAGCTTGGGCACTCTGTCCTTTTACACTCACTGGATACTATGCATAGCGCAACCACATGTGTGCGTCTTGACACACACATGCAAGTTGCATTATCACACTCCTGCCAACATCTGCTGGGCATGCTCTGCTGCTGTCTAGCCTCTGCTTGGTGGAAGACAAGTAGCAGGACTCAGGGTCCACCCTCCCCAGGATAGGACAGTTGTTTTTGGGACAGTCAGTCCTCTCTGTCCTGGCTGGCCCCACATGACCCTGGTCCGTTACAGAACATGGGTCACTGGCATGGGTGGAGGTAAGCATCCAGTGCCTCATCCCTCCACACCACTGGGACAATTAGGTGTGGGGTTTTGAGAGGTGGTAATCATTCCTTCTGGAATGTGAAGTTGGTGAAAGGAGCTGACCCTTGTACTGGGTGGACAATCCCTGCATGACCTGAGTGGAAGCCATTTATCCTGCTGGAATACATTTTCATGTTCTTCAAACTCTGGCCCCAGCTTCTCTAGCTACATGAAAACTGCAGAGGCTCTTATTCTCACAACCCTTAACATCTGCAGCCTACTGCCTAAGTTTGATGCTCTCTAATCCTTCACAAGCCAACATAACCCTGACATCCTAGCTGTTGTTGAAATATGGCTGATGCCAAAAGTTCCTCATCCTTCAATAACCTTACAGGGCTATAACGTCTTCAGATTGGATCATGTATCTAAAAGTGGAGGAGGCTGTGCCATCTATATTAAGGACACTCTCATGGGGCACCCCATTGCAACTCCCACACCTGTCTCCTTGGCCCAGATCCTACCTATCAAAATTCTCCTAGGTCTTAGTCATAAAGCCCTCACAATAGTCTCTGCGTACATCCCACCCAGGGACCAAGGTCATGGACTCAGTGATGTTCTTAACTTCATCAACTCC
Source organism: Neoceratodus forsteri (assembly GCA_016271365.2). NCBI lineage: Eukaryota > Metazoa > Chordata > Ceratodontiformes > Ceratodontidae > Neoceratodus > Neoceratodus forsteri. The sequence goes on along the minus strand of CM028134.1, from coordinate 312,817,587 downwards.
CAATCTCCTGTCTCTGAAGTCATCCTGCTAGGTGATTTCAAAATTAACTGGCTTGCGTCAGATGCATGTGCTCATAAGGATGCCATAGCAGCTGCTAACCTTTCACAGATGGTAACCACACCTACTAGTACAAACTACAAAACAAACACCAATACCCTTCTGGACTGGGTACTTACCAACCACCCTACCAGGATCTCTTGTACTTCCATTCTCCCGGACTCTCTTAGTGACCATTCCCCAGTCATCTGTGAATGGTCTAACAAATTTCTCAAGCCTCCCCCAAAAATCATCTCCAGCAGAGTCCTCCCCCGTGGTCAACTTACCCATCTCAAACAGCACCTGATTCTGCAAGACTGGCTACCTATATTCAAGGCAACGGATGTTAACTTGGCTCTTGACAACTTCATCACCACCTTCAGCAGGGCCTGTGACCTCTTTGCTGCTGTTAAAAAACATAACGTTAAAATCCTCTGTAACCCCTGGATCACTGCGGAGCTCCTTTCTCAGCTGAAATCAAGGGACCATCTTTGGGCAGTGGCCAAAGCCACAGGCAAGCAATCGGACATCCAAAAATACAAACATGCCTGAAATGCTTGCATAAAATCCATCCTGCTAATGAAAACTTCCTATTATAAGCATGCTCTCACCAACACCTGGGGAAACAGACCGCGCATTCTGGGACAATATCAAGGACATTACTGGGAAGCAGCTGAAGACTTCATCAGCCATGCTAATTTTGGATGGGTCCACTGCCCTTGACCCTATGGTCATTGCAAACACCTTTAATATGTTTTTTACTGACCTCAGTGCCATTCTGTCCCTGATTTCTTCATAGAAAGTGACACCTCTTTCAACACCCCCTGCGCTCAGTCAAATCACCCCAGGTTCTATTCAGAGAGGTCAAGCTGAATGAAGCATGCTGCTACATCACCACAGCTATCTCAAAAATCAGAAGCAGTGGTGACACCCTGCACCTTAAGCTGCTGTTGCTTACCCTTCATGAGGTACTTCATCCCATAACTAAAATTCTTAACCTCTCTCTCAGCTGCAGTCAATTCCTGGAAAGATGGAAAACTACCACAATGACCCCGGTCCACAAAAGTGGTGACAAGACCAGTCACTCTAACTATTGCCCGATCTCCATACTACCACCACTCTCAAAGGTCCTTGACCATATCGTTGCGGACCAGCTCACCGACTATTTGGACAAATACATTACACTGTGTGCTCAACAACACGGATTCTGAAAAGGGCACAGTACCACCTCTGCCCTCCTCAAGTTCACTGGAGCAGTGATTAGTTCACTAGACAAGGGCTTTCTTGCTGGGGCAGTCTTTATGAACCTGTCCAAGGCATTTGACATGGTCCACAATCGGCTGCTGTTTGACCAACTACTAAACGCTGGTCTTGCACCCAACTCTTCTTTTTGGTTCAAAAGCTACCTTGAAAACCGCTTGCAAAGAGTAAAAATTTCCAATGCTCTTTCAGATACTTTGCCTGTCCACTCTGGCATCCCCCATTGGTCCATTCTGGGCCCACTCCTTTTCAGCCTTTTTCTAAATTCCCTACGGCAATCCTGCTCAGAACAAATCTTTCTGTATGCTTATGATGCAGCTGTCTTCTCCACTCACAAAGACCCCACACCATTACAACTCAACCTTCAGCTTGCTTTCAGTACCATTGAAACATGGTTCTCTAATCATAAACTTGTCCTTAATCACAAAAAACAAAGTCTATGCTCTTCTGCAGCTCACACTATCAGCACAAGCTACACCCCGTGGCTATCTCTACCATGCAGGGGACTATCCTCAAACAAGTCCTATCCTTCAAATACCTAGGGATTCTGCTTGACCCCAACCTCTCCTAAGGGGCTCACGTCAACAGTGTGGCCAAAGCAGCTAACATATGTCTTGGACTACTATGCAAACATAGGCAACATCTCACCCCAGATGCTTTGAAGATTGCCATCCAGAGCTCCATGGTTTCTATTATTGACTATGGCCTCATTATTTATGGCTCAGCCATGATGACAACCCTCATACGTATATCAACAGCCCTCAACAAGGCATGTTGACTTACCACTGCAGCCCAACATCTCACCCATACCTGCGACCTTTATGCTGAATCCAGATGGCTCCAACTCTCCAACCATGTTAAGTATATCACCTGTACCATGGTGAAAAAAATTAACCTTGGCCTCGCACCCCCCTGGTGTCACAGCCCTGCTGTATCATAACACCAATCTACAGAGCACCAGGAGATCCACATTCCAGCTACTGCAAGTTCCCTGCTGTTGAACTACACAGGGTCAACTTTCTTTCACCGATAGGGATCCTTTTTGGCTGAATGGTATCAGCTCCACCATCTCCTCAGCCTCAACACTTGGTATGCTTATAACCAGGCTCTGGCTCCATCTCACTGCCTCCAGCTCCTGTGATTACCTCACCTAATTCTAGACCACCATCTCTGCAGCCCAAACACTTGGTATGGTTATAACCAGGCTCTGGCTCCAACTCACTACCTCTAGCTCCTATGATTACCTCACCTTTTTTCAGGCACACCCACCACCCCTAGAGCATCTCTCTGCCCCCTTGAGACACTTATCCCCTTTCTTTCCCATCCCTTATCTGCCCCACTTCCTATCTGCCATATCCCCTATCTCCTCCCCTGATTCCTACTACCACCTTCTTTTCCCATCTCTCCTTACCCCTCACCTCACCCCCTTTTACCTGCACTCCTTCCCTATCATTGTCTGACAAATGCGTCTGGTTGGATCTACATTTTCCCTCCCTTCCTGCCTCTCCTCCCTGTCTTTGTGCCCTCTCCTTGTGTTGCTGACCCAGGCCATACTGTGGTCACTTTCTCTCTAAATGTGTTTTTCTTTTTCAATAATAACTTCTCCAATGGTCCTGTAACTACCCGTAATTGTTATTTCCACTGAACCTACCATTTCCCAATTTGTCTCTAGTCACCCGCATTGTTGTTACTTCAATTGACATGTTGTTATTTCTATTGTATCCTCTGTACATGTTTTCAACTGACATGGAACCTTTGTAAAAGAGCATTGGCTCAAAGGTAATTGTAATCCTAGTCTTTAAATAAATAAAAAAAATTAAAAAAGATGGCATCAAATGTTTTCATATGATCACAGTGGGTGTGCTCATCACTACAGCCATTAAATCTTCCATCCCTTAAGTGCCTTTCTGCATGCCTCCACACTTCCAGAAAGTTTCCACAGGAGGTTCTGTGAAGTGAGAAACAGTCAGCCTCTCTCCTTGAGGAACCGAGCATCCTGTGGGACTCTTAGAACTCCTTCCTCTCAAACCTGATTCACTACAATTGCAAGCAATTGCTCTTTGTTGTGGGATCCATAACTGGTGTTGGTTAGGCACAGCTGGGAGCATCTCTCACAGATGGATCAATCATGGATGTTGGAAGGGTGTTCCTATGAGCAGACTGTCACCAATGGACCCACATTGAGTGTTGGGAGAGTGTTACTAGGAAATGTCCCTCACTGTTGGACCCATAGTGGGTATTGGAAAGGTGTTGCAAGGAGCTGCCCTCACTGATGAACCAACAGTGGATGTTGAAAGGACATTGCTGGAAGCTGCCCTCATTTCGGGACCCATAGCTTGTGTTGAAAGTACACTGTTATAAACTTTCCCTCTCTGATGCATCCATAGTGGGTGTTGGCAGGGCCCTGTTAGGAGTTTGTCCTCATTGACAGATACATAGCTGGTGTTGGATGGGGCACTACCAGGAGCTGGCCATCACTAATGGACCAATAGCTAGTGCTTAAAGAGTACTGTTAGAAGTTGTCACTCACTAATTGAGGCTGGCACTCTTGTCCTTCAGTGGGTGTTCAGGGAACTGCTCTGAGATGACCCTTATTTCAGGATCCATGTCTGCACTGGTGGGATACTTTTAGTAACTTGCCCTTTCTATAAATCTCATAGCCAGTGTTGGCAAGGAATTCCTAGGAACAGACCTTCTATGCTTATCTTGTTCCCTGTTTTAGCTACCCTTTCAAAGGCATGCTCTTAATGGTTTTGCAACAATTTTGCAATACACAGGGGAACTGGCTAGGTTGGCTTGGGTAGGATGGTTGGTACTGGCAATGGTTCCACTGGAGCTGTATTGGGACTGTGGGCAGGGGCCCTGGCTTTGTTTACTTAGGTGGGAGGTACTGGCAGTGTTTCTACAGGGTCAGTCTGTGTTGGGACTGTGGGCAGGAGAGCTAGTAATGAGTGTATGTGGTGGGGGGCTGGCCATGGTGGGAGGGACAGGGTGTACATGTGGGGAGCTGTCCATGTTGGTGGTGGGAAGGCAGCTGAGTGGGGTAGGGGTGTAAAATTTAATTCATATCTGAGCTCCAATATGAAAATGAAAAGGTTTCTTTTTCATGGAAACAAGTTAGAAAGCAGCCAATTTACTGTTGGCAGAAAGATATTTAATAGTTGCCATAAGGGTGGGAGTGGTGCACTGAATTCTGTTCATTTGTTGATGAGTGGCATACACTGGTTGCACCACCGAGAAATGTGACTGGAACTTCATGAGTGACAATGGGTTTGAAATTGCTATTTCTGCATTTGTTTCATCTTTGGGAGATGTGTGTCTTTCCAGTAGTAGGGCCCCACTAATCACTTGTAAACTTTTTTAGAGGGATGAAATATATATTCAAAGCAGCCAATTCAGTCAGTTAGATGTTAGACAGGACTAAACAGAAGGAATCCACCTTGGTGTCTGGTGGTTCTGCTTAATTCACATCTGAGCACTCATAAACTGAGACCCAGAAATGTGTTACTTGGGCAAGTGAGGCATGGACTTCGAGGGATGGGGAGTATGCAGTCCCACCTGAGGGATGCAGGCTGGAGTGCTTCTGCTGCCATCACACCTTGGGAATGAGGGCTGTAGTGCTACTGCCATCACACCTGAGGAATGGGGGCTGTAGTGCTGCTGCTCCCATTGTACCTGTGGGATGGGGATCACAGTGCTGTTGCCATCCCACATGAAGGATGGGGGTCATAGTGGTGCTGCTGTCATTCTTAAGGGATGGGAGCTGTAAGTTTTCTGCCCCCATCACTCCTTATGCCTATTAAAATAACTTTTAATAGGTACAAGGATAGATGTATAATAGTAGAGGTCAAAATTGCTAAAATTCAAACTAGCACGGTAAAAAAAATGTTAAATAAAATTCACAAAACAAAACATCAGTACAAATGGATTTTGGCTGTGTAGACACTGGTGACATTACCATTTTTACCAATCTGCAAAGTGGAATTTGTCCTTCCTCAATCACAGTAAATCAGTGGCTCTGATCATATCCCCCCTACCTTCTTTGTTCCAAGGTGCACATATTGATGTCCCTGAGTTTCTCTTCATATGGCTTCTGATGCAAACTCTGCACCATTTTAGTTGCCTTCTTCTGGACTGCCTCCTCTCTTTTTGTTTCCTTCTTGAGGTATGGTTTCCAGAACTGGACACAGTACTTAAGATGGGGTCTCACCAGTGATATATACAGAGGCAACACCACTTTCTTCCTTCTTCTGGTAATATCCCTTCCTATGCACCCCAGCATCCCATTGGCCCAACCCACTGCCTTATCACAGTTCCTCGCCACCTTGATGTTATCATATATAATTACTCCTGGGTCCCTTTCCTGTTTGTTGACAGTCAATACATATTCTCCTATTCTGTATTCTGCCTCTGGGTTTCTGTGCCCCAAGTGCATGATTGTGCACTTTTTTGCTTTGAAACCCAGCTACCATGTCCTTTACCACTCCTCAAGTTTTTTCAGGTCTCTGTACATTTTTTACACCCCCACTGAAGTGTTAACCCTATTGTAGGTTTTGTTGTCATCCAAAAGAGGCAGACATTCCCTTCCAACTCATCTGCATTGTTACTTATAAAGACAACACAGAGGACTGGTCCTAGTACTGAGGCCTGTGGCACGCTGCTGGTGACCCTCTCTTCAGTGGAGTGAACTCCATTTAGCACCATCCTCTGTTGCCTTTTCCTTAACCACTTTGTTACCCAGTTTACCTCATTTGGACCCACCCTTAAGCTGTCCAGTTTCCTTATGAGCCTCCTCTGTGGAATGGTATTGACCGCCTTACTGAAATCTAAGTAGGCCATATCCGCAACCCCACCCTAATCTATTTCCCTCATCGCACAGTCAAAAAAGTCTATCAGATTTGTCTGCCATGACCTCCCACCCATGAATCTGTGCTGCCTTGGGTCTTGTAACTAGCCTGATTTAAGATATTCCACAATCCTTTCCATCAGCAGTGAGTCCATTGGCTTCCCCACCACCGATGTCAGGGTGACTGGCCTATAGTTGCCAGCCTCCTCGCTGCTACCACTTTTCTAAAGCAGGACTACATCTGTCCTCCTCCAGTCCTTGTGAACCACTCCTGGTTCCAGTGAGTTGTTAAAACAGACTGTCAGAGGAGCAGCCAGTGCCTCTCCGAGCTCCCTCAATATCCTTGGGTATGTCATGTCTGGCCCCATAGTTTTGTCCACTTTCAGATTTGTGAGTCCCCTCAGGACTCTCTCCTTTGTAAAGGGACTTGTGTCTACCTCCTCTCTCCAGTACCCCTGTTGCTTTCATATGGCTCATCCCCTTCATATATGAAGAATGAACAAAAGTATTTGTTCAAGACATCTGCTTTTTCCTAATCCTCTGCACAGTCCCTATCTGCCCTTATTAACCTCACAGTCCCTCCCCTAGTCTTCCCCTTTTCACTTACATATCTAAAAGATGACATATCCCCTTTTGCTACCCCTTGGGCAATTATTTTATCAGTTTGTGCCTTTGCACTCCTCACCACTTTTCTCTGCCTCCCTCTTCTTCTCCTCCTGATATGCCTCCTTGTCCTCTTCCCTCTGTGTGTCTTTATACCTCCTGAAAGTTATCCTTTTAGCCTTTGCCTTTTCAGCCACTTCCATCAAGAACCATAGAGGTCTCTTTTTTCTTCTTACTTTTGTTCACTTCCTTTGCATATAGGTTTGTTACCTTCACTATGCCATTCCTTAGCTTATCCCACTCTTCCTCCACCCCACCAAGGTTATCCTCCCGCTTGGTGATCTCTGAGGCATTCACCACTTTTTAAAAAAATCTGCTGTCCTGATGTCCAGGACTCTCATCTTTGTGTGGTTCACTTCCACTGCTGTCCTCACATTGATCTACACTGTATGGTGATCAATGTTCCCTGGCTGACCTCCCACCTTGAAGTCTGCAGTAATGTCCCTGCTATTGATCACCAGGTCCTGCACTGACCCATCACTAGTGAGCTTCCTGACTAGTTGCCTGGAAAATGCCAACTGCAGGGTGTCCAGGATGTCCCTGATTCTAGCAGAAGCTGTTATAGGGATGCTCAAATCTACACCCCGCAGGTTAAAATCCCCCACCAGAAACACATCTCATTTTTCCTACCATTGTGCTAATGGCTTCCACCAGTGCCTTGTCTAAAATTTCCCCCCCTATGTTGGAGTTCCACAGATTACACAAGTATAAACAGCGATTCTGTTTCTGATCTCCAGGGTGACCCACAGTACCTTCAACCCCTCCATTTCCCCTGAATTTCCTGTTTCAATGTCATTTTGATTCCCTCCCTTACATACAGTGCCAACCACCCTCCTTTTTTAATCACACCATCTTTCCTGAACTGAGTATAGCTTGGTATGGCCACATCCCAGTAATGATTTCCTGTGCAGCATGACTCAGTAATGGCTATGATATTAAGGTCTGCCTTTGCCATGACAGCCTCAAGGTCTGGAATCTTATTTCCTAAACTACATGCATTTGCACACAGGGTCTTCCACATTTTGTTCCCACTCTTCCTGTTACTCCCCCTGTTTCCTTTTTGCTCATCCTGCTTTTCCCCTTTCTTTTTACAGTTTGCAGTCCAATCCCCTTTTATTTCAACATCTCATTTTTTTTTCTTTATTAATCAGTACTGATGCAATTCTGAGGTATACTGAGTCACTCAAGTTGCAATTTACATTTGCTATAATGTGATTCTCACTCAGCATAGATCAGCATTACTTCAGTACCTGGTTAACATTTTTATAACTCAGTATTTTATTGAACAGATGATTGTACACATACAAGGGTTCTTTCCTCTGTGCAGTCAACAGTCCTACACAGACAAAAACATTATATTGTTTCCTGCACATTGCTTTCTCACATGTACATCATCTTACAGCAGTATACATTTTATTTCATGTTTATTCATGTACCACATAATACAGGTGTACTCTTCAATTGCCCCTTCCTTTTTCTTGGGTGCAACCCTACTTGAGAGATTCACCCACTGCTTCATCCCTTTTGCCCTTTAAGGGCGCTTCTTCTCCGGATAGATATGGTGGATCTTGTCTGCATGCTTTAAACTCTTTGCCCTCAGTTTGTGTTGCTCCTTAGCACTCTTTGCTGGGTATCCATTTATCCAGGAATCAAATGGAGTTTGTACCCTGGAAGTGTAGATATGTGAGAATAGGAAGCATGCAGGAAATACGGCAATGTCTCCAACTGGTAACTTCTCACCTGTACCACCACATCTAGTCCAAGTTGCTTTATTGTCTTACAGGTTGCTTGTGTACCTTATTACCATCCTCATACTTTACTTTCTTCTTAAACTATAATATCTTCAACTGACATTCAACAATAACATTTTGTAAACAATAAAAACAGTGTTAACCAATCTTCTTGTTTTTGGTGTGTTTTTTCAATATCTGTTGGAATTTGGGGTTCTGTCAGTTTAACCTGAGGAGCTGAGAGTGAGAGATTCCCAGTGTTTCTTTCCCATTGAGGAGCCTTGCCACTCCCTTTACTCTTTCAGGTTGTCTGCCCCCCACCCCTAAATAGGCTGGTGGGTGTACTGGATCCAGTTCCTCCAGTGCTCAATGAATTTCTGTAATGTTAGGTTGAGGTGGACTATCAAGTGCTCCATTTCATATATGTGGGTTACTCTCTGTCCTATGATTAAGTGCCAGAGGGTGAGAAATGCATTAGGAAGCTCATTGTGAGAAAGAGGGTTTAGCTGGATAGAAGCTGTTGGAGTGCTGTGTATGTACACTTGGATTAATAAAAATGTGCACTGTTTATTTGTCACCTGTATCATCTTTGCTCCTGTTTCTACTTCTTGGCTGTGGATTAACCATGGATTTTTACTTGCAGAAACTGAAGTGAAGAAACTGTAAGTAGCGAGTGCTGGCAGAACTTTTCTCTACATTTTGCCTGTTGATCTAGCCAGGCACGACGACCTAGATGCAGACCCACACATTTACTTCAATATCATGGATTTATATCTGAGGCTGCAGGGACATGTGCTTCTGCATACAGAAGTAGTGTTGTAATTTAAGTACTGTAGATTTCTATCTGTAGCCAGACATGATTGCATATGTCTAGCAGTGTACTTACCATGGACACAAATCCATGAAGGTAGCACATCAGTGTAGGGAAATTTCAGAGACTGAGGAGGGGCCTCAAGCAGATGTCATGCATAGGGACTTATGCTGAGGTGTTACCAGTACATTGCTGAGGACAGGAAAGAACACTTTGCACCAAGGTGTTTAACAATTTGTTGAAATCATGGTGCATGGAGGTGGGTTTCAGCTATATTGAAGACTGGGGGCCAACCTCAGAAGATATTGGTTTCTATAGGGGAGATGCCTGTATCCTTTCTGGAAGGGGACACCAGTCCCTATTGGGAGGTTTAAATGCTACCTGGATGAGCATACAAACTAGCTAGGGGAGTCTGTAGAACTAAGGGATGCAACAATTGCCAAATCCTATGATAAAGCAGCAGAGAGGGAGGACCCGATGGGAGTAGACGCCCCTCAAGACAGGGGCACAGGAAGACAGGGGTGGGGAAAAGGTAAAGGACAAAAGGGAATAAGTCAGGAAAGCAAGAATGAAGGAGTAAATAAGACAGGTTATTGAGAAGGTACAAAGGGAAAAAGTGGGCCAGGGGGACCATCAGGGAACAGCACAGGCAGGAGGTGGGAACAGTGTAATATGTTTGGGAAGTACAATTCCAGACCTGGAGGCCATCATGGTGGAATCAGACTTGGATTTGGTGGCCATAATGTAGTCAATGTGCACTGACAGCCATAATTGGGACATGGCCATACTGGGCATCTCTTCATTCAGGAGAGACAGAGAAGGAAGGAGGGGAGGGAATCAAAGTCACAGAACTGTAGGGTCACCTGGATAAAAAGAAAGGACTGGAGTCCTTCTGCTACCTAGTGCTACCATAATACTTTGCAAAAATGTTGTTAATGAATCAGTTAGGGTTGTTTCCACATTGACAAAAGTGTGGAAATTCCACATTAGGGTTACCACCCCACCCCCACTCCCCTTTCTGAAATCCCTAACTCTGCATTCCCCCAACCCCACCCCCTCCACACACAGACACACACACACACACACACACACACATATATGCAAGCAAGGCAAGGGCCAAGGCAAAACAAGCAACCGAGGACAAGGAGGATCAGGTAATAGAAGTGACAGACAAGTCTGTTAATGTTCCAGAAGACAGAAGCATCATCACAGTCCATGAAGTGCATGAGTTCTGCAGCTGTCATAGTGGCTTGGGGGTACACAGACATGTGGATGTCATGCACACAAAATGTATTAGAAATTACAGTTTCTGTGAGCCTAGCAACAGTCATTGGATGTTTGCATTTTGTTTTGTGATACAGTGAGTTAGCCCTAATAACAAACAGTGGTAGTAATGAAAGTAATGTCTTGTAGCATAGTTTACAAGAAAAATGTAAAGCAACAGTTGTAACATGCAATGGTACCATAAGATACTCTTAATCAGTGTTCCCTAGTAATGCAGCAGCAGAACATGTGTTGATGGTAGCATGTCACAGGAGCAGTAACCCTAATATGGAATTTACACACTTTTGTTGGTGTGGAAACAACCCTAGCTGATATAATAACAAAGTTTTTGCAAAGAATTTCCTTTCTTTTTTTAAAAGTGTAATGTAAGTAGTAAATGGAATGTGTTGGTGGAAGCGCTGGCCCTTTGGGCCTCATGCTCCTTCGAAGCCATCCATCTGTGCATAATGGTATGTGTGGGTGAGAACGCAGGCCCTCTGAGCCCCACACTCCCACTTACACATATCTATGAAGCCATACTGCAGCCATGTAAGGCAAGAAGCCTTTGTTTTTATTTATTTATTTATTTATTAAACTCTACGATTACAAATACCTTTGAGCAATTACTGCTCATTTACAAAGGTTCCATGTCAAAGGATGGAGGGGAACATACATATAGAAGAAGAAGAAGAAGAAGAAGAAGAAGAAGAAGAAGAAGAATAGATCATGGTTACAGGATTAACACATCAAAGGCAAGACTATAAATTTACAGTACATAATGGAGAGACAATAATGTGCCAGTTAATGAGAAAAGACATTTCATAGCAGACAGTACCTCAAATAGAAGATAGTGAATATAGGATAGCAGGGTTAAAGAGTGGGAGGGCAGGCTGAGGGGCCATTGTCAGAAGGTGATGGACAGGTAGCGAGAGTGCAGTATAGGTAGGGGTTGGGGACCCAAGATCTGTAAGTGCCTATGAAAGGGGAGGTGGAGGATAGGGCAGGGCATTGATGGGGAAGGGTAGGGGTAGGATGAGGAAGCAGGTGAAGGGGAGAGAGCTGGGGCAGTAAACAGCAAGTTGCCCATATCTTGGGACCCATAGGAGGTGGGAAAAAATTCAAGTGTGGCTGTAATGGTGAGAGTGAGTAGGTCTCGCAACATAAGTCAAGCAAATCTGTATCTTGCATAATTTCTGAGATACAGGCACTGAAATGCAATGTGAGTGCTAACTCTGAGGGTATTATAGTGACCCACACACATGAAAATGACCAATTGGAACACTAATTCACAAATATCTCAGGAACCGTACGCGCTAGAAAAAAAATCAAATTTCAGGGCTTTCATGGCTTTGTAACCTAGTTCTATACTTAGTCCCCCTTAAGGGGCATGAGTGCCTACTTACACATAACTACAGAGCCATAAAGCAGCCCTATAGGGCTTAAAAGAAACCCTCATAACACTAATTTGCCAATATCTCAGTAACCATAGCAGCTATGAAAAAAATTCCACTGCAGTTGTTATCATGACTTTGAACCCTCCACATGAGATAATGCGAACTAAATCTGTATTTTGCATAGTTTCTGAGATACAGGGACTGAAAATCACTGTGGGAGCTGCAAATGTTATCCTATGGGAAAAAGCTCAACTTCATAATGGTGTATATATGGAACTGATACACATTTTTTACACCTAAACAGCATAATTCACATCCCTGGGATACCCTGTAGTTCTGTAACTATACAGCTGACCGGAACAAAATTTTACAGATCCAGTGATCTATGGTTGGGTGCCGCACAAGCAACATTTGAGGTAAATCGGACAAATAGTTGCAAAGTTATTAAAGTGCAAATGTTGGGGTTCAACATTAAGGTGGCCTATCAACCCTACCTATACCTGCACTACTGTGCATTGAGAAATATATATATATATATATATATATGTATATATATTCTATGCAAAAAACTTTGGTAATGCATCAGTTAGGGTTCTTCTACAGCGAAAAAAGTGAAGAAATTTGGCATTAGGGTTCTCACCCTTGCCCACCCCACCCTACCCCCACCAGCAGCCATCGGGGTGTGCATTGGGGTCATTGGTCCTAACTCTCACCTCATCCCATGTGTAAACAAGCTGAGGTGGTGCAGTGTAGGAGAATGGGGTGAGAGTTAGGACCAATGACCCCAATGCACACCTCGATGCCTGCTGGTGGGGGTATGGTGGGGGAGGGGTGCAAGGGGTGAGAACCCTAATGCCAAATTTCCTCACTTTTTTCACTGTAGAAGAACCCTAACTGCTGCATTAAAGAAGTTTTTTTGCATAGAAATTCCTTACTTTTTAAGAAAGACTAGAAAAGTAGAAATTGGCACAAGTTGGTGGGAGTGCGGTGCCCATTGGGCCACGTGCTCCCAACAACTTGTAAATGTCAGGCCACATTACACACCCAATGACTAAAAAGTACATTCACAACAGCAAGGCCAGCCACAAATCACATGTTAACATAGCAGAACAATAGAAAATGCTGTTCACAAAACATAAACTGCGCCACACAATATGTCTGTAAAAAATATATTGTCTGACATGTAAACACCTCTATTAACATCTACAGGACATGCCATCAATATCCTCCAAATTTCAAGTAAAAAGACCAAACCGCATCCAAGATATGACATATCAAAATTTGAAATTTTAATTTGTCAGAGTGGCACAGTTCCACACCTGTTAACATTTAACACAGACAACTACTTAAAACTACATCCATGACACTAAGCTAGGTATCCTATCAATTTCAAGCCACCACCACAAGCAAAATGCTGTCCACAGGATGTAAACTGCACCACACCATAGCTGCACCCAAGAAATATTTTCTGACATGGAAACACTGTCATTTTCATCCACAGGACAAGCCATTAATGCCCTTCAAATTTCAAGTGAAAAGACCAAACCATGTCCGAGATACATTTTAACATATGAGATTTTCATTCATCAGACACCGCAAGTGAAACACTGTCCACAACACATAAAGTGCATCACACAATATCTCTGTAAAATCATTTTTGTCCAACACATAAACACCATAATTCACGTCTAAAGGACATGCCATAAACACCCTCCAAATTTCAAGTAAAAAGACCAAACCATTTCCTAGATATTCAATGTTAAAGATTGGTACAATTTACCTATCTATTCCATTAAAAAAAATATTGCCATCTTGTCCCTATCTCATGATCAAAGATGGCAATCAAAGATTCTCACGATCAAAGAATTTGGATGGAATTGCGGTATACCACTATCATGGTTCAACAGAATGAATTCCCCTGAACAAAACCCACCCTCATTTGACTTCCTAGTACACACCTGGGCTGAGAAGATAGATTTTTTAAATTGGGCCATCTTGTCCCTCGCTCACGATGCACGATCGCGATCAAAGAATCTCACTATCAAAGAATTTGCAGGCTCACGATCAAAGAATTTGCAGGCTCATGAACAAAGAATTAAAAATATAAATTAAAAAAATTGAAGGAATTGTGGTAACCCACTGCCATGGTTCGACAGAACGAAGCCCAGAGTAAAATCTACCCTCATTTGACTTTGTAGGGCACCCCTGGGCTTACAAAATAGATTTTTAAATTGGGGCATCTTGTCCCTCTCTCACAATGCACGATCGCAATCAAAGAATCTCACAATCAAAGAATTTGCAGGCTCATGAACAAAGAATTACAAATGGTGAAATGCAAATTTTTCACCGATTTGAGATGAACCAACAGCATATCTTGATAGAACGGATCCTCCTGAGCAAAACCCACCCTCATTTGTGTCCCTAGCCCACCCTTGAGCTGAGATATTAGTGTTTTTAGGTCACGATGCAAGATCGCGATCAAAGAATCTCGCAATCAAAGAATTTGCAGGCTTGTGATCAAAGATTGTTAGCAAGTGGCGAATTAAGATTTTAAAAGCTTATAACTCTATTTTTTCACTGATTTTGATGAAACCAAAGACATGGCTCAATGGATCAGAGCCCCCTGAGTAAAACCCATCAAAGTTTTACTTCAGAAGTAACCCCTGATCTGAGATATTTGTTTTTTTCCAATCGGAAAATAAAAAACAATATGGCGGACCTCGCAATCAAAGAATTTTGAAAAACCTCAGGAACAAAGATTCTTGAACCATGAGGCTGCAAATTATTTGACCGCCAGGTGGGACCAGGTGGCCACAGCCCCCATTCTTTGATCACAAGATATACATATAAGTTTTCCCATTGACTTATAATGGGAATTTAAAAGTGCCATAACTTTTGAATGCCTTAATATGTTTTCACCAAACAAAAAGCGGCATATTCAGCCACCAAGGCTATTTCAAATGAGCCATCTTGCAGAGCAGCACACTACACAATGGCCATGCAGAACCACATTAAGAGTGCCAAAAGGTGCCTCCAAAAATTGATAATTTTTCATTTTTCAGCGCTTTCGTACATGAAGACTAGAACTCCAACAGAAATGTAAGTTGGCAAATCAAGAGTGCTAGTTCTCCCCAATGCATGTACCAAATTTGAGTCAAATCCATTGAACGGGTCCAATGTTATCAACATCCAAACCTTTTACTTTACTTTGCAACTGGCCACTCAATCAGTAATTATAGTGGCGTGACCATGCCACTATAATATATATATATATATATATATATATATATATATATATATATATGTAGAGAGAGAGAGAGAGAATACATGATGGGCCGGAGGTAATATGGAAATATTTTCACTCCTGCAGAGTGAGCTCTGGATACTCATGAGTGAGAGTATCCAGAGCTCACTCTGCAGGAGTGAGGATATTTTCCATAGCACAAAATCTGTACATCATGGGCTGGATATTCAAACTGCGCCCAAAAAGTGCGCAATAGCAGGAGCAAGCACAAGTCCATTGTGCCCATGCTCAAAAGATGCGATATTCAAAAAAGGAGCAAGCCAAATTGCGCCAACAGCTAACATCTGAATATCGCACCACATGTGCCATAGCGTAACTAGGGAGGGGAACCTGAGCAGATATGATGTGCTATGGCGCAACAAGGGATGTCCAGCTGAGCAGTCCAGAGGTGCCATAATGCAAGTAGGGAGCCCCCCAGCAGCAGAGCAATGTAACTGCACAACCAGGAAGGTAGGGGCCCACCACCCATGCCACAGATGGGCACAGGAACACACAGCAGAACTGACATCGTGACCCCACACCCCAAGCACAGCACAAGTGGGGGAGGGCTGGAGTAACCATTGGCCCATGGAGACAAGCAAACAACCCACAGCTGGGCCAAGGTGCCCCATCACACCCACCGGCAAGCTGAGATGGCCACACAAGGAGGGCGGACCACTCTGTGCCACACCATCCCCACCAGTGCACAGCACACCCTGCACCATGCCCCCAGACACCCCCCATGAGCAGTGACCACCACTGCAGGAAACCCCATGCATACCACCACCCCCACTGTGACACTGCAACCTTGTGCACCACAGAACCATACAAGGCAGCCCCACCATGAGCACCCAGCAGTGGGTGGCATCACACGGCAATGCAACAATGGCAGACACAATGTCACCATGCACAATACCCCCGAGACACAGCTGAAAGACTGACCATGTGTCAGCACAATAAGTACCCCACATGGGACAGGGCATGCCCCTGACACCAACACCAGTGATAAAGCACCCTGCACAGTAATCCAGTGACACACCCTGACCTATCACTAGCCACAACAGCCAGCACAGACACCCACAGTGGTGCATGGAAGCATGCACCACACCGGATGCAACATAGTGCAGGGACAAACATCCACCCATACCAAAGGGGACAATAACACAGGGACGCAGTAGTGTGGCAACCAAGCCCTAGTGTGGGCCCATGGAAACCATGTACACACAGCCTGCAGTCCTCCCTGGCACAGGAGTACCAGCCACCTTGGGCAGGCACTGTGAACCCATACGACACCAGCATATGCATGGAGCACAAGTCACAGACAGTGGTGCACATCCCCTGCAACACACACAAGGCACAGCATGGAGGTGGGACAACAACCGCGGAGGCCACAGTGTCACCTAAGGCAAACATGCACCACACCAGTGACAGGAGGCAACTCAGCATTGTGATGGTACAGTGGCTGCCCTGCATGGACAGCCACCACTGACATGGCAGCAGACCTTGCAGGTCACAGACATGCAAGGGTGTCAGCTGCACAGTCCATGGATGGGTTAACAGGGGCACCACGGACGCAGAGCATGCACCATGAACCACTGCACACAGTCATCCATTGCACAGAGAACAACACACACACCACAGACACTGACTGATAGCTACTTCCACACCATAGTCACTGCCCCACAGACATACACACAAACCTATGACTGCACCACCCGAGATGCCATGCACACCACTGCAGCTGAGCACCTACAGCCCACTGCAAATCAGAGACCACCACAGTATTCATATCAAAATAATTATATTGTAACATATAAACAAAACTATTTACAGAATTTATGTACATATGGGGGGGACATAAACAAGGTGGGGGTGGGTAAGGGGCAGGGGTAAACATATAGGAGAGGAAAGAAGGGGTGTGAGGGTGGATCCAGGGGAGGAAGGTGTTTCCATGGGCATGGATGGCCCATCATTTGCCCTGCTCATCTGCCATGTTTCACTGATGTGACCTCCGCCTCCTGACCTCCTGTCGGTCCATCCTTTGGGGGTCTCCAGGGATGCCCTCGCCACCTGCAACAGCTTCTGCAGTCCCCTTTCTATGGCCCAAAGTCACTGTACACCTAGGATGAGGGAGCAGAGTCATTATGTGTGATTGTCCATCCCCCTGCAGCCCACCCATGGTGCATGGCATACAGCCATGTGCCACGCCCCTGTGATGGTGTGTGACCACCTTCAGTGACCATGTCCACAAGACCTGCCCACCCAGGCAGCCACAGTCATGTGGACCACTGCACACACCCACCACCCATGTCCTGCACAGCACAACGATGGGCGTACAGTAATGTGGCTATGCGGTGTGAAGGCAGTGCCACAGCCATGTGCCCGGTGCATGCATGGACCACCACTGATGCACTCCCAGACATGCAGTGACACTGGACAGTGCTGACTGTCACAAGTCACGTGCATGGCAGTGGTGTCCATGGATGGTGGCCATGCCCCGCTGCCCACCCTGCAACAGTAATCATGGAGTTATTCCATTCACCCTCATTGGGCCAGTCAGGTCGGTGGTGACGGTCCTCGTCCTGCCGGGACACTCTGTCCACCTCCCTCCGGTGCTCCTCCCTCAGCTGGCACCGCTCGTCCACGCCTGTGAGGGAAACAAGGAGAGAAGAACATAGGTACAATCCTGAAGCAAAGTCCCCCTGCCCCAATTTGTGTGCCCACCCACCCAGCCAGACCCACCCACCTCACACCCTGTGAACACCACCACAGCCAACCCTAGACTAGCCCTCCCCTATGTGCTGGACACATACAACACTGTTACCCATATGGACAATACAAGTGCATAGATGGAACCCCCACTTGGACGTGGCACCATGCCCCTCCTGGCACATGACCGCAGATGGGCTAATAGGTCTGGCTCCCTCCTCCTGAGGTCCCCATAGCGGTGCCTGCATTGCTCTGAGATCCTCCTGCATCCAGTGGTCACCTCCAGATCAGTGGCCACCTCCTGCAAGACCTGGGTCCTGGCCCTGTCCAGTTCCTCATCACCAAACAGTGGGCCATAGTGTGGCTCTACAATGGCCACAAGGTTGGCCAACTCAATGGCACTCCATTGTGGGTCTGTCCTGCGTTCCATCTCAACAACTTTAGTAGGCAATATGGTGCTCTGCAGCGCGGTACCCCACGTGCAAATGCTGAGTGGTACAGCGTCACCATTCCCTATTGTGCTGTTACCAAACAGCACGATAGAGTTGCAGCCATGCCGGATGCATGGCGCCAAGGGGGCAAAGGTCGGGCACAGGGTCAATGGTCTCTGGCGCAAGGCCACACACAGCGCCATCAGATGACTATGCGTATAGCGCGATTGGTTGCCTGTTTGCCAGCAGCACAGCAGACTATCACACAGTTGTGCCATTGCGCCTATGGAGGCCCATTGTCACAGCGCCATGTAGTGACCATCGCCATAGCACCACTGGCACAATGGTGGCCATGCCCTGCATTGACCATCACGCACAGCACGTCATCAGCATGGCAGAAGCCAGCATCAGCAGCTTGGGCATGCACAGTGAGGTGTATTACGCATGCCACGGAACTGCTCCATTGGCTCAGTCCATTCAACACAATTGCGCAAAGCACAAAAGCGCGATATTCAGCTGTCATATGCTAATCATCCGATCAGCCATTCAATGGCGCAGCACTGCGATTTGCTTCTAATTAAAGTTGCTCCTCACCTAATTTGCATGGATTGTGCTATCAAAGTACGACAAAGTTCTGCAGTGGCCATATTTGGTTACTGCAGTTTATTGGAGAGTTGCATGCTGTGTGGGAGTGTGGACTGTGGATTCAGGGACATGCTTTGGACTGCACAGTCACAGGTAACCACTGTCATTCCTACAGGCTGAATAATGACCGAGCAAGGTCTGGGTGAGGAGGACAACAATGGTGGGCGGAAGTGGAGGCCCAATTTCAAGAAGGCTGAGACCGAGGCACTTTTCGAGGCCTACCTGAAGCAGGAGCCACTGCCCTGTGGACGACGGGGCACCCCTCTGGCCCGTGCTACTGCATGGGAGGAGGTGGCATATGCCATGAACCTGCATGGCAGCCACCAGCACTCCATGCAGGAGTGTAAGAAGAAGATGAGTACTGACAAGAGGAGGGTGAAGGAGGAGGTGGTTGCCATCAGGGCGGCACGTGCTGCAACAGGCAGTGGACAGCCAGAGGTGGTGCAGCTCACACCAGCAGAGGACAGGCTTGCTGCAAGCATGCAGTGCCATAGAGGGAGTTCCGGGTGGTGGCTTCCAGATGGGTGGTGGCCCATTACTTCATTGTAAGTCATGGTCGGTCTATGGGGGGGCAGGGTAGGTCACACGCAGTAACGCGACTTTGATTTCCCTTACGGATCCTGCATGTCTGCGTGGGTCAGCGGTGGTGGGCCTGTCCACTGCGGATAGTCAGCTGGAGTTGGAGGAGGGACCAACCACCTCCACGGGTATATGTGGAGCATTGCAACAGTGGGGCCGCTTGGCTGTCCACACTGATGTCGTTGAGACAGGTATGGGGGAAGTCCTTCTTGTGGCTCAGCATTCTGGCATCCAAGGATGCCAGCACACCATGTCCATGGCTGGGGCAGAGACCTGCACCAGTGATGATGACATGACCATCAGGGGCAGTGACACGTGTGTGCCACGGAATGAACACACAGCAGGTCAGCTCATGCCCATGGCTCTGGCTGGTGCTGCCATGTGGGCCAGCTTGTCAGCACAGTCCCTGGCTGTGCCTGTCAGCACCAGTGGTGCAGCATCAGTGGCTGGTCAGGACAGTGGGACTGTTGCGGCCACAGCAGTGGCACCACTGAGCCCTTGAGTGCAGCAGCCAGAGGGGCAGCAGCAGCAGTCTCCCACCAGGACTGGGGGTTCAGGGTTCAGTGGTGATGCCTGTGCAATGCCTGTGGACTTGCTCATACCTGGTTCTGGTGCGCAGCACCCACCCTCAAGGGGTGTTGAACATCAGGCCAGTGCACACACTGAGGGACAGGATACCGAGGAGGCAGACGACCTTTTTGATGAGCACACCCGCCTACTGCAGGCATCCGTCCAGCAGCAGATGCGGCTTGCAACATCTGTGGAGGCACTGTGTGCAGCTCTGGAGTGGGCAGAGAAGCGTCACAGCAGGAACACCAATAAGATCCTGTCATGGATGGACCGTTTGCGGGAGGATATGACCGCTGCCATTGACAGGCATGCACGGGCGTTCATTGCTGTCATGACCACACAGTCAGGTGCCCATGCATCGATCACACCACGCAGTGCGCTATCCACTCCCGGTTCCCGGCATCGTGCGACACCCACCCTGTTAATGCCGGATTCAGCTGTGGGCATCCTGAGCACTCCTGATGCAGGCATGTTTGGTGTGCTGCAGACACCTGCATGGGCATGGCCGTGTTCACGCAGTGGAACCCTTGGGGGACCATCGGTGCCACCCCATGAGGCCTGTGAGCAGCCTGCCAGTGCTGTGGGTCTCAGCGGGGCCGCCCATGCATCCGAGGCAGCCATGGCACTGTGCCAGGGGAAATTACCCATCTCCCAGCATGGGCATTGTCTGTTGCTGACCTGTGTGCATTGTGTGTTTCGGTAGGCAGTGCACGGGTGGGTGCCCGGCCATGCACATGGAAACACAGTCCACCTGCACACCCTCCCAGCTGCTGTCCACAGGTGTGAACATATGAAATTTGCCAGCAGATAAAGGCCTAGAGGTCTATCAAGTCTGCTCGAATGTGCAGCTAGCACCCCTTATTCTGCAGCTTCCCCTCCCCTCCACCCTTCCCCTTCATTAACCCTCCCTCTTGTCCTGTCCCATCCTTGTTTGAAGCAGTCCACTGTTCTACTGCATACCACTTCAGCAGGTAACGCATTCCATCCAGCCACCACCCTCTCTGTAAAAAAGTGTCTCCTCATCTCCCTCCTGAACCTTCCTCACTCCGGTGTCATATCATGGCCCCTGGTGGCCCTCCCCTCCCTTACTTTGAACAGCCCCTCTGTACCCGTCTTGTTTATTCCTTTCATGTATTTAAAGGTTTCAATCATGTCACCCCTGTCTCTCCACTCCTCCAGTGAGTACATGTTCAACTCCTTCAACCTCCTCTCATATGATAAGTCCCCAGCCCTTTGATAATCTTTGTCACTCTGCACTGCACCCCCTCCAGTAACTTAATGTCCCTCTTCAGATACGGACGCCAATACTGCACGGAGTACTCCAGGTGTGGTCTAACTAATGACCTATACAGTGGCAGAATCACCTCCTCCCTCCTTGAGGATATACCCCTTGCAATACAACCCAGCATTTTGTTGGCCTTTGCAGCTGTCTTCCTACATTGTGCCGAGTTGTTCATTGACCCTGTAATGAGCACACCCAGATCCTTCTCCTCCTCTGTATGGGCTAGCTGCACTCCCCCTAGCTGGTAACTCCTCCTTGGGTTCTTCATCCCAAAATGCAGCACCTTGCACTTTTTGCCATTAAAGCCCAGTTGCCAGGTGTCTGACCAGGTTTCAAGCTTTGCCAGATCATCCTGCAACCCCTGCCATCCCCTAGGTCATCCACCACCACGCCTACCTTGGTATCATCAGCAAACAGACTGATCTTGCTCTTGATGTCCCATGATATGTCTGCAATGAATATCCCAAACAACACTGGTCCCAACACCGAGCCCTGTGGAACACCACTTGTCACTGCCCTTGGGTGTGAGAGCTCCCCACCCACCACCACCCTCTGTTGCCTTCCCTGCAGCCAGTTTCCTACCCATCTCACCAGCTTTGCACCCGCCCCTGTGCCTACTAACTTTCTTCCCACCCTTCCATGTGGCACTGAGTCAAATGCCTTACTGAAGTCCAGATACAGGACATCCACTGCATGGTCCCTGTCCAGTTGCCTAGTTACCCAGTCAAGAACTCGACCAGGTTGGTTTGGCAGGATCTGCCACATATGAAGCCATGCTGTCTGCTGTCCTGTAGTCCTTTGGCCTCTAGGAGGGCCACCAGCCTCTCCTTCAGGATAGTCTCCATTAGCTTACCCACGATGGATGTGAAGCTCACTGGTCTGTAGTTTTCCGGTTCATCCTTGGGGCCACTCTTGTGGAGGGGCACCACATGAGCCATCCTCCAGTCCTGAGGTACACACCCCGAATGTAGTGAGGCATTAAATAGGTCTGCCAAAGGTCCTGCAAGGACCTCTGCCAGCTCCTCCAGTACCCTGGGGTGGATGCCATCTGGACCTGGTGCCTTGTCCACCCTCAGTGCCTTCAAACCCTCTCGAACTCTGATCTCCATGATTTCCCCATCTGTCACCACTTCCCACCCTGCTTCTGCCGTTTCTCCCACCTTGAGTGCCACCCCCTCTTCTCTTTAGTAAATACTGAGCAGAAGTACCCATTTAGTGCTTCCACCTTATCGCACCCTGCCTCCACCCAACCCCCTTCCTTCCTAATCCTTACTATGTAGTCCTTATAGCTCCTTTTCTCAATGATGTACTTAAAGAAGTCCTTCTCCCCCTTCTTAATGCCTTGTGCCAGCCTGAGTTCCGTAGATGCTTTGGCTCCCCTTACTGCCCTTGTCACCTCCTTCGATTCTGTCAAGTATTCCTCCCTGTCCTCCCCCTCCCTGTTTTCTTGTACTTTCTAAAGGCAGCTCTTTTCCTCCTTACCTTTTCCATGACCTCCTTGCTTAACCAGATCAGTTTCTTAGCCCTAGCCTTCTTGCTCTGGGCCTTGCAGCAGGTTTTGGTTGCCTCCATTATTCCCAGCTTTATGAGCTCCCACCTCTGGTTAGTGTCCATACTAGATTGAATTCTGGCCAGGTACCCTTTTATCACTTCCCCCATCCTCCCAAAGTTGGCCTTCCTGAAGTCCAGCACTATTGTGTCAGATTCCACTCCTTCCTTGCCCATATCCAATGTGAACCATACTGAGTGGTGGTCACTCCCTGACAGCGGTTCCTCCACTGTAAGTTCTCTCTTAAAGTTCCCATTTGCCAGCACAAGGTCAAGGTATTCCCTAACCTGGTTGGTTCACTGACCATTTGCAGCAGGAAGCTGTCTGGAAGGCATCCAGCAGTACCTGCTCCTCCTGTTCCTGGTTGTTGGGGTGCTCCAGTCCACTCCTGGCATGTTGAACTCCCCCACAATCACCACACTACCCTTCTCACAGGTCCTCCTGATCTGTCCCGCTAGTTCCTTGTCTAACTCCTCCGTCTGAGATGGTGGCCTGTACACCACTCCCATTCTAAGAATCCTATTCTTGGAATCCTGGATTTGCATCCAAAGTGACTCCGTACTACCTTCCTCTCCTTCCTCCCTTATACACTTCAGTCCTTCCTTCACATATAGTGCCACCCCCTTCCTTCCCAATCACCCTGTCCCTACGACCTGTACATGTGGATGATGATGCCTGCATTGCGCTGTATACCAAAGTGCGATGGTGCCCAGCATCTGACACATGCACATGGACAGACAGTGGACATGGTGGCCTGTGGACATGTGTGTTGCTAGTGTTGGCGTTCTGGCACGGTTTTCCACCTGCCCTCTGTGCACGTTTGGTGCATTGTCTGTATGAATGTGTGTGTGTCCGTCCATGTGACATGTTGCTGTTGACCCATCCCTGGTTGTGTGCATGTGCTTCTGTGCCCTGCCACATCCCTTGCCAGCATGCACCCCTGGTGTGTTTCCTTGCGTGTTTGTGGGTTATGCCTTAGCCACTGGTGGTTACGCATGGCACCATGACTTACCTGGGTTGGCTGAAGTGCTCCTCTGTGATGGTGTCCTGGTGCAGCTGTGCCAGCTGGATCAGTCGGGGGTCCCGTCAGCCAAGGGGGGGCTGCCCATCACCATCATCACCGGCATCCCCCTCATCCCCATCACTGTCCCCCTCTTCAACCTGTACAGCTATCGCACATTCTTTGGCCATGTTGTGCAGGATGCAACAGACCAGGATTATCCCACAGGCCTTTGAGGGGCTATACTGTAGGGCACCGCCAGAGGTGTCCAGGCAATGGAAATGTGTCTTCAGCATCCTGAACACCCGCTCAATGACATTGCGTGTGGGGGCATGTGCCTCAGTGTAGCGTTGCTGCGATGGGGTCATGGGCCGCCGGCAGGGTGTGAGCAGCCAGGAATGGAGTGGGTATCCACCGTCACCTGTGTGCAGGGAGTGGAGGATAGTTTCATGTTCAGCTTCAGACTGCCCCAAGCCCTGTGGGCCACACCCATGGCACCTCTGCCCATACCCCCCCAGGCCCACGATATGTCCATTTGATTTGCATACTCACCCACTAGATGTCTTGTGGGGATGTCCCCACTCTCAAATCAGTGGCACAGTGCTGAATGGTGCAAGATGTATGAATCATGTGCTCCCCCAGGGTGCATGGCACAGACATTAATGATGCGCCCACTGGCATCGCACACCACCTGGCAGTTGACACTTGAATAGTTCTTGCAGTTCATGTATGCGGCCCCCTCCTTGCCAGGTGGTGTGCGCATGGCCACATGGGTGCAGTCTATTGTCCCTAGCATGCCAGGCATATGTGCTACCCTGTAGAACTCCTGGATGTTTGCTGTGCGCTCTGCCGCAGTGCTGGGGAAATGGATGTACTCCACAGTATGTGGCAACAGTGCGCTGAGGAATTGGGTGAGGATGTATGATGTGGCTGACTGTGTTATGCCTGTGGTGTCCCCGGTTGGTCTCTGGAAGGTACCCTTGGCAAGCAATCACATGCAGGCTGTTACCTTTGTCTCCACTGGCAGGGCATGACTCCGTCATGTGGGTGCCTGCATCACATCACTGCACAGCTCACAGAGCCACCTCAGTATTGCCCTGTTCAGGTGGTACCGGCCCACAATCTCGATATCTGTATACAGCTCAAAGCTGTTGCGGGCTCGGTACTGCCTGTTGGGGGCATACCGCCGACGGGCCCTTCCACGGCCACGTCGCCCTGCCACATGCCTTCTCACCCCCCTCATTATGGCCTCCATGTGGAAGGTGGCACTGGCCATGTCCCTGGCTTGTGTCTCCCCCATCAGCTGTTGCTTTGTTCCCCCCACTGTCCTGCCTGCTACCTCCCCTGAACTGGGTACACCTGTCTGTGCTGGCCTCTGGTATGTTTGTCACCACACACCTTCCCATGCTTCTCTTCTGCAGTGTGGTTTCCCTGGCCTGCCCTCTTTCTCCCAGTTTCCCTGTGCCTGTCTCTCCCCCTGCCTCATGTGGCTTCCCTGTAGCATTCTTGCGCCTCTGCCTTGCTCCTTTTTATTTTGGCTCATTTCTGCTATGGCGCAACTTCCGCTTGCTCCACTGTTGCACATTGCGCAAGTCTTTGAACATCGCACTGCGCCCTTTATGCATGGTTCCTCCCTTTGGGTTGCGCATGCCTTCATTATCATTGTGCTGTTGCTCAGCATGTTTTCGGTGGCGTAACTGCCTCCTGCTGAATATCGCAGAATGGCACATTTTCAGACTTGCGCTGGTGCAACCCCTTTGCGCATGATGCAACCCTTTTGAATATCCAGCCCCATATGTGCTATTTATACAATAGGGGCGGGAGCTTTTGAAAGTTTTTTCTGTGTCCTTTTTACATTGGTGCGCTTGCACAGCCAACATCTTGCTGCACTAGGGATTTGGAGGTGCAGCCGCTGTTGAGTGAATGCAGGGCATGCATCAGTAGGTGCATCCCACATTCTCCAATCAGCCTGCATGCTGATGCCATACCATGCATGCTAATGTGGTGAGCACATCTAAGGAAAGGTCTGCTGCAATCTGAGCAAACCTCGTCAGACACAGCAGACCCTTCCTACCTGCTTGCCACCTTAGCAGCATGGCAGACAGGTGGGCAGCCATCCAACGGCCAACTTTGGGGGTGCCCAATCACCCTGCCAGCTTACTGTGGGTGCACAAATTTGCATGGGGAGCCCACTCCCCATCGGCATAAAACAGCCCCCTCATTTCTTATATGCCAAGGGGGCTGCATAATCCCCCTTGGCTCTTGCCTCCCCCGCATTCACTGTGTGCAAATGGGGAAGCCCACTCCTCCTTGGCATAAAGCAGCCCTCTCACATTTCTTATATGTCAAAGGGAGTGCCCAATCCCCCTCAGCTCTTGTCTACTCCCCACATTCATTGTGTGCCGACGAGGGTGCCCAATCCCCTGTCAGCTGCAGCAACCCCCCCAAAACAGTTAGGTGGCACTCTGGGAGCCCAACCCAGTATGCCAAGTCCCCTGAAAATAAAAAACTGTCCCACAATGTTAGTTTTTTTCTTTTCTTCCCTCTAACATAAAAACGGTCCCTCATAGTCTCCTGCCCCCCCACCGCACCCACCCACTGCGCACCTGCCTCCCCACACACACCCTCACCCCATACTTACCTCCAGAGTCTGGCGCGATGATCTTCGGTGGACCGGGAACATGTCTGCACTCTTCAAAGTCGACCGCAAACTGAGGAAATGCCGGTAAGCTGTATAATTGGCAATTACCAAGGGTATTCTGCTTCCAGCGCTGACATATGGTGTCTCCACTTTTGCTAATGCCCATAAGACTGCTCTGCATAAATGGGATGTCACATATAACAACATATGTCGGTATGCCTCCTCTTCCCATTGCCTCAAGCACTACTGCACACTGTATAGCGACCTAGGCTGGCTCTCCCCAACTGTCTACCAACTATACTCCCTTGGGACCCTCACAGACTCTGTAATCCGTAACCAAACCCCCTCCTCCCTTGCAGCTCTACTTGTACCACAGACATCTGCTCACAGACTATGCTCGGCAAACAAATTTCTACTCACCATGCCCAGGTGTCTTACTTCAAAAAGCTCTGGAGCATTTCACTGCACCACCCCAGCCACCTGGAACTCCATCCCTCCTGCCCTGAGGCAGGCTAACTCCCACCCAGTCTTCAAAAAAGAACTGTGTTGCCACCTATCCCGGGACCCCTGCACATGCTTTGATCCCACTTAATGTCTCACAGCTAACCACCCTATTTTGCCCATTACACTGCTGCATTTCTAAACAAGCTTTGCTATAAAATGTCTTTATAGCTGCCACTTAGCTCAGTTTCAGTTATTTGCATGTACTGTACTAATGTCACTTTTGTCATCTCTGCATAGCTATATGTATTATTTCGAGTACTGTCTGACTTGTTCTGTAGTCTAACCTACCTGTACTATATACTATGTATTGTATAATCTCATCTCATTTTATGTATGTATTCTCCTGGGTCATGCCTGAAAATAGCCAACTTTGGCTAGTGCACCTAACACAGTTAACAAAAACTAAATAAATAAATAATGGAATGAATAGGGTTTTTTCAACTTTCCTGCATATCTCGGGCATTTTTTGGAATTTTGGCACCACATTTTCAACATGGGGGTTTTGGGACCCCTCCTCATGAATTCTATCACTGTCATGGCATTAATTGACCTTGAAAGGTGATTTTTCAGTCACTGTGTGGAATCACCTTTTGGGACCCATTAACAAAATGACAGTGCCAGTGTTCATGAGGTGGCCTCTCAAAAAGCCTATGTTCCAAATTTGATGGAAAAAATCCAACAAATGCCTGTTTTAGGATCATGCGTTGTGCAATTGCTATGCAGGCTTATAACATCACAAATTCACAATATTCACATGCCAGATTTTCAACATTGTCATTTTTGTACACCTCCTTGTGAATAGTACAGCTGTCATTTTCCACACCCAGGCCGAAATGTGCTTCCTCACTTCCTGCGCAAAATAGCGTGGTCGCTGTGGGAAATCAGTATTCAGGCCAGATTATGAAAATGACAGTGACACAGTTCATGAGCAGTGGTCCAAAAATGCCTATGTTGGAAAATTTGCGACGATATCTATAAAGACTGTGTTGAAGGTAGTGGCAGATTGCACGCACGTCAGACAGTCATGCATTTGTAATATTTTCACTCTGGATTTTCACCATTGGAATTTTTTCACACCTCTTGATGAACAGTACAGCTGTCATTTCACATATCCTGCCCAAAATGTGTTTTTGCACCTCGGGTGCAGAACAGCGTGGTCGCTGTGTGAATTCACTTCTTGGGACAGTTTGAGGAAATAACAGGGTCACTGTACATGAGCAGAGGTGCTAAAATGCCTATGTTGAAAATTTGGTGCCAAACGTCCATAAAATGACCGTGTACTTAGTGTGCATCGCACATTTCCCACGCACCCTTCTAACTTTGCAAATTTGCTATATTTACATTCCACATTTTCAACACTGGCAGTTTTTTACACCTCCTTATGAACTGTACAGCTGTCATTTTTCACATCACGCCCAAACTGTTTTCCAGCACTGCACTACCAAAGCTAATGCCAGCTCGACAACATTCGGCATTGAAAAATGCTTGTTTTGTGTTCTCTCTGCTCTTTCTGTGTGTGGTGTGAGTGTATGTGTGTGTGTGTTAGTTTTTCTGAATGGGCTGGGAGTGTCAGAACACTATGGGAAACTGATGAGTGTATTTTGTAATGCTAATTGAGTTAGTTGCTGGTAGCAGTGAGAAACTGTTTTGTGAAGCAGTGTTATTTAGAATGCAGGCTGTAGTGAAGCTGATAGTAGCAAAGTAATGGGCTAGGAGTTTCAGAAACAATATGGGAAACAGCTAAGTGTCCTTTGCAATGCTAATTGAGTTAGCTGCAGATCTCAGTGAGAAAAAGAAACTGGTACAGCAATTTCATTTAGAATGCAGGTTGTAGTGAGTGAGTGGTGACATCAGCACAGTATGGATAATTACAAAATGGTATGAGAAAATCTAGAACTCTCATTGGCAAAGAGACATCAGCTGACCATACATTAAGTCTCTATGTACGCACAGTCATCCTGGTCCTAAACTACATCACTCAACAAACAAATCAATCCTCCTACAACCAGAACTATCTTCTATCAGTCTCCCTAGATCCAGAACTGATTTTCCATCACAAATATGGCTGTTATCTTTACCCTGCAAAAACCTTCAACTGGGCCTTAAAAATAAAACTACTTTTAATAAAAAATAAAACAAATTAAATAAATGTTTTCCCTTGATCATCACACTCTCCTTACACACATAAAATTAGAAACAATAAGTATTATTTATAGTTTCATTACAACCATTTCTTTGCTGACAGTGAAAAATACCCCTTCTATTTACCATGCTCATCAGGGAAATCTCTTCTGCTTTCCCTGACAGTGAGATAGCTGAATCTGTAGCTTTAGAAAGGGCCTTTGTGTGTGTGTGCGTGTGTACAGTATGTTAGAAGAATAACATTCTGCTAGTGGAACTGAGCAGAATTTTGAATCCCTGTATTCCATGGTAAGCATTCCATGATAAACATCCCATTTCTTGAATGTGGAGAAACACAGAGAAAAAAAACACAGAATGAAGAAAGTAAGCTATAATACTATATAAACAAAGGGAAAAGGTGGTAAATAACTCACCCTGCTGTTTAGCTTTTAGGACAGAGTGAGCAGTTCATGATGCTGTCAGTGAGTGTGGCAGTTTTGAACCACACTCATGCTTGCAGCATTGGGGAACTGAGAAGCCTTTGTTATGGCTTCCTTTTAGTTTTGTCTACAGAGTGAGGAGAATTAAATCAAGTAAGGGGGCTATGTGTCATATTTAGAATGAGGAAAACAGCATTTGTGAATTGTTGTGGCTGGCAGGGGAATATGAAGCTTAAGTGGCAGGGAGGCACACACTGTATAACACTACTTTAATCTAGCACCAATAGGCAGAAGGACTATTTTATGTTAAAAGCATAGATTCACTTACATTTTTACTTATTTAAAAATGTGTTTCAAAATAAAAAAAACTACTAAAAATAATGGGTCATTTTATAAGTGCAATAAGACACTACAGGGTTGTGCATTACGGTGTGATAACCACACTCCTAGGAATGACCAGCATGTGTCCTTCAGCCTAGTGCCTAACTATGCCCCTAGCAGTGTGGTTATCACACCGTAATGCACACCGCATCGAGTCTTATTGCTTACATGGCATTTATCATAACAGTAGTGATGTCTTCATCATTTATCACACTCCAATGAAGATATCTCCATTTATCACACTTTAGAAGCTCCCACCCCTATTGTGTGTGTGTGTGTGTATATATATATATCTATAGGCATGATAGTGCCCTTATAGTTAGGGTTGGTACAGTCTTTCAATGTTAAATCTGAATTTTTGCACCTTAATAACTTTGCAATTTTTCAAACAAATATACCCAAAACTGGTATGTGCTGTCATGTTGTCAGTGTCACAAGATGTGGAAAGTTTCATGATACCAGCTTTTACAGTTTCAGAGATATAAAGTGGTCAAAAACACAGAAAGGAACATTTTTTTTCCATAGGATAACATGGGATTTTTTGCTCTCATGTACTGTACATCACACACAGAATTAAGGTTGTCTCTGATACTTTCAGGGATAATGGGGTGTATGCCAAGAGTGTGCCTTTGGATGACTTGGTAAAAAAACATATTACCATTTTTGAATTATAATGATTTCTGTGATAGATGCAAGACAGACAGTGCAAACTGTATTTTGAAATACAGTTTGAATGGTAATTAGAAAAAAAACATTCAAACTGTGTTTTGAAATGCAGTTCAAATGGTAATTAGAAAATCTGAAGCTTGATAAATTTGGAGCTGTTTAATGGATATGTATTGAATTTGCCATGCATAATCTGGAGGGGTAGGGCTCTTGATCTTTCTAGTCTCATGGGCATCCGTTGAGTGTTTTTTTAAATATAAAGTGTTGAAAAAACCCAGAAAAGTATGTTTATTTTCACATTTCTTTCCACAGCCAGATCTCAGAAATGGCTTTATGCTGGAGGCAAAATTTTTCAGGAAGAAAGAAGGAGAATCAGCATTTATATAGCGCTTTTCATACATCGTATCCCAAAGTGCTTTACAAGAAATGCTAGACTAGTAGTGAAGTGACTGAAAGTGTGGTGGTGGCGGCCATATCGCACATCATCACCCACACACAGTGTGGATAATTGCATGAACCAGTTTATGGGAATGTGAATATTGGCCAGCACACCGGGAATGTTCCCTGCTCTTTGTGAAGAATGCCCTGGGTTCTTTTACTTCTACCTGGACACCCACCAGGACAACACCAGGATGGGTAGTAGAGACCTTGGTTTAACATCTCATCTGAAGGACGGCACACCCCAGAAGTACAGCACCCCCCAATACTGAACTCAGATGCCAGCGAATTTTAGGTGCAAATCCAATCCTGGTGTGGGATAAGAACCCACAACCTTCTGGTCCAGAGGCGAATGTGCTACCAACTGAGCCATGCTGACACCTGAAAGGCTTTGGGTCACATATGTGCCTTTTGAAGGTTTGGTGAAAAAATATTAATATGTTCAAAAGTCATGACATTTAAAATTTTCACATTATTTCCTATGGTAAAATTTATATGTTAGGCACGAAAAATAATATTTTTCGCACAATACGAGAATTGTGTGAAAAATTCCAGCTTCTTTTCACACAATGGGAGTACTGTGCAAAAAAACGCCAACTTCTTTGAGAAAAATACCAGCTTCTTTTTGCAAAGAAGACTGGTACTGTGTGCACAGTTCACAGACGTTCAATCAATTGAGCGCTGTTACATCCGCCATCTTGTTTGCTGCTTAGCGAGGATGCTGAAGTACCAAATGTTTTAAAAACCAAAAAAAAAAACAACAACATCAGAACACAGCTAAATAGGTGTATTCTGATTTTATTTTTTGTTTTTAAGCTGGACCCAAACAAGATTTTTATTGAGGGCCAGCTTATACAGAGAATGGTTTGCAGACCATTCTCTGTTTGAGAAGAGTGGTATTTTCTTGACTTCTGGAGCTGCAGATGGAACTTGGGCTGCCGGCTGCAGAGTCAAGGAAGACCCGTATATCTCCCATAGACACACACGCACACACTTATTTAGCACACTGGGAGCTCACCCCAGTGTGCTCTACTGTTGTATAATTGAAAAAACCCATGTGAAAAAAAAGAAACCCATCCCCCGACCTCTTTTCTTCAGTGCAGAATCCTGCATGGAAATCTACTATAATTTTGATGTAGGATCCTGCATGGAAATATTCTGTCACCCCTCATTCCTATTTTTCGCACAAACATTGGGGTGCCCAATCCCCATGTCAGTGTGTATCCTCCCTATTGTGGCACACTGGGAGCCAACCCCAGTGTGCCCAGATAAATGAATTTTGTTTATTTACTTGCTGGCACTGGGATGACCATTCCTGGTATTGGATCCCCCCAAATCTACTTTCATTGCCAATGGGGGTCCCAATTCCCCCTGTCCACATCATGTATGCCCCCCCAAACTCATGTGGCACACTGGGAATTTAATTTTTATATATTTCCTGTAAATCAAGAAAATTGTCCTCAGAAGTCTTTTTTTAATCATGCAAAAAAGAAAATGGTCCCTTGTCATCTCCCCACTCCCCCTCCCTTATCCCCACCCTCCCTCTGTGCACCCATCTCCCAGCACCCCCCTCACCCATACTTATCCTCTGGAGGCTGGGATCAGAGATCTTCTCTGGACTGGGGACACGTCTGCACTCTTCAAAGCAAAACTATGATCTGAGGAATCAAGGTAAGCCGTATAACTGGAGTCAAGGGGGGGTCACTTATGTTGATATCTTGGCCAATTTGAGGAGTTTTTGCACCAAAGTTTCAACATGGGATTCATGGAACCCCATCTCATGAACAGTGGCACTGTCATTTTGGTCTGAAAGGTGAATTCACAGTTGTTGCGTGAAATCACCTTTCAGGACCAACTCACAAAACAACAGTGTGACTGTTCACGAGATGGGGTCCCAAAAGGCCCATGACGCAAATTTGGTTTAAACATTCCCATAAATAATTATGTTATGAGTGTGCATTGGGTAGTTTCTACGCACTCTCGTAACTTCACCAATTTTTTATATTTTCACTCCAGATTTTCAACATTGCCATCTGTTCACATCTTGTGAACAGGACAGCTGTCATTTTTTACATCCTACCTGAAATGTGTTTTCACATCTGTGATGCAGAATGGCATGATTGCTATGTGAAATCAACTTTTGGAATAGAGTAACACAATCACAGTGCCACTGTTCATGAGGGGAGGTCCCAAAAAGTCCATTGAAAATTGGATGAAAACATTTCAACAAATGAACGCACGCTTGTAACTTCCACAATTATTCATGTTTTTACTCCATATTTTCAACATTACCATTTTTTCACACCACCTCATGAACAGTACAGCTGCAGTTTTTAAAATCCTGGCAAAAATGTTTTTCCTCAACTTTGGCACAAAACTGCATTACAGTTGGTCAGAATTACATTTTAACAGGATTGGAATGTTTTCTGTACTGGGTATATGTGGTGAGGCACTAAGAAGTTTATTTTGAACATGTGGGGTGAAAATTATTTAAGATGGCACATACAAAAATGGGTAGCTTTAAGGGAGAGCTGGACCTGGAGGGCCCATGTTCCCACCAACACATACCAGTTACCAATTACATTACACTTTCTCAAAAAGTAAGGAAATTCATTGCAAAAAACTTTGTTAATGCATCAGTTAGGGCTGAAGCGTGAAGGGTTGAGATGTGAATTATGCTGTTTTGGTGCAAAAATGTAATCAGTTCCATAGATATGCCAGTACGAAGTTAAGATTTTTACCATAGGATAACATTGCAGTGCACACAGAGCTTTTCGGTGCACATTTCTCAGAAACAATTTGAGATACGGATTTAGTTAACATTATCTCATGTGGAGGTTTTGAAGCCATGATTACAATGGCAGTGGAATTTTTTTCATATCTGCTATAGTTACTGAAATATTGGCAAATTAGTGTTACACAGGTTCATTTTAAGCCTTATGAGGCTGCTGTATGGCTCTGTGGTGATGTGTAATGTTTATTTATTTATTTTATTTATGTTTTTGATAACTGGGTTTAAGTGAACTGATCCAATGGACCATTTTAAACCATGACCCGGACCACAGAGTGGTAACAAGAGTCAACAACAAAATACATAACATGGGTAAGGTACACTATAGTTCTGATAGGACAGCTTTGGAAGTATTTGTGAATACATGAAAGAGCAACACTACACCATGTGGTCAGGAACTTGAGACAATATGTTTAATGATCAAATACAGATAATACAGTCAGTGATTGCTACAGGAGTACAAGATACGCAACATGCAATAATCTGTCTAATACAAGGTTGGCCAGCTAGTATAAAGTGATACAATACAGAAAAAAAACATTAACTTCCATTAATCATGGGAACTAGGGTGGCTGTGGTGCTTGAGGGTTGTCCGAGTGGCAGTTACATATAGTCTCAGTGAGAAGACAGTCCTTCAGGTTTGTTTTGAAAGACAAGTGGGAGGGTGATGAGTGAATAGACGATGGGAGATGGTTCTGGAGTGAGGGGTCTGAGACAGAGAAGACCTTTCTGCCCTTCTTTGTTGAGGTACACTGGACTTCTGAGGGGTCATAGAGGAGTTTCTGAGGTTTCTAGAGGCTGCCCTTACAACCAGCAGTGAAGCATAGGGGAACTGAGGATACAGTCAACCAGGCAACCCATAGCATAGTCAAATCGGCCTTGAAGAGGGAGCCAGCCAAGAGACTGATAGAGCATATAGTGGTGGGTGGTATGAGGAGCTGGGAGGACAAAGTGACATGGAATTATATGTGGTGTTAAGTTGGGAGTGAAGAGAAACAGGCATGACAGAGTAAATACGGGAACAGTTGTCCAGTAGGGGTAGTAAATTACCTTGTGCAATTATCAGGCAAGCTTCATAGGACAGAAGATGCTTAAGGTGGTAGGCTGCTCCTAGTTTCTGGTGAATTTTCCTCACCATGAGATTTATATGCTCATTGAAGGTAAGAGAGGGATCTAGCATCACCCACAGGTATTTAAACATGGAGTCAGTTTCAAGGGGAAAGCCTGCTGGAGTGAGCACAGTGAGGGATGTGTTGGATTTGGAGACCTTGACGATGTATGGTTTGGAACTGAAGAGCATGGCTTTCATTTTTTTTCTCATTTACAAGTAGTTTGCTAGAGAGGAACAAATTGTGCGTAGCACTGTAGTTGTGTGTGAGGGTGGAGGAGATGGATTGCAGGGACTTGTCACTGTGGTATAGAACAAGGTAATCTGCATAAAGTAGAGCATTGCAGTTCAGACTAGTTGCTGGGAGTGAATTGATGAACATAGAGAACAGTAATGGACCAATAATGGAGCCTTTGGGAACACCAGTATAAAAGGCTAGTGAGGCAGATGAGTCTTTCCCAATTAGCATGAACTGGGACCTGTTTGAAAGGTAACAGTAGAACCAACCAGCAGCTTTAGGGGAGCAGCCAAAGTGAGACAGGGTATTGTGGAGGAGCATGTGATCGACTAGGTCGAATGCCTTTGACAAGTCCACAAACACCTCACCTGTTACCTTGCCTGAATCCATATTCCTGAAGACATGGTCAGTGAAAAGCAACAGGGCCAAGAAGGTATTGTAGTGCTTGTGGAAACCATGCTCTAGGGGACATAGCAGGTTGTATTTATGTAGGTGTTCTGACAGTTGGTAGTGCACAATTTTTCCAGCATCTTGTTGAGGTGTGGGAAGAGGGAGATGGGCCTGTAGTTTTCTGGGGTGAGAGGATCACCTGAT
The DNA here is from genome assembly GCA_016271365.2 of Neoceratodus forsteri. Taxonomy (NCBI): domain Eukaryota; kingdom Metazoa; phylum Chordata; order Ceratodontiformes; family Ceratodontidae; genus Neoceratodus; species Neoceratodus forsteri. The sequence continues at coordinate 312,781,614 of CM028134.1, read as the reverse complement.
TTATAAATTGGCATGACAAGTGCATGTTTCCAGGAGTCAGGAAATGTTGCTGATGTGAGGGCAAGGTTGAATATGTAGGTTAGTATGTGTAAGCCCCCCAGAGGGCCCATGTTCCCAGACACGCATACCATTATGCAAAAATGGGCAGCTTGAAGGGAACATAGGGCCCAGAGTGCTCATGCTCCCACCAACACATACCAGTTACCAGTTACATTACACTTTCTCAAAAAGTAAGGAAATGCATTGTAAAAACTGCATTAATGCATCATTTGAGTTAGTAAAAGGTAGAAATGAGGCATTAGGTGAGGCCCCTGTCCGCCCACCCTACCACCCCATCTGAACACCAGTCCACCGCTGCCCGCCCCATTTCCACCAACAGGTATTGGGTGTGTGGTGTTAGGCCAAACTCTCACCTCATTCTTCTATGCTGTACTGTGTCAGCCTGTTTATACATGGAATGAGGTGGGTGAGACCCTGGCTGACACCCGATGCCTGTTGATGTGGAGATGGGAGGTGGGGTGGTAGGGTGGTGTTAGGGCTCAACCCTAATGCCTCATTTCCTACCTTTGTTGCTTCAACCCTAACTGATGCATTAACAAAGTGTTTTTTACAATGAATATATATAATATATATATATATATATATATATATATATATAGTATACACACACACACATGTATATATGTATGTGTGTGTGTGTATATTTTCTATGCAAAAAATCATTAATGCATCAGTTAGGTTATTCTACAGTGACAGAAGTGAGGAAATTCGACATTAGGGTTCCCACCCCTTGCACCCCACCTCCACCTCGCCCCCACCAACAGGCATCGGGGTCATCAGGCCTAACTCTCACCCCATCCCATGTGTAAACAAGTTGAGGTGGTGCAGTGTAGGACAATGGGGTGAGAGGGCCAACAACCCTCAACGCACACCCTGATGCCTGTTGGTGGGGTGCAAGGGATGGGAACCCTAATGTTGAATTTCCTCACTTTTGTCACTGTAGAATAACCCTAACTGATGCTTTAATGAAGTTTTTTGCATAGAATTTCCTTACTTTTTAAGAAAGAATAGAAAAGTAGAACGCTGCACAAGTTGGTGGGAGCGCGGGGACTGAAACCAACTTGTAAGTGTCGGGCCACATTATACACCTAATGACTAAAAAGTACATTGAAAACACCATGGCCAACCACCAAACAAATGTTCATGTAGTAGAACAATAGAAAATGCTGTCTGCAAAAACATAAAATGCACCACACAATATCTCCAAAATGAATATTTTGTCTGACATGTAAACACCGCAATTCACATCTACAGGACATGCTGTCAACACCCTCCAAATTTCACTTGAAAAGACCAAACCATGTCCGAGATATAACATGTCAAAGTTTGAAATGTTCATTCGTCTGAGTGGCACAGTTCCACACCTGTTGACATTTACCATGCACACAGACTGAAAACTACATCCATGACACGAAGGCTAGCTATCCTATCACTTTCAAGCCACCACCAAAAGCAAAACACTGTCTGCAGAACATAAACTGTGCCACACCATATCGCCACAAAAAAAAATTTTCTGACATGTAAACACTGTAATTTACATCCACAGGACATGCTGTAAACACACTCTAAATTTCAAGTAAAAAGACCAAACCGTGTCCGAGATATAACAATTTAAAATTTGAAATGTTAATTTGTCTGAGTGGCACAGTTCCACACCTGTTGACATTTAACATGCACACAGACTGAAAACTACATCCATGACACTAAGGCTAGGCTATCCTATCAATTTCAAGCCACCACCACAAGCAAAATGCTGTCTGCAGAACATAAATTGTGCCACGCCATATCGCCACAAATTTTTTTTTTCCAACATGTAAACACTGCAATTTACATCCACAGGACATACCATAAACAATCTCCAAATTTCAAGTAAAAAGACCAAACCATTTCCAAGATATTCAATATCAAAGATTAGTAAAATGTCCCTATCTATTCCATTATAAAAAATCTGGCCATCTTGTCCCTATTTTGCGACCAAAGATCACGATCAAAGAATCTCACAATCAAAGAATTTGCAGGCTCGCAATCAAAGAATTTACAGGTTCATGAACAAAGAATAAAAAATCTTATAAATCAAAAAATGTAAGGAATTGTGGTAAACCACCATCATGGTTCAACAGAACAAAGCCCCCCCCCCGAATAAAACCCACCCTCATTTGACTTCCTAGAGCACCACTGGGCTGAGAATACAAATTTTTTAATCCGGCCATCTCATCCCTTGCTCGCAATGCACGATCGCAATCAAAGAATCTCATGATCAAAGAATTTGCAGTCTCGTGATCAGAGAAATTGCACACTAGTGATCAAAGAATAAAAAAATGGTGAAATGCAAGTTTTTTCACCGATTTGAAGTGAACCAACTCCATGCCTCGATAGAATGAAGCCTCCTGAGCAAAACTCACCCTCATTTCTGTCCCTATCCCACCCCTGAGCTGAGATATTAGTGTGTTTAGGTCGTGATGCAAGATCTCGATCAAAGAATCTCACAATCAAAGAATTTGCAGGCTCGCCATCAAAGATCGTTAGCGAGCCGCGAATTAAGATTTTAAAAGCTTATAACTCTATTTTTAGATGGATTTGAATGAAACCAAAGGCATGGCTGGATAGATTGGAGCCCCCTGAGTAAAACCCAGCCAAGTTTTACTTCAGAAGTGACCCCTGAGTCGAGATATTTGTGTTTTTCCAATCGGAAATTAAAAAAACAAGATGGCGGACCTCGCGATCAAAGATTTTTGAAAATTCTCTGGGACAAAGATTCTTGAACCACTAGGCTGAAAATTCTTTGATTGCCAGGTGGGACCAGATAGCCAGAACCCCATTCTTTGTTCACAAAACCTACATATAAATTTTCCCATTGACTTATAATGGGAATTTAAAAGCGCCATAGCTTTTGAATACCTTAATATTTTTTCACCAAACAAAAAGCGGCATGTTCGGCCACCAAAGCTCTTTCAGACAAGCCATCTTGCAGAATGGCACACTACATGACAGCTGCTCAGGACCACATTCAAAATCCTAAAAGCTGCCTCCAATAATGGATAATTTTGCATTATTATTGTTCGGGCCCCGCGCTCCCACCAATACATATTTTTTTTTACTAGTTATATTACACTTTTCCAAAAAGTAAGGACATTCATGGCAAAAAAATGCATTTAATGCATCAATTAGAGTTAAAACAACAAAAGCCAGGAAGTGAAATGTTAGGGTTGAGCCCCTAATCCCCCCACACAACCCACACACATATCCTCCACAGAGTGACAGATGCCAGGATGTGCCATGCGGTTGTGAGGCCTGTCACCCCATTCTCCTTTACTATAGCATGTCAACCTGCTTACACATGGAATGAGGTGAGAGCTGGGCCTGACAACCCCATGGCACACCCTGGCATCTGTCACTCTGTGGAGAATATGTGTGTGTGGGTTGTGTGTGGGGGGTTAGGGGCTCAACCCTAATGCTTCATTTCCTGACTTTTGTTGCTTTAACCCTAACTGATGCATTAAATGCATTTTTTTGCCATGAATATACATGTATCTATCTATCTATCTATACATATACAGTAGAAGCCTCTTAAAGGGGACACCTCCGTGGATGCCCTATTATACCTCCATTAAGCAGCTGTTCCACTTATCAGAAGCAGCCTTTTTTCCATCGCATCCAGAAAATACTTTGCCCACGAGACACACACACATTATAGTAAACAAAACAGAGAAAACAAACAAAACATCAAGAAGCACTTTTTATGATTACAGCTTCTCTTGGTAAAAGTATGTTTGGTTTGGTTATTGATTTAATCTTTATTTAACTGGTGAAAGCAACAAACTGAACTTTAATTAAAATCACTTAGCTTCACTTAGCAACTTTTGAGAGAGAGGATTTGGGCAGCTGTAAAGCCTCAATAACTTTAATTTTCTCACTCAGTGAGAGGTCAACTCTTTTGTTGCTGCTTGTAGATGTCATTCTGCAAACCAAATACAGTCCAGAGAGATCCTAAACACACTCCAGAGAGATGCTAAGTGGGTGGGAATACATACTAACATACTAAAATGCCAGCAGAATAGGCCTAATGGTCTTTCGTGTCTGCTCGTTTGGTCAGCCCCCACCCTGGGTGCTGACCTTGCTGTCCCCCTTGCCTTCTCTGGCTTCTCCCTTCCCAGTTCCAGATATTCTTGCTGCATTGGATTTTGCTTCCTGAACCTTCCCCTGTACCTGTCCCACCCTCTTGAACCCCTCCACTGTCTCTGCCTCCACCAGCCCCCAGGTAGTGCATTCCATGGCTCTACCACCCTCTCAGTGAAGTAGCACCTCCTCCTTCTCCCTGAATCTTTCCCTCCAGCTTCCACCCATGCCTCTAGTGGCCCTTCCTCCTTCCTTTGAAGCACCTCACTGTTCCTCCCCTATTTACCCTCTTCATGTACCTGAAGACCTCTATCATGTCCCCCCCGTCCCTTCTCTTCCAAAGTGTACATATTTAGCTCTTCGATCCTCTCCTCATAGGTCCTGTCCCCAAGCCCCAAATCATTTTTGCTGTCTCCTCTGGACCCTCTCCAGGAGGTTAATGTCCCTCTTAAGTGAGGCTCCAAAACTGCACGCAGTACTCCAGGTGCGCTAACTAAGAAGTTATACAGGGGGAGTATCACTTCCCTCCTTCTGGAGGTGATCCCCCTAGCGATGCATCCCAGCATCCTGTTGGCCTTGGCTGCTGCCCTCCTACAAGTCTCAGAGTTGTTCATCTTGACATCCACCACCACCCCCAGGGGAATGTGAAACAGCTTTAATGCAAGGCACTTAACAAGCACTTAACGAGGTGCAGTTACATTTTCAGCACCTTTTCCTATACCTGTGACTAGATAATCATCCCAATTAAGTGACAGGATACACAGATACATAGACAGTGTCGGCAGATAAGGGCCTGTGGCCCACCCAGTCTGCCCATTTGAGCTTGTAAGTTCAGTTTATGTTTTCCTAGAAGTCTGTTGCCCCTTACCACTGACCTCCAGAATTCCTTTATGTCTATCCCATGCATTCTTAAGTATCATGATTGTTTCAGCCCCCACCACTTCCTCTGGCAGGGTGTTCCACTTGTCCACCACCTGTTCTGTGAAGAAATTCTTCCTCACCTTTCCTCTGAATCACCCTCCCTCCAACTTCATCCCATGTCCTCTAGTCCTGGAACATCTTTTTTGCTTAAAAATAGTGTATTCCTGCACCCTGTTCCTCCCTGTAAGATACTTGTATGTCTCTATCATATCCCCTCTCTCCCTCCTCTCATCCAGGGAGTACATATTCAGTTCTTTCAACCTGTCCTCATAGGACTTGTGATGCAATCCATGTACCATCTTTGTTGCCCTCCTCTGAACCTTCTCTACCCTCTCTACCCTCTCTATGTTCTTACGTAGGTAAGGTCTCCCGAACTGTACACTGTACTCCAGGTGGGGCCTCACTAGTGTCTTGTATAGTGGAATTATGACCTCCCTTTTCCTGCTGGTGATGCCCCTGCCTATGCATCCCAGCAACCTATTTGCTTTACCTGCTGCCTTGTCACATTGTTCCTACCTTGAGGTCATCAGAGATGATAACCCCAAGATCCCTTTCCTGCTTGGTGCATGCTATATCCTCACTCCCAACTGATATATTTTGCCAGGGTTTTTGTGCCCCATATGCATTATCTTGCACTTCTTTGCATTGAATTTCAACTGCCAAACCCCTGACCATTCTTCAAGTTTCTGCAGGTCCCTTCTCATTCTGTCTACACCCTCTGGTGTGTCTACTCTGTTACAGAGCTTTGTGTCATCAGCGAACAGTGAAATTCTGCCTTCTAGGTCCTGCGCAATGTCACTGATGAAGATGTTGAATAGGACCGGTCCCAGCACTGATCCCTGTGGTACCCCACTGGTCACTCTTCCCTCTGTGCAGTGACAGCCATTTACCACCACCCTCTGTGTCCTGCCCCAGCCAGTTACCTACCCACCACCACACTACTGTCCTGCCCACACTCTATTCCCAGTTTATGTAATAGTCTCTATGTGGCACAGTGTCAAAGGCCTTGCTGAAGTCCAGATAGGCCATGTCCACTGCCCTCCCCTGATCCCCTCCCTAGTCACCCAGTCAAAAATTCAATGAGGTTGGTCTGACATGACTGCCCCTGTGAAACCATGCTGCCTTGGGTCCTGTAGTCCATTGACAACAGATGTTCCCCAGTCTCTCCTTCAGTAGTGCTTTGATCTTCCCACTCGAGGTGAGACTGACTGGTCTGTAGTTTCCCGCCTCTTGTTCCCACTTCTGTATAAAGGGACTACATCTGCTGTCCTCCAGTCTTTGGGTACCTCCTGTTTCCAGTGATCAGCTAAACAGGATAGCCAGAGGTTCAGCCACCACCTCTCTTAGCTCTTTAAGGACCCTGGGGTGCACCCCATCTGGTCCCATTGCTTTATCAACTCTTATTACTTCCAGTTCCTTCAGGACCCTTTCTCAAGTAAAGGGACTTGTGTCCATTTCTGCACCATTCTCACCCCTTGTACTCCCTTCAGATTACCCTCCTCTTCCTCAGTAAAGACTGAGCAGAAATACCTATTCAATATGTCAGCTTTACTTTTGTCATCCTCCACGTGGCCCCCATCCTCCACCTTCAGTCTCACTACCACTCCCTTTGCCTTTCTTTTTTCACTTATGTACCTGTAAAAGGTTTTGTCCCCTCTACCCACTGATTTTGCAATGTGTTCTTCTGTCTAAGCTTTGGCTTCCCTTACTGACCTTCCTGCATCCCTTTGCTTCTCCTGGTACTTCTCCCTATCCCCTTCTGCCTGTGTCTTTTTGTATTGCCTGAATGCAATCTTTTTGGCTTTCACTTTCTTTGCTACCTCTTTGGAAAACCATAATGGTATCCTCTTCCTTTTCCTCTTGCTAACCTGCTTAATACATAATTCTGTTGCTCTTGTAATACCCATTTTAAATACTGCCCGCTGTTTCTCAACCCCTGATTCCTGCCACATTCCCCTTAATGCCTCTTACAAGTATCTCCCCATTTTCCCAAAGTCTGCCCCCTAAAATCCAGGATACATGTTTTTGTGTGGTTTGGTTCTGCTCTTTCTGTGATTTCAAACCACAATGACTGGTGGTCACTGTTTCCAAGGTGCTCCCCGACTGTTACCCCATCACACTGTCCCTGTTTGTGAGCACAAGGTCCAGTATTGCCTTCTGCCGAGTTGGTTCCATGATCAGCTACTTGAGGAAGGCACCCTGAAGGGAGTCCAGGATAAATCTGTTCCTAGTTGATGCTGCTGCTGGGATGCTCCAGTCCACATCTGGAATATTGAAGTCTCCAACCAGTACTACCTCACCCTTGTCTGATCATCCCAATTAAACAGAAGCTGGTCCCATTGAATAACATTAGCCAAAAATAGGTGTTCAGGGGATTGTCCCAATTAAGTGGATGTCCCCTTTAACTGCGTCCCATTCAAGTGGCGATGTTGACTATATATATATATATATATATATATATATATATATATATATATATATCTATATATATATACATACATATATATATATATATATAGATATATATAGATATAGATAGATAGATATATCTATATCTCTATCTATCTATCTATCTATCTATCTATCTATCTATCTATCTATCTATCTATCTATCTATCTATATTTATTAGTGGCACAATAGTGCCACTATAGTTAGGGTTGAGTACCCCATTTAAGGTTAAAGTGTGAGCTTTTGCATCTTAATAACTTTGCCACCATAGGATGGAGTTGCATGAAATTTGGCAAGCACAGAGCAGTACCATAGGTCTCTGGATCTTCTAAGTTTCCTAACAGTTAGATATATGGTTGTGGAGTTATAAAGCCACATTCCTTACACATTTTTTTGTGAATTCTTTGTTTGCGCATACAGGTCTCACGGTTTGTGCGACTGGTCTGCAAACTTTAGGGAACTTGTGTCCGGGGTCCCTGATGTGCCTTTCAAAGATTTAATGAAAAAATATTAGACTGTTCAAAAGTTTTCAAAAAACAAGTTTCCCATTATAGTCAATGGGAAAAGTTAACAAAACATTTGACAGTGTCGCAAATGCAGTTTTTAGTGTCGCAAATGGCCCCTGTAGTGTTATGAGTCAGACATTTTTTTTTCAGTTAGTGGTCACAGAAATGCTTGGCATTTCAATTTGGGACCCTCTAGGGACACAATTTTTTTTGTGTTCACCTATTCGGACCCTAGCCATGTCTTTTTTGGGGGGTTAAATATCCCAGAAATATGTTTTTGAAATTTTTGTAAACTGTAGTGTCACAAAGTAGTGTCACACTTGCGACACTTTAGTGATTTTTTTGTGAATGTGTCATGATTTGCTACACTACTTTGCAACACTGTATCCAAAATAACAGGAATTCTTTGCCACCCTGCTGCAAAAGAACGGTTTAATTTTTTCGGCTGAAATTTGAAGGGAAGAAAGTCAACATCACACAGATGTGCCTTTTGGTGGTTTGGTGACAAACTGCTACAGGGATGCAAAGTTATGTACTCCAAATTTGACACTTTTTCCCATAGACTAACATTACAGTGTCCACCCCGCCTTTTGGGGCCCGTATCTCAGAAACGTTTTGAGATACGGACTTTTCATCAAAAAATGCTTAGCCTCCCCAGTAGGGGCTAAGTACAAAACTAGCCAGGAAAGTCATAATTTATATGAAATTTTAATTTTTTTTCTACGTCATACGGTTCCAGAGATATATGCAATTTAGTACTACAAGTGCTCATTTTCTACTCTGAGGTCCATTATTATGCATACAGTATTTGTATTCACTGTGTTTCTCTATGCAGCTGTTGGTGAAAAAAAGGGTGTGTGTGCTTTCGTTATTGTCACAGTTAGCATTCCCACTTGTGTTTCCATAACCGTTTGCGGTAGCATTCCTGTCTATGCCACCATGTGCATTACCCTTTATGTTTTCACTTGCACTTGGATTTGCATTACTCTTACCATTTGCATTTCCATTACTGTTTCTATTTGCCTTTCATTTTGCATCACCGTGTGCATTACCATTTGCGTTTGCATACACACTTCGGTTTGCTTTTGCATTTCCTTTGCTGTCACCATTTCTGACATGGGAAATCGTGTCAGACAAACCTTGTGGAGTTCTATGACTGGGTGATGAGTGCCTTGGACCTGGATAGACCAGTGGACGTCCTCTTTCTAGACTTCAGCAAGGCATTTTACTCTGTTCCTCACGTGGGCCTGTTGGATAAGCTGGGAGAAATAGGGGTGGGGAACCGGATGATCAGATGGATAGGCAATTGGCTCCAGGACTGGACCCAGAGGGTCGTAGTTGGCGGGAAAGTCTCATCCCCAAAGAGGGTCATTGGTGGGGTACCACAGGGATCAGTCCTTGGGCCCCTCCTGTTCAACGCCTATGTCTCTGACATAAGGACAGGAATCAGGAGTGAGATGAGTCTCTTCGGATGACTCAAAACTGGGGGATGGTGGATGGGGAGGAGGGAGGGAGGGTGGCCTGGGGGGCCTGGGGCTCTGGAAAGATGGTCTAGAAAGTGGAAGCTGAGGGTACAATGCAGGGAAATGCAAGGTACTCCACCTGGGGCAGAAACCCAGGCCAAGTGTGCACCTTGGGAAATGCTACAAGTCTCGATGGCTGAGAGGGACCTGGGAGTGGTGGTGGATGTCAAGATGAACAACCCAGAGGCTTGTAGGAGGGAAGCAGCAGGCCAACAGGATGCTGGGATGCATCACTAGGGGATCACCCCAGAAGGAGGGAAGTGATACTGCCTGCATAACTGCTTGGTGAGGCCACACCTTGAGTACTGCATGCAGTTTGGAGGCCACACTTAAAGAGGGACATTAAACTCCTGGAGAGGGTCCAGAGAGGGCAACCAACATGATTTGGGGCTTGGGGACAGGACCTATGAGGAGGCTCGAAGAGCTAAATATGTATACATTGGAAGAAGAAGGACTGGGGACATGATAGAGGTCTTCAAGTACATGAAGAGGGTAAATAGGGAGGAACAGTCAGGGTGCTTCAAAGGAAGGAGGAGGGGCCACTAGAGGCATGGGTGGAAGCTGGAGGGGAAGATTCAGGGAGAAAGGAGGAGGTGCTACTTCACTGAGAGGGTGGTGGAGCCATGGAATGCACTGCCTAGGGCGCTGGTGGAGGCAGAGACAGTGGAGGGGTTCAAGAGGGGCTGGGACAGGTACAGGGTAAGGGTTCTGGAAGCAAAATCCAATGCAGCAAGAATATCTGGAACTGGGAAGGGAGAAGCCAGAGAAGGCGAGGGGGGCAGCAAGCTCAGCACCTAGGGTGGGGGCTGACCAATCGAGTAGACTCAAAAGACCATTAGGCCTATTCTGCTGGCATTTTAGTATGTTACCATTAGCATTTGCATTTACTATTGCAGTACCATGACTGTGCACGTTATTAGTCGTGTTTCCAAATGCACTTGTGTTTCTGTTTCCATTTGCATTACCATTCACATCTACGCCACCGTGTGCTTTACTCTTTGCGTTTTCATTTGCACCTGCATTTGCGTAACTGTTAAAATTTGCTTTTCCATTACTGTTTTTGTTTGCGTTTCCTTTTGCGTCACTGTGTGCATTTCCATTTGCATTTGCATTTCTGTTTGTGTTTCCTTTGGCATCATCGTTGCTGTTACCATATGTGTCTGCATTTCCAATTATGTTACCGTACCCGTGTGCGTTACAGTTAGTTTTTCCATAAGTGTTTGCATTTGCATTTCTGTTTTCATTATTGTTTGTGATTGTGTTTGTATTACTGTTTGTATTATCATTTACATTTGCATCACCATGTGCATTAGCGTTTGCACTTACATTTGCGTTGCCGTTACATCACTATTGATAGTGCACATTCTCAAAAAGGAGGGAAATTCATGGCAAAAAAACTCTGTTTAATGCATCAGTTAGGGTTGTTCCACAGTAATAAAAGTAAGGAAATTCGATGATGAGGTTCCCACCTCCTTGCACCCCACCCCCATCCAACCCCCACCAACAGGCATTGCGGTGTGCATTGGGATCATTGGTCCTGACTCTCACCCCATCCCATGTGCAAACAAGCTGAGGTGGTGCAGTATAGGAGAATGAGGTGATAGTTAGGACCGATGACTCAACACACACTCTGATGCCTGTTGGTGGGGGCAGAGTGGGGGTGGGGTGTAAGGTGGTGGGAACCCTAACATCGAATTTCCTCACTTTTGTCAATGTGGAACAACCCTAAGTGATGCATTAAACAGAGTTTTTTCTCATGAATATATATATATATATATATATATATATATATATATACACAGATATATTACTTGCTCGTCAGGGCCAGTATAGTTAGGGTTGTGTAGTCACTCCTATGTTTATATACTCAAAATTGTGCACTTTAATAACTTTGAAATGGTTTGTCCTATCTGCCTGAAATTTTGCATACGTGGTGTTTTACCAAATTTTATGGACTGGGAAATTTTTGTTCCGATCAGATTTTCAGTTGCAGAGCTGCAGAGCCCTGAAAAGTTTGAAAAATTCTCAACTTTTTTAAATTCTTTGCTCATCTCTACAGCCCAAACAGTTTGTCTGACTGGTCTGACATTTTCAGGGTACATGGGGTGTGGAGCAAGAAAGTGCCTTTTGAAGATTTGGTGAAAAAATATGAATCCATTCAAAGTTATCAAACTTTAAAGTTTCCCATTATAGCCTATGGGGAAAAACTTAGGGCCTGTAGGGCCTGTGCTCCCACATATGCACATCATTATGCAAAAAATGGGCAGTGTGAGGGACTGCAGGGCCCGGGGGGTCCAACACTCCCACATATGGATATCATTATGCAAAAGTGGGACCCGGTCCGGTGGTGCTGAGGGTTGAGGCACTGGTTGCCACACCTTGTGCTATGCCAGCAACCCAGGTTCGAGAATGAGCCCAGTCCATCAGGGGCCAGCAGGGGAGAGAGAGGATTGACCGTCTGTAGGACTGCTCTCCTCTCTCAGGGAGGGATCCAGGGGTAGCCCGGTGTGGCAGCGGCCCCCGGTGGAGACTGGTGGCACTGCTATGCACATGGGGCTTAGCAAAGGGGTAGACATTGGGCGGCTGTCCCCTGGACATGGTTGGGAGCACCCATGTCTCAGGCTGGTACAGCATTGCATGTCCTACATCGGGGAGGCTTAAACACCAGAGGGAAAAAAAACTCTGGGATGGATAAGTGATGGCCCACCCCAAGCCACGCTGCCACACATCCAACACTGGAGCCCTTCCACCACCCCTTCTATCTCCTCTGGCCCTATGTCTTCCGGGGGGCTCAGGGAGGAACAGTAACATCCTTAAGGATGGCAGGGCTCACAGTGGGCACTACAGGAGCACTGGCCAGAGGTGAGGCCTGAGAAAGTTCCGGCTCCAGAGGCAAGAAAAAGAGTTGAAAAAAAAAGTATGTAAAAATGGACAATGTGAGGGAAGTGCAGAGCCCAGAGGGCTGCATTCCTATAACCACATATCAGTTACATTACACTTTCTCAAAAAGAAGGAAAATTAATTACAAACAACTTTGTTAATGCATCAGTTAGGGATGATAGTACACCAAAAAACTTTCAGAAATTCGGTGTTAGGGTTACCAACCCCTATCACCCCATCCCCACCCCCCCCATCCTCGACACACCAACAGGCTTTGGGGTGTGTGTTGGAGTTGTCAGGACTAACTCTTACCCTATTCTCCTATACTGCAACACCTCAGCTTGTTTACACATACTGTAGAATGAGGTGAGAGTTAGGCCCAATGACCCCAATGCACACCCCAATGCCTGTTGGTGTGTGGAGAGTGAGGGGTGCGGTTGGGGTGGTAGGGGTTGGTAACCCTAACACAGAATTTCCAAACCTTGTCAGTGTAGTATCAACCATAACTGATGCATTAGCAAAGTTTTTAGCAATGAATATGTATGTACATATAGATATAGATATAGATATAGATATAGATATAGATATAGATATAGATATAGATATAGATATAGATATAGATATAGATATATATTGGATATAATGCAATTGAGGGGAGCTATTGAGGCTATAAGCCATAACGCTGAAAGCTAAGTGGCATTATTACCTTATTATGCCTGAGATGGCATTATACTGGTGTATACCACAGTTTCCTATTCTTTGCTGAATTGAATACATATGAATGGTTTAGGACAAATATGATACTTAGAATTAATATGTAAGCAATTATACCTGACAGATGTACGGTACTGGGGAATACCAGACCTCCCAGGGGGTGATGAGGCCCAATGCCACAGGTGGAGGGTCTTACAGCCCTGGAAGGTCCGGTATTCCCCAATGCCACCCACCCTGGAGGGTATTATTGCGCTTAGAAAAATGGCATTGTTAAAAAAAAGGTACATAAAAATGTGTTAATAAAAAATTTAGTTTAATATAAGTTGTATAATAAAATAGTTTCTCTGCCTGGATGACTTGAAAGCTGGTTGTATGCAGTTGTATGCCGTTACACCCTTAATAGCAGCCTGTATATATTTGTTGATTTATAGTAGACCTCCCTCAATCCATGGTCAAGCAGCATGTTTGTTTCTCCATTCCACTTTTTATTTTGTTGCATGTTCTTTCTTCACCCTCACCCCCGCTATTGGTAATAGAAGTTTTTTTTTTAATTGGCAAATGTTGCATAGACTCTTTCTTCCAATCCTGATCACTATGGCAACAAAGAAAGTGTTTGCGCACGGTTGGGAAAGCACATTTTCTGAGTGACTACTTTTTTTTGTATTATTACTTTCATTTCAAGGAGCTAACGCGGTTGCTGGCCAGAGCAGAAAGTGCTGTCCTGAAAGATGTCAGTGAGTGGGAGAGTCAATGCTGTGAGTTACAGGTGACACTGGAAAAGTTATTGCAGTATCGAGAATAAGAGGAAATGTGTATTTTTTTTATGTTACTGGGCTGAGATGTATGAGGACACAAAAGGGTTGGTACATGTTAGTTTATGAGAGAAGCACGGGCTGAGGAGTGAAGGCAGCCTTCATTATATTCAACTGCCGGGACCTGTGGACCCATTTCTGGCTGGGTCATACTACTACAATGCCCAGTTTTGGAGGGACTGGAGCTACAAATAACTGTTGGCATTTATGAATGTATGCTGTGAAAACATTTATTTTATTTAAAGAACATGAGTTTGTTTTTCATTGATGTTGTGGTCTACGGGGTTGTGGGGAATATGACATCTCACAGGGGGGGTCTTCCTCCATCGCTTGTCCTCTTAGCAAGCAGGAAAAAACATGTTGGACGATCATATTGAACATTCAGGAAGACCAAGGATACTCCCTGTAATGGGACACCCTGAACTGGCACTTGTTTTGCAGCAGACACTATTGAAAAATACCCACCTGCTATTGTTGCTGTCCTAGCCAATCGGAAGGCTAGGATTTACTCCACCATTTTCTAAGGTAAAGGCAATGTATTGTATGCATATTAGGTTTATTTATTGGTCCTAGCATAGTTATAGGAGACATTTTATACATTTTTATACTTAATGTTAGTTATTTTCACTAACATAGTTATTAATATTTTTACTAAGAGTTAGTTTAGTTTACTAACAGTGTTAGGTGAGTCAGTTTTCTTCACTAACATTGTGATTGCAAGGTTAAAGTCAATGATTCAGTGCTATTCAGAGTCAGAGGAACTGCTGAAATTCCATTTAGTTTTGGCTTTTTTGTTGCTGTGCTGTATATTATGTATTTTCACATTCATTTTGCCCTTGATAGTGCAGCTGCTGCCAAATAAAGTGGTGCTAATATTTCCTATTGTGAGAGCAATGCTCTCCACTGTCTTTGAGGCTGTGTAGTTTAGGGAGGGTGTAGAACTGTTTACTTTTTTGTTTTCATTTGTAGCTTGTATTTGCAGTTTGTTCCATTGTGTTTCTGATATTTTTTGGTGTTTTTCAGAGCTGGCTGAAAAGCAGTGGCATGTCAGCTTGAAAAGTGCTTATTGTAATAAGTGTGCATGTGTGTTTGGCGGTCGGCAGATTACTGCAGGACTACTCAGTGTAGTAACACCTTTTGTGCACATCATTTCAGGTAAGACTAGTATAGTGATGTTGTCTGATCATTGAGGAGTGTGAGCAGGGATCTCATTAGTTTCTGCTAGTTTCTGGAATGTGCTGGTCAGATTATTGATTAATGCAGCCATGTAATTGGCTGTGGATGATATCAGCCTTCTCGAATTCAGCTGAGCTGGTATTTTGAAATTTGGCTGAATTATAAAGGGGTTGTCATAGCAGCAGTGTGTCCCAAAGATACAGCTGATGAAGCTAGTTGTTGTGCCTTTGAAATTGACTTATTCCTTCTTTTTTTGACTTGTTATAATTCTTCTGCTTCTTGTTTTGAGGTTTCTGGGTTTTCATGTGTTTTTGAAGTCATGTAAATCTGTGCCTCTGTTCATTTCAGGGTTCTATGTATTGTTCCAGTTTATTTGTTTTTGATTTGTGGTTGTGTCTCTTGCCAGAATGTTTGATATTATTTTCTTCTTTTGTTCTGAAAGGGAAGAAAAGTTATTGATAGACTGTAAATTCTTATGTCCAGATGTTCTGCAGGTGGTAGGTTGTGGTTTACTAACATTTGGATTGACATCTTCCTTGTGCTGTGGTTAGAAATTATTTTCTCAGGTGCTAGTCCTGCTGATTCATTTACTGCCTTCATTAGTCTTCTTAGTTTATTTTTTCCAGTTTTCATATTTCGAAACCACAGTGAATCTGGTTTGTAGTTTATGTTTGGAGCTAAGTAGAAAGGTGAACTTTCTCTTTGCATTTTTAGTTTAGTTAAGTTAAACAACATAATTGCAAACCACCCTGTGGTGGATTGAAGTTAGATACAAAAGGCAGTACTAAGAATGAAACACTTTCATTCATCTACAGTTCCACACATAAATTTAAAAGTCCTAAACTAATACAAGATAAAACTGACTACCAGGTTTTCCATAGGTTCCCTGAGAAAGAATATCTCACATATTTCCAGGTCACATTCTATAAGACGCAAAAACCATAAACAAAAACATGATACAGAGATAATGGATTTAAAAATATTTCTGATACACTTTTCTTCTTACTTAAGCTTGTTCCCATCAACGTGATTTCTTTTGTATAACTTGAAATCTCAGTTGCTGACAAATTGTTTTGTGACTTGTGATTTACAGTTCATATCTGTAGAAATATACATGTCCCTATTTTTTTTCTTCCTTTCCATCAAATATTCACACTTCTTCAGGGTATCTTCATACCTGGCCTCCTTCCCTACAGTAATTCTAAGTGCTCTTTTCTAAATGCAATCCAGTTCCTCACACTCTTTAATACTTAGGCTGCAATGCCATATAGGGGTCCCATATTCAAGTACTGGCCTAATTACTGTGCTAAAATATTAAACCAAGTCCTGTTAACTCAGTTCAGCCCTTCTTAATATTGTAAAAAATTATGGACTTGTATTAACCTTCTTAATCATATTAGTTACTTGCTCACTCCAATTAAAATTATTTAGAATCATTAGCCCGCAAAACTTTATTTGACTTACACATTCCACTTCCACCCCCCCCTCCCCACGCCCAGCATTAGATGTAACCATCACTGTTTTGCTCTTCCAAAATGAGATTTCCTTTTTTTTAGGATTTATTTCCAGGAACTTTCCTTGGAACATTTTTCTATTACTCTAATATCCGTTTGCATTTTTTCCATCATCTTTCCCATTCAAAAATGTCCAACACAGTTGTTCTATCCACATATTAGATACAGTCCCCAATAGTTTTTAAATCTCTTAAAAGCCCCAGTTTGGTACCCTGCCCACTACATGAAAAAAAATCTACTGTTGATTTCTTTCCTTTCAGTCCAACCCGCTGAACTCTCTGCTGTAAAGAAATCACTTACCCATCTTGAAATGCATGTTGGCACCCCACACCCTTCTAGTTTCTTTATCGCTGTGGTGTGACCTATAACATCAAAGGCTTTCCTATAATCCAATAAAACTATATGTACTGTTTTTCTTTTGTCCCATGCTTTCATGAAAATTTCAAAAAACATTAAAATAGCCAGTAAAGCAGAACTGCCCCTCAGGTACCCAAATTGGTTTGCATCAATTATACCTGAGACCGATTTACTAATCTAATTTGTTAGGAACCCTTCACACATTTTGGATATCACACATGCAAGAGAAATAGGCCAACAATTCTTTTCAATGAGTTTGGGATTTGACACTTTTGCCAAGAGAACTACTCATGCTTTTTTAGATTGTGCAGGCATCTAGCCTGTTTCCATTGATTTATTAAAGATATTGCATACCCATGGTGGAATAAGATCAGTTCTTTCTTTCCTTACTCCGTTTGGAATACTGTCAGGTGCCTCTGCTTTATTGACACTTAGTATTTTTCATTTCCTTAGGTACTTCTTCAGTTCTCAACAAATACTTATCCAGAATTTCCCATTTCTCAGTTTTACTTTCTTCAAGGGGGGATTCAAATTCTTACTAATTTCACATAATATCCTATTTAACTCTTTTACAAAAAAGGGAACCTTTCTCTTTTCCATCAAAATCGCAAGCTTCAGCCCATTTTTCAATCATACTCTTCGTTTCTCTTTTTCCAAAAATGATTTAGTGTTTTCCCACCATTATTTTGGTCAAATTTCCTCAGGCTTTGAGTTTTTCCTTTATAATACTGCCGTCTCCTTTTTTTGTTTGCCATTTTGTTTATCTCATTTCTCAGCCTTTTATACTTCATTATTTGATTTCAAGGCCCTTTGTCTTTGCTTTATCAGTCTGTTAAACCCTTCTGTCACCAGTGGGTATCTTCCCTCTTCCTAACAAATCATTCCTGTGAGGCAACCTGGTAAATAATTTGTTAAACAGTAGTTACCACCTTTTCCCCATTGTCATTTGCTGATTCCAATGTAAACCATTCTGGCTTTAATTTACCTGCAATTTTATCAAGTATTGTCTCTTTTTTCATGTTATTCCATTTTCTACACTGAATTACATATCTCTCTCTCTCTCTCTCTCTCTCTCTCTCTGCTCTTTATCTTTCACAAAACTGGGTTTTGACACCACAACATTATAATTAGTGGACCAATGCATGGGAAAATATCAACTGTATCATATGACTCACTCAAATTTGTAATTATTACATCTAATGTGGTTTCTCTTCTTGTTTCCCAACTCAAGATCTGTTTAAAGTTCTGTCTTTTCATAATCTGTTTAAGTGGCAATTTATTTGCATCCACCATTAAGTAACTCCAGCAATCTGATGTTCTTAAAAATGCTATCCAAGCATCAATTTAAGTGCTTGCACATAGCATAATTATTATTTGAAGGAGGATGATAAAATCCACCAATAAACAAGGGCTTCCATGAATGAGGTAAATAAGGTGTTTTTTTCTTCCAACCATAAGATCTGAAAGGCATTTTTCTCAAATGCTTTTATTCTAATGTGCTCACTACTCTCATTAATATAACAAGCTAACCCATCCCCATTCATTTCCTCCCTATCCTTCCTTTTAATGTTATATCCTGAGACAGAAAAAAATCTGAGTGGGTACATGTGAACTGCACCAGGTTTCAGTTATAATTGCAATCTAGAGTCTATTCCTTAACACCACACTAAAATAATGTATTTTAAAAACGAATGCTCTTATCTTAGTATTTAATATGGTGGGTACACAAGCTTTTACTATTGGAACCTTTACTAAGTTGCATTTGTTCCCATCTTCAGTTCTCAAAATCTGTTTTATAGTTTTTTCTGTCTCTATCAAGTATATGTACTGGAATAGATTTTTCAACTTTTCTGTCATATTCCTCTATGCTACTACATTCCGTCTTAACCATATTTCCCCAATTTACTGTTCTGGACCTATCCTTATAATTCTTGTTCTGAATAATATCTACTGGGATATTTCTACAAAACATGTCACCTACCATATCTATTGAAACCAGAATCATAAAAAAATTGCCATACATTCATTCTTTGAAAAAACAAGTACAACCAAAATTATTATAAAGAAGACAAAGCATAAAGATTGCAAATTTGTTTAAAACATATAATCAATTTTCTTCCATTACTATTTTCATATTACTAAAGCTAGTTCAGTAACTATACATTTAAAGATCAGGTTTACTTTCATATAATACCACCTTAAAGTGAAGCAGAGCATTCTGTCCCAGGCTCCATGGCTCCCATAGAATCCCATGCACTTAGCTTCACTTTGCTGTTAAAGAGCTGCCCCTGTAGATGCTGCTATGTCTTCCACCAGCTGATAATTAAATCCCCCAGTCCCACCAAACTGGGTAGCCTCCACTGGGAGGGGGCATGACTCAAAGATGGGGATTAGCTTAGGCAAGCTGTGTATAATTGTTTTGGCAACACACAAGAGCACAGCAGGAGGGGTCAACAAAACATGCAGTCAATATAAAATGCTCTGAAAAGAAAAGTCATGGGTTGAAAAATGGAAGTTCAGTTCAGATTGTTTCATGCACACAGGGGAAGTGTTCTACAAACAGCAATGACATTCACAAAAATTGCACACAGAAGCTGAGCAGCAGTCACTCCAGGCAGAAAACCAACTATGTGATGTTCTGTTATGTTGCAGTGGCACACAGACAGTTGCATCAATAAACAGCATGGGTGCAAACTAGAGTGTATGGCAAGATATAATTCACTCCAGATTTTCCCATGCTATAGCTGTCTTCAAAGGCATACACAGCAGTGTATTGGATTAGGTTTGTGGCTATCATATAGTATGTATGCTGTAATTGGGTCTCATTGAGGATTATTTAAATTTCGGTATATTTTTGGTTGTAGATAATTTAAATGTTGGTACATTTTTGGTTTTATGGTACATATGTCTGTTGGATTGGCTCCTGTCCTGGTTTCGGTTTGCCTGTCATTATACTGGAAGTATCTGTGTCCTTCTATATCTGTTATCAAGGTTAGGTTTCCCCATTTTAAGTTATATTGTTCCATTGTTCTTAAGGCAAAGAACAGCCCTATATTAAAGAAAAGCATATGCAGGAGCACTGCAGGGTTGTGAAGACCTATGGTTTTAGATTACATAGAAACAGATTTTGTCAGCAGAAAAGGACCCTTAAGCCCCCCCCAGTCTGCCCCTTGTCACTGCCTATTCCATCACTAATGACCCTAGTTGGTCATAGGTGTCTCTCCCTCCTCCTGTTCCTCTACCTAACATGTCCCTATGCCTATCCAATGCATGCTTGAGACTCCCCACAGTGTTTTCCCCACTACCTCCTCTGTCAGGTTGTTGCATTTATAAACAACCTGTTCCATGAAGAAGTATTTTTGCACATCTCTCC
The DNA here is from genome assembly GCA_016271365.2 of Neoceratodus forsteri. Classification (NCBI taxonomy): domain Eukaryota; kingdom Metazoa; phylum Chordata; order Ceratodontiformes; family Ceratodontidae; genus Neoceratodus; species Neoceratodus forsteri. The sequence goes on along the minus strand of CM028134.1, from coordinate 312,761,213 downwards.
TAAACTTCCCCTCTTAGCTTCATGAATCCTTGTTCTAATGCCTTCCTTTCTCTGAAACAGACCCTCCACATGCACCTTGTTAACTTCTGCTAGGTACTTGTACATTTCAGTCATGTCCCCTCTTGCTGTCCTCTCTTTCAGAGAGTATATGTTGAGTTTCTGCAGCCTTTCCTTGTATGGCATCCTGTACAATCTCTTCACTATTTTGAGTGCTCTCCTCTCTACTGCCACTACCTTATAAATGTCCTTGAAGAAGGGCAGGCTCCAGAACTTGACACAGTACTCCAGGTGGGTCCTTACCAGTGAGCAATACAGTGGCAGCACCACTTCCCTCCTCCTGCTTGCAATTCCTCTCCCAATGCACCCCAGAATCCTGTTAGCCTTTCTCACTGCTTTGTCACACTGCCCAGCTACCATGAGGTCATCAGATATGATGATCCCTGGTCTCTTTCTTGACTGGTGACTGCAAGCCCCCCTCCCCCTATCTTATACACAGCCCCTTGGTTCTGCAACCCTAAGTGCACAACCTTACACTTTTTGGCATTGAAACATAGCTACTCCACCCTAAGCCATTTCTCTAGTTTCTTCAGATCCCTTTGCATTCACTCCACCCTTTCCTGAGTATTAACCCTCCTGCAGATGTTTGCATCATCCACAGAGACACACCTTATCCTCAAGCTCCTTCACAATGTTGCTTATAAAGATATTGAAAAGGACCAATTCCAGCATTGAACCCTGTGTCATCCCACTGGTCACTTGCCTATTGTCTGAGTGGCTACTTTTTAGCACCACCCTTTGCCTCCTGTCCCTTAACCAGTTTGATACCCAGATTGGCACTTTCTCCACCACCCCAGGGTGCTTAGTTTTTTATCTAGCCTCATGTGAGACACAGTTTTGAAAGCCTTACTGAAGTTCAGATAGAACACATTGACTGCTCTCCCTTGGTCCACCTCCCTGGCAACCCAGTCAGAGAAATCTATAAGATCAGTTTGACATAGCCTCTCCACATGAAACCATGCTTCTGGTGAGTCTGCAGTCCTTTTGCCTCAAGGTGCTCCACAGGCCTGTACTTCAGTAGTGTCTCCCTTAACTTTTCCACCACTGGTGTGAGATCGACAGGCCTGTAGTTGCTAGCAAGACAGCAAGACTTATTTTGTTACCTAAGGTCCTCCAATAAATGTTCCTGTTCATGTCCTTATCAAATCTATTTTGCTTAGTCTTGTTTCTCCAGTTATCAAGCACTGCTTCTTCCATGTGTTCATTCTTATCTACATAAATAGCTATTTTTTTGTGTAGAGTTGGAAGTAGGAGCACTTACTACTTGTAATCTACCTTACCATTATTTTTGTTATCAAAATTGTTGTTCATCATGCCCTGTTGTGTAAAAGCCTAGATTGCTTCTTATTTTTCCCAGGGACCTTTGTTGTTATATTTCTCAATCTTTTCTGTCACAGCCAGTAGTACTGAACTATTTGTCCCACCTGTATTTAACTTTGTACTAGTGACACTGCATTGTACCTACCTGGTGGTGGAAATGTTTGCACTTTTTTCCCTACTGTCTTCAGTTATTGTATTTCTGATCATTGTAATACTGTTTTTTCTGTAATGTACTCTCCCAGGTTGTGCCTGACAATAGGCATGTTTTTGTCTAGTGCATTTACCCAATAAACAAAAGCTAAATAAATAGATAAAAATCCTTCCTACTTCCACTTTTGTGCAGAGGAACCACACTTACCCACCTCCAGTCCTCTGGAACTTCCTCCATCTCCACTGAGGTGCTAACAAGCATTACCAGAGGTGCAGCCAGCACTGTGGTCAGTACCTTATGGATCTTTGGATAAATGTCATCCAGCCCCATCACTTTATTTTCTTTTAAGGCATCCAGTCCTTTCCAGACCCTGTCCACTGAGAATAGGCTTGTGTCCAATTCCCCTTTCCTTGGTACTTACTGCAGAATGTTGGTTCATTCACTCCACCCTCTACCATGAAGAGTGAGCAGAAGTAATCATTTAGTATTTATTATTTCCTCTTTCTCTTGATCATCCTTTGTGCAGTACTCCCTCCCCTCCTGATTCTCATTATACCTACCCTTGTCTTCCTCTTTCCCACACAAACCTGAAGATGTTCCTGTCCCCTTTTTGACCTCCTGAGCTATCATATCCTTAGTTGGTGCTTTGGCTACCCTCACCCTCCTCCCTGTCTCCCTTTGTTTTGCCAGATATACCTCTCTGTCTTCATCATTCTGGATTTCCTTGTACTTTCTAAATGTTTTCTTCTACTTCACTGCCTTTGCCACCTCCTTAAAGAACCACAGCAGCCTCTTACTCCTCTATCCTTTGCTCTCTTCCTTCAAACAGCATGCCATTGACTGGGCTATACCTTACTTAGTTTTTCTCCATTGAGGCTCCACTCCCCCACACTGCTTTCCCCTCTGTGGCATTCTCTGAGGCAGTTTCCCATTTCTTTAAAATCTGCCCTCCTGAATTCAAGGACCTTTTGGTGTGTTTTTCCTTTCCTATCTGTATGCCAAACTGCACAGAATAGTGATCACTTGTACCCAGGGAAACTGCCCATTATAACATCAGCAACATTGTCTCTGTTTTTAAGTACCAGGTCTGGCACTGTCCTGTCTTTAGTGGGTTCCAACACAAACTGCTTGAGAACTGACCCTTGATTGGAGTTGAGGAGGGTCCTGTCTCTTGATGTAGCTGTTGTGAGAATGCCCCAACCTACATTAAGCAGATTAAAGTCCCCCATAATCAAAACTTCCATCTTGCAGGCCATTTTGCTAATGTATTGCTCCAGGGCTCTGTCTAAATCCTCCCCCTTTTCAAATAACTGCTCATCATCTCCATGCAAATAGTTATGTATTTGTTTTACCAGAAAAAGGATCCACTGAGGAAGATTCATTTTCAAGGAGGTCCTGGGTAGGACAGGTTGCTGAACAGCAAATGAAAAATAACTGTATACAGAACAGATCATATAATACAGTGTTAGAGATTATTTCAAGGTACAAATTCTCATTTATTTTCTAATACAAGGACAAACACAATAAAATTATTCTGATATAGGAGTTGCAGCATAGAAAAAGAGAAAACATTTTAGTGGTTTGTAATTTATACAAGGATCAATTCAGTTCTAAAATCAAACACATTTGTCCACACAATATTGGCCACACAGGGTTTGGAAGTGGTGGCAGCTAACAAATGTACTCAGTTTAAGTGATTCCTGGAAGGCATTCCAGGCCATGGAAGCAGCCCAACTAAGAGCCATCTTACCAAATTTTGATAAGTACCTAAGGACAGTGAGCATGATAACACTGTGTTTTCTTAGATTGTATAACCCTGAGGATCTGTGAAACAGATTGGAGATGTATGATGGTAGGGAATACCTCAGTGCTTTAAAGGACCAATAATTTAAATGGCTGAGCCTTCTAGTTTCTAGGGAAGCCCATCCCACTTCCTTGTATAAATGGCAGCGATGGGTTCTCGCTTGAAGATCGCAAATGAACCAGAGTGCTCTGTGGTATAGCACATCTAATCTAGCCAAATTAGAGTCTGTAGCACTTCTAAATATAATATCGCCATAGTCTAGCAGTAGAAGAAATGTCGCCAGTACAAGTCTTTTCCTAAATTCAGGGCTGAAGCAGATTTTGTTTCTGTAGTAAATTCCAAGTCTCTGGTGTGCTTTGTTTTTTTTTTACAGAGAATTTTGATATGCACTGTGAATGATAACTTATTATCCAACCATATAATATATCAAATCACTTATAGATCTACCCTTTCAAGCATATCACTTGGTAGAGTTGTGATCCCTAATGGGCAAGAGACAGGTTTGGGAGAGAAAATGATTTACTTAGTTTTGGCAGCATTTAGGAGTAGCTTAGAGGTGCACACAATAACTTGCAGTTGATCAAGCTGCTCTTGTAATGAATGCATGGCCAACTCATCTGTGGGGCTTCCTGTGTAGAGAACAGTGTCATCTGCATAAAAATGCAGTTTTGCTTAGGTCATAAGTATACAACATAAATAACAATGGTCCCAGTTTAGAACCTTGTGGCACTCCTTTGCAAATTTGGACACAAGAGGAGGTTTAGTCTTCCACCTTCAATGTTTGGCATCTCCCAAAGAGGTAACAACTAAAGTAGGTGACCTTGTCAGGCTTAAGCCAGCAATCCTGAGTTTATTCAGTAGGATACTGTGGTCTGCAGTATCGAATGCTTTGCTGAGATCGAGGAATATTGCAACACTGGTGAGTTCTTGATCAAGAGCTTTGAACCAATCATTTGTAACTTTGGCTAATGCTGATATAGTACTATGTTTAGCTCAGAAGCCTGATTTGTTAGGGGTTATGATATTAAATTTCTCCAGGTGTTCTGTAATCTGCTCATGTACCCATTTCTCAAGTGGTTTGTCTAGAACTGGTAGGATAGAGATGGGCTGATAGATGTTGATGAAGGTTTTGTTGCCCAGTTGAACTAGTGGAACAATATGAGCTGTTTACCATAGGTATGGTATGTTATAACTTGCAATCAATAGGTTGAAGAGATGTTTAATAGGCGCAGTTAGTACTGGGTACCCCATTTGTTGTGAAGCATAAGACATATTCCAAGTGTCTTCAACTAGCTGAGAGGTCTGTATGTCAGCATACTTAAAAACCTTGAATGGTGTTAATACACTTGTAAATCAGGTTTTATATTGATTTAAGAAAAAGCTGTCATGTGATTCAGAATTTTCTGGGGGTGCTCTGATAGCCAGACAGGTGAAGCTGTCAACCAGATCAGTAGGATTTACCAGTTATGCTTGACCTAATTGTTAAAAAAGTAGGGTAATGTGGCATTAATGTTTTGAACCCTGACCCACCCCCAAGCAACAAAAGGAAAATGCATTAGGGTATTTGGTTTCCTGAGTCTCAGTAAATCAGTGGAGTGGTCTTCTTCAGGGTTGTCAACCATGATAGGCATCCCCCAGCCACTAGTCTCCTGTTCAAAACACAAGGTACAGTTCCAAGCTAGTATCTCATATTGATACACTCTTCAAAGGTAGAGATATATATCGCATCACATGTTGCCAACACATGAAGGGATACTGGGAAGAGGGGACGGGAGGGGAAGCTGCATGAAGAGGGGCTAGCTGAATACTTGAGCAGACTCGATAGACCATGAGGCCTATTTCTGCTGCCAATTTCATATGTCCATATGTTCGTAAGATCTACTATAGCTTTCTTCATGCAGGGTCCTGTGGGTCCTCCATGAAGAAAAGAGATCATGTCTGACCTTGTTTGTTCAGGGGAGGAGGGTGAGCATTAGGGTTGAGAATCCCAAGGAAGATCTGATTTCTGATTCTCCAACACTCCACAGACTCCAAACCCTCATTTATTTTTCCTTTTGTTACTTGGGGGTGTGGGTGGGGGGATACTGGTGGAAACCAGAATGCCACATTTTCATACTTTTGTTGTGTTAAGTTGAACCCTAATTGGTGTATTAATGCATTTTTTTTGTGAAGAATTTCCTTTCTTATTGACATAGTGGAATCGTAACCTCATTCTAGTGGGTCCCTTTGGGACTTGTGTGAACAAATGCAGACATTCAGAGCACTTTGGGCCCTACATCAAGAAAAGACTCCATTCACTTATGGAAGTGCAGGACCCTGTGGGTTATGCACTTATGTGCAGTGACAGATGTCAGGAATTAATCTGGCCCTCTGGTGCATTTCCATGTGGCCACAGATACAGGCACACAGATCAAAGAGTCCATCTCTCAGCCAATGCACAGGGACCTGTGCCACTCACAGGTGCAGAGATGTAAGGCCCTATGCCAAGAAAAGAGTTGTCTTCAATATATGGTGCCTGAATCTGTAAGGAAACACTACACCTTTTCCTTTCCTGGCAGGGAATTGTTGTCACATAACAATGCCATCCCTCCAGCCTTACCCTATGCAGCTGACTCACTTAGCTCATCTCTGAACTTAGCATACCAGTATGGGATCACAATACACTAGCCATTAGGGTAAAGGCTGGCACTACACACAACATTCTTATCAATTGTCAGTATTCTTTTTTCAGTTTTGACCAAAACTTTTCAAGATAGATGTGACATGTGACATCTATGGTATATTGTCCAAAATGTCATATCACACTACAAGATCAAAAACATGCCTCATCTAGGATTTAAAAAAAAATGATAGCTGTCACATTTAAAAGGTGATGTGAAAAAATGGCTATGCTGAAAATTTGGAGTCAAAATATTAAAAATTAATAAAGTTAAGAGTGAACAGTGAAATATTTAAATGCTCATTCATAGCTTGGTCATTTTACCACCTATTTACATGAAACGTACAGCTAGCCTTCTTATAACCATATCGAATGAACCCAGTAGGTGAAAATGTTTAAATCCCATCTGACTGGGGATTTCACTCAGAGACTGCAAAATCACCTTTCAGAATGGATTTGAAACATTTCACCACCCTTGTTGATGAAGTGGTGTCCCAAAAAGGCCATGTTGAAAATTTGGTGTAAAAATATTTAAAATTGACAAAATTATGAGTAAATGTTAAAAACCCATTGAAATACATTAAACTGAACTTACTTTGTTTTCTTATACTGTAGTCACCAATTTTAGCAGCAAGACATGCTTTCAATTGGGGACTGGATCAATGTCGGTGGAACATGTTCAGGTGAGTGAAGATGTGTAGGGTGAGGGATACTGGGTGAGAAGGGTCAGGGTGAAGTGAGTGGGTGTCTGTGCAGGGATCAGATCACCAATGAACTGTTTTCTTTTCAACAAGTTATTTAAAAAAAACATCATCGAGGGACTGTTTTCTTTTTTGTAGGTTTAAAAGTTGTACTGGATCTAACACTGGGCATTGGACATCCCAGTGTCATATAAACTCTATGGTGCTACTTGGAGTGGCCACCCTGGTGTCATCACCTAAGGAATTTGGTGGGGGCAGGTGACCTGGAGGAGAGGGGGGTTTGGGAAAGCGATACCTTGTGCAGGCACCCCCTTTCACTTTACACTATTGTGAAACACAAGGGAGGGCTGGTTGAGCTGACTGGGAGAGATAATTTAAAATTAATAAATTGGATAGCTTGATAGCTAGATAGCTAGATAGATAGATAGATAGAGCCTTGTTGAACACTCTGTACCAAGTGACTCCTTTCCTTCCTGGCCCTCCCCTGTGTAATCGCTGCATGGAGTGGCTCTTTTCCACTGATGCCCACCACACCCCATGCCAGTCACCACATGGAGAAACCCCTTTCTTCATAGTGTGCCCCCTTCAGTCACGTACCATCCCACATCAGTCACTTCTTGGGACAGCTCATTTTGCCACACCAACTACCCATGTCAATCACTGCATGACGTATCTCCTCTCTTCCCCATCCCCAGCCACTGACTCTACCTACTGACTTGCACCATGGAAATTGCAGCACCATGCAACTTTCACTTCTCCCTCACATTGACTCCATTCTGCTCCCCAGCCCAGTTCCCATTCAGTGCCATTCATCTTCCCACCCCCATTGCAACTGCTTTTCTGTGCAGCTTCATGATTCTCCCACTCTCGACTGATAGCCAACCCCCGACCTGCAGCTCCTTAAGCCGATGCCTGCCTTTGCTTCTTCCTGCCTGTCTCTGACAGATAGATAAATAGATAGATAGATAGATAGATAGATAGATAGATAGATAGATAGATAGATAGATAGATAGATAGCGAGAGAGAGAGATCCAGCTTTCGGCAGCTAACTACTGCCACACACACTGGCAGAACTTCTCCATCTGTGGCTGCAGATGTTAAGAAAGTCTTGCTGTTCTCATTCAGAGAACATGAGTGGACTACTCTTCTCACTAAGCTGGGCACTCTGGAATTTAGGGTGCTCAGAAAATGTATTTCTGAGCATTTTAAGAAAACAAACACCAGACTCTTGGTAAACAGGTCCTGTTTATCTAGGTTCAGGTGTTTGCTTCTTTTAAAAGTCACCATATTTATTTATTTTCCATCTTTATTTAGTTTGCAGGAAAAAACAAAACTGTGGCTGTCATGACATGAAAACATTTTTTGTGAGAAGCTAGTGGTGAGAAATGACAGTCTTGCAGCATTGAATTGTTTGTGTTGTATCAAACAGTTGTCTAAAAACCCCTACTGAGTTTGCTCAGAACAGTTCAAAAACCAAACAGTAAATCCTTATAACTCTGTAACTATTTAATATTTTTTCAGAAAATCTCAGAAAGGCACTACCTTAGCACAGGCTACTTCCACTCTGAAAGTTTCAGAAAAAAATATATTTTCTGTTTAGGCTGCAGGTGAGAGCAAAACCAAAAGCTCATGTTAAGTATAGGGAAAAAAATAGCCCTCAGCAGGAAAATGACATGTAGATTTCAGAAACCACTCAAGCTGGTGTCACGAAATTTTTCACATATTTAGACTTTGCTCCCTAGACAATGCATGCCAAATTTGAAGCAATTTTGTTCAATGATGCAAAGCTATTAAGGTATAAAGTTAGGGGTTTAACATAGAAACTGTTGGGCAACTCTAACTATACTGTTTCTACACATTGTAAATGTATGCCTGATGCCTGAAACAGGGATGCTCAGTGATGGATTCTACCATGTCACACCATGTCAATGAATAACTCACAGTGATGCCAGTTGGAAATGGTTAATCTCATCATTTTAAATGTGTTTACAACAAAGGAATTACTAGTTTTATAACTAGTTAAGATTAGGGGTTCGTACCAGCCCAGAAGTGTTGAAGGTTGAGGCACTAAATGCCACACCTCACTCTATGCTGGCAACCCAGATTCAGGAATGAGCCTGGGTCATCTGCGGTTGGCCAGGGGGGAGGGGAGGAGTTGGATTGAGAAGCCACAAGACAGCTCTCTTCTCCCAGAGAGGTATCTCACCATTCCCATCATACAGCTGCCCCCAGGTGGGGACATGAGGGTAGCGCAGGTCAGAAGCAACACAACAAAGAATGGATACTGCAGAATCACAGTGTGCAAACCTCCACATGCGTGCATGTGGCCACAGTGGGGGCGGGGAGAAAAACAGAGTTGGCTCCATGACAATCCTGGTGGATGGCTGGGAACAGATTTGAACTCCCTGAGGAAGGTGGCCAGATCCCCAGAAAATTGGGGAAAAATTCTAAATAAAAAAAAGACTATGGGTTTATTACATCAGTATCAGGATATATTCAGTTTTAACAGAACCTATCATTGACCATCGTTATATTTCAGGAGTGGCCAGTAACCTCATGATATCACAAATGGTATAGCCATGTGCGGTATTACAGACCTCAAGTAAAGTATCAGACATATCTGTGGAAGAATGGTGGGATACAAGAGACTGACACCGGTGTAGATGGAATTACACTGCAGCAGTTTTTTATTTCAAACAAAATCAAATACAAGAAAGCGAACTGTTCGATTACAAAATAAAATAAAACAAAACAAGAAGGGATGCTTCTTCCAAAAAACAAACGTAGAATTTCCAAAAATAGAAATAGGCAATCGACCTTCCTTAGAACAAACTAAGGTACTGGGGATAGCGCCTTGCTGAACCCCTGAGCTACACTAATTTTTGGATACCTCTGTGCTTTCATTTATAGTGCTAGATGAGCATGTGATTCTGTAAACCACTCCCCTTCTTATATAACTGGTAACAAAAAGCTTATAAAACAAATAAATAATATTTTTAAACATTTCCAGAGGTTAAACAATGAAAATGGAGATGTGTAGAAGGGCTGGAGTATAATAATAATTAGTTTAAACTCATTTGTACCACATTCATGGGCTGTTTCTGAGCTCTCTGGACTCCTCCCACTTAGACTCTGCATAAATGTTGGAGAGGTTGGGCCGGCCGGTGCTTAAGTAGAGAACAAGCTGGAGTGGAGTCCTGATTACATGAGGCCTCAGTACTGAACAAGGGAAACCAATAAATACAAAAATATTGCCCTTCAGGTAATACTTTAAATCTAATCCATTTGACAATTCAGTTCAGACAAATAATATCTTTTCAGCATCTTTTAGTAAAGACTCTTTTACAGCAACAAGCATTACTGAAACAGAGTTAACTCTTTCTGCAAGCTAAAGCTGTGTGTTTTCTGGGTGTGACCCTGTGCTATCATACATCTCAACAGGGCTATTATTTGTGCTTTTGCTTGAGCATTCATTCAGCAGTCAGGCTGAGTCCCAGTCTAGCATTTACATGGGGGAGTGATTCTAACTTCTTTAAAGCATATATACTGCAGTGTAGGCTTCCCTGAGCTTCAGTTTGCCAGCTGACATGCTTAGCGTCTCAAATGCTGAGTTCAGGCTTTCCCTAGAATTGGGCTGCTTATGTTTCATTGTGGAGTTTTATTTTATCAAGGTACCAGGGAATTTTGACACTACTTCATGAAAAACAACTTCCCCCTTGCATACAGGCTTAAAGAAGGGAAAACAAAATTTTCAAAATGCCGACTCGCTACCACGATGTGCACACATTCGTGAGGTCAATGTGCGCACGATCACGTAGGCAAGTGTGCAAACGATCGCGACGGATGTAAACAGGATCAGGACTGCCCTTGGAGACAGAATAAAAAAAGAAATACGGAAAGGGACAGCAAGAACACTAGGTAGGTGGCCTTCCTACCTAAGGGGAAACTAGAAAGAAGTACAGGAAGGGGGGGGTTCAGAGATAGACACAGTGGAAATGACAGGATGCTGTTGCAACAGTCTTGAAAAGGGGGGGTGTCTCCAAAGGACAGTAACACAGACCCTGCCACATACTCCTCCCCACCTAAGAGGGAACCCTGTAAGGGTTCAAAGATACCAGATCTCTCCGAGGAGAGATGGAGCTTCAGCCCACCCAGTCTCCGAAGCTCCACTTCGGGGTCCCATAAAGGATATCATACTAAACACATATGATATCTGAATCAAAATGATAACATGCATTATTTAGTTATTTACTAATTCATTACCCCAAGGTTTGTTTCTATCTGTTGAGTCTTACTGAGTTCTCCTCCATACCTGGACATATAGTCAGCGTTTTTATTAGCAGATCCTGGTCTATGCTTGATGGTGAATTTATATGGCTGTAATGCCAAATACCATCGCATAATTCGGGGGTTTTTATCTTTCATGGCGTTAAGCCAACATAGGGGGTTATGATCCATCCATACTTCGAAATCCACCCCCCAAAGATGAAACTTTAAGGCGTTTATCGCCCATTTCATGGCCAAACATTCTTTTTCAATAGTGGAATATTTAACCTCTCTTGTATGTAACTTCCTACTGATATATACCACTGGGTGTTCTTCTCCCTCTACCAGTTGGGACAACACAGCACCTATTCCGGTATTGGAGGCATCCGTTTGTACCACAAAAGGGAGAGAAAAATCCGGGCTCATAAGTACTGGAAAAGCACATAAATGTCCCTTTATGGTGCAAAATGCCTCCTCACATGCAGGTGTCCATTTTACTTTGGTAGGATTGTTTTTTTTTGTTAGGTCAGTCGGGGGCTTGCTATAGAGGAGAAATTGGGCACAAAACACCTATAATAGCTAGCAAGGCCTAGGAAAGATCTCACTTGATGCTTTGTCAAAGGATGGGGGCTTTTGGCCAAAGCATGAATTTTATGGACATCTGGCTTTATCTGACCATATCCTATCCTGAAACCTAAATATTTAACCTCTCTCATAGCTACAGCACACTTGGTCAGATTGATTGTTACCCCTGCTTGAGATATGGCCTCCAGAACCTGGGTTAGTGATGTATGTGTTCTTCCCAGCTAGGCTGAACACTATTACATCGCCCACGATGCTGCACTGTAGCCCATATGAGATCTGAGTACTGTATCTATGAATCTCTGAAATGTGGCTGGTGCTCGTGAAAGTCCAAAGGGCATAGCTCAGAACTGAAAATGACTTAGTGGGGTGCTAAAGGCTGTTTTGTCTTTAGCTAGAGTCAAGAGTGTTGCCAGTACCCTTTGTGAGGTCTAGGTACTGATGTATTGTGCTTTCCTAAATGGTCGATGATGTCGCCAATTCGAGGCATAGGATATGCGCCAACTTTCGAGACAGCATTACATGGTGAAGCTCTAGGCATAATCTTATGCCTCCTCCTTCTTATCCACCACGACCATTGGTGATCCCCATTCGCTAGTGGAAGGTTCTATTACCCCTAGGTCTTGCATTTTTCTTACCTCTTTAATGACCTCATCCCGTACTTTTTCTGGCAAATGGTAGGGCTTTTGTCTAATAGGGCCTTCTTGTTTCAAGTGTATATGATGTTCCACCCCTAGAGCCCTCCCAGGTTGGCAAGAGAACACTTTTTTATATGCTTGCAATAGACTGTCTAAGGTATGTCTCTGTAGGGGGTCCAAGTCTGGATTTATTTTTAATGCCTCGTAGTCCTCATTCCCCTCCAATCTCTGGTAGGTCTGGTCTAACTCGGATGTGTCTTGCTCAGGGTATATGTACATGACAGGGGTTGGTTTTCTCTCATGCCACTTTTTTAATAGGTTGGCATGGAAAATTTGCAACCTCTGCCTTCTGTCAGGGATATCAACCTCATAGTTCACAGGTCTACCTGCCTCTGGATGGTATAGGGACCTTGCCATTTCATTGTTACTTTATTCTCAGAGGAGGGTAATAATAGTAACACTTTGTCCCCTGGCTGTAAGTTTTTTTGACCCACTCCTTTATCATATATTTGTTTTTGGGAGACTTGTTTACCTTGGTTAACCTGATGTGCAAGGTCACTATATTTCTTCAGTTTTTCCCTTAGATGTGTCACATGTTCCAAGGGGGGCAGACCTTCTATTCCTTTCCTACCTTCCCATCATTCTTTGATAATATTCAGGGGTCCCCGAGGGTTTTTCCCATAGAGCAACTCAAATGGGGAAAACCCCGTAGAGGACTGAGGCACCTCCCTATATGCAAACATTACCAATGGAAGTTGTATATCCCAGGTCTTACCCTCTCCCTGTACAAATTTCATTAACATTTTTTTCATGGTTTTGTTGAACCTCTCTACCAGTCCATCGGTCTGGGGGTGGTAAGGGGAGGTATATAATGCTCCTATACCTAAAGACTGGTAGAGATGAGTCAATAACTTAGATTGAAAATTACTTCCCCTGTCTGTCAGAATTTCCTTAGGCACTCCTACCCAACTGAACACTTTTACTAATTCCTCTGCTATACGAGGGGCTGTAACAGTCCGCATGGGGATGGCCTCAGGATAACGGGTAGCGTAGTCACAGATGACCAGAATAAAGCGATTCCCCTTACTACGTCTTGGCAATGGGCCTACTATATCCATGACCATGCGCTCAAAAGGGGTAGTTATTAATGGAAGGGGTTGCAAGGGGACTCTATCCTTCCTGGTGATGTCAGCTACCTTCTGGCATTCGGGGCAGCTACTGCAATAAGAGGAAACTTGAGCATGAATCCCTGGCCAGTAATATCTGTACAACAACCTGCTGAGAATCTTGTCTCTACCCAGATGGCCTGCCATAGGGACATGATGTGCCAGGGATATTAGTTGCTCCCTATATTGGGTTGGTATCATCAATTGTTCTACTACTGCCCCTGTTCTAGGATGTTTACACTCCCTATATAATAATTGGTCTACAAGAACATATCTGGGATACCCTTCTTTACCATTAGCAGTTACCACCTGTGAAAACAAAGGTTGTAAAGAAACATCAATACTTTGATCTTTCAAAAATGTATCATGTCCATTTTGTTTGTCCATAATAGATGTAACATCCCTTTTACAGTTCCATAACTTCTTTTCCTGTCTCCTTCTACCTTTAGATTTCCGATCCATTCCGGGACTAGAGAAAATATCCTCTTCAAAAGGGAATATTTGTGAAATAGAAGGTGTGAGTTGGCGTTGAGCTCGAGTGGTAACAGCAGCCAACCCACCCTTGTTAGGTAGAAGTGAATCAAAGTCAGGGTAGTTGTGCCCAATCACCATAGGTACTGGGAGATTAGGGACCAACCCCACTGGCAAATGTATCTGCTGCCCATTAACCTCCAGAGTAGCAGATTGAATCAGATAGGTGTGCACGTCCCCATGGATGCAGGTGACACTTGTTGTATCTACAGTTCTGTCCTGTGGTATTAAAGATGCTTACACTAGTGTTTGCTTACTACCAGAATCTAATAGGGCATGTAACTCTTTACCATCTATGCCTACGGGTACCATGTAGTGTCCCCAGTTGGCTAGGGCTAGGTGGGAATATTCTTTCTTTCTACGAGGACAGAATCTTGCAATGTGCCCTTCATCTTGGCAGGTATGGCAGATAATGTCCACATTCTGGCCCCTCCCAGCTCTGCTAGGTCCCACAGTACTAGTCTTCACAGTATCCCCAGGTGTTATGGGTGTCACAGGATTAGTAGGTGTGGAAGGTCTTACCATGGATAAAGGTCCTCGAGTCCCAGGATGGATTTTTGGTCGAAAGCTTCTGGCTGATATGTAGTCCTCGGCTAGACTAATGGCCTTCTGTGACGTTTCAGGACGATGTTCTCGGACCCACATCTGAGTTTCCTGTGGCAATATTTTAATAAATTGCTCCATAGTAATAGCCTCCATTACTTGGTCAATGGTCTTAGTCAGGGGCTGTAACCATTTGTAAGACAAGTCCTATAAATGGAGGTATGCTTTTTGTGGTGAATCCGCATTGTGATACCTAAAGGTCGGTAAGTTTCCGTACTGATGTCGTAGCATTTCAGTATGGCCTGTTTCAAATAGTCATAGTCATTTACATGGGCTCTGTCAATGTAGCTGTAGGCAAGTTGGGCTCTGCCAGATAGGTATGGGGCTAACCGGACAACCCACTGTTCTCTAGGCCATTTGCAGGCTTCAGCAATCCTCTCAAAAGTCATCATATAGGCTTCGATGTCATCGTTCTCTGTTAATTTGGATAATTTAAATTCCTTGGGTCCCTCTGCTTCTCTAGGGACTGGAAGCCTGACCACACCAATAGCTTGAATGGCCCACAAGGTGTCAGTCCAGCACGCTCGATCCTCTTCTCGTTGTCATTCCAACTCCATTTGTCGGGTGCACAACCACCTTAAAAGGTCCTGGTTCTCCTCAGGTGGTTTCTCTTCAGGTGGGTACTCCTCTGCTGCGGTAGCACCTTCCTCCTTGTCCTTCTCCTCTCTCTTGGCCTCTCTCCTCTGGACATCTGGTAACCCAGTCCACAGTGGTTCCTGGGTTATTCCGGTCATCTTCCGTGTTCTTACACCTTCTGGTGGACCGGCAGCTGGGGTACTGGCAGCAGCCTGTTCCATCTGTCAGTGTCATGAACACCAGGTCCGGTATTCAGAATTCCAAGACCACTTAGCACAGCCCTGGAGTATCCCACTTCTGACACCAGTGTGGAAGTATGGTGGGATATAAGAGACTGACACCAGTGTAGATGGAATTGCACTGCAGCAGTTTTTTATTCCAAACAAAGTCAAATACAAGAAAGCGAACTGTTCGATTACAAAATAAAATAAAACAAAACAAGAAGGGATGCTTCTCCCAAAAACAAACGTAGAATTTCCAAATATAGAAATAGGCAATCGACCTTCCTTAGAACAAACTAAGGTACTGGGGATAGCGCCTTGCTGAACCCCTGAGCTACACTAATTTTTGGATACCTCTGTGCTTTCATTTATAGTGCTAGATGAGCATGTGATTCTGTAAACCACTCCTCTTCTTATATAACAGGTAACAAAAAGCTTATAAAACAAATAAATAATAATTTTAAACATTCCCAGAGGTTAGACAATGAGAATGGAGATGTGTAGAAGGGCTGGAGTATAACAATAATTAGTTTAAACTCATTTGTACCACATTCATGGGCTGTTTCTGAGCTCTCTGGACTCCTCCCACTTAGACTCTGCATAAATGGTGGAGAGGTTGGGCCAGCCGGTGCTTAAGTAAACAGAGAACAAGCTGGAGTGGAGTCCTGATTACATGAGGCCTCAGTACTGAACAAGGGAAACCAATAAATACAAAAATATTGCCCTTCAGGTAATACTTTAAATCTAATCCATTTGGCAATTCAGTTCAGACAAATAATATCTTTTCAGCATCTTTTAGTAAAGTTTCTTTTACAGCAACAAACATTACTGAAACAGAGTTAACTTTTTCTACAAGCTAAAGCTGTGTGTTTTCTGGGTGTGACCCTGTGCTATCATACATCTCAACAGGGCTATTATTTGTGCTTTGCTTGAGCATTCATTCAGCAGTCAGGCTGAGTCCCAGTGTAGCGTTTAAATGGGGGAGTTATTCTAACTTCTTTAAAGCATATATACTGCAGTGTAGGCTTCCCTGAGCTTCAGTTTGCCAGCTGACATGCTTAGCATCTCACATGCTGAGTTCAGGCTTTCCCTAGAATTGGGCTGCTTATGTTTCATTGTGGAGTTTTATTTTATCAAGGTACCAGGGAATTTTGACACTACTTCATGAAAAAAAACAACTTCCCCCTTGCATACAGGCTTAAAGAAGGGAAAACAAAATTTTCAAAATGCCAACTCGCTACCACGATGTGCACACATTCATGAGGTCAATGTGCGCACGATCACGTAGGCGAGTGTGCAAACGATCGCGAAAGACGTAATCAGGATCGGGACTGCCCTTGGAGACAGAATAAAAAAAGAAATAAGGAAAGGAACAGCAAGAACACTAGGTAGGTGGCCTTCCTACCTAAGGGGACACTAGAAAGAAGTACAGGAAGGGGGGGGGTCAGAGATAGACACAGTGGAAATGACAGGATGCTGTTGCAACAGTCTTGAAAAGGGGGGGGTCTCCAAAGGACAGTAACGCAGACCCTGCCACAATATCTTTATAAGCCCTTTGCCATATTTTATTACTGCAGTGGCAAAGTATGTTGCATTATAATTACTGCATGTGTTGCTGTATTAATAACATTACAGTTTAAGTTCTAGAACTACAAAAGCACTTTCTGAGTACAATTATTCTTGGACTAAAGATGATAGACTTCTATTCTGAGAAACCTACAATGACAATATTTGACCTCCCTGAGGAAGGTGGCCAGAGCAGTCTACCAGCTCCCCAGAAAAACTGGGAAAAAAATCTAAATAAAAAAAAAAGACTATGGGTTCATTACATCAATATCAGGATATATTCAGTTTTAACAGAACCTATCACTGAGCACCGCTATATTTCAGGAGTGGCCAGTAACCTCATGATATCACAAATGGTAAAGCCATGTGTGGTATTACAGATCTCAAGCAAAGTAACAGACATATTTTTATAAGCCCTTTGCCATATTTTAATACTGTAGTGGCAAAGGATTTTGCATTATAATTACTGCATGTGTCGCTGTATTAATAAAGTTACAGTTTAAGTTCTAGAACTACAAAATAACTTTCTGAGTACAATTATTCTTGGACTAAGGATGATAGACTTCTATTCTGAGGAACCTACAGTGAAAATATTTGCTTGTCCTGTGACATATGGTGAGAATATGTGCTTGCCTTTTGATAAAGATTGAGAATATTAAAATGCACAAGGATGACACAACAGAGGGACACAATTCAAGGGAAGTGTCAAGAGGAACTACTACACAAACTGTTTGGCAAGGACATACAACAGAAATCTGGAGCAGGTGGTATCAGTTGATTCTATAATGATCCCCAAGTTCAGACTTAATAGGTACTTTGAAGAGCAAGATAAGACAGCATTCTGACTGAGCTGTGGAAGGAGGGATCTTGATGTGACAGTTTTTTTCTTTCATTTCTTTCTAAAGATGTACAGTATGTACTGCATGTATGCATGTAATTACTTCCTGGACACTAGGCAACTATAGATTCCACTAGGCATAGAAACAAACTGTTACATAGGTTTACCAAACCAAGAGGAATAACCTGATCATATTGGTCTACTGGACAACATAGGATTAAGCCCCACATGCTCAAAAGCGGATACCTTTTTTCCCTCTCATTTTTCCTATAAACGTTGTTTTGCTCCTTCATCTCTCTGTCTTTCTTGTTTGCTCTTCTTATATCAAATCTCCAGAATTCTTTTGTTTTTCCTACTGGTCTAATTTCCTTTCTTAGTTTTTAAAATGCTAACTGTTTTTATTTAATTTTACAGGTATGTGGACATTCTACATTATTAAGAAACATAGAAGCAGAGAGGCAGTATTGCACAGTGGTTTAAGGCTCTAAACTGCAAACATGGATGCCTGGGTTTCAATCCCACAGACCCCACTTTCATATTGTGTGACCCTAAGCAAGTCACTTAACTTCCTTGTGCTCCCAGGTCACACCTGTAAACAAGCTTTCAGCTTAGTGAGTCTCTCCTGGTTAAAAAAAAAAGAGATAGAGATGGCAGAAAAAGACCAGTGATCCATTTAGTCTGCCTGTAATGCCCTATTGTACCCATAGACCTTTTGTCAATACAGGGTCTTTGTCTGCTCTATCCACACCCTTCTCCCTGCTTTACTACTACCCCCTGAGTAATTTATAAGCCCTTAACTCTCTTCCAACCATGCCTGAAACTATTAATGGTTTTGATACCCATCATTTCTGCTGGCAGACTTTTCCATGGCTCAGTCTGTAAAATACAACTTTCTTTGTCTTTCCAGACATCCCCCCACCAACATCCACTCATGACCTCATGTTCTAGATTCACTACTCTAGCTGAACAGTGTCAAATAGTTCACCTTGTGCATTCCATTTAGGAAACTTGAAGGTCTCTATCATATCAACCCTCTGTCATCTTGCCTAGAGCAAGTACATATTCAGTGCTCTGAAACAGTTCTTGGAGGATATGCCTCCAGATCATTTTGGCTACCCTATGCTGCACTCTCTCCATCCTATTCTTGTCTATCCTAAACTAAGAAATCCAGAACTGGGCATAGTACTCTATGTATGGTCCCACCAGTTATCTACAGAGAGGTAATAATACCTGTTTCCTTCTGCTGTCAATACCCCCCAGCATCCAGTTTGCCTTTCTGTAGGCCTTGTTTTACATTGGCTATATTGTTTAAGGGAGTCACTAATGATGACTCATAGGTCCTTTCTTTAGATGTGTAGTCCAGCTTTTCCCCTCTTCTCCAAAACTCTGTGCTGGGCATCTTGTTTCCGTACACATTTTGGCATTGATTTTCAGCTGCTAAACCTTGGACCACCTCACCAGCCTTTGCAGGTCCCACTAAATTGCCCTTATTCCCTCCTTACTGTCTACCTTTCCACAGAGCTTAGTGCCATCTGCAGAGACACATCTTGCCCTATATTCCTTCTCCTATGTCACTGATGTACATGCTGAAAAAGTCTGGACCTAGGACTGATCCCTATGGCACTCCAGTGGTGACCTCCCTCTCCTTAGATCTGATTCCATTCACCACTACCCTCTGCTGTCTGCCTTCTGACTAACTTACTACCCATCTAACCATGATCTTTGCTGCACCCTGATCCTTTACCTTCATCAGTAACCTCCAGTGTGACACTGAGTCAAATGCCTTGCTGAAGTCAAAATAGAGTAAATACTGTACACTGTATGACCCTTATCCATTGTTTGAGTTACCCAGTCAAAGAATACTATCAGGTTGCTATGACAAGACCTCCCTTCCGTGCCATATGCCTACACTGTTTACTGTCCTGGAGCTCATTTCTCTACAGGTAGTCCACTATGCCCTCTTTAACTAGGGTCTCAATCAATTTGTCCACAATGGTGGTAAGACTGATAGGTCTTTTGTAACCCAGCTTCTCTTTGTCCCCACCCTTGTGTAGCAGAACTATGTCAGAGACACTGCTGTCTAAATGGAGGTCTTGAATAGCCCTAGCCAGGGATTCAGTTAATTCTGATGCCAGGTCCCTGAGCTTCCTTGGGTACATGCTGTATGGCCCTGGGGTCTTACCTATCTTCAGGGTTCCTAGCCCATTTTTGTTACCCCTTCACTATTAAATTATGCTTTCTCTTCTCTGGTATCCCTGTTCCAGCAGCCTTAATACTGCTCTGTGGCAAAGGCCTGCTTTCCACCCTTGTAAATACTTGGTAGAAGCAGTCACTCAGAATGATTGTTTTCTGCTTGTCTTCCTCTATTACCTTCTTCCCTCTGTTAGCTTAACAACTCCCTTATCCATTTTTCCCTTTTCCTTTATACACCTCAAAAACTCTTTTTTCCTCACCCTTGTCTTCCTTCAGAATACGTAGTTCTGTGTCTGCTTTTGCATCCCTGATTGCCCTTTTAGCCTCCTTAGTTCTTACTTGTTGCTGTCTCCATTCTTCTTCCTCTTGCTTCTCCTTATAATGGACAAAGGCCTTCTTTTTGGCCCTCACTGCCTCCCTGACTTTTCAGAGACCCATATTGGTCTTTTGTGCCTGTTTCTTTTGGTACCTGCTCTCATGCATGTTTTTTTTTACCTCAATAATATCCCTTTTATTTTTCCCTATCTTTCATCCAATCCTTTCATACTGTCTACTCCAGTTAACCTGTCAGAGAATAATTCTCTCATCTGATTGAAGTCTGCCCTTCTGAAATCCAGAACATCAGCCTTTGACAAGGGCTTACTTGTACCACAGGCCAGCTCAAATCATATGGTGTTGTGGCCACTGGACACCACTGTATCTCCTTTGCTGCCCCTTTTCTACTTCTGTCCCTAGTTTCATACCACTTTTGCTCCCTCACCCTGGAAGTCTGTATTGTAGTCTGTAAAATACAGCAACATCTATATGTGAGCAGCTGCAAATGACAGCATTTCACAGTGCTGAGAAATACTGTAGTAGCACCAGACTGGCACCTAGTGCTGGGTTTTCAGATTGTGAGTATAAATGTTAAAGGATGAACATGACCTCCCTTATTATGGCTAATATCCCTTTAGTTGAAAGGTTAGTATCGTAGCCTCTGTAAACCAGATTTGAGTCCAAACATGATCTGGGGGTGCATATTTAAAAGTTAAGGGGACAGACAGAACAATCTTCCCTCAAACGATAAGTATATTTGTGTTAACTACTATAACTGCATTAGCTAGTCCATCCATTTTTTTTGTGATGAACTTCACTTCCCTTAATTGTGCAGATACTTCTGCTTCACCTTGAATCCTGCAAAGATTATCTTTCCTTCAAATTGCATTGTTCTTCTCTGTTAGAAGAACCATTGTACTCCTTTTATTTTCCACTAGTTCATTTAATAGAAACTACTCAAAATAGGCACGTCTTTTTTAAAAAATTGTATAACAAAGGTTAGGTTAGGTTCTATATTTTAATCAAAATGTCCCTTCAAGGATATCAAAAAATCAGAGATGACAGCAAAGGAGGTAGAGCAAGATTATGCTATATGCTGACGGCCTGCTTCTATTTATTACGGAACTGTAGAATTCAATGCCAGTCTTGCTACAGGTGATTGAGCAGTTCACAGAATTTTCAAGGTATAGACTGAACCTACACAAGACAAAACTAATTAGTTTGGGACCAGTCCCTAGTCAATGGTTAAGGATAGAATGGGGACTCAGAACAGTTGAGCCAGCTCTTGCATATTTAGGCATTGAGGTTGGCGGAGACATTGGGAGCCTGTACTTGCTAAAATATCATCCCTTATTTAACACTATACTAACCAAGTTGGAAAGGTGGAAGGGGTTTCCAGTCTTGTAGCTGGGAGTATAAATCTCCTAAAGATGAATGTCCTGATCAAAATATTATATGTCATGCAGATGCTGCTATTGGGCCCAACTAAATTGGACATTAAGAGACTGGAACGGGGCTTTACTGCCTTTATTTGGCAAAACAACAGAACACAACTGAATCTCCAGAGACTAAAATGTTGGATGAAGCAAGGACTGCTGGGTTTCCTGGACATCTAGATAGCACGTAGCTATGCAACAGGGGTACATAGAGGAATGGGTCAACAAGGGAAAAGCAGCCTGTTGGTTAGACCTGGTGTCTCAGAAAAGGTTATCATTCTACCTAATGCCTGAGAGGAAAAGAGCCTATGAAGCAGCAGGAGGGGATAACCCACTAGATAAATGAACCCTGGACACCTGTGGAGAGCTGAGATGCAAATGGAAGGTGAAGGAGAATAGCACATTGCTAGTGCCTCTGGCTGGAAATCCAGAGTTCCTGCTGAGACTAGAAGACAAAGGGTTCAAAGAGTGAGAGGGAAAGGGAATAAGGTGTATGGGGGTTATGGGAGATACACACACAAGTGAAGGCATCTGCCCCTTTGCAGAAGTACAAGAACTATTACAGATACCTGCCACACATCACTATAGGTATTTATAGGTGTGAGCATTTTGTAGATGTTTGTGGAAGGAGCCTATAGAGGCTTCCCTCTAGAATCTCAACAGAGGGGTGGATAGCCAAGGTAGCTAGGAAGCACAGGACAAAATTACCAGACCTATCATCCAAGATAAAAGGTCTGCAGGACAGGTATTTAGGCCTACCTATCATGGACTAAAGCTGGGGTGATGTACCCAGAGCACTCGGGGCACCTGCTCTGTAATAAATATAAAGAATCCAAGTACAAGTTCATACACAGGTTGTATTGCCCAATAAGCATGGTTTACCAGTTTAGCACCACCACTGGTCTGTCTCCAATCTGTGGGAGATGTACTGCAACACTGGATGCATGCATGCACTGTTTTTGGGACAGCCCTATGCTAAAACCATACTGGGCAGCTGTGGCACATGAACTCACTTGAATATTGGGCAGGTCAGTTCCATATACCCTGCTGTCATTGTTATTTAGAAAGGAGGATATGGGTGTAGAAGGATGGGAGCCTTGGCCAAGGTGGGTTGGGTTATTGCTGGCCCTTGCTCAGCAGTGTGTGCAGAACAGATGGGTGTCCTGCATTACACCCATAATTATGCAATGGAAAACTCTGGCAGTGCAGGTTCAGGCCCTGGAGAGGTTACGTATGTCTTAATGGGTCAGGAAGAGCTCACCCCAAGAAGATGAGACAAGTTCATACGTTCTCTACCAGCTGCAGAAAAGCTTATGCTGTACTTTAATAAGGGCTGGTCTAATTGACCTAAGAAGGTACTAGACTGTACAGCAGAAAGAAAATGACAAGCACTACATGATTATAAATGTGTATTACAGCAGTAGAATAAACACATTTTTTGTATTCTGTAATTTATCTCATGTTTCTGAAGTTTTTTACTACCTCCATAACCCTGCATGTAATCCAAGTTCTGTATTCTGTATGTTATACCGCATGCCCTTTTTGCTTGATATCAATAAAAACATAATACAAAAAAAAATGTTCCTCCAAATCTTAAAGCACCTGTACCAAATGATACAAAAATTCTTACAAGAAAAACATACAGTACAACCAAAAAAAATGACAATGAATAACACAGCAAAACAATAAAAATGTACATACAGAAATTACATATAACACAGTTACACAACTATACAGTTTTCTTATAAATAAAGAGGGACTATCCAATTGCCTGTAAAATAAGTTATTTTTTTTCAGTTTGGATTTGAAGGAGGAGAGGGTACAAGCCACACAGACCTCCTCAGGGAGCACATTCCAGAGGGAGGGGACAAAATGTGCAGAAGTTCAAGAGAGAACTTGAAAAGCTTACTGATCATTTTGTGTCTGTTAAAAATCATTTAAACATGATTTTTTTTAAACACCTAATGGTTCTATGACCCTAAAAAGGGCAATATTGAGAACCATCTCACCCCACCCGATGGGAATATACAGCCATTTATTATTTAATTGATTCTTGTACCTACTTATATCACTGTATCAAAAATTCTTGAGTTAATTTATTTAGATTTTCTTTTCCAGCAGAAAGCATGTTGAGCTGTGAGCAGCATGTTTCCACGTGCATCCTGGGGATAGGTTATATGTGGCTGTAACATTGAATTATAATTTAAGGATAACAGTGTACTATAAAAAAACAAATTCTGTAAAATTAATTACACAGTACTTAGAAATAAATAAAATACTGTACTAGCCAAACAGAAACTGGCATTAACAGAAAACTGGGAGGCAACAGGGAATCAATGATCACATGAAAGTAATTAAATATTGACCTATGGTAACCAGGGAACAACTCAGGGAAGGGTCTTCAAACTAAGAGTGGAGCAGCAACAAGTTGGTCTGGTAAGTCCCTATACTAACCTCTTGATGGACAGCTGCAAGGGAACTGAATGAAGTAGAGAAAGGAAGGAGGGAGTTCCAAAGCAAAGGGAGTCTCTAAAATTATATAAGACATGTCCAGACATGTCTGGATATCTCAACACGTATTTATTAGTGCTTTCATATTATTACCTAAGCAAAACAAGTTCGCCTACCTCAGTGTGGGCAGGCCCTAAGGGTTTCTTCAGGGACACATAGTAAGTAACAGGAGTTGTGGGGATTCAAACCATAGCTTCTGGGATTTACAGATTTGTTCTGTAACCAATAGGCTATTTTTTTATTCCTGAGGTTGACAGAATAGTATATATATTCCTCCTTTATATAGTGAGACTCCTTCGGTGCACATTTAGATTTACAGTAAGCACCACAATGGTTAGGAAATCATTTTTAAGTGCTCAGTGCTGGCCTGGCATTAGAAGAGTAACAAAACTGTGCATAGTAGGTCATTTTATTTATTCTGAATAACTTAACAGATATGACTCATTTATTTCATCAACATCTTACATTTTTCTAATTTTAATACGAGTAAGACAGAAGTCTAAGGAAGTTTCATTACTGAAACAGTTCAGTTCAATACAAGTTTATTGACTTGACTTTAAAAAGCTGTCATTATAATTTTACGCAAATATATATATATATATATACAGTATATAAAGAGGCACATAATTTTATTCAGCACATTCAAGCATCAGTTCAAGTGCACTTCATAAGGTACGGATTTACTTTTGTACATTTTGTAGCATAAATTAAACTGAAATACAGTCCATTATATAGTCATCATCATTTGGCATTAAAATGACTGTTAGATCATCACTTGATTCATCTAAATCAGGGTTTCTTAAATGGTGAGGCCAGCCTCCTAGGAGACGCCCCAACCTGTTACTGGGGAGGCTCAAACAAGCCTTAAAATGTACTATATTTTAATGTCAAGTTTTGGATGCTTCATGTGAAGGGATGCAGCAAAGTGAAAGTGAATAATGGCATGTGAATTTATGTACAAAGTGGTTACCAGGAAAGACACGCTCAACAAACACTTGTTTCCTGGTATGACATGGGGAAAATACAATTCTTGGAAACTGTGCAAAACAAAATTAAAAATAATTCAAATGAATAGGAACAAGGTAACAACTGACCCATTATACTGGCTGCAGAAAAGCACAAATACAAAGGCTAAGCAGAGATATACTAGGAGCAAGAGCAGGAGGAGGCAAAATGGTCCCTGAGAAGGTGTTTAAAACAGAGTAAAACTGACAAAGAAAGCAATCTGATTCATGGAGGTATTGCAACGAGGGGTAAATAGAGTCCAAAAGTCAGAAGTGTGGAGAGAGTAGGCTGACCTGGGGAGGGGGTTATAGAGAGGGAGAATAATAAGTTCAATAAAATGAGAATAAACTCAACTACTAACATGAACTTCAATGTATTCTTCCTGTAATGTGCAAAGTATGATAGTTGTTCTAACTATGGAGAGGCCCAAAATTATTTCTATATTAGGGAGAGGTTCAAGATCTCTTCCAATGCTTGGGGGAGGCTCACTATGATAAAGTGTGAGAACTGCTGATCTAAGTAATTTAAAATTTTCAGTAACTAGTTTTCCCTGTTGGCCTCATAACACCTAAATAGCAACACATGTTTCAGGTCTCCAGTCTGATTTAAGCCACAGTCACATTTGGTTTTCCTTGTTGTATCAACTCTGTATCTCAGGTCTGTGAGTTTAGACAGAAATAATTTCATTTGCTATTTTGTGATCAAAAATGTATATGAAACAGTTGAACAGTCAGCTAGTGGTTAGATTTTGAATTAAATGAGATTTCTTTGTTTGCTTTCTTATAAACATGGAAACATAGAACATTACAACAGAAGGAGACCAAGAGTCCATCAAGTCTGCCCATAAGATACTCAGGACCTACTGATTGTCTTGGGAGCTACCCCCTGCCCATTTACTTTTTTGTACCAATTGTATTGTCCCTTAATTGAGCTCTAGCTTTTTCCCACCCATACTTGAAACTCATCACAGTCCCTACTCCTACCACCTCTGCTGGCAGAGTGTTCCACAGCACCACCACTCTTTCATTGAAATAGTGTTTCCTTAGATCCCTCCTGAAACTCCCCTCCTCTCAGTTTCCATTCATGTGCCCTTGTCATTGAGCTGAAGATCCATTTGAATAGCTCATCTGTTTGTGACAGTTTGTTTACACCTTTTAGGAATGTAAATGTCTCTATCATGTCCCCTCTCTCTCTTTCCTTGGTTCCAGTGAATATATATTCAATGATGCCAGTTGATCCTCATAGGACAGTCCCTGTAGACACTGGATCATCTTTGTTGCCCTCCTCTGCACTGTCTCTAGTCTATCTCTATCCTTCTTTAGGTGTGGCCTCCACAACTGGACACAGCACTCCAGGTGTGACTTTACCAGAGATCTGTAGAGGGGGATGACCACTTCCCTATTTCTGTTATCAATCTCTCTGCCTATGCATCACAACATTCTATTCACCTTGCTATATGCTTTATTACACTGGCGGCTTGCCTGTTTCATAGTATTGGTGATGATGACACCCAGGTCCCTCACTTCCTGTGAGGTATTCAGTCTAACCCCATTTAGCCTAGGGTTCCCTTTCACATAACTTTGCACATTTTTTTGTTGACTTTCAGGTGCCACAGAATAGACCACCTTTTCAATTTTGGAGGTCCTTTTGCAGGTCTCTGACCCCTTCCTTGCTGTCCACCCACCCTCCCATCTTGGTATCATCTGTCAACAGGGCAAGCTTGCCCTGGATACTGTCACTGATGTCACCTATGACTATGTTGTAGATGTCTGGGCCCAACAGCGACCCCTGAGGACTCCACTTGTGACCTCACCTTTACTTGATCTCACCATGGTGATCATTACCCTTTGCTTCCTATCCAATAGCCAGATATCCACACATCTCACTATGTCCTTCACAGCCCCAATGCCCTCTAGCTTCTTCAACAAGTGTCTATGTGGCACAGAGTCAAATGCATTGCTGAAACTGAAGTAGAGAAGGTCAACTAAGTGACCTCTATCCATTTCCTTTTTCAGCCAATTGAAAAAAAGTGATAGGATTCATCTGGTATAAACCTTCCAGCCACAAATCAATGTTGCTTTTTGTCTTGGAGCCTGTTTTCCTCTGGGTATTGTACTACAGTAGGTCTTGTTTGATTAAAGTCTCCATTAGTTTTCCCACAACCGAAGTCAGGCTAACTGGTCTATGATATCCCATCTCCTCTCTACCCCCTCCTTTGTGAAGTGGAACTACTTTGGCCCTCCTTCAGTCTCCCAACACCACTCTTGCTCTTAGTGAGCTACTGAATCAGTGTGCTAGGGGTCCAGCTAACTCTTCAGCCAATTCCTTATTTACTCTCAGGTGCATTTTGTCTACTTCCTGTACTTTGTCTGGCCTAAGGACTGTCATCCTCTCCCTGACCCTATCTGTGGTAAATGTTGATGCTTCCATTATCTAGATCCCTCTATCAGCTGCCGTATTCCACTTCCTGGCATTGGTCACGTATCATGCTTGATAAATGCTGCAGATAAAGTTATTTAGGAAATGAACCTTTTGACCATCTTCCTCCACCAATCTATCCCCATCCAACAATTTTGCAATCCCTCCCTGTTCTTCCTTTTTTCTTGAATGCGTTGAAGAATGTGTATTTCCCCTGATTTTATGTCTTCAGCAATCCAAAGCTTGATTTCTGTTTTCACTTTCCTTACTGTACTCTTTGCTTCCTTATTCTTTGTGGTGTAATCTTCCCATTCTCAAATACCTTGGTTCTTTTTGAACCTATGGAAGGCCTCCCTTTTGTTCTTGAATGTTGTTTGGACCTGATCTATGTACCTGTTTCTTTTCTTCATCTTTCTAATGTAGAGACGTGTTGCTACAAGGAAGGGTGGAAGGGAGGGGCAGCTGCAGAATAAGGGGTGCTAGCTGTACATTCGAGCAGACTTGATAGACCTCTAGGCCTTTATCTGCTGGCAAATTTCGTATGTTCGTATGTTCATATGTTTATTGCCCCCTTAGATGTATTCAGCCTCTTTCATTTTTGATGATATTTACCAGTTTGATGCTTACTATATGCCTTAATCTTTTAAACTTTGCTCCCCTTAAAGTTCAGGACCTCCGTCCATGATTTTGGTTTTTCAATCCCCAAGGAAATTTCAAACCATACAGTCGTATGGTAACTATTGGCTAGCAGTTCCCCAACCCTAACTGTCCCCACTGCCTCAGTGTTAGTGAGAACTATATCCAGGATTGCCTCCTGCCTGGTTAAAACTTTCACCAACTGTGAGAGCATACCATCCTGCAGAGAGTCTAAGATGGCCAGACTCCTAGTGGATTTTGCCACTGGAATATCCCAATCTATGTCAGGTAAGTTCAGGTCTCTGACAACCACTATAGTTCCCCTACATGAAACTCTTTTAATTTCAATCATGAGCTCCCTGCCCCTCTCTTCTCCTTGACTTGGAGGTCTGTATACCACCCTGAAATGAAGCCTCTTACCTGATGAACCAGGTAAGAGTCTTGTGCTTTTTCAGTGCACTACAAAACTATTAACATGTCTTTGTTAAATACATTTTCTTGTCTATGTAACTTCTGACTATTCTTACTTTTATAAAAACAGCCTTGGAGTAGTAGTGCCATTTTTACATGAATAAGTATTAGGATTGTGTGGGATTGGGAGGCAGTATTGCGCAGTGGTTTAAGGCTCTAAGCTGCAAATCTGGAGACCTGGGTTTGAATCCGGGAGCCCCCACTTGCATACTGTGTGATCCTAAGCAAGTCACTTAACTTCCCTGTGCTCTCAGGTTGCACCTGTAAACAAGCTTTTAGCTTAGTGTGTCTCACCTGGTTAAACAATTGGGAAAAAAAAACTAGTAATAATTCATGAATACCCCAAATACTGTAGTAGTGTATTCAGGACAACTGGCACTCTCTGACAAAACCCACGCCCACCTCATTCTCCAATATATTATTTTTTAAAAAATGGGTCAGTCTACTCAGCATCATAAATGGCATGGATGGCTCTTCCTCCTCCTCACTCCTTCCCTTCATGTTCCATGCTTTAGTCAGATAACTACAGTAGTATAATTTAATAGGGAAAACGTATGCTGTGAGTTAGGGAGGGGAACCACCAAATAAACTGGGACTGAGACTACCATTCATACTCCTCAAATACTGAGGAACAAAACCTTAAATATTGCGACAGTATTTGGATCAAAATCATCATTAGTCTAAATTGCACATGAAAAGCATGTGATTTCTTTTGAGTTGGTCTATAATTCAAACAAACTGGGTTAATAATATAAAAGCTGTCACTGAAAATGCTAGTTCCTAGCACAGGTTAGAAACTGTATCCTGTAAGTGAATGCCAGCAAAAGCACATAAGGGCATATGGCATGCCATACTTTCTTCCAGAAGTGCATCAAGTAATTCACTGAAAAATAAGTAATTCCTTAATGCATGTATTGATTATGGTGTACAGGGACAACTGTTACCTTGATGGCTGGGATATTTGTCAGCTAAACTACAATTCTATTGCATTTTTATGATTAATGTGTATAAGAAAGCAATCTATGCTTTACTACTGATTATCATGGCCCACAAGAGAGCTGTAAGGAGTATTCTCATCATACCAATCCTATCAGTTCAGTTGAGTAAATGTAATGAGAGAGCATAGTTCATGCATTAGGTTAGATGTGGCCAAGTAAGAACAACAAATCTTGTGCTAATAACAAAGAACAGTGGGACAATAACTGCTTGCTAAATATTTTACCGTAGCTGCTGTCTCGCTCTATAAACTTCAGCAAGTGTGCTTGACATTCCTACTCTTCAGCCTTCTAGCTAGAATATTGGGTAGCATCTGGACCCCACTGGAAATGAGTGACTGCATCTAAGTTAATCTACTTTGGTAAATAAATTAATAAAAAAAACATACAATTTTGTACCAGTAGGAAGCATCCATCTTTACCCTGCACCATGTACCAAATCACCAGCTGCACTAAAGTACAATAGATAGAGTATATTTTGGATTGTCAGACCTATACTACTAGTGAGAATTAATTTGTAGTCTACAGGATAACCCTGACTGCAAAAGCATACACATTTGAGATGTAGTAGACTCCTAGAACTAAAAGCTTACATATTACTGAAATTGTACTGAAGAGGTAATTCAAAATTCTATACACAGTTTGTCTATTTTCCTTCAAAATGCCAAAGCAATAGTGCTACACTTCTATGATTTATGTCCTAGTTTGGTGTGCTCCATGCTATTCTGTCATAGCGCAGAATGTTTTCATTTCTTTGCCTTGTTTAAAGTGTGGGTGTTTTTTTTTTATTCATCAGGTACCTCACATTCTAAACCCTCTGTTTGTTTAATGAACCATGTGAAAAACTATCAAGTGGAGGTAGAAAAACAGAAAAATGCCAACAGAAAAAATCTCAGTGGCCCATCCAGTCTGCCCTTGCCCGTCTATCTAATAGAATTAGCCCCTGTCAGGATCCCATGTTCTCTCCTACCCTACCATCCACTGTAGACAACTTAACTTTTCCAATATGCTAGTCACATCCCCTCTTAACTCCCCCCCACAAACACACACACACAATCTCAGCATGACTGAGCCTCTATCAGATTCCCATGTTCTCTCCTACCCTACCATCCATTGTAACCAACTTAACTTTCCCAATATGCTAGTCCCATCCTCGCGTAACCCCCCCCCCCACAAATGCACAAACAATCTTAGTATGCATAACTTGATCTGGAAGTAAAGGTGTGTGAAGCTGGTGAACTTCACTTCATGGATTAATTTGCAAATTTACCACAATTCACAAAGTTAATCACATTGCAAAGTACTAATTCATAATATAGGACTTACTTGATGAATAGCGGATTTGGTAACTTCTCCAGTGAAGCTAGGCAAAGGCGGGCCCACAGGAGAAGTTTGCCATATATTATGAGATTGCAGGTCATGTGGTACTTAAAGGAGCTGCATGCCATGTGTTCAGTGCAGTCTTATGAAGAGAGAGTTGGTGAGAAGTCTGTCCCTTGCTTGTCTGAGCAACTCTGAAAGTGGAGTATTTTGAACCAAATTTCTCATGATAAACATCTAGGACTCCTTGTACATCTAGATTACTGTTGTTTGTAGTTTTCAGATTTATTTAATTGAAAGTGATGGTATTGTTTTGTCTAATGAAGCTGTACTGCGTGTGTGTGGGTTGGAGTCACCTGGCAATCATGGCAGCCTTATGAGCACTAGTCTGATTTGTTTTCCCCAGTCTTTCTTCTTAATAGTTTTTGTCTGTGGTCTGTGATTTGTCATTTTGTTTCTGTAGTACAGTTTGTCTGGTGAACATAATTATTTGTCAATCTGTTTCTATACTGATTGCTATTTTGCTTAGTTCTTGAAGTGACAATATTACAGTAACTTGTTTAGAATTGTGTCTTGGTAATCCTCATCATGTTAAAAACAAAATAAACAAGCAAACAAAAACCTTTTTTGGGTGTTTTTACTGTAGCTACTGTTAGCTCAGTAAACTGTTCTGTTCTGATTCAGATGAAGCTCATTACAGCAAAGTTCTGGAAGAAGAGATAGTAGGTAGTGGTGTTCTGCAGGGTTCCATCCTTGGTCCCATCCTATTTAGTGTCTATGTTCATGACTTGGACAACTATATTAAGAACTCTATTACTAAGTTTGCTGATGCCATTAAATTGGGTGGAGAGGTTGATACCATTCATAAACACTTACAATTGGTTTCTGCTCTGGCTAAAATTGAAATTTGGGCAAATGAAAATGGAATGAAGTTCAACACAGATAAATGTGTTGTGATTCGTACTGGAAAAAAAACTAGTTACTCATACATATTGGAGCAAACTATTTTGAAATCGGTTCCATGTGTAAGGGATTTGGGCATAATTGTTAATGACTCCCTTTCTTCTGCTAATCATTGTATGAGAGTGGCCAAAACAGCTCAGTCCTTAATAATCAAGATTAAGCATACATTTAACAATAAAACTGAACAACTTATTTTAGCCCTTTACACAACCTATGTGTGGCCCATACTGGTCTAGTCTGATTCACAGTTCTGGGCACCTTATTTGAGAAAAGACATTAGGATTCTTGTAAGGGTTCAGAAAACAATCACTAGACATATTTCTCGACTACAACCATTTGATTATCATACAAGATTACAAAAGTCTGGATTACACTTATTGGAGGCTTGCAGGCAAAGGGGAGATTTGTTACTACTTTATAAATGATCTCAGAAGACAGCTGGTATGAATGAATATAACCTACAATACAGTAACTCAAGGAAGAACCTGCATTCCCATAATAAAAAATGTAAATACATCACTCTGAGACAGTCAAGAGGGACCACTTTTTTACAGTTAGAGCCCCAACAGTTTGAAACAAACTACCTCAGTTTGTGGTGAAGTATACCAGTTTATTATCTTTTAAAAATAATTTAGATAGAACACATTATAATAACCAAAAGTTGGTATGATTTACCCACACATTAGGGAGACATATATTATGGGCCACTAGGTTCCCTTATGGCTTGAATAATCCTAGTAAAAAAATCTGGTGTGTCGCCATTTCAGTGCTCCAAAACACCACGTCTGTATTTGCACATGGATTAATTTTTTGCTAAATTATTTCGGTATTTAACTTTTGGCAAAACATTGTGGTGTTACTTTTTCTGAATGTGGCTGCTTATTATTTGTTCCTGTTTTGGAGTGGGTTGGCAGACCCACCAGATGCACCACATCCCCTCCACCACCTGTGTGTGAGACTCTCTTGTTTTCCAGTGTCAGATTCAGATCACACTGCTAATCCCTCTGGTTAGGCCTTATCTTTTGCTGCTGGTATTTAGTTTTACTGCACTGTTCTTTTTTGCCAGGTAATATTAAAAATCTAAATATATAAAATGACTGGAAAAAGATGCTCAAGTAAAGGGAGAGGTGCCAGCGAGGTGTCGAACAAATGCGTAGGTTCCTTGGGGACAAAAGATTGTTGCACCTAAACAAAATGCCTCTACAGCAGCTTCACCCATGGGTACCAGGGCTAGTAATAGTGGCAAAGGATTAGTTGGTAGAAGTGGTGGTGTCATTAGTGTTCCTAAATTATTCTCTTCCTCATCTGTGACATCCATGCTGGTGAGTGTTGGTGGAGGCAGCAACAAGAGGATCAGTCTGATTGGTAGCAAAATCTCTGCCTCAGGAACAGTGGTGGAGAAGGAAGTTGCTTGTGTGTCCATGATTGCTGGTGGTGGTGGCACTGAGTCTAAACTGGATTTTAGGTTTCCATTCCCAAATGAGATTGTTGAGTTTGACAGAAAGTTATATCAGATCTCTTGTACCAGTGGAATGATTGTGCCTGCTAGGGGACCATAAAATTAACAGAGGATTGCTTTATACTAATGTATGGAAAGCAACTGTATGTCTGTATGTTTGCACAAAAATGAGTAAACTTTAAGGGATAAAAAAAGAAAACATCCCAAATCACTGTTTTCTTTTTTATTTATTGATTCTAGGAATTATTACCTTTGAGCCATGGCTCTTTTACAAAGGTTCCATGTTGTTAGTGTACAAACTAGTCAAAGTTACATAGGAAGACAAACAAGTTATGAAGTGGCATTAAGCAGTATAATACAGTACAGTAATGTCAAACTTCAAACAAAATTACTTTAGTATACACAATACTAGCTGATCAGAGGAATACAATAGAGAAAGAACAATGGAGGGGGTAAGAGGAGAAATGGAGAGGCAGACATAGGGAGATTAGAACCACTCAAATGCCTTTGTCAAGAAATGAATCAGGGGTGGGAGGTTTAAACAAGAAACAGACAAGGGGGAAAAATTAATCTAAGCAGTCACAGGAGCTGGAGGCTGTGAGGTAAAGTTGTAGTCTAGATTTGAAAACACCTAGAGAGGTGGAGGAGGTCATGAGAGTGCTGAGGGCATTGTACCAGCTGGGGGCATGATAGGCAAAGGATCTTTGGCCCTGTGTGGTGCAGCATCGGGGGATCTGCAGAAGCTGATGTTCCGAACTTCTGGTGAAGCAGATGTTGGTATTCGGGCATAGTAGGTCTTGGATACACGGTGGAGTGAGGCCCATGGTAGATTTTTTTGCCATCAAACAGGAAAGGTACTTCATGCGATTTGAGAGCTGTAACCATCCTGTTTCAGCGTAGAGCTTTTGAGCAGCATCTGCAACTCCCCCTGTATCACATGCTACCCAACTAGCTATGCCGCCATGCTGAGTCCAGTTGTTGGGCAGCCCAACACCCAGAAGGGTCTGGCCTATGCTGCATAGCATGTTTTTTGTGCTTCATGCCAAATTCCCACCAATTCGTGCTTTTGCATGGGAAGTGAATACAACAACCACTGAAATGCTGGTAACTGAACGATTACCATTCTTTTTCGTGGAGAAGTGGGATTTAGAAGACAGATGGCCTGTGTCTATCCCAAATGGCAGCTTCCCCCACAAATGTACTTCTCCACACGTGCCATTCCTGTACTTTATGGGACTGTGTCATGCATGGAAATCAATGCCCTGCTGCATTCAGCATCCCCACACATACATCTCAGTATGGATATGTGGACTAGTGGCCACACAGCTGGTAGCTCCTATCTGTGTGTTACAGCATATTGGGCACAGGTACCTGGGTTAGTATGCGACTGTTGGAAAAATTGTACTGACCCCAACTGCAGTGGTGGCAACACTCTTGGTATGTGCCAGCATGCTACACTGACAATGAAGAGTGTAACTGGATCACACTTCTCTTCCATATCTGTGGCATCCATGCTGGTGGATGTTGATGGAGGCAGTAACAAGAGGATCAGTCTGATCAGTAGCAAAATCTCTTTCCAGTAGCAAACTGGCTGCACAACAGGACACAGAAGGTAACAGTGAATGGAACTCACTCTGATGAAGGGAGGATTACTAGTGGAATACCTCAGGGTTCAGTACTAAGTCCAGTCCTCCTTAATGTCTTTATAGGTAACATTGCAGAGGGTCTGGAAGGAAAGGTATGCCTCTTTGAAGATGACACAAAGATCTGTAACAGAGTTGATACACAAGTGGGGTGGAAAGGATGAGAAGGGACTTGGCAAGGTTGGAGGAATGGTCAGACATATGGCAACTTATACTCAAAGCAAAGAAGTGCAAAGTAATGTACCTGGGAAACAAAAACCCAGGAGAAGAGTACACAATGGCAGGAGAGGTAATTTATTTATTTATTTACTGAATTGATTCACCAGGAAATGCACACTAAGCAAAATGGTGCTTGCCTCCCTGTGTGACCTGGGGGAAGGGCACAAGGGGAGGATAACATGCAGGTTATCATAATAACATAATAACAAATACACATATAATTACAATTTGGCAGTTACACAGGAAGGACTATTACATGGTTATCAACATTGTAATAGACAGTTAAAGGTGTATGCACTAGAACTACATGTACAGCTACACATACATACAATACAATGCTCGCATACAATTATGGAGTACAGAATTTGTGCAGTAGATTGATATAGGTAGAACTAGGCTGGCCAGAGAGAGGCCACGGTGTATGAGAGTATGTGTATACATCAGCTACCATGGGTAGGGTGGTGCCGTGGGACGGGCAAGGAAATTTGGGAAATGGGGGAAATTAGTTACGTGCACAGGCGCAGTTTACAGTGAAGTAGTTTTTCAGTGCAGTTGCTAGGGAATGGGTAGAGGAAAAGTGACAAATTTGAGGGGGGAGAGCATTCCAGAGTTTTGGGAGTCAGTGCAAGAAGGCTGTTTGTCCAGCAGAAGTCTTGCAACTGGGAATGTTTAGTAGGCAGAAGTCAATGGACCAGAGAGCATGTGGTGGGGAGAGCTGTCAACAATTATGAGGAAAGGTGGTAGGGGAGAGCACCAAGCCAGAATTTTTTTTTTTTATTTCGTCAATATGGGCAGAGAAGTTAAGGTGATGGTCAAGCCATACCCCTAAATACCGGAAGGAAACAACTTTCTCCAGGGTTTTTCCGTCCAGCGTGCAGAAGAAGGGGAGGGATGGGAGTCAGGCTAACCGCTGTCTTGTGCCGAAGGACATGGTGACAGTTTTTTTTTGCATTGAGACAGAGCTGATGCGAGCTGAACCAGAATTGGACCTTATCAAAGTCCGACTGGAGGTTAGATGCTGCTTCTGAGGAGGAGGAGTTGGTGTAGTATAGGATGGTGTTATCCGTGTACATGTGTATAGAAGAATTTGTGCAGAATTTTGGAAGGTTGTTGAGGAAAATAGAGAACAGGATGGGATGGAGTACCGACCCTTGGGGGACACCGGTAGACACAGTGAGGGGGTAGGATATAGCATCAGCAATTTTTACTGACTGTGTTCTTCCAACAAGGTAGGCACTGAAGTAGTTTGTGGCTGAGATAGAGAGGCCTGCCTCTGAGAGGCTTGTTAACAGTAATGGGTGGGAGACTGGGTCGAAAGCTTTAGAGAGGTCAATAAATATAGCTAAGGAGATCATCCCTCTATCCATACCAGAGAGGATGGTATCCATGAGTCTTAACAGGGAGGATGCAGTGCAGTGGCCCTTCCTGAACCCAGACTGAAATGGTGTGAAGAAGTTAGAGTCAGAGAGAAAGGAAGTAAGTTGGGTGAGCACCAGGTGCTTTTGAAGTTTAGCAAGGGCTGGGAGGAGGGAGATAGGGTGGTAGTTTGAGGTGGAAGAGGGGGGCCTCCTTTCAGTAGGGGAATGACAACAGCATGTTTCCAGGCCTGAGGGACAGCAGCATTGCAAAAGGAGAGGTTTAGGAGATTAGCCAGGAAGTAGCTATAGCTGGTGCTGAGAGGTAGAGGAGTTTGGGGTCCAGCCTGTTTGGAGAGTTTCCTTTTGTTGGCTTAGGGACAGTAAGGCCTCGAGGGCTGCAGTTTCTGTAATGGGCTGGAAGGAGAAAGTGCAGGAACCGAGCGTGTTAGAGACTCCGATGGTAGGGCTAGGTGGGTCAGTTGGGGGGAGGAAGGAGAGGAGAACTGAGGCACACGAGGTAAAGTATGTGTTGAATTTGGCAGCCACTGCTCCTGGGTCAGAGAGGATTGAGTTATTTACTTTTAGGAGAGGTGTTGGATTTGCAGCCAGGGGGGAGAAGAGAGAGTGAACGACCTTCCAGAACTTGGATGGGCTGTTTAAATTTGACTGGTGGGAAGAGTTGAAATATTCCACTTTGAGAGCCAGGTCAATCTAGTGCATTTGTTTCGCAGTGCAAGGTACTTATTAAAATCTTGTGGGAGTTGCGACGACTTATGTGCTCACCATGCTTTATCACAGGCATTGTGGCAGGCTATAATCTCTTGGGTGATCAATTGTAGGTGGTTGCCACGTACCCCTGAATGACGCAATGGAGCATGCGAATTCTAGACAGTTAGGAACATGTCTTGGAAGTGTAAGAGGGCATCATCAATGGAGCTGGCTGAAGCAGGTGTGGTCCAGCTAGCAAGGGCTAGATCTTCAAGCACGG
This sequence comes from Neoceratodus forsteri, assembly GCA_016271365.2. Classification (NCBI taxonomy): domain Eukaryota; kingdom Metazoa; phylum Chordata; order Ceratodontiformes; family Ceratodontidae; genus Neoceratodus; species Neoceratodus forsteri. The sequence goes on along the minus strand of CM028134.1, from coordinate 312,723,604 downwards.
CAGCAAGGTTGAGGGATTTAAAGGACCATTGGATTAGAAACCTAGGCACTGAAGAGAGGCACTGAATTTTCCTGATAAGGTAAATTATATAGTGGTCACTCAGGGAATCGGGGAGCAGATCAGCTTGAATGACCCAGTGTGGGTGAGAGATGAGAGCCCAGTCTATTAGAAAGTGATTTCCAAATCTGAGGTTTAGGCAGGTGGGCTCGGTGATGGTTTGAGCCAGGTTTAGGGCCAAGATGGCAGTACGGGTTTTGCTGAGAGACTGAGATAACCAGTTGTGATTAAAGTCCCCCATAACATATAATTCCCCCTTTGGGGTTAGGGAGGAGAGTTGCGAGAGTAAGTCAGTGACTGAAGATGCTGGCATGCTCGGACAGCAGTATACACCAGCTATGTAGCTAAGGAGTGAGAAAGGTAGATCCAGTTGGATCAGTAAAAGTTCATAGGCCTGAGGTTCAGACTTTGTTAGAACAACAGAGAAGTGCAGTTTGGCCTTTACATAAATAGCCATAACAACAACAACAAAGGAAAGGGACCTGGGGAGTCATATCAGATGACTTAAAAGTAGGCAGGCAATGTGAAAAGTCAGTAAGGACAACCGGGGGGATACTGGGATGCATAGGGAAAGGCATCAAAAGTAGAAAAAGGGAAGTGTTTATCCCTCTGTACAGACAGTTGGTGAGACCCCATCTGGAGTACTGCATGCAGTTTTGGATACCTCATCTCCGCAAGGACATAGACAGGATGGAGGGAGTCCAGAGGACGGCAATTAAAATGGTGCAGGGTCTGCATCAGAAATCATATGAAGAGAGACTAAGACAGCTTAATATTTATACCCTTGACAAAAGGAGGGATGGGGGGACATGATAGAAACTTTCAAGTACCTCAAGGGAATCAACAATGTCCAGGAGGGCAGCATCTATCAGAAAGAGTAATGTGCAAGAATAAGGGGGCACAATTTAAAGATAAAGGGGGGATGGCTCAGGGGCAATGTGAGGAACTTTTTTTTCATGGACAGAGTGGTGGATGCGTGGAACTGCCTTCCTTGGGAGGTTGTGTGGTCTAAAACAGTGGGGGAATTCAAATATGCATGGGACAGACAGAAGGCAATTATAGTGGGGGGGGGGAGTAGGCTGTTGGTTAACTAGAACCTGCAGATTATCCAATAGGTAGGGAAATGGGCAGACTGGGTGGGCCAAGCAGTCCTTATCTGCTGTCAAAGTCTATGTTTCTGTTTCTACACATGTGAATTGATGCAGCCTGTGGTGGTGGTACAATGGGTATGTGTGTGTCTGACACAGGATCTTCAGGCTGTTACATGGTGTGGGAGAACAGGGGACTGCTGACCTTGTGGCATTTGTACATTAGTAGCCTCATTTTGAACTGAGTTTGCCTTGGTGTACCCCAAGGGCAAAGTTACAGATAAAGCTGCCAGGTGAAGCTGCCAAAGGCAAATTTCTTGTTAAATATTTTTAAAAAATAAATAAAAACACCTATATGAATTAATTCACTAGGGTGAAAATGATGAATTAGCCTTTTACGTAGCTGGTGAATTAAAACTTCACAAAATTTCTATCCATATGTTTTGTTTCATTTTGCTACCACTATTTCAATAATAAGGTACTTTTGTGTATCTTTTTTACCCTGCCCAATGCCAGTTTCATGGAGTTACCTCTGGTGAAAGTATTACTACTTATCGAGAACAATCACTAGTGTTTATTGTATCAATTCCACAAGGAACTTAAACATCTCAATAATGTTCCTTCATTGCCACCTATCCTTCTGAGTATACTGTACATGTTTGGTTCCCCTCATGTGTTCCTAATATGTTCTCCCCTTTTGTCCCTGGTGCCAGCATAATAGCTTAAGGGAGTAAGGCATGCAATACTTTCTTCTGCAAATACGTCAAGCAATTCACTGCAAAATAAGCTACACCTTAGTGCATTCATTGATTATGGTGTACTGGGGCAACCATTATCTTGATGCTGGGATTTTTTTTAGCTAAACTATAATTATATTGTACTTATATGATTAACGTGTATAAGAAAGCAACCCCAACTTTACTGCTGATTATCATGGCCCACAAGAGAGCTGTAAGAAGAATTCTCATCATGGCAGTCTGATCAGTTCAGTTGAATGAATGTAATGACAGAGCATAGTTCATGCATTAGGTTAGCTATGGCCAAGTAAGAACAACAAATCTTCTGCTAAGAGCAAACAGTGAGACAAGAACTGCCTGCTTAATATTTTACCATAGCTCCTGTCTCACTCTGTAAACTTGAGCAAGTGTGCTTGACATTTTCTGTTCGTCAGCTTTCTAGCTAGTTAATTGGGCAGCATCTGGACCCCACTGGAAATGAGTGACTGGCTCTCATTTGTTCTACTTTGTTAAATAATTAAAAAAAGGAATCATAAAAGAATCATACAGTTTTATAACTGTGAAAAGCAGCCATCATTTTCCCGCAACATGAAACATATCTCCAGCTTCACTAAGGTACAGTAGATGGAATATACTTTGGATTAGCAAACCTTTACTATTAGTGACAAGTAGTTTAGTATATATAGGATAGCCCTAAGTGCAAAGCATATACCTTTGATATATAGTAGACCCCTTGAACTAAAAGATTACATATTAAAGAAATTGAACAGACATTGTGATTCAAATAACTGTATGCAGTTTGTCAATTTTCTTTCAAAAGGCCAAACAATAGTGCTATGCTTCTATGATTTATATCCCAGTTTGACAAATTCCTTGCTATTCTGCCATTGTGTAGAACTTTTTCATTCCTTTGCCTTTTTTAAATTGTGGGTGATTATTTGTCGGGTACCTCACATTTTATACTCAATTGTTTAATGAACCATGTGAAAAACATCAAGTGAAGGAAGACATATAGCAAAATGTCAGCAGAGAAAGGCTCAGTTTTCCCATCCTGCCTTTTTTTTTAATTTAAACATTCCAAGTGTACTGGATAAGTTCTATGAGAATCAAGTCTTGTTTGCAGAATGTCACACATCATTATTATACACATACTACAACCAATATTTCACTAAAAATACCAACAGCTTAATCTGGTTCAAGGTCAGCTGGCATTCATCTGTATCTCCCTCCCCCGGGTCGTGCCTGAAAATAGGTAGGATTTGTCTAGTGCACTTATTCAGTCAACAAAAAACAAATAAATAAATAAATATAAGACATATACACAAATAATACAGAAATTAATTAGTAAAATAGTTGCAAATAGATTCTGTCTGCCCTTTCCTGCCCATCTAATGGACTCAACCCCTGACAGACCCCATGCTCTCTCCTACCCTATCATCTATTATAACCAACTTTACTTTTCCAACATGCTAGTCCTAGCCCCTCTTAAACCCTCTGACTACTTCAGCATGCATGACTTAATTTGGATGTGTGTCCCTTTTGCCACCAGTCTTTAAGTAATAAAGTACTTTTGACACCTTTTTACTTTGTCCCTTGCCAGTGTCATGGCATTACCACTGTTGAAAGTACTGCTACTCATTAAGATCAATCACTATGATTACAAATGACCTATCATTTAAGATGCACTGTAATGCAGTTATTAAAAAATCGAGCAGTATTCTACACTGTATCAACAAGCATATCACATCAAGAAGTAGGGATGTTCTCCTGCCCCTGTATACGTCCTTGGTGAGGCCTCACCTAGATTATTGTGTGCAGTTCTGGTCACCCATGGGTAAGACTGAAATAGTGGCTTGAGAGAGAGTCCAAAGGAGAGCCACCAGATATATATACAAGACGTCAAAGGCTTAGATTACACAACAAGGTTAAACACTTTAGGTCTGTACTCCTTGGAATATAGATGCTTAAGGGGAGATATGTGTTTAATATACAAAGCAACTATCAATCCAGATTTATGGGAACTACTTGGCTTGAAACACAGGGAACCTATATATAATACCAGATCTCACCCACTACAACTTTTTGTTGAATGTCCAAAAATGAATAAAAGGAAATCCTGGCTCACGCTGAGGGTCACCAATATTTGGAATAGATTACCCTTGGAAGTAGTAGCTAGTGATACTGTGAACACATTTAAAAACAGATTGGATAGCTTTCTATTCAAATACAATATCCGGGGTTACTAACTAAATGGCGAGCAAAAGGACTAACGTCTATATGGCTATGTATTTACGTATGAGACCTATGAGACTACTGTCTACTGCAGTTATTTCACAAGGAATGCAAGCATCTCAATAATGTTCCTTCATTTTTTCATATCCTCCTGAATAAACATGTTTTGATCCTCCAGGCATTCCTAATATGTTCTCCCCTGTTGCCCTTGGATCATCTTGGTAACCCTCCTCTGCACCATCTACAGTCAGCCCCTACCTTTCTTTAGTTGTTGACTCCAAAATTGTACGCAGTACTCCTGAGTTTGGACCAATGATTTGTACAGGGGCATTATCACTTCCCTGCTTCTGCTGGTGATCCCCTACCCATCTTCCAATTAGCCTTTCCTGACACCTTACTGCACTGATCTGATGCATTGAAATTATCAATGATCATTGCCCCCTGATCCTTATCCTCCTCTTCAATACAGTCCACCACCACCTCACATTCTTTATGTCAATGTTCAGTTTATGGCACCTATGTGCAAAATTTTGCACTTCTTTGCATTTGTGCAATCGCATAAGGAAAGGTGCACCCATCTACCCAATAAAGCTTACTGTATACCATGATTATCTAGATCAAAATATCCTGTTGGTATTATTAAGAAACAGAATCAAATGCTAGTTTTTTCTATTCAACTCTTCTTTACATATTCCATAGTGATAGCAAACAGATATAATACATACAGTTGCCAAGCTAGTTAAAAGACACTTCATGAGTTCCTGCTGGATCTGGGCAAGATGGGTACTTAACTATTGACTTTCTATATTTGCCTAACAGTATCTGAAAGAATCCTACCTAACCATTGGATGCAACTCATTTTCACATTTACAGTTCAATGGGATGAGATGGGCCAAACAAAATACCAGAATCATCACTGTAGCTGTTCTGGATCATAAGTTATAGAAAACTGTCAAGCTTACCTCAGACAGTCATTGAGGTACATGCACCACCTCCATGATGGCACTTCAACAAGGTGGCACAGCTGCAGTCATCAAGAAAAAAACAAAATACATGTTCCAACAACTGATGGCATGACTCACGAAGCTGTGATATCCTCACAGTGCACAAATGTGGATGTCATACAGATGCCCCACATAATGAATCTCACGGAGCAAAGAGGGTAGACATGTAAGACTGCATGAGCTGCTTCACAGCACATATCCAAGAACAGGATCAGGGAATTAGGTTCATATGGGACAAAACTAATGACCTTGAAAACAGGCAGACTGAACAACCTGCATTTTTGCTAGCTTCCCTCCCTTCAGGGCTGCAAGGGAAGAAATGTGAACAGTTTTCTTCAATTAACACTATGTGAAATCTTGGGTAACCAGTGCCCAAAGAACATTAGAACAGACTAGAGATGTTGTGAAGTTTTACTTCACTGGCAAAGTTCCAGTGAAGTTACCAACTTTGCTTTCATAAAGCAATTGCCACTTTTTTCCATAAGTTTGGAAATTCACGTAGTGACTTTGCTGGTGACTTCACCAGTAATTTCACCATTAAGAGAGTTAGATGAAGTCTGCACAAAGTGAGGCTACTTGTGCAAAATGCAAATCATCATCAGCATAGCTGCTGATGTCCTCCTCCTCCACAGCTCTGTCCTCTTCATCATCACCCTCTCTAGGCTCTCTGATCCTCTCATTATCAGGAATCTGAGTGTGACACACATTTTCCAGATCTCCTGCCTCAACCACTGACTTAAGCTCCATACTATCAAGCTCAGTACCACCACCACCACACCAGTATCCACTGGTACACCAACAACCTCCTCCTCAATGACTTTGCCTTGTTTACTGCTTCTCTTCTTGTCAGCTCCCCATATCCCCCATCAGCACTGATGCCACAGAAATGGCAGAGAAAAGTTTGGCCACACTAATGCCACCACTGTCAACTATTCATTTGCTACTACCAGCCCAGGAGCCCATAGAACATGCTGCCAAAGACATAGTTTTTTGAACTGCGGCACTATTTTGCACCACAGACTTGAACACTGCTTTGCTGCCTCCCTGGCACCTCTTGCTTTACTAGAGCATCTCTTTCTATCATTCTGATATGCTTTGCAACTTGATTTGGGATGACAAATTACAAAATGTAAATAAAGACTGCAGAACAAATAAGTAACAGGAGCAGACAACACCTCCCCTGAGGAATCAGGGATCAGCAGTGTGATTTGAAAACAATAAACACCACAGGGATTAACATGACACACACAACAGGGGTAACAGGGGTAAACTAGCTATAAACTACCAGCAACACACACAACACCTCCACCTAGATAATAAGGAATCAGCAGTGTGATCTGAAAAAAAATACTATACTGAGATAACAGTATCTATCAAAAAAGTATTTTTGTTTTTGGTTTCTTTTGTTAAAATGCCACAGGGATTAATATGACATGCACAACAGGGGTAACGGGTAAACAACTTATTAACTATCAGCAACATGAAACAACACCTCCTCAGAGAGAATCAAGGATCAGTAGTGTGATCTGAAAAACTACTACTACAACCATCCAGAAAGTTTTTTTTTCCTTTTTTTAAACACCACAGGGATTAAACTGACGGGGTAACAGGGGTAATTTAATATTAATTATAATAAAAAGTGACAGAACACTTACTTTAAGAAAAATATAACAAAAAATAACTAAAACTGCAACAGAAAGACACTGACAAAATACTTTACTTAAACACACCAAAGAAAATCACAGCAATAACAAACTCTGGTCAGAGCCACTACAGCTGCTAATTCATTAACTTGATAAGGGTGTTTCATGGGCTTAAATGTAAAGATGAATTTCTGTAGTTAGCTTCATGTGTAAATTTTATTTTGAATAAAGTAAGATTATTGATCTGATTGATCTTGTGTTTCCCATATGTTTAAAGGTTCCATGTGATTTGGGTGAAACAAGAAGGGCAACAACATTTCAGCAACTGTAAAAATGGTGACCGTACATATGAACAATGGCCAAAATGGAAACAAATGTTTTTCAGTGGGGGGTTTCCCCCACACCACCTTTTGTGGGGGGTTCCCCAGCACCCCCTTACTAAAATAACCAATTCTGAGGCTGTAGCACCTTGGGAAGGAGAGAAAGCATTTGTTGCCATTTCAGCGATTGCCCATATGTATGGTCATCATTTTTTCATTTGCTGAAATGCTGTCCCCCTTATTGCTCTCACCCTTATTGTTTCACCCAGATTACATGATACTGTGTTTAAAATGCGAGTGGCAAGTGCATCTTGTATTATATGGGGAAGGAGAAGGAGCTCTGAACCAAGGCCTTCAGTTCTGTATGCCACACCTCAAGAAGGATGTGGAGAGGTTGGAGAGGGTCCAAAGAAGGGCAGCAAAAAAGGTGGGGGGCTATTAGTCAGTTATCATATGAAAACAGACAGAGAGACCTTAACTTTTACTCCCTGGAGCAAAGGAGGGAGAGAGGGGACATGACTGAAACCTTCAAATACTGCAGGGGTATAAATAGGATAATAGTGAGCAACATGTTCCAGCTGAAGAGACACTTGGAAACTAAGTGTTATGAGCTGCAGATGGGGGGGGATTCAGAGGTAACACTAGGAAATTCTATTTTTTGGAGAGAGTGGTGGACAGCTGGAACAGACTCTCAGGGAGGTGATGTGGGTTAAGACAATGGGTGGCTTTAAAATGGCACGGGATAGGCACAAGAGAATTATTAGGAGGTTTCACGTGGAGGGCTAAATCCCTAAGAGATGGCTTTTAGGCAGGGAATTTTGGGCAGACTGGGTGGACCTGGTGATCCTTATCTGCTGACACATTCTATGTTTCTAAGTAATAGTAGAAGGAATGATGCAGAGAGGAAAGGTATGGCTACATTGGGGACTGTGGACCAAGTTGGAAGGATAAGAGTCTATACCAAGGTGATGGCCTGCTTTCATCAAGGAGGGAACTATAATCTTCAATGGATGGTTTAAATGTTACTTTGGGACATTTAAAGTAGCCAAGGGCAGGGGGGGGGTGATGGAAAAAATAGGAGAGGCAGAAAGTGGGCCACTGCAGGCTGAGATAGAGAGTAAGGAGATCCTAAGAGGAGAAAGTCTAACTAGGATGCAAGTTATTCAAGGAAGCATTGGATTAGAAAAGGAGGAAGGGGAGAAAACTAGCAGTCAAAGGAGAAAGGTGAGGAAGGAGGAACAATTGGAAAAAGGAGAAAGCAACAAGAAGAGAGCTGAGGGATGTCAAAATGGTGCAAAGTCTGCATCAGGCGCTCTATGAGGATAGACTGAAAGTGTTCAGTATGTACACCCTAGAGGAGAGGAGGGAGAGTTGGGATATGATGGAGACCTTTAAATACTTCATGGGGGTTAATAAGGTACAGGAAGAAGATATGTTTCAGAGAAAAAGGTGCTTTAGAACAAGGGGTCATGATATGAAGTTGGAAGGAGGTAGATTTCAGGCAGATGTGAGAAGTATTTCTTAACAGAAAGGGTTGTGGATTCCTTGAACAGCCTTCCATGGGAGGCAGTGTGGGTGAAACCAGTGATAGGTTTCAAAAATGACTCAGATAGGCCCAAAGACATCCTAGAAGGAAGAAAGGAGTGGAAGGAACAGTGCTGTAGATCAAGTTGGGTCTGCAGCAGAAGTGATCATAATACAAAATGGGCAGACTAGATGGACCCAGCAAACATTATCTGCCATCAGTATCTATGTTTCTGTGCATGACAGGTTATGTGATGTGCAACGTTGATACTGTAAATAGTGTGGCACACATAATTCATGTTGTACTATGCTACACAGACACAATAATCAAATGATCAGTAATCTATTTGATTATTTATTTATTTATTTCCTTAAAAGCTTCACCAGGAAGACATACTGAGCAAATTGCTCATTTCCAGATGCATCCTGCAGGAAGGTAAAAGGGAAAGGCACAGCAGAGAATTTGGAGTAAACAATCAACAATAAAATACAATAGCACAGGACATGGTGAAGCTTACACTGCAGACATACCAGCAGGGATACAGTGATTACAGTGTTTACAGTAATCTAATACCTTGTCAACAGCAGTTGAACAGGATAAGTGCTTGAATAAGCAGAGTAACAATAGGTAGTAATACATAACATTTGAAACAGTGAAGATAACAATGCAGTCATGTGTCAGAGAATACAGAGATTACAGTAATTAATCCATTACGTTGTAACTAGCAGTTGGACAGGAAGAATGCTGGATATAGTAGATTGTAACAGGCTCCCAAGTCTAGGAAGGTGGGGGGAACTTGTGTAGGGTTAACAAAGGAACGCTAGTAGACTGTGGTTGGGATTTGCAAGGGGGGAAGTATAGTAGGGGAGGCACAGGGTTATTACTAATCTACAACTGCTGCCAGCCACCAGCCGCTGTACCGTTACCCTGATGGTATGGAACACCTCTGTGTTCTCCTTGTTTGCTCACTGCCACTACCACAGAGGCTGTCCCAGCCAGCCCCCACAATACCACCCTTTGTGGATATCTCATTTATGTATATGACATGTCACGTGACTTTTATTATCTCCCTTATACACCTTTAGCAGCTTTTACTATTAAGCCACTAGAGGTCTCTGCTGCTATTCTATGCCCCCCCCCATTTTCTAATATAAATCACAATACCTCTTACTGCTTGTTCCTTAGCCTCCTCTCCTCCCCCAAATCACTCATTTCCTTAGCCTGTTACTAGCATCTACTTCTCTCCTATCTCTGACTGGGATTTGAACCCTTCGACAGCAATACCAAGCCCATCCATAGTTCACTGCCCTTATGATTAGGCCAATCTGTCTGTAGTGTCCCCAGCTAGTACAATTCATTAGTACCTCAGACCCTCCCCCACACCCTTATTTGCATTCTGCCACTGCTTTCCCCTCCCACAAGGAGGTGTACCTGTATGATCACCAGCGGCCACTGTCAGGCCCTCATACAATGAAAGATTCACATTACCTCCTTTCCAATATCAGTAATATCTGGAGACTTGTTCCCCTAACTGGCTATATTAACTGATTCCTATTTCTTCTAACTTAATCTCACTGTATTCAGTTATCCTTGTTGTCTTCACATGCCACATAATGCATAATTTCCCTTACCACAACCTACCAACATGTACGCAGCTACTGTACTCATACTCCTCTCATGCCTCTCTTTTCAGCTGTCTTCCCCCCCACTGCACCACGCTAGTTGCATAAACCCAACACTTCTCTCTTCTGGTAGTGCCCCTTCACTCAAACATACCATCTAATACCAGACTCACCATCTCATCTCCCTCCACCCCTCCCCCCTTTCATGTGATCTCTTCCAGTGCCCACCACAGATGACATTATGCATTTCACTATTGAAATGATCCAGCACTGTGCCAAACTCCCCCATCAACACAAGGGGGCAGAAACTCCCAGCCACAGTCTCTATAACCCTACTAATCCTGCTCATTGCAGGTGATGTTGAACTAAACCCAGTTCGGTAGGTTTCTACCTCTTGCAAAGGCCTGAAAATCATGGATATAAATATCAGGAGTCTACAACCCAAATCTGACCTATTAAACTGTTGTCTCACTCAACATTCCCCTGATATCCTCTGCCTTTCTGAAACATGGCTGTCTGTTAAGACTCCAGACTCCTCCCTGGTGTTCCCTGACTATTCAATCATTAGGAAAGACCATGCGGGGGGGTCGCAATTCTTATGAGGCAAGCCCTCTCCTGCACAGTTATCAAAAAAGAATCCTGCCTCAGCTCGCACAAACTAATCCTCACCCAACTAACTATACCTGCCACTCTCCCGATCTTCATTGGGGTGATTTACACCTCCCCTTGGCTTGCTAGGACACACTCATCACATTTGTCTCCACCCTACCACCTCTGACTACCTTTGGTGAACTTCTACTGTTGGACAACTTCAACTTTGACTGGCTCTCCCCCTTTTCTAAGCCTGCCACCTCTGGAATTGAATCCTACAACCTCAACTAATTAATTACTGAGCCCACCCATTACAATACTCACTCCAACAACCTCTCCCTGATTGATTGGATCCACTCTTCTCACCCTGATAGAATTTCCCAGTTGGGGTCCTGGAAGTAGCTCTAAGAGTCCACTGCATCACTCACTGTAGCAGAAGAGACTCAACTACCAAAATCTGCCTCAAAATATATTAACACCCACCATCTCAACTCACTTGATTCCAGCTCTATCCTCAGAAATCTGAAATAAGTCTATTTCAATGTAGTCTACTCTGCTGTTGACATTGACACAGCCTTGGCCCACTTCCCATGAATCCTTGCAAGTGCCTGGGATTCCCACACCTTTGTGGTGAACGCCAGAGTCACAAAATGACACCACCCCTGGATCTCTGCCCCAGTAATTGCCCTTTGCAAATCCTGTGACAAGGCCTGGTCCCTCTTTAAATCCTCACTTTCCCCTCAGTCCTGACAAACCTACAACACCATCAGGAATGCTAGCACTAAAGCTATAAGAAATGCCAAGGCTGATTACTTCAGGTCCCTTCTTCACAACATGCATTACTCCTCCTTCTGGAAGGTGGTCCATTCCATCATTGACCCCCCCCCTTAAACCAATACCTCCACTTTCAAACAAAATGACACAACCATGTCTGACCCTGGCATCATAGCCAAAACCCAAAATAAATTATTCACCACCTGTGCTCTCCCTGCCAATCCTACACTCCCCCCATAGCAATATAGTGGCCCCACAAAGCCCCCCTCATAATACTTTCCAGCTTGTTCCTGCCACTCCTGAGGAAGTGCAGAACGTCCTCCAATTCCTAAACCCCTCTAAATCTAGCCTGGATGGCATTCACCCAAGTCTCCAGTGCATATCAGCCCCTGCCATTGCCCTTTCACTCACCTTCATATTAAACCTGTCCTTCTCCTCCTGCATGGTTGCACAAGCCTGGAAGACAGCCTGCATCATCCCATTTCACAAGGGTAGTGATCCCCCTGTGCCTGGAAAATATTGGCCTATTTTCCTCCTCCCAGTTCTTGCTAAACTGCAAGAAACCCCTGTACATTCAAGGCTGACTAATTTCCTCACTGCCTCTAACTTTCTCTCCCCTTACCAATCTGGTTTTAGAAAGCAGCATTCCACTATATCCTCCCTCCTCTGAGTCATAGATCATATTCACTCAGCAGCTGACCGGGGACATTTCACTGCTACAGTTGTTGTAGATATAGCGAAGGCCTTTAGTTCAGTCTCTCACCCCCTTCTTCTAAATAAACTCGAGGCAGCATGGTTAGCGCCTCCCCTGCTGTTCATTGGTTCAAATCATACCTCAAAAATAGGCCCCAATCTGTAAGAATAGCTAACGTCATATCTCCTCTCCCCATACTCACTGGCTGCCCCAAGGCTTGATCCTCAGTCCCATTCTGTTTTCATTATTTATCAACAACCTCCCATCAGTATGTTCAAGATCCCACATTCAAATGTATGCAGATGATATCATCCTCTCTGCAACCAGCCCAGTACTAAGTGAGGTTCAATGAATCAATGAATCAATCAATCGATCAAACAATCAATTAATCAGATCTTTATTTCATATAGTACACTTCTCGATTGTGACTCAGTGTGCTTCACAACAACAGTTCCTAAAAGTTTTAAAATACAATACAAAAATAAATAGGCGCCAGAATAAATACAAGAGATTATCAATAAAATATTTGTAGCTTCCCATAAAAACTTGTCTGAACAGGAAGGTATTAAGCTCCTGTTTAAAAATGTTCACTGTTGGACAACCTCAAAAATGACATAGGATGGAGTGCTACAGGATTGGGATCACGTAAGAGAAAGTGCAGGCCCCTGATGTTTTTAAATAAATCTTGGGAACTTCCAGCAAACCCTCATCCATGGAAGAAAGGGAGTGGACAGGCCAGTAGGGGACCAGGAAGTCTTTCAGGTAACCAGGCCCTTGATCATGTAGGGCCTTATAGGTCAGCAAATCAACCTTGAAGGAGATCCACCACCTAACCGACAGCCAGTGCAGAGAGCACAGCACAGGAGAAATATGATATGACCTAGGTAGGCAAGTCAACAACCTGGCCACCACATTCTGCACCAGCTGCAGGCAGTGAAGATCTCCCCCTTTAGCCCTAGGGACAGGGCATTGTAGTAATCCAGGCATGAGGTTACAAAAGCAAGGATCAGTGGTCGCAGACCAGCCAAAGGTATCAGGTGTTTCACTCTGGCAGTGTTTCTCAGATGGTAAAAAACAGTCTTGACCATAGCTGACACCTGAGATCTAAGCACCTGACTGCAGTCTACAACAATGCCAAGGTTCCTCACCCAATCAGAGGAAAGCAACTGGGAGTCCCCAAGCCTAAGCCCTGAGATTCCATCAGATTGTATCCTCACCCCCTAGTGACCAGATTCCTGCACCAGTACCTCATTTTTTTCCAGATTCAACCTCAGTCAGTTCACCCTCAGTCATTCCTGGATTTCAGTCAGGCAGGTGTCAAATACTGAAACTGTCTCCTGCTGTTCGGCTGCAAAGGATATGTAGAGCTGAGTATAATCTGCTTAGCAGTGAAAACTCAGCCCTTACCACCTTATAATTTCCCCTAGCAGAAGCATATACACTGCAAAAAACATGGGGGGCATTATTGCCAACCCGGTGGTGCTGGAGGTTGAGGTGCTGGTCGCTACACCTCGCACCACACCAGCGACCTGGGTTTGGAAAAGAGCCTGGGCCACTGGGGGTCAGCTGGGGGGAGAAAGGATCAAGCATCCAGAGGACTGCTCTCCTTTCTCAAGGAAGGGAGACTTGTCATCTCACCCATTGACTGCCCTCTGGTGGTGGCTGTAGGGAAGTAAAGGTCGGGAGACACATTCCATCATCTTTACATAGGTAGGGAAGGGGAGACAGGAGAAAAATGGTGGAAAAGGGCCTGGCAGGCTCTGTAATGGTCCGATGCTCCCAAGGGCCATCCCCAGCTTTTGGATTGGGTCTCTAGGGAGGGGAAGCCAGCAATCTCCCCCTGACCCTGCTGTGGGGGGCAAGCTGTGGGGGATTTTCTGGAGTCTGGCATGAGTGATGGTACTGGAGAGAGAGTCCCTCTGTCAGGAAGGTTGTAGCCACCTGCCAGAGCTCCAGAAGAAGGAAAAAACCTATATGGAAAAAAAAGAAAAACATGGGGAACAAGACGGAGCGCTGTGGAACCCCATATGGCAGGGACATAGATGCTGAGGAAAAGACCCCAGACACCACACATTGTGACCTGCCAGTGAGGTGAGGTAAGATCTAAACCAATTGTGGACTGCACCAGCCAGTTGACAACAAACTTGCAGGTGCTCCATCAGCATCCCATCTTCCACAATGTCAAATGCTGTTTAGAGAGTGACAAGAACAAGAATGGAAACAACTCCTCCAATCCCTCGCCACCAGGAGGTCATTTAGCACCTGAACCAGGGCAGTCTCGGTACTGTGCCTGTTCCTGAAACTGGAATGTAGAGGCTCATAGATGTTATTGGCTGTTAAATAGATCTCCAGTTGCCTGACTACCACCTTCTCAATAACCTTCCTCACAAAGGGAAGGTTAGAAATGGATCTGTAGTTTGCCAGACAATCCACGTCTAGTGAAGGTTTTTTAAGGAGGAGTCTTACAACTGCCTCCCTCGAGGCCCCAGAAAGACCCCTGACACCAGATAAAATCAGACTATCTTAGCTAGGACCAGGATAATGACATCAAAGCACCCCACAAGGAGTCGCATTGGTGCCAGAACCAAACTACCGTTAGACGGCCAAAGCTCCCAGACAACCCTCATGACATCTGCTACAGCTACCTGGTTGAAGTGGAACAAGACTGACTGAGTCCCTGTGACCTCATGTCCTTCACCACAATACCCCTTTGAGAGCACTGCTGAATTTCCGATCTGACAGAGGCAATCTTTTCAGCAAAAAATAGAGTGAATGTGTCACATCTTTTCTGTGAAAAGGCTTCCTTGACTGAAGACAGGCTGGATTACACAACCTGTCCATGGTGCAAAAGAGCTGAGCCAGTGTATTGATTGCTACAGAAAACTTCTTCAACAGGAACTCTGCTTTCTTACAGGAGATTGCTGATTGATAGTCTCTGTAATGGGCCATCGGTCTAAGCTTGTCCTCCCCAAAACAAAATTTCCACCAGTGCCTCTCCAAACTTCAGCTCCTCCTCATCTCCCTGAGAGTCCCATCAAACCAAGGGGACCTCTGGTGTGAGGTGAGGGATCGAACATGAGCAAGTGCAATGGAGTGGAGGGTCTCAGCAATAACCCTGTTATAGGTAAAAACCAATTCCCCCAGCTCCTCGCATGCACCCATCGGACCTGATAGATCCAGCACTGCCATCAGAACCTGTGGAGTCAAACCCCTCAAAAAGTGATACTGGACCATCTCCTTAAGGAAGAGTCTATTGGGGGGCCTTGAATGAGAACCTCACAGCATGGTTATCCAACCATACAACTTGCTTCATCATAAGGTTGGAGATCTCCATTCCCAGCAGGAAGATGAGGTCCAACGAATGGACATAAATATGGGTTGCAGAGGTAACAACCTGTGTCAGAACCAATGAACACATTAGTTGAAGGAAGTCTTGACCAAACTGTGAGAGTTCATCGTCAATCAAGGCATTTAAGTCACCCAGAATAATCCATCTAGGTGACTCCAATATCATTTCAATGATGAAGTCTGTGACTTCCTGCAGGAACCCCTTCTTGTCCCCTGGAGGTTGGAAGATGAAAAGAAACCTGCAGCCTACACCTGCACACCCTTGAAGAGCTACACATTTGAAGAATCTCATTGTTCCTACTGGGAAGGCTGCGAGGCTCAAGTCCAATTTAAAGCATATTGCCCTCTCCTCAGTTCAATCCATTCTACAACTGGACTTCCTCTCTATGCATGTCTGGCTCCAGGAAAAGCAACCTAAATTCAACACAACTAAGACAGTTTCCATGACGTTCAGGTCTGCTGAAAAGCTTGCCAGAGTCCCCCCCTCCCCCAGCAATCACCTCCTTGAATGGAGGCTTTCTAAGTGCTGTCACATCCTACAAATATCTAGGAGTATGGCTAGGCTCACAGCTAAATTTCTTAATTAATATCAATGACATCTCCTCAAAACTTCACCCTAAGCTAGGCATGCTATACAGAAATAGAGAATCACTCCCAGTACCTGTGAGGCATGAACAGTGTAAGGAGATCTAAACCTCACCCTCAGGTTCTTGGCAATAATGGGAATGCAAGAAATCACAGACATGTTGCATAAGAGTAATAAAGCTAATTTATTACTACCAAAAGGAAAATCACAGTTGCCCTAAGCAGTTCTTACCATTAGGAACTGGATGCCAGTGCTAAGCAGTACCTGTACCTTGAGGAATTTCTGCATCTCCTGGGGTCTCCGAGGTAGAAGACGTAATGTCCTACATTATATACCTAAGATAATTACCATGGTTACTGTAAGGCAGAAACATTTCTAGTTACAGAGATGAGCCCTACTGGCTAAATTAGAGGTGGCTCCTCAGTCCTAGATAACATTATACACTTTTGTTACAGTCATCACTTTGTGGAAACACAGAAGTACAGTTTTACATAGCCGTGAAGGAATACAAATCATCAGAAGATGGCAATGCCAACTCATATATCATAACACTACAAAGATACAGGTGTTCTAGCATCTTGTAAGAAAGAAATACGTGTGTATATGAGAAAGCAAAGGGCATAGCAATCATATGCATTCGTGTCCTGACATCTACTCTGATACAGTAGATGACCTTAGCCCTATATGTTAGTATAACATATACATAAATGCTAGCTGTCTGCAGTGTACCTCTGGGGTACCAATAAGGGTGCAGAGACCTAGTGTAACATCCCCCTTTTTGCCTCACAAGGTGCAATATAAGCAAAATAGGGAAGTGGAGAAAGAGAGCAGGAGTTGTTTACAGACCCGATGCAAGAGCCTTGTAAAGGAACTCCAGCTGCTCACGGTGTTGGCGGAGTGTTGGCCGGAGGCAGCAATGCATAATGATAAGGAAAAACATCAAAAATGCTTGTATAATAACAACACCTTTGAAGGTAATCTCTAACCAAGTATTAGTAAGTGCACTATTAAAATCACCATCATTAATAAGATCAAATATGGCTTCATCTGCTTTGGATATATTATTGCTGATGTGGATGAGATGGGTGACTTTCCTGTCTAAGAGTGACTTTAGAGTAAAAGTTAGAGGATCAATGTGTACATTAAAGTAAGGTAAGTACTCAGAAAGAGTAAGCAGATAATCAGGGTTACCATCAATGATATCAGGTTCCACAAGGGGAACAAGGGTAATAACTGTGTGCCCAATAATAGTGGTCTGATGAGGGACAAAGCAAAAATTTGAATCAATAATATTACATGTCTTATCTCTGTATGTAAATTGTCTAAAATTAGTTACCACACAAAATTCACCATCTGAATCATATTGCATTTTAACAGTAGCAATCTCCATTTTTGTAAATGTACTGGACAAGTATAAGCCTGTTTGGAAATCTGTGTTGACAGGCGATGAACCTCTTTCCGGTAAGACTGGTATAATCAGGAATTGTCTGGAGCAGATGTTGAGTCCTGGTATTCTGTGCCATTGGTGGTGATGTCATCATCCATGGAAAAGGACCAATCGATACTGTCTGGGGAATATCCACATACGGTTTAATAACATCAAATACATCACATCGACACAAATAAATATACCCTTTCTTTGCACAGCAGTCTGTATGCGATGAGACCCATGTGTCCAGAAGAGGATGGAAAACCAGAAGAGGAGGAAAGTAGAGGTGTTCTCTATAGACATCATCATCAAGGTGCCCAATGGAGTGTACGGATGCTAGTTTATCAAACATTGCTGTATTGGTATCAAAACATGTTAAAGAAACAGTAAAGGAACATTTCTTAGAAGTAAAACAAGAATCAGTATTAGGGTGCCTGGTCACAAATCCCAAATTCCTAGCAGTAGAAACGGGGATCGAAACAGAATGTAACAAACACATGGCAACACAATTAGGGGATTTGCAGTAATGGCAATACCATTTAGGGATGTGTCTGTCATATCAGGGATTCTTCTGGATTCCAGGTCATGGAAGAGGTTGTTGATAGTAGTGATTATGTATGATCCATATGTGGAACATAATATTTCATGGACAGTGTATTGCTTATCTGCTTCCTTATTGTTCTGTGCAATAAGGGCATTAATCTTTTCTTTAGAATCTGAAAATGGGCCAGCCCACTGGTGCAGTGGTTGGAGTTCTGCACGCAACGCCAGTGACCTGGGTTCAGGAATGGACTCGGGTCGTCAGAGGGCCAGCCGGGGGAGAAGGATGGAGCATCCTTGGATGGCTCTCCTTCTCTGGGGGAGGGAGGGCGCAAATGTTCAGTGTCTAGTGACACCCAGCAGAGGCTAGGATAGCCACTAGCAACACTGACATCTGGACTTTCAGGGGCAGGGCAGATGCTGGTCATTAATGCACATCCCCGCCCCTTGCGCACAAAGGGAAGAAAAAAATAACTGAGCTTGGTCCATCTCCAAGATGCCCTCCCCCTGGGGTCTCCACTTGCTTCTGATGTCAGCTCCCCAAATAGATATTAGTTGTACAGCGACCTTGGGAAGTTGCCGCACCCTGCCCTCTGGGGGGTAAGCCAGGGATGACCGGGGAGTGCTGGCAATGATCGGAGGTGGAGACACAGGGGGGCCATGACTAGGGCAGAGTACTGATGGAGCCAACACAGACAAAGTAAAGTAAATAAAAAAAAATAGAATCTGAAAATGCCTTAGCAATATCATGCATATTATATACAGTGTATCTTTATTCCTGACTAAGGCCATCCACACCATGCAATAATGGGGGTATGATGTCATTGATCATACCAGTTTCAAACTTCTGTGAATGTGCTTTGATAGTGGCAATGTCTGCTTTATTCCAGTTAGACATTGCAGTACAGTAATAGCACCAAATTAGTCAAAGGATTTTTAAAAATCCCTATTGAGAATTGTGAAACTTTTAGTTAGGGATTTTGTTTTGCTTCTTGGTGTGTTCACTACTACCGAGAGAGGGTTGCCTCAACTGATAGTGTAGTTGAAAATCTACCAGATGGTACTTAAGTACTGTAATAGGAACTGGCCTCTTTCTGTAGGTATAACAAAAAGAATTTTAGAGAATTTTTTCCCTAAATTTTGTGAAGGATAAATAGGGAATCTCACAAAATAGCTTGGCACATTCAGCACTACTACTGTACCAAAGACATCAGTGACGGTGCCTGTGGCACCAGTGACATCAGATGTGTCACGTGCATTTTTTTTATGACTTTGGTCATCTTTCTCAGAAGCAGGTTTTCTCATAAAATTGCCTCTATGATCAGTAGTGTGTACCCCGGCAATAGGGTCCAGAAAGGGAGAAATTCTGTAAGAGAACAACAAACCCAGTTAGAGTCTGTAAAAATGATGGTAACCTCGGTTCCATGCTGCATGAACTTGAGGGCACAGGCCACCACTACCATTTCTGCAAACTGTGATCATGCCACACTGCAACATTTAGAAATCTTAACAGTGTTACCAAAGGGTAAACTACAAATATGCCCATCCCTGCTATCTGTTCTCCCTGATAATAGGAAGCTGATCCATCTGTAATGACATGACACAGTGAGGTGTTCTCAAGGAGTTGTGGCATAGCAGGAAGGAAACGACCTGGATCAGTAGATCAGGTGGCTGCAGTGTACAGTCACGAGGTTCTCCTTGGAAAAGGAGGCCATGCACCAACATGTATGGCATTTTGGTTGGGTGGACCTAGATGTCTCTATCCTGGAGAAGGAGGGACCAGTGTGTCAGCCTGGTATTAGAGACTGACCCATCCTTTACTCTATCTGACAGCAAAAAGGTTGTTGGGATATGGTTTGTATTAATAATCGGGGGGAGTACCCAATGATATACAGAAAGTGCTTGACAGCCCAGTAGGTGGCCAGAAGGTTCCTTTCACAAAGTCTGTACTTCTGTTCTACTGGGGTCAAGAGCTGTGATGCATATGCAGTGGGTCTTAGGGTGTCATGGACCTTCTGGGCCAACACTGCAGACATAGCAATATCAGAGGTGACGGATTCCAGATGGAATGGCAAGGCTGGATTGGGGTTAACCAAAGCTGGAGCTGAGGCCAAGTCCTGCTTCAGTGATGTCACAGCTTGGGTGTGTATGGGGCCCCAAGTCCAGGGGACATCCTTTTTTAGTAGTTCATACAGAGGGGTGGCCTTCTGAGCAAAATCACAAATAAAATCTCTAGAATAATTTGCCATACCTAGAAATCTTCTAATGGTTGCCACACTGGTGGGCAGTGGCAAGTCCTGTAATCCCTGTATCTTCTTCCAGGTAGGGCTTCTGCCTTTTTCTATTATCCTCAGGCCCAGAAAGAGTACTTCCTTCTGGTACAGTTGTGCTTTTGCTGGGTTACATTTGAGGCCTGCCCTCTGAATAAGGGTCAGTAGTTCAACTAAGAGATCCAGATGTTGTTCCTGCATGGCTGTGGCCAACAATTGGTCATCCACAAACTACAAGAGAAACTGGGGCGTAGATAAACCTTCAAGGGTGTCCATCATGTTCAGATGGAACAGGGAGGGACTTTTATGGAACCCCTGTGGTAAGCAAGTCCATGTGTACTGCCTACCTTCAAAGGTGAAAGCAAACTTATATTGACTTTTGGGGGCCAATGGCAATGACCAAAAACCATTGGAGATGACCAGGGCACTAAACCATTGTTTGTCAGGGGTCAGTAGTCATAGCACATCTGGTGCTGATGCCACTGCTGGGGCACAAATGGGGGTGACCTGATTTAGTCTCCGGTAGTCAATAGTAAGTCTACAGGTGCCTGTGGTTTTTTTTCACAGGCCACATTGGGGAATTTGCAGTGGAAAGACATGTCCTGATTATCCCTTGTTTGAGGAATGATTTGATTGTCTCCCTAAGAGAAGGCAAGGCCTCAGGTGGAAAAGGGCATTGTCCTTGCCTCGCATGAGCTGCGCCAGTCACTTCAATGACAGTGTGCATCTTGCCACAATCATGCTTGTTGGTGGCAAATGCCTCCAGATGTCTTTGTAGGATAGGAATGAGCTTTGGGAAAAGCTCATGGTTCTTAAACAAATCTATGATGTCATACTCTTTGTCATTTGAGGAGATTGTTGCAACCACATGTGAGTCAGGAATCATGATGGTGTGATTTTGTCCCTGAATCTGTATCAGTGACATGTTGGCCAAGTCCACCACACAGCCATGTGGTGCCAAGAAGTCAATTCCGATTATGCTAGGGTGATCATGCAATACCATCAGCTGTAAGGTATACAAGCATACAAGAAAGCCAGAAATGCCTGCACTTGGGAAATACACCTTGCTAAATCCAACCTCCACAAGGAGTTGCTTACTGTCTCCTGGGGCAACAGGAAAAATGTCTGGTATAATATGAAGGAAGTCATTGGGAAAGATGTAAAGACATCACCTAACCTGATCATCAATCAAGGTACCCCAGCCCAGGACCCTCGAAGTTTAGCCAATGCCTTCAACTAAACTTTTCATGACCTGTCCAGAATACTCCCGCCAGACTTCCTCAAGGACTCACCGTACAACAACACCACTACTACTGACTCACACCACCAGCCCGCCCCTTCTTTTTACTTCAAGAAGAAAACTCCATCGCTAGTCAGAAAATACCTCAGCAAAGTGCTTGAGAAATCATGACAAAGTGCAGACACATTGGACCTCAAACTTGTTGCACTCACTGGCAAAGAAGTTCTTCTTCGCATAACAAAGATCCTCAACCTGTCACTCCATCTTTTGCAATTTCCACAGGTGTGGAAATCGGCCATCATGACTCCATTTCACAAGAATGGGGATAGGGCATCGCTGCCAAATTACAGGCTCATCTCAATTCCCCCCAACTCTCCAAAGCATGAGTGCATATAGTGGCTGCCCAGTTGGTCGCATACCTCAAAAAATACTCCATTCAAAGCCCTGAGCAGCATGACTTCCTTAAAGGCCATAGTACTTCCATGGCATTACTGGAACTTACTGGGTTCATACAGCAGTCTTTGGATCAAGGAACCCTAGCTGGGGCAGTCTTCATTGACCTCTCAAAGGCCTTTGATACTGTTCACCACTCCCTCCTCCTAAACCAATTAACCTCCATTGGCCTCTCTGCAGAGTCAACTCTCTGGTTCAAAAGCTGTCTGAAGCAACGCTCACAAAGGGTGAAAATTAACA
Organism: Neoceratodus forsteri; assembly: GCA_016271365.2. Lineage (NCBI taxonomy): Eukaryota > Metazoa > Chordata > Ceratodontiformes > Ceratodontidae > Neoceratodus > Neoceratodus forsteri. The sequence continues at coordinate 312,701,211 of CM028134.1, read as the reverse complement.
ATGTCCTCTCTGACCATCTGCCTGAGAGATCAGGTGGCCCTCAGGGCTCCATTTTAGGTCTGCTCCTTTTCATTATCTTTCTCAATGATTTACCATGCCACTGCCAACAACAGATGCTCCTCTACGCAGATGATGCAGTAGTCTTCTCAACCAGCCCTGACCCAGTGGAACTTGAGGGCACACTGCAAAGCAGCTTTGCGATAGTCAAGGAATGGTTCCACAACCATAAACTAATTCTGAACAGCAATAAAACCAAAGTCATGATGTTCTGCAGCTCTCAGAACAAGCATAAGTCCCATGCACTTAACATCAGTACCCGTTCTGGAGCTCAGATCAAACATATCTAGCACTTTAAATATTTTGGGGTCACCCTCGACAGCTGTCTATCCTATGACCAGCACATCAGCAATGTTTCCAGGGCTGTCAACTCCAAGACCAGTCTCCTCCACAGGCACATGCACTGTCTTACCTCAGATGCCCTTAGACTCACCATCAACAGCTCCATCCTTTCTGTAGTAGACCATGGCTTGGTAATCTATGGCGCTGCTTGCCACTCTGCACTCTGCAGGATATCAGTTGCCCTGAACATGGCATGCAGACTGCTCACAAGGGCCACACATTTCACCCATACTTGTGACCTCTATGCCCAAATGGGCTGACTTCAATTCAGTGAGAAGATATGCTACCAAACTCGTCTGCTTGCCAAAAAAGCTCTTCTCAGTCCCCTTCCCCGACACAGAAAACCTACTCCAACTGCACAGCAGCTCACAACACACATGAAGCTCTAGCACCCACTGCTTCCATGTTTCTCATCCTCAGAAAATGCAGGGTCAATGCTCCTTTGCCTACAGATCATCCCTCTGGTTTAATCAGCTCAGCCAGGACATATCCAACCTACCTACTCTGGGCCCTTTTAAAAGACTGCTTCGTCAACAACTTTCCACATCCAGCACCTGTGACACCTAGTCCCCCTCTGCTAACAGTCTGTGCCCTGCCACCTAGTGGCTTCCTGCACTGACAAGGCCTTTGGCTGCCTCATCCCACTCTCCTCACTCCCTCTCACCCCCTCACTCTGACAATGCCTCTGACTGCTGCCCCCTTTTCTCCACCTCACTCACATCCCCACCTTGACCCACTTACTCCCATTGCCCCTTTCTAACTCCCATCTGCCTGTTTTCTGCCTAGTATATGTTGCCAACCAAGCTCAAGTTTGCTCTCATTGATTGCTTACTATGTACTCAAACCTAATGTATTGTACATATAATTGCCACTACTTTTACTGTCTTGCTTGTTTAACCTTTGTAAGTATTGTCTACTCTCCCACTGACATGGAACCTTTGTAAATGAGCTTCTAGCTCAAATGTGTTTAATTCTAGATTGCAATAAATAAATAAATAAAAATATGCCTTTAGGTGTCCCTGCATCACAGGTAGTGATAGGGAGTGGTATGCCGGTAGCCTAGTTCCATCTACACCAGACATACTGGTCCTCCATCCGGTAGACCAAGTTGATGTGTCTGGGTTGTCATCCTGTAATACAGACACAGCTGCACCTGTATCCAGCAGTACTGTGAGTAGGTGGCCCCCAACCTCAGCCTCTGTACAGGGCCTTCCCTTTGTATCCAAGACCAGCTTGTTTACAATATGGACTGGGACCTGTAATTGTCAATCTGTACCAGCAGAAGCATTGGGAAGCTCTTGAAAGAGAGTCTGGGCCTGGTTCCTGTGAACCATCTCACCATGCTGCACTGATGCCATATAGGGAGCTGCTTCTGGGGTCAGGCCTGTAGGGGCCTGAGGGCCTGAGCTTCTGGTATCTCCACAGCCTGTTGAAGCCTGCTCTCCCGGTTGTATTGCAGCAAGGGCCCGTACTGGAACAGCGTCCGCTATGAAGTGCACTTTTCCAAGGAGGTCCCAGAGGTTTCGGTTCTCATCGGCAATTTCCCTATATGAGGGGCCTGGTCTCTGTTGTTTACCCTTATTGTTTTTCTGGTGTTTCATGTTTTTGTGGTAGTTTTGGTTCCCACCCCAGGATTGTTGTTGAGCCTGCTGCGGGTGCTGGTTATCTGTGGGGAGGGGCTGTTTCTCTTGGGCCTGCCCCTCCACCATGTAGTGCATCATGGCCTCTGGAATGGCTTCCACAGCAGCTACATTCCTGCAGCCGGAGCTTGAATCACAGATGTAGAGTTGGTACACTCTCTCTGTTTTCCGAATAATATCGTCAAACCTCTCCATGGTGGGATAGGTGGTTGGCTCTACCTTCTCTCACACTGCAGGGATCATGTTCTGAAGGAACAAGGTTTTGTACTCAATGAGGTCTGCATCAGCGGCTTCTCCTGCAAGGTTTTTTCCTGGTCAGTAGGCCATCCAGAGCCTCTGGTGGAAGGTCACTGGACTTTTCTTTGCATTCTGTTTCACAGGGTAAGTAAGCATCACTCCTATCACACCTGGGTTGTGTGCAGTGATGAATTCAGATGCTACTTCATCAAAGGTGGTGTGGCTGTCCTGTCAGACAGCATCGGGGAGTTTCACCCATAAGCCAGGATCGATGGTCTGACGTAAGATCTGGACCTGGTAGTCTTCAGCTAGACTAAGCATTTCACATTTAGCATGCACCTTTTCCAAGTGGCAACTGAGATTTTCGGATGGGCTCATCCAACCAATACTGTCAGTTATTTTCTGAACAGAGTGGGCCATTTGTAGGGGAATGCTGAGACAATCGTTCCGATGTTGGTTGTCTCGGGTGCCCTGTAGGGCTGCCTGAGCTGTGGCATCAGCCACAGTGCAGACCATTCCATCCTGAGTCATGGCCTCCTGTAGCATCTGTGTAATCTGCATTTGGAGGGTCCGCTTGCTTCTGTCAGGCAAAGTCACATTGCCTAAGGCGGCATCAATCATTTTCTCTATCTCTTCCTTATCATCCACAGAAATAGTGGTGATTGTGGTGCCATTGGGACTAGGCCTGGGTCTGCTCCCCCCCAATCATGGGGGTCACCATGTTGGCATCACCCATAATGTTCATCATGCCGTTGATGAAGTGGGGAGGTGGTGTCATGTGATGGGGTCCGCCATGTTGTGGATAGTGGGGGTAGGGTTAATGGGCCATAGTAGGGGCATGACTGGGTGTTGTACTGAGAACTGTCATCATCTGACTCCTCCTCTTCAGATGACATCTTCAAGATGGGGGCTATGCCACCAGTCAGCTTGACATAACCAGCCAGCACCTCTTGCTGATGATGCAGTCTAGCCATTTTGCATTCACAATCCTCATGACTAAGTCTTGTAACATTCTGATCCACATTACCCTGTAACTCTTCTGTAATACCCTATACATGGTGCTCAATTCATGATTGTCCCTAGTAGCCACTCCTAAGTCATTACGTACCTGGTTTATCTTGTCCTGTAACTCTCCCAACTCCTCACACATCTGATCATTCATTCTACTTAGTAAGTCATTCATCTGCAATGCCTGCCTCTTATCCTGTCTGAAATTTTCACATTCCTGCTTCAACATACAAAGTTCCTGCTCATTTTCTCAAGCAGAATGATGCAAAAGAGAATCCTTTTCATTCTGCAGAGTTTGGAGATCAGACTCCAAATCCTGCTCTTATTTCAAACATTCAGTTTCCTGCAGTCTCATCTCCTGCTTAAGAGATGAGACCTGCAGATCAAGGGTTTGAAATCTAGCTTCAGAGGCTTCTAGAGCAGCATAGAGAGCCATGACCGAAAGCCCTTTAGCCTCTTGCTTTCTGGATGTTTATCTCATCTCTGAGTACTTGGTTGAGATCCCCAGTACAGGGTTTTTGGATTGACTTGTGTCCCACACAAAGTCAGCCCATCCTCCATGGGAGGCAAGAGAGTTCAAGACATCGAGTCTCAAGTCTGCACAGATATTTGATACGGTGGCCATTGTGTGGGAGGGAACAAAAAATCAAACTGTGAAAAGGTGCCGTATTGTATATCAATCCACAACACGTGCAGTAGTTCACAGCGGGCTACTGTGAAGCCAGAAGGTGAAGGAAGGAAACATATTCAATTCAGTGCTTTAGAGTAACTGGTAATTGGTATTTTTCTTTTAAACTTAGATTGTAGGCTTGTAGTGACACTATACTTTCTTTCTGTGTTGTCTTTATTTATAATTGTTTTTGGGCTGTTGAAAGTTTAAAACATAGTGGTGGTTTAATTCTGTGCTGTCTTTAATTGCTGCAAATTTTCACCCCCCTTCCCCCAACTCTTAATTATATGCCCTGATAAATCTGATTGACAGGAGCTAAACACAGGGTATAGTAAGAGGTGTGAAGTAGGAGGGCATAAGGGGAAGAAGACCACCCCTCAGCACGACAAGTGTTTTGACTCATTTATTTATTATTGGTTTCTTTTCCTTAAAAAAATATATATATATCTGACGATCAGTTACAGGATTTTAGTACTGTAAACAAATAAAGAGAACTAAGAGAGCTTCAGTAGCAGAGAAGTAGTGGAATTGCAGTATAATGTGGGGAGTGGTGCAATGCAGTGGCTGTGGGCAGCCATATTCAGGCAGACCTTCTGGACACTGAGGTGCTTCCCTATCTGCATGCATCTCTCTGGACTGTGGGATGAGGTAGCCAGACTCAGAGTGGAAGTAAACTGGGTCAGGAGTACCATCACCCCTATCCAGGGACCACCCAGTCCAATGCAGCTGCCTCAAAGGATGCCGAGAACGAGGAGCACTTGGATGACAGTGGCTCCAGGGAGTGTTAGAGCAGTCAGGCAGAGGCACATCCCAGATCCTATTCCTTCCTCAAGAACCCACATGCCACACTGGCAAATGAGGACAACCAAATAGAGGTACCCAGGGAAGTGGAAGGAAAGGATGTGGAGGTTAGGCAAGGAGTGACCTCAGTGGGAAAGCAGTGGACCCCAGAGGAGGAGGAGGAAGCAAATCCTGGTGGGGGACTCCATCATAAGAGGGATCCAGCTAGGAACACAGGAGGGGAGGACAGGAGGTGAGGTGCCTACCAGGTGCCACGGAATGGAGGATGGAAGGAAGATACTGGGGATCACTGGGAAGGCAAGACGGAGGGTGAGCTGGATGTCATTATCCCTAGGTACTAATGACTTGGCAAATGGGAGCCAAGGAAGTTCAGGAAGAGTTTAGGAAATTGGGGAGGGTCTCAAGCAAGTAGCTACTTCTGTCACTTTCTCAAGTACTACCTGTGAGAGGCAAGGGAGAGCATAGGAGTGCATGCACCAGTAACTTTAACTCATGGTTGAATAACTGGTGCTGTGAGGAAGGGTTTGGATTCATTGGTGACTGGGGACCCACCTGGAGGATGGAGGTTTGTTCGCCTGACTGGCCTGCATCCATCCTGGAGAGGAATCACACTCAATGATAAGTTTAAATGCTACATTGATAGCATTTAAACTAGCAAAGAGGGGTGGCAGGCCAGCAAGGATGGTACCCTTGCTCACCCCCACAGCTAGTAGTGGAACCAGTGAACCAGGAGTGGCTATCTCTGCAAAGCAGTGTGCAAAAGATGGAGATTAGTGTCCAAAAGGTGGATAAGCAGAAAAGGGGCAAAATTCAGCAGAAGGGCAAACAGCAAGGAGAACCAGGGATAAAATGACAACCAAGGAAGGGGCTGGAGTAGAACAGTGAAGCAGGCTAGGGAGGTCAAATCATGGAAAGCCATGTTGCAAATGCCAGGAGCCTTAACAACAAGATGGAAGATCTGGAGGCTGTCATGGTACAGCCAGACCTGGACATTGTGGCCATCACTGAAACCTGTGTAATGATAACCATGACTGGAAGATGGCCATACCTGCTACAACATATTCAGAAGAGACAGAGCAGGCAGGAAGGGAGGAGGAGTGGCACTGTATGTGAAAAATGACATAAGGGCCACACAGATCCAGGAGGAACAAAATGGGGGAGAGATACTGTGGGTTAAGCTGGAAGGGAAAATGGGGCCAGCCATCCGCACAGGTGTGGTATATAGACCACCAGCCCAGGAGGAAGAAACAGATAGGAGCTGATGCTAGCCATCCAAAGGATGGCAGACAAGGGTGAGGTAGTACTGGTTGGAGACTTCAATATACCAGACGTGGACTGGAGCATCCCAGCAGCAGCATCAACTAGGAGCAGATTTATCCTGGACTCCTTCAGGGTGCCTTCCTCAAGCAACTGGTCATGGAACCAACTCGGCAGAAGGCAATACTGGACCTTGTGCTCACAAACAGGGACAGTGTGATGGGGGTAACAGTGGGGAGCACCTGGGTAACAGTGACCACCAGTCATTGTGGTTTGAAATCACAGAAAGAGCAGAACCAAACCACACAAAAACACGTATCCTGGATTTTAGGGGGCAGACTTTGGGAAATGGGAGATACTTCAAAGAGGCATTAAGGGAATGGGACAGGAATCAGGGGTTGAGGAACAGTGGGCAGTATTTAAAATGGGGATTATAAGAACAACAGAATTATGCATTAAGCAGGTTAGCAAGAGGAAAAGGAAGAGGAGACCATTATGGTTTTCCAAAGAGGTAGCAAAGAAAGTGAAAGCCAAAAGATTGCATTCAGGCAATACAAAAAGACACAGGCAGAAGGGATAGGAGAAGTACCAGGAGAAACAAAGGAGGCAGGGAAGTCAGTAAGGAAGCCAAAGCTCAGACAGAAGAACACATTGCAAAATCAGTGGGTAAAGGGACAAAACCTTTACAGGTGCATAAGTGAAAAAAAGAAAGAACAAAGGGAGGGATAGTGAGACTGAAGGGGAGGATGGGAGCCGCGTGAGGATGACAACAATAAAGCTGACATATTGAACAGGTATTTCTGCTCAGTCTTTACTAAGGAAGAGGGGTAATGGGTCTGAAGGGAGTACAAGGGGTGAGAATGGTGCAGAAATGGACACAAGTCCCTTTACACGAGAAAGGGTCCTGAAGGAACTGGAAGTAATAAGAGCTGATAAAGCAATGGGGCCAGATGGGGTACACCCCAGGGTCCTTAAGAACTAAGAGAGGTGGTGGCTGAACCTCTGGCTATCCTGTTCAGCCAATCACTGGAAACAGGGAGGTACCCAAAGACTGGAAGACAGCAGATGTAGTCCCCTTATACAAAAGTGGGAACAAAGAGGAAGCAGGGAACTACAGACCAGTCAGCCTCACCTCGGTAGTGGGAAGATCATGGAAGCACTACTGAAGGAGAGATTGGTGGAACATCTGGTTGTCAATGGACTACAGGACCCAAGGCAGCATGAGCTACCAGGAGGAGGCCATGTCAGACCAACCTCATTGAATTTTTTGACTGGGTGACTAGGAGGTGGATCAGGGAGGGCAGTGGACATGGCCTATCTGGACTTCAGCAAGGCCTTTGACACTGTGCCACATAGAAGACTATTACACAAACTAGGGAATATGGGTGTGGGCAGGACAGTAGTGTGGTGGGTAGGTAACTGGCTGGGTGGCAGGACACAGAGGGTGGTGGTAAATGGCTGTCACTCCACAGAGGAAGAGTAACCAGTGGGGTACCACAGAGATCAGTGCTGGGACCGGTCCTATTCAACATCTTCATCAGTGACATTGTACAGGATCTAGAAGGCAGAATTTCACTGTTAGCTGATGACACAAAGCTCTGTAACAGAGTAGACACACCAGAGGTGTAGACAGAATGAGAAGGGACCTGAAGAAACTTGAAGAATGGTCAAGGGTTTGGCAGTTGAAATTCAATGCAAAGAAGTGCAAGATAATGCATATAGGCACAAAAACCCTGGCACAATATATCAGTTGGGGGTGAGGATATAATGCACCAAGCAGGAAAGAGATCTTGGGGTTGTCATCTCTGATGACCTCAAGGTGGAAACAGTGTGACAAGGCATCAGGTAAAGCAAATAGGATGCTGGGATGTATAGGCAGGGCATCACCAGCAGGAAAAGGGAGGTCATAATTCCGCTATACAATACACTAGTGAGGCCCCACCTGGAGTGCAGTGTACAGTTCTGGAGACCATACCTACGTAAGGACATAGACAGGGTAGAGAAGGTTCAGAGGAGGGCAACAAAGATGGTGCATGGGTTGCATCACAAGTCCTATGAAGACATGTTGAAGGAACTGAACATGTACTCCTGGAGGAGAGGAGTGAGAGAGGATATGATAGAGACATACAAGTTTCTTACAGGGAGGAACAGGGTGCAGGAAAACACTATTTTTAAGCAAAAAGATGTTTCAGGACTAGAGGGCATGGGATGAAGTTGGAGGAGGGCGATTCAGAGGAAACATGAGAAAGAATTTCTTCACAGAATGGGTGGTGGACAAGTGGAACACCCTGCCAGAGGAAGTGGTGGGGCTGAAACAATCACGGTTTAAGAATGCATGGAATAGACATAAAGGAATTCTAGAGGGCAGGGGTAAGGGGAAACAGACTTCTAGGAAAACAAACTGAACTTACAAGCTCAAATGGGCAGACTAGGTGGGCCATAGGCCCTTATCTGCCGACACTGTCTATGTATCTATGTATCTATGTATCTATGTGCACTTGTAAGCTTGCAATTCAAAACTGTGGTGGGGTGAGGTGAGTCATCATCGACCACACCCATTAAGCAGCCAGACTTTGCAGGTAGTTACAAAGTGGGTGAAAAACAGGAGAGGTGATGCGGGTGTGCACACCTTCTGTCCCGGTTTGGAAGTGAGAATTGTAGCAACAAGTGAAAACTTTGCAAACACCAAATATTGCCTTCCCATGGTCTCCAATTGTCAGGAGGTCTAAACCTCAATCTCAGGTTCTTGGCAATAATGGGAATGCAAGAAATCACAGACACATTGCATAAGAGTAATACAGCTCGTTTATTACTACCAAAAGGAAAATCACAGTTGCCCTAAGCAGTTCTTACCATTAGGAACTGGGAGTCAATGCTAAGCATTCCCTATACCTCGAGGAATCTCCATGTCTCCTGGGGTGTCTGAGGCAGAAGATGTAATGTCTTACATTATATATCTAAGATAATTACCATGGCAGCACACAAAGAGGAGGATAGGGAGAGTTACCAGGCAAAAGAAAGAGTGGTATGAAGAGCAGTTAGGAGCACAAATGTGCAAACAGAGTAGAATAGTGCCCAATCAGTAAAAAAAGGGGATACATTCTTTAGATATATAAATGAGAAAAGACAGACCAAAGGAGGGATAATAAGGTTAAAAGGGGAAGGGGGAGTTTGGGAGGAAAAGCACCAAAAAAAAGCAGACATATTGAACAATTACTTTTGTTCAGTATTTACAGTGGAAGGGGTAGGTCACAGACCAAAGATAAGGGATAAGGGCATTAAAGAAAGGGAGATGGACACTATTCCATTTATGGAGGAGAGAATTCTCAAGGAACTTGTTCAATTAAAAGTAGACAAGGCAATGGGACCAGACGGGGTGTACCCTATAATACTGAGGAAGCTCAAGGAGGTACTGGCTTTACCTCTGACAGCTCTGTTCAACCTATCACTAGATATATGTAAGATTCTGGGGGTCTGGAGGAGGGAAGATGGGGTTCCACTACACAAAAGTGGAAATAGGGAAGAGGCAGGATATTACAGACCTGTCAACCTGACTTCAGTAGTAGGTAATGTAATGGCATCACTAATGAAGGAAAGAATTGGGAAATATCTTGCAAGCAGTGGATTACTGGATCAGAGGCAACATGGGTTCAAAGATAGGATGTCTTGCTAGACAACCTGATTGAGTTCTTTTACTGGGTGACTTGGGAAGTGGATCAAGGAGGAGTGGTAGATGTGCCCTTCCTGGATTTCAGTAAGGCCATCAATACTGTTCCACATAGAAGATTGGTGAGCAATGTGGGCAACCTAGGAGTAGATCCAAAAGTAGTAAAATGGGTAAGAAATCAGCTAAGCAATAAGAGTCAGAGGGTGGTGATAAATGAGGCCCATTCTACAAAAGGCAAGGTGACAAGTGGGGTGCCACAGGGGTCAGTACTATGCCCTGCTCTCTTCAATGTCTTTATTAATGACATTGCAGAAGAGCTGGAAGGGAAAGTAAGCCTATTTGTGGATGATACAAACATCTACAGCAGAGTGGATACATGGGGAGGAAGGGAGGGGCAGGAAAAATTAGGGATGATCTAAATAAGCTGGAAGATTGGGTAAGGGAATGGCAGCTGGGTTTCAATGCAATAAAGTGCTAAATCATGCACTGTGGGCACAGAAGTCCAGAGGCAATGTTCCAATTGAGCAGGGAGGTATTAGCAACCACAAAACAGGAAAGGGACCCGGGGATAATCATTTCTGATCACATGAAAGTAGCCAAGCAGTGTAATAATGAAGTGGGGAAGACTAGCAGGATGCTCAGGTGTGTAGGGAGGGGCATTACCAGCAGAAGGAGGGAGGTAGTATTACCCCTGTATAAATCACTAGTAAGATTCCACGTTGAATACTGTGTCCAGTTCTGGAGGCTCCCCCTCCAGAAGGACATAGATAGGGTAGAGGTGGTACAAAGGAGGGCTACCAAAATGGTGCAGGACCTGTATCAAAACCCCTATGAGGAAAGACTCAAGGAACTAAATATGTACTCTCAAGAGGAATGGAGGCAAAGGAAGGATATGATAGAAAAGTTCAAATACCTCACAGGTATTAATAAGGTACAGAAAGGTAGCATTTTCCATAGAACAAAAATGTTCCAAGACAAGGGGTCACACTATGAAGCTGGAGGGGGAATACTCAAAGGAGAAGTGAGGAAATATTTCTTCCAGGAGAGTGTGGTGGGTGCCTGGAACAACCTCCCTGCAGAGCTGGTGGGTGCTAAAATGGTAACAGGATTTAAGCATACATGGGATTTACACAAGTGTACTTTAGAAGTAAGGCAAAGGGGTAGAAGACTGGAGATCGAGTAAGGTCTTTGGTAGCACAGTAGGTGGGGAATATAGAGCAGACTAGGTAGGCCAAGAGGTCTGTATCTGCTGACAACTTCTATGTTTCTGTGTTCTTTGTATGAAAACAGAACTTTCTTGAATGCTGAAGCTGCAGCTTGTCTCTCTGTCTCTGTCTGTCTATCTGTCTGTCTGCCTGCCTGTCTTTCTGTCTGTCTATCGATCTATCTATCTATCTGTCTGTCTATCAATCTAGCTATCTACCTGTCTATCAGGCTATCTATTTACTCATCTAATTTAAATATTTCTCAAGTGGAACTCGGTGCCCGTGCCTGCTACTGCTTCTTTCTCCTCCCTCCCCTGTAGGTCACCCACCCCCTTTCCCACTGTTTATGTGTTTTATATTTTATATATAATACAAGTGGACTGGGGTGCCAACCCTCGGTACTACTTCTCTTCACCCCTCCAATCCAGGTCACCTGCCCCATTCCTGTTATGTGTATGGCACCAATGGGGTGCCCACCTCCAGTGCCACCAAAGAGTAACCCAACACTGGGATGCCCAATCCACAGGATCAAGCCCCTGTAATAAGGAAAGCAATCTCTTGTTGATTTATTTTAACCAGTAAAAAGAAAAACATCCCTTGATAATCTGACCCCACCACTGTCCTCCACCTACCCCCACCCCGCACTCCCACTCTGCAGCCACCACCCCAAAAACCCACATACACCCTCACTCACCTAAACATGTCCCATGAGATAGGTTCACTCTTTGATTGAAGACATGTCATGGTGCTGTAACAAGTGATTGCAATTGGAGAAAATAAGGCAACTTCATACGAACATATGAAATTTGCCAGCAGATAAAGGCCTAAAGGGCTATCAAGTCTGCTTGAATGTGCAGCTAGCACCCCTTATTCTGCAGCTGTCCCTCCCTTCCACCCTTCCCCTTCATTAACCCTCCCCCTTGTCCTGTCCCATCCCCTTTTGAAGCTGCCCACTGTTCTACTGGATACCACTTCTGCAGATAACACATTCCACCCAGCCACGACCCTCTCTGTAAAAAAGTATCTCCTCATCTCCCTTGTGAACCTTCCTCCCTCCAGTCTCATATCATGGCCCCTGGTGTCCCTCCCCTCCCTTACTTTGAACAGCCCCTCTGTACCTGTCTTGTTTATTCCTTTCATGTACTTAAAGGTTTCAATCATGTCCCCTCTGTCCCTCCTCTCCTCCAGTGAGTACATGTTCAACTCCCTCAGCCTCCTCTCGTATGATAAGTCCCCAAGCCCTTTGATCATCTTTGTAACCCTGCACTGCACCCCCTCCAGTAACTTAATGTCCCTCTTCAGATACGGGTGCCAGTACTGCACACAGTTATCCAGGTGCGGTCTAACTAATGACCTATACAGTGGCTGAATCATCTCCTTCCTCCTCAAGGATATACCCCTTGCAATACAACCCAGCATTTTGTTGGCCTTTACAGCGGCCTTCCTACATTGTGCTGAGTTGTTCATTGACCCTGTAATGAGCACCCCCAGATCCTTCTCTTCCTCTGTCTGTGCTAACTGCACTCCCCCCAGCTGGTAACTCCTCCTTGGGTTCTTCATCTCAAAATGCAGCACCTTGCACTTTTTGGCATTAAACCCCAGTTGCCTGGTGTCTGACCAGGTTTCAAGCTTTGCCAGATCATTCTGCAACCCCTGCCATCCCCTAGGTCATCCAACACCACCCCTACCTTGGTATCATCAGCAAACAGACTGATCTTGCTCTTGATGTCTCATGATATGTCTGCAAATGAATATCCCAAACAACACTGGTCCCAACACTTAGGCCTGTGGAACATCGCTCGTCACTACCCTTGGGTGTGAGAGCTCCCCACCCACCACCACCCTCTGTTGCCTTCCCTGAAGCCAGTTTCCTACCTATCTCACCAGCTTTGCACCCGCCCCTGTGCCTACTAACTTAACTCCTAACCTTCCATGTGGCACTGAGTCTAATGCCTTACTGAAGTCCAGATACAGGACATCCATTGCATAGCCCCTGTCCAGTTGCCTAGTTACCCAGTCATAGAACTCCACCAGGTTGGTTTGGCAGGATCTGTCTTGTATGAAGTCATGCTGTCTGCTGTCCTGTAGTCCTTTGGCCTCTAGGAGGGCTACCAGCCTCTCCTTCAGGATAGTCTCCATTAGCTTACCCACGATGGATGTGAGGCTCACTGGTCTGTAGTTTCCCGGTTCATCCTTGGGGCCACTCTTGTGGAAGGGCATCACATGAGCCATCCTCCAGTCCTGAGGTACACACCTCAGTTTAATGTATTTCAATGGGGTTTGACCATTGGTTCATAACTTTGTAATTTTTACTTATTTTTGCACCAAATTTTCAACATGGCCTTTTGGGGACTCTTCTTCATTACCAGTTGTGATGGAACTATACAAATCTGGCCCAAAAGGCAATTTTCTGGCCACTTTGTGAAATCAAATTTTGGGCAGAATTGAAAATTGTCACTACCCTTGTTCATAAGATGGGGTCATAACAAGGCTTTGTTTAACATTTGGGGTCACAATATGTAAAAATGACAAAGTTATGAGTATACGTTGACACTTTTCTATACTCACTCATAAGTGTTGTAATGTTGAATATTTCAACCCCAGGTTTTCAAAATGCCGTTTTTTCATACCACCTCATAAACATGACAGCTGCTGTTTTTCAGATCCTGACCAAAATGTGTTTTTGTACCTGTGGTGTGGAATTACATTCTGGTGAGGATTTGAACATGTTCACCCAGCAGGTTATGTGATGGAGTAATAAGAAGGCAATACTGCAAATCCGGTATTCAAATACCGTAAAATATGGGGCTGGCAGAATAGCCTAGACATTAGTATAATGAGGTGTGAATGAGCTTGGTACATCCAGCAGACCTGGGTTTGATTCCCACAACCTCCACTTCCATACTGTGTGACTTTGAGCAAGTCACTAAAGCTCAGTGCTCCCAGGTTGCCCCCCAAAAAAGGCACTTGTGCCAAGTGAGCCTTACCTTGTTAGCAAAGAATTAAAAAAAATGCTTAGGTTATGAGTGAATGTTGCAATATTAAAATGTTCATTCATAACTTTACTAATTTTCAATAGTTTGAATCCAAACATTCAACATAGCCATTTTCCCACACCATATCATAGATGAGACAGATGTAATTTTATAAACCCTGGATGAGATCTGTTTTTGCACTTGTTGTGTGAAATGATAGATTTTGGACAACATACTATAAATGCCACATATTATATTTATAAGGGGAGTCATAAAACGAGTATCTTGAAACTTTCAAATAAAAAAAAATAATTAATAAGAAACCTTTTTTGTAGTGCCAGTCTGCACCCCAGAGGGTATGTTTTGGGATCCCATGCCGGTTAGCTGTGTTTTGAGGTGAGCTCAGTGACCCAGCTACATAGGGTGACAGTGGAAGAATGACACTGTTATGCAACATCACTGCCCCGCCAGGGAATGTAAGCTGCAGGTTGCCCACATGGGCTCTGGTACCATATAGTGAAGACAACTCTTCACTTGGCATAGGGCCTTGTACCTCTGCATCTGTGGGTGGCAGAGGGCCCTGTGCATTGGCTGACTGATGAATTCATAGCCTTATGCATCTGTTTATGTGGCTGCATGGAGGCACACGGTCTAGAGGGTCCTGTTCTTCCTCAGCTCATCAGAAAACCCCATCAATTCCTGCACAGAACTGTAAAGCCTGCAAGGGCCCTACACTTCCATAGGCAGACAGAGTCTTTCCTGGGCTCAGGGCATAAAGGGTCCTCTGCATCTGCATTTGTTCATGAAGGTCCTGATGAGACGTGCATGAATGAAGATACAGCTCTGCTATCTCATAGGGAAAGGAAGTTTTTGCAAAAAACTTTGCAGATGCATCAGTTAGGGCTCAAGGTAATGCAATGAAGGTATGGAAATGTGTTAAGGTTTTCAACCCTGACTCCCCACCACCATCCCACAAGCAGCAAAAGAAAAAAAATTAGGGTTTTGGGTCTCTGGAGTTTTGACAAATCAATGTTGGGGTCTGCCTTAGGGTTGTCAGCCCTAATGCCCACCACATTTACTGAGCAAACAACATCAGATGTGCTCTCCTTTCTTCAAACAGGGCCCACAATAACTATTATGATTATTATTTTTGTCATTACCAGGACCACCTCTCATGAGTATATGTTTTGTATGCAAAATACTGTATTGAGGAGCAAGGTGGCCATCAATTAATCAAAAATCAGAGTCAAGGAACCATAACTGAGTGGTGTTCTTTTTTGTGGTGCTGCTGCAAGTGTATACAAATTATTATCAAATAAGTAATCTGGTTCCACTTTAAATAAGTGTGAATGGTGCCAAAAGGCCTGTCAAATACTTTGCAGAGTCTGAAAACAGATAAAACAGAAATGTACTGGTCCTTACTTGAAAGTGTGCTTCATTTACATCTTGGCACAGTGGAGAGGAAAACAAGCCCTATGATAGTGTTGATAGTTTGGGTCACAATGAGTGAAAAATAGGAAAGCTATGCAAATGACAGCTAACCTTGGTGCAAAAGCAATAATTCAATGGTTACTCTGGAAAGGCAATGCCAGTAAAGTCAAGTTTCAAAGAAATCCAAAACTAACACATATACTCCTTTATATCAAAGCATCTTGGAAAGCACCTGCAAATCATAATGAAAGAATTAGACTGGTTCTATTTCAAGCAGGCGTGCATGGTGCTAAATGTCATATCATACTCTACAAAGGCTGAAAACAGATGGCACAGATTTGTGTTTCATCCTGGCTAAGACTTACCACTGTGCCTTATATGGATCACTGGATATGGAGGGAAGGCTTTGACCTCACACTGAGTCTACATGGTGCTTTGTAACTGGTACAGCCACATATTTCCTGCTTTAGCCTTGGCTGAAACAGGTAAGCCCTTTGCTTAACATGTGACACTTTAAATTATCCATGTGCACGGCATGCTTGTGTGCCTTGTTGAGTTTTATAGAACAATGTATTGAAGAATATATATGTTAATTAAAAAAATAACAGTTTTTGAAGTTATTATATTAGTAAACAACACAAGTATCTGCTGGCTGCATTGTGTAGTAGTATGCATTATGAAAATGAAAGCCATAGCAGCATATGTCTTACTGACTGCACACAATTACAAGTGTATGAGTATGTGATGTGCATACATGATGCCCCCATAATCTCTTTACCTGTGTCTGGTATCTTCTGTTCTTTAATTTTCCTAAAATGTTCTGTGCATACATAATCTCATCTCTGTGCAGTGCTGCACTACTAAATTACCAGTGCACATGTTGTGTAAGCAGCAGTGCACTACTACATACACAGCACTTGCATACATACTCAGAATATGTTTTTCTTGTTAAAACGATTAAAATGTTTATAGAAAATGCAAACAAAAAAGGAGATGCAAAGCATATTCATGCTTTTCTACCAAGATGGCTTGCTCTAAGGACTGTGGTTCCTTGCCCTAGCTCATAACCTTTTGTGAAAATGCATAGATAGCACTTATCCCCAACAATGGCACAATGTAGTGCGGTTCCTGTGTTTCAAAACAATGCCTCTTTAGATTCTTTGTGTAAGATTGCTGAGCAGTTAATACAAATGTAAATACAGCTGCCATTAGATCAAGTCATCCCTCACAGATGCCAACTACTGCAAATATAAACAAAAGAGAAAATTCAAAGCACATTCATGCTTTCTGTGAATAATTTTTAGACACATACTGTGTAGGTGTATGTTTCTGCTAGGTGGGCTAGGGACCTGAGATTATCATTATCCATCAACCACATTTGTTCAATGCACATGTGTGTGTAGTGTGAGTTGGAACTCATCAAAGTTTATCAGTGTTTAAAGTTACTTTAGCAATACACACATCTGTATATGGCTGCTGGCTGTGGTGTGACATCATCTGAAATACTCCTAAGTAACCCTATATGCAGAACACTTAAAATGCCAAAAATGAAATACAAAATAGAATAAAGCATGGGGTGGTGTGTGTAACAAAATGTTTACACACACACAAAGGGTTAGCTGCTACATAAACCCAGAGAGCAGAGCTCAAGGGTTTTGTGCACAGCATCTAACCCTGATGGTGTTTGTAAACTTTGAGTTAACACACACTACCCCCATATTTTATTTTATTTAATTGCTGGGTCTCCCTTTTTTGGCCACAGTAATTATATAAAATAGCAGCAGTTCCAGTGCAGCCTCACTCCAGTTCAGTTTTCAGCCAGTCTGCAGAATTTTGTTCTCAGAGGTTTCACAGTTTAAAAAAAAATATTTTTCTATCCCATGTGTGAAAAATATCACTTTTTTTCTGATTTAACTTGCTACCGTGTTTCTTTGGTGGCTGGGTTGTGAGCGAGAAGGAAGCATCGAGCCAGGAAGAGAGAGATACTGCAGCAGGCACATGTGCAGAGGAAGGAGGACCATGTGCACATTTTCTATTATAAACACTCCTTTATAACTGCAAATTATGCCAGTCCACCTATGTCAAAAAGGGGAGACCCAATTATTATAAGTATATTTGTAATTTTGTGCTTATTGTTACTTTTTTTCATACATATCCTGTATCCTATTATTGGTGAGTCATTGAGTCACTCAGACATATGTTAATATTGGCTGCAAAAAAAATCATCTTGCTTCTGCATTACTCACACAAACATGTCTGGGAAACAACCATCCAAACAAATGTGCCAGTGGTCCCTGTCATCCTTTAGCAAATTAGCTGTTACTGATGACTATCACTGTAGATTCTTTTTTTTTTTTGTGAATAAACCTTATTTATTTCATCCTAGACTCATCCATCTTCATCTTGTACCATGACTACAGTACCACCACCCCTGCCACCACAGCCAATAATGCCATCACTTCCACTTCTACTGCTGTGGTCACATCTTTTACCCTATGGTCAGCACAACCACCACCATATATGCCACCACTGTGACTGGTCATCTGTCTCATAGCAGTCTTGTTGTCCAATAACAGCAAGTTACACATACTTCCTCTTCTTCTGAGATTGAAGATTAGGGTGACTCTTCTGGGTCAGTGTATCGATCTTCAAAGGAAGACATTATGTTGGAGTATCTGCCAGAGCCAGGGTAGGTAGACATGTATGGTGATGATGATGATGAGGAATCCTCATAACATTCACTACAGTAAAACAGAAGTTGCAAGGTTGGAAGTAAAAATTGTACGATTAAAGGCAGTCCATCTTGTCTCACTCTTCCTTCCAAGAAAACCAGGCCACTATGACATTTCCTCGGTGGCAGAAGTAGGGTCTCAGCTTCTAAATCCTGCATCTCAAGAGGTAGCCCAAGCAACAACTCCTTCTGGTGGAGGTATGAAATCTATGGAGGGTCATATTGCTGTGTGACACCTCACCCTGGACTCTTTGATCCAGCATAAATCCGCACCTTGCACAATTTGTCTCCACATGAGTTTGTTTTCTAATATTTACACTGGGGGCAAATTGTTTCAGGAGCAAAATGTGCAGGGTGCCAATTCTTGCCACGGTGAAGAGTGCAGGGTGAGATGTCACACGGCAACAGAACCAGCACAAGTTGTCATGTAGCCTATATCAAAAGTGGTGCAAGTGGGGACATCCAGAGGGAAAAAGATGGGTTGCTCTTTTATGGCTGATCAAAACAGAAGAAAATTGATGCAGTCACAGCCTGTAGAGCAAGTACTACAGATCATCCTCTCAGTACCATCACAGCTTTTTTTCACTGGAACCTCTGGATGTTTGGACTGTGAAGGGTGCATTCCTTCCTGGCATTTAAGGACTAGCAGACAACTAAATTTCATACCTACCTACTAGCATCCCATCTGACAGACTTTTTAATAGTGCTGGTGATGGGGGTTCTCCAAGCATATCCAGTCTGGACCTGTAACATGTGAAAAGGTTAGTATTGCTGAAGTCAGATCTACCACTCTTAACTTTTATCTGTCTGTTCTGTGTATACAATAAATTCTTTGCAAAAAAACTCTATTAATGCATCAGTAAGGGTTACTATTAAAGTGACAAAGTATGGAAATAAGATGTTAGGGTTTTCAACCCTAACTCTGCATTCCTCCCAAGCAGCCAAAGGGGGCAAAGAAACACAAGCAACCACAGACATCCACCATCAGGTAAGACACGCAACATACAACTCTTTCTACGTAACACAAGAGACATCCAACATCACAGTCCAGAGCTTCTGTAGCCATACATACACATTCACATTTGCACGCCACCTGGGAAGTACGTTAAAAAATTCCCATCGGATCCCAATTTAAATTGTAAGTAAGGGAAAACACATAGCAGGGTGTCTGGTAATGCTAAATTACCACATGTCCCAGGTGGCTTGTGAGGCATAAAACAGAGTCAAGTGCCTTCAACTGCCTGGGAAGTGCAGTATCTGAATTTGAGAGGATCACATTGCAAATTGTAAGTAAGCAATACCACATGTCAGGGTGTGTGACAGTGCTAAATTGCTGTATGCCCCAGGTGGGTTGTGAGGCATGAGGCACAGTTGGGTGCTTTCAACCACCTGGGAAGCACAATATATAATTTGCATAGGATCACATTATAAATTTTAAGTATGCAGTGCCAAACAGCAGGGTGTGCAGCAATGCTAAATTGCTGCATGCTCCAGGTGGGTTGTGAGGCATGAGGCAAAGCTAAGTGACTCAACCACCTGGGAAGTGTGATATAAAATTCTCATAGGATCAAATGGTAAATTGTAGGTAAGCAATAACACATGACAGGGTGTATGGTAATGCTAACTTACTGCATGCCCCAGGTGGGTTGTGAGATGGGTTGTGAGGCATGAGGTGCAGCCAAGTGCCATCAACCACCTGGGAAGTGCAGATGTCTTCACTCAGCTGCCAAAGGCACCTATGCTGCCATGGAAGTGCAGGGCCCAAAGGGCCCTTTACTCCCTTTGGGCCCTGAGCTTCAGTGCCTACATGGAAGATTGCATGCAAGTGCCAAGTGCCTTCAACCACCTGTGGCATATATCCATGGCTACAGAAGTGTTAGACCTTGATGATGGATGTCTCTTGTGTCATGTGGAAATAGTATATTGCTTGCCTTACCTGATGATGGATGTCTGTGGTTGCTTTTGTTTCCTTTCCCCCTTTGGCTGCTGGGGGGAGGTGGAATTTGGAGTTAGGGTTGAAAACCCTAACATCACATTTCCATACTTTTCTCACTTTAATAGCAACCCTATCTGTTTCATTAACTGAGTTTTTTTTTTTTTTGTAAAGAATGTCCTTACATTTTAAGATTGTATAATCATATCCTAATTTGCCTCTGGGAGTGAAGGACCATCCAGGCCCTGGGCTCCCATCCCTCTATTGATGCAGACATGTATGTTGCTGTGGAAGTACAGGGCTCTCTGGGCCCTGTGCTTACATTTGAACAAAACAGCTACCAAATTGTCAGCATAGCCTTCTTATTACACAACCTCATTAACCATGTACTATAAATTTTAAAATCCAGCCAAAATGTTCTTCCACACCACTCAAACAACATTCAGCACCACAGGTGTGAAAACATAGTTTGGGCAGGATTTGAAAAATTACTGCTGTCTTGTTCATGAGGTGGTGTAAAAAAATTGCTATGCTGAAAATTTTGGTCAAAATATTTTAAATTACCAAAGGTACAAGGGAGTGTAGGAAAATGTCAGCAGATGCACACAACTTTGCCATTGTTACATAGTTTGACACCAAATTGTAAACATAGCCTTTTTGTGACCCCACTTCATGAACAAGCATGTTGAAAATTGTCATATCAGGCCCAAAAGGTGATTTCACTAAGAGACCAAGAAACCACCTTTGGGGCCAGATTTGCATAATAGCAATAATATTGTTCATGAGGTGGGTTCCCAAAAAGGCCATGTTGAAAATTTGAGGTCAAAATATGCAAAAATGGCAAAGTTATGCCACAAAGTTGAAAACCCCATTAACATACATAGAACCAAACTTACAATAAAACTCATTTATCTTAATGTGTTTGGGGAAATCCTTATCATTCACATAAATTGGGTTTCAGATAATTGTCAGTGCTAGCCAGTGGACATGAGCTGTCAAACAGAAGCACACAGGAGCACACAGAGACATGAGACTTCATTGATGAAGTTTGTCGCATCTTTATTAAATTAAATACAGTGCTGTAATTGGAAACAACTTTGGCAGTTGACTTAATTGTACAAAACACAGACTACCATTTGTGTGGATGCTCAGTTGGCAATTAATTTATTTTAATCTCTTCCAAATGTCTCTTCCACAATATTTTCATCCTCATATTTTACAACCTTATGTTCATCATATCTTTATTATACACAATTTCCATAAACCACTTTTTATTCTCATTGTTTTTCCTTCTTGCCCCCGACATAAATCCAGCGGGCTGCCACAACATTAAGAAACACCATTTTCATTCTTGTTTTCTCTTATTGCCCCCCAGACATACATCTGGGGGGCCACTTTCTTCATTTTCTTCTCTCTTGTTGGGTAGGCATGTACACACATACCACTCATTTGTCTGGTGTTGTTCTGTGGCCCTCTGAGTCAGATTATCCCACCGCATTCTCATCCCCCTCCCTTTTTTCTGTGCCCCTTCTTCTTCTCTGCAGTCCACCTTTGGCAGTCCTGGCAGACCTGCTGTCCACCTTCCCCAGTCTGCCCCTCTCCTGCTCACCTACCCCTTTCTTTTTCCCTTCCTGTTCTTTCCCTTCTTTTTAGGGTGAGTGAGTAAAGATTTTACTGAAGCAAATTATGAGCTCTCTCTGCCTTGCCTGCCCTATTTAAACCCCCTTTGCTCAACCCTCTCTCTCTCTCTCTCTCTCTCTCTTCCTTACCCAATTGCATTCCCCTCTGCTGGCATGATGTTATGAGGCTCTGCCCCTCTCTGAAATTCCCCTTCATATCACTCTCCATGTGTGGCCTGCCCTCAGTTCAGCTCCCCCAGGTCAATCACCATGCCCCCTTCCCTGCTGCTTGTCCCATGCCTAGCATCCATCCCATTGTTCAGGGTCTGAGACAAATGAGTCTGCCATTTTAGGAGGCAAACCTACTTGTTTGTAGGTTTGCTGAACTAATCCATTAGGGTTTTCTGTTTTTTTTTTTCATTTCTCCTGCATATGGTTTTCATGCAAAGTTGCGATAACAATAGCAGCTGTACTCTAGCAGCGACTGGCTGATTTTAGCCAAGAGGTCCTTATCTGTCAACAAATTCTATGTTTCTATGAATGCATACATACTTGAGTAGATATGCCATTACAGGTAATACAGCTGACAGCAGGCACCAGTTTTAGAAAGGTAAAAACAAAAAATCCAAAGAAAGCTAACAGTGTTTCCATTAATGATTGTCCCTAATAAAGGAGAACCCTTACAACAGTTTTGAACTAACCACAGGAAAAAAAAAGTCCTTGTCAAGCTCTTCATCCCAGCATGCATGCATGCACAGTTTCCAAGGTGTCAGTACTGCAGCTACAATCCATAGTAGTGGCAAATTGCAGAGCTTGTCTTTTATGTTTCTTATGTCACAAATTATGGAATTCCCCAAAACTAAACTGCTGTGCCGCCGCCACTACTTTTTGCTGACTAGCAAGGCATTCCAAAGTTCAATGTTTTTGTCTGATGTCAAGGTCTGTGTGTTTTTGTTTTGACAGTGGGAAAGCTTAAAATCTACAAACTAGGAAAGCTTGAAATCTGCAAACTGTGATATGATATAAAACACTGTGAGTACAGCAGCTGATAATTTCTGCTTAAGTAGACATCAGTGTTGGCAGATTATGTAGTGATTGCTTTTAGGGTACAACATAATTATGGGGATGTCATTTGGAGGGTGGGGGTGCCACTTGACACCAAGGAAATAAGAAACAGTATGGGATGGCGATCAGTTGGGGGGGGGGGGCTACTAGTCACCAGGGACAAATTATAGGATTTTTTCCCTCACAAAAAAGGATTGGCCCCAAATGAAAACGTGTTCCTTTTTTGTTTCATATATCTGGGAAGCAAGTCACAAAAAAGGATGTGAAATGTAACAAAAAACAAATTTGAAGGTAATTTGTTAAACATTTTTCGTGCAAAATCCACATACTGGAGTCCCAAAGAGAAAGATGTGTTGTTCTCTCTTTCTCTCTCTCTAGGATGTCAGTTTTGAGGGTTTCGAACATTTTTATTTGGGGGTGTGGAAATGAGATGGTGACAAATAGAAAAGGATTTTTCTCATATGAAAAAGGATTATTTTTTTCATACAGCTAAGTTGAAGTGCTTACTGAGCATGCTGAGAATCAGACATTTTAAAAAAAATTAAATTACTTTAGAAATGAACTAATGTTTTCACCATACCAACAAAATGCACATCTGTGGGCCAGTCCCTTTCTACCCTGAAAATTTCAGACCAAAATTCCAAACTATCTGGGTTGTAGGCCTCATCAAAGAAAATTGCACCTCCCTCTTGAACAAGGGTGTAGACAGACATACTCATTGTACACATTTGTGTACAGTTTTGTTGAGTGCTTGTCACAAACCATAAGCCACTCTGTTAATATTATCATTCTAATCTGTAGTATTTGGGTTATTGTAGGCCACTGAGGAGTGTCCAATACATGTATAACCTCTTTAGAGAGTAGAGGGGTCATCTGACAACAATCTGACTTGTTTGGAAGGGGGTGCCATTTGGAAAGGATGTGTACATTTCTTAATTGGGGGGGGGGTAACTGTTAGAGATTGTGTACAAGATGGAAATTTCTGGCTACACTCCTGCTCTTGAAAAAATGCACTTTTTGCACTATCCAGATCTCAGAATCCACACAACCAACCAGAACTAAACTTAGCACATCCAGAGACCTACTGCATGAGAAAGGGCATGCAAAATGTTGTGCAAATCAAGTGAATGGTTGAAAAGTTAATACAGTGCAAACACTGGGGTGTAACATTAAACTGCCTACTTAACCCTAGCTATAGTGGTGCAACCATGCCACTGTAATAGATAATTACATCTGAAAGATCCTCTTTGTCCCTGATTAAAATCAGTTTTGGGATTGCACTGGCTAATGGATGATGACATATGCTTTAAGGCTTTAAAGGTGGAGAATAGCATATTGTTATAACATATATAGGGTTCCCAGTTTTAGGTGTTTATTTTTTGTAAAAAATGTGTTTATTTTAAGCATTTTTCTCCCCCTTTCAGATGTAACAAAAATCTGTTATTTTCAGAGTGATCAATTTCTTGGACAACAAAAATCTTTATAAATCAGTGTTTATTCACTCAAGTTAAAAAATAGATATTACACTTTTTCAAACTGTGTACCATGACTATTGCATGTTAGCACCATAGATATTGCACCATATTAATATTGCATTAGTTTTGAAAAATAGTGGCATAAATGTAGAACTATACATATATAAGTATGTAGATGGTAATGGTGAGCTAGGAGCAGCACAGTATTAGAGCTCCATTCCACCATATAAGTGTAAGGTGTAACACAAAAAAAACATGATCCATCCACATATCCAGCTCACAGCTGGTCAGCTGAAAGAGTGGGACCACAATGAAAGTCAATGTTTTTTGGTTGTAACTGATTTCCTTATTAACGGTGGTGTTTTATCGGTGTTTATCGGTTATAACCTAAACCCAGAAATGCTAAGCATATACTACAGCTTATCCTTTTACATGAGGGGTGATTTTTTCAAAAGTGATTAAAAATGATGCAGCTGGGGTAAGATACTCAAATTGGCAACACAAAGATGTGAAATATAATTGTGCCATTAAGTCCACAACTGCACCAAAACCGACACTTACACTTGCATCATAGTTGTGGCATATTTGTAGGCTACAGCATAATTCCATTACTTTGGTATCACTAGTCTTGCCACAAGCACAGACACAGCAGATTGTGGCAAAACTATCTTCTGATGGCAGCACACCATTCTGATGCAGGTACAGCTGTGATTTGCAAAACGAAAGGGATGCAGCTTACTGCTGTGTCTTTCACAACTCTTTGAAAATACAGGCCAGTGCCACTAGTTCCACGTTATATACACTGTTTTCCCTCTCAAGTGTCATATCTTAATTCTCCTGCCTAAGAATGCCTGTGCTCTGCTGCACAACTCTGCCCTGCTCCTTACCAGATGTAGGGGCAGCTACAGAAATAACCATGTGCTTTTATTAAATATTGCCAGTAATGTGATCCAAGTTCGAAGATGTGGATGCTGCAGAAGCAGACTATAATCTGATTCCAGATCATTCAAATCAACAGTATGCTGCATCCCACAATCTTTTGTTCCTTTCACGCCTCTTGTGTTTCTCCCTATAGGTGTGTGTTTTAGGATGATACTGGCCCTGCTGGTTCACAGCAGGTCCTTCACATTGATGGAAACTCATGTTCCTCTGTTCCATTCTGCCCTGGCCCTGGTCTGATGTGCTTGCATTTTAATGCTGGTTGACTTATGTGTTGTCTCTGAAAAATCTTTTAGATTATCCTGAGCTACCACAGGCTTTCATTAACACACCCTTTTCTGCAGCCACATTGTAGCATTTGTGTCCCACTCTCTTCCACCCAACTCCATAAATGTGTTAACAAATAAAAATCAACCTTCTAGTACCCTCTCAGCACTCATTTTCCACCTTCATTTCTCCAAAATAAATTATGAAATTATTTTCTGTAGTATGTTAGTGTAAACATGCTATCTCACATATTTAAATGGTAGCTGCCTGATGTGTTATATGGAAGGCTGTGTCAGCTGCCATGGGAACAGATGCTTGACATGAGCTTGTACAACCCTGGGAGAGAGAAGAGAGTGGGAAAGAATCCCAGGAGTAGAGATTAGAGATGCAGTGAAGTTTCATTTCACAGACAAAGTTCTGGTAAAGTCAGGAATTTCATCTTGTGGAATATTTTGTGAAATTTGCACATTTCATGAAATATTCTGTGGATGTGAAATGTGAACTTTCACAAGTGAAATGCAAACTTTTACCCATGAAATGCTAAATTTCACCCACAAACAATGGAATTTCACCTGCAAATGGCAAAATTTTGACCATGAGTTGCAAAATTTCACTGTTCGCCATTGAAATTCTGTCATTCCCAGGTGAAATTAAGCATTTCACAGGTGCAATTTCTCATGTTGCTGGTGGAATTTTACACTTCACACTCACAGAATATTTTGTGAAATGCCCAAATTTCATGAAGTATTTTGCAGAGCAAAATTTGCAGACTTTGCCCATCTCTAGTAGAGATACGCCAAGCTGGCAAACTTCACATCACAAATGAATTCCCAACATTTGTCAAATCTGTGATATATGAAGGTCCAACTTCAGCAAGTTTACAGCAAGAGATGTGGCACCTTTTTCAAGGGAAATCATGCAAATTGCTGCAGTGAAGCAACTTCATCATGACTTTGCCTGACTTCACCTGATATCCTGAAAATGTCCCACTTCCCTATGAAAACTCATTTCAAAGTGGTGATGTGAGAGTTTTGCAGCTTTGCCAGACAAGTAAAATTTTGCAACACCTTTTCCTAAGGGGTTTAAGGATGGGGAGGAGATAATTTTATTTTTTAAGAAGAGTGTAAGATTGGTGCCAAGGAGGTGTAGAATAGATGATTGTATTTTTTGATGTCATGCATCTGCTGGTTTTGGGGAGGTGGGTGGGGGAAAGAGGTAACACAAGAAAGATGGGAGAGGGGATCTATTATTGACATCCAATTTACTACAAAAAAGGTTTTTCTACCAAATTTAAATCCTTGAATTTGAATCCTTGAATCTCAGACCAGCAAAAACAAAACATTGTAAGAGTCACACACCACTACCTTTTGCTACCCAGTACTGTACCATATGTTTCAAGGTACAAAAGATTAAGAAGGATTGTAGTATTGGTATATTTACATGTGCAGCTTCTAATGAATAAAAAAGTTCTTCAAAACTTCTGCATGTCTCACTTTCAAATGTCAAGAGCTTAGCTACCTATGGGAACATTTTCAGTCTTACTGATCACCTTACCTTTCTCTTCTGCTTATAACATAATCATGTGCAGTGTAGCCTGCCAAGATGCAATGCTCATGTGCTCTTGACAGAGTTCCTGCCAATGATAGTGTAACAATCCTGCAGGAAAATAATGTCGCCCTATACCAGTTATTACAAGTAATCCTACAGGAAACTGTGGCATCAGTATCATGGGGCACTTCATCCTTATATGCTGCACTGTTTAATTTTTTTATGGCTGGGGGCAGTGCCTGCGGCCATCTTGCTATAGCTGGAAAAATGGGATACCAAAGCACAAAAATTTGGAATTTTCAGTGCATCCTTCCACAACTCAAAATCACTATGCCAGTTGAAAGAAATACTATCCTCTTTCTATTCAGTAGACCAGTCCTAACACTATTTGTTCAGCTTGTTACAATAACATAAATACTGCTTGAAAGTTCACTTCAGAGAGAAAGAGAGAGAGAGTGAGAGTGAAAAAGTGTTTTACAGCCTGACAGCCTTATTGTAAATTTATTGCATGCTCTCTCTCTCTCTCTCTCCCTCATGCTTGCCATCTCTATTTTTCTCAATCTTAAAAGAAGCAGTGTTTATGCTGTTGCAAGAGGAGTAGCAAAGCAAAATCTCAAATGAAAAACAGGATTTTGGTTGCATGTAAATATCCTGTTATAGCTTCATGTCAGCAGTTAAACAGTGTTTGCCACATAATCAGCATGTTTGTAGCATAAACACTGCTTGAAATTCATTTCAGAGAGAGAGAGAGAGAGAGAGGAAGTGTTTTACATCATGACAACCCTGTTGTTAATTTGTCTTATGCTCTCTCTCTTTCTCTCATAATTACTGTCTCTCTTTTTCTCTGTTTAAAATAACAGGATAGTGGAGGTGAGATGCAATATCATGTGTTTAGTGGGGTCCTGATTTTACAATATATTTTGTAGGGCAGATCAGCTTAGATGCAACATCTCCTTTTCAGCTGGATTTTCTGTAGACTCCTGCTTTTACACAGTTTTAGGACATATTTACCCAGAACAACCCAGTTGAGGCACAAGATCTTGTTTTCAGTGTGATCATGATTGGACCAGTTTTACACTGTATTTACCCAAACTAGCACAACAGATGTACAATATTTTGTTTCCAAAGGGGTCCTGATTTTACCGATTTTTATATGTTTACTGAGGCTAGCCCAGGTGAGAGGTAGTTTTTAAATTTCCTTGGGGTCCATTTTTATAATGTATTTTTCCAGGACTGAGCAGAGTAGATGCATATTTTTCAATGGGCTATGCTGTACTGTGTCCTACTTTTACACATTTTTACTATATATTTACCACAGACAGACTAGATGAGATGCAATATCTCATTTTCAATAGGATCCTCCTTTTAAACATTTTTAGAGTGTATTTAGCCATTATATTTTTATTTGTTTTATTTACTGAAAACTTGGGAGATTACCTTTGAGCACTAGCACTTATTTACAAAGGTCCAACATCAAATATGTAGTCACAAAAAGCATTACAAGTACAATGAGCAGTTCCAGAGAAAATGCAGTTGAGTCAGGCTCAAAGCACTTAAAACAGAACAATTACATACAGTTTTAAAAAAATCCATACAGATCATTGGATAAGAGGCCATAGGTTATACACAGAGAGAAACTTAACAAAACAGTTTAATGGTTACAGCTGCACTGGACTGCAAAGACAGACCACAACAATATTTTAAACTGATTTAACTTGGGTAGATTCAGCAGTGTATCAGTCAGTTCTTTAAATCAGTTAACAGCCCTGGCAGCAAGTGACTGCTTGCCCAGCTGTGTATGCTGGAAAGGAAGCTTAAGGGCATTCCTGACCATGTTCCTGGTGTTGTATTGGTTGGACACAGTGCAGAAGAAATTTGTTAAAACAGGAGGTGTTAAGCCCAGGATTGCCTTTTTGGCTAGAAAATATGTCTGAAGCTTTATTCTGCATGGTAAAGGTAGCAGGTTAGTGAGTGCATAAAGGGTACAACTAAGAGTGTGGTTATCTGTACCAAGTACAAAGTGTCACTCCTTATTACAGATCAACTTTAATCCATTTAGCACCATGTCATCTGGCAGCTGCATAATCAGGAAGGCCAATCTCTAAAAGTGACAGAATGGAGCTGACCACAATAAGGTGCCTAGTCCCCAGTGAGATTGTTCCAGTTATGACATAGGGCATCCAGTCTTCTGTTAACTTTGACCACCAGATTGTCAACATGGGGAAACAAAAAATAAGGTGTCATCCAGAGTTATCCAAGGTATTTGAAGTTCTCCACTTGTATAAGGTTTTGCCTTTGGCCATTTTGGATGACAAAGGATGGATTTTACCTCCTCTGTGAAAGGCTAGAGAAAAGCATGGTCTTTGCATTTTGTAATTGAGGACAAGTTGGTTGTTGGAGAACCAGTGTTCTGGTAACAAAGTGACTTTGGAGAGCGTCACTAAGTCTGTCAGGGTCAGAGTTTTTTTGGAATGAATGACTGCATCATTGGAATATGGGAATATGTTGGCTATCTGACATGCACTGGGCAGTTGATTTATGAAGTGGCCAAACAGGAGTAGACCCAGGATTGAGCCCTAGGAGACATCAGTAGTTACTCCCCTGATGTTGGGCAAAGATGTATCAATCTTCACACGCTAGGAGCTATTGGTGAGATAACTTTGAAACCAATCACCTGTGTTCTGTGACAAACCCAGGCCAAGGAGTATGATAAGTAGGAGCTTACAGTTTACCAGGTCAAAGGCATTAGTAAGGTCAATGTATATAGCTCTGAGAAGGTCACCATTGTCAAGGGCCTGATGAACATAGCTGGTGTATTCCAGCAATTCTGTGTTGGTGCTTTAGATCTTATGGAAGACATGCTGCTGTACACACTGGACACTGTATTTGTCAAGGTATGTGACAAGTTGGACAGAGACTATTCTCTCAAGGGCCTAAAATTGGGGTGGGAAGATTGAAATGGGTCTGTAATTGGCAAAGCTGGTGTGAGCTCCACTTTTGTAAACTGGTGTAACCAGAATAGATTTCTACTCCTTGGAGAACTTCAAGTAGCTCAGGGATAAGTTAAAAATTCTAGAGATGCAGTGAGAAAGTTCCCTACCTCCAGGCAAGAAGCTTCATATCAACCGAATCAGTCCCGCATCTAGGTTTGCCAAGTACTCTACGATTGTATTTTAAGATGTGTTTTATTGAAACAGCATGAAAATAGACATGTAGTGAGCATGAAAACAGAATTTAGTGTACCCTAGTTCTGAGCCCACCATCTGGGAGGCTTTGAGATTGGGTTATATAAAATGGGCTATTGTGATAAGAAAATGGATGAGCACCACCACGCATGCAAGCTCTGCCAGCTTGCACATTCTTGGTGCACCTGCAAGTGGTTCCACATCTCAGCTCTTCTGGCCCCTCTTTAGAAGGACAAATGTTATCTGGGGCCAGATAGAGACTCAGGCAGCATCAGGAACTCGGGCCTAAGTGATGGTGACCAGACAGGTCAAACGGGACCCCCACTACCTCAGCTGCAGCCATATCAGCTCTGGCCAGATTTTGTTTTTCTGGTTTCCTGAATGTGCTTGTTAAACTGTCCATATGTAAAGGTGCTGATCCCTGGAACTGTATAAAAGGGAACGCAGCATCTCATGAGTCAATGAGTCAGTATAATGAAATTTTAAATAACTAAACAAACTAAACTAGTTCTGTATGTTCTGCAAGAACCAAAGTCATAGCAACACAGTAAGCCAAATTAATAAGGAAGAATTTCCAGAGATGATTTCATATATAGGGCTGCAAGTACTGTGTGCATACTAAAATAAGATGGTAATGTTTGAACTTGTTCTGAGTTACAAAATATATTCTGTTAAGATATTTATCAGTACTTAATCTCAAGGACAGATGTGTTCTCATATTTGCAGCATATGCTAAATGTAAAATGATGACTCTATCTTACCAGTATGTGGCATTGGAACCTAACTTAAATTTGTATCTCATAATAAATGAAAGAATATTCGTTTAAAATGTAAACTTATTCTAGTACATCACCTACCATACAGTATGATGCAGCAAACATCCTATGAGTATTCCATAATGTAATTGGTCAAGAAGCTATTAAAGATATGCATCCTATACCACTGAAGACCAAGGCAATAAAAAACACTGCTATAACCAAAACTGTTGGAGAGCTCAGATCATTCTTACAGTAAGTCTACTAAACTACTATATGGTATTTTGCCTAGGTCTGACTGGTTTTGAGTCATCCTTTGATTGTACTTTTTAAAGAAAGGTGTAAAGCATTTGTATTCTAAATTAATAAGAGTGATCTTAAAGAAGCAAAAGTCATATTATATTCTTCAGTACTGATGTGCTTTTAGCATACAGTATGTCATCCTGCCAGTGGTTCCAGATACCAAGAATTAACATTCCTTAAATGAAAGATCAGAGAAACACATAGGCCAGGATATTTAAAGAGCCAGGATTGTGCTCACATAATGTTTGCTCAGGTGCCAATTACTGCCTGGAACAAACCTCACATATATTGTAACATGCTGAAGCACACTGCAAACCCCTGCCCCCTACTGGCCACAGGGGGTATGTAGAAAATAGGGTGTAATGGGGCTTGCAGAAGCAATCCAGCTGTTAGGACCCACAAATGGCAATTGCACCTGTAGAGAAATCTACTGTATTCATACCTTTAAATACAAAGGAACCCATAGCACTAGCAAGGTGTTATGGGATCATTTGCATCCTACTAGAGACTCATTACAAGCTCACAGCAAACAGAGTTTGTGCTCCTCTCACATACACCACCAGTCAGGGCTGCCTACGTGCTGATGTGCATTGGTCTTCTGCCCTACAAATGCTCATATGTGTCATTGTCATATATGCCCTGGTGTCCAGTGGTCTCCTCTGTCCTCCCAACACTTGCCCATGTACATATGCAATGTGTCTTGGTGTCCAGTCAGTCCACCTGATGCACCAATTGCCAGCCCAGTGTTCCCTTATAACACAGAAGACCCCCATTCCACAGACTCTAGACCTGCCACCACCACCACTACAGAGAATGAGTCCCCCACCCCTCTACTCACCACCACCACCACCTGCAGTCTGAATGACAGGGAGGAATCATGTGCCTACTGTATTACAGTAGATGGACAATGGCAACCTGTCATTCAGACAGTGGATGCCTGTGGTGGTGGGTAGAGTGGTTGAGCCAGTTACTGCAGGGGGAAATCAGGATCTGGGGGCCTAGGGAGAGTGATGGAGGTGGGTCCAGAGTGGGTGGGATGGAGGGCTTTTTTGCTATGTGGGATGCATGGAAAGTAATCAAGTGGCAGGGGGACCACTGGACACCAGAGCAGATTGCATATGAATATAGATGGGTGCTCATGGGGTAAAGGGACCATAGGGCACTAGGTCAGTTTGTGTATATGCATGGGGGGACAATTGGGGGTAGTGAAGAGCAGGCCATAAGACCTGGTTTGGAGAGGCCATTATTAGCAAGGCACAAACAATTAGTTACTACCTCTCCAATCCTACTAATATGCCAATGCACCTATATGTAAGGCTGCTTTGCATAGGTGCTCTGGCATATTTTATAGATGCTCATAAATGGATTCATGACTCACTAACCATTCCATCCAATATGGTACTTTCAGCTCCTACACCATTTTGTGGGCACTAGAGGTTGTTAGAGAGTAGTCTACCCATCTGGCATCCACTATCCGGCCTTGAATATCCTGCCCACACTGTTTGATTCAATAGTACCTTCTGAAGTGAAGATAAATTACTCACAAAGAGCCAAGATGCATTAGTTAATACATTTTTTACTACAATTTTTTGTCAGTATATTTATGCTTATGAGTGCCTTCCCATTTTAAATCCAGACCAGGAATCCCCTCAGTGTGTGTATTAGGATATGGAGGTGGATATTGGCTTTAATTTGTGTGGTACTTTTATGAAAATACATACTGTATATACATCCTCAGAAAGAACTTCTAATGTAGATGCATTTTCAAAGTTTCCAGTAAAAGTCCTTAACTACACTGAAAACTACCGTATAACTACAATGTTACTACTAAGTGACTTCTGTGTAGTTACATGTAACTACAATGCAGTAGTTAACTAGTTTCACATTTGCAGTTTGGTATAGTTACACAATTTGCATGAACTAGTAGTTACTGCAATTACTGTTGCTTCCCTTCTGCCTCAAATCAATTCTGTCTGGTAAATGTAACTATGTATGTTACACTTTGCAACAGCTGTTACTTATGTAGTTACACTTCCAGCATAACTCAATTTTTCTGTTGCACTTTACAACAGCTGTTACATGTGTAGTTACACTTCCAGCATAAATCAATTTTTCTGTTACACTTTGCAACAGCTGTTACATATGTACTTACACTCCCAGCATAAATCAGTTTGTGCCAAAAAGAGATGGTTGATACACGGGGTTGGGGGGATGAGAAGGGACTTGGCAAGGTTGGAGGAATGGTCAAAAGTATGGCATCTTAGATTCAATGCAAAGAAGTGCAACATAATGCAACTGGGAAACAAAAACCCAGGGGAAGAGTACACAATGGTGGGGGGAAGGTACTAACAACAACAAAAATGGAAAGGCATGTGGGGGTAGTCATATCTAATGACCTTAAGGTAGGAAAGCAATGTGAGAAGTCAGTAAGGAGGGATGGGGGACATTGGGATGCATAGGGAGAGGCATCACCAGTAGAAAACAGGAAGCTGTTATTCCTCTGGACAGACAGTTGGTGAGACACCATCTGGAGTACTGCATGCAGTTCTGGAGACCACAAGTCCAAAATGACATAGACAGGAGGGAGGCAGTCCAGAGGAGGGAAAACAAAATGGTGTAGGGTCTGCACCAGAAGCCATATGAAGAGAGACTGCAGCTGTAGCTGAGAGAGAGAAAGAGAGAGAGAGAGAGAGAGAGAGAGCAACCACCAGCTTCCTTAAAGCTAGGAGGTGATTTAATAGAGTACACTGAATTGAATTCTTAAATTTGAGGCCTATGTAAGTAAGTAAAAGTCAGTGTTTTGGCTTTCTGTTTTTGGGGTTGACTTTTCTTAGTGTAACATTTATTTGCCAGGGAGGAAATCTAGCTAGCAGAATATTTGCAGTCTTTTGTGACTAGCCCTGGCACTTAAGCTCTGTGAAATGGGTATCTGATAAGGGGAGGAGCTGAAAGGGGCTTGAGGAACTGTGGATTCAAAACAGGAGTTGTTTGTGGACTCTGTCTGCTGTAGCTGAGAGAGAGGAAGGGAGAGCGCAGCCACCAGCTACCTTAAAGCAAGGAGTTGATTTAATAGAACACAGGGAATTGAATTCTTAATTTTGGGGCCTGTGTAAGTAAGTAGAAGTCAGTGTTTTGGTTCTCTGTTTTTGGAGTTGACTTTTCTTAGAGTAACTTTTATTTGCCAGGGAGGAAATCTAGCTGGGAGAATATTTGCAGTCATTTGTGACTAGACCTGATACTTATACTCTTTGAAATAGGTGTCTGAAAGGTAGGAAGGCATTCACCAGGGTGGTGGGTCAGAGTTATAGTTGATTGTTTCTGGATGGTATGGGCTTAGTCCCACCCATCCACCCCAAACACATCATTTCCTTTATATCAGGGGTTCTGACATCACATGGGTAAACACACTCACACACTTGCACACACATACACAAAAAAAAACATCTTAAACAGGAGGGGAGACAGACATGTGGGGAGTGGTGCAGTGCACTGGCTTTGGAGTGGCAGTCTTCCAGGAGATGTTCTGGAGGCTGTGTTGATGCCCTGTTTTCAGGCACCTCTCTCATCTGAGGGAGAAGATTGCCTATCCCCAGGCTGACCTGGTGAGGATTTGGGAAACCTTCTCCCCCACCTAGGGACCACCAAGGCCACCACCACTGCCTCAGAGGTTGCCAAGAAGGAGGAGCAATTGGACCAAGGTGGGCTCAGGGAGGGTGAAGGTGGTGGAACAGAGGTACATCCCTCCAGTTGTGCCTCTCCACAATTCATTCACCATTCTGGCAGAGTGTGGTTGTTCTATGGAGGCACCCACAGTGGAGCCCAAGGAGGATGCTGGGAATCTCCACAAAGGAGACCCACAGGAGGGTGGCACAGGACCCCACATGGAAAAGAAGCAACTCCTCGTGGTAGAACTGTGGGATGGAGAAGAGAGGGATGAAAAGTGCCTGCCTGGCACCATGGCTTGGAGAGACAGGAAGCAAATCCTCAGGATCGTGGGAGCAGCTGCACGAGGAAAGGAGCTGGATGTCATTATCCACTTAGGGACAAATGACCTGGCTGGGAACGGGATCAGAGCAGTGCAGCAGGAGTTTGTGCATTTGGGGAGGGGCCTTAGGCAAGTGGCACACATGGTAACTTTCTCAGAAGTGCTACCTATCTATGGCATGGGTGAGGCTGGAGTACTCTGCACCATGGAATTCAATGACTGGTTGAAAAACTGGTGCAAATCTCAAGGATTTGGCTTGATTGGGGACTGGGGCATCCACCTGGAGGGATACAGGCCTATACCGACATGATGGTCTGCATCTGTCTGGGAGGAGAACCAGGATCCTAAGTGATAGGTTAAAATGCTTCATTTGCAAGCATTTAAACTAGCCAAGGGGGAGACACTGAAGGGAAGCAGGGAAATCCCAGCCCCCCCACACAAAACATGGTAGTTAGCAAGTAGACAAAGGCAGAGAAGTCAATAGGGAGCAGGACATGGGGTAAATCCAGAAAAAGGCAAAGGCAGTAAGCACAGGGATGGGCTCAAAAGGGTTAAGGCCATCAAAAAATGGAGGGCAATGAGTACCAATGCCCATAGACTGGGTAACAAACTCCTTGAACTAGTGGCATTGATGGAAGAGGGATGCCTGGATATCATGGAAGTCACATAAACATGGTACACAGAGAATCATGACTGGGATGTCAACATACCAAGATACACAATCTACAGGAGGGACAGAGAGGGTAAAAAAGAAGGAGGAGTAGCTCTCTAGCTAATGGAAGGAATCAAGGCAACAGAACTAAAGGGTAAACAGGGAGGGGAGATGAACTGTGGGTCACCCTGGAGACAGAAAATAGCACCACAATCTGCACAGGGGTTGTTTACAGACCCCCATCTCAGAGGGAGGCAATGGACAAACAAAATGATAGGAGAATCCTTAGAATGGCAGAAAAAGGAAAGGTGTTGTTGATGGGGGACCTGAACATGCCAGATGTTAACTGGAGTACCTTTACTGCAGCCACATCCAAGAGCAGGGTCATTCTCAATGCCCTACAGGGGGCATGCCTCAAACAGCTAGTGTTATAATCCACTCAAGAGGGAGCAATCTTAGACCTGGTACTCACAAATGGGGATGGAGAGCGGATCTCAGAATTAAAGATGGGTAGCCATCTGGGAACAAGCGACCACCAAACAGTGTAGTTCACAATAAACACAGCTGTAGAATCAAGCCATACAAAAGTAAGGATGTTGGACTTTAGGAGGGCTGACTTTGGCAAAATGGGAGAGTGCCTCAGAAATGCACTAGCAAACAGGCAAGAAGGATGGTTTGAGAAACAATGGGGAAAAATCAAAACTGCCATCACAGAGGCAAAAAACTTTTGTGTAAAGCAAATCAACAACACAAAATGAAGGAAAAAGCCACTGTGGTTCTCAAAAGAGGTGGCAGGGAAGGTTAAGGAGAAAAGGATAGCATTCAGGAAATATAAGGAAACACAGAAGGAGCAGGACAGAGAACTATATTAGTTAAAGCAGAAGCAGACAGGGAAGGTAGTCAGAATAGAAAGGTATTGTTGATGGGGGACCTGAACATGCCAGATGTTAACTGGAGCACCTTTACTGCAGCCACATCCAACAGCAGGGTCATTCTCAATGTCCTACAGGGGGCATGCCTCAAACAGCTAGTGTTAGAATCCACTCAAGAGGGAGCACTATCTACAGGAGGGACAGGGAGGGTAAAAGAGGAGGAGGAGTAGCTCTTTACATAAGGGAAGGAATCAAAGCAACAGAACTAATGGGAAAACAGGGAAGAGAAGAAGCACTGTGAGTAAATTTGGAGACCGGCAATGGCACCACAATCCACACAGGGGTTGTATACAGACCCCCTTCTCAGGGGGAGGAAATGGACAAGGAAATGATAGAAAGTATACTTAGAATGGCAGAAAAGGGGAGATATTGCTGATGGGTGATCTGAATATGCCAGATGTTAACTGGAGTGCATTTGCAGCAGCCACTTCGAAGAGTGGGGTTATTCTAGATGCCCTACAGGGGGCATGCCTTAGACAACTAGTATTGGAGCTCACTCGAGAGGGAGCAATCTTAGACCTGGTTCTCTCAAATGGAGATGAAGAGAGGATCACAGATGTAGAAGTGGGTAGCCATCTGGGAACTAGCGACCATCGAACAGTATGGTTCACAATAAACACAGCAATAGAGTCACGCCATACAAAGGCAAAAGTACTGGACTTTAGGAGGGCTGACTTTGCCAAAATGGGTGAGTGCCTAAGGAATGCACTAGCAAATGGGCAGGAAGGAGGGGTGGAAGAACAATGGGGAATAATAAAAACTGCCATCACAGAGGTAACAAGCCTTTGTGTGAAGCAAATAAACAAAATGAAACGATGTAAGAAACCACTATGGTTCTCAAAGGAAGTGGCAGTGAAGGTTCAAGAGAAAAAGAAAGCATTCAGGAAGTACAAGGAATCACAGAAGGAGCAGGACAGAGAACTGTATCAGGTAAAGCAAAAGGAAGCTGAGAAGGCAGTCAGAACAGCAAAGGCCCAAACCGAGGAAAAGATAGCCAACTCAGTTAAGAAGGGGGATAAAACCTTTTATAGGTACATCAGGGAGCGAAGGAAGACCAAGGGAGGGATAGTGAGGCTTAATAAAGGGGAGGGAGGGTGGGCAGAGGGTTACTGTGAAAAGGCAGAGATACTAAACAAATATTTTTGCTCAGTATTTACAAAGGAAGAGGGGGAGGTACCTAAAACAAACAGTAGAAACACTCTGGATACAGAAGTTGATACCAGCCCATTTACAGAAGAAAGAGTTCTGAAAGAACTCTTAAAACTGAAGGTGGACAAAGCAATGGGGCCTGATGGGGTTCATCACAGAATTCTAAAAGAACTAAGGGTAGAACTAGTGATTCCACTGACCACCCTCTTTAACAAATCATGGGAGGATGGGGTGGTACCTGAGGACTGGAGGAGGGGAGATGTGATTCCCCTTCACAAAAGTAGGAGCAAGGCAGAAGCAGGAAACTGCAGACCTGTTAGTTTAACCTCAGTGGTAGGGAAAATGATGGAATCACTTCTGAAGGAAATAACTGTTTAGTATCTAGAGGCCAGAGGGGCACAGGACCCAAGACAGCATGGATTCACAGTGGGAAGGTCATGCCAGACAAATCTGATAGATTTCTTTGACTGGGTGACCAAAGTAGTAGATCAGGGAGGGGCTGTGGACATGGCCTACCTAGACTTTAGCAAGGCATTTGACACAGTCCCACACAAAAGATTAATATACAAGTTAGCCAGCCTGGGAGTGGGTCCCAAGATGACAGCCTGGGTAAAGAATTGGCTGGAGCATAGGACACAGAGAGTAATAGTAAATGGAGTCCACTCTGAAGAAAGGGGTTACTAGTGGATGCCGCAGGGTTTGGTATTAGGACCGGTCCTCTTCAATGTCTTTATAAGCGACATTGCAGAGGGACTGGAAGGAAAAGTACAGTATGTCTCTTTGCAGATGACACAAAGATCTGCAACAGAGTTGATGCACAAGGTGGGGTGGAAAGGATGAGGAGGGACTTGGCAAGGTTAGAGGAATGGTCATATGTATGGCAGCTTAGATTCAATGCTAAGAAGTGCAAGGTAATGCACCTGGGAAACAAAAACCCAGGGGAAGAGTACACAATGGGTGGTGAGATACTAACAACAACAAAAATGGAAAGGGACCTGGGTTAGTCATATCAGATGACCTAAAGGTGGGCAAGCAATGTGAGAGGTCAGCAAGGAGGGCTGGGGGATACTAGGATGCATAGGGAGAGGCACCACCAGTAGAAAACAGGAAGTTATTATCCCTCTGTACAGACAGATGGTGAAACCCCATCTGGAGTACTGCATGCAGTTCTGGAGACCCAATCTCCGCAAAGACATAGACAGGATGGAAGCTGTCCAGAGGAGGGGCAACTAAAATGGTGCAGGGCCTGCACCGGAAGACATATGAAGAGAGACTTAAAGAGCTTAATATGTATAGCCTCGAGGAAAGGAGGGAGGGGGAGACATTATAGAAACTTTCAAGTACATCAAGGGAATCAACAAAGTCCAAGAGGGTAGCATCTTTCAAAAAAAGAGGAGTGCAAGAACAAAGGGACACAATTTGAAGATGGGGGGATGGCTCAGAGGTAATTTAAGGAAGTATTTTTTCACAGAGAGGGTTGTGGATGCATGGAACGGCCTTCCAGAGGAGGTTGTGGAGTCAAAAACAGTGGTGGAATTCAAGCATGCATGGGACAGTCATAAGGCAATTCTAGGGGTTGGGGGTAGGAAGAAGTAGGCTGCTGGTTAACTAGGATCTGCAGCTTATCCATTAGGTAGGGAAATGGGCAGACTGGGTGGGCCAAGCGGTCCTTATCTGCCATCAAATTCTATGTTTCTATGTCCAAACTGAGGAAAATATAGCCAACTCTGTTAAGAAGGGGGATAAAACCTCTTATGTATATATTAGGGAGTGAAGAAAGACCAAGGGATGGATACTGAGTCCTAATAAAGGGGAGGGAGTGTGGGCAAAGGGTGACCGTGAAAAAGAAGGGATGCTGAATGAATACGTCAGCTCAGTATTCACAAAAGAAGAGAAGGGGGAGGAACCTAAACCAAAGAATACAAACACTGTGGATAGGGGGGTCGATACTGGTCCA
Source organism: Neoceratodus forsteri (assembly GCA_016271365.2). Classification (NCBI taxonomy): domain Eukaryota; kingdom Metazoa; phylum Chordata; order Ceratodontiformes; family Ceratodontidae; genus Neoceratodus; species Neoceratodus forsteri. The sequence continues at coordinate 312,661,426 of CM028134.1, read as the reverse complement.
TTTACAGAAGAAAGGGTTCTGAAAGAACTCTTAAAACTTAAGGTGGACAAAGCAATAGGGTCTGACATGATTTACCCCAGAATTCTAAAAGAACTAAGGTTAGAACTAGTGGCATCACTGACTACCCTCTTTTTCAAATCATAGGAGGATGGAGTGGTACTTACGGACTGGAGGAGGGTGGATGTGACTCTACTTCACAAAAGTGGGAGCAGGGCAGAGGCAGAAAACTACAGGCCTATTAGTCTGACCTCAGTGCTAGGGACAATTATGGAATCAATTCTGAAGGAAAGAACTGTTGAGTACCCAGAGGCCAGAGGGGCACAGGACCCAAGGCAGCATGGATTCACAGTGGGAAGGTCATGTAAGATGAACCTAATAGATTTCTTTGACTGGGTGACCAAAGTAGTGGACCAGGAAGGGGCTGTGGACATGGCCTACCTAGACTTTAGCAAGTCATTTGACACAGTCCCACACAAAAGATTAATATACAAGTTAGCCAGCCTTAGAGTGGGTCCCAAGGTGGTAACCTGGGTAAAAAAATTGGCTGGACAACAGGATGCAGAGGGTAATGTAAAAAAAGTCCACTCTGAAGAAAGGGGGGGTTACTAGCGGGGTACCGCAGGGTTCAATACTGGGATTGGTCCTCTTTAATGTCTGTATAAGTGACATTGCAGAGGGACTGGCAGGAAAAGTATGTCTCTTTGCTGATGACACAAATATCTTCAACAGGGTTGATACACAAGGGGGGTGGAAGGGATGAGAAGGGACTTGGCAAGGTTAGAGGAATGGTCAAATGTTTGGCAGCTTAGATTAAATGCAAAGACATGCAAAGTAATGCACCTGGGAAGCAAAAACCCAATGGAAGAGTACACAATGGAGGCTGAGATACTAACAACAACAAAAATGGAAAGGGACCGGGTGATAGTCATACCAGATGACCTAAAGGTGGGCAAGCAATGTGAGAAGGCAGTAAGGTGGGCTGGGGGATCCTGGGATGCGTAGGGAGAGGCATCACCAGTAGAAAACAATAAGTTATTATCCCTCTGTACAGACAGTTGGTGAGACCCCATCTGGAGTACTGCATGCAGTTCTGGAGACCTCATCTCCAAAATGACATAGACAGGATGGAGGCTGTCCAGAGGAGGGCAACTAAAATGGTGCAGGGTCTGAACCAGAAGCCATAAGAAGAGAGGCTAAAGAAGCTTAATATGTATACCCTCGATGAAAGGGGGGGCATGATAGAAACTTTCAAGTACCTCAAGAGAATCAACAAAGTCCAAGAGGGTAGCATCTTTCAGAAAAACAGACGTGCAAGAACAAGTGGCACAATTTGAAGCTAGAGGGGGGACAGCTCAGAGGTAGTGTGAGGAAGTATTTTTTCACAGAGGTGGTGGTGGATGCATGGAAAGGCCTTCCTGAGGAGGTTGTGGAGTCCAAAACAGTGGGGGAATTCAAGAATGCATGGGACCGACATAAGGCAATTGTACTGGGTGGTAGGAGGAAGTAGGCTGTTGGTTAACTAGTATTTGCATCTTATCCATTAGGTAGGGAAATGGGCAGTCTAGGTGGGCCAAGTGGTCCTTATCTGCTGTCAAATTCTATGTTTCTATGACTAAAAGAGCTTAATATGTATACCCTTGAAGAATGGAGGGAGAGGGGGTCATGATAGAAACTTTCAAGTACCTTAGGGGAGTCAACAAAGTCCAAGAGGGTAGCATCTTTCAAAAAAAAGAGATGTGTAAGAACAAGGAGACACAATTTGAAGGTAAAGTGGGGATGGCTCAGGGGCAATGTGAGGATGTATTTTTTCACAGAGATAGTGGTGGACACATGGAAAGGCCTTTCTGAGGAGGTCATGGGGTTAAAAACAGTGGGGAAATTCAAGAATGCATGGGACAGATATAAGGCAATTCTAGTGGGGGGTAGGAGAAAGTAGGCTGTTGGTCAACTAGGATCTGCAGCTTACCCAATTGGTAGGGAAATGGGCAGACTAGGTGGGCCAAGCGGTCCTCGTCTACCGTCATAGTCTATGTTTCTATGTTCTGTGTTTCTATGGTTGTGGTTGTATGTGTAACTACCACTTCATGCAGTTTGTACAACTACATACCAGGAAGGGCCCCTACCTGTGTATCCTTCCCCATCTACCACCACTCCACACAGCAAATCAGTGATAAAGCATGGTATGTAGCCATGCACATTTCTTAGTAACTACAGCACTGTTACAAGTCAATAAGTAATTATGTAAATGATACTGTATAAGTAAACAATCTAGTTGTATGGCAATTAAGAATATTAGATTGCTTGCATGTACAACAGGAGAGATTAGTCATAGGTAAAGAAGAATTAGGACTCGCATCCATAGGTTGCCATGCCTCATCCCCAGCCATGTACCTTGGCATCAGTAGGACAGGAGCATGGGTGCAGAACACGAATGCGTCAACCTCACAGAAGCAGCACATGTAACGTTATGTACGTTCACAACAAGCATTTTGAAACTAGTTAACAACTACATAGTAGTGCAGTTACAGTGTAGTTATACAGTAGTTACAGTGTAGTTAGTGACACTTAAAATTATCCTTCAGAAATCATTCTCTCATGAACTTACTGCTGTATAGCACAGTGGTTAAAAGTACTGACCTGCAAACCTGGAGAACTGGGTTTGAATCCCAGAACCACCACTTGTGTACTATACAACCAAAAAATAAATAAATAAATAAATAAACATGCAATCTAATATTGTAAATTGCTATACAATAACCAAGTCATTAATTTACATAATTACTTATTGGCTTTTAACAGTGCTGTAGCTACTATGGATCATGCTGCTTCTGTGGTGTTGTTTCCACAGTTAATGCCTAACATGTACTTACAAAGTAAATACGCAGAAACTGACACTTAAAATAAAGTGTAAGAAAAAGGGTGCAACAGTGTTGTAGTTACTAAGGAATGTGCTTTATCTGTGGCTTTGTTTCCACAGTTAATGACTAACTAACATGTACTTGTAAAGTAAGTACGCAGAAACTGACACTTAAATTGTAAGAAGAAGGGTGTAGCAGTGCTGTAGTCACTATGGAATGTTCTACTTCTGTGGCATTGCTTCCACAGTTAATTCCTAACTAACATTTACTTGCAAAGTAAGTATGCAGAAACTGACACTTAAAATAAAGCATACGAAGAAGGGTGTAACTACTATACACTTACATTGAATGTAAATGCTGTAGTTCTGATGTATGCTTTCCTTCAGAAATCATTTCCTCATATTCTTACTGCTTAATAAACATGCGATCTAATATTAATTGCTATACAACTACATTGTTTACTTATACAATATTACTCATTTACATAATTACCTAGTGGCTTGTAACAGTGCTGTAGTTACTAAGAAATGTGCTGCTCCTGTGGCATTGACCCACACCTCTTCTACACCTACACTCCAGGCCTGCTACAGCCTAGGTGGGTAGCTGGGGGTGGGGCATGGCTACTTAACATGCTTTATCACTGATCTGCTGTGTGGAGTTGTGGTGGGTGGCGAAGGATACACAGGTAGGGACCCTTCCTTAGCCATTACATGCCCTTCCCACTGGTTGAACAGTGTATCTGCCATAGCACCATCCTTCACATCAATCTACCCCATCACTCTCACTATACCATGAGGGCTGGGGGCAAGGCAGTAAAAATAGGCAGACCAGTAGGTCCCTTTTTACTGGAAAACAGCAGTAATTGGAAGATCACCCATAACCCACAATTCCCCACTTCACACACAGTGCAGAATCTAACCTGCTCCTGTTCAGACCTTTTGATTGGATGGCTGTTATTGATCACCAGACCTGGGAATGCACTTTTGATCATTGCCTGCCACCTATGTGAACAGGGTCCAATATTAGATTGCATGTTTAGTAAGCAATAAGTTCCTTAGGGACTGATTTCTGAATAAGAACTTACATCACAGCTACAGTACTGACATTTTGGCATATGTAAGTGTGTGCAACTGCAAACACATGTTAACTAGGCATTAACTGTGAAAACAGTACCATTATTTCTTAGCCACAATACTGTTATAGTGCCAATTAGTAATTATGTAAATTAAATATTGTTGTGTACAGTTACATATCAAGTCACAATATCAGACTGCATGTTTACTAACCTGTAAGTTCATGAAGAAATGGAATGCAGATATTTACGGCAAATTGTTTTGAAGTATATAGTATTGTACATTTATTATTATGGTGCACTACTGTTTTAAACTGTTTTAACCTGTAGTGCACCTTGACATTTGAAAAGTGCATTATATATACAGAATATTATTATTAATATATTATTTAACGTCATCTAAACAGTTGTCAGTTGGTGCATATAACTGTAGCAGACTGAAGTTGCATTGTATTCATATTTTAATTAGCATTCTTATTACACTTTAACACTTTTCTGTGTGATTACCATTGAAATAAATGTCACATAAAAATAGACTGTTGAAACAGTGCACAATACCTGCAGTTACAGCATAGTTATACAGTAGTTACCATGTAGTAAAGGACACTTAAAATAAAGTTGTTATTAACAAATGAAAATTATCTATCGTAATTCTTGATCTTCCTGCGTATCGTAACTATTCATCACTGTCTGGTGACAGCTGGAGGTGCAGCACCCCATGGGAGCTTTTTTTTTGTAGGGAGAGGTGCCGGCACAGGAAGCAGTGCTGACTTTGAGACCTACGCATTATGTGGCGCTCACAGGTCGGCCAGCAACAGTTGATGGCTCCTCCTCTGCCCCAGTTCTGCTCACCAAAGAGAGAGAAAAACAAATGGATAGAGAAAAGTCAAGAGTGGGGCAAGGGAGCACAAGGGATAGCTAAAGGAAAGGATGTAAAACTGAAAAAGGATTAAGATGGCCAGAGGACAGAGGAGAAGGACCTGAGGGTACAGGCTTTGGTCCGAGCCCCTGGGTGGTCAACTAGACCAAGAGAGAAGAAAGAAAGGTAAAGTAAAGAGGAAGAAAGGTGGGGAGGAAGAGAAAGACTCCACAACATCCCATACCCAGAAAGAATTCTGGGAAAAAGATGATGTTTGACATCCAGGAGGTTACAGAGCCTGTTGCCGTCCCATGGGGACTACAGAATTTGGCTGAACCAAAGCTAGGCCAGGCACCCAAATCCTCCAGCTGGAGGAGATGAACAGCAGTTCAGATGGAGACTCAGAACCAAGTACTTCCAGGCATGAAAAGGCGAGAGCAGGGTATTAGAGGGACATTCTCTGTCATCAATTCCTCTGGAAGATAAGGTCTGGAGAAGGTCTCCCCCCTCCAACTGCAGTATAGGGTGGTGATGACCACCCCAGGACAGGACACCCTCTGATTACCATTGTTCTGAGAGGGAGAACCCACAAGGTTTGGGAGTAATCCTGTTCAGGATAAGTCCTACCCCCCCAGAAAAAAAAGGAGGAGGAGGAAAAATGATATATGATATAAAGAGGGAGAAGGAGAGTCACTGTGGGCCCTCTCCTTCTCTCCCCACCTAGGGGAGAACTCCCACCACTAGGAGTCAGTCACAGCCCACAGGACTGGACAAAGTCCCGGAGGAACCCCGCCAGCTGATAAGGGAAGGACCCACGGGGAATCCCTAAGCCCAGGGCAAGAAGCCCTACTTGTCCTTTCTCTGAGGGTGGGCCCTCTGTTGCTTAGGAAGATAACAGTGGATCCAGAGATACCAGTGGGACACAGCCCACAACTGGCCTCAAGGAGGGGGAGGGCAAGCAGGAAGGGGGCATCACCCAGGGACTTAGACTGAGAGGGAAGGTGGGTGGGTGCCAGTGATGGCTGGTGAAGATACACAGGAAGATCAAGAATTATGATAAGTACATAATTTTAATATCTTCCCTGTGTCAATCTTCACCATTCATCGCTATCTGGGTGAGTACAGAGCCCCCGCCTGAAGGGGGTCCAGCCCTTCCTTGAGGGATGTGAGTCCCTTAGTCTCTCTTGGGGAAGACCATGAAAGGATGAAACCCATTACAGGTTAGTTAGGCCTGCGACTGGTCAGGGTGAGGCAGGGTCTCCCATTGCCTGAGAGATGGAAGTCACCCCTGTAGTTCCCACCTTGCCATGTGGGAGAAAAGTTGGGACCCCAAAGAGCAGAGGCAGCACCCTACACCGTGCCAAGGGTGACAACCTTGATAGATGAAGCTACACTGTCCAACTGATGGAGATCACTGTCACCATTAGCCTTGAAGCTACCTCATTGGCATTGTAAGATGCTCTTACCTGGTGCCTTATGAGCTCCAGGCCCTGCACGGAGAGGGCAATGGCATGTCTGGTTGCCTCTGTATCAGGCAGCAATTCCAGAACCTGGCCTAGCATTGACCACAGATGCCTGTTTTAGGCAGCAATGTGTGCCTGATGAGGGGCAATGCTGAGCATGATACACTCCACAGAGATCACGCTTCATCCCCAGTAATTGAACTCAGCAGAGTCCACATCCGGGGTCAGTCAGGCACCAGGTGTCTATGCCTGGGAGGGGTATCCAGTACCCTCACTCCAAAAGTGGGATGGGGCAAGGTCCCTGGAGACCCCTGTGTTGTGCATTACCTGTGCTGGAACTCTATAGGGGTTGGAGTTGAGGCACATGATTCTTCCAGGAGTAGGATGATGCCTCCTGGAAGGGAATCAGCCAGAAAGGGATCACCAGGTGATCCACACTGAATTCACTAAGGCAGACATGCATCGTCCACTCAGTATTGCATCTTGCAATGTGGGATAGGTGCAGATCAATGACCAGCTTTGATAGGAAGCACTGATACTCTGTCTGATCAGAGTCTGAGGACAGATGGGCAGAGGTATCCTCTTCTTCAAAGGAGGAAGACTAGGAGGCCAATGAGTCTGAAGAGTCTGAGTACAGCTGCTGCACTCAACCATAGCCCTGACATACCTGGGGAAGGTGGCAGCAATGGCTCTGAACTGCTCCCAGGTCAAGGACCCCAAAGGACCCACATGGCCCAGGAAATGAGGGGGGGGGCTGCAGAGGCAATGAGGAGACACACTTCACCTTATGCGAGTGACTTCTGCCAGAGCTAGGGGACCTTGCTGGCAATCTTGGACCTCCGGGGGATCTGCTTTTCAGTGCAGTTTCTTGCCGTTCAACCAGCTTGAAACAGTCAGGACTGAGCCCTGAAGGGGAAACTTCCCTGTGAGGAGACCAGGGCCATATAGAACCAGAAGGGCAGATCCCCAAACCCACCCAATAAGGCCTCCCTCAAAGGGGACAAGGGAGAGAACAAAGGCTCAGTGCTGCAACTCCTCCCAGAACCTCAAAGGGTCCCCGGGAAAGTTCACTGCTCCATGAACTGCTCCCTCCAACCATATCAACTCTGAGGCTGACCTTTTCCTTACTTCTGAAGCTAGGGACTGCTCCAATCCTGCAGGCCCCCCTAGGGAGTCCGCAGAAGAGGGAGTCCCTGTTCTGACCCTGGGGGGACAAACGGAACTGACACCTGGACCAGCAGCTGTCCAGGCCCCCAAGACCCAAACCACCATCCCCTCAGCCTGAGGGTCACTATCAGCAGGCCCGCTTCAGACGTTGCTTCTGGCATGGAAGTTGGCACCAATCATAATTGCCTGTACCAAGGGATGGGACGCCTGGGAGGGTGCAGAGGTACTAGGCATCAGAGAACCCTTCCAACTCTGAGGAGTTGGGCAGCCAGTCCAGATCAGTCTGCCAATCATCTGGTTCTGGAGAAAAGGAGATCTAGAAGAACTCCAGACGAGTGGCCCCAGAGGTTTTCCCACCCATGGCACCACTGATGGCACTGCTGGAGGGCCCAGTACCACTCGCAGTGTCAATTAACAGAGCTGAAAATGGCCCCGGGATCCAGAATGGTGCTGACAGGTGGCACTGAGGAGCCACCCATGCCTGACCCAGCAGGTGTGGGCCATGACACCAGGGCAGCCTGCACCTCTGAGGAGGTGACTGCCTGTGAGGTGCTCTCAGACCCCCAAGAGGGCTGGACCATTCCTCCAGCACCACAAAAGAGACCTTCTCCCTGGCAAGGCTAGAAGGGGAGGAGGCCCCCTCCTCACTGGTCTGTATAGAACTGGGAGGGGACCCAGAGTAAGGGCAGAGACACCTGTGCTTGGAATCCCTTGAATGACAACTCCTCTGAAAGTCAGCAGATTGTGGCCGAATTTCCACGCGCAGTGCTCCAGTACTCCACAGTCCATGGAGAAGCAAGCAACACAACTATCCATATCGTGAGAAGGATGCAGGCAGGTGAGGCATTGGTAATGCCGGTCTGTGACTGACATCTGCCAGCACAGGGACATTGATGCATAGGTGGCCAGCCCACTTTGGAAGAGCACTTTTTGTCACCAGATAAACCTGACATGGCTCACAGTAACAAAAATAATAAGAAGAAACAGACACAGCACTGAGTCTTACCAAATTCCTTCAGAAAATGGTGCCCTGTTACTAGCAGTTGGTGGAACTGGAACAGAGCAAAAACAGTGTTGACAATGGCATCAAACCAACTCACTAGACCGCAATATCACATATGAAATTTCTTCAGCAGGTGTGAGATGCTGCACTCTCGACGGCGGGAGAAGCAGAACTTGGGCAGAGGAGCCTGCAACCATTGCTGACCTTCCCGCAAGTGCCACATAATGTGTCTCCCTTGAGGGTGGTGCTGGCACTGGCTCTTCCCCATACAAAACAAAAAGCTCCTACAGGGTGTGTGCCTCCAGCTGTCACACAGGCAGTGATGAATGGTGAAGATTGGCACAGGGAATATCGGTAGTACTGTACTGTAATTACACAATTTGCATGAAGTGGTAGTTACTGCAATTACTGTTGTCTCCCTTCTGCCTCAAATCAATTAGTTCTGGCAAATGTAACTACGTATGTTGCACTTTGCAACAGCTGTTACATGTGTAGTTACACTTCCAGCATAAATCAATTTGTGCCATAAGAGAAACAGTTGTGGTTGCACATGTAACTACCACTTCATGCAAATTGTGTAACTACAAACCAGTCAAATATGAAAGTAATTAACAACTACATAGTATTTACAGTGCAATAACAGTGTAGTTACTTCATAGAAATGTGTCTAAATAATATGCAAATGTGAAACTAATTACCAACTACAGTACATTGTAGTTGCATGTAACTACACATTACCTACATAGCAGTTACATTAACGTTATACAGTAATTAAGGCACTTAAAATAAAGTGTTACCAAATAAACATATCCATTAGTTTTGCCCTCCCTACAAAATGTATTCTATAGACAAACTACATTTCACAGCAAAATTCATTTCTTTTTTCAGTTTAGTTCATTTTACTGTTAGGAAAATTGCTGAAGAAAAAAAGCCGAAAATCTGTATCACTGTAGGCAAAGTAAAGTATCATCCGAAGTAAAAATGGTGGTATTAAAACAGTTCCATTTACCAGTTCTATACAAATATGCAATTATAAACATAACATCGACAGCCCTTGTACAAGACATTATTATTTTGTGTGTGCAAATATGTTTCTGAAACATCTTTTAGTTATCAATGACTCATTTACTTTCTCTTATTTTCAGAGCAGCAAGCAGATATTTTGATAAGCTGTTTAACACCTCTGTATCTTTTGGATTATACAAATGACCTATAATTTAATGTGCAGGAAAATCAGCTTTTGATAAAAACCTTCAGTTATTTCTCCCTGTTATTATACCCTGGGCAAATAAAGTCACATGATATAAGTCTTCTATATAACTCAGGTCACAGTCACACAAATTTGAATAATCACTATTACATTTCTTATTATACCTTTCTTTCTAAGACTTTATGTGGTTGGAGTTCAAATCGATAATGTGAAATTACACTTCTTTTCTGAATTATTCTTAAGATACAAGTAAGGTTTCAGAAAATGATCCCCCACATTATCCATCAGTTAATTTGAACATTTTAATTTTCCGATTTTTTTCTAAATCTTGTTAATGGACAATATCTGGTAGTGTTAGATTAATAACTTTTGTACATTTATAACTAAAATTAATCCCATAATTCATATTGTTCCATAAACAGTAATATCCATTCCTTGATAGTTCTCTTTTGACTGAGTCAAACCTTGGGTATTCTTAGTTTCTAGATACAGGATCCATTTTTCATACAATGCTTTTGCTAGCAACCTATCATTTGATAAATGTGTTTTATTCAGTAATCAGTTCTTGCATATGTAGTAAAGATTTAGAGGACTTACCCCCAGTGATGACCTCACTAGTCATGTAGATGCTGAGGTTGTTAATCTGAGGAGTCTGTTATATGCACTATTTGCTACATCTTCTATGATATTTAAATTAGTATCATCCCAAGTTTCGGTGGCATATAGTACATTGTTATTAAATTTACCCAATGCTGCTTTTATCATAGGGTAAACTATTATTTCTCCATATTTAGAGTAAATCTGTGTAATCCATTTACAATTTGTTTACCTTCCAGAGCTAACTTACTATTATGTAAATTTCGAGAAAAAGAGTTTGTGAAGTTTATGCTCAATAAAAATAAGATAACAATCTCCAAGTGTTTTCCATTAATAAACCACTTCAAATTTACTTTCAAGGTACCAGAAATCAGAGCCTTGGGCTTAAATATGTAATGGTAAGTTAATTTTTCACACAGTTCAACTAGTCTATTCATTTTCTTTAGTAGCCCCCCCCCCGAGAAAAAAAAAAAAACAAGGTCATCAGCATACATTAATACAGGCACTGATTGGTCTAGCACTTAGGGGAGTGGAAATGATCATCCTGAAAGTGTTTCGTTATATTGTTTAAGTAAAGGTTAAATAAACTTGATGCCACAACACCCCCTTGCCTTACTCCATAGTTGGATTCAATTCTTTGTGTTAAATTTCCACTTTTGTTATGTTTAACCTTATGGCAACTATCAGTATAGACATTTCTTATTAATAATATCATGTTAGGGTCTATTCCACATTTTGACATATTTTCCCATAGCTTCCTCATTGCCAAAGTGTCAAACACTGAACTAAACTCTATGGGTGGGATATTCAAAAGGGTTGCGCATGCTCAAGTCCTACATTATGCCATTCTGCGATATTCAGCAGGAGTCAGTTGCGTAACTGAAAACAGGCTGAGCAACAGCGCAATGCAAATGAATGCATGCTCAACAGGAGGGGGAGGAACCATGCATAAACTGCACAGCCCGATATTCAGTCGGGCTGTGCAGAGTTGTGCAGGCGTAACCCCCAACCTGCGCCTGCACAACTTTGAGCCCAAAAAAAAGGCTTAAGTTGAGGGCCACCCACAGGTGAGCTGCTGCATTGCAGGGTGCAACACAGCAGCTGCCACCTGTGGCTGGCCACCAACCCAGTCCCTGTGCCCCCCCGGCCCAATCGCGGGCATCAATGTGGCTCCCCCTCCTCCCATTCCATCCCTGGTGGTCCAGTGGACGAAATGCCTGATCATGCGCAGAAAGAATACAGAACCCCCACATCCCATGTGCCCGATCGTGGGCAGTAAGTAAATGCCCCCCAAAACATCTCCCTGGTGTCTAGTGTGGCCCCCACCCACCACATGAGCCCACCACCCGCTCCCGGCAGCGGGCGGGTGGCAGCATCCCACCTGCTTGCCGCCCCCGCCCGCCGACCGATTGGCAGGGGCTGCATGCCCATTGGTGCAGAGCTAGAGCCAATGGGCATGCAGCCCATACTATAATGACAGTCCAGATTTGTGAATGACATTGCCGGGGCGGGGGTGGTGGGGCTTCATGGTGGTGAGTGAGCCACACTGTTCAGTATGTTTGAAGTGGCTACTGCTGTGATCGAGCACATGAGGTAATGAGGGGCTGCCCTTGACCGGGCATTTTGATCACTGGACCCTCAGAAATGTATATGCGGGGAGGAGGTGGGGAGCCACATTGCTACCCGAGATCGGGCTGCAGGGTGCGTCGGTCCCTGACGGCTGCTGCCTGGCAGGGCGCCAGGCGCAAGTCCTCGGGGATCGGCGCACCAACATGCTAATGGCATGCAAATGGGGCTATAATGACATGCAAATGGCCCCCTGCGCCTTGCATGTATTATGGCCCATTGCATTCACCTGCAGATATTGTGATTTTGCGAATGGCGCAATGGTACTTGCACCACCGCAAGTTGACTGCTCCACTCTGTCAACTTGCGCTTGCGCAAGTTCTACTGCGCCATGCACAGTGGCTATGGCTGGGGAGCGATATTCAAAGGAGTTGCTCAATAGCGCAACTCCTTTGAATATCACACGGGACACACCCCTGTGCATCTATTTTGTGCAGCGCAAGGACTTGCGCCTTTGAATGGGGCAGTTTGAATATCCGGGCCAATGAATATAAAAAAGCTTGTTTTCTGCATTTTTATATCTTTTCCAAAAAGATACACAAGTATAAAACTGTTATCCATTGTACTGTGCCTGTCTCTGAAGCAATTTTGATGTTAATAGAGGGGTGCAGTAGACACAATACAATTTTGCAACCTTTCAAAGAATATTCTGGCATATATCTTGGCCAAGATGTCCACCAAATGTGTTGGCCAATACATACCTGGGTCACTTTTATCTCCCTTTTTATACAATGGAACAATTTAATTACCCTTTGAAGAAGAAGGAAAATAAACATTTTAAATATATTTATTAAAGAAGAAAACAAGAACACTTAACTACTCAGGATCTATTTTATACATTTCCACTGTTACATTATTAGGCCCCAGGCCTTATTGCTTTTTATAGTCACAATAGCATTCAGAGTTTCATTATCCATAATCAAATCAAAATCAGAAGAAACAGTCTCATTTATCATCATATTCATACATACAACAGCTTCTTTTATATTATACTATAGGAAAGAAAAATGTTTCACCCAGGTTTGTGGTTCAATATAACTTTTAATCTGAGTCTTTTAAAACAAGGTGCCATTTGCAACAAGGCTCCAGGGGCCGGACATTCAAAACTTTGCCCCAACAGTGGCAGGTGTGCTAAATTAGTCCAGAAGCAAAAGTCCGCTACATTCAAAGGGATAGCCCTGGTGCTGAACATGCTGAATATAGTGTGCTAAGGAAGCCAGGCAAACTGGGCTGGAGGTGAAGTGCAAAAATAGCCCGGGAAGTAAGACAGCACTGAATATAGCCAATAGGACAGCTCTGAATATAGCAGTCAGTCAGGCAGCGCAAACACCCACAGGAACACAGTGCAGAGGTGAGCCTGCTGTGCTCTGTAGCACATGCAAAGAAGTACAGCCCTGAATGTGACCTCAAGAGCAGACAGCAGTGCACAATCAAGAATATGACACACACCCAGCCATGACAATGGCCAGAAACACCTAGGAACCAAGAATGGAATCAAAAGCAAATAAGAAACTCCTGAAAAACCCCATGCACCCAATAATGACACCGGACACAGTAAAGTCTAGAAAGTGGAATGTATTAATGTGCACAAAGGGAAAAGGCAACAACAACAATAACACAAGAATAGCAATGACAACAACAATAAACACAACAACCATTAATACAACTACTACAATCACTACTACTGCCACTACTACTACTACTACCACTAACACTAACACTACTACTACCACTACTACAACTACTACTACTACATCTTGAAATGAAATGGGAGGAAAATGGGAAGGGGACACATAAAACAAAAAGGAACACAAACCAGCAACAAAACTAGCAGTCCAGCAATGGGGGGGAGCAAAGCAAATGAACTTGGGAACAGTCCTAATGTTGCTGGCATGACGGGTCCAGCAGCCTGGCCTCCAGGATTGCAGCCACCCTCCAGGTCTCTGAAATTAGGATCACCTGCTATTCTATGATAGTCCTCTGCTGGTGGATGATGTGGCACAGAAGGCCATCCCTCCCTTACGTCTCCTCAGGCCATGTGGCCCATAGTGAGCTCCGACGTGGACCTAGAGGATTAAGAAGGATCATGTCAGGATGGTACACTGACAAGGAAGTACTCTGGACATCCCAAGTTAATGGTCCAGGGTTGGACAGCATGTCCCAACAACCATGGCCATGTAGCGATACACTGGAGTACTGCACCCACAACCCAGCATGTGCCTGTACGCTGCAGCAGGACACCACAGGTGCACCCACCTAGTCAAAGTACACAGGAAGGAATGGAAGGCATAAGCCAACACCACAGACCAGAGGAAGCCGCTCAGCCTATTGGAGAGCACAGTTACACAGTGCAGCCACACAGGCAACACCCCACATGACCGGTACAGTGGCTCCAAGCACAAAAAAAACTGTGTAATGACAAACTGGTTGGGACATGCTGCCCAAAGGAACAGTGCAGAGATGCAGACAGCAGTGCACAACTACCACGGGAATGCCCACAGCCACACCACAGTGCAACAGAATGTGGCCAGTACTGGAGAGGTGTAGGCCATGTGGCAGGCCCTTCAAAACACCAGAACCATGGCAGCGTTACACAATGTGGACATGTAGTGCAGAGACCAACCCATGCAACAAAAGCACACAACCCAGAGGTCCACCCTCCCAGCGAGACAATACTCCATCCACCCATCTCATGGACATTGTAACAGAGGGCAATATAGTAACACAGCACCATCCATGCAACCCCTCCCCAATAGAAGAACAGCGATACACCATCTGTACATCTAGACACATAGTAGCCCAGGCCTATACAGTAACACTGCCCCATCCATGCAACCCCCCCATAGCAGGACAGCAATACCCCTACAGCCCACATCATGGACATTGTAATAGAGGCCAATGTAGTAACACAGCCCCATCTATACAACTCCCCCCATAGCAGGACAGTAATACCCCTACAGCCCACATCATGGACATTGTAACAGAGGACAATATAGTAACATAGCCCCATCCATGCAACCTCCCCCCCATAGCAGAACAGCAATACGCCATCCACCCATCCAGACACATAGTAGTCCAGGCCTATACAGTAACACTGCCCCATCCATGCAACCCCCCCATAGCAAGACAGCAATACCCCATTCACCCACACCATAGGCTTAGTAACCCTGGCCATGACAGGAACACAGCCCAACCAGTTTCAACAACACAGTGTACCATGGACAACTATGTATGATGTCCAAGGCAACTCCAGCAAACAGTGTATAAGCAGCCATCAGCACATGCAGGAAAGTGTGTGAACAAAGTTTAATATGTATGCAAGACACCCCGCTGTCCATCACTGCTCTTCTCGGTGTGCTGGACATGTCATGGCACCCTCCTGCCATTGTCCTGGCTCCTGCTGCTGCGGTCTGCAGGGTGAAGAAGGCAGAACACTGTAAGTAGCTGCACTGTAAGTACTTGCAGGAATGCCATGTTAAGCTCCACCAGTGCCTGTGTCACAGTGGTAGTACAAACCACAGCCTTCCTTTGTCACATGTCACATGGCACATAGCACACCATTGTGAGATGTGTCACCAGGAGCAGTGTACGGACACACTGCAGCATGCACTACATACACAGCCACAGACAGTGGGATGGTGGACCCAACCATGCCTAGCAGTTTCGACATTATGACTACCTATGGCTGCATGGCACTGATGATTCACATTCCCAAGGGCAGCGCAAACACATAAGATTGATGTGCAAATGTAATGGGACACATACACTTGCACAGAAGCAGACCCATCTCACAACCCCACCCCCGTCACAAACACACACACACACGTGATACGCATACTTGTGGCACAGGAAGACACCTAACTGGCATGGGCACTCTCCCATCAGGGACCATGCACCTGTAGCACTCCAGCTGCTGGGCCTGTTGATGCTGCATGTCAACATAATGATCCCCGTCCCTTGTGATGCCCATCCACTGGGTCAGCCGTTACTCAATGGAGACCTAGACCTCCCTGCATGGCATATCCCCCTCCCAGACATGCCCAAACAGCTGCATCTTCCTACCCATGACAAGGCCCACCAGATTGGCCAACTCAACATCCCCCCACCTATGGTCCTTCTGGACCACTGCCCTCACTCTCCTGCTGGATAGTATTGTCCTGTGTCTGAGTGTGGATACACAAAACAAAGAGTACATTGACAGACAGCAAAGCTGCCTCTCACTCCTGTTCTCCTTGTAATGTAGGCCTGCAAAGTAAACTTCACATACCATAGTGTGATGCTACGCAGTACTAGGGCTGTGAAAATGCATTAGCACAACGATAAATGGAAGTTCATGCACTGAGCATGCATGACCCCACCATGACCCCCAGGATACAAGGCGATAGCGCACATGTGCAAAACACCTGTGCAATGACCCTGTAGCATGGCACCAGTGTGATAGTGTGGTGCAAATCAGGACTGTAACTGCCAGGTGCTAAGCAATCTGCCCTGCACTACCTGTTTGTTTGGCACAAACAGATTTGCCTGGCACTAACTTTTGCAATATTCAAAGGCTGCATGCAAATGCATACTAATGAGCCTACTTGTGCAGTCACCAGGAAATCTGACACATTAGCATATCATTACAGCCTCATTTGCATGGATTACGGGGTGGATTGCCCGAGCGGGCTATTTAAGGGCTGACACTGCTCCCCCACTGCAACGGGCAGGTACTGCACAAGTGTGGAGGAACTCTGTGTGAGTGTAAATAGAAAGCAGGATGTTGCTAGACCAAAACAATGCTGCAGCAGTTGAGTACAGATCACATAGCATGACCCTGTGATGCTGTACCAACACACTGCACACAAATTTTGTAGGATACGCAATGTAAAATATCATGGGATTTTGTAGTAGCCATTGTGGGACTGTATATAAACTGCACTGTAGGCATACATGCAGCAGGCCTGCAGGAGGGCCCACACTGTCACAGTGTTACAGTGCCAACACAGAGTAGGCAATGGGGTCACTGTGTGTACCTGACAGACTACATGGTGGGACACACATGCATGCATATTGCCAACAGCACTGCGACAACGTTGTGGGAGGGCTGCCAGTCATGGTGAACCACATGCATCTGCATTGCAGTACATGAGATGTCATTGTGTTGGCCAGGCATTCAGGCTGTGGCAAGACTGGTGCAGCTGGCTGCATGGAGCATCCAACACACTGGCATATATTGGCTGGCAACAGGGCATGTGACAGTAGTCCGTTGCCCTGATGGCCAGCCGTGTGAGGCACTACATGCACTATGTGCACAGACACAGTGAAGGGGGTACGCAGAGTGTGTTTGGGTGTGTGGACATGTGTGTTGCACATGTCATGGGTAGTGCCATGGTGGAACACCATAATATAATGCCAACATCCCCATGTCCTCAGCAATGTGTGTGTGTGTGTAACATACCATGCACACAGCCCTTATGAGGGCAGTGTGCTACATTCCTGCACTGCACCATTGTGAAGATCACAACACTCATACAGCTAGATGCTCACAGAGCTAACAGGGATAGCGATGCTGCACACACAGTATGGCCATGTGTGTGGCGCTGTGTTGTGCACAATGAAGGGCATGGGTGGCGACAGTCCTCCCTCTCAGTACACAGCCAATGGCATGGCATGTCCAGACTGCATTGTGACGTGTCCATCAGTACACATACACATACACACATGCACACACACAGACACACATATCCACATGTGTATGCTGCCTGTACCTCAACACTAACATCCCATCTGTCCCATACAGGTGACGCAGATGGCCAGGCATCACTCCGGGCACACAAGTTTTTGGTGGATGAACTGCATGCCCTGGTACATGGATTCAAGGAGAAGGAGAGGCTGATGAGGCACCATAAAAACACCGACACTGGTAGCCAGATGTGGGCAGAGGTTACCGTGGAGGTAAATGCCATTAGTTGCCATGGACAGAGTGCCGAATCTGTCTGCAACAGGTGGAATGACTTTCAGCACTGGGCCAAAGAGGAGGAGACACTCTGGCTTTGCCAACAGTTGCAGACAGGGGGCGAATACATGCCCATCCTGTAGAGGGAGGTGGACCCCATCATGGTGTTGGTGGCATTAACACTGAGGTCAGTGTCCCTGGAGGGTGTCAAGGGTGGGGGATGTGAGACCCAAGTGGAACCCCCCCAGACCATGTAAGTAACAAGCACTTCTGCAACTTGGTATGTATGTCACCTAGAGGGTGTACTGGTCACCCTTCCAGTGTCTTTGATCATGTGTTATTGGTCATGAACACACCAGTGTGCATGTGGTGTTGTTCAATGTTGCTTGTGTATGACTCTACAGTCATACTGTGTGGACCAGTGTATGCCACGCGCACCCCCTGTGGGGGGCCACAGATTCACATATTGGCTGCCACCAGGTTCACATGTCAACTGTCTCATGGACAGCCATTGTGTGTTGCTGGACACATGGGCATATGGCATCTGGAATGCCTACTTGGTTCCTGCCATAGACGGTGCATAGCCACGAACTGTGTGGTAGCATGCACCATGTGTGTATGCATGGGTGGTTGTGCACAGTGGGAAGTGGGTTTCAGCTGCACTGGGTGCTGTGTTGTCTGGTTGTGGATGTGTGCACACATAAGCCGTACCATTATGCGCGTGGTCAGCACAGGGGGATTGCATGGACTGTGTGCATGTTCAGCACCGTTGTGTATTGCATGTTGTGGTGATGGCTTAGGATACGTGCGTGTTACAGACCATTAGCACTGTTCCTGTCACTTGACAGCGCAAAGTGCCTATCATCCACAAGATCACCCAGAGCCTGCCGACGATGTGAATGATGCACAGGAGGGCCCGTCACTATCAGGGATGGTTGTGGCTAGCATACAGACAGCAGCATGGGGATAGGAGACATGTTGCCATCCTGGATGAGGGTGCTGGTGATGAAGATGATGATGTGGAGTACCTCAAGGATGCTCAGGTCAAGGGCCTGACCTGTGAAGCAGTCATTAACTACCACATGGACTTTGGCCTGATGGGGGGGGATTCACCATCCAGTGATGGTGAGGCATCAGTAAACATGACAGGGGATGGCTGCAGTAGGCATGTCACTACAGGCACCACACACAGTAGTTGCACTGCAGGTGCAGGGTGGCAGGTTGCCCACATGGGTCAGGATCGCAGGGTGGAGGGGCCTGTGGATGTCCAGGTGGTGCCCATCATCATATGATGTAGGCCAGCAGGTGCTTCCCAGGGTATCCAACATGTGCAACCTCCTGCCATGCCCCAACCACCACCACCACCATCACCACCACCACCACCCTTGTACAGGTCAGTTGCCACTGCAGGGGCAGGATAAGCAGGGTTCCAGGCCAATGCTCCATGCAGTCCTGGTGTCCCAGACCACCACACAGCAGGACCTGCATCCCTTCCAGATTGAGGTCCGGCAAGGTTTCCAAACGAGGTTGGGGCTCTGCCATCTACCTGAGGAAGTCCTATCTAGGTCAAGTCTTCTTTTTCTCAAACCCTAAACCACCTTCACAGGTTCTTGCTATTAAAGTTCTACTTGGGGCGCACAACAAGGAGCTCACCATTGCCTCCCCCTAAAGATCAGTCCAATGGATTTATGAGCATATTGGAAAGCCTACAGGGATTGCACCATAACTCTAAACTCATAGCACTAAGCGACTTCAACATAAATTGGCTATCGCTGGAGGCCAGAAACTACAAGGATGCTGTCATGGCACAGAACCTCACCCAGCTTGTTACCACCCCCACCAGATGTAACTATAGGACAGGGTCACACACACTTCTTGACTGGATCCTTACTAAGCAACCTGAACAAATCTCAAAAGTCTCAGTGCTCCCTGATGGGATCAGTGACCCCTCATCGATCACATGTACCTGGACAAACAAATTCATTAAGTCCCCTCCTAAAATAATCCACACCAGAGTGTAAAAGTAGGGGTACCTTGAGCTACTAAAGACACACCTAAGCCGCCTGGACTGGACACCAATTGACTCTGCCATTGATATAAACCAAGCCTTAGACCTTTTCATCAGCCACTTCACTGCGGCCTGCAGTATTTTTGCACCTCTCAAAAAGCTGAAGGTCAGGGGCAGAGTTAACCCTTGGATAACCCATGATCTAATCACTTTACTCAAACATACTGTGGGGACCATCTCTGGCACTGTGCCCGTGGAACATCCAAACCTGGGGATATTCATAAATATAAAGCTGCCAGAAATGAGTGCAAGTGGGCAGTTAGGAGTGCCAAGAGCAAATACTTCAAGGAAGCTGCCTCCAACTCCTGGGGTGATGGAAAAAAATTTTGGAGTAACTTGAAAGACCTTACTGGCAAGGACCCTAAGTCACCACCCACCATGCTCAGCATAAATGGAACACCAACATCTGACCTGTACACAATCATCAACACCTTTAACAGTGCATTCTCCAACTTGGATAGTGTCCTCCCTTCTAATTTCTTTGATGCCCCCTCTGGTAGTAACCCTTCTGCCACTGCTTCTCTTCTACACCCTGCCCCATAATTCTACTTCAAGGAGATCCAAGTGCATGAAGCCAGAACCTATATTCAGAAGGGCATTCTCAACGCAGGCTACAGAGGTGACTCCCTTGACCTGAAGTTGTTAGCGCTTGTCCTTGAAGAAGTCCTTGAACCCATGACAAAGATCCTCAACCTATCACTAAGGATGTCCCAGTTCCCATCTCGATGGAAACAGGTGACCATCACAGCAGTACACAAAAGTGGAAACAAATCACTGCACTCCAACTACAGACCTATCTCCATCCTCCCTCCGTTGTCTAAGGCCCTGGAGCACATCGCCTCAGACCAACTAGTCAAGTACCTGGAAAAATACTGCATCCAGTGTCCTGAGCAACATGGTTTCCAAAAAGGGCACAGTACCACCACTGCACTATTAGAATTCATGGCCTTCATCCATACAACACTCGATCAAAGAAACTGTGTAAGGGCAGTATTCATCAACCTTATGAAAGCCTTTGATACTGTAAACCACCCACTCCTACTTAAGCAGTTATCAAACATTGGGCTCTCCAATTAAGCACTGCTCTGGTTTTCAAGCTACCTTGGGGAGAGGGTCCAGTGGGTTAGGATTGCCAGAGTCACATCAGAAGAAAATCCAGTCCTTTCAGGGATCCCACAGAGGTCCATCCTGGGGCCACTACTCTTCAGCCTCTTCCTCAACGACCTTCCCAGTGTCTACCACCAGAAATTACTGCTCTACGCCGATGACGCAGTCATGTTCACCAACCACCAAAATGCAGAGCTCCTCGAAAAACAATTACAGCTCGAATTCATGCGCATTGAAGAATGGTTCATGTCACACAAACTGGTCATGAACTACAACAAAACAAAGATTATGACCTTCTGCAACACCAGGAGTAAGTACAAATCCCGTGACCTCAGCATCCTAAACCAAACGGGAACCTTACTTGAACACATTTCTGATTTTAAATACCTAGGTGTCACATTGGACAGCTCACTCTCCTACCATTAGCACATTGATTCTGTTGCCAAAACCACCAACATCCATATAGGATTGCTCTACAGGAACAAACACTGCATGACTCCTGACACTCTCCAGTTGGCTATTAACAGCTCTGTCACCTCGTTCATCAATTATGGGCTAAAAATCTATGGCTCTGCCTCTGCCCTTCGCAGAATTACAGTTGCACTCAACAAATCCTGCAGGCTGCTAACTGGGGCTGACCGACTTACACACACTCGTGACCTGTACACTTGGGCAGGATGGCTTCTTTTCATCAGCCAGATACAGTATCAAACCTGCCTCTTAGCCAAAAAATCCTCCTCTGGATCATTCCCCTGGGCATTGAAAAGCTCCTCATTGACCACCACAGCACCCAGTGAACTAGAAGCTCACAACAACTAACCTTCTTTGTCCCTAGATGCCGGACTACCATGGGCTAGAGGTCCTTTGCCCACAGAGCACCACAGTGGTACAATACTCTCAACAAAGAAACTTACTGCTGCTGCTCTTGGCCCTTTTAAGAGACAACTCTGACTTCATCTCATTTTAACTAGTCATTGTGACTGCTTCGCCTAATCAGGGGTCCACCGCTCACTGCCCTCCACTTCAGTCTTGACAGCTACCTCTCCCTGCCTTTCCCCTTCTACCTGCCTCACCTGCCCACCCCCTTGCCCTCTCTCCCTTTCCTCACCCCTGTGAATTTCCTGATTTTTATCCCTCCCCTCCCTACCCTTAAGAGCTTTTACCCTCACCCTTTACCCTCGGACAACGGCCTTCCTGTCTGCATACCTGCCCTTCCTCCCTCTCGCCTGCAGCGCTTATTTGTAAGATTGCCATTGGCTGGTATGTCATGCTACCTAACATTTGGCACATTTTGAATTACTGGAATTTCCTAAGTCTCGGTCTCTTGCTTCTTTTTATTGAGTAACTATGTATAATGTCGACCTTTGTATATGTGTATACCCCCATTCCTTCAAATTGGAACTTTTGTAAATGAGCAGTTCCTGCTCAAAAGTATTTGTAATCCTAGATTTCAATAAAATAAAAAATAAATAAAAATAAAATAAGAGCTGTCCCTCTTCAGGGAGGTAGTAAGTAGCAGCATGCTCCATGCAGTGCAGCATGCTGAGGAGCGCATGACACATGTCCTGAACATGGCAGAGTATTGTTTTGGTGACCTCACTGCTGCCATTAGGGAACACGTGGAAGCAGTGAGGGCTGCAGCCAGGGAGGGATGTAAGGGCACCGGTACCACATGGCATCAGCATTTTACCAGTGTCACTCAGCGTGTGTCCAGCACACAGGGTGTTGAGTTGGGATCATCCAGTGCTGTGTCCCAGTCTTCCATGGTGCCATGGATGGCAGAGTTCCTTGGCCAGGGCAGGGCCATGCTGGGGCCACAGACATGCCGTGGGACACACATCCCAGCTTCATCATCTATTGGACCCTCTACACATAGCACCCCCACCTCCCTGGCCTACCTACCAGGGACCAGTTGGGTGCATGGTGGTGGCTGCCAGTGATGCTTTCTGGCATCCACACACACACACACTGGCCCCTTTGCACCAATACACACACACACACCATCCACACGTACACCAGCCACTCCACACATTCTGCATACATACACCCTTCACACATACACACTGCGCATGATTCATTCACACACCCATCACAGCCACACACTATACACTGACATGGTCCACCACTATCATATGTGCATTTGCATCTCTTCTACTTTACCACATGTTTGCACTGTCACTGTTCTTTAATTGGTACTGTATGTTACACAGAGTAAATACATGTTTGCTCACATGCCAGTTGTCTGTGTTGTATTCACTCACCTGCCCATCTATGCTAGGGTTTGTATGATGCTGCTGCTGTGCTCCAGGGACCTCCAGGCCATTCAGGGATCGCTCCTCTTGAGTTGCCCCACTGTCCTCTGGACCTCTGGCTCTGAATCACTGTCAAACTGTTCCTCAGGTTCAGGTGCATGTATACCACAGTTTAGCACCATGTTATGCAGCATACAACACATTAGGAATATACAGCATACCTTCCAATGGCTATACTGTAGGGCACCACCAGAATAGTCAAGGCAGCAGAAATGCATCTTCAACATGCCAAAGACCCACTCTATGATATTTTTTGTCACAGCTTGTGCCTCATTGTACTGCTCCTTAGCCACTGTTGCTGGTTGGGGTATGGGTGTAAGGAGCCAGAGTCTCAAGGGATAAACACTGTCCCCATGAATGAACATAGACATGTTAGCTGCTGTTTCTGTGTTGCTCCCATTTCCTGTTTGTTGCACTTTTGTTCGTGTCATCCTGCCTCCCTGTCCACTCTTTCCCCCTTGTCTTCTGTTGCTTGGCACTATCCCCCCATTGGTGTGGGTTGTGTTATGCCTACTATTGATACTCACTGACAGGTGCTCACTGGTTATCAGGCTATTCTCAAGGGCCTGGCACAGCCTGGACTGATGCCAGATGAAGGCATCGTGGGCACTGCCAGGGGTACTGTTCAAGGACATTGCTGATGCACCCTGTTGCATCACACACCACCTGGCAATTGATGAAGTGAAACCCCTTGTGGTTGATGTACACATCACTGCCATTGCCAGGTGGTGCACGGATGGCAACATTGGTGCAGTCAATGGCACTGATTACAGTTGGTAGGTTCGCAATGTGATAGAATTGCTGCAGGGTTGTTTTGCACTCTCCTGTCATGCTGGGGAATACAATGAATTCAGCAGCATGCAGCAGGAAAGCATCAAAGAACTGGGTCAGGAGGCACAAGGTGGTAGACTGTGATATGCCAATGGTGCCTACCACTGGGGTTTTTTGAACATCCCAGTGGATAGAAAACACATCGCTGCCGTCACCTTCGCCTTAACTGTCATGGCATGACTGTATCTGGTTTTAGGCTGCAGCTGCTCATGCAGGAGTTCGCATATCTGCCTCAGCATGATCCAGTTTAATATGTATTAGCCAACAAGGTGTTCATCAGACAGAGTCTTGAAGGAGACCCTGGACTGGTACATCCTGTGAGCAGTGTATCATCTCCTTGGCCTGCGGTGAGGGCCACGGTGGGCTTTTGTCCCTCTCCTCTCCTCTTCCTGTACAACAGGCTCCATCAGGTAGTAAAGCACAACATTGTTTTCAACCACCATCTCAGTTGCAGCAGTTTCCACACCCCCTTTCTGTGATTTACCCTTGGTTTAGACCTGCCTTTTATAGGCAGTAGTTAACACTGTGCTACGAGCAGTGCAAAGTTGGCTAGCGCTGCGCTAACACTTTGAATATACCATTGCACCAGTATGCAGATCCCCACCCCTCACTTTGCCACTTGCATACATTATCTTTTTTGCACTGGCACTAATGCTTTGCACTGGTGCTATTTCAACGTTTGAATACAGCAGTCCAGCACAAACCTGGCACTAATCCAACTCAAACTCATGACAAGCAGCACAAACTTTTGAATATCCTGTCCCAGAATGGTTTAACATTTCCAAAAAATAACCACATCTTACATTTGTCCCATAATTCCTTAGGGCCCAATTCCAGGATGGGCTACGCTGGTGTAAGGCAAGATATGCCAAACCCCATGGTGTATCTCACCACATACGCCATGTGATACACCTGTCAAAATTTTAAGAGGCACCTTGCACCATGGTGTATGTGGGCTGTGACAATCACGGGTTATGACACCCACAACACTACAGCCCACTTTCGCCTGGAGCAACTGTGGGATACAACAGCAACTTTGTCCAATTCCAGGAGGGTGGCTGTCGTAACCTGCAATTGCAATTCCAAGAGCAGCAGTGGTGTAGGGAACATCTGACAGCTCGGAGCTGTCCTAAGTGGCATCCAATGGCTGGCACTGTTGGATGCAACCACACAGAGCCCAGGCAGTGGTTCCATAGGAACCCATAAGCCCCATCAAGCACACCCCATCCCCCCAACCCCATGATCTTCAGGGACCCCAGGGGGACCAATTCTGGTGTGCTCCCCTCAGATGCCTGTGTCATGTATCCTGCCCCCCATGCCCCCTGGTGGGTGCCAAGGAGGTTCAGGGAAGGAGGGCTTCAGGGGAGATGCCTGTCACCAGTCACGAGATGCGACATGTGGCTGTGATATGCCATGCAAGGGCTACTACCACATGCATGGTGTATCTCACATGTTGGAAGTGCCAGGATCCTGCCTCTTCTGGAATGCAACGTAGGGCCCCTGGAGTAGGGGCGACTGACGTAACACAACTGCATGCAAGTTGCATCAGTCATCTTAGAATCAGCCCCTTAGTCTTTTTGTCTTTTTCTTCTTAATGAACTGCTCATATTCTTTTCTGCAGATGTTAAGAATTTTCTTATTATTTCTGATTGGAAATTTCTTAGCCAGTGCAACTTGCTCAGTTCTGCTTTCTTATTTTTGCAATTTGCATTGAAGCAACACTTAATGGCAGGAGTGGCATTTATTTTCACGTTTTTTTAATATCATTTTTTACTTGGCTTGTTGCTTGTACAATAGATTGTAGTAGTCTGGTGGAAATCCTCCTGAACAGCTTTACCTTTTTGAAGTCCCCAAAAATATCTGGGTCAATATTTACATTCTTCCAGACCCAGACAGCTTCCTTATTGTCAATTGAAGCACAAGGGGTTTCCTCATTTCTATTTAAAACAATAATTTCTCAATGCTGAAAGTTCGCTGTTGGTATTGCTGTTATACATGCCTCCCATATTTTTCTGTGTATATTCTTCTGCCTTGCATTTTAAGGATTGGCATTACGGTTGGAAACCTTAATGACCCAGATGTTTGAAGGTGATTTGCTCCAAATTTTCAACATGGGCTTTTTGGGACACCACCTCATGAACAGTGGCAGTGCCATTTTGTTACTCAATCCTAAAAGGTGATTTCACACAGCGAGTGTGCCACTCAGCACCAGAGGTGCAAAAATACATTACAGGCAAGATGTGAAAAATGACAGCTGTACTGTTCATCAGGAGGTGTGAAGAAATGGCAATGTTGCAGAATCTGGAGTGAAAATAAGAAAAATTGATAAAGTTATGAGTGTGCGTAGAAACTGTGCAATGCATGCTCATAACACAGTTATTTTTTGGAATGTTTTCACCAGATTTTCAACAGGGCCTTTTTGGGATCTCCTCTCATGAACAGTGGCACTGGAATTTTGTTAATCTGTCCCAAAAGTTGATTTCACACAGTGACCACACCATTCTGCGTCACAGGTGCAAAGACACATTTTGGGAAGGATGCAAAAAATGACAGCTGTACTGTTCATAAGGGGGTGTGAAAAAATGGCAATGTTGGAAATTTGAAGAGAAAATATTAAAAATTGATGATGTTATGAGCACGCATAGAAACTACATAATGGACACTCGTAACGCAGTAATTTTGGGAGTTTTTTTTACCAACTTTGCAACATGGGCTTTTTGGGACCCCACCTCATGAACAGTAGCATTGTTGTTTCATTAATTGGTTCCGAAAGGTAATTCCACGCAGCGACCACAAAATCACCTTTCAGGACCAAGAAATGAAATGACAGTGACTGTGACTGTATTCATGAGGTGGGGTCCCAAGAACCCCATTTTGAATATTTGGGACCAAAACTCTCCCAAATGGGTGAGATATCAACCTATATTGAACACCTCCATTTATTGCCATTATAGGACTTATCGTAATTTCTTCAGTTCCTGGTTGGTCTTTGAAGAGTGCAGACGTGTTCCTGGTTCATTGAAGATTGCTGCTTTTGACCTTCGGTGGTAAATATGGGTGAGTGGGGTGCGGGAAGTGGGGTGCGCAGAGGGAGGGTGCGAGTTTGGGGAAGGGAGACAGGGGCAATGGCAAGGGACCATTTTCTGTTTTTTTCAGGTTTAAAAAAGATATTGTGGGTCTGTTTTCTTTTTTACAGGTAAACTATTTATGGATTTTGGCACACTGGGGTGTCCTCCCAGTGTACCAGAGTACTGGGGGGAATCAAGGGGAGATCAATGCCAACCTGGGGATTTGACACCCCTAGGTTGGAGAATATAGGGGCTTGGGGGGGTGCATCTGACACCGGGAGTGGGCATTCTGGTGTCAGAAACACCACAGGCAGTTTTTGGCACACTAGGTTGGGCTCCCAGTGTGCCACATTAAAGGATGGGAGGGATATAGGCTGACATGGGAATTGAGCATCCCAATGTAGACAGGCTGGTGGAGGAACTGCTAGCATGATCGATCATGATTCCCTTCTGGAACTGAATACTCCCAGCCTGTATGGAGCTTAGGCTGAGGCCTGCTCTTCATGGGGAGGAGAAAATATAGAAATGGAGACAGTTGGGACATGAAGGAGGCAGGCAAGGAAAGGTCTTCTCCCACCTTTCAGGTAGGGACCAGTGGGGTGGCGAGCTGGAGATGTCAGGATGCAAACCATTGTTTGCTCTGTGTTGACCTGCAGATAAAAGGAAAAAGCCCTTTTAAAGTGCAGACCACTTCAGGCAAAACAGCATCAGGACCAGCCTGGCTAATGATTGGTGTGATATTGTCAAACCCCTTGCAGAGCACTTTGCATTGGACAATGTCCCACCCCTCAAAGTTTACAATCCCAAGGAGTTTGCAGCACATGCACAAACTCAGAAAGTTACGTGGCTTTATTTATGCATGTCTGAAGTATGTTAACGCTTCAAATTTTTCATCATATAATATTGTATTCTATTGTTGATTGCCACCTGCCATATACAAAACAGTTATTTAAAGATCTTAAATCTGTTGACTGGGAGAGGCGCAAACAGAAAAAGCTCACTTCAAGTTTGAATTTATTAGGTGTATCAATGGGTAAATACAGCAGCAATAATATGTCAACACAAAGTACAACGTGCAAAAACAGTATTGCAGCAATAATGCATGCTTCCAGTTTACAGATACAGCAATTTATATAATATATACAGAGTTGTACAAATCCAAGTCAGTGACCACTTAGAGAATCTGGGATAGATCAGGACCAGCTGTTGTAAAGCTGTTATAAAGCAGGGTGTCAGGGAAGGGCCAAGTAGTGGCTAGCTGCAAGTGCAGTGCTCAGAGAATTGTCCCTGCAAAAGCTGTTTGAGAGAATGGAGTGAGGATGAGAGTCAGGCAGCTGATGTAGGCTATTCCACTGGGTAGGAATGTGAACAGAAAAGGCAGACTGACCAATAGCAGATTCTCAGAAAGCTACTGTGTATTGAATGTACAAGGTTCAGCTGAGTGGTGGAAGTAGAATGACAGGATGGATGAAGTAAGGAGAGAGGAGATATAAGTGGAAATCTTGCAAGCCAGTTTTTTGTCAGAAAAGAAGAGCAGTGCAAGATGTGACAGGCCTCCAGGGTGGGGAGATAGAAGTTAGCACAGAGTAGTGATGGGTATGTAGTGATGCATTAATGGTAAAGGAATATAAAGAGTTGGAAAGGGAGTCCAATGTGACCAGAGAGAACTTGGGGGCTACACTATCTTGAGGGTTATCTAACAATAGACTGGAAATACAAGCCGTGATTTGCTGTTTACAGTGCATTAAGCTTAGGGTGGAATTTTTGAACATAACAGCAATGTGGGTAGTGAAACTGAGGTTCTAATCTAGCCACACATTGAGATGCTTTAATTTGGGTAATGTGCCACTTTGAGTGGGTTGCCATTTAAAGTCATGAAGACTAGGGTATGAGGCCGTCTTGATCATTTCTAGCTAGAGCCAAAGAAATGGAGATAATTGTTGTGTTGTTTAGCATGAGTTGTTTAGAGTGGAACCCATCTTGAATGTTGTCAAAGTCCAACTGAAATAAAATTTCAAGCTCTGGAGATTAGGCACTGGTGGCAAGGAGTACTGTGGCATCTGCATATATGTGGCTGGATGAAGGGACACAAACAAAAGAGAGGTCATTTAAGAAAATGGAGTAAAGAATAAACCAAGAATGGAGCCTGGAGGAACATCCTGCCAGATTGGCAGAGGGGTTGACAGGTTTTCACCAACTTGGACCAACTGATAACAGTAAAGTAGTAGTCCAATCAGGTGACCACCAGATTGGATAGTCTTGCCCCCAACTTATTATGAAGGGGGTGGGCAACAATATCGAAGGCCTTAGCCAAATCAATGTAAATGGCTGAGGTGAAGTGGACCTACTTCATTTAGCTGGTCTATTTAATGATGACCTTCCTATTTACAGATTTCTGCATGCTGTATATTCACATATGCCATACACATCTTCAGCCTAAAACCCCTGCCAGGTGATAGGAAAACTAGAGATGTGTGAAGCTGGAAAAT
This sequence comes from Neoceratodus forsteri, assembly GCA_016271365.2. Classification (NCBI taxonomy): domain Eukaryota; kingdom Metazoa; phylum Chordata; order Ceratodontiformes; family Ceratodontidae; genus Neoceratodus; species Neoceratodus forsteri. Next base: position 312,631,758 of record CM028134.1, on the reverse strand, counting down.
TTTGCTCCGCAGATTATTTGGTGAATTCATCTCATTTTGGGAATTAAGATGCCTTGTGAAATCCAAATTCATGAAAAACATAACTCTAGGAAATGCAAAGTTGCAACTTAGCCGGAGGAGTTTAACATGGAGACAAAGTCCTACAATAATGTAAAGTTGTGACTTTGCCAGCGAAGTTTGGTACGGAGGCTAAGTTTGCATTGTACTATGAACTAGGATGTCACATGCTGCTGAAACAGCCTGTATGCCATGCAGAGGCTGTCTTCAGTGCAGTGTTGTGAAGAGAAAGTAAGAGAGATGTCTGCATGTGCTTGTCAGAAAAAGAAATGTTCTAAAATACACTTCAAAACTGAACTTTTTTAATCCAAATTGCTCAAAAAAAATTCTTCTAGACAGCCTTGTGCTACTAGATGTGTGGGTTTATTTGTTTATTTTTTCAGCGATTATTTACTTTAAAGTTATGGTTTCTGTTTTGACAGTCTGCGAAGCCGTGCTGTTGAGGAGGGTAGGTTAACTGCAGTTAGTAAGGCAGCCCAGAAAGAGCTGGAGAATTTTTGTCTGAGCAGTAGATTTGTGTTATATTTTGGTTTTCTCACTCTTTCTTGTTTATCGTTTTTGATCTGTAATGAGCAATTTCTTATTTTGATTTCTGTGATTGAGTTTGGTGTGTTTAAGTAAAGTATTTCATCAGTGTGTTTCTGTAGTGTTTTTTTTTCATTTTTGAGTTATATTTTTCTTAACAGTGTGTCTGTCAATTTTTGTAATACTTAAGATTAAATTAACTTTGTTACCCATGTAGTTTTTAATCCCTGGTCTGTTTAAAAAAAACAAAAACAATTTTGGGGGGGTTGTTTTTAGTATTAGTTTTTTAGATCACACTGCTTATCCTCAACGCTTATGCTTGAGCAGTGTCAGTGGCTCAGTAGGTAGCACACTCGCCTCTGAGGCTGAGAGATCAGAGGGCTGTGAGTTCAGTTCCCACATCTGGCACTTGGGTTGATATCCCAGTACTGACACTGTAGTGCAGCATGAGAGGGGTGCTGCACTTCTGAGGTGCCGTCTTTTGGATGAGACATTAAACTGAGGTCCCATCTGCCTGGATTGGTGGAAGTTCAGGTGGATGTTAAAGATCCCATGGCACTGATCGAAAAGAGTAGGGGAATTTCCCCAGTGTCCTGGCCAAATTTCCCTCATTTACTGAAAATATCACCAACAGCTTAATCTGGTTCAAGGTCAGTTGGCATTCATCTGTATCCCCCTCCCCTGGGTCATGCCTGAAAATAGGCAGGATTTGTCTAGTGCACTTACCCGGTCAACAAAAGCTAAATAAATAAATAAATCCCTGATTCCCTAGGGGGAGGTATTTTATGTTATTTATTTTTATTTTATTGCTAGCTAGGATTACAAATACCTTTGAACCAAGGGTTATTTTACTAAGGTTCCATATCACACAAAATATAAACTAACAGTACTAAATAATAGGAAATAAACAGGCAATAAGAATTAAGCAGTACAAAATTGTAGAGGATAACAACAATGGTGTACAGTAGTTGGAGAAGGAAAAGCAGCCAAGACCATAAGGGTTGAGATCAGGGTAGGGGGCATGGTCAGACAGTTAGCAAGCAGGCTAGGTGATGGGGTAACAACAAAATCAGTGTAGGGAGCAGGGCACAAGAGGAGGAGGAGGAGAAACAGTCTATGAAGACTGTGTCAGGGTAGCGGAGAGAAGAAGGAAAAAGTCAAGGACTAAGGAGGAGAGAGGGTGAGAAAAACCAGGAGTAGGGGCAGAGAGGAACATGAGGAGTGCAGTAGAGAGAGAGAAGAGTGGAGAGCAAGCCAGGGGAGAGTATCAGGGAGCCATAGGTAGGGGAAGGGGAGGTGGAGGCAAAGAAATAGTGGTAGAAGGAGTAGAAGGAAAACAGGGAGCATAAAATACTTAGTGAGCACGTTCATAGCTATTGAGGGCAGTAAGATGCTTAAAAAGCTTGAGCTTGAAGGGGCCTAATTTAGGCTCATTCAAAATGTCAGGGGGAAGCACATTAAGCCAAGTGGGTGCCCTGTAACCGAAGGTTCACTGGGCTTGTGAGGTTCTGCAAAAAGGGATAATGAATGTTTGTTTCAGTGCACTGCAGGTAGCACAATGGTTCTGGGAGGGTCTGATAAGGTAGCAGCTGGATTTATACCCAGTTAAATTTTTTTGGCAAATAGGCAGGTTTGGTAGGTAATCCTGCCATTGAGGTGGAGCCAGCTTGTTTATTCATATAGATCACATGTATGCGTTCGACTATCGGCACCTGTGACTAGTCTGTATGCTTTTTTTTTTTTAGTGCGATGGAGGTTTATTTTAGGGTAGTATCTGTTGCAGCCCCATACATAATTAGCCTTTAGTCTAGAATGCAAATGATTGAGCTGACAACAGCTAGCTGAAAAGCCTCATACAACATACAATATCTGTGTTGGTACAGGACACCTATTCTGGAGTTAACCTCCTTTGATATCTTGCTAACATGAATGGCATAGGTTAGAGGGCTATCCAGAGTAATGCCCAGGTGTTTAAACTTGTGGACCTCTTCGAGGGGTTGGTTGAGATTGTTTTGAATGATTAGGCAGGCAGATTTGTGAGTATTACGTGGGTTTATGAAAACCTTTTTTTTTTTTTTTTTTTGTAATTCCTAAGTAGTTTGTGTTGAGCAAATCAAGTTTCGACAGACTGGAAGTCAGTTTGTAGGGTCTCAGAGAGAGAAGAGGAATACGAGTTGCAGTCGATGAGTACAACATCATCTGCACACAGGACCATGTTGGTTTTGCACACTGAGGGAAGGATGTTTAAAAATAGACTAAATAGTAAGGGTCCAAGAATGGATCCTTGAGGAACACCAGAGCTAACAGGGAGGCTACAGGACAGGGTTTTGCTGATTTTTTCTCACTGAATACGATTGCTGAGATAGCTCTTGAACCAGCTGCTAACCAGAGTAGATAGGCCCAGGGCTTGTAGTGAAGAGAGAAGAGGATGGTTAACAGTAGCAAATGCCTTTGTGAGGTCAATTTAAATTGACCCCACTATTTGGCCATGATCGAGAGCCTTATGAATGTAATTGGTAAACTCAAGTAAAGCAGAAGTCGTACTGTGCACTTTCCTGAAACCATGCTATTGTGGGTACTGTATATCGTATTTGACCAGGTGTTCCATCAGTTAATCAGCAATGATCCATTCAAGAGCTTTGGAGAGGAGGTAAGGATGGCTATTGGACAGTAGAGTGAGATGTCCCATCTCCACTGTTGTGAACAGACATTATGATAGCAGCTTTCCAAAGAGAAGGGAACTGCCTTAAGGTAAGAGAGAGAGAGATTTAACAGCATGGTTAGTGATCTCAGGATGGCATCAAGGGAGAGGTTAGGAAGTTTAAGGTCTAGAATATCACTACTAAACCGGGATTTTCCTAAGACCTTACAAAGGTATTTTCTAGCTTCAGATAGTGTGATCCTTCTGAAGTAGAAGGGGGGTTGCTGGGGGTGGAAGGAGCCACTGGGGTGACAATTGCTTACAGGTCCTTTGAGGAAGTCAGGAGGAAGGATACCACTGAGGCCAGTGAATGCCCTGTTGAAGATGTCAGCAATCAGTTGCAGTTCCTGCGCAGTGGCTCCATTAATTTCAAGCATTGATGGAGGGGATCTGTTGGGCTTGTCAGTGTCTGCTCCTGGTACTTATTTGTACTGTCATGTTAATGTATTAATCCCTGTGTCATGTTAAAATAAAATATTTTTTTTTCTTTTTTGGTTTCACTACATACTGTTACCATATTATTTTTACAGATTACACTCCTTAAACCTGATTCTCTAGTGGGAGGTGTTGTCTGCTTCTGGTAGTTAATATCTTGTTTAACCCTTTAACCCCTGTTGTGTGTGTCATGTTAACCCCTGTGATGTTTTATTTTTTCTGATCACACCTCTGATCCCTGATTTCCTACAGGGAGGTGTTGTCTGTTCCTAATACTTATTTGCACTGCAGGCTTTATTTACATTTTTTATTTTTTCATCCCAAATTAAGTTTTAATTAGCATATAAGAATGACTGGGAAGAGATGCTGTAGTAAAGAAAGAGGTGTTGGGGAGGCAGCAATGAAATCTTCAAAATCTGTGGGGCAAAATAGTGCTGCAATTTAAAAAATCTGTCTGAGGGCACAGCAGTATGTTTTTTGGAATCAATGGTTGATAGAAGCAAAGGAGTAGTTGCCTGTGGTGGCATTAGTGTAGCCACACTTTTCTCTGCCACATCTGTGGCAGCCATGCTGGTGGAGGATGTGGGAGCTGACAAGGGAAGCAGCAGTAAAGAAGGAACAGTAATCAAGGAGGAGGGTGTCGGTGTCCCTGTAGCTGCTGGTGGTGGTGGTGGTGTTCCTTAGCCTAATAATGCAGAACTTGAGTCAATGGCTGAGGCAAGAGATCTGGGAAATGTGCATCACACTCAGACTCCTGATGATGAAAGGGTCCGATAGCCTAGAGACGGTGGTGATGATGAGGAGGACAGACCTGTGGAGGAGGAGGACAGCAGTGCCTATACTGCTGCTGATGATGTGTTGGATCTCCTATGGAAGCCTGAAGAGAAAAAGCATAACGGTAGTGATACAGATGGTGCAGGGGATATTGTTTGCATTCATCTAACTATCAAGGCCCTTCCCCATGTGTATTCTTGAAGTTATGAAATCAACCCAAAATATACAAATTTTCACTTCTTCCCCTCAGCTGTCCCACTCCTGCCACCATGGTAAAGTTGAAAAAGAACATGCCAAATCCCATTTGGGATGATTTAAGTCAGGTGGGAGTTGAAGACATGGAAGAAAAGGAGGAGGAGGAGGCTGATGATGAGGCAGCATGATAGCAAACAATGTAACGCATGGTAGATGTATATTTGGTGGGCATAAGGCACCTTACCATTGCTGAGGAGCTCTTACTATACTATAGCAGCAAGGTCACTGAGTGCCCATCACTGACCTCCGTTGCAACAAAATACCTCAGTTATCCACCCTGAAGTGTCAGTGTTGAGCATGTATTCAGTTCAGCTGGGGCCATTATGTGGGGCAGGCATACCAATCTGTCACCAAAAAATGTTGGCTTGCTAACATTTATTAAAATGACTGAGGGAACTTTCCACACAAGACAGTCATGTCCATGATCCTATCACATGAAGGTGGTGGTGGTGGTGATGAAGATGAAGAGAAAGTTGTTGGCATTAGCAAAGTGTCTTATACCACTGAGGTGGATGAAGCAGTAATGGCAAGAGAATTACCATCTGGTGACAACTTCAGTCTGGAAGACTGTGAAGACTGCTTCCTTGATGAGGTTGACACATAAAATAAGATGTATTGTTTCTCTTCTTTCCCCTTATTAGTAGAGCATTTTACTTTATGATTCACAATTCTGTTATTTTCAGTCATCTTACTGTCCCCTATCCCCAACTGTTTTGCTGCTGTTTCCTTGCACCTAATCAATTACCTGCCTCAACCACCTTAATGTGATGCCCATAGAGACAATGCCTGCTTCACCTAGCAAGACACAGCACTGCCTTTTCATCCTCCTCTAGCCTGCTTTGGTCCTACACAGCCACAAGCAGCATGGGCCACCATCTTCACACTGATGCAGCATAAAAAATGGCATTACCAGCCAATCAAAACATGCCTGCTCCAGCCAGGAAGACACAGTACCACCTCCTCCTCCATCTCCTCCTCCTCTGGCCTGCTTGAGTCCTACACAGCTGCAAACAGCATGGATCACCATCCCTATACTGATGAAAAAAATTGTCCTGATTCCAGGGAATACTTTTTGGCTTGAGCCTATGGTATGAATTACAAAACTCCCTGACTTAAAATTTCATATAAATGTATATCATGTTCCCTCTGAGAGAATATGTGCTGGATTTGGAATTGACAATCCACATCATGTGAAGCAGCTAAAAACCTTTGTAGGGAATTGAGAATCAATACTGGGGATGGTAGAATCATGACTCTACTGCATCATTCCAATCTGGAACTGTATGACAGGATACTGAAGCTGACCTTCAAGCCAGCCAGCTCATCAAGGCAGCAAGATCTCAGCTCACACAAGGCCTGTCTTTGTCTGCTGGGATGGTAAGTCATTTTCACTGTTGTTCACAGTCCTTATCCTCAATGGTGATGTGTGACTCCAGGCCTCAGCCTCACAGAGGACAAAATGCTTTCCACCTTACTCAGAAAAACTTTAATTTTTTTTCCTTTTGTCTTCCTGCAGGTTTCACCATTCATAGGGATGGCTGCCAAAGGCAGTTGCAAGGCCAAACAGGCTTCCAGTAACAGAGAGGAGTTATGTGATGTCTTTCAATACAAACACAATCTCAGCTGCACAAACCAGCCAGTAAACAGCACAACCAGCAGCATTAATGTAATGGTAAGTATCATTATGATTTTCTTTTTTTATTATTATTATTTTTGTTCTGCTTTTTCATGTATACACAGCTTGCCATGGTGGCCAAAGCCAGGCTAAATAATTTCTCATTTTTATTCACAGGTGACAGGTATAGAAATATGGACAGTCAACAACGGCTATACTGTGCGGCCATCACAGTGGCCGAGTAAGCAAAATAATTTCTATTTTTTTTTCACAAGTGATAGGTATGGTAAAATGGGGAGTAAACAATGGCTATACTGTGTGGCCACTGCAGTGGCCAACTGAGGAAAATTAATTTCTCTTTTTTCTCCATAGGTGATAGGTATAGGAAGACAGAGAGTTGACAAGGGCTATAGCATGCGGCCACCACTACAGTGGGTACTTCAGTAGAATTGAAATAATATTTTCTTGTCTTCACACATCACCTGTGCTGCTGTCTCCTACTTCAACAATCAAGCCATGGCCATCTTCTCTGCCTGGACAACATTGCAAAAGACATCTGTTGAAAATGATCTGAAATTATAGCAACAGTAACAGAAAACAGTTAGCCTGACATCCACAAAACTTTATAGAATTACCCCCCTGCCACACACACACACACACACATACACAAAAAAAAAACTGCTTTCCTTCCATGGCTGGAAATATTTCTAAATTACAAAAAAAGATACATGCTGAACCTATGCAGCAACATGATTTCATCACCCAAGTGATAATACCTGAAAATAGAAACAAAGTAAGAAAAAATGGTTACAATGAAAGTGGTTACAACCCCTTCACCACTACCACCACCACCAGTAAAAAGGAAAAGAAAGGAAATAAAATACTTACCTTTGCTGGTAGGTCACATTGCTATTGAGTAAAGAGGACAACAGACTGCATCTTTTTCTATACAAAGTACTGGCATTACCTGATATTGCCCTCCTAGTTTGTATATCATTTTAGCATAAATGGAGCTGTAAATGTGGAAGGGGTCAATTAATAGGTTCAAAGAGATCCTACAGAAAGGTACAGCAAAGTAATCAAATTCCTACAGGAGCTCCTTTTTATTATTTATCTGTTAGAGAATTTCCAGAAGTAAGCAATTTATATATTGTGCTTGGCAAATGTGTTTACTAAATTGCATGACAATACAGACTGTGTGAGAGTGTTACTTAAACAGCATAGTAGCTGAGGCATCAGCAGCAGTTTATTACCCGCATTACTGATTTGTGGTTTCAGAGAAAGATTTCCAGAAGTGAGAAACTTATATATTGCACTTGGCAGTTGTGTGTACTAAAGTGATTGACAATACAGACTGTCTGAGAGGGTGACTTAAACAGCATAGTAGCAGAGGCAGCAGTAGCAGCAGTTCATTACCAGCATTACTGATATCTGGTGTGTGAGAAACATTTCCAGAAGTGAGAAATTTACATATTGTGCTTGGCAGGTGTGTGTACTACAGTGTCTGACATTTAGACACTTGAGACAAATCATGGGAGAACAGAAGTAATCTGTATCATGGTTAATGCACAACTAACACAAAATACATACAGAACAGTGTTGGAGGCAGTGACACAGCACAGTACCATGTGACAGGGGCGGTACTACTATCCTGTGGCTGCCTCACTTATTTATTCTGGTAGTTGAGAAAAATTTCAGAAAAGATAGTGAGAAACATAAATAAAGATGCAATGTATGGAAATTGGAGACAAAGAATCATGAAAAAAATATAGGTAGGAAATGTTTGTGTGTTTTTTTGTAGAGAGAGAGAAATGAAGCAAGTCATACAATAATACAGACAAGTGCAACAATGAAGAAATGTACATTTCATTTTTTTGTAACATTTTTTATATTTTTTTATAATAAAATAGTAAGACAGCATAGCACAGACTCACAGAAGAGGATAGAAGTTATATAGAAAAGAATAAGGCATGGCTTTTTTTCAAACATCACCAGCCCCCACTCTGGAAGTGCCAGCACCACCACCCACACTGCCCTGTTGCAGCTCCATCATCCCTCCTAGCAGCTGTTGCTAGTTGACCTGTATTCTTGTCATCATCCCTGCATAGCAGTGACCCCACTTTGGAGGTCTTCCATTCCCTTCCATAAAGTAGCCAGCTACTCTGATACTGGCTGGTGTGATTATGGGTGCTGCTCTTGGTACTGTTGCTGGTGCCACATGTGGTGTAACCCTTTCCATGGGGTTTGCCTACTGAAAATTTCTTGCACACTGCCAATGCCAGCTGTGCAGCACCTTTTCAGGCACAGAGGAGAACCACAACATCCCCACCAGTGCCACCACCACCACTTGCCACCTTTTTTTGATGGGCCTCCCACTGCTCACAGTGATTAATTTTCAGATGGGTTTTCTGGCCACCTGTGCCAAAGTGGGTCCCTTTTTCCACCTGCCTTACTCTGGCCTTAAAGAGCTTGCATGTGATGATGCTGTCATCACTTTCACCACTGCCAAAGAACTCCCACACAAGAGAACATCTGATTGGGCAGTGGTGTTGGTGATAAAAAGCTGGTGGTGCTGGTGGAGGAACAGAGGATGATGGTCAGGGCTCCTCTGCTGCTTAGGGGGAGCTGGTTGCAGTGGTAGTTCCATGGAGGTGGACACAGCAGGTTCTGGATGTTGACCCTCATGGGGAACTTGGGGAATTTGGGGCTGATGTTGCTGTTGCTGCCATTACTGCTGCTAGTCAGTGGCACACTGATCGGCACTACCCTGAGGACTCTGCTGCTCCTGCTCCTGCTGTTGGAGAAAATGTTGAGGAGGTGGCACTACCACAGGTGTGAACTCATCCTCACTCCATCATTACCATCACTTAACAAACAGAGTATGAAAAAGAGAAAGATACAAAAATTATAGAACAAAAGGGCAAAATGAAAAATATCTAAAAAGTACAAAACATTTAAAAAAATAAAAAAAGCTTAGCTAGAACAAAACTATTTACATGAACAATATCAATAAACCAAGAAAGAAAAAAAAACAGTAAAAAGATGCACTCGGATTCTCTAATGAAATGCGTTGTTGCAGACAGGCTCCTTCTCTTTCTGATTGACTAACATTGCAAAAGTGAAAGTAAGGCAGCGTCATTATATAGATATGTACCATGTGAATGCAGAATCTGAAACATGTGACCTTGAATTAAATTGTTTACTAGTCCAGCAGCCTCATTTTTAAAAACTTCAACTGTGACACCCCAAAAATGAAGCTAACAGCAAAGTTACCAGGCAAAGTTAATTGCAAATTTTGAAGGACATGGTAAAGCTTCATAGATCATGCCACAAAGGTGAAGTCGGTAACTTCACCAGAAATTCACTGGTGAATTAAAACATGGGCACATCTCTAAGGAAAACACATATAAAGAAGCAATATATTCACAAGTGGTGTCTTAATGGCCACAGAGCATGCCTACCCTATGAATTTCCAGTGTACACTAGAACAATTACTTCTTAACATGTTTTTTTATGCATACTTTACCAAGGTTCACAGTATGAGGCTGGGGGGGGGGACTCAGGGGTAATATGAAGAAGTATTTTTTTTCATAGAAAGGGTGGTGGATGCATGGAACAGCTTCCCTGCAGTGGTCATAGCGGTAAAAACAATAGGTGAATTCAAGAATGCATGGGGTAGACAGAAGGCAACCATAGTGGTAGGAAAGAGAAGGTAAGATGCAAATCATTTAGGATCTGGAGCTTATGTAGGTAGGGAAATGGGCAGACTAGGTGGGCCAGGTGGTCCATATCTACCATCAAATTCTAAGTTTCTTTGTTTCTATAGGCTTGTCCCAGACATTCTAGACTGACTGTTGCACAGTATGCATCTTTGGTATTTACTGTTAGTGAAAGACCATACATCCCTACACAGTAGTCTTCCTGCCTCTCTTGCTCCACTGGCAAAGTGTTCACCCCATATTCTGGTAGCCAACAGCCAGAGTAGATTCTGACTACTTACCTTCTGGCCACTAGACAGCTTCCAGCTACTGCATAGGATGGAAGCTTTTGTACACATGATGAAAACAGGGAGACATCTCCCAGTCTGTGTTTTATCTCCTAAAGCCAACTGTGCTTTTTCTTTTCATATTACCAGTCATCACTTACTACTAGCCTTCCCCATAATATTCAAAGTCATTCTTTGAATTATCAAATCTAAGCTACTATACTGAGGGCAGGAAATTAATTATTTAGCTGTCCCCTTCCATCAAAAATAATGATTCTCCTCTTCATCTTTTTTCTTACATCTTCCATCATTTCTGGTTCACAGTACAAGGGTTTTACCCAATTCCATTCACCTTGATTATGTACTTTTTCCTAGTGCCCTACATTCCCCATGCAACTGTGCTTACCTTCACCAGCATGGTAATCAATTTACTACTCTTACTTCAATTCTGGCATTACTTTCTTTCATTTTCAGTCATGCAGTGCATGCTTATACAGAATTATACAATAGAAAGAAAGAATCCTGGCTTCAGATTGGTCAGTTGGCTGTCACAGCAGGGATGTTATCCTGGCATAACCTCCCTGCTGATTGTTTGGATGATATGGATGACCACCAGCATGATGATCTCCTCTTTTTCTTAAGAAACAAAAATATGTTTACACACTAATGAAAACATTCTTTAAAATTATTTTTGTATTATAAAACAACAAGCCATTGTATAATAGGAATAATGTCCTCCAGGGTGAGAGTTATGCTAGGATAACATCCCTTCTCAGGTGTTGGATGCCCTCAGCCAGTGGCCTCGGGCCCAACCACCCAAGGTGGGATGTTATCCCAGCATGACTCCCACTCTGTCAGGCATTATTCCTTTATTATAATATCTCCATTATTGCATCATGTGCAGTTTCTTCTCAGTTATGTCACATACTTTGTATTCTATAATGTATTTCATTCATGGTGTTTCTGTTCTCTCTTGTGTAACAGACTGCATATTTTCTCTTTGCATAATTTGAATTAGATTTCTTTTCTCCTGTCACAAACGTCATTCCATCCCTCATGTATCACAGCTTACAATAGTATCCCCCAGTATCAAGTCAGTTACATACTGTAACTCCCAGCTGCTGTATTTTAGAGATGTACAGTAGTTAATTTTACCTTCACTGCATGCAAAGTTTTTGTAAAGTGCTCACATCTGCACATTTCAGAACTCAGTAAATAGTCTACCCTTGCATAGAACTTGGCTGTGATTATCAGCGAACCCTGTGTGTGTCACAGTGATGAAAGTGAACAGGAACATACAGGAACTCTGTTCCTGTACCTTTTTTGCAGCAGGAACGGAGTTTCTGTACTTCTTCCAGTTTCCACGTCATTTCATCGCAAAACTTTTCGTCGCGGTAAATTACCGCGCGGTAATGTCAACGTGATACATTTCATCGCACAGACTCTACGACGCATCACAGTTCAGCGTATATTAATTCACTGTTCTGTTGCACATGCCTACTGTGCAAATTGAGTTGTGACAGCCATGCCATTAGAGTTTGTAAAAGCATCAGAGGTCAGCCGATGCTGTGTGATGCTGGATTCTTATACCGCCTGGAGCGAACTTATGGGGTAAACAATACTGGAAGTGTCATTGGCTGACACTTTTAAATGCCCTGCTAGAGTGCACACTAGTAACGTAGTGTCATTGTAAATATGTACAGGAACATAACCATGTTCTTGATGCTGGTTCCACAATGGCAATAAAAGCAGTATCTTTATTTAAGGACAAAGCTAGTTCCTCACAGGACAGCACCCAGCATTTGGTTGCAAGTGCTATTAGTGGGCTTAGCCGGGCAGTCAGTTCTCAGTTGCCATCTGTTGCATGTCTTAAGCGCACTGCACAGAGAGCACGCCAGACTGTCGCTGCAGTACCTACTCAGCCTACATGTCTTGTAGATTTACTGATTCCAGAGTATTGGAACACCGAGAGAGAGAGCTATTTCTGCAGTATGATTCTGGGTCTCAAGATAACCAGCGTTTTATAATTTTGCAACATCAAAAACCTGCAGTACATGCACTGCACACCCACTGGTATGCAGATGGGACATTTAAAATCGCCAACATTTTCACACAGCTATACACTATACGAGTCCGCCAATCTGCAGTTATCCCATCTGTTTTCATATTAATGTCAAACCGTTGCACTGACAGTTATGTAAGGGTTCTTCAAAAAATAAAACAGCTTTGTCCTGAACTGTGCCCTTCAGCAGTAATGACACTTTGAACTTGCTGCAGTAAAAGCATTTGCAAGTGAGTTTCCTGGGGCTAGAACAAGGGGATGCTTTTTCCACCTCTGCCAAGCTGTATGGCGAAAAGTGTAGGAAAACACTATCATTCTTAAAAATTATACAGTGGATGCTGATTATGCCTTACAAATAAGAATGCTTCCTGCACTTGCATATGTTGAACCAGCAGATGTTGTGGAAGCCTTCGAGGAACTGCGTGCAACTGATTTTTATACTGCAAATGACGACCAACTGGATCCTCTCATTGATTACTTTGAAGACACATGGATAGGGAGGCCAGTCAGTCGCCATGGTAGATGCAGACCACATTTTGCAATCAAATTCTGGAATTGCAGCAGTGCAGTCAGTACTGGGATCCCGAGAGCAATAAACTCAGTAGAGGGGTGGCACCGAAGTTTTAATAGTCTGCTTGGAGCATGACATCCTACTGTTTGGAAGTTCATTAATGCCCTAAAGGTTGAACAGAACCTTAATGAGCACCGAATGGAGCAATATCTTGCTGGTATAGAGCCTCCAGCTCAGAGAAAGAAATACAAAGACACAGCACAAAGAATTATCAAGGTCGGTGAAACATACTGTGATACAAACAGGATGGACTTCTTAAGAGCTATTGCTCATAACTTCCAACTCCAGGTTTAGATGGGGTACTGACAAGATTTGTATAAAGATTTGTTTTTTATTTGCCCTCAATAAAGATTTCAGTTTTAACCCTTTACCCTCAGTGAATGGCCTTTACCAAACAAAAGGACAAACAGCACTTCACGATATCGGCCTTTGTGAATGGCCTTTACCAAACAAGAGGACACACAGCACTTCACAATATTGGCCTTTGTGAATAGCCTTTAGCAAACAAGAGGACACACAGCAGTTCACAATATCGGCCTTTAAGTTTGCAATTGCCTTTGCTAATGAATCATCTTATCCAAAAACTCCTTTGGCCTCTAATGATAACTCCTTTTCCCCCTGCCTGTCTTTTGCCCTGTGCCCTTTGAGCGAGATGCATTATGCACGACACAAACTCCTTTTCCCCTGCCCGACCTTTACCCTCTGCCCTTTGACCCTGATGCATTACGCACGACACATCATGCATTCACATCACAGCAATCAAAAGGTACTTTCAAGACAAATGGTATTTTATCTATTATTATTATTGCGATGCATTTTGCGATGTATTTTGTGATGAGATTTCATGCGGTGAACAGTTCACTACGATTAAGTTTATTACGATGAAGTGTTTGCGATGAAATGATGTGATACCCTTCTTCCCACTGACACTGGAACTGACATTCTTAAACCAACAACATAATGACAGTTTCTGGCCCTGTGACCTAAAATCAGGGTTTCCATAACAACATTTGACTTGTACAGCAGTGCAATTTTGCTAGAAATACATCAATATCTCTAACTGAATCTACTAGTGTCTAAACAGATAGACGTGTCTTCAAACAGCTATCCTTCAGATTGAAGATCTTCATTCTGCATTTCATATTGGACAGAACCAGAGTTCCTGTACTTCTTGTCTACCACTTGCACCACTGGTGTGTCATAGATATACTCTTCTGGTTTTGGTTTCTAGTTGCTGTCTGTTCTCACCAGCTCAACAATGTGACTGCCTTCATTTGGAACTGGTAGAAGCAGAATCTCAGTTACAAGTAAAAATCACGTGCAGCCTCATTATTTACTTAACATAACACCTCCGGGCCTTCTTGACAATAATTATGGTACAATAAACAGTTACAGGGAGCTTAAACAGTCATGAAGGTGTATAATTACTTAAAGTAAATCAATTGCAAAAGTTCATGAGTTAGGGCAAAGTGCAGGTTTTCCAAAAGGGACACCTCAAGCAGACAAACTACTGATCAGATTGTGAATTATAATATAATTACACAATATATCTGTATTTAGCATTCAGATATTTTCTTATCAGCAATGAAAAATGCCTGGCTAGCGGTCTGAACATCCTGTCTCACATAACCAAAGCATTAGTGGCTTAATGCAAACATAAAAGTCGTTCATTCCTTCAAATCCCTATTAAGTTCATAAATGCTAGATATGATTACTGTTGAAGAATGTAAAAGTAGTTGGCAAAGTCACTGATTTACGGTGATTAAAATAATGAAATTCCATTTTCAAGACTTGAAATTCTGGGAATTGTACTAGTCATTGTTGGTCTAATTTCTAGATTTTAGTGGGATTCTAATGCCATTCTTTTATCAGAATAAAATAAAGTTTAATGTACAGAGCATTAAATGAAGGAATTTGACAACAGAGCAGAAAGCAATTTGTAAGAAAAATATAAGTTCTGTAGATTTACTAACCTGGTATAAAATGCCAAATTCCTTGAAATTATTTGTTTATACTAGTGTGCAGTCAGTCCAGGTTCTAGAGTTTTACTGGGTTTTCTGGTAAAAAATGAAAATCTGTGGCTTTGGTAATTGTTCCTGTTAGGTTACCTCAGGACCACAATCCTAGAATCAAGATTATAATTTTGATGTCCTTAGTGCTCATGGGGCAGATATACTGCTGTTGGGTCTGACTGCCTTGAACCAAAACTCTTAAAGCAGGCTGCCCCGTTCATTGCAGGACTGCTGTCTAGAATACTCAATATGTCCCTGGGTGAAGGCATCAAGCCCAATATATTAAACTGGCCAGAGTCATGCCGGTTTTTAAAAAAGTGACAAAAAATGTATAGCTAACTGCAGGCCAATAGCTATACTCTCAGTATTAAATAAAGTCCTTGAGAAGCTCGTTGCAGCACATATTTCAGAACACCTCTCCAAGTACAATCTCTTCTATGCAAACCAACATGATTTCAGAAAAGGCCACAGTACTCAAATTGCTTTATTACAGATAAAAAATTACATACTTCATGCCATGAACCAGGGCTATCTAACTGGTGCAGTATTTATTGATCTGATGAAGGCTTTCGATCTTGTTGACCACCCTCTTCTGCTCGCTAATCTCCAATCTTTGGGTTTCTCATCTGGAGTTGTAACCTGGTTTCATAGCTATCTGTCTAACAGGACTCAAGTTGTAAAATTCAACTCAGCCACCTCAGAAAAAGCAGTCTTTGATGTTGGTATACCACAGGGATCTATCCTTGGACCTCTTCTCTTCTCTTCTCTTCTCTTCTCTTCTCTTCTCTTCTCTTCTCTTCACTTCTCTTCTCTATCTTTATTAACAACATAGCACAAAACACATCCTCCTGTTCATCGTTGCTATATGCCAATGACCTCATTCTGTACACTAGCTCAGATAATGTGCAGTCTATTAACCAAAAGCTCTCTATGGACCTACTAAATATTCAGTCTTGGATCACCAGAAATAGGCTCATTCTCAATGCCCAGGCTATGATCTTCAGTTCATCTGTTAAACTAAAACATAGTCAGGATTTTTTCCGAGTCTCCTGGGCTGATGGTTCCCCACTGGAGGTGGTAACTTCCCTTAAATACCTGGGTGTCCTTCTTGATGAATCACTCACTTATGACAGCCATATAACTATTCTCTGTGCCACACTCAGTCCAATTGTTGATGCATCATCCTGTTCTCTAGAATCATTTATTTCACAAATGGCCACTTGGGACAAGCCTCCAAAAGCAGGTTGATGCCAGCCACTTTGGATGACAAACCATCTGGAACTGCAGTCCCCTTCCCCTTGCAGAATATGCTTGATGGTCCTTCAGGTACACCTTCAGCCAGATTATGCTGCTAAGGTTTGCTGAGCTTGGCATGTGACTTCTGTGCCCAATAAACCAAGCGCACCAGTTGACCACTGATATTTTTTACATGTTCAGGCCCTCCCTCCAGTACTGATGCAATTCCACATTTGTATCGTGGGTCCAGCATTGTTGCTATGGCAAAGCTGTCACTATGCTGAATGCTCACAATGTGATGATTCTGGTTGAATACTGTCAGCATGTGTTGCAGCAACATACTGCTTCCACCGTCTTCAGCAACATCAAGGCTTTACTGTACATTCACTAATGTCTGCCTCAGTCCCTGCAGCAGTGGAATTGATTGGCTAATGGAGGCAGACTCACCACTCACTGCCTGTGTGGCATGTTCAAAAGGCCGCAAAATTGTTATTACAGAGTCCATAAGGTGCCACTCTTCAGTCGTCATAGACATGGAGGCCCCAGAACTGCCACGGCTAGTGTACAAAACAAGATATTCAGAGATGGCCTTGTATTGTTCATACAACCTCTCTGCCATGTATAAAGTGGAGTTCCATTGTATCTGCAGCTGCCGGAGTTAGTCATTTGCCTTTCCAGATCTTGAAAAGTGAGAGCAGATACGTTGTGCAACAGTCAGTATTTCCTTTATATCAGGGTGCTGCAGAAACTCCTGAACCACAAGATTTAAACAGTGGGCCATGCACGAAACATGAAAAAAAACACTATTCGTGATGCATTTCACCACATTTGGCCCATTGTCACTTGCTATGAGCCCAGCTCTCAGGGACAGAGGGTTTAGACATCTGTCAATTTCAGTCAGTACCATGTCCAACATGTTCTCACCAGTGTGTGAATAGGTCACACTGTGCATAGCAATTGTTGCATGCTGTCAAATTCCTGGAAGATTGCTACCATGACAATCCACCTTACTGCACTGATTATTCACACTACCAACATCACAAACAACCTCCGGCAGCTGCACCCAGTGTGCAGTTATACACAAATATGAACTCCCCACTGTTTTGCCACTTGTCCACATATCCATACTTGAATGGATGAATGGTGAGGAAGAATGCTGAAGGGCATGTCTAATTGAGTCAGACACAGTGTGGAACAACTCGGGGACAGCACGGGTAGAAAAGTATGTCCTGGATGGGACTTTCCATTTTGGACAGGCACATGCAGCAAACCACTGGAACCCAGAATTCTCCACAAAGGAGAAGGGCAAAAGATCAATTGCCAGCATTTCTGCTACAGCAGCATTGAGTTCACGTGACACTGTATGATTCAGGGGTACTTCAGCTTATGCACAAAAACACTCTGTAGTGTGGGCTGACTTAAACATTTTACATGGGGTGTGTTGATCACAAATGGTTGTGCTCTGTGATGAATGGCATTTGCAGGGTGTGGAGTGTGGATGTTTGATGAAGACAGGTGCACAGGTGATGATGACAAACCCAGAAATGCTGTTATTTTGCCAGATTTGCCAGCCAGGGTTGATGTACCACTTGCACTAGACATACTGCATTCACCACCATCACCACCACAAAAACTGCTACTCTTACCAGCACTGGACAACATTTCAAATTCATTATGGTCCTCCACCTCATCATGCCTGTAGTAATCCTCTGCTCTTATTACCGCACTACTGCACATGTTTAATTTCCTACTGGGCTTAGCAGTCATGGAAGGGGATAACGTGCTGGCTATAGTTGCCAGTGACATGGGTGAACGCCTCACTGTGGTATTAGCTGCCAGCTTGTGCTGGGTCCACAGTGCCAAGTGCATATTTTTAAGATGTGTATGCTGTCCTCCTGTGCCCAAATGGATCCACTTTTATCTTGACTCACACACACTTGGCAAACCTGGCAGATTGCAACTGAATCATCATTTGCATCTTGAACAAAAAAATCCCAAACAAGGGATTGTGATGCTCTGCTTTTAACATGTCCATGATGTGGCTTATTTAAGTCCGTTATTTTAAGCACTGAAGTGGGGGGGCACATGATGTTTCAGGCACTGCACTCCTGGACTGTAACTGACCACCACTACTTATCATATTGATTACTGGGCCATCATCAACATCAACTAAAACCGGTAAATCACATGTTTTTACGGGGGGGGGGGCGGATTCCTGCAAACAGACTCAACCACTTTTCATTTATTTTTCTCTGGTTCTCAACTGAGGTCAGTTACATCATCATCATATTCATCAACATCACACACATCCACATCTTCTGCTTAGATGCTAGCATGTGGACTGCATGTTGCAACAACAGCAACATCATCATCACATTCATCATCAGCATCTATACCGCCATCACCTGACATTTTTTCACCATACTGTGAATCACTGCATGGAAAATGTGTGACATTAAGTGCCATGGTGGACAGAATATCACATTGTATGCTATCATTGACATGATCATCAGAATCCTCAAGTTCAGTTACTGGGATGTTACTGGGAAGTATGACATCATCTACGCTGCCACTCACTTGCACTGCTTCACACTCAATATTTTTGGATACGGTACAGTGGTTGGAATTAGAACTTGGCACAATGCTAATACTACCTCCACCACCACTAACACCGCCGGCTGGGAAAACATCATCTCCTCCAACTATGAGTGAAGCTATGCCTTTCCTCACATTAGCAATGTACTTCTGCGTCTGTGTACTACTACCATGCCCACAGACCATCTTACTGCCAACATTGCCATGGCGAGAAACAGCTTTGCTTGCATGTCTCTTTGCAGGCATTTTGGGGGATCGACCACAAATATTATAACCAAATTCAGATTTTGATACGTTCATTCTCCGATTGGAGGGAAGCTGGATGTGAAGCCAAATAAACAACTGTGGCTTCAGCAACAGGTAAGAGACTACTCTGAGACTGTCATGGAATTAAAAAAACTTCGGTAACCAGTGGTGCTGATGAGGTCACAAAAACAATCCAATCTGGTAAAAAATACCTTTTGAATGTGGGGGTGTGGGGGGAGCACTGAATGCAGACAGTGCTGATTTTTACGGCACTACAAGCAGCAAAACTAAGAACAGATATCACGATCGCAGTACAAAATCAGGCAGCTGCAGTAGATAGCAGGTTCACACTGCTGCGCTTGCAATTACACTAGTCTGTGGCACAAAAAAAGGTGTATTATTTGATGCACGCAACACTGCACACACACTCACACACTGAACAGTTTGTGTACAATGCTGAATGAGGAATGCATCACAAATGCAAAAATTCAGTACTATGCCATGTTATATATTGTACATTTGTAATGTAAACAACCTGAACTTATGAGCTGCTGCACCACATCCACACAACAAACAGCAAGAACATTTCTACTATTACTGACAATTTTACTGCATACTGTATACACACCTAAATTGGCCCTCTCCTATTGTCCACTGGCTCCTCTCTCTTGGCAACCTTCTGGACAGTATACTGTGGTCCAACATGCCTACCTACCTCGCCTCTGTGATAACCCCTCAGCCTATCTCCTACGGCCTCCAATCTGCTGAACTTTCCTTGTTTAGCATTCCCAGATGTAGAACAACTAAAGGTAAATCAGGTTTCTCCCATGTAGCTCCCAGTTACTGGAACTCACTGACCCTAGATGTACACCTGGCCCTTAGCCATGCCACATTTAAGAAGAGGCACCGCTCCCTCCTTGATGTATGTGCCTGATGCACCTGCTTCAACCCACTGTAGGAAATGGCTCCCTCTGCTATTGCTGCCTCACAGTTCCCTCCTGTCTTCTGTGGTGTGAGCTGGCATCTTGCTCACACTGCTTCCCCCACCAATTCTATCCTTCCCCCTTTTTCCCATCTCTTTCCCTCTCTCCCCCTCTCTCACTATGGTCATACTTCTGCATTTCCTATCTTCTCAACTTCTGCCAAAACTGATATTCAGCCAGTTGGTTGTATGACATACTTATATTGAAATGATACTCTTTGGCATTTCCACACTTTAAATGTGATATTACTATAACTGTATTTGTGGGCACTTACCTTCTGTTTGTATAATACAATTTATGTGCCCTGGTACTACTATTGTCTTAAACTTGTTCACTTCTGATATGTGATGTGCTGTACATTTCTTGACACTGTATGCCTTGTACCTGTATCTCTCTCTATGTTGTGACCTCCCAGGTCATGCCTGAAAATAGTCACATTTGTGTCTAGTGCACCTACCCAGTTATCAAAAAATAATTGCAGGGTTTACCAGGTGACTGCCTAGTAGTAATTGGAGCATATCATGCATGGCAAAAAGAGACCAAGACAAATGTATAGCCAGTTGGATGGAATACCATTATGATGGCCCTCTTTGGATGAAGGACCCCCAGCCAGAAGCTCTGTGCTTGTCCCTGCTCAAAATATATGGGCAAATTCATAGTAACATTGCTGATTCCATTCAAGTGGCCCCAACCTTCTCTCCCCAAGGTGGTGGTTCCCTTTTCTCTTGTTCCATCTCCTTCATACTCACTGAGTCCCATGCCATCCCAGAAGAAGTGTATTGACAGGAACCCTCAGAAATTCTCTTCAGTCCTCCATCACTCTCCCATACAAGGGTGCACTATGCCATCCCCAAAAAATCTGGATTGACATGAAGCTTTGAAAAAAGGAAACTTAGTCTATGTATATAATTTTCTCCCACACACTTTCTGTTCCAGGAGGTGAACTGATCAAGAGACCAAGGCTTGTGGTGGACCCCAACTTCAGGTGGGTTACACTGAATACTGCACCACAGATGATATATAATTTTTGCAGCCATTACCTAGGGTGAGTAAAACAAACTCTGGTCAGAGCCAATAGGGCTGCAGTTGAAGAATTTGAGGTAAAAATTCTGAAATATATCAAAGTTAGGAGCCTATATTTGCAAACTGTAACGTAAGCTCATAAATGTGTTATTTTGTAATATTTTACACCAAATTTGCAACATAGCCTTGTTATAAAAAGATACAAAACAAGTTACAGGAGGGAAGTATTTTTCAGAAAAAAATTATATGAAGCTGGAGGGGGGTAAATTCAGGAGCGCTGTGAGGAAGTACTTCTTCACAGAGAGACTGGTGGATTCCTAGAACAGCATTTCATTGGATTGGTAGAAGCAAAAACAGTGATGGGGTTCCAGAATGCATGGGATAGCCACAAGGGAGTCTCAGTGGAAAGGGAAAGGGAGAACTGACTGGAGCTCATGTAGAATCTGTAGTGTTACTGTAGGCAGGGGAAAAATGGGCAGACTAGGGAGGGACAAACAGTCCTTATCTGCAAGCAATCTCTATATTTCTATGTTTCAAGTTCCAAAAGAGGGGCATGATACATGGTGCAGGGCCTGTGCTCAGGAACATAGGGTGGCCAACTCTCAAATTCAGAAGCAAAACTTCCAAAAACCCTGAGCACTCACAAGGAAACTAGTGGCCAGGCACAGCATAATGCTGAAAATTCTTTAATGGTAGTAAAAGCATGGACCGCTTTAAGTACAAGTGTAATCCAATACAAGCAAGAAAGCTGGCAAACACAGTAAATGCTAGATGCAAAGGTATGGCTACAGGTAAAAAAAAATCTCTATGGCTGTAAGAAGCCCAAGCGCTTTGACTCTCGACAAGTCTTCCTCAGGGGGTGTGGCTAGTTAATCTTTTAACAAAGATTTCAAATCCCATTGCTTGTTTAAACCAGCTGGTGTAATGCTTTGTAATTTATAATCCAAGTTGATTTATTTATGCAGTAGCTTATTCACTTGGTCCACTCCCCCCCCCCAGCAAAGGACCCACTCTTTCAATGCCTATGAACTTTATTCTCTAGGATTTGAATTATGGCAATCAAACAAATGACTACCAAGTGGGGTGTCAAGTCTCATATTAATAATGTTGCTTAATGGTCTTGTGTGCTAGTTTTCAAGCTGGGCACTGTTCTCCACATATATATTTTATTGCTGTTACACCATAGAATATATGTGACAAAGTACTGCAATTAGATAGATAAAACGCTTTTATTTTTCTTAACAGGATTTTGACTTTTAGGAAGGTAAAGCCCTGTTTATGAAAGTTATCCTGTAAAAGATTATGGCTTCATAAAAGTACAAATGGCTTATAATACAATGTTACAGTAACATTTTTTGAAAGTTAACACACAGGAATTACATTGAATACATAAGGGATATGCAGCGGTTCAGTGTGTGATAATGCATTTATCGTGTACAGTTTCCAGTGACCTGAAGTAAACTCACGAGTGCCGAAGGCATGAGTGAGAGTTACGAGAGTCACTGAAACTGTACAAAATAAATGCATTATCACACACTGAACACTGCATATTCCATTTATATAACAGGTTTAGATGTTGTGTGAACATTTTGATTTTGGTAGGTGTAAATAATTTGTCAAAAAAGGGAAAAGAAAATTGAATTTTATGCTGTTTTTTGCTAATTATAAAAAAACAAAATGGTATCTATAAATGAAACACCACTCATTTTGTAGATATTTTTGAGCTGAACATTTTTCGTGCTCACAGTACCATGCTATCATTTTTTGTTTTAAAGTTATTTATATTTGTTTGTCAAAAAAGTGAACAAAAAATTACATTTTCTTCTGTTTTCTTGCTAATCATATACAATATACAGGGTTTATATAAATGAAACAGTATTCATTTTGTAGATAATTTTGTGCTGAACAATTTCGTGCTCACAGTACCATGTTATCTTTTTTCGCTTTTAAGTTATTGACATTTAAATATGGTTAGTACTGCTTCTGAGGCCGAACATTCTAAATGAATTCTGAAGAGAACTGTGTAGATAAATGAGCTAGTGATGTAGTTACTGTGTGAATAAATGGGTGATGATGTAGTTACTATGTGGATAAATAAATTTATTACCATAGTAGCGAAGATAAATGGTTTTATTCTACAGTTTTTATCCTGACCCCTGTTGCATAAATACACATATATTGCAGGCCATAGTTGACAAGCTGTACATAGAGAAAAGCTCTCTATGAATTTTAACCACAGGGAATAGACTAAGGAAAAAATACAATCATAGAATATACACTAAAACATGAAGAACAGCTCTCTATAAATTTCAGCCCCAAGGAATGGACTAGGGATAGATGCATTTTGAAAATATATACTAGAACTGTGCTCACTGGTAACCATATATTTGACATAAGGATAAGGGGAAAAAGGAATAACAAATCCCAGCTAATATTTAAAAAGGTAAAGCAAAAACATTATATATCAAGATAAATTTACATGCACATTTATCTACGCAGACCAAGTCATAGTCCCTACCAAAGAGAATATACCAGGATTAAGATACAATCCTACAAAGAGAAGCAGAGAACAGAATTTACACAGATGGTGTATAGCAAGAACATTCATCTTTCCAATCTAAATCTAGACATTGTTTAAATTGTCCTATATTTTCTACATTTCTAATTTCTGGGGTTATTTCACTGCATATTTTTTTAAATAGAAATGTCTTTGCATTCTACTGTAAGTATTAACTTCCAAAGGGATTTTCAGACAGCTATGTTTTAGATCCCTTAAGTTGTACTTAGAGTAGAAGGTGGTATATGAATAGTTAATTTTGTTCTCAATATTAGTATTTCGTCTATATTTGATATATGCTCTATGTCCAGATCATTTTCTTCCTGTGGTTTACAAGGGAATCCCAGCTTAACCTTTGTAGGAGACTACAATGATAGGTGAAGTAAGGGCATCTGAAGACATATCTTGCCATTTTATAATGTGACTTGTCCAGCTTATTTAATAAAGTCTTTGAAGCAAATTGGTATATTACACTTACATATTATAGAGTCTGCAGAAGTAGCTGTAAAACCACTCTATTTCTAGTTTCTATAGAAAGAATTGAGGTTCTTCTTCTTCTGAGCACACCCAGTCTAGTAGTGACCTTACCAACACCTGTTATGTGCTCAGAAAAGGTGAGACTGTTATCTATTTGTACCCCTAAACACTTATAAACCAAGACTTGTTCCAAGATATGTCCATCTAATGTTTGTATGTCTAATTTTTGATTATAACATTTTTTACCTTTAGGATTAAACAGCATTACCTAGGTTTTCCTTATACTAAGAATCATCCTAGATTTTAACAACCAGTATTGCAAGATATCAAAGTCTGTCTGAAGAGTTTTTTGCAGACTATAAATTAATAAATTCACATGTTTCCAACTTTAAATCTTCATGCAGGGGGTGTAAAACTCTTTACCAGGATGTGCATATGAGTACACATTACAATTGTGGCATTTGAACAAACCTATTGGTTTCAGTGGTAACCATTGGTTATTAAAGATAGCTGCCTGATTTTTCTCAAATAGGCTATGGACTAACTTGTCTCTCCGACTGCTTGTGCTACTGGGAGTAATGCATCTGGTAACACCCACTGATGAAGACATATCATTGTCACCAAGCAGGATAGGGCAATAATAAATTATATTGTCATTTTATCTGCCAAATGATTGAATTTACTGACAAAAGAAACAGGACCATGTTCATTAAATTTTATTTTTCTTGTGGCTTTTGATTGTTCTTTTTTTCAGTAAATCATCTCTTTTCAGAGCCTCAGATTTTTCTCTAGCCTTTCTCAGCAACATTTTGTTATAACCCCTATTGAGAAATCTCATCTCTAGTTCATTAACCTGTCAGTCATACGGTTCAGATAAACTACAGTTCCTTTTTAATTTTAAAAATTGACTATAAGAGATTTAATTATTCAAAGGTATCGGCTGCACACTATCTGCTCTCAGGACCATGTTTGCAGCAATGTTTTGCTGAACAACTGAGTTTCAAATATTTCTTCTTTGCTATGTTTCTCTCATGTCTCTTCTCAGTAGAAACATCACTTCTGAAAATAGGAGTATTTCAAGCAGCTGCCTTATAAATATTTGTCCCTTGAATTATGACACAAATCAGTGCTGCTGTGGTAGTTATTAAAATTCATAATAATATTCAGAGTTATAGCAAGCCATGATTAGTCATGGTCTGTTCAATATACTGAACAAAGATCATGACTGGATATTGTTATGGACCCAACCCTATTTCCCCCTCCCCAGTTCTGCACCTTTTTAAAATACTCAGCTTATCGGTATCTTGTTTAGTTCTCAAGTTTGCTACTTGTTTTGTTTTTTTTCATTTCCATAGTGATCAGTATGATGTGCTAATAAAATTTATAAATAGTGTAGTAGAAAGAGCTTTAATTGCCATTGAACTGTACTGTTCCCTGCAGCGTACTGCAGCATTTTATGCTATATCACAGCATTACTGTATTGCATCCTAGCTGGTTCTGCTGCTGTTCATATTTTAGGTCCAAGCTGATGACTTTAATTAAATTAGACTCCCATCCTAGCAGGCTCCCCCCAACCCTGTGATTTATTGTGTGTAGGCTGACTGTGTTGGTCTGGGAGGGGTTTTGCAGGCTTTTTCAAGCAACTCGGTGGCCAATTATGTCATCAGTAGTGCATGATGCCATCATGTGTTGTGTAATGGCATGGCATACCAGGTGATGCAGTGATGCTTGGTGCATCATTTGTTCACTTGGCATGGTATGGGTGGATACCTCCATTAAAAAGAAGGCAGTGAGACTGGCCTGGAACACATGTAGTATCACCCACAGATGATGGTGATCCTGTGTAGCTGAATAGCCTTGCTACAGTATAAAGGTGCTTTTCTAGACTCTTTAGTGCTTTGAGTGCAGCAGTCTTACAGATGTGATACTGATACAGGCTAATGATATTTGATTTTTACTTTATGGGAAGTGTACTAGCAATACTGAACCACTAACATTAAAGATGTCGTTCAGTGTCAAAATAATAATGGTGAACTAGTTACTAACTGAACCATTTATATTATTATGAATAGTTATATTAGAACATTACTAATTTGGGGACCATTATTTCACAGTTTTAGCAAATATGACAGGCACATCTTATGGAGTGAGAGGGAATAGAACCTCTTCAGACATTTATTAAGTAGCGAAAGGGAAGAAAACCTCTATTAAACTAAACAAACATAAGGGCATGAGAATGGAAGTGAGTTCTGAGAGTATATATTGTTTACTTTAAGAATGTAACTAGTTCATAAAGAATCAGAATAAATATGACAGTGCAATAAACAAAAGCATTGATTGTGCCCCTTGTAGGATCATACAAGATTGTGGTTTGTATTAATTAGCAACCAAGAAAATATATGAAACAGCAGCTATAAGGTATAATCTCTTATTTATTCATATTATATAGTTAAAAGAATATATTATTTATCACACAGAATAGTAGGCTGTTTTCTGAAAGAATTAACAGTTTTATTTAAGGCTGTAATCTCATACAAACATATGAACATATAAAGAAGCCAGCAGAATTAGGATTTTTGGTCTATCTAGTCTGCCCATTGTGCAGGGTTCTTAGCTCATGCTGGTGTCCCTGTTCCTCCTCCTCTACCTTTCCACTACCTTCCTCTCCTCCTTCCATTACCTTTATCTTCCACCTGTATCTATCCCAGCCTGTCTTGAAGCTGTTCACTGTCCTCAATGAGATAACCTCTTCTGGTAGCGCATTCCATTTGCTCACCACCCTTTCTGTGAAGAAGTGTTGTTTATCCTCCCTCTTAACCCCCCCCTCAACTTTAGCCTGTGCCTCTTTGGGGTTTTACTGCAGCTTAGCCTGAAGATACCCTCCCTGTTCACCTTATTAATCCCTTTCAAGTACTTGAAGGTCTCAATCATGTCTCACCTCTCCCTTCTGTCCTCCATGAAGTAGATATTTAGGGCTCTCAGTCTCTCCTCATATGATATACCCTGCTTCCCTGCAGTCATCTTCATAGCCCTGGCTAGATGCATCTTTAATCTGAAGGGGAAATTTTAAAATGTTATTCTTTTCATAATGATGGGAACTTTTTTTCGTAGAAGAGGCATCTGTGAAGAAACTCCTCATTTTTCAGTTTAGATACTAAGGTGCTTGATCTTTAAAATTATTAGGAAATTAGTTTAAATATCTTAAGGCAGATAGTACAGGTCTAATGTTTCAAAAATGGTAGAGTCAGCAACATGACTTTCCTTGCTTCCTTCCTTTCATTCTCATTCTAAGGCAGCTGATAAAGGTATAATTATTTTTCAGAAAAGGCATGGTTAATAGCGCACACATCTGTTCTGTATATATGGGCAGCAGTCCATGTTTTTCAGTCAACAGGTGGAAGTGGCAAGGAGTGGAGCATCTTCCGTGCTGTAATTCTTCTGATCTTGAACTCCGGGAAGAAAAAGAAGATGCTGCAAGACATGGGCCCACATCTTATTTTCCCTTATTTGTTGCAAGTCAGTATTGCAAGGTATGTGCTCCATTCTGGACCCATTATCTGTAGTTAAGTGTTTGGAGTTTAAGAGAGATTGGGGGGTAAATATAAAAGCCTGTATTTTCAAAGATTTATTGCAGATGCAGCAGCAAGTTGAATCACTTTTGTATCACAGATCACAGCTGTGTGTGCATCAGAAGGGTGTACTACCATAAGAGGATGGATGCACCACAATCTGCTGCCCCTGCACTTGCATCTAGATTAGTGATGCAAAAAGTGACACACAGGTGATGCAGTAGTGATGCGTCCCACAAATATATTGGAACTATGCTGCAATTATGATGCAAGTATAATTGTTGTTTTGATACAGCTATGAAAATATGGTTCAATTATATGTTGCATCTGCATGACTTAAATTTAGGTGTCTTAAAACAACTATATCATTGTTTTTTTAACTTTTGAAAATACCACCTACTGTGTTCTACAGTGTCTTTAAAGTTTTCCCAGATGTAATTAACATTAGAAATAATCCTCATTCCTACTGAATATAAGAAAATAAGTACCAACAATGGCAATAACACTTCAAAAATAAGAACCTGATTTTACCAAATAGGTTTTATTTGTGTTTATAAATGATGCAGGAATTTTAAAATTATTCAGGTCCATGGGACCTGGTGTTGAATGTCTGCAAGCTAAAGCTAACAGGGACCATTCCCATCCTTCCAGATGTAGGTGCCATCTAAAAAACACTTCATGCTCCAGGATAAAATGGATACAGAAAATGCATACTCCTGCTTCTCTACAGTATGACAGTTTTTAGCAATGGTAGTATCCAGCACCAAATCAATATTTGGAATGCCTCTCTTTTTTTAGAAATTCAGTTGTAGAAATGAAAGAAAAAGTGTGACTCTCACTGGGATTTGAACCCAGGTATCAGCAATCCATGCTTTAGCTCTTAACCAACTGAGCTATGAGAGTTCAGTCAATTAAGCCCCCTGAGTTTTCCCACATGAATCACACATACATTCCTTTCTGGTGTTGCAATGAGCAACCAAGAAGTCTTTTTACAGACTCAAATAACATTCCCTCTGTCTCTCCCAGCACATGCGACTGTGAGGCAAATTTAGAAATCCAATTGCAGAAATGAAAGGAAAATATGACTCTCACTGGAATTTGAACCCAAGTATCAGCAATTAGTGCTTTAGCTCTTAGCCAACTGAGCTCTTTTTTTAACATTTTATTTATAAGTTTCTATCTATATATAAATGTACAGTATTGAGACAGTACAACCATAGCTCAAAAGGGGCAGGGACAGGGCAAGGAGGAGGGCTGGGAGACAGGAAGATAGAGGGTGAGAAGGAGAGGTAGCTACAGATTAAGGTGTGCTAGCTGCACATTCAAGCAGATTTGATAGACCACTGGGACATTATCTGCTGGCAAATTTCATAAGTTTGTATTACAAGTACAAATGACAATAGAATTCTTAATTGACTCCATTATGATACATCCCCAGGGGTTACTAAGAACTTCAACAGAGCCATGTTTCAATAGCAGAGAAGAAGTGCATACAATAATTGTTTATAGCCACTGCATTCAATAGGCCTGATTCTTAATTCATAAACTCTAATGATATAATAAGAATGATACATTAATAAGGGCTATAAGAGAATAAAGAATACTTAGTCTCAAACCAGACAGTTAATAATGTAAGTACTAAGACAACAAGCAAAGGAAAATGCATTGCCAAAATAAATGGTCCCTTATCAAATCATGCACAGTTGGTAAGTGCTGTTCCGTGGATTCAGGTGTAAGATTCATTGGGATGCTAAAACCCTCTGAGATCCCCACACAGAGGTGTGAGGCTGAGGAGTAGTTTTGGTGTAATAACGGAGGGGGACACAACCATCAGGACTTTACAATAGCTATTGACCAGCGTTTCACAGGTGCTTTATGTTACAAAATAAAATTTCTCCTGAAATGAATTTGATTGTTATGGATATAACTATTTAATGGTTTACATTTTCCTTTCTCAGGAAGGTTTACCATCTATTAACCAGTTCCTTACCCAGTTCACCACTTTGGACCCCACACTTGGGCTGCTCAGTTTCTTTAAGGAGTATTCTGTTCAGCACAGTGCTGAAGTTCAAATAGGCCACATTCACTGCCCTCCCCAGATCTGTTAACCTGGTCACCCAGTCAAACAAGTCAAATTTGTTTGGCATTACTCTACCCAATACCATCAATACATCCTGCCTTTGGTCTTGTAGCTCACTGTATTCAAGATACTCTACCAACCTTTCCTTTAATAGGGTTTCCGTTATCCTCACAGATAAGGCATACACATATTTATGCCATACACACAAAAGACCTGGGTTAAAAATGCTCAAGATATCACTATTGTCTCACTGCCTACACTGAAGATTGTAGTTCTGTCTTGCATGTTAAAAGGCCACATTGAAATACTGGCATACTGAACCAGTCAGAGAGCAGCATTGAAAATACTGATGTCACAATAGCAATGTGCAGCACTGAAGCCAGTAGATGTGATATGCTTTGAGGGGTACAGTCTAAATGCTGCAATTTTTTCCTTTCGTATAGTTTATCATTTCTATCACTAAACCACTTAAACACCTGTTGTGCAAATCAGACTGACACTGGTGAGAGTGAGATGTTTTGAGTAGCAGAGTTTACATTTTGTACTTTGCTCCATTTGTAACTTTTTATCATTTCTATCACAAAAATAAAGCCATAAGAAAATGGAGGGTAATGAGTACCAATACCCATAGTCTAGGTAAAAAGCTCCCTGAAATGGTGGCCTTGATGGAAGATGGATGCCTGGATATCATGACAGTCACAGAAACATGGTACACAGAGAACTATGACTGGGATGTCAACATACCAGGCTACACAATCTACAGGAGGGACAGGGAGGGAAGAAGAAGAGGAGGAGGAGTAGTCCTCTATGTAAGGGAAGGGATCAAAGCAAAAGAGTAAACAGGGAGGAGAGGAGGAACTGTGGGTCACCCTGGAGACTGGAAATGGCTTCACAATTCACACAGGGGTTGTATACTGGCCCCCATTTCAGGGGGAGATAATGGACAAGGAAATGATAGAAGGCATCCTTGGGATGGCAGAGAAAGGGGAGATAGTGCTGATGAGAGACCTGAATATGCCAGATGTTAACTGGAGCACCTTTGCTATAGCTACATCCAAGAGCAGGGCCATTCTCGATGCCCTACAGGGGGCACGCCTCAGACAGTTAGTGTTGGAACCCACTCAGGAGGGAGCAATCTTAGACCTGGTGCTCTCAAATGGGGAGGGAGAGAGGATCTCAGACCTAGAAGTGGGTAGCCATCTGGGAACAAGCGACCACCAAACAGTGTGTTTTATGATAAACTTAGCTGTAGAGTCAAGCCACACAAAAGTGAAGGTACTCAACTTCAGGAGGGCTGATTTTGTCAAAATGGGAGAGTGCCTCAGAAAAGCACTAGCAAAAAGACAAGAAGGTGGGATGGAGCAACAATAGGGAAACATCAAAACTGCCATCACAGAGGCAACAAGCCTTTGTGTGAAGCAAATAAACAAATCAAAATGAAAGAAAAAACACTATGGTTCTCAAAAAAAGTGGGGGAGAAGGTAAGGGGGGAAGATAGCATTCAGGAAGTATAAGGAAACACAGAAGGAGCAGAACAGAGAACTGTACCAGTTAAATCAGAAGGAAGCAGGGAAGGCAGTCAGAATAGCAAAGGCCCAAATTGAGGAAACGATAACCAACTCAGTTAAGATCGGGGAAAAAACCTTTTATAAGTACATTAGGGAGCAAAGAAAAACTAAGGCAGGGATACTGAGGCTGAATAAAGAGGAAAGTGGTTGGGCAGAGAGCGACAGTGAAAAAGCAGAGATACTGAATGAATAATTCTGCTCAGTTTTCACAATGAAAAAGCAGGAGGAGATACCTAATCCAGTCAATAGAAGCACTCTGGATAGGGGGGTTGATGTTAGTCCTTTCACAGAAGAAAGGGTTTTGAAAGAACTCTTAAAAGAGAAGATGGATAAAACAATGGGGACTGATGGGATTCATCCCAGAATTCTAAAAGAACTAAGGGAAGAACTAGCACACCACTGACTACCCTTTTTAATAAATCATGGGAGGATGGTCTGGTACCTGAGAACTGGAGGAGGACAGATGTGATTCCCCTTCACAAAAGTGGGAGCAAGACAGAGGCAGGAAACTACAGACTTGTCAGTTTGACCTCAGTGGTAGGGAAAATGATGGAATCACTTCTGAAGGAAAGAATTGTTGAGTACCTAGAGGCCAGCGGGGCACAGGACCCAAGGCAGCATGGATTCACTGTGGTAAGGTCATGTCAGACAAATCTAATTGATTTCTTTAACTGGGTGGCCTAAGTAGTAGACCAGGGAGGGGCTGTGGACATGGCCTACCTAGACTTTAGCAAGGCATTTGACTCAGTCCCACTCAAAAGATTAATAAACAAATTAGCCGCATGGGAGTGGGTCCCAGGATGGTAGCCTGAGTAAAACACTGGTTGGACAACAGGACACAGTGGCTAATAGTAAATGGAGTCCACAGTGAAGAAAGGGGAGTTACTAGTGGGGTACCGCAGGGTTCAGTACTGGGGCCAGTCCTTTTCAATGTCTATAAGTGACATTGCAGAGGGACTGGAAGGGAAAGTATGTCTCTTTGCAGATGACACAAAGACTTGCAACAGGGTTGATATGCAAGATGGGGTGGAAAGGATGAAAAGAGACTTGGCAAGGTTGGAGGAATGGTCAAATGTATGGCTGCTTAGATTCAATGCAAGGAAGTGCAAAGTAATGCACCTGGGAAACAAAAACCCAGGGGAAGAGTACACAATGGGGGGGGTAAGATACCGATAACAACAAAAATGGAAAGGGACCTGGGGTAGTCATATCAGATGACCTAAAGGTGGGCCAGCAATGTGAGAAGGCAGTAAGGAGGGCTGGGGGGATACTGGAATGTAGAGGGAGAGGTATCACAGTAGAAAATGGGAACTTTTTGGCCCTCTGTACAGACAGTTGGTAAGACCACATCTGGAGTACTGTGTACAGTTCTGGAGACCCCATCTCCACAAAGACATAGACAGGGTGGAGGCTGTCAAGAGGAGGGCAACCAAAATGGTACAGGGTCTGCACCAGAAGACTTATGAAGAAAGACTAAAGGAGCTTAAGATGTATAGCCTTGAGGAAAGGGGGGATATGATAGAAACTCTCAAATATCTCAAGGAATCAGCAAAGTCCAAAGTATTTCAGAAAAAGAGATGTGCAAGAACAAGGGGGCACAATTTGAAGATCGTAGGGGGACAGCTCAGAGGTAATGTGAGGAAGTATTTCTTCATATAGAGGGTTGTAGATGCATAGAACTGCCTTTCTGAAGAGGTTTTAGAGTCAAAAAACAGTGGAGGAATTAAAGAATTTATGGGACCAACATAAGGCAATTCTAGTAGGGGGTAGGAGGATGTAGGCTGTTGGCCAACTAGGATGCGCTCTCACTTACACATAAGTATGGAGCCATACAGCAGCCCTATAAGGCAAGGAGCCCTTGTAACACTAATTTTCCCATATCTTGGGAACCATAGCAGCTAGAAAAAAGTTCAAATGTTGTTGTAATTGTGAGAGTGGGTAGTTCTCACAACCTAAAAGTCAATCAAATCTGTATCTAGCATTACTTCCATGATACGGCACTGAAAAGTGCTGGGACTGCTAAAGCTAGAGTATAATAGTGGCCTACACACATTAAAATGAGCAACTGTAACATTACTTCGCAAACATCTCAGGAACCGTACAAGGTAGAAAAAAAAATAAAATTTCATGGTTTACATGGCTTTCCAACCTACCTCTGCACTTAAGCATTCTTGTGACAAAAAGCCCTTATCTCAAATCATTTTCGAGATAAGCACCTCGAGAGGCATCTCTGGCACCGCAATGTTATCCTATGGGAAAACTTCTGAACTTCAGAATGCTGTAAATATGGGCCTGTTCGATGTTTCCATACCAAACCACCAAAAGGCACATCTGTGTGACTAGTGACTAGGGCTGTACACCCTGAAAGGTTCAGGCCAATAGCACAACCCATGTTGCCACAATGAAGAGACAAAGAAAACAACCTCTACAATGTTATCCTATGGGAAAATTTCTTAACTTTGGAATGGTGTAACTATGGGCCTATTGAATCTTTCTGTACCAAATCACTAAAAGACACATCTGTAGTACTAGATTTTGCAATCCTGAAAATTTCAGGCCAATAGCACAAACCAGCTTGCCACAATAAAGTGATAAAAAATCAACACATAGCAAAATGTGTCCATGCAGTATTGCAGCAATCACATTAATGTTTCTACAGTTCTCCTACCTCTGTAATGGGACTGTTAGCACACACCAAAAAATGTTAGTGTGGTTACTTTTTCAAGTTAACGCAACTGTTTGCATGGCAACATGAATGTTTATGTGATCAAAAATTTTAAAAAAATTAAAAAACATATTTCGAGACTAGCTTGTGAAAAACTAATGCCAGGGGCATGTTCCTCACAGCCCAGTTAGGTAAACCCAGTGGCTGGTGTTTTGTAAAGTGCAGTATTTTTTGAATTACTGCTTTTTTTCTCTTGCTAACTGAAAACAAGATGGCGGCAGCAAGACAACATTTTGGGGCAAGCTCGACAACAAAATTTGATAGTGAATGTATTCACAGTGGACATATAAATTTTTCCATAGGCTATAATGGGACATGAAAAAATGAAATAACTTTTGAATGGAGCCATATATTCTCACCAAATCTTCAAAAGGCACCAGTGCAACCCAGGACACATGTAAACAACCCAATTTCAACCCACTCAAATACATTCTTTAGTGCATTATGGGTTGACAAAGAATTTGCAACACTGGGGCAAAATTCACTTTTTCAGTGCACTACAGATCTGCAACCATACATTTGACCAAAACAACAATTTCCAGATCTGGAGATCTATGATAGATCTTTCTATATTCCAAATTTCAAGCAAATCAAACAAACGGTTCAAAAGTTATTAAAGTGCACAATTTGAGGTTTAAAATAGAAATGACTACACAACCCTAACTATAGTGGCACTACCGTGTCACTACAATATCTATCTATATCTATATCTATATCTATATCTATATCTATATCTATATCTATATCTATATCTATATCTATATCTATATATCTATAGCCAGTGTTGGGTAAGTTACTTTTTCTATTACTTTTGGAAACTTGTTCCAGAAAGCTCTGTGCAGTCACTAGCAAGGATGGAGAAGTACTGGAAAAAGAAATACACCTTACGGTTACAATTACTTACGTATTTTATACAAAAGTAATATGTAACTGTAACAGATTATATTTATTTGAAAGTAACTAGTAACTAACCTATTACTTTCAAATAAATGTCCTCTGGTACAGTTTTTTTTTATTAATTTTGTATTGTTTTTGTATAAAACTAAATAAGTCACTGGAACTGTCAGGTGTATTACTTTTTCTAGTACTTCTCCATCCTTGCTAGTGACTGCACAGAGCTTCCTGGATCAAGTTTCTAAAAGAAATAGAAAGGAAAGAAAAAGTAACTTATCCACCACTGTCTATATCTATAGCTATATACTATATAAATTTATATATACAGTATATATATATCATATATGTGTATATATATATATATATATATATATATATATATATATATATATATATAAATATTGCTGCAAGCTGTTTTATCAACTGAATTTAAGCCCCATCCATAGTTTCACTTTCTTATGACTTGGATGAGCTAGCCTAACAAACAACTGTTTCCTCTCCTTATGGGACTATGTGTGTGTGTGTGGGGGGAGCTGGGCTAACCCCAGGCCACAAAACACAAGCCAGACAAGTAAAATGTAGCAGCATGGCACCTTACAGATTTTAAAGTAGAAACATAACATGGGAATCAACTTACAATTTCAAGCAATTAAGTAATGAATCATACCACAGATTATTTTAAATAAACTGCCGTATTAAAGCAGCAGTGCATCTTTATGTATTTATTTATTGCATTTTGGTAACTGGGGAGGTGCACTAGGACAAGCTCTCCCTATTTGAGAAGCAACCCAGAATTAATTACATGGAATACATAGTCAGTATACATACAGATACTATTTACTTACAGTGCATAAGTAAATGACAAAATACAGTAGACACATTCCAAAAAAACAAAGCATTTGTCAATGCCAAATGTTGATTGCGTTAGTCTGTTGAGCTTGCTCAGTGGCCCTGTTGGCGGGTCAGTCTGTTTGTCCCGGTGCTGCAGGCTGCTCTTTTGTACTGGGCTGCTGCCTGCATTGGCACCTTGTTCTGCTGAGGAAGAAATCTGCAGCTGTCCTGACAGAGCTCCATTGAGGTGGCTCACTCCCCCTCTCTCACTCGCTCAATCTGTTTCTCCTTGTGCTGCAGGCTGCCATTTTGTAGTGGGCTCCTGCCTATGTTGGTGGCTTTTTGTACCCACAAAGAAATCCACAGCTGTCCCGACAGAGCTCCATTGAGGTCGCTCACTCCCCCTGTCTCACTCAGTCAGTCTGGTTCTCCCAGTGCTGCAGGCTGCCCTTTTGTACTGGGCTCCTGCCTCTGTTGGTGCCTTTTTCTGCCCACAGAGAAATCTGCAGCAGTCCCAACAAAGCTGTGTTGAGCTCGCTCACTCCACTTCTCTCACTCGCTCATTCTGTTCTGCCAGCGCTGCAGGTTGCCCTTTTCTACTGGGCTTCTGCCTGCGTTGCTGCCTTCTTATGCCCATAAAGAAATTTGCAGCAGTTACAATACAGGTCTGTTGAGCTCACTCACTCACTCATTCTGATTTTCCTGCCACTGCATGCTGCCCTTTTGTACTGGGCCCCTGCATGCATTGCTGCCTTTTTCTGCCCACAAACAAATCTGCAGCAGTCCAAACAGAGCCCAGTTGAGCTCACAGACTCCCCCTCCCTCACTCGCTCGTTCTGTGTCTTCTGGCGCTGCAGGCTGCCCTTTTGTACTGGGCTCCTGCCTGCATTGGTGGCTTTTCCTGGCCAGAAATAAATCTGAAGCAGTCTCAACACAGCTCCACTGAGCTCGCTCACTCCCTCTCTGCCACTCTTGCATTTCGTTTCTGCCGGCGCTCCAAGCTGGCCTTTTGTACTGGGCTCCTGCCTGTGTTGCCGCATTTTTTACCCACAAAGAAATCTGCAGCAGTCACACTAGAGCTCTGTTGAGCTCACTCAGTACCACTCTGTCACTCGCTCATTCTGTTTCTCTTGGCACCACAGACTACGCTTTTGTATGGGGCTCCTAGCTGCATTGGCACCTTTGTCTGTCCACAAAGAAATCTGCAGCTGTCCCGACAGAGCTCCATTGAGGTCGCTCAGTCTCCCTCTCTCATTGCTCATTCTGTTTGTCCTGGCACTGCAAGCTGCCCTTTTGTACAGGGCTCCTGCCTGCATTGGCACCTTTTTCTGCCCACAAAGAAATCCCAGCAGTCTTGATAGAGCTCCATTGAGCCCACTAAGTCCCCTCATCTCACTCACTCATCTCACTCACTCATACTGTTTCTCCCAGTGCTGTGGGCTGGCCTTTTGTACTGGGCCCCTGCCTGTATTGACACCTTTTTTCTGCCCACAAAGAAATCCACAGCAGTCCTGACAGCGCTTCGGGGAGTTTGCTCACTCCCCCTCCCTCACTCGCTCTCTCGTTCTGTTTCTCCCAGTGCTGCAGGCTGCCCTTTTGTAGTGGGCTCTTCTGCTGGGGCCTTTGTCTGCCCACAAACAAATCTGCAGCAGTCCTGACAGAGCTCAGTTGAGCTTGATCACTTCCCAGCCGATCTTAATCTGTCCAAACACTGATTTCCCTGAGTGACCATGCTATTATCTGGCAGGAGTAAAAAAACACATTTTAGCCAGGATGTGAAAAATGACAGCTGTAGTTTTCATAAGGAGTTGTTAAAAAATGCCATTGTTGAAAATGTGGCGTGACAGTATTACGCATTTGCGAAGTTACAAGAGTGCGTGGAAACAGTTCAATGCATGCTTGTAACACAGTTATGTTATGGAGTTTCGTCACCAAATTTTCAACATAGGGATTTTAGGACCTCTGCTCATGAACAATGCCACTGTCATTTTCTTAATCTGTCCCAAACACTGACTTCCCACAGTGAACACGTTATTCTGCACCAGAACTGTGAAAACACATTTTGGTCAGGATGTGAAAAATGACAGCTGTACTGCTTAGAAGGAAGTGTGAAAAAATGGCACAATTGAAAATCTGGTGTGACAATATTACAAAGATGCGAAGTTACAAGGGTGTATGGAAAGTGCGCAACGCACACTTGTAACACAGACAATTGATGGGCTATCATCACCAAATTTTCAACATAGGCATTTAAGGACCTCTGCTCATGAACAGTATCATTGTCATTTTCTTTATCTGTCCTGGACAGTGATTTCTCTCAGCGACCACTCTATTCTGTGCCGGACATGCAAAAACATATTTTGGCCAGGATGGGAAACATGACAGCTGCACTTTTCATAAGTAAGTCTGGGGAAATGGCAATGTTGAAAATCTGGAGTGAAAGTATTATAAATTCGCAAAGTTATGATCATGCGTGCCAACTGCAAAATGCACACTCATAACACAGTCATTTTATGGAGTATCATTACCAAATTTTCAACATAGTCATTTTAGGACCTCTACTCTTGAACAGTGTTGCTGTTATTTTCTTAATCAGTCCTGAACACTGATTTCCCACAGCGACTGCTCTATTCTATGCTGGAACTGTGAAAACACATTTCAGCCAGGATGTGAACAATGGCAGCTGTACTGCTCACAAGGAGGTGTGAGAAAATGCCAATGTTGGAAATCTGGTGTGAAAATATTGTAAATTCACGAAGTTATGAGCGTACCCAGCAACTGTGCAATGCACGCTTGTAAAACAGCCATTTTTCAGATTTTTCCCACCAAATTTTCAATATAGGCTTTTTGAGAGCCCACCTCATGAACACTGACACTGTCGTTTTGTTAATCAGCCCCAAAGGGTGATTCCACACAGTGACCACAAAACCACTTTTTGGGGCCAATTAACACCATGGCAGTTCAAAAATTCATGAGGAGGGGTCCCAAAAACCCCATGTTGAAAATTTGGTGGAAAAAGTCCCAAAAATGCCCGCGATATGCACTAAAGTTGAAAAAACTCTATTTATTACATTATATAGCTTACTGGTATTTCCTCAGTTTGCAATCGGCTTTGAAGAGTGCAGATGTGTTCCCGGTCCACAGAAGATGGTCGTGCAGGACTCCAGAGGTAAGTATGGGGTGAGGGGGGTGTGGGGCAGCAGGGTGTGCAATGGATGGGTGCGGGTTTCAGAGGGGGGCCTGGGAGAGCTCCGAGGGACTGTTTCCTTCTTTACAGGTTGAAAAAAAAATTAGGCATCAGGGGACCGTTTCCTTGTTTAACAGGTGTTTTGGCATGCTGGGGTGGGCTCCCAGCATGCCACCTGTGTGGGTGGGAGGGTGCATTAGCTGATGGGGGATTGGGCACCCCTGTCAGAAAACAAGGACAGGGGGAGGGGAGCTGCAGGAGCCGAGGGGGATTGGGCACCCCCTCTGCTATACAAACAGAAGGGGGGTATCATGATGCCAATGAGGATTGGGCACCCCGTTGGCAGGAATGAAAGGGAGGGTATCATTATGCCAATAGGGATTGGGCCCCCCATTAGCAGGAACAGCACAGGGAAGGGGGGCATTACAGAATGCCAATGGGGAGTGGGCTCCCCCATCAACAAGTAAACATGGTGGGGGAAGGGGGTTATATTGTTTGTGAACACGGCGGCAACCCACCGCCATGTTCACAAACAATATCGGGGGTTTCACATCTTGCAATGACGGGTCGCTCCCTCATTGCAGTGGATGGCTGACACTGCAGTGATGAGGTGGCCCCTGATTGCAGTGACTATTTTTTTAGAAAGTTGTGGCACGCTGGCTGAACTAGTGTCAGCAGCAGAGTGCCACAGCATTGGGGGATGGGGGACAAGCCTTTGCAGGCTGTAGGGGCATTGGGCACAACAGTGCCACTCCTCCACAACCTGCTTGTGCAGAAAGCTGACGCAACATGTTTCTTGTACATGCACACAATCAACACAAAAAACAACAACTTTGAGCAACAGGTCTGGTTGTTAGATACAGGATGCAGAAAAATACTCAGATGCACTTAGTTCTATAAGAACATGCACACTATTTGAGACAGTGGTCAAAAATTTTGATCAGTACTTTTTTATTCTATTATAGATTTCCCTCTTCTGGCTTGTACAATACCCATTTCCCCATGTTGATTCTTAGCACATGTTTTTTAGATTTCAAATAATAAAACAAGTACAGCACTCCTTTTAATACAGTATGTCTTAGACGGTGTTAACGGTCAAAGACTTTGGACCCACATTACATAACTTTTCTAGTGATTAAAAGTGAAGCAGCATGCAGTTGACAGTGCTCCCTGACCTTATGGAACAACAGGTATGCAGAAACAACATGGACTAGTAATTAAAATCCTGGCCCAAGCCATATTAAAAGAGCAGTCCTTTTATTATTTCAAATGTAAAATTAAAGTGGTGAAGGTTAAAGCAACATTGGAATGGGAAAACAAGGACACTATGCACAACAGGAGGAAATGGGATAATCTAATAAAAAGCATATGTTACATTTTTTACCATAACATGCCCTACAGCTTTAATAGGAATTTATTCCAAATAAAACAGTGTACAAACTGTTAAGGAAAATTAACAGAATGTTTTTCTTTTCTTTGTTTAGTATTTTTATTAACAAAAAACACCACCTTTAACCAGGCTTACTCATTTTCCTTGTCAAAACCTACCCACCATGGTGCACTTATTAGATTTATAACATTTACTTGGTCATTATGGCAATGGGTAGAGACTACAGCCATTCTGCTTTCACTTGAAAAAAGGTGTTTCCATGGAACACATTGGAGTTTTCAATGTATCCTTCCATTCTGCAAATCTCCATGGCAGTTAAAGAAATACTCCCTTCTTTCCGTTTAATTAGAATGATGGACACAGAACTCCAAGCTGCTTTTCTCTGAGAGCAAATGTGTACACATTCCAAACAAATCTAAATGTCTTTAAAACTATTCAAGGTGCAAAAGTGAAAGTTGTTCAGGGCAAAAAGACCATTATCATGAGGGTAGTCACTAATTTGAATTCTTTATATTTTGTAAAATGTGGTCTTTCAAACAACCTTATTTCTTTTCTCTCTGCATGAACACAGTAGGAGTCATGTCAAACAAATGTAAATATGTCTGAAAGTATACAAGTTACCAATATACAACCAACATAAAAGTTGTTCAGGACAAAATAACCTTTCAATTGAGGGTAGTCACTAATCTGAATTCATTAGATTTTTATAAATATAGCCATCCGAAAGGTGACAATTGTGATTAGAGTTGTGCAACACTGGAACATCTCACCCATTGAAACATTTTGCGTAATTCGCACATTGCACAAAATATTTCACTAGGTGAAATGTGAAATTTCACCCCTGGAGCAAGCGAAATTTCACACACAAACTGTCAGAATAAAAATGTCACACCTGAGGGCATAATTTCACACTCACGGTGAAATTTT
Source organism: Neoceratodus forsteri (assembly GCA_016271365.2). Classification (NCBI taxonomy): domain Eukaryota; kingdom Metazoa; phylum Chordata; order Ceratodontiformes; family Ceratodontidae; genus Neoceratodus; species Neoceratodus forsteri. Next base: position 312,590,478 of record CM028134.1, on the reverse strand, counting down.
GCCACTCGTGGGCAACATTTATAGTTTCTCTGCAGGTCCCCCCCAGCCACTCACCGGCCCAACAAGTTATTCTCCTGACTTCCTGGTGTCTAGTGGTCCCCCCAGCTGATCACCAGCTGTAATTGAATAACGCTCCCCCCAGTTACCTTGGTCCCCTCATTTGCCTTTCTTACATAAATAAATAAAATCCACGCTCCCTAGTGTCTAGTGGACTCCCCACTCTGTCATCATGATGAGCTAACACCAACCCCACTTTCCCCAGTACCCTGATTGGGCCACTGGCACAACCCTCCACTCACTTCCACTGCAGGCAGCCTGACTAAGCACTTGAATGAATGAGCGCATGCTTGTACCAGCATGCACACATTCATTCAAGCACTCAGTCAGGCTGCCGGCCATGGAGGTGAGTGGAGGGCTGGGCTGGTGGTCTGATCAGGATACTGGGGGGAATTGGGGTGGTTTCTAGCTCATCATGACAACAGGGTGGGGGGTTCACTAGACATATGGGAGTGTGGGTTTTGTTTATTTATTTATTTTTTTAAGAAAGGGAAATGAGGGGGCCAGCGTAACTGGGAGGGGGGTTTATTCATTTACAGCTGGTGATTGGCCAGGGGGACCACTTGACACCAGGGAGTTGGGAGAATAATTTGTTGGGCCGGTGAGTGGCTGGGGGGGACCGCTATACACCAGGGTCAGGACAGTTCTACAGAATGGCAGGGTGTAAAATTATGGTGAAATTTTTCCATTTTGCCACAATTTCATGAAACATTTCATGCAATGAAATTGCCAATTTCACAGCAATTTCACCGCTGAAATTTAATTTTGCAACATCTCTAATTGTGATGAAAATTGAAAATTCTGGTAATCAGTTGGCCATAGTTTAAACATTGTAATTAATGCAGCTTAATGAATAAGCACATTTGAAAGGTCATTTTGTCCCAAACAACTTTCATATTGATAGTTTATGCATAACTTGTATACTTTTAGAGATATTTATTTGGCATAACTCCTATGAAAAACGATAATTGAGGTAATCAGATGGCCATAGTTTAAAAACATAATTCTTGCAGCTTAATGAATAGGCTCATTTGAAAGGTCTTGTTGTCCTGAACAACTTTCATAAGGTTTCTTATCTGTAAGTTGTATATTTTTAGAGATATTTACATTTGTTTAGCATAACTCCTATTGTACTTATAAACAGCCTCAGCTTTACAAATTACTTTGCCACACCAGGATTAGTTCCATCAAAAGAAAGCTATCCCAAAGTCAAATTTCACTAACTTGAAAGTTCAGTCCCTGACACAAGCTATAAACCAACTGATGCTTCATTTTAAAACCCTATGTGTGTGTCTGTGCTAGCATTAGTAAATGGTAATGATTAAAAACACAAGGAAAAATACATAGTAAATAAGCCTTATAAATATGAAAATATATATGTGTTAAGTAAAAAATAGGTTAGAAGACAACCTGCCCTACTGTAAGTTAAGCATTCACCAGCTGTTTCACACTGTGGAGTCAATCAAATTTTACACAGCATACTGTTCAGATGCATTTTTCTTAAGCTCTGTGTACAATAAGTCCATATTACTCATGAATAGTCAAACTTATACTATCTTAAACATGATATATCTGCAATTCTGTAACAAGTAGCTGATGTATGTAGTATGTAAACATTCAGAACCCAAACATAACACAGACCCTCTTGTAATTGAGATACTGTTATCCTAATATGTCCATGTATCAACATGTGTCCACATGTAACTGATCTGCTTTTGTATTAAATAACAGTTCCATAAATCTAAAACCAAAACAAAACACAACTGACAGCTTCAGCTTTTATTCAGGCACAGTTAAAATAGAGATCCTTTAGAGGTATGAATATAATTTATAAAAACAGAGACATTTAAAACAGTTGCGCATAAGGAATTAATTCCTATCCCCTTTAACTCAAGGGGTAATTTCTAAAATGTGCACACAAGCATGGGGACCACTTTTTTTAGAGCATGCCACCACTGGCAGCAATCACTTCAAGACTGCTACTACATAAGTAATAATACCCAACAGGGTGGGCGTTATTGGGATATAACGAACTGCCTAGAGGCATAATGAGGTCCGACACCACAGGCGGAAGGCCTTATAGCCCCTGGAAGGTCCATTATATATCCCATAATGCCCACCCTGGAGGGTATTATTATACTTAGATAATGGGCATTGTAATGAAAAAAAAAATTAAATAAAAAGGAAAAAGATTAGTTGAAAATAAGTTGTTTGATAAATTTGTAAGAAAGTAGTTCCTCTGCCAGTATGGTTTTTTGACCTACTGGGGACACCGTTGGGATGGTGTTGTGCAGTTTGTGACAGGAAGTGAGAGTTGAAGCAGGCCAGGAGCGTGGCTGAAGGTGTCGTGCCTGAAACTGTTATTTGCATGGAAGGGTGCCACAAAAAGAAAAATGTTGCGGTTTAATGTTTCATTTAGTTTTTTTTTTACATGTGTAAATGAGAAGGAATGGGCTATGAAGCTTATGTGGGAGTGTGGGTTTTAACCCGGTAGTTGAATCGGACTGTGTTGGAATGCTGGCAGGCCGCCTGACTGCAGCATGGAGAAAAGAGAAACCAGGGCATAAATCAAGAGCTGCAGTGGAGCCGGGATGTAGGTAGGAGAAAACAGAAAAGTAAATTCTGAGTTTGGTGGTTTTGTTTGTGAAATAAAGGAGGCTGTGGATCAGTGACAGGATTTGGGGGGGTGAGATGCTAGTGAGGAGAAAAAAAAATGTCGGCTTCTCCATATCAGCATTCAGGGTGCCCAATAATACTGTGTGTATTGCGACATGTTGAACTGGTACTTGTTCTGAAGCAGGCCGTTATTAAGAAATAACAGCCCAGCTGGCATCCTCTTTCAGCCAATCAGGATGGTAGTTTATGTTTACCCATTATCTAACTTCTTCTAATACAATCAGGGGAAAAACAGAAGTAGTCTGCCAGCAGTGAGATCAATATGGTTAAGGCACATTTACCAGAAATTACTGCTTAGAAAAGAACGAAAAAGTGACTGTGATGATGAGTAAATCTGAGACCAGGTCTCTAGTTTGTTAATAGTCTCTGCCTGAGTCTGATTTTTATGGTTGTGTGGATCAAGCCCACAGATGTCATGCCATGATCAGATTTGTAAAAGAGCACTGTGGAAGCATGTAACTGGACCGCTGTCTAATGTTCTGCTCTAGTGCTCCAGCATAGTTTCCAGTGATTCTGTTTATGCAACTCTTCCCCTCTGTGGGCCGCATAAACATACCCACTGCCTGGTGCACTACTTTTTCTTTCCACAAGTGTGGATGTGACAGCTGCCGTGTGCAACATGGTGGCACAGACTTAAACTGTGCATGCACAAGTATCATACATATGTATGTAACCCCCACACCACCTTTGGCTAGCTGGCACCCCTTAAAAGAACTACTGACAACTACATGGCATACAATTTTCTTCTGGCAGAGCTACATTCATGGTACCACCCTTAATGTTGGAGTGTATAACAGACTCATTATCTAGAAGATGGGGGGTGGGAGTGCATGCTAAAATGGACCTTTGTATTTACAACCAGGTCCGGGGAAAGGATGGTAGGCATATGCTAGACCTAACTGCTGAGGAGCCCTAATAACATTCACACTAGAAGCAATAAGCAGAATGTCCAAAACAGTAACTGGGATTTTGCAGTATGGCTTTATTTACAGATATTACTTAAAGCAAGGGTGGTCCCCCAAATGTTTATCATCGCAATACAGGCACACTCTCTTTTGTAGGATACTTTGCTAGGCAGTACTGTTTTCCACAAAAACATCTCTGTCTCTCTTCCAAAGTGCATATATGTGGGTTGTGCCACACACTTTAAACATTTTTCACACATTTCCATTTCCAAAGTGTATATCTGTGGGATGCACCACATATTTTAAAATCCTCCTGGTGCACAGTCGTTGCCCAGGGAACACTGGTGCCCATCCATGAACCACTTAGGCCTGCCTGAAACTCCAGATTGTGTTCCTCACCCTTTTCCCCAGTTTCTGCCATTCCTTTAAGGGGGGAGATTCAGGGGAGAAAGGAGGAGGTGCTACTTCACTGAGAGGGTGGTGGAGCCATGGAATGTGCTGCCCAGGGGGCTGGTGGAGGCAGAAATGGTGGAGGGGTTCAAGAGGGGGTGGGACAGGTACAGGGGAAGGGTTCTGGAAGCAAAAACCAGTGCAGCAAGAATATCTGGGACTGGGAAGGCAGAAGTCAGAGAGGGAGAGGGGGGCAGCAAGGTCAGCTCCCAGGGTGAGGGCTGACCAAACGAGCAGACACGAAAGACCATTAGGCCTATTCTGCTGGCATTTTAGTATGTTAGTAAATGAGTCTCCAGTCCTCAATGAATTGCTAAAGACTACCAACTTTAACATTAAATTCAGCACAGTTGTGTTGAAAGGGGTCCTGACCAGTGTGACTAGCCTTATGTTGGGCACACACACCTCAGACAACTCCCTCAGACTGCAGTCTCAAATTCTGTACTCATAGATTAGTTGATCCTTCCTTCTTGACATGGAAAGAACAAAAGACACCTTTCTTCCTCTGGTAGCTGTCAGATTCTACTCATTGTTCTTTCTTAAGGTAGCTGTAAACTTCAGGAACTTCAGGGGATTGCCCCTTGGATCCACAAGAACTGTATTCCCTCTCACCCCCCCCCCCCCCGAGTGAAACTAAAAAGTACTTCAGGCAAACTGAAGATTTTACCAAACTGGGATGAGAAATACAAGGGCTCCCTTTGACAGTGCCCCAGTGGCAGACCTCCTGCCCGTCTAACTGCAGCACCTGAACTTACTGATGAACATTCTAAGCTCCTCAAGAGCAGCTTACTGTAAAATGGTTATATGAACATATGAACATACAAAAACGCCAGCAGAAACAGGCCTGTCTATTGAGACTGCTCAATTACGCAGCTAGACCCTCAACTTGTAGCTGCCTTACCCTCCCTCCCTTCCACTTTTCTTGATTACCCCTCCCCTCACTTTGTCCCACCCCTTCTTAAACCCCCACTGTACTACAGGCAACCACCTCCTCAGGCAGGGCATTCCACTTATCCGCCACCTGTTCAGTGAAAAAGTGTCTCCAGATTTCGCTCCCGAACCTCCCCCCCCACCAATCTCAATTTCTGCCCTCTCGTGTCCCTCCCACTTCTAATCTGGAGTATCCTCTATGTGTCAGTTTTGTTAATCCCCTTTAGGTATTTAAAAGTTTCAGTCATATCCCCCATCCCTCCTTTCCTTCAGTGAATACAAGTTCAGCTTGCCCAGCCTATTCTCGTAGGACATACCTTCCAGATCCTGGATCATCTTTGTCACCCTTCTAATAATCTGATGTTTTTCTTTAAGAATGGGCACCAGTACTGCACACAGTATTCCAGGTGTGGTCTGACCAGTGACCTGTACAGGGGAAGGATCACCTCCCTATTCCTGGAAGAGATACCTCTTGCTATACACCCCAGCATCTTGTTGGCTTTTGCTGCCACCTTCCTGTACTGTGTTGAATTGTACATATTCCCTGTTATAATCACCCTGAGATTGTTCTCCGTCCCGGTGCTTTCCAACTGAACCCTTCCAAGCTGATAGCACCTCCCCTGGTTCCTAGTTCCAAAGTGCAGCACTTTGCACTTTGTTGTTGAACTCCACCTGCCATTTTCTGACCATTCCTGTAGTTTAGTCATGTCATCCTTTAGCCCTTTTCACCCATCTATATCAGCTAGCACAGCTCTCATTTTAGTATTGTCTGTGAACAGACTGATCTTACTCCAGATTCTGTGTGAGGCATCTGCTATGAATATTCCAAACAGCACCGGTCCCAGTACAGATCCCTGTGGCACATCCCTTGGTGATGAAAGAGTCCCCCTCACTACCACCCTCTACTGCCTTCCCTTCAGCCAATTGGTAATCCATTTGACCATTTTTGTTCCAACCCCAGTATTCTCCAACTTCCCCCCAGCCTCCCATGCAGCACCGAATCAAAGGCCTTGCTGAAATCCAGATACAGGACATCCACTGCATGGCCCTTGTCCAGTTCCCTGGTCATCCAGTCATAGTACTCAACTTGATTTGTCTTGCATGATCTTCCCGAGGCAAACCCATACTGCTGAACATCCTGGAGTCCATTGTCCTCCAAAAATGCCACCAGCTTCTCCTTCAGGATTGTCTCCATGAGCTTTCCCACAGTCAATGTGAAGCTCACTGGTCTGTAGTTCCCTGGCTCATCCCTAGGGCCACTTTTGTGAATGGGCACCACATGTGCCATCCTCCAGTCTTCTGGTACGTATCCTGTGTCCATGGAGGTACTGAACAGGTCAGCCAGTGGTCCCGCCAGGATCGCCGCCAGTTCTTTTAGCACCCTAGGGTGAATGCTGTATGGACCAGGGGCCTTGCCCACCCTATGCGTCCTTAACCCCTCCAGAATCCTGGCCTCCATAATCCCTGTATCAGTCACCCCCTTCCCTCCCCTGCCTGCTCCTCTCCTCTCCAGAGGTATCTGCCCTCCCTTTCTCCTTTGTAAACACAGAACAGAAGTACTGATTTAGTGTCTCTGCCTGATCCCCTTTCTTCTCTACCCACCCCCATCTTTCTTAATCCTCTCAATCTGGTCCTCGTTCTTCCATCTCTTCCTAATGTATCTGAACAAGTCCTTTTCACCATACTTGATACCTTATGCCAGCCTCAGCTCTCTTGAAGCTTTGGCCACTCTGACCAACCTGCTTAACTCCCTGGACCTCTTCATATACTCCTTGTCTCCTTCCCTTCTTGATTTCTTGAGTCTCTGAAATGCTTTTCTCTTGGCCCTCACCCCCTCCATCACCTCCCGGGTTAACCAACTGAGCTTCTTTGCCCTGCCCTTCTTGCTACACATCTCTGTACACATCTCAATAGCCTCTACCAGCCCTGTTATAATAATCTCCCACTTTTGACCAGCATCCATATTAAGCTGAATAATCACCACGTGCTTATCCACAATCTCCCTGATCATTTTAAAGTCAGCCCCCTTGAAATTAATCACCCTAGTTCCCATATCCCATATGTTATGCTGCTGTGAGAGTTGTAAATGACATAATCGTCCTCCTCTCAGGATAGCTGAGTAAACAATGATGTCATTATGTAGAAAGCCCCTAATGACCTCCCCACCAGCTGCCTTTTCCTACCTGCCTAAACCTAGTACTAATGGGATTCTAGTAACCCAAGGGGACTGGGTTGTTACATGTAGTTATGTCAGCACAGCCATGTTGCGGTAGGCCGACTCCAGTGCAAACTGCACATGTGCGAGTATCATGCATGTACAGTACTGTAATTGCTACAGTATTACGGCTGACTCCTGTGCAGCGAGAGCACAGCATATTCTGTTCACCACTCTTGCCACTCCTAAAAGCTCTCCACAGCCATATTGGCTCTGATCAGAATTTGTTTATTTTAGAACAAACCAACAAATATAACACTAGTCTAAGTGATAGTGAAAGACCATGGAGTAGTGTAACCTGTACGCTATGCTAGTTACGCTACTTGGGCTAGTTGGTATGACCATGTGGAGTTTATTTTAATCAGTTTATTACAGTTGGGGTGCCTTGCCCTCCACCCACACCTCCATGTTAAATAAAAAAAGCATGGGTGTGGGGGACAGAGCTCTCAACTGAAACATGTTAATTAAAAAGAATATTAAACCCTATCAATGAACCCTATGTAGCATCATTAGCATAGCGTACCTCTATGCAAGGCTACGCTACAATACTTTCATGCTGTTATGTAGTCCTCCACCAATGCCCTAGTTTCTCAAGCACCCCATGCTCTGTTGGCTGCTTAATCTAATCCCTAATACAATTAAATAAGATGACCCAAACTGTTTAGAGTATTTTTTCTAGCAAAAACATAAACATTCTTTAAATAAAGTTAGTATATCCATTCCAGACCCACAGTAATTAACCTACCCTACAGTGTACATAGAATTTAAAAACAATCAGAGACCAAAATTGGGAGAATGAAGAGAAAACAAAACTAAATTCTAACATACCCATAGGGGTGGCGAAAAAAATTCCGCTGATAGAATTTCAGTGAAAGTCGGACTTTCACTTCTGTGAAAGTTTGGAAATCATTTTGCCAACTTTTGCAGAAATTCCACCAAAAAACTGTGGAATAAATGTAAGCAATGTGGCTTAATGTATTAAACTGTGGGAAAAAATTCCATAGAACTGATCACTGTCAGTGTTCACTTCTGCTGCTTTTCCCCCGCAGTTTAATTCATTAACCGTCCCCCCTGCCAATCACTAGCCATTGGGCTCTGGTTTCTTGTTCCCCTCTTGCTGATCGCTGGCCCCATATCACAAAAATTGTTGTGTCCAGTCTCCCCACCCAGCCTCCGATTACTCCTCCATATGCAAAATGATAATAATAATATTCTCAATCCTCATTCCCAGGTGTCTAGTGGCTCCCCACCCACCGATCTCCAGCCCCATATAAAAAAATACCCTAATTCCCTGGTGTCTAGTGGTCCCCAACCCCCAAGCACCTGTCTTATGGAAAAAAAACATTTTGGTGTCCAGTCCCCCCAGCCGCTGATTGCCCCTCCATGTAAAAATTTAAATATTGTTTCCTCACTCCCTGGTGTGTAGTGGACCCCCCTGCCCTGGCAGTTAGTCCATCACCACCTCAATCCCCCCCATCCATTCACAAATCCAAGCGGGTGACCAGCACAGACCTCCTCTCTCTTCTGCTGCTGGTGACCCACTGAGGTGAATGAATAAGTGCGTGCTTGTACAAACACATGCTTATTCATTGCAGCTCAGTCATATTGCAGCACCGTTTTCAGGGGGTAGAGAATCGAAGGGGGCTGTTCTGGTAACCCACAAGGATGGTGGGATGGGGAAACAGCATTGTGGACCCTGGAGAGGTCCACAACACCATTCTCCACATCCCACCCACCCCACAGGTGACTGGCACTGCCCCTTCCCCTACTCTACCCACTGAAAACTATGCTGTAAGATGACTGAGAATGTGCACTCAATCAGTCAGCTAAATGGGCAGCCAGCTGTGGAGGAGAGAATAGGGCTGTGCTAGTCACCTGTTTGAGGTTGGGAGGGGGAATGGGGTGGTGATGGACTACCTGCCAGGGTGAGGGGTCCACTAGACATGAGGGAATGAGAAAATAATATTTTATTTTTTTATATATGGAGGGGAGATCAGTGGCTGGGGGGGACTGGATACCAACATGTTTTTTTTTTCCTATGGGACCAGTGATTGGCAGGTGGGGGGGCCACTAGACACCAGGAAATTAGGATTTCTTTTATATGGGGCTGGTGATCGGTGGGGGAAGGGCCACTAAACACAACAGTAAATGAGGATTGAAGATACTATTATTTTGTATATGGAGGGGCAAATGGTGGGGGCCTGACTCAGCAATTTTTATTATATGGGCTGATGATCAGTGGGGAAGGGTCACAAAAAAACAGGGTATGGGCCAGCGATTGGCAGTGGAAGGGGAGGCTGTATCACTAAATAATATATTAAACTGTGGATGGAATAAATTCCACAGTTTAATGTATTATTATGCAGTTCAGACCAACATGCCCACAGAAAAGAGTGAAAATCCATGGAAAATGGTCTGAAGTTTCCAATCTCAACTTAGTCGAAAGTGCAAAAATGTTTGCGGAATTTCCAAAATTCCACAAAAGTTCCACCACAGTGGAATTCATAACTTTAACCCACCCCTACATACTTGCTTAAATGAAGAAACATCCAGAGTCCAGACTCAACAGCAGGCTGGACTCAGTGGTGGGGGGGACCTCTGCTTATTTGTAGAGCTAAGCAGTCTGAAGCAGCAGGCAGGCATCCTGTTGATAATTCTCTACTTGGTCCACAAGGCAGCAGTTTGGTGGATGATCTCCAGGAGCTCTCTCTTTCAACAAAGTAGAAGGGGAAAAAACTAGGCTCACATTGCAGGGCCTTTTATCCAAATCTGAATGAGTTGTGTTGGAGAGATCGGTGTGTATGTCTGAAAACAGCCTTAGTCCCTAATGGCCAGAAATAAGGCATTCCAATTGGCTAACCTCTGCACCCAATACCAAACTGCTGCACATGAGACCAAACTTCTTCACTCTTCCAAACTTAAATCAGATTGTTATTACTCCCCCCTACACACACTCACTTGACATCAAAGATGTAAGAAAACTGGGAATGTCTGTAAGATGAGTAATGTCAAACTAAAGCAGCCAAAGCCCCTAACCCCCCCACTGATGCAGACATCTAACATAAAAGAAAGCCAGAAGTCTTAGTAATGTGAGTCAGTGTAATATCAAACTACACTCCCCCCATCCCACATATCAAAAAATTGTGCCTATGAGAAGACTGCATCAACACAGTGGAAGGTTTCACAGATTGCATAGGGAATTGTGAGGCAACTCTAAATTTTCATTGTCCTAAACTGTTGTTTGGTAGGAAAGAATGCAAATAATCCAAGGTCCTTTTTCTGAAAGCCAAAGGACTGCAGGGCTCCTCCCACTGCAGCCTAAAAAGTAAAACATTCTACGTCAGTCCCACATGTGAGTCAATGACAAGTTAAAGTTCAGCACTGGTGCATGACAACAGCAGACACCACTGTAATGTACTGTACAAGCATAAAATTGGGATTGGCTAGTCTGTCTAGCATCAATAGAGACCTCCCTTATGATCACATGCCCTGTTGATAAACTCAGAGGACAATATATACTGTATATGAGTGGCTGTGCTGTAGGAAGGGGGATGACTGCACCTGCCTGCATTTTTGACTATTGCTGTTTGCTGAAGTTAAGGAACAAGGATCATTAGGAGGCCAGTCTATGTAATAAGTGCATTTTGAGAACTGGGTGGGTTGATCTAAGGAGGGGGTTGTCTTTCAAGCACATTTTGACTCCTGCCACAGTGACATTTTTTAAAATATCTCTGAGGGGAGGGTTGAAGGGTGAGAAATTACTGAGGTGGGGAGGAAATGGTTATAGGACTAGGCCAAGCCACCTGTGGAGTTTACAGCATTTTCCACAGTTAATTCAACAGAAGTGGTGAAGACTACAAAACTTCAGCATCCTTTGTCCAGAGTAATAATTGTCACATTTGTTTCCCTTCAATTTATGTCCACATTGGTTTATGCTTACACCTATTAGTATCTCCAGTCTTTACGTGTGACATGCTTCAGTGAACCATTTACCATTGCCCTGTTATCTTACCCACCTGTGGTCCTCAAGAAACTACATTAATTATGCAAACAGATGTGTGACATGCCATTACATCTGGGGCAATTCTATAAAGAAATTAAGACCCAATTTCTTAAATTTGTTAATGTAGATGTGGTCCAACATTGTGGGCTTGGGAACACAACACAACTTTGTGAATTGTTCTTCATTTGTGAAGCATGATCTTTGCCATTTTCTGAACTGCCATCACTCACTTCACAAAGTGCTGCCACCTCCACAAATTTCACCAGCTTTATAAAGAAATCTATGAAGATTGGTTATTGTTTTTTTCTTCTGTCCTTGCTTATATAGTGTGTACTTCTGATTAGCCAGTTCTTCTGCTGTCTTTTGTCTCTTGGTATATTTCTTTTCTCTCAGGCTGTATAGCATACATTCTTTTTACCTAGGTGAAATAAAATTCATTCCCTCTGGCTTGGGTTGCAAGGTACAGTATCTGTATTTATTTCCTCTTGGGTTATATGCTGTTATTTATTGTCTCATGTCTCATATGGTGCTTTTCATCTCTCCTCCATCACAATCATTATATTCATTCTGTTCTACATCTCATGCAATATTTCTTGTTTCCTGGATCCTATATATTCAGCATTTTCTTCTTTGTTTCATGCTGCAATTTTTCTGTTTCCAAATATCCATAGTCCTTAATGCTACAGACCATGATAAGTAAAGCGAAAGGCTGGTAAGTTTCCTAGAGACAAATGAACTTCAGTACAAAAAGACAACATGGGTTTATGGACGAGTTATCTTGTCAGACAAACATGATCAATTTCTTCAGAAAGGTGAATAAGGTGGTAGCACATGAGGTGGGCTCCTGAATTAAGGTGCCGTCTGAAACAGTGATGCAATGTGGGCAAAAGCCCGAATAGCAACGGGGGTAGGGTGACCGGATGTGGTGGGGTGGGTGGCTGCAGTGACAGGATGTTGCTATATGTACACATGCATGGGGGGAGTGAGCTCGGTGAGCGTGGGCTGGGAGAGGGTGGAGGGTATATAGGGGGTGGCACTGCAGTCAGCTGCCAAGCTGCACCGAGGCATTGGGGGTTTACCTCCGCTTGCAGTGCGTGGGGTACTGGGTTCGGCTCTGGGCCCGAGCACTACTGCATTTTTGTTGTGTCTGGCTCAAAACTTGTCTTTTTGCTTTCCCCCACATGCACCCCCTGGAGTTAAGACTCTTTTTATTTAGTTTTTTAAGCAGGAGTAGCACACTAAGCTGAACATCTTTTAGGAGCGACCTGGGAGCACAGGGAAATTAAGTGACTTGCTCAGGGTCACACAGTATGCAAGTGGAAGCTGTGGGATTCAAACCCAGGTCTGGTCTGCTGGATGTCACCAGATTTGCAGCTCAGAGCCTTAAACCACTGTGCTATACTGTCTCTAGCCTTTTAGTAGGGGTGGGGGGGCAAAGCCCCCAGGTGTATGTATGTATTAGAGGGATTACATTACTTACAGAAAACAAAAAGATCTAAGTCCCCGGTGCCATTCTTCCGTGTGCCGAGGATGTCATGGTGGCAAAATTGTTTTCATCACCCTGACGTTGCGAAAACATGGGTCGCTGTTTGGTGCTCGCTGTTATCATATATAACCAATAAAGTAGTGCACAAGAGACAGGTGGTAGATATACCGTACCTTGGTTTCTTAAAAGCCATTGACTGCCTTCCACATGGACAGTTGTTAAAGTAGATGCACAGCCTGGGGGGTGGGAACTAGTTACCAATGGTGTACCTCAGGGTTTGATCCTGGGACCGGTTCTCTTCAATATCTTCATCTGCAACATCAGCCTAGGGGACAGGGCAAGATATGTCCCTTTGCAGATTATACAATGATATGTGATGAGGTGGCTAGCAATAATGGGGTTAGAGTTATGAAAAAGGACCTGGTAGATTAGAGAAGTTGTCAAAGGTATGGCTGTAACAGCAGGAAGTACTAAGTGATACACATGGTTCTAAAACAATCAAAATACTGAACACAGAAGAGGGGAGGTAGCAATGGCATACACAATGGAGGAAAGGGTCTTTGGGATAATAATTTTGGATAGTCTGAAGATAACAGGGTGATGTATAGCACAATTCTCATTTAACCGACTTACCAAAGAGTTGCTTTAGCATATCTCTATGAGTTGCAAAAGTGTTGCTGAGTCCAGCACAAAGCCTTACCAAAACTGTTGTCTAAGAGCTGCAACTCAATTTTACATTGTATTGTGACTGAATTGCAGGGACATTTCAGTTGAGTCACAAACACAGTTTATGAAAATTGCTCTTGACATGGTTAATTGTTGCAAAACAACACAATGTGAGTTGCCAGTGTATTGCCAACTTAAAAAATGTAAAACTGACTTTTTTGTAGGACAGTTTAACATGAATTGCACTGTAATATGACAGCAGAAAGAGTAAATATGACATTGGGTCGCATTGGGAGAGGGATCAGCAGCAGAAGAGAGGTCATTCTGCCACTTTATAGGTCGGTGGTTTATAATTACCTGGAGTACTGTCCTAGTGGGTCAATATAGCATGAACAGAGCTGTGCATGAAATGCCTCAAGTAACATACAGTGCACTGTTGTAGCACGACAGGGTACAAAACCCCACTAGGCACATATGTTGCATGCAGTTTTGTACCCTGTCATACATGGATGGTTGGAAGGAGGAGGAGTAACATGGGGGTCAACACCTCTGTTGGGGAGGTGGTCTGCTGAGCTGCCACCATGGGATGAGCCATGACAGTGCAGGGTCGCTATGCATCTGTGGACCAGGGCTCGAATCCCAGTCCCAGACTTTTTTGAAACCACATTGTGCAGTTTTCTCCCTCCCCCCATTTGGTGTTTCCCCTTGTCCCCATGTTGGACCCCCCCCAGGAGTTGATTATATTAATAGGGGGATTTAGGGGATGCAGCCCCCCATAATGGGGGTGGGGTGGAGAAGCCCCTGCAGAAAACAAAGAAGCCATTGGACTGTTTTCGGCATTTTGTTACAGCGGCAGCAATGTATCCACTGTATTTACAGCTCAGCACATTGCTGCACTGTTTTGTCATACAGCATCATGACCCCGTGCCGAGTACTGTGCATAGTTATGGAGAACTCTTTTGTACATGGACAGAGTGGAGCTGGCTCAGAGGTGGGTAACCAAAATGATCCAGGAATAGCAAGGAAGGACTCATAAGGAGAGTTTCCTTTTTGTAATATATGAATCATAACAATAATACAATTGAATGTCATACAGAAAAATTCTCACAATACCATCATTGAAATCCATTGATAGTATTACGAAATCTCATAACACTTTTGATGCAGCTCCAACAATACTATTACAGGAAAGAACCCTGAGCTTGTGCCCCATGCACTTCTCTCAGCTGATAACGAGGCATTTTTTACTGTAACTGATGCATACAGTAAAAGCTGTCCAGCTCTTTGGCTGAGAGCCTAAAACTGAAAAGATGGCAGATTTTAAAACTAACATTGTAAGACTCACATCCATACATTAAAAAAATGGCATGTACTGACTGTAATTTCTTGGCTGTGATATCATCTAGAGGTTCTGGGGATATGTTGGAACCTGCAATGGTATTATAGCCTTGTAAAACACAGTCCCCTATTTATTTTTCTATTTATATTTTGAATTTGCATGCCCCCTTTCTCTAGCCTGCCCCATATTAATTAATTAATTAATTAATTAATTTATATATTTATTACTCTCAAGATCCTTTCGGCAGGGCCTATTTTCGAAGGATCTAGGGTCAGTAACTATGGTACAGATTGGTCAGCCAAACACACAGTACAGGAAACAAGGAAACCTCTGGGATTATACAGATTCAATGTTGCCGATATACAAGAAGAGAGCATATTTACAATAGTAATACAGCACTGCAGTTGATATGGGTACTACTGAGATCTAGTTCAATAGGTAGAGAGGTAAGAGGTTAGATAAGGGACTGTGGAAAATCAGGGGAGGCAGGAATGGGTTAAAATTAGAAAGCAGGTCATTTAAAGCAGCCACAGGGGTTAGGCTGGTCAAGTGAGGAAAGCAGCTGAGATTTAAACCAAAGGAGCGAGTGGGTGGATTTTAGAGTAGAGGGGATGGTATGCTATAATTTGGAGAAACTAGAATGCCAGACAAGAACTAGGGATGCTCAGAATCAATTAGCCTATTCTTATCTGTTGGTTATTCGCCAGATTACAAGAAATTTCAGTTCCAAGTCTAATACTGTTCTGATGCAAGTTAAAGCATTTAAATAAATATCAGATCCAGATTCAAAATGTTGGTATTCACATCTGACTACAAGAATAAATGTAAAAATCTCCCACCTGCCCCATAAATAGTAAAAAAAGACACAGGCACATAGCTTCAATAAAGCTCTCCCTGCCCCAACCTCTAGATCTGTGTATACCAAACCTTTCATCCTGGTCCAGAGCAGAACCTGTCTCAACTCACTCCCAAGCCCATATCACATATAGTACTTTGTTTGCCACCTGAGATTTACCCCCATCAAATTCACTGCACAAATAAGTCACTCCCTCCTTGTGAATAACCTATAAACTTATGGAGTTGAGAAGGAGCCCGACTAGAACAAAACCATAGGCTAACAGACACTATGCCTAATGTTGTCAAATGAAAAGGCTTCTGGTGGTTCTCCAGGGTTTTGTTCTTGTTTGCCACGTCCTTACCTCCTCAGTTTATCCATGTGTCTCACAGAAAGAGACTGTACTTTTTGACCTTACAGTGGCTTTGATCGTATAAATCTTGGGAGTTAGGGGCAACTGTGAGATGGTCTCAGCAGAAAGGGAGTCCATTCAGCAGCCAGAAGTCAAGAGGGGTTTGGAAAGGATTGTGTCAGGAAGTTTTGGTATTGGTGTTGGTCAGTAGGGTATTAAGTCTGGAACTGGGATAATATGACATATGGAATATAGCTTTACTGCTATGTCTAAACTGGCTATAGTACTGGGGCAGTTAGCATGTGGGGGTATTTTTGGAATACTGGATTGACCCTGCCTTCAATGGTAGCATAGTACTGCCCACCCACCTCAGTTAAATGAATGTCCCAGCTTCCTGGCACCTGGCTGTGACCCACAAGCAGCACAAGCAAGGAAAGGAGCCTGACTGGGAGAGATGGGGGGGGGGGCTTCACTGCAGCTATATGTCCTTTTTTACTATAGTGTATGGTGGAATGCGGTTGTGTATGGAAATCCATACACCTCAAAAAGTTGTTCTGCTGCAATAGTGATGTCCTCACTAACGCAGAATGACTTTTCATTCTGCGTTAGTGAGGACATCATAATACAAGGGACTCCAGCAGATGTTGTGATTCATCCCTTGCTGTGTGAGAGTGGCATGTGGGTGTGCTTGGCAGTGGCAGTTTAATCAAGGGTGGTTGGCAGAGCAGATTTAAAATACAGAAAAGTTTGTGTTTTTTATTTCTTTTTTTGTCACCATACGCTATATAGAACAGTGTATGGTTAACCATACACTACAAGGGTATTCTTTCACCTCATAGATACAATGCCAACTTAGAGACCCAACAGTCAGCACTGTATACACTTGATGGAAGAATAGCCTTGTAGTGTATGGTTACCCATACACTATCCTATATGTTTACCAGGTTGCTGGGGTATTTAGGAAGTCAGATAAAGAATTGGAACCAGATTCACATTCACATTCTGAATCCAAACCTAATTTCAAAATTAGGATTTTTGGCCTTCAGTTCTGATTCCAGTTCCACAAATCCAAACCTTACTAGAGAGAACCTGACATTTTTGATGAAAACCTTTCAACTACCTGTTAAAAAATAGAATTTGAACTTAAAAGGCATCTCAGGTAAATGATACTCTAATGTCAAAATCAATGTTAGATGCTTCCAGTGGGAACAGAAAAGGAACTGGACCAAACCATCAGTCCATGACTGACTACAATAATGTTACTGGTCTGCACAGATCTGGAAATAATCATTCAAAGTGATAGACGTAAAGGCCTTTTACTTTTCTAGAATATAGAATTCTATATTTATTCAGTCATTTCATTAGCTACCTGTGCACAATGGAAGGATTTTTATGATTTGAAAGATACAGTAAGTTCCCAGAACTTGAGGCATCTTTTCAGACTCCTTGCTTGGCTAAATATCTGGTTTCTTACACAAAAGAAAAGTAAAACTTTTTATAATCCAGACAATGAAGGAATTAATCAAATCCACAGAGATGTAAAAGGAGGAATAATGAAAGTGAAGGGATGGAGTCGAGATGGAAATAGCTGATTCTGGAATCAAATACCTACTGAGCCTGGGTCCTAAACGTATAAATTTTTCTCTATATGACTTGTTAAAGGGCACATAGTAGACTTTTAAGACTGACACGTGGCATCATTTTGTGCATTTTTTTTCCCATAACAGTATTAACCTACTACTCATTTACTTGTGGCTTTCTTTAACAAGATCTCTGATTGGGTAAGTATTTTTCAACCATAGTTCCAATTTCATAAAAAGTAATTACATACTAATTATTCTTGGTGCTCTCCAGATGAGGACCTCAACTATTATTTCATGATTCCAAAGTAACTGTGTAGGATTTTATTAATGTTAATGAAAGTAATATACAATACTTCCTAGATTATGAATTTAATAATTCAAAAACTAAAAGAATAACATAAGGAACTGTTGCATAGAAACATTTATAACAATGTCTGCAAAAAAGGCCTATAGGCCCATCCAGCCTGACCACCCTACCTAATTACTTTGCACTGCCCCCACCCCTTATTTCTGCCACCCCTTTTCTAGCTAATCCCATACAACTTTCTGTTCCAGTTTGAAGCTGCTCACGGACTTGGCCTCTATCATGACCTCTGACAGCTTATTCCACTAGTCCTCCTCTCCTTCAGTGAAAAAGTGCTTGCAAATGACCCTTTTAAATCTCTTCCACCTGAAATTTTCAGTGAGATCCCCCTTGTTGCTGTATTTGAACTCAAGAAGAAAAACACCATGACATCCACACTATTTATCCAATGCAGGTACTTGTATGTTTTGATTATGTCACCCATTTCACTCCTTTTTACAAGGGTGTATATGTTCAGGTCCTGAAACCTCTCCTCCTATGTTTTCCCTCTTAGTCTGTGGCCATCTTGAATGTCCTATGCGGCATTGCTTCCATCTTGCTGTAGTCTCTCCTGTGTTGTGGACTCCAGTACTTTGCAGTTTTCCAAATCAGATTATACCAATTACTTCTACAATGGGAGGATTGCTTTCTAGCTTCTGCTGCTTATTCCCTTCCCTGTGCATCGCAGCAAGTGGTAAGTGCAGTTGCCAAAATTCATTTTTGTGAAAAACTTTGACAAATTCACTTCAGTGATGACCACCATTCGCATATTTATTTGCCTGGCAGATTTTCCCAAGTCATGCACCGAAACTTAAAGAACTGATAATTTGCAGTCAATTTAGACAATTTGCATAGTTCTGCCATAGTCATTTGTGCAGTTTGCTAGCACCCTCCTCCCCACCCTGGTAAATTTAGATAAAAGTCATCAAGTCTGAGTCACAAGTAAGTTATACTTATATATTCCCTTCCTCACATCCACTCACAAAATCTATTACACTTGTCACCTCCCACCCAACCTGACCCTATTTTACAAGAATACCCCCAATCCAACCCTTCTCTGGTCCCCACCACCCTCTTCCCCAGACCAGCAACCAGAATTTTTTTTTTACTGTGACCCGTTGTAACCCCTGTGAGAAAGAAAAGAATCCCCTGGTGCAGAGTATCTGCTCTGTTCAGTGTATGTCTTGATAACTAATGATACTGGCAGATGAATGAATGAATGAATGAATGAATGAATGAATGAATGAATGAATGGTGAAAGGTTATGTCTTTTCTCCTGTTAAAACCTGACTGGCTGAAAATTCAGCCAATCAGAATTTACTACAAGTAAAGATGTCACCATCATACGTTCATGGGCCAGCACCATTATCAAGAGGACACTGAACAGAGCAGATATTCTGCACTTGGAACTGTTTTCTTTATTACAGCCAGTCACAGTAAACAATTTTTCTGGGTGCTTGCTGAGGGAGAAGGGTGGTGGGGGCCAGAGGGGAGTTGGCTTGGGGTCTTCTTGTAAAATTGTATCTGGTCAGGTGGGGGTGGCAGAGGGAGTGTGTTTGGTGCACAGGTTGGAGGGAAGACTACATATAACTTGCTCATTTGTGACTCAGATTTGACAAGTTTTACAAATAATTGTCACAGTGGGGGTGGGGGTGAGAGAAGTGAGGAGAGTGATAGTGGGGGGTATGAGATTTACAAGTGTTTGGGAGGTGGTAGGAATGGAATTACACCATGGCTGGTAGGAGGAGGAGGGATTTAATGGAATTTTAGGTTTTTTTTCTTATTAAAAGAAAAATAAATTCACCAGCAAGGTTGGTGCAGCCACCAGGAAATTAACAAAGCTTTGCAAATTGCTGGTGAATTTAAAGTTTGCTGCATCTTTAATCTCAAACCAAAAACAATCACAGCTCAGCTGCAAAGAGGGTGCATGCTGAAATGACAAAATACAAAACAACAAAAAAACACACTCCTCAGCCAGAGACTGGTGCAAAAGATTCAAAATTTATTAAATACTAAAACGCCATAGTGGGAGGAACAGAATATGCTGACAACCTTGACTGGTTTTATACAATCTAGTACGTCATCAGGAGGAAGATGCTACATTTGCTGCCTGGCAATGATCTGGTACTCTGCCAACAAGACTAAGAAAGGTTGACAAATAGTATCCTGTTTTGTCTGTCAAGGTCTATTAACTTCCCAACCAGAAACTTACTCTATAGTTATCATGGCTGCCCATGATTACTCTAGGGCTCCTTGAGTGATGAGCACCCTGCCTCCTGACAAGGAGTCTAGAAAATTGGATATAATGGGGAAAAGGACTTATGCCTCTTCCACTTTGGCCTTTTATTGCAAACCACCAGGACTATACAATTCAGTACCAGAATAGCATCTGGAAGCCAGCTATGGCTACGGCACAGACATTACTAGATAGCCCTACAGAAGCAGAGTTGATTAAAACTTCCCCAGCTGGCCTGGATAGTGGTAAACATTTACTAAGGTCAGCATAGGATAATTCAGATGCTGTGGCTAGCTTGGCCACCTCTGGTATATGCCTCAGAAGGTACTCCTGGCTCACAGTGGCAGTCATTTTCTTTAGAGGTGCAACAGGCCATGCTTTATGCTCCTTTAGAGGCTCCAAACTGTTTGGCCAAGATGTGGATAATGCATTAAAGGACAAACAGTCTTCCAAAATGACTGTACAGTCTGTAAAGTCCCTGACCCTCCAAGAATACATACAGGGGATATGGTAAGGGTGCTTTTCAGAAATAGGCTAGCCAAGGAGGGTGTGGCTACCATCAGCCCAACTGTGGCAGAGGTGGTGGTGGTCCCACATAATGACCTACTGCCCAGACTGACCACTCCAAGGCTCCCAAGGATTCTGGCTCAAGCAGCCCTGAATTCCCCTTTCCTCCCCCTCCATGGCTGCCTCCAGGGGTACAAGTGGGGGAAAAATGGAGGGAGATCACTACAGATGTCCTGGAAATAGTGGAAAATGGCCATGCACTGGGAACTGACTTCAAAACCTCCAATGCAACCTCCCACCCATTGTCATTACCCTCTGGGACACCAGTCCCTCTTGAGGGTAGAGGTTCAGTCTCAACTTCAGAAAAAGGCATAGAGCTGGTTCATCCCAAAGAAAGGAACAGGAGGTTTTAGTCAAAGTACTTTTTTGCTCCAAAAGCCACAAGAGACTTGCACCCCATATTGGATCTCACAGCCCTGAACAGATTAATCAAATACAAAAAGTTTTGTATAGTGTCTCTTCAGGCTCTTATTCCACTTCTGCAGAAAGGAGACTGGCTTTGCACTCTGGATCTGAAAAATGCTTACCATTATAGCAAAATCATAACATGCCACAGGCAGTGCCTCAGGTTCACTCTTGTTTCTTGAGGATTGCCGTTATCAGTTCTGAGTTTTGCCCTTTCACTTTTAATCAGTACCATGAGTATTTATCAAATTCTTTGTGATTATGGCAGCATCCCTCCAGAGAGAAGGGCTTTACAGTGGAGCCAACCATGATGCAACATAATAACCTGCAGTAAGTTACATGTCACAAAATACTGCATGACAAAAGGGCTTATCCGCCATTAAGTTACACTGTTCCCTGCAGTATATAGGAGCATTTTTTTGATATGCTGCAGCATTACTGTGTTGCATCCTGGCTGGCACCACTGTATGTGTTCTGCTATCCAGATGACTGGCTACTGCAGAGCCCAATCAGTGAAATGATTCAGTGCTCAGTATCTTGGACACTGTAGTTGTTTAAGGATCTGGGTATCATGATCAATGTACCAAAATCTTTTTTTTCTGAACTTAGTTTTCTTTATTGAAGTTTTTAAAAATCCAGACAACCAAAACCATAAAAAATATTTAACAATAGTAAACGACAACCAAACAAGAAAAAAGGTGTATATATAAAAAGATATGTACAATCTGGAGCACTGCTAACAAAAAACAATTTTGTATAATCATATCAAGGAGGTAAAAATAGAAGAAAAAGCAACAAATAAAAATGTCTCAAAAGACAAAGTACAATAAAGAAATTTATAACTGACCACCCAAGAGCCCTAAAAGTATGAATCCATCATTAGTGTCATCCATACAAGAAAGACAAGATTCACAAGAACACATTGAAAGCTAACCATAAATTATATTATAAAATGGGCATGAAAATTTCTGAAACCTGGTTGGCTGAAACAGGTTTTTAGCCATGTCCTTATCAGGACATTACATTGTAACCGGCACTAATTGTGGCAAGTGAAATGCAGCACACAGAAAAAGCAGTGCATGCCACTGTTTTCTCCCCTGTTTTCTCACTCCAGGTTGTCAGCAACAATCTGAGAGAAACTGGAGAACAGTAGCACAGAACAGTCACAAATGAAAACATGTGAGAACAGTTCCCTCATTTCCTCAGGTGACGAGTATTGAAAAACAGAGCATCAAAGTGCTGGTCTAACCTTTATCTTACTTTCCCTCAAAAAACGTTGGATGCTGATGATCTGTAACTGTCACGCAGATGTATCATCCCAGCGGCACCTTCTATACAGTTCTTCGCTCCGCTGCAGTGCCCTTAATAACAAACTCGAGTCTAGTACAGTGCAGTCAATTTCCAATTTCTTCTCTGTCCCCTTGCCCCCCCAGCAGCCCTGTCTGTGAGAGCACCAAACTTTGTTAAAAAAAAATGCAAGACGAAACCAACCTGTACGGTGGCCACTACAGGACACGCTCGCTCATGGTCAACCAGGGGTTGCTGCAGCTCTAAAAGAAAGAATAAATAAAACTAAAATAAACACAAAAAAGTGTTGGGTTAGAGACAGTTACACACAGACAAGCACAGACCACAGCAAATGGCTCTTTAGAGAGGGCACCGGCTAAGAGACACGGCACCTCACAGTAAAGCTGTGCAGTGCCTACAACTGAAAAATAGTGTAAATACATGCAAAATTATATTAAAACCAAAAATGAAGCATTAGTCTGTTGGAGGATAGACAGTGTAGGGAGGAGAGAGAGAGAGAGAGAGAGAGAGACACACAACACATTACAGTGGCTGGATGATATATGGTCTGCACTGCAGTACAGAATACAGATGGACTATTTTTCTTTATCCTGCATATTTAACAGTTATTTAACTATTATTTTAAATTGCATAATTTTTTTGGGGGGGTTCATTGCGGGCCCATTTTATAAGTGCAATAAGACACTCCGAGGTGTGGGTTATAGCCTGATAAGAGCACTTCCCAGGTGCTAAAGGCACTCGGCACAATTGCCTCATGCCTCATAATGCACCTCGGGTGTGCTCTTATCAGGCCATAGCCCACACCTAATAGTGTCTTATTGCTGACTTATCCAGGAGCCACTCTTCTATAAAGCAGCCATGTACTGTAGAATGAAATAAGCATTATTCACACTATCATGTGGAGGGTATATAACTTTTCCCATTAGTTATTGAAGGAGGGGAGGGCATGCCGCATACTGACTACTAGTTTTTTCATGTGCAACATTACTAGGATTTCATTATGCCATTTCCAATAAGTGGGATAGCATTATCCACCCAATGACATAATACAGTATAATTAATGTTGCCACTGCAGCTATTAATGAGATATGACATCTCTAAGGTCCTATTAATTGATCTATACCTAATCCCAAAAGGCAAACCTCAGGGGTGGAAGCCTCCTGTAAACCTAGCAGAAGGTCAATATACAGTAAGATTGAAATTGTGTCCAAAAAATCTGGATCTGAGGGCACTCCCATAATAAGTGTTTGAGAGTGCTGACAGTGCCATTACATCTCTGACACATGGGACTCGGCATCTGGCCCATTTTGTGCAGCCTTTGAGGGGTAAAGTATGATTTATGTAACACTTTAAATTGAAGAAGCCACAGTTCATCAATCCTAATATAGTGGGTTATGAGATGCCAAGGATCAGATGAATTAAAAAAGTCAAAATGATCTTGGAATTCTCTCTCCCAGTAAAAACATTAAGTTGCATACTTATCCACATTATTTTTCTAAGTGCCTTATAAAGTAATGAAACCGTATGGGTTTATCAACTAATGCAGTCAACTAATTATGTGAAGTACTCTCTGAAAACTGTCATGGATGGGCTCCCAATACTGCTTTATTTGAGTGAGTCTACTGAAAAAAGGAGAAAGCAGCTGAGGAAGATAGGGGTTCAGTGCACGAAACTGCTCAAATGTGATTAGTTGATCATCCCACAATAAACAAGAAAGCCACCCCATAGGAGCCGTAGAAAGGAAGAGGGAATAGTCTTATGGGCAGTTTTAAAACTGGGACTGTAACGAATCGGTCGAGAGGGGACTTTCTGGGACATGAAATGCAAAAGCTGATATAACTGCTGATTTATCCAAATTGACCAACCTATGGTACCACTCCACAAAGAAGGGGGTAGACTCTTCTAAGTAATATGGGGTAGTGCTGCTGGGGTTATCCCATGAGTTAAGCATAAAAAGGCCTCAATATCTTTACAAAAAAGAGAGGGAACACCCAGTGCCTCCTCAGATCTGGTAAATGCCAGGCTGAAAACTTATTGGCGTGGGCCACCAGATAATACCAGAAAAAATTAGGCAGCTGCAAACCCCCATGACACTTAGCCAGAATAAGCTTAGAAAAAGCAATACTGGGTTTCTTATTCCTCCATATAAATGCAGAGATGAGCTTACCGAGGTGAGTAAACCACAATTTAGGCAGAGGTACCTTAACATAGTGAGCAGATACAGAACCATGGGAGGATGTTCATTCTAATAATCCAAATTCTACCCCATAATGACAAAGGAAAAATCTGCCAACGTGCTAAATCAGATGTGATTTTACTCATCAGAGGGGTAACATTTTGACCAATTAGTTAAGTAACCCCCAACTTATTTTAATACCTAGGTAAGTAAGTTCTGAGGTAGTTCAACATTGTTGTAGCTCAAAGGGTAGCTCATTTTTATAAGTCCACAACTTCAGGTGCAAAACAACTATCTTGGATAGATTTAACTTATAACCAGAAACAGACCCAAAGAGCTTAAAGAGTTGCAAAACCTCTGCTAAAGATGTTGACGGATGAGTAGTAACAAAATATCATCTGCATAGATCAATATTTTAAAAGAATAGGGACCAATAGGGATACCCACTATGCGGTCATTCTGGATGATATGTCAAGTAAGGGGATCCAAATATAAATTAAATAAGTACAGAGAGAGGGAATAACCCTGACGTGTACCTCGATGTAAAGAAAAAAACTCTGACAAAACCCCATTACAGAGGATGCATGCTCTGGGTGTAGAATACAGTAACAGTACCCATTTAATAAAATTTTGAGGAAAGCCAAAGGCAGCCAGTGTATGAAATAAGTAGGCCAAGAAACTCTGTCAAATGCTTTCTCGGCTTCCAGGGAGACCAGCACTGTAGGGGTGCCAGAATCCCTGGACACCAAGAGCAAATGAAACAATTTCAGGAAATGGTCAGAGACCAGAGGCCCCTACATGAAGACAGTTTGTTCTCTGCAAATCAAGCCCTGCCACAGTCCCAAAATTCTAGCTGCCAAAATATGCGAAAGTGTTTTGGTGTCAACATTTAGTAGGGAGATGATCCAATAGTTACTAATACTGGCATGATCTTTACTGGGTTTAAAAATGAGTGTAATATGAGCATTAAGAAAGTCATGAGGAAAAGTATTAACCTAGAAACAGTAGTTGAAAGCATCAGCCAAGGGGGACGCTAATTCTTTTTTAAGGGCTAAATAAAAATATGGAGTAAACTTATCGGGCCAGGTAATTTATCTGGAGTGAGAGAGGAAATGGACCTTCCTACCTCAAAAACCATAATAGAAGCCTGAATAATAGACATCTGAACAGAAGATATTTGGGATACATAAGCCATCTGAAGAAATTCTTGAACTAGCTGGTCTGGGGAAAGATCAGTGGGGTCCTCTTTATATAATTATTCAACATAACCCTTAAACTCCCTCAAAATATCCCTGGGATGTGTTAAAATTGTATTTCCAGAATCAGAGCTGACACCAGTAATCAGGCACAACATTTCTTGTTGTTTCAGTTGCATAGCTAATAGTTTGTTGGCTTTCTCCCCATACATTTCATATGAAGCCTTAGCTCAAAAGAGCACATATTTAGCCTTTTCTCAATTCAGCTCTGCATATTTAGCTCATTCCTGATTGATGTGGAGCCAGTCAGATTCTGGAGATCGAGGGGATACCTGCTTTTCTAAAGCACGAATAGAATCAAGGAGGGCTATTAATTGTCCTTCTTTGCATTTTTTCCTCTCTGTAACCAGACGTTTAAATTCACCCCTGGTGACACATTTGAAGGCACTCCATATTATGCCAACAGTTAGAGATGTGGAAGAGTGGATCTGAAAGTAGTCCAATTCAGATTGTTTAACTTTATTAAATTACCAGTCTTCCTTTAGCAAATCATTATTTAATGTCCAACAAGAGTGCCCCTCAACAGTTTATGACAAACAAAGAGAGATAGAGACTGGGGCATGATCTGAGAGCACTGTACTCTGAATCTCACAGCTCCTAACTCCCAGAATGAAATTCAAGCTTAACAGCACATAATCTATCCAAGAATAGGTGCTGTGAGCTACAGAGTAGAAAGTGTATTCCCGATCAATTGGATGCAAAATCCTCTAAATATCCACCAAGCCTCCAAAATCCAACATATCTCTCAGTGCTCTCTGGGCTGGGGAGATACCTTTCCTAATGTTGCCTGAGTGGTCTAAAGAATCATCCATGGTCAAATTCCTGTCTCCCATAACAATTACCCAGAGAGGAAAAAATTCCATGCTGAGACTCCACAACTGGGTAAGAAAAGAGGGTGAGTCAGAATCAAGGCCACATACGCAACCCAGAACTAACTCGTGAACACCTATTTGGACCCTCTAAAAAAGATAGCGTCCTTCTGGGTCAGCATATTTTTTCACTAGCTGAAACAAAAGATGCTTTTTCACTAAAATAAGCACCCCAGCCCTATGTGTACTCAAGCCCACCTCAAAAACATGTCCTACCCACAGATGTCTGAAAATACAGAGCATTCTTACCCAAAACATGTGTTTTCTGTAACATAGCCATTGCAGGTTTTAGGGAGGCAAGATGTTTGAGATTCTGTACGTGCTTTAAAGGGGAATTACCCCTTTAACATTCCATGGTACACAGGTTAAATGTGAGACAGCAATAAAAAAAAAACAACACAATGGGCCCTATGCACTAATGAATGGAAAATACACTTCGGAGGTGCATATCCCACCTGCATAGCTCCACACCTGTGGACAGGTGTGCACCACCCAGCATTTACTACCAGCCACCACCTGTCTACGGCCCCAAAAGGATGCAGGTCCATGCAGGGTGGCCAAGTGAGGCATAGCAGACCCAGCTCAGCATCCAATCCGATGCCCACCCTGGGTTCTTAGTGGATCACTCAAGCAGCTGGGTGCAGGTCTGGGTGCGTGACTGGCACTGGCAGACACCCAGACCCATGTGGAAATACCCCATCAGGATCTGGACCCCTGACTGAGCCCCAGGAGCATGGAGACCACATGCTGCCTCCCTCCTCAGCTCAATGCTGGGTGCCTAGGGGCAGTTAGAGCAAGGCTGTCCCTAGTGTACCAGCCAGGCCCTGACATGCACCAGTGCACAGCACTACTCACCGTGGTGCATGGCACATAGTGCTGGCATGCTTCCAGCGCATTGCTGTCCACATGGAAGGGAGATCTGCCATGTACCAGCAACATGCCCCAATCAAGAATGCCATGCGGCCTCTGCTCTGTGGCATTCAGATTTAGCTATGCCAATGCACCTGGTGTACACGGTGCATTGTCATAGTTCGTGGAGTCCAATATTAGATCCAGTAAGTGGCTAACCCTCCAAAGTATAAAAATAACACCCTAGTCACCAGGCCCCTCTAGCAATATGTCCATTCCCCATAATCAGCAAAGGTGCTCCAGATATAAAGTAAGGACAAAAAAAACCATTAACTGTAACTCCCAAACATGCAAAAATAGAAAAATTTGTTCCCCTAGGTTTCCCCCCATGAAATATGCAGGGGAGGGGTTGGAGATCCCCCCAAGGATGACATGGGGTCATCCATCCAACAACAGGCCATGATGATTCAGGACTGTGACTCAAACATCAACTTCCACATCCTGGATCAAAATGAAATACTAAAACCTTGGTGTTTAGCAGCCATAAAAAAAAACACAGACAGCGACCTCCCACACACACACACACACACACCAACACCCTGCACCCACTTTATGGGTTTTTTCTGTGGTCCGATGATGCTCATATGGGTTACTCAGCTGAAGACTATGAGATCAAAACCATGTTAAGCCTGGGAGCTCTCTGCAATATTAAAGAAAAAAAAAAGAAATAACAAACAGAATATGTCATAGTGCTAAAAATTGTTCAATGACGTCTCTAAAAACCAAGGAAGACTAATTAAAAAATTCTTCACCCTGCACCCATTATCAGATTGCTTCTGTGCTCCCTCGAAGAACAAATGTTACAACTTCAAAACAATAGATGAGGCACCAAACCAAAATATGATGCATAAGGTCCGTTCTGAATAGGCACGTAGGATGCAGGCAATAATAAACAAAGGCAGAGGCTGAATCATAACATACAAAAGCAAAAATCAGTACAGGCTTATGATATAGGAAAAAGTTCAGATAAGTCAGAAGAAACATCCATCTCACAAGCCTTAAAAAGGACACATTTCAGCTGCCACCCTAGAAATATGACCAAACTTCAAAATAGTCTCTTAATCCAGCTGAAATTCCAACATATATACTTACAGAAAAAAGTAAAGTATGTCCAGCCAGAGAAAATGCATACAGCTAGGTAGGATGATGAAAGAAAACACAACAAATAAGCATCTGAAACAAGACACTGCTGCGTAGAGAGTAGAATGGAATACTGACCAAGTGAAGCTGGAGTCACTGCCCTCAGGATGGTAATCCATTCTGCTATTTAGCTATAGAGTCAAGCCACACAAAAGTGAAGGTACTGGACTTCAGGAGGGCTGATTTTGTCAAAATGGGAGAGTGCCTCAGAAAAGCACTAGCAAACAGGCAAGAAGGTGGGGTGGAGCAACAATGGGGAAACATCAAAACTGCCATCACAGAGGCAACAAGCCTTTGTGTAAAGCAAATAAATCAAAATGAAAGAAAAAACCACTATGGTTCTCAAAAAAGTGGTGGGGAAGGCAAGAGACAAAAAGGCAGCATTCAAGAAGTATAAGGAAACACAGAAGAAGCAGGACAGAGAACTGTACCAGTTAAAGCAGAAGGATGCAGGGAAGGCAGTTAGAATAGCAAAGGCACAAACTGAGGAAAAGATAGCCAACTTGGTTAAGAAGGGGGATAAAACATTTAATAGGTACATTAGGGAGTAAAGAAAGACTAAGGCAGGGATACTGAGGCTGAATAAAGAGGAAGGTGGTTGGGCAGAGAGCAACAGTGAAAAAGAATGGATACTGAATGAATACTTCTGCTCAGTATTCACTCCGATTGGAGGATCTCAGCCTCACTTACTTCTTCCTGCTGGTCTCCATTTTACCTTGCTTCATTAGAGATGTTTATCAGCCCTGCTGACCCTGGGACTATTCCTTTTTGTAAAGCAAGAATTTAATTTGCAAATTAGACTATATAGCCACTAGAGGGCTACAACAGCTGCCTTTTCTGTTGAAGAGGAAACACATTATATTTTCTACTTTCTCTTCTGCTCTAGTGGACCTAGGACACTTCTTTTTCTGAGGACCATCCCCAGGGTTTTACTGCCTGTTTCTCAGGCCGAGCCATGCTCATCCACTAAGGCTGCAAGACTTGAACGCCTTCCCCCACTTTCCATTCTGTACTGGTGGAGCAGGGACAGAAACAGAGATGAAAGCTACAGACCAATCTTGCCACACTGGATTGCAGCCTTGAACCACCTCACTGGCTCAGCTGCAAGGAGTTGCTCCACAGGTACGCTCAGCACCAAAACTGCCTCTCAGCCAACAAAAGGATTTTGAACTTATGACATCTGATTGCCAATTGTTCTAGGCTTCTAGTGACTTTTACTGCTGGATGTTGTGGCATTTTGATCTACTATGGGAAGTTACAGCTGGTTCTTCAGTGTGTCACTAGCTTTACTAGCACTCAGCTCAATTCTTCAGAACCCTCATCCCTCCCTAAAGTGGAATGACCCTTGTGCTTCTTCCTGTCCTGGGTCCAACAGCTCCTTTTAGGTAGCAATTCTGGACAATTGGGCTTCTCAGCTGTCTCTGCTGGGGAGTGGGACATCTCCCATACTGTGTCTGCAGATTACTCCCCCATCCAGACTCGAGACTTCCTACTCATGGCAAATTCTTGCCAGGACACTAGTGGCTGCAATACTAGGCCAGTATAACACCAGAAGTGGGTACAGGCCTACCCATCAACACCACCTCCCCTATTGCCCAAAAAATAGTGTTTACAAATTACAGTTCACTGCCTTAAAAAGAACCCTACTTCTTTCACTATTGTGCTCAGGCAATGTTGAACTCAACCCATGACCATTAGACACCCTTGCTTCTCCATCCGACCTGGCCGGTATCAAAGGAATGTCTTTTATGCATCTTAATGCCTGTAGTTTGCTGAAAAAGTTCACCCATATCCAGGCTTGGGTGAGCCACATCCTACCTGACGTCCTAGTGATCACTGAGACCTGGCTTAGGCCAGCCACCCCAGACAATGAAATCAATATCCCAAATTATTTACTCTTCTGAGCAGACAGGCAATCAAGAGGAGGTGGGGTGGCAATTTATGTAAGGGACAAATACTCAGCCACATGCATAGACACACCATAACTCCACCAAAGAATTTGAGTGTTTGACCCTAAAGATCGAACTTTCTCCTTCCAGTGCACTCTGTGTAATAGGCTGCTACTGGGCCCCCTTCTGCCGGGCCTCATCTCCTGTCTCACCTTTCAGTTCTGTACTGGGGCTCAGTTCCTTGGAAACCATTATTCTTGGTGACCTGAACTACGATTTTCCATCAAGTGCATCAGCTCCCTTGAAATCCTTTTGTGACACTCTAGGACTGGTGCAACTCATTGGCGAGCCTACTTGCCCAAATAAAAAGAAACTTAACAACAGCTCCCTCTTAGATGTAACTTTATTTAGCAAGCCACATCTGTTCTCTCATGTCGGAACATTTTTCTCAGACATTAGTGATCATTGTATAATCGCCACCATTAGATCCGTGCACAACCCACAGTTTGTGGCAAAGTTCTCTATCAAGAGGTGCAAATGCAACTTCAATTTGTTTGCATACATCCACGACTTGAAACATTCACCGCGATGGCATGAATTCTTCCTAGCCAAAATGGTTAACATGGTATATACTATTTTTTACAATATTTTAATTGAGGCTTTAAATATGCATGCACCCTTGGTTAAGGTGCGGGTCAGGAGCAGCACCTACCATTGGTTCTCTCCTCAGCTCAAAGCTTCCCTGTTAGAAAGGGATACGTTATGGAAAAAAAGCTCAAAGAAGCAAGAACAACTCAGATTGGTGTCTTTTTAAGAGAGCACATAACAAGTGCACCAAGTTGGTCAGAGCAGCTAAGGCCACCTACTATCATTTGGAGCTAGCCTCTGCCTCAAGAAATCCTTCAAAGCTCTGGAAAACATTAAAAGACATGTCTGGACACACACCTGGTAATTCCATTCCAGCAAAAATTAAGTCTGGTGGCAGTGTTATCTCTAACTGATCAGAGATATTGGAAGCCCTCAAAAACCATTTCGCAACGGCAGGGCTAGCATTTGATACTTCCCCTGCCAATGACCTCTGCATAGCTCAGGGTCCACCAACTCATGAGTCCCCCTCTACAGAGGAGGCCTTCTCCCTCCTGCCTGTCTTTCTAAAAGAGGTGGAAGACCTACTGCTGCAACTGGACACCAGGAAGGGAGCGGGCTCCAACTTCATAGAGCCATACTATCTGAAATGTGCCTACCATGTGCTTGCGGTGCCAATCACCCACCTATTCAACATGTCACTCTCCCAGGGCATCCTCCCCCCTCAATGAAAATAGCCCATGTCATCCCTCTATTAAAAGCAGGTGACCCCTGCAATCTAAACAATTACAGATGGATCTCTCTCCTCTCCCTTCTGTCTAAATTACTAGAAAAATAGTATGTGGCCAGCTAGGGGTATACTTAGAATCTAGAAGCCTATTAAACCCAGTTCAGTCTGGATTCAGAGCAAAGCACAGCACCATAACAGCTGTAGCTAAAGTGACCAATGATTGGCTCCTAGACCTTGACAACAAGAAGCATGTCTGTGCCATTTTCTTGGATCTTAGTAAGGCATTTAACAGTCGATCACAGCCTGCTTCTTTCCTCCCTAAGCACCTTAGACCTGGACCATAAATCTATGTGCTGGTTTGCAGACTACCTCAGAGAATGGAAACAGCAGATTAAAGCTGAAGGTAATCTTTCTCCATTAAAATCTATGCTGAGGGGTGTGCCCCAGGGCTCTATCCTTGGTCCCCTCCTCTTTGCAGTCTACATTAATAACTTCCATGACCCCATCAAAAAAGCCAACATCCACTTATTCACGGATGACACTGTACTGTACTGTACTTGAGTCGTGCCATGCCAGAAGCAGCCTGTGAAGACCTCCAAGCTGAATTTAAACTTCTACAATACCAGCTCATAAACAAAAAGCTTTTGCTCAATGCAAAAAAGACAAAAGCCATGCTCTTCTTGCCCTCCTTGCATGTGGCAATTCCTGATGGGGGGGCTATCCCACAAATTACCACTGTTCTTGGAGAAACAGTAGAGTATGTAGCTAAATTCAAATATCTAGGAGTTTGGCTCGATCATAAACTTTCCTTCGCCAACCATCTCAAAGAAGTACAGAAGAAACTAAGGCAAAGATTAGGACTATTCTACAGAATTAACCACCTGCTCACAAAGGAGGCCAAAATTCAACTGGTTCAAGCTACCTTCCTATCTTTAATAGATTACGCAGACCTGCTTTACAGCCACTGCACTGCCTCTGCACTAGCTAAGTTGGACACCCTCTACCACAAAGCTATCAGGTTCATTACTGGCCTTCCACTTTCCACACACCACTGCTCCCTGAACTTATCGTTAGGCTAGACTTCCCTTCACTATAGAAGGAATAGAAATGCTGCCCTACGGGCCTTCAGAGCGGTGACCAACAAGCTCCCATCATATGTCTCAGATTGTATTCCCCGGAGTGTGTTAGGCACCTATGCTCTAGGAGGCTATTCCCTAATTGCCCTCCAAGTTCCAAGGGTCAACACTCATTTTGGCAAAGCTGCTCTGAGCTTCTCTTTACCCACATCGTGGAATGATTTACAAAGGAACTTGAAGCTGAGCTGCCTGTTAGCCTGAATATCTTCAAGGCACTCTACGATCGCTACATGAAAGCACCTTGCAAATGTTTTCCTTACCACTAGCCCACTAATTCTGCAACTCCCTTTTCCATCCTAATGGTCACCATGTTTCTACTCCTGGCTCTCACTCTTTCCCTATTAACTCTTCCTGCTGCACCCACCCTTTCCTGTCCACTCCAGCCTGGCTAAGGTCCCACCCCATCCATAGTAGTTTTCCAATTATCTACCCCTCCTCCGTCATTATCATAATAAACAAGTACACAACAGCCATCATCACTTTCTGTGGTTTTAGCCCAATTTTTCCCCCAGTCATTGGTAATATATCCCTCCTCTTCTTTACCTCTCTAACCTGCCACCCCATACACAGCCTCTTTCCCCTATATGTGTAGTTGCCGTCTGTCTCACGCAAATGATTTCTCCTTATAACCCCTATATGCCTATGGTTGATTGTACATCTGCTGACTTCTTCAATTGTAAAATAATGCTGTTTTTTTTTTCATTTATTTCAACCTTGCACTGTACTGTATACACTGTATATACTTTTTCTTCCTTGTATATTATTGCTTTTTGTATACCTGCTTCTGTACTGTGCTTTGATGTATTCATGACCAGGTCCACCTTGCAAATGAGCCTTGCACAATGGTGCCTGCCTGGATAAATAAAGATTTTGACTGATTCATTGAGAAGAAAGGGTTCTGAAAGAACTCTTAAAACTGAAGGTGGATAAAAACAATGGGGTCTGATGGGATTCACCCCAGAATTCTAAAAGAACTAAGGGAAGAACTAGTAACACCACTGACTACCCTTTTTAATAAATCATGGGAGGATGGTGTGGTACCTGTGGGCTGGAGGAGGGTGGATATGATTCCCCTTTACAAAAGTGGGAGCAAGACAGAGGCAGGAAACAACAGACATGTCAGTTTGACTCAGTGGTAGGGAAAATGATGGAATCACTTCTGAAGGAAAGAATTGTTGAGTACCTAGAGAACAGTGGGGCACAGGACCCAAGGCAGCATGGATTCACAGTGGGAAGGTCATGTCTGACAAATCTAATTGCTTTCTTTGGCTGTGTGACCAAAGCATTAGACCAGGGAGGGGCTGTGGACATGGTCTGCCTTGACTTTAGCAAGGCATTTGACACAGTCCTGCACAAAAGATTAATAAACAAATTAGCCAGCCTGGGAGTGGGTCCCAGGGTGGTAGCCTGGGTAAAACACTGGCTGGACAACAGGACAAAGTGGGTAATAGTAAATGGAGTCCACAGTGAAAAAAGGAGGGTTACTAGTGGGGTACCACATGGTTCAGTGCTGGGGCCGGTCCTTTTTAATGTCTTTATAAGTGACATTGAAGAGGGACTGGAAGGGAAAGTATGTCTCTTTGCAGATGACACAAAGATCTGTGACAGGGTAGATACGCAAGATGGGGTGGAAAGGATGAAAAGGGACTTGGCAAGGTTGGAAGAATGGTCAAATGTATGGCAGCTTAGATTCAATGCAAAGAAGTGCAAAAGTAATGCACCTGAGAAACAAAAACCCACGAGAAGAGTGCACAATGGGGGGTGAGATACTGACGATAACAAAAATGGAAAGGGACCTGGGGTTAGTAATATCAAATTACCTAAAGATGGGCCAGCAATGTGAGAAGGCTGTAAGGAGGGCTGGGGGGATACTGGGATGCATAGGGAGAGACATCACCAGTAGAAAACAGACAGTCGGTAAGAGCACATCTGGAGTACTGTGTACAGTTCTGGAGACCCCATCTCTGTAAAGACATAGGGTGGAGGCTGTCCAGAGGAGGGCAACCTAAATGGTGCAGGGTCTGCACTAGAAGACATATGAAGACAGACTAAAGAAGCTTAAGATGTATAGCCTCGAGGAAAGGAGGGAGAGGGGGGACATGATAGAAGCTTTCAAATACCTCAAGGGAATCAACAAAGTCCAAAAGGGTAGCATCTTTCAGAAAAAAGAGATGTGCAAGAACAAGGGGCACAATTTGAAGATAGAGGGGGGATAGCTCAGAGGAAATGTGAGGAAGTATTTCTTCACAGAGAGGGTTGTGGATGCATGGATCAGCCTTCCTGAGGAGGTCATAGAGTCAAAAACAGTCAAAAAACAGTGGGGGAATTCAAGAAAGCATGGGACAGACATAAAGCAATTCTAGTAGGGGATAGGAGGAAGTAGGCTGTTGGTTAACTAGGATCTGCAGCTTATCCATTAGGTAGGGAAATGGGCATACTAGGTGAGCCAAGCAGTCCTTATCTGCCATCAAATTCTATGTTTCTGTGTTTCTATGACCATTAAAGTAGCAGACTGAAAGTACTGGAAGGAGAGAGCTGGGAATATAGCTTTCCTTTCTTGCCTGATCTGCCGAGGAAAATTCAATGTCATCATCTTTAGCAAGAACGAAAAGCAGGGTGGGATAACTCATGTGGAACTTAATCCCCACTAGGTAAAGAGTTTTCTTTATGTTTTTATAGGCAAGTTGATGCTCCCTGGCCAGTGGAGTAGTATCAATGAAAATTAAAAAAAGGCTTATCCTGTCAAGTCGGGGTCCTTTGGTTCAGGCTTTTTGTTGGATCCATAACTTTTCTTGGTAATCCAGGCACCTCAGAATGATAGCCCTGTGTTTACTGCCTGACTGGAGTCGAGGGCATAAAGACCAGTGTGTGCACTCAGTCAGGTACTTGTTTCCCGATGGCGGGGGGTGAGCCACTTCTTGCAGGGCAGATTGAATAAAAGCAAGCATGTCGGATCCCTCTGTAGCTTCTGGGATTCTGACGAGCACAAGATTATTCCTGTGACTCTGTGCCTCAAGATCATCAACGTTTAGTTCCAATTTGACCACCCTCTTTTTCAGATCCTGCATGTCCTTCAATTCCCTGACTTGCGCATCTTCCAAAGAGCAAATCCTTGACTCTGCATCCCCAGTGCACTGGTGGAAAGACTCCAGGGTTGATTTCAATAAATGCAAATCCTCCATCACCCTTGATAAAGTTAACTTCATACTAGCCATGTCAGCTATTAAAATATCCAGCTTATCAGGATCCTCCTCTATAGTTGGTGAATCTGGTGTAGGACGTTTCCATGGCAGCAAGGTCCTAACTGATTGCACAGCTGTAACTTCACCCATCACTGGATTATCTCCACCAGATGGTAAGTCTATCAGAACAGACTCCTGTTCTGCAGCATCATCCATCATTCCTGTATTGTAGATATATCAAACTTAAAAGACAAACCGGCTGCTAAATGCAAAATACCTTTAAATTGCTACCAGGGACCGGGAGTCAATGCACACACATCCTACTAGTCTGAAGGCATCATGTGACTCCCCCAGTGTACTGAAATCTGTCCTCAGTCCATACCAATTCCTCCGATATACTGGAGCAGTACTTAACATGGCAGTGGGCAGTGCATTGATGCCCCATGACTGAGCAGAGACCCTGATTGCTCAGGCATGTCTTATGTACAGGAGTCACTATGTGACAATAATGACTATGATCATCTCCTGGGCCTTATGGCATCTACAGTTTTAACTGTGCCATTAGCATGCCTACATATGAGAATACTGCTACGGATTCTTCAGGTGCAGTGGGACCAACTGACAAATGAATTGGAACATATGATCATCTTCATGTTCCCACTAAGAAACTCTACTGTGGTAGATGGAACCCCTGCACTTGCAACAGGGTGTTCCCTTCTTTTCCCAACTCAGGAACATATCCTCATGATGAATGCCTCTGAGAAGGGATGATGTACTCACTTGAACCTACAACAGACCCTGGGATTGTGGACAGACTGGGTGGCTCTCCATATTAATGTTCTGGAGATGATGTCTGTTTATCTTGGACTCCAGGCCTTCAAAGAACACCTCTTTTCAGATGCCCTGTTGATACAAATAGACAACTTCACTGTGATGCGCTATATCAACAAGCAAGAGGGCACTCACTTGTATCCTTTGTAAATGGAAATAATGAAAGTACTGTATGGCAATAGGCATGCTCTCACATCCTGTAATTGACAGCCATTTTTCTCTTAGTAATCCAAAACATCTTATTAGACAGGCTAAGTAAGTCCAAGTCTCAGATACATGAGTGGGAACTGCTCACCTCAGTGGTAAATGATCTCTTTATAAGATGGGCTCACCCAGAGTTTAACCTTTTTGCATCCTCACACAACACAAAATTGCCACATTTCTGATTGCATACTCCAGGGCCTGTAGTTTTTTGGTGAGGAATGTTGTCCATTTTCTGGAAGGGGAGATTTCCTTATGCATTCCCTCCAATCCTTCTCATTCAGTGGGTCCTTCTAAAGTTGTGGGCAGAGGGATCCACACTGATACTGATCACCCCCTCTGAACTTGCTAGATATGGATACCAAAATAATGTTCCACCTCAAGGAGTCCTTGTATAGCAAATCTATTACACTCTGTTAAGCAAAGAAGAGTCTATAAACTTAAAAGCATTTTTACCAAATCTCCTTCATGTATCTTCCTACTTTTACACAGAAAAAGAATGCACAGGTGATGTCATGGCTGGCATTTCAATGTTTAAGCCATGCCTTCAACAGAACTCTGTTTAAGGCATGGTTTAGATGCCGAAATGTCAACTGTGACATCACACGTGAGCAAAGGCACATGTGCACATCCACCTTGCTCTACAATCGTAGAATGGATGTACTTAATGTCTAAAGTACTATGGTTTAAATATGCAGCAGTATCTACAGCTATGGAATATGCAATTGAGCCATGCAAAAATAGTTTGCTGTTGAGAAGGATGTAATGAACTTACTAAAAGTTGTTCTTTTTTTCTGTGTAAAAATGAGAAAATAAGTAAAGAAGATTTGGTAAGGAAACATTTAACTCTACAGATTCTTCTTTGTTTGCTTAACAAAGTGCAAACAGACTTGCCACACAAGGACTCCTTTAGGTGGAGCATTGCTTTTGTATCTATAGTCCCTGCTATTTTGCACCTTAAAATCCTTGAAGCCATTTGCACAGAGCTTTTGTGAGTAGAACCTAACTGAGTGCCACGTGTGTATGACTTACTAGGTATGGTTTCCACTTCTATCTGGCAGTGGAACCACCCATTCAGTTGCCCTAGTGCTGGGGTCCACTGTCTCAGGACAGGGAGGGCCGTAGTCCACCTAGTCCTCAGATCCTTTCACCTGCATGTTTTGATGCTCAGGACATAGCCATTACACAGTTTAAGGTGTCTCTCCAAGTGGCTGATGTCTAGTGGGCTGCTAAGAAGCCCTCCACTAGGTATACCTATATACTGAAGTGGAAGTGGTTTGCTATTTGGTGTGCTTCCCACTCTGAGGACCCTTTTATGTGTCCTGTTAATACTGTACTTGCCTATCTCTTTCTCTTTCAGACTCCAGTCAACAGTACTTCCTGTTAATGTGCATTTGGCTGCTGTATCAGCTTTCCATGCACTTATTGATGGATGCATGGTGGCACAGCTGGAAGTGTCCAGTTCCTACAAGAAGGGTATTTAGCACATGCATCATGTGATTCAGTAAACTGGTTCTTCCATAGAAGCTTAGATGTATTCTTGAAAGATGACTTTGGTACCTCTTGGGCTCAGTGCAACTTGTGAACTACACATCATTTAATGGAAATCACTTCTTTGGTTGCTATTGCTTCAGCCAGATGGATTTCTGACCTTCAGGCTGTTATGCATATCTGCTCCTACCTGATTTTTCACAAGTATGGGGTGGGGTTAAGTATAAATATTCATTTTTTTTTGCCTAAGGTGTTGTCTGATTTCACCTTGAATCAGACCAGTAACCAGCCAGTGTATTAACCTCAGTGTACCAACATGGGAGAGGAATTGCTCCATACCCTTGATGTGCACAGAACCCTGCATTTTATTTAGAGCACACAAAGGGCTGTAGAATGTCCTCTCTGCTGTTTGTGCCATTCACCCCTGGCAGAGGGGGCACCTCAGTGACTAAGCAGAGTATGTCCAACTCACTGGCTAACTGTATCAAGTTCTGTTATAGGCAGCATGGTAAGGAACTTCATGGGGCTGTGCGTGGCCACCCTACTTGTGATATGACCATCTCTGTTGCCTGTTTCCAGGGTGTGTCTGCTACTGACATTTGCACTACTGCCATGTGGAGCTTTGTGCACAATTTTACTGAGTGTTACAGTCTGGGCATTACCTTCCACAAATGTACCAGTTTTTGGTCTTGCTGTTCTGCAAGGCCTCCTGTCCAGAACTCATATCAGACTTACTAGCCTCCATGGGCACATTGTACTGCTTGGAAATTGTTCCAAAGGTGTGGCTCAAAGCAAGAGATTTCCTCAATAAAGATAGAGCAGCTACTTACCAGTAACAGTAGATCTTTGAGAAAATAACCTCCAGTGGACCACAGCACACATATGCACCTTCCTCCTTTTCTGAGGTACCAGCTCACTATATGTCTGTCTTCCATCACCAGTCCTAGCCTCTTCTTGTGTGCCTGGATCTGGTGTGGTCTTCTGGTTCGTCTTGGTAAATGGCCCTTCAAGCTTATCTCCGGTAGAGAACTGAGGAGTGAGGGGGCTGCCCACATTTTATTGGTGCCGACTTTGTACTTCACCATGGGTGCCCCCTCCCCCCACTAGGCAAAATTGTCTGAAAGATCCTCACACCAACAGTTTACAGTTCCTTATGTGTGGTTCAATGGGGGAGATTTTCTGGAAGATCTACTGTTTCAGTTAAGTATCTTCTCTTTGCCTTAATGTTTACTGATATTGGATAAATAATCTTTACTCCATGAAATTTACTGTAAAAAATATCAAACACCACCATTTTTTTTTTATGAGAGACATGCTATCATTCAACATCTAGGAATGTCGTAACTTAGAAAATGGGCTTGAAAATTCCCAGACTCTGATTGACAGATTCCCCTGGAAAACTGGGCATGTAAATAATAATAATAATAATAATAAAAATAACCTTCTTAATAGAGCACCTTTCAAAGCCAAGGCACTGTATATAAAATAACACATCCAAATACAACATTAATATTCCATAAATCCAGTTAAAAAACATTTATCCATAATAAAATTGTCCAAGCAGCAGCATAGCATTTATGGTTAAAGCTATCAACTAACACTCTCAGGGAATGCTAACCTGAATAAATAGGTTTTGAGGGCTTACTTGAAGCTTTGGATGGTTAGGCATTCTCTCACTCTATGAGGTAGAGAATTCCACAGGGTAGCGGCTGCATTAGAAAAAGGCCAAGTCCCTGATGTCTTCAAACACACAATGTGAATCTCTAGCAATCCCTCATTGGTGGATCAAAGTGGGTGGGAGAGGCAGTAGGGGTAAAGGAGATCTTTCAGGTAGCAGGGTCCCTTGTCATGTAGGGCTTTATAGGTCAGTAAAGGACCTTGAAGGTGATCCACCACTGTACAGGCAACCAGTGCAGTCCGTGAAGCACAGGTGTAATGTGACTGGTCCTAGAAGTACCAGTCACAAGCCTGGCTGCCACATTCTGCACCAGCTGCAAGCAGTGGATATCAACCCCCGGAAGCCCTAGGTACAAGAAATTGCAATAGTCAAGGTGGGTAGTCACAAATAGGTGGACCAAAGTAGAAAGATCATCGGGAGAAACCAGGTGCTTCACCCGGAGATATTTCTCAGATGAAAAAATGAGGTCTTGACAACTGCTGACACCTGAGATTTCAGGGTCAGCTCATTGTCAAAAATAATGCCCAGGTTACGCACCTGATGTGAGGTGGCTAGTGGAGCATCCCCAAGCCAAAGCCCAGGTAAATCCCCAGCCAGCATACACACTGCCCAGCGATCTGGGTCCACTACCAACACTGCAGTCTTAGCTGGATTTAGTCTCAGGCAGCTGGTACTCATCCAGTCTTGAATCTCAGAGAGACAGTTGTTAAATACCGAGATCGCATCCTCCTGCCCGGGTACAAAGGACAGGTACAGCTGAGTATCATCTGCATAGCAGTAAACATTCAAGCCATACCACCTAATAATGTCTTTCAATGGCAGCATATACATTGTGAACAACATGGGGGTCAAAATGGAACCTTGCAGAACCCCACAGAATAGGGGGAGAGCATCAGAGGAATAAATCCCAATGACTACTCTCTGAGTCCTACTCTGAAGGAAAGATCTAAACCATCTAAGAATCGTATCCGATAGTCCACAGATGAACTGCATGTGTTCAAGACTATCTCTGCAAGGATCAGGCTGATCTCATCCACACACCCCACTAGGAGTCACGTGGGTCCTGGATCCAAACTACAGCAGGTCAGCAGCAAGGTCTGGATGACCCTCACAGTGTCACTGAATTTCGGCTGGCTGAAATCTGTCCAAACAAACCGGGTGCTTGTGATGTCCTGCTGACCATTGCAATGCCCTTTGGAGGTGGACTGGCAGATCTCGAACCTGATTGCAGCAACCATATCTGCAAAAAATTGAGCAAACTCATCACACTTCTCTTGTGAAAAAGCACCCACAGACTGAAGACAGATTGGATTGCACAATCTGTCCACAGTCCAGAAGAGCTGAGATGGTCAATTTTGTGCAGCGGCAATCTCCTTGGACAGGAATTCTGCCTTTTTATGGGTGATTGTCGATTGACAGATTGTATAATGTTCCATCAACCTAAGCCTGTCGCCCTCCAGGCCCAATATCTGCCAGACCCTCTCCAGCCTTTGCCCCACTTTCCTCAACTCCTTCAAGGTCCCATTGAACCATGGAGACCTTGGATGGAGGGTGAGGGGGCAAACAGGGACAATAGATTTCAGGGCCTACTGTATGTTACTGCTGTATTATAGGCAAGCAACAGGTTCCCCTGATCCTTGCATTCCCTCGACATGCTCAATAGATCCAGCACCGCCATTAGGCCGTCAGGGTTCACACCCAGCAATGGGCAATGCTGGACCATTTCCATAGGGGCAGGCCCATTAGGAAAAGCCCCAAAACTGAACCTTATAGTGCAATGGTCAGATCATCTGACTGGTTCCACCACCAAACTGAATATCTCCATTCCCAGGAGGAACACCAGGTCCAATGTGTAACCGCTAATGTGGGTAGCAGAGGTAACCACCTGTATGAGGCCCAACAAGGTCATTAGTTGGAGGAAGTGACAACCGAATTGCAAGAGTTCATCGTCAACCCAGGCATTGAAATCCCCCAGAATCAACCATCTGGGGGATCCAAATACGCCTGCCTGATCCAGGTCACTCCTGTAAAAAAGCTTTCAGCTTAGTGTGCTATACCTGGTTAAACAACTAAATAAAAAAAAATAAATAAATACCACATTGACAATGAAGCCTGCAACTTCCTGCAGGAATTCTTTCCCATCTCTGGGTAAACAGTAAATGAGAAGTATTCTGTACCCCACACTTGCACCCATGATATACTCAAAGGATCTGGTGAACCCCAATAGCACCTCAATAAGGTCCATTTCTGATCTAAAACAGATGGCTACACCCTTGCCCCTATGATCCGTCCTCAGATGGTGTGTCACCGAGTAGCCAGTTGAAACAGCTGAGGACAATACTGGACCCGCATGCTAGTTCAGCCAGATCTCAGTGATGCCAGGTGTGATAGCCCAACAAGATCTGCAATAATAGCAGACTTGTTTCAAATTGACCTGGCGTTACATAACACCGACTGAGTGGGATGAGCAGTCGAGGAAGACCGCACCACCTGTCTGCATTCAACAGTACCCTCAGGTATGGGAATCAGATAAGGAGGACCCCTGTTCTGATTCCATTTCTCCCCAGGGCATCTCCTTGTCCCCACTACCCCTATCCGACCTCTCCTCTCCATCCCCCTCCCCAGGCCCAGCCACCCCCTTCTCCTCTTCTTCCTGGCAATTCCCAGGGCATGACATCTAATGTATGCCTCAGATGACAAAGGGGGACAGACAAAGGGGTGAAGGTCCTGGAGTCTGGAGGGGGAATAGCACCTAACATCTTATGGTCCTCCCAGCACATTTCATATAGCAGGTACAATATGAAAATCACACAAAATCAACCCCATTCAAACGCTCACTCAGACAATACTCCCATGCTTTAACCACTCACCCATACAGTCCTTAAAACATAAACAATAACTCACAATACACAATATGAATTAACTTCAGTTAAATTAAAATACGAATCCCCACCACCCCAATACCCAATGTAAAATAATCAATATATCCAGCGGCAAGCAAGCAAATTACCTGAAAATGAGCAGTCACTAATGCACTCAGAATGTCAGTAGTTTGGATCTGAAGATCTTCCACCTCTTCAGAAAATGATTTCACAAAGGTCTTCCAAGTACTACCTCTCACATAGACTTAGAAGAACCAACAGTATTACAGTGAGGTAATTAAGTTAATGGGCACTCTCACTGCCCTACTGCCCTATACAATTTTGGGCCCAATACATGAAAGACAAGGAAAGGTCTGCCCATTCAATTGTGGTCCAGGTGGAGGCCTCCTCAATGTACCACTTCAAGTTCAGATGATTTAATTGTTCTTAATCCTGGGTGGATGATTTTTCCTTGTGGCAGAAATACAGGTAGCACATCCCTGTACCACTGCAGAGGACCCTGCTAAAAATAGCGTGCACCCCTCTTCGGCCATTATCACCACCTGCTGGCCTTCTAGATAGCCTAGCAGAACTGGGAACCCCGCACTGCTCTCCAGCAGGCCTAATTCCCACCTCCTGTGAGGCAAGAATCCAACCAGGATCCCCACAGTCGACCAGACAGGCCCCCATTCCACAACACCAAGAGCACAAGTCAAATTTCCCAAAAATGGGAATTGGTAAACCTTTATGAGAATAGAGACCCAAATGGACTGGATAGAAACTGGAAGCAAATCCTGGCTACAGTCCATCAACCACATGTGCCTCGGTGAAGCTCACAATCCCCCGCAAGTCAGTTCCATGGACCACAAACCACGACTTCAACTCCACAATTGAGCCCAGTCAGACACCAGTCCTCCTTGAACTCCCATGGCACTTTCACACAGCTCAACGAAGGCTCAGGCAGATCGAAACACCTGGCTCCACAATGTACTGCAATCTACATCCACTTGATGAGGTAATCCAAAGACTCCACTGCTTAATTTATCTAAATTATCAGTGTACTATCATGGAATAGTATTTGTGACTTGGTTTTATATTTTCCTAACCCCTGAATGCGAAATGACCTACTCTTTTTACCTCGCTCAAAAAACTCTCTCTAGCTGCCTCTAAGC
Organism: Neoceratodus forsteri; assembly: GCA_016271365.2. Taxonomy (NCBI): domain Eukaryota; kingdom Metazoa; phylum Chordata; order Ceratodontiformes; family Ceratodontidae; genus Neoceratodus; species Neoceratodus forsteri. The sequence goes on along the minus strand of CM028134.1, from coordinate 312,546,016 downwards.
TTATTAAAGCTATTTAAAATAAAATGCAATAAAATACCAAATCAACAAAATATTGTAAAACAAATTGCGCTGCTCTGCTGCTCCCCATCTGATAGCTAGTCCAGCATGACTGCCATCTTACAACACGAAACTGTATTCAGACAACAGAGCCCAGGTAAGAAGAAGTGCCAGACGCAACTGACCTAAGGACCGAAATAAAGGGGCCATTTCAAATTTTAAACAAATTTTAAATGTTGATCTGCTGCCATGTTTTTCCTCTCATTTAGCATGCTGGCAGCCAACCAAACACCCTCCCCCCAATTTGTCTTACCGAAATTTGAAAAAGGAAAAACAAAGGATGAAAGCAAAAAGAAGCAGCCAGTCTGATTGGCTGCAAAACTGCAAACTGACTTCACCGGCAGAGACAGAAAGAGCACTACCTCTGGTAGCACTGCTATCTATTAGAGCAGGGGCACTGTCTTGGTTTCCCATACCGCAGCGCAAATGCAGCACTATGGGTTACCTTAATGCTGACTACAAACTGGTAGGGAGGGGGTGTGAAAGCACAAACTGCCTTTTTTCCTTATATCTGCTCCTCTCACCACACTCACAACAAAAAACTATTAATTTTCATACCTCAATGCTGGAAATTCACACTACACTTCAAAGCAGGCAACAGCCCTTTTTAAAGCTGTAGTCCTTTTGGGATTGTGCTCGCAATCCATGTAGCAGCTTAAAAAAAAAAAGAAATGCTGACAGCAACTCTATCATGCTTAGCAAGTAAGTTGGTAGCTGGGCAATCCCCCTCTCCACCCCTATCTGTCTCAGTTTAATTTCAATAAGGTGACATGTAAAAAGAAAACACTGCAGTTTTTATTTCTGCAGTTGGGGAGAGACACAATTCATAATTTCTCCCAGCCATGCTCAGCAGTCTCCCGATCGCAATCTCACACCCGCTTCTTCAGACACTGGTCCATTTTGTTTCTCAGTGAGTGCCCTCCACCCACTCATCCCCTGCCACCAGCTCAGTTTTCTCCACCGATCACTTTGGTTTCTTAACCATCTGCAAGATAAAAAAATCTGTACTTCAAATACAGCCCTTTACCAATTCAGGATCTCTGGGTCCCACTGCAGTAGTCAAAGTCTTCTTCCTTCAGCACCAAAAGCCCAGGACATGCTGCAATGCAGAAATAATTCATCCCGCTCAAAACTAAATCGGGCAGCCACACATGCCCAGTATAGTTGATTCTCCATTTCTACCCTCATCTCAGTCATTTTATGTATTTTGCTCTAACATTCAACTCCGATTGAACTGGAGTTCATTCAGCACTGACAGAAGAAATGCATTAAAAATTAACAATAAGCTTCAACTTTATTTGAAAGTTTAAAAAGAAGTCAGTGTTCAACAAAAGCAGTGTGTGTATGTTGGGGTGGGGGGTAACCTCGACAACCACCTAAAAAGGCACATCTACAGAAACTCCAGTAGGACAAACATCCCTAATGAAAAAAAGAGAGCATTCTAATGCAGGCAGAGGAACTATTTTATTACAAAATAAGTGAAACACCCGAGAGTTTTAACATTTAAACATAAAAATTATTTTTTTTGTCAAACATGTATAACACAGAGGCCTATTTTCTAAGTGCAATAATACCTTCCAGGGTGGGTGGTATGGGCTATACCAGACCTTCCAGGAGCTGTAAGGCCCTCTGCCTGTGGCATTGGGCCTCATTACACCCCGGGCGGTCAAGTATAGCCCAATATCACCCACCATGTCAGGTATGATTACTTACATAGACCCCCCCCTGCATATTCAAAAGGTTTGTGCCTGGTGCAACGAGATTGTGCTGGCCCAAATGGCTGCTTGCCCCAGGAGGCTATATTCAGCTGTTTGCCCTGTGCAGGTCAGACACAATAGTGCCTGACAGCAAACTTAATGTATTCCACACAGAAAAAGGGAATGGTAACATGAATATTCAGTGCAGCATACTAGTCGGACAGTAGCATTTAGTGCAACATAGCACATTGCAGGTCTAAAATGCAGGTCTTAACCCAGGACAAACCCTAGAGGTGGGGAGAAGTACTGCAGCACACAGCAGCAAACAAAATGGCACACATTGCGTACCTAATGCAAGCAGTCATAGAGGATGTGGTGCAGGCAGATGCCAACCATCAGCACCTGCATCTGTCCTGGAATCATTGTGCTACGAACAGAGAGTATCATCCATGATTCACTTTTGAAGTCCCCATGAGCATTGAGCAACTCCAAACACTCACTGCAGCCATGCAATGTCCATAGATCTCAAGGTGATGGCAGCACTATGCTTCCTGGATATTGGAACATCCTAGATACCGGTGGGTTACACTATCGGTATCACACACTCTGCCTCCTTGCAGCTTTTGGGAGTTCCTAGATGCCCTGCTGGCCCATGCTAGGAAGTTCATCATATTCTCCATCATACTAGCAGAGTGAACAGCAACCATGCAGCATTTCTATTGGGTGGTGCACCTATACTGGGTACCATCGACTGCAGCCATGTTGCCATCTGTGAACCCCCAGGGTGGGGAGACCAATGTGAATAGAAAGAGCTTCCATGCCATTAACTGTCAAGTGGTGTGCAATGAAACAGGACCCATCATCAATATCCTTGCATGGTACTCATGAAGTGTCCATGATGCCTGAAGGGTGATAGAGGACAGGTCGGATAGGAGGGGGATGGTCCGATGCATGCTTGGAGCATCAGCCATCTGGGATTTTGACAGAATAAGGAGGATGGTGGAGAGGGAGTGGGGGAGCTGAGGGCACTGGTACACCTGGGTACCAACAATCTAGCAAACCAATTGCTGGAGATGGTGAAGTGGAACTTCTGTAGACTAGGGGACAGATTGGTGGCACACTCAGCATCTCTGGCCTTTTCCGATGTCCTACCTGTGTAAGGCAGGGAAAAGAGACAAGATAGGAGAAGGAGTGCTAAAATAGAGGAGTTTAATAGTTGGCTTAAGGATTGGTGCCATGACATGGGATACCATTTTGTAGGCGGACTGGGGGGACTTCTGGGACAGAAGACTCTTCAAGGGTGATGATCTTTACCTGACGAGAGTGCAGGCCAACACATTGGGGCAGAAGTTTGATGTTTATATCAGACAGTTAAACTGACTGCATTGGATTATGGGTCTAGGGTAACTATGGAGGATGGTGAGCAGAAGGGGATCCTAGATAGTTCTCCCCCACATCCAGGGGACTGTAGCAGCAAAGAGGATACAAATATAGCAGTAGTGTTTACAGGACCATGGGAATGGGCAGTAGTGATGGATAAAACAAAGGGCAAAACCCCCCAAAAGGGTGGGAGAAAACATAGAAAACAGAAACACAGCAGCAAAGTAAGATCATGGGTCAGAAAGAAGGGGATGTGCCTTAATGCCAGGAGCCTAGGTAACAAACTCAGTGAGTTTCAGGCTCTGATAACAGACATTGAGGTGGACCTTTTGGCCATCACTGAAACGTGGGCCACAAATAATAATGACGAGGAGATGATTGTCTCTGGGTATTCACTGTTCAGGATGAATAGAGAAACTGGTAGAGGTGGAGGAGTTGTCCTTTTTGTCAAGGAAGGCATTGAAGTGGTAGAAGATGGGTGCATTAGTAATAGTAGTGGTGGGGTTGAATCAGTCCAGGTGGAACTCATGGCAGCCTCAGGCATGAAAGTACGCTTAGGGGTCATATATAGGCCTTCAGGGCAAGGGGAGGAATGAGAGAGGGAACTCATAGAGGAACTTGAAAGTGGGGTAGCAAAGGGGGAAGTGGTGGTGTTAGGAGACCTGAACCTGCCAGACATCGATTTGGAGGACCCAGTGGCCAAGAGCGCTGGGAGACAGACCTTGCTGGATGCTTTCCATGACTGTCTACTGGTGCAGTTAGTTAAGGAACCCACTAAGCAGACAGCAGTCCTTGATGTGCCCACAAACTTGGAGATGGTGGAAGTTGTAGGAGTAGGGGAGCCACTGGGGAACAATGACCATAACTCTGTTTGGTTTGAATTGGCCCTAGAGGCTGGCAAGCCACAAACAAGAACCGAAGCCCTTGACTTTAGAAAGCTGACTTTGCTATGATGAGGGAATTGGTCAGGAGTAAGTTAGTAGGGGTGGAGGACATAGGTGGGGTGGAGGAGTGATGGGGGAGTAATTAAGGGGGACATCCTTGAGGCATCTAAAGTATGCATAAGAACAGTAACAAAGAAAAACAGGTTTAAGAGACCACTATGGTTCTCAGAAAGGGTCAGGGAATCGGTAAGGGCCAAAAAGAAGGCCTTCTATAAACAAAAGAAAAAGCAGGAGGAGGTACAGTACAAGTCACATTAAACTGTTCTTTCAGCACACTGCTCTGGTATTGTTTTTTTGAGTTGACAATGCAGTGGCAATTCTAAATGCTTAAAATGCATGTGCTATTTCAAATAATCACTAGCTCACATGCAATCCACATGCAATGAACTTTCAGCCGCTGTAAATTCCTTTCAGCTCCCATTCAATGGTCATGCAGTGCATTTTCAAGTGCATTTGTAATGCAGTAGTTACTGGCATTCAGTTTATACTGTACTATAAATGGACCCAAATTTCTAATTAGTTCATACAGCACTGTAGTGTACAGTATTTGTCATTTTATATTTGAAAAATTAATTCCAGTACCCATTTCTACATTGTGGGTGTTTTTCTCCCTTTCTCTACTTTTTATCATGAATACAGCAAGTACTGTAGCAGCGGTCTTCATCAGCTGCTGCAGTGTCAAAATACAACGATCTCACAGAAGAATCTCAAACCAGTCTTCCTTGCCTCCTATTTAGTTTAACCTCTCACCAGCAATAAGCTCTATGTTTGTGGCTCAGTTTGCTTTGAATTCTGCTGTATTTAATTTGGTTGTGAAGAAGTTAATACACAGCACTCTAGCAGTTAGCTACTGAAAATCACAGCTGGCTCACATTACCGGACAATCTCACAGCAGTCTCTCGGCTTCCCACTTCCTTTCATACATAGGCGCTCCAGCACTCACATAACTTTTCACAAAGGAATATAATTTTAAAGCCTTATTATCCGTAGCAAACACAGTTTTCAGCAGGTAAAAAATGTTTGGGCTACTATAAAAGAATGTACACAACTGAAAAGCACTACAAATACTATACGGCACAGTATGCACAGCAAGGAATGCAGGACAGATTTAGTGGGCTACGGGGAGCAGTACTCTACATTCTTCAGTAAATCGAGTCTCCTGCAGCATGTCATTATGTGTCTTGGGTAGTGGCAGTGTATTTATTTGTTTCTATAGGACATGGAATACTTTTAATTTATTGAAAAGAAATGGCAGCAAGTACAGTCCTCCGAAGCTGGGAAACCAACATGGAGGCGGGGGAGGGGTTTTCACTCTGAATGCAGGATCGCTGTTGGGTGGAACTGGGTCAGAGCTTCTTCGTGGATTGGGTATAATGAAATGTCAAACATTATACTGCACAATGCAGTACTGAAATCAGGCTCCAAATTGGCTGTTAGCATTTTTTATGGGTTGCTTAATGTGTTGCAATGAATTAATAAAAGTTTCCAGAGAGCTGGAAATGTAAGCTTAAACTGAACAGCAGCTAAAGACAAACCATTAGAAAACTTTTATTAATTCATTGCAGTGAGTAGTGCACACATTAAGCAACTGATTGAAAAATGCTAAACCAGTGAGTTGGAGGAACAGTTTAATTTGACTTGTACTGTAAAATGAGAGGATTATCTACAGGAAAAGAGATATTTACTGAATTCAGTAGACTGATGGGGGGGGGGGGGCAGAGCAGCAAGATGGCCACGCTGCTGCTCCGCTCCCTGCCATGCTGGAAAAACTCTCCTTATTAAGAGTTTGTATAATTTTGATTTAATTTTTGCTCACAAGTGTATGGAATTAAAAGAGTTTTTACTCTTAAAATAAAAAACGAGCAAAGCTTTGTATTAGTGATGCCTGTTTAGTTACAAGCATTTGGCATTCGGCTTCTCCTTGCAGTGGCGGAGGATAAAATATCTCAGATTACTGTGGAAACCTCAGAGGAAAATATGGATACAAGATTCAGAAGTAAAGCGAAAGGAGGAGAAATGAGAACTGAGAGTTGAAGGGAGCTGACAGGACTTGAGGGGAAAAGACCAGGATGGAGCTGATACTCCATTGTTATTGATGGGCTTATCCTACCCCATCTAAAGGTATGCTAATGCTGCCTGTGGTTGGGGGGTTCCTTTAGTCCCTTGTTTCATAATTTACTACTCTCAGTGGAGCACTTGTTATTTTTGTTTTACAGATGGTAAACAGGCACTTTTAGGCACTTTGAAGATGACAAGCTTTAGTGAAAGAACACCTGAAATCTACAGAAATTGGAAGCTGAAATATTGGGTAAACTACTACAGGAGATTGGTCTCCCATAGTCCCGTACCCCCTGAATAAAGAAAGGGGGGCAACTGGTGCTTCTGACTTTGGTGGTCCCTTTCTAGTTAGTGAAAAATGATGGTTTAGATGAAAACAGTAGCTGGTTAGGGTTTTTTCTTCCCCTTTATGAGGTACTGTATGTTGAAATGTGTTTTTGCTACTTGGCTGATCAGTCACTAAAACAGCCAGATGCCTTGCCAGAATGAAAACAAAAACAGTATCAGGGAGACAGAATTCCTACTGGTGGAATTTGTACTCTTGACTTGTTATGTTCCTGACCAGCGGGGATTTCCTCTTCAGTAACCATTCTTATTAATGATATAAGCTCTATACTTAAAATCGGTTACAATGTCAAGCTATAACAGCAAGCTTAAAGAATGACTTCTGCTTTTAAATTGGAGCCTTTTAAAGAATGACTCTGTGCTTAAAATGGAGCCTTCTTAATAATCATATTGTATATACATATAAGCTAGTTATCATTTTCTAAAGGCTTTGCTGCTTTTGGCTGGGCCAGCAAATTTTTTCAGTGATTTTTATGAATTGCGAAAGTTGTTATATAAATTATAAAACTGAAGTAGTTCATTATTTTTGCCTGGGACCTTTGGATGCTAAACCATATATTTGGGACCTTACCTCTCTCTATGCCCAATTGTAACATGCACTATACCTACAGTTATGGAACTGGAACTCCCATATGTTTCTATTTCATTGATGTTTGGGTTTAATCACTATGGCCCTTAGATACTCAAAGACTCCTACTTGAAAAACACTATTGATTCAGAGTTAACTACTTAATTGGTAGGACTCCAGTTGGAGGAGCCAAAATACTGAATGCTTGTTGTATGTGTTGTGCTTGAGGAGCCTAGTGCTAGGGCTGTAAGACTGTGGAAATTGTTTTTGAGTTTGAACTAATGGGGATCCTAGGAATAGCAAAAAATATTGCATATTGAATTGTATTTGAATTCTGAATGCTCATTGAATGATTAATGGAAACCACTGGAGCATCAGTTGAATCTAAATTACGAGCGTAGATAGTTGTGCGTGATACTGGATCACAAATAAGTGGACTCCTAAATATAAAGGAGACATTTAGGCTTTTCATTCCAGCTCATAAACCTTTGGAATCCCTAAAACAAGCAGAGCCTTTCAAAAGTCTTTTCATCCATGATGTTATTCAAATTTTTTAATTTGTTTAAACTTTTTAATATTTATCCATGTGGATTTACAGAATGCCTATTTTGAAAATTTCCAAAGATATTTTTAACATCCTGAATGGTTAAGCAAGGTGGTGTGTTTTTAAATCCAAACAGGGTTTGAATTCAGTGTAAAATCTGCTGAATAGTTTGATAGGTTCTGCTGAACAGTTTGCTAGGTTACTACCTGCATCTTGTGAAAGAGCCAACTTGACCCACTAAAAGTTCATCTCCGTCAGATAGACTGGTCCACCATCTATACTGCAGTCGATATTGATACTGCTTTAGACCATTTCATCAATGACTTCAATGCAGCCTGCGACACCTTCACTCCTATCACCAAAAAGAATGTTCATGGCTCCCATAAGTCATGGATATCCCCACCACTGATTGACCTAATGCATACCAGGGATAACCCTTGGCATATAACTAAATGTACGGGTTCCCAAATCGATCTCCAAAACTATCTAACAGCCAGCAATAAATGTACCCAGGCCATCTGCCGGGCTAAGTCATGCTTCTTTAGGTCGGAACTTGACAACTCCAGGGGTGACAGCTAGACATTCTGGGCAAATCAATCACTAATAGGTAAGCCCAACAAAACTCCCCTCACCATGCTGAACCTAAATGGGGTAGTAACACAGGACTCGAAAACCATTGCTAATATTTTTATTAAAGCCTTCACAGACTTTAGTTGCGTGCTCCCCACTGACTTCCTACTCCCTACACTGGGTCAACAGAGTACCACAACTGCTGCCTCTACCTCCTGCCAGCCCAACCCTGTGCCCCCCTTCTATCTCAAGATAATCAGACCTACTGAGGCCAAAAAATACCTCTAAAAAGTGCTTCACAAATCCAGGCACAGTAGTGATGACATTGATCTTAAATTAATCACCCTCACCCTGGATGTTGTTCTGCCTCCATTAACAGGAATTATTTACCTCTCCCTAATCACAGGTAAATTCCCCGCAGTCTGGAAAGCTGCACTTGTAACACCAGTATTTAAAAGTGGCAACAGGACAACCCATACTAACTACCGGCCAATTTCCATCCTACCCCCATTCTCCAAAGCGCTGGAATGTATTGTTTGCGATTAATTAACTGACCACCTAAAATAAGTATCAACTACAACGCAAGGAGCAACATGGTTTTCAGAAAATACACAGCACAATGGCAGCACTGGCTGAGTTTACTGGTTTCATACAGGACACTTTTGATTTTGGGCACTTAGTGGGGGCCACCTTAATCGACCTCACTAAGGCCTTCGATACCATGAACCACAATTTGTTACTGACTCAACTACATGATTCCTCCATGTCTCCAACCTCCCTGAACTGGTTTCATGGCTACCTCTCCAGGCAGATCCAGCAGGTCAAAATAGGTGACATTATCTCAGACAGACTAATTGTTAGCACAGGAGTTCCCTAAGGGTCCATCCTGGTTCAGCAGTTGTTTAGTATTTTCTTAAACAATCTCCCTAAAGTATGCAATGACAAAATTCTACTATGCGTGGATGATGCTGTCCTCTACATGAGCCATCCTGACCCTGTTGCACTGGAACAAAGTCTCCAGCATAATTTCTGACTTCTTGAAAATTAGTTCTCTGATGCTCGAGTGTTCCTCAACTATAAGAAAACAAAAATAATGCTGTTCACCTCCACACACAGTAAATATAGATCTGCCCTCCTAAACATCCTTAACCAACAAAATGAAATCCTTGACATGGTGCAAAATTTCAAATATCTCGGTATCACCTTGCATAGCTTCCTGTCCTACTCACCCTGCATATACAATGTTTCCCAGTCTGCGAACAGGAAAATTGGTTTGCTGTATTGTCACAGACACTGCCACATAATGGATGCCTTAAAAATCACCATAACTAGCTCTCTTCTCTCTGGGATTGACTACTGTCTCACCATCTACAGTGCTGCCTCTACCTCAACCATGAAATGTATTGCCCTAACCCTAAACAAGTCCTGCAGGCTCCTTCTGGGAGCTCCACAGTTGACACACACTTGTGATCTATGTACTCTCTTGGACTGTCTTAACCTGGAGAACTGTATTAGGTACCAACTTTATCTTCTGGCCAAAAAGACCACCCTTGGCTTAACTCCTCCCTATATCCAATCTATGCTTACCCTAACAGTCCCTACCAGGCTGACCAGAGGGTCTCAGAATAATCTCTACAAGGTCCCCTTCTGCCGCATAACCCTACGGCAGCATTCTTTTGAATGTCACACCCCTAAGTGGTTTAACTCACTCCCCTAAGTGGTTTAACTCACTCTCATTGGACCTACAAGCTGAGACCAAATTAGGCCTTTTTAAATCCAAACTTTGCTCCTACCTTGCTAGTCAAATGGCTTGTCACTGCTTCCCACACCTTGACGTAATGACCTAGACCTCTCCTAATGTGTGGGCCCCCTCAATCTTGGCCTGACTCCTGAGATCTTCTTGCACTTATTCCCCCAATTTGTCCCCACCAGCTCCCCCTCTTTCTCCTACTCCCCTTCTGTTTCTTCCCCACACCCCCTGCCTCTTCACCCTCCCTCTAACATCTCCTTCCTCTCACCCCCCTTCTAGAGGTGTGTGAAAAAAAAACTTCTGCCGGCAGAATATCCATGAAAGGTAGAATTTTGCTTCTGCAAAAGTGCGGAAATTAAATTAGCAACTTTGGCAGAAATTCCAACTTAGAATGTTGGAATAAAATGTTGGAATAAATGTATAAATTGTGGATTATTCTATTAAAATGCAGAGATGGCAAGGTTGGAGGAATGGTCAAATGTATGGCAGCTCAGATTCAATGCAAAGAAGTGTAAGGTAATGCACATGGGAAACAAAAACCCAGGGGAAAAGTACACAATGGGGGGGTGAGATACTGACAACAGTAAAAATGGAAAGGGACCTGGGGGTAATTATATCAGATGGCCTAAAGGTGGACAAGCAATGTGAGAAGGCAGTAAGGAAGGCTGGGGGGATACTGGGATGCAGAGGAAGAGGCATCAATAGTAGAAAACAAGAAGTTGTTATCCCTCTGTACAGACAGTTGGTGAGACCCCATCTGGAGTCCTGTGCGCAGTTCTGGAGACCCAATCTCCGCAAAGACATAGACAGAGTGGAGGCTGTCCAGAGGAGGGCAACCAAAATGGTGCAGGGTCTGCACCAGAAGACATACGAAGAAAGACTAAAGGAGTCAATATGTATACCCTTGAGGAAAGAAGGAGAGAGGGACATGATAGAAACTTTCTAGTTAATCAAGGAATCAACAAAGTCCAAGAGGGTAGCACCTTTCAGAAAAAGAGATGTGCAAGAACAAGGGGGCACAATTTGAAATAGAGGGGGGTGGCTCAGAGGTAATGTGAGGAAGTATTTTTTCACAGAGAGGGTTGTGGATGCATGGAACAGCCTCCTTGAGGAGGTCATGGAGTCAAGAACAGTGGGGAAATTCAAGAATGCATGGGACAGACATAAGGCAGTCCTAGTGGGGGGTAGGAGAAAGTAAGCTGTTGGTTAACTAGGATCTGCAGCAAATCTGTTAGGTAGGAAAATGGGCAGACTAGGTGGGCCAAGCGGTCCTTATCTGTCATCAAATTCTATGTTTCTATGTTTAAAAAGTCTGCAGAACTGATAAGTGAACTGCAGAATAATTACATATATTGTGGACTAATTCATTAAACTGCAGAAAAAAATTTCTCAGAACTGTTATTCCACAGTTCATATCTATTATGCCGCAGTTCAGCCAAAAAATTCTGCAGAACAGGGTGAAAATCCACCAAACACATTTGGAAGATTCTGATCTCTCCAATGGTGAAAGTTTGGAAAATTCTGCAAAATTTCCGAATTTTCACAGAAGTTCCGCAAAAGCAGAATTCACAACTTTTGCCCACCTCTACCCGCACCTCACCGCACCCCATCTCCTATATCTCCTTCCTCTCACCACCCTCATCACTGCACTCCCACTCCACCCCCTCTTTCTATCCTCATTTTTTGACTACAAATCACAGGAATCCACTTCTCTCCCCACCCCAACCCGATTCCCCCGATAAAGGGAACTGTGGAGCCACAGTTCCTGGCTCTGAACCTTCTTAATTTTCCCCTTTCTATCTCAAAACATAAAGCATAGTTAGCATCCCCTCTATTTTACCCATCTTGCATCTATCCCCCCCAAGTCATAATTGTGTACATATCATAACTAATGTCTTGCATCCCTGATACTATGGCTGTACTTAATTTGCTTGTTGTGTTTAAACCAACATTGAACCTTTGTAAATTAGCCAACCCCCAATGTCAAAACAGTGTACTTATTGTAACTAATGTATTGCAACCTCAATGATGTAACTCTGATAATATGTTTATTGTTTATTTTGTTTATTGGTAAATATTAGGAAAAGACCCTTGAGTCAGAGACTCATTTACAAAGGTTCCACATCAAACATTAAGGTACAGAGAAAAACATTTGCAAACAGAGATGGCAGTACAGTACAGTATCAAATGAAGAACTGCAATGCATTACAAGACAAGCACGGGTAGTTAAGGGGTAGGCCTAGGTCAGTGTAGCCTCGATTAATCACAGCCACATGGTTGCAGAGAAAACTATATACCTGCTGATAGTCAGATAGTGAGCTAGTAGAGATTTTGCATCAGAAAACAGAGAAAGTAATGGGGGCTAGTGGGACAGCATTCTGACAGACTACGTCAGGGGCAGTCACATACGTTAGAACCTTGGAGGAGTTCCCTTTGTCTAGCTTTAAAAGGACCTAACCTTGTTTTGTTGGCTATTTGGATGGGGAGAGAATTAGTCCAGTTTGGGGCTCGGTAGCTGAAAGTCCTTTGGAGTTGGGTGGTATGAGGTTGGGGTACCCATAGAGGCATCTTGTTTGAGTTTTGCGTTGGTCTGGCTGGGGCTGCTGGGTGGATAATGGAGGAAAGAGTGGGAAGGGCGAGACCTAAGAGTATCTTCTTTGTCATTAGGCATGTGTGATACTGGATTCTGCTATCTAGGTTTAGCCATTTTGAGGAGTTGTAGAGAGTACAGGTGTGGGTGAGGCGATCACAGCCTAAGATGAGATGGCAGGCTTTGTTGAGTACAAGGCAGAGTCTGTTTAGCGTTGTGGTGGGGGCAGCACTATAAATGGTAATACCATAGTCAAGGAGGGCGAGGACGGAGGAGTTGATGGTGAGCCGTAAGGCCTCCGGGGTGAGGCAATATTTGTACCCATAAAACACTCCTAATCTGGATTTTAGGGCCAAGGCAAGGATGAGAATGTGTTGTTGATAGTTGAGGGCCATGTCTAGAATGATCCCGAGATATTTAAAGTTGCTAACTTGCTCGAGAGGGTTGTGGTTGACAGTGAGAAATGGTGGACAGAGGTTTTTGCAGAGGTTCTGTGGGTGGGAGAAAATCATGACTTTTGTTTTCTTGTAGTGAACTGTTAGGTGTTGGGTGGAGAACCAATGCTCTGAATCGTCGAAGCTACATTGTAGTGTATGGTTGCATTTAAGAGGGTCATAGTCGAAGGCGAACAGTACAGCGTCATCCGCATAGAGGAGCAAGTTTCCTGCTATGGCCAATGGGAGGGAGTTGAGATATAGGCTGAAGAGTAGGGGGCCGAGAATTGATCCCTGCAGAACATCAGTGCAGACTGGGAGGCAAGGGGACAGGACAGTGCCTACCTTGACCTGTTGGGTTCTACCCGAGAGGTAGCTGGTGAACCAGTTTAAGGTATCATTGGAGAAGCCAGTGGAGGAGAGAGTGGCTAGCAGTAGGGTGTGGTTGACAGTGTCAAAAGCTTTAGAGAGGTCCACGAAGATAGCACCTGTGAGGTGGCCGCGATCCAGCGTGGAGTGGGCATGTGAGGTCAAAGAGAGGAGGGCGGTGGTGGTGCTATGCCCCTTATGGAAGCCATGTTGTTGGTTGGACAGAAGATTGCATTTTGTGAGGTGGTCAGAGATTTGGTCGGCAACGATATGTTCTAAGGCTTTGGAGAGGAGGGGTAGAATGGATATAGAATGGTAGTTGTTTGAGGAGGTGCGGTCCCCAGTCTTGAAGATAGGGGTAATGTGGGTCAGCTTCCAATTGGTGGGAAATTTCCCTTGACAAAGGGAGCGATTTAGGATATGAGTGAGAGGGTAGAGGACTTCCGGGAGAGTGATTCGGAGTAGATTCAGATCAAGGGAATCACTGCCGTTAACCAAGTGGATAAGGGCTTTGGCTAGGTAGGGTTTGGCTTCCACTCAGGAGAGAACACAGAGGTGAAAGAGAGGAGCAAGGGGAGGTGGGTGGGCCTTGGTCGGCGGGGGGTCGAAGAAGTTAGGGGGAGAATATGGTTGAGATTTGTGAAAGTGGAGTTTAGGGCTGAGGCTATGCTGAGGGGATCCGTGGTGATGTCACCTTCTATTTCTAATTGGTCTGGGAGCTGGTTTGGGGTTTGACCATAGCGTTCCTTGATGTTATTCCAGAATTTGCACCCATCTCCCCAGGTGGATGTTAAGGACGCTTTGTAATAGTTCACTTTAGCGGAGTGGAGGGCAGACGTGCATTTGTTGTGTAGCTCCCTATAGCGTTGCATGTCAGCTGGCCACTTGGATTCATTGGCAATATGCCTCAGGGAGTCACACTGTTGCATTAGGCCCAGGAGGTGATCAGAGAACCAAGGGACTTGGTTTCCTTTAGACATTTTCTTGGTTAGTGGGGCAAAGTTATTACAGAGTCTATTGAATGCGTGGATAAATATATCAAGCACCTGATCGGGGTCTGGGGTGTTTACGAGGTGTGTCCAGTCCAAGTTTCTAAGGTGGGTCTTGAGTTGGGTAAGTTTGCCTGGGCCAAGTTTGCGCTGTGAGGTAATTTTTGGGGGGTGTTTGGGAACCCTGCAGGACCAATGGCAGAGCACAGGGGAATGGTCACTTAGAGCACTGGGGAGTACCTGGGTGTTTGTTATTCTGTGATGGTGGTTTGTGAAGACCAGATCCAGGAGGGAGGACGTCCCTGTACAGGTGTTAACCCTAGTGGGTGAGGTGACAACCTGCGTGAGGTTTAGCACAGCGGCATCTTCAGTATATGGGGCAGTTTTCTTTGCCAACCAATTTATGTTGAAGTCCCCCATGACTATTTTTTCATATTGGGGAGGTAGAGTCGCGATATAGTTTAGAACGGCCTGGAAGGCTAGCTTGTGTCCGTTGGGTGGAATGTAGACAATGGTGAGTAGGAGTGAGCAGTGCACCTGCCTAGAGCTAATTTTAATGTTACAGCCTGAGCCCTCGAAGCTAGCTGTGGGGTAGGGAGCATTTGGCTGGACAGTGAGTCTTTGAGGTAGGCTGTGCAGCCACCACCTCATTTACCCACTCTATCAGAGCGATAGAGGATGTATCCAGGGAGGTTAACAGCAGAGTCTGGTACAGAGGGGGAGAGCCAGGTTTCACTCAGACCGATGATGTCAGGGTGGTGCTAGAGTACCCACCCCTGGAAAGGGTCCCATTCTTTTGGAGGCTGCAGATGTTAAGAGAGGCGATGCGCTAACCCTTGAGGGGAGGGGAGGGAGGGATGGGCTGGGAGGCAGTAGTCAGGCCAGGGTTGGGGTGGACATTGCCCATAAGTAGTAGTAATAGGACAAGTGACCTGAGGTGGTAGTTTCTTGTTAGGGGAAATAATTGATGATGTTTACGTAGAATGTTCTCTTTGGCTGGGTGGTAGGTGGGTATTGGAAGTTTCAGGGTTTGGGGGGCAGCCAGGAGTAGGAGGTGGCGCAGGGGGATTGGTTGAGGGAGGGCAACTGGGAGGAGGCAGGAGAGAGCAGGGCTGGATGTAGTCCAGTGCCCATACTGATGCCAGTTAATAGAGAGGAAGATGGCAGGCAGTTTTAAGGTTCCGGTTTTTGTGGGGGTGCGTGGTGAGGGCTGAGGGGTATCTGTCATCCATTGTGACAACTCACCATTTAGGGGAATGCAGGGGAGGGCAGGGCTGGGGGGAGAGTGCTGGTTGGTCTGCAGATGTAGAGCACATGCGGAGTTCCAGTTTGTCTGGAGGGGGAAGAAGAGCAGCGTAGTGATAGAGATGAGAGTGGGCAGCAACATGTTTGGGGGGGAGTTTAAATTTTAAGTTTAATAAGCAGGGAGTGAGAGAGGTAGGAGATTCAGGCTAGGTGTAGCTTGTGAGAGAGCGTATGACCTCTGGTGGTGGTGAAAGAATATTACCTGCAAATGGAAAAGTTGACTGATTGGCTAATACATGAGTGGGAGGGAGTTAGCTGGCCTATATAGTGCAGAGCCCATCAAGGGTGGTGGTGGGGGCAGTGGGGAGCCGATGCTTTGCGTCGTCGGGGACACAACACAGCGTTCTAGGTCTTCATAGTAATGTCCAACTATCTGCAGTCCGCTTGCAGTTGGGGGGGGGGGCTGCTCTGATGGTCCCTCATGACCTTCTGCTTCAGAAACTGCCCTGGTATGCTGTGGAAAGAAGACAGAAGGTGAGTTTATATACACATATAAACCTAAGGATAGTGGGAGAGGGTCGGGAGATTTTTCTGCGGTAGGGGACAAGCAGTACTTCAAGCAATCAGAGCATAGGCAGCATTGAAAGAGCAGCCAGTTTTTGAAATTTAAAGTGCACTCAGTAGTTAAACATTAGGGCAAATACGTACTGAGTACTGATATCCTGAGAGGGCTCAGTAAATTAATTAAGGTAACCGAGTACTGGTATTCACAGTGAGCTCAGAAAATTAATTAAAAGTGACTTGCACAATGTACCAGGGGTTGTTGCAAGGAGCACAGGATTACCTGGGTGAGTTCAGAGACTAAAATTAAAGTAACCTCGTTTTTGCTGCATAAAGGACCATTTTCTGAAATATTTATCTAACACAAAAAACTATCTCCACTTGTGTGGCAACTGTAGATGCAGGTTTAAAGGCACACAGAATTTTTATTACACAGTCGCTTAGTTTACAGATAGGTCAGAAAGTCCCCTTTTTTAATTGAAAAATGGCACCAAACACACAACACAGCGTTCTAGGTCTTCAGTAATGTCAGACTACCTGTAGTCCACGCTTTCGGTTGGGGGTGCAGGTGAGGGCTGCTCAGATGGTCCCTCGTGACCTCCTGCTTCAGAAACTGCCCCAGGTATGCTGTAGTCCGCACTTGCAGTTTGGGGGCAGGGGAGGGATGCTCCGATGGTCCCTCATGACCTCCTGCTTCAGAAACGGCCCCACGATGCTGTAGTCCATGCTTGCAGTTTGGGAGGAGAGGGAGGGCTGCTCAGTGGTCCCTCATGACCTCCTGCTTCAAACTGGCCCTGGGTATGCTGTAGTCTCAGTGATCAGGTTGGGGCACGGGGGAGGGCTGCTCCAATGGTCCCTCATGACCTCCTGCTTCAGAAATGGCACCGGTTATGTCTTTTCTATTTGTTTTTGTTGTGTTTAAATCAACATGGAACCTTTGCAAATGAGCTTCTAGCTCAAAGGTTGTAATCCTAGACTCTGATAAATAAATAAATAAAATAATTTAATAAGGTTGAGATGCTGTCAGATTTATGGACTTGCTATTTAAATTCTATTTTCTAATTTAATTTAAGTAAAACTAAATTATGTAAGTACTTGTTAATTTGGAAGCTTTAGCCCATTAACCTCTAATGTGCTTTAAATTAACCAATTATTGAGCAGCTGCTCGTGATCTAACATATTGAATGTCTATGTGATTATCTAATAGGTGCCACTCATTTTGCTGTGGGGGTCTCAGAATCTTATCTGAGGTGTGGGAGAGATGTCTGTGGTATATACTGTGTACTCAAGTTCATTTTCACAGTAGGGTGTGTGTGGGGATAAGAAACTATCAATGGTCAAATTATGTAAAATCGGACAGGACTAATTGTTATCCTGCACTTTGCCAGTATGTGAAGTTTTTTGCGTCCTTTAAATGGATGAATCCAAAGTGTAATTATACAAAGGCATTTAGTGGGACGTAATGTTAATGAAGTCCTATTAAGACATGAAAGGTCTAGGTGATGGAGTTTGCCCCAGGAAACATCCAAAATGTTATAAGTGTTTTATGGTAGCAGACAGTGGGTTCTATGGAGATTTCTCCCCAGGTTTTAAATACCTTTTTGGGGTTATTGTACTTATTGGATGGGATTTTCCTATTAGTTGGCATGAAAATCATGTAGGGCAACTGGATTAAATAGTTACAATTCATAAGAACTTGGTTAAGTAAAATATCAGTAAATAGCACTTTTAAAAATACATTGCTCCATTAACTGAACTTGACTCATACAGCACTGTTTTTAGTAATTGATTGATATTCTGTATGTAAATTTGACGTATTCTTATTGATGATTGGAGGATTGTACAATGTCTGTTGTTTGTATCATAATGACTTGTAGTTGAACGAATAAACTTAAATTGAACTGAACTACAGAAAAATAGGGAGGCAAAGAGGGCTGTTAGGGAGGCCAAAGCAGACACAGAGCTGCGTAACACGGAGGGGGTCAGGAATGGAGAAAAACAGTTTTTCAGATCTGTTAGTGAAAAAAGGAGAAAGGGTGGAGGAATCATAAGGCTAGCTAAGGGGGGTAGGGTGATAGAGGAGAAATGGAAAAAGGCTTCCATCCTAAATGATTATTTTTGCTCAGTTTTCACTAAGGAGGAGAACAGCTCCATGCCAGAGAGTGGTCGTAAATCTTCCACTAAGGGAATATAAGAAATGAGACAGCCATTGTTTATTAATGAAAGGGTTCTGAAAGGGCTGGCAGCCCTTAAGATAGATAAGGCCCCAGGACCAGATGGGTTATATCCAAGGATACTCAGAGAATTAGTAATGGAGCTGGCTGAACCACTGGCATGTCTGTTCAACAGCTCACTTGTGTCTTGGGAAGTTCCATGGGATTTGAAGGTGGCAGATGTTGTAACGCTTCATAAATGGGGGGATAAGGAGCAACCAGGGAACTACAGGCCTGTTAGTCTAACATATATAGTAGGGAAGCTGATGGACTCACTGATCAAAGAGGACCTCATAGACTACCTAGAGGGCAATAGTTTCCAGGATAGTTAACAGCATGGTTTCATGGCAGGTAGATCTTAACCTGACAGTTTTCTTTGACTGGGTGACAAAGGAATTAGACAAGGGCCATGCTGTGGATCTGCTCTACTTTGACTTCAGCAAGGCTTTTAACTTGATACCTCACAAATGATTGTTCAAGGAGATGGAAGACCTGGGTGCAGCTAAACCTATAGTGAATTTTGTGGGTAACTGGCTAAAGGGGAAGGAGAAGAGGGTTGTGGTCAATAGAGTTAAATCAGAGGAGAGGGAGGTTATAAGTGGGTTCCACAGGGATCGGTCCTGGGTCCAGTCCTCTTCAACATGTTCATTAGTGACACTGGAGAAGGAATCCATGGCAGGTTGCGTCTCTTCGCAGATGTCACAAAACTATGTGGAAGAGTGGATTGTGACAAGTGAAGAAGGGACATGCAGAGAGATCTACAAAAGCTAGAGGGGTGGTCAAGGGTCTGGCAGTTAAAATTCAATGCTAGAAAGTGCAATCTAATGCACCTAGGGAAAAAGGACCCCAAGACAGATTACAGGATGGGAGGAGAGAGACTTAATACAACTGTGGAATGGGATCTTGGAGTTATCATTAGCAACTCATTTAAGAAATTGAGTCAGTACAACAAGGCCCATAGCAAGGCTAGCAGGATGCTGGAATGTGTCGGGAGGGGTATTGATAGCAGAAGAAACAAAACAATATTTTCCCTCTACAGATCCCTGTTGAGGCCTCACCTAGAGTACAACACCCAGTTCCGGAGTCCTTACCTCAAAATGGATAAGGATAGGTTGGAGACAGTGCAGCACAGAGTAACAAAAATGATTCAGGGCCAGCAGGGCAAATCCTATGAGGAGCACCTCAAGGCATTAAATATGTACTCACTGGAAACCAGAAGGGAGAGGGGAGATATGATAGAGACCTTCAGGTTCCTTCAAGGAATTTATAAAGTGAACTGTGGGGAACTATTTTGCCTGAATACCAGTTCGCGGACACATGGACACAAATGGAAATTAACAGAAGGCAGGTTAAGGAGAAATGTGAGAAAATACTACTTTTTGGAAAGGGTGGTGGAAACCTGATACAGTCTGTTGGCTGAAGTAGTGGGTGCACAAACAGTCAGGAGATTCAAGCAGGGCTGAGACATACTGAAGGGAATAATGGTTACTGGGGGTGACAGGAACAAGGAGGAGAATAGAGAGAGGACAGGGTATTACCTTGGAGGAACAGTCAGTTACAGGGATTATAGGGAACTTAGTCAGACTGGATGGACCTCTAGTCTTTTTCTGCCGTTATTATGTATGTTTCTATATTTCTATATGGCACAATTCCATTCTGTTCCAGTGGTTTGAAGGCAGGGATACACCTAGTGGGTACCTCATCAGTGAGTATATGCCCATGGACCCTCCTTCTGTGATGTAACTAACCAATGCCCTTTTTCTACACAGGGGACAGTGCATATTCCCTGAGTCCCTGACTGCTAACACCTGTCTTAAAATGCACATCTGTTGCAGTGGACAGGAACAATGTGGCACACATAGCTATATGCAATGTCATCGAATGAGTCTTTGGCATGCTCAGGATGCAGTTCAAATGCCTTGACCATAACGGTGGTGCCCTACAACACACCACTCAGCAGGCCTCTGTCATATTCCTTGCCTGCTGCATCCTGCACACGATGGAAGACAACCATGGAATATAATTGCAGTCTTTAGAGGGAAACACTGCAGCAAATGTTAGGCCAGTGAACCAGGGACTGCAGGAGCAGATTGATAGGTGTAACCCCAGGGAGGCCAATACTTTCAGTGAGAACAAAGACCCCTTATTTTGGATCTCTTTGGACCCAGATGGGAGTACACAGCACACAGGAGACAGTAAAGGTTTATCAAAATGTATTACAAATGTTACAAAGTAAGTGCAAGACAAAAAAAGGAGTAACAGAAATAGAAAGTCATCCAGGCAGTGGGGATACAAAGGGGAATGAAAAACAATAAAAATCCATCCAGACAGAGGGTATAAAGGGAGTTGAAAACAAACAAAAAACCATCCAGGTGGTGGGGGTTTTGTAAAAAGGGGGAATTAAAGAAATACAAGGCCATGCAGGCAGGGTGGGGTGGGGTACATAGAGGGATGAAAAAAAAAAAAATAAATAGCCATCCAGCCAACTGTGTGTGTGTGTGGGGGGGGGCTGTACAAAAAGGAACAATCACATGTGCATCTCAGGTTTCATCAGGGTGCTTGTAAACAGGAGGCAAATCCCAAAAATACCAACTGGAGTGTAGTAATGAAGTGCTCCAGGCCAAAAAAAGGCTCTTCAATTGATTCTCAGGCAATGCAGTTATTTATTCTGTCATACCACACTAACCGTCAGGGGGTGAAGGCCTAATTGTTGAGTCAAAGCGCTGGGGAATTACCAGCCCAGCAACAATGGTTGTTGTGGTATGGCAAAATAAATAACTGCATTGCCCGAGAATCGACTGAAGCAACTTTTTTGGCATGGAGTGCTTCATTACTACACTCAGGTGGGGGGAGTTGTACACTGGAGGATTAAAAGAATGCAAACTCATCCTGGTGGGGTGTACAATAGGGATGAAAATAAATAAAAAGTCATTTGGGCGTGGAGGATGTTTGTACAAAAAAGGATCAAAAGAAATGCAAGGCAATCTAAGCATGGGGGTATACAAATGAATATAAAGCCATCCAGGTGGGGAATGGATCGCACAAAGGAGGATACAAGAAATGCAAGGCCATCCAGGCAGGGGGCAGGTATAAAGAGGGATGAAAACAAATAAAAAGCCATCTAGGCAGGGGGTGGATTTACAACAGGCAAGGAAAAGAAATGCAGTGTCATCCAGTTGGGGAAGGAACAAAAGGGGACTAAAAAAGAAAAAGATATCCAGGCAGGGAGGGGAACATGGTTATTGTGAAAGGGTGGCATGATGTGGCATACATGGGGTAGGCCTTAGGGGACACAAGCACCCTAGGTGTGACCCATACCACCTCCAAGGATATAGGATGGGATGTGTGATTTGTCTGGGAGGGTAGCAGGACAGGCATCATCCACACAATGGGGGATGGGTGTGGGGACAGCATGAGGCACCCATGGCCATGGTGCCACAGGGTGACTCATCCAAGGAGAAGGCCATGGTCAGTGCCAGGGGAGATTAACATCGGGCCACCATGTGCCTGCATGCAAGGTGTTCTGCGTGTTGTGAGTGTCCATCTTCCCACACTGTGGAGGTGGCCTGATGTCCAGGCATCTGATGGGGGAGTGACACACCCCTTCCTTGAACAGTCTGTGCCATGAATGGCACCCATGGTGCCATAGACTATGCATGCAGCCTCCAGCACAGCAGAGGCCACCCCTGCAAGCCAGCCACAACAGATTTCTCTAGTCTCCTGAAACCAGCATCTATGGATCACTGCAGTCTGTCCAAGGCAGCAATGTGCGCCACATGGTGAGCCTCTGCATGCTGCTTACAGTCCTCCAGCATGTGGCACATGCAACCAATCTCAGACTGCAGGCACTTTTGAGCCCCCATGGCAGACTACAGGAACTGCCTGTTGACTGCATCCTGCAGCTGGCATTGACTGTCCCAGGGCACAGGGTTGTGCTGCACCCTGGCCTTTTGTGTGGCCCAGGGTTGCACCACAGTCTATGCACTCTAAACCTGCGTCCTGGGCAGCATAGCAGTGGCTGGGCCAGTGGGACTCACCTGGGATGGCAGGGCAGTGGACATGCAGGGGCAGGGTCCTGGGGTGGAACAGTGGTCTTGGAGTCCGGGTTAGGGGCATTGGCCAGGGTGGCACAGTGATGGCTGGTCCAGGGAGGGGATAGCTGTGCCTCATCCACAGGGGTGCCAGCTGGGATGAACAGCTCCTCCTGATCTGAGCTGGACCCCTCTTTCCTCCACTTCTCCATGTAGGTCTTTGTCTTCTCCTCAATGTTAGAATCCCGGTGAGCCACAGCATAGGCCAGCCTCATGGGCTGCCACTGCCGTGATGGACCCAGGGCATCCTCACAAATGGGTGTACACCACCATAGACCTGGCTGTTAAGAGAAGAGAAGAGAAGTGTGTGATATTGCAGAGTAATACCTTTGTGCTGTTAACGACAGCATGCTAGCCCAGTGTACTTTACATCACTACACACACCACCCATGCAGTGCAGTCCACATATGCCCACAGAGCTGTACAAATCACACACCTCCTATCATAGGTAATCACACAATATATGACACCCATGTGGCACAGTAGGGGATTACCCCACAGATGTCCACACCTTCAGGATACCTGGGTACCACCATTGTGTAACACATCCAACAGGCAGGGTCAGACTAGGGTATTGGGGTCCACCTGGAAAGTAGATACAGTGTCTAACCTGGAAAATCAATAAGGGAGGGTCCAGGGTGACACACACATGTCAATATACCATGTAAATGTGATACATTAGCTCTATGTGTGCCTCTAGTATAGAAAATGGCTAGGGATGCAACAGAGTTGGAGTACACACATGGAAATGTCAAGGTATCCTTGTGGGTCAGCCCAACTCTGCCAACAGGTACATCATTACTGACAGTGCATTCAGCAGTGATGTCTCACATGTGTGGTGTACAGTGGCCATGCAGTATGCATGCATAGGGTCATGGTAGGATGTGTACAAAGAACACAGATCTGCGAAGTGCATCCTGTGCTTGCATACTATGCTTGTCTAGCCATGGCCTACTTCACCATGGCATCCCCTTCCATAGGCATGAGAACCCAACACCACTGATGCATGTGCACACACAAGCTCAATATTATGGTGCCAATGTGCTCACTGTCATGGATGTGTGGGTCCAACCTGCCTTTCACAGCCACTTCCCGGGACACCTGTCACATTAACCTAGTCAGTGCATGGCTTCAGCCATCACCTATTCTGCAGAGAGTAGGGGCACTGCATTAATGGGGCAACCACCTGTGGCCAGGAGGTTTTCTCGAGCCCTGGCTATCACTTCCTTGGTGCACCTCTTCAGGTTTCGGCCCCTTTTTTTTTTTATCGTATAATGTTTTATTAGGCACTTTTTTTTTTTTTACATACCATGATACACTGCACAAAGTTACAGACTGATGTAACCATATAGTCAAGGTCAAGCATATATATACCAATATTATAATTTATTTTATACATAATTATATATATATATATATATATATATATATATACTTATACAAAACTGTATATCATAATTATTCCCTAGATTCAGTCCACAAAATGGTAATAGCGACTATCCCTGAGTCGTATTTCTATCATCCACTATAACTACCACCATACTATTTGTGCTTCCACCTCTCTCTTCAATTTCACTCCAGCTACACACAATAGACCCAGAAGTTTAAGGGGGGGGAGGGAGGAGAGGGAAAAAGGGATATCCACCCATCCTGTTTGGCCACTACCTAATTAAAGGCCCTTCAAGAGGGGATTCTTACCTATTTATATAATATGTAAATAGACTGAAGGTATGGTCCCCATTTAGCTGAGAATGGCCGCATACTCAGCCCCTGCAAGGCCAAGAGCTTTTCAAACAAGGATAGCCTAGCTCAGGCTTCATGCCACCTCTTTCTGGTGGGTATAGAAGGCTGTCTCCAGGACATAAGCAATAGGCATTTGGCTTCTAAGATGGAGGAGACCACCCATTGCTGCAAAGGTTTAGAAAGGAATTCAATATGCCTAGTATCTCCTAAGAGGACCAAAGAGGCAAACAAGGCCAGCCTGGTGCCTAACACTTGTGACAAATCCACGGCTACCATATCCCAGAATGATGCCAAATGATGCCAAAAGGGAGCAGGATCAAAGTATGAATGCATTATGTGCAATATTAATTTATTTTAGTTTAGGTTTCAAAGTATTATCCGAATGATACACAATTTGTCAGGTATGTAGGTACTGCTGTCTGTCATAAGTGTACCAAATTTCAACATCCTAGATTGAAAGGGTGTGTGTTGTGGGTGTCCAAATATTCAATCAGAATTACATTTTTAGTTATTTTCATCTAATTTTAAAATTCTTATCCAAATTTCTCCACAGTGTCGGGATTTAGAGAAACATGCAACTTGGGTATGTGCACCAAGTTTTAAGTATCAAGCTTTAAAGATGGTTGTGCTATAGGTAGACGAACATTTTTACAGAATTTTGATTTTAGTTATTTTAGTATAATTTTGAAAACTTTAATTGAAATGCTATAACTTTTTCAGGTATAAAGGTTATTATTACATGTATATATGTACCTAGTTTCAGATTGCTAGTTCTAAGGGTGACTGACTGACACGCAAATAATATTTTTCATGAGATTTCCTACAAAAAATAAAATGACAAATTTTTTTGACAATGGTATCCTAATGTGAAGATTTATGGTACACCACTGGAGCACCTATCGGCAAGTAATCTTGGCAAATTTCAGACCTCTAGATCAGTAGACAGCTGAGCAATGACCAAATTAATACATTTCAACAATTGCACAAAATTCTGTCAAAATTCAGTGTCATTTTGTGGAATTTCACAGAATTCCATTGAAACTGCAAGTTCTGAATTTTCTTATTCCACACAACTCTAATGTACACTGTCTGTGCTATGTAACATGAGTGCTGATATGCATACACCACATAATGCTTAGCATGCTATTGTACAAGAGAGGGTGTGCCACTATAGGACCTGCCATTGTGTTGGGCTACACCTACAGTACAATGTCGATATCTACTGTTATACTGTTGTGATTCCTGTGCTCCTATTGTATGTGATCTGGGGCTACATGCATCTCACTACATAATATGGGGCCATATGCACTAATGGGTGGAGTGGCTATGTGCCGCATATCTGTGGCATGTAGCCACTCCACTCCACTCCTACTGTGCCCCCCATGCTGGATGCATGAATGGGGGCATGCAGGACCAATGCACTCGATCCTCTTGGTCGGTGGACCACACTGTGCCTGCGGTGGGCTGGGGGCATGCCAGCACTACGTGCCATGCACAAAGGTGCGCAGTGCTGGCTATGGGTGTGTGGAAGGGGTGCAGGCTACACCAGGGAGAACCCTTCCATAAGTACCCTATGCACCCCGAGCATACATGGCAGACCCCCTCCCCATATATCTGGAGGCACCCCCTGCACAGCATCCCCAAGCATAGAGCTGGCAGGCACCAACTGACCCATCTCTGTGGACCCCAATCACTATACTGTACAATCTCCCCATACCAACACTTGGCAGTCTGGTGCCCTGTATCCTGTAGTTCCTGTGGTGGCCCATGCCCCCACACCGCTGTGGCACCATAACCCCCCACTCCCCCAAACCCCACACCTTCATGGCGGTGCCCTGGGAATGGCCAGTGGCACTGCCTACCTCTAGCCCCCTCAGCCGCTGGCTGTTGGACATCCATGGGGTGCACTGAAAGCAAGCTCCCAACCATGTAGGGGATCCACTTTGTGACCCAGTCCAGGCATCTAACTGGATGCATGGTTGGGTCCGTGACTTTGCCCCTGGCTGCCCTGCTTGTCCTGCGCAGTGGGGGATGGGGCCACAGACAGGTGGTAGCTGGTACTGATTACCAGCTAGTGCACACCTGTCCACAGGTGCAGAGCTCCATGGGCAGGTAACACACCTCCAGTGCATATTACCCACCCATTAGTGCATAGGGCCCATGAGGTGTACATGGCATGTAGCTAACATGTATAGGTATATTGGACAGGAGAGGTGAGGAAGGCCCAGCTTTGGGGTTAGCAGTATAGCTTTAATGTTAACATAACAAGTAAATTTGGTCAAAAGTTGTGGATTCTGCTTTCATGGAGCTTTCACAGAAATTCAGAAATTTTGCGGAATTTTCCAAACTTCCACCATTGGCGAGATTGGAATCTACCAAATGTGTTTGGTGTTTTTTCACCCCATTCTGCAGAATTTTTGTGCTGAACTGTGGAATAATACACATGAATTGAGAAATAACAGTTCTGAGGAATTTTTTTTCTGCAGTTTAATGAATTATTCCTCAGTACATGTAATTATTCTGCAGTTCAATGATCAGTTCTGCAGACTTTTTTCTCCACAGTTTAATGCAATAATCTGCAATGTATTACTTTTTTCCACTGTTCTAAGTTGGAATTTCCATGAAAGTTGCTAATTTGATTTCTGCACTTTCGTGGAAGTGAAAATCTGCCTTTCATGGAAATTCCACCGCCAGAAGTTTTTTTAGCACACCTCTTGTAACAAGTTGTAAATGAGCTTGGTAAATCCAGCAGACCTAGGTTTGATTCCCGCAGCCTCCATTTGCATACTGTGTGACTCTGAGCAAGTCATTTAACCTCCCCAGTGCTCCCAGGTCATACCTGAAAACAGATATTTGTGCCTAGTGGACCCTAATCTGCTAGCAAAGAATTAAGAAAACAAAAGGCTGGACAGAGGCACCACTGATGCCTTGTGTACATAGTGCTAGGCCATAGCTAGTGTTAAGACTTTTCCCAGTCTCAGTCAGGGATTTGGCTTCACTAGGGACTGGGGCTCCACCTGGAAGGATGCAGGCCTATACAGGCACGATGGTCTGCATCTATCCAGGAGGGGAAACAGGATCCTAGGTGACAGGTTTAAATGCTTCATTGGCAAGCATTTAAACTAGCATAGGGGGGAGGCACTGAAAACCAGAAGGGAAATCATAGACCCCCCCAAAAAAATCAGGGTAATTAGTGAGTTAAACACCAAGATAGAGCAATCAATAGGGAGAAGGGCAGCGGTAGAAAAGGACAAAGACAGTAAGGACAGGGATGGGGCAAAAAGAAATAAAGTCATAAAAAAATGTAGGGTAATGAATACCAATGCCCTTAGTCTAAATAAAAAGCTCCCCAAAATGGTGGCCTTGATGGAAAAGGGATGCCTAGATATTGTGGGAGTCGCAGAAACATGGTACACAAAGAACCATGACTGGGATGTCAACATACCAGGGTACACAGTCTACAGGAGGGACAGGAAGGGAAGAAGAGAAGGAGGTGTAGCTCTCTATGTAAGGGAAGGGATCAAAGCAAAAGAACTAAAGGGTATACAGGGAGGAGAGGAGGTACTGTGGGTCACCCTGGAGACTGGAAATGACACCACAATCTGCACAGGGGTTGTATACAGACCCCCATCTCAGGGGAGGGAATGGACAAGGAAATTATAGAGGGCATCCTTGGGAAGGCAGAGAAAAGGGAGATATTGCTGATGGGGGACCTGAATATGCCAGCTGTTTACTGGAGCATCTTTGCTGCAGCCACATCCAAGAGCAGGGCCATTCTCAATACCATACAGGGGGCATGCCTCAGACAGCTAGTTTTGGAACCCACTCAGGAGGGAGCAATCTTAGACATGGTACTCTCAAATGGGGACTGAGAGAGGATCTCCGATCTTGAAGATGGTAGCCACCTGGGAACAAGAGACCACCAAACAGTGTAGTTCACAATAAACTTAGTTGTAGAGTTAAGCCATACAAAAGTGAAGGTACTGGACTTTAGGAGGGTTGATTTTGTCAAAATGGGAGAGTGCCTCAGAAAAGCACTAGCAAACAGGCAAGAAGGTGGGGTGGAGCAACAATGAGGAAACATCAAAACCGCCATCACAGAGGCAACAAGTCTTTCTGTGAAGCAAATAAACAAATCAAAATGAAAGAAAAAAACACTATGGTTCTCAAAAGAAGTGGCGAGGAAGGTAAGGGAGAAAAAGATAGCATTCAGGAAGTATAAGGAAACACAGAAGGAGCAGAACAGAGAACCGTACCAGTTAAAGCAGAAGGAAGAGGGTAAGGCAGTCAAAATAGCAAAGGCCCAAACTGAGGAAAAGATAGTCAACTTGGTTAATAAGGGGGATAAAACCTTTTATAGGTACATTAGGATGCAAAGAAAGACTAAGGCGGGGATACTGAGGCTGAATAAAGAGGAAGGTGATTGGGCAGAGAGCGACATTGGAAAAGCAGGGATACTGAATGAATACTTCTGCTCAGTATTCACAATGGAAAAGCAGGGGGAGATCCCTAATCCAGTCAATAGAATCACTCTGGATAGGAGGGTTGATATTAGTCCTTTCACAGAAGAAAGGGTTCTGAGAGCACTCTTAAAAGTGAAGGTAGATAAAGCAATGGGGCCTGATGGGATTCACCCCAGAATTCTAAAAGAAAGAAAGGAAGAACTAGTAACACCACTGACTACCCATTTTAGTAAATCATGGGAGGATGGTCTGGTACCTGAGAACTGGAGGAGGACAGATGTGATTCCCCTTCACAAAGTGGGAGCAAGACAGAGGCAGGAAACTACAGACTTGCCAGTTCGACCTCAGTGGTAGGGAAAATGATGGAATCACTTCTGAAGGAAAGAATTGTTGAGTACCTAGAGGCCAGTGGGGCACAGGACCCAAGGCAGCATGGATTCACAGCAGGAAGGTCATGTCAGACACATCTAATTGATTTCTTTAACTGGGTGACCAAAGTAGTAGACCAGGGAGGGGCTGTGGACATGGTCTACCTAGACTTTAAAAAGGCATTTGACACAGTCCCACACAAACGATTAATAAACAAATTAGCCAGCCTGGGAGCAGGTCCCATGGTAGTAGCCTGAGTAAAACACTGGCTGGACAACAGGAAACAGTGGGTAATAGTAAAATGGAGTCCACAGTGAAGAAGGGGGGTTACTAGTGGGGTACCACAGGGTTCAATACTGGGGCCGGTCCTTTTTAATGTCTTTATAAGTGACATTGCAGAGGGACTGGAAGGGAAAGTATGTCTCTTTGCAGATGACACAAAGATCTGCAACAGGGTTGATACGCAAGGTGGGGTGGAAAGGGTGAAAAGGGACTTGGCAAGGTTAGAGGAATGGTTAAATGTATGGCAGCTTAGACTGAACACAAAGAAGTGCAAAGTAATGCACCTGGGAAACAAAAACCCGAGGAAGAGTACACAATGTGAGGCGAGATACTGACAACAACAAAAAAGGAAAGGTACCTGGGAGTAGTCATATCAGATGACCTAAAGGTGGGCCAGCAAAGTGAAAAGGCAATAAGGAGGGCTGGGGGAATATTGGGAAGCATAGGGAAAGGTATCACCAGTAGAAAACAGGAAGTTGTTTGCTCTCTGTACAGATAGTTGGTAAGACTACATCTGGAGTACTGTGTACAGTTCTGGAGACCTCATCTCCACAAAGACATAGATAGGGTGGAGGCTGTCCAGAGGAGGACAACCAAAATGGTACAGGGTCTGCACCAGAAGACATTTGAAGAAAGACAAAAGGAGCTTAAGATGTATAGCCTTGAGGAAAGGAGGGATATGGGGAACATGATAGAAACTTTCAAATACCTCAAGGGAATCAACAAAGTCCAAGAGGATAGCATCTTTCAGAAAAAGAGATGTGCAAGAACAAGGGGGCACAATTTGAAGATAGAAGGGGTATGGCTCCGAGATTATGTGAGGAAGTATTTCTTCACAAAGAGGGTTGTAGATGCATGGAAAGGCCTTCCTGAGGAGGTCATAGAGTCAAAAACAGTGGGGGAATTCAAGAATGCCTGGGACAGACATAAGGCAATTCTAGTGGGGGTTAAGAGGAAGTAGGCTGTTGGTTAACTAGTATCTTCAGCTTATCCATTAGGTAGGGAAATTGGCAGACTAAGTGGGCCAAGAGGTCCTTATCTGCCATCAAATTCTATGTTTGTATGGTCACACCTCAAATGGGTGGAAACCTCTAAATGTACTTTTTAGATCTAGGAGACTGACATTAGAATGATGTTGTTACCTGTAAGGGGTGGGTGGGATTTCATTGAAAATATTTGCCAGGACTAAGAGCTATTGGAAAGGGGCATGGCAAGTGGAACATCCTCCATAGATGTCTGTGGCCGTCTGCCCATGAAGTGGCCTTGAATATTCTTTTTTTTCCCCTGAATGCCCTACATTGGGAACAATAGCTGAAAGCTGTAAGTATGAATATTTGGAAATTGAAGCTTTCATCTTTTGGTCTTACACTCCTTCTGTCACAATTATTTAAAATGCATGGTATAATATAGTAACAATTAGAAACTGACAAAAAACACTATGACAGTGGAAACATTAGTTAACATATTTGAAAAGTATATTGATTCTAAATGCTATGTGCTATTTAATTCAGCCTGATATAAAATTTAATTCTGGAAAGTTAATGACTGAAGCAGCTATTTCACAGAGCATGGTTTTTGCAGGCTCAGTAATGATCTCTTGCACCATAGCAACAAGGAAATTAACCTCTCTTTTGTCGTGCAGGTGTTGTGTTCTGATAATGCTTATCCTTTTCAAGTGGATTTTTTTCACATTTCCTGCACATACATGTATGACTGCATTTGTGTATAAAATTATGAACCATGGGGCATCAGAACATTAAAAGTGTACACATCTTATGGTGCCACTGTAAAACAATAGTATAAAAAAAGTGTTTTAATTGTCCCTGTGATAAAGAGTTTACTATAAATAAGATTTCTTTTGTGATGTTGTTTTTTTCAGAAAATCATGGCATTGTCATAGTCAAAATGACAAATATCATGAAAATCCTAGTACAAAACCTAAAAAGTATTGAAATAATGTTTCATAAATCAAATAACCTCCTTTTTATTTTTTCAGTTACAATTTCTGCCCCAAACTTCAGTCCATGCCCCCTTTCCCTGGCATCTTGAGCCCCATCACCCTGCCAACCACAGGACTGGGCTGCTCTGCTGCTCTCTGGTGGACTAGAATTTTCCCTTTTCTGTCCCTTCTCCATAGTTAATGACACAAATGTACACATGAATACAGATAACACATGTGTGCACATGCAAGATAACCAACTCTGCACACTGTTCTGCTGAGTGTGGGGAAACTATACTTCCCATGCCTCCACAGGAGCTGCTTTGTACAGTAGCACAGTCAGCCACCCTCCCTGGAGAGGGCAAGCATCTGCTGTGGTACTCACTCTCTCTTCCTTGACCAGACCAGGAGCAACCAGGGCTCATTTCTGAATGAGAGTTACCGGCACCATGAGCAGTAACCCTACTGCTGCATTCATAGATTGGCTCCGGCCTCTGTTTTTATATATTTTTTCACACAAGCACATCGATAAAGATCAATGTTTTAGAAATTATATTGGCATAGTGATGTGCTGCCATCTAGGAGACAGGATTGTGTGCCAACCCTGGAATCCAATAATTGGGCTGACTGGAGGCAAAGCACATCCTGAAGGTGAGGTACAAAATATTGGGCATGTCATGATAAATAAAAAAGACTATGGTGCTGTCACGGAAATTGCCAAAAGGCATATTGTTGTCATGGAAAATCCATGAAAATGGAGAAAGCATCTTATCAGTGTTTTTTGGCCTCTAAGATCCAGGAATTATTTTATGTAAGTCCCCTCTCATTTTGAGAGGGTCTTATGGCTCACCTTAGGTTCCCCCTCCCTCTCGCCTAGGGTTTACAGTTTGGTTTTAGTGCTCTGGGGGAGAAATTTCTGTTAGCCATCACTTGGGGTAGCAGAGATTGGGAGTATATATAGAGGGAGCAGAGAGAATTTTGGAGTCTTGGAGGGATAGAAACCATCGGTAACAGTAGCAGGGCAGGTAAGGGGGGGTTCCCCACTTAGGCAGGATTAGCAGTTTCAGAAGCGATTATCTGGGTCCCTGGGTGGGCATCCATGGGAGGACATCGGTATAGGCAGCTGTGGATGTTCTGGGTCCAGGAACTGGGGGACTGGTGGGTGAGAGCAGTCCGGGATGCAGAAGGGCAAGTTTGAGTATGACCCCTTGGGGCACAGTTCGTCCTGGTTTCTGGGTCAGGTTTCCTGGATTGTTGGGGCTGATGAGAGGAGTCTCGGTCCATATCTCACATGGCAGGGCAGCCCAGGATTGTGAGAGATGGTGGTGAGGGGTGCGGCCTGTTTTGGAGGGACAGGTCCTTGGGGACTTAGGATATGGACCTGGCTAAAACAACTGCCCAATGAGGATTTTAGGCCGTGGCTCTACCAGTTGCACTGCTTGGGCAATGCAGAGAGCTGAATTAAGGGGAAGGTTCCATGACAGCTGCTATATTCAGAGTAATAGCTCCTTGAAAGAGACCCAATGCTGGGAGTACAGGCAGAGTAAACTGGAGACCAGGAGGTTCCAGGAACAAGGATTTGGGACTAAGTTGCATGGCAGGAGCACTGGCAGCTGAGGAATTAGCAGGCTGCAGGTAAAGCAGCCCTGAACAGATGGAATATTTGGGGGGTGATTAAGAGGATCTCATTGCTGTTCTGCAGGACAGTGCTTGAGGAAGGAAAATAAGAGGAGTGCTGGGAAATTGCTTGAAGAGAGCCCTGGTAAAAAAGGGAGTGAAGCTAACTTAGGTACTTACCAGTGCCGGAGGGTTGTTTGAAGCTTCACGTTCCAGGAATATCTAAAAAGGTCCTTGATTCTGGTGAAAAGAACTGCTGCTGAGGTTTTGTGCTTGGGGAAATTCTTTCTCTGAGTAAAGTCGCTGTCCTAGTGAAGCCTCCCTCAGTAACACTTGTAAAAAGGTTTAGCCCCATGGAGCTGTAACTTATTTTGTTTCTTAAGCAAATGGGACACCCAAGCTCTTCTAATAATTTGGGGGCTCAGGAGAATAAACCTGATTTGTTCTGGGGAGAAATTTTGGAGCCTGGTGTTTGATTTGAATGTAAGGATGCTAGTGAAATTCCATTCCTTAGATTTGAGAGGTCTCTGTAAGTTTCTTCCTCAGGAGTTTGAAGTAGTACAGTAGATCCCTGTGCCCTCATGTTTCTGAGACTGATGGAGAGGTAATGAAAAGAGGCCTGCTCCAGAAGATGAATTCTCTGAATCTCCCATCAGTGACTTCTGGGGAAGGCTGGGTATTTGAGAGAAACTATGGGTTCCAAGTGATCATAAGATATCTTAAGGTAGGTTATATTTATTCAATGAATTTGCTTGAGAAAGGCTGGTGAGATTCTGTGCTGGTGAGCCACCCTTTCCCCAGAACAGCTGACCCTTAGACTTATGGGAAAGCGGGGGTTTACATGTGGGGGCTTGTCTGGATTTTCTCACACCCCAGAAGGCAAAAAGACCACTTGAATTCCTGGGGTGGAGGTGCTGGTGGGACTGTTCCAACGGCTAGGCCGTGGGGCACAGTAAAAATTTGGGTGGAGGCGTGGGGATCAGGCCTGAACAATGGTAGGCCTCAGTTCTCCCTGATGTGGTGTCTGCACATGATTGGTGGGTCATTTGATGCCATCTGGTTCCCTAATTGGCTTGTGGCTCGTGGACAGGCATACAGTCTCATTTGAGGTTGGCATCATTTTGCAGCAGCGAGCTGGAGAGAGTGGTGGCTGTTTGAAGAGCTGGAGCAAATGGAAAAGAGATCAGAGGATTATGTGAAAAGACAATAAGAAGAAATTTTATTGCTCCACTGTTTAGGAAAACAGGTAGATAGAGGAAAAAGTTTGGGAGGTGGTCGTATGAACTCACATTACAGGATGGAAGGCAGAGGATTCAAATCAGAGGATGTCTGTGCCCCAGAGGAGCAGTTAGCCATGGTCCGTGCTTTGCTCCTGGCTTAGTTATCGAATGCAGGTGGCAAGCTGATGAATGCTGTGTCCGGTGTGGTTATAGTATAGAAGGGATTGTGAGGCTGCCAGTTTGCTCAATCTGCTCTAGTTCTGCCCCTGGAGGGATTCTTGATTTGTGCTCACCATGTTTTCCATTGGGGATGTCCTCTCAGCATTTCATAGGGGCCTCCATTGTTGTGGTCACAGGGAAGTGTGGAGGTTGGAGAGCTGGAGGAACATTCTCTCTGGTATCCAGCCCAGGAGGAACAAAAGCCCAGGGATCATTCTCCAGATGTGGTGGTGGAGGCAGAAGTGGAAGAGATTGTTGCTGATGCAGTAAATTCAGGGGGTGGTGAGGAGCACAGCCATCTGTCCCACTCTTTGCCACAGGCTGCCCACTATTCCCATGGCAGAGGGAGGGGCAGGGGCCTGAAAAGTCCTATGGGTGTCCCTACAGGGCCCAGGAGGGCACCACCTCAGGCCCCTGCCCAGCATTAGCCCCCAGACCTGCCTGTGAAATATGAGGCCTCAGCACCTGTGAAAACCAGAGCTGTTATTAAACTGGGATCGCCTGATTCAGCCCCTGGTATGACTGTAGACAGAGAGGCAATCACAGTGGATGATGAAGATTTGGATGAGAAGAAGCTGCTTGGCAAATGTTTCCAGTTCTCAGATTAAGAAATTTATAAAGCTATACCCAAGTCTATACATTGCCCTGTGGTTCCTTTGGCTGACCGCACCCCATGCCTGCCCATCCATGCTAAAGCTCTTTGGACCAGGATGGATGGTGTAAATTGAAGTGATCCCCTGAACCTTGCTTATCAAAAGGGGATCTGGATGGAGCAGGGAATGGCTTGTAGGACCAGTGTGAGAGACTTGCCAGAGTGGAGGAAAGCAGAAAGATGGGTCCTGAGGAGAATGCATATTAAATACCTTTTCTTGGATTATCCATATGTGTTAGAAAGAGTCTGGGACATAATTAAAGAAATGAGGGAGGACTAGGTCTGCAAGGAACAGCTGGAGAAGTTGAAACACCACCCTGGATATGTAGGTCAGCCATCCCAGGAACTGTTCCAGAAAGCATGGTCTATGTGCCAGACTGTGCCTTGGTCTGGATTAACACTGTTTAAGAACTTTGCATTGGTGCAGAACCTTACAGGATGTTATGTGAAGTATTGTATTGTGGCCAAGGATTCCTTTGAAGAAATCACCACCAAACCAGATCCAGACTTTTATTTAACACCTGGTGGAGGTCCTACTATTTATTTATTATTTTTTTTTATTTAGTTGTTTAACCAGGTATAGCACACTAAACTGAAAGCTTTTTTACAGGAGCAACCTGGGAGCACAAGGAGGTTAAGTGACTTGCTCAGGGTCACACAGTATGCAAGTGGAAGCTGTGGGATTCAAACCCAGGTCTGGTCTGCTGGATGTCACCAGATTTGCAGCTCAGAGCCTTAGACCACTGCACTATACTGCCTCTGACAGACTTATAGACTATGCCAGGATGACTGCTCACTGGAGCAGGTTTGGGTAACAGGCTGTGATACACTGAAAAACTTGTTTCCTTGAAATAATGATTTTTTTAGCAACCACTAATGACTGAACATTTAATCTGATATTTTTGCATTTAAAAGTTTGGCTGCTGGTGTGACTGTGAAAGTGCATGTGGGTGGGAATGGAGTGTGGGATATTAACATTGTTTATTATTGTGTACTATGTTTTGCATTTTGGGGGGAGGTACAATTTGGGGTCTATGGGTAATTGCAACACAAATCTACATCAGATATTCATACTGAAGAAATAATTAGTCAAGATGTTGAAATTTCTTTGAAAATGTTTGCAATGCTTTTGCTAATATTTTGGTATCATACAAGTTTTGGACCTCCTGGCACAGGTAAGGTAGGGTTTTGTTTAAAATAGTAGTGGTGCTTAGGAGGGTTTTCCCTTGGAACCGATTTCCATAAACTCTTCTGCTGGTGGACCAGGGAGTGCTCATACTTGGTTTGCTGGTGGGGATGTCTGTGTGGGCCCTCTGCCATCATTCCCAGGAGGGAATGATTTCTTGGATGGGGGAGAGTGTAAGCTCCCTCTCATTCAGAGAGGGGCTTATAGCTCACTTAGGGTCCCCCTCCCTCTCCACTGGAGATGAGAGTTTGGTTTTAGTGCTCTGGGGGAGAAATTTCTGTTAGCCACTGCTTGGGGGCAGCAGAGATCAGGACAGTATAAATAGAGGAAGCTGAGAGTATTTAGGAGTCTTGGAGGGAGACAGACTGTTGGTAACAGCAGCAAACAGTCAGAAGTGCCCCCCCCCAGGCAGGGCCGGGAGCTTCAGCGGTGATGTGCTGGGTCCCTGGGTGGGTATCTGTGGGAGGACATCTGTTTAGGCAGCTGTAGTCATTCTGGGTCCAGGTCCTAGGGGACTGGTGGGTGAGAGCAGCCAGGGATACAGGAGGGCAAGTTAGAGTAGGATCCCTGGGGGCACAATTGGCCCTGGTGTGTGGATCAAGTTTCCTGGGTTGTTGGGGCTACTGAACACTGTAGCAGGGCTGCTGCAGGGACTGGGATTGGTGAAAGCAGTCCTATTCCATACCTTGCATGGCAGGGCGGCCCAGGATTTTGAGAGATGGCGAGGGGGGGGGCATGATCTTCACCCAACTTTTTTGGCCTGTTTTGGAGGGACAGGTCCTTTGGGGCTTGGAATATGGATGTGAGTAAAATAATGGCCC
This sequence comes from Neoceratodus forsteri, assembly GCA_016271365.2. NCBI lineage: Eukaryota > Metazoa > Chordata > Ceratodontiformes > Ceratodontidae > Neoceratodus > Neoceratodus forsteri. The sequence continues at coordinate 312,509,100 of CM028134.1, read as the reverse complement.
AGTGGAGATTTTAGGCCATGGATCTACCGGTTGCACAGCTCGGGCAATGCAGAGAGCTGAATTAAGGGGAAGGTTCCATGGTAGCTGCTATATTTCGAGCAATTGCTCCTTGAAAGGGACCCGATGGTGGGAGTAGAGGCAGAGTAAACTGGGGTGGTTCCAGGAATGAGAATTGAGGGCTAAGTTGCATGGCAGGAGCACTGGCTGCTGAGGAATTAGCAGGCTGCAGGTAAAGCACCCCTGAATGGATCAAATATTTGGGGGGTGATCAAGACGAGCTCATTGCTCTTCTGCAGGACAGTACTCAAGGAAGGAAAATAATAGAAGCACTGGGGAATAGCTTGAAGAGATCCCCAGTGAAAAAGGGATTGACGCTAATTTAGGTACTTACCAGTGCCGGAGGGTTGTTTGAAGCTTCACATTCCAGGAATATCTAAAAAGATCCTTGATTCTGATGAAAAGAACTGCTGCTAAGGTTTTTGTGCTTGGAAAAATTCTTTCTCTGCCTAAAGTTGCTGCCCAAGTGAAACCTCCCTCAGTAACACTTGTAAAAAGGTTTAGCCCCATGGAGCTGTAACTTATTTCATTCCTTACGCTATTGGGACCACCAAGCTCTTCAAATCATTTGGGGACTCAAGAGAATAAATCTGATTTGTTTTGTGGAGAAATTATGGAGTCCAGTGTTTGATTTAAATGTAAGGATGCTAATGAAATTCCATTCCTTGGTTTTTAGAGGTCTCTGAAAGTTTCATCCTCAGGGATTTGAAGCAGTGCACTAGATCCCTGCGCCCTCATGTTCCCGGGACCGGTGGGAAGGTAACAAAAAGCAGTTGGCACCAGAAGATTAATTCTTTGAATCTCCCATCGGTGACTTCTGGGGAAGGCTGGGTCTTTGAGAGAAACTTTGGGTTTCAAGTAATCAGAAGACATCTTAAGATTGGCTGTATTTATTCTATGAATTTGCTTGGGAAAGGCTGGTGAGATTCCATTTTGGAGGGCCACCCTTTCCCTGGAACAGCTGGGCCCTGGACTTATAGGAAAGGGAGGGCTTACATTTATATGACTCACTTTCACTTGATTCCCAGTTGTGTAGAGTGGTGTGGTGGAAATCAGTGTCTTCCACCTTTGAGGTTTAATAAGAATCTAACATTTTCTGTTATACGAAGATACAAACATACAAAATAGCTAGCAGAAGGCCTTTTGGTTACTTGAGTTGACTCATTTGTGGGTCCCTGATCCAATGATTTCAGTGGGCTCTGCCCTCCTCCCCATCACCCTATCTTCCCATCACTTGAACCCCCTACCAGTTTTGACTGATGAGTTCAGATGGGATTTCATCCAACCTTGACACCATTTGCTCTGAAATGTCTCCTGACCACTTTTTTGAATCTTCTCCCACCAGCTTATAACAGTGCTGCCTTGCAGTCTTGTTCCCATTGAGACAAAAAAAGGACCTGGATATCCATTTTTTTTGTACCTTTCAGGTACCTGAAGGTTTTAGTCATGTCCCCTCTCTCCTTCTTCTCCTTGATTGAGTGCACATTGAGCTTTCTCAGCCTGTCCTTAATTGCCCTGACCTGCTGTCCCTGAACCATATTTGTAACCTTCCTCTGGACCGCCTCAAACTGGGTGATTTCATATTGAAATAGGGGCTCCAGTATTGCAGCACACACACCAGAAGCAGTCACATCAAGGATCTGTACAATGGCAATATAACCTCCTCCCTTCTGCTCATGAACCCTCTTGCAATAGAGCCTAGCATTCTGTTGGCTTTGGTTGTTGCCTTCTGTACTACATAGCCTGCTTAAGGTCACTGGTGATGGCTATCCCCAAATCCTTTTCTTCCTCCTCAGAGTCAGTGACCTTGACTCCCCCAAAGCTGTACTCAGTCTTCGAGTTCTTTACTCCTCTGTGAATGACCTTGCACTTCTTCACATTAAACCTAAATCGCCATATACCAAACCACCTTTTCAGCTTTATTATATCTTCTTTTATGACCTGCACCCTTCATTCATTTCCATCCTCTTGGTGTCATCTGCAAAGAAGCAGATTTTTTACTTAATGCCATCCTCATTGTCTTTGATGAACACAATAAGTAACATTGAGAAGAGTACTAACCCCTTTGGGATCCCACTGGTGATCTCTGTCATACCTGAGAGCTGCCTAAATCTTTTTGTCCTACTTATTTGCAAATTTGCCTTGCACCTTGTTAATTTGCTTCCTGCCCCTAGGTCCTCTTGTGGGGCACTGAGTTGAAGGCCTTGATGAAATCCAAGTATAAAAGGTCAACCACTTGGCCCTGGTCTGCTGCCATCACTACTCAGTCAAAGAAGCTGATCAGGTTGTTTTAACAGAATTTCCCTGACATGAACCCAAGTTGTCTGTCTTCTCATATAGCTCATGCCATCCTAATGTATGACTTTATTTCATGTCTTAGTCATTGCAGTGTCTTTTACTTCATCATCCTCAGCTGTCAGATCCAGTGCTTGTAGGTGAGCCAAATACGGTTGCATGTCTCCTTAGTGTACTTACACCAGCAGGTCTGAGTCAATCAATCAATCAATCAATCAATTTATTTTACCAGGCATAGACGCCATTGAGCAAGCTCATTTTCAAGGTGGTCCTGGACAGATAACAATACCAAGCAAAACAAGCAGTACAGTAAGTACAAGGCATAGAAGGAGCAGAATTTTGCAGCATATACACAAATGTCCAGTAAATAATTGACCTGGCAGGAATTACAAACAATGCCAATACAGATATAAAACTTGTACAAAGGTGAGGAGGGTCATCAATCCTAATCAACATCCACTGTTGGAAATAGTCAAACAAGGTAAGGATGGATGCAGCTGCATGAAGGAAAGGAGAGAGAATATGTGAAAGACAGAGGTATCTAAAAGTGTAAAAGGAGCTGTAGGTCACTTATGAGGAAGGGACTTGGTAGGTGTTCAGATTGCTGGAGGGGAAGCAAATAGGGAAGATCATTTTTGTCTGAAGCAGTTGCAGTTTTCCCTCAAGAAGTCAGCTAGCATCTTTTTGAATGCGGATAGGTTTGGAAGTGATGACAGTTTTAGTACGCTTTGCACGGAGTTCCAAAGGGATGGCAGGGAGAAGTTAATTGCCGCCAAGCCAAAGGAGGTATTTACTCTAGGAGTCTGAAAGCAAAGTATTGGGAAGCGTCTCAGACCGTAGAGACCCTTGGCATGCACAAATAAATTACAGATATATTCTCGGAGCTTGTTTGACAGATCCCTCTGTAACCAAAGTAGAGCATTTCTTTTCTCCTAGCTGATAGGGAAGACCAGCCCGATTCCTGGTAGAGTAGACAATGATGGGTACGTAAGGGTAGATTAAGGATGAATCTAAGGGCCCGGTGGTATAGTATGTCAAGTTTACCGAGCAACATTCTCGGACAGTGAGAGTGCATAAAGTCAGTGTAATCCAGTAAGGGTAAGAATGTAGATTGTACTATTCTCTTTCTAGCATCTAGGATTAGTAGACATCTAATCTGGTAGAATTTGCCAAGCCGCTGTCTTAGTTTCTTCGAGATTTCATGTAGATGGCAATAGAAGTTCAATTTGTTGTCCAGCAAGAAATCTAGGTATTTAAAAGTTTCAGCTGTTTCAAGAGGTTCATCTAGTAGCGTTACAGTCTGAGGAGTAAGTAGAGGTCCAAGGCCAACTTTTGGTGATAGGACCATGACTTTTGTCTTTTTGGCATTAAGGAGAAGTTTGTGTTTAATGAGATTATGTTGAAGCTTGTTAAAGTCCTGCTGTAACTTCTCCTGTGCCACTTCTAAGGAGGAGTTTATGGTATATAGTACAGTATCATCTGCGAAAAGATGTATATTAGCTGTTTATAGATGTGAGTCAATGTTATTAATATAAATTGTAAATAGAATTGGGCTTAATATGGAGCCTTGAGGGATGCCCCTCAGGAGGGTTTTTTGTAAAGAGAGGTCACCTGCTGCTTTTACTTGTTGCAGTCTGTTGGAAAGGTAGTTGGAAAACCATCTGATTGCAGGGCTATCAAGTCCTATTCTTCTTAAAGCTGCAATCAATATGTTGTGCTCAACAGTGTCAAAAGCTTTGCTCAAATCCAGGAAAAGGGCGATCACATGTTTCTTAGAGTCTAGTGCAGTTTGCCAATCTGTAGTTACTTTCGCTAGTGCTGAAATTGTGCTGTGCTTGGCCCTGAAGCCAGATTGTACAGGGTTTAGTAGATCAAGCGTATCCAAATGTTCTCTTATTTGGGCATTAACAATTTTTTGAGCAGTTTCAACAGTGCCGGGAGTATAGAAATAGGATGGTAGTTATTCAGATCACATAGGTCACCTGACTTGAATAAGGGTAGAATGTGGGCAGTTTTCCATGGCTGGGGGAGTTCTCCTTGCAATAAAGACAAGTTAAATAAGTGTGTAATAGGGGCAGTCAAGTAGAGGTATCCAAGTTTGAGGAAGTATGGTTCTATGTTGCCTGCACCTGCACTCTTTTTTGTATCCAAGGAGAGCAATAAGTCCTCAACCTGCTTGAAGGTCACTGTATTGAAATTGAATACAGGAGTGTTAAAAAGGTCAGCAGCAGGGACTTCCTGAGAATAATTTCTACTAATAGGAGAAGAGTCAAAGACTATTCCTGCAGTGGCAAAGTGATTGTTTAACTGACAAAGTATATCCATTCTATCTGTATAGGTATTCCCATTAGACAAAATTTTGGCTGGTAGTAATGATTCTGCAGGGTGTCCTTAGACTTCTCTGAGGATGTTCCAGAATTTGGCTGAGTTATTTGTATTGGCTTCTAATTCCGCTTGGAAGTATTTAGTTTTTTCAGACCTAATTAACTTAGTGCAGACATTTCTAGAGATGCAGAAAGCTAACCAGTCTGCTTCCAGATGAGATTTCCTCACTCTCTTCCATAAATGGTCCCTGTGCAACTTATCCTCCTGGCAACTGGTCAAGTAACTGTTAAATGTCACCCTTGCACTGATCCTACCACCCTCTCCTCCTCCCTGACTAGTCCACCTTGGTCCCCCCCCTCCCACCGGTTGGTTCATCCTACCTGTTGGCACTTACTTCTGTTTGCACTGACTGAACCTGTCATGTAATTTCTGTGTACTGTACTTATCTTATGCTAAATCATTTCTATTGCTGTTAGCTACCTACTCTAGTCCTGTTAAGCTTGTCATGTTTCTGGATGTCAACCTCTGATATTGCCTGATTGTATGTAAACTCGACTTCCTCACTGTTCTTCTGTGATCTAGCTTGTAACCCTCCTAGGTCTCTCCTGAAAATAGGCACTTGGCTGTCTAGTGTGACTTACCCGGTCAACAAAAGCAAATAAATAAATAAATAAATAAATAATAAGTGATTTCTTCAAAAGAGGGGAGCACCATCCAGGGGATCTTTTCTTAGATCTGATCAGCCTTAGCGGGGCATGCTTGTCAAGTAGATTTGTTAAATAGCTATGGAGGGAGCTAGGAAGAAGCTCTGCCATCTGATCATGCTTAGGTCTTTCAGAAATTAATTCTGAGAGAACTTTTTCAAGCTCCTTCCTAATATAAATTTAGTGGCCTGGTTTAATTGTAGAGGGTGTCTAATACAGGCAGTGGCACAGTGGTCACTTATGTCATTGAAGAACACACCTGCATGTGACATATTGTGAGGCTTGCTTACTAGCTTAAGATCAAGTAAGGAACTACACTCTGGGAATTTCCTATTTGGCCTGGTATTGGCAGGTGCCATTTGTACCAAGTCAATGGTATCTCAAAGGTCCTTCAGGCTTTTGGAACTGTCATCGTTCCAGTTCAAGTTGAGGTCTCCTAAAATGATGCACTCTGTATTAGTAGAGGCAGTGATGTTTTGGAGATGCATGAGGAAAGCCATGCCCCCAATGGGGGACAGTAACAGGCTATAATTAGAAGCAATTTTTTCTTAGTAAGGGATAATTTAAGAGCAAGACATTCAAACTCTTTGGGCTTCGAATAGACAGCTGTGACCATAACTGCAAATTTGTTTTTTGCATAAATTAGGACTCCTCCTCCTCTCGTATGTCTATCACAGTGGTTTGTATTGTACCCTGTAATGTTAATGGATTTGTCTGGCATTGATGGTTTAAGCCATGATTCATATACCAAGAAGAAGTCAGGGGCTGCATGAACAGCCCAGGTCTGAATAAGGTCCATTTTTTTCAGCAGGCTACATACATTAATATGCAAAAAGCTAAGACCTTTATATTGGGGGAGATTTGCAGGGGTTTCCAGGAGAGCAGGTGGGCCTGGGTTTAGCTCAACATTACCTGAACAGAGTAGGAGAAGTAGTATTAGTTTTTTGAAGTACTGACTTAATCTATTATGGAGTCTTTTTCTGTTAAGTCTTGTGTTTGTGCTTTGTACTTCAGAAATGGCTTTTATTTGGATATTGCCATAGTTAGGTGAGGGCAATGCATACATAAGTGCTAAAACCGAAATGGACAATGGAATTTTACAGGGTTACTGGGCACTATTTGGTGTGAGTGAGTAAATATTCCAGAAGGGGACTTCCCTGTTCTAGATTGCCTTAACGTATTGGGAAGGGGTAGATCCAGGTATTTGTCAGATATACCTTTTTGGTATTTTGGCAGTTTAGGAATTGGTAGTATGAATAAAGCAAACAATAGTACTGTAAGGCAGCTACATTGGGCAGTAATGGAAAATGCTATTTTTGATAAGGTAATATCACCAACAGCAGTGAGAATACACCAGGGTGTCAAATTCTAGCACATTCTCCGATAAGACAGCTAAGACAGAACAAAGGGCATGGTTTGTTGACGGTCATCCAATCAGCCGGTAGTGGGTAGGCCTGACTCATTAATGAAAGAGCATTTAACAGAGGCCAGGGTCGGGGCGGGTGGTGTGGAAAGAAAATTTGCAGCAAGTAGAATACAGAGGCGGGAAAAGGCACCCAGAGCACTGACACAAACTACAAGATGCAGCCACCGAAGCGGCCAGTCCATGGGGCCAATGGCAGACAAAGCCGTAAAGGCAGCAGCCAATCGGTGGTGAGTCCAGGAGCCTTTACCCAATCAGGGCTCCCACTTGGTACTGAGATAGCAGAGCAGGCTTACCCATGTAAAGAGCTTCACCTGTGGCCAGGCGAGGTGCGCGCGGCTGGCTGGCTTCTCCAGCTGCAGCCACTTCTGATCCAATGGCAGCCCAATCAAGTGCTCAGAAGCTGAGGGAGGAAGCAGATTGGGAGGTATTACTTAAGGGCACTGAGAACAAAAGGGAGTAAAAGCCAAGGCGTGGGTTAAATCAGGGGGCAAGGGTGTGATTGCAGTGTCTGGTGGTGAACAAAGGCCAGAGGAGGGAGAGGGGGAGGAAAAGAATAATTGCAGACGGCGCTTTAGATTACTACGATGCTGTCATGCCCAGAAATTTAAGTAATGGAGAAATTAGCATCAAAATAGGGAGAAATAGTAAGTGGGGCAAGTTTTAGAAGCAGGAGATACAGTGCAGAAATATACAGTTAGATTCCATATAACACACTAGCATAGTCAAATTACCCACTTTACACAGTGTCTTGTCATTCTCTTCCCTAAAAACTAGCTTGCATAACAGTACCTATCATCAGCACATTAACATTTGCAGCAAGTAGAATACAGAGGCGGCTAAGGCACCCAGAGCACTGACACAAGCTGCAAGAAGCAGCCTCCAAAGCGGAGAGTCCATGGGCCAATGGCAGACAAAGCCATAAAGGCAGCAGCCAATCAGTGGCGAGTCCCAGGAGACTTTACCCAATCAGGGCTACCACTTGGTACTGAGATAGCAGAGCAGGCTTACCCACATAAGGAGCTTCCCCTGTGCCAGGCGAGGTGCGCGCGGCTGGCTGGCTTCTCCAGCCGCTGACATTTCTGATCCGATGGCAGCCCAATCAAGGGCTCAGGAGCCATGTAAGATGCTTTCCCTTCAGCCAGGTGAGGTGCACGCAGCTGGTTGGCTTCTCCAGCCGCTGCCGCTTCTGATCTGACAGCAGCCCGATCAAGGGCCCAGGAGCTGAATGTATATACCTGTTAATTGTGAGCTGAACTTTTTAACAATCATATAATATATTGAACTGATGGTCTCAAAAGTCAATTGATTGATTGATTACAACACAAATTCAGCCAATGAGAACTCCATGGAACTTCCAGCCAAAAATAAGATAGCATGCCATCCTTCTCCCTGGATCTGATGGCCTAGAGCAGTCCCTGACAGGGTCTTTTCTTGTGTACTAGAAGAGTAGGAACAGAAACCCTGCATCTACTGGCATGGCAGGCATCTCCTGGTGTTCTGCACAAGTGGAAGTTGTAAGTCAGTTCCTACTGACATGGTGGGTCTCTCCTGGCATCAATCAGGAACAGAAAACTGAGCATCTGCTGGCACAACAGGCCTCTCCTGTTGTCCTGGATGAGCTAGAACAGAAAACCTAGCATCCACCAGCATGGCAGGCCTCTTCTGGTGCCCTGCACAAGCAGGAATGGAAAACCTAGCATCTGCCAGCATGGTGGGCCTCTCCCAGTGTCCCATACAGGGGTGAGAATGAAAAATCCAGCATTCCTCAGCTTGCTTAAGCAGTTTTTATTAATTTATTAGTTTCACTAGATGTGCCTTGCAGAGCTGTGAACTGTTCATTTTTGGAGGGTTCTGGGAAAAGAGCACATGAAAAAAATGAAGTAATTAAAAAATGTGTAAAATCACAAAATACTGCAATCAGAAGGAATAAAAGTGCAGAAAAAACAAAGTACTGTTACTGGGTACTATGAGTGCACTGCACAATCAGTAACAAGCAAAGACCTATAGCAGTTCTAAAGTTACTAAGCAAATATATTATAAGGAAGTAGCCATCGTAGCAAAAACTGGCAGTCATTTCTAATAAAACAACACTGGGAGGGGGAAATGACAGTGGTCAAGTAGCAAAGGGGAGGGGACATGGAAAATGGGAGAGAAAAGAAGGAGTGGGATGAGAGAATGTGGAAACTGAGAACTTCAGTTTGACTTTGACTTGGAACCCCTGCCTTTCATTTAGCTTTGATACTATGGACAAAGACAATTTGGATCCTTGGTATTGGTGTAGCTGGCTACAAATAGAGGTATGGAGCACCCTCTAATCACCACTTGCTGACCCTTGTCAACATCAGCCTTTTCCACTGTTCTCTGGCCCACCAGTCAAGTACAAACATACTAACATATGAAGTTGTCAGCAGAGAAAGGCCATATGGTCTATCTTGGCTGCTTGTTGTGAAGCCCCGTGTACTTACATTAACATTAGGCATCACCCTCCATACCCATACCTTTCTTTTGACCCTGTCCCACCCCCTTTTGAAGCCCCCAACCATTTTTTCACTGACAGCCTTCATTGCAAGCCCATCCCACCCTACCATCATCCTCTCTATGAAGAATTGCATCCTGACCTCCTTCCTAAATTGCCCACTCAATAGCTTGTAAATGTGCCCCCTTATATTCTTGTTTTCAGTTAGATTAGAGTTATCTAGTGGGACCATGTTAATAACTTTGATATACTTGAAGGTTTCTATCACGTCCCCCTTGTTCTCTTATCTCCTCGAGCAAGTACATGTTAAGTTTCCTAATTCAAGAGATTATGCTGACCCAGGACGATCAACATAGCATTTGTTTGCACTGCGTACAGCTTGTTTGTGTCCTTCTTTAGGTAGGGATTTCAGTATTGCACACAGAACTCCACATGTGGAAGCACCATAGATCTATTTACTTTACACCAAACCATCTTGTCTCCCCCACATCTAAATTTAACTCCTTTTTATTGGTCCCTACAGGCACATGCCTAAGTATGTTGATACTAGGAATGGTTAAACTGATTTGGGAAGAACCAGAACCCCACGAACCAACAATATTAAAGGGTGTCAAGCAACATCCAAACTTTTTCTTCAGTTCAGATTGGTTTGGATGACCCTATATTAATTTCCCTGGTGTCTAGCAGCCCACCATCCCTGCAAGTGCCTGTATATTATTTTCCGTAGTGTCTTGCAGATCCCACTCCCTATCCCAAATTCCATATATTAATTTCCTTGGTGTCTAGCAGACCCTCTCATCCTCAAGCACCCCCATTAAAATCAAACAGGTTTTCCCTGGTGTATAGCGGACCCCCACCCCAGCAGGTAGCACCCTACTACCTTGCTCCCCCTCCCCATTCCTGAGTCAGCAACTGGCGCAGCCTTCCACTACTGTCGGCTGCCAGACAGCTCTGTCAATGACTAAGTGTGTACTTGTACAAGTACACACTCATTCATTGACAGAGTTCAGTTTGGTGGCCATCCATACTGGAGAGCGGAAGGATGTGCCAGTCACCAGCTCAGGGATGGGGGGAGCGAGGTGGTGGGGTGCTACCTGCCAGAGTGGGGGTGGGTCTGATAGACACCAGGAAAAACCTGTTTGATTTTAATATGGGTGCTCGGGGATGAGAGATCCGCTAGACACCAGGGAACTTAATTATACAGGTGCTCTTGGGGATAGGGAGGAGGGTCCACTAAACACTTAAAAGGAACTAGGAACAGCTTCTTTTTTAATTTTTTTTAGCAGTTAACCTAATGTATAAAGGTTCTGAAAGGTTTGGATGAGGTTCGCATAACCATCCAAACCTTGTTATGCTTATCAGAACCTTTTAGAACCTAGAAACCTTTTGAGATTCACCCATCCCTAGTTGATACCTACACTTTGATGTAGTAGGAGATATCTCTCAGCCAATCTTGAACAATCCCAACTTTAAAATTGCTAAGCAAATAATTTTTAGCATTTAGCATTATTTCCTTTTATCTCTGTGCCACAACTTTTAGTAGATGGACATTTTCCTCCCTTTTATACTTTTCACTAATTATTTTGGATATCCAATCGATACATAGACAGTGTCGGCAGATAAGGGCCTATGGCCCACCTAGTCTGCCCATCGAGTAGCTTTTAAATGCTTCCAACTTTCTCATGCTGTCTCTTCTCATATGGATCCATACCCTTGATCTCAGGAAGGTGGAAACACCCTGCACAACCTTTTACAGGATGGTCCTCCCATCGTTCTATTATGGTATTATGTAAAACATTACATTTTTTGGATCTGGCTCCGTTTTTTCACACTTGCTTTTATTGGTAGGAGTCCTGACAGTTGGCATGGTCCTCTGAGGATTGGCAGGGTGTCAGGAAAAAATAGCAAGGGAATTATAGTGTTACATTTTAATTTTGAGGGAATAATGGTGCAGCAGTTTTAGCGAGGTCAGAATAGCTACTGTGAAATTAGTGACTATGGAACAACAGTGATGTCTATTTGAGCACTGTGTTCTACTGTATGTTGTGTGACATGAGGATATTTATATTTATTGAGGGTGGTGCTTGGGTGAAATCCCCCTGCATTAAATGTTGGATTGTAGGTTCTGTTTTAATGACAGCAAAGGCTGGCACCACAGTTTTAATCATCACACTGCAGTGTGCCATCCAATCATTTGGAAGTTTATAGACTTTAAAGTCTGAACAGCAGCTGTCTGAACTTGAGCTAGAACAAGGTGTGTCAGGTCAACAATGTGATTTGTCTAAGAGGAAGTATAAAGACAAACAAAAGAATCTGTGCTATTGTGACAGAATATAGTACTCATTCTCATTATGATTACTTGCATGGCATTTCTTACAATTCTCAGCTGCATGTTTCAGTTTTTTGTTGTAATGGTTTGAAAGTATTGTAATTGGATTTTTGATTGTGCTTTTAGATGGTGATGTAAAGTATTTTGTGTATGGCACTTCACGTGTTTTGGTATTTTTTTGTGTGTGTGCTCTTGAGAGTTGTTTATTTTTTTTTAATTGTCTTTGTCACTGTTTTGACCATTCGGTGTTCAGTGTTTTCCTTATACTGTCTGTACTGTTGGTGTATTGCACTCGCTATTATTACTATCACTATTTTTGTTTCGCTGCTTTGACCTAGTACTGATTGGCAGTGGGTCTGGAAAGATCTTTATAAATATACAGAGCAGGATAAATAGTGCTTGATGCAGTCCAAAATGTTCCACAATTTATATTTTACTGCATTGAGATAGTTCCAGATGGGTAGGCCGCCTACACTACTTATATAAGATAAAGTAGATTGGAAGGCTCATTGTTTCATGTCTTATAAGACTGAGAGAAAGTCATTCCTTTTTTATCTGTAATACAACATTGATTAGATCCCATGTTGGGTCACACTGACACATTTACACCAGAGAATTGTATTATTTAGTATTTTGGTGGGGGGGGTTACCCATAAGACCACGAAAAAGAACAAAGCATGGTGAAGAACTGCAAATGGAAATCGATGACATGGATAACTGCGCTGTCTGAAAACACTGCAAGGCAGACATAGCCCATACTCTGGGGGGATGCAACTAGGGGTGGAGTGGGGAAGGGGTATGATTCAGTATTTCAACTCCGGGAGAACACAAATTAGAGGGAGGCAGATTTAAGACTACAAGTCTGGGGAGGATGCAACTCAGAGGGGGTCAGGTTTCTATTCCAGCTCCAGGGGGAATGCAACTTGGGGTGGGGGAGAAAGTCCGGGGGCAGATTTACTATTCCAACTCCATGGAGGACATAACTCGGGGGGGGGGGCGATGGTGGGTGCAAAAAAAACAACAAAGAAGCTGTCAGGATCAAACCCAGGTCTGCGGGATGTAGCAAGCACATTCACAGCTTTTGACTCTATCATCTCTGCTACACTGCCAGCACAGTTAGGCAGATCACACTCACACATTTAAATTACATAGTGTGCGTGAAACCAGTTACATGTACAGCAGCACTATAATATCCCAGCTGTTATTGTCCATGTAGCTGTTTTCATATATGCTATTTTCTCAGCGTGCATTTCACTGCACTTGCATTTATTTATTTATTTAGCTTTTGTTTACCGAGTAAGTACACTAGACAAGTATTATGCCTATTTTCAGGAATGACCCGGGAGAGTACAACATGAGGAACAACAGTCAAGGAGTCATGGCAAAGAGAGTACAGTTTTTTGTCACAGTAAACAAACATGTGGGAAATACATCATTTGACGCTAGGGGAAACATATAGTAGTAAGCACATTTCAGATTATACACTCTAGACTAGCTAGTTCAACTGACAGATATATACAGGTCATCATACATAGAAGTGGAGCATAGCTCAAGGACTGGATTGGTCATAATATAACTTAGGACATTGTCGTATACACCCCCTAGGCTAGTTGGATCGCGGACAGGTATATACAGCTCATCACATTTTTCTAAATATACACATGTTAGACAGAAACAGAAACACTTGGTAGTACAAGTTTCTATCAAGTGACCAAGGTGCAATATGTCATGGTTAGCCTATGACCGTGGAGCAATAACGGGTGTAAAAATGCTCAAGGCTTTTTAGGCAGGAGTAGTCAGAAGTCATTGCTACAGTGGGGAAAATATCTCCAGGAATTCAATGGAGACACCCTGGGGAGGTTACCTTTTCATGGCCAGCTTTTCAGGCCCCCTAAAGGGGTATAGCTTTAATTGCTGCTGCCACCAAAAATATAATGTTATGCCATTGTACAGATGATAAAGTCCCACATGGAGTGAACGGCATAATAAGATTTTTGGTGCTCTTAATGTGGGGAAGTTCATTGCAAATGTAACTCATCAGCATGCTTCTTTTCGACAACCAAGGGGTCTCCTATATGCTGTTCTTTCTGCTTTACAGTATGTTCTGTACATTATTTGGGATCCTGTTTTACAATTGAAACGTTCTCAAATTATTATCGGGGTGCAGTAGCACCCCTATAGTTAGGGTTGAGTAGGCTGTTTAAAGCAGCAATACTAGTCAGCAAAAAAGGTCATCCTACCTTTTTTTTAGCAGTAATGTATTCCTGATAATGTCAGATTTTTTATTATGGTATTTTAATTTCATTCAGCCATTTTTAAGATAGTATTTAATTACAAAATGTGTAATTTGCATGAATGTTCAATAAAGATGGCAGCCACCAGCATCTGCTATTGATCTCCTCCCTGGAGTTTACACCTTAGCTGGACTCACTGTCTTCATAATGCATATATGTAAGGCTGTTGCCAGTAAATGTTTTTGATGTCCAACAGCACAGTACCACCCGGACCTGCTTACAGCCAGGACAGTAGACCTGGCAAAGGAGCAAGAACTTTTAAAAACTTGGTTTGTCCAAAATACAAATTAAATTATTGAAATTTTTGTTAACTAGTACAGTACTGTTGCTTTAATGTTAAACCCCAATTGCTGCACCTTAATATCATTGATGCCATTTGACAGAATAGGCCAAAATTTGGCATGCATGGTTAGGCTGCCAGAATCTTAAGATGTGAAAAGTTTCAAGATTGCATGTTGTTCAGCTTTCAAGATATGAAGTGCCAAAAAATGGAAAACATCCCCTTGGTTTTCCTGTACTTAACATTGTGAATTTGTGTCCTTTACTACAGCCTAGGTGGTGTGGAATCTTTTCATGAAATGTTCAGGGCTGAAGGGGCCCATGCAAAGGTTGTGCCTTTGGAAGACTTCATGAAAAAATATTATACAGTTCCAGAGTTATAATAATTTTAGAGTAAATGTCTTGATGCAAATGGTGAAAAAAAAATATTGTGTGTGCTTATTTTCTTGCTTTACTTCATGGGCAGTGAAAAAATATCCATCAAGATGGCTGCTATTTTTGTCCCATTTTAAACTCTGAAAATATATAAAATGACCTCTTTTTAAAGAGGGACTCCTGCCAAAAGTGTTACATTGCAGAATTAGAATAAGCATACCCCCAATAAATCTCATACCAAAAATTAGGTTTCCACTTTACTTCATTTTAAAGTTCTGAGCTATTTTGTAACCCTGATTTCACTACCTTTTCAAAAAAGCCAGTTTCAATGAAGAGTCACTGATGATGTCATCTCCTGAACTCACACTCTAGCCCTCCATGTCAGCAACCTTATAGGACCTGCTTCTCCAAAGTCTACAAAACTGTAGTAATCCTATAAAAAATGACAGGGTTGGCTGCAGTGCTTGCATTTCCAGAATGTTCTGAAGCATGGCACTGTACTTTAGAACATGTCAGAAGGTGGATTTGGAATGCAGAACTAAACCAAGGTATAGAATATCAAGGTGGTGCACAATTTTAAAATGTTTGGGGGGACATGCAATCTCAGAATGTGGCACGGATGTGCCATCTCAAAATGTGGTGGGACAATCAGTCTCGGAATGCAACAGTGACACACATTGAGGAATTTGCTGGGAACTGGCAATTTCAGAATATAGTGGGGATGTATGCTGTTGGAATGTGACAGGACACACCATTTATTCTGAAATGGCTTGCCTCTACAACATTTCAGAATTTTACGCACTCACAATATTTTGAAATTGTGTGTCACATCCCCACCACATTCCAACATTGTGTCCCATCCACATTCTAAAATTATGCATCCCTGCAACATTCCAGAACTGCACATCCCTTCTCCATTCCCACATTGCACATCCCTGCCATATTCTGAAATGATGCAACCCCCACCAAATTCCATAATTGTGCATCCCTGCCAGGTTGTGTTTCAAGGTCACATTCCAAAATTGTCACCACCACGTTCCCAAACTGAGCATCACCCCTACATTCTGAAACTGTGCTTCACTGCCACATTCTGAAACTGCAGCACTGCCACATTCTGAAATTGTGTATCACCACCACATTCTGAAATTGTGCGTCACTGCAGCATTCTAAACCTGTGTGTCATTGCCGCATTCTGAAATTATGCACCACTGCCACAATCCAAAACTGTTTATCACTGCCACATTCTGAAATTGTGCATTACCACCATATTCCAAAATTGTGCATCACTGCCACATTCTGAACATGTGCATCATTGCTGCATTCTGAAATTATACATCGCCGTCACATTCCGAAATTATGCATCACCGCCACATTTCAAAATTATGCATCACAACTGCATTCCAAAACTGCACGTCATTGCCACATTCCAAAACTGTGCATCACCGCCACATTCTGAACCTGTGTGTCACCACCACAGTCCGAAATTATGCATCACCACCACCTTCCAAAATTGAGCATCACCACCGTATTCTGAAATTGAGTATCACTGCCACATTCTGAAAATATGTGTCACCACCAGATTCCAAAACTATGTGTCACCATCACATTACGAAACTATGTGTCACTGCTGCATTCCCAAACTGTGCATCACTGCTGCATTCCAAACCTGTAAAATCTCCACTACATTCTGAACCTGCGCATTACCATCGCATTCTGAAATTGTGCATCACCGCTGCATTCTGAAATTGTGCATCACTGCCACATTCTGAAATTATTTGTTCCAGCTATTTTCTGAGATTGTGTCATTGCTGCATTCCACAATTGCAACCTGGTGTACATTTCAAAATCTCATACCTGCAGTATTTTAAAAATCGCGCACAACTTTGTCTTTCTAAAGCCATGTTTGCCACTGCATTCCATCCCAGCCCCATCACATTCTGAAGTACTGTACCTTGCATCTACATATTATGGAAGTGCATGTGCTGTCCCCCGCCCCATGTCAGTTTTCCTTTTTCAGATGTTTACTACACCAGCAGTTTTAACTAACATAGGAGAAATAAGTCATATAAGGCATCTTGCAGGGAGGACTAGGTTGTGAGTCAGGAGATTACATCATCAGCAGCTGTTCACTGAAACTGGCTTTTTTGAACAGGCAGTGAATTAAAGATTACAAAATGACTTGCAACTTTTAAATATAGTAACTTACAGATCTAATTTTTGGCATGAGGCTTATTGAGGATATGCTGATCCAAATTCTGAATATATTGATGCCAAAAATGTTGGTCTCCATCCCTCTTTTAAAAAGTAAACACCTAAACCTGGCTTTTTTTTTTTGTAATTAACATTTTTATTATTTTTCAGCAACCACTATTACAACCACATAGCCAAATTAGTATTACAGAGAAAGCATGAAGACCCAATACACACATACAAACTTCGGATATAAAGCTTTCCGACAGAATAACAATAATCAATAATAAGTACCCCAAAACCCACAACCCTCCCCCACCCCACCCCAACTGTGAGATATGGGAGGAGGTACAAAATAACCATAAATTAAAGGTGCTTGCTTAAAGAGACAAATCTTTTTAATTAGACAGTCTCCAAATCAACAGAAAGTGCTCGAGGACCCCATAAAGAAGCAAAAGTACTCCGTTTACCCCTCATATCTGCTATATGTTTTCAAGTTGTATAGCCAGTGTGCATTCTCTGTGCCACTCAACCAATGATGGGACCTTATCCGAGGTCCAATGTCTCAGAATTAACAACTTCATTACAGCTGAGACCAGGGAGACACAAGCCCTCCAGGCTTTGGTAGTGGCAGCAGGGAAGGCACCCAGCAACCAAATCTCTGGGGCATCCAATCTGAGAGAGCCAAGGATAGGGCCCAACAGGGTACCCACTGATCTCCAAAGCCTTTGAACCTCCGGGCACTGCCATAATAAGTGATATAAGGTTCCATCTTCTCTTTTACATTTCCCACAAAGAGGAGAGCCAAGCACACCCCTTCTATATAAATGGGTAGGAGTTAAGTACAGGTGGTGCATAATGTTAAAATGAACCAATCTTAGCCTATCTTGCTTGATATATCTATACGCTGTGCTCCACAGAGTTTGCCATACTCTCGAGGAGGCACTAATGTTCAGGGCCTCTACTCAATAGAAACAAATAAAGGAGGGAAGTCTGTGGTCCCATTCATGGAGAAGTCTGCAAACCTTGGCTACTGCATGCTGTTGCTTAGCAGTCATAAAAAGGACGTGGACATTTATCTTCCCCTCATTAGCTAAGCCAACTGAAGAAAAGACCTGAGTCAGAGCCTTGCTGATCTGTAGCCATTTATAAAAATCAGTAACTATAAGACCCCATTTTTTTTTTAAGACCTCAAAAGAGCAAGGTCCATCCTGATCCCAAAAATCATCTACCGTACAATTGCTTAATCGAGGCCAGAAAGCTACCGGAATAGGAGATCCGTTAATTCTAATTTGAGGGTTGTCTATAACGGGCTGGGAACCACAAGACCACCATTGGGCCCCAAAATAACATTGCAGCTGATGATAGGCTCTAAAGGACCAGCCCAAAGGATTATCTTTAAAGGATTTAGGTAAAGAAGTCAAAGGGGCAAACAGTAATGCATGGAAAGAGCATTTCGCCCTCTTCGCCAGAGCCCATTCAATGTCCAATCAAAGAGGGGTATAAACTGCTCTTATCTGGTCTCTCTTCCAAAAGGCCATTTTACTAACATGTTGGGCTAGGTAATACATAAAAAGGGAAGGGGCGGCTAAACCACCTTTAGACTTGGGAGCCGTGAGTTTAAAATATGATCGACGGGTAGCTTTTACTTTGCCACAAGAAAGAGTTAAATAACTTCTGTATCTTCAAGAACCAGTTCTTAGGTAGGTAGGTTCCATCATGTCTAAAGGATAGAGAATCTTTGGGAGAACCATCATCTTTATAAGATTCAGCCTACCCCATAATGATAAGGAGACTGAATCCCACCTCTTAAGATCTTCCGAGATCTCTTGCACTATGGGGCTGAAAATCTCTAAACATTTGTGAGAGATTCGCATTAATGTGTATACCCAAATATGTAATGGATTTGGTTTCCCATGCAACCCCTAAATCCTGTAAGTCTGCTCTCCTCGCAAGGTGATTTAGAGGGAAGACTTTGGATTTAGCGCAGTTTAATTTATATGAAGATACTCTAGAGAAGCAAATAATCTCATTTAGAATAGAAGGAATCGAAGTCCCTGGGTTTTCTATATGTAATAGCACGTCATCCGCGTATGCCGAGTATACATATCTGGAGTCCCCTATTCGTATACCTTCTATTAAAGGATTCTTCATAAGCCTTCGTAGTAATGGCTTTAGAAACATATTAAATAATAAAGGGGACAAAGGGCAGCCCTGTCTAGTGCCACGTTCCAATTTAAAGGCTGGAGACAGAAAACTATTGCATTTCACCCTCGCCGAAGGGCAAGAATATAGGATTCTGATCCAATTTAGGAAATTTGGGGGAATACCAAAAGCCGAAAGGGAGGCAGATAAAAAAGGCCAAGATACACGATCAAAGGCCTTTTCGGCATCGAGTGATAAGAGTGCCATTGGAATTTTAGAATCTTTAGCTACTGCCATAAGGTGAATGAGCTTCCTCATATGGTCATGGGATAGTCTCCCTTTCATAAACCCCACTTGTTCCCTGCAGATAAGTCGATCCATCACCATTGACAGTCTATTGGCTGATATTTTTGCAAATATTTTAATATCAGTATTAAGAAGCGATATTGGCCGGTAGCTGTCTAGATTGGATGGATCCTTACCTGGCTTTAAAATTAGGGATATTGTAGCCTCTAAAAACCCTGGATCAGAAATACCAGAGTCGAACCAGAATCTGAAAGTATCAAGTAAGATTGGTGCGATATCCGGCAGAAAAGCTTTATAGAAATTACTCGGAAAACCATTGAGACCTGGGGATTTATCAACAGACAACTGAAGGATAGCCTGGTGTATCTCCGAGATTGCAATTGGTGCTTCTAAAACTTGGACTCAGCCTCAGATAACTTTGGCAAGTACGCTTCATTTAAGTAGGCTGCAATTTCTGAAGCAGAAGAACTAGAGTCGGGCTCCTGGGCATACAATTTCTGGAAGTAATCCCCAAAAATTTTTGAAATTTCTCTCGGATCTGTACAGATCCGATCTCCATGATCTACTCGGACCCCTGCTATGAACTGTGATGAGTCAATTTGTTTTACGCGCCATGCTAAAAGTTTGCTAGCTTTTTCTCCTATATCTAAATATTGTAGCTTAACTCGAGAAAGAGCCAGTTCTGCTTGTTTGAAAACTATATCCGAGTATTGGGCCTGTAATTGGTGTAATGTAACCCACTCAGAATCAGTTGAAGACTGTGTTCCAACCTATGAATAGAAGATAACAAAGAGTCCAATCTGTCCCTCTGCTCCCGCTTCTTCTTAGAGGCCATCTTAATCAACTCCCCTCTAAGAGCGCATTTTAGGGCAGCCCAAATCAAATCTTTTTGGACAATGGAATCTCTATTATCCGCCATGAAGTATGTTATATAGTCCCTGATGCTCCTTAGTGAGCATTCTTCCTTTAGAATTTGGGTATTTAATCTCCATTGTGTAGATCTACGCATCTCTGGACAGGGCCTGTACCTTACACTAACAGAGCATGATCAGATATCACCCTTGCCGAGATCTCTACTTGAGAGACTTTGGGAACTGCAGATAGGCTCATTAAAATATAATCTATTCTCGAGTAAGAGTGATGTACTGGAGAATAGAAAGAGTATTGTTTCCTTTCAGGGTAAAATAAGCACCAGATATCGACTAAGGCTAATTTATTAATAAAGCCTTTCAGGACTCTTTGAGTTGGGGTAAGGCCCCTACGTCTATTATAAGATCTATCTAAATCATTTTGGAGTACCAAGTTCCAATCTCCTCCAGGAATGGTGACATTCTGAGCATCCAGGTCCATTATACGGCAAAGATCTTTGAAAAATACAGGCGATTCACTATTAGGACCATAGATCGAGCCCAGTACAACGGTTGAGATGCTAACATAAGCGTGGACAAGAACAAAACAACCTCCGGGTCCCAACATTCAGCGTACCAATTTAAGAAGCTCGCCCCGCCTGCAATTAGGATAGCTACCCCGCTCTCTTAGATGATGCCCCAGCCCCAAAACTTGAGCTACCCACATTCTTTTGAAATAATGAAGGTCCGCTTTTTAAATGAGTTCTGAAGGAACGAATATGCGCCCCCAGGTGAAGGAGGTGTTTAGCACCACCTGCCTCTTGACCCTATCCTTGGCTCCTTTGATGTTCCAACTGACAAAATTATACGGTATAGTCATAGAACTGATAAAGAATCATGATGAGGACCAGTCTGGGAAGTAATATGGGGTATTAAAATATAAGCCACTGTCAGAACAATGCAAGCACACATAAGAAAAAGAGAGATCCAACTATAAACATACCCTTGAACGTGAAAATTCCTCAAACCCCCTCCGAGTAACTCGCTGACACCAGCCCCCCTCTCCCCCCACTCCATAACATACCTTTCTAACCGTTACTCACCCCAACTGCAACCTACCCCCCAGTTCAGAAAAACTGCACTCCTCAAACTACTCTGCCACATGATATTCGTCCAGACAGCCTGAAACTGAATAACCCTCACTCCCCACCTGGAGCCCCCCAATCCCGCCCCACATGAGACTATCCCACAGCAGACTAGACTACAATATATAGACCCCATGTTCCACAAAAAGTACTTATCTCCGAAGAAAAAAAAAAAAAAAAAAAAGGAGGGAAAAAGCCTCAGAATCCTTCTTCCGTTCTTCATTTTCACTGTCTTCTTTCTCTTGCCGTGATCTGATCTTCTCACTTCAGTACTGCTTCTCCTGTAGCTCGGGAAGTAGATCTGGTAGATTGACTTCCTACAAATCAAAATAATCCAACTCTGTAGGCCAGTCTACCAGAAAAAGGGGAGAAAAAAAAAAGGTGGGGAGGGAAGGGAAAGGGAAGAAAAGTCAGTCCTTTGCAACAGTCAAGAAAGTTATGTCCTGAACAGACCCAAATCATACGCTCATTACAGGACGATGAATGAGAGTCCACCAACCACAAATGAATAATATGAGAATTCACTTAAACAGGTCCGGTAGTATCCTCTACAACTCTTGGTGGGCCTGTTGCTGAGACTCGAAGGATAACCATTTCCCCTCATGAGATACCAATAATATCGCAGGGTATTTCACCTTGAATGGCTTCGATGCAGCAATAAGCTTGGAGACTATAGGATGCAGCTCTTGCCTTTTAATCCTCACAGAATGAGGCAAATCTTGTACAATCCTGATTCGGTTGCCCTCCCATAACAGCTCCTTTATCCCTCTGGCTTTATCCAAAACATATTGTTTGTCCAGAAAGTTGAGAAAACGCAAAATCAGAGGCCTGGGGGGCTGCCCCTGTGCAGGGGGGGCTCAGAGCTCGATGTGCTCTTTCTATTACATAGTCTCCCCCTCTGGGAGGAGAACCTGTGACTTTGCAGCAGAATTTTTGCATGAAAGTGATTGGGGCATTTCCTTCTTCTTTTTCAGGGATGCCCATAACCACCAAACTGTTTCTTCTGCTGCGCCCCTCCAAATCCTCGAGCTTCTCCTCAAGCTTCTTAATTCTTCTTTTAGCCATCACAATCTCTGTGTCTGCTGAAACTTGCCTATTCTCTAATGAAGATATGTTGGTCTCTGCATCCCCAATCCTTCTGGAGAGTGAGTCCACCGAGAGCTTAATTTCCTGTACATCCTCCACTAGAGTGGAAATGGAGGCTTGCAAGGGTTTCATAAACTCAACGAACTTTGCCTCCATGAGCGGTGCATCTACAATGGGGAGCTGTGTCAGGCTAGCGGCCTGCTGCTTTGCTCTCTTCGCGGCCTGTAATTTTTCGGGCGTTTGCGGGGGCGAATGCTTCGGTCGCGATTTCTTTATGTATCCCTCCATCTCAGCACCCGATGTTCAATTGCAACCAAAAAAAAAACCCTCGCCCGACTGATCACTGCAATTTGCGAGTGTTAGAGCGCCGTAATACTGTAAATGAGAGCGAGTGATCGGCGGAGCTCCGGGAGAGTACGACCTTCGATCAGGCTGCCATCACGTGACCTACACCTAAACCTTGCTAAATGGGGCCCGTTTAGCTAGATTTGGATGTTTGTTGTTTCAAATTTGCTTGAAATACATTTTCTTTGAACACCAAAATCCAGGGTGCCCAGTTTAGTGAGAGGAGTCGAGAACAGCTGGACTTTTTTTGAGTTCCACAGCTTGAAGTCATGCTATGGGCTGCAGTGAACACAGTTTCAGTCTGTTTGTCTCTCTTTTTCTGTTTGTTTTTCTGTCTATCTATCTATCTATCTATCTATCTATCTATCTATCTATCTATCTATCTATCTATCTATCTGTCCATCTTATTTTTTTACTAAGTAGACTGAGGTGTAGTCCCCCTGTATCGTTTTGTTCTCCCCCCCTCCCCTCCAGGTGGCCCATCCTTCCCAATGTGTTTTTTTTAATATATAAGTGGACTGAGGTACCCACCCTTGCACCAAGTCTCTGGACCCTCTCCTCTCCAGGTTGCACACCCCCTTCCCCAAAGTGTAGCACAATACTGGAGTGCCTAATCCCCAGTATTGGAATTTCAGCTGCAATAAAGAGAAACATTCTTCTATGTTTTTTCCCCTTTTTAAACATGTAAAAAAGAAAACAGGCCCTCACCAATCTGATCCCACATCCCCTACCTCCCACTCAACACTCATCACACCCCTCCCGCACCCCACACCCCACACACCCTCCCTTACCTGCACAGGTCCCACAGCATAGATCCACTCTCTGACTGAAAACATGTCTTGCTGCTGGAACTGCCAACTGCAATATGAGAAGCCAAGCCAGATTCAATTCAATGTATTTCAATGGGGTTTTGAACTCTGATGCATAACTTTGTAATTTTTGCATATTTTCACCCCAAATTTTCAACATGGCCTTTTTGGGACCCCACCTCATACACGGTAGCAGTGGAAATGTGCAAATCAGGCCTAAAAGGTGAGTTTTGCAGTTGGTTGGTGAAATCACCTTTTAGGCAGGATTTAAATGTTTTCACTTTCTTTTTCCATGAGGTGGGGTCATAAGAAAGCTACATTGAAAATTTGGGGTCAAAATATATAAAATTTACAAAGTTATGAGCATAGATTGACATTTTTTTTATGCTTGCTCATAAATTTAGTAGTTTTAAATATTTTGACCCAACATTTTCAACATAGCCATTTTTTCACACCAACTCATGAATGTGACAGCTGTCATTTTTCAGGTCCTGGCCAAAATGTGTTTTCACACCTTTGGTGCAGAATAACATTTCAGTGGCACAGAATCATGTATTGGCAAGGATTTAAAAATGTTCACCAACTGGGTTCATGAGGGGAGGTAATAAGGAGGCTATGCTGAAAATGTGGTGTACAAATATGTTAAAATGCCAAGATTATGTGTGAACATTGCAGTATTTCAACGTTTGCTCATAACTTTGCTCCTTTTCAATATTTTGACTCTAAACTTTCAAAATAGCCATTTTTTCTACACCACCTCATAAATGTGACAGATGCTATTTTTTACAGTTAAAACAAGAAACAGTGGCTCAGTGCTCTTGTGGCTTGCAGTAAACTGGATTTACCTGACTTTGCTATATTTTGTCTTTTTCTTTGCTGAGTGCAATTGTTGTTTCTTGTTTAAATTGTTCTTTTGGCATAGCTACCTCACTCAAGTGTGAGCGCATGATGTTTGTGTTTGACTGCCATTTTTCAAATCCTGGATGAGTTGTTTTTTCATACTTTTGGTTTAAAATGACATTTTGGCCAATATACTATAAATCCTACATGTCATGTTTATAAGGGCAGTCATACCATGAGTTTCTTGAAAATACTGTATGGGGTCAAAATTACATAAAGAAAATAAAGAGTGAATGTGTGAAGATTGAATGTGTGAAAACTGAATGTGTGAAGTGTGTAAAGAGTGAATGTGAAATGTGAATGTGAAAAGACTGAATATGTGAAGAGTGAATGTGTGAGCAGTGAATGTGTAAAGAGAGCATGTGCCAGGCCCTACACTTCTGTGGGCAGAAGGAGTCTTCCCATGGTGTACATCTGTACCTGTTCAAGCAGGTCCCAAAAGGACCTACGTGAATGAGGAAACAATTCCACTATCTCAGAAAGAAATGAAATTCTTTGAAAAAAACTTTGTTAATGCACCAGTTAGGGTAACTTAACACCAAAAAGTAGAGAAAAGTGGCATTAGGGTTTCCAACCCTAACTCCCCACCCCCATACCCAAGCAACCAAAGTTAAAAAAAATAGGGTTTGGGGTCTCCAGAGTCTTGGTGAATCAGTGGTGGGGCCTTCCTTGGGGTTGTCAGCCCTAATGCCCACTCCTTTACCTGAACAAACAACAGCATCGTATTCTCTTTGTTCACAAGGCCCAAAGGGCTCTGCATGAAGAAAGCTACAACAAACTGTGTTAGCAACATGTGGTATGACATACTTTTCTACCTTTTAAGAATGTATCACTATGAGGCACTGGCTTAGAGCGCTACCTTGTCCTTTAGACTGGAGGCTACGAGCTGGGGGGGGGAGGGGTGAACATTAGGGTTGACAACCCCAAGGAAGCCCAATGAAGGAAGACCCAACCACTGATTCATCAAGATTCTGGGGACCTAAAACTCTAATGGTTTTTCCTTTTGCTACAAAGGGGGAGGAGTTAGTGATGAAAACCCTAATGCCACATTCCCTTACTTTTGTGGCATTAAGGTACCCTAAACTGGTGCACTAGTGAAGTTTTTTTTTTTTTGCAAAGAATATAATATTGCTTGATTATATCTGTTTGGCACTAATGCAGATACACTGCCATTATGTGGCATTCCAGATTGGGGTGGGGGGTGATTGGGATCATGATTTCTGGGTAAATAGTTTATTTTATATTCTCTTTGGTGTTCATTTTCATATTGTCATATGTTTTGCTCTGTTGTGTGTGGTGTTATTTCTTGCTATCTAAACATTTTCAATAAAGCATATTAATTTTAAAAAAGAATTACACCTTTATATTTGGTGGTGAAACCCCTAGATATGCAACCCACAATTCTGTTTGCTTTAACCACTACACTTTTGCACTGTGTTGAGGGCTTCAGGTTGCTAGTTATGACTACCCTAGGTCCTTTTCTGTGTCAGAAACTATGGACTAGATGCACAAAGGGAGCAAGACAATCTGCATGTGCAGATAAAAGGCCTGCAAAACAGTGGAAATGCAAGTGCAATATATTCACAGTCAAAAATTCTGCAGGTGCAGAAAATCGCAAAGCAGGTGAGTTGAGAAATTCTGGAAGCGCTGAAGATCCACGTTTTCCGCAGCTGCATAAATAATATAAAAGACCCAGCAGACAGAAAAACAGCAGACAATCCATATTAAGTGGAGCAGGAGACTTTGACAGTCTCACACATGTTGCAGCAGAGACAGTACTCCCAGCAAAGCAAGCAACCAGTCCCACAACTGGGACCATGGGAGCACCACCTGTACCAGCAGGATCTTGCACCCAGTGGCAGTATATATCAGTTGGTTGTGTCTGAGGTGTTTCTTTCTCCTGCACCTGTAGCACACACTTCTGTCTGTTACCACCTCTGCCTCTACTGCCTGTGGAGCTTTTTTATGGGATGCATAGGATCATGTGGTTGTGCTTTGTTGCCTTTCAATGGAAATGTGTGCTAGTTTTTGGTGTAGCAGCTGACATTACTATGCAGCCCATATGTTTGCTGTTGTTTAATGTCTGAACCACCACTATGATTGTTTCCCAAGTGTTAGTACACTGCATTTGCTCAGGGGGAGTTACACCTCACTCTCCTTGGTTCAGCATGTGTGCAACATTTTTTCTGCAGCTACGGAAAAACAGTGGCTGAGAATAACCTTTTAAGAAGATATACTTTACAATGCCATTTTT
Source organism: Neoceratodus forsteri (assembly GCA_016271365.2). Lineage (NCBI taxonomy): Eukaryota > Metazoa > Chordata > Ceratodontiformes > Ceratodontidae > Neoceratodus > Neoceratodus forsteri. The sequence goes on along the minus strand of CM028134.1, from coordinate 312,482,512 downwards.
TTCTCAGGATTCTTCCACAGCTGTGTATTTTCTGCAGTCTGCAGTGTTTTTTTCCTGCAGCTGCAGGCTTTTTGTGCATATGATGCAGCACAATTACTCCCCATTTTCTGCAACTGCGTAAATTTTGGGGACTTGCACATTTTTTTCCCCTTCAAAGTGTTTTGTGAATCCTGCCTAATGTCTTTTATTCCCCCTAGTATTTGCATGGCTCTTGCTTCTAATGTGCATAACCTTGTACTTTTTAAATTGAACTCCTGTTACCAGATACCAGACCACCTCTCCAACTTTGCTAGATCCTCTTTTAGATCCCTGACTCCTTCCCCACACTTTTTGCATTGAACTCCAGTTGCCAGATAACAGACCACCTCTTCAGTTTAACTAGATTTTATGATAGATGCCTGATGCCTTCCTCTCTATCCACCCTCCACAGAGGTTGGTGTTGTCTGCAAAAAGGCAGATCTTGCCCTTTATGCTTCCCCCAGTGTTATTGATGAATACATTAAACAACAATGACTCCTGCAGGACCCAATTGGTGCCCCTCTAAGCCCCAATAGTTCCCCTCCCACTACCATTGTGTTCTCCCCCACATCCAGTATGTCACCCATCTTGTTAGTCTGCTTCCAGCTTCTAGATCTTCGAACTTTTTGATCAGTCTGTTGTGGAGGATGTAGTTGAAGGCCTTATGAAATTCAAAACATAGTACATCTACTGCCTGCCTCTGGTTCACCACATTCATAACTCAATGAAGTTGATCAAACTGATCTGACGTGACCTCCCTGACATAAACCCATGCTGTCTGTCATCCTGGAGCTCATTTGCCTCAAGGAACTCCGTTATACAATCCTTCAGGATGGTTTCCATCACCTTGCCAACTGTGGAGGTCAGGCTGACTGGTCTATAGTTTCCTATGTTGTCCTGTGCCATACTCATATGAAGGGGCACTACACTTGTGGTCTTCTGTTCTTGAGGCACCACTCCTGTATCCAGTGAACAGTTAAACAGGTCTGTCAGTGGGGTTGCAAGTACTGCCGGCAGCTCCCTCAGCACTCTGGTTCATATGCTATCCAGCCTAGGGTATACATACACCTTAAGGGCCCCTAGCCATTCAGTACTCTGTCCTCTATGATCAACTCCTTCCCCATTATCTCTCCCCTCTCTCCATCCCTATCTTCCCCTGTGGCACTAGACCATCCTTCTCTTTTGTAAAAATAGATCAGAAGTAATCTTTTAATACATGTGCCTTTTCTCTGTCATCGTTCAACCATCGAGCCCCCCTTTATTTTTCACAATGCCATCTTGTTTCTTCTTTGACTCCCTTCTCTGACATTAATTCCTTTTCTGGTTTGCCAGTCTCACCACCTTGCTAGCTGTCTTTACCTTCTCCAAGTAGTTGAACCTGTTTTCTTCATTTCAGAACTTCCTACACACACAGGATGACTCCCCTTTATCTTATACTGCCTGTCTCACTTTTTTGTGCACCAAATTGGCTTTCTGTGCTTAGACAACTAAGCACAGACCATTTTTTATCCAGTTCCTTTTTTCTTTTCTTTCCAGAGGTTCTGTTACTTACTAAGTTAAATCATGAGGTTTATATATTATCTGATTCCAGTGATTACTACCCTCTTTTACTTGGATTTAAAATCCTCATAACCCCTATCCAACCTCCCTATTTCTATAACCCCTAGTTCCCTTCCACAACCCTCCTCCTCCTCCTCCTCCCTTCCTCATTTCTGACTTCTTACTACCAGCAATAAAATTACAGATCCCTTCCCTTCCCAGTCTATTCCTTTCCTATGTAGATTCAATTTCCCCTTTTTGGATTCTGAATTGTCTCCCAAACTCTGTTCAGTTTCTTTTAATTTTTTTAATTCATTTATTTTTATTTAAGCTGATAAACAGATTGGCATCACTGCCATTTTTTCACAGCAACCAGTGTACACACAACACAACAAAAATACAATTAAAACATTAATTAAAACATGTACAATCAGAATATTGCTGTAAAACATTGTACAGATTAGATCTGAATACTTTCCGGTATCGTTCTTCACTCATGTAATGTAACTTTTCTATTTGCATATATTCAATATGTAAATTCTTCCATAGTATGTACTAAAGAGGAATAGGATCTGTCCAGAATCTTGCTATACATTGTCATACATTTATCAATGCTAAGTTAATAGTTTCTGAAGTGTTCCTTGAGGCAATTGCTTAATTGAAGATGTACCTAATGTGCAGAATTCCAGGTAACATATAAGTGCAACCCCAGCTATTTCATTCATTGTTGCAATTATTTTATTCCACACTGGTACCATAAATGTATATGTTATTATCACATATATGAGTGTTCCCCTTTGGGTTTTGCATCTGTTGCACATTGGGTGTGATGCTGTGTTCATTTTATTTAATAAATATAGGGGGAGATATTCAGAAATGTACCAAATGGTGGCGCAAGTCTGGCACAGCACAAGCCAGATGCGCCATGGCACACCGGGAGCCATATTCGGAAACTGTGCAACCAGATGTGCCAGCGTAAGCCCACTGAATATGGCACAGATGTGCCATGGAGCAACCAGAGTTGTACAGTTGCAACCATGGATGTGCGAAGCAGACCTGAGAACAAACCTAGTGAGCAGGGCAGGAGCAACAGGCCCAGGAACATATAGCCAAGGAAGCACAGGGACAAGGAGCACAGGACCCTACCAACGGGGTACATCTGGGTACACAGAAACACTGATGTTGAGGGAACACAGGGCACCAGGAGATAGTGCACAGCCACCATCAGTGTTGCTGTGCACTGCCCCCACAACAGCTGATCCACGGCCATGTGACAGGAATGGTCCCCAGAACTACACCTCAGAATCCAATTGCGGCCTGACCAACAGGTGACAAAAGTGGACAATGGCTAATGCCAGCCTGCTATCGAAGCTCCCTTCCATGCAGCCCAATGGCCTGCTAGCCATGGGCAATGCCAGGCTGCAGTGGGTGTCAACCCCTATGTCCATGGACAAAAAAACACCCAGGACCCCACCCCCACAGGCACCAAAGGATGCAGATCCCAGGCAGGTGGCCACTCCCCATGTGACTGGAAGTGCACCAATGTATGCCAATGTCCAGTCACCAACAGGTGGCTCAGACCTCCAGGACACCTAGGTCCATGTGCATATCCTCCCCACCTGCCTGCCCACTCCAGTTCAAGTCCTCACGGTGACTGTGAAGAGAAACAACAAACCCTACCGAACCTTGGATATATCCCCCAACACCACGTGAAACACCACTGGAAGCAACATGGAACCCTCAGGAACCCCACACTTTTCCCTTCCCCACACACTGACACCATGGACTAGTACTTCACAACTGCAGCATGGCTGCACATGCCACCCACAAAACAGACATGGACACAGGCATGTAGCAAAATAAACACTTTATAACAATATAGAAACACCTACACAAACAATTGAAACAAGGGTCTGGGACAGGGAGATAGAAAGCAGGATGGGGACAGGATATAGGGGCTGTACAACAGGATGGGGAACTGCAGGAAAATAGGGAAAGCATGGGAATGGGGGCAATTAATAGTGCAGGCCTAGTGTCAGCCATGGCCAGATGTTCTGAGCTGCTCCATGGCTCTCCTCACGGCTGCTGTCTCCCACATGGTGGGCCTCTGTACTATTAGGACTCTGCAGCACAACCAGGATCCAGGTCAAGGCCTGTAACTGGGGCCTTGCCCCCCTCTGGCCTGCTATCCATCATCCACCTAGGGGAAGGGACAGGACAGGCAATTAGTGCAATCCCTCAAAGATGCCTTCCTACCCACAGCATGCAGTGGACAGTGGGGGCAGACACCCCTGGAGAGGCCACAATGGACCCTTTCATGGAGGGCCACATCAGCCATCCACAAGGAACACCACAGTGGTGCAGACAGGTGGATGGTGCAGTGCAGTATGCACATGTGCACACGGGTGTGGTCACAATGCACAGAGCAAAGGTACTGCCACCGCACACATGATGGAAGCTGTGTGCATGCCCCCCCAACAGCCAGAACATGGTGGGCGAGGGACGTGCCACAGTGACATGCACAATGGACAGTGTGCCAAACACAGCTGTGTGGGCACATGGCTGAGGCTACCATGGCCAGACCCAGTCCCCACTGCTGTCCCACAGAGACACATACAAGGAATGTGACAAAGTTTACCTGCCCTGTGCAGTGCAGTGGGTGCTGCCTACTGATCCCTACACCTGCCACAACTGCCAAGGCCCACCTGTGGTCCTCTGGCCCAGTGGAAGGAATGAAGATAGGAGAGCATGAGTATGCAAGTCGTATGGAGAGTTCCCCATCACCACACAGCCTGCATGGTGCAGAGCATGTCCCTGTCCATACTGAGGCCTCCATGCCAGCATGAATGCAACATGCACAGCAGCCATGCATGACACGCAGTGCCCACCAGGACTGTGTTGTACCCTCATTGCAAACCATGCTGCACAGCCCTACACACACTACAGTAGTGCCGGAAGAAGGTAAGCACAGACAAGAAGCACATTGAAGAGAAGTTGCTGGCCATACGGGCATCCCCAGGGTGACCAGCGGTGGCCTGCCCACAGCGCCACAACTGATGGCCATGGAGAAACTTGTTGCAGCCACCATCAGCCACATGGCAGTGGAGGGTGTGCCTGGTGGTGGATTCCAGATGGGTGGCAGCCCCTCACTGGATGGTGAGTATGCACTCAACAGATAGGCATGGCAGGTGTGGGCTGGATGTGCAGGTTTGCCTCCTGCTGTGCTGCATTCCACATGCATGTGTGGACATGGCCCTGCATTGCACCATGCTGACAAGCAGCAGCAGAGACATGCACATGGGTGGAGAGGGTGCATGGTTGATGGAACACCACTAACCATCTATTTCTGTCTTGCAGCACCATCACACCTCTGTGAGGAGGACCAGGCGTGGGCAGACATGGACACAGACATGGATGCCATGCCATCTACATTCACAGGCATCATGAGCAGGGACAGGCTGTGGTTTGGCAGTGTGGGTCAGGTCAATGTACTAGGCCTGGGGTTGGACAATGCCCTGGCTGAGAGTCTGCAGGATGACAACCTGTACTTGCTGTGTGTGGAAACGCAGCTTGGGGCAGTGTCCAGCTCAGATGATGATATATCCCTGGTCCTGAACAGCATAGGGGTTGTGATGCCTAACGCACCCCTGCCCACATCACACACACCATTAGGGCCCAGTTCTATTCCTGCAGCTGCACAGCTGCCACCCATCCCCGTCCGGGGCTGTGGTGTGCAGTACCACCACTGTATCCAGAATGGGCAGTGGTGCTGTTGTAGCCATGGCAGCACAGGGCAATGCCCACCAGATGGTTGGGCAGCAGCAACAGTATGCAGGTACCACCAGGCAGTGCAACACGATGTCCACTGCCAGTGCGCCTGATGACACCGTACCACCTGTATAGCCCACTGTGCAGCGTCCACCTGAGCAGGAGGTTGTGCAACATGCTGTGTTACCCCCAGCAGCTTGGCAGACAGAAAAGGAGCTGCAGGATACCTAGTGGCTGGCAGAGTACACCCAGTTGCTGTGGGCATCTGTGGAGAACCAGGCAATGCTTGCCACTGAGGTGCATGCCCTGGCGGGCAGAGATACACCAGATGGCTGAGCAGCAGGCCAGGTGCGATGCTAGGCTAATGGATGAGCTCTACTAGATGCTGTAGGCCATGACTGCATCACTGGACTGCATGACTGGTGCCATTGTGGTGTCGATGGACCACATGACCAGTACCAATGTGGCTGGGATTGCGTTAGTGGCAGCCACTGGGCTTGGTCATGTGCAGAGGACCCCCCACAGTGCACTATCCACCCCAATGTCCCAGCGTCTGGTGACCCCCTCACAGCAGACGCCGGGCTCCGATGTTGGCATCCCAGGCACCCCCGGGGCTGGCCTTTTTGGCCATCTCTACATCCCTGCAAGGACACGGTCACAGTCCCAGACATCAACCCCTGGGGGGGCAACTGACACCCCCCCCGTGGCTGATACACTGCCTGCGTCTGCTGATTGACCCTGGCACAGCTGACCACATGGCCATAGTGGCTGTGGGACCGCACAGATGGCATGACATGTCTGCTGCCTGACCTGCTGTCCACTGCTGCTGCCCCATGCACATGTGGGCAGTGGTGGTGCAGCACGTATGTGGTGGTGCACATGTGTGCTGTGCCGCATGTCCCCTGTGTGTGCTTACTGGGCTGCTGGGACATATGGCAAGGGTGTGATGAGGGCAGGTCTGCACCAGTTGTGTCTGTGCACTGGTGTCATGCATCTAATCCATGCCATGTTTCTCAGCCTGTGTATGTGTGTGCATGCCTGTGCTGTGCGTGTGTGCACCCATGTGCCAGTGCCTCTGCCATGACTGCTGTGTGCCCCTGTCCCTGCATGCATCCTGCTGTGCATGTGCATGTCAGTGTGTGGTGTGCTGGTCTGTGTGACCTATGCATGTGTGCCACTACACTTACCTGCGTTCCCTATAATGCTCCAGTGCAATGGTATCCCTGTGCCTCCGTGCCTCCTGCACCAGGTGGGGATACCTTCTTCCTGGTGGCAGCTGCCCACCACCGTCCAGACCATTACCACCATCATCCCCACTACTGTCACTCTCATCGGCCTTGACAGCTATCCCATGGTCAATGGCCAGGTTGTGCAGGATGCAGCAGGCCAGGAATATGCCACAGGCTTTTGATGGGCTGTATTGTAGGGCATCGCCTAACCTGTCTAGGCAATGGAATCACATCTTTAGCATGCCAAAGACTCGCTTGATGATATTGCTTGTGCTGGCATGTACCTCATTGTATCTCTCCTCCATGGGGGATGATGGTCACCAGTAGGGGGTGAGCAGCCATGGCCTTAGGGGATATGCGCTGTCACCTGTGTGGAGAATGACAAGGTTATCCCTGTACTGTGCTGAACCACCTCCTGCCCCCTGTCACCCACTGTCCACTAGTCCATGCCTGCCCTGCCTGCCCTCTCTCACCCTCAGGCTGGTGCCTCCCAGGCACCCTGGCCTATGATCTACTCACCCACAAGGTGGCCCATGAGGATGTCCCCAAGTTTGAACCTCTGGCACAGTGCAGAGCTGTGCCAGATGAATGTGTCATGTGCACTCCCTGGGCACAGACATTGATGATGCATCCCATGACATTGTAGCCCTTCCTGTTGATATATACTTGATCCTCTGGGCCAGATCATATGTGGATGCCCTCATGGTTGCAGTCTATTGCCTCAATCATGCCTGGCATGTGTGCAACCCTGTGGAAGTCCTGCACATTTGCTGTCCACTCTGCCTGTGTGCTGGGGAAACATATGAAAACCAAAGCATGTGGCAGCAAAGCGTTGAGGAATTGTGTGAGTAAGTGGGACGTGGCCAACTGGGTGATGCCCCTTGGTGTCCCCTGTTGGTCTTTGGAAGGTGTCGTGGTGAGCAGGCACATCACGGCAGTCACCTTAGTCTCCACTGTCATGGCATGACTATGTCTGGTGGGTGCCTGCATCTCCTCACTGCCCAGCTCACAGAACTGCCTCAGGATTTCCCTATTCAGGTGGTACTTGCCCACTATTTCCATATCACTCTAGTTTTCAAATGTGATACAGGCACGGTACCACCTGTGTCAGGTAATACCACTGCCGGGCCCTTCATTGGCCATATTGGTGTTCCTCCTGCATCCTCACATACTTCATTACTGCTTCCATTAGGAATTGTGTACTTTCCATTGCTCTCTGTGGTGTCCCCCTCTGGCTCTCTCTGCATCTCTGGGCACAGAGTTGCGCATCTGCTGTCTGTGTGTTTGAGCCAGTTTTTATAGGCTCAAGTCTGGCTGGCACATCTTGGGGTTTGCTCCGTACTTGCACCGTGGTTTCTGGTTAAATATACCGTTGCACCATATATTCATGGGAATGCCCCTACACTTGCGCTGCATACAGTATATTTGTGCCATGGCACAATGGGACTTATGCTGTGCAGCCGCTGTCTTTGAATATCGCTCAGTGGTGCAAGTCTGTGGTTGCACCAGCATAGCTTAGTTGTGCCATGCACAACTGCTCTGAATATCTCCCCCATCGTGTATGATATATATGGTGAAACATGTTGAATTGTATTTGATTTAATTTATTGTTTGCAGAGACCTTTGTGTTTTCTATAATCTCTCACCACTTAATTTCATAAATTCTGTTTCCTTATTCTTTTTCCCAACTTTGTCATAGTTTATTTAGATTGTCTCTTTGCATATCTAGTATTTTATTGAAAATTTTTGATATTACCTTAGCTTCTATTTTCATTACTATTTCCTGTGCTGAAGTAATTATAGGTTTAACTAGACCAGCCCCAATACATTTTTTTCATGTATTATCTAATTTTAGTGTATATAAATTTATCTTTTTCGAGCAGAATGAACGTACACTGTAAGTCTTTGAAAGTCCTGAAATTTTGCCTTGATATAAATCTACTACTTGTGTTATCCTTTTGGTTTCCCAGGGATTATATTTTTGATCATATGCCTGTCTACCTGTTACTCCAATTGTATGTGAGTGTGTATATTTATTCTTAAGTTCTCTTTGTTATCTTATGGTATTCTTGAACACCATTTTAGTGAACCTTGTACAGGGATTACTTACCTTTTAAAAATATTGTTATATAGTGTATACATGTCCATATTTCTGATCATAGATTTTAATATTATTGTCTTAGAAGTGCTCTGAGTGCACCCACAATGGTGGATCTTCTATATAATATCCTAATTTTTGGTTTATTACTATGGTATATTGATACCTTTGAAATGTTGGTCATTTTAAACCTGCTTGATTATATGTAGCATGTACAGTAGCTTCTGTGATGACATTCTGGCATTTCCCCCCTTCCAAAGAAAATTCCTTGTAACTGTATCCTGTTCTTCAAATAGTTTTTTTTCTTGCATAATTAATGGCATGGATTGTAGTATGTATAAGATTCACAGGAGGATACTCATCTTAACTACCAGAACCTTTCCCAAGAGTGATATTGGTAGATTTTCCCATATCTCTAGATCCCCTTTTATCTAAAGTATTAATGGATTGAAGTTTATTTCCATTAGTTTTGTAATACATTCACTAATGTAATTCCCAGGTATTTTTGTTATCTACTATTCTGAATGGTATTACAGTCCCAACCTGAAAGTGAATATTTTTTAGATTGATCCTCAGTATTTCTGATTTGTTTTAGTTTATTTTGCAACAAGAGACCTTTCCAAAATTTAATATAATTTCAATTACTTTTGGTGTTATCTCACCTGGGTTTGCAATGTGTAGTATTACTTCATGTCTCATCTGTGTACAAAAATATTTTTATATTTTGATCTCTGGCCTTGACTTGAGTTATTTCTATGTACTCTCTGAATTGTGTTGCTAGTGGTTCTATTATTAAGGCAAATAATAAAGGAGAAAGTGGGTAGCCTTGTCTAGTACCTCTCTGTAAGTACAGTCCAACACCGTTTATTCAAACTACATGGGAGGCACAAAATAAGTTTGGATAAATGGGAGGTTGGGTAAGAGAAATTAAATCATAATCGATTACAGAATGTAGCCGAAACACACCGTACAAAAGACTACAGTACTTTAATCAGTTTGTGATGCAATTTAAAAAGTTACAAACACAGGAAAACACAATAAATAATGGAAAACACCATAAATACTGATGAATAAATATTGACATGCTATAAAATGGATCATTTACAAAAATCAGTCATTGACCACTGTTTGCAACTGCCTAGCTGTTTTCGGGCAGCACACAGCTTTATGTTCCATAGTAACATGACCTGCACATTGTCACAGTCAGGCTGGCTTTCTAAATATAAAATACATTTCCCCAGCATATCAACTACCTCACCATGTGTAGGTGGAACAACGGGTGGTTCATGTTCTTTTTCCTCATCCTCCGAGTCTGGTACCGGCTTCTCTGGCTCCGTAACAAAGTCGACTGTGGCATTGTCGGACAGCACCTCTTGACCCTTGTCTTCAGAGTCACAGCTTACTCAGTCAGAGATTTCTTGCTCAGTCAGGTTCTGTGGTAGTGAAGAAGCGAGTGCTGTTAACTTAGCTGTGACATCATCTGCAGCAATTTCTGTCATTTCATTCTGGTGAGTAACATTGTCAGATCCCCCATCAGAACTGCAGGCTTTTATTCCCAATTTAATCCAGGATTTTCTTGATGCTCTCTGGTCGGACAGTGTCCCATACCTCCGAAGCCATGTAAATGGCATCTTTCAAGGTTACTAAATTTATGATGCTGTTGAGGGGTGGTTGCTAATTTTCTTCTGCCAAAACAGTGTGTAGCAATTTCTTGCGGTACCCACACTTGAAGATCTCAAGTACAACTTGATCGCAAGGCTGGAGTCTTGATGTTGTGTTTGCTGGTAAAAAAAGCACGTGAATGCTACCGTCTCTGGTTCATACCTCTGGGATTTCAGGGTGTGCAGGGGAGTTATCCACTAACAAAATTGCTTTAAGTGGCAGCCTTTGTGAGTGCAGGTATCGCTTGACTTGGGGGACAAAGTTTGCAGAAAACCAGTGGGTGAAAATGTTCCCATCCATCCAAGCATTTCACTGTGATTCATATTGTATGGGTAGTGATGCCATGTTGAGATGTTTAAAACACTGTGGCTCCCGTGATTTACCAACCAGCACAAGTTTCATTTTATGCCCCACTTCATTAACACAACCCAGAATCGTAACACGGTCCTTTTGCTTTTTGAACCCTGGGGAATCTAGTTTAGATCCATGAGCTAACGTGTGGTCTGGGAGACATTTCCAATAGAGGCCAGTCTCATCAGCATTAATCAGCTGTTCTGGCACAAGGCATTCACTCTCAATCATAGTTTTCAGCTTCTCTATAAAAGGGGAACTGTCCTCCTCGGCAGCACTCAGGTGCTTCATGCAAAGTTTTAGCTGTCTAATTCCATGTCTCCTTTTAAATCTGTTTGGCCACCCCTCACTGGCCGCAAATGTCTCTTTGTTTCCCAGTCACTGATGGAACTGCAGAGCTTTCTCCTGAAGGAGTGGTCCTGAAATTGGGGTTCCTTTTTCCCTTTCTTGAGAAAACCACAGATAAATTGCCTTATCCCTGTTGTTATCGTTACAGGTACACATGTTTTTCTGTCATATCAACCAGCTTCTCCTTCCATGGTTAGGGTAAAATCTCTTAGCTTTTCTTCAAAGGCTTTTATATCACTTATTGTAGATTTACCTACACCATATTCTCCCGCTAAAACAATAGCACGCTCCCCATTCTCCAGCCATTCTACAATTCTGACTTTGTCTGCCAGTGAGAGGACTACCTGTTTGCATTTGGAAGCCATTCCTGAGGTGAGGGGAGGTGAGATGTGGTTCCAACTAAAGGTAAGGTTTTTCTACGTGTGGTAATCAGCCACTAATTAAAATCACTTGTTGCACATTGGGGAACATAAAGACTGAGTGCTGATAACCACACTTCCTATTAAGCACCAGTAATATAACTCCTGAGCAACAATCAAATGACTTAATAGCCCTTACCATAACATAATAGCCATATTAACATCAATTAACAGCTGTTCATCATACCTATAGCAGTGTGCTTTTCTAATTCCAACATCTTGTGAGACACTAATGACAGGCAGCAATTAAGTGATAATTGACCTCGAGGAGACTGCATTTTCTAGTTTCTACATGCCTAGGACAAACTGGTTCATTAGATAGAGAGTTCGGTTTAGGGGAGGCCAGATAAATGGGGTTGGACAGTAGATTTTCAGCAAGGTTTCCTGATTCAATAGTACAACTGCATTTGGGCTGTTGTATAATAATCTAGTCCAGTGTATATATATTTTCACCAAAGTCTGCCTTTTCCATCATGTAAAACAAGAACTTCTACCCTCAAAAGCCTTTTTGGCATCTAATGCTATTAGAATTGTGTTGGTGTTTTGGCTTTTGTGTATTATGCTTATTATATTTCTGATGTTACTGTAAATCCTTCTACCCTTAACACATTCCATTTGGTTCTTCTGACTTATGATTGGTAGTATGTTAACTAATCTCATTGCCAGTATTTTTGTTAATAATTTATCATTAGAGTGTATTAAGCAAATTGGGTTGTAAGTTAAGCATTGCTTTTGATCCTTTCCTTATCGCTTTCATTACTACAATTTGATCTTCTTGAAAACTTTCTGGTGCCTGATTCTGTTGAGTAACAAAAAAAAATAAATAGTTTTGTAAGTATTGGTACTAATTCTGTTTTGAAAGTGTTATCAATTTGTATTGCAAACCAATAGGGCCTGGAGCTTTCCTCTTTTAATTTTCCTAATAGCTGCTTCTACCTCTGTTTCCATGAAAATGTAACTGTCTGTACCTTTGTCAATGATGATGCTACTGTAATACTCCTTAAAACTGAATATACTTTAAATAAAAAAAAACTGTATAATTTTAAAACTAGAGAATACACTGTCATAAATTTTGGTAGGCTCATAAACCATAAAAATGAGACTGCAAGTATCACTGTTCCAGTCTCTGGCTTAAAGGATGACTATGTTATAAGCAGCCAAAATGTGCAAGGTAGCACAAAATAATGGTAACTCAAATTGAGCAACTGAGCTTTGAGAAACTCAATTTGAGTGCCTGTGATGTGAGCTACCCTGAAAGGGTACAGAGACGTAGTTATATTGCCATGTTAGAGAAAAAAAACAGCAAGGTGGTAGGAGGGCAAAGGAAAGGACGGAGAGGGTTCAGGAAGTAAAAGGTATGTGGGCTGTAGTTTGGCGGTGTGCTGCCCAGCTGCCATTCAGTTTGGTGGTGAGGATGGTGGGTTACAGTGATGGAGGTCCAGGGTTCAAGGTTGGGTAGGGATTCTATTTTGTTTTATTGTGTGCGGCACTTAATTTTTTTTAAATGTCCGAGTCTCTCCCACTCCCCAACATGCACCACCCTGGAGATGACAATCCTAATTTAGGGGGTGCCAGGGGTGCAGCCCCCTGCATAGATACTTTGCTGTTGGTTTCTTGTCACTGCTGTTGGGTTCACTGGGGACTGTACATCACTGTTTTGATTTTTGGCAATGTACACTCACTGCAACAGTAATCACTGTTATCATACTGGGTTATTGTACTGGGAGTTGAACGGGAGAAGGCGATTGGCTCATATGTTCTATTCACCTGCATTGGCATGTCCAACAAGTCCCCTCATTCAGTAGTATATTGTCAATTTTTTTCTTAAAAATGTTTAAACTCTCACTATTAACCACATCACTGGGAAGGCTGTACCACAGCCTACCAGTACATTGAAGAAAAAAATGATATCTTCCATTGTTTTTCACTGTATCTAGTTTGATTTGCATTTTATGTGCCCTAAGGCAGTTAGGTTTAACCTGGATGTTAACCCCCATTTCTTCCATGAGTTCCTTTTCCTGCACAATTTTATACAGTGTCAACAAATCTTCCCAATTCTCCTCTGTTCCAGGCTATATACAGTGGTGTGAAAAAGTATTTGCCCCTTCCTGATTTTCTCTATTATTGCATATTTGTCGCACTGGGTGTTTTCAGGTCTTTAGACAAAATGTAATATTAGATAAAGGGAACCGGAGTGAACAAATAACACTTGTTTTTTTTTACTTATTTCATTTATTTAATGAAAAAAGTTAACCAACACCAACTGGCACTGTGTGATAAAGTAATTGCCCCCTAGTTAAATCAACCCAATTAAAGGGATAATTAGAGTCAGCTGATTGAACACTGCCAGGCTTGATTACAGCCAGCCCTGCTCAATATAAACCTCACTTATTTTTACCCTTACTATCAGAGCCACATTGCCAGCACAAAGATTCAACAAGCACATTATGCCACGATCAAAGGAAGTTCCTGAAAAGATCAGAAAAAAAGTTGTTGCTATCTATCAGTCTGGAAAGGGTTGCAAAGCTATTTCTAAGGCTCTGGGACTCCATTGAACCACAGTGAGAGCCATAATCTCCAAATGGAGAACACTTGGAACAGTAGTGATTCTTCCCAGGAGTGGGCGGCCTGCCAAAATTACTCCAAGGCGCAGCGTAAAATCATCCAGGATGTCTCAAAGGATCCTAAAACAACATCCAAAGAACTGCAGGCTTCTCTTGCCTCAGCTAAGGTCAGTGTTCATGACTCCACAATCAGAAAGAGACTGGGCAAAAATGGGCTTCATGGGAGAGTAGCAAGGCGGAAACCACTGCTAACCAAGAAGAACATAAATGCTCATCTCTCAATTGCCAAGAAGCACCTGGATGATCCACAAGCCTTTTGGGAAAGTATTCTATGGACAGATGAGTCCAAAGTGGAACTTTTTGGATGACATGGATTCCATTATGTCTGGCGTAAAGCAAACACAGCATTCCACAGTAAGAACATCATACCAACAGTCAAACATGGTGGTGGTAGTGTGATGGTGTGGGGATGCTTTGCTGCCTCAGGACCTGGACGACTTGCCATAATTGAAGGAACCATGAATTCTGCTCTGTACCAGAAAATTCTTAAGGAGCATGTCCGGTCATCCGTCCGTCAGCTGAAGCGTAGTTGGGTCATGCAGCAAGACAATGATCCAAAACACAAAAGCAAGTCCACATCAGAATAGCTGAAAAGAAGTAAAATTAAAGTTTTGGAGTGGCCTAGTCAAAGTCCAGACCTAAACCCAATAGAGATGCTGTGGCAGGACCTGAAACGAGCAGTTCATGCTCGAAAACCTACCAATGTTACTGAATTAAAGCAGTTCTGTGAGGAAGAGTGGGCTAAAATTCCTCCACAGCGATGTGAAAGACTGATATTGAATTATAGGAAGCGTTTGGTTGCAGTCATTGCAGCTAAAAGTGGCGTAACCAGTTATTAAGAGTAAGGGGGCAATTACTTTTTCACACAGTGCCAGTTACTGTTGGTTAACTGTTTTCATTAAATAAATGAAATAAGTAAAAAAAAAACAAGTGTTATTTGTTCACTCAGGTTCCCTTTATCTAATATTACATTT
The DNA here is from genome assembly GCA_016271365.2 of Neoceratodus forsteri. Lineage (NCBI taxonomy): Eukaryota > Metazoa > Chordata > Ceratodontiformes > Ceratodontidae > Neoceratodus > Neoceratodus forsteri. The sequence continues at coordinate 312,467,482 of CM028134.1, read as the reverse complement.
TATCTAAAGACCTGAAAACATCCAGTATGACAAATATGTAATAATAGAGAAAATCAGGAAGGGGGCAAATACTTTTTCACACCACTGTAGCCCTAGATGTTTTAACCTATTTTCATAGCTGTGATTGCAGAGATGATTAATCATTATTATGACTGTCTGCTGTGCCATCGCTATTTGGTCCACCTCTCCCCTGAGATGCAGGCTTCACAGTGGAGAACCATAATCCAGATGGGGTCTGATATAACACCTATATAGAGGTATGATGCAGTTTTCTGCTCTATTTATAAATCCTCTCTTGATATTTCTGATCATATAATTTGATTTTTGTATCAGAGTTGTACAGAAAGCCCAAAAGTTTAGTTTAATTTAATATCTACTACTATTCCAAAATCTCTTTCCTTTCAATGTTTTTTAGTGGAAATGTGTTGATGTAATAATTTTGATGTGTGTTATGTTTCCAATGCACATCACAATACACTTACTGTATCAACACTAAATGTCATTTACTTCTCTAAGGACCAATCCTCTATTATTTTTAAGTCATCCTGTAAGCTTTTGACTCCTTCAGGTGTGTTGACAGGGCCACCCAATTATACATTGTCTGTGAACTTCACCACATAATGAATTATCCCATGTTGGAGGTAGCTGATATACAATGCAAACAAATCTGGTCCCAAGACAGAGCCCTGGGGGCACCACTCAATACATCACAATAAATTGAAAGACATCCCCTTAATCTAGCCCTCTGTTTTCTTGATGTTAACCAGTTACTAATCCACATAGTTATCTTCCCATCTACAGTATTCCCATATGATACTTCTTTTAGTAAGGGGATTGTAAGGAATTTTGTCAAAAGCTTTCTGGAAGTCTAGGTAGACAATATTCACTGGTATGTTATTATTAATGCTTTTGTTCACATTTTCATAACAACTCGGTTGATTAGTCAGACATGCTCTATTTTATTTAAAACCATTTTGTTTTATATCCTCGTAGTCAATGCAGTTTAAATTTTCTTCAAGTTTTTTTAGAAAGCTTTCAGCAATCTTATATAGGATCTGGGTCAAGCTAATAGCCAAATAGTTAAAGAGTAAGGCTCTGCCTCCTTTTCTGAATAAAGGAACCACTGCGGCCAACATCCAATCCTGTGGTACCACACCAGTTGAAAAGGAGATGTTAAATAATACTGCCAATGGTTTAGAAATCTAATGGCGAACTTCCCTTAGAGATCGTGGGTGTAATTGATCCGATCCTGCTGATTTATTTACTTTAAGTTTCTCCAGTAGACTTTCAATTTCCTGGTCATTTATTTCCGGGGATAAGTCTGAAAAAAAAATTTCTTTAAAATTTATACTACCACCACAACCTTTGTCAAACACTGTGCAGAAGTAAGAATTAAAAGCATCTGCCATTCCATTGGTTTTTCCTAATTCCTTTCCTTCATGATTGATGGGACCTATTTGGGAAGTGTTCTCATTTTGATTGTTGACGTATGCAAAGAAATGTTTTCTATTTTCTTTTCTATATGAAATATTAAACTTTAACTTATTCCTTTCAACCCTCATCATTTTTTTAATACTTTTAATTCTTTCTTATATGACACAATATTGTCTTCTGTGCTCATTTCTTTTTCATGTTGCACTTTTTTTCTTTTTTGAGCATTGCTTCACTATCCTGTTGGTGCACCACATTAATAGTTTACCCTTTTATTGTACATTTTGTACAGGATATGTACTTTTCTTCCACCAGCAACAGTTTATTTTTTATGATTTCCCATATTTGTTCAATATTTTCATTTTGTAATGAGTGCATCCAGTTCTAGTTAGATAGCTTATTTCTGATTTTGTTAAAGTTAACCTTATTATAATTTTTTTTATAAATGTCTTTATAAATGTTTCACCCCTTACTGCTACAGTCTTGACACTTGACACTCAACACTGTCAATCACGCTCTCCTCCTGACTCAACTACAGAACCTGGGGGTTGCAACCAATGCTGTCTGCTGGTTCAAGGACTACCAAACACACAGAAGCCAACGTGTAAAAATTGGGCACACAGTATCTAACTCCAATGAGGTATCTTTAGGAGTCTCACAGGGGTCAATACTGGGGCCCGTACTGTTCAGCCTCTTCCTAAATAATCTTCCTGAAGCCTGTGACACTAAACTGATACTTTACGCAGATGACGCTGTGCTTCTCACCAGCAGTTTATCAATAGTTGCCCTCCACTCCCAGCTGCAGGCATCCTTCTACAAGCTGGAAGACTGGTTCTGTAGCCATAAACTTCTATTAAACTACAAAAAAGGTGATGCTCACAGCCAGCCCACAGCACAAAAAGAAGCTCCCTCCCCTCACCATCTCCAATAAAGTCAGTGAGTTGCTGGAACAAGTTCAGACCTTCAAGTACCTCGGGGTCACCGTTGATGACTGCCTCACCTTCACCAATCCAAGCACTCAATGATAAGTTTAAATGCTACATTGACAAGCATTTAAACTAGCAAAGGGGGGTGGCAGGCCAGCAAGGAGAGTACCAACTTGCTCACCCCCCACAGCTAGCAGTGGAACCAGTGAACCAGAGGAGTGGCTATCTCTGCAAAGCAATGTGCAAAAGATAGAGATTAGTGCCCAAGAGGTGGATAAGCAGAAAAGGGGCAAAATTCAGCAGAAGGGCAGACAGCAAGGAGAATCAGGGATAAATGACAACCAAGGAAGGGGCTGGAGTAGAACAGTGAAACAGTCTAGGGAGGTCAAATCATGGAAAGCCATGTGTGCAAATGCCAGAAGCCTTAGCAACAAGATGGAAGATCTGGAGGCTGTCATGGGACAGTCAGACCTGGACATTGTGGCCATCACTGAAACCTGGTGTAATGATAACCACAACTGGGAGATGGCCATACCTGGCTTCAACATATTCAGAAGAGACAGAGCAGGCAGGAAGGGAGGAGGAGTGCACTGTATGTGAAAAATGACATAAGGCCACAGAGATCCAGGAGGAACAAAATGGGGAGAGATACTGTGGGTTAAGCTGGAAAGGAAAATGGGACAGCCATCCACACAGGTGTGATCTATAGACCACCAGCCCAGGAGGAAGAAACAGATAGGAGTTGATGCTAGCCATCCAAAGGATGGCAGACAATGGTGAGTAGTACTGGTTGGAGACTTCAATATTCCAGATGTGGACTGGAGCATCCAGCAGCAGCATCAACTAGGAGCAGATTTATCCTGGAGTCCCTTCAGGGTGCCTTCCTCAAGCAACTGGTCATGGAACCAACTCAGCAGAAGGCAATACTGGACCTTGTGCTCACAAACAGGGGCAGTGTGATGGGGTATCAGTGGGGGAGCACCTGGGAAACAGTGACCACCAGTCATTGTGGTTTGAAATCACAGAAAGAGCAGAACCAAACCACACAAAAACACATATCCTGGATTTTAGGTGGCAGACTTTGGGAAAATGGGTAGATACTTGAAAGAGGCATTAAGGGAATGGGACAGGAATCAGGGGTTGAGGAACAGTGGGCAGTATTTAAAATGGGGATTACAAGAACAACAGAATTATGCATTAAGCAGGTTAGCAAGAGGAAAAGGAAGAGGAGACCATTATGGTTTTCCAAAGAGGTAGCAAAGAAAGTGAAAGCCAAAAGACTGCATTCAGGCAATACAAAAGACACAGGCAGAAGGAATAGGGAGAAGTACCAGGAGAAGCAAAGGGAGGCAGGGAGGTCAGTAAAGAGGCCAAAGCTCAGACAGAAGAACACATTGCAAAATCAGTGGGTAGAGAGGACAAAACCTTTACAGGTACATAAGTGAAAAAGAAAGACAAAGGGAGGGATAGTGAGACTGAAGGGGAGGATGGAGGCTGCGTGGAGGATGACAACAGTAAAGCTGACATATTGAACAGGTATTTCTGCTCAGTCTTTACTGAGGAAGAGGAGGTAATGGGTCTGAAGGGAGTACAAGGGTGAGAATGGTGCAGAATGGACACAAGTCCCTTTACACGAGAAAGGGTCCTGAAGGAACTGGAAGTAATAAGAGTTGATAAAGCAATGGGTCCAGATGGGGTGCACCTCAGGGTCCTTAAAGAACTAAGAGAGGTGGTGGCTGAACCTCTGGCTATCCTGTTTAGCCAATCACTGGAAACAGGGGAGGTACCCAAAGACTGGAGGACAGCAGATGTAGTCCCCTTATACAAAAGTGGGAACAAAGAGGAAGCAGGGAACTCCAGACCAGTCAGCCTCACCTCGGTAGTGGGGAAGATCATGGAAGCACTACTGAAGGAGAGATTGGTGGAACATCTGGTTGTCAATGGACTACACCAGGGGGAGGTCATGTCAGACCAACCTCATTGAATTTTTGACTGGGTGACTAGGGAGGTGGATCAGGGGAGGGCAGTGGACATGGCCTATTTGGACTTCAGCAAGGCCTTTGACACTGTGCCACATAGAAGACTATTACACAAACTGGGGAATATGGGTGTGGGCAGGACAGTAGTGTGGTGGGTAGGTAACTGGCTGGGTGGCAGGACACAGAGGTGAGTGGTAAATGGCTGTCACTCCACAGAGGGAAGAGTGACCAGTGGGGTACCCAGGATCAGTACTGGGACCGTTCTATTCAACATCTTCATCAGTGATATTGCGGCAGGACCTAGAAGGCAGAATTTCACTGTTAGCTGATGACACAAAGCTCTGTAACAGAGTAGACACACCAGAGGTGTAGACAGAATGAGAAGCGACCTGCAGAAACTTGAAGAATGGCCAGGGTTTGGCAGTTGAAATTCAATGCAAAGAAGTGCAAGATAATGCATATGGGACAAAAACCCTGGCACAATATATCAATTGGGGGTGAGGATATAGCATGCACCAAGCAGGAAAGGATCTTGGGTTGTCATCTCTGATGACCCTGGTAGGAAACAGTGTGACAAGGCAGGCAGGCAAATAGGATGCTGGGATGTATAGGCAGGGGCATCACCAGCAGGAAAAGGGAGGTCATAATTCCACTATACAAGACACTAGTGAGGCCCCACCTGGAGTACAGTGTACAGTTCTGGAGACCATACTCAGTAAGGACATAGACAGGGTAGAGAAGGTTCAGAGGAGGGCAACAAAGATGGTGCATGGATTGCATCACAAGTCCTATGAAGACAGGTTGAAGGAACTGAACATGTACTCCTGGAGGAGAGGAGGGAGAGAGGATATGATAGAGACATACAAGTATCTTACAGGGAGGAATAGGGTGCAGGAAAACACTATTTTAAGCAAAAAGATGTTCCAGAACTAGAGGGCATGGGATGAAGTTGAGGAGGGATCATTCAGAGGAAACATGAGAAAGAATTCTTCACAGAACGGGTGGTGGACAAGTGGAACACCCTGCCAGAGGAAGTGGTGGGGGCTGAAACAATCATGGGATTTAAGAATGCATGGGATAGACATAAAGGAATTCTGGAGGTCAGGGGTAAGGGGCAACAGACTTCTAGGAAAACAAACTGAACTTACAAGCTCAAATGGGCAGACTGGGTGGGCCACAGGCCCTTATCTGCTGACACTGTCTATGTATCTATGTATCTATATACCCAACACATCGACACAGTGGTAAAGGCAGTGAACAACAAGCTGGGTGTACTATATAGGCACAAAAAGTATCTCACTCCAGAGGCCCTCCGTCTCTCAGTCTCCAGCTCCATCCTTTCTACCATCGACTATGGATTGGTGGTCTATGGCGCAGCAACAGACACTGCACTAAAAAGGATTCACATTGCCCTCAACAAGGCACGTAGGCTCACAATGGTTGCAGATCGAAATACCCACACCTGCTCCTTATACAAGGAGACCAATTGGCTGCCACTAAAGAACAGGATTATATTCCAAAATTGTCTCCTTGGAAAAAAGGCACTAATGGGTAAAACCGCCCCATGCATTTCTAGCATCCTAACGCCAAGTGCTACCAGCTATACCACCAGAGGCAGGATGAGGGTGGCCCTATCAACACCTTTAGATCGAACTGTGCAGGGACAGCGTGCTTTCAGCTTTAGGGCCCCCCAATGGCTCAATGAAATCCCAGTGCACATTCTAAACTCCCAATGCATCTCGCAATTCAAAAATGGCCTAAGGCAACACCTTCTTACTAGGACAGTTTGTGACTGCCACTAGGACTCTAACACCCATAATGACACTCACCTACACTCTCCTTCCCCTTCCTTTTATACACACTCTTCCCTATTGCCCTATCCCTCTGTCTTCCTCTCCCCCTGTGCCTTTTCTCCCACTGGATCAACCTTAAAACCAACATACTACCACTACCTCCCCAACCTCCTAGACAAAGCCACTTCTTCTGGCTGCCCACTCCCCCCTGTCTCCCCTCCCCCTCACCTTGACTTCTCCTTGGTCTCTCACACTAGGTGTCACACCTGTTTATCTCCTTCGCTACATATAAACATTGTCCTTTACCCTAGTTGAATGCTCTTGATGCTGCACTATCACCATTGGTACTATGAATGACATTGTATCCTTACTGTATACTAGCTACCTACTATTCGAGTATTGTATGTAAACTGTTTGTTATTGCTGTCATTGTCACTGTTTGACATGGAACCTTTGTAAAAGAGCTCTGAGCTCAAAGGTGTGATCCGAATCCCTAAATAAATAAATAAATATGAGTTTTTATGGCACACTTGATGATCCATTGGTCACAGTTAGACATGTTTTCTCTTATGTTAATATTTTTTATTTAATCCCCAATGTTTGTTATCAATAAATCTAACACAGTAGTCCCCCGGTAGGTTTATATACCATTTGCTGTAGGCCTGCCGTTGTTAAAGATTCCATAAATCTTTTCTCAGTGTTCCCCCCTGGAAGACTGTGTGGTCCAGTATATATCTGGGTAATTGAAATCCACAGTAATTGCTACATCACCTAGTGCTGACATTTGTTCTAGCTGTATATCAATATTCCTGTCTACTGCAGTGAAAGAGTTTGGGGGTCGATAATGCTGTATATGCCTCTATATAGTTTTTTGCCATGTTTCATATCCACAGATACCCAAAGCGACTATATGCTAGATTCTTCATTATATATTGTACACGATCTAATTTGCAAAGAGTGTTTTATATATATTGCCACCTCACCTCCCTTTCATTCTAGTCCATCTCTTGTATATAATATGTAACCATTAATGTTCTTGTTCCATGTTACCTCTCTGTCCCACCATGTCTCAGTCACTGTACAAATGTCCACTTCTTCTTTGAAAAGTAAAATCTAGAGCTCTGATTTTTTATCAGTGTTTGAACGTCTTGCATTCAATGACCACAGCTTTATACCCTCAATGTTTTTAGTGTATTTTATTTTGTGTTTAATTCATTGTTTACTGTTTCCTTAGTACAACATTCACCATCCCCATTTGTCAGTTTAGACATTTGTCCACAACATTCTTTAAAGTTACCCCTAGTTTTCTGCTTCCCATCTTGTTAGATGCAATCCATCAATGCTATAATAACCAGAATTGTTGTCAAATTCCTCTCAATGTGTAATGCATCATATTCTCTCTTGTAAGGTCTACAGTCTTAACCAGTTGTTTAATTCTTTGATGTTGACTTTATTAAAGGTACTTTCATGAGGAATGGGGAGAATTTCTAAGAAATACAGTATGCATTTTAGTTTCTGTACTTCCTGTTGAATTTTTTTAAACTCTTTTTTGTATTTCTGATGCACCTTGGACTTTGATATTGTTAGTTTCTTTTTTTATTATTTTTTTTATTGGGAAGAGGCATATATACAAATATATATGTATTCAAATGAACGCTTATACAGTTCAATAAAACATTTAAGTCAAATATTTCCTTATGCAATTATCCTGTATTTTGTTCAGAATTCATGAAGTGTTCCTTTGTATACTTGTGAACTTGGATTAGAGCTTGAAGGCTCATAATTAAACATATAAAAATCAGGAGTTCTTCTGTAGTTATATCCAAATTATTAAACAAAACATTTTCAGTAGAGAATATGGGACTAAGAATCATCTTGTCTTGTTCCATTCATATTATGGTTTTAAACAGTTTCCATATTTTTTCAAACATATCCCCTCTTTCAATGGTGTAATAATTGATTCGTTCCAGTTTATATAAATCTAACATAAAATGCATCCATTACTGCATACTAGAGGGTTCCATATGCTTCCAATGAATTTAAATACATGTTTTTGCTTCAATGTACCCAGGTGAAATAAGTTTCATTTCTTCTGCTGTGTTTTCACCTTCAGCCATTTGGTGCCCAAGCATAACAGCATTTTCATGTCTATTTAAAGTTAGATTGGTTGCTGTCTCTAATTTAGTTATTATTGCATTCCATAATTTAGCGAGTTTTGTACAAGTGAAAAACATGTGGATGAAAGTGCCAGAGTTGGATAAACATCTTGAGCATTTGTCAGACAATACATTATTGATTTTGTTCGGGTGGGTCAGTGATAAATATGTGCAGTGCATAATATTAAATTGTATTTGCTATAATTTGGAAGAGCAAAATTATGTCATGGGATAGCTTAAAATATGTATCCATTCTGTTTCTCCAATTTCTGCCTTCAGATATTGTTCCCATTTATCTTTTAATTGCAGTAAATTATATGGATTTGTTGTTTGTAAATGTTGAGCTGCACAGTAATATCAAAGAAAATTCAGTAGGGCTTAGCCACCTTGTTCTTTAGATAATTGCAATTTTTGTAAATATAGATAGCCAGAGTCTTTTATTATTCCACTGAAATTCTTTGATTATTGTATCCAAATTTTTAAAGTATTTAATCAGTATTTCTAAAGGTAGTGTTTGAAATAAGTATAATAGTTTAGGTAAGATGTTCATTGTAATGACATTACAACATCCTATCAATGTTAAAGGCAGTGTTCTCCACCTATCCAGGTCTAATTTTATTTGAGTAAACATTGTTCCATAGTTCTGATTGAATAGGTTCTCTTTATGTCTAGTCACTATAATCCCCAGATATTTCAATTGTTTAATAATTCTATTAGTTAGATATTGTGGAAAATTATTGTTACTGTTCTTTGGTAATGTCATAATTTCTGTTTTGTTTTCATTAATCTTATAGCCAGAAGCTTTTCCAAAGTTTTCTATTATTTGCAAACAGGTTTTAATAGAGGTGGAGGTTTGTTAAATAAAGTAGTGTGTCATCCGCACATAGACTAATATGGTGTTCAACAAATCCCATCTTGATTCCTGTTAAATGTTGACTGCTTCTTATTGCAATTGCTAAAGGATCGATGGTAAAAGCAAATAGTAGGGGAACAATAGACATCCCTGCCTTATTCCTCTTCACAGAGTGAAGTGGAATGAAATGTTTTTATTAGTTTGTATTGTTGGCTTAGGATTGTTATATAGAGCTTTAATTCCTCTGATGAATTTATTACCAAATCTGTAATTTTGTAAAATTTCAAATATAAAGTCGCACTCCACTCTGTCAAAGGCCTTTTCAGCATCTAATGCCATAATGCAAGCTTTTCTTGTTGTGAGTAATCTATGATATTACATAGTCATCTTATATTGGTGCACGTTTTTCTTTGTTTCATAAAGCCATTTTGGTCCATATGAATAGTATGTACCATTACTTTTTCCAATCATATATCTATAATTTTGGCGAACATTTTGATATTTATATTTAATAATGATATTGGTCTATATGATGAAACTAGTTACAGGTGTGTTATCTTTTTTTAGAAATGCAGAAATGTTTGCATCATAAAAGGTGGGTGGAAGGTTTCCTGTTTCCCAGCAGTTGTTATAAAGTGCTAGGAGAAATGTGATGGAATTTCATCTGGTCCCGGTGCCTTTCCTGTGGGGAGAATTTCAATTGCATTTGATAATTCCTCTATACTGATTGGCTGATCTAATATGTCAGCATCTGAAACATTCATTTTTGGGTAGTCTTATGTCAGCCAGGAATTGTGCAACAGCATTTGGGTGTTCAGTTCTTTCTGTTGTGTAAGGTTTAGAGTAACAATTCATACAAATATTATTGATTTTTTTGGATCTGTATTTATCTCAGTAATTGTATTAGGATCTTTTGAGATATGAGTTATTAGTCTTTCTTGTTTTTTTCTTTTTGGAGTTGATATGCCATTACTTTGACCAAATTATCCCCTAAGGCACAATATTTTCCTCTAGTCCTTAAAATACTCTTTTCAGCCAGTTTAATTGTTATTCTGTTATATTCTTCTTTTTTCATCATTAAAGTATGATGTATATTTGGATCTTGGTTATTCATATGTAAGGTTTCTATTTTTTTTATTTCATTTTCAAGATATTGTAATTTTTCTTTGTGATTTTATTTGTGGAATGTGAAATAATAAAGCCCCTTAAAGTGGCTTTAAATGTGTTAAAGTGGTTATTGTATGAAGCATGTGTAGATTTATTAAATGTAAAATATTCTTTTATTACTTCTTTAATACTTTTGAGGCGATCTTTATCTCTAAGTAAGGTAGGGTCTAACGTCCATGTTTTTTTTCCTAATGTTTTTGTGTGTTAAGAGTAATTTCCATAGGTGCGTGGTTAGATATTATTATACTATGATATTTTATAGATATTATACATGTTGTAATGGTTGTGAAATTAGTATTGAATCTATTCTTGTATAGCACTGATGTGCTGCTGAAAAATATGAATAGTGGCATAATGTTGGGTTAACTTCTCATCATTTATTAAGTAATTTTATATCTTCTATATGAATTCTTACTTGTTTTCTAAGGCCTGCCATGTTATCTGTAAATGAAGAAGGTTTGTCTAGCCTGTTGTTTAATGCCACATTAACGTCTCCGTAGGTTATTAGGTTGAGAAAGAAGATGGTAATGAATTGAGGTTCATATATGTTGGGAGTGTAAATGTTAGCTAACATAAAATTACCTTCAGTGATTTTAATTTCAGCCATTATAAATCTTCCTTGTGTGTCTGTTATTGTTTGTCCAAATTTGATCCCTTTGCTGTTGCTTTTCTTAATAAAAATTGCTGCTCCCCTAGACTTTGTGTTGTAATTAGCAAATTTAACTTCTCACTATTTTTTGGAATGAAAAGCTGCTTCCTTATTACAAAAATGGGATTCCTGTAATAGGAGTACATCTATATTTTATTGGCATATTTAAAGATTATTTTAGCTTTACTTCAGTCTCTGAGCCTTTTAACATTCCACATCATTATCTTAATCATTTTTATTATAATTCTTCTTGCTCAAATCATATTTTATACAAGACATGAAGTCTCTCTCTCTGTTTACTTGTTTCCTATTTCTAAATTTTCTTATAATTTTTTTGCCTCTTTTTAACCTTTTTTTTTGCCTAAAAATCCTTTCTTGATTTTTTGTCTTTACATTTCTTCTCATATTTCTATCTTGTATCCTCCCCCTCCTGCCCTTTTATTTCTTTAATGTCAACATGAACGTGGTCAATATATATATATATATATATAACTTTGTAGCCATTTCAGTAGTGCAAGCTTTTTGTCTAGGTGGTATACAAACCTCATTCCCACCCCTCCCCCTTAGTAGGAAAATAATTCCCACCTACCCTTTTTACTTCAATGCTAGATGGCATTGGTTTCCATCCTTATTCTGTGCTTTTGAGGCAGGATTTAGCACCCACATGCATTTTTAATATTTACAAAATATAGTTATTCAACTACTGTGCAAATAGTGTCTGTCATAAAACAGTATAAAGAGAAAAAAGCAGAGAAAATTAAAGGTATAACAAGAGAAATATGTTTTATGGAGTAAGGTTTACCTGTGGTACAATGCATTTGACTGTGCATCCTAGCATGCTATTGTCCAGTAGCTCCTGCAATTCTTCCTTAGCATTTTGCCATCTCTGCCAGAAAAAGAAAGAGAAAGGGTAAAAAAAAGTGATGTACACACTTTATAACATGTAAAAAGATTGAATGAAAAAAAATCCTATAAAAAAGATATCATTCTAGTAGTTTTTCTAAACTTTTTGCCATTAAAGGTTACTTCTTAAATCTTTCCCACCCACCCCACCCCTTCAAATTAACACAGGTTGGGTTGTTCACTAGTCTCCTTTTCAAAGGTTTCTTTTTGTTTGGCTCAAGAAATCCCTGGAGCATCTATTTGAGTTTTAGTGAGAGCCAGAGTTTGTTGTAGAGGGAGTATCTCTCTTTCCTGCGGATATTGTCGTTTCCTGTATAATTGAAAATGGCTCTGATGTTCTGGGCCAGATTCCTTCAGTATTTCTTCTGCTTGTTTTGGGTCATCGAAAACACCCTCATTGTCCTCTGTAAAAAAATCTGAGTCATGGGGGCAGCAAAGTATACTTAATTCCCTTTGCCCTAAGAATAGCAATAACAGGATTGAACTGTCTTCTGTCATGCACAGTCTTGCTACTAAAATCAAGAAAGGCTTGAAACTTTAAACCATTAGCCTTTAGACCCCTTTCTATTCTTGCTTTTCTAAATATTATTTCTTTTTCCAGATATCTGTGAGGCTTAACATACACAAATCTGGGTTTATCAGTCTGGGGTTGAGGTCTGGGGCCCCCCACTCTATGGGCTCTAACATGATTTTTTGACTAAGGTATTCAAAGCCCACTGTTTTAGTAAGAAGTTTCTTGAAACAGGGAAGTGGGTCCCCTCTGCCCTTGACTCCTTCTGGGATTAATCCTAATTTTATATTCCCTCTTTTTACTCTATCCTCTTGCTCTTGTACTTTTTTAATGAGCTGACCCAGCTGGGTTGTATGTTGTCTAACAGTATTTTCATTGTCCTGAATTCCCCCCTTTTCCCTCACAAAAGACAGAAACCATTGTTTGTTGTTGTGCTCAGATTGGCACTTAATTTATTTATATTCATAAATCCATATTCCATTTCTCATTTCTTTATTATCATATTTCCATAAATTTCATTTATTTCCATCCATATATCACTCTCTGATTATCCATCCCCCAGGTGAACACCTGGGTGCCTTCTTCTTCTCCTTTTCTGTTAGGTAATGGTGAAAACTGAGACCGCTTTCTCCTTCATCTTCTTCCTCCTCTTGTGTTATTCCTCTTTCTTTCCCCTCCTGTTCTCCCCCCTTTTACCCACTGCCATCCACCTTGGCAGTCCATATCCATAATATCACCTGTCATCCACCTTTAGCAGTCCATAACCATATTATCACCTGCCATCCACCTTTGGCAGTCCACTGTCCTACCGGACGCATCTGTCATCCACCTTGACAGACCCACCATACAGTCCCAAATTGACTGTTTTCCCTTCTTGCTCTGTCTTAGTAGAGTGGGTGGGTGGGAGGAATCAAAACTCCAGCAAAAAGTGACTGAGGCCCCCTTGTGCTGTCCCTTATGTACCTTCCTTCTCCCATCCCCTTCTTGCTACCTGCCCATTGTTCTGGCCCTTAGCCCTTCCCCTTCCTTGCCCTTCCCCTTCTGAGCACAACCATTCCCTAAAGGAGGGAAGGGGTGCACCAGGACAACATGGTCTGCCCCTTAAAGGGCAAACTCCATTGTCCCGGATTCCCCCTTTTCCCTCACAAAAGACAGAGACCATTGTTTGTTGTTGTGCTCAGAATGGCAATTAATTTATTTATATTCATAAATTCATATTCCATTTCTCATTTCTTTATTATCATATTTCCATAAATTTAATTTATTTCCATCCATATATCACTCTCTGATTATCAATCCCCCAGGCGAAAACCTGGGTGCCTTCTTCTTCTCCTTTTCTGTTAGGTAACAGTGAAAACCGAGACCGCTTTCTCCTTCATCTTCTTCCTCCTCTTGTGTTATTCCTTTTTCTTACCCCTTCCCATCCTCCCCTCCTTTTTCCCCACTAGCCAGTATCCAGCTTGCGTTGGATGACTGGCTTCCCCTCAACTTAGGGTGTCAGTCTCCCTTACCTCAGGGGTGATACTTTCTTCTTTTTAATTTTTTTTATATACCAGTTTTTGTCTGTTTTTCCATTCCTCTATGAAACCCATTGTTTCTGCATTGAACATGTCTATTGCTAGATCCGACAAATGTACCCCATCTGACCTGTAGAAGTCCTCCACCCATTCTTCTACCCCACCGCTGTATCACCTGTCCCCCATCTGCCTTATCAATGTCCCCACCCTTCTATTCATCTTTCTCCTGGCCCTCTCCACCGCCCTGTGGCTGTGTTCCTGTCTCCATACCCTTCGTGGTATCATATCTGACCAAGCAAGGCATACTTGAGGCCACCATAGTCTTATTGCCACTAGGTCCCTCTTTATATGTAAGTATGCGTGTTCCCATGGTCTGCCTGCCAGGACGTTGCCCCCTAGGTGTTTAATGATTAGGTCTGGACTGGGCCGATGTCCCTTGAGTTCCTTCAAAGCGGGCAGAAGCTGTGCCCATCTCATCCCCCATAGGCCGTGCCATACCAGCCTACACTGTCTTGCATCCTGGTACAGTTGTTACCCCCAGCTTTTTTCTCTGCTGTCTTACCATCCCAGTAAATATAGGAATGGCCACACATCCAGACTTCTGTGCTCCTCCCTCTACCTATGGGGTGCAAAGAAATTAATTAATTCACACATGCTCTTAGTGCCCTCACTGCATTATCCCCCCCGCCTTCTTCTTTCCTTGTACCTGTGCTCCCCGGTAGGAGCACCATAACTCCATCTTCTTTTCCCCCCTTCTTTTTTTGAAAAAACACGCTTCTCCTTCCCTCTCTTTTTTTTTTTTTACTTCAGTGCTCTGATGTATCTTTTATAACTGGCTGACCGCCAGTGCCCTTTTTCCAAAATGTCCTTCATGGGTTCACCCCTTGCTGCCCACTGTGAGGCAGCCCCAATCCATAGGGAATGGGATGAGTAATTAGCTGGGTCCTCCCCCAGAAAACGCATGCCCTTTTTCAGCACTGCTGTGATTTGATAGCCGGTGACCCTTTTCCCATCACCATGTACGAATTGCTTCCTCGTCCTGGTCACCTGCTCTGTGGCGAAAACGCACAGAGCCTGCACTGGGCATATCGCAATCTCTGACCACCCTTTTAGTGTTACCATGCAACTTTGACCTTTTTGGTCTGCCTTTGACCTCCTTAGCTTGATCTGTATCTCTCTTATCCCCCAACTCACATCCTCCCATTCCACACCTCCTTCCTTGTCATCTTTTCCATGGCCTACTACTTCACTCACTCTCATAGCCCCTGCAAATATTATGACATAAATTGTGTGAAATAGCTGGGCCTCCCCCTTTGATCTGCATATTGCCAGGAGCACCTTTTTTAGCTTTATTAGCCGCTGCTCACCTATTGGCCTCCTATTATCCCCTGGCCCTCATTTCAACCTGCCCCATCCCTGCATCATTCTCCTTATGAGCAGTGATTTTGTTGGGTCATTCCACCCATTTAGGCTGCAAATCACACTGATCCCTGCAAGATAAACCCCCATTGTGGCATGAGCAGTTTTTTTCTGCCATTGTTCCATGGTGAACATTCCCAACTGTTCCTCAGAGAGCAGCCCACTTACCTCCATCTGGTGTTCTGCCATGAATGTTTGAAAAACTCTCCAGGCCCCATCGTAGGCCTTCAGAGTCCGAGGTGCCCATGAGCTGCGAAACAGCAGTTCTGCTCCTTCTTGCCAATGTCCCAGATGTTCATTGGTATGGGCGTTTTTTGTTCTTCCGCTGCTGGTGCCAGCCTCCGGAAATGGTCCAGCTGCAGATGGGAAAGGCTGTCAGCCGGGGTATTGTGTACCCCTTCTATGTGTTTTGCTCTGAAAGACATGTTCAGCTGCAAAGCCCTTAACACTAACTGTCGTACTACCTGTATAACTGTATCCGACCTGGCTCCCTTGTTGTTTAGTGCATCAACCACCGCTCTATTGTCACACCAAAATGTCACCTTCTGAGCCCATAATTCCTTCCCCCAAACCAAGGTACATGCCCATATGGGCATGATCTCCAGTAGAATTATATCTCTCACTTTCCCATCCCTCACCCAACTGGCCGGCCATGGTTCTGCAAACCACCTGCCCCTTAGGTAACCCCCCCATGCCTAGCCCTCCAGCTGCATCTGTGTAGAGGTCAAGGTCTGTGTTTTACAGCCACTCCTCCTGCCAGAATGAACAACCATTATACTCCTTCAGGAATTCTTTCCATATACTAAAATCCTCCCTGACCCCTCATGTCAGATCAACCCAGTGATGTGGTCTGCTGACTCCTGCTGTAGCTCTGGCTAACCTCCTTGTGAATGACCTCCCTGGTCCTATGGCCCTGCATGTGAAGTTCAGGTGCCCCAGTACCTGCTGAACCAGTTTTAGTTGTACCTGTCTCCTACTGGCATGTACCCAGATTAGTTCCTTCAACCTCCTTACTTTTTAGTCCGGTAGCCTAAACACTTCGCTCATGGCATCTATCTTGATCCCAAGGAATTCCATAACCTTGCTGGGCCCCTCTGTTTTGTCTGGTGCCAATGGGACTCCCAGCTTCTGACACAATTCCTGAAACATACCCAGCCTCTGTGTCTCCCTTTTGCCCTTCCCAATGAGGAGAAAATCATCCAGGTAATGGATGACTGACCTATAACCCATCTTTTCTTGGAATATCCACTGCAAACATGTGCTGAATGCCTTAAACATGGCACATGCTGTGGAGCACCCCATTGGCATTGCTTTGTCGAAATAATACTGTCCCTCACTTTTAAAACCCAACACATCCCAGTCTTCCCTCCTGACTGGAAGCAGTCTGAAGGCGGACTCAATGTCTGTTTTTGCCATCCATGCATCTCCTGTGGCCTGGATTATCCAAACTGCATCCTCTAGTGTCGCTTATGTCACCCTATTATGTTCATCACTGATAAAGTCATTCACCGACTCCCCTTCTGGATAGGACAGGTGGTGGATCACCCTGTATTTCCCTTCTTGTTTCTTGGGTACCAAGCCCAAAGGCGATATCCACATGTTTTCCAATGGGGGGGTGTTAAATGGGCCCTCCACCCTGCCTGCTGCTTTTTCTTTCTCAATCTTCTGTCTTAGCATTTCCTCTTTCCCTTTTATAGACCCCAGGTTGCTTGCCTCCCTTGCTTGCCTGGGTCCCCTAGACTGCAATGAAAACCCTGTGTTAAAACCACTTAAAATCATATCCCGCATGCTCATGTCCTGATATCTGTCCAGGCAAACTGTCCATGCTGCTAGGTTGATGGGGGTTCTGGCCATACCAAAATGTTCCTTGTTGTGCCACCTGTCCCCCCTCCCTGACCCCTCCCTTTCTTCCTGTCTGACCTTCCTTGCTTCAGTGGTTCTGGCCCCTCTATTCCCATTCCCCCTGCCCCTCCCTCCCTTGTTCCATGTTTGCCCTTTAAACCCCTGGCCATCTCGAAAAAACTGTTGGCCTGATCCTTGCCCCCCATGTCCTTGTGCTCCCTGTGTCCATGTTGTTCTGCACTTGCTTGTCGGGTGCACCCCTCTGCATTTTGAACAGGCATGTTGAAAACGACACTAAGGCCATGCGCAGAAAGCCCTGTTATAAGCCCAGAGGCATCTCTGTGGTGTAAACCCCTTTTTGCCCCACCCATTCTCAGGTGTGGACTGATCTGTTACTTAATCCATCCATAAATCTATTTGCTTGGTGTCCCATCTTACATCCCCAAATGTTGCCATTCTCTGCCGAAAACATTCATCGTAGTATATCCATCCTACCCCGCCTTTTGCTTTTGCTCTCCGTATTATCAATGAATAGGTAATGAGCAGGATGCCTAGCTCTGGCCTCTTTTCCAGAATGATGGCTGAAAAAGTGGCAAAACCTAGAAACCACCCATTCCAAGTCTTCCCTTTCATGAACTTGTCGTACTCTTTTTTTCCTAAGAGCACTATGGCAGCTGCCATCTCACTCTTACCTATGCGCTCAGTTTCTTCATATTTGGCCACCACCTCCCGGCTCACCAAAGCAAATATATCAACATATTCCCCTTTCCATATTTTTTCCTTCATGGCAAATGGCACATGTTTGCCTATTCTCATCCCAGGTGCACCTACCTCTCTTGTACCTTTTCCGCTCCCTTTACAGTATCTCCTGGTACCTCTTTTCCTGTCCTAATCTCCACCAGAGCAGATTCCATCTGCCCCAGCCCTCCTGTCCCCAGTGCCACCACAATTTGCCTTATATATTCTTTTATAGTATCACCCACTGCATTGGATGTGTTACCTGTAACCTTTTCCTGGCCGAGCTGCCTGGAGTCCTCCAAAGGTCCCCTTGCTTCTTCCTGTGATTGAGGTGAAGGTGGAGGGTGAGCTACTGGGGTCTGCAGGCAGGACCTCCTGTTCTGGGCTTCATGTACGGGTTCCACTGGGGAGGTTCCCCTTTGATCTGGGGTGGGTACTGGCATCACCGGGTCCACCAGCCACATGGGTACTGGATCGACTGCCTTGGCGGGCCCTGCTATCACCGGTGCTACCCTAGCAGGACTGTGTAGCCCTTCTTCTGACCTCTTCCCCTTGCCACCTTTTTCCATACCCGCTTTTCTCTTCTCCTCGGGCATCCCCGGTTCCTCCCCCTCCACCAGTTCCCACATTTTGTTTGCTTTTTCTGCCAGGTTAATTATAGCCTTGTAGGCATCTTCCTTCGATGGCCTGCTCTTCTTGGGTGCCATGTCCGTCTTATCTTTTGCTCTGTGAAGACAACTATAGGAAACAAAAAACAGGGTTATTCGTATATCTGTACCTCCATGTACATCTTTCTCCTGTCCGTCGCGCCACCCACCATGCCAACACAGACCAGGGCCACCCGTGAAGTACCCCCATCCCGCCTGACAGGTTGCCATCTCCTAGCATGGGCCCGCATTCACTGTGACCCCTTCACCACGTGGGATGTCTCCCATGAGGTCCCAGGTCGGGATCCCTCCCATTCTGCCCTGGGGCTCTCACAGTCACTTCATTTTACCCCCAGCATGCCTCCCCAACAGGGAAGGCTTCCCCTGACCCCCATACTCATGGAAATCACCCTAACTCATGCACACTTCCATCCCATATTCCCTAGCAGCATGTGACACCACGCCGTGAAGTCCCTAGTCTACTCACCCTCCTATGCTCCAGGACCCTTCCCCCAGCCTGCTTGCTATTTATATATCTTTTTATTTTTTGTGCCCCCTTTCCTTTACTTATCCCATTTTTTTTTTAAAGCTTCATAAGGAGCAATCTCTCAGATTTTGAAACCCTGGACCTTGTGGACCAAAGACAGCTCCCAAACAACAAAAACCCATTCTCAGCCTCTCTTTTTATGTCTCTCTGCCTCCCTCTGCTCTCTCCTGCCATCTAATGGGGGCTGATACCATCCGCTGCCCCCCCACAAAACTACCTCCCTCCTGGGCGAAGTCAGCCTATATGGGTATGCTCTCCCAGGAAGCAAACCACTGGAGGCAGCCACCAGGTTCCCTTGGGGTGGGAGAATGTCTGCTTCTCCCCCATGACCCAGCTGACATGCTTGCACATCGCACCCCCCTTTTTGCCCATTGATGCTAGGCCATATGCAGGCCCATGTGGTAAACCACCTACCAGAGGGAACATGCCTCTATCATGACCATCCACATGGCGTGTGACGTCACGCCACGTGGTCGCCATTTCATATTCTCACTACCCACCCTTCAGGGCCTCTTCCAGCTTTGCCAAATGGACCACAACACCATGAGCAGCACCAACACAAAAGGGGAAGCATCCAGCAAAGCACCACTTGGCATGCTATGTCATGTGTGTTCCAAAATCGACTCTCACTCCCTTTTCATCGGGGCCTCTACAGGCCTATTTACCACATCAATAGAAAACAGGTCCCTGAAATGTTGTATGCAGCCAAAACAAACAGGGAACAGGCATCACCGTGACCCTAGCAGCATGTGCCGTCATGCCACGGGTCTCAGATCGCTTCCTCACTCACTAACCTCAAGGCCTAATCCAGGCCTATCAATTCTATTAGAAAAACCCAGCCCTAAAGGCAGCAAGCCACCCAAAACAAAGGGGCAACCTTCATCACAATCACCATGCGGTGTGTGACGTCACACCATGTGGCCTCAACAACGCACTACATCAAACCACGTGTTCCAAAGATCGCGCTCTTGCTCCCTTTTCATCAGGGACTCTACAGGCCTGCTATTTACTACAGCAATAGAAAACAGGCCCCCAAAAAGTCGCATGGAGCTAAAACAATTAGGGAAAAGGCTTCATCGTGACCCTAGCAGTGTGCGACGTCACACCACAGGTCTCAGATCGCTCCCTCACTCACTATCCTCAAGGCCAAATCCAGGCCTACCAATTTTATTAGAAAACCATCCCAAACAGCATTAAAGGCAGCAAGCAGCCCAAAATAAAGGGTCAACCTTCATCGCGAGCACCACGCGGCGTGTGACGTCACACCATGTGGCCTCGGATAGCGATCTCGCTCGCTTTCTTCAGGGCCTCTTCCAGGCCTGCTAAATTTCACCAGCAACCACAAAATTTTCACCCCTTGTCCCAGCTCCCATCAACTGGCCCCAAGACCAACATCATCAAGCACACGAGAGCCGTGAGCACTGGACTCTCACTCCCAAATAACCAGTGCCTGGGCAACTCCTGTAAGTAACCGCTATTGCAGCCCTCCTCTGATGTAAGCTTCCAATAAACTCCTAGCATGCCTGCCCTGCTCCCCATCATAGACATGCTAACCACACTTTTTTGGCTGTACAGTGCATCCCAATTCCAACAAAATGGCTCTCCTTTTTAAAACAACTGCCTATAAAAAAAACCGTTTCACCCTGTCTTCTAACATATCACCATATTCTAAACTAAATGCTGCAACAATTTTTCTTTTTTTTAAAAGAACTTCCCATATCTTCCCAACTCAATTGTCGTAACCTTACCTTCTTCTCCTTGTGAACAAAACTCAAAAAGTAATGCCAATCCGACGTGCTGCAGTTGATGTAGAATAAAAACTCCAACAAAAAGTGGCTGAGGCCCCCATGTACTGTCCCTTATGTACCTCCCTTCCTGCTACCTGCCCATTGTTCTGGCCCTTAGCCCCTCCCCTTCCTTCCAACCTCCCCTTCTGAGCACAACCATTCCCTAAAGGAGGGAAGGGTTGCACCAGGACAACATGGTCTGCCCCTTAAAGGACAAACTCCATTGTGCTAATGTTATCTTCCAAAGTACTGACTTGGCTTTCTACCTCAGTAGTTTGCAAAGTTAATGTCTCCAGTTTGGAAGTAATTCATGCTACTGATTCATTTAATGGTTTTTTGGACATCTGAAATCCCTTTAATAATAATAACTTAAAACTCTTCAGTGGATTGTACCTGGTTTGTAGCGTTGGGTTTAGCAGCTGTCTCATCCATTTTCATGTTTCTCATTTCTGTGCTTTTCTTTCCTCGACTATCATTTTCATTCTGCTCCCATGTCCTAAGGTGTGGTTGTTTTTCCAATGGTGCTATATTTGGCAGTTGCCCTCCCTTCTGAGTCCCGATCTCCATATTTGCATGCATTGCTGGTCCAGTTATGCTTTGGGCAGTATGTTGATCTCTGGAGATGTTTATGCCATGGTTTTCTCCTTCAGCCTGGGTGTCTGCTTCCTGCAGAAAAGTTTCTTTGTGGACTGGTCCTGATCCGCTTTGATTCTCTGCCATTTCCAGGTCTGTGGCGTTCACTTCTGGAATTACTCTTTGTTCTGTGTCTGTTGCAGTTGCTCTGGGTGGGCCACCTATAATATCCTCACTGTTTTTGTGGGATGCCATATTTGTTTTTTAAGAAAAGATAGTCCCCCTTGTAACATATGGTAGTGTCTGTTGTTTTGGATTGAGACCACTGGGTGAAACTGGCAATAATAATGATGGTAAGGGCTAAAATGCAATATTCCACTTGTTCGCAGGTAAGAAGCTAATATTTTGTGATTTGTCCTGTCTTATTTTCTGAGTTCATTTTGATTTTGGTCCCAGTTCTGTTTTTGGCAATTCCAACAACTCTGTAGCTCTCCGTATACATTTAGACATCATTCCTTACTTTGTCTTGAGAAATCACCAACATTGTCACACAGAACTTAGTAAACTGCCTGCAGGTGCTGTCTGCCTCTCTCACACAGGCCTCCTCTGAGTCACCATCTTGTATCTGATATTGTTGGTTCCTAAATGCAATGTTGCATCAGATGAATGATCTGTCTCTTTAATAATTTTTGGTAACATTTCTGTACATCTTTTATCTTTGCCCCAGAAAAGTAACTAATGGTAATGTTCTCTTTTTTAGCCTTGGATGTATATATGCATATTTCAGGACTGAGTCCCCAGGACAATGACCTATTTTATGGCATGGGTTTCCTCCATTACCCCCCCACCCAGTTCCATGTGTGTACCTGAAGCATCAACTTCTCCTATTTGTTCATTGTTGTCATTTATATTATTCAGGGTAATGTCATCATTTCCTTGGGTCAGTGGTAACTCCTGCCTGAGTCCCCCTTGTATATTCATGCTGATATGCCTTGTGGCAATAAGTATAGCATAGTGAACATCTACCAAATGTTCTTTTTTTATTCCATGATTCATTTCCACTGTTTTATTATTACGTTGCTCAGTGTTTATTGTACTATACTGATTTTGTGTATTTATTACATATAAGGGAGCATTCTCCTCACTAACTCCTGTTGTGTCTTGTTCACATTCATGTGGTTCATGTCATTCAAAGCCACTAATGGTTCAAAACTGTTACTCTGGGTAATATCAAATTCCATCGCTCTTCTGTCTTTCTTAAACTTCCTAGTTTCCTGTTTCCAGAGCATCTCATCCTCTTCATCTCTTTTTCTTTGTTCCTTGCTAGTTGCATTGATATTCTGTCCATTACCACAGCTGGATTTTGTTCTGTTCTATAAATAATTTCTGCTGTTGTAGTGAGAGTAGATTAATTTCAAGCTCAACCATTTTGCTCTTATGTTCTCTACTTAAGGTACATTTCTCAAAAATGTACATCAATGCTTCACTAATTACTTAAGTACTTATCTTTCTGCTGATGATACACCTAATTCCTACCTCCTCATTTTCTAACTTCACAATATTTGTGTCCATTATGATCTGGATACTAGAACTGCTTGTGCTTAGGATAAAAAATAAGGAATAAGGTTGTTTTTTTCTTCTTCTTACTACTAGTTTCTCACATGTATAACAGTTATATGGGCTTTCCAGTGTCCTTTATACAGATTTTCTCTCTCTCTCTCAAGTACCCTTATACCACTTATTAGCTGATATGTGCGCTTAGTTATGCAGAATCAATTTGTTTTGCTACAGACATTTTAAATCCTACAAATCTATTACAGTAACTAGTGCCCTCATTCACTCTGTCCCCTGGGAACACTGCAGAAGCACTGCACATCTGTAACCACACACATACCTCACATGTGCTCGACCCAGGCACATGGAACTTGAAATTTATCTGCCATGACCCAGAAGTGCATTGTGGGTCACATGACCTCTTGAATATTTTGCGCTCAGAACAGCCAGTAAAAAAAATTAAAAATGAAAATATTGGACCTTACAAAAGCCTCCGGACCCTCATTATATGCTTAAACTCTTAGTCAGATAGTTGGTTCCCCAGTCAGAGTGTGAGTGTAGTCTCACTGGAAGGCAATGGAGACTACATCCCCAGCTGCTTCTTGTGTCCTATCACTAGTTGCAAGGAGATAAATAACACTATTGCTCAGTTAGGAGCCCAGCATTAAAAATACTCCTCCAGCCAGTAGTCTGCTCTCCCCCAACATCTGTCTCACCACACAGTGTTGTCTTTCAGCATGTGGATGAGAGATATAGTGGACCACTTGCATGGGGCTTGAAATTTATCTGCCATGATCCGGAAGTGCATTACGGGTCATGTCACCTCTTCAATATTTTGCGTCCAGAACAGGCCCTAAAAAATTCAAAAATGAAGATAATTGCTCTTACAAGAGCCTCTGGACCCTTAGTAAACCACAGAGTTTGGGGCTCAGTGTATATGTTAATGCACATACCTGGGTGCTTGTTTCTATATTGTACCATAGGATCTCCACACTGTGGAAAAAGGTCAGCACTCTTAACAAAATGAGTGAATTGGCAAAGTGAATTCAATACATGCTTATTTTTATTACAAAAATGTGAAGCTTAAAAACAGTAGATAGACTTTCTTTAAAATGTATCAATTTTGGTGTGTTTTCCCAATGCACTTGTTGAGAGAGTATTATTTCCACATGAAAACACCAGCTAATTCAAGCGAGCTTATCTGGCATAATTTTATCCATCAGCCCTTCAGATGCTAGAAATGCTATTCCACCTGAACATAGTTGGCCAAGGTATAGGTTGTGAGACTAATCCAAAAAACATGTCTGAAGACATAGAAGGTTGGCTTACCCAGTACTGCTGGCTTACTGGTTGGTGCTTTTCATGTCATGTTCTCCACGCAATCCTGTTGTGAACTGGGGCATTCCAACTGGCACAAAGATCTAATATCATATTTTAGTCACACACTGTGTCTCACACCATCAAAAAAAAATAATAAAGTTGCAACTCATCTCCATTTGGCACAGCATACCATTTGTGATGGCCACTTCCCATATTGTGTGAGTTACACTTTGCTTAAATTTTGACTGGAATCATCATCAGAGCACTGTGAAGGCATTGAAGACTACAGCCCCCAGCTATTTCCCATATCCTAGCACTCATTGACATGAAAAGCACCAACATCTATCTCACCACTCAGTGTGGTCACGCAGCATGTGGATGAGAGACATGACATGGAACCAAAGTACAAATAACATCAATAAAGTCAAATTTCATGAGTATTTGTGAAAACTGTGGAATGTTGTGATAATGTTGTGGAAGTCATATCCATACATTTTGCTCATCCATAGCAAGAGAAAAGTGGAATCCTGTGTTAGATGCCCTCATATTAATCAATATCTTGAGGGAAGAACCCTCAAGAATAGTCAAGGCCATCACTACTTTGCACTTGCGCATCTTCAATTCTCCACCTAACCACTAGAGCCTACAGACTAAATTATTTTGTGAGGCACACAGATATTGGAAGCAGCCCTATTTCTGTATAATGCTACCACCAGATGAAAATTTATATTTTTTGTATTTTTTTGCAATTGAAACAGAAACACAAAGTAAAACCAAACATTTCAGCTAGCTGTGATTGAGGCCACTACAGCAAAAAGATATTTAGTCATGATATAACATGATACTTGATGAAACTGTAATGTAAGTGTGAAGGGGCATTGCAGTACCATGGTGGTAGTCCAGTGAGACAATTTGCCTGCCTGTTGTACAATTAAAATGAATATAATCCATCAGCAAGCTATCATGGCCTGTAGTTCAAGAAAGAGGAAGGGGATTCAGTCATGGTAATGGAAAAGGAAGCACAGGGAAGTTAAGTGACTTGCCCAGGGTCACACAGTATGGAAGCCATTGGATTTTAAACTACAGGACTGGAAGACAGTTAGTGCAGGGGTCATCAGCACCATGAATCAGATGCATGGGTTCACCAATGGATGGCATCAGAAATGAGCAGTGAATGCACAGTGTACCACCCATTTGGAACAAGTGAGCATACAGAGACAATTATCACTAGAAAGTAGGTCATATCAGAGAATACCTAAAAAAATTGAATGGCCTAAGAGGCCAATGCAATTTGACATCCATAACTTAGGGACACTCACAGAAACCTGGTGGGGAAAGAAAATGATGGGTGCCAAACAAGATGACTTCTGGTTCTTCTACAGATATAGGTCTAACAGGAAAAAGAGTAGTTAAAAAGTGTGACAAACAGTTCCTCTGAATTCATCTAGCCAAGCTCAGAAAAAGCTGGGCAGGGGTCAAAGTAGTAATTTAGAAGAAAACAGAAGCAGTTCATCACAGCTGAAGGAATTCAGTGGTAATAAGAGGTTTGCAAAGTGGAATTTAAGTGGCATAATCTATTATGCTTCCAGGAATGTTTGAGCTAATTTTGTCAATCATTAATTTGCAGCATTTCCATTTTAAATGTTGAAATCCTAAACATAAATTCTCCAGCTTTGTTACATTCCGGTGCCCAATAACATGTTGTATGCATGCCACATTTCTGATGTATACCTGCATTAGCAGCAGAGCTACAAACATCCATTTTGTTTTTTTAAAATACTCACAAAATCTTGCAAATACACTGTGACATTATGAACCCATGTAATTTAAAATATACAGTAGTTAACCAAATCTCTGGACATTTAGCAGTTTTTAAGATCCATCCAAGAAGGATTTAGATGCACATTTTCAGGTATCTAGCTAAAAAGGTGGTCAAGTTGTAAATAGAGAAATATATTCAGAAATGTTTGCAAAAAAATTAAATTGCCTGGCTTTGAGCACCTGTAAGTTCAAAACTATTCACCCAAATATGCTGAAACTTGAATCCTTCTTAGGACTCCTTTTGACAATCAAGCATACTCATTTTCAGTTCAGTTGTCTAGCTTCAATCAATCAATCATCTTTACTTTACCATGTGAAACACCATTGAGACAGACTCATTTGGAAGGTGGACCTGGGTAGCTATAAGAATGGTGGGTTTATGACCAAGTAAAGCATTTGACAGAATATTGTGAAAATTCATGAAATGTGGAAGTGAGATTTGTTAATTTTGCTCAGCCCCAGTATAGACCCAAAACATAAAGGTACATACTCAGTCTTGTATAGATCAGACTGATGCCAAAATGTAATCAGCATGAAAACTGTCCCCGCAAATGGTTGTCAATTAATCACCTCTCCTACTATAAGCAATAACAGATACCAGAGGCACACAACTATAGATTGGATACTGACAGTGATGACAATATACCTGGAGCAGAAATACTAGCTGGCTCCTTTAGTGATCATTGCTCTATCTTCCATGTTCTAAGCTGTAAAACTCAAAATATTGTAGTTAATACTATAATATTTAGAGACAACGTTAGATTTCATCATCACAAATTGCAAATTTATTTGAAAAATATGGACTGGTCTTGTCTGGAGAACACCCTTAATGTTGACTTAGCACTCTGTGCCTTTTCTACAGTAAATGAACTGTTAGTTCTCCAGAACAAACACCGCCCTGTGATCCAAAGGAGAGTTAAGGGGCATTATAGTACATGGACCACTAAGGAAATATAATCAAACTTACAGACAAATAAAAGATGGAGCAATTATAAACAGACGCAACAACATGAATACAGACACACATATAGAGAGGCAACAACTGTCTGTAAATTTTTGATGATGCCAGAAAATCCATTATTGTAAATCACAACAAATAAAAGAAATGGATAACCATCATGGTAGTGGGCAGCTACCTGCATTAATTCCATGGTTTAACCAGGTGTGAAATAAAAGAGTGACCATTTGAAAGTTGCAGATGAAGCTGTTAGTGACTCTGATATAGTGGAGGTCTTGTGCTAAAGTGAGCCTTGTCTAACTATAAAGCAGGATTCACCCATTCAGATGAAACAACCTTCTCTCCATTTGAACCGGGTAAAACCTCTGCTTCCTCCTAAATACATCCTATATTTTATTTCAGGGCAGTCTCTCCTTGTGAGTCTTATAAAGTCTTGCTAAACCTAGCTGTAATAAAGAGTGTTGTTAGTGAT
The DNA here is from genome assembly GCA_016271365.2 of Neoceratodus forsteri. Classification (NCBI taxonomy): domain Eukaryota; kingdom Metazoa; phylum Chordata; order Ceratodontiformes; family Ceratodontidae; genus Neoceratodus; species Neoceratodus forsteri. The sequence goes on along the minus strand of CM028134.1, from coordinate 312,439,919 downwards.
GGCTGTGATCTGAGATTTCAGAAGCTGGTTGCCAACTCAATCTCAAATCCACTCACAACAATATTTAACCTTTCTACAACCTCTCAAATAATGCCCAGTGTTTGAAAACTACATAGAGTAACCCTGACTTTTAAAAGTGGGAATCCTTACCTGTTAAGGAGGCAGTGTAGCAGAGTGATTAAGGACATTGACTTGTAAACCTGGAGACCTGGGTTTAAATCTCACAGCCGCCATTTGCATACTGTGTAACCCTGAGCAAGTCAATTAATGTCCTTGTGCACCCAGGTCACACCTGAAAATAATTTTCAGCTTAGTGTTCCTTTCCTGGTTAAACAATGCCCCCTTTCCTGACTTATCTCATTGATAACTATTATCAGATCTGTTCTCTTTCCTTTCAGCAAACAGCTTGAAACAATTATTTTAGCACAGGTGAATTACAATGTAAATAAATATAACCTACTTGTCAAAGAACAGCATGGATTCAGGCTGACAATAGTATCAGCACAGCACTGGTCACCATTACAGATCATATGAATAGGTTAATGGACAAAGGCCTGTTCAATGGTGCAGTCATTGTTTGTTGAACTAAGCAAGGTCTTTCAATTTAGTTAATGACAAACTACTACTGGGTAGATTAAGGTCCTTGTGTGTATCCAGTGTAGCAGCTGCTTGGTTCAACAGCAGTTTAACAGGGGCAATACACAAATTAGGTTAAGAAACACAATCTTTGGACCACTGCCTGTCTTTGATGCTGTCCCATGAGACTACAGGTGGCCACTATATTTCCAGTATTTACCTATAATATCTCCATCACCTGTAAGCACAGCAGAACCTTGCTCTATGTTGATGTTCTAATACTATAAAACATCTCTAATGAGAATTCACAAATCTCCACCAAGTTGTATTCAGACTATCAGTCCCTACAAAACTGGCTGCTACAATGCCTGTTGTTACTAAATAGTAAAAATACTAATGAAATGCTCTTTGGTTTCAGACTTAAACAAAAAAAAGACAAACTCAAGCAAGTCTAGGATTTACATGGGGCCCAAGTTGAACAAGTCACTGTATTCACAAACCTTGGGGTCCACTTGGACCCTTATCTATCCTTTGCAGATCATATAATGTTGAAATGTAAAGCTATCAATCAAAAATGTTGAAGTATGTTCATGCTTAAGACCTATGCCATACAGGATGCAAAAATTGCTGTCCAAAAAAATGTTGCTCTCATTATTTAATAATGAATCTTTAATTTTTTTAAACAGCTGCAATCACTTATCAATGTGATATTTATTAATTAACTTTTTGCTTATATATATATATATATTGCTCATTGCATTATAATTGTATATTTTTATATTGATATGTGATTATATTGACTGTCGTGTCTTCTGAAACTGATGTTTGATGTTGTTGTCTTTTGATACTTGGGACTTCATTGTAAATGAGTTATGCTCAGTTGAATGTTTCCCTTATTCTTCATGAATAAAAAATATTTAGTACTACTACTGCTAATACAACCTATGGCAACTGTGTCAGTTTTCCCAGGGGCTTCTTGTAGAGTGCATCATTGTGACCTCTATGCTGAGCTGTGTTGGTTGTCCCCATAAATGCTACCAGGCTACCTCAACAACATATTTTATTTATTTATTTGATAACCTGGTAGGTACTCTGATCTCAGGGACCATTTTTGGGTATGACCCAGGCCATTGAGATGGCACATCAACACAAGGTAAAGAAAAATACAAACAAAAAAACACATTTATACAATCATCATAGAGGAAGGAGCACAACTGAATACACATACAATGGAATACTATTACATTGGCAGACATGGATGAGTCAAATGTACTCTGACTCTCAAGACATTACAAATTGTTCTGCATCAGAGCATGTAGCAGTAAGCAAGCAATAACACATAATGAGGTGTGGGTTATCTCTTGATGAGAGCATGTTCAGGTGTGTTATAAGGCATGAGGCACTTGCACTGAGTGCTTTATTCACCTGGGTGTGCTCTTATCAGGAGAGAACCCACACTTCAGAGTGTGTTATTGCACTCTTATAAAATGGGTCCCTGCAAGTAACTAAGAAAAAAAAGATTATAAAACAGGGCAAAACATTTTAAGAGTTTGAGGTTTAAATGCCTGAAGTAGTAAAATAAGCCTAACTATAGGTTAGGTACTTTCTGTGCTGTGCTGTCCACTGCATATGACCCCCCGCCCCGACACTGGTCAGGTTGTTCTCTGTGTAGTGTCCATACATTGTTAATCCCCTATTGTCCTTCCCCTCTCCACATAGTGTTTATCCCTCTGTGTTCTTCCCCTTTACACATACTGTTAATCTCAAACTGCCACAATGAGCACCTGCTTTGATTAAGAGTGAGTAGAGGGCTTGTTTTTTATGTGTGTCTCATCTCAAGTGTGTCCCTTTCTGAACACAGAAACACTTGGTTTTTATTTTTTTTATTTATTTTATTTTTTTTTAGGCATTGGTTAAACATTGCTGCCAGTGGCTTGATTGAATTGGAATGAGCGTGTTCCATACCAGCCGCCATACAGAGCCATTTCCTAGATCATGTTTTTTTTTTTAATACCTATTTCTGTTATTGTGTTGTGCTGTCCCACTTCAATGACTGAGTGTGTGCTGTGGTACAGAGCCCTTGGGTTGTGGAAAATAAGACACTGAAGACTGCAGCAGATGAGAGAATGAAACAGGAAGTAACATGTTGTGAATCTGAAAGCCGTCTGACTGTGCAGTGAGTGTTTTCCTGTTTCAGCGCTCACGGTGTCACTCAGGTATTTACTTAAAAAAAGAATGTTCTAGATGAATTTATTCTATTTTTAATACAGTTTCTGCTTTCTCTGAGAGAGACAGGCTATGTGTTTATTCATCCACATTTATAGCGGTGTGGTGTTTCACACTGCTACTGCTGGTTGTGTTCCTGCTTGTGAAAACAGTTTGAAGCTCAATTAGGTTATTGATTTTTCATTATTGTGAGGTCACCCAGGGAAGAATAGTGCCAGTTGGCATAGATATCAGCTGATAAGGACATGGCTCAAAGGTTCTTTCAGCCAATCAGTTAAATGCATTTTATTGACCCATTTTATATGTGCATTTAAATTATAAAGATCTGCAGTGTGTACACCATGCAGGTGCTTGCAGTCATTTAAAATAGCATCTGTGTACAGATCAACTTAACAGTGTTTCCAAGAAGTGCATTCTGAATATGGGAGGTGAGACAGGTGCCTGCAGGATGTTTGGAAGAGAGTGCCACAGTTTGGGTGTGGCATAGGAGAAGGCTCTCCTATTCATCCCATCCTCTAATCCCTCATGTTCTTTATGGTTGGAGGACAGCAGTAGATTCCAAATTCCTCAATGTAGGCAAAATGTTGGTGCAGCCTCCAACAGTTCAGACTTGCAAGCATACAGAATAGTGACCCCCACACTAACTTATCTTCCAGTTTGCTAAGGCCTTCATCAAGGAACATTTTAAGCTCCTCTGACATGTCAAAACTACACTCAAGGTGGCCACTAGCCTTATCCCCAAGGGTTTCTTAACACTTTATTGATTTTTTGTAATTTCGAAGGTGCATTGTCTTTTCCATTCCACCTCTATGGGGCCATTTAAAAACATTTCCACTGTTTCCTTTCAGTTTAGCTCATATCCTGCAGTTTTCCTCTGTATGTAATTGGTTTCTGTTTTATTGTGTACTCTGTATTGTATGTATTTCATTTTCCTTGATGGTCTCTGTGCCCTCTACCCCAAGCCAAAAAGGAAATGAGCCTGTCTGAATTCTGTTTACTAACCTAGCAAATACAGTATGTTTCAAATCATTAAATAAAAATACATGCTTACATACATACCTACATACATAAATGCATTGAGCTTTTAGTCATTTATGCTTAACTGTAAACTCTTCAGATCTTCTAGCCTGTTGGTTCTTACTGAGTTGATGCTACCTTTACACAACCCTAGGGTGCTAAAATCCTCTGATCATAATCTTTTGCAGGAGCCCAAAGTCTTACAAAAAAAGGTCAATAGAGCATCCTGGCACTCTGCCCTTAAACTCTGGAATACAGTAATATGCTACTTCACTTACTCTCAGTTTCTAGTCATTTCCTTTTGAAAAACAAAATTAAGATTCATTGCAAGAAAATAATATCTTGTCAAGATGAAATATCTTACTTCACTATTTTAAGTCATAATTTTAACCCTCCAGATTTTCTATAAAATATTTTACTTAGTCTTTAAGAAAATAGTCTAATATCAAAACAAACTATCTAATTTTATCTTGTTAAGAATAGCCAGCTTATTTAATGGTAAATATTTATTTTTTGTATCTAATAAACTGAAAGTTTTATTTTATGGTTTCATGGCACCATCCTGTTTTCAGACAGGACTAAAATCCCAGTTTTGGGAGTTTTTTCTCTCAAACCAATTTTAAGATTTTGTGAGTGACAAGCTTTTTTTACCTTTTCCAAAGTGAGATTTTCCTTTTTTTTCCAAATTCAATTCAATTCACTTTATTTACCGGGTAAGCACACTGGTCCAAGGCCCATTTTCATGAATGACCTGGAGCTTCAAACAAGTGAGACTTGGATGATATTTCACAAAATACATTAAAAACAAATAATTAAATATAAAGTACATTCTTAAAAACATCTACATACAGCTTGTGAAAGTAAGTGGCTTAATAAGACTTTATTTTAAAATGTGCTTGTCTAGAAGCATCTACACAGTGCTGAGGCAGTGAATTCCATTGTTTTAAGCTCAGAACTGAGAAAGCCCTTTCACCCATATAGGCTAATATTCTGGGTAATGTCAAACATAACAAAGAGGAAAGGTAAAGTGTTTGCAGTTCATCCTTAAATTCAAGAAAGGATTATAGAGGGGATTTACTTTCTAAGTTTATTGTATTGTTCAACAGAGAACCCAAATTACATAAAAAATAGAACTTAAGGGGCAACCAACCAAGTTCATCATATAAAATGCAATGTGTCTTGTATGGTTTATCTGTTAGAAATCTGCATATAGAGTTAAACGTTTTATTAACCAGGTCCAAATCCTTAACTCCTAATTTAGAAAACAGGAAAGAATTGTAGTACAATGTAGATAATAACACACTTTTGGATATAGTTTCCCTTGCTTCCCTAGTAAGACAATTCCTGATCCTATACGGAACCCCAAGTTTTTGGTTTACAGTTTTTACAATGTTGCTAATATGAAATGAAAATGTAAGGATATAATCTAAGAAAGCTCCTAGATACTTTGTCTCTGAGACTTGTTGCAACATAGTTCCAGCAAGATCAAACACTTGTAATGATTGTGCCTTGGCCAATTTTGGTTTTGAGCCAAACAAAACAAAGAGTTTCTTTAGTATTCAACATTAGACGATGATATAAAAGCCATTTATTCAGAGTGGAAAAATCATTATGTAATGAAAGATTAATTACATCAGCTGTTGCGGAACTAGTAAACAAAATAATATTGTCCACATAAAGCAATATTTTGGATGCCAAAGATGTCTTGCAAATTAGATCAATAAATATGGAGAACAACAGGGGTCCCAAAATGGACCCCCTGTGGGACTCCTTGCTGCAAAATATTTGTCTGTGAGTTTACCCCTCCAAAGTAAACCCTTAAAGGGTGATTTGTGATGTAACTATGGATCCATTCACAGGGTTTCTCCACTGTGCCAGTGTCCTTCAGTCTCTGGAGCAGCATGGCATGAGTCACTAAATCAAAAGCCTTCCATGGATCAATAAACACTGCTACAGTCAGCTGTCCCAAATCCATAGCTCTTAAAGGGACAGTAAACATTGCAGGGGTCACTCAAATTGTGAAAGCCCATAAAATGATATTTCAGGTGAGGCACTGGACTTCCTTATAGGTGTCAGGAGTCCTGAGAAATGACTGTCTAATTAATATGTCAATCAAAACAAGGCAGCAGTCATTTTAAAACAGGAAGTGATATCACTGAGGGACAAGCTGCATGTTGTTAATTACAGCTTGTTCCTCAGTGACATCACTGTTGGTCTCATGATTCAATGAAATGGCTTATGCCTTATTTTGATCTACAGATGATATAGGTATTTATAACGCAGGACTCCTGACACCTACTGGTAAGCCCAATACCTCATTTGAAGATCTTTTAATGGGCTTTCACAATTTGAGTGATGCCTGCAATGTTTACTGTCCTTTTAATGTGTGATTGGTGAAGCAGGCTAGAGCAGTACCAGTACTAAAAGATTTTTGGAAGCCATGCTGCTCTTAGGTGGACCTTGGTTTTTGCAGTATTCCAGATACAGTAAATGGGTATATGATCACTAATACTACAGTATCAGAAAAGGTGCCGCATGCAGTTTCTCCAACAGTCTTACAAAGACACACTCCCAGTGTGTCCAAGCTTATGCATCACTATGCATCATGTATCTATTTGGGCTGTCATCATTATTATCCTCTACTGACTACCCAAATGGTCCAAACCACAGCATCTTGAGACATAGTCAGTTGAGGGCAACCACTATCTTGCAATGTTTGCTCAAGTGACTAGAATACAAGCAATTATTTTCTTTTACTTTAACTGCCATAGTGGCCATTCAAGTTTTGTGTGCTGCAATACTGCATGCCAAAGGTGGTTATGCACTTACCTGCCCCATTTGTCTTAAAACAGCCATGCTTGGTGATTTAGCATACAGTATATTCACACCCAAGTAGTGGTTTGGATCATTCATGATTTATTTATTGTCAACTGTGAAATCGCCTAACAACAGTATCTGAAATATTTGTTTTTATCTTCTGTCAAGCACATGTTTATTTTCTGTGCCATTGATTGCATGATACATCTGTGATATGTTCAGCATAAACATTTTCAATAAATAGATTATGTATTTCTAACATTATCAAGTTGATTATTTTCACTAAACATATTTAATTGTTGTGTTCATCAGAAATTTAAAATAACCTTTAACAACACAACATATCGAACAAACATGTTATGATTTTTATAATTAATTGTGACATCAATAAATCAAAGTACCAATGGCACTGAGCCTTGCCAGTGTATGGATGTGTCATTTACGTATAGGAAAAAAGATACATTCATTTCTTTCTTTCTTTCTTTCTTTCTTTCTTTCTTTCTTTCTTTCTTTCTTTCTTTCTTTCTTTCTTTCTTTCTTTCTTTCTTTCTTTCTTTTCTTCCTTCCTTCTTTCCTTCCTTCCTTCCTTTCTTTCTCTCTCTCCCTTCCTTCCTTCCTTATATAATGAGATAGTGAAAACGCATTTCCAGGTGCATCCAGGGTGAGGGTGAGGATGAGGTAGTATACTATACAAAAGTTAAAATTAAAAATAAAATACAGTAAGGTGCAAAAGTAATGCAAATAAAACAAAATAAAATACATTACAGTTGAGGAGTCATGATACTCAGGCAGACAGACCAGTGCAACCCACAAGTAGAAGGAGCAACACAATGCAATAGGGTACAAGGGCAATGCAATGCTTGGAGCAAACACCAGATCAGGAGCAGATTAATGACACCCTCAATGTGCAACTACAGTACAGTGACATACAGGTGCAATACATTTACAGACATGAAACATTTATTAGCTGCAGATTAATTCCATAAAGACTGACTGGACTGGGATCCCAGAATGGGCATAAAATTGTTCCAAACTGGGGGAGCACCCAGCATGCAGGAAGGAGGGAAGGGGGGACTCTATAATCAGTGGCCAGGTAAAGTTGCATGAGGTGTAGTAAAGCCATGAAAGTGAGACTTGAGAGAAAAGAAGGAAGATGCTGAGTGGATAGACGGGGAAGAGGTGACCAGAGCATGGGGAAAGAGTACACAATGGCAGTTTGGGCAGCAATAGTTTTCCTGGGGGGGTTAAAGAGAATGGGACAGAGTGCTCCAGAGAGGGTAAGAGGAAGGAGAGGGGAAGGGAAGAGAAGATAGTGGAAAGGTAGGGAATGAGAGAGCCAAGCCAGAATTTGGAGATGAAAAAGGCACAGTGGCATGGTGCATGGTGCATGGCATCAAGGGAAGGAAGGGAGATGGAGGAGTTAAGGGAGCAGTGGTGGGTGCTGGGAGAGTAGTCCAAGGTAAAATAGCAAAATGAGTGACATAGGGGGTCCCATCTGGTAAGGGTATACTTGAGACCTGTGCTGTAGACAATGTCACCATAGTCAAAGATTGGAAGGATCACCTTCATGACTAACTAATGGAAGACATGGAGCAAAATGATAGCTTTATTCCTCTAGAGCGCACCCAACAAGAGATGGAGTTTGTGGTGGATGGCATCCCTGCACCCTGAAAAATTATACAAACATACCAACATATGACTAAAGCATGCAGAAGAAGACCATTTGGCCTATCTAGTCTGCTCATTTTGCAGGGTCCCAGCTTGAGCTACTGACCCAGCCCCCCTTCCCCACTTCTCACATCCTTTCCATCCTCCCTACCATAACCCTTAACTTACCCCTATATCTATCACATCCTGTCTTGGAACTGTCAACCAACCTCAATATGACCACCTCTTTTGACAGTGCATTCCAACTGGCCACCTGCCCTCTCTGTGATGAAGTGCTTCCTGACCTCCCACCTAATCTCCCCCCCAGCTTAAGAATGTGTCCCCTCATGTTATAGCTGCCACTTAGCTTGAAGAGACTGTCCATATCCACCCTATTTGTCCCTTTCAAGTACTTGAGGGTATCAGCTATGTCTCCCACGCCCTTTGTCCTCCAGGGTGCACATGTGAAGTGCACTCAAGCTCTTCTCATATGCCATGCCCTGCTGATCCACTGTCATCTTTGTAGCCCTCCTCTGTACCATCTTGAGCAGTTTAATGTCCATTTTGAGGTGTGGGCACCAGTACGAAACTCCATACTGTAGATGTTGCTCACTGATTGCCTGTTCAAGGGCAGTATAACCTTCTTTCTCCTACTGACGATCCCCCTATCTATGTATCCCAATGTTTTGTTTACCCTTGTTGTGGCCTTCTTGCACTGCATTGAGTGTTTCGGATTACTAGTGATAATCACTCCCAGATCCTTCTCTTCTTCTGTTGCAGATACCCAGACTTCTCCCAGGTAGTCCTCCTTCCTGGGATTCTTGGCTCCAGTGTGCATAACTTTGCATTTCTTGGCATTGAAACCAAGCTGCTAAACCCTGGACAACCTCTCAAGCATTTTCAGGTCATTCTGTTGGTCCTGTATCCCTTCGGTTGTGTCCATCTTCCCACAGAACTTGGTGTCATCTGTGAATAGGCACATTTTGAACTTAACACCATCCCTAATATCATTGATGAAGACATTGAACAACACTGGTCCCAGCACTGAGCCCTGTGGAACCTCACTGGTGACTTCTCTAGTGCTAGATAACTCTTCCTCCCATTATCACTCTCTGGATTATGTCCCTCAGCCAGTTCTCCACCCAGCTTGTCACCTTCTCCCCAAACCCAAGATCCATCATTTTCCTCATCAACCTCAACAAGACACAGTAGACAGAGGTAACCCAGAACTAGAGGTGGAGCAATTATGGGTTAAGGTTCAGGGTGTAAATAAAAAGATTGCCTTCAGCATCTGCTATTGCTCCCCAAGTGTAGATAATGCAAAAAATAATCAGTTCTTTGAAACATTAGAAAATAAGGATTATAGTGAGCAGACCATAGTCATGGGGATTTTAACCTCCCTAAAATAGAATGGGACATAGAGAAAGGTAACAGTATTTGGGGGAACAGACTGTTAGATTTTTGTACAACTAACAGTATGGTTCAGCATGTTCAGGAAAATACTAGAGGAAAAAATAAGTTAGACCTTGTGTTTAGTAATATAGAGGCTTGGGTACAGTAGGTGGCAGTTATCCAACCACTAGGGACCAGTAATCATAACTTAGTTACATTTGAAATACAAGAGAAAATAGGTTGGTAAAACAAAAATCAGAAATTATAAAAAGGCAGATATAATGGGTGTAAAGACAGAGTTAACGGCTTGGAATTGGAAGGAAGAGTTTGTAAACAAAACAACATTAGAAGTAGGAACCTTAATAGTTAATAAAATAAAAGATTGTATAGAAAAGTATGTCCTCCAAGTCCATAAGTACAATAAAGTAGGAAGAGTCCCCGGATGGATGAATTATAAGGAACAAAAGCTATAAAAAGGAAAAACAAGGTATATAAAGCTCTTAGGAGGCATCCGTCAGAAAAAAAGAAAGAGGTACTATGCAGCTAAATTAAGAATAAGTAAAAGAATAATAAGGAGGGCAAAGATCAATGCAGAACTAAAACTGGCAATGGCCAGCCAGGATAATTATAAACAATTTTTCAATTATGTCACCAGTTTAAGAAATGGAAATAGGCACATTGTAAACTGGCAGAGGATAGTACCCTAATAGATGACCCACAGAAGATGGCAGACAGTTTCAATCAATATTTTGCAAAACTGCTCCCAAATACCAGTGACCAATTTAGAAGAGATGACTTGCAATATTTTGCATAGCTTATTCAATATAAAGAAATTAGTATAAAGGAAGTGTATGATAAATTAAAGAAATTAAATAAACATTAGTCATGTGGACCCGATGGGATCCATTCCTATTTCCTAAATGAAATGGCCAAACAGTTGGCTGGGCCATTGACAGTTCTTTTCAATGTGCCCATGATTACAGGGGAGGTCTTGAATGTGTGGAAACTAGCCAATATTACTCCCATATTAGACAAGCAGTTGTCAATGCAGAATTTTGATTGCATATATGTGCTGTTTAGGTATTTGGAAGTGGAAGTACCATGTCTAAGAACTGTCATGTGCCCCACCCCAAGACATCCACTGTGTCAATCTGCTAAGTATTCACAGAAGAGGGGGACGGGCAAGGGAAACAGCAGTACAGCAGTTGCAAAGGCATGAAGAGGTGGACAATAGTCCATTCACAGGCAGAAGGATCCTGCAGAAGGTGAGTAAATTCAAGGTGAACATAGCGATGGGACCAGATGGCATACACCCAAGGATATTAAAAGAACTGTGAAGGGAAATAGCAGTACCTCTGGCAGCCATGTTGACTGAGTCATACAACACAGGGCTGGTACCAGAGAATTGGAGGAGGGCACATATGGTCCCTCTATACAAATCCAGCAGTAAGGAGGAGGTGGGGAACTATAGGCTGGTCAGCCTCACTTCAGTAGTGGAGAAGATCATGGAGACATTGGTTAAAGAAAGGACAGTGGGGCATCTAGAAGCCATTGGAGGCCAGGAATGTAGGCAACATGGATTCACAGTGGGGAGGTCATGTCAGACAAATCTGGTTGATCTCTTTAACTGGGAGACAGAGGAAGTAAATCAGAGTGGGGCAATGGACAATGCTTACCTTGATATAAGCAAAGTCTTTGACACCGTCCCACGTAGGAGGCTGATAAAGTAGCTGAGTAGGCTGGGCATGGAGAAAAGGGTGGTAATCTGGGTTAGAAACTGGGTAACAGACAGGAGGCAGAGAGTGGTGGTAAATAAGGTGCAGTCTGGGGAGAGGAAGTGACCAGTGGGGTGCTGCAGGGAGTGGTCTTGGGGCCAGTCCTGTTAAATGTCTTCATTAGTGACATTGCAGAAGGGCTGAAGGGAAAGGTCTGCCTCTTTGCAGATGACACCAAGATGTGTAACACAGTGGATACCCCAGAGGGGGTGGAGAAAATGAGGAGGGACCTGGGGAAGCTTGAGAAATGGTCTGAGGACTGGCAACTGAAGTTCAATTCAAAAAAGTGCAAAATTATGCACCTGGGACACAGAAACTATGGGGAAAGGTACAGGATGGTGGGGAGTTGCTGACAGTCACAAAGAAGGAAAGGGACCTGGGGGGTTCTTATTTCAGATGACCTGAAAATGTCAAAGTGGTAAGGCAGCTGGGAGGGCCAGTGACATGTCGGGGTGCATAGGCAGAAGTATCACCAGCATAAGGAGGGAGGTAGTGATACCATTATATAAAACCATGGTCAGGCTTCACATGGAGTACTGTGGGCAGTTCTGGAGATCGCACTTTCATAAGGATATTAACAGGCTGGAGATGGTCCAGAGAAGGACGAATGAGTTGGTGCAGGGCTTGCAACACAAGACTTATGAGGAGAAATTAAGGGACCTCAATATGTACTCACTGGAAGAGAGGAGGGAAATAAGGGATATGATAGAAACATTCAAGTACCTCAAGGGTATAAATGTAACTTTTGAGAATCAGGAAACAGCTGCTATAGTCATATGTGTCAGTTTCTGTGATATATTATTTTGTTCTTATAAATCTGTAATCTCCAGTATATCAGTAACCACATGACCACACTGTCTTCTTTAGGCAATTTTATGCCGGATAATGCCTGGTGTCAGATGGCAGACAGAGGGCTCACCAGATTGTGTTGCCATTTGAAAAACTTCATAGAGTGTTCTTTTACTGGAAAGTATTTTGGAAAGGTGGTGCAGGTCTCACAATTTTTATTATGATTTTATCTCCTTATGTCTGTCCCCTTTGGTCCCCCATCCACACACACCAACAGTCATCAGTGGCCACAGCTGCAGCATTCTTCTTTGCAAGATGGTGGGTGAGAAACATAGAAACATAGAAATTGACAGAAGATAAATACCGCTTGGCCCACCTAGTCTGCTTATTTCCCTACTTGATGGATAAGCAGCAGATTCTAGTTATCAACATCTTACTTCCTCCTAACCCTCCAATAGAATTGCCTTATGTCTGTCCGTGAGCAGCTGCCTTCACAGTCTGTGAAGTCTCACGTCTTTTAGTGCCACTTATTGGTCATCTTCCAACTCAGGCGAGGCACTGCCAGTCCAAAAGTAACTGAGGACAAACAGGTTTCAAAGTGGGGAAGAAATGGAGTGAGCAAGAATCAAGTACTCATTCAGATGTGGCATCAATTTTAAGATCAGCATACTGGTGTGGATACTGCAAATAGAACCCCAGCACTTTAAGCAGCCTTATAAAGAGTAAAGGCTTCTCAAAGCACCAGGGTTCTGTTTATTGTACTGTAAGTGGGCTGCATCTAATTTGATAACTTACTGTACCTTACATCTGGATGTATGGTAGGGCCAACTTTAAATAAACACTCCACCTGAATTAACACATTGTGCCATAGAAACATAGAATTTTTCAGCAGAAAAGGACCACTCAGCCCACCCAGTCTGCCCAAGTGTTCTCTACCTACCTGTAACTCTTGCCTATATATGTTACCTCATGTCTTAGTCTGCCTGCGTCCATTGGGACCTCCTTGTGAATGATCTTGCTTAATGGATTTTTTCTACAATGAACTTGAACCTACTCCACTTCCATGGCCCTATTGATCTCCGTTAACCTCTTCCTTCCCCTTTTCCTACTATACCCCTATATTTATCCCATGCATGCTTCATGCCCCATACCAATTTAGCTTCCACCATTTCTCCTGGCAGTCTGTTCAAGGTGACTACAACCCTTTTAGTAAAGAAATATTTCTTCACATCTATCCTGAATGCCCCCCCAGCTGCATTGTATTTCCCTTGGTTTGGGTGCTCATCCTCATTTGAAGGAAACTCCCCAAGTGTGACCTCTTTACCCCGTGAGGTACTTTGTAGGTCTTGATCATGTCACATCTCACCCTCCTCTCTTCCAGAGTGTACTTTTTGAGATTCTTCAGCCTTTCCTTGTAGGATTCCTGTGAAAATTCTGAACCATTTTAGTTGCCCTCCTCTGGAAAACCTCCACCTTATGTCCTTTCTGAAGTGTGGACTCTAAAACTGGACACAGTACTCCAGCTGGGGGTATAGCAGGGAGTGATACAATGACAGCACAACATCCCTTCTCCTCCTACTGGAGATGCCACTCATTTTGCACCCCAGAATCCAATTTGCCCTGCCCATAGCCTTGTCACACTGTACTGCCATCTTGAGGTCCTCTGATATAATAACCTCAAGGACCCTTTCATGTCTAGTGAGTATCAGTACCTCTTCTTACCCTATACCCAGCATCGGGGTTCCTATGCCCTAGGTACATGATTTTACACTTGTTGGCATTGAACCCCAAGTAAGTAAGAAAATGGAATTGATTTGAATGAATTGCAGGATTTTAAGCAGCTTTTCGGGGAGTGTGTTTGTGTGTGAGTGGGGTGGGGCTCTGCTACTGTAACTAATTGCTTTTGATTTGATATAATGTGCAAACAGACTAACCCAGCTCCCCCGTCTGTGTGCTATAATGGAGATAAAGAGCCCAAATAGCATTGGGCCAAGCATTGAGCCCTGCGGCACCCCATTTGCCACTGCTCTTGGTGCCGTTAGCTACCCACCACCACCACCCTCTGCACCCTCCCCTGTAACCAGTTCTCTATCCATTTAGTCAGACCACCTTCCACCCATACCCCTCCTCCTCACTCTTCTCCTCCTTGGCCTGTGTCCCTCTTCCTGGTAGTCTGCACCCTTTCTACTCCTTATTCTTACCAGGTGGTGGTGCCTTCTGTATTACACTCAGACCACTCTGCCTGCCCCCTTCCAGGGTTAGTACACCTCCACCTTTACTTATATCTAGGGTGGTGACCTCATCAGGCTCCCCTGTCCGGACCTTTCAACCAACCTCAGTCTTTTGGCCACCCCCCCCCCATTTGTTTAAATCCACCTTAGTAGAGATATACCCCTCTAATCTTGTTTTTTTTTTTCTTTTACATATTTTCTTACTGGGCTACGGTTGGCTAGGACATCCCAACCGACCGCTGTAGCCCTGTCCCCGACATGAGGCCGAGATGCTCACTTCCATGGATTATCCCTGTGGGGGGGTGGTGAGAGCTTCCCAGGTTGACCCACCGGAGCAGGATCCGGTTGAGGAGGCTCCATTCGGGTGGGCAGGGGTCAGAAGCTCATAAAGCCAGACAGTAGCCCATTTTCCACTTTTCTTCCCTTTGCAGAATGCAGGCTTGCAATGACGCTTAGGCACAGCATGCCAACATCCACCACACTCCTCCACCCTTTACTACACCGCTGTAGTAGCGCCCATGGTCATCACCAGGGCCCGCTACAGAGTGGTGGGTCCCTGGATCCTGCCCCAGGATAGGAGAGCAGTCCTCTGGATGCTCGATCCTATCCCTCTCTTGCCAACGCAGGTTGCCAGCATGGTGCGAGGTGTGGCGTTCAGCCCCTCAACCCTCAGTGCCAGTGGCCCAGCAGCAATGCTGCCTTTAATACTTTTCTCCCCTTCCTGCTCCAGTGTACCCAGTCCCCCATGTACAAGTTGCTATTCACCCCAGACCCTACCCCAGTTAGTCACTAACCCATAATGTTTCGTGTGGCACAATACCTCAGCCACTCGAACTCCTCAAGCCTACCCTTCCTTGCCATTCTTGCACATGGTACCAGCAATATCTCCAAGAATGCTACTGACTTCCCCATCCCCTCACACTGCCTGCCCAAGTACTCAAACCTCCTCCTCACTACTTCCACAGTGTCCCCCGTCAAGTTGTTTGTACCCACATGCAACAGTAAATGAGGTTTCTTCCTCCCCCTCACTGCATGCTTGAGCAGTAACTGCCCTGCCCCTCCTGCAGTAAACCTGGGGACAGCTTCAACCCAAATATGGCTGTGCCTTTCCCCCATGCTGCCCCATCTCACCTATTTGAGCATAGAATCCCCCAGGACAAGTACCCCTCAGCCCCTTACTCCTTTCCCTTCTAATGCCCCTTCCACCACCCCCAGTATTCATTCTTCTCTCTCCCTTAGCCCCACCAACTGCACCCTCTGTGACTTAAGTATCTGCACCCCCTACTTCCACCTCACCCCTTTTCTCTGCCTTATTCAGCCCATGCCCCTTGAACCCCTTCCCAGCCTGACTACTTCCTATTGGGCTTCCCATGTCAACCTCCCCTCCTCCCCTGCTGATTTCCAACCCCTCTCCTATCCCCGCTGTTGTCAATTTAGAGTCCCCATTTCCTTCTACCCTGATAGCAATGGCCCTCCCATCCTTTCCCTTCCTGTAGCCTTCTCTCCTTCAGTCACCACCCCCTCCTTCCTTACTTGCCCCCTTCTACCCTTTTGTTCTCACTATCTCTTCCCCTACCCGTTGCCATCCCTCTCATAACCCGATTGTCCTCCCCCCTTCAGTATGTTCCTGTTCCAACTCTCTGTCCCATAGCAGAGGTTCAAATCTATTCATAGTCGATACCTGTTCTACATCTCTTCCCCCTATCGGTTCTCCCCTCCTACTTGTTCCGCTCTGTGGCACCCCTGGTCCCTCCCTACCCGCAGCCATCTGCTCTTTCCCCGGTACTCCTTGTTGTCTCTTCCTCCCCCATCAGAAGGCCCTCCGACCTCACCTCGGGTGCCCCCTTCCCTTCTTCTCTCTTTTCTGCTATTGCCTCTGATACTGGGGTCAGTTTCTGTTCCTAGTTATTCTTCCTCTGTCCTTCTTTGCCATCCCCTATTTCCCCCATCAGGATGCATACCATACTCATCTGCCCTGCCACTTACACTCCTCCCTAACCTTCACAGTTCCTCTCTCAAACTAGCCAGTCATCTACAGACCATACATCCCCCCCAATCCTCCTAGCCCAGTCCAGGATCATGGCATACCCACACCCTGCACACCCCTCCACCCTTCCAAAGATGCCCGCCCTATTGACATGTGGCACCTGCCCAATTTTGGCCCCCATCTTATGTTACAGGCTCTTACTCCCAGGTTCTGTACCCTACTACAACTGTTAGGCCCCTATTTACTCAAATTCCTTTCCCCCCACACACTAGTCCCCCTACTGACCCCATGCCGACTGGGGAAATTCAGTCTCAAATCTCATCCATTAGATACTGTGTTACTGTAGCAATCCTAAAGCCTCCTTGTCTGTTTTTCACCCCTCAGCTACCATACTTTTTGTTCTCGGCTCTCATATAGTTTCACTTAGCCCAGTTAGAAATTCTATTGCACTCCAAGTATTATTGAGCTCAGTTAGAGAAATAAGCAGAACAAATAAATATGTATTATTACAGCAATCATAACAGTATAGCACACTACTTAGCTCAGTTAGAGAAAGAAACAGAACAACTAAATCTGTATTATTGCACCAATCCTAAAGTACCCAATCATTACTTTGTCTCCACTCCAGAGACCCTGCTGTAATATAGGACCACAGAGGACCCTAGGCGGGAGGGTGGGCAACTGCAAAATCCTGGCAGAGCTCCATTGGGCTTGTTCACTCCCCCCTCTTTCACTCGCTCATTCTATTTCTCCTGATGCTGCAGGCTGCCCTTTTGTACTGGGCTCCTGCTTGCATTGGCGCCTTTTCCTGCCCACAAAGAAATCCACAGCAGTCCTGACACAGCTCCATTGAGCTCGCTCACTCTCCCTCTCTCACTCGCTCATTCTGTTTCTCCCAACGCTGCAGACTGCCCTATTGTACTGGGCTTCTACCTGCGTTGGCACCTTTTTCTGCCCACAAAGAAACCCACAGCAGTCCTGACAGGGCTCCATTAAGCTAGCTCACTACTCCTCTCTCACTCGCTCATTCTGTTTCTCCCAGCGCTGCAGGCTGCCCTTTTGTACTGGGCTCCTGCCTGCATTGGCACCTTTTTCTGCCCACAAAGAAGTTCACAGTTGTTCTGACAGAGCTATGTTGAGGTCGCTCACTCCCCCCTCTCACTCGCTCATTCTGTTTCTCCTGGCGCTGCAGGTTACCCTTTTGTACTGGGCTCCTGCCTGTGTTGGTGCCTTTTCTTTTTCTTCCCACAAAGAAATCTGCAGCAGTCCTGACAGAGCTCAGCTGAGCACAGTCACTCCCCCTCTCACACTCACTCAATTCTAATCTGTCCCAAACACTGATTTCCCAAAGCGACTGCGCTATTCTACGTCGGAAGTGCAAAAATGCATTTTGGCCAGGATGTGAAAAATGACAGCTGTGCTGTTCATAAGGAGGTGTGAAAAATGCCAGTGTTGAAAATCTGGCATGAAAATATTACTAATTTTGAAGTTACAAGGGTGCGTGGAAACTGCACAATGCACACTAGTAACGCAGTCATTTTATGGATTTTCATCACAAAATTTTCAACATAGGCATTTTAGAACCTCTGCTAATGAACAATGTCATTGTGGTTTTCTTAATGTGTCCCAAAAACTGATTTCCCACAGCGACTGCGCTATTCTGCGCCAGAAGTGTGAAAAAGCATTTCGGCCAGGATATGAAAAATGAGAGCTGTACTGTTCATAAGGAGGTGTGGGAAAAATGCCAATGTTGAAAATCTGGAGTGAAAATATTGCAGATTCACAAAGTTACGAGTGTGCATAGCAGCTGTGCAATGCACGCTCATAAAACAGTCATTTTGGTTTTTTTCTACCAAATTTATTACTCAGCTCAGTTAGAGAAATAAATAGAACAAATTAATCTGTATTATTACAGCAATCCTAAAAATATCCAATCATTACTTTGTCTCCACTCCAGAGACCCTGCTGTAATATAGGACTGCAGAGGACCATGGGCGGGAGGGTGGGCAACTCTAAAGTCCGGCAGAGCTCCATTGAGCTTGCTCCACCCTCTCTCACTCACTCATTCTGTTTCTCCTGGCGCTGCAGGCTGCCCTTTTGTACTGGGCTCCTTCCTCCTTTGATGCTTTTTTCTGTCCATGAAGAAATCCGCAGCAGTCCCAACAGAGCTCCATTCAGCTTGCTTACTACCGCTCTCTCACTTACTCATTCCGTTTCTCCCGGCGCTGCAGGCTGCCCTTTTGTACTGGGCTCCTGCTTTCATGGGTGCCTTTTTTTGCCACAAAGAAATCCACAGCAGTCCTGACAGAGCTCCGTTGAGCTCGCTCACTCCCCCTCCCTCACTCGCTTGTTCTGTTTCTCCCGGTGCTGCAGGTTGCCCTTTTGTACTGGGCTCCTGCCTGCATTGGCACCTTTTTCTGCCCACAAAGAAATCCACAGCAGTCCCAACAGCGCTCAGTTGAGCTCAATCACTCCCCCCAACTTGCTCGATCTTAATCAGTCCCAAACACTAATTTCCCAGTCACCATGCTATTCTGCGCCAGAAGTGCAAAAACATATTTTGGCCATGATGTGAAAAATTGCAGCTGTACTGTTCATAAGGAGGTGTGAAAAAAAGCCAGTGTTGATCATCTGGTGTGACAATATTACAAATCTGTGAAGTTACAAGGGTGCGTGGAAACTGTGCATGCACACTTGTAACACAGTCATTTGATGGACTATCATCACCAAATGTTCAACATAGGAATTTTAGGACCTCTGCTCATAAACAGTGTCACTGTCATTTTCTTAATGTGTCCTGAACACTGATTTCCCACAGCGACTTCACTATTCTGCGCCACAAGTGCAAAAACACATTTCAGCCTGGATGTGAAAAATAACAGCTGTACCGTTCATAAAGAGGTGCAGAAAAATGCCAATGTTGAAAATATGGAGTGAAAATATTGCAAATTGACGAAGTTATAAGCATGCGTAGCAACTGCACAACAAACGCTCGTAAAACAGCCATTTTTTGGATTTGTTCCACCAAATTTGCAAAATAGGTGGAATATACAGTTGTATATTTTGCTGATTCATCAGTGAGAACTATTCAAATAGTATTACAACAGGCTTTTGATCAGTTACAGGAATTTTTGCTTAGATCTAAATTGGTTTTGAATGAAAAAAAATCTCAGGTAATGGTATTTCTTAGGGGTTACGGGTCTAAACCTGAATATGAGGGGTTGCAAATTAAAACATTTTCAGGAAGAATCTTGCAACAAGTTATTAGTTATAAATATCTGGGGGTGTATTTAGATACAAAATTTAAATGGGACAGTCATATAGATAGTACCTTGACTAAAGTTGGTAAGTGCTTGGGGTCATTATATTGAGTAAGAAATAGTATGTCTTTGGAAATTAGAAAATTAGTTGTAACTGTTGTTGTACTACCCATATTGGAGTATGGCAATTTGATATATATGGGTGCGTCTAAAGAGCAACTATATAAGCTTGATGTTATGTATAATAATTTTAAATTAATTAGATTTATACTGGGAGCTGCAAAGAGGGCACATAGAGTAGATATGTATAAAGAATTAGACTGGCATACTTTGTCTCAAATGCGGGCTCTTTGTACAATTATGTTAATGTTAAAATGTATCTCAGGAAAAGTCCCTAAATATATGGCTGAGTCCATTAAAATAAAAAGACCTATTGAGGGTCTGCGCTCTGCTAATTACTTGGACTGTGCAGTCCCAAGTCGTAGAACGGCTTGGGAGGATAAGCATTTTTTTTAATATCGGACCTTCTATATGGAATAAATTGCCTGGAAAGCTTAGACCCCTTGAGGGAAATTTCCAGTTGCACCAAATTAAACAATGGCTTATCGAAAATATTAGTTATGATGGGAAATAGTTTGAATCTTAGGATGGTAGATTGTAACTTGTATTAAATGTATACTGTGAATTAATCAATGCTTTTTGTATGTTCTTCTTGTCCTAGTTTGTTTAATGATTTGGAACTGTGTTATATTTATTGATGTATAATTATAGTGTATATGTGTTTTCCTTCGTTATATATTGTTAACTTATAAGAGTAACTGGAAATGACACCTGGATCTCACTGTAAAGGAGCTTCGGCTCAGTGGAGATATCCTTATTCATTTTTTGTATGAATAAAAATTTTTTACTACTTACTTACTACTACTACTGAAAGCCCACCTCATGAACACTGGCACTGTCATTTTGTTAATTGGTCCCAAAAGGTTATTCTGCACAGTGACCAAAAAATCACCTTTCAGGGCTGAATAATGCATTGTCAGTGGCTGAATTCATGAGGAAGGGTCCCAATGACCCCATGTTGAAAATGTGGTGCCAACATTCCAAAAAATGCCTGAGATATGCACCAAAGTTGAAAAAAACACTACTTATGCCATTATACAGCTTACAGGCATTTCCTCAGTTCACAGTCGGCTTTGAAGAGTGCAGAAGTGTTCCTGGCCCACCGAAGATCATCTCGATGGGCTCCAAAGGTAAGTATGGGGTGATGGGGTGTGGGGAGGCAGGGCATGCAGAGGGTGGGTGTGGGCTAGGGAGAGGACAGGGAGACAGCAAGGGACCATTTTATTTTTTCACAGGTTAAAAAAAACATTGCAGGATGATTTTTCTTTTTCAGGGGCATTTGCAACACTGGGGTGGGCTCCCAGCATGTCACCTGAGTGTTTGGGGGGATCTATAGCTGAAGAGGGATTAGGCATCCCCCTTGGCACAGAATGAAAGTGGGGAAGACTTATGCCAATGGGGAGTGGGCTTCTCCATCGGCAAGGGGAAGGGGAGACTGAAGCTGATGGGGATTGGGCACCCCGTCGGCAAGCCCTGCAATGAGGGGTCACTTCCTCATTGCATCAGATGACTCTGCAATGATGAGGTGACCCCCTGATAAATGACAAAGTCTCCATAAAGAATGTTCAATTACAGTTAAAGAGTATTGAAGAGTGAGCAGAAGAAAATAAGCTGGTGTTTAATGGTAAAAAGTGTAAAAAGATGGTGGTCACGTGACGCGCATGGAGTGAGGCAGTAGCTCTCTGGGTCTCCCGTTCCTGCTCGACTGAATCTGCATTTTTGCATAGCTAAACAGGGCTAACAGGCACTGGGACACTATTTTAAACATCTAGAGACAGTTTTGGTGTCAAAATTTGAATACGCTCGTTTCGGCAAAATGCAAGTAGCGGAAGTCGAACTGGAAGCTAAGCACCCTCAACGGAGCTCGTCGCCATCACTACGGGAGGAAGAAGTAACACCTGCTAAAATTTACGGAGATCTGGCAACAATAAAGGATGCATTATTTAAATTGATAGAAGAGGTGGCCGAGATAAAGCCAGCCCTGACTCAGCGCGAAGGGTGACAGACACAGAGGCAAGGATCTCTTCTATTGAGAGAGCCATGGATAAAGTGGGGCCTACCATGGTGGAGTGTAAAAGAAGCATTACCAAATTAGAGGATCGCCTAGACGACTTAGAGGGCCGCAACAGACGTAACAACCTGGTCTTACTGGGTCTCCCAGAAGGGGAGGAAGGGCCGAACACTATCCAGTTTCTCCAGAGGCTCCTTAAAAAATCAGCATGTCCCTCACCTAATGGGCCAGAGTATATCATAGAGAGGGGTCATCAGGCCCTTAGAGCCAAACCCCCATCCTCAGAACCACCGAGGCCAATTATTTTCAGATTACTCAACTACCTTGACAGGGAGCACATTTTAAAAGAAGTCAAGAAGCTGGCAGCTTTTCAATGGGAGGGCAAAAAACTGCGTCTTGTGCCTGATCTGACCTGGAAAATGAGGCAAGCTCGAGCAAGTTTTAGACTGATTACCTCGAAGCTTTGGGCTGCAGGGATTCAACACCGCTTATTATACCCTGCGAAGCTGGAAGTTACACTCAAGGAAGGCCCGAAGAGATTTAATTCGGCCGAGGAGGGACTGACATCTTTGAAATCCCTGCTACCTGACCTGTTTCCCAAAGGGTGAAACCCAAGTTTAGCCACTCAGATAACTTGCAGGACTGTGGTTGTGATTTTTCATTTGGTGTTAATAAATTTTATTTGACTTTTAATGGGGGTATCCAACGAATGATAACTTTCTAGTGTATCTTAACATAGCTTTCGGCAAGTCGGAAGAGACATAATATACTTTTGTTGTGCGTTTAAATTTAACCCCTGAACAGATTGCAAGGGGGAGTTTTGGTAATTAAGTTGTTGCTATATGTTGCTGATATATGTAACAAAGCATTCTGGACTATAGCTAAAAGGTGGGGTGGGGATTGTGCTTTTAGTTACTGGCTTATGACATATATATTAAAGAGGATACGATTTAAACTGCCTGTATTTGTATTAGTAAGAAGGTCCCAGATTCTCTTTACGAATCTCATATGGTTGGTGACCTTAGAGTATAAGCAGTTTCCTTAACCGTAGGAACCATAGGTAATCGAGTTTTCATGAGTTAAACATGTTAAATAATGATATTGCAGCCAAGGGGTTTAACGTAAGGCAAGATTTTATGGTAGGATTTGTGGCCCTACCTTGGATCATATAGTGACTCCTTGTTGGGGGCAGTTCGGTCTGATCTTAACTTTCTTAGGTATTGCCAGAGCCCTCTATTTGGGTTTGATGCATAGGGCGTTATGTGAGATAATTGTAGTCTAGCCTGTCCATGTCCACAAGACTGGAGGTATTCATAGGGCCGGCAATTACTTTATTATTTGAATGCTTAAACTTATGCCCCTTGGCTCTTGTTGGCTGGAGTTTCATTATTTTATTCAATCGAAGATTAGGAGATTGGTATAAATTTTCTTTTATTAGCCCAGGTTTTGGGACTGGGTTTGGCAAGATCATTTATTAAATCTCTAAGAACAGCCTTCAAGCGGGGGGGGTGTACCCATCTCTATGTTGCACCACGTTCCAGCGGATGAGTAGCTGGCTTCGGGCCAGAAGGGAAGGTTTTAAGTCATTTATGGATGTATTTTAATTTTTTTCTGGGGAGGGAGGGGAATTTCAGGGGGAAATAATTTTCTCTGTTGGGGAGTCAGTATGGGGGGGCAGCTATCCCAATGTTTCCTTAGACTGGGCAACAAAATGGCAAACAGGCTGAATATAGTTTCTTGGAATATTAAAGGAGGAAAGGACAACTGTAAAAAATTTGTTATCTTAAATCACTTGGCTCGCTTGAAACCAGCGATAGTATTTCTACAAGAAACCCATGTCCTCTCTGATCGCCTTGCCCACTTTAAGAAGAAGTGGGTGAACCAGGTTTTTGGTGCGGGATTCTCTTCAAATAGTCGAGGAGTTGCATTCCTAATTGCTTATGGGATCCTGTTTACACATTCGGAAATAATTTCTGATCCGCAGGGTCGATATATATTCGTTTCAGGCAATATAGGTGGGATCAATCTAGTGTTGGGTTCAATATATGGACCTAATCTGGACTCACCTAGCTTCTTTATTCAGCTGGGTTTGGTTTTGGCTTCCTTTGGAAATGTCCCGATAATTTTGGGTGGGGACTGGAACTTAGTCCAGTCTAACCGGCTAGACCGATCGCATTTTAAAGGCTCTCTTCCCTCCCCAACACAGAAAGCTCTAAGAGAGTTTATGTTATCAACAGGTTAAACAGACCCTTGGCGCACTTTGAATCCCAATGTTCGGGAATATACCTTTTCCTCTGTAGTGCATAAGTCACATTCGAGGATAGATTATTTTCTGGTTAGCCAACATAGCTTACCTTGGGTGGTGGAGGCCGCAACTTTGCCCCGTGTAATCTCTGACCATTCCCCTATAAATATTGTATGTTCCTTACCTCTCCAACCTTGCAGGTCATATTCATGGTCATTAAATAATAATATTTTAAAGGACTCCAAGGCATTAATTGGATTTAGATCCTTTTTGGAAAACTCCATTAGTAGTAACTGGGGTTCTATTAAAGCTATCGATCAAACTTGGGTGGCTCTTAAGTCTATGTGGTGAGGGGAGCTAATACGTATGGCTACGGTATGCAAAGCAAAAACAAGAAAACTCCTAGATGAATGTTTAAGAGAGATTAAGGAATTAGAAAATATAAGTGATAACCGGAGAACGGAAGAGCAAGAATGTAAATTAATTTCCTTAAGAACATGGTATGCAGACAAACAGTGGGAGAAAGTTAATAGTTCAGCTTCCAGAGTTAAGGCCTTATACCTAGGGCAGGGTAGTAGGGCAGGGAAATTGCTGGCCTGGCAGGTGAAGCAAAAATCTTCGGCAAAGTGGGTGACTGCCCTAAACCATCCAGAATTAGGGCAGTTGGTTACAGATTCGGCTAGGATATTAGAAATTTTTGAGGACTTTTATCGAAAGCTCTATACAAGCCAGCAACCTCCCCTTCAGGTGGTGGATAGAATCCAGGAATTTCTGGATGCTATCCCTTTACCGAGATTGTCAGAGAGGACGTTGGCCCTGATTAACAACTCCCTATCTCTGAGGAGGAAATAGAAAGCTATTGACTCCTTTTCCCGAGATAAAGCGCCTGGCCTGGACGGGTTTACAGCCTTTTCTTTCAGCGATTTAAAAATAATCTTGTGCCCTTACCAAGAACTGTTTTCTTTTGGTGTGATCAAGGGATCAAGGACCAGACGCCGTTTGAGGCCAAGATTATTTTGTTACCAAAGCCAGATAAACCCCAGACTTAGTGGGTAATTTTAGGCCGATTTCTTTACTAAACCTAGATGTAAAGATTTCGCTAAAATTTTGGCCAGCAGATTAAAAAGTATGTGGTCCTATTGAGCCCAGAGCAGGCTGGTTGCTTGAGGGCCGCTTCGGCTGACCATTTCCGAAAATTGTTCTATTTAATTTCTGCATCTACGGATCCTACCAAGGAAGGCCGTTAGTTTCGCTTAGACGAAAAGCTTTTGACAGGTGGAGTGGACTTTATGTTTACTACCCTGTCGAAATTAGGTCTTCGCCAGATTTATTCATATGGTTCGAATTCTGTACTCCTGCCCCTCAGCTAAGATTCAATGCAATAATTTAATCTCGGATGCTTTTCCACTATCAAGGGGTACCAGGCAGGGCTGCCCTTTATCACCTTATCTTTTTAATCTGTACATTGAACCACTAATCAGATCTATAAAGATAAACGGGGAAGTGCAAGGGCTTAAGATAGGGGACTCTGAATTTAAACTCTCAGCATTTGCTGATGATTTATTGCTACATATTTCTAACACTACCTCCTCCCTTCCTAAGGTTCTTGATTTAATTGACAAGTTTAGCACGCTTTCAGGGTATAGTCTAAATAAGGCCAAAGCGTCTGTATACTCTTTGTCCCCATTTCTTCAAAAGAGTTGGTGCCTTTCTTTGGGACTCCGTTGGCAGACCAAATCATTAACTTATTTGGGAGTTCAAATATCCAAGAACTTAGAGACTCTGGCTAACTTAAATCTTAAGCCATTAATCAAGTCTATTAAAGAATACTTGGTCAGATGGTCAAAACTTCCACTGACCTTCTCGGGTAGAGCCAACACGCTTAAAATGGTGGTTATGCCCAAACTTTTTTACCCACTATCAAATCTAAACGTTTACCTGCCAAAGTCTTACTTTAAGCTGCTCTACAAATATTGCTCGGAGTTTTTGTGGAATGGTAGACCTCCTAGAAGAAGCTACCTTAAACTCACCCGGTGGCGTCAACTAGGAGGCCTCCAGTTACCGGATTTCTATGCATACTATTTAGCAATTCATATGGCAAGGCTGGTCGCATGGGTCTGTGAGGAGGAAATTTCTTATCCCGGACTTCATTTGGACCGACTATTTGTTAAAAGTCTTAAGTTTGACTTGGAGTCTTTGTTATATATCCCATGGGCCAAGGTTCCAAAAAGGTGGGAGGTACCCGTTAGGTGGGATATCAAGCTTTGCATCAATTCTATGCAAAGTTCAAAATTTCTAACCATATGATTTTCCCAACCTCTTAAGAAATCCGAACCTGGTAATTGGAAGCCAACCAATACCTAGATTCGTGGTTTAAATGGCTACGGAAACTGCAAGTTAAAGACTTCTATCATAATAATGTGTTACTTCCATTTCAGGTACTGGTGGAGAAGTTTGGAGTGAAACCAATCTTTCCTAAAACTAACTCAAATAATAAGCAGTGTTAAATCTTATTTTCATAAAGGACTGGGGCAAGACATCTTGGGACCAATGTTCGCTGAATTGAAAGAGTTTATACAATCGGGCAAAGTGATTTCTAAGATTTATAAATATATAATAGTTAAAGGGAATTCGAATGTGTCTCCGATCCCGGTATATTGGGAATTAAATTTATCTCTGGGTAAATCAGCAGAAACATGGGAGAAGGCTTGGGTCGATACCTACAAATATATAAAACAAGATAGATTGAGAGACGTTCAATTTAAGTTACTTCATAACTTATATTTTTCACCGGCTAGGCTTTCTAGACTGAGCAGCCGTTTTTCGGCACAATGTACTGAGTGTAATGACTCTTTTGCTACCAGTTACCATAAGTTTTGGACTTGCCCCAAGGTTGTTGGACTGTGGCATTTGGTGAAACAAGGGATCAGTCAATTTTACGACCTCGCCAGATTCTTTAACCTGGAGGTTTGTATATTTGGGATGTTTGGTAAAGTACCAGGCAAGTTATCTAAATATCGAATGGCAATGGTAGCATCAGTCACTAAGTTAATAATCTTACGTCATTGGAGAGACGATTGGACTCCATCGTTTGGGGAATGGTGGGATGAATTCATGAATGCATTGAATGCAGAAAGATCGGTTTTCTCTTTTTATAATGCTTCACTAATATTCCAACAATGTTGGGGCAAGCTGTACCAATGTCTTAAGGACAGGTACGGGTACTAGAGATAGATGTCTCTCTTGTCTCTTTTTATACTGGATTGGTATCGGCCCTGGTTCTGTAAATTAGTCTCAAACACGGTCCTTTCCTCCTCTGCACTTCTTTTGTTTTTCTATTTTAAGTATGTACCAGTCTTGTTGTGTTTTCTTTTGTCTTCCTTGATGATATCTTATGATTTTGTATTAATTATGGTGAGTCAATCAATGGGATAGCTGCCAGGGGTGGGAAGGGGTGTAGGGGATGGAAGGTTTTTCTCTTTTTACTCTTTAGGGGATTTGGGTTCTCTCTCCCCTTTATGTTTCCTTTTATATGTCATTATATGATTATGGTATTGTACTTCTTTGTATTATCTAGTTGTTTGGTATGTAATTTATGTTGGAAACGGTTCAATAAATCTCAGTTATTTGCAAAAAAAAAAAGTGTAAAAAGATGCATCTTGGGCATGATAACTCAAGAGCAGTCTATCTTTTTAATAATACACCCCTAAAAGTAACCGAGTGTGAAAAAGATCTGGGCAAATGGATGACAGACACCTTGAGCTTCTGTAAACATAACTCAGAATGTGTAAAAAGAGCAAATAGACTTTCAGGAAATATCATGAAAAACATAAGGAGTAGAGATGAAAAAGTTCTCTCATCCTTGTTCTGAACTTTGGTGAGACCTATGTTAGAATATGGTGCCCCAATAAGTACCCCACAGGATATTAATTGTTCAGTGGCTGTTGAGAGAGTGCAACAGAAAATTACAAAAAAGTTAGAGGCTTAATTGGTTTCTCTTATAAGAATAGGTTGGATAAACTGAATTTATACTCCATGGAGTATCGAAAATTGAGGGGAGACTTGATTTATGTCTACAAAGCATTTAAGGATTAACTGACATGGGTAACATCAGAGCTTGTTAAAAAGGATTATCTTATAGAAGTTCCCGTAGACACCCTTATCAGTTAAAAGGCAAAATATATAGAACAGCTAAAAGAGAGAGATAGTTTAGTCAAAGAGTGGTGGACTTCTGGAACACATTACCATACTGGTTAGTAACAACACCAAATGTTACTTCATTTAAGTTACAATTAGACTTATAAATGGGCAATAAGAAGTTAGCATACATCCACTGTTAGTGGCAAGTCACTTTATGGCTTTTGAGCTACAAGACTTGTAACTCGACTGGGTGACTAGGGAGGTGGATCAGGGGAGGGCAGTGGACATGGCCTATCTGGTCTTCAGCAAGGCCTTTGACACTGTGCCACATAGAAGACTATTACACAAACTGGGGAATATGGGTGTGGGTAGGACAGTAGTGTGGAGGGTAGGTAACTGGCTGGGTGGCAGGACACAGAGGGTGGTGGTAAATGGCTGTCACTCCACAGAGGGAAGAGTGACCAGTGGGGTACCACAGGGATCAGTGCTGGGACCGGTCCTATTCAACATCTTCATCAGTGACATTGGCATGGGACCTAGAAGGCAGAATTTCACTGTTACGCTGATGACACAAAGCTCTGTAACACAGTAGACACACCAGAGGGAGGAGACAGAATGAGAAGCGACCTGCAGAAACTTGAAGAATGGTCAGGGGTTTGGCAGTTGAAATTCAATGCAAAGAAGTGCAAGATAATGCATATGGGGCACAAAAACCCTGGTACAATATATCAGTTGGGGTGAGGATATAGCATGCACCAAGCAGGAAAGGGATCTTGGGGTTGTCATCTCTGATGACCTCAAGGTAGGGAAACAGTGTGACAAGGCAGCAGGTAAAGCAAATAGGATGCTGGGATGTATAGGCAGGGGCATCACCAGCAGGAAAAGGGAGGTCATAAGTCCGCTATACAAGACACTAGTGAGGCCCCACCTGGAGTACAGTGTACAGTTCTGGAGACCATACCTATGTAAGGACATAGACAGGGTAGAAAAGGTTCAGAGGAGGGCAACAAAAATGGTGCATGGATTGCATCACAAGTCCTATGAAGACAGGTTGAAGGAACTGAACATGTACTCCCTGGAGGAGAGGAGGGAGAGAGGGGATATGATAGAGACATACAAGTATCTTACAGGGAGGAACAGGGTGCAGGAAAATACTATCTTTAAGTGAAAAAGATGTTCCAGGACTAGAGGGCATGGGATGAAGTTGGAGGGAGGATGATTCAGAGGAAACATAAGAAAGAATTTCTTCACAGAACGGGTGGTGGACAAGTGGAACACCCTGCCAGAGGAAGTGGTGGGGGCTGAAACAATCACGGGATTTAAGAATGCATGGGATAGACATAAAGGAATTCTGGAGGTCAGGGGTAAGGGGCAACAAACTTCTAGGAAAACAAACTGAACTTACAAGCTCAAATGGGCAGACTGGGTGGGCCATAGGCCCTTATCTGCCGACACTGTCTATGTATCTATGTATCTATGTATCTATGTATCTATGTAACTACCTATGAACCTCTTGTGGAGTACAGAGTCAAAGGCCTCACTGACATCCAGACAGAGGATGTTTGCTGCTTGGCCCCATCCACTGTCTTAGTGTTCCAGTCAAAGAAATCAACCAGATTCATTTGACACAGTCTCCTCCCCTCTCCCTATTAACCCATGCTGACTCACATACTGGAGACCATGTTCCTCCAAATACCCTACCAACCTCTCCTTAAGTACAGTCTCTGTGAGCTTGCACATCTTTGAGGTTAGACTGACCAGTCTGTAATTCCCTGGGTCATTCTTGGGCTGCTCTTTTATTTATTTGTTTTATTTATTTTTTTATTTGAAAGCTTATGACATGGAGAGGCACAATGACCGGTGGCTCATTTCCAGGTGTGACCCAGGGGAAAGGAAATGGGCATATGTATGTTTTTGGTGATATTTTAGTGAACGGGGCAAATTTGGATAGGACACCAGAGAAATTGCCCTACTCTTATTGAGAAGTGCCATGGGATCTTTAACGTCCAGCTGAACAACTACCAGAATAGGCAGATGGGACCTTGGTTTAATGTCTCATCTGAATGACTGCACCTCAGAAGTGCAGCATCCCCTCATGATGCACTACAGTGTCAGTATTAGGAATTATACCATGTTCCCAGTGTGGGGCTAGAACACACCACCTTTGGCTCTTGTGGAGGGGCACAACATGTGCCATTTTCCAGCCCTGTGGTACCATGCCTGCCTCCAGTGAACTGTTGAACAGACCTGTCTGTGACCCTCTGCCAGTTCCCTCTGTACCCTTGGGTGCACACTGTCTGGGCCTAGTGATTTGTCCACCTTCAATGCTTGCAGCCTCTTACTCACTCTATCTTCCATAAGGGAGCAATACAGAAGAGTATGAATAAAGAGGCCATTGACAGAGTAAAGGCTTACGGCACATTCATAAGGTAGAAAAATTGGGGAAACTGGATGGGCCTTGTGGTCTTTATCTGCCATCAACTTCTATGTTTCTATGTTTCCTCTATCACTACATCCATGTTCCCCTGCATCCTGCTCCTCTTTTCCCTCCTGTAGGCACTGGTCCATCTTTCTCCCTGGTGAAGATGGAACAGAAGTATTCATTAAGTGCCTCTGCTTTTCCCCCATTCTTCTCCAACCATTCCTCCCATTTCCTAAGCCTAACAGTCCCATCCTTCTTGTCCATTTTCTCACTCATATAACAAAAAAAGGCCTTCTCCCTAGGGGCTGTGCAAAACAAAAATTCTGCCAGTGGAATTTCTGCCAAAGTTCAGAAATCATTTTTGCAACTTTCCTGGAAATTCCACCTTAAAATTGTGGAATAAATATACAGAATGCCGGTTAATTTATTAAACTGTGAAAAAAAATAATCCACAGAATTGATCACTGCCAGTGGTCAGTTCTGAGGCTTTTTTAACTACAGTATAATTCATTAATCCACCCCCTGCTGATCAGGAGTCCTAGTAAATACATAAATTAAAAAAATTCCTCAGATCCCTCCCTTGGACCCTCCTGGTGTCTAGTGGCCTCCTACCCACCAATCGTGGGTCCCAAGTAAAAAATGCCTGATCCCTCGTGTCTAGTGGTTCCCACCACCCCTCCTCCCACAGATCATGGCCCATTGGTCCCAGTAAAGAAGAAAAAAAACTCTAATACCTCTCTGGTGTTTAGTGGCCCCCCCACCCACCAATGGTGGCCCCCCAAAATGATTTTTTTCCTGGTGACTAGCAGAATCCCTTCCCTACTGTGGGCTCCCTTAATCCACAAAAAAACAGCCAGCAGTCCACCAACTTATCCCCCCTCTATTCCCAGTATTCTGTGGTGTCTTTATAAAAAAAAGTAATCCCAATTCCCTGGTGTCTAGTGGACCTCCCCACCCTAACAGTTTATCTGCCTCCAACCTATTCCCCCCACTCTGTCCCTGGGCAGGCCACCAGCGCAGCCCTCCTCTCTCCTGCAGTACCCGTGGCCCACTGAACTGTCAGTGAATTAAACTATTGAGAGAATACATTCCACAGTTGATATGCATTATTCTGCAGTTCTCAAAAAAGTCTGAGGAACCCAGCGAAAATCCGTGGAAAATCCCAATTTCGCCAGTGGCGAAAGTTCTGAAATTTCCTCAAAATTTCCAAAATTTCACTGAAGTTCCACAAAAGCAGAATTCACAACTTTTGCCCACCCATACTTTTCCCCCTTTCCCATTTCCCCCTTTTCCATCAGCCATCTGCAATTCCTTCAGTGCCTTAGTCTGCTGGATTTCTTCACTGGCCACACTCACCAACCAAAGGTAATTCTCCCTATCCAGGTCTCTCCTGGTTTTCCTGAATTTCCTAAAGACAGAACTCTTTTACTTTACTGCCTGGGTGACATCAGAATTGAACTAGCTGGGTGCTTTGACCCTAGAGTGCAATCACCCTGAGCCTAAGGCACTCCTCTGCAGCAACCATAATTCTCTCCTTAATGATGGACCACCTTTGATCTACCTCTGTATCTGCTCTGATGCCCACCAGGTGCCTCCTTAGCATCTCACCCATTTCCTGAAGTCTGCTCTCAAGGTGCTGGTCCAACCAGAGCCTGAGTTACTTAAAGGAAGAGACATCCTCAACTATTGTGCCATTGAATGTATATACGTAGGGGATGAGTGAGAGACTGGTGAGCCTCTGCTGACAGGCAAATGTCATGGAGACCATTTTCTTAGCATTAAGGGACAGTCAGTCGGATTGGAACCAGTGCTGGAGACTGTCAAAATCCTGTTGGAGTTGGACAGCAAGATCAGCAGCAGAGGAGCCAGAGGTATATAGCACAGTGCCATTTTCATACATGCAGTGGAACAAGCAGTAGGGAGGTCATTCAGAAATATTCAGGAGAGTATGGGCCTAGGACAGATGCTTGAGTAACACTGGAGTAGATGGGAGTGGGGACAGGATGTCTCTGATAGGTACAGCTTGTGATCTGATGTCAACTTAGGAGCAGAACCAGATAACTGAGGAGGCAGAGATCCCTGCTGCCATAAGCTTGTCCAGGAGAAAGGGGTGGTAAACAGTGTAAAAAAATGTTTTCCTAGTCAACAAAGTAGGTGGAAGTGAATTGGCTTTGGTCCATACCAGACTGAATGGAATCAGTAAACCAGAGGAAGGAAATGGATTTGGAGTGGGACTTACTTCCTGAAGCCAGACTGGAAAGGAATGAAAAATGAGGAGGAGTCAAGTAAAAGGGAGAGTTGTAAGAAGGCAAGATGTTCCTGGAGTTTCACGGGGGGGGGGAGTTGGGCTAAATAGGGTGATGTTTACCAGGAGAGGCTATACATACTAAATAATGTATATGCAGATGTTGTACAATACAGACACCTACATGCATGCAAGCACACACATATATCTTACAGAACAAAGAAGCCTATCACACACAATATACAAACTCTAAATGTTTAACCTGATCAGTTCCTGTACTAGGATCTCTGGAGTCAGCATGATCTTTTATTAAAAAGGTCTTATAAGCTATGATTGATGAACTCCATTACCCCCTATTGTAATTGAGTAGTCCTGATAGAGTGGAACACTTATGTTTTCTATTTTGTTATTTCCAGAGTCACTAACGGTTCTTTGATATGAAAACCTACTCCAAGGTCTGAAAGCCCTGTTACTGATATCAGAAATGGCATCCAACAATTTCTTTTATGCAATAGATGCATACTGACAACATCATTTGTAGTGACAGAACATTTATAGAGAAAGATGGATGCTAACAACATAAACTGTAGTGAGAAAGAAAAAAATGTTCCCCACTGGGATTAATCCCCAATACTGTATTGATGTTTTGCCATTATGCTATCTTTCCACATGGTAAGGCAGAATGGTTTAGAGAGAGATGCATGCTAATGACATCAAACATTGTCAGAAAAAAATTTTCCCAACCAGGAATCAAAGCCAGGCCCCTTCCCAACTACTGGCCTGGAGCACTGCCTGTATGTTATCATTCCACATGGCAATACAGAAAGTTTCTAGAAAGAGGTGCATACTAACAATCAAAACTGAAGTGAGAATGAAAAAATGTTCACAATTGGAAATCAAACCCACGCCCCTTCCCAACTAGTGTTCTGGCACTCTGCTACTATGCTATCATTCATCACGGCAAGACAGAAGGCTTCTGGAGAGAAATGCATGCTAACAATATAATTCCAGTGAAACAGAAAACACATTCACAATTGGGACTTGAACCCAGGTTATCTCCCAACCACTGCTGGGGTGCACTCTTACTATGCTATCATTCCACATGGCAAGATAGAAGGTTTCTAGGGATAGATGCATGCTACAACACAAACTGTTGTGAAAATAAAACAATTGTCACCTTTCCTCACACCTACAGTCCTGCTGCTCTGTCACTATGCTATCATTCTACATGGTGAGATTGAAGGTTTCTAGAGAATGAATGGCAACACAAAAATGGTAGTGAGAAAGAAAAAACATTTTCACATCAGTCCAATGTTCTGAAAGTCTGCTTCTAGTTTTGCAGTCTTCGTATAGTGACTTGAAATGTTCCTGCCACAACTTCCTTTCCTGACAGGAAAACTTTCTACTAACACAAATTGTTGTCCTTAGCTAAATTTACTTCCCAAATAATTTATTTTTCTAACTCCTCACTGAAATTGATCGACACTGAAGTGAGTTTCTCTCTTTAAAAAAATAAAAAAATGTTTCTGCCAGGATTTGAATCATGTGCCTCACAGAAAATGCAATAACGTGTCTGCTTACTTGGATTGAAACCATTGATTCTTTGCTTTTTAAGCAAACACACATTCAGTGTGCACATGAGCTACAGGGAAAAGAATTGCAGTTCCTGTGGTGTAGAGGTTAAATCAAGCAGGTGGCCTGGGTTCTCAAGCCAGCAGGGGGTTATAAATTACAGTCTATGGAAAAGCTGAAATATTGTAGTCCTGACAGGAACATTTCATGTCAGCTTTATTAGCACACCTCAAATTCCAAGTATAATAAAGTGATATGAATTTTCCTTTCAGGACTTCCTGTTCTGACAGGGCAACTTTCTACCTGCACAGATTGTTGCTCTTCGTTAAATTTATTTCTCATATCATTTACTATTCCAACTCTAAACCCCCATGGATTGCCACTCAGATGAGTTTCTATCTTAAAAAAAATGAAAAAAAAAGTTTAAGTTCTTGCCAGGATTTTGAACTGTGTCTCTCTTTTTTTTCACTTCCTTTTCTGCTCTCGGTCTCGGACAGGGGATGTACCCCAATTCAGCACCTGGACTGTGCTCCCGGCATTCTCCACCAAGCTGCCCCTATGGTGGGGCTCCTCCCAGAGGGCTAGGGGATGAGACCAAGATACACCAAAGGCACCAGCTGAGGATCATGTCGGGGACCTCATTTGGGAGGCAGTCCAGGGGGTCACAGATCTCTGTGACCAGGGAGTTCCTTGGTTACCCCCAGGAGCTTGAATGTGCAATGACATCAGTGCAGGGTGGGTGTGCCTCTGCACCTGTTCCACAGACATCCACAGATGCTCCATTATGCCAGGTGGTCCAGGCTGCTGGACACCCAGCCTCCACTGGGTGTCACTAATATGCTAGGAATCCACAACCCCCCCAGAGGTGAAAAACTGTCCCTGGGATGCTTATCCACCCCCACCAACCCTCTGATGCATTGTGCTCACTACCAAACATGGGACATCAGTGCTGCTAGTGTTAGCTCTACCACAATATTGGTGGGACAGCTGAACCATGTATCTTGTAGAAGATACACTATACTGTGAGTCTACACAAATTTGAACTGCTTATTCTTTGTCTGCTAGTGAACACATATTTAATGTGACACTAAGCTGCAGAGAGAGAATTGCAGTTCATTTGGTGTAGAGGTTAAGTCACAACCTGCAAAGCCAGTGACAGGGGTTTTAAATCAGCTGGGGATTATAAATTACAAGCTATGGAAAAGCTGAAGTACTCCTGGCAGGAAAATAAGCTGTCACCTTTATTAAGTTTGTGGTTTGAGGTGTCCTTATAAAGGTGATAAAAATGTTCACTGTCAGGACTACTTCAGCTTTTCTGTAGCTTGTAATTTTCACAGTAATTTTCACAGTGTCATGGATCTCCACTCAAGTGAGTTTCCAGCTTTAAAAATATAATAGAAAAAAGTTTAAGTCCCTGTCAGGATTTGAGCCAGGCATCTTGCAGAAAATGCAGTATGCTATGTATCTTACTGGTCTCAAACTGCTGATAATTTTCTTGCAAAGTGAACACACATTAAATATGGCACTGAGCTGCAGTGAAAGGAATTGCAGTTCTTTGGTGTACAGGTTACCTCACAACCTGCAAAGCAGGTGACAGTGGTTGTAATTGCAACAGGGTATTGTAAATTACATGATATGGGAAAGCTGAAGTACTCCTTACAGGAAAATAGTCTGTCACATTTGCTAAGTTTGTGATTTGAGGGGTGCTTCTAAAGGTGATAAGAAATGTTACTTTCAGGACTTCTTCGGCTTTTCTATAGCTTGTAATTTTCATAATAATTTTCACCATGGAGCTCTACTCTAGTGAGTTTACATCTTGAAAAAAACATCCAGCCTGCCAGGTGGCGCTGAGGGTTGAGGTGCTGGATGCTAACCTTGCACCAT
The DNA here is from genome assembly GCA_016271365.2 of Neoceratodus forsteri. Classification (NCBI taxonomy): domain Eukaryota; kingdom Metazoa; phylum Chordata; order Ceratodontiformes; family Ceratodontidae; genus Neoceratodus; species Neoceratodus forsteri. Next base: position 312,403,563 of record CM028134.1, on the reverse strand, counting down.
GCCAGCAACCCAAGTTCAAGAACTGGCCTGGGTCATCAGGGGTCAGATGGGGGGAGGAGGATTGAGTATCCCAATGGATGCTGTCCTCCTCTGGGGAGGGAGGGACATTTTGGGCAGCGATAGTGCCCATTGCACTACTGCTGGTGGAAGCACAGATGGTAGGGTGCATGTCTCTTGAGTCAGGTAGAGAAGAGCACTGCCGGATGCTTGACTACGATATGCATTAGCATATCACCTCTCTGGACATAAGTCCTTCACACTGGCATCCTCAGGGGTGGGGACTACACACACAAGAAAAAGGGAGAAAAACAAGAAACATTTCCAGGCATCGAGCACTATGACACAGGGATCCCGTTATGCTGGGATCCAGCTGAAAAGACTGGGGGAGGTGAGAGGTACCCCAGATGGCTGAAACCCAGGACAAGTATATAAAAAAAAAAATTCAAACAATGTTTGAGTCCCTGACCGGATTCAAACCATTCCTCTTACAGAAATTGCAATATACTATGTACCTTCCTGTATTCATACTGCTGATCATTTGCCTGCAAAGTAAGCACACAGTGTGCCACTGAGATGTGGGGAAAGAAATTTTAATTCTTTGGTGTAGAGGTTGTCACAACCTGCAAAGCAGGTAACAGTGCTTCTAATCACAGCAGAGGATTATAAATTAAAAGTCAGGATAGAGGGAACAGTGAGAGACTAGAACTCTCACTGCAGCAGCCTGAGTTGTTTTTCCATACTAAAGAGGATTCTTAAAGGGAAAGAGTCCCTGGACAGCCAAAAACAAAAATGAAGGGCCCCTCAAAAAAAGAAAACATATCTGACAGGCAAGATGGCAAAGTACTCTGAGAATAGAAACTGCAGAAGCAATCTGCAATGTGTCGGCTTCTCAGAAGGTGCAGAGCAAAAATATACAAATACATTCCTCCAAATGGAAGTGCTGCAGCTCTTAAGGAACAACTGGAAACAGCCCCTAGAAATTGACCGGGCACACCACACACTGCTACCCCTTCCCAAGGCTGGTGATAGACCTTGGCACACACTGGTGAGAGTCTTCTGTTACACTGACCAAGTCCAGATTCTAAGCTTGGCAAGAGATCATGGCCTACTGCACTGGAATGGCCACAAGATTTACATTTTTGAGGACTACTTGGCAGAGCTGGCAAGAATAGGAAAGGATAAATGGAGGCAAAGAGATTCTTCCAGGAGGTAAACATCCAATACTGACTTCTATACCCAGCTAAACTTAACATTATGAGGAATGGCATATTGCATCTTTTAATTTCCTCAGATGAAGCAGAGAATTATATTCTTAGAAACTGACAGGAAAATGCACAAGTTCTTTCAACCAAGGAACGGGTCTCAGGCTCAAAGCAACCCTCATGACCTACATGGACTTCCTAAAACTCTCTTCATGATCCAAAGTCAGAGCACATTAACCTTATGGACTGGCAATCTGCTAAGGGGAAGGGCTCCAGCTGCCACAGCAGGGATAAACAAAGATCAGGCCACAGCCACAAGGAGAAGGACTCTTGTGCAAAGAGTATATACTCTGGAAACCTGGCAACATTTCAGACTCCCAAATTGAACCAGCTCCTAAGAAGATCAGGCAATCCTCCACTCTAAATAAGGATCTGATCCCAAGGGATTTTTCAGCTGCCAAACATGATGAGACTTCAAAACCATTACATGATGAGACTTCAAAACCATTGACACCACTGAGATCAAGATCTCCACTGTGCACACTAACTTGGGCATAGAGATAGGCGAAATCTGCAAATTTTGTTATGTGAAATATTTTGTGAAATTCACACATTTTGCAAAATATTTTGCAGGTGCAAAATGAGAAATTTAGCATGTGAAATGCAGAATTTCACCAACAAAATTCAGATTTGTTCCCACAAATGGCAGAATTTTGCCACTAGCAGGCAAATTTCCTCCATTCATGAGGGAAAATTCTGCATCTCACCTGCAAAATATTTTGCAGAATACGTGAATGTTGCAAAATATTTCATGTGGCAAAATTTGTGATTTTGACAGAAATTCGCCAGTGAAATTAAATTTTGCTGGATCTGTACTTGGACAGAGAGAGAGGAGCTACCCCCAACAAGCAGAAAATGTGGGGGTCAATACGTGGATCTGCAGCTACCTGAAGATGAACATATACTTATACAGTAAATACTTGTTTGACTTAAAGATATATTTTTGGACTTGTGTGATAAAGTCTTCCCTCGCTATTGCAAATACCAGTACATCAAATTCTCAGCTATAATGAATGTCCGTCATGGCTTCCATCACGCTGTTATCATATGCTGCCTGTCAGCAGACTGTCAGTGACTGACAGTAATTTCAGTGCTTCCATCATCTGAGTGCCAGGCTGTTTGGCAGGCAGGTGAAGGTACAGTAATTACTGTAACATACTTTGCAGCACTGTAATTAGTGCACTTTACTTTGTGTCACTGAATACAAATTCTCACCTGTATCAAAGTCCCATCACTGTACTGAGAGCAAGTTCAAATTCACAATGAAGCATTCTGGGTACTCGGTGGAAATGAAGCTTAAGATTTTGGACCATCTCAAGGCAGAAGAAAATCTTTCAAAATTCACCAGTGAGATATGTTTTTCCAAATCCACCATTTGTATCTGGTGCAAGCAAGAAGCCTCTCTCTGAAAGTGTGTTGTGGAGTGTACTGAACTCGATGGGCTTCAGTGTAAAAAAATGCTGATGAGCTGGAGATCAATTGTACCACCCAGCTCTGGTTTCCCCAGCAGAGAACAAGCAGTGTGCCTAACTCAGGCTCACTTCTCAGAGAGAAGGCTCTACACTTCACTCTGAGATTCACAGTCCTAAAAGCTGCTTTAAATCTTTAACCGGCAGGCTGTGGTGGTTTCAGTGTCACTATGGCATTCACTGTATTGCAATCACAGATAAGGCTCGATCCTGTGATGCTGCTGCTGCTGCAGAAAAATTCCTTCTTAAACTTAAGAATATGTTACATGGTTACTGCCCTGATCAGATTTACAATGGGGATGAGACAGGACTTTTCTGGTGATGTCTCCCTGATGTGACCATTGTCACTAAATCTGAGGTGAATGCCAGCAAAGGCTTTAAAGCAAGCAAAGATAGGCTCACCTTTTTGTTTTGCTCTAACGCAACTGGAAGCCACAGACTTCACCCTCTTTGTATCGGAAAGTTTAAAAAAAAACAATGTTTACACCATGCTATCATGGATTCTCTGCCTGTCATCTATGAGAGCAGCCTAAATGCCTTGAAGACAGGTGACATTTTTAGACCTTGGTTCTTTGATTTCTTTGTACCATCAGTGTGGCAACACCCAAGAAAATTGAAGCTGCCACTGCAAGCAGTCTTACTGTTGGACCAGTGCCCTGCCCACCCCCCAGAGTCAAAGCTAAAGTCCAGGGGTGGCAGAATTCACACTATGTTTCTGCCCAAAACCACCACTTCCAGGATCCAACCACCTGACAGTGGCATAATGGTCACTTTTCAGAAATGTTACCACAAATGATTTCTGAGCGACCTTGTGTCTGCCGGTAATGGTGCTCCTGGTGCTCAAATGGGGGTCTAGGAATTGTTAAAAAAAATGTATGAGACAGCATTCACATTGCAGGCAAAGCTTGGACTAATGTGACAGAAGCCACAATACATCACTGCTGCGTGGCCACACTTGGACCCGCTTTCCCACTAGACTTTACTCAACCAGACACCATTGATGAAACTGATGTGGATGACACTCAAGAAATTGTTCAGATTATCACTGACCTTAATTTAATTGAACATAAAAATAAGGCATCTGTACTTACAGATGCGTGGATCATTTACGATGAGATGCTACCAACAGTTGATCAGCTCTCAGGCTTCCATATTGTGAACACTGTGACCGCAGTTGAACAAGCACCAGACATGCACTCCAACAAGGATGATGATGATGACAATGATGATGAGGAAGAGACTGTGGAGCAGACATCAATGAAGGAAGCTGTCTGTGGACTGGAGACAACCTTAGCATGGCTGGAATGTGAGGATACAGACCCGATGAAAGTTATTCAGCTCAGACAGATTCTGTCCTATGCCAGCAACCTACATGTAAGGAAAGCTACAACTCAACTGAAGGTGACTGATTTTTTTTTAAGCCTGGCCAAACAGAGAAAAACAATTGATTTTATGTAGAAAGAGACTGAATTACACAAAGTCGTAGACCTTGCATTGTAAAATTGTTTTTGCACCACTGTGTTTTCTTTATGTTTTCCTTTATGTTTTTTATGATTTCTTTATGAAAATAAACTTTGAACTTAACTACTGATACTGTTCTGTGACTGAGTAACTGTGTTTTGTTTCAAGTTATCAAGTTTTGGCATCACTCAATATAACAAACAACCTGCTATAATGAATGAAGAACTTGGCTCCCAATTCATTCATTATATCAAGGAAAGACTGTATCTTCTTTGTTTATTTGAAGTACTGGTTCTGGTATGTACAACTAATCTATCGATTGGGGGGGGGGGTCTGAGGGCACAGGACTGGACTGGATGATCTCCTGTTTGGATTGTTCACCAACAAACACAATCTGAGTGCATTATTGTACTCTGCTCCTTTATTAGGGAAGGCATCCCTTGGCTCATCCCCCCACCACCACCACAAGGTTTCAACTGGGTAGCCTTTTAGTCTGGTTTGACAATATTTAATTCCATGTCCCCTTAGGGATACCTGTCTTATTAGAGTTTATGTTATATTTTATGCTACATGCTGGGGTTTATAGTGAACAAGTTTACAGTGTATAGGGTTTGCAGTGATTGGTATGGGTGGAAGAAATGATGACAGGTCACACTGGCAAATATCAATGAATAGACTGTCAGACAAGCACTGTCCTAGCAGACCTATTCCCTGTTGAGACCACAGTGATACTGTACTGACACTGACAATCCAGGTACTATGGGGCCAGCTAAGGCTGCTGTCAGAGGCCGCTAGTGCTTGACCCTGTGCATGCTTATCCATACATGAATATACAGGTTGTCAGGGTTCAGATAGTTACCCTGCTTCTTGACAAGCCCCCAAGTTCCTCTCAATTTGACTGAAAATATCTACATAAATCAATTCATTTACAGATGTGAGACTTTAAAAAAAAACTTAATTCTGGGCTTTGTGTAGTAACAACAGTGTCAATGAGGACTACTGTCAGGGACATTTTGAAGGGTAACTGCTCATGCAAGTATATGGTCAAAGAGATTGATTTTTTACTGGAGGTTAACACAAAACTCCCCACTGCTTCATTAACACTATGCTTACAAATTGTAGGACCTGACAGTGGTGCTCATTGACCTTTTACTAGTGGGAGAATCCCCAAACCTGCCCCCCCAACACAAGTTCTTCAACTGATTAGCCTTCTAATGGATTCTGATATTATTTCCCTTTGAAGACCTAGCTGATGTATGCTATATCTGAATGTTATATTCTATGTTTAGATAATGCTGAGTGCCACGTGCTGGGGGATGTGGACAGATTGTGGCTATTACTGGTATATAAACTGTTATGCACTGGAAATATTAAGCCAATATTCCTGCCCGTCATCATATATGATTTATGCATCACCACCCCAACAAACCTAGCATCTGTCAAGCCCTCAGTGACACTGACAAATTCAGGTACTACTGGGTCAACTCAGGCAGCTATCAGGGACTGGCACAATGGAGCCTGCTCATCTGTGTGAATGTCCATGCAGCCAAGAAGTATGAGCACTGTCAGAGCTCATATAATCACTTTATTATTATTTAGTTTAACAATTTGACACACCCTTTTGAAAGACCCTTATTAGTGATGTGAAAAACAAATTATCTTACCTAAAGAAGAGAGATTTAATTAAAGAACGAGCTATGTGCAGTGTTGGGCAGGGCTGGCAAAGACAACTGGCAGGAGAATTTTCAGGATGCCAGGTGCGTGCATGACTGTGCAGGTCAAGCAGACTGCACATCCCTGCAAGAATATGTGCCTCTATGTGAACTTAGTTGGGACAGCAGCAACAGCAACTGATTACATTGAAAAAAAAACTGCTGCTGTCAACCACACTAAACTAGTGGTAAATAAATTGGTGCTTCATCCCCTTGGACCCATGCATGTACCCTATGTACACTACTACATTGATGAATAATAACTGCCGGGCTTGTCTGCATTCATTTAGCTTTTGGTATATACTTGTGTATTGTTGGTTCAATGTCATTTCAGCTACTGAAAAAATACCGAGTGCAATTTCAGTGATGCAATCAGAGTGGCCCTTTATTTCAGCGACCGGCAACTTCAGCGAGGGCATTCCAGCAAATATAGTCAGGTCTTTTTTGCTGTTGCTTGCAGTGGGCTCGCCTGCACCCATGGGGCGTGTACCTCCACCCCCATTTCTAAATTAATATCCTCCGAGTCACTCATTGACATCGGAGGATCGCTGAAATGTCACAGTTGCTGTAATGCTGTAGTCGCTGTAATTGTAGTCGCTGATTTTGCTTTGCTGTAATTGACTCGCTGTAATTGAGTAGCTGAATTGACATGCTACTGTAATGTTTCACAGGAGGTTAAATGCAGACCTTTCTAATTTTATGTCTGCAATGTGTTTAATGTTTATTTGGTCTGTGCCTAGCAGACAACTGTTCTACACCTACAATTCACCACAGCAGTGGGAGAGGCCAATGTGGGTTAATAGCATGACATTTACAGTCATAACAACTCCTAATAGGTGCACTTAAGCTGCCTTTCTCACAAGTTCAGACAGAGCCTATAGTAGCTAGTGAGAGGAATACTATGTTGACCCGTCCCTTTGCAGATGTCAATGGCGCTATGTTGACATGAAACTTAACATCATTTTTCCACATTTGCCCCAAGTAAACATTGCCAAGACATAACCATAAGATCAAGATCCAGTATGTTAATGTACTGCTACGCCTTGGGGGGGGGAGGTAGTGGCTGAGTCCTGGGAAATAACAATACAAGATCTACAACTCCCCCCCCCAGCTAAACATAAGGAACATTTCACAGGGCGTTTACTTGTAGATACCCACATGTTGAATTGGGTTGACCTCACACATTACTATGGCATGTGGAGTTTGCTTGGTAATACAGGATATTATATCTGATTTCTGTCACAACCCTGCTCACATCTAAGGAGTAACTCTATCATTCACTAACCTATATCTATATCAGCATGTGTTCAAACCAACTATATGATGTGGGGAAAAGATGCAGGCCTCCATTTTAAGTCATTGGGCTATTTTTAACAGCATATTTCACATATTAGGTCTCATAATCTATTGATTTTACTAAAGGTGCAAGACCTCCCCCACTAGCCAGTTGAGGAGTCTCACCCTCTTCTTCCTCCCTCCTTCACATATTTTTCCCATTACCTTCAAGCCCATACACATTTGATTCTGCATTTGACTCTGCATGCCCTATACTATGGAAAGGTAAGGAGTACTGACTTAGGTGCTCTCTGTCCTTTTGTCACTGGACACGCTCTCACATTGTGCACTGTACTGTCCCATATTAGTGGCAGTGCATGGGATGGGGGCTTCTGCTTCAAGGGTCTCAACCCCCATGCAGGGTAAGTGCCCTTGTCCCAAAAATGACTCATAATCACTTTACCATTTTTAAGGCATATAAACATTTCAAGTTCAGGCTAAGGTATTGTTTGACAATTCTCTTGCTATGGTGTTTGATAAAAACTAGTAACAGGTCTGTTCATTTATATAGCTTGTATACTCATGATTACCTGCATCCTCTTGGGTACAGCAGGAATTTCTATGCCTCCCAAGGAATTCATAAAAAGAAGGCAACAGAGATATGGACACCCCACTACTGAATGGGCAAATTACATAGCAATAATTACACCACTTCGCTCTGCTCATACTCATTGCAATGGCTGGTCCCCCACTGAAATTTATTTCTTGGAATATCAAAGGTATCAACTCCCCTATTAAGCTCAGGAAGATCCTAGACCACCTTAAAAGGGATGGAGTGGTATAGATTATTTACAAGAGACCAACCTTTCTGAGGCTGAAATTGAAAATCTCAAGATGAGTTGGGTCTCCCAAGTATATGGTAGCTTATATAATAAAAAGAGTAGGGGAGTGGCCATCCTGATTCACAGATCAGTCCCCTTTCAAATGGAAGAGACAAAGAGGGTAGATTTTACATTGTTATAGGCTTGCTGCATGTCCAAGATGTAACCCTGTGCAACATTTAGGATCCTCACTCTACAGAGGCTGGTTTATTTTGTGATGTTGCACAGTTATTGGTTACACACACACAAAGGGTCACTCTTACTTGCGGGTGACATCAATACAGTCCTGGATGATTTTCTGGACAGGGGAAAAGCTCCATCTGGACCCAGACCACCTGCATCTGAGGCCCTAGGGGGTCTGACTGATGAACTGGGCCTCATAGACATACAATGCCTGGCACACCTCCATAGATAGGAATCCTTCTACTCCACCCCACACAATTAGTTTTCATGATTAGACCAGTGGCTGATATTGAAAAAACTAGCACAAAGTGTAATGGATGCCTTCATGGGAGTTATCCTTATTCTGGACGATGCACTGGTCTCTTTCTTGTGATACACCTGAATACACAGGTTCAGACCCAGAAGCAGTGGTGCTTCAACTCCTCTATGCTCAAAGATGAATCCTTCTGTAAAATGTTAGTCCAAAAATACAAACATTTCTTGAGACAAACCACACTGGGGATACATCAGCAGCAATCATATGGGATGCCCAGAAGGCTTACATACACAGTTGTTGTATCTGTTATGCCTCTCATACTAAATGCATCAGGTCCAATGACCTGGAGGAGATTACTGCCACATTGAAAGAACTAGAAGGCAGGTATAGGGCTGACCCCATTAAAGAAAAAACCCTTCTGCCAGATGTAACCCCCCTGTTACCCAGGGTTACTAGAATCCCAGTAAGACCTAGTGGTAGGCAGGGAAGGCAGCTTGTGAAACTCCAGTTAAATGGATTTCACACTGTCTCACTCTGTTCTTGGTCTCAGCTGAGACTGAGGGACGACATCACCATAGAACTTTTGCAGCTGCAAAAGCCACACTAGAATGTTGCAGTTGAAGGTTAGCATAGAACGTTGGGGATATTGAATTCAGTCTGTGTGCAGTCTTGGTGACAGACAGTAGTACAGCTGTCTGTGTGCAGGCTCTCAGAGCTTTAAGCTCTGTTTTAGAGCTACTGTTAAGAAGGTGTGTGTTTTCTCTGTAAGAGAAACACAGAAACTGGTTGTTGAAGTGGTGGAGACCGCTGTTACTGGTCCAAGTGCCCCATTCCTGAGAGGATGGGGGGATGTTTGCCTGTTTTCCAGGGGCAACCCTCCTGGTTCCAGCTAAGGGAAGAAGCTAACTACTTTAAGTTGTGCTGTGACACCAGAAGCTCTGAGAGAGAAATTCCTGTGGAGGAATTGCCTGTGGGGCACCTGTAACCAAAGGGTGAGTTCGCTCTGAAAGAGGGCCATGCGTGTTTCACCTTAACAGAAGGAAACTAAAGGGACTGTTACTGTGGAGTCAGGAAAAAGACAGCCAAGTACAGTTGTAATGTGGGGATTGGGCTGCTTAATCAGTGGGGGGCCTAGAGCAATGGGCTATTCCAATTAAAAGTATGTTCAAGTCCAGCACAAAGGGAAAGCAAGACAAGTAGAGGAAATGTGATATACATTTAGCCATAATCTACATTGCCAGGCTTTACAGTATGAGGTGTTTACTGTCCAGAGAAATGGCTGGGTATGAACTGTGGGAGCGAGAGGTGGGAGACCCCCCATCAGTAGTAACCAAATTCATCTCTACGGATTTGCTCTGTGGCACCTTTACTGTCTCTCAGGTACTTGGCCAGTGCCTGAGGAAAGTACCCAGATGTGGAATTAAAAGGAAAATTCACTGATAGAGCTGAGGTGCTCTTAGGTGGTTTAGGGAGCCACCCATAAATGTTTCCATGACATATGGAAGGTGTCTGAGTGGCCGGCAAGGAGGCCGAGCCAGGGAAAACCCAGAACAGTGTACAAGTTTGAGCTGTGTAACCAAAGCAGCATGCAAGTCCGGGCTGTGTGCCCGGTGGGTTCAGAGCCTGAGGGCTAAAGTGTAGAAGAAGCATTCTTGATTCTTTTAATCTGCATTACCAGGAGTGTAGCCCCATGGGGGTCCATCTATGCTTTGTTTATTCTGTTTGGATGTGAATAAAAGCCACACATTAGAATCCCATTTCTAGTATTGGACATTACAGTTTTTGCTTCCTGTGTTCAGAGTTACTTGAGTGCCCCTGTGCTGAGTAGCCAAACCTAACCCTTGTGCCGAGTGACCTATTCCTCCCAAAACCCAGCCCACCTGGTATTGCTGTCAGATTCAAACAGCATACTGCCTGTCATTGCAAAATGACGGAGGTGGGGTTTACAAAATGGAGGCACCACTTTGGATTTGAAATTTAGAGAGGAAAGGTGCCCGGGCAAAGTACTAGCATTTTGGTTATCTGGCAGTGGGTAGCCCAAAAAGCTCAAGCAAGGTTAACTAATGTGTCACTGTGTGCTGTTGTCCATGTGCTGCTGTTATAAGCCAATTGTTTACCAAGGAGCAGTAAAGGCTGAGAGAGTATGCCTTTGTCCTGCATCAAAAACTACAGCATTTTGCCAGCTTTTAAAAATTGTTGTGACTAACAAAAGTGTGGAAGACTAGGGGTAGCAAAAGAAAAATTGTGCCCTGGACATTGGAAATGCTTTCTAGTAAACTGAGAGAATTGCTATGTTAATGGCCATGAAAAATGGTTGAAATGGGCTCCCGCCATGGAGGTAGTTAAAAAAAAAAAAGTGGTTTTGCAGTTTAAATTTGCCTGTTCGATGATCGCCTTGAGGAGAAGAGCACTCATGAGGGAAAAAGGCTAATTTGCATGGCATTAGTGTGATTGGTGAGACTACAATCAGTCCCACCCCCAAGCCAGCTCTAGAGCGACTGACCAGCATTCAAGAGGGAGTGTGAGTGGAGTGTGTGTACTGGCTTACCGGAGGAGCGTCATGGTGACTGAAAGTGCTGTAAAAGTTTAAAAAATGGGATTTTCTATCTTAATTCAGGCTCAACCTGCATCTGATCAACTGGACTGAGAGTGTGGTGTTCAGAGGGATGATCGGCAGGACTGCCAACCCGCTTCTGTCCAGAGGCCTCCATGACTGGCTGCAGGCCATTTTCCATCATAGAAAACAGCTACTGATAACAGTGAGTACCAACAGAAATAATTGCTAAAACCAGTGATTTTTGCCAAAATCCAGCTGAATCTGTATGCAGCAGTGTAGTCATTTTGCAAACAAAGACTGTGTTAAGTTTTCACCAGCAAAAGCAAGCTTGTTAAGCCATCAACTGTGAGCATAGTTATGGGTTCAGCATCAGAGCAAAGTGTCAAAGCCATGAGAGAGACTGTGAGTTGTATCACGTTATGCAGCAAGAGTTACAGGCAATCCTGTGCTTGAAATACTGAGGCTTTAAAGGACTGTGAGCTAGAGCAATGTATTCAGCAAGTGAAAAGTCTGTAGTAAATCATATAAATGTGCTAGGAAAAAGAACAGTGCAAGTTTGTGCAGTTTTGAGCAAAGTTATCAGTAGAGTGTGTAAATCGGAGGTGCAGTGGCTTGACCCAATTTCAGAATGTTGATGCACAGGAGTGCTGCCACCGCCATTACAGGGTGGGGTAGTAATGTAAACACAGCAGCAAAGAAGCCATTTTGAAAGTGAAAGAAAGTGTTCAGTGATGTGGGACTTTCAATAACAGTGAGCATTTGTTTGTTTTTCTCTGCAGTCATGACCTCAGGACCAGCCCGCTACCTGGATCATGCCTGGGCTGTGGTAGCAGCAGAAGTAAACAAGTTAAGGGATGTTGAGAGGTGTTACTATGGAGGACAACTGCCTCCTCATGTGGTGATTCCTGGATACCCAGTGCAAGTGTGCTTAATATGCTTAAATGCTGGAAGGGACGCCTTCATGGTACCTCACTGTTCGGGGTGCTTAGAGAAATACGGTTTATTTAAAGTGCCCAAGATTCATTTGGCTCTCACATGGACAAAAGTTCAAGAATCTGCAGTTGGCAACACCCTTGGGGGAGTGTGGCACAAAGCTAGAGGGTGCAGATTTACAGACAGAACAATGTACTAATGTTTTGGATTCTGGATCACAGAGAGACAATTCAGGCAGAGCATCAGTAGACTCTTGGAGAGGGGGGCCTAGCCCAAGTCTCATAGTAGAAGATGAGATGAGGGAGGCCTTTGTATGGGAGGTTTCGACCTTCGTGCCCAACGAAGAGTGGATAGTCTCATGAGTGAGGACAATTGCTCACTCCTGGGCACAGATTCTCAGTGAGGAAGAAGAAGAGTGGGGAACCTATGTGGTCTTGTGAAAAAGGAACTGATACACAGCCTCAAGATCTTACCTCAGAGAAATGCATGGAAGAGAGTGGTGATTCCACTATCCTGGCTGTGCAAGAAATCAGGGATCCATTTTTTGTCTCTTTGAGAATGTGTAGCTGGCAGAACCAGGACTGGCCACCCCCAAGCCAGGCCAGTGGTCTCAGGTTGACCAAAGCTAGTAAAGAGGAGAGACTGGTTTGTAGGAAGGCGAATGAAATCTATGGGATGTCCTTTCCTACCTTTCCTCAGAGAGTCTGGGAGGAGATTGAGAACAGCAGAAAATCCTGGATTTGGGCTGAAGCAATGAAATGTGTGCACCCTGGTGCAAACAAGCATGTCAGGAACAGAATGTTTCATGAAAAATACAGCCAGTGGAAAAGAGGCAGAACACTGTTAATGGACACTGTTTAAATAGTGGATGGAGAGGGACGTGAAACCTTTCACAGTGTGAATTATGTGCACCCAGACGGGGTAATAATTCAAGCTTCTGACCCGTTGTGCTATTGGCCACAATGCAAAGACCTCCCTGCAAATATGCCCATGCCTACCAAATGGAAAGCAGAGCAGTAGTAGCCAGTGCTGCCACTCCAGCCATTGCAGTGCCTTGTTGTTCTGCCAGTATGGACATGCAGGACTCAGGTGCCCCACATTCATCAGTTCTACAGTGTACTGACTTTCCAGAATCCATTGACTGGCCCATCAGATGACTTCAGATCCAGAAAGGACACCAGCCCAGCTGTATCCTGATTCATCACCTGGTAATCGGATGACGTCAGACCAGCTGTTTTCTTTTTGTCCTGTTCCAAGGTTCCATCTCCAGAGATGACATCAATCCAGCAGTTTCCAGATGTGCCCTCCTGTCGTCCCCAGAAGATGTCCGCCAAGCTGTATCGGAAGAATGCTGCCAGGGAGAGTCTTCGGCTGAGGATCAGGTCGGTGTTTTGTTCATTCTACAAGGGACTGGTAAGTCCAAACTTTTCTATTCTTATGACTTTGCAGTACATACCCTACACTAGCAGACTCCAGATGTTTGAACTGTCCTCAAAGACTTTCTCCTTTGGGACTTTGGCTTGCTAGAACTGTGCTTCACTGGTCTCCGGCCAAGGAGAGACTCTTTAATGGACTAGCCTTCGGGCACTGTGGTCACTAGATGGGACTTTTAGGGCACTCCATCCCCCAAATATGTGTATTATAAATAATTTCAATGTTTTCTACTGTCTTCTAATGTTTATACTGTTTTTCTACTTTCCTAAAACAAAAAATCTTTTGGGATTCTCCAGTGTTTTGATGGTAGGGGTTTAGTTGTCTTTCTTTTTTCTTGCAGATGTTCCTGAAGAACATAGAAGAGAAGACAAGAAGAGGAGGAGGGACTCATCGGAGTTCCTCACTAGTGCTTTAGTGTGTAGTATTTAAAGCACTGTTGTTGTTGTTGTTACTGTGTGTAACCTTTTTCTTCCACAGGTATGGTTGTGGGGGAGTTAGGGAGTAATGTAATTGTATGGTATTAGCACCTGGTGTGTGTGGCTGCATGATGTCCAAGGTCGGGGAGGTCCCCTGTTTGTTTTGTTTTGGGATCTGAGTTAAAGGCAGACAGATTTTCCCTAGAGGGCTAGGGGGGATCGGCAGGCTGTGGCCCTGATCTGCAGTAGGGGTTGCAGTGCTGATCTATTAGGGCTATGATCTGAACAGTTCCACCAAAGCCACTAGGCACCCATAGCTAGTGGGTAGAGTAGAGGCTGATATGTCAGCCAAAGGCCTCTAGGCCCTTAGTGTTGCCTGCCTGTGCTAGCACATGGTAGGAGGGGGCCTGATCACCCCTTTCCTCAGGTAGCACATAGGGTGAGATGGCCTAAGCCGGGTAAATAATGACTGTGGGCAGTCATTTTCCTGGCCCAGGGTGAGTGTAACTCCCCTGTTACCCAAGGTTACTAGAATCCCAGTAAGACCTAGTGGTAGGCAGGGAAGGCAGCTTGTGAAACTCCAGTTAAATGGATTTCACACTGTCTCACTCTGTTCTCAGTCTTAGCTGAGACTGAGGGATGACATCACCATAGACCTTTCGCAGCTACATAATCCACACTGGAATGTTGCAGTTGGAGGTTAGCATAGAACGTTGGGGATTTTGAATTCAGTCTGTGTGCAGTCTTGGTGATAGACAGTAGTACAGCTGTCTGTGTGCAGGCTCTCAGAGATTTAAGCTCTGTTTTAGAGCTACTGTTAATAAGTTGTGTGTTTCCACCATAAGAGGAACACAGAAACTGGTTGTTGAAGTGGTGAAGATCACTGTTACTGATCCAAGTGCCCCATCCCTGAGAGGATGGGGGGAAAGGTTTGTCTGTTTTCCAGGGGCAACCCTCCTGGTTCCGACTAAGGGAAGAAGCTGCCTATTCCAAGTTGTGCTGCAGCACCAGAAGCTCTGAGAGAGAAGTTCCTGTGGAGGAATCACCTGTGGGGCAACTGCAACCAAAGGATGAGTTTGCTCTGAAAGAGGGCCATGTGTGTTTCACCTTAACAGAAGGAAACTAAAGGGACTGTTACTGTGGGATCAGGAAAAAGACAGCCAAGTACAGTTGTAATGTGGGGAAAGGACTGCTTAATCAGTGGGGGGCCTAGAGCAATGGGCTATGCCAATTAAAAGTATGTTCAAGTCCAGCACAAAGGGAAAGCAAGACAAGTAGAGGAAATGTGATATACATTTAGCCATAATCTACATTGCCAAGCTTTACAGTATGAGGTGTTTACTGTCCAGAGAAATGACCGGGTATGAATTGTGGGAGCGAGAGGTGGGAGACCCCCCCCCCATCAGTAGTAACCAAATTCACCTCTACGGATTTGCTCTGTGGCACCTTTACTTTCTCTCAGGTACTTGACCAGTGCCTGAGGAAAGTACCCAGACATGGGATTAAAAGGAAAATTCCATGATAGAGCTGAGGTTCTCTTAGGTGGTTTAGGGAGCCACCAGTAAATGTTTCCATGACATATGGAAGGTGTCTGAGTGGCCGGCAAGGAGGCCGAGCCAGGGAAAACCCAGAACAGTGTACAAGTTTGGGCTGTGTACCCAAAGCAGCATGCAAGTCTGGGCTGTATGCCCGGTGGGATCAGAGCCTAAGGGCTAAAGTGTAGAAGAAGTGTTCTTGATTCTTTTAATCTGCATTACCAGGAGTGTAGCCCCATGGGGATCTATCTATGCATTGTTTATTCTGCTTGGATGTGAATAAAAGCCAAACTTTAGAATCCCATTTCTGGTATTGGACATTATAGTTATTGCTTCCTGTGTTCGGAGTTACTTGGGTGCCCCTGTGCAGAGTAGCCAAACCTAGCCCTTGTGCTGAGTGACCTATTCCTCCCCGAACCCAGCCCACCTGGTATTGCTGTCAGATTCAAACAGCATACCACCTGTCATTGCAAAATGAAGGAGGTGGGGTTTGCACAGATATTATAGGTGCCAGATATAAGCTTAACATGTACCTGCACCAGAAGGTGGAGTTTGCCCTCTTCCACAGTAAACAGCACTTCTGGGAGACTGGGAAAAGGTCACATTTTAGCATACCAACTAAAGAAAGACATGAAAGATCAAGAATAACTGATATTAAACCATGTAATAGTGTGATCAAAACAGAACTTGAAGGGATTAATGAGTAATTCAGGGATTTTTATTAGACTCTGTACAAGCAAGAAGTCCAACCCAGTGAGCAAGTCATTACCCAGTTTCTTAAGCCAGTAGACCTGCGGTAACCAGACCAAGTAATAAGGAACCATATGGAGGCTCCCATCATGATGGCTGAGATAGAACAGGCCTTATGGTCTATGCCAGTGGGGCAAACCCAGTCACATATGACCTTCCTGTGGAAATTGTTTTCCACTTCCAGAGACTACTACTAAATCCCCCCATAGAAGCCCTTTCAGAAGCCACACAGGAGGGTTGATTGCCTCCTTCCATGCAGACCACAGTAATCACTCTGATACCAAATGAAGGCAAAGATCCTCAATCTCATGTTAGCTACAGACCAATGTCCCACATACTAAAGATCATACTAAGGAAACATAAGGAGTGAAAAGGCGATTAGCCCATAAATGGCTCCTATTGGTTACTTGCAATATATGAGCTTGCCACTGGAGAGTAGGAACTTATCCAACCTATTTTTAAATGTTTTTTTAGTTTCACTTATGATTACAGATGTGGGAAGTAAGTTCTAAAGGTTGATTATTCTTTGTGAATAAAAATATGCTCTTTTTTTATCTAAATTTGTCTCTTGCCAACTGTAGGGGATGTCCTCTTATATTAATGGAAACCTATTTGAACTGTAGTCCACAGTCATACATGAGCAATGGGACCCTAATAACTTCCCATGTGAACAAAAGATTGCCTCTTATATGATCTTGTCCCAGAGACATAAGATTAAATTTTGATAATCAAAGTTCATAAGGCAGATTGTTATCTGGAATAATGCATTTTGCAACCTTTTTCTGAAATTTCTCAATATTCTGTGTGCTGCTATGCATATGAGGACACCACAGCTGGGATTCATAATCAAAATGGGGTCTAGTATAAGCATGATAAAATGGTAAATGTATTTGTGGGTCTTTTGATTTATTGCTATGCCTAATGGCCCACCATATTTTGTTAACTTTATTCAATGTGTTTGTAATATGTAAGTCAAAATCAAAACTTGAGTCTAAAGTGACACATAGATATTTTTCGCCTGTTCTACTGTTCTGTGTTTCATTGTATAATATGTATTTATTTCTTGGGTTATGTTTCCCAAAATGTAAAACACAACATTTGGATGTGTTAAAATACAAACCCCTTCTTAAGGACCATATGCGTCACAGTGGATAGCAAAGCCTGTGCAAAGGCCTTGGCAAACTGAATTAAAGAGGCCATAGCCACACTGATAGATCCAGATCAGATTGGCTTTGTTCAACAAAGGAAGCCTGCAGACAATACCAGATGTCTTCTGAAACTACTTGGAAATTATCATCCTTTCCCAAGAAAGCAGTACTTCTCTCACTTGATGCCAAGAACGCATTTGACAGGGTAGAATGGCTTTACTTATTTCAGATCCTGAAGCAATTTGGTCTGGCTGGCAACTTTGTAGGTTATATACAAAATTTATATAATGGGGCATCAATCTCAGTGGCTATAAATGGTGTAACATCCTGTCCATTTCTTCTGGGTAGAAGCACATGCCTGGGCTGCCCTCTATTTCCTCTGCTCGTCATCCTAGCACTGGAACCCCTTCTGCAGGCCATGAGATAGAGTATCTTTATGCATGGCATATACATGGAAGAGGTCCATAAAGCACTTGAGTATGTGGATAACATCATGCTAGTCCTTTCTAAATCAGATCAATCAGTCACAGTAGTCCTAGATTTGTTGTCCCAAGATGATACACTGTCAGCATACAAGAAAAATGTGTCCAAGTCCCTCATTCTGCCTTTTCAAAGAAATATCACCTCTCTCTCTCAAACTTCCCGTAGTGTCTTCAACCTGCTCAACTGTCCCTTAAATATCTAGGTATACATTTTATGTGGAATATCCCTTTGTTGGGGTTACTTATTCTTTGGCAAGTTCAGAAAGGCCTGGCCAAAGACTTGGACAGCTGGAGCAGACTGCACCTTTCACACTGGGGCACGGTACATCCATACAAAATAATGGCAGCTCCTCAGGTACAATATTTACTGGACAACATTTACATTTGTAAATAAACAATACTCTAAGATGGTTACAGAAACAAATGCTGGTCTTCATCTGGGACAAGGGACCCAGCCAGATCGGCCACCAAAAACTAATGAAACTCCTGGAACAAGGGGGCTGGAAACTGCTGGACTTTTTCTTGAAACATGAAGTGTATCTACTGGCTCAAATGGCTCACCTGATGCCCACAATACATATGGCATCTCCCATTAAATGGGTAAAGTGTAAGGCTCATGCACTAGGGAAAAGAGTCTATGAGGTCATTAAGTTCTTGAAACTCCCAAAGGTGCCGGCCTTTGGCCTTTTACCCCACACTACCTCTCACCAAGGCTGTCTGGGTGAAACATAGCAAACCTTCCAAGTGGGAACCAACAAAATCACTTTTGCTTTCCATCTGGTGGAACACACTTATCCAGATTGACAAAAAAATCCACCAATAGGTGGGTCTGGTCTCAAAAAGGTTTTCATAGCTTGTACCAAATAATAGATTCTGGTACAGGATATCTAAAAACCTTTGGATAATTACAGTCTGAATTTGGTCTGGGCAAAACACAACACAGGCAATAAATACCTTTGAATGCAGCATACTCTACTTGCCCTCCTAGGACCACATTAGAAGATGGGGAACAAGCAACCCTTGGATGCTGTGGTTTGGCATAATTAATCCAAACTGTCTTCAGCCAGTGAAGTATATAAGGAGCTTTTGAGCCTGCAACCAGAAGACACAGAAACTTTCTGCCAAAAATGGAGTGCCAAACTTTTCAGAAATATACTCTCCCAAGAATGGGTGGAAGTATAATGGAATACTCAGCTTGCAGCAAGGGATACAAGAAATTGGTTCACACAATTGGAGATAGTTCATGGATGGCACAGGACTCCTGAACAACTACATAGGTGGGGACTGACAGCCTCTGATAAGTGTTAGGGGTGCCGTAGGCTCAAGTGTCTGGTCCTCTGTACCCTTTAGCAAGGGGTGCAGAGAATTCTCAAGGATATACTGAATAGCCTGGTCACACTATCAGACACACTAGTAATGCTAGGCCTGCCCTAAAAAGATGAGGTCTGGAATGCCATTCTGAATGAAAGGTGTAGAAGGACTCTTGGGGCACTTATCAATGCCAAACATCTTCTGCTACACCATTAGCAAAATCCTTTTGTTCCTGACATTGCAGAGTGGCTTACAGAATTGGAGAAAATGGTGATTTATGAGATGGTACACTATAGTGTAACAGAAAATGGGATACCAGAAAATATGGACACCCTATCGCTCTTCTCAGTACTGTAGAACACCCCATTGACACTACATGCCTTCCATCTGTTACAGAAAAATCATGTGTGTCAGTTGCCCTCTTACTAGTGACATGGGGCACCTGATAACTCCCACCCTCTAGTTCATCCATGCTCCTTGATAACCTCATCCCACACCAAAATAAGGAAGCCCAACAGTAGTAAGATGACCTAAGATATGACCACTTGCATGGATAGGGTGGTTAGTTTGTCACTTCCAATTTCAATAACAATGGTAATTGATAAAGTGGCATGCAGGTGCTCATATTTATTTTATAGTTTATGCATTTTCTACAATAGTTTCATTTGTTTTATTGTATGGTTACATACATTTAATGTGGTTGTGTGATTTATTAAATGATCTGGATTTGTTCTAATTAATAGATGTTTCTGAATGTAAGTTGGTTAAGTATAAAAGAATGTGAAGATTTAGTACACTTTATATCTGATTTCCTTGATATTGTACATGTTCTATTTACTGATGTAGATACAGTAAGATAACTTATATTGAGACATAAAGAGAACCTGTAAGAATCACTGAATTACCATTGTAGCCTGTCAATCCAAAGGAGAAATCCTGTCCAAGTATGTTGTTGTTACAGCATTTTAGAATTAGTGTTATTGAATTTTTAAAGAAAATCAATAAACTTTTAATTACAAAAAATAAATTACAAGTTATGGAAAAGCTGCAGTAGTGTTTTTGCTGAAATGCTATCACTGACATCAGCAATGGCATCTAACAATTTCTCTTATACTACCTAATACATAGTAAGAAAGAAAATCAAAGTACCGGTGATATTAAAGACACCAAATAAGGTTTTATAAAATAATTATGTGTCCAGAAAGAAGGCTGACAGGCTTTCCATGGCAATGAAAAGGGAAATAATTTGGGGGATGGAGTCTGAGACAGAGCTTCAATCAACTGTAGTGAGAAAGAAAAAAAGTTCTGCTCTGGGTATTGCACCTACGCCCTATACGGATTCATGATGGTTCTATATGAAGAAGGTGACTGAAAGAGCGTAGGCACCAGCACGAACTCCTGACTGGCCTACAGGAATGCAGGGTGAGCATCAGAATGGAAAATCCGGGGAAAAAACAAACAAACACAGGCACCACCACCAGGGAATGCAGGTTGGAGGGAGGAGGATGGGAAGGACACCCAGTAACAAGGAGAAGCAAGATGGGGCAGCACGGTGAGCAATGCAGGACCTGCTGCACCTGATGGAAGAATGGCAGCAATGGTCCACACCGAGCAGTGGCTAAGGAGGCAGGCAGCACACTGGAAACTAGGGCACGTGCGGGATGGCAGGTACAGAGGAGGCATTTATGGGCAGAGCCCTGTGGTACACCACTGCTGGACAGGGTGGGACAGGGCTGGGGGCCACTGGTGGAGCAACACTGTGAAGGCAGGAGGTATGCAGGACAACCAACATCAACAGGTAGGGCACACATCTGGCTACACCTGCAGCTGGAAATTGTACATAAGGCCACACAGGTAGTCGGGAGTGGGGTGTGTTCTATACCTGGTGATGAGGATTTTGATATGCCAGGTGAGGTCCCTATACCACCTCTTCTGTGTGGCAGTGGTGGCACAAGACAGCAGCTGGCACATGCGGAGTTCAGTTATGTGCTGCTCTTCCATCAGGCAGTCCAGGAACCACCAGAGACTAGGGTGGCTGGCACCCATCAGAGTGGAGAAGCCACGGTGCCAGCCCTCAACAGCATTATTTGTCTTGGCCAGTCCACCAAGGGTGGTCTGGTACATGCTCCAGTCCGTGGGTGGGAATAGAGGCTGCCT
The DNA here is from genome assembly GCA_016271365.2 of Neoceratodus forsteri. Lineage (NCBI taxonomy): Eukaryota > Metazoa > Chordata > Ceratodontiformes > Ceratodontidae > Neoceratodus > Neoceratodus forsteri. Next base: position 312,382,341 of record CM028134.1, on the reverse strand, counting down.
GTGCCCGGACCACACTATGGGTTGCCCAATTCACGTCAACTAAAAATAATCGAGCAGCGTGCGGATGATGTCCTCATTGTCCCTACAGAACTGCTGCTCCGGGAGCTCCTGGTAAGCAGCCTCCACAGCAGGCACCTGCATGAATGTGAGGGCCGTGATCATTCTTAGGTGGAGGGCAAGGTTCTCATCCCTGCCATACATGCTGTGCAGCTCTGGGATCTGCTGGATCTTCCTCCACACAGCCTGGCAAAAGTGGAAGAAGTAGCCCTGTAGGGAAGTCACCCCGAATGTGTGCCCCATGGCACATCACACCATGCTTTCAAAGTCCAGGAGGGTGGACTTGGGCTGCATCTCTGACCAGTTTACAAATCTCTGCCAGCAAGGCCGCATATGCCCATTTGGTCCACAAGCCATCAGGACATATATGGCTGGCAGTACCATCCCCTCATGCATACCACGCACAGTGTAAAGTTGGCCGAACAGTGGTGGTGTACAGTGGAATTTCTCATCCATTAACCAGTCCTCACAGCCAGCCAGGAACTGCAGGGACCACTGGGTGTAGAACATAAGGGACCGGGCCTCCGCAGGACCACTATTGAACTGCAGGAACAGTGCCCCATCTCCCTTGCTGGCATACACTGGAGGGATCTACAGTTAGGTCAGTGACCTGGGTGCCATATGGTACCCCTACTGGCCTGACGCACCCGATGCACAGTGCAATGCAGCAGGGGCAGGGCTGGCATCCTCCCAGTCATGGCATCAGTCACACCTGCAGTGCTGTGCACCAGCACCTGGCTGGTGCTCTGCAGGGTCATGCTTGCCCTCCTGCACACCCTTGCCAGCACCTCACGCGCCTTGACATCCCCAGCATAGGGGACATGGTTGTGCAGGTGGCCAATGCACACTACACTGTTGGCTATGGTGTAGAAACATGCAGGACAACTGTTCCTGTGGTCCTGCATGCACTGCCAATACATCTTGTCCTTCACCTCCTTATCACACTGGTAGGTGTACCCACAGTGTGTGAGGTGCAGCCTTCCCTTCTGGCTCTCAATGAAGCGTACTTCCATAGGCTCCATGATCACCATTTGCCATTCCTGTGGAATGCCAATGCTTCCTATCACAGCCCCTTTAAGGGGCCATGTGGTCACATGGGTGCGAGGCTACCCACTGATGCCTGTGAATGTGTGCTCGGGGATCCGTATGGCCGGGTGGCATAAAATATGTGTACTGGCAGTGCAACACACCATAGGCATAACATGGCGGTGGTCTGTGGCTCTGTAGGTGGGGGTGTGGAGCTGCAGTATGCTGATGGTCATGGCAGATCGGCGAATGGTACTCCAGTGTTGGTGAGTACAGGTGCTGCCAGGAGTGTGGCTTGTGGTGCTGTGCGAGCCTGCTTGTGTGGCTGTATGTGCTAGTTGGTTTCCTCCTGTCCCTCACCCCTACCCTACGTCTGCAATGGTGTGCTTCTCAGACCATGCAGGATTTGATCCCCAGACCCTCATGGCTGACCCACTCACACTGGCCGCGTGTGCTGATCCATTGCACTGCGATGGCAGTTCGGAGGTCTGCCCACTGTGCAGGTCTGTCATGCACTGTTTGCTTCTGGGTGGGTGGTTGCAACATGGAGTGCACAGTGGGGCTGTGCAGCTGGTGGCAGGGGGGTCCATGTGAAGCTCGGGGGGCTGTGTGCAGCTCAGGGGGGTCGCTGCAGGCATCTGTACCTACTGTGCCCTATCCGCTCGCTGGGTGTTCACCTTTCCACGCAATGGACTTTTTTCCTCCATCGCCCTAGTGAGTGTTGCAATGCTCCCCCTTGCCCATATTGCCTGTTGCCCTGTTGCGCATTTGCCCAATTGATGCAGTCACCCTTCTGATGCTTGACAAGCATGCACACCACCCTGCTCCCCCACACCTAACACGAGTGGTCATGCTAATGGGAAGGGCCCATTCTGGATCACCCTGATGGACATAGCCCATCTCCATTAGCCCAAATCATGGGACACCATCCATGACACCAGTGCGACAACAAATTCACTGATGGCCTCGACCGTACCTGGAACCAGTCGACAACCCTGACCCCTGAAACAACTGGCACGAGAGTGATGCTCAATGCGGGGGGCTGTGCCCACCTGCACCACCCCATGCAGTGGCCTGTGCCCCTCCATCCCCTACTATAGATAACTAATTCCATGTCACACACACATTGAAGTTAGATATTTACCCTCCCATTGCCGAACAGTCAATTGAAGTGAAACCCCCATCACTGCTGATATAGGCATGGTGGGGGTTTTAATGTAGAGACGGTATACCGCCCCATACCATCTACTGCTCAGTAGCTTGTAGCTCTCCTGCTGTAACAAGCTACCTAAACAGGAAATGCTTGCAGTGTCAAAGAACATCCAGTGCTGAGTGCATATCCCCCTACACACACAGTTGCAGTGAATTTTCATAATGAACAGTATCTATTTAAAGTAATGTTTCTCAATCTGCATTTAAAGCTCAAAGCCCAAGTTAGAACTTTTCAAGTTATCAGCAATACAGAGTGTCAAACCTTGCTGAAAGTCTATCATTAAAATCAGAAATGACATCTAACAATTTTCTCTCCTGTTACACACAGTATATTTTTGTGAGAAAGGAAAAGTCAGTCCTCTCTGAGGGTCAAATCCAGGCCGTCTACCCTCTATTACCTGGTCACCTGTAGTCCCACCTCTGTACTAAGCTTCATAGAAAGAAGATGCATGCTTTAGCAAAGGGCATCCAGCACTGAGTGTAGACAACCCCTACACAGTTGTAGTACATTTTTGTAATGAACAACCTGTTTATTTGAAGTTATATTTTCTTAAGTTGCATTTAAACCACAAGGTTTGAGCTGGAACTTTTAAAGTAATCAGTAATATAGGATGCCAAACCTTGTTAAAAGTCTATCACTAACATCAGAGGATTTAACCCAGGCCCCTTAACTCTCTGCTGCTTGGTAGCATGTAGCTCAACTGCTGTGCTATGCTTCCTATAAAGGAAAAGCATGCTGTGGTAAAGGACATCCAGCAGTGAGTGCAGAAACCTCATAAATACTGTAGCTGCAGTAGATGTTTACAATTAACAATCAATCTATTTTAAGTAGTGTTTACCAAGCTGCATTTAAACATCAACATCTGAGCTGGAACTTTTCAAGTTATCAGCAATACAGAATGACAAACCTTGTTAAAAGTATGTCACTATCATCAGCAATGCCATCTAGAAATCTCTTTCATACTGCATAAATTGTAGTGAGAAAGAGAAAAAAATGTTTCACTCTGGGATTTGACCCCAGGCCCCCTTCCCTCTACTCCTTGTTAGCCTGTTGGTTTTCCTGCTATACTAAGCTTCCTATATAGGAGATGCACACTGTGGCAAAGAACATCCTTCAGTGAGTGCAGCCTCCCCCCACATACACACACACACACACACACATATGGCTGCAGTGGATGTTCATAATTAACATTCTGTCTATTTGAAGTAGGGTTTACCAAGCTGCATTTAAACCTCAGTGTCTGAACTATAATATTTAAAGTTATCAGCAATACAGAACTTTAAGCCTTGGTGAAAGAATATCACTGTCCTCAGCAATGCCATCTAACACTTTGTCTCATACTACAAAAATTGTAGTGAGAAAGGAAACAAATGTTCCACTCTCGGGCTCAAACCATGGCCCCCTACCCTCTACTGTTTAGTAGCTCATACTGTAGCTCTACCACTGTACTAGGCTTTCTGTACATGAGATGCATGCTGTAGCAAAGGACATACAGCATTGATTGTTGATCTCCCTTACACAGCTACAGTGAATACTCATACTGCTACACTAGCTTCCTATTCTGAAGATGCACATTGTTGCAAATAATATCCTTCACTGAGTGCAGACCCCCACACACAGATGCAGAAGATGTTCAAAATTAACTGTCTATCTGAAGTAGGTTTCCCAAGTTGCATTTAAACCCTAAAATCTAAGCTGGAACTTTTCAAGTCATTAGCAACATAGAACTTCAAACCTTGCTAAAAGTATATAACTAACATCAACCATAACATCTAGCAATTTCTCTCATACTACATAAATCGTAGTGAGAAAACATGTTCCACAGTGAGGATCAAACACAGGCTTGTGTAGGTTTGAAACCCTACATCAATACCTAAAAACCCTATCACTGACATCATCAGGGACATCATGCAGCCCAATTACTCACATTAAATGTACCTTTGAACCTGATTACATGCAAAAGAAAAAAAGCACTCATAACCACATACAGTAGGTGCTTGCAGCTGTTCTCTTGATGCCTATGAATGGGACATTTTATGGACTGAACTCAGGCTTGTGTAGCTCTGAAGTACTACATTAAGCCCTAAAAGCCTTATCACTGACATCATCAATGACACCATGCAGCTGAATCACTCTGACTATGTCCTTAAACTTGACTAAATGCAGAAAAGAAAACTCATAACAAGAGGTGCTTTGTATGCTATGCTTGCCCTGACACCTAAAAATTCAGTTTTGAATTATAATCCTAACTTCTTCCCATATGACCAAAAATCCCAGACATCACATTTTATTTTCTGCATTGTATTTATTATTATAATTCTGACTGTTTATAGTTTGCTCCCAGTGCTGCATAGTTCCCAAGTTGTACACTGTCCTATGATTTCTGCGGTTTCAGGGTATCAAACTATTAAGCCCCGATAGCACGCACATCAGCGTTCTTAAGGAAACTGGGCTATCCCTGAGAGACCCACTGGAGACATTTTAAACTATGCAGAGAACAGGAGTCATTCCAGTAAACTGGAGGGTGGCCATGTAATTCTGCTGGAAAAGAGTGGGGCTAGGAATGACCACAGAAACTACAGGCCAGATAATCTAACCTCAATCATGGACAAATGCTTGGATACCATTATAAAGGAAAAGATAGTGTAGTTTTTTATACAGGGGATACAGGACAAAATGCTAAGCTGATTTGATTCCAGTCACAGTTGGCAGGGGTCAGGTTGTTATCCTATACCTGGATTTTAGAAAAGCCTTTGACTCATTGCCATATGGGAGACAAACAAAGAAGATAAGAGATCTAAGAATGGAGGAACCTTACTCAGTGGTTAGACACCTGACTACTAGGGATTCTAAGAATGCTGCCGGTTAGCACAGTCATGCTGCTCTGAATGCTGTGATCTCACAACTCCCCTCCCTCCAGCTGATGACAAGTAACATCTTTATTTCAGCAGAAACTTTGAATGACATTTCAGTATTCCTGAAGTATGATCAATTATTAATCCAATACTAGATAGCTTCATGTGTTTTTTTTTTCATTTTCACATCTAATTTATGTACTAGTTAGAAGCTGTGATCTTGGTGACCACTGCTGCTCTTCAACTCCCATAGCACAACTGTTTGGACTTCACCTTCTGTGCCATGACCTGCAGGTAAGAAAACAACACTAAAAACCTTTCTAGACTATTCATTCATACCCTTAAAAGAAATCTAACCAGTAGTTCCAAAGAAACCACAACCAGTTACCTCGCATCTCACATATAGTAAATCTAACTGCTAAAAAATTAAAGCCTGGGCATTATGAATCATTCACTAGCTAATGACAATGTTCAGGATATGAGCTCAGAAATTAACTCCTTTAAAAAGATCGCTCATTGAGGATGAGCACTCAATAAAAAATGTTTTGAGAAAAAGAAGTGATCACACTAATTGGCATCACTATAGAACATTTTGAGCTGTTAAAAGCTGAATGTAATACAATGAGTGAAATGGTATATGGTCTCAAAGAGGTGGGAGCTGAAACAGCTGAACATAAAATCCAGATTTCAAATGCATAAGCTAGAACAACTAGCACTGAAGACAGAACCAATAATGAATATACAGACAGAGTTTTAACACCCAGAGGATTACAAAACTGGAGAACAAATTAGAGGATCTGGAGAGCAGAAATAGGTAAAATAATCTTAGGATCTTTGGACTCAAACAAGGGATATAAATAGGGGATACAATTGGTTTCACCATCAGACTTTTAAACACTGACACTGGCCCTCCACCTGATGGTACCCAATAAACAATTGAGAGGGCCTATGGACACCTAAAACCAAAGCCAGGCCCCTATGACTGCCCCAGATCATTTGTATTCAATCTATTACATTTTCAGCACAAAATTCACATCCAAAAGACACTGAGAGATGAGCAAACAATATCACTTCAGGGATGCAAAATTAAAATGTTTAAGAACTTGCTTCCAGAAGTCATCAATAAGATGGATGCCTTCCTATGTTATACTGCACTGACCATGACATTTTGATAGCACAGAACCCTACAGCAACTACAGTGCCACATCACTGTAGGGTCCACACTGGAACCCACCACTGTCTGTCAGGGGTCTTGCACCCCCCCAAATCAGCTCCAACTTGGAGTTGACAATCCTAAGTGGGGGGTGCAGAGGGCACAGCCCCCACATGGGAGGGGGGTTTGGGGGTGAAGCCCCCCTGAAGAAAACACTCGGTTTTGTTTGAAACCGGCAGCCTACTGCAAAATGTGATTGACCTGCTGGTTTCACTGCCTGGTCGTTCAACAAAATTTTTGTCGACGACCAATTGTGGATCCCCTTCCTACCAATAAAAAAAAAGTATGTGAAAAGTACAGCCTTTTCTTTCTAACCTAGCTCCATGTTTAGTTTGCCAAATGTATCCTGGACTATAACAACTTTCAAACTGCTAAATATGGCCTAAGAGGAGATTTGCCTAAAATGTTTACTAATCTTGATATTTCACCCAACCAGAAAAAATAGACAGATATGGACTTTGATGTTTGATGCTACTGCAATAAAAGACTGGTTGCATATCTATATTGCCCCTTTGAACCAACTCACTTTTTTCCCCAATAGAACTACATCTGTGTTCTGTGGCACTCGCTGGCTCTTCAGCCCCTATTCCCCTACTTGACCAGCCACCATCTCCCTCCAGGGCTTACCAGTCTTGTTCCCCCATTGCAGGGCCAGGGGAAGGAGAGTCATCCTTCCCAATCCCCAAGGTCCAGGTCTGATTGACAGGGCCTGGAGTGATGGCATGGGTCAAGGCAGATGAGCTGGGCTTCTTCTGTGCACAGCCAATGTTTTTTTCCCATTTTCTAGTCCCCACCCCAAGGCTGGCATGAATGCAATGGTGTGGGCATGCAATGCAAAGATGCTGCACATGCCTGAACACCTGTACAGACCCTTAGAGAGGCAGCCATCTGCCATGCCACCCAGCCTCCACTGGGTGGCAGTCAAACAGTGGCACATGCTCTCCCCTCAACAAAGGAGGAGCACTGTCTATCAATGCTTGATCCTTTTTTCCCAGCTGGCACCCGAATGACTATGGTCCATTCCTGAAGATTGATTGCCAGCATGGCAGAAAGTAAGGCACCCAATACCTCAACCCTCCACGCCACTGGGCTGGATAACCAACTCACTTTTTAATATGATTTCTTTTTCAATGTTGTTTGCCTGTGGCTCTCTCCTTCACATCTGGATAACATGTAATGGCCATCTCTGTCAGGCACAATCTGAGTGCACACAGTTTATGCTAATTTATAGCTTCAGGCTTAGTCTGCCTTTGATGGACGATGACTGAAGGCAAGGAAGGATTCTGAAATTGACCCACCCAGGAAGGCAGGCTTGGTGACTAGCAGTTCCAGGATCAGTCTAGAAACTCCTTGAGAGGATACAGTAAACAAGCATTATTTCTTTAAGTCATTCCAATCAAATGTCTACCTTGCACAGTACCTGTTAGCAATCCTGAATGAGCTATCTAATGTGCTTCTGAGAGGGTAGGTCAAGCAAATTTTAACTATACGTATCTCTTTTGTTCAGGAGGCTAGAGTACTCAGGCTGCAGCTAATGCCAGATATGTTATGGGTTGCTCCCAGGGCACAATAAGGTGCTTTAAGATTTTACAGTGGAGATGTTGCACTCTGCACTACAGTATTTGATTTTGTAAACTGCATATCACAAGTCACTCAAATGGAAGCACATGTAATGTTCCTGTATATGTTCTTGCTTGTATTTAAACTTCACAACAACTATGTTGTTGACTTGTGTTGGGCCTGTCTTGTATGTGTGGAAGTTCGAACTCAGAATAACAGTGGAATTTTCTAATAACCAGGAGCTCTGCCCCAAAAAAAAAAATTGATGCCATTTTGGAAACAACAGTTCAAATAGCTAATTTTTAGATCATTGAGTTAAAACTAATCAGCTTGTGTCTAGCAACATTCTAACAGTGAGATGAGACTGGCAAATTTCATGCATGCTCCATAGCATTTGTTTACTCTAATTAAATATGGTGGTGCTCTCAAGCCAAACTAAACCATCTGTCTGATTACTTTGGTGGCTCACATTGAGAAAACTAACTTTTCTTGTTAGAGTTTATAATCCTTCTGGAAAACCAAATGCTGGCACTGTATTTATAATGCTGAAACTGACATTACGTTACACTACTGTTCCGAATTACATAATTGCTAACTTAGGTGTAATCAATAAGCATTTCCTTAGCCTTTTACAGTTTAACTATTTCTGATCTTGTGACATTGTATCTGTAATATCACAGCATAGATACTGTAGTTTCCTGAAAAGTGGTCTAACATACTGGAATACAAGTCAACGTTTTGTGCATCTTTTTAAAATACTTATCCAGTTTATATTTAAATGCATATCCTTTTTTTCTATTCTCTTAGAGGTTTACTATTCTTTTAGCTCTAGAAACACTGTTACCAAATGTTTAATATGTTATGCAGAAATGTAATGTTATTGGAGGCAGTATGGCACAGTGGGTTAAGGCTGTAAGCTGCAAATCTGAAGACCTGGGTTTGAATCCCACAGCTCCCTAGGTGCATACTGTGTGACCCTGAGCAAGTCACTTAACTTCCTTGTGCTCCCAGGTTGCACCTGCAAACAAGCTTTTAGCTTAGTGTGTCTCACCTGATAAAATAATTGGTAAAAAAAAAATAATAGGACTTAGTTTCTTAACTTAATGTTGCTTATGTTCTATAGGTATATCTTATTTATTTGCTATAGTCTTGTGAGGGACTGAGTTTTTTAGGTTGCTAATAACTTCAGGTGTTGAATCTACTATGTAGGTTTTGTTCATTTTAAAGATGCTTTATTTACAAAGATTGTTTTAAATATATACATTCAAGATTGAACTTAGATTTTACAAATTGTGCTAAATGTGAGATAATACAAATCACATCCCAGACCTCTTCTGGGAGATTTTGTTAATTTCTCTGTATTTTCACTTATTCACTGACTTGGTATTCTCTTGTCTCACTCCTATCTCATCTGTTTCATTCAGGAAATATTCTTTTTGATCACCACTGCATAAAACTGATTCATGAATCAATCCCATTTTTATTATTTCTAAATTACTCCAAGGAATACCAAAGATAGATATTAGTGGTGATATCTGATCATTTCCAAGCTGTACTACATCTAAAGATAAACACACTAAATAAAAGACACAGCAGATTGAGAATGAATTATTTTACCATCTACATTCCACCTCCCCCACCTCTTACACCCTTTACTTTTCCTCCATCCCCCATGCACTCCCCCCTCACCTGATGATACCCATTTAAGGTTGACCACACATCCTACCCCTGATGATGCCATTCCTGGTTAACCTCCCTACCCCTTTTTGTTCTAGGTTGGCCTACCACCTAGGGAACTCCAATGCGGAGTCCTACCAACCTTTCTCGCATTGAACCTCTTACAAAATGTAAATAATTTTATTATAAATGGTTGACTGTAGAGATGCAGTGAATTTAAATTCCACTGGTGAAGTGAACACGAAGTGGGCACTTTGCATTGCCCCTCCACTACATGGAGTGGGCAATGCAAAGTGCTCACTCCGCCTTGTCATTACCACTTCGTGTTAAGGTGGAATGGCAATGTGAAGTAAGGCAAAGTCATTGTTTCCAATGGACTTTGCGTTCTTCATTATGATTCTAAGTGATCCACTTGGTGTTTCAGATTTGGCAGCCCCCTACATATCACATGGCTTACAGTACTGTAAGTCACATGGTGTTTAGCTAGGCAGGAAGGAAGTGAGTCATACAAGCAGACACTTTTACTTTCTCCTGTGCAGTTAGACAGAGAGGAGTGTGTGATACTTTGAGATCAGAACGAGGAGGAGATTTAAACTTTGCTTTAGACCCAACACTTTTTTTAAAGCTACATTTGTTCATCTTTTCTGTACTCTTTTTTACTTAATTTGTTCTTTCTGTAAATTGTATTTTTCTTACCTTTATAAGTAGTTAGTTGTTTATCCCCTGCCCCCGGAAGCAGGTCCAGCACCGCCTCCTGTCCTGACTCTGAGGCAGTTGAACCACCACCACTACCAAGTCCAGCACCAGGTCCTCTGGAGCAGGATGTGCCTGTTCCCCCGGGCCCAGGTGTGGATCCCATCCCTGTTCAGCACTGTGACCAGTCAGCTGCCAGTTCATCTGGCCTTCCCCTGCTTGTGCCTGGTTCTCCCCACACCTCCATTGTTTGGCAGTTTTTTGACTGTGTCAGGGGGCACAGCAGTGTGGTCAGGTGCTGCCTATGTGAGGTGGAGGTGCACCATGGCCCCCGGGAGACTCACCTGGGGACTGGGGGCCAGTACACCTATATGCTCAATCACCACCAGTTGGAGTGGCAGGCTGCCACAGAACAGACCATGCCTGCACCTGCTGGCCATTCTGTGGCAGAGAGTGCAGCAGTGCATAGCGGCATCCCTAAGAGGTGGGCCACAGCAGTACCTGCTGCTTCACCCGGATCGCATAGAGGGACATCAGTTGCAAATTATGTCAATGCTGGAACTGCTGCTGGAATACCATGGGATCCCACATTAGTTTGTTTTTCCTCACACCATGTGCCCCCCACACCTTCCTTGCTGTGTTATAAAATGTATTCCTCTACCATCCCCGACCCTTGTATGTAATTATGCCTTTTTTTGTTGTCTTCCGTATGCGTGACACTTTGTATTCTGAGCAGTGCAAGTATACTGTGCTAAACTGCATGTGTGCAGTCAGTCTTCTTTCCAGTCTGTATGTACTGCAGACACTGTGCAAATCCCTGACTTAAAAACAAACATTAATGAGTACAATGGTGGGGTAGTGCAGCCTTGAGAGATACTACAAAACAGGCTTACAATACATGCAAGTAACTAGTAAAAAAATTAATGTTGTGATTTGTGAAGTAATTGTACAGTAAATCATGATTTGTGACTGCATTTGTGACCATGATGATGAAGAAATGCGAATGCCTACGGCTGTACTTCCCCGGGCCCCAATGAGGTGTGGCACAAAACTTCACAACTTAAAAACACTCATTAATGTGTAGAATGGTGGGGTGGTGAAGCATGGAGAGATACTACAAAACAGGCTTACAATACATCCAAGTTACTATTAAAAAAGGTTAATGTTGTGATTTATGACGTAATCATAAATTGTGATTTGTGACTACATTTGTGACTGTGATGATGAAGAACGTGATTTGTATCACGAGTGACTCATGATGATGGTCCTGACTGAAAAACACATATTAATGAGTACAATGTTCATGAAGAATTATGCACCACACCTGTCCAGTACTCTGAAGGGAAGCCAAAGAAACAACTGTGACTTAAGTTAGAGATGGAGATTGGGCCCTAAAGAGATGAAAATGCACAGACAGATTAAGATTGTGCTGCACACTGAAGAGATGCAGATGTAAAAGCACAACACCTAACCAGTGCTCACCATCAGAAATTAAAATCTGGAAAATAATTCCTTTGCCAGTTGGGGTGGGCTATGGGGGAGCAGTGTACTGCACTGCTACAGTAACAGCCACTAGTACTAGTAAAGATACCACAAAGAAGTACAAAAATTACACAGCTGCAGTAATAGCAGGTTCACATTGCTGAAATTATGTGGCACAATAAAAGGTGTCTGATTTGATGACACGCATCACACACACACAAAGTAATGCGTAGCAAATTGAAAACTTCAGTAATATAACCACATATTTTAAACAAACTAAAATTATGCACTGCTGCACCACAACAATCAGCAAAAAAATGGCAAGAATTATTGAAAACATTACTGTGTGTACATTAACAGTTATACAAGAAAAATACCAAAACAGAAAGCACTGTCTTTTTCTCCAAGTTAACCTGCCTACACCACAGACACACCCCTCCTCAAAGAACACTTCCACTGTCTCTCAGTACACAGACTGAATATTGTACATTACATTATCTGTGCCTATTTTTAGACTTGATAGTTTATCATTTAATTTTTAAACAGTGTGTTCTTAACATGTCTCTGATTCATGTAATGTTGGTGCTATGTGTGCTTTGTCCAATCTCATTTGGTGTTTTACATGATAGAAAATATAGTCTTCAGTTGGCCTACTCTTGCCCATATTGCACAAATCAAGACAATGGATTCATTAGAGAGGGTTTGTTTGAATTTTGTCCCCCATTTTATTTTTCCTCTTATGCAGTTTACCCTTCCCTCAATTTTCAACTTAGTAAGCCTATTTATAGATTGATTAATACTATAACAAAAAGAGAAAGACAATTAGAGAACAGGACAAATCAAAAAAGTCTATTAATGTTGCTTCTACTTATGTCTGGATCAGTGCATCCACACCCCAGGCCTAATTTCCCACTAATAGGAGAACATGATTTAACTTCAGTTGGTGCCCAAAAGGGCTTAGTTTCCCCCACACTTAAGATTGTACATTTAAACATCCAGAGTTTGTTTTCTAAATAGACCAAATGTGTTGCAGGGTCCCAAATTCATTCATTTGATGTCATCACCCTTTCCGAAACTTGGTTGCACAATAGTATACTGGATTCAGAGATTCATCTCCCTAATTATAACCTAATCAGGCAAGTTAGAGAAGGAAAAAGGGGAGGCGGAGTTTTAATGTATATCCTTTGTAAATTTGATTATATTGTCCTTGATCAACCATTGGGAAATTCAGGATGCAATATGATCTCCATTGATTTGATTTTTGGACAAAGTAAACATCTGACCCTTAGTACAATTTATTTCCCCCCTGGCAAAATATCTTATGGCCTCAGATTGTTGACTTCATTTTGTGAGGCTCTACCCCCTAACAGAGAGTGGATCACTCTTGGTGATTTTAATTGTAGCTGGGACAAATGTTTGAAAGATGAAATTAGAGAAACTCTGGCTGATCTGGGTGTTATGCAACTAATAGAGGAAATTACAAAGCCCAACTATAAAACAGGTGGAGGGACTGTTCTTGACTGGATCAAAATCACTCATGTAGATAGGATAACTAATTGTGAAGTTATGCCTGATATCATGAGTGACCATCATCCCATTAAATGTGAATGATCTGCAAGAGTGCCCAAAAGTTCTCCCAGATATGTTGAATGTAGAAATCTGGCTAATTTGACTTCCCAGAGAATTGAAGCTCTGTTTAACAAAATTGATTGGGCCCCCCTTTTATCTTGCACCAATATTGATGCAGTGTGGGAGTACTTTTGTATAGCCTATAATGCAAACATAAATAGAGCCTCCGCCCCCAAAGAAAATAAGAATTACATCTTCTTAACAAGAATGGGTCACAAGGGACCTCATCCATTTAATGAGAAAATGTGATAAATGTTGGAAGCAATATAAGGTAATGAGAACTTCTGCTCTTCTCCAAGAGTATGACACTTAGAAATAAGTGTAAATCTGAAATTAGGAAAGCTAGGGTCACTTATTGTCTAAATGAACAAAGGAATTCCAGGGGTAATCCCCAAAAAACCTGTAACTTTCTGAATAAAATTATGGGAAGGCACAAAACAGCTTCTGCCCCCACCATCCTTCAAAATGGACAAAGTATATGCGATCCTTCTTCGGTATCTAACATTTTTAACAGTCACTTTGGGAATCTTGGTTCCTACAGAACTCCCATAATTTTGGATGGTGCAAGTGATCTTAATGACGTCCACAATGACATTAACCCAAAGTTTTACTTTAAACTCATTACCCCTTTTCTAATAAAAAAATATTTTTGGAAAAATAATCTAAAACCCCTCCAGGGTCAGGATGGAGTTGATATCAGGATTATTAAATTAGGCATATACTGTTTTGTTTATCCCTTAGCACATATTTTTAATTTTTCTTTATCCCATAATGTTTCCCAAGTAGTTGGAAATGGGCAATTATAAAACCCAACTTGAAGAATGGAAATCCTTCCTTTGTTGCTAATTATCGACCAATATCTCTTCTATCGCCCATATCAAACATTTTGGAAAAGATTGTGATCGACCAAACCTTAGGCTTTCTTGGGAAATACTCTTTACTCTCAAGGAGCCAACATGTGTTCAAGCCAGGGTTTAACACTGAAATAGCCTTGGTGGGGCTCACGGGCAGTGTACATGGTGCACTTGATAGAGGATAATCATCTGCGGCACTGTTCGTGGACCTCACCAAGGCTTTTGACCTTATTGAATTCGATCTCCTTCTGGGTGATGTAATCATGTGGTATCAACATTTCTTAAGTAATAGATCTTTTAGAACTATCATTGGTTCATTCTTATCCCAGACCCTTCCTTTAGTTTGTGGTGTACCCCAGGGTTCAGTCCTGGGGCCACTCATTTTTTCTTTATTTATGAATTCAGCCCCAAGTATTTGTACTAACACAGGGATGATCCTTTACGCTGATGATACTGTTATATTTTGTACTAATCCCAGATCTGACATTGCTCTCTCCCATCTTCAGACTGATTTTGATAATCTGCAGGATTGGTTATCTTTAAATCATTTGGTTTTGAATTCACAAAAAACAAAGGTAATGGTTTTCTTCCAGAACAAGAAGACATTCACTGAGTTTCCTTTAATTATCGATAGAAGGGGCAATAAAATCTAATTTGTTTCACTTTTCAAATATTTATGTATAACCTTAGATAATTAGTTTTCTTTTGAACCTCGTATTCAGAGCCTTAGGAAAACCCTGCACCAAAGATTGGGTATTGTCTATCGAGTTAAGTCCCTTTTGACCTTCGAATCAAGAAAGCTTTTAGTCCATAGCTTCCTGTTTTCGGTACTTGACTATGAAATACTGATATATACCTCCTCATGTTGTAATGTTTTGAGCCCATTCAGAGTGATATATCATTCAGCCTTAAGATTCTGGCTAGACTTGCCTTTTCGAACTCACTGTTCTGACTTGTATAAACAGTCTTATTCTCTATCTTTTGATGACTGAGTTCTTTTTAAAATGGGTACTTTTTTATTTAAAGTAAAATGTAACCTTATTCCCCTGTTTACTTCTCTAATGTTTCCCAGGGCAATAAATGCACTATCCACAAGGTCCCAGTCCAAATTTAAATTTAAAATGCCATTTTTTAAGACTACCTTTGTACAAAGATCTTTATTGTTTAGAGCACCTACTTTTTTTAATAAGATTCCAACAGTAATTGTTGAGAGTAATCCCATTCAGTGCTTTAAGAAAAGGTTAAAATACTTGCTTTTTTCAAAAACATAATGTATCTGCTTCTGTAACTGAACTTTATTGGATTGAATGGTCTGCTCTTAATTTGTATTGTTATATTGTGTTTTTAGATTGAACTTGTCACCAGTGGAAATGGGCAATCTTGCTCATCTGGATTTACAAGTGTAAAAAATAAAATGAAACGAAAAATGAAATAGTTGCTCCTTTTACACTGGGCCAAAGCCTACCCTCTCCACACGCTATGGGGAGACTAGTATACTCTTACTGCCTGGTCACTATAATACTACTGGCACTGGCCATTCCCCATCCTGAGCCCCCACCCACCCAGAACCTCACCTAACCACCTCACTACACCACCCCCACCCACATCCCACTGCCACTCTGGACAGACTCGCCTCCCCTACACATTTGCCATACACAGACAGCCACCCACCCCTTGACCCTCCTAGCCTCCTCTGCCTACCCCTTTTCCTCATTACACCCATGCTGTGCTCCCTGCCCATCCTTTGCATCATCCTCACTAGATCCACTCCCTCACGTATCAATACTGACTCCAAACGGCACCTGGCTTTACTAAGGGTATTCTCACTACTACTCCTCCTATCTGGGAACATAAACCCAAACCCTGGCCCTGGGCTTCCAAATCCTGCCCACCTACCAACAGCAGCTGGCTTATGTATAGGGTCCATGAACATTTGCATCCTGCTAAAAAAATTGGCACCTCTCCAATGCCGGGTTATCCAGCACCGACCTGACATACTAGCCCTTGTAGAAATCTGGTTCTTAAATTCAACCCCAGACTCCTTCATTTCCCTCCCTGGTTATATAATTTTCAGGGAGGACCGAATAGACAAGTGTGGTGGTGGGTATGCATTCTACATGAGCAACACCCTGATGTGCCACACTCTTTCAGTGCCCAAGCTTGATCACGGGGCCCAAGCCCTCTCACTCAAGATCACTCCTGATCCTGTCAGGGCCCCATTGACTCTTGCTGCTGCCTATGTTCCTCCCCATAATCAAACCCCAGCCGTTCTCTCGCTCACCGACTACCTCACCAGCCTGCCCCAGAACACTGAGCAGATCCTGCTTGGGAACCTAAATATCAACTGGCTTGCCAGTACAGCTACCCAAACCAGGGACTCCTTCACTGCCCTGGATTTGTCCCAGCTTGTTACCGTACCAACCAGGCAAAACCCCTCTAGCAGAACTAACACCCTCCTGGACTTCATCATCAACAATCACCCACACAAAAGTCCTGGACATTAATATCCTCCCAGACTCTCTCAGTGACCACTCCCTGGTCCTGTTCACATGGTCTGCCTGCACCCCCAAACCCAGGCCCAGGACCACCTTCTGTCGATGTCTCCACCCTGGCTACCTTGAGAAGCTCAAGTGGTTCCTAAACCAAATTGAATGGTCACCCATCTCCCGTGCTGCAAGAGTTAACACTACACTAGATTTCTTCACCAGCTCCTTTAACAAGGCCTGTGATCTTTATGCCCTCTCACCAAAACCCAATACCAGGAAGCAAAATGCATCCTGGGTCACCCCTACCATTATCCAACAACTGAAGCACAGGGACAACCTGTGGCACAGAGCTATTGAGTCTTTCAAGAAAGCTGATAGACAAGTGTACAACACTGAGTGCAATAAATGCACATGGGCCATTTGCATGGCCAAAGCTGCACATTACTGAACCTCATTTGTCTCCTCCTGGGGGGCTGCCTGGAAATTCTGGGATAACATCAAAGAGCTTAATGGCAAGTAACACTCCCCTCTCCCCTCTCCCCTCCCTACACACTATCAATGACACCATCTCTACTGACCCCCAAAGTATCGCGGACTGCCTGAACACTGCATTCTCTGACCTCAATGTAGTCCTTCCCAAGAGTTTCTTTGACCGTGCTCCACCTTCCCAATCTCCCAACCTCCATAGACTTCCTTTCTACCTGTGTACGATATCTCCACATGAAGCCAGACTGTACTTAGGTAAAACTCTCAATGGCACCAGCCTGTGCAATGACCAGCTGGACACCAGACTCCTTCAGCTGGTGCTTGACGTGGTCCTTCTCCCACTCACTGATCTTCTTAATCATTAGCTATGCCTGGACCAGTTCCCCTTGCTTGGAAAACAGCAGTCCTCAGACCCATACTCAAAGGTGATAACTGCTCCTTCCCAAGTAACTACAGACCAATCGCCATACTCCCCCCATCTAAAGCATTGGAAAACATCATGGCGGTGCAGCTCACAGAATACCTAGACAAACATGACATAATGTGCAGAGCAGCATGGGTTCTGAGCTGGGCACAGCACCACCACTGCCCAATTAGAATTCTCCAATTTCATCCACTCTGCCTTAGAGTCCAGCTACCTTGCTGGAGTTGTGTAGACTGAACTCTCCAAGGTCTTTGACATGGTCTCCCATCCTCTCTTGCTTGACTCCTTCTTCCAGTTGGCCTCTCCCCCGGACCCATAGCCTGGTTTCACAGCTATCTGTCCTCCAGGTCCTAGTGTGCTAAAATCCATAGCACACTGTCAAACACACTGCCTGTTCAGTCTGGAATCCCCCAGGGCTCCATCCTTGGCCCTCTAATATTCAGTCTCTACCTAACTGCACTTCCCATTGCCTGTGCTGAAGGGTGCTGCTGTATGTGGATGATGAGGTCATCTTGGCCTTGCATCAAAACCCAGCTGCCCTACAAGCCACACTCCAGCACTCCTTTACCCAAATTAAGCAATGGTTCTCTGATCACAGGTTAATTATCAACCTAAAAAAAAAAAAAAGTTATGCTCTTCGCCCACCATCAGAGCAAAACCAGAAACTCCACACTCCAGATTCTGCCCTGTACACAACACCCTCTGGAGCAAGGAGCCTCATACAAATACCTGGACATCACTTTCGACTCTGCTCTCACCTTCCACACCCATATCAACACTCTCTGCTCTGCCATGAACTCACAAATAGGTTTATTCTACCAGCATAAGGACTGTCTCCCCCTGATGCACTCCGGCTAGCAATCACCTCTTCAGTCTTCTCCCTAGTAGACTATGGATTTTCAATATATGCAGCAGCAGATAAAACTGCTCTAAATAAAATCCATCTATCTATTAACAAGGCCTGCGGGCTCCTGACTGGTGCGGACAGGAAGTGCCCATACCTGCACACTCTACTTCAGTGCCAATATGCTCAACCTCGAGGACAGAATTTGCTACCAGACGGTTCTCTTAATTAAGAAAATAATCCTAGGTCTCTCCCCCCTGGCTGACCTCCCCCCTCCAATGTGCATCCACTACCATTCCCAAATGCAGAACCTGCAAGACCACCTTTCTGATACTGAAAGCCAGGACATCACTTGCCCAGAGATCTTTTTACTACAGGGGCCCATCCTGGTTCAGCTCCCTCCCCTGATGCCATCACTAACCTCCCCAAAATAGGTGCTTTTAAACTCACCCTCAGGAACTGCATGCAGTACTCCAAATGGGGCCTAAGCAGTGTCTTGTAAAGAGGAATAATTAATTCCCTCTTATGGCTTTTGATACCCCTACTAATACACCCCAACATTTCTCTAGCTTTCCCTACTGCATTTGTAGGCTGCTTGGAGGCTTTCAGGTCATCTGTGATGATGGCCCC
Organism: Neoceratodus forsteri; assembly: GCA_016271365.2. Classification (NCBI taxonomy): domain Eukaryota; kingdom Metazoa; phylum Chordata; order Ceratodontiformes; family Ceratodontidae; genus Neoceratodus; species Neoceratodus forsteri. Next base: position 312,363,212 of record CM028134.1, on the reverse strand, counting down.
AAGTCCCTTTCCTCTCTTGTAACTGTCAACAACTCCCCCCAGGATTCCTCTTCTCTATGTGTATGATTTTGCACTTCTTTGCAGTAAACCTCAGTTGCCAGTCCTCAGACCATTTTTCCAATGTTTCCAGATACATACTCATCCTACCCACCCCTTCTGGATCATCAACTCTGTTGTAGATCTCGCTGTCATCTACAAACAGGCAAACCTTTTGTCTCCAGTTCATCAGCATTTTCACTGATGAAGATATTAAAGAGGACTGGCCCCAGGACTGATCCCTGAGGCATCCCTCTAGTGACTTGCATCTCTTCTGACTGGGTACCATTTACCACCACTCTCTGCCTTCTGTCCCTCAACCAGTTCCCTACCCAGCTGACCAGCTTTTGGCCCACCCCAAGTCTACCTAGCTTGTTTACCAGTCTTCTATGTGGAACGGTACCGAAAGCTTTGCTGAAGTCAAGGTAGGTGACATCAACTGCACCCCCCCTTGATCCACCTTCCTGGTCACCCATTCAAAGAAATCTATCAGATTAGTTTGACAGGACTTTCCTGTTGTAAATCCATGCTGTCTTGGTTCCTGTGCTCCTATGGATTCCAGGTGTTCAACAATTCTTTCCTGAAGGAGTGTCTCCATGATCTTACCTACTACCAAGGTGAGTCTGACTGGCCTGTAGTCCCCTGCTTGTTCTCTGCTGCCACTCTTATGAAGTGGGATCACATAAGCCCTTCTCCAGTCCTCTGGGACATCACCTGTGCTTAGTAACTCACTAAACAGTTCTGCCAATGACTCTGCAAGTTCCGCTCTCAGCTCCTTTAGTGTCCTGGGATTTATGCCATCTGGCCCCATTGCTTTGTCCACCCTGAGCTTAGTAAGTTCTTCCAGGACCCTTTCTTTTGTGAAAGGACCTGTGTACACCTCCATCCCCCCTGTGCTTAAGTTGTCAAGCTGTGGGCCCTGTCCTTCCTTCCTTTTCCTCAGTGAAGACTGAACAGAAACATCTATTTAGGATGCATGCCTTTCATTGGTCTTCTTCCACACACTCCCCTCTATCTCCTTTGAGCTTAGCAATTCCCGCTCTTGACTTTCTCTTATCACTCATATATCTGTAGAATGTCTTGCCACTTTTTTTTACTGTATGGTTTGGAGGGTACTTTTGCACCTGGGACAATGGCTGTGCCTTTGGTCAAAAAAATATGAGTACACATTGAAGCTGAAAAGCTTCAGAGACCCGGCACCAGCTAAGGCAATAATTATTGCCTTAGCTGGTGTTGGATCTCTGAAGCTTTTCAGCCTCAACATGTACTCACTTTTCTTTATTGTCTGTGCCAGTGCTTCATCAGTTTGGGCTTTTGCGCTCCTCACCACTTTCCCTGCTTCCATTAGACAGCTCTGGTATGCTTCCCTGTCTTCATCCCTTTGTGCTGCCTTAAATTTCTTAAAAGCCAACCTTTTGGCTCTGACCTTCTCTGCTATTGTTTTTGTGAACCAAAGTAGTTTCTTCCTTCTTTTGCACTTACTAACATACTATTTGCCAGCAGATTAGGCCTTACGGTCTATCGAGTCTGCTCGAACCTCAGATCCTTAGTTGGGTGCCGAGGCCCTCCCCTCCCTTGTGCTCCAGAAACCCCTATCATCCATCCCCACCCCCCTGGGACAGGCCATCATCTGATACATCCACTTTCTGTGTCTGTACCACCCTCTCTTGAAGCCCTCCACTGTGGATCTCTGAACCAGCTCATCAGGCAGTGCATTCCAAGGGTCCACCACCCTCTCAGTGAAAACCTCCTACTCTTTCCCTTCACCCTTCCTCCTTCCAACTTCAAACCATGCCTCTGGTGATACCTCCCGCTTTAGTCTAAAGATCCCTCCATGTTTACCCTATTTATTCCTTGAGGTACTTGAAGACCTCAATCATGTCCCCCTGTCTCTCCTCTCCTCCAATGAAAACAGGCAGAGCTCCTCAAGTCTGTCCTCATACGTCAAATCCCCTAGCCCTCATATCATCTTAGTTGCCCTCCTCTGTACCCTCTCCAGGAGCTGTATGTCCCTCTTCAAGTGTGGTCTCCAGTACTGTACACAGTATTCAAGGTGTGGTCTAACCAGTCCATTGTACAGCGGCAGAATCACTTCCTTGCTCCTAGAGGTGATCCACCTTACGATGCATCCCAACATCCTGTTTGCCTTGCTAGCCGCTCTCCTGCACTGCTCAGAGTTATTCATACATGCATCCACCATGACCCCAGGTCTTTTTCCCCTACTGAGGCCTCCAGCGCCTCCTCCCAGGGTGTACCTGTGTTTAGGGTTTCTCCTACCAAGATGCAACACCTTGCACTTGGTGATATTGAAATTTAATTTCCATGTGTGACCCCAGCTTTCCAGGGTGTCCAGGTCCCCTTGAAGGGCCAACCTCCCCTCTTCTCCCTCAACTACTGCTCCCATCTTGGAGTCATCTGCGAAGAGACTCATTTCACACCCTATACCCTCCCTGATGTCCAATATGTATGCATTAAACAGGATCAGACCCAGGACCGAGCCCTGCGGTACCCCACTACCAACCTCTCTAGGGTTCGAGAGCTCCCCACAGACCACTACTTTCTAGGTGCATCCAGCTAGCCAGTTTTCAATCCATCTGACCATCAAAGGGCCTACTCCTAATCCCATCAGTTTCTCCACCAGACCATTGTGGGGGACAGAGTCAAACGTCTTGCTGAAGTCCAAGAATAATACATCCACAGGCTTTCCCCTGTCCAGTTCTGATGTTACCAATTCGTAGAACTCCAAAAGATTGGTTTGACATGATCTACCTGGCACAAACCCATGTTGCCGACTATCCAGACCTCCCACCTCCTCCAAGTACACCCCCAATCGTTCCTTTAATATACTCTCTATTAATTTTCCCACCACTGAGGTCAAACTGATGGGTCTATAGTTACCTGGTACTTCCCTTGACCCCCCTTTATGGATTGGCACCACATGTGCCTCTCGCCAATCCCTAGGTACCTCCCTGTCTCAAGTGACCTGTTGAAGAGCTCCACCAGGGTGCAGCCAGTATGTCCGCCAATTCCCCATAGTACTCTCAGATGAATGCCATCCAGCCCAGGAGATTTGTCTTTCTTTAGGGCCTTGAGGGCTAACCACACCCTTTTGGTGGAGATAGCATCATCTGTCCCCTCCACCTTACTGGCCTTTTTATCCTTACCCAGATGTGACACCCCTGGTGTACCTCTCCCTCTCTCTTGCTCCATTTCTGTTGCTCCCCTGATCCCACTCACTGCCGCTTCTATCCCCATCGTGCCTTGCTTTGTAGATATCCCATCCCCCTCCCTAGTGAACACAGAGGCAAAGTACTCCCTAACACATTAGCCTGTTACTTCAACTATTATGTCTTTAATTCTTGCCCATTTCACCTCTACTCCCTCCCCTGTATGTCTCCTTGCCAGGGCCAGTTTAACCCTCTCCCCCATCTTTCCAAAGTCAAGTCTCTCAGATGTCTAAGATTTTTGCCTTGGAGTGAGTTGACTTTGATCCTGTAGCCAAATTGAACCATACCATGAGATGGTCACTGAACCCCAGGTGATCTTTGACTTTGAGATCTGTGATCCTTTCCCCATTTGTCAGTACCAATCCGGGATAGACCTGTTTCTGGTGGAGTTTTTCACCAATTGTTTGAGGCCTTCTCCTGCAGGCAATCCACTATTTCCCTAGTTCTTATGGATACTCAGTAGGCCCCACCCTGAAAATATTGAGCTGTCGACCGACAGCACACATCATTTCTGTGCACCCGACGAAATATCAGGCCTCCATCATTTTTTCGAGCGGCTGGCAGCTCTCACTGAGCACTTCAGTGAATGAGTGCATGCTTGTACAAGCACACGCTCATTCATTGAAGAGCACAGTCAGGCTGCCAGCCATGGAAGTGAGTGGAGGGCTATGCCAGTGGTACGATCGGGTTACTGGGGTGCAGCGGGGTGGGCTCTGTCAGTCTGACAGTGGTAACAGGATGGAGGGGTGTGGGGTCCACTAGACACCAGGGAGAGGGATGGGATTTGGTTTTTGATATTTTTTAAACAGATTGGGGTCATGGCCGGGCTGGGCGGGGATTGGAATATAACTCAGGGGGGTTCTATCTTTAATTTGGCCACCAGTCAGTCATCTGCAGGAGGGGGGCCACAGACACCAGGGATATTCTATGGGCTGGTGAGCAGCCTGGGGGGGGTCCACAACTAAGACACCAGGGTCGGGACTGAAATCAGTTGAATTGTGAAATTTCATGCACGGGTGGAGAAATTTCACCCATGAGTGAAATTTTGCCTGCCCGGGGGTGAAATTTCACTCACATCAGGGGATGAAATTTCACATTTCGCTCAGCAAAATATTTAGCGAAATGCACAAATTCTGGAAAAATATTTCACTGGGTGAAATTTTCCAGTTTCACACAACACTACTCAGACGACAGGAGAATGACCAGTGGAGTACCAGAGGGATTAGTACTGGGCCCTGTACTCTTAAACATCTTTATAAGTGATGTTGTGGAAGAACTGGAAGGCAAGGGGTGTGTCTTTGTGGATAACACAAAAATCTGTAATAGGGTAAACATCAAATGGGTGGCTTGAGATAATGCAAATAGAGTTAGGGAAACTAGAGGAGTGGGCTGGGGAGTGGCAACTGGGTTTCAATGGCAAAAAGTGCAAAGCTATGCACCTAGGGTGGGGAACCTGGGGGCTATGAATAAGAATGGGGGAGATACTTACAGTTACCAAACAAGAAAGGGACTTTGGAGTGATCATATCTGATGATCTCAAGGTGGCAGTGTACTGTGACAACTAAGGCAGCAAGCAAGGCAATCAGGATGCTGGGGTGCATAGGAAGGGGCATCGCTAGCAGCAGAAGGGAGGTGGTGCTGCCACTGTATCACTCACTTGTAAGACTCCACCTGGAGTACTGTGTCCAGTTCTTGAAATCACATCTCTGCAAGGGATTGACAGCATGGAAGCAATCCAGAGAAGGCCTAATAAAATGGTGCAGGGGTTGCATAAGAAACCATACAAAGATTGTGGGAGCTTAAAATCTACTTCCCAGAGGAGAGAAGAGTGAGAGGGTAGATAATTGAGACCTATAAGTATCTAATGAGGTTGAACAAGGTGCAGTAGGGGAGTCTCTTAAATAGGAGGATGAGCACCAGAACATGGGGTCATGCCATGAAGCTTGAGAGGAAGTTTAAGAAGGATGAGAGGAAAACACATCTTCACAGAAAGGGTGGTAGACAATTGGAACATCCTGCCAGAGGATGTTGTGGGGGCAAAGACAGTGGGGAGCTTCAAACATGCATGGGATAGGCATGTGGGTACAATAAATAGAGGAAAGGGAAGATGGTTTCCTGCAACCAAATAGAGTCCATGGTTTAGTGTTAAGCAGGGAAAACAGGGAAGATGAGATGGGCATTCTGGTCCTTTTGTGACAACACATTCTATGTTTCCATGTTTAGACTGTAGGCAAAGCCTTATAGAAACCCTCAGAGTAGAAAAATGAGTACATTGGTGGCGATTCCTTAAGGTGTGGTTCCCACATCAGAGAACCGCATACAGTGACCATGCCAATCTGCACCTATGAACAGGTACACTCCAGCGGTATTCACAATTGCTGGCCACCTCTCCATGGTCCTAACCCCCTCCAGAGTACAGGTGCATGAAGGGTGGATGTAGGTGGTGCACTTGACCCAGACAGGCATCCAATTGTATTCCCATCCTGAGTCCTTCAGTGGATCCCCTGCAGCATGGCATGGACCTGAGGAGGTGAATGGTACACACGGGTTTCTGCAGCACTTGCCTTAGACCCCTATGCAGACCACACCCTCCCAAAACCACAGCCAGGTCCCAAATGTCAGTGACAACCCCCCAGCACACCCAGGTGGCCTAGTGGGTAGGAGCAGTTGTATTGTAGGAGTCAGACAGCCATCTGCCCCAGTTGGTGTCTGGTTAGCTGGTGGCATGGGGGAGCATCCCATGTATGGCTGGTTTTCTATTGCGTACCCCAGTCAGGCACTCTGCACCACTCCACACCTAAATGAATGGCCAGAGTGTAGGCCAGACCTCTGGTATCCCCCCGGACTGCCCGTGGCACGTAGCTGTGGGATCAGGCAGAGGATTGTGTGTGCACGGGGTTGCGATCCTGTAGTGAATGCTAACAGGGGGTCAACAGGACCCCACTGCACGGTATTCCAATGTAGAGCGGAGTGCATCTGCCCTACACCCCTTTGTGAATTGCAGCCAATGTTTATTTTCTTGAGAGTCTAAATTCATGACAAAGTGGGACTGTAGTTTGAAATTTCATGCCAAACAGAATGACCAAGGAGTTGGCACTTAAAGGACATTCAGAAGGAAGAACAGGCAAGTGTTCTCTTCTTAAACTTATTTGAGCAAGGTACATTCTTTTTTTATCTTTTCTTTTTCCTTGTTTGGGTCATCTTGATCAGCATTCATACAAACATCACATTCACTTGTGCATGTGCAAGAAACATTATGCGGCAGCTTAGGAGAGAAGCGGGTTGTGGAGGTGCGGCACTCTGGCAGCCAACGGGGGCACTGCATTTGCAGGCTTGGCACTGGTGGACCAATGCAGGCCCAGTGTCTTGATGACACTGGTTCTGCATAAGTGCCCTCAAGTTATAACATTTTCACTGCTGCAATCAGGGGTCACCTAGTCATTGCAGCATCAGCCATTTCACTGCAATGAGGGAGCGAGCCGTACTTGCACGACAGTACCTTGCCATCCGTATGCCGCCCTGACCCAGTACATTTGCCAACAGGGCAGTCCACTCCCCATTGGCACACTGTAATGCTCCTCCCATTTGTTGTAGATGAGGGGGTGCCCAATCCCCCTGGGCAGCATGCACCACCCCAACAGTCTTTCTTTGCCAATGGGTGCCCCAATCCCCATCAGCTTCAGTCCCCCAGTTCAATTTGCCAGTGGGGGAGCCCACTCCCCATTAAATAATGTCCAGCCAAGTTTGCTGTGTGTCGGGGGGTGCCCAATCCCCCTCGGCGCTCCCCCCCACTGGTATGTGCAGACAGGGGTTCCCAATCCCCGGCAACTACAGCCCACCCAAAACACTAAGGCAGCATGCTGGGAGCCAACCCCAGTGTGCCAAATGTTCCTGAAAGGAAAAAAACAGTCCTAGTATGTTTGTTTTTTTTAACACCTGTAAAACAAAAAACAGTCCCTTGTAGAGTTTGGTGGCCCTTCCCCCAACCCATGCCCAACTTCTGCATACCCTGCTTCCCCACACCCCCCTCACCCCATACTTCCTTCTGGAGCCCAGTTTGATGATCTTTGGTGGACTGGGAACACGTCTGCAGTCTTCAAAGCCGACTGTGAACTGAAGAAATGCCGGTGAGCCGTATAATAGCATAAATAGGGTTTTTTTTTCAACTTTGGTATCTTGGGCATTTTGGGAATTTTGTCACCAAATTTTCTACATGTGGTTCTTGAGACCTCTCCTCATGAATTCAGTCACTGTCATTGTGTTATTCTGTCCCAAAAGGTGATTTTGCGGTCACTGCGCGGAATCACCTTTCGGGACCGATTAACGAAATGACAGTGCCACTGTTTATGAGGGGTGCTCTCAAAAGGCCTATGTTGCAAATTTGGTGAAAAAAAAATCCAAGAATTGACTGCTTTATGAGCATGCATTGTGCAGTTTCCAAGCACGCTCATAACTTGGCCAATTTATAATATTTTCAGTCCAGATTTTCAACATTGGCATTTTTCCACACCTCCTTATGAACAGTATAGCTGTCATTTTATACATCCTGGCCAAAAAGTGTTTTTGCACTTCTGGCATGGAATAGCTCAGTTGCTGTGGGAAATCATTTTTTGAGACAGATTGAGAAAATTACAGTAATGCTGTTCATGAGCAGAGGCCCTAAAATGCCTATGTTGAAAATTTGGTGATGAAAGTCCATAAAATTATTGTTACAAGTGTTCATTGCACTGTTTCAACGCACCCTTATAACTTGGCAAATTTGCAATATTTTCAATCCAGATTTTCAACACTGGCATTTTTTCACACTCCTTATGAACAGTACAGCTGTCATTTTTCACATCCTGGCTGAAATATGTTATTGCACTTCAGGCGCATAATAGTGCGGCCACTGTGGGAAATTAGTGTTTGGGACAGATTAAAATCAAGTGAGTGAGAGAGGGGGAGTGAACAAGATTAACTGAGCTCTGTCAGGATTGCTGCGGATTTTTTTTGTGGGCAGAAAAAGGCACCAATGCAGGCAGGAGCCCAGTATAGAAGGGCAGCCTGCAGCGCTGGGAGAAACAGAATGAGCAAGTGAGAGAGGGGAATTGAGTGAGCTCAGTGGAGCTCTGTCAGGACTGCTGTGGATTTCTTTGTGGGCAGAAAAAGGCATTAATGCTGGCAGGGGCCCAGCACAAAAGGGCAGCCTGCAGTGCTGGGAGAAACAGAATGAGCGAGTGAGAGAGGGGCAGTGAGCAAGCTCAACGGGGCTCTGTCGGTCTGCTGCAGATTTCTTTGTGGGCAGAAAACATAGGCAGGAGCCCAGTACAAAAGGGAAGCCTGCAGTGCTGGGAGAAATAGAATGAGTGAGTGAGAGAGGGGGAGTGAGCAAGCTCAACAGAGCTCTGTTGGGACTGCTGCAGATTTCCTTGTAGGCAGAAAAAGGTGCCAATGCAGGCAGGAGACCAGTACAAAAGGGCAGCCTGCAGCTCCGGGAGAAACAGAATGAGCGAGTGAGAGAGGGGGAGTGAAAAGCTCAACAGAGCTCTGTTGGAACTGCTGCAGATTTCTTTGTGACAGAAAAAGGCACCAATGCAGGCAGGAGCCCAGTACAAAAGGGCAGCCTGCAGTGCTGGGAGAAAAAGAATGAGCGAGTGAGAGAGGGAGAGTGAACGAGCTCAACAGAGCTCTGTCAGGACTTTAGAGTTACCCTCCCTCCCACCCAGTGTCCTCTTTGGTCCTATATTACAGCAGGGTCTCTCGGGTGGAGACAAAGCAATGATTGGATACTTTGAGGAGTGCTGTAATAATACAGATTTAGTTGTTCTGTTTATTTCTCTAACTGAGCTGAGTAATACTTGGAGTGCAATCAGATTTCTAACTGGGCTAAGTGAAAGTATATGAGAGCTAGGGACAAAATGTATGGTAGCTGAGGGGTGAAAAACAGACAAGGAGGCTTTAGGATTGCTACAGTAATACAGTATCTAATGGATGAGATTTGAGACTGAATTACCCCAGTCAGCAAGGGTCAGTAGGGGGACTAGTGTGGGGTGGGGAACAGGAATTTGAGTAAATAGGGGTCTAACAGTTGTAGTAGGGTACAGGACCTGGGAGTAAGAGACTGTAACATAAGATGAGGGTCCAAAATGGGGCAGGTGCCACATGTCAATAGGGCAGGCATCTTTGTAAGGGTGGTGGGGTGTACAGGGTGTGGGTCCACCATGATCCTGGACTGGGCTTGGAGGATGGGGGGTGTATGGTCTGTAGATGACTGGCTAGTTTGTGGGAGGAACTGTAGAAGTTAGGGAGTAGTCTAAGTGGCAGGGCAGATGAGAATGGTAGGCATCCTGGCTGGGGAGGAATAGGGGATGGCAAGGGAGGACGGTGGAAGAACAACTAGGGACTGAAACCGACCCCAGTATCAGAGGCACTAGCAGAAAAGAGAGGACAAAGGAGCAGGTGCTTGTGGTGAGGGGGGCCTCCTGTTGGGGGAGTAAGAGACCACAAGGAGTACCAGAGGAGAGAGCTTATTGCTGCGGGTAGGGAGGGACCAGGGGTGGTGCGGAGGGGAACAAGTACAAGGGAGGGGACCGATAGGGGGAAGTGATGTAGGTGGAGTATCGACTAGGGACAGATTTGAGCCTCTGCTATGGGAGAGAGAGAGGAGAAGCAGGAACATACTGAAGAGGGGGAGGACAAGCGGGGTATGAGAAGGATGGCAACAGCTAGGGGTAGAGATAGCTAGAATGAAAGGGTAGAAGGTAGGCTAGTAAGGAAGCAGGGGTGGTGACTGGAGGAGAGAAGGCTATAGGAAGGGGGGAATGATGGGAGGGGCATCACTATTGGGGTAAAAGAGAATAGGGGCTCTAAATCGACAACAGTGGGAATAGGAGAGGGGTTGGAAATCAGCGGGGAAGGAAGCGACATGGACATGGGAAGCCCAGTAGGAAGTAGTCAGGCTGGGAAGGGGTTCAAGGGGGGATGGGAAGAATTAGGCAGCGACAAGGGGTGAGGCGGAAGTAGGGGGTACAGATACAGAAGTCACAGAGGGTGCAGCTGGCGGGGTAAGGGGCAGGGAAGATCGAATACTGGGGTGGTGGAAGGGGCATTAGAAGGGAAAGGGGCTAAGGGATGGGAAGGTACTCATCCTAGGGGTTTGTATACTGAAAGGGGTGAGATGGGGTGGAAGGGGGAAGGCACAGCCATATTTTGGGCTGAAGCTATCCCCAGGTTGACTGCAGGAGGGGCAGGGCAGGCACAGTTCAAGTGTGCAGCAAGGGGGGGAGGAAGAAACCTCATTTACTGTCGCATGTGGGTACAAACAACTTGGCAGAGGAGACTGTGGAAGTAGTGAGGGGGAGGTTCAAGTAATTGGGCAAGCAGTGTGAGAGGGTGGGGTTGTCGGTGGCATTCTCTGAGTTACTCCCCGTACCATGTACAAGCATGGGGAGGAAGGGTAGGATTGACGAATTCAACAAGGGGCAGAGGGATTGGTGCCACACCAAAAATTATGGGCCAGTGACTAACTGTGGTAGGGTCTGGGAAAATAGTGACTTGTATGTGGGGGACAGGGTACACTTGAGCAGGGAGGGAAGGGGAATATTAAAGGCAGGATTAGAGGGGTACATCTCTACTAAAGTGGAATTAAACTAGTGAGGGGGTGGCCAAAAGACTGAGATTTAAATACCGAGGGAGTAGCTAAACCTATCACTGAGTGGGGTGTTTAAACTGAGAAGTGGAAGAGAGACGAGAGGGCATGGACTAAGATTGAAAGGAGGACATTTTAAGAGGGAAATGAGGACCCACTACTCCTCTGAGAGGGTGGTGTCTAGTTGGAATGTGCTGCCAGAGTGGGTGGTTACATGTAGGACAGTCATTAGCTTTAAGAAGGAGTGGGGTAAAGCAAGAGGAGGACTCAGAGGGCAGGGACTGGGACAAGCTGGGGAGGAACTGAGTGGGAGGAGGCTGGGGCAGCTGCAATCTAGGGTGCTAATTGCACACTCGAGCAGACTTACATAGACCGATTGGTGTGTTCTGCTGACAGATTCGTATGCTCGTATGTAAAATCAAAGTGACTCTGTTCACAGGCAGAGGTCCTAAAATGATTATGTTGAAAATTTGGTGACAAATGTACATAAAATGACTGTGTTATAAGCGTGCGTGATGCAGTTTCTACGCAACCTCATAACTTCACAAATTTGTAGTATTTTCACTCCAGATTTTCAACATTGCCATTTTTTAAGACCTCCTTAAGAAGAGTATAGCTGTCATTTTTCACATCCTGCCCGAAATATGTGTTTATACATCTGGTGCAGAATACCGCGGTTGCTGTGGGAAATCAATGTTCGGGACAGAGTAAGAAAATCATAGGGACAGTGTTCATGACCAGAGGTCACAAATGCCTATGTTGAAAATTTGGTGAAATAATTCCACTAAATGACTGTGTTACATGCATGCATTGCGCAGTTTCCACGTGTGCTCGGAAGTTTGAGCATTTTTAATACTTTCCCTACAGACTTTTAACATTGCCATCTCTTCACACCTCCCTATGAATGGTACAGCTGTCATTCTTCACATCCTGCCTGATCTGTGTTTTTTGTACATCTGGCATACAATGGCACAGTCACTGTGGAAAGTCAAATTTCGGGACACATTGACAAAATCAGAGTGCCACTGTTCATCAGAATAGGTTCCAAATGCTTTTATGAGGTGGGGGCCACAAACTGCCCATGTTGAAAATGTGTACGGCAAACACCAACACATGCCCAGGGCATTACAGTTTCTAACCATAACATCTCACCTGTACAGACTGACAGGCATCAGGGGTGTGCCTTTGGATTGCTGACTGTAATGCTTATGCCATTCCAACCCCACCCCCCACCCTGCAGCCTCTGACAGGCATCGAGCTGTGCCTTGGACTCTTCGGCCCCACAGTTGACTCCATTCTATATTGCACCCATTTCAGCGTATGTCCTTATGGAGTGGGGTGACTGTAAAGCCTAACACCCCAAGGCACACCATAACACTTGTCAGTGTCTTCAGGATAGTGTGAGGTGAAATGGCATCAACGTTATGGGCGACAACCCAAATGTATGCCCCAATGCCTGTCTATCTCTGCAGGGTGGAGGTGTAGCTGGCATGAAGTTCAATACTTCACTACCATTCCTACTCTGCATCTGTATAACTCCTGCATTTCCAATGCTAATACCGGCAAGCAAACATTCGGCATTGACACATGCTTGTTATTAATTCTATGCTTTGTTTAGTTTGTTTAATAGTGTAACTTTAATATTTGAAGTTAAGGTAAGTCACTGATTCAAGGCTGCAAATATTGTTGGATCATTTGTAGTAATAGTCTATGCTCATTGGCATTGTTCTGTTGTAATTATTCAATTGATTTGAAAATAAAACCTTTTATTGAAAAAAAAAGATGTCTGGCTACTAGGGAGTAATCAGAAGGTAGTCCTAAATGATGAATTCTTTGAAGTCAAGGAGGTCATAAGTGGGCTTCTCAGTAGGTCAGTCCAAGGACCCACACCCTTCAATACGTACTTCTGTGATACAGCAAAGTGGTTTGGGGGGTAGTGCGCCCTTTGTGGATGATAAAAAACTCTACAGTAGTGTGGATACTACAGAAGAGATTGTTAATATGCAAAAGGGTGAGGAAGGATTTGAAAAATGGGCAGGTATCTGGCAGTTGAATTTCAACCACAAGAAGTGCAAGATAATCTACATAGATTAAATAAATAGTAAAATACAATATTGGATCAATGGGGTGAGGGTGGATACAACACAGAAGAAATGGATTTGGGGGTTGTCATCAGTGAAGGGATCTATTTGTGGGCTTTTAAACAACCTCTTTAAATAACAAAGGAAGCACAAGGACTAAAGGATTTCACATCCTGCACTTGTACTTGAGTAGGTGTGCCCCAGGCTATCAATGTAATGGGGCTGGGTGTGCATGCCTGCAAGGCCTTGCATAGCTAAAGCCTCTTGTCAACCCCTGCCTAGCTGTGACCCTGGATGACCTCTGTCATGAGTTGAACCAATGTTGTACCAACAGTCACGTTGTGTCCAACAGCTGTCTGGGGGTTGCCCTCATAACTTTTCTTGTCCTACTTTGCCTTGACAGGATTACACTATCCTTATGGAATGAGGATGGCTCAAATAAATCTAGGACCGATCACTATGATTTTACTTTCTCCAACCTTAATGTTTATAATACAAGGATACTGCAAACTAATCTTCTTCTCTACCATAAGGGCTGTCCCTACTGTTCTCTCTCTATATGTTTAGGAAACTACGGAACAAGTCTGCATTATCTCATCCTTTTCTAAACGTGGAGCTGTGGTTCCTTGTCATCATAGCCATTCTGCTATCTGGGGATATAGAGACAAATCTTGGGCCACTAGATGCTTATTTCTCAGCAGATGACATGCATAGTATGTCCAAACATGGGCTGTTAATTGCACACTTGAATGTAAGAAGTTTGATGTGTCATTTTGTGGAACTGGAGTCATGGGTCAAACTGTACAATCCTGATATCCTCTGTCTCACTAAAACCATCGGTTACTGACTCCCTCTGCTCCCTGCCAAATTACTCTATTATTTGAAGGGATATATCAAACAAACGTGGTGGTGGAGTTGCTCTGTACTACAAAAATAGTCTGACTGTCTCTCTTCTCGCTATCCCAGATGTTCAATCGGTATGTGAATACTTGCATGTTACCTTTGCTTTGGGAGCCAAGAAACTGCATGTTATCTTTGCGTATAACCCCTCAGTGCGAGGGATTGCGGGTCTAGAGTACCTGTTGGAAAATACTTCTCAGAATTTTAATCATAATGAGGTTGTCATCTTAGGGGACCTAAACTTAAACTGGCTTGGGGCAGCTCTCAGTTCTCTTCAATCTCTGACTCATAGCTACAACCTGCATCAGATGGTAACAGTGCCAACTAGCAGTCTGTCTTCATCACCACTAGGCACACTATTGGATTGGGTGCTGGTAAACCAGATCAAACACATCTCAGCTGATGGTACTCTTGCTGATGCCTTAACTAACCACTCTCCTACTTTCTGCATCCTGTCCTTGGGGGCACCTCCATCTTCTCCACCACGTCTCATCACTCTGACAAACTTTGCTCACCTAGACCAAGAGGTGTTTCTGTATGACATCTCCAGAATTGATTGGTCGGAGATCTATCTGTCACACTGTTCTCAGGATGCTCTTAACCTCTTCATAACTAAACTCCTTACGGTTCAATGTAAACATGTCCCAGAGATCACCCGGAGAGTGAGGGGTAAACAAACAAGATGGCTAAACAAATACTTGCTCAAAAGTTTGTGCCTTAGAGATAAACTCTGGAAGCGCTACAAAACATCAGGCCAGTAAACAGATTTCAACGCTTACCGTACACTATGGAATTCATGTAAAAGACAAGTCAGAGCTGCTAAGAGCAAGTACTATAAAGACCTGCTGATTAACTTTGCCAATGATCCCAGAAAATTCTGGTCACACATCAAATGCTTCCTAGGATCCTCACAGTCAACTACCCCTGGTGATATGCTGATTAATGATGTGCATTGCAATGACTCACAAACCATAGCTAATTCTTTCAACCTGCATTTCTCTGATCTCTCCCAATATACTTCTTCCTTCAATTCCACTGCAGTGTCCTCCCACTCCTCATCAGGAACCTGTCTGGATAAGTTGGAATTGTTGTCCCCTGTGTCTAGAAAGGAAATCCTGAAGCTCCTGAGGTCCATAGCTTGGCAGAAGACACCAAGAGAAAGGACTGCTGTGTGACTGAACTTCTCTGCTAGGACTAAAGTAGAAGAACTTTTGTATTTGGACCTTTAATTTAGGGTAAACAACTAACATACAAAACAAAAACAAAAAAAAGTGTGTGTTTGGGTTAACTGAACTGAATGGGTAACTGAAAAGTTATCTAGGTGTAAAACTCAGGTGACTGTAAGGACTTAACTGCTGTGAGGTTTAAATTACTTGTAGAAAGATCTGGTAAGTAGGGGGAGTGGCTTAGCTAGACGGAAGCTACATTTAAAGACTGCCTTAGAAAGATTCTACTAATAGCTTGGCAGAAGACACCAAGAGAAAGGACTGCTGTGTGACTGAACCTCTCTGCTGGGACTATATTGCCCTCCTTCCCTCCCCTCCACCCCCCACCCAAAGCTAGTTCTATTTTTATAGGCACAGAATTTGACTGACAACAGGAACTTCCTGTTTAGGGGCAGGAAGTGAGTGATCACAGACCCACCAAGGACCCACCATCCTAGAAGGGCAAGAGTAGCTCTCCGGCCCTCTAGCTGCTGGAGGTCTGCCTCTGAACAAGCAAGTGGTCTACTGAGAAATATAGGATATTCTTGTCTCAGAACAGGACAATCAGGAGCTTAAAGGGCACACAGGCAGAAAGTAAGGAGATGAGAGAAAAAACAGACGAAAGAGTAAGGATTTCAAACAGTTAAGGGGTCAGAAATAAGACATGATTGGAGTGGTGCAGTGCAGTGGTTGTGGGGCAGCAGTCTTCCGGGAGATATTCTGGAGGATGCAGTGTTGTCCCATCTGCAGGCACCTCTCTGGGCTGAGGAGGAGGTTGCTCATCTCCAGGCTGAGTTGGCCAGGATTTGTGGGACCTCCTCTTCCATCCAGGGACCACCAGTGCCACTGCCGTTGCCTCAGAGGTTGCCAAGAAGAGGGCGGTTGGACCACAGTGGGCTCAGGGAGGGTGAGGGTGGTGGGCAGGCACATCCCTCCAGTTGTACCTCTCCACAATTCCTATGCCATTCTGGCAAGTGTGGTTCCTCTATGAAGGCACCTACAGTGGAGACCAAGGAGGATGCTGGGAACCTCCACAAAGGAGACCCACAGGAGGTGGCAGGGGACCCTGCAGGAAAAACAACTCCTGGTGGGGACTCCATTGTTAGGAAGGTAGAACTGGGCAAGGAAGGGGAGAGGGAGGTAAGGTGCCTGCCTGGCGCCATGGCTTGGAGGGACAGGGAGCGAATCCTCAGGATTGCCGGAGCAGCTTCCCAGGGGAGGGAGCTGGATGTCATTGTCCACCTAGGGACAAATGACCTGGCTAAGAAAGGGATTAGAGAAGTGCAGGAAGAGTTTGTGGAATTGGGGAGGGGCCTTAGTCAAGTAGCACGCACGGTAACCTTCTCGGAGGTGCTACCAATCTATGGCATAGGAGAGGCTAGGGTGTTCTGTACCATGGGATTCAATCAGTGGTTGAAAAACTGGTGTGGAGCTCAGGGATTTGGCTTCATTGGGGACTGGGGGTCCACCTGGAGTGATGCAAGCCTATACTGGCATGATGGGCTGCATCTGTCCGGAAGGGAACCAGGATCCTAGGTGATAGGTTTAAATGCTTCATTGGCAAGCTTTTAAACTAGCCAAGGGGGGAGGCACTGGAAAGGAGCAGGAAATCCTAGCCCCCAAACAATCACGGTAGTAGTGTGGCAAAACACCAACATGGAGGTGTCGATAGGAGAAGGGCAGGGTAAATGGAGAAAGTGACAAAGGCAAGAAGGACAGGGATGGGGCAAAAGGGGTAAGGCCATCAGGAAATGGAGGTAATAAGTACCAATGCCGTAGTCTGGGCAACAAGCTCCCTGAGCTGGTGGCCTTAATGGAAGAGGGATGCCTGGATATCGTAGCAGTCACAGAAACATGGTACACAGAGAACCATGACTGGGATGTTAACATACCAGGGTACATAACCTACAGGAGAGACAGGCAGGGGAGAAGAGGGGGAGGAGTAGCTCTCTATGTAAAGGAAGGGATAAAAGCAACTGAACAAAAGAGTAAACAGGGAGGAGAGGAGGCACTGTGGGTCACCTTGGAGACTGGAAAGGGCACCACAATCCGCACAGAGGTTGTGTACAGACCCCCATGTCAGGGAGAAGGAATGGACAAGGATATGATGTAAGCCATTCTTAGAATGGCAGAGAAAGGGGAGATACTGTTGATGGGAGACCTGAATATGCCAGATGTTAACTGGAGCACATTTGCTGCAGCCACATCCAAGAGCAGGGCCATTCTTGATGCCCTACAGGTGTCAGGCATTAGACAGCTAGTTTCGGAACCCACTCATGAGGGAGCAATCTTAGACCTTGTGCTCTCAAATGGGGGCAGTGAGAGGATCTCAGATCTAGAAGTAGGTTGCCATCTGGGGACAAGTGACCATCAAACAGTGTGATTCACGTTAAACTCAGCTACAGAATCAAGCCATACAAAAGTGAGGGTACTGGACTTTAGGAGGGCTGACTTTAACAAGATGGGAGAGTGCCTCAGAAAAGCACTAGCAAACAGGCTAGAAGGAGGTGTGGAACAACAATGGGGAATTATCAAAACTGCCATCACAGACGCAACAAGCCTTTGTGTGAAGCAAATAAACAAATCAAAACAAAAGAAAAGCCACTATGGTTCTCAAGAGAGGTGGCTGTGAAAGTCAGGAAGAAAAGATAGCATTCCAGAAGTATAAGGAAACACAGAAGGAGCAGGACAGAGAGCTGTACCAGTTAAGGCAGAAAGAAGTAGGGAGGGAAGTCAGAATAGCAAAGGCCCAAACTGAGGAAAAGATAGCCAACCTCAGTTAAGAAGGGGATGAAACCTTTATAGGTACATCAGCGAGTGAGAAAGACAAAGGGGGGATAGTGAGGCTGAATAGAATGAACGGTAGGTGGGCAGAGGGGACAGTGAAAAGCAGGAATACTGAATGAATATTTCTGCTCAGTATTCACAAAGAGGAGGAAGTGCCTAATCCAATTAACAGAAGCACTCTTGATAGGGGGTCGATCCCAGTCCTTTCACAGAAGAAAGGGTTCTGCAAGAACTCCTAAAACTGAAGGTGGCCAAAGCAATGGGTCCTGATGGAATTCACCCAGAATTCTAAAAAGAATTAAGGAAGGAACTAGTGAAACCACTGGCTACTCTTTTAATAAATCATGGGAGGATGGTGTGGTACCCGAGGACTGGAGGAAGGCGGTTGTGATTCCCTTCACAAAGTGGGACCAAGACAGAGGCAGGAAACTACAGACCTTTCAGTCTGACCTCTGTGGTAGGGAAAGTGATGGAGTCACTTCTGAAGGAAAGAATAGTTGAGTACCTAGAGGTCAGTGGAGCACAGGATCCAAGGCAGCATGGGTTCACAGCGGAAGGTCATGTCAGACAGATCTAATAGATTTCTTTGACTGGGTGACCAAAGTAGTAGACCAGGGAGGGGCTGTGGACATGGCCTATCTAGACTTTAGCAAGGCATTTGACACAGTCCCACACAAAAGATTGATAGTCAAATTAACCAGCCTGGGAGTGGGTCCCAGGGTGGTAGCCTGGTAAAACATTGGCTGGACAACAGGACACAGAAGGTAATTGTAAATGGAGTCCACTCTGAAGAAAGAGGCGGTTACTAGTGGGGTACCATAGAGGTTCAGTATTGGGTCCAGTCCTTTTAATGTCTTCATCAGTGAGACATTGCAGCGGGACTGGAAGGAAAAGTATGCCTTTTGCAGATGACACAAAGATCTGCAACAGGGTTGATACACAAGGGGCGTGGAAAGGATGAAAAGTGACTTGGCAAGGTTGGAGGAATGGTCAGGACGTATGGCAGCTAGGATTCAATGCAAAAGTGCAAATAATGCACCTGGGAAACAAGAACCCAGGGAAGAATACACAATGGGTGAGGAGGTAGTAACAACAACAAAACAGGAAAGGGACCTGGGGTAATCATATCAGATGACCTTAAGGTTAGCAAGCAATGTGAGAAGGCAGTAGGAGGGCCGGGGGTATACTGGGATGTATAGGGAGAGGCATCAGCAGCAGAAAACAGGAAGTTGTTATCCCTCTGTACAGACAGTTGGTGAGACCCCATCTGGAATACTGTGTCCAGTTCTGGAGACCCCATCTCCGCAAGGACATAGACAGGATAGAGGCAGTCCAGAGGAGGGCAACTAAAATGGTGCAGGGTCTGCAAAAGAAGCCATATGAGGAGAGACTAAAGGAGCTTAATATGTATACCCTTGAGGAAAGAAGGGAGAGGGGGGACATGATAGAAACTTTCAAGTACCTCAAGGAATCAACAAAGTCCAAGAGGGTAGCATCTTTCAGAAAAAGAGACGTGCAAGAACAAGGGGACACAATTTAAAGATAGAAGGAGGGCGGTTCAGGGGCAATGTGAGGAAGTATTATTTCACAGAGAGGGTAGTGGATGCATGGAACAGCCTTCCTGAGGAAGTTGTGGGGTCTAAAACTGTGGGAGAATTCAAGAATGCATGGGACAGACATAAGGCAATTCTTGTGGGGGGCAGGAAGAGAAAGGCTGTTGGTTAACTAGGATCTGCGGCCTATCCTGTAGGTAGGGAAATGGGCAGACTAGATGGGCCTAGCGGTCCTTATCTGCCATCAAAGTCTATGTTTCTATGTTTCTATGTCCATCTTTGATCATACCAGCTCTGGCTCAGCCTTCCTTGAACCCCGCTTCTTGAAACTTGCAGCTCCCCTTATGGCATTACCGCTGGCCAAAATTTCTCTGTTATCATTTTCAGGTGGAGTGGTCCCTGACCTCTGGAAAGCTGCTTGGATCACACCTGTACTTGAAAAAGGGGATCCTAAGGTTGTCACGAACTGTAGACCAATTGCCATACTCGGTACTGAGCAAAATCCTGGAGAAAATTGTTGCAACTCAGACAACTAACTATCTACTTAAGCACAGCCTACTCTCGGATACCCAACATGGCTTCAGAAAAGCACATAGCACAATGACTGCACTCCTTAAATTCACCACAGACACTCTTTCAAAAATGGATACTGGCAATCTGACTGGGGTGGTCTTTGTTGACCTCACAAAGGCTTTTAGCTTTGTTGATCACACTTTGCTTCTCTCCTCACTTCGACGCCTGCATTTCTCCTCCTCTGTTATTGACTGGTATGAAAGCTACCTGACAAATAGAACTCAAGTGGTGAAATTTAATTCCTCTCTATCGATCAGTACCACCATTAACATTGGTGTACCTCAGGGCTCCATCCTAGGGCCCCTCCTATTCTCTCGTTATATAAATAACATTGGAGCTGCTCTAAAATCCTGCTCTGCTATTCTATATGCTGATGATCTTGTCATCCATACAAGTTCTACTAATATAGACACTATCAACACAACCCTTTCCTCTGACTTTAACAATATCCAAAACTGGCTATACGACCACAAACTGGCTGTCAACACTAGCAAAACTAAAGCCATGCTGCTTGGATCAGCCCCAAAGCTCCGGGCTTGCACAACAGCACTGATGGTGCAGCACTTAGAAGGTCAATTACTGGAATGTGTGACCTCTTTCAAGTACCTGAGCATCCTGCTAGATCAATCTCTTGATCTTAATCTTCATGTACAGTCTGTTTGCAGAGCTGTCCACTCCAAACTGGGTGTTGCATATAAGACTAGTTATATGCTCATGCCATCAGCTAAAATGGCCATTGCAACAGGGATTCTGCTCCCCACCCTAACCTATGGGGCTCCCTTATTTGGGGCTGCTCATAAAACTGACCTACTCAGATGGGATATTATGTATAACAGCATATGTTGCTATGCCTCTTCTGCTCCTCGGCTTAAACACCACTGTCAGCTTTATGATGATCTTGATTGGCTGTCTTTGTTAGCTAGTAGGAAATACTACCTTGGCTCTATTATTGAATTGATAATTCAAAATCAAACCCCTAGGTGTCTTGCAGCTATGCTTGTTCCTCAGGACACACTCCATGGTCTACGATCAGCTGATAAATCCTTTCTGAATTTGCAGAGGTGCTGCACTAGGAAAGGAACTGTTGCATTTGAGCATGTGGCTCCACAGCTGTGGAATTCCCTTCCTCTCGACATTAGAATTTCTAGCTCCCATACATGCTTTAAGAGAAAACTGCACTTGAATCTGCTGATTGCTGATACCTGTTCCTGCTTTCACCCTACCTAATGACTGATGTTTCTGGCCATACAATAATATTTCCTCACCTCTATATAACCCTCTTACTGCCTCAGCCTTTCCCGGCTCCCTTTCCCTGCCCATATACAATCTTGCACTGCAGGCATCTCTTTTACACTTACATACACTCATATAATCTAATTTCATTGCTTGATCCCCTCTTCCTCATTTACCGGCCTTTTCCTTAATGACATCCCCTGCTCTCAATGGTTATTTCTTCCTTTTGTATTACCTGTTTTTGTTTTTGTGTACCTTGTTCTGTTCATGTGATATGTCACCTGATAATTTATTGTCCAAAGTCCTCTCTATTCATTGCATAGGTAGGCACCTATGCACTTATGAATGGTCTACTCTGTATGTCTCTGATATATTGCATCCACTTTAACTCATTGTATGTAAAGCGCTTTACTTTGCATGTTCTGATGTATTGTATCCTCTTTAACTCATTGTATGTAAAGCAATTATAATTTGTTATCCTGTTAAGTTTCTGCATGTCTGTACTCTTCCGGGTCGTGCCTTAAAATAGTCATTTTATGGCTAGTGCACTTACCCAGTTAACAAAAGCTAAATAAATAAATAAATACCCTGAAGTCCACTTTGCATTGGAGTAAGGCTGATGGGAAAGCCAATAGAACATTGAGGTACAGTATATAGGTAGGGGCTTTATCAGCATGAGTAGGTAAGTGACAGGTCTCTAATGAGGCCACAGCTAGTGTACTGAGTTGAACTCCAGGGCCCCACTGTTGAAGAAGGAGCAGGACAAGATAGAGGCAGTCCAAAGCAGGGTGGTGAAAATGATACCAGGTCAGCAGGGGAAATTTTTTGAGTAAAGGTTGCAAAGTCTGAGCATGTATCTCCTAGAGGACAAAAAGGAAAGGGGGATATGATAGAAATCTTTGGTTTTCTACGTGGGATGAACAGGGTTGACTTCTCAGAGCTCCTCAAAAGAAATGAGAATTTATGTACCGGGGGCACAATTAAAAGTTAAATGGACAGTTTCAGGTGGGATGTGAGGAAGTATTTGGTGGCCAAATAGAACAGTTTGTCTGGCAGTGTGCTGAACAAGAATGCTGTAGCTGGGTTCAAGTCCAGATGGGACAAATTCAGTAAGCAAGTGGAGATACCTTATCAATTTGGGCATGCCACATCTATTAGCTATGCTCTCTGGGTAGCTTGGATGGACATGCAACACTTTGCCTGTACATTTCTATGTTTCTGTTCACATGTTAAGGATTCCCCTTCTATTTTTGACTTATTAATGTGATGATGAAAAGGTTGGGTTCACATATTGTACTTTAATATTCCAGTAAAGAAGAGAGCTCCATGCCATATCATAGCTGTGCCAAAACTACAATGAAGAATTCAATGCTTTTGTTTAACCTTAACATTTCCATTGGGTAGAACATTTATTTTAGTTTGCAACTTATTCCTAGTACTGTTTGTTTTATTTCCTTGCATTAGCAGGTAATAAATAAAATCTTAATACAGGAAGTGGACAGTTAAGCTATAATAACTAAAAAGATTCTTAAAACTAGAAAATGTTTTGCACTGTAAGGGTCAGATATTCAAACCTTTGCACCTAGCGCAAATCCATAGTGCTGGACTAGCACTGGATTTGCATGAGGCTGCAATATTGAAAAACCCTATTAGCGCCGGCACTGTGTGGTAGCACCGATGCTAATAGGTAATGGTATGCAGGGACGTGGACAGGAGAGTGCCCATGAATGCCAGCAGTATGGCATATTCAAATATATAGAGCCGTGCTACAGGCATGCTTACGACCTGTAGTCAAGCACTAGATACCGCCCGGGAAAAAGCTGGCGTGTCACGGTACCCCCTCATGATTCTAATCCCTTCCATGTAAAATATAAGACCTATCCCTGGTAGTCTAGTGGTCCCCACCCCCTGCATGACTCTGGCCTGTTTCCTTTTAAAAATAAGGTTTATTTTCATGGTAGTCTAGTGGTTCCCCACCCCCTGCACAAATCAACCCGTTTCCTTTTAAAATAAGGTTTATTTCCATGGCAGTCTAGTGGTCCCCCACCCACTGCATGACTCCTGACCCATTTCCTTTTAAAATAAGGTTTACTTCTATGGTAGTCTAGTGGTCCCCACCCCCTGCCGACTTCGACCCATTTCCTTTTTACAATAAGGTTTATTTCCATGGTAGTCTAGTGGTCCCCCACCCCTGCCGTAGTCCGACCCCGGCGCGGTCAAAGAATACATTTCCCGGTAGTCTAGTGGTCCTCCCCACCCAGGTGTGCACCTCCCGGTACCCCCCTGAACACAGCATCCTCCTGGAGCTGGCAACCGGATAAGCCCTCCTCTCTTCATAATGGCTGGCCACCAACTATGGTATTCAGGAGTGCCACTGTATTGAATAGGCACCTATTCAATACAGTGGCATTCCTGAATGCTGCAGTCAGCGGCTGGCTGTGGTGGAGAGAGGAGGGTTGAGCCGGTCGCCAGCTCCAGGGGATGCCATGTTCGGGGGTACTGGGAGGTGGACAGCTGGAAATAAACCTTGTTTTAAAAGGAATGGGTCGGAGTCATGCGGGGGAGCACTAGACTACCATGGAAATAAACCTTATTTTAAAAGGAAACAGGTTGGGAGTCATGCAGGGTGGTGGGGGGACCACTAGACTACCATGGAAGTAAACCTTATTTTAAAAGGAAATGGGTCGGGAGTCGTGCAGGGTGGTAGGGGAACCACTAGACTACCATGGAAATAAATCTTATTTTAAAAGGAAATTGGTCAGGAGTCATGCAGGTGGGGTGGGAGGACCACTAGACTACTATGGAAATAAATCTTATTTTAAAAGGATATGGGTCCGGAGTCATGCATGGGTGGGTGGGGGACCACTAGACTACCTTGGAAATAAACCTTAATTTAAAAGAAAATGGGTCGGGAGTCATGCAGGGGGGGTGGGGAACCACTAGACTACCAGGGAAATTACTTAGACAATAAATCTACAGTAAATGGGTCAGGATTCATGTAGCGGGGTGGGGGGACCACTAGACTATCAGGGAAATTACGTTTAATTTGAATGTGAATGGGTCAGGAGCATACCTCTCAACTGTCCCTGATTATCAGGGAAGTCCTTGAATTTGCCTCACAATATTACTCTGTCCCTCCTCACAGTTGTGTTTCCATGGCTACACAGTGGAAATTGTAAGCACAAACTAATGTCAAGCATTAAAGTTACAGACTTTGGGCCAGGTATTCAAAACTTTGCCCCGGGGCAAAATTAGCACTGCCCAGCGGGCAAACATAGCCCAGAGCACAGAGCAAGCTATATTCAAAAGGAATAGCCCAGGGCAAACAGCTTCCGAATATGGCATGGTAATGAGGCCATGCAAACTGGGTTGGGAGTGCAGGGCAAAAATAGCCCTGGAATAAGACAGCACTGAATAAAGCAACCAGGAAGTGCAACCCACAACAACAACACAGTACACAGCAACATGAGGGCAGGTACAGACGAACTACGTGGCCAATGTGTGTGCCAGCAAATGCATGGACTCAGTACAGCTGCAGGAAGCAGCAGATGTGAAAGAACAGTGATCAAAACTGTATAATATTCCCCGTACCGTTAGCGCCGCGCTAACACATTAACGCGGCATTAGCGCGGAGCTAAGCAGTTAGCCCGGAGCAAACACGTTTGCCCGGGGCTAAAATATGCCATATTCAAAGTGCCATGCAAATGAGCCTACTACGTAGTCTCTGGGCAAACAACGGATTAGTATCTCATTATACCCTGATTTGCATGCAGTTTGCCCAGCGTTACTGCAGAGTCCCACAGAGCCACCTGTAGGTCAGTCTGGAAGTACAGGGGCTGACCAGGTCCAACCGCAGCTCCACCTGTAGGTCAGTCTGGCAGTGCATGATGATAGCTGCAGGCTACATGTAAACAGTACAGCATAGCATATTATACCCCAGGGGACAGCACACCATAGGCACAGGTGGTGGTGGTGCTACATGCAACTGTCACATTGTAGGGCATGCTACAGTGCACAGCAGAAACTACAGTAGCAAGGGGCCAGTAGTGCGTAAACACAGCAATGCCTATGGTGTGTAGGGCGTGATGATGACTGCACTATACACAGTGAGCGCCCAACTCCGCGGATGTTTTCTGACACTGGACATTACTGTTACGCTGTTGTGTGACCCACAGATGCTGCACCTGTGGCATGGATGCTCACAGTGACATGTACATTCCTGGCTTTGTGTGCTATGGCAGTTGTACAGCTGTGAGGTATCGGCGGGGGCATATATTATCCAAAAGGCACACTGGTGTTGGGGTATTCCCAATACTGACCCATGTACACTGCAGGATGTGTCCCAGCCTTGTGGCCACACCTGATCTGTAGCACAGCCTC
The DNA here is from genome assembly GCA_016271365.2 of Neoceratodus forsteri. Classification (NCBI taxonomy): domain Eukaryota; kingdom Metazoa; phylum Chordata; order Ceratodontiformes; family Ceratodontidae; genus Neoceratodus; species Neoceratodus forsteri. The sequence goes on along the minus strand of CM028134.1, from coordinate 312,337,610 downwards.
GCCACCCATATATGCTCCCCTCAACATCCTCCATGCCCACAGTGCTGCATGTGTGCTGGCATCTGTTGGTGTCCGCGGAACTGTGGTTCCACAGGTGTGTGCTGTATGGCCACACCGCCGTGCTGTTCACTGGTGGCAGGGTCACCACTTACTGCCTGGCATGGCTTGGGACTGGTGACAGATGATGGCATCATTGTGATGCCATCAGTTAGCAACATGCTTCCTCTATGTTTGGCTTTATCTATGTTCATATTTATTTGTTGGGGTCGCGCCAAACCAGCTAAACCACGCTTCAAACACCGGCATAAAGCCATAATGTGGCATAAAGCTGATTGCCCAGGATTAAGACCAGCTTTTCCTGGGCGGTGTGCACGCTATAAGTGTCATGCTAAGTCGCGCTAAAACCACTTAGCGCGGCGCTAGTTGCTGAATATAGCATTGCGCCTGTATTCATGTCAGTTTGCCCCTTGCATACATTATAATTTTGCCCGGTGCTAATGCAGTTTGCCCGCGCTATTTGGCCTTTTGAATATGGCAGACCCGCGCTAATCCCGCGCTAAACCTGCGCAAATGGTTTTTGCCCAGCGCAAAGTTTTGAATATCTGGCCCTTTCTCTCCATTAGAAACTGCATTTTGCACTAAGCCCTATATTCTACTGGCTGTCTGAGTGGATATCTCTACTTTTGAAGATGTGTCCCTGATTGTGGTCCTTGGTCCCTGATTTGTTTAAGCATTGTCCCTGATTCAGGAGGCAAGGTGTTGTGGGGTATGTATGCACTGACTGTGCCTGGCAGCACACAGTTCCTGCTGCTTCTGGCCTGGACTTGTATTCCGATCAACAGGGGATGCTGTGGGTATGCCTTGGACTTCAACATCCAGCCTGTACTTCCATTCTGACCAACAGGGGGAGCTTTGAGCTCCATGCAGTAGCACCGGCCAAACTGCAAGGTACTGTATGCTAAGCGGCACTGAATGAGATGCAAATGTACCTGTTTGCCCATGGATTACCTAAGTAGGCTCATTTGCATGGAAGCTTTGAATATAGCTCCGGTTTGCCCCGGGCTAACCAGTTTGCACTGGGCTAATGTGTTAGCACTCTGCAATCAGGTTAGCCCAGGGCAAACCTCACTTCAGCATAGCACAGTTCTGCAGTGTGTGGCTTACATTGTTGTTTGCAGTCATACCTCTCAACTATCCCTGATTTTACCTCAAAATTTACTCTGTCCCCCCTAAAAATTGTTTCCGTGACCAAACATTGAGGGTTGAAAGCATAAAATTATGTCAAATATTAATGTCACTGATGTGTTCTTCCTTAGAAGATGCATTTTACACTAAACCACTTATTCTACCAGCTTCCTGAATGGATATCACCAATTCTTAAGGTGTGTCCCTGATTTTAAACCTTTGTTGCAGTTTGTTTTAAGCCTTGTCCCTGATTTATGAGGCAGGAGGTTGAGAGGTATGTTTGCAGTAGCTGTGAGACATCTCTGTGTAATCACACACAATGTTTTCCACCTGCAACACTGGCTTGCTACAGAGTCTAATGAGCTGCAGTTGCAGTTTGCAATTTCCTGTTGCTATATTCAGTGCTGTCTTATTCCCGGGCTGTTTTTGCCCTGCACTCCCAGACCTGTTTGCCCAGCTTCCTTAGACTGCTATATTCAGTAGGATTAGCACCGGGCTATTTCCTTTTCAGTATAGCTTGTTTTGTGCTCTGAGCTAAGTTTGCCCACTGGGCAGTGCTAATTTAGCCCTGGGGCAAAGTTTTGAATATCTTGCCCTAAGAATGCTACTTGATTTGAATATTAAAATGCACATGTAGTACTTTAATATATATATATATATGATCAAAATAAGTAATACTACTAGACTTTAAGATAGAATTATATAATGTAAAGAAGGAAAGTAACTGAGCACAATAAAAGCTTAACATGTGAACTCACCCCAAGCTAAAAGGGTTTTTGCAAAGCAGCCTTTCATCTTAGTACCTATAAAGGTATTCTTTTATATTATATGCATTATACCAATCTGGTCTAATAAAAAAAAACATCTATGAATTTAAAATCAGTTGTGAATGAAACACATTAATAAAATAGGTTTCTCTTGTATAGTAAGACAATGCATTAACATTTTTTTTATAAATTAAATTTTAAAATAAGACATAATAATTATATATGCATATTATCTTTATTTATTCTTTCAAAATCTGTACTATTTTGAAATAAAACTCAGGGGGCCAGATATTCAAAGCTTTGCCCCTGGGTTAAGTTAACACTGGCTGGCGTGCAAACTTAACCTGTAGCACAAAGCAAGCTATATTCAAAAGGAATATCACTGGGCAAACAGCTTCTGAATATAGCATGGGAATGAGGCCGTGCAAACTGGGCTGGGAGTGCAGGGCAAACGTAACCCTGGAATAAGACAGCACTGAATACAGCAACCAGGAAGTGAAAACCACAACAACACAGTGACATGAGGGTAGGTAGAGAGGGACTATGTGGCCAATGTGTGTTCTGGCAAATGCATGGACCCAGTACAGCTGCAGGTAGCAGCACACATGAAAAAACAGTGATCAAAACTGTGTAATATTCCCCGAACCATTAGTGCCACACTAACACATTAGCGCAGCTTTAGCATGGAGCTAAGTGGTTTGCCCGGTGCAAACACGTTAGCCCCACGCTAAACTTTGCCATATTCAAAAGTGACATGCAAATGAGCCTACTTAGGTAGTCTCTGGGCAAACAGCCACGTTGGCATCTCATCATGCCCTAATTTGCATGCAGTTTTCACAGTGTTACTGCAGGGTCCCACAGCTCCACCTGTAGGTCAGTCTGGAGGTACAGGGGCTGGCCAGGTCTGACTGCAGCTCCACCTGTAGGTCAGTCAGGCAGTTCATGCTGATAGCTGCAGGCTTCATGTAAACAGTACAGCATAACATAACATATTGTATCCCAGGGGACAACACAGCATAGGCAAAGGTGGTGGTAGTGCTGCATGCAACCTTCACACTGTAGGTCATGCTACAGTGCACAGCAGACACTGCAGTAGCAAGAGGGCTGGTAGTGTGAGGGACACGACACTGCCTATGGTATGTAGGGCAGTGATGACCACTGCACTGTATACAGTGACAGGCACAGCTTGTAGGTAATTGCTGACAGTGGACAGTACTATCACGCTGTTGTGTGATCCACAGATGCCGCACCTGTGGCATGGGATGCACACAGTGTCATGTACATGGCCAGCAGTGTGTGCTGTGACATCTGTACAGTTGTGTGGTAGGTGGCTGGGGGGGCATGTAGGATCCGACAGGCACACAGGTGGTGGTGTAATCCCACTACTGGCCCATGTGCACTGAGCGATGTGTCCCAGTCTTGTGGCCACACCTGGGTTGTGGTGAGGTCTGGCCACCCATACACCCTCCCCTCACTGGCCACCATGCCCACAGTGCTGCATGTGTGTGCTGGCATCTGTTACGCACCACAAACATATGGTCTGCAGGTGTGTGCTATATGGCCACACTACCATGCTGTCCCCTGTGGGTCAGATCACTCCTCACTGTTTGTGCTTGGCTCGGACTGGTGGCAGCTGATGGCATCATGGTGGTGCCATCAGTGAGCAGCATGTGTCCTCCATGTTTGGCAGTTTCTAACTGTCATGCTCATATGTTAGGGCCATGCAAGCCGCGCTAATGCTGAGATAGCACTGTGCAAAGCATGCAAAGCTGTTTGCCCAGGGTTAAGACCAGCTTTTCCTGGGCGGTAAATTGTACCACACTATGGGTCGTACTATGTCGCGCTAAACACCTTAACGAGGTGCTAGTTGCTGAATATCTCATAGCGAATGTATTCATGTTCACAATGCCCCTTGCATATCATTATGCTTAGCCCGGCACTACTGCTGTTTGCCCGAGCTAGTTGGCCTTTTGAATAAGGCAGACCCGCGCTAATCCTGCGCTATTCCCGTGTAAACTGTTTGCAGACCGTGAAAAGCTTTGAATATCTGGCCCAGTATCTTAAACTAGATGTCAAATCTTAATAACAATATCTTGCAAAAATCATAAAATATTTTTAAGATTTACTATCTTGTTCATAAGATATGAACATTCTGAAAACAACTATTTTCTTATTTATGTAGTCATATTAAGATAACTATGTTTCACCACTGACAGAAAATTAGGCTTGTTTTAATAATAAAGGCCGTATTTCAGGTCGTTATGGGCCTTGAATTGTGATTCTGGCGAAAGTTACTTGAAATATGAAAGTTACTTGCATTTGAAATTGACATAACTTGTTCTCCAAAAATGATGCATGCGCCGACCTGATGGCACTGAGGGCTGAGGTTCTGGATGCCTTACCACGTGCAACACTGACAATCCATGTTTGGGAATGAGCACAGCCACCAGGGGTCGGCAGGGGCAGAAAAGGATTGAGAGTCTGATGGACTCTTCTCCTTCTCAGGGAAGGGGGTTCCCAGATGTCGGCACCTGTCTGCTCCCAAGCAGAGGCTGGAGGACATGGCTGCCATGCTGTAGACAGGGGAGGAGTTGGGACAGACACTGGGAGGAAGTGTGTGCAGACTCAGATGCACTCCCCTTCACAGGCATCATTGCACACCTTGGTTATTAGAGGAGAAACTTCAGAAAATCCATTGCAGCTGCAGTATGGTGGAAGGTGCCTTGCAGGATCCACTCGTGGCTAGCCACGGCACTGACCCCTTGAATCCAGTCACTGGTGTGGGTTAGGAAACCCTCCCCCACGAGAACCCCAGGGCCAGTTTAGTGCCAGATGGTGGATGTCGGGGGATGGGGCTGGGGGTTCCACCTGGAAGGAAGACGGCAAATATAAAAGTGATAAAAATGATACGTGTGAAATAAATGACGCATGTGTCATTTGTTTTGCCTTCCACTGTAGACACTGCAACAAATCCACCCACACATTTAAAAATAGCACACAAAGGTTTAGACACATTTGATATGATGCATGCTGCACTGGTTATGGGATTTGGCTCGGGGTCATGTCACCGCATGCATAAACCATGTGGCAATAAATGCAGCAAGCAAAAGATCACTGTCCAAAAAAGGGCCAGGAAATACAGTAACCCATCGGCAACAGCGCAGCCCCAGCAACACAAATAGGAGTTGTTTCTTTATGTGGGGTGCTCCAACACCCACATGCTCTGACATGGGGGCTTCACCCCCCACACCTCCAAGACTTAATATAGTCAACTCCAAGGGGGGGGCATGGACTTTGGGGATGTGAAGAATGTTGGAAAGGGGGAAATTACTTGTTTCCATGAAAAGAAATCTGTAGCAGGAAGGAGACCTTGCAGGAACTGAACCATGGTCCCAGGCCTTTTACCACCCCATGTGCTGGTTCCCTAGCTACTCCACCATGGGAGCAGCTCTGCAAGCTACCCCAGCACATGGCAACTTCAGCCCTCATCAGGAAACATGCAGTGTGATGGGGAGTGGTAGTACCTTACTGCTATTATACCCCTGTTGTTCTAAATCCATTCCCACTTTACACAGTGCATTTCTTGCAGCGCTCTTCTTGGTGTGCTCTTTTGACCCAGAACCGGATTCTCCATCTGTGTCATGCTTTCTGAAAATCCTGCTCTAATGCCTGAGTTGTTTTTTAATTTTTATTTCTCATTTCAAGAGAATCACTTTTGGTAGTATACCTCAAAGAAAAATCATAACGCCAATATTCTTAAGCATTTTGTATCATTTGCTTATTTCAGTTAATATCAGGTAACATTCAGTATGTAATTCCATATATTAACTCATGTTACTTTGACACATTAACTTCTTTTGTAGATATCTGTAATATGAATTGCTTGTATTTGTATTTACTGATACAACTTACTGTGCAATTGCAGATTTGATTCTTACTATCTGTCCTGCTCTTCTACTAAAGACCAGGGGCTAGATTTTCAAATGATCAGAATTGCCGCAAGCCCTGGATGCACCACCAAAAAGGATTTGCTATCCCTTGCTACAAAGTGATTCTCATTAGACCATCTTTTAGTGGTCAGGCCTCCATCAACTCCAGGGACCTTTTAAATGCAGCTTGCAGCTGAAGTTTGGTGAAAGCTTCCATAAACAAGGTCAATTCTTGCAACCACTCCTGCGATTTTAAAATCAGATGCAGTTGCAGGAAACATCAATGCCAAAGCTGCAGTGATGCAAGGGTTCAATGCAGGGCTTGATGCAAGTCCTGTGTCAGCTTTCAAAAGTCTGTTCCTGATATCAAGTTCATTTCTTAAAATGGGCCATTTTGCTCCAGTGAACGCACCTTGAAATCAAATAAATGTAATTAATTATAACAACCATTAAACATTTCACTTTACAATTTAGCATCTTCAGGACTGAGTGTACACCTTTCCTTATTTTTGTCCCCTTCCTACACTTCCTGCCATATGCTTCTACCTCTTCTTACAGTATTTTTCTTTGCCCCAGCTCTCTTTGGCTATTATATCATCCACTTCCATATCCCGTTTTCCCCTTGGAGCACAGTAGCCCTAATGTCCTCATCCCTAATCTTCTCCACCCCTCTGGTACAGCTACAGTATAGTTAGCTAAATCTACTCCATATTACACCTTTCCTTCCACCTCGGTAAGGTTTCTGGAACTTGAAAGTATGCCAATGTCCTCCTCTCCACAAATAAGGTGGTCCATCCTCCACAGGAAACTATGCCCCATTTTTTCCATCCCTGCACTTTCTAAAATACATGACAAACTAGTCTTTTCTTACCTCTCTTTTTATTTCTTGACTCCTCCTCTTCTCTCTTCTCTTCCCCATCCTTTCTGGCCACCATTAAACCCATTTCACAGCCTTGTCCAACTTACAGCTTACTGATTCTGTACTGAATGGTTTAGACCAGTAGCTGCTAACTGCCACAACACTTGTCAACTTTGCAAAGAATTGGAAACTGTTCCCCATTTCCTATTTAACAAACTTATGGAGGCAGGTCTAACTGACCTGTCAGTTAGTTGAATTTGCTTCTACCTGTTTGACAGGTGCCAGCTGGTCCAAGTAGGTGATACCCTCTCCTTCATCCTCCCGTTTCTCAGTGGTCCTTCAGTGTTCCATCCTGGGCCCCATCCTCTAATCTATTATCCTCAGCATCTCCTTCACAGTCTGCATCTCCTATTCAAATCAATGGGAATGATGCTGTCTGTTTTCCTTTTGGGATCTCTGTCCCCAGATTAAAATAATATTGCAGAATAATTTTAAGAGTGCTCGGCACTGATTCCACTCAAGCCATCTCTCACTTAATACAACAAAAATGATCTCCCACTTCTTTCAGCAGCAAAATGTGACCTGACAGGACCCCATACAATCCTTTCTTCAAGTCCTTGCATGGTCCCCTTGAAGAAGTTCCCCACTTCAAGTACACTGGTGTATGGCTGGAATGAAGCCTCAACTTTCTCACCCATATTGGATATATCCATAGAAATCTTCTCCTCAATCTTGGTGCACTGCATCACAACAAACCCAGCCTCCCACTCTTGATCTGTCAGTAGATTCCCTCAAGAGTTTCTTCCATGTTTGACTTCTCAGATGTGGTTTACAGTGCTGCTTCGATATCTGCACTGGCCTGGCTATATCCTCCTTTGCACATTTTCTGTAATTTCACCCTCACTTTCCCTCCCAATATACACAACTTCTCCCTCCACTCTAAACAATCCTTCCCCAACTTATGAACTTGCCATCTTTCTCTCTGTACCACTTTTCTCTCCAAATTCTCACTCAGTTCCATTCCCTGCTACCTCTACTCACGCCTCTCCCCTTTCCTTCCTCTTCTTTATCTCTCCTCTCCTCATTCATATGTTTTCTCTGTTCATCTGCAGGGTACTTTAACTCCCCCACCTCTGAATTCACCTCCCCTCTTCTATGTGTTCCTCATCAATCCCTCTGTCTTTCAAGGACCTTCTTTGTTACCTCTTCATTCTTACCAGCTCTTGAAACCTTATGCTTCCCTTTATTTCTTTTGCCTCTATTCTCCTATTTCCATATTTATCACAGCTGTTTCCCTTTCTGGGCAGATTCTGTATGCCAAATGCTTATTTTGATCAGCATGTCTTTCTCCTTCTCTGCCTCCAAGTCTTAATGAGCAGCTAATGCCATTAAGAGAACTTTAGCAAAACTTAATATTTAGACACAGTTCTGCTTGTACATTATTTCACACTAGTTCTGTATTTCTCTTCCCTATTAGCTGTTATTGAAGGCATTTGCATGAAAATAGGATATCTGCTCCTGAAGAGTTCATCTATTCCTATTACTTTCTCCCTACTTGAGGTCATAATGCTCTGCTTGTGACATCACAGTTATTCCCATGGCAACAGATTGTGATGTCACGACAGAGGATTATGACATGAAGTAGAGAGTCAGCTAAAAAGACAGATGAACTCTTATGGATGCAGAGCATGTTTTCATGTAAATTTCCTTAGAAATAAATAATGGGGAGGAGAAAACTATATAATACATAGATACATAGATACATAGACAGTGTCGGCAGATAAGGGCCTATGGCCCACCTAGTCTGCCCATTTGAGCTTGTAAGTTCAGTTTGTTTTCCTAGAAGTCTGTTTCCCCTTACCCCTGCCCTCTAGAATTCCTTTATGTCTATCCCATGCATTCTTAAATCCCGTGATTGTTTCAGCCCCCACCACTTCCTCTGGCAGGGTGTTCCACTTGTCCACCACCCGTTCTGTGAAGAAATTCTTTCTCATGTTTCCTCTGAATCGTCCCTCCTCCAACTTCATCCCATGCCCTCTAGTCCTGAAACATCTTTTTCGCTTAAAATAGTGTTTTCCTGCACCCTGTTCCTCCCTGTAAGATACCTGTATGTCTCTATCATATCCCCTCTCCCTCCTCTCCTCCAGGGAGTACATGTTCAGTTCCTTCAACCTGTCTTCATAGGACTTGTGATGCAACCCATGCACCATCTTTGTTGCCCTCCTCTGAACCTTCTCTACCCTGTCTATGTCCTTACGTAGGTATGGTCTCCAGAACTGTACACTGTACTCCAGGTGGGCCTCACTAGTGTCTTGTATAGCGGAATTATGACCTCCTTTTCCTGCTGGTGATGCCCCTGCCTATACATCCCAGCATCCTATTTGCTTTACCTGATGCCTTGTCACACTGTTTCCTACCTTGAGGTCATCAGAGATGACAACCCCAAGATCCCTTTCCTGCTTGGTGCATGCTATATCCTCACCCCCAACTGATATATTGTGCCAGGTTTTTGTGCCATATGCATTATCTTGCACTTCTTTGCATTGAATTTCAACTGCCAAACCCTTGACCATTCTTCAAGTTTCTGCAGGTCCTTCTCATTCTGTCTACACCCTCTGGTGTGTCTACCTGTTACAGAGCTTTGTGTCATCAGCGAACAGTGAAATTCTGCCTTCTAGATCCTGTGCAATGTCACTGATGAAGATGTTGAATAGGACCGGTCCCAGCACTGATCCCTGTGGTACCCCACTGGTTACTCTTCCCACTGTGGAGTGACAGCCATTTACCACCACCCTCTGTGTCCTGCCACCCAGCCAGTTATCTACCCACCACACTACTGTCCTGCCCACACCCATATTCCCCAGTTTGTGTAATAGTCTTCTATGTGGCACAGTGTCAAAGGCCTTGCTGAAGTCCAGATAGGCCATGTCCACTGCCCTCCCCTGATCCACCTCCCTAGTCACCCAGTCAAAATTCAATGAGGTTGGTCTGACATGACCTCCCTGGTGAAACCATGCTGCCTTGGGTCCTGTAGTCCATTGACAACCAGATGTTCCACCAATCTCTCCTTCAGTAGTGCTTCCATGATCTTTCCCACTACCGAGGTGAGGCTGACTGGTCTGTAGTTCCCTGCTTCCTCTTTGTTCCCACTTTTGTATAAGGAGACTACATCTGCTGTCCTCCAGTCTTTGGGTACCTCCCCTGTTTCCAGTGATTGGCTGAACAGGATAGCCAGAGGTTCAGCCACCACCTCTCTTAGTTCTTTAAGGACCCTGGGGTGCACCCCATCTGGCCCCATTGCTTTATCAGCTCTTATTACTTCCAGTTCCTTCAGGACCCTTTCGTGTAAAGGGACTTGTGTCCATTTCTGCACCATTCTCACCCTTGTACCCCTTCAGACCCATTACCCTCTTCCTTAGTAAAGACTGAGCAGAAATACCTGTTCAATATGTCAGCTTTATTGTTGTCATCCTCCACGCGGCTCCCATCCTCCCCCTTCAGTCTCACTATCCCTCCCTTTGTCTTTCTTTTTTCACTTATGTACCTGTAAAAGGTTTTGTCCCCTTTACCCACTGATTTTGCAATGTGTTCTTCTGTCTGAGCTTTGGCTTCCCTTACTGACTTCCCTGCCTCCCTTTGTTTCTCCTGGTACTTCTCCCTATCCCCTTCTGCCTGTGTCTTTTGTATTGCCTGAATGCAATCTTTTGGCTTTCACTTTCTTTGCTACCTCTTTGGAAAACCATAATGGTCTCCTCTTCCTTTTCCTCTTGCTAACCTGCTTAATGCATAATTCTGTTGTTCTTATAATCCCCATTTTAAATACTGCCCACTGTTCCTCAACCCCTGATTCTGTCCCATTCCCTTAATGCCTCTTTCAAGTATCTCCCATTTTCCCAAAGTCTGCCCCTAAAATCCAGGATACGTGTTTTGTGTGGTTTGGTTCTGCTCTTTCTGTGATTTCAAGCCACAATGACTGGTGGTCACTGTTACCCAGGTGCTCCCCACTGTACCCCATCACACTGTCCCTGTTTGTGAGCACAAGGTCCAGTATTGCCTTCTGCCAAGTTGGTTCCATGACCAGTTGCTTGAGAAGGCACCCTGAAGGAGTCCAGGATAAATCTGCTCCTAGTTGATGCTGCTGCTGGGATGCTCCAGTCCATGTGTGGTATATTGAAGTCTCCAACCAGTACTACCTCACCCTTGTCTGCCATCCTTTGGATGGCTAGCATCAACTCCTATCTGTTTCTTCCTCCTGGGCTGGTGGTCTATAGACCACACCTGTGCGGATGGCTGGCCCCATTTTCCTTTCCAGCAACCCACAGTATCTCTCCCCATTTGTTCCTCCTGGATCTGTGTGGCCATTATGTCATTTTTCACATACAGTGCCACTCCTTCTCCCTTCCTGCCTGCTCTGTCTCTTCTGAATATGTTGTAGCCAGGTATGGCCATCTCCCAGTCATGGTTATCATTACACCAGGTTTCAGTGATGTCCACAATGTCCAGGTCTGACTGTACCATGACAGCCTCCAGATCTTCCATCTTGTTGCTAAGGCTCCTGGCATTTGCACATGGCTTTCCATGATTTGACCTCCTAGACTGCTTCACTGTTCTACTCCAGCCCTTCCTTGGTTGTCATTTATCCCTGGTTCTCCTTGCTGTTTGCCCTTCTGCTGAATTTTGCCCCTTTCTGCTTATCCACCTTTTGGACACTAATCTCCATCTTTGCACACTGCTTTGCAGAGATAGCCACTCCTCTGGTTCACTGGTTCCACTACTAGCTGTGGGGGGTGAGCAAGTAGGTACCGTCCTTGCTGGCCTGCCACCCCCTTTGCTAGTTTAAATGCTTGTCAATGTAGCATTTAAACTTATCATTGAGTGCTTGGATTCCCCTCAGGATGGATGCAGGCCGTCAGGCTTGAACAATCCTCCATCCTCCAGGTGGGTCCCCAGTCACCAATGAATCCAAACCCTTCCTCACAGCACCAGTTCTTCAACCATGAGTTAAAGTTCCTGGTGCATGCACTCTATGTTCTCCTTTGCCTCTCACAGGTAGTACTTCTGAGAAAGTGACAGAAGTAGCTACTTGCTTGAGACCCCTCCCCAGTTTCCTAAACTCTTCCTGAACTTCCTTTGGCTCCCCATTTGCCAAGTCATTAGTACCTAGGTGGATAATGACATCCAGCTCACCCTCCCGTCTTGCTTTCCCAGTGATCCCCAGTATCTTCCTTCCATCCCTCCATGCTGTGGCACCTGGTAGGCACCTCACCTCCCTGTCCTCCCCCTCCTGTGTTCCTAGCTGGATCCCTCTTACGATGCAGTCCCCCACCAGGATTCACTTCCTCCTCCTCTGGGGTCCACTGCTTTCCCCACTGAGGTCACCTCCTTGCCTAACCTCCACATCCTTTCCTTCCACTTCTCTGGGTACCTCTATTTGGTTGTCCTCATTTCCAGTGTGGCATATGAGTTCTTGAGAGGAATAGGATCTGGGATGTGCCTCTGCCTGACTGCTCTAACCCTCCCTGAGCCCACTGTCATCCAAGTGCTCCTCGTTCTCGGCATCCTTTGAGGCAGCTGCATTGGACTGGGTGGTCCCTGGATAGGGGTGATGGTACTCCTGACCCAGTTTACTTCCACTCTGAGTCTGGCTACCTCATCCATGAGTCCATAGAGATGCATGCAGATAGGGCAGCACCTCAGTGTCCAGAAGGTCTGCCTGAATATGGCTGCCCACAGCCACTGCATTGCACCACTCCCCACATTATACTGCAATTCCACTACTTCTCTGCTACTGAAGCTCTCTTAGTTCTCTTTTTTTATTACAGTACTAAAAATCCTGTAACTGATCGTCAGATATATTTTTTTTTTTAAGGAAAAAGAAACCAATAAATAAATAAATGAGTCAAAACACTTGTCGTGCTGAGGGTGGTCTTCTTCCCCCTTATTCCCCTCCTACTTCACACCTCTTACTATACCCTGTGTTTAGCTCCTGTCAATCAGATTTATCAGGGCATATAATTAAGAGTTGGGGGAAGGGTGGGAGGGGCGAAAATTTGCAGCAATTAAAGACAGCACAGAATTACACCACCACTATGTTTTAAATTTTCAACAGCCCAAAAACAATTATAAGTAAAGACAACACAGAAAGAAAGTATAGTGTCACTACAAGCCTACAATCTCAGTTTAAAAGAAAAATACCAATTACCAGTTACTCTAAAGCACTGAATTGAATATGTTTCCTTCCTTCACCTTCTGGCTTCTTCTGAGAAGATGAACCTCTGTTTGCTGCTTTAATTGTGACTAAGCCCCACCTCCAGTTATCACGTAGCTGAGGTCAGAGGCCAGACAATTAACACCCTTCACCCAGCTACAGGACAGTCAGACAAGCCAAGATAAAATTTGCAGCAATTAAAGACAGCACAGAATTACACCACCACTATGTTTTAAATTTTCAACAGCCCAAAAACAATTATAAGTAAAGACAACACAGAAAGAAAGTATAGTGTCACTACAAGCCTACAATCTCAGTTTAAAAGAAAAATACCAATTACCAGTTACTCTAAAGCACTGAATTGAATATGTTTCCTTCCTTCACCTTCTGGCTTCTTCTGAGAAGATGAACCTCTGTTTGCTGCTTTAACTGTGACTAAGCCCCACCTCCAGTTATCACGTAGCTGAGGTCAGAGGCCAGACAATTAACACCCTTCACCCAGCTACAGGACAGTCAGACAAGCCAAGATAAAATTTGCAGCAATTAAAGACAGCACAGAATTACACCGCCACTATGTTTTTAATTTTCAACAGCCCAAAAACAATTATAAGTAAAGACAACACAGAAAGAAAGTATAGTGTCACTACAAGCCTACAATCTCAGTTTAAAAGAAAAATACCAATTACCAGTTACTCTAAAGCACTGAATTGAATATGTGTCCTTCCTTCACCTTCTGGCTTCTAATACATATAGCATGCATGTTCAATTGTACCTAAATATTATGTTTTTCAAAGTTTTCTTTGAGATGCCAGCAGCTCTTTAAGCCTATATATCCCTTCCCACTACCTTTTTATTACTACCTCTTCATTTGTGGCTTAAGAGTACTTCAGTGTTTATTCCTGACAACTTTTTTTTTTCATAAATGCACCTTTTCTGATTGCACCCTGTATATTATTTGTATAAGTTACAGTGTTCCCTTTTTTTACTCTTATTTCTGTATACTATGACTATTATTTTTTTATTACATTCCACTACAGAAATCCCCCTTAGGTCATACCTGGGAATGGGTATTGGTTCAGTGTGCTTCTCTGATCAACAGTCTTGGAAAAAATATGTATAGATAGGTAAATATACAGAGAGACAGACAGAAAATATGTCAGAAACTAATTTAATCTTTAAAAGTCTTTACTAATGGGATTAGAAAAGCAAAACACACTTTGATTAATTAGAATCTCTAGTAATAAATAATTGCTGTGATGTGTAAAGCCCCAAAGGCTGCAGCAAGATCTACAATATTCACGATGAAACTTCTCATTGATCTTGATCTGTTATTTTCAAAATCTGCCATCTGCCGGTAACAGCTTCCTGCAATACTGAATATTTTCAATTACTGGATCTGCAGTTGCTAAGCAACTGTCCTGTGGCAATGAATACATACTTATTTCCCTCTGTGTTTCTATCACGGTATTTTTTGAGAATACCTTGCCTAAGGGTGCCTCAAAATCATATTCTGCCCCTTCTCCACAGATGTATCATCTGGTGAACATTAGAACATAAGGTTTGACAGAAAATACATTATTTTAGGTTCATGTACCCCTTACCTTGAAAATATTTAATAGCAGTAATACCCAAACTGTTTTCAAATATATTTCATTCAATATCCTAGTATATGTTCTGTTATATATAAGGAGCTGAATGTGTTGGGAGATATCTTTGTTGTGAACATAACTACTTGCAATCATATGACAGCTTTTCTTTTTCAGCACTTTACAATAAATAAACATTTATGGGCATAAAGCTGTTATACCATTTTCCAGGAACATTTAGCTCATGTTTCTTCTACACGGATGCAGATTTTTGTTAAAAATACAGCTGTCCACAGAGTAATTATTTAACATTTGTGCACTGATTTTAGTAGAGTGTTTTTCTAATCCACAGTGCTACGTGCAGCTGTGCTTATTCCCTTGTGCAAAAGTAAAATTGTTTTATAGTACAGTTTTGAGGTAATAAACCTTCAGGTTTACAAAATGGCTTAGTATCCTGTTGCTTCTTAGTAATAATATAGGCTTGGATTCAAGCAGGGAAGGATGGATTATAGTTTTTCAATTTGCATCAGCCATATTAATTGTGGTTTGGGGCTTCCACATATAATATCAATGTAGTGGAACGAGCTCTTAATGTAGTGGAATATGATTGCCATGAATGCAGTTTTTGAAATTTATATGCATATTCTGTTTTCTATGGATGAACAGTACAATTTTTCGTCAAGTTAATAGAAATGTAATAAAGGCATGCAGAAAAAAAGTTAATTACAGTAGCTTTCAAGTTAATAATTTTTCCCAGTCTTCATGATACAGGCATGCTAAAAAAATCATATTTAAATTGCTATTCAATGACTTTAAAGCCTGAATAAACTCTTATTAACCCTTACATGCAAATGGGGTGCATACATCATGGGCTTCTTTATATTCCTGTCAATGTTTGACTCCAAATTCATTTTGATACATTTTCTGTAGTGCCTAGGTGATTTTCCTCTTTTTTTCCAGTAATTTACATGTTTGCCTTTGGAGCCTGAATTGTTCTGTTTTCCTACACAAGCAATAAAGTCAGTGTCAGTGGCTCAGTAGGTAACACACTTGCTTCTGAGGCCTGGCGATCAGAAGGCTGTGAGTTCTATCCCCACATCAGGCACTTTGGTTAATATCCCAATACTGACACTGCAGTGCAGTATGAGGGGGGTGCTGCACTCCTGAGGTGCAATCTTTCAGATGAGACATTAAACCAAGGTCCCATCTGCCTGTGATGGTGGTAGCTCAGGTGGATGTTAAAGATCTCACGGCACTTCTCAAAAATCAGCAGGGGAATTTCCCCAGTGCCCTGGCCAAAATTTCCCCCCATTCACTAAAAATTCCACCACAGCTTAATCTGGTTCAAAGTCAGTTGCCATTCATCTGTATCTCCCTCCCACGGGTTGTGCCTGAAAATAGGCAGAATTTGCCTAGTGTACTTACCCGGTCAACAAAAACTAAATAGAACAAAAAAAATAAATAAATAAAGGCATGGGGTAATAATTTCTCTTAGACTGTTCAATTTCCTGTGAAATACATCACACCCAGCTCTGTATGTTAGGGAACACAGCAAAATGTGTTGAAAATCACCTTCATTACTATGAGTCTAGAGAAAATAGCATTATACTTCAATAGTGTTAGCTCTAAACCAGAATAGCCCAGGTTTGCATTCATGTAAAGTGCCTAGCTTGCGGTATGACTTTAAGCAATTCACATGAGCCTAGCTGTAAAACTCAGTAGAAGTGGGATAATAGTTGAATCACATTGCTGCATCTCACTTGGGCTAACCATCTGAAGTAAATTGTTGAAGAAGAAAAACTACTGGTAATCAGAAAAAAGACAGAGGCTTTTATAGTGCTACTGGTTCTGTGACTTGCTTCTCTTCTAAACTGTAAGTATTTTTGTCTAAATAGAAGTTTTGTAAATGTTGGTAAGGCAGTTAAAATACCAACAAGATAACCTCTAAACTTCGACAAGAAAACTGGACATTTCTATAAGATGGGAGGAAAAGTTGAGAAGTGAAAAGTACACCTCAAGGAAACAGCATTTTTGTTCACTTAAGCAGGCTGTGTGCATTAGCAAGCAATGCTAATTCTATTCATACAGGTTCCTCTCAGCTCCCATTGCATGATTTCTGATACTTTCAGTTTGCAGTTGCTGTGTCCAATCTGTTTGTGAGGTACCATGTCATCTGCTTTTTAATTAAGCTACTGTTCCCCAGCGAATCACACACCAACTTTTGCCCTACTCTTCCTCTACCACTCCATAATACCTTGATTTCCTTGCACTCAGTCACAAGCTCTTACGTATGTCTTCTTATAGCTTTTTTTTTTTTAATTCTTTGGTAACTGGGTAATGCCCATTCAGCAGAAGGACTATTTACAAGAGTGACTTGGTAGCACAGAGAGGTTGAGTGAATGCTCAGGGTCACACAGTATGCATGTGGACTTAGTGAGAATCAAACCTAGGTCTTCTGGATGTAGCAAGCGGATTCACAGCTCATAGAAACATAGAAACATAGAAACATAGAAGTTGACGGCAGATAAGGACCGCAAGGCCCATCCAGTCTGCCCATTTCTTTTTTTACCTTATAAATGTGCCATCGGCCTTTGCTCTGTCAGTGGCTAGTCTATTCATAGTCATTTGTATTGCTCCCTTATGCCTATCCCATGCCTGTTTGAAGCCCTGCACTGTATTCATAGCCACCACTTCTTGTGGTAAGCCATTCCATGCATCCACCACCCTTTCTGTGAAAAAGAATTTCCTCACATTCCCCCTTAATCGGCCTCCCTCTAATCTCATGCTGTGTCCTCTTGTCCTGCTATTTTTCTTATATTTAAACATGTTAGACTCTTTCACCTTGTTTATGCCCTTAAGGTGTTTGAATGCCTCGATCATATCATCTCTTTCCCCCTCCTTTGCTCAAGGGTATACATATTGAGCTCCGTTAATCTGTCCTCATATGTCTTCTGATGCAGTCCCTGCCTCAATTTGGTTAATGTCCTTGTGAAGGTGTGGCCTCCAATACTGCATGCAGTACTCCAGATGGGGCCTAACCAGTGTCTTGTACAGATGGATTATTACCTCCCTCTTACGACTTGTGATACCCCTACTAATACACCCTAACACCCCCCTAGCCTTACCTACTGCTTTAGAGGTCTGCTTGGATGATTTGAGGTCATCAGTGATGATGATGCCCAAGTCTCTTTCTTCCTTTGTGACTGCTAGCAACTCCCTCCCAGCCTATAGGTGGCTTCAGGGTTTCTCTTCCCTATGTGCATGATTTTGCACTTCTTTGCATTAAATCCCAGTTGCCACTCTTCTGACCATTCTGCTAGTTTATCCAGATCTCTTCTCATTCTGCCCACTCCATCTGGATCATCTACTCTGTTGCAGATCTTGGTGTCATCTGCAAACAGACAAGCCTTACCCTCTAGTTCATCTGCAAGGTCACTAATGAAGATGTTGCTCATTGCTACAACCTTTGACCTATAATGCAGCCCCAGGTTTGTCGATACTGGGCTTCCACAATACCACCAGCATAAGGAAGAGGATAGAATAGAAGTGCCTGGCATGACATCTACTACTTTTGCATTACAGATGCACTGTTAAGCCCCTTGCACTTGCTGCCTCAAATCTGACAGCTGTTGCCCTCTCTTTATTCGACAGGTACAGCCAGGCTACACTTAGATTACTCAGACACCACCCCATGTCTGCCTTGCTTTCTAAATATTATTTTCTGTCATAAACCACCAGCTGCTCAAGGTCACTTTTCAGCTCTACTGATATCGCAACAGCAGATGCAGTAAAACGAGGAGGTGGGGGGGGGGGCAAACAGTCAACCTGTGGAAAAAAAAAATTCAGGCCGCAGACACTGGATTGGGGAAAGCTCACAGCAGAGGCTCTTAATGGTCCAATTAATATTGCAATTAATATAGAATTTCAAGCTGCACCTAAGCAAGAGATCACCATTACTTAGGCCACTGCTGCTGTATACATGAGCAAGAGTGTGCACCTTTTTCAAGATTATTATGTGAAGAGTATAGAAAAAAGGGGAAAAGAAAAAGTGTCCACTTATCCAATGGCAGCTAAGTGAGCTTCCAGGTACTGCACATAGGAGGCTTACACAGTAGCTTAGTAACTAAAGGTCAGAAGGAACACTAGATCCATCAAGTATGCTTCCCCCTCTTCAAAAGCAGGGAAAAATAAGCATTATGTGCAAACACATAACATTTTATAGGGATTCCATACCCACTAGCCCAGGTACTCTTCAATTCCCTTGATAAGTAGGAATCTGCCAAGACTTTCCTTAAAGACATGTACTGTCTTGACATTCACTATATATGCTGGTTGACTATTTAATAGGTTCACCACCCTTTGGAGCAAAAGTGCCACCTAATGTTATTCTAGAGTTTACCACCTCTGAACTTCTGGGCATGTCTCTGTGTTATGACTCTACCGTGTTCATGTGAACAACATCTACCTTTGCCATCTTGCCCAGAATTCATAGTTTTCTGTCTACTACATTGTTGGTTTAAGGGAGTTTAGCTGTTTGGCTGCCAGCTCCTTTGAATGAATGAATGTTTATTTTTATAAAGGTAATAGATTATTGGGGTAAAACCCTATTTACAACAATATCCTGTACAGAACATATAAAAAAAAAACAATCAAACATACAGATACTAAACATAAAATCAGTTACAGCCCCTGATTGGATGGAGTATCAAAGCTCACCAGTAACTCTGCCATTAGTTAAAAATTAAACCTACTGTAATGCCTGAGCAACCTCTATTTCTAAATCTCAATTTTTGTATTGTAAAGAAACCAATTCAGCCCACCATTTGCCCTATAGTATCCCATCTCGTAGTACAAGACCTTTTAGTTGGGAAGGAGCTGAAACCATTTAAAGAAATTTACAATCAATTTAAACTTCCTCCTAACCTTTACTTTAAGTTCTTACAACTTAGTAACTGTATTCAACAGTCACTGGGGAATTTTCCCATGGGTTGGGTCCATAATATCAGTTTTTCCAATTTTATTCAATATGTGGGAAAGAGGAAAATAGTGTCCATGCTTTATAAATATTTATGGAGTTGTGACCTGTCTGCTACCCCTAACTCTGCAATATATTGGCAGAACTTCTTGAAACTAGATTGGACTATGACTCAGTGGCAATCTGGTCTTCAATTTATACTTATTTAAAGCAAGACTGTTTAAGACTTATTCAATTGAAAGTTCTGCACAGTTTATATTTAACACCAAGTATACTTTATGGCATGAAAAAGTTACCCACTTCAGCCTGCTTAACTTGTCAAGTAAAGGTGGCCAACTTATACCATATATTCTGGGAGTGTACATTGCAAAGCAACTGTGGTCCCTGATCTTTAAGAAGCTAACACCTTTATTTGGTGGTGATGCCTACTTTAATTTAGAAATATGTCTGTTGGGTGACTATTCAACAATAAAATATCTTGATCATAAATATTATATGGCATTTTCTATGGCGGTGGCTAAGCTAATTATAGCGAGGCCCTGGATTGGTATCTGGACCCCATCTCTATTGGAATGGATGCAAGAATGTCTAATGGCTATTGCTGCTGAGCGTATAGTAACAGGTTACAACTCTACTTCACCCCGAGCATACCAGCGTTGGTCACAACTTTATAACCATCTGGTTATGTGAGCAGAAGACAGAGCACATTCATTTAGTATTAAAGATTGTATCCTCTGTCTTTTTAGCTGCAAGCACACTGGTCGAGGTTGGGGGATCTGGGGGGAGGGTGGTGTAGTTTTGATTGTATATACTGTTATATTTTTATTTTATGTGTCTTGTGTACCCTGCTGTGTTCACCCCTTGTTATTCTATCATGAAGAGTCCTATGGATTATCGGTCTTGTATTGTAA
The DNA here is from genome assembly GCA_016271365.2 of Neoceratodus forsteri. Lineage (NCBI taxonomy): Eukaryota > Metazoa > Chordata > Ceratodontiformes > Ceratodontidae > Neoceratodus > Neoceratodus forsteri. The sequence goes on along the minus strand of CM028134.1, from coordinate 312,317,190 downwards.
AGCAAAAAATTAATAAAGCTTACTATGTTGAAAAAAAAATTAGTTACAGCAGTAGGTACATTTATCAAAAACAGGTGCAAATATCACGTAAATTTTGTTTCAGTGCTTTTTGAAAAGTGCTATAAATTGAAATGCTCTTTAATTCATTTGGCAATTTATTCCAAGTTCTATAAATAGAAGATTGTAACACGGCATCCCCATACCTGTTATACGTTCTTATAGCTTGAATGTCTAGACTATTTACTCTTAAATTATATTGTTTGTCCTTATTATGTATAATATTTATAATAGTATTCAAATTCATACTCTCTTTTGCATGGATTACTTTATGACACCAATTTAACCAAAGGCAATTTATTTTTTTCCACAGGGTGAAGCCATTTTAATTTATTATATAGTTCACAATGATGGTTTATTAGGTGTTATTGCCTACACTTGCTGCTACCTTAGCCTACCACATGCCTAAGTTTATTGCAGGAGAAAACTCCATTGAGTGAGATCGTTCACAAGGAGGTCCTGGTTTACAAGTGCAGATTAAGACATACGTAACTTATATATGCAGGGGTTACAAGGCAACAAAATCACATTAAGGTAGATACAATCAATGAATTATCAGGCAACAAAGTCACATTGAGGTAGATACAATCAACTGAATATCTTGGTGCTGGGTAACCATATTCAAAAACATGCAAGGGTCCTGACAGGTCATATGCAGAAGAGATACAGGCAGTAGCATGTTAAGTGAAAATGTTAACATCAGTAGTACGCTGCTAGTGCAAAGAAACTAAATGCAGAAGGCATACAAATTTATGACACGAGGCAAAGACATATAATGGTACATCACAGTAAGAAATAACTGAAAGCAAAGGTATACATTGGTACTAGATAATTGTTCAAGACATAAATAGGGATGTAGCCATCGGCACACAAGGCTTGAGGGAGGAAGGGAGTTCGGGAAAGTAGGGAATAACTGGCATCGAGTAGGCTGGGTGGGATGAGATAAGGAAGCTAGGGTGTGGAGGGGTCATGATAGCTGGTGAAGGGATGGAACAGTAGGATGAGGTAAGGGTGTAAGAGGAAGGGGGTCAGGATAACTGAATGCTAGGAGAAGGAAGGGTACAATTGGAAGGTAAGGGTGGGTAAGGGGGAAGGGGACAGGGTAGCTGGTAGCTGGTGGATGGATGAGTATCACGGAAGGGTGGTTATCTCTTGGGGCAATGGCAAGCTACATTAAAGACGTTCCTGGCCAGAGTCTTAAAACAGTTCACAGAGACAAGCTTGATGAGTCTAAGTTTAGATTGCATTTTATTCCAGACTGACGGAATAATAAAGCTAATAGCACCTGCTAATGCCTGATAATGTACTTTCTGCAAACAGTCACTCTGTTGAATATATCAATAATTAGTTTTTCTGTTTTAATTTTGTATTCATGATATTTTTGTATATATGTTCTTTGCAGGGGTTTTGCTCCCTTTAAGTGTGTTGAGGAACACTTTACAGCACTTTTTGAGGAACACGTTACAGAAAAAAAGTATCGTACTGCTTTTTACTAGCATTGATGAATGTAAATGTTCTGCATGGTTCATGAAAGTTCATTGAACATCTCTAGTAATCTTTCATGTGAATTCATGGACAGAGCCCTTCAGCTCTTAAACAAATATAGGTGGCCAGAAATCTCCCCCCCCCCCACACTTTTATTTTAAAAAAAGTATTTATCTTGATCTGCATTAACACTTAGGGACTGATTGACAGAACGTTGCATGGCCCTTGCAAGTGCAGAGGGGCCTGTGGCTTTTTTTTTTCACCTTTGTTTGTGCAGGTCACCATGGGGTATGCTGGATGGTTCACACAGCCAGCCAGTGCCTGATTCCATGGCTGAATACCAGCCTTCACACATGGCCAGGATGGTGTGGGCATGGGGGTGTTTAAAGTTTAAAAGTATTTTGCTCGCTATTTTTCTACTATCTTATCTCTTACCCTATATATTTTATATTGCCAAATTACAACTGCAGCTAATTGTTATTGCTTAATATGTGATTTGCCTAGAGCTGTTTAAAATTGTTAGAGCCCTGCAGTAGAATTATTAGAGCTGCATATTAAGGATAGTTGTCTAGCTGCTAAGTTTTCGTCACCCATCTCTGCTTTTTTCTTGCACTTCTGCCTCTCATTTCACTGCACTACCCCTCACTTCTCTCTGCATCTCACTAAGCTGTGGTCCCATTCAGTGAACTCCTAGGCTACCCCCCACTTATCTGCTGCATTCTGGCAGTGCTTATCCTCCATCCCCTCCAATTCTTTTTTTTACCATCTACCACTTTGTCCTAACTTTACTCCTTGGATCCATATTCTCCTGTGCCCGCATCTACATGTCACTCGCTCCCCTCCCCCTTACCATCCTACTTTTCTCACTCACTCCCACCTGGCATTGTAACCTCTCTGCCCCCGATTAAGCTCCCAACAAACTTGGTATCCTCTATCACTGACCCTTGCTTTTTTTCTCACCCATTTAGATCCCTTCCCTTGATAGGGCACCTGCTGCAACGTGGCCCAGCTCAGCTTTTGCTGGCCATGCTTCCTCCTCAGCCTGCTCACCTGCCCAGAAACAGGTACAGACCCCAGAATCTCTAGGAAGCCCCAGCTTCTAGGCAGCATTACAGATTGGCTGCTCTGGGTCAGACGGGGCTCCTCATTGGTTGAAACTGTTTTCTGCTCATTTCTGATTAGACTGCTACTGATCCATAGCTTCGGGCACCTTGTTTAAAGTTTAAAAATATTTTGCTCACTATTTTTCCACTGTCTTATCTCTTACCCGATATATTTTGTACTGCCAAATTACAACTATAGCTAATTGTTACTGCCTGATATGTAATTTGCCTAGAACTGTTTAAAATTGTTAGAGCCGTGTAGTAGAATTATTAGAGCTGCCTCATTAAGGATAGTTGTCTAGCTATTAAGTTTTCATCACCCCTTTCTGCCTTTTTCTTGCACTTCTGCCTCTCATTCCACCTTTCTACCCCTCGCTTCTCTCTGCCTCTCCCTAAGCTGTAGTCCTATTCAGGTAACTCCCTGGCTACTCCCCCACCCCCACCTATCTGCTCTGTTCTGCCCGCACTCATCCCCCATCCCCTCCAATTCTTTTTTTACCATCTATCTCTTCATCTTAACTTTCCTCCTTGGTGCCATATTCTCCTGCACACCCATCTACGTGTCTGCACCCCCCCCCTCACCATCCTACTTTTCTCATTCACTCCCACCTGCCATTGTAACCTTTCTGGCCGGCCCCCGATTTAGCTCCCAGTGAACTTGGTATCCTCTGTCACTGACCCTTGCTCTTTTTCTCACCCATTTAGAGCCCCACCCTCAATAGGGCAACTGCTGCAATGCGTCCCGGCTCAGCTGTTGCCAGTCACACTTCCTCCTTAGCCTGCCCACACAGACACAGGTATGGACTGCAGAAGCTCTGGGAAGCCCCAGCTTCTATGCAGTGCTACTGATTGGCTGCTGTGGGTCAGACAGGGATCCTCATTGGTCAAAGTTGTTTTCTGCTAATTTCTGACTGGACTGGAGCTGATCCATAGCTTGGGGCACCCTGTTTAAAGTTTAAAAGTATTTTGCTCGCTATTGTTCTGCTAGCTTAACTCTTACCCTATATATTTTTTTCTTGCCCTCTCACCCCAGCCCTGACCTCTATTAAATACTCTTTCTCCCCCATAGAGCAATGCCCAGGAGCTCCTCTCCTTTAAGCTGTGTGCCTTACTGTCAACTACTCTTAATACCCTACCCTGATTTTCAAAACTATCCTGTTAGTATCTGCTAGCACAGCCCACTCCTCAGATATCACATTGTCTAACTTTCTTCAGGGTTAGGCCTCTTACATACTTAATACTACCAACCAATCCCCACTTCCTGCCTACCTGCCTTTTGGTCATAACTCTGCTAGTTGTGCCATTCATCTGGTTTGTCTCAGTTGGTCTACGTACTACCTATCAATAGGACTTTAATTAGGACACCTTTAATGGGCTACTTTGCACTTTGCCTGTATTCTTGAGCAAAGACATTTTACAAGACCACAGTATATTGTTCCCAGCCCTTGCCACCAAAGTTTAGACAACTATCAGCACACCATCTGCCCAACAATGTACATAGTCCTCCTTGTCCTCCTGTCCTTCTCAGGACTTCCCAAGTATACACACCATGAGTGGTTTGGTCATAGGCTTATCTCCAACCCAAATCCCTCCTCTTCCTTGTACTCCCACCCAGATTGGGATACATTCACCATAAACTTGTCACTCTCCCTAGTATCCAGTGTACCATACAACTTCAGAGCGATTACACTATCAGTCGCAATTTCACCCTGCTACCTTGCACCCAACAGACTCTGGGCCAATAGCGTTCATCACAAACTTGATCCCCATCATAAGCTACTCAATATTATATCCAAAACCTGGCTTTCACAAGTACTATTATTGATTCTCCTATCTTTTGGCAATGTAGAATTTAAATCTGGACTACCCTCAACCCTAACCACTTCGAATTACAGCACAGCTAAGGGCCTCAAATTGATGCTAATAAATATACTGTGTGCAGCCTACAAAAGAAGTTGATGGAACTGCAAATGTGGGTGTCCTACTCCAAGCCAGATGTATTTATTGTGACAGAAACCTAGCTAAAATGTTAAACCCTGAATCAAGCTATATCACTACCCTCCTGCTCACTATTTCACATAGATAGACCTGCAAGAGGTGGAGGAGTGGGTATCTATATGAGTTTGAAATTCACTGTCTCCATCCTTGAAGCAATCTCTAAACCCAAACAATTTGAGTGCCTAGCCCTCAAGCTCGCCATCTCATCATCAGAATCAGTAAATATAATTGGCTGCTATTGACCAGCGTCTGTAGGCTTGGACATCATCTCCCATTTCCACCAATTTCTAGATGCCAATATGAACGAGACATTAATATTAGGTGATTTACAGTAACTCTGGATTGGCTCAGCTCAAAATCATCCCCTCTCAAGACTGTTGGTGATGATTTAGGTCTCTCACAACTAATATCAGAAATAACCAGGCCTAACCACACAACTCATTTGCTCGGCTCACTCCTTGATGTCATTCTGACCAACAGACCACACAAGATATCCCATGAAGCCATCTGGTATAACTCTTTTAGTGATCACAATATTATAGTACGTATAAGAAATATGCCCAAGCCACTCAGGTCTAACAAAACCATTACCAAGAGATCCTATAGGAAGTTCAACCCTGCTAATTTCCTAGCCAATCTGAGAAACATTAATTGATAACAAATGTTATTTAGCCCCTTCAAACAATGAGGCTTTGCCCATTTTTAATTCTACCCTTACCAGCATCATTGATACTCATCCATCTGTCATAAATTGCACAGTAAAAAAACATCAATGCATTGTTTCAAGGCAGAAATTAAATAAGTGTTATTCAAAAGAGATAAATTATGGGCCACTGCCAGATGCACAAAATCTCCTGCAGATTGGATAGCTTTTAAGATCTGCCATAATGCGTTCACTAAACTAGTGAGAACCAGAGAAGAAAACTACTATTTAAATACCCTGGAATCAGCAAACGGGAATCCATCTAAGATCTGGTGTACTGTCAAATTAATTGAAGGTAGTAAAGCCCCTCCATCCCTTCCTGCTACTATCTCCCCTATATCCATAATTTCAGACAAACCCACTATTCTCAACACACTCAATGAGCACTTCACTACAGTGGGCCTCACCTTTGATTCCTCCTAATTAGCCACCCTCAGACCCTCTATTCCCCATGCAGCCCCTCCATCCAAGCCTCTACCTCATGTGTCCTTATCTTTCTCAGCCATTACCATCAAACAGGTCAAAGAGCAATTGCTTAAGCTGGATGACAAAAAGAGCGGGGGTGCCGATAACTTAGACCCTTTCTCCTTGAAACTGGGTCACTATTTCCTCACTGCACCAATTACTCATTTACTCAGTCTTTCACTATCTGAGTGCATTGTATCTCAGGAATAGAAAGTGGCACATCTTATACCCCTCCTCAAGTCTGGTGACCCCAGCAATGTTAACAACTATAGGCCAATTTCAGTCTTGCCAGCCCTCTTAAAAATCCTTGAGAAACTGATCAGCACCCAAGTTAAATCATTCCTTGAATCTAATTAGCTGATAAGCCCTCTCCAGTTGGGTTTCAGATCACACCATAGTACAGTCTCGGCTCTGGCAAAAGTCATGAGTCACTGGTTTGATGCCAGGGATAGAAAACAAGTCACTGGGATGGTATTTTTGGACCTTAGTAAGGCCTTTGATACAGTTGATCATCCTTTGTTGCTTGACAGCCTCATATTCTATGGTATGTCTAACTCAGTGGCAGTCTGGTTCACAGTTACCTGGGCAACAGACAACAGCAAATCAAGATTAAGGGAACCTTTTCTTTGCTTCTCCCCCTTTTAAGAGGGGTCACTCAAGGATCCATACTGGGTCCGCTGCTGTTCCTGCTTTACATTAATAATATAGGCTCAGGAAATTACTGATGCTAATATCCATTTATTTGGGGATGATACAGTCCTCTATACTTCAAAATCAACTGTTGGCCAAGTCAGTACATCACTCCAGGCTGATTTTAACTTACTCCAGCATAACCTAGTTCTATCGAAGCTGCTTCTTAATGATAAAAAAACAAAGATTATGTTTTTCTATCCACCCAATGCCCATTCAGTCTGCATTTTATCAAACCCCAATATGCCTATTACCACTCTTCTAGAGGATACAATCGAGGTGGTAAAATACTTCAAGTTCTTTGGATTTACACTCGATTCCCACCTGTCATTTTGCTCACACATCGAAGCCTAATCCAAAAAATTGAAGCAAAGACTTGGTTTCTTCTTCAGAAACAAATCCTTATTCTCTGGGGAATCTAGAATAAGGCTGGTAGAGGCTACTTTCATGCCCCTTCTTGATTATGCTGACATTCTCTATAATAACAGTGCATCCTCCCATCTCACCAAATTGGACACCCTCTTCCATTAGGCCATTCATTTTATAAACAATGCCCCAGCAAGAACTCACCACTGTACCTTGTACAAGGCTGTAGGTTGGACCTCTTTATCTATCAGGAAACTTATTCATACCTTCACCTGGATTTGCAAAGCACTGCTAAACCAGCTGCCTCCCATATATCTCATCTGCCCTCATTCACTCAAGTAGTGCATACACCCTTAGAACATGTTCGAATATATCTCTGAAGGTGCACACATGTCAAACCTGTTTTGTTATGGCATCATTTACCTACTTCCTTCCTTCCCACCCTATGGAAGAAACTGCAAACCTCCTTGAAACTGCGCACCCTAGTTACATTAAGAGCATTCAACAGGCTGGTCAGAAATCATGTCGCTGACATGTCAATGCACCTAGCTTCCCTATCAACTGTTACCCCTGTTCATGTGCTGCAAATCCACTGACAGCACTTATTTCTCCTGTGTTTCCCTCCCTTAGTAGTGCATACACCCTTAGAACACGTTCGAATATATCTCTGAAGGTGCACACATGTCAAACCTGTTTTGTTATGGCATCATTTACCTACTTCCTTCCTTCCCACCCTATGGAAGAAACTGCAAACCTCCTTGAAACTGCGCACCCTAGTTACATTAAGAGCATTCAACAGGCTGGTCAGAAATCATGTCGCTGACATGTCAATGCACCTAGCTTCCCTATCAACTGTTACCCCTGTTCATGTGCTGCAAATCCACTGACAGCACTTATTTCTCCTGTGCTTCCCTCCATTGTCCCACCTCACATTTTGCTATCCTTCATGTTTGTATTTTGCATTACTAGGTTATGTTATTAGTCCCTCCAGTTTAGGTAGTCCTACTCAATTTCCTGTACCAATTTGTATACTACTTCATTTTGTGGTTCATGTATTTATTGCTGTCTTACATGTTTCTGTACCTTTCATGTATCATTGTTGTCTACTGCTTTATTGCAAACTGTAATAGTGTAATTGAGTATGTTGTAAAAGGGACCTCCTTGTAAATGAGCATGTTCAATGGAATTCAGCCCTTCACAATAAACTGAACTGAACTGAACACTATCACATGCCATCTGCAGTCCAAGCTCCACAGCTGGGAGAGCTGGCAGATGGGGCACAGGCTACATTGCCCAATGGCCTGCCATTGAAACTATGCACCCCCTCTGCCCAGTTGCCTCATGTCTCTGTGGGCCCAATTTGCCCCACTCACCCTTTCTGCTTCCCTCCAGGCAGACATGGGGAGGCTGCGGAACAATGCATTGCAGTTCATTTAAATTTTGCAGTTCCTAATGGTGTCCATTATGGTGATACAGAACTCCTAGGAGGATGCCATAGCCAATGATCCCATACTACATGTGGAATGGGGATTTATTGACAAGCCAACATGGGCATCTGGATAGATGCTTAATGTCCAGCACATTTCCACCCCCCACCTCTGCACAAGGCTCCACACACACGTGGAAAGTGGTAGGCAGAGGATTTGGATGGCATCTGCTGCAGACTGGCACCTGGGTATGGAGGTATGCAGCCAGAGTATGGACACATCATGCTTTCAATGTTTACGATTATGCTTCTGTGATATACTGTATTGCTGTGTATGACAACTATTCTTGTAATGCTTCTGTCCCATTTAGTTTTTATACTTCATGATCAATCTCTGCTTCCCCTCACCAACAGGATGCATCAGGAAACAAGCTGTTAGCAGCTGAATATGTCTTTCGTGGTAAAATTTTTGAAATAAATAAACAAATAGATAGATAGATAGATAGATAGATAGATAGATAGATAGATAGATAGATAGACAGATAGATGAATACAGAAACAAATAAATTAATTAATAAATACATAAATAAATAATCCCAGTTCACTTAGTGAATCAGGCGCTTAGTCCATGTAGTTTCCACTATGGGGATATGGTAGTTCTTGGAGGACTGCCATATCCCATGATCCCCTGATCTGTGTGGAATGGGGGAATTCACTGATGAGCTGTCAAATGCATTTGAGTGAATGCCAAGCATCAGGAACTATTCTGCCCCTGCCTGGTGTAAGGCACTACATACATGGAGAGTGGCAGGCAGGAGTTATGAATGCAGTTCAAGTGCAGACCAGTAGCCAGGTGCAGAGGTAAATAGCCAGGATATGCATGACTTATGCTTATCACAGACTGTTTTTATACTTTGCAGCCATCCTCAAGTGTTGAGGGCCTGAATAGCTGCAGATTGCCCCCTTAGCATATGTGGGTCACATTATGTCATGCTGGATGAGTGTGCAGACACACTGCTTGCTCAAACCCAGGGTCATATACCAGACTCCACATATGACCATGCAGTCATTAGTGCTGTAACTCACCAGCCACGGTCCATGCACCATAATATGGAGAGCTAGCAAAGGAGGCATAGGCTACATGGCCAAATGACCTGCCCTTTTGACTATGCTCCTTCCTCTAGCCTTTTGCAACACATCCCTGGGTGCCCAATTCGCCCCCTCCTTCACCATGTGCTTAGCCTTCTGGGTAGATATAGAGAGATGCATTAGAATCCATCACAGTTCATCTGTATTCTACATTTATATGCAGTATCCACTATGGGATACAGCAGTCCTTCGAGGACTCTCATATCCAATGCCCCCACTCCCATACTTCATGTGTGTTACTGCCTTTTAGAAATGGGAAACAGAATATTTAAAAACAACAAAAAAGTCAATATCCCTTATTAAGAACAGGAATTTTCTTTTTTTTTAAAGTAACTACTGTAATAAAAAGTAGTCCCTCCTGAGCTCTCACATCAGAGCATCTGTTTATCCACACTTTTAATGAATGGAATGATTGTTTACCATGGAATGCAAAAATTCAGACTTCTGTGGAATTCTTCTGGCTTTCACCTCTCAAAACACACAATAGAAAGCCACAGTATATCTAGGGATTCTAGTGTGTGGCATGGCAAGTAGCAAAGACTTTACTTGTAGGCTGGGAAGGGGGAGCACCATGGTCAGAAAAGAATCTCTAGTAAGTAAAACTGATCAGTATTTCGTGTTTTCTTTTTTTTTAAATTTGTGTAGGTGTGTAAGGAGGGAAATATAAAAATGTAATTAATATTGTGGCAAGATAAGGCCATATTTTATCATTCTGGGACATGTTTTATATACTTTTTATGTATATAATACATCAGATTTATAGGGTGACCTAATGTAAGTGCAAGGAATCATGGGTCCAGACCTTGGGCCCTGTAGACTGATGGGATTTTCTTGTTACTACAGAAAGAAAATTGTTTTCTACTAACAGCGGCTAGAGTTAAATAAATTATTTAAAGGAAACAAAAGGATACTTAAGCACAGCTGGCCAGCTGGTAGATCCATTTGTGTGTCAATGGACTCTCAACATATCTGGTGCCTCCTTGTCTGACTGTCCTTTGTGTCTGCCAGGTTACCTCAGCTTAAGCTCGTTACAAATGAATAGTCTACCATTTATGTAAATAGCTGTATTTAATGTTGATTAATGACAGCTATCTCCCACAGGAAGGCTGAAATGTTCTCACAGAAAATCTGGTCTGAACTGGTATCACATGTTTTTTTCAGTGGGAGGACTTTCCTGTGGTTCAATGTGGGGAATAGCTCCTCCCACAACCTCTACATAAGCCCTCCTCTAACATACCTCCTTTGCTTAGGGAGTATTTTTTCTGAGCTCCTGCATGGCTTGTGTGGTTTCTCCCTCATCTTGCTGCTGTTCTGTTTGTTTTCTCCCCATCTCCCCTCCTCCTTTTATATTCATTTCTCCCATGTTTTTTGGCCTCCTCTGCTTCCTTTCCTGTTGTTTTCTCCTGTTGGCTCCTCTCCCCCTCTCTCTTCCCCTTTTTTCCTATTTTTCTTTTTGGGCTTCTCTGCGTCAAGTGCTTGCTGTGTCTCCTTCTTCCCTGCCTCCTGTGCTTTCCTACCATTGCTTCTGCTTCTGGCTCTAGCCCAGTTTTGTTGGCGATTGTCTCACCATTTTCCATGATCCAGTCTACTCTCTACCTAGCGATTCTCCAGCAATTTCCTGCACTCCTTTACATGATTGGGATGTGTGGCACTGACGTTAACCCAGACCACCGCAGAAAGGATATTTCTTCCCTTTCCCCCTCTTGGCATTTACCTCTAACTGCACCAGGCCTCTCCCTCAGGCACATCGGTGGCCTGTAAGTATTCTGTTCCTTTCTACTATGCTTATGCCTCTTGCCCTCTGCAGCACTTTTGCCATACTCATGCCATGTTCCACAAACATTGAACTAATGTGTTTTTGGGCATAAACACATTGTGGTGAGACCGAATCGATATAATAACTGGTTTCTTACTGGAACTTGAACCCATGCCCCCCAGAATTCTGCTATAAGGGCTACATGAGATAAGCTATCAGGCCTGCTTAGGATTCCCATGTTTAAATTCCTGTAATTCTTCAATTCTTTATTATACAGCGGGGAACCTTTTAGATGAAGCATTTTTATTTATTCAGAATTTGGCATTGCTTGGTAGAAGAAAAAGGGAGTATAGCAAGAAAGGCAAAAAATTGCATTCAAATAAAACCAGGACATTCACCTCGATCCCTGAGTACCATCCAAGTACCCCTAGCAGCTGAACCATTAGACCAACGTGTTAGCCCAAAGCCATCAACTTTCTCATTAAGCAGATGCTGCAACTTTTATCATTTTGGATGGATGAAAGTTGTGGATGTTTACTTATAGCCCACCACAAGACATTGGCAACATATTTTTGAGAAATTTACTTCTTTCTCTGACACTTCTGCACCTCAAAATTCCAACTAAGGACTCGAGGTAGACTTTTAACCTCAGAGTTTAGAGTGTAGGTTTTTACATATACTTTCCTTTTATTTTTCAATGTCCTGTAACAAAATATCCAAATTATTTTGTATTTTTGTTATTACTGTTTTCTTATTAATTAAATTAGTAAAGCCTTTTGCTTACTTAAACATAATTATGCCTATGTTTTGTGTGTGTGTGTGTGTGTGTGTGTGTGTGTGTGTGTGTGTGGCTGCCTGGGTAAATGTTGTTCAAATGATACCATGCCTGTGTGACTTTTTTAAGGCTAAATGCTACCAAAGTAAAGTACCATTTTAAAGGAGGGGAGGAAATACAGTTTGCAGTGGGGGAGGAGCAGGCAACACTTCTGGAAGCTTCTGTGGGTGATGTAACCACTTTGGGTAATTCTGTGTTCTGTTTCTGAGTTTAAACTGATGTGAGCTGGGATAGTTTGCCACAGTTTGCAGTGAGGAGGAGCAGGTTACACTTCTGGAGGAGGAGCAAATGGGCCACAACACAGGACATCAGGAGCACAGTTTGGAGGGAAGTGAACTTTAACTTTATTTTTTTTTCTTTTACAAGCAAAGACGTAAAATGGCCAAGGGCTGCTGCTATTTACTGTGAGGGAGTTGATTGTCTCATGAGAGACCGGGGGTAGGTCCAAACCTTCTGCGACCTCATCTCCATTTTTTAGTGATGCTGCTGCTTCCTTGTTGGAGGAGAAAGGGACTTCCCTAACAATCACAGGTATCGATGTAACATTATGGTCTGAGCTGTGCAACACAATTAAATGATCAAGTAAGATATCATATCTTAATGGTATCGAGTTAGGATGTAGTACTAGATTGGGGGGCATTGGAACTAGGTAAGTAAAGAGTACAGGGGTACCAACGATTGGGCAGGCAGGCTTCATGGGCAGAGGCAGGAGTGGGGATGGGCACTGGGTTGCAGAGGATGAACAAGCACAGTGCAGGAGGGGATGTAGGAAAGATAGTTAACTTCAATCGATGTGGGACTGCCATCTTTTTAAAGATTGTATGGAGGGCAGGGGGTGCCTGGTGTACAAGCAGCTTGTGCAGCTAAAGGGGGAAATTACATGGCTGAGGAAGTAGCAGTGCAGAACAGAGTAAAGGGGTGGAGAGGCCAGCTGGGAACAAGGGACCATAGGAAAGCATACTCAGATGGCACAGACTGCAGGCACAGAATGAAACAGGTCGGTTGAGCAAATGGGTCAGCACCACTGTACCCTCATGAGCCACTACATGAAGGGGCAAAGGGGAGGACAATGGTCCGAAAAAGGGTTAGTCATGGACCTAGGAGGGAACAGAACTCAAACACTCAGTACAAAGGATCAGGGATAATCCAACAAGAGGTAAGAGGTTATCTGTGCTGGCTAGTCTGAAGGAGTGGGTGGGCAGGAATTTCAATGGGGAGGCAATAGCAAGGGGGAGGAGAAACAAAACAAAGGTTATCAGCTTGGCTGATGGCAAGGTCAGGGTGTCAGAGGACACAAGTAGGATAGCAGAGGCTAAGGAGGGGGAAGGGGCAGAGGTTGAATGAAGGTAGCAATGTGGGTAAATATGGAGACTGGGAAGGCAGACAAGAGGGGTGGGCAGTGGGAATGACAGTGGGCCAGCAGGTGATACAACATGGGTGGTGGTCAGGAGTGCATTGGAACTTAAGAAGGCTTTGGGGGAAAGGAGGAATAGGTACAGCAGGAAATTGGAGCATGATGAATGAGGGCCCACATGGGAACTGTGGCCTGCAAAGGGGAGGCCAGCCAGGAGGCAAGCATGATGGAGTGGAAAAGTTAATTGGATTGGGGGACTGGGATATAGGAGAGGGAGGGAGTGAAGCACACAGATCATGGGAGACAGGAGGGAGGGCAGAAATGCTATGCCAGTGAGAGAAAAGAGACACTCCCTGGAGAGAGCATAATGGAGGAAGCAGAGACAACAGAGGAAGATGACAGTGCTGGAGGGGTGGGAAAGTGCGGTAAGAGGCAAATTATGGGTGAGAAACTGGGAGGCTGCTGGGATTGGAACAGAGGGTCATCATACTGGGTTACTCAACAGTGAAAGGTATCAGGTGGGGGCGCAAAAGAGCCAGGATGACTTCTATCTGGGTGGAATGCATGCCAGGTATGATGAGAGGTACAGTAGGACAGCATGTCATTAAATGTGTAAGAAGACAGGGTGTGAAGCCCCACATAGTGGTGCACTTAGGCACTAATTATCTGGAGGGCAGCAGAGTGGAAGAAGTGCAGTACAGTTTCAGGGAGTTCGGCTGGTTGTGCAGCATCAAGGGGGAAACAGTTACATTCTCTGAGATTCTACTGGTACCCAGGGCAAGCACAGCCAGGAAGCAGAGGATCATAGAATTTAATGCATGGAGGGCAGAGTGGTATAGAACTAAAGGGTTTAGATTAGTGGGGGGTTGAAGGGCAACATGGGATAATAAGAACTTCTACTAACAGATAGGCTTCACCTGAGCAAGGAGGGTTCCTGTGTCCTGAAACAGAAACTGGGGGAGTTCATTACAGCCAAGTATAATTTAAACTTACTAAGGGGGGAAGGCTTAGCACTGGGCAGCTGCCAGAGCCTAAATGAGAGGGAGACAATGCACCTCCCCTCTGCCTAGTAAGGAGGGGAAGGGACAATCAGAAAGTGGAGGAGGTAGAGGGGAGGTGAGTATTGGGGTAAGCAGGGGTTCCTGCTGGATGGTGGTGTCACTAAATGCAAGGAGCTTGGGGAACAAAATACCTGTGTTCCAAGCATTAATGGCAGAAGGGGAGGTGGATATAGCTGCCATCACTGAGACATGGGCTAACCAGCACCATGACTGGGACATCATGTTACCATGATATAGACTGTATCATAGGGTAGGACAAAAGGGAATGGTGGAGGGGTGGCTTATTTGTGAGGGAAGGGATAGTGAGCAGTATGGAGGAGGGAGGAGAGGGGAGGCCGGAAGTCTTATGGGTTCAACTGCAGAACAATAAAGGTAAAAGGGTCATACTGGGGGCTGTGCACAGGCCACCCTCACAGTCAGAGAGCATTGATAGAGAACTGGCAGATCAGTTATGGAAACACTGTGGAAGGGGTGGCACTGTGGTGGTCAGGGATTTCAATCTACCAGGGGTATATTGGAAAACCATGTCTAGCACAAGCGCTATGGAGCAGGTCATTCTGGAAGCCTTCCAGGATGTATTCCTGTCACAAAAGGTGGAGGAACCAACAAGGGAGGGCAACATCTTGGATCTTGTGCTGACTGATGAAGACTACATGCAGGCGTATGGACTGAGGACCCCCTAGCAGGTAGTGACCACCGAACAGTGTGGTTCTCCCTAGATATGGGTAGGGAGGGGATGTCTACAAAAACCAAGACAGTGGACTTCAAAAGGGCTGAATTCTGCTGGATGGCTGACATCCTTAGGGGGCAGTTGGCTAGCAACACCCCTGACATGGATACCTTCCAGAAATGGGCCATCTTGAAGGAAGTCATGTTAGCAGCCACAGAAACCTACACAAAGAAATGCACTAAGAAAGCAGGGGCCAAGAAGCCATGTTAGTAGTCAAAGGAAGTGCAGATAAGGGTGAGGGAGAAAAATACAGCCTTCAGAAGATGGAAGGGATCCAAAGGAGAGAGAAGGAGAGGGAGGAGTACACAAGGAAAACTAGGAAGGTGATCAGGGCTATGAGGGCTGCCAAGGCTTCAAAGGAGCTAAGGCTAGCAGAGGAGATTGGGGGGACAAGGCCTTTTTCAAGTACATAAGGGAGGAAAAGGAATTGCAAGGAGCAAATCATCAGGATAAAGAAGAATAGAGGTTGAGTAGAGAAGGGGGTTGAACAGGCGGAGGTGCTCAGTGAGTACGTCTGCTCAGTTGTTACCAGGGAGAGAGATGGGCCAATACCGCAGGGGCAGGGCAACACTGGCATGGGAGGAGATAGGATAACAGATGGGGAGATCCCTGTGAGCAAAGTGGTTGAGGGCCTTAAGTCACTGAACATGGATAAGGCTCCAGGGCCAGATGGGCTTCACCCTAGAGTTCTGAGAGAGTTGACCGAGGTCCTGGCAGCATCACTGGCAGACTTGTTCAATACCTCCCTGCAGATGGGGCATGTGCCTCAGGACTGGAGGATGGCACATGTGGTACCCCTGCACAAAAGCAGTCACAAGAATGAGCCTGGTAACTATAGACAAGTCAGTCTGATATCCATTGTGGGTAAGCTCATGGAAATGATCCTAAAGGAAAGGCCGGTGACCTTCTTGGAGGTGAGTGGTCTTATGGATGATAAACAGCATGGGTTTGTCTCTAGGATGTCATGTCAAACAAACCTGGTTCACTTTTTTGACTGGGTGACAAAAGAACTAGACATCAGTCAGGCTGTAGATGTCCTCTATCTGGATGTCAGCAAGGCCTTTGACTCAGTACCACAAGGCAAATTAACAAGCAAATTGAGGAACCTGGGAGTAGAGGAGAAACTGGTTAAGTGGGTTAGTAACTGGCTGGGGGACAGACATCAGAGGGTGGTTGTTGGGGGGACTCTCAAATCATAGGCAGTCACCAGTGGGGTCCCACAGGATTCAGTGCTGGGGCCGGTGCTGTTTAACATCTTCATAGCTGATATAGCAGTTGGAGTTGAGAGCAAAATCAGTCTATTTGTGGATGACAAATAAATAGGGGCAGTTGTGGATGGGGTAAAGGGAGGAAAAGGCCTCCAAGAAGATTTGGGAAGGCTTGAGCAGTGGTCAGACACTTGATTGCTGAGTTTTTAATGCTAAGAAGTGCAAGGTCATGCACTTCAGAGTGAGGAATCCTGGGTACAGTTACCATCTGGGAGGGGTTCAGCTTCCCATCTCTGAGGAGCAAAAGTATTTGGGGGCAATGGTCACAAAGAATCTGAACCACTCATCTCAATGTAGGAAAGCAGCAGCAAAAGCAAATAGAATGCTGGGGTGCATTGCTAGAGGAATCATCTCTAGGAGGGAGGAAGTCATTCTGCCACTGTACAGGTCACTGGTGAGGCTGCATTTGGAGTACTGTATACAGTTCTGGAACCCATACTTAAAGAAGAACAGTAGGTTACTGGAGGGGGTACAATGGAGGGTGACTAAAATGATCAGAGGTATGGAGAGGAAGTCTTATGAGGATAGGTTGAGGAACCTCAACATGTACTCATTGGAGGAGAGAAGGGAAAGGGGTGATATGATCAAAACCTTCAAGCTTGGGCTGGCAGTATAGCCTAGAGTTTAGAGTAATGAGCTGTGAATGGGCTTGGTACCTCCAGCAGACCAGACAGTGGTTTGATTCTCACAACCTTCACTTGCCTACTGTGTGACTCTGAGCAAGTAACTTAACCGCCCAGTGCTCCCAGGTCACCCCTGAAAACAGGCACTTGTGCCTAGTGGGCCTTTCTTGGTTACCAAAGGCTAAAATATAATAAAAAAATAAATAAAATAAAAATACTTAAAGGGCATCAACAGAGTTAGTATAAAGGGCATGTTTCGATTAAAGGGAGAAGAAATTACTAGGGGGCACATCCTGCAGTTGGTGGGGAGTAGAGTCAGGAGGGAGGAGAGGAAGCATTACTTCACAGAGAGAATGGTAGGGGGATGGAATGCACTTCCTGAAGAAGTGTCATCTCTTAAAACAGTGGAGAGCTTTAAAAGAGGGTGGGATAGGGTTAAGGGCAAACTACTAGTCAGTGGGAAGATGAGGGGGGAAGAGAGGGGGAAAGGGGTGGGGGGAGCAGCAGGATTCTAACCTCTGTACTGCACAATCAAGCAGATGTGATAGACCATTTGGCCTGTATCTCCTGGCAGTTTATATGTTCATATGTTCGTAAATAAGAAGGGTCTCAGGAGGAGCCTGTGGTGGTATTTGAACAGAGTGCTGCATTTCTGTGGAAAGACACATAATCGGGTGTATAAGGCCCCCCCAAAGCCTATACATGCCTGTGGCTTTCTGGTTTCTGGTGCAGTGGCTGAAAGGGTTGTACCCCAGGAACACAGACTTGAGACCGTATTTGTATCCCCTCAGATGGACAATGGGTATCTCTAACCCCATCCTCCCCGTCACAAGAATGATTTACTTTGATGCGGAGAGATGGAAATACCACTCCAACGGAGTGGGATTGTCACAGATTTGGTGAGCAGAGGTGCGATTGGTGAATTGTTTGATCAACCACACACAAAGAGGAGAGAAAATTGGAAAAGAGAAAATTGGTTACAAGATATAGTTCTCCACCCTGTTTTATAATTTTCCTTTTTTTGCTGAAATACAGACTAATAGTAGTG
Source organism: Neoceratodus forsteri (assembly GCA_016271365.2). Lineage (NCBI taxonomy): Eukaryota > Metazoa > Chordata > Ceratodontiformes > Ceratodontidae > Neoceratodus > Neoceratodus forsteri. The sequence continues at coordinate 312,299,073 of CM028134.1, read as the reverse complement.
TAGGGAAGAAAGATGACTTCCAAGTACAGTGACTGCACTGTAGAAGAGCTGAAGCAGCTGTGCCAGGAAAGAGGGGTCCATTAAGAAGGGCGAAGAAAAAAGAATCTTATGGTGTCTCTTGTGGCATCCGATGAGCAAGCGATTGCCAAGATCTTGAGCCACAGCCATTGACTGAAAGTACCAGACCTTGGCTGTTTGGATGCCAAGGTTTGTCGCAGTGTCCAGTCCCAGGGAGGAGGACAGTGAGACCAGAGGGAACCCAGAGCCACAATGCCAGTGGAAGGCCACCACAGAGCTGGAGCTAGAAGGGATCAGGCTGCAGCTGGAGCTGAGGAAACTGGAACAGAAATTCAAGCAGAGAATGTCTGATGCTCTGCTTCAGAAAGAGTGAGAGGCTGAGGAGAAACAGCACCAGAGAGAGCAAGAGGCCAAGAAGAAATGACACCAGCAAGAAAGAGAGCAGAGGGAATTCAAACTGGAAAAGTTGAGACTCCAATGACCAGCGTCAGAGGAGGTAAGTGGCAGGGATAGATCTGAAACTCCAGGGCTGGGGTATAAATTAAGTTCCAAATTAACAGAGGAATATAAAGAGGGGAAGGATATGTATGCATTTTTGAATTTGTTTGAATAGGTCTGTATCCAGGCCAGGGTACCCAGGGAGTCCTGGAGCTTCCAGCTATCCCTGCTACTTACTGGGAAAGGGCATGAGGTGCTAGGCCAACTGGACAATGATGAAAGCCAAGACTGTGAGAAACTTAGAGCTGCTTTACTTAAAAAGTATGAACTGACTCCTGAGGCTTACAGGGTTAAATTCTGTATACTCAAAAAAAAAAAAAAAAACTGACATAAGCTTTGAAGAACTAGCCAAAAGCAACAGCAGTTTTTAAAGCATTGGTGGGAGGTGGTGGAAGCAAACTCTGTGGGGAAAATCGAGGAGGTCATACTTTTAGAACAGTTCTTTTGGGGATGCCCAGAGGACCAGAAAACCTGGCTGGAGTACCAGGAACCCAGAACAGCAAAGCAAGTTGCTGAACTCTTGGATTTCTATGCCAGGAGCAGGCCTGCTCTGAAAGGAAGTGGAGGAGCAGGTGCTGCAGGGCAGAAAGGGAAAAGCATGCCTTCAGGGCAGTTAAAACCCTCAATGTCTCTGCAAAAAGGGGGAAGCCCCAAGTTACCAAGAAGAGAGGTCTTGGAAAAAAAGAATGATGAATGTTGGTTTTGTAAGCAGCGAGTGCATCTAGCTAGACAGTCTCCTATAAGGCACAGAGTGGACAAAGTGTCCCTCGCAAGGAGGTGGGTGCACTGTGTGTTCCTGAGAGTATGCCCATGAACATGAGGGAGTACATACACCCTGTTACTGTAAATGGGGTGCAGACCCATGGGTTAAGGGATACAGGGGCATCTTTTACCCTGTTAAAAGGAGATTTGGTTGCGCCTGAACAGCTTATACTTAATCAGTTTGTCACTGTGAGAGGATTCATAGGGGAGGAAAAACCCTGCCACTAGCTAGTGTTCTCCAGGATTGGAGTGAGACAGGAGAGAGGGTACAAAAAAATGGCAGTGGCAGACAACCTTTCTCTGGATGTGATTATAGAGAATAATACAGAGCAGGGGGTGGTGTATGTGGTTACCCACAGTCAGACAGCTAAGGCCTCTTGTTTTTCCCTGAACCCTACAGAAGTCCCTGTGGAATAGAATAGGAGGCTGGCCTCCCAACCTGTCTCCTGAAATGGAGAATAGTGAAAGGGAGGTGGTACTTCCCCAAGTAGCCATGCACCAAACAGCTACAGAAGGTTACTCTGAAGCGGGAGAGGTAACAAATGGTCAGAAGGTTAGGGATGGCAGTGACTCTGAATGCCCTGATGCTAGTGCTATGGACCCCAGTTTAGGAACTGAGGAGAACATGTTCCATGCTTTGAGAAAATGTGAAGATTTTTCAGCTGCTCAGAGGACTGACCCTGGTTTGGAGAGCCTGAGGGGTTATGCAGAATCTGATGGGACACAGGGAGGTGACATAAGACATAGGGTATTTTGGGACAATGGACTGCTGTATATACAGGACATGAGGACCAAGTGAGGGGTGATGGCCAGGCAGCTTGCCATTCCCCAGGAGTATCATGAGCAGTTGCTCAAGGTCACCCATGATATCCCCATGTCTGGACATCTGGGAATCACACACACCATGCAGTGATGGCCCAGAATTTCTATTTGCCCAACTTCACCCAGCAGGTGAAGGAATATTGCAGGTCTTATCACCGGTGCCAACAGATAGGGAAGGCAGATAGTAAAACAAAAGCTGCCCTACATCCCTTGCCCATTGTAAAGGAGCAATTTCAGAGGGTAGGAATGGATATTGTGGGACCCTTGAATACCCCAAGCTCCTCCAGGAAAAGGTATATCCTAATAGTGGTCGATTATAGTACCCGATACCCAGAGGCGGTTGCCCTGTCTTCCATTAAAGCACCCAAAGTGGCAGATGCTTTGCTAGGGTTTTCTCCCATCTTAGGTTTCTGCAGGAAGTTATCTCTGATCGAGGGGCTAACTTCATGTCGGACATGATGAAGCCTTTGTGGGAGAAGTGTGGGGTGATGCAAAGATGCATGACACCTTATCACCCACAAGCCAATGGACTCGGGGAAAGATTCAATGGTACCCTAAAATCAATGCTCCGAGTGTTTGCTGAACAGCATGGGAGGGAATGGGAGAAATACCATCCCCACCTGTCGTTCGCATACAGGGAGGTGCCACAAGAGTCAACAGGGTTCTCCCCCTTTGAACTCTTATATGAACATAGGGCGTGTGGGCCCCTAGACTTGATCCAGGAAGGCTGGGAAGGCAAGCACACCACCCAGGGAACTCCTCTAGTGAAGTATGTCCTTAGACTGAGGGAGAAACCGAAGGAGCTCATGAGGATGGCCCAAAGCAACATGTCAGCTGCCCAGCAGAAGCAAAAAGTCTGGTATGATTGTAGAGCAAGAGCTCTCTCATACAGCACAGGTCAGGGAGTAATGGTCCTCATTCCAGTCCAGAAGGACAAGCTGCAGGCCAAGTGGGAGGAACTGTACAAGGTAGTCCAACAGGTAAATGACATGAATTACACTGTAGTACTGCCTGACAGGAGACATACACATCGAAGGTACCATGTTAATATGATGAAGCCATATGTAAATAGGGCTGACATGGTGTTTGCTGTTTGTAGCCCTGGGGAAGAGATGGACGAAGACTACCCCCTCCTGGACTTGCTAGAGGAAAGCAAATGGGAGTCATCAGTGGAGACAATCAAACTGTCACACCAATTGATCCCAGAACAGAGTCAGGTAGTGAGGAAGGTCTTAGAGGACTTTGCCCCTTTATTTACAGCCAAGCTCGGACTGACCCCCTTAGCGACCCATGATGTGGACACGGGGACGCAAGCTGCCATATGATGGACAGCCTACTGGGTGTCTGAGGCCATCCTAAAGGACATTAGAAGGGAGGTGGAGGAGATGCTGGAGTTGGGGGTAATCCAGAAATCCCACAGTCCTTGGGCCTTGCCTGTAGTCCTCGCCCCCAAGCCAAATGGGTTTACTTGCTTTTGTGTGGACTGTCATGGACTCAATGCAATCACGAAGTCCAATGCCCACCCTATGCCCTGGACAGATGAGTTGTTGGACAGATTGGGGGGGTGACTTACCTAACAACCATAGACCTGACAAAGGGGTACTGGCAGGTGGAGTTGGCTGCCAGAGCTAGGGAACGGTCAGACTTCATCACCCCAATAGGCCTCTTTGAATTTAAGGTGATGCCTTTTGGGATGAAGAATGCCCCTACCACATTCCAAATGTTGGTCAACCAGGTATTACAGGGTACTGAAGAGTATGCAGTGGCTTATCTGAATGATATTTCCATCTTCAGTACCAGCTGGAAGAAACACCTGTCCCATCTGAGGGAAGTGTTAGGCAGGATACAGAAGGCAGGACTCAGTGTAAAGGCTGAAAAGTGCCAGGTTGCCATGGCTGAGGCATCATACTTGGAACATGTAGTGGGGAGGGGACAGCTGTGTCCAAACTAGGCCAAGATAGAGGCCATTGAGGCATGGCCCAGGCCAGAGACCCAGAAGCAGATCATAAGCTTCCTGGGGACTGCAGCGTACTACAGAAAATGTATAACAAATTACAGCGCCCTGGCAGCTCCCCTGTCTAGCTTGTTAAAAAGAGACAACTCCAGAAATTAAAATGGGACCCAGCATGTAACAGAGCCTTCACCCATCTTAAAGCTGTACTGTGTAGTGCCTCTGTGCTGATAAGCCTGGACTACACTAAACCATTTGTTGTTCAGAAGGATGCCTCAGATTTGTGGATTGGTGCCATCCTCAGCCACATATCCCAACAGGGTAAGAATCACTCAGTTGTGTACCTAAGTGGGAAACTACTTCCCAGAGAGCAGGCACACTTCACTGTGGAGAAAGAGTGCCTTGTTCTAGTGTGATCACTTAAGAAGCTAGAGCCATACCTTTATGGGAGGCCCTTTGAGGTACAGACAGAACACAACCCTCTGGTGTGGCTAATTCAGATGGGAAAAATGAATGGGAGACTTCTTAGGTGGAGCATTGCACTGCAGGCCTATGACATGGACATTAGACATAGGTCTGGGTCTGCAATTGCCAATGCAGACAGCCTATCCTGCTAGTCAGAATAGGACAGAACTGGTGGAAACCCTTACTAGAAAGGGGTGTGTTCCCCCCAGGTTCTGTTAAATAGGGAGGAATGTTGCAAGATAAGGCCATATTTTATCTTTCTGGGACTTGTTTTATATAATTTTTATGTATATAATGCATCAGATTGGTAGGGTGGCCCAATGTAAGTGCAAGGAATCATGGGTCCAGAACATGGGCCCTGTAGACTGATGGGATTTTCTTGTTACGACAGAATAAAAAATTGTTTTCCACTAGCAGAGACTAGAGTTAATTAAATTATCTAATAGGAAACAAAAGGATACTTAAGCAGAACAGGCCAGCTGGTAGATCCATTTGTGTATCAACGGACCTGCAGCATATCTGGTGCCTTCTTGTGTGACTGTCCTTTGTGTCTGCCAGGCTACCTCAGCTTAAGCTCGTTACAAATGAATAGCCTACCATTTATGTAAATAGCTGTATTTAGGGTTGATTAATGACAGCTATCTCCCACAGGGAGGCCAAAATGTTCTCACAGAAAGTCTGGTTTGAACTGGTACCACATGTTTTTTTTTCCTTATGTTTAGAAACTGCATATTTCAGTTATTGCAATAAAATACTGAACTTTGATTGGTTAGGTAACCATAGAAACTGAAATGCTAGCCAACCACAGGGCAGCCACTGTCGACTGGACCTGCCACCCTTAACTCCTTGAAAACCAGGATACTGAGGGGTATCTGAGCCTTTTTGCTGTCTTTCACTGAAGCCATTTTGCATTTGGGACCTTCTCTACCTGCTGTCTTGAACAGAGATATTTTCTCCTGGATCACTGAGAGCCAAGACTTCATCTACTTCTCTTTTTAAGGACACTTCTGCACTTCAAAATTCCAATTAAGGATTCAAGATAGACGTTTAACCTCAGAGTGTAGGTTTTTATGTATACTTTCCTTTTATTTTTTAATGTCCTGTAACCAACACCCAAATTGTTTTGTCTTTTTGTTATTTACTGTTTTCTTATTAATTTAATTAGTAAAGCTTTTGACTTATTCAAAAAATAATTCTGCCTACATCATTTGTGTGTGTGTGGCTGCCTGGGTAAAAGTTGTTCAAATGACACCATGCCTATGTGACTGTTTTAAGGCTAAATGCTACCAGAATAAAGTACCATTTTAAAGGAGGGAGGAAATAAGAAGGGTCTCTGGAGGAGCATGTGGTGGGATTTGAACTGAGCACTGCATTTCTGGGGAAAGACACATAATCGGCTGGATGGGTCAACCCCGGAGGACGTCACCTCCTTCCGGTATCTAGGGGTATGGCTCGACCATCATCTTAACTTCTCCGACCATATTGATGCAATTATCAAAAAATTACACCCCAAGCTTGGAGCCCTCTACCGGAACTGCTTCAGCCTCCCCTTCTTGACTAGATGGGAACTAGTACAGAAAATGATCCTCCCTTCCCTTGACTACTGCGACCTCGTCTATAGTGCAGCACCTTTATCCATCCTGTCTAAACTGGACCCTATTTTCAAAGCATTCTGCCGTTTCGCTCTAGATGCCTCCCCCCATTCCCACCACTGTGACCTATACTGCTCCCTCGCTGTCCCTTCCCTAGAAAATCATCACAATTTGCACTGTGCCAAGTTTGCCTCCAAATTCTGGCTTGTCGCTCTCCCTTCCTACCTTTCCTCGCTACTGATGATGGCTCCCACTCCCCCACATACCTTCAGGTCCTCTGACTCCTGCCTACTAAATATTCCAAATCGTAAGACCTCCGCTGGACAAACTGCCTTCTCGTACCAACTTCCAAAACTCTGGAGTGCTCTCCGCCATCAAATTCATCATTCTTCCTCTACCAGTTCCTAACAACTGTGCTGTCAAACTACTTTGTTGCTAGCTGTGCCTGCACATGTAACTAATCTCCCCCTTTTCACATCTTCCTTGCCCAACCAGCGACACCGCACTATACATGGCTGCGGGTGTATACACTTACCCGCACATGCCTGGTCTCTCTCTCTGGCCAGTCCAGCTCAATCTTACAACAAATCTACAGCACCAATTTTGTGCTCCATTTATGCATACGCGCTTTATATATAATTTGTTTTGCTGTACATGTTAGTTTTACTGCGCTATCTTTAGCTGTCAAATACTACTCCTGTGCAACTGCCAAATTGTAAACTATATAAATATATGCATTGTCATTATATTAGTGTGATAATTATATGCATGTTGCTAACATGTTTGATAACCTACGTGTTATCCACCCCCTTGTTCCCTTCCCCCACAGGTCGCACCGGGAGATGAGCATCGTTTTGCTCAATGTGCCTTTCCTGGTGGATCAATTCAATACATAAATAAAAAAAATAAAGGCCCCCCCAAGCCTATACACCCCTGTGGCTTTCTGGTTTCTGGTGCAGTGGCTTAAAAGGTTCTACCCCAGGAACGCAGACTCGAGATTGCATATGTATCCCCTTGTATGGAGAAAGGGTATCTCTTACCCCATTCTTCCCCCGTCACAAGAGGGATTTGTTGTGATGCAGAGAGAGGAAAATCCCACCCCATGGAAGTGGGCTTGTGACAAATACTGTATATTTTGTTTTCATTTTGAGGGAGTTTTATTTTTAGGATCTAGATATTTTTTTAGTGAGTAAAGGTGGCAGCCATGTTTGCAATAGCAATCAGAAATTTTTGAAAAAGGCACTGATATTGTTAATGTGTTGTGTCCTGATTACCAGCAGTTTTTTTTGCCATGTGCATTAGACAGATCTAAGACATAGGTGGCAATTAATCAGGATGCACGCTTTTCCTACCCATTTTATAACCTGTTTCAGTATTGCACTCCATTGTTATAAAGGTTAAGAAGAAGCTAAATTCAAATAAATGTATTAAATATAGGCTGAACTCTATCTCAGATTGTCAGGGAATCTTTATTACACTGATAATTGACTTTCTGTAGCGACCCCAACTATTTTTATGAGTATCATCTCTCATCCCCATATATGACAGAATTGCTAACACAGCACTAACCTTATGTTGCTGTGGATGTTCTTTCAAATGGAATCATTACTTATCTTTATGTCATAAAAAACATTTATTTTCTATATATAACATAATGTGATCCTCTGATGATGTTTCATATCATGATGCTATCTTGAGTGCTTAAACAGTTATCTCCTACAAACTATATTTCCACCTCTAAGTTGCAACAATTCTTATTCATGTGATTATATTAGCTAATGCTGTAAACTGTGAGTAGAATAATAATTAGCATTTACCTTATATGGTGCTTTCATACACTTTGTATCCCAAAGTGCTTTACAAGCAATGTGGTACTGGTAGTGAGTGACTGTCAGTGTGTAGTGTCAGCCATGTCCTTATTTTGTCATCTGAGGAGCATTGCCTGGGTCAAGCACCTTGTTCCGTCCAGTGACCTTTTGAAGCTGATCCATGCCTTTGTGACCTCATGCCTGGACTACAGTAACTCCCTTTACCTAAGGCTTCTGGGTGTTGATATTCACCGCCTGCAGCTGGTGCAGAATACTGTGGCATGGCTGTTGATGGGGGCTTCTCGTTCGAGCCACATCACTCCTGTGCTGTGCGAACTAGATTGGCTGCCTGTACAGTGGTGGATCACCTTCAAGGTCAGTCTTCTGACCTACAAGGCCCTGCACAGACAAGGTCTGAGCTACCTGCAAGAGCTCCTGAATCCTTATTGTCCCAGCCGACCACTCCACTCAGCTGATGAGGGGTTGTTAGAGATTCCCAGGGTACAGCTGAAAACCTCTGGGTCCTGAGTTTTTATGTATGCAGCCCCTACCCTGTGGAATTCTCTACCTCACCAGATCTGAGAGTGCCAGACCGTGGAGAGCTTCAAGATGGCCTTAAAGACCCATCTGTTCCATCTGGCGTATGGGGATTTTATATAATAATTTTGTTTTTATGTTTTTCTATATAACCTGAAATTGAATTGTTTTATTATTTCACATGTTTTAATACGTTTTTATGGATAATTATGTACAGTGCTTTGTTTTCAGAACTGAACTTTAGAAATAAAGCTTATTATTATATCACACATCAACACCCACACAAAGCCTTAGACAATTACATGAAATGTTGATATGGGAAGGGGAATGTTGTCCCAAACACCAGGAAATGTCCTCGATTCTTGCAAAAAGGGCTTCAGTTCTTTAATGTCCACCTGTATAACAAATAGGAAAGCACCAGATATGGACAGATGGGATCTCAGTTTAATGTTTTATTGAATGGACAGCACACCCCAACTGTACAGCATCCCACAAGTACTGCACTCGGTTGCCAGTGTTTACGGTATGAGTCCAATCCAGTTGTGGGTAACATAGTAACAGTAGTAAGAATAGAGTCTAAGTTCATCATGCTCACCCTCTGCTTTATAAGCAGTCATAAGTAGGTATGCTGTGCAAACATATACTTATTTGAAAGTGTTCTCTTCCCATCGTGCTACCCAAGGCATCCAGTGTTTCCTTTGGTAAGCAGAAATTTGTCCAGGTTTACCTTGAATGGCTGTGCTGTACTCATGCTCACTGTCTCTGAAGGATGTTCCATAGGTTCACCACCCTCTGAGTGAAGAAGTGCCTCCTAGCATTATTCCTGAGTTTGCTGCCTCTGAGCTTCAGGGTATGTCCCTGTGTCCTGCTAGAGGACACCAGAACAATCATCTCCATTCAATTTTGCTGATACCCATGAGTATGCAGAAAACTGAGATCATGCCTACCCTCAGCCACCTTTAGTCCAACATGAATATGTTAAGGGTAAACAGCCTTTCTGCATAAGTTTTTTTCCTTAATTCAATTCTTTTTGTTGACCCTACATTGCACCCTCTTAACTGCCTCAATGTCATTTTTATACTGAGGATCCAGAATGGCATGCAGTATCCAGGTGAGGTCCAACCAGGACCTTATAAAGAAAGCAAAATTACTTTTTCTGTCCTACTGGGGACACTATTTGTGATGCACCACAACATTCTGATGACCCTCTTGACAGCAGCCACACACTGCTTGTCATACGTCATCCCATTGTACATTATGGTCCCCAGGTCCTTTTCCTCCACCACTGCAGTAATAGGGGATCAAAACAATGTGTATGTCCAGTCTCTGTGCAGCGCCTTGTATTTTGCTCCATTGAATCTGAGAGCAGGAGTTGGACCAATCACCCAAGTTGTTCAGATCTTCCTGAAGTTTTTTTCCAGCCACAAGGGAATTCACCACTGTAGCCAGGTGTCATCACAACACATAAACAGCTTGCTGGATATTCTGTCAATTTTTTTTTAACTTGGCTTTATTCAAGAGCCAGATTTCAAATACATAACATATCAATAACTTTTTACAAAAGTATAATATATACACAAAACTCAGAGCTTGAACACAGCCCATGAATGCTTGAGGTACAATATATCTGTGTGTCCAACATATGATTCTGAGGCTCCTTAAATATAAAAAGTCTATGAGTCTGGCTTGAGGAATGCCATCCATGCTTGCCACCATTGTATGAACCTTTCCATGCTGAGATTAATGTCTGCTGTGATTTGTTCAGTATCTTTTATTTAATTTACTTTTGTTTTCCAAGTCTTTGCCTGCCAGCCATATTATGTGGATACTAACATGATCAGTAAGTGCACTCTTGTATTGTTTCTGAATGCTCCCACCAGGGGAGCCCCAATATCATGTCTGTGGCTATGAAGAGGTAATCTCTTACTAGCACCTCTTCTATACCCCTGTGCACCTCCATCCAGAATAACAGGAGTGCCAGGCACCCCAATATATATGTACTGTACATGAATCCCTGATCCTTAACAGGGTAGATTGAGTGGGCCAATGGTCCTTTTCTGCCAACTTTTTCTGTTTAACAACTTTTCTAGCAAGCATCCAAACTGGTACTCCCATAATGCTTAGTGATAGATGGAGTTCTCGTAAGTGTAGCAAAAGATTCCAGAAATATTCCCTCCAGGCAGGGAATGCAGTAACCTTCCAGCCACAAGATAAAACTCCTATTCCATTCTTTTTGTGTGATCTCTGTTCTCCTCTCCTGAAACCACATATCTTGTATACAGTAAATTTGTATTTCAAGACCCTTGCCTAACATCTTTTAAATTTTTAAGATGTATTCAGATTTAGTCTTTAAAATGACCTGTCAATGTAAAAAACTTCCTTAGGCTGGTTTGTTGTCTGGCACTTTTCTGTTATGTATTCCCTCAAGAAAGTAGGTACCTAATCTGTGAACATCAAAATAACTCCTTATGTCGGAGATTATATCTCTGCTGTAATACATCAAAACTCAGGCTGTGTGGAATGGTAAAATTCTGAATTTGAGGAATTTTGATGAAATTGCTCTAAATTCCATGAAACTTCATGGAATTTTGTCAGAATTTTGCAGAGCTTTTAAAATTTAGTAATTCAGTTATACCTCAGCCATCATTAAAGCTAGAGCTCTGACAACTGGAAAAATTATTCATTAGGTAGAGTTCAAATAATGTGCGAAATGTCATGAAATTTGGATGGATAGTTTCAACATTATAGGTGCTTAAAGTCTGTCATTTTATTTTTTGTGCAGATTTCATGGACATTTTTATCTGCATATGCCTCAGCCATCTATTGGGTCAGAGATTTTAAATTTGGCATGATTACTTGATGGTAGATGTTCTAACAATGTCCCAGATTTCATGACAATATGATATATTGTCTCAAAATTGTATGTGCTCAAAATATTCCTTTTTTTGTGCTGGAAATTTTGCAAAAACATTTCATCTGTATATAACTCAGGCACCTTTGGAGTGAGACATGTGTAAATTAGCTTATAGAATTGCACAGACCTAATGGTATTTCCCAAATACCACAAATAGTAGGCTTGCTGAATATTCGGATGGACAATCTGAATAGTCCACTATTTGGCTGCTATTTGGGACATACTATTCAGTGGGTGAGATGTAAAAATTTCACAGAGCTTTGTTGGCCAATCTGAGGTTGTTTTTGGAGCTTACAGCCAGGAGCACCATGTGATCGCTTCACTCTGGATGTGTAGATGATATTAGACTGTCGTTTTGTGAGAAAGCAAGCTCTGCTTAGTCTACAACTTGTGGCTTATATGACCAACAAGGTGTTGGATGACTCAATCTCTCTCTAGCATCAGCTTGTCTTTATTAGCTGCTATTTGAGTTGTGTATGTATTATTGTGTTTTGCAAGAAGCACCAACATAAACAAAAACACTAATCACAAATATACACTAAGTTACAGACCATGTCTCATCAATCCGATAAACTTGCATGGTTCATCCCAGCAAGCCGTCTGCAGCTCGAGTCACAAGCAGTGAGGGATGGAGTGACAGAAGGTGTGTTTGTATTCACTGCTCTAAAATAAAGAGATTCTCACTTAACTACAAATATCGATGGAGTTATGGCCTGTTGAAGTTCCAGTGTTATACTATGGGAATCAATATGTTTCATTACTTGCTTTTATTAATGGTCACAATTATTTAATGGTACAGCATATGTTATTCTTGTAATATCCCTTGAGACTTTTGTGAGAATTTAGAGATTGTCACTTACCTCCAAATATTCACGGAGTTATGGCTTGTTGAAGTTCCAGTGTTATCCTATGGAAATCTTTATGTTTTATTATTTGTCCTTTTTTAATGGCCACAATTATTTAAGGGTGTGACATATGCTATTCTTGTAACACCCCTTGAGTTCTTTGTGTCAATATAGAGATTCTCACTTAACTCCAAATATTGATGGAGTTTTGGCCTGTTGAATTCCAGTCTTATCCTATGAGAATCATTATGATTTATTACTTGCTTTTTTAATGGCCACAATTATTTAAGGGCACAACATAGGTTATTCTTGTAGTACTCATTGAGACCATTGTGACCATATATAGATTGTTGCTTAACTCCAAATGTTGACAGAGTTATGGCCTGTTGAATTTCCAGTGTTATTGTATGGGAATCATTGTTTTATTACTTGTTTTTTTAATGGACACAGTTATTTATGAGTGCAGCATATGTTATTCTTTTAGTACCTTTGAGACCTTTGTGACTGTGGTAGGGTCGGTGACCCCCCCCCGAACTTGGATATGCTCTCATGGATGCAGAGCATATGTAATTACCTGCCTATGTTTTGGAGGTAATTTGAGAACATTGTGGGCTAAAATATAAAAAAAAAAAAAATCTGTTGCAACAGTCTCCTGCTCTTCTAATCTCTTCCTTTTACTATTGCTCCTTCTCTGTCATTCTCCTACTCAAGCTTGGCCAGCTTTGAGTAGTCTTTCTGTCCCTTTCCTTATTTCCAGCATGTTTTCTCTAAATAATAAAGCTGCAATGTTTAGAATGTTCTGTGCTTGCAGTACAAGCTGTTTGATTAATTTCCCTGCACGAATGTGCGCATGTTTGACTGTACGATCATGCGACTGTGCGATCGTGCGACTGTGCGATCGTGCGATCGTGCGAACGTGCGAAGATGCTGGAAAAGAGTTTGTTATGGCGTTTTCATTATTTGGTAAATTATACAAATTAACAGCTTTTTTTGCTAGTTTTTAGTATAAGAAGCTCAGAATTGTGGTCAATATAAGAATTGTAACTGAGAATCACTTGAAAAGTGGTGTTTGTTTATTTCTGAAATAAAAATGTTAAAATACTACTTTTTAAAAGAGAAAAGGCAAAACATGTCACAGTAAAAAGGAGAAAGATGAAAATGTTTAATTTAAAAGGACCAAAGTCTCCTAATGTGATCCAGAAATGCTTTAGACTTACAACTCTCTGGTAAAGTGCTTCCAGCTCCCCTCTCAGTCCAACTCTTTATAGGACTGAGCGGCCCTGGTTGTCCCACTTTTATGATGCAAGTTCAGGGAGGAGTTATCTAGGTCATGTGCTTCTCCACTTGTATAAAAGCAGAGTGAATGTGAAGTGTTTAGTCAGTGTGTGGTAGGAAGGCAAACCTACCAGATGCCTAGCCAGATTCTAGGTGCCTTTTTGGCAGGAATTTTCTTTCTTGTTAAAGATATGATTTCCTGTGCCTTATGTTTTTTTTTTAAAGTTATGTACAAGTTCCGCTTTAAGTTCATTTTATTTTTTTCTGCTTCTAATAAATTTTGAAATATCGGATCCTGACTGCTCTCTGGACTTTATTGGACACCCCCACGTGCATATTTGGTGTCAGAAGTGGATATCACAAGGGAAGGAGAGCCACCTTTCTTGTGGATATTGTCCAGAGTCATTATGGAGGAGCAGAAGAAGATGGAGAAAGCGGAAATGTCTGCACCGGAAGGTACATGGACCAGAACCATGGTGGACAAATTTCAACTACCCCTAGCAGCTGGATTGGGTGATGTCAGAAGGAAAGAGACTGGTAAACCAAAGGCAGCGGAAGAAGCTATTGGGGTCGAAGATGTCAAAGAGAAGGAAGAGGAACCCCCTTCCGAAGTACATGATTTGCTGAGATGGTTATGTGTGAGACAGCTCGAGCTGGAGAAGCAGAGAGAGAGAGATCGTCTACAAAATGAGAGAGACCGTCTACAAAATGAGAAAGACCTTCTACAAAATGAGACCAGGTGGGTGGAGACTCTTAAGGCTATTCAAGCTATTGGAACTACTAGACCTATACTACCTAGTGGGGGCCCAAAGGACATTAACATTTCCAGACTGCACAGAGTCCTTCATTCAATTATTTCGGATTTCATCTGGGTAAAGAAAACACCTCGCAGAGCCTATCATAAACTGGTGGCTCCCAGGGAGAAGGCTGATTTAAGACTTCGGCATTTTGGACTATATCACTGGGCAAGTAACCTATGTAAATATTTACGCTGGCTCTTGCCTTCTAAAGAGCTGGAGCACTTACCGTATGTCCCTTCTTGGGTGAGGGTGGAATTAGATCTAATTAGAGAGGCCGGGGTGGATCTGAAGGCTCTTCTTTTTACCCCACTGAAATCCCTCCCCTCTAGATTAGTTGCTACCCCAATCAGGGTTTCTCTACGCACGCAACTTCAATTGTGTGCTTCTCTCTACTCCCTTGTGCTGATAGCTCTCAGCCTATATGTCTTAATCCCAACATGAAGATTGGGAGGGACATGATAAAGGTATCCTGGCTTCCTTTCTGGATGGGTTAAGGGTGGCAGATTTCATGCAGGGAGACAGGTGTTTAAAGGTGGCAGAGGTACTAACAAAGTTTAATATAGGGCCAAATCAATCTTTCAAACTATACCAACTTATGCATTTGTTAGGGGTTCAAATCTAAACTTAAAGAGGGTAGGATTAATGGGGCGTGGTTTGAGACCCTGACTGGTAGGGTCTGGGAACACTTACGCAGTCTCAGGGTGTCACAAAGCTCTTTTGAACAGGCTTATACAGACACTGGTATTAAACCGGGGTACTGGGAGATCTGTCTAGGGATCAGGGTCGAAACTGGGTTCGGGTTTGGCAACATATGTACCAGTATATTACTCAGGACAGATTACTATATGCAATTTCATTTTTGCATAATTTGTTCTGGACCCTTCCAAGTTATACAGAATTGGGCGTGCTCCAGATGCTCTATGTTTCCGGTGTCATCAAGCGGTGGGGGATCTCAGGCATATCTTTTTCGACTGTCCGCCAGTAAAAGAACTATGGGACCAGATCAAGCAAAAGGCAGATCCATTACTGGGCATTGAATCTTGCTTTACCCCTAAAATTTGTCTTGTAGGGGACTATGCTGACATTGCTGTTAAGCCCCGAAGATACTATATGGCTTTGATTTCATCTTCGGTCAAGAAAATTGTGTTAAGACACTGGTTGGACACTACTCCACCCGGGTATGTGGAATGGCTGCAGGAACTGCTTTTCAATTTGAGTATGGAGAAGTTTGGGGCCGCAAGAAGGGGTAACTTTTCGAAATTTGTTTGGGTGTGGGCCCCCCTCCAAACTTTTACTTGCTCCATTCATAGTTAGCCGCGGTGGAGTAGTGGACCTAGACCCCGGCTCATGTCCTCATGGGCAGATCTGCCTCTGCCTTTGCAACCCAGGTGGGGGGGCAGGGAAATTGGGAAGGGGATGGGGGGTTGGGGGGATTATTAGTTTGAAAATGTATTGGTAAGTTACTATTGGTAAAGGTATATGGCATATAGTGGTCACGGTTCATTTTATGTAAAGTTTGGTTTCTTCACCTGTGTGCCAATTGTATGTTAATAAACTTGAATTTAAAAAAAAAAAATTCCAGACTAATGGACAGTGATGATATTGAAGCATACATTACAACATTTGAAAGAGTGGCAACAGCTTGTGGGTGGCCTAGGGATCAGTGGGTTATTCGTTTAGCCCCATATCTCACAGGCAAGGCTCAGCTAGCTTATAGTCACGTAGAACCTGGAAATATTACCAACTATGATCATGTTAAATAAACAATATTAAAAAGGTATGACATCTGTACAGATACTTATCATCAAAGGTTTCTAGCATTCAGATATCATAGTGTTGAGTCCCCACAAGAAACCAGTGGCTCAGGGAGTGGTGTGAGGCCAGAGGGTATGGGTTGATGGGGGATTGGGGGGAGACCTGGGAGGATAAGGAGCTGTATGCTAGAGATAGACTACATCTCAATTTGGAGGGGAGGGGAATCCTTAAGTTGAAAATAGAGGGGTTCATTGGTAAAAAGTGGGGTTTAAACTTGTGAAGGGGGTTGGGATGGGAGAAAAGGCTGTCAAGGGGGTGCCGATAAAGGAGGGACTCTGTCTCCACCCCCCTGGGGACCAGGAAGATTGCAGGAAAAGGCCAACTGGCAAAGTGCAGACCAGGGGAAAACAGAATCCCCATGGGAACACGAGCAGGGGAAATGGAACTATAGGGAAAGGGTGGAAGGTAGTCCTGCTAAATGCCAGAAGTTTGGGCAATAAAATGCCTGAGCTCCAGGCGATGCTAACTGAGGGAGCAGTGGATGTGGCAGCGGTCACTGAGACTTGGGCCACTGCAAGACATGACTGGGACCGGAACCTGGAGGGTTACACTATGTTCAGGAAGGACAGGGGGGAGGGAAGGGGAGGAGGGGTAGCAATGATAGTCAAAAACTGCATTGGAATAAGGGGAGTAAAGGAGGCGGAGGGAACCATGGAGGTGATTTGGGTCACCTTGATAACAAGGGGGGGGCAAGAGAGTAAAAATAGGAGTGGTGTATAGACCCCCTGCCCTGGCGAAGGAGCTGGAGGACAGTCTGGTGGCAGATGTTAGGAGACACTGCAGACTGGGCAGAGGAATGGTGGTGGTGTTGGGGGACTTAAACATGCCAGAAATAGACTGGGAGACTATGACATCCTCTGTGACCAGGGAACAGAGGTTGTTGGATGTCTTTCAAGACGCTGCTCCTAACTCAGCAGGTGAGGGAACCGACCAGGAGGCATGGGTACTGATGTGGTCCGGCAGACAGTGACCAGATTGGGCCTGGAGGTAAGGGACCCATTGGCGGGAGTGACCATGCCACGGTCTGGTTCTGCCTGGACCTAGGAGGGGTAGAAGGCTGCACAAAGACGGAAGTAACCGACTTCAGGGGTGGATTTAAGGAAATGGGAAGGATCCTTAAGGAGCATTTGGATGGGATTGGGTCAGACATGGATGCTGATAGTAGGTGGGAAATCATCAGGAGAGGGGTGCAGGATGCTACCAGCACCTGTGCAAGAGTAAGACAAAAATGCGGTAGGGCCCAAAAAACCCTGTTGGTGGACCAGGGAGGTCCAGGAGGTGGTGCAGGAAAAGAAAGCAGCCTATAAGCAATTCAAGTGCTCAAGGAGTGAAAGAGATCGAGGGGAGTACGAGCTGATGGCTAGAAGGGCCACTAGAGTGGTGAGGGCGGCTAAGGCAAGGAAGGAGCAGAACCTGGCCAGGGAAATTAGGAGAGGGAACAAGGGTTCTTAGATACACTGGGAAAGATGAAGGGTGAAGGGCAGATTAGCAGGATTAAATCAGGGAGAGATGGGCACAAGACCGGGGGGAGCAGGCTGAGGTGCACTAATGAGGTACTTCACCTCAGTTTTCACCAGGGAAAATGGGAGTGCTGCATCGCATGGGAGGAGACAGAGATACTGAGGGAGGGGGGACCCTACCGATCAAGGCGGGTCTGGGAGAGGGAGGCATCACTGGCAGGTGGGGGAGGGCTAGCAGGAGAAGAGGTATCAGAAGTGGAAATCACAGCAGAGAGAGGAGAAGCCCTCAGCTCTCTTAAGATGGAGAAAGCACTGGGTCAGAGTAAATTACATCCCAGAGTGCTGAAGGAACTTGCAGATGTCCTGGCGAAACCCTGGCAGAGCTTTTCACCATCTCTCTGAGGACAGGTGGTGCCCCAAGACTGGAAGGTGGCGACATAGTGCCCATCCACAAGGGGGGATCAAGGGAGGTGGCAGGGAACTACAGGCCTGTCAGCCTGACATCGGTGGTGGCAAGGTGATGGACGGCATTGTCAAGGAGAGGCTAGGGGGGACCTGGATAAGTCAGAGTGCCTGGATGATAGACAGCATGGATTCATCCCGGGGAAATCGTGTCAGACAAACCTGGTGGAGTTCTATGACTGGGTGACAAGTGCCTTGGACCTGGGTAGACCAGTGGATGTCCTCTTTCTAGACTTCAGCAAGGCATTTGACTCTGTTCCTCACGTGGGCCTGTTGGATAAGCTGGGAGAAATGGGGGTGGGGAACCAGATGATCAGATGGATAGGCAATTGGCTCCAGGACCAGATCCAGAGGGTCGAGTTGGTGGATAGTCTCATCCCCAAGGAGGCCATTAGTGGGTCCCACAGGATCAGTCCTTGGGCCCCTTCTGTTCAACGCCTACGATCTGACATAAGGACAGGAATCAGAAGTGAGATGAGTCTCTTGCAGATGACTCAAAACTGGGGCGGTGGTGGATGGGGAGAGGGAGGTGGCCCTACAGGGGACCTGGAGGCTCTGGAAAGATGGTCTAGAAAGTGGAAGCTAAGGTTCAATGCAGGGAATGCAAGGTACTCCACCTGGGGCAGAAACCCAGGCCAAGTGTACACCCTGGGGGAAATGCTACAAGTCTCGATGGCTGAGAGGACCTGGGGTGGTGGTGGATGTCAAGATGAACAACTCTGAGACTTGTAGGAGGGCAGCAGCCAAGGCCAACAGGATGCTGGGATGCATCGCTAGGGGGATCACCTCCAGAAGGAGGGAAGTGATACTCCCTCTGTATAACTGCCTGGTGAGGCCGCACCTTGAGTACTGCATGCAGTTTTGGAGGCCACACTTAAAGAGGGACATTAACCTCCTGGAGAGGGTCCAGAGGAGGGCAACCAAAATGATTTGGGGCTTGGGGGACAGGACCTATGAGGAGAGGCTCGAAGAGCTAAATATGTACACATTGGAAGAGAGAAGGGACCTGGGGGACATGATAGAGGTCTTCAGGTACATGAAGAGGGTAAATAGGGGAGGAACAGTCAGGGTGCTTTGAAGGAAGGAGGAAGGGGCCACTAGAGGGCATGGGTGGAAGCTGGAGGGGGGAAGATTCAGGGGAGAAAGGAGGAGGTGCTACTTCACTGAGAGGGTGGTGGAGCCATGGAATGCACTGCCTAGGGGGCTGGTGGAGGCAGAGACAGTGGAGGGGTTCAAGAGGGAGTGGGACAGGTACAGGGGAAGGGTTCTGGAAGCAAAATCCAATGCAGCAAGAATATCCAGAACTGGGAAGGGTGAAGCCAGAGAAGGCGAGGGGGACGGCAAGGTCAGCACCCAGGGTGGGGGCTGACCAAACGAGCAGACATGAAAGACCGTTAGGCCTATTCTGCTGGCATTTTAGTATGTTAGTATGTTAGTATGATTGCAAGACTTGTGCATAAAATGGCTACAACCTGCAACTTGTACCATACATCAAGTGGTTGAGTCAGTTGTGTTAGAACAATTCGTAAAAATACTACCTTATGAGGTTCAAATGTGGGTAAGAGAACATCGACCTGACGCAGTAGAAAAAGCTGTCAGTTTAGCTGAAGATTATATTACAGCTCACCCACATCGTCAGAAAGGGTCTCATGGAACAAATACTTCCCAAGTATTAATAAAACATCCACCCACTAGTCCTTCTACTAAGATGAAAGAGGAAAGAAAAAGTATGAGAACATTTAACCCAGATATTATTTGCCGCAAGTGTCAGACCAAGGGACACATCGCTAGATACTGCCCCAAGAAAAAATCTGATCCTTCTCATCTGGCCTTATCAAACTGGGGGCAATATACTGTGTCTGTCAATGTTGAAGGACAGGATGTGATGGCATTAATTGATTCAGGAAGTAAGCAAACCCTGGTACGTGCTGATTTACTCAGTGGTGCTCTTACAAAGAAACACTCGGAGAAAACTGGGGTGACTTGTGTTCATGGGGACACTCATTTTTATCCTGTACAGAAAGCTACTATTACTGCATCAGGCATGGCACATCATCTGAAGATAGGCGTGGTTCCTAGATTACCTGTACCTGTGATATTGGGATATGACTTTCCTGTATTTAACAATTTATTGACTGCTTCTTCTTCTATATCTGCTGTGACTACACGATCTCAAGCATCTCAGGAACAAATAGACAGTGAACTGTTTCCTTTTGATGATACCTTATTTGATGTTCCTGGAAAAACTGTGAAATCAAAAAAAACAAAAGAGACTAGAAAAATGGACATGGAATAAAACAAAGGACTTAGGTTGTGATGATGCCATGGTAAAAACTGTGAAGTCGGACTCTTTTATCAGTGACCAAAAGAATGACCCTACACTAACCCCTTTGTTTTCCCAGGTTATTGCTGATGGAGTGGAAGGTACACCTCCAATGTATAAATTGCAACAGGATAAATTGTATAGAGTTTGTCAAAATCCAAAAACTGGGGAAATGGTAGATCAACTGGTGGTTCCTAGTCAGTATAGAGAACAGTTAATATTCTTAGCGCATGATGTACCATGTGGGGGACATGCAGGAAGGGATAGAACTTTAAAAAGGTTACTATATTGATTCTTTTGGCCTGGCATTCATGATCAAGTGGCTGAATAGTGCAAAAGTTGCAGCCAGTGCCAAAGGGTGGCGCCGGTTACAAGAAAGGACAGAGTCCCCTCTTCAACTTTTACCATTGGTTGCTATGCCCTTTGAAAGATTGGCCATGGATATTATAGGACCGCACCCCAAAAGTACTAAAGGCAACAGGTTTGCCCTTGTGTTGTGTGACTATGCTACAAAATATCCTGAGGCTATTCCTCTACGCACCATAACAGCGGATAAAATAGCAGAGGAGTTGCTCAAGGTATTTAGCAGAGTGGGGTATACCAAAAGCTATTTTAACGGATAGGGGAACCAATTTCTGTTCAGCCATTTTGAAACATCTCTACCAAGCTCTGGGGGTAGAAGCTGTCTACACATCTCCATACCATCCCCAGACTGATGGCTTTGTCGAGCGTTTCAACAAAACACTGAAGAAAATGATACAAAAGTATGTGGAAGATGAGGGTAAACACTGGGACCTATATCTGCCACTGTTACTTTTTGCATATCGTGAGGTACCTCAAGCATTGACTGGATTCTCACCATTTGAACTATTATATGGTAAGAATCCCAGAGGTCTCCTAGACGTAGTTAAGGAACAGTGGGAGGATATTACCACCTGGAAAAATCCCACTACCCTTGATTATATTACACAGCTACGTAAAAAAATAGCTAAGTATACCCAAGTTGTGCAAGAACAGAATCAAATCAAGCAAGACTATCAGAAAGAAAGATATGACATAGGGGGTGAAAAAACACTTTAGCTCTGGGGATCGTGTCTTATTGTTGCTTCCATCCACTGAAAACAAGTTAACTATGAAATGGCAAGGGCCTTATGTGATACAGAAACAAATTAGCCCCACTACATATTTGGTGGAAGTACCAGACAGAAAACAAAAACTAAAAGTGTACCATGCCAATTTATTGAAAAGATGGCATGATAGGCCTACTGAAGTCATGTATGTATGTTCCAACCTATTGGACAATGAGATGGAGCTGGCATATGATAGACTGGAAGGAGAACAATTGTCTAAAGATTTGACAATAAACCCTTCTTTATTAGACAGTCAAAAACAAGAACTAGCCCATGTTCTAAGTCAGTTTCATGATACTTTTACAACAGTCCCTGGGAAAACTATGGAAATATGTCATCAGATCCATACATTTCAAAACACGCCCATTAGAGTAAAGCCCTATCGGATTCCTGAGAAATTAAAACAAGAAGTCATCACAGAGATAGAAAGAATGAAAGAAATGGGTATTATAGAAGAAGCTAATAGCGAATGGGCGTTTCCTATGGTCCTTGACCCTAAAAAAGAGGGAGGGATAAGAATTTGTCTAGACTTCCGAAAACTTAACGCAATATCAAAGTTTGATGGATATCCAATGCCCCGTATAGATGACATCATTGATCAACTTGGGCAAGCGAGATATGTTAGTATACTTGATTTAACTAAAGGATACTGGCAAATTCCGCTTGAGAAAGCATCAAAAGAGAAAACTGCTTTTTGCACTCCTTTGGGTCTTTTCAGTTCACAATGATGCCATTTGGACTTCACGGAGCCCCGGCTAGTTTTCAAAGGTTGATGGATAAACTCCTGAGACCTCACGTTGATATAGCGAGCTTATTTAGATGACGTAATCATTTATAGTCCAACATGGGAAGACCATGTTAAACACCTTATTGCTTTTTTAAGGACTATAAAACAAGCTGGTCTCACCATCAACCCCAACAAATGTTCCTTTGCTATGGAGGAAGCCCGGTATTTGGGATTTATAATTGGTAATGGGCAGGTAAAACCAGAGGTAGGAAGGTGGATGCCGTAGCCAAGAGTCCTCGCCCTCACAAAAACATGTGCGTTCATTTTTAGGCCTAGCAGGCTACTATAGACATTTTGTGCCTCAATTTGCTACTTTAGCTAGCCCTCTAATTGAATTAACAAAAAAGAACAAACCCTCAAAAGTAATCTGGAATTCAGAATGTGAAGAATCATTTCTTGCCATAAAAGCAATACTTTGTTCCTCCCCAGTGTTAAAAAGTCCTGATTTTGATAAACCATTTTTGTTACAGACGGATGCTTCTAATGTTGGTTTGGGGGCTGTGTTATCTCAAATCCATCATGGAGAAGAACATCCAGTACTGTATATTAGCCGTAAACTACATGTCAGGGAAACCAAGTACTCCACAATAGAGAAGGAGTATTTAGCACTCAAATGGGCCATAGAATCCCTACGATATTATTTATGGGGAACTCAATTTACAGTATGGACAGATCATAATCCATTACGATGGATACATAACATGAAAGATAGCAATCCAAGGGTTATGAGATGGTATCTAACATTGCAACCGTATAAATTTACTGTTAGTCATAGAGCTGGGACTGCTAATAGTAATGCTGACTTCATGTCTCGCTTTGGAGCAGACATAATGTTAGAATCAAATGTAGACCTTGGGGAATGAATATATTTGTATTTGAGAATGCATTGTGTTTAAGTAAAGAGAATATTAAAGGGCCCTAAGGTGGAGCTTTTGGTGGTGGGCTAAAGCTCCATCTCTTTTTGTTTTACAAAGAGATCTACATGCTATTGCAAGTAGTGAAAACTAGTAGTTTTCATCTTGAGGGGGAGGACTGTGGTAGGGTCGGTGACCCCCCCCCCGAACTTGGATATGCTCTCATGGATGCAGAGCATATGTAATTACCTGCCTATGTTTTGGAGGTAATTTGAGAACATTGTGGGCTAAAATATAAAAAAAAAATCTGTTGCAACAGTCTCCTGCTCTTCTAATCTCTTCCTTTTACTATTGCTCCTTCTCTGTCATTCCCCTACTCAAGCTTGGCCAGCTTTGAGTAGTCTTTCTGTCCCTTTCCTTATTTCCAGCTTGTTTTCTCTAAATAATAAAGCCCCAATGTTTAGAATGTTCTGTGCTTGCAGTACAAGCTGTTTGATTAATTTTCCTGCATGAATGTGCGCACGTTCGACTGTGCGATCATGCGATCATGCGAACGTGCGAAGACGCCGGAAAAGAGTTTGTTATGGCGTTTTCATTATTTGGTAAATTATACAAGTTAACAGCCTTTTTTGTTAGTTTTTAGTATAAAAAGCTCAGAATTGTGGTCAATATAAGAATTGTAACTGAGAATCACTTGAAAAGTGGTGTTTGTTTATTTCTGAAATAAAAACGTTAAAATACTACTTTTTAAAAGAGAAAAGGCAAAGCATGCCACAGTAAAAAGGAGAAAGATGAAAATGTTTAATTTAAAAGGACCAAAGTCTCCTAACGTGATCCAGAAATGCTTTAGACTTACAACCTCTGGTAAGTGCTTCCAGCTCCTCTCAGTCCAACTCCTTATAGGACTGAGCGGCCCTGGTTTTCCACTTTTATGATGCAAGTTCAGGAGGAGTTATCTAGGTCATGTGCTTCTCCACTTGTATAAAGCAGAGTGAATGTGAAATGTTTAGTCAGTGTGTGGTAGGAAGGCAAACCTACCAGATGCCTAGCCAGATTCTAGGTGCCTTTTTGGCAGGAATTTTCTTTCTTGTTAAAGATATGATTTCCTGTGCCTTATGTTTTTTTTTTTAAAGTTATGTACAAGTTCCGCTTTAAGTTCATTTTATTTTTTTCTGCTTCTAATAAATTTTGAAATATCGGATCCTGACTGCTCTCTGGACTTTATTGGACACCCCACGTGCACAGTGACCATATCCTCCTCCTGAAGAACCAGCAGCACAAGTCAGCCTTTGGCACCAGTGTACAAGCCAAAGTGCCGTGACCTCTGCTTCCTCCTCCAGAAGCCCTAGCTGGACAAGTGTACAAGCCAAGGTGCCATGACCTCTGCATCCTCCTCCTGAAGCACCAGCAGCACATGACAGCCTCTGGCACCAGTGTACAAGCCAAAGTGTGATGACCTCTCCTCCTGAAGTCATTTTAAGTACTTCTATAGCAATTCTCTAATTATGCAACTTTCCTGGTCAAATACTGAATAACGAATACCCAGGACCCGAATACCAAATATTCAGCTGAATATTCTGGAAAAGGTATTGGCACAGCTCTACTAAATATGGTGAGAATTGGATTAGAGATTTTTAAGTTACAGGGGTTTAAAACTTTCCTATGTACTGTAAATATTTGCAAAATGTTGTGAAATCTTTCAAAAATGTGAATGTGTGTAACTTCTATGCTCTTGCAAGCATGGACTTAATGTTTGACATGCATATCCATAGTAAGTGTTTCCTAGTGTCTAACACAACTGGATATATTAGTTTAGTAGTTTTAAATTTGCAGTAGAAAGAAAAAATATTCATAACATTTTCTCACATGTATGGTAGCATAGATTGTAGACGAAGCATCCAAAATTCTTTTTTGTGGAATTTGACATTAACAATGCATGTATAACTACTTCATTTGATAAACTGAGCTTTTAGTAGTCCTGCTATTCCTCTCTGGGTGATTACCCCCCCTTCTTTTGTCATTGCCAGATTGACTCAGTACAACTACTGATCCCACTGATATCCTCTTTGTTCTTTACGGTGACAGATCCTCTTAAAACGTGAGTCGCCTACTCCATTTCCTATCAACCTACCCTGTTGGAATAGCCAGAATTCTTCCTTCCTGTTGCCCCTGATATTGTCTTCCCCCACTACATCTTTTGGAATACCTCTAAGTCCCAGACTTGCATGTACATCAGGCTCCCTGGATTATAAATTTACTGGATGTAATCCTTAAATATCCTGCATTCAGGTTGAAATTGTTGACTTTCTGTGCTTCCTAGCACCCACCTGGGGGTCTACCACTGTTGTGCTGCCCAGCTCAGCTATCCATTTCTTGGTGAAATTGTGCATCTAATTCCTGAACCTGGTGACCCCCTGCACTACCTGCCTCTCATATCCTTATCTTTTAATTAATATCCCCCAAGTAAGGCTGAGTGAAATTAGCAAATTCAGTTTTATGGAATTTTTCATGAATTTCTACAATTTTCACAAAGACTCACGTGATTTAACATTAAGTACAGATGTTATTTTGCAATTTATAGAAGCAAGCATTAAATAAAATTGACACACAGTCTCCTTGTAAGGTCTAAGAACCTGACAAATTTAATGGTATTGCATTCTCTAGTGTTAAAATTTCAGGGATTTATAAATGTGTAGTTTACAATTTTGCAACATTTAATTTTTGAATGTTGTGAACGTTTGACTACTTTTAATTCAATCCCATTTAAAGCTGCAAATATGAACTTTTGCAGAAATGACCATCTGGTATAGTAGTTTAAATGTTTTAACTCCGGTTAAATTTGGATATTTTTTTTTAAATTAGAGGGGAATAACTGAAAGTTAAATTTTGGAAGTACATTTAGCAAGATATATCTCAGTCCCATTTGATGCTAGAAATCTGAAACTACAGTAAGTGCATATATAAGTCTAGTGATAACCTGCAAACCTATCAATTTGTATGACATTTCAATGACCACTGTCAAAATTATACTAAAATTACAGAAATCTAAATTTTGGCAAAATGTTTGGCTACCTATTACTCAGCTCCCATTGAAGCTTGACACTTAAGATGTGGTGCATATATCCAATTTGGATGCTTCTCTAAATCCTGACATTGTGGAGAAATGTGGATATGAAATTTTAAAACTCTCAAAATAAATGAAAATTAGATTTTGATTAAATGCTTGGCCATCCATAACTCTGCACCCTTTAAACCTATGGCTCTGGCATTTGACACACTTTTGCAAGCCATTAGCTACTATTCTGGTGCCAAATGTGGTGTTATTTGGATGTGCATATTTAAAATTATAGCAAAATAACTGAAATTTTAAATGCAGCAGAATTTTGCAGACTTTACATGAAAATTCTGTGAAATTTTGCAGAATCAGAATGGTCATTCTGCGGGCATTCCATGGGTAGAATTTTATATTCCACATAGCTCTATCCAAAACTTAGAATTGCACC
The DNA here is from genome assembly GCA_016271365.2 of Neoceratodus forsteri. Classification (NCBI taxonomy): domain Eukaryota; kingdom Metazoa; phylum Chordata; order Ceratodontiformes; family Ceratodontidae; genus Neoceratodus; species Neoceratodus forsteri. The sequence goes on along the minus strand of CM028134.1, from coordinate 312,272,452 downwards.
TGGTTACAGACACTGTAAGAACCTAGTGAGTCCCCTGTCTTCTCATCCTCAAAAGATAAATAAATAAATAAATCCTGGGTATCCCCTGTCTCATGACTGGAGGAAAAAACTGTCACTACACCAAATCAGAGTCAGTGGACCCAAATTATTCTGAATGCATGTGTGTTTTCTTACTGAACATATAATTTACACTGTGGTTGGGATATTCAAAGGGGTTGTGTATGGCACAACAGTGTTGCGCCATGCACAACCCACTGATGCGCCCTGGCACAATATTCAAAAGAGGATGTTGCACTGCACAGATCCCGATGTGCACCAATAACGTATGCAGCACAAGTGCAGGGGGTATGTCCATGCATATTCAGCACATCCTGATATTCTGCCTGGGATGTGCGGTGCATATGCTTGTGCAACCCCTATTTGCGCTGCACACTGGTGCTCAAAGTTGAGCCACAAAGAAATAGGAGCAAGGGCTGGCCACCCACAGGTAAGCTGCCATATTGCAGGGTGCAACATGGCAGCCACCAGCTGTGTGTGGCCACCCACGCTCTGGAGCCAGGGTCTGTCGGCTTTGCACCCCCCCACACCCGATCATGGGCATAAGTAACAAATAAAATGAGTCCAATATCCCTGGTGGTCCAATGGACCTCTTCCAGCCTGATCAAAGGCATAAGTAATAAATAAAACAAGTCCAATATCCCTGGTGGTCCAGTGCACCGCTTCCAGCCTGATCACGGGCATAGGTATACTAAAAACAGTGACAATTAACCCTGGTGGTGCAGCAGTACCCCCTCTCCACCTACCCACTGAGTCCCGCCACCCCACTCCTCCCCAGTCAGCAGCAGGTGGCAGCACCCCACTGGCAAGCTGCTCGCTGACTGACTGTGCAGTATTGTTTGTATGCCCATTGGTCCACAGCGTGGGCCAATGGGCGTGCAGACCGTACTATGCTACACAGTCTAGATATGGACCACCAGGGATATTGGACTCATTTTATTTATTACTTATGCCATGATCAGGCTGGAAGCAGTCCACTGGACCACCAGGGATATTGGACTTGTTTCATTTATTACTTATGCCCGCGATCAGGCTGGGAGTGGTCCACTAGACCACCAGGGATATGAGACCTGTTTATTTATTACTTATGCCCGTAATCGGACATTGGGGCACTCTGCCACACTGTGCAGGGGGCATCAGTCCCCAACGGCTGCATCCTAGCAGGGTTCCAGGTACAAGTCACTGGGGATCAGCGCACCTGCATGCAAATGGGGCCATAATTACATGCTAATGGCCCCAGTTGCACCTTGCATGCATTATGGTCCTATTTGCATATCCACCGCTGAATATCATGGTTCCTGCACCTAGCTCAACTGCACTTGCTCTGGTGCATCCTCTTCTCCTCTCTTACCACTTGCACTGGTGCAGTGCCGCTGCACCATGTGCAGTGCAGGAGGCCATGTTGCCATATTCAATGGTGCTGAGCCATGGCATGGCACCATTGAATATCACCCAGCACACTCCCTGGTGCATCCCAGTTGCACTGCACCCCTGCCTGGTGCATTTCTGAATATCCCACCCTGTATGTTTAAACCAGGGTTTGGAAACTGCTTGCCAAACTTCTGTGTCAAATTTGATGGTGGGATGCATGACAAGTTGTAACCTGTTCATCCCCATGCCTTCTAGGCTATACCAGTGTAAGTCCAATCTCCATTTAGTACATGTACTGTAACAAGGTGACCACCTGTGCTGCTAGTTAATATCTTCTAAGGTCACCCATTGCAAGTTTCTCTTGGTCCCTTGGGAGCTCTAGTACCCACCTATCCATATATCCTAGGAGCCTTTTCTCCCAGAAGAACTACCTTAGGTCTTTTTTTAAGAATTATATTTTATTAAAGTTTTAACTATATATACTGATAGTGTTGGTAACATTGCCATACATCGGTACAATTAACACATTACTAATTATATATAAGGAGATTTAGTCCATAACATGAGGAGAGAACTAAGATACAGCAATACAAAATTAACTGTAACAAAGAAAACAGACATTAGAGGATGCAGTAACCACTTTATCTTAGGTGGCAAGGATAAAGAAAGCATAAATAATAACCCATAGTAATCAATCACTTCCCAAGCCATTTAATTCCTGTTAACATGTAAATTCATAAGGCAAAGCACTAGTCATCCTAAGAGTCCACTTGAAAAATAAAGAAACAAAAATTAGTAGATTATAAATGGTTAATTATAAATTGTTCATTCAATGCATAAAGTAAACTTTAAGGTTTAATGTAACATTGCCTTATATCTTGAAATAATAATTATTGTATTAAAAAACTTTTCAGTTCTCAGTTTTCACTCTTCATTTTCGATTACACTCATTTTTATGTTAAGTCCATTCATGCCATTGCAGTGATTTCCCCTTTGGAGAGAGTGGGTGAATCAATATCACCATTTTTATTTGAATCTTTTTCATATTGTGCCCTTATAAAGTCTTTGGCCCAGATATTCAAAAAGGGTTGCGCATGGTGCAATGGTGTTGCACCACGCACAACCCACTGATGTGCCTGGGTGCGATATTTAAAAGGGAAAAGTGCGCCGCACAAATCCCAATGCGCCAGGGCACATCAGAAATGTATGCTGGCACAGGTGGGGGGGCGTGCCCATGCATAACCTGCACAGCATGATATTCAGCCAGGGCTGTGCAGAGTTATGCATGTGCAACCCCTACCTGCACCTGCACAAAGTTACACCAAAAAAAAAAAAGGAACAAGTGATGGCCACCCACAGGTGAGCTGCCACATTGCAGGGCACAACACAGCAGCTGCCACCTGTGGGTGGCCATCACTTGTTCCTGCCGCACCTGGAAGGACTTGATTGGTCCAAAAGCTTAAGCACTGTTTCCTTTTGTTACATCTATGTTGGTCCAATAAAAGGTATCACGTCATTTGTTTCTGGATCTGATCTTACAAGGACCAATACAGCAACTAACTATTTCTGTGTGTCACTAATCAATATCATTTTAGTCTTTGAGTACTTCATTTTATTTCCAGCCATCTTGTTGAATTTTTCTAATTTTGTTTATTTCAAATGTTATTACTAATTCAAGGGTATATCAGTCTTAGACATAAAAGATGTCATTTTCTGTATGAAAGGAAGCCTTATGTTCCTCCCCTCACACTACCAACTCTGAAATGCTAGGATTTTAGAAAGCCACTACTTACAGGTGCTCTCAACTTAACACAAATGGAGCTGGCCCAGTGGCACTGAGGGTTGAGGCACTGGATACCACACCTCATGCCACACCAGTGACCTGGGTTCAGGAACGAACTTGGGCCATCGGGTGTCAGCAGGGAAGGGAAGGGATCGAGCATCCAGAGGACTGCTATCCCTTCCTGGGGTTGGGGGGGTAAGTGCAGCTCCTGAGCAGCCTCTGGCAGCAGTCAGGGGGGGTGCCATGGAACCTGTGGAGCAAATGCAGGGGTGGAGCTGCATCAGTCATCAGGCATGCAAATGCCATGGATGTCATTGCACGTCTGAGCTCCAGGGGGCAGGGAAAAAAACAAGAAAAACTGCTATCAATTGGGTGAGGTGACAGCGACTTCCGGGAGCCAAGGTCCCACATGCCCATCACTGGCCACAACCCCCGACTCTACCCACTGGGGACCCTCACCTCTTCTTGGATACCAGAGAGCTGGGGGTCTTGTTTCTGATGTAGCTGTTAGGGTAAGCAGTTCAGGAGGGCAGTTAGGAGCTGCAAGCTGAGTAAGGGATGCCTGAGAGATGCACAGGAAGGTAAGGGATAAACAGAGTTAAAAAGAAACACACAAACAATAAAGAGGAAAGAGAGCAGCCCTGCCATGTTTCTATGGCTGAAGGGAATCATTGTGATGTCAGTGCATTCACCTTAACTACTACTACTACTTGATCAGTGTACAGAGCTACTACACTATATAACATTTTGTGACAGATTTAAAGGACTGTAGAATGTTCTAAACAAAAATGCCAATCAACCGTATCAAAGGATTTCTCTGCATCCAGTGTGATTGCCAGTTGTATACTATTGTCATTTTGCTGTGTCCAAAAATTATTTAGACGATCTCTAATGTCAGGCAAAAGCATCCTTTTACAAATCCAGTTTGTTCTGGGTGCCTTAATAAGGACATTAGCTGTTGTACCCTTTTGCCAAGATGCCAGTATGCATTTTCATGTCAACACAGAGCAAAAATATCGGTCTATAAAATCCAAACTCCATAGGGTCCTTTCCTAGTTTACGCAAAATTATAATTTGTTGCTGATGCTAAGAATTTGCCTCCCCTGACCTCAATAAACACCTTACTCAACAGAACTACAAGGCTGCAAGCTCCCCTTCCAATTTCTTGTACCATTCCATGGGAGAGCATTATGTTCCCAATGATTTCTTTGTTTTTTTAGTTACTTATCTGTTCCCTCACCTCCTAAGCAGTGCTAGGGGTGTCAATAGCTGCCCATGTCTCCTCAGACAGTGTAAATAAATGAAGAGCTCTGACATATCTAGAAACATATGGAAACTTAGAATATGATGGCAGATAAGATTCGCTTGTCCCACCCAGTCTGCCTAATTTTCTCTACTTACAGTATCACCATCGCTCCTACTTAATCTCTCGTTGTTTCTCCTTTCTTCCTTCCTTTTACTTAATGTCACTTTTATTTTTATATTGGAAAGGCATGTGAGCAAAATTTTCAGTTTTCAAAAGTGTCCAGTTACAAACATTTAACACAAATAGTAAAACCAACATGACACAAACATGTACAAAATGTATAAAACAGTGCATTAAAAACATTTACACTCACTTCTGTTCTGTTCTGTTCCTTTGCACCAAGATTCCATTATGTCTATCCCATGCACTATTGAACCCCACCACTGTTTTCTCCCCCGCCATATCTGCTGGAAGGCTGTTCTAGGAATCCACCATTTTTTCTGAGAAAACATACTTCCTTACATCTCTCCTGAATCTACCTCACTCCAGCTTCATTGCATATCCTGTTGTTCTTAAGCACCTTTTTCATGAAAAATACTTCCCTCCTCTACCTTTACCCCATGAGTTATTTAAAGGTCTGTCATATACCCCCTCTCCATCCTCTCTTGCAATACATACATATTAAGGACCTTTAGTCCCTCCTCATAGGGCTTTTGATGCAGACCCTGCACCATTTTAGTTGCCAACCACTGGACCGCCTCCACTCTATGTCCATCCAGAGATGTGGTCTTCAGAACTGGATACAATACTCTTGGGGGGCTTACCAGTGATCTGTACAGAGGTAACAGGTCTTTCGGATTGTGATACCCCACCCTATGGACCCCAGCATCCCACTAACCCTCCCAATTGCCTTATTGCAGTGCCTAGCCACCTTTAGGCTATCAGATATGATTAACCCCAGGTCTTTTTTCCTGTTTGGTGGTTGCAAATACCACTACACCTATTTTATATCTCCTGGATCCACTGCCTCTTCTTACTGATATAAAGACTGGCAAAATAGTCCATATTTCTTTATGATTACATTTGGATCCCCTTTGAAACCCCTTGGATCTTCTACATGTTTATGTTGAGGATCTGAACTAGCTACCCTCTGTTTGTGAAGCTACTAGTCTAGTAGGAGTCCCCTGCTTTGTTCCCCTCCTTCATAATAATGATGGCTGGTAAATATTAAATTTGTCTTAAATTTTGTCTTCCAAAAATGTGGTGTTTCTTTTTTTTTTACACTAGGTTTGATTTTGTCTCCCCATAAAATGTAATCTCATGTCCTGTTTCATGGTCAAATAGTTTCTCCTCTAATCTACTGTCTTCTGAAACTTTTTGCCTGGGCCTCGTATCTAATGATTTACCCCATCAGTGACACTATCAGACTATTCCATACCTTTGCAGTCAATGTCCCCCCCCGCTTATTGTGGAACAGAAAACCCTACACATGAAAGTTACTTATCTCCATCTCAGTGAATTTCATATTCATAAGTTCCACATTTGGCACTGCTGCCAGGTCTAAAACTATTGCTGTATGATCAGAAGATGTTATGTTTTTGATTGAATAACCCACTGCTGTGCATAGCCAATCTGTGGAAATGAAGAAGTAATCTATGTGAGAGTATGATTTATGACTTTTTCTCTGATGAAAAAACTGCCAATCATCCATGATCCCTAGCTCATCCCTTAATCTGCTCAGGAGTTTCCCAGATCTTATATTCCCCAGACCCTTTTTTTCTAAGCCTCTTGGGAATACAATATTAAAATCTCGACCAACTATATTCAGTCTTTCTGCAGTGGCGAATGTGTTTAAGAAGCTCATGTAGAAATTTCAGTTGGTCTCCTATCTAATTGGCAGTGTATGTTTAACAGTATGCAGGGGACAGCTCTATATTTGCAGTGCACTCTAACATATTGCCCATCAGTGTCCTCTATTTTTAGGACCTGTAAAGGAATGCTTTTGCTAATAAGTACTGCTATACCCCTGCATGGTGGCTGTGTGTCCCAGGCTGATGCCTCCTGTGTAGTGAGGCAGTGCATAAAACATTAGTATTGGGACCAGTCCTTGTAAATGCCAAACTCTCCAGATATATCCTTATGTGCTATATCCCAACTCTGTCTCCCCAGAGCAGTGTACCAGTATAAACATGAGAGTACCATATCATAACTCCTGGTTCCACTTCTCAATGACAGAGACAATGATAGCCTGGCCACTTTATTAGTACAATTCCCATGTCTCATCAAGGGAATTCTACTGTTGTACTAACAACCCTCCCACCCCCCACACCAGCATCAAATAACACAAGAAACTGATGTTTATATGACCCTATTTGTTGGATTATCCATCACATTAAAATATTTCAGCACAATATATCCCCCCATCAGCACTTGGCACCTATCTGTGGTAAAACAACCTTGCTCTTAATAAGAACAAGTCCCACCTGCTACTCTATTTGTAATGTTCCAACTATCAAAATGTCCATTCTGTCAGTTTGTGATGTAGATGAGCTATCTTGTGATGACTCTAGCTATTGTCATTGATTCTTTTCCTCTGGCTACTGCCAGGTCTGTTTGTATTGTGGAGACAGGTCACTTGCCAGCCTCACTCTCATTCCTGTTGCCACCACTATTTTTCTAGTTCCTGCATTTATAATGTTTAATGGCTTCTTCTAATTTGATACCTTGTATAGCTAGGAAGAAAGTTGTCTCTTCTGGTGTTTATATATCTTAGAGCTGTTCTCTGTAACTATATGCAGTTTGTCTGGAAACTCCATGCAAGACTCAATCTCCTTCCCTCGCAGCTCTTTCAGTATTGCTAACACTCACTTTCTTTTGAGTATGGTAACTATCTGAGGGAGGATACTCAGTTTACATGATATTTTAGGGTCAGAGTTATGACCTTTTATTCATCAAAATGAGATATGGAGTCACAGAATACAATGCAATTTTTTTAAGAGTAAGTATCCAGACCCAAACCTTGCGACCATCTTGTTCACATTTAGCACAGTTCCTGAAGCTACTTAAGACTACTTAACTAAGAATTCTTCCTGACTACAACTGTGTATCTTAGAATTCTTTTCAAAAAAACTGCATTATGCACCACTTAGGGCTCAAGTTAATGCCACAAAAGTAGGGAAATGCACTAGCATTTCCAACCCTTACTCCCCACCCACACCACCACCACCCACGAAACATCAAAAGGAAAATGTTTAGAGTATTGGGTCTCCTGAGTATTGCTGAGTCAGTAGTGAGATCTTCCTTTTGGTTGTCAACCCTTATGCTTACCCCTCCCCCCAGCCCCTAGTCTCCTGTTCAAGGCACAAGATACAGCTCCGAGCTACTGCCTCATAGTGATACACTCTTCAAAGGTAGTGAAGTATGTCTTGACATGTTCTCAACACAGTCTGTCATAGTTTTCTGTATTCAAGGTCTGCAGGGCCCCACATGAAGAAAGGAGATCACATCTGACCTTGCTTGCTCAAGGAAGAGGGATGGGCATTAGAGTTAATGGCATCAAGGAAGAGCCCACCACTGACTTGTCAAGACTCTGAAGAACAAAAACCTTATTGTTTTTTCCTTTTGCTCCTGGGGGGGGTGGGGCTGGAGAGCTAGGGTTGGAGCCTTCCCTAATTTTGTGGTGTTAACTTGAACTCTAACTGCTACATTAACACAGTTTTATGCAAAGTATTTCATTTTTTTGAGACAGTAGACTCAAATCCTCATTCACAAAGGTCCCTTTAGGGCCTGCTTGAATAGATGCAGATGAACAGGGCCCTCTGGACCTTGTGCAAGGGTTGTCTCTATCTGCCTATGGAAGTACAGTGATGAATGTAAACAATTCATGGGGCTATGTGGTGTGGCTGCAGATACAGATGCACAGAGCAAAGAGTCCATCTCTCTACCAATGCACATGTTCCTCTGCCACCCACAGAAGCAGAGGTGCAGGGCGCTATGTCAAGAGAAGAGTTGCCTTCACTATGTGGTACCAGAGCCTGTGTGGGCAACCCTGCACCGTTCATCCCTGGCTTGGTGAGTATGTTACATAACAACACCATTACCCAGCCTTGCCCCATCCAGCTGGCTCACTGAGCTCCCCTATGAACTCAGGTCAATAGCATGGAATCACAAAGCACTACCCGCTGGGGTCAAGACTTGCACTACACACAAAGTTTGTTAATAATTATATGTATTTTTTTTTAAATATTGAACCCACATTTTCAAGATAGTCATTTTATGAGTCCCCTTATAAACATGACATGTGGCATTTATAGTACATTGGCCAAAACATCATTTCACACCAGAAGTGTGAAAACATGTCTTGTCCAGGATTTTAAAAATGACACCTTTATGAGGCAGTGTGAAAAAATGGCTATGCTGAATGTTTGGAGTCAAAATATTGAAAGTTAGCAAAATTATGAAGGAACGTTTAAATATTTCAGCGTTCACTGGTAACTTGGTCATTTAACCATATTTTTACACCATCTTTTAAAATGGCTATTTTTTCACACCACCTCATAATTGTGACAGGTGTCATTTTTTTAATTCGGGAAGAGCCTTCTTATGACCCCACCTCATGATGAAATAATAAGGTTTAAGACAAAAGACTTTTTCAGAATAAAGGATGTTCAAGAACAAGGGGCCATGCTATGAAGCTGGAGGGAGCAGACTCAGGGGAGATGTAATGAAGTATGTCTTCACAGAAAGAGTGCTGGATACCTGAGACAGCCTCCCAGCAGAGGTGGTGGGGCAAAAACTGCAATGGGATTCAATAAGGTATAGGATACGATAAGGGAACCTTAGTGACATGGGGAAGGGGGTAAAGCTGAAGATCAAATAGGTTCTGTCCTTATCTCCCATCAATATCTATGTTTCTATGAACACTGTAAGTGAAAAATTTCAGATCCCTGCTGAAACATCATTCCATGCCACAGGTACGAAAACACATTTTGGTGGTATCCAGTGAACAATGTGACCAAAATTGGGCACCTACAAAAACAGTGACTCATTTACGGTGCCTGTGTTCATGGTTACCTAGCAGGGGGGTGACTCAATACTGGGGTGGGTGAAATACTGCAACGGGAAGTGGCGGGTATATGCATGTGTGCACATGAGCGGAGGGGAGAGGCAGGGGAGGGATGGTATGTGGGGGGGTGTGGTGGGCAGCTGCTGAGTTGGTCCACTAGCGTGGTGGGGAGGATGGTTGTCTGAGAGGTTCAGGGTTCAGGTCCGGTGCGGGTTTTTTTTGCCACCAGGCGGCCTTACATTTATTTAAGCTTTTCACCCCCTGGACATGCACCCCCCTGGAGTTGAGAATCCATAAGTAGGGAGGTGTGGGGGGCACAACCCCCCACATTAAAAATAAGACCTGTAGGTCTCGGGTGCCATTTTTGTCTGTGCTGTAAGTGTGCATCGCTTAAATTAATTTTTGGCGATGTAAACTTGCTGTAATGGCAATCACTATTCCGTGATCGCTGTTATGACATGGCACCCATTTTGGCTAGGATTTGAAAAGCAACAGCTGTCATGTTCATTGGTTGATGTGAAAAAATGGCTATGCTGAAAATGTGGGGTCAAAATATTAAAAATTACCAAATTTATGAATGTCCGTAGAAAAATGTCAACATATATTCATGACTTTGTTGGTTTTTAATATTATGACCTCACATTTTCAACAAAACCTTCTTATGACTCCACCTCATGAAGCAAGTAGATGAAAATGTTCAGATGCAAAATCACCTTTTCGGCTGCATTTAAATAATTCCACCTGCCCTGGTCATGAAGTAGGTCCCAAAATGGCCATATTGAAAATGTGGTGCCAAAATATTAAAAAAATGACAAGTTATGAATAAATGTTTATATTTTGCATTTTATAACAGAACAGCTTGTACATTTGTACTTACACTTGCACCTTAATCACTTTTTGTCACATTATCTTTCAAAATTTCTTGTGAACCAATAACGTTTGAACTTTATGGTATCTGACTGTTATTAGTATCCACTGGCTGCTCCTTCTGATGAAGCCTTATAGCAAGGCGATACATAAGGGCATTGTGGCCCAGTGCTCCTTAGCTGTCAGGAACCACTTATTTAATTATAAAATATAATTCTTTACACTACAGCCATTGATGTGTGTGCATTTTTTTTGTATAGTCACAGTTGTCTGGACAGCAGCACCATTGGGGGAGCTCGGAGTGTACTGCTATTGATGCATTTCATGCACCAATGTATTTATTTAGCTTTTTCTATCCAGGTAAACATGCTTCACAGTCACACTGCCTATTTTAGGTGCAATCTTGGAGAAATATAAGGCAGTACAAAACCAAACATCAACAATACAGTGACATTTACACACTGCAAAAGCAGAATGGAATTACATAGGCAGATGTTTAGAATTATAAATCAACAGTGAACAACAACCAGTTATATAACTAATCAGGTACAGTTTCAAAACAGTTTAAGACAGTGTGAACAAGGCAATTAACCCCTAAAGAGCATGAACAGTAAGTTGCACTGAGTTAGATAAATACTATGGGGGGAAATGACAAGAAGCTCCAGACCGTAAGATATGTGCAATACTTTTAAGTGCATGAGTAGGCTGTTTTCCTTCAAGAAATCCCAGATGAGCCTCTTGAAAAGTGAATGGGAGACAGCTGTACAAGCAAGACAGGAAGGAGTTCCAGAGCCCTGGTGCCAAAGCCACAAATGTCTGGTCACCTGAGGCAGTAAAGGTCTTAGAAACTATCAACAAAGACTAGTCAGTGGACCTAGATTGGTAGCTTCAAATTGGCATTCGTAGTTGGCATGTCTGCATATGTGGGGAAGCAGTTCTCAGAGTCTAGTCCACAAAACAACACAGGGAAAAAGAGATACTGTAGAGGATAACCAACACAGTTTGCTGTAGAGCTCACAGCAGTATGTGAGAGGGGCAGCTGAAACAGCAAACCTATAAATGTTATTGTAAACTGCATCCCATTTACGAGTGAAGCCTTAGTCACATTAGCATAAGTGATGTGACCATATTTAAGGCAAGGAAGGAGCACCCCTTAGAAAGGGCACCATGAGCCTTAGGGATGAGAATTTGTTTGGTCCTGTAGGTCAGACCCAGTTTACAGTTTATGACCCTACAAGCATTTCGGTTATGTAAGGGGAAGTCTAGCTGATGGTCTATGCCAAAGTACTTGAAGCAGAACACAGTAGAAATGGATGACCTATCAGTACTATTGACTACTAAAGGTTCAGGGTAAGATCTTACCAGGTGAACTGAGGTCCAACATATTAGCAGTGATCCAAGTCTGTGCACTATGGTCAATCGTTGTTTAAAGGGACACTGTCGACCATTGTTGCATTATATTATTTTTAGCTAAAACCCCACACGTTATGATTGCTCACCTTCTCTAACATGCATTTATGTTGTTGGTTGACTTTTCTGCCTCATTGCTTAGTAGAAATTAAATGCATGCTAATGTACATAGAAACATAGAATTTGCCAGTGGATAAGGAACACTTGGCCCACCTAATCTGCCCATTTTCCCTGCCTATAATAACCCCCACAGATCCTAGTTGATCCCTGGCTCATGTATCTCCCTTCTCTTCCCTACAATTTCATTATGACTATATATGTTTATACCCAACCATGTTTTGTTTCTAATCCTGGATCTATTCCTATTGCATACTTATGGAACTTTAGAAGCATTCCCAAACAGTGCAGTCACTCATGATGCAATAGTCTCCTCTATTCCATCTGCACTATGAGTGGCTAGATTTTCTTGGGGTGTTGCTAAGTCCAGGAAAGATGCAGTGGGAGCTAATCAAGGAATGTAAACAAACATGTTTCTGTGTGGTAACAAGAGTAGGTTTAGCAGTCTGTTTTTCACTTTTTAAAAGAAAAAAAGAATCATAATCAACCAGCTACATCCTCAGTTTACAGGATATGAACAAACATAACCTGTCTTTTTTAAACTATGGACACCTTGAGGCCTAAGGGAGTTGACAGTGTCCCTTGAACTGTGAATTAACAATCTTAATACAGTCTGAACTGGTTAGCAACACAAGGTGATCTGTATATAAAGTGGAGCTGTAGAGAGTAGTCACCCTAGGAAGCTCATTTATAAAACTGGAGAAAAGAAGGAGCCTTAAGATGGAGCCTTGAGGGACCCAGAGCTTAATTGGTGTAAGCTCAGACTTTACCATCAGTGGAATCCAAGATGGCCACATAGGTGTGTGTGAGAGCAGAGGCCGGTGGACTCTGTTTTCTAACTGCCTTTTGTTTTATCAGGAGATGACTAAGACTGCAGTTTAGAACGTTGTGGATTGAAAAAGATAGCTGGTTTAACTTTTTTCCATCAGTATCTTTCCCACATTTAAAGCAACTAAGAAGTGACCACTTTTGTTTACTTAGTCTGTCATTTATTTCCCCCTCAGACCTGTGTGAAGCATGTTAAGATGGATCAGGAAGGCAACAGAGCAACAAGAAGAAAACATGCCACCTAAACTTTGGTGAACAAAAAAAATGCTCAAACTAGACAGACAGCAATACCGACTCCTTAAAGCTTGCATTTTGTGCAGCCTCTGCCCAAACTGTTTCCTTGGTACAACTGCTCCTCAGAGTTAGCTCACCCACCGTTTCAAGCACTGTCACCTTCTGTGCTTGCTATGGATGCACTCCCGGGGGCATTGTTTTCACTGTCTAGAACCCCTCAGGTTCTTAGACAAGTTGCTATCCCTGACCTGAAAAGGATGAAAAACATCACACGGAAAACTCCTTCTCAGTCAGCTTCAACTCACTCCAGTACTGTCTCCACACTCCAGGAGATGAGACCATCTTTTCAGTCAATGATATTCATTACAGCCCCAACTGTGACCTCAGATTTCAATAATGTTGTTCAAGAGGGTAGGAGTTTGACACTGGATGAAACATAACATAGAAACATAGACTTTGATGACAGATAAGGACCACTTGGCCCACTTAGTCTGCCCATTTCCCTACCTACAGGATAAGCTGCAGATCCTAGTTAACCAACAGCCTATTTCTTCCTACTCCACCACAAGAATTGCCTTATGTCTGTCCCATTCATTCTTGAATTCTCCCACAGTTTTAGACCCCACAACATCTTCAGGAAGGGTGTTCCATGTGTCCACCACCCTCTCTGTGAAAAAATACTTCCTCACATTGCCCCTGAGCCTTCCATCCTCTATCTTCAAAGTGTGTCCCCTTGTTCTTGCACATCTCTTTTTCTGAAAGATGCTACCCTCATGGACTTTGTTGATTGCCTTGAGGTATTTGAAAGTTTCTATCATGTCCCCCCTCTCCATTCTTTCCTCAAGGGTAGACATATTAAGATCCTTTAGTCTCTCTTTGTATGGCTTCTCTTGCAGACCCTGCACCATTTTAGTTGCCCTCCTCTGGACTGCCTCCATCCTGCCTATGTTCTTGCAGAGATGGGGTCTCCAGAACTGGATGTAGTACTCCAGATGGGGTCTCTCCAACTGTCTGTACAGAGGGATAACAACTTCCCATTTTCTGCTGGTGATGCCTCTTCCTATACATCGCAGGATCCCCCCAGCCCTCCCTACTGCCTTCTCACATTGCTTGCCAACCTTAAGGTCATCTGATATGATTACCCTCAATTCCTTTCCATTTTTGTTGTTGTTGTTACTACCTCCTCCCCCATTGCGTAATCTTCCCCTTGGTTTTTGTTTCCCAGGTGCATTATTTTGCACTTTTTGCATTGAATCTAAGCTGCCATTCTTCTGACCATTCCTCCCACCTTGCCAAGTCCCTTCTCATCCTTTCCATGCCTCCTTGTGTATCAACCCTGTTGCAGATCTTTGTGTCATCTGCAAAGAAACATACTTTTCCTTTCAGTCCTTATGAAATGTCACTTATAAAGACATTAAAAAGGACTGGACCCAGTACTGAACCCTGCAGTACCCCAGTAGTAATCCCTCTTTCTTCAGAGTGGATTCCATTTACAATTACCTTCTGTGTCCTGTTGTCCAGCCAATGTTTTACCCAGGCTACCACCCTGGGACCCCATTCCAGGCTGGTTAATTTAATTATTAATCTTTTGTGTGGGACTGTGTCAAATGCCTTGCTAAAGTCTAGGTATTCCATGTCCACAGCCCCTCCCTGGTCTACTACTTTCGTCATCCAGTCAAAGAAATCAATTAGATTCATCTGACATGACCTTCCCGCTGTGAATGCATGCTGCCCTGGGTCCTGTGCCTCATTGGCCTCTAGGTACTCAACAATTCTTTCCTTCAGAAGTGATTCCATCACTTTCCCTACCACAGGGGTCAAACTGACAGGTCTGTAGTTTCCTGCCTCTGTCTTGCTCCCACTTTTGTGAAGGGGAACCACATTCACCTTCCTCCAGTCCTCAGGTACCACACCATCCTCCCATGATTTGTTAAAAAGAGTAGTCAGTGGTGTCACTAGTTCTCCCCTTAATTCTTTTAGGGTGAATTCCTCTGGGGTGAATTCCATCAGGACCCATTGCTTTGTCCACCTTCAGTTTTAGGAGTTCTTTCAGAACCCTTCTTCTGTGAAAGGACTGGGATCGACCCCCCCCCCCCCCATTCAGAGTGCTTCTGTTAATTGGATTAGGTACCTCCACCTCCTCTTTTGTGAATACTTAGCAGAAGTATTCATTCAGCATCCCTGCTTTTTCACTGGCCCTCTCTGCCCACCCACCATCCATTCTATTCAGCATCACTATCCCTCCTTTTGTCTTTCTATGTACCCTGATGTACCTATAAAAGGTTTTATCCTCTTTCTTAACCGAGTTGGCTATCTTTTCCACAGTTTGGGCCTTTGTTATTCTGATGTCCCTCCCTGCTTCCTTCTGCCTTAACTGGGACAGTTCTCTGTCCTGCTCCTTCTGTGTTTCCTTATACTTCCTAAATGCTATATTTTTCTCCTTAACCTTCCCTGCCACCTCTTTTGAGAACCACAGAGGCTTTTTCTTTCATTTTGAGTTGTTTGTTTGCTTCACACAAAGGCTTGTTGCTCTGTGATAGTAGTTTTGATGCTTCCCCATTGTTGCTTCACCTCTTCTTCCAGCCTGCTTGCTAGTGTTTTTTTAAGGCACTCTCCCATCTTGCCAAAGTCAGCCCTCCTGAAGTCCAGAACCCTCACTTTGTATGGCTTGACTCTGTAGCTGAGTTTATTGTGAACCGCACTGTTTGGTGGTCACTTGTTCCCAGATGCCTACCCACTTCTAGATCTGAGATCCTCTCACTGTCCCCATTTGAGAGTACAAGGTCTAAGATCGCTCCCTCATGAGTGGGTTCCAAAAGTAGCTGTCTGAGGCATGCCACCTGTAGGGTATTGAGAATTGCCCTGCTCTTGGATGTGGTTGCAGCAAAGGTGCTCCAGTTAACATCTGGCATATTCGGGTCCCCCATCAACAGTATCTCCCCTTTTTCTGCCATTCTAAGGATGCCTTTTATCATATCCTTGTCCATTCCCTACCACTGAGATGGGGGTCAGTATACAACCCCTGTGCAGATTGTGGTGCCATTTCCAGTCTCTAAGGTGACCCAGAGTGCCTCCTCTCCTCCTTGGACAACTCTCAGCATCTGCTGACACAGAAGAAACCCAGCCAAGTAAATTGGTAGCTTTGTCCCAAGTTAGGAACTGAGTGACTACCTCTTCAGCTTCTATTATGTTCTCTGCTTCTAAGATGAGCCCCTCAGAACAACTTTCCCATGAAGAACAACTAGTTATTTACCTGGAGAAACTATCTCAATGTGAAGCTACATCACAGCATAAAAAAGTATCTTTGTTACAGGATCATGGACAGACCGAACTTTCTATTTCTAGTCAACTCCCTCCAGCTCCAATTTCAGATCCTGCATTTTTGGTTTGTATGCCTATGGAT
The DNA here is from genome assembly GCA_016271365.2 of Neoceratodus forsteri. Taxonomy (NCBI): domain Eukaryota; kingdom Metazoa; phylum Chordata; order Ceratodontiformes; family Ceratodontidae; genus Neoceratodus; species Neoceratodus forsteri. Next base: position 312,256,071 of record CM028134.1, on the reverse strand, counting down.
CTTTTCTTTGGGATGGCTTTGCCTGCTGCTCCGAGAAACAGTATTACCACTGATCTAGGACAGGAATCTTCAGGGAGCCAGGAGCACCATATATATTTGCATGAAGTGCCTCAGGTAGATCACAAGCTGTCTGATTCTTCATGAGTGAATTATTTTTATGACAATGCTGTAAAGCAGCATATACATAACTCCAGTGCTCTGTCTTCATCTACAGTGATGACTTCTGAGAATATGCTAATGTTAGAAGCTGTTGAAAAATCCACTTCTTCTTCATTTAATCCAATAGTACATGATAATATTTCTTTACCTTCAAGGATTATTAGTTTCATTACTTCCCAAAACAATTCTTCCACATCAAACACTGGGCTACTTGACTTTCAAAAGAAGGTTCTTTGAGGCATCGCTGCCATACAAGAATCCCAGGGCTGCTCACTGATGCAGCTGCAGGCATTAACATCAAACTGGAAGCCCTTACCCTGATAACAGACCAAGCTGAAAATCATGTTAGTACTTTGTAAGACACTATAGATCCACTTAAAAAAATGTATCCTCCTACACACCACACAGCTGAAGGCTTTAACTGAAAAAGTTCATGATCAGGATGATAGATCTCATAGAGAAGTTCTAAAAATAGGGTATATCCTCAAGGGGTTTGAAGACACTAGGGATCCAGTGCATCATTTTGAAGAACTTATGACTTTGGCTGTGGGCAGAACAATTCCAGATCAGAAGATTCAGCCTGACAGGGCACACAGGAGTCGTGGCTCAGAATGTTCTGCAAATTCTGACTACCACCATTTTGTATATAGAAAACCTCATCATTTTCAGGAAAGAGAACTTTTGTTAAGGAAAGCAAGGATAGAGAAAGGGCTTTTGGCAAAAGGAATTAAATGTCAAACCTATCCAAATTTTAGTCTTGAAATCACAAATGACTGTAAAGCATTTAATTCTGTCATTGTCATCTTAAGAGAAAAGGATATTAAATAAACAATGTTACCACTGGTGAAATTCTATATGGTAGAATGAGATGCATTGATGACCCTAAAGATAACACGATTGCATTGAAAGAAGCTTTCTTCAAAGATGCTGCACCTAAACCTTCTCATTCTACAGGTCCTAATCAAGCCTCACTGAACTCTGGTACTGGCCCAAATTGCAGCAGGGCCCAGAGTTGACAAATCTGTTTAGTCCCCTTAGAGGGCCTTCCAGAAGACCTTCTCTAATCAGTAGATGCTGGGACCTGAACTATGCACTTGTCTTTCTTTTGTTCCATTCTAGGTCAACATTTTGTTACATACTTAGATCTTGTTGGTATCTCATGACATAGGTGACTGTGATTGGGTGCTTACAAAAACAGTGACTCAATCGTGGCACATGTCAATGGGGCTACCTACCAGCGAGGGTGACTGGATGGGAGGGTTTGCGAATATAGTGACAGGATGTTGCTACATGAATACATGCACGGGGGAGTGAGCATGCTTACCGAGGGGTGGGAGAGGAGGGAGGGTTTGTGAGGAGTGGTGCCATGGTGAGCAGCTGAGCTGGCCCCATGGCGTGGTGGTTGGGATCAGGGCTGGGGTTCTGAGGGTGCTGGGTTTGGGTCCAGGCACAGGTACATTTTGTTGCACCTTGCCTGAATTTTTTTTATGGTTTGCACCCCCCGACATGCACCCTCCTGGAGTTGAGAATACTTTAGCAAGGGGTGTGGGGGATGAAGTTCCCTGCAGAAGGGGGTGTGGGGGCACAGCCCTCCACATAAAATAGAAAATCCAAGTCCCCAGCACCCTTCTGCTGTGTGCCAGGGGGTACATCACTGAAATTGATTTTTTGCGATGTACAGTCACCCTAATGGTGATTGCCTTTTGGTAGTCACTGTTATGACATAGAACTGATCTTGTGAGTTATGCTATTTGAAATGCACACACACATTTATATCTATTCATTGCAAAAAAATGAAGTTAATACACTAGTTAGGGTTAAAGCGACAAAAGTAGGGAAATGTGGCATTAGGGTTTCCAATCCTAACACCCCATCCGCACACTGCAGGTGGGGGGTGCCTTGGGGTTGTCAGCACTAATGCTCACCCCATTCTATGAGTAAATAAGCTGAGATGGATACAGTGGATGAGATTGGGATGAGCATTAGGATTGACAGCCTCAAAACACAACCCATGACTGCTGCTGCCTGCAGGTTGGGGGTGGGGTGTTAGGGTTGGAAACCCTAACACCAAATTTCCCTACTTTTGTCATTTTAACCCTAACTAGTGAATTAACAACGTTTTTGCAATGATTTTCCTTACTCTTTGAGATAGTATAATCATATCCTTATTTGCCTGTGGGAGTGCAGGGCATTAAGGGCCCTGCACTTCCATCCCACCATAGATGTGTACATGTATGTAGCTGAGGAAGCGCATGGCACAGAGGGTCCTGTGCTTCAATTTGTAGGACAACAGACATCAAATTGTCAGCATAGCATTCTTATTACCCCACCTTATGTGCCCAGTGTAGTAAAGTTTGAAATCCCTGCCAAAACATTATTGCACACCACTGCAACATCATTCCACCCCACAGGTGTGAAAACACAGTTTGGTCAGGGTTTGAAAAATTACAGCTGTCATGTTGATGAGGTGGCATAAAAAATGGCTATGTTGATAATTTGGGGTACAAATATTTAAAATTACCAAAGTTATGAGTGAGTATAGCAAAATTTCAACAAATATGCATAACTTTGCCATTTTTACATATGTTGAGCCCAAATTTTCAACATAGCCTTCTTATGACCCCACATCATGAACAAGGGTGGTGACAATTTTCAAATCCCACCAAAATGGTGACATCACCAAGCAACCAAGAAATCACCTTTCTGGCCCAATTTGCCTAATTCCAGCATCATTGTTTACGAGGTGGGGTCCCAAAAAGACTGTATTAAAAATGTGTGCTCAAAATATGCAAAAATGCAAAATTGTGCATCAGAGTTGAAAACGCCATTGAAATACATTGACCTGCATTTAACTTAGTTTCTCATGTAGCAGTCAGCAGTTCCAGCAGCAAGTAGTGTCTTCAATGGGAGAGAGGATCTTCACACTGGGATCTGTTCAGGTGAGTAAGGGTGTGGAGCGGTGCAGGGTGGTGGGTTCTCAGTGGGAGGTTGGATGGGGGTTGGGCAGATTGGAAAGAGACCTTTTTTCTACAGGAAAAATGGAAAACAAAATGGCAGTAAATGAAAAAAGGTTGTTGACCTCATGAAAAAGTATTCCCCCTATGAAAATGTCATACAGCTATTTTGAAATACTAACTGAGAATGCTCAAAACCTGAAATGTTTTAAATTTAATAAATTTGGAACAAATTAATATTTTTTCAACAAACCAGCAAAGGAAATCCTTCTGAGCCTATCCCTCTCTACCCTGAACATTTCAGACCAAAATTCCAAACCATCTAAGTGCTACATGATAGCAAAAATACAGCAAAAAACAGTGATTTAAAAAAAAAAAAAGATTTCCACTATCAGTATCAGGGAATCCACACCTCCATCTGGAACGAAACTTGGCATGACAAGAGATCTACCCTGCAAAACTGAGCATGCAAAATTTTGCTCAAATTCATTGAAGAGTTGTGAAGATATTAAAGTGCAAAATTTTGGGATTAACTTTAAAGTGCCTACTCAACCCTAACTATAGTATACAGTTTATTATAGTTTGTTGTTTTTCTAAGAGACGTATTTGTTTATTTATTTTGTTTTTGTTGACCAGGTGGGTGCACTAGGCAAAAACATTGCCTATTTTCAGGCATGACCTTGGAAGACACAAACAAAGTGAACATCAAATTACAATGAATACAAGACATTAAACAATGTAAGCAAGATATTAGTGCAACATGTAACACTTGAGCAGTACAGGGGGTATAAGAAAGCAACACTTGAGCAGTACAAAGGTTATAGGAAAGCAACTAAATAAGTGCTACAGTAACATGAGATATAACAGATCCATTCCAAAGATACAGATAATCAAGTACACAAGCATTTATCATTGCCCAGAAGTAGTTTTCAGAGCTCATTTGTAATGACCTGGCGAGACTTAATGCATCTAAATGTCATTGGAAGATAGTTCCAAAGCTTGGGTGAAAACACTGAGAAAGCATGTTCTCCCATCTTTGTGACACATTTAGAGATGTCTAGGAGAGGTTTGTTAGTTGACCTCAGGATGTAAGCCTGTGAGGGGAGATTGAATATGCTGGCCAGTGACTCTTGTACACTGGCTCTAATGATATTATCTATGGACTAGTCAGCAGTAAACAGTCAGTAAGAGGCTGAGGAGAAGCAGCCAGGGTTAGCATAGAGGAGACAGTGGTGGGTTTGCCTAGGTAGCACATCATTTCAACGAGGCAATGTTAGTGAATGAATTTTGACACATACAATTATAGCGAGTGCTACATTACAGCAAATGAGTAACTTCAGCACTTATAAAGTTTAGCGGTAGTAGTATTTAGTGAGCACAACCTTGTGAAATATCCCCTATGTCCAATTGTGGCTCATAGTTGGTATCTAAAATATAGAAGCGGTCTGGAGGTTGCAGCCCCCAGGAGGTGTGCCATACATAACAACAATTAGTAGTTATCCTCTGGTTAAATGGTCTCATGAGTCATTTGGGATGCCACAGACTCATGTATCTAGTCACTGCCTGGAATTGTTATAAAGCAGTTCTAGCTGGCCATGCTAAAACCAATAATGCAGTGGAGGGGTGGCCCTATGGGTTAAATACCCACTTGGGCATGTGTCACCCCACAATCTGGAGGTTCATCAACTGTATTAAAGAGGAACAGAGGATGTCTGAATTTAGAATGGCATAGATTATGTCTCATTCAGCAGTATCAATTTATAGGAGGTGCTACCGAGACCTAACTGAGCGTGTAGTCCAGGTTGTCAGTGAATATGGAATCCATCCTCTTATGGACTATTTATTAGGGCTTGCCTTTAATTTTCAAATGCAGGAGTGATTATGATGTTCACTGAAATTGCTGTAATCACTATATGTCACTGAAATTGGCAGTCACTAAACAATGTGGTTGCCAAAATTTACTTCGCTATAATGTAGTCGCTGAAATTGGCATGCACTAAAATTGCCTTGCCGAAATAACATGGAGTCGTTTGCCTGGGCACTGACAAGGCAAATTGACAGATATTGTTATAGCATGCATTACATTTACTTAGCACCCCTTTGTTAACCAAAAAAGGGAGGAGAGAGTGAGATGGCTCAGAACACTGCCAGGACAGAGCCGTATTAGAAAACAGACGGGGTAAGGAAAACTGAAAAAGCGGCTGCCCACCCAATGTATTAAAACATACCAATGCTAGCTCATGATAAATGTATTAGTTTATTTTGTACAATTCACAAAAATATGGACACCATGTTCCAAACATAGTAGCACCCCCAACAAGATCAGCAAGATCAACGTTTCATGTCTTCTCAGATGCTTTTTCAAGATACCCAATCATAATTTAATGACAGGTTTTATACGGCTCAGTATGAATCATGTGGTGAATATTAATCAACAGGATACCACTACTGGTGATGTTCCCACCACATCATCAGTTCATTCATAAATAAATTTCCACTTAGTTCACCAATACTGCTTACTATCAGTTCAACTAAATTGATTTCTAAAAGGCACAGGAATTATTTTCCTTTTATCTTGCTTCACACAAGATGTGTAAAAAATATACAAAACACTTGAAGTGCATAGTGCAACATTAAAACACATAACCCTGAATGCACCTAAATAAATTACCAAATTATTATTAGAAGGAGAATAAATGCAATTAGAACAAGTGCAAGACCAGTAAAGGATTATTCGGACCCTAAGGCACCATACTAAACTGTAGTGGAGCTCATGTAATCTAATTTAAATATACTGTTTGTCTCTCTTCTTCAAAACAGCTGTTCAGGCAGACTATTGCTAAATCTAATCAAGTTTGATATCAGCCCATATGTGAGGCGAGGCCTCAGAACACCTTGTGCAATGGCCAGCCTGGTGGCTGCAGTTAGATTATGCCTGATCTTGTAAGCCAAGCCAAGTTTTTTTTTTTAGTCTTTGGTAACTAGGTAAGGCCCACTAGGCACAAGTGCCTGTTTTCAGGGGTAACCTGGGAGCACTGGGTGGTTAAGTGACTTGCTCAGAGTCACACAGTATGCAAGTGGAGGTTGTGAGACTCAAACTCAGGTCTGGTCTGCTGAGTGTATCAAGCTTTTTCACACCTCGTTCCTCTAACTTCTAGGCTATACTGCCAGCCCAACCAAAGTGTTAGTGTTTACAGTCTTGCAGATGGTAGACATATGGAGGTTAAAATCTAGGCCAGAGTCTAAAGTCACTCCAAGGTAGCAAACTGATTTAACAAACTCTAGTGAGGTGTCCCCCATACCACAAACATTTAGGGTGGAGGGACAAGTCCTGAATCTAGGTGCTGAGCCAAAGAGCATGGCAAGTGTCTTTTTGGGGTTCATGAGAAGTTTGTTTTGTGTTAGCTAGGATTGCACAGAAGCAAAATCCTTATTCAGCATTAAATTGATGTGACCTATGTCTGCTGCACAAGTGTATAACACTATGTCATCAGTGTATAATAGGGAGGGGCAGGAGACTGCCCTTTTGGTTATATTGTTTAGAAACTATGAGAACAGTAGAGGCCCAAGAATGGATGCCCTGACACTTGTAGAGGATAGGTCAGATTTGATTACATTTATTCGACAAATTGCAGCAGATGAGAAATCCAAGGTGTTCAGTTTATCTAATAACAAGAAGATATCAACAAGGTCAAACACCTTGGTTAGATCAACAAAAACTGCCCCAGTTTGCATACCTTTGTCCATGGCCATATGGATATCATTGGTAAGTTTTATGAGGGCAATGGATGTGCTGTGTCCATGCCTGAAACCATGATGATCCAGGGCTATTAGGTTGTGTAACTGAAGATATTCTGAGACCTGGGAAGCCACTATTTTCTTGAAAAGTTTGGCCAGCACAGGTAAGATGGCTATGGGTCCATAATTGTCCATGCAGCTGGTGTCCCTTTTTATGGCTGTGGGCGGAGCCTACAGCCATTTTGCTATCTGTACCTCAAAAATGGAGATTCGTGGAACACATGTTTTGGAAATTTCTATGTATCCTTCCATGCCAACTGAAATAAAATATTCCCTTCTTTCTGTTAAGAATGTTGAGACATAGCTCTAAGCTGCTTATCAGATGCCATTAGGAAACTGAAACAGCTTGTTAAATTTCATTAAATATTGGTTGCCTATGAAACTGGAGATTTGCACATTTACACATGAAGCATTTAAACAGCTTCTTGATACTAGTTTAACTTGGGAATGTATTGTCTTTCAAGAAAGAATCATACCTCATAAATGTCACTATTTCCCCAGCAAATCTATTATTTACACTGTTTTTTAACCTCTGGAGCCTACAGCCCTCTTGCTATCTGTAGCTAGAAAATGGAGTATCATGGAACACATGTTTTAAACTTTTCAATATATCCTTCCATGCCAAGTAAAATAAAATATTCTCTTCTTTCTGTTAAGAATGTTGGGGACATAACTCCAGGCTGCTTATCAGATGACATTAGAAAACTGAAACAGCTTGTTAAATATTTGTTAAATATTGATTGCCTATGAAACTGGAGATTTGCACATTTAAATACTAAGCATTTAAACAGCTTATTGATAATAGTTTAATTTGGGAATGTATTGTCTTTCAGAAAGATTCCTATCTAATAAATGTCACCCTTTTCCCAGCAAATCTATGATTTACACTGTTTTTTTTACCTCTACAGACACCGTCTGATGAGCAGTCTCAGACATATGCCAGGTCTTCAGTGAACTGCTTAGACTAAATATGTATCAGTAAGAAGCCATTTTTTACTATCTTTTTAGGAAAACATATATTGGGCTACAGCAACACACACACTCACGCATGCACGCACGCACACACACATGCAACTCTCTCTATACATGCCATTCTCATGGCCACAACATTCAAAATACATATTGCATTCTAATATGTTATAAAAATAACTGTTAATGTCAGTGAACACAGTGAAGTTCAGTATAGAGTAGATTTCCTTTAAATATTTCTTATCTTATATTTTGCACACACACACACACACACACACACACACACACACACACACACCATCCTCATGGCCTCAATACTGCCAGGTGGCCTGGGTTCAAGTTCCAGCTGAGGCACTTATTCTTTCTCACTTCTGTTTGTATGTGTTCCATAAAATAAACCACACTCCTGTGTGATTGTTAGAAGTAAATATTTGTGTTACCATTGGGTTGTGCATTTGAGAAAGATTAGTGTGCTCAAGTATGGCCCAGGTTCCAGTTGTCTCAGTGGCATAGCTGGTTAGTGCAAACAGAAAGGTTTTCTGGGGAACCTGGGTTCAAGTCCCAGCTAAGGCTCATATTCTTTCTCACCTCTGATTGTATGTGTTCCATAAAATATGCACACCACACTCCTGTGTGATTGTTTCAAATAAATATGTGTGTTACCATTGGGTTGTGCATTTGAGAAAGGGTAACGTGCTCAGAGACGGACCAGGTACCAGTTGTCTCAGTGGTGCAGCTGGTTAGTGCAATCAGAATGCTATTCTGGGGAGCCTGGGTTCAAATCTCAGCTGAGGCATGTATCCTTTCTCACCTCTGTTTGTATGTGTCCCATAAAATATGCACCCCAGACTCCTGTGTGACTGTTACAATAAAGAAACTGTTTGTTTATGTCAGTGACCACAGTGAAGTTCAGTTTGGAGTGGATTTCCTTCAAATATTTTTTATCCTATATTTTGTATCCTGAATAGTGCAGAGGAGATGCTACATCTCATTGTCCTAGGGATCTTCAGTTACACATTTCTGCACTGTATTTACACAGGCTGTCCCAGATTAGATGCAATATCTTTGTGTGAAGCAAATAAACAAAACAAAACGATGTAAGAAACCACTATGGTTCTCAAAGGAAGTGGCAGTGAAGGTTCAAGAGAAAAAGAAAGCATTCAGGAAGTACAAGGAATCGCAGAAGGAGCAGGACAGAGAACTGTATCAGTTAAAACAAAAGGAGGCTGGGAAGGCAGTCAGAACAGCAAAGGCCCAAACCAAGGAAAAGATAGCCAACCGGTTAAGAAGGGGATAAAACCTTTTATAGGTACATCAGGGGCGAAGGAAGACCAAGGGAGGGATAGTGAGGCTTAATAAAGGGAGGGAGGGTGGGCAGAGGGAGACTGTGAAAAGGCAGAGATACTAAACAAATATTTTGGCTCAGTATTTACAAATGAAGAGGGAGGTACATAAAACAAACAGTAGAAACACTCTGGATACAGAAGTTGATACCAGCCAATATACAGAAGAAAGGGTTCTGAAAGAACTCTTAAAACTGAAGGTGGACAAAAGCAATGGGGCCTGATGGGATTCATCCCCAGAATTCTAAAAGTAATTAAGGGTAGAACTAGTGACACCACTGACTACCCTTTTAACAAATCATGGGAGGATGGGGTGACCGAGGGACTGGAGGAGGGCAGATGTGATTCCCCTCTCACAAAGTGGGAACAAGGCAGAAGCAGGAACTACAGACCTGTTAGTTTAACCTCAGTGATAGGGAAAATAATGGAATCACTTCTGAAGGAAATAATTGTTGAGTATCTAGAGGCCAGAGGGGCACAGGACCCTAGGCAGCATGGATTCTAATGGGAAGGTCATGCAGATGAATCTGATAGATTTCTTTGACTGGGTGACAAAGTAATAGATCAGGGAGTGGCTGTGGACATGGCCTACCTAGACTTTAGCAAGGCATTTGACACAGTCCCACACAAAGATTAATATACAAGTTAGCCAGCCTTGGAGTGGGTCCCAAGATGACAGCCTGGCAAAGAATTGGCTGGAGAATAGGACACAGAGAGTAATAGTAAATGGAGTCCACTCAGAAGAGAGGAGGGTTACTAGTGGGGTCACGTGGGAGTTCAGTATTAGGACGGTCCTCTTCAATGTCTTTATGCGACATTGCAGAAGGACTGGAAGGAAAAGTATGTCTCTTTGCAGATGACACAAAATCTGACAACAGAGTTGATGCACAGGGTGGGGTGAAAAGGATGAAGGGACTTGGCAAGGTTAGAGGAATGGTCAAATGTATGGCAGCTTAGATTCAATGCTAAGAAGTGCAAGGTAATGCACCTGGGAAACAAAAACCAAGGGGAAGAGTACACAAAGGGGGTGAGATACTAACAACAACAAAAATGGAAAGGGACCTGGGGGTAGTCATATCAGATGACCTAAAGGTGGGCAAGCAATGTGAGATGGCAGCAAGGAGGGCTGGGGGGATACTGGGATGCATAGGGAGAGGCATCACTAGTGGAAAACAGGAAGTTATTATCCCTCTGTACAGACAGCTGGTGAGACCCCATCTGGAGTACCTGTGCAGTTCTGGAGACCCAATCTCTGCAAAGACATAGACAGGATGGAAGCTGTCAGAAGGAGGCAACTAAAATGGTGCAAGAGGTCTGCACCGGAAGACATATGAAGAGAGACAAAAGGAGCTTAATATGTATAGCCTCGAGGAAAGGAGGAGAGGGGGACATGATAGAAATGTTTAAGTACCTCAAGGAATCAACAAATTCCAAGAGGGTAGCATCTTTCAAAAAAAAGGTGTGCAAGAACAAGAAAGCACAACATGAAGATAGAGGCGGCTCAGAGGTAATTTAAGGAAGTATTTTTTCACAGAGAGGTTGTGGATGCATGGAGCGGCCTTCCGGAGGAGGTTGTGGAGTCAAAATCAATGGTGGAATTCAAGCATGCATGGGACAGTCATAAGGCAATTCTAGGGGTTGGGGGTAGGAAGAAGTAGGCTGCTGGTTAAGTAGGATCTGCAGCTTCTCCAGTAGGTAGGGAAATGGGCAGACTGGGTGGGCCAAGCGGTCCTTATCTGCCATCAAATTCTATGTTTCTATGTTTTTAGTGAGGTTATGATTTTTGCATTTTGATAATGTATTTCTTCAGGGTAGCCTAGTCCAGGGCCCCGATATTCAAAGGAGATGCAAAGCACATCCCGGTGGATATGTGAGATGTGCCGGGCAACTCCAGCAATGCACCACAGCATGATATTCAAATGTGCGGGATGCACCTGCCACAAGGGAATGGGTCTGGGTGCACACAAATAGTATGCCATGCAAGTCGAGGGTGTGTTCCCATGCATGTACCCCACTGTGGCATACTCAGTAGGAAATTCACCCCTCACAGCCCAGAGCAGCATGGCCTACAGCTACGCCATGAATAGCTGGTCTAAGCTGGCCAGCCACCCGCAAGTGGGCTGTGGAAGTGCACCCGGGTGCACAGCAGCCTGGTAGCCCTGGTTGACTAAAGGTACCCCCTCCAATCCCCGGTCGATCCATCTCCATCCCTGAAGAGCTCCATAGTGTAGGGCCCCCATGGACCCAATCACACTAGAGGAAACCACAGTCCATATCCATAGCATAGAGGACTCCCACCCATTGCCTTGGTTCATAGACAACCCCGCTCCACCCATACACGAGCTGTTGCGGAGACTGGCACTGCTCTCCATGCCCTGCCACAGCCAGCCACCAACTGCACTGGACCTGGGATGGTGTTCTTCACTCCTAATGACTCAAGTGGCTATACCATACATTGGGGCACTACACAAGCTGCAGACCCACCAGTGTATGCAGCTGTGTGTATGTCCGTGGCAAAATGTAACCAGGAACAGACATACCTCCAATGCATGCCTTGTCGATGCTGTATCTTCCTGCTGTCATACACTCTTTCCAATTCCCCTGTGTAACATGCCACCCTCTAGAATGCTGAGGTATCCTGGGTGCCATGGGGTGCAGTATCCTGCAATGGCATTTGTAGTGTATGTTCCAGACTATGGACAGTGCATTTGTGGTTCCCCAATTGTACAAACAAATAGGTCGGCTGTAACATGCCTGTTCTGGGACCTGTGTGAGTGACTACAGCATCGGCTTTCACCCACACTGAGTAGAGCAATGGCACCAGGATGATGGATCCACATGCAAGTGCCTGAGGTGTATGGTCACTGGGTGTTATTGACCTCATGCATCTTGTACCTATGTATGACACATTCCAGCATCCTACTGCTAGTGCTTCACCACCCAAAAATGAGATGCCATTTCTTCTGGGAACTATCCAGACTAAAAATATAGTAATCAGGAGCCATATTCTAGGAAAATACATTGTAAAATTATGTAAAAGGAAGACCACATTGAAACTGCTTCTTAGCAGATCTGCATTGTGCAAATTCATTAGAAATAACAGGTAAAAGCAGCCTGAAAGCTCTCCACAGCCATATTGGCTCTGACCAGATTTTTGTTATGCATGGGCACCACTCCAGCAGTCTTCCAGAGCAAAGAAACTTTCCCTGTGGCAAGAGACAGGTAAAAAAGCATAGTGACAGGTGCTGCTATGAGAGGAGCTGCAGTTTTAATGAACATTGGTAGTAGTCCTGCACCCATCTGAGGGTATAGGGATATTAACTGTATTCATCTTTTGTTGTTGTTTGCTTTTTTTCCAATCAAAGATACAATTTTGAGTATAGTCATTCGTATCTCTAATAAATTTCATCTTCTTCTGTGCTTGTAATTTTTAATCATAGAATTGTAAGTAGTTCTTAAATTTGTTCTCACATCTCTCATAATCAGCATGTTGTTTAAAGGTACATACCTTCTGTTCCTGTTGTTTAATACCCTCTTGCAGTAAAGTCTCAATTTCATGACTAAAGTCCACAATTAATTCGATAAGCTGCAACAAAGCTGATTGGAGTATTTTATCTCATTTCTGTATAAAGGTGGTATTGTCATTCCCAAAAGTCGGGTGTTTTAGCAGGCGTAAACCACGTGGAATGCATTGTACCTTCATATATGTCTGCATGGTATGTCTTTGTGGAGGCTTAATTTATTACAAAATGATGTGGAACAAGCAAGCATGCCACTGGCTAATTAGTGTTTAAATTGATTGCCTTTGATACCATGATTCATCCTCTGATGAAATCCCTGTGTGGGAGGTGAAAAGTAAGGAGTGGTGGTATTCCACCACTTTGTTCATCTCATATTCCCACTATGGTGCAGGTGTGTATAATGCTGCATTAAACAATTTGACTACAAGAAAGATCTCTTTGGTCTCTCTGTTGAAGCATGGGTGCGGCTGTATTCATCTTTGGAAATTTACTAAGCTACCTAGCAGCACCACTCTTCCTGGTGCTCACTCTACTGATTTGGTAATTGGTAGTAGTCCATCTGAGCCAGCAGAGCCACAGTTTGGGATGGACCTCAAAAGCCAAAGAAGCTCAGTATTTGTGACAGGCCTTAATTTAAAAAGGTGGGGAGTCAGGGTCCAGCTCTTCCAGGCTGTGATCAGGACTTAGTTGGCCTTACTTGCACCATTTTAAAAACATAATTTTTATGGGTGAGAAAACTCATTTGTGTTTGAAATTGCACAGCATCTGCATGTTATTGGCTACATATAAGCTCATTGCACATTTGTACGCATATAGAAACATAGAAACATAGAATTTGATGGCAGATAAGGACCACTTGGCCCACCCAGTCAGCCCATTTCCCTACCTGATGGATAAGCTGCAGATTCTAGTTAATCAATAGCTTACTTCCTCCTGCTCCTCACTAGAATTGCCATATGCCTGTCCCATACATTCTTGAATTCTCCCACTGTTCCTGACTCCACAACCTCCTCAGGAAGGCTGTTCCATGCATCCACAACTCTCTCTCTGTGAAAAAAATACTTTCTAACATTACCTCTGAGCCGTCCCCCCTCTATCTTCAAATTGTGCCCCCTTGTTCTTGCCCATCTCTTCTTCTGAAAGATACTACCCTCGTGTACCTTGTTAATTCTCTTGAGATACTTCAAAGTTTCTATCATGTCCCCCCTCTCCCTCCTTTCCTCAAGGGTATACATATTAAGCTGCTTTAGTCTCTCCTCATATGTCTTCTGGTGCAGACCTTGCACCATTTTGGTTGCCCTCCTCTGAACAGCCTCCACTCTGTCTATGTCTTTGCAAAGATGGGTTCTCCAGAATTGCACACAGTACTCACGATGGGGTCTCACTAACTGTCTGTAAAGAGGGACAACAACTTCCTATTTTCTACTGTTGATGCCTCTCACTATGCATCCCAGTATCCCCCCAGCCCTTCTTACTGCATTCTCACATTGCTTGCCCACCTTTAGGTTATCTGATATAATTACTCCTAGGTCTCTTTCGATTTTTGTTGTTGTTATTAACTCACCCCCCATTGTGTACTCTTCCCCTGGGTTTTTGTTTCCAAGATGCATTACCTTGCACTTCTTTGCGTTGAATCTGAGCTGCCATGTATTTGGCCATTCCTCCAACCTTGCTAAGTCCCTTTTCATTCTTTCCACCCCACCTTGTGTATCAACCCAGTTGCAGATCTTTGTGTCATCTGCAAAAAGGCATACCTTTCCTTCCAGGTGCTCTCCAATGTCACTTATAAAGATATTAAAGTGGACCGGTCCCAGTACTAAACCCTGTGATACCCCACTAGTTACCCTCCTTTCTTCACTGTGGACTTTGTTTACTATTACCCTTTGCGTCCTGTTGTCCAGCCAGTTTTTTATCCAGGCTACCACCTTGGGACGCACTCCAAGGCTGGCTAACTTGTATATTGATCTTTTGTGTGAGACTGTGTCAAATGCCTTGCTAAAATCTAGGTAGGCCATATCCACAGCCCCTCCCTGGTCTACTACTTTGGTCACCCAGTCAAAGAAATCTATTAGGTTCATCTGACATGACCTTCCTGCTGTGAAACCATGTTGCCTTGGGTCCTGTGCCCCACTGGCCTCTAGGTGCTCAACAATTTTTTCCTTCAGAAGTGATTCCATCATTTTCCCTACCGCAGAGGTCAAACTGACAGGTCTGTAGTTTTCTGCCTCTGCCCTGCTCCCACTTTTGTGAAGTGGAATCACATTTCCCCTCCTCCAGTCCTCAGGTACCACACCATCCTCCCATGATTTATTAAAAAGTGTAGTCAGTGGTGTTACTAGTTCTTCCCTTAGTTCTTTTGGTATTCTTGGGTGAATCCCATCAGGCCCCATTGCTTTGTCCACTCTCAGTTTCAAGAGTTCCTTCAAAACCCTTTCTTCTGTGAATGGACTAAGATCAACCCCCCCTATCCAGAGTGCTTCTATTGACTGGATTAGGTCTCTCTCCCTGCTTTTCCATTGTGAATACTGAGCTGAAATATTTGCTCAGTATCCCTGCTTTTTCACTGTTGCTCTATGCCCAACCACCTTCCTCTTTATTCAGCCTCAGTATCCCTGCCGCATTCATCTTTCTTTGTTCCCTAATGTACCTATAAAAGGTTTTATCCCCCTTCTTAACAGAGTTGGCTATCTTTTCCTCAGTTTGTGCCTTTGCTATTCTGACTGCCTTCCCTGCCTCCTTCTGCTTTATCTGGTACAGTTCTCTGTCCTGCTCCTTCTGTGTTTCCTTATATTTCCTGAATGCTATCCTTTTCTCCTTAACTGTCCCTGCCACCTCTTTTGAGAACCATAGTGTTTTTTTCCTTCATTTTGTTTTATTGATTTGCTTCACACAAAGGCTTGTTGCCTCTGTGATGGCTGTTTTGATTATTCCCTATTGTTCCTCCACCCCTCCTTCTTGCCCATTTGCTAGTGCTTTTCTAAGGCACTCTCTAATTTTCCCAAAGTCAGCCTTCCTAAAGTCAATACTCTTGTTTTTGTATGGCTTGACTCTATGGCTGTGTTTATTATGAACCACACTGTTTGGTGGTCACTTGTTCCCAGATATACCCACTTCTAAATCTGAGATCCTTTCTCCTTCCCATTTAAAATTACCAAGTCTAAGACTGCTCCTCCTGAGTGGGTTCCAATACTAGCTGTCTGAGGCATGCCCCCTGTAGGGTGTCAAGAATGACCCTGCTCTTGGATGTGCCTGCAGCAAAGTTACTCCAGTTAACATCTGGCATATTCAGGTCCCCCATCAACAGTATCTCCCATTTTTCTGCCATTTTAAGGATGCCGTCTATCATTTCCTTGTCCATTTCCTCCCTCTGAGATGGGGGTCTGTACACAATTCCCATGCAGATTGTGGTGCCATTTCCTGTCTCCAGGGTGACCCATAGTGACTCCTCAACTTCCTGTTTACTCTTTAGCTCTGTTGCTTTAATCCCTCCCCTTATATAGAGAGCTACTCCTCCTCCTATTTTACCCACCCTGTCCCTCCTGTAGACTGTGTATCCTGGTATGTTGACTTCGCACTCATGGTTCTCTGTGTACCATGTTTCAGTGACTGCCACAATATCCAGGCAACCCTCTTCCATCAAGGCCACTAGTTCAGGGAGCTTGTTGCACAGACTATGGGCATTGGTACTCATCACCTTCCATTTATTTTTTATGGCTTTACCCCTTTTAGCCCCATCCCTGTCCTTAACACCTTTTTCTGCATTTATCCCTGTCCTGCTCCCTACTGACTTCTCTGCCTTGGTGTTTACCTCTCTAACTACTGTGCTTTGTGGGGAGGCTGGGATTTTCCTGCTCCTTTTCAGTGCCTCCTCCCTTGGCTAGTTTAAGTAACGCAAAGAAGCATTTAAACCTGTCACCTAGGATCCTGGATCCCCGGGACAGATGCAGACCATCAGCCAGTATAAGCCTGCATTCCTCCAGGTGGCTCCCCAGTCCCAGTGAAGCCAAACCCTGAGCTCCACACCAGTTTTTCAACCATTCATTGAATCCCATGGTGCGGAATACCCTAGCATCATCCTTGCCATAGACAGGCAGCACCTCCGAGAAGGTTACCGTGCATGCTACTTGTCTAAGGCCCCTCCACAACTCCACAAAATCCTCTTGCACCGCTCTGATCCCATTTACAGACAGGTCATTTGTCCCTAGATGGACAATGACATCCAGCTCCCTCCGTCGTGCAGCTGCTCCTGTGATCCTGAGGATTCGCTTCCTGTCACTCCAAACCATGGCGCCAGGCAGGCACCTTACCTCCCTATCCCCTTCCTCCCCGTCTACGCCCCCCCCAATGATTGGGTCCCCCACCAGGAGTTGTTTCCTTCCCCTGTGGGGTCTCATGCCACCCTTCTGTGGGTCTCCTTTGAGGAGGTTCCCAGCATCCTCCTTGGTCTCCACTGCAGGTGCCTCCATAGAGGATCCACTCTTGGCCAGAACAGCATATGAATTGTGGAGAGCAACAACTGGAGAGATGCACCTCTGTTCCACCACCCTCTCCCTCCCTGAGCTAACCTTGGTCCAACTGCTCCTCTTTCTTGGGTACCTCTGAGGTAACGGCGGTGGCCCTGGTGGTCCCTGGGTGGGGGAAGAGGGTTCTCGAATCCTAGCCAGGTCAGTCTGGAGGCAGACGACCTCCTCCCTCAGACCAGAGAGGTGCCTGCAAACAGGGCAGCATCACAGCCTCCAGAATGTCTCGCGGAACACTGCTACTCCACAGCCATTGCACTGCACCACTCCCATCTTGACTTATTTTGTGTCCCCTCTCCTGTTGCTTTGTATGCTTACTGTCTCCTCCCTCTATGTATTTTTACACTTACTTTCCTACTGCCTATGTGCCCTTACAACTCTCACCCTTCCTGTTCTGGGACAGGAACTTCCTATAGTCTTCAGTAGTCTCCTTCCTCCGTGCTTGGAGTCAGACCTCCAGCAGCAGCAGCTGGGGGGGATAAAGAGGTTTTTTTTTTTTTTTAGGTTCCTTCAAGGTTGCTGAAACTAATGTGTCTCAGTGATTCTTCCCTTCCTACTGCCAAACAGGAAGTTCCTGTTGTCAGTCAAATTCAGTGGCTATAAAACTAGAACTGGCTTTGGGTGGGAAGGAGGGCAATTAGTAAAAAATCTGTAGTTCTGAACTTCTGTTTCTTGCTCTGCAACCAGTTCTCTTCTGCCAGAAACAGCCAGAAGCTGTAATTGGACACAGGTGCTTTTATACACCTAAGCTGCTAAGCCTCACCCCCAATTAGATTCACTCTTTGCTCTCAGTAAATTAAGTTGATACTGCCCTCTTCCTCAGAAAAAAACACCTTTTTTTTTTACTTAAATGAGACCCCCTTCTTCTAATAAAGTATCTGATTGCTTAATCCAAATAGGTACTACTCCGGCTGAGACAGAAGTGATTAATTAGTAAAAAAATCTGTAGTTCTGAGCTTCTGTTTCTTGCTCTGCAACCAGTTTTCTTCTGCCACAAACAGCCGGAAGCTGTAATTGGAGACAGGTGCTTTTGTACACCTAATAGCTATTATTAATTGATTTTATAATACATGAGGCTAGAAACAACTCTAAATAGAGATATAGCTATTTTTTGTTGTGTAAATGTGATGTAAAAAATGCTTAAAATCTGCCATTTCATATGCACCAATGGCACATTGATCGCTGCATTCTACAGCACATGTCTGTGTTACAACTGCTTTGTTTACAGCTTTATAATAGTCAAAGTACTAACTTAGACACCATGTGACAGTGCTTCAGGTTTCCTTTGGCCATTTAATAAGTAACAGAAGTATGACAGTTTCAAATTATTGTCCACAACTCTTCAGCATATCATGGCTGCCTTTAGCATTGTCGGTGGTTTTATTATGTACCTTGAAAAGGTCACTATTGTCACTTTTGAGTAAGAAATAAATGAGGCCTTAGCCCAAAGGAGCTCCTATGATCCATTGTAATAATTTAATTGTTCCCCTTCATTAAAAACATATCTAACCTTCTTTTGAATATTTCTCCACTTTGACTAATTATTATATCCTCTGGGAGACTATTTGAGAGGTTCACAATCCTTTCCATAAAGAAATGCTTTCTTTTGCTAGTTCTAAATCATTCACCCATCATCTGTACTGCATGCCCCCTTGTTTTTGAATTGGAATCCTTAAATTTGATGTTCATTTCATTCACGAGGCAAGTATCATTTATTACTTCATAAAATACCAACAAACCAACTCTTTTTCTTCATTTCTTCAGTGTATAGAGTCCAAGCTTATCCGTTCTGTCTGTATATGGCATATCTATTGTTTCTAACATAAGTCTAGTCATTCTATGATGTATTCTTTCTATCCTGCTTATGTCTGTCTTCTTGTGCGGGTTCCAAAGTTGACTACAGAAGTCAAGGTGGGGTCTATAATAGGATCTGTATAACAGAAGCAAGATCTCTGCCATTTGAGTTTTTGTTTCTTTTGATGGCACACAGTACCCTGTTAGTCTTTGATATGGCACTAATACATTGTTCTTTAAAACCTAGATGTTTGACTATGAGAACAACCAGGTCTCTTTCTGTATTAGTGGATTTTCATACTGTGTTATGCAATACATACTGATGAGGAATGTTGCTTTTACCGGAGTGCAAGACACAGCATTTGTTCATATTGCATGACATTCCCATCTGTATGCCCAGCTTATTATTTGGTCAAGCTCTGATTGTATCTCTTTTAGATACAGCCCTGCTTGGGCTTTAGGCTTGGCCAGGAATCACAGGCCTGGCTCCCTCCTTGACCCACCTGCCCAGCAACAGCCACAAGGTATGCTGACTCTCAGAGCAGCTTGAAAGTAATGCTTCCGATTGGCTTCTCCAACCCTAAGATGAGCCCCTATTGGCTGCCACCTTTTCTTCACCAATTTCAGACTTACTTGGACTTTACAAGATCCTGTCCTGCTCGGGCTTGAGGCTCAGCCAGGAACTGCGGGCCAGGGTCCCTTCTCACCCAGCACCAGCCACAAGATCCAGCCATGCTCAGGCTTGAGGCTCAGCTAGGAACCGCCAGCTAGGCTCCCTCCTCAAACAGCCTGCTCAGCACCAGCCACAAGGTAAGCTGACTCTCAGAGCAGCTTGAAAGCTGAGCTTCCGGTTGGCTCTTCCAACCCTAAGATGAGCCCCTATTGGCTGCCTCCTTTTCGTCACCAATTTCAAACTTACCTGGACTTTACTAGGTTTGCCTGCATTAGCGCTGTACTGTCTCTGTGCTCCTCTGTTTCTCCACATTGTATTTAAGTTGCAGTAGAAGTTAGATCAACATTTAAATTGTGTAAAGCCTGATTATACTAACTTTCCTTGACTAAACTGCCTATCTAGAATGTGAAACTGTTCAGAACCTGGTGGTATTTTATGGAATCCACTGCTGCAAAACTCGGCCAAATTACTAATTGTTTAAAGGTACTGATAAGCCAGGTTGAAATGTAAATGTAAAGTGCTGTATTCTTTGTTGCTAAACTAGTGCCTACTCTGTCAGAAAGCTTTCCTCTGTATAGTGCTCTGCCTCATAACCCTCCCACCTCACTGCCCACTTGTTTACTGTTCTCTGTAATTGGCGTTCCCTCTAATCTGTCTCTCTCTTTTCTATCTAGCCCTAAGCATTTAATTTTCACCTCTTTGGCTTGACCAACTTCTCAGTGCCAAGACCTTACTCCCAGCCCCCTTCCTCTGAACCACCCTTACTTTCTCACATACGCCCACACTAACCTACTTTCCCTCTGCTGCTTTGTTTCTCCCCTAAGCCCTCCCACGGATTTAGCCCAAGCACCACAGATGCCTTTATCTCTGACCTCTGCCTCTCTGTCTCTCTGTATCTCTCTTTTAGATCCAGCCCACTCAGGCTTGAGACTTGGCCAGGAACTGCTGGCCTGGCTCCCTCCTTGACCCTTCTGCCCTGCATCAGCCACAAGGTACGCTGCCTCTTGAAGCAGCTTGAAAGCCACACTTCCAATTGGCTCATCCAACCCTAAGATGAGCCCCTATTTGCTGCCACCTTTTATTCACCAATTTCAAACTTACTTGGACTTTACTAGGCTTTCTTGCATTAGTGCTCTACTTTCTCTGAACTCCTCTGTCTCTCTATATTGTGTCCCTCCTGCCCACCCTGACCCAGGCCTCTATTAAATACTCATCCCTATAATTCCCACCCTACACCCCATTGGATTTCCTGATTTGACTACACCATGCCCACCTTTAAAGGGCCACTACATTCCCTGAGCAGTACATCCCTGGGCTGTCTGGTCTCACTGAAGACTAAAACTCCAACCTCTCACCTTTACTCCTCTCTGACTATGGCACACATGCTGTATCCTCACTCTCTGCTCCCCCCACCCCATGCAAAGTGCTATTTCACCCTACACTTGATCACTCATGGGCCCACCATCAGGTGAATCTAGCAAGATGGCTCTTTTTGCCACCCTACCAGCCGCCTGTTTCATGCTGCTGGTAATTCCATCCCTAACAGATCTTGTAATGCTACTATGCTGATCCTGGCCCCCCACTTCTGGGATAGAGACCATCTTTGAGCATTTAGCGCTGTTACTTCAATCCTAGCCACAGACCTTGCCACTCTTCATATGCACAGGGACCTGCCACCTCATCACTACCCAAGGCTGTCTACTGGATGCCCCTCATGGCAGTCCCAGCTAGCAACTGTCCTGGTGCTTATCTTCCATCATGATAATAGCAAGGTGCAACACACCCCAAGAAGATCTCATAAAATGAATAGCAAGCTACTGAAGGAATACCTATGAAGATTTGCCATACTGTTATTGCTGCTCTCTAGTAACATCCACACCAACCCTGTCCCCCACTTCAAACATGATACCACCTTAAAGAAATCTGGGCTGCTCGGTATAGCCTCAATCAACATCTGCAGTCTCCCCAAAATAGACAACCTGCACACATGAGTCCTGCACCACAACCCTGATGCATTATCTGTAGTTGAGACCTGGCTTTCACCTAAAATCCTTGATGCCTCTATCCAGATCCCAGGTTATACAGTTTTTAAGCAGGATAGACTCACTAAAAAAGGAAGTGGCTGTGCAATCTATCTCAGGAACAACCTTCAGGGTCTCATCCTGCTGCTGCCTATCTCTGGGGACAATATGCAAACAATTGCTATCCAAGTGTTTCTAGGTGCACATAATAAAACAATTACCATACTGTCTTTATATATCCCACCCAGGCTAACAGTAACTGGTTTTGACTCTCACTTAGACTGCTTGAACAGCCTTAGACTAAACTCAGAAATCATCCTTTTGTGGAATTTCAATATCAACTTGCTTTCCCCAGATACTAGCCCCTATAAGGACGCTATCTCAGCAGCTCACTTCTCCCAGCTTATTGAGACACCTACTTGAACTAACTATAGAACTGGCACAAGTACCCTTGTTGGATTGGGTTCTCGCAAACTGCTCTGACCACATATTAGACACTACTGTTTTACCTGATGCCCTTAGCGACCACTCTGCTGTTCTAGTCAGTTGGGCTAACAAATTCACCACGCCGTCTGCTAGAACAATCACATCCAGGGTCCTCACCCATGGTCATCTTGAGCTCATGAAATCAGACCTTTGTCACCTGGACTGGACACTAATCCTCATTACCTGCGATGTTGATACCGTGCTTGAACAGTTCATCTCACAGTTCAACACCATTTGTGATGAACACGCCCCTCTTAAGAAATGAAAAATCAAAGTCCATTGTAATCCCTGGATCTCCACTAATCTTATTGAAATGTTGAACCTGAGGGGACCATCTGTGGCACAAGGCTCCTTCCACAAGTTCTCAGTCCGACATCCAGAATTACAAAAAAGCAAGAAATTAATTTACCAGAGCAATCCACAAAGCCAAATCTCAGTACTACAAAGAAGCCCTCACCAAAACATGTAACGATGGATGAAAGTTCTGGAGTAGCCTCAAGGAAGTAAATGGAAAGGACTCCAAATCAGCCCCCTCTATGTTCAGTATAGATGGTACTCCTTCTCTTGAGCCAAGATCCATTGCTAACTCCTTCAATAACACATTTACCGATCTCAGTGGTGTACTCCCCTCCGATTTCTTCAGTCCTTCCACCCCACGCATATGCCTGAGGAATTTAGAACAGCCATCTACCCACCCTCCTTTTTACTTCAAAGTTGTCACTACAGATGAAGCAAGGAAATACCTACTCAAGGTGCTAAGGAAGACTAGGTTCAGTGGGGATACACTCAATCTAAAATTTGCCCCCCTTACCCTGGTGGAAATCCTTTCACATCTAATCTATATAATAAACCTATCGCTTAGGTACTCACAATTCCCTCAAAAGTGGAAATCTGCCATTGTGACGCCTGTCCACAAGGGTGGGCTTCATTCCCTTCAGGGTAATTACAAACCCATTTCCATTCTACCTCTTCTCTCAAAGGTCCTGGAATGTATAGTAGTGGATCAGTTGGTCGAATACCTAGAAAAATATAACTTACAATGCCTATAGCAGCACAGGTTTAGGGCTGGTCACAGCACCACTGCTGCCTTACTTGAGTTCATGGGTTTCATTCACAATGCCTTTGACCAAGGTCACCTTGTTGGAGCAGCATTCATCAAATTGACCATAGCATTCAACACAGTTAATCATGCCCTCTTGCTTGACCAGCTCACCTAAACTGATCTCTCATGTGATGCAGTCAGCTGGTTTGAACTGTACCCACAAAACTGGTCACAAGTGAAGATTGGTAACATTCTCTCTGACATTTGAAAATAGAGGAGGAATGGCTCAGGGGCAATATGAGGAACTATTTTTTCACAGAGAGGGTGCGGGATGCATGAAACGGCCTTCCTGAGGAGGTTGTGGGGTCTAAAACTGTGGGAGAATTCAAGAATGCATGGGACAGACATAAGGCAATTTTTGTGGGGGGTAGGAAGAAATAGGCTGTTGGTTAAATAGGATCTGCAGCTTATCCTTTAGGTAGGGAAATGGGCAGACTAGGTGGTCCAAGCGGTCCTTATCTGCCATCAAAGTCTATGTTTCTAGTAAACCCATCCATTCTGGTGTACCACAAGGGTAAATTCTGGGACCTCTCCTGTTCAGTGTTTTCCTGAATAACCTCCCCAAAGCCTGCCAGGATTGAACTCTGTTATATGCAGATGAAGCTGTCCTCTTCACCAGCAATCTTGAACCACTCGCCCTTGAGATCCAACTTCAATGAAACTTTACTGAAGTAAAACGGTGGTTCAATAAACACAAACTTATTATGAACCACAAAAAGACTAAAATCATGTTGTTTACCAACCCACAAAGCAAACACAGAGCCTACCATCTCTCTATAACCAATAAAGTGAGCACTTACCTGGAACTTGTCCAGCATTTTAAATAATTGGGGATAACAGTGGACAGCACTATGTGCTATGGACTCCATATTGACAATATTGCCAAAGCCGTAAATACTCGAACAGTTCTGCTACATAGGCACAAGCATTGCCTGACCCTGAAAGCTCTTAATGTGGCTATTCACAGCTCTGTGGCTTCACTCGTTGATTATGGACTTGCTATCTATGGGTCAGCCTCTGACACTGCCCTTAATTGTGTCAAAGTGGCCCTAAACAAGGCATGCCGACTTCTAACTGGATCCTCAAGACTAACTCACAACTGTGACCTCTATGCCCAGACCAACTGGCTCCAATTCAAGAACAGACTCTCCTACCAGGCTTGTTTGTTAGCTAAAAAATTATGCCTAGTTCTATTCCCCCCTGGGATCCAGAAGCTTCTAATCCCCTACATCAATCGACTTCAAACCAGAAGATCTGATAGACTGTTCTTCAAGACCCCCAGCTGTCACACTTCCCAAGGTCAAAGGTCTTTCATGCGCCAAGCTCCACTCTGGTTTAACTCCCGACTGGGCAACATATCCTCAGCTCCTACATTGGGTTCTTTTAAATGAAAGGTCAGACAACACCTTGTTGCTTCCTCTAGCTGTGACTGCTTCCACTAACTTAGTCTTGCTGCCTCTAGCTATGACTGCCCCCACTAACCCGGTGTTCATTGCACTTGCACCTGCTGCTCTCCCACTTCCCACTGTCCTCTGCCCACTGTGCACTACCTACCTTCCTCTCCCTCTGCCCACTGACTACTATCTTTCTGTTCTCCCCACCCCATCCTTTTCCCTCTACTAACCCTCTCTCCTCTGTCCTCTAGACTCTCCTCCTGCTACCTCACCCTACCTCTCTTCCACCTCTTCCACCTCTCCAACCTTGACTAGGCCATGCGGGCTGACCCCCTACCCCCCCATTTCTCTTTTCTCTATGACTACATTGTTTTCCCTATCCACCCATTTGACAAAGCCCCTGGGCTGCTCACAACACCCCTGTTTGTTCTGCCCCTCACTCCTTGCCTAACTTGTACACTTGCAATGTCAACAAATCATAGCTTTTCCTATACTTTAATTGGGTTCTTCTTTGTTAGTGTTATTCAATCTACCTGTATTGTATTAAGTGCTCTGCATCAGTCGTCTAACCTTGTCTACCTGTAGTGTCTGCCTTGTATCCCATGGTGTGGAACTTATGTAAAGAACTAATAGTGCAAAGATTTTAATCCAAGATTTAAATAAATAAATAAAAAAGTGCCCCTTTAATGTCATTCAAGGTACCATAAGCCAAACTAGTTTTGTTTCATCAGCATATTTTCTAAGTCGGTTTTGTTATTATCACTTAGATCAGCTATAAGTAATTGGAAACATACTGGGCCCAGGAATGAAGCTTGATCCTGACTCGTACGCCTCCCCTCTCCAGACAGGTAGCTGTTCACCACCACCACCCTCTGGGTTCTGTCAGTGAAACACTTTCTTGTCCACATCCCCATACTTTAATCTGTTGATTTATGTTAATTTCTTAATAGCCACCTAATGTGGGACAGTATCAAATGCCCTACAGAAGTCCAAAAGAATCACATCAGCTGGTCTACCCTCATCCAGTATTTTACTTGTAACTTTATAGAAGAAAATAAGATTTGTGATACAGGAGTGGCCCATGGTGAAACCATGTTGATCCATATCTACCACCTCCCATGATTTTATATGTTAAAGTAAGCTGTCCTTTATTATTGATTCTAAGATCTTATCAGGCAAGGATGTCACACTAATGGGGCAATAGTTACAAATGTCCTGCTTTGTCCCCTGTTACTGGATTGGGGTTATCCATGCTGTTGTTCAGTCTTGTGGGGCATCCCCTGTGCTTAAAGATTTGTCAAACAATATTTTCAATGGGATTGTAATACTGTTACTCATTAGTTTTAGCAACTGGTGGATTATGTTATCTTTACCAAGTGCCACAATTTTTTAAGTTTGTTTATTTTCTTAATTATTTCATCGTTTTTGTACTGTGGTGGTTATGTTTTGTAATCATATTCTGTGTGTTGATTACACTTGGTTTAGAATAGAAAGTACAAAAATATCTGTTGTATGTATTAGCCATATCGACCGGGTCTGAAATGGTTTTGTTTTGCACAGTGATTCCAATCAATCTTGAATCTGGCTTCCTTAAGGAGTTAATATAACCATAACACTGTTTACTGTTTCTTTTTGTGTCTGTTCTTGCTATTTTTATTTCCATTTCCTTTTCTGCTTTGTTTATAGCATTTTTACATGTTTTTGTGCCTGTTTAAATTTTTCCCATGCTGTTTCTGTTTTTGTCTGCTTGTAATATGCATAATGCTTGTTTTTTGGTTTTTATTAGTTTTGTTATTTTTTTAGTCAATCATTTGGGCTTAATCTCTTTATTGTTGTGTTTTTTATACATTTAATGTGTTTATCACAAGTGCTCTGCATAGCTTGTTTTATGAGTTCCCAACTTTCCTCAATGGTTTTGTCCTGAAGGAGGTTATTCCAGTTAATCTGTGCTACTTCTGAGTTTATTCTTTCTAGATTGGTTTTCCTGTATAGGTATACCTCAGTACAACCTTTTATTTTTTGATGTGCACACTGTGCTGTGAAGTATAAACATAAGTGGTCATTATTACCCAGTGGCTGAGTCACTCACACTCTCGAATATCAACATTTTCTGTACTTAGTACCAGATCCAGTATGTTTTTTCTCTTATTGTCTTTTTTATGTACTGAACTAGGTTTTGTTCTAAACAAGTGTTAAGAAACAAATCACTTTGTTTAATAGATAATGTTTCATTTTTTCAGTCGATATCACTATAGTTTAGGTCACCCGTCAGCGCAAATCTTCCCATATCACAGGCATTTATTAATTCCTGTACTATCTCCTGGTTTGCTTCCTCATCTATGTTTTGTGGTCTATAACAAAGACCTACTGTAATTTCATCAGAGGTATTAAGGTTGACTTGTAACCATATTGATTCAGTGGTGACTCTGTTGTTTTAAATTTTATGTGATATATCTATCACTGTAAAATCATTTGAAATGTATAGTGCTAGTCCTCCTCCTTTCTTTGTATTCCTGTTTAACCTCAGTAGATAATATCCTGGAATATTTTTATTCCAGGTGTCATTTTCATTCCACCAGACTTCTGTAATAAAAAAAGTATCAGCTGTTTCTTCTGAATTCAAAACTGTTTGTAGTTCACCAAACGTTTTATTTAGGCTTCTTGCATTACATAACGGGCACTTTATTCTGTTTTTGTCCCTACTGTTCTTATCTTTCCATTGTTCCATACTGTGGGGTATAGTAATTACTTTCTGTGTGCTCTTACATTTCTCCCCCACCCCTGGCTTTACTAATTTAAAAGGAGTACTTCCATGTTTTCTTTTATTAGCCTTGCGAGTATAAATGCAACATTATTACTTAGATGAGGTCCATCTTTTTTGTACAGGTGGTTTCTGTTGTAAAAATGAGACCAGGTATCTATATATCTTAGATCTTCTGTTTTATACCAGTTTTTAGTCTAGTATTTATTCTTATGATGGTATTATTTTTTTCTCTACAGGCTTTTGACACTGACAGTATCCCTGATATAAATACCTCTGTACTTTGTTTATTTATTTCTTTGTCTGAGTCTATCAAATCTTAACAAATGTCTTTCTCATGTTTGTGACCATTATTGGTACCTACATGGATGGTCACTTCGGGGATTTTGCTACAGCTTCTTAATATGCTTGTGGCCCTAGTTCTGATGTCTTTGATTCTTTCCCCCGGGAAACATGAAACCAGTCTATTATGTGTATCATTCCCACACATGACTGCATCACAACATCCTTATGATTGAGTCTCCCAAAACTTCCATTAGTCTGGGCTCTTGCTGTTTTACAGTGTTTTTTGTAGTCCGACTACTTATGCTTTCACATTCCTCATTTAATTGGGTTCAATGTCTGTTTGATAATGTTCACCCTTTAACTATTTCAGCCCTTCTGCCTTTTTTATTTCCTTTGCCTGGTCTTGCAGTGCACCAGTCACTTTCTAAGTATTCACCAACATCCTCCCTTCTCTTTTTGTTCTCCTTTCTTCCAAGTCTGTGTCACTGCTATTGTGTTCTTCTCTCCTCGTTCTTTTTCTACATGTTCCAGTTGTGTGATACTCACAGAGTTATTCATGATTCCTGAGTCAGCTTCCAAGGTTTTCATAAAAATGTTGATACCTTTCATTTCTTGCAATTTCTTGTCTCTAATTCTAAGTCATTAAGTTTGGACTTCAGTATATCATATGCATGACATTTTATACACTGGTATACTTCCTTGACTATCAAATGAGATCTTTCTGTAAAGATTTTACACTTCACACATTGTATTGAAGAGCCCTCCTTGCAGAGTAATTGCAAGAGCTCACCGGCTGTAGCTTAAAAACTTAGAAAAAGGTCTTGGGGTGGTGGGGGATGGGGACATGGCTTTTTTTTGTTTGTTTTTTTGTTACCTAAACCTTTCCAGTTGGGTGCTCACCAGTACTTACTTTAAAGGAGTGCTGTTTGCAGTGCTTACACTCAAAGTCTAAATCCCCATAGCATGTTGGCTAATTGGCATTTAGACACGTTAGCCAAATAACAAAAATCATAGTCAAACTATTAAACATCACAGAATTATGATACTGGTGGGGCTGTTGTAGCAATTTGGCTACTCAACCAATGTTACATGTAACTAAATACCGAAATGCTTAACAAAACAATGTTTGTAAAGTCATGTAATCATTATAATCTAGAGGTGCTGCTGTGCATTACTGTTTCTCTCTTTCATGCTCTTTCTCACTTTTGTTCTCTCACCTGCATGGGGGGGGTGCTGGCTGAGCAGATGTATATGGCCTGTCTGATGCAGGAGAAGTCTCAGTGTGCCCTGGAGGAATATGTGAGAAGGCAATATCCTAGCCAGCCAAGCTGCTTCGACAAACTCTTACTGAGACTGCCCTCCCTCTACACAGTCTCATCCTCAGTCTTCAAGCAGCTCTTCTTCATCCGCTTGGTAGGTAAAATTCCAAATGAGACTCTGATCTGAGATATGTTACTGTCTGGGAGCAGCTTTAACTGGCCTTATATGTCTATTCAATGTTCATAAAGGAGAGGGAAAATGACTGAGCCAGAGGGGGACCAACAATATACATAAACAGAAACTAATTTTACTGAGACACAAAAAAAAAATCATTGGGATCTGATGTGTGAGCTCATTAAAAAGGACCTCATGATTGTCTTTATGAAAAAGGACCACAGACATACTGTTAATAATATTACAAAAAGCATGGACCTCTAATAATTTTTTTGTGGACTGATATGGATGAACTCTCACTTTTTGGTCAAAACTTCCTCCAACTGATGACCTTGTTGGACTTTACACAGGTAGTTACCGCTGCAACCCATTGTCAGGGCCACTCCTTGGACCTGGTGTTCCTGCTGGGGATGGAGGCTGCTGACTTGGTGGTGGAACCAGTTGGATGGTCTGACCATCACTCTATCAGATTCTGTTCTGAGGTGCCCCATGAGACCAGCCTCTTTGGAGATGGTCTGGTACAGCCCTTTGAAGGGTATTACGCCAGAGAGTCTGTCGGCAGTGCTGGACCTATTGAGTTGGCCATTGGAATGCTTGGATCCAGGGGATCTAGTAGTGTACTATAATAGTGTGGTGCTGGAGGCCCTGGATTCCATAGCTCTTGTCCGTGTTCGCTCCTCCCTCTCCATCCTCAGTCCCCTTGGTTTGATGGGACTTTGAGGGAGTTAAGGAGAGTGGGGCAAAGTTTGGAACAGTGTTGGCTGAAATCTGGTCTGGAGGAGGACAGACTTAGGTTGATCGTCCATTATTCAGACTATCAATCAGAAATCTCCTGTAAGAAGGCAGAGTTCCCATCCAGGGAGATTACTGCAGCAAGAAATCGATCTGCTCATCTCTTTTGGACCATGGACAGACTGTGCAATCCAGCCTATCTATGGGGCCAGAGAGCCTTTTCACAAGTTAAGTGTGAGGAGTTTGCTTGATTTTTTGCAGCTAAGGTGTCATCCATCAGGTCAGAGATCTGTTCAACTCGTTCAAATGAGTACGGCGGAGGTCGATGCAAGGGCACAGACACCCAGTCTGTCTGGACATATTTTGATCAGCCAGCGATCATGGATATCATGAAGATTGTTCTGGGCTTGCGACCGACTTACTGTAGTTTGGATCCTGGTCCAATGCACCTCCTTGTTGGGTGTATAGATATCATCATACCAATCCTTGTGGAGATAGTCTGGTGTTTGCTGGTTCAGGGTGTGTTCTCTGATCCATTGAAGGAGGTGGGGGGACTCCCCTGTTAAAGAAACCATCCAGCAACCCAGATTGTCTTGCAAACTACAGACCAGTCTCTAACCTACCCTTTTTGGGTAAGGTTATTGAGAAGGTAGTCGCGTTGCAGCTTGAGAATTTTATTACCACCCATAAAGTCTATGATTCTCTCCAGTCTGATTTCAGGAAGAGGCATAGTACCAAGATGGCATTAGTTCAGGTGATGAATGATCTAATAGCGAGGGATCGGAGGAGTTGTTCAGTCTTGGTCCTCCTCGATCTCTCTGCAGCAGTTGGCACCGTGGTTCATGGGGTGTTGTTGGAAGGCCTGCGGCTAATCTGTGGACTGTTGGGGATAGTCCTCAGATGGTTCCATTCTTATCTCATGGGCAGGTCTCAGAGGGTGGTGTCTGGAATTTTTTCCTCTGCCCCCTTTGCCCTGTCTTATGGGGTCCCATAGGGTTCTGTACTATCCCCCATGTTGTTCCCAGTGTATATGCTGCCATTGGGAGACATTATAAGGTGGTATGGGCTGAGTTTTCACTGCTATGTGGATGACAATCAGCTCTACATGTCCTTTGAACCTGAACAGAGTAGTGATGTCTTGGTATTTAACAGCTGCCTTGCTGAGATTCAAGATTGGATGAGTTCTAACTGGTTGAAACTAAACTCGGATAAGACTGAGGTGTTGGTGGTGGACTCAGGTCACCAGGTAGAGAAGTTGACTCCTAGGCAACCATCTGGAATGGTGCTGGGGGGTGATCAGTTGAGACCTTGTGAACGGGTACGAAATCTGAGAGTTGTGCTTGGCAATGAACTGATGCTTAAAGCACAGGTGTCAGCAGTTGTCAAGTCCTCATTTTTCCATCTGAGGAACATCGCCCAGATAAAGCACCTTGTTCTACCCCATGACCTTCCTGTTTTAGTTCACACCTTTGTGTCACTCGTCTTGACTACTGCAATGCTCTATACCTGGGGTTATCGGGGGTGGATCTCCATCACCTACAGCCAGTGCAAAATGCAGTGGCAAGACTGCTGACTGGGCAGTCGAGATCTTGCCATGTCATGCCTGTGCTGCGTGGATTGCACTGGCTGCCGGTGCGGTGGGGGATCACCTTCAAGGTTGCATTGCTGACCTATAAGACCCTACATGGACAGGGACCGGGTTACTTGCAAGACCTACTTCAGCCTTACTACCACCCCCACATCCTCTCCACTCCACTCCACTGATGAGGGATTGCCAGAGGTTCCCAGGGTTAATCTGCAGACATCAGGTACTAGAGCATTTGCTTTTGTAGCCCCGACCCTGTGGAATTATCTACCTCGTTGGATTAGAGAGTGCTCGTCCACCAAGACTTTTAAATCCTCTTTGAAAACATATTTATTTTACTTAGCAGTTGTGAAGAATATCTTGTCTTATATCTGCTGCCTTTTAATTTGTGTATTTTAACTGTTTATTTGTTGTTTTAGTATTGTATAAGCGCTTTGATTTTTGAAAAGCGCTTTATAAATAAAATATGATTTGATGATTTGATATACTCTGTACAGAAAAAAAAGAAAACTAAACTGAATCATGTTTATAAACATACCATGAACATTGTTCTCTGTTTTGTAAAATATTGGTCTCTATTGACATTTTTTTTTTTAAATTTAAAACATCATATGCGCATTAAAAAAGAAAACAGAACTTAGGGGGAAAATAACATTTTCCAAATAATTATTAAAACTTGGCCTGTGTCTTTGAATTTATATCTGTCTTGTATTTTTTTCTGGTTCCAAACCAGTTTACCTGTGATTCTATAGTAATAATTTTTGATATAGCCTTTTGCTTCTTATTATGTGAGCATACATACAAACAAATGAAGAAGCCAGTAGTAGAAGGCCATTTGGTCTATCAAGTCTGTTAGCATTGCAAGGTCCACAGCTTGAGCTAATGTTCCTGCCCTCCCACCACACTCCTTCCATCCTCCCTACCCAAGCTCTTTACCTTCCCCTATGCCTATCCCAGCCTCTCTGAAAGCTACCCACTGTTTTAAACAAGATGACCTCTTCCAGCAGCGCATTTCAAGTGTCCACCACAATTTCTGTGAAGAAGTGCTTCCTGACCTCACTCCTAAACCTCTCACCCTCCAGCTTAAGACTGTGCCCCCTCATGTTATGGTTGTCACTTAGCTTAAAGAGACTCTTCTTATCAACCTTATTTATCCCTTTCAAGTACTTGAAGGTCCCAATCATGTCCCCTCTCTCTCCTGTCTTCTAGGGAGTACATGCTCAGTGCCCTCAACCTCTCCTAATACAGTATGCTTTACCCTGCTGACCCACTATCATCTTTGTAGCCCTCCTCTGGACCTTCTCCAGCAGGTTAATGTCCTTTTTGAGATGTGGGCACCAGTACTGAATTCCATACTCTAAATGTGCCTTACCAGTGACCTGCACAAGAGCAGTATAACCTCCTCTCTCCTACTACTGATCCCCCTAGATATGCATCCCAGCATCTTGTTTGCCTTTGCTGCTGCTTTCTTGCACTGTGTGGAGTGCTTCAGGTCACTAGTGACCATCACTTCCAGGTCCTTTTCCTCCTCTAATGCAGATACTCAGACTCCACCCAGGTAGTACTGTGTCCTGGGATTCTTGGCTCCAATATGCATAACTTTGCATTTTTTGGCATTGAAGCCAAGATGCCAGATCCTGGACCACCTTCCCAGCTTTTCCAGATCTTCCTGTAGTTCCTGTATCCCTTCAGCTGTGTCCACTCTCCCACAGAGCTTGGTGCCAACCACAAATAAACAAATTGTGCCCTTAATGCTATCCTCAATGTCATTGATGAAGACATTGAACAACACTGATTCCAGCACCAAGCCCTGCAGGACCCCACTGGTTACCTCTCTGGTGCCAAATAACTCTACCCCCAAAACTACCCTCTGGGTTCTGTCCCTCAGCAAGTATTCCACCCATCTAGCCATCTTTTTCTCAACTCCAAGATCCAACCACTTCCTAATCAACCTTTTGTGGTGCACAGAATGAAAGGACTTGCTGAAATCAAGATAGTGGATGTCTACCGCTTGGCTCCTGTCTACTGTCTTACTGACACAGTTAAAGAAGTCAATCAGATTCATTTGACATGATCTCCCCTACCATGAACCCAAGCTGCCTCACTTCCTGGAGACCATACTCCTCTAGATATTCCACCAACCTTTTCTTTAGTATGGTCTCCATGAACTTGCCCACAATGGAGGTCAGACTGACTGGTCTGTAATTCTCTGGGTCATCCTTGGGACTGCTTTTGTGAAGGGGCACTGCATGTGCTGTTCTCCAGTCCTGTGATACCACATCTGACCTTAGTGAACTATTAAATATGTCTGCCAGTGCCCTGCCAGCTCCTCAGCTAGTTCCTTTAGTACCTTTGGATGTAGTCTGTTTGGGCCTGGTGATTTGTCTACTTTCAATGCCAGTAGCTCCTCCCTCACTCTATCCTCCCCATCACTACATCAGTGTTCTGTGTGTGATGTATGTTGTCCAAGCTATGTTCTTCAAGAATTAAAAATGAAGTGAGAATTTAAACAAAAAATAAAGGAATTTAGCAAAAAAAAGAGAAAAGTCCTGTTGCTTGAGACTTGCCATGAGGACTTTATGTGGAGATAAAAACACCTATTAGAATATTATGCCAAAACACAGAAATACCTTATAGTCCAGGAATAATATTTTACAGTTACTCCTAAAGTGTACCCTGGGAGTCAGCTTCAAAGCAGGCCAAGGGGGAAATGATCTCAATAAATTTATATTATTATGTATCCAGTCAGATGCAAACAAAATGATTTTGCCTAATCACTGTATCTGTATTTTTTCTTTAATGGTTCAAGGCCTTCATCTTTGGCTGTGTATTTCTTGTCAGACCTGTTCTTCTTTAAGTGATGTATGCAGACCTTTCTGGACAGTCATGCATTCTTTTTGAAAAATCAATATTTTTTCCTTCCTGTTGCCATTACTTGGGTTCATTCTCAGGGTGCTCATTACTGGATGCCTTGCCTCTTTCTTGTGTTCTTCAGCACCCATTCATGGCATATGCCTTTATTGTATAATATCTTACCTATGTTCTGTATGATTTGTATGTTACTGTTGACTGTATGATTTGTATTTTACTGTTGACTGTATGATTTTGTATACTCTGTTGACCTATGTTCTGTATGTTTTATATATTATTGTTGATTGTAAGTATACTGCCCTTGTACCCTTCCCGCCAGGATGCACCTTGAGATTATTTATTTATTGAATTTTGATGACCAGGTAGGCCCACTGGGCCCCGGAGGTCCCTTTTTCATGGGCGACCTGGGATTTACAGGACTAGTATGATACACGATTAGTACAGATTTAGCATATGGCATGTGACATGTTAACATATAAATATAGCAGTGATATATTACATAGCAGGTTACATCGAATTATTGAAGTGAACAATTAGCAACACTGTTGTTCAGTGTGCCCTTCCTGGTGAAACTTTTCAATAAATAAATAATAATAGATAAATTAATATATCTATTAAAATGTGTTGAGACATATGGCAGTCTATTATAGCTCAGAACTGTGACCTGCAGTGGTTATGGTTACATTTTCTAGACAAACTGTTTACACTCTCGGCACTGCTATAAGGGCTCTGTATTTTTGTTTATTTTCTTATTTGTCTCTTTGTTTGCTGTGAGTATATCCACATGAAGTGCTGTGTTGAGATGATTCTTCCTGTGAGATTAAAAACTGATAATTTTTTTTTCACGTACTACTTTTCTAAAGGTGTTTGTCACAGATACATGCTTGTCTTTAGACTTCTCTAGCAAAAAGTTAAAGGAATGCTTTATATGTGATTTTATGAAGTGATTGTCAATTAGGAGAACCAGGAGTCAAGTCAATGTTATTTTTAACTGCAATATGAAGAATCCAGAATTCTTTATGAGAATGTCTCTATTTTGTTGCCAACATAAATAGCAACAAAATGTTTTAAATTATGTATATTAACCACAATACTGATTTAACAACTGAAAATATCCATTACAGTCCTTTTTGATTTTTCTCAAATATGCAATAAGCAAAAGCAGCTCTATAAAATTCCCCAAACACATGCAATGGTTATTAATGTATCTAAAATTTTTTCATCATTAAAAGGGATCTCTAAAAGGCAGTCATGTTTAAACAGTTACAGCTAAAGTTTAGCTGTAACTGTTCTTGAAACCCCTGTCTCATAACAAATAAGTGGCAGAGCTGCAAATATATAGATATGTCCTAGATGAGACATTTATTTATTTATTTATTTATTTCCATCTAGGATTACAATATCTTTGAGCCGAGGCTCTTTTACAAAGGTTCCATGTCAGCGTGTGCAACAGTCATCATTTTCAGCTGCAAACATGTAGTCATTGACTTACAGACATGTAATAACCAGTACAAAGACTTGAGATGTGAGCAAGACAAGGGAAGAGGGGTGGGTGGGGGAAGTGAGGGTAAGAAGATCGAGGGGAAGGATGTGCAGGGGTAAGGGGAGTATGGGAGGTGGTTGGGGTGGGGGCAGGAGTGGAGATAAGGGGGAGGTGGGAGAGGGCTGGAGACAATGCAGCCAGGGGGCCTTGTTGAGGGAATACACAGACATCTTTTCTGTGTATTCCCAAATGCAGCTTGGATTATGTTTTTTGAATGGAGTAAATGATTTGAGTAGAGTATGCAATAAACAATTTCTTGTCTAAGGGGCTCCAGTAAAGTGTTACATTTTAATTTTCATTTTAAAATTGATGTAAACATGTTATGTCATATTGGCACAGCAAGAAGTGGGTTAAATATGGCTTGCAAATGCTATTTTGCAGACCTTTTATTGAAGGTTTCCTTTTATATTTAATAAATAATGGTTATTATTTAATGTACTATGGTATCACAGAAGGTTTCTTGAACCAGTAGTAAAAAGGTTAAGTGTCTGAAGTAAAAGCACCCATTTCTTGTACAGAGAGAGAAAAAATATTTGTAAACAAAAATGACAGAGAATGATTGAAGAAAATATTTTAAGCACTTAGGTGGTAATCATACATGAAATGCTGTTACTATGAAGGTTTTAGTATAAAACAGTCAAAAGTTCATTTATTTTCTTAATAAAATCAGTCATTGACTGACTGTGAGAATGTTTCTCTATAGTTTCATTGAAGCAGATTTTAACAGATGTAGTGGCATTGATTTTTTTTTCAAAACAGAAAGGAGATTATATCTGAGGTTTTCAGAAGGAGTTTCAGAAACTTAGAGGCTCGACATTATTCAGCAAGTAAAACAGATGTGTTTCATCATCAAATATGTTATTGTTGACAACACAATATTGCCATTACAAATGAATCTTATCAGAATATAATTTAAAATAAATAAAATAAATATCTTACCTCATAAACTACATCGGTTGTTGCCTACATATGACAATACAGCTGATCTGTTTAAAATCTATTCTCTCTTTACACAGTTCTATCCTCATTTCCTTCTCTCTTACAGCCACCAATTACTATTATAATAAAATTATCCTATTATTTTTATCACTTTTCCCCATGTAATGTTTGAATAATGTGTTTTTTTAGATACAATTGCCCTACACATCTTAGCAATGTTTACCACCTGTAGTGGATTTTTGTTTTTCATTGGTAATTAAACTGATATTTAATTTCCATATCCAAATTCTGTAAGATGCTACTCAAAAATCTATTTCTTTCAAATGAGTATGGGGCAGAGTAATAATAAATGTAGGGGCGTATCATCATCCAAGCCACAGGCACATCTACCACTGGATATCCACCCATATGGGAGGTGGATCAGGGGAGGGCAGTGGACATGGCCTATCTGGACTTCAGCAAGGCCTTTGACACTGTGCCACATAGAAGACTATTACACAAACTGGGGAATATGGGTGTGGGCAGGACAGTAGCATGGTGGGTAGGTAACTGGCTGGGTAGCAGGACACAGAGGGTGGTGGTAAATGGCTGTCACCCCACAGAGGGAAGAGTGACCAGTGGGGTACCACAGGGATCAGTGCTGGGACCGGTCCTATTCAACATCTTCATCAGTGACATGGCGCAGGACCTAGAAGGTAGAATTTCACTGTTCATTGATGACACAAAGCTCTGTAACAGAGTAGACACACCAGAGGGTGTAGACAGAATGAGAAGCGACCTGCGGAAACTTGAAGAATGGTCAGGGGTTTGGCGGTTGAAATTCAATGCAAAGAAGTGCAAGATAATGCATATGGGGCACAATAACCCTGGCACAATATATCAGTTGGGGGGTAAGGATATAGCATGCACCAAGCAGGAAAGGGATCTTGGGGTTATCATCTCTGATGACCTCAAGGTAGGAAACAGTGTAACAAGGCAGCAGGTAAAGCAAATAGGATGCTGGGATGTATAGGCAGGGGCATTACCAGCAGGAAGGGAGGTCATAATTCCGCTATACAAGACACTAGTGAGGCCCCACCTGGAGTACAGTGTACAGTTCTGGAGACCATACCTACGTAAGGACATAGACAGGGTAGAGAAGGTTCAGAGGAGGGCAACAAAGATGGTGCATGGATTGCATCACAAGTCCTATGAAGACAGGTTGAAGGAACTGAACATGTACTCCCTGGAGGAGAGGAGGGAGAGAGGGGTTATGATAGAGATGTACAGGTATCTTACAGGGAGGAACAGGGTGCAGGAAAACACTATTTTTAAGCAGAAAAGATGTTCCAGGACTAGAGGGCATGGGATGAAGTTGGAGGGAGGACGATTCAGAGGAAACATGAGAAAGAATTTCTTCACAGAGCGAATTAGTGGACAAGTGGAACACCCTGCCAGAGGAAGTGGTGGGGGCTGAAACAATCACGGGATTTAAGAATGCATGGGGATAGACATAAAGGAATTCTGGAGGTCAGGGGTAAGGTACAACAGACTTCTAAGAAAACAAACTGAACTTACAAGCTCAAAAGAGCAGACTGGGTGGGCCATAGGCCCTTATCTGCCGACACTGTCTATGTATCTATGTATCTATGTATCTATATGTTTTCCTTAAATTTTGGCTGTCCACATAGCCAAATCTTACCTTAGTATAAACTTTTCTAATCTTGGGATTTTTTTTTTATTTTTACCAGATAATCCTGAATTGCAAAGATTCTGCTGATGTTATTAGACAGCCATATATTTAATTTACAATGTTTTGCTAATTCCCTGTCTTGTTGAATATAGATATCTTCAATTCTGATTTTCACAGTTACTTTAATTTCTTCAAAAGGAGAATAAATGATTTCTGTAATACAATGAAGTAAACCATATGGCTTAATAATTTCTTCCAGTGCCTGGATGCTTGGATAGAATACTCCCATTCTCTATTATATAACATCTCCTTAAGGCATATGCACGGGAGTGTGTTATCATGCATTTTAAATGCCTTAATCCAATAAAGGCAAAGTCTTTGTTCAATGCCACATTTTAAAGGTATTTGCCCTAATTCTAATCTTACTAAATATGAAGAGACACCATTAGGGACTCCCAAGATTTGTCTATAAAATTTAATCATAATAGATTCTAACCCTGCAACATTTTCTAGTCCCCACATTTCTGTACCATATAATTTCTGACTTTTCAGTTTAGCACGGAGTACCCTAATTGGGCCTTTAACTGAATGACCTCCATATTTATGTGTGAACCTGTTTACTGATGGAATAACTCTTTTAATCTGTTGGGTTATATTTATTATACGTTCCTTCCATTTCAAATAATAACTAAAGATTATGCCTAAATAGCAGAATTTATATACTTGTTCTACTTTCTTATTATTACATTTAGAAACATAGAAACATAGAAGTTGATGGCAGGTAAGGACCGCAAGGCCCATCCAGTCTGCCCATTTCTTTTTCTACCTTATAAATGTGCCATCGGACTTTGCTCTGTCAGTGGGCTATCTATTCATATTCATCTGTTTTGCTCCCTTATGCCTATCCCTTGCATGTTTGAAGCCCTGCACTGTATTCATAGCCACCACTTCCTGAGGTAGGCCATTCCATGCATCCATCACCCTTTCTGTGAAAAATAATTTCCTTACATTCCCCCTTAATCTGCCTCCCTCTAGTCTCATGCTGTGTACTCTTGTCCTGCTATTTTTCTTATATTCAAACATGTTAGACTCTTTCACCTTGTTAATGCCCTTAAGGTGTTTGAATGTTTTGATCATATCGCCTCTCTCCCTCCTTTGCTCATGGGTATACATATTGAGCTTTGTTAATCTGTCCTCATATGTCTTCTGATGCAGTCTCTACACCATTTTGGTTGCCCTTCTCTGGACTGCCTCAATTTGGTTAATGTCTTTGTGAAGGTGTGGCCTCCAGCACTGCATGCAGTAGTCCAGAAGGGGCCTACTCAGTGTCTTGTAAAGAGGGATTATTACCTCCCTCTTACAACTTGTGATACCCCTACTAATACAGCCTAACATCCCCCTAGCCTTACCTACTGCTTTAGAGGTCTGCTTGGATGATTTCAGGTCATCATTGATGATGATGCCCAAGACTCTTTCTTCCCTTGTGACTGCCAGCAACTCCCCTCCCAGCGTATAGGTGGCTTCAAGGTTTCTCTTCCCTATGTGCATGATCTTGCACTTCTTTGCATTAAATCCCCATTGCCAATCTTCTGACCATTTTGCTAGTTTATCCAGATCTCTTCTCATTCTGACCACCCCATCTGGATCATCTACTCTGTTGCAGATCTTGGTGTCATCTGCAAACAGACAAGCCTTACCCTCTAGTCCATCTGCAATGTCACTAATGAAGATATTGAAGAGGACTGGCCACAGGACTGATCCCTGAGGTACCCCACTTGTGACTTGCATCTCTTCTGACTGTATACCATTTACCACCACTCTCTGTTTTCTGCCCATCAACCAGTTTTCCACCCAGTTGACCAACTTCTGACCCACCCCAAGTCTACCCAGATTATTTATCAATCTTCTATGTGGAACACTGTTGAAAGCTTTGCTGAAGTCAAGGTAGGAGACATCAACTGCTCCCCCTTGGTCCACCACTCTGGTTACCCAGTCAAAGAAATCTATGAGATTAGTTTGACAGGACCTTCCTTTTTTAAACCCATGCTGTCTTGGATCCTGTGCCCCTATGGATTCCAGGTGTTGCACTATCTTTTCCTGAAGGAGTGTCTCCATAATCTTGCCCACTACTGAGGTAAGACTGACTGGTCTGTAGTTTCCAGCCTCCTCCCTGCTACCACTCTTGTGGAGCAGGATCACATAAGCCCTTCTCCAGTCTTCTGGGACCTCTCCTGTGCTCAGAGACTCACTAAACAGTTCTGCTAATGGCTCTGCTAATTCCACCCTTAGCTGCTTAAGTACCCTGGTATGTATGCCATCAGGTCACATTGCCTTGTCCACCCTGAGCTTAGTGAGCTCTTGTAGGACCCTTTCTTTTGTGAAAGGAGTAGTGCTCACTTCCCTCCCCCCATGTCCATGGTGCTGAGCTGTGGGCCCTGCCCTACATTCTCTTCAGTAAATACTGAACAAAAGTATCTATTTAGGATAGATGCTTTTACAGGGTCCTCCTCCTCACATGCCCTCTTTTCTCCTTTGAGCTTAGCAATACCCCCTCTGGACTTTCTCCTTTCACTAATGTATCTATAGAAAGTCTTGTCACTTTCTTTTACTGTCCGTGCTAGTGTTTCCTCAGTTTGGGACTTTGCGTGCCTTACTGCCTTCCGTGCTTCCCTTAGGGCAGTTTGGTATGTCTCCCTAT
The DNA here is from genome assembly GCA_016271365.2 of Neoceratodus forsteri. Taxonomy (NCBI): domain Eukaryota; kingdom Metazoa; phylum Chordata; order Ceratodontiformes; family Ceratodontidae; genus Neoceratodus; species Neoceratodus forsteri. The sequence goes on along the minus strand of CM028134.1, from coordinate 312,214,817 downwards.
CTTCATCCACCTGTGTTCCCTTATATTTCCTGAAGGCCAGCCTTTTGGCTCTGACCTTTTCTGCTACTGTATTTGAGAATCAAAGTGGTTTCCTTCTTCTTTGCACTTCCTTTTCTGTCTAACACAATGGGATGTTGCTTAAAGTATTGCATCCTTAATGTTTGCCCCCTTTTGCCTGTACCTGCTCCCCTGTGTTTCTTTTTGTCAGGGCTAGCTTAACTCTGTTGGTCATCTTATCAAAGTCAGGTCCTCTGAAGTCCCATATTTTTGCCTTGGAATGGGATGATTTAGATGTAGTGGCCAAATTGAACCATACCATGTGATGGTCACTTGCCCCCAGGTGATCTTCTACCTGGAGATCTGTGATCCCTTCCCTGTTACAGTACTAGATCTAGGATAGCCCTGTCTCCTGTGGGTTGTTGTACCAGTTGTTTGAGGCCCTCCCCCTGCAGGGAATCCACCATGTGTTTAGTTCTGGCAGATGTTCCTGCTAGTATTGACCAATCTGTATCCGGCATGTTGAAGTATTCCATTATCAGAACCTCCCCTTTAGCTGTCATGTTTTGTATATCTTCTAACAGTAATGTGTCTATGTCCTCCCCCTGGTCTGGGGGCCTGTAGACAACCCCAGTTCTTATGGCTGTCCCATTTCCTGTTTCCACGGTGACCCACAGTTCTTCTGGCTCCTTATGTGTATTCTGAATTTCTGTAGCTTTGATATTTTCATTGACATACAGGGCCACTCCACCTCCCCCTTTTTGCACCTCAGTCTCTTCTGAACAGTACATAGCCAGGTACTGAAGTCTCCCAAGTGTGGTTACTGGTAAACCACGTCTCACTAACTCCTACTATGTCCAGTTTAGCCTCTGACATTATTGCCTACAGGTCTGGGATCTTATTTCCCAGGCTGTGAGCATTTGTGTACATGATTTTACATTGGCCAGATTTCGGTGTGTTGTTGGGTGAGGTTTGGCATTTCTCCTGTGCGTCGTATGGGGAGATGGACCTTTTTTCTTACCTGGTGATGCAAATGAACTGCAAACATGCTGAATCCCTGTTTGACCATTAGCTGAGGGGAAGGGGTGGGGCACTGCACCCCTCTCCCCATTTGCTAGTTTAAATATTCTGCAAAAATTTAATAGAGCATATGTATTTGTTCTTTCCTTTTTTTACTAAATATCATATACTTTGCTTTATCAAAGTGTATTTCCAAATCTAGTTTACTACATTGAGCATTATACCTATTTAGACTAATATTAATTCCCAGATAACTCACTGATAGGAGTACTACATCATCTGAATAAGCCAGGTAAGGGCAATGCCTGGAGCCTAATCTTGCCATGTGAAGCTCAAGGTCATCCAAACTCTCCAAAACTTTATTCAGAAATATGCTGAAAAGTATCGGGGTAGGACACAACCTTGTCTCAACCCTATATTCATTTGAATTTTCTGAGTAATATCCCCTTCTTTATTATATCTAACTGATGTGTAATTATCTTTATTAAAAATTCTCAAAATATTAATTATCCCTTCTTCCACATCATATTCCTCCAGTACTTTCCACAGTTTTACTCTATTAACCCTGTCAAAGGCAGCCTTCAGGTCTATGAATACACAGACACGTTTTTGCTTTTTAATATTTATGTACTTTTGAGCTATATGTGATAGAACAAATCACTGATCTACTGTAGAATGAGCTGGAATGAAGCCAGCTTGGGCCTCATCCAGTATTTTTTGGTTATTTAACCATGTAATTAATCTTTTGAGAATTACCTTAGTAAAACTCTTTGAAGAGTTATGAAGTAGACTAATGGGTCTATAATTATTTAAAATCCTTTTATCTCCTTTTTTATGGATAGGAATAATAATATTTTCTTTCCAAGTTTTAGGCATTAACCCTATCCTTATTTCATAATTGAATACCATGACCAATGCTGGGGTCCACAAATCTGGATCATCTATAAAAATATCCATAGGGACACAATCTGAGCCTGGTGCTTTATGTTTTTTTAGCTTCCTTTATTGCTTCATTTACTTCTGTAGCTGTAATTCCTCCTAACATTGAGGCCCAAGTCATGGAGGGTCCATTGTTTGCTACTTCTTGATGGTCAGGGCTAAAGAATAGCTCCTTGTAATGGCACTCCCAAACTGAGGGATCAACATGACTTTCTATAGTTCCACTTAAATTATCCCAACCATGGGACACCATTTTCCAAAAGTTTTTACTATCTGAATCTCTCGCTGCTTTTTCAAATTCGACCCACATTTGTTTTCTGTATTTATCTTTTTTCTAAATCTAATATTTTTTTATAGTATTTTCTTTGTTTGTTCAGCCTTTGCTTGTTATCCTTTGTTGGCCATTTTATAGCAAACCTAGCCACTTTATTTAGTTCTCTTTTATAATTTTTACATTCCTTATCAAACCATCTACTTCCCTTTTTATCTTTACATATATTTACTTTTGAGAAAATAGAGGAAAGGTTTCGCATTATTTTTTTCAAATTCTATTATGCAATTTTGAGGGTCTTGCAGCAAGCCCATGGCTATCATATTTTCATTGATACCATATTATTCTATCAGTTTAATTGAACTAAAATTTTCTATTAACCCTCACTCTACCCCTTTTTTAACCCTGATAATATTTTCTCTATTCGTATTATTGTTAACCTTGAGAGGCCATATCTCTATTTCAACTTCTATGGGCTTGTGTTCTTTCTCTAACATGGTTCCTATCCTGAAATTTCTTACCCTCTCAATTATATTAACATTGGACCAACATAAATCAATGATAGATGCCCCCCTAATTCCCATATACGCTAACCCCTTCATAATCTCCCTTTAAGCATCCATTTAAAAGAATAAATTCTCTATCAGCAAATTCTTTAGCAAGTTTTGTTCTTCTCTCAGAACCTTTTTCATCTATGGAGTTCCTTATCCTTTTTAGGGATTGATGACCCAGTGCCTCACATGCACTCCTGACCTCATCAGTGAGCTCCAGGTGATGCCCACCCTAGCATTAAAATCTCCCATTATTATAATTCCACATCCTGGATCTTTGTTAAGCAGTACATCAATTAGACCGAGTAGCTTGTCCAAGTCATTATCATCCAAATAATCTGAACCTCTAGGTGGAAAATATATATTTATTATGATATAGGTTGCCCTTTTTGTTTTTATTTGAAAAGGTAAGATACACTCTGAATCTACTTGTATTTATCTATAATCTAGGTCTTGAAAAATTCTGCACCATGTAATTAGACCTCCTGACATCCTACCATATTTATAGTGTTTTTTAGCAATTTTCCCGAAGGCTCTATAGCCATCTATATTAACTACCTCATTTATCCATGTTTCCTGTATACCTATATAATTGAACTGTATGACATAGTCCAAAAATGTTGGATCTGTCATACTATTTAATAATCCTGCCACATTCCATGAAATAATATTATAGGGGCTAACCTGCTGTTCTCTCAAAATACATGTCTGTCGAGCTTCCATTTCCTTTAGAATTTCAAATCTGTTTGTCATTTTTATCAGAGTTGTCCATTTATCTTGAGTATTGACATTCAAGTTATCATTATTTGTTCCATCATCACCATGTAAATATATTTCCACCCTAAGATCTTTGCTTTAGATAAGATCTGTAGATAATCTTCCTGATTTCTTGTCCATATTGCAACTTGACCATCCTGATCCCATCAAGTTGCCCTTTTGATTCTATTATTTAAAGTAGCATCTTTAGTCAGATTCTGTAAAGTTTTTGCCACTTTGAATCTAATATTCTGTGATGCTTCCACCAGAAAATTGTTTAAGCCAAAAATCAAAATCTGAAATTCTTGCTCTTCCTGTTTACTGATATTATGTCTATAATAATCATGAAATATATTTTTTAAACCCACAGTATTATTTAACTCATATTCATAATTCCTCATTTTTTCTTTTTGGTTTTCTATGGATTTCAGCACATAGTACTGGTCTGAAATCAATAAGACCAGCTCCTTCTTTGTTAAAGGTCTGATTACACTGAATTTAGACATCAAGTTATCTTGACTATTATTTACTTGTAAAAGCATGTTAAGGAACTGTTTAATATCCTGATTTAATTTATTCTTTGTTTCCTCAGGCATAATTGGGACTTTATATATAGCTAACACATAATCTGTTCCCAGTGTTCTTTTTAGTGTCTGTTTTAAATGACACTGATTTTCATCATCCATAGTGAAACCCCTTAGCGGGAATCTATTTTACTTCTTTTCTTTATCTCTATTCTTTTTATTTTTACTCTCAAAGCCATTATTCTCTTCCTTCCACTGGGATGAGTTAAGGCCCTCTTTATAGTCAGCCTTGTTTTTGTTTTTACTATTCCCCTTTCTTATATTGCTACTTTTATCACTAATCTCTTTCTTATTTTCCTTATTAGTTCCCTCTAAGGTGGATTGTTTATTGTTCTTTTTTCTATCCTTCAACTTTCCTTTTGAAGCTTCTAGGGTACCTTCTTTGTCCTCCTCTATTAGAGCCCTATTTTGTGTGGGTATTGATACACTGTGTTCTCTGATTGTATCGGTCTTACTGGAATCCAGTTCAGCTATTACTAAAGTCACTTTACTGCTATCCTTTTTTGCTTTTTTCTATTTCTTTACCCAAATCAGTTCTTATCAATTCCCTTTTTCTCATTTTATGCTGATGTCTTTGATGTTTAAGTAATACCTTTTTTCATTTCTTTTCCTGGATTACTCCTTTTTCCCATTCCTCTGCATTCCCTTCTCTTATCTCATTTATTATTGAATCATGAGAATCATATCCCTCTGGTAAAATTACTAATTCTGAATCAGTATCTATACTGTATCAAGACTTCTTTTCCCTTCCCTGTATGGAATTATGGGTGCAGATTGTGTCTTTCATACTTGTTATTGTATTTTCCTTGTTTTTTGAGATAGAGCAGCTGATTGCCAAGAGATATTTGAGTCTACAGGATAACCTACCCTTATTTCCTTAATCTGTAAATTTCTATGTAGTAAGATTTCTATAATCAGATCTATATTCTTCTTATTTTCGATGCAGATCCCTTTTATAAATGCCAAATCCTTACTATTCATTAGCATCTGTTCATAAATTAACACATTTGCCTTAATGGGGTCCCTTAAAGCTGTAATACACTCATTTGTTAAACTTCCTATCAAGAGACTACCAATCTCATGTGGGCTCATACATCTGGTACATCATATGTTGACCAGTTATTATTTCTGGTATCCTCCTCTGCCCTAGCTTCATAATTATTCACATTTTTGGCTGTGGATAATGAAGGTAAAAATGCTGGGGGTGGTCCCCAGGTTTCCCTCTTTACTTTATTTAATTCCTCCAATTTTTGTCCTATTTTGTTATTTATTTGAAAAGTTTCTTTTATACATTCAGTTGTTCTACTAACCTCATTATTCACTATAGCTATTTGTTCAGGATCATTAGTAAATAACCCTCGTTGGTTTTGTTTTTCCATAATTGGTGTACTCTGCCCATTAATAGTTGTTAAATTCATACTTCTTTAACCCCAGTCATCTCCCCAACTGGTAATGTGGCCAACTTCCCTTTCTTATTCCAAAAATCCCAAATGTGTGGCTGTTTCATGCTAATAGTGTCTTTATCAACTTAATATGCCCTCTGCTTATTTTTAATTGGGTCTTTATTTTCTTTATTCCATCCAGTCATCCTTCAGCTATAAGATCTATCATTTCCATCTCTGTTATCAATTTTTCTATGTCCTTCTTTATATCCCCTTTTGTTCCTTTATTCGCTTGTCTTTTTTTCCCCTTACAGTTTCCTTCCTTTTTATTTATAAAACTAATTCCCTCAATAGGCTTAAAAATCTGGTGATTATCACCAGATTTATTCTTTCCCTTCCTGTTTTCAACAGGCATAATGAAAAAAAGAGAGGACACCTAATCACGTTATGTGTTACGTTTGTAAAGCTATTAAAGCTTAAAGCTATTGAATCTTTTTCCTACAGTGAAAGATGAAAGGTAGATGCTATTTTTTAAGATGTACAAAATCCCAATATGTCCCAAACTATCAGGTGTAAAACTTTGATATCTTTAGAATAAAAGAGTGTATAGTTAATAGTCTCAATAAATAATAATCCAAAATTTATAGGATGTCTCTACAACTGTAACCTATGATCTTTAAATTGTTTAATAGATAGCTACATTTACCAAATAATTAATAAATAGATGAGGAAAAATCTCATGCGGCCTTCAAAAACACCTTTACTTCAAGCTCTATTCAAGTCCCAGTAAGTCTTGATAAACTTGTAGAAGAATAGTTGAGCATCAGCGATATGGTGCTCACAAGTTCTTATACAGCAATTCAGTTCCTCAGAACACCACTCTTCTCTGTTAATGTCAGAATTTTACTCTGTGTACTAGTTCTAAAGTTCTCGAAACCTGAAGCAGACTAGTCCAGACACATATACTGGGTAAGGAATCATTGCAGATCTCAGAGCATCTCCTGCAGTTCTTATTCACAAAATCAAATTACAAAACAGGTGTTCATATACACCTTCAGGACCAAGAAGTGAGTCCCAATGCAAAGTCCCGTTATTTCTGTGCAGTTACTTCTTTAAGATGATCTGTATGTCCACTAAAGTTAAGGATAGATAGATCAAGGTAGTATAATATGTACGCTAAAAAATCACAATAAACACTACAAAGCTGTATTATTCCATAATATTTAAACACACAACTAAACACACAACTAAAATATCTCTATATTGTTAAATAGAGGCAAGCTTTAGCATGTGAAAATAACTCTTACTGCTAAAATTACACCTTATATAAAATTAATAAGCTTGACCAATAAAGTTGCTATTTATCAAGTTACAAGGAGTGTCTAGGTCTGGCATAAATATTATTTATTCTACTTACTTTTTATGGTATATTCATTTGTCTCTTAAGTGAGACACCACTTTAGGTTCTCCAGAAAACTCAGACTCAAGAGCCTACTATCATAAAGCAACCCCCCCCCCCATTTATCCAGCAAATTCTCTGGGGGAGGTATATTGGCAGGGCTAACAAATCCATGATTCATAGCAGCAGGAAAATAGCAGCAAATCTACAGTAGTCCTCTCAGAACTGACATGAAAGACTGAGTGAAAGAGAAAGCACACTAGCATATTTTGCTATACTCAACAAAATCTAAAGAACAAGCTTTCCCTTAGTAATCAGCACTCTCAGTAGTCTCCTCAGTACTCCCCTGATTTCCTGCTTTCTGCTGCATAGTTTGAAAATGGTGCCTATAGAATTGAACGCCAACACATGTGTATTTATTCTCTTAGGTCATGTGCCCAAACCCTCCAATCGAAAATAGACTTCCTGGTATATTTTTTTAAGTTTTTAAATTTTTTTTAAAATCTTTTTAAACCAAGAAAATAATAAAATATACCCGAATTCACCTTCAATAACTATTTATGCACACAGTTCGCTCCTGTAACTTCCTTATGCCTTTTTAAAAACACGAGTGTTGTCAGAAGTTTTGCCACAATACTCAAAAACATAAAAAAAATCTGTAACCGTAAATAAAAAATAAAAACTAAAGAGCTAACAGCAATTCTCCAACTTTGCTCCTTCTTTATTCATTAATTCAGAATAAGATAGGGTCAGAGGTTAACTCTGTTGTTCAGTCAATCCTGATACAGATCGACTCCTGAAGACTGATAAGCCCCATGGGCTCCTTCATTTTCCCTTTCTCTCAGCAGATTTCCCCACTGATGAACTCCTCGCTAGTTGCCAGGGTAGTCCAGAGGCCCTCAGCTTCACTCCATGGATTGTCAATGGGCTCAGCTCAAAGTTGGACTGGAAAGGTCAGTGAATCATAAAAGAATAAATATAAAGAGGCAACAGTGGCATACCTTTACTAAAAAATGTTGTGCCTTTCACTGATTCCTGCTACCGACACTTCTACTCAGTGTCTTAGTGACCAGTGTTAGGAGGTCTAAACCTCACTTTCAGGTTCTTGGCAATATTGGGAATGCAAGTAATCACAGACACGTTGCATAAGAAGAAGAATAAGAAGAAGAATCAGCATTTATATAGTGCTTTTCATACACAGTATCCCAAAGCGCTTTACAAGCAATGCTAGACTGGTAGTGAAGTGACTGAATGTGTGGTGGCAGCCATATCGCGCATCATCACCCACACAAGTTTATTACTACCAAAAGGATAAAATCACAGTTGCCCTAAGCAGTTCTTACCAATACGAACAGGGAGCCAGTGCTAAGTGTTCCCTATACCTTGAGGTTTCTCTGTGTCTCCTGGAATCTCCGAGGTACAAGACTAGTGTATTACATTATATACCTATGATAATTACTATGGTTTCTGTAAGATAAAAACATTTCTAGTTTCAGAGATGAGCCCTATTGGCTAAATTAGAGGTGGCTCCATGGTCCAACATAACATTATACAATTTTGTATAGTCATCAGTTTGTGAACAAAAGATTCTTATACAGAGTCTTACATAACTCAGTGTAATAGTACAAATCACCAAAAGGTGGCAATGCCGACTTACATATCATAATTACTCCAAGGACACAGATGCCTTGACATCTTACAAGTAAGAAATACACAGAAAATACATAGAAGAATATATGTATTAGCAAGCAAAGTGTATTACAACAATATGCGTTCATATCCTGACATCTACTCTTGTATGGTAGATGCCCTTAGCCCTATATGTTAGTATAACATATACCTAAGTGCTAACTGTCTACGGTGTACCTCTGAGGGTACCAATTAGGGTGCAGGGACGTCACGTAACATTCTCCCCCTTGTTGCCTCCAAGGGCAACACAGGCAAATGTAGGGAAATGCCAGAGAGCAGTGGTTGTTTATAAACCCGATGCTCAAGCTTTGTAAAGGAACTCGAGCTGCTCACGGTGTTGGCACAGTGTGCACCGTAGGCAGCAAAGCATAATAATCAAAATGAAGATTAAAATGCTTGTATAATAACAAAACCTTTGAAAGTAATCTCTAACCAGGTGTTAGTCAATGCATCATTCATGTCACCATCACTAATCAATGAGAGGATAGCTTCATTCACCTTGGTCATATTATTGCTGATGTGGATGAGGTGTGTGTCCTTCCTGTCTAAAAGTGATTTTAATGTAAGTGTCAGTAGGTCTATGTGTACATTAAAATATGGTAAATATTCAGACAGTGTGAGCACATAAACGGGTTTACCATCAATGATGTCTGCTTCTAGCAGGGGGATGGGGGTTATGACGGTATGTCCAATGACAGTCTTCTGGTGGAGGACAAAACAGAAATTGACGTATTCAATAACACATGTCACAGATCCATAAGTATAGCTTTTAAAGTTTGTTACCACACAGTACTCCCCATCAGAATTATACTGAGAGCAAACAGTAGAGAGTCTCCACTTTTGCAACTAGACAGGGCAGGTATAGGCCGTCTTCAAAATCCATGTTGACAGGTGATGAACCTCCTCACGATATGATTGGTAGATCTTATCCAGAGGCAAAGTCGAATCCAAGGAATCAGTGCCATTCTTGGTGTTGTCATCATCCATGGTGAAAGTCCAATCAATGCTATCTGGAGAATAACCACAGACAGGTTGAATAACATCAAATACATCACATCGGCACAAGTAAATGTATTGCTTCTTTGCACAGCAGTCCATGTGCTGAGCCACCCAGGTGTCCAGGAAAGTATGGAAAACCAGTAGAGGTGGTAGATACAGGTGTTCTCTGTAGATGTCTTCATCCAAATGCCCGATTGAGTGGACCAGTGCAAGCTTGTCTAACAATGCTGTAGTGGGATGAAAACATAGTAAAGAGACAGTAAAGGAAACAAACATGGTATCTGTTATAGAACATTTCTTAGCAGCAAAACAAGGACCAGTATTAGGGTGTCTGGTCACAAACCCCAAATTCTTGGCTGTGGAAAGAGGAATGGTTAAAGCTTGTTGCATACACATAGCAATACAGCCAGGGGTTTTACATCATGGACAACACCATTTGAAAATGTGTCTGTCATGTATATCAGGGATCCTTCCAGATTCTAGATCACGGAAGAGATTGTTGATGGTAGTGATGATGTTTGAGCCATAAGCAGAGCAAAGGATTTCTCTAGCAATGTATTGTTTATCTGCTTCTTTATTGTTTTGTTGTATGAGTGTGTTGATCTTATCTCTTGAATCAGTGAATGCCTTAGCAATGTCGTGCATGTTGTATACGGTGTATCTTTCTTCCTGACTAAGGCCATCCACACCATGCAATAATGGAGGTAGTATAATGTTAACCAAACCAGTGGAGAACTTGGCAGAATGAGCTTTGATAGCAGCAATATATGCTTATTCCAAATAGACATAGCTGTACCAAAAAGGCCTGTGACAGTACCTGTTGCACCTGTGACATCAGAACTGTCAACTTCACATGTCTTTCGTTTAGGAGTTAGATCATCAGGAGTGGGTTTTCTCCTGAAGTTGCCTCTATGTTCAGTAGATTGGACCCCGGCAATAGGGTCTTGAGTACGAATCTGAAATGCAGCTAAACTATCAAGCAATAATGATCTATAAACTGCTGAAGTATTAGTATTGTGACACATACCAAATTCTTTTATATTCCAGTAAGTAAGATTAATCAAAACAGGTATATGCATAAACTGTAAGTTATTAATCAATTAATCTGGGAGTGCAGTGGCTGTTAGACCACTATGGGGAGCAGGGGAATGCTTTGGACATTCAAAAAGCTGTCTATCAGTGGGTGGTAACACAGAGAGGTACATGGCTGCAGAAGCCATGTGGTGTACAGCACAAAATTTCTGAGCAGAATCCTTAGACAAAGAATTACAGTACGAAGGATCAATTAAGGCAGTAATGTAGTACAAACTGGACTGTCTTAAGGCAGTTTGTAACAAGGACAGAGAACCATTTGGGGATAATTTAGCATTGGACCAACCATGGAAAGTTCCTTTGGAGAGTTTGGCCACAGGGAGAATTTGTCCTTGTGATGTGGTTTGCCACTCAGTTTGTAGGGTACATTTATCAGGAGCAACAACCTAGGCAGTGAGGTAAGCATCAGAACCTTCCTGGACAGTGATCAAGCTATCTGGTATATTGATGGATACTCCCTCTGGAGGAGGTGCTAGAGGATTGAGGTGTCATAGGAGGTTCGATACCATGCCTTGAATGCAGGGGATAGCTCCTGAGATGTGGAAACAATGGAACAAGATAGCTATCTTGTCAGTGTGTCTGAAAAGAAAGATCAAAGATTAGTATGTTAGTACTATTCCACCCAATGGGGTGAGGAAAAGTAGTTAAGCTCCTTTATACAGTTTCAGCTGGTTTGCATGTAACCATTTGTCAGTCAACTTATTGTTATGCAGGAGTCTAACCTGATAGACTGCTGGACTGAGCTTGTTGACAATGGGGTAAGGGCCTTTCCACTTGGAGAAGGAGTGGGTGGGATGTGAAAATCGGAGTACCATTACCTGATCTCCAACCTGCCAATCCACTTGTTATGCGTGTTTGTCAAGCTGTATTTTGAATTTTTGTTGGGCCTTGCCCATGCAGTTGGCAGCATACAAGTGTGTGTGTGTGTGTGTGTGTGTGTGTATGTGTTTGTGTGTGTGTATGAGGTCTTTTCTGAGTTTCTCCACATATTGGTCTACAGACACAGTCTGCAGTGGGGGGTGTGCAGGTCAAACAACAGGTGTTCAGGTAATCTCATCTGTCTTCCAGTCATCACCTCAAAGGGAGTAAGCTGGGTAGTGGCTGAGGGTGTACCTCTAATTGCCATAAGGAGTAACGGCAGTAGGGAATCCCAGGTTTTGGGATTGTACTCAATGAATTTGGAAAGCATTTGCTTAATCCGTCTGTTGAGTCCTTCTACTTGACCTGAGGATTGGGGGTGGTATGGTATGTGAAACTTCTGTTGAACTCCAAGAAGTTCAAGGGATTTTTTCATCAACTCACCTGTAAAACTGGTTCCTTTGTCAGAGTCTACCTTAAGAGGTAGGCCCCACCTGGAGTAAATCTATTCCAGCAGGATTTTGGCAGTGGTCTTTGCCGTGCATGTCTTAGTGGGGAAAGCTTCAACCCACTTGGAAAAGAGATCAGTTACCACAAGAGCATACTTATTATTTCTGCTGGTGTTGGTCAGAGGGCCAATAAAATCAATCTGTATCGCATGCCAAGGGCCAGACAGTCATTGTGGTAAGAGTTTGGCATTTCATTTGGTAGGGATGGGATTGTTTTGCGCACAAATGAGACAGTTGTTTATGTACTGTTTGACATCTTTGCTGACACACGGCCACCAGACAGTGGTCTTAAGCCTTTGGAGGGTATTTTCCACTCCCTGGTGTCCACCAGTGGGTGTATCATGCACTTGGTGCAAGAATTCAGATCTCAGGTGTCTGGGGACCACCCACAACTTGGTGGTGGAATCATCTGGTTGGTACCAGATGAGCTTGCCATCTGGTGACAAGTGTAACTTACCTTCATGCCTTCAGTAGGGGTTGTGTGTGGGAAGTTTCTCTTCGGTACTCTTGTCAAGGAATCTGAACACTTCTTTGAGTTCAGTATCAACATATTGGGCTGCTGAGAGATCCGGGGGGAGAAGGGTTCAGGTTACTTCCTGAGTGCTACAATCTGTACAGCCGCATTAGCATCTGGATGGTCCATCATCCAGATGTCCCCCCCAGTGCCCTTCCTTGTGTCATTGAAGGCATGGTAGGGGTCATGGAGAGAATGAGCTTTGACTTTATGTACATAGAGTTTGTGTGCAAATTTCTGTGCCAGTGTATGTATGTATGTATATTACCAATTCCTTGTACTTCACTGGGCTGCCATCAGAGGAGAGGAAGGAGTTCTTATGCCAGAAAGGAAGAAATTCTGTAAGAGAACAACAAACCCAGTTACAGTCTGTAACTATGATAGTATCCTCGGTCCCATGTTGGATGAACTCGAGGGCACAGGCCACCACTGCCATCTTTGCATATTGTGATGATGCTACACTACAGTGCTTAGATATTTTGACAGTATTTCCATAAGGGTATATCACTAGAATACCCATCCCTGCAATCTGTTCTCCCTGATAGTAGGATGCTGAACCATCAGTAAAGACATGACACAAAGATATGTTATCAAGTATTTGTGGCATGGCAGGGAGGAAAGGACCTGGATCTGGAAGATCAGATGACTGCAGTGTACAGTCATGGGGTTCTCCTTGGAAAAGGAGTCCATGAGCCAGCATAGATGGGATTTTTGTCGGTTGTACCTGTATGTCTCTATCCTGGAGAAGAAGTGACCAGTGGGTCAGTCTGGTATTAGAGACTGACCCATTCTTCACTCTGTCTGAGAGCAGAAGGGTAGTTGGGGTGTGGTTGGTGTTGATGATCAGTGGGGAGTACCCAATGATATACAGGAAGTGTTTGACAGCCCGGTAGGTAGCCAGAAGGTTCCTTTCACAAAGGCCATACTTCTGTTCCACTGGGGTCAAGAGCTGTGATGCATATGCAATGGGTCTCAGGGTGCCATGAAACTTCTGGGCCAGCACTGCTGACATGTCAATGTCAGAGGTGGTGCATTCCAGATGGAATGGTAGTGCTGGATTAGGGTTAACCAGAGCTGGGGCAGAGGCCAAGGCCTGCTTCAGTGACATCACAGCCTGGGTGTGCATAGGACCCCAAGTCCATGGGATGTCCTTCTTGAGTAGCTCATACAGAGGAGCAGCTTTCTGAGCAAAATCACAAATAAAATCTCTGGAATAATTCACCATACCTAGAAACCTTCGAAGAGTTGCCACGCTGGTGGGTAATGGTAAGTCTTGCAATCCCTGTTCCTTCTTCTAAGTAGGACTTTGACCTTGGTCAGTTATTTTCAGACCTAGAAAGATTACTTCTTTCTGACACAGTTGTGCTTTTGCTGGATTGCATTTCAAGCCTGCTCTCTGGATGAGAGTCAGTAGTTCATTCAAAAGATCCAGATGTTGTTCCTGTGTAGCTGTTGCCAGCAACAGGTCATCCACATATTGGAAGAGACATTGGGGAGTGGAGAAACTCTTGAGGGCATCCATCATGTGCAGATGGAACAGGGACAGACTATTATGGAATCCGTGTGGCAAGCAACTCCACGTGTACTGTCTTCCTTCAAAGGTGAAGGCAAACTTATATTGACTCTTAAGGGCCAATGGTAATGACCAAAAACCATTGGAAATGTCCAGGGCACTGAACCATTTCAGGTCAGGGGTCAAGAGTCATAGCATGTCAGGTGCTGATGCCACAGTTGGGGAACAACTGGGGGTGACCTGATTCAGTTTCCTGTAGTCAATAGTAAGTCTCCAGGAACCCGTGGCTTTTTTCATGGGCCACACTGGGAAGTTAGCAGTGGAAACACAAGTTCTGATTACTCCTTGCTTGAGGAGAGACTTGATTGTTTCTGTAAGAGAAGGCAAGGTCTCAGTTGGAAAAGGGTACTGCCTTTGCCTCTCATATGCTTGGCCTGGCACTTCGATGACAGTGTGCATTCTGCCATAGTCATGTTTGTCAATTGCAAATGCCTCCAAATGTCATTGCAAAATGAGGAGAAGCTTTGGGAAACGTTTGTGAGTTTTGAACAAAACTATGACGTTATACTCCTTGTCATTGGCAGATATAGTTGCCTCAACGTGTGAATCAGGAATCAAAATGGTATGATATTGACCCTGAATCTGTACAGTAGCATGTTAGCTAGGTCCACCACACAGCCGTGTGGTGTGAGGAAGTCAGTTCCTATGATACTAGGATGATCATGTATTACCATTAGTTGGAAAGTGTGTGAGGCCTTTAGAAGGCCTAGCTCTACTGGTAGGGGGTAGAGAACGGTATGCAGGTAGCCTGGTACCATCAACTCCTAACATGTTGGTCCTCCATCCGGTGGACCAAGGGGATGTGTCTGGGTGTTCATTATGTAGCACAGATACAGCTGCACCTGTATCTAGCAAGACTATTAGTAGGTGGCCCCCAATCTCGGCCTCAGTGCAGGGCCTTCGGTTTGTATCCAAGACTAGCTTGTTTACAATCTGGACTGGGGCCTGTAACTGTCAATCTGTACTGCTGGGAGCATGGAGAGGTTGGGCCTGACTCTTGTGAATCACTTCACCATGCTGCACTGACGCTATATAGGGAGGAGCTTCTGGTTTCAGGCCTGTATTCCTCATGATTGCAGAAGCAGCATCACAGGAGAGGGAACTAGATATCATTGTCCACCTTGGGACAAATGACCTAGCTAGGCATGGAATCAGTGCAGTGCAGGATGAATTTGTGGAGTTGGGGAGGGGCCTCAGACAGGTAGCAAGCATGATTACCTTCTCAGAGGTGCTGCCAGTCCATGGCAGGGGTGAGGCTAAGGTACTGCACACCATGCAGTTTAATGAATGGTTGCAAAACTGGTGCAGAGCACAGGGCTTTGGCTTCATTGTGGACTGGGGGTACACCTGGAGAGATGAAGGTCTATACTGGCATGATGGTCTGCATCTGTCCATGAAGGGAACCAAGCTCCTAAGTGACAGGTTTAAATGCTTCCTTGGCAAGCTTTTAAACCAACCAAGGGGGGAGGTGCTGATAAGAGGCATAAAATTTCAAGCCTCCCCCCACAAAACATGGCAGGTAGTAAGGTAAACACTGAGGTACAGAGCTCAGCAGAGGGGAGGGAAGGACAGGGGTAAATGGAAAAAAAGACAAGGGCAATAAGAGCAGGGATGGGGGAAAAAGGATAAATCCAACGTTAAATGGAGGGCAATTAGTACCAATGCCCATAGTCTAGGAAACAAGCTTCCTGAGATAGTAGCCCTGATGGAAGATGAAAAATTGGATATTGTGGCAGTCACGGAAACATGGTACACAGAGAACCATGACTGGGATGTCAATATACCGGTGTACACATCTACAGAAGGGACAGGGAGGGTAAAAGAGGAGGTGGAGTAGCTCTATACATAAGGGAAGAGATCAAAGCTACAGAACTAAAAAGTAAAGGGGAGGACAAGAGGAACTCTGGGTCACCTTGGAGACAAGGAATGGCATCACAATCCACACAGGAGTTGTATACAGACCCCCATCTCAAGGGAAGGAAACGGACAAGAAAATGATAGAGGACATTCTCAAAATGGCTGAAAAGGGGAGATACTGTTGATGGGGGACTTGAATATGCCAGATGTTACCTGGATGACATGGACTGCAGCCACATCCGAGAGTAGGGTCATTCTCGATGCCCTGCAGGGGGGCAGGCCTTAGACAGCTAGTGTTGGAACCCAATCGGGAGGGAGCAATACTAGACCTGGTACTCTCAAATGGAGAGAGGATCACAAATTTAGAAGTCAGTAGACATCTGGGAACCAGTGACCACTGCACAGTGTGCTTCACAATAAGCACAACCATGGAGACAAGCCATACAAAAACAAGGATACTGGACTTTAGAAGGGCAGACTTTGGCAAAATGGGTGAATACCTGAGGAATGCAATAGCAAATGGCCAAAAAGGAGGGGTGGAAGAACAAAGGAGAAAAATCAAAACTGCTATCATAGAGGCAACAAGCCTTTGTGTGAAACAAATAAAGAAAACAAAGCAGAGTAAAAAACCACTATGGTTTTCAAAAGAGGTGGCAGGGAAGGTTAAGGAGAAAAAGGCTGCATTCAAAAAGTATAAGAAATCACAGAAGGAGCACAACAGGGAACTGTATCAATTAAAGCAGAAAAAGTGGGAAGGCAGTCAGAATAGCAAGGCCCAAACCGAGGAAAAATGGCCAACTCAGTTAAGAAGGGGATAAAACCTTTTATAGGTACATTAGGGAGCATAGAAAGGTTAAGGGAGGAACAGTGAAGATTAATAAAGAAGGAGGTGGGCAGAGGGAGACAGTGAAAAGGCAGAGATACTGAATGAATACTTTGCTCAGTAGTCACAAAAGAAGATGAGGAGGAGTTACCTAAACCAGACAATAGAAGCACTATGGGTAGGGGGGTTGACACCAGTCCATTTACAGAAGAAAGAGTCCTGAAAGAACTCCTAAAACTCAAGGTGGACAAAGCAATGGGGCCTGATGAGATTCACCCAGGAATCCTAAAAGAACTAAGAGAGGACCTAGTGACACCACTGACCACACTTTTTAACAAATCATGGGAGGATGGGGTGGTACCTGAGGACTGGAGGAGGGCAGATATGATTCCCCTTCACAAAAGTGGGAGCAAGGCAGAAACAGGAAACTACAGACCTGTAAGTTTGACCTCAGTGGCAGGGAAAATGATGGAATCAATTCTGAAAGAAAGAATTGTTGAGTACCTAGAGGCCAGTGGGGCACAGGACCCAAAGCAGCATGGATTTACAGCAGGAAGGTCACGTCAGATGAATCTAATTGATTTCTTTGACTGGGTGACCAAAGTAATAGACCAGGGAGGGCCTGTGGATATGGCCTACCTAGACTTTAGCAAGGCATTTGACACAGTCCCATACAAAAGACTAATAATCAAGTTAGCCAGCCTGGTAGTGGGTTCCAGGGTGGTAGCCTGGGTAGCAAACTGGCTGCACAACAGGACACAGAAAGTAATAGTGAATGAAACACATTCCGAAGAAAGGGGGGTTACTAGTGGATTACCTCAGGGCTCAGTACTGGGTCCAGTCCTCTTTAACATCTTTATAGGTGACATTGCAGAGGGTCTGGAGGTAAAGGTATGCCTCTTTGCAGATGACACAAAGATCTGTAACAGAGTTGATACACAAGGGGGGTAGAAATGATGAGAAGGGACTTGGCAAGGTTAGAGGAATGGTCAGGCATATGGCAACTTAGATTCAATGTAAAGAAGTGAAAAGTAATGCACCTGGGAAAGAAAAACCCAGGAGAAGAGTACACAATAGCAGGGGAGGTACTAACAACAACAAAAATGGAAAGGGACTTGGAGGTAGTCATATGAGATGACCTAAAGGTGGGTAAGCAATGTGAGAAGTCAGTGAGTAGAGCCAGGGGGATACTGGGATGCACAGGACGGGGAATCACAAATAGAAAAAGGGAAGTGGTTATCCCTCTGTACAGACAGTTGGTGAGACCTCATCTGGAATACTGTGTGCAGTTTTGGAGACCCCAGCTACACAAGGACATAGACAGGATGGAATTAGTCCAGAGGAGGGCAACTAAAATGGTGCAGGGTCTGCATCAGAAACCATATGAAGAGAGACTGAGAGAGCTTAATATGTATACCCTTGATGAAAGAAGGGACAGAGGGACTTGATAGAAACTTTTAAGTACCTCAAGGGAATCAACAAAGTCCAGGAGGGTAGCATCTTTCAGAAAAAGAGATGTGTAAGAACAAGGGAGCACAATTTAACGATAGAGGGGGGTTGGCTCAGGGGTAACGTGAGGAATTTTTTTTTCATGGAGAGAGTGGTGGATGCATGGAACCACCTTCCTGGGGAGGTTGTTGGGTCTAAAACAGTGGGGGAATTCAAACATGCATGGGACAGACATAAGGCAATTGTAGTGGGGGGTTGCAGGAAGTAGGCTGCTGATTAACTAGAATCTGCAGCTTATCTAATAGGAAGGGAAATGGGCAGACTGGGTGGGCCAAGTGGTCTTTATCTGCCGTCAAAGTCTATACTTCTATGTTTCTGTTGGGGTCTGGGTTGCCGGTTATACCACCACAAAGGCCTGTCCGAGAACAGCATCCGCTACAGAGTGCACTTGTCCCAGGAGCTCTCAGAATTTCCCATTCTCTTCGGCTATCTCCCAATATGAAGGACCTGTTCTTTGTTGTTGTGGTTTACCTTTACCCTTATGCTTTTTATACTTATGCCAGTTCTGGTTCCCACCCCACTGCTGTTGCTGTTGCGGTTGTTGTTGATGGGTCTGTTGAGGGTGTTGGTTATCAGCTGGAGGGGCTTGCTGATGTTAGGCCTCTTGGTGTTGGGCCTGCCCTTCCACAGTGTAGTGCATCATGGCCTCTGGAGTAGGCTCCACGGATGCTACTTTCTTGGAACCGGAGCCCAGATCATGAATATAGAGTTGGTAAACTCTCTCGGTTTTCCTAAGGATGTTGGCAAACCTATCCGTATTGGGGTAAGTGGTTGGCTCTACCTTTTCTCATACTGCTGGAATCATGTTCCTAAGGAACAGGGTCTTATATTCAATAAGATCTACATCTGCAGCTTCTTGTGCCAAGTGCTTTCCTGCTCGGTAGGCCATCCAAAGTATCTGGTGGTAAGTCACTGGACTTTCCTTTGCATTCTGTTTTACAGGGTATGCAAGCATCACTTCTACTACACCTGGGCTGTGAGCAGAATTGAGCTCAGCTGCAACCTCATCAAAGGTGGCATTCCCATCCTGGTGGATGACATCGGGGAGTTTGGCCCACAAACTAGGATCGATGGTTTGGTGTAGTATTTGGACCTGGTATTCTGCAGTGAGGCTAAGCACCTCGCATTTAGAATGCACCTTTTCTAAGTGACAGCTGAGGCTGTCGGACGGATTCATCTGACCAATACTGTCAGCTATTTGCTGAACAGGGTAGGCTATTTGTAGGGGAATACTGGGTCAATCAGGCAGAGGTAGATTATCTCAGGCACCGTCTAGTGTGGCCCGAGCTGCAGCCTTGGCCACGGTGTGGAAAATACCCTCCTGAGTGCCAGCCTCCTGCAGAAGCTGCCTAATCTGGGTTTTAATGGCCGGTTTGCTTCTCTCAGGAAGAGGTACATTGCCTAATGCAGTTTCAATCTTCATTTCTATCTCTTGCCTATCTTCCACATTAATAACGGCTATTGGTGGTGCCGTCAGGACCAGGCCTGGGCCTGCTCTCCCCCATCATGGGGCCGCCAAGTTGGCATCTCCCATGATGGGCGTCACAACGTTGATGACGTATGACATGGTGAGGGTGGAGTGGGGACCCGCCATGTTGTGGATGGCTGGGTTCGGTCTCTGGGCCATAGTAGGGGTGTGACTGGGCATTGTATTGAGAGATGTCATCATCTGACAACTCCCCTTCAGATGATGTGTGTAAGGCAGGGGCTACGTTTCCCATTGCCTTAACATGGCCAGCCAGAACCTCCCACTGATGGCGCAGTTTTGCCATCTTGGTTTGACATTCAGCATGACTCACAGATGCAACATCCAAATCAACCTCATCATGCTTTTGCTTTTGCAACACTCTATACACGGCGCTCAGTTCGCGATTGTCCCTAGTAGCCACTTCTAAGTCATAACATACTTGGTTTATCTCGTCCTGTAGCTCACCCTTCTCCTCACTCAACTGAGCATTTGCAGCACTTAGCAAATCATTCATTTGCAATGCCTGTCCCTTATCCTGTCTAAAACTTTCACACTCCTGCTTCAACATACACAGTTCCTGTTCTCCGGCTTAAGCTGAATGATGCAAAAGTGAATCATTTTCATTCCACAGAGTTTGGAGTTCAGACTCCAAGTTCTGCTGCAGTCTAACAAATTATGTTTCCTGCAAACCCATCTGTTGCTTAAGAGATGAAATTTGCAGATCAAGGGTTCGAAACCTCACTTCAGAGGCTTCCAGAGCAGCATAGAGAGCCGTAACCATCATCCCTTTAGCTTGACACTTATTGGCTGATTGTCTAGTCTCCATGTACTGGGTTGAAATCCCCAGTATAGGGTTTTTGGATTGACTTGCATCCCGTGCGAAGTCAGCACATCCTCCATGGAAGGTAAGGAAGTTCGAGACATCGAGTCTCAGTTCTGCGCAGATATTTGATACGGTGGCCATTCTGTGGGAGGGAACAAAAAATTAAACTGTGAAAAAGGCGCCGTGCTGTGTATCGATCCACAGCAGGAGCACTTTATACACAGCCAGACTACTGTAAAAGTTGTAGACTTACAAATCTAAGCTATAATGAAGTGAGTCGAGTCGGCATCGACCACACCCAAAAGGATGACAGACAGACTTTGTAAGTGGCTACAAACTGGTTTAAAACAGGAGAGGTGATATGGGAATGCACACCTACTGTCCCAGTGGGAAAGGGAAAAGTTCTACCAACAAGTGAAAACTTACAAACACCAAATATCGCCTGCACGTGGTCGCCAATTTGTTAGGAGGTTTAAACCTCACTTTCCAGTTCTTGGCAATATTGGGAATGCAAGTAATCACAGACACGTTGCATAAGAGTAATAAACACGTTTATTACTTCCAAAAGGATAAAATCACAGTTGCCCAAAGCAGTTCTTACCAATACGAACCGGGAGCCAGTGCTAAGCATTCCCTATACCTCGAGGTTTCTCTGTGTCTTCTGGGATCTTCGAGGTACAAGACTAGTGTATTACATTATATACCTATGATAATTAGTATGGTTTCTGTAAGACAGAAACATTTCTAGTTACAGAGATGAGCCCTCTTGGCTAAATTAGAGGTGGCTTCATGGTCCAAGATAACATTATACAATTTTGTATAGTTATCAGTTTGTGAACAAAAGAGTTCTTATACAGAGTCTTACATAACTCAGTGTAATAGTACAAATCACCAAAAGGTGGCAATGCTGACTTACATATCATAATTACTCCAAGGACACAGATGCCTTGGCATCTTACAAGTAAGAAATACACAGAAAATACATAGAAGAATATATGTATTAGCAAGCAAAGTGTATTACAACAATATGCGCTCATATCCTGTCATCTACTCTTGTACAGTAGATGCCCTTAGCCCTATGTGTTAGTATAACATATACCAAAGGGCTAGCTGTCTGCAGTGTACCTCTGAGGGTACCAATTAGGGTGCAGGGACCTCATATAACACCAGCTAGAGCTCCATCACACACCACCTCTCAGATGTGTTGAAAATACCCAGTTCTACTTTGGTGCATCTTATCGACTTTCTGCAAAAATGTGTATGTGTATGTGTGTGTGTGTGTGTGTGTGTGTCGACAGCCAGCCTAACAGACAGACATGTAGGATGAGAGACTACAGTTTTGAAAGATCCAGTAGTCTAACTGGACCAACATTTTCACATGGTGCCTTTTTTCAGCTCTTACAGACAATTATTTCTATTTTTTAATTTGTTAGAGCTATTTGATAACTGCAGTAACACACTACAAAGTGTCCAGTTGCCCATAAATATACAGACCAGGGTGACTGAAGGCAGTCAGCTGCTCATCCTGCCAAACAGCATAGCCAAGATGTTTGTCTGAAATTGTGTGTGTGTGTCGGAAATTGTGTGTGCACGCGCTTGTATGTGTTTGTTTGCTTCATCCAAAATGAAGAAGGTGCCTGATCTTCTGCTTTTTAGGAATTCCTTGGTTTGACCTTGTGACAATAGGTGATGTGAGCAAACAAGAAATGTGAAGTCATTTAAACAGACAATTGTTTTTTAAAAGACAGCACTTAACATATGCATGTAAATATATTTATTTTCTAGGGAACTTTTGTGCACTTACAAACATCTTATTCAAATCATTTCTGAGTATAAAAAAGTTCCTTCCTTACCAAGGACAAAAAAATATATATTTTGGTGATGGCGATGGGAGGGTTGGGGGTGACCTAGACACCAGGGAATAAAATAAAAAATTATGGGGAGCAGCAATCAGAGGATGGGGGAGCGACTACACACCAGCAAAAAGATGCCAGCAGAGGAAAAAGGTTTTTCCCATCATGAAAAAAGATATTTTTTCGTGACTCGTGATATAAAAAAAAGAATCTTTTTTCACATCACAAGTTATGAAAAAATATTTATAATCTTAAAAAAACAACCATCAAGGGCATTTCACTAACAGTTAAATGCAGGATCTAGCCAAGGGGGGTCCCAATAAGCAAGCTACATGTGCTGGTCAGTCTGCAGAATCTCATTTTGTGGTTTTCCAAAATAGAATTTTTAGGGCAAAACAGAAAACAAGATGGCAGCAAAAGAAAAGAGATTACTGACCTCATGAAAAAGGATTCCCCCTACAAAAATGTTATACAGCTACTTTGAAATGCTGACTGGGCATACTCAGAATCCAAAATTTGAAAATTTAACAACTTTGAAATGGATCATTTTTTCACCAAACTAGCAAAGGAAATCCTTCAGAGCCAAGCTCTTTCTATCCTCAGCATTTCAGACCAAAATTTCAAACAGTCTGGGCTCTATTTGATGGCAACTAAACTGCAAAAAACAGCAAATTTTTATGTTTTTTTTTTTACTATCTGCATCTCAGAATCTGCACAACTGACTGGAATGAAATTTGGCACATCAAGAAATCTAAAATACAAGCCCACACATGCAAAACTTCATGCTAATTTTCTGAACAGTTATGAAGATATTAAAATGCAACATGTGGCGTTTAACATAGAAAGCCCTGCTCAACCCTAATTATAGTGGTGCTACAGTGCCACTATAATATCTATCTATCTATCTATCTATCTATCTATCTATCTATCTATCTATCTATCTATCTATTTATCTAGACATAGATATATTCATTGTGAAAAACATTGTTAATGCACTACTTAGGGTTAAAGTGACAAAAGTAGGGAAATGTGGCATTAGGATTTTCAACCCTAACACCCCATCCCCATCCTGCAGGCTGCAACAGGTATGTGGTGTGTCTTGGGGTAGTCAGCTCTAACACTAACCCCATTCCATGAGTAAATAAGCTGATATGGGTATAGTATATGAGAATGGGATGAGTGCTAGGGCTGACAATCCCATGGCACACTGCACACCTGTTGCTGCCTGCAGAGTGGAGATGAGGTGTTAGGGTTGCAAACCCTAACATCATGATTCCCTGCTTTTGTCATTTTAACCCTAACTAGTGCATTAACAATGTTTTTTCCAATGAATTTTCTTACTTTTTGAGATAGTATAATCCCATCCTCATTTGCCTGTGGGAGCACAGGGCCTTCCAAGCCCTGCATTCTCATTCCTCCATGGATGCATATATTTATATTGCTGTGAAAGTGCTGGGCCCTCTGGGCCATACACTTTCAGTTTTTCTAAAACCACAACCAAATTGGCACCATACCCTACTTATTACCCCACCTCATGAACCCGGTGCTGAAAATTTCTAAATCCTCATCAAAATGTGATTCAGCACCACTGCAAAATCATTCCACACCACAGGTTTGAAAAGACAGTTTGGCCAGGATTTGAAAAATGACTGCTGTCACATTCCTTAGGTGATATAAAAATATATCAATGTTAAAAAGTTGGGGTCAAGATATTAAAAATTGCCAGAGTTACAAGTGAGAGTAGCAAATTTTAAATGCATGCCCATAATTTTGCCATTTGTTATATATTTTGACCCCAAAATTTCATTATAGCCTTCTTATGACCCCACATCATCAACACGGTCTGTTAAATTTTTCAAATCCCACCTGAAAGGTAATTTCACCAAGTGATGGTGAAATCCCCCTTTAGGTCAGATTTGTGGAATTCCACTGACATTGTTCATGTCCCAAAGAGACCATGTTGAAAACTGATGTCAAAATATGCAAAAATGGCCAAGTTATGAATCAAAGTTGAAAACCCCATTGGAATACATTGAATTGCATTTACCCTAGTTTCTCATATTGCAGTCGCTGGTTCCAGCAGCAAGACATGTTTTCAATGGGAGAGTGGATCATAACTCTGGGACCTGTTAAGGTGAGTGTGTGTGGGGGAGTGTCTGGGGGGGGTGCAGGGTGGTGGGTGCTGAGTGGGAAGTTGGGGTTTAGGGGGGTCAGAATGGCAAGAGACAATTTTCTTGCTTACAGGTTTAAAAAACAAAAAAATAAAATAAAACATCAATAGACCATTTTCTTTATTACAAGCAAGATGGTCAATGGGGGGGGTGCCACTGACACCAGGGATACCATCAGAAACTACAAGGACATGATCAAAGGGGTAGGATGTGCCACTAGACAACAGGAAAAGAATGAAAAATATGGGGGTAGGGATCAAACAGTGGGGGGAGCCCAAATACCAAAGAGAAACAAAATATAAATATAAAAAAAAATATGGGTAGGGCAATCGGAGTGTGTGTGTGTGTGTGGGGGGGGGGCCACTAGACAATTTGAGGAAAGGAGGAATTGCACTCACAGACCAGGTGATGCTGTGAAAGTTTTATTTTCTTGTGCCTCTCATATTTTCTGCCATCACCAGTTGAAAACACACTGCAGCCCAGAAAAAAAAAAACAGCTCTTTGAGAGACACTTGCCTCTTCATCAGGAGAAATGCTGGAATTTCCCCTCACACCCTTCCTTAAATACTATGTTTTAATGATGGTCAGGTTCTTCATATTAGCCATAGCTCCATGTTTTTTCTCCTTTTTATTGGTCAATTCCGGTATGGTGTGAGAAACCTCTCCAGTAAATGATTTAAAATCACATTCGTAAATAGCAAACAGACCATTCCTTCCAATTGCATATTATAAAATGACAGATCAATGTCTGTATTCATTAGTATGAATATTTGATTCACAAACATCCACATTACTAATATAACTGTTAAATAATTTATTTAGTTATTACTGTTAACTAGTCCCATACGTTTTGTTAAAAAGAGGAGGAGTACAGTGGTAGACATAGTTCATTTTACAATGTACATTAAACCCATAATTTCATGTTACCTATTATAACTATAAACCTTTTTGAAGCTGGTATATATTCAGATACATACTATGTTGTAATTAGGCTCAACGTATAGCCATATATAAGCTTTGTATCATCACCACATTTGTGCAACTCTAATACAATTAAACTACTGTGTACCACATCCAGTATGTGCCCATCCAAGATGGCCATTTCTTTGCCAAGTAATTTGTGCAGTTCCAGTACTTATTGGTCACTGAGCAGTATTTCAAAGTCAGTCCCTGAAAAGTGGGAAAAAAGGGAGGAAAAAAGGGAATACACAGGCGGTGAGGAGGAAGAGGAGGGGGGACCAGGGGTCAGACAACAACCCCATCAATAGGATTGGTAAATAATGGCAATAACATCAATCGTAATAATAGTAATGGCAGGACAGGCAACTGTATCAGCAACCACACTGATTCTTATGTTATTCGGGCTTGCTTGTGTCTATGTTTGCCACATTGTTTGCAGGAAACATGTACTAATGTGCATTGTTATAGTCAAACACCAATAAAAAGAATAAAAAATCAGTTGACTATCCTGCCTCATCCATGGCTACTTAACTGCTTAAAGGCACATCCAAATGTCCAAAGACAGGCATTTACTTATATATTTTTTGATAGGCACAAAATGCTGTAATTAGGTTCAACATATTGCCAAATGTAAACCTCATATCATCACCACAATGTAACGGTAATAAAACTAAACTACAATATTCCACATCCCATATGTGCCCGTCCAACACAGCTGTTTCTTAGCCATTTATCTTATACAGTTCCAAAGCTCATTAGAAATTTTACAGCAATGCCAGCCCAGTGACACAGAGGGCTGAGGTGCTGAATGTCTTACCTCGTGCCACACCAGCGACCGGGTTTGGGAATGGACTCAGGTCATTGGGGAGCCAGCATGGGGAGGCAGGAGTGGGATTGAGCTGCCTAACAGCAGCTCTCCTCTCCCGGGAGAGGGGTCACACTCCCACATTCCCACCACCTCCAGATGGAGGTCTGCTGGTGGCACAGGAGGGTAATGGGTAACTGGTAAGGTGAGGCATCCCACAGTGTGTGACATGCACATGTCTCCACATGCCCATGCTCACGCCAAGGATGTGAGGATGGGCAAAAGTGGGGAAAAATGACTAAACAAATAATGGAAAAAAAAGAAACTGAACAGTATATCAATGCTGGTCTGTAGAAAGTGGGAAGAGACCATAAAAGGAAGGGAAAAAATGGGAAGAAAATGGGGGTCTGCAGGCTGAACTACAACTCCACCAATAGAATTGGTAAATAATAATAATAACAGCAATGGTAATAATGGCAGGACACCCAACTGTATCAATAGCAGCACTGATTCTTGGTCTATTTGGGCTTGCTTGTGTCTCTAGTTGCCCTATTATTTGGAGGAAATATACACTTATGTGCATTGTTACACTCAAATGCCAATGTTTTAAAAAAACAGAAAGTCAGTTGTGTATCCTGCCTCAACCATGGCTAGTTAACCATTTAAAAGTTCATCTAAATGTCTAACTTTGCATTTACTTATATGTTTTTATTGTTTTATAGCCATATATATATACGTATATATATACCACATTATTGCTCAGTTTATGATATTGGCATTACTCAACTCTATAATGTATACTGCCCCTTTTACCTGCCCCGCACCCCCCGACAAGGAGACCACTAGACACCAGGGAAATCATGCCTGCAAGCCCGAAACATTTTTCCCTTCATGACAAATATATTTTTTAATCACTCACGATACAAAAAAAGAATCTTTTTTCATATCAAGAGTGATGAAAAAAGATTTATAATCTTAAAAAAACAACATTGCAAGGGCATTTTTCCAACAGTTTAGTGCAGAATCCAGCTAAGGGGGTCCCGATAAGCAAGCTACATGTGTTGGACAGTCTGCAGAATGTCATTTTGTGGTTTTCCAAAATAGAATTTTTAGGGAAAAATGGAAAACAAGATGGTGGCATAAACAAAATGACACAAAAAAACTCACAAAAAGGGTTCCCATATGAAAACTTCATACAGATATTTTGAAGTGATGAACATGCTCAGAACCTGAATTTTAAAAATGTAATAACTTTGAAACAGATTGGTTTTTCACCAAACCAGAAAATAAATTATTTGTGAGGCATGCCCTTTCTACCCTGAAAATTTTAGACATGAATTCCAAACTGTCTGGGCGCTACGCGATGGCAAAAAAACAGCAAAAAACAACTTGTTACCAATTTTGCTATCCTCATTTTGGATTCAGTACATCTGACCAAACTGAAACTTTTCGCATCAAGAGATCTACCCCACAAGACTATGCATGCAACATTTTGTGTAAATGCTTCGAAAGGTTGCAAAGTTATTAAAAGTGCAAAAATTGAGGTTTAACATAGGAAGCCCTGCTTAACCCTAACTACAGTGATGCTACCTCATGACTATAATATAGACATAATTTGTACAATATATAAGGCTAAGGGGAAAAAAGTAATAGTATACAAATTATAACAGTGAAGATGGAGGATATTGAAATGGCAAATACATTAATTTAGGAGCTTACAGTATGGTTTACCTCTTTTTCCAGATGCATATATCAAATTTTCTATCTTACACACTTCATTTGCAAGAACAAGGCTGCAGCACCCCTTCTACCACACTTTGACTTGTATTTGTTCTTTTTCATGCCTCCTGGTTTCATTTCTTGGAACATAAATAGGGCTCAGCTCCACCTTCCATCCTCACATGGTAAGTAGGTTATAAAAGGCTGTTTTTTGTTGATGTATTTTGTTAAGGGGAGAGTTAATGTTAATGGGAGGTAGAAGGGTTGGATAGGCACTACTTGGGGCAGTTATGGAGTACTCTACTTTTCTTATTATTCTTAAATGTATAATTAGGGTCGGATTATATAGGAAGACATTCAAGAAATAAATTAAGAACATTACATTTATTGAGGCATTGGCTTAAACATGTTGCAATTTGTTTTATAGGAAATTACTTCAATATGTCAAGCTAATGTCTTTTAAACACTAGAGTCCCAATTCCCAAAGAAGCCCTTGGAGCAATGCAAGTTGTACTGCTCCAAGGGCTATGGCAGTACAAGGTGTGCCAGGAACTCTGCGCTGTATTCTGAAAGAAAGCAGGGCCTTTGCATCAAATTCACCAGGATTGCCGTAAGTGTGGTACAGCACTCAACCAGTGGTCAGCGGCGGTACATGCTGCAAGGATCTGACACCCCTCCCACCAGCTCAACAAAGGATAGGCAGCACTAGTGGTGGTGGTGAGGCAGGTACACATGTACCCAGTGGGGGAGAGGGGGCCGGAGGGGACATCAGCTGGTTTTGTGTGCCAGAAGGGAGGTCGGGTATTGGTTCAGCACCCAGCAGGTTAAATATGCCCATGACCTTTATATACAGAGGCATATATACCCCAGGGGTGCCAAAGCAATCCCTTACATCCTGGCTGCCACACCAACCCTCCCTATGCCCATCTGTACCCCTCCTGCCCATGGACCCCACTGGTAGCCCACCAAAACAGTGTCCCACTTGGTCATAAAGGGCTTAGACCACCTCCTGGCAGGTCTAAGTGGAGCCTCTTGCGATGGCCATGGCGGGGCTTTCAGGATTGGAAATGTGAGCCCTGCTGTGGTGCAAGCTCCTTTGTGACCTGGCGTAGCCAGAGGCAGGTCGCAAGGGGGGAGCAGTGCCCCTTCGGTGCAGTGGATTCACTCACTGGCGCAGATTGAATTCTGGAATAGGGAATGCCGTAATAAATGATGCAAGGTGCAACTTGCATCATTGCTGTTTGATGCTAGCATCTTGCGTCCACATGGAACCCTTCTGGAATCGAGCCCAAGGCATCATGCCAATTAAACTCTTAACATGGAATGTTAAGGGTCTCAGTGATGGGACAAAAGCCACCAGAGTTTTTTAATGAT
The DNA here is from genome assembly GCA_016271365.2 of Neoceratodus forsteri. NCBI lineage: Eukaryota > Metazoa > Chordata > Ceratodontiformes > Ceratodontidae > Neoceratodus > Neoceratodus forsteri. The sequence continues at coordinate 312,185,322 of CM028134.1, read as the reverse complement.
GCTAATTGTAAAATGTTGAATATTCTTTTACTTCAAGAAACTCATTAACCACCAACTTCTCCAATTTGGCTAGATGTGCTGTTATATTTATTTAAAACATTGCTCTTTTTGTTTTGGCAGGTCAGTATCTGACCCACAAGGTAGATTTGTAATTACCCCCAATTAAAACTATAGATGGCAATTTCACTTCGACCAACATTTATGTGCTCAACACTAGTGACCCTCAATTATTCACTAACTTTTTCTAGAGTTAGCCACCTTTGAGGATCATTACATTATAGGAGATGATTTCAATATGACCATAAATTGAAGACTAGATAAGTCATCCTCTTTTACAGGTAATATGACCAATATTAGAAGATGTTAAGGGAATATATTGTGGATTTGTCACTCACAGACCTCTGGCAGGAATGTAACATAGACTCACAAACATATTCTTTCTTTTTGGCCCCCATCAAAGTTATACACACATAGACTACTTTTCAATTTCCCATACTCTTCAAAATTGTAATCAGAACATTAAATACCATAGTATAGTTATTTCTGACTATGCTCCTGTTGAACTGCTAATTAATTCTTGTTTGTTTTCCACCGGCAGGCTATGGTCTGTGGATGCTATGCTACTTAAAGACAAATTATTTTTGGATACTATACAAAATTCAAAAAAAGGATATTTTCTAATACAGTTCAGCAGTGGCAACTTCAACAGTAAACAGTTGGGAAGTATTTGCAGTGGTGATTAGAGGCTCTGTTATTCATTTTACTTCTTACAAGAAAAGACAAAGTAAACAGAAATTAGAAACACTTGAAAGAGACCTAACTCAACTACAATCACTTCAAATGACTTATCAAGACCCTACTATCTATAATTAGCTATTACTTGCCAAGGACCAGGTAAACAAATGATCCTTCAAGGAGGAAGAAAAAGCCATTCTTCTTACGAGTGCAAAATAGTATGCCTTGGGAGATGAGCCCACCAAAGTAATTGCTTTACAATTGCAAAACTAAAGTAATTGTATTTTCTCCATCTGGGATGATAATCAAACCTTAATAAAATATTGTAGAGAAATTAATAATATATTTTCCACTCACTATCAAAATCTATATCATTTGGAAAGGAATACATACCCAGATGCTGTTAACAATTTCCTCTCCTGAATTAACCGCCCTCAGTTGCCCAATAATCAGAAATTGTCACTAGATGTCCTGCTTACTTTATAAGAAGAGTTGAATATCATTAAAACTATGATGCCAGGTAATATCCCTGGCATGGATGGCCTTCTGGAAGATTTTTATAAGTGTTTTACCACCTTAATTGGACAACCCCCTACTCAATTTGTTTAACAATGCAGCTCACACTGGTACCCTGCCCCCTTCTTTTTATGATGCCATAATAGTGGTCTTTGCAAAACAAAAGACAAAAATCTGGAGCTGGTCATCTCTTCTTGTCTTTTATCCCATCTCAGCAACAACATGAACATTTTCTCCAAACTATTAGACATGGACTTAGAAAATGTTGCCCTGGTCTCAGCTGGCCTAATCAAAATGAATTTTTAGAAGGTAGAAAACTTGGGGCCAGCACCATAAGATTAATAAATATAACTGACATCTGTAAACAGCTAGGTTCCCTTATTCTTTCTGTCAATGCAGAAAAGACATTTGATCAGATTGAATGGGAGTGTGCAATACAGTTATTTAAAAAGTTTGGCTTTGGTAAAACTTTTATCAGTTGGATACAAATCCTTTATAAAATCCCAAAAGCTGTTGTTCAAACAAATAGAAACATATCCCACAGTTTTTGCCCTTACTCAATGTACCTGTCAGGGGTGGCCTCCATCACCATTATTGTTAGCCCGTGCAAATGAACCACTTGCAATCACCATTTGCAGCTCAGATTTGATTAAGGGCATCAACTATGGGTAACAGGAACTTAAGATTAGCTCACATGCTGATGACACTCTAATCTAACTATTGGACCCATCTTTGTCTTTCACCAGCTGCATGGCCATAATTAAACAATTTGGGGAAGCCTCTGGCTACAAGATTAATATGGCCAAAACCAGAGCATTACATCTAAACCCCTCAGATAACTCTACCCTTCCTCCTAAAATACAGCACTTATTTACAGCAAACTTAAATACATTTCTGTTATTATAACTAAGAATCTTTCATTCTTGTTTTGACAAAAATGATCTCCCATTTCTTACATTAATTTATGAAGACTTAAGAAAATGGATCAAACTTCGCTTACACTAATTGGCCATTGTAATGTTGCCAAAATGCATATCCTGCTTAAAATTCTCATTTTATTCCAGACTCTACCAATATCAATCCTGTGTGTCTTTAAGGATATAGACAAGATCATTTCTTATTTCATTTGGAGGGGAAAAAAGCTATACTGAGTTTGGACAAACTAAGACTCTTCTAATTTGGAAGGTCTTGCCTTACCAAATTTCAAAAACTATTACTTGGCAGCTCAAATCTCCCAAGTACAAGACTGGTTTAAAGGAGAAACCATGAGCAGCAGGGACATTGAAAGTGTTTTTCATAAATATTCTGAACCAAGATATAGCCTGGAATCTAAATATTACACACAAAACAGACAGAAACAATCACATTTCCTAGTCACATCTATCACTTGCCATTTGAATATATTTCATTATATGACAATTTTGGTTTTAGACCCTCAGTTATGGACAAAGGGTTTCTGACCTGGGAATCTTTAGGAACTGATGAGATCTCAGATTTATTTACTGATCATATACTGATGTCTTTCCAACAATTATGCACTGTATATAACATTCCAAACCATATTTTTTTAGATATTTACAACTTAGAAACTATATCACTTCATAAAGGATCTCAATTGCTCCCTCTCTGATTACAGAGATTTTAACTACTGCTGACCACAGTCTCAAATATTTATTGGCTATTTACCACCAATTACCACCAATTATTAAGTTATAATTTGGTTAACCTTAATTTAGTAAAGGCTTGCTGGGAGCAACACCTGGCTGTGCAGCTAACTGAAAAGACTTGGAAAGGCATATTATTTTACCCCTTGTAAGAATTCCATGCCACAAAACTGCAACAGATACAGTTTAATATTTTGCATAGGGTTTACCTTACGCCCTCCCAGTTGCATACATTTAATTCTAATCTGAATGAAAATTATTCCAGATGCCTCAACAATCAAGTATGTTTCTAACCTGCAAAAAACTTTGTAAATGTTGGTCTTTAATAATGGATATCCTTGAATAGGCCACTACAATTAAATTGACCTTAGACCTGCTACCAATTTTACTGGGATGGAATTTTGGAGATCTTCACTGTTCTGAAAAACAAAGAAAATTAGATTATAATGGCAAAAAAATGCCTTTTTATGTCCTGGAAGGACAACAATCCTCCATCCATGAAAGTTTGGCTCAATGTTATGATTGATCTTAACAAACTTGAAAGGATCTGTTATTTCTACAAGGATCAGGTTGCTAAACTTAAGGCAACCTGGACCCTGTTTTTAAGGTATGTGAGTGCAAATGTGACTAATTAATGACATACTGTCTTCTGAGGCCCTTATAACTTTTTTTCTTTTTCCAGGAATCTGACAAGACACCTTGCCTTTATGGTCATAAAATAATGGCAATGCTTTATTTTTCTCTATTGTCTTCCATTGGCTCTGGTAGCTTTCAAGAGAGCTACAAAAATCACACCTGAAAGTTCGTTACTGTCCATAGCAGCCCTGATGGCAGAGGTAACAGCAACAAGAGTAATGGAGGTGCTATGCTCCTTTCAGAAGCCAGGAACACATCAGCCATAACAACTGGCCAAAATCACACCAGGTCAGCAGATTTTCATCACCAGTGGGTTTGCTACTACCATAACCATGACAGGCTGCTTGAAGAGATACCAGATCTAATGGAGGACGCTTTCTCAGAGAAAAATTTATCAAACTCCTTGCACTTTTTTGATGAAAAATCTCCAACTGGGGGCATGGCTTGGGCTTAACCAAGATGGCAGCTTAAGTCTTTTTCTTTGATAGCTGTCGGTCTGAATCCTAAACAATCTGAAGAACTGCCATGCTTCTATATCACCAAAAAATACTTAGTTTAATTCATCATCTAGCGAAACTTTTTCTCTGTGGTTAAACCCAGATTGGGACCTATGAGTTTTTTTTTATCTGGCTAAGGGCTACCACATTATCTCAGCTGCAAGATGGCATCAGCTCCATACCTGGAGCGTATCAAGGAGATGTTTGCCAAAATGTTATCAGGCATTAACTACCTAAAATTTACATCAGTAGCTAACACTCAGGCTGTCCAGGAGCTTGAGGTGTAAGTCCCCACTACAGAAAAAACTAGCTCTAGTACAGAAGACGTGGTGAAAGACCTCCATGCCCAGATCCATGAAAAGGCAAGAGCAACTGAACAGCTGAAGGAAAAAATGGACAATCAAGAGAAAAGGGGGAGATGCAACAACCTGCAGTTTGTTCGCCTCCCTGAAAAAGCAGAGCTACGGCAACCCATAGGATTTATTTGACACATTCTGCCAACTATTCATAAGTTTCCTGGGAATCCCCATTTTGAAATTGAGAGGGCCCACTGATCCCTCATGCCTATGCCAAGATCTGGAGAGCAGCCTCAACAGATCCTGTTCAAATTTCTCAGATACCAACATAAGGAGGATATACTCTGAAGGGCACATGAGCTGGGGAACCTGGATTGGCAAGGCAATCATGTCATGGTTTTTCAAGACTTTTCTAAAGATCTTTCTAATCATTGTTGAGCCTACACAACATTACGGCAGAGACTGCACTGGCTCAACATCCCCTTTGCCCTCCAGTGCCCCACTATACTTTGCATTGAAACAAATGGAGTACAGCAATCTTTCAATTTACCACACGATGCCACAACATACCCTGGCAATCACTGGCCATGAGGTGAGTAGGAACCAAATCACCCCTGCCTACAACACCAGGGTAGACGCAAACATCACAAAGACACAGCTAACATGAACACTACTCAGCCCCGGGCAGCTGCAACCACTACATTCCACAGGGGGCCCACATGAGGAACACTGGTCTTTACCACAATGATTGAGGGCTAAATATAGAAATAAACTTTGTCAGAGCAAAGATAAGAGCAATGAACAACTTTGGTCCAGAAGTGGCAGTAGAACCAAAGATGAACCAGCTGCCAAAGTGAATTGCTTCTCATCCTTCCCTACCACAAATAAATATGCCTCCCAGGCCCATGAGCAGAACACCAGCCCAGGAGAAGACCAAACACAACAACCTGTCACCTTGTATTAACCATCTGCCACCTGCACGCCATCGGCTCCTGCTGAAGGGACTATTCCTGAAAACCCAACTTACAAGACAACCTTGTGGGCTGAAGTGGCTGTAATAACCAAAACTACCAGCAACTAACCATTCACAAGCAACCATGAACCTGAAAATGGGTCTCAATCCCCAGCTTTGAGATCAGATGGCAGCCCAGCAAGCCCGCCATGAAGGTACTGCAGTTTACTTAGGTTGCCGTACACATAGGAATTAACAGGAATGAATAAATAGATAGTTGAACTGTGGGGGTTGGTGGATGTTGGGGGATAGAGGGGATGCTCACTCTGATGTTTTTTTTCTGTTTCACCTGGTACAGTCTTTGGGTTATTTCATACTTTCTAGGACTATGTTGGACGTCTTCCCTCCCTACCCATATGTAACTCACCATGCTGCCTTATACACAGCTCAAGGAGCCATTTTCCTGCTGGCCCTCCTCTCACAGGTTTCCCTGTCAACCTAATGAATGTGAGCTCACTCCAGAGAGTTGGGATTCGACGAGTAGTGGGAAGGGTAAACAAACACACAATGTCAGTGACTGCAGCTGCTGGGGTTCCCTCCCAGCTCTGACTCCAGTTGTTTCCTTCCCTCCTGTCACTGACCTCCCCTTCTAAGGTATGCTAAGGGTGCAAGGCCCGCCATGGGTAAACTTCAACTGGGAACTCTTAGGTAGGGGTGCGAGAGGACACCCACCATCTAAATGTCAGATCTCTCCCATTCCACAGCTTGTGCCCTCCTGCATACAGACTCCTCTTTGTACCTCTGATAGGACTTAGAGCCCTCCTACAGGTACTGCCCATTCGTGGTGTAAGATCTGTAGTGCTGGTCTCTTACACGATGGGGATGAGTACACCTCCCCCTTCCTTTTCCTTACTGAGCTGTTCTGAAACTCAGAGCAGAAATGGCTGTCCAGTTTCTCTTGGGGGCACTGTAACTTCAGCTCAGCTTTCTGACTCCTGAGACAAACCTGAATGACTAGATCATATCTAAGTGGGCTCTCCTGGGCATATCTAGTGATAACAATACCTCTCTTTTCACTCAGAAACATGCCCTTGTTTCCCGACTCCAGTAAACACTAGACCATATTCACCTACAGGCTCAGGTTTGTTCTAGAGTTTTGTTCTTATCCCCCCCCCCATATTCCCAAGTTACTATTCCATAGACATTCCTTTGAACAAATACAGGAATCTGTATAGAGGCCTTACTCTCAACTTGCAAGATCAAGAGCAAAGACAAAGAGGACACTTAAGCAATAATACCCAACAGGGTGGGTGGTCATTGGCAATACCGGACCACCCAAGGGTGTAATGAGAACCAACGCCACAGGTGGAGGGCCTCATAGCCCCTGGAAGGTCTGGTATTGCCCAATACTGCCACACTGGAGGGTATTGTTGGGTTTAGAAAATGGCTTATAAGAAATAAATATTTTTTTTTTTTTTGCTAAGCCTAAGGTTCCCGCAGTACCCCTCCTGCTTAATGGCACATGGGGAGACATGGTATTTGTGTTTTTCTCCCCTGTTCCTGGAACCCCAGTATGTGGTTGCACATGTGCATGGAGGCATGCATGCGTCCCGTGGCTTTAGGCCTAGTGCCTAGGTTCTCCTCAGCCTGGCAGTGCCACCTAGCCTTCACCAGGTGGCAGCAAAGAGTCAGGAAAACCTCTCATCCCTCCCTGGAGAGGAGAGCTGCCTGATGGCTGCTCAATCTTGGCTCCTCACCCTCCCTCCCCGGCCAACCTCAGGCTGCCCGAACTTGCTCCTGAACCCGGGTCACCAGCGTGGTGTGAGGTGTGGTGTCCAGAACCTCAACCCTCTGCACCACCGGATGGCTGCAGTAAGTAATATTTTTAATAAAAATTTTAAAAAGATTTAAAATATATGTAATACATTGTAAAAACAGAATGAAAATCTATTTTCTTTCTGACCCAACAATAGTTTAGGACAATGAAAATTTCAAGTTTCATCACAGTCCCCTACACAGTCTGTGAAGCCCTCTGCTGCCTCAATGTAGTCTTCTCATAAGATCTATTTTTAGGGCTGCGCCATCTAATCAGGGGATGGTGAGGGAGGTAAATACTACTGATGGTTACAGTACAACCACAGCAGGATTGAGACAAAGGTAGAATGTTTCTAAATCTCACTATTTTTTTTATTTTCTTTTTATTTATTTTCGGCACCCAGCCAGTTGGCCTGCTCATGAACTGCACCATCTAACTAGGGGACGGTGAGGGAGATAACTAGTATTGATGGTTACAGTACAACCACAGCAGGATCAAGGCAAGAGTGGAATACTTCTTACTATAGTTCTATCAAATCTGAAAAAGATTGGTAATCGGGGCTAGGGTCCCACACTGCAGGAGCATGATGTGATTTGGATGGGCTTTGCTCATTTTTACACCTTCCCTGTCTTGGTTGGTATGGTCCAGCTGGGCGGGACCTGCTGCACTAGCCCTGGCAGGGCAGAATTGAATGGAGCAGTGCTGGAGTTGGTGCAGGGCAGAGATCTCCTTGCATTCCAGGTTGGAGCTGTTAGGGGAGTAGCGAGCTGGTGTAGCATGGTACCAAGCTGAATCTGCATCTGCTGACACCAGGGGAGCACAGTGCAAGACACAAGCCAACCACTGAGAGTCGTGGAGAGTGATGCCAGCCTGAACCAGTGCCTGAGTATTCCCAGAAGGGGAGTAAAGCAGTGTCGGATTGGAAACGGTGAGTAAGGGACAAAAACAGCATCCCAGCAACACCAGAGATACAGTATGGGCTGGGATGCGCTGATGATAAGTGGTGTAATGCATAAATCCAGTTTCCGTACTGCTGAGAGAGAGAGAGATGGAGAGACCATAATTTATGGAGCTCTGTAGCTGTGGATCAGGCACAGAGACTCACTTCTTGCAGATAGACACTTTGGGCAGAGAACCCGGCATTTCCACTATATGAAGGGTATTCGGAACAAAGGGTAAATAGTATAGGGTGGAAATTTAGCTAGGACGTGGGGTGGGGACTTGGGGGTATAAACTGCCAGGGCACTGGGCTGTAGGCATACACCATACATGAGTATATATATATATATATATATGGCACCTGGCACATGTGCTGTTGGGGCATAAATAGGGCATTGGGCCAGGTATGACACTGGGGCATAAGCAGGGCACCAGGTCTTGGAGTAGAAGTCTGGCACTGGGTGTATGAATAAGGCATGGAAGTGGGGTAGAGCAATGGGCCCAGTGAAGTACCAGTGGAACAAATAGATTACTGATATAAATAAAAGGAGCATGGCTGGGTGGGGGGTGTAAATTAGGAGCTGGTACAGTGCGGAATGAAAAGTCTACAACATTTCAGCTAATTGCTACCTTTGCATTTTTTTAACCAGACGACAAGAGCTTTACTGAATGTTGATAGGTAGTCTGTAGAACTGCAGTATCATTTTATCTACACAAACAATGTAATTTGGAACTAAATATAAAAGACAATAAAATGTTGTTTGGTTACTGGTAGCTAGTATTCCCTTGCTAGAAGGATGTAAATGGGTACCGGGGGTCTAAATTAGGGAACCAGTGGTCTGAGGGGTTAAAAACAGAGCACCACCAGTCCAAGGGGTATAAGAGGGTGTTAAGGGAATTCTAGAGACCCCATTTCCGCAAAGACATAGACAGAGTGGAGGCTGTCCAGAGGAGGGCAACCAAAATGGTGCAGGGTCTGCACCAGAAGACATATGAAGAAAGACTAAAGGAGCTTAATATGTATACCCTAGAGGAAAGAAGGGAGACAGGGGACATGATAGAAACTTTCAAGTACCTCAAGGGAATCAACAAAGTCCAAGAGGGTAGCATCTTTCAGAAAAAGAGATGTGCAAGAATAAGGGGGCGCAATTTGAAGATAGAGGGGGGATGCCTCAGAGGTAATGTGAGGAAGTACTTTTTCATGGAGAGGGTTGTGGATGCGTGGAACAGCCTCCATGAGGAGGTCATGGAGTCAAGAACAGTGGGGGGAATTCAAGAATGCATGGGACAGACATAAGGCAGTCCTAGTGGGGGGTAGGAGGAAGTAAGCTGTTGGTTAACTAGGATCTGCAGCTTATCTGTTAGGTTGAAAAATGGGCAGACTAGGTGGGCCAAGCGGTCCGTATCTGCCGTCAAATTCTATGTTTCTGTGTTTCTATGTAAGGGGGACATCAGACTTGGATGTCATAGTGTTCCCAGAGTTTGCACATTATAAATCCCAAATGTTGTGACAGGCCAGGAGATTGTCTTTTTCTGCTGCAGGATGCTGTTTTTACTGTAGGTCTTAGGTATTTCTTGTTTCTTTCTGCTGCAGGCATTACTGGGGCTATCTGGGCTATCTGGCAACTGGTGTTCTCAGTGGCCTGGGCACAGGGGCTATATCTTGGCATACTGTGCTGCAGAGGGATCTGTGGGTAGTGTTCCTTAATAAACAAATATCCCCCCTATGTCCACACTGACTATATCCTGGAACCCCATACACATTTAATTTTCCCTAGCTATACCTTAAAGGGCCCTATGGGGTCCTCAAACACCCTTATGTTCTGTCCTGCATTCCTGGAGTCCCTGGCTAACCTATCTCTATAGGGTGCAGGACTCCTTTACTTTGGGGCACTACAGGAGGAGCACTATATTGGTCAGGTGTGCTGGGTCTGTGCATTGCAGCTGGTCTGTATGTGCCCATTGAAGGTCTGACCATCTTAGACAATGAGAGACTGAGAGAGGGCCATAGGCCTGGAGGGCCTCAGCTGCCACTGCCAGCTGAGCCAGAGGAGTTATAGCCCATGCTCCCCCAGCTATGCTTAGATCTTACTGGGTGAGGAGAGTGAGCCATTAAAGCAGGCAGAGAGCCGGGCCAGACTATTGTTGGTTCATCTCCTGTGGTGGCCTGGTCTGTATGATGTCTTGGTTGTCTGCCAGTGCCAACAGGTGAGCTCCCTACTCCATCTGAAAAAAAAAAAAAAACTCCTCAGATAAAAAAATTAACCCAAAGGTTTGCAAGTGAAATTGATTGGGTGTGTAAGAAGGGCAGCACGGGCTGGGGAATACAATGCCAGGTGTGAGCTGCCCTTGCAGAAGGGGCTGTGAGAGTTTCTGTTGAAGACGGCCTGTTTGTCGAGGTGCATATTTACAAAAGGACACCTTGGAGGAGGTTATAGTCTCTCTCAAACAGTTTGATTTTGCATTTTGACATAGAAACTGTGCAGTTTGTCCCTGTTGGTGTCCTGTAGCTCCACATTAGTGAGTCCTAGGACTGAGAACCCTCTCCCCCCTAAAAAGTAAACATTTTTATAGCAGTGTGGCTGGATTTCTGATAAGTGCTCTCTCAGGGAGACCTCAGACTGAGATATCATGGTGTTCCCAGAATCCGCACGTTATAAATCTCAAATGCTGTAACAGGCCAGGACCATATTTTTTTCTGCTGTAGGATGCTGCTTTTACTCTAGGGCTATGGTGGCTACTAATGTTTCTTTCTGCTGCAGGCATTAGTGGTGTTTCCAGTCGCACTGTGATTACTGACTGAGTCTGCAGGGTCTCAGACTGGCTGTGGGAAGAGCATGGATTGGTACTGTCAAGGAGGAGTGGTTAAAAATAACGACTGTCACGAGAGTGGGGACTGATTATGGGCTATGGGAGATGTGATTACTGGGTGTGGGTACAGCAGGGGCTGATACCGTCTAATGGAGTGGGGGCTGATAATGGCTGTGGAAAGAGCAGGGGCTAAAACACTGCTAGAGACAAATACCCACAGGATAGCCTTGAGCAAGAAGGCTCCCAATTCTAAATCATGACCCAATTTTGCCAAACCCTGACCTTAAAGAGCTCGATACCACTGTGAAAACTTTGCAAAATAAAGGATTTTTAGGCACAGTTCTGTTCATAATTTTGTAAAGTTTTGTAATTATTTGTCACTTTTTCTTTATTGCAGAGGACAGGTGCATGAGAAAACAAAGTGACTGTCTCCAAGACATTATTTGGTCTGGGTTTGACAAATTAATAATGCACAAATTAAACAAAATAACCAGAAACCATAACATATGTTGGCCTGCAGTAATGCTGCCGCTTTCAACTGGGTTCAGAAGCAATTCCAGGGTGTAGAGGGCCAGTCAGGGGAATGAGGATCGAGTGTCTGTAGGACTGATCTCCTCCTTCTTGGTTGGGGGGGGGGACTGCCAGAGTCTAATGCTTACTTGGCCCCTTTTGGAAGCTGGGGGTAAGGCAGCCCATGCCAGAAGGTCAGAAGGCATGGCAGACAGCGAAGGTCACACAGGAGCACACGGCATGCACCATGACATCCTTGTACACTGCACCTCCCAGGGGACAAAACAAGAAAAATGCCAGTGGCCAGATACCAATGGGCACTCACAGACCCTGCACTCGACTAGCTGGGCTCACCAGCCCAAACTGAATTTGGACCTCAGCAGGACTGGGGACACCTACCAACCCCACCGTGGTGCAAGCTCTAGGGGAAGACAGCTGGTGGTAAGACCCCAGTGGAGGACAGGAACATGGGGCTGGGGCACCCACTTGAAGCAAGACAAGACAGAGAAGAGTAAAAAAAAAAAAAAGAAACCATAGCGTATGGATAGCGCAGCATTAAAGTCTGGTGGCTATATCGCCATATCAGTTATCTCCTGTAAGCCATTGCCAGTCACTACTGAGAAACATCACTTCTGCATTTTTGTTTGTTATTCTTGTTTATCTTCTGGCATCCCTGGTCCTATCGGCATCCCCCCCCCAGCCCCACCATTGACTCATCCTATGGACTTATAGGTTAAACATCACTTACTCAGAGTCATGTTTGGTAGGTGGCCTGCCCCATAGGGTCATGTGGGGCCTGTGCGGGATGCTGAATAAGCCAGGGCAGTTTCTTCCATTTCCTCCCAGCCAGGAACTGTAGATGATACAACTGCATGAGTTCATCTTGATGCACATGCAGGTGGCATCATCATGCCTCCTGGTTACTTCTATTGGTTCTGCTGTGCCACTGTCCAGCCTCCACTGAGTGTAGACAAGTTTAGGGACTCGGTGTCCCCCTCAACAGAGGAGAGCTGTACTTGGCATGCTCAATCTTCCCTCTCCTGGGTAAGCTCAAAGTGACACTGGTCCTTTCCTAAACCCTGGTTGCCAGTGTGGGTGAAAGTAAGGCATCCAGCACCTCCGCCCTCCATGCCAGTGGGCTGACTTTACTTTTGCAGTTTTTATTTTATTGATTTAAAATTGAAAACTGGAATGATTGCTCTGACTAGACAAACTTGACCAGGTATACTTTGTCTAGCTGGTTTGACTGGACCAACATGACTGGGTGCAACTTGTGTGGTCTGGCTAGACCAATCAGTCCAATTTCTGCCAGTTTTGTCCACTCATCATAGTTGGTCCAGATTTCATGTAGGGTGATGGGTATGAGTGAAGTCCAGACTGTTGGACTCAGACTGGACCACAATGATAAAAGTCTGATTTGGGGTTCAGGGATCTAGATTTCATCCATACCCTCACTTAGAGGAAATTCATATCAGCCAGAATGGGCAGACCAAAATGCTAAGAAACAAACTGACTAGTCTGGCCAGACCAGCCATACTGCACAAGCTACACTTGGTCTGGTTTGCCAGGCTGTTCCAGCCAGTCATTTATGGGAAACAGCAGTAAAGCTTTTACCAAGCCACCAGCATTAACAAATAGTGAAAGTAATGGCTGCATTTACATGAACAATAAAATCAAGGTACAAGTAAAATGTGCACACAGTACAGTGATGTTTTTATAAACATCTACATTTCCTTTTGCCCACTCTGTCCTCCATACATCTCAACTGTCCTGGGCATGCTTCCCTCTGTTTTTGAAAGTTGTAGCCTCCTCCTATTTGTATACTTCATCTCCCCTTCCCCCCACCACCACTCTTAGTCCCTTCCTCCCACTTTGCAGGCATTTCCATATCTCTTAACTGTCCTACATTATAGATACAGTAACATCCCTCAATTTACCTGTTAGAATTGCCCTATCCCTCATGAATAAGATGCCCACAGAGTTGTACTCTCAGTCTTTAAAGCAGAAAGTCATAGTGATTATGATGTAAAGTCAAAACATACCCTGCTACCATCCCCCTAGCCCAGTAAGTTGCATGCTAGCCCATCCCCCCAGTCCAGCATATTGCCCTGAGCCCCCTTCCCATAGCCTAGCCACTAACCAGCTGCTCCAGAGCAAGGCTCTCTGTCTTCTCCCAGCCAAGTAAGTTGCACCCTGTCCCCCCCAGAATCAGCAGTCCTGTCCTCAGCCTAGTACATTGCACACTAGACCCCTCCCTAGAATCCACAGACCTCCCTCAGACCAGCAAATTGTTCCCTAGCCCCTTCCCTACAACCCTAGCCAAAATCCAGTTCTGTATGTTGCCCTTTCTGTCAGTCCAACTTCCAAGAGGAGAGAGGGCACTAAGAATCACTGAATGTGGTCCATATCCTCTATGCTGACATTCACAAGTGATCCATGTCTATTCATAAACCCAGGTTACTGCCTTTGTACCGGCATCCACCCTCCCAACCAATTCACTTTACTCCACCACCCAAAAATGTTTATTTCTACCAAATACATTGGATTGGTATTTTTGTTACTCACACAAACTGATTTCCACTTTGTCTACAGGTTCAGTGGAAGAAAGATGTCAATTCCAACACTGGATGACACAGACCATGCGTATCAGATAAGTATTGTTTTGTGTTTTGAGTACCTTGTTTGTTCCACTTAGTTACTGTTGTTGAGGCACAGGTCAGGAAGCATAGAAAAAACAGGAGTAGTCTCAAAATTTGCAAATAGTGTTTTATTTTTCTCAATAACAGAAAATTAAAAATGAAAATTTTTCAGTGTCACTATTTACAAAGGCAGTACAAACAGAAAAAAGCGAAGTTCTTCCGAAAGTATCTCTTAATTCCAAGTTTCAGTCTCTCTGTCTCTCAGTCTCCTTGTCTCTCTAGCAAAAGCATTGCTGCTCTTAAGTCTTTGCCTGGGAACCTCATTAAGAGAGCTTGCTTCTCATAGAATGTTCTTGTAAGTTTACAGAATGTTCCTATAAGTTTCATTCCTTGCAGGTGCAGCAAAAAGAACATAGTGACCCAGAACTGACCTCTTGTTTACAGTTCTGCAAAAGGTTTAAAACCTGCATCTCAGATTAACCCCTTAAGTTCTAAATAGCTTTTTGTAATCATTTCAACAGTATAACTATATACAGTTTTAAACAAAGAGATCCCAGTATCAGTGACATTTCCACATAAAGATTCACATATATTTTTATACCTGCAGATATGCAAGGGGGAAGAAAAGACAGAAATAGCAAAGGAAGGAAGAGAGATAACAAGAGGAGGAACATTGCAAAAGCATCAGAGTAATCAGCTCCTAGGTCTCACAAGAAAATTTGGTTGCACAACCAGACAGACAAGAGACAGACAAGGAAAGGATAGAACAGACCCTTGCATTCACACTCTTTCTGCATAACAAATGGAGCTGGGTCTTATTCAGCCCTGTCAATGGTACTAAAGAGATGCATATCCTTGGTGACCCATTGTTGTTCTTATTTTTCAGGTATGACTGGGTGTTCCCATTAAACTGCCCAAACTCCACCCCACTGTCCTCAGGACCCAGGTAAGAAATCTTTATTATTAGTACAGTGTAATGGAGTAACTACACGTGTTAAGACACTGCTGTCTTTCACTTGTTAGTTTGTTTGTGAGACAAGTGCAAATGTAGATACAATTCTACTGCCAAAAAAAGAAGACAGATTAATTGCAAAAAACTACATTAATGTGAGTCTGTCAGTGCAGTGATAACATTATCACTTGTGACACCAATGACTCCAATTCAGAAATGAGCCCATGTCATTGAGGCATGGCAATGGGGTAGAGGATTAAGCATCAAAGAGGATGTTTTCTTCCAGGAAGGGATGGCAGCCAGCTCTGGTGCATGACTGCCACCTGGGTGACCACAGGTGGCAGTGAACTTGAGAGCAGCTTCATGGCAGGGGAAACACCGGTGCATGATGCACACAACATTTGTGCACATGCATGCATGCATTACTCCCCATGCTGGAATCTTTAGGGCAGGGGGAAAAAAGGAGGAAATGCAGTGGACCCGTATTAGCTTGTAATACATGTATTTAGCACCAATTAGTATGCTGAGGGACATTTATTTATTTATTTAGATTTCAGAGTTACAAATACCTTTCAACAGGAAGCTCTTTTACAAAGGTTCCACATCATAACAACAATACAGACATTAGCATTTGCGAACAGCACTAGGTAAGTAACAAGTACAGGAACAATTGAGTAACAGGTCTGGAGCAGTAGATTGGTTACACAGTAATTCTAATACAAAAATAAAGTTGGCCAACAGTACACTCAGTGGTGGAAAAGCAACATATTACATTAGAGCACAGTAGACCTAACTGGTAACCCAGAGAGGTCAACAAGGGAATCAGCCGAGGAGGCCTTGTTCAGGGATAAGGCAAGAGAATGAGAGGGGAGATGGGTGAGGGTGAGAGGAGTGGGTGAAGTAGATTAGAGCAGGGTGTAAGTGAGTAGGGGAAGGAGACGGGGTGAAGATTGGTAACAGTCAGTACTAGAGGGTGAGGGCAAGAGAATACGGGGTAGGCAGGTTGGCTGCTAAGTGCTACAACAGACAGAATGCTGGCTGAGGTGATGAGGCTTGGGGCAGTCCTAGAAGAGCCTGCTAGTTGGGGCAGTCACAGCTACAGAATGTAGAGATGTGTTCCAATAGCTTGGGTTTGAAAGGTCCTAACTTGGATTCAGTCTGGAGGTCACAGTGGAGGGTGTTGAACCAGATGGGGGCATGCTATGCAAATAACCTTTGTCCCTGGGTGGTATGGCAAAAAGGGACTTTAAACAGCTAACTATTCATTCCTCTGGTACAATGGGGGTTGGATGTGTAATATAGGAGGTTATGGACATTCTGGGGACTTATGCCCAGGGATGCTTTTTTGACTAGCAAGCAAGTCTGGTACATAATTTTGAGTTTTTCGTGAATCCACCCAGTTTGGATGTACAGATCACACATATGTGGGGGCCATTGGGCTCCTGTGGTTAGCCTGCAGGCTTTATTTAAGGCAATTGTGATCCTTTTGAGGGTTGTGGCTCGGTCGGCACCATAAATAGCCAGACTGTAGTCTATTAGGGAGATGACAGAGCTGTCTACAGCAATACGCAGTGCCTCATTAGTCAGACAGTGTTTATGTCTATGCAGAAGACCTAGCCTTAAGTTAACCGCTTTGCAGACCTGTTTGTCATCATTTGCAAAAGATAGGGTGCTGTCTAGTGTGACCCATAGATACTTGAAAGTGTGGAACAAGTCAAGGAGGGTGTTGAGGCTATTTAGTATGGTGGGCTGGTACGCTTTGTGTTTATTGTGGGGGTTGGCAAAAGTCATTACTTAAGTCTTTGTAATTCAGGGGTAGTTTTTGTTGCAAGAACCAGCCCTTTTCACTTGCCCAATTCAGCTGGTGCTGCTTCCCTAGGAGTACAGGGTCAGTGTTGCTGGTGAAGACCCCAGCATCATCTGTATACAGTAGGATTCTATCTGAGCATGCCAGCTGGAGGCAATTTAGGAATAGGCTAATTAGCAAGGGACTTAAAATGGAGCCTTGGGGGACAGCAAAACACACATCCCAGCTTTCTGAGAGTGGTCCATTTGTCTTTTCTTGCTGAATTTTGCTAGCAAGGTAGCTATTGAACTAGCATATGGTGCTGTCAGAGAGTCTGGCAATGTTGGTCAAGCAGTAGTGCATTGTTAACCATTTCAAAGGCATTGGTGAGGTCAATAAAGGACGTCCCAACCATCTGACCATGGTCAAGAGCATTATGAATGCAGCTAGTTAACTCTAAAAGTGCAGTGGTGGTGCTGTGTGATTTTCAAAATCCATGCTGTTGGGGTCATTGAATCTGATACTTGTCAAGGTAATCAACCAGCTGAAAAGACACGATGCGCTCCAAGGCCTTGAACGGGGGGAGGAGCATGCATGTGGGGCGATAGTTAGCAAGTGTAGTCCCGTCACCACTTTTGTGGACAGGTGTAACTACAGTAGCTTTCTATCTTTGTGGGAATTTGGCAAATTGTAAGGAAAGGTTCAGGATTTGCGTCAAGGGGGCGAGAATTTCGTCAAGAATGAGGGCGATAAGTTTTAGGTCAAGTTAGTCCCCACTAAATCTAGATTTCCCTAAAACCTGTAGCAGGTACTTTTTGGCTTCTTTTTTGGATATAACTTTAAAGCAGAAGGGGGAGTGCCAGGTGTTTGATTATCCTTTACCACGTGCTTGTGGTTTTTGTTATTTGCTGTATTGTAATAGTCAGGGGGGAGGATGTTGCTAATGTCAGTGAAAGCTGTGTTGAAAGCATCCGCAATCACTTTTGGGTCTTGAGTGATCTCACCATTTATATCCAGCATGGATGGGGAGTTTTTTTGGATTTTCCTATCAGTTCTTTTGTGTTACCCCAAAGCTTTCTCCCATCCCCCTAAGAGCTGGCAAGCTCATCCTTAAAATGGTGAATTGTGGCAGTACGTATAGCACATGTACAGGCATTCCTGGCCTTTTTATATAGCTGTAAGTTGGCCTGTTTTCAAGAGGCACAGGCCCATGCCACAGGTTATCTTTGTCATAAGCTCGAGAAGGAGTGGTGTAATCCATGAATTATTAGTTCCCTTGATCTTACATTTCTTGAGAGGGGTGTGGCTATCACAGGCAACATTGAAAACAGCAATGAAGTGGTCCAGAGCTTGGTCAAAATCCTTGGAGGCACAGATAGGAGACCAATTGAGTTATCCAAAGTGAGATTTTAATGGTTCTAGCTGTCTTTTTTTTTAGAACTTGGCCGGGGGGGGTTGGCAGATTTGTTTGACCAATTACACAGCATAGGGGAGTGGTCACTGATTGGGTCAGGGAGGGCAGAGATGCTCGAGATTCTCTCAGGACAGTTGGTAAGCAGCCAGTCCAGTAAGGTACTTGAGCCAGTCTGGTAGTGTATTCTAGTGGGGGACTCTACCATCTGAGCAACATTGATGGAGGAGATGGCATCTTTAAATGGTGCTGCATCAGGCGACGGTCAGTTGTTGTTAAAGTCCCCAACCATAATTACTTCTGAGCTGTGGTGAAAGATGCTGAAGTGGTCTAAGACCCTTTTTAACCCATTAGCCTGATCTTTGGGAGGATATAAATCAACACCACAGTAAGTACCTTTTTATGGGCTCCTAGTAGGATCTTAACTGCCAGAGCTTGGACATTGCTGCCAGAATCTGGGTAGGGAGTGGCATGATCCTGGAGGTTGTCCTTCAGATGAATAGCACACCCCCCGCCCCTCTTACTAAACCTGTCCCACCTGAAAAGGGAATACCCATCTATGGCAATTACAATGTCAGGAATCTTTGGTGAAAGCTAGGTTTCAACTATGGAGAGGACATCCGACCTGTGTTGTGTGGCCCATACTTGAAGTGCATCTAATTTGGCTAGCAAACTACATATATTAATGGATGCAATTGTGAGGGTACCCTGCTTTTTATTGTGGCACATAGATTGATGCAAGGGGTCAGGGCTGGGTGAATGTTGTCCGACATTAATTGTAGCATTAACACGATTCTCAAAGCTTGAAACTTTAATGGTTTGAGACTGACTGAACATTTCCTCCTGCTAACAGTCCACGATTTAAGCTTGTAGCAGATTATGCACATCTTGAGGAGGAGAGGTAAGCAGTGAGTGTATAAATGGGTGAGCCCATGTGGCTGCGTATGTGGGTGGAAAATCCTACAGTAGAGGTCAGGAGGAGAGCTGATGGTGCCTTGTATATACAGTGGTAAACAATTATTACTGAGGTGTTTAGGTACAATTGCTGGGCCAATCCATTTTCTTCATTTTGCTGTACTGTAGCAATGCCTACTATGGTTAGCAAAGTTAGTAGGATGGAGAGTTGAAATGTTATGTAAGGGTCAATCATTTTCTGCTTGGGGTTGGGTTTGGATTGGGGTGATTCAATTATCATCAAACTGACAACAAACTTAGAATTATGACATACCCTTGGGGGGGCTGGAGGGGAGTGTTGAGTACCAAAACTAAGGGGGTCCCATAATTTAAGAGTTACTAAAGTGAGTCCTGTATTGTGGCAAGCTGGATAGTTTAGCGATGCAGTCTCTGGTGTGAAGGATCAAGGGTTCAAAACCCAGCAAGTTCCAGAGGGTATAACAGTGTGGAAATGGTTAAGAAATGAATGGTTAGTGCAAGGAGCAGAGACAGGTTTTGGGCCTTGGCTAGAACTGATAGGTAGTGAGGAAGGAGGTGAAAGGGGGATTGAAACAGCACAACAGTGACTCCTAGTGGTCAGGGGCAAAAGGCTGCAAATGGAAAAATGAGGAGTTAGTTCAAAAACTGTCAGGTCAAGTGGTGAACCCTAGTGAACCCTCCCCCATCTGGTGTGGGAGTAGGAGGGAAGTGGTGGGGGAAGAGATCACGTGATGTCTCTGTAGGAAGTGCAGCACTCTGACCGAGCTCCCACTCCAGCTCCGTTAAACATTGCTTAGATTACCTGCCCATCGCTGGTCCCGGTTCATTCGTTGGTGGAAGTGACCCTGAAGATGCCAGGAGTGACAGGTGAATTCCATTTAACCGCGATCTCAGGCAAAGACATAATATGCACTTATTCCCGGATCGGGGCCTACTGAAAAAATGGAAGCGGAGATGTGCCAGGCATTGCCTAAGCACACACCCCCACAAACCCCGGAGAAGGGCTCAAAGTGCTCGAAAGGTACATCGGGCGTCTCACCTAAACCTGCTGACTCCAGTACTGCTGCGCTAGCACAGACACCTCTCTGAGCAAAAATTTATGGATGAGATACAGTCCTTCAAGGATGCTCTAAAGGAAATTACTAGTGAGTTAAGGATAACCAGGGGTGAGCTAACAGAAATGAATCGAGCCATCTTGTATGTAGTAGCCTGCACTGTATCCCTTGAAAGTTGGAAGGATAGGATGGAACCAGAAATGACGGCTATTAGACAGCACCTACATAAAACTGAAGCAAAATTGGAAGATTTAGAAGGCCATAGCCGTAGGAACAATTTATTCATCTTTGGTCTCCCGGAAGATGCAGAGGGCTCTACACCCATTCTATTCCTTCAAAAGCTCCTCACAAAAATCGTTGGTCCCTCGCCTAATAATACAACCTACATTATAGAGAGGGTGCACAGTTCATTACGCCCCAAGCCTGCCTCTGATAAACCCCCAAGGCCATTGATCATTAAATTCCTGAACTTCCTGGACAAATTGTACATCCTCGAACAAGTTAGAAATCTACAAAAAGTACTATGGGAAGATCACCCGCTGAGATTTGCTCAAGATCTGCCTGCCACGGTAAGACAGAAGAGATCAGAATACCGTCCCCTGGTTTCAAGATTAATAGCTGCAGGGATCAAGTTCAAAATGCAATACCCAGTGCGGCTATCTGTGCAACAGGAAGGAAAATGGGTTTCCTATGAAACTGTACAACAGGCCAACACAGCAGTAAAATCTTTATTCCCCGATCTCTTTACCCTCCACTGAGGATGCTGGCTGAGCACCTTGTTGTTACTTTACTTTCTTTGGCTCTACTTCATCTTTTTTGTAAGGATGGGGTTCCTGTTGTTTAAAGGAGTTCACTTCTGCTATCTGACCACAAGAGGGCATCAAAAACTGTGTTTTCTGAAATGAGGATACGATGATTACTTCTAAAAGCATAAATCAGCCACCTGTTACCTGCCTGAGGACAGATGCCTAGTTTCATCTTGATTAGTTAATATATCAGACTTAAGATTGGAGGTTATATGTTGGGGAAAGTTCCCCTCCCTTTTCTCCCCCCCTTTTTTTTTTCTCTCTCTTTCTTTTCTCCCACCCTTCGTTCTCTCCGTGGATGTTGGATTTTTGATGCATACTCTACCACCTCCTCCCATCTTCTCATGAAGAAGCCATGTGATATCATCATCCACTGTACTTTAAGTATAGGAAGGAGGTCGGCTCCACCTGGCATTAGACTTGGTTTTAAATTGTGGAGGATCTGTGCTTTTGCATCCATGTCTCTAAATACTACAGTTTCTGATCTAAAGACTACCCCCTTCCTCCTCCCCTCCCTTTTCCCCTCCCCTTTTCCCTTTTTTTTTTCTCTTCTTTGCCTCCTTCCCTTATTTAATCTCTTCTCGCCGGTAGGCGAGCCTGACAATCCAGTGACCTGATGCTTAAACTGAGTAATCAAGATAATGTAAATGTATAATTGTTATGTAGTTTACAGGATGGGCCGGGGCGGGGGGCAAGGTCAGGAGACCACTGCAATCCATTCAGTGCATCATGTATGGTACACAATGTGGAGATACCATAGTGGGGGTACAATCTGATGTCTTAGGGTTGCAAGTATCATGCTTTGGGGAGGATACAATATTAAGGACCAGGGGTTTAAATGGGACAATAGATATATTGATTACCTTACTATGGGACTAGGGATATGGTTAAGGGTAGAGGGGAAAAGATTTAATGGTTCCTATTGTTTATTCACAATATGTTGTGCCCTTCCAATGTTTGTATATGTTAGGGTATTTTTTATATTAGTAGGAGGGACAACCAGAAGAAATAGTTGGGTAGAGGGGGCTGCTGCCATCGGGAATTGGGAGCTTACACTAAGGAAAGGGAGTGGGAAAAGGGATAAATTCCACTCACCACAGGGTAAGGATATTGTGGTTTGCAGAGTCAGTGATACTGATAGATATGGGAAAGTTATCCTCAAAGGACACCTCATGAACTCCTTTATTTACTCATGGCTATGCCTCTAAAGTTTTGTTCATGGAATGTCAAGGGTGCTCAGTCTCCCACTAAAAGAGCTAAAATTTTCCTGCACCTCTCGAAGATCAATATCGATGTAGCCTTCCTTCAAGAAACACATCTACCCACAGCACAGATTGGTAATTTCAAACATTCATGGGTAGGTACAGTCTTGGGGGTAGGGTTTGATAGTCATAAGCGGGGCATAGCTGTATTGATTGCACGGCAGATACCCTTCAAATTATTCGATTCGATTATTGATCCCTACGGTAGATATTTATTAATTAAGGCGATTCTGTGCCATACAGAATTGATTATGGGCTCAATTTACAGACCAGTGGGAGATGAGCCACAATTCTTTACAAACTTAGCCACTAAACTAGCCCCCTGGTCTAAATCTCCTATGCTTATTGGAGGGGACTGGAACCTAGTCTTTAATAATCTGGTAGATAGATCCAACTCTAGAGGCTCCCCCTTCACCCCCGCTCAATTGGCATTGGGGGAACTGATGGACTCACTTGGTCTTGTCGATCCATGGAGAACTCTTCACCCCTCACTAAAAGACTTTTCATTCCATTCCCTGCCGCATAACACTTTTTCGAGAACTGATTACTTTTTGTTGGGGACTGAGCACTTATCAGGGGTCCAAGCTTGTGAATACTTAGCAAAAGTGATCTCAGATCATCACCCAATTTTACTACAATGGATGCTACCTAATTCTACGATCCACGACAAAACCTGGAGGTTTAATTCCCAACTTCTAAAATCGGAACACTTAAGGGGGG
Organism: Neoceratodus forsteri; assembly: GCA_016271365.2. Taxonomy (NCBI): domain Eukaryota; kingdom Metazoa; phylum Chordata; order Ceratodontiformes; family Ceratodontidae; genus Neoceratodus; species Neoceratodus forsteri. The sequence continues at coordinate 312,162,386 of CM028134.1, read as the reverse complement.
CAGCTTAGCAATTTCATAGATAAATTCTATGAGTTTAATTCCCCTTCCATGACAAGATTGGATATACTATGGGGAGCTTTGAAATGCTCATTAAGAGGAGAGGTTATTCGTATAACTTCAATAAGAAAAAAGAAAATCTCCTCTGAAGCGTCTCTATTATTACAACAAGTCAGAGCACTAGAGCGAGGCCTTATGCCCCATCCTAAACCTGAGGACTTAGAAAAGTTAGAAAGTCTTCGCTTTCAATATAATATCCTTCTCAGTGATAGAGTTGAACACCTCCTTTTGTGCTCTAAAATGACATTCTTTGACCAAGGAGACAAGGCTGGGAAATTACTCGCCATGAGACTTAGAGCTCAGATGGCCGACAGGTTTATTGTAGCTGTGCGAGATGCCTCCGGCACTTTACATACGTCCCCAGGGATATTGCCTCCTCCTTCAAGGACTACTATCAGAAGCTCTACTCATGCTCCCCTATGGCCTTTAATCACACCTCATTGGACTATTTTCTTCAAGACATAGTACTCCCACAACTGTCTCAGAACCAAATTCCGATTCTACAAGCCCCTCTAACTCTAAATGAGGTCCATCAAGCAATTGACGCCTTACTGGCAGATAAGGTGCCAGGTCCTGATGGCTACACATCCAATTTTTATAAAGCATTTAAAGCCCAAATAGGCCCTAAGCTCCTTGAATTTTACAACTACATTTACAAAAATGGCTTTTCAGATCACAACTCCACTTCTGCTACCATTGTGGTTATATTAAAGCCAGACAAAGATCCCATAATGATGTCAAGCTACCGCCCAATATCTCTTATAAATGTAGATTTGAAGATCTTAGCAAAAATCCTAGCTAGCCGTTTAGCCCAAGTATGGCAAACATTGCTTAGTCCCGAACAAGTGGGTTTCGTGGCTGGACGCCTGTTGGCAGATCACATAAGGAAAATTTCCCATCTTATCTCTGTGTCCAGGGACTCTGTTATACCATCAGTCTTGATGTCACTGGACGCAGAGAAAGCCTTTGATTGGGTGTCATGGGACTACTTATTTCATTTACTCCCGAAGTATCACATTCCAATACAGTTTATAAAATGGATTAAAGTCCTTAATTCCTCCCCATCAGCCAGTATTTTTTGTAATGGTGTGTTCTCTTCTCCCTTTACATTATACCAGGGCACCCGGCAAGGTTGCCCACTCTCTCCTTATCTGTTTAATTTATTTTTAGAACCCCTCATCAGAAAACTGAATACTTCTGCCTCGGTAGCGGGAATTACTATCAATCATCTCCAATACAAAGTATCAGTATATGCCGATGACATTTTGCTTCACATAACACATCCATCGAAATCTATACCGGCTTCATTGGATATCATTCAGGAATTTGGACGGTTATCCAACTATAAGCTAAATCTGTCCAAGACTGAGATTATGCCTCTAAACAACTGGACCCTGAAAGCTGACATTCAACATCTTGGGCTTACTTGGGTTAAAGATAAATTGAAATATCTGGGTATTTATCTATCATTATCTAATTCCAAAATGAAGCAGTATAATTTAGATCAGTTAGTAGCTTGAATTAAAATCGACCTGAATCGCTGGGCAATGCTTCCTATCTCCCTTTGGGGGTGAATCAACATTATTAAAATGAATATTTTGCCTCGGCTGTTATACCCACTTCTGTTATGTCATCAATATTTACCTAAGACTTGGTTTACTCATGTACACGGTATTATATCCAATTTCATCTGGAAGCATAAATCTCCATGTAGGGCATTATCCAAATTACAGAGGCCAAAAGAACTAGGGGGCTTGCAAATCCCTAACATATATCTTTACTACCTCGCTGCTAACTGTTCAGTTGTCTCACAATGGTTGACCTCTGTTTCGACTCCCAGCTCAGAAACCTATATCCCACCATGGCTGCAGATAGAGAAATAGCTCTGTGCCTCAGCTGGAATGGACATAAGGGCTTTGCCATATCTTTCATTTAATAAGGTCCCAGGACAGCTTAAAAACACCCCCATTATGAGAACCCTTCACATCCACAAACAGTTGAATTATACTATAAGGGATACCATGGAGAAAGACACCTCACAGTATATTCTGGGTAACCCTAACTTTAAAATTGGGGGGAAGATTATTACTCAAAGGTTTTGGGCGGAGGGAGCAGGGGAAAAAGGTCATAGACCTAACAGAGAACCATAGATTATTAACCTTTTCAGAGATAATGGCCAAATATAATGTGCTTGTATCTTTTTTTTTTAAGTATCTCCAAATTTCCCAGGTCCTTTTAAGACATTTCGGGAGTGGGTTATGGGAACACTATCTGTCTGGACTCAAACTCAGTACGTTGCATGTAAGGCCTCACTCTCATTTAATTTCATTCTATTATAAAGAGTTGCAGAAAAAAGTTACAGATCCTGTCCAAAATGTATTTTTACATCCCAAAAGGTGATTTTGTAGTCCCTGCATATAATCACCTTGTTGGCAGGACTTGAAAATTGTATCTGGCCTTGTTCATGAGGTGGGGTCATAAGAAAGCTTTCCTGACAATTTGGTGTAAAAAGATTAAAAAAAACAAAGTTACTGTGGGAGCCTACATTGATTTTTGCAAATGCAGGCTTGTAACTTTAATAATTTTCAATATTTTTACTCCAAATTTGCAACATAGCCATATCTTTACAGCACATCATGAATGAGACAGCTGTCATTTTTTAAATCATGCCTCAATTTTATTTTACATCCGAAAGGAGATTTCATGGTCCCTGCACAATATCACCACTCAGACAGGAGTTGAACATTTTCTCTGACCTTATTCATGAGTTGGGGTCATAAGAAGTCTATAGTTTACATTTGATGTAAAAATATGTATAAAAAAATGCAAGCTATGTTACATTTTACAAATGCTGGCTCATAACTTTGGTAATATTCAATCATTTGAACCCAGCTTTTCAACATAGCCATTTCATTACAGCACCTTATGAATGTGACAGCTGTTATTTTTCCACTCCAGTCCAAATGCATTTCTGCATCCTGAAAGTTGATTTTGCAGTCCCTGTGCAACATCACCTTTATCCCAGAAACTGCACATTTTATCTGCCCTTCTTCATGACACAGGGTCAAAACAAGGCTATGTTACAAATTTAGTGTATACCTACTAAAAAACAAATTTTCAATATTTTTATCCCAAATTCCTCATCTGCAGTCCTATCGGCTCTGGACAGAGTTTGTTATATTTAGTTGTAGCTCTCTGATTTTCCCTGTGGTATTTTGTTTTATTTTATGGTCATATCTATTTGCTATTATACTTACTGTGATATTTTAGTTTACCTTCGATGTTAGGGGTTTTTGATACATATGGGCTCAGTTTACTACCTCATCCCTCTATTCTTTGCATGAACTTTGGCTGCCATATATTGTTTTCTCTGTTGGCACTGGTTAAACTGATTTATGAACATATATAATTAATTGCATACCTCATATACCTCTGCCTGTATTTTACATGTACAATGAAGTAAAAATAAATCAGTCTGTGACTTGGATACTGTACTCCTGCCAGTGCCACCACATGCCACTCTCCCTGGTTGTTGCCTGGAAATTATTCGCATTCTTGTCTAGTACACTTAATTAATGTATTTTTCTGTTCTTCTTGGCATTTTAACTGTCTTTGTTTGATTGTAAACATTGCTTTGTGGTTCAAATTTTGCTTAATTCCTGTTGTGATATGCCCATTGTATTTCCTATCTGTACAATGTTCCATTGTTTGTAATTCTTCAAGGTCATGCCTGAAAATAGGCAACATTCTTGTCTAATGCACTTACTCAGTAAACAAAAACTAAAAAAATAAAATAAATAAAAGTTTTCAATAACAATTACATAAAAACAATCACCCATGAAATAGTATTGCATAAGTAGCCATTTACCACTTTCAAAATCCTTTTAATATACTGTACCACAACATTGTGCATGCATTATGGTTAAGTCATTTGTATGGACACAGTGGTGTAAACAGTGCAGTTGCACCAACTACTTAACATCGTGCAACGTGGCTCCTTGAATATTTCTACAGCCACTATCGGACATGCTATATTCATTTTACATGGCACCACTCCTGTTATCACTTTGCTAAGTGTTTAAATATGGGAACTCCTGTTGCTGATAAAGTTCTAAACAATCAAATCGTTCCATATATGGGTGGTGCAAGAGTAGACTTGTCTGGGAGAATCAGATTAACTTTAGTCATGCGACTGTGCTGCATATAAAAACTGGACATGGTTAGGAGTCAGCTAGAACAGTCAAAACAGAGGAAGGGAAAGTATTATGTGAGCACTCTGAAATGAGGAGTTAGTTGTCAAAATCTCTGTACATAGAATAATAGACTAACACATTGTAAAATGTATACTCTCCATGTACTGTAGATCACTACCTGTCTTTTTACCTCTGAATCAGATACAACTACTGTGCATATTCTTATTTTTAGCTTTCTTTAGTATTTAGTTCAGCACTGTATGTAATATTGTCACTTTACTGATTGTTCTAAAAACACTTTTAAAGGTACTGTATTAGTCTACAGCTGATTTCAAGGGTATACATACACATTTATCTTTTGTGCAGGCTTTGGCCTTGCTGGTATCTTTTAAAGTGCATTGTATGAGTAGTTTAAAAGCTCATGACCTCATTCTGGGTTTGATAAAATATGCTATTTATATTGATTAAATATGAATTTCAAAACGTTATACCTTACACTTTTGTGTTTTATTATTTTCCATTTCTCTGACAGTCTTTTTTTTTTTTTTAGAAAATTTGGCATTGGTATGACGTTATTTACCAAAGATGAATCCATCTTACTGAAAACCCAAAAATGAATTATTGAAGGTGTAACTGCAAAACAATCAAATATAGTACATACAGTAACCAACATCGCTTTATTTAATATTATTTTCATTGTGATCCAGTAAGTAATATGATCTTATTTTAAATGTATCAAAATAACAACATATTCAATTGTTCAGTGTGAGCACTACTTTAATTTTTGAAAATACTGTATTATTATCTTAGCATACCTTCTGATACTGATACTTATACTTCTACATTTATTGCACAAGATACTGTAGGTTTTGCCTTAAGGTATTTTTACGAATATAGCTGGGATATGACCTTCAACCTTCAATAGATCTGGCACAGTTTTAACAGGTGAATTGTAGCTACAAATAAGACTTTTATTTGTATTTATTATTCAGCCTCTATTTTATTTCAGTACAATGGGGCCTTCACCCTGCAGTATAGAATTCTTATGAAACATGGACTTGGGAGGTTATGTGACATACAGTTAAGAAAGGGTTTTTAAAACTTCCAGAACAGAAACTGATGAACGCTGACGCTTTGAAGATAAATCAAAGGAAGAAAAGGAATAATAGTAATTGGTATGACCAAAGATAAGCTACATGTCCTTTATATGCCAGCCTTTTCTCAATGGTTGCATCCAGAGATCTTCGTTATTAATCATCCAAATTTGTTTTGAAACTTCACATTATTTTGCAACATACTACAGATTCTGGTAGAGACTTTCATATGGCAGTCACCATCTGTGTGAACCATGTTCACCTCTTATTAGTTTTATAAAGATTTCCTTTTGACTGTTTACTGATTATTTTTCTTCCATCAAACTGAGACTCTTTGCTCTGCAGACCTATGCAATCCCACAGGTCCTTATTCAAGAAGGATCCAAAAACCAAACACATATTTTCCCTCAGCCTTCTTGTATCTAGATTATATGTATCCAATTCTAATCTATGTTCACTGTAATCTTTGCCTTTCATACCTGCAATGATCCTAGTGGCATGTTGTTGGACACTGTACAATAACCTGATGTTCTTATTGTATTGTAAAACCCTAAACTGTACATAGTACTCAGTTTGTGATCTCACCAATGTTTTATTCAGTGGCATCAGAAATGCCCTATTTCTAATGCTTATATTCCGGCCTATGCACCCCAAATTTTAATACATTTTTACCACCTATTTACATTATCAAATTTTAGGTCATTGGTGAGCATCACCCCTAAATTTCTCCATAGTAGCTTCCTTGTAGTCAAACCCATATAGCTGGTATTTATTGTTATTGGGCCTTATGCACCAATGCTAAGAGGGCCTTATGCTTTCCATAGCATAAGTGTGGAGGTGTGCAAGACAGGCATGGTTTTCAGTGACAGTTACACCACATGAACTCCCCCCCCACATGCACACATGGCCCAGATTCACAGCAGCGGGGGGGGGGATGTAAAGTGTGCAGTTGAGGTGGGCCTGTCTGTGCATGCTGGCCAGCTATGCATAGGCACAAAGACATGGACAGTTGGTGGTGGGCATGTGCTATGGTATGCCATAGAACAACCCAGAAACAATGCATCCAAAGGGCAACCATAAAGGTTGCTAAACACAGCAGGCACCCCAGAACTACAGTGTGTCCAGCATCATACAGGGCACTGGAGCCACTCACAGGGTATATGGTTATAGCACCCTGAATCAGGGTTATCCCCTGTCCTGATTTCAACAGGACAGCCCTAGGGGCTGACTGTGTCCTAGCAATCAGCATACAAAATGTCACATGTCCTGATTCTAGATCTAATACCTACATACCCCTAAGCAGGGTGAAACTCACAATACTTCCTAACATACCAGAAGATGAGGATACATATGAACACCAACACATCTACAGCCTGTTGGAATGACCCTTGTCCATCCCTGTTGTGCAGGGTCATCTCTGCTCCTGCCAACCCAATACCCTCTTTTTCTCCAAACATGTGCATGTCAGTTTATGAAATGTAGTGCTGTAAAGCATCCAATACTACTGGACAGTAGAGTCACATTTGCCATCTGTAACTGCTGTTCATACACAACTTCACATTGTAGACAGCCTCCTGATGTGGCATTACCTCTTGGTATAACTAAGCCCCAATGTGTGGCATCCAGGCCTGATGTAGCATCATCCTGTCACTGATGTGCAAGACAGAAGGTTGTGAAGTGTGATTGTTGGTCTGGCACCAGTTATGTCAGGGGTTACACTGGGCAAGACCTCAGAGGAACAATCATCTCTTACATAATTGTGAGGGTTCTTGCACCACTTTCATGTTTCTCCATTGCATACTATAGTAGAGTTCCACCAAATAGAAATGACAGTATTCACACCTAAACATCAAGAAGTGAGAGTTCCCCCACCTAAGCATTTCAAATATAACCACTGTATTAAGTAGTGGAAAGAGATTGACTGCATTGGCTGAGGTACATATTATTCTATGGTGAAACATATGTTGATATGACATGTAACACCTTGGCATCCTAACGGTATGCCTTTATATATCAGCTGCCAGATACATGTGTCTGCATGGGACATACCAACAACTACATCAACACACATGACATACAGCCTGGTGCTGCAGGAGCAATGTGACCTCAGTCTGGAGCACTGGAACATCCCTCCAAAAAACAAGACAGGACACAGATCATGTTTTCCTCTCTGTGTTTATTCCAGAGGTGATGCAGTATCATATGCAGTAATTTGTATATGGGTACACAATACAGTTCTGCACTTTACTGCATCTAAGCTGTTCCTAAGGCACATGCTGGAGACTTAGGTCCGTGCTGCATATCTCCCATGGCAGTCTGATTCTGTGGCATCCCTGTGCCAACATCCCATGACATATAACTCATGGTGGATTGCCAGGCACCTAACACCTATAGGTGCCACTGCATTAAACATCCACAGACACTGGCCACTATTCAATCAAGGTTTGCACTATAATGACACCATAATACATTCCATGGCTGTCTTCTCCCACTCCTCCAGTAGTTGTCTCAGGGACTCAGAGTCGATGTCAATGATGTCGGGACTCTTCCTTCACAGTCATATCACTGCCAGAAGTGGTGGGGTATCCTGCAGGAGGAAAATGCTGATGTAAGAGGGCTCCATTCACATCCCAAACAGCCCCCCACTGGCCAGTTACCATGCACCCCTCTATCCCATGCATCTCCTGCCCTAGCCAGTTTCTGTACTCACCACAGTGGGTTCAAAGATGAACTTGGCCATCCTAAACTCATTACAGTAGTAAATCCCTATATATTACAGGCCCATAGGTAGTCACACTGCTCATGCCAGGACAGCCTGGCTCCTCCTCCTCCTCCATGCAATGGAGGGCTTCTGTGGGATGGGTAGCAACAGGACATCCACAAGGCATCCATGGAAAGATTGAAATAACAAGAACACAGGTCTTAGTGGTGGCTGTGGGGGCACCCCCCCATTGTGGGTAGGCACTAGCCATACATACCCCAGCAGGCAATACATAGAGGAGTGCGGTGACCCACTCAAGGATGTAGGGCAGCATTTCTGCAGCCATCCCTGGTTCTAATGCAATGTTTCCCTGAGTCCCAGTGTTGGTAATCAGGCAGAGGTGTCTACGCAGCAGGGGCATGTGATCTTGACCACACACAGACACATCTGTGTACCATTGTCTTCCATGCTGCAATGATGACCACACCCACAGATGCCTGCTGGGCATCCATGACACTCTGTTACATGTGCAGTATGCTGCATGCTGTGCACTTCAAATGTGTGCAACTCACTGTGCATCACCATGTATGGAAAGGTCATGGGGTGTTCCCACCTCTGTGAGCATTGTCCATCCCTACCACTGCACTGTCCTTTGTGTACCTACATGGCCAGGGCCAAGCCAGATGACTGACACATGTGCTATGGTGAATGCCACAATCTGCTATGCTTGCCCAGGCTGCATAGCTGCATGTGGACAATATGCTGCAGTGCACAACAGAAACAATAGTGCATAGAGCCCATTGTTCTTATTTCCTAGGTGCATCGCTGTGTTTATTTGTCAAGTGACTATTCCCTGTGGCTCAGAGTTCCATACAATTACATATAGGCATACTTAAGCAAACAAGAAAATATACTAAAAAAATCCAGTCATAAATATGCGCAAAACATGCAGTTCAAATATTTCAATCTGATAAAACATTAGGTGGTATGAACTCAGGAGCTTTCTATATGAGACTAAAAGCTTCTTGTAAAATGAACAACTTTAGGTTTCATTTTATGGCCTCCACCCAGGGGAAATCCTGAAGAAATCAAGGAAGCCTGTTTCACAGGGTGGGTCCTACAAGCCTTAATGCTCAATCGCTAGACAATTTAAGCTTAACCCTGCCAATCTGATACATAACCTTTTAGGTTCACCCTTTGTTTTCTCTCACCCAACCATGATTGAATCCAATATACTAGCCTTCTGTTAAAGATTATTATATTAATTTCTCTAATAATTTCAAGGTGGGATACACTATCAATAGCCTTACTATAATCTAGAAATATAGACCTTTATTTAGTGTTTTTATTGACTGGCTCAAAGAATTTAATTCAACTTGTTTGGCAGGACCTTCCCATGTTTAAACCTTGCTGGGTATCAATTGGCAAGTTGGGTATCTTCTAACAAGTTATTATCATTTACAGTATATGTATCTCAGTTTTCTTTTTTAAAATGTCCAGTAAATTCCCAGAATTGAGGTTATACTGACCAGCCTGTAATTTTGATGATCTACCCAAGAATCAGTCTTAAATATTAGAACAACTGGTGCCTCTCTTCAACTGATGATCATAGAACCTGTGTTTACTGAAAACTCAAACAAATGCTTCAGTGGTCTTGAGAGCATCATAGCTAATTCCTTAGCAATCACTGGATGTATTTCATCCTGGCCTTGTGCCTTATTTGATTTTAGACCCCCCAATAATATTTCCGTATTGCTTCTCTCTTTTTTTTCTGGAACATCCAAAAATATTTCACATTCTTCCTTTGTGTCCACCTTTTTATAGGATATAGAGCAGAAATAGTTGTTGAACATTTCTGCCATGGCACTTTCATTTGATACACATTCAAATCGTAGTTGTAATGGTCCAAATGACTGGTTAGTACCATTGAGGCCTTAAATATGCTTCTATTTTGTAATTATCATTTGTTGACACTGCTAGTTTAAATTCCATTGCTGACTTTATATTTTTATCTCTTTTTACAATACTTTACAGTATTCTTACAGCAGATCAAAAATGATTTATTATTACCCCTTTTGGCGTTATAATTTAAGCCTTTTTTTCTTCTTTTGGAGGTTCTCCCTATTTTTTGTTTTATTTTTGCCATAGTTGAATGATGCACTTATTACAATATTTAACTCTCTCTGGAACTGTTTGTTAAATACTCAGTTGGATTTTACTACTTATGCAGTGCCACATCTCCTCAACCTTTTTATATGTATGTGCCTCTTCCCAGATCCATTCCATTAACTCCTGTCTCATCTTATATAAATATGCCCTGGCAACGCATTTAATTATTGTTATCCCTTTATCTTTTTTCCCCATTATTCTCTTGAATAAAATGTACCTGGTGGTAGTCACTTCCTCCTAATAGCTCATTTACTGTTCATATAGTAATGCTTCCTTCTAAATTACTTAGTATTGCATCTAAAATGTACTTATCCCTAGTGTTACATTTATCATTGTTATAGAGTTATTTCTAATGCCAACTGTAGAAATTCTTTTTCAGTACCCAAGATGCCCATATTGTCATCTCAGTCTATTCTAGGTATATTAAAGTCTTCCAGCTATAGAACTAGAAGGTACAGAGATGAAAGTTAGAAGATGAATTGAAAGATACTATAAATCTGATGAAGTTTAATAATAAAGTAATGAACAGGAAAAGAACTCGAAACTTTGGGAGGAAATAAAAGTGGAAGCTTACTGTAAGACTGGCTCAAGAATCAAACTTTATTATGAAACATGACTTGAAAGACCTTCTTAAAATAAAAAATAAGATTTATTTCTGTGGTGATAAAATAGGGAAACATCTGTCATATGCCTTTAAAAACAAGTGCAAAGGAATATTATTACTTCCATTATAACTAAACAGGGGAAGAAGACTTTATGGATAAATTATTTACTATATAACTTATTAATTACTTTAATAACATTTATAATTATAAAACACATTTTAATTGCCCCAAGGGTGTTATTATGAACTATTTAGACAAGGTCAAAATTCTAAAACTGGATATTAATAATGAAATGTTTTCTCTTGCTAAAATTGATTTGGCTATTTTAGGTCAAAAAATGGATCTACTCCAGGTACAGACAGCTTTACAAGTGAATGCTTTGTGGTATTTAAAAAAACAACTGCTACCTTTGATAAAGTGCTTGATCAATGAGATGACTTGTTCAAACATTTTCAAAACTCTATATTAGAACCCATCACCTTTCTCTTGCTAAAGGATAATATAGACAAAAGAAAACCAGCAAGCTACCATTCCATTACCCTCCATCCCATTACCATTTTGAATCTTAATTATAAGATTATTACTAATGTGACTGTAAATTGTATTCAAAAACAGATCTTCATTCGTATTCACCCTGAGCAAAAATAATTCATTAAGGGTCACAATATTTTTGACAGCTTGGAGAATGTTCAAGAGGTCATCTCCTCTAGTAAATCTATGTGACTGATTGAATCAACAGAAGAAAAATTGATGATGGTCTTGGATGACACAAAGGATTTTGATTTACTTTCATGGGAATTTATGTTTTTGTGTTTGAAGACTTGGTGGTTTCCTCCTATTATAATGTCTATATTAAGTAAATTATATCATGCACCATGTGCTAAATTCAGAATTATCACCTACTTATCGGATCCCTTGGTCTTATCAAAGGAGTGAGGAATGGGTGCCCACTCTCCCCATTGATATTCATTTTATGTTTGGAACTTTTGTTGAATCAAATTAGAGAAAATAAACAAATTAGAGATATTTTCACTGGGGACAGACATATTAAATGTTGTTGCTGATGATATGATGTTGTTACTTGAAAATCCACAAATCTCTTGGCCTAAATATCTCATTGAAATTGACTCATTTACCCGTATTTCTTGCTTTGAACTTAATGGCCCAGATATTCAAAAGAGTTGAGCCATGCGCAATAGGGTTGCGCCTGCGCAAGTCCGAAATGCGCCATTCTGCGATATTCAGCAGGAGGTAGTTGTGCCCTCGAAATCATGCTGAGCAACAGCGCAATGATAATGAAGGCATGTTCAACCGAAGGGGGAGGAACCATGCATAAACTGCACAGCCTGATATTCAGCCGGGCCGTGCAGAGCCCTGCAGGCGCAACCCTACCTGCACCTGCACAAAGCTGAGCCGAAAAAAGGAACAGCTGTGCAGGCACCCACAGGTGAGCTGCCACACTGCAGGTGCAACACAGCAGCTGCCACCTGTGGGTGGCCCCACCTGTTCCCGCCGCACCTGGTGGCACGCCCCCATGCCCGATCATGGGCGAGTGTCCCCACCACAGTAGCCCGATTGCAGGCAAAAAGTATTTCCCCACCCCTGGTAGCCCAATTATGGGCAGAACAGTGTCCCCACCCTAGTAGCCCGATCATGGGCATAACTCCCCCAGTAGCCCGATCGTGGGCATAACGTAACCGCCTCCATTGGCCCGATCATGGGCATCAGATTCCCCAAAGCCCAATATCCCTGGTGGTCCAGTGGACGAGCAGACCAATCACAGGTGGCATTCCTCACCTCCAAGTATAGAAATCCCTGGTGATCTAGTGTCGACCCACCCGCCCATGGAGCCCCACCACCCCTCCCCTGTCAGCCCGGCGGGCGGCACACCACCTGCCTGCCACCCCACCGCCCACCGACTGACCGGCTCGGGTGGGCTGCATGCCCATTGGTTTAGAGCATGAGCCAATGGGCATGCAGCCCATACAATACAAGCAGTCCAGATATGTGAATGAATTCATCTCACATATCTGGACTGACTTGTATGGTATGGTTGCATGCCCATTGGCTCATGCTCTGAACCAATGGGTGTGCAGCCCACCGAGCTGTCAGTCAGTGGGGCAGTGGGCTGCAGGCAGTTGGGATGCTGAGATCCGCCGGCTGATGGGGAGTGAGTTGCGGGGGCTCCATGGTGGGTGGGAAGCCACATTAGATCACCAGGGCTTCACATTGGGGAGGTGAGGAATGCCACCCATGATCAGGCTCCATTCAGTCCGCTGGACCACCAGGGATATTGGCTTTGGGGAATCTGATGCCTGCGATCGGGCTAATGGGATGGTGGGTTATGTTATGCCCATGATCTGGCTACTCAGGGGAAGTTATGCCCAAGATCGGGCTACTCAGAGGGGGAAGTTATGTCCGCACCGGGCTACTTGGGGGTGGGGGAAGTTATGCCCATGATCGGGCTACTTGGGGGGTTATGCCCACAATTGGGCTACTTGGGGTGGGGGGATGTTTCAGTTATGCCCACGACTGGGCTAATGAGGGGGAACAATACCATTCTGCCTGCAATTGGGCTGCTTGGGGGAGAATACTGTTCTGCCTGTGATCAGGCTGCAGGGGGCGTCGGTCCCTGATGGCTGCTGCCTAGCAGGGCGTCAGGTGCAAGTCATCAGGGATCGGTGCACCTGCATGCTAATGGCATGCAAATAGGGCCATAATCAGATGCAAATGGCCCCCCGTGTGCCTTGAATAGATTATGGCCCCATTTGCATGTCACCTTTTGAATATCGCAGGTGCTGTGCATGGCACAATGGAACTTGCACCACTGCATCTCAATGCTCCATTCTGACCACTTGCGAGGGTGCAGTTCCACTGCACCATGCACAGTGGGCATGGCCAGGGGGCGATATTTAAAGAAGTTGCGCCATAGTGCAACTCCATTGAATATCACCCTGGCCAAGCCCCAGCACAACTATTTTGAGTGGCGCAGGGGCTTGCACCACAGAATGGCGCAGTTTGAATACCTGGGCCTATGTGTCTAAGTCACTGCTGCTACCTATTATGTCTTTAAGTGCATCAACTACATTGACAGTGTCCCCAGTCAAAATAGTACATCTCTCATGACACCTAAATAAAACTTAAGAGACTTTTGGAAGGCTGAGAAAACATATTTTTCTCCTTATGAGGAAGAAATGAGATTTTGAAAATGGCTGCTATGCCTCACCTCTTCATGCAGCACAAGAGGTATCCCGGAAGCCTGATTATCACAAATTAAACAGATATTTGTTAAAATTTTTGAGGTGTGGGGCCTCCCCCCCATATTGCATGGTGTAAAATGATTATTCCAAGAAAACAGGAAGGAATGGTGTGTCTGGATCCCATTAGTTATCATATTGCAAATAAAATGAAAATTGCATTTTACTGGTCCAATAGATTTAGCTATTCAGTTGAACCCAGTGGCCACCATTATTCTTTACCTCAGTGGTCTTTATCAGGTACCAACTTAGTGATTCAAGATATTATGCCTTCATGTGAAAAATGTTTGTCTCATCCCTGAAATTCTATCATAAAGAGTATGGCAAAGGCATGCAAAATTTGAACATACAAAACAAAAACTAAAAACTATCTATTACATTTATAAATGGAGAGCTGTCTTAAATAACGCAAATTATTGGCTCATGACACACACATTGGAAAAAGGCCCTCACTGCTGCCAACATTATAAATTGGTTGGATTTAATAGTAAAATTGAACTTTTATTTCATGTAACAAATTTAAAGAATACCCTTCAATTGCAAGTTTGAAAAATACTTGTTTTTTTATATGATATCATTTATGAGTGATTAGGGAAGGGGGGATTGGGTGGAGGGGGACCAGGAAAAGCAGACATCCTGAACAAATACTTTTGTTCAGTGTACACGGAGGAAGAGGAAGGTGAGGAGCCACTGAAAAGTAACAGAAACATTGCAGGAAGGGAGGTGGATACTAGTTAATTTTTGGTTGAGAGAGTTCTGAAGGAATTCTCAAATCTGACATTGGACAAAGCAATTTGGCCAGATGGGATGCATTCAGGGATATTGAGGGAGCTCTGGGAGGTACTAGCTGCACCTATGACAGTCCTGCTCAACCACTCCCAGTAGATGGAAGTGGTTCTGGAGGACTGGAGAAGGATAAAAGTAGTAGCAGGGAGGAGACTGGCAACTACAAGCCAGTGAGCATGACTTCGGTGGTGGGGAAATTAATGGAATCACTACTAAAGGAAAGGATTGTGGAATATCTTAGATCAAGTGGCTTAGAAGATCCAAGATAGCACAGATTCATTGTGGGGAGGTCATGTCAAATGAATCTAATAGAGTTCTGTCACTGGGTGACCAGGGAATTGGATCAGGGTGGAGTGGTGGATGTGGCCTACCTAGATGTTAGTATGGCCTTTGACATCGTTCCACATAGGAAACTCATAAGCAATCTGAGCAGCCTAGGAATGGGTCCAAAGGTGGTAAACTGGGTAAGAAATGGCTCAAGGGATAGGCAACAGAGGGTGGTATTAAAAAGAGTTCACTCTGAGGATGGGAGGGTGACCAGTGGGGTTCCACAGGAATAAGTACTGTTACTGGTCCTCTTAAATGTCTTTATTAGTGACATTTCAGATCAGCTGGATGGGAAGGTCTGTCTTTTTGTGGATGACACTAAAGTCTGCAATAGAGTAGACACTCCAGGAGGGATGAGAATAATTATCTGGGAATCTTAGAGGAGTTGTCAAGGGTGTGGCAGCTAAGTTTCAATGTGAATAAATAAAAAATCATGAACTTTGGGCACAGAAACCCAGGGACAGAGTACAAAATAGGGATAGTGGTATTGATGACAACCAAACAGGAAAGATATCTGGGGCAATCATATCCGATGACCTAAAGGTGTTCAGGCAGTGTAACAAGGAAATTGGGAAAGCTAGTGGGATCTTGGAGTGCATAGAGAGAGGTGTCACCAGCAGAAAGAGGTAGGTGGTTTTACCTCTATATAGATCACTAGTGAGACTTCACCTAGATTACTTTGTCCAGTTCTGGATACCTCATCTCTGGAAGGACATTGACAGAGTAGAGGTTGTCTAGAGGAGGGCAACTAAAATGGTGCAAGGTCTGCATAAAAAGCCCTATAAGGAGAGACTGAAGGACCTCAATATGTGCACTCTGGAGGAAAGGAGGGAGAAGAGGGATATAATATATAACAGAGATTTTCAAATACCTCATGGAAATAATTAAGGTACAAGAGGGAAGCATTTTTCAGAAAAAAAGATGCTCAAGAACAAAGGGTTATGCTATGAAGCTGGAGGGGGTAGACTCAGTGGAGAAATGAGGAAGTACTTCTTCACAGAAAGAGTGATGGATGCCTGGAACAGCCTCCTAGTTGAGGTGGTGGGGTACAAACTGTAGTGGGGTTCAAGAAAGCATGGAATAGGCATAAGGTAACCTTAGTGGTAAAGCAAGGGGGGTACAGCTGGAGATCAAGTAGAGTCTGCGATAATACAGTAAACAGGGAAAAATGGGCAGACTAGGCAGACCGAGTGGTCCTTATCAGCCATCATATTCTATGTTTCTATTAAAAAATAGATAGAACAGTTGGAGGCTTCTGATTGGCTGAGAGACTTGTCTAGGTGGGCATTTATGAGACCATGCTCTCCCCTGCTGCTGCCACTATCAAGGACACTTTGACTGCCATCCACTTCTCTTAAATGGTCGAGACACCTACATGAGTCAATTACAAAATGGGTGCCGGTACTCTTCTGGACTGAGTTCTTTCCAACTGACCTGCACATATCTCCAACACCACCATCCTCCCCAGTACTCTAAGGGATCACTCCCCCATTACATGCACCTGGAACAACAACTACTACAAACCCCCACCAAGAACTATAGCCAACCATGTGCTTCTTAAAGTACACCTACCTCAACTGAAAGCAGATCTGCAATGCCTTGATTGGTCTGACCTCTATGGAGCCAAGGACATGGATGATGTCCTTGACCTCTTCATTATGAAATTCAATACCACTTGTGATAAACACACCACCGTGAAAACAAGAAAATAATTGGACTCTGCAACCCCTGGATTACTCCGGACCACCTACTTCAACTTAACGCTAGAGACCACCTTTGGTAAACAGTGTGAGCACATGGTATATCTGCCAACATCCAACAGTATAAAAAAGCTAGAAACAAGGGTACAAAGGCTATTTCAATGTGCCAAAAGCTTGTACTCTAAAGAAGCCCTTTCCAACTCCTGGAATAGCAGCAAATCTTTTGGAGCCAACCTCAATGACATAACGGGTAAGGACTCCAAAACTGCTCCAATTATACTCATGGTTGAAGATTTACCTTCCTTGGACCCTCTCCACATTGCAAACTTGCTGCAAAATGCATTCACGGACCTAAGTGAAGTGTTCCCTGCAGACTACTTCAACCACCCCACCCCAAAAGATCCTAATGGCAAACTAACTCCAACCAGCAACCTTCCGTTATTTTACTTTAAAGAAGTTTCCAAACCAGAGGCCAGAAAACACCCGGAAAAGGTACTGAGAAAATAAAGACACAGCGGAGACACCCTGGACCTTAAATTTGTTGCTCTGACCCTCGAAGACATCCTGAGCCCCTTAACTTCAATAATTAACCTGTCCCTCTGCCTCTCACAATTTCCCCAGTGATGGAAACCTGCAACTGTAACCCCAGTCCACAAAAGTGGGAACAGGGCATTGCACAACTACAGGCTGATCTCCATACTCCTGCTACTTTCCAAAGTGCTTGAATGGACTGTGGCAGATCAGGTTGTGGAGTACCTGGGCCTGTACCAACTCCTTTTACCAGAGCAGCATGGATTCTGGGTGGGACACAGCACCATCACAGCTTTGCTGGAATTTAAGGTCTTCATCCACCAAGCTTTAGACCAAGGCCAGCTAGTGGAGGCTGCATTTATTGACCTGTCAAAAGCATTTGATACAGTGTATCATACACTCCTCCTCCTTGAGCGTCTAACTGACACCGGACTTTCTCCAGATACAGTTCAATGATTCAACAGCAATTTCTGCAATCTCTCACAGTAGGTCAAGATTGGGGATATCATCTCTGATACTAGGTCAGTATGCTCAGGGGTCTCACAAGGGTCAATCCTGGGGACCTTAATGTTCAGCATTTTCCTAAACAAACTCCAAGGCTCCTGCCCCAGTTGTATGCTGCTTTATGCTGACAACGTGGTCATTTTCACCAGTAATCCTCACCCTGAGCACCTACAAGTGGATCTCCATCTTGGTTTCTCCTCCACCGAAGCTTAGTTTAAAGAACACAGACTAGTACTCAACTATAAGAAAACAAAGACCATGATCTACTCCAGCTCCCTTAGTAAGCATAAGACCTTTCCCTGTCTGTCAAAAATGACAGTGGTGACACACTTGATTTCATATAGCACTTTAAGTACCTGGTTATCACAACTGGCTCCACCCTGTGCTATGCCCAGCACATAGATAATACTGCAAATGCCATCAATTACAGAACTGGGATACTCTACTGTCACAGACACAGCCTAACAAATTAAGCCCTGAACCTGGTCATCAATAGTTCAACTGTCTCCCTCATCGATTATGGCCTGGCCATATAAAGGTCTTCAATGGACACTGCCATCTGATGAATCTCTTTGGCACTAAATAAGGCCTGCCCGCCTCCTCACAGGTGCTGCAAGACTCATGCACACCTGTGAACTCTATGCTTGGGCAGGTTGTCTCCAACTGAAGAACAGAAATAAATACCAAACCAGCATACTTGCCAAAAAAGCCTCACAAAATCTGGTTCCACCAGAAGTTCAGAACCTGCTCACATGACATGAGAGTGCTAGGCTGACCAGAAGCACCAACAGTCAAATCTTTAGCGAACTTACATGCCTCACTGCATTGGCACAATGTGCGTTCTCCTACAGTGCACCCCACTGGATCAATGCTCTACTACCTGCAAACTTCGGAGTAGCAACTATTGGTGCCTTCAAGCATCAGCTTTGCCAAAGACAACTGTGACTGCTTCATCTAACTTTTGGTGCATGCAACTAAAGTCTTTGTCAGCACCTCATTATCAAGGACACTTGTGACTGCATCCACTTACCCCCCTGCCACAGTGATCACCTGCTGAACTTAGATGCACCTTTTGACCCGGGAGCACCTCCCAACCTCAGCACTTCACTGATCCCCACCCCACCCCTTCCTACCACCCCACATCTCATGTCACACCCCTCTCTCCCCCCATCTCTGCCTCCATTCCTCCACTATGCCACCTTTGTCTGTTACCTTCTCTGTGCCTATCTTCTCCATGATGTTCAAACTCATGGACACAGGCATACATTGTACAATGTCTCAGCAGTGTCTACTTGTGTGAACCTTTCTGTAACTTACTGTACCATCTCTGTAAATGTATAAATTGCTGTTCTCTGCTATTTTCTGTTCAACTGATGTGGAACGTACAAAAGAGCATCCGCTCACAGATGTTATCCAAGAACTCAATAAATAAACAAATAAAAATAAAATAAAATAAGTCCCTGTGCCAACTGTCCCATTATCTAATGAACTACCTGTGCCACTTTCCAAGTTCAAATTTGAAACCACCATTTTTTTTTCTCGCTTAGTGAATGAATTACTGACTGATACCTGGCAGATGCCACCCCCCCACCAAGTCTGTGTCACTTTCTGTACTAACAACAGCTGAATCCAAATGTGTCCTTTGTATATGAATACAAAATAAACTCATACTCTTTGGCATGTTGACCACAGATGCTGTTTCTGATCTCTCATTCTGAAGTGCCACATGCACACACATCCCCACTGCTGGTTGATCAGCAAATGTAAATGCTTTAGAAATTAAAATTAGAAAGACAACAAAGTAAGATGTAAGTTATTATCATTGAATGGGCTGGCTTTCTCCTCTGATCTTCCTGATGGTCAAGATTAACTGCCCAGTCAGTAATTTCTCACTAGGGAGGGGGGAGGTAAAAATGAATCTGACTATAAAAGAAAAAGAATACTCACAAAAGGCAAAAAAGCAGTCTCAAAACAGCAGCACCCTCTATTGGAAAATGTACCAGTAGAGGGATTACTTTACAAGAAAATCATATTTGTTTCATTTTGTTGCCCATTTTAAAGTGATTTTTTTTAGTCTGTAAATATTTTATTAAAATTAACAAAAACACATTTTCTAAGTACAATAATACCCTCTGAGGAGGGTGGTATGGGCTATACCTGCCATTCCCGGGGGCTTTAAGGCCCCCACCTGTGGTTCTGTGCCTCATTATGCCCCTGGGCAGGCAGGTATAGCCCAATACCACCCACTCTGTCAGATATTATTGCTTGCTTAAGTATTCATTGCTAAAAAATTCAATAAAAAATTATATGCATTAAAAAATATACGTTTTGGCTTTTTAAGCAGACTTTGTAGGACATTTTGTATCACAACAACATCAATACCTCTATTATTTAAAAAAAACAGATACACACTGATGTTTGCACGTGATTTGTACAATTTAGTTTAGGGCAATTTTTTCACTATTTAAAATTTGTACTGCTAATAGTAGCTATAACTGTTATCTAGGTCTTTAGACAAAGCTTCTCTGAGAGTGATTCCTACTTGTGAGAGGATCCCTACCCTCTCTTTGAAGAATGATCAGCATAATGAGTGGAAAGGGAGCAGATGTCTTCACACAACCACTTCAAAGATTAGATAATAAGCTCATCGCTAACTGAAAAGAATAAAAAGTAAGAAAAAAACAAATAATATGAAAATTGATCCACTACCAGTGATTGTAAAAACTGATAAATTGTGGTTAAAAAATGTCAGAAACATGAAAAGAAATGAATGAAATACTACTGTATATCTACCTATGATAAAACGTCAGTTTCTTATCCACGCATTGTTGGCAAATCTTTCACAAAACTAAGCATATATTGTGCAGTGGAATGCCCTGTATCTCTCAGTCATCCCACATTAAAAGTGACATCATTCATTTCATCCAATAAAATTGCTCAGCCCCACATCCATCCCACATGGAAAAGGTGCTACAGAGAAGGTAATGTGTAACCAGATCTTTTAAACAGAAATTCATAAGTCCCCTATGCACATGGGACACAATGCCTATTGGCCATGTATCCATAGGCTACCATAAATCATAGAGCCAAGCATCAACAGTCCTGTGTCCTCTTCTGCAATCAATCCTCTTGCCATTCATGCAGCTACAGCAAATGTGTGAACAATCTGTGGAGTGGCCAGTGGACGTGCCCACACTCTGTGCCATACACTATGGAGTGGAGTGCTGGGCAAATGGAGGTTGTGTACAGGCTACATGAACAGGGACCCTGACATAGTCACTGTGAATCCCCCATAAAGTGTACTCACTGGTCACAGCGGGACTGAAACTCCCCATGGATTACTGCCCCAGACCTCCGAGTAGGCAGAGAGGGCTTACAGCAGCTGTTTTGGCACTCACATAACATTCTTTTTTCATACAGATTTTTATCCTCCCCTGTACCATTATAATCTCTAGCCTTCCTCTCTTCAGGAGTAGAAATGCTAGTTCACATGGGAAATAACTCCTGCAGGTCACATGCTACTGCTCTAGGTACTGACCCATCTTTGTTTCACCTTGCTGTCTGAGTTAGCTGGTGGAAGAGAACCGATGTGCTCTTTGATAGATTTGAAACCAACCCCTTCAAAAAAATAAGTGTTTTAGCTTTTTCTTTGCTTGTTATTTATCTTATTTTTACTGTACAGTTTGTGAGTCTTTTTTTGTTGTTGTTTAGCTGTAATTTTCTTTATATTCATCACTTTTATTTTTGTTATTTTTCATCACTTTTAGTCTTTGTACTCTTTTTTTTTGTTTTGCTTGTTTGTTTGCATTAAAATAAATGGGACTGATCAGGAGGAGAGGAGGTTGCAGCCAACAGATGGGAGATGCTGTCCCTTTCATATTAAGAGACCCATAGCAGCAGTAGATATACCTCCCCCACAGTTGAGCACCAGTAGCAGCCTGCAAAGGCACCACCAGCAATGCCTAAGAAAACATCAGTCACCACCACCACCTGTGCACCAAGAGGAGGAAGAGGAGAAGTACCCTGGATCATCTTGCTCCTCCCCTCATCAGCAGCAGAAGTCCCTAGAGTGGGACTTCTTTGATAGTTACTCCACCGACAACAATGTGGTTAAATATAAATTATGTAAAACTATTGTTTGGAATGGGAAACAAGGGGCCCATTTGAGGACAAGTATGTGGCACACCCACCTTGCAGTGAGGCACCACCAGGAGTGGGAGGAGCATGTCCATAGTCAGACAAAAGTTGCTGAGAAGGGTGGAGGTGGTGCCACCTCTACTGGTTCTTCTGTGCCATAGAGCGGGACAGGCAAGGAAAAGCAATGTAGTGGGTCAGGTGCACTGGTCAAGGAGGGGGAGATGGAGGGGACTGGGAGTGGTATCTGCAGGTGGACTTGGGTGCTGCAAGGAACACCAGAGAGACAGGCTCAGTGCCTACTCCCTCATCCACCTGAGGGGAAGTGACACAGCTCTGCAGGGAAATAGGGGAGCTCTCCCAGCAAGTTGTGGAGATGTTGCAGGAGTTGCTAAGAAATCAGCAAAGCATTCTTGAGGCTTTGACAGAACTTCAAAGAGGCAGTGCACCCTCTTTCTCTAGGCCAAAGACCTTTAATCCCTGAGTGTACATTTTATCTGTTTCTTTTACTCTTACCTATTGTACCCCAGAAATGAAAAAAAAATTAAAAAGAAAGAAAAATTGTGCATTCATCTTAATTTCTGTCTTTCTTGATTTCTTCTACTGCTTTGTTCTATGTATTTAAATTCTGCTGTTCTCATCCGTTCTAATAAAAAACTCTGATTTCAGCTCTATTGTTGTCTTTCTTGCGCAAGTGTGCAGTCCTTACACTATCACTGAAATTGTTCTCAACAACTAGAATAAATGTTATGTTGTTACTTAGTTTCCCTGTCACAGGCCTGCAGTTTAGTGTACACAGTCGTACACATTTTCCACAAAAATAAAATAGGGTGAAATTCAGTACTTTCAGAATTATTTGAACCGCATGAACTTTATGCTGCTACTACATAGTGCTGTGCTGTGTACATCACTTCCCCCACCATAGGCTGCCCTTCCTGCATTAAGTCCAACATTTATGCTGCTGCTGCATGGTGCTGCACTGTGTGTGTGTCACTCCCCCGACACAACCCTTCCTGTATTCCTATAATCCTTCTGTAGTCCTGCACAGTCTGGTGGAGAAAATGGTAATTGCTTGCTTGCTGGAGGAGGAGGCAGCAGGACAGGAGGACATATGTGAAGAGAACAAAAAAATTATTTAGACTATACTCAAGTTGTGACTGTGGTGGTGACCACGCAGCAATAATGGAATATTTGCTGTCCACTCCCATTCTTACTGTACCTCTCAGCTGTGAATAAAAATGAAAAATTATTTAGTCTCCCTTGGCCACTGTGGTGGCAACATGCTATATCCATTGTCCACTCCCTTTCTTACTATGCCTGTCACCAGTCAATGAAAATGAGAATTTTTTTGGCCTATCTTTGGCCACTGTGGTGACTACATGGTATATCTGTTGTCCATTCTCATTCTTACCATACCTGTAGCCTGCAAATGAAAATGAGAAATTGTTTCACCTCCCTTGACTACCATGTCACAGTGTGAATCTGCAAAAGGAGAAGAAAAAAATCATAATGATATTTATCATAACATTAGTGCTACTGGCCATGCTGTGTACTGTCATGATGGTGCATAGCACTGATATATTGGAGTAAGAGGTAACTTCTTTCTGTTTCTTGTGGGCTATCTGGCTTTCAGACTGACATGCCAGACATCCCTGTGAATGTTGAAACCTGCAGGGAGACAAAAGGAAAGAAAGAAAAACATTTTAATGTTTTTCTAAGTAAGGTAGAAGGCCCTTCATCATGTATGAGGATGAGGAGTCAACACCAGTGAGTATAAGAACTGTGAATAACAGTGAAAGTGCTTTACCATCACAGCAGATAAAGACAGTCCATGCTGGAGCAATCTTGCTACCATGATGGGCTGATTGACTGGAGGGTCATCTTGAAGACTGGCTAGTGGGCTGGCTGGTAGTAGGCCTGGCTGGTAATGGCATTTATGGTGCATCAGTGTGGAGGCTGTGACCTGTGCAGTTTGTGGCTTTGGAGGACCTAAGCAGGACTGAGGAGGAGAAAGAGGAGGAGGCAGTGCTGTGTCTTGTTGTCTGAAGCAGGCATATCTTGCCTAGCTAGTAATGGCATTTAAGTTGCATCATTGTAGAGTTGGTGGCCAATGCTCTGTTTATGGCTCTGTAGGACCCAAGTACTGTAGGCCAGAGGAGGAGGAGGAGTTTGTGCTGTCTCTTGCTGGCTGGAGCAGGCATTTTATCTAGGAATCACATTCAGATGGTGGAGGCAGGTAATTGATTCGTTGCAGTGAAACAGCAGCACAACAATAGGGGAACATTAAAATGACCGGAAATAAAATAATTGTGAATCATAAAGTAAAGGGCTTTACTGATGAGGAGGAAAGGAAGGAAAGAACACCATTTTTCTATCCTTCAACTTCACCGAGGAAACAGCCCTCATAATCTTCTAGACTGGAGTTGTCACCACAGGGGAATTCTTTTTCCATTACTTCATCCAACTTGGTAGATGGTAATTTGCAAAAGCTGACAACTCCTTGCTCATCTTCACCACCACCACTGCCATGTCCATGTGGTAGGAACATGGACATGACTGTGTTGTGCAGATTGTGCCTCTCATTCATTTTAATAAATGTTAGCATGCCAACATTTTTAGGTGACAGATTGGTGCAACTGTCCTGCACAATGGCCCCAGCTGAACTGAATAGCCACTCCACACTGACACTCGAGGGTGGGCAGCTGACATATTTCATTACAGCAGAGGTCAGTGCTGGCCATTCAGTGACCTTGCTACTCCAGTATAGCAAGGGGTCATCTGCAAAGGTAAGGTGTAAGATGTCTGCCAAATATTCAACTACCATGTGTTGCACTGCCCAAAGACCTGCTCCCTCATCAGCCTCCTCCTCATTCTTTTCTTGCACATCTTCATCTCCCACCTGGTACAAAATACCCCAAATGGGATTTGTTAGGATTTTTTCATTTACCTTGCATGTTTTCTCTGCCTGTTTCCCATGTGAGGCAGTGGCAGCAACACCTAGTCTCTGTGGGGTTCCAAGTTGCACCTTAGATATTTAGCGTCTGTGCCCAGTGTACCCTTCTTTTCAGAAGATCAGTCAACTTTTGGATCTGCTCATGCCCAACTTCCGTTACTGATGTGAGCCCACATTTATAATGTTGGTCCTGCATGGTGGCAATGCCAAAATCTTCAGACTGCAAAATGCTGGAAATACAGTGGCGTCTCTTAGGATGAAACCCACCTTTAAAGCACTCTACAGTATGCTGCAGCAGACCTACTGAATAAAGCAATGTAATTTCAATGGCAATTAGTCCCTTTTACCATGCAGGAAACTGTGGCATTCACTTTATCCTGCCAGTGTCACATTTTCCTGAATGACAAAAGGGACAAATTGTCCTTGAAATTGCATTGTTTTATTCAGTAGATCTGCTGTAGCATTCTGCAGAGTGCTACAAAATGCTGCAGAACTGGGTTTTATCCTGGGGGACACCTCTGTATGTGTATTGCAGTCTAAGATGTGGAGCATGTGTTCCACTAAGGCACAGCTTCCACTATCATCACTTGCCTCTAGCTCTTGCTTCACATTCACCAGTGTCTGCCTCAGCAGATGTAGTAGTGGACTAGCCTGACTGATACTGGCAGTGTCCTCACTCACTGCCTGTGTTGAATCATGATCAGGTCATCCATTTGTCACCACTGGTTTGTTGTCAGAGACCTGAGTATGCTAGCACTGTCGTGTCTTGTATGTAGAATCAAATATTTAGATATGACTTTATATTGCTTGTACAAGTGCTTGATCATGTAGAGTGTCGAGTTCCATCTGATGATGACATCAAGGTTCATACAGTGCTGAGGCAGTTTGTTTTGTATCTGCAGATACTGGAGCAGATCACAGGCCTTTCCAGAACAGGCAAAGTGGACACAGATGCGACAGACCACAGTCAACATGTATTTGATATCAAGATGTGTTTGAAACCCCTGCACAATGAGATTAAGACAGTGTGCCAGACATGGCATTCTGACCCCCCCCCCATTCACTGAAGCATTTCATAACACTTGAGCCATTTTCACTTGCAATGAAACCTGCTTTCAGTTAATGGGGGTGAAACTACTCATCAGTCTCAGGAGCACTTCCAGCATTTTCTGGCCTATTTGTGATCCACTTATAATCTTCATTGTCAGGGTGGCATGCTGTCAAATACCTGGAGTGTTACTACTACCACAACTGGGATTAGTGCAATTTTTCCTACGTTCAGAGTCAAATACTGCCCCAGGTACCTGTGCCCAATGTGCTATAATGCACAAATAGGAGCTACCAACTGTTTGGCCACTGGTCCACATCTTCTTGCTCAGATGTATGTGTGGTGGTGCTGAATTCTTCAAGGCATGGTTTATGATCTGTGACACTATTCCATACAGTTCAGGAATGTCACATTTAGAAAAGTGTTCTTGATGGAATCTACCATTTTGGACAGGCATGGGCAATTAGCCTTTAAAATCAAACATTCTCAACAAAAGATAATGGCAATAGATCAATTGCCAGCATTTCAGCTGTTGCTGCATTTAGTTCCCACACAATAGCATGTTTGGGAGGGAATTTGGACTGATGCTCAAACATTCTATGCAATGTAGGCTGCACCTTTCTTGGGGATGGGCTACCAGACAGCTAGACACATCATAGCAGCACTGTTGGTGGGGTAGTATTTGAATCCTGGGGATACAGGGATTAAAAGGAGGCATTATAGTGTAGTGGTTAATGACACTGAGCTGCAAACCTGGAGACCAGGGTTTGAATCCCATCAGCCTCCACTTGCTTACTGTGTGACCCTGAGCAAGTCACTTAACTTCCTTGTGCTTCCTGGTCACCCCAGGATATAAGCTCTGACTTAGTGTGCCTTTCCTGGTTAAACAATTTCCCCTTTCCTCTTCCCCTAAATTGACAGAGGTAACAGGGATAATTTGATATTAAGTATAACAAAAAGTGACTGAACTCTGTTACTTAAATAAAAATATAACTAAAAATAACTAAAACTGCTAAAGAAAAACAGTGAAAAAATACATCACTTAAAAACACCAAACTAAATCACAGAAATAAAAATGAGAAAATACTGACTTTTGATCAAAAATAATGAACAGGAAGGAGAGAGAAAAACAAAATATAACACAAGTCTCCTGCTTAGTCGAAAAAGCTCCAGATTTTTCTGGTCTGCCTGCCTAGCTTTACACCTACTCTCCCCCATACCACTGCTGCACAGACAGACAAAACAGAAACTACTACTTTAAAGTAAATAATCAGCCAAAAAAAAACAGAAAAGGAGAAATCTAGCAGCACAAGGCAGTCTAAATATGTAAGTGATTTACAATCAAAAAGCTTGGTTTAAATGGTTTTCAAAAAAATTTTTCTTTTTCACAGAAAGGCACACAAGACTTCTCTCCTACTCTATCTTGCATATCACTAGTCAGGGGCAGTATCCTCAGTGGATTTCACCCCATGGTATGGCCAAGTGGGGGGGCTGTTCCCCCCGGGAAACGCATCCAGAAAATCCCCCCCAAGAGTGGAGTGGCAGAGCTGATCATAGAGACATGGCAAAGTCTTCTCAAAGCTCCGTCCTTCATGTTTTTTCTTTATTTTCTGTCCCTCCTCATATTGTGGTACCAGGAAACTGCAACCTTTCCTTTCAAGTTATGTGGGTCTGCACTGCCACCAGGTTTCCACACAGAGAGTCAGTCATCTACTGAGACAGCTGGCCACCGCTCCCAGAGAGAGGAGAGCATCTCCTGGGATGCACAATCCTCTCCCCACCCCAATGACCCCCAGTAACCTGTGCTCATTTACAAACCGGCATGGCAGGGGTTAAGGTGCTCATTGCTTTATTCCTGCACATCACCAAACCATCCCCTTACCCAACATTTTTGACTATATGGGACCTGCAATGTCCCTCAGTTCTTTGCTCCATGAAGAGTAGGTGATCTGCTCCCAGAACAGGATGGGCCTCTGATTGGATTCCTGCCTGTGTCCACCAATCTACAAGCTAGAAATAATTATAAGTAATTTCTGAAAAAGAAAGAAAGTAAATATAAAAATAATCAATGGCACCTTAAGCTATAAATAATAGAAAATAAAGACATTTAGGCAATCTGAGATACAGTCTCAAGAGGTGCGGTATTCCATCATTCAACTCTCCTTTCTCTCACTTCAAAAGAAAATTGAAAATCCCATTATGATAAACTATTTAATCATCCTCTAGGACAATGGGAAGCATATTAACTTTTATATCCCCAAATTAGTGATTGCAAACCACTTACAATTAAAGAAACAGAAGTTACAGAAGTCATTTGTAAACTAATCAATAATAAAGCTCCAGGCCCAGAGTCCATACCCTCTGAGATATATAAGTATAATATAGAATGTTGGTCCCCAGTGTTAACAAAATGCTTAGAAAAAAATTATACTCCCGCATTATGGAGGCTTAATATTATCATACTGATACATAAAAAGAGTTCTCCCTTGACCGTTTAAACTACTGATCTATCAGATTTTTAGACTCAATATCTAAAATATATTTGAGTATATTATTGAATAAACTGATTTCCTGGGTTGTGAGAACACTGTTATTATCTCCTCTCCAAGCTGGATTCAGATGTCATTTCTCCATAATAGACAATATTTTTACAATAATCCATCTAGCTTGATAAGTATGTTCACTTTAAGAAAATGAAATGATATACTCTATTTATAGACTTTTCATCAGCATTCGACTCTATAAACTGTGATATTCTCTAGGATACTTTAAGACAAGGAGGCATAAAGGAGTTCTTACTTTAGTCCATTCAATCTTTATACACTGATATGTACTGAAGTGAGATTTGACACACAAAGAAACACTACACAGCCTTCTAATACTTTAAGAGGGGTAACACAGGGGTGTCTCCTGGCACTGGCTTTTTCAAATTATACATCAATAATCTGCAAAACTTTGAGGGAAACCTACAACTTGATACCCCCAAGATTAACAATTTCCATTGTCATGCTTTAGCTTATGCAAACAATTTGATTTTGCTCTCTTTAACAAACAAAGGATTACAGGAAAAAATTGACATTATTATAGCTAAATACAAATATTTACAGTTAAAAATCAACTCCTCCAAAACAAAAGCTTTTAGTTTTTGGTTCAAGAAACATCAACACCAACTTTAATCAAGGAAATCAAAAAGTTTGAACAGTTAAGAAATATGTATACCTAGGGGAGACGTTATCGGCAAACACATCCTGGCTATCTCACCATAAAACCCAAGTCAGAAAAGCCAAACTGAACACAAAAGCATTACTAAGGTTCAATTTCAAATATTAAGGACTAGATATAAGGCCGTCTTTCACAGCGGTGGATGCAAAAATTAATCCTCTCCTGACTTATGGAGCTGAAGCTGTAGCCACTGAACAAACTGCTTCTTAGTGACCCTTCTACTATACTTTTATAAAATTCTGTTAATGGTCCTTCTGTCCTCAGCTTCAGCAATTGTTAGAGCTGATCTAGGAAAACTAAAAATAAATGTGATTAATCAATTCAGGACTCTGTTTCACTAGCTCAAAATTATTAATAATAAACATAATATCCTTCCAACCTTATGTGTACAAGAAGAAACACAATGGTACCAAATGGGTTTGAAATCTAAATGGCTTTCAAACCTGTATAAGATTCATAACTCAATATGACTCTCACACTTATGGTTAGATTCTCAGAAGAATATAACTATATCCTTACAATACAAAAAACTTATGAGTAAAAAAATTATATCACAAGGCAAAAGATGAGGATATGAAATTAATCATATCTCAAAAATGCTTTCCATGGTTTAAAGCAAACAAAATAGACCATGGACTGGAAAATTATTTTCTTTTCCATCTGGAACCCAAAAAAGAAAAGCAATAACTTGGGCAAGATCTGGTTTAATAAATTCAAGATTTTGGGCAAGATCTGGTTTAATAAATTCAAGATATACTTACTTTAACAAAATCAATGATGATTCTAACCCCTCTAGAAATTTAATCTGTCATTGTGATGGAATAACACAATTTGATTATCACATGTATTTCACATTTGACTCTTCATGAAAACTATTCTGACCACATTATAAATTGTTATAAAAAAGTAAATTAAGGCATGCTCTTTATTCTTCTTCTTCATCCATTTACGCTTCAGGACACTGAAAATTTAGCTACATTTTTAATATCTCTAATTAAGTGGAAAAAATGTATTTATAAAGTGAGAATGGAGAATAAAAGAATCTTAAAAGGCTTAAAAAGGGGATTCAATCTGACTTAAAAATAAACAAATAATGTAATCATAAACTAATCTCAATTGATCAGTTAGGATAACCCTTTGTTAACAGGAATGCTTAAATAATTGGTCATGTTTTTATACTTGTTGAATTTTATATATTTTGATTCATCTGTTACAAGTGTTGACTGTTTTCAGCATACTTTTTTACTTAAAAGTAAATGTTCTGCTTGTACATACTTTTATATGATTGTATAATATCCTTGTTTTCCTTTTTTTCCTAATTTGTAAAAACCTTGGTAACATTGTTGTCATCTCAGTTGATCAAATACACTTTTTGACTTTTTTTTTCCACCAGTCTGCACCGTGCACAACAGACATCAGGAGGAA
Organism: Neoceratodus forsteri; assembly: GCA_016271365.2. Lineage (NCBI taxonomy): Eukaryota > Metazoa > Chordata > Ceratodontiformes > Ceratodontidae > Neoceratodus > Neoceratodus forsteri. The sequence continues at coordinate 312,131,680 of CM028134.1, read as the reverse complement.
CAGTGGGGCCATGAACAGGTTCCCTGTTTTGGCTGGCAGTCATAAATGCCATGCCCCATGCAGTAGACTGTAGGTGCAGATGTGTGCAGGCCTGAGTACATGCCTCTCATGAGTACCCAGCCAATGTTAGTGCATAGGCCCCAGTATACTTAGATGACAATTCCAAATTGCAATCTGCACAAATAAAGGCATGTTTCCACAACATTCTGACTTTGTATGTCAATGTTTGATGATATGCCCCACATTATGTACACCTGACTGTCTCTATGCCCCACATTTTGAGTGCCAATGTCCCATATTTCAGTGTCAATGTAGTGGAGGGATGCTGTGGAGAACATTTCACCAGTCCATAAAAATTAGACAACTAAAGGGGATCTGAATAATATTAAACTGATTTACTCTCTCATCTTCTCATAGCACTAGAACTTGGTTAGCCACATGAAAATTAGTTTTCTAGACATGTTAGGAAATCCTACAACAAGTAGATTTGTTCATGGTGATGAAGATACCCCATGAAAGCAGAAGGAGAATATGATAACAATTCAAAGTGGCCAAAGGAATGAGTTAGAGAAATCATTCACTAATGACCGCTACTGAAAATCCCCAACTAAGTGGAGGAATGTCTCAAAAAAGAAAATTGTAGAAACGTATAAATAACATCACTTCTGGGAGCAACTGATCCAATGCCAAAGATCATAGGTGATCTAAAAATTCTATAGATGCCATGAAAATGATGTATGAAAGGACCACCTAATACTGTAATAAACTGGCAAACTCAGGAATATGTCCAAATAGCAATACTGCAGAATTAAGGAAGATCTGGTTATGAAAACCAAATTGTGAAGAATCAGAAGGTAGAGCACAGTACAATAAGCCATGAGAGGAAGGAGTGGAAATGCCTTGTCTAAAATCTTGAATAAAAATTCTCCTATAATCCTACTGTAAGTAAGGATCATTTGATATACATTATTAAAATGACAGCACATTAGAAGCATACTATTGAGGAAGCAACTAATTATATGAAATGCTGAATGCAGATTAGGAAGAGAAGAGATAACACTATTATGTAGGTGCATAAATAGTCTTCATGGCCTGGTAAAGCCAAACATTTCATCAGTATTCATACAGTTTGTGTCTCCCCCCACCAAAAAAAAAAAGAGGGATAATATTTAACAGCAATATACAATCACTTAGGAAGACGAGCAAACAAAATAGTAGACAGGACTTTACTACAGTAGTGATTGCAAAGTCTGAGTTTAAAGGCATATAATGGGGGCATGACTTGGCCTCTGACAAGATGGCTGCTTAGTCTTGTCAGCCCTATATTCTCCCAACTGTAGTTCACCAAAATTGCTATCCTAATGCAATCTAAGAGCCGTTACCTGTTTACTTCAGATATGACTATCCAGTTTTGGTGTTTGTCTCACTCCTTAGATCTCCCATGGTACTACTAACTACCATTGTTCTGTCTCCGCATAGCCCGTGTGAACGGTGAGAATGGCGCTATGTGGTTCAGCTCACATGGTGGTTGTTGTTGATCTCCTAGAAATAAAGAAAATATTCAGTCAGTCAGATCTTCTTTGACATTGAGGGCTTCAAACTACAGTTGACCACAATATCAAGGAAGTGGTCAACTTAGGTCAGATGATCACACACACACAGAGCAACAGGCTATGCACCAAGAGGCCAATTCTGATTGCATCCCATAAACCCTGTTGGAGCAGATGTTTACTAGCAAGCTCCTCTGGGACAGACTGGAGGACCTAGAAAATAGAGGATGGCAGAAAACCATATGATTTGTGGGCTTCCCAGAAGGAGTGAAGGGTAAAGATGCTAGTGGATTCCTTCAGAATGTGCTACCAGTGATCTTGAAATATCATTGGCAGGTTATTCTGGAAATCAAGCAATTCCACTGCTCCCTTGCTCCTTTGCCCAAGCCTGTCAAGAAACCAAGATCAGTCCTTGTGAAATTCCTGTGCCTTTCAATGAAGGAAAAAATCATTACATTGTAGGGAGAAAAGGCCCACTCCAGTGGTAAGGGCACCTTGTACAAATTTTCCCAGATTTTCCACCAGCCATCATGGAGCAGCATAGAGCCTTCACTCCATCACACAAGGCCCTGCAACAACTGGGGGTACCATTCAACCTCAGTTACCCAGCCACCCTAAGGCTAGAATGAAATGGTGTATTTCATGCTTTTGCAACTCTAGCAGTGGTGGAGGATTACATACACAGATCATGGCCCAAAGCAGAGTTCCCTGAAATATCCCACTGCTCTCATCAGGCACCAATGAATATGTTGCCAGTACTGGATTTCCAGTACTCTCCAGTGCCTCTAGTGGGATCTTTGGCTGCATCCTCAAACCCAACAGAAGAACCTCAGCAGCCAACATACTGCAATTGTGGGCAGGTAGCAAGAGCAAAAAGACAAAATCTGATACATGGGACTCCCCTAACCTGAGCAAGTCACATAACAGAAGTAGGAGCCAGGAGAGAGGCCCTTTAAGACAGCCCTGGTGATCAGGCCTCAGAGAGCAAATACCTCCCCTTAACAAAACTTGGCAAGGCCTCTAGGCCACATGACTCACCACATCCACCACAACATCCACCACAACATTCCCTTAGGGCTAAGACCTCTCCCTCAGCTCCTAAACAATAGTACTTGTCAGTGACATCAGATGAGACTACTTTCCTGAAGAATATACCACTGCCATCCTCATCTTCACCACAGAAGAATCCTGCCCCACTCCACTCCTACGCCGATGCAGATGCCTCCTCTTCCAAGGCCAGGTAACTGGGAGTGCACCAACAAGAACTGGGATGAACCTCTCTCTTCAAACTCATTAGAACTGGTGCTGGTTAAATTGGTGAGCTGCTCTCAATTGATTTGTTGGACAATAATTCATGCTAATTCCCTTCCCAGCCTACTTAAAAGGGCTATTCAGGACTTGTTTCGGTTTACAGGCAGGCTGACCTCACGGGACTCGTTATTGCTCACTTAAAATAGTCTTTTTTCAGGTACATGTTTAATGTCTCTTCCTTCTCTCAGATAGTTGCAAAGGATGCGTATTTACTGTACCATTAATGCAAACGTTTTTTAGCCTCTCGTTGACACATAAAGGTGCCTGCATCTATTTCTACAATTATGGGGGTGGGGGAGTTATGGGGGTGTCAGTTATTTTTACTGTGTTTCTGTGGGCTGTTCCTGAGCTGTCTCTCAGTGAGCCCACAGAGTACTGAACAGGCCTATCTCATTTTGTCAATATGGTGGTTTTGAGCAGCTCATACCATGCTGCTCAAGGTTAGCTAGCTGTTACCGCAGGCTCTCCCAACCCACACCTCAGGGACTCCTAAAATGAGTGACCAGGGAAATCTCCTCTCAGAAGCTTAGAAGTACCAGCAACCTCCAGATAAGGGGACCTTACTTTTTACTAATAATGTGGGTATTAGGCAGGCCCAGTGGTGTGGAGGGCTGAGTCATTGGTGCCTTATCTCCTGCCATACCAGCAACCTATATTTAGTGATAAGCATGGGTTACTGGGGGTCTTCTGGGGATGGGAAGGACTGAGCACTCAATGGTTGCTCTCCTTTCCTGGGAGGGGGGACCTGCATGCTCTGCTGAATGATAGCTACCTGGTGGAGGCCAGGTGTAGTGTGGGTCTAGGACGGCAGTAGAAGGGAAGGCTGCAGGACTCTTAGGCATGCCTATACCCCCACACATGTGCATCTACATGCATGCCCCAGTGTTGGGAATGGGGAGAAAATTGGGGAGAACATGTTGACCTGTCTTACCTTATTATTGTTTAGTTAAGTAAATGACATAGGTGATCAGGAGTAGAGGTTTTAAGCCAGGTTTCGGACAAGCATAGAATGTCAGGGTTATATTGAGTAACCTAAGCCTCAAGTTCAGTTAAGTTATGAGGAAGGCTTCTGATATTTAGATGAACAATGCAAAGACCTTTAACATCCTTCCAGGTAGTGTCAGTGTGGGAAATGTTACCTCAAGGTCCTCAATTGAGTTCAATATCCCCTACTAATATTAGTGCTAGTTTGAGCAGGTACCACAGTTTCCGATGCATAAAAGTGAACAGGAAGGGGCTCTGAGTAGAGGAGTTATGTAGTATGTAGGCAACATGGTAGATGATTCTGTTAGAGATAAAAAGTGGTGATGTGGCAGGGGACACATAAGGTAGTGCAATCATATTGGAAAACATGAAATCATTAGGTGTGTATTGTGGCCATTCCAGGAGGGTGGTCAGCTAGCCACAGGTATGCATAAGAGAGGAGTAAGAATATAAACTATTAGGAATATTGCACAAGGATTAAGGGCCATGCTGGTAGACAATAAGATAGCCATGAGTGTGGTGTGTTGGGTGCACAGTTATGGCTATTAGATCAGAGTAGGACTAGAGTAGAGAAAATTTGGCCAGAGTACACTAACTACTTTTGCTTCCATGGCTGATTCCCAGCAAGACTCCCAATATATTTTGTGCAGGTCCTTTGATTGAGGACTGCAGCACAGAAGAACCACTTAGGGCAGCCACTTAAAAAACAGTAGACACCTTTTGACTGGACAGAACCAGAGAGAAGGAGGTGTGACAGGCTGGGCTCCAAACTAAGTTTGTCCCAATGATACAGCAGTGATCGTTGGGGTGGAAGGAGTAGGCAAACAATATAGGGGCTAACAAATTTTTATGTTGGAAATTCAAAAAATGAAAACTGCAATTTGATTGGTGGAACAGTGATTGTACAATATAAGGGGCTTTCTTATAACAGGTACCCACCATGCTCCACCTAAGCAAAGCATGGGGGTACCTGAAAAGCGATGGGTCTGTATTTGCACTTTGAGCATTTGTCACCATGTCTGTATTCTAAGAAAATTCATATAGATGAATTACATTAAGCTGGTAATCTTTCCTTATTGGTAACAGTGCTTCTCCAGTACCAGCGTGCTGCTGTTTACTTGTTTCCAACCCTGATGGTACCTGACATCAAATCAAAGTGCATATACAACACACTACAAATAATATTAAAAACCCAAAGCGTTGCAAACTTACACAGTTTGCAGTGAAAAGCAAAAACATGGGACCCAGTTTTCAAAACCCCAGTAGATATGTGCAAGTAGCACCTAACTCCCACTTGTAGCTAACTCTGGGTGAGCCGTGGACCCTGCTCCATACCTTGGGACAACAGGGGTCAAGTCACCAAAGTCCCCAGAGTTGCCACAAGTCATGCTTTGTACCAAACTGATGGAGCACCAGAGGGGAATGATGGAGGTTGTTGTCATCACCTTCCCTCTACCCAGTTGGCCCACTATGTAGTACAGGTGCATCCAGGAAACTGAGGAACAGCTGGAAAGGGGCCACAGAACAAAACTGGTGAGGGGGCCCTGACCATCAGACTCCATGGGGAGCCCAGTAGCAGCCCTGCCACCTACTCTTCTGTCCCCCAACCCCTCTCCCAAGGCATGACTGTGGTCTCTGACAGATGAGGGCACACAGCAGTACCACATACTCTGGGTCCCACCCACTCAGTTGGTGCTAACCCAGCAATACCTTCTGACCACTGCAGACAGCAGTTGGGAAGGTGCAGACATCCATGCGTCATGCCTAGACACTGCCCACCCCCACTGCTGCTGGCAGCAGGGTCTGTGCCTATGAAGCACACTGACGTCCCAGCACTGACAGGTGTCCTTTTCATGGTGCAAGCATCATTAGACCAGTTCATTGCTGGTCTAACCACAGTTGGGACCTGTGGCCATGTCAGGGCTTTCAAAATCTCAATTTAAGGGATGCAGCAACCCCACCATGGTGCAAGCCCACTTTTAACATGGCACGCCACCACATTGGGAGCTGCAGTGGTGCAGGGCTGGTTTGCCACAAGGGCTTCTTTTTTTGATGCAGTCTACATTCAAAAATTGAGGTTGCTGCAACTTTGATGCAAGGTGCCACTTGCGTCAATTCTGTTTGATGCAGGCACCTTGTGCTGATTGCAGGGCTTTGGAAATTGATCCCATGACTTCCCCAAATTATCTCCTAGTATTTAAGAAAATGAGAGACAATTTAATAAAGTTCTAAGCTAAGATTGCTGCTGAGTACTGCTGATCAGAGGTACCATGTGTGCATGTAGTACTGGTTTGACATGTAAAACCACAAGGCAATGCTCATCTTGTGGTAGACCCTTGTTCCTTCCCCACACAATCCAGAGCAGTATCCTGTCCACTTTTATTGTTTAAATGAGGAAAATGGCATTACTCCCCCAGCAGTATCATTAAACTTCAGTGATAAAATGAAAGAACTTAATGCTGCACGTTATATAAGATATGTTATAGAGAGGATCAAAAGGGGTACACAAAAGCCCAGCTAAACCATAAGGTGTCAGCATAAACATAAACAGCCAAAGGTACAAAAGATCTTTCAGGTTTCCTCTTCCTCTTGTGGGGTCCGTTCTTCCTCGCCGGCAGCAATGTCAGTTTTTATTTTGTACAGGTGTTGTTGAGATTCAACTGTGACTGTAAATAAATAAGTTTTCCTCTAATATATTATCTTCGGACATGCTTGTAGCTGTAGGGAGTGAGAGACTCCAAGTTCATAAAAACCTACCCAAGCAGTGTCAAAAACGTCTGATGCTGTCAAGTGGCAAAATTAATGTCTGGAAATATCTATAAAGAGGTACCATTTTTATACTGAAGACTTTCTTTCTGCTTAACAATCTAGAGAATCTTATTCCATACATGAGCTCCAGTGGTGATTATTAAAATTGCACGAGGCAGTTAAATGTTCATTGGTCTTTTTCTAGTCATAATGCAATATGCCTTCAGGATAAGGCCCGTAATATTAGTCCCCAACACAGCCTGTAAAGAGTCTGTAATGAACTGACTTATCCCCAGAGCTTCTGCACCTTTCAAACACACACAGTAAGAGAAGGTTCAATGATCTGACACCATTCTCCGAGTGTTCCATGCATGATGAGAGAACTTTGTTTTCTTTCACCAAGCTGAACACTACAACCAATGACCTTCTGACTGACTTCGCTGCACCTTTGATCCTGTCATAACAATGTTCAAATTCATCTCAGCAGTAAGTACACTTGGGTTGAAATTATCTGTATTTGTGTCCAGATTGTGCAGTGCTTTTTTTTAAATCCTGCTTTATTTATTTATTTTTATTTATTGAAATGATTCACCAGGAAAGGCATGCTGAGCAACAAGTTGCTTGTCTCCCGGAGCATCCTGGGGGAAGGGAAACAGGGGGTTCAATACCAACTTACAGTAATCATTCAAATAAAAAATCAGTTTATAATTAAGTACAATATATACAAAAATGGTCATTAGTATCACATAGAATATTGATAAGTAACACTATGCAAACATTATAATTGCAAGTCAACTTAAGATTGTAGGAGAGGGTAATGCAATAGAACACTGCACCGGTGACCATGAAGGTGCAAGGAGCTGAAGTGCATTCCGAAACAGTATGGAAATCATTTCTAGTTAGGAGAATCATTGTGCTACATAAACAGGAAAGATACAAGACTAGTGAGAGGTAGAACCTGGATGGGGGTGGGTTAATTGCAGGTAAAGTTCACTTAGAGGAAGTTGTGTAGGGAGGATGAGAGAGAATAGGGAGAGGAGGAGTGACGAGTCTGGGGGAGAAGGGCATTCCAGAGTTTAGGAAGGCGGTGCAAGAAAGCTGACTGGCCAATGGAGGTTAAGCAAACGAGGGACTGACATTAAGTGGGAGTCATAAGGATCTAAGGGAGTGGGCGGAGGGGGAGGGGTAGAGTGAGGAGGTAAGATAGGATGGGAGAGTTGCAAACCAGTATTTAGATATAAATTTGGCACAGTGGAGAAGGTGGCAGTTCTCAAGTGAGGGAAAAGCTAGGGAGTGATAAAGGGTACAGTGGTGAATGAGAGGGGGAGAGTCAAGTGCAAAGCAACAGAAAGAGTTAAATTTTATTGCAAACTGCAGAGCCTGTCTCAAACAATCAGGTGGCACAAAAAGAAAGCAAGGGCTAAAAGTTTCAATGCTCTATTTACAGTGTTATCCAGCACTAAGGTAGAAGCACAGCAAAAAACATCTGATGCAGTCAGCTGCAAGCTCTGTCTCGTAACTCAAGTTTCCTAGCCAACATTCACCCTCTAAATTAAATGACTTCTAATGCTATTGTTTATTGCTGTGACTGAATGTTGCATGCTATGTTAGTACACATAGGGCCAGATATTCAAAACTTAGCCATGGGGCAAAATTAGCACTGCATGGTGTGCTAAATTAGCCCAGAACCATTTGCATGCTATATTCAAAGGAATAGCCTCAGGGCTAAAGCAGCTGAATATAGCATGCAAATGAAGCTGTGCAAGTAGGGCTGGGAGTCTAGTGCAATAATAGCCTGGCAAATAAGACAGCTCTAAATATAGCATCTGGGAAATGCAATCCAAAACAGCAGCACAGTGCACACAGATGTGGAGGAAGGTAAAGGTGAACTACATGGCCAATGTGTGTGCTAACAAAGAAGTGGGTGCACTAAATCTGCAAACAACAATGTAGCCAAATACTGCAGAACTGTGTTATGGTTAAGATAGGTTTGCATGGTGCAAATACATTTGCGCAGCATTTGCACAAGGCTAACATGTTTGCCCAGTGCTAGGACATCTGCCCGGGGCAAAAATTTGCTGTATTCAGAAGTGACATGCAAATGGGCCTACTTAGGCAGTCCGTGGGCAAACATCCATATTAGCATCTCATTTTGACCTGCTTTGCATGTAGATTGCACCGTGCTATTGCAGGGTCCCACAGCTCCACCTGTAGAGTTTGGTGGTAGCTACAGGCTATGTTTGTACACAGCTGCATAGACTATTGTGCCCCAGGAGACTACACAGCACAGACACAGACAGTGGTACTGCATGCAATAGTCAAACTGTAGTTCCTGCTACAGTGCATACCAGACGCTACAGTAACAAGGTGGCCAGCAGTGTGAGAGACCCAGCAATGCCTATGGTGCATAGGGCAGCAATGACTGCTGCACTCCACACAGTAACAGACCCACCTGGCAGGTGTGTTGTGACAGTGGACATTACTGTCATGTGACCACAGACACTGCGCCACTGGCATGAGATACTCACAGTGACATACACATGACTGGCTGTGTGTGAGCTGTGGTGTCTATACAGATGTGTGGTATGTGGTCTGGGGGGGGGCACATACCATCAGACAGGCACACTGGTGTCAGGGTATTCCATACACTGGACCATTTGCACTGCATGGATGGTCCCAGCCTTGTGGCAGCACCCAGTATGTGGTGCAGCCTGGCCACTTGTACACCCTCACCCTCAACATCCTCCACACCCCAGTGCTGCATGTGTGTGCTGGATTGTGTTAGTGTACCCCAATGGGTGGACTGGAGGTGTGTGTTTTATGGACACACCATCATGGTATCTGCTGGGTGCTGGGGCACCCAATAATGTTTGGCATGTTTGGGACCAGTGCTAGATGATGGCAACATAGGAGGTGCCGTCTATGTGCAGCATGTTTCTTCCATGTCTGGTTTCTTTCTATGTTTAATATTTACTGGCTAGTGTCAATAAACCACCACTGGAAGACCCTCACAACTCCATAAATCACACTTGTGAATTACAGAGTTCCATAAACCATGGTTCTATGTCGTGTGCAAAGTCATGTAAAGCCATGCAAAGTCACACAAGCTCACTTTTTCACAGCACTACCCACCAGTATATATAAAAAGTAAAACATGGAGAAGTCTGAGAACTTGGATTTTATGAACACCCTTGGTGTGTGATGCCCAGAGATACACCTCTCAGGCTTTGCCCTAGGGGTTTATAGGGCATTACACACCTTGGGTGTGCATAAGATCCTTGTTAACCACACTTCCCCATGCATTATTCTATATTTTATCACCTTGTTGTCCACGTACGCTCACAGGGTCAAGTCACATTGTCAGTAACCACCCAGAGCCACTACATATGCAGCTGAGATGATACAGAGTACACTAAATACATACCATTAACAACAACTCACAATTCACAATGTGTAACATAGTGTCACAGTGCAAACTATTTCAGCTGCAGGTGCTGTTTCATCTCAGTTCTATCAATGACAGGATGGTTGGCTTCTAATTAATATTACTGAATTGTATTTCACAGTTTGTGTGCCTGTGCATATGGAGTGCCCAGGGTGGCCGACCGCCCACACTAACTCCTCATTGACTACATACAGCGTTGTTCCCTGTTTCAGCTGTGTTCACACCCCCATCCTTGGTTTGCCCAGAGGTAATTTGCACTGCACAAAGCATCACGCAGTTGCACAAACACACTTTGCACAGCACTAATGCACTGACTATAGCATAGCACCTGTATTCATGTACATGCCCCCTCTCTTTGCACATTGCATACATTATACCTTTGCCCAGAGTTAATGCAGTTTGCCTGCATTATTTGGTCATTTAAATACAGGGGATCCACACAAACCCAGCACAAACCTGGTGCACGCGGTTTGCACCCAGAGCAAAGTTTTGAATATCTGGCCCATAGACTCTATATCAACAGTATTTCATTCATTGGTGTGTAGCACACTGTCCATTCTGCACAATATTGGGCAGAACTAATTACTGCCTCTTATTATTCAGAAAATATACAGTGGCATATTCCAAACTAAGTTTGCAAATTATTTATCAGCAATTTACCAGTGTGTTTCTCATATAATGTTGAATCCCTGCTTTATTATTTTAAATCAGACATTCTATATGTTCCTTATTTTGCAATTAGTATAAATACTTTGGCTGGGAATAGGATTTTCAAAAGTCAGAAAATTGGGGTATTCTTAAAAGGTCAAGTTACCTGTAAAATTTCTTAATGTTTTTTGGTACTTTACATCCAGTTTTGGAGTAAAAACATAATAGATATACAGGAGATGTAAATTATAGACCAGATTATACTTAGACTGGAAAGTGCATGGGAGCATTTATATATGAAGTATCCAAACTGGACATACTGTAATTAAGTCAGAGTTTGGAAAACTGAGCATAGCTATGTCCTAGCTTTGAAATTTGTACATAGGAACAATTATTAAAATGGAAAAGGACCTGGGGGTAGTCATATCAGATGACCTAAAGGTGGGCAAGCAATGTGAGAGGGCAGCAAGGAGGGTTGGGGGACTACTGGAATGCATAGGGAGAGGCACCACCAGCAGAAAACAGGAAGTTATTATCCCTCTGTACAGACAGCTGGTCAGACCCCATCTGGAGTATTGCGTGCAGTTCTGGAGACCCAATCTCCACAAAGACATAGACAGGATGGAAGCTGTCCAGAGGAGGGCAACTAAAATGATGCAGGGTATGCACTGGAAGACATATGAAGAGAAACTAAAGGAGCTTAATATGTATAGCCTCGAGGAAAAGAGGGAGAGGGGGGACATGACAGAAACTTTCAAGTATCTCAAGGGAACCAACAAAGTCCAAGAGGGTAGCATCTTTCAAAAAAAGAGGTGTGCAAGAATAAGGGGGCACAATTTGAAGATGGAGGGTGGCTCAGAGGTAATTTAAGGAACTATTTTTTCACATAGAGGGTTGTGATGCATGAAACGACCTTCCAGAGGAGGTTGTGGAGTCAAAAACAGTGGTGGAATTCAAGCATGCATGGGACAGTCATAAGGCCATTCTAGGGGTTGGGGGTAGCAAGAAGTAGGCTGCTGGTTAACTAGGATCTGCAGCTTATCCAGTAGGTAGGGAAATGGGCAGACTGGGTGGGCCAAGCGGTCCTTATCTGCCATCAAATTCTATGTTTCTATGTTTCTATCCTTATGTCCAAAATTGCACAATGTAAAATTGTATCTAGACTCAGGTTTTGAAGATACACCTTTATTTATTTATTTGTAAGAATTAGTTTACAACCTTTGAGCCAGAGGCTCATTTCCAGAGGTACTTCATCACATAAAAACATACATTGTGTTTTTGGTTACATGGCATAGATTTGCAAAACAATAGGCATTCAACAGAGGCGCCACATCACACTGTGGTCAGACAAATACAATTAGGTTACAGGGTACATGTAATTGATAACAGGTGTTACACAAGTTGGTATCAAGTGAACAATCTAGTTGGTAAACACTGAAACAGCTGGCACTGGCCAGGTTAAACATAGGCACGGTGTACAGGGAAGTGGTGGTGGGGATGGCTAGGTGGAGAGCTGCCCGGAGGGTGTTGTCAAGAGAAGCAGAGGTGGAGGCTACTTTCAGAGACAGGAGCAGTTACGAGTGCTGATGATGTGGCTCCGAAGGGTGGTTTTGAACTTGGAGATGGTGGTGGCATTGGTGATGGGGGCAGCGAGAGAGTTAAACCAGGTTGGGGCTCTATAGCAGAAGGACCTCTGACAATGGCTGGTTCTTGATCTGGGGACCATTAGAGTGGTCTTGTAGGAAGACCGTGTTGCAATAGTGGGAGGGCTCTGGTGGATGGATGCCATTGCCCCAGGGGGGCGAGAGCCCGAGTAGGGTCTTTTTTGTGAGGAGACAGGTTTGGTATCGGAGCCGTTCATCCAGGGTAAGCAGGTTAGCCTCGACATACAGCTGACAGGTGTGTGTGAGCCTGGGGGGCACCAGTAATCAATCTGCAGGCTTTATTCAGGGTTAAGTGAATTTTGTTGAGTGCAGTGGTGTTGGCAGCACCATAAACTGGTAGACCATAGTCTACAAGGGACAGAACGGATGATGTAACAGCGAGCCGGAGAGCATTTGGGGGAAGGCAGGTTCTATGGCGGAAGAGGATGCCAAGCTGTGTGTTAGTGGTGGATGTTAGGGCGTCGATGTGGTTGTGAAATGTGAGGGCTGAGTCAAAGCTAACCCCAAGGTATTTGTAGGAGCAGATTTGTTCCATGTTTATGGTAATCTTATTCATACTGTAGTCTATTATCTGTTGCTGTACCATGGCCTGACTTATTTCTGAAAAGGGACTTGTGCCTCAATTCACTCTAGGTATACATTTCTAGTTTTGAAGTATTATTTAGAAGCAGCCCATAATTTGAAAGACAAAAAACTCAGTTCACATGCGTTGAAACAAGGGTGACCCAGGAAGGGCGTTGGTAATAATGTTCAAATTTAAGTAATAAAGTCCACATACACTGCACTAATTCAAATCATGATGGGAAGCATATATGTAGCACCAATAAAGACCTAAGTCTGGATCTCTTAGTTATTTCATGATGATTGGTATTTACTTCCCATGATGCTTTGGATTAGTGGGCTATATGTAATTTGTTATTCCCTTAAACTCTCTGTATTTATTTATATTCTCTTATCAGATGACCTCTTTAATATGTACGAGGTACTTTTTTTCCACTAGAAAGCAAACACCGTTGCTGCATGTGTTCCTTCAGCCAACTGCATATACTGAATCCAAATGTACCTGTAAACCATTAGTCACACACAAATGTGTTTTACTTTTTAAGTTTTATTTTAGAATTTTTGGCCAAGAAAGGCTTACTGAGCTTAAACTTGATTTCAGGTACATCTCTGGAGCACAGATAGGTTACATGACTTGCTTAGGGTTACACAGTTGGCAAGGGGAAGTTTTATGATTCCACTCCAAGACCGCTGGCTCTCCAGGTTGCCAGCTTGGTGCTTTAATATCTAGTCTCTACCGACTCCCAACAATATCTCTCAAGAGACAAAACATGCGACACATTATTATATCATGGAATTGAAGCTCTGAAACATAGAAAACAGGGCATTGCTGCTGATGTTTTCTAGTAATGGCATACTGCAAATTACTGTCATATGAATTTCTACTTTGACATCCCAATGACACCTCCCCCATGTTGAACCATAGGCCTGTGAGGCATGATGTATGTCAGTTGCAACATATGATAGATGACAGTTATGATTGCATCTAGTATCAGCATTCATGGGGTCTGTCCCCAAAAATAACCTGGTTTTGAGATTTTCCTGAGATTTCTTTGAACTTCATGGAACTCATGACAAGATGACAAAATTACAGTTTACCTGAAACTCTCTCCCTTGAGATCAGATTGTGATCAGAATTTTCAGGAACAGAATATACAAAAATGTTATTTCCAAATCTGACTCCAGCCCAGGCACATAATTACTCAATCATGATTAACTTGAGGCCTTACATTGGATTAAATAATTTTGATTCCAGGCTCATCAAAATAGATAGTGAAGCCTTGATGTTTCCTCTTTCTAAATTATTAGATGAGTCAGTGCTACAGAGTGTTTCCTAAAGACTGGAAAAATGTTGTAATTAAATATTTATATAAGGCTGGACAAAAGCATAGTTTTAAACTATTGTCACATTTCATTACTTGCACTTATTTCTAAAAGTTTTGAGACAAATGGCTTTGATTAAATTAACAGATTCCTCTGGACAAAATGTGTTGACAAGTTCCTAACATAGCTTTCTTTTGATCTATGTATAGCATGGAAACTGATTTGGTGAGATTCATTGATTATATATATCCAGGTCACACCTGGAAGTGAGCTTCTGCTCAGTGTGGGTTTCCCAGTTACCAACTTTTAATTAAAAAAATAATTAATATCCAGAAATTTTTCAATATGGGACACCATCTGGCCTCAGTTTTCAAAGGCCTTTCCAAGGCATTTGACATTGTAGATCATGCCGAAATTTTCTAAACAGGCCCTGGCTTGGTTTGCAATCTACTTATCTGAGAGGTCTCACAGAACAATGCTTGATGGCACAGATTCTGAATTCAGACATATCAAGTGTTGGGTGCCACAAGTATCAATCCCCAGGCCACTGTTATTTCCATTAAGTCTCTATGCCTTGTCTAAAATATGCACTATGTTGGAACTAATATTACATACAGACAGTACTGTGATATACGGCTGTGGTGAAGATTTTTCTGCATTAACTCATTCAGTACAGTGTGACTTTGATTGGCTTTAAAGATGATTTCATTCTCACAAGTTAGCTTTTAAATTCCAAACACTAAAATGCTGGTTTTGCTGACCTTGGGAAATTGACTGATTTTGATTACTGACTTTTGTGGTAACACACTTTAATGAGTCAAACATTTTTGATATATAGGTGTAAAAATGGACACTACTCTCTCTCCTTTGAGGTACATGTGAATCAGGTTATTACAACTCTGCCCCAATGATTAGTCCCATGATATAGGATTAATTAGTTTTTTGTTTTGGAGTTAGACAGCTATTAGCTACTAGTCAGCCTTTTCAATACTGGATTATGTTTCTTTGATTTATTTCTCAGCAATGCACAGAATGCTGGATTTTGATTTGAGCATAACATGGAGACTCCTTGGAGAGTTTCATTGATTACATCCAGACATCTTTGGATATGGGACAGCATGTTGTTTCACTTTTCATGGGCCTTACAAAGTCATTTAGTCTTGCAGATTAGAACTTTCTGATTTTAATCTTTGGCATTGCTGAAATGTTCAAAACAGATCCCTGCTTACTGTGCAGGCTACTTACCTGAGAGGTCTCACAGAACAATGATTGATGGTGCAGATTCTGAATTCAGAAATAGCAAGTGTGGGGTATGTGCCACAAGGGTCAATCCTCATGTCAGTGTTTTTTCCACTATTCCCCTACACCCTGCCTGAAGTATACATTTTGTCACAACTAACATTATTATACAAATGATACTGTAATATAAGGGCGGGGGAAGGATTTATCGATAGTAAATAATCCAGTGCATGTGATTCAGTTCATATGGCTTTGATAGGCTTTAAAGATGGTTCTTTTCCACAAGTTAGTTTTAAACACCCAAAATTGATGGTTTTCACTGGGTCTAGGAAATTGTTTGAGTTTCATTACAACATTACTGACTTTGGTGGTAAAGTAATTTCATGGGTCAAGCCTTTTTGATATCTGGGTGCAACACTGGAAACCATTCTTTCTTTCAAGGTACATGTGATTCAGGTTACTAAAACTCTGCACCAATGTTTGGGCCTATTATATAGGATTAATCCATTTTTGGTTCCAGAGTCAAAACACTATTAGCCTATTTTTTTCAGTACTGGATTATGGATCACAGATTGATTTCTCTACAATGGAGAGAATGCTGTCCAGTTTTTATGTCCCATACAATAGTATATGCCAGATTGACAAATGTATTAAAACATGGATTATTTTCCCCTTGAAAACAAACTTTATAACTGAGCATCAATGTTTTACAGAAGGCATCTCTTGGTGTGATGCCTGATTCTATTTCTGAACTTGTCAGCAGGTTAACAAATGCCCTTGGTACAAGATTGTAGTGTGAATTTGTGTTTAAAATACCCCTTTAATGAACATTTTCATGTACAATGTTCATTTCAATATAGGGCAACACATTTTTGCAACAAGTTTCCCAGTGATCTTACTGATTTCTGTAAATTAATTCATTTTAAGTCAAAGGTTCTGAAGATGCTGTCTGAATGAACTGTTTGTACTTGATATGCTTAATATGTTAATGTATGTATTTTCCAATTTGTGTTTTATCGTTGTTATCATTGTTATGTGTAACTGGTTGCATGTGAAAAAGGCATTTTGCTCATCTGCTTACCACTATAGAAATAAAAAAGGAATTCCATAGATACATAGATACATAGACACTGTTAGCAGATAAGGGCCTATGGCCCACCCAGTCTGCCTATTTGAGCTTGTAAGTTCCTTTTATGTTTTTCTAGAAGTCTGTTGCCCCTTGCCCATGATCTCCAGAATTCCCTTATGTCTATCCCATGCATTCTTAAATCTTGTGATTGTTTCAGCCCCTACCACTTCCTCTGGCAGTGTGTTCCACTTGTCCACCACCCTGTCTATGAAGAAATTCTGCCTCACATTTCTTCTGATTTTATCTCCCTCCAACTTCATCTCATGCCCTCTAGTCCGGGAACACCGTTTTCATTAGAAAATAGTGTATTCCTGCACCCTGTTACTGCCTGTAAGGTACTTGTATGTATCTATCATATCCCCTCTCTCCCTCCTCTCCTCCAGTGAGTACATATTCAAGTCCTTCAGCCCATCCTCATTGGAATTGTGATGCAATACCTGTACCATCTTTGTTGCCCTCCTCTGAACCTTCTCTACCCTGTCTATGTCCTTACATAGGTAAGGTCTCCAGAACTGTATGCTGTACTCTAGGTGGGGCCTCACTAGTGTCTTGTATAGTGGAATTATGACCTCCCCTTTCCTGCTGGTGATGCCCCTGCCTAAGTATACCAGAATCCTATTTGCTTTACCTGCTGCCTTGTCACACTGTTTCCCTACCTTGAGGTCATCAGAGCTAATAACCCCAAGGTCCATTTCCTGCTTGGTGCATACTATATTCTCACCCCCCAACTGATATGTTGTTCCAGGGTTTTTGTGCCCCATATGCATTGTACTAACATACTATTTGCCAGGAGATTAGGCCTTACGGTTTATCGAGTCTGCTCGAACCTCAGATCCCTAGTTGGGTGCCGAAGCCCTCCCCTCCTTTGTGTTCCAGAAACCCCTATCATCCATCCCCACCCCACTGGGACAGGCCATCATCTGATACATCCACTTTCTGTGTCAGTCCCACCCTCTCTTGAAGCCCTCCACTGTGGATCTCTGAACCAACTCATCAGGCAGTGCATTCCAAGGGTCCACCACCCTCTCAGTGAAAAACCTCCTCCTCTTTTCCCCCCTCACCCTTCCTCCTTCCAACTTCAAACCATGCCCCCTGGTAATACCTCCCTGCTTTAGTCTAAAGATCCCCTCCATGTTTACCCTATTTATTCCTTTGAGGTACTTGAGGACCTCAATCATGTCCCCCATATCTCTTCTCCTCCAATGAAAACAGACAGAGCTTCTCAAGTCTTTCCTCATACGTCAAATCCCCTAGCCCTCATATCATCTTAGTTGCCCTCCTCTGTACCCTCTCCAGGAGCTGTATGTCCCTTTCAAGTGTGGTCTCCAGTACTGCACACAGTACTCAAGGTGTGGTCTAACCAGTCCATTGTACAGCAGCAAAATCACTTCCTTGCTCCTAGAGGTGATCCCCCTTACGATGCAACCCAACATCCTGTTTGCCTTGCTAGCCACTCTCCTGCACTGCTTAGAGTTATTCATACATGCATCCACCATGACCCCAGGTCTTTTTCCCCTATTGAGGCCTCCAGCACCTCCCCTCCCAGGGTGTACCTGTGCTTAGGGTTTCCCTGCCCATTATCTTGCACTTCTTTGCATTAAATTTCAACTGCCAAACCCTCGACCATTCTTCAAGCTTCTGCAGGTCCCTTCTCATTCTGTCTACACCCTTTAGCATGTCCACACTGTTACAGAACTTCATGTCATCAGCAAACAGTGACATTCTGCCTTATAGATCCTGCACAATGTCTCTGATGAAGTCATTGAATAGGACTGCTCCCAGCACTGATCCCTGTGGTACCCCACTGGTCAATCTTCCCTCTGTGGAGTGACAGCCATGTATCACCACCCTCTGTGTGCTGCCACCCAGCCAATTAACCACCCATCGCACTACTGTCCTGCCCACTCCCATATTCCTCAGTTTGTTTAAAAGCCTTCTATATGGCACAGTGTCAAAGGCCTTGCTGAAGTCCACATAGGCCACGTCCACTGCCTTCCCCTGATCCACCTCCCTTGTCACCCAGTCGAAAAATTAAATGAGGTTGCTCTGGCATGACCTCCCCCCAGTGAAACCATGCTGCCTTGCATCCTGTAGTTCATTGGCAACCAGATGTTCCACCAATCTCTCCTTCAGTAGTGCTTCCATGATCTTCCCCACTACCGAGTTCAGGCTGACTGGTCTGTAGTTCCCCGCTTCCTATTTGTTCCCACTTTTGTATAAGGGGACTGCATCTGCTGTCCTCCTGTCTTTGGGTACTGCCCCTGTTTCCAGTGATTGGCTAAACAGGATTGCCAGAGGTTCAGCCACCACCTCTCTTAGTTCCTATAGGACCCTGGTGTGCACCCCATCTGGCCCCATTGCTTTATCAACTCTTTTTCCTTCCAGTTCCTTTAAGACCCTTTCCAGTGTAAAGGGACTTGTGTCCATTTCTATGTTGTTCCCACCCCTTGTATTCCCTTCATACCATTACCCTCATCTTCCTCAGTAAAGATTGAGCAGAAATATCTGTTCAGTATGTCAGCTTTACTGTTGTCATCCTCCAGACAGCCCCCATCCTCCCACTTCAGCCTCACTATCCCTCCCTTTGCCTTCTTTTTTCACTTATGTACCTGTAAAAGGTTTTGTCCCCTCTATCCACTGATTTTGCGATGTGCTCTTCTGTCTGAGCTTTGGCTTCCCTTACTGACCTCTCTGCCTCCCTTTGATTCACCTTGTACTTCTCTCTATCCCCTTCTGCCTGAGTCTTTTTGTATTGCCTGAATGCAGTCTTTTTGGCTTTCACTTTCTCCACTACTTCCTTGGAAAACCTAATGGCTTCCTCTTTCTTTTCCCCTTGCTAACCTGCTTAATGCAAAATTCTGTTACTCTTGCAATCCCTGTTAAAATGAAGGATGTACTTTAATATAAAAGTTAATGACACTGTACCTCAAAAATAAATCTGAACACTGCCAGAGGATGTTGTATAAATTAGCTAACATATTAACTTTAGGTATCAAAGGAAAACTTAGGCCCAGCTGTTTTCCAAAAGCTAATATCCTAATTACCTAAAAAACTGTCTCTAAAATGTAATCTTATTCTCATTTATGAACTTTTACAAAATTAAAAAAAAATCTCTATGTATTCTGTATCTGCATTTTTAACATGTGTTTTGACCCTTTGCTGTTAAACATAACAATATGACTTCCTAACTTTACTTGGTCCAAAGTTCTAAATAATTAAAACAGTCAATTAATGGATAAAATCTCAACCAATCTGGGGGTAAGACAGGGATGTAATTTGGCCCACTTTTGGTTAACTTGCACCTAAATGTAATAGTCTCTCAGTTGTATAAGGAAGGGTTCTGTTTGCCTATGGTCCAGAGTGAGCCTATTAATTTATCTATGTACATAGATCATGTTGTCCTAAATTGCTATCTCCTTAGTGGATCTTCGAAGGAAATGGAGCACATTCACTGAATTGTGTGTCCAGAACTTCCTTAAAATAAAGAAAAATGGCAGATGGTCATCTCTGGATAGGTTACCCCACCATTACTGGCCATTAATATGACTATAGTGTAAGTTTTCCCCTGCTACACTAACTGTAATATGAACATTGTCATTATTTCTGTTACATTATTTACTAAAAGGATTCGGCACTCTTTTAGCACGTTGGTTTGCATTGTTTATCAGTATTAGTTGCTGTAAGGGTGTTGCATTAACTACGTACATGTTGTTTTTCTACTTACTATCTAAAAGGGTACTAAATTGCTTTACTTTGCTGCCTTAGTTGCTTTAAATACAGAAACATAGAATGTGTTAGCTGAAAAGGACCACCAGGCCCACCCAGTCTGTCCCAAAACTCTCTACCTTAAAGCCATCTCTATGGAGCTAGCCCTCCCAATTAAGTCTTCTAATAATACTCTTGTACCTAGCTCATGCTATTTTAAATCCCCCCACTGTTCTTACCCTCACCACCTACTCCGGGAGTCTGTTCCAGCTGTCCCCCACCATCTCTGTCAAATAACATTTCCTAATGTTTCCTCTGAACTTCAACCCCTCGATCGACAACTAGTGACCCCTAGTTTTTGAGTCTGTCTTCAGCAGAAAATGTCACTCACTGGTACACTATTTATGACCCTGAGGTATTTGAAGGTTTCAATCATGTCCCTTCTCTCCGTTCTTTGCTCCAGGGAGTACAAGTTAAGGTCCCTCAGTCTGTCCTCATATGAAAACTGCCTAACACCCCACACACCACTTTTGTTGCCCTTCTCTGAACCCTTTCTACCCTCTCTACATCCTTCCTAAGGAGTGGCCTTCAGAACCGGACTGCATACTCTGGGTGTGGTCTCACCAATTGCTTGTACAGAGGTATTATGACCTTCTTCTTGCTAGTGAAACCTCTGTCAATATATACCAGCATTCTACTGGACATTTCCACTGCCCTCTCACACTGCTTTGCCACCTTGAGGTCCAGAGAAGGGCAAACAAAATGGTGCATGGACTGCATCAGAAAACATATGAGAACAGATTAACAGAGCTCAATATGTATACCCTAGAGCAAAGGAGGGAGAGAGGTGATATGATCAGAACAGTCATACATCTTAAGGGCATTAACAAGGTGAAAGAGTATAATATGTTTCAATACAAGAAAACAAGCATTTATCAATGCCGAATGTCGATTGCACTTGTGTGTTGAATTCACTCACTGCCCCTCTGTCACTCGCTCAGTCTTTTTCTCCCGGTGCTGCAGGCTGCTGTTTTGTACTGGGTGCCTGCCTGCATTGGCACCTTGTTCTGCCCACTAAAAAATCTGCAGCTGTCCTGACAGAGCTCTGTTGAGGTGGCTCTCTCCCCTTCTCTCACTCACTCATTCTGTTTCTCCTGGTGCTGCAGGCTGCCCTTTTGTACTGGGCTCCTACCTCTGTTGGTGTCTTTTTCTGCCCACAAAGAAATCTGCAGCAGTCCCAACACAGGTCTGTTGAGCCTGCTGAGTTCCCCTCTCTCACTCATTCATTCTGTTTCTGCCGGCGCTGCAGGCTGCCCTTTTGTACTGGGCTCCTGCCTGTGTTGGCACCTTTTTCTGCCCACAGTGAGATCCACAGCTGTCCCAACAGAACTCCGTTGAGGGAGCTCACTCCCACTGTATCACTCACTCATTCTGTTTCTCCTGGTGCTGCAGCCTGCCCTTTTGTACTGGGCTCCTGGCTCTGTTGGTGCCTTTTTCTGCCCTCAAAGAAATCCGCAGCAGTCCTGACAATGCTCCGTTGAGCTCGCTTAGTCCCCTTGTCTGACTCGCTCATTCTGTTTCTGGTGGCATTTCAGACTGCCCTTTTCCATTGGGCTCCTGCCTGTATTGCCACCATTTGCAGCAGTTACAATACAACTCCGTTGAGCTCACTCACTCCCCCTCCCTCCCTCACTCATTCTGTGTCTCCTGCCGCCGCAGGCTGCCCTTTTGTACTGGGCTCCTGCCTGCATTGTGGCTTGTTCTGGCCAGAAAGAAATCTGAAGCAGTCCCGACACAGCTCCATTGAGCTCTCTCACTCCCCTTCTCTCACTCACTTATTCCGTTTCTACCTGTGGTGCAAGCTGGCCTTTTGTACTGGGCTCCTGCCTGCGTTGCCGCATTTTCTGCCCACAAAGAAATCCGCAGCAGTCACAATACTGTTCCGTTGAACTTGTTCACTACCGCTCTGTCACTCATTCATTCTGTTTCTCTTGGTGCTGCAGGCTGCGCTTGTGTACGGGGCTGCTGGCTGTGGTGGCACCTTTGTCTGTCCACAAATAAATCCACAGCTGTACTGACAAAACTCCATTGAGGTTGCTCAGTCTCTCTCTGTCACACGCTCATTCTGTTTGTCCTGGTGCTGCAAGTGGCCCTTTTGTACAGGGCTCCTGCCTGCACTGTCACCTTTTTCTGCCCACAAAGAAATCCACCGCAGTCCTGACAGCACTTCAGTGAGTTTGTTCACTCCCCCTCCCTCACTCACTCTCTCATTCTGTTTCTCCCAGTGCTGCAGGCTGCCCTTTTGTGCTGGCATCTTGCGTTGGGGCCTTTTTCTGCCCACAAACAAATCTGGAGCAGTCCAAACA
The DNA here is from genome assembly GCA_016271365.2 of Neoceratodus forsteri. Taxonomy (NCBI): domain Eukaryota; kingdom Metazoa; phylum Chordata; order Ceratodontiformes; family Ceratodontidae; genus Neoceratodus; species Neoceratodus forsteri. The sequence continues at coordinate 312,109,007 of CM028134.1, read as the reverse complement.
CATCTCAGTTGAGCTCGGTCACTCCCCCCTCACTCGTTCCATCTTAATCTATCCCAAACACTGATGTCCCACAGTGACCGTGATATTCTCTGTCAGGAGTGCAAAAACATACTTTAGCCAGGATGTGAAAAATGACAGTTGTACTGCTCATAAGGAGGTGTGAAAGAATGCCACTGTTGAAAATGTGGTGTGAAAATATTACAAATTTGCAGTTACAAGGGTGTGTGGAAACAGTCGCACGCACGCTTGTAACACAGTCATGTTATGGAGTTTTGTCACCAAATTTCCAACATAGGGATTTTAGGACCTCTGCTCATGAACAGTGCCACTGTCATTTTCTTTATCTGTCCTGAACATTGATTTCCTACAGTGACTGCATTATTCTGTGCTGCAACTGTGAAACCACATTTCACTCAGGATGTGAAAAATGACAGCTGTACTGCTCATAAGGAGGTGTGAAAAATTGCCATTGTTGAAAATGTGGCATGACAATATTACAAATCTGCAAAGTTACAAGGATGTGTGGGAAGTGTGCAACTTGATGGGCTATCATCACCAAACTATCAACAAAGGCATTTTAGGACCTTTGCTCATGAGCAGTATCACTGTCAATTTATTACTCTGTCCCAGACAGTGATTTCCCACAGTGACCACTCTATTCTGTGCCAGAACTGTGAAAACACATTTCAGCCAGGATGGTAAAAATGGCAGCTGCACTGTTCATAAGTAGGTGTGGGAAAATGGCAATGTTGAAAATCTGCAGTGAAAATATTATACATTCATGAAGTTATGAGCGTGTGTGCAAACTGCGCAACTCACACTCGTAACACAGTCATTTTATGGAGTATCGTTACCAAATTTTCAACATAGCCATTTCAGGACCTCTACTCATGAACAATGTCACTGTCATTTTCTTAATCTGTCCTGAACACTGATTTTCAACAGCTACCATGCTATTCTGCGCCGGAAGTGCGAAAACACATTTCCACCAGGATGTGAACAATGACAGCAATACTGTTCACAAGGAGATGTGACAAAATGCCAGTGTTGAAAATCTGGCATCAAACTATTGCAAATTCACAAAGTTACAAGTGTGTGTAGAAACTGCACAGTGCACACCTGTAAAATAGTCACTTTTGGGATTTTTTCCACCAAATTTGCAACATAGGCTTTTTGAGAGCCCACCTCATGAACACTGGCACTGTCATTTTGTTAATTGGCCCCCAAAGGTGATTCCACACAGTGACCAAGAAATCACCTTTCAAGACAGATTAATGCTATGACAGTTCACGCATTCATGAGGAGGGGTCCCAAAAACCCCATGTTGAAAATTTGGTGAAAAAATTCCCCAAAATGCCCGAGATATGCACTAAAGTTTAAAAAACCCTATTCATTACATTATACAGCTTACTGGCATTTCCAAAGTTCGCGATCAGCTTTGAAGAGTGCAGACGTGTTCCTGGTTCACCGAAGATCATCGTGCCAGACTCCGAAGGTAAGTATGGGGTGATGGGGGGTGTGGGGAGGCAGGGTGCGCAGTTGGCGTGTGCGGGTGGTGAGTGGGCAGCACGGAGACTACGAGGGACTGTTTTCTGCTTTTCAGGGGGAAAAAAGCAAAAGACTTTGTGGGACAGTTTTCTTTTTACAGGGCATGTGGCACACTGGGTGGGCTCCTGTGTGCCACCAATGGCTTTTTGGGGCAGCAATAGCTGATGGGGATTGGGCACCCTGTCGGCACACAAAGGGGGTCATTATGCTGATAGGGACTGGGCACCCCATTGGCAGAAAATGAAAGCGCGGGGGGGGTGACAGAATGCGGATGGGGAATGGGTTCCCCTGTTGGCAAAATGAACAGGGGTGACTGAAGCCAATGGGGATTGGGGCCCCCATCGGCACATAAACATGGTGGGAGGGTTATGTTGTTTGTAAACACGGCGGCAACCTGCTGCCATGTTCACAAACAATATCAGGCTTGCTAGATCAGCCCAGCAATGACTGGTTTCTCCCTCATTGCAGTGGATGGCTGATGCTGCAATGATGAGGCGGCCCCTGATTGCAGCAGCTGATTTGTCACAAGTTGGTGTGAACGTTCCAAACTTGTGTCACCAGCAGCCTGCAATGGCATTGGGGAAAGTGGGACAAGCCTTTGCAGGCTGTGGGGGCATTGGCCACAACAGTGCCATGCTTCCACAGCCTGCTTCTCAGAGCTATGCCAATATGTTTTTGGCTGCGCTCAATCAACATAAAAAGCAGAACAAGAGGACACAGCATGAGATTAGAGGGAGACTGATTAAGGGGTAATGTGAGGAAGTTCGTTTTCATGGAAAGGGAGGTGGATGCATGGAACGGCCTACCTCAGGAAGTGGTGAATATGAATGCAGTGCAGGGCTTCAAACAGGCATGGGATATGCGTAAGGGAGCAATACAGATGAGTATGAATAGCTAGGCCATTGACAGAGTAAAGGCCTACGCCACATTCATAAGGTAGAAAAAATGGGCAGACTGGATGGACCTTGCAGTCCTTAGCTGCCATCAACTTCCATGTTTCTATATTTATATGTGAAATGATTATGCCTAGGTCCCGGTCTACCTAAGTTGCCTCTTGGACATGCCCTTCCCCCACATCCTGTACTCTGCCTCTCTGTTTTTTTGTCCATAGATGCACGATCTTGCACTTTTTTTGTATCTAATAACAACTGCCACTCTCTTGAACACTGCTCCAGCTTATACAGGTCCACACGCAATTTTTCAGCCCCTTACTTGGTATCCACTCTATTGCAGATCTTTGTATCATCTGCGAATAGACATACCTTCCCCTCTAGCCCTTCTGCTATGCCTCCTATAAAGATGTTAAACAGCAGCTGACCTAGCATCAATCCTGAGGTGCCCCATTAGTGTCCTAGTCCTCCTTTGAGGGCACCCTATTTACAGCTACCCTTTGTCTTCTGTCCCTAAGCCAGTTACCCACCCACCTTACTACTACTGGATCTAGCATTAAGCATCTCATTTTGTTTAGCAGCCTCCTGTGTGGCATGGAGTCAAATGTTTAGCTAAAGTCAAGGTATGCAATGTCCACCATTCCCCCGATCTACTACCCTGGTGATCCAATCAAAGAACTCAGTCAAGTTAGTTTGACTTGACCTGCCCTCCATGGACCCATGTTGTCGATGGTCTTGCAATCCTTTTCTTTAACAGTTTTTCCATAAGCTTCCCCACCAATAATGTCAAGTTCACCAGTAAGTAGTTGCTTACTTCCTCCTTATCCCCTCCCTTGTGGAGGGAGACCACATCCTTCCTCCTCCAGTCAACAGGAACCTCCTCCATTTCCAGGGACCTGTTGAAAAGGCTAGCCAGAGGTTCTAATATTACTTTTCTTAGCTCCTTCAATACCCTGGGGTGCACCCCATCAGGTCCCATGGCCTTGTCCACCTTCAACCCCTCCAGTTCTCGCAGGACTTCATCTTCCTGGAATGGACAAGTGTTCATCGCCCTTGCTTCTGCCCCTGTATCCCTGTTCTGAATGCCCTCACCCTCACCCTCTACAGTGAATACAGAACAGAAATAGCTGTTTAATATTTCTGTCTTCTCCGGGTCATCTTTTATCATCCCTCCACCCTTGTCTTTTAGTCTAACTAAACCCCCCTTCGACTTTCTCCTCTCACTCACATACTGGAAGGGTATACCATTACTTGGGCAACCGCAATTGGGTGCCTACCGAAATGGCGACTCAATCATGGCTCCTGGCATTGCAGCGACCAGGGATGGAGGGCAACCAGAAAGGGGGGTGCATGCATATAGTGACACCCTGTTGCTACATGCATACATGTGTAGGGGGGAGTGAGCATGTACAGCAAGGGGCAGGAGGGAGGGAGGAGGGATTATGAGTGGTGGTACCGCGGCGAGCTGACAACCTGCTCCCATGGTGTGGTGGGTGGGCACAGGGCTGATCTGCACAGGGTGCCAGGTTCGGGTTGGGTGCAGGTACCTTTTGTTGTTCCTGACCTGAAATGTTTTTTTTTTTCTTTTGACCGCCCCCCCTGACATGCACCTTCCCGGAGTTGAGAATCCTTCACTAGTGGGGTGTGGTGGGTGAAGCATTAACATTTCAATTGTAAGTCTCCAGCGCCCTTTTGCTGTGTGCCAGGAACTACATCACCAAAATACTTTTTCAGCCATGTGTATTTTCCCTAACAGCGACCGCTATTCTGTGATCGCCATTATCACATAGAACTATCCACAGCATAGCCTCTATCCAATGTGTTCATCACTTAGTCAAAGAAAACTATCAGTTCAGTATGACAAAACATCCCTGCCTTGAACACATGCTGCTTGCTGTCCTGGAGACCATCGCTCTCAGCTATTCCATGGGGCCGTCATTGACCAGTGACACTATCAGCTTCCTTACCACAGAGGTAAAATTGATGGGTCTGTTTTTCATTGCTTGTTCCTTGTTCCCCCTTATGGAGCAGAACTACATCCACCACCCTCCAGTCTTTCAGAACTATCCCTTTCTATAATGAGCTATTGAATAGTCCTAAGAGGGGTTCAGCCAGTTCCACTGCCAGTTCCCTGAGCACCATTGGATGCATCCATCTGGTCCCAGGGCCTTATATACCTTTAGGGCTACAAACCCCTTCCAGATTATTTTGTATGCAAATGCTGAGTGCTTCATCTCTGGGAACCCTTTTGTGGCTGCTTTGATGCCACTTTCTGGCAAGGGCCTTCTGTCTTCCCATGTGAAGACAGCAAACGTAATCATTAGGGTTGGCAGCAGGGTGGGACAAATTGCTTTTTGACCTGGTGGCCAGTTTGGCCACCATACCTCAAAATCTGGTGGCCAAAATTTTTTTTTAGGTGGCCAATTAATTATTTTTTTTTTACACCCGCTGCAGAAGATAGGACCAGCATAGAAACACAGTGGCTGGACTTGACACCCCCTTCCCCAGTTAGTACGTTGTCGCCTGCTTTAAATTTTAACTGTCTCATTTGAAAATGCCCAGATCAGGACTGAAAAAACAGTGTAGTCAGTGTCACACTGTAGCTTTTATTCACTGAGCCCTTAAAAGGGCTTTTGATGCAGTGCCAGTGACTATTTGATCGCTAATTCAAACCCCTCACCCTACCACACACACACACACACACACACACGAAAGCAAAGTTACGATCTCACTGAGCTCACTCCCGTCTCCCTCTCTGACTGCCTGAAATCAGAATGGCGCATGGTGGACTTTCCCAATGATAATTGAGTCCCACCACTCAGGTGAGCACCCAATTGCTCACCTCGTGATTCCTCCTTGGTGTCCTCCTCTGTGCAGACTCGCTGGTGGGTGATCCGCTGGACTGATGGATCTCTTCTTCCTCCTCCCAGGCACGTAGACAAACGGAGGCAATTTCATTCACATGACTGTGCTGTCTCTCACTCATGGGCATGCATTTCTAAAGGAGTCTCGATCCAGTGCATGCGTGATTCCGGCAGCTCAGCTCAAAATTCATTGACAAGGCTGCTGAGCTACCACACATGTGCGTCGAAGGTGCGGCTTACTACTCGCCAGAATGGCAAGTTCTTACAGAAATCTGGTGGTCAGAATGATTGGCCAGGTCGCCTTTGGTGACCTGATGACCCTATTTGTCCCACTCTGGTTGGCAGCCTTTTGCATGTCCTCATCTGTTACCCTAACTTCCCTCAGACAACCTAACAATTCCCCTCCTTTCTTCTTTTTTTCCTTATATTATAGAATAATTGTTTTTCTCTGCTCTTGACCCCCTTCTCAATATGCAGATCAATGCCTGCTTTTGACTCCCTAACCACCCTGTTTGCCTCCTTCCTTCTCAATATGTATTGTTCCCATTCTTCCTCACCCTGCTTTTCTTTATAACTGGTGAAGGCCTTTTTTTGGCCTTCTCTGCTTCCTTGACCCTTACCAAGAACCCTAATTGTATCTTGTACTTGATACTGTTGGTTACCGTTCTCATGCATAAATTATATGGCCCCCTTTATTGCATCCCATCACTCTTCTACACCTTCTATGCTGTCTACCCCAAATAACTTGTCATGTACCAACTCCCTCAACCTGTTGAGGTTCACCCTTCTGAAATCAAGAACATAAGCTCTCAGCTGGAGTCTTCTTGTCCCAAGGGCCAGCTTGAACCAAATGGAGTTGTGCTTCCTGTTCCTTAGTGGCTTTCCTACTCTTACAGCTCCTACTACCTCTGAGTTGGTGAGCAACACATTAAGAATGTCAGCCTGCCTGGTGGGTTCCTTAAATAGCTGTACCAATAGACAGTCCTGGAATATATCCAGCATGGTTTGATTTATGGAGTTTCTGGCCATTGTAACATCACAGTTGATATCAAGTGTATTCAAATCACCTAGTAACACTACTTCACCCTTCGCCTTTCCCTATTCTAGTTCTTCCTCAAGCACCTGTCCTTCTCTTCTCCTTACCATTGTGGTCTATAGATCACCCCAACTGTAGTTTTTTGTCTGAGGCCACTGTGAGCTGCACCCATAGCAACTCTCTCTCCCCAGTATTACACCTGATGCACCCATTTTCCACAATCTCAGTGCCATCCCTTGTATAAAAGGCTTCAGCTCCCCTTAGCCTTTTCTTCTATCCCTTCTAAAAATTGTGTACCAAAGGACTGTTAGATCCTAGTCATTATTTTCTGAGACTTAAGATTCTGTGATGTCTGCAAGGTCAATTTCCATGTCCGCCATCATTGCCTGGAGCTGACTAATTTTATTACCAAGGCTCCTGGTGTTAAGGCATAACCCCTTCCCTTTAACACCTGTACTTTTTTGCCATATACATTACTTTCTCCTTTATTCTTCCCTTGTCTTCATAGTTTCTTGTTTTTTTTGTTGCGCTTGCACACTTTGTGCTTGCCCTCTCTATTGTCCTTTCCCCAAGCCCAGTCTGGATCTTAACCCTATTTTTACCTGCTGAACAACTACAAGCACTCAGATATGGGGGGGGAGACTAGTTACATTCCCTTTCCCCTCTCCTATCACCATGGTTCTTCTAGTCTCACTCTACCCTACAGTCAGTTTAACTGTCCAATATATATCAAACATCTGCCCCAGTTCATTGGCCACTTCTCTTTGTCAGATGCCAGGCACTGCGATTGAGTAGCCATTTCAATAGGCACCCAATCGCGGTCACCCAAGTAAAGGTATGCCACTGTGGATTTATTCTTCTTTGAATACAGCAAGACGTTCAATTTTGCACCTCACAGATGACTGTTAAAGAAGATGGAGGATCTGGGTCTGGCTAGGGACATAGTATGATGGATAGGTAACTGACTAAGGTGAAGGCAGCAGTTGGTTGTGGTTAATGGGGTCAAATCAGAAGAGAGAGTGGTCATAAGTGGGGTAACACAAGGATGTGTCCTGGGTCCAGTCTTCTTCAATTTGTTCATCAGTAACACTGTAGTAGGAATCTGGGTTAGGTTGTGTCTCTTTTCAGATGCAAATAAGCTCTATGGGAAGGTGGATAGTAATATAGTGATAAGGGAATCAGGGAAATATAGAGAGACCTGCAAAGACTAGACAGCTGGTCTAAGATTTGGCAGTTTAAATTCAATGCCAAAGAGTGCAGTTAAGGACCAAGAACCCCAAGACAAAGTACTGTAATGATGGAGTAAGACTGAGCCCACTGGCTGAGTAACGGGACCTAGGAGTTATCATTAGTGACTCCCTCAAACAATTATGTCAGTGCAGCAAGGCCAATAGTAAGGCAAATAGAAACATAGAAACATGGAATTTGATAGCAGATAAGAATCACTCGGTCCACCTAGTCTGCCCATTTTTCCCTACCTACTGTATCACTGCAGACCCTACTTGATCTCTGGCTTACTCCTGCTTGTCTTTTCACTAAGGTTCTCTTATGTCTATCTCATGCTTTCTTGAACCCTATTACAGTTTTTGCCCCACCACCTTTGCTGAGAGACTGTTCCAGGCATCCACCACACTCTCCATGAAGAAGTACTTCCTCACATCTCCCCTGAGTCTACCCCCCTTCAGCTTCATAGCATTACCACTTGTCCTTGAGCATTTTTTTTCCTAAAAGATATTTCCCTCTTGAACCTTATTTATACCTGTGAGGTATTTGACAGTTTCTGTCACATCCTCCCTTTCCCCTCTGTTCCTTCAGTGTATACATATTAATGTGTTTCAGTCTTTCCTCATAAGGCTTTTGATGCAGACCATGCACCATTTTGGTTGCTCTCCTCTGGACCACCTCCACTCTTACAATGTCTTTCTGGAGATGAGGTCTCCAGAAATTGACACAGTACTTCAGGTGAGGTCTCACCAGTGATCTATAGAGGGGTAACTCCACCTTCCTCTTTTTGCTGGTGATTCCCCTCCCTATGTACCCCAGCATCCTGTTAGCTCTCTTGACTGCTTTGTCACATTGTCTAGCCACCATAAGGTCATCAGATGAAATACTTCCCAGGTCTCTTTCCTGTTCAGTGGTTTTCAATATCTTTCCTCCCATTTTGTACTCCTCCTCTGGGTTTCTGTGCCCCAAGTGCATGATTTGCACTTTTCTGTATTGAAGCCCAGTTGCCATACACTTGATCACTCGTCTTACCTTTTTTTTGGATCCCCTCTCATTTTTTCTACCCACATAGTGTCTACCCTGTTGCTGATTTTAGTGTCATCCATAAACAGACAGACCTTTCCCACCAGCTCCTCTGCAAGGTCACTAATAAAGACATTAAAGAGGATCGGTCCCAGTACATATCCCTGAAGTACCCCACTGGTTACCCTTGGAGTGAACTCCATTTACCACCACTCTCTGTCTCCTATCCCTTAACCAATTTCTTACCCAGTTTACCACCTTTAGTCCCAATCCTAGGCAACCCTGCTTGCTTACTAATCTCCTATATGGACCGGTGTCTAATGCCTTGCTGATATCTAGGTAGGCCACATCCACCGCTCCTCATTGATCCCTGGTCTCCCAGTCAAAGAAATCTGTTAAATTCATTTGACAAGACAACCCCCCATGAATCCTTGCTGTCTTACATCCTGTAAGCCACTGGATTCAAGATATTCCAGTATCCTGTCTTTCTGTAGTGATTCCAATAATTTACCCAGTACCGAAGTCAGGTAACTGGCCTGTAGTTGCCAGCCTCCTCCCTACTACCACTTTTGTGAAATGGGACTATACCTGCCCTCCTCCAGTCCCCCAGAATCTCTCCTGTCTCCAGTGAGAGGATAAACAGGACAGTTAGAGGTGCAGCCAGCACCTCCCTGAGTTCCCTCAGTATGATCCCATTGCCTTATCCACTTTCAGATTTATGAGTTCATTCAAGTCTCTCTCCTCTATTAATGGACTAATGTCCACCTCCCTTCCTTCAATGCTCCTGTCACTTTTCTGTCACCCCTCCCTTTCCCTTTCTTCTGTGAGCACTGAATTAAAGTATTGTTTTCAAGATGCCTGCTTTTTCTTAGTTCCCCTCCACTCAGTTCCCCTCTTCCCTTATTAGTCTTACAATCCTTCCCCTGGTCTTTCTATTTTTGCTTACATACCTAAAAAATGTCTTGCCCCCTTCTTTACATCCTGGTCTATTTTCTCCTCTGTTTGCACCTTTGTGCTCCTAACTGATTTCCTTGCCTTCCTCTGTTTCTCCAGATTTGGCTCCATATCCTCCTCTTTCTGTGTCTTCTTATACCTCCTGAATGCTAACCTTTTTGCCCTTACTTTCCCACCCGCCTCCTTAGAGAACCATAGCAGTCTCTTTTTGCTCTTGGCTTTGCTTACTAGCCTGATGCAGATGTTTGTTGCCTTCAGTATGTCACCTTTCAGTTTCACTCAGTGTTTCTCCACTCCACCCAAGTTCTCTACCCCACCAGGGCATCACTGATGCATTTCCCATCTTTTTTAAAATCAGCCCTCCTGAAGTCCAGGACCCTTGTCCTTCTGTGGCTTGATTCTGCCCCAGTCCTTATTTGCTAAGATGCTGAAATGTATTGGGAACAGTACTGACAGTAGAAGAAAAGTGGTAATGCTACCTCTTTATAGATCTTTGGTGAGGCCACACCTGGAGTACTGTGCCCAATTATGGAGTCCTTATCTCAGGAAACATCAGTACAGGCTGAAGATAGTGTAGTAAAAGGTGACAAAGATGATTCAGTGCCAACAGGACAGGTCTTATGGTAATCACCTCAAGGCACTGAACTTGTAGTCACTGGAGACCAGATGGGACAGGGGAAATATGATAGAGGCCTTCAAGTTCCTGAAATGAATAAACAAGGTGAACTGTGGAGAATTATTTAGCATGAGTAAAGGCTTGAGGTCTTGAGGACATGAGTGGAAACTGAAAGGAGGGAGATTCTAGAAGGATATGAGAAAGTATTATTTTACAGACAGGGTGGTGGAACCATGGAGCAGTCTGTCAGATGAAGTGGTTGGCACCATAAATGGTTTCAGGCATGGCTGGAACAGAGTGAAGGGTACAGTCACTCATGGCAACAGTAATAGGGAGGGGAATTTGGGGTTGGCAAGGGAGGGCAAGAATCCAATATGAACAATAGGTTCCACAGTTAGATAGGGAACCATGGGCAGACTAGATGGATGACTAATCTTTTTCTGCCATCAATGTTTATATTTCTATGATATGAAAATGATTAAACTCAAGTCAGATATAAACAGAGAACCAGTTCAAATGGTTGAGTACTATGATTGTCTGGGAGGTTGGTTTGCAGCAAATTCCAAATGGCAAAAGGACATAGACAATATAAGAATAAACATGGAAAAAGCTTTGAATGCCTTCAAAAGATTTAGTTTTATATATTCAGGTAAGAAAGCATGGGATAGACCTAGGAAAATTCTGGAGGTCAGGGGTAAGGGGCAACAGACTTCTAGAAAAATATAAAGGGAACTTACAAGCTCAAATGGGCAGCCTGGGTGGACCATAGACCCTTATCGGTTGACAGTGTCTATTTATCTATCTATGTAACTCTGTTAATGGCATTTTGTCAGTTCTCATGTTAAGATGAAAACATCTTTGCTCTGTGCTGCTGAGATATGGTGATTTGGTGGCTGTTCCTCTCTTGAGAAATTTATGAGTAAAGTCTATACATACATTCTGTAGGTTCCCATCTGTGTGACAGCTCTGATTCTGAGAGCTGAATTGGGACAATTCCCTATTTCTTCTCTAGTTAAGGAAATAATAGTGATGTTTCATGTGGTGCTCTATGAAATGCCAGAGTACCATTTTCCAAGATTATGCAGCATACCATTTCCCAGTGATTCAAGTAGACAGGGTACTAAAGGGCCTAAGGGCCTTAAAGGTGTACAGTTCACCAAGGTCAGATGGCATGCACCTGAGTGTCCTTAGAGAACTGATGGAGATTCTTGAAGGTCCTCTGGAGGACCTGTTTAACACCTCTGTGGAGTCCAGAACCGTGCCCCAGGACTGGAGAATGGTGTATGTGGTACCTCTCCATAAGAATGGGCTAAGGGACAAACCAGTGAACTACATTCCAGTCAACCGGACCTCTATAATGGGTAACCTGATGGAAACCATTCTAAAAGAGAGACTTGTGGGCATTCTGGAGGAAAATGGACTCCAGGATGACAGACAGCAAGGGTTTGTGTCAAGAAGGTCCTACAAGACTAACCTAATTGACTTCTTCAAGTGGATCACTTTGACAGTGGACAAGGGCTAGATAATTGATGTCCTGTATCTGGATTTGAGCAAGATTTTTGAATCGGTGCCCTGTAGGAGACTGGTAAGGCATCTAGAGGACCTGGAGAAGGAAGAAAAGCTTGTGGGTTGGGTCAGAAGCAGGTTACAGGATAGAAACCAAAAGGTGATAGTCAGGAAAGAATTCTCTGAAGTGATGCCTGTGATCAGTGGGGTCCCACAGGGTGGGTGCTCAGCCCAGTGTTTTAACATCTTCAAAAGTGGCATCACAGATGGGGTCTAGTTCAAAATCTGCCTGTTCATGGGTGGCACAAAGCTCTGTGGGAGGGTGTACATGGAAGAGGAATTACAGGAACTCAGAGAGTACATGGCTAGGCTAGAAAAGCGGTCCAGCAAGTGGTAGCTGGGGTTCAATGACAAAAAGTACAACGTTATGCATGTGGGGGTGAAAAACCTGGGAAACAAATACTGGTTAGGTGGAGAGCAGGTAACAAAGTCAGAAGAAGAAGAGAACCAGGCAGTAATAATCACAAGTGACCTGAAGCACTCTGCACACTGCCAGAGAGCAATAGCCAAAGCAACTTAGATGCTGGGCTGCACAGTCGGGGGAATTATGACCAAGAATAGGACAACCGAGTTGATGCAGAGCCAGCAGGGCAACTTCTATGACTCACAAAACACAAAATCTGCCTATTCGTGGATGACACCAAGCTCTGTGGGAGGGTGGATATGGAAAAGAAAAGACAGGAACTCAGAGAGGATGTAACTAGGCTAGAAAAGTGATCTGGCAAGTGGTAGCTGGGATTTAATGACAAAAAGTACAAACTTATGCATGTGGGTGTGAAGAACATGGGGAACAAATACTGGTTAGTTGGAGTGCAGGTAACAAAATCAGAAGAAGAAAAGGACCAGGGAGTAATAATCACAAGTGACCTGAAGCACTCTGCACACTGCAAGGGAGCAATAGCCAAAGCAATTTAGATGCTGGGCTGCACAGCCAGGGGAATTATGACCAAGAATGCATATGTCATTCTGTCACTGTACAGTTACTGATAAGTCCACACCTGGAATAAAGTGTCCAGTTTTGGAGCCTGTATCTTAAGAAGGATGTAAACTTGCTGGAGATGGTCCAGAAAAGGACAACCAAGTTGATGCAAAGCCAGCAGGGCAACTCACAAAACACAAACAGTCACACACCTCAAAAAAGTATGCAGTATCACTTTATTAATGCAAAAAGGCTTTATTACACACAAAAATTTGTAGGTAAATCCAGTACAAGCTTTACCAACAGTGAGAATGACCAGTACCACTGCTCTTTGACCTGACAGTCTTCCTGCATTAATAAGGCAAGAGTATGTCCTTATTTGAAGTGGGCGACTGTTTGTGTTTTGTGCTTCAGGTGGCTGGCAGCCCTGTTTGCACCCTCCCACAGTCTAAAGTGAGTGCTGATGTTCATTGTTCCTGACAACTTCTATGACTAGAGGCTTAGGAAGCTCAACATGTACTATCTCAAGAAAAGTAGGGAGAGGGGAGACATGATTGAGACTTTTAAGTACCTGAAAGGTATCAACAGTGTAAGCACCGAGGGCCTCTTCAGACTCAATGGCAATAAGACCATTAGAGAGCACAGCCTAAAGCAGGTGGAGGGAAGATCAAGAGGGAGATGAGAAGAAACTTTTTCACAGAACGGGTGATGGCCAAGTGGAATGAGCTGCCAGAGGAGGTAGCAGCCCTAAGAATGGAAGACAGCTTAAAGAGGAGTTGTGACAGGCTGAAGGGAAAACTTGTGAGTAGAAGGGGAGTGAATAGGGGGAAGAGGGGGAAGTAGAGAGAGTCCAAAAAGGAAATGGGAGTGGGAGGCAATTCCTTTTACAAACACATAGCGAGTTTCACAATCGAGCAGATTAGATAGACTGTAAGTCCTTTAGCTGCTGGCATGTTTGTAGGTTAGTATTTTTGTTCACTTAGGGGAGCAGATGCAGTATATAACAATTTTTTTTTGTTTTTTTCTATATTGGTTTTATTAAAAATACACACTTTATATCCTTTGGGTCTGTGCTTTTTATTGACACAGCTTCCCTATAGATCCAGAAAGGAGATAGTTGGAATAATTTAAAGTAGGGATGTAGCAGCCCAGCAAGATACGTCTCAGAGTTTAACCTTAATACTACATCTATGGTATAAACAAATGAAAGTAACATTTGGTAAGGAAGCTTATCTTAACATTTTGTCCAATCCAAGGTAGTGGACTAATTTCTCAATTTAAATTGGAACTTTAATAAAAGTAAGAGTTTATGTTACAAACAGAAAAGATAAGGTGGTGAGTCTCCCAACTGTAAAAATGGATGTAGTAAAGTTGACAACCTCAAGCACATTCTTTTTCTTTGTCCTATGTTTCAATCAAGTAAGGAGAAATGGTTGGCTTTTATCCTGAAAGAATTATATCTACCTACACATATTTAAGTCATTTAATTCTATGATTCCTGAGGATCTTATAACATTTGCAAGAAAAACTCCAGCCTTTGCAATTATGGTAGATAAATATGATACATACAGTAGCTGGTATTCCATTTTATGCACTAACATTTGTGCTTTTCTTCAATTATAGATTATTCACTCTAAATATAAGTAGTATAGGTAATCAGACCCTAACCCCAAAGTTATTGTGTTTTATACCTTTGGTATTAGCTAGTGGCATTCCAACAATTGTATTTTAATTTATAATTCTGCCATTAAAGTCTGCTTCCGAATTTCCTTTTTAACCTTTCAGGCAGGATTACAAAAATACATTCTGAATTTCCATTATGTAAACATCATTGTAAACTGTCAGGTGTCACTAACTTATTCTGTGTGACATTCCGTAATATATCTTGTTAAGACAAATAGAGTTGCCAATGAAAGGCAACCAGAATTGCGAGGGGTTTTCCACAGGAAATGCCAGGGTGCTAGATTCAGAGAGGGGAGGGCAGGGGAGACAAAGGTAATTGTAGAGGCTAAGGAAGGGGGAGGGGCATTAAATAAGTGAGGTCACAGAGGGGGAAGGTGCATGATGACATGCGAGGTACCTGCTTGGATGGGGGGAGGAGCAAGGCGGGGTCCTGACTGGGGTCCTAGTGGGGTATAAAACTGGGTACAAGAGAAGGGATCTCTCTCATCTTTCTGCTGAGACACATCACTGAAGGAGTGTGTCAGCACATTGATTGGCAAGTGCTTGATCCAAGCAGACAGTAGGTAAGAGTACTGAGGCTGAGTAATGGTATGGCCTGCATGCTGTAGGCCCAGGGCCTGGGTGAGGTACTGGATATTTGTAAACACTGCAGACATCCCTATAAGGCTTTGTGTGTGATAAGTTTAAATGTTGATCTAAGGGTAATATTCTGGTATGATTGTCTTAATGCTTAATTTGTGATTTGTTTTTATAAAATTGCTCAAGCTGGAATTTAGGCCCCGCACATTTTTCAATATAATGGTTTTACTTAATTCTTACAGTAGTCTGCCAGAGTTCGGTTATTTTAGAGTTCTGTTTAAGAATTAAGGTTTCATTTTACTTAGTTTCATACTGGATGGTTCTTGTACGATCATGCTCAAGTTTCTTTAAGTTTGTGCTCGGGGAAAGCAGTAAGCTGGCAGAGTTTTGCTTGCTACAGTTCTGGTCCATTCAGCCATGGCAACAAAGAGGAAGGTGATTACACAATGTCCAGTAGTGTGAGGAGTGGAGCTACAGTCCATGTGGACAGTGCCACATGAGGCTTGAGTCACCATTTGAGTCATGAGTGGCTGACCACATGGGATGGGACCCAGACTAGGCAGCAGGCATGGCTAAGGCACTCAGTGGTAGATTAGGTCATGGATTGAGAAAGTGAAAGAAGAGGAGGGGAGGCCATGCGAATGAATCATGCGACATATCATTTTGTTGGTGGTGATCATTTCGGGTGAAAATGAGTAGCAGGGATGCCCTGCTATGGCATGAAGGGGCTCTGATTATGGGGTGGGGGGAGGATGGTGAATGCTACCAGGTGGCCAATTTCAACCGTGGTGTGCTGGAGAGGGAGACAAAAGATGGGGCCTTGGCAAGGGTCAGCAGCCCACCAAACCATCAGAATGGGACTTACTGGGAGCAGCCCATCTTCAGAGGGAGCAAGTTGTGGAAGTAGCTTGGGGCAGAAGGCCTGGAATTCAAGGAAGGCCATGGTTGTCGACAGTCGGGTAAACACAATTCCAGGTGATATGGGACAAATAGAATCATGGAGTACCAGTAAAAGTAGGCTGGATAAGCATTTATTCAAGACATAAGGAAAATAACACCTGCTAGTGTTGGGGACTTGCTTTATGGGCCCACAGCCTTCAGCTAGTCATGTCAACCTAGTATTGTACCATGCTGAATTACAGTTTGAGGAGGGATAGATCCTGCAAAAAGAAGGTTCAAAAGAAAAAGAGAGAAAGAAGAACAAGATTACTAGAATTAAAATGGTGGCTGCTCGGTGGGAGAAACAAAATGGTGGATAGCCCGCCGTGTGACTGAGCATTGGGGTTGGGGGCTTGCAGCAGGGCATGCCACTGGAGCAGGAGACAAGAGATCAACTGGAAATGACAGACAATGCAGGTTTGGGGCAGAAGGACATTGGTCAAGGAACTGACCCAAATAGGAACGCAAAAGAAAAAAGGGGGGAGGCAGCAAAAGGAACTGGAAGAAGGTTACCATTTGGGTGGTTTGTTTTGGAGGAATTTGACTAAACCATGTGGAAGCTACAATAACAGCAGGTGTAGCTCATGGCCTGAGGCCTGCTGACTACTACAGGGTTGCAGGCAGAAGGAGGGGGGCAGAATTGTGAGCAGCAGAGTAACACCATGATGGCGGGTCACACAAAAAAAATTTCTATTCATAATAAAAAGGAAGTGAGGGTATGACTGAAAGGGGGGGTGAGAGACAATGAAGGCAGAAAAGCAGACTCCTCAGCCCAAAAGAAGCCGGAGAGGTTGAGGGATGATCATGTTGAGCGAGTCAGGTCGGGGCTGGGCCCTAAAAAAATAAATAAATAAATTATATATATATATATATATATATATACATAAGCAGCAGCCAAGGCCAACAGGATGCTGGGATGCATCGCTAGGGGGATCACCTCCAGAAGGAGGGAAGTGATACTCCCTCTGTATAACTGCTTGGTGAGGCAGCACCTGGAGTACTGCGTGCAGTTTTGGAGGCCACACTTAAAGAGGGACATTAACCTCCTGGAGAGGGTCCAGAGGAGGGCAACCAAAATGATTTGGGGCTTGGGGGAAGGACCTATGAAGAGAGGCTCGAAGAGCTAAATATGTACACATTGGAAGAGAGAAGGGACCGGGGGGACATGATAGAGGTCTTCAGGTACATGAAGAGGGTAAATAGGAGAGGAACAGTCAGGGTGCTTTGAAGGAAGGAGGAAGGGGCCACTAGAGGGCATGGGTGGAAGGTGGAGGGGGGAAGATTCAGGGGAGAAAGGAGGAGGTGCTACTTCACTGAGAGGGTGGTGGAGCCATGGAATGCACTACCTAGGGGGCTGGTGGAGGCAGAGACAATGGAGGGGTTCAAGGGGGTGGGACAGGTACAGGGAAGGGTTCTGGAAGCAAAATCCAATGCAGCAAGAATATCCGGAACTGGGAAGGGAGAAGCCAGAGAAGGCGAGGGGATAGAAGTCAGCACCCAGGGTGGGGGCTGACCAAACGAAAGCAGACACGAAAGACCGTTAGGCCTATTCTGCTGGCATTTTAGTATGTTAGTATATATATTTATATATATATATATATATATATATATATATATATATATATATATATATATATTAAAATAATAGTAAGGTATGTATTTGTGCAAGGTGGCACCTACTTAAAAGGCACAATAGTGCAAAAAGGAAATCAAGAAGGCACAAGGTAATGTTTCTAGAGGTAGATGTATGTTCTTGTGAAAATATTAACTGGGATAGTTTTGCCTTTTTGTCTCCCCATTTTCTGGCTCCCTTTTTCCATGCTGTGTTTTAGTTTTGACTACAGCAAGAAGGCAACAAAAAAGACACCAGTTTCCTTCACCAGCACCAAGCTGTGAGAAGAGGTCTCACAACTAATGGGAAAGATGAATGAGCTCATCAAGGCAGCAAGGAACAGGAGAAATGTAACAGGAAGAGGAAGGACCCACCTGGGCCAAAAGGAAAAGGCAGGGGAAAGAGCTGGCCTGGTGGCAGTGAGGATTGAGGCTCTGCATGCCACACCTCACTCCACACCGGCGACCTGAGTTCAGGAATGAGCCCAGGCAATCAGGGATTGACAGGGGAGGACTGGGATTGAGTGTCTGACAACAGCTCTCTCAGTCCAGTGGAATAGGGTGGGACTCACGTCTCGATCTAGTGGTGTGTGGGGATGCCCGGTGGCACTGCAAAATGCGCATGTGTCTAAGGGGAGGAAGCACGGCAGATGTCTGCATGGTTGTGCATGGACATCATTGCACATCTGTGCTCCTATTGGGTAGAAAAGTGGAAAAGGACTGGGCACGACCAAGCAGCTTGATGGCCATGCCCTGCAGTGCATGGAAGACTGTTGTGGAATCTCGCTGGGGGGGGTGCAGCGCTGTTCTGGCTGGTAAGGGACAGGGAAGCCCTCCAGCAGATCGGTCATGACTGTATCGGACCCCCCATCATGCGAGTGAGCCTGCTACTCTCCCCACGGGCAGGACCAGTGGCTGGATGCCCCAGCCGGTAGGCACCGCAACAGGGCGCTTAAAATAGGGATGCGATAAAAAAAGAAAAAGGCAGGGGAAAGAGGCCACCAGAATCGATACCTGAACTGGCCCAGAGCCCCTCTCAAGCTGGAAGAACCAGACATGGGGAATGGTAAGTGGAAGATTGATTTAGCAAGCAATGGAGACCTGAAAGAATATTTAGAGTGGATTATTACTGAGATGGGGAGAAGGGAATGGAAAAGATGGAAAATGTTTGGGCAGAGATGGGGGGAAGTGGAGGTACAAAAAAAGGGGTGGGGGGGGGTATAAGCTGGATGGAGGGATGCCAGGGGTGACCCTGAGAGACAATGTACCACCCACTATTAAGGAGAAAATATAGAAGGGTGAATTTCTGGATCTTTTTGCATTGGTAGACAAAGACACAGCAAAGAAGTATGAACAGAAAGAAACAGTGGGGAAGACAGAGATGGCAGTGGCATTAGCAGTAGTGGGGAAGCCAACCGAGGAGGTAACTTATGAAGGAAAAAATATAGAAATGTAGAAAGCAGGCTTTGGGATATTTAGCACCATACTGTTGGAAAAGCAGCTGGTTATGGCTATTCATTTATTAGCATATTCAACCATAATTAGGGACGCCTACAAGGATAAGATGAGATATGGTTGGTTAAAACATGCTGAGGACTTTCAGCAAAGAATGGCAGCCCAGGGGGACCTGAGATGGGATTGCACCCATTCAGAGCTCTGGGTACAGACGCTGTCAGGTCACGTGTGGAATAGCATGGAGACAAGCAGGAGGGGGGCACAGCACCATTTGCCAAGACATTTTGGGGCTACAACAGGGCCTCTTGCATGTGGGTGAACTGTAAGTTTTGGCATGTATGTTCAAAATGTTTGAGTCAGCACCCAGGATCATACTGCAGGATGGTGAAGGACAGGCAAGGGTACCAACAGCGGGGAAAGCAGCCCTTTCAGAGGGCCTTTAACTCCATGACAGGTAATGGGACATACTGTACCAAGGAGTCAGAAAGTGGGGGGCATCCAGATGAGGGGCGTGTGGTGGTGGTTTCAGTGGGAAATAGGAGAGTCAAAGGGGGGCTGCAGGTGGGGATTCCCTACAGCCAAGACCCCTATTATGCCTCAAATAATTCAAGAATGGACTTGGGGATACCAGGACAAAAAGGGAAGGAAGCTGTAATGAGAGGGTTTTGCCAAGGGGTTTGACTTGTGGTACATGCGGTAAGGAAAGCAATGGCGGCAAATAATTTGGGTTCAGTCAAGGACAGAGAGGGATAGTTCTCAATAAATTTAGCAAGGATATAGCAACAGGCAGGGTAGAGGGACCCTTCACAGTGCCACCATTTAAAAAGTTCAGGGTTTCACCCCTGGTGGTTGTCCCAAAGAAACAGGTAGGGGAATTCTGCTTGATACACCACCTCTCTTATCCAGACAGAGCATCGGTGAATGATGCAGAGTGCAGTGTCTTATATGACTCTTGACCAAGTGGTGGAATTGATCTGGACAGTTGGTTGGGCACGGCTCGCAAAATACCTGATACTGAGTTGGCTTTCATACTGCTTCCGCTATGACCAGAAGACTGGGATTTGTTGGTCTTCCAGTTCCAAGGCAGGTATTATTTTGACAAAGCCATGCCCATGGGGTGTTCCATAGTATGATCCATGCTTGGAACAATTAGTACCTGGATGCAATGGGTGTTCAGGATATGTTATGGGCATACAGCAATGGTTCATTATTTAGACGATTTCCTGTTAGTAGGATGTAGTGAGATGGAGACAGCAGCAAGATTGGCAGAGTTCTGGGGGATGTGCTAGGATTTTGGGATCCCCCTGGTGGAAGAGAAAACAGAAGGGCCAGTGAGGAAATTAGAGTTCCTGGGTATTGAGGTGGATGTGGAACATGAGCTGTTTCAGCTGCCAGGGGATGAGGTAAGCAGATTAAAGGGGCTGCTACAGGAGGTTAAGGCCAGAAGTCGAGTTCCATAGTTAAAGATACAATAGCTGTTGGGTACCTTAATTTCACCTGCATGGCAATGGGTCCAGAGAGGGCATTGACTACAAGGCTGGTGTGGTGCACAGGTAAGGAAGATTACCCGACTACTGGGTGGACATTAATAAGGCTGTCCTCCAGGACTTGGAGGTGTGAGAACAATTTCTGGACAGCTGGGATGTGTGGAATAAGTGAGGTCACAGAGGGGGAGGGTGCATGATGACTTAAGAGGTACAGGATTGGATGGGGGGATGAGCAAGACAAGATCATGACTGGGGTCCTAGTGGGATATAAAACTAGTTGGAAGAGAAGGAATCTCCTTTCTTTCTGCTGAGACACATCACTGAAGCCCACTCACCCACCCCCTCTTTTGGATTGCATGTCAGTCGGAATGATAGGTCAATCTTGCAAGATTGGAACAGAAGCCCTAAGGGGGTTGAAAGCATTGGTGAGAGGAATGCTGGCTGTGGGCAGCAGCACATATGGAAGCAAGTATGGGGCTGCCAGTAAATGGCAGTGGTACAAGGCGGTCTGCCAGAGTGGCAGAGATGAAAACACGTCTGGGTTGCCAGGTGAGGGCAACAAAGAGATGCGAGAGGCAATTATTCAAAGGGGTAAATACCTAAATGTTGGAGGAAGGAGAAGAGAAGGGAAGGAGGAAGCAAGAAAGGTGGGAGGTCAAGGGGAGGGGCAGAAATGGGGAGGTTAGGTTTAGGGATGGGGAGGGGGAGGGTAGTAGGCATGTGCGGAGATCACCAGCATCCTGCCATGGGAGGACAGAGTGGCTGGGGGAATGAAAGAGAGAAAAGTGGAGGGTCAGGACTGGAGGCATGCAACCCCTGAAAAGGTAAACCTGTCATATGAACCAGAGATGTGGTGTCAGAGTCATGCATCCAGGCCCTGAGAAGACCACAGATGAAGAAGTACAAAGGACTGCTGCAAAAGGCAAAGTGGAATGTTGATAAGAAATGTAAATAAGATGACAATGGTATTTTTGGTGATGGTTTGAGTGAACTGTGCTATTGTGTATAATTTGGATTAATAAATATTAGCTGATTAAGCACCCAAAAGAAAGTAGTCTGGAGTATTCATTCCTGGGGGAAATCCCTATGACAACTTTTGTTTATATGAGAATAGTTAATTCTTTGTGTGTGCACATGTATCCACATTTTAAGATCTATTAAGGCCTCCTTTTTTGATTCAGGATACCTTTGATATGATATTTATATGTTTTATATCTATGTTTAATTTACGAGGACTGCTATTTTTAATATATCATTGTGTAATGTTCTGTTTCTACAGTGTTTGCGTTATATTTATAAGTCTAGCCAGAATAAATAAACTTGAAATGGTTTCTCTAAGTCTGCCATAATGCATTGACAACACTGAAAAATGTCATAATAAATTTATTCTTTATTCTTATTATTTGACAATTTTTGACCATCATGATGTACTGCTGCTTAAAAATGTTTTGTGTGACACTTCCGATATTTTTCTCCATTTTCTCTTGTGGGCCTCCCCAGTGCTTTAATCCACCAGTTAGCTGCCCTGTTTTAAAATTCCACATTTTGTTCCAATATTATGTTCCACATCATCATGCACATAATATTTATCTATGCTGCTATAGTGTGTGGTGTGTGTGGGAAGGGGGAGTGATAGACCTAGAGACTTTCTGATTTAAAATTACAATGCTAGTACTGTGTATGTATAGATAGACAGACAGACAGATAGATAGATAGATAGATAGATAGATAGATAGATAGATAGATAGATAGATAGATAGATAGAGAGATAGATTAGAGTCAAAGCTACAAAAGTTGGGAAATGTGGTGATAGGGTATGAGGCCACAACTGGAGTATTGTGTTCAGTATTGGGGCCCTTACCTGAAGAAGGATATCAAACTGCTGGAGGGGGTCCAATGGAGGACAACCAAAATAATCCATGGCATGGGGTACTGAACATATGAGGAGAGGCTGAGTGCATTGAACACATAATCCCTGGAGGAAAGGGGGGAGTGGGAGGACATGATTGAGAACTTCAAGTACCTGAAGGCCATAAATAGGGTGAACACAGACAGCATCTTTAATCTAAGGAGGGAAAAAACAAATAAGGGCATAGCCTGGACTTAGTGGGAGGCAGATTCAAGAGGGAAATGAGGAGGCATTTTTTCACAGAAAGAGTGGTTAAGGGATGGAACTAGTTGTCAGAAGAGGTGGTGGCAGCAAAGACAGTGACCAGTTTCAAGAGGGGGTGGGATAGGGTAAAGAAGAAGGTCAGGATGGCAGGGGGCACTGGAGTGGTGGAGTTGAGGGATGGGACTCAGATGGGGGAAGTACAACTCCAGGGGAAGTCAGGGAGGGGCCATTTCATGGTATGGCACCAAGCTGCATACTCACACAGACTCGATAGACCAAAATGGCCTGTTTCCACTGGTAGTTTCATATGTATGTAACCCTAACATCCACCCTCCAGGCAGCATATCAGCTGTGGGGTGCACCATGGAGTACTCAAGCCTGACGCTCACTCATTCTAATACACTGTACATATCTGACCTTATTTATAGATGGAATACGGTGAGCATTATGCTTGAGTACCCCAAGGCACACCCCACACCTGCTGTGCTGCCTGGATAGGCTGATGTTAGAGATGTAAACCATAACACCACATTTCCCACCTTTTCTCGCTTTGATCCCAAATGGTGCACTAATGAAGTTTTTTTGCAATATATATATATATATATATATATATATATATATATATGTATGTGTATATATATATATATACATATTTATTCTTTGCAAAAACTTTATTAGTGCATCAGTTAGGGTTGTTTCCACACTGACAAAAGTGTGGAAATTCCATGTTAGGGTTACGACCCCACCACTAACCCACACCCTCCTCAAAACCCTAACTCCGCATTTTCCCCAACCACCCCCCACATACACACATACACATGCAAGCAAGGCAAGGGCCAAGGCAAGACAAGCAACCAGGGACAAGTAGGATAAGGTAACAGAATTGACAGAGAAGTCTGTAAACATTCTAGAAGACACAGGCATCATCACAGTCCACCAAATGAAAGAGTTCTGCAGCCGGCATAGTGTCTTGAGGGTATACAAACATGCAGATGTTATCCACACATAGTGTATTAAAAATGACAGTTTCTGTGAGCCTAGCAATAATCACCGGATATTTGCATTTTGTTTTGTGATACAGTGAGTTAGTCCTAATAAGAAACAGTGGTACTAATAAAAGTAATGTCTTGTAGGATAGTTTACAAGAAAGATGTAAAAGCAACAGTTGTAACATGCACATGTAACCATAAGATACTGTTAATCACTATTTCCAGGCAATGCAGCAGCATAACAACATGTGTTGGTGGCAGTTTTCCACCAAAGCAGTATCTGCAAAGTACTGTGTATGTGTCAGGTGTATCTGTGCTGCTACCACATGCCTATGAGGTGGTGACAATACTTGCAGTGACCCAACTGTTGGAAAATACAGATATAAATCAATATTCTGAAAATGTGTACAGACTAAGTATAATTGTATTAGGAAGATATGCCAGCAATGATGTGGCATCACACTGTGCTAGCAATATAGGGGTGCTTATACTGTATTTGTTTTTCCATTACATAACATTATGAAAGTAGTACAGTGTTGTGATTATTGTGCTTACAGATGTGCCGGAGTGATACAGTGTTGTACAATATTGCATGTGTCTTGCATGTGTGTGTGTTGGGGGGGGGGTTGGAGGGAATGCAGAGATAGGGTTTTGAGGAGGGGTGTGGGGTTGGGGTGGTTGGGTTGTAACCCTAACATGGAATTTCCACACTTTTGTCACTGTGGAAACAACCCTAACTGATACATTAATTAAGTTTTTGTAAAGAATTTCCTTTCTTTTTTTAAAAGCGTAATGTAAGTAGAAGTAGAAATGGGTGGCTTGGTGGAAGCGCGGAGCCCTTTGGGGCCTGCGCTCCCACCAAGCCACCCATTTGTGCATAATGGTATGTATGTGTGTGTGTGTGTGTGTGTGTACACATAGCTATGGAGATATACTGCAGCCCTATAAGGCAAGGAACCCTTGTAACACCAATGTACCCATATCTCGTGAACCATAGCAGCAGATAGAAAAAAATCAAGTGTCATTGTAATTGTGACAGTGAGTAGTTCACATGATAATAATGAAACAAACACATATCTTACATCATTTCTGAGATACAGGCACCAAAACGAATGTGAGTGCTAAGTCTGCGGTCATAATTGTGTCCTACAGCCATGAAAATGAGCAATTGGAACACTAATTTGCAAATATCTCAGAAACTGTACAAGCTAGAAAAAAAAATACAAATTTCATGGCTTTCATTGCTTTGCAAACAGGGGACTAAGGAGTTTTCTGACAAAAAGTCTGTATCTCAAACCGTTTTCAAGATATGGGCCCCGAAAGGCATGATGGGTGCCACAATGTTATCCTGTGGGAAAATTTCCAAAATGTCAATGCTGTAACTATGGCGATGTTCAATGGTTCCATACCAAACCACCAAAAGACACACCTGTAGAGCAAGGGCTTTGCACCCTGTAATGTTCAGATCAATAGCGCAATCTGCATTGCCACAATGAAAGGACAAAGAAAACCACTGCTACAATGTTATCCTATGAGGAAATTTCCAAATTTTGCAATGTCATAGCTCTGGGCCTCTTTAATTTTTCCACTCCAAACCAGAGAAAGGCACATCAGTGGTACTAGGGCTTTGTACCCTGAAAATTTCAGGCCAATCGCACAATTCGCCTTGCCACAATCAGCTGACAAAGAAAAGGAGCACATAGCAAAATTCTCCTATCTCTATAATGGGAATGTGATCGCGATCAAAAAAATGTTGCCACAATTGTATGTAAAGTTGTCATGAATGGTTTCAAGGCACAAAAAATGTTGCCACAATTGATAAAATAAAAACTTTTAAAAAACATGTTTCTAGGATAGCTAGCCACACATTAATGCCATAGGCATGTTCTTTGGGGCCCTTTTAGATAAACCCAACAATCCCTGTGTTCAGAAGTGCAGTATTTTTGAGTTATAATGTTTTTTGTCTGTCGCTAACTGAAAACAAGATGGCAGCAGCTCGACAACGTTTTTGGCAAGCTCGATAAAAAAATTTGATCACGATTGTTTTCACAGTGCACATATAAATGTTCCCATTGACTATAATGGGAGACAAAAAATGACAGAACTTTTGAATGGAACATGATTTTTTCATGAAATCTTCAAAAGACACCACTGCTAGCCATGACCTATGAAGCCAACCCAATTTTAGTACACTCAAATGCATTCTTCAGTGCATTATGTGTGGACAAAAAAAACAGAATGTTGGGGATTTTCACTTTTTGAGCATGCTACAATTCCACAACCGTACATCTGATCAACACAAACATTTCCAGTCTGAAGATATATCATAAATCTTTCTACATTCTGAATTTCAGGCAAATTGGACAAACGGTTCAAAAGGTATTAAAGTGCAAATTGTGAGGTTTAACATAGAAATGGCTACACAACCCTAACTATAGTGACACTACCGTGCCACAATAATATATATATATATATGTGTGTGTGTGTACAGTACTGGAGAGACTTGCATCACCGCTATAATAATGGCCTGTAACTTTTTTTTTTTTTTGCAATTGTTTAACCAGGAGTGACACTCTAAGCTGAAAGCTTGTTTACAGGTGCAACCTGGGAGCACAGGGAAGTTAAGTGACTTGCTCAGGGTCACACAGTATGCAAGTGGGGGGCTGTGGGATTCAAACCCAGGTCTCCAGATTTGCAGCTCAGAGCCTTAAATCACTGTACTATACAGCCTCACTATACTTACTTCTTATATATTTACTTCTTAAATAACTAATAAAATGTTTCCATCTAATACTTCCTAGTATTGTACTCAATAAGGACATACTGCAAATAACATCAGCCTCTGTTGTGTTGCTGTTTTGCTGTGGACCCATCTGGAGTGCCACATTTCCCCCTTAAGAAAGGTGCCATTTTGTGACATTGTTCCATGTCACTCATAGAGTGCCTCATTTCAGTCTCAACATTTACATTTTAAAGAAAAAAAAAGTTGTATGCTAGTATCTCATAGTTAGCTCTTGTGCGTCTTAAAACTTTCTTATTTCAAAATGTATAATTTATTTAGTTTTATATGCCTTTTTTTCCCTGGTAATGTATGAACCAGTGGTGTCCCCCTACAGTACTTTCAGGACTTGTGCTGCCCTGGTTTTCAAACAGCTTTTGTTCTAATGTAACCCCCCCCCCCAATTGCAGTGCCTCTGACTCCCTTTAACATCATTTCAAATTTTTTTTCTTTATTTTGCAGTATTCATGATGTTTTAATTAAATATTTGGATCCTCCTCCCTTGGCAACCCCCTGTTATGTACAAGACTATGGGTCCAAAAATTCTCCACAACACCAGTGGTCCATTTGCAGAACTAAAAGCACTTGCCTGTATTGTTGCTGAACCTTTGAAGGTCTTAAAAGCCCTACACCTGCCCAAGAAACTTCCTTTCTACTTCTCATCCCGGTGAGTATTTTTCTTGGTGTCTCCATTCCTCTCACTGATACATACATGACTTGTTGTGGTGTCACTGTTAAGTACATGACTTTTTATGAAAAAACACGGCTTTTAAATAAATTACACCAAATAATTAGGAAATACGTGGTGTCTAACTTTTCAGCCAAGGTTTAAATTGCTGAGTAAGAAAAAAAGAACTGTAAAACAAACAGATGCAGTCAGCAGGTTAACTTTGACACCTCTGGAGGAAATGCATTCAAAAGTAAATGTTTAAACATAACTATGGTTGCAATATGTACATTAACAAAAGTGTTTCTTGTTGCAGGACTATATTAGATAGTTACACTTATATTGTTGCTTTTGTTGGGCCCCTGTTAACCACATGACTTGATGTGGCATCACTGTTACATACATCCCTTTTGGTGTCACTGTTACACACATGACTTCTTATGAAAAAACTGTTTTTGAATAAATTGCACTGAATAATTAGGTAACTCAGTGGTGTCTAACTTATACACAAAGGTTCATATAGCTGATTAAGACAAAAATAACTGTAAAAACAAACAGATGCAATCAGCAGGTAAACCTTGAGATGCCCAGTGAAAATGTATTCAAAAGTAAGTGTTTAAAGATAACTATAGTTGCTTTATGTACATTAACATAAGTATTTCTTACAGTAGGACATTGTTAGATAGTTACACTTACATTGTTGCTTTTGTTGAGCCCCTGTTAACCACATGCCTTTATGTGGTGTCACTGTTATGTACATGACTTTTGGTGTCACTGTTACATACATTACTTCTTATGAAAAAACTGTTTTTGAATAAATTGCACTGAACAATTAGGAAACTCAGTGGTGTCTAACTTATCCACCAAGGTTCACATAGCTGATTAAAAAAAGTGGACGGTAAAAACAAATAGATACAATCAGCAGCAAAACTTTGACATGTCCTGTTTTCACAGCAGTGTTACCCAAAGATAAATTGTGGCATAATTACAATCAGGTAATGCTTAGAATAATATAATGAAATGTTGCATACTATGGTACCTAAATAGCTTCAATAACCATACTAATTTGGAAAAAAACTAAATGAAATTTAAACAGAAACTTCAACAGAAGGGACACAGTGTTACGTATGTTACCTGATTCGTGTGCTAACTTAAAGACTCATTTTCTTATAATTCCAGATGATGCACTATCTTTATATTTGGTATTACATTATCTCCATAAGCACCCAATGTAACAATGATATAATTATGGGAGTTAAGTAAAAAAAAATTTGAACATGAATGTCACACTTTGTCTCTCCAGTATCAAATACACACACACATATATATATATATATGGCACCATGCAATTCTGCTTAAAGTTGGACCAGCATAACATTCTGTGGTGATTCGCATATGCAGCCCATGATGCTTTGCATTGTGGGGGCATGTGTGATTTTGTATTTTCTTGAAACTTGGCTTCCCAGCCAAATGCCCTTTGGGGTAACCCTTGCCTCAGTGTTTGCGCACAGAGGTTCTTTGTCTATATATATATATATATATATATATATATATTATAGTAGCACAGTAGTGCCACTATAGTTAAGGTTGCGTAGCCATTTCTGTTAAACCTCAAATTTTGCACTTTAATAACTTTTGAACTGTTTGTCCAATTTGCCTGAAATTCAGAATGTAGAAAGATGTACCATATGGTAAATCTCTGGATCTGAAAATTTTTGTTTCAGTCAGATGTACGGTTGTGGAACTGTAGTGTGCTGAAAAAGTGAATTTTCCCCAATGTTGTGCATTCCTTATCCATGCATAATGAACTGAAGAATTCATTTGAGTGGGTTGAAATTGTGCTGTCTACATGTGTCTCGGGTTGCACTGGTGTCTTTTGGAGATTTGGGGAAAAAATATTGCTCCATTCAAATGTTATTCCATTTTTTCATGTCCCATTATAGCCAATGGAAAAATTTATATTTGCACTGTGAAAACATTAGCGATAACATTTTGTTGTCGAGCTTGCCCAAAAATGTTGTCGTGCTACCAGTATCTTGTTTTCAATTAGCGAGAGAGAAAAAACACTGTAATTCAAAAAACACTGCACTTTAAAAAACACCAACCAGTGTGTTTACCTAATTGGGCCCCAAGGAACATGACTCTGGTATTAGTTTTTTACCAGCCAGTCTGGAAATATGTTTTTTACATTTTTGCCATTTTTTTGATAACACATTTATGTTGCCACACAAACAATTGCACTCACTGGAAAAAGTAACCATGGTAAATTTTTTTTGTGCAGGCTAACATTCCCATAATAGAGATAGGAGAATCATGAAAACATAAAAATAATCGAGCCAACACTGCACAAACACATTTTGCTGCCTTGTTTTTTTTTTGTTGATTGAGTGTGGCAAGCTGGATTGTGCTATTGGCCTGGAATTTTCAGGGTGGCAAGCTCTAGTGCCACAGATGTGCCTTTCTGTGGTTTGCTATGAAAACATTCAACAGGCCCATAGTTACAGCATTCCAAAGTTCAGAAATTTTCCCATAGGATAAAATTGTGATGCCCTTGATGCCTTTCGGGGCCTGTATCTCAAAAATGGTTCGAGATATAAACTTTTTGTCGCAAAAATGCATAGTCCCTCTATAGGGGGATTAAGTGCAGAAGTAGATTAGAAAGCCATGAGAACCATGAAATTTGAATTTTTTTTCTACCTTGTATGGTTCCTGAGATCTTTGTGACTTATTGTCCTAACTGCTCATTTTCATGTGTGTGGGCCACTATTATGCCTTCAGAGTTTGCAGTCAGAGCACTTTTTGGTGCCTGTATCTCATAAATTATGCAAGCTATGGTTTTGGCTGATCTTTATTATGAAACTACTCACTATTATGATTACAACAACACTTGATTTTTTTTTTTGTAGCTGCTACAGTTCCTGAGATATGGGCAAATTAGTGTTACAAGGGTTCCTTGCCTTATAGGGCTGCTGCATGGTTCCATATTTATGTGTAAGTGGGAGCACAGGGCCCAGATGGCCCACACTCCTACAGACACATATCATTATGCACAACTGGGCAGCTTGGTGGGAGTGTGGGGCCCTTCGGTCCACCACACACCAACACATACCATTTACTATTTATATTACACTTTTCCAAAAAAAAAAAAATTCTTTGCAAAAACTCTGTTAATGCATCAGTTAGGGTTGTTTCCACACCGACAAAAGTGTGGAAATTCCATGTTATGGTTAACACCCCTACCATCCCACCACCACCACCACCCTCCACACATCAACAGGCATCAGAGTGTGCATTAGGGTGGTCATGCCTAACTCTCACCCCATTCTCCTATACTGTACCACCACAGCTTCTTTACACATGGAATGGTGTGAGAGTTAAGATGACGACCACAACACATACCCAGATGCATGTTGGTGTTTGGAGGGTGGTGGGGTCGAGGGGGGTGGTAGGGGTGTTAACCCTAACATTCAATTTCCACTCTTTTGTCTGTGTGGAAATAACCCTAACAGATGCATAATGGGAGTTTTTGCAAAGATATATATATATATATATATATATATATATATATATTTATATATATATTATAGTCGCAGTCATGCCATTATAGTTAGGGTTAAGGGGCCAGTTACATACTAAAGTCAAAAGTTTGGATGTTAATAACTTTGGACCCATTCCGTGGATTTTCCTGAAAACTGGAACATGCATTTGGGCACACTAGATCTCTTGATTTGCCAAATTGCGTTCATGTTTGATCACTGCTCTTCGTGTATGAAATTGCTGAAAAAGGCAAAATTATCCACTTTTGGAGGCACCTTTTGGTGTTCTAAATGTGGTCCTGCATGGCTGCTGTGTGGTGTGCTGCTCTGGGAGATGGCTTGTTTGAAAGAGGTTTGCTAGCCGAACATGTCGCTTTTTGTTTGGTGAAAAAATATTAAGGCATTCAAAAGTTATGGCACTTTTAATTTCCCATTATAAGTCAATGGGAAAATTTATATGTATATCTTGCAATCAAAGAATCGGGGTTCTGGCCATCTGGTCCCACCTGGAGGTCAAAGAATTTACAGCCTCACAGTTCAAGAATCTTTGATCCTGAGGAATTTCAAAAATTCTTTGACCACGAGGTCTGCCATCTTGTTTTCAGTTTTCCGATCATAGAAAAACAAATATCTTGCATCAGGGGTCACTTCTGAAGTAAAACTTCAATGGGTGTTACTCAGGGGACCCTGATCTATTGAGAGATGGCTTTGGTTTCATCCAAGGCTTTGGTTTCATCCAAATCAGTCAAAAAATAGAGTTATAAGCTTTTAAAATCTTAATTTGCAGCTCGCTAATAATCTTTGATCGTGAGCCTGCAAATTCTTTGATCGTGAGATTCTTTGATCGCGTTTGTGCATTGTGAGCGAGGGACAAGATAGGCCAACTTAAAAATCAAGTTTCTCAGCCCAGGGGTGTCCTAGGAAGTCAAATGAGGTTGGGTTTTACTCAGGGGGCTTCGTTCTGTGGAACCATGGTGGTGGTTTACTGCAATTCCTTCATTTTTTTTATTTATAATATATTTAAGTCTTTGTTCATGAGTCTGCAAATTCTTTGATTGTGAGCCTGCAAATTCTTTGATCATGAGATTCTTTGATCATGATCGTGAGAGAGAGACGAGATGGACCAATTTAAAAATCAGGTTTCTCAGCCCAGGGGTGTCCTAGGAAGTCAAATGAGGGTGGGTATTGCTCAGGGGGCTTCATTCTGTTGAACCATGGTGGTGGTTTATCACAATTCCTTAAATTTTTAGATGAATAAGGTTTTAAAATCTTTGTTCGTGAGTGTGCAAATTCTTTGATCGTGACCCTGCAAATTCTTTGATCATGAGATTCTTTGATCACGATCGTGCATCGTGAGAGAGGGACAAGATGTGCCAATTTAAAAATCAAGTTTCTCAGCCTGGGGTGTCCTAGGAAATCAAATGAGGGTGGGTTTTACTCAGGGGGCTTCGTTCTGTTGAACCATGACAGTGGTTTATTGCAATTCCTTACATTTTTAGATTAATAAGGTTTTAAAATCTTTGTTTATGAGTGTGCAAATTCTTTGATCATGACCCTGCAAATTCTTTGATTGTGAGATTCTTTGATCGTCATCTTTGGTCATGAGTGAGGGACAAGATGGCCAGATTTTTAATAATAGAATAGATAGGAAAATGTTAGTAATCTTTGATATTGAATATCTTCTGAACAGTTTGGTCTTTTGACTAGAAATTTGGAGGGAAGAAAGGCAATATCCTATAGATGTGTCTCTTGGTGGTATAGTCAAGAGTTCCATACTGGATTTCTTGGTACTCTAGTGTTTCTCCCATCTCATGCCAACTTGAACTGTATAAAAATCAGATTGATTACATACTTGCTTCTGTGGCACCTTAGTGCCCCGCTGTCTGGTTTTCAACTCGGAAATATTAAAATATATCCAGTCATGAGTCTCTGGTGGTCTATTGTTCCTCCAGCACTCCACCCTTCTACTACGCCATGCCAGCACACCATGCACCTCACCACACCCATCCCCAGTTGGTGGCTGGCTCAGTGCACCTCTCACCTCCTTGCCCAGGTGGTGTGTAGATGCAGTATTAGTGCCACTGTGCAGATGTAGTTAGAAATAATGTTTTGAGTGTGTCTGTGTAGTGGTGTTAACATTGCACTCAGTAGGCAGGTGGCTGTGGAGTTGAGAGGTGGGTTGTGCTATTTGATGAATGGGGAGGATTGGGGGAGGTGCTGGGTGGGTGGGTGGTATAGAATGGAATTAATCTTATTTTTGTACAGTTTGTTTGGGGGGTAACTAGACTACCACAGGTGCTATGTGCCATTTATGCTGTGGGTGATTTAATGCTTGGGCCATGTGTGGTGGGTGGCTGTGTTGTTGTGTGGGGCTTTCTGCCTAGTGCTGTTGCAGGACTGGGGGTATGGGTAATCCTGTGGGGCTGTGCTGGAGAGTGTTTGGCATAGTGGGGGGTGGGTCAAAGTGCACATTCCTCTGTGCAGCTGATGGGTCAACAGGACCTCTGGGGGGCATCTGTAAGTTAAAGCAGCTGAATAATGGCATAGCTTATGTTGCTGTGTCTCCTCTGTGGGTTCTTATTGAATGCCAATGTGGGCACTTTGTGGGTGGCCTTCTGGGATGGGGTGTGACTGCTGCCATAAACTATCTAGTGTCATGTCATTGGGGACTTATGTGACGTTGTTGGTGTTTACTGGATGTGGCCTGTGGTATGTTGCGGACCACCATCTTGAATCGTGTCTGTTGCAATTGGTGGTGTAAGTTGCTAGATTCAGCATTCTACATGGTGCATGTGCAGTTATGCCAGGTGTATCCCTTTGAGAATCGACTCTGATGTGCAGTTAATAAATAGTCCTACCCTGAATGTGGGTGAGTGCTACTCAGGTATAATTGTTCCTAGAATATTTTAGAATTGCCTGAAGCATTGGGTGCTTGGATTGAAGGAGATGTAATTCTTTTAATTTGGGGAGAGATGTTTGCCTGTGACACTTGTGATCAATTTCAACTGTTTAAGAAAAAGATACATAACAGTGTGGGTTGCCTTACACTGATGGATTGCCACCGTACCTCTTACTCACCGAGTCATGTTGACATTCACATCAAAAAAAATCTTCTCTGGGTCACAGCTCTGTTGTTCTGTTTCAGTCTCAGGTGTGTAGACAGTTGCATGGCTACCAATAATTTCTTCTTGTTTGTCTGTGATGCTGTGCTGTACATGCGTGGATACAGCCAGAGAGGGGTATAACATAGTTGTTTAGGAATTTTTAAAGATTGCCTTCATACACATATTGACTGATTTAGTGTTGTACTTGCTGGATAACAAAATAATGGTCCGAGTTGACTCTTGTCATCATAACTTATCCTGTGACTGAATTATATGCTTCCAGTTACTTGGTTATTGTGAATGGAACACATTAGTTGACAATATGTGATGCCATTGTGGTAAGGAACTTATGTTGCATTTGTTCAATCTTGGATAGGTCACACTGGATTTGTTGTTCATTGCAACTGGGTCAGGTATTCAGGGTTTATTAGGATGATGAGGTTGCAATGTGTGAGGTGACATGCAACCTAGCCTGATGAGCTGTGGGTGCATGTTGCAACCACAGGTGCATGCCCAGACATTATCAAATATTGCCAGAGATTTCACAGAAATTCTAAAGGGTTTGTGTATGCTGGTTGCACTGTAGAAATGGATGAAGTATTAAATATATCTGCAAATATCTGTGGAATTTGGGGAAATAGGTGGCACTGTCTGTGGTGGGACTGTATGTACAGTCTGTTAGACAGATTTGAAGAACCTGTGTGAGAACATGCAGATTGCAAGGTGCAGTCATTGTGAGTTGAGATCAATATGTGGGCCACATGGCAAGGCATACTGAGATATGTCTTCTCATGTAGGTATATAGCCAGGGAGGGAATACGCATCCTTTTTTTGTGAAAAGTTTCAATGAGTGGATCAACAGGTGTGGTCACAGAGTCATGAGTAGAGATGGAACATTGCTGATTGATGCTGAGAGTATACTGTGATGCTTGGAAGTTCTTCTCATTATCTGTGAGGTGGTCAGTGGGATGAAACAAGTTACTTGACAAGAGTTGATAGTATTGGGACTCTGCACCCATCGAGATCTGTCTCATGAGGATACTTGCTTGAGCTGTCTGCTCCAGCTCCTGCTCACCCCCACCGAGTAATTTCTAGGAGACAAGTTGCTACTGTTCTACTTAGTCTGCATACTGAGTGCCATGCAGTTACAGTGCAATAGAAGACATGATGATCAACATTACAAGCCCATAACAGTAACTGCTTGAAAATAAAACAAAGACATAGAACAAGGTTAAGAATTAGTTTATTATTTAAACAGCATTCATATATATATATATATATATATACATATATATATAGATATATATATATATATATATATATATATATATGTATATAAACTGACTTGATTAGTTGCTCTTGGGATGGGAAAAAACAATTTAGTTGCTTATTTCGTATAGCTTTCACGATCAATTTATTTGTTGTGATTTTCCTGAGTTTACATACAGTTTTCCTTTCTATTCATAATGTACACATTATGTTAAGAGGTAAGAATTTAAACTATTTTTAAGAGCGGTTTGTACTGGTGTTTATGGTAGACAATATTTTGTTAACAAATGATATTTTTTCCTACATGTATTGTTGAGTTCTATTAGTTACGTGACTGTTAACAGTAGTTAATTATTAGTCTAAGTTACCAGTTCCATATTAAAAAAATGGATAATAAGAATTTATTATTTTACATGCAGTTTTGAACATTAAAGTGGTGATTTTGGGCAACTGGCTAGAATACTAACTGACCTATCTTTATGGTACTTACTTTTTGACTAGTTGTTCACATGATAAAGTAAGAAACATTATGTGTTTGCTATGCTAGCATTATTACATTTTCCTACAGTATCACCACATCCGTAGATTTATATAGTATAGTGGTGTAATAGTTGGTGGAGATAGTTTACATCTGAGGAAATATGTTTAGTTAAATATCAACAATCGCATTATAAAGATTAATTTTTTGCTATGCTTCTATTTTGTATCAGTTAAATGTGTGATATTTTTTCATTTCTGATTTAAGTACTAATGTAACAAATTAGTGATATGTTGATATTTGTTGGCACTACTTGTGTTAAAGTAGCAACTATTTATTATAAGATAGATGTTGCAATGTTATGCAGTTAAAAACAATGAAACTATCACATATATGTGCTACATTTTTTGTACTTTATGGTGTGGTGAGGGTACTCATGTCAATATTGTTGGTGAAGCTGATAATAAATAAGTTTTTAGAAGTATTATTTATATCTTGAACTGGGAACAAATTCCTCATCCGACCTCCAAAAATATGGACGATCCTGTTACAGCAAGAGCACACAATTGTTTGCATTGTATAGCAGAAGTATACAATCATTGTAAGTATTTTGTGACTAGTTATGATTCATATACTTCTGCACAGATGTATAGAGATTAATTATACAGTGGGTATAGGCCAGAAAACCACATGTATAGATATCTTTCATTGGGTATTACTTATATCAATAGTAGCACTTAAAGTAATGCAATACCATTAAGTGCACAGAAATAGTTTGTTTAGTACAGTGGTAAGCAAAATATGTTATTGTTGGGTTTTGTTTTTATCAAAACAAAGATGCACATTTCTAAGTCTATTAAACTTATGTACATTCATATTGAAGCTCAGTATTATATACATATGTACAAGTCTGAGTCACATTCATTTTCAATGGTTTGTCACATCCAGTGTTGTAAGTCATGGACCAGTGACAGATAATGTCATATTCAGTGTTCAGAGTGCAAGAACAGTGATAGAAAATTCTATCACATGGTTTTCAACAATTAAAGCATACTAGTAGAGATAAGACTGTGGTGTGGGCAGTCATACTCTCAGTGTGGATGTGATAGCTACATTTGCCAAAACATTACTTACTAGCTGATGTTGAGTAATATCCAATGCCTTCGAGTCTGCTTGGATTTGGCAGAAGTCAGTTTAGTAAACATCATAGTAATGGTCAGGAATGTAGACAACAACAGGAAAAGGAGTCAGCACTTTTCCTGATGTGTTTTGTTGAAACAAGTAGGATTCTCAACTGAAAATGTTGAGACCAGTTGTTGCATCTCTGATATGTGTTTCAGTAGGTTAATAAATTTGTCCTTGCCGTGTAAGATAGTACTGTGACACAAGTGAGTACACAGTAATATGTGCTGCAGTATGTGAAGTTAAGTAAGACATCTGCAAAAAGATATGACTGACTGGCTATTTGATTTCAGTTCAATACGCTCAAGTCTACTTGAACAGTAAAAATGCAGTTTTTTGTTGTTAGTATATCTAAGTTGTAAATGCTGAATATCACAATAGAATGATTTTTATATTCAGTCAGATTAATGATCAAAACATTCTTGTTTTGCATCTGAATCATGAGGGAGTAGATTTGATACACAGGACGATAACATAGGTAGAAACATTGCTGTACTGTTGTGTTATTTTTGTTCAGTGGCAGACAAATGTGATAAATCAGCATGGGCTGTGGTGATTTTGTGCAATAAGTAGAACACATTGGTCAACATGGGTGTCATCAGACACTAGTAGTGTTCGATGAAGTTTGTAACATAAATGTATATGTGCATTGGTGGTTGAGAAGAAAACATCTGGGTGGGATATGGAGATGCAATGTTATTTTTGCAGAGACACTGGTTTAGTGATATGCTGTGATTAGATAACATCACTCTTTAATATGTTGTGCAGCATTGGTGCAGCAGAGTATTATGACATATGCATCCTTCAGATTTCTTGGGAGCCTTTCCCTTAGGGTGCATACTGTATTATTGCACTCCACCCATCTCTTCTTCTCCAAGTGACATAGTGCTCATAGCGAATGGATAGGCTGTGATGGAAGATTATTGCATGCATGTCAAATTGAGTACCTGAGAACATAGTTCTTCCAGCAATGAAGTGTGAAATTGGTATTATGACTTTCATGCCTTGAGAGTTAAAGCGCTGTAGTACAATAATAATGTATGAACTTGAATATGTAACTCTCAGAGAGCATAAACAAGACTGACCACATCTTTGGCAGAGCCAACCAGTTTCTGCATTAGCAAATATCTTTTCAGTTCTCTGTTCAGGGACATAGATAGAGAGCCACAGCATATCCTGAGTTGTTTGTGATTCTTTGTGTCCACATGACAAGCATGTGTACTTGGACACATAGTCAACCTTGAAGAGTTGATGCAGATCTATGCCATCATCTACTAAACTGTTTATTATTCCCATCATTAATTCTGTGACATCTTGTTGTGCATTGTTAGTAAACATAGATTGTCCTGCATATTGACCAAGAGTTAGCCGTAGAGGAGTCAAGTTTTGTAAACTGGACAGCTCATCTTGAGTACCTCTTATGACTCTCTTTAATGTCTGACAGAGGTGTTGATGGGGCACAGTTTAACACATTAGCAAACCTAGGGAGGAGAAGTGCTTGCATAGTTGCATTTGCATAGATTGACTCCTGTACTGTTGTCAAATGTTGGGAGTGAGTTGACTCCAATACATTTTTTCACAGGGGGAGATGCAAGTAGTCTCTTCAGAGATTGCTGTTCTGTGGAGTAGTCAGGTGATGACTGTGGAGTCTTAGAATGCTGTCTTTTCAGTTTGTGTCCTTCATCAATTGTGATTGCTGTGACAGATGCATATTTGGGAACTGGTAGTAAAGGAGAATTGGTTGGTACAATGTGCACAATCTGTTGTACTATACATTTTGTGTCAGCATGTATTTTGCTTTGTGATAGATTGACAATGTGTAGTCCAGACAATTGTCTTACGTGAGACAAGGCAACATAAGGCATGCCATCCTTGAATATACCAGTGCCTATATCTACTATCGCACTATCAAGGCTGAGTCTTTGAGACTTGTGAATGGAGACTGCATAAGCAGCACACAATGGAAACATTTCCATGGCATCACATAGCGTTTTTCAAGTTGAGACTTGACTGTTACTCTGTCTATGGGTGAGGTATTGCACAGTTGTCATACTT
The DNA here is from genome assembly GCA_016271365.2 of Neoceratodus forsteri. Lineage (NCBI taxonomy): Eukaryota > Metazoa > Chordata > Ceratodontiformes > Ceratodontidae > Neoceratodus > Neoceratodus forsteri. The sequence goes on along the minus strand of CM028134.1, from coordinate 312,070,441 downwards.
TACAACAACAAACTCCACAGCTGCACCACTGTACACTGTGCAGAATTCTGGATGTATTCCATGGCACCATTTACAAGACCTTGATCTACATCAATGTTTTCATGAGCATGATAAGCCATTATTTACAGTGGTAGCACAGCTTCCAGACCAGCTGTTTGTGACACATCATTACGAGAGCTCTTCAGATGATCAGCCATTTTGATACCATTGTTCATGATAGAGTAATACCATCTATGGCATCTATGCATGGTAGAGGACAATAGGCTGCTTTTCTCTCTTCATGATGATGTCATTGAACTCTGCACACTGCTTAAGCCTTGAGAATAGACATGCAACATGTAAGCCACCCTTCTGGACATGTGAAAAGATATCACAAGCATCCTGGATAGGAGCATTATTTCTTGTGATCATGCGCTGTCTTAGCATTTCAATGTGGGTGGGTGTGAGTGCACGTGCCTCATTGCGTAATGCTTTGTAAGACATGTCACCTTGTTGTCTCATGTTCTGAGAGAGTTCAGCATATGAGAAGAATTCCCACAGATTGACTTCACCAATGCATCCAATTGTTTTCTTTGCTTGTTCGATGAATAGACTACAGAAAACAAGCTTGCCATTTACAGGGGCCAGCTGAAAGAGATGTCCAAGAACAAGAATGTTCTTTCCACCAAATGGCACATTATCATTGGTTCCTAGTATCTACTGTAGACGTAGGTGGATGAATGTGAGGAGAACATTGTAGACCATGCTGATCTCATCAATTATGAGCAAATGCATTTTGTGAAACATTGATCTCAGTTCATTGGCAACGTCATATGATAATTTTCTATAATCACCACTCTTTCCATGCTCAACTGGCAACATGAATAACCTATGAAGTGTGATTCCACCAATGTTATAAGCTGCCAAACCTTGTAGGAGTCAAAGTAAATAATAATAGATGTTGGTGCTTTGGCAAGATCACACACTCTTTGCTTATGGCTTCAATCAAAGAAATTTTTACCAGTCCCAGTAGCACCACTTACAAACATCCTGATTGGTGTTTGTTCTCACAAAACACTGTTTTTTTCCTCAGGGTTTGATTGCATGCTTGATAGCGCATGCATCTCAAAGTGATATATGACTGTTTGGTATGAGTTCAACTTGTCTACAATGTCATTGACTGACTCTGACAAGTACATGCTTTATTGCATTGTGCCCTCTACCTCTGACATTAGCACAGCTGGGTCATTAGCAGGAAGAGGAGCACCATCTCCTGTGATGCTACAGGTGTGTCATCATCTAGGACTTTCTTTGTGTTCTCTAGCAGTTTTTTTTTCCATTTCAAGTCTCTCAATGTATGTCTCAGAGACATGACTCTGGAAGGTATGATATGTTTCCATGAACTCTTGTTCATACGTATCGGACAATCCTTAATTCAGCTTCTGCTCAAGGTTTGAACAGAAACAGCAGGGCAAAGTAATAATGTTCTTTGCTTTCTGTTGCATTCAAGGTGAGTTTGCAGGTCAATTAGCCATGGTTTACATTTTTATACAATGAGCCATCAAAAGCCAGTGACTTATATATTTGTTTTTCAGTCAGAATGAACACCCCACTTTTAGTTTATACCATTGAGCAAACTTGAAAGAGACACAGAGATCCATAGCACTGTGCCACCATGGATAGTAGTTGTCAATTAAGTTGCTCTTAAGAATACTTGTGGATGTTGGTCTTGTAGCAGCCGACTCCTCAATCACTTCATGGCTCTTAAGAACACGGAGCCTATTCTGCTTGTGATTTACATTTAAGAAATGAATGGAGTCTGATTTACCATATAGACATATACCTGTTAGTCAGTCACTTGCTTCATAGGCTCTGCATTCACGGTGTGACAGAGTCTTAAGCTCTAGTGACAAAGTCTGGAAGACAGTGACCTATCACAGTTTGACAGCTCTTCCCACATTTCTTTGCAGGTTAGTTTGTATTCATGCTTAGTAATGTATGATGTCACATACCACAAGAGCCATTAAGTTGTCTCCAACAAACTGGATGTCAATGTTTGCTTGCCACATCAACAGAAGAGGACTACAGTAATTGATGATAGACTTGATTCTGTGCAGGTAGATACCGCCTCGGTTTGTTTACTTTGCTTTCAAGTGGTGTCACATGGCTGAAAACACATCATTCAGTAAAGCAGCTAGGCAAGCTCACCTTGGGAAGCAAAAACGGCAGTGAATATATCACTGACCTTTGTTCTTAACTTTCCTATGACAGTATTTACCACAGAGGTGTTGTTGAAATTTCTGGAGCAATTCCGAAAGTGTCGTGCTATAGAAACATAGAAACATAGAAGTTGACGGCAGATAAGGACCGCAAGGCCCATACAGTCTGCCCATTTCTTTTTCTACCTTATAAATGTGCCATTGGCCTTTGCTCTGTCAGTGACCTATCTATTCATAGTCATTTGTATTGCTCCCTTATGCCTATCCCATGCCTGTTTGAAGCCCTGCACTGTATTCATATCCACCACTTCTTGTGGTAAGCCATTCCATGCATCTACCACTTTTCTGTGAAAAGAATTTCCTCACATTCCTAATGGCCTCCCTCCATCCTCATGCTGTGTCCTCTTGTCCTCTTTTTTATATTTAAACATATTAGACTCTTTCATCTTGTTTTGCCCTTAAGGTGTTTGAAACGCCTCGATCATATCACCTCTCTCCTCCTTTGCTCAAGGGTATACATATTGAGCTCCGCTAATCTGTCCTCATATAACTTCTGATGCAGTCCCTGCACCATTTGGTTGCCCTTCTGGACCGCCTCAATTTAGATTAATGTCCCTTTGAAGTGTGGCCTCAATGCACTATACGTAGTACTCCAGATGAGGCTAACAACTATCTTATACAGAGGGAGGATTCCAGCCCACCTCCCTCTCACGACTTGTGATACCTCCACTAATACAATCTCCCAACACCCCCTCAGCCTCACTCTACTGCTTTAGAGGTCTGCTTGGATGATTTCAAGGTCATCAGTGATGATGATGATGCCCAAGTCTCTTTCTTCCTTTGACTGACTAGAACTCCTCCCAGCCTATAAGTGACTGCAGGTTTCTCTCCCTATGTGCATGAATTTTTGCACTTCTTTTGCATTAAATCCCGGAAGTTTGCCACTGTTCTGACCATTCTTAGTTTATCCAGATCTCTTCTCATTCTTCCCCACCTCATCTGGATCATCTACTCTGTTGCAGATCTTGGTGTCATCTGCAAACAGACAAGCCTTACCCTCTAGTCCATCTGCGGGTCACTAATGAAGATGTTGAATAGGACTGGCCCCAGGACTGATCCCTGAGGTACCCCACTTGTGACTCTGCATCTCTTCGACTGTATACCATTTACCACCACCTCTGTTTTCTACCAGTCAACCAATTTGCCACCCAGTTGACCAACTGGACCCACCTCGAGCCTACCTAGCTTATTTATCAATCTTCTATGTGGAACAGTGTCAAAGCTTTGCTGAAGTCAAGGTAGGTGACATCAACTGCTCCCCTTGGTCCACCACTCTGGTTACCCAGTCAAAGAAATCTAGGAGATTAATTTGACAGGACCTTCCTTTTGTAAACCCATGTTGTCTTGGATCCTGTCCCTATGCGGATTCCAGGTGTTACACTATCCTTTCCTTAAGGAGTGCCTCCACAATCTTGCCCACTACTCGAGGTAAAGACTGGACCGGTCTGTAGTTCCCAGCCTCCGCCCTGCTACCACTCTTGCAGCCGAGTGGGATCACATGAGCCCTTCTCCCAGTCTTCTCTGGGACCTCTCCCCTGCTCAGATACTCACCAACAACCCTGCAAATGGCTCTGCTAGTTCCTCCTTTAGCTCCTCATACCCTGGGATGTAAGGCCATCAGGTCCCATTGCCTTATCCACCCTGAGCTTAGCAAGCTCTTGTAGGACCCTTTCTTTGTGAAGGGAGTAGTGCTCACCTCCTCCCCGTGTCCATGATGTTGAGCCAGGTTCTGCCCACCTTCTCTTCGTTAGTAAATACTGAGCAAAAGTATCTATTTAGACATGCCTTACAGGTCCTCCTCCTCACTTGCTCCCTTTTCTCCTATTAAGCTTAGCAATACCCCTCTGGACTTTCTCCTTTCACTAATGTATCTATAGAAAGTCTTGTCACCTTCTTTTACTGACTCGTGCTAGTGTTTCCTCAGTTTGGGACTTTTACTCCTTACTGCCTTACCTGCTTCCCTTAGGGCAGTTTGAGTATGCCTCCCTATCTTCATCCGCGCTGTGTTCCATATATTTCCTGAGAGGCCAGCCTTTTGTCCTGACCTTTTCTGCTACTGTATTGAGAACCAAAAGTGGTTTCCTTCTTCTTTTGCACTTCCTTTTCTGTCTAACACAGTGGGATGTTGCTTCAAGTATTGCATCTTTAATGCTTGCCACAACTTTTGCCTGTACCTCCTCACCTGTGTTTCTTTTTGCCAGGCATAGCTTAACTCTGGTAGCCATCCTACAAAGTCAGCTCCTCTGGAAGTCCCATATTTTGCCTTGAAATGTAATAGATTAGATGTAGTAGCCAAATTGAACCATACCCATGATGGTCACAGGCCCCCAGGTAACCTTCTACCTGGAGATCTGTGATCCCTTCTTTGTTAGTCAGTACTAGATCTAGGATAGCCCTGTCTCTTGTGGGTTGCTGTACCAGTTGTTTGAGGCCCTCCCTGCAGGGAATCCACTATGAGTCTAGTTCTGGCAGATATTCCTTGCCGGTATTGACCAATCTGTATCTGGCATGTTGAAGTCTCCCCATTATCAGAACCTCCCTTTAGCTGTCATGTTTTGTATATCTTCTCAATAGTAATGTGTCTATGTGTCCTCCCCTGGTCTGGGGCCTGTAGACAACCCCAGTTCTTATGGCTGTCCCATTTCCTGTTTCCAGGGTGACCCACAGTTCTTCTGGCTCCTTATGTGTATTCTGAATTTCTAGCTTTGATATTTTTCATTAACATACAGGCCCACCCCTCCCCCTTTTTGCACCTCGGTCTCTTCTAGAACAACACATAGCCAGGTACTGAAGTCTCCCAAGTGTGGTTACTGGTAAACCACATCTCACTAATTGCTACTATGTCCAGCTTAGCCTCTGACAGTACCTGCAGGTCTGGGATCTTATTTCCCAGGCTGTGAGCATTTGTGCTACATGATTTTCCATTGGCCAGATTTTGGTGTGTTAGTTGTTGGTGAAGTTTGGCATTACCCCGTGCATCATATGGGAGACAAACCTTTTTTCTTACCCAGATGCAAATGAACGGCAAACACGCTGAATTCCTGTTTGACCCACTAGCTGAGGGAGGAGTGTCTTCCCATTGACGTGAGGGTGCTGCACCCCTCCCCCATTGCTAGTTTAAATATTCTGCAAAGATGTCAAACTTCCTCAATGCTGACTCCCTCTTTAGTCAGATGCAGTCCATCAAATTTTAAAGAACTTTCACTCCCAGAACTGTTGCCAGTTCCCTACAAATCTGTAGTCCTTTTTCCTGGCACCAGTCCTTGAGCCACGTGTTTAGCTCCCTATCTCTCCTTCTCTGACCTTCAGTCCATCTGCTCCCTTCTCCCGGAGGACTGGCAGGATCTCAGAGAAGAGATGCAGACGAAAATAGATGATAGTTTGTCACCCAGCCTAGTCAGGTGTTCCTTGGTATCACAACTGACATTGCAGAATCATTAGTCCCTATGTGTACTAGGACATCAATGTTTTCTCCTGCTTTGTGAACAATTTTAGCAATGCGGTCAGTGTATCTCCATGCTGATGTACCTGGAGACATCTGACCATCACCTGGCTGGAGATGGGTATCAACCCCGAATCATGGAGTCTCCTATGACTGTGAAGTTTTCGAGTTCCTTTGTGCTTGTTTAGTTTTGGTTCCTGATTTGGGTGAGTATTGTTGTGCTACCTCTGTGCTGCAGTGTCCTGCTCTGCAGTGTCTTCTGCTCTCTGTATATGATTTCAGAGATAGAGGCAGATACCTGTTTGAGTGTTTATATGGTTTTGGAGGTAATGTGTTGGAGGCAGAGAGTGATGGGGCACCTGATTTGCTCCTCTAACCACCTGCCAACCTCCTGAAGCAACTACCTGTGCGGTCGGGGTTTTCTGTTGGATGCTGGGGAAATGGTGGGTGGTTCTTATAATGTATTTCCTCTTCAATATGAAAGTTGAGGCATGCAATCTCTGCCCATGCTGCCGGAGCTGAGACCTAAGATCTCCAAGGCTCAGCATGTAGGACAGTGTCCCTAAATCCTGTAAGACTGTCCTTCTGAGAAATTGTTCCACAGTACCTGCAGTTAATGAAATCCATTCCAAATAAGTTGCTGGGTTTGTAACCTAGTCAGAGTAATTAGAAGGAAAAAAGAAGGAAAAAATGCAAGTAATTGTTTAATTGTGCTTTGTTTAACTTGTTATAACAAGTTAAATTACTAGTGCCCTAAATGAGAATCACTTGTGGAGGCCCCACTGATCCGCCCCTTCCTGCTCTGCCACAAGGAGTAATGCATTGTGGTACCCTATAAAGGTGTAGCGTGGGGTGGTTGAGGATGGGGTGGGGGCCTTCCCCTGCCTAGAAAGAAGAACCACGGACAAAAGAACAAGGAGGTAAGAGCAGAAACAATCAGTCAACAATAAATGCAGTAACCCTGACTTATCCTAATGTTAGATAAAACTGTAAAACCTGTAAAGCACCACCTGTAATAATTTCAGAAGATATAACCTGTAAGAAACACTTTGCTCCAGAGAAAAATAAAAGCAGTAACAGAAGATATACCTTGCAAAAGACAATTTGAATCAGAAGATTACAGCAGTAATCTGTTAGCACACACCTGTAGGCACACCTTGTAATAATGCAGAAGAAGGTATACCAGCATACTTCAAGATGAAGCTTAGAATGTCAGATGTTTCATTGTCTCCAATTCATGGGGCATCTTTAATCCACAGCAACATATGTATGTGTGGGGCTCCACGGGCATGGTACTCAACCCTCCAGAAGTAGTGTTCAACAATAACAAGGAGAGGATTTGTCTTAGACAGTATAAATTTTAAAAGACTCTGGAACCGGTGGTGGAAGTAACATGAAACAGTTACTGGATCAAGTGAGCAGAGTTCATTAAGAGTCATTGTTTGGATGTTCTCAACATCAGAGTTTTCCCACCTGAGTATATCAAGCAGATCATCCCAATAATATTCTGCACAACTGAGCATCACAAACCATGTTGCTGGTCCAAACTCTCTCAGCATGCATATTACCTCGGAGTGACATCTGTACCAATATTCTTTGGTACCACACATTCTAGACAAAATAGAAGAAAGACTGACTTGCAGTGTTTCATCTTTGGTCTGCAACTTGTGTAGTAACTGTGCAGCTGTCTTATTATTGAATTCTGTCCCAAGTCTCAATGTGTGAGCAATACTAGCAGATAGGACACTGAGTTCACCTTCCCAAAGAAGGTGGAACAGGTATCGAAACTTGTCATCCTTATGTAGTACTCACGAGGTCCTATACTCAGCTCCTGGTACTTGAAGTTCTCGTTCATCTAATCGACCACCTGAACCAAGTGGGAACAGATCAGGGAAACAACGAGCTTCCAGTGTGGCCTCCCATATACTAACAGGAATGCCCTCCACTTGTTTCATTTGATATAAATCTATGTTATCCATTACTGGGTCTTTGCCGTGCAATGGGTGTATTGTAAATTGCTCATACACATTTTGTACAGTTGTCATGTTAACCTTCTCAAGTATTGACTTGTCAGAGTTGTCTGTGGCAATATCTGATGAGAGACGACTAAATGTGTCAATGTCAATGTCAGCATAGAAAGAAATGTGCTCGTTTAGATATCTCAGAGCATTCTTCACATTGTCTACATTGACAATGTCCTGCCATATTGTTTTGGCCTTTGTTGGCACACCATTTACCAAGATGACTACACTATCGCCCCTGAAACAGCATTGACATTTTCGTGCTGTAAAGGCAGGTAGACAACAGAGCCTTTGGAGAGAGTGTACAAGTTCTTTATTTGGTAGGTCTCATGTCCTTGTATTCAGCCTGATGATCATTTGAAATGTCTTCATGATCTGAATGAGAATCCTTTCAACCAAGTTCAACACTGATATCTCTTTAGGTGTTGGTTCTACTTCCATTTTATTGAGCACTGAATGAGGAGGTAAACTATCATTCTTGATTTTTGTATGACAGTAGTAACAGAGTAACACAGTTGTGACTTCTTCAAAGTCAGACTTTAATAGGAGGCATACACGGAGATGTCCCCACATTGTTTTCCAACATGGAGTATTTTGCAGGTCTACTCTGGCATATAAGTGCTTGTAGAACAATCGTTCACATGACACACAGATTATATCAAATTTCTCTGTTTTGCTTAATTCAAATTTAGCAAACTCATGACCAAAATGTCGTAGGAGATGGTCTTCTTTAATCAGAGATGTCTGAAGAGTAGTTGCTTCTTCATGCACAGTGGCAGTATACCTCAATCTATGGGTTCTTTGCAACTCTTTAACTCAGCAAGTCTTTCAATATCTCCATCATCGAGCAATGCTTGGAATTGCATGTAGTCTCGAATGACAGATCTGACGCGATACAACCTTTGCACAAATTTGCGAATGCCAGCGTTATGCACTGCTAACATACAAAAGTGATGAAATGTGCTGTTGCAGTTCATGGTCTCTAAGCATGCAAGGGAGTGACCCATCAGATCTTTGTGAAGCTGGATCTCACACTTGTCAATGTTATGAAGCAGTGTGTGTCATTCAGATCTCTTTGTGGTTAGAATTGTTGAGAGAAAACTTTTCATAGACATAATAGATTCTTCTCTAATGTTACATGTGCTGTCACATGCTCATTTTTTTGCTGATGACTTTGGATCACTTTCAACCTCATCACCTACATTGTCATTTTTTGGATGGACGGTTTCATGGAACAGAGGTAAGACATTCTGCAGTTTTGCATGCTCATCTACTGTAAAAGTAATGTTTCTACTGTGTGCATGGTTTGTCTCTTCCAAGAAGAATGCTTCTGAGTACTGTGAATGAAACCAGTCTCTTTGAAACACAAGAGAGATATTTTCTCTACTTAAGTGTTCAAAAGATACAATACTGTTTCTCATCTCCTCAATCTTTGTACTCAGTTTGTCAATGGCTGACATCTTTTCACTCCACAGTTGGGAACGTATTGCTAGAGCCACATTGACAAATCATCTTGCTCTTCAGTGAAGTTTCATCAATGAGATCTTAGAACGTAGTCTGTTACCTTTGCATCTCACTATTTTGGAGATCACACATTCAATCCTAGTTCTGTGGACTAGTTTTTTGAAAAACATAAGCTTACTGTGTTGAGCATTAGCAGAGGTACTATGCCTAGCATTCTTTTTCTGTCTCACATGTCTACGCTTTGGTGATGACAGTGCTGGATGTTGTGAATGTAATGTTTCTCTAGGAAGGCTATTTGAAGTAGTTTTCTTAGAGGAGGGTTTCTGTTTCTTTAGTTGTGTATGATGAACTCTGTGCGTGATGTGGAGAGAAGAGAGTTTTTTTATGCTTCTGTTTAGAAGCTTTACCTTTTGTTCTTGCATGGCATTACAAAGAACAAGTAGTACAGCTAGCACTTTCTCTATGTGCTCTGGTTTTATGGCAGATGGCCATGATGAAATAGGTGAAGTATTTCTTCAATATCTTCACCATTGTAGTCCCCTAAGAGAAGTGAAAATACATATATTTAGTAGTTAGCAACACTAGCCACATGGCAGTAGACCAGAAATTGTACATACAAAATATAATATGTAGTATTGTGCTAATAAAAAAATCTGATATGATTAGCATTACTTTGTTATGAATTATTTAACTATTGTGTGCCTTGTACTGTGTACTGAATATTGCAATCACTTCTCACTTGGGCAAAAGTTGATAAAGAAGAATATGTGTGGCAGGTTTATTGGTTGATGTGTTTGGGTAGTGGTAAGTGTTAATTTGTAAAGTTGTTAAATATAACTTGTGGCATTGTTACATGTACTTATGCTAACATATAATGATGAACAGAATAGCAAGCGTTGTGTTGATGGATTGCTGCAATCATACTATAATGGGTCTAGCTGAATGTGGTGATGATGTCAATAATCTTGTTGCATTGAAACTATATTACTTTATTGATATTTAGGATGAAATTAGTACATGAGTCTGATAATGATTGGCTCTTATAGTGAACTAATGGAAAGTTGTATAAGTCAAAATTTGAATATTTTTATTTTTTTGTTGCGATCAAAAAATGTGTCAACTCATGAATGATCCTTATGGTCAAAGAAGGTCATGATCAAAGAATTTGTGGTCTCACAGACAAAGAACATGTAAACCATGTGCTATTAGTATAGAAGCTTGTTAATGTTGCTTTTATTACATGTAGAACTTCTGAACTGTCAACAGACATATGTGCACATTGAGTGGTGACATACTATCTTAATAGTTGAGTTTTTAGAACTTTTAGTGTTTTTTTGCTGAAATCACGTGGTTTTCGTCGCGACCTAAGAATTTTTCAAGTCATGGTTCAAGTTTGCGATCAAACTGAGTGGAGGTCAAACATTTTTCACGCTCACGCTCAAAGATTGTAAAAAACATGGGAATTATGTAAAAATGTTTTAAAAACAAATAAGGCAAGCATTTTTCTTACTTATGGGTAATTTGAATGCTAGGAGGGTTTCTGTACTGTATTGCTTTTGAAAATATTGGCTTTGCACTGTGAGAAACATTTAACATTGAAGTCTCACATTGTTTTCACAATCAAAGATTTTGTATGCTTGCGGTCGATTCTAACAGTCAAACTGAGTCGCGGTTCAAGATTTTGCACGCTCACGGTCAAAGATCGTAAGAATGCTGTAATTATGTGAAAATTTATAAAAAACAAATAAAACCACTATTCATTTTACTTATGGGTTATAAAAATGCTAGGATGGTTTATCTAGCTGTATTTTTTTTTTAAATATTGGATATGGACAGTCAGATACTGTTCACATCGAAGTCTCATGTTATTCTTGTGATCAAAGATTTCGTATGCTCGTGGTCGATCATCATGGTAAAACTGAGTTGCAGTTTAAGATTTTGCATGCTTGCAGTCAAAGATCATAGAAAATGCTGAAATTATTTTCTGATGTCTTTAAATTATATAAAAACAGTATTCTTCTTGTTTATTAGGTAGTATAATGCTATTAGGGTGTGTCCTGTTGAAAAAGTTAGGGAATTAATGTTTTTTCACTGTGAGAGACTGTTAACACCGAGATCTCATGTTAGACTCGCGATCAAAGATTTTGCATGCTCGCGATTGATCCTGGCGATTAATGCGAATTGTGGTCAAAGAAATTGTATGCTCGCGATCAAAGTAATGACTAAGTTAGTCATGTGAGCTTCCTGAACCAATAGAATTAAAGAATAACACTCATGGGACCAATTTAGATCGAATGATCAAGCAGGCAACAGGGCAGATTAACAAAGTAAGTGCTTGGCCAAAATATGATAGAACTTGGGTGTAAAGTAATCTTTCAAGTTTTAAAAAGTTATTTAATAGTGTATTGGCAACTTAGAAACTACTGTATGTATTTTTTACCACTGATATTGGCACAAATTGTTTACTTTAGTTTGATTATTGATGCAGTTTACAGCAACTTTAATATTCTGATATCATCATGGACTGGGAAAGTGTTAAACAGTTTAGCCATAGATTTAAGTGTTTATATATCTGTATTACCAATGAATTGGTTTTGGTAAAGTCATGGAAATAGGTTTTTGAGAGTGTGCTTTGTACAAGCAAAAAAAAAAAAAAGAATTAGCATTTATTGAAAAGCTGTATAATGTTTTATCCATTTTGCAATTTAGTCAGTGAAACTGCTGTGATTGTTTTCTTTAACTACCTTAGTGTCCTTGGGATCTTTCTTGTGGCTTAAAATAGTCTTTATTATTTAGTGTTTGCTAGGGTATTTTTGGTATCTCAGACTGGCTGATCTGTACAAGTTGATAGTGTGCTAAGGAGATTTAGTGTTACTCAGTGCTAGTTTGATTTGTGACAATTGCTGGCTGATCTAATAACACTGGCACTTTCTGGCTACATATGTGTGTGTTTTAACTGTTGTGGAATCCTGACTTGGAATTATATTGTGTGTTGCCTAGCTTAACCAGGCACTGCCTTTGCACTTGTTATATAAAGAGACAAATAGATATATTTAATTTAAGTAATTACATCACAGTACTTCTCACTGGAAATAGTTTCTCATTAAATTAAACTGTGGTTCTGAGACCTGTGCAATCTAATTAGAATAGTAATATTTGTTACTATTGTTAATTATCTCTGTCAAGTAGTAAGAAATGGTTCTACTCACCACTCAAGCAGCTGGCTGAGAAAGAGAGGGAATTTAGTTTGACAGACCATTATGGCTAGTAACTTAGACTAATCAAAATTTTTGTTGTTGGCAAGCTATGAGGTGTGCCAATCAAATTACAGTATTCTCCCCCAAAACAAAAAAAAAAGTTTAATAAACATCATGCGAATAGTAAGACAGCTTATATGCATAGCTAGGACTCTCAGACTGAATTAGCCAATCTGTGAACAGGTTGTTATTTGTGATTGTTTTGTCTGCATTTATCTGGATGATGCAATAGAATAGTTGTCATTGTGGTGGTCCACTTCTTAGTACTTTGTAGTCAGACAGACACAATTGTGATATTTCTACATCTGAGTTATTAAGATTAGTTACTCAGTATGGCAGAAAAATCCACAGTAACTGTATGGATAGTAGGATCAAGTTTGGTGAGAAGGGCAGCAGTGTTCAGTAGATGTGGTCATTTTGGGAATGATTGACACCTACCTGTCTCTTAGTTTGGGAAGGGTGACATGAGATGGGAGCAGCTCATGCCTACCATGTGCCATTTATTGGAGACACACCCAGAACCAGACATACTCTTATCTATCTTGGAGGCAATGATTTGGGTAACAAAATAACTATTGACTTAATAGAGGCTGCACAGTCTGATGTGCAGCATCTTATCAGTATGTTGCCATTGTGTAAAATTTTGTATTCAGATAGTACACAGTGCATGGTCTGGAAAGATGAGGATTACTGTCTTTCACTTGAAAGATCATGCAGGAAGGTGAACATACAAATATCTTATGCTTGGCAGAAGACACCAGGAGAAAGGACTGCTGTGTGACTGGACTTCTCTGCTGGGACTAAAGAAGTAGAACTCTTGTACTTGGAACTTTAATTTAGGGTAAAAAAAAATCTAACAAACAAAACAAAAAAAAAGTGTGTGTTTGTCTGAGTTAACTGAACTGAATGGTTTTCTGAACAGTTATCTAGGTGTAAATCTCAGGTGATTGAAAGGACTTGATAGCTGTGAGGTTTCAAATTACTTCAGAAAGATCTAGTAAGTAGGGGTGGCTTAGCTAGAAGGAAGCTACATTTAAAGACTGCCTTAGAAAGATTTTGCTAGTAGCTTGGCAGAAGACACCAGGAGAAAGGACTGCTGTGTGACTGGACTTTTCTACTGGGACTATATTTTCCATCTTCCCTCCCTTCCACCCTCCCACCCAAAGCTAGTTCTACTTTTATAGGCACATGATTTGACTGACAACAGGAACTTCCTGTTTGGGAGCAGGAAGTGAGTGATCACAGAGCCACCAAAGACCCACCATCCTAGAAGGGCAAGAGGAGCTTTCTGGCCCCCTCTAGCTGCTGGAGGTCTGCCTCTGAGCAAGTAAGGGGTCTACTGAGAAATATTGGATATTCTTGTCTCAGAACAGGACAATCAGGAGCTTAAGGGGCACACAGGCAGAAAGTAAGGAGAGAGAGAAAAAACCAAAGGAACTATTAAGGATTGCAAACAGTTAAGGGGACAGAAATAAGACATGATGGGATTGGTGCAGTGCAGTGGCTGTGGAGTAGCAGTCTTCCAGGAGATGTTCTGAAGGATGTGGTGTTGTCCCATCTGCAGGCACCTCTCTGGGCTGAGGAAGGAGGCTGCTCATCTCCAGGCTGAGTTGGCCAGGATTTGTGGGACCTCCTCTTCCATCCAGGGACCCCCAGTGCCACTGCCGCTGCCTCAGAGGTTGCCAAGAAAGAGGAGCAGTTGGACCACAGTGGGCTCAGGGAGGGTGAGGGTGGTGGAACAGAGGAGCATTCCTCCAGTTGTACTTCTCCACAATTCCTATGCCATTCTAGCAAAGTGTGGTTCCTCCATGGAGGACCCACAGTGGAGACCAAAGAGGATGCTGGGAACCTCCACAAAGGAGACCCACAGGACGGTGGCAGGGGAAGGAAACAACTCCTGGTGGGGGACTCCATTGTTAGGAAGGTAGAACTGGGGGGAGAAGGAGGTAAGGTACCTGCCTGGCACCATGGCTTGGAGGGATAGGGAGCGAATCCTCAGGATTGCCAGAGCAGCTGCACAGGGAAGGGAGCTGGATGTCATTATCCACCTATGGACAAATGACCTGGCTAAGAAAGGGATTAGAGAAGTGCAGGAAGAGTTTGTGGAATTGGGTAGGGGCATTAGACAAGTAGCAAGCACGGTAACCTTCTCGGAGGTGCTGCCCATCTCTGGCGTAGGAGAGGCTAGGGTGTTCTGCACCATGGGATTCAATCAGTGGTTGAAAAACTGGTGTGAAGCTCAGGGATTTGGCTTCATTGGGGACTGGGGGTCCACCTGGAGTGATGCAAGCCTATACTGGCATGATGGGTTGCATCTGTCCAGGAGGGGAACCAAGATCCTAGGTGATAGGTTCAAATGCTTCATTGGCAAGCATTTAAACTAGCCATGAGGAGGCACTGGAAGGAGCATGAAATCCTTGCCCCCAAAAATCATGGTAGTAATGTGGTAAACACCAATATAGAGGTGTCGATAGGGAGAAGGGCAGGGTAAATGGAGAAGCGTGACAAAGGCAAGAAGGACAGGGATGGGCAAAAGGAGTAAGGCCATCAGGAAATGGAGGTAATGAGTACCAATGCCCATAGTCTGGGCAACAAGCTCCCTGAGCTGGTGGCCTTGATGGAAGAGGATTCCTGGATATCCATAGCAGTCACAGAAACATGGTACAGAGGAACCATGACTGGGATGTTAACATACCAGGGTACATAACCTACAGGAGAGACAGGCAGGAGAAGAGGGGAGGAGTAGCTCTCTATGTAAAGGAAGGGATAAAAGCAACTGAACAAAAGAATAAACAGGGAGAAGAGGAGGCACTGTGGGTCACCTTGGAGACTGGAAACGACACCACAATCTGCACAGGGGTTGTGTACAGACCCCCATGTCAGGAGAGAGAATGGACAAGGATATGATAGAAGGCATTCTTAGAATGGCAGAGAAAGGGGAGATACTGTTGATGGGAGACCTGAATATGCCAGATGTTAACTGGAGCACATTTGCTGCAGCCACATCCAAAAGCAGGGCCATTCTTGATGCCCTACAGGTGGCAGGCCTCAGACAGCTAGTTTCAGAACCCACTCATGAGGGAGCAATCTTAGACATCATTCTCTCAAATGAGGGCAGTGAGAGGACCTCAGATCTAGAAGTGGGTTGCCATCTGGGAACAAGTGACCATCGAACAGTGTGGTTTACATTAAACTCAGCTACAGAATCAAGCCATACAAAAGTGAGGGTACTGGACTTCAGGTGGGCTGACTTTGGCAAGATGGGAGAGTGCCTCAGAAAAGCACTAGAAAACAGGCTAGAAGGAGGTGTGGAGCAACAATGGGGAAGCATAAAAACTGCCATCACAGAGGCAGCAAGCCTTTGTGTGAAGCAAATAAACAAATCAAAACAAAAGAAAAAGCCACTATCGTTATCAAGAGGTGGCTGTGAAAGTCAGGAAGAAAAAGATAGCATTCCAGAAGTATAAGGAAACACAGAAAGAGCAGGACAGAGAGCTGTACCAGTTGAGGCAGAAGGAAGCAGGGAGAGAAGTCAGAATAGCAAAGGCCCAAACTGAGGAAAAGATAGCCAACTTAGTTAAGAAGGGGATAAAACAAGCATAGAAAGAAAAAGGGAGGGATAGTGAGGCTGAATAGAATGAATGGTGGGTGGGCAGAGGGGGACAGTGAAAAAACAGGGATACCAAATGAATATTTCTGCTCAGTATTCACAAAAGAGGAGGGGGAAGTGCCTAATCCAATTAACAGAAGCACTCTCGATAGGGGGGGTTGATCCCAGTCCTTTCACAGAAGAAAGGGTTCTGCAAGAACTCCTAAAACTGAAGGTGGACAAAGCAATGGGGCCTGATGGAATTCACCCCAGAAGTCTAAAAGAATTAAGGGGGGAACTAGTGAAACCACTGGCAACTCTTTTTAATAAATCATGGGAGGATGGTGTGGTACCCGAGGACTGGAGGAAGGCAGATGTGATTCCCCTTCACAAAAGTAGGACCAAGACAGAGGCAGGAAACTACAGACCTGTCAGTCTGACCTCTGTGGTAGGAAAAGTGATGGAGTCACTTCTGAAGGAAAGAATAGTTTAGTACCTAGAGGCCAGTGGGGCACAGGAGCCAAGGCAGCATAGGTTCACAGTGGGAAGGTCATGTCAGATGAATCTAATAGATTTCTTTGACTGGGTGACTAAAGTAGTAGACCAGGGAGGGGATGTGGCCATGCCCTACCTAGTCTTTAGCAAGGCATTTGACACAGTCCCACACAAAAGATTAATAGTCAAATTAACTAGCCTGGGAGTGAGTCCCAGGGTGGTAGCCTGGGTAAAACATTGGCTGGACAACAGGACACAGAAGGTAATTGTAAATGGAGTCCACTCTGAAGAAAGAGGGGTTCTAGTGGGGTACCACAGTGTTCAGTACTGGGTCCAGTCCTTTTTAATGTCTTCATAGTGACATTGCAGAGGGACTGAAGGAAAAGTATGCCTCTTTGCAGATGACACAACAATCTGCAACAGGGTTGATACACAGGAGGCGTGGAAAAGATGAGAAGGGACTTAGCAAGGTTGGAGGAATGGTCAGAAGTATGGCAGCTAAGATTCAATGCAAAAGAAGTGCAAAATAATGCACCTGGAAACAAGAACCAGGGGAAGAATACACAATGGTGGGGAGGTAGTAACAACAGCAAAAAGGAAAGGGACCTGGGGGTAATCATATCAGATGACCTTAGGTTAACAAGCAATGTGAGAAGGCAATAGGAGGGCTGAGGTATACTGGGATGCATAGGGAGAGGCATCAGCAGCAGAAACAGGAAGTTGTTATCCTCTGTACAGACAGTTGGTGAGACCCCACCTGGAGTACTGTGTCCCAGTTCTGAGACCCCATCTCCACAAGGACATAGACAGGATGGAGGCAGTCAAAGGAGGGCAACTAAAATGGTGCAGGGTCTGCAAGAGAAGCCGTATGAGGAGAGACTAAAGGAGCTTAATATGTATACCCTTGAGGATAGAAGGGAGAGGGGGGACATGATAGAAACTTTTAAGTACCTCAGTGGAATCAACAAAGTCCAAGAGGGTAGCATCTTTCAGAAAAAGAGACATGCAAGAACAAGGGGACACAATTTAAAGATAGAGAGTGGACGGTTCAGGGGCAATGTGAGGAAGTATTATTTCACAGATAGGGTAGTGGATGCATGGAACAGCCTTCCTGAGGAGGTTGTGGGGTCAAAAACTGTGGGAGAACTCAAGAATGTATGGGACAGACATAAGGCAATTCTTGTGGGGGGTAGGAAGAAATAGGCCGTAGGTTAACTAGAATCTGCGGCCTATCCTGTAGGTAGGGAAATGGGCAGACTAGATGGGCCAAGCAGTCCTTATCTGCCGTCAAAGTCTATGTTTCTATGGATTCCTCTGTGCTATGGGAATGCACACTATTCGTCACCCCCAAATTACCTATGACAAGTATTTGCTATATTTAAAAGATGGTGTGCATCTCTCTAACACTGGCAATTACATTTTTGTTGGGGACCTTCGACATAGTATCCTTACAGTTCTGTGATTGTGTGCCTATAGGATGGTGCCTCTCAAGTACATCACATTTACACTGTGAAAAGAACGGCTCTTTTTAGAGCCACCACAAAATGGTCAAAAAATAGAACTGTTCACATCTTGCACATTGCTGTCTGTATGTTAGGTTGTGAGTGTCTGGCAAGTACAGATTCTCTGCTTTTAACAGCAAAGAAGTGTGATGGTGCTTATTGGTAGATGAGTAAGATGCATATTATTGCTTGATATTGTATGTGTGTTTTTTTAGGTTGGTTGAATTGTATTTTGGTTGTCTGTCATTGTGGTAAAGGCTACATGTCTCATTCTTTGTTGATATGTAGGGTGTGAGTTTTGTTACTGATATATTCCTTAGCTTTTTTGTATTAATAGTTGAGTATGGCTTGTTACAGGGGGGATGCATTATACAAGTATGGCTGAAAATGCGTCATATGTTTCTGAAAATGAAGTGGCAAGCAAAGGATGGTTTTGTGATATGAGGAGACATGTGCTGTTGATGTAGTGTGTTATGTGCCGCTAGGGTGTATTGATTACTGATCTTAGTCATACTGGTTCTGTGTGTGAAATGTTTGTGTTGTTTAAAAGTTTTAACAACATTTTTTATGTTTTTCTTTACACAGCTAGATAACTGTGAGTGTGCTTTCTTGTATCAACAGTCTACTGTCCAGTAAGTATTTTGCTTTTTGTTTTATGTCATTGTTGAATTCGATGTATTTTGTTAGACACCATTGTGACTGGTGATTCGGGGGAGGGCTGCCAACAGGATAAATAGAAGTAAACTGAGAACCAAGTAGAGATATTACTTGTTTACATGCAAGTGAAAATAAGAAATAATATGGAGAGTTGGTAACATGTATTTTCAATACATATCATGCACTAATCATTGTGAACGTCTTAGTATGCTGTGCAGCATGATCACTTAGTGCCATTCCACGACTGCATCCCATGGTGTTGTAAAATGTTGTTAATCTTGTGGAGTATTAAGTATTTGCTTGTGCCAGGAGATCAGTTATGTGAGGAACAGATGGAACACTTCTCAGTGTGTCTCAATGTTGTGCAGCTGTTTCATATGACCTATGAGACTATGATGTCAATATATTAATAATACATCTTTTTTTATTTTTAAACTGGTAGTGCAGCAGCTATGGATATTTCATGCTCATGCTGTTTTGGTAATGTGAGGAAGGAAGTACTGAACAGACTGGGAGACTATGACATCCTCGGTGGCCAGGGAACAGAGGTTGTTGGATGTCTTTCAGGACGTGTTCCTAACTCAGCAGGTGGGGGAACTGACCAGGGAAGAGTGGATACTGGATGTGGTCCAGGCAGACAGTGATCAGATTGGGGGCCTGGAGGTAAGGGAGCCATTGGCGGGGAGTGACCATGCCATGATCTGGTTCTGCCTGAACCTAAGAGGGGTAGAAGGATACACAAAAATGGAGGTAACTGACTTCAGGGGGGAAGATTTAAAGGAAATGGGAAGGATCCTTAAGGAGCATTTGGATGGAATTGGGCCAGACATGGACACTGATTGTAGGTGGGAAATCATCAGGAGGGGGTGCAAGATGCTACCAGCACCTGGCAAGAGTAAGATGAAAATGCGGTAGGGCCCAAAAACCCTGCTGGTGGACCAGGGATGTTCAGGAGGTGGTGAGGGGAAAGAAGGTGGCCTATAGGCAATGAAAGTGCTTAAGGAGTGAAAGGGACTGAGGGGAGTATGAGCTGATGGCCAGAAGGGCCACTAGAGTGGTGAGGGCAGCTAAGGCAAGGAAGGAGCAGAACCTGGCCAGGGAAAGTAGGAGAGAGAACAAGGGGTTCTTTAGATACATGAGGAAAAAAATGAAGGGTGAAGGGCAGATTGGGATTAAAACAGGGAGTGATGGGCACAAGACCTGGGGGAGCAGGCTGAGGTACTAAATAGTACGTCACCTCAGTTTTCACCAAGGAAAATGGGGGGCTGCATCATACATGGGAGGAGATGGTGAAACTAAGGAGGGGGTACCTTTACTGATTGGAGGGTCTGGGGAGGGGTGGGCATCACTGGCAGGTGGGGGGAAGGCAAAGCAGGAGGACAAGGTAGCAGAGGTGGAAATCACAGCAGAGAGAGAGAGTGAGGGAAGCCCTCAAATCCCTTAAGATGGAGAAAGCACAAGGGCAGGATAAATTATATCCCAGAGTGCTGAAGGAACTGGCAGATGTCCTGCCTAACCCCCTGGCAGAGCTCTTCAGCATCTCTCTCTGAGGACAGGGTGGGTGGCCCAGGACTGGAAGGGGGCACATATAGTGCCTATCCACAGGGGGGGATCAAGGGAGGTGGCAGGGAACTACAGGCCCATAAGTCTGACATCAGTGGTGGGCAAGGTGATGGAGGGCATTGTCAAGTAGAGACTGGGGGGACCTGGAAAAGTTGGGGTGCCTGGATGATAGGCAGCATGGATTCGTCTCAGGGAAATCATGTCAGACAAACCTTGTGGAGTTGTATGACTGGGTGAGGAGTGCCTTGGACCTGGGTAGACCAGTGGGCATCCTCTTTCTTGACTTCAGCAAGACATTTGACTCTGTTCCTCATGGGGGCCTGTTGGATAATCTGGGAGAAATTGGGGCGGGGAACCAGATGATCAGATGGATAGGAAATTGGCTCCAGAACTGGACCCAGAGGGTCGTGGTTGGAGGGATAGTCTCATCCCCAAGGAGGGTCATTAGTGGAGTCCCTCAGGGATCGGTACTTGGGCCCCTCCTGTTCAATGTCTACATCTCTGACATAAGGAAGGGTGTCAGGAGTGAGATGAGTCTCTTTGCAGATGACTCAGACTGGGGGTGGTGGTGGATGGGAAGGAGGGTGGCCCTATAGTGGAACCTGGAGGCTCTGGAAAGGTGGTCTAGAAAGCGGAAGCAGGGGTTCAATGAAGGAAAATGCAAGGTACTGCACCTGGGAGCCAGAAACCCAGGCCAAGTGTACACCCTGGGGGGGGGGATGTTACTAGTCTCGATGGCTGAGAGGGACCTGGGGATGGTGGTGGATGTCAAGATGAACAACTCAGAGACTTGTAGGAGGGCAGCAGCAAAGGCCAACAGGATACTTGGATGCATTATTAGGGGGCTCACCTCCAGAAGGAGGGAAGTGATACTCCCACTGTATAACTGCTTGGTGAGGCTGCAACTCAAGTACTGCATGCAGTTTTGGAGGCCACATTTAAAGAGGGACATTGAACTCCTGGAGAGGGTCCAGAGGAGGGCAACCAAAATGATTTAGGGCTTGGGGGATAGGACCTATGTGGAAAGGCTCGAAGAGCTAAATATGTACACATTGAAAGAGAGAAGGGACCGGGGGACACGATAGAGGTCTTTAGGCACATGAAGGAGGTAAATAGGGGAGGAGCAGTCAGGTGCTCTGAAGGAAGATGGGGGCAACTAGATGGCATGGGGGAAGCTGGATGGGGAGATTCAGGGGAGAAAGGAGGAGGTGCTACTTCACTGAGAGGGTGGTGGAGTCATGGAATGCACTGTCCAGGGGGCTGATGGAGGTAGAAACGGTGGAGGGGTTCAAGAGGGGGTGGGACAGGTACAGGGGAAGGGTTCTGGAAGCAAAAAACAGTGCAGTGAGAATATCTGGGACTGGGAAGGCAGAAGCCAGAGAGGGAGAGAGGGGCAGCAAGGTCAGCTCCCAGGGTGGGGCTGACCAAACGAGCAGACACGAAAGACCATTAGGACTATTCTGCTGGCATTTTAGTATGTTAGTATGTGTTTTAATAACAGAGATATTGTTAGCTCAGAGTTTACAAGTTACTAGACAGATTTGATTGTGAGTGGCAAGCAACACAAACAGTAGTAAGGTAGAACAGTATCTATGTAATATCTAATAGTTTTTTATGTAATCTCTTTTTTTTATCTTGTTTCAGATTACAACCCTGCCAAAGTTGTGGAGTGATGCAGAGGTGCTGGCTCTGGTTCAGGCTGTGAGAGAGCATGCCAATGCTATGATTTCAAGCGTGCAACTAACCTGAGCCTGACCCATACATGCAGCAAGATAGGTGTTTGGTTATAATGGGTCTTCACATTTTTCAACAGAGCTAGACATGTGATAGATGACAATGGTGCAGTCAGCTGTATTTCTTGCAAATTTGTTGGATGTTCCTGGGACAGTGTGCCATCAACAGCTTGATCATTCTGCTGTATGTACTGTGAATAACTTCTAGATTTTCTTGCTGGTACAGTGGGGTTTGTGTGAAAGCTGCTTGTGGACATTGTGAAAGGACAGTTATGAAATGGGCAAAGGATTTCAAGCAATCTGATTGATTGTTTGTTAGCCATGCATTACATGTGTCTAATGCACAGCTAAAACTAGAACCCCCATTTAGAATACACGGGCCCATTTTATAAGCTCAGTAAGCCACTCCGGGGATGTGTATTACACAGTTCTAATGCACAGCTAGGGGACTGGATGCACTCAGCCTGTGGTCTTGTGCCTCACTACGTCCCCCTAGCTGTGCATTAGAACTGTTGAATGCACACCCCATTGTGTCTTATTGCTTACATGTAGGCATCCCAGCAGTGCTCTCCTGTCTAAACAGGTACTGAGACCTGTATGTATGCTGCCAGGTAGTTGTATTGGGCAGGACATCACAACATACAGAAATGTTCACTAGGCTCCTGAACAACACAACATACTACGTGTCTGTGTGTTTAGCTGCAGACCATGTCAGCATGGTTGTTAGCATATTGGTGGATGTAATACTACAGATATGTCTATGAATTTACTGTGATGTTTATCAATGCGTTCCATAGTATAGTGTGCATGCATATTGGTGTATGCTGTTAGCAAATGGTGTTCAGCTTTACTGTGCTCTAGCAGTCAGTGGGTGGATAGATGACTTGTGGGTGGGGATGTGGCACATATTGATGAGTGGGTAACATTGTGATGCTTTGAGTAAGTGGCCAGATGGGGAGGGGGATATTGCTTAAGCACTACATTCTTTTTTTCAGGATCTGTGCAGTTAGGTTTGGGAGTACACTGTCTGCCCTGCTAGGAATACTGCATTTGTAATATATGTGGTTAGACTAGAGCCAATCTTTCTAGATAGGTCAAGAAACATGACAACCTATCATTTGCAGTGTTATAAAGAAGATTCACTATGTTTTTTTTCTTTTTTATGTTTTTTCTCAGGTTAGTCGTGCCTTGGGGAAGCAGGAGAGCAGAAAATCTCCTGACACGTGTCGTAGGAAGTGGAAGATCACCCGCCAGACACTTTTTAAATCTAAGTCTGCAGAGGGTGATATGCGAAGGAGTGTCCAGGAGTGGAATGACATAGCCTGTGCTATGTAGGAGGATGCAGGAAAACCAGAGTTTGGAGATTGCCATCACTCGTGTGAGTATATATTTTAAAATGTTGTGATGCAAATATTTAGTTTGTGACTGAAAAGATTGCTTTTTTTCCATATTTCAAATGAGGTATTAGCATTTATTACTAAACTGTTAGTGATATGTACTATTATACTTGTGTGACTATTGCTATATCAGTACTGATGTGTAAGAATGACAGGTTAGCAATTGTTAATTGAGGAGTGTGTTTGTAGTGATATGGACTTTTTTCTATGGAAAAAGAATCAAGATTACATTAATTCTTTCAAAGTAGTCAATGATACTTTTGTGGTGGTATTCTAGTGCATGTAATATTCAGAACATGAGCTGTTCTGATATTTAAATGTTACAAATGATTATTTTTAAAGATAGGCAGGTGAAATCTGTGGACAGGGTACTGATCATAACAAAAGAGTGGGATATTGTGTGACCAATAGTATGTGTTTTGTACAGTGTTCATTATTAAATTGCTAGCTGATGATGTTTGCGAATTTTCTTTAGTTTTTTTGTTCACTCAGCTAGACCAACTGTGGAACCTGCATCCTCCCATACTGTGCAGCTGCAACCTCTCCCGGAAGGTGCAGCTCGAGGTGCTCCAGTGGAGCAGCTACTTGTGCTCGACTCTGCTGGTGAGTTATTATAATGTACTGTTGTCTGTATTATTATTTAATAGGTGCTATAGCTGTCATAGGGTATGAGAATGGTTACTGTACATCTGTGGTCATATAAATTCTTCTTGTATCTAGTTTGCATAATGTTAGAGGATGTGCACACCTATTTGAGGCATCTAATTGGGTGAAACACTTCTGTAGCTGGGCATCTATCAGACAATAGACACAGACCTGCGTCTGTGTGTGATTGTGCACAGTGACACTGAATAGTGAATAGTTTTTAAAGCATATTCTGATGGTAACTTTTGAAGTTTTCATCACAAAAGAAATTTATCGTGTTTTTTAAAGTTACAATTTTGTGTAACAGTTATTTATCTTCAAAGTGAGATAATTTCAAGCACAATAATACCATCCAGGGTGGGCAACATGGGTAATGGAGGGCCATCCAGGGGTTATAAAGCCAAGTGCCTGTGGCGTAAGGTCTCATCACACCCCTGGGTGGTGCAGTATTGTACAATAACATTTACAATGTTGGGGAATGTTTGCTTGCTTACTAGTTATATAATTGTTATATTTTAAACAGGTAGTCAGGATGAACTGTTCACTGTATTATGCATCCAACATATTTTTAATCAGGAAGTGGTGTAATAAAAAGTATTTATGTATGTGTTTAGTATCATTATGAGTATTCATGTGTAAAGGTGTTTTATCAGTGAGAGACTATTACAGATTGTGGATACAAAACAAGATGATTCCACATAGATGTAAATTATTCAATTTAGTATTCTAATTAGTGAATCAGATGTGTGTTCTGTGATTTACTGAAACAGTACATTGTATGACACATGTGAAGATTGAGGAGTTTGAACAACTGGTTATGGTGATATGTATATTTAAATATACAGATTTTGATATTGAGACATAAATGACTTATTTTGTTTACCTATGTTTTTCAGAGGATGAACCATCTGCAGAGGGTGCTGCTGGAGGGAAGGACTCCACAGAGGGGATATAAATTGTTGAGATTGAACCCTCTGTGGAGGAGGAGATGGCACAATCTCCAGCAGCAGGTCATCCTTCATCACCTGCCGGTCCAGGAGGGCCTCCAGCTGAGGAATGTGAGTACTTCTTATATAGCTTGTGCTTTTATTATTAAAGATTAGTATGAAATGTAGACAATATTGATATTTTCAGACATACCACCACTGCAGTTAGTTTACAGTCCCAGTTCAAAATGTTTAACCTTGACGCAGTGACCGGGTATGAGCATGCTTATCTATCGCAATGTTGCTAGTCATGGTAGATTGTCTAGCTACCTTTTCAGCGTATTCCCAGAAAAGTTGTTACTCATGACTGGTTCTGCTTCAACTTGTTATTTATGAGTTTGCTGTTTGAATACAAACATCTTTACTCTGAGAGCAGTAGTCACAACTGTGTGTATCCTTTGTCCTACTGCATCTTAATTTTGTGTTACAGGTTTATTATACTGTAGTAAGAAACAATCTTGGGTCTGATTCTTCAATTTCACATCAGAGCATGGACTTACAAAAGACTTAGATAGGAGTATTACATGAGAGAATCGCATGTGGTGGGAGTGTGCAGTGCTTAATCAGCATGTCTAACTTTATGTATCAGTAATGGTCATTTTTTTTTTGTCTACTGTGTATATCGAGAGGCCTGAATAAAAGTAATAGGTAGGTTATATATATATAGTTTTAAAATGTTTTCTTAGATGGAGAATCTACGTGTCACCGTCAGTGTTTTCTAATAAAATATCCAACAAGGGACACAGAATGTGGCACAGTTGTACATCATGTTAATTGAGTGTGTAATGGTGAACTGTGTGGGTTTTATAAATGCCATATGTGTTTGTATGTCTGTCTATTCAAGAAGTTCAATAGATATACAATGGTGTATGGGTAAATATGGAGAGATAGACAGTAGTAAATGCTTTTTCGTCTTTAGTGGTGTTTAGTTTACTGTATATGCTCAATGTTTGTATCTTTAATACGTAGTTAGGTTGTGAAACACTGTCAGAGACTGATTAATGTGAATATTTAGTATTGGGTACATACATCTTAAGGATTTGTAAGAGATGACACAGCACTACAGTGATGGTTATTATCAAAGTGGTATGTGTTAGTGTTTGAGATATTGAGTGAGAATGTGTCAGTTGCACCATTGTATCACTGACTTACACTGAAATGCTGTTGTCACAGATCAGATGGTTATAGAGTGTGGTACAATAGTATTCACTCCTTGAATAGACAATATATCTGCACATGTAATGGGGGGGTTGCTGGTGTTCTTACTGGTCAAATTTCAAACATTGCACGTGCTTGAACTAGTTTCCAACTGCTGTTACATAAATTTATATAAAAGCTGTTTACTGTTGGGCGTTATTGTATGTCTCATAGTGACAATAGTTGCACTGTGCACATGTCATTCAGCATGATGGTATTGTGCTGTGCAGTGTTACAACTGCAACAATGTAGACATGATGATTTTTCTTAATGCTAGACATGTTATACATACTTGATATATGTTGATTTATACACTGCTTTAAAGGATACTGAGAATAAACAACTATTGTTGGGTTGAGAGAATGTGATCCGGATACACTATGTGTAGTATTATTCTATATATTTCATGCTGAGGTCACATGTGTACATAATAAACAGTGATAACTCGTATCTTAAGTCAGCGCATGTTTTTATTTGTAAGTGCAATTCACTGGAATACATTAGAGGTATTTTATATATTCTTAACAGACAGTTTCAGTAGTCTATTTTACAAAAGACCAATACGGTTCCATCTACTAACATTATTTTTCTTGTTTTTTTTCTTTTGTCTACACAGGGCAACTTGCTGTTCTAAACAAAATTAGTAACACCCTCAGCCAGCTGCTTGAGACTGTGTGGAGTGGCAACAAGGCTGCTGCTGAACACGCCCATGACTCTGCAGCAAAACTGAACTATCTAGTAGGGCAGGCAGGTGAAATTATTCATCTAGGCAGAAAGATTATTGATTTGCTGCAGTGTCACGGGCGTGTAGGGCATGCGGCATTAGTTGCCACTTGTGGGTTTGAGCAGAGCAGAGCAACAGGGGCCTCACTAAAGCAATCGAGTAATTGAGGGACTTGGGGGAGGCCTCTGTTGCTTTGCTTGAGTCCATGCACAGTCTCATGGTTCAGCTGGCTGAGAACCAGTTGGAGGCCACAGAAGCAATTCATCAGCTTCTGCACCAGGACTTTCAATACCTAGAGGATGACCAGCCCTCTGAACAACCTCAGCATGAACTCCTCGAAGGTGCCTCTCCAACATCTCCACCAAAAGCTGCTACAGAAGAGGGGCACCTAGCTGCACCTACTCCTGACCAGACTTTCACTTCCTCGACACTTGTCAAAAGTTGTGATTTACCAGTTTCAGTTGATGATGATGACCCAGTAATAATGATAGGTAGTCATGGTGGTCATTTGTAGTCCAAGTGTGTCCTGCCTGAAAAATCATGTAGCATACCCCCCCATTTCATGGCTTAAAAAAATAGAGTCCATTAAGCAGCATCAGGGACATGTTAAAACTAGAGCATCATTATCCCTTGTTTGCCATTTTTTTGTGCAAGATGCAAATGATGAGTCAGTTGCAATCTGCCAGGTTTGCCAGGAGCGTGTGAGTCGAGGTAAGAAGAGGAGCCATCTGGCCACAGGAGGACAGCATACACATCTTAAGAACAAGCACATGGCACTGTGGACCCAGCACAAGATGGCAGCTAATACCTGTACCACAGTGGGGCGTTCACCCTCGTCATCAACCATAATGAGCATGTTATTCCCTTCCATGACTGTAACATCAAGGAGAAAATTAAATGTGTGCAGTAGTGATGAAATAAGAGCAGATTATTACAACAGACATGATGAGGTGGAGGAGAAGAATGATTTTGAAATCTTGTCCAGTGGTGGTGAGAGCAGCAGTTTTGGTGGTGGTGGTGGTCAATGCAGTATGTCTACCACCTGTTGGTAAATCTGGGAAAACAACTGTATTTCTGGGTTTGTAATCACCTGTGCAACCGTCTTCATCACATGTTCAAACTCCACCCCCTGCGATTCACAGAGCAGAACCATTTGTCATCACACCCTGTGTAAAATATTTAAGTCAGCCAATGTTACAAAGTGTTTTTGAGCATAAGCTGAAGTACCCACCCAATCATACAGTGTCACGTGAACTTAATGCTGCTGTAGCTGAAATGCTGGCAATTGATCTTTTGCCCTTGTCCTTTGTGGAGAATTCTGGGTTCTGGTGGTTTGCTGCATGTGCCTGTCCAAAATGGAAAGTCCCATCCAGGACATACTTTTCGACCCGTGCTGTCCCCGAGTTGTACCGTACTGTGTCCAACTCAGCAAGACATTCCCTTCAGCATTCTTCCTCTCCATTCATCCATTTAAGTATGGATATGTGGACAAGTGGCAAAGAACAGTGGGGAGTTCATATTTGTGTATAGCTGCACACTGGGCATGGGTGCCTGGGGTTGTTTGTGATGTTGGTAGTGTGAATAATCAGTGTAGTAAGGTGGAGTGTCATGGTAGCAACATTACAGGATTTCAACAGCATGCAACAATTCCTATGCATGATGTGACCTGTTTACACACTGGTGAAAACATGCTGAACCTGATACTGACTGAAATTGACAAGTGGCTGAATACCCTGTCCCTGATAGCTGAGTTCATTGCAAGTGACAATGGGTCAAATGTGGTGAAATGCATCACGAATGGTGTCTTTTTTCAGGTTCCATGCATGGCCCACTGTTTAAATCTTGTGGTGCAGGAGTTTCTGCAGCACTCTGATATAAAGGAAATGCTGACAGTTGCACTCTGTATCTGTTCCCACTTTTCATGCTCTGCAAAGGCCCATGACCAACCTCGGCAGTTGCAGATCCAAAACAGCCTCCCACAGCACTGGTTGAAACTGGAAGTTGTCACCCAGTGGAACGCCACTTTATACATGGCAGAGAGGTTGTATGAACAGTACAAATCCATCTCAGAATATCTTATCCTGCACACTTGCTGTGACAGTTCTGGGGCCTCCATGTCTATGACGACTGAACAGTGGTGCCTCATGGACTCTGTAATAACAATCCTGAGGCCTTTTGAACATGCCACGAAGGCAGTGAGTGGTGAGTTTGCCTCCATTAGCCAATAAATTCCACTGCTGTGGGTGCTAAGGCAGACATTGGTGAATGTACAGCATAGCCTTGATGTTGCTGGAGGCAGTCCTAGCAGTGTGTTGCTAAAACACATGTTGACAGTATTTGACCAGAATTGTCGCATCTTGAGCATTCATCATGGTGACAACTTTGCAATAGCAACAATTCTGGACCCATGATACAAACATGGAATTGTCTGAGTGCTGGAGGGTGGGCCTGAACAGGTAAAAACTGTCAGTGGGCAACTGGTGCCCTTGGTTCACGGGGCACAGAAGTCACTTGTCAAGGTCAGCAAACCTCAGCAGCATAATCAGGCTGAAGGTGAGCCTGAAGGAGTAGTATCAAGCATAGAACAAACAGTTTTCCACAGTGCTCACAGCACTTTCGAGTGCTAGGACAACGTGAGGCACACCTTGGGATAGAAACCAAATAAAAACAAGTCGTCCTGCACAAAGGTGCTAATAATCCCAAAATGAAAATGAAAACTCCATTTGTATTGTTAGATCAACAGCTTTATTGCTGCATGAAGATACAGGTACTGGTATTACCCAATATGAGCTCATTGGAGTGAAGTGCCAAGGCTGTTAGGTAATTCCCAGTACATGTATGTTCATGCAGCAATAAAGCTGCTGATCTAACAATATAAATGGAATTTTCATTTCCATTTTGGGATTATTAGCACCTTTGTTTGTGCAGGACGACTTGTTTATTTTTAGTATCAAGCATATCCTGTAACGGGAAGGGGACTGCAGTTCTAGGTGGTCTGTCATCAAAAGCAGTTGGCATTAACCCACTTTGGGAGGCTTTGTCCCAAGTGGGGATTTGTGACATAAATGATTGTGGAGAAGTGGACGATGCATCAACCACTGGACTTTGAGCAGCACAGTGAATGGTTGAGTCATATTTGACTGAAAAAAGGCCTCTGTCAATCACTGATGATCCCCTTTTTATACTGGAGTGGAAAGGACAGTGAATTGCCAGAGCTGACAGCTGTGGCACTGAAGTACCTGACATGCCCACACTGTAGTGTGAGTGTTGAGAGGGTATTCAGCTCAGCAGGTACAGTAGCTTGGGATCATCATACAAACCTCTGCTGCAAATGTCAGTTTGCTGACATTCATAAAAATGAATGAGAGGCTCATACCAGCTCAGACTGCAACCTTAGTATTCATACCGCAGCATAGTCATGGTTTTGCTGATGTTGTAGAAAGGGACCATCCTGGTGGCAGTGGCAGCATGAAACAGCCTACCATTGATGTAGATGATAACACAATGGAGAAAGAATTTCCCAGTGGTCAGGATTCAGATGTAGAAGACTGTGAGGGCAGCTTTCTTTATGAGAATGATGATGAATGATGATGAGGTTAATGTTGGCAGGTTTTAACTTAAGTGGTTGATAGGCTGTCACATTTCTTGTATAATACATGTTTTCTTTTTCATAAAGTTAAATCAGTGTCCCACTCATAGTGACTCAAATTCCACATGTCACATCACATTTATAACACAGAGCACAGTATATCCTATCCCCTGGACTACCACTACCATAAGACTGTTGTTACCTGTTCACCACTGCCGCCATCTGGAATGTGATCTTGTGTCCCCCTGGACTACCACCACCACCATAAGACCACTGTTCACCACTGCCACCATAAGGAATGTGACCGTGTACCCTCCTGGACTATCACCACCCTAAGACCTCTGTTCGCCACTGCCACCATAGGGAATGTGACTGTGCATCCCCCTGGACTGCCACCAACATAAGACCGCTGTTCGCCAGTGCCACCATAGGGAATGTGACTGTGCATCCCCCTAGACTACCACCACCACCATAAGACTGCTGTTAGTCTCTGCCACTACCACCTGATGCAGGAAGATATGAGAGGGAATGTCATCATGTGCCTCAGCTATGACCGCCACCACCACCACCATTGTGACAATGTTTTCCATTACATGTCTTGACCATGCCAAGGCAGAGGGAGTCAAACAGGAGACCACATCCATGAGCCACAGGTACAAAGCTTCTTACTATTAAAACTATAAAGTGAGTATGTGTGCTAATGTTTTTCATGCTATTCAACTTCCTTTGGCTGTATGTTTTGTTTTCTGTTGCTATTCTGAGCTGCAATGGTCAAACACATACTGTCAACTTATTTATTTTTTTTTTTTTACAGGTTAACAACAAATGACTCTCCTTCACTGATGGTCTGTATCAATGGTACTACAGCAGTACTGTCTACAGGAATCTATGGGATATCCATTTCCAATCCATACTGTTAAGTATATCAATTTTATTTCATCTCTTCCTTTTTTTTCATAAGAGTGCAAGAAATCAGACTGATGATTCATAAACTAGGTGACATGTATGTCACAAAATAAACTTCTGCAACATATCATGCACTGTATTCCAAATTTGCAGCTGTGCAGCTATGACAGTGTTGAAAAAGTTGGACTCAGGTTGTGTTAGTTTTACTTGACAAGATGTGGTTTTAAAATGTAACTTGAGTTGAGGCACAGGGGCACTGACACAGTGTATTTTTTACACAGCCTGGTACAAAATTAAATTGTGATCTGATGATTGCAGTGAGACAGCTTGCTATCTGTGTTAATCTAGATACCCATGGTGGAACAGCCACAGCTTAATCATAATGTCTTACTGCTGCAATCAAGTTGTAATAAATCCTTCATTTCTTTCTTTAGGAAATTTCCAGATGCTTTGTGGTGCCATAGTTGCCTTATCCAAAGAACTTCTTCAACATCAAGCCCCCCCCCCGGGGCTGGGGCAGATATGCAGCAAGCAGAAGTAGTTTGAATCGATGACCATGACCATCATTACCAGACTGGAGAAGGATGCAGATGAAATCTGTGAAGAAGTAACCAAATAAAAAAACATTAATGAGACCTACTTGCAAATATGCCCCCCCCCAAAAAAAAACATACTTACCTTCATTGGCTTGAAAGCATTCCATTTCTAATTTCAATGCCAACATTTCTCATCAAGCACTGGAATTTGCACACCAACAGTATGTGACCTGTGATACAAAACAAAAATACTATGAATACATGTATATATGTGTCAACCCCCCCACCTAGAATATATGTGTGTGTGTGTGTGTGTATATATATATATATATATGTATATCAACTCACCAAGGCTACTATTAGTGTACACACAAAGGGCACCCTTCCATCCAGTTGAGGTGATCACATCACATTTGCAGGAATCGCAGCAGACTTTGAACAAGCAACAGTTCTCTCATGGTCATCATTTCTGATGGAACACTGAATGGATTCATGTCATGTTATCCCTCCTTCACACAGTTTGGCAAGACACTGTGTATCATGACATCATCATCATCACAGGAAGTTAATTTTCTGAACACAAGACAGTTGCATTTTGGGGATGCAGAAAAATGCTGGTGACTCTGGGTGACCACTGAGCACATGAGTGACTGTGCAATAAATTCTGGGGGACTTTACATGAGGTGTACTGTTCCCATTTCACTTCGTCAGCACTTTGGAATTTTCTGGACACAAGATAGTTGCATTCTGGGGATGCAGATAAACTCTGGAGACTCTGTGTGGCCACTGTGTGCATGAGTGACTGTGCAATACATTCTGGGGGACTTTGCCTGTGGTGTACTGCTCCCTTTTCACTTCATCAGCACTTGGGAATTTTCTGTACACAAGACAGTTGCATTTTGGGGATGCAGAAAAATGCTGGGGACTCTGGGTGACCACTGTGCATATGAGTGACTGTGCAATAAATTCTGGGGGACTTTGCATGTGGTGTACTGCTCCAATTTCACTTCATCAGCACTTGGGATTTTCCGGAACACAAGACAGTTGCATTTTGGGGTTGCAGAAAAATTTTGGGGACTCTATGTGATCACTGCACACATGGGTGACTGAGCAATGCATTCTGGGGAACTCTGCATGTGGTGTAATGCTCCTATTTCACTTTGTCTACACTTAGGAATATTCTGGACACAAGACATTTACATTGCATGTGTTGTGAGCACATAATGTCATAATTAAAGTATAAATTAAAGCAGCAGTGCAACAATCTGGTGAAAATTTGGACCTATACTTTTTTATGCTATTTTAGATTGCCAGCCACTTACCTCCTGACTTGTATGATACTCTTCTTTTCACAATTTGTGTCTGGTTTAGTACTTTTTTTCATGTCTGAGAAAATAAAAGGAGCACTCCTTTTAATATGGCTTGAACCAGGTTTTCATCAGTATTTGAAGCTGTTTTTGAACAAATATTGTTCTGTGAGGTCAGAAAATGCTGCCTGCTGCATAATTGTTAATTTTACTCACAACAGAAGTGATATACAATTGATGGACAAAAACAGCGGAAAATATTGATGAAGACCTGGCTCATACCGTATTAAAAAAAGCACTCCTTTTATTATTTCAGACATGAAAAAAAGTACTAAAGCAGGCTCAAATACTGGAAAGAATTGTATCATATGATACAAGTCAGGCGATAAGTCAAGTGGTAATGTAAAATAGCACAAAAAGTATAGGACCAAATTTTCACCAGATTGTTGCACTGCTGCTTTACTGTCTAATTCAAAAAAGAAATATTTCTGGAGCCTCAGTAATGTTTACTTTGTGATGGGACTCGTGAAGTGTTTGTCATTGCAGGATTGCAGGACTGTGAGCAGTGCAAGTATGCTGTGCTAAACTGCATATGTGCCGTCAATGTTCTTTCCTGTGTGTGCAGACATTGTCCAGCTTCATGCAAACATATATATGGTGTGACTTGTTGCAGTATCTAAAGAATAAAGATAAGAAAGCATATATGATGTATATTTCATGTGTACCATCAGCACCGGCGGAGTAAGTGTTATGATATTTTTCAGATGTCTTGGGCCACTATGCACATCAGTCACTCACAGTGCACACATGACTTTGCAGAGATAATAGCACAAAAAACACATGCTCTCCTAAATGTCATGTGTGCAATATGTGACTAAGGTGCACTCTGGCCAGGCTCTGAAAAAATATCATATCACTTAGTCCGCTGATGATAATGGTGACAATAAAATATACGTTATATATTCTTACCTCTATTCTTTATACCAGAAACACTGCAACAAGTCAGCATATATATGTTTGCAAGAAGCTGGACAATATCTGATGTCACACAGACACAGAAATCAACACTGACTGCACACATGCAATTTAGCACATTATGCTTGCACTGCTCAGTCCTGCTTTTCCACAGCCACTCCACAACAGAAAGTAAACATTACTGAGGCATCAGATTATAATAACAGGGCAATAAGGAGCATGTATGTATGTGTATGTATATATTTAAACTACTACTGTGGCCTTCCCTCTCTCTGTTATTAAACAAAAGACAAAACATTACAGTGGTGGTGGGGGGTATGATGCAAAAAAAAGCTAATGGGAGGATCCCTTGCTGGTCCAGCAGCAGATGGAGCATCGACACAATCTGCAACTAGTGTCACTCTTTCTGCTTCAACTGCTGCTAGACAGCACCGACCCTCTCATTGTTTTCTTCCACTGTGGCCCACAAAAGTGCTATGTCTGCCTGAGTTGCAGGCATTGTGGGGTCCACTGGTTGTGGTACATCAGGTAGAGGTGGTGGTGAGGATGGTGCTGCTGGCCGTGGTGGAACAGCTGCTGCTGTGGCCCTCCTCCTCCTGTTGCAGTGATGCACAACAGCAGCATCCTCTGTCACTGCCACAGAAGGGCCAGCAGGTGGAGGCCTGGCCCATTCTGCAGCAGCCTGCCACTCCACCTTGTGGTGGTTCAACATATGGGTGCACTGGCTCCCAGTCCTCAGATGTGTCCCATGGAGGCCATGGTGCACCTCCACCCCACAAAGTATACATACCACAAGGTTGCTGTCCCCCCCAACACAGTTGAAAAACTGCCAAATTGGGGATCTGTTGAAGGGACCAGGCATGGGAAGGGCAGATGCAGTGCCAGCAGCATGGTCATGGTGGGGCTCAACCTGCTGCTGTGGGGGCTGTGCTGCTGGAGCTCCTGCAACTGCCACTGGTGGTGGTGGTGAACTTGGAGGACGTGGTGGTGCTGCTACTTCTGGAGGGGGGGGACCAAAGACATTAGAGCAGTCCAACACCACCTGATACTGCCCCCCACATGTGCAAATGACTCCCCTACTGTCAGAAATGCTGCCACATAGCTCCAATGCCCCAGGCACAGTCCCACACATTCCCTATGAGTCCTGACTTGGACAGTCCACATCCTGTCCCTACTTCATTTAAAAAATAATCCCTTCTTCCCTCTCCGACTAGCAACGCCATTGGCAATGACTTCACCAACACTACACAACACAGAACACACACTCATACAACACAGGCACACACACAGTCACACACACACAACAAAACTTATAAAACAAAGAAATCAGTCACCACAAGAAAAAAATTAACTGCCAAAACAGTACAAAAAAACCCCTAAACAATTAGCTTTTAAAAAAGCTTTTGGGTTTGATCACATATTCACATTTAAGAATAACAACAACCCTCTCTTCTCCTGCACAACATGCATCCTCTCTGTTACTCAGCACAGGAAAAAGTGAAAGTATCTGCTTGTATGGCTCACTTCCTTCCTACCTGGCTAAAGCATGTGACTTACAATACTATAAGCTATGTGATGTGTGCGGGGCTGCCTATATTGTTGTCACTTCTCCTTACTTCACGTTAAGGCAGAATAACAATGCAAAGTCATAATAACGTAGCGAAGTGAGCACTTTGCAATGGTCACTTCATGTAGCGCTAGGACAACATGAAGTGACCACTTCATGTTCACTTCGCCAGCGGAATTTAATTTCACTGCATCTCTACTCACCACCTCCTTGGTATTCATTTAAAAAAACATATTAGATTTGACCAGTGGGACTCACTATTATAAAATAAATGACATATTAAGTAAGTACTGAGAGTCCTGACTGGTGTTGTTACCTGCTCAATCACTGCCCCATCCCACACCCACTCTTCTCATTAGCTCACCCATTTCCTGTCTCTCACCCTACTACCACAATAAAAGCTTCGCTATGCTCTAAAATTTCTTCACCTTTTTTCATTAAATCAGCCTCACTTGCCAGTGGATGGCCAGTTCGATTACTGCCCCACCTACCTGTGCTTGTCTCTCTAATTCACTCATGTCACAGAACTTACTCAGCAAGTCGTGAAACAGCAGTATCTTAGCACAGCACTCATTAAAAAATGTGACCTGAACTGTACTCCTAAACACATGCTCACAGCCTCCCAAACTGAATTTCTCAGTATTAGTGTGGCATTCTGGCATTTTGCATAAGGGGATACAAACTAATTTGGGTACCAGCTGTTCAGTACTCCACTACAAGTTTGCATCTTTTCTTTCTCCTTAGTGCTTGCACTTGTCAAGACATAGTATATTTAAAATATACTTATGGTAAGAGTAATTTAAAATCTGGAGTTACAGAGCATTTCTAGTAATGCTTATTAGTTCAGTATTCAAACAGTAGCAGCTGCAAATCTGTTTTATTGAAACCTGTAAGCAAAGCCATGGCAACCACAGTTTGACCCTATGCTGAAACCAGTAAAGGAGAGCCATGGCAACCATGGTTTGACCCCATAAATAACTACAGCATCAAGCTCATGCAAGTTGAGGAACTATTTTATGTAAAATTATGATACAGATTTAACTTTTTTTTTATTAAAACCTATTCATTTTAATTTTCGCATAGATATAAAATAGAGTATCATTTTAAAAGTGCAATATGACACTCCAGGGATGTGCATTAGACAGTTGTCATACATGTCAAGGGGTTGAAAACACTCAGCCTGAGGTCTCATGCCTTACTGTGTCCCTGGCCGTGCATTAGAATTGTTTAATTTGTACCCTGTCATATGTTACTACTTATGTGATGCATCCAAGGCATTTTTGCACTTTGATAGGTAAAGGGCTACTTACAAAAAATCCTCTCATGATACTGTGGAACATGAAATAATGGTTGAGATAGCATTTCAGTCTTGTGCATTCAGGGCTCCCCAAAGTAAATACTGAATGTCTCAGAACTAAACTAAATTGCTACACTAAATTCTATGCTTAGCTTGATGACTTTAAACTGAAATAAACACTGTAGCTAGTAAACGTGGTGTGAGCTAGTTTTTAGTTCAAAGCCTCCAGAAAATCCTTGGTTTGATTTGTCTGAATTTATATAAGTATGCATTTTTTTTGAAAAGGCCATCCTTTTTTAAAATAAATAGATATTTAAAGGAAGAATCCATTTTTCTTCAAAGAAGTGATAAATATCTCAGGTTTCTTTCAACTTTCTTTTTCTTCTTCCAGAGGAGTTTAATAATACCACAAATGCAGGTAGTCAGACTGGTGGAAAGGAATATGAAATTGTCATACGAGCATTAGAAGGAAAAGGGGGAAACTGCAAAAGAGGGAGATTATAGGATAGAATGTTAATAGCCAGTTTGTATGCCCAGGAAACATTTTTGGCCCCAGGAGTTTGCTCAGTTGACATTTTTTTATGTTATGGAAATTGTGATGTCAGTTGAGTGCCCCAGCCTCTGTCTGTCTACAGTGGGTTGATAAACCTTTTAACGCCTTTGGCAAAAAGGATGGATCAACAAACCAAACACTGTTAGGCATTGCTTATGGAGTGTTATAAGGGGGTACATTGTGTCGATGTGGTGTGGTTATTTACTGCAAAGTTAGCCTATGGTCTCTGGGCAATGTTATACAAGTACTACTATGCATTACTTTCTGCCGTTTTACCATTTACTCTACAAATCATTACCACTAATAGTTAAAATTCGAGCAAATACTACATGCACACCATACACATCTACCAGTACCAGAATGTTGCAAATGTTTCAGTAGTAGCACTTTGGGGGAAGGGTGGCCAACAGAGCATATATTCTTATAATTCTCTGTTGAAGAGGTTTTCGTGTGAAAATATTTTGGTTAGCTACCTTGGTATCTGTACACTGATTCCACTGATGTGCTGCCCATGTGAGTCTTTTCATGATATTGTGTTTAATACACCTTTTTGGCAAAATATCCTTTTTACTTAGCAGTAAATCAGTTTTAGGATATATACCTATGAGGATTGGGAGAGTGCTGTATTTTTTTCACATGTTGAATTTGTTGTTATACTGGCACTATGCAAACCTTAGAGCAGTATTAGCTAGTGCTTTGATTCTTATAATCTTTTACCTAAATATGCAAATTTTTTTCATGTGCAAATTGAGTATTCTATCAATATTTTAAACCACATTTTGCTAGGGAAAAAATAGAGAATAATGGATAGGCACGTGTGTGTTATGGATTTTGTTTTACACACCCTGGGGCCCAGATATTTAAAAGGGTTGCGCCATGCGCCATTGGGTTGCTCCAGCACAAGTCCGAAAATGCGCCATTTTGTGATATTCAGCGGGAGACAGATGTGCCCCCCCAAATCATGCTGAGCAAGAGCGCAATAATAATGAATGCATGCGCAACTGAAGGGGGAAGAACCATGCATAAATGGCACAATGCGATATTCAACAACATGCTCAATAGGGGAGCAAGCGGAAATTATGCAACAGCGGAAATGAGACAAAATAAAAAGGAACAAGGGAGAGTCACAAGAACGCTACAGGGAAGCCATATGTGGCTGACCGATAGGCAGACAAACAGGGCAGGAGGGACACTCAGGGCATGACAGAGAAAGGGCACCCTGAACCCACAGGCACAGGGAAGGTGTGGGAAGCCACAGCCACAGCCATTGCAGAAGGGGGAAGTGCCACACAACATTGAGGCCACTACAGGAAGGTGTTCCTGGTGCAGGGGAAGTAGCAGCCAGGACAGCAGGGGGAACACAGAAACAGCTGCCGGGGGGGGACACAAGCCAGGGACATGGCCAGTGCCACCATCCAGATGGAGGCAGTAATGAGGGGGGTGAGAAGGCAGGCAGCAGGAGGGAGCGGCCGTGGAAGGGCCCGTCGGCGGTATGCCCCCAACAGGCAGTACTGAACTCACACCAGCTTCGAGCTGTACAGTGATACCAAGATCGTGGGCTGATACCACCTGAATCGGGCAATTCTGAGGAGGCTCTGTGAGCTGTGCAGTGATGTGATGCAGGCACCCACATGATGGAGCCATGCTCTGTCAGTGGAGACTAAAGTGACAGCTTGCATGTGCTTGCTCACCACGGGTACCTTCCAGAGACCAACAGGGGACACCACAGGCATAACCCAGTTGGCTGTGTCATGCCACCTCACCCAATTCCTCAGCACACTGCTGCGTCATGCTGAAGAGTACATCCATTTCCCCAGCACACCAGTGGAGCACACAGCAAACATACAGGAGTTCCACAGGGTAGCACATATGCCTGGCATGCTAGGGGCAATAGACTGCACCCATGTGGCCATCCACACACCACCTGGCCCTGAGGGGGCCACATATATCAATTGGAAGGGCTATTCAAGCATCAACTGCCAGGTGGTGTGCAATGCCAGGGGTCGCATAATCAATGTCTGTGCCATGCACCCTGGGGGAGCACATGATGCCTTCATCTGGCACCAGTCAGCACTGTGCCACAGATTCAAGAGTGGGGACATCCCCACTGGCCACTTAGTGGGTAAGTATGCAAACCACATGGACAAACATAGAGCTTGGGAGGGGCATGGTCAGAGGTGACATGGGTAGTGGCCTACATGGCCCAAGGCAGGGCGACACTGATCACCAAACTAACCTCCACCCTCTACACACCGGTGACAGTGGATACCCACTCCGTCCCTGGCTGCGCACACCATACCGGCAGCCCGCGTCCCCATCACAGCAACGCTACAATGAGGCACATGCCACCACATACAATGTCATTGAGCGGGTGTTCGGGATGCTGAAGGTATGTTTCCATTGCCTGGACACCTCCGGTGGTGCCCTACAGTACAGCCCTTCAAAGGCCTGCGGGCTATTCCTGGTCTGTTGCATCCTGCACAACATGGCCAATGACTGTGGGATAGCAGTACAGGTCAAAGAGGGGGACAGCGATGGGGACAATGAGGACACTGGTGATGATAGTGATGGGCAGCCCCCCCTTGGGCAACGGGACCCCCGACTGCTCTGGCTGGCACAGCTGCACTGGGACACCATCACAGAGGAACACTTCAGCCAACCCAGGTAAGTCATGGGGCCATGTGCAACCACCAGTGGCAAAGGCACAACCCACAAACATGCATGGACACACACCAGGGGTGCATGCTGTTAAGGGAAGTGGCCGAGCATGGAACCACACACACCGCCAGGGATGGGTGAAGTCTAACATAGCACGCGGACATACACACACACACACACACACACACACACACACACACACGACATGCACAAAGGGTAGGAAGCACGCCAACCCAGACTGCCACCCCTAGACACACACACGTCCACAGACCACCATGCCCACTGCCTGTCATTGTGTATGTGTCAGACGCTGGGCACCTTTGCACAGTGGCGTACAGCACAATGCAGGCATCATCATGCACACGCCACAGTGGACAGCAGCCAGGAGGATGTGCAGATGGAACGTGTGTGTGTGTGTGTGCAGGGCCGGGGACCCCACCCCTGCATTGCCTGCTGAATGACACAATGCACACAGGGCATCATCAGACAGTAGCCATGCTGGGAGACAGGTCAGTCATGCATCACAGTGCCACGGCCGCCACGGATGCATGGGCGGCCCGCCGAGACCCGCCAGCAATGACAGGCTGACCACTGGCCTCATGGGGTGGCACCGACGGTCCTCCAGGGGTTCCACTGTGTGAACACGACCGTGCTCACTCAGGGGTCTGCAGCACACTGAATATGCCTGCGCCAGGCATGCCTGGGATGCCCACAGCTGAACCTGGTGTCGATGAGGATGGTGTTGCATGACACCGGGAATGGGGGGTGGACATTGCACTGCGTGGTGTCTCGACGCATGGGCAAATAACTGTGTGCCCATTGTGGCCATGACAGCTGTGAATGCCTGTGTCTGCCTGTCAATGGCAGCGGTCACATCCTCCCATAACGGTCCATCCCTGCCAGGAGCAGAGCAGTGTCTCTGCTCGCCGCCTTCTGCCTGGTGCAGAGCCGCACTCCAGTGCATCCACCGCCATCACAAGCCGCATCTGCTGATTGACTGATGCGGGTGTGCTCATCTAAGAGGTCATCTGCCTGATCGGCATGCTGTCCCTCAGGGTGTTTGCAGCCCTGATGCTCATCACCCCTTGAGGGTGGGTGCTGCACACCAGGGCCAGGCCTGGGCATGTCCACAGGTGGTGCACTGATGCTGCCCCTGACACTGTAGCCCCATGGCTATTGGCCGACTGTTGATGCTGCCCCTCCGGCTGCTGCTCTCCAGGGTTCAATGGTGCCACTGCAGTGGCTGCAACAGTCCCACTGTCCTGGACACACACCAGTGCTACCCCACTGGTGCAGACAGGCACAGGCTGGGACTGTGATGACATGCAGGCCTCCTCGGTGGCACCACCCACAGCCATGGCCGCGATGTCACCTGCTGTGCAGCCATCCTGTGGCACACACATGTCACTGCCCATGACGTTAGCTCCATCATCATCGGAGATGGAACCGGCACCAGCCCGAGTCTCAGCATGCTGGTATCCATGGACACTGTCACACTGGGACATGGGCAGGGCCTCCTCTGCACCTGCTCCACCAACATCAGTCCAGACATCCAGGTGGGCCCACTGTCGCCCTGACCCCCGTATTCCTGTGGAGGGGGATGGGCCCTCCTCCATCTCCATGTTACTGGCCTCAGTGGAGAAGCCCACCACCGCTGACCCATGCAGATGCTCAGGAGCTGTAAGTGAAAAAAAAGTAGCATTACTGCATGTGACCTACCCTGTCCCCCCCCAATAGACAGACCATGACCTACCATGCAGTGACAGGCTACCACCCGTCTGGAATCCACCACCCGGAACACCCTCAATGGCACAATTCTGCATGCTGCCAGCTATCCGCTCTTCCTGTGGGGTCAGGCGTTGCACCTCTGGCTGTCCCCCACCAGTCGCAGACCGTGCTGCCCTGATGGCAGTCACCTTCTTTTTAATTCTCCACCTGTCCGTGCCCATCTTCTTTTTGCACTCCTGCACGGAGCGCTGGTGAATGCCATGCAGGTTGACAGCATGCACCACCTCCTCCCATGCAGCAACACAGGCCTGTGGTGTTCCTTGGCGTCCACTGAGAAGAGGCTCCTGGTTGAGATAGGCCTCAAATAGGGCATCTGTTTCGGCCTTTGTAAAGTTTGGCCTCCTCTTCCTCCCACGACTCTGTTCCTCTTCCTCCACCACACGATCGGTCATGATTCATCCTGTGAGAATGACAGGTGTTACCTGTGACTGTGCAGTCACATGCATGTCCCAAACACCACAGTCCACACTCCCAAACAGCATGCAACTCACCGCAATAGACTGCAGTAACTGACTATGGCCAGTGCAGCTCAAGGTCGCATTTTTATAGTGCAACCCATGCAAATGAGGTGAGGCGCATCTTTAAGTGGATGCAAATGCAGTGACTATGCCATTGAATGACTGATTAGATGATTTGCATATGCCAGCTGAATATCGCGCTGTTGCGCTTTGCGGAATTGTGTTGAACGTGCTGAGCTAAGGGCGCAGTTCTGTGACATGCCCAGCACACACCTAACTGCACATGCCCAGGTTGATGACACAGGCACCTGCCCCGCTGCTGATGTGCTGTGCGCGGGAGGCAATGCAGGGCATGGCCACCATTGTGCCAGTGGTGCTACAGCACTGTTCACATATATGGCGCTGTGGCACTGGGGCATTGTAGGTGTACTGGGGCAACAGCGCAGTAGGCCACTACAGGAGGTGGCACACAATCACCCAATCATGCTACATGCATTGGGTTCCAATCACGCTGTGGCTGTCCGTGCGCCAGAGACCCTTGACCCTTTACCCGACCTTTGATCCCTAGGCACCATGCATCAGGCATGGGTGCTCCACTATCATGCTGTTCGGTGACAACACAATAGGGAATGGCAGCGCTGTACTGAGCAGCATCTGCACGTGGCAGGACCATGCTGCTGAGTGCCATTTTGATTCAACCAGACAGCAGAGCTGGCGCAGAGGCGTGCAGTCATTTGGAGCCAGGTTGAGCTTGCCAACCTGGTGGCTATAGTTGAGCCCCATGCTGGGACTTTGTATGGAGAGGCACCCCTGGACAGGGCCAGGAGTGAGGTCTGGCAGGAGGTGGCCGACACCCTGGAGGAGGCCACTGGTATTGGGTGAACGGCAGAGCAGTGCCACCACCGTTATGGGGACCTGAAGTGCAGGGACCCAGACCTGCTTGCCCACCTGTGGGCACATGCCAGGAGGGGCACAGTGTCATGGCCAGGTATGTGCAACATCCATACACTTTTATCATCCATACAGGCATCACGGTTGCATGTGTCTGGCACATGGTGGGGCCGTCCGGTGTTGGCCGTGGTAGTGGTATCGGGGTGTGGGGTGGATGGGTATGGCTGTGTGGGATTGCACACACATGGGGGCGGGATAATTTTGCTACCAGATTGTACTGATGTTCCTCTCCCCATGTTTGCACCTTAGGGCCAGAAGAACGCTGGCAGAACTGGGACTGGAGGCACTGCATGGAGGAGCAGCAGGCCAGGAGGGATGATGGTGGTCTGCGGCACGTGGACAAGCCTGATGATGGTGAGTGCCTTACATCCATGATTATTATTGCATGCTGTATAACTGGGCAGGCAGTGGGGCATGGCCACCATCCATTGACACCACTGCCATGCATGCAACTTGTTACAGTCAGCACTGTCCAGTGGCACTGCATGTCTGGGAGTGCGTCAATGGTGGTCCATCCGTGCACTGGGCACATGGCTGTGGCACTGCCTTCACACCGCATAGCCAAGTCACTGTATGGCCATGGTGGTGCTGTGCAGGACATGGGCGGTGGGTGTGTGCAGTGGTCCACATGGCTGTGGCTGCCTGGGTGGGCAGGTCTTGTAGACATGGTCACTGTTGGTGGTGGCACACCATCACAGGGGTGTGGCACATGGCTGTATGCCATGCACAATGGGTGGGCTGCAGGGGGCTGGACAGTCACACCTATTGACTCTGCTCTCTCATCCTAGGTGGACAGCGACTCCAGGAAATCCAGCGGAGTCTACACGAGCTGCTCCAGGTGGTGAGGGAGACCTTGCAGCTCCTTCAGAGGATCCACTGCCATGGGGTGAGGAGGAGACAGAGGAGCACACATCGGCACCATGAGGAGGAGGACTGGGGCGGCTGTTGATGTCCCCATGCCCCGACTATCACCTTCCCCCCTTTGACCCACCCTCACACCCCTTCTTCCCTCTCCCATGTGTTAACCCCTGCCCCTTACCAGCCCCTTCCTGTTATGTGGCCCTTCCCCCCTCTTGTTAATAATTGTATATAGTTTTTATTTACATCTTTTAAATATATGCATTTTGCTATGACAACTGTGGTGGTCTCTGATTTGCAGTGGGCTACAGGTGCTCAGCTGCAGTGGTGTGCATGACATCAGGGGTGGTGCACACATGGGCGTGTGTGTGTGTGTGTGTGTGCAGAGGTGAACCGCCTATGGTGTGGGCAGGGGGATCAGTCACTGTCTGTGGTTTGTGTGTTGTACTCTGTGGACTGGATGCCTGTGTGAAGTAGTCCATGGGGCCTGTACTG
Source organism: Neoceratodus forsteri (assembly GCA_016271365.2). Lineage (NCBI taxonomy): Eukaryota > Metazoa > Chordata > Ceratodontiformes > Ceratodontidae > Neoceratodus > Neoceratodus forsteri. The sequence goes on along the minus strand of CM028134.1, from coordinate 312,025,573 downwards.
TGTGCATGGCACCCCTGTCAGACCATCCATGGCCTATGCAGCTGACACCCTTGCATGTCTGTGATATGCATGGTCTGCTGGCATGTCAGTGGTGGCTGTCCATGCTGGATAACAACTGTACCCAGCACAATGCCAGGTTATCTGCCATCACCAGTATGGTGCACGTCTGCCTCCGGTGGCACTGTGGCCTCTGCTGTTGTTGTCCCCCCTCCATGCTGTCGCTTATGTCTGTTGCAGGGGATGTGCTCCAGTGTCTGTCACTTGTGCTCCGGCAGCATGCTGGTGGCATACAGCTTCATGGTGCCTGCACAGGGTGGCTGGCACACCTGTGCAATGTAGGGGTGCTGGCCGTGTGTACACGTCAGCCGTGGCCACACACCAGTGACTTGGTTGACCCGCTACTGTGTCCCTGTGTTGGTGTGCCCTTGGGTATGGGTGGGTGTTTGTCTATGTACTGTGTTGCATCCTGTGTGGTGCATGCCTCCATGCTATACTGTGCATGTCTGTGCTGGCTATTGTGGCCAGTGCTGGGATGGGATGTGTCCTTGGGAGGGTGTGCAGGGTGTTGTACCACTGGAGGTGGGGTCCAGGGCATGCCCTGTTGCATGTGGGGTACTCGTGTGCTGACGCATGGTCAGTCTCTCAGCTGTGTCTCGGGGGACGTGGAGGGCGGTACTGTGTATGCATCTGTTGCATCACTGTCTGCTGCTGCCCACTGCAGGGTGCTCATGGTGGGACTGCCTTGCATGGCTCCATGGTGCACAGGGTTGCATTGTCACAGTGGGGGTGGTGGCATGCATGGGGTGCCCTGCACTGTTTGGCACTACTCCTGGGCAGGGTGTATGGGGATCATGGTGCAGGGTGTGCTCTGCATTGGTGGGATGGTGTGGTATGGGGTGGTCAGCCCTCCTTGTGTACCAGTCACAACTTGCCAGGGGGGTGTGCTGGGGCACCATGGCTCAGCTGTGGATTAGTTGCTGGTATCCATGGGCCAGTGGTTATTCCAGCTCTCCCCCAGTTGTGCAGTGCATGGGGTGTGGGGGACAATGTCTGTTCATGCTGTGTGTTCCTCTGCCCATCTATGGCATGGGTGGTGGACCCCTGCATCCCTGGTTGTGCTGTTGCATTGCTGCCCTGCTGCAGGGGGGCATCCCTGGTTGTGCTATAGCTCATCTGGACTGCTCCGCTGAGCATCCCTTGTTCCGCTATGGTGCATCAGATATGCTCAGCTTCACATTCCTAGTTGCGCTATGGTGCAGGTGGTGTGATATTCAGTCATTGGCTGTAGGCGCATCTTGGCCTGCGCAGTTTTTGAATATCACGCTTCATGTGCATGGGTGCAGTGGACTTGCATTTGCTCCAGCTGTTGCGCACTTTTTGGGCTCAGTTTGAATATCTGGGCCAAGGTGTGCAATGACCAATAAACCAATGTCATGTTCCGCCATGACTTCTGCAAGTGAACGTTAAGTGATGAAAAGTAGTGCTGTGCAACTACTGGAGTCAATGGAAAGTGTGGAGTGCTTCACTGAGACCATGGACAAGACTGTGATGAAGCTCCTAATTTTTCTTTGGTTGGAATCCGGTGAGACCTTTTTTTTGCAAGAGGTTTGCAGGGTTCCATCCACTGCAGTGCTATAAAATACAATTTTAGTCCAAACATGTTTCTCTTTGATTTAATATTACAATCAACTTTGCACTATTTTTTTAAAGAAAAGGGTAACAACAGCAGAAAACATTCACCTCCTCAGGGTGGGGTACTTTACAAAAACAAATTGTTTAACACCACAAACAGTTACTTACAAGGTAAACCCAGTGTAATTAAAAAAAATAGTCATATAAAACATATGACGTCCTTAATGCCTGTAGGAAACACAAATGGATTTTTATCACACAACAGTGAAGGCAAAAGCAAGAGCAGAGAGGCGCTTGGATGGCTGTTGACCAATTAAACCAACAAGCTTAATTGTCTAAGATCCCATCTCAATATAGAGCTAGAACATTCCTCTTCTCACTCTCACGGGAGGATTTGCCTACCCTACCAGAAAAGAGAACTGTGAAAAGCAGCACAAGTGAGAGAAACAACTATACCTATGTACCCAGATAGCTGTTTTTTTTTTTTTACATTGCACACATTCAAAACAACAAGAAATCATAATACAAAAAGCAGTGGCATACTAGATGATGGGATAGAATGCTAAATTTTGAATTTTGATATTGCAGCTGAACACCAGATTTGCAAATAAAATTCTGCCTCTGCTACATTCTAAAAATAACCACACTCAAAGTCATAAGTGTCTTGCCAAAGTACAATAACTGCTGCAATTACAAAATCTAAAATTTTCTAGAAATATTAGGTTTTATGGGCCTGGTTCTAGAAGCACCCCTACTCATGTCCACGCGGTGCCAGACATCGAGGGGGTGCAGTTGCACAAGGGACCCTGCATCCGATTCTCTATCAGGCAGGGTCCCTGCAGCTAAGTCATGCAGCTTACATCAACAGGAGACTTGTGCCAAATGAAGGGTGCAATAGCAGACATTGCCACAAGCCTGTGGCATTGCCCTGTAAAAGGGCAAAGGTACCCCTCAGCCCTAATCCCCATAAACTTCCCCTCTAGCCATGATCCCCCCACAAGATTCATATAAAATCCCCCTCAGCTCCAATTCCCCTATAATATCCATTCATAATTCCCCTCAGCCCAATTCCCCATAATATTAATACATCCCCCCTCCCAGCCCCAAGACATGATCCTGATCCACGAACCCCCGCAACCCATGTACTATGGAACCCATATATATAAAACATGAAATAAAACACATATCCAGTCACTCGTTATCCCTGACAGTCTAGTGACCCCCCACCCAGCAGTGACAGACCACCCTGCTCCCCCCCTGACCCATAACCAGACGGGGACTGGCACAGGCCACCTCTCACCACTGCAGCCAGCAGCCGACTGAGCTCCATTTCAGCATGTACTAATGTAAATAGTACATGCTCAATGAATGACAGCTCATTCATTGAGTGACATGTCGTAGGTTGCTTTGCAGAATACTGTATGTTGCAACTGCTGGCGTAACTTGTTACTTGCATAATTTATTTTGGCATAAGTCAAGTTACACCTGGTGTAACCTTTTGAGAATCAGGCCCAATAACTTCACTTTGCAGTGGCAACTGATTAAACTAGCAAAGAATTAAAGAATCCATTTTTTGTTTATTTTCTGTTCTTTTCTTTTAACTATAATTTCCTATATTATTATTCTAAAACATTTTTAATTCACCTAGTGAAACAAAAACATAAGATTTAGGGTCAGATTCACAAAGTATTGCCCCGACGCAAACCCAGTTTGCCCCATGCAAACTGAATTTTTTCTGGAGCTGGTATACACTTAAGCCAATCTGCACCCACATACTGGGTTTGCATGGCATGCCATCAGCACAATGGCATTTTAGATAGCGAAGACCACCACAGCAACAAATCTCACCATGTCATTGTGATGGTCTCGCTTCTCACTGCCGCTCTCTTTCTGGGTGTTGCACCCCCACCCCAAACCAACTCTGATTTGAAGTTAGTTATCTAGAGATGGGGGGCTGCGAGGGGCATTTAGTTCCAATAGGAAAAATGCCGACTGTTGGCATTGTTCCCGTCAGTGTTGGGGATATTGACAGCATTGCTATCATGTAACATGATAGAATCAGTTTGCACCAGGGCAAAGTGAAGAGGGGTCCACCATGTAAATGAGGGGCAGGAAAGCTGTGTATGGGTGCAGTCCCATTCACAAACCATTTTCTCCACACAAGGGCTATTTTCAAAGGTCCTTTGCATGGAGAAAATACTGTTGAGCCAGATTTGGTGGTAAGTCCTCACAACCCTTGTGGCTGCCGAGGCACTAGTGGTGGCCCCCCATCCCGTAATGAAAAACAGATTATCCCTGGCAGTCTAGTGGTGCCCTCCTATCCTCTGATCACCACCTGCCCTGTAAATAAAATTAATGAGCCCTGCCAGTTCAGTGGTGCCCTATCCCTTTCCTTGACCACTGATTGCCATCCTGTAAAGGAAATAAGTGCTCTCTGGAAATCTAGTGGTCCTGCTCCCCCTCTCCGCTCACTGATCTCCATCCTGTAAATAAACAATAGTATCCTGGCAGTCTAGTGGTGCCCTCTCTGACCTCCGATCAGCATCCCATAAAGAACATAAGTGCTCCCTGGTAGTTTAGTGGTTCCACCCACCTTCAGGGTCACTGGGCCCTGTCCCATAAATGAACAACAGTATCCTGGCAGTCTGGTGGCTGTACATTACCTCCTATCAGCTAGCTGTCAATCAATGTCAATGAGCAGGCACTGTATACAGTACACACTCATTGTGAGCTCAGTCAACAGCCAGCTGTGGTGGTGAGTGGAGGGCTGTTCTGGTCACTGATGGGGGTTGATTTTTGGGGGGAGTGGAGTAATGGGACACTCTGTTACCAGGTGGGGGGTGGGAGACCAATTGATCACTAGGAACTTCTTTCACATACTTCTACAGGTGTCAGGATGGGGGTGGGGCCAGACACTGGGGATCTATTTCAGTTCTGTCTTGGGAGGTGGGAAGGAGGGACCATTAGACTATCACAGATATTATAATGTTGATATGGGATGGTGATCAGGGAATGGAGGAGGGGTGAGACCACTGGACTGCTAGGGAGGCACTTATTTTCTTCACTGGATGGCTATCGGAGGTCAGTGTGGGGGAGAGCACCACCAGACTGCCAGAGCTCATTAATCTTATTTACAAGATGGCAATCAGAAACAGGGGAGAGGAAGGGAGGGACCACTGGACTGCCTGGGCTCATTCATTTTTTATTTTCTTTATGGGATGGTGATTGAAGGTCAGGGAGGGGAAAGGCACCACTAGATTGCCTGGATATTGTTGTTCTTTTATGGGAAGGCAATCAGTGACTGGGAAGGGGAAGGTGGGACCACTAGAATACAAAGGAGCACTTATTTTCTTTATGAGACAGTGATCAGGTCAGGGAGGGAGGAGGGCACCACTGGATTGCCAGGGCTCATTAATTTTATTTATGAGACAGCCATACCTCTCAACCTTTTGTCATTGAAATGAGGGACAAGGACACACAAATTAAGGACAATGAGAGACATTGCTGGTGGGACACTCCATTACCAGGTGGGGGTCCACTGGACCACTAGGAACTTCTCTTGCATACTTCTGCAGGGGTTGGTGAGGAAAAAGACACCAGGGTGATTTCAGTCATGTCTGGGGCAGGTGGGAGGAGGGACACTAAGACTACCATGTATATTATAATGTTGATATGGGACAGAGATCAGGGAACGGGGACAGGATGGGAACACTGGACTGCCAGGGAGCTTTTATTTTCTTTATGGTATGGGGATCAGAGTTCAGGGAGGGGGGAGGGCACCACTAGACTGCCAGGGCTCATTAATATTATTTATGAGATGGCAATCAGAGACCTGGGAGGGGGAAGGAACCACTGGACTGATAGGTCACGGTGGAACATGGCACAGTCCACTGTATCCAAGATGGCCACTGAACTCTGTTATGCATATGCAAGTAGTCACACATGCGCAATACAGTTTGGTGACCATCTTGACCAGGGCAGACTATGCCGTGTTACACTGTGACCGCAGCAAGTGAAAGTTATTTGACAAAAAATAGTGTTGTGCTATTGCTGGAGTCAATGGAAAGAGCGGAGTGCTTCATAGACCATGGACTAGACTGTGATGGAACTCCTTATTTTTGGTTAGAATCCGGTGAATCCTTTTTTGATATCAACATGGAGCAGAAAACAAAACTAAATGGTAAAGGCATGTTTAAAATAGAAAGTAGAATTAGAATTGACATTTTGATCATGGGTCTTCATCAGTAATTATCTAATATAGAAAAAGCAAAGCAAATGGAGAAGTAAAGGGAAATAAGTGATATACTGTAGGGGTGGATCAAGCAAAAAAGTGATAATAGACAAGGTAAGAACAGAAGCAGGAAAACAAAAAGGTGATGAAAACCATGATGATGGGTATGAAGAAGCATAGTAGCAGTGATTGAGTTGATGAGTCCTCAAGTGGGGACTAATTAACAGGGCATAGTGGGAAGGCTGAAAGATGGCAAAGGTGGAAGGAGGAGACAGGAACATATGGAGAAAATGAAAATGCATACATACAGTAGCTGCAATGCCCATACAATATATAGTTGTGGTAGATGTATACAAAGGTAGATCACCTGTTATGTGGTCAAACGAATCAGGCCAAGTAGCAGGGATGTGGATGAGCAGCTGAAAATCCCACTCACTGTCTTTAAAGAAAACAGAAAACGTGTGTTATTTTGCAGATGTTTGAAATGTTCCTACTTACAGAAATAAATTTATTTTAGTGTATTGGAAGCACTTCAAAAACAAGAGAACATGGAAGTTGAAGTTCAATAAACAAAAACAGAGTACATAAAATTACTAAAACATTACAGATTAAGCACTAAAAACAAGTCAAAGTCTATAGAGTATAGGCCTCTCACTGTCTCTTCAAATGCCATCTTCAGTTTACATTTCAATGTTTTAAAAGAGTCTAATTTTGCATAATAATATAAAACTATTCACATAGCCATTCAAGTGAAATGTCTTGTAAATCTTTAGGAGATTTTACCTCCTAGGAGCACAATTCCAATTCTTTTCACAGAAAATTCAGTCCCAAACCAAAGCAGAATTCCAGCACCATTAGATCACACTTTGCTGGGGAGACCACACTCCTGGATCACATGGCCAAAGAGAAACCTGCACAAGGGTGGCCTTGGGGAAGATACCCCTTTCAAGTTGGCTGCCCAGATGGCTATCAGCTAGAGCTGTGCAGAATGGGAAAATTCTGAATTTGCAGAATTTTGATTAAATTTTTGTGTAATTTCATCAGAATTTTTCAGAATTTTTTAAATTTATTAAGTTGGTCATAACTTGTCTGTCATTTACTATAGAGCTCTGACATTTGACAAGTGCACTTTATTGTGGATATAAAATAACATGCCAAATATTATGACATTTGGATGGATAGTTTTAAAATTATAGGTGCTCAAAATCTATCATTTTATTTTTTGTGCGAAGTTTTGTGAACATTTTTGTCTGCATATACCTCAGCCATCTTTTGGTTCAGAGATTCAATTAGGCATGCTTCCTTAATGATAGGTGTTCTAACAGTGTGCCAGATTTAATGACAATATAATGCATCGTCTCAAAATTATATGTGCTCAAAATCTGTCATATAATTTTTTGCGGGAAATTTCATGAAAAAAATTCATCTGCATATAACTCGGGTAACTTTGGTACTAGACATGTATAAATTAACATGAATAACCTTTTTGTAATGCTTATGGAATGTTCAAAATATGGAGAGAATTGGAGTAAAGATTTTTAAGTAACGGGTTCAAACCTTTACTATGTACATCTTTGTAAAACTTTGCGAAAACTTTCAAAAATGTGGATGTTTGTAACTTGTATGTTGTTGCAGGCATAGACTTAATATTTGACATGCATATCCATAGTCAGTGTATCTTGGCATCTAACACAACTGGATAAATTGGTTTAGCAGTTTTGAATTTGCAGTACAAAAAAATATTGGTAACATTTTCTCACATACTTATAATAGCATATGGATGAACCATCTACAATTCATTTTGTTTAATTTAACATTAACAATGCACATATCACTACTTCATTTGATAAGTTGGGCTGAGCTCTTTGCTGTCCTGCTGTTCCTCTCTGGGTGACTATCCCCCCCCCCGGTCTTTTGGCATAGCAAGATTGACTCAATAGAACTACTGATCCCACTGATATCCTGTTTGTTTTTTACAGTGACAATCTCTCTTAAAATGTGAGTCATGTACTCCTTTTCCTATCAACCTACCCTGTTGGAATAATCAGAATTCTTCCTTCCTACTGCCCCAGACATTGTCTTCCCCACCACATCTTTTTGAGTACCTCTTTGCCCCGGACTTGCATGTACATCAAGTTCCCTGGATCATAAATTTACTGGATGTGATCCTTAAATATCCTGCATTCAGGTTGGAATTGTTGACATTATGTGCTTCATTGCTCCAACCTGGGAGTCTACTACTGTTGTGCTACCTAGCACAGCTGCCCATTTCTTGGTGAAACTGTGCATCTAACTCCTGAACCTGGTGACCTCCTGCACTACCTACCTTTCATACCCCTATCTTTTAATAAGAATCCTCTAGATAAGGTTGAGTGAAATTAGCAAATTCCCGTTTTATGAAATTTTTCATGAAATTCTACAAGTTACACAAAGACTCATGGGATCTGACTTAAAGTACAGAAGTTATTTTGTAGGGCTGTGTGAATACCTTTTCCCAAATATTCAACCAAATATTCAGTATTCGGGTCCCAGATGTTCATTATTCAGTATTTGGTATTATCTAGGAAAAGTTGCCTTATTACAGAATTGCTACAGAAGTCCTTAAAATGGTTTTAGGAGGAGGAGAAGGAGGAAGAGGAGAGATCATGGCACTTTGGCTTGTATACTGCTGCCAGAGGTTGTCTTGTGCTGCTGGTGCTTCAGGAGGAGGATGCAGAGGTCACGGCACTTTGGCTTGTGCACTGGTGCCTGAGGCTGACTTGTGTTGCTGGTGCTTCAGAAGGAGGATGCAGAGGTGACAATCTCTATATGGTCACAAAGGTCTCAAGGGGTACTATAAGAATAACACATGCTGCACCCTTAAATAATTGTGGCCCTTAAACAATCAAGTAATAAAACATAACAATTCCCAAAGGATAACACTGGAACTTCAACAGTCCATAACTCCATCAATATTTACAGTTAAGTGACAATCTCAATATGGTCACAAAGGTCTGAGGGGTATTACAAGAATAACATACGCTGCACCCTTAAATAATTGTAGCCATTAAAAAAGCAAGCAATAAAACATAACGATTTCCACAGGATAACACTTGGACTTCAACAGGTCATAACTCCGTCAATATTTGGAGATATGTGACAATCACTATATGGTCATAAAGGTCTCAAAGGGTACTACAAGAATTACATATGCTGCATCCTTAAATAATTGTGACCATAAAAAAAAAAAACAAGTAATAAAACATAATGAGTCCCATAGGATAGCACTGGAACTTCAACAGGCCATAATTCAGTCAATATTTGGACTTAAGTCACAATCTCTATATGATCACAAAGGTCTCAAGGGGTACTACAAGAAATGAGGGTGCTGCCAATACAGTAGAAAGCAGCACCAGCCCACTCTTCTGACAGCAATAGAGTAATGGAATGCTTATACAAGCAAAGGACAAATGAGTATACCATTTTTTTGTCACCATAATGTACATCTACTTCATCATTTCCCTGCTGTCAGTGGTGCTTCTAACCCAACTGGATCAGCAGATTGCTGTCATAACAGTGTGCTGGTGTCACTTGTTAAGTTTCAAGAAGGGTTCCTGCTATTCTGCCGGCACCTCAACAGTCCTCTAATATGGCGGACATGCAGCTTCAACTGAGCCATTGGAGTCCACACTCTAAACTCTCTATATATTGAACTCTATGCTACACACTCAGAGAGAGAGAGAAGATCTCATGGTGTTCCTGGCTGTGAGCTCCAAAAACAGCCTCTGATTGGCCAACAAAGCTCTTTGAGATTTTGAAATCTAACACACCGAATTGAATGTCCCGAAAGCAGTCGAATGGTAGACTGTTCATAACATCCATCCAAATATTTGGCAAGCCTACCATTTGTGGTATTTGTGGGGCCTGACTGGGGAGAGCAGCAGGAGGGGAATGGGACTTTGAGGGTTGCTTTGAGGGTGAGTGGTGCACAAACTCAGGTGAGGAGTGCAGCTCCATCAACAACTGTGGGCGGTGGCCATGAGAGAAGGGCCGAGGGGCTCTGTTGGAAGGAGCTGTTCTGAAAGAGTCTCGCAAGAGTCAGGGGATGGCCCTAAACCCATCCTCCCCTGGGTACTGCAAATATATTGGGGTGCAGCTGCTCTGCTATTGGTGGACCCTACATTAATCCTAGTGTACTCTTAGTAGGTAGCATGGCCAGGTGCAGTCACTAAGGTGCCCAGCTCATCAGGACAGATGGTGAGTACCTAGTAGTGTAACCATGCAAGGGAAACCTATTAGTCAGAAGAGAGGTGCATTGTAGATTGGGGAGAGGTACACTTGAAGGGCTAACAATAAAGGAGACATTATGGGCAACATTAACCATCAGTGATGTACAAGGACTATAGCAACATAGAAGTAGGAAATGGAGCATGACAGGGAGGGACACACTAGGGGGTAGGATGGCAATAAAGGGGGTTGTGTGTGGTACAGGAGGCAGTGGGAAACAAGAGAGGGCACCATAGGTAGAACAGTGGGCTATAATTGGTGTGGGGCAGCTGTTTGTATAAACATATTATGGAGACTAGGAGAGTGTCCAACACATCACAGACTAAGAAGTCTGGAGGAAAGAGTGCAGTGGCTTGGAGGTAAGTTGGATAGGGTGTGGTTGGGGGTGGGATCTGGAGCAGAAGGGCCTCTCCCAAGGAGTAATAGGAGGGCACATCAGGGGAAGAACATCAGGTTGGGGAGGGGACAGAGAGAGGGTGTGGGATCACATTAGGCAGGGGGTCAAGCTTTAGAGGTGAGTCACAGGACAGGGAGAAGTCAACATATGGCAGTGCAGTGGTGGTAGGTAGTAGGGTTGCAGTGCTGGCAACAATGGTGGAGGTGGAGGGGGAGGTAAAGGAGCTCCATGAGGAGGAGGCAGGGGGAAAGGGTAAGGAGTGCACAAGGAACAGGCATTTGGAGGAGGGTAGTGGGGGTAGGGGGAGAGACGCACAGCTGAAAGGAAGGGCAGTGGTGATGGGTAAAAAGGAAGGGAACAGCGCTGATAGGGCAGACAAGGGGAACATAGTAAAAGGTGGGTAGAGGAAAATGGAGGAAGGGAGAAAGGTGTATGATAGTGAAGGACCATGGAGGATGGGGGAAGACAGGTTGGGGGAGGGTGGGGGAGTTGTAGCGGAGAAGCACAGTGAAATAAATAGGCAGGGAAGGGCAGACTCTAGTAATAGACACAGAGGTAGATGGAGGAGGGGAGGAACTGGGCATGAAGAGGGAGGTGTACTTGTGCTGGGGACTCCATACTGAATAGAATTAGATGGGGCAGTAAAGGGAAAAGATATGGTCTCATATGGGTCGAGTCAATGCCCGGGTTGACAGCAGGCTGGGTGGGGCAGACCATTCTCAAGTGCACATGGAGGGGAAGGAAGAAATTGCATGTTGTGGTGCATGTGGATAAGAAAGACCTGGCAGGGGAGACAGTGGATGTAGTAAGGGAGAGGTTCAAGGAACTGGGTAGGCTGTGTGAGGAGGTCAGGAGATCAGTGGCCTTCTCAGAGGTTCTCCAAGTAGATACATAGATACATAGACACTGTCGGCAGATAAGGGCCTATGGCCCACCCAGTCTGCCCATTTGAGCTTGTAAGTTTACTTTATGTTTTCTTGTAAGTCTGTTGCCCCTTACCTCTGACCTCCAGAATTCCCTTATGTCTATCCCATACATTCTTAAATCCCATGATTGTTTCAGCCTCCACTACTTCCTCTGGCAAGGTGTTCTACTTGTCAACCACCCATTCTGTGAAGAAATTCTTCCTCACGTTTCCTCTGAATTGCCCTCCCTCCAACTTCATCCCATTCCCTCTAGTCCTGGAACACCTTTTTCACTGAAAAATAGTGTATTCCTGTACCCTGTTCCTCCCTGTAAGACACGTGTATGTCTCTATCTTATCCCCTCTTTTCCTCCTCCTCCAGGGAGTACATATTCAAGTCCTTCAACCTGTCCTCATAGGACTTGTGATGCAATCAATGTACCATCTTTGTTGCCCTCCTCTGAACCTTCTCTACCCTGTCTCCAGAACTGTACACTGTACTCCAGGTGGGGCCTCACTAGTGTCTTGCATAGTGGAATTATGACCTCCCTTTTCCTGCTGGTAAAGCCCATGCCTATGCATCCCAGCATCCTATTTGCTTTACCTGCTGCCTTGTCACACTGTTTCCCTACCTTGAGGTAATCAGAGATGATAACCCTAAGGTCCCTTTCCTGCTTGGTGCATGCTATATCCTCACCCACCAACTGATATGTTGTTCCAGGGTTTTTGTGCCCCTTTTCTGGAGCTGGAAGGACACTACTTTCTTCAACTGTGAGCTGTGTGAGAAATTCTATATTGCACTTGATATCTGCAACAAACATGCACTGTTGCTTTAATTCTGTGGGAGGTGAAACTAACCACCCTTGGTAATTGCTTTTTATTCACATTTATTTAGTGTTTAACCAAGAAGGGGCTTGTAAACTCTGTTTACCTTGTTAGTAACTTCAGAAGGATTTAAATACTGCATTTGGGTAGGTCCTTGGAGGTAGCTAGATTGTCTACTAGGATTTGCTGACAGTTAAACTGTTTTTAAATGAATTACAGTTGGCTGAGGAGTTGAAAAAGAAACTTGCAAACTCTGCTTATCTTGGAAGTAACCTCATAAGTGTTTGAATACTGCATTCTGGTTGTCCCTTGGGGGTAGTTGGATTGACTACTAGGATTTTGGGACAGAAACAATTTTTAAATAATTTACTGGTGCGTAGGAGTTTGTGATAGTTAAACTCTTTTTAACAGAGTTACTGGGGTTAAGGAGTGGTCACAGAAAAACCTGCAGTGTGACTTGAAACACAGACAGCCTTAGGGGGCAGGACATTGTTTTCAGACCAAACAGGTTGTATTGGAACAGGAAGGGTTACATATAACCATTGGTAACAAATTGCCCTGGGTGGAGATATCCAGACTAGATCAGATTACTATAAGTTACTACTGGCTGCAGTTTTCAAAGACACAAAGCACATTTTCTGGAGCTGGAAGGACACTACTTTCTTCAACTGTGAGCTGTGTGAGAAATTCTATATTGCACTTGATATCTGCAACAAACGTGCACTTTTGCTTTAATTCTGTGGGAGGTGAAACTAACCACCCTTGGTAATTGCTTTTTATTCACATTTATTTAGTGTTTAACCAAGAAGGGGCTTGTAAACTCTGTTTATCTTGTTAGTAACTTCAGAAGGATTTAAATACTGCATTTGGGTAGGCCCTTGGAGGTGGTTAGATTGTCTACTAGGATTTGCTGACAGTTAAACTATTTTTAAATGAATTACAGTTGGCTGAGGAGTTGAAAAAGAAACTTGCAAACTCTGCTTATCTTGGAAGTAACCTCATAAGTGTTTGAATACTGCATTCTGGTTGTCCCTTGGGGGTAGCTGGATTGACTACTAGGATTTTGGGACAGAAACTATTTTTAAATAATTTACTGGTGCGTAGGAGTGTGTGATAGTTAAACTCTTTTTAACAGAGTTACTGGGGTTAAGGAGTGGTCACAGAAAACCTGCAGTGTGAAACAGGAAAGACAGTCTTTCAAGCAACAGAGGGTGGTGGATCTAGGTTTACGTTTGTTTGTTACAGTTCTTAAGATTATCAGTGCAGGAAGAGTTTAAAGCACAGCTGACTTATTTTGGGGCTGACAGCTCTCGGAGCACAGACCACCAGGCCTGTTTTGGGGCTGGGAAGGTTTACCAGTGTCTGACTTTGATGTGTGGATTTTTCTCTGTTTGATTAGCAGGGTATTTCTCTATCAAATTGTTGTGTAGGGCATCTTGCTGACAGGAAGGCACTCATTGCAGCAGTGGGTCAGAGCTTTTAGCTGATTGTTTTGCGAGGGCACAGTTTAGGCCCAACCCTTCCCACACCACCCCACCCACCCCTGGAAATAGTTCCTTTATACCTGGGGTTCTGACATAATTCCTCAAGAGTGCAAGGTGCATGTCACTGTCATATCCTCTCTAGCACACTGCACTGACAATATAAGCATACACATTGTATATTATAAATATATATTTCCATATTACAAACCAATCACACACAAAAAAAAAAAAAACAAATGTGGGGAGTAGTGCAATGTAATGGCTGTGGGGCAGCAGTCTTCCAGGAGTCTTTCTGGAGGCTGAGATGCTGCCCTATTTGCAGACAACTCTCTGCCCTGAGGGAGGAAGTTGCCCATCTTCAGGCCACACTGGACAGTAGTACGGGGACCTTCCCCCAGGCCACACTGGACAGTAGGAAGGGAACCTCCCCATCCAGGGAGCACCACAGCCACCACCACTACCTCAGAGATTGCAAAGAAAACACAGCAGTTGGACCACAGTGGGCTCAGGAATGGTGAGGATGGTGGAACGGAGGCACACCCAGTCAGTTGTTCCACTCCACAATCCATACACCATTCTGGGGGAGCATAGCTCCCCTATGGATGCACCCACAGAGGAGACTAAGGAGGCTGAGGACAGCTGTCACAAGGGAGGCCCACAGGAAGGAGGCAGAGGACACCACAAGGAAAGGAAGCAGCTCCTGGTGGGGGACTCAGTTATTCGGGGGATAGAACTGGGAGGAGCTGGGAAAACTGAAGTAAGGTGCCTGACTGGTGCCATGGCTTGGAGGGACAGGAAGCGCATCCTCAGGATCACGACAACAGCTGCAAGGGATTCTGAGCTGGACATAATTGTCCACCTAGGGACAAATGACTTGGCTCATCATGAGGGTTAGAGCAGTGCAGAAGGACATTGCAGAGTGGGGAGGGGCCTAAGACAAGTAGCACATGCAGTATCCTTCTCAGAGGTGCTGCCTGTCAAAGGCATGGGTGAGGCGAGGTAATTGGCACCATGCAGTTTAATGAATGGTTGAAAAATGATACGGAGCACAGGGGTTTGGCTTCATTGGGGACTGGGTTCCACCTGGAGGACACCAGCCTATATTGGCAGGATGGTCTGCATCTGTCCAGGAAGGAAACAAGTCTTTTGAGCAATCGGTTTAATGCTTCATTGGCAAGCTTTTAAACTAGTCAAAGGGGAGGCGCTGACAAGCAGCAGAAAATCCAGCCTCTCCTACAAAACAGGGTACTAAATGAGAAAAAGACCAGTAGAAACGGTCAGTGGGGATGCTGCAACAGAAGGTAAAGCCATCAAAAATGGAGAGCAATGAGTACCAATGCCTGTAGGTCTGGGTAACAAGCTTCCTGAATTAGTGGCCTTGATGGAGGAGGAACATCTGGATATCGTGGCAGTCACAGAAACGTGGTACACACAAAACCATGACTGGGACATAAACATACCAGGATACACTATCTACAGGAGGGACAGGAAGGGTAAAAGATGAGGAGGAGTAGTTCTTTACATAAGGGAAGGAATAAAAGCAACAGAACAAAAGGGTAAACAGGGAGGAGTAGAAGCACTGTGGGTAAATTTGGAGACAGGCAATGGCACCACAATCCGCACAGGGGTTGTATACAGACCCCCTTCTCAGGGGGAGGAAATGGACAAGGAAATGATAGAAAGTATACTTAGAACGGCAGAAAAAGGGGAGATATTGCTGATGGGTGATCTGAATATGCCAGATGTTAACTGGAGTGCAGTTGCAGCTGCCACTTCGAAGAAGTGCAGTTATTCTAGATGCCCTACAGGGGCATGCTAGACAACTAGTACTGGAGCCCACTCGAGAGGGAGCAATATTGACTGATACTCTCAAATGGAGATGGAGAGAGGATCACAGTTGTAGAAGTGGGTAGCCATCTGGGAACTAGCAACCATCGAACAGTATGGTTCACAATAAACACAGCAATAGAGTCAAGCCATACAAAGACAAAAGTACTGGACTTTAGGAGGGCTGACTTTGCCAAAATGGTGAGTGCCAAGGAATGCACCTAGCAAATGGGCAGGAAGGAGGGGTGAAGAACAATGGGGAATAATAAAACTGCCATCAGAGGTAATGAGCCTTTGTGTGAAGCAAATAAACAAAACAAGACGATTAAGAAACCACTATGGTTCTCAAAGGAAGTGGCATGAAGGTTCAAGAGAAAAGAAAGCATTCAGGAAGTACAAGGAATCGAGAAGGAGCAGGACAGAGAACTGTATCAGTTAAAGCAAAAGGAGGCTGGGAAGGCAGTCAGAACAGCAAAGGCCCAAACCGAGGAAAAGATAGCCAACTCAGTTAAGAAGGGGATAAAACCTTTATAGGTACATCAGGGAGCGAAGGAAGACCAAGGGAGGGATAGTGAGGCTTAATAAAGGGAGGGAGGGTGGGCAGAGGGAGACTGTGAAAAGGCAGAGATACTAAACAAATATTTTGCTCAGTATTTACAAAGGAAGAGGGGAGGAAGTATAAAACAAACAGTAGTAACACTCTGGATACAGAAGGATACCGCCCATTTACAGAAGAAAGGGTTCTGAAAGAACCTTAAAACTGAAGGTGGACAAAGCAATGGGGCCTGATGGGATTCATCCCAGAATTCTAAAAGAACTAAGGGCAGAAACTAGTGACACCACTGACTACCTTTTTAACAAATCATGGGAGGATGGGGTGGTACCCGAGGACTGGAGGAGGGCAGATGTGATTCCCCTTCACAAAAGTGGGAGCAAGGCAGAAGCAGGAAACTATAGACCTGTTAGTTTAACCTCAGTGATAGGGAAAATGATGGGATCACTTCTAAAGGAAAGAATTGTCGAGTATCTAGAGGCCAGAGGGGCACAGGACCCTAGGCAGCATGGATTCACAGTGGGAAGGTCATGCCAGACAAATCTGATAGATTTCTTTGACTGGGTGACAAAGTAGTAGATCAGGGAGGGCTGTGGACATGGCCTACCTAGACTTTAGCAAGGCATTTGACACAGTCCCACACAAAAGATTAATATACAAGTTAGCCAGCCTGGGAGTGGGTCCCAAATGACAGCCTGGGTAAAGAATTGGCTGGAGAATAGGACACAGAGAGTAATAGTAAATGGAGTCCACTCCAGAAGAAAGGAGGGTTACTAGTGGGGTACCGCAGGTTCAGTAGTGGATCGGTCCTCTTCAATGTCTTTATAAGTCGACATTGCAGAAGGACTGGAAGGAAAGTATGTCTCTTTGCAGATGACACTAAGATCTGCAACAGAGTTGATGCACAGGGTGGGTGGAAAGGATGAGAAGGGACTTGGCAAGGTTAGAGGAATGGTCAAATGTATGGCAGCTTAGATTCAATGCTAAGAAGTGCAAGGTAATGCACCTGGGAAACAAAACCCAGGGAAGAGTACACAATGGGGGGTGAGATACTAACAACAACAAAAATGGAAAGGGACCTGGGGGTAGTCATATCAGATGACCTAAAGATGGGCAAGCAATGTGAGAGGGCAGCAAGGAGGGCTGGGGGATACTGGGATGCATAGGGAGGCATCACCAGTAGAAAACAGGAAGTTATTATCCCTCTGTACAGACAGCTGGTGAGACCCTATCTGAGGCTGTGTGCAGTTCACCTGGAGACCCAATCTCATAGAAGACAGGACAGGATGGAAGCTGTCCAGAGGAGGCGCACTAAAATGGTGCAGGGTCTGCACCGAAGACATATGAAGAGAGACTTAAGGAGCTTAATGTGTATAGCCTCGAGGAAAGGAGGAGGGGGACATGATAGAAACTTTCAAGTACTCAAGGGAATCAACAAAGTCCAAGAGGTAGGATCTTTCAAAAAAGAGGTGTGCAAGAACAAGAGGAGGGCACAATTTGAAGATATAGAGGGGGCGGCTCAGGAGATGAGTATTTTTCACAGAGAGGGTTGTGGATGCATGGAGCGGCCTTCGGAGGAGGTTGTGGAGTAAAATCAGTGAGTATTCAACATGCATGGGATAGTCATAAGGCAATTCTGGGGGTGGGGGTAGGAAGAAGTAGGCTGCTGGCTAACTAGGATCTGCATCTTATCCAGTAGGTAGGGAAATGGGCAAACTGGGTGGGCCAAGCGGTCCTTATCTGCCGTCAAATTCTATGTTTCTCTATGTTTCTATATGCATTATCTTGCACTTCTTTACATTGAATTTCAACTGCCAAACCCCTGACCATTCATCAAGTTTCTGCAGATCCCTCCCCATTCTGTCTACACCCTCTGGCATGTCCACTCTGTTACATAGTTTTGTGTCATCAGCGAACAGGGAAATTCTGCCTTCTAGGTCCTGTGCAATGTCACTGATGAAGGCGTTGAATAGGACTGGTCCCAGCACTGATCCCTGTAGTAACCAACTGGTCACTCTTCCCTCTGTGGAGTGACAGCCATTTACCACCACCCTCTGTGTCCTGCCACCCAGCCAGTTACCTACCCATTACACTACTGTCCTGCCACTCCCATATTCCCATTTGTTTAATAGCCTTCTATGTGGCACAGTGTCAAAGACCTTGCTGAAGTCCAGATAGGCCACATCCACTGCCCTCCCTGATCCACCTCCCTTGTCACCCAGTTGAAAAAATCATTGAGGTTGGTCTGACATGAGCTGCCCTGGTGAAACCATGCTGCCTTGGGTCCTGTAGTCTGTTGGCAACAAGATGTTCCACCAATCTCTCCTTCAATAGGGCTTCCATGATCTTCCCCACTACCGAGGTGAAGCTGATTGGTCTGTAGTTCACCGCTTTCTCTTTGTTTCTGCTTTTGTATAAGGGTACTACATCTGCTGTCCTCCAGTCTTTGGGTACCTCCCGTTTCCAGTGATTGGCTGAACAGGATTGCCAAAGGTTCATCCACCACCTCTCTTAGTTCTTTTAGGACCCAGGAGTGCACCCCATCTGGCCCCATTGCTTTATCAACTCTTATTCCTTCCAGTTCCTTTAGGACCCTTTCTCGTGTAAAGGGGCTTGTATCAATTTCTAGCCATTCCCCTCTAGTACTCCCTTCAGGCCCATTACCTCCTCTTTCTCAGTAAACACTGAGCAGAAATACCTGTTTAATATGTCAGCTTTACTGTTGTCATCCTCACATGCCCCCATCCTCCCCTTCAGTATCACTAACCTTCCTTTGTCTTTCTTTTTTCACTTATTTACTTGTAAAAGGTTTTGTCCCTCTACACACTGATTTTGCAATGTGCTGTTCTCTCTGAGCTTTGGCTTCCCTTACTGAACTCCCTGCCGCACCCGCTTCTCCTGGTACTTCTCCCTATCCCTTCTGCCTGCATCTTTTGTATTGCCTGAATGCAATCTTTTTGGCTTTCACTTTCTCTTGCTACCTCCTTGGAAAACCATAATGGCCTCCTCTTCCTTTTCCCTTTCTAACCTGTCAATACATAATTCTTCTCTGATCTTGTAATCCCCATTTTAAATATTGCCCACTGTTCCTCAACCCCTGATTCCCACCCCATTCCCATTAATGCCTCTTTCAAGCATCTCCCCATTTTCCCAAAGTCTTCCTAAATTCCAGGATACATGTTTTGTGTGTGTTTGTTCAGCATCTGTGATTTCAAACCACAGTGACTAGTGGTCACTGTTCCCAGGTGCTCCCCACTGTTACCGCATCACATTGTCCCTGTTTGTGAGCACAAGGTCCAGTATTGCCTTCTGCTGAGTTGATTTTATGAGACTGAAAATATCAAGGCAAAATGATACAGGAACTATGCGAACAGAAAAGAACAAGTACAAACAGGGATGTTTATGAGATAGAAAATATCAAGGCAAAACAACACAGAAACTATGATGACAGAACAAGAACAAGTACAAAAGACAAGCATTTCAAGAACAACAACAATATTAAAACAGTTAATTTGAAGTAAAGTATGTAGTAAAACAAAGAACTATATACTTTAGGTATGCCTGACTGCCTCGCTTTCAATGGTTGTTAACAGAAAATTTCGATTTTGGCATACTCCTCTTAAAGTCACACTTTGTGCTGCTCATAATGCAATCCCCTTTTTTTATGAAGTTGGATGATTCGGAGCTGGGTCACCTCAACCCGTGCAAGCTTGTTCTCAATGCAATCCTGTGACTCCATAATTGTGGCTACCTTTTTCTTGAAGTTCTTGATGTCACAGGACATGCGCTTTAACCTGGAGTCCTCTTGCAGGGTTGGTGGACCAGCCTGTAGTGGTGAAGTCACTTATTCAGCAGCCACTAGTGGTGCTGCAGTTGGATCCTTAACTGTAGCACCTGGCTCTGCCTCCTGCCCGGATGTCAGCGTCTCCAGCACTGCCAGCCTCTCTAGTTCTTTTTGCATTCTCTTGACATGGTTTTTAAACCGAGTGTTGCTGATTGACTTCTTCTTTGGACTTTGCACCAGTGGAGGCTGACTGTCAGTCTTGTCTGTAGTAGAGAAAAAAATTTGCATTTAGAACCAGAACAATGTGAACAGGTGTCAAAATAATGAACTTATCATTGCTTTGTTACTGCCATGGCTGGAAGTTCCTGGAACTAAATATCAGTCAATCAGAGACATCATTTCATTGCCCATGTTCTACCTTTGCAACTGTTCAATGGATTGGGCAAGGAAGAAATTCATCAGTCATGATTGGCTGGAACTTGATTGTAGCCATGGCAGTAAGAGAGAACCGCCAATCACTAAAAATAAGTTGCTACCAACCAGGGAAAACTAACCAAATTAATAAGCCATTTACTTCCTAATTTCCATCACAAACAAAGCTGAAACCATTTACTTATATATGACAATCTTCAAGTAGGCCCAAAAAATAGAATTCCATTAAATAAAGTAAGCATGTAATTTAATGTTACTTTCACTCAAGAGCCCGTTCCAACACACATACGAACATATGAAGAAGCCATCAGAAGAATGCCATTTGGTCTATTTAGTCTGCTCGTATTGCAGGGTCAACAGCTTGAGCTACTGTCCCTGCCCCTCCTCCCCACTACTTCCATCCTCCCTATCCATTATCATTACCTGCCCCTATGCCTATCCCAGCCTCTCTTAAAACTGCCCACTGTCTTCAATGAGATCACCTCTTCTGGCAGTGCATTCCAAGTGTCCACCAACCTCTCTGTGAAGAAGTGCTTCCTGACCTCTCTCCTAAACCTCTCACTCTAAAGCTTAAGACTGCGCCCCCTTGTTGTATCATAGCCACTCAGCTTAAAGAGAGTCTCCATATCCACCTTATTTATCCCTTTCAAGTACTTGAAGGTCCCAATTGTGTCCCCTCTCTCTCTCTCTCTCCTGTCCTCCAGGGAGTAAATGTTCAGTGCCCTCAACCTCTCCTAGTATGCCTTACCCTGCTGACCCGCTATCATCTTTATAGCCCTCCTCTGGATATTCTCCAGCAGGCTAATGTCCTTTTTGAGGTGTGGGCACCAGTACTGATCTCCATACTGTAGATGTGGCCTTTCTAGTGACCTGTACAAGGGCAGTATAACCTCATCTCTCCTACTACTGATCCCCTAGCTATGCACCCCAGCTACTTGTTTGCCCTGTTGCTGCTTTCTGCACTGCATGTAGAACTTCAGGTCACTAGTGATCATCATCACTCCCAGGTCCTTCTCCTCCTCTGATGCAAATACCTGGACTCCACCCAGGTAGTACTCTGTCCTGGGATTTTTGGCTGCAATATGCATAACTTTGCATTTCTTGGCATTAAAGAAAAGCTGCTAGATCCTGACCACCTCCCCAGCTTTTCCAGATCATCCTGTAGGTCCTGTATCCTTCAGACGTGTCCACTCTCCCACAGAGCTTGGTGTCATCTGCAAATAGGCACATTTTCTCCTTATTACCATCCACAATGTCATTGATAATGACATTGAACAGCATGGGCTCCAGCACCAAACTTGTGGAACCCCACTGGTTACCTCTTTGGTACCAGATAACTCTCCCCCCACAACCACCCTCTGGGTTCTGTCACTCAGGCAGCTTTCCACCCATCTGGCCATCTTATCTCAAACCCTGATATCCACCAACTTCCTGATCAACCTTTTGTGGGTCACAGAGTGAAAGACCTTGCTGAAATCAAGACGGAGGATGTCTACCAATTGGCCCCTGTCTACTGTCTTAGTGACACAGTCAAAGAAGTCAATCAGATTCATTTGACACAATTGCCCCCCCATGAACCCATGCTGCCTCACATCCTAGAGTCCGTACTTCTCTAGATATTCCACCAGACTTTCCTTTAGTATGGTCTCCATGAGCTTCCCCACAATTGAGGTCAGACTGACTGGTCTGCAATTCCCTGGGTCATCCTTGGGATCACTTTTGTGGAGGGGTACCACATGTGCTGTTCTCCAGTCCTACGATACCACGCCTGATTCCAGTGAACTATTAAATAGAACTGCCAGTGGCCCTGCCAGCTCCTCAGCCAGTTCCCTTAGTATCCTTGGATGTACTCTGTCTGGGCCTGATGATTTGTCCACATTCAATGCCAGCACTCCATCCCTCACTCTATCCTCCTCTATCACTACATCTCCCTACACCCCCCCCCCGCTCCTCTTCTCCTTCCAAATGCACTTGTCCATCCTTCTCCCTGGTGAAGACAGAACAGGAGTATTCATTTAGTATCTCTGTTTTTCCCTATTATTCTCCACCCACTCCCCCCTTTCTTAAGCCTAACAATCCCATCCTTCTTGTCCCTTTTCTCAATTATATAGTGAAAGAAAGCCTTCTCCCCTTTCTTAATACCTTCAGCTATCTTCAGCTCCTTCTGTGCCTTTGCTCGCTGGACCTCCTTATTTACCTCAGTAGCCAACCATCGGTAATTTTCCCTATCCACCTCTCTCTTGGTCTTCCTGAATTTTCTATAAACCAACCTTTTCCCTTAATGCCTGGGCAAACCCTGTACTTAACCAGCTGTGCGTTTTGGCCCTTGTGTTCTTCCCTCTAGGCCTAACACACTATTCTGTGACAACCAGTATTCCTTCCTTAAAGATGGACCAACTTTGGTCCACCCTCATATCTGCTATAATGCCTCCAGGTGGCTACTTAGCACTTTGCCATTTTCCTGAAGTCTGCCTCCTGAAATCCAAAATTTTGGTCTTAGTCAAGATGCTTTCCCTGCTCATATCAAACTGGAACCACACATTACAATGGTCAGTCCCACACAGTACCTCCTGACCATTATTTCCTGCACATGCTCTCCATTTGTGAGAACCAGATTAAGAATTGCATTTGCTCCTGTTGGTTCTGTGATGCCCTGAGTCAGGAACCTACTTTCCAGTCCTTCTAGATCAACTGACTACTAGCACATGTTGTGGATGGTATGCTCCAGTCCACCTTAGGCAGGTTGAAGTCTCCCTCAATTACCACCTCTCCTTTCCCTGCAGCTTCCGTTATTTGTGAGCTCAGTTCCTGTCCCTCTCCTCATCTTCATTGGGTGGTCTGTAAAACACCACCAACCTCACCATTCTCCTTTGTTGTACCATAACTGAACCCATAATACCTCCACCTCCCTTCCTCTGACTCCTCCCTCATGCAAGTTAGTTCCTCTCTGATATAAACTGCCACCCTTCCCCTACCCGACTACACTGTCCCTCCTGTACAGTCTGTATCCACATATACAAATAAAATTAAATAAGTAATATTCAGAGTTTCCATTGCTTTTGTTTAATTAATGACCATGAGCAATCTCCATCCTATCCCAACAAGTTTTCCATTGAACTCTCTGCTCCTTACCTGGAAACAGATAAAATTGAGTTCCTGGCTCAACTTGAGGCCTGTGTCTGTCTACGTGTGTATGCCAGTGGAACTCTGAATAATTTGATATTCATGTATTCAATGTTACTATTCCGTGTGTGTGTTGGGGGGGGGGGCAGTATTCCAATACTGAAACAATGTAGAGCTTTGAATTATTTTATTCCATGGCAAACAACCACATGATGTATTGAATGTGAAGAAAGACAGGTGACTGATAGGTGAAAAACATCTGTGGAAGGACTATCTTACATTATTTGGCAACATTTTATTATATTTTTCAGGCTTTAAAAACTATTAGAGTATTCATTTTTTAAAATAGAGCTAAGCAAACTTTTTACATTTTATTCAATCTGGTGAAGGTGCAGTTAGCTAAATGATGTCACTGAATGCACTGCCCACTAAGCCAAAGCTTATACCCCACATGGAGGAAGATGACAGATGACTGACTTCCTGTGGGGGGGGACAGTATGCAAGAACTGGCACGGTGCACTGATAAATAACTGGCAGACTTTATTACACATACACACACACATTCACACACACATTATATACTATAAAAAATAAAAAGAAATCACCACTAAAGTGACTGAGCACAGCCAGTAGGACAACAGAGCTGACTTGTTGGGGAGCAATTGGGCAAACAGCAAGAAGACTAGCTGGGAATGAAGTGTGGTATTAGGTGGCACACTTGTGTAGTTCAACAGACTTCACACTTCGCTAAACTGACACCCCCAAAAAAATGGGCAATCTGGTTCTGGCACTTAATAGTGAAGTCTCTCTTCAATCTCTTAATCTCTTAAACTAAATAAACTCTTGTTCTCTTCTTTCTTGTCTGCATCACTCTATCTTCAAGTTCTTTCTCACAACAAGTTTCCCCCTGGGTGGGGGGGGGGCACTGTGGAGCAGCACCATGGCAGCAGCAATTTGAGATGGCTCAGATCTCCTATTTTCTTTAAACAAAATTAAAGTAACTTATCACGCAGCTGAAGAAGTGCAAAAACTTCTTTTGCCCAGCTGAAACCAGACAACTTTTGATGGGGCCAAAAAGGATAGCAAGCATCATGGACAGAATCTCAATCTTTACCTGTCTCCCACCAGATCATTGAAAAGATCGGGGCCTACAGCACCTGCAAATCTAGTGGTACCAGTCTTGCCTTCTGCCCAAATTATGGCAATGTTAGCTAAAATACAAGCCACTGGAGAAGATACTAACAAGTGGCTCGCTGCAGTGGAGACAAAACTGTTATACAATGAACAACAAATTTAGGAGAACTCTATTGCAATTAAGGACCTTTCCAATGTGCAAGTATGTCAAACAGAATGCAATGCCACTATAGTGCATGATGTCTCTTACCTGAGAGCTAAAATCAAATCCCTGGAGAATGCACAATGGCAGTCCAATGTCAGGATCATAGGGTTCCCCCCACAATTCGCTGGAAAGCTAACAATCTTGGACTCAGTAATAAAATGATATACAATGATCTTCAACTCCTGCCTCAAGACTCTGGAACCAGTGTCCTGAAAGTGTTTGCAATTCTGCAGCGACTGTGCTCCTGTGAAGACCAACACAAAAGCCTCTAATGGCAATGCCACCATGTCACCTCCGAGGCAGGAATCGCTTTCTACAGGCCATGCGAGCTAAGGGAAAAGTCGTCTGGGAAGGTAACCCGATTGCCTTTTTTCCAACCTAGCAGCAGGCACCCAGAGTCAGAAAAGGAGTTCCAAATCATAAAGAAAGAACTTCTTAAAAATGGCATCCAAGTGCAGCTAAATTACCCGGCGAGGCTCTAAGTGCACCACAAATCCAAGACACTTCTATTTACTGACCCGACAGCAGCAGCGGCCTTTGTGGAGAAACTTCTTGCTAAGCTGAACCCTCCTGAGCACTCATCGAAAGATGATGGGTGAAAAGTACTGCACTCTCTCCCTAACATTTAAATAAAACTACCTAATTTACTGTGCGGGGTCTTTCCGGTATGGGGAAAGGGTGGGCATGGTCTGTAGCTGCACAGGATATATAATACCTAAGGGCCTTATACTCCTCTTGCTGCAGAGTTATATAATAGCCCACAGAATGTTACTGTTAGTTTAAATGTTATTGTAAAATGTTAATGCTGCTCCAAATACAGTCATTTTGATGTTTTTCTATTCTAAAGAAACTTTCATGGATGTAAAAATAAAGGGCGTCTATGAATGCCTCTCAGTTCGTGAACTTAAATCAGATTCTATTAAATATGATGAACTCCCACAAGGTAGGTTGCCTTGCTTTATCCAGGAATGTGTAACTGAATCTATAGCATAACTGTGAACAGGACATCGTAAGACAGTGTATTCATAAATTAATAGTTAATCAGCCCCTCCACAACCTAAAAGTTCTACATGGGGTTTGATATGTTGGAGTTTTTGATCTAATTTTCTCTTAGGTGGTGAGAGCATCAAGATCTACATCATAATCAGACTGGACTTTACTCCATTTTATTATTAATTAATGGCAGTACCTGCACTGTATGTACATATTGATAGGGCTTATACCCAATTGGGCATTTTGTTACTAGAACTACCCTGTACGTACATTGTGGAGACCTGTGAGTCCCAACACCACTATTCTTTTTATGCATTGCAGTCTTGACTGTCGTATTCATAAAATCAATAAACAAAAACTTCAAAAAAACAAGTTGCCCCCAGTCTCCTCCAAGTTCCTTCTCCCCATCCCCGAGTCTCTCCCAACAATAACTACTCCCCTCCCCACCCCAATCCCTGACTTCCACACCTAGTCCTCGGCTTCTTGAGCTGCATTTTCTGTGATATGGCAGCAATCCAGCTCAATAACATGGTGGGAGATGTGGATTAGGGGATAATAAGAGCAAGTCTCAAGTGATTTTTAGGCATCTGTGGCACGTTCTTCTCGACCCATAATTCCTATCCACACCTCGTACTGAGCTATTGCTTGCATATTCAGTAGCAGCATGGGGAAGGATTCATGCACCCAGCTGTTCTTTAGCAGCACTTTCACTTCACAGAACAGGAGGTAAAACATTTTTTAAAACTGTGCCTTTTGAGCTACTGTGAAGGAAAGGGTCCATCCACATGGTCTGCTGCAGTGCAGCAGCACTAATGGTAGTCTTCACCTTAAGTTGTTCATCAGTACACTCAATTTGTTAACAATAGAACTAACTTACCAGACAGGGGCAGCACACTACTGCTCTGTGAGTCAGCTGTTCCTATTACACTGGTGGTGGTGTTGCTGCTTTACAGCAGCTGGACCAGCTGTGGTTCCTTCAGCACCTGTTGCAAATGGACATGAGTAGAGC
The DNA here is from genome assembly GCA_016271365.2 of Neoceratodus forsteri. Classification (NCBI taxonomy): domain Eukaryota; kingdom Metazoa; phylum Chordata; order Ceratodontiformes; family Ceratodontidae; genus Neoceratodus; species Neoceratodus forsteri. The sequence goes on along the minus strand of CM028134.1, from coordinate 311,998,774 downwards.
AAATCAGTGTTTGTAAGTTAAATATGAAAACACAAGAAGACATTAATCACCAATAATAACACACATTCTGTGTGGTGGAGCAGGACATGTGTGGCAAAATGCTCCAATGCAGTTGGAAACAGCCACGACGTGTCAAGGTTGTTCAGGGTGGGGAGTGGGAATATGGATACACATAGTACATCATACGTATGCAGTGGTTGACAGCATTTCTGCCTCCCTATACAGGGTCTGCCATGACATTGATGTATGGCATGCTTTAATAAAAGCTACTGTATATTTATTTATTTATTTATTTATTTATTTACTTACTTAAAGACAGTTAATAACGGGAGAGGCACACTGAGCTGAGGCTCATTTCCAGGTGCAACCCTTGGGAAGGGGAACAAGGGATAAAAGCATAAAATCCTGATATGAGACACCAAACAAAGTGCCTCAGGTAGGTTAAAATTTGTAAATAGTTAAACACAGTGTCTCAGGCAGGTTACACTAGAGCCTGAGTAAAGAGGAAGTACAAATAGACAGTTTGGCAGCAGGTCAAGGATTTACATTTGTTCTACCTAATACAAAGCCAAATTTTGAAACTGCATTGCCTGTGGGGTTGTGTGTTTACAGTATTCATCGATGAGCAGTGCACAAACCCTGGAAAACCAAATGTACAACCATTAGGACAGCTCGGGTTCAATTGCTGTGTGCCCAGCAAAGACTGTTGTGGGAGACGCCTTGTCATAACTGGGGGGCACTGGAACCAATGAATATGGGACCTCCAAACAGTGTGTGTTATTACTGCTGGTGCAGTGGCAACCATTATTGGTGTTTCAACTGTGGTTGCTGTAAATTAAGCAATAATGCACTCCAGGGTGTGTGTCATGCTGGGATAATGTCATGACTGGGGTGGTTGGGCACGGGGCTGCAGGCCAAGTGCATCCAATACCCCATATTTGTGATGCGGTCAGGTGTGCCCGACCTTCATACAATGATGTTATACTGAGATAACATCACTGGTGAAGGTGGGAACTGACCAATCAGAGCCCAGGATTCTTCCGTTGCTACTGCATAATGTTGCTTATTACATGCTTGCATTCCTTATTCACCTACATCCCTGGTTGCAATCCCTGCCCTCTTTCTACACCTTTGTAAATCAGTTGTTGGTTAAGTGTGTTTAACAACTAATTAACTAACTGACTCATGAGAATGATATTAGTGTGCATATTATTAGCTACAGTCATTAATTAAATATGGATTGAAATATACTTTTTGTTTTTGTAATTCAATGAGTGGGGTGACTGTGAGAGAGCAATGGCGGTAGGTAGTTATGGCATCCCAAGGGGTTGTACCATCTTATCATTGGCCAACTGAAACTTAACAATCACTGGAGATACTCTACTTCAATAATTTTGAAAAAGAAAACAATGACCCTTTACATACAAAACAGAGACCTCACCCAGGTACATCAACCCTGTTTGAGCACACAAGGCAGGGATAGTAACCATCGTATAAATGGAAACTCAGTTACATGTGCCATTATGGAACCACCACCACAGCTTATGGTCACAAACATCAGAATTTCATAATTTGTAATTCAAACAATGACTTATGAACAAAAAATTTTGGAGGATCAAGTTAGTATACTCACTGGTCATGCTGTCCTCTGACTCCAAATGTATGACTTTGGCAGCAGATTATCTACTCCCGGCTTCTCCTTCTGCTGTCTCTTCCTGACATGATCACCAATGGTGACTGCTCTACCCAACACCTCATGAACTTGTGGGTCCCTGTGCTTCATGTCATCCCACTTATGTTAACCTGTTTAATACTTCAAGGGATGACATCCCCTCCATCTCAATTCAGGATGGCCTTTACAGTGGTCCACAACTGGTTCCACTCCTTTAATGGCAGCCTCTGAGGACCATAGACCTGGGATGCATGGCTGGTGACTTCCTCAATGAGAAATGCTACTTCCTTATGGGAGAATGGCAGTGCCAGCTTTCTCCCTGTGCTGCCAGAAGGGTGGTGGCCTGCTGTTCTGGATTCTGCTGCTGCTGGGACACCAGTGACACCCCATTATCCTCCAGCTGCTGCTGCCCCATCACCACATGCTGTACCTCTGCTCCTGCTGCCCTGCTGTTCCCCAACATGAACCTGTTCTGCTTCCTCCTCCTGGATGGCCCTCCCAGTCCTGCAATTGGTGATGCCATTTCCCCAAAAACACCACGATGAAAAAATATAATTGAAATTTAAGGAACTTTGTGAGTGCAGCACTTCAGGTTCTCTCTCTAACTCCTACTCAAAGTCCCTTCCACAGTACACCCTATTGAATCTCTCCCCCTAACTCTGACTCTCTCTAAAATCTCTATCTCAGATTCCATGCTGAAAACTACAAATGTGCTACTTCCGTGGTCCAATGCACTGATTTTTTCAGATGCACTTTACAAAGGTTCCACTTTTCGTGTCTGAGAAACTCGGAATTATTTCACCGTGGATCTGCATAACAAAAACACCTCAAATGCGGAAAATATCACCAAAAATGTGGATTTATGAGAAAAAAATTCCATTACTTACAATCAAGCACAAAATATCTATGACATGCAGAATCAAAATTCTGCCGCTTTGAGTGTAGCAGTAGAAAATTATTTTAAAATTATTCAGTTTTAGAAATCTGGAATGTGGAATTTTTGTACCACAAATTAATAAAGAAATATGCACTAAATCTGAAAAATACACAGTTAAAAGGCAGAAATTCTGCAAGTCTCAAAAATGATTTTCGCATTTCTGCGGAAGCGAAATTCTGCTTTTTGTGAAACTTCCACCGGTTGAAGTTTTTTTGCTCACCACTAGTTGTCATGTCTGTACAAAATTGAAAAATTTCAATAAACAGAATAAAAAAACTCTGTATGTAGTGCCATCATTAGCCAAAAGGGTAGTGCATTTTGATCTTGTGCTGGTGAACTGAATTCATGATGAGCTCAGTTAGCCAGCTGGATGGAATGAAGCTGGGGTACAGCACTGTCAAGCAACACCACTCCCAGCCTGGGAAGGGAAGGAGCAGCATTGTCAACTGAAGCCCAAGTACCATAATTGTGAAGAGAACTCTTCTCTTGACATAGGGCCCTGCACCTCTGCACCCATAGTTGCCAGGGGGCCCTGGGCTTTGACTGACAGATGGACTCTTTGTCTTGTGCATCTGTATCTGTGGCTACATGGTGGCATGGAGCACAGAAGACCCTGTGCTTTTGCAGCCCACCAGACAGCCCAATTAATTCTTGATATCCATTGCCACATAGAAATGCAGGACCCTGTACCGTTCAGTAGTACATGGATGGAATCCTCCCATGGTGCAGGATGCAAAGGGCCTTGTTCTTCTGTATCTGTTCATTCAGATTCTTTCAAGACCTGAATGAACAAGGATACAGTTCCACTATCTCAAAAAGAAAGGAAATTCTTTTCAAAAAACTGCATTAATGCACCAGTTAGGTTTACAACCCTAATTCCCCACCCGCCAAAGCAGCAAAAGAACAAAACTACACAAGCAAACACATATAGCCATCATCAGGTAAGACAAACAACATACAGCTGTTTCCACATGACACAAATGCAGTAGCACCGACATGCTGCCATTGTGTATTTGTATTAGTGGATGCAGAAGCACAGGCCTTAAAGGGGCCTATGCTTCTATAGCCACAACCATGTGTATGTCTTGCAGGATTCATGAGCACTTGTGGCTGCATAAGTGCTGGCCCCACAGGGGTTTGTGCTTCTGTGGACAAAACTACTGTTGTAATTTATGTATCATAGATTTCTGTATGCAGCTGCAGAAGTGAGCGCCACACAGGGCCTGCACTTCTGCAGCCAGAGTTCATGCACATACCTTATACTTGTGGTATGGAGGAACAGGCCACTTAGGGGCCTGTGCTTCTGCAGGCAGAAATACTGTTGTAATTTAGGATCATGGATTTTGTGGAGCCTGTGCTTCAACAGTCAGAGGTCAGTGTGCATACCTTATACATTGTTCCTACACCAGATTGGACCCCTGCCTGTGTGACATGGTAGCCAATGCAACATCAGGCTACCTCCTCCCCAGATCACCACCTGAGCCTGGAAATTGAGCAATGGGACCCTCAAGTGACATCTGACCCCCTCTATGAGTCCCAACCAATTCTTAAGAATCCTCAGCTTACAGGGTGGGGCTAGAGGAAGCCTGTGAATTTTCACACTTTTCTCCCTGCCGCATGCTGCAGTCACAATGTGGTTTGGTCCTGCACTGGATTGAACCCCTGCCTATGTGAGAGGGTAGCCCCTTCAACATCAGGCTACCCCGTTGCCCATGATCACCATCTGAGCCTGGAAATTGAGTGATGGGACTCTCAAGTGATGTCCAACCTCCTCGTGAGTACCAGCCAGTCTCTGTGAACCTTGAGTTTACAGGATGGTGCTAGAGGAAGCCTGCAAATTTTCAAACTTTTCTCACTGCCACACGCTGCACACTTACAGCATGACTTGTTCCTGCACTGGATCAGACACCTGCCTGTGTGGGAGGTTAGCCTCTGCAACATCAGGCTATCCCCTCTCCCACAATTGCCACCTGAGCCTGGAAATTGATTGGTGGGACCCTCAAGTAATGTTAGGCCCTCTCCACAAGTGCCAGCCAATCATGGGGAGCCCTTAGCTTACAGTGTGGGCTAGTGGAAGGCCATGAATTTTCAAACTTTTCTCCTTACTAATTGCTCACAACACTTCTTGTTCCTGCACCAAATTGAACCTGTGCTGTGCGAGAGGGTAGCCCCTGTAACATCAGTCTATCCCTCTCCCCATGATCACCACCTGAGCATGGAAATCGAGCAATGGGATCCTCAAGTGATGTCTGCCCTCCCCCCCTTGTGAGTGCCAGCCAATTGTTGGGAGCCTTGAGCTTACAGGGCAGGGCTTTCTCTCTCTTCATGAACTTCAACTCAAGTAGCCCTCCACGCAAAGGACCAAGTGCAAAGGATATCTCAGGAATCTGCCAGGGAGTCAGCCAGGAGAGACAGCCAGCAGCCAGAAATTCTGCCAGTCTCATCCCTGGTAAAACTGCATATGAACAGTGAACTGCAATGTTTGTGCAAGTATTACTTAAGGAGCAATCTGCTGCTAGGTCCTGGCTATATCTATCTATGTCTGCAACGTTAATAACTCATTGCTTATGTAAAGATTTATTTTACACTTGTATTATAGTTAGAGTAGCTTTAATGGCAGGGTTGTTTTGTGCTACAGTTAAATTGTTCAGCTCCGCCCTATCTGAGTGAGCACTAAGTGAAGTTTGCGCTATAGCTAGAGTCTACATCTAGTGCCTATCTGGGTGAGCACTGCATGCTAGTTTTAATCTCTATTTTCCATGCTACAACAAAGTCTTCAACTACACTCTATCAGGGTGAACACTGTAGTAGTTTAACCCTGGGTAGTTGATAGTTTTAATCCCTGTTTGCTGTGCTGTAGCTGAACCTTCAGCTACACCCTACCTGGGTGAGCATCACAATTTAGATTTGTTGACTGCTTAGTAGATTTTCTGTTTACTTTGTTTCATCTGTTTAGTTGTATTTCATGTTATTTATGCTATAGGTGCATCTTGCAGTTACACCCTAGCCAGGGGAACAGTATGTGGCAGTTTTAATCTCTGTTGCTGTGCTACATCCTATATGGGTTGGCACCACAAGTTAAATTAGTCATCTGTTTAGCACAGGTCTTTTTGTGGATGGGGTTCAGAAGGGAGGCAGTCAGTTACACAGAAACATAGACAGTGATGGCAGAAAAAGACCAGTGGTCCATCCAGTCTATCCAGAAACACTAATAAACTCGGGACCTATTATCCATACTTGGTTCTAACCCACACCATCCGCCCCCATGCTCCCAGCCCTACCATTATTGCCCTAAGCGACCACTAAGGCGTGTTTGAAACCATTGATTGTTTTGGTGCCCACCACATCAGCAGGCAGATTGTTCCATGGCTCTACTGTCCTTTCTGTAAAATAAAACTTTCTCACTTCCCTCTTGAATACTCCCCTCAGTTTTCATTCATGCCTCTGTGTTCTTGATCCACTATTTATACTAAATATTGCCTTGCTGTTTACCTTGTTCATTACTTTCAGGAACCTGAAGGGCTCTATCATATTTCTCCTGGCCTCCAGTGAGTGCGTATTCAGTGCCTTGAGTCAATCCTTGTAATATCTACATTGCTGGCCTTAGATTATTTTGATCACCCTATGTTGTGCCTTCTCCAGCCTGTCCTTAGCTTTCCTTAGGTAAGGACTATAGAACTAACACAATACTCCAGGTGGGGCCTCACCAGTGATCTGTAGAGAGGTAACAATACTGTACCTCCTTCCTTCTGCTGTCAATACCCTTGCTATACCCCCAGCATCTTGTTTGCCTTACTGTGGTCCTTGTTACACTGGTTTGATTGTGTTAGGGAGTCACTGATGATGATCCTTAGTTCTCTTTCTCAAGAGGTCATGAACAGCTTTACCACGCCATCCAGTACTCTGTCCCCGGGTTCTTGTTCTTTATGTGCATCACCTTGCATTTTTTGGCATTGAATTTCAACTGCTAAATCTTTGACCACAACAATAGCTTTGCAAGTCTCTCTCTGCTGCTCCCCAACCCCCTCCTCGCTGTCTACCATGCCACAGAGCTTAGTGTCATCTGTGCAGAGGTACAGCTGCCCTGGATTCCTTCTCCCATGTCACTAATAAACAAATTGAAAAGCACTGTACCCAGGTCTGATCCTTGTGGCATCCTACTGGTGACCTCCGTCTCTTCTGATTTGACTCCATTAACCACAACCGTCTGCTGGCTCCCTTCCAACCATTTTCTCACCCATTTAACTGTGTCTTTCACTGTACCCAGTTCCTCTAGCTTTTTCAGCAACCTTCTGTGAGGCACTGAGTTGAAAGCCTTGCTGAAATCACAGTAGAGTGAAATAGGTTGCATGACTCTTATCCACTAGGTAGTATTATGGTATCCTGAAACTCTGTTTCACTGAGTTTCAGGATCCTGACCCCGTGTGCCCAAAACACGTTTGCCCGATGAGTGAAGTTTGCCTGTGGCAGAGTTAGTTATAAAAGTTATGGTGGGGGAGTACGGGGCTAAGCCCCACGAAACATAAAAATGTCCACCATGGGAAAACTTCACCCATCGGGCAAATGTGTTTCAGGCACACAGTGTCAGGATCCTGAAACATAGAAACATAGACACACAGAATTTGACAGCAGATAAGGACCACTTGGCCCACCTTGTCTGTCCATTACCCTACCTAACAGATAAGCTGCCGATCCTAGTTAACCAACAGCCTACTTCCTCCTACCCCCCACTAGAATTGCCTTATATCTGTCCCATGCATTCTTGAATTCCCCCACTGTTTTTGACTCTACGACCTCCTCAGAAAGGCTGTTCCATATATCCACAGCCCTCTCTGTGAAGAAATACTTCCTCACATTACCTCTGAGCCATCCCCTCTATCTTCAAATTGTACCCCTTGTTTTGCATCTCTTTCTCTGAAAGATGCTACCCTCTTGGACTTTGTTGATTCCTTTGAGGTATTTGAAAGTTTCTATCATGTCCCCCTCTCCTTCTTTCCTCGAGGCTGAAACCTGGGAACAGCATTTCAAGATCTCATAATATATCCATCCACTACCCTTGTTACCCAATCAAAGAATCAGGTTGATCTGACAATACCTTCCTGCCACAAACCCATGCTCTTTACTATCTCAGTGTCCATTGCCCTCCAGGTAGTTTATGAGGTCATCTTTGACTAGTGTCACCATCAGTTTACCCACAACAGAGGTAAAACTGATAGTACTGTAGTTATCCAGTTGTTCCTTGTCTCACCCCTTATGGAGTGTGACTACATTTGCTACCCTCCAGTCTTTTGGAACTACCACTGTCTGAACGGAGCTATTGAATAACCCACGGTGTTCAGTTAGTTCTGTTGCCAGTTCCTTAAGCACCCTCAGATGCATTCCATATGGCCCCAGGGCCTTATCTATCTTAAGGGCTGCTAGTCTTTTAAAAATCCTTTCATTGGTAACTATTTGCTGCCTCATCTCAGGGATCTCCCTTACAGCTGCCTTAATGCCACTCTCTGGCAAAGCTCCTCTGTCTTCCTTTGTGAATATAGAGCAAAATCAGTCTTTAAGAACAGTTGATTTCTGTCTTTCACCCTCAATTACCCTACCTCCCTCTGTTAGCCTAACAATTCCTGCTACCATTATTTACTTTTTCCTTAATATATCTAAAGAACTGCTTTCCCCACACTTGACCCCTGTGCAATATGTAGCACTGTGTCTACCTTTACTTCTCTGGCCACCCTTTTGATTTCCCCTGTTTTTATTTGATACTCTCCCCATTTTTCATTCCCTTGTTATTCCTTGTACCTGATAAAGGCCTCCTTTTTGGCTCTCACTGCTTCCCTGACATTTCTAGAGAACCACATTGGTCTCTGGTACCTTTTTCTTTTGATTGCCATTCTCATGCAAGACTTTGTTGCCTGGAGAATGCCCCCCTTCACTGCCCCCATCTTTCCTCCAGATCCCTAGTGCTTTTCACTCCAACTAACTTGTCTCAGGCCAGCTCCCTCATCTGGGTGAAGTCTGTCCTTCTGAAATCTAGGACTTCGGCCTTTGATGAGGGTTTACTTGTCCCAAGGGCCTGGTCGAACCATATAGAGTTATAGTCACTGGACCCTTGTGGCTCCCTTACTCTCACTCCTCCTACCATATCTGAGTTGGTGAGCACCACATCAAGAATGGAATTTTACCTAGTGGGTTCCTTAACTAAATGCAACAGCAGGCAGTCCTGCAATGTATCCAGTAGGACCTGACTACTGGAACTCCTGGCCATTGGAATGACTGAATCAATATCTGGCAGGTTTAGATCTCCCACCACCACCATCTTTCCTTTGCCATCCCCCTTTCTAGTTCTGCCAGTAGCTCCTTCTCTCTCTTCCCCTGTTCTGGAGGTTTATAGATCACCCCATTCATAGTTTCTTGCCTGAAGAGGCCATGAGCTGAATTCATTTATTTTATTTTATTTTATTTTAGTCTTTGTTAACCTGATAAGGCCCAGTAGGCACAAGTGCCTGTTTTGGGAGCACTGAGGGATAAGTGACTTGCTCAGAGTCATGTAGTACACAAGAGGAGGTTGTGGGAATCAAGCCCAGATCTGCTGGATGTACCAAGCTCATTCACAGCTTGTTACTCTAACCTCTAGGCTATACTGCCATGCCCAAACCCCCAGAGATTCTGTTTCCTCATTATATTCCCTGATGTTTCCATTCTCCAATGCCTCTGTGCCTCTCTGACATACAGGGCTATGTCTACTCCTTTACCTTTTCCTCTATCCCTTAACATGGTGTAGCCTGGGTTTGTCTAGTCCCACTCGTTATTCTCTGTGGACCGAGTTTCTGTGATGGCTACTAGAACCATCTCAGTGTCTGCCACTATTGCCTGGAACTCACTAATTTTATTTCCCAGACTTCTCACATTAAGACAGACTTCTTTCCCTCTTTCTCCTGATTCCTTCTTGCTTTTTCCTATTTCTTCTCTCTTGTTCTTCCCTAGTCTCCTTATTTTTTATGTTGAATGCAGGCCTTGTCAGCCCTCCCTCATTGGATTCTTCTCTTAACCTAATCTGAACTTGAACCTTACTGTTACCCAGCTTGCTGCTACTAGTCCCCTGTTCAGGAGGAGCCCTAGCTACATTCCCCACCTGCTTTCCCTTCAGAGTGGTTCCTCTAGCCTCTGTATCCACTGCAGTCAGTTTAACTGCCCAATGTAAATGTCAAACTTCTGCCCCACAGCACTGATCCCTCTCTCATCAGGAGAAGGCCATCGCCCTTGAAGAGTCTTCTATCCCAGAAGCTCCCCAAGTCCCTCAAAAAAAGGTACACGAGTTGTGGCAGCTGTGGGATGCTCCTCTCTAGGTAAATGCTCTGGAGGAGGGGGCATTGCCCATCTGCAGGATTTTGGCAGAGTTCCATGCTCAGTTGCTGGTGGCAAGTGTAGAAATATCTCAGCTGAGTCATCAGCTCAGCTGAACCCATCCCCACCCCAACTGAAACCCACTGGTCCAGAGGGGTGGAGGTGGTGGGGAGAAGGAGAGGGAAGGAGGTAGGGATAGTCATAAGGAGGTTGTCCAGTCCCTCACCATCCAGATTGCAAATAGCTTCACACACCTAGGGAGGTTCAGGCACCTAACTCTGCTAGAGAGAACTCTGAGTAAGTCGATGGGAAAGACAGGACAGCGTGATGGCACCCAAAGGCAGAAAGTCTATGAGGAAAGCCTTAGTGTTCAGGGACTCAATGATTAGGGAGGTAGGTAGGGTGGTAGATGGGGTGTAATGGAGGGGGTGGTCTGGTGCTGTCCTGTAGCATCAGCCTTCCAGGATTTAGAGAGAATGGAGAGGATGATGGAGAGGGATCAGGGGAGATGGGGTGCTGATACAACTGGGTACCAATGATCTGGTGAACCAGTTGGTGGAGATGGTGAAGCAGAACTTTCATAGACTGGGGGACTGACTGACGGCACACTCAGACTCCCTGGCCTTTTCCAAAATCTTCCCTGTGTGAGGCAAGGAGGGAAAACATGATAGGATAAAGAGTGATGTAACTGAGGAGTTTAACAGGTGGCTTAAGTGATGGTGTCAGGAAAAGGGGTTCTAATCTGTGGGCGATTGGTGGACTTCTGGGAAAGAAGACTCTTCAAGGGTGACATACTTCAATTGGTGAGAGAGGGTGCCAGTGTGCTGGGTCAGAAGTTAGTTGTCTATTTAAATGTTTAAAGATCAACTGCAGATATATTGTAACTATATTATACAATGGCATGGATAATCCCAGCAATGTGATTGGCTGCCATACCCTAGAACCAGTGGCGTTATCTGCAATAACATCACTGGATGAAAGCGGCAACAGAAATGACCACATGACTGAATCTGAAATCATGTCCTCCCTCCCTGCACAATCTACACAGATTCAGCCATTTCCAAATAGAGTAACTAAACCGTCAGCCCCCAACATCAGTTCCATGCCTCGCTCCTCCAGCCAAGTCCAAAACACCATTTTAACATGATTTCACTAAGTAATTTAATTCAAAAGCAGTTGCTGCATGCATCGACCGTCCTCTCTCCTTGCCTGCAGAGCATGCTCTCTCATCAGCACTCAGCTGGTTCTCCACAAAGCGCATGCAGCAGCTATTCATAAATTATGTAAAATTACATAGATAAAAAATTCTGAATTATCTACTCAATTATTCACTAACAGAGCAACTTACTAAGCAGAATGGAACAGCGAAAGTCTCCACCTGGCTCCTTTTCACTCGCACAATGGTTTTGCCACATAATAGTTTCATTCTTAAGAAAAAGTAATTATAAAAAAAAAAGACACACACATCTTCACCTGATCCCACGGGCTCTACAATGCCAGTTCAACAACTAAGTTGTCGACCACCATCACAGAGACAGATTTATGTCGACCGCAACTTGCGGTTGACATAAATCTGAATAGAGATCCTGGCTGTCTTTTTCATCTGGCAGCTTTACATGCTGAACCCCCCACGTGGGGAGCACTGCCCCTGCACCCCCTGATCTAAAGGATTCCAACTCCGAGTCAGAGTTGAAATGAGGAGGGAGTGCAGGACTGGGAGAAAGAGTGCTGGGGTCTGGGGCAGACTATTACAGTGAAAACATCAATGTTGGCATCGAAGTTTTCTCTATAATAATGTCATCATACAGGGGGCATACCATCACAGGGCAGGTAGTAGGACTGAGTCAATTAAAATCAAATAGTAGAGAGATGTTACCAAAGGTTACCAAAGAGCAATGACTGGAGCGAAGCCAACTGTACCAAATCAAAAAAGCTGCAGCTCCACCTACTGGGCAAAACAATATAGCAGCACTATTTTTCTACTATGTATATCTACCCAGTTAAAAACTGGCTAAAATTATTGTAAACATATTTTAATCAGTTTTTTATTATATTACAAAGACCATTATATAATAGCAATAAGGCACTCCAGGGATGTGTGTTACTGTGAAATAATGCCACTTCTTGGGTAGTGAACACACTCGGCCTGTAGCCTCATGCTTCAACCCACCCAAGGAGTGATGTCATTACAATAATACACCCTGTCATGCCTTATTGCTCAGTTATAAATGTTACTCTTTTCCCAAACATAAGGATGACCAGGCCTTACTTATACATATGAAATGAAGAAATTGCCATTTTCATATACAGACACTATTTTAATGCTCTCCTAATTGATGGTGTCACAGAAAATCATTCAGATATTCTTAGACCAGCTAGTGGAATCTTGAGTGAGTGCTGATGTCACCCAGGCAACAATGACATAACTTTCTTCAAGGTCCTGGCAGCTCAGCACACACACACACACACACACACACACACACACGCACACATGCACACGCACACATACACATATACCACATACATGCACTACTATATCAGATTGTAAAATGGTAACAATTCATGCTTACTTTTAATTGTCTGAGGACCTTTGTCTATTGAATTTTATCAATACAGTATTATAGATAAACTGTTACTTTCACAGATTATTCAGTAATTTTAGGGGAATCTGTTGGGCTTCATTCAGAGCTGGAGGAGAAAAAAAAACAAAACTTATGTTAAGAGACTGACAGATTGTTGTATTTTGGGGTAGAAAGGAGTGATACTGAGCACAAAGTGTTGATGATCAGCTTGGAAAATTAACAGATATTTACTCATGGTGTTTTACTAGAATAATTCGATTAATACTGGCCACCATCAGAAAATTGGAAGGAAAGACTGATTTTGAATGTCATAATCTGATATACTCTGTATGTACTGAGCTCTCAGGACATTGAAGAAAATGATGCCATTGTTGCCTGAATGATATCAGCACTTACCCAAGATTCTGCCAGCTGGTCTGAAAATGTCGGAGGGATTTTTTTGTGAAACCATCAGATAAGACAGGCAGTAAAATAGCATCCGCACATAAGAAATGAGAGTCCCTGCACTTCACTTGCAATATATATGGACTGGTTGTTCTCATGGTGAGCAAATTAAATATGTTAAAAGCATTTTAAAAACATTGCAATTGATCTTTAAACTGTCTGCAGGAGAGACTAGATCTAGGGGAACCTTGATGGAAGATGAGAGGAAGGGAATTCTAACTAGTTTTCCCCACATCTAGGGGCTTGTAGCAACACAATGACAACTGTGGCCCTTACTGGACTAGGTGAGGGGCATTTGGGAAAAGGGGACACAATGAGTGCAAGAACCAAGAAAACAAAGGGACCAGAGGACAGGGAAAGCACAGGAGTAGTAATAAAGTAAGATCTGGGGTCAGATGGATGGAATTATGCCTTAATGCCAGGAGCCTAGGTAACAAAATCAGTGAGCTCCAGGTGGTGATGGCTGACACCAAGGTAGACCTTGTTGACATCATGCAAACATGAGCTTTGAAAAACAACAACTGGGAGCTGACAATCCTGGGTACACAATGTTCAGGAAGGATAGAGGAACAGGTAGAGAGGAAGAGTTGCTCTCTTTGTCAGGGAGGGCATCAAGGTGGCAGAAGGTGGATGCATCAGGGTAGTAATTGGGAGACAGAGTCATTGTGGGTGCATCTCACAGCAGCCTCAGGAAAGAAACTGTGCTTGAGGGTGCACTATAGACCTCCAGGGCAGGGGGAGGAGAGGGACAGAGAGCTCAAAAAAGAACTTGAAAGAAGTGTAGCAAAGGGGGAAGTATTGGTAGTGGTGGGTGATCTGAACCTACTAGACATTGATTGGGATGTTCCAGTGGCCAAGAACACCAGAAGTCAGTCATTGCTGGATGTCTTCCAAGAATATCTACTAGTACAGCTAGTTAAGGAATCCACCAGGCAGATCGCATTTCTCAATGTGGTGCTCAACAACTTGGAGGTGGCAGGAGCTGTGAGAGTATGGAAGCCTCTGTGGAACAACAACCATAGCTCCAGTTGGTTCAAACTGGTCCTCAGGTTCAGTAAACTGCAACTGAGAACTGAAGCCCTTGATTTTAGAAGGGCAGACATCAATAGGCTGAGGAAGCTTGTCAGGGATAAGTTAGAAGGGGTAGACAACATAGGTGGGTGTAACGCTACAAAATGCCAGCCGGAGGGCGGTAGGTGATGTAAAAATTAATCTGGAACCTAAAGGATAAAGACATCAAAGAGTAATAGACCGGAGAACCTCTCTGCAGACAAAAATATTTTTATTAGGAGCGATGCAATGCTCTGCGTAATTTGGTTACATGTTCTCTCTGAGTACAAGAATAACACAGTTTATATACATTTTGTGACTGCATTATAACAGAGTTGTCACATACTGATTGGAACAAGTAGTTTAAGGAACTTAGCCATTAATTTGTGATTGGTAATTTTGTTATTGATGTTGGCGGTCTCTGAGCAGCCATGCTAGTATGGCCTGATGTGGCTCAGGAACTGATGATGTTGCTTGTATAACAAGGTATTTTATTTGGTTATGCTTCTTCTCTTAATAATACGATACAATTTAACTGTAATAGTACTAATCACTATAAGATGGAACTAATGATACAGTGCATCTTCTCAGTGCATTTGTAGCAAATTCTCTGACTACAAATACAAGTTTTATACTTGTTGGCTTAGAAACATTATATATAATTAAGCATATAAGCACGTAGGCTTAGCACAAGATAACTAAGCTATTAATCGAATATTGTTTAAACATTTTCTACCAGGTAACATTTGACATTGAGTAGAACAGCATATGTGATTGACTAAGTAGTACTTTAGAAAAGTGCTTGTATTATGGCTAAACAAGCAAGATGTATCTTTTTAGTCCTTTTAAGGTATACAGAGTCTGATAGGCTGATAGCCTAGTTCATAACTGTAGCTTGTGCTGATCATGCAGTGTACTCTCATGCGGTGTGTTCATGATTGTAGTATCACATATGAGCTTGCAAATGGCGTTAGTATAGAAACTGGCAGTTACAAAATGCAGAAGTTCAAGGTAAGCTTGAAAATTAGCACAGTTCCTAGAACAGTGCTGAATCTGAGATATAATCTTGAATGAGGCTTAGTTTTGTGGTAGTGACTAGTGGAGTTGGTAATATGAGGGGGACATTTAACTATTTTGCAGTTCAACTTTAATAAATTTAGTCCAACAAGCTATACAGGAAAAGCTCCACAGATATCTAGCTAAAGTGATGTTGTGTGGCAGAGGATCCCAAGCCCGGTTAGCGATCTCCATGTCTGTTTACTTCACACTTGTGTAGCAAAACTGGTGGCCCAAGTGATATCTACTAACATGATTCACTATCAGGAAATCCAGTACAGCCTTTCTGGGATTTCCTGTGCCACCAATTAAGATCAGATATTGACATTTGAAGTGCACTGGTCCCACCAAAAAAGAGAACATTTAAAACTAACTTGATCCACAGAGACAACCACACAATTAAGACCATGTAAAACTTTTACTAACATGGTGTTAGCCTTGTAAAGTATCAATGTTTTCTATGGAAGACTCATCAAACATAAAATACAATAACAATTTTTCCTGTTATGCTACGTGACAAACATGATATCAGAATGGTTATATCCCTCCACTATTATGCTTATAAAAGGACTTGTTTTAGTCACAATCCTGATGAAGTGTGAGTGGTACCAACAGTGTAAGATACTTTTTACATACCATGCCTTGTCTACTAACATATACTATTAGTAATAATCAAACTCTATAATGTATAAACATGTCATGAAAACAGGCCTGTAGAGTTACACATATTTTACCATTGGTTACAGTGGGGTGCAAGAGAGGTGTGGGCAAATAAGAAGGCCATTCTGGAGGCATCTAAGCTATGTATGAGAACGGTAACCAAAAATAATAGGTTCAAGAGACCGTTATGGTTCTTGCAAGGGTCAGGGAGATAGTGAGAACCAAGAAAAAGGCCTTCTACAAACATAAACAAAAGTAGGGGGAGGAAGAATGGGGGAGTATGTACTGAAAAAAGGGAGGCTAAGACAGACACAGAGTGGCATGTTGTGCAGGAGGTCAAGAGCAGTGAAAAACAATTCTTCAGATACAGTATATTAGAAAAAAAAAGGAAAAATTAGGGATATTGGAAGGCTGGCTAAAGGGAGTAGGGTGATTGAGGAGAATGGGCAAAAAGCCACCATCCACAATGAGTACTTTGCTCAGTTTGCATGAGGGTGGGTGGTGGGCCCTTGCCAGAGAGTGGCATTGAAGCATCCACTAATGGGGTCCCGGTGATGATATAACTAATATTTACTAGCAAAAGGGTCCTGAAAGGGCCAGCAGTATAGCTTAGAGATTAAAATAATGAGCTGTGAATGAACTTGATAAATCCAGCAGATTTGGGTTTCATTCCCATAACCTCTACTTGCATGTTGTGTAACCCTGAGCAAGTCACTTAACCTCCCCAGTGCTTCCAGGTAGCCCCAGAAAACAGGCACTTCTCCATAATGGTCCTTACCCAGCCCCCAAAAAAAAAATGCAAAAGAAGTACAAGAAACTTAGGAAAATAAGGGACCTTTGTTTCAGCTGGTTCATCCTGGCATAGTGGTGCAGACCTGGTGAATCACACTGCAGTTTTTTCCTGAGCTTAACTAAGGCACAGTGTGAGTAACAGCCTCATTTTGGAGCTAGACTCAGCTGAACCACTCAACCACATGAGCCAGCAAGGAAGCTCAGATGTGTGCTCATCGTTGGGCTGTTACATACGGTAGCTCAGGCAGGTCTGTGATCCATTTCTAGTTATATCAGATGAAATATTTTCAAAAGTTTAACCTATACTAGTCCTGCCACAGCAGGACTGCTGAAGGGGTATATTTAGGAGGAAAGAGAACAAAAAAAACAAACAAATTAAGGCTCAGCAGGAGTATTGCAACAGGCCTCTGGGATGAGGGACTTGCCTGAGAGGGGAAACCCAGGACAGTCTGGACTCTGTAGGAGGAGGAGGAGTGTGCTTGGGGCGTGGCATTGGACATATGGGGCATGAGGTGGCAGTCTGCCGGTGTTCACTTGTTGCCTTATCTCAGCAGTGCAGCACACATTTTTTTTTTTCATTGAATAACTAGTATTTCAGCAGGGTATTACAAATATAAATTTTAACTTAAGCCCCTGACAGAAACCTGAGATGTGATTTTTGTAGCTGCAGGGGGCTGAGTCCTGCAGATGTCATTCTATCACTTGGAAAAAAAGTGCACTTCAGACTCTTTCCAAAGCACAATTTTAGAGTTGAACCACGATCCTTCCATTACCTGAAATCATTATGCTTGGGGGGGGGGAGTGGAGGAGAAAGAGTTCCTTTCCTGCCTGTAGCATTCTCCTGCCAGATCAAATTACAATCAGTGAAGTGTAAACAGCACAGGTAATATGCTTTAGTCTTAAAGAATACCTAAACCTTCTTTTTACACATTTTTATCAAAACAACGCCTTGTTGGCAGGGGTGTAGTGCTCCCATATTTCTCAAAGTCTTCCATTATGTTTTTTATGTAGTTCTCAGGCAGCAGTCTTAAATCAGTAACTGAAAAGCCTTGAAGCACAGCTGTAAGGGAAATTTGTTTTATAGCTTCTGCTGAATTCCTTCACAGGGAGCACAAGGTGATTTGAGATCCGGTTTCAGCTTATAGCAATGGGGTCACTGGGCTGAGACAGGCAGACAGACATTGTGATGAGCCTCAATTGAGTAAAACAGGCAGTCTTATTTTTAGTAAATCTGTTTGTTTGCTAAGTTAAAGTTACATTCCTACTAAGGTAAGTAAAGATCATGTAATCCTCTGTCCAGGTTTTGTATTGCAGTCCTGTGGAAGAATGTGGGTGGTTACACTTTATTTGTATTTATAAGACGTTTATTTGGAAATACTACTTGATTGATAATAAAGTGACAGTTTAATTGGTGCCTGTGTCTAATGGCTATCTTCCTTCTGAGACCTGCAAGGTACTGTAAGCAAGAGTCTCTCTATTTAGTACTATAATCAAACATGTAAATAGTAAACTAGAGTAACTATGACATCAAACTTGGATTACATTTAGCTGATACCTGCCTATGGTGGTGCCTAATTATGCATTTGTGATAGCATGGACCCTGGAGTTGAATGCACTGCCCTGCTTTGACTTGTCATATTGTCTTCTAGATATCTACTTGTGTGATGTTTTCTGTATTAAATGAAGCATTTTGTTGACATGGTAATGCTATGTATGTTTTGCTGTCCAAACAAACTAGCATAAGTCAGTGCCAAATATGTTTGCTTTAATGCTGTTACAAGTTAAAACAACAGTATCTTGAGACTATAGGCAGGCCATTCTTATCCACATGAGCCATTATTTCATGGACTTTGGGTTCCACTGGGCTAAGGGGTATAGGCCCCTATATATGGAGCTGTCCATGTGCAGCCTGTGGCAGTTTGCACACAGCCCGTCTGGAGGGCAATAGTCAAACAATTAGCTTACTACAACTGGAACGTGCAAGCTTTCTAAATATGGGGCCAAGTCGGTACAGTGCATAGTGACTTTGTGCTATGCTGACACAGGCACAGGCTGAATATGGCTGACAGGAGCACCATGGAGGTAGTGTGGATCAAATGGGATAGCGGCAGCACTCCTGTGGGTCACATTTACCTCCAACATGCTAATGACCCCTTTGGACATGGAAGGCGCTATAGTTCACTTGCATGCCCATTATGGGCCCGTTAACATGTGCGTGCCTCACCCCACTCTGTAGCTGTCTTACATATTCCTTGTGGTCTAGTTTTCCCCCAACCCCCCCCCATTCACCTGTACTGTAGCTGTCTCAAAGATTCCTGGGGGTGTAGTGGTTTCTGTATCCCCTGACTGACTGTTCTGTAGCTGTCCTGAATATTCCTAGTAGTCTAGTGGTCTCCCACTTCCTGATTACCTGTCCCATAGCTGTCTTGAATGTTCCTGGTGGTATAGTGGTTCCTGCACCCCAATCGACCATCCTGTAGCTGTCTTGAATATTCCTGGTAGTCTAGTGGTCTCCACCCCCGTGTAAGGGCATCTGATCCTCTGTGAACCCAACTGCTCAGGACCCTCCTCCCCACAACACCCCCCCCCCCGCTCAGGTAACCTAAGCTGAAATATGGCAATAGTGGCAGCAACCTACACAGCCCTTTGCTCACCACCTTGGCTGGCCACCATCTGATTGCCAGTGAATGATCATGAGTACAGTAGGCACAGGTGTTTGTACAATACTTGCAATTACTCAGAGACTGTCAGATTGAAACCAGTTGAGGAAGTGAGCAGAGGACTGTGCCAGTCATCACTATTGCTGCAGTTTGTATTATGTGACCAGGGCTGGGAGGTGCCTGAGAGGGTGAGTCAGGAGGGGATCAGATGCCCTTATGGAGGGGGGACACTAGGCCACAAGGAATATACCAGAAAGCTACA
Organism: Neoceratodus forsteri; assembly: GCA_016271365.2. Lineage (NCBI taxonomy): Eukaryota > Metazoa > Chordata > Ceratodontiformes > Ceratodontidae > Neoceratodus > Neoceratodus forsteri. Next base: position 311,979,321 of record CM028134.1, on the reverse strand, counting down.
AGATGGGTGATCTGGATGCTTTACAATGTATTTTCCCAGGACAGATCAGCTACATGAAACATCTATTTTTCAGTGGATTCTGCTGTAGGGTCCTGCTTTTTAAAGTTTACGATATATTTACTCAGGGTAGCCCAGATGGGTTGTGATATCTTGTGTGCAGTTGGGTTCTGTGTGACCCAGTTTTACACTGTATTTACCCTGGTTAGTATAGTGGAGATACAAGATCTTTTTTCTATGTGGTCCTCCTTTACCCATTTTTATATTGCATTTACCAGGATTGCCCAAGTGAGAGGCAATTTCTCATTTTCAGCATGGTCCAGCTTTTACTACGCATTTTTTCCAGGATAGAGCAGTATAGTGGACTTATTTATTTAATTAACTTATTTAATGTGGCTAAGCAGTAGTGCATGTTTACATGTTTTCTCCATGAAGAATTAGTAACTTAATAACCTGGCAGTGATAACTTTGTTCTCGTCTTGAAGTTAGTACTTTTGTTCATGTGAAAGATAGATCTGCAATCTTGGGAATTCCTACAAAATTAATGGAGCGCTCAACATAGAGCTCTCAACTAATGCTCACCTTATAATTAGTTGAGGCTAAATAAGCACATTAAGATTTTCACGTGCAAATTTTCTAGTGCTCAACTCATTAATATATAGTTGATGCTCAACTGAGCATTAACTCAGTTGATGCTCAACTGAGCGTTAACTCAGTCGATGCTCAATTGAGTGTTAACTTTGATTTCTCCTATATGACAGTTCCTGGGTTCCTGCAGCTGCCAGTAGCCCCCCCACCATCCTCCTAGTCCCTCTTCCCAGGCCTTCTTCTCCATCCCACCTCATGGCCCACCTCTGCCCACTCTATCTGTAGGTTCCTCCACCCCTGTGTGTGTGTGTGTCCTCTTCCAGTAGTTGCCATCTAGCCTACAGTGCCCCTCCCCAATCCTCCCTCCTTCCATGGCCACCATAGTCCCACCCCCTGCCCGTAACTTCCTGTCTGAAGCACAAGGTACAGCTTCAAGCCAGTGCCCTATAGTCGATTACTCTTTGAAGGAAAAAAGTTTGACTTATCACATGTAGCTAACAGCCTCAGTCATAGCTTTCTTCTCCACAGGGCCTGTATGATCGTGAGATCATATTTGCATAGGGAAGGGAGGGCATTGAGCATGACAACCCCAAAGAACAACACCACTGATTCATCAAGACTCCTAAGGACTCAAAATCCTAATGTTTTTATTTGTGTACAGTTCTTTGTCCACTTTCCATTCTTCCACCCTAATGTCTGCATTAACGTAGTTTTGTTACCATATATTTCCCTCCTTTTGTGATAGTGGAATCTTAACAGAATAGTGGAGATATTTCAAACCCTGTATCACCAACCACCTAACAAGTGAAAGCCTACAATTGTCATAATACTTGGGGTTGCACCGTTACAGGTTAGCATCCTAGCACAGATAAGAGATCTCTTACCTGGTTCCTGTGGATCCTGGGACAAGGTGGTCTTAGAGGAACAGCCAGTCATACCTGTAAAACAAAAGCAGCAATGAGGGGGGGTGGTCACAAAGGATCTGCATCCCTTTACAAGCTTTTATGACAAACAATGTAGGATAAATAAAAAAAAACATGCTTATCTGATACATAAGGTCTGTGTCCTCCTACACCTGGTCAATGTCTTATCAGACCTGGAGACATAAAAGGGAAAATGGGTCAGTATGAAGAGTAAAAAAATACTGATCATCTGGGTCAGTTAGGAAGGACCTTTAGAGATTGAAAACAAAAGTGGGTGGTGGGTGTTTTTTTTTGGTGGGGGGGGATACCAGACTGCTATCACACCATTTACCTGGGTTTTAGAATGGACTCAGTCACTCAGGGGCCATCATGAAGGGGGAGGATTCAGTGTCCCTAGGACTGATCTCTCTTGGGGGCAACAGGCAATGTTGTTCCACCCATCTACCAACACAGGGCAGGATGAAGACAACAGCTGTTATGCTCCCTGCACCATCCACAGGGCTCCGGACCGGCAAACTGATATAGAGTCTTGGGGAGGATTGCCATGGCTGATGAGAGGTTCAGAAATGGGGAATAGGGACAATGACCCTTCCCCTCCTGCACCCCCATGGAGGGAATCTGCAACTGCACCAAAGGTCCAAGTTCAGTAACTTGGATGGTAGGTGATGTTGCTAGGTGGCTGGTGGCAGTATGGTACTTCTGAGTGGTGCAGGATCTGCAGTGACTGGGGCTTCATACTGGCAGTTGCTATTTTCCGCATTTTCATGCCAACCCCTGCCTCTTCTGACAGTGCGTAGTCTTGTCAGACCTTGACATACACATCGGCCCAAGTATCTCTGAACTCTACCGCATAAGGTAGCATTACACCTGCTAACAAGTTTGCAAATTGTTTAACTGACCTGTATGGACCCAGGTGACCCTCAGTCCACTGGCATTTGTATACAGAGGGACCCACTGGGTAAAATGAAGAGCTTCAGAAGCATTTAGTGATGCATTTCAAGGTGCAGCATATGTAACCTGATCAGGTCTATGTGCCTGAACAGTATGTTGTATCAAATCCTGTTAAACAGATACACTTCACTTCAATATCAATAAATAACTTTAAAAAAAGCTAGGAAAACCAATATTTTTTCTGAGAATAAATAGGACTTTATGTACCCCCAATCTATATAGCCAACTAGCCTCATGCCCAGACACTAGCCACACCTCCTTCCTCAAACCCAGTCACTAGCTCCCCTCCTCCAGATGCCCCTGTGACACTAGCCCTCCCTATACAGCACATGACAATGTTTCCTTACAGCCCCCCAAGACAGTAGCCCTTGACTGTACACCCTCCACAGTCCCCACACTACCCCCAGCTCCCTCCATAGCCCCAAACACTATCCCCTCCCTCCACTTCCTAGCACACCCCACCCACCCCTTCCACCACAGTCCTCTAAACACCCTCCTCTCTGACTCCACACTTTTCTGAGCCAATGGATATCACTTCCATACTGGGACCCCGACTCCCAGAAACCACACCCCTTCCTCCATTGCCATTTGAGAATCATCCACACCATTGCTGCACACCACCTTCTCAGACACCTGGGGCACACATACACCTTCCTTCTACACTATCCCTCCACAGGCCCTGACACTAGCCCCCTCCCTCCATAACTCCCGACCCCAGCTGACCCATCTTCCAAAGCCCCAAACACTAGCACCCCCCATTCGCCAGGCACTAGTCCCGCCTCTACGCCCCCCAATACTTGCCCCACCTCCTTCCCTTGCACTAGACACTAGCCCTACCCCCTTCACTGGGGTCAAAACTGGCATTGTCCCACTAACTAAATGCTGGTAGATTTTGTATCTAGCTAGTAAGATTTTCCTTTAGCTAGCCTTGTGGTCTTGTACTGGAGCAGTTAACACTTCAGTAAGTACACCAACCTAGGAAGTGGAAAAGTCTGTGGGAATTTTTCCAGTCACTAGCCCTGCTGGTTAGTAGCAGCGAAAACTTAGTTTTGACCCCTAAATTAAATATGACTCACCTGCTCTGTCCAAGTCACAGTATCCAGAGTTGGATTGTCTTGGTTTTGGGGTATTCCAGTAGAACATAAAGCGAAAGCACAGAGTAGGGTGAGGAGACACAAAAAGTCGGAGGTCCTAGAGGAGAGAATAGGGGATGTAAAAAGGTAGACAGCTGATATCTGGCCAGACCTGTTGAACTAAAGGGAAAAATAGGTTAGTATAAGGCGCAAAAAATAAATAAATCAACACAGTAACGGGACAAATGGCTCTCGAGTAGGATGAGGAAGAAGGTTGGGAAAAATGCATTATGATCTTTTTTGCAGGGCACAGTACAGAACCAAGGCACTTTCCTGTTAGGGATGTTTGTTCTGTATACATATCTAGTAGTTGAGAAAAATGCAGAAGGGTATCTGACTTTGGAGGAATTATCTCAGGGATCATACCTGCTACCGGACCCATGGCTAACCGATTCCTTCCAACTTCCCAGTTTACCTGCTGCACCCCTGTATACAGAAGTTTTGTGACGTTGCAGCAGGGAGAGCACAAGGGCGCGCCCCATACAAGTTTCTGTTTCCATGTTTGTAAGTCTATGAGAGAAGTTTTTAATGCTGTGTTTTGTAACTTTAAGCAATCTTTCTTTCTTTCTTTTTTTCTTAATAACTCTTTTGCTGCTCCTGTCAACCTGGGCATCTCTCAGGTGCTCTCTCAACCTAGCCTCTACTCCCTGCCTGAGACATCTCCTCCCCAGGCATCCCCACCCAGGACCTTCCAGCCCCTAGATCACCCCTGGGGTGGGGGCCCGCCTAACCCTACCTGGCAGTGTATCTGTAATTAGAGGTCAGTTCTGGCTGGCACAATGGGTGTCCCAGAGGAGAGATGGTCTGGTGCTGGGGATGTGAGTTTTGGTCCCTGAAGCCCTCATTGCCTCCCTGGTCAAGCAGGGATTTTTCTTTTCATGGTTGTCCCCTCAGAGCGCAGACTTGAAATGACATCTATGGGGCTGATGCACCAACGCTCGCCATTGCTCCACCCCCACTTCTGTCAGCACTGCATGTTCCTGGCACTGCCTCTAGCCCCCACCAGGAGCCACTCAGGAGCAGTGCTAAACCCCATATCCTGCCCAAGCAAGGGAGAGCAATTCTCTGGATGCTCAGTCCTTCCCTCCCTGCGACATCCGGCAGCCTGGAGTCCGCTCCCCAGCCTGGGCTGTGAGCATGGCGCCAGTGTGGCATCCAGGACCTCAACCCTCAGTGCCACTGGGCCAGCTGCTTTAAGAAAACTTAGACAGACATAAAAACACCTCTCTATTAGTTGAGTAGTGGCTTTCATGTCCCTTTAAGATTGCTTAAAGTTGCAAAAATGGCATTGAAAAATTGCCCCATCGACTTGTATAAGGTAAGCCTCCACACTCTCACTTCTCCAACATAACAAAACTTGAGCATGGGGCAGAGCAGGCAAACCTGGAAGTCAGAAGGGATGCCTGGCCCTGGGTTCTGCAGCAGGTACAATCCTTCCCAAACTTGATGGACAGTTAGAAATGTTACTTTTAGCAGTAATCAGCTAAAGATGCCATAAAGTCTATGAGCCCAATACCTTATGGCATTATTTATTTATTTATTGAATTTTGATGACCGGGTAGGCCCACTGGGCCATGGAGGTCCTTTTTCAGGGGTGACCCAGGAGTTACAGGACTAGTAGGATACACAATTAGTACAGATGTAGCTTATAGCATGTAACAGGTGAACATATATATATAGCAATTACACATTACATAGCAGGTTACAATGATTAGCAAAGTGAAACAATGGAAGAGAACCAGTGCAACACCTGGGTCACAATAATCTGAGTAGAGTATTTTGGGAGGAGAGCCAGTAGAGAAGGGTTAGGGCTCCCAGCTCAGGTAGGAGTGAGGTAAGTGCTCAGGCAGGAGGGTAGTGTGGAAGTGTCAGGTAACAGAGCATTGGCATTGACTGGTGGCAAACATGTGTGCCTTGAGTCTTGTTCGGAAGCTCACAGGTGATGGAGCTTACATTAGGTTGGAACATGGGACACAAGTATCTGAAGGAAGACAGCATGAGCAATAAGTATGGTCAGTATAGCAATGACAAGTCATTGCTAGCAGTAACATTAAATTATGGAGTTTTTATTTAAACTTGCATTTTATCATGCAGCAATGTCCACTAGTATTTGAGGTTGGTCAGTAACTGATGATACAGGATAGTCATAGATTTTCATACAACCAGGAAGAGTGTGTGTGTGGACCAGCTGATGTAATAAATTCAACCTTTTAAACAGTTCAAACTATATGGGCAGCATGTTGGAGCGATTTGCAAATTACAAACAAAGTCTGTAACATGGAAACTTGGTTTTGAGTGCATAGTTAGCAGGACATTAAAGCCATATTAGTTTGCTACTGGCAAATGTGAGGCATGGGGCATGCCACAAGGTATGAGAGGCAGTCATGAACAGGGAGTTCCAGTTGCTTACTGGAAACCCCAGAGATTTCCCTAACTGCAATTTACATAGCCAGATTTAAGTAGTACTAAAATATGTCTTAACCATGTGCAATTGGCTGCAGAGAACCAAGCAAACATAAAATGACCAATAAAATTATTATATTATATAAAAGCATTACATGCTAAAGCAGACCTGGGTCATCGGGGGTCGGCAGGGGAGGGAAAGGATCGAGCATCCGGAGGACTGCTCTCGTCTCCTCTCCCAGGGTGGGTTGTTGGGGGCACCTGATGCAGCAGCGGCCTTTGGTGGAGACCAGGGGCAAGGAAGATGTGGGGCTGCAGAAAGGGGGAAGGACATGGGCAGGCTCCAGCATCATGAGTGCTGCGCAGGATGCCATTGCACGCCACATCCTAAGTGGAGGAAACCAAGAAAAAACCCTGCCTGGCGATAGGCGATGGTGGGGATCAGTGGCGGAGCCCCATGCTCAGTGATTGGCCTTAACGAGCTGCGCTTTCTGGTCACCCTCCTCTTCTCCGGTCACTCCACTAGATTTGCAGATAGAGTGCCGGAGGAGTTAACGGTCCCACCCCGGGGGGGCTCAGAGCCAGGGGGTCATGCAGCCAGAGAGGGAAGGGGGTGAGGGGTGCACCGGTGAGTGTGTGATTCGGGGGCTTCAGGCAGGCAGCACAGCCCCATACTGAGAATCCACACCAGAAAGAGTCTGCCAGGAAGGAGCGTAAAAAGTTAGAAAGGATCTCCTGAAGTAGGTTACCAGCATGCTTTCCCCTCCACTCCGAACACACACACACACACACACACACACACACACAGACACACAGACACACAGACACACAGACACACACACACACACACACACACACACACATTCATTGGGGATCTTCTCTATCCTTGAAATTACACTACTACTCAGAGCACAAAGAAACCAAAGGCAGCCCTAAGTATGGAAATAAAAAAAGATGGCATCAAGCCATTCAGTGGAAGAGAAAAGCCCATACAACAGCACTATAACCCCAGCGCTTTGCATCATGCAGACTTCTACTCCTTTGCACTGAATGGTTTGAATCTGTAAGTATTTTTTTATCCTTACTTACTGTATTTCAAGTGCTGCCTTAGGTTTCTTTAGCTTCATACTTGCTATAAGTACCCACTCATTACTGTGAGCGCCGGTTCACTTGTGTGTTTTATTACGCTGAGCGTAACTCACCTCCCCATCGTCAGCCTGACTCCGACTCTCACTGGTTCCAGAGATGGACAACTGGAAACACTCCTGGGATGCAGTGGCAGGTCCAGCTTCTCTTGGTTACCAGGGCACTGGGTGGGCACAACTGGCAGCCAGGGCACATATAGCAAAAAGCTTAATTACAGGGTTGGAACACAGTTTGGTGCTCCAGTACCTCAATCCCCCCCTGCAATCAAATTTACGTTTAACAGTAACTGTACCTCATTACTCATAAATTCCTAGAACTGTATCAATCAATCAGTCATGGTTTATTTGTAAAATAGCGCTATTCCAAAACCATAGCACTAGTACATAGCCATAAAATTCGTAAAAACAACTACATATATAAAAACAGCAGTCAACAACAGTATCGGTGCAGCTGGCATTTTGTAATGGGGGAACTGGCCACTGGGAGATCACTCTGAAAATACCGCGATATGCTGACACGACTTTGCCCCTTCCTGTAGTGTGTCCATATGTATGGAGACTGAATAATCTCCACATCAACCATGCCCAGCACTATTTTTATAAAATTAGCCTAAATGTCATGTGTGATCGGGGTACTGCACCACCGAACTGTGTTATGACCCTGTAATTACACTTCATGGTAGTTCTTCTTTAAAGAGCTACAGAGCTACATCTTTGAAGCTCCTTATTTTGTACACACAGACCCCTTGTGTGAATTAAGGTTGACCTCTGCCTGCAGGCCCCTTATACCTGGGCCTTGCTGAGACTCAAAATCCTCAGCAAACTACACCATTAATTGTGCTTCTCCCCTTATTCCCAGTGGGTGCCCAGCCACCGCCCATGGCTGGTGTCCATAGATTTCCCCCACAGGCAGAGCCAGGAGCAGAAGCTGGGCCATCCAACCCCGAGCCAGAGGAAGCAGGACCATCCCACCCCCGAGCCAGAAGAAGCTGGACCATCTGCCATGTTTCCCCTTCTGCCCTGAGCCAGAAGCTATAGGGCCACCCCAGCCAGGAGAAGCAGGCCAGCCCCCAACAAGTCAGGAGAAACAGCCCCCGAGCCAGAAGAAGCAACTCAGGGAAGATGACCCTGATTCTTCAGGCTCAGAAGGTGATGTCCTGCTCACCCGGCCCGGGGAATGGCATGCCTCTCCTGGCTTGGGGGGTGTGTGCCTGCTTCCTTTGGCTCAGCCACCATCCCCCATTGCCATAGAAGCAGGTCTCCCTTACCCCCCAGAGCCAGAAGAAGCAGGACCATCATGCCCGCATGACAGAAAAAAATATGGCCATTCCCATATACCACCCACCCACCCTAGAAGAAGCAGGACCATACCCCCCCCCCCGAGCCAAACAAATCAGGGCCATTCCCCAAGCCAGGAGAACCAGTCATTTCTCACCCATAAGCCAGGCAAAGCAGGGACCCCTCCTCTCTCCCCCCCGCAGAAAAAGCAGGATCATACGATCCATCCTGCCCCTTTTCAGCAGCTAGTCTCCATCACCACCACCTCCCAAACTGGTCCCAAATCTCACCCAGTGGCAGCAGGATACTGCGTGTTCTCTCCCTTCCTTCCCCTCCCCACAGAGCAATTTTCAATAAACGTAGCAATTACCTCAAGGCACAGTCAGACTCATCAGGACCATCTCTGCTGGTTGTTGAATTTTGTTCTGCAGGCAGGCAGCTTCTCTCTTGACCTCCTTGTCTTGTTTTTGCTGGTTTGGACAGACTCAGGAGCTTGGGCTGAGCTCTAGTTGTTGCAGAGTGTGAGCACAGTGCCTAGTGCAGCTACTGTAGCTGTGGCTGGCTGGTGGGCAGGGTGGCAGCCAACTAGCAGTAGTGGCTAGTAGGCTACTGCGGTTGGCTGCTACTGCTCTCTCCTCCTGTAACTGTTACCATATATACTGTCTACCAGGAGGCTGAGTAGAGGAGAGGAGACAGTCAGTGAGTCTCTCTTGGCTGGGATGCAGCCTCCTTTTTTTTTCCATCTCTCTTAGTCTCTCTCTCTCTCTCTCCCAGGAAGTTGCGCTTTAGTGCTCCACTTGCTCTTTGTTCAGGACTGCCTGGACTGAGTCGGCATCACCGGATCGCCCTTGACTTGGGCTCTGCACAGTCAGCAGATCTGCAGAGCAGTCGACCACCACGGAAAGTTTAAGCACCTGCTGAGGGATGACAGGCGAGCCAGAGGTTCGGTTCACCAGTCTGAGGAAGAAAGAATATGCTGTGCTGGAGATACTAAGGGGCGAGCAGGCAGGTGGAGGCATGACAGCAAAAGAGTGCTCCCTTGAGCAGCAGCACATGGCCAACAGTCTTCTTCCTGTCTCTTCCTGTACAACACTGTGGATGCTCCTCATTTCCTTCCTCTTGCAAAGTTGTGCTGAAAACGCCTCTGAATTTATGGTTCCCACTCAGTTAACTACAGCATGCTCTCGCAACTGTTTCCAGGCTGTGACAGCAGTTTCCCTCAGGTGATTGTGGAATGTGGGAGAGCTGGCAGGATGAAACAAAACAGAATCACCTGATTTTTTTAATACAGTCAGTGGCAGCTAATGTGTGAGTGTGTGGGGGGTTACTGTCAGGATGAGGCATGACGTTCCCTGTAAAGCAAGTTATTAGTGGCCTGAAACCCAGTTTGGGGGTGATATTATGCATGTGCTGAAAGCATAGGATCCTGGGGGTGGAGATTTTACTGGTTTGAGGAAGATTAGTGGCCAGCTGCAAGTCCTGGGGGTACTTCCAACAGAGGGTGGGTGAACGCTGCTTGGGGGTTACTTCCACTAGAGGGTGGTTGAACTCTGCTTGGGGGACAGCCTGAGACCAGCAAGAGAACCTGAGGCCAGTACTGAGGGTGAGGAAACTAGGAAGATAGAAGTCAGTGATGGGGGTACAAGACCATTGTGGTTGCAGGTTTTACCTGGGGACATGGCTAGGACTTGGGGAGCATTCCAGCTATAGGACCATTCTTCCATAGCTGGGGGCTAACTCAGGAGTTTACTGCCATGGCTGAGGAAGGGGTTCATGAGCTAGGGGCAGTATGGGTGCACTCAGGAACCTGAGGAAGTTTAAGAAGCCTGTGGTCAGGGGTGGATCTGAAGCCTTTCACCATCACTGGGTGAAAGGAGGCCAAGCTAGAGGCTATGGCTGGTCATGCGGGTAGGCAAGGAGCATATGCCATGAGTCGGGGATTCAGGAGTCTGATACCTTCAAAATATCATAACCACATTCTAACTAATTATTAAATTTATCACATTTGTTATTCACAGGAGGAGGCAATAAGTATTGGCCATCAGTAGGTCCCTGCTGATTGTTTTATTCTAGATGTTATCCCCATCATGTTTTTAAACGTATCAATTAAGTAAAGGAAGAAACTGTGAGAGAGAGCACAGTGGCCATCGGGGACCGGGGGCAGCAGTTGCAACCAAACTTGAAATCTTCTGTTACCATTCAATATTAGCTAAAATATTCTGATCTTTTACTACAAAGTTTCTTGGACTATATCCACTCCATTTCAACCTTAACGACTACTACCAACAAGCGGACCAATTAGTGTCAGAGTTCATTCCAAGTCTAGCATTCAAAACTTCCATAAAAATATCCACTTCATTTCAGCACAGTCCAATTTGTTGCCATATAAAACACCACCTCTGTAAGATGGCAGTACAAGTCCCCAAAACCTAAGTGATGCACCAATATGTCCTGCAGGTCCATCCAATCCAACAGTTATTCTTAGGCCTACTGCAACCAGGGATGGTCATTGTTCTGGTTGCAGTCATACCAGTAAAAAACAAGAATTCGAACACCCTCATAAAACAATATATAATGTGCAATTCACAATGTTATTTACATCTTAACATATCATTGTGACAAACTATATGTTGAATAGACCACAAGAACTTTAAAAGTAAGAATATAGGAACACAAAAGTGACATAAGACATAAAAAACACACCTTCTCCGCTGCAGCAAATCTCCATGCCCCTCTTAGGAGAATCCGCACAAAAGGTTACTGCTACAGGTGGATCTTGTGGGAACTAAAATCACTAACGATAAGCTGAGACAAGGCCTGGAAAAAGTACAGGTGCTTGAACCTCCCTGAGGACCTAGTTAACCATAGGTCACTCAGGAATCTATGTAAGAAGTCCACAAAATCCATGGAAGAGAGCACACCAAAAGCCTACAGCAGAATAACTTAGCTAGCCCAAAGTCCTTTTGGTCCTGCATAAATGACCTGATAAAAGGCAGCAAATCAGCTCCCTAGGGCCAGATAATAAGCAACGGACAAACTCTAACTGAAAGTAGTGCAACCGCTGCCACCTTCAATAAGTTTTTCACTGACCTGGATAGTTACAAAAGTAACTTGCCCCCCTTCCCCCGATGCAAGGACCTGGTGAACACTGAGGTAATGGATCCTCCTCCACCACTCTTTCACCTACTGATTGTATGCAGAAAAGAAGTCCTCACTGTCCTACAATCCATCAAACTGGCTGGCTCTGCAGGTCCAGATGGCATTGACCATGAGTTGCTTAAGGCAGCTGCCCCTGCCAGTACCCTGCCCATCACCTGGCTCATAAATAGGTCCTGCTTTCGATGGAGCGGTTCTCAAAATCTGGAAGCAGGCTCATGTGGTGCCAGTCCACAAGGGAGGCCCTAGGGATACCATAGGCACTACAGACCAATCCTCCTACTCTGCACCCTGGCAAAAATCCAAGAGAGGCTGGTCTACTGGCAACTCAGAGACTAGCTGGAAGCAAACTAGTATAGCACAGTGGTTTAAGGCTCTGAGCTGCAAATCTGGAGACCTGGGTTTGAATCTCACAGCCCCCACTTGCATACTGTGTGACCCTGAGCAAGTCACTTAACTTCCCTGTGCTCCCAGGTTGCACCTGAAAACAAGCTTTCAGCTTAGTATGGCTCACCTAGTTAAACAATTGGAAAAAAAAAACAGCTAGTGGTGTCCACCCCAGCATAGTTTCTGGCAAAAGCATGGGACAGACACTACGCTCATCAAATTCACCTCTGATGTCCTCTCCATGCTGGATAAAGGCTCCCCACTGGGGGCTGTCTTCATTGACCTGACAAACATAGAAACATAGAATTTGATGGCAGATAAGGACCGCTTGGCCCACCTAGTCTGCCCATTTTTCTACCTAACAGATAAGCTGCAGATCTTAGTTAATCAACAGCTTACTTCCTCTGATCCGCCCCTAGGACTGCCTTATGCCTGTCCCATGCATTCTTGAAGTCCCCCACTGTTCTGGATTCCACGACCTCCTCAGGGAGGCTGTTCCATGCATCCACAACCCTCTCAGTGAAAAAATACTTCCTCACATTACCCCTGAGCCGTCCCCCCTCTATCTTCAAATTGTGCCCCCTTGTTCTCTTTTTCTGGAAGATGCTACCCTCTTGGACTTTGTTAATTCCCTTGAGGTACTTGAATGTTTCTATCATGTCCCCTCTCTCCCTTCTTTCCTCAAGAGTATACATATTAAGTTCTTTTAGTCTTTCTTCGTATGTCTTCTGGTGCAGATCCTGCACCATTTTGGTTGCCCTCTTCTGGACAGCCTCCACTCTGTCTATGTCTTTGCGGAGATGGGGTCTCCAGAACTGCACACAGTACTCCAGATGGGGTCTCACCAACTGTCTGTACAGAGGGATAACAACTTCCTGTTTTCTACTATTGATGCCTCTTCCTATGCATCCCAGTATCCCTCCAGCCTTCCTTACTGCCTTCTCACATTGCTTGCCCACCTTTAGGTCATCTGATATAATTACCCCCAGGTCCCTTTCTATTTTTACTGTTGTCAGTATCTCACCCCCATTGTGTACGCTTCCCCTGGGTTTTTGTTTCCCATGTGCATTATCTTGCACTTCTTTACATTAAATCTGAGCTGCCATACATTTGACCATTCCTCCAACCTTGCCAAGTCCCTTCTCATCCTTTCCACTCCATCCTGTGTATCAACCCTGTTGCAGATCTTTGTGTCATCAGCAAAGAGACATACTTTTCCTTCCAGTTCCTCTGCAATGTCACTTATAAAGACATTAAAAAGGACCGGTCCCAGTACTGAACCCTGCGGTACCCCACTAGTAACCCTCCTTTCTTCACTGTGTACTCCATTTACTACTACCCTTTGCGTCCTGTTGTCTAGACAATTTTTTATCCAGGCTACCACCTTGGGACCCATTTCAAGGCTGGCTATCTTGTGTATTAATCTTTTGTGGGGGACTATATCAAATGCTTTGCTAAAATCTAAGTAGGCCATGTCCACAGCCCTTCCCTGATCTACTACTTTGGTCACCCAGTCAAAGAAATCTATTAGATTCGTCTGACACAACCTTCCCATCGTGAATCCATGTTGCCTCGGGTCCTGTGCCCCAATGGCCTCTAGGTTCTCAACAATTCTTTCCTTCAGAAGTGATTCCATCATTTTCCCTAGCACTGAGGTCAAACTAACCGGTCTGTAGTTTCCTGCCTCTGTCCTGCTCCCACTTTTGTGAAGAGGAATTACATCTGCCCTCCTCCAGTCCTTGGGTACCACCCCATCCTCCCATGATTTGTTAAAGAGACTAGTCAGCGATGTCACTAGTTCACCTTAGTTCTTTTAGAATTCTTGGGTGAATCCCATCGGGCCCCATTGCTTTGTCCACCTTCAATTTTATTAGTTCTTTCAGAACCCTTTCTTCTGTAAATGGACTGGTATCGACCCCCATCTTCGGAATGTTTCTCTTGTTTGGTTTAGGTAACTCTCCCTCCTCTTCCTTTGTGAATACTGAGCAGAAATATTCGTTCAGTAACCCTGCTTTTTCACTGTCACCCTCTACCCACATTCCCTCCGCTTTATTAAGCTTCAGTATCCCTCCTTTGGTCTTTCTTCGCTCCCTAATGTACCTATAAAAGGTCTTATCCCCCTTCTTAACAGAATTGGCTATCCTTTCTTCGGTTTGGGCCTTTGCTATTCTGACTACCTTCCCAGCCTCTTTCTGCTTTAACTGATAAAGTTCTCTGTCCTGCTCCTTCTTTGTTTCCTTATATTTCCTGAATGTGCCCTTTTCTCCTTAACCTTCCTGCCACCTCTTTTTGTGAACCATAGCGGTTTTTCCTTGTTGTGTTTTATTGATTTTTTTTACATCAAGAGCTTGTTGCCTCTGTGATGGCTGTTTGATCACTCCCATTGTTCCTCCACCCCTCCTTCTTGCCTGTTTGCTAGTGTTTTTCTGAGGCACTCTCTCATTTCCCCAAATCAGCCCTCCTAAAGTCTAGTACTCTTGCTTTTGTATGGCTTGATTGTATTGTGTGTTTATAAATGAACCACACTGTTTGGTGGTCACTTGTTCCCCAGATGGCTACCCACTTCTAAATCTGAGATTCTTTCTCCATCCCCATTTGAAAGTACCAGGTCTAAGATTGCTCCTCCCAGTCGGTTCCAATACTAGCTGTCTGAGACATGCCCCTGTAGAGCATCAAGAATGACCCTGCTCTTGGATGTGCCTGCAGCAAAGGTGCTCCAGTTAACATCTGGCATATTCAGGTCCCTCATCAACAATATATCCCCTTTTTCTGCCATTCTAAGAAAGCCTTCTATCATTTCCTTGTCCATTCCCTCCCCCTGAGATGGGGGTCTGTACACAACCCCCATGCGGATTGTGGTGCCATTTCCTGTCTCCAGGGTGACCCAAAGTGCCTCATCTGCTCCCTGTTTACTCTTTAGTTCTGTTGCTTTGATCCCTTCCTTTACATGAGAGCTACTCCTCCTCCTCTTTACCCTCCCTGTCCCTCCTGTAGATTGTGTATCCTGGTATGTTGACATCCCATTCATGGTTTCTGTGTACCATGTTTCTGTGACTGCCACAATATCCAGGCAACCCTCTTCCATCAAGGCCACTAGTTCAGGGAGCTTGTTACACAGACTACGGGCATTGGTACTCATCACCCTCCACTTTTTGATAGCCTTACCCCTTTTAGCCCCATTTCTGTCCTTACTGCCTTTGCCTTTTTTTACATTTAAATCTGTTCTGCTCCCTAATAACTTCTGTACCTTGGTGTTTACGTCACTAATCACCATGTTTTGTGGGGGGAGGCTTGGATTTCCCAGCTCCTTTTCAGTGCCTCCCCCTTGGCTAGTTTAAATGCTTGCCCATGAAGCATTTAAACCTCTCACCTAGGATCCTGGTTCCCCCCTGGACAGATGCAGACCATCGCACCAATATAGGTCTGCATTCCTCAGGTGGCTCCCAGTCCCCAATGAAGCCAAAACCCTGAGCTCCACACCAGTTTTCAACCACTCATTGAATTCGCTGGTGAGAAGTGCCTAGCATCTCCCTTGCCATAGACAGGCAGCACCTCGAGAAGGTTACCGTGATGCCTTTTGTCTAAGGCCCTTCCCAACTCTACAAACTCCTCTTGCACTGCTCTGATCCCATTCCTAGCCAGGTCATTTGTCCCCAGGTGGACAATGACATCCAGCTCCCTCCCTCGTGCAGCTTCTCCCACGATCCTGAGTTCGCTTCTGTCCCTCCAAGCCATGGCGCAGGAAAGCACCCACCTCCTCCCCATCCACTCCCCAATTCTACCCCCAATGATTGAGTCCCCACCAGGGTTGTTTCCTTCCTGTGGGGTCCCATGCCACCCTTGGGTCTCCTTTGTGAAGGTCCCAGCATCCTCCTTGGTCTCCACTGCAGGTGCCTCCATAGAGGAACCACTATCCACCAGAAAAGTGAATGAATTGTGAAGAGGTACAGCTGGAGGGATGCAACTCTGTTCCTCCACCCTCTCCCTCCTTGAGCCCACCCTGGTCCAGCCACTCCTCTTTCTTGGCAACCTCTGAGGTAGTGGCATTGACCCTGGTGGTCCCTGGGTGGGGGAGGAGGTTTCATGAATCCTAGCCAGGTCAGCCTGGAGACAGGCAACCTCCTCTCTCAGACCAGAGAGGTGCCTGAAAATAAGGCAGCATCGCAGCCTCCAGAATGTCTCCAGAACACTGCCGCCCCACAACCATTGCACTGCACCACTCCTATCATGTCTTATTTGTGTCCTCTACTGTTTCTCTGGATGCTTACTCACTCCTCTCCTTACAACTCTCACCCTTCTTGTTCTGGGACAGCAACTTCCTATCTTCTTCAATAGTCTCCTTCTTCCTTGCTCAATATCAAACTACCAGCAGCTAGGGGAGAGTGAGCTACTTTTTCTACTTCAGGGTTGACAAAACCAATGTTTCTCTATGATCCTTTTCTTCCTACTGCCAAACAGGAAGTTCCTGTTGACAGTTAAATCCAGTGGCTATAAAAGTAGAACTGGCTTTGGGTGGGTGGGATGGAGGGCAATTGCTAAGAAAAAAGGCTAGCAACAGGAAGTTGTAATTTGACTCACCTGCTTTTCTAGTGTCTAAACCACACCCCCAGGTAAGCTTTCTTTCCTCCTACTGGTTTAGCAAAGTCACCTGATACAGTATCTTTCCCTGCACAGAACACACACTGCCTTTCTTTCTTTTCTTTCTTTTTTTAACCTTAAATAAGACCCCTTCTACTTCTAATAAAGTTATCTGTCTACTTAATCTTAACTGATACTGACTCCTACTGAGATATAAGTTTAAAATTAAGAAGAAAATGTAGCTTCTTTTAGTTAGCTGCTTTCTGCTCTACAAGCAAGGCTAGCAACAGGCAAAGGCCTTTAATCTGGTAGATCACAGCCTGCTGACAACTAAACTGGGTAAATGTGGTTTTGACCAACACTCCCTGAGCTGGTTCAACAGCTACCTGACCACTTGCAACAGGTCAAATGGAGGGGTGCCACCCCTGGATCACTTCCTATAAATGAGGGGGTACCACAGGGATCTATACTGGGTTTTCACTATTCATCAATGACATTAGCTACAACTGCGGTAGCTGCTCTGTGGTTCAGTACCCTGACGACGCGGTCCTATACAGATCTATGAATAGCACGGATGAATTAGGGCCACAACTCCAGTCAGACTTTGCTATGATTTAAACTTGGCTACTAAAAATTCACCTGATTCTAAACTCCAATAAAACAAAAGCCCTCCTGTTTGGGCCAAGATCCCTGAGCCCTGACTGCAGATTCTTACTCTCACTTGTCACAGCATCTGGCTCAACAATAGAAGTGGTGCAGTCCTTCAAGTATCTTGGCCTGGTTCTGGATCAAGGATTCACCCTCAAACCCCGTGGACACAGTAACAAAAATCTCCACGAAAGCTTGGCTTACTCCACCACCTAAGCACTCAAATGATACCTGAGACCAGGCTAGCAATTGCAAAGTGCATCCTCCTCCAACATTAACCTACATGACTCCTATCCTACATGGAATAGCCAAACAGGACCACATTAGGCTACAAACCCTGTATCACAAAATAGCTCACTTCACTACAAAATCCCACCTGAGGAGCTATCATTGTGATGTACTTGCCTCACTCCACTGGCCATCTTTCAGCCATAGACTTCAATACCTCCTACTGTGTAGCACTTAAAAGCTCCTCGGTGACCACATCTCAGCTGGGGTAGCTGGGCTACTAGCCCCAAAGCGCTCCTGCAGACTGCTCCACACAACAAGAAAAAAGCTCCTGGAAATACCCTGGGTCAGCACCACAGTAGGCAACAAATCCTATGCCTATGCTGCCCCTGTACACTGGAATAAGTTCCTTGGACACGAACAGGAAGCAACCTCGCTAGTGAATTTCTGTAAGGGATTACGTGAGCATCTGTTGGACCACAATCACTGCTCCTGCCCTAGAGAATAACCTCTCCTAAGCAGTATCATCTTATCTCTTCCTCCGTCACTTCCCGGCTGCTATCTACCTCCTACGGCCCCTGAGAGAGTTTCCTTCATTGTAAACCATCAACCCTTTACTTTAAGCTTGTGACTACTATGAAATGTTGTTGCTTTAACTGAATAATCCTGCTGTATATATAATCCTAGCTGTACTACATAACTCTGTTTTCTCTGTCTTAACTGTAACTCCTGAATGTTCTTGTCGTGTACTGTTCTACCCAAAGTTTCACTATATGTAACTAATCCCAGGTTGCTCCTGAAAGGGACTTTCAGGGTTCAGTGGTCCTACCGGTTATCAAAATTTAATAAATAAATAAATAAATAAATAAATAAGGAATAATGATATCAGGTAGCTACAGCATTCCAGACAAATGGCATACTCAGGTTTTGACTCTCAGTCTGTGCTCAACTGCATCTCTGACGTTCTAAAACTAAAATCCTCAACCAGTACTCAATTACTAATTTAAATACTCAACAAGCATTCAACTGCTAAGCTGACTTTTTGTTGAGTGCTGGTTTTAGTTCAAGTGCCCAACACTTAGCACTCAACTAAATTTATCATTTCAATGCATTTTTAGTTGATGCTCAACCTACTATGGGTGAAGTGTTGGTGAATGCTCAACCACACATTTTTGTATGGGATGTCCTACAGAACACCTCTAACCCAGCGAGCGGCTAGCTGTACCTATGATTGGAGGTGTGGCTGGTACTATGTGGAATGTGAGTGGGGAGCAGCTGACTAGTCATGCTGTATGAACCTGTGAGGGATTAATTCTCACAAGTCTGGAGTCGGGACACGGCCGGGAACGAATAAGTTAGACAGTCAGTGCCAATAAAACAATATGAATTAATAGCCATCCTGGCTTTATCATTAAAGGAGCAGTGAGGTACTTTAAGTGTGTTGTTTTGTATTAGTCATTTTGTTTCTATTAAATGGTCTTATCTGATGGCGAGGGTCTGGGCTGCATCCAGTGACTTGCATGATCTCTCTTTCCCCAAGCTTGCCCTTGCTGCCAGCCTCCCATTCCCCACTGTGAGCGAGCATGGAACCCATGAAGTGAACTACATGCATCTGATGGTGGATGTCAATTCTTCAGCATTAAAGCCTGTACTGCATTCGGATGAGGCATTAGGTCATGTGCTTTTTGGCTTTGGTGTCTGGGATGACTTCTGAGTGGGTGTTTAGGGTGAGACGAGCCTACCACTGGCATTGCCCTGCCCTTGCCATGTGAGTGAGCTGTATACATGCCACAGAATGTGCTTGGCATAAGGTCATTATCTGTTACAGCTGGCTGTGCACCCTGCAGGTTGGCTGCCATGAGTGGGTTATGCTGGAGTACTTGATAATAGCATCATAGTAATGTGTCAGCAGAAATGGACCATCCTGGTCCATCCAGTCTGCCCATTTCCACCCGCCCCTACTTGTCTCCACTTCTCAGGGATATTTTCCTCTGCCCATTAGCCAACCCTTTGTGTCTGTCCCACACCCTCTTGAATTCCTCCACTGTTTCTGCACATACCACCTCATTAGGTAATCTGTTCCAGGGTTCCACCACCCTCTCAGTGAAATAACATCCCCTTACATTGCTCTTAAATCTTCCCCCTTCCGATCTTAAATTATGACCCCTTTATTTTAACTCCTACTTTCCTTTTGAATAAACTGTCTACATTCACTTTATTTATTCCCTTCATATACCTAGAAGTCTCTATCATGTTACCTCTACCTTTTCTAACCTCCAGCGGGTATAGATTTAATTCTCTAAATCTACTCTTGTATGGCTTCTCTTGTATACCTTGCACCATCTTTGATGCCCTTCTCTGAACCCTCTCCAATCCATCTATATCCTTTTTGAAATTAGGCCACCCCAATGTTGTTGTGGTTCCTGTATATGGCATATGGGAGTTGAGGGTTGGCTGCCACATACTGGATATGGATGGGAAACATCATCCTGCTGTAGAGCAGTGATAATTGTGGTCATTCCATTATTTGAGGTTTCACACAGGTTGCAGAACATTTGCTGCATGTCAAATCTGTGGGCTGTGATGTCACTATATAACGCCCTGTATTTCATGTAACTGTCCCTGCTGAGCCTTACCCTCCCTGCTTCAACCGTCTAAGTTCAGGGTACATGCAGATAAAGCATTCATGCCTGCCATTAATACTGTGTCAGTGTTGGGCCTTGAGGGACCCTTCAGTGGGTCTTGTGCATCAGTTCCATACTCTGACATGGATGATCTGTGCACATGTCTGCTGTGTGACAGACACATACCCCTCCTGGCTGGTGTTTTCTGTGCCCTTCTTGCTGTCTTGTATGTCTGACTGTAGTGGTTCACTGTTGGGGGAGGCATGGTCTGCTGTTCAGGTTGCAAGGTAATAAGTGCAATGCCTGCTGTAGTGATAGCTGACTGTACTCAAGAGAAGTGGTATAAAGTCATGTGTTTGAAGGGTGGCTGGAGTGGGATTTTTTGCTTTAGTTATAACTATTTTTTTAATGAAAATTAAATGTAGTTATTTTGATAGTGATATTGGTTGTTTGTAACAAGTCAAATAAGGCTTTTAAAGCAGCCAAATAGTCTCAAAATGGCTCCCACAATGCACCAGAATGCATCTAAAACCTGATAGCTTCTGGGGAACTAGGCAGGCCCCAGACCCCCAGCCTGTGGGGAGTTGGAGACATTGTACTTCATGGAGATCCCACACTTCTAAATTTAGCACTACACCACTGCCTGTTGGTCAAAACTGAGTTTGTAATGAGACTGCATTGCTCCAGCACAGATTGTGATTAAACCTCTCTCTCCCTCTCTCTCTCTCTCTCTCTCTCTCTCTACCAGCTGTGTGTGTGTGTGTCTGGCAGTGTACAATGATTTACTGCTGTCTGTAGGGTTTCTTAACCCTTTCAGTACCCATCTAAGACTAAATGATAAACAGAGCTCCACCATTCCTCCTGCCTCTCTCTCTCTCTCTCTCGGAAACAGATTTATACAGGAAAATGCTGAAAGTTGAAACTGACCAAACATGATAACTTATTTGACTTTTTTGTCAGTTTAAGATATTTTAATTATTTCCCAGCCTTTTACAAATAAAGCTTACTATGTGCACTGAATGGAGGCAGATGGCTTGGATAAGAAAATTATGTATTTCTGAAATCACTGACTGTAACCTACAGAATATTTATGTAATGTTCATCACTTCTGGTCTTAATGGAGTGCATAGTACTATACTATATGTCACAGGTATTTAATTGTTTTGTTTTTAGTTCCATTTTATTCTCAAGCCTGCATCTCATTACCCTTCCCCCAACAACCACCACACACGTGTATCTAAATTTGCTCTGTAAACCAACTGCATGAGTGCAAAACTGTAACGGTTATGTGCCTTATCCATTTGTTAATACAGTTTTTATTATCAGGTTTTTCTTTACAATTTCAAGGGAGGGTATCGTCAGTCACATGTTTTACGTATTTCATACATTGAATCTTATACAGAGCAGAAGAAACATAGCGAGGATCAACCAGAGTGCAACTCTTCATTCTATTAGTAGTTTATACGCACAATAAGTCTTCATACAAATTATTCATATTCATAATCATAGTACCCAGACACATTTTATCTTTCCACCCCATCTCCGCCCTTTCCCTCCCGCAGTGCCCCACTGTGTTCTGTTCGCCACGTCCCTCCCCCTTCACCTCCATAATTAATTTAGCTCAGGGTACGAAATCAGGATCCCAAGTCATAATGTAAAGGATCCATCTTGTCCATTTCAAAGAGCATAGTTCTGCTTTATCATTTAACTGGTAAGTGATTCTCTCCGACCTATATATTTGATTCACTGTTTCTCTCCAGGCCAAAATGGTGGGCACTTGAGGAGCGAGCCAGTGTCTAGTTACGGTCTTCTTTGCTGCCCCAAGGGCTATCTCCAGCAGATATTTAGTATGTGAATCCCTGAGTTCGTGTGGGAAAGTTAAGAGTAAAAAACACTCAGCATTCAAGTTAATTGTATGTCCCAGCATGATTGTGAGTTCTTGTTGTAGGGAGGTTAAGAAGGGCCGAAGGACTGGGCAGGACCACAAGATATGTGTGTGGTGTGTGAGTGTCTCCCCATTATTTCAACACCTTTTGTATTCGTAGATGAGTAATGGGCTGTTATGGCCGGGTATGGAAGTATCTAATCATTAATTGCCAGGAGAACAACCTCCATGTGTGAGAACAAGTAAGCTTTGCTGAAATAAGCCAGCCCCTGTCCCATTGTGCGTTAGGTCTTGGCCTATCTCCCCTCCATCTCTCGAGCACCTCATTGGTGCGGTTACACTAGTATTATTAAGTGCCTTATAAAAAGTGGAGATAGCATGGGGGATCTTACTTGATGTAAGGGTGGATTGAAGTGGGTGTATTATTGGAGGCATGTCCGAGGGTCTACGGTGTTCCGTGGGAAAGGAGTGAAAGTAATGCCTAAGTTGTAAAAAACTGTAAAAATCCACTTGTCATAGGCCATAGGTCTGTTGTACTTCCTGGAAGGATTTAAATTCGTTACCATTTAGTAACTGAGAAAGGGAGTAGTTTCGAAGTCGGTCCCACTGTTGGAACATATGTCATGGTGGGCTGGGGCAAAGTCCTCCAGCATAGCTAGGGGATACATGTTAATTAGGAAGGGCATGAGGTCTAGTTGTCTCTGAACTGCCCCCCAGGTTTTAAGGTGGTGTGCTATCCATGGACCTGAGTCTATTGTGGGTGGCAATGGTAAGGGTCTATGGAGAGTGGCTCTCACCAGGTCTTTGAATGGAAGTATGCCTTCTTCTATGTCCCCCCATTTAGCAGGATGGCTGCATGCAAAACAGACTGCAAGAAAGGAGAGGTGGGAGGCCCAATTATATACTTTTAAGTTTGGTAAGGCCAACCCTCCATTCTGTCGGGGTAGACAGAGTACCTGATGGCGCACTCGGGGGCGTTTACCTCCCCAAACATATTTTAGTATTGCCTTATTCCAGACTTGAATCATTTTCATGGGTCTATTATTGGGACATTTTGGAAAAGGTATAAGGCTGGGGAGGACAACCATCCAGATTACCTCCACTCAGATTAGATTAAGGGGGAGAATGGCTCACTTAGCAAGGTCATCCTGAAGCTGGGAGCTGAAGAAATCATAATTACACAGAGTTGTTTGTCTCGTTGAACGGGAGAGGTAGATGCCCAGGTATTTTAATTTATCAAGATCCCATCGAAATGGGTAGGAATTTTTGAAAGTTAAGGGAGGTTCAAAGTGGAATGTTAGGGCGTCAGTTTTAGAGGTGTTCAGCTTGTACCCCGAGACCTTTCCGTATTCCTCGAGGGTCTGAATAACAGCGGAGACTGAATGCAAAGGATCGGCAAGGAACAACAACACATCATCTGCATAAAGGGCACTACAGTGTTCATCCCCCTCGCACAGTACTCCGGAAATGTGGGGTGATCGCCTAATTACTTGGGCCAAGGGTTCGATAAAAATGGCAAACAATCCGGGTGACAGGGGGCAGCCCTCACGAGTGCCCCTGTAAAGAGGGCGCCTTATCCATTTGAATCACATAACCTGTCATACACAGAAATGTAGCCCTCTCTCCCTGTGTCTAGGGGAAAGGATGGAATATGACCATGGGAAGGGGGCACAAACAACAGCAGAAACACTTACAGTGGCCGTGTTACCCAGGCCCAGATGTTACACACAGGGTCCCTTTTCCTCACTGGTGCTGGATAAAAACAACAGGTTAATTCATATTGTACAGTGACAAGAAAGAATGCTGGGCTCTCATTGGTGAGTCTGGGACTGGACCATGATGTTATCCCATCATAACATCATGGGTCTAGTCTGGACACAGAAAACTGCATCAATATAAAACAGATCACTGCACATGCCATGTCCAAGCTGCCCTCACTTGGCATAGCCACTGTGCAGTTAACCAGAACTTCACTTTTTTTTTTCAGAAATCCCTCCATCCCACATTCACAAATTAACCCCCCAAACCACCAAAACTGAAGTAATGTGTCACACATGATACAAAAACATAGTAATTCTGATACTTGCACATTTTTGAATGAAAGAGTGCCAAGAGAAACAAAGTCATCATCACGATCAGCTTCACGTAGTATCAGGCAACTGATTTCACAATTCTCGTTCCGGTTTCACTAACCCTGCTCGACTGCTATAACCTCTCAAGTTTCCTAACAACTAAAAATAAACGGCATTTCCAAGTAATACCCTCCCAAAAAAAAGGGAAACAAAACAAAAATTAAGCCATCTCTGCGATTGCCTTTACTTACGGTACAGCCCCTACTACGTGCGTGTGTGGTTTTAAGCAGCACCCCGCACTCTTCTTACTCAAGAGAAATAGCACCAGCTGCTCCAGATGGCAGCTTCAATACGTATTTTTGAAGAACTTATCCATTGTCATGCTGTTTGTAACGGGAGAACCAAACATTAAAACAGAGTGCATGATGCATGTTGTTGGTTAGCTCCCATGCTGCTCATTGTTTCTGCCCAAACACAATGAAAAACAAATAATGTAGACCCAAATAAATAAAATAAACTCCAGATAAACCTGCGTGTGTGTGGAGGGGGAGGAGGGATGGGGACAGAAAAGTAGCTTAAAGAAAATGTACATGCCACAGAGACACATGCAGCAGCATTAGAGAGAGGGAGGTTGTTGGGCTGGAGCTGGCAGAGTTGCAGTTATGCCACAACAGCTGCAGCTTCACCCACTGGTCAAAATAAAGCAGTGCTACTTTTTATGTAAGTATACCTACACATTGAAAAAATTAATAAAAACAATTTTAAATTACCTTTTTAATATTTTTCATTTACTTTTTACAAACGAGGCATTGTATAATAGAATAATGCACTCCAGGGTGTGTTTCATGCTGGGATAACGTCACTTCTTGGGTGTTTAGTCACACTCAGCCAGCAGCCTATGCCTAATCACCGAGGCATGACGTTATCCCAGCATGACACACACACTATCGCATTATTCCTTTATTAAACAGTTCCTTTCAATAACAGAACATCCACATGGAACTTGAATAAAGAACAGGGATCCCAAATTCATGAAACAAATTCACACATAGCTCCAGGTAGCATCAGTTAATTCGTAGGGAACACATTCAGCTTTCACATAGCAGGTATGGCCATAATAGCACTTTTAACTGGACTGAGGAGGTCACATAGCCTTTAGGGCAGCATTAACTCAGGACCACTATGGTTACAAAAGTCTGAAGGCAGCACAAGTTCCAAAACAGTTCCCAGTGCCTAACAGTCCATTATTGTTCACAGGCACCCAACCTCTCAATTATATCCATCTCTCTCTCTCTTTCTCTCCACACTGGCTCAGTGGATCCCTCTTGGAACATGCTGTCCTTGTGGCTTGGGGATTCTTCTTTTTTACTTACTTTTCTCCCCAGGCCCCAGGTCGTCTGTCTTGTCCTGGCAGCCACTTCATCTGACTGCTGTTCGTTACGTACCTGTCCTCCACTACAGGCGGTCACCTTGCTACCCCATAGCTCCACCCAAGTGGAGGGTGGTGGGAGCTCCCTACCGGTCACTGGGACTGGATCCAGTACAGGTGATGCCCTCCGGAGAGACAGTGCAATATGTTGGACGGCCATCAAGCCGCTCGACCCGGGCCATTTTTCCTCATTTCTTAGGGCGCAGCATCGCGGCAATGCTGACAGTGGCATGCCACACATGCATCCACAAGCGCAAGCCCGCCGGGTTGCTCTACCTCCTGCCCCACTGTACTTGGGCCAGGCATGCCAACACCTAGCCTCCGCTAGGTGTCAGGCACATGCCAGACTGTGTTCCCCTCCCTCCCCCAGAGAGGGAAGCTGTCCTCCAGATGCTCGATCTTCTCCCACCCTGGCCAGCCCCCAACGACCCGCTCACACCATGAACACGGGTCACCGGCATGGTAGGAAGTATGGCATTGCTGCCTCAACCTTCCATGACACCTGACCCACCCCTCGGTGGCTTGGGGATTTGCGGGTTCCCCATGACTCTGCACCTTTTCAGAACTGGCACTTTGTCCCATAATGAGAATGGGGACACTTCAGATTGAGCTCAAGGAAACTCGTTCTCTGGGCACTACACTCCCTGTCGCATTCTTTTTTTTTTTTTAGACTTTCTTTATGCACTGTACTGTAGCTTGGGGTGTACTTACCCCACTCATGCCATGCAGACTGACACTCAACTGATCCTTAGGTGGAGCCAGTCTCCACAGTAACTGCTGAAGTGAGGAGGACCATGGCTTGCCCTCCATGGTGAGGCCTCCCCCAGTGAATGGGAACCAGGACAGGAGACCGCATCACCCTATGCCCTCACCCCCATCTGTCGGGCTTTGTTTGGCCAACTAGATCAGGTCATCTGTCGCTGGCTTTCATGCTGCTGCTGGGAAGATTTTTGTTAAGTAGTTCCTCTAGGGAAGGGACGTGCAATGACATTCAGCACATATTGCACACGCCTGCATGTACACAGGTTGTCTGCCCTGCCGATCCAAAGCTCTGGCTCACCAGCACTGCTTCCCTCCAGTCTTCACTGGGGCCACTAGTGCAGCGATCAGCACTCTGAACCTACCCAGGAAAGGAGGCAGTCCACTGGATGCTCAATCCTCAACTGCCTCTGCCGACCCCTGGCAACCCAAGTTCGCTCACGAACCCGGGTCACCGCGGTGTGGCGGAGGTGTGGCATCCAGCGCCTCAACCTTCAGTGTCACCAGGCTGGCTTCTCTTCCATTCTGACCACTGTATCCCTGCACAAATCGGCGCAAGCTGCCAGGGAACTCTGTGACTTGCAACTGCTGACTCCCCTCTCAACTTTAACTGCCCTCCATGATACTGTGCAGCTTGTGGCTACTGGCTCCCACTTCATCCTTTTTGTTCCCCTCAAGTGTCACAGGCCAGGGTCAGAACAGGTAATCGCCCCCACACATCCTCAACTCACTCTCACTCCCTTGCCGTTCACTCCTCTAACCGGAACTCCCCCTCCCACCTAAACTGCTGGGCTTTATCCTCCCACACACCCATGGTGACCTCCTGACCTGCAGGAGGCTCCACCTGAGTGCTGAAAATATTTAACCCTTTACCCTACCGGGCCGAATTAGGCCACAAAAACACAGGAAGGGTGACTAGACTAGTAATCTCCCAAAGGAGGGGATACATAAACAAAGAAACCGATGGCAAATAATGACCTCTGGACCCATCTAGTCTGCCCATTTTTAGTTATCACTTTTGCTGCAGACCCAACTTGCCCTACAGCACTGTCTCTTCCAGCTTCTACCCGTCCTTCCTCATAGGATTCCTTTATGCCTGTCCCAGGCATTATTGAAATCCACCACTGGGTTTACCCCCAGCCTTCCATGGAAGGCTCTTCCAGGAATCCACCACTCTTTCTGTGAAGAACTGCACCCTCACATCTCTCCTGAGTCTACCTCCTTCCAGCTTCATATCATGACCCTTGTTCTACAGCACCTTTTCTCTGAAACATGTCTCCCTCCTGTACCTTATTAAACCCCAAGAGGTATTTAAAGGTCTCCATAACATCTCTGCCCTCCCTCCCCCCCTCCAGGGTGCACATATTGAACTCTTTTAGACTCTTTTCATAGGGCTTCTGCTGCAGACCTTGCACCATTTTGACAGTCCTCACCTCTCTTCTTGCTGCTTTCTCCTTTTTCCAATTGTTCCCCCTTTCACACCTTTCTCCTTCGATTGCTCCTATCCCCCCTCTTCTTCCTTTACTAACACCCTGCTTCCTTGAATAACTTGCATCCTGGTGGGACTCTCTCTCCCCTTGGGATCTTGTTACTCTCTATCTCAGCTTGTATTGGCCCACTTTCTGCCACCCCTATTTCTTCCATTACCCCCCCCCCACCCCTTGTCTACTTTAAATGTCTATCGAAGTTACATTTGAATCATCCACTGAGGACTGTGGTTGCATCCTGTATGAAAACAGGCCATCTCGTCAATCTAGATTTATTTATTTATTTATTTCAGTTTGGGATTAATACCTTTGAGTCCAGGATTCATTTTCAAAGGTTCCAGATCATTGTTGAACAAACATTACAAACATAACAGTGTTTACAGAGAACAGAAAAGTTACACAGACATTCAAATACCAAAGAAATCTTATAGGTTCTTATCCTTCTACTTTGGTCCGAAGTCCTCAATGTCGACATACCTCTCTCTCCCACACCATTCCTTCTACCATTACTTGAAGGCCTTGGTGCAGAGCAACCTATCCTTCCACATATAGTACAACACTCACTCACCACCACTCACATTTGAAATACATAGGAAACACAGGATCAACCAGATAAATTATCTATCTTTATTGAAATTAAACTTACATGGAGCTGACTATGCAATTCATCTACGTTTAAGGCCATGGAACACCCTTATCAAGTTAATGTATTAGCAGCTGTAGTGGCTCTGACCAGAATTTGTTTTAAGGGGATTTTGTTTACTAATTTTACCGAGCAGTAACTGTGTGTTTGCTGGCAGTAGGCCAGTGCCTGGCCACTGGTTGTTGGCACCCTAGTGGCATCCCATACAAAAAGTAACTAATTCTTCATTCATGTTTCTATTTTTTTGTGTCAGTTTCAAACTTTTTACATTCTCCTGGGTTGCAGGCTTGCTTGCAGCATTTACTTCATCCTCCTGTTGAATTCTGAAGAAGACTTTTGCAGTGTGATCTGGGCAGTGGCAAAGTCAGCAACTGTATGCCAGATTGCAGCGTGCTGGTGCCTGGGTCCTCATAGTCAGCACCTTGGTGGCTTCTCAAAAATTATTTTTTAAATCCTTTTTCCCTTTTTGTTGCACTTTAAAAATTGAAGCTTTCAGGCTTCTCATTCCCCCAAATTGCTGCGGTTCCTTCTTCTTATGTCCTTAAGCAGAAAGTGTATATGTGTGTGTGTGTGTGTGTGTGTGTGTGTGTGTGTGTGTGTGTGTGTATGTTGGTGGCATCCCATAAAAAAAGTAAAAAGTAAAAATAAAATAAGAACTCCACATTCCTGAAGTTGCTGTAGTTCCTTCTTCCTCCACCTCCTCCTAGTCTTGAAACAGCCTGTGTGTGTCATCCTGAGTTGTGCTGTTGCAGTCTGATCTGGGCATTGGGCAGCAAGAGTATATCAGCTGATAGCAAGTCTGTGCTTGGCTTCTGGTAATTTCTGGTGGCATCCCATTGACAAAATTAAAAAAAAAAAAAAAACATAACAAAAAATCAAAATGTGCAGTCAATCAGTATTTTATTTGTTCAACACTATCCAAGTCATCACAATAAAATGTACATTTAATACAGAATAATTTCAGAAAAATACATACATTATTCATTTAAGAATTAAATAATTATATAGAAACTACACATATTTAGGAAAGGAAATTGTTAAACCAAGAAAGGAACACTAAGCCAAATCTTGTTACCAGGTGCGAACTGGCGAGCACAAGGAAATTAAATAAGCTTGCTCAGGGTCACACAGTATGCAATATGGGGCTGACAGGATTCAAACCCAGGTCTCCAGGTTTGCAGTTCAGTGCCCTTAACCACTATGCTATACAGCCTCCTTATTATTTATGTAAAAGGAGTTATTAATTCTGATCCCTATACCTGTTTGTTATTTGACATTCAGACATTTCTCCCATTATCATATATATCTACATACCATATTCCAAAATGATAAATAAAATATAGTCTTACTCTTAATTATTCATCACCCAAGTGGATAAGTCCTGTTGCAAGCATAAGGAAATGGAGAAGCAGAGAGGCCAAGGAGATGGTGGCATTGAATCATCCAGTCACATCAAAGAAAATCAAAGTAGAGTGGGCTGGGTCCTAATCTCTCAATCTCAGTGGAAACTACAAGTGTACAGGAAGATGACAGTAGTGGTCAAACAGTCCATTAAATATCAGACATTGTAGGAACCACTTGCAGTGGCACTGCATGGGTTACAGAACAAGCAATCACTGTAGTAACAAACTCTAGCCAGAGCTGATAAGGCTCTGAAGAGCTATCAAATGACCAAAGTTACACATGTGAACAAATTATTCAACACCTGGGTGTAACTTGGTATTTGTCTGGAGGTGTTGCACCAAATTTTCAACATGGCCTTTTTAGGACCCCTTCTCATGAAGAGTGCCAGTGTCATTTTTTTCACTTGTCCCAAAAGGTGATTTCGCAGAGCAAACATGCTATTTTGTGCCACAGGTGCAAAAACACGTTTTGGGCAGGATGTGGAAAATGACAGCTATACTGTTTCGAAGGAGGTGTGCAAAAATGGCAATGTTGAAAATGTGGAGTAATATAAAAAATTGGAAAGTTAGGGCGTGGTGAAACTGCACAATGCATACTGTAACACAGTCATTTTTTACAAAATGAACAGTGTACGGTCATTTTGTGAATCAGTCAAAAAGGTGATTCAGTGCAGCGACTGTGAAATCACCTTTGGGACTGAGTAAGAAAATAACAGTGCAAGTTTTCATGAGGTGAGGTCCCAAGAACCCCATATTGAAAATTTGTAGAATAAATTTAAAAAAATGGCTGATTTATCAGCATAAGTTGAAAACCCCATTGAATGCCATTATAGCATGCTTACCTTGGATTCTTCAGTTTGCGGTTTGGCTTTGAAGAGTTCAGATGTGTCCCAGTCAAAGAGAAGAAGATGGTGCTGATCTCAGGAGGTAAGTATGGGGTAAGGGGTGGGTCTGCGGGAAGGTGGGTGCTCAGTGGGAGGGTGGGGATGGGGAGGAGTGGAGAAACAGTGAGGACCATTTTTCTTTTTACAGAAAAAGAAAACCACGTTAGGATAGTTTTCTTTATTTACAGGAAAAAACATTTGGGCACACTGGGGTTGGCTTCCAGTGTGCCATCTGAATGGGGGTAGGTACATGATGCCGATACAGAAATTGGGCTCCCAATGTCAGCGGGGGTGGAGGGAAGAAAAACATTTAGACACACTGGGGTGGGCTCCCTATGTGCCGCATGGTGGGTGTGTGTGTGTGCACGTAATGCCAACACTGGGACTTGTCACCCAATGACGGCAGGAAAATGAAAATATTTGGACACACTGGGTGGGCTCCCAGTGTACCACATGGAGTTGAGGCCACATAATGCTGAGATGGGGACTGTGGACCCAGCTGTCGGTGGGAGAGGAATGGAGGCAAGGAGGAAAATAACAGTGGGAGGCTACTGGAGATTTTCTTTGTTACCAGAGCTGGTGGCGGTGACTCAGCTGTGCATGAGTGGCACTCACACATGCACAGCTGTGGTGAATGACATTTTGCCATTCACAACATGATGGCACCAGCGGAACTGTGCATGTGAGTGAGTCACACAAGCACAATTCATACAATGGAATGCGGGGAAGTCACAGCTGAAATAGTGCTGCTGTTATTCCATAGCAGCCGATCATGGCAGAGGGTTTCAAGCTCTGTTGGACATTCAAAAGGATACTTCCAAATGTTCAACAGAAGGTTCCATGATTGGCCATTTTTAGAGCTATGACCTGATTCCAATAGGGCTGTAGGCTCCACCCACAGCCATAAGAAAGGAGTGTGTCAGTGACAGAGGCAGAGGAAGAGGAGTAAAGTGATTTGGCAGAGCTTGGGGACAGGGATACAAGTTGTGATAATATACCTGATAAGAGTGATAGCAGCAGCCGCAGTTCTGGGAAGGTGAAGGAGGTGGAACAGGAGGAATTCAACTTAGGGTGCACTTAAGGGATTAAATAAGACAACAAAAGATGGTAAAACAAAATAAAGACCACAAAACAACAAGGGAAACACAACAGGCATCTGAAATGACAGCAGATAAGTTAGACACAGGCAAAACTGGTGGCCCAGGACACATGGTAGAGGAAGAAGCATTCCCTGAACCTGAAGAACGGGTGGAGGAAGAGAAGAAGTGTGATGATGTAGCCTGCCCATTAGGCAATAGTCAAGACTGCCAGAAGAAAAGACCAAAGTGGTGATGGTGGTGGTATGAGATTTATTTCAGTGGACAAAGAATCATGGACATATAGTGTGTCTTTCATGTAAAACAGGCTGAGTCGATTAAGGAGATAACAACACTGGGAACATCTACCATGATAAGGCATTTACTGAAGTCCCACAGATCTTGGTATGAGAAGACATGTCAACACAAGGCATTAGCAGCAACTTCACCAGGCAGTGAAGCTGCTGCTGCTGCTGCTGATGATGATGATAATGATGGCAATGGGGAGAAGTACATTAGATGGCTACAAAGAGAGGAAGAGGAAAGAAAGTCTTACAAGTGGTAGCTGATCGACAACTCTAGCATCTTCCATTCATCAGTTTGCTAGCCCATTGATTCACGCATCTCAAAGGGGCCACAACTGCCTAGCCAATTATACCACCAGGGTTAGCAAAAATGGGAACCAACTGACAAGTCCAGGGGAATAAAGCACTTAACTCTCATTGGCCCAATCCCTGGACATGGAACAGAAATATAGAGCCAAGATACAAGAGGCAAAATAGTTAACAAAACAACTGTGGAAATGCTAGCCACTGACTTGTTCCATTCTCCTTTGTAAGCAGTGCAGGTTTCCATTGTTAAAGCAAGTTGCAGTGCCAAGGTATCATGTGCTCAGCCATATCAACTTTTCCACAGTGGCTCTTCTGGATCTGATTTGTATCAGAGTGTCTAAAAGACTGTGTCACATGCCCTGAAAGCATCATTTGCTCCATCATTCACATCATCACAGACATGTGGACCAATAGTCAGACTACTGATCACATGGCAGTGGCTGCCTGTTGGGTGAGTTTCCCCTCTTCATTCCTCTCTTCCTTCTCTTCCTTTTCTGGGTTAAGTGCCAGCAGCAGAAGTAGCAGTGGCAGTAGCCACAAGTCACCAGGGCCCCCAGCCTCCTGAAGCAGGCTGCTTTATACATGTCTGGCCTTGTCAATGACCATTCTGCAGAAAACTTGTTACAGTACATTTCCTTCAACAGATGTTTGATGAGTGTCTGACAGCATGCCTATATAGTTGTTAGTTAGTTAGTTAGTTAGTTAGTTAGTTAGTTAAACTTTGGTGACCGGGTAAGTGCACTGGCATGAGAGCCTTTTTCAGACACAACCCAGGTGCAATTGCAAAGGCAAACACAGAGCTATATTTACAGTATTCATTTACAATTATATACAAAGGTGAAACAGTATTTAACTGTAGGAGACTGGGTACAGGTGTACAAATAGCTACCCACCTACTGGGTGGGGGGATAGTAAAATCCAAGGTACAGAGAAAGAGAAGGAGAGCACAGTACAGGGGAGGAATAATTAGGTGATGACACTACGTGAAAGAATAGGGGGTGCAGGTGTGCAACAAATAAGGTGAGGAAAATTAGGAGACAACTCTAGGGTAAGGATAGGTGATGAGGTTGGCACCAATAGGGAGAGCAGATTGGAGTAGATTTAGGTGGATGGGGGATTAGCGAAAGCACTAACATGCAATAGATGCGGAGTAATGAGCTTTCAGCAGCTTTGTGAAGGTGGGGGGAGTAGGGGTTATTTTGATTCTGGGGTATTGAGTTCCATATAGAGGCAGCTCGAAACAAAAGGACCGTTGACCTATGTTAGTGCAAAACAGTGGGACACCAATATTGTTGTAAGAGGCAGAGCGAGAGGTGGGAAGATTGATGAGGGAGATCTTCCTGGCTAGGTATGGGGGGGTGCCTGTACGCACGTTTTATTAATAAGGGAGACAAGGGCTAAATTGGCTCTGTGTTCTAAGAGTAGCCAATTTAGGGAATTTAGCACTGTGCAGTGATGGGTGCTGTGACTGTAGTCAGAGGCAAATTTAGTCGTATTGTAATGCAAGGTGTGCCTTTTTTGTAGAACAGTTTTACTGGCGGCGTCAATGACGATTGAACCACAGTCAAGTGAGGGGAGAAGATTTTCCTTGGCATCTCTAATCCTAGTGTCGGGCATCAGGAACTGGTGGACTCTGTACAGTAAGCCCAGCTTCTGGTGAAGCAGGGTGGTAGTGTGCTGGAGATGAGTTTCAAAAGACAGAAAGGGGTCGAGGTATATTCTGAGGTATTTAAAGGAGAGGGTCTTTTCAAGGCAAGAGCTGTTTCCATTGTTGACACTGACCAATGGGGATAGCTTATTGAGGTTTTCCTAATTCCAAACAACATATATTTGTGTTTTGGAGGTTAAGTACCATTTTTCTTGAGTGAACCATGCTTGGTCTAGCGAAGCAGTAGCTGATTGACTGGGTAATGGAGGCGATGTTATCACTATGGGTGTAGAGGACAGCATCGTCAGTGTAAAGGAGTGTGTGCACTGATTTACAAACTATAGGGAGGTCATTTATGAAAACTGAAAACAAGAGAGGATCTAGAATAGAGCCTTGGGGGACCCCACTTAGGACAGAATTAACCCCGGATAGGGTGTTACCAATTTTGACTCTTTATTTCCAGAGCCACAGGTAGTCTTTAAACAAGGCAAGAGCAGGTGGCCCAAAGCCAAGTGGCAGTAATTTGGAAATTAGTATTTTGTGATTGACAAGGTCAAAAGCCTTCGTCAGATTAACAAACACACACCAGTAATGTGACTTGCATCCATTGCTTGTTAAATGGCATCAGTAAAGGTAATTGGGGCAGTGTCTGTGCTGAGACCTTTTTGAAAGCCATTCTGTTCTGTGCAGGTGAGGTCGTGCAGCTGCAGGTATTCAACTAGCTGGTGGTGGACAAATTTTTCTTGAAGCTTTGTCAGGGCAGAGAGGATCGAGATTGGGTAATAGGTCTTTTTTCCCTTCTTGTGCAGAGGGTTAACTCTGGATGTTTTTCCAGAGGTCGAGCACAGTACTATATGAGAAGGAAAGGCTGAAGATTTTGGAAATAAGAAGTGCAATTTGGGAAGCAGTGAGTTTTAGGAATCTAGGGGTGAGTCCATCAGGTCCAACGGAACTGATCAATTTTAAGGGTAAGGAGTAATTTAAGGACATCTTGACATGTGACTCTTTTAATGTAAAAAGTTTCAATGGATTAGCTGGTTACAATTGTTCTTTAGATACCTATATGTGTTCCAGTCTGAGATGCTGTTTGTTTCTTTGTACTTGGCCCAGGATTCTTCTTTTTTGCGTATAGGGGTGAAGATGTCACACATGAGACTGGGAGATTTTTTGGATTTAACTGTATGAGTGTACATGGGACATGCTTATCAAAGACAGATGAGAAAGCCCTAATAAAGAACTGGAGGGCTTTGTTGATATCAGGGTCTATGTCGAGGTCAGACCAGTCAATATAGGAGAGGTCAGATAGAAAGGAATCACTGTTGAGGTTGGAGCAGTTTCTGTAGGAGATAAGCCTGGGGGCAGGGAGGGATTTTTTGGAGCACTATTATGCCATTGGCAGTAGGTGGCTAGGTGGTCACAGATTGAGTCACTGAGGACTCCCACGGCCAGGATTCTTTGTTTTATTTACCAGAATCCAGTCACGCAGAGTGTGCTTACTGGTTCTATGATTCAGTCTAGTTGAGATATGTATGATTTGATGCAACTGCCCTGGGTTGAGGACATCCTTATATGCAGGTTCGTTGTCAAGCCAGTTTAGGTTCAGTTCCCCAAGCATTATTAGTTTGGAAGGTTGGAGTTAGTTGAGCATATAAGTGAGGTCATGGAGGCCACTAAGCCCAACTTTGGGAGGGCTGTAAATGCAGGTGATGCAGAGGGATTTTGGGCCTAGTGTTATGTTGTTGGAGAACCATTCACACTGGGTGCTAGGGGTATACAGAGGATTGCAGATTTCAATGGCTAGTTTGATATGGGTGTAAATCAGAATGCCACCCCTTTTTTGGGACATCTATCCTTACAGAAGATGTTAAAGTTTGGGAGGAGATTTCAGAATCTTTATGTGGGCGGAGCCAGGTTTCTGAGATTGCTAGTACATGGGGTTTACACAGGGCAGAGAAGGCTTCAAGGTCATGCATTTTGGAGAATACACTTCTGGCATTTGAATTCATGATGCAAATGCCTTTAGGGCTGATCCAGTTCAGAGTAATGGGGTGGGGAGGTTTCAGCTGGGCCAGGGTTTGTTTCAACATCTGATAATAGTAGTAGGATATTTAATAAGTGGAGTAGCAGTGAGGCTGCTTTGGAGGAATGGGAGTGTGAGCATCATGATGTGGTACCCCAGGGCATGAATTTGCTTACTGAGGAGGAATCCTAGGACAGGGATATTGAAAGGCAAAGGAGATATATGATATGTTGTGGTATTGTGTAGATAGGGTCTGGGGAGGCAGCTAAAGGACCTAAACATCATCTAGTAAGAGGATCAGTGCTCAGGATATAATGCCTATGCAGAGCTGGCTGAAGGCCATGGTAAAGAGACACTGAGGAAAGTGCAAATGAGAGGAAGGTAGAATTGCACAGTGATAGTGAAAGGAGGAAGCACAGGAATGGGTAGTAGGGGTGAAAGGATGAGGTGGAGGTGGGTGAGAATTATAGTAGGTGGTGTAAACCTAGTTAGCTGGAGTGAAGCAGAGTGGTGACAACCGCAATGTATCGCAAAAACAGAAAAGAAATAGACTGTTGGTAGAGGTGGACAGTGCAGTTTAAAGATGTGGGACTGGTTGCAAAGAACAGGTGCAGAGGGAACTGCAGAGATGGTGAGACAACAATTTTGAATTACCTTTTTCATATTTTTCATTTACTTTTTTACAAACAAGGCATTATATAATAGGAATAATGCACTCCAGGGTGTGTGTCGTGATGGGATAATATCATTTCTTGGGTGTTTAGTCACACTCGGCCTGCGGCCTCATGCCTAATCTCCAAGGCGTGACGTTATCCCAGCACGACACACACCCTGTCTTGCATTATTCTTTTATTAAACAGTTCCTTTCAATAACAGGACATCGACATGGAACTTGAATATATTCAACAACAGGGATCCCAAATTCATTAAACATATTCAAACATAGCACCAGGTAGCATCAGTTAATTCATAGGGAACATTTTCAGCTTTCACATAGCAGGTATGGCCATAATAGCAGCTTTTAACTGGACTGAGGAGGTCACACAGCCTTTAGGGCAGCATTAACTCAGGACCACTATGGTTACAAAAGTTTGAAGGCAGCACACGTTGCAAAACAGTTCCCAGTGCCTAACAGTCCATAATTCTTCACAGGCACCCAAACTCTCAACGATATCCATCTCTCTCTGACTCTCTCTCTCTCTCTCTCCACTCACTCAGAGGGTTCCCCTTGGGACATGCTGTCCTCGTGGCTTGGGATTTTTTTTTTACTTACCTTTTCTCCCCAGGCCCAAGGTCGGCTCTCTTGTCCTGGCAGCCTACTTCATCTGGCCGCTGTCCGTTCGTACCTGTCCTCCAGTACAGGCCATCACCTTGCTACCCCATGGCTTACACCCATGTGGTGGGGTGGTGAGAGCTCTCTACTCGGCCACCAGGACTGGATCCAGTACAGGTGATGCCCTCTGGAGAGACAGTGCAATATGTTGGATGGCCATCAAGCCGCTCAACCCGGGCCATTTTTTCCTCGTTTCTTATGGTGGAGCAGCATGCAATGCTGACAGTGGGCATGCGACACATGCATCCACAAGCAGAAAGCCCACTGGCTGCTCCACCTCCGTGCCCCACTGTACTTGGGCCAGGTATGCCAACACCTAGCCTCCGCTAGGTGTCAGGCACGTGCCAGACTGTGTTCCCCCCCCTCCCTCCCTCCCCCAGAGAGGGAAGCTGTCCTCCAGATGCTCGATCCTCTCCCACCCAGGCCAGCCCCTGACCATCCGCTAACACCATGAACATGGATCACCGGTGTGGTAGGAGGTATGGCATTGCTGCCTCAACCCTCCATGCCACCTGACCAACCCCCTCGGTGGCTTGGGGATTTACGGGTTCCCAATAACCCCTTCACCTTTCCCAGAACTGGCAACAACTGTCCCCAAACTGAGAATGGGGACACGTCCAGTGGAGCTCCAAGGAAACTCGTTCTCTGGGCACTACAATCCTTGTCACATTCTTTTTTTTTTTTAGACTTTCTTTATGCACTCTACTTTAGCTTGGGGTGTACTTACCCCACTCATGCCATGTATTCTGACACTCAACTGATCCTTAGGTGGAGCCAGCCTCCACCGTAACTGCTGAAGTGAGAAGGACCATGGCTTGCCCCCCACAGTGGGTCCTCCCCCAGTGAATGGGAACCAAGACAGGAGATCGCAACACCCTTGGCCCTCAACCCCATCTGTTGGGCTTTGTTTGGCCAACTAGATCAGGTCATCTGTCTCTGGCTTTCAAGCTACTTCTGGGAGAGGATTTTTGCATTAAGTAGTTCCCCTAGGGAGAGGACGTGCAATGACATTCAGCACATATTGCACACGCTCCCGTGCATGTACACAGGTTGTCTGCCCCTGCCGATCCAAATTCTGGCTCACCAGCACTGCTTCCCTCCAGTCTTCACTGGGGCCACTAGTGCAGCGATCAGCACCCTGAACCCACCATAGGAAAGGAGAGCAGTCCACTGCATACTCAATCCCCCTGCCTCTACGACCCCTGGCAACCCAAGTTCGCTCACGAACCCGGGTCACCGGTGTGGCGTGAGGTGTGGCATCCAGCGCCTCAACCTTCAGTGTCACCAGGCTGGCTTCTCTTCCATTCTTGACCACTGTATCCCTGCACAAATCGGCACAAGCTGCCAGGACACTCTGAGACTTGCAACTACTGACTCCCATCTCAACTTTAGCTGCCCTCCAAGATACTGTGCAGTTTGTGGCTACTGCCTCACACTTCATCCTTTGTGTTCCCAAAAGTGCCACAGGTCAGGGTCAGAGCAGGTGTCGCCCCACCATCCCCAACTCATTCTCACTCCCTTGCCGCTCACTTCTCCAACTGGAACTCCTTCCGCTAAACTGCTGGCTTTGTCCTCCCACACCATGGTGACCTCCTGACCTGCAGGAGGCTCCCACCTGAGTGCTGAAAAGATTGAACTCTTTACCTTACTGGGCAATAGTCACAAAACAGTACTATCTATAACTGCTGAGGGACATATACAAAGAAACTGGATTTAAGTACGACTTGTGCCTATCTAGTCTGCCTATTTTATTATTATCACTTTTATTTGTAGACCTAATTTGTCCTACAGCATTGTCCTCTAGCTCACTTCTTCCTCCTCATAGATTCCTTTTGCCTGTCCCAGGCATTATTGAAATCCACCACTGTTTTTCCCTCAGCCTCCCATGGAAGGCTCTTCCAGGAATCCACCACTCTTTCTGTGAAGAACTGCACCTCACATCTCTCCTGAGTCTACCTCCTTCCAGCTTCATATCATGACCCTTGTTCTACAGCACCTTTTCTCTGAAACATGTCTCCCTCCTGTACCTTATTAAACCCTAAGAGGTATTTAAAGGTCTCCATAACATCTCTGCTCCTCCCTCCCTCCAGGGTGCACA
This sequence comes from Neoceratodus forsteri, assembly GCA_016271365.2. Classification (NCBI taxonomy): domain Eukaryota; kingdom Metazoa; phylum Chordata; order Ceratodontiformes; family Ceratodontidae; genus Neoceratodus; species Neoceratodus forsteri. Next base: position 311,939,934 of record CM028134.1, on the reverse strand, counting down.
TATTGAACTCTTTTTAGACTCTTTTTCATAGGGCTTCTGCTGCAGACCTTGCACCATTTTGACAGTCCTCACCTCTCTTTTGCTGCTTTCTCCTTTTCCAATTGTTCCCCTTTCACACCTTTCTCCTTCGATTGCTCCTATCCCCTCTTCTTCCTTTGCTAACACCCCTGCTTCCTTGAATAACTTGCATCCTGGTGGGACTCTTATCTCCCCTGGGATCTTGTTACTCTCTATCTCAGCTTGTAGTGGCCCACTTTCTGCCTCCATCACCCCCCCACCCTGGCTACTTTAAATGTCTATCGAAGTAACATTTGAATCATCCACTGAGGACTGTGGTTGCATCCTGTATGAAAACAGGCCATCTCATCAATATAGGTTTATTTATTTATTTCAGTTTAGGATTAATACCTTTGAGTCCAGGATTCATTTTCAAAGGTTCCAGATTATTGCTTAACAAATATTACAAATATAACAGTGTTTACAGAGAACAGAAAACAGTTACACAGACATTCAAATACCAAAGAAATCTTATAGGTCCTTATCCTTCTACTTTGGCCTGAAGTCCCCAATGTAGACATACCTCTCCTCCCTACACCATTCCTTCTACCATTACTTGAAGGCCTTGGTGCAGAGCACCCTATCCTTCCACATATAGTACAACACTCACTCTCCACCACTCACATTGAAATACATGGGAAACACAGGATCAACCAGATAAATTATCTATCTTTATCGAAAACGAAATTTACACATGGAGCTGACTATGGTAATTGATCTTTACGTTTAAGGCCATGAAACACCCTTATCAAGTAAATGTATTAGCAGGTGTAGTGGCTCTGACCAGAATTTGTTTTAAGGGGATTTTGTTTACTAATTTTTCTGGGCAGTAACTGTGTGTTTGCTGGCAGTAGGACAGTGCCTGGCCACTGGTTGTTGGCACCCTAGTGGCATCCCGTACAAAAAGTAACTAATTCTTCATTCATGTTTCTTTTTGTGTCAGTTTCAAACTTTCTACATTCTCCTGGGTTGCAGGCTTGCTTGCAGCATTTACTTCATCCTCCTGCTGAATTCTGAAGAAGACTTTTGCAGTGTGATCTGGGCAGTGGCAAAGTCAGCAACTGTATGCCAGATTGCAGCATGCTGGTACCTGGGTCCTCATAGTTGGCACCTTGGTGGCATTCCAAAAATTATTTTTTAAATCCTTTTTCCTTTTTGTTGCACTTTACAAATTGAAGCTTTCAGTCTTCACATTCCCCCAAATTGCTGTGGTTCCTTCTTCTTATGTCCTGAAGCAGAAAGTGTGTGTGTGTGTGTGTGTGTGTGTGTGTGTGTGTGTGTGTGTGTGTGTGTGTCTTGGTGGCATCCCATTAAAAAAGTAAAAAGTAAAAATAAAATAAGAACTCCACATTCCTCAAGTTGCTGAAGTTCCTTCTTCCTCCACCTCCTCCTCCTAGTCTTGAAACAGCCTGTCTGTGTGTCATCCTGAGTTGTGCTGCCGCATTGTGATCTGGGCATTAGGCAGCAAGAGTGTATCAGATGAAAGCAAGTCTGTGCTTGGCCTCCGGTAGTTCTTGGTGGCATCCCATTGACAAAATAAAAAAAAGAAAATCAAAATGTGCAGTCAATCAGTGTTTTATTTGTTCAACACTATCCAAGTCATCACAATAAAATGTACATTTTAATACAGAATAATTTCAGAAAAAATTCATACATTATTCATTTAAGAATTAAATAATTGTATAGAAACTATATGTATTTAGGGAAAGGGGAAATTGTTAAACCAAGAAAGGCACACTAAGCCGAATCTTGTTACCAGGTGTGAACTAGGGAGCACAAGGAAATTAAATGACTTGCTCAGAGTCACACAGTATTCAAGCTGGGGCTGACAGGATTCAAACCCAGGTCTCCAGGTTTGCAGTTCAGTGCCCTCAACCACTATACTATACAGCCTCCTTATTATTTATTTAAAAAGGAGTCATTAACTCTAATCTCTATACCTATTCGTTATTTTACATTCAGACATTTCTCCCATTATCATATATATCTACATACCATATTCCAAAATGATAAATAAAATATAGTCTTATTCTTCATTATTCATCACCCAAGTGGCTAAGTCCTGTAGCAAGCATAAGGAAATGGAGAAGCAGAGAGGCCAAGGAGATGGTGACATTGAATCATCCAGTGACATCAAAGAAAACCAAAGTAGAGTTGGCTGGGTCCTAATCTCTCAATCTCAGTGGAAACTACAAGTGTACAGGAAGATGACAGTAGTGGTCAAACAGTCCATTAAATATCAGACATTGTAGGAACCACTTGCAGTGGCACTGCATGGGTTACAGCACAAGCAATCAGTGTAGTAAGAAACTCTAGCCAGAGCTGATAAGGCTGTGAAGAGCTATCAAATGACCAAAGTTACACATGTGTGTACAAATTATTCAACGCCCGGGTGTAACTTGGTCTTTGTCTGGAGGTGTTGCACCAAATTTTCAACATGCCCTTTTTAGGACCTCTTCTCATGAAGAGTGCCAGTGTCATTTTGTTCACTTGTCCCAAAAGATGATTTCACAGAGCAAACATATTATTTTGTGCCACAGGTGCAAAAACACATTTTGGGCAGGATGTGGAAAATGGCATCTGTACTGTTTTGAAGGAGGTGTGCAAAAATGGCAATGTTGAAAATGTGGAGTGAAAATATAAAAAAAAATTGGCAAAGTTAGGAGCGTGCGAAGAAACTGCACAACGCACACTCGTAAGACAGTCATTTTTTGAAATTTTTTCACCAGATTTGCAACATGGGCTTTTTGGGACCCCATCTCATGAACAGTGGCACTGTCATTTCATGAATCAGTCCCAAAAGGTGATTCAGTGCAGTTACTGTGAAATCACCTTCGGGACTGAGTAAGAAAATGACAGTGCAAGTTTTCATGAGGTGAGGTCTCAAGAACCCCATGTTGAAAATCTGTAGCAAAATAAAAAAAATGGCTGATTTATCAGCATAAGTTGAAAACCCATTGAATGCCATTATAGCATGCTTACCTTTGATTTTTCAGTTTGCAGTTTGGCTTTGAAGAGTTCAGATGTGTTCCAGTCAAGAGAAGAAGATGGTGCTGATCTCAGGAGGTAAGTATGGGGTAAGGGGTGGGAGAGGGAAGGTGGGTGCTCAGTGGAGGGTGGGGATGGGGAGGGAGAGTGGAGCAACAATCAGGGACCATTTTCTTTTTACAGAAAAGAAAATCAATGCTGGGATGGTTTTCTTTATTTACAGGAAAAATATTTGGGCACACTGGGTGGGCTCCCATGTGCCACATGAGTGGGGGGTAGGTACATGATGCTGATACAGAGATTGAGCACCCAAATGTCAGTGGGGGTGGAGAGAATAAAAACATTTAGGCACACTGGGGTGGGCTCCCTATGTGCCGCATGAGTGGGGGTGTGTGTGCATGAAATGCCAACACTGGGACTGGACACCCCAATGACGGCAGGGAAAATAAAAAATATTTGGACACACTGGGGTGGGCTCCCAGTGTGCCACATGAGTTGGGGGTCACATAATGCTGACACAGGGATTGTGGACCCCGATGTCAGTGTGGAGAGGAAGGGAGGGAGCAAGGAGGAAAATAGCAGTGGGAGGCTGCAGGAAGGTTTTCTTTGTTACCAGAGCTGGTGGCGGTGACTCAACTGTGCATGAGGGGCACTCACACATGCACAGTTGTGGTGAATGGCATTTTGCCATTCACAACATGATGGTGCTAGCGGAGCTGTGTATGTGAGAGTCACACAAGCACAGTTCATACAATGGAATGCAGAGAAGTCACAGTTGAAATGTACACACCACCACTATAATGACTCGCTGTGTTGCCTGTGGTTTGGACCACACAGTTGCTTCTATACTATGTTCACATGATCGTTTTAACACCATAAGAAGTATTAACTGTGGAATAAATTGCCTATAAATAGTATTAACAGTAACACTGCTCCTCCTTATAGTCCTGAGCTATGTTTTTTTCCTGTTCAAATAAATAAATACAGACTCCACTGATAATAATGGACATACTGTTAATCCTATTTCATCTGTTACATCAGAGTCTGATGTAACATTCTACGCATACCAGGCAGTTGCAGATGATAGACTTGCATGCTGTGAAACTATACCAGAGACAGACCAGTTAGTGTATAGTAGACGAGTGTTAGGTCTCATATAGTAGGGCACAACATACAATTATTACTGCATAAGAAACCTGTAAATTAAATTTATTTAAAAGAAAAGAAAAGTTTTATTTTACTTTGCAGGTGATCTCTTTCTCCTTGGTACTACAATTGCTCAGCTGTCCTCTCCTGTACTGATTCATTCAAGCTCTCATGTATACGCAGTTTTGAAAGTCTGTTATTTTTTGCTGACTATTCTTCCTTTCTGCAGATTTTACAGTCGGGATTGTCAGCAGAATGCTACACATTAGTGGTGACTGTAGAGGCTCCATCACGGCCCGTGATGTAGGCTGCATGGTTGCCATCAATGGTTCTGTATGGTGAGTCTCTGAGGACCAGAACTGGAAGCACAAATTGTAATGGGAGCCAAAAGAGCTGACACAAAACAGATGTGGAAGGAACAAAATAACCAGCACATTTCTCCTCTAAAAGGCTAAGCTAGGAAAATGGCAGCTCACTGACAGTTGATTTGTCAGACAGCAGCAGATGTGAGAAAAGTGCTGTGCAGGTCGTGGTTCTCTAGAAAACAATGGAAATTAGTCATACAGGAGCAGCATCAATGGGGGGGTTGCAAAAATAAATTCATGAAAAGGACATCATGGATCAAGAAATGAGCATTGAATTCAATGAATGAGTGGAACAACAGGGATGGGGAGTTACGTTAATTCACGGGACATCCTGGATGGGGAGGTGGTGTTGATATCTAGCAAGTGGACCTCAGTGTAAGGCGAGGTGGTTAAAAACTTGTGGTTGGACTATAGTGCTGGAATGAATGTCACAGCACAGTGACACATCGGCTCACAAAAAAAAAAAAAAATCGACCAAAAAAAAAAGTTAAGCAGATAGAATCGGTAATGCATACCTTCAGTATGCCAACATTTAAATTAAAAGCTAATGTACTGCTACAAATTGACAGCTGGACAATAATGAAACACAACAGTGACATATATTCCATCCACTGTGATTACATAAAACTAAGTCAAACTCCAGATGGGGCAAACCCTACCTCTAAACCACCGCATACATGATAGCAAAGAGGTGATAGGCAACTTGTAAATAGCATGAGTACCATCACAACTGCAGAAGAATAGTAAAGAATGTTACTGGTGCTAAGATCAGGAACCAGCACAATATGTATGCACTGACAATGTCCTAGGAACTCACCTCAGAGAATCGCAAATGGAACCAAAGGAGAGTAGAGGCTGCTGGAACACCGACAGAGTTAAGTGGCTGGAAATGCAGGGACACAGGTGAGAACATAATTTTTGTGCTTGCAGCTACAGACACAGCATGAGAGTGTGACAAAACTATGTGGTGGCTTGAACAACAGGACGGAAGATTTACTAGCAGTCCCAAGAGTAAAATGAAAAACGGATGAAATAAAGAATTTTATACGCAACAAAAAAGTAACAAGACCAGAGCAAGGTAAAGGGTACGCATCTCGTTCTGACAATTACAGCAGTGAAACTACACAATATCAATGCAGAAATGGTGTACAACCTGTTCTGTGACTAACAAATCACAATATTGATACAGTACATCTAATTTTGCCATGTATCCCTCATTGCATGACCATCGTGCTACATTAAACCTAACATTGTCAGACCCCTAGCATTGTATGTCAACCGTTACATGATGAAACTGAAGAATTCCTTGTCCTCTTTCTTAAATGATTGTAATCAACATATCAGTCTGGACTGACTGTGGCTAAATGATATAAAATGGTGTGGTGGACATCCAGGGTGATGGCCTCAAGGAGTCATGAGGTGCTCCACACACTGTGCAATTGCCTAGGTAGAGAACACCTTGAATAATGCGTGCAGGTTTGGCATCCCTACTTAAAAAGGATGACATTGATTTACTGTAGAGGGTGCAGAGTACAGCAACCAGGATAGTAGTGTGGCTAGTGCAGATTCTAGGAGGAGAGACGGGGGAGCTCACCCGCTACTTCTTGGAAGAGAAAAGGTACAGGTGGGATATGATATAGGACGTCACGTATCTCAAGTGAATGAATATGAGAAGCCTTGAGGGGGTGTTTCTGCTGAATGAGTTGGTGGACACCAGGGGACACTAAATGAAGCTTGCAGTGGTGCAAATGAGGAGGGGGGGAAAGTCGGAGGCAGTACTTCAGTGCCATCAAGCACTCCAGATGAACCATACGGCCTAATCTGATTGGTTGACAGTATGTATGTTAGTATCTTACTGTGTCTGTGCCTTTGTTCTCTGTAATGCATTGCCAGTTTCAGTTAGACAGTTTCAGTACCCCATCCTTGTTCCATCCCTTTGGGTGTTCTTAAATTTCCTGAGCCCTCACCTTGTTATCACACCCTGTGCTGAAACATGTCTTGAGAACAACAGTTGCTCACTACTTCTATTTACCGTAGATAGCACTCTGAGGTAACACTTTTCTGAATCCATGAAGGCTTCATTTAGCCACTATCACTGCTATTACACTCCCCATACTGACACCGGCCTCTCAAGGTCTCTGGTGAAACCAAGACACAGTTCAGCAAAGTTAACATTGTTGAAATCAAACAGCTTTAACCTAATGAGATTGTAGTCTCTGTCCCAATGCTGAACCACACAACGTTGCAAGCGCTGGATACCACGTTCCCGAATACCTGGTCAACTGTGATTCTGTCATTGTTTGTCATTACCAGACATGACTTATGATGCCAAATATTGTCTGCATCGTGTATTTCCTACTGGCACAATGATGCAGTTGTATGCATCAGTTAATGCAACAATCAACATGTTGCTGTGCAAACATTACATACAATGGAACAGGAGGCAGAGTTAAAGAAAAAGAAACACGTACAGCACAATATTAAAAGTTTAATAGAAAAGTGTGTGAAATACATGTTCATAAAGTGGTGAATCAAGGGGTACAAATTAAGAAAAATCAGTTAACAAAGTAATGGGTGACAAAAAAAAAAAAAAAATTTGTCAAACTAGCTGATCAGGACGGAAACCAGTGTACTTTCCAGAGGGGTCTGGGTAGATGTCACGGATACGCCACACATAGCAGCTGGGGACAGGCACACGCACACGTTGCCCAAGACATCCAAGGAGCCACAAGAGGTACTGACGGTACAGCTGAATGCCTGCATGATCGATTAGTATCTGCGTCTGGAGACAATGAGAAAATGTCTTGATGATAACTTGCAGCCAAAGTCAGCACAGCTGGGTCAAAAACAAGGTAATCCATTTCCTACAAGAAAGGAGAAAAGACAATTATTATCCATCATGGAGTACGTGACTGCTCATTAAAAATATTGCTTAATGAAAGAGTTGTGAACATTTTAAATAGGAGCACAAGCAATGTTGATGTCATCCATAAAAGCAGCCATAGCTATGCAATCATAAAGTGATCCATAAGTGGGACACGAAGGGAGTCATCACAATGCACACTTTAAAAGATTGTCAAATAATGAGGAAAGCAGAAATTTTCTGTTTACATTAATTGTATCCGTGTAAACTGGACCACCAGTCCAGTGGTGCTCATAACCAACATGATCACTCACACCTAATGTCTCCAGCTCTTATACATGGATAAGGTGAACTGTCCACTCATTCCTGGACAGCCGACCCCATTGGATGTAAGCACAGGAGGGCATGGTCGACAGCTCCTTATTGGTGACCTGTCTGCAAATCTAGTGTGCAAACAGAAAGCTGCTGGGAAAGGATGATGGGCAGGCTTGAAGATCCAGCACTAGGGGTGGTGTCTTACTGGTCCCACCATAATAACAGTTTTTACCTTGTTTTCAATTAAGGCCTAAGTGCAAATGCAGGGAGAAGCTCTGCACTCCATGGGCACGCTTCCGCTGCCATGCATAAGGCTTCCATTGGTGCTATCCACATATTCACATGCTGCTTGGAGCTGCACGCTTCCCCTGCTATGCATAATGCTTCTATTGGTGCTGTCCACATATTCACATGCTGCTTGGAGCTGCACGCTGCTGCTGCCATGCATAAGGCTTCTATTGGTGCTATGCACATATTCACATGCTGCTTGGAGCTGCACGCTGCTGCTGCCATGCATAAGGCTTCTATTGGTGCTATCCACATATTCACATGCTGCTTGGAGCTGCGGCACCCAGCAAATACCATGTGCCTCAAAAGCATCAGCAAGCTACTCAACCCTTACCCTAGGAAAGGTGAGCAGTCCTGCAGACACTATATCCTTTCCTGCCCCTGCCTACCCTCGAGATCCAGGGCTTGTTCCAAAACACTGGTCACTGGCGTGGTGCACAGTGTGGCATCCAGCCTTGCAACCATCGGCAATGCTGGGTTGGCACAGAGAAAACAGAATTACCCACACTCAGCTTTAAGAACCTATGAAAGGCAAACCACAGAAATCAATCGCTCGCTGAAGTCCACAGCCTGCTTTCTCAGTCTGTACATGCACTTGTCCATGGGATAATGTCTCAGAATGCCATTTGCTTCTATCCTCTTGGCATTGCTTCCACTGCTCTGAATATGTGCTGAACCTCATGAATATGCCTTACTTCCAGAGCATGTGTCCCGGTGTCACGATGATGTGTGGTTCCCCAACACCTACTGTACACAATCAGTCAATATGCTGCTGTACTCTATCTGCTGTCATGTCAGGCTCACTCTACCCAGATGCTGCTTGTCCTGTCCCGTTCACCACTACCATATGAGCACCTTTACTATAGAGTCCTCAAATTATGACTTGACTCCTTTATGGGCTCTCTCCCTCTCTCTCTCTTTCTGTGTGCTCTTTTCACTGCCTCAAAAATGCTCCAGTTCCCCTAGCCCCCAGCTATTCCCCCCTTATGCCTTCTCCTGTCTGTGTCTTGACTTCTCCCCCTTGCCAATGCTGGCTGGTTCATCAGCTTCACTTACTAAACCAACACGGATTGCCAGCGCAGTGCGAGGTGTGGCGTACAGTGCCTAAACCAACAGTGCCACCGGGATGGTGGAACATAGATATATCGACCACTGGGGATAATTTCCCAGTGCTCATTCCCAGCAGAATTGTATTTCATAGTACAAACAAATAGGCCACTAAGGAACACATATGTCTGACAGCGTGACTGGCAATCTGATGCCAAAGACACAGTTATGTGCTCAATTCATAGTGCTTGTCAGTGCTGTCAAACTCCTACATTTAGCTTGATGACCCAATTGTCTGTGTGATGGTGCTGTACTCAAACACAAACTGAAGCACATTACCAAGGGTAAGCAGGTGAGAACAGCCCCTGATTTAGACTCAGTGGGAGTCATAATGAGTGCAGTCAACTGCCATCAAGTGATGCATTTATACACAATGGGACTGTTGAACTACCAAATGACCCCCCAACCCCACACACACACACCCAAAGCAGAAGAACAGAAAATAAGTATAATTATGTTGTAGCAAGGTGAATACCATGGTGAGAAAAACAAAAATCAGTGTCTGTTTTTTGTTTTCTTTTAATTTTGGGTGGACAGTAAAAGCACTCGGAGTAGACGTGCATCACAAAGTGTGACACAGGATACATAGCACAAGAGGAAAACTGGAACCAGCACACATGGAATGATGACACAAACAAACATAGAAAAATGGATATTCGTGGTAGACAAAGACTGCTATGCCATTACCGCCTGCCAGCAGGCCATATACAGGTAAGCATCTGCTCACCCTAAGTGATCCATGGCTTGTCATCACTTACGTCGGCCCAGTCGGAGTCATGGATTACAGGTATACATACCTGTTTCACTGCAGTAGCCACTCCTGGTTTCTCCCCCTCACTTTTCTTCACCCCCCAGCTTCACTGAGAGTCCTCTGGTGGCCACCGGCTCTCCTGGTGGCTGTTCTGGTGTCCCGGGCAGGCAAGGAGTCACCCAAGAGCATCACTCTCACTGCCTCATTATCCCTGTTACCACTCGCTATCTGTGTGTCCCCGCATCCTCCTACATTAGCCTGCTTGTCTCCTCCACCCTCCCTCCTGCCCGAACCATGTCCATCCCCCAGGCTCGAACCCATATCTCCATTTGTCCTGACCTCCTTGGTTCCATTATATCCTACAGGATCACTGTGGACAATGACAGTTTGTACCGCTGGAGCAAAGGCCCCACCCCGTCCCCGTCAGTGGAGCTTCCTCCATCTGAGCCACCACCCAGAGTCTCCTTTCTTTTGCCAGTGATGCTTAAAGGGCAACCCAGTATCTCCTACTGGAGCATTGTCCCCACTGCCCCCAGCTCATTTCCCTCCATCTTGACCAATGCCACCCTTTTCTCGCTTCTTGTGTCTCCTCCAGGTGCCCCAAAAATGTTCTTTCTTGTTTGGGGAAATTTCAACTCCCAGGAAAGTTCCCCATGTCTCCCAGATTTTGTGCCCTGGAACCCTCCTCAAGTGTCTCCCTTCCTCCTGCTCCTGCTTGTTCCTCCAATGGTTCCTATCAGTTGCTTGCTTCCCTGTCACTGTGGAGAGGTGCATAACTGTTTTCTGCTGGACACCCAGGCTTGTCCTTCCCATGTTTGTTGCCCACATCTGAATGCAGGCCCACAATATCCAGCTTCTTCCTTTTTTTCCTGAACCTAATGTCTTCCACCACTCCTGAGCTGTATTTGCCTCAATGCCTCCCGATCTCCTTGATGTGTACCTCTGCTGTGCGACTCCGCCTGCCTGATTTGTACCTGCACAGCTGAATAGTTCCTGTCTTAACATCAGTGATATTTCATCATCATTTGCATCCTCCCATCGGCTCATCTCTTATACCAATGAGTGTAGCGGGTTTACACGACTGAAGAGACTTAGCATGCCAACCAATGCCCACCCCCTTCCCACCACCCCTCGAGGCTGCCACTGGACACCTCTGGTCACTTTGCTAGTGCTGTGGAAATGTCCACCTTCCATAGTTGCTCGCCTTCTGTTGGATGAAAGTTATCTCGGTCTCACAACAACAATTCCAACTTGTCCATCATTTCACCTCCCACTGTCTCTCATCACCTGCCACAATGGCCACGGTTGCATACTAAGCCAGTTGACCTCTCCAATGGTCTGCAAAGCTGACTGCACAGTTGGCAAACTCCTACCAACAATCTCAATTTAGTATATAGCACACCCACAGCCAGTGTGGCCTACACTCCCTTCTGTCCTTTGCCCCTATTGGCTGGAGGACACCACAATTGTCCTTCTCCATAAACATTGGGACGTTCACCCGGGCCTGGTCTCCTCCCCTAGGGTACCACCCCTCATCCTTCTCCAAGTAGCCAAACTGGGTTGGTCCAAAATGAAGACTTAAATCCCCTTGCAGTTGTAGTAGATAACACACAGCCCTTGTAACCAGTTCCTAATCTGGGTAAAGACTTTAGCAACTAAACACTTCTAAGAGGTTATCACAGTTTACCACAGCATTTAGCCACAAGAAACTGCACTGGCCTTTGTTCTGAGCATAGATTGCATCACTGTCCCCTCAATTGTGCTCAACCTCACCAGTCTGTAGTTCCCTGGTTCGTCCTTGGGCCTACTGTTGTGGAAAGGTACCACATGTGGCTACCTCCACTCTCTGAGCACACATCCTGTATTTAGCAAGGTGTTTAACAGATCCACCAGTAGCTATGCCAGGACTTCTGCCAGCTCCCTAAGCACACTGGGATATAACCCATCTGGTCAAGGTGCCTTGTGTACCCACAGGGACCTAAGGCCCCCCAGCAGCCTCTCCACCATGATGACCCCATCTCTGGTTGTCTCCCCCTCCCCGCACACCCTTTTCCTGCAGGAATGGCCCAATCCCTATCCCTTTCCCTTGTGAACTATGAAAAGGAGTACTCACTAAGTACTTCTGCCTTCTCGGACCCACTCACTGCCTGTCCTGATCCTAACTCGTGATCCTTGCACTTCCTTTTTCCCCCGATTGTTAAAGAAATACTTTGCTTTTCCTAAATCGTCAAGCTCATTCCCTTTGCCTTGCTGCCTTTGACAGCACTAGCCCCTTTGGGTCAGGATTGCTTCCTGGAGGATATGATCCTGGCGCATGTGGTGGCAGGGATGCTCCAATCCACACCTGGTAAAGTAATGTCTCCCACCACCGCAGTGCTCCCTTTGGCACAGAGTCTCTCTAACTGCTCCCCTGGCTCCCTAAACATGTCCTCTTTCTGACTTGGGGCCAAGAAAAAAAAAACATTCAGAATCATTGACCCCTTTGGTAGATTACATTCAAATAATTTGAGCAGACTGTATAGGAGTAATGAAATAGTGGAATGCTAACAGTTTCCAACTAGACAGATACTACGCCAGCACTTTTGGACTAGATAGATACAATGACACAAAATGACATTTAGGCATTCACTAAATGACACATAACTGTGTAGCTGGTAAATGGCTGAATAGAACTGTTGTAGTTTAAGCTAGAGAAGTTAGTGAGGAGTAAACACAGGCAGCACAGGTTGGCTAAGGTATAACAGAAGTGCAAGTTAACTACAAGTGCATTGGAGATTAGGGGTCAGCCATAAATAGGACTACATAAGGGGAGAAGGGAAAGTGAGAGAGAGGAAGGTGTCAGTAGGCAGAGAAGTGGGGTGGTGGTGGAAGGGGATGGAACAAGGAGGTGAAGGAAGAGGTAGGAAGAGAAAGGTCTGCTGAGCCTGACCCCTCCAGCTGAGAACCAGCTTGCACAAGGCAGTGAGAGGTAGAATAAAATAGGAGAGAAGCAGGTTGTAGGCAGCATGGGGGAATAGGTTTCAGAAGGACAGAAGAGGGTGAGGGTGAAAGAGAAGAGGACAGGATCCAAGTCCTTCAGGATATGGAGGTGGGGAGGGAAGAGTTGGGGTAATGGTGTAAGATAGGGCAGGGAATGGCCTTGGTACAACTATATGTAATCATGAATGCATGGTGCAGCATTTTATGCCAACATTTATTATAGATCATTTATAAGTGCAACAGCACACTTAAGCCAGAGTACAGCGGGAAGCCACATAGTATAAACTGAGGTAAGGGGAAGGGCTGTATTTATTTTATTACCTAACCAGGCTGATGTACAGGCTTAATGTGATCGGACAGGGATTAGGGAGGCCAAGCGGAAGGAAAATTGTAGACAGCCGAGATGTAGGTTTGGCAAGAGAAAAATTAGATCCTAGCAGTTCACTTTTAACTCCACAAGGTAAGCGACCCCTCTGAGTGACTCCAATGAATGAGGATCACAACAAAGGAGGACAGTGTCTGCAGGCATGTCCACAGGGACTCTACCCATAAACCCACAGGACTAAGGTAGGATTTACCTAGGTTACACCCATCGAGGTTCACTATTCTGCCATCTATGCTGATGATGACATAAGCGTAAGGGGCTAGTGGCCCCACCCTGAGGTTTACATGGGTAAGATGCACTGTGGTGTGGCAGCAGAGGGTATGCCTGCATTAATACCTTTCTGCAATCTCCCAACTTTCGGTGGCTCTATAGATAGTGCACATACCCCTAGAAGGGTTTATATTCAACATAAGGCAAAGGTCTGCGACCAGGTCAAAGGCTTGTGGGGTCAGCACCTCTGGTCATTTTGCTAGTGCTGTGGAAATGTCCACCTGCCATAGTTGCTCACCTCCTGTTGGATGAAAGTTGTCCCAGTCTCGCAACAACAATTCCCACTTGTACGTCATTTCACCTCACACTGTCTCTCATCACCCGTCCCAACGGCCACAATTGGATGCTAAGCCAGTTTCTCCCCTCACTACTGTCTAATTGTGTGTCCACCATTGAAACTGATGCTATTGTGCTACTCAGCAAGAGGGGGTATTAGTAGTATAACAGTGTGAACAAAACCATTGCTGATTGACCGGGAACATACAATATTGTGTTTATACTTATGTTATTAATTTGAGATTTTGAAAAAATGAGTCACAACTATCACCTTAGTCATTACTTGCCCATTTGTCAACTTCTTGCAGTCACCCCCCCACCAAAAAAAATATTAACCAGGCATGGCCAAGATGCTTCAAACAGTAGCTGATCCACAACTATCAATGCTTATGTAACCCCCAGGTTGCACTATCCCAAGAGATCTTAGGGCTAGCGGGCTCAGTTCAGGTGGCCAGTGGAGCAGCCAGACCAAACTTGCCCTCAATAGAACTGCTGACAGGGAGCTACCCTGATTTAGTACTCACGAGTCCTGTAGAAGGATCCCTCTCACACCACTTACAGGACACAGGCCTGTGATCCAAACAGTTCTCCACACATTTATATGTAGGACAGAGGGGTACCATACCAGGCAGCTGCTTTAAACTCCAGTTTTTCACTGCGAACCGGGTAGCATAGCGCAGCTTCACTTTTCCTGACAGACCGAGGCGCGATTGAGCAGATTCTCCAGTCCTCTACAGGGTGAGCCTGGTAGGTAGCTGTCACATATACAGCCTCCTCTGACTGCACGCTACAGCGGATCTTGTCCGGCTCCTTCTGGCGATACTGTCACCCCGACTTCCTGGCCTTCCACGCCGCTCTGCGAAGACTCTCTAGCGCAGGGCCCAGAGCTCCTTCTCTCCTCACAGCCACAAGGACTCTGCTCCCTCAGCCATTAAGCAGGGGGTCCTTATCCAGGCACGACACAACACTATTGGAGTGCTCCCGCTGCAAATCCCCTCTACCTCCTTCTATAAATGCAAAAAGGGGCGCCACCTTCTGGACTTCAGTTCCCAGATCACGGGCATTACCTCCCATTGGCAGCCAGCTCCCAAAAGAGTCCCAGCCCTAATTGGCTGTACAATGCTCCATTTTAAGCACCCCTGGATCCTCATTGGACCCCATAGACAGTCCGGGTCCAAAATGGAGGGGCAAAACACACAAAGTCCCCGCTGTATTGGGAAAACAGGTTAGACAAACTACATTCCTTAATACTCAGTCAACATATAATACATAAATACCACAGCCCAATAAGGGGCCCGCTTTGCCTACTTAGCAATGGCAAAAACAGAGCACCTACCCCGTGGCTCAGGCAGG
Source organism: Neoceratodus forsteri (assembly GCA_016271365.2). Lineage (NCBI taxonomy): Eukaryota > Metazoa > Chordata > Ceratodontiformes > Ceratodontidae > Neoceratodus > Neoceratodus forsteri. Next base: position 311,924,791 of record CM028134.1, on the reverse strand, counting down.
ACTCGAGCAAGAGAACCCACAGTCCCCTCCCTTCTTAGTAAACTGACTGGGTCAGGAAGCTGGCAGCTCTTAAAGAGACCATTAGAGGCATTCTAGTAAACCCCCATTTATAAGGGGGTTACATTTAGGAAAATGAGAATATGCACCAAGCAGCAGCAATAGTTTCATTTTTGAATCTCATTCTCACCATGCTGTCTCAGAGGTGGTAGAACATGTTGAAATGCATTGCCTGTAAACAAAGGAGACAAGTGATGCACCACTATTCACTGCATCTTTACATAGAAGCATAGACTTTGATGGCAGATAAGGACCGCATGGCCCATCTAGTCTGCCCATTTCCCTACCTACAGGATAGGTCACAGATCCTAGTTAACCAACAGCCGATGTCTTCCTAACCCCCACAAGAATTGCCTTATGTCTGTCCCATGCATTCTTGAATTCTCCCACAGTTTTAGACACCACAACCTCCTGAGGAAGGCTGTTCCATGCATCCACTACCCTCTCTGTGAAATAATACTTCCTCACATTGCCCCTGAACTCCCCCCATCTTTAAATTGTGTCCCCTTGTTCTTGCAAGTCTCTTTTTCTGAAAGATGCTACCCTGTTAGACTTTGTTGATTCCACTGAGGTACTTAAAAGTTTCTATCATGTCCCCCCTCTCCCTTCTTTCCTCTAGGGTATACATATTAAGCTCCTTTAGTCTCTCCTCATACGGCTTCTCTTGCAGACCCTTCACCATTTAGTTGCCCTCCTCTGGACTGCCTCTATCTTGTCTATGTCCTTGCGGAAATGGGGTCTCCAGAACTGGATGCAGTACTCCAGATGGGGTCTCACCAACTGTCTGTACAGAGGGATAACAACTTCTTGTTTTCTGCTGCTGATGCCTCTCCCTATGCATCCCAGTATACCCCCAGCCCTCCTAACTGCCTTCTCACATTGCTTGCTAACCTTAAGGTCATCTGATATGATTACCCCCCAGGTCCCTTTCCTTTTTTGTTGTTGTTACTACCTCCCCACCCACTGAGTATTCTTCCCCTGGGTTCTTGTTTCCCAGGTGCATTATTTTGCACTTCTTTGCATTGAATCCTAGCTGCCATACTTCTGACCATTCCTCCAACCTTGCCAAGTCCCTTCTCATCCTTTCCATGCCTCTTTGTGTATTAACCCTGTTGCAGATCTTTGTGTCATCTGCAAACAGGCATACTTTTCCTTCCAGTCCCTCTGCAATGTCACTTATGAAGACATTAAAAAGGACTGGACCCAATACTGAACCCTGCGGTACCCCACTAGTAACCCCTCTTTCTTCAGAGTGGACTCCATTTACAATTACCTTCTGTGTCCTGTTGTCCAGCCAATGTTTTACCCAGGCTACTACCCTGGGACCCACTCCCAGGCTGGTCAATTTGACTATTAATCTTTTGTGTGGGACTGTGTCAAATGCCTTGCTAAAGTCTAGGTAGACCATGTCCACAGCCCCTCCCTGGTCTATTACTTTGGTCACCCATTCAAAGAAATCTATTAGATTCATCTGACATGATCTTCCCACTGTGAACCCATGCTGCCTTGGGTCCTGTGCCCCACTGTCCTCTAGGTACTCAACTATTCTTTCCTTCAGAAGTGACTCCATCACTTTCCCTACCACAGAGGTCAGACTGACAGATCTGTAGTTTCCTGCCTTTGTCTTGGTCCCACTTTTGTGAAGGGGAATCACATCCACCTTCCTCCAGTCCTCGGGTACCACACCATCCTCCCATGATTTATTAAAAAGAGTAGCCAGTGGTTTCACTAGTTCCCCCTTAATTCTTTTAGAATTCTGAGATGAATTCCATCAGGCCCCATTGCTTTGTCCACCTTCAGAGCACATTGCACAGATAGCTGAATTTAGGTAATGTTATTCACAAACTGGTATGGAAAATCTTCATGTTCCTGTGCCCCCCCAATACCCCAAAAATGTATACAGTAATACAAATTCTCCACACAGCAAATTAATGGTGTTCTAGTGCAACCACCCTCACACCACCTCACAACACTTACTACAACAGAACCCTGAAGGAGGTGCAGGCTGCATATCATCCTCTCACCACCACCACAAGCCGACGACTGACTGTCAGTGAGTGGGAATGTACACTCCATTAACCATATAGTGAACTTCAACAGTACACATGCACAGTGCAGTCACCAAACAGAGGTGTTGGTGATGGGGCAATGTGTCAAGGTGATGGCATGGGGTTTTGTGGAAGGTGGTGGTTACATTGTGCCTGATAGCAGGTGGTTCAGTCAAGTAGACCACCGAGCATGTGCTTTCTTTTTGGAGGGGGTATATATGGTGCATGAACTGGCAGCCTCGGACATAAGGGATGGTGATCTCAAAGAAGTAAAAGTCAGCATCATGGAAAGGGAACATGGATGTATAATAAACATCTGTATCACAAACATCAGCATGGAGCAGAACACTACAGTGTGGTTGGAGACACTGGACATTGAGGAGAGTGATTGCATATCAATATTAGTAAGCACTAAATCAGGGTGCCGAAATGTGAGATTTATTACATCAAGGAAACAATTAAGACTCTGAGGAGGGAGAGAGCATACATACAAAAATGAAGTGCTACATTAGGGGAACATGACATAGGAGTGCATTACAAAAGTATAAATGGGCTGTGTTACAAGGCAGTGTTACAACAAATGTGTCTCATCATCAGTGCACTTGTAGACACCTAAAGCTCATGGGGTGCTCACTGACACACTGATAACTAATATATATGATGTGTGAAAAGTGCAGCAGGCTACAGTACAACAGAAATGATAAATAAAGCTATACATAACAGGTTTCTTTGTGCATTAGATCATTTGTAATTACCAATTTTCTAGCCATTCTGAGGTGAAATTGCAGGACTTCAGGGAAGCTTGTAGGCAGGATCACACTAGCTGTCATGCACAAGGAGAATGGGACAGAAATGGGGAAGTAAATATAGAGGGACTGAAGGAGGAAGGAAGTAGGATCAAATTACTGATAGTGGCTGCACACCTTCTCCACCTGCTTTAGACATTGTTAGAAGTGCAGGCAGAGCCAAGGGCAGCTTCTTATCAAACCAAAGGCGGGGTCTCACACAGCACAGAATGGCTAAGTTATATTTGGATTTATTACAAAAGTACAAGGAAGAAAAACAAACAAATGGTTGTGTCTTGATGGATGAAATCCGGAGCACCCCAGAGCCTAAATTCAGAATGGTGAGTGAGATTACAGATTCTTGGAAAAATCTGACAGTGCAGCTGCAAGAGACCTACAGAATAAAGCAATGTAATTTCAATGGCAGTTAGTCCCTTTTGTTCATGCAGGAAACTGTGGCATTCACTTCATCCTGGCAGTGTCACATTGTCATGAATGACAAAGGGGACTAATTGCCATTGAAATTACATTGCTTTGTTCAGAAGGTCTGTCGCAGCATTCTGCAGAGTGCTTCAAAATGTTGTAGACTTGTGTTTCATCCTGGGGGATGCCACTGTAATTTATGGTACTTTAGAAAAATTCTGGGAGGTGTGTTACAAGGTCTGTGGTGGGGGACTGACACACAGTGCAGCACCATGATAGCATCATATAACAGCCTGACATGTAATATCTGGTAGCTGAGAAAAATTCTGAGAGTACTGGATTTCAGTATAATGTGATCTTCACACAATTTTCATTAACATGTATTACAAAAAGTGGTGGGGAATTGATGGACAGTGCAGCACCATCTAGAGGCATGTAGCAACATGTAGCAACTGGACATATAATTTCTGGTAGCTGAGAAAAATTGTGGGAGCACAGTATCAGATTTTGATATACTGTGCTTTTAATACTCTTATCACAGTAACAGTTTATGTTTCCATTATGACACTGTAGTTAGTTACAGTATAACTACACTGAAACTGCATTGCAATTGCAATGAAGTTACAGGCAACAAATGTGTAACTACAGTGCAATTTTCCCTGTTGCATTTACTTAATGATTACCTACACTACAGTTACATTTAAACTGACACAATAAAGTGTAACTATTATCACTAAAGTGCTTTACAAGAATGGGTGTGACAGAGGACCAACACACAGTGCAGCACCATGCAGCAGGATGTAGCAGCCTGGAATATTATTTCTAGTAGTTGAGTATGGTGACTTCAGCAGCCAAGCAGCAGTAGACTATTACCACCATTAATAATTTCTGGTTTGGGAGAACCTTTCAAGAATTGACAAATTTGTATATTGTTCTTGTGCACTTGTTTGTACTAATGGGCTTCACAATGCAGACCGTCCAAGAGGACAACTTGAACAGTGCAACAGCAGCAGTAGTACATAATTTACCAGCATTAATACTTTCTGGTTCAGGAGAAAATTTCAAGAAGTGAGAATTTTTGCAACAAAAACTCTGCATCTCAAACTATTTATGAGATACGGGCACGGAAAGGCATGACAGGCACCGCAATGTTATTCTATGGGAAAAATCTCAACTTCATGATGGCATATCTATGGAACCGCTTAACTTTTCAAAACCTAAATAACATAATTCACATCTCTAGGGCATCCCCTTAACATCCTGAAAATTGCAAGTCAAAATGATATAACCAAAAAGGGGGTCCAAGTGGGTGAAAACTTAACCTGGTTGTACAGCTCCCAAAATAGATCAAGAGCATAGGCTGAATGAAAACTCACATCGAAATTGTCCTCTCCTGAGATGTTGATAAAAGTGAACACTTCCCTGGGAGAAAAATGCAAGGATTCCTTCAGCAGATATTTACCAACATAATGCCTGTCAGGCCTAACATCTAAACCCCCGACTGCATTTCTGCGTGGTGCAGCTTCTTTTTTTATTTTAGAAAATAAGTCTGATAATAAAGGCTTCTCTACATCTGTATTTCCTTGTACATTATTAGAGGACTGTACAGTTTCAGAATTTTCAGTGGCTACAGGAGTAATGGCTTGTGAGGCCACAACAGAGGGCCCTTCTACATCTTGCACCCCCGTAGCAGATTCTGAGTTTAAAGGTGGACCAGGCCAATTTGGCTTCCAAGAGGGTTCATTTTGTGAAAAATTTAGCTTGGGATCCCAATCAGGTGTAGGATGCCAAGTTCCTTTATCTAAAGTCCATCCTGCTTCACTCAAGGCCCGCTGTGGGGACCATGTTTCTTCTGTAAGGGGCGCGCAAGAGGCACCAGTACTGAGGATCCTGAGCTAGCTTCTGAGATAGTATGAGCAGGAGTGTCCTTGGACCCCTCTAATGTCCTCAAATTTCTTTTTGAAAAAATCACAGCAGCTCTCTTTTCTTTACCTTCATCCCCAGGTTTCTCATGTATTAACTGACTCCTTTTGAGAAAAGAAAATTCTGAAGCACCTTCCTGGTTAAAAGGATTTGTTTGAAACACACATTTCCCCTCAGTATCTACCAGACCGATAGAATTTTTCCTTACTGGGTTACGGAAAACAAACCCCGCTGCTTTGGACAGGGTAGCAGCTTGTAAGTCAGAAGCAGAGCTGCTGTGTCCCGAGTTCAACTCATCCGGGTCTTTGGATTTTGCCATAGCAACAGGCGGCAAGCTTGAATTCGTCTCAAGTGTTCCTGATTCCCGTAATGGCTCTCAGCACTGAACCACACCGGATTCTACACTGCCAGCCAACTTAAAGTCTCTGGAAAGCATTTTATCAGTAGGAAAAGAATCAGAAGTTTGCATTAACTCACCCAACCATTCTGTATCGGGATCCTCTTTAGTAGGTTGAGATTCAGGACGGATGATAGCTTGCTCTGAAGAATTGACAGACTGAGCTGCAGAATGTAGCAAAAACAGCTGTTTTTGCAAGTGGTCCTGTTCTTGCACAAGAACTTCTAGCTAGTGTTTAAGCTGCTCCTGAAGATCCTCTGCTACAGTAATGGTAGGCGTCTCCATAGTTTTCTCCAGTAATAGTTCAACTTGTGTTAGATCTTCTGTAGACACAAAAACTTCGCCATCCTCGGGCTCCTTATTTAAAAGAATAGTTTTCTCCATTGCATCAGCTTTCTCAGAAATTAAAACAGAGCCCAACAACCGCTCTCCTTCCTCTGAGACATCCATCCTCACCCAGGTCCTGACTGAAAGTGACCTCGCTTACAAACAGCAAGTCCCCCTACTGCCAGCAATGCAGTAGGGGAATTTCCCCGGTGTCCTGGCCAAATTTCCCTCATTCACTAAAAATACCACTAACAGTTTCATCTGGTTCAAGGTCGCACCTGAAAATAGGCAGGATTTGTCTAGTGCACTTACCCGGTCAACAACAACTAAATAAATAAATAAATAAAGTTCCCCTTCTTGATGTTGTTGATGTCGGTGCTGGTGCTTTCACATGGCCCTGTCCCTTAGTCTAGCTGCTGGTCTCAAGCATAAACTCAGGTGCTCCCCTCTTTGGTAACGGCCCATGTGACCATCATGGCATCTTGTTACAATGCCCCCCAGCAGTGTAGAAGGACCAATGACATTGCTACCACCACTTGCCACCTCTTTCTTTCTTGCCTCACAGTGGCTCATGTGCTGTTTTTCAAGTGTGTGTGGTGGTCAGTGGTGCCCAAATGGCTGCCTCTCTTTCCACACTGAACCAGAGTGTAGTGCAGGTTACCCATAATGCTGCTGTCATTGTTGCAGTCAGTGGTAAAAAAAATTACCCACATGAGGGTGGACTTTGGTTGCTTCATAGGCCATGGGGAGCCCAAAGAGGATAATCTTGCATGAGGCTCCTCAGGAAATCAGCCAGTAGTGATGGTGGTACCATAGAGGGGGCACAGTGGGTTCAGGCTGTGGCAGTGAAGCAAAGGGAACTGGGGGCTGCTGCAGTAGAACTGGAACTGCTATGGCACTGGGGGTTGCTACTGCTGTGGAACTGGGGGCTGTTGCTCTATGCAACTGGGGTCTGCTGCTGCAGCATTGTGTGGGAGGGGTAGCTGGATCTCCTCTCCTGCTGCCCCTTGCTCCTTCACCCAGTTGCAGTGCTGTCCAGTGAAGATGGATGTCTCCTCCAAGACTCCCGTCTCTTCCATGTCCTCCTTGTGACTGAGATGGACCCTCCCAGATGACCCTAAAAATATAAGAAAATATATAAAGACTAAATATACCAAGACTAAAGACTGTTCCACGGTTCTACCACCCTTTCTGTAAACTAAAACTTTCTCATATCATTCTTGAAATTTCCAGCCATCAGTTTCCACTCATGCCATCATGTCCTTGAACAGTTATTTATGTGAAATAGTTCCTTGCTGATCACCTTGTTTATTCCTTTCATGAACATAAAATCCTCGTTCATATCACCCATCTCGTCTGTTGTCTAGTGAGTACATGTTCGGTGCCCTGGGAGATTTTATCCTCCCCAATATCAACTGGAGGCTAACAAAGGGGGTAATAAAATTGAAGAAATGTATTTGGATGTATTTGACCAGATTGGACTGGATCAAAAGGTATATGAGAATACCAGAGGCAATAACATCCTTGATATTGTGCTAACCAATATGGGGATTTAGTGAGCAGGGTTGAGATTTCATCCCCTTTGGGTAATAGTGATCATGCCATGGCTTTATTCAGGTTAAAAGAGTTGGTAATACCTTCAAATCCTGGGGGATTACTAAGCTAAATCTGGCCAGGGCAAACTTTGCTCAGCTAAAAGAGGATCTTGCCAAATGGGATTGGCCTAAGGACCTAAATGGTAATAATACAGAGGGTATGTGGAACATACTTATCGTAAAAATCAATCAATTAACTAGTTTACATATCCCAAAGTTTCACAATAATAAAGGCAGCAAAAAGCCAACCCCATGTTGGCTAAACAAAAATACAAAGCACTTAATAAATAAAAAAGATAGGGGTCCAGATATTCAAAGCTTTGCGCGGTGCACAAACCGTCTGTGCGGGTTTAGCATGGGATTAGCACAGGTCTGCCATATTCAAAAGGCCAAATAGCATGTGCAAACTGCATTAGCACCGGGCAAACCATAATTATATGCAAGGGGCAAAGTGAACATGAATATAGGCTCTATGAGATAGTTAGTGACTAGCACCGCGCTAAGGTGTTTAGCACGACTTAGCGTGACCAATAGTGCGGTACATATTACTGCCAAGGAAAAGCTGGTCTTAACCCTGGGCAAACACTTTTGCATGACATTGTTGATTTGCACAGTTTTTGCATGGCTTGCGCGACCCTAACATAGGATTATGACACTTAGAAAATGCCAGACATGGAAGACACATGCTGCTCACTGATGGCACCATCATGATGCTAACGGCTGCCACCAGTCCCTGCCAAGTACAGGCAGTAAGGGGTGATCTGGCCCACAGGGGACATCATGGTAGTGTGGACATTTAGCACACACCTGCAGACTATAAGTCTGTGGTGACCAACAGATGCCAGAACACACATGCAGCACTGTGGGCATGGTGGCCATTGAGGGGAGGGTGTATGGGTGGCCAGACCTCACCACAGCACAGGTGTGGCTACAAGGCTGGAACACATCACACAGTGCACATGGTCCAGTAGTAGGAATACCCTACCACCTGTGTGCCTGTAGGATCTTACATGCTCCCCAGCCACAAACTGCAAAACTGTACAGATGCCACAGCACACACAATCGGCCATGTATATGTTACTGTGGGCATCCCATGCCACAGGTACAGCATCTGTGGATCACACAACATCATAACAGTACTGTTCACTGTCAGTAATCACCTGCAAGCTGGGCCTGTCACTGTGTACAGTGCAGTGGTCATCACTGCCCTACATACCATAGGCATTGCTGTGTCTCTCACACTACTGGCCCCCTTGCTACTGTAGTGTCTGCTGTGCACTGTAGCATGACCTACAGTGTGACGGTTGCATGCAGCACCACCACCACCTGTGCCTATGCTGTGTTGTCCCCTGGGGTATGATATGCTATGCTATGCTCTACTGTTCACATGTAGCCTGCAGCTATCATCATGCACTGCCTGACTGACCTACAGGTGGAGCTGTGGTCAGACCTGGCCAGCCCCTGTACTTGCAGCCTAACCTACAGGTGAAGCTGTGGGACCCTGCAGTAACGCTGGGCAAACTGCATGCAAATCAGGGCATAATGGGATGCTAATGTGGCAGTTAGCCCAGAGACTACCTAAGTCGGCTCATTTGCATGACACTTTTGAATATGGCAAAGTTTAGCACCGGGAAAACATGTTTGTGTTAGCTCCGCGCAAACGGTTCGGGGAATATTATACTGTTTTACACACTGTACTTTCCCATAGATGGCTCCCTGCAGCTGTACTGGGTCTACACATTTTCTGGAACACACATTGGCCACATAGGTCGCCTCTACCTACCTTCATATCATTGTGCACTGTGTTGCTGTTGTGGTCTGCACTTCCTGGTTGCTATATTCAGAGCTGTCTTATTCCAGGGCTACATTTGTCCTGCACTCCCAGCCTGGTGTGCCTGGCCTTATTCCCATGCTATATTCAGAGGCTGTTTGCCCTGGGCTATTCCTTTTGAAAATAGTTAACTTTGCCCGCCGGGCAATGCTAATTTAACCCTGGAGCAAAGTTTTGAATATCTGGCCCAGAGTGTTTAAAAAATACAAAAAGGACAAAACAGAAGCTAATTACCTGGTGTACAAGAATAGCACTAAAGAGGTCAAGGCATCGATAAAAAAGGCACAAGCTCAGAAAAAAAATCATCCTGGCTACTAAGGTTAAGGACAACAAAAAGTCTTTTTTTTCATCTATAAATGGTATGAAAAGCAACACAATAAGGTTAGGCCTCTACAAAAATTCAATGGGTGAACTGGCATCTGAAAAAGAGACTGCTGATATCCAAAACAGCTATTTTTGTTCAGTCTTTAATCCTGGAGCTAACCCCCCCCCCCTTATATGCTGAACTAGAACCTATCCCAGGGAAAATTTTTATAAAACCAGAGGAGGTTAGGACTAGATTGAGCAGAATAGATATTAATAACTCCCCAGGACCTGACAATATCCTTCCCAGAATTTTACATGAATTGGCAGAACCCTTGACATTTCCACTTACCGATCTGTTCCAGACTTCTCTGGATAGGGACGAAGTTCCACAGGATTGGAGGGCTGCTACTGTGGTCCCACTCCATAAAAATGGGCCTAGATCTGAGCCAGCAAATTTTAGAGCAGTAAGTCTTACTTCGTTAATAGGGAAAATTCTAGAGGGGATTTTGAAAGCTATAATTGTGGATTATTTTTAATAATGATAAATTATAATAATACATTTTATTTAATATAGTGCCTTTCATATATCAAGGCACTGCACAATGCATAAAACAAAACCACAAAACCAATAAAATCACAAAATTTCAGAAAATGCTTTTCCCCACAGAAAGGTCTTCAGTGTCTGCTTAAAACATCCCACTGTCCCACACTCACGTAGCTGATGAGGCAGAGAATTCCAAAGGGTGGGGGCAACAAACCCAAAGGCATGCGCACCAGATGAATTTAAACAAATCCTTGGAATCTCCAGCAACCCCTCATCAGCCAAGCAGAGCCATCGCAACAGGGTGTAGGGAACCAGGAGCTCTTTCAGGTAGTCAGGACCCTGTCCGTGTAGGGCTTTTTAAGTTAATAAACCTACCTTAAAGATGATCTGCCACTGAACAGGCAGCCAGTGCAGATCACATAGCACAGAGGTAATATGTGATCTCCTTGATACCCCAGTCAATAAATGTGCTGCAGTGTTCTGCACTAGCTGCAAGCAACTGACATCAACCCCTGGAAGCCCTAGGTAAAGGGACTTGCAGTAGTCAAGACGAGAAGTCTGGCGTGGACCAAAGTGACTGGTCGATGGATGGAACAAAGGTGCTTGATCCTGGCAATGTTCCTAAGATGGTAAAAGGCCAGCTTGACGACTGCCGATATCTGATGTCGAAGGTCAGCCCAACGTCAGGCACCACTCCCAGGTCACACACCCGCTCAGAGGTGAGAACCTGGGCCCCTCCCAGGACTAAGCCAGAGGGGAGACCAGTCCTCAACCACTCTGTCCTATGACCTGGGTCCACAACCAAAACCTCCGTCTTTCCTGGGTTCAACTTTAAACCGCTGGAGCTCATCCATTCTTGGATTTCTACAAGGCAGCTGTTCAGTACTGAGATATCACTAACCTGATTGGGGGCAAAAGACTGGTAGAGCTGGGTATCATCAGCATAGCAGTGAAACCTCAGCCCATACCATCTTACAATCTCTCCGAGGGGCAGCATATAGACTGCAAACGACATGCATCAGCACTGAGCCCTGGGGTACCCTGCAAGGCAGAGAGAAAGACCTGGAAGAAAAAATTCCAGAGATGACTTTCTGAGATCTACCGGCAATGAAAGATGTAAACCATCTGAGGACTGTCCCTGACAGCCCACAGATGAACCTCAAATGCTCGAGCAGAATCCCATGGTCTACAGTGCCAAAAGCTGATGACAAATCTAGCAGTACCAAGATAGAACGGCTTCTCTGATCTCTTACCATCAGGAGATCATTGAACAACTGAACCAGAGCAGTCTCAGTACTATGCCTCTTACGAAAACCCAATTGGAGAGGTTCATATAAATTATGGATGTTTAAATGATCCTCCAGTGAGCTGCCACAACTTTCTCAATAACCTTTCCCACAAAAGGAAGGTTAGAGATAGGCCTGTAGTTTGCTAGGTTCTCCGGGTCTAAAGGAGCTTTCTTCAGGAGGGGTGTCACCACTGCCTCCTTCAGGGAGCTAGGAAACTCACCAGAGTCCAAAGAGCACCGGACAATCCGAGCCAAGACTGGGCCAATGATATCACTACACAACAAAATCAGGGAAGTGGGGCCCGGATCTAAACTACAGCAAGTGGGATGCATCCCCTGGACAAGCCTCATAATGTCCACGAACTCTGGTAAATCAAAGGTACTCCAGGAAACTCTGGGCTCTGTGACCAAGCACCGACCAGCTGCATCTCTCATAGGGTGAAGCTGACGGCACTCTTGCCTGATGTCGGCCACCTTATTCACAAAGAAACAAGCGATCTCATCACACTCACTTTGTGAAAAAGCTTGACAGAGCTGCTAACAGGCTGGGTTGCACAGCCTGTTAACAGTTCAGAAGAGTTGAGCCAGTTGATTCCGTGTGACAGCTATTTCTCTGGACAGGAATTCTACCTTCTTATGGGAAATTTCTGTTTGATAGAGTTTATAGTGCTCTAGCAAAATAAGGTGGTTAGCATCCAAGGCAGTCCTCCGCCAGCGACGCTCTAACCTACACCCCAACGTCCGCAGCTCCTTCAGAGCCCCATCAAACCATGGGGGCCTGGGGTGAAGCGGAAGGGGCGAACCCGGACAGGAGCAATCAGATTGAAAGCTAATGAAATAGACCTATTATAAGCAGAAACTAATAGCTCGGGAGCCGTGCTGAGCTTGCCAGTCAATGAAAGGTCAATCACTACCATCAGGTCTTCAGGGACCACATCCCACAAAGGGCAATAACTGACCATCTCCACAGGGGCTGACCTACCCAGGGGGGCTGAAAAATTGAACCCAACAGTGTGGTAATCAGACCAACTGACAGGTTCCACCGCCAAGTCAGAGGCCTCAATCCCTAGGAGGAAGACCAAATCAAGAGAGTGACCACCTTTGTGAGTAACTGAGGAAACAACCTGTGTGAAGCCCAGGGATGTCATCACCTGAAGGAAGTGTTGTCCAAAAAGCGAGGATTCATCATCGACCCAGGCATTGAAGTCACCCAGAACCATCAGTCTGGGCGACTCCAATGCCATGTCAGCAACGAGGTCTGCTACTTCCTGCAGGAATAGCTTGTCATCCCCTGGTGGATGGAAAATGAAAGCTATCCTGCACCCCAAACCAGTTACCACTGTACACTCAAATGAAATGGCCTCCTCAACCGGTACACCAGTTAGGCCCAATTTGGTCTTGAAACAGACTGCAACACTCCCCCCTCAGTCCAGTCTCAGGCGGTGTATAACCGAATAGCCGGGAGGGACAGCCGCCTCCAAAATAGGGGCAGCATTCCCATCCAACCAGGTCTTGGTAATGCAAGCCAGATCTGCCACTACCAACAAAATCCGCTATAAGGGCTGTCTTGTTGCGAACAGATCTGACATTGCATAACAGCACCCGGATTGCAGAAAACAATTTGATTGACCTAGTTCAGCAAGAGTTTACAAGGTCGAGGTCATGCCAAACAAATTTACTTACCTTTTATGAAAACGTTAACCTTGAGCTGGATAGGGGAAATCCGGTGGATGTGGTTTTTATGGACTTCACTAAAGCATTTGATAAATTACCTCATAGGGAATTAATACAAACACTAGTAGCTGTTGGAATAGATAGAAACATCTTAAGGTGGATAACAGTATGTTGACTGGTAGAAAACAAAGAGTCACTGTGAGAGGAGTGATGTCAGATTGGGCGACAGTTACAAGTGGGGTACTGCAGGGATTGGCGTTGGGTCCCTGTCTTTCTAATATTTATATTTCCACGCTTAAAATGAAAGTTCCTAACATCTGGATGTCCAAATTCGCCGATGATGTAGAATACGTACAATAGTGACAAACACATCTGAGGCCCTTTCTTTACAGCAGGCTACTGATGAAGTTTATCAGTGGACCAATCACAGTAAACTCAAACTCAGTATTTCCAAATGTAAGATTATGCATTTGGACCTTCACAGCAATAACTATACATACACTATAGAAACCAATACCTTATCCGACACTAGAGAGGAGAGAGATCTGGGAGTAAAAATAACATCTAACCTAAAGTTTAGTAAGCATTGTAAAGAACAGGTAAAGAAGACAAACCAAAACCTAAATTGCATATTAAGGTACATTTTCAGCAGAAACAAAAATGTCCTCATGCCTCTGTATGGAGCCTTGGTTAAGCCACATCTGGAATATTGTGTCCAGGTGTGGTCACCTCAAAACAGGGAGGATGTGGCTAAGGTTGAAGGGGTGCAGTGCAGGGCTACTAAAGCTGTATCTGGGCTGGAAACTTATCCATATAATATGAGACTAGAAAAACTAGATCTGTATTCATTACATTATAGAAGACTTAGGGGTGATTTATGCATAATGTTTAAAATTGCTAATGATATCACATTAAGGGAAGACCTAGGATTAACCTTTAAGTCTGGATGGACCAGCAGTAGGAGACACAGTATGCAATTGGAACTGTCCCAATGGAATACTAATTTGAGGAAACATTAGTTTACACACAGGGTAGTTACCTTATGGGATAACTTACCAGTATCTGTTGTAGAAAGGACAAATATGGATATGTTTACAATTAGAATTGATAGCTTTTACTGTGGTAAAACAATTGAATTTTGAGTATATGGGTTGGCAAGCATTATGGATGCAAGTCCTCCAGCTTGAAACTACTTATGGAACTTATGATCCTTCTAAGATCTACCCTGCTGGCTCTTAATTACCCTGGTCACCCTTTCTTGCACCATTTCTAGTCTGTCCTTATCATTCATGAAGTGAAGACCCCACAACTGGGCACAGTACTCCAGATGCAATCTCATCAATGATCTTTTAAGATGTAATAAAACCTCTTTTCTTCTACTGTCAATAACCTTTCCAATGCATCTCCACATCCTATTTGCCTTGGCCTTTCTGTGCTGGTTTGATTGTTTAAGGGAGTCCCTAATGATGACTACCTAGGTCCCTTTCCTCAGCTATAGTGCTCAGCTTTGCCTCTTCCATCCAGTACTCTGTCCTGGGGTCTTGTTTCCTTGATGCAATACCTTCTACTTTTTGGCATTGAATTTCATCTACCAAATCTTAAACCACCTCTCTAGTCTCTGCAGTTGCTCTGCATTGCCCTCATTTCCCGATCACTATCTCCCTCCCACATAACTTATTGTCATATGTGGACAGACACAACTTGCCATGGATTCCTTCTCCAGTGTCACTGATGAACATATTGAAGAGAACAGGACCCAGGACAGATCCGTGTGGCACCCCACTCATGACGTCCCGTTTTTCTGATTTGGTGACATTAATCATAACCATCTGCTGCATCTCCTAGAAGCAATTTCTTACTCATCTTACTATGTCTCTTGCCACAGCCAGATCCTTCATCTTCTTCAGCAATCTTCTGTGAGGCACTGAGTTGAAAGCTTTGCTGAAGCAGAAGTAGGGTAACTTTACAGTGTGGTCCCCATCCAATACCCTCATTATACAGTTAAAGAAGACTATCAGGTTGGTCTGGAAAGACCTCTCTGCCATTAACCCATGCTTCCAAGAAATAAAATAATCTATCTGCACACACCAACAACAAAATCCTCCACTAGGATACTTTAAATAAATATTTTGTAATGAAGTGGAATACACAACTAGCACTCCCTGCAATCAGGAGTCAACATTTCACATCATCTAGACACTTTCTCAATATGTCATCATGCTGCTAAAAGATACATTATAAACAGAAAATACCTTATTATCCCTAAAAACACTACTACCATATGTAATGTGCTGTTGGTGCAAATATAATGTTAACATGTTTTAAAGTGCATAAATCATGAAAAACTAGGAAATAAATATGATAATAAAGTGCATGTGCTAATAATAAAAATATAATGATACTTATATTAATGCTAATTGTGACTTTCACTATAAAGTGCAAATTGCAATATAAAGCTTGTCAACAAACACTGTTGCTTGTGCTTTATTAAAGACAGAAAAACATTTACCTACAGATACATTGCACAGAACCATAAAAATGTATTAAGACACAATTAAGTAGTTCAGCTAATAGAATATCATAGTTCCTATCAAAGCACACATTTGCCATATATAAAGGTCATTGTTAAAACTGATACAAATTATTAAGAAATCCAATTACAGAGCAAGTGAGTCAATTCTATTTGTACACATAGGCCCAGCTATTCAAAGTGCACCCAAAAAGTGCGCAATAGCAGGAACAAGCGCAAGTCTATTGTGCCTATGCGCAAGAGACGCGATATTCAAAAATGGAGCAGGCCAAACTGCGTCTACAGCCGACAACTGAATATCGCACCACCTGCGCCATAGCTCAACTAGGGAGGGGAAGCTGAGCAGATCTGATGTGCCATAGCACAACAAGGGATGTTCAGCTGAGCAGTCCAGAGGCGCCATAGCGCAACCAGAGATGCCACCCAGCAGCAGAGCAATGGGCACAGGAACACACAACAGAACAGACATTGTCCCTCCACACCCCATGCACTGCACAACTGGGGGAGGGCTGGAATAACCACTGGCCCATGGAGACAAGCAAATAACCCACAGCCGGGCCACAGTGCCCCATCACACCTACCGGCAAGCTGTGACTGGCACACAAGTAGGACTGACCACCCCATGCCACACCATCCCCCCAATGCAGAGCACACCCTGCACCATGACCCCCAGACACCCCCCCCATGAGCAGTGACCACCACTGCAGGAAACCCCATGCATGCCACCACCCCCACTGTGACACTGCAACCCTGTGTACCACAGAACCATGCAAGCCAGCCCCACCATGAGCACCCATCAGCGGGTGGCAGCACACAGCAATGCAACAATGGCAGACACAGTGCCACCATGCACAGTCCCCCCGAGGTACTGCTGAGAGACCAACCATGTGTCAGCACATGAGGTACCCCTCATGGGACAGGGCATGCCCCGGACACCACCACCAGTGGTACAGCACCCTGCACAGTATTCCAATGACATACCCCGACCCACCACTGGCCACAACAGCCAGCACAGACACCCACAGTGGTGCGTGGAAGCATGCACCACACCGGATGCCACACAGTGTATGGACAGACACCCACCCATAACCTAGGGCACAACAACACAGGGACACAGTGTTGGGGCAACCAAGCCCCCAGTGTGGGCCCATGTAAACTGTGTACACACAACCTGCAGTCCTTCATGGCACTGCAGTGCCAGCCACCCTGCGCAGGCACTGTGGAACCGTACACCACCATCATTCACCCGGAGCACAAGTCACAGACAGTGGGGCACATCCCCTGCAACACACACAAGGCACAGCATGGAGGTGGGACAACAACTGTGGAGACCACAGTGCCACCCAAGGCAGACATGCACCACACCAGTGACAGGAGGCAATCCAGAAATGTGATGGGTACAGTGGCTGCCCTGCAGGGACTGCAACCACTGACATGCCAGCGGACCGTGCAGGTCACAGACATGCATGTGTGTCAGCTGCACAGGCCATTGACGAGCCGATGGGTGCGCCATAGACACAGAGCATGCAGCATGGACTACTGCACACAGTCATCCAGTGCACAGGGCACAACACACACACCACAGACACTGACTGATAGCTACACCCACACCATAGTCACCTCCACATGGACTCACACACATACCCATGACTGCACCACCCCTGACGCCATGCACACCACTGCAGCTGAGCACCTATAGCCCACTGCAAATCAGAGACCAGCACAGTATTCATATCAAAATTAAATGTATTGAACAAACATATAAAATTCAACTATTTACAATATTACATACAAATTATATACAAGATTGGGGGGCCACAAACAAGGTGGGGTGGGTAGGGGCAGGGGTGGACAAATGGAATGGGAAAGGAGGGTGTGAGGGTGGGTCCAGGGGTAGGGGAATACAGGGACTAATGGATGCCTAGCAGGAGTGCCTCTCCCCGCTCTGACTTCTTCCAGCTCTGTGCCTCCGCAGGACCCCAGTGTTGTCTATCCTTCTGAGGATGTCCAGCAAAGCCTTCGCCACCAGGAGTATCTCCCGCAGTGCCTCCCTTATTTACCATAGATGGTGTGTACCTAGAACAAGGGAGCACAGTCAATAGGTGTGAATGCACAACCCCATACAGCCCACACACTGTGCACAGCATACGGCCATGGGACATACCTCTGTGATTGTGTGTGACCACCCACAGTGATCACATCCACATGACCTGCCCACCCAGGTGCATACAGCCATGCGGAATGCTGCACACACCCACCAGCCAAGTCACGCACAGCACCACCGTGGCCGTTTAGTGACATGGCTATGTGGTGCAAAGGCAGTGGCACAACCATGTACCTGGTGCATGCATGGACCACCATTAACACACTCCCAGACATGCATTGCCACTGGACAATGTTGACTGTAACAAGTTGCGTGCATGGCAGTGGTGTCGATGGATGGTGGCCATGCCCCATTGTCCACTCTGTCACACAGCATGCAATAGTAATCATGGAGGTATGGCAATCACCTTCATCAGGCCGGTCCAGTGGGGGTGAGGGCCCTCGCCCTGACTTGCTGCACACTGCTCTTCCTGCCGCCACTCTTCAAGGGCATGGTGGTGTTCCTCCAGGCCTGTGGGGGAAAACATGGAGAAAGGAACATCAGTACAATCCCGTAGCAAAGTCCCCCTGCCCCCAGGTGTGTGCCCTTCCACCCAGCCAGATCCACCAATCCCACACCCTGTGAACACTACCACAGCCAAACCCGGACAGTCCCTCCCCCATGTGCTGGACACATACAACACTGTTATCCATATGGAAGATAAAAGTGTGTTGACATAACCCCTACCTGGCCGTGGCACCATGCCCCTCCTGGCACGTGCCTGCAGGCGTGCTAGTAGCTCCGGCTCCCTCCACCGCAGGTCCCCGTACCTGTGGCGGCACTGCTCGGTGCTCCTCCCCCATCCTGTGGCCTCCTCAAGCTCAGTGGCCACCTCCTCCCACACCTGGATCCTGGACCTGTCCAGGGGCACCTCCCCGAACAGTGGCCCATGGTGTGGCTCCACAATGGCCACTAGTTTGTCCAGCTGTATTGCAGACCACTGGGCTGCCTTCCTGCATGCCATTTTTGCTGCAGCAATATGGTGCTCTGCAGCGCGTCTCCCCACATGCAGATGCTGTGCGGTACAGCACTGCCATTCCCTATCGCGCTGTCACCGAACAGCGCGATATAGGTGCACCCATGCCTGATGCATGGCGCCTAGGGGCAAAGGTTGGGCACAGGGTCAAGAGTCTCTGGCGCATGGACACGCACAGTGCCCTTGGAACCCAATGCATGTAGCGCGATTGGCTGCCTGTGTGCCACCGCCATTAGCGGCCTACCATGCAGTTGGCCCAGTGTGCCTATGATGGCCCAGTGCCACAGCGCCATGTAGTGACCATCGCTATAGTGCCACTGGCACAATGGTGGCCATGCTCTGCATTGCCTAACACACACAGCACATCATCAGCGCGGCAGATGCCTGCATCAGCAACCTGGGCATGCGCAGTGAGGTGTGTACTATGCATGTCACAGAACTGCGCCATTGGCTCAGCACGTTCAACACAATTGCGCAAAGTGCAACAGCGCAATATTCAGCCATCATATACAAATCATCTAATCAGCCATTCAATAGCGCAGCACTGCAATTTGCATCTACTTAATGTTGCGCCTCACCTCATTTGCATGGGTTGCTCTATAAAAGTGCGACATTGGGCTGCAGTGGCCATAGTCGGTTACTGCAGTCCATTGGTGAGTTGCCTGCTGTTTGGGAGTGTGGACTGTGGATTTAAGGACATGCATGGGACTGCACAGTCACAGGTAACAACTGCCATTCTTACAGGCTACATAATGACCGAGCAAGTTGTTGGAGAGGAAGAACACAGTGGTGGGAGGAGGAGGCCTAACTTTACCAAAGTCAAAACCGAAGCCCTGTTTGAGGCCTACCTGGATCAGGAGCCACTTCTCTGTGGACGGCAGGGAACACGTCAAGCCCGTGCTGCTGCATGGGAGGAGGTGGCACGTGCTGTGAACCGGCATGGCAGCCACCAGCGCTCCGTGCAGGAGTGTAAGAAAAAGATGGGCACGGACAGGAGGAGGATAAAGGAGAAGGTGGCTGCCATCAGGGCAGCATGAGCTGCAACAGGTGGGGGGCAGCCGGAGATGGTACAGCTGACCCCACAGGAGGAGAAGATTGCTGAAAGCATACAGCACAGTGCCATTGAGGGTGTTCCAGGTGGTGGCTTCCAGATGGGTGGTGGCCCATCACTGCATGGTAAGTCATGGACTGTCTATGGGGGGGCAGGGTAGGTCACATGCAGTAACGCAACTTTGCTTTCCCTTACAGATCCTGAGCATCTGCATGGGTCAGCGGTGGTGGGCCTGTCCAATGAGGACAGTCAGTTGGAGATGGAGGAGGGCCCATCCACCTCCACAGGTATATGTGGATCATTGTGACAGTGGGGCAGCCTGGCTGTCCACACTAATGCCGTTGTAACAGGTGTGGAGGAAGCCCTGTCTGTGTCCCAGCATGCCGGTGTCCACGGATGCCAGCATGCTGTGACTGGGGCCAGTGCAGATTCCATCACCGATGATGATGACGCTAACGTCATGGGCAATGACACTTGTGTGCCAAGGGATGGCCACACAGCAGGGCACTTCGCGCCCATGGCTGTGGGTGGTGCTGCCATGGAGGCCTGCGTGTCAGCACATTCCCAGCCTGTCAGCACCAGTGGGGCAGCATTGGTGCCTGTTCAGGACAGTGGGACTGTTGCGGCCACTGCGGCAGCACCAATGAGCCCTGGGGAGCAGCAGATGGAGAGGCAGCATCAGCAGTCATCCAATGGGCTTGGGGGTACAGGGTTCAGCTGTGGCGTCTATGCACCACCTGTGGACATGCCCAGACCTGGTTCTGGTGCACAATGCCCACCCTCAAGGGGTGCTGATCATCAGGGCCGTGCACACCCTGAGGGACAGGATGCCGAGGAGGCAGATGACCTCTTGGATGAGCACACCCACCTACTGCAAGCATCAGTCCAGCAGCAGATGCAGCTTGCGACAACAGTGGATGCACTGCATGAGGCTCTGGAGTGGGCAGAGGAGCGTCGCGACAGGGACACCGCTCTGATCCTGGCAGGGATGGACCATTTGCGGAAGGATGTGACCGCTGCCATTGACAGGCATGCACAGGCATTCACTGCTGTCATGGCCACAATGGGCACACAGTCAGGTGCCCATGCATCACGGACACCACGCAGTGCACTGTCCACTCCCCGTTCCTGGCGTCGTGCGACTCCCACCCTGTCGACACCGGGTTCAGCTGTGGGCATCCCGAGCAGAACCCTGCATGAGCACGGTCACATTCATGCAGTGGAACCCCTTGGGGACCATCGGTGCCACCCCATGAGGCCAGTGGTCAGTCTGTCAGTGATGGCGGGTCTTGGCAGGGCCGCCCATGCATCCTTGGTGGCCGGGGCACTGTGTCGCGTGACTGACCTGTCTCCCAGCACTGCTACTGTCTGGTGCTGTCCTATGTGCATTGTGTGTTTCAGTGGGCAGTGCATGGGTGGGTCCCAGCCCCGCATGCGGACACACAGTCCACCTGCACACTCTCCCAGCTGCTGTCCACAGTTGCGTGTGCATGATGATGCCTGCATTGCACTGTTCACCAATGTGCAATGGTGCTTAGCATCTGACACATGCACATGGACTGGCAGTGGGCGTGGTGGCCAGTGGACATGTGTGTTGCTAGGGTTGGCATTCTGGGTCAGTGTGCCTCCTGCCCTCTGTGCACATTTGGTACATTGTGTGTGTGCGTGTGTGTGTCTGACCACGTGGCATGTTAATCCTCACCCATCCCTGGTTGTGTGTGTGCTTCTGTGCCCTGCCACTTCCCTTGATGGCATGCACCCCTGGTGTGTGTCCATGCATGTTTGTGGGTTGTGCCTTAGCCACTGGTGGTTGCACGTGGCCCCATGACTTACCTGGGTTGGCTGAAGTGCTCCTTCATGATGGTGTCCCAGTGCAGCTGTGCCATCTGGATCAGTTGGGGGTCCCGTCGGCCAAGGGGGGCTGCCCATCACCATCATCACCGGCATCCTCATCGTCCCCATCACTGTCCCCCTCTTCAATCTGTATGGCTATCCCACATTCGTTGGCCGTGTTGTGCAGGATGCAACAGGCCAGGAATAGCCCACAGGCCTTTGAGGGGCTGTACTGTAGGGCACCGCCGGAGGTGTCCAGGCAATGGAAACATGCCTTCAGCATCCCGAACACCCACTCGATGACATTACATGTGGTGGCATGTGTCTCATTGTAGCGTTGCTGCGATGGGGTCGTGGGCCGCCGGTATGGTGTGAGCAGCCAGGGACGGAGTGGGTATCCACTGGCACATGTGTGTAGAGAGTGGAGGTTAGTTTGGTGATCAGCATCGCCCTGCCCCAGGCCATGTAGGCCACTACCCATGCCACCTCTGGCCATGCCCCCAAAGGCCCTATGATTGTCCATGTGGTTTGCATAATCATCCACTAGGTGTCCAGTGGGGATGTCCCCACTCTCAAATCTGTGGCACAGTGCCGACTGGTGCCAGATGAAGGCATCGTGTGCTCCCCCAGGGTGCGTGGCACAGACATTGATTATGTGCCCCCTGGCATCGCACACCACCTGGCAGTTGATGCTGGCATAGTCCTTGTGATTGATGTATGCGGCCCCCTCGGGGACAGGTGGTGTGCGTATGGCCACATGGGTGCAGTCTATTGCCCCTAGCATGCCAGGCATACACGCTACCCTGTGGAACTCGTGTATGTATATTGTGTGCTCTGCTGGTGTGCTGGGGAAATGGATGTACTCCGCAGCATGTGGCCGCAGTGTGCTGAGGAATTGGATGAGGTTGCGTGACATGGCCAACTGGGTTATGCCTGTGGTGTCTCCAGTTGGTATCTGGAAGGTACCCGTGGCGAGCAAGCACATGCAGGCTGTTACTTTAGTCTCCACTGACAGGGCATGGCTCCGTCATGTGGGTGCCTGCATCACATCACTGCACAGCTCACAGAGCTGCCTCAGAATTGTCCTATTCAGGCAGTACCGGCCCACAATCTCAGTATCAGTGTACAGCTCGAAGCTGGTGCAGGCTTGGTACTGCCTGTTGGGGGCATACCGCTGACGGGCCTCCCATTGCCACACCCCCCTGCCGCCCGCCTTCTCACTCCCCTCATAACGGCCTCCATCTGGAAGGTGGCATCGGCCAAGTCCCTGGCTTGTGTTCTTCCCCCCCAGCAGCTGCTACTGTATTCCCCCCGCTGTCCTCCCTGCTACTTCCCCTGCACCGGGAACACCTGCCTGTGGTGGCCTCTGTGCTGTGTGGCACTTCCCCCTTCTGCACTGGCTGTGGCTCCCCACACCTTCCCTGTGCCTGTGTGTTCATGGTGCCCTTTCCCTGGCCTGCCCTGTGTGTCCCTCCAGCCCTTTCTGTCTGGCTAGAGTTCTGCCTCATGTGGCTTCCCTGTAGCGTTCTTGCGCCTCTCCCTTGCTCCTTTTTATTTTGGCTCATTTCCACTATGATGCAGCTTCCGCTTGCTCCCCTATTGCTCATGGCGCAAGTCATTGAATATTGTACTTCACCATTTATGCATGGTTCCCCCCCCTTCAGTTGCACATGCCTTCATTGTCATTGCGCTGTTGCTCAGCATGACTTTGGGGGTGCAACTGCCTCCTGCTGAATATCGCAGAATGGCACAATTTCAGACTTGCGCAGGTGCAACCCTATTGCACGTGGCTCAACTCTTTTGAATATCTGGGCCATAGTCTTTTAAGCTTATTGTTTGAAGTTTTTTGTAGAAGTGGTGCCAATTGGAATTCTCAGATGAAATAGCAGGCGGGGCACTAGAGGCAGGAGGAGGGGCAAGAGGTGAAGGAATGGTAACAGGAGGATTGGTGTACAGTCACAACTGGGAGGGGCAGGGGAGGACAATGAGGTTGAGTGACATTCCTTTCAGGAGAAGGGGGGAATACTCAGAGTAAGGATAAACAATAATGGGGCTAGTGGGACTAACAACATTGATACTGATACAGGCCTGGTGGTGAACATACAGTATCTACACGTATACTTTCAGATGTGTAACTCAGTGTATTGAATCATGGCCTTTCATTCATCCCAACTAGCAACGTTAATGATTTTGAGACAGTGGTTAACTTTCATAGATTTGCCAGAAAACTGAACCTACAGATACTTTTCAACAAGTACGACAATTTGGATGTGACAAATGATGTCTAAATATATAACAGAACAGCAGAAGTATCACGGGCATATCCTAGGGATACCATGCATGTTTTAAACATACTGACTAATATTGCTGTGGGATCAGACTGGATTTTGGCAACCCTGGATACAAAATTCTTATAGAAACATAGAAAAAAAAGAAGTTGATGGCAGAAGAAGATCACCAGTTCCATCTAGTCTGCCCATTGTCTTTTAGCCTGGCCTTCTAACTGCCCTTGGGTTCGAGGGGTCTCTTGTATCTGTCCCAAGCATTCTTGAAACCTGCCACTGTGCTTGCCCCCACCACCACTGCAGGTAGGCTGTTCCAGGCATCCACCACTCTTTCTGTGAAGAATAACTTCCTAGTGTTGGTGGAGAACTGCCTTTCTTGCAGTCTTTGATCATGTCCCCTGGTTCTGCTGCCCTTCTTAAATTGAAAGAGATCTATCTGCACCTGGTTTATGCCATTTATGTATTTGAATGTTTCGATCATGTCACCCCTCTCTCTTCTCTGTTCCAGGGAATACACGTTCAGTTCTTTCAGTCTATCACCATAGGACATCTCATGCAGTCTCTGAATCATTTTGCTGCCATTCTCTGCACTGTCTCCATTCGGTCAATGTCGTTTTTTAGGTGGGGCCTCCAGAACTGGATGCTATACTCCAGGTGAGGCCTAACCAGTGATCTGTGCAGCAGCAGGATTACTTATCTCTTTCTCTTTGTGATTCCCCTCCCAATGCATCACTGCATACCACTGGCCTTTAATGTTGTCATCTCGCACTGTTTACCTACCTTCAAGTTGTCTGAGATAATGATCCCCAAATCGTGCTCTTGGGTGGAGGCAGCTAGTCTTTCCCCTCCATGGTAATATGCCTTACTTGGATATATTTTTCCTATGTACATGACTTTGCACTTTTTGGAGTTGAATCTCAACTGCCATGCTCCAGACCATTCTTCCAGTTTCTTGAGGTCAGCTTCCATAGTACAGAAAAAACTGATGGTGGTGACATACCAAGCAAACTGCCAGCCAGTACCATAAATGTGGAAATTGCACTGCATGTCAGTAAATAAAGGTAGGACAAGGATTTTCAACTGTTCAAGATGACTTATGCAAGGTAAACCATTTCATCACCTGTGGAAACAGATTCTGTGATATATTTAGCAGTATGCAAGTGCAGCAGCTTTTATGTGGGAAAGACCAAAAGGAAATTTTGAACCTGCATACCTGAACATGTGAGACATATCAGGATTGGCACACCAGAAAATGCCTTAGCTGCTCATGTAAAGAAAAAAGGTACTGATCATTCCTTCACATTTATGAGAATAGAAAAGGTGACACTTGATTTGACAGAAGGGGATTTGGATAACAAATTACTTTCAATGGAAACATTCTGGCAGTACAAGCTGAAGGCAGGCTGGCCGTCCCCCTGGGTTAAATGAACATTTCCAATTGCCACCACTTCTACAGAAAACTTAAAACAAAAAGCTTGAAAGACTGTGTACAAATAGAATCAACTCACTGGCTCTGTAATTGGATTTCTTAATAATTTGTATCAGTTTTAACAATGACCTTTATATACGGCAAATGTGTGCTTTGATAGGAACTATAATATTCTATTAGCTGAACTACTTAATTGCGTCTTAATACATTTTATAGTTCTGTGCAATATATCTGTAGGTAAACGTTTTCCTGTCTTTAATAAGGCACAAGTAATAGTGTTAACTGACAAGTTTTTTTATTGCAATTTGCACTTTATAGTGAAACAGAGTCACAATTACCATAAATATAAGTATTATTATATTTGTAGCACTTTATTCTCATATTTATTTCCTAGTTTTTCACCGTTTATGCACTTTAAAACATGTTAACATTATATTTGCACCAACAGTAAGTTATATTTGGTTGTAGTGTTTTTAGGGGTACAATGGTATTTTCTGTTTATAATGCACCTTTTTGCAGCATGATGACATCTTGAAAAAGCATCTGGGTGATGCAAAACATTGATGCCTGGTTGCAGAGGGGGTGCTACTCATGTATTTCACTTCATTAGAAAATATTTAAAGTATCCTAGTGTTGGATTTTGTTGGTGCGTGCAGCCGGATTACTTTGTTTTGTGGATTTATCATTTTCATAACTGGCACCACCACAGGTGTACTTAGCCACTCATTTTCTCTGTATACCTGTGATTAACCCATACTGTTTAGTATCCTGGAGTCCGTTGCTCTCCAGATAGTCCAGGAGGTCCTCTTTGACCAATGACTCCATCAGTTTACCCACAACAGAGATAGGACTGACTGGTCTGTAGTTCCCCACTTACTACTTGTACCACTCCAATGGAGCAGAACTATGTCCACTACCCTCCAGTCTTTTGGAACAACCACTCTCTGTAATGAGCTACTGAACAGCCCTACCAGTGGTTTAGCCAGTTCTGCTGTTTCTGTACTCTTAGATGTGTTCCATTGGCCCCTATGGCCTTAACTATCATTAGGAGTGTTAGCCCTTTGTGGACCCTTTCACTGTTAAATACTAGCTGCCTTATCTCCAGAACCCCCTTTATAGCCACCTTGATGTCACTCTCTGGCAGGGCCTACTGGCTTGCCTTGTGAAGACAGAGCATAAGTAATCATTAAGAATGGCTACCTCTTGCATGTCCTGCTCTATTACCCGATATCCCTTAAGTATTGTAACAATTTCACCTCCTTTCTTTCTTTTTTTCTGAATATACCTGAAGAACTGCATTTCTCTGCCCTTAACCCCCACCACAATATGCAGCTCAGTTTCTGCTTTTGCCTCCCTAACCACCCTCATTGAATCCTTAGTTTTCAATTTTTATTCTATCCACTCTTTCTTCCCCTGCATTTTCTTGTACCTGGTGAAGGGCATTTTTCAGTCATCACTGCTTCCCTGACCCTTTCTGAGGACCATATTAGTCTCTTGTATGTGTATCTTTTGGTTACCACTGTCATGCATTACTGAGATGCCTTGAGAATGCCCACTTTAATTGCCCCCAATCTCTCCTCCTCCACTGCCATCTACCCCTTCTAACTTGCCCCAGACCAACTCCCTCACCCTGTTGAAGTCCGCTCTTCTGAAATCCAGGACCTCAGATCCAATTCAGGATTTCTGGTCCCAGTAGCCAGCTCAAGCAAAATAAAGTTATGGTCACTGGTCCCTAGTGGCTCCTCAACCAGACACCTCCTACCACCTCTGAGTTAGTGAGCATCACTTCATGAAAGGCAGACTGTATTGTGGGTTCCTTAACCAGCTGCACCAGCAGACAGTCCTGGAATGTATCCAGCAAGGCCTGACTCCTGGTGCTCCTGGCAGCTGAAACAGCCCATCAATATCCAGAAGGTTTACATCTCCCACCACCACTTCCTCCTCTTTGCCATTCCTCTTCTTAGTTTTTACTAAAGATCCTCTTCCCTCTCTTCCCTTTGTTCTGGATGTCTCTAGATCACCCTAACCATAGTTTCTCACCTGAGGCTGATGAGAGCTGCACCTACAGCAATTCTATCTCCACATTACTTCCCCGATGTATCCATCTTCCATAGCTGTGATACCTTACCTGACATAAAGGGCTATGGCCCCCTTTACCTCTTCCTCTATACCTCCTACACAATGGCTAACCAGCAGCTGTCATGTCCCAGTCATTATTTTCTGAGGCCCAAGTTTCTGTGATAGCTATGAAGTCCATCTCAGTGTCTGCTATCATTGCCTGGAGTTTGCTGATTTTATTACTTAGACTTCAGTCATTAAGGCAGATCCCCTTCCATCTAACTCCTAACCCCCCTTTTGCTTTTTACTTGTATTTATCTCTTATTCTTTCCTAGTCTCTTTCATTTCTTGTTTTTCCTGTTGATTGCTGACATTGTGAGCCCCCCCCCCAGTCCCTTCTCCTAGCCCAATTTAAACCTCAATCATATTTTTCCCCACTGGACTCCTTCAAGCTCCCAGATTAGGGTGAGTACTATATAAGTATTTATCCTCTGTCCTATCATCATAGTTCCCTTAGTCTCAGTCTCCCCGGTAGTCAGTTTAACTGTCCAATGAAGACATCAAGCTTCTGCCCCAGCACACTGGCCCAATCTCACATCAGGTGAAGAGGCAGTATAAGAATTTTCAATCGTTTCTCTTTAGGTACCAAGCCTATAGTTTTGTTGACTTAAGCATGACAATGTGTATTTGCATATTCAATACCTCCTTTAACCCATATGTAGTCTTTACTCTAGAACCCTATTGTGATTAAAGTTTAGTCAACAATAGGAATGTTAGGATTTTGTGTAGATAATGTACCATTTATTTGACTTTTCTACCATAGTCTTTTGCATGTACTGTTCTTAAATATTTATCACATTACACTATTTGCACTTTTGCACATTGTTTACACTGTATTGGACACTTTAAAAATGAAATGGGCTGTGTGAGTTAATTAGAATGGTGAGCATTACAATGTGAATGTATCTTTAAATAAAAATTGCATGCACCTGATCACCATAGCAACTCTCTACCATTAAAGAAGTGCTCGAAATTAGCCAACCATATCTATTGAAAAGCTTTTAAGGACCAAAGTGCTGAAGGTCTATTGGCAACCGTCCATTGGGAACTGGTGTATTGCAATATAAAATTCCTTTTTTGTACTTTTACGCACTTATATGTACTTATTAGCGCTTTTGATGAATACTTGAAAATATTTTTTCAATTGCTAAAAGTAATTACCTGTCTATGTGTGAACTGCTTTAAAATAAATGGACATTTTGCATGCCGGATCATAATGTTATACGCTTAATAGAATACGGCATTATGGCAAAACCCGGACCTGTGCGCTCTCCGGATTGGACCCCCCACCGGGTTAGAATCTTTAGTTGGGGGTCCGGGGGGGTGCAGCCCTCTGTAACAGGGAGTATGGGGGGTAGAGCCCCCCCACGGAACAAAAGAATACAAGAAATAGCACAAGGCGATTGTGCCACATGGTATTCTGCCATGCGACATAATGTATTATTTGTTGTGCTTACTGGTGCTTTTCACTATTGAGGTACATGTCATCATTCCTTGACAGCACATTGTTTTTTTGCATAGTGACCTTTTCAATGATTGCACATGTTGAACAACTGGGAAGTGCATAGAGCCATGGGATTTTCACAGTAACTAGTCCTACTGGATAGTGTCTACAAAACTTGCTTTATTTTTTGGGGAACAGCAGCAATTTAAGAGGTGGCTACTATCTTTGGGGAAGGGAAGTAACTGCAACATGAAGTGCTTCATTTTTACCTTTTTGCATTGGTGTTTGCTCTAGGTTCTTGGAGGCTGTGTGTATAGATGGGAATTTTACTTTGGTTGCCTGATTATTTTTGTGGGAGCAGGGGGCAGCAATGTAACTCCACCTCCACCGAGGAGAGACAGACAATTTCCCTACTTTAATTTGCCAAAAGGGGTTTTCCTTAATTTGAATAGCTTGCCAAACAAAAGAGCTTTAAGGAGCTTGGTAGCCTTACAGAAGTCAGAAGTGGCCATTCAGGGAATAAACAGCAGTGAGTGGAGCAACCTTGAGACTAACTGATCATTCCAGATCAGTTCAAAGGGAGGGAGTACAAGGGGCAGAAAATAACATGGTTAACCCTAATAAGGGGGTATGTCCCTGGAGATGGGGCAGGCAGTATGAAGTAGGGGCAGGCTGGAAGGGTAGTATGGGGTCAGGTAGGGACATTGGAAGGGTAATAGGCTGCAACAACTGTGGGGCAGCTATCTTTTTAGGGGTCACATGGAGAGCAGGTGGATGCCTGGTATGATGGCAACTTAAGCATCTCGAGAAAGAGATTAGATGGTTAAGGGCAGAGATAAGACAAGGGAAAGGTACAGATTGGTGGATCAATCCAGGACTGAAGGCACATGAGAGTGCCCCAGAAGATTGCAGGCAACCCAGGCCAAGGGGGGTATGGGGGAAGGGGTAAATGGACCAATATTGTCACCTCAGGAACCACTGGGTACAGATGAAGGGGGGGTGGTGGATGTTAGGGAACAGGGGCAGGAAAGGACCTAGAGCAGGCAGCAAATGTGGGCCTGTTAATAGTATGCCAGGGATGACTCAGGGCAGGGTGGAGGTGTCACACAATAGGTTCTCAGTGCCAGCACTGCCATGAAGGAAATGAAGCAGGAAGACCTTGTAGACAAGGCTGATGAGGAAGACATCACCCACAACCCAGAGGGCATTGGCAGGTTGACTAAAGGGGGCAGGGCTTCAATGGGTAAGGATAAGGAGGCAGGAGTGAGGAGACTGGACACAGGGACAGTAGCTAAGGAGGGGGAGGAGGGGAGGTATGAGGAGATAAGGGGGAGATGCATCAGAGACAAGTGGCTGAAGGAGCCCATTGGAGAGGGTGGTGGTGAAATTTGGGGGGAATTGGAACAGGGAGTGGAAGTGGGAACAGCAGCAATGCATTTGGGAACTGAAGACCTGGCAGGAGGGGATAAGTGATGGACATGGTGAGCAAAACAAGGAAACAAGGTTGGAATCCTAGTGCTGGGGGATTCAATTCTGACAGGGGTCAGATGAGGGAGCAAGGAGGAGAGGCATTGACGAATATAGGTGGAAGCCACACCATGCATGACAGTGGAAAGGGTGGGGCAATCCATTCGGAAGTATGCTAGGAGGGGTAGGGAGAAACCTCACATAGTTCTGCATTTGGGAAGTAATGATCTGATGGCTAATATGGTAAATGTAGTCCGGGGGAGGTTTGATGAGCTGGGGCTGATTTGTGAGGAGGCAGGAAGATCAGTAGCCTTCTCAGAGGTGCCTTCTGTACCCAGGGCAAGCACTGCAAGGAAGCTGAGTATAAAGGAATTTAACACATGGCTAAGGGAATGGTGTCCATCCGAAGGGTATGGGCTGGTGGGGGGTCAGAAAGGACTTGGGAAGGCAAGGATTTCTACACCAAGGACAGGCTTCACTTAAGTGGGGAGGGAAGGAGGGTATTGAAACAGAAACTGGAGGAATACTTAACAAATAATGAAAATCTAAACTAGTAGTGGGTGGTGGCAAGTTGGCAGGATCCTCATGCAGGTAAGCCAAATGAGCTTACCCCCCCATGCTGTCAGCAGGGGACTTAGGGAAAGGTCAGGAGAAGGTGCTAAAAAGGGAGAGGGGGGAAGGGGAAGGAAGTGGGGTGGAAAGGGAAGGAAGCAGGGTGGAGGGTGGTAACCCTGAATGCTAGGAGTCTAGGGAACAACACAGCAGAGTTATAGGCTCTCATGGTGGTTGGGGAGGTGGATATGGTGGCTATAACCAAGAAGTGGACAACCCATTGCCATGACTGGGACCTGGCAGTACCAATATATAGGATATTTCAGAGGGACAGGGTAAAAGGGAAAAGGGGTGGTGGTGCTGTATGTGAGGGAAGATCTGAAGTGCATCAGGGAGGAAGGCAACAGAGTCACTATGGGTGCATCTCCAGGACTCCAAAAATAGGACCCTCAGGATGGGAGTGGTGTACAGGTCACCCTCTCAGACTAAGGAGTTAGATAGAGCTGTGGTGGGACAGATCAGAAGGACTTGCAGGAAGGGTAGTATGGTGATTGTGGGGGATTTCAATCTGCCGGGAGTAGATTGGGGTACCTCAGCCATCACAAATAGGAGGGAGCAGGTACTTCTGGATGCTTTCCAGGACAGCTTCTTATTGCAGACAGTCAACAAGCCTACCAGGTATGGGAACATTCTTGACCTTGTGCTGGAGAATGGTGAGTTTGTGAGGGAGCTGAGGATGGAGGAATCACTGGTGGGGAGTGACCACCACTCGGTGTGGTTCAAGATAGACATGGGGAAAAAAGGAGTAAGATTGGGCACAAGGGTGATAGACTTCAGAAGTGCTGACTTAGGGAGGAAGAGGGAAATAGTACAGGGGTGGAAGAGGGAAATAGTAAAGGGGTATCTGGCCAAGATCACTCCAGATATGGACACTAATCAGAGGTGGGAGATTATTAAATGGGGTAGAGTGGAGGCAACTGCAACATGTGCAAGGGTCCAGAGTAAGAGGGCTAGGGCTAAGAAGTCTAACTGGGTGAGCAGAGAGGTCATGGAGAAAGTAAGAAAGAAAAGAGCCACCTTTAGAAGGTACAAAAGAATAGGGAGGTGTGGACAGATAGGAATACCTGAAGGAGTCAAGGGAGGTGACAAGGGCCGTCAGTGCAGCCAAGGCATCCTGGGAACTCAAATTGGTACAGGGCATTAAAGAAGGGGAGAAGGACTCCTTCATGTATATCAGGAGAAAAGGAACTGCAAAACCAAATAGTGAGGATCAAAAGGGGTGGGTGGGTGGATGTTAGGGCAGTGGCAGAAGCATTAAACAAGTACTTCTGCTCAGTATTTACTGAACAGAAAGGGACTGCAGTACCCAGGGTGCTGGGGGGTGGGTATAGGTGGGGAAATCCCAGTGAGCAGGGACATGTAGGGGCTGAGGGCACTGAGGGTGGACAAGGTGCCGGGGCCAGATGGCATACACCCCAGGTTGCTAACGGAGCTAGCTGAAGTCCTGGCAGAACCCCTGGCTAGAGATGTGCGAAACTGGAAAATTTCGCCTAGCGAAATATTTCGCGTAATTTCTGCATTAAGTGAATTTTTTCGTCTAGGTGAAACATAATTTTGCCTCTGATTTTGTTTTCATGTAATGCAAATTTTCACCCATTTTCACCGATTTCGCTTTCGTGTAAGGCAAAATGTTGCTAAATTATGTTGAATTTTGCCAAAGATTTTCAATTTTGCTAACATAATTGCAATGCATTGTGGGTAAATAGTTGAAATATCACATGCAGGCTGTTTTCTGCACAGTATATTGTCTGTTGAGTCGGAGAGCAGATCATTGTGGTGCATCACAGCCAATAAACCCTTCAAAAACCTCTTTATTTGTGATTTTTGAGCTTTAATTGCTCCCAGAATCTCAGTTAGTTCCTAGTGCTGCTAGTGGACCTTTTTTTATTTTGATATCTTTGGATAGTACTTCGTTAAACTTAGGTAGCGTTTTCAGTTTTCTCTGGCCCAGATATTCAGACTGTCTGCTGGCAGGCACAAACCTGGCGCAATCACTAAGCAGGGCCAGGACCAGGCAATATTCAACAGTGATGCACCATGGCTGTGCATTTGTGTGACATGGAAAAAGTACAGGGTGGTGTTAAACATGAATGGTCATCTGTAGCAATAGAAAAGATAAGAATGGGCCCTAGAGGTGGCAATTTAGACATTAAGTTAGTACAAAGAGAACAATTTTGGATTTTTAAAACTCAAGCTATGAAATTGCCGGGTTTGAATGATAAAATTGAAATAACTGTCTATTTGTGATGCTGTAAAAGAAATAATTTGTGTAGTCTGTTAGTGATATGATATGTAGACTTTATTAATCTTTAAGAAAGAAGTTTAAGTTGATTTATAGCTCTTTTGTTATATACTGAGCATTTCAATAATAGGCCTATGACATATCTATACATATAGAAAAACTGTATGCATATTTTTTCTTATATAATGTATAGCAGTGTCTCTGTTTTTTACATTGTTACATTTGGTTAATAAATAATAATAGAAAACGAAAAAATCTAAAAAACACTGACAAATTAAAAATTAATTTATGCCAAAAATTGGTATTTATTTAGTTAAATTAAAATTATTTGTTTACATTTATAAGACTCTTTTTACATTTATAAGATTTATTTGTGCAATTTTGATATTCTGTTATATTTTGTCACACTTGAGTATTGGTGAACTCAATTTATATAATGAGAAATAGTGGGTTGTCACTTTAAGAGAGCACTGTTTATATGTACCACGGGGTGTGCTATTATCCTCTTGACAAAGCGCATAAACATGAAACGTTGAGGTGTTTGTACCTGGAGGGATCTGCCTTGTCCATGTATGCTGTTTTATACTGAAAATAAAAAGAAGGAGCAACAGTTCGAATAAATATTTGGGTTGCATTGTTCTTATTACGGAACTGGCGTGTGAGTGCACTTGGCTTTTCTGATCAGAGCCCACTGGGCTGGTACCACAGACGCAGTCCCATCCACAAGTAACCTGCCCATCCAGGACAGGGTGAGAAGACACCTGCTCCCCGCTCTCCTCCTTGGCTCGCAAGGCTGATCAGAGCCCAATGGGCTGGTACTGTGGATGTGGTCCCCTCCACAAGCAACCAACCCACCCAGGACAGGGTGAGAAGATGCCTGCTACCCACTCTCCTCCTTGGCTCACAAGGCTGATTGGAGCCCGCTGGGCTGGTATCGTAGACGCGGTCTGCTCCACAAGTAACCTGCCCACCCAGGACAGGGCGAGAAGGCTCCTGCTGCTTGCTTTCCTCCTTGGCTCACAAGGTAATGGCTGGTCCCTGACCCAGGACAAGGGAAAGGGGATTTTGGAGCTTTCATCCCTTTTCTAACTGAATACCTGACACCCATTGCTGTGGGATCCGAATGGCTCCAGATGGGCCCGGAGTGCTGACATTGGTTTCCTGTCCAACCCTGCAGCCAGTGCTGAAATTATTGGACTAGGGCTCAAGTAAGCAATAATACCTGATTGGGTGGGCAGTATTGGGCAATACCAGACTGCCCGGGGTGTAATGAGGCCTGACGCCGTAGGCGGAGGGCCTCATAGCTCCTGGAAGGTCCGGTATTGCCCATCCGTCCACCCTGAATGGTATATTGCACTTAGAAAATGGGCCATAAGTAACATTTTTACTGATTTTAAATAAAAGACACAAAATTATTCTAATAAAGGCAAAAAAAAGTATGAAAATAAGGGTTGTTGTAAAGTAGTCCATCTACTACAGCATTAATGCTGTACTTGCCAGTAGAGGACACTGCGGTTTAGTTTTATGACACTGAGGGGTCACTTGGAATTATCCAGTTCAACCCTACTCGCTCTGTTAGCGAATCCGACAAAAGAGAAAAAATCATCACTGCTCTCCGAAGCACCCAGACAATCCCCATTAGTTAGCCCTGAAATGTTTTTTGTTATTTTTTTAAAAATTGGAAGTGAAGCTGTTGTGGTCACTATCGCAATCGGGACCAGTGACTTGGGAACGCAGTAAGTTTGAGGCACAGCAAGCAGTACAGCACCAATTCCCTGGATAAAAATTTTTTTGAGTTTGGGTAGCTTTGTTTTGTCATTTCCCTGCTCTCCAAATCACCTAGGCAACTGCTATTAGAGCTGAAAAGGGCATTTGTCAGTTTGAAGCCCCCATTTTTTTTAAATGGGAAATGAAGCTGTTATCATCATATGGGATTGTGGTCAGTTTGAGATATGGAAGTACAGCACAGCGGGGGGGGGGAGTTCCAGGTGTGTTTGGTGGTCATCATGGGCAGTATACAGTACTGCTGGGTTTTATCTTACAGGCTTTGTCTACATTTTTATGTCTTTCTATGTGGTGCAAACTGTGACAAGCAGCAGTTGTTTTTGTTATGGAGAGGCACGAGCTTCAGTTTAAACGCAGTGCCCACCATATGTGCGGGAAGCCAATCAGCATGATGGTTTGCTTTTTGTTTTAAAACGTATGGCTACTTTTTCTTTTGTGTGGTGTAATATGAAGTGAAGTGAGCCCAGCTAAGGTTGGTGTGCGGGTTTGTGTGGCACATGCCACTGAATTCGAGAGTGATGTTGGAGGGGGGCAGTATCTCTCGCTAAGCAAGATAAAAAATGGCGGGGATTTCAAATTCACTGGTGTGATTTTTGGCCGATGATGGAACAGAGTGGGCACAGGGATACTTGAGTGGGTGAAGGGGGACTGGGGCTGGTACTTTTTATTTCATGGGCATCTATTGAAAGTTAATGTACCCCCCAGCCAATCAGATGCCAGGAAATAAAAAGCCCATTTTTTAAGACTGCAGAGAAACACTGACCTTATTTTTCTTCTTTTAGCAGCTGTGTAGTGAAGTTCTGACCTTTGTGCTTCACAGTTCATTCAACCTGAGTGGTATCTCTTGCTGAACTGATCAATCCTTCATGGCACTGTTTTCAGCATTTGCCTAACCTGAACTGGTTTCTTCATGATTTTTTGTATTATTTATGGTGATCCTTACTCTAGGGTTTCCTTAAATGGATGGTAGAATTGATTTTTTGAATTCATTTTAAGTTGAACAGTGTTTACATTGCATATTAGATTGTTGATGGCAATTTCTGCACTTGTATTTTAAAGTTTAAGACGATTCTGCATTTCTAATTTGTCTGGCTACTAGAACCCCCCCCCCCCCCAACGACTCTGGCACCAAACAAGCAGGCCAGGTACATGTCCCCATTTAACAGCCTTGTTTTAGCTCTGTGTTGTAATTTGCTGCTGACACCTTGCCAGAATCTGTAACAGAGCCCCCCCTTTCATTACAATCCTTTTCAACTGTTCATTTTTTTCACCCCTTCCTGCTCTGAAATCTCCCCCTGACCACCACTGAGGCTTATAACTGCCCTCTCTTCTGTTCCTCTCTCTCAGACCTATTGAAGCCTCCCAGGCTGGTACCGCAGATCTGGTCCCATCCACAAGCAACCCGCCTGCCCAGGACAGGGCAAGAAGTGCCTGCTGCCCTTTCTCCTCCTTGGCTCGCAAGGTAATGGCTGGTCCCTGACCCAGGACAAGGAAAAGGGGATTTTTGGAGCTTTCCTCCCTTTTCTAATTGAATATCTGGCACCCATCACTGTGGGACCTTTCAATGGTTTCAGAGCTCTGACATTGGTTTCCTTCCCAATGCTGCAGGCAGTGCTGAAATCATTGGACTATGGCACACAACTGTAGAGAAACACTGACCTTACTTTTCTTCTTTTATCAGCTGTGTAGTGAAGTCCTGATCTTTGTGCTTCATAGTTCATTCAGCCTGACTTGTATCTTTTGCTGAATTGATCAATCCTTCACTGCACTGTTTTCAGCACT
Organism: Neoceratodus forsteri; assembly: GCA_016271365.2. Lineage (NCBI taxonomy): Eukaryota > Metazoa > Chordata > Ceratodontiformes > Ceratodontidae > Neoceratodus > Neoceratodus forsteri. The sequence continues at coordinate 311,887,896 of CM028134.1, read as the reverse complement.
TGCCTAACCTGAACTGGTTTCTTAGTGATTTTTTGGCCCACCCTCTCCCACACTTCCTTCCTTTATTAAATATACCAGAGCTGAGAGACCCGCCCACCTCCTACTTGCTTACACTTCACTTTCCCCACTTAATGGGGAAACATCTAAGAGCTACAGCAAAGAACTTAAAGGGGTAATACCTAGATCCACAATACCAGGATTTCTTTACCTCACCATTAGAATAAACTCCACTATTACGGTAGCCCCTTCCTTCAGACACAATGACTACAGTTACTGTTACAAAGCTGTTTATGTTGTATTAAATTCTTGAATTAATCCCTTTAAATTGTTGAAACTGAGTCATAATGCTACACAAACTGCACTCCGCTCACAGCTCCCACATTATCTTTGTTTTGGCCAATTCCCTGTCTCTATCCAGTTCCCCTACTACTACTACCTACCAAAGTCCACCCCCCTCTGCTGCTCCTTGACTCTAAGAATGTTTCCTCTTCACTCATATCCTTCTCCCTTCCACCTGCTCCCCCTAACCTTATTTCTTACCCTCTCCCTACCCACCCATCCTGATTTGCCAGGCCATAGCCCTATAACTCCAAATCCATCCAAACCCCCAGTCTCCAGGCCCCAACTTATATTCATGCTATTACTCCTGCACCCCCCAATGTATTCTGGTCTCATTCCCTCATCATTCCACATGCACCCCTACTAATGTTTCCAAATTTCTTTGCTGTTCTCCACCTCCTGCTTCCTCACTATACCGCTACCTTCTACCTCAATCATTTGGCCTCCAAGCCCTATCACTCCAAATCCACGAAGCTACACTTCCTCATCCTAGTTCTATTATTACTCACCTTGGGGGATATCCACCCCAACCCCCGTCCTGCTACTTCCTTCACCCCTGCCATCTCCCCCACTGCTGTTGCCCATACCCCTACCACAATAGCCCTCATAAAGGGTTTCAAAGATATTACACTTAAACATTCATAGCCTACGTCAAAAAATAAACCTCCTGCAAGCCATGGTTGCTGCCCTGAAACCAAACATTCTAACTGTAACAGAAACATGGCTAAAGAGCATGATTTCTGACCACTCGGTCTCCATCCCCAATTACTCCATCCTAAGGCTAGACAGAGCAGGCAGGGGTGGTGGAATGGCCATGTATATCTGTGCCTCCCACTAATACTTCCCAGTCTTCTCCTCCTCTAACACAGCAACACATGCCACTTTAGCTATTAATGTATCCCTCCCTTTCTCACTCCCTATCTTTGCAGACGGTATCTATTATCATCAAAATATCCAGCCCGCTGTCTCCCTTGACCTCCTAACTTCCATTACTTCCCTCTCTCAATCTGGTGAGCATTACATCCTTGGTGACCTCAATTTCAATTGGTTGTCCCCAACAACATCTACCCAAGAAATGCTATCAGTGCCCTCAACCTCTTACAACTAATTACAGAACCCACCCTCCCTAATCACAAGACCCAAAACCACTCCCTACTTGATTGGGCCCTAACTTCCCACCCCCTTAGAATCATCACATCCAGCATCCTTCCGGGTTCTCTCAGCAACCACAACTCAGTTTTCCTGGTCAGAAAGTTCATAGCCCTAAATCCCCACATACAACCCTACAAATATGGACTTATAAATCCCTAGAATTGGAACCTCTCCTGCATAGCCTTGCCCTCTCAGACTGGCCCCCTCTAGCAAGCACTACCTTGGTTGATAAAGCCCTAATCTATTTTAAAGACATCTTCCTAGCAAATTGGAATGCATTTGCACCCCTAAAACAAACAAAGGTTAGAGGTCATCACCTCTCCTGGATTACCCCTGAATTACTAGCCTGCCACAGAGCCAGAGATTGGGCCTGGAAATGGCACAAAGTCTCCCAGCTTCCAAACGACCTTCTTATTTACTGAAAACTCTATAATGCCTGTACCAAGGCTACCAGGCTAGCCAAACCAGAGTACTTCAAATCTACCTTTGTGACTAACATCAACTCCCCCTCCAAGTTCTGGAGAGTGGTCCACTCCCTCTTTACCACCATCCTGTCAACAAACCCCTATACTTATGATAAATGCAACCCTCATTGCTGATCCAGTTGCAGTAGCTATTGAACTCTATTCCTATTACACCACTTGTGCTGATGAGCTACTCCAATCCCTCCCAAGCTATGCCCCTTCCCCTTAATATTACCTACGAATGACCCCCCCAATTCCTCCTTCTCCTTCATTACTATCTCCCAAAATGACACCCTAAAGGCCCTGCTAGCAATCAACCCTTCAAAAGGCTCCTTCATGGATGGCCTTGACACTAAATTACTATCCCTCTCAGTCCCAGCCATTGCTTACCACCTCTCTACTAACCTAAGCCTCTCTTTCTAAACTGCCTCAGTACTTTGCCCATGGAAACACGCAGTGGTCCTTCCCTTTCCCCAAAGGCAGAGACCCCACCTCCCCTGGCAACTACCACCCCATCTCTCTCCTCCCTACCCTTGCAAACCTTCAGGAACACCTAGCCCTCTCCCAGCTCACTGCTTACCTCAATGACTGGGCAGCAAGAGGAAGGAGGTGCTGTCAGAACTGTACTACTCTACTGGAACTAAAGAACTAGAACTCTACTACTGGGACCTTCAATTTTGGGTTAAAACCAACAAACAAAAAAAAAAAAGAGTTAGTGTGTTTGACTGAGTCGGGTGAAGTGAATTGCTATCTGTGCAGTTAGCTAGGTGTAGAAGGAAACTGTGAATTAGGGGAAGTGGCTTAAGCAGAAGTAAGCCAGGTGTTTTGGATTTAAAAACTGCACTGGATAGCTTTTGGCAGACAGCAGCAAGAGGAAGGAGGTGCTGTTGGAACTGCACTACTTTACTGGGACTATGGCCTCCTCCCTCCCCTCCACCCCACCCACCCATAGCCAGTTCTACTTTTATAGGCACAGGTTTGACTGACAATAGGAGCAGGAAGGGAGTGATCACAGAGGCACAAAGACTCACCATCCTAGAAGGAAAAGAGTAACTCTCCATCCCCTCTAGCTGTTGGAGGTGTGACTCTGAGCAAGTAAGAAGGAGACTACTGAGGAATATAGGAACTTTCTGTCCCAGAACAGGAAGATCAGGAGCTTTAAGGGCACAGAGGAAGTAGGAAAGTAGGGAGAAAAAAATTGTATAAAAAATAAATAAATAAATAGAGAGGAAAGCGTAAGTTTACAAAACAGTTAATGGGTCATGAATAAGATATGATGGGAGTGGTGCAGTGGCTGTGGAGCAGCAGTCTTCCAGGAGACATTCTCGAGAATGCAGTGTTGTCCTATCTGCAGGTACCTCTCTGGACTGAGGGAGGAGGTTGCTCATCTCCAGGTTGAGTTGGCCAGGATTCGGGGGACATCCTCTCCCACCCAGGGACCATCAGGACCATTGCTGCTGCCTCAGAGGTTGCCAAGAAAGAGGAGTGGTTGGACCACAGTAGGCTCAGGGAGGATGAGGATGGTGGAACAGAGGCACATCCCTCCAGTTGTACTTCTCCACAATTCATATGCTGTTCTGGCAGAGTGTGGTTCCTCTATGGAGGCACCCATAGGGGAGACCAGGGAGGATGCTGCGAACTTCACAAAGGAGACCCACATGAGGGTTGCATGGGACCTCACGGGGGAGGAAACAACTCCTGGTGGGGGGACTCCATTGTTAGGAGGGTAGAACTGGAGGAGGGAGGGGAGAGGGAGGTAAAGTGCCTGCCTTGTGCTATGGCTTGGAGGGACAGGGAGCAAATCCTCAGGATCACTGGAGCAGCTGCATGGGGGAGGGAGCTGGATATCATTGTCCACCTAGGGACAAATGACCTTACTGGGAAAGGGATCAGAAGAGTGGAGAAGGAGCTGTGGAGTTGAGAAGGGGCCTTAGACAAGTAGCACGCACGGTAACCTTCTCAGAGGTGCTGCCTGTCTATGGCATGGGTGAGGCTAGGGTGCTCTGCACCATGGGATTCAATCAGTGGTTGAAAAACTGGTGCAGAGCTCAGGGTTTTGGCTTCACTGGGGACTGGGGGTCCACCTGGAGGGATGCAGGCCTATACTGGTGCTATGGTCTGCATCTGTCCAGGAGGGGAACCAGAATCCTAGGTGATAAGTTTAAATGCTTCATTGGCAAGCATTTAAACTAGCCAAGGGGAGAGATGCTGAAAAGCAGCAAGGAAATCCTTGCCTCCCCCCAAAAAATGGTAGTTAGAGAGGTAAACACCAAGACAGAGATGTTGATATGGAGAAGGGTGGGGTAAATGGAGAAAAAGGCAGGGGCAGTAAGGACAGGGATGGAGAAAAAAGAGGTAAGGCTATCAGGAAATGGAGGGTAATGAGTACCAATGCCTGTAGTCTAGGTAACAAGCTCACTGAACTGGTAGCCTTGATGGAAGAGAGATGTATGGATATCATGGCAGTCACAGAAACATGGTACACAGAGAACAATGACTGGGATGTCAACATACCAGGGTACACAATCTACAGGAGGGACAGGGAGGGTAGAACAGGAGGGGAAGTAGCTCTCTATATAAAGGAAGTGATTAAAGCAATGGAACAAAAGGGTAAACAGAGAGGAGAGGAGGCACTGTGGGTCACCTTGGAAACTAGAAATGGCACCACAATCCACACAGGGGTTGTATACTGACCCCCATTTCAGAGGAAGGACATGGACAAGGAAATGATAGAAGGCATCCTTAGGATGGCAGAGGAGGGGGAGATATTGTTAATGGGGGACCTGAATATGCCAGATGTTAACTGGAGTACCTTTTGCTGCTGCCACATCCAAGAGCAGGGCCATTCTCAATGTCCTACAAGGGGCATGCCTCAGATAGCTAGTGCTGAAACCCACTCAGGAGGGAGCAATCTTAGACCTAGTACTCTCAAATGTGGATGGAGAGAGGATTTCAGATCTAGAAGTGGGTAGCCATCTGGGAACAAGTGACCACCAAACAGTGTGTTTCATGATAAACTTAGCTGCAAAGTTAAGTCATACAAAAATGAGGGTACTGGACTTCAGGAGGGCTGACTTTGTCAAAATGAGAGAGTGCTTCAGAAAAGCACTAGCAAACAGGCAAGAAGGAGAGGTGGAGCAACAATGGGGAAACATCAAAACTGATATCACAGTGGCCACAAGCCTTTGTGTGAAGCAACTAAACAAATCAAAATGAAAAAAAAAACTGTATGGTTCTCAACAGAGGTGGCGGGCAAGGTTAGGGAGAAAAATATAGCATTTAGGAAGTATAAGGAAACACAGAAGGAGTAGGATAGAGAACTCTACCAGTTAAAGCATTAGAAAGCGGGGAAGGCAGTCAGTATAGCAAAGGCCCAAACTGAAGAAAATATAGCCAACTTGGTTATGAAGGGGGTTAAAACCTTTTATAGGTACATTAGGGAATGAAGAAAGACAAAGGGAGGGATAGTGAGGTTGAATAAAGGGGACGGTGGATGATCAGAGAGGGACAGTGAAAAAGCAGGGATACTGAATGAATACTTCTATTCAGTATTCACAAAAAAAGAGGAGACGGAGGTACCTAATCCAATCAATTGAAACACTTTGGATAGGGGGGTCAATCCGAGTCCTTTTGCAGAAGAAAGGGTTCTGAAAGAACTCCTAAAACTGAAGGTGGGCAACGCAATGGGGTCTGATGGGATTCACCCCAGAATTCTAAAAGAACTAAGGGGAGAACTAGTGACACTACTGACTACCCTTTTTAACAAATCATGGGGGGATGGTGTGGTACCTGAGACCTGGAGGAGGGTGGATGAGATTCTCCTTCACAAAGGTGGGAGCAAGACAGAGGCAGGAAACTACAGACCTACAAGTTTGACCTCAGTGGTAGGGAAAATGATGGAATCACTTCTGAAGGAATGAACTGTTGAATACCTAGAGGCCAGTGAGGCACAGTACCCAAAGCAGCATGGATTCACAGCAAGAAGGTCATGTCAGACTAATCTAATTGATTTCTTTGATTGGGTGACCAACGTAGTTGACCAGGGAGGGGCTATGAAAATGGCCTACCTAGACTTTAGCAAGGCATTTGACACAGTCCAGCACAAAAGATTTATAAACAAATTAGCCAGCCTGAGAGTGAGTCCCAGGGTGGTAGCCTGGGTAAAACATTGGCTGGACAACAGGACAGAGAAGGTAATAGTAAATGGAGTCCACTCTGAAGAAAGGGGCGTTACTAGTGGGGTACCGCAGGGTTCAGTACTGAATCCAGTCCTTTTTAATGTCTCTATAAGTGACATTGCAGAGGGACTGGAAAGAAAAGTATGCCTCTCTCCAGATGACACAAAGATCTGCAACAGGGTTGATATACAAGGGGGGTGTGGAAAGGATGAGAAGGGACTTCACAAGATTGGAGGAATGGTCAGAAGTTTGGCAACTTGGATTCAATGCAAAGGAGTGCAAAATAATGCACCTGGGAAACAAACACCCAAGGGAAGAGTACACAATGGGGGGGGAGGTAGTAACAACAACAAAAATGGAAAGGGACCTCAGGGTAATCATATCAGATGACCTAAAGTTTAGCAAGCAATGTGAGAAGGCAGTAGGGATGGCAGGGGAGATAGTGAGATGTATAGGGAGAGGCATCACCAGTAGAAAACAGGAAGTTGTTATTCCTCTGTACAGACAGTTGGTGAGACCCCATCTGGAGTACTGCATCCAATTCTGGAGACTCCATCTCTGCAAGGACATAGACAGGATGGAGGCAATCCAGAGGAGGGCAACTAAAATGGTGCAGGGTCTGCAACAGAAGCCATATGAGGAGAGACTAAAGGAGCTTGATATGTATACCCTTGAGAAAAGGAGGGAGGAGGGGACATGATAGAAACTTTTAAGTACCTCAAGGGAATCAACAAGTCCAAGAGGGCAGCATCTTTCAGAAAAAGAGATGTGCAAGAACAAGGGGACACAATTTGAAGACAGAGGGGGGACGTCTCAGGGGCAATGTGAGCAAGTATTTTTTCACAGAGAGGGTGGTGGACACATGGAACGGCCTTCCTGAGGAGGTTGTGGGGTCAAAAACAGTGAGGGAATTCAAGCATGCATGGGACAGACATAAGGCAATTCTTGTGGTGGGTAGGAAGAAATAGGTTGTTAACTAGATCTGCAGCTTATCCAGTAGTAGGGAAATGGGCAGACTAGGTGGGGCAAGTGGTACTTATCTGTCATCAGAGTCTGTTTCCATGTTTCTCTGACTCCTCCGCCTTCCTCACCCCTTATCAATCTACCTTCAGAAAAAATCACTCCACCATCACCTCCCTTCTTCAGCTCACTGATTTTGTCCTCACAGGAATGGACAATGGACAAATCACCTCAGCCATTTTTGTAGATCTGGCCAAATCCTTAGACACAGTATCCCACTCCCTTTTCCTTTACACCCTATCAACAGCTGGGCTATACCCCTTAGCCACAGACTGGTTCAAGGCACACCTCACTGGCAGAACCCAATCAGTCAAGATCTCTGATGAAATTTCCCCACCCTTACTGATAAGAACTGGTGTCCCCCAGGGATCAGTGTTAGGCCCCAGACTATTCTGTTTTTCTAAACGATCTCCTGTCCCCCTGCTCTCCCTTCTCCTCCATTTACAAGTACACTGATGATACAGTCTTGTATGCATCTGGCCCTTGCCCCACCAAGGTTGCATCCAACTTGCAGCTCAACCTCAACAAAGTTCAGCATTGGTTTGCAAACCACCAACTATCTCTCAACGCCAAATAAACAGTCTCCATGACCTTCTGCACAGAGCAGAGACTTACCAGGTTTCCCTCTCTACCTTCCTTCCACACCCGTGATGGGACTTCACTCGAGGACACATCCTCCTTCAGGTATTTAGGTGTCTGGTTGGGCCAACACCTGAACTTCTGTGGTTCGCCGCCATTCAGAAAACATTGCGTCCCAAGCTCGGCACCTTATTCAGGAACCATGCCTGCATCCCACCCACAGCTAGGTGTGAGATTGTCCAGAAGATGACCCTACCTATCTTCGACTACCATTACATAGTCTACGGTGCTGCCCCAAAGTCCTCCCTGGCCAGACTAGATATCCTCTTCAACTCCTTTTGCTGTTTTGCCCTTGACACCCCTCCACACTCATCATTGTGATCTCTTCCATGCCCTATCCTTCCCTTCCCTGACAAATTGACGTCTCTCTCACTGCTCAAAATTCACCTCCAAGCACTGGCTAGGTGAACTTATCTCCTATCACTCCCCTGCCTTTACAACCACCCCCCCTTCCCACTTCCTAAGAGCTACTGACTCAAGAACCCTGGTGGTCCCATGCCGCTCCACCCTTACTGGCCAATCGAGTTATTTTTATCACTTCCCAAAAATCTGGAATTCACTTCCCCCTTCAACTTTGCCACTCATCTTCTTGCTACTCCATTAACTCTGCCCTCAAGAAGTTCCTTGCCCCTTCCTGTGCCTGCCATGACCCTCCCTAATTCCCCCGCCATCTCCTCTAAGCCCATATTACCATATGCCTACTCTCCACATCTCCTGCTTCCCTCTGATCATGCTCCTCCTAGTCCACTACCCTCCCTTTTCCTAAAGTGTTCCTCCCCCTTCTTTCTCTTCCCTTAATCTATCTCCCTCCTGTGAGCTTGATCACTGCCTTGTGCAGGCAGGATCCATGGTACACGGTGGGCAACAACTTTACCCTCTTGCTCCTATTTCTCCTTTTACTGCTCCCCCTCAGTCACTGCTAGATCACTGCCTTGTGCAGGCAGGGTCACCCAGCACACTGTGGTATACTGTCCCCCCTACTATAGTTGACCTCTGCTACCCCCTCCCACAACATCCCTCTCCCAACACCCCCCTCTCTCGCATCACTATATATAAATAACTCTCATCATCTATAACCTGTGTCCTACCAATAGGGCTGTCCACTGCTCTGCCCAGGTAGGGATAACAGGACACTGTTGAATTTCAACTCCCCCCATTTCCCTCCCTTGGATACCCCCACCTACAGTACCTCTCTCTCATCACTCTGCCACACTCTACTTCTCCTCTCCTCCAGATCGCCTTCTAGTTAACATAGCCTAACACTGGCCTACCCCTATATTCAATTAAGCACTTATAACCTACCCCTATACCCCTCTTATATGCACTTTAGTCCACCCTGTCATCTCTGTGTGCCTTGAAAATTGTGTTCTGCGTGCGTCTCTCTCCATAAATTTCCGTTCCCTTCTTCCATTCTGCCCTCCACAACTTTTCATTCCCTCTTTCCATTCTTCCTCTCTTTACTCCAATCACTGTAAATCTTGAATATCTATGTTACACTAATGGCTATCAATTACTATTGTGTGACCTTATCATCTAGTGCTACATACTGTTGACAAGTTATTATATGTGTTCCAGTGTTATCAACTGTTACCAGCTGTTGCCAAACTGCTATATGTGTCTTCATATCCACTATAGTTAACTGTTGCATTGTTAGCCAATGTGATCCACCTGTGATCCTTCCTTCTCTCATTGTATGCAAGTAAGCAAATTGTATTCCAACATTGTAACATTTCTCTGTATTCTATCACTTTATTCCCTACCCCCCCCCCAGGTTGCACTGGTAAACGAGCAACTTGTTGCTCAGTGTGCCTTCCTGGTGAAACATTTCAATAAATAAATAAAAATTTGATGGTGAGGTGTTCTGTGCAGTTGGTTTGCAATTTAGTTTGCATGAACCTACCTGGTTATTATCAAGTTGTGTAATAATCATTCCATTTAAAAACTGACATTTGATTATGAACTACTTATGTATTTTTTCAGAGTTACTGCACATCCTTGTTGTGGTGGTGTTCTCTGCTGATTTTGTATTGAAAGTCTCTTACTTCTGTCCTCCTGTTACCCTATGTTACCTAACTCGTGTTTTTGTAATTGAAAAAATAAAATAGTGTTTTAACACTCGAATAGGCTACAGTAACAGTTGTAGGTAGTTGAATACACTACAGTGCAGCTTCCTATTCTGACTTCTGTTTGCCCTTTACAGATAGTACTGCAAGTGTTAAATCACACTTATTCAATCAAAATACATAATAATATACTTCCGTAGGAAGCCAAACAGAACACACATCTAAATATGCCTGGCAAGAGATGTTTCGCTTCAGGTAAAGGTGCCCGGGTGGGAGGTGGCTCAAAGAAGTCTATTGGAATAAGCAAACCTATTTCTGAATCAGTGCCATCTATTGGTTCTGCTGCTGCTGTGGCAGCCAATAGCAGCAAAATCAAAGTTAGAAGTGGCTTGAAGTTTTTTGACTCACTTTTTTACTGCCCAATCTGTAGTTAGCATGCTTGTTGGGGATAATACTGGGAATAAGGAAGACAGTCACACCAGTGGAGGCACAGAGGTCCAGGAAGAGGAGGTTGAAAACGTTGTCAGTGAGACTGTTGTTACTGCTCAAGGAGGAGCTGATGGTCGTGAGGGTGATAGTGTCCAGCTTCAGTCTGTTTCTGTAGACATTTTGGGACACCACATCAACCAGCACAATGCAGCACGTTCATCCCAGCATGCACACTCGGTGTCATTTTCCCCTTCTACAGACCACTCATGATGACAGCATTGCCAGCACATTTTGGGCCATTACGTCAACCAGCACGATGCAGCATTTTCATCCCAGCAAGCACACTTGGTGTCATTGTCCCTCCAGTCAAAGAAACAGCCACTCAGAAAACAACACATCTCATCATCAAGCAAGAAATACATGTTCTTCCTCCATGGTCTGTCTTCTGGTCAAGTGATTCATGGAAATCAGATTTCATTTGTTGTCATGTTATTCCTTTGTTACACGAGGCCCCTGCACCCTAATTGGTACCCTCAGAGGTACACCGTAGACAGCTAGTGCTTAAAGCATATGTTATACTAACATATAGGGCTAAGGGCATCTACATTACAAGAGTAAATGTCAAGATATGTAGGCATATTGTTGTAATACACTTTGCTTGCTAATACATATATTCTCCTATGTATTTGTTTTGTGTATTTCTTACTTATAAGATGTTAGGACACTTGTGTCCTTGGAATAATTATGACATATAAGTCAGCACTGCCCCCTTTCTGTGATTTGTACTACTACACAGAGTTATGTAAGACTCTGTATAAGAACTCTTTTGTTTCACAAACTGATGACTACTACAAAATTGTATAATGTTATCTTGGACCATGGAGCCTCCTCTAATTTAGCCAATAGGGCTCATCTCTGTAACTAGAAATGTTTCTTTCTTACAGTAACCACAGTAATTATCATAGGTATATAATGTGATACCCTGGTCTTGTACCTCAGAGATCCCAAGAGACACAAAGAAACCTCGGGGTATAGGGAACGCTTAGCACTGGCTCCCGGTTCGTATTGGTAAGAACTGCTTAAGGCAACTGTGATTTTATCCTTTTTGGTAGTAATAAACAAGTTTGTTACTCTTATGCAACATGTCTGTGATTACTTGCATTCCCAATATTGCCAAGAACCTGAAAATGAGGTTTAGACCTCCTGACAATTGGCGACTACGTGCAGGCAATATTTGGTGTTTGTACGTTTTCACATGTTGCTATAACTTTTCCCTTTCCCACGGGGACAGTAGATGTACATTCCTGTATCATCTCTCCTGTTTTAAAACCGGTTTGTAGTCATTTACAAAGTGTGGCTGTCATCCTTTCGGGTGTGGTCAATGCCGACTCGACTCTCTCCATTACAGCTTTGAATTGCAAGCCTACAGCTTTTACAGTAGCCTGGCTGTGTATAAAGTGCTCCTACTGTGGATCAATATATAGCACAGCGCCTTTTTCATAGTTTGATTTTTCGTTCCCTCCCGCACAATGGCCACTGTATCAAATATCTGCCCAGAACAGAGACTTGATGTTTCAAGCTTCCTTACCTCCCCTGGAGGATGGGCTGACTTTGTGCGGGATGCAAGTCAATCCGAAAACCCTATACTGGGGATTTCAACCCAGTACACAGAAATAAGACAATCAACCAATAAGCGTTAGGCTAAAGGGTTGATGGTCGCGGTTCTCTATGCTGTTCTGGAAGCCTCCGAAATGAAGTTTCTAATCCTTGAATTGCAAATTTCATCTCTTAAGCAAGAGATGAGTTTGCAGGACATGGAATGTGTTAGACTGCAGCAGAACTTGGAGTCTGAACTCCAAACTCTACGGAATGAAAAGGATTCACTTTTGGAACATTCAGCTCAAGCTGGAGAACAGGAACTTTGTATGTTGAAGCAGGAGTGTGAAAGTCTGAGACAGGATAAGGGACAGGCATTTCATATGAATGATTTGCTAAGTGCTGCAAATGCTCAATTGAGTGAGGAGATGGGACAGCTACAGGACCAGATGAACCAGGTACGTAATGACTTAGAATTGGCTACTAGGGACAATCGCGAACTGAGCGCCACGTATAGAGTGTTGCAGAAGCAAATGCAAGATGAGGTTGATATGGATGTTGCAACTGTGAGTCATGCTGAATGTAAAACCAAGATGGCAAAACTGCACCATCAGTGGGAGGTTCTGGCTGGACATGTTAAGGCGATGGGAGGTGTAGCCCCTTCCTTACGCACCTAATCTGAAGGGGAGGTATCAGATGATGACATCTCTCAGTACAACGCCCAGTCACACCCCTACTATGGCCCAGAAACCCCACCAAGCCATCCACAACATGGCGGCTCCCCACTCCACTCTCTCCATTTCATATGTCATCGACGTCATGACGCCAACATGGGAGACACCAACATGGCAGCCCCCATGATGGGGGGGAGAAGGCTAAGGCCTGATCCCGACAGCACCACTAATAGCCATTATTAATGTGGAAGATAGGCAAGAGATAGAAACGATGACCGAAACTGCAATAGACAATGTACCTCTTCTTGTGAGAAGTAAACGGGCTATTAAAACCCAGATTAGGCAGCTTCTGCAAGAAGCTGGAACTCAGGATGGTATTGTTCGTACTGCAACAGAGGCTGCAGCTCAGGCTGCACTAGACGGTGCCCGAGACAATCTACCTCTGCCTGCTTGACCCAGTAATCCCCTACAAATGGCCTACTCTGTTTAGCAAATAGCTGACAGTGTCGGTCAGATGAAACCGTCCAACAACCTGAGCTGTCACTTAGAAAAGGTGCATTCTAAATGCGAGATTCTTAGCCTCAATGCAGAATACCAGGTCCAAATACTATGCCAGACCATCGATCCTAGTTTGGGGGCCAAACTCCCCGAAGCCATCAGCCAGGATGGGAACGTCACCTCTGATGAGGTGGCAGCTGAGCTCATTTCTGCTCACAGCCCAGGTGTAGTAGGAGTGATGCTTGCATACCCTGTAAAACAGAATGCAAAGGAAAGTCCAGCGACTTACCACCAGAGACTTTGGATGGCCTACTGAGCAGGTAAACACCTGGCACAAGAAGTTGCAGATGTAGATCTTCTTGGGTATAAGATCCTGTTCCTTAGGAACATGATTCCTGCAGTAAGAGAAAAGGTAGAGCCAACCACCTACCCCAATATGGATAGGTTTGCCGACATTCTTCAGAAAACTGAGAGAGTTTACCAACTCTATATCTGTGATCTGGGCTCCAGTTCCAAGAAGGTAGCCACTGTGGAAACTGCTTCAGAGGCCACGACGCACTACACCATGGAAGGGCAGGCCCAACATCAACAGGCCCCTCCAGTTGATAACCAACACCCCCAACAGACCCAGAACCAACAACAACCACAACAGCAACAACAATGGGGTGGGAACCGAAACTGACAAAAGAATAAAAAGCATAAGGGTAAAGGTAAACCACAACAACAAAGAACAGGCCCTTCATATAGGGAGATAGCTGAAGAGAATCGGAAATTCCAAGAGCTCCTGGGATAAGTGCTTTCTGTAGTGGATGCTGTTCCTGCACAGGCCCTTGTGGCTGTACAACCGGTGACTCAGACCCCAACAGGTCATGGGGATACTGGAAGTGCAGGCCTCCAGGCCCATATAGGCCTGAACCCAGAAGCTCCTCCCTATAAAGCATCAGTGCAGCATGGTGAAGTGATTCACAGGAGTCAGACTCAACCTTTCCATGCTTCCAGTAGTACAGATTGACAATTACAGGCCCCAGTCAGGATTGTAAACAAGCTGGTCTTGGATACAAATGGAAGGCCCTGTACCGAGGCCGAGGTCGGGGGCTACCTACTTGTAGTCTTGCTGGATACAGGTGCAGCTGTATCTGTATTACATGACGAACACCCAGACACGTCTCCTTGGTCCACCAGATGGAGGACCAACAAGTCAGGAGTAGACGGTAGTAGGCTACCTGCATACCGTTCACTACCCCTACTGGTAGAGCTAGACCACCTAAAGGCCTCACACACTTTCCAACTGATGGTAATGCATGATCATCATAGTATCATATGAATTGACTTCCTTGCACCACACGGCTGTATGGTGGATCTAGCTAACATGCTACTGATACAGAATCAGGGTCACTATCATACCATTTTGATCCCTGATTCACACATTGTAGCAACAATTTCTGCCAGTGACATGGAGTATGGCGTCATAGATGTATTCAAAGGTCATGAGCTTTTCCCAAAGCCTCTCCCCATTTTGCAATGACATTTGGAGGCATTTGCAATTAACAAACATGACTGTGGCAGAATGCACACTGTCATCGAAGTGCCAGGACCAGCACATGAGAGGCAAAGACAGTACCCTTTTCCAACTGAAGCCTTGCCTTCTCTTAGAGAAACAATCAAGTCACTCCTCGAGAAAGGAGTAATCAGAACTTGCATTTCTACTGCAAACTCCCCAGTGTGGCCCATGAAAAAACCCACATGTGCCTGGAGACTTACTATTGACTACAGGAAACTGAATCAGGCCACACCCAGTTGTTCCCCAATTGTGGCATCAGCACCTGATGTGCTAAGACTCTTGACCCCTGACCTGAAATGGTTCAGTGCCCTGGATATTTCTAATGGTTTTTGGTCATTACCATTAGCCCTTAAGAGTCAATATAAGTTTGCCTTCACCTTTGAAGGAAGACAGTACACGTGGACTTGCTTGCTGCAAGGATTCCATAATAGCCTGTCCCTGTTCCATCTGCACATGATGGATGCCCTCGAGAGTTTCTGTACTCCCCAATGTCTCTTGTAATATGTGGATGACCTGTTGCTGGCAACAGCCACACAGGAACAATATCTGGATCTGTTGGATGAACTACTGACACTCATCCAGAGAGCAGGCCTGAAATGCAATCCAGCAAAAGCACAACTATGCCAAAAAGAAGTACTCTTTCTGGGTCTGAAAATAACTGTTCAAGGTCGAAGCCCTACCTGGAAGAAGATACAGGGATTGTAAGACTTGCCATTGCCTACCAGCGTGACAAATCTTCGAAAGTTTCTAGGTATGGTGAATTATTCGAGAGATTTTATCTGGGATTTTGCTCCAAAAGCTGCTCCTCTGTATGAGCTACTCAAAAAGGACATCCCATGGACTTGGAGCCCTATCCACACCCAGGCTTTGATGTCACTGAAGCAGGCCCTGGCCTCTGCCCCAGCTCTGGTTAACCCCAATCCAGCACTACCATTCCATCTGGAATGTGCCACCTCTGACATTGCCAAGTCAGCAGTGTTGGTTGAGAAGGTTCATGGCACCCTGAGACCCATTGCATATGCATCACAGCTCTTAACCCCAGTGGAACAGAAGTACAGCCTTTGTGAAAGGAACCTTCTGGCCACCTACTGGGCTGTCAAGCACTTCCTGTATATCATTGGGTAATCTCCACTGATCATCAACACCAATCATATACCAACTACCTTTCTGCTCTCGAGCAGAGTGATGGATGGGTCAGTCTCCAACACTAATCTGACACACTGGTCACTTCTTCTCCAGTATAGAGACATACAGGTCCACCCAACAAAAATTCTATCTATGCTGGCTGATAGACTCCTTTTCCAAGGAAAACCCCATGACTGTACACTGCAGTCACCTGATCTTCCAGATCCAGGTCCTTTCCTCCCTGCTGCACCGCAAATACTTGATAACACCTCTTTGTGTCATGTCTTTACTGATGGTTCAGCATCCTGCTATCAGGGAGAACAAATTGCAGGGATGGGCATTCTAGTGATTTACCCTTATGGGAACACTGTTAAAATATCTAAGCACTGAAGTGTAGCATAATCACAGTATGCAGAGATGGCAGTGGTGGCCTGTGCCCTCGAGTTCATCCAACATGGGACTGAGGATACTATCATTTTTACTGACTCTAACTGGGTTTGGTGTTCTCTTACAGAATTTCTTTCTTTCTGGCAGAAGGACTCCTTCCTCTCCTCTGATGGCAGCCCAGTGAAGTACAAGGACTTGGTAATATACATACATTCACTGGCACAGAAATTTGCACGCAAACTCTATGTACATAAGTCAAAGCTCATTCTCTCCATGACCCCTATCATGCCTTCAATGTCACAGCAGACACCCTTGCTAAGGAAGGGCACAAGGAGGACATATCTGCATGATGGACCATCCAGAGGCCAATATGGTCATACAAATTTCAGCACTCAGGATGAAACCTGAACCCTTTTCCCCCTTGGACCTCTCAGCATCCCAACATGTTGATTCTGAACTAAAAGAAGTGTTTAGATTCCTTGACAAGAGTACTGAAGAGAAACTTCCCACACACAACCCCTATCGGAGGCATGAAGGTAAGTTACACTTGTCACCAGATGACAAGCTCATCTGGTACCAACCAGATGATTCCACCACCAAGTTGTTGGTGGTCCCCAGACACCTCAGGTCTGAATTCTTGCACCAAGTGCATGACACACCCACTGGTGGACACCAGGGAGTGGAAAACACTTAAGACCACCGCCTAGTGGCCTGGTGTCACCAAAGATGTTAAACAGTACATAGACAATTGTCTCATTTGTGCACGAAACAACCCCATCCCTACCAAGCAAAATGCCAAACTCTTGGCACAACGACACTCTGGCCCTTGGCATGCCATACAAATTGATTTTATTGGCCCCCTGCCCAACACCAGCAGAAATAACAAGTATGATCTTGTGGTAACTGATCTCTTTTCTAAGTGGGTTGAAGCTTTCCCCACTAAGACATGCACTGCTAAGACCACTGCCAAAATCCTGGTGGAATAGATTTTCTCCAGGTGGGGCCTACCTCTCAAGGTAGACTCTGACAAAGGAACCAGTTTTACAGGTGAGTTGATACAAGAGTCCCTTGAACTCCTTGGAGTTCAACAGAAGTTCCACATACCTTACCACCCCCAATCCTCAGGTCAAGTAGAAAAAGCCAACAGACGGATTACAAATGCTTTCCAAATTCATTGAGGACAATCCCAAAACCTGGGATTCCCTACTGCCGTTACTCCTGATGGCAATTAGGGGTACACCCTCAACCACTACCCAGCTCACACCCTTTGAAGTGATGACAGGAAGATAGATGAGATTACTTGAACACCTGTTTGACCTGCACACCCCCACTGCAAACCATGTGTCTGTAGACCAATATGTGGAAAAACTCAGAAAAGACCTCATACACACACACTTGTATGTTGACAACTGCATGGGCAAGGCCCAGCAACAATCCAAAATATAATTTGACAAACATGCACAAGAAGTGGATTGGCAGGTTGGAGATCAGGTAATGGTACTCCAATTTGCACATCCCACACATTCCTTCTCCAACAAGTGAGAAGGCCCATACCCTATTGTCCACAAGCTCAATCCAGCAGTCTCTCAGGTTAGACTCCTGAATAACAATAAGTTGACTGACAAATGGTTACATGCAAACCAGCTGAAACTGTGTAAAGTAGCTTATTACTTTTCCTCACCCCCTTTGGGCAGAATAGTACTAACTTACTAATGTTTGATTTTGCTTTTCAGATACACTGACAAGATGGCTATCTTGCTCCATTATCTCCTCATATCAGGAGTTATCCCCTGCATCCAAGGCACGGTACCGAACCTCCTTCCACAAATTTGGTAATCCAGCATCTTCTTCAGAGGGAGCATCCATCAATATCCCCAACAGTCTGATTACTGTCCAGGAAGTTTCCGATGCTTACCTCACTGCGTCTGTTGTTGCTCCTGATAAATCTACCCTACAAATTGAGTGGCAAACCACATCACATGGACAAATTCTCCCTGTAGCCAAACTCTCCAAAAGAACTTTCCAGAGTTGGCCCAATGCTAAACTCTCCCCAAATGGTTCTCTGTCCTTGTTGCAAACTGCATTGAGACATTCTGGTTTGTACAACATTACTGTCTTAATTGATTCTTCGTACTGTAATTCCTCGTCTAAGGTTTCTGCTCAAAAATTTTGTGCTGTACACCACATGGCTTCTGCAGCCATGTATCTCTGTGTGTTACCACCCACTGATAAACAGCTTTTGGAATGCCCAAAGCACACTCCTGGTCCCCGTAGTGGTCTAACAGCTACTGCCCTTCCAGGTTCATTGATTAATAACTTACAGTTTATGCATATACCTGTTTTGTTTAATCTACTTACTGAATATGAAAGAATTTGGTATGTGTCACAATACTAATACTTCAACATTTTATAGTTCATTATTGCTTGATAGTTTAGCTGCATTTCAGATTCGTACTCAAGACCCTATTGCCGGGGTTCATTCCACTGAACATAGAGGCAACTTCAGGAGAAAACTCACTCCTGATGATCAAACTCATAAACATAAGACACGTGAAGTTGACAGTTCTGATGTCACAGGTGCAACAGGTACTGTCACAGGCCTTTTTGGTATGGCTATGTCTATTTGGAATAAAGCAGACATTGCTGCTATTAAATCTCATTCAGCCAAGTTCTCCACTGGCCTGGTTAACAATATACTACCCCCATTATTGCACGGTGTGGATGACCTTAGTCAGGAGGAAAGATACACTGGCCCAGATATTCAAACTGCGCCCAAAAAGTGCGCAACAGCAGGAGCAAGCGCAAGTCTATTGCGCCCTTGCGCAAGAGACGCGATATTAAAAAACGGAGCAGGCCAAACTGCGCATACAGCCAACGACTAAATATCGCACCATCTGCGCCATAGCGCAACTAGGAAGGGGAAGCTGAGCAGATCTGATGTGCCATAGCACAACAAGGGATGTTCAGCTGAGCAGTCCAAAGGTGCCATAGCACAACCAGGGATGCCCCCCAGCAACAGAGCACTGTAACTGCATAACCAGAGAGGTAGTGGCCCACCACCCATGCCACAGATGGGCACAGGAACACACAGCAGAACAGACATCATTCCCCCACACCCCATGCACTGCACAACTGGGGGAGGGCCAGAATAACCACTGGCCCATGGAGACAAGCAAACAACCCACAGCTGGGCCACGGTGCCCCATCACACCTACCAGCAAGCTGTGACTGGCAAACAAGGAGGACTGAACACTCCATGCCACACCATCCCCAATGCAGAGCACACCCTGCACCAGGACCCCCAGATACCCCCCCATGAGCAGTGACCACCACTGCAGGAAACCCCACGCATGCCACCACCCCCACTGTGACACTTCAACCCTGTGCACCACAGAACCATGCAAGCCAGCTCCAACACGAGTACCCATCAGTGGGTGGCAGCACAAGCGATGCAACAACAGCAGACACAGCGCCACCATGCACAGTTCCCCCAAGGTACTGCTGAGTGACTAACCATGCGTTGGCACAAGAGGTACCCCACATGGGACAGGGCATTCCCTTGACACCACCAGTGGTACAGCACCCTGCACAGTAGTCCAGTGACACACCCCAACCCACCACTGGTCACAACAGCCAGCACAGCCACCCACAGTGGTGCGTGGAAGCACGCACCTCACCAGATTCCACACAGTGTATGGACAGACACCCACCCATACCCAAGGGCACAACAACACAGGGATGCAGTGGTGGGGCAACCAAGCCCCCATTGTGGGCCCATGTAAACTGTGTACCCACAACCCACAGTCCTCCATAGCACTGCAGTGCCAGCCACCCTGTGCAGACACTGTGGACCTGTACACCACCAGCAGTCACCCAGAGCACAAGTCACAGACAGTGGGGCACATCCCCTGCAACACACACAAGGCACAGCATGGAGGTGGGACAATGACTGTGGTGCCCACAGTGACACCTGAGCCAGGCATGCACCACACCACTGACAGGAGGCAACCCAGCAAAGTGACGGGTACAGTGGCCTCCCTGCAGGGACTGCCACCACTGACATGCCAGCGGACCGTGCAGGCCACAGACATGCATGTGTGTCAGCTGCACAGGCCATGGACGGGCCGATGGGTGCACCATGGACACAGAGCATGCACCATAGCCCACTGCACAAAGTCAACCAGTGCACGGGGAACAACACACACACCACAGACACTGACTAATAGCTACCCCCACACCATAGTCACCTCCACACTGACACACACACACCCATGACCGCACCACACCTGATGCCATGCACACCACTGCAGCTGAGCACCTATAGCCTGCTGCAAATCAGAGACCACAATATTCATATCAAAATTAAATCTATTGAAAAAATATATAACCATCAACTATATACAATAGCACAAACTATATACAATGAAACAGTGGAACTATATACAAGGTTGGGGGGCCACAAACAAGGTGGGGGTGGGTACAGGGCAGGTGTGGGCAAATGGGATGGGGAAGGAGGGGCATGAGGGTGGGTCCAGGGTGGTAGGGGAATACTGCCAGCCATCCACACTAGCGGGAGCGCCTCTCCCTGCTTTGGCTCCTGTGGGACCTGTGCCTCCTCAGAACCCCGGTCTCATCCAATCTACGCAGGATTTCCAGCGACACCCATGTGACCACCAGGATCTCCCACAGTGCCTCCCATATCTCTTGAAGATGGTGGGTACCTAGGACAAGGGAGCACAGTCAATAGGTGTGAATGCACAACCCCATACAGCCCGCCCACTGTGCATGGCATACGGCCATGGGACATACCACTGTGATGGTGTGTGACCACCCGCAGTGATCATGTCCACAGGACCTGCCCACACAGGCGAATACAGCCATGTGGAATGCTGCACACATCCACCAACCAAGCCACGCATTGCACCACTGTGGCCGTTTAGTGACATGGCTATGTGCTGCAAAGGCAGTGGCACAACCATGTACCTGGTGTACACATGGACCACCATTGACGCACTTCCAGTCATGCATTGCCACTGGACAGTGTTGACTGTAACAAGTTGTGTGCATGGCAGTAGTGTCGATGTATGTTGGCCATGCCCCACTGCCCACCCTGTCACACAGCATGCAATAGTAATCATGGATGTATGGCACTCACCCTCATCGGGCTGGTCAGGTGGGCCGTGATGGCCCTCGCCCCACCTGGCTACATCATCCTCCTCCCTCTGCCGCTCCTCCCTTGCACGGTGGCATTCTTCTGGGCCTGTGGGGCAAACAAGGAGAGAAGAACATCAGTACAATCCCGAAGCAAAGTCCCCCTGCCGCTAGGTGTGTGCCCTCCCACCCAGCCAGACCCACCCACCTCACACCCTGTAAACACCACCACGGCCAACCCCAGACGGTCCCTCCCCTATGTGCTGGACACATACAACACTGTTACCCATATGGACATTAAAAGTGTATTGATGGAACCCCTACCTGGCCATGGTACTGTGCCCCTCCTGGCACATGCTCGCAGTCGTCCCAGTAGCTCCAGCTCCCTCATCCGCAGGGCCCTGTAGCAGTGCCTGCACTGCTCTGCACTCCTCCCCCATCCAGTGGCTTCCTCCAGGGCAGTGGCCACCTCCTCCTATACCTGGGTCCTGGCCTTGTCCAGGGGTGCCTCCCTGAAGAGAGGCCTATGGTGTGGCTCCACAATTTCCACCAGATTGGCTAATTCTATCGCAGACCACTGCGCTGCCCATCTGTGTGCCATTCTCTCAGTAATAGTTGGCAGTATGGTGCTTTGCAGCGTGGCTCTCCATGTGCAGATGCTGCGCAGTACAGCACTGCCATTTTCTATCGCGCTGTTACCGAACAGTGCAGTAGAGGTGCACCCATGCCTGACGTATGGCACCTAGGGGTCAAAGGTCGGACACAGGGTCAAGGGTCTCTGGTGCATGGCCACGCACACAGCCATTGGGACACAATGCATGTAGTGTGATTGGCTGCCTGTGTGACACCTCCATAGCAGCCTACCATGCAGTTGGCCCATTGCGCCTATGATGGCCCAGTGCCACAGCGCCATGTAATGACCATCACTATAGCGCCATTGGCACAATGGTGGCCATGCCCTGCATTGCCTACCATGCACAGCACATCATCAGTGTGGCAGACGCCTGTGTCAGCAACCCAGGCATGCTCAGTGAGGTGTGTACTACGCATGTCACAGAACTGCGCCATTGGCTCAGCACATTCAACACAATTGCACAAAGTGCAACAGCGCGATATTCAGCCATCATATGCAAATCATCTAATCAGCCATTCAATGGTGCAGCACTGCAATTTGCATCTACTTAACGTTGCTCCTCGCCGCATTTGCATGAGTGCGCTATAAAAGTGCGACATTGTTCTGCAGTGGCCATAGTCAGTTACTGCAGTCTATTGGTGAGTTGCATGCTGTTTGGGAGTGTGGACTGTGGATTCAGGGACATGCATGGGACTGCATAATCACAGGTAACAACTGCCATTCTTACAGGCTACATAATGACCGAGCAGGTTGTTGGAGAGGAGGAACACAGTGGTGGGAGGAGGAGGAGGCCTAACTTTACAAAGACCAAAACTGAGGCCCTGTTCGAGGCCTACCTGGATCAGGATCCACTTCTCAGTGGATGGCGGGGAACACCTCAAGCCCATGCTGCTGCATGGGAGGAGGTGGCATGTGCTGTGAACCTGCATGGCAGCCACCAGTGCTCCATGCAGGAGTGTAAGAAAAAGATGGGCACGGACAGGAGGAGGATAAAGGTGAAGGTGGCTGCCATTAGGGCAGCATGTACTGCAACAGGTGGGGAACAGCTGGAGGTGGTACAGCTGACCCCACAGGAGGAGAGGCTTGCTGGAAGTGGCTGGGTGGTGGCTTCCAGACGGGTGGTGGCCCATCACTGCATGGTAAGTCATGGTCTGCCTATGAGGGGGCAGGGTAGGTCACACGCAGTAAAGTGACTTTGCTTTCCCTTACAGATCCTGACCGTCTGCATGGGTCAGTGGTGGTGGGCCTGTCCACTGAGGACAGTCAGCTGGAGTTGAAAGAGGGACCATCCACCTCCACAGGTATACGTGGAGCATTGTGACAGTGGGGCCGCCTGGCTGTCCACACTGATGTCATTGTAACAGGTGTGGAGGAAGTCCTGCCTGTGTCCCAGTGTGCTGGTGTCCACAGATGCCAGCAAGCTGTGACTGTGGCCAGTGTAGAGTCCATCACCGGTCATGATGACACTATTGTCATGGGCAGTGTCATGTGTGTGCCATGGGATGGCCACACAGCAGGGCAATTCGCACCCATGGCTGTGGGTGGTGCCACCGTGGAGGCCTGCATGTCAGCACAGTCCCAGACTGTACCTGTGAGCACCAGTGGGGCAGCATTGGTGTCTGTTCAGAACAGTGGGACTGTTGTGGCCACTGTGGCAGCACCACTGAGCCCTGGGGAGTGGCAGCCAGAGGGGTAGCATCAGCAGTTGCCCAATGGGCTTGAGGGTACAGGGTTCAGCGGCGGCATCTGTGCACTACCAGTGAACATGTCCAGACCTGGTTCAGGTGTGCAGCACCCACCCTCAAGGGGTGCTGATCATTGAGGCCATGCACACCCTGAGGGACAGGATGCCGAGGAGGCTGATGACCTCTTGGACAAGCACACCCACCTACTGCAAGCATCGGTCCAGCAGCAGATGCAGCTTGCGACATCCGTGGATGCACTGTGTGTGGCTCTGGAGTGGGCAGAGGAGCATCGCAGCAGGGACACCGCACTGATCCTGACAGGGATGGACCATTTGCGGGAGGATGTGACCGCTGCCATTGACAGGTATGCACAGGCATTCATTGTGTCACGGCCACAATGGGCACACAGTCAGGTGCCCATGCATCACAGACACCATGCAGTGCACTATCCATCCCCCATTCCCAGCGTCGTGCGACTCCCACCCTGTCGATACCGGGTTCAGCTGTGGGCATCTCGAGCACTCCTGGTGCAGGCATGTTTGGTGTGCTGCAGACCCCTGCGTGAGCACGGTTGCATTCACGCAGTAGAACCCCTTGGGGACCATCGGTGACACCCCATGAGGCCAGTGGTCAGTCTGTCAGTGCTGGCGGGTCTCAGCGGGGCAACCCATGCATCCGTGGTGGCCGGTGCACCGTGTCATGTGACTGACCTGTCTTCCAGTGCAGCTACTGTCTGGTGCTGCCCTGTGTGCATTGTGTGTTTCAGTGGGCAGTGCACGGGTGGGTACCCGGCCCTGCACGTGGACACACAGTCCACCTGCACACCATCCCAGCTGCTGTTCGCAGTTGCATATGCATGATGATGCTTGCATTGTGCTGTACACCAATGTGCAATGGTGCTCAGCATTTGACACATGCACAAGGACAGGCAGTGGGCGTGGTGGCCTGTGGGCATGTGTGTTGCTAGGGTTTGTGTTCTGGGTTGGTGTGCCTCCTGCCCTCTGTGCACGTTTGTTGCATTGTGTGTGTGCGTGTGTGTGTGTCCGTCTACGTGGCATGATAATCCTCACCCATCCCTGGTTGTGTGTATACTTCTGTGTCCTGCCACTTCCCTTGATGGCATGCACCCCTGGTGTGTGTCCATGCGTGTTTGTGGGTTGTGCCTTAGCCACTGGTGGTTGCACATGGCCCCATGACTTACCTGGATTGGCTGAAGTGCTCCTCCTGATGGTGTCCTGGTGCAGCTGTGCCAGCCAGAGCAGTCGGGTGTCCCGTAAGCCAAGGAGGGGCTGCCCATCACCATCATCACTGGCGTCCCCATCATCCCCATTGCTGTCCCCCTCTTCAACCTGTACGGCTATCCCACATTCATTGGCCATGTTGTGCAGGATGTAACAGGCCAGGAATAGCCTGCAGGCCTTTGAGGAGCTGTACTGTACGGCACCGCCAGAGGTGTCCAGGCAATGGAAATGTGCCTTCAGCATCCCGAACACCTGCTTGATGACATTACATGTGGTGGCATGTGCCTCATTGTAGCATTGCTGAGATGGGGTCACGGGCCACCGGTAGGGTGTGAGCAGCCAGGGATGGTGTGGGTATCCACTGTCACCTGTGTGTAGAGGGCAGAGGTTAGTTTTGTGATCTGCATAACCCTGCCCTAGGCCATGTAGGCCACTACCCATGCCAGCTCTGGCCATGCCCCCCCAGGCCCTATGATTGTCCATGTGGTTTGCATACTCACCCACTAGGTGTCCAGTGGGGATGTCCCCACTCTCGAATCTGTGGCACAGTGCTGACTGGTGCCAGATGAAAGAATCATGTGCTCCCCCAGGGTGCGTGGCACAGACATTGATTATGCATCCCCTGGCATTGCACACCATCTGGCAGTTGATGCTGGCATAGCCCTTGTGATTTATGTATGCGCGCCTCCCAGGGCGAGGTCATGTGCGTATGGCCACATGGGTGCAGTCTATTGCCCCTAGCATGCCAGGCATACGTGCTACCATGTGGAACTCCTGTATGTTTGCTGTGCACTATGCCACTGTGCTGGGGAAATGGATGTGCTCTGCAGCATGTGGCAGCAGTGCGCTGAGGAATTGGGTAAGGTGGCGTGACGTGGCCGACTGGGTTATGCCTGTGGTGTCCCCAGTTGGTCTCTGGAAGGTACCCGTGGTGAGCAAGCACAAGCAGGCTGTTACCTTAGTCTTCACTGACAGGGCATGGCTCCATAGTGTGGGTGCCTGCATCACATCACAGCACAGCTCACAAAGCCACCTCAGAATTGCCCTATTCAGGCGGTACCAGCCCACAATCTCAGTATCAGTGTACAGCTCAAAGCTGGTGCAGGCTCGGTACTGCCTGTTGGGGGCATACCGCCGACGGGCCCTTCCATGACCACATCCCCCTGCCGCCTGCCTTCTCACCACCTTCATAATGGCCTCCATTTGGAAGGTGGCACTGGCCATGTCCCTGGCTTGTGTTCACCCCCCCTGGCAGTTGTTGATGTATTCCCCCCACTGTCCTGGCTGCTACTTCCCCTGCACCGGGTACACCTGCCTGTGCTGGCCTCTGTGCTGTGTGGCTTCCCACACCTTCCCTGTGCCTGGCTGTTCAGAGTGCCCTTTCCCTGGCCTGCCCTGTTTGTACCTCCTGCCCTGTCTGTCTGCCTATGCTTCTGCCTCATGTGACTTCCCTGTAGCATTCTTGCACCTCTCCCCTTGCTCCTTTTTATTTTGGCTCATTTCCGCTATGGTGCAACTTCCGCTTGCTCCCCTATTGAGCATGGTCCAAGTCGTTGAATATCGCACAGTGTCATTTATGCATGGTTCCGCCCCCTTCAGTTGCGCATGCCTTCGTTATCAATGTGCTGTTGCTCAGCATGATTCTGGGGGTGCAACTGCCTCCTGCTGAATATCGCAGAATGGCGCAATTTTGGACTTGTGCAGGTGCAACCCTATTGCGCATGGCTCAACTCTTTTGAATATCTGGGCCACTGTATACAACATGCACAACATTGCTAAGGCATTCACTGATTCAAAAGACAAGATTAACACACTCATTCAACAAAACAACAAAGAAGCAGATAAACAATACATTGCTAGAGAAATCCTCTGCTCTGCCTATGGCTCATGCATTAACACTACCATCAACAATCTCTTCCATGATCTAGAATCTGAAAGGATCCCTGATATCATACATGACAGACGCATTTCCAAATGGTATTATCCATAATGTAAAACCCCTGGCTGTACTGCTATGTGTATGCAACAAACTTTAACCATTCCTCTCTCCACAGCTAGAAACTTGGGGTTTGTGACCAGACACCCTAACACTGGTCCTTATTTCGCTACTAAGAAATGTTCCATAACAGCTTCTATGTTTGTTTCATTTACTGTTTCTTTACCATATTTTAATCCCACTACAGCCTTGTTTGACAAACTTGCACTGGTACACTCCATTGGGCATTTGGACGAAGACAACTACAGATAATGCCTGGATCTACTGCCTCTACCGGTTTTCCATCCTCTCCTGGACACCTAGGTGGCTCCGCACATGGACTTCTGTGCAAAGAAGCAATACATTTACTTGTGCCGATGTGATGTATTTGATGTTATTCAACCCGTTTATTGTTATTCTCCAGATAGCATTGACTGGAATTTTACCATGGATGATGACATCACCAAGAATGGCAAAGATTTTTCAGATTTGACTTTGGCTCTGGATAAGCTCTACCAATCATATCGTGAGAAGGTTCATCGCCTGTCAACATGGATTTTGAAGACGGCCTACATCTGCCCTGTCCAGTTGCAAAAGTGGAGACTCCCTACTGTTCGCTCTCAGTATAATTCTGATGGGGAGTATTGTGTGGTAACTAATTTTAAAAGCTATACTTATGGATCTGTGACATGATAACCTCAATTTTTGTTTTGTCCCCAACAAAAGACTGTGATTGGACATAACATCATAACCCCCTTTCCCCTCATGGATGCAGGCATCATTGATGGTAACCCCAATTATCTGCTCACACTGTCTGAATACTTACCATATTTTAATGTACACATAGACCCACTCACACTTATATTAAAATCACTTTTAGTCAGAAAAGACACACACCTCATCCACGTCAGCAATAATATGACCAAGGCCAATGAAGCTGTCCTCTCATTGATTAATGATGGTGACATGAATGACGCATTAACTAACACTTGGTTGGAAATTACTTTTAAAGGTTTTGTTATTATACAAGCATTTTTGATCTTACTTTGATTATTATGCTTTACGTTGCCTATGGCGCACTGCGCTGTAACCCCGGGCAGTGCCTGAGCCCTTTACAAAGCTTGCGTGTCAGGTTTGTAAATGACCACTGCTCTCTGCCCTTTCCCTAGATTTGCCTGTGTTGCCCTTGGAGGCAACAAGGGGCAGAATGTTACATTAGTTCCTTGCACCCTAATTAGTACCCTCAGAGGTACACCATAGACAGCTAGTGCTTAAGCATATGTTATACTAACATATAGGGCTAAGGGCATCTACTGTACAAGAGTAGATGTCAGGATATGTAAGCATATTGTTGTAATACACTTTGCTTGCTAATACATATATTCTCCTATATATTTTTTTGTGTATTTCTAACTTGTAAGATGCCAAGGCACCTGCGTCCTTGGAATAATTATGATATGTAAGTCAGCATTGCCACCTTTTGGTGATTTGTACCACTACACTGAGTTATGTAAGACTCTGTATAAGAACTCTTTTGTTTCACAAACTGATGACTACTACAAAATTGTGTAATGTTATCTTGGACTGTGGAGCCTCCTCTAATTTAGCCAATAGGGCTCATCTCTGTAACTAAAAATGTTTTTATCATACAGTAACCATAGTAATTATCATAGGTTTATAATGTGATACACTGGTCTTGCACCTCAGAGATCCCAAGAGACACAACAAAACCTCTAGGTATAGGGAAGGTTTAGCACTGGCTCCAGGTTCATATTGGTAAGAACTGCTTAGGGCAACTGTGATTTTATCCTTTTTGGTAGTAATAAACAAGTTTATTACTCTTATGAAATGTGTATGTGATTACTTACATTTCCAATATTGCCAAGAACCTGAAAGTGAGGTTTAGCCCTCCTGACACCTTATACCGCCATTATGCAGTTCTGCATGCCTTTGTTGTGATAGAATGTCAAGTATGCATGCAAGGTAAGACACCTTAATGTATAAGTTATCTTATGTATTTCTATTTCACTTTATGCAGGATTTGCCATGATCATGCCATGTGCGGCCAGGACCTAGGATAAGGATGATGCATCCACATGACACATTCAGAGCCTAGTTAATCCACATTGCAAGCATCATTATGTACAGGTCAGGACTGTAATTGTAACATTTTTCACTTGTTAGCTTTTTTGTATTCCATTCCAGGTACTGTACATCCAGGTATGTTTCACAATAGGCTCAAAACTGAAATCATTTCAGTGGTGAAATATTTTTTAGGACGTCACCAACATCAATGGTAAGTATCACTCCAGGTAAGTATCAATGCCAATTTTTTTTTCTTTTCATATTTTTTCTCCACCTTTTTACAAATGACATTGGTTCAAACAACATCTGTCTTGAATCATGACTGGCAAATGACATTTACTGTTCAAAAGGAATTTGTTCTTTAATATTGGCAATAGTGTTAGTTCAGGTAGCATCATAGTTCAGGTGATGAATGGTTATGCTGCCGTTTACAGTGTCAGTTGCACATTTGTGGATAAAAGTAATAGATCCTTCACCTTACAGTGGTTCAAGGGACTTCTTTAAAGGGTATCACAGATCTCCAGGAAGAAGGTCACCTAGGGGCCAGTGACCATCACATGGTATGGTTCAGTTTGGCCACTAGAACCAAATTATCCCATCCCAAGGCAAAAATATGGGACTTCAGAGGAGCTGACTTTGATAAGATGATCAACAGAGTTAAGCTATCCCTGGCAAGAAGAAATACAGGTGAGGGGATAATGGCAAAGTGGGCAAGCATTAAGGATGCAATACTTGAAGCAACATCCCATTGTGTTACAGAGAAAAGGAAGTGCAAAAGAAGAAAGAAACCACTTTGGTTCTCAAAAACAGTAGAACATGTCAGAGCCTAAAGGCTGACCTTCAGGAAATATAACGGAATGCAGCAGGATGAAGATAGGGCGGCATACCAAACTTCCCTAAGGGAAGTAGGGAAGGCAGTAAGGCAGGCAAAGGCCTAAACTGAGGAAACACTAGCACAAACAGTAAAAGAAGGTGACAAGACTTTCTATAGATACATTAGTGAAAGGAGAAAGTCCAGAGGGGGTATTGCTAAGAACAAAGGCGGTAAGGGGGTGTATGAGGAGGAGGACCATGTCAAAGCATTTATCCTAAATAGATACTTCTGCTCAGTATTTACTGAAGAGAAGTTAGGGCAGGGCCAGCAGCTCAGCACCATAGACACAGGTGGGAGGGAGGTTTGCACTAGTCCCTTCATAAAAGAAAGGGTCCTACAAGAGCTTGATAAGCTCAGAGTGGACAAAGCAATGGGACCTAATGGCATACATCCCAGGGTACTAAAAGAGCTGAGGGTGGAACTAGCAGAGCCATTGTCAGAACTGTTTAGTGAGTCTCTGAGCACAGGAGAGGCCCCAGAAGACTGCAGAAGGGCTCATGTGATCCCGCTCCACAAAAGTGGTAGCAGGGAGGAGGCAGGGAACTACAGACCAATCAGTCTTACTTCAGTAGTAGGCAAGATTATAGAGGCACTCCATAAGGAAAGGATAGTGCAACACCTGGAATCCATAGGAGCACAAGATCCAAGACAGCATGGGTTTATAACAGGAAGGTGCTGTCAAAATCATCTCATAGATTTCTTTGACTGGGTAACCAGAGTGGTGGACCAAAGGGGAGCAGTTGATGTCACCTACCTTGACTTCAGCAAAGCTTTCAATACTGTTCCACATAGAAGATTGTTTAATAAGCTGGGTAGACTTGGAGTGGGTCAGAAGTTGGTCAACTGGGTGGCAAACTGGTTGACAGGCAGAAAACAGAGTGGTGGTAAACAGTATACAGTCAGAAAAGATGCAAGTCATAAGTGGGGTACCTCAGGGATCAGTCCTTGGGCCAGTCCTCTTCAATATCTTCATCAGTGACATTGCAGATGGGCTGGAGGATAAGGTTTGTCTTTTTGCAGATGACACCAAGATCTGCAACAGAGTAGATGATCCAGATGGGGCGGGCAGAATGAGAAGAGATCTGCATAAACTGACAAAATGGCCAGAAGAGTGACAACTGGTGTTTAATGCAAAGAAGTGTAAGATCATGCACATAGGAAAGAGAAACCTTGAAGCCACCTATAGGCTGGGAAGGGAGTTGCTGGCAGTCACAAGGAAAGAAAGAGACTTGGGCATCATCATCACAGATGACCTGAAATCATCCAAGCAGACCACTAAAGCAGTAAGTAAGGCTAGGGCAAGTTGGAGTGTATTAGTAGGGGTATCACAAGTCATAAGTGGGAGGTAGTAATCCCTCTTTACAAAACACTGATTAGACCCCTTCTGGAGTACTGCATGCAGTGCTGGAGGCCACACCTTCACAAGGACATTAACCAAACTGAGGTAGTCCAGAGAAGGGCAACCAAAATGGTGCAGGGACTACATCAGAAAACATATGAGGACAGATTAACAGAGCTCAATATGTATACCCTAAAGCAAAGGAGGGAGAGGCGATATGATCAAAACATTCAAATACCTTAAGGGTATTAACAAGGTGAAAGAGTCTAACATGCTTCACTATAAGAAAAATAGCAGGACTAGAGGACACAGCATAAGATTAGAGGGAGGCCAATTAAGGGGTAATGTGAGGAAGTTCTTTTTCACAGAAAGGGTGGTGGATGCATAGAATGGGCTCCCTCAGGGAGTGGTGGATATGAATACAGTGCAGGGCTTCAAACTGGCATGGGATAGGCATAAGGGAACAATACAGATGAGAATGAATAGATAGGTCATTGACAGAGCAGAGGCCGATGGCACATTCATAAGTAGAAAAATAAATGGGCAGACTGGATGGCCATTGTGGTCCTTATTTGCTGTCAACTTCTATGTTTCTATGTTTCTATGGATACCTAAACAAGCATTTTTTTTAAAACTGCAAACTCCAAAATCTGATTTCATAGTGAGGTAAAGTAAAGGCTGCTGTTCACATTTAAGCTAAAACCGCATTTATGTAAATAACTTAAATGCAGTTTTATAGCTTTTGAAAAATGTAAACATCAGCCTTTCACTTTCAAAAAACAGTCTTGGTTTCCCCCTAAGATATTTGCCAAGTGTGTTAAGTGATGAGTCATGATGACATCATCGGAGCCACAACCAGAGATCACATATATTCCTACAGTGCTAACTAGTTCATCTTTCCATCTTTGTTTTGAATTGTTGTATCACAATGATCAACACCATATGTTAACGTGTGGATTATTTTGATCAGTATTCATGTTATGCAATGATTTTGTTCATTTTGCTTACTTTAACTTGCGGAAAATGTTTTGCAATCCAGCTGACTTTCTCTTTGGCAACCCACAGTATAGCACAACACTTCAAATACCTGATGACCTAGTGGTTGTATGATGCCCTGAATTTTGCTTTTTGTTAACCAAGAGAGACACACTAAGCTGAAAGCTTGTTTACAGGTGTGACCTGGGAGCACAAGGAAGTTTAGTGACTTGTTCATGGTCACACAGCAAAGTACCTATCTGGTTCAATTACAAAGCTCATGCTATCTTGTTAATCCACAAATAAGGCTTTCATTTTCCATGTGAACCCCCTGCACCTAGGCTACCTTCTGTTGAACACCCCACCATCCATACCCTGCACTTAGTATTGCCTGGGGCCGCATATGTGCTTATGGTCTTATGAAACCAAGTCTATCTTGCAAATGAGCCCTGCTCAATGGTGCCTGCCTGGTTAAATAAAGATTTTGATTGATTGATTGATTGATCGATGAAAAGAATTATCACACCTCAGATCTGGTTCAGTTACAAAGCTCATGCTCTCTTGTTAATCCACAAATAAGGCTTTCCTTTTCCATATGAGCCCCCTGCACCTAGGCTATCTTCTGTTGAACACCCCACCATCCATACCCTGTCCTTAGTATTGCCTGGGGCCGCATATGTGCTTACGGTCTTATGAAACCAAGTCCATCTTGCAAATCAGCCCTGCTCAATGGTGCCCGCCTGGATAAATAAAGATTTTGATTGATTGATGAAAAGAATTATCACACCTCAGATTTTAATCTTGTACCTCAGAGAGTTGTACACACCTATACTGATACACATCATCAGCTGACACTGTTAAAAAATGCCTCCCAAATCACTCTCCAGTCCACTTTCTCAATGTTTGACTTCTGCTCCCACAGTAAACATTGAGTGGCTCACCACCCTTCTGCACAGTGAAGGTAGCATGTACAGTTCCCCTGTTGTTTTTTTCCCACCTCATTAACCAACAACTAGATCTTCCTGGAGGGCCAAGCAATGAGCATCAGCATCGTGACCTATCAGAAAAACTGCTGTTCATGACCTCGTAAGGGCTGCACTTACAATGGATAACAATATTATAAGCAGGAGAGGCATAATAATACCTTGAGCAAATCCACCTGACTTCCAGTGTCAGTCTACTCCTTTACATGTGATCTGCAGAACTCCACAGGGCAGTGCCCAGCAATCCTTCTCCAGTAATTTTCAGTGCTCTACTCCACAATGCAAGTTTGCTGGTGTTACTCGAGGTCCCTGCACCTTATTGGTACCCTCAGAGGTATACCGTAGACAGTTAGTGCTTAGGTATATGTTGTACTAACATATAGGGCTAAGGGCATCTGCCGTATAAGCGTAGATGTCAGGATATGTATGCATGTTATTGTAATACACTTTGCTTGCTAATACATATATATCCTTCTATGTATTTTCTGTGTATTTCTTACTTGTAAGATGTTAGAACACTTGTGTCCTTGGAATAATTATGATATATAAGTTGGTATTGCCACCTTTCGTTGATTTGTACTACTACACTGAGTTATGTAAGACTCTGTATAAGAACTCTTTTGTTTCACAAACTGATGACTACTATAAAATTGTGTAATGTTATCTTGGACTGTGGAGCCTCCTCTAATTTAGCCAATAGGGCTCATCTCTGTAACTAGAAATGCTTCTGTCTTACAGTAACCATAGTAATTATCATAGGTATATAATGTGAGACACTAAGTCTTGTACCTCGGAGATCCCAGGAGACACAAAAAAACCTCGAGGTATAGGGAACGCTTAGCACTGCCTCCCGGTTCATACTGGTAAGAACTGCTTAGGGCAACTGTGATTTTATCCTTTTTGGTAGTAATAAACAAGTTTATTACTGTAATGCAATGTCTCTGTGATTACTTGCATTCCCAATATTGCCAAGAACCTGAAAGTGAGGTTTAGACCTCCTGACAATTGATGACCACGTGCAGGCAATATTTGGTGGTTGTAAGCTTTCACTAGTTGTTACAACTTTCCCCTTCCCAACGGGGACAGTAGGTGTACATTTCCATATCACCTCTCCCATTTTCATACCAGTTTGTAGTCACTTACAAAGTCTGGCTGTTTTTCTCGGGTGTGGTAAATGCTGACTTGACCCACTCCATAGCAGCTTTGAATTGTAAGCCTACAAATTTTACAGTAGCCTGACTGTGTATAACATGCTCCTGCTGTGGATCAATACATATCACGGTGCCTTTTTCACAGTTTAATTTTTCGTTCCCTCCCACACAATGGCCACCGTATCAAATATCTGCACATAACTGAGACTCGATGTCTCTAACTTCCTTGCCTGTCATGGAGGATGGGCTGACTTCACATGGGATGCAAGTCAATCTGAAACCCTATACTGGGGATTTCAACCCAGTACACAGAGACGAGACAATCAACCGATAAATGTCATGCCAAAGGGCTGATGGTCGCAGCTCTCTACGCTTCTCTGGTAGCCTCCGAATCGAGGTTTTGAACCATTGATCTGCATATTTTGTCTCTTAAGCAAGAGATGGATTTGCAGGAAATGGAATGTATTAGGCTGCAGCAGAATTTGGAGTCTGAACTTCAAACACAGTGAAATGAAAAGGATTCACTTTTGCATCATTCAGCTCAGGCTGGAGAACAGGAATTTTGAATGTTGAAGCAGGATTGTGAAAGTTTGAGACTGGATAAGGGACAGGCATTGCATATGAATGACTTGTTAAGTACAGCTAACACACAGTTGAGTGAGGAGATGGGAGAGCTACAGGACGAGATAAACCAGGTACGTAATGACTTAGAAGTGGCTACTAGGGACAATTGCAAATTGAGTGCAGCGTATAGAGTGTTGCAAAAGCAAATGCAGGATGAGGTTGATGTGGATCTTGCAACTGTGGGTCATGCTGAATGTATAACCAAGACGGCGAAACTGCGCCATCAGTGAGAGGTTCTGGCTGGACATGTTAAGGCGATGGGAGGCGTAGCTCCTGCCTTACACATGTCATCTGAGGGGGAGGTATCAAATGATGACATCTCTCAGCACAATGCCCAGTCACACCCCTACTATGGCCCAGAAACCCCACCCAGCCATTCACAACATGGTGGGTCCCCACTCCACCCACACCATGTCATACGTCGTTGATGTCATGACGCCCATCATGGGAGATGCCAACATGGCGGCTTCCATGGTGGGTGGAAGCAGGTCCAGGCCTGGTCCCAACGGCATCACCGATAGCCATTATTAATGTGGAAGACAGGCAGGAGATAGGAACAATGATTGAAAATGCAATCAGTAATATACCTTTTCTTGAGAGAAGTAAACAGACCATTAAAACCCAAATCAGGCAGCTTCTACAAGAGGCTGGCACTCAGGATGGTATTGTTCGTACTGTGGCTGAGGCTGCAGCCCTGGCTGCCCTAGACAGAGCCTGAGATAACCTACCTCCACCTGATCGGCCCAATAATGCCCTACAACTGGCGTACTCTGTTCAGCAAATAGCTGACAGTATCGGTCAGATGAACCTGTCAGACAATTTCAGCTGCCACTTGAAAAAGGTGCATTCTAAATGCACAATGCTTAGCCTTGCTGCAGAATATCAGGTCTAGATATTATGCCACACCATCGATCCTAGTTTGTGGGCCAGCCAAACTCCCCGATGACATCTGCCAGGATGACAATGCCACCTTTGATGAGGTTGCAGCTGAGCTCATTTCTGCACACAGCCCAGGTGTAGTAGGAGTGATGCTTGCATACCCTGTAAAACAGAATGCAAAGGAAAGTCCAGCGACTTACCACCAGAGACTCTGGATGGTCTACCAAGCAGGAAAACACCTGGCACAAGAAGCTGCAGATGTAGATCTTATTGAGTACAAGACCCTGTTCCTTAGGAACATGATTCCTGCAGTATGAGAAAAGGTAGAGCCAACCACTTATCCCAACATGGACAAGTTTGCTGACATCCTTCAGAAAACCAAGAGCGTTTACTAACTCTATATCCATGATCTGGGCTCCAGTTACAAGAAAGTAGCTGCTATGGAGCCTATTCAAGAGGCCACAATGTACTACATGGTGGAAGGGCAAACCCACTACAAGCAGCCCCTCCCCGTAGACAACCAACACCCCCAACAGGCTCAACAACAACAGCAACAACCACAACAGCAACAGCAGCAATGGAGTGGGAATCGGAACTATCATAAGAATAAGAAGCACAAGAATAAGGGCAGACAACAACAACAAAGAATGTGCCCTTCGTATAGGGAGATAGCAGAAGAAAATCAAAAATTCCAAGAGCTCCTGGGACAAGTGTGCTCTGTGGCAGATGCTGTTCCTGCTCAGTCCCTTGCAGCTGTACAACCGGTGACCCAAACCCCGATGGGCCATGGCGACACTGGAAGTACAGGCCTTCAGGCCCATACTGGCCTGAACCCAGAAGCTCCTCCCTATATAGCATCAGTGCAGCATGGTGAAGTGGTTGAAAGGAGCCAGGCCCAACCTCTCCATGCTCCCAGCAGTACAGATTGACAATTACAGGCCCCAGTCTGGATTGTAAACAAGCTGGTCTTGGATACAAATGGAAGGCCCTGCACCAAGGCCAAGGTCGAAGGCTGCCTACTTCTAGTGTTACTAAATACAGGTGCGGCTGTGTCTGTATTACGTGATGACCACCCGGACACATCTCCTTGGTCCACTGGATGGAGAACCAACATGTCAGGAGTAGGTGGTACTAGATTACCTGCATATCAGTCTCTACCCTTGCAGATAGAGTTAGGCCACTTAAAGGTCTCACACACCTTCCAACTGATGGTAATGCATGATCATCATAGTATCATAGGAAATGATTTTCTTGCACCACACGGCTGTGTGGTGGATTTAGCTAACATGCTACTGATACAAATTCAGGGTCAATACCACAATATTTTGATCCCTGATTCACACGTTGTGGCAACAATATCTGCTAACAACAAAGAGTATGATGTCATAGATTTGTTCAAAGACCATGAGCTTTTCCCAAAGCTTCTCCCCATTTTGCAATGGCATTTGGAAGTGTTTGCAATTAACAAACATGACTGTGGCAGAATATACACTGTCATCAAAGTGCCAGGCCCAGCACATGAAAGGCAAAGGCAATATCCTTTCCCAACTGAGGCCTTGTCTTCTCTCAGAGAAACAATCAAGTCACTTCTCAAGCAAGGGGTAATCAGAACATATGTTTCTACTGCTAACTCCCCAGTGTGGTCCATGAAAAAACCCACAGCCACCTGGAGACTTACTATTTACTACCAGAAATTGAACCAGGTCACCCCCAGTTGTACTCCAACTGTGGCATCCGCACCTGATGTGCTACGACTTTTGACCCCTGACCTAAAATGGTTCAGTGCCCTGGATATCTCCAGTGGTTTTTGGTCACTACCATTGGCTCCCAAGAGTCAATATAAGTTCACCTTCACCTTTGAAGGAAGACAGTATACGTGGACTTGCTTACCACAGGGATTCCATAACAGCCCGTCCTTGTTCCATCTGCATATGATGGACACCCTTGAGGCTTTCTGTACTCCCCAATGTCTCTTGCAGTATGTGGATGACCTGTTGCTGGCAACCGCCACACAGGAACAACACTTGGATCTCTTGGACAAACTACTGACTCTCATTCAGAAAGCAGGCCTAAAATGCAATCCAGCAAAAGCACAGCTATGTCAGAATGCAGTACTCTTTCTGGGTCTTAAAATAACTGACCAAGGTCAAAGCCCTACCTGGAAGAAGATAAAAGGATTGCAAGTCTTGCCATTGCCTACTAGCGTGGAAACACTTCGACGGTCTCTAGGTATGGTGAACTATTCTAAAGATTTTATCTGTGATTTTGCTCAGAAATCCACTCCTCTGTATGATCTATTAAAAAAGGACCTTCCATGGACTTGGAGCCCTATACATACTGAGGCTGTGATGTCACTTAAGCAGGCCTTGGCCTCTGCCCCAGCTCTGGTCAACCCCAATCCATCATTACCGTTCAGTTTAGAATGTGCCACCTCTGACATTGCCATGTCAGCAGTACTGGCTGAGAAAGTTCATGGCACCCTGAGACCTATTGCATATGCATCACAGGTCTTGACCCCAGTGGAACAGAAGTACAGCCTTTGTGAAAGGAACCTTCTGGCCACCTACTGGTCTGTCAAGCACTTCCTGTATATCATTGGGTACTCTCCAATGATCATCAACACCAATCATACCTCAACTACCGTTCTGCTCTCAGACAGAGTAAAGGATGGGTCAGTCTCCAACATCAGACGGACACACCGGTCACTTCTTCTCCAGTATAGAGACATACAGGTACACCCAACAAAAATTACATCTATGCTAGCTCATGGACTCCTTTTCCAAGGAGAACCCCATGACAGTACACTGCAGTCACCTGATCTTCCAGATCCAGGTCCTTTTCTCCCTGCCACGCCACAAATACTTGACAACACCTCTTTGGTTTGCATCTTTACTGATGGTTCAGCATCCTGCTATCAGGGAGAACAAATTGCAGGGATGGGCATTCTAGTGATTTACCCTTATGGGAACACTTAAAATCTCTAAGCGTTGCAGTGTAGCATCATAACAGTATGCAAAGATGGCAGCGGTGGCCTGTGCCCTCGAGTTCATCCAGCTTGGGACAGAGGATACCATCATTTTTACAGACTCTAATTGGGTTTGTTGTTCTCTTACAGAATTCCTTCCTTTCTGGCAGAAGAACTCCTTTCTCTCTTCTGACGGCAGTCCAGTGAAGTACAAGGAACTGGTAATATACATACATTCACTGGCACAAAAATTTGCACACAGACTCTATGTACACAAAGTTAAAGTTCACTCCCTCCATGATCTATATCATGCCTTCAATGATACAGCAGACACCCTTGCCAAGGAAGGGGCCCGAGGGGGGGACACATGCATGCTGGATCATCCAGAGGCCAATGCGGCCGTACATATTGCAGCACTCAGAAAAAAACCTGAACCCTTTTCCCCCTTGGACCTCTCAGCAGCCCAACAAGCTGATACTGAACTCAAAGAGGTGTTCAGATTCCTTGACAAGAGTACCGAAGAGAAACTTCCCACACATAACACCTACCGGAGGTATGAAGGTAAGTTACACTTGTCACCAGATGACAAGCTCATCTGGAACCAGCCAGATGATTCCTCCACCAAGTTGTGGGTGGTCCCCAGATGCCTTAGGTCTAAATGTTTGCACCAAGTGCATGATACACCCACTGGTGGGCACCAGGAAGTAGAAAACACCCTCCAGAGGCTTAAGACCACCGCCTGGTGGACTGGTGTCACCAAAGATGTCAAACAGTACATAGATAACTGCCTTGTTTGTGCACAAAACAACACCATCCCCACCAAATGCAATGCCAAACTTTTACCACAATGACACTCTGGCCCTTGGAATGCCATATAGATTGATTTTATTGGTCCCTTAACCAGTACCAGCAGAAATAACAAGTATGCTCTTGTGGTAACCGGCCTCTTCTCAAAGTGGGTTGAAGCTTTCCCCACTAAAACATGCACCACTAAAACCACTGCCAAAATCCTGGTGGAACAAATTTTCTCCAGGTGGGGCCTACTTCTTAAGGTAGACTCTGACAAAGGAACCAGTTTTACAGGTGAGTTAATGAACGAATCTCTTGAACTCCTTGGAGTTCAACAAAAGTTCCACATAACCTACCACCCCCAATCTTCAGGTCAAGTAGAGAGAGCCAACAGACGGATTAAGCAAATTCTTTCCAAATTCATTGAGAACAATCCCAAAACCTGGGATTTCCTACTGCTGTTACTCCTTGAGGCAATTAGAGGCACACCCCCAGTCACTACCCAGCTCACACCCTTTGAGGTGATGACTGGGAGATAGATGAGATTACCTGAATACCTGTTGTTTGACCTGTACACTCCCACTGCAGACCGTGTGTCTGTAGATCAATATGTGTAAAAACTCAGAAAAGACCTTATACACACATACTTATATGCTGCTAACTACATGGATAAAGCCCAGCAACAATCCAAAATACAGTTTGACAAGCATGCACAAGAAGTGGATTAGCAGGTTGGAGATCAGGTAATGGTCCTCCGATTTGCACATCTCACACATTCCTTCTCCAATAAATGGGAAGACCCATTCCCCATTATCAACAAGCTCAGTCCAGCAGTCTATCAAGTTAGACTCCTGCAAAACAATAAACTGACTGACAAATGGTTACATGCAAACCAACTGAAACTGTATAAAGGAGTTTAATTACTTTTCTTCACCCCATTGGGTGGAATAGTACTAACTTACTAATGTTTGATTTTGCTTTTCAGATACACTGACGAGATGGCTATCTTGTTCCGTTATCTCCTCATCTCAGGAGTTATCCCCTGCATCAAAGGCACGGTACTGAACCTCCTACCACACCTTGATCATCCAGCATCTCCTTCAGAGGGAGCATTCATCAAAATACCTGATAGTCTGATTACTGTCCAGGAAGGTTCCAATGCTTACCTCACTGCCTCGGTTGTCACTCCTGATAAATCTACCCTACAAATTGAATGGCAAACCACATTGCAAGGACAAATTCTCCCTGTGGCCAAACTCTCCAATGGAACTTTACAGGGTTGGCCCAATGCTAAATTATCCCCAAGTGGTTCTCTGTCCTTGCTACAAACTGCTCTCAGGTATTCTGGTTTATACAATATCACTGCCTTAACTGATCCTTCATATTGTAATTCTCTCTCTAAGGATTCTGCTCAAAAATTTTGTGCTGTACACAACACAGCTTCTGCTGCCATGTACCTCTCTGTGTTACCACCCACTGATAAACAGCTTTTGGAATGTCCAAAGCACACCCCTGGTCCCTGCAGTGGTCTAAAAGCTACTGCCCTCTCTGGTTCCTTGATTAATAATTTACAATTTATGCACATACCTGTGTTGTCTAATCTTACTTACTGGAATATGAAAGAATTTGGTATGTGCCTCAATACTAATACATCAGCATTTTATAGTACGTTATTGCTTGATAGTTTAGCTGCATTTCAGATTCATACTCAAGACCCTATTGCCAGGGTCCATACTACTGAACAAAGAGGCAACTTCAGGAGAAAACCCAGTCCTGATGATCAAAGTCATAAACATAATACATGTGAAGTTGACAGTTCTGATGTCACTGGTGCAACAGGTACTGTCACAGGTCTCTTTGGTACAGCAGTGTCTATTTGGAATAAGGCAGACTTTGTTGCTATCAAAGCTCATTCTGCCAAATTTCAGACTGGTTTGGTAAATAATATACTGCCCCCATTATTGCATGGTGTGGATGGCCTTAGTCAGGAAGACAGATACACTGTATACAATATGCACGATATTGCTTAAGCCTTTGCAGACTCTAAAGAGAAGATTAATGCACTCATTGCACAGAATAACAAAGAAGCAGATAAACAATACATTGCTAGAGAAATTCTCTGCTCTGTCTATGGCTCATACATTATCACTACCATCAACAATCTCTTCCATGATCTAGAATCTGGAAGAATCCCTGATCTCATACATGACAGATGCATTTCCAAATGGTATCATCCATGATGTAAAACCCCTGGCTGTATTGCTATGTGTATACAACAATCTTTAACTATTCCTCTCTCTACAGCTAGAAACCTGGGTTTTGTGACCAGACACCCTAATACTGGTCCTTGTTTTACTGCTAAGAAATGTTCTATAAGACATACCATGTTTGTTTCTTTTACTGTCTCTTTACCATGCTTTGATCCCACTACAGTTTTGTTCAACAAGCTGGCACTGGTACATTACATTGGGCACCTTGATGAAGACATCTACAGAGAATGTCTTGATCTACCTCCTCTACTGGTTTTCCATTCTTTCCTGGATGCTTGGGTCGCTTCGCACACAGACTGCTGTGAAGAAGAAGCAATATATTTACTTCTGTCGATGTGATATATTTGATGTTATTCAACTTGTATGTGGTTATTCTCCAGATAGCATTGATTGTACTTTTTCCATGGATGATGACATCAACACAAATAGCACAGATTTCTCAGACTCATCATTGGCTCTGGATAAACTCCACCGATCTTATTGTGAGGAGGTTCATCACCTGTCAACATGGATTTCCAAGATGACCTACACCTGTCTGGTATAGTTGCAGAAGTGGAGACTCTCCACTGCTCACTCTCAGTATAATTCTGATGGAGAGTTTTGCATGGTTACTAATTTCAAAAGCTGTACTTATGGATCTGAAATATGTGTCATTGATTCACCCAATTTCTGTTTTGTCCCACACCAGAAAACTGTTATTGGACATACTGTTATAACCCCCATCCCCCCTTATGGATGCAGACATCATTGATGTTAACCCCAATTATATGCTCACACTTTCTGAATATTTACCATATTTTAATGTACACATAGATCCACTTAGACTTACATTAAAATCACTTTTAGACAGGAAAGATTCAACCTCATCCACATCAGCAAT
Organism: Neoceratodus forsteri; assembly: GCA_016271365.2. Taxonomy (NCBI): domain Eukaryota; kingdom Metazoa; phylum Chordata; order Ceratodontiformes; family Ceratodontidae; genus Neoceratodus; species Neoceratodus forsteri. Next base: position 311,845,271 of record CM028134.1, on the reverse strand, counting down.
AATATGACCAAGGCCAATGAAGCTATCCTTTCCTTAATTAATGATGATGATGATATGAATGATGCATTAACTAACACCTGGTTAGAAATATCCTTCAAAGGTTTTGTTATTATACGAGCATTTTTGATATTTTTCTTGATTATTATGCTATGCTGTCTATGGCACACACTGCACCAACATTGTGAGCATCTCGAGTTCCTTTACAAGGCTCACGCGTCTGGTTTGAAAATGACCACTTCTCCCTGACCTTTCCCCTAGATTTGTCTGTGTTACCCTTGGGGGCAACAAGGGGGGGAATGTTACATGAGGTCCCTGCACCCTTATTGGTACCCTCAGAGGTACACCATAGACAGCTAGTGCTTAGGTATATGTTGTACTAACATATAGGGCTAAGGGCATCTACCATATAAGAGTAGATGTCAGGATATGTATGCATGGTATTGTAATACACTTTGCTTGCTAATACATATATAATCTTCTATGTATTTTCTGTGTATTTGTTACTTATAAGATGTTAGGACACTTGTGTCCTTGGAATAATTATGATATATAAGTCAGCACTGCCCCCTTTCTGTGATTTGTACTACTACACAGAGTTATGTAAGGCTCTGTATAAGAACTCCTTTGTTTCACAAACTGATGACTACTACAAAATTGTATAATGTTATCTTGGACCATGGAGCCTCCTCTAATTTAGCCAATAGGACTCATCTCTGTAACTAGAAATGTTTCTATCTTACAGTAACCATAGTAATTATCATAGGTATATAATGTGAGACACAAAGTCTTGTACCTTGGAGATCCGACAAGACACAAAGAAACCTCAAGGTATAGGGAACGCTTAGCACTGGCTCCCAGTTCATATTGGTAAGAACTGCTTAAGGCAACTGTGATTTTACCCTTTTTGGTAGTAATAAACAAGTTTATTACTATAATGCAATGTCTCTGTGATTACTTGCATTCCCAATATTGCCAAGAACCTGATGGTGAGGTTTAGACCTCCTGACACTGGTTATCACCCTTCCAAATCTTGAATGAGCTATTCACAACTCCCTCAATACTGTCCTAACAAACATCAACACCCCCCCACCTTACCAGAGGGTAATCGCCCTACACTGAATTCATGCAACAGTTTAGGTCAAGCCCTGCCACTCTGAGTATTTGTCATTGCTGGCTACTCTCATCCACAGTCAGGTAGTGATCATGATGCTGGCAGCCCCACATTTCAGATCTAACAGTGATCTGTTCAACATCCTCCTTCCTGTCTTCAACTAACTTGAATATATCTGTACCCTGCTGGAATGGCCTATTCAGTCCCTCTCTGGCATTCAATCTTCTCACCTGCTCTCCACACCAAAAACTGTTCAGTTCACTACCCTTCTGCATCATGAATGTGGGTAGCATAGTCTCCCATGTTATTTTTACATATTAATAATACACATGATCTTTTGGTAAGCCAGGCTGATAGCAGCATGGCACAAGTGGAAAAACAGGCATTCCCATCCATATAAGATCTAAGCCACCTATGATTAGGCACTATTAAATGATGTGCATAATGATGAGCACACCCCTCATTTAATAGTGCCTAATCAAATGTAGCCTAGATCTCTTAAGGATAGGAAAGCCCATCATTCCCCTTGTTCCCTGTTGCTATCAGCCTGACTTACTGGAAAGATGGGTTTATATTTGATATGTCAAAAAACAAATGGGGACTGTACTATTTGAATTCATGATGCAGAAGGGTGATGAGCTCACCAGTTTTCCGTGTGAGGAAGAATAGTAAAGAATGAATACCAGAGGCAGACTGAGAAGGCCACTCTTGCAAGCTACTGCTATATTCAGGGAAGGGGGAAACAGAAGGAGATAAACATGAGCAGATTAATGTGAGAAATAAGATGTGGGGCTGCCAGCACCATGATCACTACCTGACCCTGTTGTCCTGGCCAGCATTCTCCTTCCCATAAAACCAATTCATGCAATTTTCCAAGTCTGTATGTGGCTATTAATATATAAAATGGCTGCCACTACACATTCAGTCACTTTACAACCAATCTAGTATTGCATGTAAAGCACTTTGGGCTACAATGTGTATGAAAACCACTATATAAATGCTGATTTATATTATTTCCCATGGAAAAAGAAGACAAGCATATATTTGATTTTTGAGAAAGTATGAACTATAACATTGGACTGCACAAGAACTTTGCTACAAACAAGTGGTGGATCTAGCGGGTGGTGAAGAGTGTGGCTGCAACCCCCCAATGTTGTATTGTACTTGCTTGCTGCTGCTGCATTTCACTTTGTTGAAGAAGTCTAATTTATTGATTGTACTAATGTTTACATTCAAACTATTGATTACATTTGTATGGTCTATCAAAAACATACTAGAAAAGAATAATAGCAGAAAATATAAAGGTTTAATAAACATTTGAAAAAGTGCATATTAAGCATGCACGCACCCCCAGTGCCCCCACTGTAGCATCCTAGATCTGCCATAACCACTAGACCACTGGGTTATTCAAGATTTGTACTGCACCATGGTTTGCCACAGAGAAAGTCAGTTGGATTAAAACACAATTTCAGCATGATAAAGGAAACAAAATGAACAGAACCACGGCCTAACATGTGTATTATCCAAAATAATGCACGTGGTTTTGACCATTTGGGTGAACCAACTCCGTACAAAGGAAAAACAGAACTGGTTAGCACTGTAGAGAGCCATATATCTCTCTGACTTCGGCTCCAATGATGTCATCACATTACACATTTGGTGGCCATTTTAGGAAGCAGGTAAGACAGTTTTTTTGAACTCAGAAGGCTGATTTTACAATTTTCAAATGCTCTGGAACCATATTTAGGTAACTTATATAAATGTAGTTTTAGCATTAAAGAATACAGCAGCCTTTCCTTTATTCCTCCTATGGAGTCAGATTTTTGAATAGTTTGTAGTCAAAATGTTGTTTAGGTATCCTTCAAGTGATGTATGGGTGATTCCACAGTGGCAATGGCAAAACACATGAGGATACAATCCAAGGTCACAATTTTCAGGTTAGCTCAGCAGTATTTATAATATGTTTGTTTTCCTTCACAGGTATCCATTGATGATGATGACGTATGGTTTTAGTTGTCAGCAGTGGCCCACACCCCACAGGTGCAGCACCTCGATCCAGTATCCACACACCAGGATAGAAGACTTGTATTTAGTCACCAATGCTGTACAGAGATGGGATGCCTCTGCAAATGTCTACCAGAAAATAAAACAACCATTCCAATTGAAGTACTTTGTACCTGGCAATAAGAAAAAAAGAAGAAGACATTTTGAGCATTGTTGCAACTATTTGCCCCCCCCCCCACTACCAGCACCACCACCAATACATGAAGCAATACTTACATCAGGGAATGGCTGTTAAATTGGAACTCTTGATTTGAATAGACTGTGTCTGATGAGTACAGCCAGCAGCCAGGTTGGGAGGTAGCAGACACCCCCCAGCAGTGGAATTCCGGAATATTGACAGACCCATATAGAACGTAGTTACTGTCAAAGTCTGACATCTCTGTACTGCAGTAACCACACCCAAAAAAGCAATGAAAAGTTAATACTTAACCATATCCACCAACCTCACACTACCCCTCAACCCATCATCATCCACCCACCGAAGACCATCACAAATTAAGAAATACTTACTATAAGTTAATGAACTGCACATATGTTGAGCAGAAGCAGTGCACCTGGAGTTAACATCACCTGAATTCATGAACGTTGACAAAAGCAAAATGAATACAGTTACAATCTGACTCAGATATCCGAACTGCAGTCACTTATTCCAGTAATGAAAAATTTAATACTGACCTTGTGCATTGTGAAATGTGGTGCATTCCAACATCCCATATCCAAATCCTGGTATGTACGTCATGATGATGTAATCCTCAGCACACTGCCACATAATATAAAATCAGTACAAACATAATAGAACTCAAGCCATCACAATAGCAACTGACCATCCCTCTTCTCTCGCACTGGAAAAATAAATACAGACAGACACTTACGTGTGCAGCAGCAGTAGGCACTATTGGGTAAAACACCACCTTGTGTAGGCAATTTGATCAAGATGGCCAACTCGTTACAGGTCACCAGAGGGAGGACTAGAGGGGCCCTGCCTATCCCCTTCCATTGCACTTCACTTGGGAATGTGCATTTGCCTACAGGGCCTCTCTATGGATGAATGAACTCCCTGGGCACCTCTTGGCCACCAATTGTCTGGCACAATTAAAAACTGACCCCAAACAGCATCTAATAACACTCTCTAAGTGCACCTGCCCCTGAGTCCAGCCAAACATGCTCTCTCTGCCCCCAGCAAGTACTAGGCAGGCCTCAGAAACCCCCTTCCTCTGTCCCTTCTCGTGACTTGCCTCAGCAATCGGTTTGCATCATGCTCCTTTGGCACCCGCTACCCCTTCCCCCTTCCCCAACTCACAGTCCCGTGAGTTTTCCTAACAGTCACCACTAATGTAGGCTGCTTGACTATGCCCCCTCACAATCCACCATTTCACTCTAGCATGTCTTCTCCACTTAGCCTTGCTTTACCCCACCATGTCTCCCTATACCTTATCGCCCTTCTTCCCCCACCTTTCACCTCCACCACAGTACATACCTCTCTGTCTCGTACCTCCTTTCTTCACCCCACTGCCAGCTATCCCCTTCCCTCTGAACTACTGACAAAGTACTTTGTAGCTGCTTATCCCCCCACCCTCATAATGTGTTTTTCTTGTTATTTTAACTTGTACCTATGTTCTGAGTTATTCTGTAAGTTCTGAATCCAAGCTGTATCATTCATTGTAATGTACCTTTGCTTTCTCCTATTGTACTTTATTTTGCAATCTATGATGTGGAACCTTGGTAAAAGATCCTGTACTCAAAGGTCTTTTCCAAATCACTAAATAAATAAAAATTAAAAAATAAACTATGTGAAGAGGATCCATGAACCAGACAAAGCATTACTTCTCGTGGCAACTAGTCAGAGCAGTAGGCAGTAGCTACAGGCACCAGCAGCAGCACACAAAATGGCATTCAATCTACACTGACTTAAAACCACTGAGCCAACAGAGCAAACCAGGGCAGCAGCATTGCGAAATGATAATTCCACAGATTTCAATAAATTGAGAAACCAGCAGCAGGAGGAAGCAAGAGCAACTTAAGTAGCAGGACCATTTCGCAGTAGGATTTGTTTTTCTCAGCGTGGCAAACTGGCTTGTGTTGCATGTTACGCAGTGGCACCACCAAGGCTAGGCCTGAAAACCATTTGAAACGGTGCATAAAACAGCAGATTTGGGTCCTGATGGTGGATGTGAAACATCTAACTGCATGCCTGAGACCTGATTTCTGTCTGAATTTACTGTGACATTTTTTGGAAAACATTTCTGGACTTGTGGAGCATGTTAGGCAGTGGCAATACCAAGGTTAGGACTGAAAACCATTTGAAATGGTGCATAAAACAGCAGATTTGGGTCCTGATGGTGGATGTGACGAGTCTAACTGCATGACTGAGACCTGATTTTGGTCAGAATTTACTGTGACATATATTGGGAAACATTTCTGAACTTGTAGGACAAGTTTTGAACTAGCAGCACCGTGATTCTTGTTGAAATCATTGGTTATCTGGGCCAAAACAGCAATTTAATGTCTGGGTGTTGTGGGGGAAGGGGCACCACATCACATCATGACTCAGGCCATATTTCTGTCTCCACTTTATGTACCATTTTTCCTGTAACATTTCTGGACATGTACAGCCTGTTCTGCGCTAGCAGAAACAAGATTCAGCACGAAAACAATGTAAAGAGTGGACCAAAGACCATGTTTTGGGTGGCGGCTTGGGCGCATATAATAACATGGCTGAGCCCTGATTTCTGTCTGAATTTACTGTGACATTTTTTGGGAAACATTTCTGGACTTGTGTGGCATGTTAGGCAGTGGCACCACCACAGTTAGGCCAGAAAACCATTTGAAACGGTGCAGAAAACAGCAGATTTGGGTCATGATGGTGGATGTGAAGCCATCTAACTGCATGACTGAGACCTGATTTCTTTCTGAATGTACTGTAACATTTTTTGGGGAAACATTTCTGGACTTGTGGGGCATGTTAGGCAGTGGCAATACCAAGATCAGGCCTGAACCCATTGGTAAACAATGGTAAACCGTGGGCTAAACACCATGTTTTGGTCCGGGTGGAAGGCGTGCAACATTTATCAGCATGACTGAGACCTTTTGTCTGAATTTACTGTGACATTTTTTGGGAAACATTTCTGGACTTGTAGGACAAGTTTTTAACCAGCAGCACCAAGACTTTTGCTGAAATCATTGGTAAACAGGGCCAAAACAGCAATTTAATGTCTGGGTGTTGTGGGGGGCACATGACATCATGACTCAGACCATATTTCTGTCTCAACTTTATGCACCATTTTTCTTGTAACATTTCTGGACATGTACAAGCTGTTCTAGATTCAGCATGAAAACAATGTAAACAGTGGACCAAAGACCATGTTTTGGTCTGGGTGGAGGTTTGGGTGCCGTATAACAACATGGCTGAGGCCTGATTTCTGTCTGAATTTATTGTAACATTTTTTGGGAAACATTTCTGGACTTATGGGGCATGTTAGGCAGTGGCACCACCAAGATCAGGCCTGAAACCATTGGAAACAGTGGGCCAAACACCATGTTTTAGTCTGGGTGGAAGGCATGCAACATTTAACAGCATGACTGACACTTGATTTCAGTCTGAATTGAATGTGTTATTTCTGTACTTACTATATATAAGCCCTGTTCTGCACAGCACAGTGTAGACTGGAAGGGAGGGACCAAACTTAACATTTGTGGCAAGTGCAGGACACGTGTTAAGCACTGAAACCATATTTATGTTTAACTTCACAATAAAATTGCTTATGTTTCTGTGATTGTTGTGTACATCTTTGGACTGTTGCTACACACAACCACGACTGCTGCAACATCAGAGATTTTTGGAAAAACATTTTTGTTCATAGGAACAATACTTGACATTTGTGGACAGGAGGAGAAAACATATGAATGAATAGCACAAAAGAAAAACAAAGGTAAGGTGTTTATGGGTACAGCACTACTGACTAACACATGAGTACAATGGGGGGAGGGGGACAGGCTAGCTCAGGGGTAGGTTAATATGAGAGGGGGAAAAAGAAATCGGTGAACAAGGAAAAGGACTGAATACTATGGGGAGCATAACATTACACATAAGTAACACACCACACAAAACCACTGGACAAAGACATATTAATGACAACAAAGAAACAAGAGGATATAGAGGAAGATTAGAGGACAGAAAAGATCTTTTGTTATTTTCTTATCTTTTTTTTCTTATTTTTTGAGGGTGGAGAATGGAGAGAAGAGAAGAGAAAAATATCAAAACACAGTGACAGAACACAGGAGGATAGGATTCAGAATAAGAAAAAGCAATTAACTGCTGCTGACTTCCATTACTTAGTTTAAATCTGCTCAGAAGTGCCACCACCACCACCATGTTGCAAGTCCACCAGGAGGTTGAGAACTTGTTGCTGGTCCTCCATTATTTTGTTGATATACCCCCTGGCCTCTCTGAACTCCTGGTGGAACTGAACTTCAGCCTTCACAGCCACCAGGTCTTCACTGGTGACCACCTGACCAGCTGCAGCCAGTGTGGGCTCAGCATCCTGATGCTGATGATGCCAGCGACTGTGGGGGGATTGTGCTTCTGGTGCTGCTACCTCCTGCTGCTGCTGAGTCTGACTACGGCACCCCCTGCATGGATGTCAACTCACCACAGACACAGAAGGGCTGCCTTACTCCTCCTGTCTCTCTTCCCCTTCTCTGTGTTCCTCCACACTGCTGCATCTTGCTACTGATGCCAACTCTTTTTCTTTTGTCCACCACTCTGCTGTGTGGTGGTGCTTGAGATGGCTCCTCTGGCCAGCAGTCCCTAAATGTGCCCCACTCTTGCCCCGGCGAGCACTTCTTCCACACATGTTGCAGATGATGACACTTTCATCTGCAGCATTTGTGGTAAAGAATGACAACACTGTGGACAACCTTTGTTGTTGGGGGGGTGCCAGCTGATGTCCCAGGTTCCATAACATCCTGCTCCTGCTGTGGGGGGGTCACAGGCTCCTACTACCACTGCTGGCGGTTGGAAAAGGGCTCCTGGTGCTGGCGAGGGCAGTGGGCATCTGCTGCTGGGGGATGTGACATGCTTGATCTTGCTGCTGCTGGGAGGGGGGGCACTGACTTTGGCTGCTGATGATGGGGTGGGGTGCCTGACCTTCCTTGTTAGTCCCCATAGGTCTAAATGTTCTCCTGTTATGGCGATTATTTAGAACAGCTTTGTTCTTCTGACCCTCACCTTTCCCATCCATTATGAAAGTAAAAAAAAAAAAATCTTAACAGAAAACTAAAGAAAAAAAATCAGAGGAAGAGAAAGAGTGTGATGGAGACACACACATACACACACACACAAACACATACACACACAAACACACACACACACACGCGCACAAGCTCACTATAATTTAACACTCAGAAAAATACACATACATAAGAAGTCCTACCAAAGAATGATGAAGAAATTAACAGTTTTTAAAACACACAAAATGTGTAAAAATACAATACATACAAAAATTCTCCTGCTGCTTAGCTCTCTGACTATCTCTGGCAGAAGCACGAGCAAAAGGAAGCAGAATCAGGGACTTCCTGCCTGACTGCAGACACACATGTGACCTGCAGAGAGTAAATCATGTGACAAAGTCTGATTTCGCCCACATTCACCCAATTTCGCCTAATACTAACGCAAGGCAAAATTTACCGGTTAAATTGATAGTGAAATTTCACCATAAGTGTTTAATTTCACGAAATGTTACACATGGTGAAATTGATGATTTCATCAGGGTTTTGCTGGCAAAATAACATTTTGCAACATCTCTACTCTGGCAGACCTGTTCAATGCCTCCCTGGATTCAGGGAGTGTATTGCAGGATTGGAGGATGACACACGTGGTGTTCCTCCACAAAAGCGTCCCCAAGGGTGAGCCGGGGAACTCCAAAACAGTAAGCCTCACATCCATCGTGGAAAAGCTGATTGAAACAATCCTGAGGGAGAGGCTAGTTTCCCTCCTAGAGGCTAATTGGCCGCAGAACAGCAGGCAACATGGGTTTGTCTCATGCAGATTCTGTCAGACCAACCTGGTGGAGTACTTTGATTGGATAACCAGGCAATTAGACAGGACCCATGCAGTGAATGTCCTGCACCTGGACTTCAGTAAGGCATTTGATTTGGTGCCGCATAGCAGGTGAAAATGAGAATTTTGCTGAGCAAAATGTTTTGCAAAATTCGTGCATTTTGCCCATGAATTTCGTGGGTGTGAAATGCGAAATTCTAGTTTGTGTTCCATGGTGTCTAAGATGTGATTGGGAGGAAGGGATGGCTTAGGGGGATGGTGAATTTACTCTTTAAAATTCTGAGCCAAGTGCAATTACAGAGCACAAAGAGAAGTAGAATTAATCTCAAAACAGGGTTTCAGAAGTACTGCTTCCTTGTAAGAGTGCTCCTAAAGACAGATTCCTCTTACTGAGCACAGCACTCCAGTATTTTATAGCTACTGAAAGTATGTTCACAACTCGTCCATTCAATGGGTTCCCCAATTCAGAAACTAATAAGCTTAATTCTAGGGAGTCTCAACTGGTCAAGAAAGAAAAACAACAGAAGAAAAAGAAAGGAGAGAACTATACCACGGCTCTGTCATGACAGCGGTGGTAAGGGGGTTAAAGACTATTACCTGACTAGCATACCCAAATTAACATAAACCAAGTATGAACTGTTTCTCCCCAAAGGTGCTTCCTCCACAGTGCATCTGGCAGTCATGTCAGTCACTTCAATACACATCGTAAGGTCACCTAGGCCCCCCCCCGATGGCCCTCTTGTAGAAACAGGGGAAGGGCTGCAGTACGAAGCTGACCGCATCTTAAACCAATTTAGTTGAGCAGTTTAATGTACAGTTCTTTTGCTATGCAGCCAAAGTGGGTGAGGCGGGGGGGGGGGGCATCTGAGTTCACAAAGGGAAGAAACAGTCTAACCCCACCATCATGGGGCTTACAGGCCCACTTAGAACACACATGTAACCTTAAAACTGGAGCTACTCTAACTCACACTTAACTTAAGCTAACATTATGTTCAGGGACCATGCAGTAAGGTGATAACCAAAGAACACCAATGCTCTGAGGGAAGCCTCCTTGGATTGCCCTGCAAAGAAAAGAGGTTAGTTAAATAGAACATCTATGTAGGCTATGCTACTGAAACATTAAAAAATGGTCACTTCAGTATCGTTGGACTGGCCCAGCAATGTTGCAACATCACTTTGGATACCTGCTGATAGTGGAAGAGATGGAGAGCAGCAGCCAAACTACTCATGGAAATTGACAGCAACATTTCTCCAGACCCATAAGAGGGCTTGAAAACGTGTAGCAATCCAATCCCGTGGCAGTCATCTGCATCATTCAGTACATGATGCACAGTTCATAATGGAAGCAGTCACTTACCAGAACAAAGATGAACATGCATTGCTCTGATGTCACGGGGTGGGGCAGGGTTGTACAATCAAGGATAACTACTATTTTTAAAAAAAATCCAACCATAAACATGCCATTTCTGCTTGCGTTGGGCCCATGTTCCCAAAACAGAAATAACCACAGTGGAAGGAGGTGTCAGAGCCTCCAGAGCAAAAATTCCCAATGGCAGCATCATGGTAATCAGTCCGCCCATTACCTAAGATAATACTTACTGTTCCCTGACCACCACCAAAACTGTCATTAATCGGGCATTCACCTGGAAATTCAGGAGACTGAAAGTCACATCTCATTGCTGCTGCTATGCTGGCGGGGAAGAATAAGCCTATCCATCCTCTTCATTTGATTCTGTGATGCAGTCTGCCCAGTCTTGACAAAAGGGTGCCCAATCTGAACTTTTGTCCTTCCTGGGATCAGGATCTTAATTGTGATACCCCACAGGGTAAGCCAGATTAAGATTAGAAGATGCCAAGTTGCTAAGTGCCACATTGCGATACAAGACCTTAATAGGAGTGTCACTTTGAGAATTACTGCTGGCACCAGAGAGCTGGCGTTGATGACTTCTGCACCAGGTTCTCAGGGAGAAAGCCTTTTTCTCTGGCATATTTTTATTTCTTCTTGTGGGTCTGCCTCTCAAAACACATTGCAACAGGACATAATCATATTCTATCTGCAGTCTCTTTGTCATTGGTTCAAAATTTAGAATTCACAATTGATTCGGTAAAGCAAATCCGGGTGCTGTCTACCACAGCAGTGCACCTGAAACTAAGCCTGCCACCATGCCGATCACGCTTGCCCCAACGCAATTGATGGTTGACGGGGACAATGGATCATGGGCAGACTATATAACTCCTATAGTTTACTCGGCTGCAGCTAACTAATTAGCCACTCCAGCAGTGTTACTGCTGAGAAAGTAACATACAGATGCAGCACTTGCACTTCGACCCAAGGAAAGGCAATTTCTTTGCTGGGCCTGTAAACAAGCTTGACAGGAGGAACTTACATTTTTGTTATTAAATACATGTTTATAGCATAGAAATAACACATCTATCTCTCTATGAATCATTTTAAGATGTGTATCCCTGTCAGCCACTATATTCACAGGAGGGAGTCAAACCATGAGTGCACTCGCAAGACAGTGAAATACAGAAATTCACCAGCAAGAGGCTGCATTTCACCAGAGATTGGCAACATTTTGCCAGTAGCAGGTGAGTTCCACATTTTGCGGTGAAACACACGATTAAATGGGCAAAATTTGTGATTTCGTCAGCAGAATGTTACATTTCGCACTGGCAAAATATTTTGAGAAATGCGTGAATTTCACGAAATATGTCATGGAAGAAATTCACATATTTTGCACATCTCTGCAGACATTAATACCTCTTGTTTGTGGTACAACTCTAGTCAGACATGAGCTACCACAGTTTCCTCTGCCCATGACCATGCATTATCTCAGTTAGACATTGACCATGTCAGTATCCACAGCTTCAATGATGGGGCCCCACATTTGTTGAAATGCTGAATTTTGCCCATTGTGTGCTAGTTGGCACCTCTCTAGGTACATATAGAACATTAGAATGTTGAACCAATGTGCAATAGTGGGAGCTGTTTTACTCACCCAATGCTGTGCCACCGTTTTCCTAGCCATGGCCAATGCAATCTCTCACAGTCTATGTCTTCCCCTGTGAACCAACCAGTCTTCAACCCCCAGCATGTACTCCAGTGTTGCATCAGGGAGTGCAGTCCTCAAGACTTTTTGCATATCCCTGTGCATTTCCACCCAAAAAGAAGCCACGCTAAAGGAAGACACGGCCATGTGTGAGAAATCACCTATTATGCTACATGAATCTCTGGTCACTAAACTTTATGATATGGGCATCAATACTTATATCGTTGCCATACCTCTCAACCTTACTTCACCAAAATATGTGACACGATGTGTGACAAATGAGCAAGATGTGTGACATTTCGTCTAACATGGCACTGCAAGCTCAGAACACTATAGCTATCAGTGCAGTAATGTCATAATGTTTTTGGATAACTGAGCACAATAGATTGTTATGAATTTCTGCTTTAAAGTCTCAGTGGGGAATGTGGAGTATCACCTTCCCCATGATGGACAAAGGGTTTCTGCGAGGTAAAATGAGTGACGTACCACATAATGTGTGATAGTTGAGAGGTATGATCGTTGCATGGATTAAAAATTGGCTGATGAATAGAAATCAGAGGGTTTGTGTACGTGGTAAATTGTCCGGTGAGGGGAGTGTGAGTAGTGGTGTACCCCAGGTGTCCGTTCTGGGGCTGTTACTCTTTGGACTATTCATAAGTGATATGGGATCTCAATCAACCTGTCAAATAGCTAAGTTTGCGATGATACAAAAATTGGGGGGGGGGGGGAATTGATTCTTTTCAACAGTATAATAACTTATGTAAAGATCTGGCCTCTATTCTAGATTGGGCAAAAAGGAATAAAATGATCTTCAACCCCAAGAAATGTATAATTACTACATTTTGGCAAAAAAAAAATTCAGAGTATACATACTACATGGGTGGGACCCCATTAGAATCAGTATGCAAGGAGAAAGATCTAGGAGTAAGTGTCAACAACACTCTATCACACTCTGACCATTGTGTGCAGATGGCTAGGAAGGCCAATTATTTGACCAGGGCAGTAAAGAGATCCTTTGTGACCAAAGATTCACAGTGTGTTTTGCAGGTCTATAAAATGTTTGTAATATATGGATAAGCCTATATAATACTATACTAAGTTATACAAATATCTCCCAGTAATACATCACTGCTCGTAATAATACTATCCTGGAAAGTGATAATGCTATCATCTTTGCTGATAATACTACAGTTCAAAGGTCATCTCCAACTGAAGTATTATCAATGGATCCATATATTATAAAATGTAACAGAAAGATAAGTGTTTTACAAAGCAGTAATACCATCTCGAGGTTTTGGGGACTGTAGGACCTCTCGAGCTTCGCTCTCAAGGTTCCATGTTCCCAAACCCTCTCGATGGTTTTAGTACCTTGGAATACACACTTATCTATCTAGTATTCTATTTATTATCCTTCACTATGATTATGACTCCCCCTTTTGGTGCCATATCTGAAAAAAAGATGAAAATTCACTAGAGGGTCCACACAGAGGGCTAACTAAGGGTTTACGTGGTATGGCCAATCTAGAACATGATGATCGACTAGAAAATCTCAGGCTGTTTAGCCTTAAAGAGAAGAAATTTAGGGGAGACCTCTTGTTTCTGTATAAACTATTACAGAATGATGACTTGATGGTGAATTTGGGAGTACAGTATACCAACAGAACACCACATTTAAGATTGCACAATAAACAATTAGTGCAGAGAGCGAATACCAATAAAAAGTTATACTACGTCACCATCAGAGCAGCCCGTAGTTGGAATTCACTACCTGTATCTGTAGCAAGTCAAAAGACATTAGATAGTTATAAGAGAGAGAGCCTTACAAATATACTTGCCATTTAAGGACAGTACAAAGACCAACTGGATGGTGGGAGACAATCTTGATAGGCCTATGGCCAGCTTTTGTTGCAGTAATACCAAGATACATTTAGGACAAGACTGTTGTCATGTGGAGAAGTATTTATGCAGTTTCCATGGTATCAAGTAAGTTTGGTATATAAGTGTATTAGGTACCAAACAACTGTGTACATGATTTATAGCTGCTTGCCAAGTCTCTGCATCAGTATTAATACCCAAGTTATGTTCCCACTGGGTTTTAACCTTGACTGTTAGGGCTGGTGCTGCTTTTAGAAATAATTTCTAGAGCCAACCAGATGGCAGGTGGTGCTGGAGGTTGAAGCGCTGGTCGCTACACCTCGCGCCATGCCAACAACCCGGGTTCAGGAACGAGCCTGGGCTGCCAGGGGTCAGCAGGGGCAAGAGAGTATTGAGCATCTGGGGGATTGCTCTCCTCTCTCAGGGGAGGGAGGTTCTGTCATCCCACTCAGTGACTGCCCTCTGGTGGTGGCTGGAAGGCAGTGTGGGTTGGGATGCACATACTGGTGTGCTTATGACACTGGGATGGTGGGGCTGGAGGAAAATGAGGAACAAAAAACTGAGCTGGCAGGCTCCATGATGGCCCATTGTGTCCCCTGGTCAACCCAGCTTCTGGATTATGCTGTGGGGAGAGGAGAAAGCTGGTACTTCCCTCCCTGACCCCACCGTGGGGGGTAAGCTGTGGGGGAAATGTGCAGTTCAGTCTGAGTGGATATGTGCAGGCACAAAGGATGAGTTCCTCTGAAGGAAGCTCATAGCCACCTGCCAGGGTTCCAGGGTGTAACAAACCACTATGGAAAAAATAAATAATTTGTAAAGGATAGTTGTCAATGGAGTGACTGGCTGTGGGCTGTGTATGGCTTCCTCTATTGGGGTCATTAACAGATTTGCTTCTGGAAGATAGCTTCTAATCCTTAAATAGGTAAAAATAATCCCCTGGTTGAATCCCATACTGTTGCCTTAATTCAGTAAAAGCTTTCAATCACCCCCTCATTGAGCAAATCTCTCACAATATCTAAATCTAACCTCCGCCACCATAATAAGGCCTGGTGCAAAAAATATCTGTAAAGTTCATATAAATAGCTTCCCACTCCATACTAGTTTGTTGATTACACTGTTTAGTTGTCCAAAAAAATACTCAGGTACCCTGATGGGGAGATTTTGAAACAAATGCAAACACTTAGGTAGCAAGTTCATTTTGGTTGAGTTAACCTGGTCTATCAGACTAAGTCTTCCCATTTTTGACAGTCAATACAGATGTCATTTAGTAGCTTCGCATAATTCTCTTTGTATAGGTGTGCCGCTTTGTTAGTTATCTTCATACCCAAGTATTTTAATGATTGCACTTTTGTTAATTTCAAAGGGGAGTCTAAATGATAATTAGAGTTCTCCTAGTGCAGAATCAGAATTTCGCTCATAGACCAATTGTTCTTATGCCCAGCTAACAGGCTATATTCTGGTAACATTTCATGCAGAACTGGAATACCTTGCTGGGGATCATGGAGATACAGTAGCATATCATCTGCAAATAATGCAAGCTTATAATTCTATCCTCCAGCTACCATTCCTTGAACCCACTCATCTTGTCAGACAGCAGCAGTCAGGGGCTCCAGGGACATCACATATAAGAAGTGGACATCCTTGTCTCATACTCTGGGCCAGGTGGAGGGATATAGTTAATATACCATTTACCAAATGTGTGCAGTAGGTCCGTTATGCAGTGCTCAAATCCACTTCAACATTGTTGCTTCCCCCATGCCAAACCTTTGCAAGATCTCAAGTACTTTATTCCACCCTATCAAATGCCTTTTTAGCACCCAGGGCTAACATACCAAGACTACCCTTATTTTTCTTTACTAACCACCTCCATAAAACATTAAGCATATGCCTGACATTTAGTTTTCCTTGCCTGCCTTTAATAAACCCTGTTTGGTCTTCATGAATTATTGAGGGCAAGACATTTTCTATTTTGTGAGCAAGGATTCTGGCCACTATTTTATAGTCAGCCATCAGAAGAGAAATAGGCCTATATGATGAATAGCACGTAGGGTTTTTGCCGTCTTGGAAGACTGTGATGGGGGCGGCTCTCATTGAGGGAGGCTGCTCGCCACTTTTAAGGGAGTTGGATATCATATCTAACAAAAGAGTTCATATAGTGGAAAGAAACAGTTAAAAAGAAATCTATCAGGAATCCATTCCGTCCCAGAGCTTTGCCCACTTTTAAGTGCTTAACAGCTCTTTCAATGCCCTTCCACCTGATTGGTTCATACATCTGAATTCTATCTTGTTCCCATATTGATGGTAGACTAGCTTTGGAAAATAACTTCTCAAGTTGTTCTCGAGATGGTGAGACCTCAGAAGCATACATAGACTCATAGTATGCACTAAAGCAGTGGTTGTCAACTTTTTTTGGTCCGGGGACCCCCTGGCAAACTATCAGCAATGTCAGGGACCCCCTACCAAAAATGTGTACATATAGTTACACATTTAGTACCTTGTTAGCACTAGTTTTGCATCCAACAGCTTTTATACGGTATAGTCTTAATTAAGCTAAATAATAATGACTGAATAATAATAGCAGAAAAACAAAATTATAAAACATTTTTATTTAAATAAAAATATAAAAAAACATGTCATAATTAGCAAAGTGGACTAGTATACAAGTACACTTAAATTTCCATACAAAAAGTAGCAAAATGCTGAGCAACAGAGCAATTGAACAATAAAAAAAAAATTACCAATGGAGGGGATACGCAACTGAGCGTCACAGTACATTATTAAGCCACTGAATAACCAGACATACTGAACTGTGGAATAACCTGAATTATCTTGCACAAAAGTAGCAACATGGTGAGCAACAGAGCAAATGAGGAAAAAAACAAAACAATTAACATTCAATGGGGAGGGGTTCCTGATTGAGCACCACAGCACATTATTATGCCACTAAATAACATGATGTACTGAGCTAAGGAGCAAAAACTATAGAATTGAACTGAGCAACTTAGCAGAAACATTGCACCCCTGTATTTAGAATCACAAAATCAGTAGCAGAATACATACTTACCAAGCCGAATAATTTTGTATGGAATGCCAGAGGAGTGCAGAGACGGATGGCATGGAGCTGCGATCTGCAGCAAGGAAATGAGCTACTGGATACGCAGATACACAAAACTTAAAATAAAGATATGGCAAGTGATTCCACTTAAAAGAACTGGGTAACAATTACATATTTCAAATAATTAATGGCTCTAATTAAACCTTACTCTCTCGGGCTCGCGGACTAAATAGGAACATAATAGTGCAGATCAGGAGCAATCACAGCAGTTCCTTCCATACTCGTCACATTCAATGAGGCAATTAATTTGATCTCACATCAGAGCAAGTGATTTAAGGACAAACAAGTCATGAATTTTAGTATAGGAACTTAAGTTTTTCATTAATACTGATTAATACCGTATAATGGCTTACTCGGTGTTGCAAATGAGTGTTTGACTATATTTGACTGGGGATTCCACCATCGCTTACTCACGGTTGCAATTTGGGGAATTTTACCACACTTCCATTTGAATGCACAGCTTCACGGACCCCCTGGCAGGTGCTCGCATGCCCCCTTTGGGCCGCGGACCCCCGGTTGACAACCACTGCACTGAAGCATTCACCAATTTCCTGATCTCCAGTTTGCATGTTATTACAACTATATTTATTTGCACTATATTCTTAAATCCTTCTCTATTTCTAAGATGCCAAGCCAGCCACTTCCCACCGTATCACCCTCAAAATAATGCCCCATTTGAGTAAGCAGCATGTCTCTTTCAATTTTAATATTGTGCACCACATTATACTCCCATTTAAGCTTCTGCAAGGAGCTATAAGACTCAATGGTTGGGTTACTCCTGTGCTTGCTTTATGCCAGTATTATCTTTTTTCTAAGGCTTCCATGTACTGATTATCAACCTTCATCATATGAAATTATTTTCTCTCTAAGAACTGCTTTCAATTCTTCCCATGTCACTTGCACAGATGTGTTTTCCAGGGAACTACTCAGGAGATAATCCTCTTTTTTCTTTTTTCTATATTGTTGTAATTCTTCTTGTTTTTTTAATGTGGGTCTAGTTTCCAAGCTCTCTTAGCAGGTGGAGTGCCAATTCCAGCCAGAGACGTGACTACTAGTGAGTGGTCTGAAGTCAAAATAGGGTCATGTATAACTGTGTTAACAGCTCCCGATAGGTCTTATGATACTAGCATCATATCCAGCTGGGCATAGGCCTTGGCAGACTGTGAATAAAACATGTAGTTCCTCCTTCTTGGATTTAAGAGTCTCCAGGAATCAACCAGCCTGAAATACAACATCAGAGCTCTAAGTGCCTTTGTACTTTTTGTTGGCTGTCCCTCTGGTATAGAGGACCTATCGATAATATTATGCATAAAACAGTTACAGTTACTGCCTAGCAGCCAAGATCCCACAAAACTGGCCATCTTGAGGGAAAGATGTTTAAAAAAGTTCCGTATTATCTATACTGGGCACATAAATTGACCCTAGTGCTATGGTATGACCTGTGTTGAGTTGTATTTGTAGCAATACATACCTTTCCCTGCTGTCTGTAGTAGTCTGGGTTACTACCCCTGGAATTCTAGGTCTTAACCAGGTTGCTGCCCCCTCTAACTTTTGTTGTAAAATATGAGCCATACCACCCCCCTTCCCCAGGATTTTAGCCATGTGTATCTCCTCCTTGCAGGTCATATGGGTGTCTTGTAAACACATATTATCTTCAAGCTTATCTTTAATTTTCCCTAGTACTTTTCTTCTTTTAGTATGTGTTTTTTAACCATTGATTTTCCAAGTACACATATTCAAATTGTTATCCATTGTACACATCAACAGTAGATGCTATGAACTTGTACACCAGCAAGCCTGTAGTTAAAATTTTATGCTATTTAATGGCCTTAATTAATTAACATAAACAGAAACGTTAACTATTAACCACAGCTGTGCTCTCTGCCTAAGTAAAGAGGCCAAACCAACAGCATCACTCTGCAGAGAGTACATTTCCAAATCCCCCCCAAACAGGAACAATTCCCTCCCCCCAAGAAATTATTTCCCAACAGAACAGTTAAAATATACCCCCTCCAACCTTGCACTAAACTTGTGCAGCATTCCACTTCTCTAGGGTGATCTACATTGCTATGGGCACCATACTACCCTTACAAATAACACTTAATAACTAAAGGCAGATGAGTACAGAAAAAAAACATTCAATTGTGATAGTACACACTATTTGTGATCAATTGAGTAGAGAGAATCAGAGAAAATCTGGTTAGGGGTGGCTGATGCAGTTATTCAAACTGAAGCAAAACCATGTAACTACAGAGCAATCCCCCAACTGCATGCTATGGTATTTCACAGTTTGCATTTGCTGCGGCTGCAGGAGGAAAAAATCCCTCCTAGTTGCACTAATCATGGCACTTGGCTACATGACCACTCCTGGCCGTGGCTATAGTCAAAACCATTTACATCTGGTAGCTGTATGCTCCTAGACAGAAGATTGTTGTGTTGGTCAGTCCTCTGCAGCACCACTATGCCCCACTGTCCAATTACACACCCCAACCCATTTCGCTCATGCATTTAGGACTGAGACATTAACTTTTTAATTATCAAAAAAGAAAAAACAGTGCCCTTATTGCTGGTTTATAACTCAACAGTTAGTGTCATACATGCTGGCAGTTTAATCCCCCCTCCTGACAATACTCACAGCCCTAGCTGTGATCGAGGGGGGTTAGCTGTGGTGGGAATCAATCCTGTAAACTCCACCTATGGATTCCATTAGTGGGGCCCTTGTGTCAGCCAGCAGTCTCCCCGAAATAAATCCTTCATACAGCCAGAAAAGTGTGAAATTATTCAGTGTCAGGCATAAGCCCCAGTCAACTCATTGTGAGCTAAAGCGAACAATCTTCCCCAAGGAAAAGTCCCTCCATTGTGCGCACCTACCGCCCTGGATTACACTGGAATTCTGCAGACAGTTTGCCCATCTGGTAACCATGGTGACCTAGTTTGCAACACAGTGAGGTAGAAGAGGTGGGACTTAAGTTCCTGGCCACTCATTTTATTGGGGCAGCAATTTCTCTCCTGGAGCTCCAATTGGCCAGTGTCTAACAAGCTATTTTCACCTCCCTTCACTACTATTTCCCAACTAGTTGGCTCCTTCTCTGAATGTGCAGATTTGTTTCCCAAGGTTCAGGCTTTTCCCCTTCTGTGGTGTTAGAGTAGAGGGTGTTTCTGTACCAGGGCACTAAGCTGAAGCTCAAATTGTGATGCAAGCATCTTTATCAACATTCATATCTACATCCATGCAGATTGCGTCATTCCTCCAACCAACCAACCAGATAGCAAGGAGGCATTCACTTGAAATTGACAATCATTCGATGCTCAATCAGACCAATTCTTAGTCAATTTCAGGCACTGATAGTGATGGCTAGCTGTTATACTTTGCCAGTGAGATACACCTACGAAGCACCAAGCAGGAAAATACCACATTGCCCACCAATGCAATCAAAAACAAGTGGTCATGATCAAGGCCACTGTTTTTTTGGTTTTACTGGAAAATCCAGTAAAATTCTGGAATTAGGGCTGCTTGAAGACCGGTAAAAACAAAGATTTCATGGAATCTGGCATTTTATATCAGATCAGTAAATCTACAAAACTTGTGTTTTTCTTTTAATTCCTTCCTGTACTATTTTCAATTTGCTCTATTTAATGCTTTGTATATTGTCTTCTTTAATTCTGATTATTTATGCACACACTAAAAGAATGATAGCAGAATCCCAGTAAAATCCAGAAATTAGAGTAACAATCACTGGTGTAATTCCGGAATCTGAAGACTTGAAAATGGAATTTCATTGTTTTAATCATCGCAAATCAGTGGCCTTGGTCATGATGCTTCCACACTGGCTTAGGTAAAAAACATATTGTTTAAATAGGCTCCAAAAGTTATGTTCCAACAAGCTTAGCTGTTGTAACTATTCACATTATTTCAATCAGTGCCAGCTACATTTCATGAGCTCATCGTATTTAACTTTCCTGCAGTTCATTATTTACATTTTACAGGTGGAATAACAGTTTGGTGCTTTGGCACTGAGCCACTACGGTCACAGTAGCACATTATGTTTTGGCATACCTTAAGTGAATTGGAACCCAACACTAATCTTTGAGTTGGTGTAGTTGTTCAGAGGTTTGAGCACCCCTCTGTCACAGTTGTCTCCATAGTCACATATTGCTCATATTGCTCATCTTCTTGTGGTTTCACAAAGTACTTTGGTGGGCACCCAGGCTTGACAACTTTGGATTTTGTAAGGTATAGAACTCCCAGCCTTTGTCATAGAGTGTTGCCTTCACCCCCGCAAACTTTCGTCTTGCAACTTGGAGATCTCTGGTGTAGTCCTGAAAGACTGACACTTTGCCATCTGTCTGGATTGGCCCATTCTTGTGAGCTGCTCTCAACTTCTTTTCTTTTCCTGAAAGCACAAGTACTTTATCAAATAATGCCTCAGTCTATCCCCAGGTTTGGGCACTGGACTAGTCCTATGTGCTCTCTGAATCTCAAATTCCCCTGCCGCCACCTCCATGCCCAGTTTGCCCACTAGCCATGCTTGTACAGCTCTCCCTCCTTCTTTCCCTTCCAGTCCCTCCAGCAGCCTGAAAATCCGAAGGCTGGACCTGCGGGCATTATTTTCTTGATCCTTGGCTCTGAAAAGCAAAAATTCCACCTTTTCACTCATTTCTTTCTTTTCTTTAACAAGTTCTGTCAGATTATCCTCTATATTGATGATTCTTTTCTCCTGATCTTTCAGCCACATGGTGTGTGATACAGATGCCTCTGCCAGTTCATTTACCATGCTCTGGAGATGGGATATTTGTGTAATAACATTAGTAAACCCAGCTTTCATTTTTTTCTGGAAGTCATGAATCATGCCTGGCAAAGCCGTGATCATTGGATCCAGTGAACCTTTCCCCTAGCCACCATCCATCAGGGCTAACTGGCACCTCTTGCAGCACTCCAAGGTGTCAGTTTGTGCTCTCTCTGCTTGTTCCAAAGGTAGGGTTCCTTGTTTTTTTTTTGTGTGTACCCATAGTGTTCTACTGTCCTTTCTCTTTGTTTCTGCAGGTATTTTCAAATAAAAAATTGTGCTATTTCTGCCACATATGCTGATGCCCACAGAGCTCTGCTAAAGGTTGACCACCATGCTCAGTATCTAGGCCATGCCCCTCCCTTCTAGTTACCTTGATTAGACTACCATTGGTACAGGCATCCCAGAGGGAAAGCCCCACCTATGACGGTAACCTAGAGGCTATTGCTCTCATTCTTGGGCACGACAGAGGTTCACTTCTCTAAGGTACATTTTTCCCCCCTGTAGTGCCCTCCCACCACACAAACCATAAATACCTCATCTTGTCATCCTGGAGGGGAGTGGGACATTGTGTTGCCACCCACAATGCCTATGCCACCTCACGCCCAACACAGGAGGCACTGATGCCCTAAGGATGTTGAAGCCTAGTCATCCCCCAGAGACTGAGCTTCAGCAGTGCACCCTAGATGTTTGGAGATCTCTTACCTTTAGTGCTTGCCATACACACTCCTTTTTAGTGCCTTGTTACACTGTGTATAGGGTTGGTGGGTAGGATGCTGTTTTTTCAACCATGCTGTTCAAGGCCACTGCAAGTGTACTACAAGAGAAGCATTCATACTGAGAGCACTGAAGGTTAACCACCATCACCCCTAGTAGTTAAGTTTGAACTGTTTACCCCAAGACTTTTTGGTATTTCTCATCTGTAGTGTCTGCTTTCTACACTTAGAAGAGCATGGGAGAAAGAGACACTTTCTTAGTGGACATGTTTGCACTTTTCTTCTGTATAATCCCTGCATGGACATTTCTGAGATTTTTTTTCATTAAGTCACTACAGTGGTGGTCTTTCTTTTTAATGATAGTTATACTGAATGTTGATCCTTTTACTATCATTTGTAAAAAAACAATATTGACAGAAAAGATAGAAGTGTAACCCCTATGCCACTTTTGGCAAGTTTGCACCCCCATAAAACAGAACTAGTACCCACATATGGCATACCATTTACTTTTAGCAGAAATTCTAAGATTGGTACCACCCCTTGCTTTAGGATGTATACCAGACTCATTATCTAGAGGAAGGGGGGGAATGGGGGTACAAGAACCAAAATTAATCTTTGTAAACTACAATCAGGTTCAGGGAAGAGGATGCTAGGTGTATGCTAGACCTACTGCTGAGGGGGCTACAGTAATTCCACACAGAAGCAATGATCAGAATGTCCAAAGCAGCAGCTGGGATTGTGCAGTATGGCTTTATTCATAGTTGTTACCAAACCATCAGTGAACCCCCAAGGGTCGGTCATGGCAAACAAGTACATTTTCTTTCCACTACTCTTAGCTAGGCAGTACAATTCCCCATTGAAACAATTCCTTTCTTTTCCCCATGGTGTATGCTCATGGACTGTGCCACACACCCAAACACATTTCCATTTCCCAAGAGTTTATTTATGTGGTTTGTTTGCCACACACTTAGAACATCTTCTTCCCAATAGGTGTATACCTGTGATTGTCATCACCCACTTCATCCCACAGCAATGGCCCTTGCTCATGGTAACCTGGTGCCCATCAATGAATCAATTAGCTTTGCCTTGTAGGCTCCCAGATGGCATTCATACCACCCTTTGCCCCAACCGACAGCCTGCCATTCCTTCAGGGCTATACCACGTAAGCCGTCATTCCCCACTGAAATGCTAAAGACTCTGAACTTTATTTCAAATCACTCACTTGGGTGAACAAGGGGCACTGACAGGTGTGATCTAGTCTTATCTTTGGGCGCACACACCCCAGAACAAACCCCTAACTAGAGAACTTGCCTCCCATATTGTACTCACAGTTAAGTTGCTCCTTCCTTTAGGCATGGAAACAACCCAAAAACACACTTTCCATTCAGTACTCATAGATTTTTTTCCACATTCCTTTAGGCATGGGAACAACCAGAAAGCACCCTTTTCCTTGGTAGTTTATCAGAAAAGTCTCACACAAAGGCCTTCTCAGAGGCAGCCGTACACACACAATGACCTTCAGGAGATTGCCCCTTGGATCCACTGAACTAGCAGTCCCTTTCACTTCTCCTGGAGTGAACATCAATGAATCCTGCTGAAGAAAGTTCTCCACCACTTCACTGGAAGCTGGTAATTATAATCCCAATGAGGGTGAGAAACTCAGGGCCCTCTGACTCAGAGCCCCAGTGCCAGAGCTCCTGCCACTATGACTTTCAAACTAAGACTCACTGAACATTCTAAAACTTTCCCAAAGTAGCTGACTCAGAAAGGTTATGCTGCTGCAAAAGTTCTAAATGACATAATCATCCTTCCATCAGGCTAGCTAAGTACATACGAACATACGAAATGCCAGCAGAGACAGGCCTCATGATCTATCAAGTCTTCTCAGTTGTGCAGCTAGCCCCTCAACTTGCAGCTGCTCCATTCTCCCCTCCCCTTCCCTCCTCTTAACAACCCCCTCACTCTGTCCCACCACCTCTTTGATCCCCCACCATTCTACATGCTACCACTTCCTCAGGCAGAGTATTACGCTTGTCTACTGCCCCTTCTATGAAAAAGTGTCTCCTGATTTCCCTCCTGAATCTCCCCCCCAATCTCAGTCAATGCCATCTAGTGTTCCTCCCCCCTTCTGATCAGAAGAATCCCTTCCATATTAGTTTTGTTTATTCCTTTTAAGTATTTAAAGGTTTCAATCACATCCCCCATCCCTTCTCTCTTCCCGGGAATACATGTAAACAATGATGTCATTGTGTAAGCAGCCCATAAATGAGTTACTTACCAGCTGCATTTTCTACCTGCCTAAGACTAATACTAATGGGATTCTAGTAACCCCAGTGGACTGGCTGGTTACAGAAGTTTTTATAAAGTTTTACACAGACATAACTGCAACAAGGGGTATGTATAATTTTGGAAGCCATATTTTACTTAATTGAAACAATTTTTCCCCAGGTTCTAGTGTCCCAGTTGTTGCATAGTAGGCCCAACAAAGGCTTTACGGAGTAGTAAAAATGCAATTTTTTGTTAGTTTTAAATGGATCAATCATTGCAATCCAGAAAAACATGGGTTCTAAACAGTTTTAGGGTTATGTTTTGTGCTTTCGTCTGTGTAATGTTTACTTGACTTTTTTGTGATTATTATTAGAGACCCATGTTTTTCTTAAATAAGAAATAACAAGACATTAAGGTATAAAAAGAAATATGAAATTCAAGGTATAAAAAGAAATTCAAGTTATAACAAGAAATAATAAGAAATTCAACATATTAAAGAAATAAAATGAAAAAAACACATGCATAAAGTGGCACCATATAAATAAATGCTTGCAGCAGCAGCTGTTGTGTAGGCTCTGTTGTTACCACAGAGACAGCCCACAAGGAAGCAACATCAGGATTGTTTCAGTCACAAAACTTTGCATAATAGCACAATGCTGCTTAATACAATGTATACTAGGAATGTGATTTCTAGTGTGTATAAGATCATTTTGAGGTAGTTTATGAATGTAAATGTGATAGCAAGAAATAAAACTAAATTTTCAATGAACAGAAAGAAATAACAAGAAATTCCGGAAAAATAAACAGGCACATTACAAAAAATAAAAAGAATTTCACAGTTCTCTAATTATTATCAAGTGACCATAGTGGCCGTGTCATTGTATTGACACAGTTCCAGTCAATGTTATTCCATGTAAAAAGCTAGTAAGATAAAAAAAAAAAAGACGAAAAACATTTGCAGACAGAAAATATTATTTGTAAAATGTACCAGTTGCATACCTCTCAACTGTCCCTGATTTTCAGGGACATCCCTGATTTTGCCTCAAAATGTTACTCCATCCCTCTAAAAAATTTTGTTTCCTTAGCTAAAAAGTGGGGATTATACGCACAAAATAATGTTGAGCATTAAAGTTACAGACGTATTCTTCTTTAGAAAATGCATTTTTTTCACTAAGCACCATATTAGACCTGCTTTCTGGGTGGATATCTCTAATTTTGAAAACGTGTCCCTGATTTTGTTCCTTTGTCCCTGACTTTTTTAAGCCTTGTCCCTGATTTATGAGGCAGGAGGTTGAGAGGTATGCCCAGTTGTTACATTTTATTTGTATATTATCTTTATCTTTCATTCTGCTCATTATTAATCATACCATCATTCTTAGTCAGTCAGGATTATTTCTAAACATTTCAGATACTCTTATAACCATAAGAGAGTTCTTCAGCTGGCATAGTCCATTTCTCAGCAAGGAGATGCTATAATATTCTACAAAGTAAAACATTTTGATGTTAAATTAAAATTACATTTTTTAAACAAATATCTTCAGCAAGATTTGTAATATATTTAGAGGTACAGTTATCAAGTCTTTTGTGGTTATAAAAACTTATTTGTGAGTCTTTTATGGTTATAAACACTTATTCTCAAGTCCTTTATGTGCCAGAACTGCTCAGTTTTGATTCACAGTTCTCTCACCTGAACAACTATAGAATGTACTTTTATAACCATAAGAGACACAATAACTGTACATGTTAATATACATTAGAAGGTTTTTTACCTTCTAGTGTGATGTGAAGAGCAATTTTACGGTAGCTGACAAACCGTATCTAGCTCTACAATAGCATCCAAGGTCAGGTTCCCTCATGTCTAGTCTGGTTAGTCAGTACCTTGAGTAACGAGCCATCAAGAACAGTCAAGGCTATCACTTTGCACTTGCCTATCTTCTTACAGTTTGTCAGTGGATCAATAGAGCCCACAGGATGAAGGGCTTGAGGAGGCATACCCATGCACAGTACTGTTTTTGTATTACACCCCTGCTGACTTTTAACCCTGCACACAACAATGTTTATTTATAGCATTCGAAAACAGTGTCACCAAGCATCACAACTAGTTTCAACTGTGGACATCATAACATTACTTATCAAGATATCTTTTATCATGAAGGAACCCGAAGCTGATAACCACTGTATTCCCTTTCATACTACTACAAATTTGTGACTTCTCTCATTGTGACATCAGGAGTGACCAATCTGGTTAGTTTTGATGTCACATTCAGTGTGATCACAAGACTTCTTGAACTTCAACTTCTTTATTTTTTTTAAAGCACAAACCAAAATATCTAAACACTTGTACAAAAGATAAAAAATGCAGCATAAAAACAACACATTACAATATCAGACAGTATAAAACAAAGAACCATAAAATAAATCAACTGTTTATCATCCAAAATCCAAAAATCTAACACCTTCTAGCTGCTGACAACCAACAGGTTCCATGTTGGACACATTAATTTGGTTTGTTTCTGGTCCATATCAGATTGTGTTTATATAATCCAGTTTTAGTTATTGTAGTATTTTTGCAATCCTTTGTTTAATTACCACATATACTGACATGTTTTATTCTAATCCTGTATTGCATTGATTACTTGCAATCCTTGTATAATCTCTTACCTGTTATCTGAAATGTCCTGACATGGAACCTATGTAAAGAGCTCTGAGCTCAAATGGTTAATCCAAGAACCGAAATAAAAAATAAAAATAAACAAATAAATAAATAAAAAGGCGAGACTGAATAATTAATTTTTTAGGGCCGACTTGAAGCTCTCCACAGTTGGGGATAAGGTCCTGCATGAAAGGTAACACTGTAGAACTAGATATGTTTGCTTTCAGGTGAAGTATTGTTCTTTATAGCTCACTTAATAACGTTGTGTACAAAAATATCAGATTAGTAAATGGCAAAAGAAAAATATTTCAGATAAAAAAAGTTAACAGTTAACTAATTTTAAAAGCTTAATTTTAATTTCTGGCTGTACACTTGCTGTATAATATCATTTTGTAAAGTCATTCAGCAGAACAAATAACAGGTGTGATAAAGATAGACATAAACAAAACTGCTAAGGGGTAAATATAATTTGCAAGTATTTTTTTCTTAATTGTAGTGAGGGAATTTTCAACAAATGTTTGGTGTCCCGGGTGATGCAGATTAGGCCTTGAATGTGTTTTGTTTTATAGAAGCTTTGCAATTTTTGTCTGTTACAGACTTGAACACTGGGAAATTAAACAATGTGAAAATGTTTTGGATTTGTTTTATTAATATTTTTGGTTATTCTTGTCATTGAACACCTGTTGGGTCACTTCTGTGATTGTTCATTGTAAAGACTCCATAACAGTTTCTTCAGATTAGCCAAAGTGACTCACCATTTGGGGCACTACAGCAAGATGGCTGCAGTGCTGCACAGCTACACTCCATCACTCTGTTGCTTTTGTATTCTGAAGAGTTTTAATGGGCTTTTCAGAAGTTTTGTTCTTTTATTGTAGTGCTGATAAATTCTCCTTGGCAAGCTGCTAAAATGTCACAGCATTTTGAGGAGACAGAGTTAAATTCTGTATCGCACTGTATGAGACCAGGATACAGTCCTTTATCTCCATTTCCATGCCTGCATTTCTGTTTTTAGTGGTCAGTGGCATAGTGGTTCTACTGTCCCAGCTTACTGACCTGAGTTTTATCCCAGGTGTTCCAGTTACGGGAAAGGAGTGGGACAAGCAACTTAATTAACTATATGTATTTGGTTTTGCTCTGAGCCTTGGAGATCACTGAAGAGATTTGGTACCAACTGACTGTGGGCTGTCATTCTTTCATGGGGAGTTTCAAGGGACTCAAGGAGAAGTAGACAAGGATTGAAGTCACTACTGCACTGTATGTGCTGCTATGCTTTTAAGGCTTTATTAAAGGTAAGGCACCATTGCCTGGGCTGAAGGGTCTCAGTTATTAGCCAAGCAATATGAAATTTACCATGTTCAGTGGAGCACTTATGTTCTTTTTCCACAGGTGTATGCAGCTTTTGTGGCTGATGGTGAGCCACAGAGCCACAGAGAGGGAAGTTTGAACCAGAAGGCTGGGAAATTCTTTAAGGAGTGAACCCCTTGGTTAAACCTCTATAAAGATCCCTGAAAATGGTCATGGCCTGGGCATTTTTATTTAATTTTGCTTGAACTTCTTGTGAGAGAGAATAGAGTTAACCAATGTTACTTATGGATGCCATTGCTCATCAGCCAGATTTGTCTGTGACCTTGAGAAAAGTGTGATGAGCACCTGAGGAATAGCTCCCTCCATAAGGTAACATTTTTCGTGTACTCTAATATCAGTGGATACGTATATGTCTTGCCTAAATGTCTTATCTCTTCTGAACTTTTGAATTCATTGCAGCTTTGGGGTTTTATGCTTGGGATTCATGCCATTTGGCAAATAAATAAAAACTTCAAAATGTACCACGAAAAGAGTTTTTCCTGTTTGTCTTTGGGACTAAAATAAAAGCAAACACCAGACAATGGGATTTAAGGAACCTTGATCTCTTTGTAAAGATAACCTGCTATGAACTTGTCAATTGTGGGATTGCAGAAATACATATTTTTATCTTGGGACACTTTTTAAAATGATCATGGCTCCAGTGCCCTTGTGATCATCCATAACTATGTTTTAGTTATGGACCCATATGCTGTTTATTTTATATATGTTGGAAGTTATATGTTTTAAGATTGCTCTACAGTTATTTTGCTTATTTTTATTGAATTAAATATTTTTTTAAGGTGACATGTACCTTAAATAGGCCTGAAGCAAAACCTGTTTTTTTTTCATGGTAACAATGACACTAATGTTAACTTGACAGCTCTATCTTTAGATTATGCTGTGCTTTTAAAAGTGGTGTATGGAAATTAAAAAGTTAAGACCTATTAAGAAATGTCCAATAATTTATATTTAGAGGAATTAATTATCAAATCAGTGCATTTTCCCTTAAGCTTGCTAACCTATATTGCTACTTTGCACTTTACCTTGTTAAATAGCCTCTACCCCTGGTCTGAGGGGTGGGATGCTGGGTAGCGTGTGGGCCTATTTGAGTCCAAGGGAAAAGAAGGTGGGGTAAATGAACAGAGATATAGAAACAGGAAAGGTCTTTATGGTCCCTGTTGGATCTCAGTTTGTTTCCAGTTTATAGATGTTCTGCCAAATGAATGATAAATGGCATAGAGTCATTTAAATATTAAATATTATTTAAATATAAATATTAGAGTTTTAAATATTGCCTCACTGAATGATCATTTGAAATGGCTGATTTGATTGGCATTACTTTTTGAGCCTATCTTGACTGAGAGATCGAATTCTGCTAGAATATTGTCTGTGTCATATTAACCCATGTATTTACCCTTGGTTACCTATTGTGGTCACCAGTTGTGACCCTGGCCTATCTCTTCTTGGAATGATTTTGGGGCCTCCCAAGGGATTGGATTAACAGTCAAATGGGAAGCAGCATGATAGAACCAGTAAGGGAGGGGTGCAGGTAGGGGTAGCCAGCCCAGAGTCAATAAATAATGTCCAAAGTACCTGCACTCTGACACACAACTTTATTATACAACACACTCACAATGACCTTATGGCAAAATTTTGTTGTTCATTTTAAATGCTCTCCAGTGAGTATGCACAGACCTCTCCACTGCCACAATGCCCAAGCACTTAGAGAAGGTATCCCTTCATCAGAGGGTGTGGATAAGAGGAAAAAACAGCTTGTTTAAATACACATAAGCTCCTCCTCATAAAACCAGGTGAGAAAAAAGTGCTCTCATTACTGCAACTAAAGGAACAGACAGAATAAAAAAGAGA
Organism: Neoceratodus forsteri; assembly: GCA_016271365.2. Classification (NCBI taxonomy): domain Eukaryota; kingdom Metazoa; phylum Chordata; order Ceratodontiformes; family Ceratodontidae; genus Neoceratodus; species Neoceratodus forsteri. Next base: position 311,814,358 of record CM028134.1, on the reverse strand, counting down.
ATCAAATATATACAAAGCATTATATCTATACATGGTTCACTAGAAATACTTTATTCTAAATATATAGTTATATAATTTAATAGGCTAATACCAAAAACCATGTGAATATATGTAGTAAAGAGGAAACTCTGGGAAAAAGAATAGCAGTCTTGTCTGCAATCTTTGCCAAAATCCCAGCAACCAGCAGTATGCCAAGATAGCTATACGGTTCTTTTCAGAACCAAAGTTGGGGAGAAAACTGGAGTTTGGAGAAAAAACAGAAAACATTTCAGCTATTAGTGGAGTTTTTTTTTATATAAAACAGCAAATATATATAAAGTAAACAAGTTATCTTTTTAACTAGATACACCCATACAATTCTTGGATTATTTTCAAATTCAATCCAATAACCTTTTAAATACTGTATCTAAAAAGGAACTCTAATTATATAACAAATCATTCTGCACTTTCCCCAATGTTATTTTGATTTTTAAGCAAATTTACAAAATTAGGGGAACCATAGAGAAACATCATTTTTACATCTAAATGGTAAAAAAGACTAAAGCCTACTTTTAACATTTACATAGGCTATATGACCAAAGGGCTACCTCAAATCAATAGTACAAAGTGGTTATACTTATTTTTGCACCTGGATGGTAATTAAAGCAAAATACTATTTTTTACAACATTTGCATAAGCTGTATGTCTGATAGTACAAAAGTGATTATATTTTGAGAAATTTAATTTAGGAACATTTCAAATATTGTATTTAAAAAGGTCCTCTGATCAAAAAACTTAATCATTCTGTACTTTCCTTATTTTTTATTTCTATTTATTTCTATTTTTAACTAATATTTCAAAACTAGAGAAACCATCAAAAGACATTATTTAACATCTAAATGATAAGTAAAACTAAATCCTGCTTTTCAAAATTTTACATATGCTAAATGACCAAAAAGCTACCTCAGACCAATGGTACAAAATAGTTATATCTTTACCAAGGTTCTAAGTAAAGCTGCAGAGAGCAATTCTATTTCAGAAGATGAATTTGGTTTCTTATGGAATCTACATCCTGTGACACTGAGCTTTTATATACTGCCTAAAATACATAGGAGTGTAGAACCCCCTCCCGGATGCCCCATTGTGCCTGGGAATGGGTCTATTACAGAAAACCTTGGACATTTCAATGAGTTCTTTACCCAGGACTGAGTTTTGGAGCTTCCTTCATACTTGATTGATTCCAGGGATGTGTTAAGAAAATCTAAGAATTTTGAATGGATCCTTGATTTAGTGGGGCGGGCATTGACGTTGAGTCACTGTATACTTTGATTAGACATGACCTAGATCTTAGGGCCAGTAGATTTTTCTTGGAAAATAACAGAGATGTACTGGTAGAATTCATTTTGGAAGCCTTGAAATTTATACTGAATCATAATGTATTTTAATTTAATAACAGTCACTATCTCCAAATTTGTGGGAAGGCAATGGGTGCTAGAATGGCACCTAGTTATACTAATTTATTTTTAGGAAAGTTCAAAATGCTAAAAATATATGATTAGAATGTAACCCCTTCCACAAATATGTAAGAGTTTGGAATAGATATATAGAGTAGATGATTGTCTCTGTGTGTGGGAAGAAGATACTGACTTAATTCCAGAATGAATTATGTGGTTAACTAGTAATGACTGGAACTTAAGGTTCACTTATACAGCTAATAGTAAGCAGCTTGAATTCTTAGATATTCTATTGACAGGCACCCCAGGAGCAATAGTGACAACTAAAACATTCAGAAAGAATACAGCAACTAATTCTTTATTGAGAGCTGGCAGTGCCCACCCACCCAAGCTCAAAAATTCCATCCCTTATGATCAGATGCTGTATATAAAAAGGAATTTAGCAACAATCAAGACTTCAGAACACAGGCTGCAGAGTTGGAAAGTAGATTTCTTGCTAGAAGTTATAGCAAAGAAGTACTGGAAAGTGCAAAATTTAGAGCTGAGAGATTATCCACAGAAGAACTTCTGAGGGATAAAAAAAGATGTGGGGGCGGGCATTGAATTTAGAAGATACCCCCACTACTTTTGTGACTTAGTATAATCATGCTGCAGGTAAAACAGGTACTATCATCCACAAGAATTGGACCATCTTGAAGAGTGACAACACTATAAAACAGGCAGTGAAAGAGAAACCCAGAGTGTCTTTAAAAAAAGGCACTAATGTGGCAGATAGGGTTGTACACAGTAGATTAAAATCTGTTATATCTAGTCAAGGTACATGGTTACCTAAACGTCCGACAGGACTTTTTAAGTGTAAGCGGTGCAATATTTGTTGGTTTGCAGAACAAGGTAATATGTTTTTCCATCCAGCTATTCTGGGCTCCGTGGTTGAGATACAGGAGTGTATTACGTGTGACACCCCTTTTGTTATTTATGTTCTGTGGTGCACATGCAAAAACATTTATGTGGGGAGAACTACTAGACCACTTAAGCAAAGGATGCAGGAGCACATTAGATCAACTGAAAACAGAAGGGAAGATACCCCAGTTGAGATCCATTTTGCAACTGCACATGCCTGCAGAGCAGACACCTTAACGTTTATGGGCATAGAACATATATGGGCACAGAGTAAGGGTGGCAATAGAATGAATCTTTTAGACAGAAGAGAACACTTTTGGAATTTTACCATGAGAGTTGTTAGACCATATGGACTGAACAAAAATTGGGATATTAAACCATACCTTACAGAATAAGAATATAAAAAAATATAAACCCCTCCTCCACTACTCCTTTTCCCTCCTACTCTTCTAAAGCTGTAACTACTTTGTACCATTGGTCTGAGGTAGCTTTTTGACTGTTTAGCATATGTAAAATGTTGAAAAATAGGATTTAGTTTTACTTATCGTTTAGGTGTTAAAATAATATCCTTTGATGGTTTCCCTAGTTTTGCAAATATTAGTTAAAAATAAAAAAATAGAGAAAGTACAGAATGATTTATTTTTTGATCAGATTACCATTTTAGATATAGTATTTGAATGGTTATTAAATTAAATTTCTTAAAGTATAATCACTTTTGTACTATTGGACATGTAGCTTATGTAAATGTTGTAAAGATGGTATTTAGCTTTAATTACCATCCAGGTATAAAAATAAGTATAACCACTTTGTACTATTGACTTGAGGTAACCTGTTGGTCATATAACCTATGTAAATGTTGAAAAGTAGGATTTAGTCTTATTTACCATTTAGGTGTAAAAATAATGTTTCTCGTTGCTTCCACTAATTTTGCAAATATTGCTTAAAAATCAAAATAACATTGAGGAAAATGTAGAATGATTTATTACATGATTAGAGTTCCTTTTTAGATACAATACTTAAAAGGTTATTTAAAAATAATCCCAGAAGTGTATGGGTGTAGCATACTTTAAATGAATTTGTTGTTTTATAAAAAAAAATCCACTAATAGTTAAAATGCTTTCTGTTTTTCTCTAGACTCCAGTTTTCTTCTGGACTTTGGTTCTGAAAAAAAACCTAAAACTATCTTGGCATACTGCTGATCGCTGTGATTTTGGCAAAGATCGCAGTCAAGACTGCTATTCTTTTTCCCAGAGCTTCCTCTTTACTACATATATTCACATGGTTTTTGGCATTAGCCTATTAAATTATATAACTATATATTTAGAACAAAGTATTTCTAGTGAACCATGTATAGATACAATGCATTGTATCTTTGTTTGTTTTTTTGTTTATTTTTATACTGTATAACCAGTGAGCATAATATGCCCATTTTCACTGGTGCCCATTCACAACATAATTACTACACAATATATAATACAAAACATACAAAATCATACAAAAATGTATCAATTAAAATAACAGCATTTTGCTTCATTTGACATGAATTTTGCTAGAACACTCATAAATAATGAAATTGTATCAGACTTTGCAATATTACAAGACAAATCATTGTACAATTTAACTGCATTATCTTGTAGTGAATTTTAAGCCACTGTACTTTTATAAAAGGGAATTTGAAATTTAAAGCTAACCTGTGACCTTGTCCTAACAGAATTTAACAATCTTGGAAACATCTTACAAATAATACTTGGCAAGAATCCTAGATGTATTTTCTGCAGAAAAACTGCAGCACACATTCTAAATCTATCAACCAAGGACATACACCATAAAGTAGTGTAAAGAAAACAATGATGAGTTATTTTATTATGACCATATATATATATATATGTTTATATATATATATATTTGATTATCTTTTTTATTCTGTCTGTTCCTTTAGTTGCAGTAATGAGAGCACTTTTTTGTCACCTGGTTTTATAAGGAGGAGCTTATGTGCATTTAAACAAGCCACTTTTCCCTCTTATCCATACCCCCCCGATGAATGAACACTCATTCATTACAGTATGTGATCAGTCATAACTCAGTCAGTGACAGGCCATGGAGGTGAGAGGAGAGTTGAGCCAGTCGCCGTCTCAGTTCGGGGTTGTTTGGGGAGGGAGCGGGGGTCAACATGGGGAATGGGGGGCCACTAGACTACCAGGGAATAAGGTGCTTTGGGGTCAGGGATTGTGCTGGGGGCATAAGAGGCCACTCGAACATAAATGTTCATTTTACAGAACCAGAGTCGAGGATCGTGTTGGGAGAGTGGGGAACCATTTCGACATAAGTGTTTATTTTACAGAACAGTAGTTGGGGATTTTGCTGGGACGGGTGGGGGGGGGACACCTGGACATAACTGATTAGTTGGCAGAACAGGAGTCGGGCATCATGCCTGTGGGGGGTGGGGGACCACTAAACCACTAGGTAATGTAACAGGCTCACATGGTAACAGGGTCCATGATGGCAAGGAAGGCCTGCCTGGCCCGACTAGTCTGCCCACTGCTCTTCAGCATGGATATGCTGCAAATCCTAGGGAGTGTACAGCATACATCCTCCCACCCTTGCCAGGATTGCTTTATGCCAGTCCCATGCATTTGTGGGTCTCACCACTGTGTTCCACCCACTACTGCAGTGGGGTACCTATATTGTTTGGGAGGGACATCCTCCAGGACATGTATAGCCATGGGCAGTGTGTCTGTGTGTTGCTATCTATCCATCTATATATATATATATATATATATATATATATATATATATATATATACACACAGTATATATATATATATATATATATATATATATATATAGATAGATCTGATATAGATATATTTATATATAGATATAGATATATAGATATAGATATAGATATATATAGATAGATATATATATATATATATATATATATATATATATATATATATATATCTATCTATATATATCTATATCTATATATATAAATATATATACACAGTGCATGCACAACTGAGTTGTGCTGGCGCAAGTGCAGTGACCCAAGGAGTGATATTCAGCGGGAGCAAGTGCGCAGCACAAATTTCATTGTGCCAATGCGCAACTATAATGAATGCAGGTGCAAGTGCAGGGGGCATGCCCATGAATATCTAGTGCAGTGTGGTATACAACTGTGAAACTATGGTGCAAGTGTGGATCAAACCAGAGATGTACCGAGCAGACTTGTTCCTATAAATACAGGGTGCAAGCATACAGAAAGCAGTTGCACCAGGTGAGAGGGAATGAGAGAGAGAGAGAGAGAGAGAGAGAGAGAGAGAGAGAGAGAGAGAGAAAGAAAGAAAGGAAGACAGACAGACAGACCAAGGCAGACACAGAGGGAGAGGGACAGAGGTGGCAGTGGAGAGGGAGACGGGGCAGAGAAAGTGTGACAGACAGGCATACACACTGCCAGGCAGTGCACCAGGGTGGCACAAAGCCTGCAGCAGTCAACCACCCAGGGGGATATAGAACATCAAGAGCCATGGATAGTGTGATCTTCATGAAGGAGGCCATAATGAGGAGTGTGAGGGGGCAACAGGAACAGCAACAAGGCCGTGGAAGGCCCCATCGGCCGTATGCCCGACACAGATGGTACTGCGACCACATCACCTTTGAGCAGTACAGTGACAATGAGATCATGGGCTGGTAGTGCCTGAACAGGGCCATTCTGAGTCAGCTCTGTGAGCTGTGCAGTGAGGAGATGCAGGCACCCACCAGATGGAGCCGTGCCATATCCATGGAAATGAAGGTGAGAGCTGTCATGTGCCTGCTTGCCACAGGCACCTACCACAGACCAACAGGGGACACCACAGGCATAACCCAGTTGTCCACATCCCACCTTCTCACACAGTTTCTCAATGCTCTGTAGCCACATGCATTGGAATGCATCCGTTTCCCCAGCACACAGGCGAAGTATACATCAGCCATGCAGGACTTCCACAGGGTAGTATGTATGCCTGGCATGACTGGGGCCATTGACTGCACCCATGTGAGTATCCACATGCCACCTGGCCCTGAAGGTGTGGTGCACATCAATAGGAAGGGGAGCCCAAGTGTCAACTGCCAAGTGGTGTGTGATGCCAGGGGGTGCTTAAACAATGTCTGTACCACACACCCTGGGAGTGTACATGATGAATTTATCTGGCACAGCTCTGTGTTGTGCCACAGGTTTGAATGTGGGGATATCCCCACAGGCCACCTAGTGGTTGAGTATGGCATGGGCAAGGGTGATTTGCTGAGCAGACCTTGGGATGAGGGAGGATAGAGTGTGCATGTTGGTGTGGGTGCCAGGGACAGGCAAGGGGTGCAACAGAGCATAACAAAGGGCTAACCATGTAAATATCCACACAGGGGACAGTGCCAATCCATTGCAGCCCTGGGAGATCACCCCTACCAGAACCCATCGTCCCCAGCAGAGGAACGCTACAACGAGGCACACACCAGCATGCACAACATCATCGAGTGAGTCTTTGGCATGCTGAAAGCATGGTTCCATTGCCTAGACAGGTCAGGCGGTGCCCTACAGTACAGCCCCTCGAAAGCCTGTGACCTATTCCTGGCCTGCTGCATACTGCACAACATGGCCATTGACTGTGGGATAGTTGTCTAGGCTGATGAGAGTGACAGTAGGGGGGGGATGATTGAGGCAATGGGCTGGAGGGAGGTAGACAGCCACCCCCTGGGTGGAAGGATCCCTTGCTGATCCAGCAGGCAAGACGGCACAGGGACACCATAGCATGGGAGCACTATGGTGCACACAGGTAGGTGGTGTGATACACATGCATAGGCCACACAAACAGGTACAGCACACCTGCAGGGGCATGCATGGCATGAAGCAGGAGTAATGGTGACAGGGGCACACACAAACACACAACCACACACAGCACCCCTCACAGCCCCCAAAACACACACCCACACACACACACACAGGTGTGGATATGTGGCGTGGATAAGATGCATCACACTGGTGCACAGGTGCAACCAGTGCAGGACTGCTGTCATCACACCCATGCCACACAGCCCAGTGGCTGGGCAAGCATGCACACAGGCAGCATGTGGTGTGACACACAGGTGCCACACATGTGGCAGGCACACACACCACCCATGTGCACACTGGGCAGCAGCTGCAGACTGCAGGCAGGGTGGGCTGCACATCAGGTCCACTGCACAGAACCTTGGACACCGTGGCCATGGGGGCGGCTGCACCTTGGCTGATCGGCAGCCACAGGCTGCGAATCAGCCATGAGGGGAAACTGTGGGACTGTGACCATATCCATGCAGGGGTGACAAGGCACCCAAACAGCCCAGCCCCAGGCATGCCTGGGATGCCAACATCTTAGCCCAGCATCGACTGCGAAGGAGTCACCTGATGCCAGGTATGCGGGGTAGATAGCACACTGTGGGGGGTCATCTGTACCCTGCCATGCCCTGTGGCAGCCAGCAGTGCAAAGCCATCTGAGATTACAGTAGCAATGTGATCCAGGGATGCAGTCATGGCCTCCTGCATGCACTGCATTCCCGCCAGGATCTGCGCAGTGCCCCTCTCCTGCTGCTCTGTTAACTGGTGCACCTCCGTGCACAGTGTGCGAACTCCAGAGGTGAGCTGCACCTGTTGCTGAATGGACTCCCACAGCAAACGGGTGTGCTCAGCCAGTGGGTCAGCATCCTGGGGCTCCTGGACCAGATGCTGGGTCCCCATGTGGTGACTGGCCATGCTGCACAGCACTCCTCTCTGGTGGATGCTGTATAGTGGGGTCTGCAAGGGGACTGGGTATGGCAGGTGCACCGGCGGTGGACCCTGTGTCTGGCTGCCCAGTGGCACCCGCAGCCTGCTGCTGTTGCCTGTTTAGCCACTACATGCCAACCAGTGCCTGCATGGCTGCACGACCTCACGGCAAGGCACAGCCTGGGCAGTGTACACCACTGTGCCTACAGTGGTGGCGGGCAGCTGTTCCGCCACTGGCAGAGTGTGGATGTGCTGCCTGTGTCAGTGGCCCAGCAGGGGCATCTCCCCCACAATGGAGGCCATGCTGTCCAGGATGAGCGTTACATCGTCATAGGTGTCAGACCCCACCCAGAGCTGTGTCTCTGCGCACAGGACCCCAAGGTGGCATCCTGCAGGAACACATCCAGAGCCTCATCTGATCCCAGGTCCAGGACATCTGCCTTCACAGAGGTGGTGGGCTGCAGTCTGTCAGGCCCTTAGATGCCCACGGAGGTGGAAGGCTGGTCCTCTGGGGCCAGTCCAGTGGCCATGGCTGCTGCCACTGCCACCCCATCATCTGCACAGAGGCGTGCTGGTGCTGCAAGAGAAAGAGAGACATGTTAGTGATGCATTGCCCACATGTGCTCCCCCCACACTGCCACTGCCTGTCTCCTGCAGCATGGTGTGTGAGAGAGTGTGCACACTTATACATGACAGGCATGCTGGCTGCATGCATGCCAACTTGGTCATGTACGCACCCTCCATGCCCCCAGCTGTGTGTGGCTGACATACTTACCATTCAGTGATGGGCTGCCACCCATCTGGAATCCACTGCCAGGGACACCATCCATCGTGTTGCAGTGCATAGTGGCTGCCACCGTCTCCTTCTGCACCGTGAGTGGTGGTGCAGCTGCATGCCCCTCTTCTGTGACATTCTGGAGGCATGGATGGCCACCACCTTCTCCTTGATGCACCTCTTGTCTGTGCCCACCTTCTTCCTGCACTCCTGTGCTGAGGCTGGTGGCTGCCCTGCTGGTTGACACATGCTGACACTTCCACCCAGGCCCCAGCCCTGGCCTGTGGTCTGCCTGTGGCACCACTCAACAGGGACTCCTTGTCAAGGTAGGCGTCGAACAGGGCTTCTGTCTCTGTCTTTGTGAAATTGAAATTGGGCCTGCACTTGCAAGCAGGTCCATGCTCCTCACCCTCCTCACATTCCGACAAGTCACTTCCTGTGGACATGGACAGCACAGTGTGTAAGTGGCAGCATCACCCTGTTCCAGCCCCCTGCTGTGCTAGCTGCTCCCAGTGAGCTGCAGCAACATGCACAACTTACCCCGAAAGGATGCAATACCGGTCCATGGCCTGTGCTGTTCCATGGCCCTTTTATAGCACATCGCATGCAAATGAGCTTTGGCACAATGCTAATGACATGCTAATTCCCCCAGTGCGCCACACATTGGCAGATGAGCTTATTTGGATGTGGCATCTGAATATCACAATTTTGCTCCGTGCGCAATGAGATTGGTCCAGAGCAAGTCACAGCGCAATGCACACACATGCGTGGTGAGCAGGCCCCCAGTGCACATGAGCTGAATGGTATCATGTTGTTAATTGCGCACTGTGCGCCGACTGCATGATGGGGGCCATGGTGCATGGTGCACCAGGCCTGCTATCATGCACATGGGCACTGTGTGGAGGCAGGTGACCCCAACCCCTGCTGTGACCTCTGCCCTGGGTGACCCCTACACCCTTGAGCCTGCCTAGCCATGCCCATGCCACGCATCTCCGAGACTGCATGATGGGTGGACACAGCGCATGTTCCCTCTAATCGGGCATCTGGTGCATGCTGTGGCCATGTGTACTCACTGCCACCATTTTGTTCACCAGCTACTACTCGTAGCATGGTGCAGCAAAGGGCACCAAGGGCAACAAATTGGATGCAGGTGGAGCTGGTGAACCTGGTTGCCTGTGTCCAGCCCCATACACCCCAACTCTTTGGCCAGGCACCCCTGCAGCAGCCCAGGGTCACGGTGTGGCAGGGCACTGCTGCCAAACTGCAGCAGCAGACCGGGGTAGCCAGAATGGTGGATCAGTGCCACCACCGATATGGATACCTGGTGAGGAGGAACCCAGAGCACCGGGGGAGGCTGGAGGTGTGAGTCAGGCATGGGGCTGTGCCACAGCTAAGTGAGTAGGCCCATATTGCCTGTGTGCCCTGGTGTTGTACTGTGGTGTTGGCTAGGTTGCCTAGCATGCCCTGCAGAGTGGTGCACTGCCATCATGCATATCACGGGGTGGCATCGCCAGCCATCGCTTACATTGTGATGCAGCTGTGTGGGACATGTCGGGCAGGGGCTCACCCTGTGCACAGGGGTGGGGGTGGTGGGCAGCTGCTGTAGATGTTTACTGATATATACCTGTCTATGTTCCATTCCCAGGGCCTGAAAATCACAGGAGAGTGGCAGTGACAGTGGCAGGATGGCAGGCTGCAGCGGGCCAGGGAAGCAGTGCAGGAGTGGCTCCAGCACCAGTGGGGCCACAAAGGGCAGGTAGGCACTGTCATGGTCCTTTGCGCTGAACATGGGGGTTGGCAGAGGCATGGGTGCAGGCATGGCTACCTGTGCCATGGCAGCTGTGTGTGTCACACGAGTGGTGATTGCCACTGTGGCGCATCCATTGGACACGTGTGCAAGCTGTTGGTGGGGTGGGTGTGCACCTGGCTGCCACTGACATTGCTGTGGTGCTGCCAGTGCACTGTGCCATGTGACTGCCATAAAGTAGTTGGGTGGCCACTGTGCGGCTGGGACCGCCACTGTGCACTGTTGTGGTGTGCCACATTGTTGGCAGGCATTGGCCAATCCCCCTGTGGGTGGATGGTACTGGACCTCTGGGGGGGTGTATTTCTGCTGCCTGTTGCACGCTGTTGGTGGGCATGGTTCCTTGGGGCATTGCACTGTTCACCTGTCCTGTCGCTTGTCATAAGTGTCCGTTGTAGGAGATGAAGTCCTATGTACTGCCAGCTGCTCCGGCAGCTGATTCTTATATGTTCCACCACCATGGAGGCTGTGCTGTGGGTGCACCGCATGTTCCTCAGAGATCGGAGGCATAGAGGGTGCCAAGGGGTGGCAGGCTGTGGACACTAATGGATGGACCCCAGCATTCCCCTGTGTTCCCTGCTGTACCTCCCATTACAGTCCCTCTTCCCACTGTACAGTCACTGTTCCCTGTCCCCTTCCTTCACTATCCTACCCTTTCCCACCCCATTGTTACTGTACATAGTTATTTTAAAAATGTGTCTATTTTGACTTACCTGCCTGTGTCAATGATGGCTTTGCAGGTGGCATGAGGAGCCATGCTGCAGTGGTCCGGTGCCTGTCCGTGTGGTGTGCGTGTGATGGAGCACATGTTGTGCTTCTGTGGTTTACTGCTGTGTGCTGTGGTGTGTCCCACTGTGGTGATGTCCCTCCTCACAGTCATTGGCTCTACCCTGGGGTGCCCATGGGGTGGCTGTCAGGGGTGTATAGAGGATGTGTGCATGGTGATGGCACACTGCCATGGTCTTTGGTCAGGTACTGGCCGTATGCTGTGTTGGGGCCCCTGCTTGGTGTTGTGCGGCCTGTCCCATGTGGTCTGCTGCGCTACATGGCTCCCAGCATGCTCTGTGCCTCTTCTGTGGGCCTCCTGTGTGGTGTGTGTGTGTGTGTGTGTGTGTGTGCTTGGCTGCATGGTCCTGGTTGTTGCCAGCTCTGGTCTGGGTGTGAGAGGGGGGCATGACCTGCAGCCTGGAGGAGGAGTTCCCTTGGTGGCCCTCCATTGGCCATTGGCACCTCCTGTTGCCTACTTTCTGTGTCACTGTTGTGTCAGGGGGGTCTGGGTGCCTCTGTGCACCATGGTGTTCCCTGCTGGTGGTGGCCTCCTTTGGCCTATCACTGTGTTTCCTTGGCTCTGTCCCTGGGTCTCTTCTCGGTGCCGTGTGCCCCTCTGTTGCTCTGCTGCTCTGCTTCCACAGTTGTGCTGGGGCATCTCTTTCTGTGCCATGGCACAACTGTGTTTGCACCATGGTGCATCTCTGATTGCACCATGGAGCATTCCTGCTTGCACCATGGCGCAACTGGGCCATGTTCAGTCAGGTTGCACTGGCGCTGTGCAGCCAGCACAACCTCTGAATCTGGCTCCTGTTCCGCCGCGGTGCATCAGATTTGCACTGCACCAGACTTGCACCAGTCTTTGGCGCATTTCTGAATATCTGAGCCTACATATATATATATATATATATATATATATATATATATATATGCCTGCAAACACCTATTTCTTGCAGCACCCAGCCTGTATGTCCATTCTGATCAACAGGGGATGCTGTGAGCACACCTTGGCCTGCAGCGTCTAGCTTGTGCTTCCATTCTGACCAAAAGGTGCAGCTGTGTGCTCCATGCAGTAGCACGGGCAAACAGCATGGTAATGTATGCTAAGTATCAGATAATTAGATGCAAATGTACCTGTTTGCCCATGGATTACCTAAGGAGGCTCATTTGCATGGGAGCTTTGAATATAGCTCACGTTTGCCCCGGGCTATTGTGTTAGCACTGTGCAATCGGGTTAGCCCTGAGCAAACCACACTGCAGCATAGCACAGTTCTGCAGTGTGTGGCTTGCATTGTTGTTTGCTGTAGATGTGAAACATCTCTGTGCAGTCACACACAGTGTTCTCCACCTGCAACCCTGGCTTGCTCCAGAGTCTCCTGAGCTGCAGCTGCAGTGTGCACTTCCCTGTTGCTATATTCAGTGCTGTCTTATTCCCGGGCTATTTTTGCCCTGCACTCCCAGCCCAGTTTGCATGGCTTCCTTAGCATGCTATACTCAGCAGGATTAGCACCGGGCTATTCCTTTTGAACATGGCAGGCTATTTGGTCCAGGCAATGTTTGCACACTGGGCAATGCTAATTGAGCCCCATCGAAAAGTTTTGAATATCTGGTCCAGAGTGTGATAAATAGTTTGGTTTTAGTATATTGTAAAGAGTTATAACCAAACAATAAAAATCTACTGAACTGAACTGAAAGACCCCATAAGAGAGGTGAAATTTGTAATAAACATATTTTCATTCAGTGTTACTTATGTAATAATAAGGCATGGCATGGTATACAGTATTGCAAAATATTGACATGCTTCAGAAAGTGAGCACAAGTTAAACACAAGTTAAGCAGACTGGTTAATGCACTGTGCATATGAAAATTATTATCCCACAGTGACTCACACTGTCATTTCTTATAGTGCTTACAAAACAGTTCTCCTGGGGATTTTTTTTTTGTTAGTTTTTAAACTGGGTAATGAGATGCAGAGAATTAGTTTGTTCTTTCCAGTTGTGCTGTAATATGTGGTCACATTCAACCAGTCACATCTTGGTTTCTCTAACCCCTTTTTATAACTAATCTCATTTGTTGTTTTTTGAACATTTCACACAAAGGAGATGTTATTGAAACCTGTAGCCATATGTTCTTGGATGGGTAGTCCTACTAACCCCAAACCCTGTCTCACACAAATCAGTGTTGATATAAATTGATGCCCTATTAGAAGACACAACTTGTGTGCCACCCCAGTGTCATGAAGGGCAGAGGCACCAATGCCTCACCTGTCACCACACTGATGACCCAAGTTCAGAGACAGATTCAAGTCACTAGGAGCTGGCTGGGACAGGAGCATTGAGCATCCAGTGTACTGTTCTCCTTCTCTGGGGAGGGAGGGCTGCAGATCCCAGCACTTGTCTGACCTCTAGTGGAGGCTTGCAGGCAGAAAGCCAGGACCAGCAACTTGGAGTATGGAAGTATGGCAGTCGTTGACATCCCATGCACTGTAACATGTGTGGGTACATCTGGATGGCACTGCACATCCATTCCCCCAAGGGAAAGAAATGATAAAATGGCCAGGTACAGCACAGGATGACACCAACCCTTCACAAGCTCTGAACCAGCTACTGGGCCCTCTCCTGGAACCAGATCTGTTCTGTCAGTGGTGAGGCACCTACCATTGACCCCTGCCATGGGGATAAGCCATGGGGGAAGCACTGGGATAGAGGTAAGTTCCTGGAATATCAGGTGATGGGCCTGGGGCTGTCAGTGGATGGCTAGGCCTGCACCACAGCAGGGAGAAAAACAGCATTAACTGCAACAAAGAAGACACAGCTGGAGGTACCAGAAAACACTGAGGCAAACAATCACACCGTTTGCCTTCATGCATTGATGTTCCACTGATTCCTTACAGAGTATGGGGACTATTCACGAAGGTGCAGAAACAATGCACAGAACTGATGTAACCATGGCATGCAGCTATGTGGCACATAAGGCACCCCACAATGCGACATTCACGTAAGCCCATATGTGCCATGGGGACACAGGGGGCGGGCTAGGGGTGGATGTGCAACCGTCCATGCAGCACACAGAGGCATGCCAGTGATACTTGGGACCACCACTTGACCCCACCATATATGGACATGATCCTTGCCCCACGCACTGGACCTAAAGTGAATAGCATGCAAGGGATGTCCTTGCAGGGAATAGTGGAGAATAAGAGTGGCTTGGATGGGTAAAGCCCATCACCGGAGCAGCACGAATGGGCATGCCATGCACATGGCCAGCACCACAGCCGTGTGAGGATGCATGGCAGTGCCTGTCCCCAGGACCTGAACTTCACAGTGGGCCAGATGGTGTCCATGGTAATGGACATCTGGAAACACTACCAACAACTGTACAGGGCACAGTCCCTGAGCACAGCCCTTGAGGTGAAGGCACAGCAATGGCTCGAGATCCAGAGTGCAGTCAATGCCATCGGACTGGAGGCATGGACACATGTGGTAATCAAGCATAAATGGTGTGACATGCACACTGCAGTCAAGAAGAAGCTTGCTGTGTCTGCACAGACACATCTGGGCACTGGCTCTGGGCCCCCCAGTAAGGACAGCCATCTTACACTGGTGGAGAGGATGGTGGTGGCCACCCTCACAGACACCAGTGTCCATGGTAAGGTGGAAAGGGTGAACACCCTGAATGTTATGTAGGTGGTGGATGGGCAGGGGTACCCATATGCTATAGCAGCAGTCAATCACTAACAGCCATGTGTTCCACCCACAGACTCATCCAATAAGGTATGCCAGACACAGACAACAGAAGCACACAGCAGGGACACACCTGCAACACAGCCAGTGGAAAATGACGCCAGGCGGGTGGAGGATGGCACAGGTACATCACCATGCCCCACACACCCCTGTGCTTGCCACTACAAGGCACCTGCTTAGTAAGACTTTCATGCCTTTCTCCACCACAGGTACAGAGCATGACATGGAGACCTAGATGGAGTGCAACAGAGAGGTGGAAAGCACACCTGATGCGGTGAATGACAGAACACAGGAGGCTGCCACCAAGCGGAAAAGAGGCGTGACAGCAGTGGACACCTGCACACCCCTGGGGACCATGCAGGCCAGGGGCACAATGGGTCCAGTAGCAGACCACTGCAACCAGTGCAGAAATGGTGGTGGCCAGATGGCACAGCCCCTGCCAGGCATCCCCTGCCAGTCACCAAGAACATTGTCGATGATGGGCTGTTGCATCAGATGCTGGGATGAAGACATACAGTGCACATGCATGCAATCATGTCCAAAAGGTACAGGGAGCTGTGCTAGCTGGAAGTGGACAGACTAGAGGAACAGTGACACAACATGGAGGCACTGGTAGCCCTGACCATAGAGGTGCATGGAATGTGCTGTTTCATCTACTGCATTGCTGACACCCTTGAGTGGCTGGTCGAACACCCTGCAGGATGGCATGTGCCACACACCACCCACGATGGTAGCAACTGCATGCAGGCCAAAACTGGCATGGCCAGCCCACATTACAATGCAGGGACACATCCAAGCAACATGGACAGCACCCAGGTGGCCAAGTCCCAGGATACAGTACTGGTGACAGTACACACCAATGGTGCACATAGCATGGAGGCGCAGGGACAATACACTGAGAGCACAAAGGGAGACATAGTGGGTCATGCCAGCAGCCATAGCCTTGTGGATGAGGAGGCCATGTCAGATATGCACACAAAGCAGACATATGGCAGCAGGTGCCACTGGGGTATGACCAGACAACAGACACCTACTCGGAGGTAGGGCACACACACTGCTTCCTGGCTGCAGGCGAAGCTTACTAACTCACAGGGACAGTGATGATGCACAGTATGTGCACTCCACTAATGTACAGCACATGCACCAATGCACACAGCCCACCCACACAGTATGGCACCACAGACTTGCCCGTGCCACACAACCTGAATGGCACATGGTGTCATGGCAGGGCATATCCTGGCAGCCATTGTGAGTGACACATGAACACCCAGAGGAAGTACCCAGACATGACCACCTAATCATGCCACACTCGCTGACACGTTACACCCTGGACAGTGCAGGTGGCCACATGAGCCACATGTACTCATGTTCAGGACAGATGCCTGCCCCCCCGGTACACTCATTGTAAGGCATCATCATCAGACACCAGCCAGCCACACAGGATGCGGCACATACATGGGTCCCTGGTGCGATGACCACAGCAAGTACAGACACAGCTGCACACTCATACCAGGTGAATGTCCACGTCTGACCTCACACATCCCCATGAACAGGTTGTCCCAGAGCTGTGCATGGATACCATACTACTGAAGGAATGTGCCTGCACAAGGGCCACCCTTGCCACACGTCCACCAACTGTCTCCGGACCATGACTTGCCTCCACCACTCAATCCCAATGTGCTCCATCCTGTTGTTGCACCCCCGGTATAGGCACATTATGACACATAGCCATATTATGCAGCATGGCACATATGGTGAACACCCTGCAGGTCTTTCCTGGGGCAGCATGATTGTCCCCCCAGTATGGTCCAGGCACCAGAACCACATCTTCAAAAGGCCAGTGGTCCTTTCCACGATGTTCCATGTCTTCCTATGTGCATGGTTGTAGGCGTTCACCACTGCAAGGGTGTCATGAGGTACGTCCTCAGTGGGTATCCGCTGTCACCTGTGCGGGGAACAAAGAACAGTGTCAGACATTGGTTAACATGCAACAATTCAGGGGTGCCACATACGGTGCTGCAACTATACTCACTCAACTGCCAGCAGTCAATGTGTCCTGCATGGAGCATGGCACCAAGGTGTGATGCGTCTAGAATGTACACGTCATGGCACAGTCCTGGCTACTTAGCGCTTACGTCAGTGAACAGTCCACATGCATCACACATGACCTGGCAGTTCATGCTGTGGAACTCCTTCCAGTTCCTGTATGCCTCCTCTGCTGTGGGCAGTGCCAATATGGCTATATTGGTGCAATCCATTGCACCATACATGTTGGGCATGCCATGCATGTCATAGAAGGCCTGCTTCATCTGATGGATGTCTGCATCCCCCATCAGGAACCTGATGTGGGTTTGCACATGTGCCAACAGGGTGTCTATGACCTGTGCCATGGAATGTGACAACGATGACTGGCATATGCTGACTGCATCACCGGTCACCATCTGGAAGGATCCTGTTGCATTGTATGCCAGGGCACACATCATCTTTGTCTCCACTGTCATTGCCCTGGAGCGGTGTGTCCATGGGGCAGTGTCGTCGTGGACCATGTCACACAGACATTCGACCATGGGCCATGGTAACCACAATCTCTCTATTCAGTGTATCTCCCATAGTGTGGTGGCATAAAGCCATGGTCATAATTCCCTGGGTTAGGGATTGGCATGCCTCCACTGTACCATCTCCTTATAGAGCAGGTGCATCTTCATCAGGATTCTGGGACACATTCCCCACCTCTGTGCCATTTCCTAATGCATGCCCTGGTATGCTCCAATTTAGCCTGCAGTGCACACCTGTGTTTGCCTTTAAGTGGGCATGGCATGTCACACAGGCATTGGTGGCATGACATGGGTAGTTGATATGTGTGAGTACGCAAGCCCATGCTGCCATGCTGCATGTGTCTTGTAGATCACAGCTATTCAGTAAAACAACTGCTGCTGCTGGCCATTTCTTGCACTACCTGGAGTGACTGTGGAGGGTGTTAGAGGATAATTTCTCTGACACCAGTGGTTTTGGGACATTGTGGTGGGTGCAGGACATGAGTGGGTGAATATCATGACCACTGGCCATGTTGGGGGGCACTGTGGGGTGTTGCAGCTGTACACAGCCATAAACTGGCATTCCTATTCTCTTCCCACACAGGACTGGCAGGGATGACCCCAACAGCTGGTGTTGAAGTGGGTGGAGCAGCCAGACGGGGCACCCAGCATGGTGTTCACATCACCCTGCCATCGCAGATGTTGGAGGCTACCATTCCATGACTACATGACCCAGGTGGAGGAGGTCAATGAGCTGTGGTATGAGGCAGATGGGATGGTGCTGTGGCAGGTGGCCATTACATCTCTGGTAAGTACTGGTTGTGGTGTACTGACGTTTCCATGCACATGACCGGGTGCCACATCTGTTTGTGTCATACACATGGCGTGCACACTAACAATGCATGTCTTTCCATTTGCAGTGCTACAGAGAACCTGTCAGGAGGATGGCGATGCAGTTCCTGGCCAGGATGCCCAAGCCATATGCAGACATCAGCGACAGCAGTAACAAGAAGGGGTCCTGAGTGTACATGGGGGCTGGGTGATGCCCAGCCACACAATTGTGATGGACCGTGTAGTGTCAGCAGAGGGGCCAATCACAGCCTGTGCATTGTTTTGTGTTCATCCTGCATTCCTTAATTGTTGTTGCCTCATTGGGTAGTATTGCATACACAGTGCTGTTCAATAAAATGTTTTGCAAGTTACACAGATGTGTTTCCTGCATCATGGGACTGGGTAGCGGTTGGGGTGGGGTGGGGTGTTGGCTGTTGATAGTGGTACAGCATATGCTACCACCAGTGTGGTGGGCTCCATGGATGCCTGGGCATCTGTATTGCATGTGTATGCCCCACGGTATTGTCATGCATGCCCTTGAGCATCTGTTGTGCTGTGGTGGCAAGGGGAACATGCTACATGCTCATGGTGTGGTGTGCACCACCTTGTCCTGTCTGTCTGGGATGTTGTGCACTGGGCCATTAGTGTGCTATGTCTGCATGCATGCCTGGCCCATGGCCCAGCTGGCAGGCATGTCACCACAGTAGTTACCACTGCCAGTCCAGGACAGGGGCATCACTATTAACAGCCATGCTGGCAACACTATGGCAGTCATGCCACGCCAGGTGTGCAGTTGGTTGTGGTGGTCCATCATCATGACTCTGGGCATGGACGGTTGCAGGATTGCCATTGGTGTGGTATGGCATGCTAAGCCATGTGCATGTCGGCAGTGACACATGGCGGCATTGCTGGTTCAGCATGGGCTGTCTGCCATCCATGCTGCACAGTGTGTGTGCATGCCCTGGGTCCATTACTACATGGCCATGGGCTCCTTGCGCTGGTGCTCAGCCCTTGCCAGTCACTGCTTGTTCCCCTGCTTGGTACAGTAGGGCTGCTCAGGATTTATCAGGCTGATGATTCTGGCAGCAGTGGTGTGTGTACCCATTGGGTGGCACTGCATGGCCCTGTGGGAACTGGCCTGCCAGTTGCATAGCCTTTTACTGCAGCCCTCACCCTGGCATATGTGCCCACACCTGCTGCCATGCACCTGGGCATCGTATATGGCATTGTGCTTGTGCACTGCTGCTGCTTGCTCATGGCAGTACATGCACACACCTCTGCTACACACCACATGTGGTGGCCATGGAGCTGCATATGCCCAGCCTACGCAGATGCCTATGTGCACATTATGCAAGCCCTGCAATTGGGGCTTATGAGCAGTTTACATGTGTTCCCTATGCACTACTACACACACCATGTTGGCATCATGTATAGGCCTTAATATTTCCAATTTAAAGACATGACACTTGGTGGTGCAGTATGAAACCTAACCCACTGTGGTAGAGTTAGTAATAGTCCATGTGGGGGTTAGATAAGTAGTCCACTGGTGAAAAGGGAAGGTTTGCTTTACTTTTGACTCTATGAGGGAGTCCCGTGTAGCTGTGTTTTCCCTCTAGTTGGGATTGTTTCCTTTCTCATTTCAGGGTTTTAAATAATTGATTAGCAGTTTTTTTCTTGGGACAATACTAACTGTACAGAAAGTATTTATATAGGTTTTCTAGAAGTGTTATGTTTGTTAAACACAGTGAGGTAAGTGCTATGCATTTTCACAATGTTTTAGAACTTTTATGAGCAAATCGCTAATCAATTTTTAGAGTTAAATAAAACCCTGCATTTCCACCTCTGTCTTTCTCTCTTTGCCTATACTACAGTTCCCCGATTAGGCAAAAGTATTACTCAGTGGTGACAGTCTTACATTGGACAGAGGAATATGGAATGTAGCAGGAAACCACATTGTTACCTCCACTGTTAGTGACAAATTTTAAAATTGTGCTAAAGCAGTAGTACTAGTTAATCAGGAAGGAAATGTCATCCTATCTGGTTTTTGACAGTGACTGTATTCCTGATAATCTTAGAGTCTTCATTCAGGTATTTTTAATTTAAACAGCTATTTCAAGACCATGTTTAATTACAACTTTTGTAATTTGCTTGGATCTGCACAAAAGATGGCAGCCTCCAGCAACTTTCAAAAGTCTTCTCCCCAGAGATTACACACTAACTGCACCCACTGTATTTATAATGCAGACATGTAAGAGTGTTGCCAGCACAAGTTCCTGATGGTCAACGACACACCACCACCCTGATCTGCTTACATTTATCATGGTAGACCTGGCCAAGAAAATTAACAAGTCAATGCACACCATGATCCCTGTCCCCCCCAAAAAAGGGGCATATTGTCTCCTTTATATATGTTTATTGTTACATTTACCCCTTTTTTGCAGGGGAGGGTCAGGGTGTGCACTGACTTGTTGTTTTTATTGATGTATGCCATATATAGTAGCACCCCTCATTTAGAATCTCATTTATAGTTTGTGGATGAGCAAGGGTGAGCAGCTAACATTGGACAAAGTTTGTAAAGGGAGAAGTAGGACTTTCTCATTTAGCTAGCTCCCCACAGTTAGCTGCACATTGGCTGGGGAGGGGACCACACCTTAATTAAGCCAATTTTAGGCTGATGCACCCTATATAAAGGAAATAATTTGAGGCAGATGCAGCTTGGAGTAGGGACCCAGCTGATGCGGGTCTACCTTAATGATGTTAGCTGGGCAACTTCACAGCAGGGCCCTGAAGTGAACACCAAGAGGTCCGCACTCCTTTTGAAATCAAATTAGTAAGTTACCTATCCAGGCTAAAAAAATATTTATTGTTACATTTGCCCCTTTTTGTGGGGGGGGGGAGTCAAAGTGCGCACTGAGTTGTTGTTTTCATTGATGTATACCATATGCAGTAGCACACCTCATTTAGAATCCCATTTTATAGTTGAATGAGCAAGGGTGAGCAGCTTACATTGGATAAGGTTAGACCTGGCCAAGGACTGATAACTTTCACAACATTTTTAAATTCTCTATCTCACCATATGAATGAAATAAAGCAAAAAGAAAATCAGATATATGTATGTTTCTTTCTAACTGATAACATAATGATTTAAATTTCTTTTAACTAGTACTGCTGCTTTAATGTTATACATATCATGTGCTGAAAAATGTGTCCAAAAATAAACTATAAATTATTCATATTATGTTTCCCTGTATTTGTGATATGTGCTGTGTAGCAATTATCCTTGTAATAAAGGTGGACATTGGATAATTAAAAACATTCAAGTCACATCTGAACTGTTTAATGTCCAGGGTTAGTATTGTACAGCATTGTACAGCATTTTAAAATATTTTACATTTCCATATAATACTCATTAAATACACATGTAGAACAAATGATGGAAAGTTGTATAATACTGCACCTAGGTGGAATTTATGGTTATAATAACATAACAACCTTCTTAATGCACACAGAAATTCTGAAATCATGGATACCATGTTACCCATGTTATATTCACTTTATAATGACTTACAGCTCTATTTTTTATAACTTCTAAAGTAAGTCAGAAGTAGGAGGCCAAGGAAAGGCTGCTTAGCATTGTTTTATACTATATGTTAACTTTACACAGCTTTTAGCTAGCATTTAAATATACTGGAAAAGATCACTTTTAGTTTAATTGCTTATTTTTATGTTTAATATTTTATTAACTACTCCTGCAATTGTTTTCACTTAAAAACGTATTTTTCATGATTCTGATTTTTGTATGAAATTGCAACCCTATCACATCAGTGACACCTTAACTGGGTTGCTACAAAGAAAAATGATATGTTTACTATGATATATTTACAGTTACCTATCTCTTTTTGTACTGCTCTTCATGTGCAAAAAATTGTTTCCTCTTTATTACCCAAATCTGGAGACAGATCAATCTGTTTCCCCTTGATAAAGAATGTCCATCCTTATTAAACAGCAATAGTTTGTTTGGTTCTAAGGGACTTAGAATTATGCACCTCAGTGTTAGAGCATAATTCCCATACTGAATGAACTGGATGCTATGTTTACTTCCTATAATCCTTATGTGTTGACAATAACAGACCATTTGTTAAAGCCTCAGTTAAGAAAAACAAAATAGCATTAACTAACTAATTAGTTTGTAGTGAGGATAGATAATCTAAAAAGGGAGAGAGGTTATTTTTGTTCAGTTTAATTTGACTCGAGTTCTGTACTACTTACTAGTCACCTTTCACTGACTGTGAAGGAGAGACAGTTCAATTAAAACTTGGCACCCAATTTTCAAAGGTTGATGCAGGGCTTGCATTAAGCCCTGCATCATAAACTCTTTTGATGCAACTGTGCTCAACTTTAGTACATTGGGTGCAGTTGCTACAGTTTTCACACTTTATAGCAGTTTGCACTAAATATTTGGAGCAAGCCCTGTAAAAAGGGTCCCTCAAATGGTACAAGTTAAACAAGGGGGGAGCTAGTCTAACTTGCAGCATTTGACGCACAGGATTGAAAATCACGATTGGCGCCAAGAGAATGCCACAAACCCCCTGCATCATATGTTTGGCATGCCAGTGGCTTGTGGCATTCTCAGGGCTTTTGAAAACTGGAACATTGGAGTAAACAAATTGAGCATCTTTTGTGTGCACAACCTGCTTAAAGTTGGTATTGATGGCGTAAGGATGTGAGGAAAAATGGCAAGCACCCTATGATAATCTGAATAAATTATGTTAAAAATATTCAATTTAAACTGGTTAAATAGAAACATAGATTTTGACAGCAGATAAGGACCGCTAGGCCCATCTAGTCTGCCCATTTCCCTACCTACAGGATAGGCCGCAGATCCTAGTTAACCAACAGCCTATATCTTCCTGCCCCCCACAAGAATTGCCTTATGTCTGTCCCATGCATTCTTGAATTCTCCCACAGTTTTAGACCCCATACTTCCTCAGGAAGGCTGTTCCATGCATCCACTACCTCTCTGTGAAATAATACTTCTCACATTGCCCCTGAACCGCCCTCCTTCTATTTTTAAATTGTGTCCCCTTGTTCTTGCAAGTCTTTTTCTGAAAGATGCTACCATCTTGGACTTTGTTGATTCCCTTGAGGTACTTGAAAGTTTCTATCATGTCCCCCCTCTCCCTTCTTTCCTCAAGGGTATACATATTAAGCTCCTTTAGTCTCTCCTCATACGGCTTCTCTTGCAGACCCTGCACCATTTTAGTTGCCCTCCTCTGGACTGCCTCTATCCTGTCTATGTCCTTGTGGAGATGGGGTCTCCAGAACTGGACACAGTATTCCAGATGGGGTCTCACCAACTGTCTGTACAGAGGGATAACAACTTCCTGTTTTCTGCTGCTGATGCCTCTCCCTATACATCCCAGTATACCCCCGGCCCTCCCTACTGCCTTCTCACATTGCTTGCTAACCTTTAGGTCATCTGATATGATTACCCCCAGGTCCCTTTCCTGTTTTGTTGTTGTTACTACCTCCCCACCCATTGTGTATTCTTCCCCTGGGTTCTTGTTTCCCAGGTGCATTATTTTGCACTTTTTTGCATTGAATCCTAGCTGCCATACGTCTGACCATTCCTCCAACCTTGCCAAGTCCCTTTTCATTCTTTCCATGCCTCCTTGTGTATCAACCCTGTTGCAGATCTTTGTGTCATCTGCAAAAAGGCATACTTTTCCTTCCAGTCCCTCTGCAATGTCACTGATGAAGACATTAAAAAGGACTGGACCTAATATTGAACCTCATGGTGCCCCACTAGTAACCGCCCTTTCTTCAGAGTGGACTCCATTTACAATTACCTTCTGTGTCCTGTTGTCCAGCCAATGTTTTACTCCAGGCTACCACCCTGGGACCCACTCTCAGGCTGGTTAATTTGACTAATAATCTTTGTGTGGGACTGTGTCAAATGCCTTGCTAAAGTCTAGGTAGGCCATGTCCACAGCCCTCCTGGTCTACCACTTTGGTCACCCAGTCAAAGAAATCTATTAGATCTGTCTGACATGACCTTCCCTCTGTGAACCCATGCTGTCTTGGATCCTGTGCTCCACTGACCTCTAGGTACTCAATTATTCTTTCCTTCAGAGTGACTCCATCACTTTCCCTACCACAGAGGTCAGACTGACAGGTCTGTAGTTTCCTGCCTCTGTCTTGGTCCCACTTTTGTGAAGGGAATCACATCCGCCTTCCTCCAGTCCTCGGGTACCACACCATCCTCCCATGATTTATTAAAAGAGTAGCCAGTGGTTTCACTAGTTCCTTCCTTATCTTTTAGAATTCTGGGGTGAATTCAATCAGGACCCATTGCTTTGTCCACCTTCAGTTTTAGGAGTTCTTGCAGAACCCTTTCTTCTGTGAAAGGACTGGGATCGACCTCTATCAAGAGTGCTTCTGTTAATTGGATTAGGCACTTCCCCCTCCTCTTTTGTGAATACTGAGCAGAAATATTCGTTCAGTATTCCTGCTTTTTCACTGTCCCCCTCTGCCCACCCACTGTTCATTCTATTCAACCTCACTATCCCTCCCTTTGTCTTTCTACGCTCGCTGATGTACCTATAAAAGGTTTTATCCCCCTTCTTAACTGAGTTGGCTATCTTTTCCTCAGTTTGGGCCTTTGCTATTCTGACTTCCCTCCCTGCTTCTTTCTGCTTTAACTGGTACAGGTCTCTGTCCTGCTCCTTCTGTGTTTCCTTATACTCGGAATGCTATCTTTTCTTCCTGACTTTCACAGCCACCTCTTTGAGAACCATAGTGGCTTTTTCTTTCG
This sequence comes from Neoceratodus forsteri, assembly GCA_016271365.2. Classification (NCBI taxonomy): domain Eukaryota; kingdom Metazoa; phylum Chordata; order Ceratodontiformes; family Ceratodontidae; genus Neoceratodus; species Neoceratodus forsteri. The sequence continues at coordinate 311,788,983 of CM028134.1, read as the reverse complement.
TTTTGATTTGTTTATTTGCTTCACACAAAGGCTTGTTGCCTCTGTGATGGCAGTTTTGATAGTTCCCCATTGTTGCTCCACACCTCCTTCTAGCCTGTTTGCTAGTGCTTTTCTGAGGCACTCTCCCATCTTGCCAAAGTCAGCCCTCCTAAAGTCCAGCACCCTCACTTTTGTATGGCTTGACTCAGTAGCTGAGTTTAACGTGAACCACACTGTTTGATGGTCACTTGTCCCCAGATGGCAACCCACTTCTAGAGCTGAGATCCTCTCACTGCCCCCATTTGAGAGTATGAGGTCTAAGATTGCTCCTTCACGAGTGGGTTCTGAAACTAGCTGTCTAATGCCTGCCACCTGTAGGGCGTCAAGAATGGCCCTGCTCTTGGATGTGGCTGCAGCAAATGTGCTCCAGTTAACATCTGGCATATTCAGGTCTCCCATCAACAGTATCTCCCCTTTCTCTGCCATTCTAAGAATGCCTTCTATCATATCCTTGTCCATTCCTTCCCCTGACATGGGGGTCTGTACACAACCCCTGTGTGGATTGTGGTGCCCTTTCCAGTCTCCAAGGTGACCCACAGTGCCTACTCTCCTCCCTGTTTACTCTTTTGTTCAGTTGCTTTTATCCCTTCCTTTACATAGAGAGCTACTCCTCCCCCTCTTCTCCCCTGCCTGTCTCTCCTGTAGGTTATGTACCCTGGTATGTTAACATCCCAGTCATGGTTCTCTGTGTACCATGTTTCTGTGACTGCTACAATATCCAGGCATCCTCTTCCATTAAGGCCACCAGCTCAGGGAGCTTGTTGCCCAGACTACGGGCATTGGTACTCATTACCCTCCATTTCCTGGATGGCCTTACTCCCTTTGCCCCATCCCTGTCCTTCTTGCCTTTGTCACTTTCTCCATTTACCCCTGCCTTTCTCCTATCGACACCTCCATGTTGGTGTTTGCCACACTTACTACCGTGATTGTTTGGGGGCTAGGATTTTCCTGCTCCTTTCCAGTGCCTCTCCTTGGCTAGTTTAAAAGCTTGCCAATGAAGCATTTAAACCTATCACCTAGGATCCTGGTTCCCTCCCGGACAGATGCAGCCCATCACAGTATAGGCTTGCATCACTCCAGGTGGACCCCAGTCCCCAATGAAGCCAACCCTGAGCTCCACACCAGTTTTTCAACCACTGATTGAATCCCATGGTACGGAACACCCTAGCCTCTCCTATGCCATAGATGGGTAGCACCTCCGAAAGGTTACCGTGTGTGCTACTTGACTAAGGCCCCTCCCCAATTCCACAAACTCTTCCTGCACTTCTCTAATCCCTTTCTTAGCCAGGTCATTTGTCCCTAGGTGGACAATGACATCCAGCTCCCTCCCCTGTGCAGCTGCTCCAGCAATCCTGAGGATTCGCTCCCTGTCCCTCCAAGCCATGGTGCCAACTGATATATTGTGCCAGAGTTTTGTGCCCCATATGCATTATCTTGCACTTCTTTGCATTGAATTTCAACTGCCAAACCCCTGACCATTCTTCAAGTTTCTGCAGGTTGCTTCTCATTCTGTCTACACCCTCTGGTGAGTCTGCTCTGTTACAGAGCTTTGTGTCATCAGAAAACAGTGAAATTCTGCCTTCTAGATCCTGCGCAATGTCACTGATGAAGATGTTGAATAGGACCGGTCCCAGCACTGATCCCTGTGGTACCCCACTGGTCATTCTTCCCTCTGTGGAGTGACAGCCATTTACCACCACCCTCTGTGTCCTGCCACCCAGCCAGTTACCTACCCACCACACTACTGTCCTGCCCACACCCATATTCCCCAGTTTGTGTAATAGTCTTCTATGTTGCACAGTGTCAAAGGCCTTGCTGAAGTCCAGATAGGCCATGTCCACTGCCCTCCCTGATCCACCTCCCTAGTCACCCAGTCAAAAAATTCAACGAGGTTGGTCTGACATGACCTCCCCCTGGTGAAACCATGCTGCCTTGGGTCCTGTAGTCCATTGACAACCAGATGTTCCACCAATCTCTCCTTCAGTAGTGCTTCCATGATCTTCCCCACTACCGAGGTGAGGCTGACTGGTCTGTAGTTCCCTGCTTCCTCTTTGTTCCCACTTTTGTATAAGGGGACCACATCTGCTGTCCTCCAGTCCTTGGGTACCTCCTGTTTCCAGTGATCGGCTAAACAGGATAGCCAGAGGTTCAGCCACCACCTCTCTTAGTTCTTTAAGGACCCTAGGATTCCCCATCTGGCCCCATTGCTTTATCAACTCTTATTACTTCCAGTTCCTTCAGGACCCTTTCTCGTGTAAAGGACTTGTGTCCATTTCTGCACCATTCTCACCCCTTGTACTCCCTTCAGATCCATTACCCCCTCTTCCTCAGTAAAGACTGAGCAGAAATACCTGTTCAATATGTCAGCTTTACTGTTGTCATCCTCCACGTGGCTCCCATCCTCCCCCTTCAGTCTCACTATCCCTCCCTTTGTCTTTCTTTTTTCACTTATGTACCTGTAAAAGGTTTTGTCCCCTCTACCCACTGATTTTGCAATGTGTTCTTCTGTCTGAGCTTTGGCTTCCCTTACTGACCTCCCTACCTCCCTTTGCTTCTCCTGGTACTTCTCTCTATACCCTTCTTCCTGTGTCTTTTTGTATTGCCTGAATGCAATCTTTTTGGCTTTCACTTTCTTTGCTACCTCTTTGGAAAACCATAATGGTCTCCTCTTCCTTTTCCTCTTGCTAACCTGATTAATGCATAATTCTGTTGTTCTTGTAATCCCCATTTTAAATACTGCCCACTGGTCCTCAACCCCTGATTCCTGTCCCATTCCCCTTAATGCCTCTTTCAAGAATCTCCCCATTTTCCCAAAGTCTGCCCCCCTAAAATCCAGGATATGTGTTTTTGTGTGGTTTGGTTCTGCTCTTTCTGTGATTTCAAACCACAATGACTGGTGGTCACTGTTACCCAGGTGCTTCCCCACTGTTACCCCCATCACACTGTCCCTGTTTGTGAGCACAAGGTCCAGTATTGCCTTCTGCCGAGTTGGTTCCATGACCAGTTGCTTGAGGAAGGCACCCTGAAGGGAGTCCAGGATAAATCTGCTCCTAGTTGATGCTGCTGCTGGGATGCTCCAGTCCACGTCTGGAATATTGAAGTCTCCAACCAGTACTACCTCACCCTTGTCTGCCATCCTTTGGATGGCTAGCATCAGCTCCCTATCTGTTTCTTCCTCATGGGCTGGTGGTCTATAGACCACACCTGTGCGGATGGCTGTCCCCATTTTCCTTTCCAGCTTAACCCACAGTATCTCTCCCCCATTTTGTTCCTCCTGGATCTCTGTGGCCCTTATGTCATTTTTCACATACAGTGCCACTCCTCCTCCCTTCCTGCCTGCTCTGTCTCTTCTGAATATGTTGTAGCCAGGTATGGCCATCTCCCAGCCATGGTTATCATTACACCAGGTTTCAGTGATGGCCACAATGTCCAGGTCTGACTGTACCATGACAGCCTCCAGATCTTCCATCTTGTTGCTAAGGCTCCTGGCATTTGCACACATGACTTTCCATGATTTGACCTCCCTAGACTGCTTCACTGTTCTACTCCAGCCCCTTCCTTGGTTGTCATTTATCCCTGGTTCTCCTTGCTGTCTGCCCTTCTGCTGAATTTTGCCCCTTTTCTGCTTATCCCCTCTTGGGCACTAATCTCCATCTTCTGCACACTGCTTTGCAGAGATAGCCACTGTCTGGTTCACTGGTTCCACTGCTAGCTGTGGGGGTGAGCAATAGGTACCTCCTTGCTGGCCTGCACTCCTTTGCTAGTTTAAATGCTTGTCAATGTAGCATTTAAACTTATCATTGAGTGCTTGATTCCTCCAGGATGGATGCAGGCCAGGCTTGAACAAACCTCCATCCTCCAGGTGGGTCCCCAGTCACCAATGAATCCAAACCTTCCTCACAGCACCAGTTCTTCAACCATGAGTTAAAGATCCTGCATGCACTATGCTCTCCCTTGCTCTCTCACAGGTAGTACTTCTGAGAAAGTGACAGAAGTAGCTACTTGCTTGAGACCCCTTCCCAGTTTCCTAAACTCTTCCTGAACTTCCTTTGGCTCCCCATTTGCCAGGTCATTAGTACCTAGGTGGATAATGACATCCAGCTCACCCTCCCGTCTTGCCTTCTCAATGATCCCCAGGATCTTCCTTCCATCCCTCTGTGCCATGGCACCTGGTAGGCACCTCACCTCCCTGTCCTCCCCCTCCTGTGTTCCTAGCTGGATCCCTCTTACGATGGAGTCCCCCACCAGGATTCACTTCCTCCTCCTCCTCTGGGGTCCACTGCTTTCCCTGCTGAGGTCACCTCCTTGGCTAACCTCCACATCCTTTCCTTCCACTTCTCTGGGTACCTCTATTTGGTTGTCCGCGTTTGCCAGTGTGGCATATGAGTTCTTGAGTGGAATAGGATCTGGGATGTGCCTCTGCCTGACTGCTCTAACCCTCCCTGAGCCCACTGTCATCCAAGTGCTCCTCTTCTCGGCATCCTTGAGGCAGCTGCATTGGACTGGGTGGTCTCTGGATAGGGGTGATGGTACTCCTGACCCAGTTTACTTCCACTCTGAGTCTGGCTACCTCATCCCACAGTCCAGAGAGATGCATGCAGACAGGGCAGCACCTCAGTGTCCAGAAGTTCTGCCTGAATATGGCTGCCCCACAGCCACTGCATTGCACCACTCCCCACATTATACTGCAATTCCACTACTTGTCTGCTACTGAAGCTCTCCTAGTTCTCTTTTTATTAATTTACTGTACTAAAAATCCTGTCACTGATCCTCAGATCATTTTTTTTTTAAGGAAAAAGAAACCAATAAATAAACAAATGAGTCAAAACACTTGTCGTGCTGAGGGTGGGCTTCTTCCCCCTTATGTCCCTCCTACTTCACACCCCTTACTATACCCTGTCTTAGCTCCTGTCAATCAGATTTATCAGGGCATATAATTAAGAGTTGGGGGAAGGGGAGGGGGGCGAAAATTTTTGCAGCAATTAAAGACAGCATAGAATTACACCACTACTATGTTTTAAATTTTCAACAGCCCAAAAACAATTATAAGTAAAGACAACAAAGAAAGTATAGTGTCACTACAAGCCCACAATCTAAGTTTAAAAGAAAAATAGCAATTACCAGTTACAATAAAGCACTGAATTGAATATGTTTCCTTCCTTCCCCTTCTGGCTTCTTCTGAGAAAATAAACCTCTGTTTGCTACTTTAACTCTGACTAAGCCCCACCTCCAGTTATCACGTAGCTGAGGTCAGAGGTCAGACAATTAACACCCTTCACCCAACTACAGGGCAGTCAGACAAGCCAAGATAAAATTTGCAGCAATTAAAGACAGCACAGAATTACACCACAACTATGTTTTAAATTTTCAAAAGCCCAAAACAATTATAAGTAAAGACAACAAAGAAAGTATAGTGTCACTACAAGCCCACAATCTAAGTTTAAAAGAAAAATAGCAATTACCAGTTACAATAAAGCACTGAATTGAAAATGTTTCCTTCCTTCCCCTTCTGGCTTCTTCTGAGAAAATAAACTCTGCTTGCTACTTTAACTCTGACTAAGCCCCACCTCCAGTTATCCTGCAGTTGAGGTCAGAGGCCAGACAATTAACACCTTTCACCCAACTACAGGGCAGTCAGACAAGCCAAGATAAAATTTGCAGCAATTAAAGACAGCACAGAATTACACCACCACTATGTTTTAAATTTTCAACAGCCCAAAGACAATTATAAGTAAAGACAACAAAGAAAGTATAGTGTCACTACAAGCCCACAATCTGAGTTTAAAAGAAAAATAGCAATTACCAGTTACTCTAAAGCACTGAATTGAATATGTTTCCTTCCTTCCCCTTCTGGCTTCTTCTGAGAAAATAAACCTCTGCTTGCTAATTTAACTCTGACTAAGCCCCACCTCCAGTTATCACGTAGCTGAGGTCAGAGGCCAGACAATTAACACCCTTCAATAAAATACAGGGCATTTAGACAAGCCAAGATAAAATTTGCAGCAATTAAAGAAAGCACAGAATTACACCACCACTATGTTTTAAATTTTCAACAGCCCAAAGACAATTATAAGTAAAGACAACAAAGAAAGTATAGTGTCACTACAAGCCCACAATCTAAGTTTAAAACAAAAATAGCAATTACCAGTTACTCTAAAGCACTGAATTGAATATGTTTCCTTCCTTCCTTCCCCTGCTGGCTTCTTCTGAGAAAATAAACCTCTGTTTGCTACTTTAACTCTGACTAAGCCCCACCTTCAGTTATCACGTAGCTGAGGTCAGAGGCCAGACAATTAACACCCTTCACCCAACTACAGGGCAGTCAGACAAGCCAAGATAAAATTTGCAGCAATTAAAGACAGCACAGAATTACACCACCACTATGTTTTACATTTTCAACAGCCCAAAGACAATTATAAGTAAAGACAACAAAGAAAGTATAGTGTCACTACAAGCCCACAATCTAAGTTTAAAAGAAAAATAGCAATTACCAGTTACTCTAAAGCACTGAATTGAATATATTTCCTTCCTTCCCCTTCTGGCTTCTTCTGAGAAAATAAACCTCTGCTTGCTACTTTAACTCTGACTAAGCCCCACCTCTAGTTATCACGTAGCTGGGGTCAGAGGCCAGACAATTAATACCCTTCAGCCAACTACATGGCAGTCAGACAAGCCAAGATAAAATTTGCAGCAATTAAAGACAGCACAGAATTGCACCACCACAATGTTTTAAATTTTCAACAGCCCAAAAACAATTATAAGTAAAGACAACAAAGAAAGCATAGTGTTACTACAAGCCCACAATCTAAGTTTAAAAAAAAAATAGCATTTACCAGTTACTCTAAAGCACTGAATTGAATATGTTTCCTTCCTTCCCCTTCTGGCTTCTTCTGAGAAAATAAACCTCTGCTTGCTACTTTAACTCTGACTAAGCCCCTCCTCCAGTTATCACGTAGCTGAGGTCAGAGGCCAGACAATTAACACCCTTCATCCAACTACAGGACAGTCAGACAAGCCAAGATAAAATTTGCAGCAATTAAAGACAGCACAGAATTACACTACCACTATGTTTTAAATTTTCAACAGCCCAAAAAATAATTTTAAGTAAATACAACAAGGAAAGTATAGTGTCACTACAAGCCCACAATCTAAGTTTAAAAGAAAAATAGCAATTACCAGTTACTCTAAAGCACTGAATTGAATATGTTTCCTTCCTTCCCCTTCTGGCTTCTGCTGAGAAAATAAACCTCTGCTTGCTACTTTAACTCTGACTAAGCCCCACCTCCAGTTATCACGTAGCTGAGGTCAGAGGCCAGATAATTAACACCCATCACCCAACTACAGGGCACTCAGACAAGTCAAGATAAAATTTGCAGCAATTAAAGACAGCACAGAACTACACCACCACTATGTTTTAAATTTTCAACAGCCCAAAAAACAATTATAAGTAAAGACAACAAAGAAAGTATAGTGTCACTACAAGTCCACAATCTAAGTTTAAAAGAAAAATAGCAATAACCAGTTACTCTAAAGCACAGAATTGAATATGTTTCCTTCCTTCCCCTTCTGGCTTCTTCATTGTTTTTCTAGCAATGTTTTTTGAGTGATGCTGCCGGTTTTAGTTTCGAAAACCATTGCATATGAACTCAGTGCACTTCACCCTCCTTTTTACTTTAAGGCAGGATCAAAATCTGATGTTCTGGGGTCTGCTTAATGTCATTTCAGACAACACTAGCATAGGATCAGATTGTATTGAACCCAAACTTCTTAAACTGGCCACATCATTTATTGCCCACCCTTTGGCTAGGATCTTCACCCTCTCTCTTTGCAATGGAGTTGTCCCAGATATCTGGAAGATGGACAGAGTCACACCAGTCTTTAAGAAGGGTGACAAAGCAGATATAACTATTTATTGGCCAATAGCTATACTATCAGTTATGTGCAAAATAATGGAAAAGATAGTACCAATCCAAGTCGTTGAATTTATGACAAAATATAACCTTCTCTCATCTATTCTGTATGGACTTCGCTAGGGTCATAGTACCACCACAGCAATATTCTACCTTGTAAATGATAATCTAACTGTGATTGACAAAGGTCACTTCACGGGGGCAGTTTTTATTGACCTGGCAAAGCCGTTTGACATTGTTGATCATTCTCTTCTTCTAGATAGTCTCCTAGCCCATGGTTTCTCTCTAACCTCAGAGGCCTGGCTTAATAGCTATCTATTAGAACTCAGCTTGTTTGATTCAACCCTGCTGTATCCAGCCCTATGACTATTAACCTAGGTGTTCCCCAGGGATCAATATTAGGACCCCTTTTCTTCTTTATTTTTATTAATAATATCTCATCAAATATCCCCGATTGCTTGGCTATCCTCCATGTGGATGACCTGGTCTTATACTGTAGTGATAAAAATATACACCACATCAACCTGACCCTCACTACTGCATTTAAGGCTATTCAGTCATGGCTTTTCCACCATAAACTAATCCTTAATGCTGATAAAAATCATACTATGCTGTTTGGTTCAACAGCTAAATTAAATAACAACTGGGACCTTTTTGAAGTCTCAGGTCAGGGTGGGATGGTTCTTGAGCTAGTTCACTTTTTTAAGTATCATAGAGTACTTGACAAAAATCTTAACTTTGATAAGCATATAACGTCTACCTATAAATCAGTTAATGCTAAAATTGATGTAGCCTACAAAACCAGCTACATCCTTACCCAGTCAGCCAGATTAGCCATAGCCCGTGGGATCTTGCTTCTGTCTTTATCATATGGGATAGTCACTTATCTCAATGCATCCTTAATTCTCCTCAGAAAGTGGGAAATTGCTTATAACAGCATCTGCAGGTATGCCTTGGCCTCTCCCTGGTCAAAACACCATTGTCAGCTCTATGTTGATCTAAATTGGCTACCCCCCTTATGCTCATACTCTTGCTCTTGGCTCCTTGACTGATAATGTCATTACAACAAGAATCCCAGTCTCTCAGGCCTCCCTACTAACTCTGCTGCCCTTCTCCCATGGCCTCCACTCATCTGATAAATCACTGCTGCTAATTCATAGATGTAAAGCTAACAAAGGAACCATTGCCTTTTCTCACTCAGTGGCCAAACTCTGGAACTCCCTGTCTCTTGATGTTCGCTAAGCCCCTAAACATTCCCAGTTTAAAAGGAATTGTCGCTCCTTCCTCTTTAGCCATGTCTCCTGTGCCTGCTTCAAACCCCACTGAATCTGCTTTCAGATTCTCTCTCTCTTTCTCTCACTTCCTCAACTTCTACAAACTGCTCTCTGCTAAGCCCATCTAGCCAGATTAATAATCACTTATACTGTATTTTGTATTTGTCTCAGCTGCTCTTAACCCAGTTGTTTGTTAGCTACAAGTGATTACTAGTCACGGAATTTAAATTACTGTCTATGAACTCTGACCTAACTTAATACTTATGCTTGCAATTTGCTAAATCTTGATTTGCTTTGTATCATTGTTGCTTCCCTGAATTCAAAATGTATGTATTTCCCTGATTAATCCCTACCTATTGTAAACTCCCGGGTCATGCCTGAAAATAGTCATGTCTTGGCTATGGTACTTACCCAGTAAACAAAAACTAAATAAATATATAAATCTTTAACTATTTCGGAGACTATATTGTTCCCTGCCTCACGTGTGATATACAGTACATTTCACAAATATTACTATTTTGTTACACAGGAAACTTGACTCTTTATATAGAGTTTGCAAGTACTTAACTGCTGCAGATAGAATCACAATTGTTCAAATTAATTTACTTCCATTACTTGACTATGGTTCTGTTATCATAGGCGCTGCCTCAAGAGCTGTCTTGAATAAAATGAAGAAATCTATATTTAAAGGCAGGAAGGAAGACATTTAACAGCTCCTGGGATTAGATCTCACCATTGTCACAGTTTGAAAGTACTACATTGGTTTCAAGCAAAAAAACAGAGTTCAATGGACTGCAGCAAAATTTGTATTTAAAGTTGTATACAAAAAAGCTTCACTTTGTTTACTCAATCAACTAAACTTCTTTAATTTGATATGTTCTCATTCTACAACCAAAAATCATTGTTCATTCCCTCTGCTGTGGAGTAGCATGGGGCATAACCAGAACTCATTTGAATACCTTGCTGCTTTTTTATGGAACACCACACCATTGTCAGTCAGATCCTCTCCTACCCTTAATGCAGTTTCTTCTTGATTTACATATAATTTACTGAGTCTTAATGTTTGTATCTGCTTTAACTACGTTTCATATTCTGTGTGCTCAACAATGCTTTATTAAAAGAAACTTTGCAAAATTTTGGTTATATGCTTTTATTGTTACTGTATTATGCGTTCATTTTTTCTTATTACTCCATTGGTACGTGGGTCATGCCTGAAAAAATGATTATTTTTTTGGCAGTATACTTACCCGGTTGATAAAATAAAAATTAAATGAAATGAAAGTATAGAACTATCTTCATATTTTGGATTCCATTACTTTCATGTGAAATCATTGGGGGATCTATTCATAATAAAAAAATTGTACTTCCCACCACAATATTCAGCACATAAGGATCAGTTTTACACATTCCAGGTACCCATCAGATATCTGCAAATGCACTTCAGTCCCTCCTGCCACATTGCTGTCCCCAGCCCTAGCTACACTTGACCACACAGGTAATCAGGACTAGGGGTGGGAAGGGTGTGTGTCAAGGGCTGTCCAGGTAGAACATGGCATACATTAAGTTATTTGTACTCTTCTAGTCCAGTTCCAGGTGGGTCTCATGTTACACCAACCAGAGGGTTGCCATATGGCTGCACACACCTCTACAAGGAGTCCTGAGGCTAGCCTGGGCCCACCACTAAAACCCTGGTCCTTCTGCTTGTCATTGAGGACTGAATGCCATTTGGAAAGCTATCCCTTTCTTGTATTTTTCAGATGTTTCTGCTGACTGCAATGTCCTAAAATCCACTGCTCCTATAGAGTAAAGGATCCATTGTAGAACTGTACTAGGCCTACAGTGGAAACCCTGTGTCCCAGAAAACTCTGCCCCCCCCCATTCTTCTCTTCTCTTCTCTTCTCTTCTCTTCTCTTCTCTTCTCTTCTCTCTTCTCTTCTTCCTTCCTTCCTTCCCTTCCCTTTCTCTTCTCTCTCTCTTCTCTTCTCTTCTCTTCTCTTCTCTTCTCTTCTCTTCTCTTCTCTTCTCCTGCACCCATAAGGGGAGAAGATGCCTGCATGCAATCCTTATGTGGTTTCATATTGAGTTCATTGAAGCATGGGGTCCCTTCCCCACAATTTTTATTTATTTATTTTGTTTATCAAGCAAGTACACTCACTCAAAGGCCCTTTTTCAGGAATGACCAGGAGCTACAAGACAGCTACAAGATGATACAAAATGTTACATACAGGTGCAACATCATAATAAAAATAAAATACAGCATACAGTATGCTGGAGTAATACTTAATATGATAACATCAAAACAGATTCAATTAAAACAGGCACAGTCTAGCTGTTTTAACAGATGAAGCCTTAAATGATATTTAAAAGCTGCATGACTTTTTACATTATGAAGACAATCTGGTAAATTGTTCCAACATTTAGCAGCATGAACAGAAAATGCATGTTCACCAATTGCAGTAGAGGAAATTGGAACTAATAACAAATCTTTTCCAGATGATCTTAATTGCCTCTGTTCCTTTCTAAGGCTGAGAAGAGTATGCAAAGGAGAGTCAGGTGCTGTTCTCAAAGTTTTGTTCACAACACAAAACAAATTATATAAACTGCTGAACCTTGGAGGTAGCCAGCCAGTGTATGCATTGAGCACACAATAATGTGTACTGTATGGCATTTTTAGTGCAAAATGACAAATCTTGTTAAATGTCTTAGTTATTAAAGCTAAATCAACAGAGGATCAAAAATGAAAGAGTTATGATTTATTGTGAGCCACAATATACTTTTTGCAATAATGTGTTTGACTTCCAATGTCAAGTAGCTATTAAGTTTGAACAGAACTCCCAGTCTTTGATTAACGTGCCAGCTCATTGCCTTTATATGAGATGCAAACGTTAAATTAGAGTACAAAAGCACCCCCAGATGCATACAATAGCAGAAGGCTCTGCACATGCTCATAAATAATCAACCCACCATATCCTGTGTTAGGTGGGCCTATTCCAACATACCAGTCTGTGCAGCTAGTTGGGTCAGGGTCCTAAGAGCAGTATACACACTCACAGTTTGCAGCCATCACAGTGTCATATAGATACTGTGGAGGATGCTATGCTATATGAGAGGTACACCAGATGTAAGTCCAACTCATGGCCATTTGTGCAGGAGACTATAAGACCCTGAACATGCTTTATAGTAGTACCCTTCCCTAGCCATTGGTAGTCACTTGGAAGGCTGGACAGGACAGCAGAAAAATGTTTGTAAATTATGAAATGAGTAGGAAAAATACTGAAACTTGATTGACTATAGAGCTTGGAACTCTGTGCTGATATCCCAGGACAATAGCATAGGAAGAAGTCCTGTCACCTATCCTGACCTCCTTACCAACTGAATCAAAAAAGTAGAAAACTTGTGCCCAAAATGCACACTATATACATGGCTACCCTGGCATCACTTCAGGAAAAGAACCACCAAGAGACAGACCACGACTTACACATAAATACCAGAATTCCTTTTGCAAAATCAAGATTTCCTGGTCCACTTGCCTGCTTTATGCTGCCCTGTACTGACAACAACCAAATCACTGTGATCGCCAACCAAGCTTACCGGACTGTCTGGCCCACCTATTCATGTTACTTACTGCAGCTCTTTGTTTCTGCTTCAGACACTATTTCTGCTCCCGATGTGGATGCAATTGATTTATCAGGAACTGCTGCTGAGCATAATTTTCTTAAATGCTGCTATGATGATTGATTAGTTCTAAATGTAAACCTGCAGCTGCTCGAACAGCCCAGTCTCTGTAGTATGGCATACTGTCAACATGATACAATAGACTTACCGGGAATTGCCTGTGAACATTTGTTTTAAATGCTTCAGCAAACTTCCCTGTGACTACATATTACCATGGCTGTGTCAGCACGATACTGTTTCTCCCAGTGACTACAAGTGCTGGCAACACACCATCTAGTGAACCTGAAGATTGCCCTCACTGTTGCCCTTTCTGCAGTTAGACAAACACAGCTGTGAATACAGAGTGCTAATTCCACCTACTGATCAGGCACAGTCAAATGCATCAGCAAAATGAAATGGGACTGCTATCTTTTTCAACTCAGAATTAACTTTCTTTTATCTTTATTGCTAATTTAAATTACAAATGAGTTTCTTAATTAAAACAAAATCACAAATTCTTTGACCCATTTCATAATCACAAAAAGGCACTCCAGGGTGTGCATTTTGATGGGATAAGTGCACTTTTCAGGAGGTGGAAGTACTCAGCCTTTGGCTTTGTGCTTCAACCCAACTATGGCATGGCATTATCCCTTCACAATACACACACTGTTGTGCCTTGTTGCTTAATTAATAAATGTTTAATTCATTTGTAAAAGAATATGGCAGTCTCAGCAGGCTGTCATAGCTCATGAAACAGTATTTGCAAAGAGCAGGAGGTGCACTCTCTTGCCATCCCAGGCTTACATCTGAAGCCCAGAGTCTTGGCCTGCTCCTATCTCTGGAATGCCCCCTTTCTGCATGTGATCTTCCACAAGCATGGATAAAGGTCCCCATGGACTAAAAATGAACACATTGTCTGATGTGGAGTGTGACTGAATGCAGAGCGGTGCATGCTGGCTGCATGTGAATTGTGTATATACCGGCTCAGCTGTGCACTGGGCTCTTAGTACAAGTGTTATCTTCAGTTTGCCTCATAGGGAGTGCAAAATATGAAAGCAGTGTGCTGCAGGCTCAGTATGGTTTCCATCTGTAGCATTATGATGTGTTGCAATACATTAAATTTATAACTGAGCCTGTCCATAATGACAACCATTCTCAGACATACTAAACAGGTAGTGTTTCTAGTTTACAGTATGCTGAGGAGAGAGCAGTGTTTCTAGTTTATAGTGTAACATGGAGGGATTGTCACAGTCAAATCTACACATTTTTATAAGTATTTTATTTATAAAAGAAGAAGATCAGATAGCCCTCTTTGCAGGTAATGTGTAAAATGTGGGCAGCAACAGGTTATTGAGTGAAATCATTAAGAGTCTAAAGAATCGAATTTTCAACTGGAAGAACACTCTGAAGAGAGTGAGAGTGTCCCAGGAGATTGTGAGAATCACTGTTATTCTACACTATCACTGGCCCTCTGGGGAGCGGGGAGGATTCAGACCGTTGCATAGAAACCAACTGGAGATTGCACTCTGTACCTCCTTCCAGCTTTGTGAGTAGCACTGTACCTTGGGACTGTGGAGGCTAACAAAGCTCCATCAGCCCCAGTCATGCAGAAAGGAACACTTTTTTAAACATATAGCAGTCTGCCAGGAGGAAGTGCAGTGCACCTAGCTTTAACTCTAGAAGTCCACAGAATAAGGTGGTGGTAATAACAGGTATTTAGGATTTTACTGCACATTTAGAGACATGAGGAACTGGAAGTGACATCCTGCTGCTTCTGGCCCTCTGGTATTTTAAGAAGCACCTCCATGCAAGTGGTGGAATTGAATTTTAAACTAGGAGGACACTCTGGTGAGAGTGTCCCAAGAGAGTGTGAGAATCACTGTTCTATTGCACGGTTCCATGTGAAAAGGGCACACTGTGATGTGTGACTGGAATGTGGGCTCAGGAATGACACCAAATGGCACAGCGGTGTATGGGAGGAAACGGTGATCCACATCCAGGTGCACTACACTCCTGGGCTCATGAATGAACAGCGAGCAGCAGAAGCAACCCCTGCAAAACATGGAACAATAGGTGTGGGCGAATGTCAGAAGAGTGGGCATCAGATTTAAAAAAAAAAAATGCTACCAACACCACCACAACAACAAAAAAGCCTGGACACAAAATGTGTCACTGGGGGGGGGGGCAAGGAGGAACACCAGGGAGTGCAGACGGATGGCCCGTGGGTGTACAGGCCCCATGAGGCCTGTTACTGGACAGGCAGGAGGTGCGTGCAAAAGGGCCATGCAACAGAGTGTGTAAGGCATCACAGTGAAGCCACACAGGTGGCTGGCAGGTATGGAGTGCAATGCACCCAGAGGCAGGAGCCAGCAGTGGACAAGGTGGATGCAGGACACTGGCACAGGTGTGCATGGCACCAGTGCAGAAGGTGACACTGTAGGCAGACAGTGCAGCAGCGGGCACAGGTACATGGCACAGGTAGCAGCAGTGGAACTGAGCAGGGTCTTCTGGGAGTGGTGTAAAGAGTACAGCAGGTGGCACGCAGGCCAACAGTGGCAGCAAGTTGTTGGCAGCAACCACAGGGCATGGGACCTGCATGGTGTGAGATGGAGCAGGCAATGTGGACAACGGACATGGCAGGAGGCACTGGAACAGGTGGGTGGTAAGAACGGAGGTTGTGGGAGACAGCTGTGCAGCATCCAATGACAGCCAGCTACATCTGGAGTTGGAAGTTGTATGCCAGGCCCCTCAAGTAGTCGGTCATAGTACACTACCTGTAGTCCTCCACAATGCTCTCAATCTGCCATGACAGGTCCCTGTACTTCCTGCACTTTGTTGCAGTGCCACACCCAGAGACGAGCTGCTCAATGAGGATCTCGGTCAGGTGCTGTTCTTCATGGAGGCAGTCTATAAGTGCCAGATCCCAGAATGGGTGACAACGAGATTTGTGATAAAGGCCCTGCACCAGCCTTCAGTGGCATTGTTCAAATGTGCCAGCCCTGCACGTGTGGCGTCATACATGTTCCATGCCTCCAGTGGGAACAGAAGCCTGCACCTGGCCATGTGTCCAGTGGGACAACCAAGACATGTATCCTCACAATTGAGGATGGGTCTCAGCAGGTCCTCATTTGCCCGTCACTACACAGAGTCACACAGGATAGTATATGCATCCAGCACGTCACCAATGGGCACAAAGGCAAGTGTGAGCACCATCCTGAGCTGCAGGGCAAACTCCTTATCTGTGGAATAATGGTGGAGTGTCACATGTGACCACTGTATGCACTGCCACATGGCCTGGCTGAAGTGAAAGAAGCAGCCCCACAGCGACACCCCTGGGAACAACATGGTGAACCCATGCCAGGCCACCCTCTCAAAGTCCATGAGCGCCGTATGAGGTGTGATGTCACCCACCAGCCTATGCACCTCTGTGAACACCCTGAGGTATGTCTGCTCTCAACAGCTGCACATAAGGATGTAGACCGCGGGCACAATGACATCTGTGTGCATGCCGTGAATGGTGTAGAGTTGCCCGAAGAGGGGTGGTGCAGCACAAAAGGTTCCATCAAGGAATCAGTACTCACTGTCACCCAGGAAGTGTAATGTGTACTGCATCATGAACAGCAGCACCCTGTCATCAGTCTGGCCATTGTCATATAGGAGGAAGGGCTCCCCTGCGCAGGTGCCATGGTTCTCTGGGGGTACATCTAGGTCCCTGACAGTTGCAGGCATGGCTGGGTAGCCCTGTACAGCTTGCAGGACACACTGTACTGTCCTCTTCAGGAGAGGCAGGGCGGGCAGCCTGACCACCACAGCATCCATCACTCCCGAGGTGCACTAGAAAATCACCTGTCCAGTGCTCTCCATGCGCATCCATGCCATGGTATGGACATTGACCTTGACCCTGCACACACACCTACCTCACTGGCTGCAGGAACATGATTGTAGCATTTCCCCTGGTGCACCACATGGTCAGCAATGGTGTGTAGGCATGCAGGGCATCTGAAGCGGTTGTACTGAGCACACCGCCAGTACACTTTCCCTCTCATCTCCTTATCTCAGTGATATACATATCCCAATAGGGACAGTAGGGGTCTGCTCTTCTGGCTTGGCAGGAATGTTGGATTCTCCATCCTACATAAGCCAAAAGTCCTAAGACACCCTTCCATTGTAGGCAGTTGCCTTATCTAACCCTACATAGTCACGTGACTAGTGATGTCATGGAGGGCGAAAAATCAGGTGCACACCCACATCTAGCAAGCAGTGTGTAGAAAAAGGGGGCACCTCCAACAGGGTGGGTTTGCTGGGCAAAAGGATAGTGCTCTGGGATATGGTGGTGTGTGCTTGGCTTTGCGATGCAGTGCTGTGCTCCCACAGATGGACCAAATGTACTGCTGCTTCTCCAGGAATCTGCACCGTGTTTCCGATGGGTGAGAGCACTACCATTACAGACACACTGCTGTCTGGGACAGTGCTGTGTCTCTGTCCATTCACAAACCCACCACCATTGCTTTACCACACTGTTCTGCCTGCCTGTCTAAGCACAACCTGATGCCGTATGCCAAGAAGGTTTGATGGCTGCAGCAGTGCTAGGCATTTCAGTCTCCTGCAGGACTGTTGATGCTGTGTTTTGGCTGGGGGCTCCCACTGCATGTGTTGTGCCATGCAGTCCACCACTTGTGGGGGGGGGCATCCATACTGTACACCACATAGGGGGGCATACGAGCATCCAGAACAGTGACTTGAGGGAGTTGGGTGACATGCAGTTGTCGTCTGTCCCCTTCCTGTCCACTTGTGTCTTGTGTGCCTGCACCAGTGTGTCACCTCCAGTGGGAAGGAGTCTTCCAGCCCTGTGTGCAATACCTGGTGGCATTTTCGGGGGCAATGCCATTGCCATGTCATGATGAGAATGGGGGGGTGGGCATTGTGTGACTAGCACCCTGCTCATCAGCATAGGGCAGGGATGGGGACTGCTGGTCCTTGATCTGTGGGTGGGTGTTGCGCCCAGGGGGATCCGTATGGCACACTGGGGACCTGCCTGCTTTGCATGTGTGTGTGTCCCTTCAGGGCATGGGCACTGCCGGTGGGTAGGCTGGCATGTTGCAAGTGTGATATTTTGGGGTTCGCCCTCATTGGTAATTGCCCTTTTTGAAGTTGCCCTAATGCCCAGTCACCCTTAGTGGCAGTTGCTCTATTGTCGGTCACACTTATTCCTAATTGCTCTTAGTGCCAGTGATGTTCAGTTCACCTAGCAGGTGCCATCATGCACTGTGGCTGTCATGTAGCAGTAGCCATTCATGGTGTGTCAACATTATGCTTCTCTGTCATGTTGACAAGATATATTTGCAGGTGCCAACATTCAGATGCTGTTATCACTGGTTACCTATTGCACTATCAGCATCACTCTGGGCAAAGGGGAAGGGTCAGACCGTTGCCTAGAAACCGACTGGAGGTTACACTCTGTACTTCTTTCCATCTTAGTGGGTTGCACTGTATTGTGAGATTGGGGAGGCTGCCATAGCTCCATCAGCCCTGGTCATGCAGAAAGGAATGCTTTTTTAAATACAAAGCAGTCTGCCAGGAGCAAGGGCAGTGCACCTAGCCTTAACTCTAGACGACCACCAAATAAGGTGGCAGTAATAACAGGTATTTAGGGTTTTACTGCAGATTTGGAGACACAAGGAACCAGAAATGACCTCCCGCTACTTCTGGTCCTCTGGTATTTTAAGGAGAGCCCTATAAGAGTGTGGCATGTGCTCGTCGGTGCACGCAGAGATGCCTGCAGAGACACTTGCAATCTGCATGTGTCTACTGTGCCAGCTGTGACAGTGGGGACAGCAGGATAAGCCACTGATATCTACCGCAGGAAAAGATCAGTAGTGTCCAGATCAAATATCAGCTGAATGCTAAGCGGAATCTACCACTAATTAGATTAAGTAAATTATCTCTAAAGTAAGCACCCCTGTGGAATTACGATGTAGACTGCAAAAAATCATGACACCTGTCCTGGAAACACGATGGAGAGACGCTCACAGCAGTTCCCTATCTGTCCACAGTACCTAGATTAATAATACAAATACTAGAGAATGGGGTGACGGGGTGACAGGGAGACTGGAAATAGCACCAATGCTGAAATACATGAATCAGATGGGAATGATGGAAACAAAGCACCAGTGGCAATATCAGAGGCAGGGAATATATGAGGGACTGTCAGTGGCAGTTTGTTGCAAGGGGGAAATATCACACAGTAGGTGGTGTGCTCGTCATGCAAAATGGCAGGTCAGATGGAGTAAATGGGGAAGAATGCCTGTATTAAATTCACCTACATTGGGGAATTCAAAGGAAAAATGTTGACTTTTTAGATCATTGGCATCACTTTGAAAATGGTCATAGACTATATGCAACTGATGGTCTCCACTTAAATCATATTGATTTTAGGGTCCAAGCAGACAGTACTAATCATAAAATACAGCAACATTTAAACAAAATAAGTAGGGGCAGGGGGAGGTGAGCACACTAACAACATAAAGGGTATGCCTAAGCAAGACACCTCTATGTGGAAATCTGTACTGATAAATGCTACGAGTCTAATAAATAAAAAAAAGAATTAGAAATTATATTGAAGAAAAAGAACATAGCACTGTGCTCAATAACTGAGACATGGTGGAAAAGGGATTTGGGGAGTTGAGATTGAAGGCTACCAGCTGTTTAGAAGAGAGAGAAGATAGACAAGGTGGTAGTTGCACTATATATCAGAAATGACATAATTGTTAGAGAAATCCACAACACACTTGGTTCAGATATAGAACAACTCTGGTGCAACTAACTCCTATACAAAACAAATAGATCAATGTAGGGGTATGCTATAGACCACCTCCCCTAACCAGCCAAATGACCTCTAAGTTCATTAAGCAGATAGGAAACCAAGATCCAGGGAAAAGGCTACGAATTATGGGGGAATTTAACTTCCCTGAAGTTAATTGGGAATTATGGAAATCAAGCTCTGGAGCAGAGACCGAGTTCCTGGAAGTGTTAGACAGCATAGGCATAGAGTGCCATATAACTTAACACACTAGAGATAATTATACATTAAACCTGGTGATAAGCAACATGGGTGAGGCACTAGAAAAATGCCACATCAGAGCACCTTTATTAGGAAGTGATCACAACATGGTTGAATTCTACATTAGTATAAATACTGAAATCCAGAAAGGGGTTAGCAAAATAAAGAGGTATGACCTGCTAACTTTAATGAAATAAGGAATTTACTTGCCAAGTGGGACTGGAGTAAAACATTTGAAGGCCTACAAGTACATGAAATGTGGGATGAGCTAAAAACCTTTTTACATGACTTGGTGGATAGACACATACCAACTAAAAACAAATATAACACAAAAGGGGGCTCTCAGGCTAGTATAACCAGAAAATTCAGAAGCTTACAGTATTAGGGCTAAAAATAGATTATAATAGATTATACAAAAAGGCAAAAAAAGAGGGATCCACAAAGTATACTGACATGTATAAATCCAAACTTAGAGAATTAAAAAAGGAAATAAAAATAGCTAAAAGGTCTATGGAGATTAGACTGGTAAACAAGGTAGGCAATAATAAAAAGGCCTTTTATAATTACATTGGTAGCCTAAAGAATAATGAGCAAAACATTGGTCCCCTTAAACAAGGAGATAAAATAATCACTGACTGCTTAGCCATGGCCAATGAATTTAATGTATACTTCTGTTGGGTACAGTTCTTGAATGGTTTAGATCATTCCTCGCAGGCAGGTCTCAGAGGGTGGTCACTGGAATTTATTCCTCTGACACCCTTCCCCAGTCCTGCGGGGTGCCACAGGGCTCCATGTTGGTACCCATGTTGTTTGCAGTGTATATGCTGCCATTGGGAGATATCATCAGGTGATACGGCTTGGGTTTTCACTGCTATTCAGATGATACTCAGCTGTATATGTCCTTTGTGCCCGGACAGGTTGATGCGATCTCTGTGCTAAACAACTGCCTCTCTGATATTAAAGACTGGATGAGCTCGAGTTGGTTGAGACTGAATCCAGATAAGACTGAGGTGTTGGTTGTGGATCCAGGTCACCAAGGGGCGGGTTCTGGGGCTGGGCACGTGTCGGGCCTATGGCTTGATGGTGTACAGCTTATTACCTCAGACTGGGTGCGTAACCTGGGCATTATTTTAGATGATGGCTTGACCCTGAAGTCTCAGGTGTCAGCTGTGGTTAAATCCTCATTTTATCTTCTGAGGACTGATTTCACTGGGTGACCTTCCAACATTGGTCCATGCCTTCATTACTACCTGTCTTGACTACTGCAATGCCCCCTATCTAGGGCTGTCGAGGGTTGACATCTGCTGCTTGCAGCTAGTGCAGAATGCTGCAGCCAGGTTGTTGACTGGTACTTCTAGGTCCAGTCACATTATGCCTGTGCTGTGTGAACTGCACTGGCTGCAAGTTCAGTGGTGGATCACCTACAAGGTAGGCTTGCTTACCTTTAAAGCTCTACACGAACAGGAACCCGACTACCTGAAAGATCTCCTGACTCCCTACTCCCCCAATCGCCCTCTCTGATCTGCCGATGAGGGTTTGCTAGAGATTCCCAGGGTTCGTCTTAGAACATCTGGAGCCCGTGCTTTTTCATTTGCAGCGCTAACCCTGTGGAATTCCCTACCTCATTGGTTAAGAGGATGCCGGACCATCAGTACTTTTAAATCTTTGTTGAAAACATATTTATTTTCCTTAGCCTTTCCTGATTGATTGTATTTATTTATTTTATTAATTATTTTGTTATTTAGTTTTTGTTGACCGGGTAAGTGCACTAGACAAATCCTGCCTATTGTCAGGCACAACCCGGGGAAGGGAATACAGATGAATGCCAACTGATCTTGAACCAGATTAAGCTGTTGGTGGTATTTTTCGTGAATGGAGGAAATTTGGCCAGAACACCGGGGAAATTCCCCTGCTCGTCTCGAGAAGTGCCATGGGATCTTTAACATCCACCTGAACTACCACCAGAAAAGGCAGATGGGACCTCGGTTTAATGTATCATCTGAAAGAAGGCACCTCAGGAGTGCAGCACCCCCTCATGCTGCACTACAGTGTCAGTATTGGGATATTAACCCAAGTGCCTGGTGTGGGGATAGAACCGACAGCCTACTGATCTCCCGGCCTCAGAGGCGAGTGTGCTACCTGCTGAGCCACAGACACTGATTGATTGATCGATTGATTGAAGATTTTAAATAATTTATTAAGTCATTTGTTTGTATATTGTAATTTGTATTATGTACAGTGCCTTGATTTTGAAAGGCACTATATAAATAAAGTTTGCCTGCTTGCTTGCTTGCACAGTGTGTACCAGGCTAGTGACATAAAGAACAAGCATTTGTCAATGCTGAATGTTGATTGCTTATATGTGCTGCTTACTTATTTGGAAGTGAAAGTACCATGCCTAAGAACTGTCATGTGGCCCCCCCCCCAAGACATCCACTGTGTCTTTCTGTTCGATATTCACAGAAGAGGGGGAGGGGCAAGGACCACAGCAGTACAGCAGTTGCAAAAGCGTGAAGAGGTGGACAATAGTCCATTCACAGGCAGAAGAATCTTGCAGAAGGTGAGTAAATTGAAGGTGGACAAAGCAATGGGACCAGATGGTATACACCCAAGGATATGAAAAGAACTGTGAAGGGAAAAAGCATCACCTGTGGCAGCCATGTTAACTGAGTTATTCAACAGAGGGGCAGTACCAGAGAATTGGAGGAGGGCACGTGTGGTCCCTCTATAGAAATCCAGCAGTATGGTGGAGGTGGATAGGCCGGTCAGCCTCACTTCAGTAGTGGGGAAGATCATGGAGACATTGGTTAAAGAAAGGATAGTGGGGCATGTAGAAGCCATCAGAGCCCAGGGCCATAGGCAACATGGATTCACAGTGGGGAGGTCATGGCAGACAGATCTGGTTGGTCTCTTTGGGTGACAAAGGAAGTAAATCAGGGTGAGGCAGTGGACAATACTTACTTTGATGTAAGCAAAGCATTTGACACCGTCCCACGTAGGAGGCTGATAAACTATCTGAGTAGGGTGGGCATGGGGGAAAGGGTGGTAAAGTGGGTTAGAAACTGGGTAAGAGACAAGAGGCAGAGAGTGGTGGTAAATGGGGCACAGTCTGGGGAGAAGGGGTGACCAGCGGGGTGCCGCAGGGATTGGTGCTGGGGCCAGTCCTGTTCAATGTCTTCATTAGTGACATTGCAGAAGTGGTGAAGAGAAAGGTCTGCCTGTTTGCAGATGACACCAAGGTCTGTAACACAGTGGATATGCCAGACGGGGTGGAGAAAATGAGAAGGCACCTGGGGAAAGTTGAGAAATGGTCTGAGGAAGCCAGCAACTGAACTGTAATTTAAAAAAGTACAAAAGTATGGACCTGGGACACAGAAACCCTGGGGAAAGGCAGAGAATGGGGAGGGGGTTGGTGACAGTCAAAAAGAAGGAAAGAGATGTGGGGGTTCTTATCTCAGATGACCTGAAAATGTCAAAGTGGTAAGGCAGTTGGGAGGGCCAGTAACATGCTGGGGTACATAGGCAGGGGTATCACCACCATAAGTAGGGAGGTAGTGATGCCATTATATAAAACCATGGTCAGGCTTCACATGGAGTACTGTGTGCAGTTCTGGAGGTCTCACTTTCATAAGGATATTAACAGCCTGGAGATGGTCCAGAGAAGGGCGAATGAGATGGTAGAGAGCTTGCAACACAAGACTTATGAGGAGAAATTAAGGGACCTCAATACGTACTCACTGGAAGAGTGGAGGGAAAGAGGGGATATGATAGAAACATTCAGATACATCAAGGGTATAAATAGAACTACTGAGAAGCAGGAGACAGCTGCTATAGGCATATGTGCCAGCTTCTGTGTGATATTCTTTTGTTCTTATAAATCTGTAATCTCTAGTATTTTGGTAACCACATGACCACACTGCCTTCTTTAGGCAATTTTATGCTGGTTGATGCCTGATGTCAGATGGCAGACAGAGGGTTCACCAGATTGAGTTGCCATTTGAAAAACTTCATAGAGTGTTCTTTTACTGGTAAGCATTTTGGAAAGCTGGTGAAGGTCTCACAATTTTTATTATGATTTTATCTCCTTATGTCTGTCCCCCTTTGGTCCCCCCATCCCAACAGTCATCAGTGGCCACAGCTTCAGCCTTCTTCTTGCCAAGATGGTGGGTGAGAAACATAGAAACATATAATTTGCCAGCACATTAGGACCGCTTGGGCCGCCTAGTCTGCCCATTTCCCTACCTGACTGATAAGCTGCAGATTCTAATTAATCAACAGCTTACTTCCTCCTACCCCCCCCAGTAGAATTGCCTTATGTCTGTCCGTGAACAGCTGCCTTCACAGTCTGTGAAGTCTGATGTCTTTCAGTGCCACTTATTGGTCATCTTCCAACACAGGTGAGGTGCTGCCAGCCCAAAAGTAACTCAGGAGAAGCAGGTTTCAAAGTGGGGAAGAAATGGAAGTGAGCAAGAATCAACTACTCATTCAGATGTGGTGTTGATTTTAAGATCAGTAAACTGGTGTGGACACTGTAAATAGAACCCCAGCTCTTTATTTATTTATTTATTTAGTTTAGTTTAGTTTATTGTTCTAGGAATTAATACCTTTGAGCCAAAGGCTCTTTTACAAAGGTTCCACGTCAATTAAGTACAAAACAAGTGTAGTTACAAAGAAAGACAAATAAGTATTGACAAAAGTGTCCAGAAATGACACATTACCTTAAAATTGACAAAATTAGTAGAGGACAAGGAAACAAAATACTTTTCATAAACAAAACAAAAATAGATTATGGGGAAAAAGTCTCAAAGAAAATGTACTATTGAGAGAGCAGGGGAAGGGAAGCAGTCAATAGTGAGAAAAGAGCCTCACATATGCCTTTGTCAAGGTAATGTAGTGAGGAAAGAGGAAGAGAAAAAATAAAAGAGAAAGAAGTAATTTAATCAAGGCAGTCACCGAGCTGGAGGCAGCGAGGTGAGAGTGGAGCTGAGATTTGAAAACTCCTAGGGGTGTAGAGGGTGAGATGAGGGTATTTATGACATTTAGCCAGCTAGGTGCACGGTAAGCAAATGATCGTTGGCCCTGAGTAGTCTGGCATCGGGGAATCTGGAGAGGTTGATGATTTGATCCTCTGGTGAGACGGATGCAAGGATTTGGGCGTAGCAGGTCTTGGATACACGGAGGGGTAAGGCCCATGGTTGTTTTTTTTAGCCATAAGGCAGGTAAGGTACTTTAAGCGGTTTGAGAGTTGCAGCCAACCAGTTTCAGTGTAGCGCTCACATGTGTGAGTGCATCTATGAGCGCCATGAGTGCATGAGCGTCTATGAGTGCGTCTATGAGCTTTAAGCAGCCTTATGAAGCGTAAAGGCTTCTCAAAGCACTGGGGTTCTGTTTATTGCACTGTAAGTGGGCTGCATCTAATCCAGTAAGTTACTGTACCTTACATGTGGATGTATGGTAGGCCCAACTTTAAATAAACACTGCACCTGAATTAACAAATGATTTGATAGTAACATAGAATTTGTCAGCAGAGAAGGACCTCTCTCAGACCACCCAGTCTGGCCAAGTGTTCTCTACCTACGTGTAACTCCTGTCTGTATATGTTAGTGTATGTCTTATTCTGCCTGCGTCCATCAGGACCTCCTTGTAAATTAGCTTGCTTAATGGATTTTTCCTGCAATGAACTTGAACCTACTCCACTTCCATGGCCCTATTGATCTCCATTGACCCCCTCCTTCTCCTTTCTGAAACATACCCCCTATGTTTATCCCATGCATGCTTAATGCCCCCTACCATTTTAGCTTCCACCACTTCTCCTGGTAGTCTGTTCAAGGCATCTACCACCCTTTCAGTAAAGAAATATTTCTTCATATCTATCCTGAATGCCCCCCTGAGCTTCATTGTATGTCCCTTGGTTTGGGTGCTTATCCTCATTTGAAGGAAACTCCCCAACTGTACCCTCTTCACCCCTGTTAGGTACTTTGTAGGTCTTGATCATGTCACTTCTCAGCCTCCTCTCCTCCAGAGTGTAAATGCTGAGATTCTTCAGCCTTTTCTTGAAGGGATTCCTGTCAAAATTCTGAACTATTTTAGTTGCCCTCCTCTGGAAAACCTCACCCTTATGTCCTTTGTGAAGTGTGGACTCTAAAACTGGACATAGTAGTCCAGCTGGGGGTATAACAGGGAGTGATACAATGGCAGCACAACATCCCTCGTCCTTCTACTGGAGATGCCAGTCCTTATGCATCCCAGAATCCAATTTGCCCTGCCCATAGCCTTGTCACACTGTACTGCCATCTTGAGGTCCTCTGATATAATAACCTCAAGGACCCTTTCATATTTAGTGAGTATCAGTTCCTCCACTCATCTTATATCCAGCATCGGGGTTCCTGTGCCCTAGGTACATGATTTTACACTTGTTGGCACTGAACCCCAAATAAATAAGAAAAAGGAATTGATTTGAATGAATTGCAGGTTTTTATGAGGCTTTTCAGGGAGTGTGAATGTGTGTGTTTGGGGGGGGGGGCTCTGGTACTGGCAGTACTTCCAAGTATGCCACTGACTTCCCCAACCCCTCACACTGCCTGCCCAAGTACTCAAACCTCCCCATCACTACTTCCACAGTTTCTCCCAAGTCATTTGTACCCACATGCAACAGTAAATGAGGTTTCTTCCTGCCCCTCGCTGCACACTTGAGCAGTGCCTGCCCTGCCCCTCCTGCACTCAACCTTGGGACAGCTTCAATCCAAATATGGCTGTGCCTTTCCCCCTTTCCACCCCATCTCACCCATTTCAATATAGAATCCCCTAGGATGAGTACCCCCACCACTTATCCCTTTCCCTTTTAATGCCCCTTCCACCACCCCAGTATTCATTCTTCCCTGTCCCTTAACGCTGCCAACTGCACCCTCTGTGACTTCTATATCTGTACCCCCTACTTCTGCCTCACCCCTTTTCTCTACCTTATTCCTCCCATCCCCCTTGAACCCCTTCCCAGCCTGACTACTTCCTGCTGGGCTTCCCCTGTCGACCTCCCCATCTCCCCTGCTGATTTCCAACCCCTCTCCTATCCCCACTGTTGTAAATTTAGAGCCCCCATTCCCTTCTACCTCGATAGTGATACCCCTCCCATCCTTCCCCATTCCTGTAGCCTTCTCTCCTTCAGTCACCATCCCCTCCTTCCTTACTAGCCCCCTTCTACCCTTTTGTCCTCTCTATCTCTTCCCCTACCTGTTGCTATCCCTCTCATGCCCCGCTTGTCCTCCCCCCTTCAGTATGCTCCTGCTCCCCCACTCTGTCCCATAGCAGAGGTTCGAATCTATTCATAATAGATACCTGTCCTACATCTCTTCCCCATCAGTTTCCCCCCTCCTACTTGTTCCCCTCTGTGCCATCCCTGGTGCCTCCCTACCCACAGCCATCTGCTCTCTCCCCCCTGGTACTCCTCGTGGTGTCTTCGTCCCCCATCAGGAGGCAGCCTCACCCTCGCCTCGGGTACCCTCTCCATTCTCTTCTCTTTCCTGCTAGTACCTCTGATACTGGGGTCAGTTTCAGTCCATAGTTATTCTTCCTCTGTCCCCCTTTGCCATCCCCTATTCCCCCCTCAGGATGCCTATCATACTTATCTGCCCTGCCACTTACACTCCTCCCTAACCTCCACAGTTCCTCCCTCAAACTAGCCAGTCATCTACAGACCATACACCCGGTCATCCCCAAGTCCAGGATCATGGCACACCCACACCCTGTACACCCCTCCACCCTTCCAACAATGCCCGCCCTAGTGACATGTGGCACCCGCCCCATTTTGGCCTCCATCTTATGCTGGGGGCTCTTACTCCCAGGTTCTGTACCCTGCTACTACTGTTAGGCCCCTATGTACTCAAATTTCTGTCCCCCCTCCACACTAGTCCCCTAATTGACCCCTTGCCGACGGGGGTAATTCAGGCTCAAATGTCATCCGTTAGACACTGTATTACTGTAGGAATCCTAAAGCCTCCTTTTCCGTTTTTCGCCCCTCAGCTACCATACTTTTTGTTCTCGGCTCTCATATAGTTTCACTTAGCCCAGTTAGAAATCCTATTGCGCTCCAAGTATTACCCAGTTCAGTTCGAGAAATAAACAGGACAAATAAATATGTATTATTACAAGAATCATAACAGTATAGCTCAGTACTTAGCTCAGTTAAAGAAACAGTAGAAGTCAATCTGTATTATTACAGCAATCCTAAAGCATCCAATCATTGCTTTGTCTCCACTCCAGAGACCCTGCTGTAATAGAGGACCACATAGGACCCTGGGCAGGAGGGTGGGCAAGTGTAAATTCCCAGCAGAGCTCCATTGAGCTTGTTCACTCCCCCTCTCTCATTTGCTCATTCTATTTCTCCCGACGCTGCAGGCTGCCCTTTTGTACTGGGCTCCTGCTTGCATTGACATCTTTTTTTGCCCACAAATGAATCCACAGCAGTCCCGATACAGCTTCGTTCAGCTCGCTCACTCCCCCCCCCCCACTCACTCATTCTGTTTCTCCTGACGCTGCAGGCTGGCCTTTTGTACTGGGTTCCTGTCTGCATTGGCACCTTTTTCTGCCCACAAACAAATCCGCAGCACTCCCAACAGAGCTCCGTTGAGGTCACTCACTCCCCCTCTTTCACTCACTCATTCTTTTTCTCCTGGCACTGCAGGCTGCCCTTTTGTACTGGGCTTCTGCCTCCACTGGCACCTTTTTCTGCCCACAAAGAAATCTGCAGCAGTCCTGACAGAGCTCTGTTGAACTCGCTCACTCCCCCTCTCTCACTCGCTCGTTTCATTTTTTCCGGCGCTGCAGGCTGCCCTTTTATGTTTGGCTCCTGCCTGCATTGGTGCCTTTTTCTGTCCACAAAGATAACCGCAGCAGTCCCAACAGAAGTCCGTTAAGTTCGCTCATTCTGTTTCTCCCAATGCTGCAGGCTGCCCTTTTGTACTGGGCTCCTGCTTGCATTGACATCTTTTTTTGCCCACAAAGAAGTCCACACCAGTCCTGACAGAGCTCAGTTGAGCTCGGTCACTTCCCTTCTCTCACTCGTTCGATCCTAGTCTGTCCCAAACACTGATTTCCCAAAGCACCTGCGCTATTCTGCGCTGGAAGCTCGAAAACACATTTCAGCCAGGATGTGAAAAATGTCAGCTGTACTGCTCATAAGGAGGTGTGAAAAAATGCCAGTGCTGAAAATCTGGTGTGAAACTATTACTGATTTGCGAAGTTACAATGGTGCATGGAAACTGCACAATGCACGCTCGTAACACAGTCATTTTATGGACTTTCATCACAAACTTTTCAACATAGGCATTTTAGGACCTTTGCTCATGAACAGTATCACTGTGGTTTTCTTAATGTGTCCTGAACACTGATTTCCCACAGCGACCGTACTATTCTGCGCTGGAAATGCGAAAACACATTTCGTCCAGGATGTGGAAAATGACAGTTATACTGGTAATAAGGAGGTTGGGAAAAATGCTGATGTTGAAAATCTGGAGTGAAAATATTGCAAATTCATGAAGTTACGAGAGTGCATAGCAACTGCACAATGCACGCTCATAAAACAGTCATTTTGGTTTTTTTTATACCAAACGTATTACTCAGCTCAGCTAGAGAAGTAAACAGAAGAAATAAATATGTATAATTACAGCAATCACAACAGTATAGCTCAGTACTTAGCTCAGTTACAGAAATAAACAGAACAACTGAATCTGTATTATTAGGACAATCCTAAAAGTATCCAGTCATTGCTTTGTCTCCATTCCAGAGACTCTGCTGTAATATTGGACCACAGAGGACCCTGGGCGGGAGGGTGGGCAACTCTAAAGTTCTGGCACAGCTCAATTGAGCTTGCTCACTCCCCCTTTTTCATGCGCTCATTCTATTTCTCCCAATGCTGCAGGCTGCTCTTTTGTACTGGCTCCTGCTTGCGTTGGTGCCTTTTTCTGCCCACAAAGAAATCCTCAGCAGTCCCAAAACAACTCTGTTGAGCTCACTCACTCCCCCTCTCTCACTCGCTCGTTCTGTCTCTCCCTGTGCTGCAGGCTGCCTTTTTGTACTGGGCTCCTGCCTGTGTTGGTGCCTTTTTCTGCTCACAAAGAAGTTCACAGCTGTCCCGACAGAGCTCTGTTGAGGTCGCTCACTCCCCTTCTCTCACTTGCTCATTCTGTTTTCTCCTCTGTGCTGCAGGCTGCCCTTTTGTACTGGGCTCCTACCTCCATTGGCTCCTTTTTCTGCCCACAAAGAAATGTGCAGCAGTTCCAACAGAGCTCTGTTGACCTTGATCACTCCCCCCTCTCACTCGCTCATACTGTTTCTCTCACAGCTGCAGGTTGCCCTTTTGTACTGGGCCCCTGCCTGCATTGATGCCTTTTTATGCCCACAAAGAAATCTGCAGTAGTCCTGACAGGGCTCCGTTGAGTTCACTCACTCCCCCTCCCTCACTCACTCTCTTGTTCTGTTTTTCCTGGTGCTGCAGGCTGCCCTTTTGTACTGGGCTCCTGTATTGGGGCATTTTTCTGCCCACAAAGAAATCCTCAGAAGTTCTGACAGAGCTCAGTTGAGCTCAGTCACTCCCCCCTCTCACTCACTCAGTTTTAATCTGTCCCAAACACTGATTTCCCACAGCGACCATGCTATTCTGCAGCAGGAGTGCAAAACCATATTTTGGCCAGAATTTGAAAAATGACAGCTGTACTGTTCATAAGGAGGTGTGAAAAAATGCCAGTGTTGAAAATGTGGCATGAAAATATTACAAATTTGAGAAGTTACAAGGGTGCATGAAAACAGTTCAATGCACACTTGTAACACAGTCATTTTATGGACTTCCATCACCAAATTTTCAACATAGGGATTTTAGGACCTCTGTTCATGAACAGTGTCACTGTCATTTTCTTAATGTGTCCCGAACACTGATTTCTCACAGCTACCACGCTATTCTGCGCTGGAAGTGCAAAAACACATTTCAGTCAGGATGTGAAAATGACAGCTGTACTGCTCATAAGGAGGTGTGAAAAAATGCCAGCGTTGAAAATCTGGTGTGACAAGATTACAAATCTATGAAGTTACAAGGGTGCATGGAAACTGTGCAATGCACACTTGTAATACAGTCATGTGATAGGCTATCGTCACCAAATTTTCAACATAGGCCTTTTAGGACCTCTGCTCATGAACAGTGTCACTGTCATTTTCTTAATCTGTCCCAAACATTGAGTTCCCACAGCAACCGTGCTATTCTGCGCCGGAAGTGCAAAAACACATTTCGGCCAGGATGGGAAAAATGTCAGCTGTACCATTCATAAGTAGGTGTGAAAAAATGCCAATTTTGAAAATCTGGAGAGAAAATATTGCAAATTTGTAAAGTTACAAGCGTGCATAGCAACTGCACAATGCACGCTCATAAAACAGGCATTTTTTAGATTTTTTCTACCAAATTTGCAACATAGGCTTTTTGAGAACCCACCACATGAACACTGGTACTGTCGTTTTGTTAATCGGTCCTGAAAGGTGATTCCACGCAGTGACCCCAAAATCACCTTTCAGAGACGAATAATGCCATGACAGTAGCTGAATTCATGAGGACAGGTGCCAAAAACCACATGTTGAAAATGTGGTGCCAAAATTCCAAAAAATGCCTGAGATATGCACCAAAGTTGAAAAACCCCTATTTATACCATTATACAGCTTATCAGCATTTCCTCAGTTTGCAGTCGGCTTTGAAGAGTGCAGACGTGTTTATGATCCAACGAAGATCACCGCGCCGAGCTCCTGAGGTAAGTATGGGATGAGGAGGGTGTGGGAGGTGGGATATGCAGTGGGAGAGGCGGGTTGGGGAGGGGCAGATGGCGAGGACTGTTTTCTTCTTTCAGGGTTTAAAAATAGACATCGCTGGACGGTTTCCATTTTACCAGGTACTTTTGGCATGCTGGGCTGGCCACCTGTGTGTTTTGGGGTGAGGGAGACTGGAACCAATGGGGACTGGGCTCCCCTGTAGGCACATACTGGTGGGGGGGCTCATGAGCCAAGGGGGATTGGGCACCGTCTCGGTACACAAGAACTGGGGCGACATGCCAACGGGGATTGGGCACCCCCATCAGTAAAGAAACAGGGGACATAATGCTGAGGGGGATTGGGCACCCCCTTGGAAAACAACACAAACTGATGGGGACTGGCTCCCCGTTGGCAAACTGGTTGGGGAATGCAAGGGAGCCCTGCAATGATGGGTCACTCCCTCATTGCAGTGGATGATGCTGCAATGACGAGGCAGCCCCAGATTACAGCAGCTGAAACATTTCAAGGTTGTGGCATGCTGGCTGAACTAGTGTCAGCAGCAGCATGCCATGGCATTGGGGAATAGGGACCAAGCCTCAAAAGACAGTGGGGGCATTGGCCACAACTGTGCCACGCCTCCACAACCTGCTTCTGCAGCAAGCTGCCACATGTTTCTTGTGCATGCACACAATCAACATAAAAATGATGGTATGGGTCCCTTGGAAAGTAATTTAGTGTTTACTCCAGCTACAATCAGAAAACAAACTTGAGAAATTAGACCCCACTAAATCAGCCAGCCATGATGGACTACACCCTAGGTTATTGAAAGAACTGGCTCCAGTGCTGTTCCACCCATTACATGTTTTATTCCATAACTCTTTAAAGGAAGGAGTAATACCAAAGAATTGGACATCTGCTAACATAATACCAATACACAAAAAGGGAACCAGATCAGATTGTTCTAAATATAGACCAATAAGCCTTACCTGTATCATAGGCAAAATATTAGAGGGGTTAATTAAAGACTCCATAGATCAACATCTTCAGGAGGTAGGCAAAATTGACATGCATCAATATGGATTTCAAAAGAGAAGCTCTTGTTTGACATATCTGATCCACTTCTTTGATCCAGTTAGTCAAATTATGGAGAGAGCTATATCTGTGGAGTTACTCTATGTAGACTTTGAAAAGGCCTTTGACAGTGTTTCCCATTTTGAATGAATAAACTCACTCAAGGAATTAAAATTGAATAAGTGCCTCATGAAATGGATAACTGCCTGGCTGACAAACAGAAAGCAAAGAGTATCCATTAAGGGACCCTATCTGACTGGGGTTTCTGTAAGTAGTGGGGTCCCACAGGGATCTGTTTTGGGACCCACTCATTTTAACACATTGGTATCATCTATATCTTTTAACAGCAAAGCATGGATGGAAAAGTTTGTGGATGATATAAAAATTGGGGCACTAGTCACGAGAGATGTTGCAAAATTATATTTCACCAGCGAAATTCCCATGAAATTGACAATTTCGCCATATGAAATATTTCGCGAAATTCACCCATTACGTGACATATTTCGCTGGGTACAAAATGTGAAATTTTGCCTTCCGCAGGCAAAATTTCACCTTCTGTGGGAGAAGTTTTGCCTTCTACAGGTGAAATTTCACCTTCCACAGGGAAATTTTGCACAATGCAGGTGAAATTCCGAATTTCGCTTCCATGAAAAATGTCACGAAATGGGCAAATTTCATGAAATATTTAGCTTAATGAAATTTTCCAATTTCACACATCTCTACTAGTCACAAATGAATGTGATGCTAAGATGTTTCAAGAAAATATAGATGAATTGGCAGATGTTTCTGGGAGCTATAAACTCAGATTTAATATGAATAAATTCAAGATCATGCATTTGGGAGAAAAAAAAAAAAAAAATAAATTCTCATACCATATAAATGGAGTTACCCTAAATTCTACAGACTCAGAGAAAGACTTGGAAATAACAACAAGTAGTGATTTAAATTTCACTAGTACCAGCACCATGGTGGCCAAAAAGGGGTATGGAACACATGCTTCTATTCGAAGAAACATTAGGAGTAGATCCAGAGAGGTAACCATGCCAATGTACACTGCCTTGGTGCACCCATATCTTGAGTACTGTGGGCAGTTTGGGGCTCCACACGTAAAGGGTGATGTGAGGAGGTTGGAGGGGGTTCAGAGGTGAGCAACTAGGATGGTGGATGGGATGCAGGGTAGATCTTATGAGGATAGGCTGATGGTCTTGCAGATGTACTCCCTCCAGTACAGGAGATATCATGGGGATATGTGCTTGCTGTACAAGGATATTGAGGATCTAAAATTATGGGAGTATACGGGAGTGAACAGAAGGCCAGATACCATAACAAACAGAGGCCACGAACTACAGCTGATGGGGAAACATTACTACAAAATTCTGAGAAGAAACTGATTCTCACAAAGAGTTGTGACACCGTCGAATGCATTACCTGCCCTGGTAGTATCCTGTGATAGCATGAATCAATTTCAAAATGCATTGGATAAATATAGTGGGGAAATCTGATTTCAATTAAATTTCTAATATGGTGCAGGTCAAAAATGGTTAACACTTTATGACCTGTAAATAATCCTATGAATCCTATGACAAGAGTTACCCTTTAACTACAGTCCCAGTATGTTGTTCGTATTGTGCTTCACCACAATAAATGACAGAAAACTGCAAGCCATGGTGTAGCATGAATCATGAAAAGAAAAAGGTAATAGTAATAAAACATCTGAAAGGTACTGTATATTACTGCATTTCCGGGCTATAGTAGCTGTCAAATGATCTTGTGTGATCATGAGACAGTAACCTTTGGGAGCCCACACATTGATTAAATTTTTTAGTGTTTCATTTGTTGTTTTTTCTTGCCCTGTATTATGCTTTTGATTCTGTGATGTGACCTGACTGGCAAGGCTCATGTAAGGTTATCAGCAGCATTTCAGTGTTCGTGCATTAGTGTGTTTAATTAACCAATAATGACAGACAAGCTGGTCATTTTCAGGGGATTAATTATCAGTTGGGGGGTTGGGTGGCCTGAAATGACCATCTTCGAGTTTAATATTGCAGTTATAAGTCTAATCACAATACCCTCATAATGAAAAGCATCATGGTCTGTATATGCAAATCACCACAAAATATTATGGTGGTTCAACTTTAAGCAGAAATGCATGGTGCCGAAAGGCCTCTCACACATTCTGCAAAGGGTGCCAACAGAGCTGGTTCATTCCACAGGGGTGTCATACAGATGTGGCACACTGATGAGTCCTGGTAGGACGAAACACGTGTCTGTGTTTTCTGTTGGCACCCTTTCGGAATGTGTGAGAGGCTGTTCGGCACCATGCATTTCTGCTTAAAGTTGAACCAACATAATATTTTGTGGTGATTTGCACATACAGCCCATAATGCTTTGCATTATGGGGGTATGTGTGATTTTGTATTTCTTTGAAACTTGGCTTCCCGGCCAATGCCCTTTGGGGTAACCCTTGCCTCAGTGCTTGCACACTAAGGTTCTTTGTCTAATCACAATAATAACTTTCATTTATAACCTTACTTTTTACTTACTTTAGTTTCTGAGCTGTGTGGTGTGAGCCGTGTGTACTGCACAACGTTAGTTGGTAGCTGGATTGGTCATTTCTAGGATGTTAATGACTGATCCAGTAACCAATCAGGAACCCCACTAGGCTCATGAATGTTTAATTAGAAGTATAATGATCAATAACCCCTTCTTCCACATGCTCTGCCTCAGCTAGTACAGGTGTATCACCTTTTGCAATTCCATCTGTTGTAAGTTCCACAACAGCAAAATCTACCTGAAGGAAGTGGGTTATTGACAGGGGCACAGGAAAATTGTGGAGCATTTTGGCAATAACTGAGGAGTTTTTGTTCCATTTTGTGTAGAACAATTGTGGGGAGTATCGAGGATATTCTGGCATGGAACTGGACAGTGAGGCTTTGTCTTTATATTGGCATGTATGCTGCTGCATGATTGACCAACCCAAAACAATGACAATATTACTGTAATAGCAAAACAAAGTTAATAAATCTTTTTAAATTCTTAATGCAGTAAAGTGAATAGCACAAAATAAAATACTGAAACTGCAGTTTAAAGCGAAACTAATAACATACACATGAAAGAAATAAAAGATCTTTTAAAATTGCAGATTTCCAGACTACTTCTGAAAAATCAAGGGTCATGCACACCAAGTCTTGTTCACAGCACGCACATCATACATTAAAGACATCTACAGTTATTGAAAGGTCTTATTGTATTTCATCAGTTTAAAAAAGTTTGATATTGTCCTCCTTCAGTTTGCATCTATTACTTTTTAGGAAGTCTGTGTAAACATAAAATGACCTTTCAGTGTCAGCTGTTCAAACTAGCATCCACATGTATTATTTGGTAAGAATGGGAGCTTTTGCTAGGACTTTGCTGCACTAGAGTGCACATGCCATTGAAAGGTAGAAACGTCTGGATATCTGCATATATAGCTCATATATTTCTCTTGTATTTGTTAAGAGACAGGAGTTGCTGGGGGTCAAACACGTGCTGCTTTAAAAATGCTTATTGACAGGTGGTCCTCATCACGCTGTGTAGCTTCATAGCACTTTCCAACATCACTTGCTGAAACAGTTCACAGCATGCTTTCCTCTCATTCTTCTGGCTCTTGGCACATTTTCAACAGTCTTTGGTCTAAATTCTTTGGCTCCAACTGTTAAGTAAAAGTACAAAGATAAATGTACATATTGCACCCTGGAGAAAATGGTTTGCCGTTCTGTTGCTGTTCTGGCTTGCAGATCCTTAATAAGAGGGACAAGCTCAATAGAATGTTCTGTGACAAATATTGTATCAATAGAGTGAGCTTCAAAATTCAGCTTTTTTTTTGCTTGCTCACGCTCATAAACAAAGCAAATATCTTGGCATGGTCCGACAAAGTAGGAGCTGGAGAGCTGTGTGCTGCAAGCAGCTCATGCAACTGAGCCTGTAGGTTGTGTACACACGCAATCCTTGCAAGGCTGCTGCTGACATTAGTTTGCTGGCTGACATGTGCAATCTTTTCACATATAAAAGGATGCAACTACACATACAGTATCACAGTGTGGATGCATACATTCATAGTGCCACCATCAAGCAGCAATACTGCATCCCCATTCCCACCCAACCCAGCTATTTAGCATGACTGCCATTCTCCTCCCCTACTGACCCAGAAATCAGCAGTGGCCTCTCATCTTCTCTCCCACCAGCCCAGATTTCAATGGCTCCCAACACACCCATATGCAGTGCAACACCAGGGTATCCATCCTCGGTGCCGCCAACAATAAACCGAGACTGTGGTGCCTAATCCTCAATGTCAAGACCTGATATAATGGAAATTGTCTTTTATAGCCAAACCATCATTTGTAGTCTTGTTTTTCTACCTGGAAAAAACACGAACATACGAACATAAGAATGTGCCAGCAGAAACAGACCACCCAGTCTATCTACGTCTGCTTGAGTATGCAGCTAGCACCCCTAGTTTGCAGCTACCCCACCCCCTCCCTTTTGTCATCCCACTGCCGCCCCCCCACCTCCCCCACCTTCACTCTCCCCTGCTCTCTTTCCCATGCCTTTTTAAAGCTGTTCACAGATTTACATGATACCACTCATTCTGGTAGTGCATTCCGTTTTGCTACCACCCTCTTTGTGAAATGGTGTCTCCTCATTTCCCTTCTAAATCTTCTCCCCTCTATTCTTAGCCCATGCCTTCTGGTGTCCCTCCCCCTCCTTAGCTTAAAGACCCCATTTGCCCCATTCTTATTGATTCCTCTCAGATACTTGAATGTCTCTATCATGTCCCCCCTGTCCCTTCTATCCTCCAGGGTGTACATATTCAGGTCTTCCAGCCTGGTCTCATAATCTCTCTCCTCCATTCCACATATCATCTTCATTGCCCTCCTCTATACCCCCTCCAGTAGCCTGATGTCACGCTTCAGGTGTGGCCTCCAAAACTGCACACAATACTCCAAGTGCGGCCTTACCAGTGACCTGTAGAAGGGCAAGATCAACTCTCTTCACCTGGATGAAAAACCCCTCACTATGCACCCCAGCATTTTATTCACTTTTGCAGCCACTCTCCTGCACTGAGCAATGTTGTTCATGGTCCCTGTTACCATTACCCATAGGTCCTTTTCCTCCTCAGTGATCCCCAGCTTAACCCCCACAGGCAGTATTCTCTCCTTGGGCTCTTTGCCCCGAAGTGCATAACCTTACACTTCTTTGCATTGAACTCCAGCTGCCACCTCTCTGACCACTCCTCTAGCTTGCTTAAGTTCCCTTGCAGCTGCTTTCATCCCTCCTCTCCATCCACTGCTCCCATTTTGGTGTCGTCTGTGAACAGACTCATCTTGCTCACCACCTCATGCACAATGTCTGATATGAAGAGCCCAAATAATACTGGTCCCAGCACAGAGCCCTGTGGCACCCCACTCATCTCCGGCTTTGGAGTTGAGAGTTCCCCTCCTACCATCACCCATTGCAGCCTCCCACTCTGCCAGCTTGTAATCCAGTTCATCATGTTTGCCCCTACCCCTACACCAGTTAGCTTCCCCCCAAGCTGCTCATGAAGCACTGAATCAAAGGCCTTGCTGAAGTCCAAATAAAGAACATCCATCACATGTCTCTTATCCAACTCACCTGTCACCCAGTCATAATATTGTATCAGTTTGGTTTGACAGGACTGCCCTGTAACAAACCCATATTGCCTTACATCCTGTAGGCCATTGTCCTCCAGGTACAACATCAGTCTTTCCTTTAGTATCATTCACATGAGTTTGCACACTATGGAGGTGAGACTTACCGGATGATAAATACCTGGTTCATCCCTTGGTCTGCTCTTGTGTAACAGCACAACATGTGCCATCTTCCAGTCCAGTGGCACACATCCTGACTCCGGTGAGGTGTTGTACAGATCCACCAGCAGCTCTGCCAACACCTCCACTATCTCCCTCAGCACCCTGGGGTGGATACCATCTGGCCCTGGTGCCTTGTCTACCTTCAGTACCCTCAGTCCCTCTAGGACTCTACTTGCCTCAATGTTTCCATCTGTCACCTCCTCTCCCCCTATCCCCACCCTCCCAGTCCATGCTGGTAGTAGTTCCCTCTTTTCTTCCATGAACACTGAGCAAAAGTATTCATTCAGTGCTTCCACCTGTTCCTCCCCCTTTTTGATCCACTCCCCACCCTTTTTTATCCCCACTATTGTCTCCTTGCACTTCATTTTCTCCCTGATGTGTCTGAAAAAGCCTCCTCCCCCCCAATTCCCTGCACTAATCTCAGCTCCCTCTGGGTCTTGGTTTCTCTCACTTTTCTGGTCAACTCCCTGGACCATCTTGCATACTCCTCCCTGTCCCCTTCCTTTCCTGTCCTCCTATACCTCTGGTGTACATCTTGTTTTGCCCTTACCACCTCCACTACCTCGCTGTTCAATCAGCATGGTTTTCTTGCTCTGCTTCTCTTACTCTGTGTCTTGGTGCAGGCTTCCATTGCCTCTGTAATCCCCTGTTTAATAATATCCCATTTCTGCTCTGCATCGTCTCCTGCCTTATGCACTCCAGTTTCCCTTTCAGTACTTCCCGCATCCTCCCAAAGTCCACCTCCTGAAGTTTACCACCCAGGTTATTGAGTTCTCTGGCTCCCTGCACATCGTGATATTAAACCACACCATTTGGTGATCGCTGTCAGCTAGTAGGTCCTCCACCCTTATTTCCCTTATTGCCTCCCCACTCAACAATACCAAATCTAAAGTGTTCTTTAGCCTAGTAGGTCCTCTGACCAAGTGTGTCAGAAGGCCCTCCTGGATTGCATCCAGGGGCACTTGCTTCCTAGCACTGGAGGTGACAAGAATGCTCCAGCTAACCCCCAGCAAGTTGAAATTCCCCACGATGACCACCTTCCCTTTTCTGCATACCTTTCTGAATTGTCCCACTAATTCCCTATCAAGCTCCTCAGACTGGGACGATGGCCTGCATACCACCCCAAACCTCAAATACAGTCCCTTGATGTGTTCTGTACCCATCTCTGACCCTCACCTCCACCCTGATCCCCTCTCAGCACCTAGTACTGCACACCCCCACACCCTTAAGTTACCTATCCCGTCAAATGCTGCAATTCAGTCTGCACTGGTATGTCTTGCTGCTCCAAAGCATTACTGCAAACTGATTGAATACAATATAAGTTTGGTTAAAGGCTTTTTAATGCATTGCAACCTTTTTCTCATACCTTTTTCATTTTAAAATATTGTTGCCCCAGTTTTGCAATATAACCTTTTAGAGACACCACCTCATGAACAAGGTAGGGGACATTTTTCAAATCCTCAAAATATGCTTTCGCATTCACTGCATAAAATTATCTTTTGTATGGGACCTGAAAAGTTCTACTTGTCTTGATCGTAAAGTAGGGTCATTAAAAAGACTATGTTGAAAATCTGGGGTCAAAACATCAAAAAAACAACAAAGTTATAAAGAAGCAAATATGTTCAACATTTACTCAGAACTTTGTGATTTTTGTAGATTTGGGCTCCAAATGTGCAACATAGCCCTTTTGTTACCCTACCTGATAAACATGACAGGCAGCATTTTCATGAAAATTTCACATTTTGCCAAAATTGTGATTTTGGTTATTTCCATCTAATTTAAAAAGCATTTTTCCCCATTGCAAAACATTTGGTATGGTGAATTTTCCAATGCCCATACAGAACTATTCAAAGTTTCAGATCTACATGTTTAAAGATGATTGTGTTATACACCTGCAAACTTTCAAAAATTTTGAAACTACATTTAATAATTATGTAAACGAGAAGCAGCAAATTTGGTATAGTGACTGTACCAATGCCTTATACATATGTGTGCCAAGTTTCAGATCTCTAGCTTTAGCGAATGATTTATAAGCCTCCAAACATTTCAAAATTTTAAAACTACATTTCACAATTAAGCAAAGTGCTGAATTTTAAGCCCCTGTAAGTTTAAAGCTAGAGAATGGAATATCACCAATGTCATTAGGTTCAGTAACCCTAAATATTAGGCTTTAAGGCAAGTCCTCTGGCCCAGCATCAGAGTGTCATGCTGCCATGCAGCTGACTTGGGTTCAGAAGTGAACCTGGGAAGTAGTGTTGGGAGGCAGGTCATGGCTAAAACTTACAATGTACATAACCAGTACTTCTCCATTTAGCAGTTTATATGACTCTTCCAAGAAAGTATGCATCTAAGTTTTCAATTATCTATCTCCAAAGGTGGCTAAGTTGAAAGCATAGAAATATTTTCAGAAATGTTCACATGAATATTAGATTGCCAGACTTTGAGCTAGTATAACTTCTCCACCCTTCATTCAAATGTTATAAAACATGGCAAGCTTTTAGGCCTTTACCAGACAATATTCATGCCAAATTACAAACCTCTAGCTACAACATGGATCATGTTATAGCCAATTAAAGAATTTCAGAAAATTCCAAAGAAATTCACAAAATGTGAAATTTCATGGAATTGTTTTAAAAATGCTGTGAATTTAGAATTGGCTAATTTCACCCAGCTCTACTGTGCAAAATCACTGTTCAAATGGCATTTAAAAAAATTCCACCTGTCTTGATCATAATGTGTGGTCATAACAAGAACATGTTGAAAATGTGGGTGTTAAATATCAAATAAAAACAAAGTTACGAAGAAACAGTGAACATATAAAGATGTTTTTATTCTGCAAACCATTTTTTAAGCTCTAAAGCCCCCATATTCAAACTGTTAGGATCCCAGTAAGTGGGTTAGTGCCAATGGGGTGGGGCCATATTCAAAGGCCCTCAATGCACTGCACTGACCCAGCAGTGTGACCTTGCAGAGTATATCACTACACCCATGCAAATGAGGTGTTGCCCATGCTTATTGGGCACAGCAGTATATTCAGCTGCTTCAACATAGGTTTTTCTTTTACTTCTCCTCTCTACTGCTTTTTACTGATGTCTTTACCTTTTATTCTACCTGTTCCCCCAGAATACTCCTTTGAGTTAGCCAGGACTCACTGCAGTTTAAATAAAAGGACAAGTGTAAGTCGTTTGCCTTTTGTCTCCTCTTCATATACCTCTGTCCGCTCCTCCTCAATTATTCCTTATCCTGTTCCAGTCCTTCTTGAGCACTGGAGAACACTGACTGATTCCCCCAATACCGCTTGAACTTTTTGCATCTGTGCTGTTTCTGGGTGCTCCCAAGCACACATTCCTTACTGATCCTTCATGTCCCTGCTCTGTGGGATCATATTCTTTTATCCTCCTTTACAGGCACAAAACACTGCTCCACTCCATTCAGCAACCAAGATGCTGGTTTCACACTGGCTCCTCAAACATTCATTCATTCATTCTTTATTTTTAAAAGGCGCTTTTCTCACAACCAAAGCACCTGTACAATACATAAAACAATAAATAGACCAAATTTAAAACTAACACAAATCATTAAAAGCTATACTAAAAAGATGTGTCTTCAAAGCTCCTTTAAAGCTTTGGACAGTCGGGCAATTTTGGACCTGACGAGGTTGAGAATTCCACAGGGTCGGGGCCATAAAGCTAAATGATCTAGCCCCTGAAGTTTTTAAATGAGCCCTGGGAATCTCTAGCAATCCCTCGTCAGTGGATCGGAGGGGGCGGGGAGGGCAGTAGGGGCACAGGAGCTCTTTCAGGTAAGTAGGTCCCTGATCGTGTAGGGCTTTATAGGTCAGCAAACCGACCTTGAAGGTGATTCACCAAAACACTGGCAGCCAGTGCAGTCCGAGGAGCACAGGCATTATATGGCTGGATCTAGAAGATCCAGTCAACAACCTGGCCGCCACAGTCTGCACTAGCTGCAGACGGCAAAGTTCAACCTCCGGTAGCCCTAGGTAAAGGGCATTGCAATAGTCAAGGCGGGAGGTAATGAAAGCGTGGATCAACGTTGGAAGATCCTCTGGAGGAACCAGGTGCTTCACCTGGGTGATGTTCCTCAGATAGAAAAAGGAAGTTTTGACTACCGCTGACACCTGAGATTTAAACGTCAGACGGTCATCAAATACTACGCCCAGATTCCGCACCTGGTCTGAGGTCGTCAGCTGGATGCCCCCAAACCATAAGCCTGAAGGTGATCCATCTAGCAGACCCACCTCACAGCGACCCTTGTCCATGACCAACACCTCACCTCAGTTTTCTCCGGGTTTAACCGCAGCCAACTCCCATTCATCCAGTCTTGGATCTCAACAAGGCAGTTATTAAATA
The DNA here is from genome assembly GCA_016271365.2 of Neoceratodus forsteri. Classification (NCBI taxonomy): domain Eukaryota; kingdom Metazoa; phylum Chordata; order Ceratodontiformes; family Ceratodontidae; genus Neoceratodus; species Neoceratodus forsteri. Next base: position 311,745,954 of record CM028134.1, on the reverse strand, counting down.
CCAAAAAGGCAGCATCTTGGCCAGGCACAAAAGACATATACAGCTGGGTATCATCTGCATAGCAATGAAAACCCAAACTGTATCATCTAATAATTGCTCCTAACGGCAGCATATACACCCCCAAACAACATGGGTGCTAGAATAGAACCCTGCGGTACCCCACAGGATAGGGAGACTGATGCCGAAGAAAAAATTCCCGACACCACCCTCTGAGTCCTACCCTCGAGGTAAGATCAAAACCACCTGAGGATCATATCAGACAATCTGCAGAGGGACCGCAGACGCTCTAACAGCACACCATGATCAACAGTGTCAAATGCTGCAGAGAGATTGAGAAGTACCAAGATAGAACAGGTCTTACGATCTCTCGCTATTAGGAGGTCATTTAGTACCCGAACAAGTGCTGTCTCAGTACTATGCCTTTTCCTAAATCCAGACTGGAGAGAATCGTAGACATTGTTGTTGGTCAGATGACCATCCAACTGCACTGCAACCACCTTCTAAATAACTTTACCCACAAAGGGAAAGTTAGAGACGGGTCTGTAATTTGCTAGACAATCTGGGTCTAAGGAGGGCTTCTTCAATAGAGGCTTAACTATAGCCTCCTTAAGAGGATCTGGAAAGATCCCCCTCTAAAAAGACCTCCAGACTATCAAAGCCAGGACTGAGCTGATTTTATCCACACAATCCACTAAGAGATGTGTGGGGCCAGGGTCCAAATCACAGTTGGTCAGTTGCAGCGCTCAGATGATCATCACAATGTCATCGATTGTGGGGAGGCTGAAGTCAGACCATGCAAACTGGGTGTTCGACATCTCCTGCCAACCATCACCACTCCCATTGGAGAAGGAAGAATGGACGTCCGATCTGATTTTGGCAACCTTATCTGCAAAGAAGAGAGCAAACTCCTCACACCGTTCTGGAGAAAAGGCTCTTCTGGGCTGAAGACAGACTGGATTGCACAGTCTGTCCACAGTCTGAAAGAGCTGAGCTGGTCTATTCTGTGCAACCGCAATCTCTCTGGACTGGAATTCTGCCTTCTTACGAGAGATTGCGGATTGATAGGCCATATAATGGTCCATCAAACTAAGTTTGTCATCATCCAAATCGGACTTCCGCCAATGCCTCTCCAACCTTCATCCAACTCTCCTCAACTCCCTCACGGTCTCATCGAACCAAGGAGACCTTGGACGAAGAATGAGAGGATGAACACGAACAGGTGCAATGGAATCCAGGGCCCCTGTCACCGCCTTATTATAAGCATGTACCAGGTCCCCTGGATCCGAGCAATCTATCAGCAGGCCCGATAGGTCCAGCACCGCCATCAGGTCATCCAGGGACACACCCCTTAAAGGGTGGTACCGGACCATCTCCGAAGGGGCTGACCTAATAGGGGTGGCCTCAAAACTGAACTTAATGGAGTGATGGTCGGACCATCTGACCAGTTCCACCACCAAGTCAGACATCCCATCCCCAGAAGGAACACCAGGTCCAATGAATGTCCACCAATATGGGTTGAGGAGGAAACAACCTGTGTGAAGCCCAGTGATATCAACTGGAGGAAGTCTTGACCAAAATGTGAGAGTTCATCATCGACCCAGGCATTGAAGTACCCCAGAACCAATCCTCCTGATTACTGCCAGGGGAACCACCCCTCTCCTCGATGACACCAGCCTGGGAATCAGCAGCATTCAGCTGAAAGGCAGCCCTTTGGGGCACAAGACAACTCACATGCAGTGGGTCTTTAAAGGTAGCCCTTCAGTACTTGATAGGACCAGTGAGAAGTGGCTGACCCTGTTCTGTCTGGTGCTGACAGCACATATAGTATTTTTAAGTGTGAGCTGGAAATTCAAGGGTCACATGTTATGAATGACCAAAGAATTCTCAGCTCACAGCCCTAACATTGGCCCCCTCACTAAGTTGGCCCCCAAGATTTTTGGGTGCCCAGAAAAAGTATTTCTTGGCTATTTAAAAAAACCAAAACAAACACCAGAATCTAATTAAATGGGCTTAATATGCCTATGTTCCAGTGTTAGTCATTTGAAAAATAATAATTTTCATTTGTGTTGCTAATTTCTTTCACAAAAAATAAGATAGTGGTCCTCATGGCTGAAAAAGTTACTCTTACATTGAGTTATTATTTAAAAGTGGCTTATGAAATAAGATTTTTTTTGGTTGCAGATGGAGGTGCCGTTACAATGTGGGTATCATGGTTTCGCCAGTAGATATAGAAAATGTTCAAGGGAGTAGAAGGTTTTCAGATACAAAAATTGCAACAGTACTTCTGTCTGCAGTAGCACAAGCTCCTGAGGGGCCAGCTCCTCTTCACCCACAGGTGTAAGACATACACATTGACTTCTGGCTCTGTGGGGCCTGTTGCTATGCAGGTGGAAGTATTGTTGCAATGTGGGTATCATGGTTTCAGCAGTGGCTCTAAACATTTGTAGAAATTGTTTAAGTGGGTACAGGATTTTCAGTTGCATAGCTGCATATAGAAAATCATGCATTAGTGGATCATGCTATCAAGCAAGGTACCTCATACAGCATGCATAAGTATCTCTGTATGCAGAAGCACAGGCCCAATGGGGCCTTTTGTTTGAAGAACATACTGTACGACATATACAAGCAACTGTAGCTGTGGGTCCTGTGCTTATGCAGTCACAGATACAAATCTGTTAAGGTAGAACATCAGTGCTACTGCATTTGTGCCGTCTAGAAACAGTTGCCTGTTGTTTTTCCTTACCTAATGATGGCTATCTGTTATTGCTTGTGTGGTCTTGTCATTTTGCTGCTTGGGGGTTGGGGTGGGGAGTTAGGGTTGGAAATCCTAAAGCCACATTTCCCTGCATTTGTGGAATTAAGTCGAACCCTGACTGGTGCATTAATGCAGGGTTGTTTTTGTAACAAATTATACAGGTGTGGCATCACCTGTATATCAGGTTTGAGTAAGCACTTTAATATTAAACCCCAGTTTTATCACCTTAAGAACTTTGCTGCCATTCAAGTGATTTACAAGAAGTTTGGAATGTGCACAGATGGTGCCAGAATGTCAGGATCATGAAACTTCTGTGAAAATTGGTTTACTAGGGGCAAAGTTACAAAGTGGCAACCCTCCCAAATAACCAAAATTCAGACCTTTTTTGCCCAAGCTGTGTGCTTTTCTGTTTTTATGTCTTCTAAAGGTAAGTAGTTTTTAAACTGTTTAAGAAAAACTGTTCCATTTGTGAGCATGCACAGTTTTAAAAACAGTGTTCTAAAAATAAATGAATTTTTGTGACAGCATGAAGTCATGTTGACCTATTACTGAGAGGCTCTCGTTTATCAGCTGGCAGAGCCAGCTCCCTGTTTATGAATGCCATCCCTGTTTTTTTTTGTTCAGCAGGATTGGGGCTATGTAGCAGTGTGTAGCCCCACCCCTACTGAGCATGCTGTGTGTGTTGTGTGGTTATGTCCACTATTAGCTGTATAAACAGCTTTATTTAAAGATAAGTGGCAATGCTTCATTTATTTAATTTATCCCACAGACATGTTATTTAATAGTCTAATAAAAAAAGAAAAAAATTAAGACCCAATGTCTTGTCTTTTTTATTTTGTTTGGTTGTTTCTATGTTGTGTCCATCTTGGAGTGCTGCAGGCCTTGTCAGAGCTTTTATATTTGTTGTATCATTCTGGGAGCAGCAAGTTGACTGGAAATTTAGCTTTTTTGGATCTCACTGTTTGCCAGTTTGGAGTCTTTCATTTAGAAGTCTGCCCTTCAGTAACTTCTGATTTACTGATTCCTCTTGTGTCCAGGGCCTGGTGAGCAGCATCTGGGGAGTTGTATATGATGGTGCCATATTCCCAGAATACCCACAGTCTTAAGGGGTATGGGGTATGAAATCAGATTTGTTTCTCTCTCAGGGCCTTTAAGATATTGCAGAAAGCCAAGTGCTGCCTCTGAATCACTGGTGGATAATCATGGTCAAAAAAGATTCAAGCAGCCAGATATTACAATTTTTTTTCCATGCTCCATTTAACATGTTTTCTTTGGTTTTATAATTATTTAATTTTAATATGCTGGAACACAGATGTGCTTTCAGACCTCTGAGTTTTTGTTGGAGTGCTCAGTGAGCACATTCTATGTTTAATGGGTAATCCTGTGGTACATTTAAAATGTCCTTCAACAGATCAGTTAAAAAATCAACCATTGCCCCAGTCTTGGAGCCCTCCAGGGGGTCATAATATCTGAGACTTTCCCCTCCTGGAGCGACTTTCCAAATCAAGGCATTTTTCTTTTAGTATTGAAGTTTGATGCAGCAAAGCCTCCACTGCCTCTTTGAGTTGCAGTATTCCATCTTCTATTTGCAAAATATGTTCCTCCATTGCCCTGGCCCGTCTTTAAATTTTTACCAATTTTTGGTTGAGTTTTCAGAATTCTTGTTTATTTTCCTCTCTAGATTCTTTTATTTCTCAGACGAGAATTTCAAAATGGCTACGAGCAAGTTGTTCAGCCTTGTAATCTGTATTGTTGCCCCTCTCCCATACATTCAGCAGAGAAGGGCTGTGACTGCCATCCAAACTTTTATTGTGGAATCACCCTCATCCGACTCTTTTGTTTTAAAACATTGTCTTGATCAGGTGTGCCATTCATCCTTGTTGCCTCCACCAGGCATTTCTATTAGTTTTGTAGGAGTTTTAGCTTAAAAGTGGAGATTTATTCACCTAGCGCGTTGGGAGCCTATTTCCTAGCTGCTTTTCTGGTCCATGATGTCACCGGAAGTTCTGTATAATGTATTTCAGTGTGTTTTGAGCATTTCATCATCACTTGATCATGTTTACATATTTTTCCACAAAATATTCAACGTTAGCTTCTTGGGACTTCACCCCATTCAACAGTGGTGGTGAAATTATGTTAATCTGGCTTGGAAGGTGATTTTACATTCACTGCATGATATCCACATTTGGAAAGTATTTATATAATTTTACTGCTCTTGTTCATAAGACGGGGTCCCAAAACGGACTTGATGAAAATGTACGTAAAACTATGTAAAACTGACCTAGTAATGAGTGTATATTGAAATGTTTTCTTAACTTGCTCATAACTTTGGTAATTTTCAATATTTTATCCCCAGATTTTCACACTACCTCATGAACTTTATAGCTGTCATTTTTCACATCCTGGCTGAAACATGTTTTTGTACCTGTGGAGTAAATTGATGTTTTGGTGGGAATCTGAAAGTTTTCAGCTACCAGATTCATATGAGGTGGGGTCATAAGAAGACCATTTTGGAAATTTGAGGTCAAAATATTAAAAAAACAGCAAAGTTATGAAGGAATGTTGTCATTTTTCTATGTAAGCTCATAACTTTGGTCCTTTTCAATATTTAAACCCCAAATTTTCAACATAGCCATTTTTTCACATGCCCTCATGAATGTGACAGCCATTGATTTTCAGACCCTGTCCAACATGTGATTTACCACTTTTGGGATGAAAAAATGATTTGTCCAGTGTGTCATTAAATTATACCTGTCATGTACAGAAGGATGGGTCGTAAAAAGACTGTTGAAATGTGGGGGTTAAAATGTAAAAAAAAAAAGAAATAACAGTTTGCGGAGACATCCACTGGCCCACCTGGGATTACACTGCTTGTCCATGCCAGTGACCTGAGTTCTGTGCAAGTTCAGTGAGCTGGCTTAATGGGCCAAGACCAGGTAGGAAGGTGCTGCAGCATGCAGCACTGGCCCTAGCCTGTGGAGGGACAGAGCAGTGTTCTAGCACACACACCACATATTGTGGTGAGCTGGGGAGCCTTCCAACAAAATGTGTTGACATAAGTGTCAAGCACTGATGGGCCCATGCAATTGATCAGGACTAACTTTGCACAGGACCCAAAGGGACCTGCAAAAATAAAGATATGATTCCACTATCAGAACAAGAAGGGGAATGCACTGCAAAAAACTATGTTAGTGCAGACATTAGTGTTCAAGAACACAAAACTCACAAAGTAGGAAAATGAAAAACATTAAGGTTTTGGGTGTCTGGAGTGTTGGTGAATCCGTGGTGGGGTCTTCCTTGAGGTTGATAACTCTACTGTGCACCCTCTTTCCTGAACAAACAATATCCAGACTTCATTCCTCTTCTTGCCCTGCATAATGAAAATGACTGATTCTATTGGCAACATGTGTGAAGCCATGCTTCTCTACCTCCAAAGTGTGTATCACTATGAGGCACTTGCTTGGAGCTGTACCTTGTGCTTCAGACAGGAGGCTATGGGATGCAGAGGAGGAGGTGAGCTTTAGGGTTGATAACCCCAAGGAAGACCTCACTACTGATTTGCCAATACTTCTGAGACCCAGAACTCTAATGATTTTCATTTCCCTACCTTGTGCACTTTGCATTTGTCAACCCTAATGTTGTCAATAATGCAGCTGTTTTCAATGAATTTTATATATCATACAGACGTGGCAGCACCTGTATATTAGGGCTAAGTAAACATTTTAATGTTAAAACCCAGTGTTTGCACCTGAATAACTTTGCTCTCTAATGACTGATTTAAATTACATTTGGAATGTTCAGAGATGGCAACAGGTTCTCTGGATCCTGAAAATGTTCTGGCAATTGTTTCAAAGACAGCAAAGTTACAGGTGGCAAACTCCCACAAGTCACCAAAATTAAGACTTTTTTTTTGTTCAACTATAACTAAAAAATGAGTAAGATTTGAAGACTGCAACTTGCAGGTTTGATTATGTTTGACCCAAGGTGTGTGCTTTTGTGTTTTTTAACTCCCAAACTGTAGTAGTTTTTAAAATATTTAAGAAAAAGTATTCCCGTTTTTGAGCATGCACACTTAAAAACAATCAGAAGTAATGTGGTTGTATTACAAACGTACTCTAGTTTAACAGCTGGCAAGGCCAGCTCCATGTCTGCTTATGCCCAGTTGCTGTTTTCATACAGCAGAGATGGGGATATCTGTCAGTGTGTAGCCCCACTACTGCTGAGAATGTTGTGCATGTGTGTGTGTGTTTTCTGGTACTGTGTCTGCCATTAGCTGCATGAGTGGCTTTATTTATTTGAACTGGATACCAGGGTGCCCAATCTCCAGTGCCAGTTTAATTATTAATAAGATAGTCTGACACCAGTGTGCCCTCCCCGGGTGCTAGTTCACACCCCTCCTCCATAATGCCCCCCCCCCCACAAACCCTGTAATTTCAAGTTGCCAATACCAGGGTAACCTATTCCCATTGTCAGCATCCTCCCTCCCTGGACCCAACAGTTGGGGACAGCAGGGTGCCCACCCCGGTGCCACCAAGTATCATGCCAACACTGGTGCGGTCCATCCCCAGTGTCAGGAATAGTATACCTGAAGGAAAGAAAACCATCCCACATATTTTTCTTTTTTTTTTTGTTTTAATCCTGAAATAAACAAAATGGTCCCTTGTTGTCTGCTGGCATCCCCATCTCCACTCCCACCCTGACCCCCAACTCAGCATCCAACACCCCACACCTCACCTTACCCTATACTTACCTAGACAAGGTCAAATGCTGTAATCCTCTCTGGACTAGAGACACGTCTTCACTCTTCAATGCTGGACTGGGAACTGAGGAAAGCAGGTAAGTGCCATATAATGTATTTCAATGCACTTTGAGATTTTCTTCATAACTTGGGCATTTGTATATATTATTTGCCAAAATTTTCAACATGGGCTTTCTAGGACCCCACATCATGAGCAATGGTGGTGAAATTATGTATATCTGGCCAAGAAGATGATTTCACAGCTTTGCACAAAATCATCTTTTGGGCTGGATCTACATAATTTTACCACCCTTGTTCATGAGATTGGGTCTCAAAAAGTCTATGTTGAATATCTGGGTAAAAAATAGGTATAATTCACCCAGTTATGAGCATGCATTGAAATCTTTCTATGTTTGCTCATAAGTTTAATGATTTTCAATAGTTTTACCCCAAATGTTCAACACAGGCAAGGCAATGCAAAGGCAAGGCAAGGTGAATTTTATTTTTCTGGCACCCAATTCCAGAGGGTCTGGGTGCTGAACAACAAAAAACAAACTATCAATACAATAATATAAAACGATGTAAAACAATAATGTATCAATATACATAAATAAATTATTAAATATATCTATCTGTAAATATATAGCCATTTTTACACACCACCTCCTGTAACAGCTGTCATTTTTCATGTCCTGTCCAAAATGTTTTTTTCGCACCTGTGGAGCAAAATTATGCTTTGGTAGGGATTTGAAAATTTTCACCTACCAGGTTCATGATGTGGGGTCATACGAAGACTATGTTGACAATTTGAGGTCAATAAATTAAAAAGGCAACAAAGTTATAAAGGTATGTTGCCATTTGTCTATGCACGCTCATTACTTTGGTAATTTTCAATAGTTAAACTAAAAATGTTCAACACAGCCATTTTTTCACACACCCTCATGCACATGAAATCTCTTGTTTTTCAAATTCTGACCAACATGGATTTTAGACTTTTAGTTGTTAAAGATTTTATTAGTTTTTCAGGAATTAGCACCATATACATGCATAAGTACATACATGATCTGAGACCATATCGCAACATTTGGTATGTCCGGATCTCCAGATAATTACATTGAAATCAGGAGCATTGACTTAGCTAGTTTAAGGTTAGGCAGGGTGAATTAATAAGCCTGTTCAAAAGGAAAAAAAAGAAACACCATACTGCATGAAGTTGACTGATTAAGCCATGACTAGTTTCCGTATGAGCATTCAGATAGGAAACCCATGGTGGATTAAACCGTGACAGTCCAGAGTAACCAGAAGTAACTTAAAGTAAGGCAGTGGTCATCACATAGAACTAGATGCAGTGCAACCTAATAGCTATGTTTGTACTAATCTCAACTATATACAAAAACAAAAGGCAATCTGATCTAAAAGAAGGGGAGTCGGTTATGTAACAAATCTGGTGACTTCAAGAAGGAGACAGAGTTACTGGTGAGGAAGGTAAAGAGCCTCTTTCAGAGTAAAGTGGGGAGTCATGCTTGGCAGCCAATGAATGGATTCCATGGCAGTACTCAGAGTTAAGGAAGGGCTGGCAGCATGCCTCAAACTGAGAAGGTTGGCCTGCAGTGAAGTGGGAGAGTCTCTCCCATATGGTACCTTGGGCTGCTACCAGAAGGAATTCCTAGAAAGTCAGAGCATCAGGGGATCTTCATATAATCAGGATTAGTCTTTTAGCAATAGCCCCATTCCAGTGATCAATCTAGCCCTGGGGCAATGTTTTGGTGTGGATGGACCTCCGCACCCCAGTAGAAGGAGAGAGGGATCAGGGTTAACCATAGGGAATATTTGCTTTCACATACACTGGACTGATAGCCAGAAGCAGTGGAAAGAGGGAAAGGCTCAGGGAATGTGAAAAAGATTAGCCCCTAGATTACCACACCTCCAACAGTTATCAGCCTTACTGAGACCCATGCGCTTAAGTTTGGCAGGGTCACGATACCCTCTATGTAGAGTTTTATTCATTTTAAGATAGGTACATCCATCTCTGCAGGCAGCATGTATCCTTTCCCAGCTATGAGCCCACTGACGATCAGAGATAGGGGTTTGTAGGTCCAACTCCCATTGCAATCTATCTGCTCAGGTAGGGTCCTGCGTGGTATCCCTGACAGCACTATAGATCACACTCACTCAGTTTTTATGGAGCTTGCCCTAAGCATTAATAGGGTGAGAATCATGGGAGAACTCCTTGTGGAGTGGGGCCTTAAGAAGGTGGGTAATGGCATCCCTGATTTGGAGGTATTTCCAAAAGTGGGTCCTGGGGAGATGAAATTGAGTTTCCAGGGATTTAAAGGTGTCAAGAGAGTGAGTGCCAGGGAGTAGTAAGTTGCGTACCTAGAAAATACCTTGAACTTCTCACAACTTCCAATGTAGAATGTGGTTCCCTATTTGTATAACTGGGTTGTTCCAGAGAGGAGTAAATTCCCAAGGTGCTGGGTCTTGGCATAGGAGGGACAAGGTTTTCTTCCTGTAAATAACTGAAATTGATAAGGAGGGAAGAAGCATAGAGGTTGGAGATTTTTTCCAGTATAACACCACTGCAGCGGAGGGAGCATGTACCAATGATGCTTCCAACCAGAGCCAGAGGAGGGAGGCCTGGTCTGTCTTGTGGAACCATCTGGTAGTTTGAGCTGAGATATAGGCCATGTGGTACCCTTGGAGCCAGGGAAGTCCCCACTCACCTCTACTCCAGTGTTGCCTCAGTTTGAGTTTGCTAAATCTGGGGTGAGACCCTTCCCATAGAAAATTGCCCATTAGGGTCTCCATTTTTTGAAACCAATTATGGGGAATGGGTACTGGTAAATGAGCCAAAATGTATAGTATCTTTGGGGTGGGCATCAGCTTAATGGAGTCAATTTTCCCAGCTAGTGAGAGCCGCAAGGCTTTCCATCTCTCCATATCTATCAGAGTGAATCTACTAGGTTGGTAAAATTTATGGTAAGCATTTTGTCCAGATTTGGGTGGAGAATAATACCCACATATTTGATGTGACCCATTTTAGCCCTACAGTATGGAACACTTCCCCTGAGGATACTGCGTTCAATGGAAGAACCTCAGTTTTAGACTGGTTCACCTTAAGCCCTAATACCTGGGAAAATTCCTCCAAAATAGCAAAGATATCCTTGATCACTTGAGGGGTATACTCTGTAGTGATGAGGAGATCATCTGCATAGAAGAATGTTTTGAAAATGGAGTCTACTCCTCCTCATATCCCAGGGATCATGGAAGATTCCCGAAGAACAATAGTTAGGGGTTCTATGGCTAGAATGAACAGGAGTGGGGAAAGGGGGCAGCCCTGCCTCGTGCCTTTCTGTAGTTGAAAGGGTTGAGAAAGGTTGCCATTAGTCAAAACAGAGGTCACGGGTGAGGAGTATAGGAGTTTGATCCAGAAAGTGAAGGTTGGTCCCATTCCTATTGCAGAGAGGGTGTGGAATACAAAAGGCCATTCTACTGAGTCAAATGCCTTTTCAAAATCAAAGGCCAAAGCTACAGAGAGTGTTTTAGATTGTTTGGTAAGGTGCATTAATGAGACCAACATTCTATGGTGGTCTGATCCTAACCGGCCTTTGACAAAACCAGCCTATGGGGATGAATTAGGTCCGGCAGGAGATGCTCAAGCCTGGTAGCCAGGACTTTTGCCAGAATTTTGGCATCAGCATTGATAAGTGATGTGGGGTGGTAGCTGCTTGGGGACAGTGGGTCTCTCCCCTTCTTTGGGAGAACCGTAATGGTGGCTTCTCTTAATGAAGGAGGAAGACAACCATTCGATAAGGAATGGCAAAAAGCTTGGACCAAGTATGGAGCCAGATTGAGACCTGAGATTCTGTAAAGGTCTATAGGTAACCCATCCCTACCCAGTGCCTTGCCAAGGTTCATAGATCTAATGGCCTCCGATACTTCTTCCTCTGTTATTGGAGATTCCAGAGCTTGGGAGTCACTCTCTGGAATTCGAGGGATAGGTAACGAGGTCAGAAAGCCTTGGATCTTAAGCGGGTCAGGAGATTGGGGAGATGAATTTAATTGTTCATAAAAATGTGTCATCATGTCATTGTTCCCTTTCTTGGAGTAGCATTTAATTCCCTGTTTGTCAGTTAAGGCGTGTATATTGTGAGAGGCCTTTTGGTGCTTCAACCTATGGGCAAGGAGTTTGCCTGCCTTCTCCCCTCCCAGTATGCGTGATGCAACCTTCTAAGATTTAGCTGGGCCTGATGGGTTAAGTGTGCATTGAGGGAGATTCTAGTACTAATTAACTGGGCTAGTAAAGTCTGAGATGGGGTCTGGTTGTTGAGAGCCTTATATTGGGATTCAAATTGATATAGTTGTTTCTCTAAGGCTGATTGATCACCTTCTTGTCGAAGCCTCCTGGCAAAGGTGAAAGGAATTATTCTGCCTCAGATTTGCCTTAAAGGCCTCCCAGAGGGTTGAATCAGAGACCTCCGCATTATCGTTATTTCTCCAATAGTCCGCCACTTCAGGACCAAGCCATTTCTGGAAGGCCATGTCCTCCAACAGGTGGGGGTCAAGGCACCAAGCAGAGGAAGGGGATGACTGAGCCCTATCTAATCAGAAGTTCTAAGGGTGCATGATCTGAGATAACGATCGGGTATGTATGAGAGTGTACTACCGTTCCATATATCCCAGTGGAAAAGAGCCAGAGATCTATTCTATTGGAGGAGCCGTAAGCTGGGGAAAAGCAAGTAAAATCATGGCCTCCTGGGTGTTGAGCCCTCCAAGCATCCATCAATCCCTGCTCACTCAGTAGTCTCTGGACAGCTAACTTAGCATGGCGATGTGGTTCAGGTGTCTTGTTACTCCTGTCCCTTGTGTGATCTAATGTCAGATTAAAATCCCTCCCCGAGAATTCTGGCGATGTCACCAACTCATGGACAGACACTGAAACGGAGATCCGTGCCCCCACAGAATTAAAAACATTATTTCTCTTCTTTAACCTTATTATTACAGCTCAAACTGATCCTAAGTCCTATCGGAAGGTATAGCAAGTCGACCTAAGCCAAAACCGGGCACATCAGGTAGCCTTAAACAGCAAAAACTTGATCTAACTCCCCGGAGCCAAAGCAAGAATGCTCCTCAAGCTAGGCTGCCAGAGACCAAGAAGACCAAGCCAGGGGACAGTTTCAATGAGGAGGAGGAAGAGGTTACTATTACCTCCCATCAGCTGTGTAGAGAACTTCAACGTCTCACCTGAACAGTGGACACTTTCCGAGAGGAGATGAAAGATACAAAAGAAAAAATGGAACAACACCAGCAAAAAATTCAGGCCATAGAGGAGACTTTGACCACGCAGTCGGAGACTGTAGAGCTACATAACAGCGCCATACTACAGCTTCATGATCGTTCACAATTTCTTCTCGATAAAATAGAGGATCTAGAAAATAGATCCAGGAGGGTTAACTTGAGAAGTCATGTGCTGCCTGAGCAAACCGAAACCGGGAGCATGTCCGACTTCATTGAGAGTCTGTTAAAGAAACTATTGAACTTGGATAAAAAACCTGCAGCTGGGCATCATTTGAGCCCACAGATCCTTAATACCCCCTTCAAAGGATCCAAAGGCCAAGCCACGCTCGATAATTATTGCATTCCTAGACTACTGAATGAAGGAATTGGTCTTATGCAAAGCATGGTCACAAAAGGAAATTACCTTTGATGATACCCGGTTATTCATGGAACCCGACTACGTGCCTACTACCATGGCACAGAGAAAAACATGGTTCCCGGTAATTAAAGAGCTCCGCGCTAAAAGCCTTAAGGCTCAGGTAGATTTTCCAGCCAAATTGAGGATCATATCCGACTCTGAGACAAGGATCTTTGATACCCCAAACTGCAGCAAAGAAATACCTCACCAACTTGGGTATTAGTATGGATAACTGCATCGATCCAGGACATTTGAAAGATATTGAACTCCGACTATGGTTTCCAGCCAACAAGCAGTCCCCACAGGCCCTCTTGAGCTGGCATAGCACCCTTCAGCCTAAATTGCAAGCGAAAACCCTCACGAGGAAGAGAAGCAGAGAAGGCACTTCCCCACTAAGCCCCAGGGAAGAAAACAGAAAGGACATCAGGGACTGAACTTTGTTATATTTTCTTTTCTTCCTCTCAGTCTTTTACTTCTGTGTCCTGCCCCTTGATCTCCCCCTTCAGCCACAATGTGATCTACAAGCTGTCTGGTAATTTTTCCATTGTTGGGAGCGGGGAGAGCCTTTTTCTGACTGTGAAAGCAGCATTTTCAGAATCCGACTGGGGAAGGTCCTCTGTGTAGACAGGATGAATGACCTTGCTCTTGGGAGGCTTTGGGTTATGTGAGTTAAATCAAAGGAGTTTACTGTCTAACTTTGTAGTTACAATCTTAACCCCTGAGGAGTGAGTGGATCGCGCTCGCTATATTTATTTATTTTGTTTATTTCGTTTTTGTTGACCAGGTAAGTGCACTAGACAAATCCTGCCTATTTTCAGGCATGACCGGGAGGGATACAGATGAATGCCAACTGACCTTGAACCAGATTAAGCTGTTGGTATTTTTAGTGAATGAGGAAACTTGGCCAGGACACCGGGGAAATTCCCCTACTCTTTTCGATAAGTGTCATGGGATCTTTAACATCCACCTGAACTACCACCAATCCAGGCAGATGGGACCTCGGTTTAATGTCTCATCTGAAAGACGGCACCTCAGAAGTGCAGCACCCCTCTCATGCTGCACTACAGTGTCAGTACTGGGATATTAACCCAAGTGCCAGATGTGGGAACTGAACCCACAGCCCTCTGATCTCCCGGCCTCAGAGGCGAGTGAGCTACCTACTGAGCCACTGACACTGTTCTGGCCTACTCCCATGACCCTCTGGTCTTCTTTATGCTCCTTTATTTTTCTGGCATAAGTGTTCTTGGTCTTCTCTCTTAGACCAGGACTGCATAAATATTTCTGAGAAGTGATATAACCCAGTGCGGTGGGAGGGGAAAATAGCACCCTCGGCCCCATTACAGTTAAGATAAGATGTGAACGTGGGGGTGCGCTCTTGGTACTTGCCTCATGAATGCTGTGACTCCACGCAAGTCGCTTTGGGTCCCTAGTAGAAGGACCAAGCGACACAGTGCAGGATGTAATCCAGCACCTCCCCTCACCATCTATCAAGCTTCGAGTGAGGGGTCCTGCATGCCACTATTGAAGCCAACTACTGTTTTGCTAAGGTTGGTGGATCTTTGTTGTAATCCTGTTCAATTTAACCTAGCAATTCTGCAAGTTTGCAACTGTTGTGATGTTTTTTCTATTATGTTATTTGTTAATCTGTTTGCTTGGCTGTGTACTACTTCTGGTTTTTGTTTCCTGGAGATACATATCTGAGGGAGGGGGAAGGGTGATCTCTTTACTATTTTGGTTTATCAAAGTAAGGTTACTACCATGGGGGAATTGACCATTACTACATATAATGGGAGAGGACTCCATAGTCCGGTTAAAAGAATGAGGGTTCTACAGGAGTTGGGCAGAATAGGCAAATAGCCCTACTTCAAGAAACTGACTTATCAGATGCTGAGCATCATAAGCTCTGTCATAGATGGGTAGGTCAAGTATTTGTTTCTTCATATTCCACTCATCCCTACCACAGAGGTACAGCCATCCTTATTCACAAGTCCTACCCAATTCTGGTCACCTCCTTGCAGCTAGACTCTGAGGGGCATTATATTATACTTCAGGCTACCCTGGCTGACATTCCATGTACCATTGCATGTATATATGCCCCTAATGAAGACAGAGAGGCCTCCTCCTTTTTTAAGAATTTTTTTGTACGTCAGCTCCACATTATGGATCAACTTTGCATATTGGGAGGGGACTTTAATACTATCCTTTCCCCCATGATGGACTGAAGGGGAGGCACCACAAAAGTTAAACTAGGGATAGAAGGGCAGGTGTTGAATCGTTGGTCTCACACCCTTGGGATAACGGATGTTTGGCGATAGGTCAATGCCAATTGGCAAGACTTTTCCCACTTTTCAGATAGACATAGATGCTATACAAGGATTGATTTGTTCTTCCTTACTGAAGAATGGTTACATACAGTCTCTTCCTGCCAACTAATGACTTGTATCCTCTCAGATCATGCCCCGGTAAAACCGAAATTAAACTTATCTCCCACAACTAGAAATTCCCATTGGAGACTTAATGTAGGCCTCTTAAATGACCAAAACTTTAAAGATTTAATTATTTGTTCAGTTCAGGAATATGACAGAGAAAACCCTGTAGGTGAAACCTCACAGGCCATTAGGTGGGATGCTTTAAAAGCAGTTCTTAGGGGTATTATTGTCAAATACTCTTCTTTAGACAAGAAACGAAAAGAGCAAAAGAGACAGGACCTAGAGAATGAAATAGCGGAGTTGGAATTCCAACACAAAATTTCCCTGAACATTCAAACCCAGAAAGACCTGACGGAAAAACGCTTAGCTTTAGAGAGGTTGCTGACCTCTTATATAGAGGCTTCCTATAGGAGAATCTGCCAAAACTACTACGAAAATGGTAATAAGGCGTGGAAACTACTGGCTGCCACTTTACGACAGCAACAAGTTAGCAGGCTGGCCACTCATCTCCAGGATACTGCTCATGGAGACACACTTATCCACCAACCAGAAGAAATTACCAAGAAATTTACAGAGTTTTATGAACAGCTATATTCTCAGGAATTGATCCCAGACTATGATAATAAAGTGTCTACTCTGTTTGAAAATATAGAGTTACGATCCCTTCCCCAACCGGCGGCAGACTATCTAGATGGGACATATCAGGTACAGAGCTCCTTAAACATATCACCAAGATGAAAAATGGCAAGGCCCCAGGCCCCGATGGTTTCCCCTCAGAATTTTTTAAAACCTTTGCAGATATCCTGATACCTTTTTTGTTACGGGGTGTCAGGAGATCATGGATGGGGGGGAGACCCCTGCCTCCTGGCAGCTAACTCATATATCTATCATCTATAAGGAGGGTAGAGACCCTTTAGAATTCGGGTCATATAGACCAATTTCCTTACTAAACGTTGATCTAAAATTATTTTTGGGATTGCTATCCCACAGGTTACAAGCCCATATTCCCTCTCTGGTTCATGAAGACCAGACAGGTTTCACCTCAGGCCGATTCTTCTTTGATAATATCAGGAGGCTGCCAAATATTATCTCTTTCCAGAAAGACTAAAATATATTTCAGATAGCTATATCCACCCATATAAAAAATAGGCCTAATGCTCAACTACCTCAAATCACTAATAATTAGTTAATTGTTAATTATTCCTCAGTTTTGCTTTGGTTGATTTTTTCACATGCAAATGAGTTAGTGGCTAACTCCTCCTAGCTCAACCTACTGCTAACTAATTCTTAACAGTTTCAGCAGTTAGTCATTGACTTACTTCCTAATTAAGAATTAACTAATCCCCATGAATTGAGTATTAGTTTGGAGTTCATTAATTGAGAGTTGAGCTTATACAAAAAATAGGCCAAATGCTTAACTGCCTCAAATCACTAATAATTAGTTAGTGTTCAATTATTCCTCAGTTTTGCTTTGGTAGATTTTTTCACATGCAAATGAGTTAGTGGCTAACTCTTCCTAGCTCAGCCTACTGCTAACTAATTCTTAACAGTTTCAGCAGTTAGTCATTGACCTATTTCCTAATTAAGAATTAACTAATCCCCATGAATTGAGTATTAGTTTGGCATTCATTAATTGCTAGTTGAGCTTATGTAATAAATAATTCATGATCAATACTCAACTTGTTGAGCTTTAGCTGATAAGTAACTGTACACCATGTAGTAAGCATAGTTATTAGTTAAGAATAACTAATTCTTAACCAGTTCATTTGTGCAGTGCTGCTAGAAACTACCCAGCTGGGAGTCCAGGTAAGCTGTAGGAGCACATCCACTCCTCACTGAAGGTGCCACACATCTGACTGAGGCACCCTGAGGTACCCCTCCACCCCCCCAATCCAGAAACTAGTCTCTGTCTGGGGTAGGCTCCATCCCACTGGTACAGCCCTTGGGGATGGCCTGAATGTTAAACAGGAGGCAGAGGTAAGTCCCACATGACTACCTGAAATAAACTGCATTTATGCAAGTAAAGACTCCCTTACCCAGCTGGAGTCACCTGTTTGCAATTTTGTAGTCGCCTACTAGCACATAGACAGGGTACAGGTTCCAAATGTGCCACTAAAAATTCAAGCAACTTTATTGTAACTATCAAGCAATCGACTGATAAGTGCTGAGCAAACTGGGAGTGTGTTGTAAAAATGCTAATGAAGTGCCTTATAGTTGTTCCTGATATACCTCCAATAGAGTACCTTCTCAGTTGGGACACTCCTGCATTACTCCAGAAAAGCACCTTTAGAGTGTGTTCCAAAAATGTTATTGAAGTGCCTTGGAATTATAGTATATACACTTCAAATTGGGTACCCGTACTCTGCAAATGCACCTAAAATGCAATTTAAGTACCTTCTTGAGTAAACTTCAATCTTTCAGTGTAAAATATCCTCACAGTTAGGGCACAACTGTAAATTAAAACTTTCCAGAAGAGACCCGTGTGCCACAATGGGGTGATGGGCCCATCCCTGTGTAGTTTCAGTGCCCTCCCAGAAAACTGAACTAGGCAAATCTGGTACTCAGAACATGCTCTTGCCCTCATGTCAGTTTCTCAGCCTCTGACCTTACTAGCTGCACCAATCTGCAAGCAGTGCAGTACTAAGAAAGGGGATGGGGTGTGCATTTTATATTTTTTAAATGAGGTTTAGGGAGTCCTGGAAGCCATCACATAGGGGTGTACAAGTACTTTTTTCAAATTTTCACTGGCAAATACTTTGCACCTCAGATACTCTGCTATTCATTACTCACCGCTCATATTCCTTTTCAAGCTGACACCCCCAGTCAGCAGCATGGTGTCAAATAGTGTTTTATTACATAATGCCCAAGAACAACCTAGAGATGCAACATTTCAGTGGGGTCCATCTTCATATAATTTTACAACTTGGAGCAAAAGCTCAATGGAGATCAAGATCACTTTCTCAGGGACACACAGTGAGTCAGAGGCTGTGGCTGTGCTTGAACGTAGATATCCTGCTTCACAGTTTCAGAGACAATATTATGATGGAAAGAAGGTCCAACTAACCACAATACAACACTACACCCCCCCCCCTTCCATATCTTAGGACATTTACTTACTGGTGGTGGAGCTTTCTTCAAGGGGCCGCTGGTGTACTTTCATTTCTGCTCATTGAATTAAACACAGTGAAGACTTCATCTTTCTCAGACATTAACTTTTTCATAATTTCTTGGGAGTTAAATCCTGAATGTGTTCATAAAAGAAAGGTAAAGGTCATATACACTGTTTAGAAATTAAACTGAAACCCATACTAGACCACATTTTTCTATCATGAAGTTCAATGGACACCATCCTCAACTCTCTTTGTGTCTTCCTAGAAACTGTGAATACTCCCAATACAGCATAGACACTCACGGTGCAGTGGGAGGAAAGGAAACTATTGTATCATCAGTAAATGCACTCTTTGGGGGTGTTCCGAATGTTCAAGAAGTATGCAACAAGAGTAGATCAAGGATTTGCAACACAATGGGAATAAATACACTATTTGCATGCATTTCAGTTAAGCTAAAAAAAGCACAGTGGTTAAAACAACCAACAACTTGAGTGAATTGTAGAGAAGGTAAGCAATCATTAAACATATTTTTTCAATTATAAATAATATAATGCAAAAAGAATTGACAAGTGTCCCTTTAACACCAACTCTACACCAAAATGTTTATGTGGTGGTCAAACAACAAAACTTTTTAAAGTAATTTTACTGTCAACTAATTATTTTTCCCAGTTAGTCTTATTTCTCCCTCATGCACTGGCAGCCTCCTTTATACCAGCCACCCCAGCATACACCCCGCAGGACTTGCTATCCCTCAGAGGCAGCATGGTCTGGGTCATCAGGTACAGGGGTATAGGCAGCTGGAGTCATCATGCAGCCAGTGCATAGATTTTCCTAGTACTCCCCCTAAAGTGCAGCATGCCCCCACGTGGTGCACACCTGACATCTGCCTCTCCTCTTCCCAACTCTGGTGGTTTCAACCTGCTTATCCTCAGCAACTGATAGTATCTGATAGTATTGGCAAGCACCAAACACAGCTCCACCCCCACCATGAGATGAGCAATCCAGCAGGAACTCAATCTTCTTCCCTCTTGCTGACCCTCCAACTCCCAAGATAACACTTGAAACTTTTGTCTTCAGCACTGCAAGTACAGCACCAACACTGCAATGATAGGCCTGCAAAAATCTAAGATCTGTGAAATGTAACTGGTCTGCACGTTCACATGTGTAGTCATAGGTCCTGTCATCTTATTTTTTGTGGCTATTTCTGCCCTAATAAACACAGAATCTGTCAGCAGACAACAACCATATGACCCACCTAGTCTGCCCATTTCCCTACTCACTGCTGTAGCCTCAGATCATATCTGGTGCATTTTTGTAAACTGGTAGTTATTGCCCAAGAACCCTCTCAGTTATTAAATAACCCCTAAAAACACTATAAGGATGACATTTGGTAAGGGATGAGGCTGCAGGCACTCTGTGGGCATTGCAGTGGGATGGGGAGGACACCTAAATATACTTGGATCATCTTTGCTGGCAGGTATACATGTATGGGGCTATTTGCCTAGCATAATTATTATGCTGTTTTAGGGCTAGGGCTGCAGTGATCAGTAGCCACTTGACTTGCACAAGAAAATTATAAGCCAGGCTTTATGGACTAAACTCTTTATGCAAACCAAAATATGTGATATGTGGCTAAAATAGCTTCTGAGGTGGGCACCATCATGTTGTGAGTTGCCTACTTGGAACTAGCAATCATGTCAGTTGCTCCTTAAAATGCAGGCCCTTCCATTTCCATGTGGAAAACAGCAAGCTGGAACATGCAGATGAAGCTGCAAAAGAAGCAGCTGCTTGGTTGGATACCATATGGGGTTCAACAGGCCTGGTCACAGGTGGATTAAGAGCAAGGCTAAGCATACAGCAGCAGTGATACAGTGCATAGTAAAGTACTGTTCTACATAGGAATCCATAGTTTTCAAAATGCTGTTGTACCACAGTTCAAACGTCATGGAATGTGACTGTACCCTTCTGTGGTAGAACAACATTCTAAAACCTCTAGAGACATGCACAAGTTAATTTCACTGTGAAAGAGAAATATAAAATAATGCATGGAGAAGTGTGGTTTATGGGGATTTTATGCACCCCGAGGTCTGTGATGCCCCATGAAGCCTAAGGGGTTTCTATGGGCATCACAAATAACTCTTCATATCATCAAGTATATTTTAAATGAACATATATTAACTGTGCAAACCTTCCTTCAGAGTGTACTGTACAGTAGCTTTGTCCCTATACAGTATGCATGCTAGCAAGCTTTCATCATTATTGGAGCTCTGTGTGTTGGAGGGAGGGAATTTATCACCATCACATTGTGGCTACATCTTGGATTGGTGGAGGATGGCATCCACAGTAATGGCACATGGGTGCCCTGACAGTACTAGGACAGTGTCCTTATGGGGACAACATGCCCCATGCCTCAGCCTTGTGTTGGCTGACCCTTTTGTGCCTGAGTTCCAGGCTTGCTGCTCCTTGGGGCACCTAGGCTGGCCCCTGTGCACATGTCTGCAGCGGCATCTGCGGACTTGCTCCAGGACCCCTAACTGCACCCATCTTATTACCGCAGATTGAATTTTGTGACTATTCTGCATGGTTTGGCACAAGTCACCAACCTTCTGAAATAGCAACTTTTGTGGTAGCCACAACTGTGTTGGACGCTGCCCACCTTTCAGCCGCAAGTTGTGTCTAACACAGGCAGCTTGTAAAATGGGGCCCTAAGAGTAATTTCTTTTATTTCCTGATGGAGGAGGTGGTAATTGTGAAACTCCCAGATGTGCCGTTACCCAAAAAATATGGTTCCAATGTGTGGTGCTACTTTGAAATAAGTTCATCTGATGTACGCCATGCAGTCTGTTTGCTGTGTCATGATAGTATCAGCCATAGGACAAGGGCTACTGCTTTTGGAACATCTGGGATTACAAATCGTCTTAAGCACGTTCACGGGAGAGAATGGTTATATATGCTCATTGGTCACATTGATCGGGATGTAGAGGGGGATGATGCAGATCAACACTGTTAAAACAATATGCACATGTTTCACATTCAGTCAAGGCAAGAAAACAGCTGAAATGACTGCATCATGACAAAAATATCCCTGAAAACACACTGTGGCTAAGAGATGGAATTTCACCTACTATATGTTGGCAAGATTCCATCAACAGTAATTAGTACTGCATGAATACATTTTGAGAAATAAAATTGCAAGTACTTACATCATGTTTACTTCAAGCAACTGGAGGAACTTGAAAACATTGGTCATAATATTGGAACCATTCAAGGCCATTACCCACGAAGTCAGGTCTGAAAACTCTTGTCTTAACATGTTCCTCCAGCAGATTCAGTTAATTTATACCTTCCTGGCACACTTGCATGGACAATTTCATTGGCTGACAGAAAACGCTGTTGTTATGTTGCTGAGAACTATCCTTCAACATGTCTTGTCTGAGGATGAATGGCTCAGCTGCTTGTTTCAGACATAATATTATGTCTTGCAACCATTCTTGATCCCCACTTTAAAAACATCATGCAAACCATCTTGCCAGAGAATTCTGATTTTTAGTACTGGAAGAAGGTTTTCTTCAACAAACTGTCAGAAATGACACAGAAAAGTTTTCTTTCATCATTTCGGTCAGAAGAAAGTGCCTGCATTCCTTTTAGCACTGATCGGCCATCTGTGGATGTTGAACAGGAATGTGAAGGTGTTGAACCAGTTCAACCTGGTGAACAAAGGGATGAGTCTGAGGATGAAGAAATGGAAAGTGCTGAAGAGGTGGTGCCATCTACTGGCAAATCACTGTTGGATTGCATGTCATCAGTTCATTTATTTTAATATGCGACAAGAGAATATCAAGTAATGAAAGATGAAACAAATCAGTGAAAGACATGCTTGATGTGTATTTTGATGACCCTATAGTTCTTGATAGCTATGAGGCTTCTACAAATTATTGAAGAAAGAAAATGATGGTGTGGACTACTTTGGCGGAGCTACAGTAGCTGTACATTAAATCTCCTGTCCCTGCACCAGTGTATACTATGAATGAGTAGTCATTGTTGATGGCACTATTTTTAATGATCTTCAAACTCCCTCAGTCCATTGAATATGGAAAAACTAATGCTTCTGAAAATGAACTTGGTAGACTTTTGTTTGAGGTCATCAGAACAACTTAATCTCTCTTTCAACCTTTCAGTTCCTCTACTAACGATGCAGTTGCAGTCTAGTGATCAATCCAAAATATGCAATGATGAGTAGGATGATTAAAATAAATTTGCTTCATCCAGTTTCTGACATAATAATTATGTGAATTAATTATTTTCCCCACCAAGTACAATGTGTTCACACTGCTAACTTGCCTAACTGTGATGCCCACTTGACCAGCCCTCTCGTCCATGTGCCAATAGAAAATGTAGTGTGATGATGCTCATGACTTGATCTTGGCCCAGATATTCAAAGCGTTGCCCCTGGAATAGTGCTGGATTAGTGCCAGGATGCATTATTCAAAAGGCCAGTGCTGGTGCTGTGTGGTAGCGCCAATGGTAACAGACACTGAGGGAATAGGGGAGTGACCAGGAATGCCGCACAGCCGGCATATTCAAATGCACAGCGCCATGTTGCAGACAGTAGCACAACCTGTAACGTGGCACTAAATGCTGCAAGCAAAAAGCTGGCTGTAATGCAGCAGTAACGCGGCGGTGCCTCTCCCAGTGTAATCCCAACCCCAGGTAGCTGCTTCAGCCTGACCACAACCATGGTGGTCTAGTGGTCCCCCCACCCCCACATCACAATCCCCGACCCCGGTAGCCCTGTAAAGAAGTAGACTCCATGGTGATCTAGTGCCTCCCATCTGATACCTGACCCCACTGAACTGCATAACCTGGTGGTCTAGTGGTCCCCCCACCTGGCAGTGCAACCCCTGTTAAACCCGGAAATAGCAGACCTATGGTTCTAGCTGGTGACTGGCTCAGCCCTCCTCTCACCACCATGGCCGGCCACTGACTGTGGTATGCATGGGCTACTGAAATGAATGAGTGCATCCTCACACGAGGATCGCGCTCATTCGTGCAGTAACCTCTGCATATGGCAGTCAGTGGCGAGTGTGAGTGAGCTCAGCCAGTTGCCGGCTCTGACCGTAGGTCTGCTATTTCCAGGTCTAATGGGGGTTACACTGCCAGGTGAGGGGACCACTAGACCACCAGGTTATGCAGTTCAGTGGGGTCGGGGATTGCGATGGAGAGGGCATTAGATCACCATGGAGTCTACCTCATTGCAGGGCTACCAGAGTCGGTGATTGCGATTTTGGGGGGGGCACTAGATCACCATGGATGTATTCAGTGTCCTTACTGTTAATCACTCAGGAATAGCACACCACACTGAAAGCTTGTTGACAGTTGTGACCTGGGAGCACAGGGGAGTTAAGTGAGCTGCTCAGGGTCACACAGTATGCAAGTGGGGGCTGTGGGAGTTACAGTCGGGTTACCAGAGTTGCAGCTCAGAGCCTTCAACCACTGTGCTATACTGCTTCCCCTGTATTGTAGCGGCTACCAGGGGATGGGAATCATGCTGGGGAGTGCTAGACTGCCAGGGACTGTATCCCCCATATGGGATCACTGGCCTTGACAGCCCAGATGGACTGCATGTCCCACCCAATGTCCCCAGTTCCATGACATATGGGGTTGCTGTGGGGCCTAGTATGCCTCTGGCCTACATTCTCCCCCCTCCCTTGCCTCATGCTTGTTCCATGCATTCTAGTATCACCCCACTGTTACTGCACCCACAACTGCTGCAGGGTACCAATGTTGGGGGTGGGGCATGCCTTTGCCTGCAGCGTCCAGTCTGTACTTCCATTCCGACTGACAGGTGGAGCTGTGTGCTCCTTGCAGTAGCAGCAGGCAAACTGCATGGTAATGTATGCTAAGCAGCACATAATGAGATGCAAATGTGTATGTTTGCCCACAGATCACCTAAGTAGGCTCATTTGCATGGGAGCTTTGAATATAGTTATAGTTTGCCCCGGGTTAACCTGTTTGCATTGGGCTATTGTGTTAGCACTGTGCAATAGGTTTAGACCCGAGCAAACCTCACATCAGCATAGCACAGTTCTGCAGTGTGTGGCTTACATTGTTGTTTGCAGTAGATGTGAGGCATCTCTGTGCAGTCACACACAATGTTCACCGCCTACAACACTGGCTTGCTCCAGTGTGTACTGAGCTTCTGTTGCAGTTTGCACTTCCCTGTTGCAATTGTCAGTGCTGTCTTATTCACGGGCGCTTTTTGCCCTGTACTCCCAGCCCAGTTTGCCCGGCTTCTCTGACGTACTATAATCAGCATGATTAGCACCAGGCTATTCCTTTTGAATGTGGTGGGCTATGTGGTCCGGGCACTCTTTGCATGTCAGGCAGTGCTATTTTAGCCCCGGGCCAAAGTTTTGAATATCTGGGCCTTTGTGTCTTTTTTTCACCACCAGTCATGTTTTTACACAGTAGTCATGCAAATTTACAGTTTGAAGGACTGTATCCTATCTGGAAACTCAAGTCATGTCTCCCTCAATCCAGCAAACACACATTTCCTACTCCTTTGTATGCTGAGGCATCCACTACCCGCCATCCACTCAAGGCCTTTTCTAACTAAACTATAATAATACTGCAGTACAATACTAGTATTTTTTAGTATTCTCACACAGTGAGTGCATATTGTAATTCTCAACTCAGAACTGTTGCCAATTAAATGTAGGGTCATGAGACTGCTTGAACATTACAGAAAAATGTATTCTGAGCTTGACAGCTAACATCCACACTTTATCTCTCACTGCCTATGAACAATAAGAGTCTGCTTTTTTAACTGTAGTCTTTTACTTTTTCAGCACCTTGCTCTGAAGTTCTCACAAACTAAGTATAAAAGAGTTAGTCCAAACGTTTTCTTGCAAATCCTATCCTGAAATGGTCTCACACCAGATGTTTCCCAAAATAATACTTGTATCTGAATATCCGAGCTCCAGAAAATGTGAGAAAAGCTGGGAGTCCAAGGATTTCTATGCTATGAAAATATCTGATTATTTTTAAGAATTGTAACCTTAAAACGACTGGAGAAATGTTCCTGATTCCCATATGTTCAAGGTTGTTATTTTTTTAATATGAAAAACAGGGTGAAACCTTCTGCATGGGTGCTGTCTTCTCACATCCTCTTCTAAATGTTTGTTGTTTATGTTGTTTGTTTTTCCTCTCTGACATACAGGAGCTACTGTATCTCTTACTGCTACATTTACAAATTGACAGATACACTTCATACTGTGATTGGTTCATACCATAGTAGTAAAGAGCAGAAGAAGGTGTGATGCCCCTCTAAACTGCTTCCACTCTTATTCTGTGATAGTAAGTGAGTTCACCCATATTTAATATATATATGTATATATTCTTTTTGAACTTTGCCCTATCTCACTTAAGGCCACATATTGAGGTAGACTGTGTCAAAGCCAAACCATCAGATGAGTAAAGAAGTGTTAACATGTTTCTGATTTAAAGATATGTCTCTTTAATTGGAGTGGGTGGCCATGGGTGCCTGCTTCATCTGGTTTAAAATCCATATTTAAATAGAACATAAGACCAGGATCATTAATGATGTTAAGCGGTAAAGGCAGACAACTCTTAATTTGTTTTGTGTGGAATGAAACAAGGTTTAGTTTTACCAGTCAATTCTGATATGATAGATCACAAAACTCATTAACCATTTTGGTAGTCCTCCTGTGTACCCTCTCAAATGTATCAATTTTGCCTTGCTTATACAGTATAAGAAGCAAAACTGGAAACCATAATCTAAATGTGGACACATATGCACTCTGTATAGTGAAGCTAATATATTCAGGCTATGTCTATGAATACCTTGCCAAATAGACCACAGGCCCCTATATAATTTGGCAGAAACTTCTCTACACTGAGGGGTGGTCTTAATGTTATTGTCCACAATAATTCCCCAAGTCCGTTTTGGTTTCTGTAGTTTTTAATTGATGTCTCTAGAAATCACAGGTATGCTTTGAGTTTTTAGACCCCAAGTACACCACTGTACATGTGTCGTGGTTAAATGTAATTCCTCATCAACTGGTTAATTAAAATGTTACAGTATTTGTACCAGCTGCAAGTTACAAAACTTTTATCTTTTTTTCTTTTAATTTTTTTCACATATACATATATAAAGGCATTTCTGGTGATCAATAACTCTCAAATAGCTATTTATCACAATGTAGACTACATTGTTATTACCTCCAAATGACTTTGGGTGAGAGTGCAGACTAGTGATTGCTGTCACAGATAGAATTGTGAAATGATAAAATATCTTAACTGTTTGACCTTATCATCTACTAAAATCCTGCAGAAAGGCAAAAGTACCTGAAATTTTGGAGTGAGCAAGAAAAATTCATGAAGGGGAAGTGAATGTCAATAGCATTACCTATGGAAGTTCTCCATCACTTTTTCATTGCCTTACAGTTACTCATGTACCTGCAAATGTTTCAGTGGGCCACACCAGGTGAAATGAACTTCATCAATTTAAACATTTTGATGAAGACTCACAAATTCTTCATTAATATTCATCACTGTTCACAAACTCATCTCAGTTCATGAGCAAACTTCGTAAATTGTTTACTAACTCAAAGTTCATTAAGTTTTTGAACCTTTAATGAATGATGATGATGAACTGAGGCAATAAGTATTTGCATAGATAATGTGCAAATCAAAATTCACTGTTTTCACTGTTAGAGTTATAAAGTATCACACAATCAGGCCATTTTCACTTTAAGAGTGGAACATATATGTTATACATGGTAATTAACTATTTAAGCACCCTAAAGGATTAACTTGAAAATGGAAGAACATATGCTATTGGAAACTACATACTTAAATGTAATCAGAAGGAAGGCATTGCTCTAAGTAGCCATTATAATATGGTTAAGATTATTTGGCTATTGGTTAGTTATATTAATTTTATAGCTATATTTTTTTTATTATTGCAGCGATATTTCCAGTAGCTAGGAACAGCTATTTGTATGTCTGTATTGTAAGGTTTCTTCATAAAAATGTCATATCAACTTAATATTGCCAGCTGGAATCTGAGAAAGATCAGTGACCACCAAGGCTAGGAAAATTTTTAGTTGGCTAGACCAGTCTGCCATCAACTGTGCCCTCCTTCAAGAAACACACTACCAGACAAAGGTTTTTCTTTTCATTCTAAAAGATAGGGCACAGGCATTAATGTACTGTTTAAACACAACGCTCATGGGGTTTTAATCTTCTTCAAAAACTCACTTAATACTCACATTAGTAAACAATTAACTGATCCAGAGGGTCAATATATTATCTGCCATATATTACTGGCTGGACAATCATATACTATTGGTAATGTATAAGGACATAACAAGAACTCCCCTTCTTTTTTTAATAAGTTCTTTTCTGAATAAAGTACTTTCCTGCTCCCTACATTGTAGGCCATGACTTCAATTTAATTATAGACCCAATTTTAGATCAAGCTAGTATTCACCCTGATAGGGTCAATTTGTGCACCAAAGCTTCACTGCAACATATGGGGGATCTAAGATTGACAGAAGTATGGCATCATTTAAACCCTGATTCTTAACAATTTTCCTATTATATTCTGCTGCATATAAAACATACTCTAGAACTGACTTTTTTTCTGCTGTCCACATCCTGTATATATATATCAGGTCAGAGAAGCTAAATATGGTCCTATCATTATTTCAGATCACACCCCAATTATTCTAAAACTTCAGTATACTGAAAGTGTTAAGCAAAAGAAGTTTAGACTTTATCCACTTATTATGGAGGACCCAAGTTTCTATAAACAAATCCAGGTGGACATCAATCTTTTCTTTTCCCCAAATAAATCTAATGATATTAACATGGGGACTTTATGGGAAGCCTTCCAGGCATTTATCCATGATTCTATTACCACATATACAATTAAACATAATAAAAATCGATCCTTGGTTCTGAACAATCTTGAGTCGTTGATTTCCCATACGGAAAAGTTATATATTGCTACTAATGATCCTGTTACTTTTCTTCATCTCAGTTCCCTTAAAGAGCAAGACAATAAAATATCTGCTGAGGATTCAAAATGACAGCTACTTTATACTTGTAGTCAATATTAAGCACTAGGTGACAAAATAGATAAATTACTCGCCTGGCAGTTAAAAGTACAACAGCAAAAAAATCTTATTCCCTCAATATGGAACCCCTCTTGGCACATTCTTCAAATTCCCTTGGAAATTAATGATGTGTTTTATCAATAATACCAAATGTTCTATACATCTGAAAACCCAGGGAACCCTATAAACATAAATCAATTATTTTTCAAATATCATGTTTCCCACCATACAGCATGAAGATTGTCAATATTTAGAACAAGAAATCACCATATCTGAAGTTACAGAAGCCATTAAAAAGTTACCTAATGGTAAAGCCCTTGACCTGGATGGGTTAATCATTGATTTTTATAAACCTTTTTCTACAATACTGACCTCATATTTTAAATTAGTCTTTGATCACATGGAAGATGTGATTTCTTTTCATAAAAGTGGGAGCAGGGCAGAGGCAGGAAACCTCAGACCTGTTAGCTTGACCTCAATGGTAGGAAAAATGATGGAATCACTTATGAAAGAAAAAAATGTTGAGTACCTAGAGGCCAGTGGGGAACAGGACCCAAGGCAGCATTGATTCACAGTGGGAAGGTCATTTCAGATGACTCTAAAATATGTCTTTGACTGAGTGACCAAAGTAGTAGACCAGGGAGGGGCTGTGGATATGGTCTACCTAGACTTTAGCAAAGGCGTTTGACACAGTCCCACACAAAAGATTAATAAACAAGGTAGCCAGCCTGGGAGTAGGTCCCAGGGTGGTAGACTGGGTAACAAACTGGCTGGACAACAGGACACAGAGGGTAATAGTAAATGGAGTACACTCTGAAGAAAGGGGGGTTACTAGTGGGGTACTGCAGGGTTCAGTACCAGGACCAGTCCTCTTTAATGTCTTTATATGAGACATTGCAGAGGGGCTGGAAGGAAAAGTATGCCTCTTTTTAGACAACACAATTATCTGCAACAGGGTTGATACATGAGGGGGATGGAAAGGATGAGAAGGGACTTGGCAAAGTTGGAGGAGTTGTCAAAAATATGGCAGCTTAGATTCAATGCAAAAAAGTGCAAAATAATGCATCTTAGAAACAAAAACCCAGGGGAAGAGTGCACAATGGGGGGGAGGTACCAAGAACAACAAAAATGGAAAGGGACCTGGGGTAGTCATATCACATGACTTTAAGGTAGGTAAGCAATGTGAGAATGCAGTAAGGAGGGCTGGGAGGATACTAGGATGTATAGGGAGAGACATCACCTGTGGAAAACAAGAAGTTGTTATCCCTCTGTACTGGCAATTGGTGAGACCCCACCTGGAGTACTGTGTACAGTTATGGAGACCCCATCTCTTCAGGGACATAGAAAGGATGGAGGCAGTCCAGAGAAGGGCAACTAAAATGGTGCAGGGTCTGCAACAGAAGTCATATGAAGAGAGACCAAAAGTGCTTCATATGTATGCCCTTGAGGAATGGGGGGACATGATAGAAACTTTTGAGTACCTCAAGGGAATCAACAAAGTCCAAGATAGGGGCATCTTTCAGAAAATGAGATGTGCAAGAACAAGGGGGCACAATTTGAAGATAGAGGGGGACTGCTCAGGGGCAATGTGAGGAAGTATTTCTTTCATGGAGAGTGTGGTGGACACATGAAACCTTCCTGAGGAGGCTGTGGGGTTAAAAACAGTGGGGAAATCAAAAATGCATGAGACAGGCATGAAGCAATTATACTGAGGGGTAGGAGGAAGTAGGCTGTTGGTTAACTAGAACCTGCAGCTTATCCAATAGGTAGGGAAATGTACAGACTAGGTGGACTAAGCGGTCCTTATTTGCCATCAAAGTCTATGTTTCTATGTTTTATACCAAGTCCCTTTTGCCATCTTTTAAAGAAGCATGTATTCATATATTTCTCAAAAAAGGAAAAGATCCTATGTACCCTGGCTCCTATAGACCTATCTCATTAATTAATACCGATGCTAAGATACTGGCCAGAGTCCTGGCCACCAGGCTGGAAAAGGTCATTCCTCTCCTAGTCCATTCTGATCAGAATGACTTTATTAAGGGCCCCTCTTTAATGTCCAATGTGAGGAGAGTTCTCAATATCTTAGATCACTGTGAAAACTCAGATCTTGAATTACTTTTTATTGATGCAGAAAAAGCAGTAGACCATCTTGAGTGGCCATATATTAAAATGTTTTTTTTTTCTACATTCGGTTTTGGCCCAAATTTCAGGACATGGATTGATGTGCTATATTCCAGTCTGGTGGCCCAGATTAGGATGAACCAGGATTTCTCCTCTCCATTTGAAAACTATAGGGGCACCTGTCAAGATTGCTTCTTATCACATCTCATCTTTGCACTATCGCGCAAACCCTTTGCTCTTTCCATAAAACAATCACAACCAATTCAAGGCCCTCTGATTAACAATATGGAACACTGTATTAGTCTATATGCAGATGATATACTAATTATGGTCCAAAATTTAAACCATTCTTTTCCTCCTATAATTGAGTTTATTTCTCAGTTTGGTTTGATATCTGGTTTCAAGGTTAACTGGGACAAAACTGAAGTTCTTGAAACTAAATATCACTCAGACCCCTTTGTTCCCCCAACTGTCACCAATCTAACAGTTATAACAGAAATTTCATACCTTGGCATTAGGATTGATAATGAGTTAAAAAGACTAAACTCTATAAATTTTGATCCTCTGCTTCAAAAGACCAAACAGAATTTTCAATGCTGGGAGAAGCTCCCCCTTTCCCTCACTGTCCATGTAAACTCTATTAAAATGAATATGCTCCCTAAATTCCTTTTCCTTTTTCAAAACATTCCTATTATTATTAGAGACGATTTCATAAAAGGTTTGGAAGTTTTAATAAACACTTTTCTGTGGAAAGGCAAAAAGCCTCGGCTTAAAATTGAGAAACTATATCTTACTGTTTTTGAAGGGGGGTTAGCTCTCCCCTCCTTTAAAAACTATTATTATGCAGCTAATTTGGCACCACTTTTTCACTGGTTTTGTAATGATCAAAATAATCATTCCTGCATCATTGAAACCTCCCACTCTCCATATTCTAATTTAAAACACAGTCTATATGTTGGTAAATATTCCCATAAATTCAAAACTTTATCCTTCTGTTCTATTACTGCACTAACAATCTGGTACAAGATTATCGAGAAGGATTCTCTGTCCACTTACTGTTCTTCATGTGCACCCATCTACTTGAACCTATTTTTTCCACTTTCTATGGATGATATCACCTTTAAATGGTGGTATCAAAAAGGCCTAACTGAAATTACACATTTTCTGCATAATAACCAAGTGCTGGAATTCGAACATTTAAAAAATATGTATAATTTACTGAAGTCCCAATTTTACTGTCATTTACAAATTTGAGATTTCATTGATTAAAAATATAATATATTTAGCAATCCCACATTGGAACAAATTGAAACTTTTCTTACATCAACATCCCCAAACAAAATTATTTCACAGTTATACAAAGTGGTCTGTTTAAATAATCAGGTGGATTTAACTACTCTAAAAACCTATATGGGAGGACAAACTGCATCAGGATATCCCTCTTACACTCCGGAACAGAATTGTTAATATAAAAAGCTGGGGTATGAAGTCCTCCGAGCTTACCCAGATCCAATTTAATATCCTACATTGCAGATATTACACACCCCGAGTTCCAACATTCTTAATTTGTGTCCCAGATGTCTATCAGCCATTCTAACCCTTGAGTATATGTTAATTATTTTTCCTGTTTTGGATTCCCTTTGGCAATCCATCTAGGCTTCCTAGCATGCTGCATTGGTAACCCCCTAGAAAAGAACCCATTCTGGATGCTGGTATGATTTGGAGGCCCTATACATGGTATGGCCCCCCCCCCATCAATGATTTTTGATTAATATCCATATAATCAATGCTTTTAAACAGACATTGATGAAATGGAAAGATATCGATGCTCTGTTATTTACTGTCTGGCTTCATACAACGCTTTCTATCCATAGAATTGAAAAAATTAACTACACAACTTATAAACAAAGTAGGAACTTTCGTCTCATTTGGACCCCATTTGCTAATCTTTTACAGACATGACCAATTTGATTCTGGCTTTATAATTAGCTGTGATTCCTCACAAATTCCATGAACAAAACCTTTGAGCTAGGCATATTGTGACTACTGGTTAACTAAGAAAAATTTTTGTCTATTTGCATGTATGCTTTCCCTACTGTGTATTCTATGTATTTATAATATGTCATTTAGTCATTTACTTTATGTTTTATCTAGAAATAAAAAAAATTGAAGGTGAGCAGTGATTCCTTTTAAAATGAAGAACGGAATATGCATTTATAACGTTAGTTACAAATTCTAAAATGCATGGTAGGGAAAGTCATTCATTAGAAAATGTTATGTTTTTAAAAATAATTCTGTTGTCCCTGTTAATATCTTAGATTGTGTTATAAAACAAATAAGGTTCCAATGGGCATGTCTCGTATTTGTATATAGGGCTAAAATCTTTTGGCAATAGGGCTAAAACCATTTTGAATGATGATTTAAAAATATTCCCTGATGATTTAAAAATATTATGAAAACAGAGTATTCCTAGTCACCAAAATATGTAGGTAAAGGTAGGTAAAGTTTATTTTTATACAGGTAATATATGTCATTTGGACATAATCCAGTTTACAAGACAGACCTGTGTAAATTCCTAAGTACATACAAATAAGTTCCATATTTAAATACATATAAGTACAAACAACACAATATACCAATATAAATACAGACAACACAGTATACCTAGAACACTTTCAAATGACTAGATTATAAAAAAGATCTTAACTAATTCCCAAAACATCTCCAGGGACCATTCAACACTCACAAATGTGAGCATATAGCTCCTTTATAGTTTGGGTAAATAAAGAATAACTTGTAATTTCTCTTACCTCATCAGGAAGAGAATTCCAAAAACCAGCAGCTTGATATAACAAAGACCTGTCCCAGTATTTGTTATGAAATTTACCTGCAACTATTTTATTTAAGTGAACTGGTCTTGTTAACAACCATTTTTGACAATTTTTCACTGTAAATAATATTAGTGAAATTGGATGATTTACTGATGAATGGACTTTGTCCATAAAAGTTCAGTGGAGGAATTTCATGAACTTTCATGGACCTCCAGGAAATGTTATGTTCTTGAACATTCATTAACACAGCAGTGCGATTTAATACTCATGCGTAATTCATGAACAGTCATGAGCAATCTCAGGCAGGCTTGATGAACATTCATGAGCTAAATTCATGAACTATTCATGAATAATTCATAAACATTCATGAATGATACATTATTATTTCAACTAGGAAACTAGCAACTGGTTCTTCTATTAGTGCAATAAAATTAGGGGACAGCTATAAAAATGGGCATAAACAGTATGTGTGTGGTTGAGCACTTCAGGAGAATATTTTTCAGTGTTTGCATAAGCATTATAAAATCACAGTCATGGAGCATATATTATATGTCACTGCACGTATCATGGCTGTGCAAGTAATGAATATTGATTCCCAAATACCATTAATAGTCGGGCATCTGACATCCCTGAATAAACAATTAAGTGAGAACTAGTCTGCAGTTGATCTTTATATGAACATTGCCACATTTTTCATGTAACAATGGAGGAGTATAAATACTTGTGTAGATGTTTAGAGAACATAACCTTTGCTAAAGCACTTGCAAAGGTGCAAAATGGTATCAGGGAGTTCTCCGTGTGTGTTTTTTTTTGTACAAATGGGGGTAGTATACCTGTTTTTTATATGTATCTACTGTAATAAAATGTTTTTTAGCTTACAAATAAAATATGTTTGGATTTGCACTTATGTAGAGGTATTGGGTGAATTATCTTACATTTTCTGTTTCCATGCCCGTTTTTGACCCTATACACTGCCTGATTCTGTGATCGACCCTGCTTTTTTTTATTGTACATTTTTGGGTATTGCACCAGACTGAAAGAGATAAAGGACCATGGAGAATATGTACAATGAGCAGCCCAGACCTAGTAACAATGGCATGGGTAACACAAACACCCAAGGTGTTAGTTGTGAGTTATTCTCTCATAGAGGTGATGCAAGCCCTTTTTAAAGTACAATTCATGGCAGCGATAATTTTCCCATAATCAACAGCAGATAATATTGCAATAGATGCTGCCTTTAATCAGCTACGAAGAGTAGCCTTACATGCTTCCCATATATACTGGCAGTAGACTACAATACAAGCCTATTTGACAGTGGGGTGTGAGCCCTGATGATTGAGAATCCTGATGCTCCCTGCTTTTTGGACCAAACAGACTCCCTGATGGAGTTCTGGAGCAAAGCCCATTCAAAAGGTAGTGCTCTGCTTATGGAAGCACTTTTAAAAGACTCTAAAAAATTATAACAAGAGGTCCAGGCTGATATGGATAAAAATAAACAAACATTTGTTACTTTTTCAAAACATCCTGACTATAAGCTATAGGAGGAGGAACTGAAAAAATCAATAGATATTCAAGATATCAAAATATGAGCAGCCAAACAAAGAACATTTTTAAGAGACCAAAATGATAACGAGTCAGGAAATTTTTTTGATTAGCATAAAAAAGAACAATTGGAAGTACAATCTCAGCCCGAATCCATTTAAGGAGAACAAATGAAACATCGACTTTGGTGGATGTTGATCAGGATAACTTAGATGACACCATTTTTTCAGAAATGTTCCCACAGACAAAAACTCCATGGAGGAGTCTGGACATTCACTTCCAACAGGGAGAAGAAATAAGAGAAGAACCAGGAGGTGACAGAGGAGCAAAAGGAAGAAGATATCAACTTCAGAGAATTACACACCAGTGAGGTCAACCCCAGAATGGAGGTCACATAGCACACACCCAGAATTACCAGATGAGGTCACAGGGAGATCAATAATATCAACAAGGAGTCCAACAACAACTACAGGGAGGACGATGCAAGAGGCAACTGAGAACTCAGTAACAGTACAGATGGCAGAACAAAAGTAGTAAGCACTATTAGTGATAAATATCTCACTTACGAACTTTCCCATAGTGAAATATCCATATTACAAAAGGGGCTGTCCTTTGTGCCCACTAAAAACAGTGACACGACTGAATGCATTATTAAACTGTACTAATTTGCTAGGAAATTAAATCTGAAAAATGTGTTTCTTAGACAGCAAAATGAGTTGGTGGTGAGAGAGAATCTGAGGACAGTACAAATATAGAACAGACTCAAAATCAATTTAGAAAAAAAAACACAATTTTGTCCTTTTTTAGCTCTGTTGATTACAGCTTTTGAGCAGTTTTGATATTTGATATTCTGAAACGACTACACTTTGTGAATATCAGTACTGCAGAATGTCTAGCACTGAAAGATCTTGAGAATAATAAAGATCTAACATTTAAGCCAGCTGACAAAGGAGATGCTACGGTTGAAATGGACACCAAAAAGTATGTCCAGGAAGTCATGAGACAATTGAATGATGTGAATGTTTATAAAAAAAATGAAATGCTTACCCCACTAGACATTTTAAAATCAGAGTAGTTGAATTCATCTCACATGCACATATTTATGTATTTATTTATTGAAATTGTTTCACCAGGAAAGGCACACTGAGCAAAAAGATGCTCGTCTCATGGTGCAACCTGGGGGGAAGGGTTACAGAGGAGGCAGAACATGAACAGACAAAAATGAAAAATAATGATTGTGCAATACAGATGATGTACTATACCTGGGAGGGATAACATGAGTACATTGTTTACAATAGGAGAAGCAATACAGGAGATCCATAGTGAATTTAAACAATTGGTGAAGCAGTACAGGGATAAGAACATGAAGGACAGGGTATACATAACATGGAGCAACTATCGGATAATACATGTTTAAGTAAGTGCTAATAGCAATGCATGAGTGGTGATAGCATGACAGGAGTTGAGGTGAGTTGCATCAAGTTGACAGAAGGAGTAGGACAGGAGTGTGGGAGTGATGAGGGTGGGGGGAAGAAGTGAGCGGTAGAAGTGCTTGAGGTTGAGAAGTGTGGGTAGCTGAGGAGGGAGGGATGGCGGGGAGGGTAAGGAGGGAATAGGAGGGAAGAAGAAAAATAGAATAGAAGGGGGTGATGCAAAGCGTAGGGGGTGTATAAGCCAGGCAATTTGGCGAAGGCCGAGCCGCTGGTCAGGCACAAGGGGGGATGTGGGAGGGAGCTGATGGGGAGGGGGTCAGGGGCAGTTGCAATTTGGTGCAAGGAAGTTGGTGAGGGCCAAGGATAGGGAGTGTTTGGAAGATGAGCGGCGGATTTGAGGTGGCAGGTAATTCCAGAGTTTAGGGAAGAGGTAAGAGAAGGCTGATTGGCTGGTGGTGGACCTACGGTGAGGGATGGCCAATAGCCTTGCATCAACAGATCTGAGGGAGTGGGTGGGTGTGGGGAGGAAGATAGAGAGGATGCGAGGTAGGGAGCCGAGCCAACAGCTGGAAGTGAATTTAGCACAGTGAATTGGGTGCTGGTTGCTCAGAAAGGGCAGGAGCCAGGGATCGATGGGAGCTCACAGTGATAGAAGCGGCAGGGGAGCATCGAGGGTGAACCGGCAGAAGGCATTGAAGAGGGGATCAAGTTTGGTTAGGGTGGTTTTGGGAGCAGAGTTATAAACAACATCACAGTAGTCAAAGGAGGATAAGATCATTTTCTGGACTAATTCCCTTCTTACCGGTACAGGGAGACTAGAGTGGTTGCGATAGAGGGCACCAAGCTTTGGATGCAGTTTAGAAATAATGGCATCCACATGTGTGGAGAAGGTGGGGTGACGATCCAGCCAAACCCCTAGATGTCTGAAGGAGGGCACATCCTCGAGGATGGAGTTATTTAGGGTATGGAAGCTGAGGGGGCAGGTGAGTTTGGATAGACGCTGTCTAGTGCTGAAAGTCATGGAGACAGTTTTTTTTGCGTTTAGGGATAGCTGGTTGGTATTGAACCTGTGCTGTATTTTGTTGAAATCAGTTTGGAATTTGGAGAAGACTTCTTCGTGGGTCCGACCAGAGGTAAAGAGGACCGTGTCGTCTGTGTACATATGGATAGCGGTAGAGGAACAAGAGTTAGGCAGGTTGTTTAGAAGGATGGAGAAAAGGATGGGGCCGAGAACTGAACCTTGGGGGACTCCGGCAGTGATGGGGAGATGGGGGGGGAGGTAAGGCCGGCAATTTTAGTGGATTGGGTTCTATTTGTAAGGCAGACCCTGAACCAGTTAGTGGCGGATTCAGTTAACCCAGCTTCAGCTAGGTGGGATAGGAGGAAAGGGTGGGAAACTGTGTCGAAAGCTTTAGCAAGATCAATGAAGATAGCGGCAGTGATTAGTCCATTATCCATCCCAGCGAGGATGGAGTCCGTGAGGGTGTAGCAGGGAGGAGGTGGTCGAGTGGTGTTTACGAAACCCAGACTGAAAAGGGGAGAAGAAGTTAATATCAGGGAGAAAGTTGGACAGTTGGGAAAGCACAAGGTGTTCCTGGAGTTTGGCGAAGGTGGGGAGGAGGGAGATGGGGCGGTAGTTAGCAGTGGAGTAGGATCGCCGCTTTTTGGGAGGGGTAAGACAGTGGCATGCTTCCAATCGGAAGGGAGTTCCTCAGTGGAGAAAGAGAGATTTAGTAGGGCTGCGAGGGGAGTAGCAATGGCGGGGGCAGAAAGGAAGAGGAGTATGTTATCCAGGCCATCAGGGGATTTGCCTTTGGAGGGGTTCGGGGAGTGAAGGGCAGCAAGGGTTTCGGCAGGGGAGATAGGTCTGAAGAGGAAAAAGTGTTCCTGCTGGACGGAAGGTGGATAGGTGACTGGGGAGTGGGTGAGGTTGCTGGAGGAAGGGATTTTAGGAGGGCCTGTGCGCAGGTAGTAAAGTAGGTATTAAACTCGGAGGCGACCAATAAGGGGTTGGAGAGGAGAGTCCCATGGGAGAGGAGGAGAGGAGGAGGGCTTATTGTTTGGGGAGTGAAGAGGGAGTTAATGACTTTCCAGAATTTAGAAGGGCACTCGAGGCTTTCATTGAGGGTATTGTTGAAATAGTCAGCCTTAGCTAATCAGATGGCCTTTGTGCATTTGTTGTGGAGTGTGCGGTAGGTAATGTAGTTAACTGGGAGGGGTGAGGATTTGTAGTTTCGCCAGGCCTTATCACGGGCTTGTTGGCAAGCTAACAGCTCAGGGGAAATCCAGGGTAGGTGGGATCCCCGGACTCTAATCTGGTGCAGGGGGGCATGTTTGTCCCAGATGGAGAGGAAGGTGTTGTGAAAGTAAGAGAGGGCTATGTCCATGTTAGAGCAGGTAGGACATGGGACCCAATTTGAGTGGGCCAAGTCAGCCAGTAGGAGGGAATGGTTAAGGGATTTGTAAGACCATTTGATTATGAATTTGGCAGGGGTTTTAGTTCTGTGGATCTTGCGGACCAAGTAGATTAGATGGTGGTCGCTGATGGAATCAGGGAGGAGGCCTGAACTGACGACACGGTGTGGGTGGGAAGTAAACGCCCAATCAAGGAGGGAGTGGTTACCGGACTTATGATTAGAGCGAATGGGTTCCAAGATGGTTTGGCTAAGGTTTAGGGTGGATATTTCAGTTTGGGTTTTGTTAAAAGTGGGTGCTAGCCAGTTGTGGTTGAAATCTCCCAGGACATAGAGTTCACCTGACTGTGTGAGAGATGACAGCTGGCCTGGGAGGTTGGTAACTATAGTGGTTGGAGTGCCTGGGCAGCAATAGGCTCCGGCCACATAGATAGGTAGTGAGGGGGGGGGGGGGATTTAGTATCTCAAAGGCTTTGGGTTCAGCTTTAGAGAAGGAGGCGGTGAAGTGTAGGGTTGATTTGATGTACATAGCCACACCACCGCCTCTGGAGGACCGGTCTTGCTGTGCGATGATGTACCCTGGAATAGTGATGGTATTGTCTGGGAGGCTGGGGTTTAACCAGGTCTCGGATATTATGAGTATGTCAGGGACATGGTGGGTGGCTAGGACCTGAAGCTGATCGAGCTTGGGGGCTAGGCTATGAATATTTAAATGACGAAGGCGAAGGCCGCAGGGAAGGTAGCCTGAGCGAGAGTTGGTGGAGGTCCAGGCTGAGGAGTTTGGTGTGTGGTGGTTGGAGCTTGAGGATGGGGTAAGGCCTGGGTTAGGGTGAATATCCCCTGCTGCCAGAAGAAGTAGGTCAATAGTTAGGTGGCAGCGTAGAGCGTGGAGGGACATGGGTTTAGGCCTTTGCAGGTTGGTGGAGGTGCTAGGGCAGGCAGAGTGAAGGGAAAAGAAGCAAGAGAGGGGGAAAGAGGCCAGTAGGCAGCCAAGAGGATGGGTAGAAGGGGAGGAGGGATGGGAAGTGAGACCATGGGATGGCTGGGAGGGAAGCAGAGGACTTATAGGGGGCTTTTGTAGGATGGGTCAGAATATCAGGTGAAGGAGAGGGTGCAGGGTAGCCGCTTGCGGGAGAGTTAGCATGGGAAGGGACAATAAGATGGATGAGAATAGTAGTACAAGGGTTGTTGATGGGGGCAGTGTACCAATTTTGGGGAA
The DNA here is from genome assembly GCA_016271365.2 of Neoceratodus forsteri. NCBI lineage: Eukaryota > Metazoa > Chordata > Ceratodontiformes > Ceratodontidae > Neoceratodus > Neoceratodus forsteri. The sequence goes on along the minus strand of CM028134.1, from coordinate 311,705,525 downwards.
AGGGTGTGCAAGCATAGTGGCAGGGAAAATGGAGTGAAGTATAAGTAGATTGGTTGCCACTTAGAGAACGTAGATGCCACTTTGGAGTAGTGGTACTGTCACAGACTCTGGTGGGCAGGGTACCAGGTTCAATTCTCTGGATGGGTAGATTGGGAGGAGGCCTGGCAGTGAGAGGGGAAACTAGGTGCAGAGGGACCTACAGAGGCTGGGATTGGGCTAGGACAAGGAGTGAGAAATAGTGACTCCTAGTGGCCACTGGTGGTAATGGATGGCTAGGTGTGGGTCAGAAAGATGGTTAGCTAGACACAGGATGAGGGTGGGGTGTGGGCCGAGGGAGAGGTGGGAAGGGGACAGGCGTACCTAGGCAGGTGGATAGGTTACAAGAAGTAGGAGTGAGTAGGTTGAGGTGATAATGTCAGAGGTTCCCTCTAGTGGCTATGTGGTATAATCTGCAAATGGGGAAGTGGGGACTTAGTAAATTTGGCAACAGGAAATGACTTCACTCGGCAGCAGCTATAAAGGAAATGCCAAGCCAGGGTGGGTGGGTGGAGGGGTAGTCGACATGCACGCAGCGCTTCGACGGGCTATCCCCCCTCGCAAGGGTGCACAGCTGGAGGTAGAATATTATCTCTTCGCAGCCGCATGGTGTTCCTAGTAGTTCAGAGCTCCAGGAGGGAGCTTCAGGGCTCGGAGGATCGGCGACTGGGTCAGGGAGGTAGCCGGAGGCCTAAAATAGGGAGGAGAACAAAGGAGTAATTAGTATGCAGCGGGAGACTGGATATACCGATACTGCAGTTGGGGAAGACAGGCTCTTGTGTTGGCTTTCACAGAACTGTTGGTAAGCTTTAGCACTCCTTACAATACTTGTGGTAATGGTATAATTCAGCTCAGAAAGTGCAGGCAACAGTTTACAAAACAAGACTCTACCCCCCTCCGAGCCAGGCGTGTAGCCTGATGGTATTACAGCAAGGCTCTCCCACAGAACATATACATATGTAACACAGCAGAAGGCTAGATCAGTGCTCATTTGGAAACAATTCAGCACATATGTGTGGTCTTATTAGTACTGATGACAGGTACTTTCTTATAGTGCATCAACCAATACTGGCCCCTTTTTTATATTTTACCAAAAATTCATAAAACCTTACATGACCCTCCCGTATGTCTTATAGTGGCTAGTATTGGGTATCTGACTAAGAAACTGTCTGAATATGTGGACTATCACCTGCATCCAATGGTGAGCAAACTCCAATCATATATAAGAAATACAACAGATTTATTGTAAAAACTATCAACAGTGGAAATGGGAAATGGCTGCCTATTTGTAACTATGGATGTGGAATCTTTATGTACTAATGTGCCACATGCAGGAGAGTTAACAGTAATGTGACATTTTTTGGAACATTACAGTAATAACAGCCCTGAATATATTGACTTCCTAGTAGAATGTGCCAAGTTAGTTCGCATCTGTTTTTACTTTATCTTAATGGAGAAATATTTTCCACAAATTCACAGGACTGGGATGGGGGCATTTCCTGCACCCAGCTATGCAAACGTATACATGGGCCAGTGGGAACAAAAATATATACGGAACCCTCTGTTGAACTCATTTTTTAACAACACTGTTAAGTATTACAGATTCATTGATGACTTGTTTTTTTATCTGGAGAGGGACATCCTCAGAACTGACTGAATTCACAGAACATCTACACAGGTCTAGCCACTGTTTACAATTTATGGTAAATTCTGTCAAATGTAGAATATCGTATTTAGATATTGTGCTCTAGAGAGCAAATATGGGTAAGACTGAGACAGGCCTATATAGAAAATCATCTGATAGAAATGTGTTACTTGAAGCATCTAGCATGCACCCAAGACCCACAGAGATTAATGTGCCCAGGAGTCAGTTCTTAAGATTACATAGAAACTGTGCCACAGATGAGTTGTTTAAAATCAGAGCAGATGAAACGTATAATAGTTTATAAGTTTGAGGACATAGTTCCGCTGTATTGGCCTCTGCTCTTACATGGGCACAGGGACAGGACTGCCATACCCTCCTAGATCCAAATAGAAACAGTAATATGCAAAGAAATCAGGAGAATGGCAGACTGAAATACATTTCAACATACACATACCAATCAGGGCACATAAGAAATGTTATTTATAAACACTGGAACATTATAGAATCTGATCCTGTTATTGGCCCTATGTTTAAGAATCAACTACTCCAGATTGTACATAAAAGAAGTAACAATATTAGGGATAGATTGGTGCGTGCTTTACAACCTACAACTAAATGAAAAGACAACACTATCTTCGATGTATATGCATCAAAAGGTTGCACTATTTGTGGTAGATGTAAATTCTGTAAATTTATTAGGAAAACAAAAACCTTCCGACATTCAACTGGTCTTCAGATATTTGAAATTCAGGATTTGATTACTTGTGATACAGAAGCCATAATCTATATGGCAGACTGTATTTGAGGCAAACTGTATATTGGAAAAACTAGCCACAATTCTGAACTCAGAGTAGGCAAATATGTCAGAGGCATTGCTAAAGAAGACAACAAAAATGTGCTAGCAAGGCACATACAATATGCTAATAAAAATAGAGAGCATATTTGTATGTATACTGTTATAGAAGAAGTGAGACTTGGTGGTGGTGGTGGGAGGCAGATGGTTTGCTTCTACTGAAAGAGTCCACTGATTTTCAAATTGAATGCACTACAACCCCTAGACTAAATGGGAGGTTTGAAATTTTTGTAAATAGAGATCTTGTTAAAACAATTTATTTGGATATATATTTAATATATGTTTATCTCATTTTCTGTAGTGTGAGTTTGCTCCTTTATTTGGGGAAATGTCACTTTGGGCTCCAGACAGCAAGCAGCTCATTATGCATTCAGACTTCATGAGAAGCAGCACATAAGAAGCAATAAAGAAACAAGAAGAATATTTTAAATTCATCAAGGGACTATCAAATTGCTTGAATTACAAATGTCTGAACTTATATGAATGGAAATTAATCTATATTTAATAACATTTCTCACACTGGAGCCTTGTAGTTTTAGCTTCATTCAGAAGTATAATTCTGATTAGATAAACTTAAGATAATTGGAGGGACTTTTTATAATTGTAGATCTAATTGCTGTAGCTAGACATGTAACCTTGGAATATTTTTAGATTGAGATGTATTTAACTAATTAGAGGGGAACTTTTGTATTAATTGATTCAACTGTTAGATACGTGGGATATAAGAGCCCTTATATATTACTTAAGTGAGAACGAGTCTGCAATTCATCTTTATATGAACATTGACACATTTTTCATGTAACAATGGGGGGAGTATAAATACTTGTGCAGATGTTTAGAGAACATAACCCTTGATAAAGCACCTGCACAGGTGTAAAACTGTCACTGGGAGTTCTCTGTGTTTTTTTGCACCCTTGGAGTAGTGTACCTGTTTTTTGTATGTATCCGCTGTAATAAATAAATGTTTTTAGCTTACAAACAAAATATGTTTGGACTGTACTCTTTTTGAGGCATTGAGTGAAGTCTCTTTACCTTTTCTGTTTGCATGCCCATTTTTGACCCTATGTACTGCCTGATTCTGTGAGTGACCCTGCTTTTTTCTGGATCCCTGAATAATGACTATTTGCTGCTATTCATGTATTATACTTGGAAAATAAAAAAGAAAAAAGAAAAAAAATATTCAAGAAACATAAACTTAAAAACTACTAGTCCTCCCCTGGTAGTTGGAGACAATCTCATGGCCACCCAACTCACTCAGTGGTCTCCAACCCTTTGATCACCATTTGTCCTCCATCATATAATGTTAGACATATGATATTATGGATGTTTAGCTGAAACTATAGATAGCATATTGCCAGCTTTGGTATATATCTTCTCAAGACATGCGCTCCCCAGCTCAACTTCTTCAATGCCAAAGGCCCATAGTCATTAATTACACAAAACCTCCAACCCTGGATTTACACTTTAAGGGAGAAATAGTAGGCATAATGATCTAGTAATCTTTTTTTGACCCATACATGATTTAAGAAAACCAGAAGATGGCAACAAGAAAAGTAACTGCCACAGCAGCTGAGTTATTGGCAGTAAAATACTTTCCTGGTTCTAAATATAGAATAACATAGCCCTAAAGAATTTACCAAAAAATGCACCAGTTCTCCTCCTCTATATCTTATAGAACAGCTTGTCTGATGTTTGCTAACACTTTCCAGCTGGAAAAGACCCTATTTAGTGAAAAAGGGCAATGTTATGCAAATATTCACAATTAGTAATAGATATTATAAAATGGCAAGAAAAAATTTAGGAACTTCATTGGCCAAGACACATCACCTGACCATGCATTAAATTCCTAGCACTGCATAGTCAGGTACCGGATGTCATTTGCATCCCAAAAAAAAAACTACTTAAAAGCCATCTTACAAGCGTAATAAGCCATTTCAGCGTTTGCATTACAGGATTTTAATGCATTGCCAGTGTGCAAGGGCACTTAGCCTTTGGCTTTGTACCTTACTTCACCATTGTGGCATACATTAAAATCCTGGCATGTGCACCCTGCTGTGATTTATTGCTTAGTTATCCTCATATTAGGGACACACATATTGTTGTGCAAACAAAAACCTAACAAAATTGCTTGGATGGATTGCTAGGGTTTATATACCCTCACTATCATCATCATCACCACCACCACCATAGACATACTTGAATCAAACATATATCATTCACAGCTGTGGGACGTCCTTTGAGGTATAATATAAAAGTGGCATTAAATATGAATGTTATCACTACAATACAGAATGATGGAGTCTGCAAGCCATTTATGTGACTCTAATTTTCTTTGAGAATGGAATCAAAAAAGAAAATACAGATAGACTATTTGGAATTAGTGACACAAGGCGTGCTTAAAAAAATGATTAGCCATGTAACAACTGCATAGAAAAAAATCAATTATCTCGTCATATAAAATGGCTGTAATCTATAATAGCTCTGTTTGCATTTGCAGGCCATGTGTTGAAAAATGATAAGCCAGTTCATTTATTTGTATTTTTTTAGATTTCTTGTTCAACCTAACATCAAATGAGAGCTTTATGGCTAGTGAAGTAAAGTGTCTTCCTACCCTTAAAAAGTCCTTTACTGTGTTTGAATCAGGCTTTGTCTTGTAACTGAGTTCAAAGTCAGGCTGACATAATTTAGAAGCTGTGGAAATGGGAACAGGGCTATCTATTAATGGCTTGTCCTGCAGCACAATGCAAGAAAGATAACAAAGGAAAACAGAGCTTAAAATGAAAATGAGAGTTCACTTTTCATACAGATGGATAGTCAAAACCAATGTTTTTAATTTTTAATGTGGCACATTCATAATACAGCAGCAGAATGATTGCTATACACAGGAGGTGTAGAAAATAGGGACTTAATCTTATTATATGGCAGAGGTAGAATACAGTAAACTATGAATTTGTCACTCACTGAAAAGAATAGAACCATTTACAGAGACTTTCCATTTTAGTTTCTGCATACTTATTTTTTATTTTCCCTCAAAAAAAGGTTTTTGTATACTATAGAGTACATTTCATTTGTGTAAAACAGACAGTGTAATTTATTTTTATATAATGTCTTTCATAAGGAAAATATCTCAGAACACATTAAAAAAACAATGACTCTGCTGCTGGTTGTACTATGACTGTGTGCAAACAATATATCATTTGCTATGTGCTTTTCAGCACCACAGACAGCCACTGCCAATTACATCCGAACCTGTTCTACTGTGAAAGGTAATACTGGCTAGGATGCTGGAATAATACCCTACTACTGTATTTCTATATAGTGCTGTGATATACTATGCTGAATGGTGTCATGTTATCCTTACCTTACACAATTTAGAATAACTAGAGATAGGCAGATTGTATGCAAGTGAAAATTATCTGTAGGATGAATGAGCCTTCTTTTAACAATTGCTTACTGTGAGGCAACTGATGGAATTGTTTTAATAAATAATAATGCTTGACAGTGTATGTGTAAGTCAGAGATAGGAAAATGCCCCAGGAAGTGTGGCATAAGGTAAAGCTAAGTGCTTTATGCACTTGAAATATAAGGAATAACCCATAATTGGGTGTGTGGCAATACTGCAATAACCACATGTCATGGATGGGTTGAGACATGAGGTACAGCCAAAGACTTTCAATGATCTAGGATGTATGGCTATTGGCTATTGCATTATTGCCACACATCTGGAGTGAGTTATTTTTATTATAACATTTTTATGGCAAACTATGTTATGAGTACCACTGTAAAATGGGTCAGAGAGCATTCTGGATCCAACTACTTCATTGGTCTATTCATACACCATGGCAAATGTTTACCCTCAAAAAATTATTAGTAAAACTGTGTATTAAAAAAATAAATGCACAACCATGCTTTGAAAGTACAGTACCAGTAAAATAGTACAGTACATTCCTAAATGCAAACCACATTCCAACAGTATTTTAACCACAGTTACAAACACAAAATGTCAGGCCACTGAAGAAATCCAAGAAATGGCTGCTGCTGCAGCAAGCACAGAAACCACCATTACAATACAGCTTTTGTTGCAACAAATTCCAAAATCACCATTACAACTACAAATAAAAACACAGCTTTCCAGAACTAGAAAATGACAAGACTGTAGCCTGTGAGGAGGGTGCATGGGGAAGGGGCCATCCGTAATGGCAACTCATTCTCAACAAAATCCCTCATTGCAATGGGAGGGTAGGTCAGCCGAATGGGATGGGGTGGGCAAAATGGGCAACAGAATGTCTCTTTATGTACATGTGGGGGGGGAGCCAGTACGGTGAGTGTGGGCTGGGAGGGGGTGGAGAAGCTGTAGGGGAGGCACTGCAGTGGATTGCCGAGCTGCGTCGTGGCATCATGGGTTGGCCTGTGGTTGGGGTGGATGAGTTACCGGGTTTGGGCCTGGGCGCTGGTGCGATTTTATTGCATCCTGCATGAAAGTTTAGTTTTACATGCTTTCTACCCCCCCGGACATACACCCACCTAGAGTTAAGAATCCTTTAGTAGGGGGGTGCAGGGGGGCCAAAGCCTCCATGTGGGGGGGTGGGGGGTGCAGACTCCCCCCACAGAAAGCATTGAAAGTTATGTCTTTGGCGCTGTTGTCCTGTGTGCCTGGGGTGTCAGAGTACCGAAAATGTTTTCGGCACTCTGACTGTGCAATAACGGCGATCGCCGTTAGGCTTTCGCCATTATCACATAGAACTGACAAAACTGTTACAACAGAGCAGTAGTCCTGATACAACGAACAAAAGTTCCACTACAAACAAGCTGCTGCTTCAACATACACAGAAACAACCAATGGAATAAAAAAAAAACAAGAATTGTCCAATGCCAGTTGTCTGCTTATATTTGTTGTGTAGTTGCTGGGCATAGACAGGTAAGGCAAGGCAATTTTATTTACATAATACCCTTTCCCAAAGGTTCAGGGTGCTTTATAATAAATATATTAAACATTTCATAACAATTTATATACCAGTGCAATAAGACAATGAGCAATTTAAAGCATAACATCCATCAATGATTTAAAACGGGGAAAAGCTTCACCAAAGAGATTCTTTTTTCAATTATTCTTAAAGGCCCCTACTGTGTGGGCAGATTTAATATGTTGTGGCAATGCAGTCCACAAAGTAGGTGCATGCTACAAAGTGCTCTATTCCCAGATTGTCGCAGCCTGGATACAGGCACAGACAGCAGGCCCACATCGGAAGATCAGGAGGACAGAGTTTGGTGATTGGGAAATAGGAAGTCTTTTAAGTAGTGTGGTCCCAAGCTGTGTAGGGCTTTGAATGTTGTCAAGCATATCTTGAAGATTATGCACTAGCACGTAAGCAGCCAGTGCAGTGCATGTAGAACCAGCAAAATGTGATCCCTACTAGAGGAGCCCACAGTCAGCTGGTCTGCAGCATTCTGGACTAGCTGTAGGCATTGCAACAAACCTCCAGATAACCCTAGGTATAAAGCATTGTAATAGTCAAGCCAAGAGGTGACAAAGGCACGAACAAACATTGCCAGGTCTGCAGGACCTAGATGCGGTTTAATCCTTGAAATGTTAAGTAGATGGTAAAAGCCAGCCAGAACTACAGTCAACACATGTTGATCATGTGTCAGCTTGCAGTATAGGATGACCCCAAGATTCTTAGCTGCATCTACAGCTCTGAGTGGTAGACCACCCAAGCTTGCCCCTTTTAAGCGCAAGCTTCGCTCACACCTTGTAACCCTTATTAACTGTGGTTGCAACCTATAGCACTAACCACTCTTTCTAGTTTCCCTGAACCACTGAAACTCTATCAACAGTCACAGCCAAAGACATGGTCAGATATTTCCTGAAATTTCTTTGATATTTCTAGAGAAACCTCCTGCTTTCTGCTTTTTCACAGTAGGGGCAGCAGAGAAACTCTTTAGAAATTCTGTGAAATAAATGGAAATATCTGACCATATATCTGGCTACTACTGTAGCTCCTCTTGCCCATTACTTTCCCATTCCCCCTTCCCCTTTCCCCCTACACTGCCGTACATGCCCTCTCCCCACCCAAACCCCCTGCATCCTGTCCCAACATGACCATGGCGGCTCTATTTTCATACTAACTACTCTCCCTTTGATTCTCCTAATTTACCCTGCCCTGTACCTATTGCCTCCCCCTAGTCTACCACCTCACCTTTTCCCTTCCTCCACCCTTTTCCCCCTTCTGCACCACTGTCTTTAGTGCTCTTTGTAAGCTATAATCAAACATGAACTACTGAATGTTGCACTGTGAACTATTGTAAATATTTGTGACCTGCGTGTTATGTATTTTAATGTCCTTTGTAACTTACTGTCCATTGTAACATATGTCTGTTGTACTTTCATGTCATGGAACCTTTGTAAATGAGCATGTAGCTCAAAGGTGTTAATCTGTGATATTAATAAATAAATAAACAAGGGAGATAAAGTCGATCTACTCATCATCACTGGGCCCTGCCTTGCCAGCTTGACAATCATGACCTCTGTCTTACCAGGGTAGAGACATTGCCAAGTTGAGGACATCCATTCATTTATTTCAGTCAAACATCACTCCAGCACAGAAACTGCATCAAGCCCACCAGAAAGCCAGACAGGTACAGCTGAGTATCATCTGCATAACAGTGAAACTCAATGCTATGCCATCTAATGATTTCACCCAATAGCAACATATGCACTGAAAACAACACATCAGCAAGGACTGAGTCTTGAGAAACACCACAAAAGCCAAAACAATGCCCGTATGTTGTAACTAGTTTGTGCCTGTTTATGCAAACATTACATGCCAGCAACTATGACAGCCAAATGGGTAATTACCATAGTCAGAGCCACTGATTGCAACTGTTCACACTTAACACTCACTAAACTAGCTAACGAGCTAACTGGTTATTTAAACAAGGTGACTTTTTTCCTTCACTGATTATCTGCTTACCATTTGTGTTCTGTTTGGTGTTCGACTGAGGTTTTGATGATGTTTAAATGTCTGGGAATCTTGCTTGCTTGAAAAATCGAGCTCCTGAAGGAAATTGATGCTCTGCCAAAAATGAGCATCCACAACTTGGCAGCCTGTCTTTCTCTGCTGAAATCTATTGTTTTGGACCTGCTGCACAGCAAAGAGCAGCTTTGATCCAAGTGGCACTCCAACCAGAACCCTCAAAGAAAACAAAAATGAGAGGGTAAAGATTCAGAGGTGGAGGAGGCTTTATTACTGTGGTTCACTACAGTGAGGGAGAGGGAGGTAATGGTGAGTGGCCCGTTGTCATCTACCAAGGTGAAGCAAATTGCAGCTGCAATGGGAAAAGATGATTTCAACCCAACCGATGGCTGGCTGCAGTGATGGAAGGTGTGTAATACATCTACAACAGACGTGCACATTGTGAGAAGCAAAACTCCGATGGAACGGGCACAACAGATTGGATCCGGAATGTGCTGCCTGACATCCTCTTGGGGTACACAGCACAAAATGCAACATAATGAAATGGGACTTTTATTTCATTGTGTTGGGCAGGGCACTTTAACATTTTAATCAGAGCTCCCACAGGGGCAAAAAAAGGCTAAAGAAAGGGTATCGGTCCTAGTCTAAAGCAAAATAACAGACTCTGAAAAACTAGAGCTAGTTGTTGGGAAATTCACCATGTAATGATATTTTCAAGGTATTGCTCACCTGACTGTGGCATACTGCAACAACAAAATGGCCTAGCTGACCAGTGAGATTTTCATTGAATGTGTTAGGGTATAGGATAAAAAACTTCAGGACCATAAAATTGCACTTCTGCTTGACACTTTTACTGAGCACCCCAATGTGCAGAACCTGCAAAACATAAGGCTTTTTTTTTTTGCCACCAAACACCACCTCTATTATACAGCCCCTTGACCAGGGTGTAATTTATTCCATGAAGTGCCATTATATCAGGGAAATGAGAGACCAGGTGCTTGATGGTAGGGGGGAACTCACTGCCATAGACTGCATCAAGAGACTCATCCTGTTAGATGCTGTATGCATGCTTAAGAAAGCATGGGACAGTGTTACCATTGATACAATTTTTAACTGTTTTTCTAAGGTAGGGGTTTAAGCAAGTTGACAATTCAGAGGAGTCACAAATACCTACTCCAGTTGAGCATCTAATCCCACCTCAACCAAATTATCAGAACAAGATTTCACCTCACTATGTCACCTGGGAGACAACGAGCCTGAAACTGAGCAAAACGAACAAAGAGATCACATCATCCATGTTCTGGATGTCATAGAGTAAACCAATAGACAAACTGAATTGGTAGTAGAGGAAGAAGATCCTGATGAGCCAAAAACTGTATGAGTGACAATTTCAGAAGTGTGCTCTGCTCTCCTAACACTAAGACAAACCATGGAGCATCATTTTGATGTTCAGCCTTACTGGGGCTTGATGAAAAACATCGAGAGGAGTTTTTGCCCATACACATCTGCTGCACGAAAGTAGACTACTCCACACTGCTTCTTTAAGTGACTGTCAGTGCTCACTGTCAGTGTTTTCATCTACCTCCTCCTTTTCAGGATTTTCAATAAAGAGTTAAGTTTTTAACCTCCACCACCTCCCTCCTTTCTCTACGGAGCTGGGCAGTACTGTACAGTTCAGTACAATGTTTAGTGAAAAGCACAGTGTCTATGGTAACCTTCACTGTACTGGTTCGTCTCCACGTGGGAGTGAAAAAACAGGGGACCCTGCATAGGAACAACACTGTGTGATGATCTGACCAAATGACTGGATCAGCCTTGACTACACTTAAGTCAAGACCCAATGAGAATATCAGATCCAAGGTGTGACCCTGCTGATGTGTACTAGAGGCAACAGCCTGTGCTAGCCCCAGTGAATTTATTAACTGGAGGAGATGATGACCAAGGGGTGAGGTCTCATCATCAACCCAGGCAGATAGTGCAGCCATTAAAATTAATAAAGCAATTTAAAATAATGAAATAGTTATGACTGGAAAATGAAGACGTTCACCCATAATGTTGTTATTTTATTAAATTGTGACCCTGAATTTTTAAGATACAGGGTAGTATTTTTATCATCCCAGCATATAAACATGGTAGGAGTTATTTCTTAAATGCCACCCAAAACATGATTTTTACAGAACGGCCATAAAAACGGGTTTTAGAAGGGGATTTGAAAATGGCAACCTATCATGTTCGGTCGGTGGTATAAAAATGTCTATGTTGAAAGTGTGAGGTCAAGATCTGGAAAAAAAGCAAAGTAATGAGTAAACATTAAAACATGTTGTTTCTTCAAAACATTGTTTTTTTGTGTTTTTGACACAATTTGTAATGCATTCTTTTCATGATCCCACCTTACAAACATGATAGGTACAGGTATCTTTTACAAAATTCTGAATGAAATGCCATTTTGTGGCACAGATGTGAAAATACATTTTGGGGGGGATTTGAAAAATGACATCTGCACTGTTCATGAGGTGGTTTAACAAAAGGACCATGTTAAAATATTTGGGGCTAAAATCTGCAGAAATAAAGTTATAAGTAAACATTGAAAAATATCAACATTTTTCATAACTTTATTTTTTGACATTTTTACACCAAATCCTCAACATCATCTTTTTATGACCCCACCTTATGATCAACACAGGTGGAATTTTTAAATCCTGTCCAAAAGGTGACTTCTCAGAATGACTATGACCACATGTTTTGGAGGGGATTTGAAAATTACATCAGCCTTGTTCATGAAGTTCATGAAGACCTCCCTCAGCTGGCCTTAAGATACTATCACATTTGGGTGACTTGATCTCAGAAGGGAATGAAGAAACCATAATCATAGGCGACTTAAACCTAAACTGGCTTTCTAAGGCAGCTGCACCACTAACATCATTCTGTGACATGCATGGACTTACACAGTTCATAAATGAACCTACTAGAGTAAACAAAAATAACCCTTAAAACAACACACTATTGGACATACTATTAGTGAGTAAACCTCACCTCTTCTCACACATTGGAGTACTGTTCAACGACATCAGTGATCTTTGTACTATTGCAGCAATTAGGACAGCATGTAAGCCTTCATCCCTTACAAAATTCATGCTGAGGAGATCGAAAAAGAAATTCAACATCAATGCATATCTGGATGATATCAAACACTCCACAAGATGGCAAGAGTTCTATCTAGCGAACACAACGGAGATTGCACATGGTATTCTAAATGATATTATCACAAGTGCTCTAAATACCCATGCACCAGTTTCTAAACTACGTATCAAAAATAAAACCTGTCGTTGGTTCAATTCAGATCTTAAATCCACCCTTCGTAACAGGTACAAACTTTGGAAGAAGGCTCGAAAAACTAAGTTAGCCACTGACTGGGAGCAGTTCAAAAAAGCTAGGAATCTCTGCACCAAGAAATTGCGAGACACAAAAGCTGCATATTACATGGCTGAACTAGACTCCTCATATCACAACCCTGCCAAATTTTGGAACACTATAAAAGATATAACTAGCCATGTCACAAGTAACCTACTCCCAGCAAAATTACATAGTGGAAATAGAACCATCATTGACAGAATAGAAGTCCTGGAAGCCTTTAATAATCACTTTACAACTGCTGGGCTAGCATTCGACTCCTCTCCAGCCAACCTATTGAGATTGCAACTAGGGATTAAGAACTCTGACGCAAGAGTGACTGACTCCACTTTCTCCTTCACACCAGCCACGCTGAAGCAAGTTGAAGAGCTAATCTCACAGTTGGATACAAAAAAAGTGCAGGTTCTGACTCCTTGACCCTACTTCATAAAATTGCCATACATATATTAGCAGTACCAGTGACACATCTGTTCAACCTTTCACTACAGTCAGGAGATATCCCGTCAATCTGGAAAACCGCTCAAGTTATTCCACTACTGAAAGCCGGGGATCCCACAGACCTCAATAACTACAGACCAATTTCCATTCTTCCTGTATTGTCCAAATTACTTGAAAAAATTGTGAGCACCCAGTTAAGAGAATACCTAGAAGCTAACAATCTACTAAACCCAGCGCAATCTGGTTTCAGAGCAAAACACAGTACCATTACAGCTCTTGCAAAAGTCACCAATGGCTGGCAACTTGAATTGGACAAAAAAAATTGTGTATGTGCTGTTTTTTTAGATCTAAGTAAGGCCTTTGATACGGTTGACCACGACCTGCTCCTCTCATCACTGAGGTCAGTTGGACTTGACACCAAATCCAGTAGATGGTTTAATAATTATCTTTCAGGAAGAACCCAGCAGGTAAAGGCCGAAGGAGATATATCCCCACTCAGACCACTTCAAAGAGGAGTACCACAAGGATCTATCCTTGGCCTATCCTATTTGCAATATATATCAACAACATCAACATAAATCTTACCAAAGCCACTGTACACCTGTTTGCTGATGATACAGTACTGTACGTCAGTCACTTTTCTCCTGTAACAGCCTGCAAAGAATTACAAGCAGAATTCGACCTGCTGCAACATCAACTGCTGGGAAAGAAACTACTATTGAATTCAAAAAAAACCAAGGCAATGTTTTTCTTCCCACAGGTGCAGGCAGGATACTCTATCCCTATCGACCTTCCTAAACTATCCACTGCCCTTGGTGAAAACCTAGATTATGTCACAAAATTCAAATATCTGGGGGTATGGCTAGATAATAGGTTAGACTACCTAAAGCATTTGGAAGAACTGCTAAAAAAAACTCAGACAAAGACTTGGACTTTACTACAGAATAAAGCACTTCCTTACAAGTGATTCAAAAAAGAAGATGGTACAGGCCACTTTCCTCTCAGTACTAGATTACGCTGACTTCTTTTATAGTCGCTGCCCTACTGTATGTTTGAACAAATTAGATACACTATACCACAGAGCTTTGAGGTTCATCACAGACCTACCTTACAGCTCTCACCACTGCCTGCGATACTCTGCAGTGGGATGGACTTCACTTCAATCTAGAAGAGATAGAAATGCAATACTATGGACCTACAGAGCAATATCACAGCAGCTTCCAAAATATATCTCTGACTGTTTTCTACAAGCCACATCAAGTAGTTATGCATTAAGAAGTCTGAACCTCATTACTCTCAAGGTGCCTAAATTCCACTCCCGACATGGCAGATATGCAGTTAGCTATGTGTTATCCACTCTATGGAATACAATGCAGAAGACATTGAAAGTGCAGAAGTTTATATCTACTACAGCCTTCAAATATCTATATAATAGGATTTTCAAAGAAAAATGTAACTGCTTCCACCAACACTAGATTAACCTTCCATCTATCCCCCCTGCGGGCTGACAGATAGGATAAGCTTACCAGCACCCTATGTGAAGTTACCCTACAGTTCACAAACCAGTACCTCAATCCATTCTTTATACTCATTAATATTCTTAATCTCCTTTATACTCTTAGCTCTTTACCTCTCCAGCCTGACCCTCTCCTCTTCCCCCCAGACCCACTCTAGATCCCCTTATTGCACCAACTCTTATGATTCCCCCCCCACCCTGTTCCCTACCCCTGACCATTACTTCAGGTATACATCCTACCTATCCCCTTGTCACTGTTCCTGCTGATACCGCCAGCCACGAACCCTCCTTTGTAGTTATATCTTCCAGCTATCCATACATCCTGTCATCTTAGTTTAAAATTATCTAAGTAATTCTCTGATACTTTCAACCCTTCATCAAAATGTGCTAGTATTAAAGTGTCTCCCATTACCTATTTAGCAATCTGGCTACCTCATGAATCTTGTATATATGTATTATATCCTTGTTTTTCTAACATATCAGTTTACGTGTTCTGTATTTGATATATTGTTTTCATTTCTATCTTCTCAAAAATTGTGTATATTCTGATTGTCATATTTCTCAGATTTGATGTATTACTTTCACTTCTGTCTTCTCAAAGTTGTGTATACTCTGAATGCTATATTTCATGTAAATTGAACCTTGACCTTACCAGGTCCATCTTGCAAATGAGCCTTGCTCAACGATGTTCGCCTGGATAAATAAAGATTTGATTGATTGATTGATTAATTGATTGAAGTGGGATAAAAAAAATGTTTTTGTGAGGCAAAAATAAAAAAAATTACAAAGATATGAATAAAAGGTAAAAACTCATTAAAAAGGCTTTAACTAGTGAGGAACCATCTAATGAGCCATACATATTCCAAGCATCACACACTGCACAAAATTAGCTGTTGAACCTTTGCTCATTCATAAACTTTAATTGGCTTTTTCAATGGGGTGCTACTGCATGTGGCATACATCAGGGAAAACAGACAATTCATTGCAACCCTCCCCCCGTGAGAGATCTTACAAATATAAAATTATTTTTGCCTGAATTGGTCACTTATAGCCATTTAAGGCTCTTCACTATTTACCTACCCCTAGGTTGGAGACTGTACCGTAATTAATGGAAGCCAGTTTGGATAAGCACCTTATATAAAGGAAGACAATTTAGGCAGTTGCATTTTAGAATAGGGACCAAGCTGATGAGTGGTCTACCTTGACATCTGGTAGTGTGAAACTTCACAGTGGGGCCCTTATGTGAATACCTAAAAACTACCTGTGGTAGGTTAAAAATTAAGTGGCCAATTCAGACAGAACAAAAATGTACAGTATTTGTAAGAATGGTCATAGTGAAGGGTGTGCACTGAATTCTCTGTTTTCACTGGTGTGTGTCATAGGCAGTAGCACCCCAATGAAAACAAAAACTATAGTTTGTGAAAGAGCAAGGGCTAGGTAACTAGTTTTGTGATTGTCTGATGCTTGGGAGATGTATGGTTCTCTTATTAGCTTGCTCTTCACCAGTTACCTAAACATTAGCTGGGATCTATACATTAATTGAAGGAAGCCAATTTAAACAGTGCCCCTTATATAAAGGAAGGCAGTTTAGGCAGTTGCATTTTAGAGCAGGGACCCAGCTGATGGGTGGTCTACCTTGTTGTCTGGTAGCAGGACACCTTCACAGCAGGGTCCTGATGCAAATATCAAAAGAACCCCACTCCTATGAGAAAAATTAAGTGGCTAATTCAGGGAGAAAGAATGTTATAGTTTTAGATTTGTCATGGGAGGAGCGTGTGCACTGAATTCTCTGTGTTCACTCATGTATGCCATAAGCAGAAGCACCCACAATGAAAAAAAGTATTTAATGTTTGTAAATGGACAAGGGCTGAGCAGCAAATTTTGTGTTTGTTTGATGCTTGGGAGATGTATGGCTCTCATTAGATAGTTCCTCAGTAGTTACCTACTCATTGGTTGGGGATTGCACTTTAACTAAGGAAGCCAATTTAGGTAGTGCACCTTATATAAAGGAAACCAACTCAGACAGTTGTCTTTTGGAACAGGGGCCCAGTTGATAGGTGGTATACCTTGATGTCTGGTAGCTGGGCAACTTCACTGCAGGGTCCTGATGTGAATACCAAAGGACCCCCACTCCTGTTGGAGAAAAAATAAGTAAGTGGCCAAGTCAGGCAGAATGAATTTTATATTTGTAATATTTGCCATAGGGGAAGGGTGTACTGAATTCTGTTTTCACTGATGTATGTCATAAGCAATGCCATCCCTAATGAAAAAAAACCTTAAAGTTTGGGATTGAGCAAAAGTTGAACAGAAAATGTTGTGTTTGTTTTATGCTTGGGAGATGTATGGTGCTCTCCTTAGCTCCACACTAGTTAACTACCCATTAGTTTGAGAATGCACCTTAATAAAAAGAAGACAGCTTAGGCAGTGTACCTTATATAAATGAAGCCAATTCAGGCAGTTGCATTTTATAATTTATAGGCCTGTTGTCTCCACTACTATAGCACGATGGCGACTGCTATGAGCCACCCAGAAAGCTAGCTCTCTGTTGTTTTATTTTATTATTTTATTTCAACCCATTTTACTCATTTTTGATTATTTTTGTTACATTTTGTAAAATTTTTTCTTAAGCTTTTTATTTGCTTTCTGCTTTGTTTGTAAGTTAATGGAGACAGGGTTGAAGAAGTGAAGCAGCTTAGGGGAACAAGCGTCACTCAGGTTATGTGTTTTCTTACACTTCTAATTTACTTTCCATGTATTTTTTATAAAACACCTATTGAGGTATTGGCATTTTTGATCTGGTTGCAGTGTGGCAGATTGCATTCTATAGCCTAGCACAGAGACAAACAAGTTTGCATTGACACCACAATATCTTCTCTACTTCAGTAGAATTTGTTTTAGGGAGGTGCTAGAACTGCTGCAGTTGAACTTCCATCTGATGGATTGTGGCACTCTTTAGCCACAAGTACATTTAATTTAGAGGCAGATAAAGGAGAGAATGAGTGTTTTGCCCATCTTGTATTAGTTCCTGGAGGCCACCGGTCTTGGATTCATCTACCATGAAGAGGGTTGATGAACATAAATTTGAATGAAGAGGAATCTGAAGCTTTTGACTGTGGTCAAAGATTACAGCACTACAGGAGGTTGTGAGTCCTAGTGTTCCTTCATTAATGGCCACGTCATCCTGTTTTACCATCATTATTGTGTGAATTCTACAACAGTGGACTGCCCAAGGATTGTGACTATCGAGTTCACAGGAGTGGAGAGAGGTGGCTATATGCGGCCTGGAATTGCTGGCGTTTTTGCTGCCAGGTCTTCTGTTGGAGGACTGGGGTCTTGGCAGGGAAAGGGCCTGGACTGTGTGGCTGTTGGTGGACAGCTGGGGAGTTGGGCCTTAGTCTCTGGTTGTTCAAGGGCAGCGTTGCCTTCTCCCCTGCCGGTGGGCATAATTTGGGTTGATTAAGATTGCTGGATCACTGGAGACCTTCTCTGGCTGTGTTGGCAGGTAGAAGGCTGGAAGATTTGGGCAGTTTATCTGTGTTGGGGTTTGGGCTGGGTGGCTTCCCTGGTGAAGTGCTGAGTGGTGGTAACCAGAGGGCTATAGTGCTCAGCTTCTGTGATCAGGGGGGCTTCCTTCCCTTACCCTGACTTCATGGTAACATCAGACAGTGGATGGAGGTTTGAACTTGGTATGCACTATTATAGTGCTGATGGTGAATGAAGTTTTATCTCGAAAGGTGGTGAATTGATTACCTATTCCTGTCTTTATATTCCTTGGATGAAGGTGGTGAGAGAACCTTCAAATAAGTTTTGTGCATGATCTATATAAATAAGTAGCTAGTGGAATACAATTTTATTGTGTTCCACTGGACATGTAAAAAGATTTTGCTTGCTGGGGGTAAGAGTCTCAGTGAAATATTTTTGCTGCTGGATTACTATTGGACTCTGCCTCACTATATATATACATTTGTCACTTTTGGAGGGGCGGATTTATTAGTTAGTATATTCTAAAGGGTTATTTAAGTCGAGGCTGGGAAAGGGTGGGGAGTTATTTATATTTTATACTTTATTTAGTTTATTTTTGGGAGTTGTATGTTAATTGATTTTGCGGTGATTAGAATTTGTTTTAGAATTAATTGGGATCTGGGTTCTGATTTCATTAATCATGTGTTTAAAGGCTGCTCTCCCTGTCAGGCGCTAGTCTCCATCTGAACTCTGGGACCTTCGTCTTTTTAACTGTTCCCCATTGCCCGTGGCAGTTTATGGTCTCTGTAGGGCTCTGGGGACAGTTGGGGGGAAGAGAAGGGGAGATCCTGAACCTGGGAGGAGAAGAGCAGAGCCACTGGATTGGGGTAGTGGGAACCAGGAGATATCCTGGGGTGAAATGGAATCCCAAATGAGGTCTTCCTTGTCTGGTGCCCATACCCAAGGGCTCCACGGTAAGTGGGCCAGTAACTCGACCAGCCCTGGTATCTCATACAACCCGCACACTGTTGTTCAATACCAGATCTATTAAAAACTACAGCTATTATAGGTGGTCTTGTTAGGTCATCAGATCTGGCTTGTATCACTGAGACCTGGCTGGATGATAATACTGGTCCTATTTTGGAGGCAGCGATTCCAGACTGTTTCTCGGTGAAACACCATGCAAGATCAGATAGCAGGGGCATGGGTGCAGCAATTTGTTTTAAATCGGAATTGGGCCTTGTTGATGTGCCAGTTGAGGATACCAGGTCCTTTGAATGTACAGTGGTTGCAGGTGTGGGTTGCAGGATCATTCTCATCTACCATCCACCAGGAGACGAAAAGTTGTTCCTGCAAGAAGTCACGGACTTTGTCATCAACATGGTGTTGTAGTCTCCCAGGCTAATTGTACTGGGGGACTTCAATGTCTGGACTGAGAATGAATTCTTGCAATTTGGTCAGAATGTCCTCCAAATTATGACTTTATTGGGCTTCACATAGGCAGTTACCTCTGCGACTCACAATCATGGTCACTCACTGAATCTGGTTTTCCTCCTAGGGATGGAGACCTTAAACCTGGTGGTGGAACTGGTTGGATAGTCTGATCACCACACTATAAGGTTCAATTTCCTGGCTCCCCTTTATAGGCCTGGCCCTGTGGAAGTGGCTCAATACCACCCTTTGCAGGAAGTGACTCCAGGAGGCCTCTTGGCAGTGTTAGACCTATCGGGAATGTCGGGTGCAAGTGAGGGTCAAGAAAACCTGCTTCAGGCTTGTAATCAAGCAGTGACAGATGCTCTGGATACCCTGGCTCCTGTCCATGTTTGCTGTCTCACTCTTTAGCCTCAGTCCTCCTAATTTGATGGGGCCTTGAGGGAGCTGAGACGAGCTGGATGAAGGCTAGAGTGCAGCTGGTGTGGATCTGGCCTGGATGCCGACAGACTTAGACTGATGGAGCATTATAGAGACTATCAGTTAGCAATCTCCCGTAAGAAGGCAGAATTCCTGTCCTGGGAGATTGCTGCAACTCAGAACTGACCAGCTCAGCTCTTTTGAACTGTAGACAGACTGTGCAATTCAGCCTGTATGCAAGTTCGGAGAGCATTTTCTTAAGTTAAGTGTGAGGAGTTTGCTCACTTCTTTGCTGATAAGGTTGCCAACATCAGATTGGAGATTGGCTCAGCGTGTTCTATGGAGGATGGTGGTGGTCAGTGTGAGGTCGCTACTCCTCGGTTTTGTTGGATGGAGTTTGATCGGCTGGAGATCGTAGATATCATGCAGATTCTCTAAGGCATGCGACCAACCAGCTGTAGTTTAAATCTGGGCCCTACCCACCTTTTAATATGGTGTGTGGATGTCATTGGCCCGGTTCTAGCAAAGTTAATCTGGTGCTCACTTAAGATGGGTGAGTTTCCTAACTCCCTGAAGGAGGCGGTGGAAACACCCCTTCTCAAGAAATCTTCTCTTGACCCAGATTGTCCTGCTAACTACAGACCAGTCTCTAACCTCCCCTTTGTAGGGAAGGTTATTGAGAAAGCAGTTGTGCTCCAGCTAGAGAATCATCTTACCATCCATGACATCTACAGTCCTCTCCAATCCAGATTTCATAAGAGACATAGCACAGAGACTGCTTTGGTGCAGGTGCTCGAAGATCTCCTGATTGCGAGAGACCAGAAGCACCATTCCATCTTGTTGCTTCTTGATCTGTCATCAGCCTTTGACACTGTGGACCATGGGGTGCTGCTGGTGTGCCTGTGGGTCATCTGGAGCCTGTCAGGTACAATCCTCAGATGGTTTCACTCCTTCCTTCCTTACTGGTTACAGAGAGTAGTATGAGGGACTTGTTCTTCTGATTCATTCTCTCTGCCATGTGGGGTCCTACAGGGCTCCATGCTGTCCCCCATGCCATTTGCGGTGTATATACTGCCATTAGGAAACATAGAGAGATGGCATGGGCTGAGTTTTCACTGCTATGCAGATGATACTCAGCTTTACCTGTACTTTGTGCCCAACCAGGATTGTGCGCTCTCAGTGTTTAACAACTGCCTCAGGGAAATCCAGGGCTGAATGAATACCAGCTGTTTAAAACTCACTTCCGACAAGACTGAGGTGTTGGTGGTGGAACCAGGTTGTCAGATAAAGGATGTGGTGATGGAATCTCCACCAGGGCTTTGGCTTGGACTGCCCAGTTACTGACTTCTGAACAGGCACAGAATCTGGGGGTGATACTTGATGACAGTCTAACGCTTCATTCTCAGGTATCAGCTGAGGTCAAGTTCTCTTTTTTACCATCTAAGGAACATCGCAAGGATTAAGCACCTTGTTCCGTCCGGTGACCTTCCAACTTTGGTCCACGCCTTTCTGACCTCGCACCTAGACTACTGTAACTCCCTGTACCTTGGGCTTTCTGGGCTTGATATCCTCCACTTGCAGCTGGTGCAGAACATTGTGGCCATGTTGCTATCCAGATCAACCAGATCCAGTCACATTACACCTGTGCTGCATGAACAGCACTGGCTGCCAGTTCAGTGGCAGATCACCTTCAAGGTCGGCTTGCTGACCTATAAACCCATAAGCGGGCAGGGTACAAGCTATCTGCAAGATCTTCTGAATCCTTACTTACTTTCCCCTCCTACCACTCTGCTCAGCCAGTGAGGAGTTGCTGGAGATTCCCAGGGTATGGCTGAAAACTTCAGAAGCTCAGGCATTTGCATTTGCTGCCCCTACTCTGTGGAATTCTCTACCTTGTCGGATACAAGAGTGCCTGACAGTGGAGACCTTTAAAACCACTTTAAAAACACATCTTTTTGGACCTGCTTTTGCTGAGTGCATTTAAATTGGTGAGGAGTAATATGTTATGATTTTAATTATTTTTACTGGTTCTAAGATAAGGCTAGGAATTGGAGTGTTTTTTATGCTTTTAAAATTCCTACCAATTTTAAATTATTTATCTTATTATTTTTACAGCTCTTTGGTGCACTGTGAATTGTGCGTTTAACAAATAAAGATTATTATTATTATAATAGGGACCCAGCTGATGGGTGGTCTACTTTGATGCCTTATAGCTGGGCAGCTTCACAGCATGGTCCTGATGTAAATATCAAAAGGCCCCACTTCTACTGTATATCAAATAAAATAAGTAAGTGGCCAATTCAGGCAGAAAGAATTTAATATTTTTAGCACTTGCCATGAGGGTGTGGGGAGGGTATGCATTGAATTCTCTGATGTATGCCATAAGCAGTAGCATCCCCAATGAAAAATATATAAAAAGCTATTTAAAGTTTGTGAATGAATAAGAGTTGAGCAACTAATATTGTTTGAGCCATCATTATTATTAGCTGGGGAGACAGACAGAGAAAGGGCAAGTCCACCTCTAGGTTGGAGCAGCCAAACCACCAGAAAAGGGAGTAGTGGAGTGGAGGGGACACTTCTTTAAGACATTCCAGCTCATCTAATTGCTGCACCCACTGAGAATGGAGGAAACACTGTTGAATCCTCATATGCAAATGTACCAGTAGGAATGTCTGAATAGCAGTATCCATAAGGTCTGTTAGTCATAAGAGACATCTGGCCGAGACATAGTCGCAGGAGGAGACCAACTGAGCCTAATCAACCAGCACCATAGCATGGGCCAATGGAAGAAATGTTTGACCCAGCTCCATATCGAGAATGCTCCTATGTACCAGAATTGCCAGCAGAATGGACTTTGACCCATTCACCAGGTTGAGGATGCCCAACTGGTCAAAAAGCTGTCTGGTGTGAACAGTGTTTAAACAATAGCCCCTTCACTGAGGCATTATGAAGCCAATCAAGGAGAGCAAGGGAAAAGGATTAAGACTTCTTTTGGCTAAGCAGATTTACTGTGTGGTGTTGTTTTTATTTTTTACTCACGGGGATTGCTACTGTTTGTTGCTAACATTTCATTGCTTTATTTTTCTCTGATTCAAATTGTTGTTGCTGGTATATCTTCTTCTGCATTATTACAAGGTGTGCCTACAGGTGTGTGCTAACAGATTACTGCTGTAATCTTCTGATTCAAACTGTCTTTTGCAAGATATATCTTCTGCTACTGCTTTATTTTTCTCTGTAGCAAAGTGTTTCTTACAGGGTATATCTTCTCTGAAATTATTACAGGTGGAGCTTACATTTTTGTGACTTTTTTATCATTGGGCTAAGCAAAATTACTGTTTGACACTGTTTTATTTTATTCTTTTTTTTTTGTTGAAAAGGTTTGTTGTCTCCGAGGTGTTTCAATCTCCTTCTTACATTGAAGGAGCTAATTGCTTTCCTCCCACAGCTCTTCCAAAGGATTAGGTGTGTATGTGGGTGGTGGAGCTGGCAAACTGTCAGTAATTTCCAACAGAAAGAAGGGTTAAAAGGTCAGGTTAGTTGATATCTTGGAGGTAGAAGACTTGGTTTGCTGGCCAAGGCACCTAGCTTCACCTGAGCTCTTTCCTTCTAAGACTGCTTGAAAGGCAGAGTAGAGAACCTTACCAGAGCAAGGGGAAAGGATTAAGACTTCTTTTGGCTAAGCAGATTTACTGTGTGGAGTTATTTTTATTTTTTACTCACATGGATTGCTACTGTTTGTTGCTAACATTTCATTGCTTTATTTTTCTCTGTAGCAAAGTGTTTCTTACAGCATATATCTTCTCTGAAATTATTACAGGTGGTGCTTTACAGGTTTTACAGTTTTATCTAACATTAGGATAAGCTTTCAGGGTTACTGCATTTGTTGTTGACTGATTGTTTCTGCTCTTACCTCCTTGTTCTTTCATCCGTGGTTCTTCTTTTTCAGCAGGGGAAGGGCCCAGCCACCCACCCCCATCCCCAACCACCCCACACTACACTCCTTTTATAGGGTACCACAGTTGTGACATTTCCTGTGGCAGAACAGGAAGGGGCGGATCAGTGGGGCATCCACAAGGTGAGCTCATTTACAGGGGCACTAATAATTTAACTTGTTATAACAAGTTAAAGAAAAACAAAACACAATCAAACCATTACTTGCATTTTCTTCCTTCTAATTACTCTGACTAGGTTATAAACCCAGCAACTTATCTGGAGTGGATATCATTAACTGCAGGTACTGTGGAACAATTTTCAGAAGGACAGTCTTAAAGGATTTAGGACACTATTCTACATGCTGGGCCATTGGAGATCTTAGGGCTCAGCTCCGGGCAGCATGGGCAGAGATTGCATGCCTCAAATTTCATATTCAAGAGGAAATACATTATAAGAACCACCCACCATTTCCCCAACATCCAACAGAAAAACCTTGACCGCAGAGGGTAGTTGGTCCAGGAGGTTGGCAGGTGGTTAGGAGGGGCAAATCGGGTGCCCCATCACTCTCTGCTCTCCAACATATTACCTCCAAAAACATATAAACACTACAAACAGGTATCTGCCTCTATCTCTGAAATCAAACAAAGAGGCAGAAGACACTGCAGAGCAGGACACTCGTGCACAGGAGCTAGCACAACAAAACTCTCCCAAATCAGGAACCAAAACAAAAAGCAAAAGGAAATCCAAAACTTCTGATCATAGGAGACTCCATGATTCAGGGAGTTGATACCCATCTCCAGCCAGGGGTAATGGTCAGATGTCTCCCAGGTACACCAGCATGGAGAGACACTGACCACATTGCTAAAATTGTTCACAAAGCAGGAGAAAACATTGATGTCCTAGTACACATAGGGACTAATGATCTCGCCAGCTGGTCAGTTGTGGAGACCAAGGAACACCTGACCAAGCTGGGTGACAAACTATCATCCATTTCATCTGGCATCTCCTTCTCTGAGATCCTGCCAGTCTGGGAGAGGGGGTCAGATGGACGAAAGGTCAGAGAAGGGGAAATAGGGGAGCTAAACACGTGGATCAAGGGCCGGTGCCAGGAAAAAGGACACAGATTTGTAGGGAACTGGCAACAGTTCTGGGAGCAAAAGTTCTTTAAATTTGATGGACTGCATCTGACTAAGGAGGGAGTCAGTGCATTG
Source organism: Neoceratodus forsteri (assembly GCA_016271365.2). Classification (NCBI taxonomy): domain Eukaryota; kingdom Metazoa; phylum Chordata; order Ceratodontiformes; family Ceratodontidae; genus Neoceratodus; species Neoceratodus forsteri. The sequence continues at coordinate 311,680,195 of CM028134.1, read as the reverse complement.
AGACAGAAGTTTGACGTCTTTGCAGAATATTTAAACTAGCAAATGGAGAGAGGGGAGCAGCACCCCATATGTCGAATGGGAAGAACACCCCTCCCCCCTCAGCTAGTAGTCAAACAGGGATTCAGCATGTTTGCAGTTCATTTGCATCACCAGGTAAGAAAAAAGGTTTGTCTCCCCATAAAACGCACAGGGGTAATGCCAAACCTCACCCAACAACTAACACACTGAAATCTGGCCAATGGAAAATCATGTATACAAATGCTCACAGTCTGGGAAATAAGATCCCAGACCTGCAGGCAATAATGTCAGAGGCTAAACTGGACATAGTAGCAATTAGTGAGACATGGTTTACCAGTAACCACACTTGGGAGACTCCAGTACCTGGCTATGTATTGTTCAGAAGAGACCGAGGGTGCAAAGGAGAAGTGGCCCTGTATGTCAATGAAAATATCAAAACTACGGAAATTCAGAATACACATAAGGAGCCAGAAGAACTGTGGGTCACCCTGGAAACAGGAAATGGGACACCCGATAAGAACTGGGGTTGTCTATAGGCCCCAGACCAGGGGAGGACATAGACACATTACTGTTAGAGATATACAAAACATGACAGCTAAAGGGAGGTTCTGATAATGGGAGACTTCAACATGCCTGATACAGATTGGTCAATACCAACAGGAACATCTGCCAGAACTAGACACATAGTGGATTCCTGCAGGAGGGCCTCAAACAACTGGTACAACAACCCGCAAGAGACAAGGCTATCCTAGATCTAGTACTGACTAACAGGGAGGGATCACAGATCTCCAGGTAGAAGATCACCTGGGGGCCAGTGACATCACATGGTATGGTTCAATTTGGCTACTACATCTAAATCATCCCATTCCAAGGCAAAAATATGGGACTTCAGAGGAGCTGACTTTGATAAGATGGCCAACAGAGTTAAGCTAGCCCTGGCAAAAAGAAGCACACGTGAGGGGGTACAGGCAAAGTGGGGAAGCATTAAGGATGCAATACTTGAAGCAACGTCCCACTGTGTTAGACAGAAAAGGAAGTGCAAAAGAAGAAGGAAACCACTTTGATTCTCAAATACAGTAGCAGAAAAGCTCAGAGCCAAAAGGCTGGCCTTCAGGAAATATAAGGGAACACAGTGGGATGAAGATAGGGAGGCATACCAAACTGCCCTAAGGGAAGCAGGGAAGGCAGTAAGGCAGGCAAAGTCTCAAACTGAGGAAACACTAGCAAGAATAGTAAAAGAAGGTGACAAGACTTTCTATAGATACATTAGTGAAAGGAGAAAATCCAGAGGGGGGTATTGCTAAGCTTAATGGAGAAAAGGGAGCATGTGAGGAGGAGGACCCTGTAAAGCATCTATCTAAATAGATACTTTTGCTCAGTATTTATTGAAGAGAAGGTAGGGCAGGCCCTGGCTCAACACCATGGACACAGGGGAGGGAGGTGAGCACTACTCCCTTCACAAAGAAGGGTCTACAAGAGCTTGCTAAGCTCTCAGGTGGATAAGGCAATGGGACCTGATGGCATACATCCCAGGGTACTTAAGGAGCTAAGGGTGGAACTAGCAGAGCCATTAGCAGAACTGTTTAGTGAGTCTCTGAGCACAGGAGAGGTCCCAGAAGATTGGAGAAGGGCTCATGTGATCCCGCTCCACAAGAGTGGTAGCAGGGAGGAGGCAGGGAACTACAGACCAGTCAGTCTTACCTCAGTAGTGGGCAAGATTATGGAGGCACTCCTTAAGGAAAGGATAGTGCAACACCTGGAATCCATTGGGGCAAGGATCCAAGACAGCATGGGTTTACAAAGGAAGATCCTGTCAAACTAATCTCATAGCTTTCTTTGACTGGGTAACCAGAGTGGTGGACCAAGGGAGCAGTTGATGTCATACTTTGACTTCAGCAAAGCTTTTGACACTGTTCCACATAGAAGATTGATTAATAAGCTGGGTAGGCTCGGGTGGGTCAGAAGTTGGCCAACTGGGTGGCAAACTGGTTGATGGGCAGAAAACAGAGAGTGGTGGCAAATGGTATACAGTCAGAAGAGATGCAAGTCAAAGTGAGGTACCTCAGGGATCAGTCCTGGGGCCAGTCCTCTTCAAAATCTTCATTAGTGACCTTGCAGATGGACTAGAGGGTAAGGCTTATCTGTTTGCAGATGACACCAAGATATGCAACAGAGCAGATGATCCAGATGGGGTGGGCAGAATGAGAAGAGATCTGGATAAACTAGAAAATGGTCAGAAGAGTGGCAACTGGGATTTAATGCAAAGAAGTGCAAGATCATGCACATGGGAAGAGAAACCCTGAAGCCACCTATAGGCTGGGAGGGGAGTTGCTAGCAGTCACAAAGGAAGAAAGAGACTTGGGCATCATCATCACTGATGACCTGAAATCATCCAAGCAGACTTCTAAACCAGTAGGTAAGGCTAGGGGGTTGTTAGGCTGCATTAGTAGGGGTATCACAAGTCATAAGAGGGAGGTAATAATCCCTCTTCACAAGACACTAGTTAGGCCCCATCTGGAGTACTGTGTGCAGTATTGGAGGCCACACCTTCACAAGGACTTTAACCAAATTGAGGCAGTCCAGAGAAGGGCAACCAAAATGGTGCGCGGACTGCATCAGAAGACATATGAGGACAGATTAACAGAGCTCAATATGTATACCCTTGAGCAAAGGAAGGAGGGAGAGGTGATATGATCGAGGCATTCAAACACCTTAAGGGCATTAACAAGGTGAAAGAGTCTAACATGTTTAAATATAAGAAAAATAGCAGGACAAGAGGACACAGCATGAGATTAGAGGGGGGCCGGTTAAGGGGGAATGTGAGGAAATTCTTTTTTACAGAAAGGGTGGTGGATGCATGGAATGGCCTACCTCAAGAAGTGGTGGCTATGAATACAGTGCAGGGCTTCAAACAGGCATGGGATAGGCATAAGGGAGCAATACAAATGAGTATGAATAGATAGGCCACTGACAGAGCAAAGGCCGATGGCACATTTATAAGGTAGAAAAAGAAATGGGCAGACTGGATGGGCCTTGCGGTCCTTATCTGCCATCAACTTCTATGTTTCTATGTTTCTTTGTTTCTATGTAATCACAGATGTTCAGGAAGGCAAAAAGGCCATCCCATCTGAAGGCAGCTGCAACCATTGCAACCATAGGGTTTTCTTTGAAAACACCTGTATTCTGTTGGTAATCCTTGATAATGTGCCAGTGTTTGTTTAAAATTCTCATAATCTCTCGTATTTTGGTATTGAATTTTGTGGAAAATGCCACTTTGTTCTCCTGAGTTTCATTCTGTACCCTTGTATAGAATTCTCTTGTGTCACTCCTCTAATTCTCTGTGTAGTGTGTTTTTTCTCATATCCTCTCTGTGAGAATCTGGATTTGGCTTCTTTTATTTCTGCTTCAAAATATGAGTCATTAGTATAATTGTGTCTGATTTGTAAGAATTGTGAATATAAGATTCTTTCTATGAGATTTTAAAGTGATAGCTGCCCGTGTATAGTACAGTGTTTTTTTGCAGCAGGTTTTCTATACAGAATGGTGTCAAGTCCAGAGTCATCTAGTCTGATGATCAGGCCCAAATAAGGCACACTTTCTGGCTATATTGTAAAGGGAATTTTAAATTCATTTTTCTTGAGTTTAAAACATTAAAAAAAAATAAACCTTTCCAATTCTCCTGTACCGCCTTTCCATAAGAAGAACAGGTCATCTATGAATCTTTTATAGATGACTATGTTCTGCAAATATTGATTCTGTTGTTCAATAAGGATGTAGGTGTCATCAAATGCAAACATGCATGTATGCATTGGCATTCCCGGGGCCATGGTGGACCAAATGGCAGTCCTACAGGTTTGCTGAAAGAATTGACCCTTGAAACTGAAAAACAAATTTGTAAGAATGAACTCAGCTAATGCTTGCAGCATTTTAGTTTTGTGGTATTTAGGTTCTGAATGGGTATCTAAAAGCTTACCCATAGTTGCCACTCTTTTTTGTGAGGAATGAAGGTGTACAGATGGTATCACGTAATATGAATGAGATTATAAGATTGAAGTCATTTGGGTGAGTCAATAATAGTGATGCCAACTGCCGTGACTGCCCAAGAATGGCACATGGATGATAAGAGTGACTGCACTAAATCAGTGACCCCCACCATCCAAATATGGCATAGAGTTAGACTATATAAAACAGGGGGGGGATGGTGGGGGCAGAGCCCCCCGCATTAAACATGAAACTAAGTCAGATGGGAGACACCTGTGGTAGAAGTGTGACAGGCATTTAAATGTTGTGGATTAGGGTCACTCACGTGTCCATAGGTAGGCTTTGAGGATGGCAGTCAACTTTCAGTTCCAGGTTTAATGATGAAAAGTAGCCGTTATGTGTGTCACCATAGCGTGGAGTCACCTAATTGACTGTTGCTGCTATTGATTCGTCATTATGATGTTCGCTCTTATTGCTTAGCCCATTTGACATGGAACCTGTACAGATCTCACATATCCATTGGGACCAACAGTAACCTCTCACCTCTCTGGAGGAAATTGACTTCTTTTGAAATTTTAGCAAATGTGTGGTATCTTTTAAATATGTGGGGATGTTTTCCACTAGGGGCTGAAGGTAGCATACACCCGCTCATGAATAAAAGTTACCAGATTAAACAGCACATCATACATGAGCCCACAGGGGTGGTGTACATCCACCAATGACCCATGTGACCACATATATGTGGGAAAAACACTGAGACAATTAACAATATGCATACAGGAAAACAAGAGCAATATCTACAGTAAAGCGCAAATATCTGTAGCTCAGCGTTTTAATGCTGAGCAATTGAAGCCTGGAATAAATTATCCCACCTACTAGAGGAGCTGACTTCAATAAAGTTTTAGAAAGTGCAGAAATGAACTGGAATTTCTGGATGGATGCCTTGAATAAGAGAGTAGGAATGAATAATGACACAAACATGACTGCTGGTCATTCATATCATGCTATCATAACTGATATTGAACAGACATAGTCCATTGTTGGTAGAATAGCAGTATATCATGTTTCCCCTACCCTAAATGCTTCCATACTATTAGACACCATACTGCAATAACAATCTTTGTCCCCATATCCCCGTCTGTTACTCTTTCCTCCCTGACCTCTTCATTTTAACTATCTTAGCCAACTATTCATTTATAGCCATAATGGGTGTTTGTGACATTCTGGCTAGCAAATATATAAAATGGCTGCCATCACAGACATTGGGCCATGTGAGTTTCAACCCAGTTGATGGACTGGCAGTTTTTGACTTCCCATTCTCAACTGATAAAAGGACATTTCTTATGGACATGTGATTTCTGAAAATGAATGAATATGAAATAAGAACTGTAAATTAGCATAAGTTATTTTCGTGTTAGTTTACTGTATCCAAAGTTTTAGCAATGCATACTAGAAATTATGTTGGTAAAACAGGGAGCTTAGAAGGATCACTTGGGAATGTAAATCAAGAAGCCTTTGGTTTCTTTTCTATTGTTTATGAAATATATAGTTACTATTTTTTTTTTTTGCGCCTTCCCTTCTTCCTGGCTGCCCACTTCTTCAGGTCTCCTATTGCCCCTACCAACTGCCTGCCCCAATACCGACACTGGCTACTAACCTCATATTGTGATCCCCCCAGGGTAACTCAGTGTATCCCTTCTCTGGACAGGTCCCCCTCCTCCGAGGGGGAAGGCACCGGTGGGAGGTGGCCAGCGTACTACTGTATTGGCCCGGGGTAACGCTGAGGTGTGTCGGTCGTGAGATCGGTGGCAGCAGAGGACAGAGAGACTGTCATGTGGCCAGTCAGGAAGCATTTCCTGGTTTTCTGTGGGGAGTGACATCCTGACATCAAGGCATACGCCAACGTCTGTCACTCCCCTTTGAGCACTGAACCCGGACATCACTGCTGTACTCCAGGCCTCCGGCAGGGGTCAGCATGCACCAGTGCACATCCCCCCCCCTCCCCGGGGAAGGAGAGCTATCCCTGGATGCTCCATCCTTCTCCCCCCCGGCTGGCCCTCCAGCGACCCGAGTCCATTCCCGAAGAGGTACCATTTTTTTAATGAGAGAATGAGCATGAGTCAGAGTGATGATACCATCGTTCTGATATCAGGAATCCATAGTACTATTGATCTGATGTCAAAACAATGGTATTACAGTATGGAATCTCAACACAGTCAGCACTCAGCTATTGCCAGTGGTCACTCCTGTCATGGCTTTCAGATCTCACCTTGCAAGCGAAAGGAGCACCAACAACAGCTAACATGCTGAGAGTTTTGTATAAAACTACTAGTGAAGCCAGATTGCATTTTGTACTGTCTCTGCACTCACAAGCTACTTCTTTGTGGCTTATCAGTCTCTCTGGGTGGTGGGAACAAGTGGAGGTGACACAACTGTGACTATTTCCATTTCCTTTTTTTTGTTTATTAAACAGAAGGAAGACTGTGACATGTGAGTGCAGAGTTGGTAAGTTAGCTTGTTAACTATTTAACAACAACAGTAACAGATTTGGGGAAAAAAACAGCACCCTTGCGTTACAAAAAATAACAGTTCAATGTGCTTGTGCAACTGATTTTGTGCTTGTGTAACATAGATAATCTTTGACTGTTCACCTCTCTATCCTTGGGATATATCACCTTGTGGGGGCATGAAGGCAAGGAACCCTAGAAGAGGGTTCCACTCATAGAGGTTCCGTAGGATTGATTCCCTTGGCTAAAGATACCTTAGGAAGAAGACCACAGGAGAGAGAGGCATGCTGCTGGAGCAGGAGGGGTGGCTGGAAGGGCAACGAGAAAAATGCTTGTGTGGATAGTGAGGGGAGTGGCCCTTAAATAGGCCAAATGGGGGAGTGGCCAGTTGCACCGTCACCTTGAACAACAGGCTTTAGCCTTTCAATTCAATGTGCCTGTGAAACTGGTTTTGTGCTTGTGTAACATAGATAATCTTTAGCTGTTCACCCCTCTATCCTTGGGATATACCCCCCTGTAGGGGTACAAAGGCAAGGAACCCTAGAAGAGGGTTCCACCTCTAGAGGTGCCATGGGAGTGATTCCCTTGGCTAAAGGTACCTTAGGAAGAAGTCCAACAAGAGTATCAAGCAAAGCATACAAGATAGCAAACACTTATCGGGGTCGACGACCTGTATGTAGGATGGTTGGTTATATGGGTTCAGTTGATAGCATGGGTCAGTTGGTCGTATTGTTGGAACAGAGTAGACAGGAAACAACAGGTGAATAGTGACTGCTCGGAATCTGACTGTAAGGTGTGGAGGCCTGGCTTCCTTAGGAGAGAGAGAAGGGCCAAAAGGGGGAGCAGGACAATTATGGGGCAGCCACCCGACTCCATCCAACAGCAAAAACCTAACTATGTGACTTAGGGACTACACATACGCCTATCTAATATTATGACCATTGGCATGGAGGAGAGGAAAAAATTCCTTTGAGGATCCAAGGCCTAGGTCACCTTCCCTCCATGCTTTGGGATTGTTTTGTTTAGTGATGGCTCTGCTACTGCAATTTAGTAGACCGATCCAGGGGAATTTGCAATTTCAGGAAACACTCCTACACTGTTCCTCTAATTGGAATGCCATGGAGGGTTGTGAGTGAACTCTGCAACACTGGGGCATCTTGGTGCCAAACTCCAATGCAAGAGGAGGAGAGTAGCAGCCAGCAAGGTGCTTAACCAGCCTCCCGATCTAAGAACTAACCAGGTGAACCAGAGGTAACTGTAGGGAGAATAGCTTTAAAGGGTGCCTCCGAACCCACTCGGGGTAGCTAAAGGGACCCTTCCATGAGTGCCCCACCCCTTCGCCGCTGAAGTCTCAAATGCTGCCTCAAGAGATGCCATCAGTATGGTTGATGACTGAAGGTCCTCCCAGAGTGAGGACATTCCCAACTATCAGCTAGGTGAGAAGGACCCCGCCAGAAGCTTTGCATGCTCAAGATGTGGACTTCAATGTGCAGAGAGAGACTATCATACACAGGGCTAGCCCTGAGACCGGGAAGTAATGGATACGGCCAGCATGTCTACAAAATGTGGAAAAGTGTGTTGTAATGAGCATGGGACCTGTACATGAGTTGAAGTGGATGATGGCAGGCTGGGGAGACCTGTACATAAGTCAGACTGAGCACTGTGGACCCCTCAGGGGTCTAGACTGGATAACAGCTGACATGCAGAGGCCTGTACATAGGTCAGGCTGAGCAATATGAACTCTTTTGTGGGTCTAGTTAAGGCAAAATAGTATTTGTCAACCACAGGAATGCATGCTGACCAAGTCCATTAGAAAGCCAAATTGGGACTGAATTGGATTGTATATCATGGGTAAGTAAATAGCGAGGCCGGGCAAAGCCCAGGGCTGTCAGTTGGAGAGGAAGAGACTGTGAAGTCAGTTAGTTAGGAGGACACTGCAAAGCCGGTAAGGTAGGAGGTGGGTTTGAGGCGAATAAACATGATAGGCTGGTATGGGAAGTGTCGCTGGTATGGTGAAGGTCAAGGAATGAAGTAGCAGGACTCAGATGTGGGGTCATTGAAGACTAGGTCTATAGGAATGGGTGTGAAAGACTGAGGCAGTGGTCATCGGTTAGTGAGGACAGCTTAAGCAGTGAAAGTATTAATGTCATGAAGGCTAGGTGGAGCAGCAGTAGAAGGTTGAGCACAGTAGGTGAAGGGGGCGAGGCAGTGATTGATTAAACGTTTGAGAGATTTAAGCTGCTCCTGCTGCCCGGAGCCATGATGCCCACTGTAACAACACGGTCCCCCCCTTGGGCAAAACTGAGAAGCCACAAGAAGCACCATGATACCAAACAGCTAAGCAAAAAAGTAGGATAAAATCATGGAAGTAATGAGAGGAATGCATACTGGACTGTAGCTGGGCAGGGGGAGCTAAGCATGCCTTGGCAGTTAAACACAGAGGAAGGAAGCCCAGGGGCATGCAGGGAGCTAAAATGCAGGAAATGGGAGTAATCACCATAGTCCTGCATGAGCAGCATGTGACAGGTGGAGGAGAGGTATGGCACAGGAAGCCAATGCATTGAGTGACAAGGGGGCAGCCTACCACCTGACTTCTCTCTTGCCGTCCTCTCCGTAGCTCCACCTTCAGCCTCTTGCAGTTCCATATGCTTCTGCTACTCATTCTGCCTCAGCTACTACAAGTGGAGCACACAGATTCGGCCAGGTAGGAGCAGAGGAACAAATCTCCAAAAGGGGAAAATGAGGGCGAGCAAGGAGGCAGAAGGGAGGCAAGGCACCGAGAAAGGTACGGGAAAAGCATCTGGGAGATTGTATGGGGGACAAACAGAAGAGGGGAATGGGACCTGGCCACAGGAGAATGAGCCAGCAGCTGGTGGTAACCATGGAAACACAAAGCCCAGAGACAGGAGAAATGGGGAGGGGAGCAAGGATGGGCGGCGCTTCCGGCGGCAAAGAGAAAAATGCTTGTGTGGATAGTGAGGGAAGCGGCCCTTAAATGGGCCAAATGGGGAAGTGTCCAGTTGCACCTCCCCCTTGAACCATAGTCTTTAACCTTTCAAATGGGCATTCATATGTCACAGTTGCTGTTAAATCCATCTCAGGACTCCTGTGACTGCTTAAATGTCTCAAGCTGCACTCTTGAAGTTTATGATGTCACAGGAATCCCTTAACAGATTTAAAGCACTGTAACAGATGGATGCCCATCTGTTATTCTAGTTATAATACATAACAGCATATGTTGAGAACCTTGTAGAGTAGCTTGTCCTGTGTTACATGTTCATTGCCGTGACCCTGAATCCAAGCCATCTCTTAAGTCTCTGGTTTGTGCATGGTTACCCGGCAACCGTTTAGCATGGATTTCAGCATCACACACATTAAGCTGATGTCATCATGAATTACATAGCTGATATAGGGCCATGGTGGTGAGCATAAGAGGAACAGACACTCAGTGCTCTGCCCCACCACTCAAACATGCCAGTAAGCTAGAAGGAGTACTGCTGTGACTGATAACTTTGTCAGTGCTAACTCCACTTCAGTTTACTGTTACCAGAACAACTTCACCCTAACCATCAAAATATTTTAAGGACTAAACCTCGACTAATAACTTTACTAATTTTTCCAAACAGAGTAGGTATATATATAATACAAATTTTTCCGAACAGATTAGGTATTATGTGACCTGTGAGAAGCAAAGCAAACTGTTGTTGTGTGGTCAGGTAAGAACCTACCTAATAATTTAATATGTCAAGGGGTGGGAAGAATAGTGTCCTGTTTTAATTTTGACATAGGCTGAATTTGTTTTGTAGAGGGGAGTGCCTCACAGCTTGAAATGTATGTTTCTTGACATGAACTCAGTAATGTCTAAGAATTACAAAATCTCACATGCCCCCATAATGCAAAGCATCATGGACTGTATATGCAAATCACCACAACATATTATGTTGGTTCAACTTTAAGCAGGAATGCATGGTGCTGAAAGGCCTCTCACACAGTCTGCAAAGGGTGCCAGCAGAAGACAAAGGCATGTGTTTCGTCCTACCAGGACTCATCAGTGTGCCTCATCTGTATGACACCCCAGTGGAATGAACCAGCTACCCTAACTTGGTCTATTGGATTTGGGATATGGTGAGCACAATAGAAACAAAAAAGCTAAAAGACAAAGAACCTTATTGCATAAGCACTGAGGCAAGGGTTACCCCAAAGGGCATTGACCCTTCTAAGTATGTCTAAGAATAGTAATTTGCAGTACATGCTTTATAGGCATTCACTATACATTATTTGTGACTGAAAACTGTTTATCAACTTTAAGTGTCGTAAGAAAACTGTAAGTAATTTATGAATGCACAATAATAAGTCAATTTGAGTTTTATTATTGTGCCTTTGAAATAAGGTCATTTGGGGGTGTGGCCAAGCTGAGCACCAGGATGACAGCATAATCTGGGAGCTCTGCGCTCAACCACAGCATATTCTAACCATCCTGCATCCTCAGATTATATTTTACTACAAAACCTCCACTCCAGATTGTATTTATGGCCACCTCAGCAAAATGAACCAAGAAGCAGGCTCAGATCAGCTTTAAATCAGTGGGTGAAGCTCAGAAGTTAGGAGTCCGAGAGGCACTAGCCACTAAAGCAGCAACCAAACTGAGTTTAGAGGAAAACAGAGCCGCTCAGCACAGCTCTGAGGGGGCTTCCTCATCACTCAAACCCACGAAGTAAGCACTTTTGAAGAACCTAAAATATGAACTTACTACCCAAATGAGAGCCGGGTTTGAAAACATTAATGCCCAGCTTTCACATCTCCAGCAAATTGTAAACAGCATGGGCGACGTCCTGGAAAAGCATGGCCGTCACCTAAATGAGGTAGAGACACAGGTGACCGATAAAGAAGACAAACTACAGCAAATGAAATCCACTCTGAAATCAGGTCTGAAGGAAATAGAACAATTAAAAATCATCTTAGATGACCACGAAAACAGAGAGAGATGCTGTAATGTCAGAATAATAGGCTTACCAGAGGGGATGGAGGGCGGGGACTGTAGTAGCTTCATCAGGCCCTGGCTGTTAAAAGCCCTACAGCTAGACAGTGAGTCATCCCTGGAAATTCAATGGACCCATTACTCACCAGGTTACAGCCCCCTTCCCTCCCGTCACTTGCTAGTAAATGTTCTTAGATACCAAGATCGACAGTGAGTACTAGAAGCTGTGAGAAGAATAGGCCTGATCACTGTTAAGAGCAGCAGAATCAGCATTTTCCCCAACTACTCCCGAAAGCTGCAGACTGAATGGCAAGCCTTTCAAGATGTAAAGAAATGCCTCCATGACCTGCAGTGGCCATTCACACTGGTGTACCCGGCATGCCTGAGTGTACGTCATCAAGGCCAGGCTGTAAAATCCTTTATTGATCCCGAGGCAGCAATGATGTACATAAAAAAAGAATTCACCACAGAGGCAGCCAGTATCGAGGGTCACAACCGTGGCTCTTCTACCTGAATTGCCAACTGAACTTGCCAAGTACTGTTTTTAATGTTTGTAGTGAGCCGTTCGGAAGCAATTGGTGCAGTGGGGGTGAATTTTGGGCCTAGTTGTCTCTATACCATTTGATTTTGGTCCCCCCCACCATGGGCCTGTGCAACTCGACTTCTGGACCATCCATAAATGGGACCACACTGCCCTTGGCCGTCTGAGATGGTGCATATCCAGTTATACCTTTATCCATTGTGGTCTACCCTTATGTTGAGTGGAGTGCCTCTCAATACAGTAGAGCTTGTTTGGTCCAATGCATACCCGGATTTTCACATTTAAATCTGGACAATTGTGGATGTGAACTGTCTCATATCAAGAAGGGCGATGTTTAGTGGGAGCCAAAGTGGGATGAACTTACAGTATAAACCCCAAATATGTTCATTAACCCAGCAGCACACTCCTGATTAAGCTCCTCATTTCAACTCACTGTTTGTTGACTATCCAGCCTGGGAGAACAAGGCAGCTTAAACTCATTACTTTATTTGATTTTGGTTGTTTGAACTTTCCTTATGGCTACAGATCTTAGTCACTAGTAGTGAGTGCTGAGGTGGATGAACATGAATGTCTGCATTACTTTAGGCGTAGCATAAGTTCAGACCTGGGAATCTAGCTGGCGGTAGAATGTGAACTACAATATGTCTACAACCCGTTTGAAATGAAAGTGTCCTTTGAAAGCTGACTGTTATATTGCTCATGATAACAACTTTACTTTGACATTTTTTGGGGTGGGGGATAAGTTGAAGTTAGGTGGCTGGTGGAGGTGTGCTGCGATTGAGGGGGTGGCTTGGAGGAATGTGGTACCTTTATCACTCTGCTGAACCATAGTGAGGCATACACAGTCTAATCACAACAATTTAGTTTCTTCTTTACTTACAGGGGCTGGAGCTCTATGAATTACGCAGTCTGAGCATTTAAGGGCAAATACAGAGTTGTGCATTGAATTGGAAGGGATGCAGAGAAGGGGCTTCACTCCATTCTCTTCATAGACAGGTGCTCTCTCCCAGTACTCTGGCCTAACTCCTTTGCAAATATAATAGGTTGCCTTGTGGGTGGTGGAATCAGAGAATTTTTTCAGGTGCCCCTGCTGTCCTCCCTCCTACCGCATACTGTCCTAGTTGGTAATAATAGGGCAGGATGGTCTATTTATACTGCTGGCTTACATGGGGTGCAGCAAGGTGGAGAGTGCAACTTGGCTCATTCCACATAAAGTAGCGGGTATTGTAAGCATTCCAAACTCCAGGAGTGCATAGGAAGGAGGGGGGACCTACACAGTGGGTGGAATTTTTACTTGTCTTGTTCTTTTCCAGCTTGGATATTCAGAAGTGGTGGGATTGAAAGGGTTGTACTCCAGGTTTTCTAGTTCAAAGGCAAGGGAGAGGGGAGGGTTAGTTCTGGGTTTCCATATTTTGATTGTTTTTGTGGTTATTGGGTAAGTTTGCTGGGGGGTTGTGGGCAAAGGGAAGCATCTGTTTGGGATTCAGGGATTGAGGTTCTGTGGTTATACCAGTTACAAAAATCAGCAAGTTACTATTTTAACACAGAGGAGGGAAGCAAAATAATGATTGTTCATCTGGGTGCATAGGTTTTGATTCTAATGAGTTAATGGGAGTACTGAAATGTCTTTTTTGGAATGTCAACAGTCTTAAATAAGTAGTGAAGTGCAAGACAGTATGGTCTTATTTAAAAAAAGAAAAGGGGGCTATTATTCTATTACAAGAGACCCACATGGCCAAAGACGAATCAAACTGGCAAAAGCATGGGGTGACAATATGTTGGTAGTGCCCTATACTTCAAAAGTTAGGGGTTGGCGGTCTGGTTTCACCTGGGTCTAAGAGTGGCCATACATTCTTCTGTTTCAGAACCTTAGCGTAGATACCTAATAGTTGATGTGAGAGTTGAAGGGGTGAGACTCACCCTAGTATCCCTCTATGGGCCTAACTATGACCACCAGGAATTTTTCCACCTTGAGGCGCTGGTCCTGGCTCCTTATACAGACAACATCTTAATAGAAGCGGACTTTAATTCTTTCTGGGATCCAGCCTTAGATCACTGGGGGACCTGTCCCCACTCTTCACCAAAGAGCATTGGAGCCCTACGGGGGCTAGCTGATGAAAGGGCCCTGACAGAAGTATGGTGTAATTTCCACCTCCATGAGAGGGAATTCTCCTTTTATTCCCATGCACACCGCCATTATACCAGGCTGGATTATATGTTGGTGTCCCCTTTGTTGCTCCGGGGAAGGCCTGGGGACAAAGTATGTTCCAATCTGCATTTTAGACCATGCCCCTCTGGGGGTGAATCTTGGCGTGCTAAGCGGGGAACAGACAGCCACTCAGTGGCGGTTAGATCAGATGCTGTTAGTGGACCAAGATTTCAAAGCCCAGATGTCCACAGCAATTAAGGACTATCTATTACATAACAAGGTAGGGGACACCTCGGCCTCAATACATGGGAAGCCCTGAAGGCTTATGTGAGGGGGGCTGACCATCTCCTTTGCAGCCTATTGGCACAAAAAGGAGAAACAAGAGGAAACCGAGCTGGAGGAGAAGACAGCTGCTGTGGAGAGAAAGATGATGGAGGGGGGACTGGGAGCCTCACTGTGGGAGTTAAGATCTCATAAAGGTCACTTAAATCAACTAGTTTCCAACCGGATAGAGAGGGCCTTGTTCCTCTCCCACTCTGGAACATATTTTGATGGGGAGAAAGCTAGGAAGTGGTTAACCTTGCAAGCTCGGAAAAAACAAGCAGATAGGATGATCTTAAGTACTGAGACCCTGAAAGAAGAAACATCAACCTATCAAAAGGTTATAAACCAGGCATTCCTTGCTTTCTACCAATCCCTTTACACTACAGAGGTCCCACCAAACTCGAACCTGGCTGAGTTCTTTGGGTACATCTCCCTCTCCACTCTGTCCCAATATACAAAAGAAGCCCTGGATCAACCAGTCAACCAGTAAGAAATAAGAGACGCCATATGGAGTTCGATAACAGGTAAAGCCCTGGGCCCCGATGGCATAACACTATAGTTTTATAAGACCTTCTGGGTGGACCTAAGTCCAATATGTGCCCCATGGTAGAGGAAGTTTTACTGTTGGAACACATCCCACCATCCCAGACATTAGCGACTATCACAGTCTTCCAAAGCCCAGAAAAGACCCCACAAAGTGTGGATTGTACCGATCTATTTCTCTGCTTAATGCAGATTATAAAATAATTGTTAAGATCATCGCAGCTCAGTTGGAAAGTGTTACCTAAGCTGGTACACCCAGATCAAGGGGACTTCATCAAGGGGCAGCAAGCCAAATATAATTTCTGGCGCACTCTTAACATCATACAACGGTGGTCTGGGAGGGAAACAGGTGGCAGTCGGGGTCTCTTGGACTTAGACATGGAGAAGGCCTTTGAGTTGAGTGGCCCTTCATGTTCAAAGTACTGGAGAAGTTTGGACTGGGCCCTAGATTCAGGTCCTGGGCTGGCACCCTGTATGAGGCTCCACAGGCCCAGATTTTGACCAATGACTACCTCTCATCCCCCTTTAACTTATCCAAGGGCACAAGGCAAGGTTGCCCTCTGTCACCACTTTTATACATCCTAATGATTCAGGTCCTAGCTACAGTGATTTGGGCACATCCTGACATCCAGTGGTGTAACCATGCTGGGGAGAACCACATAATATCTTTGTTTGCAGATGATGTGCTGTTATTCTTATCCCAACTGGAGACAGCTTTACCACCCTTGTCCAGACTTTTCCAGACATACAGTCCCCTGTCAGGCCACAAAATAAACTGGGCAAAGAGTGAATGGCTTCCAGTGAGAGCCAATGGTATCTCCATAAAAATAATTAATGCCATCATACACCCAGCAGCAAAAATAAAATACTTAGGGATAATCCTACCTAGAAAATTGTCTACCATTGGGTCCTTAAACTATAAATTCCTTCTGAAAAAGATCAAAGCTGACTGTGAGCACTGGCACTCCCTCTCCCTGTCTCTACTAGGTAAGGTTAATTTGGTCAAGATGTGTATATTACCCCAATGTCTGTACGTCTTCCAAACCTTGCTCATCCTCATATCAAATAAATACTTTACAATGTTTAGAGGCTATGTCACCACATTGTTGTGGCACAACCATAAGCCATGCATAAAACGAGAAACCCTATGGAGACCAGTCACTAGAGGGGGCCTGGATTTACCTAATTTTTGATTATACTATTTATCTGCCCAGGTTGCCTTCCTTGGAGATCTGATTCCTCGGAGGGGCCTGGAGAGGACTTAATTGAGAATGGAGGAACAGGTGGAGGCCAACTGCATCTATATGTCCCTCCTGGCACCAGCACTGGCCAAGCCAGTGGTCAAATGGATAGAAAACCCATTTCTCCATGCCTTGGTAAGGGCATGGCTGTCAGCAAACATGCCGTTAAAGTATTCTCAATCTGTCTCCCTGAGATCTAGTATACGGCATTCACTATGGGAAAGTTCTCTGATCCCAATCCCATTGTACAGGGAATTGATAAGTTGAGAATGCAAAGGCCTGAATACTATCACACAGTTATACGAGGGTGGCATTATGTTATCCTACCAACAGCTGGTGGGGACCTTTGGCCTCCACCCCTCTGGTTTCTTTGTTTACCTTCAGGTGAAACATAGAAACATAGAAGTTGACAGCAGATAAAGACTGCAAGGCCCATCCAGTCTGCCCATTTTTTCTACCTTATGAATGTGCCATAGGCCTGTACTCTGTCAATGGCCTATCTATTCATACTCATCTGTATTGCTCCCTTATGCCTATCCCATGCCTGTTTGAAGCTCTGCACTGTATTCATATCCACCACTTCCTAAGGTAGGCCATTCCATGCATCCACCACCTTTTCTGTGAAAAAGAACTTCCTCACATTACCCCTTAAACAGCCTCCCTCTAATCTCATGCTGTGTCCTCTTGTCTTGCTATTTTTCTTATATTGAAACATGTTAGACTCTTTCACCTTGTTAATGCCTTTAAGATGTTTGAATGTTTCGATCATATCACCTCTCTCCTTCCTTTGCTGTAGGTATACATATTGAGCTCCATTAATCTGTCCTCATATGTTTTCTGATGCAGTCCCTGAACCATTTTGGTTGCCCTTCTCTGGACTTCCTCCATTTTGTTAATGCCCTTGTGCAGGTTTGGCCTTCAGTACTGCATGCAATGCTCCAGATGGGGCCTAACCAGTGTCTTGCAAAGAGGGGGGTCAGGCAGGATCCACACCTCAACATCCCTCTAGCCTTACCTACTGCTTTAGTGGTCTGTTTGGATGATTTCAGGTCATCTGTGATGATGATGCCCAAGTCTCTTTCTTTCCTTGTGATTGCCAGCAACTCTTCTCCCAACCTTTAGGCGGCTTCAGGGTTTCTCTTTCTTATGTGTATGATCTTGCACTTCTTTACATTAAACCCCAGTTGCCACTCTTCTGACCATTTTGCCAATTTATCCAGATCTCTTCTCATTCTGTCCACTCCATCTGGATCATCTAATCTGTTGCAGATCTTGGTGTCATCTGCAAACAGACAAACCTTACCCTCCAGTTCATCTGCAATGTCACCGATGTAGATGTTGAAGACGACTGGCCCCAGGACTGATCACTGAGGTACCCCACGTGTGACTTGCAACTCTTCTGACTGTATACCATTTACCACCACTCTCTGTTTTCTGCCCGACAACCAGTTTGCCACCCAGTTGACCAACTTCTGACCCACACTGACCCTACCCAGCTTATATGTGGAACAGTATCGAAAGCTTTGCTGAAGTCAAAGTAGGTGACATCAACTGCACCCCCCCTTGGTCCACCACTCTGGTTACCTAGTCAATGAAATCTATGAGATTAGTTTGACAGGACCTTCCTGTTGTAAACCCATGCTGTCTTGGATCCTGTGCTCCTATGGATTCCAGGTGTTGCACTATCCTTTCCTTAAGGAGTGCCTCCATAATCTTGCCCACTACTGAGGTAAGACTGACTGGTCTGTAGTTCCCTGCTACCACTCTTGTGGAGATGGATCACAACAGCCCTTCTCCAGTCTTTTGGGACCTCTCCTGTGCTCAGAGACTCACTAAACAGTTCTGATAATGGCTCTTCTTCTTCCACCCTTAGCTCCTTTAGTACCCTGGGATGCATGCCATCAGGTCCCATTGCCTTGTCCACCCTGAGCTTAGCGGGCTCTTGTAGGACCCTTTCTTTTGTGAAGAGACTAGTGCACACCTCCCTCCTCCCTGAGTCCATAGTGCTGAGCTGTAGGCTCTGCTCTACCTTCTCCTCACTAAATACTGAGCAGAAGTATCTATTTTGGATATATGCTTTTCCTTGGACCTCCTCCACACAGTCTGCCTTATCCTCTTTGATCTTAACAGTACCCCCTCTGGACTTTCTCCTTTCACTAATGTATCTATAGAAAGTCTTGTCCCCTTCTTTTACTGTTCATGCTAGTGTTTCCTTGGTTTGGGCCTTTGCCTGCCTTACTGCTTTCCCTGCTTCCCTTAGGGAAGTTTGACATACCTCCCTATCTTTGTCCCGCTGCGTTCCCTTATATTTCCTGAAGTCCAGTCTTTTGGCCCTGACCTTTTCTGCTACTGTTTTTGAGAACCAAAGTGGTTTTCTCCTTCTTTTGCTCTTGCTTTTCTCTCTAACACAGTGGGATGTAGCTTCAAGTACGCATCCTTAATACTTGCCCACTTTGCCTGTACTCCCTCACCTATTTTCTTCTGTTGAGAAATAGACTGGGAGGAGGAGTTGGGAGAGGGGGTGCCCCCTCCATCCTCTGCACTAGAAGAGATGCTATTTGGCCCCTCATTGGGTTGGTGGTCCAGGCCTATTAACCAAATGTTACAGACTCTTGCTGGATGCCCTACCAGATTCCTTACTAGAGCTACATACTAAATGGGAGTGGGACCTGGGGGCTGGGACTCTTGAGGATCAGGCCTGGGATAGGGCCCTAAAGATGAGTATGACATTTTCCATGAATAACAGACTGCAAGCCATCCATTTAAATGGGCTACATAGAACATATTTCACTCCCTATGTTGCCCATAAGATAGACTCAGACCATACAAACCAGTGCCCAAAATGTAAAACAGCACAAGGCACCTTTTTCTGTATGATTTGGTCTTGCTCAAGAGTGGCTAGGTTTTGTCGAGCAATTAAAGGACTTCTTAATCAGGTCCTGAACACACTTATTCAGCCCCAGGTTGGAGAGGTCCTCCTTGAACGTCCAGGAGCTATCACTCACTGAGCTAGTACAATGTATGAAAATAGAGCGTATGCAATATACGGTTTGGAACCAGCAGCAGAGATACCAGAAAATGTGGGGCCTGCTGGACACAGCAATGCTACACCCCGGGTTCCCAACCTTTTAAATTCTGGGCTGCCCTATAGTTTCTAGCAGACACTCTTTAAGGGTCACTAGATGGGTTACCTGGTGACATGGAGTGATAGAGAAGTCGGCTTGAGGCAGAAAACCTATGCATTGAGAGTGAGGAAACATATGGGTGTTGGGCAGTTGGCGTTCCAATTGAAGGTGGGCCCTTTCCTCCCCCCCCCAGGGGACTGGGGGAGAGGTGAGTGGCCCACAAACCACATTAATATGATGATGCAAAAAGCGATGAATATACATTCTGAACATAATATTTCCTAACAGAAGGCTATATGTTTTTTTAGTCACCTGTATATTGATGATGTTTAATAATATTTAGTACCTTGACTTCTCTCCAACTGGTAATGTATGACAAGTTGCACCATGTCATGACAATTTGTAAACTTGCCAATGAATAAAATAAAGTTTACACAAAAAAAAAGAAATGCGGTCACTTAACTAAATATATTACATTTTTAGATGATTTAGGCAATCCCCTGAAGAAACCTACAAACCCTACATGGAATGTAGAGGGTAATGTTATAAGAAATAAACAATATATCTGAAGAAATTGAATGCATATTTCATGACTTCTTTGCATCCCCCCTCCCCCCCCCAGTTTAGCCCTTTACATGGATCTGCATCTTGGGATGGCAGTACTTTAACCATTCTACAGTCTATATAGTTTCCTGTGGCTTTGCCTTGCTTTGCAAGACATCAGCATTTTGTTACTTTAGAACTACCACAAAATACTTAAAGTGAGGGGCTTGCATTGGATTGGGTAAAAGTCCTTAAGATAAACAGACATTGTGGACTTTAGAATAGTAATACTAAAAGCTTGTCCTATTCTAGGATGTAATCAAAGGAGAAGTTTACCTTGTATCAATTTGAATGAAGTTATTTCTAATGGAATCAGTGGAGTGCATACCCTTCACCAGATATTAAATACAAAAAGTCCCAATACACAATTTGAGCAAAGGGGTGGGGGATGTGCCATATATGCTAAAACATCCCTCAAGCCACTATTAGTCCCACTTCCCTTGCCCGACCATGGTGCCCAGGCCATTACTATCAAAGTAGCCCTTGGTGCCCCTGTTAAACCCCTTTACATTATGGCAGTTTACATCCCACCAACCAACCAGAAACCAGCATTTGATTCTATTCTTTCTGCAATCACATATCTTCCCCCTTAAAGTGAACTAATTATAATGGGTGACTTTAATGTGAACTGGCAGCCTCTACGTCAGCTGCTTTCAAAGACACAACATGTGCATATGACCTTACCCAAGTAGTAACGTCACCCACTAGGCTGGACCCTCGGTCAGGATCCTCCTCTCTTATAGACCTTATCTTTACTAACCACCCAAACCACCTTACCAAAGTTAGCGTGCTCCCTGATGTACTTAGTGACCACTCCCCGGTCGCATGCTGGTGGTCAAATAAAACCACTCCCAGTAAACCTAAAATCTCCACCCAAAGGCACCTCAAAAAAGGTGCCCTCTCCCACCTTAGGGTGTACCTCTCCACCTATAATTGGGAGTCTGTTCATGCTGCCCAATCCTTGGACGCAGCGCTCACTGCATTTATTACCATTTTCAATGCGGCCTGTGACTTATTTGCCCCCTTCTCAAAATTGGTATTAAAATCCTGGAACACCCCTTGGATTACCCAGTCCCTCCTTCATATGATGCACCATAGGGATAACCTCTGGCACAGGGCACTATCATCACAGCTGCCACATGATAGACAGCTCTACAGAGAAGCGCAAAATAAATGTACAAAGGCTATCCGGCAAGCCAAGGCCACATACTATCAACAAGCCTTCACTACCACATGGAGCTCTGGGAAATCTTTCTGGAGCAATGTTAAGGAACTTTGTGGGAAAAACTCTAACCCCGACCCTACCCAGCTCCTAGTTCAGGGCACCCTCTCACAAGACCCCACCGCCATAGCCGACACCCTGAACAACACCTTCACTGACCTTAGCTATGTCCTTCCTCCAAATTTCTTTGACCCCATTTCCTGCACAGCCACCACCACACCTTGTTCTCATACACACCCTCCTTTCAGGCTGCGCATAATCTCCTGCAATGAGGCTAAATGCTACCTCTCAAAAGCCCTGCAAAATGTACGTTTTAGTAGTGACTCCCTTGATCTTAAAATCCTTAGACTTACGCTTACTGAGACACTACCGCATCTCACCAAACTCCTCAACTTCTCTCTTTGCCGTGGCCAAATCCCTACTCTATGGAAGAGGGATATTATCACACCTATCCTAAAAAAAGGTGATCCAACAAACCCTAGCAACTATAGACCCATTACGATCCTCCCTCCCCTCTCAAAGGCACTAGAAAGAATTGTATCCGACCAACTCACAGAATACCTTGACAGATATGGACTCCTCTGCCAGGAGCAACATGGTTTTAGAAAAGGGCACAGTACTACCACAGCACTACTAGATTTCACGTCCTACATTCATGAAGCACTCGATCAGGGGGCTGCAGTTGGAGCAATCTACATTGATTTGACTAAGGCATTCGACACTGTCAATCATGAGCTACTTCTGCATGCCCTTGCATCCCTCAATATTGCACCCGATACTAACTCATGGTTTAAAACTATCTGTCTGACAGATCACAACAGGTAAAAATTAGAGAAACACTCTCCCCCAAAAAAACGGTCCTTGCTGGTGTCCCTCAAGGGTCGATACTTGGCCCCTTATTGTTCACTCTCTTTCTAAACTCACTCCCTCAAGCCTGTAGTGGAAAGCTATTGCTTTATGCCGATGATGCGGTGCTTTACTGGAAAAATACCAATCTCACCCACCTCCAAAATACGCTTCAAGGCTGCTTTAGGGAGCTGGAGGGCTGGTTCACTGAACACCGGCTCATACTTAACTATGATAAAACAAAATCCATGATGTTTGCCCATCGACAAAACCCCCTCAATACCGCACAGCTCTCTCTGACAAACATACTGGGCACCCACATTGAACAGGTCTCCTGCTTTAAATATCTTGGCATCACACTTGACACATCCCTTACATACCATCAACATATTAAGACTCTCTCCACCTCTGTCAATACCCGTCTTGGCATCCTCTACAGACGTAGACATTGCCTCCCCCCACAGGCCCTAAGGCTTGCGGTTATTAGCTCTGTCCTTTCATTAATTGACTATGGTATAACTATTTATGGCGCTGCTGACCAATCGGCACTTAACAGCATCAGAACAGCACTCAATAAAGCCTGCCGCTTGGTCACAAGCAGTCCTAGACAGACACATACCTGCTTACTCTACTCTCAAGTGGGCTAGCTTACCTTTGAAGGGAGGCTTAAATATCACACCTGTCTCCAAGCCAAAAAGATCCTTATGAAACTCACACCAACCGAATTACACCGGCTCATCCAACTGGCCCCCAATAGGAGCACCCCAAGATGGCTGGCCGGGACCACCTTCAAAGTCCCCATCTGTAGGACCTCGCTAGGACAAAGATCCTTCCGGTATCGTGCCCCCCTCTGGCTTAACAACATACCGTCTGCCGTCCTACTCACCCCCACCCTAAGTCAATTCAAATCAGGGACCAAGTTTTCTCTCCTCAACTCAGTGACCTGCAAATGTTCCCCTTCTGTCCCCTGAACTGGCTGACCACAGGGACCACCTCACCGACTTGACCTTCTCAACCGCCAGATTTCCTTTAACCGTGCCGTAGCGCTAACCATATCCAGTATTGTTGAATCATGGTAATTGTCCTGTTGGAAACCTCTAACCAAACGGCCGCTACTGTGTAACCTTACGATTTCCTTCTGACGAGTAGCTTTAACATATGCTATGATGTTAATATCTGTCGTATTGTAATGACACTGGTTTTGTGGAATTTTGAACACTCTGTTGTTGTTGTGTCCTGTCCTGAATGACGCGGAGCCTTTGCAAAGGAGTCCTGGACTCAAAGGTTGTAATTCCGACATGTTCAATAAATAAATAAATAAACCAGCCAACAACTCCATCTTCAGGCTAACCGAAGCCTGGGGAAGCGAAAGAGCATCACACACCAACCCCATATTTTAGACCCCTCTGGCATTAAACTTGGAAACAATTTAATCAAACAATTTTAATGTGAAAATATTAAAAGTTCAAATGCTGACTCTTGTAGTGCACTGGGTCTTTCATAACTTTTTAATGTCACCAATTATTCCCCTGCTCTGTCAAGCTCCAGTCCCAGGAACCATGAGAATGCACAATACCTTTAGATATCATCGATGTTGGAGTTCAGTTCATTCTAGCAGAAGGAGAACTCCCTTTTGATCTTCTGTTCCAGATGACCAATGTGTTGGATCAGAAAATAGAACTGCTTCCCACCATAGAAGAGTTTAACGATTGCTGGCATGAGCAGAACATGGTGAATCCCCAGCTGCCTAAGTCTCGCCTGAACACTGTCAAAACTTTTTCACCATTGGTGAGCGGCAAAATTTAGGTCTGGGAACATGTGAACAATTGCCTCTCTCCAACTGCTAAGATCCTTCTACTTAGAAGCTTTCAGAACTGCATCTCTCTCTGCCATGAGTCCAAGCACCATTAAAAGCATTCATAGGCTGGAAGAGTTTATATACGACATACAAAATTGCCAGAAGATTAAGGCCTTATGGTCTATCAAGTCTGCTTGACTGTGCAGTTAGCAGCCCTTATACTACAGCTGCCCCTCCCTACCTTCCCCCACTCATGACCCTCCCCCTTACCCTGTCCCATCCCCTTTTGAAGCAGCACACTGTTTTACAGGATATCACTTCTTTGGCAATGTATTCCACTCAGACACCACTCTCTCCGTAAAAATGTGTCTCCTCATTTCCCTCCTGAACCTTTCCCCTTCCAATCTCAGATCGTGTCCGTGAGTGTCCCTCCCCCTCCTAAATTTGAAAAGCCCTTGCATGCCTGTCTTATTTAGTCCCTTCATGTACTTTAAGGTTTCAATCATGTCCCCCCTGTCCCTTCTTTCCTCCAGGCAGTACATGTTCAGCTCCCTCAGCCTGCTGTCATAGGGTAAGTCCCGTAGACCATGGATCATTTCTGTTGCCCTGCCCTGCACCACCTCCAGTAACCTAATGTCCTTCTTCATGTACGGTCACCAGAACTGCACACAGAACTCTAGGTGTGGTCTAACCAGTGACCTAAATAGCGGCAGGATCACCCCCCCCCCAGAGGATATGCTACTGGCAATACAACTCAGCATCCTGTTGGCCTTTGCAGCTGCCTTTCTACACTGTGCTGAGTTGTGCATTGCTCCCATTATGATCGTCCCCAGATCCTTCTACTCTGTCTTGGCCAGTTGAATCCCCCCCCCAAGCTGGTAGCTCCTCCTTGGGTTTTTGGCATCGAAATGTAGCACCTTACATTTCAGGGCACTGAACCCCAGCTGACAAGTGTCCGACCAGGCCTCAAGTTTGGCCAGATCATCTTGCAACCTATGCCACACGCACCCTCTTAAGTTATCCACTACTGCTCCCATATTGGTGTCATCTGCAAACAGACTGATCTTGCTCTTGATGCCTATTCAGATGTCTGCTATAAAGACCCCAAACAACACCGGTCAAAGTACAGAGCCCCGTGGCACCCAGCTTGTCAGCACCCTGGGAGATGAAAGCTCCCCTTCCACCACCACCCTCTGCTGTCTCCCTTGCAGCTAGTTCACTACCCATCCCACCATCTTCACCCCTGCCTCTGTGCCTTCCAGCTTATTTCCTAGCCTCCTATGTGGCACCGAATCAAAGGCCTTACTGAAGCCCAGGTACAGGACATCCACTGCATGGCCCTTGTCTAAATGCCTGGTTGCCCAGTCATAGTACTCCACCAGGTTGGTCTGACAGGATCTGCCTGAGACAAACCCATGTTGTCTGCCATCCTGCAGCCCATTAACCTCCAGGAAGGAAACCAACCTCTGCTTCAGAATTGTCTCCATCAGCTTTCCCTCAATGGATGTGAGGCTCATTGGTCTGTAGTTTCCTGGCTCATCTTTGGGGCCACTCTTGTGGAGGGGTACCACGACTGCCATCCTCCAGTCCTGAGGTACACTCCCCAAGTCCAGGGAGGCATTGAACAGGTCTGCCAAGGGTTCTGCCAGGACTTCTGCTATCTGACCCAGGCACCTTGCTCCCCCGCAGTGCCCTCAAGCCCTCCAGTACCCTGCCCAATGTGATATCCACATCTGTCACCTCTCCCATGCCCACCCTCTCACCCCCTTTGGGGTATAGCTCCCCCTTTCTCTTTAGTAAATACTGAGCTGAAGTACTCATTTAACACTTCTGCCTGTTCTCCCCCTGTTTCCACCCAGCCCTCTTGATCCTTACTGTTTCGTCCTTACAACTCCTTTTCTCCCTGATGTACCTGAAGAAGTCCATCTCTCCCTCTTTGATGCCCTGTGCTAGCCTGAGTTCCTGGACGCCATGACTGCCCTGACTGCTCTTGTCACCTCCCTTGACTCCTTCAGGTATTCCACCCTGTCCTCCCCTCTCCTTGTTTTCTTGTACCTTCTAAAGGCATCTCTTTTCTTCTTTACTTTTTCCATGACCCCCCCACTCACCCAGCCAGGCTTCTTGGCCCTAGCCTTCTTACTCTAGACCCTTGTACATGTTGTGGTTGCCTCCTCAATTCCCAGTTTAATGACCTCCCACTTCTGGTTAGTGTCCATATTTGGATGGATCCTGGCCAGATACCCCTGTACTATTTCCCTCAACCTCCACAAGTTGGCTCTCCTGAAGTCTAACATCCTTGTGCCCATTTCTACTCCCCCTTTCCCCATGTTTATCATGAACCACACTGAGTGGTGATCACTTCCCAATAGTGGTTCTTCCACTCTCAGCTCCCTCACAAACTCATAATTTGCCAGCACAAGGTCTAGGGTGTTCCCTAACCTGGCTGGCTCATTGACCAACTGCAATAGGAAGCTGTCCTGGAAGGTGTCCAGAAGTACCTGCTCCCTCCTAATCATGGTGGCTGGGGTTCCCCAATCCACTCCCGGCAGGTTGAAGTCCCTCACAATCACCATGCTGTCCCTCCTGCAGGTCCTTCTGATCTGTCCCGCTAGTTCCCTCTCTAACTCATCAGTCTGAGATGGTGGCCTGTACTCCACTCCAATCCTGAGAGCCCTATTTTTGGAGTCCTGGAGCTGCACCCATAATGACTCCGCGCTGCCCTCCTCCCCTTCCTCCCCGACACACTTCAGTCCTTACCTCACATACAGCACCACCACCCCCTCCTTTCCCTTTTACCCTTTCTCTCCAAAATAACCTATTCCCTGGTACTGCTAGGTCCTAGTCATGGTAATGGTTGGCCCATGTCTCGGTGATGGCCACAATGTCCATTTCCCCATCTGCCATGAGAGCCTGTAACTCTGCTGTTTCATTCCCTAGACTCCTAGCATTCAAGGTTACCACCCTCCACCCCGCTTCCTTCCACCCCTCTCCCTACTTGCTCTCCCTTTCTAGCATCCCCTCCTGACCTCTCCCTAAGTCACTCACTGCTAGTATGGGGGGTAAGCTCATTCCGCTTCCCTTCCTGTGGATCCTGCCTGACTCCTGCCCACCTGCCATCCCCTCTTCTATTTTAAATTCTCATTATTTGCTAAATATTCCCCTGGTTTCTGTTTCAATACCCTCCTTCCCTCCTTACTCAATTGTAATCTGTCCTTGGTGTAGAGATCCTTGCCCTCCCAAGTCCTTCCCCACCCCCTCCCA
Organism: Neoceratodus forsteri; assembly: GCA_016271365.2. Lineage (NCBI taxonomy): Eukaryota > Metazoa > Chordata > Ceratodontiformes > Ceratodontidae > Neoceratodus > Neoceratodus forsteri. Next base: position 311,653,058 of record CM028134.1, on the reverse strand, counting down.
CCAGCCTATACCCTTTGGACTGACACCATTCTCTTAGCCAGATGTTAAATTCCTCTATCCTCAGCTTCCTTGCCGTACTCGCCTTGGGTACTGGAAGTACCTCTGAGAGAAAGTTACTCATTTTCCTGCATTCTCACAACTCAGGCCCAGCTCCTCAAACCTCCTCTGGACTACATGTACCGTATTTCCTGCCAGGTCATTTATTCCAAAATGCAGAACTATGTCAGGTTTTTCCCTATCCCTCTTATCATACTTCAGAACAGATTGACCCACCCTTCCCGCTGTCATGCCTGGCATGGCCTCCATCCATATGCAACTATGCCTCTCCCCCTTGGTTCTCCATCTGATCCTTTCAGAACTGAGTTTCCCAGCACTAGGATCCCACCCTTGTTTTCATGTTCTGCTCACATTGTCTTTCCTTTATCCCATCCTCTTCCTCTCCATTTCTTCTTCTGCTCCTCTCCTCCAGCGCAGCTGTTCTCCCTTCCACTCCTGTTGTAATGCTCCCTGCCTTTACTCTATTCTTCTGCTCCCCTTTTTCCTCTGATTTTACCTCTCCTCTCCACCTGCCTCCTTCCCCAGATGCATCCCTACCCTTTTCGTCTCATACCTCCCCTCCTCCCTTCCCCACCACCTTCCTTACTTGACCAGTCCCCTATACCATACCCCCTCAACCCCTTGACCCCCCTCCCATTCCATTCTCACCTTGTCTGTCATCAGCTCCTCTGCACTGCACTCCCCCATCACTCCCGATCCTGATTTTTTGATGCCCCATCACAACCACCTATTTCCTCCATCCTTCTGCTCGCCCCCTACTGCTGCAGATTCTGTGACTGTTAGACTCCTCCTCCTCCTTCCCTCCCATCCTCCTTTCTCCCCTTTCCTGCTCTCATTTGTCCTCTGAACCAGGACCCCCTGTATCCTCTCCTCATCTACCACCATATTCCCGCTCCTCCACCACCTGCCTCTTTGATCTGTCCTCCCCCCACAGTTACCCTCCTTCCCTCCCCAGCCACTGAGTTGTCCAAAATCACAGCCCTCAGTCCCCTCCTCAGCTCTATTTGTAAACAGCTGTTCTCATTTCTAAGCTACCTTATTTGCCTGCACACCAAGCACCCTCCCGCTCTTCACGCAACATTCAGAAAGATTGCCACCCCGCAGTTGTTGCAGCCTACCACACTTCCCATCCCACTGTTCACCCACCAGTGTCCACCTTGATTTTGGTAGAAGGATACCCATTTCACCCCCATGACCCCTTTCATCCACCTTTCCAGTTGCACCCACGATTCCCCCAGCTCCCAGATACCTTACCCACATGTAAAAGTTAGCCAACCAACAAAGTTTACCCCCCAAATCAACTGCACAGGCAGAGTTAAAAAACAATCAGCCAAGGAGTTCCAAGGCAGTGGCTGGTCCAGTCACACCCACTTAGAAGATGCTAGATGCTTCCACAACTGTGACAGAAAAAAACAGAGGCCCCCCCACGATAGCCCAGCAGCCTGAAGCTGCTGAAATCAAATACAAAGGCAGTGAAATTAACAGAATTCCAGTCAGAAACAGTTCAAATCACCAAACAGCACTGATTAAACCCACAGGAACATACCCCCTTCCAGTACAAGCTAAGACAACAATAAAATCAAAATAGCAGGAACAAATACTTCCATTTTTAGTTCATCCTACAACAGCAAGAACAAACCCTGTCCTGTGGTTCATCCTCCTTCGGACTCTAAAATCCAAACTGGAACAATTAGCTTAAAATGGCTCCTGGATAGGTTCTCCTTCCCCAGCCTTCCTCAAACAAGGCTAAATCTGTTTGCAGCTTCCTGTGCAACCACACAGAACAGAATTGCAGTCAGAAACAGTTCAAATCCCAAACAGTACTGATTAAACCCCCAGGCACATACCCACTCCCAGTACAAGCTAAGACAACAATAAAATCAAAACAGCAGGAAGTAATAGCTTGGCAGGGGAGTTTGCTGCTGCTGTGGTAATACAGGCTCTGGGGGTTATGGGATACACCTTCTGGACTGAGATCCAGCTCTCAATGTGCAATATGTCTGACAACCACCCATTGGCAATTTCCTGTGGGGATTCCACTTCTAACCCCTTCAGTAGTCTTAAAATTCTGAGTTATGTTGCTGGTGCTCCATTTTCAAGCTTTTCCAGCCTCCATGAAGGAGCCTATTCTCCTTTGCGAGGCCTGCCATCACACTTAATGCTCAATCCACCTTCTGTCTAGCGTCTGCAGTCCCTTGTTTTACAGCTGCTAACTTCGGGCCCAGAACTTGAATTTTAGAGATAAACTCTTCCAAACACTTATTGATGGCCTGATTAGAATGAATAAGGGTTGTACTAGATGACTGCCTTGGATCCCTTTTAGGAGGTAGCAGGCTCGAGTCTGCACTGGTGGTTAGCCTTGTGTCTTTTGACTTTGTGCCATTAGCCACATTATTTTCTTGGTTTATTCAACCCATAATTTCTGTATTTCTCATTCATTTTCACCCAAAGTAGGATAAAAAGATGTAGTAATATCAGTTCTGTCAGGCAAATGAAACATGACTCATTTTAGTAACAAAAAGTTGTATTTTTCCCAAATATGAGAATGTTCTTTGTAAAGCTTCTTAGAAATCCTGTCAACTGCTCAGGATCTTGCTCCACCCCAATGAACTAGGTGTTGACCGACAAAAATCTTGACTAGATATAGTAATCAGTGCAGGAAACCCTGGCATTGTTGACAGGGTAGTGTCAAAGGGGGAGACAGTGGTAGAAGCATTTGAAAGAGTTCAGACATTGTCTGTAACAGCATCTCAACATAGGCTGAAAGGATCGACAACAATGGATCTGTTGATGGGAGAGCAGAATCAGCTGTGAATCCCTTGGCAGGGGACTAATGCCAGTGGCAGGAGTTGTTTGTTGATTTAGCAGATGTGTCCTTTTTCATTGACAAATTTACAACTGGCACCATTGACCATGCAGAGTGTCGGGTCAACAGCAAGCTGTGGGTAGAAGGTACTGCTGACTATGGTGAAGCCATCGATGACACATTCTCTTTTTCCTCCATTGGCTTAAGTTTTAAACATTCTTCCAAGGCCTTCTTCAAACATCTCTGTGTAGCCTGATTAAAGCCCTTGCAAATGCTGCAGGCCTTCGTATAATGAGAAATGCATGCACAATGGATGCCCACAGAGTAAGCATTGTTCTAGCAGATTTTAACTTTACTGCAATAACAATAGTAGGACAGTGGTTTGTTTCCTTTCTTTCTTTCTTTCTTTCTTTCTTTCTTTCTTTCTTTCTTTCTTTCTCCTCTCTCTCTTTCTTTCTTTTTCTTTCTTTCTTTCTTTCTTCCTTCCTTCCTTCCTTTCTTTTCAGTTTAGTATACTTTCTGCCCCTTTCACCCTGACCAGCCCACATAAGTTCTGTTGCTCCACCCAGCTCCATCTCCAGCCATCTTTGGAACTTACCTCCACTCTCATTCACTTGTGGATGAACTCCCATTGTAATGGTTGCCAGGGGTTGGGTCTTACTTACCCAGACAAATTTGTAGTGTCAGTCCTGGAGCAGAGAACCCAATCAATGGTGTACGGCCTACGGCAGGTGGAAGACAGCATTCTGCATGGTTGGGAGGGTTTTTCATTTTTCTTTGTTCTCACCCACAAGTGTCAGGAAGACATGAGCGAAGCAGCTTGCATCATGCCACCATCGTCCATCGTCCCTCAGTCCTTGGCTGAAGCTTGCACTGCCACCTGTGGTTACTCTCTCTCCCCCACCCCAAGGAGGTGAGCATCATGGGATGCTCAGCCATCCTCCCCCGACCAGCCCTCTGATGACCCAGACTCATTCCCAAACCTGGGCCATTGGCATCATAAGCGGTAATACTACCAATGCACTGTTGAGCTGGCTGGTTCCTTTTCTTTTGTAAGTGACATAAACAATTAAATAAAATAATAAAGCAGTAGAAGCATTAGTGATACTTGTAAAGTTTAGCAACATTCTTCAGTAGTGGTGGACTGATGAGCATCTGACAGCAGGAAAAAGAACTGAGGTATGATGGGGAAGCTCACATTATATAGGCAGCCTGAGCCAGCAAACGTTCCCTGCTGGTCCTGATGCCGACAGCTTACAGTTCAATGATGTGGCTCAATGGAGGGAGATATCCTTAAAGATCATATGTTTTGATTTATTCACTGTCCGTAGAGATTGCTAATGTAGCTGGTAGTTCTATTTCAGTTTCATTTTTTTTCTTTTTAAGAGTGAAAAACAGACTGCCCACCATAATGGTGCTACCACACAAAAACATGTTTGTTTACAGTTCTTGATCAACTCCCACTACACCTTTTCTGGTCTTGGGAATGTGCCCAACACAGTCCAGACACTCATACTGCAGTGGGGAGAGAGGAAAATATTGCTTTATGAGTGGCTGCATTGCTTGGGTTTGTTCATAATGCTCAGAAAGTATGCAATATGAGTTGATCAATTATTGAAACAATCATGGTTGGATATATCTATGCCATTAGCATGTATTTCAGTTCTACTATGACAGGAAGCAGATTCAACAACTAGCAATATCACTGAACTTTAAGTAGTAGAGGGATGTGTGTGGTGTGGGGTGGTGGATGCTAATTTGGGGGGGCAGGGTGGTGTGAGTTAGTGGGTAAGGGGAAAAATGTGTCATAAAAGCCATTGATGGACATTCATCTTTGTTACAGGTTTTAGAAAAAAGAGAAATGATGACCAATGAGGAACAGTTTTCTTTTTTTCAGGGACTGACAGTGTAGAATGTGTATCCCAGTGTCAGAATGTTGCTTGGCGACATTAGGCGCGGGCTTCCCAGTGGCACACACAATTTGGGGGGGTTATAGAATTAAGAAGCACCACTTTGGGGGAGTAGGAGCTTAACTGGCACCAGGGCTTGAATGCCCATGTTTCAGCAACTATGTAATACTTGCAGCGGGACTGAGCATACCAGCCACTGGGGTTTTGAACTTAACTGGTCCTGCAGAACAAGGGGAGATACTGGCAGCATGATTGATTACACAATGAAGGTTCAACATAAGAAAAAATAAAACTGTACTGATAGCAGTGGCAGGAGAAAGTGACCAATATAAATAAATAAAAAGATGGTGTTGGAGGAGGGGGATATTGGTGACAGAATTGAGGAGCCACTATCAGTAGTAAAGGTTAGCATGGTGGACATGCCACACTATGAGGCAGGGGCCACAGGCACACAATCTTGGATGTGCTGGCATAACCTGACACTACAAAATGCAGCATTGTACATGAAACGAAGGCTTTAGTGTACCATACAGGCATGTGCATGGCCCCTCACTCGGTGTAAACAAAACCATCTTGTAATTTTTTTTTTAATATTTTTTATTCATACAAACTGTAATCAATACATACTCATAATACAACATTTTTAAACTAAAAAAATAATGATACAATACAATAATGATGAAAAATAATTCATCCAGTATGTAATCTTAACAACAAATACAAAAATACAAAATGCCCCCTTCCCCCCCTTAAATTCGTTTTCTATGGGCATAATTTATATTACAAAAAGTGGAGGCAGCATATCCTTCATTCCAGTCCATGATATATCTGATTGAGCAAAAGAATTTTCCACATTCTACCACAATTGTTCAAGTTAAATGGCATCCTTAATTATAAACAACCATTTCTGTTTATCAAAATTACCCATAATTTCTGTAGTCCAGCTAGCTAAAATTAATCTTTTCATAGCCATTGTGGCCAAATAAAAAATTATTTTCTCAGATTTCTGCAATTCCAGAACCCATAGGTCATTCAAATCATATAACTGAACAGCACAGGAATATCCATTTTGAATATTTTTGACAGCAACTGATTTGTACACATCCACCAATCATTCATACTGGTAATCATACTGGTGTATAGACAGAAGAAGGTGATTTGCCCATCTAGTATGTCTACCTGTAGAGGCAGGTCTAAAGTTCCCATTACAGAAGGAGTATTTATCATGTTTGGTTTTAAATATCTGTATATTTGTACTTGTGACTATCTCAGCTGCTAATGTGTTCCAGTTCCTACCTACCCTCTGTGTATATGTATTTAATCTCTTATTGTTTTTACATTGATCAAGTTCAATCTGATAGTTACGACATCTTAGTCCCATGGGTTTCCTTTGTAGTTCTAGTCCCATTTCTGAGAGTAATCCTGCAACATTTGCCATCCTATACATCATTAGTAGATCACCTCTCTTGCATCTGTCTTCCAGACTGTACAGTCCTAATTCAGCTAGTCTTTCTTCATACGGTTTATTTTTTACTCCCTGTATTAACTTTGTGGCCCTGCACTGTACTCTCTCCAATCCTGCCACATCCTTCCTCAGATACGGACACCACAGCTGGGTTCCATAGTCCATGTGTGGCCTTATATATGATCTATACACTGGTAAAATACATTCTTTACTAAGGGAGATAAATGATCTTTTAACACTATTTATTAAGTATTTCTTTTTTTGAGCTAGTTTTGCATAGTGTTTACTAAAGGTTAGCTACTCGTTAATAAATATTTCAAAGTCTTTCTCATGGTGGACTTCTTTAATTATCTTATTATTCAGTTTATACTCATGTTTATTGCTAGTCCTTCCCAAGTGGAGTATGTAGCATTTTTTCTATTTTGAAGGCCATTTTGTTTTCTACAGCCCATTCTTCAATCGTTAGTAAATTATTTTTCCAGTTTGTTTTATCCTCATCACCACTAACAGGGCTGCCAAATTTGATGTTGTCTGCAAATTTTACTAAGCATTCATCAGCATCTTTATTTATATCACTAATAAATAGTAAAAAGAGTGCTGGTCCCAAAAAGGGCCCCTGTGGCACCCTGCTAGTGACTGAACCCTCCTCTGAGTGAACTTCCTTCACCCTAACTCTCTGGTTCCTCTTACACAGCCAGTCGTTAATCCGTTACACTACCCTATGCTCTATATGTAAGGTATATAGTTTGTGCACTAGTATAGAGTGTGGGACTATTTCAAATGCCTTTTGAAAGTCCAGGTAGATCACATCTACTGGTGAGTTAGAAGTAATATGTTCATTTACCCTTTCATAAAAGCATAACTGGCTAGTAGTGCATGATCTGTTTTTCCTAAAACTATGCTGTTTAGTATACTGGAATCCTGTGTAATCAAGGATTGCTTCTAATCTTTTTTATGAGTGTTTCCATAATTTACATGGGGCTGATGTTAAACTGATGGGGCGATAGTTTGTTACATCTGTTTTGTCCCCCTTCTTAAAGATCAGAACAACTATTGTTGATACCCAATCAGGTGGGATTTTTCCTGCATTAAAGGATTTGTTATATAAATGTGCAATTGGTGCTGCAATGAACTTTTTTATTACTTGCAGAAATTGTGGCTGTAGATTGACCAGTCCTGATGATTTATTAGTATGCAGTTTGTCTAACAGCTCCAGAACCTCTTTTTCTGTACAGATGCAAAGTTCTTCCTGCATTTCCCCTAATGTTAAAATATTTTCTACACTAGCTCCAATATTAAAGAAGCTATAGAAATAGCCATTATAGGTCTTCGCTATTTCCCCCAGATTATTTGCTTCTTCACCTCTCACTCTGGACCAAGTGTGTTGTCTATTCCTTTTAGTGTGTTGATATAGGCATAGAAGCTTTTCCTATTATTCTTTTCCTGTGCTATATTAAGCTCTGATTTAGTCCTCTCATTCTTTATTATTTTTTTTCAATTTTTAAGTTGTTTTATAATTTGTTATAGATATTTGTGTTTGGTCCCTCTTAATTTCTTTGTAGGCATTTTTCTTTTTCTTACATTGCTTAAGTATCTTTCTTGTGTACCACATTGGTATCTTCCCCTTTTTGTTATACATGTATTTGTTTGGCTCATGTTTCTTTTCAATGGTTAATATTTTGTTTTTGATCATATTCCATTTTTCATCTACATCCTTTTTTCAACAGCCTTCTTCCACTACTATCTACTCATTTCAGTTGTAATCTTATTGTAATTTGCCTTACTATAGTTTTTTCTAACCGTTACACCTTGCTCCTTTCTAGCTAGCAATTTGATTTTGAATTCTACCATATTGTGGTCACTATTTCCTAATGTTTCTCTATTTTTTATTTGCTTTACATTTTCTGTAATGTTCATAATTACTAGATACAATATGTGTTCACCTCTTGTAGGTTTATGTACCAGTTGTTGCAGGCCTGCATCTATGATGGTAGATACAAATTCCCTCCTGAATTAGTTTTGGTTGCCCAGTGTCTCCAATCTATATATGAGTAATTAAAATTTCCCAGAATTATTGCATCATTTATATTTGTTATGAACTCTATTTTTATTATTTAAGGCAGTATCATGATGGTCGGTGGAAGATGGTGGTCTATAAATGTTGCCTACATAAATATTTTTGTTATTTATTGCTGAAACTGCTACCCAGATGGATTCAGGATGTACATCTGTTACATTCAGCTTGTATTCTAGGCATTTAATGTTATCCTTAATAAAGAATGCAACACCACCTCCCTTTTCATCTGTTCTGTCCTTATGGTATGTTTTGTATCCTTCTACGTTTTTATTTCATGAACAGTTCTCATCCCACCATGTTTCATTTGCGGTACATACAGTATGTCAATATTTTTTTTAGTCATCAAGATCTGTAATTCTGACATTTTTGAGATGCTTAGGCTTCTGGCATTTAGTGATATTATTTTTAATTAATTTCATCCCTTTTTCCTAGGTTTGTTTTGGTGGTTTACAGTCCTTTTTCTATCTTTTTGAGTTGCTATATTACCTCTCCCCTCATTACTTAGTTTAAATATTTCTCAGTGGCTTTACATAGTCTTTAACCCAGTTTCCGACTTCCCATTTTGTTCTGATGAAGTCCATCATAACTGTATAATTTATAACTTCCCTCAAAGTCTTCCCAGTGGGGTATATATTCAATCCCATGTTCTAGGGTCCATCTCCTTAACCAAGTTTTTATTCATTTGATTTTGTTGTTCTTTTTGGTACTTCCTCATGGAGCAGGCAATATCTCAGAATAAATAATCTTGCATTTTAATTCCTGTGCTGTTTTGTGTATATTCTTAAATTCTTCAATTATTTCTGCATCTGTCTGCCCACTGATGTTGTTTGTACCTAAATGTATGATTACTTTGGCTGTGTCATTTTTTTCTTGGACAATGTCCTTTAGCATGTTTTGAACTTCCCTAATTTTAGCTCCTGAAAAGTAGCTGGTAGTTATTATTTCCTTATTGTTTTTCACTGTGTATCTATCTGAGAACTTCACTATAGAATCTCCCAATACATAAATTAGTCTAGGTGGACTTTGTTCAGGTTGCCCAGTATTTTCTATCATATCCGCATTGTTTCTATTCTCCTCCATGCCCTCAGTTTCTGTTACAACTCCGCTGTCCATATGGTTGACAGTAGTTTCTGCATTCAAAGTTTCTCCCTCTCTACAAGTTGAATTAATGGTTGAAATGAGTTAGATATTGGTATTTCAAAGGTCATGGTTCTCCTTCCTTTTTTACATTTCCTTGTTTCACTACTCCATTCACCTTCTTCCTGGTCTACTTCTCTGTCCCTTTTCCTAGTTACAGGAGTATTTGTGATAACCTCATTACTTGTGCTTTCTAGTATAGTTTGCTCATTATGATTATTAAGTTCTGTGTTATTAAGTGTATTCTGATTTTTTCTACTTGTTGTTGTCTCATCCCCTAGCCAGTGTAGTATCATATCTCTACAGATTCATCTTGTTCTCTTGTGTCTTTATCATTCCAAAAGGAATAGCCTGGCCTGTCTGTACATGCCTTTCTACCCTCTTTCTGGTCTATTTTGCCATTTTGTTCTACATCTGATGTTAAGTTGCCAGTTTTTTGCTTCACCCTCTGATTTAACATTTCACTTGTAACTGTGACATAGTTTTTGAATTTGTTGTGTGTTATTGCTTATCTCTAATCTTTTTGCCATTTCCATCTGGCTGGCTTCAAGATTATTTAATTTCTCATAAAATGTATTAATCTCTATCAGTAGTTCTGTGTTACTTAAGCATTTGTCACATGTAAACTTGTAATACCTGGACATGTCTGTGGATATTTTTTATACACAACAGCTAGTACATTTAATGCATGCAGTCCCATCTACTGTCATGATGTATTCTGCCCTTTTGTGTATTAGATACTTCCTTATCTTCCTGTTTAAGCAGTTGTTAACTGGTTTTACCTTTTGTCCTAGACAGTATTGGTTTTAATCGTACCCCCAAATTCTTCCCTTGCTTATGGCTGTTTGAGAGTATTGGAATATTTCTTCTGTCAAGATGTCTGGCTGTTTTTCCTATTTAGCCCACTTGACACACTAGACACAGTGGACACATACTGATGCATGTGTCTCTGCATGTTTCTCTTTTGCACAGCCCTGTGCACACTGACCCCGCTCACTGTAGGAGGACCAGATATAGTGCCATAACCAGAAGTGGTTCATTTCCTCCTTCTAGTTTTGTTGGCACTCACTACTAGTGAACATACCACTTTTCTGTTAATAAAACCACCTCATGTGGTGGATTTCATATAAAAATGCAGCACTCAAGCTGCTGGCATGCTCCCCAGGTTCGTCTGCCTTGATTTTACTAAAGAGCTACACAGAGGTTTGGGACAGTCCTCCTTAGTTGCACAATCCCCTGCATAAGCAGTAGATCTATCGATGGTACAGGCAGGGTCCCCAACCCTGTGCCTCCTTCATAATCAAAACTAAAAGAAAAGCACTAAAATGTTCACTATCAGATTTTCAAATGCCTCTCTCCAGAGGCAGGCTTTACTCCAACCAGCAGCAATTGTATATTGACAAACTTACAACCCCATAAACAATGATAGAGATCACTCAATAATCCACAATTATGCCAACAAGTTTTTATATCATTCTTTCTTATATTACCCAATATCTGGGGAGTAAAGTATGCTCTATCCAATATCTTTTTTTGGATTACTCAGTTTTTTTGTGTAGAGGTAGTCTTTATTTGTTTTTTATTCTTATATTCCTCCATTGCTTTTCAGAGAGAATTAGGTTACCTTCTTTGTTCAATTTAATATTTATAGTATTCCAAGGGTCATTTAGAGGAGTAACTATTATAGCATATATCTGCTGAGATAGTTTCATCCTAGCCTTGTTTATTATAGTATCATGTTCCTTCAATAGAGCATGTATATTGTATTTTTTCCCTTTAAGTACCTGCTGATTAAAAATATTGCTAATGGATTGGTAATAAATACAATTTAGATTTACTGAGTAAATGAATAGAGAGTTAAATTTTTCCATAGAGAGAAAGGCTCCATTATCAAGGAGCTATGACCATCTTTGTATGCTTGTCTGTTCAGATATTTTCAGCTTACTTCCTAAACTTAGTTCCTTAATTTTATGGTCTATCCAAATATTGAAATGGAGCCAAGGGGGAAAAAACATATTCTTTCACCTTAAATATAGACTGAATTATTGATATTCTAACGGAGGAATAGACCTTGTGGTACTTAGATCTAGATGTTAATCTGTGCAAAAAATTTCTTGGGTCTGGAAGTGCAGTATCTTCACCATCTTGTAATGCTTTTTTTTAATATATTTTTATTTAAAGTTCCTGTGAGACATGGATATTATTCTTTGCCATTGCAACTATAGAAATGGAATGTTTTCTATAACTTATACAAAGCCATTATTGTCAACGCTTTGGTTCTGATATTAAGTCATTATAGGGATCATCCACAACAATAACTATTTATCCATCTGAGACATTTTTGCTTTATACAAAAGAAAAAGATCATTGGGAGTAAAAGGGGGAATGATAAGTACACAATTAGACAGTATTAATTATCTATCCTTCTTCCTCCGGTGAGGGTGGCACCCCACCTCACCCTCCCCAGAGATCCAGGACTGTCTTAGGGGGCAAAGTTGGAGTCCAGTTGTGCCATGTACCACTGCCATTGTAACCCTTTTGTTAAGAATTTATCTAATTGGTCTCGTATTGATGCAGTCAGTTTTTCCATTGAATATATATTCATTATTATCATTTTCCATTCTGAGATGGTAGGAATATGCATCATCATCCATCTTCTTGTGATTGCTTTTTTTGAAGCCAGCAAGAGTATTGATAAGAGAGTTTTTCTCCATTGTGGCATTATGGACAAAAGCACCAATTCTGCAGTTAATTCCACAGCCTCACCCAGACAGTCCTAGATCTCATTCTGGAGAGTACACCAGAAGGGTGTCAACAATGGGCAGAGCCATAAAATATGACCCAAGTCTGCCTTCTTACAATTACAACCCCTTCAACACTTCCCTTCCTCTACTAGCATGTACTTAATTAAAATTGCTGGTGATTGAAAGCAACGGGTGTGGCACTTCCAGATATATTCTCTCCATGTCAGGAAATTAGTTATTCTAATAGCTGCAGGGGTAAATTTCAACCATTCTTCTTCTGATATCTCGAGCCCCAACTCACTGTGCCAATTTTTAAGATTGTTAGTGCTGAATCACTTACGGCTTCCCTCAATATCTGGTAGAGTCATCCTATTATGTGTTTCCCCCAAATTACCCCTAGTAGTGTCTACCAAAAGTTGGAATAATGATGGTTTTGGGTGGGGGATTATGACCCTATCCTGGGCCTGACTTTGTAGATATGCTCTAAGCTGTAGGAACTGAAAATGGTCCCTGTGGGGAAGAGAACAGTCTTTTTGCAAAGCGTCAAATGAGGTAACTCCTGTTGTGCTGAGGAGCTGGAAGATAAAATGAAGACCAAAGTGATGCAACTTCCTGAATGCCATATCAATCTGGGCCAAATAAAAGAATGAATCCTTGACAATTAATCTCATTTGAAAAAATATGTTCAGGAATTTTGTGTAGCATTTCAACCAGTTCCAGACTTTCATAACACTACCAGTGACTTTAGTGAAATTACAAACTGGTATGGAATTATGTGGAGTGGCAAACAAAATAGATATTGGGTCATGTAGGTCATTCAAATTAAATTCTATTTCCTTTCATGGGGCTGAGTAGGTAGGAACCAGCCATAAAACAGCAGTTTTTAGAAAAGTGATCAGCGCATACCATTCAAGGTTGGGCAGGTTAACTCCACCCTCTTCGATTGGGAGATGAAGGATTGGATAACGGACTCTCAGGCATTGTCCTTCCCAGATAAAATTAGATATTTATTTCCTCCAACAGGAGAAGTAGTATTGTGGAGCCAGATTGGTATATTTTGAAAAAGAAATAGCAGCTGAATTAAAATGTTCATTCTTATGGCTTCTATTTTCTGAAAAAATCAGAGGTGATGAGTCTTCCATTTGGTTAAGTCATGTTCTATCTGCTGTGTTAGGGGTTCATAATTTACCAAGTCAAGATGGGATATGTTTTTTATTATTATTTCTAAATATTTCATTTTAACATGACGGCACCAGAGGGCAAGAGAGTCCCTTAGAATAGGAGAGGGATTATAACTGAGGGTCAGGATTTCAGCTTTTGATATGTCAAGTTTGAAATCAGCTATCCTTTCAAATTTATGTAGTATTTCCCAAGTTCTAGGGATGGATTGTTCTGGGGAAAGAACTGAGAGTAAAATGTCATCTGAAATAGTGTAACTTTAAATTGTTTTTGACCCAATGGAACACCCTGTATACCCTTCTCAAGATGAAGTGCTGCAGCTAGAGGTTCTATGTATAGGGCAAACAGCATGGGGAGAGGGGACATCATTGTTGGGTGCCACGCTGTAAAGAAATAGGGAAAGTGATAGCCCCATTTATTCTAATACATGCCTTGGGTGAGGCATAAATATTCTTAAGCCATTTAATAAGGGGATCAGGAAACCTGAATATGTTTAGAATATCCTATAAAAATTCCAATGTAACCCTATCAAATGCTTTTTCGGCATCTAAATTTAGCAAAACTGTGGGAATTTTTCAGGTTTGAAGATGTTCCTGTAGAAGTAATATTCTACAAATATTATTAGTTGTATTACAGGCTTTAATGAATCCTAATTGATCTGGATGGATAATAGATGGCACAATTTGTTCTAGACGCATTGCCCAACTACCCATATATAACTTATAGTCTGTGCTTAAAATTGAAATGGGGTGGTAGGAAGAAGGGTCTGATGGGTCTTTGCCCAGCATAGGGATGGTTGCTCATCTTGTAATGGTTTTGTCAAACAAAACATCACAAGATTGTTTTGGAAAAATACAGTTATCATTAAAATGCTGCTGAGCATGTGTAGAAAAACAGAACAGTTTTTTATTTATCATTCAAAAATGTCTAAACCAAGGAGTACAAAAATAGCAAGGGAACACACCTTGGGTCAAACTTTATAAAACCTGACAGTTTCAGGTTGCAAATCCACACTATTTTTAAGTTGTAAGTGAACAAGAAAGTCTTTAAAAATGGAGTTTATCATTTATGCCCTTCAAGAACTTTGTACCTGCTGAACTGATCAGAATACAGTCTAATGGATCCAGAGATTCTAACATCAGCTCTATTTCTGCCAAATTTTGGGCAAATTGGTCTAATGGGGCAGAGTTATTCAGGTGAAAAAATCAGGATTTTACATGAATGTGCTCACTCAACCCTCAGACACAAATCACTGCTCTCACACAAGAACCAAACAACAGCACGACCAAAAGCCCCAGTCTCCAGAAGTAGAGATGGGTGAAGTTGGTAAAATTCGTTCCACAAATTTAACACAACTTGTGGAGCATGGATCAATCCATGTAGTTTCACCTGTGAACTGTGAAATTTTGCCCGTGAATGGTGGAATTTCACCCTCGAATGGTGGAATTTTGCCCACAAAAGATGGCATTTCACTATTTGCAGGCAAAATTATGCCATTCAGGGGTGAAATTCTGCACTTTGCAGACAAAATTCTGCACTTCGCATTGAAAACTTTGTGATTCAGACGTAGTTGAAGTTGCTGAGGGCAGGGAAAACTTCACAAAACTCAGCAAATGTGAATTTTGGCCACTTAGCGACAACTTCACTGGCAAATTAAAACCTCGACAATCTCTATCCAGGAGCATACACATCACTCTTATAAATAAGTCCACATTGAATCTTGACCCAGAGCCACCATCTCCATGGAAACTTGATTTCACCTAGGGCCTTTTCTGCTATGTTCTTACACATTGCTCACATGAATAAGTTCACAGTGAATTATTGCACATTCTGATGGTACAAACAAAAGCTGTAGTTCTGTCAATGAAAATCTGAACACAGTATGACATCAGATGTGTCAATCAGACCCAAGTCAACACAGGTGAACTACAATACTTTACCAAAGAACTGTGAAATATTTAAGCAGTAACAAAAAAAAAAGAATTACAGTATGAGAGGGCAGTCATAATATTAACAATAGAACACTCCCAGGAGTTGAATTAAGAGTCAGTTAATTACCTACTAGGGTCAATATGGCACTTGGCTGCACCATGTATTACATTCTGATACAAGGGGATGATTGACTACCAGGTTGTTGAGCTAACATATGGTCATTCCTTATGGCTTAAACCCAGGGATCAAATGAACACTTGAGAGCACAATGGAATTCAGCTAATACCTCATGCTCTCTAGCACCAGCAGTGTGCAGCCAACTCTTGGATCATGTGTGATCTACCTGTACTGCACAGCATGTAATGAGTTAACCCATTGTTATGCCATGCACATTCTGGGGTGCCTTATGAGGTTCAGAAGATTAAGTACAGTGGATTCTGCTTGTATGCACACCCTCAGGACCTTCTATTTTTGTGCATACAAGCGGAATGTGCATACAAACGAAACGAACAAAAAACCATGACACGCCACTTCGTTTACGTTCGATTATCACGTTTAATTTCAAAATGTGTTAAAAGCAGTTTGAAGACTCAGATAAATACAAATAAATAAAGCACCACATAATTAACTAAATATTCAAGTACAGCGGTGTTTTTAGTTATTTTTTAAATATGAGGTTATCTGAGTTTGCTTACAAGCATTCGCAGCAATTGCCTCTAAATGCGACTCAAAGGTATAAAACCAAGTAAAGTCTGTACGCTCCCTCTTTTCAACATAATGTCTAATTTTGTGTACCATGTCCCAGACTTGTGCAGATGTTGGCAGTGTTATTTCTACATCCCCTTCGTCATCATCTTCTGTCTTGGTACTTATGATTGAGCTGCAGATGTCCTCGTCAGTGAGTGCTCCAGATGTGGGCTCGTGGGTATCAATATGGATGTAGACATTAAACTCTTCTGTATTCATGTTTGCAGGGGGTAGCACAGGAGCTGGTTCTAGTGCGATGTCCTCTATCCTGTGTTGTGAAGTCCAATTCCAGCTTTTTGAAAACAGTGTTTTATAGTCGGTGGCATAACATTGGACCAAGCTGCATGCAGTAAATGAACAGCATCCAACATGTTGATTTTTTTGGCTAAGTCCATAAACGCCTGTTGTGGGTTTTGCTGGGTCTCCTCGATAGCACCAATAAGCTTGTTAACTATCAGTTTGCGGTAGTGGGATTTTAGGTTCTGGATAACACCTTGGTCCATGGGCTGCACAACTGCAGTACAGTTTGGAGGGAGGAAAATCAATTTAATGTTACGAAGTGCAACTGGTTTATGTGCTGGGAAGTTGTCCACTATTAAACAGACTTTTTTTCTGCGACGCCCCATTCTCTTGTAGATGTCTCGCAACCAGGTAGAGAAGATGTCAAAAGTCATCCAAGCGTTGCTATTCGCAGTGTAGGTAACAGGCAATGCTTCAATGGCAACCCCTCAAAAACAACGTGGCATTTTGGATTTGCCTATAAGAAGCAGTGGGAGCTTATCTGAGCCATCAGCATTACTTGCCACCATCACAGACAGTCTTTCTTATGCTTTTTTATGGCCACTCAATGCCTCTCTTTTAAAAGTTAGTGTGTCATCTGGGGTTGCTCTAAAAAAAGTGCCATTTCGTCGGCATTGTAAATTTCGCTCAATGAATAGCCACTAACAATGTCAGGCAGAACTTTTGAAAGCCAGTCTTCTTCTGCAGCAAAATCTGACTATGTTCTCTCACCATGGATGCGGCGATAGCTGATTTGATTCCTCTCTTTCCACCTTGATAGCCAGCCAGCCATTGGCTCAAAGTCTTCAATATCCATTGTCTCAGCGAGTTGCTTTGCTTTATGTAAAAGTATGGGACCGGACAGGGGGACACCACAATCATGGGAAAGAGAAAACCATTTTAGCAGGGCTTCCTCTACTCACCCATCTTTCCCCTCTCTTTTCCTTTTCCATGACTTGTTACAGCCATTACTCCAGTCATCATGTAGCGATTCTTTGCTCTGCAATATTCGACAGACACTGGACAGGTTAACACCAAACTGAGCCGCTAACTCCTTTCTATCCTTTCTAGTGACACCCGGTTGTTCGGACTTGGCCACCAACTTTACTTTATCCTCAAGGCTCAAAACCTTCCGTGAGACCTTCTCCATTGTGAGAGGATTACAATGTGAATGGAAACACACACACGTTATAACCCCCCGCTGATAGCAATTAACACCTGGACTGGGTAATCATGGTTGCCGTGGCCACTAATAAGCTTCCATATGTGTGTGATCTAAAAAGCAATTTAAACTTAAGCACTCTGCAGATAAGTAACTCTTTGAAGTTAGTTAAGTTTTTGTGCATACAACCGAAAAAAGCGTTCCATACATCCAGCTTATGCTGCTGTGCTGCAATATGCCACGGTTCTAAGATCATTTTTTACAAATCAGATTTCTTGGATTATGCTATCTATTTTAAGATACGGTACAATATTTTCCATTAATCAATCTTTTTTAAGGATTCCACCTATGGGTCTGAGTCAGAGGTAATAGGACCTCACAAGAGCCAGAACTTTTCTGGTTGGGAATGGTGTCATGAGTAGCCTCTGCATGCATGCCACTGGCATGTGACCACTGGTATACAGTGTCACCAGTCCTCAACTGCCTCAGTTCCTTTTTTCCTGCCATTGAGTGTGCAACACTTTCTTCTCTCCTGATCAGAACCAGAACTTCACTGTCTATATGGTTTTTATTGTAGAATTTATTAGAGTTTGTTATTATTGTGTCAGTTTATTTGTAAAACAAGTTTCCGTACAGCCCTACCTCATGAAAGCAGTTGACATCATGGAAGTCAGGGAGCCTGACATGCTAGTTGCTCTGGCAATGGGGATGTGTCTGCCCAACACTCCTAGCTAGGTGAGTGCATTGGCAATGGGCAGTCCAGCACCTGAGGAGGGGCAGTTCTCCCAGATCTGCAAAAAGAAATGGTCTAGAATATACATATGCTCTGCATCGAGGTTTATGTACCATTCCATCGCAACCTCTTCTCACAAAAAACATAATGAGAAGAAAAGGTACCGGGTGAGATTACTTCTGCTCATTCTGCCAAGATGAATTCAGCATCTGTGTACAAGGGGTCCCCTCCATTTTATCTGACAACTCTAGGGACCCTGACATCTGTAGACTCATTGTATCCATCCTGGAGACTCTCTCTGTCTGTTAGGGAGTCTTCCAGTGAGCAATGTGGCAGCTGGGAAGCTCTTCCGGAGCAATGGTTCAGCATAAAAGTATGATGACATCATTTGATGGTGCTATTACTGGCCCCTTAAGGACCACTGCAGCTGGTACCAGCTTTGGTGTAGTTGGAATAGGCATGCTGACTATGACTCCCGTGACAGGCATGCCTCGGCATTTTGGACATTGTTGGACCTGTGCTGACTCCACCTGTGGCATCGATGACCTCTCAAGGAACAGTGACAGCCACAGTGCTGATGCTGAAACCTATGGTGCTGGCAAGACTGTCAGTGCTGAAGTCGGTTTCATGTCCAGCTATGGTGTCAGGCTGTTTGGGTCTGCCACGGTGTCAATGTGTGCCACATGGGCCATAGCTGCCAGGGTCAAATCCTTAGGGGCTTGACCCCAGGGTCATCCTAGATGCCACCGAGGGTGGAATTTCTGAGACTTATTATTGGGATAGGTCTGACACTGCAGAGGCCATGGCCTGTGCTATTGTCCTATGGGATTCTTTTTACCCTGTATGGATACAGAGCATCAGATCAGATCTGGACCTCATCTTGACTGATGATGACTATGAGAATGATATCATGGGCACAGAGAACCCTAACCAAGGTCAGATAACTGTGCCTCAGGAGGAGCTCTCCTTCCAAGCTCTGCTCAAAAATATGTACAGAACCTTGCAACTTGAGACAGCAGCTGTACACCAGGCTAGGAACCTGCAGATGGAGTTCCTAAACATGCCTAATATTCCAGTCTCTGTCATATCTCTCATTCATCATCCTGCTCTAGCGACCCTCCTTGGGGGCTACATGGATGAGACCTAATACCATGGCTGCTGTCCCCAGAAAGGCAAACAGAACGTACATGGCTCCTAAGTCTATACCCACATATTTTAGACAGCAATAGTTGATGCCATTGTTATTTTGGTTGAGAATGACAAGGTCATAGTGCCCAAGAAGTTGAGAGCACACACCTCCAATAAAAAGTTATGCATTGTGCACAACATGAACAAGCCTCTACATACCTCAGCTACTCTGGGCAAGAGAATAGCTACTTACCAAGGCTACTTCTAAAAGTATGATCTCTAGTCTCAGCTAAAAACTCTGGCAGAGGCTTTAGCAGACACATAGGCCAAGCAATAAATGTTGTTAACTGTAAAGCAAGGAACTAACTTTAACAATCATTACTTTTTGCCTGTACGGAATCCTTCAATGCAGTAGCCCACTCCCTGGCTGCAGGTATCTGCATCAGAAACCACGAATCCTCTATAGGATACTATGAATATCTATTTATTTATAAAAACACACAAAACCACATAATGTTCAAGCATTTAAAACAGAGTAGCACCGTCCCCCCACTGCTCAGTTGTAAGTAACTGCACATTGTGTGGTTTTATGTGTTTTTATAAATAAATACATATTCATAGTATCCTATAGTGGATATCTGTGGTGCATTCCTGGACGTTGAGCTGAATTAATCATTTGTGTTTTGCTGAGCTTTTTCGTTTTTGGCTCCGTTCAACAGGTTCTGAGCCACTCTCTGACTTTCTGCATCTGCATCAGAAGCCCTGCATGGTTGCAGACTTATGGCTTTACCTCAGATGTTGAACAACAGAGAATTAATATGCTCTTCGATAGCACCTATCTGTTTGGACAGCAGGTGAAGATGTTTGTTAAGGAATTTAATGAGATTAGGATAAAACTTAAGAGTTCAAGGCTGAGCCAATACATCCCCCAGAGAAGTAAATGACGTGAACCTTCCTTAACAATCAGCCCTTTTGTTTCAAGAACTAAGGATACTCCCAAAACAAATTCTAACTACCTGACCACCGGAAGAAAGTTCAGGCACTAAAAGATCTCAGCACCACCATCTGAAATTCAGTCTCATGGACTGCTTCGGCTGTCTGAGGTGAACCACTCCTCCCCAGTGGGTAGTGCCTCACCAGTTCCATCATCAGCTGGAATCCATTACAACAGATGATTGAGTTTACAGAATTATCCTAGAGGATTACTCCTTAGAGTTGTTGAAACCCCCCACCTGACAATCCACTCAGAGGGCTATTTCCCTTGTCTGCCCACAAATCAGAACTCCTAACAGGAAATTTTGTACCTATTACAAAACAGGACAGTGGAAATAATGCAGGAGTCAGAAGATAAAAAGGGTTCCACTCCCACTATGTCCTAATGCACAAGAAATCAGGGAGCAAGTACCATATTCTCGATCTTAGAAAACTGAACAAGGACTCTGCCTTCATAGTCCCCCTAGCAAGGCTGCACAAGAGACCAACTCAGTGGATGCTCAGAGTCCAGTAATCTCAAGCATCTCTGGACAGTGATCTTAAGCATCACACCCTTGAAACTACTCCATTCAGGTGACAAAATCCCTAGTGAAGTCCCTGTCATGGTGGTCTATGGAAGAAACCCTCTCCCATGACTTCTTTCCACCAGAACCAGAGGTACTCTAACCACAGATGCGTCTTTGGTGTGATGAGGAGCCCAATGTCAAGATCTCAAGACACAAGGGGTCTGGGACACTTCAGAGATGTATCTCCACATAAATGTGCTGGAGATGTGTGCAGTTCTTCACAGCCTACAAGCCCTATCAGATGTGTACAGCCAAAAGGCAGTCCTTCTCTAGAGAGACAACAACTCTGTCATGTTGTACTATCTCAATAAAAAAGAAGCACCCTCTTACTCTCTCTGCAGCGAGGCATAGAGAGTAAGAGAATGGTGCCTGAAATTGGAGATCATGTTAAAAGTCATCTTGCTGCCAGAAGAACAGCAGTACAGTATAGTATATCCTTATCAGTGGTCAATAATGCCAGATGTTATGAAATCATTCATTGACAAGTGAGGAACTCCAGATGTAGACTTTTGTGCATCCCAGCCAATACCAAACTGCCTTGATTTTGCTCCAGAAATCTGGGATATGGCATTTTCTGTCAGGATGCATTCAGTATGCTGTGGTACAATCTGTTACTTTATGCATTCCCCCTAATCCCTTTCATTCAGATAGTACTGTTCAAATTGGAGTCAAGGGGGGAGGGGGGGCGAGATGATTCTAGTGGCTACTTGCTGACTGTGGCAGATATGCTTTCCTCTGTTAAATCAACTATCAGTCAGCAAACCCAAGCATTTGCCTCTCAGAATGGACTTACTGCTCCAAACTCAGGACTCTCTAGTATACTCCAACTTGTACTCTCCCTTTATCTTTAGGTTTGGGTTCTGAAAAATAGAAGTGGATAGGTTTAACATGTCTCAGAGGGTCTCTAAGACACTGGTGGCTACTGTAAACCTTATATCAGGATAGCATACATAGCAAAATGGAAACTTTTTTTATCTGATGTTCCAAAACCCCCATGAAACCTTTAGGTGTTCACTTGAAAAGGTTGAAAAGTCATTGCTTTGACTGGTCCTCTTCAATGTCTTCAGAAGTGACATTGCAGAGGAGCTGGAAGTGAAGGTCTGCCTCTTTGCAGATAACGCCAAAATCTGCTATAGGGTGGACACTCTGGTGAGGATGGAAAGGATGAACAGAAACCTGGGAAACGTTGAGGAGCAGTCAAGAGTATGACAGCTGGATTTGAATGTGAAAAGTGCAAAGTAATGCACTTGGGGCACAGAAACCCATGAGCAGAGTACAAAATGGGAGGAGTGGTATTGATGACCACCAAGCAGGAAAGACACCTGTGTGATCATACTGGATGAAATAAAGATAGCCAGGCAGTGCAACAAGTCATTTGGGAGGGCTAGTGGGATACTGGAGTGCATATGTAGGGGTAACAAAGTCCAAGAGGGTAGCATCTTTCAAAAAAAGAGGTGTGCAAGAACAAGAGGGCACAATTTGAAGATAGAGGGGGGCGGCTCAGAGGTAATTTAAAGAAGTATTTTTTCACAGAGAGGGTTGTGGATGCATGGAACGGCCTTCTGGAGGAGGTTGTGGAGTCAAAAACAGTTGTGGAATTCAAGCATACATGGGACAGTCATAAGGCAATTCTAGGGGGTGGGGGTAGGAAGAAGTAGGCTGCTGGTTAACTAGGATCTGCAGCTTATCCATTAGGTAGGGAAATGGGCAGACTGGGTAGGCCAAGCAGTCCTTATCTGTGGTCAAATTCTATTACTAAAGTTACTAAAGTCCAGTGCTCTTGTTTTTGTATGGCTTGACTCTATGGCTGTGTTTATTGTGAACTGCACTGTTTGGTGGTCACTTGTTCCCAGATGGCTACCCACTTCTAAATCTGAGATCCTTTCTCCTTCCCCATTTGAGAGTACCAGGTCTAAGATTGCTCCCTCCCAAGTGGGTTCCAACACTAGCTGTCTGAGGCATGCCCCCTGTAGGGCATCAAGAATGACCCTGCTCTTGGATGTGCCTGCAGCAAAGGTATTCCAGTTAACATCTGGCATATTCAGGTCCCCCATCAACAATATCTCCCCCTTTTCTGCCATTTTAAGGATGCCTTCTATCATTTCCTTGTCCATTTCCTCCCCTGAGATGGGGGTCTGTACACAACCCCCATGCGGATTGTGGTGCCATTTCCTGTCTCCAGGGTGACCCATAGTGACTCATCAACTTCCTGTTTCTTCCTGTAGGGTGTCAGCGTGGCTCAGTTGGTAGCACATCCGCCTCTGGACCAGAAGGTCGTGGGTTCTCGTCCCACACCGGGATTGGACTTGCACCTAAAAATCGCTGGCATCCGAGTGCAGTATTGGGGGGTGCTGTACTGCTGGGGTGTGCCGTCCTTCGGATGAGACGTTAAACCGAGGTCCCTTCTGCCCATCCTGGTGTTGTCCTGGTGGGTGTCCAGGTGGAAGTAAAAGAACCCAGGGCACTCTTCGCAAAGAGTAGGGAACATTCCCGGTGTCCTGGCCAACATTCCCCTTCCCATAAACTGGTTTATGCAATTATCCAGGCTCTGTGTGGGTGATGATGTGCGATATGGCCACCACCACACATTCATTCACTTCACTACCAGTCTAGCATTGCTTGTAAAGCGCTTTGGATGTATGAATAGCGCTATATAAATGCAGATTCTTCTTCTTCTTCTTCTTCTTGTTTACTCTTAAGTTCTGTTGCTTTAATCCCTTCCCTTATATAGAGAGCTACTCCTCCTCTTTCACCCACCCTGTCCCTCATGTAGACTGTGTATCCTGGTATGTTGACTTCCCACTCATGGTTCTCTGTGTACCATGTTTCAGTGACTGCCACAATATCCAGGCATCCTTCTTCCATCAAGGCCACTAATTCAGGATGCTTGTTGCACAGACTGCAGGCATTGGTACTCATCTCCTTCCACTTATTTTTTATGGCCTTACTCCTTTTAGCCCCATCCCTGTCCTTAACACCTTTAACACCTTTTTCTGCATTTATCCCTGTCCTACTCCCTACTGACTTCTCTGCCTTGGTGTTTACCTCTCTAACTACTGCTCTTTGTTGGGGGAGGCTGCAATTTCCCTGCTCCTTTTCAGTGCCTCCCCCCTTGGCTAGTTTAAATGCTTGCCAATGAAGCATTTAAACCTGTCACCTAGGATCCTGGATCCTCCCCTTGACAGATGCAGACCATCACACCAGTATAAGACTGCATCCCTCCAGGTAGCTAACCAGTCCCCAATGAAGCCAAAACCCTGAGCTCCACACCAGTTTTTCAACCATTCATTGAATCCCATGGTGCAGAATATCCTAGCATCATCCTTGCCATAGACAGGCTGCACCTCCAAGAAGGTTACCGTACATGCTACTTGTCTAAGGCCCCTCCTCAACTCCACAAACTCCTCTTGCACCACTCTGATCCCATTTACAGCCAGGTCATTTGTCCCTGGGTGGACAAAGACATCCAGCTCCTTCCCTCGTGCAGCTGCTCCCGCGATCCTGAGGATTTGCTTCCTGTCCCTCCAAGCCATGGTGCCAGGCAGGCACCTTACCTCCCTATCCCCTTCCTCCCCCACGTCTACCCCCTAATGATTGAGTCCCCCACCAGGAGTTGTTTCCTTCCCCTATGGGGTCTCTTGCCACCCTTCTGTGGGTCTCCTTTGTGGAGGTTCCCAGCATCATCCTTGGTCTCCACTGCAGGTTCTTCCATAGAGGAACCACTCTTTGCCAGAACAGCATATGAATTGCGGAGAGCTACAACTGGAGGGATGCACCTCTGTTCCACCACCCTCTCCCTCCCTGAGCCCATCTTGGTCCAATTGCTTCTCTTTCTTGGCAGCCTCTGAGGTAACGGTGGTGGCCCTGGTGGTTCCTGGGTGGGGGAAAAGGTTTCATTAATCCTAGCCAGGTCAGCCTGGAGGCGGGCAACCTCTTCCCTCAGACCAGAGAGGTGCCTGCAAACAGGGCAGCATCGCAGCCTCCAGAATGTCTCCCAGACCACTGCTGCTCCACAGCTATTGCACTGCACCACTCCCATCTTGACTTATTTTGTGTCCCCTCTCCTGTTGCTTTATATGCTTATTGTCCCCTCCCTCTATGCATTTTTACACTTACTTTCCTACTGTCTATGTGCCCTTACAACTCTCACCCTTCCTGTTCTGGAACAGGAACTTCCTGTAGTCTTCAGTAGTCTCCTTCCTCCATGCTTTGATTCAGACCTCCAACAGCCAGGGGGGATAATTAGTTTTTTTTTCCTTTTTTTAGGTTCCTTCAAGGGTGCTGAAACTAATGTGTCTCAGTGATCCTTTCATTCCTACTGCCAAACAGGAAGTTCCTGTTGTCAGTCAAATTCAGTGACTATAAAACTAGAACTGGCTTTGGGTGGGAAGGAGGGCAATTAGTAAAAAATCTGTAGTTCTGGACTTCTGTTTCTTGCTCTGCAACCAGTTCTCTTCTGCCAGAAACAGCAGGAAGCTGTAATTGTAGACAGCTGCTTTTGTACACCTAAGCTGCTAAGCCACACCCCCAATTAGATTCACTCTCTGCTCTCAGTAAATTAAGCTGATACTGCCCCCTTCCTCAGAAAAAACACATTTTTTTTACTTAAATGAGACCCCTTCTTCTAATAAAGTATCTGTTTGTGTAATCCAAACAGGTACTGCTCCTTCTGAAACAGGAAAAGAAAAGATGCCCAAGAACAAGGGAGCATGACAAGAAGCTAGAGGGCAGCTAATTCCAATCAACAAAATCTTTATTTATCCAGGCAAGCACCATTGAGCAAGGCTCATTTGCAAAGTGGACCTGGTCCTGAATACATCAAAGTACAGTACAGAAGCAGGTATACAAAAAGCAATAATATACAAGGAAGAAAAAGTATATAAAGTGTATACAGTACAGTACAAGGTTGAAATAAATTAAAAAAAAACAGCATTATTTTACAATTGAAGAAGTAAGCAGATGTACAATCAACCATAGGCATACAGGGGTTATAAGCAGAGATCTTTTGAGTGAGGCAGCCGGCAACTACAAATATAGGGGAAAGAGGCCATGTATGGGGTGGCAAGTTAGAAAGGTAAAGACAAGGAGAGATATATTACCGATGACTGGGGGAAAAATTGGGCTAAAACCACAGAAAGTGACAATGACTGTCGTGTACTTGTTTATTATGAAAATGACAGAGGAGGGGTAGATAATAGGGACACTACTATGGATGGGGTGGGACTTTAGCCAGGCTGGAGTGGACAGGGAAGGGTGGGTGCAGCAGGAAGAGTTAATAGAGAAAGAGTGAGAGCCAGGGGTAGAAACATGGCGAGCATCAGGATGGAAAGGGGGAGTTGCGGAATTAGTGGGCTAGCAGTGAGGAAAACATTTGCAAGGTGCTTTCATGTAGCGATCGTAGAGTGCCTTGAAGATATTCAGGCTAACAGGGCAGCTCAGCTTCAAGTTCCTTTGTAAACTGTTCCACATGTGAGTAAAGTGAAGCTTAGAGCAGCTTTGCCGAAATGAGATTTTACCCTTGGAACTTGGAGGGCAATTAAGGAATAGCTCCTTAGAGCGTAGGTGCCTAACACACTCCGGGGAATACAATCTGAGACATATGAGGGGAGCTTGTTGGTCACCGCTCTGAAGGCCCAAAGGGCAGTGTTTCTATTCCTTCTATAGTGAAGGGAAGTCCAGCCTAACAATGAGTACAGGGAGCAGAGGTGTGTGGAGGGGGAGGAGAGATGTGAGAGAGTACTTCTTCACAGAAAGAATGGTGGAGTCCTGGAACAGTCTTCCAGCAGAGGTGGTCGGGGCAAAAACAGTGGAGGGGTTCAAAAGTGCTTGGGATAGGCATAAAGGAATCTTAGGGAAAAGGAAGGGTGGATGGGTGAATGGGACAGAGACAACATAGGATCTGTGGTGATTTTATAGGCAGGGAAAAAATAGTCAGACTAGGTGGGCCAACCAGTCCTTATCTACCGGCAAATTCTATGTTTCTGTGTTTCTATGTTTAGGGACACTACTGAACCTTACTAATGCAAGACTGCAATAATTCACAGACAAGGTTAATTTATCCACTATATCAGCATACCATAAATCTTATGTACCCTCTCTGTGGCTGAGCTGCCACTATTCAAACAGTTTCTAAATGAATCTTGCACACAAGATCTATTAGAAAACCAGTTACTCCTTAGGATCTCAGTCTTGTGCTAGACATGCCCACTCACAAGCTTTTTGAGCATAGTGTGACCTGTGACATGAAATTCTTGACTTGGAAAGCACCATTTCTGGTGGCAACAAAGAGAAAGCTGCCTCTGGAGAAATGCAGGCATGCACCGGCCAGACAGTCGCAAAGTTATAAAGAAAAATGACTTACCCCTCCTCTTTTACATTCCCATACTGAAAAAAGGGAGACTTCCATCATAGATGTTCTGGAATGTCTGATTTATTTAAAAAATACAGGTTGGATTATGGGCAAAAGTTACAGAGAGACAGGAGACATGGGCCTCCACAACCCAACATTTTGCATAATCACTGCAAGCTTTTGCAAGACCTTGAAAAAGCATGCAGTGCACATGAAAACTATTGGGTAGTGTAGGGCCAGGTCTCCTGTCTGTCTGTAACTTGTGCTCATGACATAACCTGGATTTTTAAAAACATCTGACATTCCTAAGCCTCCCTAAATTCATATTTCTCAGGTTTTTTTAGACATTAGACTTGGCCTTTTCCTAGCTGATCTTTGGTCAATTGACCGGTATCCCATATCTACAGCCATTAATATAAATTCTGCTCTGCATCACTTTCAATCTAAATTCAAGACTGTATGGGATAGTCATGCACCCCTGAGAAATAACAAAGTGGCCAACTGTAGAAGCCTTCACAACACCTGTACCAAAGCTTCAGACTTGCAAAGTCTGGGTATTTTGGATCCATGCTCCAAAACTACATTAATAACTCCTCCAAGATTTGGAATGTTATTCACTCCCTTTTCACCCCTCAGACCCAGTCTCTCCCTCCCACTCCTAAGGTTGGTGACTCCTTTATCTCTGACCCTTCTGCTGTTGCTAAGTCTTTTAACTCCTACTTTACTACCTGTGCCCTTTCTCTCATCCCTCCGTCCCCCACCATCTTCCTTCTCTCTCTCACTTCCTTCCTCTCCCCTCTCATTTTCTTTCTCTCCCATTACTCCCCATTTCTCTAAAAGCTCTACTTGCTCTTGATTGATTGAATGGAGGCAGTCCTGATGGCCTTGACCCTAAACATCTCCTTCTCTCAGAACCTACCATTGCTATGCCTATTATGTTACTTCTAAATCTCTAATTCTCTTTTGCTACCGTTCCTCATTTCTGGAAACAGGCTATTGTCATACCTAGACACAAAGGTGGAGATCCCACTTATCCTGGTAACTTCCATCCAATTTTTCTCCTTCCTACCTTGTCTAAGTTACAGGGGCACATTGTTCTATCTCAGCTGACTTCCTTCCTTGATAACTCCTCCTTTTTCACTCCCTTCCAGTCCGGTTTTAGGAAATCCCACTCACTTCCACCTCCCTCCTTCGACTCACTGACTACATACATACAGGTATGGATCAAGGTCTGACTACTTCTGCCATTTGTTTTCATCTTGCAAAAGGTTTTGCACTGTGGCACATCTCCTCTTTCTGAACAGACTTAAAGCTGCAGGCCTCTTTGAGTCTTCTGTAAGTTGGTTGTGTTTTTACATTGAAGGTACTGTGGGTCTCAAGCAGTCTGGATAGGAATATCCATTTCACCTTCACTTTCCATTCGCTCAGGTGTCCCTCAAGGGTTTGTCCTGAGCCCTGTTCTCTTTTCCATTTTCCTTAATGACCTTCCCATTGTCTGTTCATCTTCATCAATTCATACGTATGCTGATGACACAGTTCTTTTTGCATCTGGCTCCTCTCCCCATAACCTTACCTCCCAGCTACAGTTAGATTTTGACAACATTCAGCACTGGTTCAAGTCTAATCAACTGTCCCTTAATGCAAAAAAAACTATCTTAATGACTTTTGACACATGTCAAAGGCTTGCCAAACTTACTCCCCTCCCACAATTTAATACTCTTGGTGGTGGTATGATTGAAATTGCTCCCTCCTGTTGACCTGCATCTTAATTTCTCTGAGCATGTTAATGCAATTCACTGTAAGCTTCACCCTTAGCTTGATGCTTTGTACAGGAATAAAGTGAGTATGCTGCTCCCTGACTGCTGAGAAATTGTTTTCAAAATTATCCTTCCTATATTTGACTACGGTGGCTTAGTCTACAGTAGTGTCCCTAAATCCTCCCTTGCCAGACTGGACCCCCATTTTCATTCTTTCTGTCATTTTGCTAGATATTGCTCACCCCGTACTCACCACTGCTCTCTTTACTTATCCCTTTCTCTCTCCTCTCTTGATGCTAGGTGCATTTCTCATTGTGTCTCTCTTTTATCCACATTCTGGTTTGGCACCCTTCCCTTTTATCTCTCATCCCTCTTATCCCCTCCTACCTCCTCTTCCTACCCTCTTAGCAACACTGCATTGCATTCTCTCTTCCTTCTAGAAAACTTACTGTTAGTCAATCTGCTTTTTCTTTCCACTTTCCTAAACTTTGGTCTTCACTTCCCCTGTCTATTCATTCTGATTCTTCTCCTTCCTCACTAATGTCTTTTGTTTATGATGTTTGTTATCCTTCTTGCAACTGTCTATGACACTTTCCTCTTTTGCTCCCTCATCACATGTTACTGGTTGTCCTATTCTTACTCCCCATATATAGTTTTTACCCTGCTCATACTGTTTCACTACTTTTTCCCCTTCTTTACATATATAGATTGTTCAATGTGTGGAACATAGCTCAGTGCTTGTGTATACTTATGAGCTAAATGGTATATGCTTGATGTTTATAACTTGAGCTTTAGCATTTCTCTATATCCCACCTTCTGTGGGATACTGGGTAGATGTAAGATTTAAGACCTAGCAGAGAGGGTGAGACAAGAGTACCAGAGAAGGAGGGGGAGGAGGCAGGGAAGGATGGAGGGTACATTCTAAATGCTCAAAGCTGAGTGAGCAGAAGCATGAGGTTTAAGAAGGGGATGTGAGAGGAGCTATTGCCCCCCATTGAACCTCATGCTAAAAGCCTTCTAATTCAATATGTGTGGTACATAGCTCAATGCTTGGGCATACTTATGAGCTGAATGGTATATGCTTGATGTTTATAAATTGAGCTTTGTTGTTTCTATATATCCCACACTTTGTGGAATACTGGGTAGATGTAAGATTTAAGGCCCCAAAAGATAAAATTAGCATAGTGATTATCTCTTTCAACTCCGGAGATTGTAACCAGTACCATGCAGGAGAGGAACCCCACCCCCGCCCCTGGGCATACTAAGAGAGAATAATCCTAAATGTGGGCTGAGGTTTTAGTTGTGGTTATGTCTAAGAACTAAGTCTGAACTTGTTGGTCGAAGAGTCCTGTTTCGAGATCAATGATAAGCAGAAAGGTCAAGGCTGAAGAGGATGGTTCCGGCAGATGAAAAGAGGTTACATAGAAACATAGAATTTGATGGCAGATAAGGACCGCTTGGCCCACCCAGTCTACCCATTTCCCCTACCTAATGGATAAGCTGCAGATCCTAGCTAACCGACAACCCACTTCTACCTGCCTCCACCCCATAAAATTGCCTTATGCTTGTCCCATGCATTCTTGAATTCCGCCACTATTTTTGACTCCACAACCTCCTCAGGAAGGCTGTTCCATGCAGCCACAACCCTCTTCATGAAAAAATACTTCCTCACATTACTTCTGAGCCATCCCCCCTCTAGCTTCAAATTGTGCCCCCTTGTTCTTGCATGACTCCTTTTTCTGAAAGATGCTACCCTCTAGAACTTTGTTGATTCCCTTGAGGTACTTGAAAGTTTCTAACATGTCCCCCCCTCCCTCCTCTCCTCGAGGCTATACATATTAAACTCCTTAAGTCTCTCTTGATAAGTTTTCTGGTGCAGTCCCTGCACCATTTTAGTTGCCCTCCTCTGGACTACCTCCATCCTTTCTATGTCTTTGCAGAGATTGGGTCTCCAGAACTGCATGCAGCACTCCAGATGGGGCCAAGGTTCAACTTTGAATGATGTCCAGAAGACAGACGATTGTTAATCCATGTCCAAGGTAGCTGTAAGTGAAACAGATGTAAAATGTACATATACAGTCAGCATGGCTGGGGAATATGTGCCAAAGTTGCAAATTTTGAGGGATATAGAGATCATAAATGATGCATGGCCAAGAGCATTGCATGGCTGGGAATGATGATAAGGTAGGAGTGGAGCCCAGCTGGCAATGATGAAGTGGTAGGAGTCTATGCAATTTGGGAAGCTTGCATGAGGCTGTTGTACATCTAGTGAAGCATTAGGGTACGATTGAGTACCTTGTCAGAAAGAAGAAATTGTCCTAAGATGTCCAAGAAATTGAGGTGAGCTCCACGGAGATGTCCAGTGTAGAAATTAGGCTAGAACTGGAACAAAGGAAGGTGGATTGCAGAGAAGAAGTGAATGAATTAATGAAGTAAGGTAGGTCCAGACATAGGCTAGCTGGAGCATGGGACCTCCATGCTGGTCTGGTGTATGCAGTGTTCAAATGCTCGAGCAATAAAGTAGGTTGCAGGTGGTCAGACTGAGGAAGGTGAGACCCTCATGTGGATCTGCCTTAGTGAAGATGGAAATACAGCTGAGTAATGAGAAATGTCCCTTCATGGGGCATGATGGATTTGGGATGGTGTGACTCCCACATGGGTTCGCCATCACCACAGTATGGTATGATCTGAGTTAAGGAGGTGAAACCCCCACCTTAGATTGCCTGTAGATGATAGAAAAAAACATTTGAGCAATAAGTTATGCCCAGTTGTGGGCATGTTTGTATTGGGATGGTGGGACCCTCCTGCAGGTCTGCCATTGCTGAATTATGACACAATCCAAGATAAGAATGGCGAGACCCATTGTTGGGATGGCGGGACCCCACATGGTCCACCATCACCATAGTCTTGAATAGTCCAAGATAAGGAGGTTGAGACTCTCACATGATTTTGCCTGTAATGACATGGAAATTCAAGTAAGGCCCCTTCGTGGGGCATGTGTGATCAGGATGGCAGGACCCAATGTGGTCTGCCATTGCCTAGTATGGAATAGTCCAAGGTAAGGAGGGCAAGACCTCTACGTGAATCTGACTGTAGTGACTTGGAAGACATTGGAGCTATGAGTAGGGCCCCCTTGTGGGACATGTGTGTTTGAGATGGTGGGACCCCATGTGGTCCGTCGTCGCCATAGTATTGCATTGTGTAAGGTAAGGATGGCAGAACCCCCCACAGTCTGCCATCACATTATTAGCACATAGTCCAATGTAGGAGGATGAGACCCCAAGTGAGTCCACCTATAGTAAATGGAAATGAGTTTTGAGCAATGAGTAGATGCCCCCTTGTGGGCATGGTTGGTTGGGATGGTGGGACCCCACGTGGTCAGCCATTGTTGAGTTAATAGATAGTCCGAGGTAAGGACAGTGAGATACCCACATGGGTCTGCCTTGGAGATATACAATAAATAACACCTGTAGTTGGGCAAGTTAGGGATGGCTGGATCACCAAGTGAGTCCGCCATGGCTGTATAAACAAATAGTCTGAGGTAAGGGGCTGTTGATGCTTTTAGATCCCCCTTTCTAGGCTCCCATTTGAACTCTAAACTTCGACAATGCCAGCTATTAGGTAAAAGACCTGTGGTCAAATGAATATTCCACATGTTTTGAGAAAGCACAGCTTTAATGTGATATCCAGCTGGCACGATGCCCTCTCTCAGCTGGCCCTTTGAAAGGCTGTCTCATGATTCCACTGATAAAGTCAATATGTAGTACTAAGATTCTTGCCTTCATTCACAGATTGTGTTCTGTAGCTCCGCATCCCCCTCGACTTTGGTACCCCCATGTTATGAAGCATGTTTGTAATTCAATGAATGAACCCCAGATTGTTGGATGGATGAGTAAGGCCCTCTCATAGGGCATGATTGTCTGGGATAACAGGACCCCATGTGGTCTGCTATCGCCACATTGAATGGTCCAAGTTAAGAACAGCAAGACCCCTTCATGGGTCTGCCTTGATTGATATGAAAAAGGCTTGAGCATTGAGCAGGCCCCCTCATGGGGCACATATTTTTGGGATGGTGAGACCCCCAGTGGGTCCATCATGGCTGAATATTGAATAGTCCAAGTCAGGGCTGGTGGGACCCCTACATGGGTCTGCCATTGCTGTATAATGAACGGGCCGAAGGAAGGAGTAAGTTCACGACATTGAGGAAATGAGTTCTGTCACCCTCATGCTAAGTTCTTATGGGCATAATAGGTAACAAGCATGATGAACAAGATTAGCCAGATTGTATCTGAGAATGCTGTCTCCGCCTGTGCTACATTAGAGGGGACAGATGGCATACTCTCCCTTCTCTTAAGTCTGGTTTAATAGTTCCAGCTGCATTTCTGAAGGTTAGTACTGTATCTATATTTAATATAGTTTGCGCATTAGAAACAACACAATTGTTCTTGTCTACAGAAATGTGTCCTTTCACTAAAACTGAAGCAGCAGTAAATGTTCAATGGCAATCCCAGACGGGTCAATGTATATGGTTTGGTAGAAAGAAATCCTATACTCTCCTTAAACAGATGTTGTGCACTAAAGACTCTGTATGGCAAATCCTCCAGTCCACCATGTCACATAGGTGGGCTGCATTCCAACATCTAGCAAGTTCAACCATGGCTTAAAAAGGGCTAAGTATTGCCTGCGTCCTATTCCATTGTCACTGTATTGACCTTTGAGTCTGAGAACAACTTCCTACCAGCAGAATCCATTGCCCTTCAGCATAGTCCCCGTAAATATTCACAACCAGCCCCGTGATTCCTGGGAGACATTCTGACCCGTGTAGAGAGCTGCAGATGTAATCCTGAGAGCTGTGCAGGTGGAACAGGCCCTGGAAATTCTGCCCCATGGAGAGAACTGCAGAAGTAATCTTTTAAAGCTGTGCAGATGGAACAGGCCTGAGAAGTTCTGATCCATGGAGAGAGCTGCGGATGCAGTCCTGAGAGCTGTGCAGGCAGAATGGGCCAGGAAGCTAGTGGAGAAGGGAGCAGCTGCATGGAAAGGGGAGAGGAAAGAAAGCCCAAAAGAACAGCCAGACAGGTGAACAGGGAAGCATCAGAAAATGGCAGAGGTATGGGAGAGAAAGAGGTAAAGGAGCATGGTGAAGGTGAGAGTGGGCAGAGAGCATGGGGGGAGGTGAAGAAAGACAATGAGAGAGACGACAGCGGCTGCCAAGACATAGAAAAGAGGATGAGAGGAAGGAGGAGAGAGAACAGGAGTGGGGACAAAAGAGCAGCTGCAGGCCCACGCAGCTTCCCAGGCAGGAACATAAGTGCAGGGCACATTCAAAACACTCGAGGCTGAGCAAGCGGAAGCCTGAGATTTAAGAAGGGGATGTGGGAGGAGCTACCCCCCCCATTGAACCTCAGGCTAAAAGTCTTCCAATTATATTTATTTTTTCTGATTTGCTTTTCATTATTAAATTGTCTATATACTATATTTATGATTCTCCTTGTAATTCTATATCATTGTATTTGTATTGTAAATTGTATTTGACTTCATGTATTTTTATTAATTCTATTGATAGCTATCTCCTTCTCCCCTCTTCCCCAGGACACATCTGGAAACGAGCTGATATATGCTCATTAGGTATTTACTGGCTAAACTTTAAATTAATAAATAAATTCCAGACAATTCTTGTTGGAAATGTCTCTTTCTTTCAGTAATGGAACAGAAAAGTGGAGGGATAAGTGCACTGTTTTTCTTTTTCTGACCATTTCTGGTGGCCATCACCTCTGCATGCAGAGTGTCTGAAATCCATGCATTGATCATAGATCTTCCATATTCTGTTTTCGATAAGGACAACATGGTCATCCATACACACCACAAGTTCTTCTTACTTTAAAGTGGGGTCAGAGTTCCATTTCAGTCAGTCAGTCACTGATCTTGCCTACCTACATCCCCATTTTTCAGAATGAAGGAGGGAGAGAGAACTCTGCACTCAGTGAAAAGGGTCTTTGGGTTTTACTTGGAAAGAACAAAGGCCTACAGAAAGGCAAAGCAGCTCTTTGTCTCTTTCAACCACAATCGAAAGGTACTACCTGTCACAGATTTCCTATTGGATTATGAATTCCTTTCGCCAGTGTTACACTATGGCAGGGACAAAACTAGAGGACAGGATTCATGCTTATTCCACTAGAGCAATAGTATCCTCTTTGACAGAAATATGT
The DNA here is from genome assembly GCA_016271365.2 of Neoceratodus forsteri. Classification (NCBI taxonomy): domain Eukaryota; kingdom Metazoa; phylum Chordata; order Ceratodontiformes; family Ceratodontidae; genus Neoceratodus; species Neoceratodus forsteri. Next base: position 311,617,828 of record CM028134.1, on the reverse strand, counting down.
TTGGTGCCAGTTGCATAAATTTGAAGAGCTACTACATAGAGCACAGTGCACACCTATGCCAAGCAATATGCTAAGGATATTCATGACAGACAAAATGTCACTTTAGCCAGGATCTTTATGAATAGATTACTATCCTAAGTGAGTCTTGTGTACCACCCTCCACAATCTGGGGGACAGTTTCTGAGTTTGGTACTCTTACCCATAAATGAAATTCAATGGAGACAATTCATTCTTTGAAGACAAGAATGTTATGTACTTACTGTAACTCTTGATCTTTTTGAACATCTTCTTCATAGACTATCATGCTCCAATCACCAACCCCTGAACATAATCCAGTATTGTTATTGTCTTCAACCCTTTTCTGTTAGTTTGGACTGTGAAGATACTGTGTTACTAGGTTTGTCAGCCTTTCTTATACAAGCCACCTGGCCTATTCTACGTGCAGAGGGACATATGCACTAATAAGCCTTGTACGCACCAGTAGAGGCATGTACAGAGATGTGCAATTCTGCACCATGTCGCTAGTCCCCAGAAGATGCATGGGGCCAACATGCACACCATCTTGGGCAGGCCTGGGTGCCTTGAGCACACGCACATATCTCTGCCCTAGCAGCAGGGCTAGCAAGGAGAAAGACATGGGACACCCAGTGGACTGCTAGCTCTGTGGGAGCAGGGGATCATAGGATGTATTGGCTGCGTGTCCGCAGTGGCAATTTAAAAACCACAGAAATGAAAAGTTGGCACCAGGCAGCCTGCCAAAGACCCTTGCCTCTCTCAATGCCATGGAGGCTAGGTGGTGGCAGAAGGCTGTGGAGTGCTGACATTGACATTATTATTCACCATGGTGCTATAGGAGCTTCACTCGGGGTGGTGCACAGCTGTATTGGCAGCCCTCTGACTGGCATATTGGTAAGCCCCTCCCCCAAAATTGGCCCAGTGAAGCACAAACAGTATCATGAATGCTGTGCTTTGCCAACCCTCCCTGAGCATGCCCACTCTCTGCCCCCTTCCTGACCCATGTAGTTGCACAGGACACCCCATGCACACTCCCTGGTAGGGGTGTGGAGTGGGCGCACACTATTAGTGTATCTGCATGTGTCCATCAGACACCTAGAATGTGCTTATCCTGGCCCTACATGCAACATAAAAGTTACATAGGGCCAGAATACCCTTAATACATGGGACCCTTTGTTAGTAGATAGGGTACTTATAAGATTTTTATGCTGCTCACCTCCTTGGTAAAAAAAAAAGGTATTGAGGAGATCGGGAGCTGGTACCACTGTATACAAGTGAGCACATGTCAGTGGCATGTGTGCTGGAGCTACATACTCCACCAGACCCCACAAGAAATATTCTGGCTCCCCTGGGGTCCCATTACCTCATGTTCAGACCCATAAGTTGTAATTTCAGAAGGTATCCAGGAAGCTCAAGAGTTACAATAAGCACATGACTTTCCTTTTTCATTCCTTTGGGAATGTTTCACTCATTCCCTCTTCCAGATTCCTCCTTCATAATACAGTCTTTTTTATCTCACACAGTAAATGCAGCATATCAGGCAGGGAAGCTGCTGCTATTCAATTTCCCCACAGTGTTTTGAACTGGTGCTTTGAAATTAACCATTTGGAAACATTCCAAGATGATATCATTCAGCACTTTACCTCTACAAACGTAAACCACTCTACCCTTCACTAAGCACTTACACTTACATAGAAACAGAATCTGTCAGCAGATAAGGGTATGCACCCCTGACAGCGATACTAACGCAACAACGTACGAACCCTTTGACAGAATCGACAGGTTGCTGACTGGTCACTGTGTTGATGAGCCAGACACAGGGGCACACTGTCTCCCAATCCTGCACCCCCTCCCTGAATCAATTCCAACTGGAGTTGATAAACATAAATATGGGGGTATGGGGGGCAGGCCCCCCACATGGGGTGTTCGGTGGTGAAGCCCCCTGTTGAGAAAGGATGGAGGTTAATCTCCAGGCTGAGTTGGCCAGGATTTGCAGGACCTCCTCTTCCATACGGGGACCACCAGGGCCACTGCCATTGCCTCAGAGGTTGCAAGAAAAAGGAGAGGTTGGACCACAGTGGGCTCAGGGAGGGTGAGGGTGGTGGAACAAAGGTGCACACCTCCAGTTGTACCTCTCCACAATTTCTATGCCATTCAGGCAAAGTGTGGTTCCTCTATGGAGGCACCTGCAGTGGAGACCAAGGAGGATGCGGAGAACCTCCACAAGGGAGACCCACAGGAGGGTGGCATGGGACCCCATGGGGGAAGGAAACAACTCCTGATGGGGGACTCCATTGTTAGTAAGTTAGAACTGGGGGAGGAAGGGGAGAGGGAGGTAAGGTGCCTGCCTGCCTGGCACCATGGCTTGGAGGGACAGGGAGTGAATCCTCAGGATCACCGGAGCAGCTGCACAAGGGAGGGAGCTGGATGTCATTGTCCACCTAGGGACAAATGACCTGGCTAAGAATGGGATCAGAACAGTGCAGGAAGAGTTTGTGGAGTTGGGGAGAGGCCTTAGACAAGTAGCATGCATGGTAACTTTCTCGGAGGTGCTGCCTGTCTATGGCATAGGTGAGGCTAGGGGTGCTCCACACCATGGTATTCAATCAGTGGTTGAACAACTGGTGCAGAGCTCAGGGATTTGGCTTCATTGGAGACTGGGGGTCCACCTGGAGTGATGCAGGCCTATACTAACATGATGGGCTGCATCTGTCCAGGAGGGGAACCAGAATCCTAGCTGATAGGATTAAATACTTCATTGGCAAGCATTTAAACTAGCCAAGGGGGGGAGAGGCACTGGAAAGGAACAGGGAAATCCTAGCCCCCCCAAAAAATGTCAGGGTAGTAAGTGAGGTAAACACAAAGACAGAAATGTCAATAGGGAGAAGGGCAGGGGTGAATGGAGAAAGTGACAAAGGCAATAAGGACAGGGATGGGGCAAAAAGGAATAAGGCCATCAGAAAATGGAGGGTAATGAGTACCAATGCCCATAGTCTGGGCAATAAGCTCTCCCTGAACTGGTGGCCTTGATGGAAGATGGATGCCTGGATATCATAGCAGTCACAGAAACATGGTACACCGAGATTCATGACTGGGATGTTAACATACCAGGGTGCACAACCTACAGGAGAGACAGGGAAGGGAGAAGAGGGGGAGGAGTAGCTCTCTATGTAAAGGAAGGGATAAAAGCAATTGAACAAAAGAGTAAACAGGGAGGAAAGGAGGCACTCTGTGGGTCACCTTAGAGACTGGAAATGGCACCACAATCTGCACAGGGGTTGTATACAGACCCCCATGTCAGAGGGAGGGAATGGACAAGGATATGATAGAAGGCATTCTTAGGATGGCAGAGAAAGGGGAGATACTGTTGATGGGAGACCTGAATATGCCAGATGTTAACTGGATCACATTTGCTGCAGCCACATCCAAGAGCAGGGCCATTCTCGATGCCCTACAGGTGGCATGTCTCAGACAGCTAGTTTTGGAACCTACTCATGAGGGAGCAATCTTAGACCTCATAGTCTCAAAAGGGGACAGTGAGAGGATCTCAGATCTAGAAGTGGGTTGCCATCTGTGAACAAATGACCACCAAACAGTGTTTTTCATGATAAACTCAGCTACAGAATCAAGCCATACAAAAGTGAGGGTACTGGACTTCAGGAGGGATGACTTTGGCAAGATGGGAGAGTGCCTTAGAAAAGCACTAGCAAACAGGCTAGAAGGAGGGGTGGAGCAACAATGGGGAAACATCAAAACTGCCATCACAGAAGCAACAAACCTTTGTGTCAAGCAAATAAACAAATCAAAATGAAAGAAAAAGCCACTATGGTTCTCAAAAGAGGTGGCGGGGAAAGTCAGGGAGAAAAAAAGATGGCATTCAGGAAGCATAAGGAAACACAGAAAGAGCAGGACAGAGAGCTGTACCAGTTAAGGCAGAAGAAAGCAGGGAGGGAAGTCAGAATAGCAAAGGCCCAAACTGAGGAAAAGGTAGCCAACTCAGTTAAGAAGGGGGATAAAACCTTTTATTGGTACATCAGGGAGCATAGAAAAACAAAGGGAAGGATAGTGAGGCTGAATACAATGGACGGTGGATGGGCAGAGAGGCACAGTGAAAAAGCAGGGATACTGAATTAATATTTCTGCTCAGTATTCACAAAAGAGGAGGAGGGGGAGGGGCCTAATCCAATTAACAGAAGCACTCTTGATAGGGGGGTCGATCCCAGTCCTTTCACAGAAGAAAGGGTTCTGAAAGAACTCCTAAAACTGAAGGTGGACAAAGCAGTGGGGCCTGATGGAATTCACCCCAGAATTCTGAAAGATTTAAGGGGAGAACTAGTGAAACCACTGACTACTCTTTTTAACAAATCAAGGGAGGATGGTGTGGTGCCTGAGGACTGGAGGAAGGTGGATGTGATTCCCCTTCACAAAAGTGGGACCAAGACAGAGGCAGGAAACTACAGACCTGTCAGTTTGACCTCTGTGGTAGGAAAAGTGATGGAATCACTTCTGAAGGAAACAATTGTTGAGTACCTAGAGGCCAGTGGGGCACATGACCCAAGGCAGCATGGGTTCACAGTTAGAAGGTCATGTCAGATGAATCTAATTGATTTCCTTGACTGGGTGATCAAAGTAGTAGACCAGGGAGGGGCTGTGGACATGAGCTACCTAGACTTTAGCAAGGCATTTGACACAGTCCCACACAAAAGATTAATAGTCAAATTAACCAGCCTGGGAGTGGGTCCCAGGGTGGTAGCCTGGGTAAAACATTGGCTGGACAACAGGACACAGAAGGTAATTGTAAATGGAGTCCACTATGAAGAAAGAGTGGTTACTAGTGGGGTACCACTGAGTTCAGTACTGGGTCCAGACCTTTTTAATGACTTTATAAGTGACATTGCAGAGGGACTGGAAGGAAAAGTATGTCTCTTTGCAGATGACACAAAGATCTGTAACAGGGTTGATACACAAGAAGGTCTGGAAAGGATGAGAAGGGACTTGGCAAGGTTGGAGGAATGGTCAGAAGTATGGCAGCTGGGATTCAATGCAAAGAAGTGCAAAATAATGCACCTGGGAAACAAAAATCCAGGGGAAGTTTACACGATGGGGGGAGGTAGTAACAACAACAAAAATGGAAAGGGACATGGGGGTAATCATATCAGATGACCTTAAGGTTAGCAAGCAATGTGAGAAGGCAGTAGGGAGGGCTGGGGGTATAGTGGGATGTATAGGGAGAGGCATCACCAGCAGAAAACAGGAAGTTGTTATCCCTCTGTACAGACAGTTGGTGAGACCCCATCTGGAGTACTGAATGCAGTTCTGGAGACCCCACCTCCACAAGGACATGCACAGGATAGAGGCAGTCCAGAGAAGGGCAAGTAAAATGGTGCAGGGTCTGCAAGAGAAGCCATACGAGGAGAGACTAAAGGAGCTTAATATGTATACCCTTGAGGAAAGGAGGGAGAGGAGGGACATGATAGAAACTTTTAAGTACCTCAGTGGAATCAATAAAGTCCAAGAGGGTAGCATCTTTCAGAAAAAAAGATGTGGAAGAACAAGGGGACACCATTTAAAAATGGGGTGGTTCAGGGGCAATGTGAGGAAGTATTTCTTCACAGAGAGGGTGGTGGACACATGGAACAGCCTTCCTGAGGAGGTTGTGGGGTCTAAAACTGTGGGACAATTCAAGAATACTTGGGAGAGACATGAGGCAATTCTTGTGGGGGGGGGGAGAAGAAATAGGCTGTTAGTTAACTAGGATCTACAGCTTATCCTGTAGGTAAGGAAATGGGCAGACAAGGTGGGCCAAGCAGTCCTTATCTGCCGACACAGTCTATGTTTCTATGAGAAAATGGGACAGGGAGATACAGGGGTTTATGTCAGCCACAACATGTGGTCGACATAAATCCTGTTGTGAGATGCTGGTCGACAAAAGTGTTGTCAAACTGGCATTGTAGAGCTGCAGATAAGGACCATATGGCCCACCTAGTCTGCCCACTTCCCTATTCACTGCTGCAGCCCCAGATCTTATTTGATCTGTGGCTTTCCTGCTCTGTCTAGTCCATGCACTCTTGAACCTCCATATTGTTTTCACACCCACCACTTCTGCTGGAAGTCTGCTCCACGGCTCCACCACCCTTTCAGTAAAAAAGTATTTCCTAACATTACCCCTTAGCCTTCCACTTTTCAGCCTCATATCATGCCCCCTTGTTCTTGTGCAGACCTTACTATGATTACTATGATTTTCCAAATGAAATATTCTTTGGTGTCTTGGGCCACATATCAGCAAGTGTTGAGGCTTACAGAGCACTAATTTCTTTATGGAAACTTTGAAAAACATATTTGCACACAATTCTTATTGTGCTATATGGTACACATTTTGTATAATCATCTTCATTACTTTATTGCTGAGGATAGATGCTTGAAAAATGGATCCCTGTACTATACATCAATCTGCATTATTTCTTGCTATCTTTCTAAAAGTAATGTCATACTCCACTGTTTTTAAATTGCAGTCAATTGCTGTGGACATAAGCATGATTTCACAAGAAGGAGGTTAAGACATTATGTCTAGGTACTATAGCCTACAGTAGCAGATAAAGCCTAAAGGAAAAGGGTCATGTGCCCATAGCAAATATAGGGAACCAATGTCAAATTATCTTTCATTTCCATTTTTGTTTTCTGAGGCATCAGATACTCTTTAGACCCAGACCTAGTATGAGACAAAAGCTACTATGTCAGCATGCCAGTGGTATCTATATAATGTGGGCATGATGCTGAAAGATATGAGTAAATGATGGCTGGACAAAACTAGCAAATTCCACTTTTGCACATTTTACAAAATGTTGTAGAATTCTTTTAATTGTTCACAACTCAGGCATTCTTACAGCTAGAGGCCTGAAAAGTGGCATGCTTATGGTGCATGTGGGTTCCTAAAAGGGTGCTAGATTTGATGACATTTAGATGGGGGTGTGGAACTTTTAGAGGCTCAAAATCTGGCAGTTTTGTTTTACTGTGAAAATGTCTGAAAATATTTCTCTGCTTACAATTTAGCCACATTTGAAGCAAGATAACTGAAAATGTATACACAGATTCTTGAAAGAGTCTTAGAAACTGCTAAACAGGGAGGAAGTTGGTTACATTAATAGTAAGTCACAGGAGTTTATAATTTCACAGTTTAAATATTCTTAGACTGTGAGAACATTTTCAAAATATAGGGATGTTTGGAGCTCTGTTGCAGATGCAGGTATACACCCAATATGCAGCATGCACACTCAGAGTAAACAGTTCAGAATTAAAGCATTTCTACAGCTAAAGTGCTGAAATTTGGCATGCTTATGTTGCATATGGGGTCCTAAATGAGTGGCAGGTTTAATGACATTTGGATGTGGGTCAAGAAACTTATAAGGGCTCTAAATTTTCCAATTGTTTTTAAAACATTTCTGAAAATATTTATCTACTTACAACTTAGCCACCTTTAAAGCAAGATAATGGAACATTTATATACATGCTTGCTTGAAAGAGTCTTAGAAACTGCTAAATAGGGAGGCAGCTGGTTATATAATTTGTAAGTTACAGGAGTTCATAATTTCACAATTATTTGTTAAATTGTGTGAACATATTTTAAATATTTGGATGTTTGGAGTGCCACTGTTATTGCAGGTATACATCCAAAATGTGGAATGCATACTCAGTGTAAACTGGTCCTGGAATCTAATAAAGATTGATGGCTCTGGCTTCACAATTTAACATTTACTATGGAAAATTCTGAAATTATTAATTTGCACAATTTGAACAAAACATCATAGGCATATAATGGATAATGCCACTAGAATTCCACTTGAGGAATTTTACTTTTACAAGCCACTTATCATCACTTAATCCATTGAGCTGTTTGCAATCCTGTAGTCCTGGGGCCTATCATGCCCCCCTTGCTTTTTCTTTGAGTTTAGCCAGATGGCCGGTGAGAAATTGCTTTTCACACTGATTTCTTCCTTATTTTGTAAAGGCAAGCTCACTTCAAAAGAAAGCCACCTATTTTTTTTTCCTGTACAACCAATCCCTCTAGAATAGCCAGATCTTCTCCTTAGTCATTCCCCACTCATTTTCTTCCCTCACTAGGTCTTGAGTTTTGGATATCAAAGTGCATTTTATTCTAAGAGCAGTTAGGTTTGCAGGGTGTGATTCTCATACATCCTGTGTTCAAGTGAGAATAGTCCCTGTATGCTTTCTTGTTCCAGCTAGTAGTCTAGTATTCTTTTGCTACTCAACCCAGTTGCCCTTCCCTTGGTGAACCCATGCATAAAACTCCTGCCACTGGTTACCTCTGTACTAGATAGCTCCCATATACTATAGGTCAAATCCTATTGAATTTCATTTCCTTTGACATGGCCATACTGCCTCCACCCCATTCCCCACCCCACGTCAGTCTATCTTGGGTTGGCTATTGATTAGATATATTTGACTTGTATTGCTGCCATACAAATCACTTTATCTGCACTACCATCATGGTCCTGCAATGTCCTTTCAACACTCATGTGACAGTGATGCAGAACATCTTGCTCCATCATGACTAAAGATGTCCAGGTACTTCTGTCATGATGGACTCAGTTGCAACTAGTTTTAATGTTTGGCATCACTTGGTGCCACTGTTTTCTGTTTTCAAATGCTAAAAATATACACTGTTATCTACAGGGCTGTTAAAGAGTCAGCAGGTGGCATAATATGGACACAATATTGTGAATGTATGTTCTTCCACAAGTCATTTTGTCAGTGAGCTCCATTGGTTAGCAGGCATATAATACGAAGACTGTCTAGAGCACAGTGATGTCTATGACTAGTCTTCAGGTTCCTCACTTGAGATAATGACCTGATTCTTCTCACTAAAGTACTTTTTCTATGGAACCTCCTGTGAGTGTTACTTTTTTGCCAGTCTACCCAGCCTATTTATTTCTCCACAAAGGCGGTTCAAATGTATGGCTAAACAAAAGGTACAGATATGGCTTCAACAGAAGTATCACAAAGTTTCACAATTTTGCAAAATCTCATAAAATTTAACTTGAATTACTAATGTTAGTTTGCTATCATTGGCTGCTTAGAACTTTCTTCTAGCTGCTTATAACTCATCCCAGCCTCTGAGCAAAGAATTAGAGCAGTGACAAACATACAGCCACATTTTTAAGGTCAATGAATCTAACAAAACTGGTAATATTTCTTTCAATAGTTTTAAAGTTACAGGGGGCTGAAAAGTCTCCAGTTTACATAGGCGCATTTTTCCACGTGGGGTATATACATTCACCTCAACATATGCTTTTTAAGTTAGATAAAAATCATTGATATTACAATTTTGGAAACATTTTACACACATTTTGAAGGAACGTTTGCAAAATTTTACAGAAGCAAAGCACTTATGTCATCAGAATTCCACCAGGATTACATACATTTTGTCCAGCCCTAGTGTACATGTCTTCTGCGGTGGATAAGTGACTTTTTGTGCACACCCATAATAGTAGGCATTCCTGTCTGAGGGTGGGGCATATGTGGGTGCATCTTCCTACATGACATGTGCTCTGCATATGGAGTCTAACCTTACCCATTTTGTATGTAGTCCATGGAGACCATACCATACCATACCAAAGAGTATATGGATTAAAGTATCATGTTCAGTCCTGAAAAATTTGACTAGGTCAGTCTTAGATGGTCTGACCATTTTCAGATCAACTAGAAATGTTGAGAAAAGTGGTAAACTCAAATTTGTTCTAGTTCAGACTGAAAATAAAAACAGTCAAACAAAGTCAAGTAGCTATTTCTATTTGTTTGGTTTGAAAAAATACTGCCCATGCAATTAGAAAGAATTCACAAAAACAAACAAAAAAAACCTCCTCTGACTCCCAATACCCTGTGGCTAATTTATATCTCTTTAAAAAATATGGGAACCCTGACCACTTGACTCCAGCTGCCTTTGTTCCTTCCTAACCTGATGAGAAACTTTTAAGATAAAATGTAAATGGTATGACCTTCACATAAAGAAGATGAAGAGGGGAGGAGATAGCACATGTATGGATGTTCCAACTTGGCAGCTGAGTGAAGTCGAGCAGCAGTAGCACTTATGACTCTGACCGAGGGAGTTATTTACTGAAAGCTGAATTTTCTTGAGTTAAAAATGTTTTTTGTTTTGGCGTTCAGCTAGTTATTTTTAAACAGTGATAGTTGCTATAATCTACTTGGCAGACTCTGAAGCATGCCATTTCCAACTGACTCCAGCCATCTAGATTTTGCTGCGCCACCAGAGCAACACCATAGGAAAAAGAGACACTGATCTAAGGTGACAAGTAGCATGCCGCATGGTAAACTGCATGGTAAACCTACTGCCCCCACTCCACCTAAAATTTGAAGGACCCAACTTCAACAGCAGAAACTAAACAGTTTTTTTGGACCCAGCACTATCTTCACAGGAAACCCCCTTTCTCCCCTTCCACAATCACCACTGTCTTTCTATCCAATTTCTGAAATGGCAATAATATCAGCTCATGAAACTGAGGAAACTGGCTATACAACAGCTGATGAGGAGAACACTAGAACAGCTTTACTTAGTATGGCATCTGAGCAAAATAGGAGTGAACTGCAGTTTAAAGGTAATTTGATGCCTATGAATGTACTGTTTCTTGAGAAAACTAGGGCAGTAACTGTGGCTATGAGTAAAGAACTGCTCCCAGCCATGTCATGCCTTGAGATTGATAGCACAAACATTGTTAATTCTGAGAAATGTGACTGGAGAATACACTCAGAAACGTTAAGTTCTACAGCTACTCAAGATATGGTTTCAGCTATTAATAGTGAGGAGGAAGGATAAATATGTGTTGAAGGTAATGAGCAGCATGAACTAGTAAAAATGGTTGATTTAAAACAATTTCAAACTGAGATTAAAAATGAAATCAAATTGGGCATTGCTACCATTACAACGGCATTAAAAGAGTTATCATCAGTCCTCACTTCAATTCAAAATCAGATGGGGGCATTAACATTGAGAACCACAGAGACTGAGTCCAGAATTAGTACCCTGGAAAATAAACTGTCTCCAACCCTAGAAAAAAAATCGACTTTGGAGAAGAAACTAGTGGAACTTAAAGCAAAAATTGCTGACTTGGAAGATTGCTCACAACAATCTAACTTAAAGTTAATAGGCATCCTGAGAGTCTGGAGTGACGGGGAGACCCTCTTCCCTTCATTGGAAAAATAGATATGGTGGCCTTAACAGGAAATATCCAGAGGAATGAATCAATTTGGATATGGCCCACAGAGGTCCTAAGCTAACTTTGCCTAACAGTGTTAATATTTCTCGACCTATCTTCATTAAGCCTCATAATTACAAAGACCGTAAAATGACATTATGTCATGCTAGAATTAATAGAGGCTTACAATATGAGCAGAACAAACCCTCTGCATTCCCAGATTTATCAACACATACTCAGCAAGCTTGTCAGCCCTTTGATAAAATTAAAGACCTGTTAAAGCAACATGACATCAGTTTTTCCTTTTTGTTTTCTGCTAGAATAAGATTTCTGCTACATGGAAAAACATGGATCTTTTTGGACCCTAAAAAAGCAGAGCAGTTTTTGGGAACACAGACTGGAATCCCTCTTGAAAATATTTATGGTTCATTGCTGGGAATCTAATTTGTGACTGGACTTATTTGACTATATCCAAAATGAGGAGACATATGTGTGTTTTTGTGGGCCCTTTAAAGGTGCTGATGTGAAGGTAGTGGGGGCACAGGGCGGGGAGGAGGGAAGGAGGAAAGGAATATAATTAAATATTTTTTTTCTTCTCTTTTTGTATGTTGTTTTCTTCTCTTCCCCTCTCTCTTTTCTTCCAGGTCTCTCTCCTCCATCTCTAACTTAAATCATTTATTGTGATGAGGAGTGGGGAAAGGTGCCATGAATTTGTCTGTGGTCAGGGCCTGGGCAGCACTGCCCTAAGACCCTCAACATGATTAATGGAACAAAGAACACAACAAGGTGGTGGGAAGGGGGGTTTAAGGTTTTTTTGCTCTGACCTTATGCCTTGCATAATTAGCTTTTGTTTGAAGTTACTGTGTAGCCTGGGATTTGCCTCGGGATGAGGTTTTGTGGAGAGTTCAGGGCCTATCATTCGGGACCCTACCTCAGCCATTATAAAGTATGGATGCCCCCTTTTGAACATCAGGTTAAAGAATGGTCAGCAGAGTCAGAGCTCTACAAACTTTTTGTTCTGAGACATAATCTATGACCTGAATGTTTTAGCTCCGGTACATCTCTCATAGCCAATAAAGGTATAATCAGGAGCTGTTTTTTTCCAAGGGGGAATGCAAGAAAAATATATATTTAAGACATGATGCTTGGACAAGGGAGTGTATTGTATACTTATGTGGTCAAACGTTTGGTATGGTTTATTTAGGATGGGGGGAAGGGGGTGGTTTTAATCATTGCAACCAGTTTGATAAAGGTAAAAATTATACTAAAATTATTACATGTGACACACAGTACATGAAAGGTGTCCTCCCACCAAGGGTCAAAGTTTTGAGACAGGAGAACATAGTTATTTTGTATGAGGGGTTTTACCAATACCCTATTTGGAATCATGCAGATCTCTCAATCACTTAATATAATATCATGGAACGTCCGTGGTATTCATAATAGCCTAAAGGCTAGAAAAGTTTTCAATGATATAGACAGAACAGGGTCTAATTCTGTCCATTTGCAGGAAGCACATTTAGATCAAAAGGAATTCATGTTCCATGCTAAGAGATGGGGAAGTGGTATTAATGCACCATATACAGATTCTTCTCATGAGGTTGCAATTTTCTTTAAAAAAACATCAGATGTTAAAATTGTTAATCAAGTTATGGATCCTAATGGTTGGTATATTATTGCACAAATTTCAGTGGCTGGGAACTCATACACAATTTGCAACATATATGGTCCCAATAAAAATTCTCCTCAATTTTTTCCTCCCATATTCTTAGAACAAGCTAATTTTTCTGTTCCCTATATTGTCGGAGGAGACTTCAATGTAGTGCTAAACCAATACTGGATAAATCAGAGGTTCAACCAAAACACCTTACCTCAACAGCCTCTAAAATAATGCAGTTTATGGGTGATTACAAAGTTGTTGAACCCTGGTGACTAAAGAATTCAACATTGTGTCAGTACTCATATTTCTCTGTTCCCCATCAATCCTATTCTCATATTAATTATTTTTTGATATTGCAATCTACTGACTATCAAATACATTGTATTAAATACTACAATATACTGATTTCTAATCATGCCCCGGTCCTTATCACTTTTCAAGTTCCTAACTATATTAAGATCGATCCAATTTTGTTGAAAGATGCCCAGTTTATTGAATATATTAGTAAAGAAATAGATTTTTTTTTCAGTAAACACAGCTTCAGTCACTAATGTGGCCACAGTTTGGGACGCATTTAAGGCCTATATTCATGTATAAATTCTTATTGAATTACTCATAATAAAAAAGGAGGGCAAAATATAAGAGACTTGGAAAAAATATTGGGGAAATGGAATTAACACATATGCTTACCAACGATAATCAGGTTTATCAAAACCTGATTTCTTTAAAAGAAGAATTCAAAACTATGGTGGCTGAAACTGTGGAGAAACAGGTACTATATACCAAAAGTAAATATCATTCGAATGGAGAACGAACAGACAAAATAATGGCATGGCAATTGAAGTCCACCCAACAGAAAAATATTATTACACATATAGTAGACTCACAGGGGCAAATGCATAAAATTCCTAAGGATTTCAGTAGAGATTTTCACAAATTCTATCAAGACCTATATTCTTCAGATTATGTGGGCTCATTTAATACTCAGTCCGAATTTCTATCAAAGATTAAACTCCCCTCTGTCCATTTATAAACTGTTGGTGTATTGGACCAGGACATTTCAGTGGAGGAGATCACCATTGCAGTTTGGAGCCTCTCATTAGGAAAGGTTTCTGGTCTGGATGGAACACCCACTGACTTCTATAAGATTTTTTGGCAGAAATTGGTTCTACACTTAAAAAGTCTTTTCGATTATATGTTTGATTCACAGCTATTGGCCCCCTCATTCAAGGAAGTGACCATTTCACTATTTCTTAAAAAAGACAAAGACCTCAAAACCCAGGCTTCATATCACCCAACATCTTTAATAAATTCAGAAGCAAACATCCTGACTACTAGACTTGAGAAAGTATTGCCTGTGCTAATCCACCCAGATCAAAATGGCTTTATTAAAGGTAGCTCTCTAAGACCAAATATTCATCGCACTATTAATATCATGAATTACTGTTAGAACTCTAATTTATCGATGGTACTAGTCGATGCAGAGAAAGCCTTTGACCGGGTGGAATGGCCCTATATTAAATATATAATTAACTGATGCAGGTTCAATCCCGGGTTTTGTAAATAGGTAAATATGCTTTACTCTGGTCTGGTACCCAGGGTAAGAACAAATAGGGATGTATCAGCAATAATACATTTGCAGCATGGCACCCGTCAGGGCTGCCTGCTGTCTCCTCTGATTTTTGCTCTGGTTTTTGAACCTATGGCTATAGCACTGAACATCCCCAAAAATACAGAGCCCCATAATAGAAGGGCAAGAGCAACATCTCAGTCTTTATGCTGGCAACACTTTGATATTTGTAAAAAAAATCTCCATAAAAGCTTTCCACATATTTTGGAGCTATTGTTACTATTTGTGGAAATCTAGGGATATAAGGTCAATTGGTCTAAGACTGGTGTTTTAGAGTCTCCCTCACATGCAAAATCTATTTGTTCCTCTTCCACAATATAAAGTAAAAAAGGTCTCTCAAATAATGTATTTCAGAATAAAATTGGATAATAAACTTCAGGACCTACATTCATTGAATTATGATCCCTTAATGGAAGAAGTTAAAAAACTTTTATTACATTGGGGAAATGGTCCTGTATACATTGATGGGAAGAATTAATGTAATTAAAATGTCTATTCTGCCCAAGTTTATGTTTCTCTTCCAAACGGTACCTATAATAATAACGGATAATTTGTTTAAAGGGTTGGATACTTTGATTAAAAAATTCCTGTGAAAAGGGAAGAGGCCCAGATTGAAAATTGATGAACTAATATTACCTCATTCTGAGGTGCATTTAGCTTACCCACATTTTAAATATTATTACTTTGCAGCTAATCTTGCCATTATTTTGACATGGTTTAATGAGAATAAGCAAGACTCATCATACCATATCAAAACCTCACAACCCCCCTTTTTTAAAATTAAACACTCTATATATATATAGTCCCTAGTAAAGTAAAAATTAATTTGGGATTTACTTCTAAAACTATTCTATATATCTGGAAAAAAATTGTTCATGTTAATGGACATGAAGGTTTATTCTCAATGGAAGCCCCAATTTATTTAAATGACTACTTTCTACCTTCAGTTCAAAATAACACTTTTAAAACATGGTACAATAAAGGATTGAGAGAGACTGGGCAACGTATGGAAGCTGGCTAAGTACAGGATAATGAGATCCTTAAGGAAAAATATAATATCCCCAATTCTCATTTTTGCTTTTATTAAGAATTATGGGATTTTATTAATAAAAATATAAATAAAATGGGAGATGAAAAATTGAGTAAGTTGGAAAGTTTTTTAAGCAATCTTCCCACATAAAATCAATTTCTGAAATTTATGAAATTCTTCTGCCATGTTCACAGCAGACAATGAACCAGTTAAAAGTAAAATGGGAGGGAACACGTAGTGTTCCCATTCCTTCAAGTTCATGAAAACAATCTAGCAATTATTATAAATTGGGGGCTCAGGTCTCTCAGGATGCAACAAATCATATTTAATATTTTACAATGCATTTATTATACACCAGATGTTCTACATAAAATAAATCTGTGGATTTCATCAGTTTGTCTTAGATGTCAGCATGAATCTGGAACATTGGAACATATGCTCATTCTTTGCCCTAAATTAGCTGTGTGGTGGGACTCGATTTTGGCATTTATTTCAGAAGCTATTAAAATCCCATTAGTTAAAAATCCTCTATGGAGGCTATTGAGAATAGATCCAACGTATAATCTCTTGCCTCCATCTAGATGAAGCCTGATTAACATCATTTTGGCACAGGCTTTTAAACACATCTTATTCAAATGGAAGGATCCTGACCCTCCTCTATTTAAAGTTTGGCTAAACTTGATTATTGGGGTTCATGCACTGGAACGTATACATTACACTTCCATTAAACAAATGAGGAAGTATGAAATGCTGTGGCAACCCTTCAAAGTTAAATTGGCAACTATGAACAACTCCCAAGGGTAATATTTATTATTAAAAGGGCACCTTGATCCATGGTTCTTGAGGGGTGATACTTAATTCGAGTTTATATTACTGAAAGTTTCATGTAATGAGTTTTGTATGGTCATTATACTGTGTCACATTGTTTTGTGGATTGTTATATGTAATGTATTGTGGGTTTAATTGTAATAAACCACAAAAAAGAGATGATGAAGAGGGAAAACCAATAGATATGGTATTTTAGTCTCAGTAAGAGGATAACTAATGTAGCATACTACAAATACATTCAGCCTCATAAACTGAATACATAGAATGCCAAGGACTTTTCCATTATCATCATCACACTGAATTACATTACTCTCAAGGCAACCCAGAGCTCATGTTTGCCTAGAACTGTTGAATGACATGCCTCAAGATTTAGATGGTTTGGTACTACATTTCACCAAGAGGTAGGTCCAGTGGACGAGACCATGGTCAAAGACATAGACTGCATGAGAACTGCTCTGTTCCAAAAGCAGGGTAGAAGATATCCTACAAATAGACACAGACACAGGCACAAGCAAACACATTGGTCTTCAACATGCCGAACAGACAAACAGCAGTGACCTTGCCAATTAAGTCAGCTGGCCTCTTCCTGTGCTATAGCACACTCATAGAATGCCTCTTAATTTTTCCTACAACCCAGTCTCTGTCAGGGGACGTGTCCTACAATACTAGACAAGGACCCCTGCTTACAGCAACTGGAAGACCCCTGAGCCCACAGCAAACTTACAGCCAGCAGGACCAGTGCATTGATGCAGTACCAACAGTAATGTGGCAACATGTTCAGCAATCTCTGCAGTAACTAGTGATAAGAGGTCAGATATGGGGATGATATCAGCAAAGAGAGTAGAACTTGGGAAAGGCACACAATCACCTCCTGATATCACACAAAATACTGTACATCAATGCAGCAGTATGTTATGCAAAACCAATAAGTTGTCAGGCAATCTGCCAAGTCCTGGGAAGTAAGAATTGACTATTTGTGAGTAAATTAAGAAATTAGAAAACACAGAGTTATGGGTCTGTTGTGGCCTTTTTTGGGGGAATTACCAGCAATAAATGGTTGTCACACATATGTGCATATGAATCAGCTTTGTATGTTTACCGCTCTCATGGGTGGCTTATCTCTGTTTGCGTGTGTGACCTTCAGGATATTATTTGCTCTATGCCATTTTAGAAGTTAGGTCATGGTCAAGGGCATGGTCAACTTGGTCATGGTTGGATCCTTGCACTTCACTGTCATAACTGTTTTTTAGGGTCTCACCACAGGTTCCTCCTACTGAGTATTCTCTAGAGTGCTCTTTTGCCAGTGTCAGTGGCTAAGAAGGTTGCATACTTACTTCTGAAGATGGAAGAGTATAATGCTATTGGTTCCTGCCCACATCAAGACCTTTTACCAATACCTAGTACTGGCACTGTAATGCAGCACTAGGGGGTGCTGCAATGTTGAGGTACTGTCTTTTGCATGAGAAGTTAAACCAAGGTCAATTCTGTCCATGTCTAGTGCCTGTCCAGGTACATGTTAAAGATCCTATGGCTTGTATTGTAAGAGATGGGAATGTTCATTAAAATAAATTCTTAAACAGCTTCATTCCCAGGTTCAAGTCAACCAAGATATTTCATTTTGCACTGCATTATTTATTTCATGACAGGAAGGCATACACCATTAATTGCCACTTAAATCCCTGAAAGTCTCACAAAATGCATTATCTATAGAAACCAGACCACACTCAATTGTGTTATACATCTTAGACAAGATTCATTCAATGAACCACAACAATAGTTCTCTAAATGTGATTCACCTGGCAAGTGTTTTTCTCTGATGCAGACTTTTCTAATGGAGGACAGTATCAACTGACCTAATCTAATAATTGACATTTTCTTTTGCAACATGTCAGTTGAATTCTGGCTTGCCAACAAAAAAAAAAAATCAAAGGAGCAAATATCACATTTAAGGCACTTGTATGGAAAACATTTAATCAATGGACACCAACAGCAAAGACCAAGTACCCATACTGAAGAGCATAACATTCTTGCACCTTCTAAAGCTCAGCATTATAAGCTCAAAATTATTTTGGCAAAAGGTTGCTTTAACAACAGATGTTGGATAATTTTGCATCAATTAGTGCAAGAATGACAACAGTGTTGCTCTATATGCTTTTGGTTCCTTTTCACACTTACAATAATTTCCTGTCTCTAACAGTAGGTGGATTTTTCATCAACAAAACATGACAAAGTGTCTTAATAACATGGGACAACAAAAAGGAAAGGGAAAGGAGGAGACATACTACAGACACAGTGAAAATTCTATTCAATTTTATTTTTTACCAGGAAAATACACCATTGAGATACTCATTTGCAAGGTGGTCCTGGATTGAAATCACAAGGTACAATAATGGAACACAGTTATAATTCACAATTATTACAAGATCAAAGCTGGCATAACAGATACACAGTATAACAGGCCATGGTATGCAAAACCTTCATGACTGGTATGGCAGTAACATACAGAAACATAGAAACACTGCAAATTTGGTAGAGAAAGACCATCGGTCCATCCAGTCTGTCCTGTTATCACCTAGCCTATCCCAAGAGCTGTTGTTAAACTTTTTTAACCCTCTCCCTTGCCACATGCCTAAGCACAACCACCACAAGTAAATATTAAGCCCTTAACTCCGACTAGTCATGACTGAAACCATTAATGAATGGTTTGGGCACCCACTGCTTCTGGCAGAAAGCTGTTTTACTGCTCAACCACTTATCTCTCTGTAAAAAAAATAGTTTCTCACATCCCTCCTGAACCTCTCCTCCACCAGCTTTCACTCACTTTCCTGTGTTTTTGAGTAATTTTTCCTGCTGAACAGCTCCACATAGTTTACCTTGTTAGTTACTCCTAGAAACTTAAAGTTTCTATCATATCATCCCTCTCCCTTCTAGCGTCCAGTAAGTGCATGTTCAGTTCCCTAATCTGATCTTCACAGGATCTGCCCTGATGTCCCTGAATCATTATGACAACCGTACTCTGCACCATTGTGAGCCTGTTTTTGTCTTTCCTTAGCTGGGGATTCCAGCAATGGCCAATAATCCAAATGGGGCCTCACCAATGATCTATAGAGAGGTAGTAGTGTCTCCTTTCTATTGCTATTGAAACTCCTCCCAATACAACCAAGCATCCTGGTTGCCTTGCTGTAGGCCTTCTTACATTGTCTAGATTGTTTTAGGGAGTCATTTAGGTAGTCCATTAGGTCCTCCTTAATTAGGGTCCCCATCAGTTTACCCACAATGTAGGTAAGACTGACTCACCCGTAGTTACCTGGTTACTTCTTACCCCTCCCTTGTGGAGTAGAACTCTATCCACAACTCTCCTGTGTTTTAGAACCACCCCAGACTTCATTGAGTTATTAAATAGCCTTGCCAGGGTTCAGCCATATCAAATGCCAGTTCCCTGAGCACCAGCAGGTGCACACTATCTAGTTGCACCCCCCTTGTTCCCAGGAGTTACTAGAATCCCATTAGAATCTGTGGTAGGCAGGGAGAGGCAGCTAGTGAAATGCCAGTTAAATGGATTTCACACTGTCATTCTCTGGTTTCAGTCTCAGCCGAGCTGGAGGATGATGTAATCATGGAACTGTCGCAGCAGCATAAGTCACACTCAAGCTAGCTGCAAGGAGTTAGCTTTGAAATGTTCAGTTAGAGCGAGTCAGTCAGTTGAGTGGAGTTCCAGGAGGAGGCTGGAGCCTGCAGCAGCTCCTCAGTTTTAACTCTGACAGAGCTACCACTGTGTTTTGGGTAGTTTGTTCTCACCCTAGAAGAAGAACATAGAAGACAGAGATTGAAGTGGTGGAAACCATTCTGAGTGGGTTTTCCTTTGCGATCTTCAGGATTCAGGAGCAATCCCTTGGTCCAGTCTGGACTGTGTTGAAGCTGCCTGAGATACAACTGCTCTGTGAGTACCTGTGACTTTTGTTTGGAAAAGCCCTGGGGCACCTGCATTCCTTGTGGTGAATTTTCTCTGTCAAAGGGATCCTGTCACCTAGACTGTTTTCTGTTTAAATGTGTCTGCTAAAGTTGGGGTCTAGTGAAGATACAGTGCCAATTACAGAACTTTGAAGTTTCTGACACTTTAGAGGTGTGTAATGTAGTATGTTAAATGTGAAGATAGCATCTACAGGTTTTCTGTGAGGGTGTTATTAACCATATGAATGGCCCAGTATAAATTTGGAAGCAAAAGTTGGGAGACCCCCTCATCTCGAGCAACCAGTTTACCTCTTTAGGTTCAGTTTGGACACCTGTGTTTTCTTTCACTGCATTTGGCCAGTGCCTGAAGAAAATAGTTTACCCAGACATGGGTTGGATTCTCTATCAGCCTGTATGTGCTCTTTGGTGGTCGAGGGTGCCACCATTAAATCCTCATGAAATATGGGAAAGTCTCCTAGAACTGGCCGTGTGTGCCTAGTCAAGGAAAGTGTACCAGTTCTGGTCGTGTGTGCCAACCTCCTAATTCAGAACCAGAGAGTTTGCTGTGTAATTCAGAATCAAAGAGTTCACTGTTCAATTCAGAACCTGAGAGTTCACTGTGTGTGTTCAGTATGCCTATGCTAAATGGGAATTTAGGAATGTCTGCACCTCAGTAATCTGCATTACCAGTAGGTGTAGCCCTGCTGGGATCCATCTTCACTTTGTGATTATTCTATGTGTATGTGACTAAAAGCCACACTCTAGAATCCCAACCTGGTTTGGACAGTACTGTTATTGCTTACACTGTGTCTGGATTTACTTGGATGCTCCTGACCCGAAGTACAGACCTAGCATAATTGTGAGCAAATGTTTTCTGCCAGGGACCTAGGTTGATGGGCATGGTAAAAGGTCTCACCAGGTGTGAGCCAGGTAGTTGCTACACTTGGTGTGCCTATCTGTGTATGGCAGGCTCAGATGTAGATGTACTAGTAAACTGAACCGTAGCGACAACCCCAATCCCTCTCTTTGGTACCTTGTGGTGAGAGGAGCAGCCCTGCTAGTTAGACAAGGGGGAGGGGGTTGGGGTGGGTTACATAGTCCTGGAGCCTTTTCTATTTTTAGGGATTCAAACCCTTTTCTTATCCTTTCCTTTGAAAATATCACCTGCTGTATTTCTGTGATTCTCCTTGCAGTAGCTGTTATGCCACTTTCCAGCAAAGGCCTGCTATTCTACTCTTTGAACACCAAACTGAAGTTGTCATTCACACACACAGACACACACATACTGCACATAGTAACACTAATGTACGCCTTCAGAATTAGGACATTTGTCTTGCAGAAGGAGTTTTAAGTAATCCGCAACAGTGAAAAAGGTAGTATAACAACAGCAGTCTGGCTTTAACTCCTGCAGTAAACTTTGCAAAGATCTGTGTTGCCAAAATTTCAATACATAGTGTTTCTTGTTTTCAATAACTTAATTTGAAAAAAACAGTCACGGTAGACCTGCTGTAAGATTCCACACCTTCCAACACTTTTTCAAACTAGCAGTTTAACAGACTTTGGGCAGTTTTTTCAATGCATGGGAATGACTCAAATCCATAGTTGTCAGTCACTGGCCAGTCACTGAGGATTATTGTGATTGCCACATCATAGTCGTCCTTATAAAATGACAGCTTTAATGGACAGAAACTTTATAACCTCATCCCTGGGAGCAACATGATCTGCTGTTGAACTAGCCAGTAGCCAATACACTGCATAAGTGCTTTACAGAAATGTGTTTTACTTACAAAATGCATCACTCTGCTGTGTAAGATTGCTAAACCTAGCAAAGCAAAAAATCCCACCTGAAAAAGTTTTAACAACACATCCATAGAGACAACCATTTCATCATATGAATTCTAAGTCATAGTAAAGTAGAATGTATTTATAAAATCCAAACCATCATTTGTACCATAACAGAAAATGTGCTTGTTTATTTTTTTAAGAACAAAGCATAGAATTTCCATTATTCCAATAATGCTAAAAAGCATTATTCCAATGTGCGTGCTGCAGATTACCATAATGTGCATTTTGCTAATTACTGTAATTAAAACAGGTGCTATCACATTTCTGGGGCTTTTAAAAAAAAATGGTTATCAAAGAGCATTTCTTCTGTGCAAAACCTATTGTTCTCTTACCTCTCTGAGCTTTTGCGGAACCTCAATAGTTATTTAAATACAGCATTAATTTTAGTGTACTCTTTCCTGGTTTTATTCAATCATTCACACAGTAACACAGTAATTTAGAATGAAATGCACTATATAGCCATCAAGTCTACCCATGGTTTATAAGCAGGGTTTACTAAGTATCCAGTACAAACATGTATTAGTTTATAGGGATACCAAGCCCCTGCTACTACCCAGGGCACCCTGCAATTCTCTTTGTGATCAGAAATGTGTGTAGTCTACATTACAGGCCTGTACTGTCTTAAAATGTACTGTCTTCACTGGTATGGTAAGCTGTTCCACTGGTTTACCACACTGAGAAAAGTACCTCCTAACATTACCTCTGTATTTTCCATGTATCTTACACCCCTAGCACACATCTTCAGTCTGCAGATTGACAAATGTTGCTAGATCTAGTCCCTCTACTTGTACCTACACACCTTCAGGCCTTGCCGGGTATCACATTTGGGAAGCTAAGTCTCATAGGAAGAAACTAACAATTCAGCTTATGGGTACATGCCACTACATCAGCTCAGAGGTTACAGTGCTTCTTTTGTTTTATACATACAGCATCAATATCAATTAGGGATGGATGAACTGTTTGGCCAAGAATCAGATCCATCGCATCATACAATGCACCCTAGACTTGGAAGGCTCAGATGTGAGAGTCTGGTTCTGAGTCTATGGGTAGCAGGGGGCCGGAATCTCAGCAAGGTGCTCCTCTTATGCATTCTGCGGTCACAATTACCCTGAAAATTGGCACTCATCTAGGGATTTTGTCGGTTGACAGTTTGTACCAGGACACCTAGCTGGCCTATCATAATCTTTAATGAAAGTACATCCATAACAGAAGTGTGCTATGTATATTCTGTGAGCCTAGTCTATGACTGACTGTAAACCTTAATGACAGCCCTGCAATCCAAAATGGGTAGCTTTGAAGTGGCAGCTCTGTGCCCTGTCATAGTGATGATGCATGGAGCAAGGAGCAGAAAAACAACGCTTAATTTCTATTTGGTGTAATGTCTTGGGGTGAGGGGATTAAAATTATTATGGTGTGGCTGTCTGTAGGTTTCTGACAGTGCAAAGAGCCTACCTAATAGCATCAAACCTCTTTCAGCATGGCTTTGGTGATTGCAGTGGGGCTGGGAGATTTTCTTGAAATACTAGCCAGATTGATTGATGCTGCTTGGAAGGGGATTATAATGCAAAGGTAGGCATTACAGATGACTGTTCTCAGCTCATCCAATGATCTGGGTTTCACAGATGTCTACTGTAAACATTGTTTTATTTATAGGCTGGGGAATGGGGCATTAGGGGACTGGTACTTGCAATGCTAGAAGAATGAGGAACACCAGTTGTTCCTAATGTGCTAACATACTAATTGCCAGCAGATTAGGCCTTGCAGTCTATCGAGTCTGCTCATGCCTTAGGTGCCTAGCTGGGTACCAGGCCTTCCCCCCTCCTCCCATTTAATTTCTTCCCCATGAAGTATCTATCTCACCACTGTAGAAGCCAATACTAGCTCCCCAGGCAGTGCATTCCAGGGTTCAACCACCCTCTTAGTGAAGTACTGCCTTCTCTTTTCCCCCTCACCCTTCCTCCTCTCAACTTCAGACTATACTCTCTGGTGATACCACCCTCTTTTAGTCTGAAGATCTGCCCCATGTCTACCCTGTTTATTCCCTTGAGATACCTGAAGACCTCAATCTTGTCCCCCTGATCCCTCCTCTCCTCCAAAAAGAACAGGCCAAGCTCCTCCAGTCTCTCCTCATATGTCAAATCCCCTAGACCCCTGATCATCTTCGTGGCCATCCTGTGAACCCTTTCCAGGAGCTGAATGTCACTTTTCAAGTGTGGTCTCCAATACTATACACAGTACTCAAGGTGTGGTCTAACCAGCCCTTTGTACAGCCGTAGAATCACCTCTCTGCACCTTGAGGTGATCCCCTAGCAACACAGCCCAACATCCTGTTTGTCTTAACAGCCACCCTCCTGCACTGCTCAGAGTTGTTCATACTTGCAATCACCAGAACCCCTAGGTCTTTTTCCCCTGTTGTGGCTTCCAGCAATTCCCCACCCAGGATGTACTCATATTTGGGGTTATCCCACCCAAGATGTAGCACCTTGCACTTAGAGGAATTGAAGTTCAGTTTCCAGGTGTGAGCCCACCTATCCAGAGTCTCCAGATCCCTTTGCAGGGCCTCTCTCCCATCCTCCCCCTCAACCACTGCTCCCAGTTTGTAGTCATCTGTGAAGACACTTATTTCATACCCTATACTCTCTTTGATGTCTGAGATGTATGCATTAAACAGGATCGGCCCCAGGACCGAGCCCTGCAGTACCCCACTGATGACCCCCCAGAGGTCGAGATCTCCCCACCGACCACTACTCTCTGAGTGTGCCCAGCCAGCCAATTTCCTATCCATCTGACCATCAAAGGGCTCACTCCCATCTCCCTCAATTTCTCCAGTAGACCATTGTGATGAACTGTTTCAAAAGACTTGCTGAAGTGCAAGAATAGTATATTCACAGGCTTTCCTCTGTCCAGTTCTGATGTTACCCATTCATAGAACTCCACAAGGTTGGTTTGACATGATTTACTTGGCACAAACCCATGTTGCCAACTATCCAGGCACCCCATCTCCCCCAAACCCCCCAATTGTTCCTTCGGTATACTCTCCATTATTTTATCCACCACCTATAGTATGTCAAACTTACAGGTCTATAGCTACCTGGCACTTCCCTCAATCTCGCTTTGTGAATTGGCGCCACATGAGCCTTTCCCCATTCCCTAGGCACCCTCCCTGTCTCGAGTGACCTGTTGGAGAGTTCTGTCAGAGGAGCAGCCAATACATCCGCCAACTCCCAGAGAACTCTCAGATGTATGCCATCCGACCCCGGAGATTTGTTCTTTTTTAGGGCCTTAAGGACTATCCACACCAGTTCAATTGGTACAACATCATCTGTCCTCCCCCACCCCTTCTGGCTGGTTTATCCTGAAGTGACTCCCCTGGGGTACCTCTCCCTCCCACCACATCCTTATCTGTTGCTATGCCGTTCCTTCCCACTGCCCCATCTAACTCTGTTGTAACCCACATTTTAAGTTTTCCATCCCCTTCCTTAGAGAACAAGGAAGCAAAATACTCATTTAATACCTCCACCTGGTCCTCCACCCACCATCCTTCTATTCTCAGCCTGCCGATCTGGGCCTTGATTTTTATCCTCTCCCCAATATACCTAAAGAACACCTTTTCCCCTCCCTGTATCCCCTGTGCCAGACTCTTCTCTTTACTGGTCTTTGCCCCCCTCACCTCCTGAGTGACTTGTCTGGATGAAAGGTGGTACTTTTCCTTTTCCCATTCTCCTCTGTTCTTTTTGTATTCTTCGTAGGCTGCCTTCCTCTCCCTCACCTCCTCCCTCACCTCCCTAGACAACCAGCATGGTTTTCGTGACCTCGACCCTTTACGCTTCATCTTTCACCTTAGCACAAGTCCTAACTGCCTCCTGCAGTCCTTGTTTTATGACCTCCCACCTCCCATCGACATCCATCCCTGCTGTAATCCCCTTCATATGCTCCCTGAGAATCATTTTCATGCCCCTAAAATCTGCTCCCCTGAAGTCTACAGCCAACATCTTAGAACTATCCCCCCTCCCCCAAATTTATTCGAAACCAGACCGTATCATGGTGGCTCCCTGCCAGGGGATCCTCTACTGTTAGATCCCTTACCAGATCCCCTTCCACTAGGACTATATCCAGAACATGCTCTTCTCTCATGGGCTCCAACATGTGCTGAGTGAAGAACACATCCTGGAAGCCATCCAGCAGCCACTGCTCCTTGGTCACCTTAGAAATCATGGTTCCCCAGTTTGTACCTGGCATATTGAGGTCCCCCATCAACACCACTCCCTCGCCTTTTGATCCACACTGAGCTTTAATGTTATCCAGCAGGTTATCCTGCAGAGCATTCTCCATCCCTTGGGACCTATATACCACTCCCAGCTTGACCTTTCCTCCTGAGTATGCAAGGTGACCCACAAGGCCTCCACATTACCCTCTGCCTCTTCCACCCTGGAAATTTCTATGTTATCTCAAACATACATAGCCACTCCCCCCACCCTCTTTTCTATCCTTTCTAAGCACAGTGTACCCCCTCACATTTAGGTCCCAATCGTGGTTTGTGTTTGCCCACATTTCAGTGACTGCCGACACATCCACCCCTCCATCAAACAACGTGGCCTGGAGCTTCAGCAACTTATTTCCCAAGCTCCTGGTATTTACTAACACCAAACTCCAACCTTTGTCCCTGCTTCCCTTTGCCATGCACCCCCCAATGCCATCTGCCTCCAACCTTCTCCCTCACCTGCTGAATTGTCTTCCCTAGGTTCATTATCTGCCCCCACCCCCGGGGCTGAAGGCCAGGCCCCTCATCTAGAGGTAAGACCTTCCTGTCTGTCCCTCCCATAACCCTCCCCCCCCCACAAGATTAAAACCCACCTGGCTAGAATATAGTCCACCAACCCCTGTTTCAGAACTTCCTTCCTTATTGGGTTAAGGTGAAGCATATCTCTGGCGTACAGTCTCTTATCCTCCAAACCCCCCAGTCCCCTACACCCAGGGGCGTCACCAGGGGTGCAAAGTTGGGGGGGGCTAATGCCCCTTAGTCAAAATCCTAACAAAGCTAGGGGGGTCTGGGAGCATGCCCCCCGCCCCCGGAAAATTTTGAAATTTTACTTTCAAATGGTGGCTTTTCCTGTATTTTAGTGGTGAAAAATATGTTTGAGAAGCCTAGTTATCAGTCATCTATTTAATGGTACACGTGAAAAAATGTGATTACTGGTCTACCAAGGACAGGTTACAGGAGGACCCCAGAGCAAATAAGAGACCAGAACAGCCAGACACACCATTACCCCAGCAGATCTGCTGGTAAGGTTGCAGGAGGACCCCAGAGCAAATAAGAGACCAGAACAGCCAGACACACCATTGGTCTCTGTGCAAGCAAGCTGCTGTGCTGTTGGTAGGCAGAGTATGAGGGGGGTGCCAGTCACAGAATACAGAATAGAACCCTCCCTGCTTTTCTTCTCCAGTCTGTCAGATCTGCTGGTGCTGCCCTAGGTCCCCCCGCCCACATACCAGACAACTCGCACTGATGACTCCAGTCCTTGCTCAGCATGACATGCAAGCCAGGAGCCTCCTCCATGGCTGCTAGTAGGTGCTGCTGCAGTGCAGGCTGCTGTCTGTCTGAGTGCTGTGCTGACTTGTTGACTTGAGTCAGACGCCACGCCAGTGAGCCTGTTCCATCATGCCAGCAACTGCCACTGAAAATTCCCTGTCCTGACTCCCTCCTGTCTCTCTCTCTCTCTCTCTTTCTCTCCCCCGAGTCACTCTCCAGCAAGTCTCCTTCCTTCTCCTTCCTCGCTGTAACCCGCTGTACCCCGTGCCTTCCCTGAATCCCCAGTAAATTTATTTATAGAGGAGAGGAATAGAGCACTGAGCACCCCCATCAGTGAAAGTGTTTCCAACTCCCCAGAAAGTAAACCTTAACCTTTAGTCACACACTTCACTTACTTGCACGTCAGGCAGGGATAAGGATTCAGTTTGTGACTGATTCATGAATGTTTTCTTCCCATCGCTCACTTGCTCAGCTGAGCTCTTAAACTTAAAGTTCTCCCTTTGTCCGCACTGACACACACTGCACCACAGCAGCAGCCTGTCACTGGACTACTAACTGTAACCCGACTATCTCTGGGACTCTCAGTTGACCACGACTCATACTTTACTCTACTAATTAAAGTAACTGTACCTGAGTGAGTTGACTTGACTCCTGATGACAACAACTAATTAGAAAAAAAAAGCATTGCAACTCGGCTCACGCTGCTGGCGACTGCATCGCTCGCTCACTACTGGGAGGTGGCTGCCTGGCTCACTCACAGCCTGCCAGTCCTCAGTCAGTCAGTCACTCTCGGACTCTCGGATGCCAGATGGAGATGGTCACAGACACAAATAACAAATTAAAACTATTTTTTTCATTTAAAAAATGTCTACTCCTCTCTCTCTGGCTAGCCTTAGCCTAGTAAGTTATTATAACTGCAGTCTGTAGCAGAAACAATTAGTGCTGAGCCCGATTGTCATTTCTTAACTGTTGTGGCTGGCAGCTGCAGAATTTAAACAGTTAAGAAATGGTATTTAATTTATTTTTTTAGTGCAAATGATTGGGGGGGCTTTAACTTAGATTGGGGGGGCTGTAGCCTCCCCAAAATCAATGTGGTGATGCCACTGTCTACACCCCCCGACCTCCTTTCCTCATCCCATTTTCTAAGACAGTTATTATCCTCCACTGTCTTCATCTTATTTTCCACTGAGGCCTTTGGTACAGGCAATATTTCTGAGAAGGAAATGTTGCATCCATTGTCTAGACAAACTCTGGCCTGTTCTCTGAACCTTGCTTGGATTTCCAGTATGCTATTTCCCTCTATATCATTTGTCCCCAGATGCACCAGGAAATCCGGTTGCCCCCCACAGTGCTTTGCCAGTTCATACACAATGAACTTTGCCCTGTGCACCATCAGACCAGATATACCCACTACCTTAACCTGGCTGTGTTGTTGCCCCTCCGTGCCCCCAGTGTATACCCTTAATCATGGAGTCCCCAGCAGTAGAACTTTAATGTCCCCATCGCCCTTTTGATTTCCTCCATTTTGTGCACTCGACCCTCCTCCTCCCTCCCTCCTCCCCTCCTCCTCCCCTCCACCTCCATTAACTCCTTTCCTGGGAGTCTTCCTGCCTCCTTATTAGAGAACCCCTTGTTACCCTCCCCTTCCTGCCGCTCTTATTTTACCCACTTGCCTCAGGTCCCCTCTGATTAGGTATCCCCTTTATCCGTCTCCTGTCCTTGCCTTCCTCCCTGACCCAAATCATTTTCTCTTCTCCCCCTCCGTCATCCTCTCCACTCATATCAGTCCTACCTCCAGTGGCCCCCAGAGGGTCCCCTTTACCAATGGCCCCTTCCCTGGTATGGTCCCCTCTCCTTGAATGGCTCTCCTCCCTTTCCTCCTTTTTAGCCAGTTTCATGCCAAGCTTGCCCTCGTTCCCCACACCTGCTATGTGCTGCCTCTCCTTCTTCTGCCTAACATTAAAGTTCCCTCTTTCTCTGCTGGATCTATTTCTAGCCTTACCAGTTTCAGGCCCTAACCCCCTCTGGGTTTCCAGCTCCCTCCCTCCAGCCCCAATTTCATTTCCCTTTTTTCCACCTACCCCTTCCTCACCTTCTAGATTTCTTAATAACTCAAATTTATTGTAACATTCTATGCCAGCCCCTATCTCTGGACGCACTTTTCCCCGACTACCCCTCTAGTCTGCCCCCTATCCAACCCACCTAACCTGCCATCTTTTTGATAAACGTTCCTACTGTCTGCTCTTCTCAGCTGCCCCATTTCAATCTCTCCTGACCTGACCCCCTCCCCTCTTTTATGAGTTGGACCTTCTACCCCACAAGTTTTCTCCCTGCCCAGAGGTCCATGTTCTCCACATTCTCCCCTCCTGTTTGAAGTGTAGCCCTCCCCCGTTTGCTGAGCCATGCCCCAGTCTAGCCTCCACCCCTCCCACACACCACCCATAACCCCTCCCATATTTCTTTGTCCCACCTCCCAACTCCCCCAGTTGCATCCTTAACCAATTTACCTCTCCCCTGATTTGGAATAGCTGCTTGCAGAGTGGACATCCCCCCTTCCTCCAGGTCCAATTTAGAATTATGGCCACCACACAGCCTGTGCAACCTACAACGCTTCCAAAAATACCTGCTGTGGTTGCAGGAGGCCTCCCTGATATTCCTTCACTAGTCATATTGTGACATACCCCTTTTCCTGGTCTCTTCTCCCTGGAAAACTACCCCTCTCTCCACTCCAAGTTGCCATACTGGTGTGTTTTACAAGATCAGTCCTTAGCCCCTTCCCAGTCTAGCAAAACTAAAACCCCAAACCCTTGAACCAGCTCCTAACTCTACACAAGCAACTTAGCAGCTAACAATCCTATCCTCATGTAAGAATAGTGACCAGTTCTAGCCAGTGACCTCAGCCTTAGAAAGCAGCTCCTGAACTAAGTAGAATAAAATTAGCCTCTAACTCTTCTAGCAGTTTAGATTCGTGTAAGAAAATTAGCTTCTTACTCTAAATGAGCTTCTAACTCTTATAACAGTTTAGACTCTTGTAAGAATAGTGACCAGTTCTAGCCAGTGACCTCAGCCTTAGAAAACAGCTCATGAACTAAGTAGAATAAAATTAGCCTCTAACTCTTCTTACAGTTTGGACCTGAGCATTGTGAGAGATAACAGCTCTAACAGATTTAACTAGAATATCCTTCAGATATCTTCCACCAATCAATGTCCTACCCCCACTAGGACACACCTCCTCCGACCATTTACTAGAGGTCGGGGGCTGGGGAGTGGGTGGCACAAAGAAGATCCCCTACTGTTCAGTCTCAAGTCCCCAAGAAGCAACTGGGCCTGCCCTGAAAAGGCCAGCCGAGAGTTTGAATTTTGGTGCCTGGCCATCTGATTGGCCTAGGCACCCTGTCGCTCCTCCTTCTGCCATCCAAGTTTGCCAAAAGCAGTAACCCTTCCTTTGCTACAGTCCTTTCTCAGTCCTGGACCCTCCCACTGCCAATTGTGGCCGAAATCCTCTCCCTCTGGCTTTTTCTGTGCCCTTTGATGCGGTAACCGCAGACCTGCACAGCCCTGGACCTCCAGCCACTGAATTGGCCAAAAATGTGCTCCCTCTGGGCTTTCCTGCAATTGCTGATGCAGTCTCCCTCTCCGAGCTGGCTGCCGACTCAGAAGTGATTTGTCATTATCATTGTGTCATCAATAGTAGGTGCCTTGAAAGAGCTAAGAAGGGTTAGAGTGGTGGTTTGTCCACAAGTGGGCATGTTTGGACAGGACTATGGTTTTTTGGTTGTTCTATAATGCATGAAGCCCCACTCCTGTGAGTCATACAACTCTGGTGTGAGTTGCAAAACCTGTGCTTGGAACTGGAACAGAAATGAAAGCATTATATGTACATTTTCACCCCCTGTATCTCAATTCTCTTCATCTTGTTTTCAACATGTCAGACAACACAATTTGCCATACTCAGTTATGCACATGGGTACAAGATGTTACACAACGTGAGTCAACTGAAAAACACAAAACGCACTCACCTTACTCAGGCTAAGATGGTTGCCCGGTGGGCACAGCATGTGTCTGATATTATAAGAACTGTTTGGATGAAGAAGTGAATGACTAGTCACTGAATGGACCCCTTATTCAAATAAAATAACTTCACTAGATGACTAAGTATAGATTAAACAATATGTGTGCATGTTGGCAGACCAGCATCCACATACACTAGTTCCATGCCCAGTCACACAGACAGTTGAGAGTTGTGAAAGACACACACAATATGAGTCATTGACATAATGCACACATCATGGGTGGGCCCAGCTGGGTACTAACTGCTTAGGGATCCTAAGTGGAGACCTGTGAGAAATGCAGACAGCAGGTTCCTTCTCTTATTGAATTTGACATTTGTTGTGCACGTTGAAATTTTTAATCTTCTTGCCTTATACACTGTGATTCTTGTACGATATAATTTTGCATGTTTTATGTACTGTGATATGCTGCACTTATTTTTTAAGTTGTCTTGCACTTGCAGTACAAGCAACACATTGTGGCAGCTTGGTGGAGTAGCAGGTTGTGGAGGTGCAGCCGTGTTGTGGCCAATGGTGTCACTGCTTTTTTGGGCTGATCTCTCTGGCAGCAATGAATGAGCACGCTGTCTATGACATCAGTTCAGAAGCATTCCACCAACCTGAAAGAATTTTGCCGCTGCAATGAAGGGAGCGACCCGTCATTGCAAGGCATGCCTTGCCTGCTGAAATATTTCAAGAAACATGGCAGCGACTGCCTCCATCCACCTCTCCCAGTCCATAGAAAGCCAATGTCAGGGGTGCCCAGTCCTCCTGTTGGCATGCCCCCTCCCCAGTTCATTTCCCGATGGGGGAGCCCAATCCCTGTCTGCATAATGTTCCCCCTTGTTTTGTGTGCCCAATCCCCCCTCGGCATCATGCCTCTACTACAGACATGCTTTCTTTGCCAATGGGGGGCCCAGTCCCCATCGGCTTCAGTCCCCTGTCCCCAAAACACATAGGTGGCACACTGGGAGCCACCCCAGTGTGCCCAACAGTTGATTTTACACCCAAAAATAAAGAAAACATTCTTGCAATGTCCTTCTAAAAAAAAAGAAAATGGTCCATCTTTGCATCAGGAGTGCCTCCTCCCCAACCCACCCACCCTCTGTGCACCCCACCACTCCACACCCCCTCACCCCATACTTACTTCCAGAGCCCAGCATAATGATCTTTGGTGGAGTGGTAACATGTCTACACACTTCAAAGCTAACTGCAAACTGAAGAAAATCATGATAAGCTGTATAATGGCATCAATGGGCGGGGTTCAACTTAGTTGGATATCTCGACCATTTTTGCAACTTTTGGCTCCAAATTTTCAACATGGTGTTCTTGGGACCCCACCTCATGAACTCAGTCACTGTCATTTTGTTATTTGTCCCAAAAGGTGATTTCACGGACACTGCACAGAATCACCTTTTGGGACCACCTAACAAAATGACAGTGCCACAGTTCATGAGGTGGGCTCCCAAAAAGCCTATGTTGCAAATTTGGTGAAAAAATTCCAAAAAATGACTGTGCTATGAGCATGCATTGCACAGTTTCCATGCACACCCATAAGTTCAAGAATTTTTAATATTTTCATTCCAGATTTTCAACATTGCCATTTTTTCACACCTCCTTATGAACAGTACAGCTAACATTCTTCACATCCTGCCTGAAATGTGTTTTCACACATCTGGTGCATGATAGTGTGGTCGCTGTGGGAAATCAACGTTCGGGACATATTAAGAAAATCACAGTGACACTGTTCATTAGCGGAGGTCTCAAAATGTCTATGTTAAAAATTTAGTAAAAAAACTCCCTGAAATGACTGTGTTACGAACTTGCGTTGTGCAGTTTCCATGCACGCTCGTAACTTTAGAGAATTTTTAATATTTTCACTCCAGATTTTCAAAATTACCATTTCTTCACACCTCCTTATGAATGGTACAGCTGTAATTTTTCATATCCTGCCCAAAATGTGTTTTCTCACATCTGGCGCAGAATGGCACAGTCGCTGTGGGAAATCAATGTTCGGGACAGGTTAACAAAATCACAGTGCGACTGTTCATGAGCAGAGGTCCCAAATGCTTTCATGAGGTGGGGTCACAAAAATCACATGTTGAAAATTTGGAGTGCAAATACCAACAAATGCCTGGGACGTTAGGGTTTCTAATGTTAACGTCCCACACTGTAGAGACTGACAGGCATCAGGGGTGTGTCTTTGGATTGTTGGCTGTAATGATCATGCCATTCCACCCCTGCCCCCACCCTGCAGCCAGTGACATGCATCAAGGTGTGCCTTGGACTCTTCAGCCCCAATGTTCACCCCATTCTCCTATACTGCACCCATCTCAATGTATTTCCTTATGCAATGGGGTGAGGGTAAGGCCCAACAACCCCAAGGCACAACGCGACACTTGTCAGAGTCTGCAGGGTAGAGTGAGGTGAAATGGCATGAGCGTTATGGCCGACAACCCAAAGGCACACTTCAATGCCTGTCAGTCTCTGCAGGGTGGGATTGGCGTCGGTTCCATACTTCACTGCCATTCCTATTATGCATCTCTCTAACTGGTGCACTACCAATGCCAATGCCAGCAAGATAACATTTGGCACTGACAAATGCTTGTTTTAAAAATAAATTGTCGCTAACTCTTGTTCCTATACTTTTGTTGTATATATTCCAAGAGACCATTGTACATGAGCTTTGGTCAATTGGCTGTATGACAGCTATTCTTGTTTTAATTGGTAAAGAATGAGAAAGATGGACTGTGACCAGTCACTCATGGTCAGTAGTCAGTACATAAAAATGAACTGCAAAATCGTAGTTACAAAAAAACTCCTTTCCTGCTAGCCCTGCTGTATCTCTCAGCAGCAGAAAACTGGGCTGCACAGCATCCACAGATTACTCTGCCCAGTTCTACAGGTATGAACAAGCTGTTAATAAAAATAATAAATGACTTTGTGTGTTGTTCTGAGGGCGAACAAATGTTTTTTGTATAAACACTAAGAGCTCTCCCGCAGGTCCTCCTACAGTATGTCACCATTAAGCTTGTAAAATGGCATTGATAAATGTGCAGCATTAGGAGAGCGCAATCTTCAGCTTTGCTTATGGGCTGCTGACAGTCATGTGACTTGCACAGAGTTTAGTTTACAGAACCATGTGATCCCTGCAAAAGGAATGGCACCATTATACATAACTGTGGAAGTATTGAAGTGATGCTACAACTCCCCCATCAGTGCTGAAATAGTAATTCTTGGCAGTTAAGCCAAAGCCCTCTTTAATTTCCATTCATCTGTAGTCCTGGACTGAGACAGTTGCTATATATGACACTAAACAGTCCCAAAGAGCAGGGGTCAACCTTAACCTTTTTTTGCACTAGCCAGCAGGACAAGTTGATTAAAAATTGCACTAGCCCATAGATGGTTGCACTAGCCCTTAAATATAATGGTAAATTTTTGATCACTTATACAGGAAACAATGCAAGCCAAGAAATACTCTGATTATTGCACATCTGTCCAGCCCCCATGTTGCTTTCAGCTCCCTAGCAGAAAAAAAAAACTGCAGTACACACAGTGAGCCCCCTCCCCTATTGTTTTGTACCATGGTCTCCTTTCTTCCTCTTTCTGCCCCTCCCAAACCAAAAGATACCTCAACAGCAAATGTTCAATCAAGCAGTCCTAGCTCTGCACACACAATAGCTGATATCACATAATGCACCTTACCACACTCTCACCACCATCCACAGGGAAATTAACAGTTTGGCAGAGAAAAACACTTTCAACCCCCACCCTATAGTCAAATGAAGACCTGCACTTCTGGAAGTTTTTGTACAGTCTCGATCCGGGAGCACATTTAAGATTTCTTTGGAGTGAGGGTTGCACAAATATAAGGGACTTGGGAAATAGAAAACTATGACATTTTTTATTTTTAAAAGCATTGATATTAATATGCACTGCCCCAACAGTAACAGACTTTTCTTTAACATTGTCCTTTCATCAGCCAGGGGAAACAGTATAGAGGCATAATGCTATACTATACTTCTATATAGGATCTATGTACTCCAGGAATGCCTATTTTGAACTTTCCAATTATGTATTTTATTAAGGTTTATTTTGTATCATACATGATCCAAAGTTTTGTTTTTAGGATTAAAGGACACACTGGGTGGGGATAAGGGTGGAGCTGTATGAATGGTGATGGCTGGTATGGTCCATTTAGAAAAGCTGGGGACCCCCTGGACTTGCCAATAATGGCAGCTATGAATTGTGGATGGCCATTTCAGAGTCTGGTCTGCAGTTGTGTACTAGGAAAGAACAGAGTTGAGATTTGGAGGGGAGCAAGAAGTTATGGCGAGGCTGGGATAAAACCTACCACCTGCAGGGTCGACTCTGTATAGCGCCTTGAATTTTGTCACTGAAACGTTGGATACAGAAACTCAAAATGTAGGGAAATGAGGGGCACTGGTCTTAATAATATGGGACAAATTCAGAAAACTGGAAGCTAGTGACATAACAGCACTCTACCTTTGATCACACCTTGGACACTAGCTGAAAGTCCTAACAGTGGAGTGATAATGACTCACATTCAGTCTTTTGTGGGATCGCCCTCTTGAAATGCCATATAATTGCAACTCTTAATGAACTGTTAATCACACCAGGCCATCTGGAACATTGAGAGAGACTGGCATGAGGGCTAGAGCCTGCTAAGGTAGACGTTTTTAACTTCATTAACAGCCATGAAAATCTGCACTAATCAAGACGGACAAGTAGAGAGTTAGCTGCACTAGCCCTGGTCCATTTGCACTAGGGTTTGAGCTAGTCAAACAATGTTAAGATTGACCCCTGCCAAAGAGGACAAAATACATTTCTGTTATTTGCTGTTTTCAGCCTATGCAGATTATTTGTGAGGCCTTTTCTTACCTACAAGTCCTCCCTGGCTGAACTGAAAAAACCTTGTATGAGGTGTACCCACTATCTATACCTCAACGGCACCTTATGCACACCTGACAAATACTGTGAGACTCAATTGCATCTGAAAAACTTGTATTTGTTTTACTAATGTTCACTTCATCTGCACCTTACAGATTTTACATTTAGCAATATGCACCTACATCTAAAAAAATTTAACATTTAGCATTAAACATCTCATCCACACCTCACAAACTTAACTTTTTTCTGTGTACACTTGAACTGCACCTTAACTTCTTTTTTTTTTTGGTTGCCACCCATTCCCTGACATCAGCCCTGGACTTTCTGGAACCACCGCCACCCCCCACAACTGACCACTTGATCTGTCCTGGCTTGCCCCCCCAAGGCGTGGCTGCTGGAATGACCCCTTCCCCACAGAAATGCATCCAGGTTACCTGCCACATCACAGCGACCAGCAGGGCTCCCTAAGCTTACCTCCCTAGATGGGGCCACGGGAGTGGCCATCCAATGGAATGCAGTCCTGGTGGGAGTTGCGCGCTTTGGGGGGATCTAGTGGTACCAGGAGGCAGGCATCACGCATGGGCCTGGAAGCATTTTGGAATGCTTGCAATCCCCCGGGAGGCTAAGTGCAATGATGAAAGGTGCATCTGTCATGCTTCCCCATCAACATGATGCCGGTCATGGTGGATCCCCAGCCTCTGCTAGGAGTCCGTAGTATGGTGGAAAAATGAACCCTCACTCCCCGGAGAAGGTGGGCTGTTCCTGGAGGCTCTACCCTCCCCCCAGCTGACCCTCCAACTCCTGGGTCTGTTCCTGAATCCAGGATGTCAGCGTTGCATGTGAATGCCTTGTCACTGTGCTGGCAGGCCAGTTTGTGCACCTCAGCTTCTACCTTGTGTTATTTGATCATTCTGGCAATGTAAGGACACCATTGGCTGTTTTGATTTCTGAACTCCTATACAGTACTTCCTGGTTACTGGCAGTTGATTTTTGGAAGCTGTTTTAGCTCTATGTTCAGCTGGGAAGTGCTTGCAAAGTAACAAATCCTTTTTCAGAGTAAGACAATTCCTTGTTTATAAAAACAGTTTGTTAATGTTGTAGTAAGTGACAAGATCTTACTAGGGTATACACATTTTATAAGTGTGCATCTCTTTTGTATGTTTAATGTGGGGTGAGGTGGGGACAGAAACCTGTACCCCCACAGTACTTTTCCCATGTGTTTTGTAAGAGTCACCATTTGCAGTGATAAATGTGTAAAAGAAATATCTTTTAAATGCTGTTTCTTCAGACGCCTCTCAGTTTATCTGTTTAATGCAGGGATTCCTATGTGCTGGTCTATTCTATAATGAGAATGTGTACTAAACAGGGAAATCTTGCTTGTGATGCTTACAAAAAATGTCCTTTGGCCTAATCTTTAAATAATTACAGTTGTTCAATAAATAAATTTTCTGAATTAGTGAAAAATGCAAAGGAGAGGTTTTATAGGGAGCAGTTTGAGACCAGCTGGGCGGACCTAGAATATTTTGGTATATTTGAATTCCTTGTTGTCCCCTAGGACACGGAATGTTGTAGAAAAATTGAAGGTTAATGATGATGTGGTGTCAGATCCTTCTGAGACTGCTAATTTATTAAATGCCAGATTTACTGATTTATTAAATTATAAGACTAACTTGATGAAGATATCTCATGTTGATGATGTTGCTCAGCCTGGGAGATGAAAATTTTATTTCGGGGAGATTAAGAAGCAGGAAATATTTAAACTTTTGTGTACATTGCCTAATAAATTTAGTGACTGAGCAGTTTAGATGCAAGGTTTCTTAAGTTAGTTATTCCATATATTGTTGATCCACTTTGTTATATTTTAAATTTGTCTTGTCAATAGCCTTCTGATTGGAAATGTGCAAGGGTAGTGCCTATTCCTAAAATGTCTAATGCTCAGTCTTGGTAGGACTTTAGACCAATTTCTATTTTGAATTCATTAAGCAAATAGTTGGAAAAGATTATAGCTAATCAAATTAAAATGTTTTTGAATACTTATAATGTGCTTTGTCCCCAGCAGCATTGATTCCATAAGAATCATGGAATAGGTACTGCCTTGGTCAGGTTCACAGACACTGTCCTGAGTGGCTTTGAAAATGTCCTTATGTCCTGGGCGGTGTTTGTGGACCTGACCAAGGCATTTGATTTGATTGAACATGATTTGGCATGTTTTAATTTAGATGCTATTGTTTTTTTTAAATAATGTTGTTGCCTGGGTTAGGGATTATTTGCTTAATGGTTTGCAGTATGTAAATATTGGATCAGTAGAGTCTCAGGTTTCTTCTATAAGGTGTGGTGTCCCTCAGGGTTCCATTTTGGGCCCCTTGTTATTTTTGTTATTTGTTAATCAATTGCCTCTGCAGTATAATACCTTTGATTCTATTTTATATGCTGACGATTTAATTCTTCTCACCCAGGCTAGTTCACTACCTGAGCTGTCAGCAGCTCTTGAATATGATTTTAGGGATGTTTGTTCATGGTTGTTAAATAATTCAATGGTTTTGTATCAAAGAAAATAAAGTCACTGTTACTCGGTACATCCACAGGTTAAACAACAATCCAAGTTTGTTACTGCAAGACTTAGATGGTGCTGTGATTGAACAAATACATTAGTTTAAATATTTAGGAGTTCTGCTTGATCCTGGGTTACCTTTTTTTGCAGGTTAAATTGGTTAGTAATACTATTAATCAGAAATTGGGTATTCTTTATAAATTTAGAACTTTATTTGGAAACTAGAAAATCAATTGCAGTGGGTTCTATTCTTCCACATTTTGATTACATATCCTATCTTTATTGTAATCTGGGCTGTAAAGAGTTTAATGTTTTGTCGGTTAGATATAACAGTATTTGTTGATTTGTTTTGTCTGTTCTTTATCGAAACCATCATTGTGACCTTTATTTACAAGTAGGTTGGTTGTCCCCAAGATTTAGAGTTGATTATTTGTTTGGTTGTTTGATTTATAAATTTATTTTTCCTTCTGTTTTGTTTCCCCTATCTGATTTTGTTCTGTTTGCTCAATTCCATCTAAACTTAGATCTGCTAGGGGTACATCATTACATGTAACTTCTCACAAGCATAGGTATGATTTACAATCTTTTTCTATCACAGCAACCTCATTTTGGAATGTCTTGCATGTATCACTCCACTCTGCATCATCACTTTCTCATTTTAAGTCTGTTTTTAAGCAATTTTATTGGAAAACATTGTGAGTAAATATGTTAATTAATTTCTTGTTAGTGCTTGTTTATGTTTTATATTTTGTTGTTGTGTATTTGTTTGTCTCCAGATCAGACCTGAAAAAGGAATTTGTCCAGTGTCCCTACCCTGTTAACAAATAAATAAATAAAAAGAATGGGGATGTTGAAAAGGTAGGAAACTGTCCCCATGTTAATACTTTTTAAAGTTTAACTTATATTAGTTAGTTAAGAAAATATTATTTACTTTTTCTGTTGAAAAAAAATGATGCCATATATTCAGAGGTTTTGCAATGACCATACTGTTGTGTGCACCTCAACTCAGGAGTGTAGCCTGAAATTTAGGTTTTGTACAAACTCTTCCCAAATTCTGCCCCCTCCAATTTTTGAAGGTCCTTTATTGAGTACATCTTAGCACTGTGTCAGAACATGGTCTAAACTTAAATCAAATCAGCACAAGATTATTTTCCCATTTTTCTGAACTGACTGCAAAGATGAAAAACACAGTCTGATTTAATCTCAAAAGTGGTTATATATGCACAATGTATTTAGGTGGTGTCATAAATAACAGAACTTTAAAGTGTCACAACCACTAATCAGAGGTCAAGTTTCAATAGAGCATTGCCATATTCTCAGCTCTCCAGATTCAAATGCATTTAATATGGGACAGGACTTGAAAAAATCTGTACATAGATGTGTACAATGAGCATGGCTGCCTACACCCTTGCATCAGCTGCACCTCTTGACTAAAACTC
The DNA here is from genome assembly GCA_016271365.2 of Neoceratodus forsteri. Classification (NCBI taxonomy): domain Eukaryota; kingdom Metazoa; phylum Chordata; order Ceratodontiformes; family Ceratodontidae; genus Neoceratodus; species Neoceratodus forsteri. The sequence continues at coordinate 311,577,161 of CM028134.1, read as the reverse complement.
TGGACAAGGTGTTCGCTTCATTGAGATGTACATAATTAGTGTTTATTAGATGTAAATCAGTTATGTTTCTTGACTACACCAAAGGTTGAAGTGTACACCTCACTGAGGTATACCCTAATTAGCAATTTTAGATGCAAATCAACTACACCTGAATTACACTGTAAGTGAACTACTGTTGAACCTCATGTACACCTCTAAGACTGTAATGCAGTTGAGGTGCACCATTTGAGGTGAACCAAGGTGTAAACCTCATTGAAACCTTAGCTACAGTACACATCAAATCCATCTCATTTGTGTCAGGGCTGCTCAAAGCATACCCAGACAAAATTCTTTAATTGTGTTTTGTGTGTACTACAGTACCCAAGGTGCCCTGCATTTGGCATTAATGTGTAAAAGCATAACATGTTGCCTGTCAGTTTCCTGTGGAGAGGGGAAGATTGGAGGATCATTGTTTCTGCATATTTGTTATATTAATGTGTCTTAGGGCAAGCAGTTAAACTTGTACTTCTGTGTTGTTTAGTGTGTTTGGTTTTAGCAGTGAACAATTTTTTTTTGGCAGAAACAGCAATGTCATAAAGGCATAGGTGAGGAAGCGCAGGCAAACCAGGAGAAGCTATAGCATTTGGAAGTAGCATTTTATTATTATTAATAACAATAATACAAAAATAAAGATGTACGTGATACTTCATCAGAAAGGCAGTACAAACAAAAATCCTTCCTCTGAGTCCCTCTCTCTCTCTCTCTTTCTCTCTCTACCTAACCAAACAAAACATTGCTCTCTTTGCATAAGATGTCTTTGCCTGGCACGTTAACCTCTGCATTTTGTTCTTATAAGTTTCATCTCCTGTTTTTCACAAAATGCAACAAGACTTTTTTCATTGACCTTCCTGTGACCAGCCTGAAGAGTACATTTAGAATCTTAACAGGTGTCATCAACTGACACATTTTGTCCAGATCTGACTTCCTGCTGACAACTCTGTCAACAAGCTTGTGAAGGTCAAATGATTTCTTAAGGTCTACCCCTTATGTTCCAAACTGCTAACTTGTCTAACAAACCTGAGTAACTGTCTGCATTCATTTCAACAGCATAACTATATGCATTTGCAAACTAGGGGTCCCAGTTTCACAAAAAGAGTCACATATGTTTTTAATCACATAAAAACAAGGAGAGTAAGAAAGAATAGAAGAAGCAAGTGAAGGAAGGGTGATAACGAAGGGAATTGTGGGATCATTGGAGTGGCCAACTCCTATGCATCACAAGCAAATCTGACTGCATAATCAAGCAGGCAAGAGACAGACAAGTGGTAGAATAGGAGGTGACAAAATAGATCCATGATTTTAACTCTCTCTGCCTAGCAAATGGAACAGGATTTTATCCAGCCCTTTCACAAGCCAAACATATACAGATACTGTAGTGAGACCTAGCCATCAGATAAGATGTGGATGAGCCTCCATTTCTATGTTGCAGTATATTACCCTGTGTGTGCCCATGTAGTACCCCTGAAGGGATGGCTAAAAGAACTTATTGACAACAGTGCATTAATCTCATCATTTGCCATCCAGCAGATAGCTCAATCATCTAAAGATCCCTGGAGTAAGTAACTGTAGGAACAGTTCCATGTTTTCTATACTATGATCCCATCCTACTGTAGATAAAAAATATAGCAAGTTCTATCCCCTTACTGTGCCTCCTCTATCTTAACCTAAGAACAAAACTGACTTCCACCCAACCACCCAAAAAGTATTAACAATTAACCACATGTAGCTTCTGGTTCTTCTCCATGTCAGTCCCAGGCATCCATCTTCCCCCCAACCCCACCCCATAATGAAACAGTAGTACAGTGACAGTCCCCTTTCCAACTGCCATGGGAAATTATCCTTGGAGAAGTTGAAACCTACTGTAATTTGTTGAATGCTGTCTAATGCAGCTGACAATTCTGGAAACTGGTGCAGACTATGCAGAACAGTTTCTATCTTTTGACTGAAAGCTGTCCTCCCAAGCCCATTATTGGGACAGTACAATAAAAAGTATCAAGCACTTTAGTTGCTGAGCGCTGTGCAACAGGTCACCTCTTGTAGAATTTGCCATAGTAGCATCTGATGATAAAAAATGTGGGGAGATTATTTAGAAAAAAATGCGGTACTTGTTGGGGCTGGAGTTGGACTGGAAAGATTGGGGTGCTGGTGGTGTTGGTATTCTCCCTACTACAACTGGATTACTAATTCTATTGCAGGGGATTGCCTGGAGGTATAGCAGATGACTTTATTTTATAGAACTGTTGGGGTATGGAAGAAAGGGTTGGTGTCAGTTTTGTTGTTTGGGGAAGCAATTAGGGTTATCCAGTCATGTACAATATAATTTTTATCTACAGTATATTACCAGATGGAATGGCTACATTGTCAGGATTGCCAAGACTCCACACAGAAAAATGTATTTATGTCAACTTTAGAGTAATTATGTAAAAAGAAGTAAAGATGGGTTTCAAAACATAACATGTATAGGATTCCATCAAGTTTTTTTTTAAGAGCTAATGTACTTGTAGTTGTGCATCCTAGTAAAGTACTGCTCCTATGTACAAGGTAGTAACAGGGGTAAGTTGCCATATGTCCTCAGTTTACCTATAGTGAGGCAACATCCGCATCATTGACAAACCCGACAGTGACAGACACAATGCTGTGTGTCGGTATTGTACTATTGGGGATACATGTGCATTTCCTTCGTGGGGCTGTGCCTCCCTGAACCCACCATATGGGTGGCTATGCCCCCCCCCGGTTTCTAAATATACAACTCCAAGTCAGAGTTGTCTCGGGAAGGGGGCGAAACACCAGGCGATGCAATGCCGGTGCCAGCTGGGACCATCACAGCGACCTGATGCTTTCTGTCAAATTCTGTCACTGCAATGGTTTTCGCTCTAGTGATTTTGCTGTGTGGTTGGTACACCCTCCCAGCATTGGCTTTTCCATTACTGCTTAGCATCCTATATCAGTTCAAAGATTTAGTAATTAACTTTACATTGAAATGTGCTGTTAAATAACATTACTGTTCTGCCAGTGTGCTCCTTTGCAGGGAAAAGACTGTATTAGTCCTTAGAACGGTTTTAACTACTGTTCATTTGCAAGGGAAAGTCTGTATTTGTCTTTAGGATGGTTATAATTACTGTTACTTAGCCTTCTTCAGTACCATGTATGCTTTACAAAATTGCTGCCTAGTAATTACTAGCTGCCCATTTGCTCTGTACTGCAATACCTGGGATGTTCTGCCTGTAAGGCTGCTGCAATGTATCTAATAGGTTGTATCATACTCACCCTAATGCTGTTGCAACTTACCTTGGTCTATCTCTCCCTACCTGCTGTACTGATAGGAACACAGTCTAATCTCCTCCAGTCTGATTATACCTTCTCTAACCTAATTGCCAATAAACATTTATGCCTTTGTCCCATCTGGTTTCTGAAATATAAATCTGTTTTATTTACTGGCCACTTGATTAAGTGTCACACTGCTGCCATAAAACCTCTGTGAGACAAATTGCACTGCCATGTCTCTTGTGGCTCTTCTTCCTGCTTATTGTCTTTGCCAGTGATATCAAACCTAAACCTGGACCAACTACCCCTCAGTTCGCTTGCTTCCCTGCCTGGCTATCTACCAAAGACCTTAAATTAGCTCACCTAAATGTCTGTAGCCTTCTGCCTGACCATGCTGAACTTTTTGTTTTGGTACCTCATTATAATTCTGACATTGTGGGCATTACAGAAACCTGGCTGAACATCCCTATTCCTGACTCTGCATGTTCCCTTCCAGGCTTCAGTTTTATTAAGTTTGATTGTGCTGGCCAAAAATGTGGTGGTGATCTATTGTTATCCTATAAAAGTCACCTAACTGTGTCTCTTATATCATATACATACCCATCCTCCCCTGTCTGTGAACTTCTCCATGCATTTCTCCTGCTGGGTAATACTAAAAGATTCACTTAGTCTGTGTCTACAGTCCTACTAAAGGAAATGTCGAAAGGCTGAATTATCTTCTTGGCAGCATTAGTCATAAGGTGAGCTCAAACGAGCTGTTATTTGGCAACTTCAACTTAAATTGGATTGGGAGAAATGCCAAGCAATATGAACCTTTGCTGGCTGGTCTTGGCCTCAGTCAGTTTATAAATGAGTCTTCTAGGCTCTATACATTGGGGGTCAGAATTCCCTCCTTGATTGGATTTTGACCAACAGGCCCGAGAGCATCACAGAATCCAGGGTCCTCCCCGACTGGATTTCTGACCATAACCTTATGTACTTTATGTGGAAAGTCTCTTTGCCTAAAATACTCCATAAGATCATTCATATAAGAGACTTCCCCAATTTTAACCTAGAATCCTTTCACGGAGACCTTGCACTCACTAACTGGTGCTCTGTATTATCTGCTGCTGATGTTTTTGCAGCCTTAAATAACTTTTTTAACATATTCCACTCCCTACAAGACAAGCATGCCCAACTTATAAAGAGCAGAGTAAGGGGTACTGTCACGAAATGGCTGTATTGTGGCCTGTTATCATTTATGTAGTCTAGTGATAAATGTTGGGTGAGGTTTAAGGTTATCCAAGACCTGTCTGACTTCTGTGACTATAAACATCTACAAAATGCCTGTAAGAAAGCTATACAAGCAGCCAAGCATGAATTCTGTAGCTCTGCTCTGCTAACCTCTGCTAGGGAGCCTAGGTGTTTCTGGTGTAACATTATAAATGTAGTCAGTGGCGCTACTGAGTGTCACATTCTTGACACTCTTATTGGAGGTGTGAACTGTAACAATGCACTGACAATTGCTAATGCTTTCAACACTCAGTTTTCGGACCTGTCAGCTTTCACCTCCTAGTTTACAGCCCCTAATTTACAGGATCCATCTGACAGCCCCCCACTTGCATTTGCATCCCACCCACCCTTCTACCTCAAAACTGTGTCAGTAAGTGAGACTTGTAGACTCCTGTCCAGCTTTTCTCCCTTTACTAGTACTGTGCATGACAATATGAGCCTAAACTTATCCATTTGGGCACCCCTTTCCTAGCCCTACCAATCACCCATGTATTTAACACATCCCTTATTACTGGGTCTATCCCCATCATATGGAAGGTTGCCATGGTTGTACCCATATTTAAGCAAGGCGATCCAAAAAGTCTTGAAAATTATTGACTTATAGCTATCCTATTTGCTATTAGCAAATTATTAAAGTGGTAGTGTCCCAGTTGACGGGTTATATTCAGAGATATGAGATATCATCCTTGGAGCAGTATGGCATCCGTAAGGGATGTAATACCTCCACTGCCCTTGCCAGGGTCACATCAGAGATTAGAGTTGCTATGGATCAAAGCAAGCTGACTGGAGTGATATTTGTAGATCTCTCTAAGGCTTTTGATCTGTAGATCATACACTGCTGTACTCCAAACTTTGCTCTGTTGGCTTGTCAGCCCCTGTCCTAGCCTGGTTTACAAACTACCTACAGAGAATGCAGGAACTTGTTAAGTTTCACAGGGTGCTGTCAGAGCCTACTCTTGTCAAGACTAGGGCCTCACAGAAGAGACACACTAAGCTGAAAACCTGTTTACAGGTAAGACATGGGAGCACAAGAAAGTTAAGTGACTTGCTCAGGGTCACACAGTATGCAAGTGGGGGCTGTGGGATTCAAAGCCAGGTCTCCAGGTTTGCAGCTCAGAGCCCTAAACCACTGCTCTATACTTCCTCCTGGTGCTCATCCATGGAACTGCTATTTTATATGCTGATGACCTGGAACTTCCGTCCAACATACAGGACATCAGTGTCATTAACTCTCATCTAAACAGCGACTTTTGCAAAATACACTCAGAATGTGTCCTCAGCCTCTGCATAGAAACATAGCATTTGATGGCAGGTAAGGACCGCTTGGCCCACCCAGTCTGCCCATTTCCCTACCTATTAGATAAGCTGCAGATCCTAGTTAACCAACAGCCTACTTACTCCTACCCCCTACTAGAATTGCCTTATGTCTTTCTCATGCACTCCTGAATTCCCCCACTATTTTTGACCCCACAACCTGCTCAGGAAGGCCGTTTCATGTGTCCACCAACATGTTTGTGAAAAAATACTTCCTCACGTTGCCCTTGATCCATCCCATCTCTATCTTCCAAGTGTGTCATTAGTGCTGATGGATCCCTTGTGATGGTTGCTGACTCTTTCAAATACTTGGGAGTCACCCTTGATCCTCAGCTAGACTTCTCCCTGTGCATCTGTAATGTGAGCAAGGCGGCAAACAGTAAGCTGGGCCTGGTCTATACAGCCAAATGCATTCTCACATCAGCCATGCACCTTGCCCTAGTGAAAGGAATACTCCTCCCCACTCTTAGTTATGGGGTCATTACCTTCACCCATACCATCAAATCTAGTCTATCCAAATGGGATGTTGCCTACAACAACATATGTTGTTTTGCCCTCTCAGCCCCTTGACTTACTCATCATTGTGAATTATATAACAAACTTAACTATCTCCAGGAAATTATTATACTTTTGCCTTCGGCTGTTTCATTGATAAATTAGTCAGAGCTGTCACCCTTCCAGTCCTGGTGGAACTACTTAAGCCTGTCAACCCAACATACCCACTCAAGTCCAAAGACTCATCTGTGTTCCTTGTTCCTAAAACCCGTACATTGGTGGGTGACTGGGTTTTTGCTCTCTGTGTACCTAGGCTATGGAACTCTCTTCCAGTACATGCTGATTGCGCCACCTCTTGCCACAGTTTTAGAAATTCCTTATGGGATCATCTGAAATCTAACTCTGCCTGCAACTGTACTTAATTTCTGGTGTCCTCCCCCTTACAAATGGTGCACTTTATCATTTAGTCTGGCATCTGTCTAGATCCATGCTTGAGTAAAGTTATGTCTTGAATGGGTTATGTTGTTTAGCTTTGCTATGTTCTTATCACTTGTTACCTTTTGTAGTACTGCTGCCTCCTCATCATTAAGCCTTTATATTGTCTATATATTATCTATAACCTCACAGGTTGTACCTGAAAATAGGCATATATTTGTCTGGCATGCTTACCTGGTCAAAAAAAGCCAAATATATAAAACTACTCTTAGTTTTTTAAAAAACAGTCAGTCATTACCTTTTATATCTGAGGAACTTTTTCTTTTCCCTTTGTTTAATTAGAAGATTATTTACCTGATTTAAATAGGTGTGATGTGTGAAACAGCACTCTGCATGGCAGCTAAATTATACAATATATACCTCCGTTCCACTCCTACATCATCAGCATTGTTACCTCACTGACTGTGACACTTCTGCTGTTTAGGAACAGCCACTCAGTTGCTGCCAGGCCAGTCACCTGTGATGTCACTGGCAGTGAGATCACAATGCTGATAATGTAGTGGGGGGATAGAGATAGATATGTGAGGCTAAAACCTGTTCCACACATCCAGCACAATATTATCACATAGATGACTTTCTAATGCACAAGAAAAAAAAAATACTTCAGAAAATAGTTACAACTGACTACTTCTTACAATTTGCGTTATTTTCCTGGCTGCCTATTTTGGATCCACTAGCTCTTTAAGAAACCAATGAACACAAGAGAAAAGCGTGAGTAGTCAGAAGTTTCATCAGAGTCCCAAGATGGAATCTTACACCTGTTGTGCAGGGGAGACCATCTATTATATTTCAGTACTGTATATGGTTTTATAGAGCTGGTGGCATGTTCAGGATTATTAACAAAACATAGTATTTAGATCTGTCCAGCTTGTATTTCCCATTAGCTCTGTATTCCTCCTCCTCCCCATTATTTAGTAGTGAGGTCATTTGCATGAAAACAGGATCTTAGCTAAAGATGCAGCAAAGTAAAATTCTGCCTGTGAAGTGGCCGCGAAGTGGGCATGTCACATTATCATTCCACAACACGAAGTGCCCATTTTAAAGCCTCACTTCACCACTTTGCTTTGTAATTGTGACTTTGCATTGTTCACTCTACCTTAATTCGCTTTCAAGCGGAGTGAGAAGTCTATTGACAGCCCACACACATCACATCACATGGCTTACAGTAGTGTAAGTCACATGCTTCATCCAGGCAGGTGGGAAGTGACTCATGCTTGGAAGAGAGTTTCACTTTTTCCTTGCATTAGGAGAAAGAGGCTGTGTAGGAGAACTTGGCTTGAGAGAGAAGAAAAGCTGTTTGAAAAAACACTTTAAATATTTTTGTTTTTATTGCTTTAGTTGCTTTTGTCTGAATATTTGTTGTCTGGATTTGTGTTTGTGCAGTATTTCTGTTTAGTATTTGTTTTATTAGTTGTTTCTGTGTGTCTGCGTGAGTGTGTTGTTGTGGAGCGTTTTAGTGTTCCCTCAATGAAGGGTGAGAGATGTGGGGAGTTTAGTCAATGCAGTGGTGATTGGGTGGGCGTGCGCACACGTGGTGGCCGGCTTCATCTGGACCAGAACACCATTTTGAGGGTCCCCCCCGATGCAAGAGATACTGGAATTGGTGCTGCCATGGAACTGCAACCTCCTTTGGCACCACCAACCAGTGTTCCCCCCAGTGCCAGCAGCACCTATGTCCCCCACGCCAGTGGCTCAGCAGCAGGAAGTGAAGAAGGAGGAGGAGAAGCCACAGCAGTAAATACAGCAGCAGATTTCTGAGCCCCCAGCCCCAACTGTAGAGCCACAGCCCCTGGCTCCCATACCATCTGGGCCCCTCCTGCCTGTGTCTGGTCCTCCCTGCACCTCCTTAGTGTGGACTTGTTTTACTACCCTGCAGGGTGGACAGCAGTGTAGTAAGGTGCAATTTGTGTGGTGTCAAGGTGTGCCGTGGCCCCCGAGGAAGTCACCTCAGCACAGGGGGTCAGTGCACCCATATGTATAATCACCACCACCTAGAGTGGCAGCTAAGGTCTTTGAACAGGCCAGCAATGCACCTGCTGGCCCTGCTGGGGAAGAGGGAGCAGAATGGCATTCACCTGCACATGGTATGAAGCAGGAGAGGGCCATGGCAGAACCTGCTGCTACACCACTGCCACAACCTGCAGCACCTTCTGCTGAGCGAGGAAACCCTCTTGAACTACCTGCCACACATGCCAATTTGGGTCTGCTGTTGAGTAAAATGGATGCTGCAAACCACTGGCTCGACAATGTTGAGCAGCAGTTAGAATGCATCGAGGGGCAACAACTTCAAATCATGGGGATGCTTCAAATGCTGCTGTCCCACCACTATTAGATTTTTAGTTTGTCCTGGCTTGCACCCACCACCACCCTCTCTGTGAAAAAATATTTCCTGATCTTGCCCTTGATCATTCCGCCCTCTATCTTGAAATTGTGGTCCCTTTTTCATGCACATCTTTTGTTCTAGATGCGTCTACCCTGTTGTTGAGTCCATTTCTGTACTTAATAGTTTCTATCCTGCTCCCCCTCTCCTTGTGTTTGTATGTAATGTCCTTTAATGTATCTTTTCCCATCTTCATTCTGGTGCATACTATTCAGCATATTAGTCCCCCTCCTTTGTATAGCCCTTTTCTGACTTCATTTTGATGTGATGGCTCCCAATACAGCCCAGGATGCTCTGTCCCCCATCCCTCCCTAGCTCCTTCTGGCATTTGTCTTGCATACCTTTAGGTAACCTCACACAGGTTTTACTATCCATTTTTGTTGTTGTTTGTCTCCCCCCCCCCCATTGTGCACTGTTATGTGTATAAAAGTGTTAAGTGTGTGTTCTGGTTTTTTTGCATAACCTTGTTTATCTCCCAAAAATGTTGATAACCATGTCCAAAAACAGGTGAAATAAAATTAAGTAAAAAAGGGTTGTCCTTGCCCTCATTATATTCCAACTTAACAAAAGCAGAAAGCTATAATGCCACATGAATAAATGCCAATACAATATTTTCACTGCTAGTGCAAATGTATTTATGGCAAAACAAGACACACAGTAAATTAATGACCCTTGTGCTTTGGTAGTTAGGCCTTCATTTGTGTGCCCCATAATGGAGGCCTAAGCCCCGAAGTGTAGTGGGCATTGTGTGTGCCTTGTTTTGCCATCAATAAAGTTGCAGTAGCATTGAACAGATTTTCTTGGCATATATTCATATAGAGTGGTGGCTTTGTGGGTTTGCCTTGCACTTTTGGAACCAGCTACTGTGCACCAGCATCTGTCCACATAGTGTAGCGTGCTTCTTGTGGCCCTGTTATATTCCTACTTAACAATGTCTGTTTACCCTGAAATATTTTTGGTGCCTCAGTTATGTTTCCTTTCTGTCGTGGAGGGTTTGTTTGTTAAAAAGCAGGATTGAGCAGTGCAATAATAATGTGCTAAACAGCATGTGTGCAGTACGCTGTCATGTGCACACACTGTCCAGCTCCCTGTAAACATATATGATGACTTGGTCCACTGTTGATGGTATTAAGAATAAAGATACGAATATATAATGTATATTTTATTTGTCCCATCATCAACAGTGGACCAAGTCAAATAATATGTTTTCAGGGGGCTCGGTGGGCAGTGTGTACCTCAGAGTGCACACATGTAGTTTAGCAGATCATAGCACTGCTCACTCCTGCTTTTCGGCAAACCCAACAGAAATGAAATATTGCTGAGGCATCCAAAATACTTCATGGTAAACAGACATTATTAAGTAGGAATATAACAGGTCCAGTCCAGTAGCATACAGCACTAACACTGGAGCCGGGTGCTGGTGGAGAGCAGCTAACTGCAAAACTGCCACTGCCAGACTAAACTATAAAGTCAGCAGTACTGTAGGAAGGGTGGGGCGGATGGTGCACCCGCCCTGGGAGCATGCCTCCGAGGGACATACTGATTCTGTGCTGAGTAACTTTAAAATATCTTTTTCTTTTGTTTTTTTAAATCAAATCCAATTACTAATGCCTGCCAGCAGGGGCACAAGGATCAGCAAGTTTGGAGGGGGGATGTCACATGGTCTGCTGTCTCGTCAAAGAAAAAAAAATCATCTGGTGTGGAGAGTGTAGACAGTATAAAAGATAGGGCTAGGGCATGGGAGACTCACAGAGTGGGTTGTACTGTAGAGAGAGGTGATAGAGGTCACTGGGAAAATGCAAAGGAGCAGCGAGCAATACAATATTAGTCTTAGAATGCAGAGGAGATAAGACAGAGAGATTGTGCTTGAGGAGGGACTCTCGAGACAGTCTGAGAGACATTGATTAAAATAAATATTGTACAAACACCACTCTTCTTCCTTTATTTGGGGTAGACTGACTGAGCCTCAGCTGCTTAGTTAGTGCTTTTTACTAATTGCTTAGCCTTACTGGTACTGCCATACTTACTGTATCAGATGTTTTTTTTTGTGACTGATTGTCTGAATCCAATGATTCCTGATGTCCTCCTCATCCGACCTCCACACTCCAGTCCTCCCGGCTACCTCCTTAGTTCTCTTTGTCTATGAGGGACAGTGTCATGGAGTACTTGTCCTGTCCCATGTTCGATTGGGAAAAAAAAAGTTATTTAGTTTATCTGGTCCAGGCACTGGCAGCCAGGCTAGCGGCACCCCCAGCCAAAGAAAATGATCAAATAATCATTATTTTTTATCATTGTTTTTGGCAGGGTGGGGCGGGTTCATTGAACTACCTTGGAGGTTCATTGCTGATCCATCTTCCCCTCATTCACTGTCCAACCATCCCACCCTTTGAGTCCTCCACAGTCCCACCCTGAGTGACTTCAGTCTCAGCCGGAACCTCCAGTGCTCCCTCCGCTCCGAGTCCATGGCTCTAGTCTCCCAATTCCCCAACCCAACCATTCTTCATGATGTGATGAGTCCTGAGGGATTCCCATTCCCATCCACAATTCCAGCCCCACACCTGGCAGCAATGTGAGCCTAACCTAGGCAGCTTTTTTAGGTTTTGTGCAATATATTGTGTGAGTGTGAGTGCTGGGTCGTGGCTGAGTCTGTGAGGAGGGCGAGCGCCCACATGATTCTTTATTTTTAATCTTTTCTTGACTCTCTCTGCCAGACCTCACTCTCTCTCTCTCTCTCTCTCTCTCTCTCTCTCTTCTAGTCTGAGTGCTAAGTCTGATAGCATGGTTGGCGGCCTGAATCGGGAGCTTAGCACTGACTGTATGGTCACTGTTCAGACAGACACAGTCTGAGTCTGAATCCATACACAGCTTCTTAAGTTCCCAGGCCACCAAACGTGCTGTTCTCTTAAAGTCCAGGGCTGGCGGCAGCATAACCTCCACACTGTCTCCCCTCATAACAAAATTTATCTGATAATTGAGTGACTTGCATGACTAAGCAATGTAGTACAAATTAAGACCAAGCAGAAAAATGCTGCTATAGACTGACAGAAAATTAAATCATTTCTATTATACAGTACTTACTTACTCATTCAAATATGCATTTATATTCACTTTATATGCAGGCCTTTGCAGGGCTTTGAAGGGGGGAGGCAAGACTAGGGCATAGATGGATGAGCAGCCCCTCATTTTAACGGGGGGGCCAGCTTAAGTTATAATATAGCGATTGGCATTAGGGCATAGGGCTAGGCAGGGCACAATATTAGCATGAATAGAGAAATAAAAAAGTAAAAAATAGCAAGCACTGTAAGCACAAGCACAGAACTCAAGAACTGACACACACACCACTGTAATTTCCTTGTTGATGTAATAGAAATGCCCTTTCCTTTGAGATTTCAACTTGAGTCTAAGTTGATTAGATGTATTAAAGGAAAGAGAAATGGCATTCTTATTACATCAACAACAAATTACAGTGGTCAGCTCCACTTAGCCTTCTAGTCCTGTCATAAAAATGTATTTGCAGTTTACATATCTATACCAAGATGCCATATGTGACTGATCATCATGGTACCCCTTACTAGGAAGTACTGCAATTAGGCATTTGTGGAGGACGCTGGACCACTGGCACTTACTAGGTTACTTACTGTAACCTGCTGAAATGCAAGTACAACGTTCCCCGTCACAAATAGAGATGTCAGATACAACTATATGCCTGTGTTGGGAATAATGCTTGTTCATGATATTCTTGTAATTGTGGGGCTCTGCACCCCACAACTGTAATTAAATTGATATTTCATAACTATTGACAGAATGACGGAGGTGTGGAGGGCTGAGCCCCCCAATTACAAAAATTACATTAACAATAAGAGACTGCTTGTTTAATTTCCCTGTACAACCTGATGCAATAATTACAAGTCCACTGGTCCAATGTCCTCCCTCCTCAAATGCTACAGTTGCCCCTGTTACATTACTGGCAAATTGGAAGTACATTCACAGCAATGCTTTTGGTTTTTTATGGTTTCTGGTCTTATGTTTTGTTATTCTGTGATATTATTCTTTCTATGGGGTGATCCTCCCCCCGCACCTCCCCGGGTTTACTGATAAAGTTGTATTTTTTACCTGGGGGGGTGTGGGGGGATGGAGTGCCCCCACAGAAAGAATATCATAGAATATTACAAAACATAAAGCAACCTCATGAGTCACGACTAGTTAGGCAGTTAAATTATTGTGGATCCTCATTCTCCTCTGCCTGTTTGGCAGCCTGGCACATTGGAATATGCTCCAGCAAATTGTCGGTCAGTTGTAATTATTACATTGCATTGTTTGGGGAGGTTAAACAAACAGTCTCTTATTGTAAATATAATTGTTATAATTGGGGGGCTCCACCCACCCACACCCCCGCGTCAATAATTATGAGTTCCCTCATTGCTAGTTTTCAGTGATTGTGGAGGATGTTGGCCTTTGCAACAGGAGGAACACACCCACAGCATGATCATGTCTCCACCATAGTATGTGAAGTTTCCAAAAAAGCCATGGGAGCAAAATATTCCTAGAAATCAGGGGTAGGGACCATATAACAAAAGTATGTTTTTTCTTTAAGAAAAGCCCCAAAATTCACCACAGAACATGTAAACCCCCTCAGAGCTTCTGGGGACATTGTGGCCCGCAGACCCCTGGCTCTTTTCTATGGGGGGGGCCCAAAATTTGTCTTTTGCCCAGGGCACCAAAATGCCTTCCTAAGGCACTGAAAGTCAGCACTCCAGATGAATAAATGCAAAGAAAAAATGTTCACTGCTACTGTGAATTTCTTGATGGAAAAACAAGACACACAAAAATGACCCCTGTGCTTCAGTGCTTAGGCTCTTGTTAAGGGGCCACCAAAAAGCAAATGTAATTTCTGTGCTTTGTTTTGCCATTAATACATTTGCAGAAGCAGACTGTGAAAATTTTTTCTTTGTATTTATTGGTCTGGAGTGCTGGCTTTCTGGTTTAGTCTGGACAGTGGCAGTTTTGCAGCTGGCTGCTCTCCACCAGCACCCAGCCCCAGTGTTAGCGTAGCATGTTACTGGACTGGACCTGTTATATTCCTATTTAATAATGTCTGTTTACCATGAAGTATTTTGGGAGCCTCATCAATATTTCATTTCTGTCAGGTAGGGTTTTTTGTAAAGCAAGAATGAGCAGTGCTATGATCTGCTAAACCGCATGTGTGCACTGTGAGGTGCACACTGCCCACTGAGCCCTCTGAAAACATAATAATATGAGCTGGTCTGCTGTTGTTGATGGTACAAATAAAATATACATTATATAATCTCATCTTTATTCTTTATACCATCAACAGTGGAACAAGTCATCATATATATTTTCAGGGGGCTGGACAGTGTGTGCACATGACAGTGCACTGCACACATGCTGTTTAGCACATTATTACACTGCTCACTCCTGCTTTTCCACACACACACATACACAGCAAGACAGAAATAAAACATTACTGAGACCACTAAAAGAATTCATTTTTGGAAAGAGACATTATTAATTCCGAATATAATAAGAAAGGGGATTAATTAATGATGCACTCAGTCATGCTTGCAGTGCTGCCACACAGTGCCCAGAATTAATGTGCACCCCCAAAATGCTGCTGTCTTATGTCCAGAAAATTCCCCACTCCAGACAAAGAGAAATGAGAGCATAACATGGAATGAAAATTCTCCATTAATTAATGGCGCACTCAGTCATGTGTGCACACACTCCAATAAGAACTAAGTAGCCTGCTGCTGCTGTTGGAATTTCATGTAATGCTGCTGTTGACCTGACTGGGATGATGCAGTGTCTTGCCAAATGGTGTGCTAGAAGAATAACCCAACCATTGAGTTAACCATCCAAGATGATGAGACTGATAACGCTGCTGGTTGCCCACAGTGTGCTGCACTGACCCCAACAGGAAGGATGCCCTTTGTGCGTACACTAATACTACCCTTGGTAAGTTGATTAATGTACCTGCCTGGCACCATCATTGTTTTCCACAGAACCTGACCTTAACTGTTTTATATATATATATATATTTTATTCTCTCTCTCTCTCTCTCTCTCTCTCTCTCTCTCTCTCTCTATATATATATATATATACATGTAATCATTGTTTTGTTTTGTATCACAGGTCACAGGTTGTTGTGCACATTTCTGTGCTTGATGAGGAATTGTGGCATTGAAATACTGTCAAGCAAGTGAAGGTAAGTATTTTTTTTTTGGGGGGGGTCATTTGCAAGCAAGTTTCATTAATGGTTTATTGTTTGGTTAATTATTCGCAGGTTTTATCTCCGTCCTGCTCCTCCAGTCCAGTAATGATGGTCATGGATTCATGTTACTTGTTGCTTGTCTCCCGGCCTGGGGGTATGATGTTGAACATGTTATTTGGAGAGAGCAACAATGACAGCACACAACATCAGAAAGTTTCCTGCTAAAATAGATGAAGAAGGAGTTACTAGTACTTGATTGCAGTAACACATTATGTTTAAAGTGTGGCTGTTCCATCCTGTCATATATGCTGAGTAACAGATAGCAAGCTGTCTTGCTAAGCCACATCAAGACCAAATCATCACAATCACAAATTTAGTACCTGTAACTCATACACTGTGTCACTGTCCCTATGTCTTAACTGAAGTTACATTGTAAAAGACATCTTGTCAAGTCACAACCTGGATCAAACTTTGTTTAACACTGGCATGGCTGCTGCAGCAATACAGTGTGTGATGTGCATGACAAATATATTATGTGATGTACATGTCACCTACTTTATATGAATTGGATTTGCACTCTTTTGAAAAAATGAACAACAAAAAAGAACTGATGAAATAAAACTGATATACTTACAGTATCAGTTTGGAAATGGATATCCTGTAGGTGGCTGTAAACAGTACTGCAGTATCATAGTCCTCCGGTGAAGGAGAGTGCTTGAAACTGTTAACCTGTAAAAAAAGAAAATAAGTTGACCGTATGTGTTTGATGTGACCACTGCAACTCAGAAAAGCAACAGGAAACAAAACACAGCTAAAGGAAGTTCCATTGTATAAAACATTAGTACACATACTCACTTTAAAGTATTGATAGTAAGAAGCCTTGCAGCTGTGGCTTATGGATGTGGTCTCCTCTCCTACTCTGTCTGCCATGGCATCGGCGGGACACAGGATGGAAAACATCGGCGTACTGGTGGTGGTCATGGGCACATGATTATGACATTCCCTCTCACTATTTGGCGGCTTTGGCTAACAGCAGTTTTCTGGTGGTGGCCATGGGGCACATGATGACATTCCCTCTCACTATCTGCATCTGGTGGCTTTGGCTAACATCAGTTTTCTGATGGTGGCCATGGGAACAGCTGCAGCCTGCAACACATTCCCTATAACTGTCAGATACACACAGGTGGGAGGCCGGCGGGATATAGTGTGCATTGTTTTACAATATGACATATGAAATTTGAGTCATTCTGAGTAGGACACTGATTTAACTTTATGAGAAACAAAACGTGTACCATAGAAAACATGTGACAGCCTTTTAACCACTTCACTTAAAACCCGCCAACATCAACCTCATCATCATCATCATTATACAGAAAGCTGCCCTTGCAGTCATCAATGTCTGAATTGTGCCCGCCAAGGAATTCTTTCTCCATCATGTCATCATCTATTTCACTGGTATGCTGTTTCATGCTGCCAGTGCCACCAGGATGGTCCATTTCTACAACATCAGCACAACCATGACCATGCTGGGGTACGAATACAGAAGTTGCAGTTCGAGCTGGTATGTGCCCCTCATTCATTTTTATGAATGTCAGAAAGCTTACATTTGAAGGAGAGAGGTTTGTATAATGATCCCAAACTATTGCACCCACTGAACTGAATACCCTCTCGAGACTTACACCGGAGGGTGGGCATGTCAGGTACTTCAGTGCAACTGAGGTCAGCTCTGGCCATTCACTGACGTTTCCACTCCAGTATGAAAGAGGATCATCAGTTACTGATGGTCTCCCATGACTTCGGCGACTGTGATTGAGCACCTACAAAAACAGTGACTCAATCGTGGCACCTGTTATCGGAGCTACCAGGGAAGGAGGGTGACCGGATGGGGGGGGGGTCAGGAAAATAGCAACATCCTGTTGCTACATGTCTACATACACAGGGGTAAGTGAGCACGCTGGGCAAGGGGTGGGACAGGAGGGAGGGAGGGATTATGAAGGGTGGTGCCACAGCAAGTTGCCAAGCTGCTCCCATGGCATGGTGTGTGAGCACAGGGCTGAGCTGCATAGGGTACTGGGTTCGGGGTCGGGCACAGGTACCTTTTGTTGCGCCCATCCCAAAATGTTTTTTTTTCCTTTTTCACCCCCCCTCAACATGCACCCCCCCCAGAGTTGACAATCCTTAAGTAGCGGGGTGCGGAGGCACATCCCCCTCATTTAAACGTAAAATGAAAGTCCCCAGCACCCTTTTGCTGCGTGCTTGGTAGTACATCGCCAAAAAGTTTTTTCGGTGATGTGCACTGTGCCATAATGGCAATCACAATTCTGTGATCACCATTATCACATAGATCCGTTACTGACAGATGCCTGTTTTCAGCCAAATATAAGTCAACCATTCGCTGTGCTATAT
Source organism: Neoceratodus forsteri (assembly GCA_016271365.2). Taxonomy (NCBI): domain Eukaryota; kingdom Metazoa; phylum Chordata; order Ceratodontiformes; family Ceratodontidae; genus Neoceratodus; species Neoceratodus forsteri. Next base: position 311,559,267 of record CM028134.1, on the reverse strand, counting down.
GAAGTCCGGTGACTGATGCATCATCCTGTTCTCCGGCTTCATTTATGTCACAAATCCTGACTTGGGACAAAGCACCCCAAAATGGGTTAATGACAACCGGTTTTGATGACAGACCACCTGGAACTGCAGCTGCCTTACAGGATGTGATTGCTACTGCTCCAAACTGACCTTCAGCCTGGGTATGCTGCTGAGGTTTGCTGACCTTGGCACGTGACTTCTGTGCCCCATGAACCAAGTGCACCAGTTGCCCACTGACATTTTTTACCTGTTCAGACCCTCCCTCCAGTAGTGAGGCAATTCCACGTTTGTATTGTGATTCCAGCATTGTTGCTATTGCAAAGTTGTCACTCTGCTGAATGCTGAAGATGCGCCGATTGCGGTCGAATAGTGTCAGCATGTGTTTCAGCAACACACTGCTAGCACAGTCTCCGAAACCATCAAGGCTATGCTATAGATTCAGCAATGTCTGCTTCAACACCCACAGCAGTGGAACTGATTGGCTAATAGAGGCAGACTCGCCACTCACTGCCTGTGTGGCATGTTCAAAAGACCTCAAAATTGTTATTACAGAGTCCGTGAGGTGCTACTGTTCAGTCGTAAGAAACATGGAGGTCCTGGAAGTGTCACAGCTAGTGTGCATGATGAGATATTCTGAGATTACTTTTTATTGTTCATACAACCCTCTCTGCCATGTATAAAGTGGAGTTCCACTGGGTGACAACTTCCAGCTTGAGGCGGTGATGCAGGAGGCAGTTTTGGATCTGCAACTGCCGAAGTTGGTCACGGGTCTTTGCAGAGCGTGAAAAGTGAGAACAAAAATGGCGTGCAACTGTCAACATGTCCTTTATATTAGGGGTGCTGCAGAAACTCCTGCAGCACAAGATTTAAACAGTGGGCCATGCATGGAACATGAACAAAGACACCAGTCATGATGCATTTAACCACATTTGACCCATTGTCACTTGTTATAAACCCAGTTCTCAGGGACAGGGGTTCAGCCACTCGTCAGTTTTGGTCAGTAGCAAGTCCAGCATGTTTTCACCAGTGTGTGAACAAATCACACTGCACTTAGCAAGCGTTGCATGCTGTCGAATTCCTGGAAGATTGCTACCACAACAGTCCACCTTACTACACTGATTATTCACACTACCACCACCACAGAAACAACCCCCGCCACCTGCATCCAATGTGCAGTTATACACAAATATGAACTCCCTGCTGTTTTGCCACTTGTCCACATATCCATACTTAAATGGATGAATGGAGAGGAGGAATGCTGAAGGGCTTGTCTTATAGAGTTGGCCACAGTATGGTATAACTCAGGGACAGCACGGGTGGAAAAGTATTTCCTGGATGGGACTTTCCATTTTGGACAGGTGCGTGCTGCAATCCACCAGAATCTGGAATTCTCCATGAAGGAGAAGAGTAAAAGATCAGTTGTCAGCATTTCAGCTACAGCAGCATTAAGTTCATGTGACACTGCATGATTGGGTGGGTACTTCAGGTTACTGGCAAAATCACTCTTCAACGTGGGCTGACTTATACATTTTGCACAGGGTATGACAAATGGCTGTGCTCTGCGAATGGAGGTGTGGGGTGTGGGCGTGTGATGAAGAGGGCTGCACAGGTGACAAATCCACAAATGAACTTATTTTCCCTGATTTACATACAGGGGTTGATGTACCACTTGCACTAGATGTACTGCATTGACCACCACCACCACCACCACTGCTACTCTGACCACCACTTGACAAGATTTCAGAATCATTATCCTTCCCTTCATCATGCCTGTAGTAATGCTCTGGTGTTATTTCATAGCTACTGCAGACATTTCTACTCTGTCTTACACTCATGGAAGGGGATATCATGCCCATTAATGTTGATGATGAGGGTGAATGCCCCACTATGGCATTAGATGCCATCTGGTGCCGGGTCCACAGTGCCATGTGCCTGTTCTTAAGATGTGTATGCTGGCCCCCAAAACAGATGACTCCCCTTTTTACCTCGACTCACACATGCATGGCAAAGCTGGCAGATTGCAAATGACTCATCATTTGCATCTTGCACAAAAAATCCCAAACAAGCGATTGTAATCCCCTACTTTTAACAAGTCCCTGATGCTGCTTATTGGACTTCATTTTTTTAACCCCTGAAATGGGAGGTGTGCTACATGATTTTTCAGGCTGGACATACTTGGACTCCAACTGACCACCATGACTATCTATGATTATTACTAGGTCATCATCATCATCATCATCAACATCAACTGGAACTGCTAAATCACAACTTTTTTGAGGAAGGGGCGGATTTAATGCCAACAGACCCAGACACAGCCACCTTGACTTTCTTTTTCTCCAGTTGACAACAGGGGTCACTGACATCATCATCATATTCATCAACATCATCTGCATCCACATTTTCTGCTTGGATGGTGTAATGTGGACTACATGTTGCATCCACAGCAACATCATCATCACCCGATATTTTTGCACCACACTGTGAATCATTGGATGGCAAAGGCATGACCTCAACCGCAGTGGAAGAAATGTGACATTGTGAGTTATCGTCGCCATGATCAGAATCATGTTCAACTACCATGGAGATATTACTGGGGAGTATGATATCATCTACACTGTCAGTCACAGCTTTAGACTCAACTATATTTTTTGAAATGGTTAACTGGTCAGAAGTGGAACTTGAGGCAGCAATACTCATGCCAGCAGAAACTGCACTAACACCACCAGCTGGGACAACATCATCTCCTCCAACTATGAGTGAAGCTACAGCTTGTGCTGTAAAAACATTGATGGAAAAATCCCTTTACTCACATCAGCTATGCACTTCTGCGTACTACCACGCCCACAGACAATCTTGCCACTGGCAGCAGTGCCATGGCCAGAAACAGCTATGCTTGCACATCTCTTTGCAGCTATATTGGGAAACACCAAGAAAATTGTAAATAAATTTAGATTTCAGAAATTTCAATCTGGCCCAGTGGATGTGAAGCCCAAAAAAACAATAACTGTGGCTTGCAGATGGAGATTGGGCACTAAACAGATGCAAAGGCACAGACAGATTAAGACTGCACTGTGCAATCAAGAAGAGATGCAGATGCAAAATCACAACAACACCTTAATCACTGCTGCTCACAAGTCACAATCCAAAATGGAAAAGAATACCTTTTGCCAGTTGGGGGGGGGGGGTTGCAGTGCACTGCAGTAACAGTCCAAAACCAAGATACCACAATCCACAAAGCAGTACAAAATCACACAGCTGCAGCAGATAGCAGGTTCACACTGCTGCAATTACTCTGTGGCACAATAAAAGGTGTCTGTGATTTGATGGCACCTGTTGCACTCACACTCACACACACACTAAAAGTAATGCATGGCAAATTGAAAACTTCAGTAATATAACCAAATCTTTTCAACAAACTGAAATGATGCACTGCTGCACCACAAAATCAGCAAAAAATGTCAAGAATTACTGAAAATATTACTGTGTGTACATTAATACAGTTACACAACAAAAATATAACCAAAACACAAAGACTGCCTTCTTCTCCCAGTTAATCTACCTACACCACACAGATACACCCCTTCCCCAAAGCACACTTCAAGGGTCTGTTAGTACACTGACTGAATGTTCAAATTAACATTCAAAATCCATACGAAAATAATAAACACTCAATGGTATGAGCACAGGAGGGTTTCCTACAATTGATGTGCTATGTTTTGAGCAAAAAAATGATTCAAAAAGGCTTTTTTAACAGCTTTTATAGGGTTTGAATCACAGAGCTCCGACAGCAAACTGCCTCCAGCTACCACTACACGCTACCACTACACACACTACACAGAACTGTGGATGTGCAGAATAATCTAGAGCCCATGTGACCTGCAATCCAATGAATCACTGCAAAATTTGCCTTGGAGCTCAATAACAAGGCAAAGTGGTGCAAAGTACATTGATTTCAATGTACTTCACAATTAAATTGGCACAGAAGTGGTTGGGGGAAGGTGGAGTAACGCAAAGTGCATTAAAATCAATGACTTTGTGTTCCTCATTATGACGCGAAGTACTCTGCTTCTCATTGCGGAATACTTCACTGATTCACTACTACTCCGTAAATTGCTTCACGGGGCAAGTTTTGGCCACTTCGTCCACCTCTAATCTTAGCTCCTGAAGAGTTAATCTATTCCTGCTGCTCTCTCCCTACCTGAAGTCATAGAGCACTGCTTGTGACCTCACAGTTACTCTCACGGAAAGAGATTGCGATGTCATGACAGTACTATAACTTGAAGTAGGGAGTAAGCTATAGAGGCAGATGAACTCAAAATGAACTCTAAGGGACAATGATCATATATTCATACACATTTCTTTAGTAATAAATTATGGGGAAGAGAAATACATATCATATAACTGGAATGCAAGCAAAATTGTACCTAATTATTATGCTTTTTAAACTTTTCTTTAAGGCCTCAGTAGCTCTTTAAGGTTTTATCAAACTCTTGCAAACTTATATATAAGAGTTGTATTTCAAGATTCAGCAAAATCACTTAACATTTGCCTGTAGCAAATAGGACTGGAAACATGAAATTGCTGCCAGTCAAGAAATGAAATCCATTTCTGTGGTTGAAGTTTTTTTCCCCTGGGGCTAAAACCTTTTTATGATTCAGTACTAACAGATAACCAATCCTTATTGTTGAAAATATTTTTCACAACAAGTGATCAAGCAATTGTTCATGCGGTTGCTAGGTACATTGATGCAATCTATAGGCTATGGACTAAGGTCTATAAGCCTGGATGATGTTCCACATGTTTTATGGTTTCTGTTATGATAAAACATTTACATTACTTCCATATGACCATTCTGGAGATAGTAGTGATGAATTGTATATCTCTAAAGAAAACAAAATAATTTTATTCTTAAATCATTGATTCAGACAGCATAGGTGTTTTTCTGGCTTTATGTATATTTATGCCAATACATTATTGTGTTGTTTTATTTTAACTTATTGTTAGTTTTATTTATAGAACTGTTATGTGGTTATATCACTTTATACTTTTTAAAATTATGCACTGTGTGTTCATGTAAACTTGTAATGGTCCTTAGACCGATCAACAAAAGACTGCTACTACCCTGAGGTGAGACACAGATTAGGCACACAGATGAGTCTTGTGTAGGACGAAACCAGTGTCTGTGTCTTTTCACCTTTTGCAAATTGTATGAGAAGCCCTTTGGCACCAGGCATTCCTTCTTAAAGCAGAACCAGCCTAAATTTTATGGTGATTTGCCACTATATCCCATGATGCTTTGCATTATGGGGGCATGTGTGATTTAGTATTTCTTGAAAACCTGTCTTTGTTGCCAATGCCCTTTTTGGGTAAAATTCACCTCAGCGCTCTTGTGCTGAGGTTATTTGTCTTTTTAATTTGCTTTCTTATTTTGGACCCGCCATGGCCAGACCCATAAGACATCATTAGAGCTGGCTCATTTCCCCTTGGGGTGAGACACAGATGAGGCACACTGATGAGTCCTGTGTAGGATGAAACACGTGTCAGTGTCTTCTGTGCTCACCTTTTGCAGATTGTATGCAAGGCCATTTGGTACCATGCATTCCTGCTAAAGCAGAACCAGCCTACATTTTTATGGTGATTTGCCACTCTATCCCATGATGCTCTGTATTATGGGGTCATGTGTGATGTGATTTTGTATTTCTTGAAAACCTGTCTTTGTTGCCAGTGCCCTTTTTATTTAAAATTTGCCTCAGTGCTTTTGTGCTGAGGTTCTTTGTCTTTTTAATTTGTTTTTTAATTTTGGGCCCACTGTGACCAGACCCATCAGACATTATTAGAGCTGGCTCATTTCCCTTGGGGTGAGACACAGATGAGGCACACTAATGAGTCCTGTGTAGGATGAAACACGTGTCAGTGTCTTCTGTGCTCACCTTTTGCAGATTGTATGAGAGGCCCTTTGGCACCATGCATTCCTGTTAAAGCAGAACCAGCCTAAATTTTTATGCTGATTTCCAGGAATATTGATGTCAAATAACTTCTGGATGCTCATATTCCATATGGAATGATTTCTTATTTATTTATTTTTTGCACTCGATAAGCCAGCTGAATTGTCCAGTATTTTGCCCACTGTCAAGGCTCTGTACAGTAGAAATACATGTGGTTTGTGATTTAAACTAGGAGCCCAATAAAATGGGGAGTCTGAAGTTTACATCGGAACTTATCTGTGAGATGTATATTTGTTGTAGTCTATGATAGGATTTCTCTCAGGGTTTTTGGAATATGAATACTTTGCAGACTTGATTGACTGGACATCTCTGGGATTTAGACCTGCTGTGGCTTTTGTTTGTGTCTCATTAAATTCCAGGTATTCTGGGCTTGATCTATTCTGTCCCAGTAGGATATCCCCATCTGAGGCTATACTATTCCAAGAGGGATGTAGAGCCCAATATTAAACAAAAAAAAATGTGCAGAAGTTAAGTTTGGTTATGTCAACCAGTTGTGCTAATGCTACAGAGTTTGTCTATGTCCTTGGCAGTTACCGATTCTGTCTTACTAGGTCTGTTGTTCCTCTTCATTTTTATACAGGACTGCAAGTGTTGGATTAGGGAGGTGTGTTGGGTTTGGAAAGAATCATTTTAGGTGGTTGTGTGGGCAGGATGCCAGAGAAATTAACCATGTACTCATGCATCAAGCCACCTGTTCATCCTCATCATGGATTAGGAGTCAGGGCTTTGAAGACTTTAAAGAAGGCATTTTTTCCTATTTCAAATGGGACTAGAGTTTGTATTAGGAATGGCAAGGGGGTTTCAAAGACAATGTTGGGGGATGGGGCTTGTAGGGCCTAAAGAAGAAGCCTCAGAATCTCCGTCTGGTTCAGAATCCAGAACTTGAGGTTTCAAAATCTCATATTTATTTATTAGCTCAATGCTGTCATCTTTCCCTGAGGAGACTTTTGCTACCTTAGATCTGGGTTGAGTTTGTTTCAAGCTCCTTTTCTTAGCCACACTTTTCCCTCGGGGAGGGGGAGAAATTTCAAAAGGAATGTCCTCCTTCAGAAGGTGGAAGAGAAGTAACCACTGTACAAGATTCTAAAACCTTCTCTGAAACAGTCTCAATTGGAGGCCCTATTGATCTTCTGCTACACTATCCAACTGAGAAAATGGCGGGGGTTGGGAGGACTTGGCCTAGATTCCGCAGGAGGGGGGTTCCTGCTGCCGAGCCCTTTTCTTCAACATTTCTTTTTTCTGCACTTCCTGCAAGATACTGTCCTGATTTGTCCTATCAGCTCGATTATGTGTGGCCCAAGGACATGATTTATATGAATGCCCAGATTCATAGCACAAATTACATTTTAGATCAGCCTGACATGTAGAACTATGATGCCCATAGTCAAGACAAAGGTTACATCGTAATCTATCACAGGTGGACCCTAGATGTGTAAGGGCCCCACATTTAAAACATGCCCTAGACTGACCCTGATAAAAACAGTGCCCTCGCTCAGAACCTAGGGAAAATACAATTTGGAAGTTGTACAGGCCCCAGCTGATTATTCCTTAAGCGTACCCGGAACACCCACCCTCCATTCCAAATACATTCATCATCAAATATAGGCACAGGAGCCCCAAGGACTTCACACCACTTTTGCAACCAAAAAACAATATCATGCACTAATACAGATTCGTTTCGAAATAACACTGTCACAGTTTTGATAGATGGTTTAGTCAAAGGGACAGCTTTAAAAGGCATCCATAATTCAGTGTATTTTAAGACACCCAATTTTGACCAAAAAACGATCCAAATTTTGTGGAGTAACAAAACTGACATCAAAAGTTACAGAACCAGACACATGAATAAGTACATGGATTTAATTTGAAAAGAAACCCATGGAGTCCTTCAACAAGGTTTTCCCCACGTAGAGACGATGTGGTGCTAAAGTTAACCCCCCCTGGTATTCCAAACACACTGCATTTCTTCATTGTAATGGGGGGCACCTGAAAAAGGATCTTTCCACCGAAATGACTCCCAGGCTGTTTTTGCTTGCTGACAGGGGCTAGGGGAAGGCTGTGCTTGTTGCGGGGAGGTAGCTACAGAGTCACCCCATTCCATATGCAGCTGCTCCATACTTTCAGAGTCCGAAAAGGATACATCCTGCTGCCCTGTATTCTGAATCTGTATTCCCTTATCAGGCAGCAAAGGAACCAAGGGACACTGCTCCCCCTGTCGCACTGCAAGATCCACTGTTTGCAACAAGGTTGCCCTGGTATGGGACTGTGGGCTGGGTCTGGAACCTAGACCCCGTTGTCGCCTCGCTTCCAGCCCGCATTAAGCAGGGAGCGATCAAGGGAGGTACCCGAACTTTTGCAAGGGGCCTGTGGAGGCTCAACATCAGTTCTACTTTTCTGTAAGGAAAAGGATATGTCCTGCTTTTCTGAACTTCCATTATTTGAAACAGTAGAGATACTCACAGCAGCAGACCTGTTTTCAGTCCAACCATCCACCACACCTGATGTATCCACCTGAAAGCCAGTTGTCAATTTCCCCATATCAAAGGGCTGCTCTGTCAGAACGCTTCCCTTTGAAGTGGATACGTCATCCTGCTGACTCACACCTCCACTCGATGTAGGTTCCACCATTACAGACTTCACTAATTCTTCCTGAATAAGGTGTGCAGCATCTCTCAGGAGGTCAGAAGCAATAAATTCACCTGGTTCTTCCACAGAAGTCATAGGCATACCATGTGATAAATTCTCGATAGTTTGCATTCCTTCTGGTCATTTTAAACGTTGATTTTGCTGCAAAATGTTATCCAGCCAAACAGCATCAGGGCCAAACAGACCTGCTGTAGCACAGAAAGGTGGCAAAATTGAATCCGTCGTAAATTCCTCTGTTTCCAGACAATTAGGCAGAATTTCATCGATCTCCAAAGCTGGACCTGGAGGCAGGGAGACATGCTCACCTCCAGGTACACCAGCAGACTGGTCAGCCAACACATCCTCCTTCATCGTAGCAGCTCCCCCAGGATCTGGAACAGCAGCCGTCTTGGAGTCACTGGCAAAAGGGTCCCCCTGCTCACAGGAAGCAGAGTAGGGAAATTTCCCTGGTGTCCTGGCCAAATTTCCCTCATTCACTAAAAATACCACCAACAGCTTAATCTGGTTCAAGGTCAGTTGGCAGTCATCTGTACCCCCCTCCCCCGGGTCATGCCTGAAAATAGGCAGGATTTGTCTAGTGCACTTAGTCAGTCAACAAAAACTAAATAAATAAAATAAAATATTCTGATTTTATGTTATTGTACTGTTAACATCCCTGGTAACACCTGAAAATAGGCCCTTGGCCAAATGTGCTTGCCAGTTTAATAAAAACTTGAATAAATAAAACAACTATACACCTGAAATATACCTCATTGACTACATATCCCATGATTGAGTAATCCCCCACCATATCTGCATGACACCACCTTTCCAGCTGTGAACCATATTCCCAGCACACTGTAAGTAAACATCACAGTACCCTCACTGCCATGAAAAAGGATATCAAACAGGATCTAAGTTCTGTTAATGAATCTTCTTTAACATGAGGATTGATTGAAAAGGCAATAAAATGATGCCACAGATATACCAGCCATGACACCTTTATCTTTCAACAGTCCAGGTGAAAGTACATGTAGAAGCACATGTAGCAAACTCCATGAGGCTAAAGTGAGAGTAGCATCATTTGTGGCACGTAGGAAAACTCCTGCCCTACTGTTTAGTTGACCACCTGGTATTCCTCCACTGGTGACAGTGGCTATCTCTTCTGGCATTTTGATGATGCACATTTTTTTACTGCCAGCCTCTGTCTTTGAGATTTGCAGCCCTGCTGCCTGCAATGTTCCTTAGGCATTAGAAGCAAGGCTTTTGACTTTTTAAAACCATTACTGCTGAGGCTTCCAGTGACATTAGCGTCTCAATGGCTGCTTGAGTCTGGAGCTCCAGAATAGCCCACCACAATCTAACACCATCATGGCATCAAGGTGTCATCTAAAAAGGAGAAAACACACAGAAGTAACTCTACATATGGCTACCCGGCAGAGACTTAAAGAATTTGCTGCAAGTACAGCACCTAAAGTGACTTTTGAATGGCAGTGATCGGCAGCAGGGCCAAACAATGGCCTGAGACCAACTCTACAGACCTACCACCCTCTGAAGAAGAATCAGAATTTACCATTTCATCCTGGCAATTATGGGAACAATTACACAAAATAGGGGAGCCCTTGCGAAGGATGGAAGATATGGTGGCCGATAATAGGCAGGATCCTTGCGTGGTCGAGAAATGCATGGGAGCAATAGAGGCATGTCTCATGGAATATTCACAACTTACAGACCTTCACAATACTGCACTCCTGGATTTGTACCACTGGGAACAAGAACTGGCCAACAAAATTGAGGAGCTGGAAAATAGACACCACCAGAACAACATTTGTTTACATGGGCTCCCTGAAAAGATAGAGTCTGGCAACCTACTGAAGTATATGGAGGGACTGTTAAAAGAGCTCTTATATTGGCCAGCAGACTCACCTCTCAACATCATTCAGGCCCACAGAGCTCTCATTGCTCCTCCATAGGATCCCCAGGCACAGCCATGATCCATATTAATAATGGCCTTTCTAGAGTTTCGTACAAAAGAGAAGGTCTTGCAAACCGTATGGTAAAAGAAGGAAATTGTCTTGGGGGATCAGTGCCTTTTTTTCGAACATGACTTTTCCCCTATAACAATGCTAAAGAGAAAGAAAGTTCTAGCAGTCCTTAAATTACTAAAACTGGCTGGATTGAAAGCCTTTTTGGAATATCCAGCTCGCCTCTGCGTGGTTTCCCTAGAGGGAACTAAAAAGTTTCAAGATCTAGCAGATGCAAGGTAGTTTTGGGCAGAGCACACTATCCAGCTGGAAGAGATTGCCACAAGGTTCCCAGCTCAAGAACTTCAGCCTCAACCCTGGCAGTCCACACCAAAATCGCGATCCCTTTCCAAGCGAGAAGCAGACTGTTGGAGCAATGTATAAAGGGTGTCTAAAGTAAATTCACCAGAAAAGTCCTCAACCAATCCTGGAAATTCTGACTCCAAAACCCCATGCTCACCATGGATTGAGGGAGTAAGTTGAACTCAGGGCAGGGGGGATTCCCTAAATATACTTAGTTCTCTGTTGAGGGTGCAGATTCAGTTTTTCTCTACATAGTTTCTGAGAATATTTCTGCCAGGATGAACAGACAAAACCAATTCTTTTACACTGACTCTGGGCATCTTATGTTTCTGGTTTTGTTTCAGGCTAAGGCTCCCGACCAGAGTGGCTTGGTCTTTACAAATAGACACAACTACCTCACCATAGTTGGGGCTGCAATTTCTGGCAGGTTGTTGTTGGGCAACTTTGTAATTTTCCAGGGGATAGGTATACTGTCTAGTTATCTTACTTAAAGCAACAGCTACATATATTGGTTGCTGATTTAAGTGAAATAATGGAAACATTTGCAGTAGTAGCAGTATAGCCTTGCTAGAGGCAGATAGCATGCAGTGAAATCTGCTGCCTAAAATAACGCTAGAGACCTGCGCGCTTAAAAGGGACCTAGATAAAGGACCATAATTTTTTCTTTATGCTTTATCACAAAGTGTGAGTCAATGTACATTCTGCTGCAGCAGTCCCCAACCCCGGGTCTCTCTTCTATAACTCTCTTCCCGGATGGGTAGTCCTGGCTCTAGATTTGTTCAAACCATCACCCAGCTGTCAAATTACTTTTGACAGGTCGGATGTGGACCGAGCTCTAGTTTTGTAGTGGCCAGCGTTAGTAGCCCCCCCCCAGAGCTGACTTTTTTCAGTTCTGGGCAGCTCTTAGCAGATGCTAGATATTACACTCCCCTTTGATTGCAGGTTTTCAGTGACAGTCAGAGCAGGATCACCCTAAACGGGTGCTTCAACACCCACTTCCTTCCTTTGTCCACCTTACCTCCATCAGAAGGGGTTATGGGGGGTATTCACCTTGAACTGGACATTTTGGTTTCAAAAAAATATAGAGAGAGAAAATGCACAGCTTTCTATTCTTGTTCAAACAGGCAATTGGTTATAGTTCTTTACAATGTTGGTTGAAAGTTACTACTAGATGAATGGCAATTTTACTATCAATACTGTGAGACATTGTGCATGGCGATGTTATTAACCCTCTGGAGCAGTCTGAACAGTGTTAAAAGATACCTTGTTAGTGGCTAAACTTCATGTTCTTTCTTATAATGTTAGTGACCTGAATAATCCGATTAAACAAGCAAGATTACTGAGGGAGTTAAAGGAATTAAAAATAGATGTCGCTGTCCTACAAGAGACCTATCTGACTCCCATTGAACATGTCAAATTAAGGAGGGCAAGGGTGGGGGAGGTTTATGCATCACATTACCATACTCAGCCTCACAAAAGAGGGGTGGCCATTCTGGTGAGAAAAAATCTACCACTAAGAGTACTGGAGGTTTGATCTGATCTGGAGGGCCACCTTGTCTGGATTAAGGGAGAGTTGGGGGCCCAAATCTGTAATATTTTAAACTATATGCCCCTAAGGAAGAGCAGGCAAGGGTTCCCTTCCTTACTAAAATATTGTCTGAGGCAGTAGCTACAACTTCTGGTCTGGTAATCGTGGGAGGAGATTTTAACACCACACTCTCCCCACAGCTAGACAAATCAGGTACCCTCTCTGGGAAAAGATCCCATGTATCCACAGCTCTGGCTAGGGCAATATACGAATATGGTTTCTTAGACATATGGAGGCATTTAAACCCAAATTTACTTGACTACTCGTATTATTCCCCAAGGCACAATCTATACTCCAGGCTGGACTTCTTTCTTCTCCCAACCAGTTCAGCCTGGGTGGTGGAATGCACCCATATTGGGATCATGGACCTTTCAGACCATGCTCCAGCCACCATAAAACTGGTCCTAGACTCTCACTGCCAGAACTCCACCTGGAGATTGAACAATAGCCTTCTTAACCAGGAAGAGTTTACAACTTTAGTAAAAGAGGAAATAAAAGTATTTCAGCAATTAAACTCTCCGAAAGATACTTCTCCCATGATTTACTGGGACACCCTTAAGGCGTTTCTTTGGGGAAAAATAATTGCCTATGTCACTAAAGTGAATAAAGACAGAATAAAACAGCAGCAAGCACTGGAAAGGGAAATTTTTGAATTGGAGAACCAACATAAATCCCATTTATCTGAAATAACCAAGCAGAAATTAAATAAAACTAGGAAGGCTCTCACTCAACAATTAAACCACAAACTAGAAGGCTTTTTAAGATATGCCAAGCAAAGGTTCTATGAACATGGAAATCATGCTGGGAAACTGCTAACTGTGCAGCTGCAGAAAGAAGCAGCCAATTGGGCGATACTTAAGTTAAAGTGGAGCTCAGATGGTCAAACTTTGACTGCACCTAAAGAAATCTAGCAAACGTTTGCTGATTTTTACAGACGTTTATATGAAGCACACAGGGGCCATTGCCATATAGAAAGCATTCAGAATTATTTGGCTAACATTCCTCTCCCCACCATGAATAAGACACAATTGGATGTCCTGGGAGAATCAATCACTCTTCAGAAATTTACAACTCAAGTTCGACATCTAAAGTCAGCCAAGACCCCTGGCTTAGATGACTATCCGGACAAATTCTATGAGGCCCTTGGGGCAAAACTGCTTCCCGGTTACTTGAGGCAATGAACTCCATCTTCCGTGATGACATCCCTATCCCTCCCTCTCGGAACCAGGCACAAATCTCCATTTTGTTGAAACTTGGTAAAGACCCGCTTGAGTGTGGTTCCTACCTCCCCAGTTCCTTGCTAAAGGTAGACTTGAAGCTTTGCACTAGAATCTTAGCCAGTAGACTAAAATTAGTCATTAAAGATCTCTTCCATCAAAATCAAACAGGATTTACAAAGGGTAGATGCCTGCAGGATAATATCAGGTGCTTTTTGAATATAATATCAGCTCGGGGGGGCACACCTTTCAGTTAGCAATAAGCTTCGTCGCCTAAAAGGCATTTGATAGGGTAGACTGGTACTTTTTATTCAAAGTCTTATCTAAATTTGACTTGGGAGATAATTTTATCAGAGTTGTGACAGCACTCTACTCGAACCCTGAGGCAGCAGTGAAGGTGAATAGATGCACATCAGAGAGGTTTCCCTTAGGCAGGGGGACTTGTCAGGGTTGCCTCCTGTCCCCTTTACTCTTCACCCTTTTTTTAGAGCCCCAGGCAACTTATATCAAGCAACATCTGGAGATCTCGGGGGTGAGAGTGGGATAGCAAGAGCAAAGGACAGCCCTCTACATCGATGACATGCTTCTCTTTCTGGAGGATCTGGTCAACTCTTTCCAGCCCTTTCTAGACAGCCTACAGCAATTTCACCTCCTAGCAGGATACAAAATGAATTTATTCAAGTCAGAGGCCATGATACTTAGCAGAACATCCCCATCTAATTTTTGGGCTCAGTTTCCTTTTCCACGGGCTCCTCACAATACTTTTTGATACTTAAGAATTCAAATTCCAGCAGATATTTCCAGACTTTTCTCAGACAATTACCAGAAATTTTGCAGGCTATAAAACAAGACACTGCCAGATGGCAAATACTCCCATTAACATTATACAGTAGGGTGCACACTATTAAGATGAACATACTCCCCAGGCTATTGCTCCTCTTTCAGACACTCCTTGTCTTGCTCCTATGTCCTTTCTGGACAGATCTACATACCACATTGTCCAAATTGATGTGGCAGGGTAGAAGACCAAGGTTATCTCATGCTATGCTCTGCATGCCTAGATTCTCTGGGGTTTGGGTCTCCTAGACCTATGAAAGTATTATTTGATAGCATAAGGACCATGGTTATATTTCTGGTTGAAACAGAGGGTAGACGCAGGATGGTATTTGATGGAACTGGAACATCTCTCCACTCTCCCGCTCTGGACCCTACCCACTGCCTCGATTTCCCCTCAGATGGTCAGGAAAGTTGTAAACCCCTGGACCAGATACACATTAGGTGCCCTGCTTCAGATATGTAGGCTTTCCAGGGTTCCTAATGGCCTAGGCCCATTAGCCCTAATTAGGCATCATGAACAATTCACCCTTCCAGACCATGACCAGGTCCTGGGAGACCCAAGGTCTCACTAGATTTACACATTGCCTACAACAGGGGATATGCATGTTATTTCAGCAATTACAACAGAAATTTAGACTCAGAAGGGAAGATCATTTCTGTTTCTTGCAGGTAAGGCAGTTTATTCAGTGTCCCCCACATCTCGAACAGCTGCAGAGGCCCTTAAATGCCCTAGAAGAATTATTTTACAGCTGGGTCACACTACGAGCAAGAATGAGACCCCTTTATCAACTTTATAAACTTTTAAATACTCTTACCCCAACACAGGTGGATCATATCTGACTTAAGTGGGCCTGGGAAGCCCAACTAGATATTAAGGAAGCAGTTTGGATCACAGCTCTCCACCAGAGGTGGAGGATAACTACTTCTCCCTTGTGGGGAGAGTTCCACTGGAAAATAATGGCACACATTTTCAGGACCCCAAAGATTATGCAGCATTTTTCCACTACCTATAATGCTCTGTGTTGGTGATCGTGTGGCCTAGATGGGTCCCACTTCTATGTTTTTTGGGACTGTCCTACACTGAGACCCTTCTCGCAACAGGTACATACCCAGATGCAATCACTGCTCACTGCCTCCTTTCCCTTTTCCGGCCTGGTTTTGGGCATCCTGGAAAAAACAGTACCCCTAAACCCAAGAAAGTCATCCAGCTTTATCATAATTTCAGAGTGGCAGCACTAACATGTATTATTTTAATATGGCTGTCTCCAGAACCTCCCACACTGGCAATGTGGGAGAAAAAGGTAGAAGAGCTAGAAGTTATGGAATGACTCCCTGACACTCTCAGATTGAGCCCAGATAAATTTCTGGAGACCTGGAGGCCCTGGCATGTGGAGGAGGGATGAGGGCGGGGACAAGTTGGAGTTGGGGTTAAGATCAAAAGATACTGGAGCATAGCTACTTGGTGACAGGATATTCTGTTTAAAATTGGCTTATCCTGTGCATCTAGGTATAAAACAATAAAGAAGGGCCAAGAAGCACACCACACACACAAAACGATTGTTTATAAAAACTCTCTTTATTTTTTATATCCCAGTGTTTATAATTTGAAATCTGAATTTAGTAGATTGACGTTTGTTAATGAAACTTAGTAACTGTGTAGATTGTCCACTAATCAAGCTGATATAGTTGGCTACAACTGTCAAGGTTTTCCAGTGTTCTTGCTATTATTGGAAACTGGGGATGAGAATCTACTCTATTTCAACACTCCTCTGATGGACAGTATAAACCTTTAGGAGACAAGGACTCTTGGACTCTTTGATGGTGTTGTCTTGCCTTTTCAGCACAGCTTCATTCCATATCCTGTAAGAAGCACAGTAACTTAAATTAAGTGAATAATGTTGGAAATCATGTTTATTCTAGTAACTATGAGGTTTGAAGAGCCATATTCATTGTACAGCTGTTTATGCACTGATAAAAAATTAAGTTACAAAACAAAAAAATAAGACACATTACTGCTGCCTTAACAAAACTGGTTGCATCACGATATTGGCCTCTGGCAAGATAGTCAGTGATTTCATTGGTTTTCGCATGCTACACACCATTGGTCTATAGAAATGGGTGCCATTGTATAAAACATACCAGATGTTGTTCATGACAGTGAGCAGTAGGAGTACCAGGCAGATGACAGGAAAGAGGGGAGGGCAGGGCAGGGGGCAGCCTCACAGGGCTGCTGAGATGGAATGAGTTTTAACAGAGAGTGATTGGAGTGGGATGCATATGGGGAAACTGCTGTGCAATGTGATGATCTGTAAAGTATATCATTGGGTCCCATCAACTAATGGGTTTAGTATGTGCTAGTTAAGGATCCTACCAAGCTGCACAGAAACACACCATGCACTTGAACCAAAAGCAATGCATAGGACCAGCCTTCACTATCTCTGGAAAGCACCTCCCATTAAGCGCATAACATAGGGGAAGAGATGGCCTGGGCTGTGATGGCAGTGGTGAAACTAGGCTTTCATTCAGGAACATTGCCCAACTCTCCAAGGAATTCCCTGCTCTGCACCTAGAGAGATCCTGTGATGCCACAGGTCACAGAGAGGGCTGCCAAATCCACTACAGAATGGGGAATCAATAAAAATCATTTTTGGAGCCTGACCCCAAGATCTTCTATCCATAACAAAGTGAGAGGGTTGTGCCTGGACCAGAGTGTTCCCTTGGGAGCTATATCAGTCCTGGAAGTGAAGACAACAGGGGTGCAGAAGCACTTATGGCAGTGTTTTTTTATGTGAAATGCACCCCCTGGCCATTATCAGCCACTTATATGTTTCATCCTGCATACTGCATTAAGCAGGCACTACCCTAGCAACTCCCGCTGACCCATGCCACAGACCGTATAAAAGACTGCCTTGCATAGCCAGCAGAAGTTATTTTTTAACCCATCCCTGTAAACTCTGTAAGAGGCTAGGTTATATCTCATTGGAAAACAGTCATCACCTTCATAAAAGGCTTGTTTTCTCTTAAATGCCCTCAGTCATTTTAAGTCAGTTTCCCGGCTGTCTGCCAGATTAAAGAGCTGCTGACACCTCAAAAAAACTTTGAGAAATATAGTAATTAGGTATAATACAGCTTGCATTCTGTATTTATTGAAAAAAACAATAGCCAGCACTCAGAAAACGGCCCAGCAAGTGTTTAATCTCTCACAACCATGCAGTAACAAACAAACTCCCTGACTGGTTTTGCACTGACGAACGTCTTCAGAGGGATGGTAGTACCCAATCAGTGCAGTTCTTAAATAATACAAATTCTTAAAGTTAAAGTGCACTCAGTATATCTATTAATCAGTTATAGTCATTGAATGAATTCATAATATAAATACCTACACCTAAAAGATAAAGTTCAACAACGACCAGCGCTATTATTTAAAAAGAGAACTATCAGATATTTTAAGCACTATACAGTATTTTCATTGGGCAGGATATTGAAAGTAGATGTGCCCTGTGCAACTAAGTTGTGCTGGCGCATCCCTGAAATGTGTCCCCAGGCCATATTCAAAAGGCACCGACGTACAGCTCGAATTCGGATGCACCACAGCGCAAAGATACTGTATGCGGTGCATCCGGAGGAGGCAGTTCCCTGCATATGCGGTACATCTCCATAATCAGCCGAGATATGCGGCTCAGCTGCCCGCACATCTCAGAGAAGTGCTGTGCAAAGATACGAATGGAAAAAGCATACCTAGGTCATAGCCACCCACAGGTGGGCTGCCATATTACACAGTGCAACACTGCAGCCCAGCCCCTGGGTTGCTACACTCCCCATACCCAAACACATGAAACACAAAAGGGTAGCCATGACTGGTAGTCTAGTGTCTACCCCTCTGCACAGACCCAATCATAAAATAAAAGATCCCCCCCATCCCTGGTAGTCTAGTGTCCCCCCTTCCTCCCTCCTTCCCTTCCATGATCCATGCCTGAAAAATAAATAGTCCCCAAAACACTCTGGTGGTCCAGTTGTACCCCCATCCTGTACCAAACCATGTCCCAATGATAATAGTTCTACGTGACACCCTGGTAGTCTAGTGGCCCCCCTCTTACTGATCGTTAAGTGGCATTCTGTCCATGGCAGTCTAGTGGACCCCCCACCCAGTGAGGAACCCCGCTCCCTCCATCCCAAAAAGTCTGAATGGTCAGTGAGCAGCACAGCCCACCTGCACACTGCCACGGCTGCCTGCCAACTGAGCTGTCATTGAATGATAGCATACCATACCCCTGTAAGGCCATTGGTAGACACTGTTGACCAATGGGCTTGCAGTGTGTACTGTACACTTTCATTCACAACTTCGTGAATGACACGAAGTTGGGAATGAAAGTGTATAGTACACACTGCATGCCCACTTGTCGACAGTGTCTACCACTGGCCTTGCAAGGGTACTGTATGGTGTCATTCAATGACAGCTCAGTCGGCAGGCAGCCATGGCAGTGTGTGGGTGGGTTGTGCTGCTCACTGACCATTCAGACTTTTTGAGATGGAGGGAGCGGGGTTCCTCAGTGGGTGGGGGGGTCCACTAGACCACCAGGGATGTCTGGGGACTGGATGCTACTTAACAATTGGGAAGGGGGGCCACTGGATCACCAGGGTGCTACATAGAACTGTTATCATTGGGACATGGTTTGGGTACAGAACAGGGGTACCACTGGACCACCATGGTGTTTTGGGGACTATTTATTTTTCAGGCATGGGTCAGGGAAGGGAGGGGGGACACTAGACTACCAGAGATGGGTGATATCTTTCATTTTATGATTGTGAATGGGTGGGGGAGCACTAGATGTCCAGGGTATGCCATAGGATGCTGACATGCACCATGGACATTGCAGGGCACCCAGCACATTCTGCCTGGTGCAACCTTGCCCCAGACATGCAAATGGAGCCATAATGACATGCAAACAGCCCCATTTGCGCCTTGTATGGCTAATGGCCCCATTTGCATGTGTTGGGCTGAATATCTGGAATGTGCGCTCGGAGCATACGCAAGGTGCGCTGTTCATACCCATTCCAGGTATTCAGTCCTGGCGGGGAGATGAGCCATTGCATCATCGGCAGCCCCATTTGCGCTGCGCACATATCTTGATATATTTAGATGGAATTTGCTATTGTGCATCCCATTTGAATATAACCCTTTTGTGCTCTGGAGCATCTCGGTTGCACAGATCAACCACTTGCACACTTTCTGGGCACAGTTTGAATATCCTGCCCATTATGTCCAAATTTTACCAGTTGCAGTATCAATGTCCTAATAATCAGGATTATTAAAACTGTTGGGTCACATAGTGTGATCATTTCCACAGGCACCTGTAACAGGTTACAAAACAGCAATACTGAGGCTAAAATAAAAGACACATATGGCATTTAGAGATACCTAGACTTGGTTCAAAAAATACTTAGTAACAATCAGAACTTAAGATTTAGCAATTTAGCGTTCACACAAAATGGACTACATCAGCATTAGCTGTTCACCTCATGTACATTCTGTACATTCAGAAATAGGCAAAGGCAGTGGGAAGGGTGGGGGTAGAGGGGGAAAGAAGAAGGGGAAGCAAGGGGTAGTGGTGAGGGGTAGGTCGAGGAGGAAGAGGGTGGGAAGGGAGAAGGAGAGGGGAAGGGAAGGGAAAGGGGAAGATAAGGGGTGAACGGGGGGAAGGGTAAAAGGAAGGAGGAAAGGGAAGGAAAGAAGTTGGAGGGATTTGGGAAAGGGAGAAGGGAGAAGGGGAAGGAAAAAGGAGAAAACCAGGTGAGGTTCAGTTATGGATATAAAGGGATATCAGATTACAGGTTAAAAGATGATCTTTCACAGTATATTTACATTTATATGCAATACATTTAAGTAACTCTATTCGATCATTTAGTCCTGGAGCTTGTAAGGCTCCAAGTGTGTATATCCAGTAGGATTCTCTTTGTTGTAACCTTTCATCTACGTCACCTCCTCATGGACCCATATTTACTTGCTCCATTTCACAGAATTAAAAAACATGTTGGCCTGCGGTTTGCCTACAGCAATGTTTAGCCAAAGCATTTTTAGGGTCTTTATTTGTTATACTGCATAAGTGTTCCCCAATGTGGTTTTTAAATGTCCTAGTGGTTTTACCCACATAAAAGGCTCTACATTTGCAGTCAGCTAGATATACTGGGCTGGATTTTCAAAGCTCCGGGAATGCCGCAAGCCCCTGGTGTGACAAACATATGACGCACGGAGCGTGCGGCATTCCCCTGTCGGCAATCGGGATTGTCCATCCCTTGGGCCGGTTGCCACACCTCAGGCCACAGTTTTGTGGTCTAGCGTGTGCCACCCCTGGGAGTCAAAGTAACACTGCTTGTGCCAGAGCATTGGTGCAATCTGCCATAAATCATGAAACTGTCGCAACTGCACCGAATGGAAATTGGTGCAATTCGCGGCTAAAGATTAGTATTATGAATTTCTAAGTCCTGTGGCACAGCGGGATGCATGTCCTGCACCCCATTTCGAAAATCTAGCCCACTAGGTTTGCAGTTATGCAACTTAGAAAAGACTTACTCTGAAATGTCTGTGTAGAATTGACAGTGGTAAAGGTTTTAGATTTTAAAATGGACACATAAAATTTACAGTTGCAACAAGGATAAGTACCTTGTGGGCAAGTCAGCCAACATCCCTACTGTTCTTTTTTTCTTTATAGGTAAGTAACTGTTTGTTAAGTGGTCCCCGAGGTTCTGACCCCTCCTATATACTATCCTAGGGGCTAAAGATGTGACTTCCCTTAGTAGTGGATCTGTTCGTAACGTGCCAGTTTTCCTTTATCACTTTCTCTATTTCTCTCGCTGTCTTGTGTATGTTATAATAAAATGTATCCTGTCTGGCTCAATTTCTTTCTCTTTTACAGTTAGTAGTTCACCCCCATTCATGTCACATGACTCAGGAAATGCCTTGTCCAGGGTAGTGCTATTGTATCCTTCCTGGATGTAGAAATATACAAAAATCTAGATGGCATTTTGGGCAGTAACTTACTGAGAATTAAAACAGATAGGAACTCTCTCTTACATGCCTCAAGCTTCCACCTACAACACCTTATTCAAAGTATTCCCAAGGCCCAATTCCAGAGAGTCAGGAGAAACTGCAGCCAGACAACTGACCATTTGGTCAGTGGCACAGAGTTAAAACAATGGTTCCTTAATAAAGGATACAATAGCACCCCTGTGGACAAAGCATTCTATGAGTCATGTGCCATGAATAGGGGGGAACTACGAACTGTAAAGGAGAAAGAAATTGAGCCAGACAGGATGCATTTTATTACAACATATACAAGACAGTTGAGAGAAATAAAGTGATAAAGGAAAACTGGCACATATTACAAACAATTCCACTACTAAAGGAAGTCACATCTTTACCCCTAGGATAGTACATAGGAGGGGTCAGAACCTTGGGGACCGCTTAACACACAGTTACTTACCTACAAAGTAATATACAATTTTCTGATAAAAAAACATGGACTAAGGTATAATAATAGGCAGATTTAAATCCTGAGATCATTCACAAACAAAAGAATGAATTTTTTCACACTTCGAGCCAGCAAATTATGCAATTCATTGCCACAAACTATTGTGGAGTCGTTGTCTAATATGAAGTTTAAAACAGAGTTGGACAGATTTCTTCTAGGGAAA
Source organism: Neoceratodus forsteri (assembly GCA_016271365.2). Taxonomy (NCBI): domain Eukaryota; kingdom Metazoa; phylum Chordata; order Ceratodontiformes; family Ceratodontidae; genus Neoceratodus; species Neoceratodus forsteri. Next base: position 311,536,958 of record CM028134.1, on the reverse strand, counting down.
ACATAAATTCCCCCCACAGCAGTGGGGAAAGTGGTCTCGATGAGCCTGTAACCTACGTCCACTTTACTATTACCGAGTAAGAAAAAAAAGAACAGGAGGGATGTTGGCTGAATCGCCCACAAGGAACTTATACCTTGTTGCAACTGTAAATTTTGTGTGTCCATTTTAAAATCTTAAACTTTACCACTGTTAATTCTACACAGACATTTCAGAGTAAGTCTTTTTTTAGTTGCATAACTGCAAACCTAGTATATCTTGCTGTCTGTGAATGTGGTGCCTTTTATGTGGGTAAAACCACTAGGCCATTTAAAAATTGCATTGGGGAACATTTACACAGAATAACAAATAAAGACCCTAAAAGTGCATTGACTCAACATTGCTGTAAACAAACCACAAGCCAACATGATTTTAAATTATGTGGAGTGGAGCCAGTAAATATGGGTCCACGAGAAGGTGACATAGATGAAAGGTTACAACAAAGAGAATCCTACTGGATATACACACTTGGAGCCTTACAAGCTCCAGGACTAAATAATCGAATAGAGTTAAATGTATTAAAAGAAGGAAATAGACTGTGAAAGACCACCTTTTAACCTGTAATATGACAAACCCTTTACATTCATAACTGAACCCCACCAGGTTTTCCCCTTTTCCCTTCCCCTTCTCCCTTTCCCAAACCCCCCTCTTCTTGCCCATCCTTTCCTCCTTCCTTTTTCCTTCCCCCTTTTCACCCCCTTTCCTTTTTCACCCTTTCCTTCCCCTTCCCTTTTCTTTCTGCCTTCCCACCCCTTCCCTTGACCTACTCCTCACCACTACCTCCCCTGCTTCCCCTTCCTTCTTCTCCCCTACCTCACCCCCACCCTTCCCACTACCTTTGCCTATTTCTAAATGTACAGAATGTAAATGAGGTAAATAGCTAATGCTGATCTAGTCCATTTTGTGTGAATGCTAAATTGCTAAATCTAAAGTTCTGCTTATTATTAAGCATTTTTTGAACCAAGGGCTGGATTTCCGAAGCTGCAAAACCTGCTGCAAGCCCCCAGTGCTCCGATCATATAGCGCATGGAGCTTGCAGCATTCTCCTGTTGGCAATTGGGATTTTCCATCCCTTACCCCGATCGACGGTCCTTAGACCACAAAATCATGGTGAGGGGGGGCAAGCAACCAATTCTGTAGACAAACTCCACGTGGTCTAGCCTGAGACGCTCCTGGGCCACCAACACGAGCTTGCATCATGTATGTATGCAAGCGTCAGAAGACAGAAAGTGTTGCAACTATACCTGGGAATGGAAAATCGGGCATGGTTGAGGCAATGTGGTTCAGCATACCAGTGGAACCTAAGTCCCATGGTGCAGGGCAGGATGTAAGCTCTGCACCACGATTGGAAAATCCTGCCCTAAGTCTAGATATCTCTAAATGCCATATATGTCTTTTATTTTAGTCTCAGTATTCTTGTTTTGTTGCTATTACAGGTGCCTGTGGAAATTATCACACTATGTGACCCGACAGTTTTAATAATCTTGATTATTAGGACATTGATACTGCAACTGGTAAAATTTAGACATAAATATGAAGATATAGTGCTTAACATATCTGATTTATTTTTAAGCAGAAAAGACTATTTTTAAGCAGAAAAGATGTTCCAGCACTAGAGGGCATGGGATGAAGTTGGAGGGAGGACGATTCAGAGGAAACGTGAGGAAGAATTTCTTCACAGAACGGGTGGTGGACAAGTGGAACACCCTGCCAGAGGAAGTGGTGGGGGCTGAAACAATCACGGGATTTAAGAATGCATGGGATAGACATAAAGGAATTCTGGAGGTCAGGGGTAAGGTGCAACAGACTTCTAGGAAAACATAAACTGAACTTACAAGCTCAAATGGGCAGACTGGGTGGGCCATAGGCCCTTATCTGCCGACACTGTCTATGTATCTATGTATCTAAGATAGTTCTGCTCACAAAATTATTTTTTTAAATAATAGCACTGGTTGTTGTTGCACATTATGTTTTAGGTGTAGGTATTTATATTATGAATTAGTTCAATGACTAACTGATTACTAGATCTACTGAGTGCACTTCACCTTTAAGAATTTGTATTATTTAAGAACTACACTGATTGGTTGCTACCATCCCTCTGAAGATGCGCCTCAGTGCGAAACTGATCAGGGAGTTTGTTTGTTACTCCATGGTTGTGAGAGATTAAACACTTGCTAGGCAGTTTTCTGAGTGCTGGCTATTGTTTTTTCAGTCGTGTAAGTTTGGACGTGCGCCAGTAATAGGGCTTGAGCAGTGACTTGCTGTATCAATTCTGTATATACTCTATAGATTTCTCCTCCCAATTATTTATTACTGAGGAAATTTGCATGAATTCATGATCTTTATCCCTTAGAGTTCATCTGTCTATATTGCTTACTCCCTGCTTCAAGTCATAACCCAGTGTTGTGAAATCACAATCTGTTGCTATGGAAGTAACTGTGATGTCACAAGCAGTGTATTATGTCCTCAGTGGGGAGAAAGCAGCAGGAATAGATAAACTTCTCAGGAGCAAATATGCTGTTTTCATGCAAATGACCTCAGTAAAAATTAATGGGCATGAAAAATGTGGAACTAGTGTGAAACACAAGCTGGACAGTGTCTAAATATTACGTTTTGTTAAAGTTCTCCTGAAGGTGTCAGCTGCTCTTTAAGTAAAGAATCAATTTTTTTTCAGTCTACGCTTAAATGGCTTAGTGGAGTTTCTCATCTCAGGAGTTACAGTAACTCCAGCTGTAGCTGGCAGGCCTTCACTTTCTTCTGTTCCCTATATGTGGAATTCCTTTCTCTCAAGATTTCATGACCCCTGCTTCAGGCCTCCCACAAAGTCAGAAATCTTCAAATGGTTTGAGTCTACAGGCAAAAGCACCTATTGTAACAAAATCCTTTTATGCACCAGTTGAAGGACATCATTGTAAATGGGCTTTGCTTAATGGTTTCATCCTTAATATAAGAAAATAGTTCCCCCACGTTACCATGTGACATGGGTGGCATCGGATAGGGGTGGTGTACATAGGCCTGCCTGGGGGAAGTAGTGTATCCTGTGAGGGCCTCTCTTTCCCCTTCAAATGGCAATCACCCTTGGCCGTGCTTATGTGTCATGCATTAGTGGTGCACATAGGCTTAGTGTATAGAGCAGAGTGTGCTAGTTCTTTGCCTGCAGCAATGTTGTTGTATTTTTACAGAGCAGGCATAGGGCTCTCACATTTCTTCAGTCAGTGCTTCATGTGTTGGTGTTGAAGTGGTGTGTAGCTGTGTTCTGCAGCTATGTAACTTTCAGGGACTGGGATGTGAGAAGAAGCGGTGGCTGTGTGTTTTATTTCTTATGTAGCCTTGTTGCCACATGAACCCTGTGTGTGTGGGGGAGGGGGAAGGGAATGAGAATTTGGCAGCTGTGTCATCTGGGAGATTGTGTGCGTCATGTGCCAGTGGGCCTAGAGTGCATGCTGTACTTCACTGCTTGGTGGACAGTGACAGAGGCAGTAATCTGTTGGCTGCTGTCCAGGTACATATAGGGTCCACATCTGTATTTTTAAGGCATTGTAGCAGTGAGACTTCCTATATAAATACATTTAAAAATAAAGTATTTAAAAAATAACATTAATACAATGAGATTAAATGTTCTGCTCACAGTCCTTTAGATGCAATGCACATCAAGAGAGCAGAGCACAAATACTATAAGTGAACACATTTTGACAATAATTTCACACAATAAATGGATTCTATTGAGTAATGCTAATGTCACGTGGTGTTAACATATTTCTGTTTAAAATGCTGTTTGACTCTAGTCTTGTGTATGCAAAAGTTGCTGGCCAGCCTGATTTTCATGCTTAGAAATTTCAATAACATAGCCCTTCAGCTGGGCACAGATTTTTCTATGTACATTACCCCAGAGGCTGGGGTTTGTAACCCCAACTCCTCCTCCTCCTCCTTCTGCAGTGTCTGTGGCCCTGGGATTCTCTTTGCAACCATTCTCCTCAATTACATGACCTGTTGGACTACTTGCTTGGGTGCCTTATGGGAAGTAGTCTTGTTCTGAATCTATGTATCTGATCCACATATAGATCTGTACCCACAGAGGGGTGCTACGTGGGACTTAGGTGTGCAAAAGGCCTGCTTCACACATACAGCAACCTCTGCACATCTCCATGCGTTACTGGGCACTCTAGCTGCACGTTATCCAGTGAGGTGGGCAATACTATGTAGCCAACTGGGTAGGTAGCTGATAAGAGGGGGGAAGCTACCAATTCTGTAGACAAACTCCACACTGTGGAGGGCCAGCAGAGGGGGTTGGAGGCTAGGCAGCCCATGAGACTGAAGTAATACTTAATCAACCCCCTCTATCTGGACAGGCCCAAAGGCACTGAGGGTTGAGGTGTTGGATGCCACACCTCATGCCATGCCGGTGACCCAGGTTCGGGAACAAGCCTGGGCCACCAGGCATCAGCAGGGGGAAGAGAAGACCGAGCATTCAGAGGACTGCTCTCTTCTCCTGGGGTGGGTTCAAGGGGACTCCTCGCTCAGCAGCAGCATCTGGCAGAGGCTGGAGGCAGTCATCCAGTAGCAAGGAATGAGCAGTTGGGGACTGATGATGGCAGGCTGTCTGTGGGAGGTCCCCGTGCTGATGCCATTGCATGCTGCACCAGGGGGCGTAACATAAGAAAACCCCCCAGAGTACTGATGAGGCAAAGAGGGCCTCAGGGACCAACCCTTACATCCCCAGCACTGGACTACCTCTTCGGTGGTCCTCAGACACCACCCATGAGGAGATGGACCCTCTAATTACGGACAGACACCGCCAAGGTAGGAGTGGTGGGTCCTCCCCTGGAGATGATCCGGTGGGATAGGAAATCTCTCTCTGTCGGAGGGCTTGCTGGGAGGTGTCATGGTTGGGAGTAGCAGGGGGCAGTGTTGAGCAGCACCTCAGAGAGAGATGCCTCAATGCAACGGAGTACAAAAATAATTCGGAAAAGGAAACAACCTCTATCTGGCCACTCACTGGTTCCTGGAGCCAAATCGGTGTTTGCTCCACCTGACTGTAGCCCTTGGAGCCTGTACACAGGGCTCAGGATCAAACCAGCACAGTCTGGCAGTGAAAGTATTCAGATGATTACCCCAACTGTGATATGGTAGTCCTTGGTGGACTGCCTTAACCCACTTGTCCCTGCTCCATTTGGGGCTTAGCATGGCACATCCTAGTGACACCCTTGGTCCTCTGCACAGCACTCTGTTTGAATCTCCTGAGGTGCCGGGGGATTGAATGCCTACAAGTGCACTGATTTCTGATAGTGTGGAAGTAAACACCCCGGATACAAACATGTTGCATGTATCTGGGGTGCCTCTGAGGACCAGGCCTTACAGGTAGCATGAGGCATTTGGATCTGATCCTCCTAACCTTGCCTGAGGCTCTCATGATATAGGTTGATTATTTAAGAAGGATTCTATTGGTGTTATCCCAGTGAAGCACATGGAGCAGAATTCTTCTCAAAGATATAGGGTTGCTATCACCAATAATGCTTTCTTTAGCTAAACAGTGTAAGCTGCTACGTGCCAAGTGTTGCCTACTTACAAGGTGTTGCTGACTGTGGGGCATTCCCAGACCAGGCTGCCCCAACAGCCATTCAAAAAACTGCAGTTTGCTCCACTTCAGACTACATTGGAAGGAGTTATAGTAGAAAGTGACAGTATCAATATTCTGCCATCCTAAAACAGTATTCTTGACAGTGACCTTATTAATGTGAATAAAAAACAAACCGTAAAACAATATATTCCAGCTATAAATGCCAAAATGTTTGTGGCTGCAAAATCAAGTTTATTTTACATCAGGCTCACAAAGTTGCGGAGAGTCGATACACACTCTCTCCAACATTGTCAGCCTGATGTAAAATAAAAGTGATTTTGTAGCCACAGGCATTTTGTCATTTATAGCTGGAATACATTGTTCTATGTTGTTTTTTCTGTACAGTTTTTCCCGGATAGTACCTGATGCATCTCTGGAGTGAGCAGGTGGCCTCTGTTTTTCCCCTTATTAACATGTTATGCTTATGCTTGGCATGCTAGCAAAGCCACAATTCTCATAAGGCAGTGAAGTCACAGAGAAGGTGTCTGCCACAGTCTCATCAATTTAATAAGTATTGAACTAGCACATCTTGGAGTCCTTTCCAGAAGCAGATTGGGACTGGTACATATAAACTAGCTTCCTCTTAAAGACCACCTGCATATCCTTCTCCATGGGCTTAGCAGAGGTTAGGGCCTTTGAGCTGTACCACTGGTATATACAACCATTTGATTTTCCAGCCAGATAAGAACTATAGTCTTCCCTAGGGAAACAGAAGTCTCTATTCATGTAGAGGGGGCAAAGTGGGATCATACTTCAGTTCCTAACATGGTCAGCTCTTCAAAGATTAAGTGAACTCCTCTATGACACCAGTCTCAGTCCATACCCATTTCGATGCTTCTTTCTGGCTTGGTAAGTTCTTGCCCAGCATTAATGTGATCCGCAGTGTGGTGATTTTGCTGCTGGCACTGCACCACTGTGGCATTCACATTCAATATGCATAGCTGAAGTCAGGGAGATATGCATGTCATTACATTATATAATGGGATCAATGGGCTGAGCCCTGCTTGATAGCACCTGCCAATAGCTGCTATGCATATCCATTTGCATTGAGCCACACAATTTTATGGAAATTTCTTTGCAGTGTCCATTAGTTGTGCATGCTAGCTATGTCAAAAGGGTTACAATTTTTGCGGTTCCTCACTATCATATTGCCATTTTTCCACCTAGCAGTAGCAGTTTTGTAAAGCAGCCTATAGTTTAAATGCTCTCAGATAATTATTTCTAGTATAGTAATGAAAAGCTAAATGCCTTAGGAAATGTAGGCTTTTTACACTGCCACCATCCATAGAAACATAGAAATGTAGAATGTGATGCAAGATAAAGGTGGTTGATCCCACCCTGTCTACCCATTTTTGTTAACTTTCATTCATTGCTGCAAACCCTACTTGATCTATGGCACAATCTCTCCCCCCTTCCTTATTCCTATGATTCCCTTGTGCCTATCCCAGGTATTTTGAACCCCACCACTGTTTTCACCCCCACCACCTCTACTGGAATTCTGTTCCAGGTGTTCACCACCCTTTCTGTGAAGAAGTACTTTATCATAGCCCTACTGAATTTAACCCTCCCCCAGCTTTATATCATGTCCCCTTGATCTAGAGCCATTTTATGAAAAATGCTCCCCTCCAATACCTTATTCTGGTATTTAAAGGTCTCTATCATAACCCTTCCTCCCTCCTCTCTTACAGGGAGTACATATTTAGCTTCTTCAGCCTCTCCTCGTAGGGCTTTTGATGCAGACCCTGCACCATTTTGGTAGACCTCCTCTGGACCACCTACACTCTGTCTATGTCCTTCCTGAGATGTGGGCTCCAGAACTGGACACAGTACTCATTGTGGGGTCTTACCAAGGATCTATATAGGGCAGCACCACCTCCCTCTTCCTGCTGGTGATACCCTTTCTATGCACTCCAGCATCCCACTAGCCCTTCTGACTGCCTTGTCACACTGCCTGGCCATCATTAAGTCATCTGATATGATTATCCCTAGGTCTTTTTCCTGCTTGGTCTTTGTCAGTATCATTGGCATGGAGTCATAATGTTATGGTCAAAACCGTGCACATCAACAATCCCACATGCAAAGTAGTGTGTGGCAAAATAACGTCAGTACAACACACCGACCACCACTAACAAAGCGCACACCGGAAGAATATTTTAGTTCTTGCAGGGGTGCTCTGCCCCCCACCCCACCCCCCGACATGGGGGATTTGCACCCTACCCCCTGGACTAATTATAATCAACTCCAGGGGGGTCATGAACTTCGCGGGGAAAAACATTTGACCAGTAAATCAAAAAATAAAAAAGCTGCAGCAGAGTGGGACCTGTGGAGAACCAAACCACAGCCCCAGGTCCCTGATGATGCTGGAGGCAGGTGACCTAGCCACTCCACTATGGGAGTGGCTCAGTCAAGCACCACCCAGCGACATCCTTCACCTTCCCTACTGGCAGCCTACAGCAACATGGATAACAGTTCTTACTGCACGATGTAAAAAACCCTGTTGCTGTAGAACCATTAGCGCTTCTTACAGCACTGCATTTAATACGCGGTTCTCCCAGAGCTATATTGACCTGGTACCAGTATCATTCTTCTATTTTGTACTCAGTTCCCAGGTTTCTATGGCCCAAGTGCATCATTTTTCACTTTTTTTGCATTACAACCCAGCTGCCATACCCTTGACGACTCTTCCAGTCTTTTTTGATTCCTGCAAATCCTTTCCACACACACACAGAGTGTCCACTCTGTTGCAGGTCTTGAAAGAAGCAAACATTCCTTTCCTGTCCCTCTGCTATGTCACTTATAAAGACATTGAAGAGGACTAGTGCCAGCACTGCTCCATTGAGGTATCCCACTGCCCACCCTCCTATCCTCAGAGTGAACTCTGTTTACCACTACCATCTGTATCCTATCCATTAACCAGTTTCTTACCCTAGTTACCACCTTATTACCCACCACAAGTTACCCAACTTGCTTTCCAGTCTCCTATGTGGAACAGTGTTGAAAGCCTTGCTGAAGTCCAGGTAGACCACGTCTACTGCTCCACCCTGATTCTAACTCCTTGGTCAGCCAGTCAAAAAAATCATAGAAACATAGAAGTTGACTGCAGAAGGAGATCACTAGGTCCTATGTGCATGACTTTGCACTTCTTGGTGTTAAATCTCAGCTGCCACATGCCAGACCATTCTTCTAGTTTCTTGAGGTCGGCTTCCATCTTGCTCACTCCTTCTGATGTGTCCACCCTGTTACATATCTTGGTGTCATCTGCAAACAGACACACCTTCCCTTCCAGTCTATCAGCAATGTCTGCTATAAAAACATTGAAGAACAGAGACCCCTGCACTGAGCCCTGGGGCACTCCGCTGGTCATCCTGCCTTCCATCGATTGCGTTCCATTAACCTGTACCCTCTAAGTTCTGCCTTGTGACCAATTTTGTACCCATCTGACTACTTCTGGACCAACCCTTGTGTGGTCGAGCTTCTTTACCAGCCTTCTGTGTGGAACCGAGTTGAAGACCTTAGTAAAATCTAGGTAGACCACACTTACTGACCACCATGGTCCACTATTTTTGTAGCATAGTCAAAAAACTTGAGCATATTTGTCTGGCATGACTTACCTGCTATGAAACTATGCTGTTTAGGGTCTTGTTGGCTGCTAGTTTCAAGGAATGCTATGATATTCTGTTTGAGTAGTTTCTCCATTAGTTTCCCTACTATAGTCATGAGACTCACTGGTCTGTAATTACTAGCCTCTTTGCAACTGCCTGATTTGTGAAATGGAACCACTATTGCCTTTTTCCAGTCTTTGGGCACCACATCCCTCTTCAAGGATTTTGAGAATAGAAGTGCCAGAGGGGCTGCTAATTCTTCCCCCAGTACCTTAAGGAATCTGGGGTGCATCCCATCTGGTACCATGGCTTTGTCTGCTCTTAGTTTATTTAGCGCCTCCCATACTTTGACTTCTGTAAAGGGACTCGTGTCTACCCCTGGTCCCGGTGTGCTGTGTCTTTTCAGGACTGAGTCATCTTTGGTAAACTCCAAGCAGAAGTATTTGTTGAGAATTTTGGCTTTCTCTGGGTCATATTTGGTGCATTTTCCTTCTTCGGTAGCAATCATTACTATACACCCTTTTGCCTTCCTACATTCCCTAATGTATCTAAAAAATGATTTGTCTCCTCTTTTTGCCCCTTCTGCTGTCTTTTTCTCTATCTGGGCTTTTGCCTTTCTAATTTGTTGTTAGAATCTCTCATTTTTTTCTTGTACGACTCCCAGTCTTTCTCAGTTTTACTTTCCTGGTATATGATGTACGGCTTCTTTTTTTCTTTGATCCTGGTAGCCATTTCCCTTGAAAACCATAGTGGATTTCTTTCTCTTTTTGCTTTGCTGACCCACCTGGCACATTGATCTGTGGTAGTCTTTATTGCTATCCTGAGTCTCCCCCACATGACCTCCACCTCCTCAACCCCTGTTTCCATTAACTGGCTACTTATGTTGTTCCTCATTTTTTGGAAGTCAGCCTTTCTGAAATCTAGCACCTTTATCTTTGAGTGGCTGATGTTTTGTGTTTTGTTTACTTTAAAGCTTACCACGCAGCGGTCGCTGTTGCCCATATGGCATCCCACTTCGATGTCCTCGATCCTTTCCGAATTTGTGAGGACAAGATCGAGAATGGCATTTCCCCTTGTTGGGGTTTTAACAGGTTGGCACAGTCCCGTGCCTTGTAGTGATAATAAGAAGTCCCTACTTATTTTTGCTGTTGCTGCTATTAGTGTGCACTAGTTAATATCTGGTATGTTGAAGTCCCCCAACAGTATTACTTTGTCTTTATCAGACATTTTGCCAATTTCCTCTAATTAGGTCTATCAGATCTATCTATCAGATTTGTTTGACATGTTGCTTCAGATCCTGTAATCTGTTGGATTCCATGTAGTCCACTATCCTTTCCTTAAGTAGTGTCTCCATTAACGTACCCACCACCAATGTCAGCCTGACAGGCCTATAATTGCATGACTCTTCCTTGCTACCACTTTTGTGAAGCAGGACTATATCTGCCCTTCTCCAGTCCTCTGGGACCTTGCTGGTTTCCATTTACCTTACAGAGTGGCTAATCTGACTATGTAGTCATTCTGGACCCTGATAGTGACTGACTAGCATAAAAAGAGTGGATACAGAGAACACTGCTGACAAGATAGTTACAGTCTGCAGATCTTAGCTATATGATGTGCATTTGTGTTAAAAAAATGGACAGGTTTCTGAATGGTAATACATTTACTTGTGGTATGGAATAGTGTGATTATCCACTTACCTCACCTCTAATTTCACACTACGAAAAATCAAAAAGTTTCTCAGTAGTATTACAGCAGTTTTCCTAACCCCCCCCCCCCATCCAGAATATGGCATCCCTTTGGCCAGATAACAAATAGAGAATAATGCATAGGGTGGTGAACATTATAAAATTTAATGCACACCCGCACCCACCCACTGCGCACCCAGCCTCCCATTACTCCCCCTTCACCCCATACTTACCTCCGGACTCCGGCACGATGATCTTCGGTGGACCGGGAACACGTCTGCACTCTTCAAAGCCGACCGCGAACTGAGGAAATGACGGTAAGCTGTATAATGGGCTAGATGGGGGGTGTTTCAACTTTGTTGCATATCTCAGGCATTTTTGGGATTTTTGCACAAATTCTCAACATGGGTTTTGGATCTTCTCGAATGATGTCACTGTCATGATATTGGTCCGGAGGGTGATTTCGCAGTGACTGCACAGTGACTGCGAAATCACCCTTCAGGCCTGAATACCACTATGACAGTGACATCATTCATGAGAAGGGGTCCCAAAAACCCCATGTTGAAAATTTGGTGCCAAAATTCCAAAAAATGACTGTTTTATGAGCGTGCGTTGTGCAGTTCCTACACAGGCTCGTAAGTTTGCGAAATTTCAATATTTTCACTCCAGATTTTCAACATTGCCATTTTACCACACCTTCTTATGAGTAGTACAGCTGTCATTTTCACATCTCACCCAAAATGTGTTTCTGCCCATATAGCACAGAATGGGCGCCCAGTCGATTGTCTGAAATCAATGTATGGAACAAATTAAGAAAATCACAGTGACACTGTTCATGAGCAGATGTCTTAAAATGGCTATGTTGAAAATTTGGTGAAACAATTCCTAAAATGACTGTTTTATTGGCTGCGCTACAGTTCCTACGCAGGCTCGTAAGTTCGCAAATTTCAATATTTTCACTCCAGATTTTCAACATTGCCATTTTACCACACCTTCTTATGAGCAGTACAGCTGTCATTTTCACATCCTGCTCAAAACATGTTTCGCCATGTAGCGCACAATGGTGCAGTCGGTGTGCAAACTCAATGTGGGACACATTAACAAAATCACAGTGACACTGTTCATGAGCAGAGGTCTTAAATGGCTATGTTGAAAATTTGGTGAAAAATTCCTAAAATGACTGTTTTAATGAAGCGCATGCTATGCAGTTCCTACGCACGCTCGTAAGTTCGCAAATTTTCAATATTTGCACTCCAATGACTTCCAAATACCTAAACAACACATAGAAGCAAGCAACATTCGGCATTGACAAATGCTTGTTTTTTATAATTGCCGGTGTAAAGTTTTTTCCAGCCAGAGAGTTACGTTTCTACTGCCAAACTATTAAAAACATGTTGCTCAACATCAAAGTATGTGTGGAATTTAAATGTCTTTTATTTTTATTCAGCTGATGAACACACAAGCTCAAAAGCACAAGCACAAAAGCTCTGCAAATAAAAAAATAGGAGCAGTCTTACCTTACAAGAACTGCATAGGCGAATAAGATACACTGGCTATTTCAATAACAAAAAAAAAAAAAAACACTGAAGTAAATGAAAAATGTTCTCTTGTTTGTTCTGCAGCACTGTACTGGAGCATCATTGCATGTACTCAGAGTCCAAAAATAATATTTTAAATTACTTTACGATTACTGCAGTTAGGAAATAAAAACTTCATTGGCTGTGAGACCTCCGTGTCAGCTTCTTAACTCCTTGTGCTCCCTTTCAGTTGCTGCACGACAGTCCATGGTCATGGTTACAGGGGTCCATCTGAATGCAGAGCCTGAAATGAGTTAAGGGACAGTGTTAAAATTACCTGGCTGACACATAGGGATCACATGTTTGCAGGAGTTAAATTAGAACATTTATTTTTCTTTTGGCGTACAGGGAGGCAACGAATTAGGAAATGTACATTCATATCTCATTGCCAACTCACCTCTAATGGGAATCTGACTCGATTACTGGATGTCTTTGTTTCTTCTGGCCACTTTCTTTGGGAGCTGCATGATAAATGTTGATGGACATTCCCTGGATGATCACGCAGTTTGGGCAAAAGATTGTTTGAAGAGAGCTTCTGGTAGTGGAGATTTCCTTTGCAGTCACTTGGGCACTAGTGTGGGATATACAGTTTGAAGTTCAGGGCTGCTGGTTTTCTTCTACATCAGGAAGGTACTGCAGAAGAGTGGATTTTTTACTCTGCTTTTTCTCTGATAATATTGAATAATTATTAATACTCTGCAGGTTTCAGTGCCCAGATATTTGTTGCACCTCGGTTTGGGGTGTACCTCACAGTCTATAACCTTTGAATTAAAAAGTTTTACAGGTCAAGTGATTTGTAATTCACTTGCAGTCAGTAATTACAGCTGCAGTTTTCATGGTGGCCATCATTGTTTGGAACTTGTTCATGCCCACGTTCATATTGTGGAACCAAAGTGAAGCCTGTGTTGGGGGCAAAATAGAAGGGTGCCTGTGCCACTAAACAAGTTTGGGGCCAGTTTTTTTTGTAAATTGCATAGCTCTGATGGTGTCTCTTTCAGGATTTGCCATGTTTTGATATAACCTTGGCTTTAATGGTCTGATGTCCCTCGGGTTAGCTCCTGTGCAGGTCTTTGTCTGCCTCTCAGAATATTCCAAGAAACAATTTCCTTCAGCGTCGGTACCTTCTACTATGTCTCCCCATTGCAAGTCATAGTGTTCACTGGTTCTCAAGGCAAATTGTATACCTATGTTAAAAAATAGAAAGTTCAGGAGCCCTATGGAAGTGGTGGTGTTTATTGTACCAGAACTGTACACTTGGTTGATGTCCTCATCTGTTAGTGGTTGTGACTTTAGTGGCCTGTAAACCTTGCCCATCTTCATTAAGTGTTTTAATTTGGCTGCCAATGTACATTTGGTTTCAATAAAATTTGGTCTATTTGCCTTTAAAAATAGAGTGTGGGTAGCACTCTTTTACAGTTTACCTATGCTGAGGTGACATCTACAGCACCAACATCCCCAACAGTGACAGACACAATGCAGAGTGTTGGCATTGTACTGTTGGGGATGTGTATCCGCCCCCCACACCCTCCAGTTTCTACATATACAACTCCAAGTCGGAGTTGTCTCGGGAGGCGGAGAAACACCAGGAGATGCATCATGTAAAAGATGGTGTGCTGGTCTCACAGCAGAACTGTCACAGTGGGGAGCATCACAGCGATCCAACACTTTCTGTCAAAATCTGTCACTGTGATGGTCTTTGCTGTGATAGTTTTGCTGTGATTTTGGTACACCCTCTTTTACAAGATGCCTGTCAACTGATGGAATCATGCTACAAATGGAGCTGGGCTCATATTCTGTACCATCATTTTTTTTTTAACACAGAAGCTGAAGTTAGCTATTAAAACATTTAACTGTTGCAGTGGGAGAGTTTTAAAATCAGTGCTCTGACCTGCCTCAGTAAGGTAACTGCAGAACAGATGCAGGTTACCTTCTGTTTTGTACTTGGTGTTTGTGTTAGCCTGCTCCAGGATAAACTGTTCTCTTTGTTGACCTTGAGGGTTACTGAAGTGGCTGGCGACATTTTCCAATTTTTTCTTTTACTTTTACAGAGGCACCCTTTGGGAGAATTTCCCTGAACTACACATACTTCTGATAAGGGATGCAGAGGAATTAAATTTCACCTGCGAAATTGTGGCGAAATCACCAATTTCACCACGCAAAATGTTTCGTGTAACTGTGACGAAATTTTAAAATTTCACCCGCAATTTTGCCAGGTCACCAGTCCAGCACAGATGGCAAAATTTCATCCATGGGATGCAAAATTTTGCCTGCGGGTGGCAAAATTCCACCAGCAGTGGCAAAATTTCAACTACGGTGGTGAAATTTGGCCTACAGGTGAAATTTTGCTGGCTTGAGGGTGAAATTTTGCTCACAACCACAGGCAAAATTTCACATTTCACCAAGCAAAATATATTTGCATGATAAGTTAATTGTGCAAAATATTTAAACAGCTAAATATTCAATTTACGCTACACTACTTGCGATCGGTAGCTGAATGAACATCACTCAACAGGTAGGCAAGAATGACAGTTTATCGGCTGCCACATTCCATTTCTGTTTTCTGTATGAAGTGTGCTGGAACGCTTGCACTGACCTATTGTTTACATGCTCGTGAAAGTCAAATTACCTGGCTGGTGATTACGGAGAATATCAACTGAGTATTCCCATTGATAAAAATTTAAACCAGTAATTATGTATTGCATATTGTATAGACATATGAGCCTGAGTAGGCCCAAATCCTTGGAACATAAAACAGTAATTCTTGAATCAATCAGCTTCCACAGAATAGATGGATATACAGCACAGACCATACCCTTAGTTACAGTATGAGCATGTACAAATCTACAAAGGTTCACTGATGTTAGTTATGAATGCTCTTAATTCAGATAGTATCTGTCTTGTCAAGAGTGGGGAACTACAGACCTGTCAGTCTAATGTCTATAGCTGTTAAGTTACTAGATTACTAAGGACCATAATAAGGGAGAGGTTGATAAGCTTCTTAGAGGCAAACAGACAGACTTCAGGGAGAAAAAAAGGTTCCGAGCCAGGGGCTTTCATGCCAGAAAAACCTGATTGATTTGTTCAGTTTTGTGATGTAGATAGTAAAAGGCAGCAGAGTTAAGAAAAGAGTCGGCAGATAGGGACTATGTGGTCCATCTAGTCTGCCCAAGGTGGCTACCCCCCATTATATTTTTTTCCTAAGTTGCCCACATTGCCTGTCCCAAGCGAGTTTGAATTTCTTTACTGTCTTTGATGCCACCACTTCCAATAGTAGGCTGTTTCACAGGTCAGTAGCTTAACTTCAGTAAAGCCTTCAGCTTCTTCCCACATGGTTGATTAGTAAAAAAGATCCATGACCCGTCAGTGTGGGAAAATGTCACAACATGGGCGTGAAATTCATGGAGTGGCAGAACTGTGATCCAGCTCCACAAATAGCAGCAGAGCAGGAAGCTGCTAGGTACACATAAAAGGAGCTGTGTTCTTTCTTTCAGTGCACTTTTGAGGTGGTACAGTAAGGGTAGTGCCAGTAATTGAGGTGGTACAGTAAGGGTAGTGCAAGTAATTTACAGGGGAGATTAACAAATCTACAAGGTCTGCAGTCATTTAAAGTTCCTCTTTTCAACTTACCTACTTTTGTTACTTTTTCTTGAGCAGGCAGAGAAAATAGAAATTGCTTTATTTTCTCTGCGTCAGGAACAGAGATGACCTGAACCGGTTCCATGAATAGCAGCTACTAGGAACACATAAAAAGATCCCTCTCAGTGTGTCTCATTATGCTTGTGTCCCATCACATAGAAACATAGAAATCTGTTGGCAGAAAAGGATCTGAATGGCCTATCCAGTCTGCCCCATCCCCTCCCTATAGGTAGCCTTGACCCTCCAACCTCACACACCACCCCTGTGCCCCCCTCCTTTGTGGATTCCAGCCTCCTTTTTTCCTTCAGGGAACTTATCCTTCCATTTCTTGTTTAAACCCTTGTAGTTATTCCATGCCCTCTTGAACTCTCCCACTGTTTTTGCCTCCACCATCCCCTCCGGTAGCCTATTCCAGGGGCCCACCACCCTCTCTGTAAAGTAGTGCCCCCTTCTATTTCCTCTGAATTTTCCACACTCCAGATTTAAGCTGTGCCCCCTAGTTTTCAGATTTTCTTTCATGTTGAAGATGCTTCCATCTCTCACCTTATTTATTTTCCTCATGTATTTAAAAATGTTGATCATATCCCCCCTATCTCTCCTTGTTTCCAGGTGATACAGGTCGAGCTTCTCCAATCTCTTTTCATTGGTCCTCTGATGCATGCCATGCACCATTTTGATTGCCCTTCTTTGGACTCTCTCCACCCTATCTATATCCCTTTGTAGGTGAGTTTTCCAGAACTGTACCCCATACTCCAGGTGTGGACAAACTTTGGACTTATAAAGGGGCATTCTCACGTCCCTTCTCCTATTTATACTGTAATACCCCTCCCTATACATACCACCTTTCTGTTTGCCTTTCCAATGGCCTTGTTGCACTGGTTTGCCTCCTTTCAGCTGTACAAAATGATAATCCCCAGATCCTTCTCCTGCTCCCTTATCAAAACCTCCTCTCCTCCCAGTATGTATATGGCCTTTTGGATAGTGTGCCCTATGTGCATTATTCTGCACTTCTTTGTATTAAATCTCAATTGCCAACTCTTCAGCCACCCATCCACCTTTCTCAGTTCCTCTCTCATTTTCTCTTCCCCCCATGTGTGTCCACCCTATTGCAGATCTTTGAATCATTTGCAAATAGGCACACCTTCCTATTTAGTCCCTCCGCTATATCCTCAATGTAAATGTTAAAAAGTATTGGCCCCAATACTGACTCCTGCAGTACCCCACTTGTCACACTTTCCTCTCTGGAGTGAACCCCATTTTCAACCACCCTTTGACCTTGTCACCAAGCCAATTTTCCACCTAAATTGTTATTTTCTTCCCTACCCATAAACTGCCCAATTTGATCACCAGTCTCCTGTGAGGGATGGTGTGAAAGGCCTTGCTGAAGTCCAGATAGGCCACATCCACTGCCCCTCCATGATCATTCACCCTCATCACCCAACTGAAAAATTTGATCAGGTTCATCTGGCATGACCTTCCCTTTGTGAACCTGTGCTGTCTGTCATCCTGTAGACCACTATCTGCAAGGAATTGAACTAACCTTTCTTTTAGGAGTGCCTCCATAATCTTACCTACCACTGAGGTAAGACTGACTGGACAATAGTTACTCGGCTCTTTCTTGCCTTTGATCTTATGCAATGGCACTACATCTGCCTTTTTCCAGTCTCCTGGAACTATCCCTGTGTCCAATGATAGGTTAAACAGTCTTGTTAGTGGTGCAACCAGTTCCTCCTTAAGCTCCCAGAGCACCCTGGGATGTAGGGCATCCAGACCCATAACCTTGTCCACCTTTACCTTACCCAGTTCCTCCAATACCCTGCTCTCCTTGAACGGGCTAGTGTCCACCTCCCTAGCCTCCATTCCCCTCCTCCACAACTCCAGTTCCTTTCTCTCCCTTTCAGCCATGAAAACTGAGCAGAAATACCTGTTTAGCAAGTCTTCTTTTTCCAAGTCCCTCTCTATCATAGCTCTCCCTCCCCTTTAAGTCTCATTATGCTCTGCCTGTTCTTTCTTCTATAACTGATGTATCTGAAGAACATTTTGTCTCCTGTGCTGGCCTCTCTCGCTGTCATCTCCTCTGTATCTGCCTTTGCCTTCCCGATTGTCTGCCCTGCCATCCTTAGCTTTTCCCTGTACACCTTCCTGTCCTCCTTTCCTTGTGTTCTTTTATGTGTTCTGAAAGCCCTCTTTTCTCCCCTATTGCCCTTACCATCTCTCTAGAGAACCAAAGTTGCCTCCTTCCTTGTTTACTCTTGCCTACCTTCCTAATGCACTGATCAGTGGCACTCAAAATTTCTCCCATTATTGCCTCCCCCACAGTTCTTCCATGTTCCCCAGCTTTTTCTTGCCTTCCATCTCTACCAGAAGTCCAGTACCCTAGTGGTGGTTCAACTCACCTCTGTCCCCGTCCTAAGTCTACACCCAACTGCTCTGTGGTCACTTGCCCCCACATTGTCCCCCACTGAGACCTCTGCTACACTGTCCCCATTTGTTAGTATTAACTCCAGTGTAGCACCACCCCTAGTAGGTTCTCTGATCAGTTGTTGTAGGAGTGCTTATTGCAGGGATTCCAGTAACTCCTTACTCTTTGCCGATGTTGCTGTTGGTATCTCCCAATCCACATCAGGGAGATTAAAATCCCCTAAGAACTGTAGAAAGCAGAATCAGGTTGCTCCTATATGTAGTAAAAGTCTATATTCCAAGCGGGGTCATCCAAAAGTGACAAGATCCATAAAGTGCAAATGAAATCTGGAAGAACTTCACTGACATCAAGTCTCATTCACTAAAAGTGTTTATTTATTCTTGATGCACACAAAAATTCATGGGTGACGGTTTCATGACCAAGCCATTTCCTCAGGCCCTTTCTGTGTTGTCACCCTTTAGACAGATTCAGGAGGAGTTTCCTAGTGAGGGAGTCGGCTGACAGCTACGCTACACTACATATCTTAAAAAGAGTGAAAAGTGGAGCCAGCCAAACATGAATACCAGTTCTTTAAAGGAATGGGGATTCTTTAAGATTTGCCAAGGAGAATAAAAATTACAGGAAGGATTGTGAATCTGTATAAAGAGATACATTCATTTTAAGATGAATGTTTCATACTAAAACAATAGCTATGTCACAATAGTTTAAATTGCTTAACCTTTACTATTAACAAGAGGGAAACATTTTTATTTGTGAATAGGCATGTGCAAAATAAAATTTCTGTGGGAGTAATTCAATGGAACATCTAACTTCTGCAGAAATTCCACCTGCGGTCGCCACCCAATCCAGTTGCCTAACTTGCCCCCAAAAGCCATATTAAATATCCCTGGTGGCTAGTGGTCCCTCCCCCTAGTGGATCACCCACCCATGGCCCAACCTAAAAAAAAATACCCCGCCAGGGGTTGTGATCCCTCCCTTCACCCCATCCCTGCCTGATGACAAATGCCCTGGTGGTTAGTGGTCCCTCCACTCCACCTCACCTGCCCAAATTAAAATTGTCCACCCCTCCACATCCCCGATACCCAGTCCCATTATTTCCATGCTGGTCTAGTGCCTCCTACCCCACTCCTATCCCAAACCCCAGTGGGTGGACTGGCAAAGCCCTACTCTCGCCACCATGGCCGGCCCACCCACTACATTGTCAATAAATGTGTGCTGGGTTTGGGATGGGGGTTGGAGGGAGGTGGTGGGACACCTGCTGGGGTGGAGGGGTGGGGGCACTAGACCACCATGGAAATAATGGGACTGGGAACTGGTGATGAGGAGGGGTGTGGGAAACCATTAGACCACCAGGGAGTTTTTCATTTTAAAAGTACGGGTCAGACAGAGCTGGGGATGGAGGGGTTGTTACTAAATGGTGGACAATTTTAGTTTGGGTGGGTATGGTATAGGGGAGAGACCATTAGCCACCAGAGCATTTGTCGTCAGGCAGGAATGGGGTGGGGGGAGGGTCACAACCTGGCGGGGCAGAGTATTTTTTATTTTTTTTAGGTCGGGCCATAGGTGGGTTATCTGGTGGGGGGAGGGACCGCTAGCCACCACAGATAGATTATGTACTTGAGGGGCTGTTGGGGGGAGAGCCACTAGCCACCAGGGCTAGGGATGAGCAAAAGGGCAGTTTTCTGCTCCCACCAGGGCTTGATACCAGGCGAAATTTTGCGCATAACTTTCGCAGAAGTTTTCCGCTCCACCACAGGCAGAAGTTTGGAAACTTCCACAAAAGTTCACTGATTTATGAAGAAGTTTTGTGGGGGCTGAAAACTGCACTTTTGCCCATCCCTATTTGTGTAGGGCATCATGAGTGACTGCAGGTAGCAGCAGGTTTTGAAATGGGTGCAGTGTTTTTTACATGCTGGTGAACGCTTAATAATTGGGGCCTCATAATTAGAAACTGTTTTTTTTGTTTTAAGTGCATAAATGATGTAAAGACAATACAGTGATACTTGGTTGTTTATATTTTATAATCTAGTGACAACACAGCAAAGGCCTGAGGAAGTGGCATGGCCATGAAACCATCGCCCATTAATTTTTGTGTGCATCAGGAATAAAAAAAAAACACTTTCAGTGCATGAGACTTGGCATCAGTGAAGTTCATCCAGACTTTATTTGCACTTTATGGTTCTTGTCACTTTTGGATGACCCAGCTCGGAATATAAACTTTTACTACATATAGGGGCAACCTGATTCTGCTTTCTACATTTGTTGAGGCTTTAGGGGGATTGACAAACCTCCTTGATTCAGTGGTCCCCACTTTCACACCTGAGGGTGTATATAGCACTTATTGTACAGTATCCCAAACTGTTCCACCTCTTCTTGGCCTATTATATCATGAGTACCAGTACCTGTGGGTCTCTAGTACCCAGGGGCTCTAGTACTTCTATCCCACTGTTCCAGAAGGTACAGCAAGGGGCAGAAGGTACGTTTCTATCATTTTATTTCACACCAGAGGAACAGGAAAAGGTATCAGGATTACTAGCTCAGAATACAACATTGCCAGAAACAATGAGCTACAAGACTTTACTAAATAGCCGGCCTGCCATCTCAGTGACATGGTGTTCATCTCTGACACTGATGTCCCGGGTTCAGAATCAGACCTGGGAAGTTGGAGGGTTGGCCTGGGGAGAAGGATTGAGCATCCTAGGGATGGCTTTCCTTCTCCGGGGGTTGGGGTGCCCTGAGCAAGTCGAACACCTAGCAGAGGCTGGGGGTCTCGCAGCGACCGCGGCCCAGATTACTTAGGAGGTGTGCAGACACTGTAATTATTGCACATCACACCTGCTCCTTCAAGTGCCAAACAATTAGCAGCCACCATCCATGACACCCTGCCGCTTCCCCAGCCCCGATCGTCCACTTTGGCACCCCCAAACAGATGACCTATTTCATTGTCTGCTGTATCCAGCTGACTCCCTGCCCCACCCTGGAGGCAAGCCAGGGAAGCAATGCTGGTTGGCACCTCTGCCAGCACTCTTCTTCCATCTTTGCTAGTCATGCTGGTGAGGTGGCCCCAATCTGGGGTGGCAATCCAGGGGGTATTGCCTGCTGGATAAGTTCTGGGGGTCAAGGATGGGGTCTGGGGGTTGGTGAGGACTGAGGTAGTAGGCAGCACTGCAAAGAAAAGTATACTAAATTAAAAAAAAAAGATTTTACTTAACATGATTCACCATCTAGAGCAGAGGGATATATGCCTGGAGTGGCACGCACTCTCATTAGGGGAATGCACCAAAAGCAAACATATACCTGGGGGTCTGAGGGTCCTAGTAGAACCCAAACAAGGTTTTATGACCATTGAGCTCAGTGAAAGTAGGACAAGTATAAGAAATAAATGATCAACACATTTCATGTTGGCATTAATACAGGCAATTGTCAAAGTAAGAGGGAAACTGTTAACAGAAATACAGGAGGCTAAGGAAGATT
Source organism: Neoceratodus forsteri (assembly GCA_016271365.2). Classification (NCBI taxonomy): domain Eukaryota; kingdom Metazoa; phylum Chordata; order Ceratodontiformes; family Ceratodontidae; genus Neoceratodus; species Neoceratodus forsteri. The sequence goes on along the minus strand of CM028134.1, from coordinate 311,514,909 downwards.
ATAAAGGAAGAGTACAGCACCAGAAATTCACCAACTCTTTAAAAAAGATCATGAAGGAATTATCAGATTATGAAGACTATATAAAGCAACAAAAATTTAAAAAATTTAAACGTGACATAATCTATTATAGAGAATGGGGTTTATACTTGATTTTTAAAACCCCAAAGATTCAAGGATAATTCATATTACAGTCAGCAACAAGAGTATCATTCTGATTCAGATAGCAGAGACAGCTTTGTTGCTAATTCTTACACTGCCACAAGACAGCCACAAGGGGAACAGGGACCATTTTTAAGGGAAGGCACAACTCCATCAGACCCTCACAACACCAGATAACAGGGTGGGACAACAGAAATATAAGAAAACAGGAGGTACGATCTTTGAAACAGAGGCTGTCAGAGGGACAGTCAATATAGAGGACAATATACAGGCCAGAGAGGAGATGGCAGTGGAGGCATTGAAAGAGGAAGCAGAGGAAGAGGCAGAGGATGAGGAGGAGGAGGAGGAAACAACATAGGACATCAGGGGAACCAGCAGCTGTATTCCACCAAAGCAGAAGGGAAATTATAGATTTGTAGGTCAAAGTACTCAGCAAGGGCTTCTCATTTTCACCCTCCAAAATTATGGACACTTTCTGATTAGAAATAGATTTACAGAACTTATACAGGAAGTTAAGGCTTGCAGATTGTTTTAAAGATAAACCAAAGGAACAAATCACCAGGAAACAGAACTTACAGAAAGCATTAGGCATTAGGTCTAACTTCAATCCCCCCCCAAAGGGCACCAAGACAGTATAGGCCTACATAAAAGTAGTGGAAAAACAGATAAAAGAACTCACTAACAAAATGAATCTTAGCCCAAGATATAACAATTTAACAAAGGCTGAGAGGGAGGTTTTAAGAAATTTACAAAATGACAAAACCCTCATCATTAAATTGGAAGACAAGGGAGGGGGAATTGTATTATGGAACTATACTGATTATAAAGAAGAGTGTTTACATCAGTTAGGAAATCAAGAAAGATACATGTTGCTCAATGGAGATCCAACAATGGAAATTAGGAAAGAGGTTAAGGATACTTTGGAACAGGCAGTGGACTTGGGTTGGTGCTCTGAGTGTGAGAGGGACATGTTGATGGAAACGGAAGCACCACATTTCATCAACAGTAAATCTGCCACCATCCTGCAGGACGATGGCACAATGCTGACACTCAGTATTGTTTCATTGCTAAACAGTGTTTTTTGGTGGGGGCAGCACCCACCACATCCCCCCCTCCATGTGGGGGAGTTCTGCCCCCACATTTAGATATAATCAACTCCAGGTTGGAGTTGTTTTGGGGAGGGACAAAACACCGGGAGAAGCCGAATCGTTGAACTGCAGACCATTACAGCAACTGTTGCTGTAATGGCCTTCTTCTCAGCTGTCGTGGTTTTGGAGTTGCTGTACTGTGGGCCACCGGATGAAAACTAATCCCAGATTTTCACAGTTTTACAGACTACACAAAATACACAAAGATGCTAGGCTAGGAAACCTCCAGGCAGACCAATAGTGTCAGGGGTAGCTTCCATTTTGGATCCTCTGTCTAGGTTTGTAGACTTTCACATACATGGTGAAGTCACAAAAATGGGGACATATCTGAAAGACAGCAACCATGTTATAACCTTGATACAAGAAATGAACAGCAAATAATTAGTATGGGAAGATCTATGGCTTGCAACATTTGCTATAAAAGATTTATACACTAGTATAGAACACTAGAAGGGGCTAGATGCACTTGAACAGGCACTCAGACACAGACAGAAGAAGTACCCACCCAGTAAATTCCTAGTGAAATTGGCAGAAATTGTGTTACAAAAGAACTGTTTCAAATTTAAGGAGGATTACTACATGCAGACGAAGGGCACAGCCATGGGTAGCACCATGGCCCCCTCGTATGCAAACATACTATATTTATGTGGAGCTTTGAGCATGTACAAACTCTAAATCACATGACAAACCCAATCTATGACACGACTGTTATGTGGAAACATTATATAGATTGACATACTACTTATATGGGAGGGACAGAAAACAGAACTGGACAAATTTAAGGGCTATTTAAACAGTAGAAATGAAAATCTTACATTCACTGTGGAGGCAGACCAATCAAAAATTCCATGTTTGTATTTGATGATTTATAAAGGGAGTAATAGACTAGACACTATCTTATATAGGTAGGAAGGAGACTGACAGAAACACTACCTTACATTATTAAAAGTTACTGTGATCCCAAACTTAAAGAAAGCATTCCAAGGGCACAGATCATCAGAGCCTGACAGAGTTGCAGTGTGGAACAAGAATTACTAAAAGTTGCAAGTGAGATGTCCAACAGATTCATAACAAGGGGTTATAAGGAACAGTTTGTGGAAGAAGCATTGAGTGATGTAACAGAAACACCTAGAGAGGAGCTACTAAGACCAGGCACACATAGAGAACAAGGAAATAGAATTGTATTTCCCACCGCTTATAGCCACTTAAGTGGAAAGATAAGTAACATCCTAGATAATAACTGGGACATTTTACAAAGTGGGGGTAGCACAAATAACAAATTCAGAGAATTTCTTTTGATTACTTTCAAGAAAAATCCCACCCTGAGTGATAAACTGGTGCACACTGTACATAATGTACTTGAAAAGAAACAGAGACAACTGTTACTGGGACCACTTAGTAATGGGAGTTACACATGTGGTTGTTGCTTCCAGTATGGAAATACATGCAAAAAGACTGTTTTTGAACATTCTTTACCAAAGTAAAACATTTGATTAAACAACATATAACCTGTCAAACATAGCATGTTGTTTGCATTCTCCAGTGTCCATGCAACAAACTTTACATAGGGGAAAATGAAAAGGGAGTTACAATCAAAAATCAGTAAGCATAAAAGTGACAACCAGCTCAAGGACCCTAATTCTTCAGTTGCAGGACATTTTAACTCAGTGGGGCATTCTGCTACTTCTCTGTTTCTTGGGGCTTGAGAAAGTGGAGGAACTCCTCATTGGCAACATAACTTGGGACAATTTACTTCTGAAATGAGAAGTTTACTGGATTTATACCATGGACGGCTTCAATCCTGCAGTAGGACTAAATGAGAATTGTAATTAGAACCTGTATTGGTAATATAGTTATACACATGTATGATAACAATTTTAGAGCTACTTCTGGTTCATTTCTAATGTTTACCCAGTGACTCGTTCTTCTGTCCTAAATAACTGCTTTAACTTATTAGGGTCTATGCACTACCTGGTGGGAATTACGCACCAGAAGCTTGTATCCCACCCACATAGCTCTGCACCTGTGGATAGGTGTGCACCGGCCATATTCATCAGCAGCCACCACCTGTCTGTGGCTCCCCCCCTCCCCGGCGTGCAGGACACCACAGGTGGTCGGGGTGGAGTCGCAGACCCAGCCAGGCGTCCAATCGGATGCCCATGCTGCATTCCACAGTGGATTACATGCATGCTGGCATGCTGAGGTGCAGGTCCTGGTGCATGAATAGGCACCGCAGGCACCTGGACCCACTTGGCTATGCCCCATCTGCCAGATGTCCCCCTGACCACGCTCCTGGTGCACTGCGTCAACCCCCACACTAGAACACATGCCTCCAATACAGGGTTGCCCTGACACCCATCCAGCACAGTGCTCACCCTCCCCACACATACCCATCCCCGGCCGGCAGCAGCTGGCACCCCACACACACATGATGGCTCCCATCCCCAGTAGTCACAAGCATGTCCCCCACTTCACCCACATGGAAGTCTAGGCAGTACCCTCCCCCAACCCCTCATCTGGCAATCTGCTTCTTCCCATGATGGCCTTTGGCCCCCAACCTACCCGCGGCACTGCCCACCCATCTGCATACCTTGCCACTGGTGCCATGGCTCGGGGTAGCCCTCCTCACACCTCCTTGGTTGCCGGCCATCCAAGAAATGTTCGGAGCACAATGCCTATATGTAGGCATTGTGGTCCCAACATCACTTGGATGGCTAGCAGCTGAGGAAGTTTGAGGAGGGCTGTGCTGCTGGCCGTCTCAGGCCACAGCACCGGCAGCAAGGTACAGGGCTGGGGGGGAGTTGACAGTACCATGGGTGTGTGGGGACCATGGCACACCATCAGGGTGGTGGGTGTGCCAGGATCAGGGACCAGGATACTCTGCTCAGTACAGGGCCATGCACGGTGGGGCACCTATCGGGGGTGGGGTGGGTGGTCCCTGCTTCAGTGATGGGGCACCAACATGTGTGTGTGGGGGGGACTACAGTGGGATGGGAGTTGTGAAGTGTGGTGGTGGTGGGGGCTGCACACCAGCAGGGAATGGGTATCAGTGTGTGTGTGTCGGGGGGCTGCCATGCGGGACTGGGGTGGGGTGCCTGTCCTCTGGGGGCTTGTACAGTGCTGCCGGGATGAGGGGGTGTTCTGGTGTGTGTGTGTGTGAGGGATCGTCCATAGTACTGCTGGTGCTGGTTGGTGACCTGTTTGCTTGGGGCTGGGCATGTAGGCAATTATGGCAGGGTTTCCACTGGTGGAGCAGGAGCCCTCCAATGCACCCCAGTGAGCAGCACTACGTGCCTTGGTGCATGGTGCATAGTGCTGGCATGCCCCCCGTCCACCCCAGCACATTGCTGTCCATATGGCTGGGGGATCGGGTGAGTAGGGGCTGCGTGCTCCAAATAGTGCATCCCATGTTGAGGGCGCAATGAGTGCTGAGTGGCTACGTGCTGCATAGCCACTCCGCCCATTCAAGCATGGGCCCCATTGATAATACAAGTACAAAAGGGTTTTTTTGGAGTAATTTCAGATATAAATGATGAAATAATAAGAATTTTGCTTTTTGAGAAATAATGAGCAACAAAATACTTTTCGACCAGTAACCGAGTGTAGGGGGCAAACTGCCTTTCAGGCAGCTTTGTGGTTGTATGAGGCTCTGTTGCCTTCCTATCCCTCTACACTACAGCAGTTGCTAGCAGTCTGTGGGTTCATAGTCTTGAAAGGCTTGGCCTGGAGGTGGAGCAGGCTATGACGTCACTAGTGATGTCGAGAGCCCCCCCTCCACTGCAATGCAGAATTTAACTGTGAATGCCTGAGCAGCCACCACTCCTAGTGAGGGAATTGGGTGGCAGCTACGGTGCACTGCAAATCTTGTGAGTAACCCTTGTTTTTACTATTGTAATAAGTACATATTGAACAACATGTATGAAGGTTGAAACAGTAGTAAATAAAACACTTTCTAGGAAAAGAATGAAAAGTGGAGCCAGCCAAACATGAAAACTAATACTTTAAAGGAATGGGATTCCTTAACATTTGCTAAGAAGAATATAAATTACAGGAAGGATTGTGAATCTGTAGAAAGAGGTAGATTCATTTTAACATGAATGTTTCATACTAAAACAATAGCTGTATCGCAAGAGTTTAAATTGCTTAATCTTTACTATTAACAAGAGGGAAACTTTTTTATTTGTGAAGGGCATCACAAGTGGCCACAGGTAGCAGAAGGTTTTGAAATGGGTGCAGAGTTTTTTACGTGCTGGTGAACACTTAACAACTAGTGCCTCATAACTGGGAACTGTATTTTTGTTTCAAGTGCGTAAATGATGTAAATACAATACAGTGATACTTGGTTGTTTATATTTTATAATTCTAGTGACAACACAGCAAGGGCATGAGGAAGTGGCGTGGTCGCAAAACTGTTGCCCATGAATTTTTGTGTGCATCAAGAATAAAAAACACTTTTTGTGTATGAGACTTGGCATCAGTGGAGTTTATCCAGACTTTATTTGTACTTTGCAGATTAAAATCACCTACCAACATAACGTTCTCCCTTGCTTGCCATCCTTTGTACCTCCTACATAAAATCCTTGTCCACCTCCTCCCTTTGATTTGGTGGCCTGTAAACCACTTCCAGGCGTGTTGCCTCTCCTGTCTGCTTAACCAATGTGACCCACAGGACATTCGCCAATCCCAGATTTACATGCCTGCTGTCACATTTATCCCATCCTTTACATATAGTGCCTCCCCTTTCCCTGTCCTGTCCTTTCTAAAAAGGCTGTACCCTGGGATAACTACTTCCCAGTTATGATTTTCCATCCACCACGTCTCCTATATGGCAACCAGGTCCAGTTCCTCATCCACCACTGTGGCCTCTAAATCTCCCACTTTATTCTGCATAGTCCTAGAGTTTGCCAGCATACCCCTCCACCAATTTCCTCCATACTCTATCTTTTTCCTCCGTATATCCTCTACCCTGTCCATAGGGGGAGTGCTAACTAGGCAAGACCCTCCATATTCTTCCACCATCCCTTCCCTAGACTCGTACTCGCCCTTTCCTAGTTTAAATCCTTTCCCAGGACACCATCTATATAACTTTGCAACTTTCCCCTCAACAGTCTTGAGCATCCCTCATTTACATGTAGTCTGTCATTCGTTTATAGATTCTCCCCTACCCAAGTGTCCCCCCACTCCCCTAAGAAGGTGAATCCCTCCCGGTTGCACCAATCCCTGACCCAATGATTAAAGTCTTTTATTCTCAGCTGCCTAGATGTGCTAGCGCAGGGAACAGGGAAGACCTCTAAGAAAGCCAGAGAGCTAACTTCCCTCCCTGCATCCCCAGGCTAGCTCTGTGAACCTGCTTTGTACTTTCCTTATATCGTTTCCTGCCAGGTCATTTGTCCTTAGGTGTGGCTTTCCCCCCAGTAACCTAGTATGCTTCCTTATTTTTGTCATTACCCTTCCTGCCTCCATCCCTGGCTCACAGAAGACCAACCTCTTTTATAGGCCACCCCCTTTCTTAACCAGTGGATTCCCTTCATTATGGAGTCCCCAAAGACCATGACCTGGTCTATATTCTCCATCCCTGTGAGTGCCCCAGTGCCCCCCATCCTGTACTTCCTTCCTTGCATTTCTTTTTCTCCTTTCTTGGACTCCAGACCTTGTACTGCCTACTTGCTCACCCATATTGTCATCCTGTTTCTCTTGTGTCCCCCTTTCACCAATACTCCCCAGGTGCACCTTCTCTTTTCTTTCCCTTTCCCTTTCCCCTCTTGATAGACTCTCATTTCTCCTTTTCTTCCTCCCTCTGCCTCTCAGTGTGTTCCTTTCTTTCCTCCCCTCCTCCTCCTGCAAGACTCTCCTCCCCCTTTTCCTCACCCGTCCTCAGATTTCCCTACCCCCTCCCTTACACCTGACCCCTTCCTCCCCTCCGACTGTTACTCCTGGGTCCCATTTCAGAGCCCACATTTACTTCCTTCTCCTTTTGATCCCCCCTTTCCTTGCATCACAGCCAATACTGAAAACCTGTTCGATATCAATACATTGCCTCCTGTGTTAGCCTGTCTGCACCCAGGTGTATTGTCCTTGTTATATGTCCGTGCCCTTGCACCTGTCCCCCTTCCCCTTTTCTCTCCACCTCCTTCCATCTACTCCCTTCCCTACATCCTGATCAGTCATCCAGCCTCCACACATCCCTTCTTCCCCTGCTCCCACTATCCCTTCTCCATCCCATAGTGTTGTCTGTGCCACTGCTTCCTTCACCCCTTCCTCCTCCCTCCATCTCTTTACCTCCACGTCATCTCCCTTCTTAGTCAATTTAATTCAGTCGAAATACTCCATTCTTTGACATATTGAGCACCCACCATTCTCCATAGCGTGTCCATAAAAAACGCCATCCCACATCCATTGCAGTCCACTATTCTACCCCTTCTTGCTGGTCCCTATACTCCTCCTGCCCCTGTCCCCCCTCCATTGTCACCTCCCATTTCCAGGATACACCATTCTCATCCTTTCTAATCCACACTTTGTATGCCACATTTTTTATTTTAGTCCCTGGTTCCTATTTTCCCCACTTCTCAATCCCTCCTTTTTTCCAGTATATGTTGTTCCAAGCCTATTTTACCTTAGTTTATATCTCCCTTTACTTGTACAACACTTGTTCTTAGCAAAGTTTACCTAAAATATTTTCCTTTACTGATGACCCCTTTCTTTTTCCACCCTTAAATTAATCAAAAGATTTCCTAAAATGTTTTTCCTTTTTTCCCATCCAATGCCTGGTTTACTTAGCTTCCATTTATTTCTCCTTTGTTACCACAACTAGGACTTAATCACTCTCCTGCTTTAGTACAATTTTAACATTAACAGTGACCCTTATGCTATTGTTTTCCAAGACCTAACAGTTTGTTACCAAAAATAGGACTTAATTACTTCCCTGCATTTGTACCATGGTAACATGAACAGTGACCTTTTTGTTATATCTCTCCAAGACCGAGTAGTTTAAGTTTCATAGGACCAGCTAAGACCAATCAGTTTAAACTTGTGAGCCCCAGCAACAGTGACTTTCAAAGATCTACCAGAATGACCTTGCTAAGATCTGCCAATCCCTAACTGTTTAAACTAGATAGCACAGCATCAATGACTTATCTAATTGCTAACAGAGTAAAATTGCCATGATCAAACAGTTTAAATGTACAAGTATCCACCTCCGAAATATTCTCATCAACTCCTCCTCTTCCTTTTGATTTTATTTAGCTCTTTAGCTATCAGCCCACCCCTGAGTGGAACAGCTATCAACCCGTCCCATGAGTGGAACAGAGAAGGAGTAGAGAATATGACCTAGCAATGTCTGAAGGGATTCCACAGGGAGACCACAGGCTGCATTGAGGGTCTGCACGTGGGGCAAAAGTGAAATGTAGATGGTAACATATGATACTGCATACAGTAATAACCAGCTTGAAAGCAGGTAGCTGCAGCTTATGGACATTACAAGTGTGTAAAGGGCAGTAGACTCCCAGGAATAAGGTAGGAAGAGCTAGGAGGGTTAAAAAAGGGAAAACTGGAGCTTCCATAACAGTTTCAGGGAGGCAAAATGGAGAGGTACTGTAGGAGTACAATGGGAATAGGAAGGAGGGAGAAGGGTACAGCATAGCTTAAATAGACTCTAGGCTAAGGAAGGAATGATTATGAGAACTGTGCAGTGGAATGGTTGTGGGGCTACAGTCTTTTGGGACACCTTCTGGAGACTAAGGTGCTGTCCTATATGTAGTCATCTCTCTGGATTTCGGGTACAGGTTGCTGGACTCTTGCCAAACTGGTAAATGTACACAGGACCTTCTGCCCCACCAAGGGTCCAGCAAGAGTGCTGCCTCTTCCCCATAGGATGCCTAGACAAAGACAGAGATGGTGGTTGTGGGAAGGATTCATGCTTCTCTACCTGTACCATTGAGAATTTCTTCGCCATACTGGTGGGATGAGGCAGCCGAGAGAAGGCACCCATCACAGTGTGAAAGAAGGAGGTGAGGGTCCTCAGGAGTGAGGGAGAGGCCCCCAGCCAAGGAGGAGGAAGCATCTGGTGGAGGACTATATTGTGAAGGGGATAGACTTGGGTGCAGTGGAAGAATGGATAGGGAGGTGGCATGCCTAAGAGGTATTTCAGCATGGAGGGATGGAGAGCATATCCAGATGATTGCTATGGCAGCAGTAGAGGGGAGGATGCTATACTTCATTGTCCATTTGGGGACAAATGACCTAGCAAGGGATAGGGTAGAGTAGAACAAGATAATTTCAGGGTGCCAGGGAGGGGTCTCAAGCAGCTGGCATGCACAAGAACTTTTTCTGAGGTATTACTGTGTATGGAGGCAATGGTACTCCACACCAGTGCATTCAAAGACTGGTGGAAGGCATGGTGCATGGAGGAGGGCTTCGGGTACATCAGGGACTGGGAGCTAGTCTGGGAGAATCTTTGCTTCTGTAAGGGAGATGGCTTATATACTTCCAGAAGGGGGACAGAACTGCAGTCCTTGGTGGAAGGTTTAAATGCTACTTGTGATTATTTTAACTAGCCAGGGGATAGGCAGTTAAACAAAGGCAACAATTGCACCTGGATGATGGAACATCAGGGAGGAAGACAAGGCCTGAGGGGACCGAGTACACTCTTGTAGGGCAGGGGTACAAGAAGGCAGGGATAGGGAGAAGACAGAAGAAAAGGGGGATATAAATCAGGTAAACAAGGATAAAGGTTTGAAAGAGACAAGCAATTGTGAAAGTGAAAAGAGAAGAGATGAGTCAAGGAGAGCTTTAGTGGATGACATAGGCAGGAAGAGGAATGCAGGGAAGCAGCCAGGCAGGACGGAAGGAAGAAAGGTGTGGATAACCATATGCACCAATGCAAGGAGTCTAAGAAACAAAATCCCATACTTAGTAATCATGACAGAGGCTAACCTGGATTTAATGGCCATAATGGAGTTGTGGTGCACTGAGCACCATGACAGGGATATGACCATACTGGTCATGGTGTACTGAGTACCATGACTGGGACATGACCATACTGGGTTACTTTCTGTTCTGGAGAGACAAGGTGTAGGTAGAGGGGTTGTATTGCATGTGAGGGAGGGAATCAAGGTCACGGAGATACTGGGGCATGCAGTGGGAGAAAAAGGGGCTGGAGGTGCTTCGGGTAATCCTGGAAACAGGCACTAGGGCTGTTATCCATTCCAGGGTAGTGTGCAGATTTCCAGCACATGGAGAGGAGCTGGATAAGTCACTTGGGAAAGCCATCATCTGAATGGCAAGCAAGGGGGAGGTGCTGCTAGTTGGTGACTTCAATCTGCTAGACATAGTGTAGAGCCTTCTGTCTGCTCCTTCCAGAAGGGCAGGGCCAACCATGGCTCATTAAAAGGGGGGTTTCTGAGGCAGCTAGTCGAAGAATCCACTAGGGATGGTGCAGTGTTGTACTTGTTGCCTACAAACAGGGACAGCACTTACAACATCACAGTGGGTAGTCCCCTGGGTACCACAGATCACCATTCAGTGTGGTTTTACATGAAGACAGGAACAGAGGCAAACCACACGAGCATGATGGTCCTGGACTTTTGAAGGGCAGATTCTAGAGAAATGGTAGACTGCCTCAGAGACTACTTCAAAGTGGGAGATTGCCAGAGAGGAGGGCTGAGGCACAGTGGGGAACAATGAGAGTGGGCATAATTATAGCAACCAACCTCTGTGTGAAGAAAGTGAGTAAAAGTAGATGGAAAAAGAGACCATCATGATTCACTAAAGAGGTGACTAAGGTGGTGAAAGAAAAAGGGTGGCATTCAGGAAGTATAAGGAAACACAGAGGGAGGAGAGCAGGGAGGTATACCAAGTAAAACAGGGGGAAGTAGGTAAGGCAGTGAGGGGAACAAAGGTGCAGAAAGAGGAAAGAAACATAGAGGCATATAATTTGTTGACTGAAAAGAACTGCTTGATACTTCCAGTCTACCCAGATGCTCCATGCCTAGTCTGTCTCCAAAGACCCTAACTGGTCTCCAGCGACTCTCCCTTCCTTCTTCATCCCATTTCATAATAATCCATTATGTTTGTCCTATTCATACTTACAGCCCCCTATTGTTTTCATCTCCACCTCATCTGCTGTAAGTCTATTCAAGGTGTCGACCACTCTTTCAGTGAAGTAGTACTTCCTCACATCCCTCCTAATACCGCGCCACCCACTTCATTGCATGCCCTTTGGTTCAAGTGCTCTTCTTCATTTGATAGAGACTCCCCTACTGCACCCTAGTCACCCCTGTGAGATACTTGTAGGCATCTATCACGTTCACTCTCTTTCTCCTCTCTTCCAGGTATAACATGTTGAATTCCTTTAGTTTCTCCTCATGGAGCTTTTGATGAAGACACTGCACAGTTTTAGTTGCCCTTCTCTGGATTGCATCCACTATGTCTATGTCCTTCCTGAGGTGCAGCTTCCAGAACTGGACACAGTATTTTAGGTTGCATCTCACCAGTGAGCAATATGATGGCAACATCACCTCCCCGTGGAGATGCCACCTCCTTCCTCCTGCTGGAGATACCTTTCGCTGTACATCACAGCATCCCACAGGGCCTTCCCACTGCTTTGTCACACTGCCCAGCAACTATGAGATCATCATATATGATAACCTTAAGGTCCCTTTCCTGCTTATTGTCTGACAGTAACTTCCCCCCTTACTATACTCAGTTCTTGGGCTCCTGTGCCCTGGTGCATGATTATTGATTTTTTGGCACCCAATCCCAACTGCCATGCTCTTGCCTACTCCTTGAATTTCCCCAAGATTTGCCATGCAGCCCCCTGCTGGTCACTCTTCCATCATTCGAGTGAGTGTCATTAACCACCACACTCTGTTACCTATCCATTAACCAGTTTACAACTCAAGTCACCACTTTGGAAATGATTGCCAATGGATTTGCTAAAGAGGCTAAGACATTCTTCAGATACTTAAGTGAGAAGAGGAAAGCAAGAGGAGGGACAATGAGGATTAGGAGGGCAGAAGGGGGAGACTGTACAGAATAGGATACAAGATAAATCTGACATCCTAAAACGGTACTTCTGTTCAGTCTTCACAGTAGAGTGAGGGGGTATGGACTACCAGGGATAACAGGAACAGAAGGGAGAGAGGTGCAGACAAGTCCATTTTCACATAAACATCTTTGAGGGTGGACCAAGGCTAAAAGAGCAGACAGGATAAACCCAAGGGTACTAAAAGAACTCAGGGAGGTGCTTGTTGCCCTACTTACAGTCTTATTCAACAGTTCACTGGAAACAGACTGGAGAAGAGCTGATGTCACTCTACATTAGAGTGGCAGCAGGAAGGAACCTATAGGATCCTCAGTCTTACTTCAGTGGTGGGGAATTCAGTGGAAACCTTGCTAAAGGAAAGACTGGTAGAGTATCTTGAATCCAGTGGGCTGGAAGACTACACATGCCTGGATTCATGGGGGAAGGTCATGCCAAACAAATGTGCGACCAGGGAACTAAATTAGAGCATGGCAGTGAATGTGATCCATCTGGAATTACCAGGCCTTTGACACTGTGCCACACAGAAGGCTGATAAAGAAATAAAGTATCCTGAGAGTAGGAGCCAAACTATTAGGGGAGTGTGGAGAGAAGTAATGAACCGCTGGAGCTCGTACGTTTCTAATTAAATAGATGGGGCTGTGCAGACATGATGGGCCAAGGAGTCATTCTGCTGACAACTTCTGTTTCTCTGTTTCTAACTCTGTGTAACAAAAAAAGCAGTAGCATTGCTTAAACAATGACCTACCAACCCTTGCTTACATAACAAATGCATGTTTTTTCAGAAATATATTTGTACCGTTCTGATTAAAAGCATGATGCCTTCAGAAGCTGAGTAAATGAAAAACTTGAAATCATTACTGTGCAACAATACTTCTTGAGGCTGCAATATTGCTTTTTCAATAATCTCTAGAAACAGTAGTAAGCCTGAATGAATAATAATTGCTGTGAGGACCAAAATGTTTGCTGTATTTCTCAAAGCATTAATAAACATAGTTATAAAATGTCAAGTAAATTAAACTCTTTACTATTTTTTTCATACATTTCTGTATTTTTTGCTTTGCAGTGATGGAGTTAATAGTCATTCTTGTGTTGTTATAATTTGATATTGATCATTCTGATAATAGTTGTATTTAGCTTGTGATACAAAGTGATGACATTATTCAGTTAAAGTTAATCTGTAAGGATCTGTCATTTAGGGATACATTGTTTTACTTTTCATTTGCACAAATAGAAGTTTACCAAATACTAATTGTTATTTTGCTGACTAGGGGACTAGAAAAAAGATGCTAAAGGGCAGCGCTATGAATAAATTGATGTAACTTTTTTATGCAACTGATCATATTTTCCTGAAAATTAAAAAAAGGAAACATACAGTGACTCAGTGAAATCTGTTAACCAGTGCCACAAGTGTAGAGGTCAACTTGTGATGCTTGTAAATGGCATTTTTTTTACATTTGTCCTTGACATTACGGATCTTCAGAGGTAACTGGATGTCCCTAAGATAATGTCATCTGCCCCCATTCATATCTCATCTAAATGAGGAGCTTCTGCAAGGTGACATATTGAGAAGTATGAAACATAAAATGTGTATAGTAAGTGGAAAACAATAACACCCATTTATATTTACATGGACTTGGCCCAGACTACCTGAAAGAGCTTCTGGTTCCTTACTCCCCTGAGTAATTGCTCCGCTCAGCCAATGAGGGGTTGCTAAAGGTTCCAAGGGTGTGTTTGAAATCCTCTGGGGCTAGAACATTTGGGTACACCACCCCTACCCTTTAGAATGCTCTACCCCATTGGTTACATGAGTGCATGACCGTGGAAGGATTTAAGCAGGCATTAAAAACTTTCTTATGGCACCAAGCTTTTGGTTACTATCTATTGGATGATACCAGTCTGATACACTTTTGCTGCTGAGATGTGTGTTTTGTTTATTTTGTGATTTTAATATTGTTAAGGAGCCTTGGGTTTTGAAAGGCACCATACAAATAAAGTTTATTATTATTATTATTATATGTGTACATTTTTATGTTGATTGCGTGAATGCCCAAGAAACATATTGAGGCAGCTTTCTCCAGAAGCACATTGTGGAGGCACGGCACTGTTGTGGCCAATGCCCTCACAGTCTTTAAAGGCTTGGCCCGCTTCCCCCAATGCCATGGCATGCTGCCACTGACACTAGTTCAGCCAGCGTGCCACAAACTTGTAAAATTTTAGCCGCTGCAATCAGGGGCCACCTCGTCATTGCAGCGTCAACCATTCGCTGCAATGAGGGAGCAACCTGTCATTGCAGGGAGGAACCTTGAAACACTGATATTTTTTGTGAACATGGTGGCAGCTTGCTGCTGTGTTCACAAACAATATTAAATCCCACCTGCTGAGGGGGTGCCCAATCCCCCTCAGCAGCATGTGCCCCCACACCGTGTTTGTTTGCCGACAGGGGCCCCAATCCCCATTGGCTTCAGTGCCTCAAGGTTTATGTTGCCGATGGGGACTCCCTCCCGTCAGCATTCACCGCCCCACACTTTTTTGTCTGCGATGGGTGCCCAATCCAGCACTGACACTTCCTTTTGTTGTGTGCCGATGGGGTGCCCAATCCCTGTCGGCATAATGTAACACCCCTCCCTTTTGTTGTGTGCTGACAGAGGTGCCCAATCCCCCATTGGCTACAGCTGCCACCCCAAAAAAAGGCTTCGTTGGCATGCTTGGAGCCCACCCCAGCATGCCACATGCCCCTGTAAAATCAAAAACGGTCCCAAGATGTCTTTTCTTTTTTTTTTAACCTGTAAAAAGGGAAATGGTCTCTCAGCTGTCTCCCTGCCTCCCTTCCCTCAACCCACGCCCACCCACTGTGCACCCTGCCTCCCCACACCCCCCAACCCCATACTTACCTCCATAGTACGGCGTGATGATCTTCGGTGGACTGGGAACACGTCTGCACTCTTCAAAGCCGACTGCAAACTGAAGAAATGCCAGTAAGCTGTTTAATGGAATAAATAGGTTTTTTTCAACTTTGATGCATATCTTGGGCATTTTTTGGAATTTCGGCACCAAATTTTCAGCATGAGGTTTTTGGGACCCCTCCTCATGATTTCTGTTAATGCCATAGCGTTATTCGGGCCGGAAAGGTGATTTCACGGTCACTGCATGGAATCCCCTTTCAGGACTGATTAATGAAGTAACAGTGCCAGTGTTCATGAGGTGGGCTCTCAAAAGCCCTATACTGCAAATTTGATGGGAAAAATCCAAAAAATGACTGTTTCATGAGCCTGTGTTGCGCAGTTGCTATGCACGCTCGTAACTTTGTGAATTTGCAATATTTTCATACCAAATTTTCAACATTGGCATTTTTTCAGACCTCCTTGTGAACAGTACAGCTGTCATTTTCCACATCCTGGCCGAAATTTGTTTACGCACTTCAGGTGCAGAATAGCACGGTCACTGTGGGAAATAAGTGTTCTGGACAGATAAAGAAATTGACAGTGGCACTGTTCATGAGCAGAGGTCCTAAAATGCCTATGTTGAAAATTTGGTGTCGATACTCCATAAAATGACTGTGTTACAAGCGTGCTTTGCACAGTTTGCACGCACGCTCATAACTTCATAAATTAATAATATTTTCACTCCAGATTTTCAACATTGCCATTCTTCTGCACCTCCTTATGAACAGTACAGCTGTCATTTTTCATATCCTGTCTGAAATGTGTTTTTGCAGTTCTGGCGCAGAATAGTGTGGTTGCTGTGGGAAATCCATGTTCGGGAGACATTATGAAAATGACAGTGACACTGTTCATTAGCAGAGGTCCTAAAATGCCTATGTTGAAAATTTGGTGATGAAAGTCCATAAAATGAGTGTGTTACAAATGTGCATTGCGCAGTTTCCACGCACACTCGTACCTTCGCAACTTTGCAATATTTTCACTACAGATTTTCAGCATTGCCATTTTGCCACACCTCCTTATGAACAGTGCAGCTGTCATTTTTCACATCCTTGCTGAAGTGTGTTTTTGCTCTTCCGGTGCACAATAGCACGGTCGCTGTGGGAAATCAGTGTTTGGGACATATCAAGAAACTCACACTGACACTGTTCATGAGCAGAGGTCCTAAAATGCCTATGTTGAAAATTTTGTGATGATACTCCATAAAATAACTGCTCTATGAGCGTGTGTTGTGCAGTTTCCATGCACCCTTGCAAGTTTGCGAATTAATAATATTTTCAAGCCAGGTTTTCAACACTGGTATTTGTTCACACCTCCTTATGAAGAGTACAGCTGTCATTTTTCACATCCTGGCCGAAATGTGTTTCCGCGCTTCTGGCACAGGATACGACAGCCGCTGTCGGAAATCAGTGTTTGGGACAGATTAGGATCGAGCGACTGGGTGGGGGGGGAGTGACTGAACTCAACTGAGCTCTGTCGGGATTGCTGCAGATTTCTTTGTGGACAGGAAAAGGTGACAATGCAGGCAGGAACCCAGTACAAAAGGGCAGTCTGCAGTGCCAGGAGACACAGAATGAGCAAGTGAGAGAGAGGAAGTGAGTGAGCTCAACAGAGCTCTGTTGGGACTGCTGCAGATTTCTTTGTGGGCAGGAAAAGGCAGCAATGCATGAAGGGGCTGAGTACAAAAGGGCAGCCCGCATCAGTGGGAGAAACAGAACAAGCGAGTGAGAGAGGGAGAGTGATCGAGTTCAATGGAGCTGTATCATGACTGCTGCAGATTTCTTTGTGGGCAGAAAAGGGTGGCAATGCAGGCAGGAGTCCAGTACAGAAGGGCAGCCTGCAGCGCTGGCAGAAACGGAACAAGCAAGTGAGATAGGGGGGGTGAGTGAGGCCAATGGAGCTCTGTCAGGACTGCTGCAGATTTCTTTGAGGGCAGAAAAAGATGCCAACAGAGGCAGGAGCCCAGTACAAAAGGGCAGCCTGCAGCACCAAGAGAAACAGAATAAGCAAGTGAAACAAGGGGAGTGAGCAACCTCAATGAAGCTATGTCAGGACAGCTGAGGATTTCTTTGTGGGCAGGAAAAGGTGCCAAGGCAGGCAGGAGCCCAGTACAAAAGGGCAGTCTGCAGCACCGGCAGAAACGGAGTGAGCAAGTGAGAGAGCGGGAGTGAGCAAGATCAACAGAGCTGTGTCAGGACTGCTGCAGATGTCTTTGTGAGCAGAAAAAGCCACCAATGTAGGCAGAAACCCAGTACAAAAGGGCAGCCTGCAGCAGCGGGAGATACAGAATGAGCGATTGAGGGAGGGTGAGTGAGTGAGCTCAACAGAGGTCTGTTGGGACTGCTGCAGATTTCTTTGGGGGCAGACAAAGGCAGCAATGCACGCAGGGGCCCAGTACAAAAGGGAAGCCTGCAGCAGCGGGAGAAACAGAACGAATGAGTGAGGGGGGGAGTGAGTGAGTGAGTGAGCTCAATGGAGCTCTATCATGATTGCTGCAACTTTCTTTGTAGGCACAAAAAGGTGGCAACTCAGGCAGGGGCCCAGCACAGAAGGGCAGCCTGCAGCGCTGGCAGAAATGGAACGAGCCAGTGAGACAGGGGGAGTGAGTGAGGCCAATGGAGTTCTGTCGGGACTGCTGCAGATTGTTTTGTGGGCAGAAAAAAATGCCAACAGAGGCAGAAGCCCAGTACAAAAGGGCAGCCTGCAGTGCCAGGAGAAACAGAATGAGCAAGTGAGACAGGGGGAGTGAGCGACCACAACGGAGCTCTGTCAGGACAGCTGCAGATTTCTTTGTGGGCAGGAAAAGGTGCCAATGCAGGCAGGAGCCCAGTACAAATGGGCAGCCTGCAGCACTGGGAGAAACAGCATGAGCGAGTGAGAGAGGGGAAGTGAGCAAGCTCAACAGAGGTCTATCATGACTGCTGCAGATTTCTTTGTGGGCAGGAAAAGGCGTCAACACAGGCAGTAGCCCAGTACAAAAGGCCGGTCTACTGCGCTGGCAGAAATGGAATGAGCAAGGGGGGGGGATAAGCGACCTCAATGGAGCTGTGTCGGGACTGCTGCACATGTCTTTGTGGGCAGACAAAGCTGGCAACACAGGCAGGAACCAAGTACAAAAGGGCAGCCTGCAGCAGCGGGAGACACAGAACAAGTGAGTGAGGGAGGCGAGCGAGTGAGCTCAACGGAGCTCTTGTTGGGATTGCTGCAGATTTCTTTGTGGGCAGAAAAAGGTAGCAATGCATGCAGGGGCCCAGTACAAAGGTGCAGCCTGTGGCGGCGGGAGAAACAGAACGAACGAGTGAGAGAGGGGGAGGGAGTGAGTGAGCGAGCTCAACGGAGCTCTACTGAGACTGCTGCAGATTTCTTTGTGGCCAGAAGAAGGCAGCAATGCAGGCAGGAGCCCAGTACAAAAGGGCAGCCTGCAGCACCAGCAGAAACAGAATGAGTGAGTGAGTGACAGAGAGGAAGTGACCCACCTCAACGGAGCTCTGTCGGGACAGCTGCAGATTTTTTTGTGGGAAGCAAAATGTGCCAATGCAGGCAGAAGCCCAGTACAAAAAGGCAGCCTGCAGCACCAGGAGATACAGAATGAGCGAGTGAGACAGGCAGAGTGAGCGACCTCAACAGAGCTCTGTTGGGACAGCTACGGATTTCTTTGTGGGCAGAAAAAGGTGCCAACGCAGGCAGAAGCCAGTACAAAAGGGCAGCCTGCAGCGCTGGGAGAAACACAATGAGTGAGTGAGAGAGGGGGAGTGAGCAAGCTCAACGGAGCTCTATCATGACTGCTGCAGATTTCTTTGTTGGCAGAAAAAGGCGGCAATGCAGGCAGGAGCCCAGTAGAAAAGGCCAACCTGCAGCGCCGGCAGAAACGGAATGAGTGAGTGAGAGAGGGGGAGTAAGCTACCTCAACGGGCCTGTGTCACGACTGCTGCAGATTTCTTTGTAGGCAGAAAAATCCACCAACAGAAGCCGGAGCCCAGTACGAAAGGGCAGCCTGCAGCGCCAGCAGAAACAGAATGAGAGAGTTCGAGAGGGGGAGTGACCCACCTCAACAGAGCTCTGTCGGGACAGCTGCAGATTTTTTTGTGGGCAGCAAAATGTGCCAATGCAGGCAGAAGCCCAGTACAAAAAGGCAGCCAGCACCAGGAGAAACAGAACGAGCAAGTGAGACAGGCGGAGAGAGCGGCCTCAACGGAGCTCTGTCAGGACAGCTGCAGATTTCTTTGTGGGCAGCAAAATGTTCCAATGCAGGTAGAAGCCCAGTACAAAAGGGCAGCCTGCAGTGCCAGGAGAAATGCAACAAGTGAGTGAGAGGGGGGAATGAGCCAGCTCAACAGTCCTCTATCGTGACTGCTGCGGATTGCTTTGTGGGCAGAAAAAGGCAGCAATGCAGGCAGGAGCCCAGTACAAAGGCCAGCCAGCAGCGCCAGCAGAAACGGAATGAGCGAGTGAGACAGGAGGAGTGAGCTAGCTCACCGGACCTGTGTCAGGACTGATGCAGATTTCTTTGTGGGCAGAAAAGTTGCCAACAGAGGCAGGAGCCCAGTACAAAAGAGCAGCCTGCAGCGCCAGCAGAAACAGAATGAGCAAGTGAGAGAGGGGGAGTGACCCACCTCAACAGAGCTCTGTCGGGACAGCTGCAGATTTCTTTGTGGGCAGAAAAATGTGCCAGTGCAGGCAGGAGCCCAGTACAATAGCGCAGCTTGCAGCACTGGGAGAAACAGAATGAGTGAGTGACATGGGACAGTGAGTGAACTCAACAGACCAATGCAATCAACATTCAGCATTGATAAATGCTTGTTTTATTTCTTGATCTGCTTTCCACTCAAATGCCTTACTTAGGTATAGTACTTGGTTCACAAGGTCATCATGACAGCAGCAGCAGCAGCAATAGCAATGGAAAACATTGCTCAGTTTCAATAACAACTCACTTGTATTGTTGTATTATGAAGAGAAACATAGAAGCATACAATCTGACAGCAGAAAGAGACCAGTAGTCAAAGCCACTGATTTATGGTCATTAAAATAATGAAATTCCATTTTCAAGATTTGAAATTCTGGGAATTGCACTGGTGATTGTTAATCTAATTTCTGGATTTTACCAGGATTATACTATCATTCCTTTAATATGTCAGTAAATAATCAGAATAAAAGAAGGCTTAATATACAGAGCAGTATATGAAGCAAATTGAAAATAGCACTGGAAGCACTTAGAAGAAAACATAAGTTGTGAAGATTTACTAATCTGGCCCAGAATGCCAAATTCCATTAAAATTCTTTTGTAAAAACAAAGTGAAGGCAACCCAAATTCTAGAATTTTACCAGGTTTTCTGGCAGAAACTGAAAAACAGTACATTTGCCAATTGCCCATCAAGTCTGCTCATATTTATTATTATTTCCCCCACCCACCTTGTGCTGGGATGAATTATTCACTCCCTGCCCTCCTTTTGCCCCAATATGACAGTTTAATAGATCTGTAAATAAGGTACTTTGATAAAACTCTAACAGAGGTGGTACAACATTAGTAGATGCGGGACCATGCAGTAGTACTACTACAACAGTAAGAAATCAACCAGATTAAAGTAGGACATTTTTTTTTTCATCCCACATGGTAGGGTTGTCTACAAATGCCCTTGCTGTTTCCCTTCTGATCTTGTTTCTCCAATACTCTATCCATCTAGCTATCATCTCTCCTTCATCTGTTGCTATGGAGTGTCAAGTACTGTGAGCAATAAGTTATACTAGGGTGGACGCTGTGCGAAATCGATGCATGCCCCTGGTGCAATGTGAAACTCAAGATGATATCAAAACTGTACCTTTAGCTAATTGGGAAATCTATCAGTTTTGTACATTTCTTACTAGTAAGTGCCTTATTATGCTTAGAAATTGCCTTCTAAAAAATTTCTAAACTGAAGCAGAACAATTTAAAATTAATTTGATTGTTCATGTTGCTATGGTATGGTTGTTGTGTTTATCTTGTTTAGAATACACATAAAGGGTCTGATTTTCAAAAGCCCTAAGATTTCCCCTGATGTGTCGAACATACAGCACAGGGGGCTTGCTGCATTCTCCTGATGCTGATCAGGATTTTCAGTCCTGTGTTCCAAATGCCACAAGTTAGACCACCTCTCCCTGGTCTAACTTGTACACATTTGGGGGACCCTTTTTACAGGGCTTGCACCAAATATTTGGTGCAAGCTGCCGTAAAGTCGTGAAACTATCGCAACTGCACCCAATCTACTAAAATTGGGCACAGCTGTATCAAAGGAGTTTATTGCAGTTGTGCCAAACAACAATGTTGATGCAGGCCCTGTTTCAGCCTTTGAAAATTGGGTCCTTAGTATCTTGCTACTTATTCATGTTGTTATGATGTGGAAATGTCCTTATCTTTTAAAAAGGGGAGCCAGTGTGCAGTGGAGAGTCTTTAAGAGGTTAAAGAGTATTTTATTTTTACCATATTAACATCAAGGGAAAACTTTGTTAGGAGTCCAGACATTTACATGAATGGTAAGCATGGAAATTATTTTATGCTTATGTGTGAAGAATAATGGCAACTTGCCTGACTGGGAAATCAACAGATAGGTGGACTGCCTTTTAATGTTTATAAATGCTTGAAACAGTGGGCAGAAACATTGAAAATCCCATTGCCTATGATGTTTTTCACAGTCTTTCTAGTTCAGAAAATGAACCAAGACTTATAATAAAAGACAATTAGTGCCATGACAAGACTCCTAGCCTAAGGAGCTGAATGGCGAAATGTTTAAATGGCCTGGTTCTTGAATATCTGTATATGGCAATTAATACTTATTTGCTTTTGAAATGTGCTCAAGTGATAATACTGCTGTCCTTTTACACAGCAAATTCTTTATAATGGGATGCCTTATGAGCTTTCTGATTTAACATTCGGCAGACTAAAAGCTAGTATGAGCAGTATTGCTAGGAGCATGGACTTCAGTATTTTAAAGTAGCTTTAATTTTATTTAATTTTATATTTTAGAATTTGTTGCAACTCTTACAAAAGGAACATTGTGGTGCAATTTTGTATCTATTAGCACTTTCTGTGTTTAGCAGCTTATCGTCTGAGGAGCGTGTTGCTGACATTTCTAAATGCATATTTTGAGAGTGAAATTTGGGACATCTGTGCTGCTTCTTCTATGGACTCTTTAAGTGATAGGGAAATCAATACCATAAAAAAGATGGACTCTGGCATAAAATAGGAGCTATTCTTTGTCCACTGCTCATTTGCAGTGGATTTATGTACACTGTTTTAGGATGGATCTGATAAATTAGGGCCTTAAGTTTCACGTACTGTATGTGGGCAAGAGAACATGTGGACCCTTTCAGGGATAAAAACTGAACCATGTCTACCATGTGAACCCTTCAAGAGCCTCCAGCCCATAATTATTCCTGAAGAACTGTAATTTAAAACTATGAAAGATTTAAGGGCCCTACTGCACTAAATCAAACTTCTGCTAATTATTATAAATAATGGATGTGTTATTCTATTAGTGAAATGCCTGATGTCCTTCGTGGTAATGCAGCAAAGCAAAATTACTGAGCCCAAGAAAAAACTCACATTTTTTTACACTCATGTTGATGTGAAATCCCTTTGGATAAGTAGGAACTGGAATCTAATAAGCAGTTCCTTAGATATACTGATTGATATAATTGCTACCTATTCAGTGTGCTTGCAGGAAATGTTGCACATTTTATATTTTATATTTTAATAGATACAGATAAGAGGTCCAAAATATAATTTGGTCTCTGTCTGTTATCTGATTATATGTGTGTATAAATATATATATATATATATGTGTGTGTGTGTGTGTGTGTGTGTGTGTGTATGTGTATTATATATATATATATATATATATATATATATATATATAGTGTAACTGAATACTGACTTATGAGGCCTGATTTCAAAATGCGTTATGCCTGGCGCAAGCGCTATTTACGTCAAATCCGATGGCGTAAATTGCACCTTGTGTCAGGCATAACGCAAGTCATGATTCCAAGCTGTGACTTGTGTCATGCTGTATGCAGGTTGTGCCAAAGGTGGGCTACTCCACTCACTACACCCGCAACCCACAGCGGCATCGCACAAGGGTGGGTTACAGCAGCAACCGTTCCCTATTCCAGGTGGGCGGCTGCTGTAACCTACTTACGCCATTCCAGAAAAGGAAATGGCAGAGCAGGGTTAGACCAGCTAGGAGGTGGTCTAAAGAGCATCCGTCTTAGCACAGTAACAGAAATTACAGTAATGTGCTCCCCATGCTCCCCTGCCCTGTCATGCCCCCCAACCCCGAACTTTGGGGACCCCCGGTATCCATTTCCATCACTGCCATGCCAACTGGCCAGCCCTCCCCAATGCCCCCAGGTGATTGCCATTGCGTTTTGGGGTGGGGAGCTCCAGGGGGGCTAGTATAATGTGTGCAGCGACTTGCGGAACCCAAGTCTGGTATGCCACTCCTTTAGGGATAGCCTGCAGCTGCCACAAGTCATGGGCATAAGTGCCGGGGACCCTACTTGTCCTGGAAAATGGTGCAGGGTCCCCAGCGTATCGCCGCATGGTGCAACTCGCATATGCCCATGAGTTGCGCCATACATTTTAGAATCAGGCCCATGCTCTGCATTTGTATGACTTGTTTTGAGCTTGTCTTAGTTTTAGTATATAGTAATGGCTTTACTGCCAATCAGTAAAACCTTTTGACTTTGACTTTATAAATGATATAATTATTAATCAGTTAGGATTGTCTATTTCTAAACAATCCACACACTCTTTTAAGAGGGTCTCTAATACACACAGCTACAAAATCCTGATGTTTTTCAGTTTAGTTGTCATAGTCACATCACATACAGGAGTTTCTCTAATTTTCTACAAACTAAAACATTTTTAATTTAAATTCAAGTTTTATTGTTTAAACCAAAAGTCTACAACATGAGTTATAATATGTTTATAATATAGAATATGATACAATTTGATATGATATGATATGATATGATATGTGATATGACATGATATGATATAATGTAATGTAATATAATGTAGAGAATAATGGATAGGCAAGTGTGTGTTATGGATTTTTTTTACACACTTGAGGTGTGTGATGACACATACACCTCGAGAGCGAAGCTCGAGAGGTTTATGATGTCATCACACACCGAGGGTGTGTAAAAAATTACTTAAACACACACTTGCCTATCCTTTATTTTTTATAATTACTGGTGCAGGGAGTGAATGCCAACATCTTTCACACTGACACACACACACACACACACACACACACACCACAGCACACACACACATACACACAGAGAACACACACACATACACACACACACTCACACTCCCTGCCCCATAAGGACGTTTCTTCTTTTTTTTTTGTTTTGTTATTTTCCCTTTAAAAAATAATGCTGCTGTTGACTAGGCAGAAAAGTCCAATCAGAGTCTCACACACTGGGTAGGACCAAAGCCTTGACCAAAACGCAACAATGGCAGGACCAACTAGATAGATTTTTTTGTTCCAAAAGGCAGGATCAACCAGATAATAACAAAAAAAAAAAAAAAGAAACCAACTTTCATGTGAGGAGGGTGAGAGGCAAACAATTAAGTTGGGCGAGCAGCATTGGTCCTCGGTAACGGAAAATAGCCACCATCTTTTGTAAAAATGTTCTGCATGCCCTCACACAGATTGAGGGCCAATAAGGTGGCGCACTACAAATAACTGATGCTGGAGGACACTGATAGTGAAAGAAAGTTTTGTCAAACACTGTATTAACCAGATTTCGGGTTATTACAGCATTTGACAGAACTTATAATCAGGTTGATAAATAGGGTCACTAGTAATTATATAAATATAACAGTTTTTTTTTTTGCATCACTGCATTTCTTTGCAATCCTCTCTTATATTTTAAGTAGCAAGTGCTATATAATATGTCTTTGCTATCCCAGATTGTATTATCCTGGATATAATATTTTTCTTTAACATATGGTTTTATTTATAAAGAGAGATTACATGAGCATATTATTAAGACTGTAACATAATATTTTTTCCTTGAAAACATTTTGCTAGTTGTCTTGCAGGTATTTGTGAATATATTTGCTTGTAACAACAGCACTTTAGCACTTTTTCATAGGACACAGCAATGTATTTGCATTTTGGCACATTATTTCCTTTTTGCACCATTACATTAAGGAGCCCACTGTCTATAGGCACATTACACTTATACCTGTTATGCTCTGAAGAAGACACTTGTGTTGCTGAAACATCAGCATAACATGCTTAGGCATGCTGGTAGCAAAAGGCAAGTTGGCTACCCATGGATTTAGGTCCAGCAGCAAGTCACAAAGCAAGTTTATGTAATTTTTATTACTGTAGCTTCTTCATATGCCATTGATTTGTAACCTCAAGCGTGCAGAATAATATCACCCTGAGGGCTGGGAAGTAATACTGACCTGATCTAATTTGTTGCCTGAGTGTGGGTTGAGTAGGGGAATCTGCTGTTCACTTCTACTTTGCAAGTGTAATCTAATTGTGGATAGAGTACTGTTTAAAATAAATAATGTATATTAAAATCCTTGTTGTGCAGACTTACCTTTTTCTTTCCTATAAGGAAGAGGATATTTTTTGTAAACAGCATTGGTTCCGGTTGGATGATTTATAATATATTTACATGTGTAGTTGCATACATAAATATAATCTATCAGCAGAAAAAGGCCTGTTGACTCATCGGGCTGGATTTTCAAAGGTCAGAGAATGACGCAGGGTGCTTGCATCAAAAATAACTGATGCAAAGAGCAGGATGCATCAAACCTTGCACCAATTCTGATTTTCAAATGATGCTTGCATCAAAAACAGGTCTGCATGCACCAGAGTGGCTTTCCCCATAGTTGTACAATGCCTGCACCATGTCAGAAGGGATGCCTGCATCACTGAAATGATGCATCATCCCCTTATTTGGGATTTTCAAGGAATGTGAGTCCTGTCCTTGTGCCTCAGATGCATGTCACTATTAGACCAGCCAGAGTTGACCTAAGGGACACTAGAGCATATAAAGAGGCCCACAGCAGGTAGTCAGACCTAACTATGCTACTAATAAGGGATAGTACTCTCCTGTAGGACTAGTTTAGAACATTTTGGGGGCTTAGTCTTGGCCATTTCATCTGCCATATTTTTTGACTTGGCTTGTGTCATTCTTGTCCTTTGTGTCATTTTTCACTCAACTTGCACCATTTTTTTACTTAACTTGCACCATTTTTACTCAGTTTGCATCATTTTCTTTCCTAGAGTCATTTTTATGACTCAGCTCGCACCATTTGTGACTCAACATGTATTATTTATTTTGGTGCAGCTTACGTCATTCTTGTTCCTTGTAATTTTGGTGATGCAGTGGACCTCTTGCGTCAGTTTGGGGGACTCTGTCACAGAGAATGCTCTTCTTACAAAATATGGCTCACAGTATTTGGCATACCTAGATCTGACACAAGCTGGTTGTTTGACGCATCTTGTGTGGATCTAAGGGCCTTTTGAAAATCCAGCCCCTCATGTCTGCCCATTTCTGTCTGTCTAATGTTGAATGAGAGAGCCCTAAAGACCATGATTTGTTAAACATATTTTGAGATGGTTCTTATTGGTGCAATATTATCCACTCTAAAGCCAACTGTATAACGCAAAGCTGAGTCTACTACATGATAATATTATGTAGTGCTACAGTACCACCAGGTGGAATTACAGGGTTTTTAGCACTTATCCACCTCATTTCCCCACTCTCATCTGCCACTCTTACAGCTCCCCCTACCCTGACCCCTTGAATCCTCTGCAGTAAGAGTTCATGATAGTCCCTGCAGGTAATGCTCCTTCTTCCTAATGGTGGAGAACCCAGATGGTGAAGATTCACAAGTGGGGAGAATAAGCCATCTTGTGGTGGCTGGCACATGATGCCCGGTATAGGGACCATTTGAAACTAGTCAGCACAGACCACATCATTTCCCTAATAATCATTAGTGAGGGACCAGTATGGGAGACTCCTACTCTGAATGATCCCCCTCTCCCTGTACTGCTAGGGGACAATCAGGCAGAGGTTTTGTAGATTTTACTGGGATCCATGCTCAGCATATGACAATCAGAATGGGATCCCATGGAGGGATGGAAAACCTGGGTAACACGCATGGTGAATATACATATACACCTACAGGTTATTGGGCTGTCTGCCTAAGTTATTTCTAAGGAACTATGGCTTGTATTGTTCTCTTACATTAAGTACCTCACATCCTTTTGTTGTTTCACAGCATCCCTAGAGTTGCAAGTTTACAAGTTTGATGATATGTTTCGTATACATCATCAAGTGCTTCTCACTCTGGGCTCACCTAACTGACCCAGGCAGAAGGTCAATAATTTGTAGTATATTTCTACACTTACATGAAGCATGGAATTATAAGGTTTACACACTACCTTGTCTGTCTCTTCCATCAAATGCTGACACCTTTGACTCTTGCTACTAGCCCTTGCTGGGAATCAGATCTGAAAACACTACCTCAAATTCAGTGACTTGAAACATTCAATACAAAAGAAATTCCCATTCGCTGGAAGGTTAGACTCTGATTTCATGCACTGCAATCTCAAACACCACCAGCACCACCACAAGAACTCACTCTGCTGTTACTGTTTCTCAGCACTGCCATTTGTGGCTTTCACTTCTAGATGGTAGAGTACTGTTTTATTTAAATATATACATATATATATATATATATATATATATATATATATATATATATATATATATATATAATGTCTTCCTTATTTCTAAGGCAGAATCATCAGTCTTCAACAAAAAAAATGACACTGTGAATGTTGGGTTACATCTGCCCCCTATAGGTTCTTATCCCAGTCTCCTTTGTTCCTCCATGGCTTGCCCTCCATGTTGGGGTTCCTGGGGTGTGCAGCTTCCCTGATTAGGTCAGGAATCTACTTTGGGAGGTTGGTGCCTGGTTGGTGGGGCAGGGCCACTGGAGAGTTAGCCACCATCCTTTCATCCAGTGAATTTGTTTTCCATTTTCTTCTCTGCAGCTTGCTGGCATGCAATGGTGTGGCATGCACACATGCATGTAGCGATGCATGAGTATGTGTTGGTATCCATCAGCAGCCCCCACAACCCTGTATCAGCCTTTACATTCACTATTGCCCAGCCTCAGCTAGGTGGCAGTCAAAAAGTGGAAGAATGAATCTCCCCTCACCATAGGAAGTGAGTTGTCCAGTGGTATGCTCATACAGTAGTTCCTTCTCCATCCAGCTCCCCTGCAGTGAAGCCCTATCAGTATATTACCTGACTGGCTCAATTTAAAGGAATTGTATTATGTTGTTTCATATTAATTTGTAGGCAGAATCAGTCAGTGATCATCTCATCCACATAGCTGCTGCCAAAAAACATTGTCTTGGGTGGGTCCTAGAAAATTAATTAAGGAGTTGTAGACTAGTTACCATGTGGATATTCTACAGTACAGATACAGTATTGAGGGGTTTTCATAACAACAAATATTAATGGAGGCTTCCTTTGATGTACAAATATGCAAATTTTGATGAGGGTGCAAGACACATGGGTACAGTGAAGCCTGCCACAATAAAACAAAATTCTGCAGAAGTTTGCAGCTGAGTTACTGCCAGAAACAAGACAATTTCAATGGGGGTTAAACCCATTTGTCATGCAGGAAACTGTGACACTAGGCTTCATCCTGTTGGGCTCTACTGTATATATTTCACTACCATTGGCATTTTGAGAAGTTAAAACACCACATTAAATGGAGATATAGCCCAGACAAAAATGCTGACAATGCAAAATCAAAATGTACGAATGCTAGAGACATTAAGAGCTGCACAGGAGATAGGCACTCTATGTAAAAAAAAAATCAAATCCTTCTGTAAAAACTGTGCTGTAGTCTTTATCAGTGTGGATAAGTTTGATATAAAGTTGACATAACAATTTCACAATTACAGCTATGATATGATTTCCAAAAAACTTACTGGCATGTGGCCTGAGCAATAACTATTTGTTTCACGGAATGAATATTTTCAGTATTACTTGTAAGCCTCAAGTAAGTTGCACAACCTTGAATATAACATACAGTATTGTTAACCATATGTTAATATATGGTGATCAAGTAAGTAATTAACAGCAGTCTTCGGTAGGCATCCTTTAAGTCTTGCACCAATAAATGGTAATGTATGAAGGGTGACTCAAAGCTCATCAGTGAACTATTGGGAGACACTTGATGAAATACGCCATTTGTTCATTTGATTATGGATTAGTTAATTGACAGGAATGGGTATTATGGATATGAGTAAAATGCCTTTGTTATAAATTTTAACTCGAGATTTTGTTTGTTCTTTTGTGTAACTAGGTATGGCCCAGATGGCACATAGACTGTCTGGAGGGGCAACCTGGAAGCACAAGGAAATTAAGTGACTTTCTCAGGACTTAGAGTATAGAAGTAAAATTTGTGGGAATAAACCTAGGCTTGTTGGTCGTACTGAGCTTATTCACAACTCATTGCTTTAACTTCTAGGTTGTGTCAGCCAGATTATGTGTAAATTTGTTGTCTAAAATATTTATTAGGCAGCTGGCCTGCTGGTGCAGCAGTAGCACTACTGCTTGTGATGCCATCTACCCAAGTTTGGGAATGAGCCTAGGAGATGGAGGACTGGCCAGGGGGAGGAGGCTTGAGCATCGAAGGGACCATTCACCTTCTCTGGGAGGGAGGGGGTTGAGGCTTGGTGCTTGGCTGGCCTCTGGAAGAGGCCAGAGGGACAGTAAGTGTCTGAACCATTCAAGAGGGGTTGGGGCTTGACATCTGGGTGCATGTCAGGCCCCCAAAAAACAGGAAAATCAGCTCTTGGAGCACTGAGGAGAGGGAGTGCATGGTGGCGACCCCATAGCTCCTACCTTCCTGTCCTGTTTGGGTGCCTGATGACACAAGAAAGATTTTGGGGTATATGGACCCCACCTCATACCCACCTGGGGGGTACAGCCACAGCTTCATGGGGGTTCACTCACAGGTTCAGGTAGGTGGAAAGAGGGGCACACACCATTGGTAACTTCCGATGAAGCAGTACTCTGGAACAGGGGGGAGGATAAAAACAGAAAGTAACATATATATATATATATATATATATATATATATATATATATATATATATAAATACACACACACACATATTTATTTATTAGCCATAACAGTCATGTCATTTAATTTGATTTTCTAGATGTTTTAACTATATGGTTATACAAGTGTATATAATGGCCTATGGTATATTAATCAACTTTTGGTATTCAAGAATCACATAATTTGTTAGCTTTATCTTACCCCATTGTTCATGAGACACTTTTACATTGATAGCTTCAGTTTGCTTTGTTTTACTCTTGTTTTTTTATTCCACTGTAAAAAGGCAGTGCTGAACAGAGACTGCAGAAAAAACACAAGAAGGGTACAAAACATTTTTTTTAACTGAGAAAATGCTTCAGTAGCAGGGTAACACAAAACTGATAAAGCCCTAGAAAAGCGCTTAATGAATTTTGGATGATGTGTTTTGTTCATTGTTGAACGTGAAATTTTGCATTGTGTTCGGTCTACGGAAAGGACTGAGCTTTGAAATTCTACAGTGAAATCCATGTATTCTATCCAGTGACAGACCCCTCAGCAAAATGGAAGGCCCAGTACCATTTTCTCCTTGGCTAGCAGTGGTGTTTCTTCAAATCCAGTATGAGATGTAGTAACCAGTTATGCTGCTAATGTTGGAAGCACACCAGACTAAATATTTTCAAAAATGTAGTTTTATGTCAGATAAACATCCTGTACAGTAAAGAAAACAAAATGTAATATTAAATGCACACTGAAAATAGAAAATAGAGTTAAAATCGAAGGTTTCAACAATAAGTCTTCGTCAGGAATTATCTAAAAGAGAAAGAAAGCAAAGTTAGTGGAAAGGTAAGGGGAAAATGATGGAGTATATAGGAGAAAACTGATAATATGCAAGGTAAGAATAGCAGCTGAAAAACTAAAAGGTGATGATGGGTATGAAAAGAAATAGTAGGAGTGAGTGAGCTGAGGACGCCTCAAATGGAGATTAATTAACAGGGCATAGTAAGAAAGCTGATAGGTGACAAAGATGGGGGAAGGAGACAGAGACATCTAGAGAAAATGAAAATGGATATGCACACATAGCTGGAATGCTCATTTGAGTAGGCCCACTCATACGCACTGGATAGAAGTGTGTGAAGCCATACCCACTCAAGTAAACATACCATATGCACATACAAGCAAATATATGATGGGAGGGTAAAAAGGACAAACTACAGTGATAAATTATAAGAAGGCTAAATGATGTTAGTATAAAATAGGCCTACCATTTAAACCAGAGGGCTGCTGAGAGCCTAGGCAGGGAATACGCTTAGTTTCTATATTTATTTATTTGATCAGTATCCTAAAAACCCTGTTGAAAGACTCAAGACAGAAAGACCATTGGAAATATGGTCCTTGGAGGTAAAATGGGATACAAAGGGTTTATCAGTGTCTCAATTCCTTACTGTCCTGTAATGTTCCCTCAGTCAGTAAGCCGGGTGTCTGCAAGATGAAGATAACAGAATATTTCCTGCAAAACAAAATTGACTGTGCAGGTTATGCAGTGAAGATGATTATTTTGCTGAGCTGGCTCAAATAATGCACAGTTTACCGTACTAATAGAGGATACACAGAAAGCACTGTGGATAGAACACTCTTCTGGGTCTGTGACATGCTCAGTATCCTTGACTGTCACAGGAGGGATACTCTCACACAACAATGATGTATTCCACTGGTGCTTACGTTCAGTTCTAAGACCCCTTCTCTTTACAGAACCATCAGTAGAAATGTTCCTATTCTGCACTTGATCCTCCTATCAAAACTTCCTATACAGAGCCACCAACTGCCTCCAACCATTTAGAACCTCCTAGTATATAACAGTTATGTCTTGAAGGGATTTACTAATCTTAAAGTGGACTAAGCAATGGGCCAGATGGGGTGCATCCAAGGGTATTGAGGGGGCTCAGGGAGGTACAAACTGCACCTCTGATGAGTCTATTTAACAGATTATTGAAACAAAAATGTGGTTTCAGAGGACTGGAGGAAGGGAAATGTACTGTAATCCCACTTCACAAGAATGGTAGCAGAGAATAGGCTGGCAATTATAGGCCAGTCACCTTGACTTCAGTACTGGAATCACTGCTGAAGGAAAGGATTGTGAAATATCTTGAATCCAATGGGATATAACGCAGTATGGAATTATGGGGGGAGGTTGTGCCAAATTAGTCTGATAGAGTTCTTTGACTGGGTGACCAAGGAATTAGATCAGGATGGAGCAGAGGATGTGGCCTGCCTAGATTTTAGTAAAGCTTTTGACATGGTTTCACATAGGAGGCTAATAAGCAAGTTGGAAAGCTTAGACATTTGTCCAAAGGTGGAAGACTGGGTAAGGAATTGATTAGGGAATAGGTGACAGAGGGTGGTGGTAAATAGAGTTCACTCCGAGGAAAGGAGGGTGACCAGTAGGGTGCCTGAGGGATCAGTGCTGGGACTGGGTTCTCTGTGATGACTTTATACATGATGTTGCAGAGGAGCTGGAAGTGAAGGTCTCTTTATTTGCAGATGATGCCAAAATCTGCAATATGGTGGACACTAGTGGGGGTAGAAAGGATGGGCAGAGACCTGAGAAAATACAAGGAGTGATCAAGGGTATGGCAGCTGTGTTTCAATACAAAAATAGTGCAAAGTAAAGCTCTTGAGGCACAGAAACCTAGGAGCAGAGTGAAAAATGGGATGAGTGCTACTGATGACCACCAAGCAGGAAAAAGACCTGCAGGTGATTATATCGAATGACCTAAAGGTGGCCAGACAGTTCAACAAAGCAGCTGGGAGAGCTAGTGAGATACTGGGGTGTAAAGGAAGGGGTATAACTAGCAGAAAAGGGGAAGAGATATTCTCTCTGTATAGATCACAAGTAAGACCTTTCCTGGAGTACTTTGTCCAGTTCTGCAAACCACATCTCTGGAAGAAAATAGACAGAGTGGAGGTGGTCCCGAGGAGGCCAAGTAAAGTGGTGCAGGGTATGCATCAGAAGGTCTATGGGAAGAGACTTAGGACCTAAATATGTATACCCTGGAAGAGAGGAGTGAGAAGAGGATATAATAGAGACCTTCAAAAAACTAATGGGGGGTTAAAAAGGTACAGGATTGAAGTATTTTTCAGAAAAAAGGTGCTTAAGGACAAGGGTGCATGATAAGAAGTTGGGGGGGTAAATTCAGCAAAGATGTGAGGAAGTGCTTCACAGAAAGAGTGGTGGATTACTGGAACAGTCTCTCAGCAGAGGTGATGGGGTTCAGGAATGCATGGGCTAGGCATAAGGTAATCTTAGGGAAAGGGAAAGGGAAAGGGGATTGAATGGGCTGGAGATCATGTAGGATCTGTGATTACACAATAGACAGGGAAAATGGGTAGAGTAGGTGGGCCAAGTGGTCCTTACCTGCAGGCAAATTCTATGTTTCTATGTCTCCATGTAGCCTCCATACACCTAACAAGTCCTTCCTACCAGGTACCAAAGCTTGCAGCACATCCTGCTGTTATACCTGCATATATTTTTCTAGTGTCACTGAAATTCAAGGTCTCACAGTTGTTTTTCACATCACCAAGGACTTCCCTTACATTTCTAGTAATGTCATATATTGTATTCTTTGCTGGAAGTGTGCAGCTGTCTATATCAGGGAAACTTGCAGACACCTGGCTGACAAAGACAGGGAACATTACAGGGCAGTAAGGATTGGAGACACAGATAATACACCGTTTTACCTCCAGGGACCACAAAGTCAATGATCTTTCTGTTTGTGTCCATCATCAGGATTTATGAGATGTTCACCAAAGAAAAAAAAAAACACAGAAACCAAGCTTATCATCGACCTAGGCTCCAAGCAGCCCTTCAGTTTAAATGACAGACTTATTTTCTACTAACATCTTTCAGCGACCTTATGGTTTACCACTGTAGTCTGTCCTTTTTAACCCCATCCCCTGTCATATCATTGCTTTCATGTGTGTGGTACATTTTCTTGTGATCATATGCCTTCACACACTTCCTTCTGGAGTGTGTGTGCGTGGGCGCATACTCAGAAGGGCATTCCAGATGTGTGCATATCTATTTTCATTTTCTCTAGATGTCTCCTCCTCCCACCCTTGTCATCTTTCAGCCCATACCTCTCAACCTCCTGCCTTCAAATCAGGGACAAGTGGCTAAAATAAGGAACCCATTTAAAATAAATAGTATTAGTAACTCAACAATCATGCCATATTATTTGACTTGGTGTAAAAGGCATTTTCTGAAGGAGAACTAGGCAGTAATAAAACCTGACATTGTGTTATGCTTTGAATCCCTACTCTTCTGCAGCACAAATCCCAAATTTAGGAGGGGCAGTGGAAATGTTGTAGGCAAAATATGGGACATCCCTGAAAATCAGGCACAATTAAGAGGTATGTTTCAGCTTTCTCACTATGCCCTGTTAAATATTTCCCACTTGAGGACTCCTCAGATCATTCATTCCTACCATCCATTTTCATACACATCGTCACCTTTTTGTTTTCCAGCTTCTATTCTTATGCAGCCTGTTATCACTTTTCTCCTAGACCCCCCATTTTCTTTCCTCACATATATAACCCTTATTTCCCTGTATCTCTCCACTAACTTTGTTGTTTTTTTCTCTTTCTGATGATTCCTGAAGATGTATTGTCAAAACTATGAGTCTAACACCTTGTGTCTGTTTTCGGTGTGCTTATAACATCAGCTTTTTGTTTCGTTTTCAGCCCTCACGCTGATGAGGCACCTCATTTGTTTGTATTTTTGCATTCTGTACTTTAGACAATTCTGTTTTATTAGGACAAATTCACTGGCAAATTGTCATTAGTTTTGCTGTTTAATGCATATTTCAAACCGCCAAGTGTCTTGTTTTTTACCTAATGCTGATAAAAAGAAAATAAATACAAGCAAACAAAAGTTGGCAATGTACCCATTCTCAGTCATTTACAGATACACTCTACATTTATCTGTACAGCCAATTATAATTTTATGAGGCATGATACACAGGTCTACATCAAACTTATCACCGTGCTTGGATGCACATGTGCTACCCACATCATTATAGACGTCTATGCTTGACTACTTTTGTATATTAGGAACACTCATATGTAGGGTTAATAGCAATTAAAGTATAACAACTAATTTGATATCCAATCATCATATATTCTTCGTTCACTACATACAAAATTATTTATAATGCTCCAGTCTGGAGCTTCTGCTTCCTCTAGGAGTAGCTAAAAAAAATTAAGAAAGTAAAAGGCATTAAAAAGAAAACAATTCATGACAGGTTAAAGTTCTGTTCTACAGTACTCTAAGTTGGCTTTTATGTGGTCAAGCCCATACCTTATTATGCATATAGCTTTCTGTAACAGCATGATGGCTCATCAATATAAGTGCTTTATGCTGCACACAAAATAATGCACGAGATTTTGTGACACTACATCACTTTTTTATGTCACTATTTTTTTTTTTTTGAGTTTAGGAATCATTTAAATAATAATGTTTTCTAAGAAAAGGGGGGTCCAGGAAGCAAAGCCCCTGGAGATAATATGTTTTCTCCACAAAGCTTTTTCTCCCTGGTTGCAGGAGGGGGAGGGGGTTCATCCTCTCTCCACGTCCCTTGCCATCAACTACCTCCCCTCGGGAGTCACCCACTGCACCTGCGATTGTCCTCTGTGACTGAGTAGAGGCCACAGAGGACTTCAAAATGTACACCTGGCTAGGAACAATTCAGCCAGAAACTGACTGGTAGATGAGGCCCTTGATATGGACACCACACCAGTGCCACAGCATCACAGACAAATGGTCAGGTATGGCCTTCCAACTGCTAATGAATAGAAACCAGATAATGATCCCTGTATTTTGATTCTATACCACAAGGGCTGGGGAGCTACCAAAAAGAAAATTAAGCCACAGCAGAAAGAATCTCCATCCTCAACATGACATTACAGTCAGAGCCACAGCAAAAAAAACATTATACTTCCTCGGAATATTCTGGAGGCAAGGTGATGGGAACCAGATTTGCCCCACTCCAAATGATTAAAGCTAACTTTACATGAGCTGAGCCCCAGACTCAGAGATAGAAACATATTGCCTTAAAGTGACCAATCCAACAAAAATATGAGCTCCAGCCGAAGCCCCCAGCACAGTCCAAACTTACCAAACTGCCTCAAAGAATGCTTCCCAGCTCTGAAGATGCATGGATCCATGCCTACACAGCTGCCACTGCTTTCCCACTGAGCTCCAAACCACAAGAACAAGGCTGATTTTACTCCACTAAACTTGGCAAAATGTCCAGTTTTATACTTCTGGGAACTAAATATTCAAACACCCCTTCCTGCCTCAATTGGGTGTGTGGTATGAAGCCACATTCAATTAATAATGTAAACATGCTGACTGCAAATCAGCAGCCCCAATGAGTTCAGCACCAAATAATTACAATAACACCTTTAGATTCTTGTTTACAAATGCTTGTGCAAATCCATTTATTAAAATGTAAAAGTCCTAACATACCATAGCTTTAGTCCATAGAAACAATGTGCTGCATAAACTTTACATCATAAGGCAGTTAGTAACTTAGGACAGTTAGGGTTCAAGTTAACACCAAAAAGGTAGGGAAATGTGGCATTATGGTCTCCAACCCTAATTCCCCACTGCCAACCCCACCCCCAGGCTTTGAGCAGACCGTCACTGACATTCAAGGACTGACTTCAATGACAGCAGCACAAGAGTGTCATGTTGTCAGACTATCTGAGCAGACTTCTCAAGCTGCTCATGTGTCTTTCCCAGCAAACGTTTAAGTGGCATGCCAGTCAGTTTGATTGAGTCAATAATTGCAGCTCAGTACATGAAAAAGTAAAGAACAATAAACTTTTGATTACAATGTGAATGGTAACGCTACCGGTCCTTTCTGTTGCTGAGTGTTCCTTGCCTCAAGGATCTCTGTTTAAACTAATTGCTCTGCTCTGATCTCAGAAATATTAATAATCAGCCCCCTCTATTTCTTGATAAGTGCAGTTTTTAAAATTGTTACTGCATGTAAATATCATGCATCCCACTGTCAGCTTAGCAGAATACAAAATTACACACAAGTGTGTGTACAGTGTGCGTGTCAGAAAACTCATGGTTTTAAATGCAGATCACTGGAACTGAAACTTGGAAGTCCTATCAGTGTTGAAAATCTGTCACCATTGTTGAATGCAAACTCCTGGTTGAAAAGCTATTCCATTTTTTTTATTACATGAGGTGACTGAAACTGTAGTTCATTCAAAGAGACACTACAGTATATATGATCTCCAGTGATCTGCATTTAAATGCAGAATTCTTCTGATACTCATGCTGTACATACACTTGAGTGTAGTTTTGTATTCAGCTAAGCTGACAGTGGGATGCAAGGTATTTACAAGCAGTTACAATTTTAAAAACTGTGCTTATCAAGAAATATGGGGGCCAAATATGAATGGTTCTGAGATCAGAGCAGATTGATTAGTTTAAATAGAGATCCTTGAGGCAAGGAACAGTCGGCAACAATGAAGAGCAGTGGCACTGGGTATCCGATCAAAATAGCGAGTCAAATATAACAACTCAAAAACAGTGAGGCAAATAAAGCACTCATCATTTGAGCTATGTGGTATTTACAGCACATGTTAAGTTTAGTGCTGTCAGAGGTATTACTCTTGTGTTCTACTTTTGTTGCTTGGAGATAGTTATTTTTAGTTGGGGGGTTCAGGGGGCTCATCCTTGACTTCTAATTGGGGTTTCGCCATCATTGTTTGGTGCTGTGTTGCAATGTGCCATTATAATTCTCACTTTTTCCATGTTGCTTATATTGCCCCTCTTGGTTTTGTGGGTGCGGTTTTGACATGGAACTGTGGCACTGCCATTCAGACTAAAATCAATAGACTTTTCTTTTTTATTTCTCATGTACTGTACTGCAATTATTGATTCACTCAAATTGACTGGTATGCCACTTAAATCTTTGTTGGGAAAGACATATGAGCAGCTTGAGATGTCTGCTCAGATATTCTGACAACATGATACTCTCGTGCTGCTGCCAGTCCTTGAATGATGCCAATGATAGTCAGCTGAAAACTGCAAACATAAAGAAATGGAAGTACATTTTAGGGACGTACATGTTTCAATCAGGAACTTGCTTATATGCATGTAGTAGAATAAAAATTACAGGACACAGTATGTATTGGTATTTACTTGACATTTTTCATCAGACACACAGACACACACACACACACACACACACACACACAGTACAAAGCTGAAATTTGACTTTTTTGTTTCTGTAGTTGCCATCACAGACCAACTCCTTTCACTTTCCTGATCCCCATTTAACAGCACTGAAACTGTTCTGCACATGCAGTACTTAAACTCCAAGCCTGACAGCCGAAGCAGACTCATACATGCTAAGAACCTGCTTTTTTAGATATAAATATCTTAAAAAAAACAAAGCTCTCAAACATCAAGCCTCACCAACCCACACAACCATGCAACATTTCACAATTCAAAGATTTATAGTTTTTATCTAAATGTGAGCAGAAATTCAGAAAAACACCAATTGAAATCAATGACAAATTAATTTTTGTTTGCATTTTAATCTTACTAAAAATACTAAACCAAGTTACATGGGACTTTCAGAGATTGTGGATTCTGCCATGGACAATGTATCCTGAAACTTTCACATACATCTGTAAAATCATCTTTCTGCAAGTGGCAAACAAAATATTGAGTTTAACATAGACATCACTAGCCACCTAACTCTAGGGGTGCTACTGTGCCCCTATTTAATTTGAAACCTTTTCCCATTATTGGAATGTAGAAATGATGTGGTGTTATACATACTAGAGTATTGGCTACAATGGCTGCACCTGTAGTTGCCCACTGGTAGAGGTGGCAACCAGATATCATTTGAAACACTGGTAGAACTGGTAGGAAGATGGTGGCCAGGCTGGGTGTGCTGTCGGCTGTTCTGTAACAGCTATAGTTGCAGTGGAGCATTTTTAGGATTTCTAGTACATTTTAAGTGCTTTTTTATAAGCGTTTTAAAAGCAATTTATTTTTCTTTTTTGTTGTGTTTGCCCATTTTGCTAATTTTTGGCTGCTGCTTTTGATAATTTTTGTGTCCCTATCAGCTGTTTTGAGTGGGACTGGTTGATGTGAGTTGATCTACTGGCCTGAGAAAGTATCTGTTTTCTTCTCCGACTGTGACTTCGATCCTAGATTTTTGCCTGAAGCAGGAGTGAGCCTGGTCCTTTAGCTGACAGTGCTGGTCTTCTGCGGTCGCCCGCACTCACTGGAGGACATGGGGTGCATTTTCTTTCCCTTGACCCCTGGATGATTTACTTCATCGTTTGTGAGTACTGCTGGCTGGATGTCTGTTTCAATCCTGGATTTGTTCAGTATGTGGTTTGCTCAGTGAAGATGTATTTTTGGAAGATTGTTTATTTCGGTGAAGGTCTGCCTCTTGGATTTTGGATCTGCAACTTCTGGCACTGTGAGCCTTGGATTTGTAACTTCTGGCATTGTGAGCCTTGTGGAACAATGGCGGTGGATTTGGGGATTGTAGTTGGCACAATTTGTAGCCGGTAATTATGCCCATCTAACCAGTGACCCGTTTCTGGGCTGTAGCAGCACAGGGGTTGAGCGTTCTCCACTGGGGTGCCGGTGGCTGATAATTTCTTCCCCTAGGAATCCCCGGAGGACCTATTTAATTGGGTTCTGTAGGGGTTATTTGGTAACTGGTGTGGCCTGGTGGTGGACCCTGGACTGGATTTTTGGGCCATCTGGCTGCAGAGCTAACTGGTCCTGAAGAGGATTCTTTGGATTTCCTTCCTGGATTTGGTTCTGGTCAGACCTACATCCTTTTTTCTTTATTGATCATTGAGAGTGTTTGAGACATTATTTATTTAAGTTTAGCTGTGGAAACTTTGGATATTTTGTTTGCCTGGCTATCAAATCATTGTGGCAGTGAGAGTACCATACCAGTTCTCTAAGCACTGGTAGTTAGAGTGCCAGAGGCCTGGGATCCTTCAAACTTTCTATTCATGACATTTTTTATGCAGACTCTGTGGTGAAATTTCTGGAGGCTTTGCTTTTCTTTTCTTCTTATTTTTTGATCATTGCACTGTTTGTGGTAGTGAGAGTACTATTACAGTCTCTCTGGCCATTAGTAGTGAGAGTACAAATTGCCGGGGTATTTCAGATATTACTATTGGTGTCACTTTTCATATTAGGTTTGCTGTAAAATTTTGGACATTTGATTTTTTTTTGTTTTTATAAAATTATTTTGGCAGTGAGAGTGCCAGAATAGCTCTCTGTGCACTGGTAATGAGAGCGCCAGATGCCCGGGGACTTTTAAATATTATTTTGGTGTGAAGGGATTATTTTATTTTTTGTCTTGTTATTTTGTTGTTTTAGTTTATTTTTGGGTTTTATGATCTTAGTTTCAAACTGCAACTATTTTAGGATTTTATTTCATAAGGAAATTAGGATTACCTGGTGTAGAATTTTAGCCATAGTTTGGTGGTTACTTATTTGTGGAATATGCCTGTTTGTTTCCCTGGTCCTGTACTATTCATCCTCCTCTCTCTGTGCCCTCCTCCCATTCTCCCCCTTCCCCTCCCTGCTTCTGTTTACCAGTGCTGTCATGCGCTGGGGATTGCTTTCAGGGGGTGTGGGGGTGGGTGTGATGGAGGGGGCAGACATTGGAGTTTGAATGAGTGGATCTCTCACATAGGGGTAGTTAAGATCAGAAGACAGCCTGGGGTGAAATGGTGCCTGGAACGTGGTGGTCCATGTCTAGTCCCCATACCCAAGGACACCACCTCTTTGGGTAGGCAACTAGCTGGGACAGCTCATGAACACTGTCCAACTCGGGCACTGTTATGCAATGCCAGATCAATTAAGAACAAAACTGCACTTATTGCAGATTTTGTTAGAACAGCTGATCTGGTTTGCATCACCGAGACCTGGTTGGATAGAAATGCTGCTCTCATTTTGGAGGCAGCTATTCCTCCTGGGTACTCGGTGATGCATCACCCGAGATTGGATCATGGGGGGGGGGGGTAGCGGTCTGTTTTAAGATTGATTTGGACTTCACGAGCGTTCAACTTCAAGTTTATTGCAGGAAAACTCCATTGAGCAAACTCATTCACAAGGAGGTCCTGTGACATAAACACTTAAAGTACAAACACAGATAGGTAATAACAGTATATACATGAAATGCACGTTACATGATACAGGCTGGATATACATACAAGGGTACCACATAGGGTGACCGCAGGTGGTAAACATTGATATGAGACAGGGAAGCAACTTAGGTTGCATACTGATAAATGAAACATGATGACTGGTGTGTGCAA
The DNA here is from genome assembly GCA_016271365.2 of Neoceratodus forsteri. Classification (NCBI taxonomy): domain Eukaryota; kingdom Metazoa; phylum Chordata; order Ceratodontiformes; family Ceratodontidae; genus Neoceratodus; species Neoceratodus forsteri. The sequence continues at coordinate 311,473,101 of CM028134.1, read as the reverse complement.
TACATATACAGTATTTTGGCAGCTAGAACAAACAACAGACTGCAACTGATATGGGGAGGAGTGATTTGATAGAGTAGCAGTGGAGTAAGCAAAGATAAAGCCAGGAGTAGAAGGGGAAGGGAAAGCAGTTAATATGACAAATCAATTATACCTTACCAGTGGATGAATATGGCACACATGGGGAAGGAAGAGACTTAATGACAGTTACAGGTGTCTTTTATTTTGGCTGAACTTAGCGATTTGTAGGAGTTTATTGAAACTGTGCTAGTTAGTTTCAGTACAGTTTGTAATTGGTTCCAAATGGAGGGAAGGGCATATGCAATAGCACGTTTACCAAAGGAAGTCCGCGTCCTTGGTATGTCAAGCATAATAAAGTCAGATTTCTTAACGAGTATGCACTATGTGAGATACTAATAAGGGAAGAGAGATAGCTTGGCAATTTCTGCAGGAGCAGTTTAAGAGTCCATAGCCCAGCATGGAGCAGGCGTCTAGTAGTAAGGGATGTCCAACCAACAGCTGCATATAAGTCACAGTGGCGCGAACGGTAAGGGGAGTTGGTAATGAACCGTAACACACGGTGATAAAGGATGTCCAGTTTACTTAGATTTGCAAGAGTGGTGGAGGAATAGATTACATCGCCATAGTCGAGTAGGGGGAGAAAAGTGGCCTGTACAAGCTTGTTTGAGTTTCAAGGGGAAAGGGCCTATTTCTGTAGAAAAACCTAACCTTGCTTTTAACCTTCTAGAGACATCTTCAACGTGGTCACTGAAAGATAATTTATTGTCGATCCAGATACCTAGATATTTAAATTTGGTTACAACTTCAGAGGCTCGTGAGCGTGGTGACAATGAAGTCTTGGGCAAGGGGTATTGGGGGCCTGTGACAGCACTGCTGGAGATTATCATCACTTTAGTCTTCTTAGCATTGAGCAGAAGCTTTGCCTTTATTAGATTATGCTCAGTTGTGAAGTCCGCTTAAGCACTCCTGACTTCAGATAACGATGAGCCAGAAGTATACAACACAGTATCATCTGCAAAAGTGTAGATTGGACATAGATATGTTAGCATCTAAGTCATTAATGTACAGAGAAAACAAGATAGGGCCTAAGATGGATCCTTGGGGACTCCTCTTGCAACTGGCAAGGCAGCAGAAAAAAACCTTCCGCCTTTACGTTTGGAATCTTCCAGTTAGGTAGCTAGAGAACCACTGGGTGGTATGGTATGTGGCACCCAACTTTGCAAGGCAATTGACTAATAGTTTGTGATCAACAGTATCAAAAGCTTTGCTGAGGTCCAAAAGACTACACCAGTTACCTTCTTAGCATCTATAGCAGAGATCCAATCATTGGTTACTTTTGCTAGTGCAGTGATTGTGCTATGATTAGCCAGGAAGCCAGATTGAGCTGGGTTAATGAGAGAAAGGTTTCCAGTGAGATTTAACTGAATATGGATCAGTTTTTCGAGAACTTTAGAAAGGATAGGCAATATGGAGATAGGCCTATAGTTGTTTACATCACATGGGTCACCAGATTTAAATAGAGGGAGGATATGCTGATTTCCAGCAGGACGGCACAGTAGCAGATGTAATGGAAAGATTGAAGATGTGGAGAATTGGGGCAGTGAGATGGGCGTATCCTGACCTTAGTAAAAAGGGTTCCAAGCCATCGTCCCCTGTGCTTTTTTTGGTGTCTAAGTTAAGAAGAGAATCTTCTACTTCTTTATAAGCTATCTCGTGCAGTTGGAAGTGGCTGGGTGCAGGACTAGATGTAGCGGGAGGGGTATGCTGGCTCACCGCAGCACCAGCATAAGGTGACGAGTCAAAAGCTAATCCAGCTGTGGCAAAGTGGGAGTTAAGTTCCTCCAGGATTAGGGACTTGTTTTCCACAATCTTGCCACTTGCAACTATCTTTGTTGGGACAGAGGGGCCATGGGCCTTCCTTCTATAGCTCGATAGTCTTCCATATTTTATGAGGTTACCTTTAGTTTGTTCGAGTAGAAATATAATAGTTAGCTTTAGCAGAGCCAAGTTTTTCACACAGTTATTCCTGGCTGTTCTAAAGGCCTGCCAATCCGAAGATTCTTTGGAATGTCTAGCTTTAGCCCAGAGCTTATCTCGAGCTATAAGGTCTGCCTTGAGATCCGAGGTGAACCAGGGTTGGAATTGTTCGTACCCTTACTTTGATGAAAGGGCATGCTTATTTATTGTTGTGTAGTGAGTTTGTCATTAGGATGCAAGCTGCCTTGTTGACATCATTGGCTAGGTAAAGATCTTGCCATCTGATCATGCTCAGGTCAGATAGGAAGTTTACTGCACTGAATTTGCGAAAGGATCTTTTGTTATAAAAGATGGGTTGCAGCCGGACCTTAATTTGAGATCTTATACAAGCAACAATTCCATGATCGCTCATGTCATTGTGAAACACTGCCAAATGAGATATTTTTGTGGATGGGTGGTTAGTACCACATCTAGAATGGAACTGTTGGCAGTATTTAGAGTGTTGTTCCTAGTAGGTTCACTGACTAATTGCCCAAGACCTAGCTCGTCACAAAGGGATTTGAGGCCGTGTGATTTAGGTGACAGCCAGTCCATATTTAGATCTCCCAGAAATATTGTTTCAGTTTTTGCATCTACGAACATGGATTTCAAAAGATTAAGGACTTCATCACCACCAGACGGGGGTCTATAGCCACCTAGGATAGTGATACATTCTGAGGAGGGAGATGAAGGCTCAGCAAACTAACTCAAATTCCTTGGCTAGAGATTTGCAACTAATATTGGTGACCAAGTACTTAGATTTGGCGAGATAACCACACCCCGCCTCTAGACTCTCTATCTGCTCTAAATAAATTGTAGCCCTGCAGTGATATTTGTTGATCAGTGTTCGTCTTTTTAACCACGACTCAGTAATTATGATAAGGTCTGGGTTACGATGGGCACCGAGGCTTGCAGCTGTACAAGTTTTTAGGCAGGCTTAAAATGTTGACCATCATCATTTTGAGACCTGTGGCCTCAACAAAATCGATAAGCGAGGAGTTGGTGGAGGGGGCCAGGTTGAGCTTCACATTTCCTGAGCAGAGAAGAAGCAGAAGTATAACTTTCTTTAAGGAGCTTATAAGAATGGAGGCTGCTTTTTATTTCTTCACAGCAACCCATATCATGCTGTGCAGAGGGCACCACTGTAATGACAGTTGATCGTGATCAATGTAAGTGCTTGGGTAGACATAGGTGAGGACAGTAGCAAGGGGTGTAGGCTAACCGGGGGGAATAGGCTAAAAGGGGAGAGGAGAATGACATAGTGTCTGCACGGTAGACTGTTGTAACATTAGGAATTGATAAGGTACATTGGAGAACTGAATTGCATTGAGGTACTTTGAATTGCACTGTATTGCTGAAAACTCTGCACCTTAGGAGCAATAAAAACACAATAAGGAGAGCCATGGTCCTAGATTGAGTGGTCTCGTGATTTGTATTAGTGCAATATTTTCTAGGCAAGTAATTCGCCCACCTAGGTACTCACTTAAAACCTAGATGAGAAAATACAGCAGAAAGGGGAACAAGGAGAGCAGGAGCAGCTTAGTTAGTGGCCATCCACCCTTCAGACTCAAGTCCCTTTAGCAGCACCGGAAAGAAGTAGAATGATAATGCAGGCCATATTGCCTACGAATGAATACAGTGATTATGTAGAAGACCCAGAATCCTTCTAGTGGCAGGTCTGTATAACCTGCTAATGGAAAACTAGCCAAAAAAATAATAGGTAGTTAGACTTATCGGCACCAAGGCAGAGTGCTTGGATGGGGGCGCTGCAGGAAGAGCAGTCAGACAGAAGAGGTGTAAGCACTTTAAAACAGTAGTAGAAATTACAATCCAGCTAATACAGTTGAAAAACTCCTAATAACACAGTTGAAATGTGCTTAGTTCTATCGAAAATCTAACAAAGTGCCAGGTGTCTATAGCAGGGGAAAACACCTGGCCAATCAGAGTGGGTTTGCTGGAAGCACCGTGTTCGATTGGCTGCGCTGTCCTGTACCTTCCAAGGAGCTGCAGGCGGGTGTCCTGGTCTTGGTCAGTGGCTGGCTGGGTGCCGGCCGACCGTGGGTGAGCTGAAGCAGCCCTGTTCAGAGGCAAGCAGCTAGAGAGAAGAAGACAGAGCAGGTCTTAAATAGCATAGAGGTAAAGGGGGTTAGATTTGAGCAGTTTAGTATGACAAAAGGTAGTTAGACTTATCGGCACCAAGGCAGAGTGCTTGGATGGGGGCGCTGCAGGAAGAGCAGTCAGACAGAAGAGGTGTAAGCACTTTAAAACAGTAGTAGAGTGTACCAGTAAAGGATGCTGAATCCTTTGAGTGTACTGTGGTAGCCAGTGCGGGCTGCAGGATAGCTTTCATCTACTGTCCACCCAGGGATGAAAAGCTATACCTGCAGGAAGTAACGGACTTTGCTGCCAACATGGCATTGGAGTCACCCAGACTGATGGTCCTGGATGACTTCAATGCCTGGGTCAATGACGAATTATCACTCTTTGGACAACACTTCCTCCAGTCAATGACATCATTGGGCTTCACACAGGTTGTTTCCTCAGCTACCCATAATGGTGGTCATTCTTTGGATTTGGTTTTCCTCCTGGGGATTGAGGCCTCTGATTTGGGGGTGGAACCTGTCAGATGGTCTGATCACTACACCGTGAAGTTCAATTTTTGTGCCCCCTTTTGCAGGTCTGCTCCTGTGGAGATGGTCAGTTTTGCCCTTTATGAGATGTTGGCCCTGAAGACCTGGTGGTGGTGATTGACCTCTTGGAGTTCGTTGTTGCTAGCTCAGGTCCAGAGCTGTTAGTTCAGTTCTATAATAAGGCCATTTCCTCGGCTCTTGACCTGATTGCTCCAGTTCATGTTCGTCCCCTTCCACTTCGCCCTCGGACCCCTTAGTTTGATGGGTCTCTAAGGGAGTTGGGGAGGTTGGGACATAGGTTAGAACATTGTTGGTGAAAAGCCACCCTGGATGCCAACCATCTTATTTTGTTGGAGCACTATCAGCTCTAACAATCAGCGATCTCCCGTAAGAAGGCAGAATTCCTATGCAGGGAGATCACTGTTGCTTGGAATAGACTGGCTCAACTCTTCCGAACTGTGGACAGGCTGTGCAACCCAGCCTGTCTGCAGCTGTGTCGAGCTTTTTCAAAAATTCAGTGTGATGAGATTGCTCTGTTCTTTGCAAATAAGGTGGCCAACATCAGGTTGGAGATCCATCTGACCCGCTTTATGGAGAATGCTGTTGGTCGGTTCTTGGTCACTAAGCCTACTGTCTCCTGGAGTACCTTTGACCTGCCGGAGTTCATCAATATTATGAGGATTGTACAGGGCATTTGCCCTACATGCTGTAGTTTAGATCTGGGCCCTACCTCCCTGATTTTGGGTTGTAGTGATATCATTGGCCCGGTCTTGACTTAGATTATCCAGTGCTCCTTGGAATCGGGTGAGCTTCCATGCTCCCTGAAGGAGGCAGTGATGACACCGCTTCTAAAAAAAAGCTTCATTGGACCCAGATACTCTAGCCAACTACAGACCTATCTTGAACCTTCCTTTTGTGGGAGAGGTAATTGAGAAAGTAGTGGCAACTCAACTGGAGAACCATTTGACCATCCATAGTATATACAAACCTCTCCAGTCTGATTTTCGCAAGAGGCATAGTACTGAGACTGCTCTGGTTCAGGTGCTCAATGATCTCCCAATGGCAAGAGATCAGAGAAACTGTTCCATCTTGGTACTTCTTGACCTCTCTTCAGCTTTTGACACTGTAGACCATGGGGTACTCCTCGAGTGCCTGAGATCCTTCTGTGGACTGACTGGTACAGTGTTCAGATGGTGTTCATCTTTTCTCACTGGTAGAACTCAGAGAGTTGTCTCGGGGAATTTTTCTTCCGAGTCTTTCTCTCTACCTTGTGGGGTTCTTCAGGGCTCAGTGTTGTCCCCCATGCTGTTTGCAGTGTATATGCTACCCCTCGGAGACATTGTAAGATGGTATGGGCTGAGGTTTCACTATTATGCTGATGATACCCAGCTCTACCTGTCTTTTGCCCCAACCAGGTTAGTGCTCTTTCAGTATTTAACAGCTGTCTTGCCAAAATCCAAGACTGGATGAATTCAAGCAGGCTAATATTGAACGCAGATAAGACTGAGGTTATGGTGGTGGACCTGGGACGTAGGCTTGAAGGGTTGAGGACTGATTTGCCCTCCAGTTTATTTGGGGGATGCTCAGATCCTTACCTCTGAATGGGTGCATGACCTGGGAGAGGTACTTGATGATGGGCTGACTCTTCATTATCAGGTGTTGGCAGTCATGAAGTTAGCCTTTTATCATCTTAGGAACATTGCCAGAATCAAACAACTTGTTCCGTCCAGTGACCTGCCTGTATTGGTCCACGCCTTTGTGACCTCATACCTTGACTATTGTAACTCCATTTACTTAGGGCTTCCTGGGGTTGATATCCACTGCTTGCAGCTAGTGCAGAACACTGCTGCTTGTTTACTGACTGGTGTGTCTAGGAGATCTCATATTACCCCAGTGCTGCGTGATGTGCACTGGCTGCTGGTTCAGTAGCAGATCACTTTTAAGGTAGGTCTGTTAACCTACAAAGCTCTACATGGACTTGGTCCTGACTACTTGAAAGAGCTTCTGATTCCTTACATCCCTGTGCAACAGCTTCACTCAGCTGACGAGGGGTTGCTGGAGATCCCGAGGGTTACTTTGAATTCTTCTGGGGCTCGTGCTTTTATGTTTGCAGCCCCTACCCTCTGGAATTCTCAGCCCCATCAGCTGTGGGAGTGCAGGACTGTGGGGGAGCTTTAAACAGGCACTAAAAAGAGTTTTGTGGAATAAGGCTTTTCCTGATTTATTATGATTCTGATACTGTGTTTTAATGAATTGTTTTAAGATTCCGTGAAGCGCCTCGATAATTTGAAAGGGGCTCAACAAATAAATATATTATTATTAGAACTGAATGAACAACTATGGCTTTAGTATTTCTACCATGGCAAAACAGCTCAGGACAACAGCTACCTCCTACCCCCCTGCTGAGCAGATACACACCCCAACGAAATTGCAGGTATCCCTTAACTTTTGTCCGATGATTGCCTTTAGGCAATCTACTTCTCTCACCAGGAACTTAAATAGAGAAATAAAGGCCACTATCAACCTTTTGAACTGCAATAATTGTGGCACACTGTTTACCAAGGACTTCATTTACAGAGTCGGGCATGGTCCAACTTGCTTCACAATCAGAGACCTCTGGTCACAGCTTCATGCAGCATGGGCTGAGATAAAATGCATCCATGATATATATTAAATTGGCCCCCATGGGGTAACAGTGTAAAACCTTTTGTTTCAAAGGTGCACTACACTAGTAACCCACCCCAAAGGACAAACAGGCCAGAGGGCTGGCAACACATCAGATCTCATACAACTGGCACAAAATCCTGAATGCAGGAAGGTGCCAAACCTATCCAAACATTGAATAGGTACACTGCACTATCTACCATGACAAATAGCATAACGAGCATCAAAAGTTCTGTGAACCCAAAGCGGCACATGGAGGTACAGCACAAAACTAAACCCACTAAAAAGGACAAAAAGAAACTGGTACTAATCATTGGTGACTCAATGATTGGGGTATAAAGACTGACCTCTAGCAGGGCCATGCCTCAACTACAGTACGGTGCCTCCCCAGAACATTGGCATGGAGTGACACCAATTGCAAAGAGGAAATTGTTTGAGGCATTGATCGAGACACCCATGTCATTCTCCACATAAGTACGAATGACCTTGCCAGTAAGTCAGCAGAGGAAACAAAACATGACAAAATCTCACCAGGTTGGATAACAAGCTTGCTTCCCATTCATCCACTATCACCTTCTCTGACATTCTGGCAGTCTGGAGAAAAGGAAACAGCAGGCAGAAGATCAGGGAAAGGGACATCTCCAAGCTAAACACCTGGCTAAAGAACTGGTGACCGGAAAAAGGTCACCACTTTATTGGAAAATGGCATGACTCCTGGGAATGGGAGTTCTTTAAATTTGATTGCCTACACCTCTCAAAGGAGGAGACATGAGTGCTAGGGCAAAAATTCAATGTTCACATCAGTCAGTTAAACTAGTGGATGGGGGTGTGTGGCACAGGTACCCCTAGCACAAAAAGGGTTGTCAAATGCCCCTCTCCCATCACTAACTAGTTCAGCACAAGGATGTGCCAATCATACTCAGACCAAACATCACACCAAATGTACTCAGACCAAGCATTTCAACAAAATTACACAATCAAAACATATTAAAAATGCAAATGACCAAAACAGAAGGGGATGGAGGGCAATGTGCATCAATGCTCATAGTCTGCCAAACAAAATCCCTGATCTCACAACTGTAATGGCAGTCACACAATTAGACTGGGTCACTGTTACAGAAACATGGTTTACTGGGAACCATTTCTGGGATGTCACCATCCCTGGGTATGCGTTATTCCGGAAAGATCGCAAGGGAAAGAAGGGGGGGGGTGGCATAGTCACACCAAAATCATAGTACTAGATTTTAGAAAAGCCAACTTCCCCAAAATGAGAACTATGATTGCATCCATGCTAGAAGGAGGAATCACAGGAGATGCAGAGGACTGCTGGAATACTCTGAAGTCTGCTCTGCATACTGTAACAACTGTATGCACTAAGCAGATCAGCAAATCCAAAAGAAGGAAAAGACCTCTCTGGTTCTCTCACGAAGTAGCATCCAAAATCAAAGTGAAAAAAGGCTTTTACACAATTCAAGCAAACAAAACATGAAGCACACATGGAAGGATACAAGAACAAATTGAAGGAGGCAGGGAAAGCTGTTAGAAGTGCAAAAGCACAGAAGGAAAAGAAAATAGCTCAGGATGTTAAGGAGGGAGTAAAAACCTTCTATAGATACATAAGAGAAAAAGAAAAATTAAGGAAGGAATAGTCTGACTAGCAAACTAGGATGAAAAGATGGCAGAGAGTGATGAGGACAAGGCAGAAATGCCAAACAAGTTCTTTTGCTCTGTCTTCATCATAGAAGACAGTGGCAAAGGTCCTACACTGAGCAGGACAAAGGAAGATACCCAAGGAGCAGATACTGGCCCCTTCACAAGGGAGTGGGTCCTAAAAGAGCTTAATAAACTGAAAGTGGAAAAGCCATGAGACTGGATGGCATACACCCTAGGAATTTGAAGGAGCTCCGAGAGGAACTTGCTGCATCACTGACTGAGCTCTTCAACAAGTCACTAGACAGCGGGAAAATACCTCAGGACTGGAACCAGGCAACTGTTGTGCCTTTACACAAGAGCAGAAACAAGGAAGAGGCAGGAAATTACTGCCCTGTCAGTTTGACTTCAGTTGTGGGGAAAATGATGGAGTCACTACTAAAAGAGAGGATAGTGGCATACCTAACAAATACTGGAAAAATGGACCCAAAGCAACATGACTTCACAGCAGGATGCTGTTGTCAAATCAACTTGATTGACTTCTTTGACTGGGTCACCAGAACATTGGACCAGGAAGGGGTGGGGACATTGTAAACCTAGATTTCAGCAAGGCCTTTGACGCTGTCCCTCACAGAAGGCTAACCAACAAGTTGGAACACACGGGAGTTGGCCAGAAGTTGGTCAGCTGGATCAGTAACTGGCTGAATGATAGGACCCCGTGAGTGCTAGTCAATGGATCATTGTCAAGGGAGGGTAGGCTGACTAGTGGGGTCCCGCATGGATCGGTACTGGGACTGATCCTATTTAACGTATTTATAGCAGACATAGCGAATGGACTAACAGGGAAGGTTTGTGTGTTTACAGATGATGCAAAACTCTGCAACAGAATGGACACAAGGGAAAGAGAAGACAACATGGAAGCTGACCTTAGAAGGCTAGGGGATTGGTCCAGGGACTGGTAGTTACAATTTAACACCAAAAAGTGTATAGTAATGCACTTGGGAAAGAGGAACCCTGGAAAAAAGTACACACTTGAAGGACATCAACTTGAGGAGACACAAACGAAGTGAGATCTCAGCATAATCAATCTGATGAATTAAGGTAGGAAAATAATGTGAGAAAGCAGGTGGCATCCTCAAATGTATAAGTAGATGCATTTCTAGTGGAAAGAGAGAGGTTATCATGCCCCTCTACAGGTCTTTGGTGAGGTGACACTTGGAGTGTTGCATTCAGTTCTGGAGACCTCACCTCAAGAAGGACATTAACCATTTGGAAATGGTGCAAAGAAGGGCTACTAAGACAGTGCATGGACTTCATCACAGGTCATATGAAGCAAGACTCAGGGAGCTGAACCTATACTCCCTTGAGCAGAGAAGAAACAGAGGGAACATGATTGAAACATTTAAGTAAGGGAGGGGATTTAACACAGCTCAGACAGGCAATCTAGTTCAACGGAACATGGCAACATGCACAAGAGGCATGATATGAGACTAGTAGGAGGAAGGTTCAAAAGCAACCTCAGGAAGTACCTCTTGACAGAGAGAGTGATAGACCAGAGGAACAGTCTGCCCCATGAGGTGGTAGCATCCAAGACAGTCAGGGAGTTTAAACTCGCATGGGATAGACATAGGGCCCAATTCTACAAAGGAAAATACGCCAGGTGCAAGTAATGCACTTGTACAAGATATGCAACCACAACTGCAGCATGTGATTTACAGCCTATTCTAGAACATGTGACAGATATGCCAAATGCAACTGCGTTATTCGCGACACACAAGATACATGATATAAAAGGGTGTAACATGCAGCTGCGGCATAACATACACCAGCAGATATGCCAGAGCCATGGTTGAAACTGCAGTAGACAATGAAGTAAGACAAATTTCACACATGAGGAGGTGCAGACACTGGTCGAATGGAGTGATAAGCACCATGCACTCCTCATGAGCCGTGAAGGGGAGGCCAAGAGGAGGGAAAAACAGAAGAGGGCATGGGACCGGGTGACACAGAGTCAATGCTATTGCAGCACAGCGCCGGACAGTCCAAGATATCCAAAAAAAGTACAATGACCTCAAGTGCCTAGTGAAGCACAAGGTGGTGCAGAACATGGTGGAGTGCACAGGGCACAGGGGGTGGACCCACCCAGCAGCAGCCACTCAGCATCCTGGAGAGGAGGATAGTGGCACACCTCAGCCAGCAGAGCATCACTGGAGTCATGGAGCTGGACAGCTTCAGACAGCAGACTGTCACAGGTAGGGACAAAGAACAGCAATGTACATGACAGGCCTGAAGAGGCAACAGCACCTCAGCCAACAGCAAAGGTGGTGTGTCAATGTGTAGGCAGACATAGCGGTGGGGTGGCAAGCCACAGGAATGCCTCATGGCCACAGGTGGCCACCGAGTAGGCCTAGGAAACCAGGTAATGGCCAGGGGCAGGCCAGGGACAAGCATGTGTGCAGCTGACATGAGCTGCAGTGCATAGGAATGTGCCATGCCCATCTGTGGAGAGGCTGACATGTGCACATCAATCTGGTTGGGGGGGCTGTGCACAGGTAAGGGTTGTGTTGCACTGGGAGATGCTGTGACATGCACCGTGTACTGGTGGGGGGACTGTGCACAGATAAGGGCTGTGCTGCAGTGGGAGTTGCTGTGACATGCACTGTGTACTGATGGGGGGTAGTGCCCAGGCATGGGCTGTGCTGTAGGGAAGGGGCAAGGGTAACCTCCTCAGTGCTCACAGAGTGTGGACAAGGGCTGCAGGAGAGGTGCATGGATGGCAGGAACAATGCATGCACCCAGTGGTGCTGGCCCCTGCAGCGCAGAGTCTCCCATGGGTGTGGCCGTGCATGGTGTCACTGTGCAGTGGGGAGCTGAATTGGGCAGCTGTGTGACAGCTGGACAAGACATACCAGGATGGACGGCAAAGCATGGGCAGCAATAGTGGAGGGGAACCACGTCATCAGAGCAGGACACAATTACAGTGGTGGCATACACCTGGTGGGACTGTACAAATGTGTGGTAAGTGCAATGCCATAGCACACTGCTGAAGCAGATCTGTGAGGCAACAATGATTAGGCAGGTGAGGACACAAAGTGATGTGGAGACACACTAACATGTTGCCCATACAGCAGGTGCTGTGGCAGCTGGTGAAGGTGGCCCGAGTGATGCTGGAAGGTGGGAGCAGCAGCAGCAGCAGTGGCACAGCCAGGACAATGCCAGCACACACCAGGCCACTGGCACAGTGTCAGATAATGGCAGCAGGAGAACAACCAGTGGAGGCAGCCCAGATTCCAGTACACCCGTGGACGGAACACCAGAGCCCCTGTCAGATCCTGAGGGGAGTGGTGATGGTGACAGCCCCATGGGTGAGGAGAGGGTGGCCAGCAGTGAGGAGGACACAGCAGAACCACCATGGAAGCAGCAGGGGTCCACAGAGGACACCACCAGCAGTGACAAAACACCAGTGGAGGCAGTGTGGACACCTGTGGACAACCAGGAGGTGGCTGTGCATGAAGATCCAGACAGCACAGGACAGTGCTATAGGGTTGCTGAGCCCTCTGACAGCCCATGGACTGGAGGACCAATTGGACGAGGCCATCTGGGAGCTGCAGGACCAGCTGTCTCCACTGCCTTATATAGGAGACTATTGCCAGTCAGTGCTGGCTGGCCAGGGGGATGTCAGGCAGGAGCTGGGGAACATTCAGCTGGGATTGCAGGAGCACCACACCAGCATGGAGATGCAGCTGTCCAGCATTGCCAACTGTTTCCAAGGGTTCACCAGGAAGACATCAGCATGCATGGCAGGCCTGAGGGATGCCATACAGGGAATCGGGCACTGTGTTGAACGCCAGGCAGTCTTCATGAACCACCTCAGCACAGGCCTTGAACTCATGCTGGTACACCAGCAGGGCCACGACACAGCCATGGCCACATCCATGCAGGCCATAGCATGTGCACTACAGCTACTGCAACACCTGCAGTACCTGGCCCAGTGGATGGCACCCCTGGCCACTGCTCATTCCAGCACGCAGACACAGCTACCGGAACCCATGCTACCCCCACCCCCAGGCCAGGTATCAGTTGCACCCACTCTGCCAGTCATGCTGCTGGAGTCGCAAGCCCATCCAGGCAGTGCCCACATTGACCCGGGTACAGGCCGGTGCCATGGTGCACACTCCATGACCCACACAGCCGTGCCAGCAACACAGATGAAGGCCAGTCAGAGACTCACACACAGGCCCGCTGGAACAGGGACACGCACAGGGCACACACAGTGGGGACGAGTACACCAAGGCTGGTGCTCCACAGGCTGCATAGGGACTGATACAATCCACATGTGATGGGGGATCACACAGTGCAGCACCACCACAGCTGCAGCCACAAGTGGCACTGAGGCAAGTTGGCCTGTGGGGGCAGAGACACATCAGAGCCACAGTGGTGGCACACACAGGTTCACAGGGTGTGATGCCAGGGGAGGGCCACCAGGGCACCACCCAACCTGCAAGAACAGCAGAGTCCTCCACATCCCAGCTCCCAGGGGTCTGTGTGAGGATGGCGTGGCCATGGCAGATGGCTATAAAATGCCCCATGTGTCTGGTGCAGATGGGGGATAGTTGAGTGGGGCTGCAATGGGAAGGCAGGGCCAATAGCATGGCAGGGGGTCGCATGTATTTGGGAGCACTGTGCAGTTCACAAGGGTGTGAGTGTCTGTATGTATGACTGTGTGCATGGGTGAGTGTGGGGCATGCATGCTGGGATGGACAGTGAAGCACTATGATATGTGCACCTGTTGTATATAATGCACCTTGTAAATAAACCATTGCACCTGATCCATACGTTGTGGTGTTTGTATGTCAGTGGTGTACTGTTACTGTTACACAGGATACAGGGTGGTTAGGGTGGAACCCCCATTCATAACATTGTCCTGTGTGGGTCCACTGTACACATGGTGTGCTGAGTAGTACCTCAGGTAACATCAGATGTCCACCAGTGCCAGTCACAGCCCTGGGAGGGCTTGCGCCGGTAGGTAGGTAGGTGAATGCCATTGCAGGGCATGGGTCAGCCCATCAATGGGACATGACTGCACAGCACTGCAGCAGTGGTGCCAGGCACCCGGCACAGGGTACAGGACAGCTGAGTCTGGCGGCAGTCCATGGGGACTGGTGTGTGGGGTATAGCTGAGCATCGGGATGGCACATGCCATGGCATGCAGGTGCCATGGGAGGGGTACCATGATGCCTGGTGGTGGCAGGGGTGCCGCAGGATGGAACATGCCCAGACAGGTAGACCGCAGTGTAGACAGGCGCAGTGCACCCATGTTATCCCAGGTACCCAGGTGGTGGGCCATTCAGCCAGGCGTACCATGGGAGTGTGCCTCACCACACCACTGTGGGTGATACAGCCCTGCCACTGGCAGGGCAGGCGCCCATGTGCAATGCTTAGCCAGTGCCACATCATGGATATGCGCAGTGCTGTGCAGTCCCACCCCTGTGTGTGGACCAATGTCAGTTGCAGCATCCTGCCTCTGATCACCACAGGACACATACACAGGGCCATGCAGGCTTAGATGCTACACATGCAAGTACCCCCATACCCACACCACAATTGCCAACACACATGTCAACATCACATATCGCAAATGCCACATGCACTACAACATCACATATCACAAATGCCAAAATGCACAGCATATCGCATATCGCAACTGCTGCCGCAAGCTGCAATTGCTCATCACAAGTGCTATGCCACAGGTTGCAATTGCGCACATGCGATCTGTGATGTGTGATGCATGTGTGGCAGACATGTGCAGTAGTGAGTAGCTAGGCCCTGGCACAGTGTAGGGTTACAGGAGCTGGAGTACTGGGTCTTGGACTGAGCAACAACACGGCACTGCCAGCTAGAACAGGACAGAGACAGACAAACTGCACACTGGTGAGTACTTGGCTACAGCAGGCCCCCACCATACATACCCCTGATCCATCTACCACTGACCTGAGGGCCAGGAATAGGTATGAACACTCACAATGGTGGACATTCAGGGGTTCAGTTATATTATGTGCAATGTATGTGTACAATATCCAGGAGCTGTGCTCTGGTTTGATGTCAAGGGTTATGGGGGTCATGATACATCCAGACACCACTACTTGGCAGTCAGTATCCTAGGCTGGACATATGTATGGATGGCAACATGTTACCTTAGTGGTACAACACTATTCCATGCAGGTAGGCCCACCATCACTGACCACCATGCCTGCAGTGGTGACAGTCATCTTATGGTTGTGTTTACACCTGGATGTCACTGACATCCCCCCTCCTACATGTGGTAGTGAATGTATTTTATTTGGAAGGCACCAACACCTGTATTGGTGTCAACAGGACCCTGGGGACAATGAGGGACACAGACCCTCAGGATGGGGGTCACTGCCCCTCACATAGGGATACAGGGGCAGACAACAGTAGACACCATGGTGTTGTAATGTACGCCATGTAATATGGTGGTAGGATAGTTGTGTGCATGGTATCTGGGCTGCAGCATGCATTCACAGTATAGTAGCTGTGTGTGCAGCATGCTGCCGATGGGGACGTATGTGGGTCAGGCCATTGGTCTGGGGTGATGAGGTGGGATGGCCCCCATGATGGGGGACACCTGAGGGGTATGGCCTCATACCTCTGAGCCCCTCAGCAGTACTACCCATGGCACAGGCCATCACACCTGCTGGGCACAGGACCAGGCCATGCCCCTCCATGGACCTGCTGTACAGGGCTGTCCCTGATGCTGTCACAGCTATCCCAGCAGTCCCTCATGTGGGTCGGACAGCTGCCACAGCAGGGTGGGGATAGGACTCTCACTGCCATGTCAGCTATGGTTGTGGCCATTTTGTCCTCATCAGGGTAATGCTGGGCACACCCAGAGGCATGGTGTACACAGGTCCTGGAACAGATATCACTGTTGTGGCGGCTGGGACCCTGGTGATGGATGCACTGTCTCTGGGTTGTGCTGTGGGAGGGTGAGGGGTATGGGCCTGACTGTGTGGCACTACCTCACTGTGCACAGTACACTGTTCATCATGGGTGTGCCCCACACTGTAGGCACTGAGGGATGGTTGTTCACACACAGGCCATTATGGTGGTTGCGGTAGGCACTATTGGCTGTCATGATGTGTGGTGTGCAGGCGTACCACTACGCCTCAGGTGGTTGGGCATGGGCCACCGGCCGAGTGCGTCCAACACCTGAGGTGTGGTGATAACCTTGCACTACACACACCCTGGGGGCATTGCTGCTAATCTATGATGGCATGTTGCACTACACAGTCCCAAAGGCATGTCATGGAGTGTTCTGTACGTGTGGTACACGTCATGTGTTGTAGGTGTAGCTGCACTGACAGAGTGCACAGTATGGCTGGGACTGGACATGGGATGCTGTGCTGGGATGCCCCCATGGCGTCAGTATCGGCGTGATCATTCGGTGCCATGTCCCTGTTATGCCATTGTATACCAAGGGTCTTGCACTGGCTCTGTCATGCTGTGGGACAGCACTACACCACTGTGGTGCATGGGTCCCTTTGAGAAACCCCAGCATAGTACACTGCAGTTGGCATTGCTGGCGAAGGGTGTCCTCCCCCCTTGGCCAGGGCAGACCACACAATGGAGTACCATCCTATGGAATTCCCATGGTCAGGGGTGCAGCCAGGTGGGCAGGCATGTGCACGGGATAGTGTCGGTTGCCCCGTTGATGTCTGCTGTACAACACTGTTCACCATGGCCATGACCTACATCCATTGGTCCCTGGGCATGGTACATCACCTATCACACTGTGTGCCTGCTGCTCCGTATGGGATACACCTACACACATCAATGCCTATGGGGCATGGCCCACTGTCATGATGTGTGCTGGTCTGTTCCATTGCACAGGTATGCTGTGATTATGTAGGCAGTGTTACCATCTACTGAGGACATGTGCATTCCAATCTTTGTACAGTGCTGCCTGTGGGCCAGGGCCACATGTCGTGGAACAGAGTGCCACTGTGCTGTCGGCTGTGGACAGTACCATGTACAGTGGTTCGGTCATGAGGTCTGCACATGCCACTAGCTGCAGCATCCCCCATGTATGGCAGACCACAGTTGCAGTGCTGTGCACACCAGACCCCCATACCATGGCCCAGGTGCTGTATGAATGACCTGCCCATGGGGTGTGGGGATAGTGCCGGTGACCTATGGACATGTTGCCGGCCCCTGGGCAGGATGGTATGGGGGGGAATGTGACACTGGTGGGTGACATGGCCATTGGGTGCACACCAGCACCCATGTGCTGCACCACCCCAGGATAGTGATACCCCATGGTGTCCATGGGCTATGGCCACACATGCCCATGCCCAGGGTGGTACCTGACTTGGTGTGACATAGGCACCACCAGGATGGTGCTCGTACCCACACTGCACCCCTATCATGTGCACCCCACAGGGATGGGGCCATGGCCTTGTCACAATGTCACTGTGCCACTGCGACTGGGTGCATGGCTGTTTGGTGGGAGTGTGTCACTGCATTGGTGGGCTGTACCACCTGCTGGTCTGTGTGCCGTATCCATTCCTGATGGTTGGTCATTCCATGTCGTGCCATCCATTACTGTGTGTGGCACGTGAATGCCCATATCCCGGCTGTCTCGCACCTCACAGGTCGGGTGTTGCCACACGTCCCTTCAGACAGTGTGGGGGGGAGGAGGTGGGGGGCCGACACAGGCCATTGCCTGTACCTGACACACAGGTGCATGGCTGACTGACTGGCCAGCTGTGTACCACTGTCTCTGTACCACTCCCTACACGGTATGCCTGTCAAGTACGCAATGGCAGCCTGTCTGCATTGCCACACACTGTCAATGCAGGCATACACCTGGTGAATTCCACTCTGTGCAGGGTCATTCAAGGCAGGGTGTCTGGGGGGGCCATGCTGGGCTATGTGCAGGGACATACCTGTGGGTTGGTGACAGTTGGGGGGGTTGCAGCACCCACAGGCAGCAGGCCACAGTGGCACTTATGGCACTGTACTAACCCATGTCCATTCCCTCCCTAGCACCACAGTGGACACATTCAGGTCTTAGGTGAGTATTTGCCATTGCTGAACATGCACTGCTCTATTCCCTGTACAGTACTGTGTACCTGACATCATTGTTCACTGTCCCCTGTGTAGGATTAAGCACTGCCGCAGAGGAACAGGCAGGGTCATGCCACCACACCACTGTAGCCCTGGTGGTCACTGACTGTGCCACTGGCTTATGATGCCCTGCTCTTTCTCCATCCAGATGTGCCACCAGAGCCATCAGTGCCACCCGCTTCTGTCACCACAGTTCACTGCCCAGGTAGGTATCTGTCATTCTCCATTCTGTCACCCACGGTTGGCCTTGGGACTGCCCCATGGGCACCTGCTGGATGTGGCCGCATGCTGCTCCGCATGGGGGAGGTGGTGCAGATGTGTGGCAGGGCTGCATGCTGCACTCCATGCCCACACTGCGCAGGGTTGGGCTGTGACATGCCTCTGCAGGGAATGGGTTGAGTGTTGGTGCACTGTGGTCACTGTGTGCAGCACTGTGTGCCTGACCCCTGCATGTCACTGCTCTGCCCTTCAACATCTCATGCTGTGCATGTCATTGGTGTGGTGTGCACCTCCTGTGGTGGTGGCCCACGGTTGCAGTCCTGTGACCCGGCCCTGTCCCATGTCCCAATGCCAGAGGCCAGTGTTGTACATGATGGGGGGGGGTGGTCAGCACATCCACGGTGACATTGTATAGTGAAGCGTGTGCAATTCCTTCCCCATTACAGGTTTCACACAGTGTTTCATAATGTCCTCAGGGTCCTCCTTCAGCCTCAGCGGGCATGCCCCAAACTTCACATCTCTGGAATTGACTATGATGGTTAACTGTGTCCAGCAGTGGGGCAGGATACTACTGCTGTCTGGATGCCGAAGGAGCAGTGCCGCACAGTGGGAGTGGGCGTGGAGTGCCATCAGTGCCCGCATGGCTGCATCTACAGGGACACACCGAACTGCATGCCAGCTGCAACACTGCTCTCAGGACCTGTCATGGAGGGAGGCCGGGATACTACACAGGATGCTGAGCATGGCACAGCACAGGGACACAGACATGTGGTCTAGGCAGGTCCCGGGTGACGGTAAGTATACCTACAGCTGTTTGTCTATTGCAGCAGTGCTGGTGTGGTGGCTATGGTGCGTGGTGCCACACATGCTCACCTGTTCCAACAATCCACAGGTTCCACTGGCGCATCCCACGGCGGGCAGCAGTGCTGCATTGGCAGCCTCAGGCAGGAGGCGCATCACTGGAGGTCAGGTAAGTCCATACAGTGGTCCCCTTGTGCCATGGCCATGGCAAACTGCCACATTGTAGCTCATGCTGCACCCACACATTGATAGCCTATGTGTGTGTGCCTCCTGACCAGGCCCAGCATTGACCACATCCTTTACATCCCTACAGGTGTCTGTAGCAGGCTGTCACAGTGGCAGAGGGCCCTACTGAGGTCAATGGCCAAGGTCAAGGCACGGGATGCTGCCGTCTACCAGCTGCGCACACAGCACAGGCAGTGGAGGGCCAGGGTACTACCACCAACCTCCACCTCCTCCTCTTCCATGGCAGCAGCTTCAGATGGAGACATGGCCACTGTCGACCCAAAGCCAGATCAGAGGGACACCACTGCTATTGGGTGCCTGGGGCATAACTAACCACATCCACCCAGCCTTCCAACTGAGGGCGCTGATGCAGCAGACAGGGAACAGGCCATGGCTGCAGCAGTGGGTGATGGTACAGCACAGGCAGGTGAAGATGCCCCACCACTTGTCACTGTGCCATGCACTGCTGCCCCAGCAGCAGGGGACTCCATTCCACAGTGGGATGCTGCCATGCCAGGGATGCAGCAGAGGGATGTGGTACCTGTTGCAGCTGAGGGCCCTGGTGCTGAACCCATGCAGGATGTGAGCCTGGACTAGGAGCACTTTGTGGCCCTGGTGTCAGCCATACTTCAGGACATTGGGTGCCTCCATGGGTCAGTGGGCACCCTCCTAACAGAACTGCACCGGACTTAGTTCCCATGGGTCCACACCTTCCGGACGTGAGTGGGGCTGTGTTTGTGGGTGGGTATATCTATAGGGGTGGTTGGGATTGGTGGGTGGGGCTGTACATATGGGTGTTGTGGGATGTGTTGGGGTGGGCATAGGTACTTGTTCCAGTTATGTGCTGTGGGTGGGATTGTGTTGTTGTTGTGGCTGTGTTGGGTTGTTTGTGGGTGCGGGTTGGAGTTCGGGGTTTTTGTGGGTGGCTGTTTGGGTGTGGTTGGTTTGTTATGTTTCTGTATATTACTGTTGCCTGTTGTTGATCCTCATCCCCCTTTCTTTATTTATCTGTATCCCTGTTCCTGTTACATAGAAACATAGACTTTGATGGCAGATAAGGACCACTTGGCCCACCCAGTGTGCCCATTTCCCTTCCTATTGGATAAGTTGCAGATTCTAGTTAACCAACAGCCTACTTCCTGCAACCTCCCACTACAATTGCCTTATGCCTGTCCCATGCATGTTTGAATTCCCCCACTGTTTTAGGCCCAACAACCTCCCCAGGAAGGCGGTTCCATGCATCCACCACTCTCTCCGTGAAAAAATTTCTCACATTACCCCTGAGCCGTTCCCCCTCTAGCTTTAAATTGTGCCCCTTATTCTTACATATCTCTTTTTCTGAAAGATGCTACCCTTCTGGACTTTATTGATTCCCTTGAGGTACTTGAAAGTTTCTATCATATCCCCCCCGTCCCTCCTTTCATCAAGGGTATACATATTAAGCTCCCTCAATCTCTCTTCATATGGTTTCTGATGCAGACCCTGCACCATTTTAGTTGCCCTCTTCTGGACTGCTTCCATCCTGTCTATGTCCTTGCGTAGATGGGGTCTCCAAAACTGCACACAGTATTCCAGATAAGGTCTCACCAAATGTCTGTACAGAGGGATAACTACTTCCCTTTTTCTACTTGTGATGCCCCTTCCTATGCATCCCAGTATCCCCCTGGTTCTCCTTACTGACTTCTCACATTGCTTACCCACCTTTAAGTCATTTGATATGACTACCCCCAAGTCCCTTTCCATTTTTGTTGTTGTTAGTACCTCCCCTGTTATTGTGTACTCTTCCCCTGGGTTTTTGTTTCCCAGGTGCATTACTTTGCACTTCTTTGCATTGAATCTAAGTTGCCATATGTCTGACCATTCCCCCAACCTTGACAAGTCCCTTCTCATCCTTTATACCCCCCTTGTGTATCAACTCTGTTACAGATCTCTGTTTCATCTGCAAAGAGGTATACCTCTTTGTTGTTTGCATAAAACCTTTTGACATCATCACTGTGTCTGTGTCTGTTCCAAGTGTGCATGGCCGTGTGAGTGTGTGTCGCCATGCACAGGGGTGCACATTGGTGGCGGTGCCTGCTGTCCCCAGTGTTCCCTCCCTGTGCATCTGGTCAGTGTGCTGATTGTGCTGCTCATGGCCCATGGCACTGTACACTGGCCACTTCTGCCTGGTGTCCTGTGTGCTGCGGGTCATCAGGTGTGCTGTGGCATCCATGCCACCTCACATTGTACCTCCCAGCTGCATGGTGGCATGGTGTTTGTGCTGCACCCTTCCACCTCAGGGTACCATTGTTCCCTGCAGGTGGCACCACTGGCATGGACATTGGTGTGTCTCACCACCATTTGTCCACTGGTCTGTGCCACCTGGTGCTGTGTCCCTGTTGTGGTTGCACTGTTTACATGTATCAGTGGCTATGGCAGGGGTGTTGTGCCTGGTAGAGCCATCAGCCCAGCACTGTGCCTGTGGCCTCTGTGCACCCTTTGTACCCTGTGCCACTCTGACGCTGTGTGCCTGCCTTGCTCACACAATCTGTCTGTCATATCACCCATGGTGTGTTGCTGTGTGCTGCTTGCATGGGCCACTGCATGGCAGTGGGTCTGCCCTGTACATGTGTGTCGTTATCTACTGGTTGTGCCGTGTGTCTACAGGCCTCATGAGTGTGTGCCTCCACGGTGCGCTGCCTGCCGCTGCCCATTGAGCCACCCTACTGTGTACCTTGTTGTGTGGTGCCATGCTTATTCTGTGCTGCCTTCTGCATGGCCATGGACACCCCCCAGGTGACAGTGCTGTGCCTATCACCACCTACCTGTTGTGCTGGTCTTCTTACATTGCTCCATGCCGTCTCTCAGTTCCCATACTGTTCCATGTCCATGGCTGTGTGTGCACTGCCCAATGTGGTCACAGTCCACGGGACCTGTTGCCATCATTCGGTGTTAGCGTGGCTCAGCTGGTAGCACATCAACCTCTGGACCAGAAGGTCGTGGGTTCTCGTCCCACACCGGGATGGACTTGCACCTAAAAATCACTGGCATCTGAGTGCAGTATTGGAGGTGCTGTATTGCTGGGGTGTGCCATCCTTTGGATGAGACGTTAAACCGAGGTCCCTTCTGCCCATCCTGGTGTTGTCCTGGTGGGTGTCCAGGTGGAAGTAAAAAAACCCAGAGTACTCTTCATAAAGAGCAGGAAACACTCCCGGTGTCCTGGCCAACATTCCCCTTCCCATAAACCAGTTCATGCAATTATCCAGGCTGTGTGTGGGTGATGATGTGCAATATGGCCACCACCACACATTCAGTCACTTCACTACCAGTCTAGCATTGCTTGTAAAGTGCTTTGGGATACTGTGTATGAAAAAGCGCTATATAAATGCTGATTCTTCTTCTTCTTCTTCATCCAGTGTCACCATGGCCTGTGCACTGCACAAGGCAGCATGCCTATGTGATGTTTCATTGGGGAATGCCACCTGGCGTTTTGTGGCTGTCACTGTTGTTCCATGGCATTTCTCAGGTGAAATGCCACTGTATCAGGTTGTGTTGCACATGTTGGCCTGCCTGTGCCTGCACAGCATCTGTCTGGTGGTGCCTCACATGTCTGTGTGCCCCCGCCATTCCATTCCTGGTCCTCCTCATACCCGTCCTCCAGCTGGTCCAGTGGTGGCACATGGTGTTGTACTGCAGTATTGTGCAGTATGCAGCAGACAATGAATATCTTGAAGGTTGTCTCTGGACTGTACTATAATGCCCCTGATGATCTATCAATGCACCTGAATCATGCCTTTAGGACCCCAAATGTGTGATCTATGAGGCACCTGGTCTGGCTGTGCTCCTCATTGTAGTATGTCTGTGCTGCTGTGCCTGTGTGGTGCAGTGGTGTCATCACTCTTGGCAGCTGTGGATAACCACTGTCCCCTGTTCGATAGATGGTACATCATCAGTCTCTGTGGTCTATGGACCTATGTCTGCATGGTGTGCAGGCATTCAGGTTTGCAGTGCTCTGTGTTGTATTCACTTTCCTACTAGCCATCCTCCCTTGAGAGGGCCCCTCTGGTAGCCCTAATGTAGCCCACTGTTTCGCAGGATGTAGGCATCATGAATGGAACCAGGGTACTGGGCAACCACATCTAGTATGCGGCCATGACTGTCACACACCACCTGCATGTTCATGGAGTGGTGGCCCTTCCAATTCACATACACATCACCACTGATCGATGGTGCATGTATGGCAACATGGGTGCAGTCTATTGCACCCATGACGTGTGGGAACTGGGTGATGGTGTAGAAGCCCTGCATCAATGCTTGCTGCTGCCGTGCTTCCCAGGGAAAGGTGATATACTGGTCCATGCAGGCTACCATGGCATTCAGAAACTGGTGTAGGCACCTGGATGTGGCCGGCTGCGATATTCCCACAGTGTCACTTGTTGGTATCTGGAATGTCCCTGTTTGCCAGGAAGCATACTGCTGCTGTCACCTTCACCTCCACAGGGACTGGCTGCCCCCTGCGAGTGACACTGCGCAGGTCTGCGCAGAGGTCATCACATATCCTGTCTATGATGGTCCAGGGCAGTTGGTAGTGTGCAATACACTGTTCCTCCATCAGGTACTGGTATGTCTTCCTCACCCTGTACAGCCATGGTGCATAACATCTGCCAGGTCTGTGCTGTCCTGGTTGCTGCCTGTGCCTCTGGTACTGGGCATTGGGTCACCTCCTGTGCCTGTCCCAGTGCTCCAGTAGTAGCATACCTAGCATTGCTACTGGTCCGTCCATTTTGTCTCTCTTTCTCTCCTCTCTCTCTCTCTGTGTCACAGTGCTGTGCTGCTGTGTCTCCAGACTGTCTGTCTCTGCTCCTTTATATGCTGTGTACGTTACACCTGCTTCCACCTGGTGTATGTTATTCTGGCTGGTTTTGGTGTAAGTTGTGGCACTGCTGCTTCTAGAATCTCACTCTGGCATATCTCTTCCCTTTTCCTGGTGTATAGTCAGTTGTGCATTGGCATACCTGTGGGTATGTTGCTACTGCAGCGTAAGTCGCAACTGGTGTATTGCTTTGCGGCATGGTGCATATCACAATGTAGAATTGCTTTTGGTGCTTTTGCGTGGACGATTTATGTAATTGGCGCCTATTGGTGCATCTGCATTATGCTTTGGTGCATGCTTTCTAGAACTGGGCCCAAAAAGAATAAGTTAGGATGAAGGCTGCATAGGGAGGGGATTAATTTCTAGGACAGTCTAGATGGATTGCACAGTCTCCATCTGCTGATGCTTTTCTTATGTACTTATGTTCTTATGTTACTCATTGGTTATTAGAAGCCAGAGATGTTAGGTTTGCATCTGCCCTCAATACCAACCAGTTCCTCCATGTGACTTGTCCAGTCCTGTTTTCCTCAAGGTCAAACTGTATCACAAATATAGATTGCCATGCATCTGTGTTAGTATTCCTCTGCTGGTTACCTTTTAAGATTGCATGTCTGTCTATTTGGTTTGCATAAGCATTTGCTTTTGTGACATGTTCTTTTGTATACTCTCTTGCTGAAAATCTATTTGCCATCTCCCTGCAGTCAATTTTCAAGTCCTCCTGTTTTGTGCAAGTTCATTTCTCAATGAACAATTAATTAAGGGAACATTGCATTATGTTACTGCATCAGACCACTTCTTTAGTAACTTCCAATCCCAAGACAGATGTCACATTTGTATAGTGGAATGTAACTGGGATTAATTCATCAGCCACAATTAAACAAATACTAAGACACTTCAAGAAACTCAGAGTTACGGTGGCCTTTCTCCAGGGAACATAGTTACTGTCCATGGAAACTTTAAAGTGGAAATGGGAATGGATGGGGACCAAGATGCATAGCTCAGCTACCTTGGCTGAAAGAGGGGTGTCTGTTTCACTGACAGGTCTGTTCATTGGTTGGTACAAGCATCTAAAGCCAATAGTGAAGACTGCTGGGTAATTACCAAGATCTTGACCCCAGAAGTCCCCCTAACTTTGTTCAATACTTATGCTCCTAATTAGGATGCACCTAACTTTTACTCCAGGATGAATGAAGAGCTGACTTTCTTTAACCCTCCCCTATACTGATCCCAATGGCAGGTGCTTTTAACTTAATCTTGGATACCACAATAGACACAATCAAGTCAATGCTCAAGTTTCATCACAGAGCTACAGGGGTACTTAAGAACATGCCCTTATGGATATATGGCATCTCACCCACCTGACACCATGACTGCATCTACGTTTCTAATGTCCACAACAGCTTCAGTAGAGCTGGCCTCTGGCATTCATCCCCTGAGCTCACCCAGTAAATAATGGATGTCTCCATCCATCCTATTATGACTTCTGATCTCGCATCAATTCCCTTCTCATTCTGTGGGGACCTTCCTCTCCCAAATCATCCTCCAGACATCTAAACATGCTTCTCTTTAAGGACCCTGATTTCATTCTTTGTGTGAAAACAGAGATTCAGGAGTTTCTATCTATAAATGATTTTGGATAAGTATCAGATAGTACCTTGTGGAGATTCTTAAGCTCTGTCTCAGAGATCATAATATGGGTAATGTGGTCTATAGGCTTTGGCCTAGAGATAAAGAGGTCAAACCACTGAAAAACAGGCTTAAAATCTTAGATGAACTTAACAAATACACTAGCTGAACCATCTGAAAAGCTCAATATTCAGGTTCAGTTTAACTCCCATCATGCTCAAAAGTGGAGTTAGGATTAATTAGAAGTCACCAAAGGTACTATGAGTGTAGAGGTCTAGTAAAATCATATTGTATAGACTCAGGAGAATGACAGCAGAAAAACATGTTCCTGGATTTAGAGATGTATGGGGTAAAATATATAGCAAACCAACAGACCTTAACAAGGTCATGAAGTCTTTCTATGCCAAACTGTATGCATCTCTCACACCCCCCTCCAAAGAGCATATCTGTGCCTTCTTGGATCCTCTGAGACTTCCATATCTCTCCACTGCACATATTGAAGAACAATTCGAAAAAAAACATTTTATTAATGGAAGTCAGGCTAGCCACATTATCCATGAATGTAAAATATGGGGAGTGGGGATGGATTCACCACAGACATATACCAGACCTCTTGGATGAGACATCTTCCCTGATACAGCATATGTTCCTAGACTCCCTAGTTCAACAAATTCTCCCCACCTCCAATATGCAGTAAGAACTGTTCTCCCCCTAAAAGGTAATGATAACAACTCCCCTACTAGATGGCATCTAATTTCTTTAATAAATGTAGATACCAAGTTAATGGTGGCCAAAATCCTAGCATGTAAGCTTGAAGGGTCCTCTCCATCCTGATACATCCCTCCCATGGGGCTTTACGAAGGGAAGACTCATCTTGGACCACCTCTATACTCTAATTAAACTACAATGCCTGGTCATGGAAACTCCCACTCCATCCACAGCTGTCACACTGGACTTCAAGAACGCCTTTAACTTGGTGGAGTGGGGTTACCTGTTTGAAGTTATGAAAAGAATGGGGATAGGTACATCATTCCTAGCAGGGGGTTTACACCTTCTATTACACTCCCTCAGCTAGGGTTCTAGTTAACAATCAACTTTCTCAATTTTGTTCCTAATATAGGAGAACCTGCCAAGGATGACCTCTCTCCCCATTAATCATTCTGTTAGCCCACTGAGCAATTAGATCTGGCTATCAGGATCCTCCTTAACCTTAGTGGGAACAGGTCAGGAGTCACTGAGCACCGAGCTGTCCTTTATACTGGTGATATCTTCATACTAATAACTGATGCTCCCAAGCAATAATTTCTCTCCAACATAGATACCATCAAACTACCAACCAATTCTCTCAAATACAAAAGAAATCAATGATTATGGCAATAAATACAAAATCAAATGGAAATTTATTATTGCACTCTACACAATTTTAGGTAAGTGAACCAGATTAAATATTTAGGGGTCCAATTAACTGAACAAAAAAATAAAACAATTAAAATAAACTACAACATAGCTAAACAGAAAATGCAAGGTAAACTGAACTTGTGGCGAAACCTTTCAATTTCATTATGGGGATGTTTTATTTATTTATTTATTTCAATTTTCAGAAACAACCTTTGAGCAGGATGCTCTTTTTCGAAGGATCCACATCAGCGAGAGCAGATGTACATACATAGGGAAAACAATAACATGACACATTATGCAGAGGCAAAATACAAAGTACAATATTAACAAGAAATTGACTGAAGTACAGAATACCTTCAATCTAGTCACCAGGGCCCAGTCTACCAGGCACATAGAGATTGCAGGCACTAGAGAACTGAAACTATGATAGGCAGCCAAGAGAAAAGACTTTGTCAAGTGGTTATCATAGAGAGGATGGAGGCAGGGTTTTTGGAGCGGCAAATGTGGATGTGGAGGAGAGGAGTAGTAGTAGGGTTGGGAGGATATGGTGGAATCAAAGCAGGGAGAAATGAGATAGTATAGCAGGAAGGGGGTACTGCAGGATGGAGGTAAAAGAAAAAAAAAAGAACTATATGCATCAGCCCATATATCAGGGGATGCAAACCAAACAGAGGACAATATGTGGGGGTGATTAGTTGGAGAAGGAGCAGAGACTCAAGCATTTGTCCCACAACAGCACCGACTCTTGCTTATTAAGTGGTTTTTGAATTCAGATTTGAAAGAGGGGAGGCTCCTTATTTTCATTATGGGGTCAGGAATCTCATTCATCGAAAGCGGAGCTCTGTATGCAAAGGATCATTGCCCTAGGGATATTCTCCTGAAAGGGACCAGCAGGGGTCCATGTTCCATACCCCTTGTGTGGTAACTAGAATGATTACTATAGTATGTAGAAGATAAGTGATACGTGGAGGAGTCATACCAAGCATTGATTTTTTTCCCAGCAGACACGACTGGAACTTTATTCTTGATTCCAGATTCAGCCAATTAGTTTGCACATAGATTGGGCAAGAGTGTTCAAACCTGTCCACCCCAAGTGTGAGTTTACAGGCTCCATTGAGGGCAGTTGCCACCCTTAAGTGCTGTTCCAAAAGTTGCTCCATAGACAATCAGTCCATAGTCTATGATTGACAAAACTGAGCTGGATCCTGTCAGCCTGAGGGCAGCAGGTGTAAGATATTGTTTGTGTCTATGTAAGACACTAAGCTTGATGTTGAATGCTTTTACAACTGATCCAATATGTTGAGAGAATGTTAGAGTATCATCAAAAGTGACTCTAAGGTACTTAAATGAGTGTACCTGTTCCAGCAGGACATAGTTGTTGTTGAAGATGGACAGATCTGGGTGGATTTTCTTGTGCTGGTGACTTGAGATGAGCATTGTTTTGGTCTTTTTGTAGTTAAGGAGTAGTTTTTGTGAGTAGAACCACTGTTCTAGCTGGCTGAAGGTAGTGTGTAGCTCATTTTGAAGCTGTGTAGGCTGTGAGCTACTACTCAGGATAATGGCATCATCCGCATAAAATATAATTTTACTTTTACAGACCAGGGGGGAGATTGTTTGGGAATAAACTAAACAGAAGAGGGCCAAGGATGGACCCTTGTGAGATGCCTAGGGTGATTTCCTTGTAGAAGACACTGTGTTTCCTATTTTGACACTTTGGGACCAGAGCAACAGGTAGTCTTTGAACCAAAGGGCTGCTTCAGATGCCACCCCTAGCGATACCGGTTTCTGAATCAGGATTGGGTGGCTAACGGTGTCAAAGGTCTTCATGAGATCAATAAAGATAACTCCCACCAACTGGCCTTATGCACATATTCAGAGAATTCCACCAGGGCAGTAGTCGTGCTGTGGTTTTTCCAGAATCCGTGCTGCTGGAGACACTGGAGATTATTTTTATGAAGGTAATCAGAGACCTGGTCTGCTACAATCCTCTCTAGTGCCTTTGATAAGGGGGATAAGATTGAGATAGGTCGATAGTTGGTGGTGCTGGAGCGGTCCCCACTTTTATGTATTAGGGTCACTAGTGCCATCTTCCAGGTAGTAGGGAATTTTGCCAGGATGAGGGATTTGTTGAAGACTTTTGTGATTGGAACAGTTACTTCATTAATTGTGACAGATACCAACTTCATGTCAATATTATCACTGCCAAGCTTAGTTTTAGCTAGGACCCTGGAGACACAGGATTTAGCCTCATTGACAATAACACGTTTGAAGTAGAAGTATGGTAGAGTAGGGCTGGGTCCTGCCTTGGGCTGTGCCTGATCAACAGGAGTTAAGAACTCAGGGGGCAGGACTGTGCTCAGGTCCGTGAATACCGAGTTGAATGTTTCTGCGATCTTGAGGGGATCCTGACTGGGCATGCCATTCAAGTCTAGCATAGTTGAATGTTTTCTGTAATCCCGGCTGAGCAGGGTGTTGATGTTGTTCCAAAATGTTTTCCCATTACCCTAGTTACTGTCCATCTTGTCATTGCAGTAATTTGCTTTAGCCAGTCTAGTAAGGTTAGTGCACTTATTTATTGCTGCCCTATAATTCTGTAAATTGGTTGCTTTACCAGAATATCTGACCTTGCACCAGAGATTATCCCTGATTCTCATCTTTTCCAGAAGGACACTGGTAATCCACCCATTTGTGGTTCCCTCTAATCTTCCTTTTACTCATTGGAGCGAAGATGTCACAGATTGTATTAAACTTGTCCACAAAAAGTGTCAAGGCTTGGTCTATATCCTACACCTTACCTATCAGGGACCAATCTACCTGTGATAGAGCAGCTTTGAAGGAGACAACATGACCTCTCTTTATCACTCTGCTATGCATGGTGATTGATGTTGCTTTTTTTACTTTGCCAGCCCAACTGCAGATTAGTGGGGAGTGACCACTAAGACAGTTGGGTAGCCCTTCAACACTCTTAATCCTAGATGGGCAGCTTACCAGGAGCCAGCCTAGTAGTGTGTCAGTGCCTTGTTTGTAGTCGATTCTGGTAATCTCTGAGACCATCTGAGTGAGATACGAACTGGTTACCTGATCCTTCAGTGTATCTGTATCCTTGCTGAGCCAGTTGATTTTGAAGTACCATGTGACAATGATTTCAGAGTTTTTTTTGGCCTTGGAAATAGCTTCCAGGACTAGACCGAGACCCAACTTTGCTTTGTGAGGGGCAGATAGACTGAGGCAACAGTTACTGACTTTCCGTGTTCTCCTAATAGGAGACAAACTGCAAGCAACTCATAGTTACTGGTGACCCCAGTTACTGGTAATACACTGTCCTGGATGGATTCTTTGACATATATGAGGCAACCCCCACTCCTTTTCCCTGTCCTGTCAAGCCAAAAGGTACTAAACCCTAGTAGTACTATCAAGTTATCCTTGTCCGTAGGGGTAAGCCAGGTCTCTGTAAGGCATACAATATCAGGACAGTGAAGTTGCATCCATGCCTGGAACTGAGTGAATTTATGGAGCAGGCTAAGGATGTTCATAGAGGCTATCTTTAGGCCAAATTGTTTTTGCAACCTGGTTGGATTGTTACAGGCAGAACCAGGATTGGGATGAACATCACCTGATAGTAGTATTAGAAGTAGGATGAGTTTTATGGCTTTTTAGTGGTGTTTAAATATGTGTTTTTCACTCCTGCTATAGCTGCATGGTATGAGGCAGCAGCCCTTATGTCCTTCAGTCACTGTAATCAGTTTAACCTGAATCATACTACTACTGGGAGTTGTGAACAGGTTTTGATGTATCAGTGGCAGGGAGGGTGGTTCCTCTTGAGAAGTAGTGTACATCGTGCCTGTTTGTTGATTACTTCTGCAGAGTGGAGCTATGGCTGACCCAGGGGCATTTTGTGGGAGGAAGAGGAGCAACTGACCCAAAAAAGGAAGGATAGTAATGGAGAAAGTCAAAGATATCAAGGGTTAGATTGCCATGTTTAGTTCTGGTGCACCCGAGCTTGATTGAAATTCCCTCAGGAAGATCAGGTCTCCTGTGTAGAGCTGGGGCAGGCAAGGCAATCTAGTGAGGTGGGTTGTATGAAAGTTGATGAGCAGAAACTGCTGCCCAAACCTGATCAGCTTAGATAGGGTAAAACACCAAGTTTGGAGCTAGTAACTGCCAATGGAAAACACTGGTCCAACTTGGTCTAGCAGTATGTGGTGGAGGGTAGGAAGGGGGGGTTACTGGGAGCAATGAACAAATAACTATGGAGACACACACACCAGCAACAGGTGTCAGTTTAAGCTCAGAACAGGGTGGGGGGAGTATCAGAGTAAACACTTCAAGCAATGCTAAATCTTTACCTCACTCATCAGAACAGATGTTATTGATCTGGTTGGTGTGGTGGTGTCATGAGGTCAGAGCTAAATTGTTAAAGTAAGCAATTGGAAGTACTGTGTGCCAGAGCTATTTGTTATCCAATAAAGCTGGAGATCCCACACCCCCTAGCTGTGTGTTTGTATAACCTGCCTATGGCAGATTAGGGACTTAATCATCTGATCCCCAGAGCCCTATATAGCTAAGGACAGTCAAGGGTGGGAGTGGTGGAGAGTCCTATATAGGTAAGAACAGTCAAGGGTGGGAGAGGTGGGGGTGAGTGGGGAGCTGCAGCATATCTGTGGTGGGGAGCGAGCCATTCCCTGACCATTGGGAGTTTACCTTGCTGTGTGGTGAGCTTTTTTCTGGCACCAAAGACAGTACTGCCATTGTGGGTGGAGCACGCTACAGGATTCCTGGTTTGATGCCGGACCAGGGCTCAGTCAGACCGCAGCCATGGTTCAAACTGAGGGCTCCAGCTCAATCAAGGACTATAACGCCGAAGGGGGAGAGAGCAGAGAGACAAACCTTAGAGTACAGTGCGTAGGAGTGGGAGGGATTACTAGACAATAGAGCTAATCAGGAGAGGTGAAGTGAGAGTGGAGTGGGGGGAGAGATACAGAGCAATGGAGAGTTAATCACGGAGAGGGAATTCTTTGTAATTACAGGCAAAAAAATTAAAAAATATTTAATCCCCTATGTTACTACCTGCAGGCTACACGCTTTTCTAATCAGAGAATACAACAGTAAAATACATACAGCATGACCCTTCAATTCCTAAGTACTCCATTATACAAACATTGTTTGGTAACTATCAAGATGATGGTATGATGACATATTTATATACTATAAACCCTGTATGTCAACCAAATTTTAGAACAATGCTGGGTAGGTCATATTTTTTGTCTAAAGGGCAAATGATCTGGAATGCCATACCACTAACTCTTCAGTTAGCAAATGGTATAATCATATAATCAGAGTGGGCGGCATCAAATCCTGGTTTATAAAAGAAGCAAGACAACATACCATCCTTGAATTATCTTAGGGCATTCTCGAGCTTTTGACTGAAGAATCAGCAGTAGCATGAATTTCAATAGGGCATTATTGAAATTTTGTTTTATGCACATTGTGTTTAATGTTCTTTTTGCATATGTATTGTATTTTGTATTGTCTATTATGTAATTTTGAGAAATTTGCACAATGGACCTGAAAAAAAATGAGCTTGCCTTAGTTGAGCTATCCGATTCATTTATTTTGTATATGAATTGAATAAAACTTTTACTACTAATACTACCTAATAACAAATGGTTTCAAGATATGAAACATATATTTACTAAGTTCTTGTGGAGAGTGGGAAAACCCCATATTGCATGGGGTACAATTATCAGGCCAGTTATAGAAGGAGACCTCAGCTTCCCAGACCCATGGACCTACATGTTGGCACAACTAATGACTAATATGTGGGACTGGTCATTCAATAACATCCAAGACTTACAAATAATCCAAGCTATTGCCAATCAGAAGAAGGCTGATATTACAATTTCAGAATTCATATTCAATAACAAATCTTCTAAAATCAAAAAATCTGTTACATTAACTAAAATCTTCCAATATGCTAATGAAACAAGGAAAAAAATGGACAAAAGAATATACCCAGGCTTAATGCACCTATTCTAAGTAGTAAAGCAACCAAATGTAAATATAACAAAAATTGGCAATATATCAATAAAAATAAAATTGCAAACTGAGTACATCTATTGGTGGATAATAAAATGCCTCAATATACACAATATATGGAAAATTTCAAAATTAATAACATCCAGAATTTCATTACATAGCAAAGCATTTATACATCTTTGAAGAACTATTGTCAATTATATAATATAAGAGGTCCAGATTATTCAGCACAAATTCATAAAGAAAACAAAATGATTAATCTTTACTCAAAAAAGGTTTCTGCAAATGTTATAAAGTCATCACTAATCATATGGAAATGGTTAAAACAAAACAACAAAAAAACTTGAGAGAAGGAGATTGGATATGAAATGAATGTTGATTAATGGAAATAAATTATGGTTAATGCAAATAAAAACATTTCATCAGCCAAAAATAAAACAATTCAATATAAGCTGATCAACAGAGCTTATTAGACACCAATCCTAATCAATAAAATTAACTCAACATATAGTCAAGATTGCTGTCATGGTTGTGGACATAAGGGAACTCTGGTACATTGTTTTTGGTAAATGTCCACATATTAAAAAATGGTGGGAACAAATTGCCCATATTATAACAGAAAATATATGAACCAATAGCCCTTGTACTATACAAATGTTATTATCCAGTGATTTGACGAAGCTGGATATATCAGCCCAGCTAAAAAAGATACTATATTTGACTGTGATTGCTCTTAAAAGGATCATATTGGGGGAATGGATAGCTGGGACCTCCCAGAAGTCATAGAATATGAATGGGGATACATTTTTAAAAAAAGGCTAATTAATGAAGAGATTGCCTATGTTACAGAAAAAAAAGATTATGATAATAACATTCAGTGGTGAGAACTTATGGACATATTTCTAACATTGCTTCATATACAGTATGAAAACTTACAAGCATTGTGTGAAAAGTATATTTATGTATTAAATATTGTACATTGCTAAATGATTCATAAGTTTACTATCTGATACTCAAATTAATAAAGGATAACCTGGTTTAAAAAAAAAATATTTTCTCCCCAGCATTGACTTAATAACTTCACCAAGGCTTCTGGGCTTAAAATTAACCTACTAAATCAGAGATACTGCCGCTCAAAAATATATGTATAGTGCAACTTTTTCAGGGTGCCTCATGGCAATGAGCAACAAAGGATATTACCTATGTGTGGATACAAAATCAGCATACTATCCAAGACACCTGCAAAGCTAACTTCCCCATTACTTCACATTCTAGAGGCTGCTTTTAATAGGCAAAGGCATTTAATCTCTTGCTTATGGGCAGACTAGCAAAAATCAAAATGGTGTCAGCCCCTAAGGTCCCGCATTTGCTTGCCCACCATCCCATTCATATATCTAGGATATCATTTTCTAAAACAGAAAAGTTAATAGGTGCTTTTCTGTGGGATGGGAAACCTCCCAGTTTCAGTAGCTATAATCTCTGGAAACACTGGTCATCAGGTAGATAGGGATTTCCTCAATTTTTTGCACTAGCATATGGTCTTTATTATTGCAGCCTGCCAACACTGTTGGTTCCTGCTCCACATATCTTATAGGGATACCAAAGCACAGTTGATCTAGCTTAAAATACTCCACCACTGCAACAAGACTCATCAAGCTCTCAGAGCAAAGGGTTTGAGTCACAGGATACATGCTGGTGCTGTGTGTTGCCCAAGAAGGGTCGCTCTCATATAATATATGGTCCTGCTTCTTGATCCATCCCTTTTGGAACAAAGTGCTGCACTACTGTAGTGGCATTTGCAGCTGGCTCTGTCTTTGAATATCCCACTGACATTACACAAACCACACCAAAAATCAAATGTTTATCTATGCTGGGCCATTGCAGTCACATTTAAAGCTAAGCATTTCATTCTTAGGTGTTGAAGGTCTAAGTATGTTTCCACATTCTGTGACTATCTCCAGGTAGTGGCACAATTAGTCTCCTAAGAGAAACTTTCTTATCAAGCACTAGATAAGCTGGAGGTATACAGTGCTTCATGGGCTACTTTCCTAATGTATCTCACTAAGTCTGTCTGTTCTTTCAGATATTTGATGTCCATTTAATGTGGGATGTGGGTCTTACCCATGTATTGTAATGATCCTGTAACCTGATTTTTACATGAATTTTCACTCCCATTTGAATGTTCAGTAGTCAATTATACTGTCTATTTATAGCTATTGATTTTTTTTCTTTTTTCTTCTTTCCTTTGTGTTTGAAACTGTATTTTGAATGAAATTTTTCAATAAAGAAATCAACATAAAAAATACATGTTGAAATCTCAGCTCTCATTATGTACAACACAAATTGTGGATGCTTCAGTCTCTAATTGTCTTTCTCAGAGATCATCCTGCATTTCTCAAAGTAAATCATATATGTATTAGGCCACTATTTATTGCATGTCTTTGTTACTATCAAACTTTGTATTTTGTACTTGTATCATGTTGTCCTTGATAGGCCCTCCTTGTAAATGAGCATGCTCAACTGAGTTTTCCTGAAAATAAACTTGAACTTGAAATCATAAAATCCAAAACTTGCATTCGTTTTAAAGAAATTCAACAGCAATGTCTAATTACAAGAAGCTATTGAGTGCATCTCTTTTAAATGGAGTAATGAGCTCTATTTTAATTCAGACTGTAACACACCAAGTAGTGAAGTTTTATGAGCTTAGACCTGTGCCAGCTGGCTCCATTGTTAAATGAAAGCTGTGGCTCAGGTGCACGTCCTAATTTATTGTGCTAAGAGGATGTGTGCACAAGTGATGTGATGACATCCATGCATATCCACATACCCACTATGTGCATGCACTAGGCTATTGCCAGGCAACAACTAGATCCAAAACTGCACTGCAGTTCCTTGAGAACCAGTGGCAACAGCAGGAGTCTACAATGACACTCTTAGGTTCTGTAGATCATATGGTAGCACTTGTTCCCTCCCTCCACTTGTCTCATATAGATTTTGGTTACTCTTCTCGGGTAAATATTAGGTAATAAAAGTACCAGAAGAAATCGATATATCCAGACTGCCTAATTTCTCCGATGTTTCTGTTAGAGTATTCTGCAGTTAAGCAATAATGCATGACAGGGTGAGTGTCGTGCTGAGATAATGTCACTCCTCGGGTGGTTGGGCATGAGGCTGCAGGCCGAATGTGTCCAGCACCTGAGAAGTGACATTATTCCAGCAGGACACATACTCTGGAGTTCATTATTGCTGTTATACAATGGCTCATTTTTATAAAGAATAAAAAATTAAAAGATAAAAACATTTTTTGTTGGCAATGGACTGTGGAAGTATACTTGTCTAAAAAAGTTATTGTTCCCCATCTGTCCAGTAGGTGATGGTGTTGTGTAGTGGGTTTATGTTCCATTTTCTTCATCCAGCTATTTACGCCTCCCACCAAAGCTGTCCCTGTTGCCTGTTTTTGGCTAAATCCCCCCCAGTCCTACTGTCCATCCTGAGACTGAGAAAAGTTGTTGTTTCATGTAGTGCAGATTTACGGGTCCCAAATGAGGATCGCGATCTTTGAGGGAACTGAATAGCGTGGACAGAGTCTTCTGGTTCTCAGGAGCAGTCTGGTGAGTTGCATTGTTCACGTTGCATACTTCTTCAGGAAACTAAATGGTAGGAACGATATAAACTTTGAATTATGGGCAAAAGCAGTTGGTTAAAATTCACTTATGTGGGTGATTCATGGAGGAACGGCCAGTCCTGTATGTCTGTCTTTGAATTCCTGAGGGTGAGGAAGTCACATGCAGTAGTGGGTTCAGGAAGAAGTTGTGCTTTTGTTGTCTCCATTGTGAGAACGATGAAGGTGCATGGAGCAGCACCTTTATGAAGTACTTGCACTTTTGTTGAAATCGGGGTAATATAATATAATATAGCCAGATTTGGGATGGGGGGGTGTGATTCTGTGTGACAGTAGGGGGTAGGAATCGGGAGAGGCTTCAGAGGGATTTATTTTCTGTTTGTGTGGTCATGTTGGCACCAGTCCTTATTACAATGATGGTGTACTGGGGATAACATTACCACTGAAGGATGACACTGACCAATCAGAGTCCAGCATTCTTTCTTTCCATTGTATAAGGGAATATATAATGCATAAATTTTTGTGTAAACTCACAGAACAAAAGAAAGGTGGGAAAAGGGAATCTAGATGCAGGGTTGAAGTACACATCCACAATATCCCTCTCACACCCATATACACTATCCCAGACCCAGCTTGATGCCTGAGGAGTCATTCCCACTTCCACAGTAACATGGCCCTAACAGAAGACTGAGACCTCAGACTGGCACAGACAGGGAGAGAGCCCAGCTGCTGGAAAAATCAAATATCTTCAAGCCAAAGTTGATGACTGGGAGAACAGGGCCTGAAGAAACAATGTTCAAGTGGTGGACCTGCAGGAGGGGAAGGAGGGAGATTACCTGAATGGCTTCACAAAGGAATGACTGATATAGCACCTAGACCTGCAGTCCTCAGGCCGCTTCTGTGAAGTTGAACGAGTACACTGGACCCCTGGCAAAAAACACAGGGGAAAGAGCAAGACACTTCATCAATACATTTCTTAGCTGGACTGGATGTAGTCTTACAGGCAGCCCAGAGTAAAGGCCCATTCCCATTTGAAGTAGGCAGAGTCAAAGTGTTGCCCAACTACAACCATCTCCTGGAGAGAAAATGTCAGAAACTCACCAACCTCAAAGCCAGCCTGTTCCAGACAGGATGGTATATTTTGCACAAGTACCCCTACCTCATATGGATCCATAAACCTGGCATCCCTCCGAGAACCTTCACATCGATAACTGAAGCAGAGGGTGCAAACCAAGTCACCTGAGATGACGTCCAAACCAAGAAGAAATGGCTTGCCTAGTGTTAGCTTTGGCAGACAGAAATCTTGCTTTTAGATCAAGGAACAGTTGACTACAAAACTAGAACTTTTTTTTTTAACAAATAGAACATTTCTATCTCAGTGGGAGTCAGTGCTTGTTGGGATTAAGAAAATAGATACTTTATTAGAAGGGGTCTCATTTAGGGTAAAAAAAGAAAGTCAGTGTGTTTTTCTGTGTTAGGGAAAGGGAGTTTGTTAAGTCAGAAGGGGAAAAGTTAATTGGGGGTGTGGCTTAGGAGCTTAGGAGTACAAAAGCAGGTGTCTCCAATTACAGTTATCTAGTGCTAGCTTTGGCAGACAGAAATCTTGCTTTTAGAGCATGGAGCAGCTGATTACAAAACTAGAACTTTTTTTATTACTAGAACACTTCTATCTCAGCAGGAGTCAATGCCTGTTGGGTTAAGAAAACAGATACTTTATTAGAAGTGGGGGGTCTCATTTAGAGTAAAAAAAAAGTCAGTGTGATTTTCTGCATCAGGGAAAGGGAGTTTGTTAAGTCAGGAGGGAAGAAGTTAATTGAGGGTGTGGCTTAGGAACTTAGGTGTACATGGGCAGTGTCTTCAATCACAGTTCCCTAGTGCTAGCTTTTGGCAGACAGAAATCTTGATTTTAGAGCAAATAGCAGCTGACTACAAAACTAGAACTTCCCCTCCACCCTCCCACTCTTAGCCAGTTCTACTTTTATAGGCACTGGATTTGAATAAAACAACAGAAATATCCTATTTGGCAGTAGGAAGGGAAGGATCACTAAGACACATAGGTTTCATCATCCTTGAAGGAAAAGAGTAGCTTTCCCTCTCCCCCTAGCTGCTGGAGGTCTGACTGAGCAAGGAAGAAAGAGACTACAGAAGAATACAAGAAGGTCCTGTCCCAGAACAGCAAGAGTAAGAAATATAAGGACACATAGGCAGTAGGAGGGGAAAAAAAGGCAGGAAGGAGAAAGTAAGCATACAAAGTAACAGGAGGGGGCACAAAATAAGATATGATGAGAGTGGTGCAGTGCAATGGCTGTGGGACTGCAGTCTTCCAGGAGACATTCTGGAGGCTGCGATGCTGCCCTATTTGTAGACACCTCTCCGGTCTGAGGGAGGAGGTTGCTCATCTCCAGGCTGACTAGGCTAGGATTCGTGAAACCTCCTCCCCCACCTAGGGACCACTAGGGCCACCACTGCTACCTCAGAGGTTGCCAAGAAAGAGGAGCGGTTGGACCAAGGTGGGCTCAGGGAGGGAGAGGGTGGTGGAACAAAGGTGCAGTCCTCCAGCTGTATCTCTCCACAATTTATACACTGTTCTGGTAGAGAGTGGTTCCTCTATTGAGGCACCTGAGACCAAGAAGGATGTTGGGAACCTCCACAAAGGAGATCCACAGGAGGGTTGCATGGGACCCCACAGGGGAAGGAAACAACTTCTGGTGGGTGACTCAACCATTAGGAGGGTTAGAATTGAGGGAGGAAGGGGAGAGGGAGGTAAGGTGCCTACCTGGCACCATGGCTTGGAGGGACAGGGAGTGAATCCTCAGGATCATGGGAGCAGCTGCACAAGGGAGGGAGCTGGATGTCATTGTCCACCTAGGGACAAATGACCTGGCTGGAAATGGAGTCAGAGCAGTGCAAGAGGAGTTTGAAGAGTTGGGAACGTGCCTTAGACAAGTAGCACATATTGAAACCTTCTTGGAGGTGCTGCCAGTCTATGGCAGGTGGGATGATAGGATGCTCCGCACCATGGGATTCAATGAACAGTTGAAAAACTGGTGCCGAGCTTATGGCTTTGGCTTCACTGGGGACTGGGGGTCCAGCTGGAAGGATGCAGGCCTATACTGGTGTGATGGTCTGCATCTGCCCTGGAGGGGAACCAGAATCCTAGGTGGTAGGTTTAAATGCTTCATTGGCAAGCATTTAAACTAGCCATGGGGGAGGCACTGAAAAGGAGCAGGGAAAACCCAGCCTCCCCCCAACAAAACACAGTAGTTAGAGAGGTAAAGACCAAGGTAGGAAAGTCAAAAGGGAGCAGGACAGGGGTGAATGCAGAAAAAGGTAGTAAGGAGAAGGATGTGGCTAAAAGGGGTAAGGCCATCAAAAAATGGAGGGTGATGAGTACCAACACCCATAGTCTGTGTAACAAACTCCCTGAACTAGTGACCTTGATGGAATAGGGACACCTGGATATCCTGGCAGTCACAGTAACATGGTACACTGAGAACCACAAATGGGATGTCAACGTACCAGGGTGCACAAGCTACAGGAGGGACAGGGAGGGTAAAAGAGGAGGAGGAGTAGCTCTCTGTGTAAGGAAAGGGATCAAAGCAATGGAACTAAAGGATAAACAGGGAATAGAAGAGGCACTGTGGGTCACCCTGGAGACAGGATACCACAATCCGCACAGGGGTTGTATACAGACCCCCATCTCAGGGGGAGGCAATGGACAAGGAAATGATAGAGGGCATCCTTAGAATGGTAGAGAAAGGGGAGATATTGTTGATGGGGGACCTCAATATGCCAGATGTTAACAGGAGCAATTTTGCTGCAGCCACATCCAAGAGCAGGGTTATTCTCGATGCCCTACAAGGTACATGCTTCAGACAGCTAGTGGCGGAGCCCACTCAGGAGGGAGCAATCTTAGACCTGGTACTGTCAAATGGGGATGGAGAAAGGATCTCGGATTTAGAAGTGGGTAGCTATCTGGGAACAAGTGACCACCAAACAGTGTGGTTCACAATAAATACAGCCATAGAGTCAAGCCAGACAAAAGCAAGAGTATTGGACTTTACGAGGGTTGACTTTGGGAAAATGGGAGAGTGCCTCAGAAAAGTACTAGCAAACGGGCCAGAAGGAGGGTGGAGAAACAATGGGGAAAAATCAGAAGAGCTATCACAGAGGCAATAAGCCTTTGAGTGAAGCAAATCAATAAAGCAAAACAAAGGAAAAAAAACACTATGGTTCTCAAAAGAGGTGGTGGAGAAGGTTAAGGAGAAACAGGTAGCATTCAGGAAGTATAAGGGAACACAGGAGAAGCAGGACAAAAAACTGTACCAGTTAAAGCAGAAGGAAGCAGGGAAGGCAGTCAGAATAGCAAAGGCCCAAATTGAGTAAAAGATAGCCAACTCAGTTAAGAAGGAGGATAAAACCTTTTATACCTATATACCTACATTATTGAGCGAAGAAAGACCAAGGGAGAGATAGTGAGGCTTAATAAAGAGAAGGGAGGGTGTGCAGAGGGGAACAGTGAAAAGCAGGGACACTGAATAAATACTTCCGCTCAGTATTTACAAAAGAAGAGGAGGGGGAGGTACCTAAATCAAAGAATAGAAGCGCTCTGGATAGGGAAGTTGATACCAGTCCATTCACAGAAAAACTGAAGTTGGACAAAGCAATGGGGCGTGACGGGATTCACCCAAGAATTCTAAAATAACTAAGGGTAGAACTAGTGACACCACTGACTGCCCTTTTTAACAAATCATGGGAGGATGGTGTGGTACCTGTGGACTGGAGGAGGGTGGATGTGATTCCCCTTCACAAAAGTGGGAATAAGACAGAGGCAGGAAACCACAAACCTGTTAGTTTGACTACAGTGGTAGGAAAAATGATGGAATCACTTCTGAAAGAAAGAATCGTTGAATTCCTAGAG
Organism: Neoceratodus forsteri; assembly: GCA_016271365.2. Taxonomy (NCBI): domain Eukaryota; kingdom Metazoa; phylum Chordata; order Ceratodontiformes; family Ceratodontidae; genus Neoceratodus; species Neoceratodus forsteri. The sequence goes on along the minus strand of CM028134.1, from coordinate 311,431,276 downwards.
GCCAGTGGGGCACAGGACCCAAGGCAGCATGAACTCACAGCAGGAAGATCGTGTCAGATGACTCTAATAGATTTCCTTAACTGAGTGACCAAAGTAGTAGACCAGGGAGGGGCTGTGGACATGGCCTACCTAGACTTTAGCGATGCACTTGACACAGTCCCACACAAAAGATTAACATACAAGTTAGCTAGCCTTGGAGTGAGTCCCAAAGTAGTAGCCTGGGTAAAAAATTGGCTGGACAACAGGACACAGAGGGTAATAGTAAACAGAGTTCACTCTGAAGAAAGGGGGTTACTTGCAGTGTACCGCAGGGTTCAGTACTGGGACTGGTCCACTTTAATGTCTTTAAAAGTGACATTGCAGAGGGACTGGAAGGAAAAGTATGTCTCTTTGCAGAAGACACAAAGATCTGCTACAGGGTCGATACAGAAGGTGGGGTGGAAAGGATGCAAAGGGACTTGGCAAAGTTGGATGAATGGTCAAATGTATGGCAGCTTAGATTCAATGCAAAGAAGTGCAAAGTAATGCACCTGGGAAACAAAAACCAAGGGGTAGAGTACACAATGGAGTAAGATACTAACAACAATAAAAATGGAAAGGGACCTGGGGATAGTCATATCAAATGACCTTAAGGTGGGCAAGCAATGTGAGAAGGCAGTAAGGAGGGCTGACAGGATACTGGGATGCATAGGGAGAGGCATCACCTGTAGAAAACAGGAAGTTGTTATCCCTCCATACAGACAGTTGAGACCCTGTCTGGAGTACTGCGTGCAGTTCTGGAGACCCCATCTCCTCAAGGACATAGACAGAATGGAGGCTGTCCAGAGGAGGTCAACTAAAATGGTGCAGGTCTGTACCAGAGGACATATGAAGAGAGACTAAAGGAGCATATTATATATACCCTCTAGGAGAGGAGGGAGAGAGAGGGGGGGACATGATTGAAACTTTCAAGTACCTCAAGGGAATCAACAAAGACCAAGAGGGCAGTATCTTTCAGAAGATATGCACAAGAACAAGGAGGCACAATTTGAAGATAGAGGGAGGATGGCTCAGAGGCAATGTGAGGAAGTATTTTTTCATAGAGAAGGTTGTGGATACATGGAACAGCCTTCCTGAGGAGGTAGTGGAGTCAGGGACAGTGGAGGAATTCAAGAATGCATGGGACAGACATAAGGGAATTCTAGTGGGGGGGGTAGGATGAAGTAGGCTGTCAGTTAACTAGGATCTGCAGCTTATCCATTCGGTAGGGCAATGGGCAGACTAGGTGGGGCCAAGCGGTCCTTATCTGCCATCAGATTCCCTGTTTCTATGTTTCTGCCAGCAGATCTAGCCAAACACAGAACTGCACCTGAACTGTGATTCTTTCGATAGTGACTTTCCTTTTCTCCCTAGATCCTGGCCCTTGGTGTCCTGAAACCCTACTCAACTTGTCCCCTGGACCCTGCTGCCCAACCCACTAACCCTGTTCTTTCTCCTGTGACTGCACTAATTTACTCTCATTTAGCCTGTTTCACCTTTGTTGTTATTACTGGCATAAGCATATGCTGGTGCCCAGGGGTGGGACAATGTTATACTGGACCCTTACATAGATTTTGCTATGGAGAGAGCAGGGTCGGGGAATGGGGGGGGGGGGTGCACCTTATGTCTGCATAAAACCTTGAAGAAATGCTGCTACTACTTTCACTGATCTGACATAACCACAGAAAACATTAATCAAGCACCCCTTTTCTAGTGGTTTCTTTTCTGGTTGAACTCTGGATGGACTACAGGGGTGCACAATGCTCCTGATGTGGGACCCATCTCCCCATGGACTTTTACTGTGGTATCCATGTCTTCTCAAAATATCCGCTGCACATACAATTGAGAGGGAAAGGCTGAAAGCAGGCATTGTTCACACTGCTGCAGGATCACATGATAAAGAAGCTGGGATGTTCCAAGTGCCAAACATGTGCACTACTGCTTGTAGTCTTTGCCAGCTATGTTTGTTCCCACACCATTGAGGGCACCATGCAATTTAGCACTGGCTTGACTTAGAACAGACACCCCTAATAGCTGCTACACAAGACTCACACCCCAGGGGTCTGTTCCCATATCCATACAACAGAATATCTAATCAAGGGGGATCCTCTTGCAGATTGATGATATCAGAGTTGTTTCCTGGCTTTATTCACAAATGAATATAGGCATGAAGCTCCTACAGTGTTATAGGAAAAGTATATGGTGGTGGTGGTGGGGGTGGGTACTGAAAGTGTGGAAGCCTGGGTGTGAGACAGTATCTGTGACCTGAGGCTCCTGGACACCTGTTCACATACACACAAGCTTTCTCAATATCCATCTGCTTAGTGGACCATTATGCACAGCAGTTTATCACAACCTGCATCTGAACCTAGGTGGCCAAGGGCAACCAAACACTAGTTTATGAATGAAAGGACCAATGTTATAACCATAGTCCTATTTCTGGACAGATCTACCCAATACTCAGGTCATTTGAGCCTTTAAGCCTTGAAACTATGTCAGTTGTAATAGATTCTGGTTTGGTTGCTCACTTCCATGTTCAGTCTGTGTTATGTTTATAGCTGTGTAGTATGCATACTGTTGAGTGTAACATGTTAGTCATGCTGCTCCCCAGGCATACACAAGGGAGCTGAAGTTAAAATTAAATTTCTAGACTGTGGATGGTGCCTGTGGGAAACCACAGTGAATACACACACCACCAAGTTTGCAAAAGATTAACAGACCTCATTTGAGGAGTGTCTGTGAGGAGGGGGATCTCTAGTGAGACAGCCACAGTTTGTCCATGAGGGGAAGGGGACAAGGGGAAGGGATTTACTTGGCAATTGTTCTTTCTGGCTTATATGTCATGCATATTTAATATTGCTGAAATAAATTAGTGCATCCAAGGGAACAGGCTAACACTGTCTAGTGAAAGCCCACAGATTACAATTTGACAATGGAGGGTAACATCAGGGTCCTACAATGGTTCTGAAACCCACCTCAAAAGAAGAAAGATTAGATTACATCAAAAAACCAAAACTGGGCATAGTTCTCTGCAGGAAACACTCATGGTTGAGGGGAATTTTGTCACATCAAAAAGAATTGGAAGAGAAATGGTAAGCAGCCATTTTTAATTAAAAAGTCAGGAATATTGCATTATGGATCTGCCCAGACTCCTCATGGAAATTCACCAAAGCTAACAATGACCCATGCAGTTGGTACTCCCTTGTTCCAAGTTATATAGGGATGGGGAATAACCTGACAGTTGGCTCTGTTTGCACTGCCAATATTGACTCCGATGACTTTTTATCAAAAAAGATCGCGACCGGCATTACAGTGATGGGCTCCATGTCGACCGCAAGTTGTAGTCGACATGGAGAAGCACAGTTCAGGAGTGTTTTTTACATTGGGGGGCTTTGCCCCCTGCACCCTGAAATAAAGGACTCTAAGTCCAGGTCGGAGTTAGTTCAGGGAGGGGGTGCAAGGCGGGGAAAGTGGTTGCCCCCTTCCAGCATCACTTCTATGGTGGCATGGTGCTGTTGTCGACATTGACGCATGTCGCCATAGAAATGTCACTGTAAGGGTGGCATACCACATTGTAGTACTTCTGTTATGGCATGGCAGCCCCCTTCTGACTGTCCTCCCCAGCCCCATCTCCCGGCTTCTCTGGGACTTTCCTTCACTATCGTACTCTGCCACAGGACTGTGCTTGTGCCCGGTTGCCAGTGCGGGGCCTGCAGAAGATCGGGCTTCATCCTGCCACTTGAGGTTGTTTTCCACTGTTTTACTTCCAGGGGCTCACAGACATGCAGTGCCATGATGTACATGATCCACCTCTGTGGAAATGTCTCTGTTGACATGAACATGGGGTCCCCTTCCCAACCTAGTGGCTCTGCAAATGCTGCCATCCAGCCACCGCTGGGTAGCAGGCAAGCAGCAAGCCACATAGTCACCCCTTCCTGTGGAAGGAGAGCTGTCCTGAAATGCTCAATCCTTCTTCTCCCCAATGGTGTCTGAGCAACCTGAGTCTTTTTCCAATCATGGGTTGCAGGTGTGGCAGGAGGTAAGGTGCCCAGGCCTCAGCCCTCCACAACACTGGGCCAGTTCTCCCAATAGATTTTTATTAAATATTTCTCTTCTAGCTATGAAAACCCATTGGAGTGCACTTAAATAATGTTTGAAAACAGGGATGTTGCTCACCTGGACATGATCTGCCACAGTGGTAGTACTTCCCAAACTGGGGAAAGACTGAAAAACTCTGCCCCTCCTACCATTCAATCTCTCGTCTTATGGCCGACTACAAAATCATGCCAAAAAAGCAACTAGCCTTGAGACAACCCTTTCATTAATAATCCACAAAGAACAATCTAGTTTTGTCAAGGGCTGGTAGGGTAAAACCAGTCTTGAGAGAATCCTGAATGTGATGTGGCATTGGATGTTGAGGGGAGGAAGGAAAAAACTGAGAATGGGGAAAGTGGAGTCATTGCCTTAAATGCCAAAAAGGCATTCAGTCATCTGGAGTGGGGGTTCATGCACTACACCCTGGAAAGATTTGGGCTTGGGCCCAGATTTAGAAACTGTGTCAAGATGGATACCGGGTCAATATGTTGAGTAGAGAATGTCACAGGCAAAACTGCATGGCATAAACAGCATGCAGTAAAACAGCTACAGGGGACAAAATACCACATGGAAAAAATGGTGAAGGAGTGGTAGTATATCCTTGTAGCTGTTAGTTGGGAGGTACTGATGTAGAGGATAAGACCTCTGCTGGATGGCTGTCTTCCGCGCAGCTGCAGTGGGTCAGAGGGTAGAGCTGCTGGTAGTGAAGGGTAGTGGAGCATCTGTGGACTGGGGTTCAAGTCTCAGGCCCAGATTAACTGTGTGTTTTTTTGCTTTATTTTTTTTAACTGTTGTGTGGTTGACAATTCTCCCCCACTTGGGTTTCTCCCCAGCTGAGTTGCCTCCCCCCGAGGTGGTTATTTTAATGTGGGGAGTTTCGGGGGGTGCAGCCACCCATAACAGGGGATGCAGTGGGTGGAACCCCCCGGAAAAAAGCAATGATTTGTGTGTGGTGTTCGATATTATTACCTCTTTTTACCTAGCGCTATAGATGTTTATGCTGTATTGACAGCGTGGTTTGTTGCCGCACTGTTTTTGACCATGAAATATTGATCATGTGCCTACAAGATGCTGTATAACAACTCCAAAGGATAAGTTATGATCAATAAGCAGCTCTCCAAGCCCCTCATGCTTACAAAAGGCACAAGGCAGGGATGTTTGTTCTCCCCCCTGCAGTATGTGCTCACATTGGAGCCACTGGAAGCTACACTGAGAGCCGTACAGGACATAGAGGGGTTTATACAAGGGAGACCCATCGTAAGTTGGCTCTCTTTATAAATGACCTCCTGCTATATTTGAAGAATCCTGTTCAGGCTATCCCTAAGGTAGTGGAGGTGTTGAACCAATAGTCTTCTAGCAGGACACAAAATCAGCTGGGGAAAGAGTGAGCTGATGAACAGGCTCTAAATATGGGCAAGCAGTTAAAGGTAGAAAAGGCCCTTAAATACTTGGGGATCATTATCCCCAACTCTGTTGGGGGCCTCTATGACAAAAATGACCCTCCCATTTTGCAAGGAATCATTTCCACCATGGAGAGCTGGATGTCTCTTCCAATGTCCACCTTTGGCCTGATAAACATTATCAAAATGTGTATCCCATGCAAAATCCTCTACTTGTTCCAAGGATTGCCCATTCATGTCCTGGGAAGTTCCTTACCCTGCTTAACAGTAGTTTCAATGGTTTTATCTGGAAGAACAAAGCTACCTGAGTCCGAGTCACAGTTTTGCAGGAGTGGGAAGGAGGGAGGCCTCTCACTGCCACATATGTACTACTACTACTACTACTACCACCACCTAGCTGCTCAATTGACCTACCTGAGGAGGGGAGGACCTGCCTGTCTGGCATAGGATTGAGGGAGTGGGAGGAGGGACATCCACTGCTGGGGGGGGGACTTTGAACCTCAAATGTACAACTCCAAAGATGGGGAAAGTGAGGAACCCTTTCACAAGAACTACAATTCAGGCATGGTTTGCTGCCCACAGTCTGGCTGGACAGAGGGTGGGTGTCTCCCCCAAAATGATGTTATCACAAGTCTTTAAAAGCTTAAGAGGCCATGGTGTGTTTACTCATCAAGGACTCCTGCTGTGGACAAAGCTATGGCTCACCATAGTTGAGAAGTTTTAAGGGGTGGGGCATGCTCAAAACATTCATCCAGCTCAAGAGGGAGTTTAGCTTAGATCCAAATGGTTTCTTTATTTACCTCAAAGAGAGACATTTTCTTACCAAGGCTACTCCACAATTAGATGTTGCCTCAGAGCTGTTACCCATAGAACTAATTGTCTACAACCCACAATGCAGGTTCATTCCTCTGTCTGCACATTACAAGCTCCTCCAGGGGAGAACACAGACCAATTCGCAGATATAAAAAAAGTGAGCATTAGACTTAAGACAGAAGGTGTCAGAGGATGCCTGGCAGAGGGCTATACACAATGCTTTGCAAAGGTGCAAAAAACAACAAACTTTGTCAAATCCACAACAGTTTTATGTACAGATCCTATTTCACCCCAATAGGCTCCATAAAATAAAATCTAACCTGAATCCTTCCTGCCTCAAGTGCCGGGCAAAAGATGGCACCTTCTTACAACTGGCATGAACATTTTGGTGGGAGATGCACAGAATTATGGAGCAGACAACTAGCCAACCATTACTGTTTACCCCATTTTAGCTGCTACTGGGGGCTCAGTCCACAACAAAGTTTTCTAAAGATGCTCCAGACTGGAGCCTGGCTCTCATCAGTATTAAGAAGACAATAGCCCAACACTGGATGGGCATAAACATCCCAACAATTGTACAATAGGCTAATAACATCAATCAATCAATCAAAATTTATTTATCAGCCCAATTCCTTTTGACCAAAGCAATATACATCCTAAAGCAAGTTAAGGTTAATACAAACATCAATAATTAAAACATAATATAGACATAATCTTAATAAATGTAAACCAGATGGTGGCACAGCTAAGCTTAACTATCATCAGAGAATGCCTGGCTTAACAAATATGTTTTTAGTTCAGTTTTACAGTTGTCAGTGGTCTGGCACTCTAATTCGATGAGGTAGAGAATTCCACAGGGTCAGGGCTGCAAAGGCAAAAGTACTGTATGAACCCTAGAAGTCTAATCAGACCCTGTGAACCTCTAGTAATCCCTTGTTGGTGGATCTGAGCCGGTGGAGGGGGCAGTAGGGGCGCAGAAGATCTTGCATGTAGCTAGGTTCCAATAGAGCCCAAGAGAGCCCAACATCAGCCAATAACCAAATGGATGTGTTTGAAGCCATATGGCACCTTTTTTCTAACAGCAATGGAAGCAAGCTCCTCCAGGGTGAGCCCTTGAGGCTGGGTAAAACCATCTGTTCTCTCCCTCCCTCCCTTCCTTCCCCCCTTAACTTCTTATAATCACTCACCACTTTTGCCCCCTTCTCTTTCTGTTTTCACCTACCCTCAGGCTTTCTCCAACCTTCCTTACTGTTTCCACTTCCCACCCCCATGTTTCTGTTCTGACAAAGTCTTTCTATCAGACTGCTAAACTTTCCCCTCACCTCAACCCCTCTCCTCCTCACAGACCACATCTCATACCCCCTCTTCTCCTTCCCCCTAACTTCTTGTAATCATCCATCATCATTGGCCCCCTACCCCTTTTTGTTGTCACCTACCCTTATGCTTTCTCCAATCTTCCCCACTGTTTCACATCCCACCCCCACTTTCTTTTTTGACAAAGTTTTCTACCAGACTGCTAAACTTTCCCCTCACCTCTACCCCTCTCCTCCCACCTGCCCCTGGTTCTCCCTTGAACTAGTCTACCCTCCCCACTGCCAAGGATCAATGTCACCTTAACAAACTCACTATGTTAATTATTATTGCTGCACCTCAGTGAACTGTTTGTTTGTTTATTATCATGTGCTGTATATTATGCATTTTCAACTATTTGGTTTTATCCTCTGATGTGGAACCTTTGTAAAAAGAGCTTCTGTTCAAAGGTTGTTTCCGAATAATTAATAAATAAATCAATTAATTAATAAATAGTGACATGTGTAGTGGTTAGAGTTTGTGCCATCTGACAAAGGCCAATTTGTTTGGCTAAAGCGCAGGGGATTTATGGTCATCTAGCACCCTGGATTGCATTTGGTACAATAAATGTCTACCTTTAGTATTCAACTTACTCTCCTGTGGTTCCTTAGTGCATGTATTCTGTTTATTACTATAGAATATTTACCTTCTACCATCCCAACAGCCCCCCACCTGCTCATTCACTCAGTTAATAACTGCTGTCCAGAGATACAGTGTCATTTAATATCCAAAGACCTAAAAAAAACTGTAGACTTTTGGGGAAAATGAGCCTTTAAGTAAGCATTTAACCTGCAAAGAAGAAATCCATCCCTTGTTGACCTGAGTACCCAACACCCCCCTGACTCCCCCACTCAGCACCCACCACCCACCACCCAAGATGCCACCCCACACCCTCACTCACCTAAACATGTCCCATGAAGTGGATCCACTCTGTGATTGGAAAGATGTCCTCTTGCTGGAACCAGCACTGTGACATGAGAAAATAAAGTGAGTCTGGTTTACATATTTCAAACTGTTTTGAACTTTTACTCATAACTGTTATTTTTGAATATCTATATACCAAATTTTCAACATGGCCTTTCTAGGACCCCAGCTCATAAACAAAGTAGGATAAACTTTTTAAATCCACCCCAAATTGTGATTTTGCAGTCACTCCATAAAATCAAGTTTCGGGTGAGACTTGAAAAGTTTCACCTATCTGATTCATGAGGTGGATTCATAAAAAGGCTATTTAGAAAATGTGGTGCAAAAATATAGTACAATGACCAGGTTATGAGTGAATGTTGAAATATTTTAACATTTACTCATAACTTCACTAATTTTCAGTGTTTTCCCACCAAACTTTCCACATGGTCATTTTGGAACCCCACCTCATGAACAACATACAGTGGCGTGAAAAAGTATTTGCCCCCTTCCTGATTTTCTCTATTATTGCATATTTGTCACACTGGATGTTTTCAGGTCTTTAGAGAAAATGTAATATTAGATAAAGGGAACCTGAGTGAACAAATAACACTTGTTTTTTTTTTTTAATTTCACTTATTTAATGAAAAAAAGTTAACCAACACCAACTGGCACTGTGTGAAAAAGTAATTGCCCCCTTACACTTAATAACTGGTTATGCCACATTTAGCTGCAATGACTGCAACCAAACACTTCCTATAATTCAATATCAGTCTTTCACATCGCTGTGGAGGAATTTTAACCCACTCTTCCTCGCAGAACTGCTTTAATTCAGTAACATTTGGTAGGTTTTCAGCATGACCTGCTCGTTTCAGGTCCTGCCACAGCATCTCTATTGGGTTTAAGTCTGGACTTTGACTAGGCCACTCCAAAACTTTAATTTTACTTCTTTTAGCCATTCTGATGTGGACTTGCTTTTGTGTTTTGGATCATTGTCTTGCTGCATGGCCCAACTTACGCTTCAGCTTCAGCTGACGGAAGGATGACCGACATTCTCCTTAAGAATTTTCTGGTACAGAGCAGAATTCATGGTTCCTTTAATTATGGCAAGTCATCCAGGTCCTTAGGCAGCAAAGCATCCCCACACCATCACACTACCACCACCATGTTTGACTGTTGGTATGGTGTTCTTACTGTGGAATGCTGTGTTTGCTTATCGTAGCGACATTATGGGATCCATGTCATCCAAAAGTTCCACTTTGGACTCATCTGTCCATAGAACATTTTCCAAAAGGCTTGTGGATCATCCAGGTGCTTTTGGCAAATGAGAGACGAGCATTTATGTTCTTCTTGGTTAGCAGTGGTTTCCGCCTTGCTACTCTCACATGAAGCCCATTTTGCCCAGTCTCTTTCTGATTGTGGGGTCGTGAACACTGACCTTAGCTGAGGCAAGAGAAGCCTGCAGTTCTTTGGATGTTGTTTAGGATCCTTTGAGACTTCCTGAATGATTTTACGCTGCGCCTTCTTGGAGTAACTTGGCAGGCCGCCACTCCTGGGAAGATTCACTACTGTTCCAAGTGTTCTCCATTTGGAGATTATGGCTCTCACTGTGGTTTGATGGAGTCCCAGAGCCTTAGAAATAGCTTTGTAACCCTTTCCAGACTGATAGAAGGCAACACATTTTTTTCTGATCTTTTCAGGAACTTCCTTTGATCATGGCATAATGTGCTTGTTGAATCTTTGTGCTGGCAACGTGACTCTGATGGTAAGGGTCAAAATAAGTGAGATTTATATTGAGCAGGGCTGGCTGTAATCAAGCCTGGCTGTGTTCAATCAGCTGACTCTAATTAGCCCTTTAATTGGGTTGATTTAACTAGGGGGCAATTACTTTTCACACAGTGCCTTGGTGTTGGTTAACTTTTTCATTAAATAAATGAAATAAGTAAAAAAAGTGTTATTTGTTCACTCAGGTTCCCTTTATCTAATATTATATTTTGTCTAAAGACCTGAAAACATCCAGTGTGACAAATATGCAATAATAGAGAAAATCAGGAAGGGGGCAAATACTTTTTCACGCCACTGTAGGTTACTTTTTTCAAATCAGTCCCAAAAGGTGATTTCACAGTCATTCTGTAAAATCACCTGTTGGGGTGGATTTGAACATTTTCATCTACAGGGTTCATGGGGGTGGTCATAAGAAGACTATATTGAAAATTTGGTGGAAAAGTATTTGCAATTGACCAAGTTATGAGTGAATGCTGAAACATTTTAACATTCATTCATAACTGCAAATTTTCAATATTTTAACTCCAAACTTTCAACATGGCCATTTCTTCATACCACCTCATTAACATGACAGGAGGTGTTTTTCAGATCCTGGATGAAATGTGTTTTTGAAGTTGTGGTGTGAAAAGACATTTTGGCCAGTATTCTACAAATGCCACATGTCATGTTTTTAAGGGCAGTCATAAAATGACTATCTTGGAAATTTGGGATCAAAATTATAAAAAAAAATAACAAATGTTTTGTGCCAGCCTTTACCCTTGCAGATAGTGTTTTATGATCCTCTGCCAGTGAGCTGAGTTCAGTGGCAATCTCAGTCAGCCAGCCGACTCTCCCAAGGCTGGGGGTAGGGCACTGTCATGTAGTGCACATCCCCAGCTTAGAAAGGGAAAGTACAGGGTTGGCCACATAAGCCTAAGCACCATATATTGAATAGAAATCTTCTCTTGGCATATAGCCCTGTACCTCTGCTCCCATGGCTTCCAGCAGGCCATGTACTTTGGCTGACACATGAACTCTTTCAACTGCATGTTTGTATCTGTATCCAAATAGAAGCACAGGGCCCTCTGGGCCCTGCACTTCCACAGCCCACAACACAGCTCCACAAATTCTTAACATCCTGTGTGGGTCTGGAGGGCTATGCACTTCACAGACAAGTAGGATCTTTCCTTGGTGCAGGTCCCAGTGGGTTCTGCGCATTCACATCTGTTCACACAGCTCCAGATGGGATGAATGAGGATGTAATTCTACTATCTCAAAAAGAAGGAAATTCTTTGCAAAAAAATATGTTAATGCACCAGTTAGGGATCATTTTAACACCACAAAAGTGGTGCACAAAAGTAGGGAAATGTGTTTTGGTTTCCAACCCTAACCCCCCCAAAGCAGCAATAGGACAAGACCACACACGTAACCACAGATAGCCATCATCAGGTAAGACAAACAACACACAACTGTTTCCAGATGATACAAATATAGTAGCACTCATGTGCTACCTTTGTGTATTTTTCATCTGCTTCTGCAGAACCATAGGCCATACAGAGGACTGTGCTTCTGCAGCCATATCTGCATGTGTATTTCATACAGTGTGCATGAGAACCTGTGGCTGCAGAGGCACTGGTTCCATGGGTAAGTGCATCTACAGACTGAAATACTGTTGCAATGAGGGTATTATAGTTTCAGGCATGGAACTTGAAAATTGTCAAAGGGGTAACAATTTTATCTCTGGGTAGCACTTTCCATGAAAAAGTGAAATGTTACCTTTTACAGCTCAGATAATGTTAAAACAGTTACTTTTTACTGGTTTAAGGGAGTACCTCCTTATATTAGCTGAGAAAGTGTGAGAAAAAAGTAAGGCATTTAGGAAATACAGAGAGACACAGAAAGAAGAAAACAGACTGAAATATCTGGAGAAGCTGGGAAAGCTGTCAGAGGGGCTAAGGCAAGAACAGAGGAAGGAACAGCGCAGGCTGTTAAGAAGGGGGGACAAGACCTTCTTCTGTTATATTAGTGAGAGAAAGAAGACCAGAAATGGCATTGTTAGGCTAAAGGAGGGAGACGGTGGGTGGGTGGATGGAAGATGACCTGAAAAATCTGAGGTATTGAACAAATATTTTTGTTCAGTATTTACCAAGGAAGAGGTAGGGAAGGGGCCAAGACTCACAAGGAAAGATGTACGGGGGGGGGGAGAGGTGGACAACAGCCCATTTATTGTGGATAGAGTCTTGAAGGAACTAGGAAAAGTAAAGACAGACAAGGCAATGGGGCCAGACGGGATTCACCCTAGAGTGTTGAAGGAACTCAGGGAAGTCCTAGCAGGTCTGCTGACAACCCTATTCAACCAATCACTAGAGACGAGGAGGTACCCAGGGACTGGAGGATGGCAGAGGTGGTCCCACTGCATAAGACTGGAAGTAGGGAGGAGGCAGGCAATTACAGACCAGTAAACCTGACCTCAGTGGTGGGAAAGCTGATGGAGTCCCTACTTAAGGAGACGGTAGTGAAGTTCCTGGAGTCAAGTGGTGCAGAAGACCCAAGGCAGCAAGGGTTCACTGAGAGTAGGTCCTGTCAGACTAATCTTATCAATTTCTTTGACTGGGTGACCAGGGTAGTGGATCAGAGAGGGGCAGTGGATGTGACCTACCTGTATTTCAATAAGGCCTTTGACACCGTTCCTCATAGAAGGTTGCTTAACAAATTGGGGAATCTGGGTGTGGTCTCTAAAGTGATAAAATGGTTTGGTAACTGGCTAAAAGGCAGGACCCAGAGGGTGGTAGTAAATGGCATAAAATCACAAGAGGGGTTGGTGATCAGCGGGGTTCCACAGGGATCAGTGCTGGGTCCAGTTCTATTCAATGTCTTCATAAGAGACATTACAGAGGGCCGGAGGGGAACGTATGCTTGTTCACAGATGACACCAAGATTTGTAACAGAATCGGCACACAGGAGGGGCTAGATAAAATGAGAAACAACCTGAGACTACTTGAGGAATGGTCAAGGGTTTGACAGTTGTGTTTCAATGCTAAGAAGTGCAAGATAATGCACCTGGGACACAGAAAACTAAGAGAGGAATATAGGATGGGGGGGGTGGCAGATTCTAGCCACCACAAGTCAGGAGACAGACCTGGGGGTTATCATATCCAATGAAATGGAGTCAGCTGAACAATGCAAAAAGGCAGTGGGGAAGGCAAACAGAATGCTGGGGTGCATAGGAAGGGGTCTAACCAGTAGGAGGAGTGAAGTGGTGATGCCACTGTATAGATCACTGGTGAGGCCTCATCTGGAATACTGTGTCCAATTCTGGAGACCGCATCTCAGGAAGGACATAGGCAGAATGGAAGCAGTCCAGAGAAGAGCAACAAAAATTATACATTGACTGCATCACAAACCTAATGAGGAAAGACTCAAGGAACTAAACAGCTATTCACTGGAGGAGAGAAAAGAGAGAGGTGATATAGGTTCATAGGTTTATAGGTAGTTTACAAACTCAGTAGGCAGTGTTGCCTTTTATGAGCTCACCACCACTTTATTGGTGGAAGTAACATTTACGGTTACCCATGTATAAATCTAATCTGTTTTTAAAAATGCTTAATGAATTACTTTCAACAATATCATCTGGTAGAGCATTCCACGTAGATATCCCTCTTTGAGTAAACCACTGATTTCTTTTGTTAGTCTTATTTTGCATTCCACTTAATTTTTTATTATGAGATCTAGTGGTTGTTGTGGATGGATTCATGCATAATCCAATAGTTTCAAATATTGTTTTGTCATTAATTGCATTGTAAACCATAATCAAAGCCACCCTTAGTTTCCTAAACTGCATAGAAAATAGTCTCAGATTTTTTAATCTCTTACAATAATCCTGCCCCTTTACAGCTTTGATTTTTTTTTTATTACTCTACGTTGAACTCTTTCGACTAGTTTATTACCTCTAACTGAGGATGGACCACATACAGTTGAGCAATACTCAAGATGTGATCTGACTAGAGTAGAAAAAAGAGGGATTATTACCTTTTCATTTCTACTTTTGATGTTTTTTAGTATGCAACCCAATATCTGATTGCTGTTCTTTACAATATTTGTGGTATGAGTTTCAAAGGATAAGTCCCTAGAAAAAGTGACACCCAAGTCTTTTTCATTATCTGTTGCTTGTAAAATTGTATTATTAAATGTATAAGTAAAACATTTGTTATGTTTGCCGAGATGCATCACTTTACATTTTTGTACATTAAATAATAATTTGTTTGCAATAGACCATCTTTCTAAATGTGTGAGATTTTCTTGAAATTTCTGAGCTGAATATTGATCTGTTACAATGCCTCCAAGTTTACAGTCATCAGCGTACTTGACCATCCAACAATGATTATTTAAAGATAGCATTGAAGAAACCAGTATGTTAAAAAGCACAGGTCCCAGCACAGATCCCTGTGGGACACCACTAGTTACATTCTCCGATGTTGATAGATAGCCTTTTAAAGACACTTGTTGTTTCCTGTCAGTCAGCTAGGCTTCTATCCAATTTACTATAGAATGATGCACATTAGCTTTTATTAACTGTTGAATTAATATATCATGGGCTGCTAAATCAAAAGCTTTAGAGAAGTCTAAGAAAACTATATCCACCACAAGGCCATTGTCCAGGGCTTCACTTACGGGCTCAAAGAAATTTAAAAGATTAGTTTGACATGATCGCCCCTTTACAAAACCATGTTGTGTGTAATCAATCTGTCCAGTATCAGATAAATGATCAATTATTCTATTTTTTAAAAGTCTTTCCAGTAATTTACAAAAAATTGCAGTGAGACTTATTGGCCTATAGTTCTGTACTAGATTCCTATTACAATTTTTGTGTAACAGAATAACTATCACTTGATTCCATATTGGAATAGTGGTATCTGTTGTAACAGAGATATTAAACATAATTATTATAAAGGTATAAATAAAGCTAAAAGCTGATTGGTTGTCAGCATTACGACAGCCTTACATTAACCAGCTTATTAATATACATGTAGAGCCTGCTCACAGGAGCATAGATCTTCATGGTTCTTATTTTTTTTTTAAATTCCATTTTCAGAGTTTTCAGCCACCATTAAGCATGCCGATAATAAAACTGACTAACTTGTGTGTCATCCTGACTCAGACATCATCGAGTGTTGGCACAGCAAGAAAAAAAAGAACAAGCATTTGTCAATGCCGAATGTTGCTTGCTTCTATGTGCTGTTTAGGTATCCGGAAGTCATTGGAGTGCAAATATTGAAAATTTACGAACTTACGAGCGTGCGTAGGAACTGCGCAATGCACACTCGTAAAACAGTCATTTTTAGGAATTTTTTCACCAAATTTTCAACATAGCCATTTTAAGACCTCTGCTCATGAACAGTGTCACTGTGATTTTGTTAATGTGTCCCATACATTGAGTTCGCACACACGACCGCGCCATTGTGCACTACATGAAGTGAAACATTTTGGGCAGGATGTGAAAATGACAGCTATGCTGCTCATATGAGGTGTGGTAAAATGGCAATGTTGGAAATCTGGAGTGAAAATATTGAAAATTTGTGAACTTACGAGCCTGCAGGAACTCATGCGAACGCATCGCCAGGAAACAGTCATTTTAGGAATTTTTCAACCAAATTTTCAACATAGCCATTTTAAGACCTCTGCTCATGAACAGTGTCACTGTGATTTTCTTAATTTGTCCCATACATTGATTTCGCACACCGACTCACGCCATTCTAGCGCTACATGGGCAGAAACACATTTTGGGTGAGATGTGAAAATGACAGCTATACTGCTCATAAGAAGGTGTGGTAAAATGGCAATATTGAAAATCTGGAGTGAAAATATTGAAATTTCGCGAACTTACGAGAGCTCTATGTAGGAACTAGTGCAATGCTGCGGCAGAAAAAAAAGTCATTTTTGAATTTGCACTGTTTCCAACATGGGGTTTTGGGACCCCTTCATGATGATTCACTGTCATGGCAGTATTCAGGCTCTGGGGCAGTGATTTCGCAGTCACCGTGCAGTCACTGCGCCAAATCACCCTTTGGGCCCGAATAACGCCATGACAGTGACATCATTCATGAGAAGGGGTCCCAAAAACCCCATGTTGAAAATTTGGTGCAAAAATTCCCAAAAATGCCTGAGATATGCAACAATGTTGAACCCCTATCTAGCCCATTATACAGCTTACCGGCATTTCCTCAGTTCGCGGTCGGCTTTGAAGAGTGCAGACGTGTTCTCGGTCCATCAAGATCATTGCGCAGAGTCTGGAGGTAAGTATGGGGTGAGGGGATGGGAAGGCTGGGTGCGCAGTGGTGGGTGCGGGTTGTGAGGGGGTCGGAGACGCGCTGGGGACCATTTTCGTTTTCAGGTAAAAATTTAAAAAGGCATCGGGGACCGTTTGCCACTCTGGGGTGGGCTCCCAGCATGGCACAAGGATGTTGGGGGGCCTTCAGCCTATGGGGGATTGGGCACCCCCATCAGCCAAAGGACTGATTGCCACGCTGGGGTGGGCTCCCAGCATGGTACCTACAACTGGGGGTGGGGGGGAGAGATGCAGCTCAGCCGACAGGGATTGGGCACCCCATCGGCTACACAGTAGGTTCAGGGGCACGCACGCCATGCGGTGGGGAGCTACGCTTCCTATTTCTGCTCACTGCAGCATAGCTCCCCCTTTCAACTTTATGCCACTGCATTTTGGAGCATGTCATAGACAGCTCCAAAATGCATTGGCTTACAGGGACCGCGCCTGCCAGCTCACTGACTGAATTGGAGGAGGAGGTGACACACCTCCGAAATCTCCGATGATGGCACTATGTTTCTTGCACATGCATGCAAGCAACATAAAAATGAACAGCTAGGTTCAGCGACTGTAGGTGAAGTAGATGTTTTTAACCACTTCAGTCAACAGAAGCAGTATTTGTCATTACCTCCCAGCAGTAATTTATTGTCTGTCTGTGACCCACTCAGCAAGGCTCCGCATACTTTCATACCTTCATGTACACCAGTAGTTAGACACAGTCATTGCCAGTGTAAGAGGAACAGATGCAGCAACTGATGTGCAAATTAATAAGCTCACTATCATGTTAAAAAGATGTATTGCTAGTAGTAGCTGCTAAAAGCAGCGTGTTCCTGACACGGGAGGTGCAGCCTGTCACACATATAAAAAAATTGCACTGATGAATCTTCTTAGTTCATATCTGAATGTGAAGTCAACTGTGACCCGATGTGATTTATGGAGTGTGCACAGTAGTGAGCAAAAGCAGCTTGCCAGATGTCTGCTTTTCATTGCCTCAGCACAGCCATCTGCTAGTCTCCCTAGTCCACAGTAGGAATCCCCCCCCCCAAGCTAGGTCACAGCAAGACACAAGGATCCAGAAAATATATATAAAAAAGTGTTTTTCTGTAATCATGAGAAAGCTGGTAAATCCTAATTTAATGAAATAATGTAAAAAAAGATACAGAATCAGGTCTGGACAGGGACATTACACAGGGACCAGTCGGCTAGTGATTCATAAATGTCTGTAGAGCTTCACGATTATGATCGTGGTCACGGTTTGATAGCATTCAAGCAGAGTCCTAATCATTAGAAGTGTGTGTGCATGTGGAGGGGGAGCCGAGATGGAGAGTAGTGTCCAGTTTTCTTTACAACAAAGAAACTGGTAAAAAAGTAACAAGAATGCCACGAACAGGCAGCAGATATGAAGCAGTGAGGCTGCTCTGTTAGAAGGCATGCTGTGGGGTGGTACATAATGCAAATGCTGCAGCTTGAAGTGAATAATGTAGCAGCAAGTAAGTCAACCATAGCACGTTTATTAGTAACTGTGTATGTGTACTTATTTAAAAAAAAAAGGTAGCCTTCTAAAATAAATGTCTAACTTAGTTGTTTTGTATCACAGGAATATTGAAATGAAAAGATAGACCATTGCCCCATTTTGCCACATGCAGCAGAACTGCCCTACGAAGACATGTTTAAACACAGCTAGCATTCTGTCACAGTTTAGAAAGACACAGCAACACTATAGAGAGCTGTCAATAGTAGCTGTTGCCTGAAGCAGTATAGCAAATAAGCAACTAGTTAGCTATTTTTTGTGTGCTTTGTTTTCTAAATAGTGAACTCCACCTTTGAAAATAAGTCAGTATTTGGCCACTGACTGTCATTTTGAAATAGCCACTGACAGCCTCCTGCAGATGATTAAAGAATGATCTGAACAGGAGTCAGCTGAAGCTGATACTGGCCAGTCTGAAAATGTCAGAATTGGTGGGGTGGAGGGGGAAGTGACAAGAAGAACAGCCTTTCCTCTTCAGTCCTGCTAAATGTGTAAATTAATTATGTATCAGTAATTAATCTAACAATAGCAAATACAGATTTAATATACAAAATTTAAATGGCGTAGGGACTATTTTATGTTAATTTCCTCCAAAACTGTAAATAGATTAGTAATATAATATTTAAACAAAAGCCATTTGCAACCAAATCATAATAATATCAATAATGAACTCTGGGGGTTACATTAATGTTCCAGTTAACGTAACCCCCGTCATTCATTATTGCTTAAATGTCAATGGTCCCTTAAGTTGATTTGCAGTGTTTTTGATACAGATAGATGGAATTTCATCTGGTCCTGCAGAACTATCTGATTTAATGGTTTTTATAACATCTATTACATCCTTTTGGGTAAAAGGTCTAAATACGTCAGAAGATTTAAGACCTAGAGAAGCCGTTTTATCTTTTGGATTAAATACACTTGTAAAATATTTATTCAATTCAGTTGCCATTTCCACTTCCTCAGTGATAATTCTCTTGGATGTAATTAGAAGTCCTATAGTAGAACTGCTATTTTTTAGGGAACCAATATAGTTGTAAAAAGGTTTTTTGTTATCCATAATAGATAAGTTTAATTTTTCTTCATACTGTTTTTCTGTTTTCCTTATTAAACTTTTACTATTATTAACAGTTTTTTATAAATGGCCCAATTTTCAGTAGTTTGGTACTTTTTATATCTTCTGTATAATTTATCTTTCCTAGTTAAGCACCTTTTTGTGTTCTTGTTCCACCATATGGGATTTCTTTTGCTATTATTAATTTTGAATTTATACCTATTAGGTACCCATTTTTCTACGCAATATTTTATTTTAGATTGATATTTAAGCCATATATCTTTCACATTACAGTCCGAAAAATCTGTGGCCCAGTCCAATTCTTTTAAATAGTTATTCATTTTTATATAGTCTGCTTTATAAAAGTTTTTGGTTTGAGAACAACCTTTACTCAGTTTTTTGAATTTTATAGTTGTATTAATTAATACCATATTATGATCATTATTGGATAATCAGTGTATTACTTGAACTTTAGTTATGTCTTCTGACATATTTGATAAAAAACAGTCTGGTATATTATTTCCCCTTGTTGGTTCCTGAATGAGTTGTTCTAAATTATTAATAATGCTGTAATCCAGGAATCTTTTTTTAAGTTTTGTTGTACATAAACTGTTTACCCAATCAATTTTTGGAAAATTAAAATCTCCCATTAGGATATAATTGGTATCAAAAACAATGTTTTCAATATTGCTCATAAAGAGGTTATTTTCATTACTATTTAAGTTGGGAACTCTGTAACCGAGACCTATTGTAAGGCTGTAATTGTTAGCAATCAGTAACTTAGTCCAAATCAATTCTGAGTTATTGTTATCTATGTCATTACAGTTAATGGGACGTTTATAATTATTTGATATGTAAAGGGCAATTCCTCCACCTTTAGTATTTGGGCAATTTTTATTAATTGTAGTATATACAATTAAATCTGTACACCAATTGTCATTGTTGAGCCATGTATCACAGACCCCACATATGTCGATGTTATTAGCTGTTAAAAAAGCCCTTAAGTCATCCATCTTGTTATTTAAACTACGGGCATTTACAAGTAATAATGCGCACCTGATTTTTACTTAAATTGTCTACTACATAAATATTGTTTGATTTTTTTTTATTCCCAATGCTATTGTTTAGTATGTTTATGAGAGCATCCATTTTGCCACTATTATTTGTACTTTTATTCACAGCCCAATTTTTTGGGGCTCTCCCTCCAAGTAGTTTATTTAAATTATTATCAATATATGAAACAATATGCTTTCCCAATATTCCATTTCCTTTTCTATTCAAATGCAGTCCATTCCATGAGAACAATTCATTCCGGTCTTCAAATACCTTAGAGGAATAGACAGGGTACAGGAGGAGAGCTTATTTCAGAGATGAAAGTGCACAAGGACAAGGGGGAATAACATGAGGCTGAAAGGAGGGAGGCTTATTGGGAATGCTAGGAAGTATTTTTTCACAGAGAGGGTGGTGGATCCATGAAGCAGCCTACCAGCGGAGGTGGTGGAAACAAAAACAGTACAGGGATTCAAAAGCACATGGGATAAGCATAAAGGCACTCTGCAGTACAGCGAAGCAGGAGAAAGGCAGTCCAGATAAGAATAGAGATTGCCAAACCAAGTAGGGAAATATGGAGACTAGCTGGGCTGTATGGTCCTTATCTGCCAACAGATTCTATTTTGCTGAATCGTCTGCCGCATGGTTTTCCATATGCAGCTGTGTGCAGCCAGAAGTGGGTGTGTATGTGTTAACATCTGTGGCTGAAGATGTACAGACCCCTTAGGGGTTGTGCTTCTACAGACAGAAGTACTGTTATGATGTTAATATCATGGCTTCTATGGTGCCTGAACGTCTGCAGCCAGAGACTAGTATGTATGTCTTATACCAGTGGCTGCAGAACACAGGCCTCAGAGGCCTGTGCTTCTGATGAGGGAACTGTGTGTGTGTGTGTGTCTTACAGTGTGGATGAGTATCTTTGGCTACAGAAGTGATGGTGTTTCTGCAGACAATAGAACTCTTGTAATTTGGGTATTGTGGATTTGTGTCTGTGGATGCAGAGGCCTTTGCTTCTGCATACAGAAGTAGTTTTGTGATTTGAGTATCATAGATTTTAATCTGCAGCCAAAAGTAAGTGTGTCTTTTGATGTGTGTACCACAGATAGAAAGCCATGAAGGTAGCACATCACTATATGTGCATATCTATCTATCTATCTATCTATCTATCTATCTATCTATCTATCTATCTATCTATCTATCTATCTACCTATCTATCTATCTAGCTATCTACTCTATCTAGCTAGCTACCTATAACTAAAATAGCCACAGTGTGAAAACATTAAAAAATAAAGAACATAGTGTGCCATTTGACCCTGGCATATTAACCCACTTAAATATTAAAGTAGTAATGTAGACAGCAATGAGGACATTGTCCATGAGATCATGTAGTCCATTGCATAAATAAAAAAGCATAACTTCACCTTAACAACATTGTGGGAGTTAAAGGAAACATAACTGATAGTTGTCACCAGCGGTTGTTGTTGTAAGACTAAACTGCTTTGTTCCCAAACAAAAATTGTGCAAGCCAGTACCAAAATGCTCAAAACTGAAAAATTGGATCACATCAAATCCCACATGCCATATTAACAACCAACTAGTTAAATACCAAATGTACTGTATTAGTAAGACCATGCAGACATTTTTTTATAGTAGAAGAGAACATTTTAAGGGTACTTTTAAAGTACAGTACTTTCCTCATGTGTTAACATGGCATAAAGCAGCAAATACATTATTTTTTCATGTTATCCAGGTAAATAGAAATTGTTATGGAATTCTGCCAAACCTGGATGCACAAGTTCACTGTGAAGTGATGGTCAGGCTTTTGCAAATCTCAGCTGATGTTTGTTGACTAAATTCCCTTATTTTCTTGACAAGTAATTACGTAAAGAAATAAAAACCTTGGCTTCAATTTTTAGATGTCCCTTATATTGTCACAGTTTGTGGGGCTGTATGGCTAGGGCAAACTCCATGTGCTTCAGGGACCCTGTGCCCTATTTTATAATAATGAGGGTTCTTGTGCCAATGACCTGAAAGTTGCTGCACACCCCCCACCAGTATAACCCTAGAGAGGCCACAAAGGTGGGGGGAATATGTGGGCAAGTAGGGGATGGGGCAGAAGGAGCACAGGGGGTGCCCTAAGGACTGACGGGGCACAGCAGCAATGTCAGGGTGCTGAGGTGGCACCCTGTGGGGGTTCCACGTACACATAAAGACAGCCAATTGGCCAAGGTAGAGAAGGGTTGGCAAGGACAGACTATGACCCAGCCCCAGCTGGACACAGCCCTGGCACCTGCCACATAGGTGCCACAGTGCCCCCAAGAGTATAGGTGGTTAGGAGTGGCTACTGGTTGCAGTGTGAAGGTGGTGAAGGGGAACATTCCCCTGGCACTGTTACAGTCCTCTGTAATCCCCCTGCATGGATGCAGGCTGCTGCCAGCCTGTAGTGTTGTGGACTTTGTCACCTATGGTGCAGGTGACAAGGCTGTGTCCACCTGGGACTGGGTCATGGTTTGTCCCTGTCAACACCTTTCTAACTGGGCTGATTGACTCTCTGTAAGTGTGCTTGGCACCTGTGCTGAGTGCCACCTCAGCACTGTGACATTGCCAGCATGCCCCCATCACTTCCTAGGGCACCACCCATGCTCCTTCTGCACCCAGTCCTCTCCTTACAGGTCTCAACTAATCACCACCCTTCCCAGGAGTGGCGCTTGGCCCTTAGACCACCTCCTGGCTTGTCTAAAGTCAGCCCCCTATTGTGACAATACAGGGACTTCTGGAATTCCAAAAAAGGGTTTGGTGCAGCTCTGCTATAGTGAAATCACCCTTATGACCTGGCACGAATGCTTCTACTGCAAGGGTGGCACAGGGTGGCTTTGGTGCATGGCATCCCAATTTTGGCAAAGCCTGCATTCAAAAATTGGGATTGACCCAAATGTTGACACAAGGTACCCCTTGTGGCATATATTTTTGGTGCAGTCACCTTGCATCAAAATTTTCATTTTCAAAATCTAACCCCCCTGAGTGCTAGCCACTTGGGGCAGTACCATGGTAGGTGGGGCAGACTAGTCTTTGTTTGTTAGTTCTGATCAGCTAGTCACCAGGATCATGCTATAATGTGATTTAATTAAACTAGCTGGGGATGAGCAGGTTACATCTTGTATCTGTAAATGATTAGAGGGCGGTGTGGCAACTCCTTTTTAACCTGTACACCATCCTCCATCTTGAAACACCATTTTAGGATGCACTTCATAAATTTTTCATTGTGACAAGGAGGTTAGAATGTGATCTGAGTATAAAAGAAGACTCAAACTGCAGGACCTCAATTCATATTGGCTGACCAGATCAGCATCACCAACAAGACCAAAGGCTCAGAGTATAAAGAACTAGCTGGTGAAACAATTTTATGATGACATGATGACTTGAGAAAAATATTGCATTGCACCCTTCCTTTTCTTGGTCAACCATATCGGCATACTCTTGTGATCAACACTAAATGATGTAACTATTGCTAACACCATTAAACTTTGTATTATTGAGAGAAAGAGGCACGGTAACCACCTTAGGATGTTCTGCATTCCTAGTTTAAGAAGCCAATTTTATTGCACACCTCTAGAATTTGCTGTTGTTGCTTTTTGTTTTATGTCTGATTTTGAGGTGAGGGGTTAATAGAAGTAAAACATTTTATATTTTTTATTGTGTCACAACACGAACACATAGTTTTCACAGTCACACACACATGCTGCCTAATTACTCAAAATGCAGTTGATGCCTAGTTGAAAGGATGGTATGCCGTCCCTACCTCAACACCCCAACACCAACCCGCACAGGTCAATAACAGCTGAGTGACATCCTGATGCTCAATGAGTCAGGTACAGCGACAAGTACAGGAGCATGAAGTCCACCAAAGCAAAAACGACCACCAGCGGCCATCCTGGACAGTACTATGCATCGCTGTTGCGCCAGTCAAGGAGGGTGGTGGGGGCAGGGAGGGTGTGCACTGCAACAGTGCAAGACAGCACAGTGATGCAGAGTCCATGCCACAGCATAGGTGCACCTGTGCGACACCTGTGTGGTTGACAGGGGAGGCTGGACGATGGCCAACGGTGTTTGGGGGGGGTGCACACAGTGCCACATCATAAAAGGAGGATGAGGTGGGGGGGCAGTCGCTAACATGGAAACAGGGGAATGCCATAGGAATGCTGCTGGAATTTGTGAAAACTGCATGAGGCAACAACATGCTGTCCTTCAGAGGCTTCATGTACCAGCAGGAATGGATGCGCGGGGCTTCGACATATTGGAAATGCATTGAATATTACTCAAGCCAGTGCCACGGTGGGCGCATACAGTTGACGGGGTGGACAACGTTTCACTGATGGGCTGGTGCCATGTGCCTGACAGTGTAGAGGTCATGGTGCAGCATGTGCAGACAGAGGTGAAGTGCCTTGCAGTCAAAACAATGAAGACAAGCCAACAGGTGGTAGCTGTGCATTGCAGCAGCATGACTGACATGGTGGACAGACAACTGCCACCAGTGGGCACTCTGAAGTGGACCATTCAAAGGGCATGGAGGAGCATGCACAGGTCTCTGGCTTGAGCCAACATCCATCTCTGCCCTTGCGATCCTGTTGGAATACACAACCACCGATACAAGGCACCCATTTCTCCTGCATGACTACGGCACCGGCATGGCCAGATGCCTGCTATTTATTACCCACAGGAACTTGAAACATGTGGTATGTTGATGGGACATTCCACAGCAGCCCACATCTCTTCCAACAGGTCTACAGTCTTCATGGCATGGAGACAGATGCAGTCCTGATGGCCATCTATGCCCTGATGGGCAGCAGGACCGTGGGCTGTTATACCATAATGCTCCACAAGCTAATGGAGCTGTGCCCAGATCTCAACTCAATGTCTTCATGATTGACTACAAGCCAGCTGCATACAAGGTTCTGCAGGCAGTCTTCCCCCCCTGGCATGACTGTGTAGATGCTACTTCCACTTCATGCAGTGCCTGTGGAGGAAGCTGCAACAGCACGGTCAACTGGCCCAGCTCTATGTCACCAACAATGAATTTGCCCTTCACATCCGCATGTTCATGGTGCTCACCTTCGTGCCAACACCAGATGTCATAGGCACATACAATGAGCTGTGGGTGTGGCCCTTCTTCGAGTCCTATTAGAAGACCCTGGTGTTGTACCTCAACTACTTCGAGGACACCTGGCTGGGGTGCCCAGTCCGTAGTGGGGTACAGCGCAGGCCAACATACCCGGTGGACTTCTGGAATGTGCATGCAGCAGCCCATGTGAGGCTGCTCAGGACCATGAATGCTCTGGAAGGGTGGCACAGGGGGTTAAATTCCTTTATGGGTGCTGCCCACCCAAGCATCTGGTGATTCATAGAGGTGCTGCATGGCCAGCAGAGGCTGACCATGCTCAAGGTGCAAAAAAATGTTGCAGGGCATAGATGTGGGCACTACTCACAGGAAGACCAGGGAGGCCAGTGACAGAGTGCAGCAGATCATAGAGCAATATCAAATGAGGCCCCTGAAGGAGTACCTACTTGGCATTGCACTTAATATCCATCTGCAGGTCTGACAGGTCGCATGCCAGTGCAGAGGCAACTGAGGAATGACCACAGAGTGTGCACCTATGTGCTGTCAGTGGTGGTGTGGGGCATGGGCACTGTGGTGAGCTACCATACTGGACAAGTGTAGCCACAATAAATACGGTCCTGTTAAGTGCTGTCCTCTGGTGTTTTCTGTGGTGCTTGTTTGGTGGCGTTAGTGCCAACTGACATGGATGGGTGTGTGGCTGGGGGCATACAGCACTTGGGTGGGGGCCTCATGTCCTGGGGGTGCCTGCTTGGCATGCCTATCAGGGTTGCAGTGGTGTGACCGCTTTGGGGTGGGGCACCCTGCTGCCCACTCTGGGCTCCGGGGGGATGCCAAACCTTGGGGGGGTTGCAATGGTCCTATGAGGGGTTAGTCCTTGTTTTTATTTATTTTATTTTATTTTGAATTTGTTAACCAGTTAAGGACACTGGGCGAAGCCCTTTTTCAGATCCGACCCAATGCAGAGTCAGTCAAGGGTATCGCAGTCATGGGCAACTCTGCAGGGGTGCCACCATGGGGAGAGGTTCCCATCTTGTTGCTTGAACATGTTCACCATTGTGGCCATTGCAGTGAGGGTTTGCACTGCAGTCTTGCGTCTGTATTTTGGTCACTGCAGCGTGGGTGTCTCTGTAGAGGACTTCACTGTAATTGGCATTGTGCCAGCATCATAGATCCAAAAAGATTATGAACAGTTACTGAAGCTCATAAATTTTCATGAACAGTTCATGAATTCATCACATGAATATTCATCAAGCATGAATCAAATTGTACATAAATGTTCATGAATTGTGCATGAACATTAAATGGCACTCCAGTTTTTATGAATGTTGATAAACACAAAGGTCCATAAAGGCCCATGAAAGTTCATGAAACTCTTTTAGTGAACTTTAATGTACAGTGCTCATCAAAATGTTTAGTGGCCAGAAATCCCTTGCTTTTATAATATTGTTTAATTCATCAGACAACACTGTTTTAGCCACAGTTAAAAAAGATTTTTGTACTACAGAATGCAAAAATCAGAGGTAAACCCATTCAACCCTGTTTTATCACGCAACCTAGTGATTAACCATGATAACTGAATTAATTTAATAAACTTGACATGAATGACCGACTCTTCTTACCAAGCATATTTGAATTAGTAACATAGTATTCTTTCCTTTTATGTTCACGCTTACGCAAGGTAAACATATTACTATGACTGTGGATTTGAGAGGTGTGTCACTTTTGGTCCAAACCCAGAGCAGTCTGCAGTGGGCTTGTCAGTGTCAGAACAGTCATTACATAGGTTGATCATGACACTGTTCTGAGCTTTATTTATTTTATTTATTTGGATTTTGGTCACCGGGTAACCCACTGAGACCGGAAGTCCCTTTTTCAGGGGCGACCCAGAATTAGTTACATAAAGAGACATTTATAGGCAATTTTTACAGCAATTACATATTACACTTATATACATTGTGACAGCATACAGGGATAGGACAATCAGGCAATATTTACAGCAATTACCTATTACACACATATACATTGCGACAGCATACAGGGATAGGACAATCAGGCTCACTATTTGACTTCAGTCATGATTTACAACTATTACATTAGTTTCATGGACAAACATCAGTAAAACAGCATCCAGTAGTAGACATCGGGGTCACATTCAGACACTTGATTATCCACCAGTTAGAAGTGTAGTTAGTCAGCACAGTGGATTAGCATCTTAGGCTCATTTGAAAAGAGACAGGATAGAGGGAGGTTCAGAGCAGTTCGGCAGGCATGAGACCTAGGCTTGGGAGCTAACGGTTGCAGCCACAAAGACTAAGATTGAGTAGATAAAGTTTGAGTCCAGCCTTGAACTGGTTGAGGGTGGGAGAGTTAGTCAAACTGGCTGGAAGTGAGTTCCATAGGTGGGAGGCAGCAAATTTGAAAGAGCGCTTGCCTTGGTTGGAGTGCATCCGAGGGATGTCCAGTAAGTGTTTCGCGGATGATCACAGTGTTCTGGTTTGTTCCTTAGGGGCGAGTAGTCCTCTAAGATGGGGAGGGGGACCTAGTGTAGAGAACTTGTGTAGAGACAAGAGACGGGGTACGTGAGTTTGTGTCGCAGAGTGGGTCAATTAAGTTTCCTAAGTGCCTCGCAGTGATGCCTCCTAGGAGAGGAGCTTGTGGCAAACCGTGCCACTCTATTATAGAGTATGGAAAGTTTGTTGTATTCCTACTCTCGAAGGCATTGCAGTAGTGGAGCACCATATAGAATGGTGGGGAGAAGATTGCAGCTGGCAATTGTCCATCGTGCAGCCAGGGATAAGGAGTCCCCCAGCCTGTAGAGGAGACCAAGTTTTTGGTGGATGGCCCGGGTTACAGAGTCAGTGTGGGACCTGTAGGTCATCTCCTGGTCAAGATGGATCCCAAGGTATTTAAAGCTGCTCAAAGTCTCAACTGTTTTTCCTTGGTTGGTGCTGATCTGGAGCATCTGACTTCTGTCAAGGCCCAAGTGTCTAGATCCAAACAGCACAGCTTTGGTTTTATCTTCATTTAGTATAAGGGAATTTGCAGAGAACCAGGTCTCAAGCGTTGAGAGACTGTCCTGCAGTTTTGTGGAGATGACACTAGGTTGAGGGTCACTGCAATATAGAACAGTGTCATCCGAATGCAGAATGATCTTACTGAGGGAGCAGTTTCCCACAATATCATTGAGGAAGATCGAGAAGAACAGGGAGCCCAGGATTGAGCCCTGAGGCACCCCAGTAGTGATAGGTCTGAGTCCCTTTTGCGTCCCCTTCCAGCGGACCTTTAAGGAACGGTCACTCAGATAGCTTATGAACCAGGGGAGCGAGTGGTGATCCAGTCCTCGGAGCCAGAGTTTGGTGAGTAGGAGATCATGCTTGACCAAGTCAAATGCCTTGGATAGGTCAATGAAGAGGGCGCCTGTTGGGGAGCCCTGGTCCATGGAGGCAAGGATGTCTGACGTTAGCCGTATGAGAGCAGTGCTGGTGCCATGTCCTTTTCTAAAGCCATGTTGCACATCAGCCATGAGTAAGTGTTGCTCAAGGTAGACCTGTAGCTGGGTAGAGGCAAGTCTTTCCTGGATCTTCCCAATGGGACTGAGAAGGGAGACTGGCCTATAGTTTCCCAAATTTTCACGAGGACCACTTTTGGGGACAGGGACAATGGTTGCCACTTTCCACATTTTTGGGACTTTACCTTCCCTGAGTGATCTGTTTATTAGTAGGGTGACAGGGTGGGCAATTGCTGGAGCGGCAGCCTTCAGCAGGCATGGTTCGAGTTGGTCATGTCCCAGTGTGGAGGAAGGGTTAATTTTGCGCAGGAGAGGCAGTATCTCTGACTGCTTGACCATCTTTAAGTGGAATTGAGGTTGCGGGTTTACCCATGCAGCATCATAGTGCAATGTAGGCCTGGGGAGGACAGGGCGGGGAGACACACTCGGGGCAGAGAAAGAGGTACAAAAGGCTTCAGCAATGACAGTCGGGGGATTGGTCAGTGAGTCCCCCACCAGGATGGAGTCCGTTTGACTATTTGTGGAGCCCTTTATGAGTAGATTTATGTGGCCCCAAAATTTTTTGGGGTCACCTAGATATCTAGTTTGGAGGTTGTTTAGGTATTGTGATTTAGCCTGCTTCATGAATTTTTGGAACTGATTTCTCAACTCTCTGTACTTCTCCCAGTCTGTAGAGTTGCCAGTAGCTTTGTAGGTACCCCATGCTTTGTCTCGGAGGAGCATGATATGTTTGAGGCTGGGGCTCAGCCATTTATGGTATTTACCTTGCACCCTGAGCTTTTTTACAGGGGCATGCATATTAGATGCAGATAAGAAGGTCTGTGTGGAATAATCAAGAGCCTCATCAAGTGTGGGCAGGAGAGGATAGCCAAGTCAGCATTCTTCAGGTCAGTGCAAAGTTTGCTGGACAAACCTACTATAATTCCTCACTTCAATAACCTTAGTGGGGATTTTTGGAGGCTTGTTGGACCAGATGCAAAAGGTGGGCGAGTGGTCACTCAAGGCGTCAGACATAATCCCTGCCAACAATATCCGGCCTGGGCAAGAGACTAGGATCCAGTCTATTAGAGAGTGATTTCCAGTCTTTGGGTTTAGTCTTGTGGGGAGGTCAATAATCTGTGTCAGTGGGGAGTCAAGTAGTGGGTTTTTGGTAGGGGAGGAAAGTAGTGATGGCCAGTGGAGATTGAAGTCCCCGAGGATTATGGCCTCCCCCTTTGTGAGGTCCTCCAGGTGCATTGTTAGGGATTCTAAGAAGGAGGCGGCAGTTTGAGGTGGGAGGTATACACTCCCTATGGAGAGTGGTTTGGCATTGCCGAGGAGTATTTTTACAAACAGCATTTCAGCCAAGGAGCCATTCATGGAGGGGACATCCAGCTCCGTGGCTTGGAGGACAGTGCTGATGTAGATAATAACCCCTCCTCCCTTTTTTCCTACCCTATCTTTCCTGAAGGTAAGGTAGCCCACTAGGTCAACTTCATGGGGGAGGATCTGGGGCTTTAGCCAGGTTTCTGTCAAGGCTAACACGTTGGGCTTATAGAGAGTAACCCAGGCTTCAAGTTCTGGGAATTTGTTCCTTAGACTCCCAATATTCATATGTGCAATTTTGAGTCCTTTGGTGTCAGCCCATAAGGAGTGAGAAGGGGAGTTGAGGGAAAGGTTTGGGAAAAAAGGGCCAGGATTGGATTCAATATCCCCCGCTCGGGCTAGGAGGGTCCAGCCCAGGTGATTAGAAGGTAAGTAAGGGGGGGTAACGGTCAGCTCCCCATCCCTCCCCCTAGGGTAAGACAGTAGTGTCCTGCCACGAGCTTCCGGTGAGGTTCCGGGCAGGTTTAGTTTTAAATGGGTCTCATATGGCAGAAACATATTGACTCTAATGACTGATAGGGGTTTACTCATAGACAATGCCCAGGAAGAAATGCTGGGATAGGAGTTTGTCTATGTTAGGTTAAACTAGAGTCTGTTGCTAGCTATTTAGGCAGCGACTATAGCTCAGTGTAATTAGAGTCTTCTTTAGAGACAGCAAAGTATCCCAGTGGTAGATAGGGGAAGTTTTAGCTGAGACAAAATAGTTTGTCTGAGTAGTCTGTGAGAATAGGCTTCAGTGAGAGAGGATAATTGTCTCAGAAACCAGCCATGAGTCCCTAGTGGTGAGGCTGTATAACTTGCAGATGGTAAAGTGAGCTGATAGGATTTGCTGCTCACGTGACTATCTAGCAAGTATAAAGTGGAGTGCCGACCAAGGGTGGTGGTGGGTGGTAGGCGTCATGGTCATGGGCAGAGCTCAGACCAGCAGCAGCCAGGAGGTCCTGCTTCTGGGCAGCGAGGGGTAGCTTTAACTGTATCAGGTAAGCCCCTGTGCGAGGTTTGCTTCTAAATCAGGAGGAGAAGCTCCTTTGTATGTCCTTGTTTGTTTACCTGGGCAAAAGATAACGTGGTGTTGTTTTCGGGGGGCGGAGGAGGGCAAGCATAGAGACCCTCATGACCTCTCTAGTAGTCCCCGGTTCCTGCAAGAGTAAGAAAATTACATGAGCTTTTGTTTTATAGTGAGGAAAGAGGGGGAGGGTGAAGGAGCTTGTTGTAGAAAAGTTGTTTACAGGTGCAGAGAAAAGTTTTGATTCACTTCGTATGCGAGGACAGTACGTATAGAAGTTAAAGTACACAGTATAACTTATCTAACATTTAGGCCAGGAAATGTTTTGTACTGGTTTACAAATTAAGGCAGAAGCAGTAAAGGCAAACATTTAAAGCACCCTGTCGATTTAACTGCGAGTGGCCAATAGCAGCACAACCCCACAAGGCAAAACAGTCTATAACATTTAAAGCACCCTGTCGTTTTAACTGCAAATGCCCAATAGCAGCACAATCCTACAAGGCAAAAAAACAGTCTGTACAGCTGCGCCGACACAAAATGGCGCCTTACAGAGTCAGCAGCAGCCAGGAGGTCCCGTTTCTTGCGGGCAGCAAGGGGCAGCTTTAACTGTATCAGGTAAGCTCCTGTGTGAGGTTTGCTTCTAAATCAGGAGGAAAAGCTCCTTTGTATGTCCTTGTTTGTTTACCTGGGCAAAAGATAACGTGGTGCTGTTTTCGGGGGGTTGGGAGGGCAAGCATAGAGACCCTCATGACCTCTCTAGTAGTTCCCGGTTCCTGGACAAAAGATAACGCAGTGCCGTTTTCAGGGGGCGGGCAAGCATAGAGGCTCTCACGACCTCTCTAGTAGTCCCCAGTTCCTGGGCAAAGATAACGCAGTGCCATTTTCGGGGCAGGAGGTAAGCATAGAGACCTCACAGCAACCTCTAAGTAGTCCCGGTTCCTGGGCAAAGATAGCAGCGATGCCATTTTCGGGGGTGCAGGGGAAGGCAAGCATAGAGACCCTCATGGGCCCCTTGCAGGGTGAAAACTTTGTGAAGTTCAAAGAAAAGAGCCGATTGAAAAGAAGATGAGGTGAAGTTTAAATTTGCCGGTGAAGTTTTCATGAAGTGGTGAAAATTTGCACTTCTTAGAGCTTCACAAAGTTTTCCCAGACTACAGAAACTTTGACTTTGCCTACATCATGAAGGATTTGCCTCAAAGTGCAACATTTTGCCATGAAGTGCATGGTTTCTCCTGCTCCCCCAGGTCTCTCCTGCTTCCCCAGTTCACATATGCTCACTGGGCTACCAGTTTCAGGATTCTGCCATGAACTCCCACTGCATATCAATCACAGCCTTTGTCTTCTTCCCTTCATAGGCCCGGGGACCCCATCCCACACTTGGACGCCAACACAGCAGGGAGACAGTGCAGACCAGAGGTGCCCTAAAGGTAATTGTGAAGCCTCCCCTGCTTAACCAGCTTAATGAGGGGTGTAAGCCCATTGACGCTGCAGATCGACTGCCCCACCTGCCCCAGCCACCCTTCCATCCAGGGGCATCCCTAAATTTAAGTACCTCCCCTTGTCACGT
Source organism: Neoceratodus forsteri (assembly GCA_016271365.2). Lineage (NCBI taxonomy): Eukaryota > Metazoa > Chordata > Ceratodontiformes > Ceratodontidae > Neoceratodus > Neoceratodus forsteri. The sequence goes on along the minus strand of CM028134.1, from coordinate 311,398,420 downwards.
GACTCTTCCGTTTTTTTCTCCAAGTGTCCGAATCTCCCTTTGCAGTTTATCTCAGACCACCACTAGATGGTAGCACTGTGCTCTACATTTTACCTCTCTTTGACCTGACTGCTGCCTCTCTTCTCCTACATTTCACTCTTCTGCTTCCCCACCTTGTTCCCTATTTTCCTTCGCTCCTTATCCACTAGGAGTCGCTATTGTCCCCCTCTCCACTTCCTTCTCACCCCCTCACTGCCATCTTGCTCTGGTCCTCTGCCCTCTTTAAGGCTGTCACTCCCCTTTCTCCTGCACTGTCTAATTCTGCGCCAGGACTTGAACCTTGCATCTTTAGCGCCGTGGTCAGTGGCACTACCTCTGCGCCATCTGGGCTTCCTCCCCACTAAGAGCCTCTTCCTCCCCCCTGTAGCCCTCAGTGACACTACCCCTGTGCTCTTAGTCATGTCCACCCTCCACTCTTCCAGCTCACCTGCCTTTCTCCCTCACCTCCCTTGCACTTCTTCCCCTAATCCTTTGTGCCCCTCTGCCCCCCGTTTCCTCTTCCCAGTCATCATCTCACTCTGTACATCTCCACTCTGGTCCCTCTCTGTATCTGCACTACACCCCCACTGTGACCACTTTCCCACCCCTGCACCCTCCCCTGATGCACTCTCCATTTTTGGTTGCTCCTTTCCTGGACTCCCCCGGCATCTCTTCTTCTTGGCTATTCCCACCCTCTGCTCCCTTCACATCCCTGGATACCTCCCTGAACAAACGTGCAAGTACACCACTGTCCCCTCCCACTGTAGGCTACACCTGGCACTCCTGAGATTGATATGTCTCCTATTTCTGTTGTCAGGGAACATCCATCCCAACCCAGGGCCCACCCACTGCCAGCCCCCACCACTCCCCACCAGCATCTGTGCTTTGTAACACCACCATGAACATCTGTAGCCTACTAAAGAACTTTGCCAGACTCCAGGGCTGGATTGCCCAGCATCAACCTGATGTCCTGGTGATCATTGATACATGGCTCTCTAAGACCACCCCTGACTTCCTCATCACTCTTCCCGGATACACCCTTTTCAGGGAAGACAGAGTCAGGAAGCATGGGGGTGGCTGCACTATTTACCTCCATGAATCACTTCAAGGGCATGCCCTCCCCCCCAGCTGGAACTTGGTGCACAAGCCCTCTCACTCAAAGTCATCCCTGGCACCTCCAGGGACCCGTTGATTATTACCACCACCTACTTTCCCCTGTGCCACCAGAAACTTGCCCTCCAATCCTTACTCAATCACCTCTCCCATCTCCCACCTAAAGCTGAGCAAATAACGCTGGGTGGACACAACATCAACTGGCTCTCTAGCTCTGCTGCCTAGTCCAAAGATGCAATCACTGCACTTGATCATACCCAATTGATCACCCACCTGACCCAGACCAACCCCTCTAATGGTTCTGCCACCCTACTGGATATTGTCCTATCTAACCGATCCCACAAAATTACTGACACAACAGTGCTACCCAATGCACTATCTGACCACGACCCATTAATTTTCTCCTGGTCCTGCAAGGCAGGAAAGCCACCCCCCCAGAATTATTTTCTGGTGGTGCCTCAGACCCAGCAAGCTGTGTCAGCTAAAAGACCAACTTGCTCTCTGGGACTGGATACCAATTAACCTAGCTCCTGACATCGACTCTGCCCTCGGTTATTTTATCTGCTCCTTCAAATCAGCCTCTGACGTATTCGCTCCCCTTTCCAAACACGTTATCAAAGATCCTGACACTACCTGGGTCACCCAAACCTTACTCAACCAAACGCGCCACAAGGACTACCTCTGGCATAGAGCCCTTGACTCGGGCAAGCTGTCTGGTAGTTAGGCCTACCAAGCTGCTCGAAATAGATGCACCTGGGCCATCCGTAAAGCTAAAGCTGACTACTACAGGTCTACCCTTGCTTCCTCCTGGGGCTCTGCCCACAAATTCTTGGACAACATCAAGGAGCTCAATGGAAAACCCTTATCCCCTCGTCCCAGCTCATCATCAATGGCTCCATTTCCACTGATCTCCAATGCATGCTGACCTCTCAATTCCACCTTTTCTGATCTCACATCAGGTACTCCTTCTAACTTTTGACCCTGTTCCTATCCCCCACCCCCTTCCTCACCCACCCTTCTACTTCCACACCCTCTCAATGCAAGAAGCCAAGCCCTACCTCCTCAAGGCCTAAATGGCTCCAGTCACAGTAATGATTCATTGGACCTCAAACTGCTTCAACTGGTTCTGGACGTGGTACTTTCTCCTCTCACTAACCTCCCGAACAACTCCATCTGCCTCAGCCAGTTCCCCTCTGTCTTAAAAACTGCGGTCATTACCTCCATTCATAAGAGTGGTGCCCATACCTCCCCTGGGAACTATAGACCTATCTCCATCCTCCCCACCTCTCAAAAGCATTAGAAGAGATAGTCTTGGACCAGCTGTCTGACTACCTCACCACTTACAACCTCCTCTGCAGGGAGCAGCATGGGTTCCACCAAGGCCACAGCACCACCACTGCCCTACTTGAATTCTCCGGCTTCATACGCTCTGCTTTCGATAAAGGGCACCTGGCTGGTACAGAATACTTAGATCTGTCAAAAGCTTTTGACACCATCAACCATCCCCTCCTCCTGTCCGCTCTCTCCCAACTAGGCTTCTCCCAGGGTGTCAATGCCTGGTTTGCCAATTACCACTTATCCCACTCTCAGTGCATTAAAATTAATGGCTCCCTCTCTGGTTGCCACCCTGTCCTCTCTGGGGTCCCCTAGGGCTCTATCTTGGGGACAGTACTCTTTAGTCTATACCTTAATGCTCTCCCCAAAGTCTGCCCAGAGAAAGAGAGAGTCCTCCTTCATGCCGATGATGCGGTCCTGTTCTCCGCCCACCCTGACTCCAACTCCCTTCAAAATGCCCTCCAGAACTCTTCAGCCAGGCTAAAACTTGGTTTATCGGCCACAGGCTTGTGCTTAATCACAAAAAGACAAAGATCCTGCTCTTCTCCCACAACCAGAGCAGATACAAAGATACCCCTCTGCTTGTCCTGACCAATAGTCTCCTCCCCCTCAAACAGGTAAATACCTTCAAGTACCTAGGTCTAACTTTCAACCCAGCTTTTTCCTTTCACAGCCATATCCATATCCTCTGCTCCACTGTCAATTCTTGAATCAGCCTACTCTACCTCCACAGGGTCTGTCTCCACCCCACCCCCGAAGCACTTAGGCTTGCCATTACATTACCTGTTCTATCCCTCGTCCACTACAGACTCTTGGTCTATGGGGCTGAAGACAACATTGCCCACCATAGACTCAAAATGTCCTTAACAAAGCCTGACACCTTCTACAGGCAGCTCCAGGCTTACCCACACCTGCACCCTCTATTCTTTTTAAACCTGCTCAACTTTGAGGAGAGGCTACTGTACCAGACCTGTCTCTTTGCTAAGAAAATTATATCTGGTCTGGCCCCCCCAACGGGGCCTTTCCACACTTATCCATCCTATTCCCCTCACCCTCTCCACCTGCAGCTCCTCCAAACCCTCTCTCCACACACCCAGAGTGAGGACCACCCCGGCCCAGTGGTCCTTCCTCTACAAGGCCCCAACTTGGTTTAAGTCCCTCCCTGCTTCCCTCTCCTCCGAATGCAGGATTGGGCTTTTCAAGTCAACACTCCAGTGCCATCTCTTCACCTCCCACAGCTGTAATTGTCCATAGCTGCTGTTCACTCCTCTCTTCTCCAGGTCACTCGCTTATTGGTGTGGTTGTTGTCCACCCCTTGACAAGGGACACTTGTCCTGCCTACATCACCCTGCAATGTTTGCCTCAGTACCATGACCTGCATGTACTCAAACTATTCCTTGTTTGTATTGTTATGTTCTTCCATAGCTATTATCTTGTGTAGAAAATTGTCATGACTATCTTAGCTACTATCTTGTATAGGTAATTTTAATTCTCGCTGTATCCTCAGCTGTATCTCATTCACTTGTGTCCTACTCTGACATGGAGCCTTTGTAAAGGAGTCTCTGACTCAAAGGTTTGTAATTCCAATGCCATTAATAAATAAATAAATAAATAAATAAATAAATAAATAAATAAATAAACTTTGCCCTTGAAATTCTACACTTTAAGGCAAAACTTTGCACTTCAAGGTCGATCCATACTCTGTGAATTGCACAAAATACACAAATTAAATGAAGTTTTCCAATTTTGCCCAATCTCTACTCTTGAATCACAGGGCACCTCTTTACTTTGATATGCATGACCCCACCCAGCAATCAGCTGATTGTATCATCTTCAGCCTATGCCCAAACTCTCCATAAAACCTCTCCTGCCAAGTATCCCTCCCCATCACTTCCCATGCCCCAGTCAGTAAAAACAGCTCCTCCCACTGTGAGTATCCCTCCAACTTTCCTGATGCTTCCTGTGCACAGTCCATAAAATCATCCCTCCCACCTCTCCATCACTTCTTGTGCCACGTGAATGTTAAACTAACACTGGGGTGCACAGTCCCCCATATTGGGAGCTGAAATAAAGAAAACCACCCCTCATAGTATTTTTTTACACCCTGTAAAAAAGAAAATGGCCCATTGATATCTGTTACCATTATTGCCCTCCACTGCCAATACCCACCCACAACCTGACCGTTCCACTCAGCACCCACCACTCCGCATCCACCACTTCACATCCCCACCCCTTACTTATCTACTGAGTATCCTCACTGGACTGGAGACACAGCTTTACTCTTCAATGACAGACAGGAAGCTGAGGAAATCAGGTATGCACATTGGTGCATTTCAATGTGTTTTGAACTTGTACTCATAACTTGGTCATTTTTTAATACTTTACCACAAAATATTCAACATGACATTTTTGGGACCCCACATCATGAAGAAGGCAAGTGACATTTTTTAAAGCTGGCCAAAAAGATGATTTTGTAGATACTCTATTTTGTTTAGATTTTGTTTCTCTTCATCTTCTTTGAAATGGAATCACCCCTCAACTTCGTTTCATAAATAAATGGACAAATTGCTATTTGTATCAGCAGAATCTGAAATATTTTTTTAGACTTCCGGTGACGTCATGCCTCGAGCTGCAGCATAGGCGCATAGCTCCGTCTTCCCCGGGATGAAAAAACAAATTCCCCAGCACAGAAAACACTAATTTCGGGCTGTAAAACCTCAAACCACAAGAAGATGCCCAAGAGAAAAACGGATGGCCAAGAACAACTGTCAGACCCATTCGATCCAGATGGATTGCACTCAGACAGTGACAGCTCTCAGAGATCAGGCCGCGGGGATGCGCGTATGCCCGAAAACTCCAAAAATAACAGGTCGGGAATTACACAGAAACAACAATAACGTGGCGCGCCAGATGGACATAGTATTGAAAGAACTAAGAGACTTTCGCAAAGAGACCCAAGCGACGTTTGCAGCCCTGCGCATGGACATAAATAAAATTGAAAAAAGGCTGGAAGGCCTGGAAGAACAAACTACCACCGCGGATTTGCGGCCGGATCAGGCAGAGAGGGCCATTGTACAGCTGCACCAGGAGGTGAAAAGCTTAAGAGACCGAGCAGACAATGCAGAGGCACGAAGCAGGAGGAATAACCTTAGAATCAGTGGGTTTCCAGAGGGTGTGGAGGGCAAAGACCTTCTTCAATTTCTGCAGCAGTATTTTAAGTCTCAGCTGGACATATCAGAGGCATGCACCCTAGAGATGGACCGCGCACATCGAGCTCTGGGCCCACAAACAGTCAATCGCCCTAGAGCTATCCTAGTGCGTTTTCTGAGATATCAGGATAAGGAGATGATACTGCATAAATCTTGGCAAAAGGGGAATTTAAAATACCAAGAGCACAGAATCTACATAGACAATGATTACCCAGCAACAATAGCTTTAAATCGCAGGGCATATGGCCCCATCATGAGGAAGCTGAAAGAACTTGGTATAAAATTTCGGACACCTTACCCTGCAAAACTGATAGTGCAACTCACAGATGGCCCCAAGAGCTTTGATTCAGCAGGGGAAGCAGCAAGCGAACTGACAAAAATGGGGATCACCATTCCCACATTACCAAATGCCCCTAATGCTACTCTGGCAGTGAAACTAGCTCAAAAAGTGTGGAGCAGGAGTACATCTAGAGACCAGCGGCGCATCGAGGGAGTGGCAGCATTACAGCAGATTGCGGCGAGCCTGAGAGGACAAGCGACTACCAAGGAGAAGAATATGGAAAATGGACTGAATTCCACCTGAGAAGATCCTACATCACCGCATTTTGAACTCGAAGGGTAGGTGGGCCTAGCCCTCTTACCCTCTACTATTTGGCACCTGACTGGTCTAACCTGCTCCGGGTTCCTCCCCCCCCCTTATTTCAATGCGTTACTGTGAGTACCAACCAGCTGTAGAGCCACATTGCGACCTCATTAGGTTCTTAATTGAGGCTGGGTGGACTGCGCAGGTGGTCACTTGGTGAGCGTGGGTTGTGGGGGTGCGGGTGGGATTGGCAGAGCGGGGGACCTACGGGAGCGGCGTTGGAGGAGGGAAGGGCCCACCACCTTACAGCCTTGCGGGCTGGACCTGGAGTTAAACTCCGACCATCTGGACATTTTGTATGGATTTGATGGGGTTTATATAAGAAAGAGAATAACCCCCCTTCCCCCCTCCCTCCTTCCTTCCTCCTCCCCCCTTCCCCTTCCCCTCCTCTTCCCCTCCTTTTTCCTCCTTTTCTCCCCGTTCCCCCACCTCCTCCTTTTCTCCCCCTTTCCCTCCCCTTTCCTTCCCTGGACTATAGCCTTTAGGCAGATATTGATACTGGGTTCCTGGCTACCTGAGGGATGCTTGGGGGATTAATGATTGTGAATATCAGGTATTTTGCAACAATGAAGGGTCCCCTATCACCCCTGGATCTCAATAAAGATTATTCAATTGCTCATGGCACTAGATAGCAGGAAACCATGAATAAGATTTGGATTGGCTTCTCCCCCCCCTCCCCCATTCACAGATTGGAAAGGAGACGGAGCCCATTCAGAGCAAAGTTCCTGAAATTTAACAGGGGATCTCAGGCAACAACTTCAGATAGAACTATTTGGCCCCGGGGAAGACAAGGCATGACTATCCTCACCCCCTCCCCCCCCAGACGTATACGTCTGGTCCTAAGATAAATAGGACTGAGCCAAATTTGTGGCGCAGCGGGATCTCTGGGTGTGAATAACACTCAGAACCCATGGAAGTGGTAAATAGTTTGACAGGGCATGCCCAGTTGGCAAGCCACTGCCTCCAGTTGTTACTTATAGTTAGTATGGGCAGGCAAGGACCTTGCCTGAAGTTCAGGGGCGATGTTTCCCCCATTTCCCTGTTCACGCAGTCACCAACCTTAAATACAGACAAAGACTACCTAGAGGTCAATGGAGTTGTCAAGAGAAACCATGCACAACTCCCAAATTTAGAAGAGACCTAAATGGCTAGATCACCGCTACAGATACTGTCATTAAATGTTAATGGCCTTGGTAATCCAGTTAAACGTTCGAGAATGTTGACAATGTTTAAAAGAAGCAGAGCAGGAATTATGTTTATTCAAGAGACACATATGAATGCAAATGAGCATAAAAAACTGTTGGGGAGAGGGATGGCACAGGTCTTCTCGTCCTCCTTTCCTGGGGGTAAAAGGAGGGGGGTCGCCATATTAGTCACAGGCCAAACTCCTTTTAGAGCAACAATGGAATGGGCGGACGCTGAGGGTAGACTTGCGGTGGTCCAAGGTTGGCTGCAGGACACTGAGGTCACCCTGGCAAATGCCTATTTCCCTCTTGGGTCATCAATGCAGAATATCAGATACCTGCTGGGTAAGGTATTAGAATTGACTAAAGGGACCCTGATACTTGCTGGAGACTTTAACATTATATTGAGTCCGCACCTTGACTCTACCAAGGTATAGGGGGGGGAAAACAGCCAGCCCCACATAAGTATTTTAAAAGATTTATTCAAGAAGCAGGTTGGCTTGATGTATGGCGTACCCTCCATCCTAGAGAGAGGAAATATTCATACTATTCAGCAGTTCATGGCACATACACCAGATTAGACCACTGCTATACTCAGAAGGAGAGTTTAGGGCTGTTTCAAGATGTTTCTATGGGGGAAATTGCTCACTCAGATCACGCACCGGTAAATATAGTCTGGAATGGTGGCCTGGAGAGAAGGAAAACCCTGTGGAGACTTAATCCAGTCCACCTTAAAAGTGAGGTATTCAGGGAATTTTTACAAGACAAGGTGCGGGAGATTTTGGGAGATAACCTGGAGGGAGAGGTAACCCCTGCAATTAGATGGGATACACTGAAAGCGGTGCTTTAGGGGACATATCATACAATACACAGCACGCCTAGCTAAGCAGCGCAAAGCTAAACAACAACACCTAGAGCAAACCCTGGCTTTTCTGCAGATGGCCCATCAGCAGGGGGACTCATCAGTGCTAGCACAGCTGAAACAGACAAAACAAGACCTGAATGATTTATGTCTGCAGCAAACAGAGATAGCTTTGGCCTTTTTAAGACAACGATATGGAGAAATAGGGCCTAGGGCCTCTAGGCTGTTGGCATTCCGTCTCCGTAAGCAAAAGCGGTGTGCAACGATAGCCAGTATAAGGGACCCAATGACAAACACCCAATTTACTAGGGTAGGTGACATTACGAGGGTATTTAGTGAATACTATAAACACTTATACACCCCAGACCACCCATCAGAAGAAAACAACATCAAGACCTTTTTGGCCGGGTTTGACCTCCCCAAACTTAGTAGGGATCAACAAACTGAACTGACACGCCCAATAACCCTCCTGGAACTGCGGGTGGCTATCACAAGGCTGAGAACAATGAAGGCCCCTGGCCTGGATGGCTATGGCACAGAGTTCTATAAAGCCACTGAACCCCTCCTTGGTCCAACTCTGGAAAAAGTATTTGAGGAGATATTTCAGGGCAGGAGTGACCCCCCCCAGCTGGTCCTATGCTGTAATTTCAGTCATTCCTAAGCTGGATAAAGACCCTCAGGTGTGCTCCTCTTACTGCCCTATATCAGTGCTAAACGTAGATTACAAACTATTTATGTCCATAGTGGCTAGGAGACTCGATAAAGTTCTCCCCTTTCTAATAAAATCTGACCAGACGGGTTTCATTAGTACTAGATCTACTACGGATAACACCAGACGGGCCTTATATATAGTGCAGAAAATGCAATCATCCACTGCTCCCTCAGTCCTTCTCAGCCTTGGTGCTGAGAAGGCCTTTGACAGGGTCTCCTGGCCTTTTCTGTTTGCAACCATGGCATCAATGGGATTTCCAGCCCTCTTTATCTCAATGATAGAATCACAGTATTCCTCCCCACAGGCCTGTGTCAAGGTCTCGGGCCATCATTCAGATAATTTCCCCTTGTATAGGGGCACAAGGCAGGGGTGCCCACTCTCACCGGGGCTTTTTGCAATATTTATTGAACCTTTGGCCCAGGCCATCAGGCAGGCTGCAGGTGTCCAGGGGGTCAGGCATTGTGGCAGAGAACACCACATAGCCCTCTATGCAGACGACGTTCTGCTTTTCCTCTCAGACCCTACACACTCAATACCGGCGGTCTTTAAAATCTTAGAGACATATGGCCAGAATTCTGGTTATAAATTGAATACCTCTAAGACGGAAGCTTTACTTTTCAAATACACCCCCTCCCCTCGGTTTGTGCGGTCCTTCCCCTTCCGCTGGGGCCTAGAAAAGCTAAAATATCTAGGCATATACTTATCACGAAATGTAGGGAAAGCTTTCCCTAATAACTATACACTATTTTACTCTCAACTCCAGGCAGACTTAGCCAGGTGGAGCATCCTCCCGCTTAATTTACTACAGAGGGTGGAGGCCATCCGAATGGTGGTTCTCCCGCGTGCATTATACTTATTTAAAAACATCCCCTTCTATATCTCAAATAGGATAATTAAAACTTGGAACAAGGCAATATTGGGTTTTGTTTGGTCCGGTAGAAAAGCCAGGATCCGGGCCTCATTTCTCACCCTCCCCAGTCTGATGGGAGGCTTGGCCCTCCCAAATTTTAAACTATATAACTGGGCCACTCATCTCTCATTCATATTAGAGCATTTTAATTTTACAAATCAGATGGTCTGGAGAGAGATTGAAGAGGGTCTGCTCTCATTCAATGACTGGTGTAGGGCAGCCCTACACAGAACGCATAATGCTAATCCACAGTTAAATCTTAACCCTTGGATAGCACACCAGCTCAAAACGTGGAAGATGATATATAGACAACTGGCCTTGGCACCTTACCTGCTACACCTAAACCTGATATATTTACTAGAGTCATTTCCCCCAGAGTATATGGATCATACATACAAAAGTTGGGACCGGTCCCACCTCACCTATGTATCACAGCTATTAAAAGGGAATGACTTTTTAACATTTCAGGAAGCAAAGCAAAAATTTAACTTGAAAAAGGAGGATTTCTTTAGGTACCTACAATTGAGGCACTTTTTCTGCTCCCTCCCAGTCGAAGCGAGAGAGACGGAAGACTTCCCTCCCTTAATAAGATTCATGTTAAGTTTCCTACTAAAACCAGATACCTCACATATTATTTCCAAAACTTATAAAGCATTAAATGAATCCCTAGGAGTAAATACCCTGGAGACACTGGCAAAGTGGAACCGAGAGATAGAACAGGAGATTGCATCACAACAATGGGAGAGAAGTTGTCTCTTGATCTCCAAACTTACATTTTCACAGAGCTGGTGGCTTTTTGCATGGCAGTTTCAGATGAGGTACTTTCGCACACCCACAATAACTAGTCATTACACAGTTTCAGGGAAAGCAGAGTGCTGGCGCCTGTGTGGAGAACCACAAGCACATCACACCCATGTTTTTTGGTCCTGCCCATTTTACAGCCCTTTCTGGCCTCGCTTCAGGCTGAGTTATCTGAGCTACTGGGAAGCACAATCATCTATCACCACAACTATTTATTCTACACATTTTCCCCCAGGATCTAGGGGCAGCCACCTGCAATATATATTGGGCATAACACTTCTGGGCGCAAAAAAGGCCATAACTAGACACTGGCTCACACTCAAGGTGCCAACAACAGACGAGTGGAGGGAAATAGTAACACAAATATGTAAGTCAGAGAAGATCTCCTTCTTCTTGAATAACTCCACAGCCTTGGGCACATTAAAATGGATGAGGTGGATAATGTACATAATGACAAAGGATCCCAGGTTTGTCCCCTAGGGAGCCCCCCCCATCTGAGAGACCTGCAGGGCTTGAGAAGTAGGCAATGGAGGGGTTGCTTGGAACGAGCTGAGGGCTGGTGAGCAGGGATGAGTGAGCTTTGGAAACGTAGGCCTCTGGAATGGGTATACTGGCTTCTATGTGTCTGAACCTGATAGGAAAATGGAAATAATCTGCTAGTCTGCAATGACGGTTATAGATAAATCAAAATTCATCGGAACTGTGCTCCCCCCCTTTTTTTTTTCTCCTCTTCTCTCTTTACTTTCCTAATTTTCATTAATTTAATACAGACTGTATATGGAGGTGATGTACATTTATTGACCAAGGCATGTATTAAACTGTAAAATGTATTAAATTGTAGAATGTGACTGCTCCCCCACGTCCCCCCCCCTTGGAACATGTAAAAAACAATAAAGATATATTAACAAAAAAAAGAATCTGAAATATTTTTTAAATGTGGTGACTTTAAATGTTAATCATTTTGGGTGCCCACGTACTGTAGTTAATTGCCTTGTAGACCATATATAGTATTTGCAAATTCTAAACTAAAAAAGATCTGTTTATTTGACAGTTTACACTATATTTCATTTTACTTGGGTAACACTATTGCACCCTGATTGTCTGGAATGTTTGACAGGATTCCAAAAGTTCAGGAAAGCTAGCGTAGAAGATAAACAGTCTATTAACAAAAGTTAAATTGGAATAGCACATTAAGGAGAACACTCAAAGTGGTAGCCTGTTTGATCTGGTTATAACAAATCTTGGGGAGGATACAACTGAGTGTAAAAGTGAGAGAACCCCTTAGTTATAGTGACCATAACATGGTACAGTTTGCAGAGAAATCCATCTGGGAATATATTAAATATAATACTAGGGTTAGGTGCTATATAAAAACGAACAACCCAGGGATTAAGGAGTACATGAAAAATTGGGATTGGAGAAAGGATTTTGAGGGATTAAACTTAATAGCCAAGTGGAAGTGACTTTTCTCCAAACTCAAATATTGTATAGTTCCCTTTGTCCCAAAGAAAAAAAAATATAACAACAGAGGAAAGATTCCTATCTGGTTCAATAAACACATTAAAATGCTGATTAAGCTAAAGAAGAGGACATATAATACATATAAAAGAAATCCATCTACAGCTGCATGATTATACTACAAGGACAGGGTTAGAAACTACAAATGGGCAGTTAAGGAGTCTAAAAAGAAACATTAGTTTAAACTAGTGACGGGCATGAAAGATAACAAAAAAGTATTATATGAATATGTAAACAGCAACAGAAAGGGAAGACCAATGACAGGATCTATTAACATAGGCAACTCAGTCATGAGAGATGGACAACAGGTAGCTGAAGAATTTAATAAACACTTTAAGTCTATTTATATACCCAAGGACACTGAAGTGGAGGTTGTAGTACAGGGCCATATGTAAAAACTGACATCTCCATGGTGGAGGTCAAAAATAGGCTGCAGAAGTTAAAAATTAATAAATCCCCTGGACCAGTTAAACTTCACCCATTTTTACTACAGAAAATAGCAGAAGAGATATAAAATCTGTTAGCAGACATTGGGCCTGATTCTGAAAGGGTTACTGCCTATGCAAGGTGCTTGCGTCAAACAGCAATGATGCAAGTTGCACCTTGCATCATTGTTTGCGGCATTCCCTATTCTGGTATGTTGTCTGTGTTTGACAGGGAAGCTGCTGTGCCAAACAGACACTATGCCACCCTTGTGATCTGCATCTGGGTACAGCAGGTTGCAAGGGAGCTTGCACCAAGTAGGGGCTGCAACATCCCCTAAATTTGAATTCCAAAAGCCCAGCCACGGCCGTCATAAGGGGCTCCACTTACGCCTTCCAGGAGGCAGTCTAAGCTCATTACACCAGTGTGAGACACTGTGGGGGAGAGCTACATGTGAGTTAGGGGCAGGTGGGGCACATAGGGCATAGGGTGGGTTGGTGGGACAGGGAGGAAGTAAAGGATTGCTTTGGCTCCCGGCAGGGTGCATATGCCTCTGTATATATATTATATGTAGGCATATGCACCCCGCTGGGTGCTAACACAATCCCTTACATCCTCGCTGTCACACCAACTCACCCTATGCTTCCCATGCTACACCTGCCCCCTGACCCCACTCCTGGCAAATGATCACCCCCTTCACCACCACCTCCAATGTTGGCCCAACTTCTGTTGTGCCAGCAAGGGGGGAGCCAGATCCATGTGGCATGTGCCGCAGTTGCTCCGCTGGTTGGATGTTAATCTTCAGTTGTGACAAACCCCAGGATTTCAGTGCTGGGACCCTGCTTTTTTGCAGAGTCCAGTGCAGGGACTCTAGCACACCTGGGTATTGCCACATTCCTGGAGCATCGCAACTTGCATTGCTCCAAGCATGTTAGTAGTGCTATGGTTGTGGGACCCCATATTGATGTGCTATTTTTGAACTTTTTGAAAGCATTTGATAGTATGCCCCATGCTCTCTTGATTATGGAAATGCAGGCCATGAAAGTAAGAAATAATATTATCATTTGGGTAAGTTCATGGTTGCATGGCAGAAAGCAGAGGGTCTGTGTAGTAGGGCACATCTTCTTGGGCTGAGGTTACTAGTGGGGTGCCCCAGGGCTCTCTCCTACATCAAATAGCTTTTGGAATTGTAAATTGCTGGACAACATTAAATCAGGAGCAATAGTGGAAAGTGAGGAATCAATTAAACTGTTTGAAATTGAGATAAAATTGTATCGTGGGCCGGAAACATTAACTCACTTTTAACATGTAGAAATGCAATTTAATGCACATGGGAAGTAAGAACAGAAGGGCAATACACTATATATATATATATATATATATATATATATATATATAGGAAGGAGTTACAGGAAACACAGAGTGAGAGATATCTGGGAGTTATTACAACAAGTTAAATGTCTCAAGATTAACAATGCAGAGAGGCAGTTAACAAGTGCAACAAGGTAATGGGCTGCATTCTAAGGAACACTGGCAACAGAGACAGAGAAGTAATTGGTCCTCTATACAAGTCTCTGGCTTGTCCACACTTGGAATATTGTCTTCAGTACTGGGTAACAAAAAGAAAGTGTAATATTAGACTGCCAGAAAAAGCACAGAGAAAAACAACAACAAATAATCAAAAACTTAGCATGTACAGTAGACCTCATGGGGAGAGGCTGAAGGAACTAGTCCTGTTCTCACTAGAGTATAGAATAATTAGGGGAGACCTATGCATGGTCTTTAGAACAATACACAACAAGGACCTCATGAAATGTATTGGGCAGGAAATTAAAAAAAAGTAGAAAGGAAAAACAGATTACACTGTTTCCAATTAAAGGGGACAGTATATAAAACTCAAAAGTGAGGAAACCGGTCCAGTCAAAGAGTGGTAAAAACCTGGAACAGTTTACCAATAAATGTTGTGATGAGTGAAACAATGGTGGCCTTTAAAACATCCTTAGAAAGATTTATGGGGGGAGGGCAAAAAATTGTTTAACTTGATTAGGAACCAGAGAATCATTTGGCCAATGGCTAATAAAATGTATACTACTATGAAACTATAAACATGCTGGTATAATTTCACTAATAGCCTGCTTTGCCTTTTACTAGGAAAAACGAAACAGGTAAAAACAACATGAACACATAGACGATGAGAGCAGAAAAAGACTGACAATCCATTTAATCTGCCCATATTGCCCTATCATGCCCCAGGGCCTAGTGTCACTTTGGGGTCTACACTTACCATATTCTCCCTCTTATTTTTCATATTTCAAAGGCAATGTGGGTGAATAATATATACCACAGAATTATAAAAGTATTAGAAGAGAAACTGGATGCACCTATGTCAGATATTTTTTTTAAAAATCACTGGACACTGGACAAGTTTTCAGAAATAGGAGGGAGGCAACAGTTGTCCCATTATTTAACAAACTCTGGTCAGAGCCACGATGGCTGCTAGTGCATAAATATGATAAGAGATTTATTTATTTATGTCTGTATGCATGTATGTATTTCAAAGGTTTTACCAGGAAACACATACTAAGCTGGTAGCAGCTCACTTTCACATTCAAAGGTGGACTGTGAATCCTCCTCACAGGCATCTAGCCCAAAACACACAAAAAGTCAGAGAAAACCTGCACTCAAAGACCACCAAGGCACCAACTTTTTATCAGTTTCAAATGCTTTATTGCAGAAATTTACAAACAAAGATGCACAGATGTATCCACTGGCCACTAACTGCACCAGCACTTCGGGTATGAAACCCTTCATCAGGAGGTGTGGTTAGCAGGAGATAATTGATGTCAATTTATACAAGCATCTCATGAATAAACATGACACTAGTTAGAAAATAAATTTACATATGTACACAAATACAAAAACAGTGAACAACATGAGAAAATACAGAAATCCTATGACAGTCAGAATATCATCCAGACCATATAACCATAACATTTCCAAGATCATTGTTTTTAAAATAAAATCTATGATCAAGAAACAATTTTTTGTTTGCTTATTGCAACCTGAAACATGCATATATATTTTCAGCAAATTTATAGTGTGGAAATGTTAGCCTGAGTAATTTGTATCTGTTCTCTTTCAGATTACTATCTTCTATCTGATCTTGCCCACAATGGAGATGGGAGTTTGTTGATCACACTCGCCTTGCCAGATAACAACATCCTTTTTTCTCCCCTTTTACATCTGTCTGCAACCAGCACGTCTTCAGTTTCAGGCTGCAAAAAGTAAACATTTTTTTTCTTGATCATGGATTTTAGTTTTAAACAAATTATCTTGGAAATTGCATGATTGTGTGGTCTGAATGATATTTTGACTGGAATAGGATTTCTGTATTTTCTCATGTTTTTACTCTTTTTGTATTTGTGTACATATATAAATTTATTTTCTAATGAATTATATGATTATTCATCTTGTATAAATTGACATCACTTCTTTCCTGGTAACCACATCCCCTGGTGAAGCGTTTCTTGTCCAAAGCACCAGGGCAATTAGTGGCCAGTAAATACATATGTGCACCTTTGTTTGTTACATTTCTGTAGTACATTTTCAGATGCATAGTGGGGAAAGGATAAAGAGCAAAAGATAACAGATACAAAAGTACAGAATATACAGTAATACATAGAAATTGAATAAGTATAACAAAAAGAAACAGAACCATCATGCCCAAGAATAAACTGGCAAAAGTAAGTTACCAAACAATAAGCTGAGGAACTGACCAAAGAACAATTAAAAAGTTATCAACGTAACAAAATAAAAACTGGCATTGTCTTCTGATCACCCCTTCTGAAATGATTCAATGTCCAGACCATATTTGGGTGCACGAAGGCAATCTGATTTTATTTACACCACCATAATAACATTCTGTACATATGTACAAAATCAATTATATTTCCAAAAAAAATAACAGTTTATTTCCTTGTCCGCATTATTCACAATTCAATCTTGTATTGAATGCACCCTTTTGGTCCTCCTTCTCTTGAGGTCCAGATGTATCATCCAACCACCTGCCACCAACAACCAATCCTCCTTACCTATAATTTTGCTAGGTCCAGATGCCAGGGATCTGACCTCTAGCCCTTCTATATACACATTCTACCTTTCTAATCACATCCAGGTACCTACCCCTGGGATATGCACCCTACCCCCCTTCCCCCTGGCCTGTTCCCCACCCCACCCCTTTTAGCCCTCAAGGCCCCTTCCTCCTATCCCCTAATTCCCTTTTCCTTCTTCCCCTTCTACTCTTCTCTCCATTTCTCCTCACGCTCTTTCAGCACCCTTTCAGTACAGCAGGAATTGTTCACCTGACCCAGAACCCTCAGTCCCACCATAACAAAACTTGCCTTGCTTCCCTCCCCCTCGTTTCTCCCTCTCCCTCAACTATGCCTCCTATGCTGGGGAGGGTGGGTGAGGAAATTAAAAATCCCAGCAGAAAGAGGGTGACCAGCCCTCAACCTGGGCTTATAAACCCCTTAAGGACCCCTGGCAAGGACCCCTCTGAGCCACACCCCAGGGCCAATCCTATTAACCCTCAGTTGTACATATCATTCCTTTGTATCTGCCCATCATGACCTCACCTGATCCCACCCCCTTTCCCACTTGTTCATCACCCTGCCCTCGCTAGGCTTCTCCACTTTTCTTGCCCTATCTGTTCCTTCTCCTCCCCTCCCCTACCAACCTCAGCCCCCCATGTTCCTTAAACTTCCTTAATTTCCTCCAGTCTGCCATCAGACAATTCAGGTTGCTTTTTATTGGCAACCCTACTTGTCTTCTGATCACCCCTTCTGAAATGATTCAATGTCCAGATCATATGTGGGTGCATAAAGGCAATCTGATTTTATTTACACCACCATAATAACATTCTGTATATATGTATAAAATCAGTCATATTTCCAAAAACATAACAGTTTATTTCCTTGTCCACATTATTCACAATTCAATCTTGCATTGAATTTGCCCTTTTGTTCTTTCTTCTCTCAGGGTCCTTATGTGTCATCCAACCCCCCGTCACCAACCATCAATCCTCCCTACCTATAATTTTGCTAGATCCAGATGCCAGGGACCCAACCCCTAGCCCTTCTATATATACCTTCCCCTTCTAATCATGTCCAGATGCCTACACCTGGCCTGTGCACCCTCCCCTGACTTGCTTGTCCCCCCTTTCAGCCCTCTAGACCCCTCTCTCCTATCCCCCAATTCTCTTTCCACCAGCCCCCACCTCCAGCTTGCATTGGATGGTGAGGCTTCCCCCCACTTGCGGGGCCCTTGTCTCTCTTATAACCTAACAGCAGCCTGTTGCCACAATGTTAACAAAAAGACTGCAATCCCTCTATCAGAGAGATGCACCCCATCCTCCCTATAAAGATCTGGTTTATCAAAATTAATGCCCTTGTGTGTAATGCAGGATCCCCCCAAACCTTTCAGAAATGCTGCCACCCTTCTGTTCAGCAGTTTTATGGCTCTTTCATTTGCCCCAATTCTAATGGCCTGATGCCATACCCCTCTTGATATTAATTCGGACCACACAATCTCCACCCTGGGCCACCAACCTCTTATGGTCTGCAAGTTAGCCCTAATAGCCCTCAACAAGGCTTGCCATGGTGTTTTCCACAAGTCATTAGCCCCAAGGTGAATAACAAAAACATCCGGCCTTCCACAAGCAACGTAAGCTCTTCCAGTACAGGAAGTAATTGGGCCCAGTGCATCCCCTGGACCCCTTTCCAGCGTATCTATGGGCTTCTGAGTCCTCTCACAAATTCCCTGTCCCCCAGGCCGGTTTCTGTGTGTCTCTCTGCCCAGTAAATATCAGAATGTCCCAGGATCCACATAATCTGTCTCCTCTGTGCATTTGCTGATAGAAGAAAGAACACAAAATAGTCATTTCAGGATCTGTTATAATGTTTATAACAGTTGGATAACCATCTACCCAACTCTTTTATATCCTCCGCTGATTCCCCTTTCCAGGCCAGGGTTGAGGCTGCCCCTATCCTGAATGAATGTGTGGCAAACTGTGCCGGGTCATGCCCCATAATAGCTAATGCCCTTCTTAACACTTCCACCCACCTGGTAGTATGTTACCACTCTCCCATTGCCATGTTGAAACCAGGAAACTGTGCCTGATGGCCATATGCTCCTGTACCTCTCCATGGCCTTGACCACTCACACCTGCCCCTCCCCCATTCACTGAATCTGTGCTTGAGCTCCCCATCCCATCTAGTCTATTTCTGATCACCACAACCAAATGTACAGGCCCTCCCTGTTGCAATGAATGTCCTCCTTCTGAAGCTCCCCTCCGATGTCACCTTTGTTTTTAGCCACCACCTCCCCCACCCTAAAAGCCCCTTTATACAGCAAGGTAAAAATCACCTGAAAGAGGCAGGCCTCTGATGCTGAGTCATATATTACCCCCAATGCCCCCATGACAGCCACTAGGATGTCGGGCATTATGGGTCTGCCCATGTCTTTTTGGGGGCCCTGCACTTTTTGCCAACCCAGCAGCATGCATCTTACCCCTTCTACTGTTATTGGGCTCTGGCCAACCCCGGTCCCACAGGCCCAGCTTATACCAGCTAACTGTACTGCCATGATCAAGTGTGACAAACCTCTTTCCCAACTGTCCACCATAAACGTCATTACCTGTTCCTTCATGACTGGTAAACTTACCACCATGCCCTGCTGCACCAAAAACCCTTGGAAGGCTTCCCATACACCTTCATAGGCCTTCAGAGTGTTGGCCAACCAGGAGCTTCAGTACAACATTTGGGATCTTGCCACCCAATTCCCCACAGATGGTCTGGTACCGGTTTTTTCACCATTTCCACCTGAGGGGCCAGCCTCCTGAGCCTGCCCAACTATAAATGTGAAAGGCTGTCAGTGATCTCATTTTTTACCCCTTCCACATGCCTAGCTCTAAATGTCAGGTTCAAGTGCAGTCCCAGCATTACAATCTATCTCACAACCCTAGTCACCATCTCAGTGGATCCTTTCATCCTGTTGATTATTTCCATGACACTTTTATTGTCGCACCAGTAGCCAACTTATTTGTGTCTCATCCCCCCATACCACTAATGCTATCCAAATGGGGAAAATCTCTGGCAAGGTAATGTTCTTCTGCAAGCCCCTGACCTTCCAGCTGTCCAGCCAAGCTTTGGCCATCCATCTACCCCCATAGTATGCCTCAAAACCCAGGGTGCCTGATGTGTCTGTGTATAATTGCAAGTCCTTGCTATCTATCCAATCCTCCTGCCAGAAGATAACACCATTGTAGTCCTCCAAAACATCATTCCACACCAATAGGTCGTCCTGTACCCCTTTCATGATATCCACCCAGTGATGTGGCCATTTTGCCTTACTTGTGGCCCACTCCAACCACCGGGTAAACACTCTGCCAGGGCCAAGCACCTTACAAGTGAAGTTGAGATGGCCCAGCAGTTGTTGTACCACCACCAAGGGCACCTTTCTTCTGCCTAATACCTGGCCAAGGAGCTCCTTAAGTTTCTGCACCTTGGCTTGAGGCAGGCGAAAACACTCCCTGACGGTATCCATTTCAGTTCTCAAAAACTCCATCACTCTGGCCAGACCCTCAGTCTTACCCTCCACTCAGGGAATAATCATTGCTTTGCACAATGCCTGGATGTCCCTCAACATCCCTTGCACCTCCCTCTTGGATTCCTCAATCAATAAAAAATTGTCCAGGTAATGCATTACCTGGCGGTGAGCATACCTGTGCCTAAATGCCCACTGGACACATGTACTAAATGCCTCAAAAGTCAAGCAGGCTACCGAGCACCCCTTAGGCATGACCTCATCAAAGTAACCCCCCAATTGAATTGGAAACACAGCAGGTCCCAGTCCTCTGGATGAACTGGCAGTAGGCAGAACACAGATTCTGTATCCATTTTTGCCAACCATGCCCCCTGTACTGCCCTAATGAGCAGTACTGCTGAGTCCAGCGGTACATAGAATACAGCACTATGCTCATCGGGGATTCCATCATTCACCAATGTGCCTTCTGGATAAGACAGGTGATGAATCAGGCAGTATTCACCAGTTGTCTTTTGGGAAAAATTCCCAAAGGGGAGATTCAAAAATGGCCACAAGGCGGTGTCTCAAAAGGACCCTCTATCCTGCCGGTGTCCTTTTCTTTAATAATTTTCCATCACACTATGTCCTCCTTCTCTTTTACCAAAGTTAGGCTTTTAGCCTTAGCTCCCCTCCTGTCCCCTTGAAACTCTAAAGAAAACCCCCTGGAAAAACCCTCCCTCAGCCACGCTCCCACCCTGTGGTCCGGGTACCCCACTGTCCAGGCCTCTACAATATCTTTTCTAATTGGAGTCTTTGCCAGCAAAAAACCCCATTGTAACCCAGCTATCCACTGGGTATCAATTCCAACCATTGTTGGAACTGTACCCACCCCATTCCTGGATCCCCATCCCCTGTCCCCAAAACTACCACTGTTCCCCCTCCCCCCTTGTTGCCCCAAAATTGCTGATCCTGTCTGCTTGACCCCTCAGACCAATCACTGTGTCCTCTGAATTCAAGCACCAGATGCAGTCTCCACACTTTGAACATGCATGCTTGAATTTACAATTTGTCCAGGTGCATGTCACCCTATAGTATGCCCAGCAAGACTTGGTAATCCCCTGCCGAACTACTTTCTTGATCCCTTCTGATTCCACCCCTGACTGGCTGGACAAAGTCTTGATCCACAGTTCAGAATGTGTACAATCCCATCTCAGATCCCCCCCTTGATGCCATCTGCTGACAAAAAGCTTCATCATATTCTAGCCAGTTGCAGCCTTTTTGGGCCTTGTAGGCATCCCTAATTATGGCCATGTAGGTCAGCAGAGGGTGGTCAAATCAGGATGCTTTTCTAAAGGAATGGCACTATACATCAGAAAGCCTGCTTGACACATGTTCAGGTTTTTCCCTTTGTATGTGATCTCCTCTTCTTTATGGCCCACCACTGCCAATGCCAAAGCCATTTCTGACTTCCCCACCATTTCTTTCTGCTCATATTTCTTGGTCGTCTTTTTGTCCAAAAGGCCAAATATGTCCACATACTCACCCTTCCAGATTTTGTCCTTGATGGTAGCTGGGACACGATCACCTAATAAGAAACCAGGAGGAGCATCATAAAGCTTCCTCTCCCCGCCCATATCGTTCTCTGTCCCTTTGACCCTCCCCATTTCCCCCTTTATCTTTGTTAAACTCTTCTAAAATGTTTCCATTGTGCCAAGCCTTTTCTCACCCATCTTGTCTAACAGACCTTCAATATATTCCCTTAGGCTGCCTTCACCTGGGGAGTCCCTCATATCCTTACCCCCTCCTGTGTCTGGGTCCAAATGTTCTGTTGTGGGCTCAGGAAGGGGGACTGGTTCTGGGTCTAGGCTGGCCCCCTCAGGCACTCACCTCCAGCTCCCCTACCTCAAGGCCCAGATGGTTGTTTCTGATTCCTCTCAGCCACTTCCTCTTCCTCCCTCTTTGCTGCCTTGTTTATAAGCTCTGTCATTTTTCTCATTAATGCCACTGCCTCTGAGCATAGTTGAGCACTGGAGGCTGGGGTGAGTTGCTTCATGGGTGCCATGGCCTGGAAAAATACTTTAGACAAGCAAAAATAGGGAGTAAGTGATGGAATAAAGACCAGCTTCTCCCTATGGATGTTTAACCTCTGGCCAATATATGGCCAAATTTCCCAGTCCCTGTAATTGCCCCATGCTCAGGAGTTACACCTCACATCCATATGTTCAACAGACTCATGCTGTTTATTTATCCATTAATAAACATGCAGCAGGGTCTGAAGATGATGGGGTATGAGTGGTGGGGCCTTACAGGGATAGCAGGCCCCATGCTGAACATGAGACTGATCTTAGGAGAGTTTTTGGTCATTTCAGTTTGCAAGTTAGCATGGGGGGGTTCCAGGAGCAGGGATGAAACTTTTCCTGTAGGAACAAGAGAGGAGACAACCAATAATTGAGGGGCTCAGGCTGGAAGTGTGGCCACATGTTTGGCACTTGGCCGCTGGAAAAATAAGGAACAGCTTGGACAGAGGGGATGCACAGGGTGAAAAAAAGAGGCAAAGTGGGAAGGAAAAACTCAACAAGCACAATTTGGGAAATGGTGAAAATATTTAAACTGTAACTCCCTTGAAGGTGCCCAATATTTAAATCACAAAAAGTAAAAGCAGGGAGCTCACGGCGTTCTTCTACATCAACGAAACACTTGACAAGTATATTGAAGTTCCGCTTCTTTAATAGAATATCAGCCCCTACGTTTCACTCCTAAGAGCTTGCTCATGGGGTATTTTGAAATCTGTTTAAAACAGAAAATAATTTCATTTTAATTACTAATTCAAGTTTAATATACTCAAATTGAAATGTATTCTCAAAAAGCAATGTATTTAAATATTACCATTAACTTTTTTGTCTACCAAATTACTTGATGTATTGTGCAAACAATTCAACCGTCGACAAACTTTCTATCCTAATAAAAATAAATAAAAGATATAAGTATATCCTTCAGTGCACAGAAAAATGCTGACCTAGATGATAATGCTGCTTTTAACATCAGTATTACAACTTAAACCTCCCATAACCATATGCATACCTTGGGAAATATATTAATTTTTCTTATGCCTTTGAATCACTGCCTTATGGCATATCAGGTAGTTAGGACCACACAACAACATGACCCTACAAAACAAACATACTCATTTACTGGAAAGGCTGTAAACCTATTCTATTAATATTTTTAATTCATTCCAACAATTTTACCTTCTCCAATTTCAGAAGCCAATGTTTAAATCCTTTTCTACGACTCAAATATAAATCACATATTAAATGACTAAAGACTAAATGTTTGTAAGCCATTATGGCATTTACCAAATGCTCTGAAAATTCCCTTGGAGAGCTTCTTCCTCTTGAGCTCGCTTGGATTTCCCACAGCAGTGACGTATCACTCCATGTAACTCTTGTGTTGTAAAAGTGTTGCTAAGCAACTATACATTCATTCCCTATCAAAGGGGTAGACACGGTAGTCCAATTGGCTCATATATGCAAAATCAAAACTATGGTCAGTGTTTTTTAACATGATGAACTATTAATATTTCCAAACCATATCAAAGGAGACTGAGCTAAACTGACAACATATAGTTATAATAACATGCATATACTGTAACATTACTTAAAAGTTCACAGTTTGACATGAATATAATTCTAATAGAAATACATAGAATTATACTACAAATGATATGACCATGTTAAAACATTATCATGTTCTAATTTTTTATGTTATATTTTTTATTTATTTATTCAAAACTGCAAGGCACCCCATGTCCCCTACTGAAAGGAATTTATTTGTCTCCCCATAGTTGTTTAGAAACATACCTGCCAATTACATTCCAGATTCAGACCTATTGTACGTTCTAATGTTTTTAATAAAAATATCCATTTCATCTCTGTCTTCTCCAATAGTTTTATATAATTTCCACCCCTTGGTGGGGGTTTAACAACTTCTACCCTCCAGAACCTCAAAGAGGCTCCCGTTTGTCCTGCCTGATTGAAATGTAAGGCTACAGGTGATTGTTCATCTTTATTTCTAATATCATTTTTATGTTCAAGTATTCTTTTTTTTTGAGAGTTACATCCACAGAAGACACAGCAGAGCCTAGATATGATTTAAGACATATAAATACTAACAGATTTTTTCCAAGACAGCAGGTGGGTTTTCGAGGGGCCAGGGGGAAGGTGAGGAGGAACAGGTGGAAAACCAATAAGAACATTAAATATTGACAGGGGATAGCCAGACAGACCCAGAAGTAATTCCTATCTTTAATTTAAGTAAAATAAAATTATCTGAAATGGAGGAATATGTTTTGGGTCTGGGACTATCTTTTGCCCCCTCACAACCAGTTAATTTATTTGAGTTGGAAGTTGATTTACAGTGGTTTTTCTGAAGTTTAAGATTAACAAATCTATTTGCATCAAAAACCTTGTTGAATAATGAAGAAAGACAGTTAAAAAAAGCATTGAATATTAAAACCAAATTCTCCCCTCCCCAGGATAGAAATCATGGGATTGAAACTTTCTGTAATGTAGGTGAAAATGAAATTATGCAACTGTATAAAGATAAGACATCCTTATGGGCAAAACAACAATAATTTAACAGGAAAACAGAGACAAGCTTTGAAAGACTTAAGTGAGGATAAAGAAATAGTAATAAAACAAGCAGATAAAGGTGGAGGAATAGTTATTCAGGACAGACATAAACATAGAAAAATGTGTTTGAAATTATTAGATAACAGGACAAATTATTCACAGTTAATGGGTGATCCTATCATATTATTACAAGGGAAGTTGAGAGAAATGTTAGCAGAATTTATAGATTTAAATTGGTTACAGGAATGGGAATTGAGACTTTTAATGAAGGAATATCCAAGAATTCCTACATTTGATTGCATTCCAAAGATCCAAAAGATTTATTAGACCCCCCCCGGAAGACCGATAATTTCAGGAATTGATTCTGTTTTTGACCCGGTTTCAAAATTTATCAACTATTATTTACAACCACTAATTGAGCAAAATGTAACATATATACAGGATTCTACAGATATTATGAAGCATTTAGAATTTATTTCAGATAAGATAGACCTAAGTAACATAATTTGAGTTACTTGGGATGTAGTGGATCTATACACCTTCATTTCCCATAGGGAAGGTATTATAAATACGGGAAAAATCTTAGATTAAAGATTGATTGGAGCAGTACCTAAAACTGTAATGTTACAGGAATTAGCTTTATTTTTTTTACAAAACAATTATTTTGAATTTGATAGTGTATTTTACCAACAGGATAGAGGGACTGCGATGGGTACTACAATGGACCCATGCTACGCAAATGCTTATATGATAAGTTTTGAAGATGAAATGGTATTTAATAAAGATAAAAATATATATGTAGATAAGATTAAATTATGGAAAAGATTTATTGACGATATATTTTGCATCTGGGCAGGAACGGAAAAAGACTTTTTCGAATGTAACAAAATTTTTAATTTGTTTGATACCAATTTAAGATTTACTTTAAATTACAGTGTATCCAGTATTCCTTTTTTGGATCTTCTAATTAAAGTAGAAAATTGACAGTTTAGTATGTCCATTTATAGAAAAAATACTGATAGAAATACATTGCTTCATAGCAGAAGTTTTCATGAACCTAAATTAAAAAAATAGCATTCCATATGCACAATTGGTGAGAGTGAAAAGAAATTGTAAAGAAAGGGATGATTATCAAGAACAGCAAAAGGATATGATTAATATGTTCAAATTTAGGGGATACAAAACAACAGTTTTGAAACAGGCAAGTTGTAAGATAGAAAATAAAACTAGGGAGGAGCTACTTTATGATAAAAGAAATAAGGAAAAGCAGGACAGAGTAGTATTGGCAGTTAAATATAATCACAAAATGTCAGATATTAGAAAAAATAGTTAATAAACATTGACATTTGGTAGCCCTAGATAACCCCAAAAACAAATAATTGCAGCAGAAACCTATTATAGTAGCCAAAAACTGAGTAACATTAAAGATAAGTTGGTACATTCTCAATTTAAGACTTTGGAATTTAACGGCTCTCAGTTACTACTAGGCCCTTTACAACCAGGCATGACGAGATGTGGAAAATGCACAGTATGTAATAACACCAGTAAAAAAGTATTTTTAAACATCCATATATTAATGAAGAATTTGTCATAAGGGAACATATAGACTGTTACACAGAAGGGGTTGTATATGTTATACAATGCCCATGTGACAGACTATATGTTGGTCAAACTAAAAGAGCTCTCAAAAAAGAATACTTGAACATATAAATGATATTAGAAATAAAGATGAACAATCACCTGTAGCCTTACATTTCAATCAGGCAGGACACACGGGAGTCTCTTTGAGGTTTTGGGGGTAGAAGTTGTTAAACCCCCACCAAGGGGTGGAAATTATATAAAACTATTAGAGAAGACAGAGATGAAATGGATATTTTTATTAAAAACATTAGAACCTACAATAGGTATGAATCTGGAATGTAATTGGCAGGTATGTTTCTAAATAAATATAGGGAGACAAATAAATTACTTTTAGTAGGGGACATGGAGTGCCTTGCAGTTTTGAATAACTAAATAAAAAATATAACATAAAAATTAGAACATGATAATGTTTTAACATGGTCATATAATTTGTAGTAGAATTCTATGTATTTCTATTGGAATTATATCCATGTCAAACTGTGAACTTTTAAGTAATGTTACAATATATGCATGTTATAATAATTATATGTTGTCAGGTTAGCTCAGTCTCCTTTGATATGGTTTGGAAATATTAATAGTTCAAGTTGAAAAATGCTGACCATAGTTTTGATTTTGCATATAAGAGCCAATTGGACTACCGTGTCTACCCCTTTGATGGGGAATGAATGTATAGTTGCTTAGCAACACTTTCACAACGCAAGAGTTACATGGAGTGATACACCACTGCTGCAGGAAATCCAAGTGAGCTCAAGAGGAAGAAGCACTCTGAGGGAATTTTTAGAGAGTTTGGGAAATGCCATTATGGCTCACAAACATTTAGTCTTTAGTTGTTTAATAAGTGATTTAGATTTGAGTCGTAAAAAAGGATTTAAACATTGGCTTCTGAAATTGGAGAAGGTAAAATTGTTGGAATGAATTAAAAATATTAACAGAATAGGTTTACAGCCTTTCCAGTAAACGAGTATGTTTGTTTTGTAGGGTCAGGTTGTTGTGTGGTCCTAGCTACCTGATACGCCATAAGGCAGTGATTCAGAGGCATAAGAAAAATTAATATATTTCCCAAGGTATGCATATGGTTATGGGAGGTTCAAGTTTTAATACTGATGTTAAAAGCAGCATTATCATCTAGGTCAGCATTTTTCTGTGCACTGAAGGATATACTTATATCTTTTATTTATTTTTATTAGGATAGAAAGTTTGTCGACGGTTGAATAGTTTGCACAATACATCAAGTAATTTGGTAGACAAAAAAGTTAATGGTAATATTTAAGTACATTGTTTATTGAGAATACATTCCAATTTCAGTATATTAAACTTGAATTAATAATTAAAATGAAATTATTTTTGTGTTTTAAACAGATTTCAAAATACCCCGTGAACAAGCTCTTAGGAGCGAAACATATGGGGCTGATATTCTATTAAAGAAGTGGAACTTCAATACACTTGTCAAGTGTTTCATTGATGTAGAAGAATGCCGTGAACTCCCTGCTTTTACTTTTTGTGATTTAAATATTGGGCACCTTCAAGGGAGTTACAGTTTGAATATTTTCACCATTTCCCAAATTGTGCTTGTTGAGTTTTTCCTTCCCACTTTGCTTCTTTTTTTCACCCTGTGCATCCCCTCTGTCCAAGCTGTTCCTTATTTTACCAGCTGCCAAGTGCCAAACATGTGGCCACACTTCCAGCCTGAGTCCCTCAATTATTGGTTGTCTCCTTTCCTGTTCCTACAGTTCCTACAGCTACTGTTCCTATGGCTCCGCCGCTCATACCCCATCATCTTCAGACCGTATGACTTGACATTAAATGCTATGCCCCAGGTTGGGCAATAGCAAACGATTTAGGAGCCAAGTGAACCAGCAGAATAAGGAAAACAAAAGCATCAATTCCACCCGACACCTTTCATTAACGTCACCTTCATAAGAGAGGGGCACTGTTTTGGACCCCCTACACCAGATAAATTACAACACTACAGTTTAAACTTCTACTGACAAAGTGCTACAGCATTGCACTTTTAGTTAGTTTAAGGCAATTTGTCTAGATCAATTGGGGTCACTGCAAATTATGACTTCAGTTAGCAAATCTGAGATCAAGAGACCCCCCCCATAGGCCATGCGGTGATGATGTCAGATGTCACACCATGTGGACATGGCCTAATGCACCGATGGCCAACTCATGCCCACCCAAAGACACTCCACAACCACATGCTGGTTCATGTTTCCTGTCATCCCTGCATCCCAACTCACCCTCTCTCTCGTCCCCCCAACATCATCAAATGTGACCCAGTTCCTTAACAGCTGCCAGCTCACCACCAACCCCAATAACCCTGGGTGGGTGCCTGCATCCAGCTGCCCAGAGGGTAGAATCTCCAACTGCAGCTGTGGTCATAAGGTCTCCTGAAAAAACCCTGCTGGGTTTTCTTCTGCCAGCCTCCATCCCCTGGTCAACTTGCCTGTTCCCTTAACTCCTCCCCCTTGAGGCTTGCCCCTGTCACACTCAGCACCTAGGTTACCATCTCATGGCCTTTTCACATGATTGGTGCCTGAATCTCATGGTCTCAGAGGGGCCAGAGCTTGAAACAATGTACGAGCAACACAGCTCGTCCTGCTGCCCCTTTAGACACTAGTACCACTGCCCTTATGCGCACCTGGTATAAACCAGAAATAATGCCCCAGACAAAAACTTCCAGCTCAACAGCTGTGGGAGAGACCCACAAAAAGCCCAGCACCCTGTCTGCCTCTCTCCAAATGGAACCACAGGTGGGACTGGGTAATAACAAGCAGTGGCTGCTGCAATTTCCCAAATAGATCCCGTTGCGCCATACGAAACTTAACAGAGTGAGGCATGCTTCAAAGACTGGCCCTATGCTAGTGTCCACCAGAAAAGCCCATCCTAAAACCACAGTATTGACCTATGCTGACAAACCCACTGCTTAGGTTCAACACAATTCTTCTTTTCCACCTTGTCTTAAATAATTGAATTGTAAAATACATTTTTTTGGTTTTTAGAATAAACTCAAAATTTCAGGCAAACTCTGTCAGATGCAGGGTAAATCCTCTTTTGTTTTAACTTCAGCACATGCAGTCTAAACCTAGGCCCAGTGTGCCATGTGGTCATCATGTGGCCAGTAGCCCCAAGAGCCTCTCCCCCAACAACTACTGTACCTTTCCTCTTTTTTTTTTGATATATAAACCCTAAACTAATGTGGATTAAAAGGCAGAAAACAGACCTTCATAATCAGCAGTAATTATGACCAAGGCCCCTAGAATCCTGCGGCCGCAGAATTTTGCACAGAACTTGCAATCTACCGCAGAACTTCTGCGGTGCCACAGAATTCACTCTTCTTGGTGATTTTTTATTAATATTTCTATTGATACATAGAATCTGGTTCCCTTCCCCTCTTTTTATATCCAAAACCCACCTATATGTTCAGAATGTGATGTTATTGCTAGAACATCATACATTAGCTAACGAAATGGCTGCATTCTGCAACAGAAATGAACAGTCACTTATCTACCACAGCTCCCACTACCAGAGACCGTGGCACAGTACATCATGCATGGTGATATTTGCTCAACCTGTACTACAGCCTAATACAATTTTCAGTCTTATATTGTTACACTAGGGCCAACTTAAACAAAACTCTGTCAATAGCACAGACCTGTCAAGTCCATACCTCACTTTGTACAAACCTATTTGTGCCTTAAAGGTATAGACATGCTATCTGAAATGAATAACTGGTAAAATGAATTTAACTGTCTAAATTTTTAAGAAAAATAAAGTAATTATGCCCAGAGAAGTGAAATATAATAATGTGTAGACCTGTTGAAAGAATAGACCTGTTAAATAAATAATTGCACTGTTCGCATTTTTGCCGGGGTTATTGAATACATATTGTCTATGGTTGATAGAATCACCTAAAAGTTATTGAGAAATGTTGTGTGCAGGGACAGCTGTTGGGCCAGAGGGTAGCATGCTGTGTTTCCATGCCGGCAACTCAGGTTAAGAGATTAGCTTTGGGAGCTGGCTGGGCAGCACAAGGATTGGTG
Source organism: Neoceratodus forsteri (assembly GCA_016271365.2). Lineage (NCBI taxonomy): Eukaryota > Metazoa > Chordata > Ceratodontiformes > Ceratodontidae > Neoceratodus > Neoceratodus forsteri. The sequence continues at coordinate 311,367,793 of CM028134.1, read as the reverse complement.
GAACACATCACTGCTTGGAGCCTGGGAAGGTATGGTGCAGTGTTCTGTCACATGGTGGACACAGTGTGATGGGCCGGAGAGCTCTATCTCACAATTGGTTCACATGCATGTCATGGCCTGATGGTGTTACGCAGTGTATCAGGGAAAGCAGGTTGACATGAAAAATGAGTTTTGCAATAACTCCTCTATTCCATTTCCAATGGGACCTGTATGAATGAGGATGCAAGTTCATGGTAATTAAAAAATATATATATAAATATATATACACACACACACACATATACAGTATCTCTGTCTCTCTCACCACACACATGCATATTTGTATGTATGTTACAGTTTGCATATAAACATATGTGACGCACAATGAAAACCACATGAGTGGTGTAGAAAGCACATACAAATATATAAGTGTTAGACAGTGGAAACCTCATTAGTGGGATAGATAGCATGCATATAGAAATACCTTATTTATCACATAAGATCCTCTCTGCATATGTCATTTATGCAACAGGCTAGGACCTTAAGGGAGAGACATTTGTTTTGCTTTTTTAGGCATAAAATTATTTTTTTAAGTCTTATTTTTTGAACTAGTGTTACTGTGCTTTCCACCATCCTAATTGCTATAACCACTGCCATGAAAGTGAAGTCAGGATGACAAACTGACACTGTGATGTGCTACTTTGTTAGTGCTGCAGAACTTCTGCAGAAATTACAAACCACCACCGCAGAAGTTCTGCGGCAAATAGTAGTCTTACCGCAGAACTTGGTTCCACTGTGCAGCAGAAAAGTAGGGGCCCTGATTATGACTTTACCTTTCTCTAGAAAATCACCTCTGAACAAATAAAAATCCTCAGGGCCTGGATGCCCAGGCTCCAGAGTTGCAATACCTTACCTAGTGCTGCAAACAATCAGTGAAATTTTGTCAACGCTGTGCTGAGATCCACTCTAAATGAAAAATGCCAGCAGAAAGAGGGTGAACAGCCTTCAACCTGGGCTTATAACCCCTTAAGGACCCCTTGCAAGGACCCCTCCAAGCCACACCCTTGGGCCAATCCTGTACCCCCTCAATGTACACATCATTCTCCTGTACCTGCCATGATGACCTCACCTGATCCCACCCCCTTTCCTACTTGTCCATCACCCTGACCTCATTAGGTTCCTCCCCTTTCCTTGCCGTATCTGTTCCTTCTCCTCCCCTCCCTCTTTCCCAACCTCATCCCCCCTCCCCATGTTCCTTGAGCTTCCTTCTTTTCCTCCAGGCTGCCATCAGACAATTCAAGTTGCCTTTTATTGACAACCCTATTTATTGAACCTGCATGTCCCTAACTCTGCAATGATAGCCCAGGATGTGAAGCTACCAGATTTGTCAAACCTTAAGGTAAATACATTTAAAAAAATGGGTAAATGCAGGACCCCACTGGATGTGAGACGTTGTAAGTAAATATATTGGAAAAATGGGTAAAAGCATGAGCTTACTGGAAATGAGATGTTGTAGGTAACTACACTGGGAAAAAATGGGTAAACATAGGACCTCACTGGAAATGAGATGCTGTAGGTAAATATATTTTTAAAAAATGGATAAACTAGGGACTCCACTGGAAATGAGATGTTGTAGGCAAATACATTGAAAAAATGGGTAAAGCAGGACCCCACTGGAAATGAGAAGTTGTAGGTAAATACATTGGAAAACATGGGTAAAAGCAGGACCCCATTGGCAATGAGATGTTGTAGGCAAATGCATTGGAAAAATGGGTAAACACAAGATCTTATTGGAAATGAGATTTTGTAGCTAAATACATTGGAAAAATTGGTAAACACAGGACCCCACTAGAAATCAGATGTTGCAGGTAAATGATTTAAAGCAAGATTCCACTGGACATGAGATGTTGTAGGTAAATGCATTGGAAAAAAATGGGACCCCACTGGAAATGAGATGTTGTGGGTAAATATGCTGGAAAAATGGATAAAAGCAGAACCCCACTAGAAATTAGATGTTGTAAGTAATGCACTGAAAAAATGGATAAAGACAGGACTTGATTGGAAATTACATTCTTTAGGTAAATACATTGGAAACAAAATCTGGTCTGATCCACCACGGCTGCATAATGAAGTTAGTGAGGTTGTGCGGAATTGTGAAGAAGACATGGAGAAACAACACAGTGATTTTTAACTAGTAAGATTTGTTTTATTTTCTATTCTAAGGAACACAGACACATTATTAGGGCAACATATGGAGGTGCAGATTCCAATGGAAGGAATGGTAAGCAATATAGGTTTTGTGTAACGATCATATACTCATAGCGATAGAAGCAAACTGATTCAGGACCCTGGAACCCCACCATCAGAATCAATGAGGAATGCACATTTCATTATTCACATTGAGGCCAATCAAACCAAACATCATGACTCAGTTGGCCTCTACTTGCATGGCATGGCTAACCCCTGTTGTGCAGATGCAGTCCCTGTTCTCTACATTAAGATGCAACATTTTATCTATGAACTACTGATTGCTACTTTTATGATTGACATCAGGACTGTGACACTTTCCTCTATGCACAATTAGAACAAAAAAAATATTTAGGATAATACATACATTTTTTCCAGATAACACATGGGTGCTCTTTTTTACGTAGTAACCCTTATTCCAGTTTTTGTTATACACAGACTTCTGCCAGAAATTAGAGTCTGGATCAGTCAGATTTCAGATATTAGGCTGCTGCTGTTTAATATATGACAATGCATATGTCACCTTGGGAATATTTCTATATTATCCTTTTTTTGGGGAGGGGGGATTTTGCATAGAACAAACAGTGACACTCATGATATCAATAACAAAATTAGTATTCCTTATTCCTTTCAACAAGATGTTCCATCTTATTGTAGAGGATAGAGATTGCATCTATGACATGGGGGTTGACCATACAATGCAAGGATACCTCAACTCATCGTCATGATGGTTGCCATGGGACTGGAAGGAAAAGTATGCCTCTTTACAGACAACACGAAGATCTGCAACAGGGTTGATACACAAGGGGGGTGGAAAGGATGAGAAGGGACTTGGCAAGGTTGGAGGAATGGTCAGAAGTATGGCAGTGTGGATTCAATGTAAAGAAGTGCAAAATAATGCACCTGGGAAACAAAAACCCAAGGGAAGAGTACACAATGGTGGGTAGGGGGTAGTAGTAACAACAAAAATGGAAAGGAAACTGGGGGTAATCATATCAGATGACCTAAAGGTTAGCAAGCAATGTGAGAAGGCAGTAGGGATAGCTGGAGGGATACTGGGATGTATAGGAAGATGCATCACCAGTAGAAAACAGGAAGTTGTTATCCCTCTGTACAGACAGTTTGTGAGACCCCATCTGGAGTACTGCATCCAGTTTTGGAGACCCCATCTCGTCAAGGACGTAGGATGGGGACAGTCCAGAGGAGGGTAACTAAAATGGTGCAGGGTCTGCAACAGAAGCCATACAAGGAGAGACTAAAGGAGCTTAATACTGTATGTATACCCTTGAGGAAAGGAGGGAGAGGAGGGACATGATAGAAACTTTTAAGTAACTTAAGGGAATCGACAAAGTCCAAGATGGTAGTATCTTTCAGAAAAAGAGATGTGCAAGAACAAGGGGACACAATTTGAAGATAAAGGGGAGGACGGCTCAGGGGTAATGTGAGGAAGTATTTTTTCACAGAGAGGGTGGTGGATACATGGAATGGCCTTCTTGAGGAGGTTGTGGGGTCAAAAACAGTGGGGGAATTCAAGAATACATGGGACAGACATAGGGCAATTATTGTGGGGGGAAGGGGTACGAAGAAATAGGCTGTTGGTTATCTAGGATCTGCAGCTTATCCAGTAGGTAGGTAGTGAAATGGGCAGACTAGGTGGGCCAAGCGGTCCATAGCTGCTGTCAAAGTCTGATTTCTGTTTTGCATCTTTTTACTACGCTTCATGAAATGTGCATTCCCTACTGATTCAGATGGTGGGGTTTCAGGGTTTCACATCTTTGTGTTTCTCTCACTACCACTATGTGATTGGATGTGAAAAGGACTTAAAACTATTTTTGAGTTTACTCTCAGTACATTACAAGTTGTTTTACAGGTCTTGTACCAACCTACTGTACTTAGTACACTACATGAATTTTAATTTATTTATTTTTACACTTGTCATTTTTTAATCACAGTTGGAGCTCTTAGTAGCTTTTGCAGAGCAGTAAGATAGGCCCTAGGATTTTCATAAAATACAGTACATGAATCATAAAAAACCTTGGATCATAAAAAAAAAATTGGAATTTCTAGATACTGAAAAGTGATATCAGCATGATCACAATTAACATTTAAACAAACCGGTATTTTACAAGACAGCCTTGTTAAATCTGTATTTATAAAAGTAACATTTAATCTGAGAACAAGCTGCCCGGTGGTGCTAAGGGTTAATGCACTAGATGCCTCACATCGCGTCACGCTGGTGACCCAGGTTCAGGAACGATCCCGGGTCATTGGGGTCGGTAGGGGCGGGGAGGGATTGAGCTTCCAGCAGATGGTTCTCCCTTTCCGGGGAAGGTGTAGGACATCATTTTGCGGACCATCATTGCACATCCAAGCTCCATGGGTGGGAGGAAGAAGGGACAGAAAAAGTGGAAAACCCTGGCTTCGGATAGGCAAAAGTGGGACCAGTGGTCAGTCCCCATGCCCAATGTCAGGCCTCCTAGCTCCATCTCAGGCACTCTCTCTGCTCCCTGGTCACTCAATCAGGTTGTAGATAGAGCGCCAGAGGAGCCAGCAGTCCAGTCCCGGGGGGCTCAGAGCTGGGGAGGTTGGGCAATCAGGTGGTGTGGTAGGGAGATGGGCCATGCCTGAGAGAGGAGTCTGGGGGCTTCAGGAAGGGCGGGAACAGAGTGTACCAAGTGCCCTCGCCAGAGAGAGGTAAGCCGGTGAAAAGGGGGCATAAAGAAAGTTGAAAAAAAAACATCTGAGAACAACTTGAATGCCTGACAGTCCACATTGAAGAAGTGATTTTGACAGTTTGAGAGGAGACAAGCGAAGGAGACAGCTTCATCGAGAACCTTACTGGATTCATAAATGTCACAGTTTGCAGCCAAGAGGTTAAAATGAAGATGTCAGACTGCACAGTTATTAATAGTTTTTGCATTTTTCAGTAGCTGTAACATGTTTAGTTAAAACATTTATTTTCCAGGAATTGAGAGGAATCTGTATATATTTTCATTGGTTTTCCTGTGTATATGATGTGTCTTTTATATGCCATTACATGTAGGATATGTGCTTTGTGCACTTGTTTCTATGGTTACAAGCTTAATAAAACTACCCCCCAAAAAAGGCAAAGAAAACCAAGTTTTGTTTAGCACCTCATTTACAAAGGGGTCTTCAGAAATCGATACCATCATAATAAAAAAACTGGGAAGTTATAGGTATTGAACCGTGCTATTCAGAGGGCAACAAAAATTACAATTAAAAACTGATAAATGTGTAAAGCTGTAAATAAGAGTGAAATAACCACGCTGGTATGCACACCTCATAAAGTAGTTTTTGGAAGGGTACAGATTGGGGATGGCTCAATTAAAGGAATAATCTATCCAGAATTTGCAAAAACATGTTATGCAGAGTGTTTTGATTTGTATGTAAAGTCCTAGTATGTCCTTCCCTCTGTCTGCTATTAGGAGTTTTTCCTAAATTAGTCTGCTAGCTTTAGACTAGTTTTACGACACTTGGGGATCTCCATCACAAATAGGTTTATTGCCTTCTGCCTCCTACAATGCACCCTGTCTCATGTGACAGTGATGTAGCCTTTCCATAGATTTAGCATATGCAGTGCTTTTTAAAATCAGTTCAAAACAGCAGAGCTTTGTGGCTGTTCTTATCCAGTGAGCACAAATGGCAACAATTACAATTTAGCAGATGCCTGAGAGCTACCTAAATGGGATTTCTATAAGAAAACAGTTATTAAATAGCTTGAATTCACTATTCGTGTTTTCTGGGTGTGTCATGCCTAGCTAGCAGTAATATGTGTTTTCATTTTACAATTTAATTTCATCAAACTGCACACAACAATAAAAAGCACAGAAATTGCCCCAGATCATCAGTGTTGTAATTAGCAAAGACTATAGCAGTTTGCTTACAGAAAACTCACTCAGTTAGCTCTAAAGTATTTGCTAAACTGTAAATGTAGGGACCAGCATTCTTTTTTTTTTTTAACCAGGAGAGATACATTAAAGCTTGTTTACAGGTGTGACCTGGGAGCACAAGGAAGCTAAGTGATTTGCTTAGGGTCATACAGTACGCACGTGGGGGCTGTGAGATTCAAATCCAGGACACCAGGTTTGCAGCTCAGAGCCTTAGACCACTTTGCTATACTGCCTCCTCTATTCTAGTAGGTAGAACTGGCAGTGCTGATTTTGCTCTGTGACATGATTATATATTTTTTTTGGGTTACAAATGTGAAGTATCTTTTTAATAAAGTATACAAATATGTATGTGTGAGTTATTTAGTTTGGCAAATATTTGTTTTATTATTTGAAAAAGTGGGATACACTAAATGTGTAGTGCAATGAACCATTGTAAAATGGGATCAAATGTGTAGCTGAAACAGTCACTGTCATTCTCTTGTTTTCATGCTATATCACACACAGGAGAAAAGTGACTTTAAAGTAGTTTGCAGTGTCTAGGCTGCAGCTTCATACCATACACTTCATTTGTAAAAAAAAAAAAAATGAAAATCACGGCACAGCGCAAAATCAGCACTAAATGCTAGTTTGACCTAATAGAATGCTGGTACCTACATTTACAGTTTAGCCAATACTTGAAATCTAACCGAGTGGGTTTTCTGTAAGAAAACGGCTAGAGTCTTAATTAATTATAGTGCTTATGATCTTGGCAATTTCTGTGCTCTTATGGTTGTGTATAGTTTGATGAAATTAAAACTTTTAAAATTAGAACACTCCTGCAAGCTAGACCTGACACACATAGAAAACAACAATAGTGAATCAGAGCTTAATTTAGTAGCTGTTTTCTTACAGAAACCCCAATTAGCTAGCTCTCAGGTATCTGCTATTAGGCTAATTGTCCCCAGATCCCCAGCCAAAAATAACTCAGGCCACCACCATTTTCACTTTTGATGTTCACTGGCATTGTTTATTAAATTATTAGGCACAGCCAGTTTGTACATCCCAAATCATCACATATCTACAAATCGTATTTACAATGTTAGACATCCAGTCCCCTTGGCCTTGAACATAACAGTCCCATCTTCTTTCTTGTGTCTCTTCCTCCTGCTCACCTCCTGTTCGTTAAGCTTCTCGGGGCCCAGACACTGTGATCCGCCCCCCCTTTCGCTCACCACCATCGGGTACCACATTACCCAGACCGTTCCCCCCCACCTGCCAGGTGTGGACACTGTGAGCCGCCACCTAGCTCTATGTTCTTCCCCCAACCCACCTTTTACTCCCATGCCTGGGTTCCTTTGCCCACACCCCATGGTCTCTACATCCTCCCCCTCTATCTGTCCCCCAGTTTCCCTTGCCCCACCAACTCCTTCTCCCTTCCCTTCCTCTTTAATCTGCCAACTGCCAGTGGGGTTCCACCTAACCCCCAGCTACCCCCGCTATCAAGCGTCTCGATGCCACACAGGGCCCCAACTGAGCACATCTGCATGTACCACTTGTGACTTGTGCCTTCGTTTCACTATGTTCGCCCTAGGGAGGGAGGGTGGGAATTTTAACAGCAGAAAGAGGGGTGAACAGAGGTTACCTGACCTTAGTAACCCTGCTGCCCTTTGTTCTGGGACCCCTCCCCAGCCTCCCTGGCCAATAGCCCAAGAGCTCCCCTCGCTCTGTCATATTGCCCTGCGGGGAGGTCATGGTCACTGTCTACTCCCCTAGCCCCCCCAGCTCTATATTCCTGGCTGTGTTCCAGGACAAATTGGCCTGTCTTTTATTGGCAAAACTAATTGTCCCTGGATCCCCAGACAGAAATATCTCAGGCCACCACCATTTTCACTTTGGATGCTCACTGGCATTGTTTATTAAATTATTAGGCACAGCCAGTTTGTACATTCCAAATCATCACATATCTACAAATCATATTTACAATGTTAGACATCCAGTCCCCCTGGCCTTGGATGTAACAGTCCTGTTTTCTTCCTTGTGTCTCTTCCTCCTGCTCACCTCCTGTTCGTTATGCTTCTCGGGTCCCAGACACTGTGATCTACCCCCCCTTCACTCACCGCCATCGGGCACCACATTACCCGGACCATTCCCCCCACCCACCAGATGCGGACACTGTGATCCACCTCCTTGCTCTATGTCCTTCACCCTCCCCCCCTTTACTCCCATGCCTGGGTTCCCTTGCCCCCACCCATGGTCTCTACCCCTCCCCTCTATCTACCCCAATTTCCCTTGCTCCATCCAGCTCCTTCCACTGCCCCATCTCCAGCTTGTGATGGAAGGTGGGGCCCCCCCTTGCAGGCTAGCCCTTCAGTCCCCTCCTATTTACACTCTCTACTATCTCCCCCCATGGGTGCAGAAACAAACCCATGCCAAACTCAGTGAGATGGATGCTGTCCGATCTGTACACTGCCTCTTGGTCAAATGATATATTCCTATGGCGTATGTGAATATCGTCCATCTCGATCACTACCTTGGCCACTTTCCTGTTGAGACGTTTTCTCGCCACTTCCACCACCTGGGTTTTTTTTGCTTACCTCCATACCATCTAGGACGTGATCTTGGACCAACCTATCACCACCCTGGGCCACCAGCTTTTTATCTCTTCTAGGTCTGTTATAATGTCTCTCATCAATGAGCCCCAGGGCATGTCCCCCAAGTCATTGCCCCCTAGATGGATGATGATACAGTCTGGGCTGTCCCACTGCACCCACAGGTCCTCCAATAATGGCAGCAGCTGTGGCCACCTCATCCCCCTCAGGCCCTTCCATCTCACTTTTGTGTGATCAATCCCTGGTAGCAACTGTGTGCCCATCCTAGTGGCTGCTGCAAATCTCTCTGCCCAGTAGATAAATGAGTGCCCAATGATCAAAACTTGTCTCTTGTAGCCTGCTGTGGGGGAGAAAAAAGGGAGGACACCAATTAGACACCATCAACACCTTACGTATCTCTTGTAACAGTTTGACTTCCATCAGCCCACCCTCTTGACCTCTTTCTCTCCCACCCCCAAAACCGCTGCCTCTGAGGCTGCCCCAATCCAAAAAGAGTGGGGAGCGAACTCCTTGGGATTCTCACCTACAAACACTAGCATCTTTTTCAGGATAGCCCCCACCTGAAAACCTGTTACCAGGGAACCGTCCCTGTGCACAAACCAGGGGCCCCCCACCCACCCTCTGACTCTCACATAGGCTTCCATCACCTGGACTGAGCAGGTGTCTGACATCCGATCCCTCCGCAGCTCCACAGCTGTACCTTTTCCCATCTGGTCTGTCTTAGATTTTTTAAGCAGGATTGTGACCTTCTCCCTCCCCAGATCACACACTGCTCCTGTAACCTCATCTCGGCTGCTCCCTTTCTGGGTGCCACCATTTCCCCAACTCAGAAAGCCCCCTTTGCCATGACAGTAAATAGGGCCCTGAATAGGCAGGCCTCGTTGGCCGAATAGCAGACTTGTCCCACTGCCCGCACTACCTTTGCGAGGAGGGGCCTCATAAGGGACCGTCTACCATCCTGTCTCTTCCCTTGCCCCCTCTGCCAGCCCATCAGCATCCTCTTAATGACCCGGCCGCTCATCACATCCACCCCCCCATCCATGGACACCCAGCTGATTCCTGCCAGCTGTACTGCCATGGAGGTGTGTGCTATGCCCTTGTCCCATTTTTCCACCATGTATTGCATCACTTCCCCCTCCTTGGCTGGCTCCTCTATCTCCCATCCCATTCTTGTTCTGAATGACTGAAAAACCACCCACACCCTCTCGTATGCCCTTAAGGTGCCCGCTGCCCAAGATCCCCTATACAAAGCCCTGGCCTTCTCTCTCCAATCTCCCACAACCACTCCGGCACCCTGGTGCAGGTGAGCATGGCTTGTGGAGCCAACTCCCGAAATCGTTCCATCTGAAAACGAGAAAGACAGTCAGCTACCTCATTCTGAACCACTTCAATGTGCCTCGCTGTGAAGGACAGGTTAAGACGCAGCCCTAGCAGTATCATACCCCTCAAAACTATGCCTATTGATTCTGTCTGGCCAGTCTGTCTGTTGATCACATCGACCACACTCTTATTGTCACACCAAAAATCTATGCACCTCCCCACCATCTGTGGCCCCCTCATTTCCAAGGCTACCCATATTGGGAAGATCTCAAGGAACGTGATGTCCTTCATCCAGCCCCATTCCCACCATTGATCTGGCCATGTTTCTGATATCCAGTCCCCTTGGAAATAAGCTCCCATTCCCAGGCCCCCGGCTGTGTCTGTATACAGCTCAAGGTCCGCATTGGGGGCCCATTCCTCCTGCCAAAAAGTGGCACCATTATAAGATTCCAGGAATATCTCCCAAACCAATAAATCCTCCTTCACCCCTCTACTGATGTCCATTCAATGATGTGGTAGCTTTGCCTTTCCAGTTACCCTCCCTAACCACCTAGTGAATGCCCTGCCTGGGCTTATGGCCTTGCAGGCAAAATTAAGGTGCCCCAGTAGTTGCTGTACCTGTACCAGTGGCACCCTCCTCCTCCCACCAACCAGGGCAAGTAGCCCCTTGAGTCATTCGACTTTTTCCCCTTAGGAGGTGAAAACATTCTTCCTCCTTGTCCACCTCAATCCCCAAGAATTCCAGCGTGCACACCAGGCCCTCAGTTTTCCCGGCTGCCAGTGGAATGCCTATAGTCCCACACATGTCCTGAAAATTGACTAACATTTTTTCCACCTCCAACTGACTAGTCCCTATGAAAAGGAAGTCGTCCAAGTACTGGATTACCCTCCCATGTCCATATTGCTGCCTGAACACCCACTGCACCCATGAGCTGAACACTTTGAAGGTTGAACAGGCCACTGAACAACCCATGGGCATTGCTTTGTTGAAATAAAACCTGCCCTTGAAATGGAAACAGGAGGTCCCAGTCCTCTGGCCTCACTGGCAATAGCCGGAATGCAGCCTCGATATCCATCTTCACTAACCAAGTCTCTTCTGTCACCCATATGAATTCTACCACTTGGTCTAGTGACACATAGGAGACCATGCTGAGGGCATCTGGAATCCCTTCATTCACCAACCCTTCTTTCAGGTAGGACAGGTGGTGTATGAGCCAGAACTCACCAGGCTGCTTCTTGGTTACCAAACCCAAGGGTGATACCTAAAACTCCACGCAAGGGGGAGTGGACAAAGGCCCTTCCACCCACCCTGCTCTCACCTCTTTCTGTTTTTTTTCTGTACCATGTCCTTCTTCCCAGCCATCGACCCAAATTCTTTGCGCTCATCCCGACCCACCTCCCCTCGAACTAGCCTTAACCACCCCTCAAAATCGTGTCTTAATAACTCCACCCCCAACCTGTAGGGATAGTCTGTGGTCCACGCCTCCACCGCCCCCAGTTGAATGGGTGTGTAGGCCAGGGGGTATCCCCATCTTTGTCCAACTGATCAGGCCTGGTTTCATCCATAATTGGGTGTATACCCCCCCTTCCCATGCCTCCCCCTCTCCCACCCCAAAAGGGCTGCTCGGACATGTGGCCACCGACAGGGCCCCCTTTATCACCACCTGCCCTGCAACTTGTGACTGGGTGAGCTCCCCCGCACCGTGAGCAGGTGTGCCTGAACTTACAGCTAGGCCAACTACAATCTGCCTTGTTGTAAGTCCAGCAGGTTTTGGCCACCAACGCTGGTGCTGCCTTTCTTACCATATCCATCGCCTTGCCCCCTGTACCCACCGATAACGTCCTGTCCCACAGTTCTGTGTGAGTGCAATACCACCTCAAGTCACCCTTTACAGCCATGCATCTCTGAAATGCCTCATCGTACCTGAGCCATCCGAAACCCAGCTTCACCCAATACACGTCCCTAATTATTGCCATATATGTTATCAGCAGGACTGCCATGTCTGGCTGCTTTTCCAGCACCAACGCGCTGTAAATCAAAACCCCTGATTGCCACGTGTCAATGTTCTTCCCCTTGTACCTTGCCTCCTCTGCCTTGTGCCCTACCACTGCTAGGGCTACTGCCATCTCTGACTTCCCCACCGATTCTTTCTGTTCATACTTTTTTGCTGTCTCCTCATCCATGAGCCCAAAGATATCAACATACTCGCCCTTCCAAATCTTTTCTTTAATTGACCCTGGCACGTGGTCACCTAATGTGAAACCCAGTGGACCGTCATGCAACTTCCGCGTCCCTCCTGCAACGCGCCCCCCTCCTTTTTCCCCTTTGCTTTTTTCTTTGATGGCCCGTAATGCTGTCTCCATCTTCTGTACCCCTTCCTCCCCCATGTCACCAACCAACCCTTCTATATACTCTCTTAAATTCTCCTCATTGCTCATATCCAACTTATCCTTACCCCCGTCCGGTTGTTCGTCTGGGGCCCGGTCCGAGTTCTCTCTCTCCCTCTGTGCTGCCGGGGCATTGATACCCACCTTCCTCACTTGTTTCCTGCCCCTCCTGGGTCCCGTTCCCTTGTCCCACTCCTTCCGCTTCCTCTGCGCCTCTTCTTCTACTTCCCTCTTCTTTGCTACTTCCATCAAATTGGTCATCTGGGCCATCAGTTTTGCAGCCTCCACAAGCATGGTAGCACTGGATGTTGCAGCTTTTTTTGGTGGCATCTCTTCCTTAGCTGCATGACAAGATATAGATGAATACTGGCCCCATCTATCATGATTTGGCCCCCATCAACATCATCATTTTCCCTTTTTTTTTTAAGAGACAAAAAACGTTGACCACCGCAGCTGGCCCAGCCTCTCCCAGCTCCCCTTCCTTGCTTTACTTTGGGTTAGCCTCATCTACGGCCCCGGCTTTTTGGCCCATTCCAGCTGGGTGGAGGCTTAGCCATTTGCCTTAAAAAACACCTGCCTTATCCATTTTAGTCCCCAAAACCTTTCTGGCTCTTCAACAAACCACCCAGCAGCACCATCCCAAACATGCTCACTTCTGCTGTGTTCCCCAGGAGAAGCCACCTTCAAACATGAAGCCCACCCAGCTGCACTGTGTTAGCAAGAAGAGGCTAATGACAGGGCAATATACAGCAAGAATGCCAAACGCCCGTGTGTAGCTGCTGTAAACTATAAATGTAGGGCATACCTATTGAATAAACCTTCATCTGCCCACCTGCTCCAGCAACAGAAGGTACCAAAAGCACCCGCCCACCAAGCCTTAGACCCAGTAGCCCCCCATTCCCCCACGACCGCATGGCAGCCCCTGCCCCAGCTTGCCCAACTGCGTTTTTTTTTTTGACCCCCATAGGAACATGATCTTACTCGTCTAATTCCCACACCCTGCTAGTCTGACACTAAACCCCCAATGCCAGCTAAAAGAGGCTAAAGTCCAGCTGCCCTACACCCCTGTGTGTCGCTGGTCAAGCAGTACCCGCTTCCACACGAATAGCCTTGCAAGTTCCTTTTTGTAAGCTTCTCCTTCCCCCCCGCTGCCCCTTGCTTGCAAAAACCCCCCACCACAAAACACTCCCTTCAGCCCCCATGCTCAAAAGGGGCATGCTTCAGTCTGCTGGGAGGGCTTTTGGCCGACCTATGGGCCAAACCTTTTTTCTTTGAAAACGTCCTGCCAGCTGACCACATGCATAGGCCCGACACCCTCTTCCGGGGTCAGACCCACCGCATGGCACCTCCCTGTGACCTAGCTTGCACCCCCTCCTGGCTCTCAGGTACTCCAAATGGTGTAGATACATACAGCACCAAGCTGTACAAATGGGAATTGGTATTACTGTAAATCTTTGTTCAATTATTATCATACAAAAAGACAGACACCATTGGGTTAACAAACCCCTGCTTCTAGCAGGTGGCAGCAGTTCTGAAGACTTGGAGACTACCAGCAAGAGGTTAAAAGGCCTCTCCCATATGAATACCTTGCTCTGTATTGAATTCCAAGTCTGTAAGCATCATGCTTATTCATCTGTAGCAATGAACTGAAAGGGGGTTCAATGAAACATGTTTACCACAGTGAAACCAGAGACTGCCCCCACCACAACACGCTAACGGCAAATCAATGCTCCGATTGCCTGATCCCCACACGGTCTCATTTTTGCCACGAACTGGGCCGCGTGGTGCATCGTGAGCTGACCCACTGTAAGCCCCAAACCTTCCAAGCACTCACAGCTCTCTCTTACCCCTTTTTACAGAAAATGCCACCTCTCATCCGACCGTGTGCATCTGCAGGGCCACCCTCTTCCAGGGTCTGAACCAGGCACGGAACCTCACTGTGGCCTGGTGTGCCCCCCCCAGGTCCTGTCCCACCGAGCAACAACACCGCAAAACCTAACCAGAAAGCCAGGCGCTCCATCACCTGTTCTAAGACGCAGTCTCACTGTTGGTCCACCTTTGTGGTGCATCGCAGGCTGACCTGCCGAGGGCCCAAACCTTCAGAGCCCTCATTGCTCTCTCTTAGCCCCTTACCCATGGAAATTCACTGATCCTGCCAGCCGGCCTAGTGCTAGCTCCCTTGCTTACCCCAGCAGTGTTCCAAATCAAACACAATTGATCTGCAGATAAGCAACACCACTTTTTACCATCAAAATCCGATACTTAAAAACTCTCTCTATTCCCCCAGTGTAGACACTATACCTAGGGCCTTCTCAACAGAATAGACCCACAACATTATATGGCTGTGCCTTACCTGACCAGTGATGTGCTGATGTTTTCCAGCAGAAAGAGGGTGAACAGAGGTCACCTGACCTTAAGTAATCCTGCTGCCCTTTGTCCTGGGACCCCTTCCCCAGCCCCTCCCCATGGCCAATAGCCCAAGAGCTACCCTTGCTCTGTTATATGACCCTGCGGTGAGGTCACAGTCACTGTCCTCTCCCCTAGCCCCCCCAGCTCTATATTCCTGGCTGTGTCCCAGGACAAATTGGCCTGCCTTTTATTGGCAAACCTTATTTAGGAAAAAACTCCTAATAGCAGACAGAAGAAAGGACACACTAGAACTTAACATACAAATCAAAACACTCTACATAATGTATGTTTTTGCAAATTCTGAGTGGACTACTCCTTTAAAACTGCAAGCCCAGTAAAAATATATACTGCAGCCTCCTGCTGTACTGCCATGCTTCAGCTGATGCAAAATTCAGACAAGGTGGTGGGGGCAGGGTTGGAGGACAGATCTGAATAACACCATATACCCACCAGGAGGGACTTTCCATCTCTTGGAATGTATTTGTTAAAATGTGTGACCAGGAGAGAAATGTAAGCTGAGCCAAGGCAGTTTAAACAAGTCCTGTATAAGTATCCAGTTTCAGACTTTTCTTTCTTTCTTTCTGAACCTTAAGCTCTGATGCCCCAGGCAGCTCTCATAGCCAATTTTTACAATGTGATAGATCCACCTCATGCCCCTCCCACATGAAGATGAGGGTGGATCTTTAGGAGCTTCTAGGGTGGAGGTGGGGGTGGGTCTTACCTCCCCAAAAAAACTAATGCTGCCTCTCACTACTCAGGTTCCAGTTCTTGTACCTCACATTTAAGAAAGAAAATAGTGCCTTGCAACCATTGACTAAAACGACAGCGTATTTATTTGAGGGCATTTCTTGGAAGAGGGTAAGGTGGAAGAGACTATTTACACCTTCAGCCAGTTCCACTGACAGAAAACATGACATCAGCCCTTTTGTACATGCAAAACATCTGCAGGCTCCACCCACTGCAGCTGTAAAAATAGATAAAAGTAGGACATTGCTGGAAATTATGTGTTGTAGGTAAATACACTAGAAACCAGATCTGAAGAACAATATCACCAAAAAAACAAGCACACCTCTATAAACATAAATCTTGATGTAGTTAAAAAACTGAGAATGGTTTTTGCACTGTTGCGGGTTTTTTTTGGTGGGGGTGGTGTACCTTCCTTCCACTCAGTTATGCTCAGCTTATTGCTATACGGCTCAAGCCTGTAACATCAATGAGAAATGCACTAAGAAAATAAGAAATTTTGAACACAGTGTGCAGACATTCAATTAGTAGGGATAAGCAGGGCTCAATAATAAACCAAGGGTATGAAAGTAAATGTGAGCTGGTGGATAATACATCCATCATTGTTTGAGAAGATCAAGTTACATGCTAATACAGACCAGTGTAACTGGAGCTGTTTATACAACATCGGCTCCTGTCCTAACACACCACTGCCTACTCTATGCTGCCTTACACTGGCTGTCTCCCAAAACCCTCCATTCATATGTTCTATGGTTTTTTTATTGACTCCCTTACCAGAGCCCCTCATCTGGCCACACTGGGTGCCATGCTTACTCCGGTCTCTCACTCCCAAACCTTTAGATCCTCCTTCTTCCCAGTGCTCGCCATTCGGCACTGCTCTTCTAAAATGGGTGAGCAAGGTTTTGCCTATTTTGCTCCTAGGTTTTGGAACTCACTCCCCCATCATATTAAGAATAACTCATCTCACTGCACTTTTAAGTGATCACTGTTTTCTCACACCTCTATTCTCTTGGCACCTGAGACTGCTTGTGACCACTGTATAGTCCTCAGTTGTGTTCATGCTATTTGCGGATAATGTCCTAAAGTATATATTTTGTCTATCTGTGGGTTTTCTTTATCTTTCCTCTCTCCTAGCTAGGCTATTTTGACTGTTACCAATGCATTTGCCAATATTGTAGCCTACCCTAATTGTGTGTTTATTGCTTACTTTTATCTCTGTTTGTATATTTTAATTACTGTGATATTGTTGTCCTGACAGGTATGTTCCTACATGCCTAATTGTTGTAATTGCTGTACATTACTGTTTGTTATTACTGTATTGTCATTTTGTACTCTCACGGGTCATGCCTGAAAATAGGCAGGCTTGTTGCCTAGTGCACTTTCCTGGTTATCAAAAGCTAATAAATAAATAAATAAGTAAGTAAAACAAAATGCTGTTTATTTTTCAGGGTTGCTCAGTTTCGTTTTTCCATTATTCCAGTCACATCAGAGTTAAAATCTTTAGGATTGCCCTTAGTGGGACTCCATGGTCCTGGCCAGTGGTCCTCTGATGTTCAGATAGGGGACTCTAAGTAGTAGTTATCTAAAGGTTGACTACCTTGAGGTACCTTAAGGTACCACTGAGGTACTCAAGTTGCAATTTGCATTGACTGCAATGTGATTCTGCCTCAGTATACCCAAATATACCTCAGTACTATTCAGTATATTATTTCTGTCAACTTCAGTAATGTGAATCAAGCTATAAAGAGAGAAAAAAATCTAGCAAACAGGAACTGCAAACAGAATATAAATACAGTTTGACATTGTTTCTTTGGTTCTCCCTTTTGTAATTGGAAATTAAGTGAATAGATAGGGTGATTAAAAGGAGACCAGTTAACTGTGAACTGGATTTTAAGTTAATGGGAAAGTAATGTGTGAGCTGGGATATATACAGTACCTCCGTCATTGTTTGAGTATATAAAGTTACATGCAACTACAAACCAGTGTCACTGGAGCTACTCATAGAACGTACAACAAAATGTTGTTTATTTTTCAGGATTGCTCAGTTTAGTATTCAATACAGTCCTGACATCAGCAGTGGTAATAGCAGCAATCTCATCTTACGGATAAATTACAAAGTGCAGTACGTAGTGCACATAGGGCAAAAATAAGCAAAATGCAAAAAAAAAAAAAAAATTGTTTATATTGTCACAATGGCTCCAGACCTTCACTGCTTGCTGGACTCCAGAAAGAGAGAGAAGCTTTGGGGGATAGGTACTCCAGACAGAGAAGCTTTGAGGGAGGGAGACTCTAGAGAGAGAGAAGCTTTGGGGGAAGGGAAGAGAGAAAAAATTTGGTGCAACACTGGCCAACTGAATGGACACAGTGGAGTGTTTCCACTACTGAAGTGTTGCAATTTCACAATGTTGTTTGGTAGGAATCTGGTGTGTGACTTTTTTACTATGCTAGCAAGACATCTGCAGAGCTCTGCCCTGCAGCCATAAAAAGGGGGCAAAATCTGACTCTAAGAACTACAGGCCAGTGGATCTAACTGGTAGTCTGTGATGCTGACTACTCACAGAACGGCTCTGCTAACATGGCTAACGTGGCTAGGGCACATGGTGATAAGGGTGACTGGGGAAGACAGTGACTGGAAAAGATGGTGACTGGCCTAAATGGTGACCAAAATTTTGTGCGCACATGCACTCGCACATACCCCATCATCAACACCACCCAGTGGCCGGCCAACCCACAGCACAGGTGCCCCCCCAGCCAGCATGGCCTTGGAGCAGCTATGCCCCCCCAGCATGCACTGCTTGCCAAGGACAGGGGAAGAGCATGGGAGGGCAGGCTGTAGGCGAGCCACTCTCGTAGTGTGCACTGGCACAGCACTGCCATTGGCACCTCTAAGGATAGCCGCTGTGGGTTGGAAAACCACAGCCAGCACCGACAGCAACATACATAGGCAGCAAACTAGTACAGGAACTGGAGGAACTGCTCAACTCACCAACCATGCATGGGTTCATCGTTGTTACAGGCACCATATTTCACAACACCATGGCAGCACAGATGCAGCAGGGGATACCAGTGGCCATGCCAAGTCTGCGACTGACAACACTTCCACGGCCACAGGCACACATGCACACACCATATTTTACCAAACTACCACAAGCGCTGATGTGCAAATGGGGCAGACCTGACACCAGCACATCCTTTTGCCAGCACTGGGGTAGGCCGTAGGTGTGGTGGACGGCCATGGGATCACACTGCAAGCCCTTAAAGGTGTATGGAGCACAACAGAGGGCTGTCACTCTAGCCCAGCCTGTGAGAGATGGACATTGCATCCTACCTCACAAACCCAGAAGGGGAGACCGCTCCTATCCTACCACAGGTACATGTACCACAGGGATAAGGGAAAACATGGCAAAGTGTACTGGAGGTGTGTGCAGGGCCACAGGCATGCATGCCCAGCATGGACACACACCATTGCCAACCATGTGGTGTACACTGGATGGCCACATAACCATGCCCTGGATCCAGGGGAGGTCAGCATCAGGGGCATGCTAGTGGGTGTGTGGGAATGCTCACAGATGAATCTGGAGACCACTACCCAGGTCATTGTGCAGGTCACTGGTGTGGTGTCCGATGCCATTGCTGGCAGGCTGCCTGCCATGCCCCTGATGCACCACACAGTGCAGCATGTGCACCAAGCCACAAGGGGATGTCCTGCTACACCTGACACCATAACTGAGCTCACCCTGCCCCAGACATACACCATCACACCTGGCAGGGTACAGTTCCTGCAATATGGCAATGGCCCTGCCGGGGACAGCACACTCATATTCACCACTCAGTATCACCTGACATTCCTGTCTGGATGCCAGGACTGGTTCCTGGATGGCACCTTTTGTGTCACAACACCACTGTTCAGGCAGCTCTGTTCTGTTCATGGCCTTCAGTCTGGTTTGGTCCTGCCAGCCATGTACATATTGATGTGTACACTGACAGAGCACACCTACATGAGGGCATTCACAGAACTGTGTTGGCTACTGTGCGGTGCCTGGCAGCCTGGCAGCAATCCTCCCTCATGGATTTTGAGTGGGCTGCCTGGTGTGCCTTTGCCTCTGTCTTTGAGAGCACCGCCGTGCGGGGCTGTTTCTACCACTTCTGCCAGGCAGTGTGGTGGCATGTGCAGGGAAATGTGGCATTGCTTGAGTGCTACTCCATGGATGTGGAGTGTGCATTGCAGGTCCACATGCTCCTTGCACTCACCTTTGTGCCACCGGATGATGTGGCATCAGTGTATGGGGAGTTGGGGGACATGCCCTACTAACAGGCGCATGACATGCTCCTGCATCCACTGCTGGACGACATGGAGGACACCTGGGTAGGCCACCATGTGGAACATGTATGAGCCAGTGTGCAGTGGGCAGGTGGGACTAACAACATGGTGGAGGGCTGGCACCAGACATTCAACATCTGGCTTGGTGCTTGTCACCCCTAATGTCTGGCAGTTCTTAGACTGCCTCATGGAGGAGCAGCGGCTGCCTTTGTGTGCACAGAGAAGCTCGTCTCCAGCACAGGGACCACCAAGCCAAAGAGGCAGTATAGGGACCTCACATGCCACATTGAGGCCATTGTGGCAGAGTATGGAGTACACAGTATGGTGAACTACCTCCAGAGCCTTGCACACAACTTCCAGATGCAAGTGTAGTCCACCTGGGTACCTTCTGCCTCACCTGACCACCCCTCCATCTGGTCATTGCAGCCTGCCCTGTCCACCGCTGTGCTGTACTCCATTCCTGCCAGTCTGTGCACCTTTCCGCTGTGTGTCCTCCACCCATGCACTGCTCCAGTAGCCAGTTCTGTCCCCATGGCCCCTGGCTCCCAATGTTACAGTGGCCCAGCCACCAGCCCCACACTGTGTACAGTCACCAACACCTACTGCCTGCAAATCTCAGGCCACCCTGCATGTGGCCTTCCATGCCATAGGTGCCTCCTGCCTGCACCAGACCCCCAGTCCACTGCTGTGCCATGGCCCCCCCCAGCATTTCCATGGACAGCCATGGCTGGCATTGTCCTGCTGGCCTTGCAGCTCCCCCATGTGTGCCCATCTATGTCTCCATCTCCCCCCTGTGCCCCTGCCCTCCACACTGTTGGTGTCACTCATGTCCACTGTCCTGTTGTGTGTGTGTGCTACCACCTCCCCCCTGTTCCTCTCTGTGCCTGCAGTGCACCCATCCTGTCCATGTCTGGTCAACATTGGTGCATCCTCCATTGGTCCTTGTTCCCCTGTGGTGGAGTGGTAGCATTTTTTTTTTGTTTCCTGTGGTCGCCACTCTGATGCATGCCGTAGTTGCGTGGGTGCCATTCCTGTTGTTGCCTGGTTGCTGTTGCCATTCTGCAGGTTGCCCATCCACAGTCACCTACATGACATAGAACTGATGTAACTTCTGTAGTGGACAAGATCCTGGAAGCAATCATTAAGGAGGAAATCGAAGCCCATCTAGCAAACAATAGTTTATTAGGTAAATCACAATGTATATATAGGTGAGAAAGATCATGCCAACCAAACCTTCTAAATTTTTTTGATTAGTGAAAAATGCCTTGGATGGGGGCTTGCCCATGGATGCCATTAATTTGGACTACAGCAAGGTATTTAATAGCATGCCACACTTAGAGTTAATTTAAAAGCTACAGGGCATAGTGTTAAATAACAGACAGCTAAACTGGGCGGAATCTGCCTAGGACAAAGAAAACAAAGGGTAGCACTTAAAGTTATCTTTCTAAATTGGGGGAACATTACAAGTGGGGTTCCACAGGGGTTGGACATTGGGCCCACATGATTTAATATCCATGAATTATCATCAGTGACATGCAGTGGCAATCTTTGGTTGACTAAATTTGCTGATGACAAAAAGATAGGAGCAGTGGTACACATTGAATAAGCAATAAAACAATTTAGAGAAGAACTAAGAGCAGGGTGGTACCAAGATGACATCATAGAGCTGAACAGCTTCAGCATGGAGCCCCATGCAGAAAACAACACTGAAACCTTATACTTGCCTGGTAAATGTGTATTTTACCTCTCCCCAATGAAACCTTTTGTAAAGGTAGGCACAAAAACTAATAAAGACTGGCTTGGAGAAGTGTTGAAAAAAATAAAGTGCTAACAGCTGAGGACTCAGCAAACCACAAAAACCTGAACTCACTTTTAGCACAGAAAGAAAATGGGACTGACAGACTTGCCAAGGGAATATTGTCAGAAGGAGTGAATCAAGATTTAAATTTAAGGAATTGTGGACAGGGGAAAGAGATCATGGAAGAAGAACCTGTTGGGTGTGTGAAGGAGGGTGAGAGAATAGATATGAGGGAGGAAGAAATGGCCATGAAGAATGGTAATACTTGGGAGCAGAGTGAAAATATTGGTAAAAAAAATCTTACAAAAACTGACTGCCACTAGGGTAGAGAAAGAATTTTCAGATAGAGATGGGGTTAGAATGGGAGCTGGTAAATCTAGGGACTGGGACACAGAACTCAGTAAAGCAAGCCCTAATGACAGCGAGCAAATAGAGATTGCAGGTCAGAATAACTGCAGGTACAAACTCTAAAGTGGAACCTTTAAAAATGCAGCATTACTAAGCTCAGAAAGCTGAATGAGGGAGCTCCAAAATATTAAATAACAGTTATCACAAGGGTCTAGCAATAAAAGCAGGCATCAAATGGGGAAGAACAACGTAAGGTTTTCCCAGAAAGCAATATTGCTAACAAAGATCAAAAGACCCAGGGTGGCTACTCAGAAGATATAAGTAATATAGAGCATGTAAAATACAGGGAAGAGTCCCTTCCCCAAATCATGTTTAATGAGAAAGTGAATTTGGACTCAGCTACACAGGAGGGGGATATCAGAAACCTGGGGGTCAGACCTAAAGAAAAGAGAAAAACAAATCCAAAAACAGAAGAACCCTGTGAATACAAAGATGATTTTGAGAAGGAGATCTTAGAAGAAATCTGGAAAGAGTTTGCCAGACTGGAGTCTAAAATGTCCAGAAATTCAATGTCTGAATACTAAGCTATCTGAAAATGAAAAATGTACTTCAGAAATAGAATATGCAGTACCATGATGAAAAAAGATTTAAACTCTCAAATAGAAGAATCAACAAAAATCCAAGAGAAAGTAAATGAACTGGAATGGTGGTCTAGAAAAGGTAATTTAAAAATCATGGGTTTCCCAGAGGGATCTGAGAAAGAAGACATTCTGAGTTTCTGTGAAAAATGGTTTACTGATCTGGTGGGGAATAAATTCCCAGAACAGAAAATTGAGTTAGAAAAGGCTCTATAGACCTCCAGCAATGCAAAATATCAGTGCCAGATATCCTAGAGTAATGTCCGTAAAATTCCACACGTTTCAAGAAAGGGAGCTGGTACTGAGTGAGGTAAGAAAGAAAGAAACAATATCCATTCAAGACTCCCAAGTTTCTCTAGTCCCAGACATTGACCCAGATTTATAGAGAAAGAGAAATGCCTTTAAAGAAATCAAACAGGTACTCTGGGTAAAGCAAATCTCTTTTTCGCATCCATCTTCAGCTACCTTGAAAATTTTTTACAGAGGAATTACAAAAACTATAAACTCCCCAAAAGAAGCAAACGAATGTGTGGATCAGATTCTGAATAAAGGCTTTTAAAGGAACAGGATGTAGGGAAAAGAAAGTGAAGAAGGGACTAATAAGAACTTATTAATTAAATTCCTCTATTGGAAGGGGAGAGAGATAGGAACAAGCAAAAAGTTTTGCAGCACTTCACTTTGCAGAAAATTATTCGCTGGGAAGAAGGTTAGTTAGTTCAGTTGATAGGACAAAAAGTATAAATAGAAAACATAGCATTTAAACTTTGAGATTTATAGGAGCTCTGGAGAAAGGCGCAGACTGGATAGGTAGGACTCCATTTTGTTTTTAACAATACAAATTCAGTTCTATATCTTTATAGACCAATGGGGAAGGGGGGTCCATATAGGGAATAGGGTAAGGATAGAACTAGAGGGACAAGACTGAAACAAATACACAAGGGGAAAACTGGAGAAAGGAGTTTTTATGTGGCTCAAGTACAGGTAAATGGTGAATCTAATTTAATGCAAAATGTATGTAACTATGGGGGATTTAATATAGTATCCTGGAATACAAATAGTGTTAAAAATCTGGTTAAAAAGAAAATAATTATCTCACATATTAAAACAAAACTCAGTACAGACTTCCATATGTTACAGGAAACTCATTTGCCTAAGGTAGAATTTAATAAGTTTTGTAAATTCTGGTGGTGGTGGGGAGCATTCCATATGGAATCAGATGGGAAATACAAAGGGGTAGCAATTATTTTTGCTAACAAAACCATAAACTAGAGGTCCAAAGCAACGTGCTAGACAGGAATAATAGATACATTATACTAAAAGTTAAACTCAATAATTAGATTATGACACGTGCAAGTGTCTATGGGCCTAATGAGGACACAGCAGAACTTATTTGTTGAGTTTTTCACTACCTTAGCCCAATTTTCTCATCCAATGATTATTGATGGGGACTTCAACACCATGCTGAACCCTCAGGTTCATAAATTGGGCTCCCATTTGGCCCTTTTGAGGGCTGCAGAGGTAATAATAAAAAGCATGGAAGCTATGGGTTTGCTTGATGTATGGCAGTACAGTAATGCACATAATGTTGAATATTCATATTACCTTCATCGCTTCCAAACTTATTCTAGAATTGATTGGTTGACTGGGTCTTTTAGTACAATATCAAAAGATTATGGGAGATTTCTTATGAAGGAAATAATGTATTTCACCATTCTGTTCTAAAATGTTCCATGCAATTAAATCTGACTTCCAAGAGTAATAGGTTGTCAATGGTTCCATTACTTTATAAGGATCAGGTGTTTCCAAATTATATAAAAGAACACCTGGAAATTTTCCTGGCCTATAATTGGAATAAAGAGACCTCATTAAATAACATCGGGGACTCTAAGAAAGCTACTTTGAGAGGACATATAATTAATCTATGCCAAAGTAAAATCAAGAAAGGAAAAAAGCAGCCCAGCTGGAAGGGGACGATAAAAGGGCAGAAATGAAACACATACACACAGGACAGCATAAGGCTTTAATAGCCTTAAGTAATTTGAAACAACAATATAATTAATTGATGAACGGGAAGATGGAAAGAATAATTTTTAAAACAAGAGCTAAATATTACACTCAAGCTGATAAATCAGGGAAATATTGACTTGCCAACTTCAAAAAGAAAGAAAGAACAGAAAGGATGATTAAAGACATAATAATAATAGAAGATAATATAGTAAAGGATCCATTTACTATTAACTATTGTTGTTTTACTTGGTTATATGTTACATTTTAGCTTGCAGTTGTTTCTTGAGAATCATCTCATTATGAACGGTTCTGTTCTGAGCAGAGTAATGTACTGTGACCTCACTTGTGAAATGTGTGTCTTAGGGAGGTTTCCTTCACTTGACATGCAATTTACTGAGCAGAGAATCTTAAGGTTCTTTTTTTATCCATCAGACTGATACATGGTACCGCTCTGTCTGCTGTTATATTTAAACAACCTTTGACCTTTAAGTTTAGTTCAGCTGAAAACACTCTTTAGATATTCAAGCTATCCAATGATACTTTAATTATTTCTGAAGGCCTGTTTTAAACCAATGAAAATGATTTCTGTTTTTTTCTGCATGTTCTAAGTGATAATAATATGGGATTTTCTAAATAACTCTCATTAAGCTTTTGAAGAAGGACTTGTTGGTCTGAAAGCTAAAGCTTGTTGTTCTTTTGTAACATCCTTGTTGGTCCAATAAATGGTATCAAACAATTTGTTCTGGATTTGCTGTAAGATTGAAAAAGATACTACCATCATTAAAGAAGATCAAACAGGTTTTGTAAAGAATAGAAGAAGTTTTAATAACATCAGAAATGCCCTGTATGTCATTGAAGGTAACAGGAACATAGAAACTGCTTTGCTTTCATTAGATGCCAAGAAGGCCTTCGACAGGGTCAAGTGGGATTACCTATTCAGAATGATTAAGGGGGCTGGAGTAGGAGATGAACTTTTTGGATTGATTAAGATGCTGTTTAAGAACCCAGTGACAAAATGATAACAAATCAGGAGAGTTCACAAAACATTGCTCTATTTAGAGGAACTAGGTTGGGTTGTCCCCTTTCACATTTATTGTTTGCATTGATGACAGAGCCCTTGGCAAACTGAATAAGGGATACAGAAGAAATTAAAAGGGTTCTTTCAGGGTGGAGGACCTTAAAATTGTTTCTTTATGTAGATGAAATAAGGCTCTATTTGACAAATTCTAAAGTAGCTTTACCCAAGATAATCTCAATAAAAAAAAAATATTTTGGAGAAAACTCGGGGTACAAGCTAAACTGGAAGAAGTCAGAATTACTAATAGCAAGCCCTAATGTAAGTCCACCCCAGGAATTTGATAAATTCTCCATTACAAGAGACATGATTAAATATCTGGGTATTTATTTAACTAAGAATATTAACATAGCAATGGAGTATAATATAAAATTATTAATGGAAAAATTAAACTAGATTTAGAAAAGTGGGCACATCTGCCAATTACTTTAATGGTACAATCTCAAATAATCAAAATTAATATCCTGCCAAGGGTTTTGTATATCTTTCAAGCTCTTCCCATCATAGTCTCAAATAAACAAGTCAAAAATGTATAAAAAAAAAAAACACATTTTTATGGAAGAATAAGAGACCAGGGCTCCCTCTTTCTAAATTGATTAAAAAAGAAGAACAAGGGGGTTTGAACTGATCACATTTTAGACTATACCAACAAGCAGCAATATTAAGCCATACCACAGAATATTATCCTGAATATCCCCTCTGATAGACAGACTATGAGCCATCTTTTCTTTAATAATGGGAAAAAGTATCACCATTTGTATAAGGAATATAAAATAGCCTAAATTAAAAAGATAAACAATATATGTATTGAATCAACTATTATGGCTTGGTACATCTATCATAAGGAAATTAAAGAAAATATTAAAACAGACATACTCCCATTAAGATTAAAGAAATTGGAATGGAGCCCAAAATAGAAAATGAATATAACCCATTGAAGAAATATAATATTTCAGATGTTGGTGACCTATACAGAAGGAAGAATTTTCTAACTTTTGCCCAGCTAAACCTTCCAAATTCAGAAAGATTTATCTACATGAGGGTGAGAGCTGGACTTGTTAAGCTCTTGGGGAAGGGATTACACAAATCCAAACTTACAGCTTTACAAACCTGGATCTCTCATAAAGATCACAATTACAAAATAATTTCTAAAATCTATAAAAGATTGGGATCTGTACAAAAAACTCAACTAACAAAACTAAAACAAAGTTGAGAAAAAGAGCTTCATTCTGACATACCAGAGAATAAATGGTTGGAGGCTACTAATCAGATAAAGTTAACAATTAACAGCAGACTCAACCAAATACAATTTAATATAGTACATAGAATTTATTACACTCCCCATTTGTTTAACAAGATGAACCTGGAGATCTTGCCATTGTGTAATAGACGTAAAACAAAGAAAGGGGAACATTAACATGTTATGGTATCATGTACAAAAATTAAACCGCTATGGGAGAACATGATAAATTCATTAAACAAAATTCCAGGTATAAAAATCCAATTTGAGCCAGAACTATGTGTATTAGGGCTCTCCAAATCTCAAACGCCACCCTCTGGTCACCTCCTGAAAAAAATAAATATGTGCAGTAAGGAGATGTATTATGAGGCTCTGGAAGGAACAGCAACCCCCAGAATATATATTATGGAGAAACGTATTTGTAGATTGCATTAATCTTGAGAGGCAATATGGGACCGATATTAAAGCTTTGGAAAAATTTAATAAAACTTGGGCTTCAGTTTTAAACAAAATTAAGGAACAACAGATATATGATTTAGGGGGGAGGTAAGGAATAGAAAAGATTTCAAGAAAGAAAGTAATTAGGATTGGGGGATAGGCACACAGCACTCCCTGGGTGAGCATGAAATACAGTAGAATGGAGGATCCACAAGGGGTGATACCAATCCATTTACAACCAATTTATTTTAAATTAATTGTATTCTGAAACCAGGGGAAAAAAGAACTAAGTAACTTGGGAAAATGGGCTTCAGAAAATTAACTAGATTTCATCATAGGAAAGTGCTCATTGATGCATATGGAGAATGAAAATAGGAGACCAAAATATACTCTATTAAGCCAAAAGATTAGAGAGACCAAATAAGAAAGGGGCCTTGGGATAAAGGTGACAGATGACCCAAGTTTTGATGTGGTTTACAGTGGGGTTACAAAAAATGCAACAAAATCCTTGAATGAATAAGGAGCAACATAGTAAGAAGAGAATAAAAGGTTGTTATTTTAATTTTTTATTTATTTAGTTTTTGTTTACTGGGTGGGTGCCATAGCCACAAAGCGACTATTTTCAGGCACGACCTGGGAGTTTACAAACAATAAAGGAATCATCCTACAGTAAAATACAATCAGGCAGGGTTACAACAGGTAAGGACACATCTTGTCAGTGACAAGAGAGAAAACACAAACTACAAGTAAGTAGTAAAGATGAGAGAAACATAGTCAGTAAATGAGTACTATCATTTCATGATACAATAGTCATGCTGCATAAGGTCATACGGTTGTATATTGGTTGCCATATACAGTCTAATGGAAGTGCCATGGTGAAAAAAGGCTTTGGCTTAACGAGGGTAGCAAGGGGGATTTTGAAGACCTAAGGAGGGTTAAAGCAAGTGCTTTGGTTACGATTGATGATATAGGTATGATGCAGTCTTTTGAAGGCAGCATGAGTGGGTGCAGAGCAAACTTCATCTGGAAGAGAGTTCCAGTATCTTGGAGTGAAACTAGAGAAAGCAAGGGTTCCTTTCCGTGTTCTTCACCTTGCAGTATAAAGAAGTGACAGCTTATTTGAGCGGAGGCCATAGTAGGAGAAATGTGGCACCATCATGGAGGCCAGGGAGGAGGGTAAGTTGGATCTAATAATATTGTCAAGCAAAGACCCAAAGGCAATATGCCTGTAGGCTGATGGGGAGGGCCAGTTTAGGTCAACATATAGTGAACAGTGATACTTTAGTCGAGGGGAGGCCAAGGCATATAGTCAAATGTTATTGTATGTGATGTCCCATTTTCTTAGGGTGCTTTTTGAAGCATTTATATAAGTGGCTGCACCATATGCCAGAGAGGGAAGGATGCCCCTTGCTATGGTCAGCCTGGCTGAGGGAGTGAGCATATGACTGGTCCTATAAGCGGTGCCAAGTTTCATATTTACTGCCTAACACATGGTGATAATGTGGTCATCAAAGATGAGAGCTTCATCAAGGAGAACACCAAGGTACCTGAAAGAGGTAGCAATCATAAGGCATGAGCCATCAGTCCATGTGACATCATATAGATTGTGGTTTGAGTTGAGTTTGGCTGGGGACCCAATGTGCATACCTTGTGTTGTGTCCATGTTTAGGACAAGATTGTGTTTGCTTAACCAGTCTTGGATGGAGGTAAATGAAGAGGTAAGACCTCTGTTTATAGCTTGTATATCTGCTGATGAGGTCTATAGGACAAGATCATCAGCATATAGAACTGAATTGCATGATGGCAAGTTTTTGGATTTACTGTTTATAAAGACTGAAAAGAGAAGCGGTCCCAAAATGGATCCTTGCGGAACACCAACATTTATGAGGGCTGGGTCAGATACAGCAGAACTGAAGTTTATCTGTTGGTTTCTGTTTGCTAGGTAGCTATGGAACCAACTTAGAGATTGATGAGAGAAACCTAGAGATAATAGGCTTGGCAAGCAAGAATTGGTGATCCACCAAGTCAAATGCCTTGGAGAGGTCAATAAATACTGCCCCGGTCATAAGTCCTAGGTCCATAGAAGTAAGGATGTCGTTTGTGAGTTTTATTAGTGCAGTGAAAGTGCCATGACCTTTTCAGAAGCCATGCTGAGAGGGGGATAACAGTTCATGTTTAGAGAGATACTCCGTGACCTGGGTGGCCGCCATTTTCTCTAGGATTTTATTGAGCAAATTTGTTTCAGAGAAAGGTGGTGAGCTTGGGTTAGGAGGAAAAGAGAGTGCATTTTGACAGATTTGTAAAGAGCATATTAAAGTGGTTAGCAGTAGTTTGAGGTTCATTGCAGTGGACTCCATCAAGGATCATGTCATTTTTATGGGGCGGTTGGCTTGTTCCCAGAAAGGAATTTACATGCACCCATAATTTCTTGGGGTTACAAGCAGCTTCATTTAGTAGGCCTTTACAATATGAACTCTTTGCATGCTGTATCTGTTTCTTACACAAGTTTTTGCCATACTCTGTAGGTATCATAGTCTGCTTGATGCCTTGATTTTTTTAAAGAGTCACCAGCACTTGTCACACAGTCATAGGGATGAGTGGAGGTCCTTGGGTAGCCACCTGGTTCATTTAGCCCGAACTTGTGTGTAGGCATATGTGTGTCCTGGAGTGACGTAAAATTGGAAATAAAGTAATCAAGGGCAGTCTTAACATCAGGAGCAAGGAAGATAGGGTCCCAATTTGTGGCAGACAAGTCTGTTAGGAAGTTTGTATGATCTAGATTTGCAAAATCTCAGAAAGTAATGTAGTGTGGCAAGGGGGTTGGGATGACTGAGGACCCCCAGATGCAGAAGACTAGGGAGTGATCAGTAATTGAATCTGGTAGAATGCCCGAGGTTATTATCTTACCAGGTTGGTTTGTTAGTATCTAATCAATCAGTGTATCATTAGCCATGTTCTGAGCACCCCTGGTAGGATCATTTATTATCTGGTGCATATTGTAGCTATCCACTAGTGATATTATAGAGTTTTTTATCTTTCCCTAGCAAATTTAGATTTAGGTCACCAGGAATCATCATTTCATTTTGCCCAGCAGCCAATGCGGTGTGTTCAAGCACATCTCTACAGCCTGACAGACCTCCTTTGGGGGGGTTGTACGCACATATAGTGTGCAATTTCTTAGTGCCAAGGAGGATAAGGGCATGAAGGAATTTACAGCTGGAGTCTACTGTGTGTGGCACAAGAGATATGTTTAGGTTGCTTTTAAAGTACAGTGCAACTCCTCCCCCTCACCTCCATGATGACCTATCAACTGTAAGAAGCATATACAGTAGTTGGGAATGTGGCACGATGAGTCTGGGATTGAGTGTTTGAGCCAGGTTTCTGTCAAACACAGGCTATCAGGATTATAAATACTGATGCACACCTATAGCTCCACCAGATTACAAAGGAGGCTTCTGATTTTTATCTGAGCAATGAGGAGGCCCTTTGCATTTAGCCAGTCCATGTTCTGGTCTATGTGAGGGGCATATTGCCTTGCATTGAGACCTCATGAGACCACACTTAGAGTACTGAAGCCAGTTCTGGGTGCCACAGAATAAAGTCAGTACAATGAAAATAGAATGGGTAAAGAGAAGGGCTACAAAAATGGTAGCAGAAATTAAGGACCTTTTATACAAGCCTGGATATGTATTCACTAGAATACAGAAGATTTAGAGATGCCATGTGCCTGATTTTCAAGGCTCATCAAAATAAAGAGTTATGGGATGTTTCAGAGTTATTGTCAAGTGTATCAATTCCTGACTCCAGAGCACATTATTTACAATGCTGGGCCTTGCACAAGAAGTCACTTCTGCAACTTATCAACATAGTCTCACCTTAGACTTATTCTCACTTGGGCTCAAGGTTGATAACCTCAAGACTGATCTGGTCATCTGATCAGATCAGTGCATGGTAATATTCACATTCTGCCCCCCCCCCCCCGTAGTGCACCACTTGTCAAGTCAGTTGGCTTCTAACCTGTTATGGGGTTGTCACCAGCATGACTCCATGCAGTTATGGACATCTTGGGTGAAATAGCTACTTGTGAGGTAGGGTCTGGAGAGGCGATGATGGCCTATAACAAGGCTATCACCTTGCCTCATGATTCTGTTGCACCTGTGTGTATACAACTGAAGATTTCTCATTTGAGATACCTGTGGTTTCACGGGGATCTCCAGGATGTTCTCTGGGAGATAAAGACCTTGAATCAGAGGTTGGAGCATTATTGGCAAGAAGTCCAGGACCAATGAAGACAAGTTGACATTGAGAACTCATTATGGTGAGTATGAAAGAGCAATCTCCAATAAGAAGGCCTCATTCCTTTCCCGGGAGATTGCCACAGGGAGGAACATACCATCTCAGCTCTTTCAGACTATGTACAGGTTACTCCATCTTACCTGTCTACAACTGAGAAGGGCAGTTTCATCTGCCATGTGTGAAGCGTTTTCTCAGTTCTTTTCTGACAGACTGCTTTCCATCATGTCTGGGATTACCCCAACTGGGCTGTTGCAGCCCTGCAGAAGAGAGATGGTTGTTAATAGGAGCACTCCAGTTTGGAGTGAGCTCAAGCCAGTTGAGGTGGAAGAGAATTGTGAGATAATCTCAAAGTTGATATCCACCTGTTGTGAACTGGACTCAGGCCTGACACATCTCCTGTTTGGATGTGTGGGAGCTCTAGGTCCAGTCTGAAGCTCCCTTTTGGAGGGGAGCTATCCCTAGTGCTTTGTAAGAGGCACTGGTAAGGCCCCTACTGAAGAAACCATCTTTGGACCCAGACTGCTTAGTGAATTTTAGACCTGTCTCTAACCTTACCTTTTTGGGAAAGGTTAAGAAGACAGTGGCACTGTAGCATGAGGCATATCTCACTACCTTTAACCCCTCTGAGCCTCACCAGTCAGGATTCAGGCCTAGGCGCAGTTAACCATATTGGTCAAGGTGCAGAATTACATCTTCAGGGTCTGAGATAGAGGGGAACAGTCAGTTCTCATTCTACTTAATCTTTCCTCAGCACTTGACATTGTGGGCCATGCAGTGTTGTTGGATTGCCTAAGGGAGTCCTGTGGATTTGCTGGCACTGTCATCAGCTGGTGTGAGTGCTTTCTTTCAGACAGGATGCAAAGGGCTATGATGAGGAATTTATTCTCACTCCCAAAGCCCCTGTTCTGTGGAGTTCAGCAGGGCTCAATCCTCTTACCCATGTTATTTGCAGTGTACATGCAGCCCCCAGAGGAGATCATTAGACACTACAATCTGAGTTTTCACTGTTATAAAGATGATACCCAGCTGAATTTGTCATTTGCACCCAGGACACCTGACATGGTTGAGGTATTAAATTTGTGCCTGGCCGAGATCCAATACTTGCTGTCCTCTAGCTGGACTAAGCCTCAATCCAGGCAAGATGGAGGTACTGGTGATTGAGCCTTGTCATCAGCATGGTGCAGAGGAGGCAGGAGAAGTGAAAGGCCTAGTGCTAGGTTCCTCTCAGCTTACAGCCTCTGCTAAGCTGAAGAATGTGGGGGCCATTCTGAATGACAGACTGACATTTGAGCCTCATGTGTTATCTGTAGTCCTGAGTGGCTTTTACCAATTTAGGAACAATGCCCAGATTAAAATCTTGATCCCATCAGATGACTTGCCATCAGTAGTGCATGCTTTGTGACTTCCAGACTCAACTTCTGTAACACTCTATATCTTGAGGTTAGTGTAGGTGTCCTAAATCACCTGGAGTTGGTGCAGAATCCAGAAGCCAGACTGCTGTTGGGCATCCTGAGGTTCTGTCATATGACCCCAGTCCTGTGTTACCTGCACTGGCTTCTGGTGAAGTGGTGAATCACATTCAAGGTTGGTGTACTGACCTATGAAGCCCAATACTGACTGGAACCTGGCTATCTGAGCTAATTCCTAACTCCCTACCACACTCATCTCCCTCTCTGCTCCTCCGAGGTGGGCCTCCTAGTGGTTCCCAGGGCCAGGCTTAAATCATCTAGTGATTGGGCCTTTGAGATTGCTGGTCTGGTCCTGTGGAACTCACTTCTAAGATGTTTGAGTTAGGCCCCCTTGGTGGAGGGCTTCAAGAGGGGTCTGAAGTCTCACCTGTTTAGGAAGACTTTTAGGTTATAGTTAAGGGCCTCCCTGACACTGGCTGCTATTCTATTTTCTATTTTATTTTGTTCTATTCTAATTAATTTATTCTAGTTTTATTTATTCTATATATCTTTTCTGATGTACTATGTTATGAACTGGATTGTATCATCTGTTTTATTACAACTGATGTTTTTTGTATATGTTTTTTTTTCCTTGACCTCCATACTGCACCCTGAGCCCAAGAGAATGGTTACTAAACAAATAAAATGTTACTTACTTAAAAGGAAAACTGTACTGAACCAAAAAAGGGATATGTGGTTTGCCCAAAGGCTTATAACAATTTGCATTGAACTGACAAGCAGCATAGTATGTAGTAAAGACCTGGAGGCATTTAAGAAATTCTTAGGTGAGTACTATGTTAACAATAAAAAATGAGGCAATTACTGTTGGGAAATGGCAAGACAATATAGGTAAATTTGTCTAATGGCTTGTAACGTTCCTGTGACTCCTATACAGAGATGCAACAGTATCTCTTGATTCCTACTGTCGACCCCTTTTTAGTTCACCCTAGCATCCTGTTATTTTTCTATTTATTTAGAGATTCAGAAACAACCTTTGAGCATAGGCTCTTTTAAAAAGGTTCCACATCATGTAACAATTCACAGACACAATTCAGGACAGAGATACAGCAATACATATAAGAGAAGGTTTACAAATAAAAACAGAAACAGTAGATCTCCTATGGGTGTCTGAGGGGGCAAAAACAGAGCAGCATTCAGAAACAGTTCCCCCTTCCAGGAGGAGAGGTGGAAGGCTAGGGGATAGGGAGCAGTCTTGAGCCAAGAGGCTTTGTCAATAGCACATAAGGTGGGGAAGAAACTAGGAGGGCAGGGTGTGTTTCGGGAGGGGCAGGTGGTCCACAGGCGAGGGGGCGATAGAGGAGAGGGGGTTGGGGGAGACAGAGATGAGGGGTGGGATGACAGGGAAGAGAGACAGGGAAAGGTCAGAGAGAACTGTGCACAGCCCAAGACAGGTGGGAGCAACTCATGGAAGCAAATCAGGGGGCAGACGGTGTGTGCTGTTTCAGGTGTTCTGCAAACAATCACACACAGTACTGGAGGCAAGGTAGTGCTTCAGTTCAGATTTGAAGTTGGAAAGACTTGGAGTATTGTGAGTGACCTCAGGAATATCATTGAGCCACAGAGAGGATCTATAGGAGAAAGTGTGTTGACCGAGTGTGGTTTGCCGAAATGGAACTGAGAGTGCTCCCAGCTTTCTGCCTCTGGTGCCATACACAGAGCCGGCCAGTGAGAAGTTATCAGATATGAATGGGGTGTCCTGCCCAGTAATGTCTTCTTGCTGAGGAGGCAGGTTTGGAACTTGATTCTGCTCCATAGAGGCACCCAGTTTATCTTCTCATAGAGTGAGCAGGTGTGAGTATGGCAATCGGCAGCTAGGGTGAGTCTGCACACCTTGTTGAGGGCTATTTGTACCCTCATTAGCGCCATGTCTATGGCTGCTCCATAAACTACCAGGATGTAATCAATGGTTGATAGTATGGAGCTAGAGACTGAGATGTGGAGAGCAGCCAGTGTGAGGTATTTTCTGTGCCTATAGAGCACTCTCTACTTGGAGCTGCCTGCCTTGACCACCAGATCTATGTGTTAAACAAAGGAGAGGGTGTCATCAAGGGTGACCACTAAGTACTTGAATGAGTACACTTGCTCCAGCGGTGCATGGACTTTGTTGGAGATGGAGAGCTGGGGGCTGGATAGGAGCTTGGTCTTGGTCTTTTTATAAGTAAGCAATAGCTTGTATTCGCAGAACCAATTCTCGAGCAAATGGAAGGAGGACTGCAG
Source organism: Neoceratodus forsteri (assembly GCA_016271365.2). Lineage (NCBI taxonomy): Eukaryota > Metazoa > Chordata > Ceratodontiformes > Ceratodontidae > Neoceratodus > Neoceratodus forsteri. Next base: position 311,332,360 of record CM028134.1, on the reverse strand, counting down.
TTCAGATTGAAGAGACTCGGTGATTGGGTTGCTGTTGAGAATGACTGCATCATCAGCACATAGGATAATTTTGGTGTCACAGGCCTAGGAAGATCATTTAGAAAAAGGCTGAAAAGCAGGGGTCCCAAGATCAACCACTGGGGGACACCCAGTGAGACTTCTCTGGACGCCGACACAGTTTGACCAGCTTTAACTCGCTGAGACCCGAGAGACAACTAGTCCTGGAACCAATGTGCAGCATTAACAGCCACAACCAGATTCAGCAACTGGACCAAGAGGAGGGTGTGGTTACATAGAAACATAGAAACACATACTTTGACAGCAGATAAGGACCGCTTGGCCCACCTAGTCTGCCCATTTCCCTGCCAAGAGGATAAGCTGCAGATCCTAGTTAACCAACAGCCTACTTCTTCCTACCCCCCACCAGAATTGCCTTATGTCTGTCCCATGCATTCTTGAATTCTCCCACAGTTTTAGACCCCACAACCTCCTCAGGAAGGCTGTTCCATGCGTCCACCACCCTCTCTGTGAAAAAATACTTCCTCACATTGCCCCGAGCCGTCCCCCTCTATCTTCAAATTGTGTCCCCTTGTTCTTGCACATCTCTTTTTCTGAAAGATGCTACCCTCTTGGACTTTGTTGATTCCACTGAGGTACTTAAATATTTCTATCATGTCCCCCCTCTCCCTTCTTTCCTCAAGGGTATACATAGTAAGTTCCTTTAGTCTCTCCTCATATGGCTTCTCTTGCAGACACTGCACCATTTTAGTTGCCCTCCTCTGAACTGCCTCCATCCTGTCTATGTCCTTGCAGAGATGGGGTCTCCAGAACTGGACGCAGTACTCCAGATGGGGTCTCACCAACTGTCTGTACAGGGGGATAACAACTTCCTGTTTTCTGCTGGTGATACCTCTCCCTATACATCCCAGTATCCCCTCAGCCCTCCCTACCACCTTCTCACATTGCTTGCCAACCTTAAGGTCATCTGATATGATTACCCCCAGGTCCCTTTCCATCTTTGTTGTTGTTACTACCTCCCCCCATTGTGTAATCTTCCTCTGGGTTTTTGTTTCCCAGGTGTATTACTTTGCATTTCTTTGCATTGAATCCAAGCTGCCATACTTCTGATCATTCCTCCAACCTTGCCAAGTCCCTTCTTATCCTTTCCACGCCTCCTTGTGTATCAACCCTGATTGCAGATCTTTGTGTCATCTGCAAAGAGGCATACTTTTCCTTTCAGTCCCTCTGCAATGTCACTTATAAAGACATTAAAAAGGACTGGACCCAGTATTGAACCCTGTGGTACCCCACTAGTAACCCCTCTTTCTTCAGAGTGGACTCCATTTACAATTACCTTCTGTGTCCTGTTGTTCAGCCAATGTTTTACCCAGGCTACCACCCTGGGACCCAGTCCCAGGCTGGTTAATTTGACTACTAATCTTTTGTGTGGGACTGTGTCAAATGCCTTGCTAAAGTCTAGGTAGGCCATGTCCACAGCCCCTCTCTGGTCTACTACTTTGGTCACCCAGTCAAAGAAATCAATTAGATTCATCTGACATGACCTTCCCACTGTGAACTCATGCTGTCTTGGGTCCTGTGCCCCACTGGCCTCTAGGCACTCAACAATTCTTTCCTTCAGAAGTGATCACTTTCCCTACCACAGAGGTCAAACTGACAGGTCTGTAGTTTCCTGCCTCTGTCTTGGTCCCACTTTTGTGAAGGGGAATCACATCTGCCTTCTTCCAGTCCTCAGGTACCACACCATCCTCCCATGATTTGTTAAAAAGGGTAGTCAGTGGTGTCACTAGTTCTCTGCTTAATTCTTTTAGAATTCTGGGGTGAATTCCATCTGGCCCCATTGCTTTGTCCACCTTCAGTTTTAGGAGTTCTTTCAGAACCCTTTCTTCTGTGAAAGGACTGGGATCGACCCCCCTCTCAGAGTGCTTCTGTTAATTGGATTAGGCACCTCCCCCACTTCCTCTGTTATGAATACTGAACAGAAGTATTCATTCACTGTCACTCTCTGCCCACCCACCATCCATTCTATTCAGCCTCACTATCCCTCCCTTTGTCTTTCTATGCTCCCTGATATACTTATAAAAGGTTTTATCCCCCTTCTTAACCGAGTTAGCTATCTTTTCCTCAGTTTGTGCCTTTGCTTTTCTGACTACCATCCCATCTTCCTTCTGCCTTAACTGGTACAGTTCTCTGTCCTGCTCCTTCTGTGTTTCCTTATACTTCCTAAATGCTATCTTTTTCTCCCTAACCTTCACTGCCACCTCTTTTGAGTACCATAGTGGCTTTTTCTTTCATTTTGATTTGTTTATTTGCCTCACACAAAGTCTTGTTGCCTCTGTGATGGCAGTTTTGATATTTCCCTATTGTTGCTCCATCCCTCCTTCTATCCTGTTTGCTAGTGCTTTTCTAAGGCACTCTCCCATCTTGCCAAAGTCAGCCCTCCTGAAGTCCATAACCCTCACTTTTGTGTGACTTGACTCTGTAGCTGAGTTTATCATGAGCCACATTGTTTGGTGGTCACTTGTTCCCAAATGGCTACCCACTTCTAGATCTGAGATCCTCTCACTGTCCCCCTTTGAGAGTATGAGGTCTAAGATTGCTCCCTCATGAGTAGGTTCCAAAACTAGCTGTTTGAGGCATGCCACCTGAAGGGCATCAAGAATGGCCCTGCTTTTGGATGTGGCTGCCGCAAAGGTGTTCCAATTAACATCTGACATGTTAAGGTCCCCCATCAACAGTATCTCCCTTTCTCTGCCATCTTAAGTTAACAGTATCGAAGGCTTTTGTTAGGTTGATAATCACTGACCCGATCAGTTTGCCTTTGTCCAAAGCCCTATGCAAGAAATCAGTGTACTCCATCAGAGTAGTGGTTGTACTATGGTTCTGCCTGAATCCATGTTGATTGAGGCATTGCAGTTGATATTTACTGAGGTATTCAGTGAACTGATCCACTACAATCTTTTCCAGTGCCTTGGATAGGTGGGAGAGGATTGAGATGGGTCTATAGTTGGCAACACAGGAACTGTTCCTGCTGTTGTAGACAGGGGTCACTAGTGCTTGTTTCCAGACAGCTGGGAATTTTGCGAGGGTGAGTGATCTGTTAAATAGTTTGGTTATGGAAACATTGAGTATGTCGTGCGTGAGGGATACCAGTTTCATATCCACTCCATCACTCCCCATTCTGGTTTTTCCAAGTACTTTTTTTTAGGTAGGACATGGCCACCTTGACTGTTACTCTCTTGAAATAGAAGTTCGGGTTGACTTGCTGCATTGGTGAACCTTGGTGGGGTGTAGATAGGCAGGAGAGGACTGTGCTCAGACCAGTCAAGGCAGAGTTGAAGAACTCTGCAATTAAGAGTGGATCTGATGTGGGAGTGCCATTTATTTTGAGTTGTTAGCCTTACTGAAGATCTTGTTTCATTGGCTGGTTTGTTTAAAGGTGCCACTAATAACTCCTTGGTTTGTTTGCCCTGATGTTGTCTCCAGCTGAACCCCTTCCATCCAAAACCCTATTCTGGGATTTTTATTGCTAATACATGAACATACGAAAAGCCACCAGAAACAGGCCTCACGGTCTATCGAGTCTGCTTGATTGTGTAGCTAGCCCCTCAGCTGGCAGCTGCCCCACCCTCCCCTCCCCACTTCATAATTACCCCCTTACTCTGTCCCCAACCCCTCTAAAACCACCCACTGTCCTACTGGATACCACCTCCTCGGGCAGAGTATTCCACTTGTCTTCCACCTGTTCCGCGAAAAATTGCCTCCTGATTTCCCTCCTGAATCTTGCCCCCTCCAGTCTCAGCTACTGCCATCTCATATCCCTCCCTCTTCTAATCTTGAAAATCCATTTTGTATTAGTCTTGTTTATCCCCTTTGAGTATTTCCAGGTTTCAATCATATCCCCCCATCCTTCCTCTCTTCCAGGGTATACATGTTCAGCTCACTCAGCCTATCATCGTAGGACCTTCTCTCCAATGCCTGAATCATCTTAGTTACCATACACTGTACCCCCTTCAGCAATCTAATGTTCTTCTTCAGGAATGGGTGCCAGTACTGCACACAGTACTTCAGGTGCAGTCTGATCAGTGACCTGTACAGGGGAAGGATCATCTCCCTATTTCTGGTGGAGACTCCCTTTGCTATACACCCCAACATTTTGCTGGCTTCAGCTGCCACCTTCCTGCACTGAGCTGAGTTGTTCATACTCCCTGTTATAAGAACCCCTAGATCCTTTTCCTCCTCTGTGCTTACCAACTGTACCCCTCCCAGCTGATAGCTCCTCCCCTGGTTCCTAACTCCGAAGTGTAGTACCTTGCACTTCTTGGCATTGAATCCCAATTGCCACTCCTGTAGTTTGGTCAGGTTGTCTTGCAGCCCCCTCCACCCTTCGATGGCATCTACTACAGCTTCCATCTTTGTATCATCTGCAAACAGACTGATCTTGCTCTGGATCCCATGTGAGATATAAGCTATGAATATCACAAACAGCACTAGTCCAGGTACCGAACCCTGTGGTACTCTGCTTGTCACCTACCTCGGTGACTATAGCCCCCCCTACTACCACCCTTTGCTGCTTTCCCTTCAACCAGTTGGTGATCCAGCTGACCATCTTTGTTTCCACCCCTATACATTCCAGCATCCCCCCTAGCATCCCATGCAGCACAGAATCAAAGGCCTTGCTCAAATCCAAATACAGGACATCCACCACATGGCCCTTATCCAGTTCCCTGGTCACCCAGTCATTGTACTCAATTAGGTTTGTCTGGCAGGATCTACCTGAGACAGTCTCATGCTATTGACTATCCTGGAGTCCATTGCCCTCCAAAAAGGTAACCAGCCTGTCTTTTAGGATTGTTTCCATGAGCTTTCCTACAGTTGATGTGAGGATCACTGGCATGTAGTTGCCTGGTTCATCCTTTGGGCCACTTTTGTGAATGGGCACCACATGGGCCATTCTCCAGTCTTGTGGTATGCATCCTGTATCCAGGGAGATATTGAACAGCCAGCCAGTAGTCCTGCCAGGATTTCCTCTAGTTCCTTAAGTATCCTAGGGCGAATGTCATCTGGTCCCGGTGCCTTGTCCACCTTCAGTGCCCATAATGCTTCCAGAACCCTGTCCTCTGTAATCCCTACATCAGTCACCCCTTCCCCTGCCCACTCCTCCCCTCTCCTGATGTATCTTCCCCCCTTTCTCCTTTGTGAACACAGAGCAGAAGTACTCATTTAGTGCCTCAGCCTGATCCTCCCTCTTCTCCACCAACCCCTATCCTTCCTAATCCTCACAATCTGGTCCTTGCTTTTCCTTCTCTCTCTGATGTATCTGAAGAAGTCCTTTTCTCTGTCCTTAATACCATGTGCCAGTCTTAGCTCTCTAGAAGCCTTGGCTGCTCTGACTAGTCTGGTCACCTCCCTGGACTTCTTCATATACTTGTCCTTGTCATCTCCCTCTCCTGAATTCATGAGTCTCTTGAATGCTTTTCTTTTGGCCCTCACCCCTTCCATGACTTCTCGAGTCGATAAGCTGGGCTTCTTTACCCTTTCCTTCTTACTTCATGTCCTAGTACATGACTCAGTGGCCTCCACCAGCCCTTTCTTAATAATATCCCATTTTTGACTCGGTTGCATGCATGATTGAATTCCTGCCAGATGCCTTACCATAATTTCCTCCATCCTTTGAAAGTCTGCCACCTTAAATTCAATCACCTTGGTGCCCATACCACCTGCTTCCCTCCCCATATTGAGCGTGAACAGCATTTAGTGGTTGTTGTTCCCTGACAGAGGGTCCTCATCCCCAAATCCCTTACAGCCTCCCCATTTGATAGTACCAGGTCAAGAATCTTTTCCAATCTAGTTGGCTCATGGACCAACTGCATCAAGAAGCTTTCCTGAAATGCCTCTAATATGACCTGCTCCTTTGCACTTGTGGTGGCTGGGGTGCTCCAATCCACCCCAGGTAGGTTGAAGTGCCCCACCACCACTGTGTTCCCCTTCCTACAAACCCTTCTAATTTGATCAGCTAATTCCCTGTCTAGGTCAACCACTTCAGCTGGTGACCTGTACACTACCCCCCATCCTCAGTGTTCTACTTTTTGAGTCCTGAAACAGCATCCTTAAGACCTCTGTCATTTCCTCCTCCCCCTCCTCCCTTGTACACCTTATCCCATCCCATACATAAATTGCTATGCCCCCTCCTTTCCCCTTCTTCCCTTAGTGCATCACATTGCACTTCTTGGCATTGAATTTCATTTGCTGGACTGTGGATCAATTTTCCAGCCCTAGCAGATCTCTCTGGAATTTATGTATCCCCTTCACCTTGTCAACTCTACCACAGAGTTTAGTGGCATCTATCATTAGACACAACCTACCCTGGATTCACTCTCCTATGTTGCTGATAAACATATTAAAAAAGACTTTGCTCAGGGCAGATCCCAGTGGTGGTCTGCTGGTGACCTCTCTTGCCACTGATCTGACACCATTCACCACAACTCTCTGCTGCCTCCCCTTCAAGTAAATCCCTGCCCACTTTAATTTCCCTAATTGTACTCAGATCCCCCATCTTCTTCAGCAGCCTTTGGTATGGCACCATGTCAAAGCCTTGCTGAAGTCAAAGTACACTAACTCTGCTGCATGCCACTTGTCAGCAACCCTGGTTACACAGTCAAACAATACTATCAGATTGGTCTAACAAGACCTCCCTGTCATGAACCCATGCTGCTTGCTATCCTGAAGCCCATAGTTCTCCAGGTATTCCTCTAGTTCCACTTTGACCAGTGTCTCCATCAGTTTCCCTACCATGGAGGGAAGGCTTATGGGTCTGTAGTTTGGCTGCTGCCCCTTGTCCCCCACCTTTTGTTTTTGAATTTAGTCTTTTTATTGTCAAGTGTACAACACAGGTACAGACAAATACAACATATAGAGCTTTCCTCAAATGACAATTAATAAACAGGTCAAAAGGATGTTGCATATTTTTTTTAGTGTAATCATTGCATAACATTCACATAAGATACAATCTACTATAACAGCAGGTATGCATTACTGTTAAGTTTTAAACAAATAGTGACAAGAAGGCAATACAGGAATTATTGAACTAGAGCAGATATTTCCATCTGAAGCTGGGCGTAGAATTGGGGATCCTAGGCTTGGGGGAAACAAGATCTCTGATATTTAGGTTTCAAGGGGGTCTTAAAAGATTTCCGTTCTGTAGTGGAGTGGGAGGGCATCCTTTTAAAGATATGTAGGAGCAAAAGGGGCCCATCTCTCTAGAAACACACAGGCAGGGGACAGGGTGCAGCAAATGCCCTTACTTCTTGTGCTGCACCCTTCCTGAACAGTTGGGTTGCTGCACCCTGCTACTCTCTCTCTCTCTCTCTCTCTCTCTCTCTCTCTCACTCTCACAGTCAGGGACACTGCACATATTTCCCCCTGTTCCTGTCTCAGCAGGGTGTAGCAAAGAATCTGACTCTGGTGGCAAGGAGGCAGTAGGGTGCAACTGCCTCAACTGTGGAGGTATGCAACAGAGAGCAGCATATGCCCTGAATCTTGTGGCAAGTGGCAGCATGGTGCAGGAGCCCTAACTGCAGAGACAAGGGGCTCAAGGGCACAGCAGGCCACAGCAACCCCAAAATTGTAGAAAGGAGGAGGGTACAGCAGCCCTGTCTGTGATGACAGGGGATAGAAGACAGCATGGTGCAGAAGCCACAACTGTGAAGCAGAACATGAGGCATCAGGGTACATCAACTCTGACTGTGCAATGGGGTACACATGGTGCAGCAGCCCTGACCATTTGGTGCAATGGAAGTGGGTAGTGAGTGCAGCAAACACCCTACCTCTGGTGGATTGAGCAGCATGGTGCAGCAGCCTCAGCTGTGGAGACAGTGGACCTGGCAATCTAGGGATTAGCACAGCACAGCAGCCCTGACTGTGGAGACAGGAGCAAGGGGCAACAGGTGCAGCATTACTAACTGTGAGGGTGGGGGGAGAGAGGGCAGCAGGATGCAGCAACCCCAATTGTTTGGGCAGGGAGTGGCAGGGTGCCATAATCCTGATTCTTTAGGTATGGGATAGAGGCAGCAGGGTGCACAATCCCTGACTGTGTAGGAGAACACAATGGGCAGCAGGGTGCAGCAACCGTGAATATGGAGCAGAAGGCAGGGGGCTTCTAGGCCGGGGGACTGGTGGCAGTAGACTGCAGCTGCCTCAACTGTAGGGCAGAGACATGTTGCATCAGGATGCCATCTAGTGTTTCTAGTTATACACATACGTGATGTATTTTTGTACAGAAACCACCAAAGAACTGACATTTGTGAGTTTTGACAGTACATGTGCTTAAAATACTTTAGCAGTGTGACAAGCACCTGTTTGTCAAACTGACATGAAAAAAAATGTTCTTACATGACTGTATTTATGAAAGAGACATCAAAGAACAACTGTTTCTGTGAATGAACAAAATTTATATGTTATATTCATTAAACAGCTCTGCATAATATAGTTAGAAACAAAATTGAGGTTTGATTACAAATAACAAGAGCTGTGACAGACAACTTGATATTTCACAGAAGATTTCCACTACTTCAATTCAGCATTAAAAATTAAATGATTAGCTTTTTAAAGGAAGAGAATGATATATTTTAAGCAGATCTATACACAAACCAGAGACTGGTACCTGGAGAGCTCAGCAAACCATAAACTCTGCAGAGTGCTGCTCTGATTGGGAATCTGAAACAGCAAGTTACTCCAAAATGATGTAATTGCACTCTAAGCTTGACTGAGAGGACATAAATAACTCCACTGTTTTCAGCCACTGTAGAGCAAGTTAACAAATGCTGATTGAAAGAAAACCACAAAACCAAATAGCATGAAATTTTCAGGAAACGCTAATCATGACACAAGGACTTGAATTTCAGCTTTTTAAGCTTCTATATAAAATATGTAAAAACTGTTGCACATGATCTTTAAGCATTTTCTTATCAAAACTGGATGAAAAGTACCATACAACAACTAGAAACTCTGCAGAGCCCAACTTTTAAAAAGTCCCATGTTATGAATTCTGAAAATCCCACCTGATGAAACTAGGGGTTGTACACATTTCACTACTTTGGAAAATACCAATCTATCTACAGTAACTAGTAACATGGAATGAAAGGAATAAATACAGGACATTATTTAAATACAGGCTTAATTGTGTCTGAGTACTGTATTTTGAAGCAGCAGTGTAACAAAATTGGGCTAAAATGTTAGCCCTACTTTTTTCACTATAAAAGATTTCAGGCATCTTTGAGTTTATTTGGTGATAAAATTGTCTTGTCTCACCAAAGTTTGAGAATGTTATAAATGTTGTAATTTAGTTTTTCTCAAGCTAAAAGATGGCTACTTCCTTTGGCTTTTAAATACTATTCTGGGCCTGGAAAAGGAGAGGACTGAGAAAAATAAAAAATTAAAAAAATAATCTTGCACTGCATTGTGGTATCTAGAAAAGTAGATTTCATTGGTATGCTAATAGTTTTATTAATTGAATCTGAAACTAGCTTTTGGGAAAAAATAAAGTTGCACTGCTGCTTTAAAAAGCTCCCCAGGATATAGCAAAACCACATTACTCAATGCGTATTTAAAATGCTAAAATGAATGCAAAAAATGCCACACATGATACCACAGTATACTATTTGAGAAGACAATTAGATGTTTTTAGTTCAGTATTAGCCATTGCTAAGCAATTTCAATCACAAATGGTAGTGAAAAAAGAAATAATATGACCTAATAGAAATCCAGGCCCTCAGAATATTGTCACAGTTATTCTAACCACTGATCAATAGGCTCAAATGTTTGGACCTGTGGTTCCTGAAGAAACTGAACATGCTCAACTGATACTGTTTTCATTGTATGCATACTCAGAGAATTAAATCACTAAAGTTGTGTTTTGCTTGCTTTTTTTAACACCATGAATCATCTCAGAAGAATAACTTTTTTTTTTCCACCCAAGATTCCAGTAAAACTGAAATCACATCTGTTTTATGGCACTAATGAGGACATTAATATGAACACTGACAGAAACTGGGGGTGTTTATATCCTGTCTGCATGAATCTGCACACATTTAGTGTCTCATTGCTAAAACCAACAGGACTTTTAACACCGTGAGTATTTAGAACTGAGCTATTAGATCATCAAGCGTCAAGTGTGAAACATGCAGAATAAGCTAAACTAGGAACTACATAATCTGAAATAAACTCCAGCAATAAGCTATTCAAGCCCCAGACACTTAAAGTATATTGTATGCTACACATTTATGATTTTTTTAGCAGTATATTTCTATGAAAACGGATAGGGAACTATTCTTTACTGGCAGCAGTAAGCATCTTTTAATGTTCAAACCTGGTGTGAGTTTACATATTTGAACCTTAAAGCTGTGTGCTTAAAAACAAAGAAACAAAATATGTCATGGAAATTACTGCTGTTGTATATTTTATAGATGGTGTTGTGTCCATGGAAGTTACTATAGAAACATTATACTTGGAAGATTTCCATCCTTTACCATGAAGAACTGTCCCTGTACAGTAATTGTATTATTGATACCTATAGGCTTGCCTAGCTTGGGAGTCCTCAGGAAAAATCTGTGTCAATGACTCAAAAGGTTGTGCACTTACCTCTGAGGCTGAAGAATCAGAAGTTTATCGTTTCTGGCCCTACACCAAGAACTTGATGGTAAACCCTGGTACTGACACTGTAGTGCAGCATGATGTGGTTGCTGCAGTCCTGATATGCTGTTTTTGGGTGACGCGATAAACCAAGGTCCTGTCTGCCTGTTGGAACTTCTCAAGCAGAGTTGGTTAATTTCCCTGTGTCCTGGACTGATCTCCCCCATTCAGTTAAAATATCACCAGCAGCTTAACTTGAGTCATGAAGCAGTTCACATCTGTAACCCCCCAAAAAAAAGAAATGAGACTGAAAATAGGTAGAATTACCTAGCTCACCTTTCATGGTCAACAAAATCTAAATACATAAAAGATTAGCAATGGTAGCACTGATACAGCCCTCCATGTCATGGAAGCATATGTCCTTCCCTCTGGACAGACTAGATGTTTGCCTACATTAGGGCTATAGTCCAAAAAAAGTGCTAGGGATTTTAAATTATTTTTCAGTCTCCAGGAAAATGTATTAAATTGCACTATTAAGTCACAGTTCACCTTATATTTCATTTAAGTTCTATTTGTATATTTCCTTATTCTTTTTTTACTGGGGACATTTACATAAAAATAAGTTCTTTGTCCACAGATTTTATCTCGGCCTCTAATGACTCCTCCAGCTGAAGCTAATGCTTTGTTTATGAGATCAGATAATTTGTACAGCAACAGACTATGATGACACAAATACACAATTATCCTTTTAGGAGGGAAAGAAATTGGAGAATGAAATAAATTTGGGGTTAAATATATTCATCACATGCAAACGCTCTTAGTAATAATGAATGAAGGCTGCTTCAGCTCCCCCACTGTCGGCCGGCACCCAGCCAGCCACCGACTGAGACCTGGACACCTGCCTGGAGCTCACTGGTAGGTATGGTGGCAGTCCAGCCAATTGGAACATGGGGGATTCCAGCAAACCTGCCCTGATTGGCCAGGACTTTTCCCCTACTTTTGCCACCTGGCACTTTTTACACATAGATTTTTTGTAGAACTAAGTACATTTCAAGTGCTTAATAGAAGTTTTTCAACTGCATTAGCTGGATATAATTTCTACTACTGTTTTAAAGTGCTTACAACTCTTCTGTTTCCTTGCTTCTTCTGCACTCCCCCCATCCAAGCACTCTACCTTGGCGCCGAAAATTCTAACTTTTTTGTCTTGCTAAACTGCTCAATGTAAACCCATCCTACCTCTATGCTAGTTAAACCCCTCTATTTTTTCTTCTCTCCAGCTGCCTGCCCTTGAACTGGGCTGCTTCATCTCCCCCACGGCCGGCTGGCACCCCGCCAGCCACCGACCGAGTCCAAGATGCCTGCCTGCAGCTCCTTGGAAGATGCCTGCCCTTGAACGGGGCTGCTTCAGTTTCTCCATGGTCAGCCAGCACCCAGTCAGCCACTGAACGAGACCAGGACACCTGCCTGCAGCTCCTTGGAAGCTGCCTGCCCTTGAACAGGGCTGCTTCAGCTCCCCCACAGTCATCTGGAACCCAGCCAGCCACTGAATGAGACCAGGACACCTGCCTGCAGCTCCTTGGAAGGTACAGTGACAGCGCTGCCAATAGGAACATGGGCACTTCCAGCAAACCCACTCTGATTGGCCAGCACATTTCCCCCTGCTTTTGCCACATGCTACTTTTTACAAATAGATTTTATATAGAACTAAGCACATTTCAAATGTCTAGTAGAAGTTTTTCAACTGTATTAGCTGAATTAGAATTTCTACTACGGTTTTAAACTGCTTACAGTTCTTCTGTTTCTTTGCTCCTCCTGCACCCCTCCATCCAAGCATTCTGCCTTGGCGCTGAAAAGTATAACTCTCCTTTATCTTGCTAAACTGCTCAATCTAAAGCTATCCTACCTCTATGCTATTTAAACCCTGCTATTTTTTCTTCTCTCCAGCTGTCTGCCTTTGAATGGGGCTGCTTCAGCTCCCCCACAGTCGGCCGGCACCCTGCTAGCCACCGACCGAGACCAGGATGCCTTCTTGCAGCTCCTTGGAAGCTGTCTGCCCTTAAATGGGGCTGCTTCAGCTCCCCCACAGTCAGCCAGCACCCAGCAAGCCACTGACTGAGACCAGGATGCCTGCCTGTGGCTCCTTGGTAGGTAGGGCGACAAAGCAGCCAATCAGAGAACTGGTGCTTCCAGCAAACACGCTTTGACTGGCCAGGACTTTTCCCCTGCTTTTGCCACCTACCACTTTTTACAAATAGATTTTATTTTATTTATTTTTTTAATTTATTTATGACTTTGATAACCGGGTGAGTGCACTGATCCCAGGGACCGTTTTCAGGCACGACCTGGGCCATAACACATGGCTCAGGGTGACAGTGGAGTACAAGGTAACAGTAATACACATGAAACAAGCAACAATAGTAGACACAATATACAGGTTTGATGCATAGGTCCATTTGAGAACAGTGAATGCAAGGTTTCAATATCAGACATGAGAAGACTTGGTACAAACAAAAAATCATAGGCACAGTGTACAATGTGAGACTGCATCGTCCAATGAGCAAGTAATGCACAGAATACTCAGTAAAAAAATGTATATACAATACGTCCAGGCAAGGAAGTCAAATATTACCATGAGAAATGCAATATAACAGTTGTAGGCAAGAGAGTTGACTAGTGTGCATAGGTGGGTAACCCCTGGGCTATGGAGTTGACTTGTGTGGGTTGATGTGAGACCCCTGGGAGCATCGGCAGGATGAGTTTTCCAGGAACCAGACTTTAAGGTGAGACTTGAAACTGGAGTTTGTGTCAATGGAATGGAGTTCAGCCGGTAGTTTGTTCCACTGCAAGGGGGCAGCTGCAGACCAAGCTCTGCTACCCATTTTGATGAATACCCTACGAACAGCTAGAGGGGGAGTACCATTCGAGCAGAGGTTGTGGAGGAGTGTTCGGGATTTCAGAGGGCAGTTAAGGGGGAATCTGGAGCCATGCAGATGACATTGTCCACCATGCAGCAGAGGGCTAGGTCAAAGTGACCTTGCAGCAGTAGCCATCCAAGGATATTATAGAGGGTACAGTGGTTGGTGGAGAACGGGGCCAATAAAGCAAAATGGCAGGCGCTGTTGTAGGCAGCAGAGAGTTTAGCCATAGCAGTAGCTAAGATCCTGGCATAAATAGGGGAGAAGTAGTCAAGAATAGGGAGAAGATTACCCTGGACAATGGCTAGTCTAGCTTCAGGGGTAAGGTACTGCCTGAATCTGTAGGCGACACCTAACTTTTGATGGAACCTTCTGACAAGGGAATTTGCATGTTCAGTGAAGGTGAGGGAGGGGTCGAGCAGTACTCCTAAGTAATTGTAGGTGATGACATCCTCCAGGGCTGCACCGTCTGGGCTGAGAATGCATAAGGGGGCGTGGCTTAAACTAAGCGTGGATAGAACTAAGCACATTTCAAGTGTAGTGTCTAATTGAAGTTTTTCAACTGTATTAGCTGGATTATAATTCCTACTACTGTTTTAAAGTGCTTACAACTCTTCTGTTTCTTTGCTCCTCCTGCATCCCCCCCATCCAAGCACGATGTCTTGTTGCCAAAAATTCTAACTCTCCTTTGTCTTGCTAAACTGCTCAATCTAAACCTATCCTACCTCTATGCTATTTAAACCCTGCTCTTTTTTCTTCTCTCCAGCTGCCTGCCCTTAAACAGGGCGGCTTCAGCTCCCCCAAGGTCAGCTGTCACACAGTCAGCCACCGACCAAGACCAGAATGCCTGCCTGCAGCTCATTGGAAGCTGCCTGATCTTGAACGGGGCTGCTTCATCTCTCCCACGGTCAGCCGGCAGACAGCCAGCCACCAACCGAGACCAGGACGCCTGCCTGCAGCTCCTTGGAAGCTGTCTGCCTTTGAACAGGGCTGCTTCAGATCCCCCAAGGTCGGCTGGCACAAAGCCAGCCCCTGACTGAGTCCAGGACTCCTGCCTGCAGCTCCATGGTAGGTACGGCGACAGCGCAGCCATTTGGAACACTGGCGCTTCCAGCAAACCTGCTCTGATTGGCTAGGACTTTCCCCTGCTTTTGCCAGTGGGCACTTTTTGCAAATAGATTTTTGGTAGACCTAAGCATATTTCAAGCATCTAATAGAAGTTTTTCAACTGTATTAGCTGGATTATAATTTCTACTACTTTGTAAAGTGCTTATAGCTCTTCTGTTTCCTTGCTTCTCCTGCACCCCCCCATCCAAGCACTCTGCCTTGGCGCCAAAAAGTCTAACTCTCCTTTGTCTTGTTAAACTGCTCAATCAAAACCTATCCTACTTCTATGCTATTTAAACCCTGCTAATTTTTATTCTCTCCAGCTACTTGCCCTTGAACAGGGCTGCTTTAGCTCCCCCATGGTCGGCCGGTACCCAGCCAGCAACTGCCCAAGACCAGGACGTCTGTCTGCAGCTGCTTGTAAGCTGCCAGCCATTGAATGGGGCTGCTTCAGCTCCCCCATGGTCGTCCGGCACCAAGCCAGCCACCGACCAAGACTAGGACACCTGCCTGCAGCTCCTTGAAAACTGCCTGCCCTTGAAGGGGGCTGTTCAGCTCCCCCACGGTTGGCCGGCACTGAGCCAGTCACCGACCAAGACCGGGATGCCTGCTTGTGCCTCCTTGGAAGCTGCCTTCCCTTGAAAGGGGCTGCTTCAGCTCCCCCATGGTCGGCCGGCACCCAGCCAGCCACCAACTGAGACCAGGACACCTGTCTGCGCTCCTTGGAAGCTGCCTGTGCTTGAACGGCACTGCTTCAGCTCCCCCACGGTTGGCCGGCAGACAGCCAGCCACCAACCGAGACCAGGACGCCTGCCTGCAGCTCCTTGGAAGCTGTCTGCCCTTGAACAGGGCTGCTTCAGATCCCCCAAGGTCGGCTGGCACCCAGCCAGCCCCTGACTGAGACCAGGACGCCTGCCTGCAGCTCCTTGGTAGGTACGGCGACAGCATAGCCAATCAGAACACTGGCACTTTCAGCAAACCCGCTCTGATTGGCTAGGACTTTTCCCCTGCTTTGGCAGCTGGCACTTTTTATAAATAGATTTTTGGTAGACCTAAGCACATTTCAAGAGTCTAATAGAAGTTTTTCAGCTATATTAGCTGGATTATAATTTCTACTACTTTGTAAAGTGCTTACAGCTCTTCTGTTTCCTTGCTTCTCCTGCACGACCCCCATCCAAGCTCTCTGCCTTGGTGCCAAAAAGTCTAACTCTCCTTTGCCTTGTTAAACTGCTCAATCGAAACCTATCCTACTTCTATGCTATTTAAATCCTGCAATTTTTTCTTCTGTCCAGCTGCCTTCCCTCGAATGGGGCTGCTTCAGCTCCCCCACGGTCAGCCAGCACCAATCCAGCCACAGACCAAGACTAGGACACCTGCCTGCTGTTCCTTGGAAGTTGCCTGCCCTTGAACGGGGCTGCTTCAGCTCCCCCATGGTCTGCCAGCACCCAGCCAGCCACCGACCAAGACCAGGACGCCTGCCTGCACCTCCTTGGAAGCTGCCTGCCCTTGAACGGGGCTGCTTCAGCTCCCCAAAATTCAGCCAGCACCCAGGCAGCCACCGACTGAGAGCAGGATGCCTGCTTGCAGCTCCTTGAGAGCAGCTTGCCCTTGAACAGGGCTGCTTCAGCTCCCCCACGGTCAGCCAGCGCCCAGCCAGCCACCTACTGAGACCAGGATGCCAGCCAGCAGCTCCTTGGAAGCTGCCTGTGTTTGAACGGGGCTGCTTCAGCTCCCCCATGGTCAGCCGGCACCCAGCCAGCCACCGACTGTGGCCAGGACACCTGCCTGCAGCTCCTGGGAAGGTACGGTGACAGCGCAGCCAATCAGAACATGGGCGCTTCCAGCAAACCCTCTCTGATTGGCCAAGACTTTTCCTCTGCTTTTGCCACCTGGCACTTTCTACAAATAGATTTTAGATAGAACTATGCACATTTCAAGTGTCTAGTAGAAGCTTTTCAACTGTATTACCCGGATTATAATTTCTACTACTGTTTTAAAGTGCTTACAGCTCTTCTGTTTCCTTGCTCCTCTTACACCCCCCCAAATCCAGGGACTGTGCGTTGGTGCCAAAAACCTAACTCTCCTTTGTCTTGCTAAACTGCTCAATCTAAACCTATCCTACCTCCATGCTACTTAAACCCTGCTATTTTTTCTCTCTCCAGCTGCCTGCCCTTGAACAGGGCTGCTTCAGCTTCCCCACATTCGGCCGGCACACAACCAGCCTCCAACAGAGACCAGGATGCCTGTCCGCAGCTCCTTGGAAGCTGCCTACCTTGAACGGGGCTACTTCAGCTTCCCCATGTTTGGCTGGCACACAACCAGCCTCCGACAGAGACCAGGATGCCTGCCTGCAGCTCCTTGGAAGCTGTCTGACCTTGAATGGGGCTGCTTCAGCTCCCCCACAGTCAGCTGGCATTTAGCCAGCCAACGACTGAGACGAGGACGCCTTCTTGCAGCTTCTTGGAAGCTGACTGCACTTGAATGAGGCTGCTTCAGCTCCCCCACAGTTGGATGGCACCCAGCCAGCCGTAGACTGAGACCATAATGCCTGCCTGAAGCTCCTTGGAAACTACCTGCCCTTGAACAGGGCTGCTTCAGCTCCCCCATGGTCGGCCGGCACCAAGCCAGCCACTGACCCAGACCGAGATGCCTGCCTGCAGCTCCTTGGAAGTTGCCAGTTCTTGAACGGGGCAGCTTCAACTCCCCCACGGTTAGCCGGCACCAAGCCAGCAGCTCACTGAGACCAGGATGCCTGCCTGCAGCTCCTTGGAAACTACCTGCCCTTGAATGGGGCAGCTTCATCTCCCCCACGGTCGGTCGGCACCCAGCCAGCCACTGACAAAGACTGAGATGCCTGCCTGCAGCTCCTTGGAAGCTGCCAGTGCTTGAACGGGGCTGCTTCAGCTCCCCCACGGTTGGCTGGCACCAAGCCAGCAACTGACTGAGACAGGATGCCTGCCTGCAGCTCCTTGGAAACTGCTTGCCTTTGAATGTGGCTGCTTCAGCTCCCCCACGGTCGTCCGGCACCAACCAGCCACCAACCGAGACCAGGACACCTGCCTGCAGCTCCATGGAAGCTGCCTGCCCTTGAACGGGCCTGCTTTAGCTCCGCCACTATCGGCTGGCACACAGCCAACCACCGACCGAGACCAGGACACCTGCCTGCAGCTCCTGGGAATGTACGGTGACAGCGCAGCCAATAGGAAAACAGGCACTTCCAGCAAACCCTCTCTAATTGGACAAGACTTTTCCCTGCTTTGGCCACCTGGCACTTTTTACAAATAGATTTTAGATAGAACTATGCACATTTCATGTGTCTAATAGAAGGTTTTCAACTGTATTAGCTGGATTATAATTTCTACTACTGTTTTAAAGTGCTTACAGCTCTTTTGTTTCCTTGCTCCCTCTTACACCCCCCAATCCAAGCACTGTGCCTTGGTGCCAAAAATCTAACTCTCCTTTGTCTTGCTAAACTGCTCAATCTAAACCTATCCTACCTCTCTGCTACTTAAACCCTGCTATTTTTTCTCTCTCCAGCTGCCTGCCCTTGAACGGGGCTGCTTCAGCTTCCCCATGGTCGGCCGGCACCCAACCAGCCACCGACTGAGACCAGGATGCCTGTCTGCAGCTCCTTGGAAGCTGCCTGCCTTGAAAGGGGCTGCTTCAGCTCCCCCACGGTCAGCCGGCACCAAGCCAGCCAAAGACCAAGACTAGGACACCTGCCTGCAGCTCCTTGGAAGTTGCCTGCCGTTGAAGGGGGCTGCTTCAGCTACCCCATGGTCTGCCGGCACCCAGCCAGCCACCGACCAAGACCAGGACGCCTGCCTGCGCCTCCTTGGAAGCTGCCTGCCCTTGAACGGGGCTGCTTCAGCTCCCCGACATTCAGCCGGCACCCAGGCAGCCACCGACTGAGAGCAGGACGCCTGCTTGCAGCTCCTTGAGAGCAGCTTGCCCTTGAACAGGGCTGCTTCAGCTCCCCCACGGTCGGCCGGCACCCAGCCAGCCACCGACTGAGACCAGGAAGCCAGACTGCAGCTCCTTGAAAGCTGCCTGCCCTTGAACGGGGCTGCTTCAGCTCCCCCATGGTCAGCCGGCACCCAGCCAGCCACCGACTGAGACCAGGAAGCCAGACTGCAGCTCCTTGAAAGCTGCCTGCCCTTGAACGGGGCTGCTTCAGCTCCCCCATGGTCAGCCGGCACCCAGCCAGCCACTGACTGTGGCCAGGACACCTGCCTGCAGCACCTGGGAAGGTACAGTGACAGTGCAGCCAATCAAAACATGGGCGCTTCCAGCAAACCCTCTCTGACTGGCCAAGACTTTTCCTCTGCTTTTGCCACCTGGCACTTTTTACAAATAGATTTTAGATTGAACTATGAACATATCAAGTGTCTAGTAGAAGCTTTTCAACTGTATTACCTGGATTATAATTTCTACTACTGTTTTAAAGTGCTTACAGCTCTTCTGTTTCCTTGCTCCCTCTTACACCCCCCCAATCCAAGCACTGTGCCTTGGTGCCAAAGATCTAACTCTCCTTTGTCTTGCTAAACTGCTCAATCTAAACCTATCCTACATCTGTGCTACTTAAACCCTGCTATTTTTTCTCTCTCCAGCAGTCTGCCCTTGAACGGGGCTGCTTCAGCTTCCCCATGGTCGGCCGGCACCCAACCAGCCACCGACTGAGACCAGGATGCCTGTCTGCAGCTCCTTGGAAGCTGCCTGCCTTGAAAGGGGCTGCTTCAGCTCCCCCACGGTCGGCCGGCACCAAGCCAGCCAAAGACCAAGACTAGGACACCTGCCTGCAGCTCCTTGGAAGTTGCCTGCCCTTGAAGGGGGCTGCTTCAGCTACCCCATGGTCTGCCGGCACCCAGCCAGCCACCGACCAAGACCAGGATGCCTGCCTGCGCCTCCTTGGAAGCTACCTGCCCTTGAACGGGGCTGCTTCAGCTCCCCGACATTCAGCCGGCACCCAGGCAGCCACAGACTGAGAGCAGGACGCCTGCTTGCAGCTCCTTGAGAGCAGCTTGCCCTTGAACAGGGCTGCTTCAGCTCCCCCACGGTCGGCCGGCACCCAGCGAGCCACCGACTGAGACCAGGAAGCCAGACTGCAGCTCCTTGAATGCTGCCTGCCCTTGAACGGGGCTGCTTCAGCTCCCCCATGGTCAGTCGGCACCCAGCCAGCCCCCGACTGTGGCCAGGACACCTGCCTGCAGCACCTGGGAAGGTACGGTGACAGTGCAGCCAATCAGAACATGAGCGCTTCCAGCAAACCCTCTCTGACTGGCCAAGACTTTTCCTCTGCTTTTGCCACCTGGCACTTTTTACAAATAGATTTTAGATTGATCTATGAACATTTCAAGTGTCTAGTAGAAGCTTTTCAACTGTATTACCTGGATTATAATTTCTACTACTGTTTTAAAGTGCTTACAGCTCTTCTGTATCCTTGCTCCTCTTACACCCCCCCAATCCAAGGACTGTGCCTTGTTGCCAAAAATCTAACTCTCCTTTGTCTTGCTAAACTGCTCAATCTAAACCTATCCTACCTCCATGCTACTTAAACCCTGCTATTTTTTCTCTCTCCAGCTGCCTGCCCTTGAACAGGGCTGCTTCAGCTTCCCCACGTTCCGCTTGCACACAACCAGCATCCGACAGAGACCAGGATGCCTGCCCGCAGCTCCTTGGAAGCTGCCTGCCTTGAACGGGGCTACTTCAGCTCCTGCACAGTCGTCCGGCACCCAGCCAGCCACTCGCCTAGACGAGGACGCCTGCCTGCAGCTCCTTGGAAGCTGCCTGTCCTTGAGCGCGACTGCTTCAGCTCCCCCATGGTCGGCCGGCACCCAGCCAGCCACTGACTGAGACCAGGATGCCTGCCTGCAGCTCTCTGGAAGCTGCCTGCCATTGAACAGGGCTGCTTCAACTCCCCCACGGTCGGCCGACACCCAGCCTGCCACCGACCAAGACCAGGATGCCTGCCTGCAGCTCCTTGGAAACTACCTGCCCTTGAACAGGGCTGCTTCAGCTCCCCCACGGTCGGCCAGCATACAGCCTGCCACTGACCAAGACTGAGATGCCTGCCTGCAGCTCCTTGGAAGCTGCCAGTGCTTGAACGGGGCTGCTTCAGCTCCTCCACAGTCAGCCGGCACCAAGCCAGCAATTGACTGAGACAGGATGCCTGCCTGCAGCTCCTTGGAAACTGCTTGCTTTTGAAAAAGGCTGCTTCAGCTCCCCCACGGTCAGCCGGCACCCAACCAGCCACTGACCGAGACCAGGACACCTGCCTGCAGCTCCATGGATGCTGCCTGCCCTTGAACGGGCCTGCTTCAGCTCCGCCACTGTCGGCTGGCATGCAGCCAACCACCGACCAAGACCAGGACACCTGCCTGCAGCTCCTGGGAAGGTACGGTGACAGTGCAGCCAATAGGAAAACAGGCACTTCCAGCAAACCCTCTCTAATTGGACAAGACTTTTCCCTGCTTTGGCCACCTGGCACTTTTTACAAATAGATTTTAGATAGAACTATGCACATTTCATGTGTCTAATAGAAGGTTTTCAACTGTATTACCTGGATTATAATTTCTACTACTGTTTTAAAGTGCTTACAGCTCTTCTGTTTCCTTGCTCCCTCTTACACCCCCCCAATCCAAGCACTGTGCCTTGGCACCAAAAATCTTACTCTCCTTTGTCTTGCTAAACTGCTCAATCTAAACCTATCCTACCTCTCTGCTACTTAAACCCTGCTATTTTTTCCTCTCTCCAGCTGCATGCCCTTGAATGGGGCTGCTTCAGCTTCCCCATGGTCGGCCGGCAATCAACCAGCCACCGACTGAGACCAGGATGCCTACACGCAGCTCCTTGGAAGCTGCCTGCCTTTAAAGGGGCTGCTTCAGCTCCCCCACGGTCGGCCGGCACCAAGCCAGCCACAGACCAAGACTAGGACACCTGCCTGCAGCTCCTTGGAAGTTGCCTACCCTTAAAGGGGGCAGCTTCAGCTCCCCCATGGCCTGCCGGCACCCAGCCAGCCACCGACCAAGACCAGGATGCCTGCCTGCGCCCTGGAAGCTACCTGCCCTTGAACGGGCTGCTTCAGCCCCCGACATTCAGCCGCACCCAGGCAGCCATCGACTGAGAGCAGGACGCCTGCTTGCAGCTCCTTGAGAGCAACTTGCCCTTGAACGGGGCTGCTTCAGCTCCCCCACGATCGGCCGGCGCCCAGCCAGCCACCGACTGAGACCAGGAAGCCAGACTGCAGCTCCTTGAAAGCTGCCTGCCCTTGAACGGGGCTGCTTCAGCTCTCCCATGGACAGCCAGCACCCAGCCAGCCACCGACTGTGGCCAGGACACCTGTCTGCAGCACCTGGGAAGGTACGGTGACAGTGCAGCCAATCAGAACATGGGCGCTTCCAGCAAACCCTCTCTGATTGGCCAAGACTTTTCCTCTGCTTTTGCCACCTGGCACTTTTTACAAATAGATTTTAGATAGAACTACGCACATTTCAAGTGTCTAGTAGAAGCTTTTCAACTGTATTACCTGGATTATAATTTCTACTACTGTTTTAAAGTGCTTACAGCTCTTCTGTTTCCTTGCTCCCTCTTACACCCCCCCAATCCAAGGACTGTGCCTTGGTGCCAAAAATCTAACTCTCCTTTGTCTTGCTAAACTGCTCAATCTAAACCTATCCTACCTCCATGCTACTTAAACCCTTCTATTTTTTCTCTCTCCAGCTGCCTGCCCTTGAACAGGGCTGCTTCAGCTTCCCCATGTTCCGCCGGCACCCAACCAGCCTCCAACAGAGACCAGGATATCTGCCTGCAGCTCCTTGGAAGCTGCCTGTCTTGAACGGGGCTACTTCAGCTCCCGCACAGTCGTCCGGCACCCAGCCAGCCACCGACCTAGACCAGGACGCCTGCATGCATCTCCTTGGAAGCTGCCTGCCCTTGAATGGGGCTGCTTCAGCTCCCCCACAGTCAGCTGGCACCCAGCCAGCCACGACTGAGACAGGACGCCTCCTGCAGCTTCTGGAAGCTGCCTGCACTTGAATCAGGCTACTTCAGCTCCCCCACAGTCGGCCGGCACCCAGCCAGCCACTGACTGAGACCAGGATGCCTGCCTGCAGCTCCTTGGAAGCTGCCTGTCCTTGATCGGGGCTGCTTCAGCTTCCCCATGGTCGGCCGGCACCCAGCCAGCCACTGACTGAGACCAGGATGCCTGCCTGCAGCTCTTTGGAAGCTGTCTGCCCTTGAACAGGGCTGCTTCAGCTCCCCCACGGTCGGCCGGCACCCAGCCTGCTGCCGACAAAGACCAGGACACCTGTCTGCAGCTCCTTGGACCATGCCTTCCCTTGATGGGTGTGCTTCAGCTCCCCCACAGTCAGCCAGCACCCAGCCAGCCGTAGACTGAAACCACGATGCCTGCCTGAAGCTCCTTGGAAACTACCTGCCCTTGAACGGGGCTGCCTCAGCTCCTCCACGGTCAGCCGACACCAAGCCAGCCACTGACCAAGACTGAGATGCCTGCCTGCAGCTCCTTGGAAGCTGCCAGTACTTGAACGGGGCTGCTTCAACTCCCCCACGGTCGGCCGGCACCAAGCCAGCAGCTGACTGAGACCAGTATGCCTGCCTGCAGCTCCTTGAAAACTACCTGCCCTTGAATGGGGCTGCTTCAGCTCCCCCACGGTCAGCCGGCACCAAGCCAGCCACTGACCAAGACCGAGATGCCTGCCTGCAGCTCCTTGGAAGCTGCCAGTGCTGGAACAGGGCTGCTTCAACTCCGCCACTGTCGGCCGGCACGCAGCCAACCACCGACCGAGACCAGGACACCTGCCTGCAGCTCCTGGGAAGGTACGGTGACAGTGCAGCCAATAGGAAAACAGGCACTTCCAGCAAACCCTCTCTAATTGGACAAGACTTTTCCCTGCTTTGGCCACCTGGCACTTTTTACAAATAGATTTTAGATAGAACTATGCACATTTCATGTGTCTAATAGAAGGTTTTCAACTGTATTACCTGGATTATAATTTCTGCTACTGTTTTAAAATTCTTACAGCTCTTCTGTTTCCTTGCTCCCTCTTATACCCCCCCAATCCAAGCACTGTGACTTGGCGCCAAAAATCTAACTCTCCTTTGTCTTGCTAAACTGCTCAATCTAAACCTATCCTACATCTGTGCTATTTAAACCCTGCTATTTTTTCTCTCTCCAGCTGCCTGCCCTTGAAGGGGGCTGCTTCAGCTTCCCCATGGTCGGCCGGCACCCAACCAGCCATGGACTGAGACCAGGATGCCTGCCCGCAGCTCCTTGGAAGCTGCTTGCCTTGAACGGGGCTGCCTGCAGCTCCCCCACGGTCAGCCGGCACCCAGCCAGCCACTGACTGAGACCAGGATGCCTGCCTGCAGCTCTTTGGAAGTTGCCTACCCTTGAAAGGGGCTGCTTCAGCTCCCCCACAGTCAGCTGGTATCTAGCCAGCCAACGACTGAGACCAGGATGCCTTCCTGCTGCTCCTTGGAAGCTGACTGCACTTGAACGAGGCTGCCTGCAGCTCCCCCACGGACAGCCGGCACCCAGCCAGCCACTGACTGAGACCAGGATGCCTGTCTGCAGCTCCTTGGAAGCTGCCTGTCCTTGAACGGGGCTGCTTCAGCTCCCCCACGGTCACCCAACACCCAGCCAGCCACTGACTGAGACCAGGACGCCTGCCTGCAGCTCTTTGGATGCTGCCTGCCCTCGAACGTGGTTGCTTCAGATCCCCCACGGTCGGTCGGCACCCAGCCAGCCACCGACCGAGACCAGGACACCTGCCTGCAGCTCCTTGGAAGCTACCTGCCCTTGAGCAGGCCTGCTTCAGCTCCGCCACTGTCAGCTGGAACCCAGACAGCCACCGACCGAGACCAGGACACCTGCCTGCAGCTAATAGGAAGGTATGGCGGCAGCGCAGCCAATTGGAAAACAGGCGCTTCCAGCAAACCCTCTCTGATTGGCCAAGACTTTTCCCTGATTTTGCCACCTGGCACATTTTACAAATAGATTTTAGATAGAACTATGCACATTTCATGTGTCTAATAGATGGTTTTCAACTGTATTAGCTGGATTATAATTTCTACTACTGTTTTAAAGTGCTTACAGCTCTTCTGTTTCCTTGCTCCTCCTACACCCCCCCATCCAAGCACTGTGCCTTGGCGCCAAAAAGTGTACCTCTCCTTTGTCTTGCTAAACTGCTCAATCTAAACCTATCCCACCTCTATGCTATTTTACCCCTGCAATTTTTTCTTCTCTCCAGCAGCCTGCCCTTGAGCAGGGATGCTTCACTTCCCCCCATGGTGGTCTGGCACCAAGCCAGCCACCGACAGAGACCGGCGACGCCTGCCCGCAGCTCCTTGGAAGCTGCCTGCCTTGAACGGGGCTTCTTCAGCTCCCGCACGGTCAGCCAGCACCCAACCAGCCACCGACCGAGATCAGGATGCCTGCCTGCAGTTCCTTGGAATCTGCCTGCCCTTAAGCGGGGCTGTTTCAGCTCTCCCAAAGTCGGCCCTCACCCAGCCAGCCACCGACTGAGACCAGGATGCCTGCCTGCAGCTCCTTGATAGGTGCAGCGACAGCGCAGCAATCGGAACACGATCGCTTCCAGCAAACCGGCTCTGATTGACCAGGACTTTTCCCCTGCTTTTGCCACCTGGCACTTGTTACAAATAGATTTTTGGTAAAACTAAGCACATTCAAATGTCTAATAGAAGTTGTTCAACAGTATTAGCTGGATTATAATTTCTACTACTGTTTGAAAGTGCTTACACCTCTTCTGTTTCATTGCTCCTCCTGCACCCCCCCCCCATCAAAGCACTCTGTCTTGGCGTAGAAAAGTCTAACTCTCCTTTGTCTTGCTAAACTGCTCAATCTAAACCTATCCTACCTCTATGCTATTTAAACCTGCTTTTTTTTCTTCGCTCCAGCTGCCTGCCCTTGAAAGAGACTGCTTCAGCTCCCCCACAGTCGGCCGGGACCCAGCCAGCCACCGACCGAGACCAGGACGCCTTCCTGCAGCTCCATGGAAGCTGCCTGCCCTTGAAAGGGGCTTCTATAGCACCCCCATGGTCAGCCGGCTCCCAGCAAGCCACCAACTGAGACCTGGACGCATGCCTGCAGCTCCTTGGAAGCTGCCTGTCCTTGAACGGGGATGCTTCTGCTCCCCCGCGGTCAGCCGACACCCAGTCAACCACTGTCTGAGACCAGGATGCTTGCCTGCAGCTCCTTGGATGGTATGGCAACAGCACAGCCAATCAGAACACGATCGCTTCCAGCAAACCCACTCTGATTGGCCAGGACTTTTCCCCTGCTTTTGCCACCTGGCACTTTTTACAGATAGATTTTTGGTAGAACTAAGCACATTCAAATGTGTAATAGAAGTTTTTCAACAGTATTAGCTGGATTATAATTTCTACCACTGTTTGAAAGTGCTTACACCTCTTCTGTTTCCTTGCTCCTCCTGCACCACCCCATCAAAGCACTCTGCCTTGGCGCAGAAAAGTCTAACTCTCCTTTGTCTTGCTAAATTGCTCAATCTAAACCTATCCTACCTCTATGCTATTTAAACCTACTTTTTTTTCTTCGCTGCAGCTGCCTGCCCTTTAAAGAGACTGCTTCAGCTCCCCCACAGTCGGCCGGGACCCAACCAGCCACTGACCGAGACCAGAACGTCTTCCCGCAGCTCCATGGAAGCTTCCTGCCCTTGAATGGGGCTTCTGCAGCACCCACATGGTCGTCTGGCTCCCAGCAAGCCACCAACTGAGACCAGAATGCCTGCCTGCAGCTCCTTGGAAGATGTCTGCCATTGAACGGGGCTTCTTCAGCTCCCCACGGTCGGGCATCACCCAGCCAGCCACCAACCAAGACCTGGACGGCTGCCTGCAGCTCCTTGGAAGCTACCTGTCCTTGAACGGGGATGCTTCTGCTCCCCCACAGTCGGCCGACACCCAGTCAGCCACTGACTGAGACCAGGACACTTGCCTGCAGCTCCTTGGATGGTACGGCGACAGCGCAGCCAATTGGAACACGATCGCTTAAAGCAGACCCACTCTGATTGGCCAGGACTTTTCCCCTGCTTTTGCCACCTGGCACTTTTTATAAATAGATTTTTGGCAGAACTAAGCACATTCAAATGTGTAATAGAAGTGTTTCAACAGTATTAGCTGGATTAAAATTTCTACTACTGTTTGAAAGTGCTTACACCTCTTCTGTTTCCTTGCTTCTCCTGCACCCTCGCCCATCAAAGCACTCTACCTTGGCGTAGAAATGTCTAACTCTCCTTTGTCTTACTAAACTGCTCAATCTAAACCTATCCTACCTCTATGCTATTTAAACCCTGCTATGTTTTCTCTCTCCAGCTGCCTGCCATTGAACGAGGCTGCTTCAACTTCCCCACGGTTGGCCGGCACCCAACCAGCCACCGACAGAGACCAGGATGCCTGCCCGCAGCTCCTTGGAAGCTGCCTGCCTTGAACGGGGCTACTTCAGCTCCCGCACGGTTGGCCGGCACCCAGCCAGCCACCGACCTAGACCAGGACGCCTGCCTGCCGCTCCTTGGAAGCTGACAGCACTTCAATGAGGCTGCTTCAGCTGCCCCACGGTCAGCCGGCACCCAGTCAGAAACCGACTGAGACCAGGACGCCTGCCTGCAGCTCCTTGGTAGGCATGGCGACAACGCAGCAGTCAGAACATGATCGCTTCCAGCAAACCTGCTCTGATTGGCCAGGACTTTTCCCCTGCTTTTGCCACCTGGCACTTTATACAAATAGATTTTAGATAGATCTATGCACATTTCAAGTGTCTAATAGAAATTATTCAACTGTTTTAGCAGGATTATAATTTCTACTGCTGTTTTAAAGTGCTTGCAGCTCTTCTGTTTCCTTGCTCCTCCTCCTGCACCCCCTCATCCAAGCACTGTGCCTTGGCACCAAAAAGTCTAACTCTCCTTTGTATTGCTATACTGCTCAATCTAAACCTATCCTTCCTGTATGCTATTTAAATCCTTCTATTTTTTCTTCTCTCCAGCTGCCTGCTCTTGAACGGGGCTGCTTCAGCTCCCCCACGGTCAGCTAGCATCCAGCCAGCCAATGACAGAGACCAGGACGCATGTCAGTAGCTCCTTGGAAGCTGCCTGCCCTTGAATGGGGCTGCTTCAGCTCCCGTATGGGCGGACGGCTCCCAGCCAACCACCGACCGAGACCAGGACACCTGCCTGTAGCTCCTTGTAAGCTGCCTGCTCTTGAACAGGGCTGCTTCAGCTCTCCCACGGTGGGCCGGCACCCAGCCAGCCACCGACCGAGACCAGGACGCCTGCCTGTAGCTCCTTGTAAGCTGCCTGCCCTTGAACGGGGCTGCTTCAGCTGTAACACTGTCGGCCAGCACCCAGTCAGCCACTGACTGAGACCAGGACACCTGCCTGCAGCTCCTTGGTAAGTACGGTGACAGTGCAGCCAATCAGAACACGGGACCATCCAGCAAACCTGCTCTGATTGGCCAGGACTTTTCCCCTGCTTTTGCAGCTGGCACTTTTTACAAATAGATTTTTGGTAGAACTAAGCACATTTCAAGGGTCTAACAGAAGTTTTCCAACTGTATTAGCTGGATTATAATTTCTACTACTGTCTGAAAGTGCTTACACCTCTTGTGTTTCCTTCCTCCTCCTGCACCCCCCCATCCAAGCACTCTGCCTTTGCGCCGAAAAGTCTAACTCTCCTTTGTCTTGCTAAACTGCTCAATCTAAACCTATCCTACATCTATGCTATTTAAGCCCTGCTATTTTTTCTTCCTCCAGCTGCCTGCCCTTGAATGGAACTGCTTCAACTCCCACACAGTTGGCTGGGACCCAGCCAGCCACCGACCGAGACCTGGATGCTTGCCTGCAGCTTCTTGGAAGCTGCCTGCCCTTGAAGGGGGCTGCTTCAGCTCTT
This sequence comes from Neoceratodus forsteri, assembly GCA_016271365.2. Lineage (NCBI taxonomy): Eukaryota > Metazoa > Chordata > Ceratodontiformes > Ceratodontidae > Neoceratodus > Neoceratodus forsteri. Next base: position 311,303,756 of record CM028134.1, on the reverse strand, counting down.
CCACGGTTGGCCAGCACCCAGCCAGCCACCGACCGAGACCAGAACACCTGCCTGCAGCTCCATGGAAGCTGTCTGCCCTTGAACAGGGCTGCTTCAGCTCCCCACGGTCAGCTGGCACTCAGTCAGCCACCGACTGAGAGCAGGACGCCTGTCTACAGCTCCTTGAAAGCTGTTTGCCCTTGAACAGGGCTGCTTCAGCTCCCCCATAGTCGGCCAGCACCCAGCCAGCCACCAACTGACAGCATGACACCTGCCTGCTGCTCCTGGGAAGGTGTGGCGACAGCACAGCCAATCGGAAAATGGTCACTTCCAGCAAACCCTCTCTGGCCAAGACTTTTCCCCTGCTTTTCCCCCCTGTCACTTTTTACAAATAGATTTTAGATCAAACTATGCACATTTCAAGTGTCTAATAGAAGCTTTTCAACTGTATTAGCTGGATTATAATTTCTACTACTGTTTTAAAGTGCTTACACCTCTTCTGTTTCCTTGCTCCTCCTACACCCCCCCCATCCAAGCACTGTGCCTTGGCACCAAACAAGTCTAACTCTCCTTTGTCTTGCTAAACTGCTTAATCTAAACCTATCCTACCTCCATGTTTTTTAAACCCTGCGATTTTTTCTTCCCTCCAGCTCCTGCCCTTGAACGGGACTGATTCAGCTCCCCCACTGTCAGCCGAGACCCAGCCTGCCACCGACCGAGACCAGGACGCCTTTCTGCTGCTCCATGGAAGCTTCCTGCCCTTGAACGGGGCTTCAACAGCACCCACACAGTTGGCCGGCTCCCAGCCAGCCACCAACCGAGACCAGGACACCTGCCTGCAGCTCCTTGGAAGCTGCCTGCCCTTGAGCAGGGCTGCTTCAGCTCCCCATGGTTGGCTGGCACCCAGCCAGCCACCGACCAAGACCTGTATGCTTGCCTGCAGCTTCTTGGAAGCTGCCTGCCCTTGAAGGGGGCTGCTTCAGCTCTTCCACGGTTAGCCAGCACCCAGCCAGCCACCGACCGAGACCAGAACACCTGCCTGCAGCTCCATGGAAGCTGCCTGCCCTTGAACAGGGCTGCTTCAGCTCCCCCACGGTCAGCTGGCACTCAGTCAGCCACCGACTGAGAGCAGGACGCCTGTCTACAGCTCCTTGAAAGCTGTTTGCCCTTGAACAGGGCTGCTTCAGCTCCCCATAGTCGGCCAGCACCCAGCCAGCCACCAACTGACAGCATGACACCTGCCTGCTGCTCCTGGGAAGGTGTGGCGACAGCACAGCCAATCGGAAAATGGTCACTTCCAGCAAACCCTCTCTGGCCAAGACTTTTCCCCTGCTTTTCCCCCTGTCACTTTTACAAATAGATTTTAGATCAAACTATGCACATTTCAAGTGTCTAATAGAAGCTTTTCAACTGTATTAGCTGGATTATAATTTCTACTACTGTTTTAAAGTGCTTACACTCTTCTGTTTCCTTGCTCCTCCTACACCCCCCCCATCCAAGCACTGTGCCTTGGCACCAAACAAGTCTAACTCTCCTTTGTCTTGCTAAACTGCTTAATCTAAACCTATCCTACCTCCATGTTTTTTAAACCCTGCGATTTTTTCTTCCCTCCAGCTCCTGCCCTTGAACGGGACTGATTCAGCTCCCCCACTGTCAGCCGAGACCCAGCCTGCCACCGACCGAGACCAGGACGCCTTTCTGCTGCTCCATGGAAGCTTCCTGCCCTTGAACGGGGCTTCAACAGCACCCACACAGTTGGCCGGCTCCCAGCCAGCCACCAACCGAGACCAGGACACCTGCCTGCAGCTCCTTGGAAGCTGCCTGCCCTTGAGCAGGGCTGCTTCAGCTCCCCATGGTTGGCCGGCACCCAGCCAGCCACCGACCAAGACCTGTATGCTTGCCTGCAGCTTCTTGGAAGCTGCCTGCCCTTGAAGGGGGCTGCTTCAGCTCTTCCACGGTTAGCCAGCACCCAGCCAGCCACCGACCGAGACCAGAACACCTGCCTGCAGCTCCATGGAAGCTGCCTGCCCTTGAACAGGGCTGCTTCAGCTCCCCCACGGTCAGCTGGCACTCAGTCAGCCACCGACTGAGAGCAGGACGCCTGTCTACAGCTCCTTGAAAGCTGTTTGCCCTTGAACAGGGCTGCTTCAGCTCCCCCATAGTCGGCCAGCACCCAGCCAGCCACCAACTGACAGCATGACACCTGCCTGCTGCTCCTGGGAAGGTGTGGCGACAGCACAGCCAATCGGAAAATGGTCACTTCCAGCAAACCCTCTCTGGCCAAGACTTTTCCCCTGCTTTTCCCCCTGTCACTTTTACAAATAGATTTTAGATCAAACTATGCACATTTCAAGTGTCTAATAGAAGCTTTTCAACTGTATTAGCTGGATTATAATTTCTACTACTGTTTTAAAGTGCTTACACCTCTTCTGTTTCCTTGCTCCTCCTACACCCCCCCCATCCAAGCACTGTGCCTTGGCACCAAACAAGTCTAACTCTCCTTTGTCTTGCTAAACTGCTTAATCTAAACCTATCCTACCTCCATGTTTTTTAAACCCTGCGATTTTTTCTTCCCTCCAGCTCCTGCCCTTGAACGGGACTGATTCAGCTCCCCACTGTCAGCGAGACCAGCCTGCCACCGACCGAGACCAGGGCGCCTTTCTGCTGCTCCATGGAAGCTTCTGCCCTTGAGCAGGGCTTCAACAGCACCCACACAGTTGGCGGCTCCCAGCCAGCCACCAACCGAGACCAGGACGCCTGCCTGCCGCTCCTTGGAAGCTGTCTGCCCTTGAGCGGGGCTGCTTCAGCTCCCCATGGTTGGCCGGCACCCAGCCAGACACCAACCAAGACCTGGACCCCTGCCTGCGGCTCCTTGGAAGCTCCCTGTCCTTGAACAGGGATGCTTCTGCTCCTCCATGGTCGGCCGACACCCAGTCAGCCACTGACTGAGACCAGGACACCTGCCTGCAGCTCCTTGGAAGGTACAGCGACAGCGCAGCCAATCAGAATACGGGTGCTTCCACCAAACCTGCTCCGATTGGCCAGGACTTTTCCCCTGCTTTTGCCACCTGGCACTTTTTACAAATAGATTTTAGATAGATCTAAGCACTTTTCAAGTGTCTAATAGAGGTTTTTATACTATATTTGCTGAATTATAATTTCTACTACTGTTTTAAAATGCTTACAGCTCTTCTGTTTCCCTGCTCCTCCTGTAGCCTCCATCCAAGCACTCTGCCTTGGCGCTGAAAAGTCTGACTCTCCTTTGTCTTGCTAAACTGCTCAATCTAAACCTATCCTACCTCTATGCTATTTAAACACTGCTATTTTTTTTTCTCTCCAGCTGTCTGCCTTGAACGGGGCTGCTTAAGCTCCCCCATGGTTGACCGACACCCAGCCAGCCACCGACTAAGACCTGGATGACTGCCTGCAGCTCCTTGTAAGCTGCCTGGCTTTGAACGGGGCTGCTTCAGCTCCACCACGGTCGGCCGGCACCCAGCCAGCCACCGACCAAGATTAGGGCGCCTGTCTGCAGCTCCTCATAACTACTTGCCCTTGAATGGGGCTGCTTCAGCTCCCCCACAGTCGGCTGGCACCCAGCCAGCCACTGACCAAGATTAGGACGCCTGTCTGCAGCTCCTCATAACTGCCTGCACTTGAACGTGGCTGCTTCAGCTCCCCCATGGTTGGCCAGCACCCAGCAAGCCACTGACTGAGACCAGGACACCTGCCTGCAGCTCCTTGCAAGCTGCCTGCCCTTGAATGGGGCTGCTTCAGCTCCCCCATGGTCGGCCGGCACCCAGCCAGCCACCAACCAAGACCAGGACACCTGCCTGCAGCTCCTTGGAAGCTGTCTGCCCTTGAACAGGGCTGCTTCAGCTTCCTCACGGCTGGCTGGCATGCAGCCAGCCACCAACTGAGACAAGTATGCCTGCCTGCAGCTCCTTGGAAGGTACGGCGACAGCGCAGCCAATCGTAACATGGGTGCTTCCAGCAAACCTGCTCTGATTTGCCAGGACATTTCCCCTGCTTTTGCCACTTGGCACTTTTTACAAATAGATTTTAGATAGAACTAAGCACATTTCAATTGTCTAATAGAATTTTTTTTTTTTTTTTGGCTTCTTTACAAATACCTGCTTGTGCCCACCAGTAGCCACAACTCTTAGCCCTTATTTCAATAACAGAAATATATCCTGTTCTTAGTAAAGTGTCATCAGGAGTGTCTCCTGGATTAGATGGATTAACTTATGAATTTTATAATGCCTTTAAAGAAATATTGCCATTCTATTTAAAGGAATGATTTCCTAACCACTAAAAGGGTGTCCCCTTACTTTACGTAAGTTCTGATCATTTTCTTATATATAGCAGGTGATAAAACCCAGTTAAACAATTGGAGGCCGATCACATTATTAAATACGAACTTCAAAATCCTGTCCCACATATTAAACTTACAGTTAAGAACAGTTGCTCAATCTTTAATATCTCCAAGCCAATTCTGTGGTGTACCAGACTGAACCATTCAACAACCTTTAGTTATTCTGAGAGAACTTTGGGAATATTATATAAAGCACCAAAAGACAGGTTTTATTTTCTCCCTGGACCAACGGAAGGTGTTTGATAGAGTACATCATTCCTTCTTGTTTTTATTTGTTTAAAATATAGTTTTCATTAATGTTTTATTATATACAGACCTGCCACTAGAGGGATTCTTGTTCTTTCATTTAAAAAAAAAAGTCTACCCTCTGAAAGACACAGTTGCTTTACTTGCTATATACCTTCCTTCCCGCCCTCCAGATCCTCTCGAACCGGGTAAGACTTTCCTGAACCATGGGACTGCTGACAGCCATGCCATTGGCCCCACAGTATCTGTACCACACCCTGATTGGACGCTCTCTTGCCTCCCGCTCGGGGATTGGCTCTTGAGCCAGCTAAGATTTTGCTCTGCTCAGGGCTGCTGCACCCATTCATTTCTATGGCATACAGCCAAAATTTTATGCCCACCCCCCCCCCGACCTTAACTTTATAGACCTTCCTCCACGCCCCCATGGTAGCTCCGCCCCCACTCATGCTCCATTGGGTACCTATTTTGGAACTCCCCATATTTTGGTTGCCACCTCCCACTCCCTGGCTGCCTGGCCTTCCTGGCTGCATCTTCACTTCCCACTGATCCAGCTACTGCTCTTCCACGCCCTTCTCCTAGCCCCGCCAGCCTGTCTTAACCCCCTTCCTCTGCCTACCCCGAATCCTACCTTAATCATCCACCTCCACCGTTCTCTACCCCCTATTCTATTTCTTCTTGCCTGTCTTCCTCCCCTACTGCACGCCCCAAAAGCCTGCTTTCCCTCCCTCCCCCACAGCTTCTCCATTCCTACATCCTTCCTCCACATAGGCACGCTGCACACTGGTCACTACCCCTTGCTCAGGGTCCATTCTACCACCATGAAACTGTCCTACACCCACACCGGTCCTAGCCCTCCACTCTGGTCCCCCCTGTCTACGCTTACCCTCACCCACTATCGTCGATGCTCGGCAACTTCCCAAGATGCTAGCAGGCGAAAGCATTCCCTTAAAGAAATACACCACAGCTCCTTGAGGCTAGTCCTCATCCTCCTAATGCTGTCAGGCAATGTGCACCCAAACCCAGGCCCATTCTGCTTTAAAGTCACTAATCTGAGCAAGCCTTTGGGTGCCCTCTCATTCATATCAATCAACATCTGCAGCCTCCTTCCTAAAATGGATGCCCTACAGGCCTTCACCAGCCAACACTGCCCTGACATCCTGGCAGTTGTCAAAACCTGGCTCATGCCATCAGTACCGGACCATGCAATCAGCCTTCCTGGCTACAATGTCTTTAGGCTGGATCGCCTCTCCAAAAGAGGCGGGGGCTGCGCTCTCTACCTAAAATACTGCATACAGGGGCACCACATCATTACCTCACTCCAACCCACAACTGCTCAGATACTGCCAGTGAGAATCCTCCTCGGAGCCCAAAACAAAACCCTCACTGTTGCCACTATCTACATCCCTCACAAAAAAACAGGGAACTGGTCTAACAGGTGTTCTTGACTTTGTAAAATCACTCCCATTGGACACCAAATCCATCCTTCCAGGCGACTTCAACATCAACTGGCCTGCTGCTGATGCTGGTGCACACAGGGATACCGTTGCTGTGGCGAACATCACACAAATGGTTGACTCACCAACCAGGAAAAATTACAGGACCGGCACCAGCACACTCTTGGACTGGATCCTTACCAGTCACCCATCGTGGATATCTAACACTAATGTCCTCCCTGACTCTCTCAGCGACCACTTCCCTGTTAGCTTCACCTGGTCAAATAAATTCATCAAACAACCACCAAAAACTATCACCAGCAGGGTTCTACCCAGTGGTCACCTTCCTCAACTCAAATCCCACTTCCTCCATCAAGACTGGTCCCCTATCTTCAATGCAACCAATGTAAACACTGCCTTGACCACTTCATAAACATCTTCACTGTGGCTGTGACACATATGCTCCTATTAAGAAACACAAAGTCAAATCACTCAGCAACCCTTGGCTCACAGGTGACCTCCTCAGGATGCTAAAAACAAGAGACCACCTATGGGAGCTGGGCAGAAAATCTGGAAGGCAAAACAACATCCAAAACTACAAACATGCCCTCAATGACTGCACCAAAACCATCCAGCAAATGAAGTCCACCTACTATAAGCATGCCCTCACAAACTCCTGGGGCAATGGTTGGGAATTCTGGAAGAACATAAAGGAACTCACCGGGAAACCCCCAAACCCCCCCCCATCAATATGGAACATCAACGGAACCACAACCCTCAACCCAAAAACCATTGCGGATACCTTTAACAAGGCCTTTACTGACCTCAGCGCTGTCCTACCCCAGGATTACTTCAAAGATGGTGAAGCCCCTCTGTCCACAATGAACACTACTCCCACCAGCTCGCCCCACTTCTACTTCAAAGCAGTCAAGGCTCACCAAGTATGCAAATATGTTACCAAAGTTCTTGGTAAATCAAGATTCAGTAATGACTCCCTCAATCTCAAAATCCTGTCTCTCACACTTGATGAAGTGCTTAGTCCTCTGACCAGAATTTTCAACCACTGCCTCAGCCTTAGCCAGTTTCTGGACAGATGGAAATCTGCCACTGTCACCCCAATCCATAAAATTGGTGATAAAACTGCCCACAATAACTACAGACCTATCTTCCTACTACCCCCACTCTCCGAGGCACTAGAACACCTCGAATGGACCAGCTCACAGAATACCTGGATACGTGCAACGTCCTGTGCAAGCAACAACACGGGTTCCGCAAAGGTCATAGCACCTCCACAGCCCTACTTGAATTCACTGGCACAATCCACAACGCACTTGACTCCGGTGAACTACTAGGCTCAATCTACATTGACTTAACTAAAGCCTTTGACACCGTCAGTCACTGCCTACTGCTTGTCCAGCTTTTGAACACTGGGCTGTCAACTGACTCCATTGGCTGGTTTAAGAGCTACCTTGAAGAATGGTCCCAAACAGTAAGAATAGCTGATACACTCTCAGACCCCAGACCGGTCCACTCAGGAGTCCCCCAGGGCTCCATTCTGGGACCCCTCCTCTTCAGCCCATTCTTAAACTCACTACCATACAGCTGCCCAGAACAAATAATTCTCTATGCCGATGATGCTGTGATCCTCACCTTGGATCCTGATCCAATCCAATTACAAAATAAACTTCAGCAGGCCTTCTCCTCCATCGGTTCCTGGTTCCTAAATCATAAACTGCTTCTCAATCAGAAAAAAAAATGTCTATGGTCTTCTGCGGCCCCCACAACAAAAACAAACAACTATACCTCTCCATTGCAACCAAACAAGGAGCCATCCTAGAGCAAACACAATCGCTCAAGTACCTCAGCATCACCCTTGATCCCCACCTCTCATACGCTGTCCATATCAGCAATGTTGCAAAGTCTGACAATGCAAGGTTAGGCATATTATTCTGGCACAGGAAATACCTAACCCCAGAAGCACTGTCAGTGGCCTTCCAAAGTCCATCGTTATCATCATAGACTATGGTCTTATCATATATGGGTCAGCAACTACCACTGCTCTCAAACATATCATGACCTCCCTGAATAAGGTCTGTTGTCTCATCACTGGCTCACATCACCATACCCACACATGTGACCTTTATTCCCAATCTGGATGGCTTCAACTGGATGAACGCATAAAATAACAAACCTGCATCACGGCCAAGAAAATTATAATGGGGATTGCCCCACCTGGTGTCTGTGCCCTCCTTAAGCCCAGACATAGGAACGTCACTACAAGGAGATCCAATTCCCATCTACTACATATCCCATGATGTCGAACGACCCAAGGACAAAGATCATTTGCCTATCGGGCATCCAACTGGCTCAACTCTCTTGGCAGTGACATAGTGACCGCTCCAGCACTCAGCCTCTTCAAGTCCAAGCTGTGCCTCTCACTGCTTGTATCCTGCGATTGTCCATCTTAACATTGCCACCATTCCAGCTGCACATGCCCCAGCACCCAGCACTTACAATCAGTCTTTGCACCCCAGCACCTTACCTGTCATATTCCCTCAACAAGGCCCCCTGGCTGCACTGTCTCCCACCCTTGCACACCTCCCCCCTGCATCTCCACTCCTGCCCCACCTCAACCACCTCCCATACTCCCCCTTACCCCCTGCACCTCCTTCCCCTCGATCTCCTACCCTCACTTCCCCCACCCACCTCCTTCCCTTGTCTTGCTCATAGCTCAAGTCTTTGTACTGGTTATTGCATGTCTGTAAGTCAATGACTATATGTTTGTAACTAAAAATGATGACTGTTGCACACACTGATGTGGAACTTTTGTAAAAGAGCCTCGGCTCAAAGGTATTGTAATCCTAGATTGAAATAAATAAATAAAATACAGGAAATGAATGAAATATTCGGTAAGTGGAATTGTGTCTGCATAGCATATTTTAAAAGTGTTTTGGTAATACCATAAAATAATAGTGGTCACATACATGACAGTGATAACAGCAAAGAGGCAGGAAACTACCGCCCTCTCAGTCTCATCTCGGTGGTGGGCAAGATGATGGAATTGCTCCTCAAGGAAAGAAAAGTAACATTTCTGGAGGAAACAGATCAGCAGGATGCCAATCAGCTTAACTTCACAGTGGTAAGGTCCTGCCAGACAAAGCTGATTGAGTTTTTAACTTGGTTACTAGGACTGTGGACCAGGTGGGAGCTGTGGAAGTTATCTACCTTGACTTTAGCAAAGCCTTTGACTCAGTCCTTCACAGAAGGCTGCTAAATAAACTAAAGCATATAGGCATTGGGCAAGAAGTAATATCATGTGTGAGTAGCTGACTTGAATTGAGAACTCAATCAGTGATAGTAAATGGGGCAGCATCAGGGACTAGGGAGGCGACCAGCTGGGTGCCACATTGGTCCATCCTGGAACCATTACTCTTCAATGTTTTCATCAGAGACACCGCAGAGGAATTGATTGGGAAGGTGTGCCTGTTTGCAGATGAGACAAAGCTCTGCAACAGAGTGGACACTGCACAGGGGGTGGAGCAAATGAAAAGCTCAGAACAGACTGACCAAACTCCCCAAAGTCCCTGGGGTTTCAGCAGAAAATCACAGCCTTTGATTGGTTGAATTGTACTGCCCATCATTAAATTTATTAAACATTAGCCCACCACAAGTACCTACTTGATTAATATGTCATATCCTTAAATAGCATACTCCAAAACCCCAAAATAGAAACAGCATGGTATAGGAGAGTGAGAGGGTGCAATATTGCGATTGGGCCTGTGCGCAGTACTGCACCCTCTCACTGTCACAGGCAGAGGATAAGACCTCTGCTGGGACAGAGATCCACCGAGCAGCTGCTGTGTCTTGATGGGATGAGCCACTGGCAGCAACAGAGGTAGGCAGTGCATTTGGGAGCGGGTTTGATTCCTGGTCCCAGATACATGGAATTTTTCATTTTTTCACACTTTGTGCGATATTTACTTTTAACCACCCCCCAGAGAATGATCATTCACATATCTGGAATGTAGTCACGGTATGGGCTGCAGCCATTAGCTCATGCTGTGAACAATGGGTGTGCAGCTTCCAGCAGCCGAGATAGCGGGGCGGTGGGGCGGCAGGTGGAGTGGGTGCTGCCACCCGCTGGCTGGCCGGGGAGTGGGGTGGTGGGGCTCAGTGGGTGGGTGGGGAGGGGATACACTGAGACCACCAGGGTACTAGGTCCTTTCTTATGTTTTGCAGATGCCCGCAATTGGGCAGAGTGAGGTCCACTGAACCACCAGGGATATTGGCGGGGGGGGTGATTTAAACAGATGCCTGTGATCAGGCAGCGATCGGTCCACTGGACCACCAGAGATATTGGATGGTGGAGTTATTTTACTGATGCCCGTGATGGGGCACATAGCGGTCCACTGGACCACGGGGAATATTAGACAAGGATTTATTTTGTAGACAAATGCCCACAATCAGGAACATAGCGGTCCACTGGACCACCAGGGATATAGGACAGGGGGGTTATTTAACCAGATGCCCGTGATCAGGCAGCACTCGGTCCACAGGACCACCAGGGATATTAGACAAGGATTTTTGTTTTAGACAACTGCCCGCGATCGGGCTGCAGGGGGCGTTGGTCCCCATCAGCTGCTGCCTGGCAGGGTGCCAGGCGTAAGTCATCGGGGATTGTTGCACCTGCATGCTAATGGGATGCAAATGGGGCCATAATGACATGCAAATGGCCCCATGTGTGCCTTGCATAAATTATGGCCCCATTTGCATGTCCCCTTTTGAATATTGCAGGTGCTGTGAATGGCGCAATGACACTTGTGCTAGCGCATTTCCATGCTCCACTCTGGCCACTTGCGCTGGTGCAGTGCCACTGCGCCATGCACAGTGGGGGTGGCCAGGGTGTGATAGTCAAAGCTGCTGAGCCATAGCACAGCTCTGTTGAATATCACCCAGGCCACACCCCTGCACAACCAAGTTGAGCTGCACCCAGGCTTGCGCCACAGCCTGGCACAGTTTGAATATCCGGGCCTAGGTCCATAATTAATTTAATAATAGAAAACAGAAAGTAAAAAAAAAGATTCCTCTTCCAAATGTGGTAATGTCACTAGAGGGGTCCTCCCAGGGTCCATTCTGGGACTAACCCTATTCAACATTTATATCAGTGATATGGACAGAGGAGTGATTGTGTAAACTTTCAACTAAACTATTGTATAATCTTAAATACAGTACATGTGCTGTATGTAAACTGGTGCACTTCACAAACTGCCTACTTTATGTATACCTGTTTGCCATATTATTCTGTCTTGTATTTTGTGTATAGAACCTGTCTCCTGCACCATGTGTCTATTTTCAACTTAGAACCTTTGTAAAAGTGCCTCTTGGCTCAAAGGTATTAATCTTAACCCAAAATAAATAAATAAATGGTTGGTCTGCAAAATTTGCAGACAAAGCAAAACTGGGGTTATAACAGAATCAGAAAACAATGGGGAAGTACTACAAAACAACAACTACATTAGAAAATAGGGCAGTAGTCTTGGGTATGAAGTTTATACCTGAAAAGTGAACAGTGCTGCATTGTGGGAAGAAGAACCCCCAAAACAGAGAACAATTCGTGGGTTTTACTCTTGGTAGCAATTCTAAAGCAGAAGATGTGGGTGTGTTGTGACTGATGACCTTAAGTGGACAGAACAAAAAAGCATGTCATGTAACAGTGTATCAAAAAATATAAAGAGTAGGGATGAAGAGGTCCTAATGCCACTATAAAATTTCATGGTGAGACTCCATAGAATGCAGTGCAGGTCTGTAACCTGCATACATTACGTGAACTTAATAAAATAGAAAAAGTTCAGAAAAGATGCACCAAAATGATTAAGAACCATGAATCAAAATACTACCCAGAGACTGAGGCCTTGAACCTGTACTCGCAGGAAAGGAGAAGACAAAGTGATGATATGTTCCTGGCTAACAGTGTCAGTAGGGACAAAAATTTAGAAAAAGCCTTGCATAGGAAACAAATATAACATTGTAGGCACTAGAACCTTGCAGAAAGGGAAAATTACAAATGAATTGAATTCTGACTGAATTCTATGAAATGTCATGACATTCCTCAAAATTTCATATAATTTATTAAATTTATTAATTTGGTCATAATTCAACTACCTATTAAGCAAGAGAACTGAAATTTGGAAAGACTGCTTGCTGATAGGTGTTCTAATTGTGTGCCAGATAGCATTGCATTAAGATGCATTGTCTCAAAATTATAGGTGTTCAAAGTCTGTCATTTTATTTTTTGTGGGAAATGTCATGAACATTTTTATCTGCATGTAACTCAGGCACCTTCCTATCTAGAAATCTGAAACTAGGTACATGTATTTCACCTGCATGTCTGCAAAATTTATATCATTTTGATGAATGCTTTCAAAATTGTACTGAAATAACTAAAACCTAAATTTTGGCAAAATGTTTTGCTACCTATAGCACAGTCCCCTTTGTAGCTTGAGACTTAAAACCTGGTGCATATACCAATGTTCCACATTTCTGTAAAGCCCAAAAATGTGGAGAAATTTGGATAAGAAATATTAAAATTAGATGGAAATAACTGAAACTTAAATGTTGATTACATGTTTGAACACCTGTAACATAGACCCCTTTCAATCTAGATCTCTGAAATGTGGTACTCTTATGAAGGCCATTACCTGTATACCTGCCGAATGTGGTATTATTTGGATATATACTTTGAAAATTTTTCAAAATAACTGAAATTTGAAATTTGGTGAAATTCTGAGGAATTTTAGAAATGTATTAATTTGGTCATAACTCGGTCGTCTATTGCACTGGGGACATGACATTTGGTATTATTAATTAGTGATAGGGGTTCTAACAGCATGCCAAATATCATGACATTAGGACACATTTCAAAATTATAGGTGCTCAAAGTCTGTCATTTTATTTTCTGTGGGAAATTTCATGAAAACATTTATCTATATATATACCTCAGGCATCTTTGGAGCTAGAAATATGAAAAGGCACAGATACAGATACAGATATAGATATAGATATAGATATAGATATAGATATAGATATAGATATGTAGTAATAACTCATATATCTGTAAAACGTTATAACATTTTGATGAATGCTTTCAAAATGAGACTAAAATAGTGAACTTCTAAATGTTGGGAAAATGTTTGGCCACCTATACCATAGCACCCTTTAAAGTTTGGGACTTGAAACTTTGTGCACATACCATTGTCAAATGTGTCTCTAAATCCTGAAACTGTTGAGAAATTTGGATAACAAATGTTAAAATTAGATGGAAATTACTGCAAATTTAATTTTGATTAAATGGTTGGCCACCAATAGCTCAGCTCCCTTTCAATCTAGGACTCTCAGATTTGGCACATTTATGAAAGCCATTAGCACCTGTGTATCTGTTATTTGTTATAATTTGGATACACACTTTGAAAACTAGACCAGAATAAATGAAATTCAGAATTTGTCAAAATTCCACAAAATGTTTTACACAAATTCCACAAGATTTTATGGAATCATAATGGTAATTCCAAAGGCATTATCCAGGTGGAATTTTATATTATGCACCACTCTAGTTAGCAGCAGATCGCATAATTAAAACTGGAAAGTAGAATTATTCAAGTCAGACTGGATGAAATATTGGTTCTCACAAAGAGTGTATGTTGGTGGAACTCTTTACCTAAGGAAGTCATCTGAAGTAAAACATTTGTTACTTTCAAACACAAACTTGACAGTCATATGGAAATACAGTTTTAGTCAAGAATAGCTCTGTGAGGACAGACAGACAATTAACAAGGACATATTCCTAATTTTGTCTGTACGTAATAAATGTGTAACCATGTCACACCATGGGCTCCCATACTGGTGTCAACCAATGCCTGGCCTCACAGGTGTGCAGGACAAGGCCTGAGGCATGGCGGGAAGAACAAGTCAAATGTTTCCATCTGCCAGGGTACCAGGCCGCTGTGGTGCAGGGATGCTGATCAGTGAATCTGCCCTGCATGTTGATCATGTGTGCAAATGACAGCCACTGGAACCACACCCTGGGGCAGTTATGCAACACCCAGGCAGAGCATATTGTATCCCACCATGCAACTGCCCAAAGGTGAGGTGTATAGCTGCAGTTCCCGTTTTTGGTTTTTATGTAGTTATTTTTGTTTATTTAAGTTATTTCCTTATTTAGAGACTGTTCATTTTGCTTTTTTCTTTCATTTTATTTTGTGTGCCTTATTTTGGTTTGGTTTTCGGTAACAGTGATTTTGTGCTGTGCTGCGCTGTGGGGGTGAACCAGTGCTGTGCTGTACTATACTGAAGAGTGAGCTGTGTTGTGGAGTGATCCAGTGCCTGATTATTTGTTGCACGGCTTACTCCCCAAAGAACGAGGAGATGTGAGGAGGACTTTCAGAGTCACCGGGGAGCAGGATTGATTGCCGTGTGGACCATTTTCCCCGTGCCACTACAGTGTTTGCAAGATTGTTGGGATGCTGTAAATGTGCGACTGGGGATTTTGAGTCCACTGGTCAGTCAGTGTTGTCTGGGGCCATCTGATGGGGGTAACCTCGAGGATTTGGATGTAAGGATTGCTGCCTCTGGATATAGCCATCTGAATTGCAGGAATTGGATTATTCTTGCTTCTGCTCCTGAAACTCTTGAACTGTTCCTGAGATCTGGGAACGTTTTTGGACTATCGTTGGCCGACCCTATGGAAACAGATTTAGGGGATTAGTGGCTCAATTCACTGTGAGTAATTAGACCTGAACTGGATGATGCCTACAGACTGGTCTGCGGCAGCTCCAGGGCTGGTACCTATACCAGTCTAGTAGCCAGCGGTTTTGGTGCTTTGGCCCTTGTGTCTCCCAGGGGACCGATTAGTTTGGGTTTCATTGGGGCTCCAAGAGTAGTTGGCATTGCCCGAGCGTGGACCTTGGGCCAGATTTTCTGGACTCTTCCTGCAGTGGACCTGATCTAACTCTGAAGAGTTTTTCTGGTCCTCCTCCTGCTCTTGCTCCTGTTCCTGTTACTGGTTTGACTTTTAAGCTTCATTTTAAGACATTTATTATTTATTTTTGCAAGTTCAAAACTCATTTATTCTTTGGCAGTGAGAGTGCCATTATACCCTTGGGCCCTGATAGTGGGAGTATCAATGGTCTTGGTTTAAACTGTGGTATTATTAAAGGATGTTTGCACTATTACTGTAGGAAAAATTGTCATATAGGTCTGGACTTAACTACATTATTATTCAGGACTTTTATTATTACTGTTGGAAAGACTGTTGCCCAGGGGTTGTCCCTGAGGACATCTTTAAATATCCTGTGATGTAGTGAGAGGACTACCACGATTTATACCAGCTGGTCTTTTCTTTTTTATTTTTGATTATATTTTGTTTTCTTTACTTATTGATGTTTGTTAATTTTTTAGTGTTTTACTCTGAGCAGTGAGAGTGTTCTGGGATGGGGACGCGCTGTTTTATTGTTTATTTAATGTTGTATCTGTATTTTGTGGTTTTTAGAAGTTTGGGGTATAGTGCAACTTGTTTTGGGTAATTTTCTGGGATTTTGCTGTCTAATTTGTTTTTTGAGTGGTGGAATGTGCCTGCCGGACCCCTCGGTCTTACGTTATTCGGCCTCCTCTCTCCATGCCCTCTATCCGTTCTCCCCTTCTCCTCTGCCCTGTGTTATTTATCAACACTGTCAGACATTGGGCATCATTCGTAGGAGAAGGGGGAGTGAATGTGGTGGAGGGCATGGACATTGGAGGTAGAAAGAGGGGAGCTCTTGCATAGGGGTGGTTAAGGCCAGGAGACACCCTGGGGCAAAATGAAGTCTGGAATGTGATGACCCATGTCTAGTCCCCATACCCAAGGGCACCGTCTTTTTAGATGGGCATTTAGTTGGGATGACTCAAAACCCCGTTCAACTCGGGACTGTGTTACGCAATGTCAGATCTATCAAGAACAAACTGCAATTATTGCAGATTTTTTTGGAACAGCTGATCTGGCATGCATCACTGAGACCTAGCTGGATGAAAATGCTGGCCCCATTTTGGAGGCAGCAATTTCTGTCAGGTACTTGGTGATCCACTGCCCAAGATTTGACCTGGGAGGGGGGTAGTGGTCTGTTTTAAGGCTGAATTGGACATGGATGTTCCAGTTGAGGAGGCTAAATCCTTTGAATGTACCATGGTAGCTGGAGTGGGTTGCAGGATAGCTCTTGTCTACTGTCCACCCGGGGATGGGAAGTAATTCCTGCAGGAAGTGGCAGATTTCGTCACTGACATGGCATTGGAGTCACCCAGAGTGATGGTCCTGGGCAAATTCAATGCCCGGGTCAATGACAAACTCTCTTCATTTGGCCCGCACTACCTCCAGATGATGTTATCACTGGGCTTCACTCAGATTGTTTCCTCAGCTACCCATAATTGTGGTCATTTCCTGGATTTGGTCTTCCTCCTGGGGATCGAGACATCTGATTTGGGGGTGGAACCGGTCAGCTGGTCTGATCACTGCACCATGAGGTTCAATTTTCATGCCCCCCCCTTTGTAGGTCTGCCCCTGTGGAGATGGTCAGCTACCACCCCTTACGGGATGTGTGCCCTGAAGACCTGATGGTGGTGATTGACCTCTCTGAGTTCTCTGATGCCAGCTCAAGTCCAGAGTTGTTGGTTTGGGCTCATAATAATGCCATTTCCTCAGCCCAGGACTTGATAGCTCCTGCCCATGTTCGTCCCCTCTCACTCCGCCCTCGTGCCCGTTGGTTTGACAGGTCCTTGAGGGAGTTGCAGCGTGTGGGTCATAGGTTAGGGCATCGTTGGCAGAAATATGCCCTGGTAGTTGACCACTTTAGTTTGGAGGAGCATTATCAGCTCTACCAATCAGCGATTTCCCGTAAGAAGGCAGAGTTCCTGTCCAGGGAAATCGCTGTTGCTCAGAATTGACCGGCTCAGCTCTTCCAAACTGTGGACAGGTTGCAGTTGCAGTGAGCTTTTTCACAAACTGAGTGTGATGAGCTTGCTCAATTCTTTGCAAATAAGGTGGCCAACATCAGGTCAGAAATCCATCTGACTCGTCCTATGGGTGATGCGGTTGATCACTGTTTAGCCACTATTCCTTGTACTTCCTGGAGTTCTTTTGACCTGCCGGATGTCGAAGACATTATGAGGATTGTCCAGGGGATGCACCCTATGTGCTGTAGTTTAGATCCAGGCCCAACTTCCCTGATTTTGGGTTGTTATGAGATCATTGGCCCTGTCTTGGCTCAAATTGTCCGGTGCTCCTTGGAATCAGGTGAGTTTCCAAGCACCCTGAAGGAGGGGGTGGTGACAACTCTCCTGAAGAAAGCTTCATTGGACCAGGACATTTTTGCCAACTACAGACCTATCTCGAACCTTCCCTTTTTAGGTAAGGTTATTGAGAAGTAGAGGCAGTGCAGTTGGAGAACCATTTGACCATCCATAATGTCTATGGACCTCTCCAGTTGGGTTTTCATAAAAGACACAGTACTGAGACTGCTCTGGTTTGGGTGCTCAAGTGTTCTCCTCATGGCGAGAGATCAGAGAAACTGCTCCATCTTGGTTCTCCTTGATCTCTCCTCAGCCTCTGACACTGTAGACCAAGGGGTGCTGCTCGATCACCTGAGGTCCATCTGTGGCCTGTCAAAAACAGTGCTGTGATGGGTTTCTTCTTTCCTTGCTGGTAGAACGCAGAGAGTTGTGTCTGTTTTTTTTCCCCTGATTCTTTCTCTCTGTCCTGTGGGGTTCCTCAGGGTTCTGTGCTGCCCCCATGTTGTTTGCAGTGTATGTGCTACCCCTCAGAGACATTGTAAGATGGTATGGGCTGCGGTTTCACTGCTTTGCTGCTGATACCCAGATATACCTGTCTTTTGCTCCTGACCAGGCTAGTGTGCTCTCAGTATTTAATAACTATCTAGTTGAAATCTAAGACTGGATGAATTCGAGCTGGTTGAAATTGAACGGGAGAAAGACTGAGGTTATGGTGGTGGACCTGGGTAGCAAGATAGAGAAGTTGAGGGTCGATCAGCCCTCTGGAATATATCTGGGGGTGAGAGATCCTTACCTCTGAATGGGTGCTCGACCTTGGAATCATGCTTGATGATGGGCTGATCCTTCATCATCAGGTGTCAGCAGTCATCAAATCAGTCTTTTACCATCTTCAGAATGTTGCCAGGGTCAAACGCCTTGTTCTGTCCAGTGACCTGCAGGTATTGATCCACGCCTTTGTGACCTCTCGGCTTAACTACTGTAACTACCTTTATCTAGGGCTTCCTGGGGTTGATATCCACCGCCTGCAGCTAGTGCAGAATGCTGCTGCACGGTTACTGACAGGGGTTTCTAGGAGTTCACATATTACCCTGTGCTGCGCTATCTGCACTGGCTGTTGATTCAGTGGCGGATCACCTTTAAAGTAGGCTTGTTGACCTACAAAGCCCTACATGGTCTTGGTCCTGACTATTTGAAAGAGCTCCTAATTCCCTACAGCCCTGTGCGACAGCTCCGCTTGGCTGACAAGGGGTTGTTGGAGATTCTGAGGGTTATTCTGAAATCTTCTGGGGCCTGTGCTTTTGCTTTTGTGGCTCCTACCCTCTGGAATTCTCTGCTCCATCAGCTCCAGAAAAGTACGACCATTGGGGGTTTTAAGCAGGCACTGAAAATGTTTTTGTGGATATTGGCATTTTCAGAAATATAATGGATTTTATTGTTTTATTATTTTATATCCTTTGTATCATCTGACGATTGTTTTAATGTACAGTGCCTTGATATTTGAAAGGTGCCTTATAAATAAATATTATTATTATTACATAATAGTTGTGATATAATGTTGCAGGTCCAGTGTGCCATGGCCTTGCCAACTGCTACCTTATCTGACAGCTGCGTATCACCATCCCTCTGCAGGATGCAAGAGATACATTTAAAATGGAAGGACCTCAAGTTCAAGTAGAGGTTGAAACTGATGGACATGCAGAGGAGTGGGAACAGTGGCCTGAAGGAGTTAATAAAGGATTTCCTATACTTCAACAAGCTGCACATCATGCTGGGCACAAAGACACTATCAGTGGCACCAACAGTGGGAATTGACTCAACACCACAAATGGAACACATGAAAACAAACAAAGATAGGTGAGCACAAACAGCCCACAGTTATGCCACCAGAATGATTGACAATGGATCCCAATCAGTGGGACAGTGCCATGGCTATGGTGTCATGTACAGGAATATAGCAGTAGTAGTACAGCATATCTAGAGAATGGGCAACATGCAGTGCCACCCAGTATGAATAACAAGTTGCAGACACAACAATACACATACTGTGTCAATCACTGATAAAGCAGGCTGTCCCATGGTATATGACCATGCAGCCACTAACAGTACCCACACCAGTGGCATGTCCTCCATAAACATGAACATACTTGTCCACATACAGTAGTAGCAATCTAAGAGGTGAGTACCATCGTTGTATTACTAAGCTAATGGTCGGTCACACAAGTCATAGTCTACATTTTCTGTAATGTGACTTTGTCTCAGTATTTTCCCAGCAGTACCAGAGTGTTACTCAACTCTTAGATGACTATCAGTTAACACCAATAACATGCCTCCATAATGCATAGGGAACAAGTACTGCCACTGTAAGGTATGTTGTAGGGGTGCAAATGGTGGCCAGCTGGGATGCAGCTGTATGTGTCAGCTAACAACAGTTATCAGCATGGAGACATATAGTTTAAAGGCAACCATTCCAGTTATAGTCCCATGCCTAGTGCATGCAGAGTGTCCCCATGCAGTGCTCAGACAGCACCTATAACAACATGTGCAATTAATTGTGCACGCCAATATAGATATCCACCATGGGCATTATAAGCACATGCTCTCCATGCGTAAAGCACCATCCATACATGATATACATGCTGAACATGGCAGGCTAGTATGCGTAACAAAAAGTGGTGCACCATAGCCAGGGACTGTACAGTGGGATGGCCATACACATGTCTATGCTGCTGTGTACAGTACAGAACATGGAATACCCTCATGTGCCCAGCACCCAGTGCATAACTGTAATACCAGTCAGTGTCCCCAAGATGTCTGAAATAAACAAAAAGACATGGTTGCTCTGTAATATATTGTTTAATCATGCCACACAGTCTGGTTATAGATTACAGTACTGATGGACTTGGTATAAATCTAAAGGTACCCCCATACATCAGCAGGAACAGCTTGGGCAGAACAGGCCTGTGTGTATGTTCCATGATAGGCCATCAGAGTCCATAATAAGTAGATGTGCAGTTACATCACTGCACATCCATCCATTTATAAACTTAATGACATCACTGGCATCATTGGGTACTGCATGAGGGCTGCAGAACACCCCTGGCAAAGGGACATTTCCCCTGCTGTGCTGGAACAAGTGGCCATATAGCTTTAACTCAATATTCATTACAAGTTCACATGTCCATTCCATAATCATCTGCCGGTCTCATGCCCAGTAGACAGGCCAATGTGCACCACATACCCATTACTGCTTCCTTGGTGCAAACAACAGACAGCACTTATCATTTCCCATTCAACATCAGTGTCTGCTAGAGCAGTGGCCCTGCATTGAGCTCCTGTGGACCATAAGACTGGCAGCAGGGGAATGCAAACTCTGGCCACCATGGTGCACACTAAAGTACAAGGTAGCTGCCACACATAGGTAGACTATAACCTACGCATGTGGGTGCAGTGTGGTTGTAAAGTGTTCACAGAAGCAACCAAAGGTGTGGTCCCCAGCATTGCAGCCCCTACAGTGTATAGGCAACTGCTGCCATGTACTTGGCCCCCAAATGTATCCATGTGGGCAGGTCACAGGTGGGCCCACCCACGCTGGCCTGTCCTAGCATTTTCCACAGACGTACCTGCCCCCAGCATGCTATGGACACCGAATACCCCCAGTACTACTCTGCAGGCCAATGACAAAATACTGCATAACTATTATTTCCTTGTCCTGGAAATGGACAAGTAAATGAGAGAAGGCATCCTTATAATGACAGAAAAAGGGGAGATATTGTTGATGGGGGACCTGAATATGCCAGATGTTAACTGGAGCACATTTGCTGTAGTCACATCCAAGAGCAGGGTCAGTCTTGATGCCCTACAGGGGGCATGTCTCAGACAGTTAGTGTTGGAACCCACTCAGGAGGGAGCAATCTTAGACTTGGTACTCTCAAATGGGGACAGAGAGAGGATCTCACATTTAGAATTGGGTAGCCATATGGGAACAAATGACCACCAGTGTGCTTCACGATAAACACAGCTGTAGAGACAAGCCATACAAAAGCGAGGGTACTGGACTTTAGAAGGGCTGGCTTTGGCAAAATGGGAGAGTGCCTATGGAATGCACTAGGAAATGGGCAGGAAGGAGGGGTGGAGGAACAATGGGGTAAAATCAAAACTGCCATCACAGAGGCAACAAGTCTTTGTGTGAAGCAAATAAACAAAATAAAATGAAGGAAAAAAAACACTATGGTTCTCAAAAGAGGTGGCGGGGAAGGTTAGGGAGAAAAAGATAGCATTCAGGAAGTATAAGGAATCACAGAAGCAGCATGACAGAGAACTGTATCAGTTAAAGCAGAAGAAAGCAGGGAAGAGAGTCAGAATAGCAAAGGCCCAAACCGAGGAAAAGATAGCCAACTCAGTTAAGAAAGGGGATAAAACCTTTCATACTGTAGGTACATTAGGGAGCAAAGAAAGACCAAGAGAGGGATAGTGAGGCTTAATAAAGGAAAAGGGGATGGGCAGAGGGTGACAGTGAAAAGGCAGAGATACTGAACAAATATGTTTGTTCAGTATTCACAAAAGAAGAAGAGGGGGAGGTACCTAATCCAAACAATAGAAGCACTCTGGATAGGGGGGTTGATACCTGTCCATTCAGAGGAGAAAGGGTCCTGAAAGAACTCCTAAAACTGAAGGTGGACAAAGGAATGGGGCCTGATGGGATTCACCCCATAATTCTAAAATAACTAAAGGGAGAATTAGTGACACCTCTGACTATCCTTATTAACAAATCATAGGAGGATGGAGTGGTACCTGAGGACTGCAGGAGGGTGGATGTGACTCCCTTTCACAAAAGTGGGAGCAAGGCAGATGCAGGAAACTACAGACCTGTTAGTTTGACCTCAGTGGTAGGGAAAATAATGGAATCACTTCTGAAAGAAAGAATTGTTGAGTACCTGGAGGCCAGTGGGGCACAGGACCCAAGGCAGCAGGAAGGTCATGTCAGATGAATCTAATAGATTTCTTTGACTGGGTGACCAAAGTATTAAACCAGGGAGGGGGCTGCGGATATGGCCTACCTAGACTTTAGCAAGGCATTTGACACAGTCCCACACAAAAGATTAATAAACAAGCTAGTCAGCCTGGGAGTGGGTCCCAGGGTGGTAGCCTGAGTAAAAAATTGGCTGAATAACAGGACACAGAGGGTAATAGAAAACGGAGTCCACGTCAAAGAAAGGGGGGGTACTAGTGGGGTACCTCAGGGTTTAGTACTGGGACTGGTCCTCTTTTAATGTCTTTATAGGTGACATTGCGGAGGGGCTAGAAAGAAAGGTATGCCTCTTTGCAGACGGCTCAAAGATCTTCAACAGGGTTGATACACGGGGGGGAGGGGATGAGATGGGACTTGGCAAGGTTGGAGAAATGGTCAAATGTATGGCAGCTTAGATTCAGTGCAAAGAAGTGCAAAGTAATGCACCTGGGAAACAAAAACCCAGGGGAAGAGTGCACATTGGGGGTGGTTACTAGCAACAATAAACATGGAAAGGGACCTGGAGGTAGTCATATCAGGTGACCTAATGGTAGGCAAGCAATGTGAGAAGGCAGTAAAGAGGGCTGAGGGGATGCTGGGATGCATAGAGAGAGGCATCACCAGTAGAAAACAGGAAGTTGTCATCCCCATGTACAGACAGTTGGTGAGACCCCATCTGGAGTGCTGTATGCAGTTCTGGAGACCCCATCTCTGCAAGGACATAGACAGTATGAAGGTGGTCCAGACCAGGGAAAATAGAATGGTGCAGAGTTTGCACCAGAAGCCATATGAAGAGAGACTAAAGGAGCTTAATATGTATACTTCGAGGAAAGGAGGGAGACGGGGGACATGATAGAAACTTTCAAGTATCTCAAGTGAATCAACAGAGTCCAAGAGGGTAGCATCTTTCAGAAAAAGAGATGTGCAAGAACAAGGGGCACAATTTGAAAACAGAGGGGGGACGGCTCAGGGGCAACATGAGAGAGTATTTTTTCACAGACAGGGTTGTGGATGCATGGAATGGCTTTCCTGAGGATGTAATGGAGTCAAAAACAGTGGGGGGAATTCAAGAATGCATGGGACAGACATAAGACAATTCTAGTGGGGGGTAGGAGGAAGTAGGCTGTTGGTTAACTAGGATCTGTAGCTTATCCAATAGGTAGGGAAATGGGCAGACTGGGTGGGCCAAACAGTCCTTATCTGCCATCACACTCTATGTTTCTGTGTTTCTGTGTAAAGCCATGCAGGCAACACTGGGCTTATGAAGTGCATACTGTACTCCAGGTACAGAAAGTTCCACAGTGCAACCCCCCAACACCATGGTTGTGGATAGGCAGGCACACAGGCCTGAGATGTATGTGTTGGTGGTGGACATTCAATATCAGTCTTCCTGCACCAGTCCAGTGGCATAGCCAAGACAGCAGACCTGAGAATCTTCACTACAACAGTCTCATCATCTAACTCATGTACATACACTGGAATGTAGCACATGAATGTAAACATGATGGGTGGAAGTGGCTGGGCATATAGTCCATCTCCCATAGCCACAACTGTGCAGCTGGAAGTACACCCCTGCCCCATGCATGTCCCCTACTAGAGGTATAGACATTGATGTACAACATGGCACACCAGCACCCTGTAACCACAGACAGATGCAATTCACTTGCAACCACACATGCTGCCAGCAGTGCCCTTGCAGAGCACGTTGGATAAGTGCCTTGCTGTCATGCAGTAGACCTGCAGCTGTGGCTGCCCAGGATAGCTGGATGAGCATCAGCCTGTTTGGGGTGTGTGTGAATGCGGAAACAGCCCATGTGTAGCAGAGGGCATTACCCACTTGGCATAATGAACACTAGGGTGGTTCCACCATGTCTGTGCCAGATGCCCCACCACAGCACCCCCCCCCCACACACACACACATAGTGTACTGTAAAACTGCAGCACCCAACCACTGCTACCAATTGTAAACAATGTACCTGTGCTGGACCCCTTATGTACCAGACAGTACCTATGATGTCCACATAGTGATTGTATGCAAGCTTCAGTCCTGGCAGATGCTTGGCCCATGCTGTTCTCCGTGTCTTCCCCATTGGTGGCATCCCCCCTGGTTCATCCATCAGCTGCAAAGTGAGCTGTTGTGGAAGACTGTGGAAAGGCTGTGGTAGGATGGGGACAACATTTCAGTCATGCATCTACAATGTGTGCATGATGCACACGGGTGACAGGGACATGAACCCAAAAATGGGTGTTTTCTACATTTTCTGACTCCATGATTGCCCATGCATGATCCTCCTCATTCACATATTTCAGTGATCCAACATGGTCTAGTGCATATAGAACAGCAGGCTTATCACAGTAGTCAGCAGGCTGTGTGTAAACTACACCAGTACCGCTTGACCCATTCCCTTGCGCCATCGTGCCAGACAGTACCTGCATCCTGTGTAACATTGCTTGCTTCTGTGACCCTGCACATGTGCCCCCACATAAGATTCATTCAATGCCCCCTTAAAGCAGAAGTATTTGTTGGCTGGCTAACATGTGTCCATTTAGTCATGTAGCATGATTATCTGTCTGCAGTAAATT
The DNA here is from genome assembly GCA_016271365.2 of Neoceratodus forsteri. Classification (NCBI taxonomy): domain Eukaryota; kingdom Metazoa; phylum Chordata; order Ceratodontiformes; family Ceratodontidae; genus Neoceratodus; species Neoceratodus forsteri. Next base: position 311,278,822 of record CM028134.1, on the reverse strand, counting down.
GATATCTAAGTTGTTACTGACACAACTGTTAATTTCCAGGCCAATAAGTGCTGGCCAAAGTCCTTAATGATGGCTGCCACTAGCAAATGTATACAACTCATGCCCCGAGAGGCAAAGTTCTGACCTTATGTATCAGATTCATTCTGTGTACATATTAGGAGTGTGCTAGCTCACATTTTTGATGGTTAACAGCACAGTGCCAGAATTATTTCTGTAGTCATACTTGGTGTGGCCAGAGAGTAGGAACTTTGACATTATCTAATACAATATATAAGAGTGCAGAGGGCACCATTAAGAAATGGACTTTTTGATGTGTGCACCTGTAATACATTGTTACTAGTAAACTATGTGTGTAAATATACATATTCTAACAGATACTGCTGTTGCAAAGCAGCTGTACAGTATATGATAGTCTGACATACAGATCATCATAAAGTGTTCTGGCAACGATTAATTCCTTATCTCTTCGGAGTAATTCTTAGTGTATACTTAGTATCTCATATACAGTAATTGCATAAAAGCCATTATAGTTACAGTTGCAATTCATGACTCACACCTTTGGAATTTGGCTGCAACACACACATGTTACAAATCCCCTCTAGTGAGGCTACCTATTGATTGTACATACTAGATGCATAATCTGGTGAATATAGATGACAATCCATCTACCAGGCAGCATTCGTCCCGATTGTTGTGAGTGGGTATGTTAAGTTGTATTGCTGCTAGCATTACAATGTTCATAACTTCACTCTTGTTGATCATTGTCTGCTTTACAATAATCTAGATTTAATAGGGACCTTATATGCACTAATTCCTACTAGGGATGGATGTGTTAACCTTGGTAAACAGATAATTTTAAGTATACTATAAAGTATGACAGGGTGTGTGATTATGGGTCAACAATCGCACTCCTCTCACGGGTGTTGTTAGGCACAAGGTATTTGCGCTGAATGCCTTTAAACAACCAAGAGAGAAATGTGATTACTGACCATAATCATACATCCTGAAGTTCTTTATTGCACTTCTAACATGTGTAAAAATATTGTTCAAACTGTAAAATAAAAAAGGAAAAATTATAATACTCCTTCATATTCTCTCCGGAGCTGCAGTAGACACTCACTTATTTGAAGCCCTAATAATCCTATTACCCAAACCGGACAAAGACCCCCAAATTGGTTCAGAGTTACATGCCAATATCCCTACTGAATCAGGATGTCAAAATTCTTTCGAAGATATTGGCGGATAGGCTAACGCTGGTTCTCCCGGACCTGATTGGCATGTCTCAGGTTGGGTTTATGAGGGGATGTTCATCCTCAGACCATTTACGACCCTCTCGCAAGTCTTCTCGGAGTCCAGGGATGCCATCTTTCCCATGGGGTTGGTCTCCCTGGATGCCAAGAAGACATTTGACCGGGTAAACTGGAATTTCTTATTCCAAGTTCTCAGAGCATTTGGGTTTCCCGCCATGTTCATAGGCTGGATCAGGGCGCTATATCGGTCTCCCTCTGCGAGGATTTCAGGTAATGGGGCTTTTTCAAAATTTTTCCTGCTACATTCAGGTATGAGACAGGGATGTCCTCTTTCCCCCTTATTATTTAATCTTTATCTAGAACCCCTTATTCAAAATATTCTTAACAACACGGGAATATGAGGTACTCCGATCTGGAATAATGTGGTGAAGATAACAGCATATGCTGATGATCTCCTCCTCCATTTGGCACACCCAGTAACATCTATCCCCGACTATGCTAAGTGAGATTGCCAAATTTAGTCGTTTTTCGAATTATAAGTTGAATGCAAACAAGACATCCTTTTTTCCCCTTAATCACAAGGTTTTTAAGACAGACATTATCCCTCTGGGATTGTGTTGGTCTCCCCTTGTTATCAAATACCTGGGTATCAAGTTAACACATAATACTTCCCTATGGTTTAAAGAAAATTAAGAACCTCTTTCTCAGATGATTGTGCAGGATCTAGAGAGATGGGATAAGCTTCTGATTTCACTATGGGGCCACAGTAACATAATTAAGATAAACATATTTCCAAGCATTTTTTACCCCCGTCGCATCTCAACTCATTTGTCCCCATATCCTGGCTTCAGAAAATGCATAAACTTTTCACTAATTTTATCTGGTCTAATAAACATTCCAGACTGGCCTATCACAAACTAGCCACTTCTAAAAATGAAGGGGGGTTGCGGATTCCTCATTTGGCAATTTATTATTGGGCTAGTCATCTTGCTAAGTACATGAAATGGGTTAGGCCGGGTCCTGAAAATCTGAGACCAGCCTGGCTCAACATTGAATTAGACTATATCCAGGCTATGAACATGGACCCCTCAACCATGCTCTTTGTTAAAGTCTCCCTTTTACAGAATGCTAGTAAATGCCCCACTCTCATGACCTCGTTAAAGGTTCACTCGCAGCTGTGTTCATTTCTAAGATATAATCCGAGTACAGACCTGTCTCAGTCTATCTGGAATTCTCCAGCTTTTACCATAAATAATCAGGTAATTTCTCGTACATGGCTACCTCAGTTAAGTGAAGGGATAGCCTCCTCATTCTTGGAAGACTCAGGGGCTTGGCTCTCGGTAACCGAGATTCTCAGAAGGTACAATATTCCAGACTCTCAGTCATTCAGGGTTTGTCAATTGAAGCATTTATTAATCACAGTTTTTGGTAAGGTCCCTCCCCGCCCAACAGATTTTGCTTTGGTACCTGAACTTTCTTCTCTTCTCTTCTCGAATCCCCAGGGGTTATCTCCAAGATATATCAGGTATTGTATCAATGGCGGTTTGGGAGTGGCAATGGTCCCACTAGTTTTTGGAACCCATTTTTCCCTCAGTCCACTTTCAATTGGTCGGCTCTCTGGATGTTCTGTCATAAATATGTGTCCCAAGATAGATTATGCCTCATGCAATTTCATATTTGCATAATATGTACTACACGCCAGTCAAACTGGCAAAATGGGGCCTTCTCAATATTGATAGGTGCACTAGATGCTCTCAGGAAGCTGGGACGCTTTTTCATATATTCTGGTCATGCCCCAAGATAGCGTCGTTATGGGATTTAATTAAAATCCACCTGAATCCCTTATTGGGATTACAGGACTGCTTTACACCAGATATTTGCCTTTTGGGAGATTTGTCTTCTATTAAGGTTAAAATTCGGAGATTTCATATATCTATGATAGCACACTCGGTTAAAAAAATTATTCTCAGGCATTGGAAAGATGGGATTTGTCCAACATATCAGGAATGGATACATGAAATCCTGGCTAATCTCCAAACAGAGAAGGCCATAGCAAGCCTCCAAAATAGGCTGCAAAAGTATAAGTATATATGGGATCCCCTTCACACTTTAATTATCAATGCTAGGATTTAAGGTGTAAATGGTGTACTTGCTATCTTATCAAGTATTCGATTATCATGGATATTGCTACTACAATACTTTATGGAACTGCTTGTGCCGTGGGGGGGCAGTGGGGGGGTTGAGAGCAATGTTGGATTGTACTACTAATTGGCTGTTCATACTTGTATCACTAACTCCTGTATTGTGGAAATTTTGTGAATAAAGTGTGAATTGAAAAAAAAATTATAATACTGCTTGCAAAAACATTTTATTTTGTTGTAATAACTGGGGGGCATTTCTTCTCATAGGAGAAGCGAGTTATAATTCGCTGTTATAACCCATGGGTTATAATTAAGCAATAATGCACGACAGGGTGTGGTATATCGTGGGATATCATCACACCTCGGGTGGTTGGGCACGAGGCCGCAGGCCGAGTGCAACCAATGACCCGAGAAGTGACGATATCCCACGATATACCACACCCTGGAGTGCATTATTGCTATTATGAACAGGAATACAATTTTTAGCAGTAAAAAAATGTTTAAATCCTTCTGAAAAGTATTTTCTGAGGTGGTGGAGGAGTACTTTTAATAAAATAGTCCCTGGAGAGCTCTGGACTGCAGGTGGCACTGTTGTAAGTCGAGTTTATTGGAAGAGGGGTGTACTATGTCTCTCTTAGCACCAGGAAGTGAACTCTGTTCTTCTTGCCCTTGAGTTGGTGCTTCTGGGTCACAGGGTCAGTGAAGATGTGCGTTTTAAACGTTATGTGTGGCAAGCAGGAAGCAGCGCTGTAAATGGGAAGAACATCTCCCAGTAAGTCAACCGAAATCTGAAAGTACTGCTTGGCTGGACGTTAATAGTGTTTGAAAAATCAGTTGGGGGCCAGTTTTGGATCCTTTACTTTTTTATTTTTAAATACTCGCTCAGAGCGCATCTCGCGCCAGTTTGTGTTGTGGTTACTTATGCCGAGTGGCCTGCGAGTGCTGGCTGTTGGCTAAGATTTGTGTAGGGAATGCAAGGGGAGGATGTGGCTAGGTCGACCGTCGGTCTTTCTGGCAGCTTCTGTGCTGCTGCGTTTCGTTACGGGCACAGTTGAGTTTCTATTTTGTTTTTTTAATAGCGGCGAACTGGAGGTCTGGCTCTTACCATTCAAGATGAGGCACACTGCGCGGTAGGTGAGGAGGCTGGTGACCGGAGGTTTTCTGAAGCCGTGATGATGTAGCCCGATATCATCACGGCTTCCAAAACTTCTCGGCCAATCAGCTTCTTCCATTTACGATCGCCGGTTCATAATGATGAACACGCACCAGCTTGTCCTGAGTCCTGCTCACACTGACTCACTCATGGCACTCTCATTTTGCCAAGAAACAGCAACAGAAACAGTTCCACAAAACACCCTAGTGACTAAAAATTCATCAAAGAAAAGAAGTAAAAAAGAACAATCCAACAGATTAGGAGCTCACATTACAGAGACCCAGCTTCTGTTCTGCCCTGCTCATACTTAGCTGCGTCAGTCTTACAAAATCAGCAGTGGTGCCTTGGAGGCTTTTTGTCCTTTTCTTTGGCAGCTCCAAAAAGTACGAACCACCTATCTGATTTCCTGAACTCTGCCATCTGTCTGAGATATGTCCTAACTGCCCTGCACAACTATAGCTTGTGCAACTCTTTCTCTTTTGGGTGACTTGGCTGCAGACAGAAGGATGGAAAGCAAATTTTCCATTTCTCATGAAGGGCTGTAGGAACCTTTGGAATGAAAGATGGGACTGTTCTCAGAACCACCTTGAACTTATGCATAACAAAGAAAGGTTTTTGTGGGACAAGGCCTGGAGATCACCAAACATCCTGGCTGAACACAGAGCAGCTAAAAAGCACACCTTATAGAACAACACATCTAACAATACTGATGAAATTACTTTGAAGGGTTCTTTACCGAAATCATTCAATGCCAGATTCAGATTCCATGGAGAAAAGGGGATTGGAACAGAGGTCGGCTCCTGCTGACAGCTAGCAGAAAATGAATAGCCTCCCGATTAGTCCCTAAGAATGAGCCCAAGGAGGCACCAAGAGCTAACATCTGACCTCTCAAGGTGCTCAAGGCCAAACCTTTTTACATTCCTTCCTGCATAAAGTTCAAAATCTGCAGAACCATGGCTTTAGAAGGCTGGATACTTTTTTCTCTGGTCCAAGCAGAAAAGGTGGTCCATACATGAGGATAAGCTGTTGATGGGGAATTCTTTCTGGCTGCCATCAGGGTGTCCACTACCTTTCTAGAGAAACCCTGCTTCAGGAGTCTCCTCCTTTCAGGAGCCAGGCTGCAAGCTGCATCGCACCTGGATTAGGATGCAGAATGGGGCCTTGGGAGAGAAGGTCATCCATAGTGGGAGCTGAAATGGTTCATAATGAACTAGATTCACTAGGTCCGAGAACCACAATCTTCTGGGTCATTTCAGAGCTATCTGAAGAAAGCTTCCTCTTTTTTTTGGTTTACAACTTTCTTTCTGCTCCTTCACCAGAGAACTCTCTCCAACAACCTACTGCCACTCCACAGGTTGTATCTCCCAACGTGACCTCCTTCACCTCCACCCCCAACCCGATGAACCCCCCAGCTCTGAGCCCCTCTAAGCCTGGGCCACCCTATCCTCCCAGGGTGCTCTATCTAAGTCTAGTGAGCCAAGCTGGGTGATCAGGGATGGAGGTTAGGAGAGTCCAGTGTTGGGAGTGTGGCCTGCGGTGGATGGAGGTGCCATCGCCTATTTCCGGAATGGGGATTTTTCTCTTTTTTCTTGCCCCCTGAGCACAGCCATGCAATGACGTCAGCACATGGCTGCCCCGTAGACATCCACTGCGCTCACCCCCGAGTCTGTTCCCATGCCAGTAGTACCTCCGGTCACCACCGGAGGTCTTTACTATGCCGGGAATACCCTGGATCCCTCCCCAGGAAGAGGAGACCTGTCCAACAGATGCTTGATCCTTCTCCCTATCCTGCCAACCCCTAGCACCCCAGCTCATTCCCGAACCCAGGTTGCTGGCATGGCGTGAGGTGTGGTGTCCAGTGCCTCAACCCTCAGCACCACCGGGCCATGAAAAAAGCTTCCTCTGCTGAAATTCTGTGCCTGAACAGAGCATCCACTGCCTTCACCTGTGGACACTAGTAGTGGCTGAAGAACTGCTGCACTTCATCATTCTGGCTGGAGGCAAACAGGTCATTCAGTGGATAACTGATTCTTTTGCATAGAAGGTCAAAGACCTCTGGATTCAGCATCCACTCCCTTGGATGGACATTTCTCACAGCTTAGCCAATTGGTCTGAATATTCAACTCCCCCACTAAGTGAACTGCTGAAAGAGAGAGAAGGTTCTCCTCTGCCCACAGCAGGAGATCGCGTGCTTCATTTAGCACCTGTATGCTCTTTGTGCCCCCTTGACTGTTCATGTACACCACCATGACAGCATTGTCTGACCTTATTTTCATGACTTTTGACCACATCTGATTTTGGAAATGAAGGACAGCACGGCACACAGCCTTCATCTCCAGGACATTGATGTGTAGGTGCTGTTCCTGTTTAGACCAAGTCCCCTGAATGGGAATGTAGTCCAGCACTGCCTCCCAATCAGACATGTTGGCATTGGTTGTCAGAATCAACTCAGGATGGACTTCCAAGGGAGACCTCTTGCTCAGATTCTCAAAACTCACCCACCAACTCACAGACTGATGCAGGATTGGGAAAATTGGAATCCTGGCCTGTTAGTCCTCTGAGATTGGGTCCCAGGCTAATAGCAACTTGATGTGGAGGGGTTGCATGCAAAGGCGAGTCCACAGAGCCAGTTCTATTGCCACCATCATGAGGCCCAGAATCTGCAGTAGCCTGTGAGCTAAGTGATTCCCGGGGTTAGATAAAAAAATTACTCACCATAGTAATCTTGTTTCTTCAAAGGGATCACTCATTATGATTAAAGCTCCCTCCCTGACTCCCCTTCTAGAACCTATAAAGGTTATTCTGCTTCCCTGTTGTAAGGAGTTTTTGCCTATAGGGCTTAAGTTAGAGACTCACTTTTGTGTTTAACCAGTTGGTTTCATTGTGGTCTCAAGTTTCTTAGATTTGTTTGTATGGGGCATTTTTGACCTGAGAGGGCAAAAAACTTTATTTTACTTTATTTTATTTTATTTTATTATAATTTTAGTTGTTAAATAGTGGGTCTTATACCCAGTTAGACTACGTAAGAATCTGAAGCACTCAGAGTGCAGCAATTGCTAAGGCAGCAGTTTGAAAGTGGCATGAGCCACATGAGAGTTCAATAATCTACATATAATTCCATCTCTCCAGGCAGTTCAACACAGGAGGCTGACTGCATTTAGTTTAATCAAGAGTGATCCCTTTGAAGAAACAAGATTACTATGGTGAGTAATTTTTTTCTTCCGTAACATACAGACCACATGAAGAAGATGTGATAAACATTCTCATGCAGACAGACAGAAGGAGATGTGCTGAACGTTCAACAACATAAAGATAGACCAAAGGAGATGTGCTGAACATGCCACAACATACAGATAGACCAAAAGAGATGTGCTGAATAATCCACAACATACAGACTGACCAAAGGAGATGCAATGAACATTCTCATGCAGTCAGACCGAAGAAGATGCCCTGAACATTCCATGATATACTGTACAGACAGGCCGAAGCTGATGTGCTGAACATCTCACAACATACAGAGAAACTGAAAGAGACATACTGAACATGCCACAAGAACCAGAAGAGCAAAGGAGATGTGTTAAGCATTTAACATTTTTAAACAGTTGTTATAGTGGATCAATGAAGAAACAAAACACCCCAAAAATTTATTTTACACACAACATACACACACTCACACGCATGCATGCACGCACGCACACACGCACACACACACACAGCCAAATGTAGGTGAACAAACACCTGGACAAAGGCAGGAGGGCAAGGACATTTGCAGCAAAAAAAAATTTAACTGCTTGTTTGCAAACCACCAAAACAGCCAATGCCCATCCAGGTGTGTTTATGTACACCTACATTCACCAACACAGTCCCAACACAGAAGCAGCAACCAAACAGCAGTAGGTATCTCCACCCCCCCCCCACCAAACAAAGGAAGCAGTATGGTGCTCAAAATGGCTGAACGTAGGTGAACAAAGACACCTGGACAAAGGCAGAAGGGCAAGCCAATTTGCAAAAACAAAATTTAAACTGCTTGCAAGCCCATCCAGGTGTGTTTATGCCCACCCACATTCACTAACAATGCCCCAATAAAGAAGCAACAACCAAATAACAGTAGGCACCCCCCTACTCCAAACAAAGAAAGCCACATGGTATTAAAATGGCCGAACATAGGTGAACAAACACACCTGAACAAAAGCAGAACGGTAATTTAAAAACAATTGATATGCCCTTAATCCACACATCCAGGTGTGTTTGTCACCTAAATTTGGCCACACATTCACAGGAGCAAACAAAGTAACTCCTTGCAGTTTGTAGCCCCCCCCCCCCCACAAGGTGGGCTAGGTGTTCTGTCTTTGGTGTCACCCTATATCTGTATTACTTAAAAAAAAGAAGTTTGAAACATTTCACAAATCAGTTTTTGTACTCATTCTTACAGTTCACTCAGCTAAAGGCATTTCTGCCCCTCCATCATTTACTAGAATCAGAATCAACTTTATTACACGTACAGTATGTATAAAATCCATGAACATACACCAGTTAAAAAATTTGCAGCAGCAATTAAAATCTTATAATAAAATTATAGAATAATAAAAAGAGAGAGCCCAAGGAAAGAACTCTAACCATTCTGATCCCTGGTATTAGATAAATCAGTGATAATAACTCAAATATGTATGATATTACAACAGATAATTACATAAAAAAGAAGGTTTACCATCAAAAATGGAAATTCAAAACTCGAGGATCAGCCAGCGCTCTGCCACAAAACAATTTAAATGCCTTGCCTGCCTAAGGAAATCCTGGCAAAATTGGCAACATCAAAAATGTGGGTGTTATTATCACAGAAAAGCATACATTGTAGAATTTTAACTCGAGTACCATTGGTCAGTCTTTTACCCCATTAAGGATACAGACATCGGGTTCTAATATCATACAATGAGGGACAATCAAAAACCATGTATGGCAGAAAATTGGCCCTCTGATTCCCATTTACAGTTTTTATTACAGTTTCCCTGTTTAGCTCTTGCATATCTATGATATATACAATATCTGTAACTATTGCAGCCCTGAATTTACAATAAGCATTTCTGTCTAATACTTTTTCAAGAAATTCCAGATATTTTTCCTTCCTCCTTGGTATTTTCAGGTTACAGTATATACCATAATATTGCAATTCTCTCAATTTGCTAAATTCTATTTGGAAAAAGGTACCTTCCAACCTTTCAATTGCCAACTTGACATACTCATTAATTTTTTGAATGACATATACATTCCAGATTTCCATCAGACCAATGTTCCTCAGTAATGCATTTATTCTGAAGAACCAGCAGCCAACCCACTGTCTGCCTAGAGCTTCTCTCCAGCACAAATGCAGGGTTCTATTATCAGGTGATAGAACAATCTTTTTTCCACAGCTTGATGGACATAATATGGGCCATCAGGACTACAGATTTTAAATTGTATTAGCATCTAATGAAGTCTGCAGCAGTATTATTGTTTAGTCCCTGAATATATAGGTATAGCAACACTCACTCTGGCTTGCATCTACATTTCTAAAGCTGCTGGCATGCTTGGTCTGTCCTCACTCTCCTCTGGATACAGTCTGTCACTTCTATTACTAAAAGTTAAATAAAGCTAACACAAGGGACATACATTTTTTAGTTTTTGAAAAGAGATGGGCTTACCTTCAAGTTCTAAGATGTTGTCATGTACTCTATTGCTATTGCTCAGTCATGGTACATTGTGGCAATGAAAGTGAAAGTGCTCTGTGCTCAATCTACCCCTTCCTACAAATGGTACCTTCTTTTACAGAAATTTAAGAGAAGTAAATGCAAAAAAACAAAGTTTTCTTATTTTTTTCTACACAGGTAGGCTTATCTTAAACCTCTGCCAGTATGTGATTTAGCAGTATTGAGAGTGCTCGGTCATGCAACAGTATAATAATAAAAGTGAAAGTGCTTCTATAGTAAGAAAGTCTAAAATGGCAGGATCAAACAGATAAGATTTTAAAGTAGCATTCTATTTAATAAAATATGGCAGGCTCAACCAGATAACTATTACCTACAACATAAACCTAACTCAGTTATAATAGGATCAACCAGATCATCTACTCTAAATGAAATACAGCAGTTGTGCCAGACACCAAAAGTTGTGACTATTTTATAAGATAGATAGTCCACTCCAAGGTGTGCAGTCATACTGTGATATGCACATCAACGTGTCTGTATATCAGAGCATGACTGTGCACCTAGAGTGGGTTATCTATTATATATATGTATATTATATATATATATATATATATATATATATATATATATATATATATATATATATAGATAGATAGTTAGGTAGATAGATTTGGGTCATTCTCAGCTAAGACTATGCCATGCAATGTCCTAATGTTTACTAAGGTGAAATTTTAACAAATCACATTACATTTTAAATCTTTGTGTCTGAAAAGTAGTATCTTCATGCAAAGAAATAATACTGACAGTTTAAGAAAAATTGTGCTGTTACGAACATATGAAATTTGCCAGCAGATAAAGGCTTAGAAGTCTATCAAGTCTGCCCGGAAGTGCAGCTACCACCCCTTATTCTGTAGCTGCCCTTCCCTTCCACCCTTCCCTTTTGTTAACCCTCTTCCTTGTCCTGTCCCATCCCCTTTTGAAGCAGTCCACTGTTCTACTGGATACTACTTCTGCAGGTAATGCATTCCACCCAGCCACCACCCTCTCTGTAAAAAAGTGTCTCCTCATCTCCCTCCTGAACCTTCCTCCCTCCAGTCTCATATAATGGACCCTGGCATCCCTCCACTCCCTTACTTTGAACAGCCCCTCTGTACCTGTTTTGTTTATTCCTTTCATGTACTTAAAGGTTTCAATCATGTCCCCCCATCCCTCCTGTCCTCCAGTGAGTACATGTTTAACTCCCTCAGCCTCCTCTCGTATGATAAGTCCCCCAGCCCCTTGATCATCTTTGTCACCATACGCTGCACCCCCTCCAGTAACTTAATATCCCTCTTCAGATACGGGCACCAGTACTGCACACAGTACTCCAGGTGCGGTCTAACTAATGACCTATACAGTGGCAGAATCACCTCCTCCCTCCTTGAGGATATAACTCTTGCAATACAACCCAGCATTTTGTTGGCCTTTGCAGCTGCCTTCCTACATTGACCCTGTAATGAGCACTCCCAGATCCTTTTCCTCCTCTGTCTGGGCTAGCTGCACTCCCCCCAGTTGGTAACTCCTCCTTGGGTTCTTCATCCCAAAATGCAGCACCTTGCTCTTTTTGGCATTAAACCCCAGTTGCCAGGTGTCTGACCAGGTTTCAAGCTTTGCCAGATCATCCTGAAACCCCTGACATACCCCTAGATCATCCACCACTGCTCCTACCTTGGTATCATCAGCAAACAGACGGATCTTGCTCTTGATGTCCCATGATATGTCTGCAATGAATATCCCAAACAACACTGGTCCCAATACCGAGCACTGTGGAATACCGCTCGTCACTACCCTTGGGTGTGAGAGCTCCTGACCTACCACCACCCTCTGTTGCCTTCCCTGAAGCCAGTTTCCTAACCCATCTCACCAGCTTTGCACCCGCCCCAGTGCCTACTAACTTACTTCCCAGCCTTCCATGTGGCCCTGAGTCAAATGCCTTACTGAAGTCCAGATACAGGACATTCACTGCATGGCTCCTGTCCAGTTGCCTAGTTACCCAGTCATAGAACTCCACCAGGTTGGTTTTGCAGGATCTGCCTCATATGAAGCCATGCTGTCTGCTGTCCTGTAGTTCTGTGGCCTCTAGGAGGGCCACCAGCCTCTCCTTCAGGATAGTCTCCATTAGCTTACCCACGATGGATGTGAGGCTCACTGGTCTGTAGTTTCCCGGTTCATCCTTGTGGCCATTCTTGTGGAGGGGCACCACATGAGCCATCCTCCAGTCCTGAGGTACACACCCCAAGTTTAGTGAGGCATTAAATAGGTCTGCCAAAGGTCCTGCAAGGACCTCTGCCAGCTCCTTCAGTACTCTGAGGTGGATGCCATCTGGGCCTGGCGCCTTGTCCACCCTCAGTGCCTTCAAACCCTCCTGAACTCTGCCTCCATGATTTCCCTATATATCACCCCCCATCCCCCCCATTTCTGCCATTTCTCCCCCCTTGGGTGTCATCCCCTCTTCTCTTTAGTAAATACTGAGCAGAAGTACTCATTTAGTGATTCTGCCTTATCGCACCCTGCTTCCACCCAACCCCCCCTCCTTCCTAATCCTTTCTATGTGGTCCATACAGCTCGTTTTCTCCCTGATGTGTCTAAAGAAGTCCGTCTCCCCCTTCTTAATGCCTTGTGCCAGCCTGAGTTCCATACATGCTTTGGCTCCCCTTACTGCCCTTGTCACCTCCTTCGATTCTGTCAAGTACTCCTCCCTGTCCTCGCCCCCTTCCTGTTTTCTTGTACTTCCTAAAGGCATCTCTTTTCCTCCTTACCTTTTCCATTACCTCATTGCTCAACCAGCTCAGTTTCTTAGCCCTAGCCTTCTTGCTCTGGGCCTTGCAGCAGGTTTTGGTTGCCTTCACTATCCCCAGCTTTATGAGCTCCCACCTCTGGTTAGTTTCCATACTAGATTGAATTCTGGCCAGGTACCCTTTTACCACTTCCTCCATCCTCTCAAAATTGGCCCTCCTGAAGTCCAGCACTCTTGTGCCAGATTCCACTCCTTCCTTGCCCATATCCAACATGAGACATACTGAGTGGTGGTCACTCCCTGACAGCAGTTCCTCCACTGCAAGTTCTCTCACAAAGTCCCCATTTGCCAGCACAAGGTCAAGGGTATTCCTTAACCTGGTTGGTTCACTGACCATTGGCAGCAGGAAGCTGTCCTGGAAGGCATCCAGCAGTATCTGCTCCTTTCTGTTCCTGATTGTTGGGGTACTCCAGTCCAGCCCTGGCATGTTGAAGTCCCCCACAATCACCACACTACCCTTCTCACAGGTTCTCCTGATCTGTCCCGCTAGTTCCCTAACTCCTCCGTCTGAGATGGTGGCCTGTACACCACTCCCATTCTAAGAATCCTAAGTTGTTCTATGTATTATCAATAAAAAAACTGTTAAGAAATGCTGCTTCCATTGATGTGTTAGGATATCATGTCATTTCATCGCAAATATTACGTCGCAAACAATTCATCGAAAAAACTTCTTCGCAAACAACTTCATTGCAAGAAACAATTTACCGCATGACATTTTATCGCAAACCCACAAGATGAAGCTTAATAAAAGAAAAGTGAAGTACTAGTACCTTAGCTATACGATCGAGTAATGGGTTTGAAGATGCATGAAAAAAAACATGGAACCCCTGTTCACACTGTGGAGGGGGTGGAACCAGGTGGGTGAGTGCTATCCTACCCCTGATTTAGAACACCCTGGCACTTGAGCAGTTGGGTGAGCATCACCACCCTCCAATTTTAGAGCACCCTGTCCCTGACACTCATCAGTGTTGCAAGCACCTCTCTTCCTGATTCAGGACATCTTACCTCCACTGCATGCCCAAAGTCCTCTAACTTGAGGCATGGAAGTTGGAATTGGGATTTGAACCTTGCGCAGCATGATATGCTACCTCCAGCCCCACCTGGGACTCCCACAGAGTACTGTGATGTGCTATACCCTACTCCACCTGGGACTCCCACAGAGGAGAGTGCTGAGCTGCATCCAGTCCTGCGAGGGACTCCGGTATAGGAATCCAGCATCACACAGCATCGGCTGGCCTCTAATGCTTTTGACAAACTCTAGAGGTATAGCTGTCCAAACTCCAATTGCACTGTAGGTGACGGTGCAACAGAACAGCAAATTAATATATGCTGAAGTGTCATGCGCTGATGAGTCTACACGCTGAAATGTGTTGCGCTCTAATTACCGCACGGTAATTAACCGCGATGAAACGTTTTGCCATGAAAAGACATGGAACCATGTGTTAGTGTGACATCTAGATCCATAACATTTGGTTTATACCTCACACTTGCATTGTTTGCCTTTTCACTTCCCCCCACACATCAGTAGAAAGCTAATATCTTAATTTGTCCATAAATACTCTTTTCAAACAAATTTACTTAGTTTCTAAGTATTTTATTTTTAGATGAAAAAGTGTATCTGGCAGGTCACGGAGTCAGTCCACTGTGTAACCTGCAATAAAAAAGGGTTTTATTCTCATTTGAAAGTGTGATTTAAAATGCTTCTTCTGATGTTTATTTTCATTTCTTTCTTACATGAGATGCCCACTTCCCAAAAACACAACAACTGTAAATCTTTCTTCTGAAAAACAAGTTTATGTGATGCCTGATATACTGCCTGTCCAAAAACACCATTTGTGCATGAGGCCCATTGAGAACATTTGGTATGTTCCGGAAAAGATGACATCACATTCAAATCACCTGCTAGACATGTTATACTTGCACTATAAATTAGCTTGCAACTAAGGTGAACACTAAGTGTGAGAGGAGCAGTAGAAGGGACAAGTCCAATATCGGAGCAGGAAACACGTGTGGTAGAAATAGAGCTTTTTAAATTTCAAAAGCAAAAAAATAATTGAGAGCACAGTTCATTCTGAATCTTGGCATTGCCACTTTAAAGTGTACATACGGATCTTCTGAAACCATCCAGCAGCAGACAGAATAACTATAAAACAACTGTGTTTTTATTTTAAAAAGTTTTTTTATTGCACAATGGCCCAGCAAGAAGGTAGCTCAGAGGTGATGGAAACAATGCTTATCTGCAGTCCAACCACAACACACAGTATGTAATTAGCTTTGTACTCTGAGCAACTACCAACTTGTCCTGAAATGATTCCCTAGGAGACATCGTTTAATTTTAATATTTTCTGGTATGGTTTGTTAGAATCTTTTGGAAATAGGAATCCTGGTTTAATCCTTACCAGTCTCTTCCATCTCTCACTGAACCCTATTAGTGGGTCTATGTGACGCGTGCAATGCTATTTCCTACCCGCCTATAATTTTAAAAAATAAAGCTTGCAACCCTTTCAATGGCACATTGTTAATATTATAATTAGTTGCTGACACCAGTGTTGATATGACAAAAAGGCCGTACCTCCAAAAATGTTGAGGCTGCCCATCTCGAACATGTGTTCAGTTGCCTAATTTGGTGTCCCAGCCAACACTGTGCTCTGAACCGCTGATTAAAACAGCAGGGATTTCCAAATTGTGCCACAGAGTCATAGAAGACTTGTTACCATAGTTCTTGAAAATATACTGCATTACCAAGTGTTTTTGAACTTTGGAAAATGAGCAAAACAACATAATATGTCTGGAACGTTTTGTTTGACTCCAGTTGTGTAGCAAGCCACCTGGTCCATAGTAACATGCGAATGTAAAGCATGTTCGATCCAGATGTAGATTTCATTTCTGTGAAGCCCCTAATGGTACAGTGCCTGTGTTTTAATTATAAATAAAAATCAGTGTTTCATTGAATTAAAAAAATACAGATTTTTGTTTAAAATTTCCCTTGCAGGCTTATGGGTTATGCCTAGTATTGGGACTGCACATTTAAGCGTTCGGGACTGCACACTATTAATTTTTGCCTCCAGCACACCATTCCCCAGTAAAAAGTTATATCATTGGAGAAGGCATCCTTAATTGAGGAAATAAATCAATTTTTTGGGTCTGAAGCTTACACGCCTGACTCTGGGACCAAAGGCTGTTCGGCGCACGTTTTAAGGAACAATAGCAATCAATTAGAGCCACGTGGTCCCGAGTAATATACAACTTTTAAAGTGTGTATTATACAGATGTAGATTTCATTACTGTGAAGTTCCCTTATGGTACAGTGTGTTTCTTTTAATAAGAAATAAAAATGTTATTGTTCCATGGATTAATAAAAAAATTGATTTAAAATCTCTAATATTTGATCGTGGGTTAGGCCTTGCACAGGGAACTGCACAGTTTAGCATTCGGGATTGCATGCTATAAAGTTTTGCCCCAGCAAGGTTTACCAATCAAATATATATATATATATATATATATATATATATATATATATATATATATATACATATATACATATATATATATATATATATATATATATATATATATATATATATATATGTTGTGCATCCATCAGTTGTTGAAATAAACTTATTTTTGGGATTTAAAATTCACATTTCTGACTCTGATGCAAAATGCTACTGGGCGTGCGTTTTACAGGACAGGATTGGTCAACGAAATGCTCCTTGTCCCCAGTAACACCCGAATGTATACTGTTTTGATTACTGATGTAGATTTCATTTCTGTAAAGCCCCTTTTATTTACGGTGCTTGTAATTTAATAATAAATCCAACTTGTATTAGTCTACCGAGTTAAAAAAAAAAGCATTGGGTTTAAAATTCATATGGCTTGATTGCTTGGTATGCCTTGCTCTGGAACTGTACATTTAAACCTTTGGGACTGCAGGCTACAAAGGTTTGCTCATTGCACAATTTAACACTGTCAAATAACAAACATTAAGTGTGGATTTTTCACAGAGGTAATGCGTTTATTTCTTTGGTATTAAAAATAAATCCCTGACTCTGGGGACAAATGCAATTCGGAGCATGTTTTAAAGGACAATGGAAATCAACGAGAGCAACGTGGTCCCCAGTAACATGTCACTACATACTAGGTAGAATCCAGATTTAGATTTCATTACTGTGAAGCTCCCTAATGGTATAGAGTTTGGGTGGGATATTCAAATGGGTTGCGCATGGTGCAACAGTGTTGCGCCATGTGGAACCCACTGATGAGTCCTGGCGTGATATTCAATGGAGGAATATGTGCAGCACAAATCTCCATGGGCCAGGGCACATCAGTAATATATGCAACGCAGGTAAGGGGGGGCATGCCCATGCATATTCTGCACGTCCCGATATTCAGCCCAGGATGTGCTGTGAATATGCAGGTGCAACCCCTACATGCACCGCACACAGTTAAGCCAAAAAATAATAGAGCAACAGCTGGCCACCCACAGGTGAGCTGCTGTAATGCAGGGTGTAATGCAGCAGCTGCTAGCTGTGGGTGGCCACTCAAGCTCTGGCGGCACCATCCGGTGGCATGCACCCCCATGCCCGATCGTGGGCTGTAAAATGGAGAACCCCTCTCTCCTTGCGACCGCAGGGCTGTAATAATATAAACCTCCCTGGTGGTCTAGCGGTACCTGTACCCCCTCCCACCCACCAATCATTCCTGCCACCCCACTCTCCCCTGGTCAGTGGCGGGTGAAAGCGCTCCACCATGGCACGTCCGGCTGCCCGCCCGACAGCGACATACAGTATGGCTGTACTCCCATTTGTGCACTCGGTAGGCCAATTGGCGTACAGACCATACTATACTACCTGACCCGATATGTGAATGGATCCATTCACATATCAGACTGTAGTATGGTATGGACTTGCATGCCCATTGGCCTACGCTGTGAGCCAATGGGTGTACAGCCACTGTATGCCGTCAGTCGGTGGGTGGGGTGCCAGGCAGCTTGCTGGTGGAAGTTGCCAGCCGCTGACCGTGGTGGGGAGCGGGGAGGGAATGAGTGGGTGGTGGGGTTAGAGGGGGGTAAGGGTACTGCTAGACCACCAGGAAGTGTTTATAATATTACAGCCCATGATCAGCCATGGAAATAGGTCCACTGGACCACCAGGGAGGTTAGTTATTGTTACAGCCTGTGATCGGGCAAGGAGAGGGGTCCACTGGACCACCTGGGAGGTTCTTCATATTTACAGCCCATGATCGGGCAAGGGGATAGGTCCACTGGACCACCAGGGAGTTATTAACTATTTACTGCTCGCGATTGGGTGTTGGAGCGGGTTGCTGGTGGGGGCAGGGGGCGTCGGTCCCCGACGGCTGCTGCCTGGCAGGGTGCCAGGCACAGGTCACGGGGATCAGTGCACCTGCATGCAAATGGGGCCAAAATGACATGCAAATGGCCCCATTTGCATCTTGCATGCATTATGGCCCCATTTGCATGTCCACCGCTGAATATCGCGGTTGATGCACCTAGCGCAACGGCACTTGCGCTAGTGCATCTCCCTGCTCCTCTCTGGCTATTTGTGCTGGTGCAGTGGCACTGTGCCATGCGCTATGTGGATGGCCACGGAGTGATATTCAATGGTGCTGAGCCATGGCACAGCAATGTTGAATATCACCCTGTCTGCGCCCTGGGACATTCCAGTTGCGCTGCGCCCAGGCTTGCGCCACAGCCTGGCGCAGTCTGAATATCCCACCCTTTGTGTTTTAATAATGAATAAAAAGCTCTGTGTTCTACTGAATAAAAAAAGAATCTTGATTAAAATCACCATGACTACTAGTGGGTTATGTGCCTAGCACTGGGACAGCACTTTTAAGCGTTCGGGACTGCGTGCGATACAGTTTTGCCCCAGCACACTTTTACCTTGTAAAATTAAAATCACTGAAGTATGGATCATTCGCTGAGGGAATAAATGCACTTTTATTTTTTAAAAGTTACATTCCTGAATCTGAGTCAACAGTCTGTGGGGCGTGCGTTGTATTAGACACTATAGCAACTCGGTCCACAGTAACACATGCTTATGAACATTAAAAAAAGAATGGAGTAAGCATTTGACCATATTATTGCATGATATAATGTGAAACTCTTAACACTGTGTTACACAATATCCCGATTCTTATGCTACTAATTAAATCTGTAGGCACATCTCTCCTAGTAAAGGGTTTGTGTGTTAGTTGCAAGTGGTGGACATGACAGAAATATCATTCAGTACACTGTGTTTACATTTACATTTCAGCTCCTGGCACTGCAGGACAATTAAATATTCAGCGTACCTATTTTGTTTTTAACATTGCATGCATATGTTTTTCAGCCTTTAGAATGAATGGGATTTCTGCTAATCTTGTTTACTGGCACTGATGTTTGTGCAGGACTAAGAAACCAAACTGTCCCATTCTCTACTGTTCTCACTAGTTGTCCAGACTGCACTAAAAACAAAGTGATGCAACTGTACATAAAAGTCACAGTACTAATGTAGTGTTTGGCATTGCTTTATTCTTCTTTTATTTTTATGGGTTTAAGTGTGCCTTTGCTAAGTTTGGTCAGCATTCAGTCCTCTATGTGTGCAAGATGCCCTATTTAAATCCTAAACAATGAACAGTGCGCTGTTCAGTATGCATTCTGTTTGGCTTGATTTAACACTGGCTTTTCTGGCTCCAAAGATTGGAATCTGTGGTGTTGTTGTTAGTAATTTGCTTCATTAATGGCACATCAGCAAGTGCTATTTTTATTTCGGGGTATTGGCCATGTTGCATTCAATTTTAATTCTTAAAATCTTACAAGCCATCCCATTGCTGCTGTGCATGGATGGAATCAGACTATTACTATGTTCTTCTAGTGCACCCACCCAGTGGCCATAGCACCCTTTACACCCAGTCAGGTAACCCAATCACCAAAGTGGCCCACAGGACTTCGATGCCTACTGTAGCTGGTCTACTGTTTCTGCAACACGTGCCTGAACACTCGGTGTCAATCAGACAGTAGACTGACATGTTGCTGAGAGGGTGGGCTGTGCTCCTAACCTCATGGTCAAGATTATGGAGGCACTCCTTAAAGAGGATATCCACTTGCCTGCCCTGATCCAGCACCTTCGTCACCCCTTTATAGGAGTCCACCAGATTGGTCTGGCACAATCTGCCCTTAACAAAGTCTTGCTGCTGATCCCCATGCCCTCAGATTCCCCTCCATCCCATCTTCTCCTTCAGGATGACCTCCATCACTTTGCCCACTACTGATGTCAGGCTAACCTGCCTATAGTTACCCAGCTCCTCTTGCGCACCACCCTTGTGGATAGGCACAATATGGATTGTCCTCCAGTCCTGAGGTACCCACCTATTCTGCAAGGATCATGAAAATTTGACCCCTAAAATCTTTTAAGACATTGCATTCCTGATGTCCATGGATGAAACTTATTTAATAAGACTGTTACCATGCTCTGGCAGTGTGTCAAAAAATGCCTACGTCAACCTTCCCACTCAATCACACCCACTTAGCATCCTCTACATGGAGTCTGGTACCCCCACACCACCTCTTGCACTACATAGTAATACCCCTGCTTATGCACCCCAGAATGCCACTTGCTCTCCCAGCAGCCTTTGCATTCTGCTTAGACACCTTTAGGTCATCCAATGGTACCAGTATTCTTTCTTTAAGCAGTGCCTTCATGCTCTTGGCCACTACAGTGTTGATGATAACCAACCCATAGTTCCTTACATCTTCCCTACTACCACTTTTATGTAGAGGGACAACATGTGCCCTCCTGTCCTACCCCTGTGTTAAGTGACTCTGTGAACATGACTGCCTGAGCTGCTGCTAGCTCACCCTGTAGCTCATAGAAACATAGAAATTGTTGGCAGATGAGGACCGCTAGTGCAGTTGAGGACCACTAAGCCCATCCAGTCTGCCCATAGACCCTATACATTGTGTGTGACCACTGACCCTAAGTGATCAATGGTTTTTCATGTGGTGTAAGCCCTGCATTATCTTTTTTGCCCTTCTCTGGATAGTCTCCACCTTATCTATGTCCTTGCGCAGGTGTGGTCTCCAGAACTGCATGCAGTACTCCAGGTGAGACCTTACCAATGTTTTATACAATGGCATCTCCACCTCCCACCTCCTGCTAGCGATACTCCTGTCTATTTTTCTTTTTTTTATTTATGTCATTGGTAACTGGGTAGGAGCACTTATCCAATGGACAATTTTCAGACATGACCCAGACTTTTTATGCACCCCAGCATGCCACTGGCCTCCCTGCTGCCTTTGGACACTGCTTTGATTCCTTACGGTCATCAGAGATGATAACCCCTAGGTCCCTTTCCTCTTTGGTGACAGTCAGCTCCCTCCCCAACCTGTAGCTCTGTTTTCCCCAGGGTTCCCTCTATCCAGGTGCATTATTTTGCACTTCTTTGCATTGAACCTCAGTTGCCACATCTCTGACTATCTTTCAAACTTCTCCAGGTCCCTCTTTATTTTCTGCATCCCTTCTGGAGTGTCCACCCTGTTGAGATCTTGGTGTCATCTACAAACAGGCAGACTTTTCCTTCAAGACCCTGTGCAATGTCACTAATGAAGACATTGAACAGGGCTGGTCCTAGTACAGATCCCTATGGTACCCCACTGATCACCTTCTCTCCCCAGATGGTACCCCATTTACCACCACCCTATGTCAACCCCTTTGTTCCTTACCTTGTCTGTTACCCTTCTTAAGAACCACAGTGGACCATACTGCAGCAGCACACAGAACTTCATTACTTGCAGTGAGCTAGAACATGTCTAATGCATACTAACAATGAAAAACAGTGGGTTCAAGCATACCATGCCTAGAGTAATACTAATAAATAAATAGTGGGGAGTAGCCAGTGAAGAAAAGTAATTTCATTCTAGTGCAGGATGGTGCTCTCTGGCATTGTAATGCTTGGTACTTCCCCGTAATCTCTGTCATTGTTCCATATTCCCAGATGTGATTATTAATAGCTCCTTAAAACCTTGCACCTAGAAGCAAGGTTAGGGATCACACAATGGGCTCAATCTGAATCTTTATCACCCCATTATTAATGTCCAGCTAGTCTCCAGACTTTAAGGAGGTGATGTTAAGTACTCCATTTTAAAGTTTCTCTCATGTGTCATAATCTGCCCACACATTAATAATGCAGATTCCATGACTCTGAGGTTTCAGTGTCCCACATTTTAAACAAATTTTAGGAGAAATATTATCTCTTACATGCAAGAGGCAGAGAGATGATATGATCGAAACATTCAAACACCGTAAGGGTGTTAAGAAGGTGAAAGAGTCTAACATGTTTAAATATAAGAAACATAGCAGGACAAGAGGACACAACATGAGATTAGAGGGAGGCCGATTAAGGGGGAATGTGAGGAAATTCTTTTTCACAGAAAGGATGGTGGATGCATGGAATGGTTTACCTCAGGAAGTGGTGGCTATGAATACAGTGCAGGGCTTCAAACAGGCATGGGATAGGCATAAGGGAGCAATACAGATGAGTATGAATAGATAGACCACTGACAGAGCAAAGGCCGAAGGCACATTTATAAGGTAGAAAAAGAAATGGGCAGAGTGGATGGGCCTTGTGGTCCTTATCTGCCGGCAACTTCTATGTTTCTATTTTTCTATGTTTCAAGTGATGGGTGTCATCTCACACTCCACAAATACACTTCACAAACACCCTCATCTTTTTGTAGGATGACAAATGATATAAGGGCACAGAGATACAGGAGGAACAAAATGGGGGAGAGATACTGTGGGTTAAATTGGAAAGGAAAATGGGGCCAGCCATCCGCACAGGTGTGGTCTATAGACCACCAGCCTAGGAGGAAGAAACAGATAGGGAGCCGATGCTAGCCATTCAAAGGATGATAGACAAGGGTGAGGTAGTACTGGTTGGAGACCTCAATATTCCAGATGTGGACTGGAGCATCCTAGCAGCAGCATCAACTAGAAGCAGATTTATCCTGGAGTCCCTTCAGGGTGCCTTCCTCAAGCAACTGGTCATGGAACAAACTCAGCAGAAGGCAATACTGGACCTTATGCTCACAAACAGAGACAGTGTGATGGGGGTAACAGTGGGGGAGCACCTGAGGAACAGTGACCACCAGTCATTGTGGTTTGAAATCACAGAAAGAGCAGAATCAAACCACACAAAAACACATATCCTGGATTTTAGGTGGGCAGACTTTGGGAAAATGGAGAGATACTTGAAAGAGGCATTAAGATGAATGGGGCAGGAATCAGGAGTTGAGGAACAGTGGGAAGTATTTAAAACGGCGATTACAAGAGCAACAGAATTATGCATTAAGCAGGTCAGCAAGAGGAAAAGGAAGAGGAGACCATTATGGTTTTCCAAAGAGGTAGCAAAGAAAGTGAAAGCCAAATAAATTGCATTCAGGCAGTACAAAAAGACACAGGCAGAAGGGGATAGGGAGAAGTACCAAGAGAAGAAAAGGGAAGCAGGGAGGTCAGTAAGGGAAGCCAAAGCTGAGACAGAAGAACACATTGCAAAATCAGTGGGTCGAGGGGACAAAACCTTTTACAGGTACATAAGTGAAAAAAGAAAGGCAAAAGGAGGGATAGGGAGACTGAAGGGGGAGGATGGGGGCGGCGTGGAGGATGACAACAGTAAAGCTGACATATTGAACAGGTATTTCTGCTCAGTCTTTACTGAGGAAAAGGAGGTTAATGGGTCTGAAGGGAGTACAAGGAGTGAGAATGGTGCAGAAATAGACACAAGTCCCTTTACACGAGAAAGGGTCCTGAAGGAACTGGAAGTAATAAGAGTTGATAAAGCAATGGGGCCAGATGGGGTGCACCCCAGGGTCCTTAAAGAAATAAGAGAGGTGGTGGCTGAACCTCTGGCTATCCTGTTTAGCTGATCACTGGAAACAGGGGAGGTACCCAAAGACTGGAGGACAGCAGATGTAGTCCCTTTATACAAAAGTGGGAACAAAGAGGAAGTGGGGACTACAGACCAGTCAGCCTCACCTCGGTGGTGGGGAAGATCATGGAAGCACTACTAAAGGAGAGATTGGTGGAACATCTGGTTGTCAATGGACTACAGGACCCAAGGCAGCATGGTTTCACCAGGGGGAGGTCATGTCAGACCAACCTCGTTGAATTTTTTGACTGGGTGACTAGGGAGGTGGATCAGGGGAGGGCAATGGACATGGCCTATCTGGACTTCAGCAAGGCCCTTGACATTGTGCCAATTAAGAAGACTATTACACAAATTGGGGAATATGGGTGTGGGCAGGACAGTAGTGTGGTGGGTAGGTAACTGGCTGGGTGGCAGGACACAGAGGATGGTGGTAAATATCTGTCACTCCACAGAGGGAAGAGTGACCAGTGGGGTACCACAGGGATCAGTGCTGGGACTGGTCCTATTCAACATCTTCATCAGTGACATTGCACAGGATCTAGAAGGCAGAATTTCACTGTTCGCTGATGTCACAAAGCTCTGTAATAGGGTAGACACACCAGAGGGAGTAGACAGAATGAGAAGGGGCCTGCAGAAACTTGAAGAATGGTCAGGTTGGCAGTTAAAATTCAGTGCAAAGAAGTGCAAGATAATGCATATGGGCACAAAAACCCTGGCACAATATATCAGTTGGGGGGTGAGGATATAGCATGCACCAAGCAGGAAAGGGATCTTGGGGTTATCATCTCTGATGACCTCAAGGTAGGGAAACAGTGTGACAAGGCAGCTGGGAAAGCAAATAGGATGCTGGGATGCATAGGCAGGGGCATCACCAGCAGGAAAAGGGAGGTCATAATTCCACTATACATGACACTAGTGAGGCCTCACCTGCAGTACAGTGTACAGTTCTGGAGACCTTACCTATGTAAGGACATAGACAGGGTAGAGAAGGTTCAGAGGAGGGCAACAAAGATGGTACATGGATTGCATCACAAGTCCTATGAGAACAGGTTGAAGGAACTGAATATGTACTCTCTGGAGGAGAGGAGGGAGAGAGGGGACATGGTAGACACATGCAAGTATCTTACAGGGAGGAACAGGGTGCAGGAATACACTATTTTTAAGCAAAAAAGATGTTCCAGGACTAGAGGGCATGGGATGAAGTAGGAGGGAGGATGATTCAGAGGAAACATGAGGAAGAATTTCTTCACAGAACGGGTGGTGGACAAGTGAAACACCCTGCCAGAGAAAGTGGTGGGGGCTGAAATAATCACAGGATTTAAGAATGCATGGGATAGACATAAAGGAATTTTTGAGGTCAGGGGTAAGGGGCAACAGACTTCTAGAAAAACATAAACTGAACTTACAAGCTCAAATGGGCAGACTGGGTGGCCATAGACCCTTATCTGCCGACAGTGTCTATGCATCTATGACATGAAATCCATTAAACTATTATTTTTTTGATCACAATATATTTTCTGACATGTATTACAGTTCAAATTGCCCAATATTGTACCAATATAAGATCAACAAGGCCCAGGGAATTCCCCTCAATACATAACATTTTATGTCAGATACAGACCACTTTCCCCACTTAGTCTGCTAAGTTTACACCACTTACTGTAACATTGCATATCCTGCATCCACTTTCCCTGTCCCTTGCCTTACCACAATTGTTTCCTTAGGCATAATCACTTGCTTTCATGTATCCCATATGCTTTTTTATGGTTGGCATCTTCATTGGTCTGCTGTCCCGGCCAGTAAATTACATCTCCCAGTACCTACCTGCTGCATACAGTGCAGTGCACTCTGGATTGGCCTGGCATGCGAGTATCAACTGCGGCACCAATGCTCTGTGCCACAGGTCGATCAAGCACAAAGTGGTACCACCCCAAAAGGAGAGCAGTCTCCACAGCCAGACATCTGCCTCTACGTGCTCACATGTGAACCTGGGTTGTTAGCAATGAAGAAATCCAACGCCTCCATCTTCATAACATGTATGCTTGTTCTTGACTATCTTTGTATCTGAAAAAGTCATCACTCTTGAACATAATGGCCACGCGGTATTCCATGTTATCCCTCTATTTGTCCTGGTCTCCAAGGTGTACATACTGGGCTACTTTAATTTCTCCTCATAGTGCTTTTGATGCAGAATTTACATTATTTTTGTTGCCCTCCTATGGACTGCCTGTGTCTGTGTCATTTTCTTTATGTTGTCTCCAGAACAAAACAGAGCACTACAGGTGTGGTCTCACTGGTGACTTACTGTACATAGTGGTATCAGTACCTCCCTTCTTCTACTACTGGTATCTATATGCACCCAAGCGTACCATAGAAACAGTATATAAATTGTCATCAGATAAGGACTGCCTGGCCGATCAAGTCTGCCTGTAAGCCCTTGCACTGGATTACTGTTTCTGACCCACCCACTGCTGTACCCCTTTGGTTCCCCATGCCTGTCCCAAGCATGCTTGAATCCATCCACAGTGCTTGCTCCCACCACCTCCTGAGGCAGACCATTCCATTTGTCCACCATCATCTCTGTGAAGAAGAACTTCCTCACATTCCCTCTTAACCTCCCACCTTTCAATTTCATATCATGCCCCCTCATTCTTGTGCTCCTCCAGTATTGGAAAATCTCTCTCCCCTGAACCTTGTCAATACCCTTGAGGTACTTGAATGTTTCTATCATGTCCCTTCTTTCCCTCCTCTCTTCCAGTGAGTACATATTGAGGCCCCTTGATCTTAACTCCTAAGTCTTGTGTTGCAAGCCTTGTACCATCTTTGTTGCCCTTCTCTGGACTGTCTCCAGCCTGTTAATGTCCTTATGTTGGTATAGCCACCAGAACTGCACACAGTACTCCAACTGAGGTCTCATCATGGTTTTATGTAATGATGTCACTAGTTCCCTTCTTCAGCTGGTTATACCCCTGCCAATGCACCCCAACATGACACTGGCCCTACCAGCTGCCAAAGTACTCTGCTTTGACATTGTCAGGTCATCTGAAATAATAACTCCCTGGTCCCTTTCCTCCTTTGTGACTGTCAGCAACTCCCCCGCCCACACCACCATCCTGTAGCTTTACCCAGGGTTTCCATGTCCCAGGTGCATTATATTGCACTTCTTTGAATTAGACTTCAGTTGCCAGTCTTCAGACCATTTTTTACGCTTCCGCAGGTTCCTCTTCATTTTCTCCACCCCCCTATGGGGTATCCATTCTGTTGATCTTAGTGTCATCTGCAAACAGGCAGACCTTTCCCTTCCGTCCCTCTGCAATGTCCTTAATTAAGACACTGAACAGGACTGGCCCCAGGACCTGTCTCTGAGGCACCCAACTCATCACCACCTTCTCCCCAGACTGCACGGCATTTACCACTACCCTATGCCTCCTGTCTGATAGCCAGTTTATAATCCAGTTTACCACCCTGGCCCCCAAGCCCAGCCTTCCCAGCTTGTTTAACAGCCTCTTATGTGGTACTGTGTCAAAGGATTTGTTGAAATCGAGGTAGGTGACAGCTACTCCACCATCTGATTTACCTCCTGTCACCCAGTCAAAGAAATCTATCAGATTCATCTGTCATGACCTACCTGCTGTGAATCCATGCTGCCTAGAGTCCTGGGCACTGATGATTTATACATGTCCCACAATCCGTCCTTAAGTAGTGCCTTCATGATCTTCACCATTACTGAGGTAAGGCTGATTAATCTATAGTTCTCCGCATCCTTCCTGCTGCCTGTTTTGTGTAGAGGGACCACATGCGCCCTCCTCCAGTCCTATCGTATCACCCCTGTGTCCATGAAAACTATCTCTTCTCACTCCATCCCTTTCTCCTTCACCCATGTGTCCACATTTGAGACTTTGAAGACTCTTACTATCCCTTAAACCCTCCAATGACAAGTGCCTTAATGGTCAGGACCCCAAACCTCTCTACCTCTCAGCCCCTGCTATCCCCAATCCAGCAGCCTCTCTTCCACCTCTCATTATCTATATATTTCATCCCAACAGGCAGAAAGCACATCACTGTCATCCCTCTCTCTAAAGGTGGTGATCCTTCCTTTTCCTTTTAGGAAACTACCACCCCTCTCGCTTCACCCCACCCTTGAAAACCTCTTGGAATGCCTGGTCCAAAGGCAAGTTCCTTGTGGTTTTACACCACTAGCTTCTCTACCTCTCAGCATCTGCTGTCTCCTGCCCACTGGCATTGATCCTACAAGATTTCATTAGTGTCTTTCATCCCATTCAGCAGGAAGCATGAAACTGTTGTCACTCCCTAAAGGTGGTGATCCCTCCCTGCTATGAAACTATTGCCCTATCTCACCCATTTGTTCCCTAAAAATGTATTTTTTAGTGGGAGAAGAGGGTCCTGAATTGACTTGTCTGCAATAGGGGGTCTTCACTGAGCATGTCATAGGGTGAGCTGGGTACAGTAGTGTAGGCATGGAATTCGTAGGGATTGTGCTGTGTTGTGTATAGTACATGCCTAGGGATGGGACTGTTGTGTATTCATTATATGCAATTTGTACTTGAGCACCAAAGTCCAATTCACTAACAAAACTAACCTGACCTACTAATGCTGTGGTTGTCATCTATTTAGCTAAAGTTTCTGCTGTGACTCTGTATATTGTGCATTGATTAAGGAAATTATTATTATCTCATTTTTCAGGTGTAATATTTCAACTTCACCCACGTGGTCCTAAACCACCACTTGCAAAGAAAACTCCAGTAAGCCATTCTGAAAGAATGAAATTGTACCGCCAGCATATAAAACAAGACCCAGAAAGATGTGAGGCTTATAGGGAGTACAATATAAAATGTGCGAGGGAAGCCAGAAGAAACCATGACCAAGGAGCAAAGGTAGAGAGTGCACGGATGCTATGCCATGAAAGACAAAAACGACTCCATGAAAGGAGAAAGTTAAATGCCTGTACCACAGCTGAAACACATAAACTGATTCTGAAAACAAGGCAACAGAAAGAGAAAATGAGGGAATACTGGAGGACCAAAATACAAGAGCAATGACAAAAGATGACACCACAGCAGTGTAGAAGAATGTGAGAGCGAGATGCAGCCAAAAGGAAAGAAAATGCTGCGATGACAATGGAAAAAAGGCAGAAGATCGATGATACCATCCAGCTCTGAAGCGATCCAGACACCAATCAACAGTAAAATGCATGCTGCTGTCCATAAAAGGGTACCTCAGTTAAATAATAGACTGCCATCAAGCCTAACAAAATTTGCCTTGTTGATAAAAAAACTAATTTCAAGTGCCTTATCACGTAAACTGGCTGCCATAAATGCACTTGGCATTGTAAGCCCTGATTCACAAAGGAAACAAACCTTTTATAATGCCTTTCTTGAAGGCATACGCACAAAAATGAACACCAAAATAAAATCAAAAGAAAGGAAGGTGATAGCGCACTGTGTTGGCAATATATTGAAAAAATATAAATTGCTATGAAGCGGTTCTAAGTTACTGCAGATAAACTGTGTGTACCTGCAAAAAGCATTGAAAAGCAGTGATCCACAATGCAAAAAAAGCCAAACATTTGTTTGTTGCCAACTGGCAACACCAACAGTATTCTAAAATTTCCAAATATCCACCACAAAATACAGTTGTTATGGTTCTCGATTTCAATGAAAACTATCAATGTTGGTTTCAGAGGGAGGTGCAGTCTGCCCACTGGTCCCAAATGCAAGTGACTCTGCACCCCATCATAGCTTCCTATCCATGTCCTTTCCAGTGTGGATACACCTCTAAAGAACATTTGGTATTTGTGTCTGATGATCTCAATCATGATTCACATGCTGTACAACAGTTTATGACACAGGCTGTGCTTTTCTACAGAACACTCGAAAACTGACAATACACAAAATTATATGGTTCAGTGACAGCAGTGCAGCACAGTACAAATCAAAACTAGCTTTTGCCGATTCCACTTTTTCAGTACAAGATTTTGGATTTCCTGTTGAGAACCACTACTTTGGATCGCACCATGGAAAAGCGCCTTCTGATGGTGAGGCAGCAGTGCTCAAACATGCTGCCACACTTAATGTATTGGGTGGACAGTGGCTTATCAGATCAGCAGAGGAATTCTTCAACTTTTGCAACCAAAATTTAAGAATTCCAAGTATGAAAGAAGTTGGCCCCAATCAATGCATGCACTTCCAAAGACATTTCTTTTTCATTAAATGTGAAGATATTGACAGAGATTGGCAAAATCTCCAAGTCCGCAGCGCATTGGCCCGTACCCATAAAATGCATGCGATCAGGCCAGTTCAGCCTGGAGTCATTCAAACAAGAGAACTTAGCTACTTCTGCCATGGATGTCTCAATGGCACCGAAATGTGTGACAACAAGGAGTACATTACTGCATGGGCCAGGAAAGTATTAAATATGAAGATTGACTGCAATGCAGCTGGAAATGAGGATGACATGTGCGAAACAGAACTACATCCATATGATGAGACCCAGACAGTTAATGAGCTGCCATGCATCGAACATCAGGAAACAGATGATGGCCTTGCACATACTGGCATGCAACAAACCAGTGATGAAGATACACAAATTACTGATGTCAACCACATCGATACAAAACAGGATTACCAGGAAAATAAAGAACAGCATGATTGTTTGCTGGATAACCAACATGATATTGAGGAAGCACTGGATGACCAGCAACACAGCCAACTTCATGAAGATGAACATCCTGAACACAGTCTTGGGACATGGGTGGCCATCGCATTTGATGGTCGCTGGTATCCAGGTATGTAAATTGCATCACAGTATGTGTTTTGAGTGTAGGATGGGGCTGTTTAATAGTTTGGGTACTTAGAACCCTTTTTTGTTTTGTTTCTATAGATATGGTTGAGGAAAAAGACAAAGAGCAGTTCCAGGTGAATTTTATGATTCCCGCTGACAGGAAGGGAACTTATTATACGTGGCCAGCAGCTAAAGATTCCGGGTGGTGCCCCAAAAATTCTGCCATTGATAAATTTGACCTTCTGAGAGATTCAGCTCAAGAACATTCAAATTTGATAAAACAGACACTGACAGAGTTCAAAATTTATGGCATGATGAGTATGCAGAATAAGAATCATGAGGCACAGCAACCGATCCTCATGTAGACATGTACTGGTACACTAAGAGTGTGGGACAATCTCCATAAGAATATGCAGTTGCAATAAAAGTTACATTCTGTATCGGACATAACAAAAGTAAAAGACAATACAGTTCTCTAGGAATCATAGACTTTATTAGTACCTTGTGCCTTCAGGACCCAGATTTGTTTTTATTTTTATTTTTTTTAAATAACGGCTTCAACAAAATGTCAAGTTTTAATCATTTGAAAGTTTTTTTCCTTTAAAAATGCTGTTTGCTTGGTTTAGACACACTTTCAGTAGAAAACATCACTTTGGGCCATTATGAGTGTCCATGTAACCCACGTGACTTTTCTAGTAACACACACTCACAATTTTTAAAACATTAGTGGCATTGAACAAGTCTTTGAAAAAACATTGTGCTCCAATAAAGTATAACAGACTAGTCAACAAACAGCATACTTTTTATTTTTTTAGTTTATTGCCATAGGATGTGACACAAAAATTAGATCCCTAAAGGGCAGTAATAATGGTGGGCGACAGATGGCAAAAATACAAGAAAGCTGGAAATGATAATTGTTTAAACACATACAGTCATATCATATGCTAGGTGTCACTCATAAAGTGAACAATGTTGAATCTGTGAAAAACAAATTCTAACAGCCTATGCTGAGCAGTGTTGGACATGTCACACGTGAGACACTCAGCTGGTGGGTGAAGCACAGCACTAAATATCTCAAAAATATAAAAGAGCATTATCTTCCTACTATACAATAATCAACCTGTAGGGTGAGTACTATACATGCATACTTATGAACAGTACCTTGTTTAAAGTTTTTTTTATACAGAATGTCACACTAGTGGCCCAGCCATACCAGAGAATGACCCATATAGATATAGCTATAACTGTACATGAAATTTGGGAATGTTTAGTATATATATGTTGCTTAGAAATGCATAGTAGATATGCACAGAATGGAACTGCCATGGTGTTATAAGGTCTAAAAGATAGAATATTTCATTATGGATTCTGGACTCTGGTACTGGAGGACACTAGGGTGAAAGTGATGTGTGAGAATTGTGATATGATTATTTGAAATGTTTTACATACATTTCTATCAGAACAACTCAGTTTCTGCATGATGAAGGGGTGCAACCATGAAATTGTTACTCCATGGGTGTGACTTTAATCAATAAATATTATTGAAATGCAACTATAGTGGAGTTAATCATATTCTTTAGCAAATCTACTGGTCAATGTTTGGATGACCCAAGATGTGGACAAATTAATTCCTAAATTAAACCAAACAAGTGATGTGACCTGCCTCAAACACTAACACTGCCTGGCATGATTAAAGTAACTGTGACACCAGGCACACCACGTGATGAGTGAGTGTGCAGTGATAACAGCTATACTGACTGTGCAAACCCAGAAGTGCAACTCATGAACGGCACATGCCAAAAAGGCGAATGGCAGTAAAGGCAGACCAACAGGTTAACAGTGAGGAATACAGGCAAAGTAGGTATGAGTGAGGACCAAAAGCAAAGCAAGTATGAGTGTGAACCACAGACAGGCAGCCACACAGGGCCGTGGACTGACCAGAAGAGATCCGAGAAGACAGAGGAACTACCGCAGAACCAGGGAGGTGGAGTTGGGGGTTGGCAGTGATGGTGGTAGAAAATAAATGCAAAAGTCCCCATGCAACCATGCTACATTAAGCTGGCATACCATCACTGGAGTCTGACCAACACAGGAAAAAGGAAGGCAACCCTGTACAACAATATTCACACAAGTCCCATCCAATGGAACCCAATGATAGAAAAGTGCATGGGGAAGGTGGGGGGGATGAAATGCTGTTGAATATTGTTATTCACACCATACAAGCAAATCAGAGTTCATTGCAAAAGTAGAAACAAATGGTGGAACACAAAAGTGCACTGGAAAGAAACTGAGTGCGTTAACCTGTAGCACAGGCCATGAATAAACTCCAACACAAAGTAATAGTTACATGTTTGGAAAAAAAATTGTTTAATAAAAGTGATGACATATCCCCAAAGAGCATACAGTTAGCACTGCCAGACTGTGGTATTGCTATTGTTCTGTGCTTTGATGATGATAAATTTCTATTACTATGGGACAAATGCTGTGAGTGTTGTCTTTTTACCAGTGCCTGTCAACCCTTGTGCAGTATATGACTATATTGGTGTAGACCAGTTGTGGCATTCTGTCTGACTGTACTGGGCTAGTGAGCCACACCTATAGGCTAGGGATTTGTAAAAACTTGACAGCAGCTCTTTCAGCGTATACCTGTCTTACACTGCAGTATAAAGCTGACGTGTTGTACTGTAAAGGAAACACAACCTGAGAGGAGGCAGGGGAGCTGAGGATGAACCAGGGAGTCAAAGGAACTGAAGGGGTTACAGGAAGTCAGGGCAAATGCACAGGAGGGAGGGAACATGCAGCTGCAGGGCAGACACATAGCCATGGAGACCACACAGGTCAGACATACAGGTGCTGCCAATGACCAGGTGTGCCACGGGTCTGTAAGGGCATGTAGCAGGTTGAACTGGTTATACAGTTGTCTGACAGTCAGGCAGACAGCTGAATGGCAGTTGAGTTTGTGAGAAGTCAGAAGGGGATGCTCATTGCAATAGATGGTGGATACATGTACTGCCAAGACAAGGAGGGACCCGAGAAAACATACTGACAGTGTGCAGACGTCCACTGCTACAACTGTCACATAGGACTGCACACAGTAGAGGATAGAGCAGTGTGCACCATAAGGGAGCATTATCACATCCCTGATGTGATAGATATTGGTGTGCAATGTGTGCTGGGCAACCTGCAGGAGAGGGCAAGAATGAGCATGGAAACAGCGTTGCAGGTGGCTGGGACTGTACAGCGTGGGTGTCAGCAGCTGTTGCCAGTCGGATGCTGGGCATATACTTACTATGATGGATAGTCCAGTGCATTAGACATGTGGTGAGGGGTGTGTGTGGAGACACCAACAACCGTGACGGGACTCGTGATCCCTAAGGAATTCAAGGTGATTAGCACAGGTGACCGCTTTCTCCTTTTCGATAGTGGTAGTGAGCAGGACTGGTTGCTGTTATATGCCACAGACAGGGGCCTCCAGTTCCTGTTGAACTGCCCTTAGTGGCTCATGGATGGTATGTTCAAGTCATGCTCTGCACTCTTTGACCAGTTGTACACAATCCATGCTGTCCAGGCAGGTGTTGTAGTGCCAACTGTATATTAATTTATTTATTTCAAATTTGAATTAATACCTTTGAGCCAGGGGGCTCATTTACAAAGGATCCAAGTCAACAAGGAATACAAGACATTTACAGGTGATGAAACATTGCAGAACAGAAAGACATCAGCTAACAAGTGGTATTAGTGTGCAGTTACAACATTAAGCAGGGTACAACAAGTGAGGAGAAATAGGACCACACTTGCGGAGAAACATATTAATGCAGCACTAATTAAGTGCCGTGCAGTGTTTAACAATCATGTTACAGCTCACACGGGGTGCTCCCAGTCTGCAGAAATGCAGTTTTAGCAGCCAAAGAGAGGCTTTGTCAAGGGGAGGTAGTAGGTGGTGGGGAAGGTGGGCAGTTGTGGAACAGGAAGGTGGGAGTGAGAGAGGGTAGTGTTTGACCTGCTCAAGGAGGGCACCAACATATGTCCAGCTCATAAACCAACTCAAAAGCCACTGCCCAACACTGTCCCCTGTGTCAGTCGTGCTGGACTTTGAGCCTGCCAGCCGGAGGGGAGTCGCCACTGTGTTCCCCAATATATAAGTCAGGGGATGTTTCTTCTACTTCTCACAAGCACTGTGGTGATGGATCTCGCTGTGCCCTGATGTTCTGGAGAGGTACAACAATGACACAGACTTCACTCTGCACCTCAGGATGCTCCTGGCACTCACATTCATGCCAGTGGATGAGGTGGCTGGTGTATTAGTGGAGCTTAGGGAGTGGGACTATTTTCAGTGCCATGAAGACCTGTTGCAGCTGATCCTTGATTATTTCAAGGATAACTGGATTGGAAGACCCATGGGATGCTCTAGGTGGAGGAGACCTGCATTCCCCATGACACAGTGGAACTGCCCTGAGGCCACCATCCATGGGCACACCAGGACAAACAATGTGGTGGAGTGGTGACACAGTGTTCAATTTCCACATTGGCATATGCCACCCCAGCATCTGCTGCCTTCTGCAATGTCTCCAGCAGCAGAAGAGAATGTTGTCTGTCAAGACTGAGTAGCTGGAATCTGGGGCACAGCCGGCACAGGTCCACAGGAGATACAGGGACCTCAATGCCCGGATTGCCACCGTCATCACAGAGTATCCCACCTTTAGCCACTTTGATTACCTCAGTGGCTCTTCTCTTGGCATTGGGCCCTGTGCTTTTAATGAGAGATGCCTTATTTGCCCTGTGTATCTGTGTCTGTGGCCATATGGAAGTATAGGAGCCAGAAGCCCCTGCACATCTGCAGTCCAGCAGACAGCCCCATGAATTCTTGACATCTCTTGCTGCACTTCCATAGGCAGATGAATTCTTTCCTTTGTGTAAGGCTCATATGGCCCTGCACATCTGCATCTCTTCATGCAGCTCCAAAAAGGACCTACGTGAATTAGGATATGATTTCACTATCTCAAAAAGAAGGGAAATTCTTCAAAAATGAAATCTATGTTAATGCACCAGTTAAGGTTTGACATAATGCCACAAAAGATGGGATTCTAACCCTAATTCTTTACCCCCCACCTCCCGATGCAGCAAAAAGATAAAATATTAGGGTTCTGGTCTCTGAAGTCTTGGTGAATCAGTAGTGGGGGTCTAATTTGGGGTTGCAACCCTAATTCTCACCCTTTCCCCTAAGCAAACAAGGTCAGATATGATCTTTTTTCTTCATGCCGGGCCCTGCATAAAGAAAACTACAACAGATTCTGTCAACAACATGTGGCAAGGCATACTTCTATACCTTTGAAGGGGGTATCAATATCAAGCACAGACATGGAGCTGTACCTTGTGCTCAGTCAGAAGGATGTGGACTTGGTGGAGGGGAGAGCATTAGGGTTGACAACCCCAAAGAACTCCCCACCACTGATTCATCAAGGCTCTGGAGACAGGAAAAAAAAACTATCCTGTAGTTGCTTGGGGGGGGGGAGTTAGGGTTGGAAATCCTAATGCCATATTTCCCTACTTTTGTGACATTCAGTTGAACCCTAAGTGGTGCATTAACATAATTTTCTGCAGAGGATATGGATGCGGTCATGCCCATATAGTCAGGGTTCAATTTTCACTTCTGTGTTAAAGTTGAAATTTTGCAGTTTCATAACTTTTGAAAACATTCAAGCTATTTGCAAGAAGTTTTGCAGGCACCATCAGGGACCAAGGATCCCTTGCTGTGTCAAGTTTCATTTTGGTCAGATGTGTGAGTGTGGAGATATATAGTGTGAAAAAAATGTGAAAATTACTATTTTTGGTAAGATGTTTTGTCAAACTGCTGTGCAAAAACAGTGTGGAGTTTTGGTCTGACATGTTTATGGTAGAAAGTCCTTGGTCACACATGTGCCTTTGGAAGATTTGGTGAAAAATATTAATCTGTTCCAAAGTTATAAAATTTCAAACTTTCCCGTTATTTCCCATGGGACCAGTTAGATGTGCTGTTTGAAAAAGGATTCTTTATACAAATGCAGAATCCTTTTCATAAACATGGGGGGAAGGATTCACAAAACAGAATCACCTGGCACAACTCAGGTGTGCCGGCGCAACTCTGAAATGTGGCAGAGGGTGATTCAGGTACAGGGAGGAAGCACCAGTGCAAACGAGATGCCCTGTGCTAAAAGACATGTGCCATAGGCACAACGTAATGACATGTGACGCATGTACAGGGGCGTACCCATGCATACACTGCGCATCCCTATTCACAGAGCACAACCAAGGTGCAGCAATGGAGCAACCTCAGCGCAAAGCCAAGATGCGCCACAGAAAGATAAGTACAAAAGAAGGAGACTTATGTCCAGCACACCATCAATGGAACGATGACAGCAGGACACACACACAGAGGGGAATTCGAAACAGAGGGAGAGGCACAGACAACAAGTCACACCACAGGGCCACAGATGAACCCAGCAGCAGTTGCCATCGCTGGTGCCCTAATGAGGAGGAGGAGGCAGGGCACCGGAAGTAACCGTAGGCGGCCAGCCCCACAGCAGTACCGTGCCCAGCTGTCCTTCAAGCAGCCGACAGAGGTGGAGACAGTCAGGCTATACCACCTCAGCAGTGCCATGCTGAGGCAGCTATGTGAGATGTGCCATGATGTGATGCAGGCACCCACTGCACAAGGATATGCCATCTTGGTGGAGACCAAGGTGACAACGGTCATGTGCCTGCTCACCATGAGAACCTTCCAGAGGCCTTCAGGGGACACCACTGGCATATCACAGGCCTCAACATCCCATCTCCTCACACAGTTCCTCACTGCACTGCTACCGCATGCTTTGGAATACATCAGATTCCCCAGCATGCAGGCAGAGTGGACAGAAGCCATGCAGGGGTTCCACAGGGTGGCACGTATGCCAGGTGTCATAGGGGCTATCGACTGCACCCATGTGGCAATCTGTGCACCACCTGGTGAGGAGGGCTTCACATACATGAATCAGAAGGGATGCCATTCAGTGAACTGCCAGGTGGTGTGTGATGCCATGGGGCACATCACCAATGTTTGCACCACACACCCTGGGAGCGCACATGATGCATACATATGGCACCAGTCAGCACTCTGCGCAAGGTTTGAGGCTGGGGACATCCAAACTGGACACCTGTTAGGTACATGTGACCGGGCATCAGCAGCCTGGGGGGGCACCAAGTCCGGGACACCTGGGGCGGGCTGTGGGTGGGAGGCTGCAGGCATGAGGCACTGGGTTAGCAGGGATGTGGAAGGGTGCTGGGGTGGGTGCAGGGTGGCATGAGACCAATGTGCACCACAGGAGGGATGGGGGCAGGCAGGGGCAGCTGGGGTTGGGGATGCAGGACCGCCAGGCATGTGGCTGCATGGGTGGGGAGGCAGGACAGGGGCGTACAAAAAAGGGTGGAACGGGGTCGGGTCATACGCTACAGTGTAACACCATGTACTAATGGAGACACATCCACCCCCACAGGTGACGCTGCATACCAATTGCGTCCCTAGCTCTTCACCCACATCCGATGACTCAGAACAGTGGTGGAAGAACGACACAATGAGGCACATGGCGTGACACACGCCATCATCAAGCGTGTCTTCGGCATGCTGAAGATGCGATTCCGGTCCCTATGCTGGTCAGGCGGTGCCCTACAGTACAGCCCTGAGAAGGCCTGTGGCATATTCCTGACATGTTGTATTCTACACAACATGGCCCATGACCATGGGATACCTGCTGAGGCCAGTGAGGGCAACAGTTCTGGGGAGGAGGAGGGGGTTGGGGAGGGTGCAACAGGGGCACACCCAGAGGAACATGGGGCTGACGGTGGACATGGGCGCATGGATCCCAGACTGGCGGCTAGGGCACAGGCATACTGCACCCGAGTGGTGGAGGAACATTTTGGGACATGCAGGTGAGTATGCAGGTAGGTACATGTGCAGATGTGGACACCACAGTGTAGGGACAGCATGGCAGGGAATGGCAGGCACCATATGCCACACCAGGGCTCACATGCAGGCGCATGCACACGGTGAGAGACAGACACACTCACACACAGGCACCATGCATGCACCACACCAGAACCACACAGGCCATGTCCACACCGTCATAGGTCAGTGTGCACTACGGCTGGCACACGGGCACTGCATGCACTGCAATGCACTCATCATTCCCATGACACATGGCACAACTGCGGTACACACAACACACCGGTGCACATGCACAGGTGACACAGGGGGTGCCAGGGCAACCGTGTGGCTGAAGACCACTGTGCACAGTGGCATTGGCACCACCCACAGGACAGCCAGTATGCACAACCATTCTTCCCACCACTACAGGCCCCTGGGCATGGACATCACAGGGCCACCGTACAACCACCAGGGGCACACGGGCAGACTCTGCCATGGTCACTGGTGATAGGGGTGCCACCACCGGCCACAGGGATGTCCTCAGGGACCCCTTGGGAGTGCTGCACTGAGACCATGAATGGGTGCTCAGTGGGGTGGCTGTTCCATGCCATCCAGCTGAGCCATGGTCAGTGAGGGTGGATGCCAGTGGCAATGGGGTCAGCAGCAGGGGGCCCATCTGGCCCCACCATTGGGGTGTCCAGGACGTGCTCCTGGTCATCCAACTGGACACACACTGTCCGCAGCATGCTGTGGAAGCAGCCACTGCCTCTGCAGCAGCTGCAATCCACTCCATGGCTGCAGTCATGCCCACCCACATGAGATGCATGTCAGCCAGCATCTGAGCACGCCATGCTGCCGCTGACTCATGCTCCTGGACCACGATGGTCTGGTCACTCTGGAACACCATGCAGAGTGCCTTCTGACTGGCCACAGCTGCCCGCAACAGGTCAAGGTAGACACCTATGTTATCAGCAGGATATGCGGCACTGGGGTGATGCCAATGAACTGGGGAATGGTCGGCCTCACCAGGGTCATCCACGGGTGGTGGACACACCCTGTCAGACTGTGCTGTGTGCATATCTTGTCTGGGCACAGGTGCCTGTTGTCCATGCATGTCATCCAATGGGCCCACTGTAGTGGGTGCATGCTCACTGGTGCCCTGCCTGGATGCCACTGACTCTACCAGCACTGTGCTGGGCAGCAGTGCAGGGGTCAAGGCACACACAGTCCCAGGCATCCATGCCACCACTGCACCGGTGTCCAGCATGGTAGGAATGCCGTTGGCACCCAGGGTCCCATGCACAGCCATCCCCGCACCATGTGCACTGCTGTCATCCATGGCAGTGGCGCTGCTGACGGTGGAACATGCGTCGGTGCAAATGTCTTCACCCTGAAAGCCACTGGTAAGCATGATGAGTGTATCTGCTATGTCCACCGCCTCATCTGGGTCACCATCAGACAACCCAGCCAGGCCCCCCAACCATGAGATGTACCCAACTGCAGTACCGCCATCACTGGTGGAGTGCTCTGCAGGGCCCTCCTCTACAGGTACCATGACCAGTGGTGTGTGGACCATGGACATCGCAAGTGGGAACACACCCACATCAGTGTCAATGGCCCATGGGGTGAGCCCACATCATTGCCTATGGGGGCTGTGCAGTTGGCCATGGCTGCGCTATGGAGTCACGATGGAGCTGTGGAAGACAGAAAGGGAGACATGGTTAATGCACAGGATGCACACGACACACTGCACAGTCAGCCACACACTGCCGGGTATGCACGCCTGTCCAAGGTGGGTGCGGACAGGGTGCATAGCTACTTACCATGCTGTGACAGGCTGCCCCCCTGTCTGGAAGCCACCCCCAGAGATGCCATGCACAGATGTCCCCGACACACTGGCAGTGAGGAGGGCCTCGTTGGGGCTGAGCTGTGCCACCAAGCCGGGTCCACCCCCTGTCTGCAACAGGGAGGCCTGGATGTTGGCGTCCCTTTCCTTGGCCCTCCATCGGCCATCATTCCAATGCTTCCTGCACTCCTGTACTGTGTGATTGTATGATGCGACTGTGTTCACGTGCTGGGTCACCTCCTTCCAGCCCTCTGCACACGCTGTCCTGCTGCCACCCCTGCCAGTGAGTATATCCAGGCGTAGATGGCATGCCTCGATGAGTGCCCTCTCTTCATCCTGTGTGAAGTTCAGTCACCACCTGGTGGTGACACCTGACTCCTCAGACATTTGAAACACTGTGGGGAGAAACAACCTTGCATCAGAACCACCCATGTGTACACACAGACCTGCACCCATCTCCCACTGTCTGCAAGCTCACCATGGTCTGTGGTGCCAGTGTCCTGTGGTGTGGTCTGCATGTGGGCTGCCAAGCACAGTTGGACAGGCACCATGGTGTGTGATCCATGTGGGGCAGTGCACGTGCCACACATGGCACCCGGGAAGTGGTTGGGGTACTGTGTAGCTGCCACAGGGTGTGTGACATTGACCTGTCTGCCATGGGTATGTCCCAATAACCCAGCAGTGTGTGTTCCACCATGGTGCACCATCATACCTGGGTGCCACCACTGTGTTGGCTGCAGGGCAGAGGAGGACTGCCATGTGGTGGCACGCAGTGTTGGGATGGCAGCAGTATGCATGCTGGCAGTGGTGACACTGTGCCTGCACAGGTGTTGCACTGTGTGACATACATACATGTGTCATGGCGCTGCATGCACCTCACAGTACAGTCCACCCCCAGCCATCCGTACCATCTTTGTGTCCCTGTGTACTATGTGTGGTCCACTGTACACATTGAACACCCCCATTACACTGCCGTGGTGCAATGCCAACCGCGCCACAGTTCTGCAGTGCTGCCCAAAACGTGCTGTG
The DNA here is from genome assembly GCA_016271365.2 of Neoceratodus forsteri. NCBI lineage: Eukaryota > Metazoa > Chordata > Ceratodontiformes > Ceratodontidae > Neoceratodus > Neoceratodus forsteri. The sequence continues at coordinate 311,237,223 of CM028134.1, read as the reverse complement.
CTGTGTGTGTCCCAGTGACACGGTCTTCAACTGTGGACTCAGCAGGGACCAGTCCAATGTCACCCCCACGGATACATCTCTGCGGTTGTACATCACATATTGCCATGGGAGCCACCTGACAGTAGTCTGGTCCCACATGTGGTGTACTGGGGCACCAATAGCTGTGCACACTCTGATGCAGGCATACCAGTGTGTGCTGTAGCCCTGTGAATGTGGCAGTATACTCACGCTGTAGGCACTGACTCCTTCCAGTGCCCTGGACTCAGCCTGCTGAATTGGGAGCATTTATGGCTAGGGGCATGCAAATGAGGCCTGAGCACCTGTTAATGAGATGCTAATTGGCTGAGTTGCCCATGCATGGTTGATGAGGCTGTTTGGGGGCGCATTCTCTCTGAATAGCATAATTGCTTCCAGCTCATCTCACTGTGCAGGGAGCATCTGTGTGATGCACTAACCACAGTATGATGCATTCCTAGTGCATGCATGGTCTGGGTGGTGCATCTGCATGGCTTATGGCAGTCCACATGGCGCATCCCCGTGCATGTGCAGTGTACATGTGATACGGTGCTTCTTCCATTATGCTCCATTCCGTCATACTCCGGTGCACCATAGCATACCTGATGATTGTGGTGCCATGTAGCTTGGCAGAAGACACCAGGAGAAAGGACTGCTGTGTGACTGGACTTCTCTGCTGGGATTAAAGAAGAAGAACGTTTGTACCTGGACCTTTAATTTAGGGTAAAAAAAAAAAAACTAACAAACAAAACAAAAAAAAAGTGTGTGTTTGTCTGAGTTAACTGAACTGAATGGGAATCTGAACAGTTATATCGGTGTAAATCTCAGGTGATTGAAAGGATTTAATAGCTGAGAGGTTTAAATTACTTGTAGAAAGATCTAGTAAGTAGGGGGAGTGGCTTAGCTAGAAGGAAGCTACATTTAAAGACTGCCTTAGAAAGATTCTGCTAATAGCTTGGCAGAGACACCAGGAGAAAGGACTGCTGTGTGACTGGACTTCTCTGCTGGGACTATATTGCCCTCCTTCCCTCCCCACCACTCCCCCACCCAAAGCTAGTTCTATTTTTATAGGCACAGGATTTGACTGACAACAGGAACTTCCTGTTTGGGAGCAGGAAGTGAGTGATCACAGAACCACCAAAGACCCACCATCCTAGAAGGGCAAGAGTAGCTCTCCGGCCCCCTCTAGCTGCTGGAGGTCTGCCTCTGAGCATGTAAGTGGTCTACTGAGAAATATAGGATATTCTTGTCTCAGAACAGGACAATCAGGAGCTTCAAGGGCACACAGGCAGAAAGTAAGGAGAGAGAAAAAAAAACAGAGGAAAGAGTAAGGATTGCAAACAGTTAAGGGGCCAGAAATAAGACATGATTGGAGTGGCGCAGTGCAGTGGCAGTGGAGCAGCAGTCTTCCGGGAGACATTCTGGAGGATGCAGTGTTGTCCTGTCTACAGGCACCTCTCTAGGCTGAGAGAGGAGGTTGCTTATCTCCAGGCTGAGTTGGCCAGGATTTGTGGGACCTCTTCTTCCATCCAGGGACCACCAGTGCCACTGCCGTTGCCTCAGAGGCTGCCAAGAAAGAGGAGTGATTGAACCACAGTGGGCTCAGGGAGGGCGAGGGTAGTGGAACAGAGGCACATCCCAACAGTTGTACCTCTCCACAATTCCTATGCCATTCTGGCAAAGTGTGGTTCCTCTATAGGGGCACCCACAGTGGAGACCAAGGAGGATGCTGGGAACCTCCACAAAGAAGACCCACAGGAGGGTGGCAGGGGACCCTGCAGGGGAAGGAAACAACTCCTGGTGGGGGACTCCATTGTTAGGAAGGTAGAACTGGGGGAGGAAGGGGAGAGGGAGGTGAGGTGCCTGCCTGGCACTATGGCTTGGAGGGACAGGGAGCGAATCCTCAGGATTGCCAGAGCAGCTGCACAAGGGAGGGAGCTGGATGTCATTGTCCACCTAGGGACAAATGACCTGGCTAAGAAAGGGATTAGAGAAGTACAGGAAGAGTTTGTGGAATTGGGGAGGGGCCTTAGTCTAGTAGCACGCACCAGTTAAGGCAGAAGGAAGCAGGGAGGGAAGTCAGAATAGCAAAGGCCCAAACTGAGGAAAACATAGCCAACTCAGTTAAGAAGGGGGATAAAACCTTTTTTAGGTACATCAGTGAGCGTAGAAAGACAAAGGGAGGGATAGTGAGGCTGAATAGAATGAACGGTGGGTGGGCAGAGGGGGACAGTGAAAAAGCAGGGATACTGAACGAATATTTCTGCTCAGTATTCACAAAAGAGGAGGGGGAAGTGCCTAATCCAATTAACAGAAGAACTCTTGATGGGGGGTCGATCCCAGTCCTTTCACAGAAGAAAGGGTTCTGTAAGAACTCCTAAAACTGAAGGTGGACAAAGCAATGGGTCCTGATGGAATTCACCCCAGAATTCTAAAAGAATTAAGGGAGGAACTAGTGAAACCATGGGCAGCTCTTTTTAGTAAATCATGGGAGGATGGTGTGGTACCTGAGGACTGGAGGAAGGCAGATGTGATTCCCCTTCACAAAAGTGCGACCAAGACAGAGGCAGGAAACTGGAGTACAGTTGCAGCAGCCACTTCAAAGAGTGGGGTTATTCTAGATGCCCTACAAGGGGCATGCCTTAGACAACTAGTATTGGATCCCACTCGAGAGGGAGCAATCTTAGACCTGGTTCTCTCAAATGGAGATGAAGAGAGGATCACAGATGTAGAAGTGGGTAGCCATCTGGGAACTAGTGACCATTGAACAGTATGGTTCACAATAAACACAGCAATAGAGTCAAGCCACACAAAGGCAAAGTACTGGACTTCAGAAGGGCTGACTTTGCCAAAATGGGTGAGTGCCTAAGGAATGCACTAGCAAATGGGCAGGAAAGAGGGGTGGAAGAACAATGGGGAATAATAAAAACTGCCATCACAGAGGTAACAAGCCTTTGTGTAAAGCAAATTAACAAAACACAATGATGTAAGAAACCACTATGGTTCTCAAAGGAAGTGGCAGTGAAGGTTCAAGAGAAAAAGAAAGCATTCAGGAAGTACTCAAGGAATCACAGAAGGAGCAGGACAGAGAACTGTATCAGTTAAAGCAAAAGGAAGCTGGGAAGGCAGTCAGAACAGCAAAGGCCCAAACCGAGGAAAAGATAGCCAACTCAGTTAAGAAGGGGGGATAAAACCTTTTATAGGTACATCAGGGAGTGAAGGAAGACCAAGGGAGGGCTAGTGAGGCTCAATAAAGAGGAGGGAGGGTGGGCAGAGGGTGACTGTGAAAAGGCAGAGGTACCAAACAAATATTTTTGCTCAGTATTTTCAAAGGAAGTGGGGGAGGTACCTAAAACAAACAGTAGAAACACTCTGGATACAGAAGTTAATACCAGCCCATTTACAGAAGAAAGGGTTCTGAAAGAACTCTTAAAACTGAAGGTGGACAAAGCAATGGGGCCTGATGGGGATTCATCCCAGAATTCTAAAAGAACTAAGGGTAGAACTAGTGACACCACTGACTACCCTCTTTAACAAATCATGGGAGGATGGGGTGGTACCCGAGGACTGGAGAAGGGCAGATGTGATTCCCCTTCACAAAAGTGGGAGCAAACCAGAAGCAGAAAACTACAGACCTGTTAGTTTAACCTCAGTGGTAGGGAAAATGATGGAATCACTTCTGAAGGAAAGAATTGTTGAGTATCTAGAGGCTAGAGGGGCTCAGGACCCAAGGCAGCATGGATTCACAGTGGAAAGGTCATGCCAGACAAATCTGATAGATTTCTTTGACTGGATGACCAAAGTAGTAGATCAGGGAGGGGCTGTGGACATGGCCTACCTAGACTTTAGCAAGGCATTTGACACAGTCCCACACAAAAGATTAATGTACAAGTAAGCCAGCCTGGGAGTGGGTCCCAATATGACAGCCTGGGTAAAGAATTGGCTGGAGAATAGGACACAGAGAGTAATAGTAAATGGAATCCACTCTGAAGAAAGGGGGGTTACTAGTGAGGTACCGCAGGGTTCAGTATTAGGACCAGTCCTCTTCAATGTCTTTATAAGCAACATTGCAGAGGGACTGGAAGGAAAAGTATGTCTCTTTGCAGATGACACAAAGATCTGCAACAGAGTTGATGCACAAGGTGGGGTTGAAAGGATGAGAAGGGACTTGGCAAGGTTAGAGGAATGGTCAAATGTATGGCAGCTTAGATTCAATGCTAAGAAGTGCAAGGTCATGCACCTGGGAAACAAAAACCCAGGGGAAGAGTACACAATGGGGGTGAGATACTAACAACAACAAAACTGGAAAGGGACCTGGGGGTAGTCATATCAGATGACCTAAAGGTGGGCAAGCAATGTGAGAGGGCAGCTAGGAGGGCTGGGGGGATACTGGAATGCATAGGGAGAGGCATCACCAGTAGAAAACAGGAAGTTATTATCCCTCTATACAGACAGTTGGCGAGACCCCATCTGGAGTACTGCGTGCAGTTCTGGAGACCCAATCTCCACAAGGACATAGACAGCATGGAGGCTGTCCAGAGGAGGGCAACTAAAATGGTGCAGGGTCTGCACCGGAAGACATATGAAGAGAGACTTAAGGAGCTGAATATGTATAGCCTCGAGGAAAGGAGGAGAGGGGACATGATAGAAACTTTCAAGTATCTCAAGGGATCAACAAAGTCCAAGAGGTAGCATCTTTCAAAAAGAAGTGCGCAAGAACAAGGGGCACAATTTGAAGATAGAAGGGGTGGCTCAGAGGTAATTTAAGGAAGTATTTTTCACAGACAGGGTTGTGGATGCATGGAGCAACCTTCGGTGGAGGTTGTGGAGTCAAAAACAGTGGTGGAATTCAAGCATACATGGGACAGTCATAAGGCAATTCTAGGGGGTGGGGGTAGGAAGAAGTAGGCTGCTGGTTAACTAGGATCTGCAGCTTATCCATTAGGTAGGGAAATGGGCAGACTGGGTGGGCCAAGCAGTCCTTATCTGCCATCAAAATCTATGTTTCTATATTTCTATGACCAGTCAGTCTGACCTCTGTGGTAGGGAAAGTGATGGAGTCACTTCTGAAGGAAAGAATAGTTGAGTACCTAGAGGCCAGTGGAGCACAGGACCCAAGGCAGCATGGGTTCACAGCGGGAAGGTCATGTCAGATGAATCTAATAGATTTCTTTGACTGGGTGACCAAAGTAGTAGACCAGGGAGGGGCTGTGGACATGGCCTACCTAGCCTTTAGCAAGGCATTTGACACAGTCCCACACAAAAGATCAATAGTCAAATTAACCAGCCTGGGAGTGGGTCCCAGTGTGGTAGCCTCGTAAAACATTGGCTGCACAGCAGGACACAGAAGGTAATTGTAAATGGAGTCCACTCTGAAGAAAGAGGGGTTACTAGTGGGGTACCGCAGGGTTCAGTATTGGGTCCAGTCCTTTTTAATGTCTTCATCAGTGACATTGCAGAGGGACTGGAAGGAAAAGAATGGCTTTTTGCAGATGACACAAAGATCTGCAACAAGGTTGATACACAAGGAGGAGTGGAAAGGATGAAAAGGGACTTGGCAAGGTTAGAGGAATGGTCAGAAGTATGGCAGCTAGGATTCAATGCAAAGAAGTGCAAAATAATGCACCTGGGAAATAAGAACCCAGGGGAAGAATACACAATGGGTGGGGAGGTAGTAACAACAACAAAAAAGGAAAGGGACCTGGGGGTAATCATATCAGATTACCTTAATGCTAGCAAGCAATGTGAGAAGGCAGTAGGCAGGGCTGGGGGTATACTGGGATGTATAGGGAGAGGCATCAGCAGCAGAAAACAGGAAGTTGTTATCCCTCTGTACAGACAGTTGGTGAGACCCCATCTGGAGTACTGTGTCCAGTTCTGGAGACCCCATCTCCGCAAGGACGTAGACAGGATAGAGGTAGTCCAGAGAAGGGCAACTAAAATGGTGCAGGGTCTGCAAGAGAAGCTGTATGAGGAAAGACTAAAGGAGCTTAATATATATACCCTTGAGGAAAGAAGGGAGAGGGGGAACATGATAGAAACTTTTAAGTGCCTCAGTGGAATCAACAAAGTCCAACAGGGTAGCATCTTTCAGAAAAAGAGATGTGCAAGAACAAGGGGACACAATTTAAAGATAGAAGGAGGGCAGTTCAGGGGCAATTTGAGGAAGTATTATTTCACAGAGAGGGTGGTGGATGCATGGAACAGCCTTCCTGAGGAGGTTGTGGGGTCTAAAACTGTGGGAGAATTCAAGAATGCATGGGACAGACATAAGGCAATTCTTGTGGGGGGTAGGAAGAAATAGGCTGTTGGTTAACTAGGATCTGCGACCTATCCTGTAGGTAGGGAAATGGGCAGACTAGATGGGCCAAACAGTCCTTATCTGCTGTCAAAGTCTATGTTTCTATGTTTCTATGTATCATGCAGCGTGTCCCACAATGCACCGCCTATGCTGCATTGTCCATCCCTCCCCATGGATCGCGCACTATGCCCAGTACATGTTACTGGTGTATGCAGTGCGCAATATGGCACGTGCACGCCACTGCACATGCGATCGCGGCCCTTGCCATACTTTATAGCATGGTGGAGGTGCATGTGTGGGTCTGTCAGCATCGGCCAATCATGTGTCACGTTCAGTGCGCGGTGTGCTGCACATGTATCACTGTTTCACGTGGCGCATAACGGTCGGTAGATGGCGCATTCCCTGTTTGCACCTTGCCACTGTATGTACACAGTGTAGGATGCCTGGGGCTGGGAGAATGGTGCCTAGGGCCATGAACTGGTCACATTTGGAGCTGCTACATCCAGTGTCACAGGTCATGGCTGTGGAGGGCCGCCTGTACAGGAGGACCTCCATGAGCCCAGGGTCAGGGTGTGGGCCATAATTGCTGCATGGATTGTGTGGTGTACTGGCATGCCACGCACAGGAGGGCAGTGCAGGCATCGCTATGGTGACCTCCAGAGACAGGACCCAGAGAAGCTTGCGCGGCTGCGATGCCATGTATGCAGGGGTGCACTGCCACATCCAGGTAGGTGTTCTTCGGCTATATCCTTCTGTGTCACATGCTGGGTGTGTCTATCACTGGCCCCACGGTGCTCCTGTGCTGCATTGCCCTGGTGCCAGGGGTGACAGGGCATGGCTGTGTGCCTGCTTACACTGGGTGCTTCGGACACAGGCATCACTGTCTGTTGCATGGCCACGTGATGGCGGGGGGGGTGGCAGGGGACTTGCATCCTGCACTGTGGCAGTGTTCGCTTATGGTGCTGTTTGTTATGTTTAACAGGTCCAGGAGCCAGGCAGCTTGCCGCAGATGCAGCTGAGGAGAGTCATCAGTGATACATGGGTGCCAAGCCTGGTGCCCTGCCAGGGGTGGGTGAGTACTGCTTTACATGATTGCAGCCTTTCTGGTGTTGTGCGGTCTGTGGTCAGTGAGGTTGTGTTCCACGTTCTGGCCCTCAGTGTGTGTTCCTTCTGTCATTTTCTGTAGGTGTTCCTGATCACCGTGCTGCTCCATGTGGTGATGGTGGTGGTGCTGTGCCAGTGGATGTGGACCAGAGGATCCATGTGCTCATCCAGGCAGCCCTGCACCCTCTTACATGGACTGTTCGGAGCCTGTCAGCTGCCCTGCGAGGCGTTGTGCCGCGCCTTCCAGGCAGTGCCAGGGTGCTGTGTGGCAGAGCTCGGTGCTGCTAGTGTCCCCCTGCCAATATCTGGAGGCCGTTCTGTGTAAATTGTTGCCCTACCCTGTCCCCTGTTTCTGTCCCTTTCCTATCCTCCTACCCATCTCTGCTCCCCCTCTTCCCCATCTGTGGATGTTGTTGTTCCTTTTCTGGCATTTGATTTGTACAGTTTATATGGCCATTATGTTTTATAAACATGCTTTGCTCTTCACTTGTGTCCGTGGGTCTGTTTGTGACTGCTTTGTGGTTGCTCCTCCAGCCCTGCTGTTTTGCTCCAGTTGTTCTGCTGGCTCCCCTGTGTGGCTGCAGGGCTGCCTGCCTGCCCTGGATCATCACTGAATGCACTGGCACATCTTCTGTTGTGCTGTTGTGTCCTGTGGTGATTCACAGTGGTGTTGCACTTGATGCTTGCATGGCTCATCCCTCTGTGAATGCCAATGCTTGAGCTCGGAGCATCTGACTTGAGCTGGTGTATCTGAGTTGCGCCAGTCGCATCTTCTTTGTGAATCCTGCCCGGGATCTTTTGCTGCAAATGCAGAATCTTTTTCCATGCTGCTGCCATCTTTTTTTCAGTTAGCAGTGACAATAAAAGTAAATAACTAAAAAAATATAGTGGTTTAGTGGACACCGATGGTTGTGTGCCTAACTGGGACACTTAGAATTTGATTCTGGAGTTACTTTTTTGCCAGCTTACTTGTAAATGTGTTTTTTAACATGTCGAAATTGTTTTCCACAAATTTAGAAAAAAAGAACCTTGTGGTTGTCAGCCCTAAAGCCTAGTGCCCCCCCGGAACCCATCGCCAGACACTTGGTAAAATAATAATACACAGCATGCATTGTAGTCTAGTGCCCCACCCCACACCCGATCCTTGATCACCAATTGCTGACTCAAGTTGCACTGTAAAACCCACATATTAAAAAGTCGGAGACTCCCACACCAATCCCGATCTCACATAATAGTAATGTATGCATCCAAATGACATCCAAACACCAGCCAGTACAGCATGCGGGTAGGGAAGACAGGCCAGCTGTCAATATACTGTGTCTCAATCTCTTAGCACTGAGTGGGCTGAGGGACTCCACCAATGGGGCTGGACATTTTCCTCACGTCACGTTACCCATGTTGTAACATACAGTGAAGCCTCAGTGTTTTGCTTCCCACCCACCTGCCCCACGGGTCTCCAGTGACCACGCCACACAGGCTAACCCTCCTGTGTGGTTCCCCACCCACCTGGCCCACAGATGTACATGTCCTGTGATGTTGTGGTTGTCTCTGAATGTTGTGCTGTCTTTGCACATATGGTGGAACAGTGTGTAATTATTTGCCATCATAGTATTGTTATCTGTGGCTGTCTCTGTGATGCAACAATGCAGTATTGTGACCCTGCGGACTGAATTGTGATCTCCTGGGTGTGTGACTGTGTGGCTGCTGACAGTGACAACAGCACCCCCCCTACCAGCCTCCTACCCTTCACCTATGCAACAGCATATGTTGCAAGTCCTAGAACTCTACAGTGCCCCTCCCTAGGTCACTCACTCTCAGGCTCAATGTGTATGTATATGTGTGCATGTGTGTGTGTGTGTGTCTGTCTGTCTATTGTGCTGCAGACCTAGTCCCATCCCCCCCCCCTCCTTATCTGAACAGTGAGAGGAGAGACACAGGCAGCGTCTTATGGGGTAGTATGGCACAGAGAACAACACCTGACATGTTGCAGAAAGTGAGAAAGAGAGAGATAGAGAGAGAGAGAGAGACAGAGACAGAGACTGTGCCGTGGCACACAACAGTAGCAACACCTCAGCTCAATGCATGTACACAGTGCGACCTCCAGACACACACAGAGGAAAAGAGTAACAGAGAGAGAGAGGGACATATTGACAGTGGGCCACTGAGTACATCTATGTCCTCCCCCCAGCCCATGGCACAGTGACAGTGACAGCGATGCAAAGTGGTTAGTGTCACACTAGCCGGTGTCTGCCAGTAGTGCAACCACTGACTTCTCGTGCCTTTGTTGTGCAAGGCAAATGGTGCTGGTTCCTGGTCCATGACCAGGACTCCTACCTCCCAACCATGTGAAAGCATTAGGGTCTTGGGCATTCCCTCACCTCCCTAAGCAGTAGATCCCCATATGTGTATTTGTAGCTTGTGTCCTGGTCGGAGAGAGTCAGCAGGAGACACACACCACTGCAAATCAACTGAAACCCGCTGTGTGACAGGATGACGGGCTCTCTGCTGTGCCCAAGTGAGCAATGCATTCAGGGGATTCCCATCTCCTACCAAACAGAAAGAGGTAAGAGCGCGGATCATGGTCTGCTGCCAGTCTGTGTGTCTGTCTCCCATGACCCACAGCATAGCAGTGCCACCGTTATGTGTCAGAAAGCCACTTCACAGGGTGAACAGGACACTGCGGTGGGTGGACAGGCACACAAGGTCAGGTGCATACAAAGGTCCACTGTGTGGTCCAGCGAGAGAAAGTGAGAATGGGAGAGGCACAGTGTCATGAACATTTGCAGCAATCTTCTGTCTCCCTCTCACACACATTTCTTCATTCCTGATTTTCCCTGAGTCAGTGTCCTGCTGCAATGTCCTGAGAGGGAGTGAGAGAGAGAGAGAGAGAGAGAGATACAGGGACAGGGAGAGGGAGGCATGGCAAAGCACTGCAGTGTCCCCTCTGTCTCCGTGTGTGTCTGCACAGTATGTGTGCTAATGGAGGGGGGATCATAGCAGCAGGGGTTTTGCATGTCACAGTCTGTCCTGTGTAGTGTGTACTAAAGAATGAAAGACTGTGACAGAGAGGCAGCTGCCTGTGTTCTCTGAGCTGCATGTGCAATATGGTGTGTGTGTGTGTGGGGGGGGGGACATTAGGTGTCCTAGCAAGGTAGCAGAGCAAAGTATGCACAAGAATGTCGCAGACCATGTCATTACTGTATGTATGACAATTCTATGTGCATAACAGCAATGCACTATGCTTTTGTTTAGGGACTGTTTTTCATGTTGGCAGGATACAGTACCGTTTTTAGTCATGAAACACCAGGAATCAACCCTTACTGTGGGTTGTGCCTTGAGTTTGACAGAACCCATGTCATAAGTGCACTAACCCATGACATGTTGTGGGTTTCCAGGCATTGACTGCATGCCTGGGATGCTGTGAGGACACTTGGCTTGTGTCTCATGCCTCATAATGCACTCCAGGCATGCATTAAATGCCTGTAAACCCACACCCTGTTGAGGGGTATTGCTTACATACACAAGTAAGTAAGCTGACATGGTACAGTATAGGGGAGTGGAGTGAGAGTTAGTGCTGATGACCCCAAGGCACACCCCAATACCTGCTGGTCTGTGGAGGGTGGGGGTGGGGTGGTCGGGTTGGGTGTCGGTGGGGGGAGGTGTTAAGAATGGAAGTCCTAACTCCTCATTTCCTTACTTTTGTTGCTTCAGCCCTAACTGATGCATTAATGGAGTTTTGTTCAATGAATTTCCCTTCTTTTTGAGATAGTAGAAGGACTCTGCACTGCAATCCCACAAAGTTATGCACCTGCGTTTAATAAATTTGACAACCCACATAACTTGGGTATTTTCACCAAATTTTCAATATGGCATTTGGGAGACATGAACAATGGTACTGTCATTTTGTTAATCTGTCCTGAAGGTTGATTTTGCAAAGTAATGGCACCATTCTGCGCCACAGGTGCCAAAACCTGTTTCAGGCAGGATGTGAAAAAATGACAGCTGTTTACTGTTCATAAGGAGGTGTGAAAAATGGCAATGTTGAAAATCTGGGGTGAAAATATGAAAAATTGGTGAAGTTACAAGCGTGCATAGAACCTGCGCAATGCACGCTTGTAACGCACTCATTTTTTTAAATGTTTTCACCAAATTTTCAATATGGGCTTTTTAGGACATCCCCTCAGAAACACTGGCACTGTGATTTCATTAATCCTTCCCTCCCAAAAGTTGATTTTGCAAAGCAACTGCTAGCCAAAAAGGCCACTCTTGACCTTGTACCCCCTGGAGTGAAGAAACTTCTTAGCCACTCCACCTCCTCCAAAAAAAAAGAGGGTCTCCAGTAATGCTAGCTTTCATATCTCTTTTCACCGCACATCACTAGGACAGATACTTTGCATACAGAGACCCTCTTTGGCTTAATTCTTTCAGCACTGAACTGGTTGCTGAACCAAAACCTGGCCCCTTTAAAACCAATTTTCAGGGGCACCTGGCAGCCCTCAGTGCGTGCAACTGTGACATCACTCACTAACAGCTTTTAGGTTCTCTCACTCACATTCTCTAACAGCGCACTGTCTTCTCTCCCCCTACCTCCCTTTTATCTTTCCACCTTTCATTATAGACAGTGAACCCCTTTTCAGTTCATTTCTCTGCCCATTTAGGCTATCTCCACACCTATACCTAGCCATTGTTTCCCCACTTTTTGGATCCATTCCCTATTTCCCATCCCCTTCCCTCCCCCATCCATCTTAAGTCCATCCATACTCCTTACCCTCCCTAACGAAACCCCTTGGGTGAATCATACACTCCCTTTATCCTCTTAATAAAGATCTATCTCTACCCACTTAACAGTGTAACCCTCCTGATAGATTCCCTTGCCACTCCAACTTCTAATCCCTCACCTCCCTACTCTCTGAACCCTTCTCCCTCCTTCATATCCCTGGCTCCTTCTTGGTCAATGTTATACTACCCCCTCACAACACTGTCAGCCTCCTTATACCCTCCTGATATGTAATTCCCTGGATGACTAAACTCTTGCTTTTAACTGCAACTGAGTTCAATTGTTAAATTGCCTATTACTCCCTGTATCTTATATTGTAAGGCAACTGTAATTTGTGTGTAATCTGCATGTATTTGTCTATTGTCTGTTTTAAATTTTACCAATGTGGAACCTTTGTAAATGAGCTAGTTAGCTCAAAGGTATTAATCAGAGAAATAAATAAATAAATTCAGCTCCACAAGTGTGAAAACACATTTTGGGTAGGATATGAAAAATGACAGTTGTACTGTTCATGAGGAGGTGTAAAAAATGACAATTTTGAAAATCTGGAGTGAAAATATTAAAAACTGGCAAAGTTATGAGCATGCATAGAAACTACACAATGCACACTCATATTGTGATAAATTTTTTGGAATTCTTTCACCAGATTTTCAACATGGTCTTTTTGGGACTTCCAGTCATGAACACTGGCAGTGTCATTTTGTTAATCAGTCCCGAAATGTGATTTCATGCAATGACGGCAAAATCACATTACAGGTCTGATAAATGAGATGACAGTCACAGCGTTCATGAGGTAGGGTCTCAAAAAGACCATGTAGAAAATTTGGTGAAAAAATTGCAAAAAATGGCTGAGATATCAACATAAGTTGCAAACCCCCTTTGACTGCCATTATATGGCATATATTAGGTGGTCAATACTAAGCTAGGTTTAGCCTACATAACTAGCCATATTCTCATTCTTCCATGAGGTTGGCCATTGCCAGAGGAATCCTTCTCCCATCCCTTGCATATGGTTTTTTAATCAACAGCAATGTATCTAAAGCCTCCCTTCAGAAATGGGATATAACATATAATAATATATGACTTCAAGCCTCTGCATCCCTGAGGTTAAAACATTACTGCCTGCTATATGCAGACCTTAATTGGCCCTCTCCAATGGTCCACCAGCTCCTTGCTCTTGGGGCCCTCCTAGATGGTATCCTGAGGTCCAGTATGCCTAGCTTTCTCTTGGTGCTGCTCTCTCCCCGCAGGCCACCTCCTGTGGTCTCCATTCTGCTGGTCTCTCCTTGCTCCTCATTCCCAGATGTAACACTCTAAAGAGAAAACAGGTTTTTCCTACGTGGCTCCCAGTTACTGGAACTCGCTGCCCATTGAAGTATACCTGGTACCCAGCCATGCTACCTTTGAGAAGAGACATCACTCTCTGTTTATTAAGAGTACACAGTGCAATTGTTTTAACCCACCCTAGTTCTTGACTGCCTACACCTCTACTGTCTCAGTGGCTCCTCCAGCGTTTTTGCTACATAGTTCTACTTATCTTCCCACCCCAATCCTACCATACCTCTTTTCACATCCCCCCCAACTCACACTCTCTTCTCCATGTGAGTTCCTCTGCTTCTATCATCCCTACCTGTTACTCCCCTTCTAGTGTTCTATCTCTATTATTAAGCCAGCTTTTTTGTAAAATAGGGTCTGTACTAGTTGTGTTAATCTACAATTATCTGTGCACTTACTTTCATTTTATGATGCTTGATAGTATGTCTGAATGTTTCCTTTTTCTGGTTGTTTAGACTGTTCTGCATTTTATTGTAGTTCTAAATATTATATTATAACGTACACGTACTCTCCTTTTGATATGTAGAATATTGTAATGTTTCTTTCTTCTTGTTACCTCATCTGTTTCAAACTGCCATCTATTTTTTATTGTATCCCTAAAGGCTGTATTCTTGCTTTGTTGTCTAGTAACTGTCTCCTTGTGATGTTGTAATCTCTCAGGTCGTGTCTGAAAATAGTCACTCTTTTGTCTGGCGCGCACTTCACCAGTAAACAAAAACTAAATAAATAAATATTATGACATTAGAAAAAATTTACGAAACTGTTTCAAAACCTTTCGCACTTTTGTTGAAAACTTGCAAATGTTTTGGGAAAACATTAGCAAACGTAACCCTTTTATTATTGCAGAGAAAGTGTTGCATGGGACATTAAACTTGTTCCATAGGAAATAATGGGGAAAAAACAAAATTAAATAACTTTTGAATGACTGATATTTTACACCAAACCTTCAAAAGGCACATATGTGGGCCCAAGGCTTTGAAACACAAACAAAAAAAAGGTCCATATCTACACCTGTTTCTGAGATACACATGAACAAAAAAAAAGGAAAAACAGTGAATCACAGGCGTTTTAAATGTTTCATAACTATTGACCTTCTCAATGGATTAACACAAAATTTGTCATGTCAACAGACCTACCTCAGGCGCTTCTTCATGCCAGAGTTAGTGCAAATCCATTGAATAGTTCAAATGTTATTAAGCTAAACAAATTCAGCTTTAACATTAAAGTGCCCTATCACCCTAACTATACTGGTGCTACCACGCAAGTAAAATATATATAGGGGATAAATGATGAGCAGGAGTGTGATATAGAAATTATTTTCAATTCTGCAGAGTGACCTCTAGATACTCATGAGTGGTGAGGCCATGGGAGGGAAATGCTACAAGTCTCGATGGTTGAGAGGGACCTGGGGGTGGTGGTGGATGTCAAGATGAACAACTCAGAGACTTGTAGGAGGGCACCGGCCAAGGCCAACAGGATGCTGGGATGCATCGCTAGAGGGATAACCTCCAGAAGGAGGGAAGTGATACTTCCTCTGTATAACTGCTTGGTGAGGCCACACCTTGAGTACTGCATGCAGTTTTGGAGGCCACACTTAAAGACAGACATTGAACTCCTAGAGAGGGTCCAGAGGAGGGCAAGCAAAATGATTTGGGGCTTGGGGGACAGGACCTATGGGGAGAGGCTCGAAGAACTAAATATGTACACTTTGGAAGAGAGAAGGGACCGGGAGACATGATAGAGATCTTCAGGTACATAAAGAGGGTAAATAGGGGAGGAGCATTCAGGGTGCTTTGAAGGAAGGGGGGGGCAACTAGAGGGCAAGGGTGGAAGCCAGAGGGGGTGACTCAGGTGAGAAAGGAGGAGGTGCTACTTCACTGAGAAGGTGGTGGACCCATGGCATGCACTGCCCCGGGAACTGGTGGAGGCAGAAACAGTGGAGGGGTTTAAGAGGGGATGGGACAGATACAGGGGAAGGGTTCTGTAAGCAAAATCCAGTGCAGCGAGAATATCCAGAACTTGGAAGGGAGAAGCTAGAGAGGGCAAGGGGGGCAGCAAGGTCAGCTCCCAGGGTGGAGGCTGACCAAACGAGCAAACATGAAAGACTGTTAGGCCTATTCTGCTGCCATTTTAGTATGTTAGTATACGATTGCACATCATGTGTGCTATTTATAAAATGCGGGTTTTCAGAACTTTTTATTTCACTTTATCTTGTGGAATAAACAAAGAAGACACAGGACAAAAGAGGAAAATTCTGCTAATACAAGCTGAAACACTGTCTTGCCATTTGGGATGAAGTAGGCTGTATTCCTTGGTAGTTGAGGTATTCGTGGATGTGGAAGGCGTTGCTCTTTTTTGGCTTCTCTTCAAATATGAAACTCAGGCTGCTGTTTGCTTGCTTTGGGGCTTTCATAGAGTGCACAGCATAAAAGTGAAAGGGACTTACAGGAGCAGATGTGACAGGTGAGCTACATTCTTGTCATTAACTTCATGAAAGCTGTTGCAACACTTGGGCAGAATCTGAGTGTTGCTGGGTCACATCATCACAGTTGAAATAAATGCTGATGAGATAAGCACAGTATATATAAATGTCAGGCAGCAGGATTTATCACACTGGGGTGAAAATAACAAGATTTATCACACTCATTTACCACTCATCCCTATTCTATATATATATATATATATAGATATATATGTATACTGTATACATCTGGCTATATATACACACACACCTCATGAGTGTCCCTTATTAAAAGGGACATCCATCAATATAGCCTTGATGGTTCTATTTGATAACTGTGATCATGGAAAGCCGATTGCCATTAGGGTGAATGTACACAGGCAAAATCAATTTTACAGATGTACACACAGCGAAAACCACAAGGGAACAGAAAAGTTAGTTTTTGCTTATGGGGGTTTTGCTCTCACCCCTCACGAGGGGCTTGCCAACTGCACCACCCTACTAAAGGATTCTCAATTCCAGGGGGGTGCATGTCGAGGGTGGTGAAAACAAACCAAATTTTTTTCACAGACCAGCAAAAAATTCCTGATGCACCAGCACCGAACCTGGCACCCTCCCAACCCTAGCCTGCCATGAACCCACCATGCCACATGGCCAGCTTGGCAACCCACTGTCATGCTACACCTCACAAACCCTCTCTCCCATTCCACCCATCGCACGGCATGCTTGCTCCCCCCCATACGTGCATATACATATGGTGAAAAGGATGTTGCTATACCCATATTTGCTCCCCTGTCCAGTAGCCTTGTGAACAGGCATCACTATTGAGTCACCCTTTTTATAAGTACTCAACAGCGGATACCATTTTCATGGGATACCAGCCCAGACCCACA
This sequence comes from Neoceratodus forsteri, assembly GCA_016271365.2. Lineage (NCBI taxonomy): Eukaryota > Metazoa > Chordata > Ceratodontiformes > Ceratodontidae > Neoceratodus > Neoceratodus forsteri. The sequence goes on along the minus strand of CM028134.1, from coordinate 311,220,337 downwards.
TTTGTCCCTCATGGGAACGGTGGTGTACACACAGTGTATGTGTTGTACATCCCGAGCTGAAAGCAGACATAGCTATTCTATGGTGCTACATAATTTTGCCCTTTGTGCATACAATGGTGATGGTTTCTGTAGTCTTCTGTGTTTGTTTCCCCATGGTTGTGGATGTGTCCCTCCTTCTGGTGATCAGTATCCCTCATTGACCCACCTTCTGAACGTCTGTGTCCTCATTGCAGTGATGAATGGGTGAGAGGTATGCATTGAGTGAGCCTGCCGACACCCATTATCTGCAGCAACCTGGTAGTTCTCTGGTCTGGCATACAAGTAGAGCTGTGTGCACACCCTGGCCTGTGGCTTCCAGCCTGTACTTACAGTCTGACATACAGGTGGAGCTGTGTGAACCATGGGATAGCACCAGGCAAACTTCATGGTAATGTATGCTAAGCAGGCTGTAATGAGATGCTAATGTGGCTGTTTGCACATGGATTGCCTAGTAGAAGACCAGGTTTGGTGGCCAAGGCACCTATCTTCACCTGAGTTCTTTCCTTCTAGGTTGCTTGAAAGGACAGAGCAAAGAAACTTACCAGAGCAAGCGAAAGGATTAAGGCTTCTTTTGGCGAAGCAGAGTTACTGTGAGTTATTATTTGTATTTTGTACTTACAGGGATTGTTACTGTTTGTTGCTAGCATTTTATTGCTTTATTTTTCTCTGATTCAAATTGTTTTGCTAGCTATAATTTCTGCTGCATTATTACTGGGTGTGCCTACAGAAGTGTGATAACAGATTACTGCCGTAATCTTCTGATTCAAATTGTCTTTTGCAAGATATATTTTATGTTACTGCTTTATTTTTCTCTGTAGCAAAGTGTTTCTTACAGGGTATATCTTCTGTGAAGTTATTACAGGTGATGTTTTACAGTTTTATTTTTCATTAGGATAAGCTTTCAGGGCTACTGCATTTGTTGCTGGCTGATTGTTTCTGCTCTTATCTCCTTGTTTCTTTCATCTGTGGTTCTTCTTTTTCAGCAGGGGAAGGTCCGAACCACCCACCCCCATCCTCCACCTCCCCACACTACACTCCTTTTATAGGATAGCACAGTTGTGACATTTTCTGTGGCAAAGGAAGAAGGGGCAAATCAGTGGGGTATCCACACGGTGACCTCATTTACAGGGGCACTAGTAATTTAACTTGTTATAACAAGTTCTATAAAAACAAACAAACAAAACATAAAATCAAACTTTTGCTTTCATTTTCTTCCTTCTAGTTACTCTGACCAGGCTATAAACCCAGCAACTTATCTGGAATGGATATCATTAACTGCAGGTACTGCAGAACATTTTTCAGAAGGGCAGTTTTACAGGATTTAGGACACTGTCCTACATGCTGGACCATTGGAGATCAAAGGGCTCAGCTCCAGGCAGCATGGGCAGAGATTGCATGCCTCAAATTGCATATTCAAGAGGAAATATATTATAATAACCACCTGCCATTTCCCCAACATCCAACAGAAGCACCTCAACCACAGAGGGTAGTTGGTCTGGCAGGTTGGCAGGTGGTTAGGAGGGGCAAATTGGGTGCCCCATTACTCGGTGCTCACAACATATTACCTCCACATACCATATAAAAACTACAAACAGGTATCTGTCTCTATCTCCAAAATCAAAGGGGCAAAGGACACTGCAGAGCAGGACACTGCAGCACAGGAGCTTGCACAACAAAACACACCCAAAACAGGAACCCAAACAAAAAAAAAGCAAAAGGAAATACAAAAAAACTTCTGATCATAGGAGACTCCATGATTCGGAGAGTTGATACCTATCTCCAGCCAGGGGTAATGGTAAGATGTCTGTCAGGTACATCAGTGTGGAGAGACACTAACAGCATTGCTAAAATTGTTCAGAAAGCAGGAGACAACATTGACGTCCTGGTACACAGAGAGACTAATGATCTCACCAGCCAGTCAGTTGTGGAGACCAAGGATCACCTGACCAGGCTGTGTGACAAACTATCATCCATTTCATCTGGCATATCCTTCTCTGAGATTCTGCCAGTCTGGAAGGGGGGGCAGATGAATGGAAGGTCAGAGAAGGAGGGATAGGGGAGCTAAACATGTGGCTCAAAGGCTGGTGCCAGAAAAAAGGACACAAATTTGTAGGGAACTGGCAACAGTTTTGAGAGCAAAAGTTCTTTAAATTTGATGGACTGCATCTGACTAAGGAGGGAGTCAGTGCATTGGGGCAGAAGTTTGACATTTTTGCAGAATATTTAAACTATCAAATGGAGAAAGGGGTGCAGCACCCCGTACATTGAATGGGGTAGAACACCCCTCCCCCCTTAGCTAGTGGTCAAACAGGAGTTCAGCATGTTTGCAGTTCATTTGCATCACTAGGTAAGGAAAAAGGTCTGGCTCCCCATATGATGCAGAGGAGAAATGCCAGACCTCACCCAACAACTAACACACCGAAATATGGCCAATGGAAAATCATGTACACAAATGCTCGCAGTCTGGGAAACAAGATCCCAGACCTGCAGGCAATAATGACAGTGGCTAAACTGGACATAGTAGCAATTAACGAGATGTGGTTTACCAGTAACCACACTTGGGAGGCTTCAGTACCTGGCTATGTACTGTTCAGAAGAGACAGAGGTGTAAAAAGGGGGGGAGTGGCCCTGTATGGCAATGAAAATATCAAAGCTACAGAAATTCAGAATACACATAAGGAGCCAGAAGAACTGTGGATCACCCTGAAAATAGGAAATGGGACAGCCATACGAACTGGGGTTGTCTACAGGCCCCCAGATCAGGGGGAGGACATAGACACATTACTGTTAGAAGATATACAAAACATTACGGCTAAAGGGGAGGTTCTGATAATGGGAGACTTCAACATGTCAGATACAGACTGGTCAATACCAGCAGGAACATCTGCCAGAACTAGACACATGGTGGATTCCCTGCAGGGGGAGGGCCTCAAATAACTGGTACAACAACCCACAAGAGACAAGGCTATCCTAGATCTAGTACTGACTAACACGGAAAGGATCACAGATCTCCAGGTAGAAGGTCACCTGGGGGCCAGTGACCATCACATGGTAAGGTTCAATTTGGCCACTAGAACTAAATCATCCTATTCCAAGGCAAAAATATGGAACTTCTGAGGAGCTGATTTTGATAAGATGGCCAACAGAGTTAAGCTAGCCCTGGTAAAAAGAAATACAGGTGAGGGGGGTACAGGCAAAGTGGGCAAGCATTCAGGATGCAATACTTGAAGCAACATCCTATTGTGTTAGAGAGAAAAGGAAGTACAAAAGAAGAAGGAAACCACTTTGGTTCTCAAAAACAGTAGCAGAAAAGGTCAAAGCCAAAAGGCTGGCCTTCAGGAAATATAAGGGAACACAGCGGGATGAAGATAGGGAGACATACCAAACTTATCTAAGGAAAGCAGGGAAGGCAGTAAGGCAGGCAAAGGCTCAAATCAAGGAAACACTAGCACAAACAGTAAAAGAAGGTGACAAGACTTTCTGTAGATACATTAGTGAAAGGTGAAAGTCCAGAGGGGGTATTGCTAAGATCAAAGGAGATAAGGGGGCGTGTGAGGAGGAGGACCTCAATAGATACTTCTGCTCAGTATTTACGGAAGAGAAGGTAGGGCACATCCCACAGCTCAGTACCATGGACACAGGGGGGAGGGTGGTATGCACTAGTCCTTTCACAGAAGAAACGGTCCTACAAGATCTCACTAAGCTCAGGGTGGACAAGGCTATTGGACATGATGGCATACATCCCAGAGTACTAAAGGAGCTAAGGGTGGAACTAACAGAGCCATTATCAAAACTGCTTAGTGAGTCTCTGAGCACAGGAGAGGTCCCAGAAGACTGGAGAATGGCTCATGTGATCCCACTCCACAAGAGTGGTAGCAGGGAGGAGGTGGGGAACTATAAACCAGTCAGTCTTACCTCAGTAGTGGGCAAGATTATGGAGGCACTCCTTAAGGAAAGGATAGTGCGACACCTGGAATCCATAGAAGCACAAGATCCAAGACAGCATGGGTTTACAAAAGGGAGGTCCTGTCAAACTAATCTCTTAGATTTCTTTGACTGGGTAACCAGACTGGTGGACCAAGGGGAAGCAGTTGATGTCGCCTACCTTGACTTCAGCAAAGCTTTCAATACTGTTCCACATAGAAGATTGAGTAATAAGCTGGGTAGGCTCAGGGTAGGTCAGAAGTTGGTCAATTGTGTGGCAAACTGGTTGACGGGTGGAAAGCAGAGTGGTGGTAAATGGTATACAGTCAGAAGAGATGCAAGTCACAAGTGGGGTACCACAGGGATCAGTCATGGGGCCAGTCCTCTTCAATATCTTCATCATTAACATTAGCAGATGGACTGAAGGGTAAGGTTTGTCTCTTTGCAGATGACATGAAGATCTGCAACAGAGTAGATGATCCAGATGGAATGGGCAGAATAAGAAGAGATCTGGATTAACTGGCAAAATGGTCGGAAGCGTGGCAACTGGGGTGTAATGCAAAAAAGTGCAAGATCATGCACATAGGCAAGAGAGACCCCGATGCCACCTATAGGCTGGGATGGGAGTTGCTGGCAGTCACAAGGGAAGAAAGACACGTGGGCATCATCATCACTGATGACTTGAAATCATCCAAGCAGACCACCAAAGCAGTAGGTAAGCTAAGGGGATGTTGGGGTGTATTAGTAGGGTATCACAAGTCATAAGAGGGCGTAATCATCCCTCTTTACAAGACACTGGTTGGGCCCCATGTGGAGTACTGCATGCAGTACTGGAAGCCACACCTTCACAAGGACATTAATCAAATTGAGGCAGTCCAGAGAAGGGCAATCAAAATGGTGCAGGGACTGAATCAGAAAACATATGAGGACAGATTAACGGAGCTCAATATGTATACCCTAGAGCAAAGGAGGGAGAGAGGTGATATAATCGAAACATTCAAACACCTTAAGGGCATTAACAAGGTGAAAGAGTCTAACATATTTCAATATAAGGAAAATAGCAGGACAAGAGGACACAGCATGAGATTAGAGGGAGGCCAATTAAGGGGTAATGTGAGGAAGTTCTTTTTCACAGAAAGGGTGGTGGATGCATAGAATGGTCTACCTCAGAAAGTGGCGGATATGAATACAGTGTAGGGCTTCAAACAGGCATGGGATAGGCATAAGGGAGCAATGCAGGTGAGTATGAATAGATAGACCATTGACAGAGCAAAGACCGATGAAACATTTACTGTATAAGGTAGAAAAAGAAATGAGCAGACTGGATGGGCCTTGTAGTCCTTATTTGCCATCAACTTCTATGTTTCTATGTTTCTATTTGCATAGGAGCATTGAGTATAGCACACTTTATCCCGCGGCTAATGTGTTAGCCCAGGGCAAAGTGTAGAGCAGGGTTAATGTGTTTGCTCCAGGCTAACCTGTCAATAGTATAGTACAGTTCTGCTGTGTGTGGCCTGCAATGTTGTTTGCTGTTGTTGTGCAACACATCATTACTATCACCCACACTGGCCACCTACTACAGCTCTGCCTTACTCCACCTCTGTGTCCACTGGGCTGCTGTTACCATTTGGTCTTACCGCTTGCTACATTTTGCCACTGAAACTGAGAGAGGAAGAGAAGCTACCCTACAGCAAGGCGGTGATTTACTGAGTACATTGAACTAAATTCTTAATTCAGGGGCCCGTCACAGTAAGCAGAAGTCAATGTTTTGGTTCTCATTTTTTGGGATTATCTTTACTTAGTGTAACTTTAATTTGCCTGGGAGTTAATCTAGTTGGGAGATTATTTGAAGTCATTTGTGACTAGATCTGTTACTGAAACTCAATGAAAGGTGTCTGATAAGGGGTTGAGCTGAAGAAGGTTTGAGGGACTGTGAATTACAAACAGGAGTTGATTGTGGAGGACTCTGTTTGCTTCTAAAGCTGAGGGAGGGAGACCAGCTATCCTACAGCAAGGAGATGATTTTCTGAGTACATTTAACTGAATTCTTAATTCAGTGGTCTGTAATAGTAAGTAGAAGTCAGTGTTTTGGTTCTGTTTTTGGGGTTGTCTTTACTTAGTGTAACTTTAATTTGCCAGGGAGGTAATCAAGCTGGGAGAATATTTGCAGTCATTTGTGACTGGAGCTGTAACTGTAACTGAAGAGGTGTCTGATAAGGGGAGGAGCTGAGGAAGGGTTTTTTTTCAACTCTTTGTTTTTTCCAATTGTTTAACCAGGTGAGACACACTAAGCTGAAAGCTTGTTTGCAGGTGCAACCTGGGAGCACAGGAAAGTTAAGTGAGTTGCTCAGGGTCACCCAGTATGCAAGTGGGGGCTGTGGGATTCAAACCCAGGTCTCCAGATTTGCAGCTCAGAGCCTTAAACCACCGCGCTATACTGTCTTCCTCTTCTTTGTATCCTCTGATGGTGGGCTGACTCATTCATCTGCCATCCTACCAGAGCTTGGGGTCTTTTGGAGTCTTGTAGCACCTTGCATGCCCCGGTGGATCTCCAGAGACTGACCTGGAGGCTTCATCCACAGATGGCCCCTGGATTTTCCTCTGTTTTCTCTCCATGAATGAGATCCTCTTCCCAAGACCCCAGAAGTGGTGGTGCATGCACGTGGAGGCGCACATGCGCACTGTAGCTCCAGTGCCAGGTTTCTTCTGCCCTCCCATCGGTCTAGAACTGGCGCTTCTCCGAGTGGCCCATCCCTCCGGCCTCCACCAGGGGGCCGCCAAGCTCTGAGACAGCTGAGAATTCCGTCCTAAGGCAGAGAGCTTCCAGTTGGCAGCATGGTTCACATCCTCTCCTCCCCCCCCGCCAACCTTCGATGACCCTGGCTCATTCCCAAACCTGGGTCACTGGCATGGTGTGAGGTGTGGCATCCAGCACCTCAACCCTCTGTGCCACTGGGCCAGACATAGCTGAAGAAGGCTTTAGGGACTGTGGATTACAAACAGGAGTTGACTGTGGACTCTGTTTGCTGCTGAAGCTGAGAGAGGGAGAGCAGCTACCAGCTACCTTAAACTAGACCTGTGTTTTGCCCTGTATGTCACAAAAGAAAGTCTTTTTTTTACCAGATTGTTCATTGTTTTTTGCAGACACCGAGTAAAAAAGGAACAATCCTCTTACCCACCCCCATTCCCCAACCACACACGGGTGCTCTATCTTTATAGTGGAAGGCCAGGCCACACCTACTTAAAGACACAAGAACAGTTAGGTAGCACAGCACAAGTAATAGCCTAGCTGGTATATAGGCAGAATTACAAAGGGTGTAGCTAGCATCTAGGTCCACAAGGGCATATACAAGAGGAGAAGAGAGAAGGTGTAAGTCACTTCAGAAGGAGAGAAAGACAGGGAGAGAAGGAGAAGAAAAAAAGGTAGGCTACTGGAGGGCTGTCTCGGAGCAAGCAAGCAGACTACTGAGGAATACAGGAATTTCCTGTCACAGAACAGGAAGGGCAGGAGCTGTAAGGGCACAGATGCGGTAGGAAAGTAGAGAGAAAAAAACAAACAAAAAAAAGAAAGCAAAGAGAGGAAAGAGTAAGCATACAAAACAATAGTTAAGGCACCACAAATAATACATGATGGGAGTGGTGCAGTGCAGTGGCTGTGGAGAGGCAGTCTTCTGGGAGACATTCTGGATGATGTGGTGTTGTTCCATCTGCAGGCACCTCTCTGGACTGAGGGAGGAGATTGTTTGTCTCCAGGCTGAGTTGTACAGGATTTGGGAGCCCTCTTCTCCCACCCAGGGACCACCAGGGCTGCTGCTGCCTCAGAGGTTGCTAAGAAAAATGAGTGGTTGGACCATGGGGGAGCTCAGGGAAGGTGAGGGTGGTGGAACAGAGGCACATTCCTCCAGTTTTACCTCTTCAGAATTCATATGCCATTCTGGCAGAGTGTGGTTCCTCTATGGAGGCACCCTCAGTGGAGGCCAAGGAGGGTGATGGGAACCTCCACAAAGGAGACCCACAGGAGGGTTGCACAGAACCCCACAGAGGAAAGAAACAACTCCTGGTGGGGGACTCAATTGTTAGGGGGTAGAAATGGGAGAGGGGTGAAAGGAAGGAACGTTGCCTGCCCAGCACCATGGCTTGGAGGGACAGGGAGCGAATCCTCAGGATCATGGAGGCAGCTGCATGGGAGAGGGAGTTGGACATCATTGTCCACCTAGGAACAAATGACCTGGCTGGGAATGGGATCAGAGCAGTGAAGGGGGAGTTTGTGGAGCTGTGGAGTGGCCTTAGACAAGTAGCATGCACAGTAACCTTCTCGGAGGTGCTGCCTGTCTATGGCATGGGTGAGGCTAGGGTGCTCTGCACCATGGTATTCAATAAATGGTTGAAAAACTGGTGCAGAGCTCAAGGTTTTGGCTTCACTGGGGACTGGGGATCCACCTGGAGGGATACAGGCCTATACAGGCATGATGGTCTGCATCTGTCTAGGAGGGGAACCAGATCCTAGGTGATAGGTTTAAATGCTTCATTGGCAAGTATTTAAACTAGCCAAGGGGTGAGATACTGAAAAGGAACAGGGAAATCCCAGCCCCTCTCCACAAAACATGGTAGTTATTGAGGTAAACACTAAAATAGACAAGTCGATAGGGTGAAGGGCAGGGGTAAATGGAGAAAAAGGCAAAGGCAGTAAGGACAGGGATGTGGCTAAAAGGGATAAGGCCATCAAAAAATGGAGGACAATAAGTATCAATGCCCATAGTCTGGATAACAAGCTCCCTGAACTAGTGGCCTTAATGGAAGAGGCAAGCCTACATACCATGGCAGTCACAGAAACATGGTACACAGAGAACCATGACTGGGATGTCAACATACACGGATACACAATCTACAGGGGGGCCAGGGAGGGTACAAGAGGAGGAGGAGTAGCTCTCTACATAAGGGAAGAGATCAAAGCAACAGAACTAAAGGGTAAACAGGGAGGAGAGGAGGCACTGTGGATCACTCTGGAGACAGAAAATGGCACCACAATCCACACGGGGGTTGTATACAGGCCCCCATTTCAGGGGGAGGAAATGGACAAGAAAATTATAGAAGGCATCCATAGGATGGCAGAAAAAGGGGAGATATTGTTGATGGAGGACCTGAATATGCCAGATGTTAACTGGAGCACCTTTGCTGCAGCCATATCCAAGAGCAGGGTCATTCTTGATGCCCTACAGGAGGCAAGCCTCAGACAGCTAGTGTTGGAACCCACTCAGGAGGGATCAATCTTAGACCTAGTACTCTCAAATGGGGATGGAGAGAAAATCTCAGATTTAGAAGTGGGTAGCCATATGGGAACAAGTGATCACCAAACAGTGTGTTTCTCGATAAACACAGCTGTAGATTCAAGCCATACAAATGTGAGGGTACAGGACTTTAGGAGGGCTGACTTTGGCAAAATGGGATAGTGCCTCAGAAAGGCACTAGCAAACAGGCAAGAAAGAGGGGTGGAGGAAAATGGGGAAACATCAAAACTGCCATCTCAGAGGCAACAAGCCTTTGTGTGAAACAAATAAACACATCAAAACAAAGGAAAAAAATACTATGGTTCTCAAAAGAGGTGGTGGGGAAGGTTAGAGAGAAAAATATAGCATTCAGGAAGTATAACGAAACACAGAAAGAGCATGACAGAGTACTGTACCAGTTAAGGCAGAAGGAAGCGGGTAAGGCAGTCATAATAACAAAGGCCCAAACCAAGGGAAAGATAACCAACTCAGTTAAGAAGGAGGATAAAACTTTTTATAGGTACATTAGGGTGTGAAGAAAGACAAAGGGAGGGATAGTGAGGCTTAATAAAGGGAGGGTGGGTGGGTGGTGGGCAGAGAGTGACAGTGAAAATCAGGGATACTGAATGAATACTTCTGCTCAGTATTCACAAAAGAAGAAGAGGGGGAGGTACCTAAACCAATCAATAGAAGCACTCTGGATGGGGGGTCAATACTAGTCCATTCACTGAAGAAATGGTTCTGAAAGAACTCCTGAAACTGAAGGTGAACAAAGCAATGGGACCTGATGGGATTCACCCCAGAATTCTAAAAGAACTAATGGGAGAACTAGTGACACCACTGACTACCCTTTTTAGCAAATCATGGGAGGATGGTGTGGTACCTGAGGACTGGAGGAGGGTGGATGTGATTCCCCTTTACAAAAGTGGGAGTAAAGTAGAGGCAGGAAACTACAGACCTGTTAGTTTGATGATAGGGTAAAATGATGGAATCACTTCTGAAAGAAAGAACTGTTGAGTACCTAGAGGCCAGCAGGGCACAGGACCCAAGGCAGCAAGGATTCACAGTGGAAAGGTTATGTCAGGAAAATCTAATATATTTAGTTGATTGGGTGACCAAAGTTATAGAACAGGGAGGGGCTGTGGAAATGGTCTTCCTTGATTTTTGCATGGCATTTGACACAGTCCCATATAAAAGATTAATAAACAAGTTAGCCAGCCAGGGAATGGGTCCCAAAGTGGTAGCCTGGATAAAAAAATTTGATGGACAACTGGACACAGAGGGTAATAGTAAATGGAGTCCACTCTGAAGAAAGAAGGATTACTAACAGGGTACTACAGGATTCAGTACTGGGACCGGTCCTTTTTAATGTCTTTATAAGTGACATTACAGAGAGACTGGAAGGAAAAGTATGCCTCTTTGCAGACAACACAAAGATCTGCAACAGGGTTGATACACGGGGGATATGTGGAAAGGATGAGAAGGGACTTGGCAAGGTTGGAGGAATGGTCAAAAGTATGGTGGCTTAAATTCAATGCAAAGAAGTGCGAAGTAATGCACCCGGGAAACAAAAACCCAGGGGAAAAGTACACAGTGGTGATGGTGGGGGGTGGAGTACTAACAACAACAAAAATGGAAAGGGACCTGGGGATAGTCATATCAGATGACTTAAAGGTAAGCAAGCAATGTGAGAAGGCAGTAAGGAGGGCTGCGGGGATACTGGGATGTATAGGGGGAGGCATCACCAGTAGAAAACAAAAAGTTGGAATCCCTCTGTACAGGTAGTTGGTGAGACCCCATCTGGAGTACTTTGTACAGTTCTGGAGACTCCATCTCTGCAAGGACATAGGATGGAGGCAGTCCAGAAGAGGACACCTTAAATGGTGCAGGGTCTACACCAGAAGCTATATGAAGAGAAATCAACCCTTTGAGTGCCAAGCATGGCTGAACATATACAGATTCTGGACATAAATATATGTCTGCAGTTTTGAATATCTGGCCCATGTTCTGCTAATTGGGACCCTTTCTATTCGATTTTGCTGTTAGTTTTTTGAGAAATCACCTGGAAATGTGTTTTTTTGGACATGCCAAAATTCTTTTTCACAAATTGTGATAAAAGAAACATGAAACTGGATCCTATTTCACAATTTGCAAAAAAGGATTTTTCTTTTTTTGCTAATTGTGAAAATGAAAATGCAAAAAAGAATCCTGTTTCACACGTTGCAAAAAACAAATTCTATCATAGCTGTTTCTTTGGCATTGCACACTGAAGAAACAGTTTGGAATGTTGGTCTGACATTTTCAGGGTACAATGGACATGGTCCACAGATGTGTCTTTTTTCTGGTTTGGTGAAAATAGATTACTTTGCTCTGGAGTTCTGCAGGTTTAAAGTCTGCTTCATTTCCTATATAATAATATTGTAATGTGATGTGTACACAGTTGTTTCTTTGTCATTCCACTCTGAAGAAATGCTTTGCAATTTCCATCTGAAATGTTCAGGGGACAAAGGGCTTACCCAAAAGATGTGCCTTTTGCTGGTTTGTGAAAATATACTAATTTGAGATGGACTTATACAGGTTTCAAATATTGTTGTGTTTTCCTTAGGATAACATTAAACTGTGAGGTGTTTCTTTGGTGCTGCACACCACAGGATGGGAGTTCAAGGTTCAGAGGGTCCTGCATTTTCACAAGCAGATAGGGATATGATTACACTACATCAAAAATTATACATAGATGGGAACAAAGGGCCCTTCCACATTGATATACGGATACCATTATTGACTGATGGGGTGCAGGGTCCAGAGGGTCCTGCTGTCCCATATGGAAATAAGGAAATGATTACAATATCTCAAAAATTATGGATGCAGGCAAATAAAGGTATGCTTATAGTATCTCAAAAAGTAAGGAAATTATTTGCAAAAAAAGTTGTTAATGCACTAGTTTAGAGGTAGACTGGATGGGCCTAGTAGTCCTTATCTGTTGACGATTTCTATGCTTCTATGTTTAGTTAGGGTTGCCTACAATGATAAAAGTAGGGAAATGTGGGGTTAAGGTTTCCAACCCTAACACCCCACCCCTACCCTGCAGACAGCAATAGGAATAGGGTGTGCCTTGGGGTTCCCAACACTAATGCTCACCCCACTTCTCATATACTGTACCCACCTCAGCTTATTTATGCATGGAATAGAAGTGCATTAATGCACTACTTAGGTTTTACCTTAATGTCACAAAAGTAGGGAAAATGGCATTAGGGTTTTCAGTTCTAACAGCCTCCAAGCAGCAAAAATACAAGACCACACAAACAACCATAGACAGCCATTATGAGGTAAGACAAGCAACATGCAATTGTTTCTAGATGACACAAATAAAAGTAGCACTAATAAACTAACTTTGAAAATATGCATGAAGCATGCTGTACTTTAAACACTCATACTCCAGCAGTGCTGTTTAGAAATGTAATGTGACTGCAGAAGAGGGTGCAGATGTTTTCTTGCCTTTTTTTTTTTTTTTTTGCTGAGTGCGTATGAATCTGCTGCAGAAGTGCTGGCCCTGCAGGGATCTGGGATTATGCAGACAGAAACAGTGTTGTAATTTGGGTACTGTGGATTTGTATCTGTGGCAGCAGAAGTGAAGGTGCCTGTCTGGGACAGTACATCTGCAGCCAGAAGTGGGTGTGTATGTCTTTCACTCTGTATGTGTATATGCAGACAGAAGTATTGTAATTTGAGCATAATGGATTTACATTTGTGGCTGCAGAAGCATTGGCCCCACAGGGGCTCGCACTTCTGCAGCCCAAACTGTGTGTGTGTGTGTGTGTGTGTGTGTGTGTGTGTGTGTGTGTGTGTGTGCGTGTGTTTGTGTGTGTATGTGTGTGTGTATTGTGCTATACATGGGTATCTGCAGCTGCAAAAGTACTAGCTCCCTGGAGGCCTGAGCTTTTGCAGACAGAAGTAATGTTTTGATTTGCATATCATGAATTTCTTTTTGCAGACTGAAGTGGGTGTGCATGTCTTGTAATGCGAATGTGTACCTGTGGCTGTAGAATTTCTGGAACCTGATGATGGATGTCTTTTTTGTATCTGGAAACAGTTGTAAGCTGTTTATCTTACATTATGATGGCTGTCTGTGGTTGTGTGGTCTAGTCATTTTGATGCTTAAGGATGGTTGCTAGTTAAGGGTGGAAACTATAACAACACCTTTCCCTACTTTTCTGGCATGCCTATCTACCTGCCTACTTATCTATCTAGCTGTCTGTCTGTCTGTCTATCTATCTATCTATCTATCTATCTATCTATCTATCTATCTATCTATCTATCTATCTATCTATCTATCCTGTATATTATATTGGTGCAGAAGCACCAGTATAATACGGGTTTAGTAAGGTGTTTAATGTTAAAACCCAATTTTTGCACCTTAATAACTTTCACCGCATTTGACAAAATAGGCCAGAAGTTTGCATGTACAATCCGACAGGCAGTGTTTCAAGACAAGAAAAGTTTCATGATGATGTCCTGTGTAGTTTATGAGATACGGAACATCATTTTTAATGATGTTTTTTTCCACACTTACGATAGTATTTTGCTCTTATGTACAGCCTACATGGTTTTTCACGAAACATTCTGAGTAGAAGCAGCCTGTGCCAAGGTAGTGCCTCTGAAAGATTTCATAAAAAAAGGTTAAAGGGACACTGTCAACTATTTTTGCATCTTATTATTTCTAGTTGAAAACCTACAATTAATTCTTGCTTATCTTCTCTAAAATTCATTGATGATATTTTTTGGTTAATCTACTTACTTTCTAACTAGAACTGAAATACATGCTAATGGTGTAATTATTTCCAAACTTTTGTTTCAGATCTTTGATTTACTCTTCCTCCATGCTTCCTGAACATTAGGAACAGCCAAAAACAGTGCAGCAACTCATGATTCAATAGTCTCCTCTCTTACCGCTGCATGATAAGTGTCTAGACTCTAATGGAGTGTTTCTAAGTCCAGCAAAGGTGTGGTGTGTGTTGATCAAAAAATGTAAACAAACATGCTTCTGTGTGGTAATACTTGTATGGTGGGTCATGTGTTTTTCACTTTTTTTAAAGAGAAAAAGAATTAGAATCAAACTACTAGCTACTTCAGCAATCTCTGTAGAATGTGTATAATCATTAAATGTGTTTTTTTAACTAAAGATACTTTGTGGCCTAAAGGGGTTAACTGTGTCCATTTAAATGGTTCTGGAGTTATGAGGATGTTAATTTTTTTCTGAGCATGCTTAGTAAAGTTTTACGTTAATCCTCTGATATGAACGATAAAAAAAAACATTGATCATAATGATTTTCATTCATGATTTATCATTAGTGAGAAAAAAATTTGTTCATGATGGTAGCCATCATTTTTTCTAATGTTAAAAAAATGGAAAAACATAAAAACTATATATTTAAACAAAAAACTGGTGAACCTAGCTACACCTGATCTGTATAGCTAGATTTAGATTCTGGTGTTTGTTTGTTTTTTAAAAATATGTTCGGAAATCTTTTTCTGGGCACCCCAAAATCCAGGGTGTCTGGCTTAGGGAGAGAAGCCACACACCTGCATTCTCAATATGACAGCAGTGAGACTTTCTTGACATCTGCAGCCATAGATGGAGTCATGACTGTCTGTCTTTCTGCCTGTCTGTCTGTCTATCTATATAGCTACAGTATCTATCTATCTATCTATCTATCTATCTATCTATCTATCTATCTATCTATCTATCTATCTATCTGTCTCTGTCTGTCTGTCTGCTTGCCTGTCTGTCTGTCTCTGCCTGTCTGTCTCTCTCTGCCTGTCTATCTATCTATCTTTCTGTCTGTCTGTCTGCCTGTCTGTCTGTCTATCTATCTATCTATCTATCTATCTATCTATCTATGCATACCATATCATTGTTTAGGGATCTATCAGGATTGTTGGACAAAGCTTCATGGCAGCACTTTACAGATTTCCTTTGCAGTATGTAAGTACTACCTATGCAGGTAAGGTATGCTCATACTGTACAACAAAAACTTGTACATAATCATGAAGTAGTAAAATGGTAATAAGTACCATTACCATAAGGATGTAGCAACAATGAATGCACATAAAGTGGAAGATTGTTGGTGACACTGCCAAGGGATTTTGAAACACGGGGATGGAACTTAGCTACAGTATGTTTATTTACTCATTTCTTATACTTGGCTTCACTGTAACGTATACATTGTCCTGTAAAAAGCTGAGTTGACTATGTAACAGGGTATTCAGTAGGGAATCTAAGATTGCCTTTTTCTTTTATTGTGGTGATTCATGTTACTAAGTGTGCATCTCTTTGTGTGTGTGAGTGTATGTGTGTGTGTTAGAAAAATTAAAATTGTCTCTATAAGGATCACTGGCTTACTTCATTATGTTGACTGAAATAGGGGCATGTTTGTTTGGTGGGTCACCATGGGCCCGATTCCAGAAGGTATGGTGCAAGTCACAGATGAATGCAACTTGTACCAAGTGCTGATATGCCGGGGACCCTGCACCCAATTCCAGAACAGGCAGGGTCCACGGCGACCATGTCCTTCAACTTGCAGCACCTCCAGTGGTGTCCAAAGAAAGGGTGCACCAACACAGGGTGCCACATGCTGCAGCAATGCCCTCCAACAGGGCGCAAGTCTCAATGGCAAGGCAACCCCTGTGCCCCACCCCGATGGCAGCCACCCAGAATCCTGACTGTACCTCAATATCCCTGGTAGTCTAGTGGCCCCTCCCACCTGGCAGTGCCAGTCCACCCCTACCCCCCACATCCTGGTCGGTGGCTGGTACAATCTTCATCACACCTCCATGACCAGCTGCCAACTGAGCTACCCTGAACATGTACTACTGTATACAGTATGTGCTCAATGAATGACAGCCCATTCAGTGAGCATGTACTGCATATAGTGGTACGTGCTCAGGGATGCTCAGTCAATGGCTGGCCATGGAGGTGTGAGGAGGGCTGTGCCAGCCACTGACAGGGACCGGGTGTGGGGGGTGGACTGGCACTGCCCGTGGGGGGCCACTAGAGTACCAGGGATATTGCAGCACTGTCAGGATTCCAGGTGGCTGCCATTGGAGCGGGGGTGAGCGATGCCTGAATAGCCTTGCAGGGCATTGGCATGGTGTCGGGTTGGGCTTGGGGGTAGTCATTCAATGCTCTGCAAGGCCTGGGGGTGACAGCAGACTACAGAGGGCTACCCTGACATTGGGGGATGGATGGGGGCTTCTGTGGTGCCGTGCAGGGTTGGAAGTTTGGGCACCAGGCACAGAGGTGCACCCACGGTGGATGTAGGGTATGGTTAGACCAGCTAATAGCTGGTCCAACTGAACTTAGACCACTGTCTTCTGGGGCCAACTTGGAATAGCACATCTGCTATTCCATAGGTCTCCCTCTGGGAATCGGGTGTACCAGATGGCTTAAACCCCCTTCTGCCAAGTCACAGGGGGTTTCTGGCATAGCCGGTGGCATAGCCCACCTTTGGCACAGACCGCCTGAGCCATGTTGCTGGCTACTTTCGGGTATTCCGGTCAGAAAAATGCATGGTGTAAAGTGCTACTTGCATCATTGGGTTTGGCACAAATCACCTTGCAACATGCGCAACCCGTTCTCGAATTGGGCTTCATATCTTTTGATTTCTGTTTACATTGTGGAATAGGGGTAATGGGTAGGGGAAACAGTGCCATCAACTGTCGAGTACAAGTTTAAAATTCCTGGCTACAAATCCTGAGACAGTGTACTGTTCTCCTGAGGTAATGTGGCAGGTGAAGAAAGTACCCTTGCATAAGTAAAGCTTAGCACTGCTGTCTAGTAAAGAAAAATAAATCTCAAACCTATTTTAGAATGGCAATCAGGACCCTACATGGTCTGTGGTGGTGCATTAGACTAAAGCAAGCAATTTTGCTGTTGCCCACACAACAATACCCTTTCTCTTTTCAGAACTGTACATTATCGCATCCTTTATTTTTCCCATTTCAAACATTTTAGTTTAATACTCTGCCAGTGTAGCATGGCCTCAGACTATGCATACTTAATTGCATGCCCTTTATCATCCACTTGTTTTCCATATCTTGCCCCCTCTCCAGTTCATTTGACATTGTGATTTTGTCTCTCTATGGAACCTTGTGCTGTTTTTGCGCTTTGAACTTCAGTGTTACTTTTACACTGATTTGGGTCGTGCTTTACCTTAGCACCCTTTTTTAACTTACTTCTACTTCCCCCAGTCCCCAAACCCCCCACCCCTGCCTTTCTTATTGCTATGGTGCTGCTTGTTCCAGGCAGAATTGCCTTCATGTACTTGTTTTCGCAAAGATAATTTATTAGTTGATGTTGCGTTCCTTTATGCACCTTGCCAGGTAATTTTCCTCATTTTCGCTGACAATGATGTTTAACTCAATTCATTACAATAACATACTGGTAAAATGTATACACACTTTTGTAGTTTTGCTATTAAGCAACACTTTAAGTGCTGCATATGTTTTTGGATAGTTTCCCTAACCTTTCCACTCTGCTCCCAAATCCCATTCCCTCAATACCATGATCTTGTTTCTCTACAGAGCCCTGCATGACTGTACTTTGGATTCACTGTTGCTTTTACTCCCATGTGGGTTGAGTTTCTAATTCAGCATCCTGTTCTAATGGAACTATTTACTCCCCTTCCCCTAACCCCCTTTACTAGGACATTACTTGTTCCAGACAACATTGTCTTTATACATTCAAATTCTACTGAGATTTGTACCTAGCTGTGTGTTTGCAGCTACCATAACACAACACTATAAAATGTAATTAAAGTCCTAGTTTTTACATTTTATCTTGGCATGATGTTAACATTTATGCACTTTTTTGCATGATATTTAGCAACAATATTTATGCTGCATTTGTTCTCTAGATGGTTTCTTTCCTCGCCAGTATGTTTAATACATTATAGTATGTAATCTTATTCAGGTAGTATACCCAGATTTGAATGTTCTTTTTGTCTTTTTTGTATATTATCATGTAATTATGGAATTTGTAATAAGAAATATGTTTTAGGTGCCTGCAAGTATAGTTTGCAAATGCCTATTATTGTCTTGTGTATTTGTTTGTGCATATCAGTCAAGTTTAAGAAGACATTTGGCATGCGTGAATAATGCACCATGCATCAGCTGTTAAGAAAGAAGGCTGCCTGATCTGCCATTCTGTAGGTCTAGCTGGCTAGGGAGGGTTGATTGACTTATTGACAGCTGGAGAACTGAACTCTGTGAGGGAGTCTCGCAGTAGGGAATAGTGTCCATGCTGCATCAGCACAGCCCAATGAGAGTGCATCTTTCTCCAGGTATGATGATGATTTCTGTCCCCCACGCCCATTCCAGTGAAACATAAACATAGAAACATAGATGTTGACGGCAGATAAGGATCTCAAGGCCCATCCAGTCTGCCCATTTCTTTTTCTACCTTATAAATGTGCCATCGACCTTTGCTCTGTCAGTGGCCTATTTATTCATACTCATTTGTATTGCTCCCTTATGCCTATCTCATGCCTGTTTGAAGCCCTGCACTGTATTCATAGCCACCACTTCTTGAGGTAGGCCATTCCATGCATCCACCACCCTTTCTGTGAAAAAGTATTTCCTCACATTCCCCCTTAATCGGCCCCTCCTCTAATCTCATGCTGTGTCCTCTTGTCCTGCTAATTTTCTTATATTTAAACATGTTAGACTCTTTCACCTTGTTAATGCCCTTAAGGTGTTTGAATGCCTTGATCATATCACCTCTCTCCTCCTTTGCTCAAGGGTATACATGTGAGCTCCGTTAATTTGTCCTCATATGTCTTCTGATTACGGTCCCTGACCATTTGGTTGCCTTCTCTGGACTGCCTCAGTTTGGTTAATGTCCTTGTGAAGGTGTGGCCTCCAATACTGAGCGCAGTACTCCAGATGGGGCCTAACCAGTGTCTTGTAAAGAGATTATTACCTCCTCTTACGACTTATGATACCCTACTAATACACCCTAATACCCCCTAGCCTTACCTACTGCTTTAGAGGTCTGCTTGGATGATTTCAGGTCATCAGTGATGATGCCCAAGTCTCTTTCTTCCTTTGTGACTGCTAGCAACTCCCTCCCAGTCTATAGGTGGCTTCAGGGTTTTCTTCCCTATGTGCATGATCTTGCACTTCTTTGCATTAAATCCCAGTTGCCACTCTTCTGACCATTTTGCTAGTTTATCCAGATCTCTTCTCATTCTGCCCACCCCATCTGGATCATCTACTCTGTGGCAGATCTTGGCGTCATCTGCAAACAGACAAGCCTTACCCTCTAGTCCATCTGCAAGGTCACTAATGAAGATGTTGAAGAGGACTGGCCCCAGGACTGATCCCTGAGGTTCCCCACTTGTGACTTGCATCTCTTCTGACTGTATATCATTTACCACCACACTCTGTTTTCTGCCCATCAACCAGTTTGCCACCCAATTGACCAACTTCTGACCCACCCCAAGCCTACCCAGCTTATTTATCAATCTTCTATGTGGAACAGTGTCAAAAGCTTTGCTGAAGTCAAGGTAGGCGACATCAACTGCTCCCCTTGGTCCACCACTCTGGTTACCCAGTCAAGAAATCTATGAGATTAGTTTGACAGGACCTTCTCTTTGTAAACCCATGCTGTCTTGGATCCTGTGCCCTATGGATTCCAGGTGTTGCACTACCCTTTCCTTAAAGAGTGCCTCCATAATCTTGCCCACTACTGAGGTAAGACTGACTGGTCTGTAGTTCCCTGACTCCTCCCTGCTACCACTCTTGTGGAGCGGGATCACATGAGCCCTTCTCCAGTCTTCTGGGACCTCTCCTGTGCTCAGAGACTCACTAAACAGTTCTGCTAATGGCTCTGCTAGTTCCACCTTTAGCTCCTTAAGTACCCTGGGATGTATACCATCATGTCCCATTGTCTTGTCCACCCTGAGCTTAGCAAGCTCTTGTAGGACCTTTCTTTTGTGAAGGGAGTAGTGCTCACCTCCCTCCCCCCTGTGTCCATGGTGCTGAGCTGTGGGCCCTGCCCCACCTTCTTTTCAGTAAATACTGAGCAAAAGTATCTATTTAGGATAGATGCTTTTACATGGTCCTCCTCCTCACATGCTCCCTTTTCTCCATTAAGCTTAGCAATACCCCCTCTGGACTTTTTCCTTTCACTAATGTATCTATAGAAAGTCTTGTCACCTTCTTTTACTGTTCGTGCTAGTGTTTCCTCAGTTTGGGACTTTGCCTGCCTTACTGCCTTCCCTGCGTCCCTTAGGGCAGTTCGGTATGCCTCCCTATCTTCATCCCGCTGTGTTCCCTTATATTTCCTGAAGGCCAGCCTTTTGGCTCTGACCTTTTCTGCTACTGTATTTGAGAACTAAAGTGGTTTCCTTCTTCTTTTGCACTTCCTTTTCTGTCTAACACAATGGGATGTTGCTTCAAGTATTGCATCCTTAATGCTTGCCCACTTTGCCTGTACCCCCTCACCTGTTTCTTTTTGCCAGGGCTAGCTTAACTCTGTTGGCCATCTTATCAAAGTCAGCTCCTCTGAAGTCCCATATTTTTGTCTTGGAATGGGATGATTTAGATGTAGTAGCCAAATTGAACCATACCATGTGATGGTCACTGACCCCCAGGTGACCTTCTACCTGGAGATCTGTGATCCCTACCCGACTAGATCTAGGATCTAGTAGATCTAGGATAGCCCTGTCTCTTGTGGGTTGTTGCACCAGTTGTTTGAGGCCCTCCCCCTGCAGGGAATCCACTATGTGTCTAGTTCTGGCAGATGTTCCTGCTGGTATTGACCAGTCTGTATCCGGCATGTTGAAGTCTCCCATTATCAGAACCTCCCCTTTAGCTGTCATATTTTGTATATCTTCTAACAGTAATGTGTCTATGTCCTTCCCCTGGTCTGGGGGCCTGTAGACAACCCCAGTTCTTATGGCTGTCCCATTTCCTGTTTCCAGGGTGACCTACAGTTCTTCTGGCTCCTTCTGTGTATTCTGAATTTCTGTAGCTTTGATATTTTCATTGACATACAGGGCCACTCCCCCCCCCTTTTTGCACCTTGGTCTCTTCTGAACAATACATAGCCAGGTACTGAAGTCTTCCAAGTGTGGTTACTGGTAAACCACGTCTCACTAATTGCTACTATGTCCAGTTTAGCCTCTGACATTATTGCCTGCAGGTCTGGGATCTTATTTCCCAGGCCGTGAGCATTTGTGTACATGATTTTCCATTGGCCAGATTTTGGTGTGTTAGTTGTTGGGTGAGGTTTGGCATTACCCCTGTGCGTTGTATTGGGAGACAAACCTTTTTTCTTACCTGATGATGCAAATGAACTGCAAACATGCTGAACTCCTGTTTGACCACTAGCTGAGGGGGGAGGGGTGTTCATCCCATTCGACGAATGGGGTGCTGCACCCCTCTCCCCATTTGCTAGTTTAAATATTCTGCAAAGGCGTCAAACTTCGCTCCAATGCACTGACTCCTCCTTAGTCAGATGCAGTCCATCAAATTTAAAGAACTTTCGCTTCCAGAACTGTTGCCAGTTCCCTACAAATCTGTGTCCTTTTTCCCGGCACCAGCCCTTGAGCCACGTGTTTAGCTCCCCTATCTCCCCTTCTCTGACCTTCTGTCCATCTGCCCCCCTCTCCCAGACTGGCAGGATCTCAGAGAAGGAGATGCCGGTCGAAATGGATGATAGTTTGTCATCCAGCCTGGTCAGGTGTTCCTTGGTCTCCACAACTGACTGGCTGGTGAGATCATTAGTCCCTATGTGTACTAGGACATCAATGTTTTCTCCTGCTTTGTGAACATTTTAGCAATGTGGTCAGTGTCTCTCCATGCTGATGTACCTGGGAGACATCTGACCATTACCCCTGGCTGGAGATGGGTATCAACTCCCCGAATCATGGAGTCTCCTATGATCAGAAGTTTTTAGGATTCCCTTTTTGCTTTTATTGTTTTGGTTCCTGATTTGGGTGAGTTTTGTTGTGCTAGCTCCTGTGCCGCAGTGTCCTGCTCTGCAGTGTCTTCTGCCTCTTTGTTTGATTTCAGAGATAGAGGCAGATACCTATTTGCAGTGTTTATATGGTTTTTGGAGGTAATATGTTGGAGAACAGAGAGTGATGGGGCACCTGATTTGCCCCTCCTAACCACCTGCCAACCTCCTGGTCCAACTACCCTCTGCGGTTGAGGTTTTTCTGTTGGATGCTGGGGAAATGGTGGGTGGTTCTTATAATGTATTTCCTCTTGAATATGAAATTTGAGGCGTGCAATCTCTGCCCATGCTGCCCGGAGCTGAGCCCTAAGATCTCTAATGGCCCAACATGTAGGACAGTGTCCTAAATCCTGTAAGACTATCCTTCTGAAAATTGTTCCACAGTACCTGCAATTAGTGATATCCATTCCAGATAAGTTGCTGGGTTTATAACCTAGTCAGAGTAATTAGAAGGAAAAAAATGCAAGTAATGGTTTGATTGTGTTTTGTTTTTGTTTAACTTGTTATAACAAGTTAAATTACTAGTGCCCCTGTAAATGAGTTCACCTTGTGGATGCCCCACTGATCCGCCCCTTCCTGCTCTGCCACAGGAAATGTCACAACTATGGTACCCTATTAAAGGAGTGTAGTGTGGGTGGTTGGGATGGGGTGTGGCTGGGCCTTTCTCCTGCTGAAAAGAAGAACCACGGACGAAAGAACAAGGAGTGTAAGAGCAGAAACAATCAGTCAACAACAAATGCAGTAACCCTGAAAGCTTATCCTAATGTTAGATAAAACTAAAACCTGTAAAGCACCACCTGTAATAATTTCAGAGAAGATATATGTAAGAAATGCTTTGCTACAGAAAAAATAAAGCAATGAAATGTTAGCAACAAACAGTAGCAATCCCTGTGAGTAAAAAATTAAAACAACACCACACAGTAAATCTGCTTAGCCAAAAGAAGTCTTATTCCTTTTCCCTTGCTCTGGTAAGGTTCTCTATTCTGCCTTTCAAGCAGTCTTGGAAGGAAAGAGCTCAGGTGAAGCTAGGTGCCTTGTCCAGCAGACCAAGTCTTCTACCAGTCCTGTGTCATTTGCTGGGAGAGGAACCAGTGAATGTTCTGCAGGTAAGTGAGCAGGGTGTTTCTTGCACTTTCTGTCCTTGGTCTTTGAGTGTCAAATCCAGCACACAGGCACAGTGCACAACAGAAGAATAAAACCAGGTCCATACAAGTGTAGTTTACAAAATAGAAGTTTAATAACCTGTTACAGAAAAAGTGCAGTGCTGAAACCCTTCTCTAATAAAATCTCTCTCTGTCTCCCTCTCTTTCCCTCTTCCTCCCTCTCTCTCTCTTCTCTCTCTCTCTCTCTCTCTCTCCCTCCTCTCTCTGCCTGTCTTGCTCCTTCATTTCCCTCTCTCTCTCTCTCTCCTCTATCTCCCCCTCCCCACTGTCTTCCTCTTTTCTTCTTTCTCCCACTTTCCGTCTTCCTCTCTCTCTGTCCCTCTCGTTCCCTCTCTCTCTCCCTGTCTCTGTCTCTCCCCATCTCACTCACCCTTCTATTTTTATCCTCCTCTCCCCCCTCTCTCTGCCCCTCTTCCCCCCTCCTCTGTCTCCATTTCCCTCTTTCTCTCTTCTCTCCTTCCCCTAGTATGGATCTGACACTGGATAGTGGGGCAGATTTAGGAGGTTGGAATCTTTTGAGAGTCACAATATCAGATTAGGTAGGCTGGCCTGTAATGGGGATTATAAGAGGTGAACATTACAGTAAGCTGAATAACAGAGCCAACTCCTCAAAGGGGTTTTACTTTCTTCCTGGTGTACTGTACAAAGTATGCTATTTTTCTATGGGGAGGCCCAAGATTATTTAAATATTTTTTTGGAGGGGGGGCTCAAGATCTTTTTCATGGCTTTAGGGAGGTTCTCGGTGACATAGTCCAAGAATGAACTGATGCAGTAGAGAATAAAAGGCTTTGGTTTGATCCTCAGAGCAAAATATTTTTGTCCTTGTCATTACAGTTCATACATACTGTGTCTCAGACCACATTCCCTAAACCACTTCCCATTTCATTGCCATGGAACCCTGTCAGCCTTCTTTCTGGCAACATAAATGCTTCATACAAACCTTCTTTGGCACCTTTAGTACAATTGGTACATTGATTATCCTAGGTACAGTTTACTATTCTGCTAGTCATCTTTTGCTCCTTGCTTTGTGCTAGTAATTTGCAGACCTGCTTATCATTGTTTCTGTTTCAGATACTATTGGAACTTTACTGTACAACATTGCTGCATTGTGCAGTCCCCATGCCATTTACCTCAATACACCTCTAGAAATCATCCATTTCTCTGCTCAATCATTCATTCCTAGTTAATGAATAAATAAACAAATAAATAAATAAATAAATACACGTCCCTTTTTTAACAACAATCTACCAAAACAAGCTGCAATATTACTAAACAAGCCAATGCACACTACTTGGCTTGAAAGAACTGCTGACAGATCAAAGCAGGTTCTTAAAAGTTTAGTTGTCACACATCTACTGTATGATAATCCTCTCCAAATGTGCAATTTACCTGCTGTGGTTTAAGTATCCATTTACTTGAAGTGTATCTATAATTGGGATTGTAGACTACTGATTGCTCCCCTGTTGCTTGTTTCAACCACCTTCCCTAATTATTCTTTGCATGTTCAAGCTTTAGACACATTGCATAAACTTTGAATCCTGTTAAACTGTGAGTTCTTGTTAATTATGCAGTTATTATTAAGGATTCCGTGTGAACCTAAAAACATATAGTAATAGTCTTCAAAATGAATGTGTTAATCTTTTTTATACAATATTTTACCTACATGCTGCATCAGTTGGGTAGTTTTTCTAGTCTCCTTTCTTTCCTCTACCATTGTATTTACGTTTATGATTATTATTAGTTGTTATATATTAAAAAAAAAAAGATTTTTGACATGAATGGAATGTTCATAGTCTCGGTCTTGGGTATGTCACTGCCAACCAATAGTAATGAGACATGCAAAGGATGGGGCTCACTCTGTTTAGATATGTTAATTCAACATGTTTTATTATTTTAACCAGACACAATGTTAGAAATGGGTGACATTTCAGTTAGCTGTATTTCTCTTTTAAATAATTCCCTAATAAGAAAAATGGTAGTAGAGTAGTAGTAGTAGTAGAGTTTATTTGTACTGTCAAAACATTGATCTTATTCTACTTTCTATTTTCAGCGTGCATTAAATGTTTCCATTTTGTTTTCTTTTCAGATCACACATTGACACAGTACATATAACTTAATGCCACAAAAGTTGAGAAATGTGGTACTAAGTTTACCAACCCTAGCTCCCCACTAACACCATAAAAGCAGAAAAAGAAAAAAAAAACATAAGGGTTTGGGGTCTCTGGAGTTTTGGTAAATCAGTGGTGGGGTCTTCCTTGGGATTGTCAACCATAATGCCTCCCCCTTTCCCTGAGCAAACAATGTGACATGTTATCTTTTTTTTATCACACAGGTCCCACAGGACCAGGCTTGAAGAAAGCTACAGCAAACTGTGTTGCCAACATTTGGTGAGACACACTTCAAAGAGTGTATCACTATAAGTCACTGGCTTGGAGGTGTACTTTGTGCTTCAGACTGGAGGCTATGGCCTGGGAGAGGGGTGACTATAAAAGGGTAGAAAACCCCAAGAAAGACCCCAGCACTGATTTGCCAAGACTGTGGAGACCCCAAACCCTAATGTTTCTTTTAATTTTGCTGCTTGAGGTGGGGGAGGGGTGTTAGGGTTGAAAACCATAACACCACATTTCCCTACTTGTGTGGTGTTAAATTACCATAACTGGTACATTAATGAAGTTGTTTTGCAAATAATTTCCTTTCTTTTTGAGAATATATATGTATATGTATAGGCAAAGCAACGTTTATTTATGGAATGCTATTCCAACAGATCATAGTGTTTTATGAAAATCACAGATCATAAAACATTCAGTTCAGCAAATAAAAAAACAAAACATTTAAAAACATGTATAAAACAGCAGGATTAACTATCACAGAATGCCAATTCAAGAAAATAGTTTTTTAGGACAGATTTAAAGGCCTCAGTGGATGGGCAATCCCTAACCCAGCGAGGTAGAGAATTCCACAGGGTCAGAGCTGCGAAAGCAAATGATCTAGCACCTGAAGTTGTTAAGTGGACACTGAGAATCTCCAGCAATCCCTTTCTGGTGTAGTGGAGAGGATGAAGGGGCAGTAAGGAGAAAGGAGATTTTGCAGATACCATGGTCTCAGTTCATGTAGGGCCTTATAGGTTAGTAATCCAACCTTGGAGGTGATCCTCCACTGCACTGGCAGCCAGTGCAGTCTGCAGAGCACAGGTACAACATGGCAAAATCTTGATAAGCCAGTCAACAACCTGGCAGCAGCATTCTGCACCAGCTGCAAGTGGTGAAGGTCCACCCTGGTAGTCCTAGGTATAAGGCATTGCAGTAATCAAGGTGCGTGGTCACAAAGGTGTGGACTAATGAAGGAAGGTCATCAGGTGGGACCAGGTGCCTTATCTGGGTGATATTCCTCAGATGGTAAAATGAGGTCTTGACAATGGCCGACACCTGAGGCTTAAGTGTCAGCTCGCTATCAAGCATAACCCCCAGATTCTGCACCTGGTCAGAGGCCATCAGATGGTTGCCACCCAGCCATAGTCCAGATGGCTGCCCAGTCGGTAACCTCTATACCCAATGGCCTGAGTCCACAGCCAACACCTCAGTCTTATCTGGATTCAGTCTCAACCAGTTGGCACTTATCCAGTCCTGAATCTTAAAGAGGCAGTTGTTAAAGACTGAGACAACATCATTTTGTTCAGGCACAAAAGACATGTACAGCTGATTATTTATTTATTTATTTGGTTTTTTTGACTGGATAAATGCACTAGACAAATTCTGCCTATTTTCAGGCATGACCCGGAGGAAGGGGATACAGACGAATGCCAACTGAACTTGAACAAGATTAAGCTGTTGGTGGTATTTTTAGTGACTTATCATCTGCATAGCAGTGAAAACTCAATCCATACAGCCTAATAATCTCCCCTAATGGCAGCATGTACACCACAAACAACATAGGGGAAAGCACAGAGCCCTGCGGCAACCTACATGGCAGGGGGAAGGGAGCCGAGAAGAAAACTCCCAACTCAACTCACTGCATCCTGCCAGTGATGAAGGAATAAAACCATCTGAGGACTGTACCAGGCATCCAAAGAATAGCTGCAGGTGCTCTAGCAACATTCCATGGTCCATGGTATCAAATGCTGTGGAGAGATCAAGGAAGACCAAAATGGAACGACTCATCCAATCTCTTGTTGTCAGGAGACCATTATGTACCCAAACTAATGTGGTCTCAGTACTGTGTCTCTTCCTAAAACTGGACTGGAGATGACTGTAGATATCATTGGTGGTCAGATGCTCCTTGAGCTGCAAAATGATTGCCTTCTTAATAACCTTACTCATAAAAGGTAGGTTGAAGACAGGTCTGTAGTTTTGCAAGACAGTCGGGGACAAGAGAAGGTTTTTTCAGGAGGGGTTGAACCACCACCTTCTTCAGGGTGTCCGGACGTACCCCAGTCTCTAGCAAACACCTAACTATCTCAGCAAGGACAGGCCCAATTTCCTCCATGCACCCCATAAGGAGACATGTTGGACAAGGGTCCAAACTACAGTAAGCCAGTTGCAAGCCCCGGATCATCTTCACTGTATCCTCAATTGCCAGCTGGCTAAAATCTGACCAGACAAACTGGATGCTTGCAACTTTGCACCAATCTCTGCTCTGCCCATTTCAGCAAGCTGTGTGAATCTCAGACCTGATGGTGTCAACCTTATCTGTGAAGAATCGAGCAAACTCATCACACTTCTGTGAAAAAGCTCCCCAATTCTGGACACAGGTTGGATTGCACAACCTGCCCACAGTACAGAGAAGCTGAGCCTGTTGGTTTCTCACAGTTACAGTCTCCCTGGACAGGAACTCTGCCTTCTAATGAGAGAATGCAGATTGATAAATCCTGTAATGGGACATCAACCTAAATTGGGCACCATCTAGGCCTGATTTTAGCCAACATCATTTCAACCTTCTCCCCACTTTCCTCAAGTCCTTCAAGGACCCATCAAACCAAGGGACTGAGGGCAAAGGGTGAGGGGGTGATATGTATGTATGTAGGGGATTTGCTTATGCTATCCATGATGCTTTGCATTACTGGGGTATGTGCAATTGTATTTTCTTAAAAATGTGGCTGTATGGCCAATATCCTCTGGGATAACACATGCCTCAGGGCATTTGTTCTGGATTCTTTGTAAAATATATATATATATATATATATATATATATATATATATATATATATATATATATATATATATAGTGGCATGGTAGTGCCACTATAGTTAGGGTTGATTACCCCATTTAAGGTAAAGTGTGAAATCTGGCAGCTTAATAACTTTGCCATCATATGATGGATTTGCCTGCAATTTGGCTTGCATGGAGCAGTATCATAGATCTCTGGATTTGCCAAGTTTTATAATGGTCAGATATACGGTTGTGGAGTTACATAGCACCAAATAATTTGGTAATTACCATTTTTGTGCATGTTTAGTTTAGTTTAGTTTATTGTTCTAGGAATTACTACCTTTGAGCCAGAGGCTCTTTTACAAAGGTTCCACGTCAATTAGGTACAGTACAAAAAAGGTTACATAGATGACACAACAATTTGTGCTGTGTCAAGAGCGAGAAAACATATACAAATGCATATCAAATCATTTGTGCAAAAGGACATGAGATATCAATAATCACATTATTATTATTACAGGAAAGAGGTCATGCCAGATTAGGAGAAACAAATAGGGAAAAAGTCCAGAACAGAGGGGGTAAGTGAAAGGTGTGGGGAGCAGACAATAGCAGGAGAAAAGGTTTCCCAAACATGTCTTTGTCAAATAACCGAACAGGGTGGGTAGTGAGAAAATAGGAGGTTTAATCAGGGCAGTCACAGGAGCTGGAGGTGGCAAGGTGAGAGAACAGCCTTGATTTGAAAATACCTAGAGAGGTGGGAGGCAGTAATATGAGTGCTGAGGGCATTTAGCCAGCTGGGGGCACGATAGGCAAATGATCTTTGTCCCTGAGAAGTCCGGCATCGGGGGACTTGGAGAGGCTGGTGTTCTGATCTGGTAAAATGGGTGCTAGTGCTCGGGCATAACAGGTCTTGGATACAGGGTGGAGTGAGGCCCAGAGTGGATTATTTCACCATCAGGCAGGTAAGGTTCTTTTACCGGTTTGAGAGTTGCAACTAACCTGAGTCAGCATAGAGTTCACATGTGTGGGTACGTTGATGCGCACCAGTGAGAAGCCGACAGGCCTTTTTTAGGGATGTTGTAATGCAACTAAGTGCTGTAGTAGTGGCAGATCCATATACAACAAAGCCATAGTCAATGACTGAGATGATAGAGGATTGGATGGCAATCCTCAGTGCAGAATGGGTAAGGAGCTGTCGGTTCGGATACAGAATCCCAATTCGCTGATTAATAGTTTTTGCTGTACTATCAATGTGAGTTGCAAAGGTTAGGCCCTGATCAAAGTTGATTCCAAGATATTTGAAAATTGGCACTTGTTCAAGGGTATTTCCCGGGTATGTATTAATGGTGAGTGGGACTTGCCGTTTCTTGTTTTGAGGGTTAGAGAAGAGCATGAATTTAGTTTTTTTGTGGTTTAGAACCAGTTTATGTTCTAGGAACCACATCTCAACTTTGGAAAAAGCATGCTGAAGATTGAGGCGTAAGAGGTTCGGATCTTTATGAGTGGCAAGAATCACGGCATTGTCGGTGTAGAGGATTATTTGTTCAGGGCCGGATTTGGGGAGGGAGTTTAGGAAAGGCTGAAAGGAGGGGCCCAGGATGTATCCCTGGAGGAACTCCTGAAGCTTAACTGTTTGAGTCTGAGAGAACTCCAGCTACTTTTACAGATTGAGAGCATTGAGCAAGGTAATTTTTTACCCAGTCACCAGGACCCTGTGAGAGTCCTAGGGATAGTAGTTGTTTGATAAGTAGGCCATGGTGTGCTGTATCAAATGCCTTGGTTAAGTCAATGTAGACTGCTCCAGTTAGGTTTTCTTTGTCCATGGCATTGTGGATTGCTCCTGAGAATTCAAGTAGGGCAGTTGATGTGCTGTGCCCTTTCCTAAATCCATGCTGCTGAATGTATTGGATGTTGTGCTTTTCCAGGTAGTCTGAAAGTTGGTCCGCCACCAAGTGTTCAAGGGCCTTAGAGAGAGGTGGTAGTATTGATATCGGGCAATAGTTACCAGGCAGTGACTTATCACCACTTTTGTGCACTGGAGTGATGACTGCAGCCTTCCATTTCCTAGGGAATTGGCTGTAGCAGAGGGAGAGATTGAAAATTTTTGTGAGGGGGAGCAGTACTTCCTCCAGAGTGAGGGACAGAAGTTTAAGGTCAATAGTGTCGCTGCTTGCTCGGGACTTAGAAATGGCCTTCTTTACATATTTATAGACTTCATGTGCCTTACTAGTTTGAAATGAAAGGGTGGTTTGGTTGAGAGGCAGTAGTAGAGTAGAAATTGAGGGTCAGCATCAGTGAAGAAATCAGATGAGAGGACACCACTAAGGTCCGTGAAGGTATCATTTAGGGTGTTTGCAATGATCTCTGGGTCTACTGTAGTGGTTCCATCCACATTCATTATGTAGGAGAGGGATTTGGACTGCTGACCCATGATATTTCTTATGTTGTCCCAGAAGGTTCCCTTCACCCCAGGAGTTGGAGAGGGCATTCTTGAAGTAGGAGCTCTTCATCAAGCGGATCTGTTTAGTACAGTGGTTGTGTAGCCTGTTTATATTTTTGATGTCCAACAGAGTGCCAGTAGCTCTGCAGTGGCCCAGAGGTGATCCCTACTTTTGAGTTGTGCCAATAGCTTCGCCATGAGCCAGAGATTTGTGAGTGCTTTGATTTTGTGCTTTTTTACTGGTACATAGGTGTCACAGGCAGTGTTGAAAGTAGTAATAAAGTAATCAAGAGCTAGGTCAACATCTTGAGTTTTGTAAATCAAGGACCAGTCTATCTGCCTAAGACAGGTCTTGAGATGAGTAAGGTTGCCATAAGGTAGGACTCTGTTATAGATGGTTTTTGGAGGTGGCTTATGAAACTTATTTGTCCAGGTACATATTATTGAAGAGTGATCACTGAGCGGTCAGGAGAACACTTACATTGGTTATCATGGTAGGATGGCTGGTAAGGATCCAGTCAATGAGGGTGCTGGTCCCTGATTTGCAGTTTTCCTGGTAGGGAGTTTACCACTTGTGTTAAATTTGCTGCTAGGATGTCATCTTTGTTTGACCCTGCATCAGGAGCAAGCCAATTTATATTAAAGTCCCTAGAGAAGGAGTTCTGGTGTCAGAAGGTTGTGTACTTATGAACTCGAGGACAGCCTGTAGGCCAGAATCAGGATCTTTGGTGGATATAGACAGCAGCAATCGTGAGGACTTTGTTTTGGGCACCAAGTAGTACTTGACAGGGAGGAGTTGCACTGAGGTTTCTGTGGAGGGTAAGAACCAGGAGACAGGTGAGGTAGTCCTTTATGTAGATTGCACACCCCACCCTTTCTAGGTCCTATCCAGCCTGAATATCTTGTAGCCTTGTATAGAGATGGCATGATCCGAGTGTTGGGTGTCAGCCAAGTTTTGATGATGGCAAGGATATCCGGGTTGTGTTGGCTGGCAAGATTTGAAGGGAGGCCAGTTTTGGGAGGAGACTGCAGATGTCTATGTAGCAATTTTGAGCCCCCACCCATTTTGGCAGGCTTTGTTGTACTGTAGGAGACAGGGACAGGATTTGATGGACACTTCCTGATATCAAGAGGAGGAGGAGGGAGGAGTTTAAGAGACAGTTGTCGAGATTGTAGTCAATAGAATTACACTCTGAGGCTTATGTGCTTGGACCAGTGCAGGCATCCAGGGACCCAGAGCAAGGAGGTTGTTAGTAATAGAGGATGATATGCCCATTTATCCTTGTTGTAGCTTGTCAGTTGCACCCAGTCACTTGCAGATAGGTACTTGGTGGTTAAGTCAAAATCCAAAAGAATGATCAACAGCTGAGGTCCAGAGTCACTTAAATGTTAAAATTCCTGAAGGTGATTAACTGTGCCTGCACATATGCAGGATGTGAAATCCCTTTGTCTGTATGCTTCTTTGTCATTCAAACAGGTTGCTGAAAAGCCCACATACAGATCATGTAGCAGGTCAGACGATAATGTGGATTCCAGCAGGACCCAGAGTCACCGAGTTTGTCAGATGTAGTTGCTTCACTTATGTTTTGCTTGGGATAGCTTCCAAAAAGTTGATTTTAAAATGAAAATAAAGATACCTGATGATGATTTTTGCAGAAATTCAGTCAGGAGACTTTCACGGATGTAGTGAGCAAGAATGGTATAGTTACCACAAGCAGAAAAACATGTAAATCCACAAAAACTAAGCTGAACACAGATAAACACAAGCAGCCTACACAGACCAAAATTAAGTGTGCATTCTTTAACTTGTGCCTATAGGTCACACAATCCTATGTGACTGATCAGAAACCTTCAGGGAAGATGCAGCCAGGGTCCCCAATGTGCCTTTCAAAGATTTCATGAAAAAATATTAAATGGTTCAAAAGTTATTCAAAAAACAAGTTTCCCATTATAGTCAATAGGAAAAGTTAACAAAAAATTCAACAGTGTAGCAAATGCAGTTTTTAGTGTCACAAATGACCCCTGTAGTGTCACAAATCCACCATCTTGTTTTCAGTTGATGGTCACAGAAATGCTTGGCATTTAAATTTCGGACCCTCTAGGGACACAATTCTTTTTGTGTTCACCTAGTCGAGCCCTGAGGATGCTAGCCATGTCTTTTTCTTGGGGTTAAACACCCCAGAAATATGTTTGTAAAATTTTTGGAAACAGTACTGTTGCAAAGTAGTGTTGCACATTCAATACTTTCGTGATTTATTTTTGCGAAAGTGTTGCAAACCACGACACTACTTTGCGACACTATGCCCAAAAGAATAGGAAATCTTTTCCACCCTGCTGCAAAAGAACGGTTTGGTCTTTTGGGAAGAAAGTTAATATCCCACAAATGTGCCTTTTGGTGGTTTGCTGACAAAATATTAGAGGGCTGCAAAGTTACGGCACTCTGAAGTTGACAATTTTTCCCATAGGCTAACATTATGGCATCCACTGCGCCTTTCGAGGCCTGTATCTCGAAAATGCTTTGTGGTATGGACTTTTTGTCAGAAAAACACTTCGCCTAGGGGGCTAAGTGCAAAACTAGCTAGGAACATGATAAATAATATGAGATGTAAATTTTTTTCTACGTCATACGGTTCCTCAGATATAAGCAATTTTTTATTCTAGGTGTTCATTTTCAGCTCCAAGGCCCATTATTATGCATACATTCTTTGTATTCACTGTGTTTCTCAATGCAGCTTTTGGGGAAAAAGGGTGTGCATTTCCATTACTGTTACAGTTATCATTTTCACTTGCATTTCTGTAACCATTTACATTAGCGTTCCTGTCTACACCACCATGTGCATTACCCTTTGTGTTTGTGTTTGTGCTTCCATTACTGTTAACATTTGCATTTCCATTACTGTTTTTGTTTGCACTTCCTTTTGCATCACCATGTGCATTACCATTTGCATTTACATATGTGCTTCCATTTGTGTTTACATTTCCTTTTGTGTTTCCTTTGGCATCATCATTGGTGTTACCATCAGCGTTCGCGTTTCCAATTGTGTTACCGTGAATGTGCACGTAATGATTTGCAAATGTGCTTGCATTTGCATTTCTGTTTTCATTAACATTTGCACTTGTGTTTCTATTACTGCTTGCCTTATCGTTAGCGTTTGAGTCACCATGTGTGTTACTGTTTGCGCTTGCATTTGCGTTACTGTTGCTTCACTATTTATAGTGCACATTCTGAAAAAGAAGTTAAATTCATGGCAAAAAACTCTGTTTAATGCATCAGTTAGGGTTGTTCCACAGCGACAAAAGCGAGGACATTCGGTGTTAGGGTTGAAAACCCTAACTGCGTATTCTCCCTCACACCCCCACCACCATCACACATACACATACATGCAACATAGGGGATGGACCAAGGCAACACAGCCAATCACACACAGCCAGCAGAAGGTAACAGGAATAACTTACAACACTTTAAGCCGCAAAACCACACACCCATGCTCCCATTGGGTTGTGGCATGGGGTCATCACTGCTAACTGTCATTCCACGCACCGCTACACACATATCGTGCTATGGCACTTTCATGTTTGTGACAGTATTTTGTGAAAGTATGCTCCTAATTACTGCACATCTTTGCCATCATCCTGCAAGCAAATGGTTGGATTCTTTGGGCTGACATTTGCAGGGTGGCAACACCTGGTCCCACAGTTGTGCTCCTCCATGCTATTGTGCTAAAATAGTTAAGGATTGCAAAGTTACACTGTACCAAAATTGAGCAATTTGCCACAGACTAACACTGCGGTGCCCATGATGCCTTTCCCCACCCATATGTTGAGAACAAAGCAAGGTGCACCATTTTCGCTACTGCCAGCTTGCTTCACCGTTATGTGAACTAACCTTGAAGAACAACTTTGCAAATAATGTATCATATCTGAAGTAGGATTTCTCCTCTTCCTACAATGACACAGGTATACATCTCCTGCTGCATGTGTGTGACTGGTTGTGTTGCCTTGGTCCTTCCCCTACTTGTGTGCATGTGTGTGTGTGGTGGGGGTGGGGGGAATGCGTAGTTAGGGTTTTCAACCCTAACACCGAGTTTCCTCACTTTTGTCACTGTGGAATAACCTTAACTGATGTTAAACTGAGTTTTTTGCCATGAAGATATATATATATATATATATATATATATATATATATCTTCATGGCAAAAACCTTCATTAATTCATCCTTTCAGGTTGTTACTAAAGTGACAAAAGCAGGGACATGTGATGTTAGGGTTTTCAACCCTAACACCCACAACCACCATGAGACACTGACAGTCATCAGGGTGGTGCCTTGGGATCATCAACCCTAATGCTCACCCCATTCCATAAGAAAATAAGCTCAGATGGGTACAGTATAGGAGAATGGGGTGAGCATTAGGTCTGATGACCACAAGGCACCCCCAATGCTCTTCAGTGTCTGCAGGGTGGGAGTGGGGTGTTAGGGTTGGAAACCCTAACACCATATTTCCCTGATTTTGTCACTTTACTAACAACCCTAACTGATGCATTAATAATTTTTTTTGCAATGAATTCTCTTACTTTTTCAGATAGTGTAATCACAGCCTTATTTGTCTGTAGGAGTGCTTACCTCCATAGATGTGGATATGTATGTAGCTGTGGAAGCAAAGGACCCTCTGGGCCCTTTGATTCTATTTATAAGACAACAGTAACCAAATTGTCAGCATAGCCATCTTATTACCCCACCTGAAGCACCCGGGTACAGAACATTTTCAAATCCACACCAGAATATAACTGTGCACAACATCAATGCCATTCTGTGCCACAGGTGTGAGAACACATTTTGGGCAGGATTCAAAAAATAACTGTTGTGACATACATGAGGTGAGTAAATAAGAAGGCTACGTTGAAAATATGGAGTCAAAATATTTATCATTTCCAAAGTTACGAGTGGGAGTAGTGAAATTGGAATGAATGGTCATAACTTTGGCAAGTTTTCATATTTACAACCCAAATTTTCAACATAGTCTTCTTATGACCCCACCTCACAAACCCAATAGGTGAAAACTTTGAAATCTGTGCAAAAACACCATTCTACACCATAAGTGTGAAAACACATTTCAGGCAAGATATGAAAAACTATAGCTGTACTATTCATGAGGTGGTGTGACAAATTGCTATGTTGAAAATTTGGAGTCAACATATTAAAAATTACCAAAGTTATGCATGTGCATATAAAAATTTCAATGAATGAGTTCAACTTGGCCATTTTTAGGAATTTGTTTACAAAATTTTCAGCATGGACTGTTTGGAATCCCACCTCATGAACACTGGTACTTTCATTTCATTAATCAGTCCTGAAAGGTGACCCCAAAATCACCTTCTGGGCCCAAATGTTAGGGTTAGCCAGTATAGTTAGGGTTGAGTACTCTTTTCTATGTTAAAGACAAATGTTTAATCCTTGATAACATTGCAACCATTGAATGGATTTGCATGAAAGTTTGCATGCACAATCTCTCGGAGGCAGGTCTCTTGACATGTCAAATTTTGTGTGAATCCATTGGGTGGTTTCTGAGATACAGAGTGTCAAAAATCCCTAAATGTACTTGTCTGCTGCTGTTTATTTGTCCACATGTATCTCAGAAACTGTTTTAGGTTGCGGTCTGAAATAATTTTTAGGGTAGAAAGCCTTTGCCTCACAGATGTCCCTTTTGAAGGTTTGGTGAACAAATATTAGTCAGTTCCAAAGTTATTAAATTTTAAAGTTTCCCATTATTTCCTATGGAATAGTTAGACGTTCCACACAAAAATCTTTTAGTTTCACATGAGCTGTTGTATTTTCACAGACAGGGTCACACTGTGTCACAGGGAGCCTAGTATATTTTCACAGAGCTCTCCTGTGTCCACTATCTTGTTTTCCAGTTAGCAAGAGAAAGAAATATAGAAAACGCATAAAAATGAATGGATTTTAAAAAACAAGCATCAGAACCAGCTAAACAGGATCTGTTTAGCTACAGTCAAATTTTTTTTTTATTTTGGCAAGAAACACCTTCTCTGGGCATTCAAAATCCTGGGTGCTGAGCTTAGTGAGAGGGTTGCTTCTCCCATGTTCTCTGTATGAGAACAGCAGGATTTTCTTGACTTTGGCAGTCACAGTTGGAAGCTGCAAACTGCTGTTTCAGCTTTGAGCTGCCCCTTTCCCTTGTGTCTAGTAGCAGCCACCACCATCCGATTCCCATACTTTAATTATGTTTTTTATAATCTGACATTGGGATGCCCACCCGCAGTGTCAGATGTCCCCCACTCAGTCTCTTGTGTTATTTGCATGCAATTTTGCATGCATAATCTTTTGAGGGTAGGTCTCCTGATGTGGCAAATTGTGTATGAATCCTTTGTGTGGTTTCTAAGGTACAAAGTGTCAAAAATTCCTAAACATACCTGTCTTTTGCCATTTCTTTGTCCACCAGTATCTCTGAAAGTTTTAGGTTGTAGTCTGAAATTTTCAGGGTAGATAGCCTATGCCTTATAGATTTGCCTCTTGAAGTTTTGGCAAAAAAAATATTAATCCCTTCAAAAGTTATCACATTTAGAAATGTTCCATTATTTTCAATGGGAAAAGTTAAATGTCAGGCATGAAAATACTTTTATTTTCACAGGAGCTAGAGTTTTCTCACACAGGGTCATACAGTGTTTTTGCAGAGGGCTCCTGTGTCCACCATCTTATTTATCAGTTAGTGAGAGAAAGAAAATAAAGAAAACCTCTGTACTGCAAGGTACTAGCCCTGACTTTTGGATTTGGTACCAGTGGAAGCTGATTTCCAAGTGGCCCCACTATCTCCTGCCGAACACACCTCTAACTACTGTATCTCCCTCTGTGTCTCTAGTTGAATTTATGTGCTAGGGTTTAATAATTTGTTTAATCCTTACAGTCATGTTTAAGTTCTGAGTTGATGTTAGAAGTGAATTTAGAGCTTTTTTTTTTTACTTTTCCATTAGTAGATTATATCCTCTCACCACTAGAGGGCTATATGTCTATCTCTTTATCTAGTACGTAAGCCATGTGGGCTCTCTCTGCCTTTCTCTCACCTCTCCTCCTCCTCCTCCTCCTTGCCCTGGCCCCTCTCTTCTCTTTCCCTAGTCCTAGCCACCCCACCCCCACCCCACTCCCGCCACCCTCTACTCTGGTTTCCACTGCTACTCCAAGGGAACTCTCCACTTCCACTTGAGTCTTGTGCTTGGCACACCGATTGGATATTCCTGGTTACTTAACCTGACCACTACTCTCAATAAGTGTGGCCACCTCTCTGCACTGTACCACCTTGCAGTCCATATGGGACACCGCCTGGAACCTTGCAACTTCTACTCCAGGAAACAACAATCAAAACTATCTCTCAAAGAGCTGCGACTCTGCTCCTTAAAACTCCTACTCCTCCTCCTTCTCCTCTCAGGCAGCGTCCATCCCAATCCTGGCCCTAGAAGCTCAGGCCACACACAAACTCCAGGTGCCCTTATCCTTGCAACTATTAATATCTGCAGCCTACTACCAAAGCTGGATGCACTCCAAGCCTTCAAATGCCAACACAACCCTGACATCCTTGCAGTGGTGGAAACTTGGCTGACACCTAAAGTTCCTGACTCAGCAGTAACAATACAGGGCTACAATGTCCACAGGCTGGACCAGATATCCAAAAAAGGTGGTGGTTGTGCAATCTATATCAAAGACTTCCTGTCTTGGCACCCTGTAGCAACTCCATCACTTTCTGCCTCAGCCCAGATTCTGCCAATAAAAATCGTCCTAGGTCCCAACAATAAAGCCCTGACTATTGTCTCCATATACATCCCACCCAGGGACCCTAAACTTGGATTTAATGATGTCCTAAACTTTATCAACTCTCATCCTTCTGAAGTTGAACTTATTCTACTAGGGGATTTCAACATAAACTGGTTAGCATCGAGTGCCAGTGCTATAAAGACTCCATCTCAGCTGCTAACCTCACGCAAATGGTAAATTCCCCTACTAGGATTAACTACAAGACTGGCACCAGTACCCTCTTGGATTGGGTTCTCACCACTCAACCCACAAGGATTTCTCATATGACCATTCTCCCAGACTCACTCAGTGACCACTCCCCAGTCATGTGTGCATGGTCTAACAAATTCCTTAAACCCCCTCCCAAAATTATCGCTAGCAGAGTCCTTCCTCATGGAAAACTTCCACATCTCAAACAACACCTGCTTCTACAAGACTGGCTACCCATCTATGAAGCAACAGATGTTAACTTGGCTCTTGATCACTTCATCTCAATTTTCAATAAAGCCTATGACCTCTTTGCTCCTGCTAAAAGGCACAAAACAAAATCTCTCTCTAACCCATGGGTCACCGCGGCTCTTCTCTCACTGCTGAAACAAAGGGATCACCTCTGAGCAGTTGCCAGGGCCACTGGCAAACAACTGGACATCCAAAATTACAAACAAGCATGAAATGCCTGCACAAAAGCCATACGGCTAATGAAATCCACCTATTACAAAGACGCTCTCACCAATACAAGGGGAAATGGTCGTGCTTTCAGGGACAATATCAAGGATGTCACAGGAAAGCAGCCAAAAACCTCTCTGGCCATGTTAATGGTTGATGGATCCTCAAACCTTGATCACAAGGTGATCGCAAACATCTTTAACACAGATTTTTCAGACCTTAGTGCTGTTCTACCCCATGACTTTTTTGAAAACAGGGCCTACTCCCCAAATACCTCTGCCCCTCAGTCTAACCATCCCCTCTTCTACTTCAGGAAGGTAAGGCTGAATGAAGCTCGCCACTATATTACTGCAGCTATCTCTAAATCTAGATCCAGTAGAGACACCCTGGACCTTAAGCTTCTGTTGCTCACCCTCGATGAGGTAATTCATCCATTAACAAAAATTCTAAACTTCTCTCTCAGCTGTGAAAAATTCCCAGACCTATGGAAAACAGCCACTGTGACACCCATCCAAAAAAGTGGGGACAAGATGATTCACTCAAATTATCGCCCTATCTCCATACTGCCCCCACTCTCTAAGGCACTTGAGCGCATCATGGCTGATCAACTTACCGACCACTTGGATAAATGCAATATACCTTGTCCACAACAACACAGCTTCCAGAAAGGTCACAGCACCACCACAGCCCTTCTTGAGTTCACTGGAGCTTTGCACAAATCCCTTGACAACGGCCTACTCACAGGGGCCATTTTCGTCGACCTCTCCGAGGCCTTCTATACAGTACACCATAGACTACTAATACACCAACTACTGAATGCAGGGCTATCACCTGACTCTTCTCTCTGGTTTAAAAGCTACTTAGAAAACCGGTCACAGAGAGTAAAAATTGCGGACGCTCTTTCTAACACCCTGCCTGTTCGCTCGGGTGTCCCACATGGATCCATACTGGGACCTCTCCTTTTTAGCCTTTTCTTAAACTCCCTCCCTTTCACTGCTCTGAGCAGATCACACTATATGCTGATGATGCTGTTGTATTCTCCACTCACAAAGATCCTGCAACTCTTCAACACAATCTTCAACTTGGTTTAAGTTCTGTAGAGACATGGTTTCTTAATCATAAACTGGTCCTCAATGACAAGAAAACCAAATCTATGCTCTTCTGCAGCTCTCATAACCCACACAAGCTACACCACTTGGCTATCGCCACCACCCAGGGCAACACTCTAGATCAGGTGGTGTCCTTCAAATACTTAGGGATTCAGCTTGACCCTAATCTCTCCTATGGACTTCATGTAGATAATGCAGGTAGAGCTGCAAATACATGGCTAGGTCTCCTCTACAATCACAGACCACTCCTCACACCTGAAGCTTTGAAGGTTGCAGTCCTGAGCTCTGTGATCTCTGTAATAGACTATGGTCTCATCATTTATGGCTCGGCCACAACCACAACCCTTAGACGCCTCTCAACTGCCTTAAATAAAGCATGTTGGCTCATCACTGGTGCTCACCGTCTCACCCACACATGTGACCTGTACACTCAGACTGGCTGGCTCCAACTATCAAACCACATAAAGTTTCTCACCTGCTCCATGGTCAAAAAAATCTACCTTGGCCTTGCATCTTCTGGGGTCTCAACTCTGTTACAACACTGAATTAACAAATGGTGCCTTAGGAGATCCATGCTGCAGCTACTGAAAGTTCCCCACTGTCACACTTCACAGGGACAATGCTCTTTTGCTTATCAAGCACCACTCTGGTTCAATGGCCTCAGCCCAACCATCTCCTCTGCCCCAACTATTGGTATGTTTAAAACTAGGCTCCGGGACTATCTCACTACCAACATCTCCTGTCACTGCCCCAACTTAACCTTGTTTCTCCACTTCCCTTTCTGTTCTAGTTGTCCCCCTCCTCCCCTCCTCACTGGATTCTACTCTCACATCTTGGT
Organism: Neoceratodus forsteri; assembly: GCA_016271365.2. NCBI lineage: Eukaryota > Metazoa > Chordata > Ceratodontiformes > Ceratodontidae > Neoceratodus > Neoceratodus forsteri. The sequence continues at coordinate 311,178,927 of CM028134.1, read as the reverse complement.
ATACCCAATGCTGCACTTTTCACCCTCTTGCCACCCTTCCTACATTCCTTCTCCCCCCCCCCACCCTCTTCCCTCTCCCTATGGCTCTGGCACTTCTTATCTGTTGTCTATTTTCTCTGACAAATGCCGCTGGCTGCCTTGTTACAATGCTACCCTTGAACTGTATTAATCTGTACTCTGTTTGCAATGTCCACATTGTTGTAATGCCTGTCTTGATGTTCCCCATACTTTGTATTTCTCTGATGTGGAACCTTTGTAAAAGAACCATGGCTCAAATGTATTTGTAATCCTAGACTTGATAAATAAATAAAATAAAAACACATTAAAATGAATGAAATTGAAATAACAAGCATCAGAACCTAGCAAAATGGGGCCTGTTTAGCTACATTCTAATGGCTGTTTGGGCTCCCCTCCACCCTCTGATTCCCATAGTTTATTAATTTTTGTTCTTTAAATATTCTGACACCAGGGTGCCCACACCCGGTGTCAGATGCTTCCCCCCACAGCCTGATCTGTTATTTGCCAACATCAGGGGCTCAATCCCTCTTCAGCATTACAGCCCCTCCCAAGCAGTGTGGGACACTGGAGAGACTTAAAAAAGACATTGAGGGAATTTTTTTTTTCATTTTAGGTCAATAAAAAATTAAAAAAGGGAGGGTGGGAGGAATACTACTACCACCAACAAAAAAGGTATTAATATATGGGGTGTTCCATTAGATACCAGGGGATAAAAGCCAGGGACACTGTGACCCCCCCCCAATAAAATGGGACAGGACTTTAAAAAAAATAAATTCAATTATAATTTATATAAAAAAGGAAATGTTTTTTATATATATATGTATATATATGTACAGGGTTGGGAGTGCCACTAGACACCACCAATTTTTCTAGTTGGGGGAGTCACATAAAAAAATCAAAAAAGGCAAACACCCCCAGAAAATGATTGCTTTTCACCAGAAGGATTCCTTTGCTGTCAGGTGAGATCCTTTTCTGCCCATCATTTCCTGTGGTGGTGGTAAAGGATTCTGTCTGATGAAAAAACATCCTTTTTCCAGACCAGATGGCTACATTTTTTCCAACCAGATCTCCTGCAAACCACTTTGATGACCAGATGACTATGTTAAAATCCTTTTTTGCCACTCGCATTCTTTTTTCACCATACCTATTCACCATGGTGAAAAGGAAATTGGCTGGTGAAAAAGTATTTCCCTTTAAGTAATCTTTTTTTGCTAGTAGAACTTCTTTTTTGCCATCTCTATTCATCATGGCTAAAAAGGAAATTGGCTGGTGGAAAAGGATTATTGGCAGGGCCATCTGGTCATGAAAAGGGGACATCTGGTTGGCAAAATGGGAAATCCTTTTCCGCCAGTCAATTTCATTTTTTGCCATGATGAACAAGGAATGGTGAAAACAGAAGTTAGTGAATGACAAAAAAGGATTTCAGATTGATTAAATACAAAGGCCAGAAACCATAAAGAACTGCTCATCTCCCAATGAGCAAGTAACGTATACAAAATCCTTTTTTGTTCCATGCAGCTATCCTGAAAAATAAAAATCCCATTGAAAATAATGGAACCTTAAAAATACTATAACTTTGGAACTGATTAATATTTGTTCACCAAATAAACACTGGCCAGTTCTGTTAGTCAAACTCTTTCTATCACACAAAATTCAGACCAATATTCAACACAGTCTGTGCACAGCATGATCAGACAAAAACTACAAAAATTGGCAAAATTTCAGGTTTTTTCACTATCCAGATCTCAGAATCTGCTAATCCGACCAGAATGAAACTTTAAAACTCAAGAGATATACTCCAGGATACTGTGTATGCAAAATTTTGTGCAACTCTGTTGAATGGTTATAAAGTTATTAAACTGCAAAATCTGAGGTTTAACATTAAAGTGCCTGCTCAACCCTAACTAGAGAAATCCTATCATCTGATTGATCAGAAGTTGGCCAGAGTAGCGCGGTTAATGACCATAAATCACACTACTCTGTCCAGCAGCCTGAAAGTGCATGAAATTTGATTTCCAATCTGCCCCTAGTGCATTCACATATCTCTACGCTGAGTTGGAACCCTGAAGAATTGTGGCAGTTTGAATCAGCAGTACAAACAGTGCAATTAACAGTTCAGAATAGAAATCCTACAATGAGTGACCTACCTGCCAGGCAGTTTGACCTGTTAAATGGAGTCCATCCACAAGATTGGTGTGAGTCTCAGTTCACCAGAGAGATGATGGTGCTGTCCCTAAAAAGGCAGAAAAAGACAAAAATAAGCAGACATGCCTTTGTAAGTGCAACAGAACTAGATGTGATAGAGGCTAACAAGAATGAAAAGAACACCATGAAAGTTACAATCTAGGGTATTACAATCTTCAATGGTTGGGTTGAAGAGAAAAACCTGGAGATAGACTTAAAAACAATACCCATAGAAGATTTATATCAACTTCTAAGGGAGTTCTATGTAAGAAATAGTAAGGGTGAAACATAGAAACATAGAAACATAGACTTTGACGGCAGATAAGGACCGCTAGGCCCATCTAGTCTGCCCATTTCCCTACCTACAGGATAGGCCACAGATCCTAGTTAACCAACAGCCTTTATCTTCCTGCCCCCTGTTGAAAGGCACAGCATATATTGATTTATTGGTATCTGAGCAGTCTTAAAAAGACACCTAAACAGCAAAGAAATGGGGAGACAACTCAACATAATGGCAGATAAAGATTTTTCTTCAGTGAACAATGTGTTTGTCTCCATGGTTAAAGGCTACAGAAGGTAGGGGAGAGGTGTTCAAAGCCACCAACCACACATGACTGATGCAGATTTGGACAAGCTTGAAATATCAAAGGTGCTTTACCCAAACACACCAACTGGACTAATGAGAAAGTTGTGGTTGGACGTCCAACTGTATCTGACTAGGCGAGGGCATGAAGGTGTTTATGCACTAAAGCCAAATAATTTGTTATTAAGCGGGATGTTGAGTATGTCTCCTTGAGTTTCAATGAGGAGACAAAACAACATAAGAACCCTAATGAAACAAATAAAGAAATCCTACAAGGGATCATGTTTGCTCGCCCAGACGACCCATTGTGCCTAGTATACAGTTTCAAAATATATCTGGAAAAACTTCTACAAGAGCCACTGGGTTTCTACTGCCACACAAGACAGCTGAAAGAAGAACAACTGCAATCAGAGGGAGTGTTGTTCACAAAAGAACCAATGGGTGTCAGCTACTTCACACAAATGATGACACACCTATCCAAGGAAGCAGGACTTAATCTTAGGTAAGGCAATAATTCAAATAAAATACAATGATTTTTTTTAAATAACCAATTATGATCTGACAATGGATTAAATGTTTGTTTTTGTTCCCTGCAGGCACACTAACCACTGTATAAGAAGCACTGTGGTTCACCTACTAACCAAAGGTGGGCTATCATTGATGGAAATCACGTCAGTGGCAGGAATATAGTTGTGAAGGGAGTTTAAAGAACTAATAGGTGGCATCACTGATGTACAGAAAAAACTGGAGTAATATCCTATCTAGAATAACCAAACAAAAATAAATAACCCAATAGCAAATTACTGAGAACTCTGTCAGAGATTTTGTACAGGTGTCAAATGTTTGTGGGCAACCATCAAGCAACCCACGTGTGTTAGCACCACAGACCCCAATCATGAATGAGAACATTTTTCCATCTGCCAGTGAAATAGAAGACATGGAAACAATACTGGATTTGTACCCAGTAGAGGAAAATGAACCACCAACTGACTGCCCCAGTTTTCAAATCAAACTGCCACTAGAGAACTACATACAGTAACACCAAGTAATAGCCAGGTACTATCTTATTCAAGTCATGTGTCAGTGCCCATTTTAAATGCAATAAATGACTGCCAATTACCTCTTGCCATGATTTCTGTGCCTGTAAACACTCCACACATTTCCATCATTTTCCCCTTTCTCCAATCCAGAGCAACAGCACAGCATTACAGCGCCAACTTTGCTACAGAGAAATAGCACCTTCAGAGTTTGGTTACAGCAGCCACTATGATAGGGGCATTCCTCGCTCGAGCACTGTCATCAAAATAAAAAAAAAAATCAGTGACTTATCAGTTTGAGTTGCAGAGTGTACATCCTGCTTGCTGCCTGCAGGAGATTGCCATGAACATGTTGGCACTACAAGCAAAGGGTATCATGAATAATTCATGTCTCCCATTAGCAAACAACATCTTAGGTGAATCCAAGCCTCAGCCACCTCGGTACCTCTCTGGCAGCAGTCGCAAAGGGATGGAGGCAGTAATTCAACAGAGTCCCTCAGCAGCATGACCTGCAACTGTTGCAACTCACTTCGGACACCTGCCAAGGAATTGGCATAACTTTACATTAAACAACATTTTTCAAATAAATAACTATTACCAATAGTGCATAAAAAAATCTAGCATGATTGTCATTGTTAAGATTTTGTATTTTGTATCTCCAATCTCGTTCATTTATAAAGATTCCTATAAAGGGGGACTTTTTTGTGTTAAATGCACTGCACTGAAAGTTTTAATGTGAGAGATTGCCTAATCTGAGGTTGCTAATCTCCCAATATAGGTTGAATCTGATTCAATTTATTTATTTAATAATTTAATGTTACTGTGGAAAATAATTTTAAGTGGGATTTTGTTTTTCTGAAGTGTTACATGTATCGCACTGTAATTTTAAAATAAAAAGTTATCTGACAGTACCTAGCTTGATGTAATTTATTTTCTCATTTTATAAGTGCAATGACACACTTCAGGGTGTGCCGTTATTGGGTAATTACTGCACATCCCACACAGGTTAAAGAGCACTCGGCTAAAGCCTTGTGCCTCCACTTGGGTGTGATGCGTGCAGTAATTACCCAATAAACACACACCCTGTCATGTGTTATTGCTTATATATATAAATATATATATTTATACAATGGGGGTGAGGGATAAATGAGTGAGATAATGTGTTATTTTCACTGCTGTTGAATAACCACTGTGATGACATCACCACTGTGGTTTATTTCCTGATAAACTCACAATGTCTACATCACCAGCAAATATTCTCACAATGGTGATGTCACCAGAGAGAGACTATCTACACTGCAGCCTGCATTTAATAGCTTTACAGTTTCTCTTTCTCGCTGAATCCTGCAACTAACTCAATTAGCATTGTAAAAGACAATCACCTGTGTCCCATAGTTATTCTGAACTCCTAGCCCATTACTGTGCTGCTCTAATCTTTAAAGCAGTCTCCTTCATAAAGCAGTCTCTCTTTCTGAGTGCTAACTGCAACAGTTTCTCTGTCTCAGTGAAGCCTGCAACTTATTGAATTAACAGTCTGTTTCTCACTCCTAGCTGCAGGTAACCAATTATCATTCCAAAACACATTCACCTGTTTCTCATAGTGCCTAACACTCCCAGCCCATTCAGAAACACTTACACACACTCAGACCACATGCAAACAGTGCTATCAGTATAGCCTAGAGGTTAGAATAACAAGCAATGAACAAACTTGCTACATCTAGCAGCCCAGACCATTGTTTGATTCTCACAACTTCCATTTGAATACTGTGTGACTCTGAACAAATCACTTTACTGCCCATTGCTCACTGGTCACCGCTAAAAGCTTACGCAGTTACCAAACACTAAAATAAAACAAAACAGAGTAAACAGAAAGAAAACACAGAAAAAAATATTCCTAAAGGGTACTAGCCCCATTGTACAAAATCGCACACATGATGTGTGACTTGTGGAATATGGCAAACATTTGCATTCATGCAAAGTGAACTACGATAAAGTCACTCTGCACTCATGCAAATATTTTCCATGTTCCTTAGTCACCCATCATGTATCCCATATAGATAGATAGATAGATAGATATGATGGGTAAGGGTGGTGCACAAGGATGTATACCCATTGAGGGCCACTAGTTAGGGTTATAAGGCTATGATCTAGCAGGACAGGTGGCTTTATTGCAGTAGTAATCCCCAAGATGGCTATACTTCCAAGTGTTCCACCCTTGCGCATTGTTTGTTGAATATAATACATTAGGGTTGTTATTGTTATGGAGATCACAATTGCGATAATGTTTTGGAACTTGAAGATCTCTTGCAGCCAGGGGGGGATGGTGTGTATTGAGTGCAGGTAGAATTGAGGGATTTCTGGGTCTGAGAGGATTCTGTGTGTCTTTTTTCTTTCAGGTTCTTTTGCAGCTTGTTAGTTGGTTTGACTAGCTTCCTTATGCTGTGTCAATTGTGTTATTAGTGGTTTCTCATTGGGTTTAGTGTAGTGCAGGTGTACTCTTTTTATTAGTGTGTGTATATACTTTTAATTGTTTGATTGATGTAGGTTTATAGCTTTAACTAGTGTAGGTATATAGCTGGAATTGTTTAATTAGTGCAGGTATATACTTTGAACTTATGAATTATTCACATGTATACTTTTAATTGATAGAATAGTAACAGGTATACAGGGAAAGCCTTTTCTATGGGAAAAAGTTCTCATATATTTATTATATAAATATATGCATCAGTTAGGGTTTTTACTAAAGTGACAAAAGCAGAGAAATGAGGTGTTAGGGTTTCCAGCCCTAACACCCCACCCCAACCCTACCACACTGCAGATACTGACAGGCATTTGGGGTGTGCCTTGAGGTCGTCGGTTTTAATACTTGGCTCATTACCCCACCCCCACCCTGCAGACACTGACAAGCATCGGGGGTGTGCCTTGGGGTCATCAGCGCTAACGCTCACTCCATTCCATAAGTAAATAAGCTGAGATGGCTACAGTATAGAAGAATGGAGTGAGCATTAGGGCTGATGACCCCAAGGCACACCCCTGATGATTGTCACTGTCCACACGGTGGGGGTGGAATGGGAAGAGCATTAGGACTGATGACCCCAAGGAACATCCCAAATGCCTGTCAGTGTCTGCAAGGTGGGGGATGGGGGTGGAATGTTAGGGTTGGAAACCTGAACACCTCATTTCCCTGCTTTTGTCACTTTAGTGAAAACCCTAACTGATGCATTAACAAAGTTTTTTTGCAATGAATTTCCCTACTTTTTCAGGCAGCATAATAGTATCCTTATTTTACAGTGGGAGCACAGGGTCCTTTGGACCCTGCACTCCCATCCCTCCTTTGAGATAATATAACAGTATCCTTACGTTATGGAAAGCTCCCATCCCTCCAGTGAGACAGTATAACAGTATCCTTATGTTACGTTGGGTGCGTAGGGTCCTTCAGACCCTGAACTCCCATGCCTCCACTGAGAAAGTATAGCAGTATCCTTATGTTATGGTCAGTTCCCATCCCTCCATTGAAACAGTATAATAGTATCCTTATGTTACAGTGGGAGCGCAGGATACTTTGAACCCTGCACAGCCATTCCTCCATTGAGATAGTATAACGGTATCCTTATTTGACCCCATATTTTCAACATAGCTTTCTTATGACCTTACCTCATATACCCAGTACAGAACATTTTCAAATCCCTGTGAAAACGCAATTCTGCGAAACTGTAATGCCGTAGCAAGCCACACTTGCGATAAAAACATTTTTGGGCAGAATCTGAAAAATGACAGCTGTACTGTTCATGAGGTGGTGTGAAAAAATGGCAGTGCTAAAAATTTGGAGTGAATATGTTACAATTTCCAAAGTTACATGCATGTGTAGAAATGTTTCAACGCACCACGCATTTTTAGGAATTTTTTCACCAAATTTTCAACATTGGGCACCCAGGTGTTGGCAAAGAATCATAATGTGGCAGTTTGATGCAGGATTCTACATCATAACATGGCAGTCTGATGCAGGATTTATCATCGTAAAAAGATGATATGAGGATCAGTATCAGCTCAGGGGATAGGCAGGGATGGGGCTCATTATTGTCACTAAACCACCAGGGTCGATATGGAGATTGGGATCAAGGGACATCTTTGGGGCCAAGGCTTGGGGTTTGGTGGCAGGAGGGGAGGGGGGCCTAGAAAAACATGGGTGACATCATTCATGCCTATGGCATACAATCCCCTATCATGTATCATATGTGGCACAGAATCCCTTTTCGTGCAAAACATCTATTTTTTTCCATAGGAAATAATAAGAAATTTTAAATGTAATAACTTTTCAATATATTAGTATTTTACACCAAACCCTCAAAAGGCACATCTGTGAGGCAAAGACTTTGTGCCCTGAAAATTTCAACCCAGAACCAAAACCTGTTTCTGAGATACATGTGGGAAAAATAAGTGCCCACAAAGCCCCTAATCTGTATTTTCTACACTCTGTATCTCAGAAATCACAAAAGGTACTGACAACAAACTTACCAAATACAGAGACCTACCCCTGGCAATTATGCATGTCAGCTTTCATGTGAATCAGTAGAACCATTAAAAAGTTTTTAAGCAGCAAAAAGTGCCCTTTAACATTAATAGCTCTTATCAACCCTAACTATATGGTAGTGCAGGTATAGTTAGGGTTGCACAGTCACTTCTATGTTAAACTCCAAATTTTGCACTTTAATAACTTTGCAACCATTTGACCAATTTGCCTGACATTTTGCATGCCCCATCTGGTACCATACATCTCTAGATCTGGAAAGTTTGTTCTGGTCAGATATGAGATTGCAGAGCTGTGGAGTGCCAAAAAATTTGAAAAATACCACTTTTTAGCAAATTATTTGCTTGCGGCTACTGTACAAATGGTCTAGAGGTTTGGTCTGAAATTGTCAGAGTATATGAGGTCTGGGTCACTGATGCACCTTTTGAAGATTTGGTGAAAAAATATTAATCCGTTCAAAAGTTATTAAAGTTGAAAGTTTCCCAATGTAGCCTATTGAAAAAAAATATATGTCCACCTCAAAAGCACTTTTTGCTTTCACGAAAGCACTTTTGACTGCTGCAAATGGGTTTTTCACTTTCATGCTGCCGCCATCTTGTTTTCAGTTGGCAACGGCAAAGAAATGCTGTAATTAAAAAAATGCTGCCCCTTGGTAAACACCAATAGTTGTGTTTACCTAATCGGGGCCCTAAGAACATGATCCTGGCATTCTTTTTTTAAATACTGACCAGAAATATGTTTTCAGCATTTTGGCCATTGGCAGTGACATCTTTTGCAAATGTACTGCAAACTGTGGCAATTTTCAAGCAACTAACGGCACAGTTGCATGAAAACTGCAGCAAATTGTGGTACTATTCCTGAAAATTGCCACAAATTGTGGCAATGCTTCAATGGGAAAAAAACCACTAGTACCAGTAAAATAGCCCAAAACCTTTTCCAGCCACTTTTTCACCTAAATAAGATCACATTCCTCTTCCTCGGTCCCCATTTAGGTAAACACCTATTGGTGTTTACCTAATAAAAGGAGTTTTCCTCCTTTTACTGCCTCTAAGGGGGACGAGGCATGTTTTATTTAATAAAACTGTTTCTGAAGACATTGGGGTGCCCAATTCCCTCGTCAAAAGGAGAAATACCCCCCCTTGCCACTGTAGGACACTGGGTAGCCCACTCCCAGTGTCCCAAAATATTTTTTTTTTACAAAAGCATTCTGCTGACATTGGGGTGCCCAATCCCCATGTAAGCAGTAGAAATCCATCCCCACCACCCAACCAGTGTGGTACACTGGGGAGCCCACTCACAGTATACTGAAATATTCATTTTATATTCCCCTTTTTTTCAACTTCGGGGTGTCCAATCCCCAAGTTGGCACCCCTCCAACAGTGTGGGACACTGGGTAGCCCACTTCCAGTGTCACCATTTATGTTATAAAGTCCACAGAATGGTGATACACTGGGGAGCTCACCCCTAGTGCCCTGATATATTGCTGTTTGCACCTGTTAAAAAAGAAAACAGTCCCCCAATGTCTTTTTGTTTAAAATGACCTGTAAAGAGGAAAATGGTCCCTCGTCATCTCCCCAGTCCCCCTCCTCCATCCTGACCCTCTCGCTGAGCAACCCACCTCCCCACACATCCCTTTGACTGATACTTACCACTGGAGACCATAGGCTGCCATCTTCTGTTGACCAGAACATGTCTGCACTCTTCAAAGCCGAACCATGGTCTGAAGAATCAAGGTAAGTGCAGTATAATGGCGGTCTATGGCGTTTTGAACTTATGTTGATATCTTGGCCATTGTTTGCAATTTTTACACCAAATTTTCAACATGGATTTTTTTGGACCTCACCTCATGAACACTGTCACTGTCATTTTGTTAATCAGACCTGAAAGGTGATTTTGCGGTCACTGTGTGGCATCACCTTTTGGGACTGATTAATGAAATAAGAGTGCCAGTGTTAATGAGGTGAGGTGCCAAAAAAGCCCATCTTGAAAATGTGGTGCAAAATACCAAAAAGCACTTGAGTTGCACGCAGTCATTGAAATGTTTCTGCGCACACTTGTAACTGTGGCAGTTTTTCATATTTTCACTCCAAATTTCCAACATTGAAATTTTTTACAATTTTTTCACACCTCCTCATGAACAGTGCAGGTGTTATTTTTCACACCCTGTCCAAAACTTGTTTTCTCTACTGTGGTGCAGAATGGTACATTCTTTGCTCAAAATAACCTTTTGGGACTAATTAATGAAATAACAGTGGCAGTGTTCATGAGGTGGGGGTACCCAAAAGGCAGTGTTGAAAATTTAGTGACAAAATTCCTAAAAATGCTCAAGTTATGTGCATCCATTGAATTCATTCTATGCATGCGCATAACGTTGCTACTTTTCAATCTTTGGGTGCCAAATTTTCAACATAGCCATTTTTTCACAGCACCTCATGAACAGTATAGCTGACATTTTTCACATACTGCCTGAAATGTTTTTTTGCACCTGTGGCACAGAATGGCGTTTCAGTTGTACATAATTTTTTAATAATTACTGGTCTCCCTTTTTTCCCATAGGAAAATTGTGGTGTAATTTGGTGTAATAAAGGAGTGCTTATTACAGCAAACATGTACACGGCTTCCCTCATTCTGTGCAGGTGCCCACTGCACTTGTTGCTGACTGCTCTCTTACTTACTTTCTTCCTGAACAGCAAAGAAACACTAAACCACCACTTGGATTTGGTGGTTATTTTTTAAACCTACCACAACATTCTTTTTTTTTTTTAATTTTCCGGCAAAAATAAAAAACTTCTAAATGAATGAAAAAAAAGATGAACATGACTGCAAACTGTGCCTGTGACCAGACCGAACAGCAACTTCATTTTATTTTACATAATTGCTGAGGCGAAAAAAGGGAAACTCAGCAATTATATAAAATAAAATATGGGTTGGTGTGTGTAAACTTAAAGTTTACACACACCCTCGGGTTAGATGCTATTTATAAACCCCTCAAGCTTTGCTCTCAGGGTTTATGTAGCATCTAGACCTTATGTGTGTGTAAACTTCTTGTTACACACGCCAATCCATACTTTATTGTATATTTTATTTATTTTATTTGTGATCTAGGATAACACCATTTGAGAACACGCTCATTACATAGGTTCCACGTCATTTGCAAAAAAAAAAAATGAAGACAGTACAGTATAGCTTGAGAACAAGCTTGTTACAAAGGTTCCAAGACAGTGTAAAAAACAAAGCAGTACAGATGTAATGTAGTTACAGCTAATTTGGTAATACAGTAAGTTTACTGAGAAAAAAAACAAGTTAAAACTAACTTTGATAAATAGCTTCATGCATTCAATCAGAACTGTGGGCCAGGATTAAAACCAGACTGAGAGCAGGAAGCTATATTTACGGGGGTCAAAATTAGGAAGACTGGTGGAGTATAGTCAATGACGGAAGAGGACAACAACAGATTAAGTGCAGGTGAAGAGCGGGGGTTGGGTGCTTAGCCCAATCTGAGCCTCGTTAATTGAATGTAATAAGAAAACTAAAGAGATAATTCAGCTCAGAAAAGGCCATGTCTGCACTGACATAACCAGCAGGAATGTTTGGTAGAAAAAGATACATGGGTGCTACATAGTGCACGGTCATGTGTGGGGTGAGGCCGGAGCCTTATTAGGCCATAATCCAGGGCCTAGTGAAAACAGCAAACAGTCACAGATGACTTGAGCAACAAGGTATTTTCTGAGCTCCCACTGAAAAAGGCCCATCATGATTTCTGCAATCAAAGTAGGTGGAAGAGTGTTAATCCATTTCGGAGCTCAGTGGACAAAAGCTCTTTGACCTAGGGAAGTGCAACATCTGGGGATCTTAAAAATCATACTGTCCAAGCTTCTGGTGGGGCAGTTGTGGATGTACCCAGTGAACTCTAGTAGTGCAGTCATGGTGCTGTGCCCTTTACAAAACCCATGCTGCTGCAGACACTGTATTTTATACTTATCTGAGTATTCAATCAGCTGATCTGTGACTATTTTTTCAAGAGCCTTCAATAGTGGCAGAAGAACTGAGATGGGTCTGTAATTTTCCAGTAGGGCTGTGTCCTCACTCTTGAAAACAGGTGTGACTAGTGTTGCTTTCCATAGCTGTGGGAATCATGAGAGTCTTAGTGAAGTATTTATAATGTGCATCAGTGGTCCAACTGTGGAGTCTAAAGTGAGCGCAGCAAATTTACGAACATATGAAGTTACGAAATTTGCCAGCAGATAAAGGCCTAGAGGTCTATCAAGTCTGCTCGAATGTGCAGCTAGCACCCCTTATTCTGCAGCTGCCCCTCCCTTCCACCCTTCCCCTTCATTAACCCTCCCCCTTGTCCTGTCCCATCCTCATTTGAAGCAGTCCACTGTTCTACTGCATACCACTTCAGGAGGTAATGCATTCCACCCAGCCACCACCCTCTCTGTAAAAAAGTGTCTCCTCATCTCCCTCCTGAACCTTCCTTGCTCCAGTCTCATATCATGGCCCCTGGTGTCCCTCCTCTCCCTTACTTTGAACAGCCCCTCTGTACTTGTCTTGTTTATTTCTTTCATGTATTTAAAGGTTTCAATCATGTCACCCCTGTCTCTCCTTTCCTCCAGTGAGTACATGTTCAACTCCTTCAACCACCTCTCGTATGATAAGTCCCCCAGCCCCTTGATCATCTTTGTCACTCTGCGCTGCACCCCCGCCAGTAACTTAATGTCCCTCTTCAGATACAGACACCAGTACTGCACGCAGTACCACAAGTGTGGTCTAACTAATGACCTATACAGTGGCAGAATCACCTCCTCCCTCCTTGAGGATATACCCCTTGCAATACAACCCAGCTGTCTGGGCTAGCTGCACTCCCCCTAGCTGGTAACTCCTCCTTAGGTTCTTCATCCCAAAATGCAGTACCTTGCACTTTTTGGCATTAAAGCCCTGTTGCCAGGTGTATGACCAGGTTTCAAGCTTTGCCAGATCATCCTGTAACCCCTGCCATCCCCCTAGGTCATCCACCACTGCGCCTACCTTGGTATCATCAGCAAACAGACTGATCTTGCTCTTGATGTCCCATGATATGTCTGCAATGAATATCCCAAACAACACTGGTCCCAACACCGAGCCCTGTGGAACACCACTTGTCACTGCCCTTGGGTGTGAGAGCTCCCCACCCACCACCACCACCCTCTGTTGCCTTCCCTGCAGCCAGTTTCCTAACCCATCTCACCAGCTCTGCACCCACCCCTGTGCCTACTAACTTCCTTCCCAGCCTTCCATGTGGCACTGAGTCAAATGCCTTACTGAAGTCTAGATATAGGACATCCACTGCATGGCCCCTGTCCAGTTGCCTAGTTACTCAGTCATAGAACTCAACCAGGTTGGTTTGGCAGGATCTGCCATGTATGAAGCCATGCTGTCTGCTGTTCTGTAGTCCTTTGGCCTCTAGGAGGGCCACCAGCCTCTCCTTCAGGATGGTCTCCATTAGCTTACCCACGATGGATGTGAGGCTCACTGGTCTGTAGTCATCCTGCAGTCCTGAGGTACACACCCCTAATGTAGTGAGGCATTAAATAGGTCTGCCAAAGGTCCTGCAAGGACCTCTGCCAGCTCCTTCAGTACCCTGAGGTGGAAGCCATCTGGCCCTGGCGCCTTGTCCACCCTCAGTGCCTTCAAACCCTCTTGAACTCTGCTCTCCATGATTTCCCCATCTGTCACCACTTCCCACCCTGCTTCTTCCATTTCTCCCACCTTGGGTGTCACTCCCCTCTTCTCTTTAGTAAATACTGAGCAGAAGTACTCATTTAGTGCTTCCGCCTTATTGCACACTGCTTCCATCCAACCCCCCTCCTTCCTAATCCTTACTATGTGGTCCTTACAGCTCCTTTTCTCCCTGATGTACTTAAAGAAGTCCTTCTCCCCCTTCTTAATGCCTTGTGCCAGCCTGAGTTCCATAGATGCTTTGGCTCCCCTTACTGCCCTTGTCACCTCTTTCAATTCTGTCAAGGACACCTCCCTGTCCTCCCCCCTCCCTGTTTTCTTGTACTTCCTAAAGGTAACTCTTTTCCTCCTTACCTTTTCCATTACCTCCTTGCTCAACCAGATCAGTTTCTTAGCCCTAGCCTTCTTGCTCTGGGCTTTGCAGTAGGTTTTGGTTGCCTCCACTATCCCCAGCTTTATGAGCTCCCACCTCTGGTTAGTGTCCATACTAGATTGCAAGTAATTTAAGGTCAAGGGAGTCACCACTGAAATGTGACTTGCCTAGGACCTTTAGAAAGTATTTTCTAGATTCACCTGTGGTGATTGTTCTGAAATGGAATGGCAGATGAGAAGGTAGTAGGTTATCAGAGATGATTCTCAGAGGTGTGGAAACAAGGATGAAGAAATATGGTGAAAGCACACTTCTTAGATCAGTGAAAGCATTATTAAATCAATTTGCTGTAACAGTGCAGTCAGTGGAGGGTTCACCATTAATGCTTAGCATTTTGGGTGCTGTCCTCTGATCTTTCACAATGACTTCTCTGAGGTTATCCCAGAATTTCCTGCCATCATCCCAGGATCTGTTTAGGGCTTCCTTGAAATACTGATTTTTCACTGCATGTATGGCCCTTGTACAGTTGTGTGTTTTTTTGTACATTTGAACACCAGACAGCTCACTCAATGCACGGGCTCTGAACCACAGGTGATCCCTTATTTTCATTTGTTCAAAAAGGTCTGGGGAACACCATAGGTTGCTCTAGCCTTTGACTTTATGTTTCTTTATTTGAGCATGCTGATCACAGACTCCATTAAATAGCCAGATGAACTGATCAAGAGCTGCATCAACAGTACTGGAGGAGTAGATATTATCCCAGTCTTGTTGTCTGAGGTCTGCTTTCAGCATCTCAAGATGTCCAGGTTTTAGGACCCTATTTGTAAGTGTTGTGGCTGGTGCTTTGGTGAAGTTGCTAAACCATTGGAACAGAACAGGCGAGAGATCACTGTAGGTGTCCTGGTAAAACTTTTCAATAAATAAGTAAATAAATAGTGTCAGGAAGAACTGTGGTCTGAGAGATATGCTCAGGCCAGTTGGACAAGTCCCAGTCCAGCAAAGTAGAGGTGCCAGTTTTGCAGTTCATCCTGGTAGTCGAGTCGACTAGCTGAATGAAGTGCACTGCAGAGACGGCATCCCTATAAGGGATAGCAGCTGGGCAGAGCCAGTTTGTATTGAAGTCTCCCAGCATCACAATTTCAGTGTGGATATTCAGAGAATTGAGTCACTTCAACAGTGAGTTCAGCCTCAGGGTCTTCTGACCAGGAGGGACATACATCATGAGAACAATGAGAGTTTTGCCCAGTAGTATTTTTAGTGCTATAGCTTGCACGCTAGAGTCAGCATCAGGTAGAGGAATGATGTGCACCTGGAGGCTATCTCTGATGTAGATAACACACCCCCCACTGCATTTGGATAGGCAATCCAACCTGTATACAGTATAGCCAGGAATTAAAACTGATGCATCCACAACTTTAGGGGAGAGCCAGGTCTCTACCACTGATAGAATATCAGGATTATGTTGTTGTATCCAGGCATTGAAGCAGTCCATCTTAGGGAGGTGGTTGTGAATATTAATTAGGCCAATAACAAGCTGTCCTACATTATGCAGAGGGGTAGCAGAGGAAAGTGAATGGCCTGAGTTAGGATGAATATTCTCAGATAGCAGTAATAACAGGATTACTAAGTGAGAGAGGTATTCATTTAAGTGCTTATTGTTATATCCGCTTAGCCTGCCCTGGTTTTGGGATGATGAAATTCTATCCTGAATATTGAAAATCCCTTGGAAGAGGGCTAACGTTTTCCCTTGCAGTTCACAATTTCTCTGCAATGGGGTACATGAGGTGGGGTGGTAAAATAGCTATGCTGACAATTTGGTCACTGTTGTTTTGACACATGGAAAAGCAGGGCCCCAGAGGGCCCTGAGTTTTCATGCCTACATACATATGCTCATCTACGGAGGGATTACTCCCACAGTAAAATAAGGATACTATTATACTATCTCAAAAAGAAGGGACATTCATTGAAAAAAACTCTGTTAATGCATCTGTTAGGGTTTCTATCACAGTGACAAAAGTCTGGAAATTCAGTGTTAGGGTTACTAACCCTACCACCTCACCCCCACCCCCCACCCTCCACACAGCAACAGGCATCGGGGTGTACCTTAGGGTCATCGGGCCTAACTCTTACCCCTGTCTCCTATACTTTACCACCTCAGCTTGTTTACACATGATATGTTGTGAGAGTTTGGGCCGATGGTCCCATGGCACACCTGGAGCCTGTTGGTGTGTGGAGGGTGGGAGGGGTGGTTGGGTTGGTAATCCAAACACCGAATTTCTAGACTTTCGTCACTGTAACAGAAACCCTAACTGATGCATTAACAGATTTTTGCAATGAATATATATATATATATGTATGCATTATGGTAGCACGGTAGTGCTACCATAGTTAGGGTTGAGGAGCCATTTCCATGTTAAACCTAAAATTTTGCACCTTAATAACTTTGCAACTGTTTGATTGATTTGCCTGAAATTTGGAAAGTATGATCAAGATCCATTGGCCTTGGGATCTGCCAAGTTTTGTACTGATCGGATATACGGTTGCGGAGTTATTAAGTGTGATCTATGCGCGCGTTTACGCTTTTCTGGAATTCTGTGGTCGCACCTACAGGTCGTACGGTTTGCGTGACTGGCCTGAAATCTTCAGAGAACGTGCAGCCAGGGTCCCCAATGTGCCTTTCAAAGATTTCGTGAAAAAATATTAAACGGTTCAAAAGTTATTCAAAAAACAGTTTCCCATTATAAGTCAATGGGAAAAGTTAACAAAAAGTTCAACACTTTCGCAAATGCATTTTTACTTTCGCAAATGGGCCTGTTACTTTCACAAATCGGCCATTTTGTTTTCATTTGGTGATCAGAAAAATGGTTGGCATTTAAATTTGGGACCCTCTAGCAACCTAATTTTTTTTGTATTCACCTAGTCGGGCCCTGAGGATGCTTGCCATGTCTTTATTTTGTGGTAAAACACCCCAGAAATATGTTTTTCAAATTTCTGGAAAAGTATTCGCAAATTACTTTGGAGTACTCACCGAAGTGTCGCAGAGATTTACAAAGCTTTCTCGCAAATTGCTATTAGTGTTTTCAGTCTGTGGAAAATGACAGCAACTTTGGCACCGCGCTGCAAAAGAACCGCTAGAGTTTGAGCTGAAATTTGAGGAACGGAGCCGACATCTCACAGATGTGCCTTTCAGTGTTGTATTGAAAAAATATTACACGGCGGCAAAGTTATGGCACTCCAAAGTTGACAGTTTTTCCCATAGGCTAACATTACGGCGCCCGACGCATTACAGAAATCCTTTGGCACCCTGCTGCAAAATAACGGTTTGGTCCTTTTTCCTGAAATTTGGAGGGAAGACAGCCAACAGCCCACAGATGTGCCTTTCAGTAGGTTGGTGAAAAAATATCACACGGCGGCAAAGTTACAGCACTCCAAATTTGACATTTTTTCACATAGGATAACATTACGGCGCCCAACGCATAACAGAAATCCTTTGGATCCCTGCTGCAAAATAACAGTTTGGTCTTTTTTCCTGAAATTTGGAGGGAAGACAGCCAACAGCCCACAGATGTGTCTTTCAGTGGTTTGGTGAAAAAACATCACAGGGAGGCAAAGTTATGGCGCTCCGAACTTTTCTTTTTTTCCCATAAGATAACATTACGGCGTTCGCCGCGCACTTTCAGGGCCCGTATCTCGGAAACGGTGCAAGATACGGACTTTTCGTCGGAAAATTTCTTAGCCCCATGATGGGGCTAAGATGCAAATTAGCCAGGACAGTTGTAAATAATATGACTTTTAAATTTTTTTTCTACGTCGTACGGTTCCTGAGATATAATGTATTTAGTATTCCAAGATCTCATTTTCTGCGCCGATACTCATTATTTTGCAAACATTATTTGTACTCACTGTCTTTCTCAATGCAGGTTTTGGGGAAAACCAGCCTGTTCGCTTACATTACGGTTACTGTTGCCCTTTCCGCTATGGTTCCGCACTGTTTCACTTACCGTTGACGTCTGCGCCACCATGTGTGTTATCCTTTGCGTTTTCATTTGCGCTTGCGTTTCTGTTATTTTTTGCCATTTTCTGTCTACAGTACTGTTTATCTTTCTGTTTCACTTTACCTCACCATGCCCATTGACATTTCTATTTGCAGGCACCATGTTACTATGTGACAACACATCACGTGGCAGACCATTCCCATCTATGCCACCATGTGCGTTACCCTTTCTGTTCTCATTCGTGCTTGTGTTACCATGTGTGCCACTGTTAGCATTTCTGTTTGCGTTGCTGTTCCTGTTAGTATGCCACAAGACATCTTGTGGTGGAGGGCCTGGGTCCTCAAGATCAAGATATATGGTGGGAGCGCTGGGCCCAGAGGCACCACAGCCCCGCTGCTGCATTACATTCACTATTTCTGTTATCATTCTCAAAAGAAGGAAATTAGAGGCAAAAACTCAGTTTAATGCATTAGTTAGAGTTGTTCCACAGCGACAAAGTGAGGAAATTCGCTGTTAGGTTGGAAACCCCCTTGCACCCCATCCACCCCCAACCGGCATTGGGGTGTGCATTGGAATCATGAGTCCTAACTCTCACCCCATTCTCCTATACTTCTGCTGCTTTACACAGGTCATGGGGTGAGAGTTAGGGCTGATGATCCCAATGCACACCCCAATGCCACCACGTGCGTCATCCTTTGCATTTTCATTTGCGCTTGTGTTTCTGTTACTTTTTTGCCATTTGTGTGTACCGCACTGTTTCTCTTTCTGCTTCACTTTGCGTCACCATGCCCATTGACATTTCCATTTACAGGCACCATGTTACTATGTGACCAGACATCACGTGGCACACCGTTCCCGTCTATGCCACCGTGTGCATTACCCTTTCTGTTATCATTCGCGCTTGTGTTACCATGTGTGCCACTGTTAGCATTTCTGTTTGCATTGCTGCTCCTGTTACTATGCCACAAGACATCATGTGGCAGGAGCGAGGGCCCAAAGGGCCCTGCGTGCCCGCCACCACATTACATTCACTATTTCTCAATATCATTCTCAATAAAAGGGAAATTAGAGGCAAAAAACTCCATTTAATGCATTAGTTAGGGTTGTTCCACAGTGACAAAAGTGAGGAAATTCGCTGTTAGGGTTGAAAACCCTAACTCCGAATTCACCCCCCCCAGCACCACACACACACAGACACACACACACATTCAAGTATGGGGGAGGACCAAGTCAACACAACCAATGACAGACATCCAGCAGCAGGTGACAGAAATAACAAACAATTGTCTAAATGTACTACGAGACATCCCCACCCACCTGACCAGGTACTGCATGCTCAGTGGAGATCAACAGCAAAACTGAGGCCATGTACACCAAACGTACATATCCCTGATTGCAGCTGCACACAACGTACCACACTTAGTAGTTGCATGGCCTTACCTACCGATGCCCCACACCACATCACAACTGGTACTGTGCCGTTATTCAATATAAATGCTGAAGGTGCATGATGACAGTTGTAGAAAGGTTTTAACACTACTGAGTATACATTAAGAGAAGCACATAAATTAACTACAAGACACTAGCATGCTCAAGATAAAAGTAGTGATACATTTAGTAGGTGATTTACATAGTAGTACATTTACTGCAATGGTTTACTCAACATAGAGAGGCTGATGTAAACGTATGGAAAAGCATTGCCTGTTCAACGCTGTGAAATTGGTACTGCCAGTATCACATGCATTCTTATTGATGAAGGTGTACTGCTGATGTACATACATAGACCTTCAGTGTGTTTCAATATTAAAGATGCAGTAAGTATTCTTTGTAAGAAAGATTGTAATTGCATGGATCAGGCCAAGCAACTTCTAAATATCATAGCACTACTGAGCCAACAATGATGTACCTGTATCGGACGTGTATATAGGATAGATTTTCCTGTAGGCACTTACTGAGTATGTTGTACCTGATAAAGACAATCTCATTGCATCTGTGATGACTAACTTCTTCAAATAGTAATACATTTGCTATTGTTGCAATGAGTGATCTATGCCACTTATGGACACAGTGCGATTTTTTAACAGTTGTTTCATACTCAGGCTGTATGCCTACTGTTTGGGTTTGCCACACTTCTGTCACTGATGCTATCAAAGTGATAACTGTGTTAATTCTGCTACAACAGGAATCAAGTAGGTATGGTGTAGATATAAACAGAATGTCTTTTAGTATTGATTTAACTCATAATGGGGTAAATGTACTAGGACAGCAGGGTTATCCTCTATCACTGAGTCTGTCAGTTATAATCACACTAGGGTTTCGATGACTGTAATGATCAAGTTACACTGTTCATCTTCATGAGTTCATATTCACAGCCATTCTCCAGCAACTAGACAGTGTATGGTGTACCTGGGTGGGACACTGTGTTGCAAAGCTGCTGCAGTGCCTAGCAGAGGGAGAGTATCTACTCAAAAAGACAATTAAGCTATAAGGCATGACCAACAGTTATGTTAAATGGTCTGTTAATCACCCTGTAGGGGTTTAATGTTGAATGAGGCATATCCGAGTCCCACATGTCGCTAGACAGTGATAAACTGACCATTAACATAATACCTGGGAGTAGCTTATTGCTATCATAATAAAACTGTTTTTTAAACAACATTAAACCATGTTCATCATATGGTTAGGCTCTACATGTATGTTAATAAAAACTAAACATAAGGCTGTTACAATGTTTACAGTCAATTAGAAAGCTGCATTTCTCAAACCCTTGTTAAATCAGATATATTATACCTGTACAACTCCTTGGTTTTGCTTAACTCTATTGCTCAGGTGGCCCACCACAAGTGGTGTGGTCTGTGTGGGGCATCGGTAAGGCCATGCAACTACTAAGTGTGGTACATCGTGCAGCTGCAATCAGGGATGTACGCTTGGTGTACATGGCCTCAGTTTTGCTGTTGATCTCCACTGAGCATGCAGTACCTGGTCAGGTGGGTGGGGATGTCTCATAGTACATTTAGACAATTGTTTGTTATTTCTGTCACCTGCTGCTGGATGTCTGTCATTGGTTGTGTTGACTTGGTCCTCCCCATACTTGAATGTGTGTGTGTGGTGCTGGGGGGTGAATTTGAGTTAGGGTTTTCAACCCAACAGCAATTTCTCACTTTTGTCGCTGTGGAACAACCCTAACTAATGCATTAAACGGAGTTTTTGCCTCTAATATATATATATATATATATATATATATATATATATATATATATATACACATAAATCTTCATTGCAAAAAAAAACTCCATTAATGCAGCAGTTAGGGTTGACAGCACAGTGACAAAAGTGTAGAAATTCAATGTTAGGGTTCCCACTCCTCCACCCTCTACACACCAACAGGGGTTGTAGGGTGCCGTAGGGTCTTCAGGCCTAACTCTCAACCTATTCCATGTGTAAACAAGCTGACATGGTACAGTATAGGAGAATGGGGTGAGCATTATGCCTGATGACCCCATGGCACACCACGACACCTGTTGGTGTGAGGAGGGGGTGGGGTGGGTGGTAGGGGTGGGAACTCTAACATCAAATTCCAAACTTTTGTCACTGTACTAGTGACCCTAATGGATGCATTAACAGAGTTTTGTGCAAAATGAATTTCTCTTCTTTTTGAGAAAGTGAAATGTTACTCATATGGTATCCATAGGTGGGAGCGTGGGCCCTCTGGGCCCTGTAAACCCACCCACCCATAAGTGTAGAGGTATAGTGCAGGAGGACCCTGTGCTCCAAAGTTTGCAAAATGGTATGCATATTTGGGAGCACAGGCCTTATGGGCCCTGCGCTCCCACCCACCCATAGGTGTAGAGACATAACCCCTGAGGGCCCTGTGTTCCCAATTTTACAAGATGGTATCAATGGGTGGGAGTATGGGCTCTCTGGACCCTGAGTTCCCACCTACATATAAGTATGGAAACATGGTACATGAGGGCTCTGTGTTTTTAGTTTTTCATAATCGTATCTATAGGTAGCAGCACGGGCCCTCTGCACCCTGCATTCCCACCTACCCATGACTGTAGAGGCATAGCGTATGAGTGCCCAGTGCTCCCAGTTTAGCATAAATAGTATGCACAGGTGGGAGTGTGGATCCTCTGGGCCCTGAGCTTTCTCCTAGCCACACGTACAGACACATAGCACAGCCCTAGAGGGATTCCAAGTAACCATTGTAACACTTATTTCACTATATCTCAGTAACCATAGCAACTGTGGCAAAATGTTTTCACAGTTGTATTCTTGACCCTGTGACCTCCACACAAGCTTAAGCTGTTCTTAGTGAAAAATCTGTATCTGGAACCATTTTTGAGATATAGGCGCCGAAATGTGGCGCAGCCGCCACAATGTTATCCTATGGGAGAATTTGCAACATCAGAGTGCTGTAACTCTGGAACCAGTGTAACGTTTTGCACCAAACCAGCAAAAGGCACATCTGTGGTGCCACCTTGCAGATTTTAGTCCAAAAATCCAAACCATGTAGTGGCAGAGAGGTGGCAAAGAAACTGTGATTTTAGCAGAAGCCACGATGTTACCCTATGGAACTAATGTAAATTTTTTCTGCAAACCACAAAACAGCATATCTGAGGTGCAAGGGCTTGCCATCCTGCAAATTTCAGCCTAAAAGTCTAAACTGTATAGTGGCAGTGAGGTGGCAAAGAAATGGTAATTTCTCGGCCAGTAATGTTGCAAGTTGCTACACTTTCGGCAGATTTGCAAAAAAAATGGTGCAAATCTTTCACAAATTTCGGCAAAGTGTCACACTGTCCTTTCATAGTTTGTGAAGGTACACCGGGGCAAATTGTGCAAAGCATATTTCCTGGCTTTATTTTAAAAAAAACTGGTGGCAGCATTGTGTTCCTCTGGCTCCGATTAGGTAAACACAAGTGTCAGTGTTTACCAAGGGACAGTAAAATTTTAATTACAGCAGTTTTTCTCTACCACTAACTGAAAACAAGATGATGGTGACAAGGACAGCACGGAGGGCATTTGCGACAGAGAAAGGTGCTTTCACGGATGACTCTGTCACAGTCGCAGGGAACATATTTTTTTCCCATAGGATATAATGGGAAACTTTAAAGTTTAATAACTTGAACAGATTAATATTGTTTCACCAAATCTTCAAAAGGCACATCCTTGACCCAGTCTCCATATACCTTGAAAATTTCAGACCAGATGGACAGACCATTTGGGCTGTGGAGGTGAGCAAAGAATTCACAAAAGTTGAGGATTTTTCATGTTTGATGCTCCACAGATCTGCAACTGCAAATCCAACTGGAACAAAACTTTCCAGATCCGGAGATCTTGGGTACAACAACAAGCAAGCCAAATTTCAGGTGAATTGGATGAATGGATGGAAAGTAATTAAAGTGCAAAATCTTGGGTTTAACAGAAGTGACTGTGCAACCCTAATTATACATGCCCTACCAGGCAGGTATAATATATAGAATAATGCATGGGGCGGTATGTTTAATGAGATTTTACACACACCTCAAAGTGTTGGATGCTACATAAACCCTGAGAGTGAAGATTGAGGGGTTTATTTAAGCATCCAGCACCAAGGGGTGTGTGTAAAATCTCAAGTTAAACACACCACCCCATGTTTTATTTTATGTAATTGCTGTGGAGCATTTTCTTACCACAGCAGTTATATGAAATGAAAGAACTGTGGTTCAGCATAGATGAAGTGACACTCCACAGTCTGTCAGTGGCAGAGCGACTGCTGAAACCGTTTTTCCTTTTCTTTTTTTTTTAAAGTTAGCTGCGGGAGCAAAGTGAGCAGCTGAGAGGCAGTTTTCTTTTGTCTTTCACTAACGTACCACCAAACATTACTGGTTTCATCCTGCAGCAAAGTGTGTCCAGTGCCCCGTTAGTGGAGAGAGTGGATGCAGGCTCATGCATGGAGCATTGGAAACACAGTGCATGTTTGCCATTATAACCCATGGTGCATTATAACCCGTGTTTTTTATGGGAGAATATGCTCCCTAGTTATTATCTATTACAGAGGCACAATAGTGCCTCTACAGTAGGGGTTGAGCTGCAGTTTCTATGTTAAACTTGAAATTTAGCACTTTAATAACTTTGCAACCATTCAATGGGTTTGCATGAAATTTGGAATCCTCTGTCCTGTGTGGTAGATTATTTGATGTGACAAGTTTTGTTCTGGTCAGATGTGTGGACTCTGAGATCTGGATAGTGAAAAAAAGTAAAAAAAAACACCCAGTATTGCTGTTTTGTCCTCATTGCCTTGCAGCTATATGGTGTGGAATTTGTGCCTGATTTTTGCAGGGTATAAGGAACCATGGTAGAAGAATGGATAGTGAATATTTTGTGCAAATCAATTGATTCATCACAGTTATTAAGTTGTTTAATTCCCATATATGCTATGGGAATTTGCTGAACATTTCATTTCTCCGATAGAGGTGTTTCTCATGAAGGGTGATTTTGTCTCATGAAGAAGGATTGAGTCTCATGACATCAGTCCTTCTTGGTGAGATTTGGAATCCCTCTTCATGAGAAAAAAATCTTTCAAAGTGAGCCACCATCTTGTTTTCTGTTTTTTTTTTTATTGAAAACCCACAAAAATGAAGCTAACAAGATACACCAAGGCATGTATCTTGTTCATCCGGACTCCCCTAGATGATTCCCAAGTCACTGCATGCAATGCAGCCTCCGAGGGAGTTTTATTAGCAATGTAATTTCCTTTTTCACCACTCACTAATTCGCCAGATGGAAGTTAGTGAGTGGTGAACAAGGAATCCTTTTCATCATCCTCTGATCATTTTCCACATTTTTTCACAAAAAAATGTTGATATTGAGTGCCCAATCCCTGTGTCAGCTGTATAGCACCCCTTTTTGCCACTGTGGGACACTGGGGAGCCCACTCCCTGTGTCCCCTAATATGTTTTATTTAATTTGCCGACATGGGGTGCTCAATCCCCATGTCAGCACTAGCACCCCCCAAGCACCATCAGTGTGGGACACTGGGTAGTCCACTCCCAGTGTCCCCAATTATTTGTCAGCCCCCCACTACTGCAGTACACTGGGGAGCCCACTCCCAGTGTACCCAGTGTTAAGTCCCTGTAATAAAGAAAACAGTCCTCCAGCATCTTTTTTATGTTTTTAAAACCTTTACAAATGAAAACAGTCCCTCATCATCTCCCCATACACCATCCCCCATCCCAACCCTCCCTCTGCATACCCACCTCCCCACACACACCTCTTATCCCATACTTACCTCCCAAGGTCAGTGGCTATGATCTTCTGTGGACTGGGACACGTATGCACTCTTCAAAGCCAAAATACGAACTGAAGATCAAGGTAAGCACTGTATAACGGCTGTCAATGGTGTTTTGAACTTATGTTAATATCGCAGCAATTTTTTGAGATTTTTTCACCAAATTTTCAACATGGGGTTCTTGGGACTCCACCTCATGAACACTGACACTGACATTTCATTACTCAGTCCCAAAAGGTGATTTTGTGGTCACTGCACAGAATCACCTTTCAAGACCTATTAACAAAACGACAGTGCCAGCATTCATGGGGTAGGGTCCCAAAAAGCCCATGTTGCAAATTTGGTGAAAAAATTCCACAAAAATGACTGCGGTATGAGTGTGCATTGCACAGTTTCTACTCATGCTCATAACTTTGATTCTTTTTTTGTATTTTCACTCCAGATTTTGAACATTGCCATTTTTCACACCTCCTCATGAACAGTACAGCTGTCATTTTTCACATCCTGCCAAAACATGTTTTCACATCTGTGGGATATAATGGCACGGTCACTGTGTGAAATCAACTTTCATGATGACTTAACAAAATCACAGTGCCAGTGTTCATGAGTGGCAGTCCCAAAAACCCATGTTGAAAATTTGGTAAAAAAAAATCCAAAAATTGACCGCGTTATGACCGTGCTTTGTGCAGTTTCTACGCACGCTCGTAACTTCATCAATTTTTAGTATTTTCACTCCAGATTTTCAACATTGCCATTTTTCCCACCACCTCATGAACAGTACAGCTGTAATTTTTCAAATCTTGCCAAAAATGTTTTTTCTCACCTGTGGTGTAGAATGGCATTAAAGTTGTGCAGAATTACATTTCAATGGGAATTTGAATGTTTTCAGTACTGAGTACATGCAGTGAGGTGATAAGAAGGTTATGTTGAACATTTGGGGTGAACATTATTTAAGATGACACAGTTATGACTATTTGTTGCAATCTCACTACTCCTGCTTGTAACTTGATGCATGGAAGCACAGGAGCCAGAGGCCCCTGCATTTCCACAGCTAGATACATATGCACATCTGTGGAGGTATGGGAGCACAGGGTCCAAAGGACCCTGAGCTGCCAAAGTAGAATAAAAATACTATTAT
Source organism: Neoceratodus forsteri (assembly GCA_016271365.2). Classification (NCBI taxonomy): domain Eukaryota; kingdom Metazoa; phylum Chordata; order Ceratodontiformes; family Ceratodontidae; genus Neoceratodus; species Neoceratodus forsteri. The sequence continues at coordinate 311,152,086 of CM028134.1, read as the reverse complement.
ATTATCTGAAAAAGTAAGGAAATAAATTGATAAAATTTCATTAATGCACCATTTAGGGTTAAAGCATCAAAAGTAGGAAAATGTGGTGTTAGAGTTTCCAACCCTAACACACCACCCCCACACTGCACAGATGAAGAGGGATTAGAGGGTTGGCATTGGCATCTCCAGCCCTAATACTCACCACATTCTGCTAAAAAATAAGCCAGGCAGCCAGAGCGTAGGAGAATGGGGTGAGAGTTAGCACTGTAGATGACAATGTCTACTCCCTGATCCCTCTTCATCTGTGCAGGCTGGGGGGGTGTTAGGGTTGGCAACCCTAATGACACATTTCCCTACTTTTGATGCTTTAACTCTAACTGATGTATTAACAATTTTTTAATATATATATATATTCTATGCAAAAAACTTCATTAATGCATTAGTTAGGGTTTTCTACAGCAAAAAGTGACGAATTAATTTTAGGGTTACCACCCTCGTAGCCCATTCCACCCCACCCCACTGACAGGCATTGGGAAAAAGTGCGGGTCATCAGCCCTAACTCTCACCCTGTTACATGTGTAAACAAGCTGAGTTGGTGTAGTATAGGAGAATGGGGTGAGAGTTAGGGCCGATGACCCCAACACACACCCTGATGCCTGTTGGTGGGGGTGAGGTGAGGGTGGGCTGCAAGGAGTGGGAACCCTAAAATCAAATTTCCTCACTTTTTTCACTGTAGAAGAACCCTAACTGATACATTAATGAAGTTTTTTGCATAGAATTTCCTTACTTTTTAAGAAAGAATAGAAAAGTGTAAAGTTGCACTAGTTGGTGGGAACGCGTGACCCTTCAGGCCACACGCTCCAACCAACTTGTAAGTGCCAAGCCACATTACACACCCAATGAGAAAAAATTACATTCACAACAGCAAGCCCAGCCACCAAACAAATGTTAATGTAGTAGAACAATAGAAAATGTTGTCCAGAAAACGTAAACTACCCCACATAATATGTCCACAAAAAATATTTTGTCTGACACGTAAACACCTCTATTAACATCTACAGGACATGCCATCAACACCTTCCAAATTTCAAGTAAAAAGACCAAACCATGTCCAAGATATGACATGTCAAAGTTTTAAATTTTCATTCGTCAGAGTGGCAAAGTTCCGCACCTGTTTACATGTAACACAAACAATGACTGAAAACTACATCCATGACAATAAGGCTAGGTATCCTATCAATTTCAAACCAGCACCACAAGCAAAATGCTGTCTGCAGAATGTAAACTGTGCCACACCATATCTCTGCAAAAAAAATATTTTCTTTTATAAATCTTTTATAGGTACATCAGCGAGCGTAGAAGGACAAAGGGAGGGATAGTGAGGCTGAATAGAATGAACGGTGGGTGGGCAGAGGGGGACAGTGAAAAAGCAGGGATATTGAATGAATATTTCTGCTCAGTATTCACAAAAGAGGAGGGGGAAGTGCCAAATCCAATTAACAGAAGCACTCTTGATGGGGGGTCGATCCCAGTCCTTTCACAGAAGAAAAGGTTCTGCCAGAACTCCTAAAACTGAAGGTGGACAAAGCAATGGGTCCTGATGGAATTCACCTCAGAATTCTAAAAGAATTAAGGGAGGAACTAGTGAAACCACTGGCTACTCTTTTTAATAAATCATGGGAGGATGGTGTTGTACCGAGGACTGGAGGAAGGCAGATGTGATTCCCTCTCACAAAAGTGGGACCAAGACAGAGTAGGAAACTACAGACCTGTCAGTCTGACCTTGTGGTAGGGAAAGTGATGGAGTCACTTTCAAGGAAAGAATAGTTGAGTACCTAGAGGCCACTGGAGCACAGAACCCAAGCAGCATGGGTTCACAGCGGAAGGTCATGTCAGATGAATCTAATAGATTTCTTTGACTGGGTGACCAAAGTAGTAGACCAGGGAGGGGCTGTGGACATGGCCTACCTAGACTTTAGCAAGGCATTTGACACAGTCCCACACAAAAGATTAATAGTCAAATTAACCAGCCTGGGAGTGGGTCTCAGGGTGGTAGCCTGGGTAAAACATTGGCTGCACAACAGGACACAGAAGTTAATTGTAAATGGAGTCCACTGAAAAAAAGAGGGGTTACTAGTGGGGTACCACAGGGTTCAGTATTGGGTCCAGTCCTTTTTAATGTCTTCATCAGTGACATTGCAGAGGGACTGGAAGGAAAAGTATGCCTTTTTGCAGATGACACAAAGATCTGCAACAGGGTTGATACACAAGGAAGTGTGGAAAGGATGAAAAGGGACTTGGCAAGGTTGGAGGAATGGTCAGGAGTATGGCAGCTAGGATTCAATGCAAAGAAGTGCAAAATAATGTACCTGGAGAACAAGAACCCAGGGGAAGAATACACAATGGGTGGGGAGGTAGTAACAACAACAAAAAAGGAAAGGGAGCTGGGGGTAATCATATCAGATGACCTTAAGGTTAGCAAGCAATGTGAGAAGGCAGTAGGGAGGGCTGGGGGTATACTGGGATGTATAGGGAGAGGCATCAGCAGCAGAAAACAGGAAGATGTTATCCTCTGTACAGACAGTTGGTGAGACCCCATCTGAGTACTGTGTCCAGTTCTGAGACCCCATCTCCACAAGGACATAGACAGGATAGAGGTAGTCCAGAGGAGGGCAACTAAAATGGTGCAGGGTCTGCAAGAGAAGCCATATGAGGAGAGACTAAAGGAGCTTAATATGTATACCCTTGAGGAAAGAAGGGAGAGGGGGGACATGATAGAAACTTTTAAGTACCTCAGTGGCATCAACAAAGTCCAAGAGGGTAGCATCTTTCAGAAAAGAGACTTGCAAGAACAAAGGGACACAATTTAAAGATAGGAGGGTGGTTCAGGGGCAATGTGAGGAAGTACTATTTCACAGAGAGGGTAGTGGATGCATGGAACAGCCTTCCTGAGGAGGTTGTGGGGTCTAAAACTGTGGGAGAATTCAAAAATGCATGGGACAGACATAAGGCAATTCTTGTGGGGGGTAGGAAGAAATGGGCTGTTGGTTAACTAGGATCTGCACCTATCCTGTAGGTAGGAAAATGGGCAGACTAGATGGGCCAAGCAGTCCTTATCTGCCATCAAAGTCTATGTTTCTATGAATGGAAACACTGTAATTGACATCCACAGGACATGCCATCAGCACCCTCCAAATTTCAAGTGAAAAGATCAAACCGTGTCCGAGATATAACATTTGAACGTATGAGATTTTCATTTGTCAGAGTGACACAGTTCCACACCTGTTGACATTTAACACACACAACAACTGAAAACTACATCCATGACACTAAGGCTACATATCCTATCAATTTCAAGCCACTACCACATGCAATACATTGTCCGCAACATGTAAAGTGCATCAGGCAATATTGCTGCCAAAAAAATTTTCTCTGACATGTAAAATGATAATTCATATCTACAGGACATGCCATAAACACCCTCCAAATTTCAAGTAAAAAGACCAAACTGTTTCTGAGATATTCAATGTTAAAGATTGCTAAAAATTCCCTATCTATTCCATTATAAAAAAATCTGGTCATCTTGTCCCTATCTCATGATCAAAGATGGCGATCAAAGAATCTCCAGATCAAAGAATTTGCAGGCACATGAACAAAGAATTTAAAATGTTATAAATCCAAAAATTGATGGAATTGAGGCATACCACTGCTATGGTTCGACAAAACGAAGCCCCCTGAGTAAAACCTGCCCTCATTTGTCTTCCTAGGACACCCCTGGGCTGAGAAAATAATTTTTTTAATCTGGCCAACTCATCCCTTGCTCACAATGCACGATCACAATCAAAGAATCTCGCGATCAAAGAATTTGCAGGCTCACGATCAAAGAATTTGCATGGTCATGATCAAAGAATAAAAAGTGTTTAAATTAAATAAATAAACAGAATTGCGGTAAACTACCACCATGGTTTGTCAGAATGAAGCCCCCTGAGTAAAACCCACCCTCATTTGTCTTCCTAGCACACCCCTAGACTGAGAAAATTTATGTTTTACCCTGGCCATCTTGTCCCTCACTCGCGATGCACGATCGCGATCAAAGAATCTCGCGGTCAAATAATTTGCAGGCTCACAATCAAAGAAATTGCTCGGTTGCAAACAAAGAGCGAGGGACAAGATGGCCAGATTGTTGAATAGATTTCTGTAGCCTAGAGGTACCCTAGAAAGTTATATGACACTGAGTTTTGGTCAGGGGGGCTTCGTTCTGCCTCATGTGAGTAAAAACACATATGTTTTCATTATCCCTGGTAGTCTAACGGCCCCCTCCCCCGATCATGATACTATACATAAAGATCTCTGTTGCCCTGGCAGTCTAGTGGCCCCCCCACATGTATTTTATAAATATCTCATTATTTTATCCCTGGTAGTCTAATGCCCCCCATGTCTATTTATTTTTATTTATTGTTTATATCCTGGCAGTCTAATGGTCCCCTCCCAATCTGTATTTATTATTATTATTATTTCTATCCTGGTAGGTCTGGTGGCCTCCATCTTATTAGAAAAAATTCGTGTTTTTACTTCCTGTTGTCTGTTTCCCCCCTCACTTGCCCAGCGCACCGAAGCTCACTACCACCCTTCCCAGCTGATTAGCCACCTCTCGCCTCCATGGTCACCAAGTGTGTATATTATGAGCACTAATTCAAACAGGCACTCAGTTCAGAGTGCCTTTTTGAATTAACACTGGTAATGCACACAGTCAGTGGCTGGCCTTGGAGGTGAGAGGTGGGCTGTGCTAGTCCGGGCTGGGGAAGGATGGGGGGTACTGGATGGGCTGGCATGGCTGGGTGGTGGGGTGGGGGCCACTAGACTTCCAGGAAGTATCAAATGCTTATTTTTTTTAATTATTAAGAGGGGTCCACTAGACTACCAGGGACAGGACTAATAATAATAATAAAATACAGATGGGGGAGGCCACCAGACTACCAGGGATATAAACAACAAATAAAAATATATAGACATGTGGGGGCACTAGACTACCAGAGATAAAATAATGAGATATTTATAAAATACACATGGGGGGACACTAGACTACCAGAGCAACAGAGATCTTTATGTATAGTATCATGATCGGGGAGGAGGCGGCTATACTACCAGGATAATGACAACTTATGGTTTTTTTACTCAAATGGGGCAGAATGAAGCCCCCTGACCAAAACCCAGCCTCGTATAACTGTGTAGGGAACCCCTGGGCTACAGAAAACTATTTAAAAATCTGGCCATTTCGTCCCTTGTTCACAATGCACAATCGCAATCAAAGAATCTCACTATCAAAAATTTTGCAGGCTCACAATCAAAGATCTTTAGTGAGCCACAAATGAAGATTTCAAAAGCTGAAAACTCTATTTTTAGATGAATTTGGAGAAAACCAAAGCCAATGCTCGATAGATTGAGGTCCCCTGAGTAAAACCCATTCAAGTTTTACTTCAGAAGTGACCCCGAGCTTTTGACCCCTTTGTGTTTTTATGATCAGAAACCTGAAAATGAGATGGCAGACCCTGCAATCAAAGAATTTGAAAAATCCTCAGGGACAAAGATTCTTGAACCACAAGGCTGCAAATTCTTTGATTGCCAGGTGGGACCTGATGGCCAGAACCCTAATCTTTGTTCGCAAAACATACATATAAATTTTCCCTTTGACTTATAATGGGGACTTAAAAGTGGCATAACTTTTGAATACCTTAATATTTTGTCACCAAATGAAAAGCAGCATATTCAGCTACCAAAGCACTTTTAAATGAGCCATCTCAAAGAGTAGCACGCTACACAACGGCTGTGCAGGGCCACGTCCAAAATCCCAAAAGCTGCCTCCAAAAATGGATAATTTTGCATTTTTCAGCACTTTCATACACAAAGATCATAAGTCTGACCAAAACACAATTTAGAAAATCAAGAGATCTAGCACGCCCTACCATGCTTACCAAATTTCAGGCAAATCCGTTGAATGGGTCCAAAGTTATTAACGCCCACATTTTTCTTTTTAGTATGCAACTGACCACTGAACCCTAACTACAGTGGCGCAGGAATCTATGGGATAATAAAGCTATTTGTACAGTAGTCTGTGACCTCAAGTAACTGCACGAGTGGCTAAGCCATGAGTGAGGTTCATGAGCGGTTACAGGCTACTATACAAATAACTTCGTTATCGCACAGGCACCCACCCACATATTGGATTTATGCAACAGGCATGTTGCATTTTTTTATGGGGGGTTGTGCTGTTTTAATGGTTTTTTTTATTGTTTTTTATTGTCTAATACTGGGTTTGGAGTGAGTTGGGGAGATTTTCGGGTGTGGGTTTGTGAATGGGATTGTTGTGGAATGTGATTGGTTGTCTGGTTGTGAATGAAGAGTGTGTGTGGTTTCTTATTGGTTGGGTGTTCATTTTGCGTGGTTTTCTACTGGCTGGTCTTGTTAGGAGGTGTGGTGTTCCTGTGGTTTGAGTGATGGCTGGGCATAGATGTGATTTGTTGGGCATGCAATGTGATTGGTTAGGGGTGTGTTTTAGGAATGGGAGGGTTTTTACTGGACGGAGGGTGGGGCATTCGGTTGTGGTGCAGTTTAGTTGATGGCATCATGGAGGATTCTGTGCTGGCAGTGCAGAGGAGTTTGGCGGGTTGTGGTTGCAGAAGAAGCCAGTGGTTATCAAAGGATGTTGGTTGTGGAGCTGCTGGAATGTCATGGATGTTGCAGCTTGGGTCTGCTTCATTGGCTGTTTCCGTGTGGTCATTGAGGAATTAAGCATTGGATGTTTGTGCTTCATGGAGGATTTCTTCAGTGATTAATGCTCTTTGGTGGATTTTCTCATTGTGGATTACTTTTTTTCTTTTGGGGGGGTGATGATTTTTTTGGATTAGGGCATGAAAAGCCCATTTTTAGACCTTTTTGCTCTGTGTGGATTATGACATGAAAACCCCATTGTGGACCTTTGGCTACTTTGTGGAGTAGGGCATGAAGAGCTCATTGTGGACCTTTTTTTGCTTGGTGGATTTCTTTTTAAATAGCATGGAAAACTTTTCTCTGGAATAGGACTTGAAGAGTCCACTTACTTTGAAAATGATCAAGGCAAGGTAGGTTAAGTGCAATAGTTTTATTTGCAGTTGCAGAGGAAAAAACAGAAAAGAAGAAGAACTTTAAATTGTCATGCTGCAATTGTGCAGTAACTTTTTAAATTGGTGAACTACTGAGTACTGCTAGTAAAAGATAAATTTTAGGATAGTGAGGAGAGGAGTCAAGGGGAGTATAGTTTGAAAAGGAAAGGATGCTTTTATTGTAGAGGAATTGAAAAGGAGACAGTCAGAAGCAATATTGCTGAAACTGTAAATTTTTTTAAATGGAATTTTGTTACATTGCTAAAGCAGTGCTACATTTTCACAGTTGCAAAGTATTGTTTCATAATCAGTTCTTATCGAGTCATACTTTAAGCATTAATCTGTTATACTTGCAACATTTTTTTTAGAATCAGTCTTTACCATTTAGTGTTGTTGAAGTAATCAGTTTCTTTACCATGCTAAATGTCCATCAGTTATTATTTATTTATTATTTATTTATTTATTTCTGTTTAGGATTAATACCTTTGAGCCAAGGGCTCATTTACGAAGCCTCCAAGACACAATAAAACAGTACAAAGCAGGACGTAACAGTACATAGAGGTGAACGTAAAATAATCAGCAAGTAAACAAGTGCTTTTACAGCAGAGCAGCAGTATAGGATAACAATTCCTGTGTGTAAGAATACAGGCTAGACAGAGCAATATCTCAATCTAACACACTAGGAGAGAGAGGGCCCAAAGCACTGAGGAGTACTAGCTGGCCTGGCTGAGATAACCAGGCAGCATGTAAGCAGTCAGAGGGGTAAAAGATGGATCAGGAAGTAAGATGGGAGCAGCCAGTGAATAGTCTTGTCCGATTGAAAGGTGGAGGGTGGGGACATATGGGGAGTCTATAGAGGCAGAAGGGAAGAAGAAAAAGTGGCAGAAGCTGCCAGAGATAGCCTTGTCCAATTGCAAAGTTGTGGTGGGAGGTGGTGGGGAAATGGGCAGAGCATTGGGGAGAGGGAAAGAGTGGAGGGAGGTGAGAAGAGGAATTGACCTCATAGGGCAGGGGTGCAAGGGGGTAAAAGGCTTGGTAGGGAGGGAGGGAGGGAGGGAGGGAGGAAAGGTGTAGGTAGTTATGGTTTGTGCAGGACCAGATACTGAAGTAGCATCTCAGGTTAGGTAGCATAGTCACATGTGTAATTGTTAGCTAAGTGTGTACATAGTCCTCATTTGAACTGGCTCATCTTGTTACATTCAAGTAGGGCTGGAGTTAGGTAATTGAGCCATTTGGGTCCACGGTACGAAAGGGATCACTGGGCAAGAGAGCTGTGCTTAAAGAGAACTTTAAGTTCCACCCCTTGTGCACTTCTGGTGCTGATAGAGGGGTTGGTAGTTTCAAAAAGGGTGGAGGTGGACTCTGGCATAAGCCCCAGCATGGATTTTTTAGCCAGTAGGCAAGTTTGGTATTCCAACCTGAGATATAGGGGGAGTCAACCAGTGTCACGGTAGAGGGCACATGAACGTGTCAGGCATTGGGCTCCCTGGACCAGACAACAGGCCTTATTTAACAGGGTTTTGACCCCTGTTAATGCAGTGTCAGAACCAGCCCCATATATCACAAATCCATAGTCCACAGAGGACAAAACAGAACTACTTGTGACCAGCTTTAAGGCTTCCATCATCATTGCTTGCAGATGGTGGTAGAGAACACCTAATTTCATGTTGGCAGATTTGACAAGCTGCTCAATGTGAGTGGTGAAGTTGAGGGTGTCATCTAGGTGAACACCTAAGTATTTAAAGGTGTCAACTTGTTTGAGTGCATCACCTTTGTAGCTCAGAATCCTTAGGGGGCCGCATCTCAACTTGTTCTGACGTGTGGAGAAAAGCATGCACATAGGTTTTTTATAGTTGAACATTAGTTTGTTTTGGGAGAACCATCATTCCAGCCTCAGGAAGTTGTCTTGCAATTCAGTGTTGATTGAAGCTAATTCTCTGCCAGGTGTTGAGATGATGGCATCATCCACGTAGAGCACAATGTGTGCTGAGCATGCAGCGGGTAGGGTATTAATAAAAAGGCTGAAGAGGAGTGGGCCTAGGATTGACCCTTGGGGTACACCTAGGCTCACCTCCCATGGTTCAGAGAGAGTTCTGCTGATCCTTACTTGTTGAGTCCTATAAGATAGATAGTTGTTGAACCAGGCAGCAGTGTCAGTGGACAGCCCTGTGGATAGGAGACAGTGTTTGAGCAGCTGGTGGTTCACAGTGTTGAATACCTTATTGAAGTCTGTAAAGATAGACTCCACCGCCAGCCCTTTGTCAAGGGCCCCATAGAGCTGGGAGGTGTAATCGACTAAGGCAGTAAGTGTGGAGTAGTTTTTCTGGAATCCATGTTGTTGTCTGCAAAGTAGATTGTATTTTTCAAGATATTCTGTAAGTTGGTCGAAGACCACCTCTCAAGGGCTTTGGAAAGGGGGGTAGTATCGATATGGGCCTGAAGTTAGACAGGTTTGTTCTGTCACCTGATTTGAAGACTGGAATGATGAGCATAGCCTTCCAACTGTCAGGGAAAATACCTGATCTTAGGGAGACATTGAAGACGTTGGTGAGCAGGGCAGCAATTTCACTTAGGGTGAGTGCGACCATCTTCATGTCGATAAGGTCGATTCCCATCCTGGTTTTTCCTATGACTTGCTTGACATATTTTACTGTCTCAGTTCTAGTTAATACCCTGAAGTAGAAGGGTGGGGGTCTGTTTTTGGGAAAGGAGGGTGAAAACTGATAGGAGGGCTGGTCTGACGGCACATGGGTGAGGTAGTCATTTGGTAACACACTGCGTAGGTCAGTGAAGGTGATGTTGAATGCATTTGTGATATCCCTTTGGTCCTGCAGTGTTTCTGATTTAGTTATAATGAGGTCAGGGGGAGTCCTGGAGGCACTGCTCATAAGGGATCTCACCAATTCCCAAAACCCCCTTCCACAGCCCCAGCTCCTGCCTAACAGGGCATTGTAATAAGTTGCTTTGGCAATACATATGAGCTTCAAGCAGCAATTTATGGCTGACTTGTAGGCTATGAGGTCAGCCTATTTCACTGACACCTCGGCCCTATGCCAAAGGTTGTCTCTGAGGCACATACATTCCTGGAGTGAGCCTGTTAGCCAAGGGCAAGTTGATCCTCTGACATTTTTGGATTTGTACTGGGTGTAGCTGTCACATGCCAAGGTAAAGATCTTACAAAAGTAGTCAAGAGCTTGGTTTCCATCCTTAGCCCTGTCCAGCGGGGACCAATCTGCCTCCTTCAAGTATTGCTTGAAGGTATCCAGCAGCTCTGTTCTCAAGGTTAGATTTCTGGAGACCTGGGGTAGGCATTTACTGAACTTATTTGTCCAGGTGCATAGTACTGGGGAATGATCACTGAGAGAGTCAGGCAGGACCAACACCTCAGTAATGTGTTCTGGGCAGGAGGTAAGTAGCCAGTCATTGAGGGAGCTAATGCCCATGCCGTAGTTCTGTCTAGTAGTTTGATTAACCAGCTGGGTCAAGTAGAGGCTAACTATTTAGTCTCTAACTGCAGTGGCATTTTGGGAATGCCAGTTAATATTGAAGTCACTGACAATGAATTGTTCAAAGTTTTGATTATGCTGGCCCAGATTATTTATAAACTGCTGAAAGCCAGCGGGGTGTATACTGGGGGTAAGTATACTGTGGAGAGTAGGATCACTGTTTTGTTGGCCTAATGTGAGTTTCAGTGCTAGAATTTGTGCTTTCTTAGTGTGGTGGCTACAGGGCAGTACTTGTCCTTTTAATATCACATCTAAGATAGACCAGGCAGCCACCCCCTTCCCCCGTTTCGACAAACGATCCTTGTGGAACATATTGTAACCACCCAGGGCTACAGCATCATCAGCAACCTTTGGGGATAGCCAGGTTTTAGTGAGGGTGATTATGTCTGGCTTATGCCGCTCAACCCATGCCTGGAATTGTGGGATTTTAGAAAGGAGGCTACCTATGTTCAGGGATGCAATCTTTAGGTGGCCCAGTTTTGAGGTTGGCATGCAGGTGGGCCAGGGTTGGGCTGCCTGTTTCCTGATAGAAGAAGCATTATTAGGATAAACTTTCTAAGGTAGCGAGACCAGAGCACCCTGGTGGCAAGTTTTCTCTTTGTGACCCTGGTCGTTGTAGGAGCAGTTGCAAGCATGTGGCGGCTCAGCAGGGCAGCAACAGGGAGTCTTCAAGTGGAAGGGAGTTCATAGGGAAGGGGCAAGTGATTCAGTGTAGAGGACAGGTAGAGATCTGAGGAGGTTCCTCTGCTTGTGTGCTGCCAGCTTTGGGTTGCACAATTGAAGGTAGTTGGGTCCATTGTAGGTGGTGTAATAGCCATGTCTGCAACTACCCTGAAGTAGAGGAAAAGGGGTAACAGGAGCACCAGTTTGGTTCAAGGTGGCATTCTGTTCAAGGAGCTAGAGATGTGTTAAATGCAAAAGATCAGGGGGCAGGTGAGAATGTCCAAAACTGGACCAGGAGATGAAGGAGGAGAGATCTGAGAGCAAACCTAATTGTTAGAGAAGCAGCTGTGGGCTAATCCAGTGAAAGCTATGCAATGTGTTGGCCAATAAAGAGGAGCAGTAGTGAGAGTGGGAGGAGCTCAGGTGTATTTAACTAAGGTGGGTGGAGGGTGCAGGTGGGGGGGGGTGCCAAAATTTTCCAAAAGTGCCAAAGAGACCAAGTGCAAGAAGGTAGCCGGATACACTGAGACAGCTGCAAGCCCCAAGCTGAAAATCAAGCACCCCCAGTGGCAGGAGAGAAACCCCTCAGCTCAGGTAGCAATTAGCCAATCGGAGGCAGCTGCCCTGTTGAAACTGCCAATAGCAGGGAAGCTTGAAGCACTGCCAGTCAATCAGTAAAGTGGCCTTGAAACCAGAGTGTCTGTACCTGAGTTGCTCCTGGAAGACAGGCAGGAAGGTACAGCCAGCAGTGACAGAGCCGAGCTGCAGCCGTAGAACAGCCTAGTCTCGGGCAGGGTATCTGTACTAATTCCCACCACCTGTTTTCCTGCTGCCCAAAATCCCCGGACCGAAACGTCGACATTAATAGCTCCTGACAGTATATGATCTTGAATCCCAATATCCTGAAAAAATGTTGATGTAACAGTCACTGAAAGAGTAGTTGGCAAACAAAACAAAATTTAATGAATAGTTCAGAAATACAGTAAGCTCCTGTCTCCAGAGATTAAAATTCACCATTCAAAATGACTGGCAGGGGAAGAAGGGATGAGGGAAAACCTAAAATCAAACCACACTCATTCTAAAACAAAGGATGACTGTGGATTGCCTAGAGAGCTGACAGACATCAGCTGCTAGCCATCACCAACCAGCTAGCAACACCCTGACTATGTCACAGACAGGGAGATTGAAACACTTTCCCTAAGCCAATCTGAAGTCCTCCTCCATGAGATTCAAGTCTCCAGGTCTGGAAATAAGAAAGAATTCAGAGCTTTAAATCAGAAACTACAAAATGGAAACCAGTATGCATCAAATGGAAGAAAAGGTCTCTGAGGCAGAGGATAGCGTTGCTCAACTATCTTGATTACTAGAAACCCTACTACTACACTCAGTCAAACTACAAGCTAAATGTTTGATCTGGAGGGTGACTCTTGTATGGTGAACCAGCATTTGTATGGTCTCCCCAAGGGCTCTGAGACTACACCTATGGCTTCGACTGGCGAGAAAAGAACAAATAATTTTGAAAGTACTGTGTTTCCAGTAATTTAAACTCTCTTGCCATTCATAAGCAGACTCATTAGGTGACTTGAGACATCGACTTTCAAGAGATACCATGGAATCCTGCCTTGTTTGACATTTTTCAGTCTAACTAGACTCTGCGCAAACAATAGGCCCCACATAGTTTATTTGGTATCTGTACTAATTCCCACCACCCATTTAATATGGGCTTGTAATACAGGGAATGTAAGCATCAGGAACTTGCAATACAGGAAATATATGAGTTGGGGAGAGCAGAATTTGGGAATGAGGGCAGGGGATAATGATCTTCGAGAACATGGTCACTGGGAATAAGTACCTAACTCCTCGGGAAGAAAATGAAGTGGATTAGTGCTAGATATTGCTAGGCAATTGTCATAGCAGCAATTACCTTAATCGGTGGATGGGCAGTTGGTCAGAAGTAGAGATACAGTGACATTTAATTTTGCTGGCGAAATTATGGCGAAATAGCCAATTTCACCTACAAAGCATTTTGCAAAATTATGACCTTTCCGTAAAATTTCGCTGGTGAAATTTCGCCACCAATTTCACCTGTGCATCTGAGGTGAAGTTAGGCGTAATTGGGCATTTCGCTCTGTGTGTGGTCACATGGTTGAGTCTAAACAGGCAGTAAGTGGTTCATTTTCTGTGCTATGTGTCTTGAGAAAGCAGGCAGCATTTATATTCCCTGTGACTGTAGAGTGCACTTTGCTCAGTAGGTAGCACACTCGCCTCTGAGGCCGGGAGATCAGAGGGCTGTGGGTTCAGTTCCCACATCTGGCATTTGGGTTAATATCCCAGTACTGACACTGTAGTGCAGCATGAGAGGGGTGCTGCACTTCTGAGGTGCTGTCTTTTGGAAGAGATGTTAAACCGAGGTCCCATCTGCCTGGATTGGTGGTAGTTCAGGTGGATGTTAAAGATCCCATGGCACTTATCGAAAAGAGTAGGGAATTTCCCAGTGTCCTGGCCAAATTTCCCTCATTCACTAAAAATACCACCAACAGCTTAATCTGGTTCAAGGTCAGTTGGCATTCATCTGTATCCCCCTCCCCCGGGTTGTGCCTGAAAATAGGCAGGATTTGTCTAGTGCACTTACCTGGTCAACAAAAAATAAATAAAAAAAAAACACCTAAATTGCTTAATTTGTGCTATATGTTTCTAATTTTTTCTTGTTTGTCTTTGTCATAATTCATATTTTAGTACCTGGTGATTGCGTTTGTGTGTGCTTGATTGTGTGTGTGTGTGTGTGTGTGTGTGTGATTCCCTCCCCCAGCTCTCTCTCTGAGTCACTATCTCTGCTTCTTTTTTTTTGTTTGTTTGTTTGAATTGGTGGTGTTTGTGGATTGTGGATGTACTGGAGAAGGGTGAAGACAGTGGGGCACCTGTACGCGCATTTCAGCTAACCATCACAAATAAAATGCCACATCAGGAGGCTTTTTGCTCCAGCACCAGCACCCAGCAGCAAACTGTGCCCCCTCACCAGCAGCAGTTGGAGGCAGTGCCCCCTTCCCAGCACCAGGAGGATACTGTTCCTCCGACCAGGCAGCAGGAGACCATGCCCCCTCCCAAGCAGCCAGAGGAGTCAGTGCCTGGGGCATTATCTGGGGCAACCCCCCATGGCTCCATCATAGGTTCATAGGTGAATACGAGATCGAGGGACTAGCCCATTGTGACCTCACCTCCCTTAACTCTGGTGGAAATAGTATTTAGATTCCCACATATATATGTCCAAATTGTATTTAAATTGCTGTAGATTTGTACTTTCCACTACCTCCTGTGGTAAGGAATTCCATATTGGAACTATTCTCTGTGTAAAAAAGCTATTTCTTTTAACAGTCCTATTTATATTTGCCCTTAACTTCATTTTATGGGATCTAGTATTTCTTATAGAAGGATGCCATTCCAAACATATTGTTTCAAATAAAGCCTCATCTCTTGTGGCTCTATAGATTAGACATAGGTCTCCTGTCATCCCTGAAGTTCTCCTGTTTGAGATTTTTCTACTTAATATTGGTTGGTGACCCAGTGGTCATCTGCAATCTATGCAGGCATGAAGTGCATCGAGGAAAGTGTGGATCATACTTTGGGACAACCGGCCAGCATAGTCACATGATCCACCACCACCTGCTGCAATGGTACCTCAAATTGCGGGAGGCAGCGGCATCATCAAGTGCAGCTGTGGGGAGCAGTGTGGGTGTAAGCACTGAAGGGGGTGAGCAGCAGGGAGGCATGGCTGGACCAGTTAAACATCCTCACCATGCTCGCCGTACCAGAAAACAGCAGCGGTCAATAACATTAAGACCCCTCCAGGGCCCTTTCTATTCAAAGCCAGCAGAACAGGCAGCCCCCACCGTGCCAGCAGTGCCAGTGACACATATGGACTTATCCACTGTCCTGGCTGCAGTCCAGCATGTCCGACAAAAGTGAAATGATTTCAGACAGTAACTTTGTGTTGCCGGGGGGGGATTTCTAAATTGCAGTGTGATGTTGACAAAATCAAGTGCATCCTGTCAGAACTCCATGGCAGCCACACCGGCACTTAATGTGCCAGCACAAATTAATTTGTCTATTTTGTTTTCAATTTTTCTATCTTCCATTCTGTTGTTTGCATGTCCTCCCACCATAAAAAAAATAAGAACAAAAAAAAGCTATTCTATCTTCTTTAATCTACATCCATGCCTTAAGTCCTCTTGTTTTTTTATTTTGTATGTAAAATAATTCTATTGACTATTGCTGTTGTTTGTTTCTGTCTTATGCTCCCTATAGAATTCAGTCCCTTTTCTTGTTCTCTCTCTATTAATTCTCCCCACTCAGTGTTGAATTATCCTTGTCCTCCTGATCCTCCAGAATTCCCAAAATGTTTCCCAGAAAATGTTACATTTCATTCAGACAGAAATCAGGTGGCACACATGCAGTTACATGGTTCTCATCCACCATCAGGAGGACCCAAATCTGCTGTTTTCTGCACCATTTCTAATGATTTTCAGGCCTCACCAAGGAGGTGCCACTGCCTAACATGCCCAACAAGTCATAAATGTTTCCCAAAATATTTTACAGTAAATTCAGACCTAAATCAGGTGTCAGACATGCTGTTATATGTTGCACGCCTTCCACCTGAACCAAAACATGTTGTTTGGTCCACTGTTTACCAATGGTTTAAGGCCTAATCATGGTGTTGTCACTGCCTAACATGGCCCAGCTGTCCAGAAATGCTTCCCAAAATATGTTACAGTATGTTCAGGCAGAAATGAGGTATCAGATATGCAGTTACATGGTTCACATCCACCATCAGGACAAATCTGCTGTTTTCTGCACGTTTCAAATGGTTTTCAGGCCTAACCATGGTGGTGCCACTACCTAACATGCCACCATATATAATAGGATCAGGTAGTAAGCACCAGTGGTGTAACAGGGAGGAAAGGTATGGTAAGCAAATTAAACAGAAAAACAGGAATGCTGCAATGCAAAGGCTAGATCACAATTTTAGTTTCTTTGAGCAATTCAACAATGCAGTGTACCTGGATATGGACAAGTTGAGTGGTCAATGTCCATGAATACTTCCATTAAAAAAATGAAGTACAAAAGTGATTAAGCAAAGGGAAACAGGAGCAGAACTATTCAGAATGAGTAACTGTTCAGATAAAGTCACCCCCAAAAGGGTCAATATGTAAGAAAAATATAACAAACAAGTAGCACACCAACAAACATATTAAGACTTAAAAGAAATTACAGAAACTCACTTGCAACTTGTGAGAAATCTGTCAAGTATTAGGAACTAACCTGCTCTGCTTTCACATACACACAAACACACACCACACGGTTGACCCTCCCCCACTCAACTCCCTCACAGACACAGACACAGACACAAAGAAAACTGAAAACACCACCTAAGTTTAACTAAGTATTATCTAAAGATACCAAAACAAAAAAAGGTTCACTAGCAGCGCTAGGAACTAAACTGACATTCTGGGAGCAATTAACTCTCCAAAATCACAAGTTAACAGGTTTTTGAAGGGTTTATTGGCTGTGATGCATCACACTGAACTGCTCTCTGACTCAACAGACAATAGACTGTGCAGGAAACTGCCTGTATGTGATATTTCAGCTATCTACCCACAATGGATTGCAACTTCACTGGCAAAATTGAAAAACACTGGTGAAATTAAGGATAATGGTGAAATTTCGCCTTACGTGAAAGTAAAATTGGGTGAAATTTTGCATTTTGTGAAAGTGAAATCAGAGGTGAAATTAAATTTGCCTAGGTGAAAAATTTTGCGTAATGTGGGAATTACGCAAAATATTTCGCTAGGCAAAATTTTCCAATTTCGCACATCTCAAGTCAGAAGGAGGAGACAGCACAGTTCTTAGCTGAGCATGGGCGGGTGGTGGAAAGAAACAAAAGGTGCATGAGAATTGCTTAAGTGGCACCTGTTTAATGGCACCAGGGATGCTAGATGGGAAAAGGCAGGGGATGGTGGTAGTCTTCAGATTGGGGGGGAGAGAGGGGCGGTAGAGGTAGAGAGATGAACAGAGATTGCAGAGCGAGAGAGAGAGAGAGAGAGAATTAAATAGAGTAGTAACTTGGACTGCCCTTGCTTCTAAACAGCCAACTGCATCTAGCAGTGCAGAACAGACTGGAAATTACTTTAAATAATATAACAGTACAGAACAGTCTGGAAATTACTTTAAATAAACTAACAGTAAAGAACAGGCTGGAAATTGCTTTAAATATACTAACAAGAACAGGCTGGAAATTACTTTAAAAAGATAACTAAACAAGCAGTTTTTTTAAAACTGCAAACTCCAAAATCTGGCTTCATTGCGAGGTAAAGTAAAGGCTACTGTTTACATTTATGCTAAAACTGCATTTATGTAACATAAATGCAGTTTCATAGCTTTTGAAAAATGTAAACATCAGCCTTTCACTTACAAAAACAGCCTTGCCTTCTCCCTAAGATGTCTGCCAACTGTGTTAAGTAATGAGTCATGATGTCATCATTGGAGCCAGAGCCAGAGACCAATATATATTCCTATAGGCTAACTAGTTCTTCTTTCCCCTCTTTGTTTTGAATTATTTTACCAGAATGATCGACACCATGTGTTAACATGTGGATTATTTTGATCAGTACACGTGTTAGGCTATGATTTTGTTAATTTTATTTACTTTAACTTGCTGAAAATGTTTTGCAATCTAGCTGACTTTCTCTTTGGCAAACTGTAGAACAGTACAGCACTTCAAATACCTAATGATCTAGTGGTTATGTGATGCCCAGAAGGTTTTTTTTGTTAACAAGGAGAGACGCACTATGCTGAAACCTTGTTTACAGATGTGGCCTGGCAGCACAAGGAAGTTAAGTGACTTGCTCAGGGTCACATAGCGAAGTACTGGTCTGGTCCAATTCCTAAGCTCATGCATTCTTGTTAATCCACAAAAAAAGCTTCTCTTGTATTCTTTTTCCAAGTAAACCCTCTGCACCTAGCCTGGCTTCTGTTGAACACCCCACCATCCATACTGTGTCCTTAGTACTGCCTGGGGCTGCGTATGAGCTTGCGGTCTCATGAAGTGAATTATCACACCTCAGACTGTAATCGTATACCCCAGAGAGCTGTGCATACCTACACGGATATGGATCATGAGCTGGCACTATTATAAAATACCTCCCAAATCTCACTTAAGTCCACTTTTTCAATGTTTGACTTCTGCTCCCATGGTAAACATTGAGTGGATCACCACCCTTCTGCACAGTGAAGGTAGTATGTGCAGTTCCCCTGTTGTGTTTTTGTCCCGCCTCATTAACCAACAATTGGGTCTTCATGGAGGGTCAAGCAATAAGCCTCAGAACTCACCAGAAAAACTGCAGTCCATGCCCTAAGGGCTGTACTTATTATGAATCCCTAATGCCTTGAGTGAATCCACCAGACTTTCAGTGTCAGTCTACTCCTTTACCTGTGATCTGCAGAACCCCGCAGGACAGTTCCCTGGAAATCTTCTTCAGTACTTTTTAGTGCCCTACTCCACAGTGCGAGTTTGTTGGCTACCACACTTCTAAATCTTGAATGATCTATACACAGCTCCCTCAACACTGTCCGAACAAACATCAGCACCACCCCAACCTGACGATAATCCCCCTACACTGAATTCGAGTAACACTTTAAGTGCAGCCCTGCCACTGAGTATTTGTCATAACTGGCTGCTCTCATTTACAGTCAGGTAGTGATCATGGTGCTGGCAGCCTTACATTTCAGATCTCACAATGATCTGCTAAACATCCCCCTTCCTGTCTTCCCCTAACCTGAATATACAGTATCTGTACCCTGCTGGACTGGCCTCTTCAGTCCCTCTCTGGCATTCATTATTCTCTTCTGCTCCCCACACCAAAAACTGGTGAGCTCACTGCCCTTCTGCATCATGAATGTGGTTAGTACAGTCGCCAGTGTCATTTTTACATATTAATAATAAACATGATCTTGTGGTAAGCCAGGTTGATAGCAGCAGGGCACAAGGGGAAACACAGGCATTACTACCAATATGAGATCTAATCCGCCTATAATTAAGTACCATTAAATGACATGCATAATGATGTGCACACCCATCATTTAATAGTGCCTAATCAAAGGTTGCCTAAATATTTTAAGGATAGGAAAGCCTATAATTCCCCTTGTCTCCTGCTGCTATCAACCTGACTTACTAGAAAGGTTTATTTTTGATATATCAAAAAACATGGGGACGGTACTACCTATATTCGTGATGCACAAGGGTGATGAGCTCTCCAGTTTTTGGTGTAGGGAGAAGTAGTGAGAATGAATATCAGAAGGAGACTGACAAGGCCACTCCTGCAAGGTACTGCTATATTCAGGGAAGGGGGAAGACAGAAGGCGAGAATTATGAGCAGATCACTGTGAGAAATAAGATGTGGGGCTGCCAGCACCATGATCACTACCCTGACCCTATTGTCCTGGCCAACATTCCCCTTCCCATAAAACCTGTTCATGCAATTGTCCAAGGCTGTGTGTTGGTGTTAATGTGTGTGAATTGGCTGCCACTACACATTCAGTCACTTCACTACCTGTCTAGCATTGCTTGTAAAGCACTCTGGGATACAATGTGTATGAAAGCACTATATAAATACTGATTCTTATTATCATTATTTCCCATGGATAAAGACGAGAAGAAAAGACAAGCATATTTTTGATTTCCAAGGAAGTATGAACTCTGGCATCGGACTACAGAAAAACTTTGCTACAAACAAGTGGTGGATCTATGGTGTGGTGAAGAGTGTGGCTGTAACCCCCATTGCAAAGTACTCGCTTGTTGCTGCTACATTTCACTATGTTGAAGAAGTCTGATTTAATGATTGTGCAAAGGTTTACATTCAAAAATATGGGTTACATTTGTAGTTTCAGTCAAAAACATACTAGAAAAGCATAATAGCAGAAAATATAACAGTTTCATAAAACTGTTAAAAAGTGCATAACAAGTATGCACACACTCCCATCAGCCCTCCCCCTTCCCCCGTTACAGTATCCTGGATCCGCCATAACCACTAGACCACCAGGTTATTCAAGATGTGTACTGCACTGTGGCTTACCAAAGAGAAATTCGGTTGGATTAAAACAGAATTTCATCATGTTAAAGTAAACAAAATGAACAGAACCATAGCCTAACGTGCGTATTGATCTAAATAATGCACATGGTTTTGACCATTTTGGTGAAACAGTTCTATACAAAGGAAAAAAGAACTAGTTGGCACTATAGAGAGCCATATAGCTGTCTGACTTTGGCTCCGATGATGTCATCACTTTACACATTTGGCGGCCATTTTAAGAAGCAGGTAAGGCAGTTTTTTGAAACTGGAAGGCTGATTTTACATTTTTCAAATGCTTTGGAACCACATTTAGATAACTTACATAAATTTAGTTTTAGCATTAATGAATTCAGCAGCCTTTCCTTTAGTCCTGTTTGAGGTCAGATTTTTTAATAATTTGTTGTCAAAATGTTGTTTAGGTATCATTTAAATAACAGAGAGGAAAAAAGAAGGAATACAGTCTAGCAGTGGTCCTTGGCAGGACAGGGTAACCTAAGCAAGCTGCCATTAAGAGGATAAAACAGTAGCAAGCAACACTATAGTTAGCCTAGTTCAATTAACAGTGCAGTAGACACATTTAGGCTTTGGATTTTAACAAAGAAAAGGCAGATTCCACCCTATACTATTTTACAGTACAGCAGGCACTACTATTTTCTGGAGGTTGACACAAATTTTTGAAATTTTCCAAAAGTGCCAGACAGACCCACTGCAAGAAGGTAACCTGTTACACCAAGACAGCCGCAAGCCCTAAGCTGAAAACCACGCACCCTCAGCGGTAGGAGAGAGACCGCTCACCTTGGGTAGCAAATAGCCAATCGTAGGCAACTGCCCACTTGAAACGGTCAATAACAGAGAAGCTTGAAGCACTGCCAGCCAATCAATTAGTAGAGGTGGCTTGAAACCCGAGTGTCCTTACCTGAGTTGCTACTAGAAGGCAGGCAGGAATTTGCAGTCAGCCGTGGCAGAGCCGAGCTGCAGCCATAGAATTACCTGGTCTCGCGCAGTATCTGAGTTGCTGCTGGAAGGCAGGCAGGAAGGCGCAGCCGGCCTTGGTTCTTAGTGTATTGCAGTGGAAGAAACAGTCTTTGCCATGTTGATCTCTGAATGACTTTTAGTAGGTAGGTATTTCCTTTGCTTTTTAGTCATTTAGTTTCATCTTGCTGAAGCCGTAGTTTTAATCGGAGTCGCTGTCTGAATCCAGTACCAGAGGACACTTTTTGGTGTAGCTGTCATATTCATTTCACTTAATGGAAAAAGAGAAATGTTAAGAGTCTATGCTTTGTTTATTTGGGGGGAGGGGTGGAGGTTATTGGGCTGCAATGTCTTTTTTTCTTTTTTTGGTTTTGTAGTGTGGGGCTTACCTTGAACTATAGTAAAGCTGATTGTTCTGGCCTGGATAGCTGGTCTGTAGAAGTATGTGCCAAGGACTTCTGAATAGTTGTCTGCTATGGTGGAAAGCTATGCTGCTGGGGTTTGTTGGTTTTTTAGTGGCAGGACTGGTTCGCTGCTGAGGATGCTTGATATTTCTTTTTGTTTTTCTTCATTTAATTTGGCATAATCATTGATACTCTGGAATTGCTTGTGGCCAGATATCTGAACTATGTCCATTGGGGGGTATGCCACTGTGAGTTAGTTTCTGAATCAAGTGCTTTTGCACTGAATGATTCATTAGTCTCTTGTCAGTTGCTGTTGTGGATTTGGATATCATGGTTTCGACTATGGATCCTAGCTTATGTATTCCTACTGGCTGGTTTTTAAACCACAAGTTTGGTGGGCCTACCTTGGCATGGTGGTTGGTTGCCAAGAAGAATGGTGTATCTGGCATAAGGCTTTGTGGTGGCCTTTTCCTCTAATAAAGCAAATAGTTTTGGACAGAGCATTTTTCTGGGCAGCTAGTTATGTGGTATGCTTTAGGTTTCACTCTTCTGCAATCCTTTGGGTTTGCCCCAGTTCGTGTTTTTGTCTGGCGTTCTTGATCTAGTTAAATGCAGGACTGGCCATTTTCATCAGTGTTGTGCACTATGCCCCCCCACTTAAGGTAGCACATTTCTGTTGTCTCTCTCACTCCGAAATACATGCTGGTGATCAGCCACATAGTGCTCAAGAGAGCCTCGGGCTGTATGGGCCTAGTAGATGCTCCTCGTAGAGTTTTGCAATTATATTGTCGGTGAGTTTGTCTGCTACCTGCAGTTTCGAGCCTTTTCTTTGGCATTTCAGATTTTTTTGCTATGAAAGGAGTACCTGGTGAGCTTTCTCGAAGTTTGGAGAGATAGAGAGTGACTCGAGGTATCCTTTATTTCTTATGTGGCATTCTACAGTTTGGAACGTGGCTCTCAGGCTGAGGGGTTCATATTTGGTTCCATCTTTCCTTGTGCAATTGATGAAGTAGTGGTAAAAAAAGTTGTTTAGTTCTTTTGGAGAGATGTCTTGTAGGAGGTGTTGCTTATTGAAGTACTGCTGAAGGTATTGCCGGAACATATTAGTGTCTACCAAAGTTTATTTTGCCGTATTTGGGTTCCTTGCTCTATCTGTATACATGTCTATGGCCTCATTGTCTAAGGTGCTTTTGATGGTTGAGGTTTAACCAGGGATGCAGTGTTTATAGATGGTCTTGGGCTAACCTCTGAGGTGATAGACAGTCATGCTGGTGAAGTGGCTGTAGCAGTTATCTGGCTGTCTGGGTCCATCAGTGGTTCAGTGGCAGTCTCAAACTGAGACATTATTTGTTGCAGTTTGAGCTGTAAACTTGTGTTGTCTCCTTGTTCTGGTGCCATTTTTTTGTTTTCTTTTGTGCTGCTTTGCGGGTTGTCACTGGTAACACTGGTTTATAGGTAGCTTTTCAGGAGCCAGCAAGGGAGATGCAGCTGGCTGAGAGCCGAGGTAGCGTTTGTGGGAGCACGTGAGTTTTCAGCAGTTTTGGAGTCTGTGCTGTCATGGTGGATTAGACAGGTGTGCAATTATTATAATGACATCATATGTGGTCATTTTAGGGTTCCTTGGTGTAATGCTATGATTTTGCAGTTTAAAGTTTATTATCCTTATTTCCCATAATACAAACAAAGCAGATATTCATACATAAAGACCGTTTGCATTAGTCACAGGTTACTCTTAAATCTGCCCCTCCCCCTCCCTTAATCCCCCCTATCATCCCTCCCACCCTTTCCCCCCGTCCTTACCTACTAGAGCGACAAGTAGTATGACATACCATACTAAGATTTATCCTATCTGGGTTAACTTCATGACCCACTAATACATACTTAACATATAAACCACCTTATAGTGAATAGAGAGCATAAAGGGGTTCCATATCTTTTTAAACCTGCTCATTGTATTATTCAAATTAGCAATGGCTTTCTCAGTACGTAGATTTGCCAGGATTTCTGTTAACCATTTGTTATAGGAGATTTCTTGTTGGTCAAGTCAATGTCGCAGTGCCAACTTCTTGACAGACATGGCAATGAGTGTTATATGATACTTCTGGTTGTGAATCTTAATGCCAGAAAGGTCTCCCAAGACACAAATTTCAGGAATAAATAATTACTTAAGACCTAAAATGGAATCCGTAAGTTGCATAATATTATGCCATAATGGGGAGACTTTCGGGCATGCCCAGAAAATATGGTATAACATCCCTTCCTGTTGTTGGCATCTAACACATAATGTGGTGGTCTTTAACCCCAACTTAGCCAACTTACAAGGTGTATAGTAAGCATTATGCAGGATAGAAAGTTGCATTAATCTTAATCTGTCCTGCTTAATTAATTTATGACAGGTATACCAGATGGTGGTCCAGTTAATGTTATGGCCTGGAAAAAAAGATTCCCATAGACCAGTTGGCCTAAAACTATCTGGGAACTTCCAGAGAAACAATGTGCTATAAATTTTGGATATTGCCTTAGGGCCTCCACTGAGTACTCCTAGTTCCTTGCGGAATGGAGTAGAATGAACTGTCCTAGGTTTATGGCCGAGGGATCATGTTAAAGTATGTCTGAGTTGAATAACCCAGAATGTATACCTGCTAGAGATGCCTAATTTAGCGATAATTTCCTGAATTGAAAGCCATGTGTCATTATCTTTAATAAAATAGGAGGCCTCCAAATCCTGTATTATGGGGAACCAGGACTGGGGGATTGGTTTTCCCGCTATCTTGAGGTGAAGATTGCCTACTATTGGTTGATTAAGATCCTTAGTATGATCATATCTAAGGAATTGACAAATCTGTGCATGAATTTTTAAGGATGTGGAAATTGTTGAGTTTTTAAGTTTTAGGGGGAAGAGACTTTACCTAATATGCAACAATCCCTCAGGGCTTAAACCAGATGCCCATGTTAGTGACAGTTCAATTCTAAGCCAGGCCGGGGCCATATAAAGATTTCCCTGGGATATCCATCTCATATATTTGTTGATATGCGATGCCCAAAAATAAAACCCACATTAGGGAGTCTCAAGCCCCCTTGGTTTTGGGGGCCGTCAAGGTGTAGTAGGCTATTCGGGAGGTTTTGTTCGACCAGAGGAATTTGGTGAACAGGGATTGTAATTTCCTGAACCAAGATAAGGGAAGCCAGATGTTAAGCATGGAAAGGGGGTATAGTAAGCGTGGGAAAACATTTATTTTAATGAGGTTTATTCTTCCCCATAATGAAATAGGAAGGGAGGCCCATCTATTCAAATCATGGGTGATACTGTTTACCAAAGAGTCCAGATTTAACTTTATAATTTGCTTGGGGCTTCGGGATAATTCTATGCCTAAATATCGAAGGGAATCTTGCTTCTAATTAAGTCCAAAAACGGCTGTATCAGGTTTAAGGAGTCTATGATTAAGCAGGAATACCATTGTTTTGCCTATATTTAATTTATAATTGGACATTCTGCCAAAAGTGGCAATGATGTCCAGCATGTATGGTATGAATGAACCAGGGTTGGAAAGTTGGAGGAGGAGATCGTCCACGTAGGCCGATACCTTTACTTCACAAGGATGAATGGGGATCCTTTGGACATTCAGACAATTTTGTAACCTTCTAATTAATGGTTCGAGGTAAAGATTAAATAATAATGGGGATAAAGGACATCCCTGCCTGGTACCTGAGTGAAGGGTAAATTTTTCAGAAATCACACCATTTCCTGACACCTGTGCGGAGGGAGATTTATACAATGCCTGGATCCAGCTTATAAAGCCAGATGGGATACCAAAGGCTTCCAAAACATGAAAAAGGTACTCCCAGTGAATCCTATCAAATGCCTTCTCGGCGTCCAGGGAGACTAGAGCCGCAGGATAGGGTGCATCCCTGGACGTCGAAAAGACATGCAAAAGGGTTCTTAAGTGGTCAGCAGAGGACCTACCTCTCAGAAATCCAGCCTGTTCTGATCCTATCAAGGTGTCCATTACCTTGTCGAACCGGTTAGCCAACAATTTGCTCAGGATTTTTATATCCTGATTTATTAACGATATAGGACGGCAGTTGGTTACACAATCAGGGGGTCTATCCGGTTTGGGAATCAAGACAATCATTGCTTCAAATAACGAGGGGTCTGTATCCATGCTCGATAAGATATGTTGATACAGAGGGAGAAGCATTGGTATTAATTGAGTCTGAAATTTTTTATAAAATAAGGTCGAGTATCCGTCTATCCCTGGGGTTTTATTCACTGGTAAGTCGCCTATAACCGCGGTAATTTCCGCGGCACTTATAGGAGCCAAAAGTCTATTCTGCTGTTCCAGCGAAAGCCGAGGTAAATTAGACTCCTGTAAATAGGCCTGCAATTGTTGTACTGTTGGGGGTGAATGCATAGGGCCATATAACTCCTTATAATAAGCTGTGAATTCTTTTATAATTTCTTCTGGCTGTGTTTAAAGGGAACCATCTTGCAATGACGATATTGAGGTCACATATCAAGATGATTCCATTTGTTTAACCCTGAGTGCCAAAAGTCGGCCTGCCTTGTGTGATGTTATGATGTAATCACTGTGTGGATACATGAAAGATGATGTAATCACTATGAGGATAACTTCAAGTTATTCTCATAGTGATTACATCATGCTCATTTATTCACACAGTGACTCAGATAAATGTGTTTATGCACCAGTTTTTATCCTGATGCCTGTTGCATAAATATATAGATATAGATATAGATATAGATACAGATATAGATATAGATATACATATTATACTGACACGGTAGTGCCAGTATAGTTAGGGTGAAAGATAATTTCTATGTTAAACTAGAATATTTGAACATTAATAACTTTGGAACCATTTAACAGATTTGCATGCAATTTGGCACAATTAATGTTCATTTGCAAATCTCTTGACCTGCCAAATGTCTGTGGAATCCATGTTGTGGTTTCTGAGACATATAGTGCTGAACAAACAGAAAAATCTGTGTTTTTTGACATTTCTTTGTCCACCTGGATCTCAGAAACAGCTTTGGGTTGTGGTCTAAAATTTTAAGGGTAGAAAGCCTTTGCCTCACAGATGTGCCTTTTGAAGGTTTGGTGAAAAAATATTAATCTGTTCAAAGGTTATTAAACTTTAAAGTTTTCCATTATATCCCATGGGAAAGCAATATATGATCTGAAAGTGAAAGCAGGTAAACAGGCCCAAAAACCAGTTTCTTTGCCACGTCATAGCAAGAAAATGGTTCAGACTTTTGGGCTGAAATTTACAGCGTGGCAAGACCTTGCCCAACAGATGTGTCCTGTGCTGGCTTGGTGAAGAAATGGACACCATTTCCATAGTTACAGCACTCCAAAGTTGTGAATTGTCCCATCGGATAACATTGTGGTGGCCACAGTGCCTTTCAGCATCTCTTTCTCGAAAAATGGTTTGAGATACAGATTTTTCAGCTTAGTACACCTTAGATGTACTAATCATTCATGGAGGTGGCTAGGTCATGAACACAACAGCAAAATAATTTTTTACACAGTCGCTATGGTTACTGAGATATTGCCAAATAAGCATAACAAGGGTTACTTGGAATGCCTCTGGGCCTGTGCTACATGTCTGTACTTGTGGGTAGGTGGGAGAGCAGGGACCAAGGGGCCCCCACTCCCAATTATGCAAACTATTTATGCTAAACTGGGAGAACTGGGCCCTCCCATGCTATGCTTCTACACTCATGGGTGGGTGGGAGCGTAGGGCCCAGAGGGCCTGCGCACCTACCTATGGATACAATTATGCAAAACTAAAAGCACAGGACCATCCTGTGCTATGTTTCTATAATTGTTGGTAGGTGGATACCATCTTGCAATACTGGGAACACAGGGCCCTCAGGCACTATGTCTCTACACTTATGGATGGATGGGAGAACAGGGCCCAGAGTACCCACACTCCCAAATGCGCATCACATTATGAAAAACTGGAAGCACAGGGCCTTCCTGCACTATGACTGTACACTGATGGGTGGGTGGAAGTGCAGGGCCCAGAGGGCCTGTGCTCCCACCTGTGGATTCCATATTAGTGACATTTCACTTTCTGAAAAAGAAAGGAAATTCATTGCAAAAAACTACATTAATGCATCAGTTAGGGGTTGATTCAATGCCAATAAAAGTCTGGCAATTCTATATTAGGGTTACCAACCCCCCCACACATACCCTACCCCACTCAGACCAACAGACATCCAGCTATGCCTTGGGGTCATTGGGCCTAACTCTCTCCCCATTCTCCTATACTGTGCCATCTCAGCTTCCTTACATATGGAATGGGGTGAGTCTTAGGGCTAATGACCCCAACACACACTCCAACACCTGTTGATCTGTTTAGGGTGGATGGTGTGGGGCTAGGGTCTGTAACCCTAACATCAAATTTCCAGACATTTGTTTATGTGGAATCAACCCTAACTGATACAATAACAGAGTTTTTGCTAATGAATATAAATATATATATATATATATATATATATATATATATATATATATATATATATATATACATACAACATATTTGCATGAAGTTTGGCATGCATAAAATCTATGTGGAGGTCTTTTGAATTGCCAATCTGTGTGGGAATCCTTTGTGAAATATCTGAGATATAGAGTGTTGAAAGAAACAGAAAAATCCATGTGTTTTGAGATTTCTTTGTCCTCCTGGATCTCAGAAATGGCTTTAGGCTGTGGCCTGAAGTTTTCAGGGTAGAAAGCCTTTGCCTCACAGATGTACCTTTTGAAGGTTTGGTGAAAAAAATATTAATCCATTCAAAAGTTATTAAACTTTAAAGTTTCCTATTATAGAGTATGTGGGAAAAATGTATGATCTGAAAGTGAAAGCAGGTAAACAAACCTAAAAACCAGTTTCTTTGCCACTTCATAGCAAGAAAATGGTTAGGACTTTTGGGCTGAAATCTGCAGGATGGCAGTCCCCTTACTCTTTGCTAGTTTGGTGAAGAAATGGACACTGGTTCCATAGTTACAGCAGTCCAAAGTTGTGAATCTTCACTTACGATAACATTGTGGTGGTTGTGGCCCCCACCCCCACCCCTGCTCACCACACACCAACAGGTTTCGGAGTGTGCCTTGTGGTCATTGGGCCTAACTCTCACCCCGTTGTCCTATACTGTACCACTCAGCTTTCTTACAAAGAGAATGGGGTGAGAGTTAAGGCCAACAACCCCAAGGCATGTCCTGATGCCTGTCGGTGTGTGGAGAGCGGGGGTGGGGTGGGGGGAGTAGGGTTGGCAACCCTAACATCAAATTTCCAAACTTTTGTCACTGTAAATACAACCCTAACTGATGCATTAACGATTTTTTTTTTAATGAATATATAAGGGATGTGTGGGGGTGCCCGTGGGATAAACAAGTTATTTGTACAGTTGCCTGTGACCTCAAGTAATCTCACAAGTGTTGAAGCCACGAGTGAGGGTTATGAGTGGTCACTGGCAACTGTACAAATAACTTGGGTTATCCCACAGGTGCCTCTGCATATTTGATTTATGCAACAGGGTGGGAGTTTTTCTGAGGGATTATTGAGAGAACAAGGTTTATTTGTGTTTTATAAATTAATAAAAGCATTTGGATCTTTTTAATGTCTTGGTGGTCACCCATCATTAGTGTGCCTGCTGCTAGGGAGCTGAGTCATGATGTTTGTATTGATGCTGCTATGTAGCAGCTGATTGGTGTTATAGAGTGGCTTGTGTTACTTGTGAAAAAAATGGTGGTGATGCTTAGTGAGATGGGTTAGGATACATCCTTCGCCACTCATGAGGTTACTTGATGTCAATGGGAACTGCACTAAATAAATTGTATATCACACTGTCACCCCCTAATATCCCATATATCTATCTATCTATCTATCTATCTATCTATATATATATATATATATATATATATATATATATATTATGGTAGCACAGCAGTTAGGTTGAGTAGCACTTTTAAGGTTAAAGGGTCAAACTTTGCACCTTAATAACTTTGCCACCATTCAACGGATTTGCCATAAATTTGGAATGCACTATCAAGGGATATAAAGATTGAGGTTTATAAAATGTTATAGCAACAATACAGCTAGAGGGGCCACTAGACTACCAGGGATCTAGAAAAAAAAACAGGGGGTTGGGGCTGCTAGACTACCAGGGCATTACTTCACAAATATATATTTTATTGGGTGGGCCACTAGACTACTAGGGATATAAATATTTTATTAGGGAGGGGGTCACTAGACTACCAGGGATCCTTATAACATTATTTTGGTGATGCAGATGGGGCACAACGAAGCCCCCTGAACAGAAACCAGCTTTATTTGGCAGTATAGGGCACCCCTGGGCTGAGAAAATAGCTTTTTAAATCTGGCCATTTCTTCCCTAGCTTGCGATGCATGATCACGATCAAAGATTCTCACAATCAAAGAATTTGCAGGCTCACAATGAAAGAAATTGCACGCTCATGATCAAACCAGAAAAAATGGTGAAAAATGATTTTCGGACCGATTTGAAGTGAACCAGCGTAGTGGTTCGATAGAACGGACCGTCCTGAGCAAAACCCACCCTCATTTGTGTCCCTAGCCCACCCCTGAGCTGAGATAGTTGTGTTTTTAGGTCCTGATGCAAGATCGCAATCAAAGATTCTCGCGATCAAAGAATTTGTCGGCTCATGATCAAAGATTGTTAACGAGCCGCGAACAAAGACTTTAAACGCTAACAACTCTATTTTTGGACCAATTTGAATGGAACCAATGCCATGGCTCTATAGATCAGGGTCCCCTGAGTAAAACCCATCGAAGTTTTAGTTCAGAAGTGACCCCTGAGCCGAGATATTTGTGTTTGTGCAATCGGAAAACTGAAAACAAGATGACGGACCTCACGGTCAAAGAATTTTTGAAATTCCTTGGGATCAAAGATTCTTGAACCACGAGGCTGCAAATTGTTTGACTGCCGGTGGGATGAGATGGCCAGAACCCTGATTCTTTGATCGCAAGATATACATATAAATTTTCCCATTGACTTATAATGGGAACTTAAAAGTGCCATAACTTTTGAATGACTTAATATTTTTTCACCAAACAAAAATCGACATGTTTGGCAACCAAAGCTCTTTCAAATGAGCCATCTCACAGAGCAGCACACCACACAACAGCCGTGCAGGACCACATTAAGAATACCAAAAGGTGCCTCCAAAACTGGATAAGTTTGCATTTTTCAGCTCTTTCATACACAAAGACCAGCACTCCGACAGAAATGCAATTTGGCAATTCAAGAGAGCTAGTACACCCCAATGCATGTACTAAATTTCAGGCAACTCCATTGAACAGGTCCAAAGTTATTAACATCCAAACTTTTGACTTTAGTATGTAACTGGCCACTCAGCCCTAACTATAGTGGTGCGACCATGCCACTATAATATATATGTAGATATAGATATAGATATAGATATAGATATAGATATAGATATAGATATAGATATAGATATAGATATAGATATAGATATCATATTTCCATATTTGGAAAAGGATAAGAGATTGATCGAGAGTCTACAAAGAAGAATGACAAAACTTATCCCTGAAATAAAACATCTTTCATATAAAGATAGAGTGATATCACTGGATTTGTACGACCTTCAAGCGAGACGAGACAGGGGCGATTTGCTGCAATTTTTTAATATTCTAAATGATAAACATTTGATGAAGTTATGTGGATTAACATATTTGGATAAGGTCTATGGTCTACGGTGTAATAATAGACAAATCCAAATTCATAAGGTATTTACAAATAAAAGGAAATACTTTTTTACTGTTAGAAATGCAGCTCTGTGGAACTCTCTGCCACAGTATATTGTTGATGAAACATCTCGAGATAATTTCAAGGCTTAAATTAATAGACTAATTTTTTGCAGTTAAGAAACTAAATTAAGGGAATTAGAAATGCTATTCCCCCCACATTTGTGGGGAAAGTGGTCCCGATGGGCCTAGTGCCTTCTTCCACTTTAATAAAACTGAGTAATACTGAGTATATATATATATATATATATATATATATATATATATTATAGGGGCCTGGTCATGCCCCTTAATTAGGACTCAACAGCCAATTCTATGTTAAATCCAAAATGTTGCACTTTAATAACTTCATATCCATTCAAGCAAGTTCCATGAAATTTTGCATGCTCCATCAGGGTCCAAACATCTCTTGATGTGGCAAGTTTCATTATGGTGAAATGTGTGGGTGCGGAGATACGGATTGTCATACAACGTGAAAATTACCACTTCTGGTGAAATTCTTTGTCATGCCACAGCACAGAAACAGTGTGGAATTTTGTTCTGAAATGTTTAGGGTATATAGGTCTTGGGTCACAGATGTGTCATTTAAAGGTGTAGTAAAAAAATATTAATCTGTTCCAAAGTTATTAAATTTTAAAGTTCCCCATTATTTTCTATGGGCCCAGTTAGATGTCCTACTCAAAAAAGGATTCTTTATGGCAAATGTGGAATCATTTTTCCCAAAAGTGGGATCTTTTGCCACAAATACAAAACCATATTTGTGCTGCTGCCATCTTGTTTCAGTTAGTGAGGAAAACAAAATTAAATTGCAAAACAAATACAGGGCTTTAGTAAATACCAGCAGTTATGTTTACCTTATTGGGACCTATAGAATCGGATTCTGGGATCAGTTGTTTGATAAGTTGTTCAGAAATGTTTCTTTTTTTAATCCACAGAAATCCTTTTTCACAAATCCTGGAAAATGTATGCCACAGAACAGGATTTATTTTCACAATTTGCAATAAACAATTTTCTTTTGCTGCAAATTGGGAAAAAAATAATTGCAAAAAAGGACTCTCTAACTGCAAATAATGAAAAAAAGCAACTGCAGAAAAGGATTTTTGTTTCACAATTTGTGAAAAAGGATTTTTAAGATAGCTGTTTCTTTGTCACTGCACAGTTAGAAAAAGGCTTGTTCTTTTGGTCTGAAATTTTCAGGGTACAAAGGGCGTGCCTTGCAGATGTACCTTACACTTGTTTGGTGAAAATATGTTACTTTGCTCTGGAGTTCTGTGGGGTTAAAGCTTGGTTAGGTCCCCCATAGGATAACATTGTAATGGCAGGTGTAGTGTCATTTCTTTTTCCCTCCACTGTGAAGAAATGATTTGAAATTTTCTTCTGAAATTTTCAGGGTAAAGATGGCTTTCCCGACTGATGTGCCTTTGACTGGTTTCATGAAAATTTGGTGTGGACTTCTGTGGGATTAAATTTTGTTTCTTTTCCCATATGATAACATTATAATGGGAGGTGTATAATGTCATTTCTTTGCCACTCTGGTATGAAGAAACCGTTTGCAATTTTCTTCTGAAATTTCCAGGGTACAGACAACTTGCTCAGCCAATGTGCCTTTTGCTGGTTTTGAGAAAATATATTCAATTGGTGTCAAGTAACACATTTTTTTCATATTTTCCTGTGCTTTCTATAGGAGAACATTGCAATGCCATGTGTTTCTTTGGGTCTGCATAGTATGGAATTGGAGCTCAGGGCCCTACACTATCTCAAAAATGATACATGTATGAGAAAGTAAGGCCCAGAGGGCCATGCACTTCTTTACAGAAATAGGGATGTAGAAACATAGAAACATAGAAGTTGACGGCAGATAAGGACCGCAAGGCAGATCCAGTCTGCCCATTTCTTTTTCTACCTTATAAATGTGCCATCGGCCTTTGCTCTGTCAGTGGCCTATCTATTCATAGTCATTTGTATTGCTCCCTTATGCCTATCCCATGCCTGTTTGAAGCCCTGCACTATATTCATAGCCACCACTTCTTGTGGTAAGCCATTCCATGCATCCACCACCCTTTCTGTGAAAAGAATTTCCTCAAATTCCCCCTTAATCGGCCTCCCTCTAATCTCATGCTGTGTCCTCTTGTCCTGCTATTTTTCTTATATTTAAACATGTTTGACTCTTTCACCTTGTTTATGCCCTTAAGGTGTTTGACTGCCTCGATCATATCACCTCTCTCCCTCCTTTGCTCAAGGGTATACATATTGAGCTCCGTTAATCTGTCCTCATATGTCTTCTGATGCAGTCCCTGCACCATTTTGGTTGCCCTTCTCTGGACTGCCTCAATTTGGTTAATGTCCTTGTGAAGGTGTGGCCTCCAATACTTGCATGCATACTCAGATGGGGCCTAACCAGTGTCTTGTACAGAGGGATTATTTCCTCCTCTTCGACTTGGATACCCTACTAATACACCCTAACACCCCCTAGCCTTACCTACTGCTTTAGAGGTCTGCTTGATGATTTTAGGTCATCAGTGATGATGATGCCCAAGTCTCTTTCTTCCTTTGTGACTGCTAGCAACTCCCTCCAAGCCTATAGGTGGCTTCAGGGTTTCTCTTCCCTATGTGCATGATTTTGCACTTCTTTGCATTAAATCCCAGTTGCCACTCTTCTGACCATTCTGCTAGTATATCCAGATCTCTTCTCATTCTGCCCACCCCATCTGGATCATCTACTCTGTTGCAGATCTTGGTGTCATCTGCAAACAGACAAGCCTTACCCTCTAGTCCATCTGCAAGGTCACTAATGAAGATGTTGAAGAGGACTGGCCCCAGGACTGATCCCTGAGGTAACCCACTTGTGACTTGCATCTCTTCTGACTGTATACCATTTACCACCACTCTCTGTTTTCTGCCCGTCAACCAGTTTGCCACCCAGTTGGCCAACTTCTGACCCACCCCAAGCCTACCCAGCTTATTTATCAATCTTCTAGGTGGAACAGTGTCAAAAGCTTTGCTGAAGTCAAGGTAGGAGACATCAACTGCTCCCCCTTTGTCCACCACTCTGGTTACCCAGTCAAAGAAATCTATGAGATTAGTTTGACAGGACCTTCCTTTTGTAAACCCATGCTGTCTTGGATCCTGTGCCCCTATGGATTCCAGGTGTTGCACTATCCTTTTCTTTAAGGAGTGCCTCCATAATCTTGCCCACTACTGAGGTAAGACTGACCGGTCTGTAGTTCCCTGCCTCCTCCCTGCTACCACTCTTTGGAGCGTGATCACATGAGCCCTTCTCCAGTCTTCTGGGACCTCTCCTGTGCTCAGAGACTCACTAAACAATTCTGCTAATGGCTCTGCTAGTTCCTCCTTTAGCTCCTTAGGTACCCTGGGATGTATGCCATCAGGTTCCATTGCCTTATCCACCCTGAGCTTAGCAAGCTCTTGTAGGACCCTTTCTTTGTGAAGGGAGTAGTGCTCACCTGCCTCCCCTGTGTCCATGATGTTGAGCTGTGGCCCTGCCCTACCTTCTTCAGTAAATACTGAGCAAAAGTATCTATTTAGGATAGATGCCTTTACAGGGTCCTCCTCCTCCTCACATGCTCCCTTTCTCCATTAAGCTTAGCAATACCCCTCTGGACTTTCTTCTTTCACTAATGTATCTATAGAAAGTCTTGTCACCTCTTTTACTGTTCGTGCTAGTGTTTCCCTCAGTTTGGGACTTTGCCTGCCTTACTGCCTTACCTGCTTCCCTTAGGGCAGTTTGGTATGCCTCCCTATCTTCATCCCGCTGTGTTCCCTTATATTTCCTGAAGGCCAGCCTTTTGGCTCTGACCTTTTCTGCTACTGTATTTGAGAACCAAAGTGGTTTCCTTCTTCTTTTGCACTTCCTTTTCTGTCTAACACAATGGGATGTTGCTTCAAGTATTGCATCCTTAATGCTTGACCACTTTGCCTGTACCCCTCACCTGTGTTTCTTTTTGCCAGGGCTAGCTTAACTCTGTTGGCCATCTTATCAAAGTCAGCTCCTCTGAAGTCCCATATGTTTGCCTTGGAATGGGATGATTTAGATGTAGTAGCCAAATTGAACCATACCATGTGATGGTCACTGGCCCAGGTGACCGTCTACCTGGAGATCTGTGATCCCTTCTTTGTTAATCAGTACTAGATCTAGGATAGCCCTGTCTCTTGTGGGTTGCTGTACCAGTTGTTTGAGGCCCTCCCCTGCAGGGAATCCACTATGAGTCTAGTTCTGGCAGATGTTCCTGCTGGTATTGACCAATCTGTATCCGCATGTTGAAGTCTCCCATTATCAGAACCTCCCTTTAGCTGTCATGTTTTGTATATCTTCTAACAGTAATGTGTCTATGTCCTCCTCTGGTCTGGGGCCTGTAGACAACCCCAGTTCTTATGGCTGTCCCATTTCCTGTTTCAGGGTGACCCACAGTTCTTCTGGCTCCTTATGTGTATTCTGAATTTCTGTAGCTTTGATATTTTCATTAACATACAGGGCCACTCCTCCCCCCTTTTTGCACCTCGGTCTCTTCTGAAACAATACATAGCCAGGTACTGAAGTCTCCTGGTGTGTTACTGGTAAACCACGTCTCACTAATTGCTACTATGTCCAGTTTAGTCTCTGACATTATTGCCTGCAGGTCTGGGATCTTATTTGCCAGGCTGTGAGCATTTGTGTACATGATTTTCCATTGGCCAGATTTTGGTGTGTTAGTTGTTGGGTGAAGTTTGGCATTACCCTGTGCATTGTATGGGGAGACAAACCTTTTTCTTACCTGGTGATGCAAATGAATGGGTAAACATGCTGAATTCCTGTTTGACTTCACTAGCCAGTGGGGAGGGGTGTTCTTCCCATTCGGACGCATGGGGTGCTGCACCCTCTCCCATTTGCTAGTTTAAATATTCTGCAAAGACATCAAACTCTCTGCCCCAATGCACTGACTCCCTCTTTAGTCAGATGCAGTCCATCAAATTTAAAGAACTTTCGCTCCCAGAACTGTTGCCAGTTCCTACAAATCTATGTCCTTTTTTCCTGGCACCAGCCCTTGAGCCATGTGTTTTCTCTATCTCCCCTTCTCTGACCTTCCGTCCGTCTGCTCCCCTCTCCCAGACTGGCAGGATCTCAGAGAAGGAGATGCCGGATGAAATAGATGATAGTTTGTCACCCAGCCTAGTCAGGTGTTCCTTGGTCTCCACAACTGACCGGGCTGGCGAGATCATTAGTCCCTATGTGTACTAGGACATCAATGTTTTCTCCTGCTTTGTGAACAATTTTAGCAATGCGGTCAGTGTCTCTCCATGCTGATGTACCTGGGAGACATCTGACCATCACCCCTGGCTGAGATGGGTATCAACTCCCCGAATCATGGAGTCTCCTATGATCAGAAGTTTTTGGATTTCCTTTGTGCTTGTTTTGTTTGTTTGTTCCTGATTTGGGTGAGTTTTGTTGTGCTAGCTCCTGTGCCGCAGTGTCCTGCTCTGCAGTGTCTTCTGCTTCTTTATTTGATTTCAGAGATAGAGGCAGATACCTGTTTGTAGTGTTTATATGTTTTTGGAGGTAATGTGTTGGAGAGCAGAGAGTGATGGGGCACCTGATTTGCTTCCTCCTAACCACCTGCCAACCTCCTGGACCAACTACCCTCTGCGGTCGAGGTTTCTCTGTTGGATGCTGGGGAAATGGCTGGTGGTTCTTATAATGTATTTCCTCTTCAATATGAAATTTGAGGCGCGCAATCTCTGCCCATGCTGACCGGAGCTGAGCCCTAGATCTCCAAAGGCCCAGCATGTAGGACAGTGTCCTAAACTCTGTAAGACTGTCCTTCTGAAAATTGTTCCACAGTACCTGCAGTTATTGAAATCCATTCCAAATAAGTTGCTGGGTTTGTAACCTAGTCAGAGTAATTAGAAGGAAAAAAAAAGGAAAAAAAATGCAAGTAATGGTTTAATTGTGCTTTGTTTAACTTGTTATAACAAGTTAAATTACTAGTGCCCCTGTAAATGAGATCACCTTGTGGAGGCCCCACTGATCCACCCCTTCCTGCTCTGCCACAAGAAATGTCACAACTGTGGTACCCTATAAAAGGAGTGTAGCGTGGGGTGGTTGAGGATGGGGGTGGGTGGCTGGGCCCTTCCCCTGCCTAAAAAGAAGAACCACGGACAAAAGAACAAGAAGGTAAGAGCAGAAACAATCAGTCAACAACAAATGCAGTAACCCTGAAAGCTTATCCTAATGTTAGATAAAACTGTAAAACCTGTAAAGCACCACCTGTAATAATTTCAGAGAAAATATACGCTGTAAGAAACACTTTGCTCCAGAGAAAATAAAGCAGTAACAGAAGACATACCTTGCAAAGACAATTTGAATCAGAAGATTACAGGAGTAATCTGTTACACACACCTGTATAACACCTTGTAGTAATGCAGAAAAAGGTATACCAGCAACAACAATTTGAATCAGAGAAAAAATAAAAGCAATGAAATGTTAGCAACAAACAGTAGCAATCCTGTGAGTAAAAAATAAAAACACCACCACACAGTAAATCTGCTTAGCCAAACTAAGTCTTAATCCTTTTCCCTTGCTCTGGTAAGTTTCTCTACTCTGCCTTTCAAGCAGTCTTAGAAGAAAAGAGCTCAGGTGAAGCTAGGTGCCTTGGCCAGCAAACCAAGTCTTCTACAATATTTCAGACATTATGGATGTATGGCACTGTGCTGTCCCAGATGCAAATATGAATATCATTATGGAGTGCTGGGAGTGCAGGCCGTATCCATACATGGCAATGCAGAGCTCACACACATATGCAGAGGAGGCAAAGGGCCCTGTGCTCCCACAGGGAAATAAGGATACAGTTACAATCCCTCAAAACTTAAGGATGGTTGGGAGTGCAGGGCCCTCCAGACCCTGTGCTTCAACAAGCAAATAAACCTTTGATTATACTTTCTCAAAAAGTAAGAAAATTCTCTGGCTAAAACTTTGTTAATGCACCATTAGGATTCCAGTGACAAAAGTCAGGAAATGCAGTCTTAGGGTTTCTAGCCCTAACACCATACCCTCACCATGCTTACCAACACTAACACCCCACCCCCACTGTGCATGTAGGGACAGGCATGGGAGGGTTTGCCTTGGGATTGTGAGCCCTCATGCTCACTCCAGTCTCCTGTACTGCACCCATCTCAGCTTATCATATATACATATATATATATATGTATAAAAGTGGCACTAATGCCACTATAGTTAGGATTGCCAAGCAACTGCTATGTTAAACCCCAAATTTTGCACTTTAATAACTGCAACCATTTGACAGATTCGTTTGAAAGTTTGCATGCACCTTCTGGTGCCATGTATCTCTGCATTTGTCAAGTTCTGTTCTGGTCGGATGTGCAGATTGTGGCGCTGTGGAGTGCCAAAAAACTGTGAAAAATACCACTTTTTAGCAAATTCTTTGCTTGGGGCTATGGCCCAAATGGTTTGTGGATCTGGTCTGAAATTGTCAGGGTAAGTAGGGTCTGGCTCACTGATATGCCTTTTAAAGGTTTAGGGAATAAATATTAATCTGTTTAAAAGTTATTAAAGATTTAAGTTTCCCATTATAGCCTGTGAGAAAAAAACATATGCACCACTTGAAAGCACATTTTACTTTCATGAAAGTATCTTTGTCTGTCGTAAATGGGCTCAGTACTGTCATGTGGCTGCTATCTTGTTTTCAGTTAGTGATGGAGAAAAAAATGTTGTAATTCAAAAAATAATGCCCCTTGGTAAATGCCAACAGTTGTGTTTACCTAATCTGTGCCCTAGGAACAAGATCTTGGCTTCAGATTTGTAACATGATGCTCAGAAATATGTTTTATTTTTTTTTCATTTTTCCCTGTTTGTAGTGCTTCAATTTGCGATAGTACCTGTGCGACAATTTCACAAATTTGAAAGTGTCACACCATTCTTTTGCAAATTGTGACAGCCTTTCCGAAAGCTTTCACAAAATTTGCAAAAGTGTCACAAATTTGTGAAAGAACTTGAAAAATTGCTGTTTCTTTGCCACTTCACTGCAACTAAATGGTTTGGACTTTTGGGCTGAAATTTGCAGGGTAGAAAGGGTTTTCCCCCAGCGATCTGCCTTTTGCTGATTTGGTGAAAAAAATTTACATCGGTTCCATAGTTAAGCATTCCAAAGTTTTGAAATTTCCCTTAGACCAACAGTCTGGCGATTGCGTTACGTTTCGGCACCTATATCTCAAAAACGGTTTGAGATACGGATTTTTTGTGAAGTATGTGTGCAGGTTGCCAGGTCATGATTACAACTGTCATGGAATTTTTTCCAATGTTCCTATGGTTAATGGAGATATTGCCACATTTGCAGCAAAGGGCTACTTGGGATAGCTGTAGGCCTGTGCTATGTCTCTATACTTCTGGGTAGATAGGAGTGCAGGTCCCAGAGGGCCCTGCACTCAAACATATGGATACCATTATGCAATAATTGGAATGCAGTGCCCTCCATTATGCAGTGCTGGGAGTGCAGGGCCCAGAGTGCCCTACGTTCTCACAAGAAGATGTGATTTCATTAGAATTTCTCTACACTTATGTATACATGGGAGTGACTGGGGTGGAGGGCCCTCTTCTCCCACATAAAAATCAGAGACAATTACAATGTGCATGTGTGATGGGAGTGAACACATATGGGTAACATTACACTTTCTCAAAAAGAAGGGACATTTATTGCAAAAAACTCCGTTAATGCATCAGTTAGGGTTTCTATTACAGCAACAACATTTTGGAAATTTGATGTTAGGGTTAACAACCCTACCACCCCCCAACTCTCCACACAGCAACAGGCATCAGGGTGTGCATTGGGGTCATCAGCCCTAACTCTCACCCCATTATCCTATGCTGTATAATCTCAGCTTCTTTACATATGGAATGGGGTGATAGTTAGGGCTGATGACCCCAAGGCACACCCCAATGCCTGTCGGTGTATGATGAGTGGAGGTGGGGTGGTAGGGTTGTTAACCCTAACATCAAATTTCCAAACTTTTGTCACTATATTTGAAACCCTAACTGATGTATTAATGGAGTTTTTTTGCTATATATATATATATATATATATATATATATATATATATATATATACATACAGTGAGAGAGAGAGATGTATATATTCATTGCAAAAAAGTAATGCATCAGTTAGGGTTGATACTAAAGCAACAAAAGTATAGAAATGTGGTGTTAGAGTTTTCAACTGCATTCCCACCAAGCAGCCAAAAGGGATAAGGCAACACAAGTAAACCACAGACATTCCTCATCAGATAAGACAAATAACATACAAGTCTTTCCACATGACACAATAGACATCAATCATCATGGTCCAGTGCTTCTGTAGCCATGGATACACATTCACACTTGCACACCACCTGGGAAATGCAGTAAAAAATTCCCATAGGATCAGGCTGTAAATTGTAAGTAAGAAATAACACATGACAGGATGTGTGGTAATGTTAAATTACTGCAAGGCCCAAGTGGATTTGTGAGGCATGAGGTGCAGTTGAGTGCCTTCAACCACCTGAAAAGTGCAGTATATAATTTGCATAAGATCACATTATAGGATTTGAGTGAGCAATGCCACACAGCAGGATGTGCGGCACTGTTAATTTGCTGAATGTCCCAGGTGGATTATGAGGCACAAGGTGCAGCTGAGGACCTTCAACTATCTGGGAAGTGCAATATAAAAGTCCCTAAGAATCACATTGTAAATTGTAAGTAAGCAATAACACATGACCGGATGTGCAAGAATGTTAAATTACCACATGTTCCAGGTGGATTGTGAGGCATGAGGCACAGCTGAGTGCCATAAACCACCTGGGATGTGCAGATGTCTTTACTCAGTGCCGAAGGGCACTGTGCTTTCGTGCCCACATGGATGACTGCATACAGGTGCTGAGTGCCTTCAATCACCTTTGGTATGTATCCATGGCTACAGAAGCACTGGACCATGATGATGTATGTCTCTTGTGTCATGTAGATAGAGATGTAGAAAGAGATGTACGTTGTTTGTCTTACCTGATCATGGATGTCTGCAGTTGTTAGTGCTGCTTTGCCCCCTTTGGCTGTGCACCCAAGAATGGGCTGTGACATGGGACTAGGGGCCAGTTATGTGGGATTCACAGAACTCTCCCAGAGGGTGAAACATAGAATCATAGAAGTTGATGGCAGATAAGGACCACAAGGCCCATCCAGTTTGTCCATTTTTTCTACCTTTTGAGTGTGCCAT
The DNA here is from genome assembly GCA_016271365.2 of Neoceratodus forsteri. NCBI lineage: Eukaryota > Metazoa > Chordata > Ceratodontiformes > Ceratodontidae > Neoceratodus > Neoceratodus forsteri. The sequence goes on along the minus strand of CM028134.1, from coordinate 311,110,220 downwards.
AGGCCTTTCTCTGTCAATGGCCTATTTATTCATACTCATCTGTATTGCTCCCTTATGCCTATCCCACGCCTGTTGGAAGCCCTGCACTTTATTCATATCCACCACTTCCTGAGGTAGGCTATTCCATGCATCCACCACCCTTTATGTGAAAAAGAACTTCCTCAAATTACCCTTTAATCGGCCTCTATCTAATCTCATGCTGTGTCCTCTTGTCCTGCTGTTTTTCTTATATTGAAACATGTTAGATTTTTTCACCTTGGTAATACCCTTAAGATGTTTGAATGTTTCGATCATAACAGCTTTCTAAGTACACATAGACCAGCCTCTGGGAGTGTTGTCTGTTTGTCACAATGTGATGCAGTCTCCCCCTCCCTATCACTGATGTGCCTTATATAAAAATGATACAGGTATCCCCTTCCTGGTGGTCTGGTGCCCCCCATCCCAATGTGTTCATTTATTAAAAAGATATATGGATTCCCTCCTTGGTAATCTAGTGGTCCCTCCCATCTTGATGTGTATGGTTATTAAAAATATATATTGATCTCCTCCCTGGTAGCCTAGCAGTTCCCTCTTTTCCCAATTGCCCATTTATTAAAAATATGTACAAGCCATCCCCAATCCAGATGGGCCCGTTTATTAAAAAGAAATAAGGATCTTCCCCCTGGTAGTCTAGCACCCCCCCTGTGATCCCCGATGTGGCCCAGTATAATAAAATTTAATAGTGCCCCTGTTCCTGGTGGTCGAGTGGCCCCTCACCTCCTACCCACCCAGCAGGTAGTGCCAACCACCATGCTCTCCCATCACAAAACAGCTGGCACACACACTTTACAGTACAAGCTCTGTGACAGTTCAGTCGGTGGCTGGCTGAGGATGTGAGAGGAGGGCTGTACCAGTTGCTGGCTATGTTTTGGGAAGGGGGAGTGGGGTGGTGGTGGCCATTACCTGCTGGGTGGGGGGGCACTCAATCACCAGGGACAGGGGCACTATTACATTTTATTATACCAGGCCATATCAGGGATCAGGGAGTGCTAGACTACCAGGAAGGGGATCCTTATTTCTTTTTAATAAATGGACACATTGGGATGGGGGGACCACTAAACTACCAAGGAGAGGATCCATATATATTTTTAATAAATGGACCCATCAGGATGGGGGGACTGCTAGAGTACCAGGGAGGGGATCCATGTATATTTCTAATAATAATAACTGTACATATTGTGGTTGGGGGGACTGCTTGCCTTGTCCCAAAAAGCCTGTGGTAAATCCTTCCATGTGCCATGTGTTTGCTGTATGGAAGATGTTGTTGCAAGTGTGGGGACTTAGGCACCCGGACCCTTTCTGTACCAAACTGTGGTGCAGGATCCTTGGTGCACTGAGCTTTGGCACAAGCTGCTGTTTGCCACAACTTGAGCCATTCTAAGCCCTTGTTTTGAATCAGGCACCAGATGTGCAAGATCATTTCCCTCCTTTTTTTAAATGTTGTTACCCCCCCAAGCACACACATAAACACCCATACACATATGCACACCTATATGATTCTATCATGCCTACTGTAATGTACCATGGATACACAAACTCACAGTTAATGTAAAATCATAGGTGAAAATGTTATCTTTTATGTGAAAACATAAAATCAGTAAGCATCAAAATCCCAAACTAACTATGCAACAACAGTGTCTGCAATTAGCAGGTGACATACATCACCATGTGCTTTAAACTCATTTTTTATTTTTTAAAATAGGAAATTTTTTATTTTCAAGAGCACAATTAAAAACAGTATGTATTAAGTACAGTTCTACATATACCAGACCCTATAGGAGGATCCATTCATAGTAATGTACAAGTATTTATGATTACATCGGAAACTTAAAATTAACAAGAATAAGTACACTATAAGTTTACTGCTAACAGTGAGTTTCAAAGAAGCCACCACGAACTGACTTCCAGAGTACACAGTTATGTACAGCTGGTAAATCGGAGTTAAGCATGGGCTGGGCCTACCTGTGTGTAATGACAAAGGGCTGAAGTCAGAAAGGGGCCCCATACTTGTTCATAAATGGCCATGGATCCAGCTGCAAAATTGGACAGTCTCTCATATGTGGCTACTTGAGTTAGGGACTGGAGCAATTCAGTCAGAGAGGGACCGTTGGAAGTGTGCAATCTTCTGAGAAGAAGTCTCTTGGCTGCCGCTCCTACTACAGTGAGCCAGAGAGCCCCTGGATTCATTTTGTGGACAGTGTCTGGGGAGCACCCCAAGAGGAGCATGAGGCATTGCTTTGGGTGTGGGATAGTGCCTTTTGTGCCATATCTATGACCTGACTCCAAAAATGGTGAATTCGTGGACATCTCCACATGATGTGGTGCAATTGTGCCCCAGGTGAGCCACATCTCCAACAGTTGTCTTCAGGGCTTAGACCCAGCTGTAATAGACTGACCAGTGTAAAATATCACCTGTGTAGGGTTTTGTTCATTATTAGGTGGGTTCTACCATCCCAACAGGCATGGTGAATCCTAGTCCAGCTGTGAGCCCATTGGGTATCAGATATGAGTATCCCCATCTCCTGCTCCCATTGGGTCTTGGCTTATATGGAGGGGTCAGGGTGGGCATCCCTCATGGCCTAATAGATTCTGCCAGCCCTCCCTTTCTGAAGGTGAAGCCATGCAGTGAGTGGAGACATAGGTCTGCCTGAGGCACCAGTTCCTCCTGCTGATACTGGCCTTTTAATCACATCTCTTAATTGTAGATACCTCCAAAAGTTCTGGGCTGGGAGGTGGAATCTTTCTGAGAGAGCTTGTAAGGTGTCCACCAATAAAGTGCCTGGTAGCAGCAGGTCCTTTACATAGTGAATGCCTTGAGTTTACCACATTTCCAATGGATAGCCCGCTATGGTTACCAATGGGTTACCCCAGAGTGGTTGGTGTACCCGCGGGATGGGAGGGAGTTGTAAGACTAAGTGCACTTTTTTCCAGGTCTTAATGGAAAGTAGGATCGGGTGGGGTCTGCATGGGTTTCTTGTGGCATAAAGCACTGTAGTGGGAGAGTGGGATCCAGTTATCTGTGCCTCCAGAACTAACCACAGAGGTGCTGCTATGTCATGTGAGGTAAACCATTTTAAAATCTGAGCAGTGAGAAATGCCAGATGGTAGCCCTGAAACCAGGGTAGTCCCTAACCTCCCCCTACTCCAGTGCTGTCTGAGTTTCTGTCTACTGAAGCGTGGGAGGTGATCTTCCCATAGATATCCCCCTATCATTGAATCCAGCATCTGGAACCATTTTTGTGGAATATCCATTGGGGTGTGGACTAGAAGGTATAGAACCTTGGCACCAGCATGAGCTTGATTGAGTCTGTTTTACCAGCCAGAGACAGCTTGAGTGGTTTCCACTGATCCAAGTCTCCTCTGATGGCGGAGAGCAAGGTTCCATAGTTAATTCTGTTTCAAGTCATGGGATTGAGGTGGATGGTTACTCCCAAATACTTGAGACCCTGTGGGAACCATTTTAAACCAAGGGAGGTGAAGTCTTGGCTCTGACTTGCCTTGTTGATGGGAAGTACCCGAGTTTTGGCCTGACTGACCTTCAGACTGGAGACCGAGCTGAATCTGGTAAGGATCTGTAAAAACTCCTGCAGCACCTGTGGAGTGTATGTCGTGGTGACTAACAGATTATCTGTGTACAGAAAGGACTTGAAAGTCTCACCAACTACTCGGATCCTGGGGATACCATGTTCCTCTCTAATGGCTACAGCTAGGGGCTTTATGGTGAGAAGGAATAGCAGGGGAGACCAGGGCAACCCTGTCTAGTAACTCTCTGTGATTTGAATGGAGAGACATTGTCTTGTTGGTTAGGGCCAATGTCATGGGAAGGCTAAAAAGCAGATGCACCCAGGCTCAGAATTTGTCTCCCACCCCCATTTTCTCTAATATGAGCATCAGGTAGGACCATTCAACACTGTCGAAGGCTTTCTCAAAGTCTATTGCTAGTGCCACTGATCGGGAAAGGGAATCTTCTGTAATGCATGAGGGTGGCTAATATTCTATGATGGCCAGATCCAACCTGGTCTTTGACAAATCCTGCTTGGGCAGGGTGTATCAGGCCTGGCAGAAGTGCATCCAGATGCCCAGCCAGAACCTTTGCCAAAATCTTATCATCGGTGTTGATGAGGGATATCAGCCTGTATACCCTGGGTCCAGAGGATTTTTCTTTTTCTTTTTGGAAGCACCATTTTCACGGTCTCTCCGAGTGTTGGTGGTAATGCCTCAGTGGTCAGGAAATGAGTGAAGGCCCTGAGTAAGTATTTCTCCAGATGGAGTCCTTTGGCCTGGTAAAAATCTATAGGAAGTCCATCTTTGCCTAGTGATTTTTGGGGTTCATGGCTTTTATGACTGATGATATCTCTTCCTCTGTCAGAGGTGCCTCCAACTGAGCCACTAGGGAGGCTCCCAGATGGGGGATCAGGAAGCCCTCAAGAAAGGACTCAGTCTTGTCTTTCTTGGGGGGGAAGGGGAGGCATACAAAGTCTCATAAAATCTTGCCATGATTTGGTTAATACCAGCTGCTGAGTATGAGGGAGTACCAGTTGTATCCCTTAGGGCCTGGATAATGTAGTTCTGGTAGCCTGTCTGCCCTTCAGCCTGTAGGCCAAGAGTTTGCTAGTTTTCTCCCCCTTCCCAGTAAGCATGATTGATCCTTTGTAGGTTAAACACAGCCTGTCTAGTCAGATGGGCATCTAACTGTACTCAGGTACTGGAAAGTTGGGCCAAGAGAGCCTTGGGTGGGTCATGATTAACAAAGCTTTTGTACCGGGTATCCAAATTTGCCAGATCTCATTCCAAGGCAGCTTGGTCAGCCTGTATTTTTTTTTCCAAGCCGAAACAAACACTATGACTCTACCCCTGATTGTGGCTTTAAAGGCCTCCCAGAGGGTGGAATCAGAGACCTCCCCATTATCGTTATTCACCCAGTATTCCTGAACTTCAGTTTTGAGCCACTCCTGAACCTGCAAGTCCTCTAGTAACAAGATATCCAGCCTCCAAGATACCATTTTGGGTTCCAAGGTGCCCCAATTCAGATTCAGTTCTAAAGGTGCATGATCAGAGATTATGATCTGATGAGTATGCACCTTGACCACCAACTCGTAAGCTGAGCTGGAGAGAAGCCATATGTCTATCCTACTCGATGTACCATGGACGGTTGAGAAGCAGGTATAGTCCCTGACCCTGGAATGTTTGATATGCCACGCATCTAGCAGGCCGTGCTCCTCCATAAATCTGCATGTCACATGTACTACTTGGTTATGCAGTTCCACCATCCCCTTGCTCCTGGCCACTGTATGATCTAATGTGAGATTAAAATCCCCCCCATGACCACCTGGCATTTACTCATATTGAAATCTAATATGCCCTGATTAACCTGGTGGAAAACAGCTGGGCTATCCTGGTTTGGTGTATAAACATTCACTAGGATCAGGGGGCCCTGGGGTGTAGACATCTCTATCAACAACCATCTCCCTTCTTTGTCAGACATACGCCTGCTCACCTTCTACTCCAAGACTTTATGAAGCAAAATAGATACCCCTCTTTTATGTGAGGGGGCAGTGCTATGCAGCTCCCCTCCAACAAATCCCTGCTTGAGTTTCAATGCTTCTCCAGAGGAGAGTTTCTTGTAGGAACACAATTTGAGAGTTCAACTTCTTGAGGTGCAGTAAAACTTTTTTCCTCTTAATGGGAGAGTTGAGCCCCCCTGTCGTTCCATGTCACCATTTTAACCTCCATCAGAGCAATTATAAAGTACTATATTTATAACTTCTTGTATCCACTTGCAGCCCCCCCATGAACACACCCCCTCTCCCAACCTGACTATTGGGGGATCTGACCCTATGTCCATTAGACAATATGTACCCTGGTATGTCCACATTTCTACTAGCAAGATTAAATAACAGGTTGCAAACGTATCATATCTAGCTGCCCCCCATTCTTTATCATGCGGACCAGCAAACACCATGCACATTGGCTAAACATAGCCCAGATGTTGGTGTCAGTCACTGGGGATGCTCTAAACTAGTCTTATACTAAGTGGCAGCTTTCCACTGCTCCCATTCTACCATGTTGTTGCCCCCTTCCCCCCACCAACCACATCAAAACTCCAGATCAATAGGAACTAAGGAAAAATGACTTAGGCATGCAGGGTAACTATATTGGGAGATTCCTTCCTGTTTGACTGCATTTAGAAAGCAGCTCCACTCAGGGGCAGAAGCACTTAATTTGTCTGAAGGCAGGGAATGGCAAGTCCTCACCTCGATAGGCCACAGTGCCAGTTGACCCCTTAGCCTGTGCTCTGATACAAGCAACATAAACAGTATCAAGCCTATTGCTTGGTCTTGCTGATAATGGCCGCAGAAGTTCATTAAACAAAACTACAACTTCCAAATATAAAAAACAGGAACTTGAGGCATAACATTTAAAACTCAGTGTACTCGATAGGGGTATTATAACTGTAGGACTGCTTTCAGAGCTGATCAGCCGTAACTCAAAATGGCAGCGCCCATCCCAGGCAGATCCTACTCCCAATGGGGGGGGGGGTATTAGGCTAGAATATCAAGCATAAACATCTTGCCCCAAGTAAACATCCACCTTCAGCAGTCCCCCCATCTGTAAGCATTACCTCCCCACACACAAGCTTAGCCACCGGAGGCAACGATCTCTGTCAATGTTAGTTCATTTACCAGCAAGGGCTGGCTGCACGGCTGCCAAGGGGGGAAAAGGCCCAAAGTTATCCTATGCAGTGCAGTCTGCTGGTGGGTTTGGTCCAGTATTGCTCTCTCCTTCCTCAAGTTCTGTATCAGGCCAGGATGCTAGAGGGACTGGAGTCAGGGCCACACTTCTGGCAGGTTCCATCTCCACCATCGGGAGTGTCAATGTGGGAGAGCCCTCATCTGGTACTTAGTTGAGGGCACAGTAATGATTGGAGCTGGGTGGGTAATCCAAAGCTTCAGAGGACTCACCAGAGTCCTGAGTGCATCTCCAAGACTGGAGCCTAGAAACATAGAAACATAGATTTTGATGGCAGATAAGGACCACTTGGCCCATCTAGTCTGCCCATTTCCCTACCTACAGGATAGGCCATAGATTCTAGTTAACCAACAGCCTATTTCTTCCTACCCCCCACAAGAATTGCCTTATGTCTGTCCCATGCATTCTTGAATTCTCCCACAGTTTTAGACCCCACAACTCCCTCAGGAAGGCTGTTCCATGCATCCACTTCCTCTCTGTGAAAAAATACTTCCTCACATTGCCCCTGCACTGCCCCGCTCCTCTATCTTTTAAATTGTGTCCCTGTTCCTTGCAAAGTTCTTTTTTCTGAAAGATGCTACCTCTTGGACTTTGTTGATTCCACTGAGGTACTTAAAAGTTTCTATCATATCACCCTCTCCTTCTTTCCTCAAGGGTATACATATTAAGCTCCTTAGTCTCTCCTCATACGGCTTCTCCTGCAGACCCTGCACCATTTTAGTTGCCTCCTCTGGACTACTCTCTATCCTGTCTATGTCCTTGCAGAGATGGGGTCTCCAGAATTGGACACAGTACTCCAGATGGGGTCTCACCAACTGTCTGTACAGAGGGATAACAACTTCCTGTTTTCTGCTGCTGATGCCTCTCCCTATACATCCCAGTATACCCCCAGCCCTACCTACTGCCTTCTCACATTGCTTGTTAACCTTAAGGTCATCTGATATGATTACCCCCAGGTCCCTTTCCTTTTTTGCTGTTGTTACTACCTCCCCACCCATTGTGTAGTCTTCCCCTGGGTTCTTGTTTCCCAGGTGCATTATTTTGCACTTCTTTGCATTGAATCCTATCTGCCATACTTCTGACCATTCCTCCAACCTTGCCAAATCCCTTTTCATCCTTTCCATGCCTCCTTGTGTATCAACCCTGTTGCAGATCTTTGTGTCATCTGCAAAAAGGCATACTTTTACTTCCAGTCCCTCTGCAATGTCACTGATGAAGACATTAAAAAGGACTGGACCCAATACTGAACCCTGCGGTACCCCACTAGTAACCGCCCTTTCTTCAGAGTGGACTCCATTTACAATTATCTTCTGTGTCCTGTTGTGCAGCCAATGTTTTACCCAGGCTACCACCCTGGGACCCACTCCCAGGCTGGTTAATTTGACTATTAATCTTTTGTGTGGGACTGTGTCAAATGCCTTGCTAAAGTCTAGGTAGGCCATGTCCACAGCCTCTCCCTGGTCTACTATTTTGGTCACCCAGTCAAAGAAATCTATTAGATTCGTCTGACATGACCTTCCCGCTGTGAATCCATGCTGCCTTGGGTCCTGTGCTCCACTGGCCTCTAGGTACTCAACTATTCTTTCCTTCAGAAGTGACTCCATCACTTTCCCTACCACAGAGGTCAGACTGACAGGTCTGTAGTTTCCCTACTCTGTCTTGGTCCCACTTTTGTGAAGGGAGTCACATCCGCCTTCCTCCAGTCCTCGGTACTACACCATCCTCCCATGATTTATTAAAAGAGTAGCCAGTGATTTCACTAGTTCCTCCCTTAATTCTTTTAGAATTCTGGTGAATTCCATCAGGACCCATTGCTTTGTCCACCTTCAGTTTTAGAGTTCTTGCAGAACCCTTTCTTCTGTGAAAGGACTGGGATCGACCCCCTATCAAGAGTGCTTCTGTTAATTGGATTAGGCACTTCCCCTCCTCTTTGTAGAATACTGAGCAGAAATATTCATTCAGTATCCCTGCTTTTCACTGTCCCCTCTGCCCACCCATCGTTCATTCTATTCAGCCTCACTATCCCTCCTTTGTCTTTCTCGCCGCTGATGTACCTATAAAAGGTTTTTCCCCTTCTTAACTGAGTTGGCTATTTTTCCTCAGTTTGGGCCTTTGCTATTCTGACTTCCCTCCCTGCTTCCTTCTGCCTTAACTGGTACAGCTCTCTGTCCTGCTCCTTCTGTGTTTCCGTGATGCTTCCGGAATGCTATCTTTTCTTCCTGACTTTCACAGCCACCTCTTTTGAGAACCATAGTGGCTTTTTCTTTCATTTGATTTGTTTATTTGCTTCACACAAAGGCTTGTTGCCTCTGTGATGGCAGTTTGATGATTCCCATTGTTTGCTCACACCTCCTTCTAGCCTGTTTGCTAGTGCTTTTCTGAGGCGCTCTCCCATCTTGCCAAAGTCAGCTCTCCTTAAAGTCCAGTACCCCACCTCTTGTATGGTTTGACTTGTAGCTGAGTTTAACGTGAACCACACTGTTTGATGGTCACTTGTCCCCAGATGGCAACCCACTTCTAGATCTGAGATCCTCTCACTGTCCCGTTTGAGAGTACGGGTCTAAGATTGCTCCCTCATGAGTGGGTTCTGAAACTAGCTGTCTAATGCCTGTCACCTGTAGGGCATCAAGAATGGCCCTGCTCTTGGATGTGGCTGCAGCAAATGTGCTCCAGTTAACATCTGGCATATTCAGGTCTCCCATCAACAGTATCTCCCCTTTCTCTGCCATTCTAAGAATGCCTTCTATCATATCCTTGTCCATTCCCTCCCCGACATGGGGGTCTGTACACAACCCCTGTGCGGATTGTGGTGCCCTTTCCAGTCTCCAAGGTGACCCACAGTGCCTCCTCTCCTCCCTGTTTACTCTTTTGTTCAGTTGCTTTTATCCCTTCCTTTACATAGAGAGCTACTCCTCCCCCTCTTCTCCCCTGCCTGTCTCTCCTGTAGGTTATGTACCCTGGTATGTTAACATCCCAGTCATGGTTCTCTGTGTACCATGTTTCTGTGACTGCTACGATAACCAGGCATCCCTCTTCCATCAAGGTCCATCACCTAGGGTATTTGTCAAGGTGAATCCCTTCAGGGGGTCTTTTCTGCTGATTGCGGTGTTGAGATTTGGGTGCAGGGACCCATGCCCCTTCCTGCTTCTGTTGCTGATGCAGAACAGATGGTGTCACAGGGGTCAGAACTGGGACATACGCCTCCTATGCTGTACAGTCCATGTGGTTTGATGGACCAGGTCCAATTAGAGGGCTTTTCCAGCTTGCCCCAGTTTAGATTAGGGACATATGATGAAAGAAACCTCTCTGCAGCTGCAGGGGATTCCAGTAACCTAGGTGACCCCTTGATCAGGACCACAGTGTGGCCGGGTATCAAAGGGAATATTCCAGGCCTAGATTCGCAGAGGCCTTGTGAGCAAGCATAAAGGCCTGTCTGTGGGCTGAAAATTCCTGGGAGAAATCTGCATAAATGGAGATGTTTTCCCCCCTTCCATTTCAAAGAGCCTCTGGCTCTAGTCCCAATCAAGATAGGTTCTCGGTTGCAGAAACGGAGGAAGCATGCCAGAAACGGGCACAGTCTGCTCCCTGCCACTGATCATGGGACTAGAGATCTATGAGCACAATTCATTTCTAAAAGACTGGTCCCCTGCCAAACCAGGATTTTAGGAATCTCCTGCTGTAAGAAGTCAATGCAGTCTCATCCTTCGTATCCCTCTGGGAAGCTGACCAGCAAGAGATTGTTCCGGCGGCTATGGTTCTCCAAATTCTCCACATGAGTCCAGAGTAAGTGCAGGGTTACATACAGTGGATCAGGTCTTCGTAATCCACCAAATGCTGCTCAGTGACGCTGGTTCTCTGAGATAAGTCCACTATGTCAAAGGCATTGTTCTGGACTGCAAATTCTAGCTTGTCCATTTTCACAAGCAGCTCCGAGAACATCCGTCTTATTTTCAACAAGTTAGTGTCCCCAGTTTGGGCAGCCGTGCTACCATGGCGAGGATTCGACAGTGCAGACAGACCTGACCTCATGGAGAAGGGAGAATGGTTGGATATCCAAGAGTATAGGTGATGCAGAAAGAGAAATCTCCTTCCCTGGTTCGGTAAACATAGAAACATAGAAACATAGAATTTGATGGCAGATAAAGACCACTTGGCCCACCTTGTCTGCCCATTTCTCTACCTGATGGATAAGCTGCAGATTCTAGTTAATCAACAGCTTACTTCCTCCTACCCCCCACTAGAATTACCTTATGTCTGTCCCATGCATTCTTGAATTCTCTCACTGTTCCCAACTCCACAACCTCCTCAGGAAGGCTGTTCCATGCATCCACAACCCTCCCTGTGAAAAAAAATACTTACTAACATTACCTCTGAGCCGTCCCCCCTCTATCTTCAAGTTGTCGCCCCTTGTTCTTGCACATCTCATTTTCTGAATGATGCTACCCTCTTGTACTTTAATTCCCTTGAGATACTTGAAAGTTTCTATCATGTCCCCCTTCCTCCTTTCCTCAAGGGTATACATATTAAGCTGCTTTAGTCTCTCCTCGCATGTCTCCTGGTGCAGACCATGCACCATTTTGGTTGCCTCCTCTGAACAGCCTCCACTCTGTCTATGTCTTTGCGGAGATGGGGTCTCCAGAATTGCATGCACTACTCCAGATGGGCTCTCACCAACTGTCTGTACAGAGGGATAACAACTTCCTGTTTTCTACTGTTGATGCCTCTCCCTATGCATCCCAGTATCTCCCCCAGTCCTGCTTACTGCCTTCTCACATTGCTTGCCCACCTTTAGGTCATCTGATATAATTACTCCTAGGTTTCTTTTGATTTTTGTTGTTGTTATTATCTCACCCCCATTGTGTACTCTTCCCCTTGGATTTTGCTTCCCAGGTGCATTACCTTGCACTTCTTTGCATTGAATTTGAGCTGCCATATATTTTAACATTCTTCCAATTTTGCCAAGTCAAGTCAAGCCATTCCTGATAATGTGGTCAGTGGTTGTCAAGGAGCAGAATTAAGCCATGCAATCTCAGGTAATGTCAAAGGTAACAAGAGCTATAGGAATTAAGCAGCCATTTCGATCAAGCTCTGAGCCATGCCCCCAAGTTATTTTTGATTTAATAAAAAAAAGGCACACAGGTGTGAATTAGTATATACCACATAATTTAGGGAGGGATTGCAGAGTTGATTCTCTGGTTTATTGAAGCAAGTAGTAACAGCCCCAAGTCTTTAAAACTGTAAACCTCATTAACCAGCATAACTGAAAAAAGAACGCTTGGCCCAATAGGTCTCCCCACCTGAAGAAGTTCAGACTTGTAAACATGGGTTTGAACTCTGGAGCTATGTCCTTGAACCCCCCAAAAAAAAAAAAAAACTTGCAGTTATTTTTGTATGGCACCTGCTGAATCCTGAAATTCTGCATAACTTTGGCTATAGCTATCATGGAAGTCACTATCACCTTTGTAAAAGAACTTTTATTTTATTTCTGGAACAATAAAAACATTTTGAGTGTAGACATAAAAGTGCATGAATTATAATGAAACAAAATATCAAATCTACAGCGCTGCAGCAGATATATTTGTGGAAATAACTTATCTCAGTCATCTTGAGTAAACATATAAAACCTTTATTAATTACCATGCTTTATAGCTATTCTTTCTGAGGTTACTGAACTCCAGTATTTGCTTTTTATAACACTAAACTTGGAAAGGCGTCCTGTTCAGTTTGGGGCTTTAATGACTTATTCCAATGCACTGGCCATGTGCTTGCTCTACAGTATATGATCCCAGTGTCCTTGTTTGATGTAAAGATGACCTAATTACTACCATTAGAAAATATTGCCACTGCTTCCCAACACTGGGAACAAAGAGCTATTCTGTCCGTATCCCACCACCAATTTTTTTTTGTATTTTTTTGTTTGTTTAGTGGAAATAATATGAGCAGTGAGAGTGCCTTATAACATCTTTGATCCCACCTGTTTCCAGTGTTGTGAGAGATTCCCGTAGGGTGGCTTCTAAATTATTTCCTTTGTTTATTATTTTTTATTATTACTATGTAATTATTGTTATTTTTTTTTTTTTTTGTGAGTGCTTAATTTGTTTTTAAGTACCTGGTAGTGAGAGGACCTGGGAGTAATTTAAAATTGTTTTTGCTTAATTTTTGGTTGACCCCCAGGCTGTGAGAGGACCTGTGGGTTAAATCAATAAATTAAGTTTTGTGTTAGGGAGTTGGTTTAGTTTCATTTTAATTTTAGTTGTTTCTTATAATTTGTAGTTGTATAATGTTAGTTGTAGGAAGTTCGAGGGTAGTTTAGGATTAGTACTGTTTTCGTAATTTTATTATATTTATTGTTTTATAAATTGAGCAGCTAGATGTACCTGCTTGCCCCTCCTGTCTTGTGCTATTCGGCCTCCGCTCTCCATGCCCTCCACCCCTTGTCTTCACCCCCCCACCTGTTTATGTTTATCATCACTGTCGGGCGCTGGGGATTGCTTGGGGGAGTCAGGGGTGGGTGGGGGGTTGTGGACAGCGGAGTGAGCGGGGCCTTCCCATGGGGTGGTCAGGCCCAGAAGATGCCCTGGGGTGAAATGGTATCTAGAAAGTAATGATTCTGTTCCAGTTCCCATACCCAAGGGCACCTCCAGTTTGGGAGGGCAAGTAATTGGGACAACCCTCCAACCTCGTCCAATTCGGGCGTTGTTATGCAGTGCCAGATCTGTCTGCAATAAGACTGATCTTATTGCAGATTTTTTTGTGAGGGCAGATCTGGCTTGCATTACCGAGACCTTGCTGGATGGGAATGCAGCCTCTTTTTTAGAGGCCACTGTTCCCACCAGGTACTCGGTTATACACCACCTGAGATTGGATCACGGGGGGGTGGCAGTCTGTTTCAAGACCGAATTGGGCCTTACTGGTGTACCAGTTGAGGAGGCCAGGTCATTTGAGTGTAATGTGGTAGCTGGTGTAGGGTGCAGGATTTCCCTCATCTATCTTCCACCAGATGATGAGAAGCTTTTTCTGCAGGAAATAGCAGATTTTGCCACTGACGTGGCCTTGGAGTTGCCCAGACTGATGGATCTGGGTGACTTCAGTGCTTGGATCGACAATGAATCTTCACTCGTTGGTCAACATTTCCTCCAGGAGATGACATCTCTGGGCTTTACACAGGTTATTTTCTCAGCTACACACAAGGGAGGTCACTCTCTTGGCCTGGTCTTCCTCCTGGGGATTGAAGCCTCCAATTTGGTGGTGGAACCAGTCAGTTGGTCCGATCACTACTCAGTTGGGTTCAATTTTGAGGCCCCACTGGGTAGGTCGGCCCCTGTGGAGTTTGTCAGGTACTGCCCATTGCGGGACGTGGTCCCTGAAGACCTGATGGTGGTTATTGACCTCTCGTCGTTGGGCGAGTTTTGCACTGATCCTGAGCAGCTGGTAGTGGCCTATAATAGGACCATATCGGTAGCACTCGATCAGATTATGCCAGTCCATGTTCTCCCCCTTCCACGTCATCCCAGTGCCCCATGGTTTGATGGGGCTGTGAGAGGGTTGCGGAGGATGGGGCATAGGTTGGAGCGTCATCGGAGGAAGACGAACACTGATGCCGACCACCTTATTTTGCTAGAGCATTATAAACTCTACAGAACATAAATTTCCCATAAGAAGGCAAAATTCTTTTCCGGGGAAATTTCTGTCACATGGAATTGACCAGCTCAGCTCTTCAGAACTGTTGACAGACTGTGCATCCTAGCCTGTCAGCAGATCCTTCGAGTTTTTACTCAAACTAATTGTGAGGAGATCACTCGATTCTTTGCGAATAAGGTTGAAGATATCAGGAGGGAGTTCCTCCAACCTCATTCTAAGGATATTGCAGTTGATCGGTGCCCTGTCACAGAGCCTGGAGTTTCCTGGAGTGCCTTTGACCTGCCGGATCTCATAGACTCTATGAGGATCGTCCAGGAGATGCGTCCCACGTGATACTTTGAGATCAGAATGAGGAGGAGATTTAAACTTTGATTTAGACCCAACAGCTTTTTTAAAAGCTATGTTTTTTTGTCTTTTCTGTCTGTACTCTTTTTTACTTAATTTGTTCTTCATTTAAATTTTATTTTTTTTACATAGAGGGACATCAGCTGCAAATTATGCCCATGCTAGAACTGCTGCTGGATCACCATGGGATCCCACATTAGTTTTTTTTTCCTCACACCATGTGCCCCCCATACCTTCCTTGCTGTGTTATAAAATGTTTTCCTCCACCATCCCCGACCCTTGTATGTAATTATGCCCTTTTCTGTTGTCTTCCATGTGTATTCTGAGCAGTGAAAGTATACTGTACTAAACTGTATAGGTGCAGTTTTCTTTCCAGTCTGTGTATGTACTGCAGACACTGTCCAACTCCCTGACTTAAAAACATTTATTAATGAGGACAATGGTGAGGTGGTGAAGCCTGGAGAGATACTACAAAACAGGCTTACAATACATCCGAGTAACTGGTTAAAATATTAATGTTGTGATTAGTGACATAATTGTAAATCGTGATTTGTGACTGCATCTGTGACTGTGATGATAAAGAAATGCAAATGCCTACGGCTGTACTTCCCCGGTCCCTGATGAGGCGTGGCACAAAACTTCCCGACTTAAAAACACTCATTAATGAGTACAATGTTGTGGTGGTGAAGCATGGAGAGAAACTACAAAACAGGCTTACAATACATCCAAGTAACTAGTAAAAAAAATTACTGTTGTGATTTGTGACGTGATCGTAAATCGTAATTTGTGACTGCATTTGTGACCGTGATGATGGAGAAAGTGATTTGTATCATGAGTGACTCCTGATGATGGTCCTGACATAAAAATGCATATTAATGAGTACAATGTTCATGCTGAATTATGCACCACACCTGTCCAGTACTCTGAAGGGAAGCCAAAGAAACAACTGTGACTTAAGTTAGAGATGGAGATTGGGCCCTAAAGAGATGCAAATGTACAGACAGATTAAGATTGTGCTGCACACTGAAGAGATGCAGATGCAAAGGCACAACACCTAACCAGTACTCACCATCAGAAATTCAAATCTGGAAAAGAATAGCTTTGCCGGTTGGGGTGGGTCGCGGGGGGAGGCAGTGTACTGCACTGCTGCAGTAAGAGCCACTAGTACAAGTACCAGTAAAGATACCACAAAGAAGTACAAAAAATTACACAGCTACAGTGGATAGCAGGTTCACATTGCAGAAATTATGTGGCACAATAAAAGGCATCTGATTTGATGACACGCGTCACACACATACTTACACACACACTAAGTAATGCATAGCAAATTGAAAACTTCAGTAATATAACCACGTATTTTAAACAAACTAAAATTATGCACTGCTGCACCACAACAATCAGCAAAAAAATGGCAAGAATTATTGAAAATATTACTGTGTATACAGTGACACAGTTATACAAGAAAAATATCACCAAAACAGAAAGCACTGTCTTTTTCTCCAAGTTAATCTACCTACACCACAGATACACCCCTCCCCAAAGCACACTTCCACTGTCTCTCAGTACACAGACTGAATGTTGTACATTAGCATTCAAAATACACACACAAACAATAAACGGTAGATGATAAGAACACAGGAGGGTTTCCTATAATCAAACTAAAGTTTTAGCAAAAATAAATTACTCAAAAAGGCTTTTTTAACAGCTTTTAGAAGGTTTGGTTCACAGAGAGCTCTCAAAGCATATTGTCTCCTACTAGGGTTACCACCTTTTAAGAAGCCCAAAGTGGGACATTTCTTACTGAAACATGATTTTTCGCAGGACAGTACGTAACCTTGACCAGTGCAACAGACTTGTTTTCTCTATATAATCAGAATTAAGGCTAAGTATTGTAGTTTATTAGTTGCTTCTATTGTTTGTTATCATCTTGAGGTATTTTAGTTAAGGTATTGTAGTTTTCCAGAACATTAAGTGGAAAGTTAGAAAATATTTTTTCTACTATAAAATCAGGACATTTAGTATTTTTCATGTTTTTTTGCAGGACACAGCTGCCCAAATCAGGACTGTCCTGCGAAAATCAGGACAGGTGGTAACCCTATCTCCTACAGCTTCCTACACACACTCCCCCAAACTGAGTCTGTGCAGAACAATCTAGAGCCCATGTGACCTGAAATCCCATGAATCACTGCAAAATTCACCTTTGGAGCTTAAAAACAAGGTGCAGTACATTGTTTTTAATGTACTTTGCCGTCTGAATTAGTGGAGTAGTGGTTTGGGAAGGCGGAGTAACGCGAAGTCATTGTTTTCAATGGACTTCGCATTACCCATTAATAACGCAAAGTACTCCACTTCGCATTGTGGAGCACTCCTTGAATTCTCTTCTACTCCACGTTCCACTTCGTCCATCTCTAGTCATAATGTGGAAATGCTGTTCTTTTTCTTATCTGCCTTGTAGAGCACATTCATAACATAACTGAATTAGCTGACCCAGTAACAATACTCTAGTTTGCCAGCCAAGTCAAGGTTAGTTTTGTTGACTGCAGTATAAATTATAAAATGGATGAGCACTAGCACTTTTTCTGGACACACACACGTGTGTGTGTGTGTGTGTGTGTGTTTCACCTATAAATTGGTCTGTTTTGAACTGTTCTCTATTAATTATCTTTGTGTAGCATAAAGTTTTACAATCAAATAATCCATACTGCAAATTCCCATGAACAGCACCTATGTTTTACATTTTTGTATTGAAATCACTAGTATGGGTAGAACAGAGAGCTGTAGCAGCTGCTTGCAAAATGCACTGATTGTAAATGCTGAGTCTGTGAGCATTGTAGTACAGGGTTGGGGCAAGGGCTAAAGGCAGCAGCCCTAAAATGCAAACTGAAGCAAAACAACACAGCACCCCACCCAAACAAGCTGAAAAACAAAAGTAAAACACTCAGGCTCAGTAGAAATCCATTTTGAATTCATTTCAGTATGATCTTGGATACAGACAAAGTGACAGGTAGCTCACACCACACAAGCCCCACCAAACTGTATGAAATTATAAAAAAAGTATATAAAAATTAAGCAGAAGTTTTCACTAGCAGATGCTGGAGAGAGTTAAACTCCTTCAAAATGAGTAATACCAAAAAAAAAAAAAAAACAGGCACTGAGTGAACAAAAGGCAAGCACTTCCCAAATGGATTTTGTCCCAAATCTACTTAAATAGCATTGTTAAATGTCAAAAGGCCTGGTTACAACAGCCCTGACTAGACAAAAAACTACTCGGGGAGGGGTATATGCTTATACTGCTGGTTATGATGGGGATGTTATAAATATTAGAACACCTTTAAAATAAGCAGTACCAAAAAAATCCACCACTGCGTGAACAAAAGGCAAACACTCCCAAATACATTTTAAATAGCATTTGTTAATTTTCAGAAACCTCATAATCACATCACTAACTAGAAGAAAACAGGAAGGTGGGAAAGGAGGGAGGCAAGTGGGTGATATTCAAAACTGCTAATAGTGCTAAAACTATCAATAGGTTTGGCAAACACCCCCTCTCCCCTTTTCTTCTAGTCAGCGCTGTTATAGCGAGGCTTCTGAAAAGTAGCAATGGCTATTTAAAATGTATTTGGGTGTGTTAATTTTTTGGTACTACTTATTTGGAAAGAGTTCTAATGTTTACAGTCTCCCTGTAAATACCTGCAGTTTAAACTGATTTGGGACAAAACGGTTTTTGGGGATGTTTGCCTTTTGTTCATGCAGTCCCTGTTTTTTAGGAATTACTCATTTTGAAATAATTTAAATCTCTCTGGCCTCTGCTAGTGAAAACTGCTGCTCAAGTTTTACACACTTTTTTTATAAATTTGTAACCCCCCCATGCCCCTGTCCAGGGGCATAACTTTCTTTCTCAGATGTTCCAGGGCAATAGAGAAGGGGTACCCTCAAGCGTTAACATTGAGACAAATGCACTTCCAAATTAAGGCAGGGAAATAATATTCTACCTCCCAGGTGTCTTTGGTACTCATACTCTCTACCGTCTTCCTCAGTATTTGATTTTCTCCTCCCTGAAGGCTGCACACTGGGCCAGGAACTCCACGCTGTACCTCTGCTGTCCCAGGAGCCCCTACGGTCCCTCCCCAGGCGGGACGAATAATGCAACTCAAGAAAAATTAATTAAACTGAACATAAAGGGGAAAAGAAGGATTTCATTTCATTTGCTTCCCCTTTCAGTTTAAATAAGGCACATGACCACTATTTCCTCCCCAAACTGGCTTTTATTCTGCACCTGTACCACAAATGATTCCAGAAATACAGGGGTCACATATTACATTTTAAATAGATAAAGTAGCTCCATGGGGCTAAAAAAGGTTTTTACAAACCACTGGCTGGACATTCTAAGGCAGCAGAAATGATGGATACAAGGCAGTCACAAGCAAGGAGTCTTCTTCTGTCTGCCTCTCTCTCTCTCTCTCTCTCAGATGCTTTATGCAAGACTTACTTAAACTCAGATCCTTGCAGTCTCCTGGCTTGTGAGGATCTGGTAAGCCAACACTTTGGTTTTCCTTTCTCACCTGGGTCACTCACTTCCTCACTGTCACTGGTCATCCCCCCAAACTCTGGAATAGGAAAGAGAGCTGCCTCCATCACCTGGACCTCTGGGTGCTGGCCCAAGCCACAGGCCTTCCAGGAATTTTACTGACAACCCATGCCCATGATACTGTTACTACAGTTGGCACTGTACCCGGCGCTAATACAACACCTGCCAATCCCACTTGGCTCTGCCTCAACACCTCCCTTCTCATGGGTGGCCCTAATCACTCTGGATTCCACTGGACATCTTCCTCGTGGGTCCCCTGCCAGGCTCACATCCCGCTTTTCACCACCTGGGCTTGAATTAAGCTCCAGCATGAAGGCTGCCTTCCAAGATCTGCCAAACAGCATGCAACCTGCCCTGCCTTTATGTTCTGGCACCTCAAGGCCTGCCCCTTCAAAGCAGGCCCCATAAAATTGTGTGAAAGGTCCCCCTGGCTCCCTCTACAATTCCATGCCACCCTGCCAGACTGGGTACAAGGGAGCCACTGCCACTAGCTCCTCTCCTGGGAGGGCCCTGCCACTGACCTCCCAGCCCTAGTGACCTGGGGATGCACCTTACTAGGGATCTCTAAGGGTGTCTACACTTTCCTGGCCTACAAAGTCACCTACTGTCCCTATCCCAATGACACAGGACCTGGCTACATATTTCTTCCATGGATCTCCATTCCCCCAACTCCTCATTGACCACGACACATGAAAAACCCATAAAGACTTTGCTTTTTATGGGGGGGATTCCCTATTGGCCCTCTTGGACTGCTGAACTCCCTCACTTGTACACCTCATCTGCTCCTAACTCTATGCTTCCAGCCCCAGACTTAATGCCTGGGCTGGAAAAGGCCCTGATACTTCCTGTCTGATCCCTTATATGCTCTCTAAATCCTACTCTCTGCTGCCACCTTGAGGCATCCAGCAGCCGATATCCCCCAGAGCACTAACACATTCCCTAGCCTGGGGGGGGGAGGAGGGGGAAAGGGATGCCTAAATTGGAATATAAGCCCCTCTTTAGAGATGGGGCTTACACTCATCCCCCACCCAAAAAATTATCCCCTTCTGGGAGTGATGGCAAGGGCCCAGTGATGGTCTCCTCCCATCAGACTAGGTATGCACTCTCCTCAGCCTTTTGGCATTAAACACACCATGCCTGGCCACAGGCACCACCCAGCCTACCTTCCTAGCCCAATAAAGTTCTAAAATTCCTAAAGCCTACCTGAGCTAGGAGATAATCTAAATGGATAGCTACAACCTTCATTATTTCAACAATTGCAATCATTTCTCATAATGATCAACCATTTCAATTTTAAGCATCTGAAAACAACAATAATGAGGTGGAAACTGTTTAGCTATCCCCAAAGGTTTCCCACCAAATTTTAAAACAAGTATCACTGTGTACAGCGCAAGCCACTCACTCACACATTCTCACACATATCCTTTCACCAGTCTCCCAAACATGTTTTATCATGCTCACAACATCAACATTATAATTTTTGAACCTCAGGACCACTCCCTAGTTAGCTGAATGGGAGGTCTTTACACTTTTATCAGCTGGAACATTAAAGGGGGCCCAAGACAGGTATAAGAGGTTGATAATTATGTGCCATCTTCAACATCTTAAAGCAGGAGTAGTCTATTTATAAGAGACGCACGTTCGGAGGGAAGATATCTCACTCTTTAGAAGAAATTGGGTAGGGCAGATCTTTGGCTCAGGTATCTCCTCAAAACAGGGAGGAGTTGCAATATTAATTGCTAAAACAGTCCCTTTTAAATTGGTGCATGAATGCTGGGATCCAGATGGATGTTATATTATTCTTTAGGGTATTGTAGAATCCTACCCGGTCCTGTTGGGCTCCGTTTACAGGCCAAACAAAGACTCTCCCCAATTTTTCACTCAGTTGCTGACCCGAATTGTCTCAGACTCTCCTAAATTAACTGTCCTAGGAGGAGACTAGAATTTGGTTCCCCAAACTGACCTGGATAGGTCAGATCATAAGAGACCTGGACTGACCCCAGCTCAATGGGCCCTAAGAGATCTAATGCAGGGCACTGGCACCATAGATGTTTGGTGTATACTAAATCCCTCAGAAAGACAATATATCTATTTTTCCCCTCCACATAACACATTCTCCTGAATTAACTACTTTCTCATTAGCTCTTTTGGCCTCCTCAGCTTTATAAATGCTTCAATACATGCTAGAGTCTTGTTAGATCACTCCCCTATCAGTATTTCCTACCTGTTGGGGCCAGGGATCAAGCTAGACTCTATATGGCATTTAAATACCCAGCTTCTGCAACCTTCTGACTCCCTTACTCATATCCAAGACTTTATTACCTCCTTCCTGGAGACCAATATGGGCTCTGTGGATAGAACAGAAAACATATGAGCTGCCCTCAAGTGTGCCCTGCGTGGTGAGTTCATACATCTAGCAGTAATCTGGACCTGTAAAGCTCAGGACCAGCTAGATTCACTGCTTACTGACATAACCCACCTGGAACAACTTCTCAATCATTTTTCCAGTGCCTCAGAATGGGCTAATCTGCATGTTCTGAAATCACAGTATTCTGACCTTATGGCACAGAAGGCTGAGCTTGCCTTGCATCATACTAAATTAAAGCATCTAGAATCTGGGGAAAGGGCTGGCAAACTTTTAGCACTTAGGTTACGGCAAGCAGAATCCACAAGGTTTATCCCATCTCCACCCATCAAGAGATGATGCTGTAGTCTCTGACTCCAGAGGTACTTCCAAGATCTCTACTCAATGGAATCAGCATCTTGTCCTCCTGACCATGCTATTACAGCATATTTAAACTCTGCTAATCTTTCCCAATTACCTTCTACCACTACTGTATCTCTAAGTGCTCAGATAAAGTTAAGTGAGGTGCGACGGACCATCAATTACCCGTAGATAAGGCCTGTGGGCCAGATGGCCTTTCTAACAACTTTTATAAGTCCTATTTCGCTCAATTAGCTCCCCTTCTAATGGACACTTTCAATTTCTGGTTTGAGGAAGGAGTGGCAGACCCTACTTTTATGGAGGCCCTAATCACTGTTATCCCAAAACCAGGGAAAGACCCACTATACCCTGAAAATTACCATCCTATATCATTATTAAATACAGATGTAAAAATCCTAGCTAAGATCTGGCCAATCGCCTTGTCCCGATTATGGGGGAGATTATTGGCCATGGACAGGTGGGCTTTATGTTAGGGAGAATATCAGGAGACCACATGAGGAAACTACTTCATCTTATGTCAGTGTCCGGAGAGTCCGACAAGCCAGCGGCTCTGGTCTCCCTTGACACCAAAAAAGCTTTCAACCGGGTCTCCTGGGGCTTCCTCTTTGCCTCCCTTCATCATTTCAGTAAGTAAGTAAGTAAGTAAAATTTATTGATATAAGGTGCCCTTCCTGAGCTCAGGGCACCTTTACAATACAGCACATTAACAGATTAAAATCAATAAAATTAATAACAATTCAACAGCAATCACTTAATAAGACCCTAAAAATGCATGGCTAAATAAATGCGTTTTTAAGGATTTTTTAAATCCTTCCACAGTCAAGCTATCTCGTATCAGTCGAGGTAGAGAATTCCACAGGGTAAGTGTCATAAAGGCAAAAGATCTTCCTCCAGATGTTTTCAGGGATACCCTGGGAATCTCTAGCAATCCCTCGCCAGAGGATTGGAGTGAGTGGGAGAGACAGTAGTAAGACCGGAGTTCTTTCAGGTAGTGAAGTCCTAACTCATGCAGGGCCTTGTAGGTCAGAAATGCAATCTTGAAGGAGATCCACCACTGTATGGGCAGCCAGTGCAGTTCACACAGCACAGGTGTTATATGACTGGATCTAGAGGTTCTAGTCAAAAATCTGGCCGTCGCATTCTGCACTAGCTGCAAGCAGCATATATCCACCCCCGATAGCCCTAGATAAAGACATTGCAGTAATCAAAATGACTGGTGACAAAGGCATGGACCAAGGTAGGAAGATCTTCTGGTGGGACTAAGTGTTTCACCCGGGCTATATTCCTTAGATGGAAAAAGGAGGATTTGACTACAGCTGACACCTGCACCCTCAGGGTCAGGCCCTCATCAAATTCCATGCCCAAGTTACGCACCTGGGCTGAGGCCATAAGCGGGGTCCCCCCCAAGATATAAACCTGAGGGTTTCCCTGCCCATGCCCCTGTCATTCTAAAACCAGGGTCCACCACCAATACCTCTGTTTTACTCAAATTCAACCAAAGCCAGCTGGTACTCATCAAGTTCAGGGCAGCCAGTGAGGGGCCGAGGAGTGAATCCCTGACACCACTCTCTGTGATCTGCCCTCAAGGAAAGATTGAAACCAACTGAGGACTACCCACCTCAGTCCACAGAAAAAACACAGGCACTCGAGCATCACCTCGTGATCCACAGTGTCAAATGCTGCTGAGAGATCTAGGTGAACCAAGTGGAATGGGCTGTCCGATCTCTCGCCATCAGGAGATCATTTAGTACCCACACCAGGGCTGTCTTGGTGCTATGCTGTTTCCTGAAGCCAGACTGGAGAGGGTCATAGATATTGTGGCTGGTTAAATGATCCTCCAGCTGCAAGGTGACCACCTTCTCAATAACTTTCCCTACAAAGGGTAAGTTTGAGACTGGTCTGTAGTTAGCTGGGCAGTCAGGATCAAGGGATGGCTTTTTCAAAAGGGGGCATACTAACACCTCCTTTAAGTTATCTGGAAAGATCCCTCTCTCCAATGAAACTGCAACTATCCCAGCAAGGACCAGGCCGATGACCTCTACACACCCCACTAGTAGATGTGTAGGGCCCAGATCCAAACTACAGTAAGTTGGTCGCAAAGTCTGGAAAATCCTCACTATATCCATGACTGCCAGTTGGCTAAAGGTGAACCAAGTCAACTGGGCATTAGTACCACCTGATTGACCAGTGCAAGGTCCAATGGGAAGGCGCTGGCTGATCTCATCCCTGAAACTCCTCACACTGTACTTGTGACAATACCCGATTGGCATGGAGACAGAGTGGATTGCACAGTCTGCCCACAGTCCAGAAGAGCTGGACTGGCCTATTCTTCACTGTAGCAATTTCCCTGGACAGGAACTCTGCCTTCTTATGGGAAATTGCTAATTGGTAGATCTTATAATGATCCACCGATGTAAGTTTATCCACCTCCAGGCGAGTTTTCCGCCAGCGCCTTTCCAATCTTCGCCCTAGTCTCTTCAGCTCACAGATCTCCCTATTAAACCAGGGGGCCTCCCCAGGTGAAGAGTAAGAGGGTGAACATGTGTTGGAGCAATGACACCCAAGGACCCCATGACAGCCCTATTATAGGCCAACACTAAGCACCCCGGGTCAGTGCTATCCATTGGAAATCCCGAGAAGTCCAGCTCCGTCATTAGGTCCTCTGAGGTAACTCCTCTCAAAGGACAGAACTGTATAAACTCCTTAGGGGCAGACCTACTTCGGAGGCTGCAAAACTGAATTTCAGGGCGTGATTGTCAGACCAACTGATAGGCTCCACCTCCACATCGGAGATCTCCATCCCCAGATGGAACACCAAGTCCAATGTGTGCCCCCCATCGTGGGGCAGAAGTAATAACCTGTGTCAGGCCCAATGAATCCATCAATTGGAGGAGGTTTTGTCCAAATGGTGAGAGTTCATCGTTGACCCAGGCACTGAAGTCCCCCAGGATTAACCATCTGGGGGACTCCAATACCATCTCAGTGATGAAGTCCACAGCCTCCTTCAGTAACTCCCTCCCATCACCTGGTAGACGGTAGATGAGAAGGGGGGTCATATAGCCTTCATCTGCACCCTCTATACACTCAAAGGAGTTGGTGTCTCCAACTGGCATCTCCCTGAGATCCAGTTCCTGTCTAAAACATACAGCAACCCCCCTACTCCTATGGTCCACTCTCGGGCAGTGAATCACCGAGAACCCAGCTGGAACCACAGACTCCAAAATAGGGCCCACACTTCCATCCAGCCAGGTCTCAGTGATGCAAGCCAGGTCAACAGAAGCAACAAGATTTGCAACCACTGAGGTCTTATTCCTAATTGACCTGGCATTGCTTAACACCACGCGAAAGGGAAGGGAATCCAAGAATGGCCCACTTCCTGCCTGACCAAGTCAAAGCCCTTGGGTATGGGCACAAGGCAAGGATAACCTTGTTCCTGTGCCCATTTTACCACAGGGCATCTCCTGGTTCTCACTGTCTCTATCTGCCCGCTTATTTCCCATCCTCCCCAAGAGTTCCAGGATCTCGACTCCTTCCGCACCCTCGTCTCAAGATGCCAAAGACTCGTCATCTATTACACACTTCGGCAGGGAGCGGAGAATGTTCAAAAGGATGAAGATCCTTTAGTCTTGAGGGGGAGTACTGCCTGACCGTGTCCCTAATGCCCGAGCACACATTTCAAACACACTCACAACCCAGTCTGTCCCTCCTGATTATATTAAATGGGTCCAAATTCTGTACACGTCCCCTACAGCCAGGGTTTGGTGCAATGGTTGTCTTTCTAATCCCTTTACTATTCAGCGTGGCACCTGGCAGGGTTGTCCACTTTCCCCTCTGTTGTTTAACTTATACCTGGAACCCTTAATTCGTAGGCTAATTAACTTCCCTGCTCTGACAGGTATCCAGGTAGGGAGTAAACAGTACACTCTTTCAGCGTTTGCTGATGGCTTGCTACTACACTCGGAAGACCCACAAATTACTATCCCTGTTTTGTTAATGGAAAAAAGTGACTTCTCTAAAGTCTCTTTTTATAAATTAAATCTCTCTAAATCTAAGGTTCTCCCACTGAATAACCGAATGGTCCAAGCTGACCTGGGTCTTTCTTGGGAACCCAACTAACTGATATATTTGGGCATTAAAGTCTCCTGAAGCATCCCAGTCATGGTTTTGGAAAACTTCACCAAGCTGTTACACACTTTAAAATTAGACTTAGATAAGTGGAACGCTATACCTCTCTCTCTTTGCGGGCTGATCAACATTATCAAAATGAATGTGCTTCCCCACCTACTATATCCAATGGGTATGCTGGGTTTCTTCTTCCCTAAAATCTGGTTCACTCAGCTCCAAAGTATCTTTAATGATTTTTTATGGAAGAAAACAGGGGTTTGCAGGGCCTATAGTAAGCTTACCACCCTCAAATTACAAAGTGGCCTAGCACTCCCCTCCTTCTTCACCTATTATGGAGCCCAGCATATTACCAAGATAGAACTCTGGACAACTAGGACAGCCACTCAGGGATTGCATGGATATACCCTCTTATGGCTTGAAATTGAAAGATCTCGAGTAAATAAATTCTAATGTTCCCTAACAGCCCTTACTTACTCGTCTCCTTCTCAAATTCCCCAGTCTCTAAGGAATACCCTGATAGGATGGTGACTAAAGGCCCTGCACCAAATCCAAGTCCACCTTTCAGTGAACTAGCATGGTTCTCGTGAGCAGCCCATCACAGGCAACCCTCATTTCTAGACTAGCCACTGTTGTATCCCACCCTCCTTCTGGCCTTCCTGAGGGCTTATATTCTTTCTGCATTCCTGACTGACAATGAAATAACTCCCTTTCCTACTTTCCAGCTCCAAGTACAGGTTCCCAATAGAGATTCCTTTAAAGTTTTACAAGTTAGGGAGGCAATCCTATTCTTTTTGGGATGGAAACCTTGGCCCTCCCCATCCAGAGAAGAACTATTGGCCCTCCCCATCCAGAGAAGAACTATCTTCAATTTTCAAGGTAGCTGACAAGTCGCATGCAGTCTCTAGAGTATATAAACACCTAAAATCCCTAGGCTCTCAACTCCCTTCTGGTATCTGTTACTACTGGGCTCAAAAACTATCTCTTCCTGCTGAAGTGACTGTCTGGAAGAAGGCCTGGTGTTCAGTATACAAATTTATTGTATCCTGTTTAACATCATGTACAACCTCTACGATACCCCGGTAAAGCTTCATAAGATGGGTAAGCCCCATTATGTCCCCATTGTGGAGAAGCCTCTGGAACATTATTTCATCTGTTATGGAGTCGCCCCAAATCTCAAATTTTTTGGAACTCCATTAAACAGGTGCTCAACCCACTTTCAGGTCTCAGACCTCTTTTTACTCCAGAGAGTTGTTTCCTAAATATATTCCCTTCCAGAACCCATAGGATAAGGAAAGCCCATCTTGTGCTAATAGAGGCCACAGCAAAATTAACCATGTTGAGGCACTGGATAGAGGATTCTCTTCCTCCAGTGATGGAATGCTACTGTGAAGTACTACTTGCAATCAAACTTGAGAAAAGCATAGCCCACATGTATAATAGACCTCAGGCTTTCCAGGCTGCTTGGGAACCCCTTTATACCCTGTTATCACGATGGAAATCATAAGTTATTACTTTTTCTCTCGAGGACCCAACATGATTCAGGGCGCCAGCACTGGGGAGGATGGGAGGCATGGGGGAGTGGGGGATTGTTTGTCTTGTAAGTATGATTAGTGTATGTTGTATATGTATATGCAGTTTACCTTGTCACTTGATCTTGCTTTGTACCATGGACTGCAAAAATTGAATAAAGTATATTAAATTAAAAAAAAAAGAAGAGAAAAAACTATATACAGTCACCATACCAGCTTTGTAGAGCAATTGTCCTGGCACAGTCCATAATTTCAAAATCAGAAGGCCTAGGTTGCAGGCCTCCCACCCTAAAGGGAAGTAATATGCTGGGTCTGGCTTAGTGGTCACATCTCCAAAGGAATCCTGGTCCAGAAGATAGTACTTGGTCCTAGTTCCAGATAAGTCCTGGACCATAGTAAAATGCTTGAACAAAGTCAAACCAGACCAGGTCCCTGTGCGACACATTGACCATGCCTGCTGGAACAACTGCTGAGATGGGGCACCTCCTCCACCTGAATGATTCATTAAACGTTTCACCTGCTCCTTAAAGACCTAGTCCTCCCACATCTCCTCAGTTATGTCCCAAATCCATTCTGGCACTTAAGGATAATTCAAATTAGGATATTCTACCTATAACCTCCTGTGGACCCACCTTTCGGCCTGGCTCCATTTTGGCAGGTCTCTCATGCTGGTCCTCCTGACTTGTCCCATTGGTAGCCATATCCCCCATCGATATTTCAGGTTCAACGGGTCACTTGGGTTCAACCCATCCATCCGGGTCCAAAGAGTCTTAGCCTGGAACAGGAGCTGTGGGGTGTTATCTCCAAAGGTGATAACAGGGTGCTGGTAGGGCCTAGAGATGGTCCTTACCACCATATGGTCCTGGAAGTGAAACTGTCTGAAAACATATTTTTCTTCATCCAGCTCCTTTAAATCTTTTTGACCACTAACACTCATTCTGGCTGATACTGGTGCAGGCCCAGGCTCGGTGCCACTCTCCATAGGTTTAATTTTAAACTTGGCTCCTGAGGCAGGCTCTGAGTTGCTTGACAGGTCCTGTGGGCTACCACCTGTCAGGGGCCATGGCAAGGGTCCCCCAGGCCCTGGAGGATCTTTGATCGATTGTCTGAGGCCCCTGTCCCTCCCTCTGCCACTGGGATAGCCAGTAGCCAGCAGTGGGGAGTGGGGCAGATGGCTGTGTCCCCATCATCATTTTCTTTGACTGGTGCACCTGCATCTGCACCTTCCGCTTAAATAGCCTCCACTGTTACATCCAGGGATTCACTTCGGGTCTCATCCACCTGGGCACAGGTGGTTTCTCCTAAGGACAGTCTCTCAAACCCCACAGAATCTCCACTAGCTGGTGACCATGATATAAATGAGCTGGTGGTGGAACTGGGAGCTTACATCCCCAAATTTGGAACTGGTGACCTGCCTATGCAATAAGAGCATACAGACAACCTGGCAATTGCTTCCCCCATGAAAACACACCTTATACAACAGTCATTTTCTTTGCCTTTTCCCCCAGCTTTCCAGAGCCAGGAAAGCAGTGAGGCAGGAACTGTAGCCAGGAGTTCCTCCTGGGGGGTCACTTCGGGTCTGTCTGCAATCTCTGCTGCCACAACATGCTGCCAATCCATGGTGGATGCCTGAATTCAGTCTTTTCCCCTCCCAGTTCTCACCTTACAGATAGCTCAAAGTTTGTTTGCTTCAAAATATGGGCAGCCCAGATCACTTGCCTGACCGTGGATGCACCCAAGAAAAAATAGTCTTTTTTTTTCTTTCCTCTCACTAGCATTATTTCTCCTGCTGCTGCTGGTCTCCACTCTCTCTCAGCTCCACTAACTTCCATCTCCCTAAGATGGCACCTCTGTTTACAGCTGCTTTAGCTCCTTCTTGGCCATTCTCCAGTCGGAACCCTGCCTGAGGGTCATGTGACCAGCGAGTCACACGAGCACATCCTCAACAGCAAGCCAAGGCCTATGCCTGCTCCAGGCCTACTTCCACAGCATTTCTTTCTGAGCAACAGGGGCCAACCAGGCTGGGAAGCATTGGCACTGCAACAGACCGCAAGGCTAGGGGTCTGGCAGCATTTTTGGGGTTCAGGGAACATCCTGGATGAGCCCCCACAGTGTAACCCCCCCATCCATGCCCCCATCTAGGGATATAACTTTCTTTCTCAGATGTTCCAGGGCAACAGAGAAGGGGTACCCTCAAGTGCTAACATCGAAACAAATGCACTTCCAAATTAAGGCAGGGAAATAATATCCTACTTCTCAGGTGTCTTCAGTACTTGTGCACTCTATCTTCTCCCTCAGTATTTGATTTTCTCCTCCCCAAAGGCTGCATACCGGGCCAGGAACTCCACACTGTACCTCTGTTGTTTCAGGAGCTCCTACAGTCCTGCCCCAGGTAGGATGAATACTGCAACTGGAATGCAATTCAAGAAAAATCCCCCTTTCAGTTTAAATAAGACACATGATAACTATTTCCCCCACAAACTGGATTTTATTCTGCACCTGTACTGCAAATGATTCCAGCAATACAGGGGTCACATAATTCATTTTAAATGGATAAAGCAGCTCCATGGGGCTAAATAACTTTTTCATAAACCACTGGCTGGACATTCTAAGGCATCAGCAATTATGGATACAAGGCAGTCACAAGCAATGATTTTTCCTCCCAACTTGCCCAGGAGTTCATCCGTCCATGGCAACGGGTGGGCGTCTGACTTCGTGACTGCATTCGGTACACAATAGTCCACACAAAAATGAGTAGAGTCATCTGACTTGGGAACAAGGACTATGGGTGAGGCCCAGGGGGCTGTGGGATTTCTGGATTACCCCTAAATCCAGCATTTCCTCCACCTCCTTCCTAATGTCCTTTTTTGACAGCCTCTGACACCCAATATGTTGTTCGCCGTATGGGTGCCTGCATCCCTGTCTCCATATCATGCGTTGCTAAGGGGGTTGGTCCAGGCTTGGTGCTATACGGTGGGGCAAAGTCTGCTAAAACCTCCCTTATTGCCTGGATCTGGTCTGGGGCCAACTGGGGTGACAATTTAATTGCCTCCACAGATAACTCCCACTTGCTTTCTTCCAGCAAGTCCAGAAGGGGGTCTCCTTTGTCCGTCCCCTCCCAAGGACTACACACTGCAAACACCATGTCAGCCTTATTAGCATATATGGCTTCATCATGTTGACATGGTACATCCTTTGTGCATGTCATCTGTCAGGTAACTCTATAATGTAGCTTACATTATTTACCTTTCTGACTACTTTGTTTCATCCTGCCCACTTGGCCTGCAGCTTGTCTTTCCAGACTGGGATTAAGACCATGACTTCTTGACCCACCATGTACGAGCGAGCTCTGGCTCTGCAGTCATACTACACATTCTGTTTTTGTTGGGCAGCTGCCAGGTTGCTCTGGGCTGTCCCCAAAAGCTCCTTCAGCCTTTTCCTTAACCTAAGGACATAATCCACTATCAGAGTTCCCTGGGTGGTGTGCTTGCTTTCCCAGTCCTCCTGAATAAAGTCTAGGGGCCCATGTACCCTTCGTCTGTATAACAGCTTGAAGGGGGAAAACCCTGTCGACTCTTGGGGCACCTCCCTGTATGCAAACAACAGGTGGGGAAGGTATTTCTCCCAGTCCCTCCCATGCTATTCTGCAAATGCTTGGAGCACTGACTTAAGGGAACTGTTAAATCGTTCCATGAGCCCATTGACTTGTGGGTGACAAGGTGTCTTGCATCTCTGCACCACCCCACACTTCTCCCACAAACATTTGATCAGGTCCGACATGAAGGAACCTCCTTGATTGGTGATAACCTCCTGTGGAAAACCAACACGGGAGAAAATCCCTAGTAAGGTATCTGCCACTTTGTCTGTCCTCAGTGAGGATAGGGTGCCTGCCTTTGTGTACTGGGTGGCATAATCCACCACAGTCAGGATGAACCTCTTCCTGGAGGAGCTGGGGGTATTTAAAGGCTCCACAATATCCATTCCCACCCTCTGAAATGGCTCCTCCACTATGAGCAATGGAATTATGGCTGCTTAAGTTCTCTTACCCGCTTTCCCTATTTCTTGGCACCAGTGACACGACTTGTAATACTCCTTCACCTGCTGGGTGAAGTTGGGCCAACAGAAATTCTGAGCCAATCGCTGCATAGTGCACATGATTCCCAGATGACAGGACATGGTAATATCTTGTGCAGTCTTGAGCAACTGTTCCCAGTACCCCTTGGGAACGACAAGCTGCCTGCCTATCACCCCTCCCTCTGTCTTAGCATCCTGAGTATACATCAGTCCATTGTCCCAGTAAACGTTATGTTTCCCGTCGCCTCCCTGTGCTCCATCAGAGTCTGCCCAAGCCGTCAGCTTCTCTAGACTAGGGTCACTTTTCTGAGCAGATACAAACTCCTTACACATTCCCAAGGCATGGGACAGGTCCCCTTTGGTTTCTAAATTAGGGTCCCTGGCTCTAGCATCAGAGCACTCAGGATCACTGCCGTCCCTAACCCTCTGACAATGGGTCACCCCTCCTTCCTCAGAGTAACCCTCCTTAGCTGTTTGGTTAACTGCTACCGGGGAAATTTCTACCCCCCCCCCTTTCATTAGTCTCCATATCAGGAGACCCAGGCTGGGGAACCAGCCTCCCAGTGGTTTCCACAGTGGCTTCTATGGGGTCCAGGGAATCACAATTTTCCTTTGCTGCTTGGCTGCAGGTAAATGTACACACCATCCCCTGTTTGAGATTATTGCCAATGATTTCATCAACAGCTAAATTTTCGGCTATGGCAACCTTTTGTACAGTCCCCCAATCTCAACCCAGTCTAGGAGTACACTAGCAAGTGGCAAGGTTTTCTCTGCCCCAGTGAATCCTCATACAGTCACAGATTGATTGGGTATAAGCTGACCATGCTCTACCAGATCCCCTTTTACCAAAGTCAGGGATGCCTCCGTATCTCTTAACCCATGTGTCAGTACATCATTCACAGTGACTGGGTGCATGTGTTTCCTCATATTGACTGGCATACTTTCAGGGACACACAAACAACCCACTTCTTTTTGAGCACCACTTGGTGTACTGCTTGTCCTTTTGGGACACTGTCTGGCAATATGCCCAGTTTCTTTGCAAACCCAATATTAATTTCTTTTCTCAGGTAATCTTTTCTTTGAAACCTGGGGCTACCTGGTTTTGGTGGAGGCAATGAGGGTTTTAACTGTCCTAAAGGCACAATTTTCCCTATCTATGTTGTCATACCCACCCCATTCACTCTCAGAGCAGGTATGCTCCTGGCATAGCAGTCTGAGAGCTCAGCAGCCTCCTGTACTGTTTTTGGATCTCGGTCTTCCAGCCAGGTTTTCAGCTCTGCTGGGCATGCCCCCAAAACTGCTCTAGCAGTACAGCATTTTCAATTTTATCTACAGAGTTTGCTTCAATTCCTTCCCATCAATGTTTTAAAAACTGACGTTGTTTCATGGCTCATAACTCATGCCAAGGCTTCTCCTGAGCTTACAGAATTTAACTCTGTATGCTTCTGCAGTTAATTCATACTTTTTTTAAAAGTGCAGCTTTAAGTTTGCTGTAATCATTACTGTCCTCATTGTCCATTTGACCCAATGCATCCTGAGCTTTCCTGGTAAGTAGTGGGGATAGCTGGAAGCTCCAGGACCATCTGGGAATATTTTCCAGAATGCAAACTTTTTCAAAGGAATTTAAAAAGGCATCCATATATTCCCCCTCTATAAATTTGAATATCAATTTAGAATTTAGTTTGTAATCCAGTCCTGTAGTTTCCATTAAACCCAGGTCACTTACCTGCTTTGGTGATGGTGTTTGGAGTCGTAGCTTCTCCAGTTCATGTTGCCTGTGCCGCACATGCTCTTTACGGTCAGCTTCTTGCTGCTGTCATTCATCCTCTTGCTATTCTCACTCAGTTTCTTGCTGTTCTCACTCAGCCTCGCGCCGCTATCTCTCCACCTCTCCCTAAAGTTGTCATTCTCTTTCCTCTCTTTCCATCTCCAGCTTTCTCTGTTTAAGCTCGTTTTGCTGCTGGGCTTCGAACCTTTTCTGTTCAAACTCCAGCTCCATTCTCCACAGCTCCATCTGTAACCCAATTGCTTTTGGCTCCAGCATGCTGGTAACCTTCCCCTGCTGCTGTGGCCCTTGGCTTGCATTGGCCCTGCTGTCCTCCTCACTGCATCTGGACACTGTACTGGACACTGGCCCCTCCACGCCCAAGGTTTGGTTCTTTCCAGTCACAGACTGTGACTTGAGGTTCTGGCATCTGCTACCATCTGAGCCTCCATGAGGTTCTGCTTGTTGGCTATCCCCTCATGCAAGACTCCTCTCTCCTTGCACAAATGTCTCAGGTAGTCAGCAGTGTGCTTGCTGTAGTTGGAAGCCATCTTCTACCCTAACTACGGCTACTCTAACTTGCTACAGGAAAAAAAATAAAACAGGTAGGAACTTTGACGATAAGCACAATGATATAATTCTGTTAACTTTTTAAAATCACTGTCTTATTTTGTACGTGAGCTGTACAGTATTAATCTGATACACTGAACTGTTAAAGCTTGTTACCAAATATTTTTAAATCACACTGCTGCCAACCATATCTGTCACAAATGCACTCCACAGGTCAGGCCCTCTGCTCCCACAGTGCCAACCTCAGAGAGCAATAGTGTGAACAGTTGACAGACAGGGTAACCCTCCTGTCTATTTTGGGTCTGAATCACCTATTAACCTTGAGTTCTGGAGGGAGTGAAAATGTGAACCTTATGCTAGCATATACAATTTTCAGGCTCAGATATGTACCCTCTTCAGGAATGCAGTACAATCCTCCATCCAGGGGCACCAAGCCAGGTTTCCAAAATGCACCCTTATAACTCTATATGAGATCTAGGTATTTCTTACCTTTAAGTAAGCTTAGTAACACCATTCAAGTTCTTATCAGCTGTCAGACTTAAACACAGGTTCAGCACTCACATATAAAATAACAGAAAAGAGCACAGGTAGTATTTAAAAGAAAATATTATTTACTAAAAAAATGGTAAAACAGGTAAAATCAAACACAAAACAATTCAATCATCATCCTACAGTCATATAAGAAAAACAATGGGAAGTTACAGAGTACAAAATCCTACCACAAATACTTTTAGTTCTTTCCTATCTAGTGTTACTCTTTTAAGTGCTTTCAAGTCCAGAGAACTATCTCTCTCAGAGTCCAAAAATCATATATCACACTTTCACCAGATGCAGGATCATTTCAGGATGCATCTCCCCACCCCTTTTGTGAGGGCAGTTAGACCCTTTCTTAGAGTTAATTCTTAGCATACTTTTCCTTAACATAGTTATCTGCAAGGATGTACAGTAAGTTCTTATTGTGAAAAATCAGCAATTAGCCATTTCCCAAATATGACAATCTGTGATCAAACATTTCTCTTTGATGTCTGCTGTTTTTTTTTTGTTTCCCAGAGAAGATCAAAGGTTTTACAATGTATAATACTGTGCTTTTATCAAATGGCCTGTTCCTTCAGGAAATCATACAAGTTTATGAGGCCTACAGTAGTAGCCACAGACATTGCCAGCTATTTCCAGATATTGCACAAAATTTCTAAAGAGTTTATCTCTGCTGCCCCTACTGTGGAAATGGAGAAAGCAGGCGATATCTCTGGAAATATCACAGAAATTTCGGGAAATAACTGGCAGTGCCTGTGGCTGCTACTGTATATGCTGGCAGATGGCCAGAAGCTTTAATTAAAGACAGAACAGGAACCTCTTGATTAGGTTTCTCTTCACTAGTCAATTTAACACCTCCTAGCTTTTTACACTGAC
The DNA here is from genome assembly GCA_016271365.2 of Neoceratodus forsteri. Classification (NCBI taxonomy): domain Eukaryota; kingdom Metazoa; phylum Chordata; order Ceratodontiformes; family Ceratodontidae; genus Neoceratodus; species Neoceratodus forsteri. The sequence goes on along the minus strand of CM028134.1, from coordinate 311,074,659 downwards.
ACCTGAGGTCAAAGGTCACTTGTCACTGCTGACTGGATTGTCAGGCAGACAAGCACATAACACAGACAATTTATTTATAATACAAATATTATACAATAATAATATTAGAGGGTTTATCACATCACAAGCTGCCTCCCCCAACTGGACCCCTGGTCACTGGCCCAAGCCACAGGGCTTCCAGGAATTTTACTGATGACCTAGGCCCCCAACCCTCTTACTTCAGTTGGCACTGTACCTGGTGCTAATAGAACATCTGCCACCCCCATTTGGCTCTGCCTCAGCACCTGTCTTCTCACAGGTGGCCCAAATCACTCTAGATTACACTGGTCATCTTCCTTGTGGGTCCACTGCCAGGCCCACACCCCCTTTTCACTGCTTGGGCTTGAGTTAAGCTCCAGCACAAGGGCTGCCTTCCAAAGTCTGCCAAATGGCCTGTGACCCACCCTGCCTTTATGTACCAGTGCCTCAGGGCCTGCCCCTCCAAAACAGGCCCCATAAAATTGGATGAAATGCCCCCCAGTTCCCTCTACAACTCCAGGCCATCCTGCCATGCTGGGTATGAGGGGAGCCACTGCCACTGGCTCCCTCCTGGGAGGGCCCTGCCACTTTCCTCCCAACCCTGGTGACCTGGGGGTACATCCTACTAGTGGTCTCTAAGAGCTCCTATACTTTCCTGGCCTACAAAGCCACCTACTGTCCCTGCCCCTAATGACACAAGACCTGGCTACATAGTTCCTATATGGAGCTCCATTCCCCCAACTCCTCATCAACCACGAGGCATGAAAAAGCCATCCTGACTCTACTTTTTATGGGGGGGTTCCCCACAGGCTCTCTTGGACCACTGAGCTCCCTTACTTGCCCACCTTATCTGTTCCTAACTCTACACTTCCAGCATCACCCCTCCAGCCTCAGGCCTGATACCTGGGTTGGAAAAGGCCCTGATACTTCCAGTCTGATCCTTTATATACTCCCTAAAACCTACTCTCTCCTGCCACCTTGAGGTGTCCAGCAGCCAATATCCCCCCCAAGCACTAACATATTTCCTAGCTCTAGGGGAAGGGGTAGAAGAGGAAAATGTATGCCTTAATGGGATTATAAGCCCCTCTTTAGAGAGGAGGCTTACAATTTGATACAGTTTGGTGAGGCTTGAACATTGTGAGCTACCTGTCATTTTGTCTCTATCTGGGATCACATTAAAACAATTTCAAAATGGAAATCTATCAAACATAAGTGTTTCACTTGTGTTGTTCAGCTTGTTTGTGAGGGGTGCTATGTTATTTTGCTTCATTTTGCATTTTAGGGCTTGCTGCCCTTAGGCCTTGCACCCACCCTTGTACCACAGTGCTCGCAAATTCAGTGTTTGGAATTGTGAGAGGGGGAGAGATAATAACAGCAGGAGTAGTAAGTGTATATTACAAAAATATTGTTTGAGAATGTGCAGTATTTGCCCAGGATATCTCAGCTGAGATGCAGTGTCTTGTTTGCAGTTGGGTCCATCCTCTTGTCCATCTGTACAGCTGGTGGGATTTGAACCAGAAATTTCTGGTCATCCCATCTGTGCTTTTATCACTGGATCACATGCTGCACTGACATCAGAGCTGGTGAAATGATACAAAGCTCTGACCCTGGGTCCAGGAACTGCACTAAGACTAGAAATCAGGCACTACAGCTCTGGTCGCATAACTGACTCCTGATTTGGGAGTGTTGATCATGCTAACAGAGTGTGAGAGCATTGAAAATTGTTCCTAATAGGTTAATAAACGAGCCCCCACTCAGGGTGACACATCCATTAATGCCCTGTCAGGGTGTAACATCGATGTAAACTACTTCATGGGATTGGGGTGCAGGAAAAAAGACTGAGTTTCTCCTGCCATCTGCATTTACTTTGTGCCATTTTTCCAGAAAACCTGTGATGATTTGAAATCTTATTGCATTTTCCATCCCAATTGTGTTTTAGTCAAGATTAGCATAACAAACATAGCCCAGCCTGAAATTTAAAGTAAGGTTTTAAACAGTTAATTTAATTATGAAATTGATGCATCCTGGTTGGGGCTTGCATAAAATCCTAACACTATCTGTCGCATAATATCTTAACATTATCAAGCCAGCAGTTCTGCCTGTGTGTCTGTACTAAATATCAATATGTGTATATATGTAAAGTGATACAGAGTGCTGTCATCAGGAAGCTGAAAAAAAGTTAAATCTTGTGAAGAATCTGCAATCCCAACTTGACTCCAAAGCAATGTTTACATGGCAGCATTTGCACTGCAGCAACACGAGTGTTCAGGTTGCTGTGGTGCAAATGCAGCCTTGTGGATGCTTATTGAATTGTGGTAAGCCATTCCCTGCTCCACTCCTCATTCCCAGAAAGTCTGGGGATGCATTCAGAAGCGAGTGGATTAAGCAGCTGTGTGGATAGGCTGCACTGCACACTCCCACATGAAACACCTTGCAGGTGCTTCCATCAGTCAACTGCCCTGGCTCCCAGCCCCTTTCCAGCGTGTCTTACATCAGCACTGAGGGGGGCTATGTAGACACATGAGACAAGCGTCTTATGGGTCGAGGCAGCTCTGCAAAGCTCCACTGAAGGAGTGAGGTCAGCTTTGTAAACACAGCTCAAGAGTTGTCACACCCCTGTTCACTCTCTGAAGTGGTTTGAAATTCTTGCCCTGGATGAAGATCTCTGTTTGCAAGTATTTGATTATCAAGAAGGGTCAGATTCCCACCCCTCAAACAAATTACATTTTCATTCCAGGAAGGATTAGGGTAAACAGAAAGGAAATTAAAGAGACTCAAATGTCCGTCACATCTCTCCATGGATTATATGTGAGGGGGGAAAACAGGAAGAAAGGAAATCAAGTTGGTTATGGAGTTCTTGATTTATACACAGAAAGGTGTAGGGAAATAAATATTACATAGCAACCAAACCTGTTTGTAACAGCAAATGACTGATTATCTCCACACACTCCACTCCCTCTTATAAGTTTATCTACATCAGGCTGGAGAAACTACTTTAACAATTCCTTTGTTTTAAAAAGAAAGAATAATTTCCTGCAGATCCCTCCTGCCTAGAAAAGAAGAGGTCCCTCCTGGCTGGAGAATTGGCCAAGAGGGGACCGTTTGATCCTGCAGGAACAAAACATTTCCAATTAATTTATGTAGAATGCTTTTCTTTTTTCATGCTGGAACAGCCTTCATTTAGGTACATCTGCTTTGTAAGAGGGTGCCAGGGGGTTAGAACAGCAGCAGTGGGGAGTAACTGTACCTTCTTACAAGTCTGACATCTTCTAAATACTTTGCAAGTCAACACATTAAAGGGACACTGTTGGCATTTCTGTAGCTTACTAAGCTTACTGTAATTTATTAAGTAACATAGAAACATTAGGCATTAGTAGTATGTAGTTGTATTATAAAATGCATACTTGCCACAGGATTTGCAAACAAATATGGTTTATTTAGTGTTTTTGGAAAAAGTAAAATGGAGAGCGGTCTGCTCTGAAATCTGTTAACTGCTGCTCCTGTGTGTCCACAAAAGGTAATGCCACAGGTAAACTCATTCATGTAGGAGATTGTAAAACACTATAGCATGTCAGTAAAACAATGTGCCAAGTACTACTGGATTTTTTGTTTTAAAAAAAATGTATTTCTTTCAAAAACAAGAGCTGTAATAATGCTTAATAACACATTTCCTCAAAGTCACATTTTGAGAGACAAGAAGAGTTGCACAGGTTCAGATGTAAAGTGGATGGGTGGGGTGGGGGCAGGGGTGGGTTATAAAAGGCAACTTGGTGTTGTGGTTAGAGGGTAGAACACAGGATTAAAACCAAGTTTCAAATCCAGTAGCAGCCACTTACTTCACTCAATGTGACCCTGAGCAAGTCACATAACTTCTTAGTGCTTCAGTCCACCAGGATGTACAAAATAAGATACAGCAAACATGGAAGGATTCTCACATCATGAAAAAGGATATTTTTTTCATGAGTTGTGATATGAAAAAGGATTCTTTTTTCATATCACATGATCACAAAAAAAGATGTATATTTAAAAAAAATCATTTTAAGGGTATGTTTGCAACAGTGAAGTGCAGATTACACCTAAGGGGGTCCCAATCAGCCAGCTAGATGTGTTGGTCTCTCTGCAGGATGTCACATTTGTGGTTTTGGAAATTTTTTTTTAGAAAAAAATAAGAACAAAATGGTGGCAAACAAAAAACGATTATTTTAATACAAAAAAGAATTCCTTTTTTATTTCATACAGCTATCTTGAAGTGCTTACTGATCATGCTCAGAACATTTTTCAAATTTTCAAAATTAAATAACTTTGGAATTAATTGATATTTTTTCACCAAACAAACAAAAAGCACATCTGTGGGACAGCCGCCTTCGACTCTGAAAATCTCAGACCAAAATTGCAAACCGTCTGGGCTGTAGTCAAGTTCAAAGAAAAAAACAGTAAAACCAATGAGTGAAAATTCACGTATTGCACTATACAGAACTCAGAATCTGCCCAAAACAAAACTTGGCACCTCCACAGATCTACCACAGGAGACCACTCATGCAAATCTGTTGAATGGTTGTGAAGTTATTAAAGTGCAAAGTTTTGGGTTTAATGTAATCCCCTTGTTCCCAGGGGTTACTAGAATCCCACTCAGAATCAACGGCAGGCAGGGACAGGCAGCTTGTGAAATGCCAGTTAAATGGATTTCAGTGTCACACTCTGTTTTTCAGTCTCAACTGAGCTGGAGTGATGATGTCACTTTGCAACTGTCAGAGCAGCATAAGCCACACTGGAAGCTAGCTGCAGGGGGTTAGCTTTAAAATGTTCAGTGAGTCTGCAGTTGGAGTCAGTGGAGGAGTGTGCAGGTAGCACAGCATCTCTCTTTAGCTCTGTCAGAGAGCTACCAGTAGTGTTTTTGTTTGTTTCTCACCCTAGTGTGAGCCAGTACATCCTAGTGGTGAAGTGGTGGAAACCAATCCAAGTGGTTTTCATAGTGCCCCATCCCAGAAGGGATGGGGTGGATTCCAAGATTCAGGGGCAATCCTGTTGAAGCTGCCTGAAATTCAACTGCTCTGTGAGTACCTGTGACTTTTGTTTGGAAAAGCCTGGGGCACCTGCATTCCTTCTGGTGAATTTTCTCTGACAAAGGGAATCCTGTCACCTAGACTGTTTCCTGTATAAAAGTGTCTGCTAAAGTTGGGGTCTAGTGTAGAGACAGTGCCAATTACAGAACTTTTAACTTTCTGACACCTCAGAGGTGTGTAATGTAGTATGTTAAATGTGAAAGACATTTCAAGATAACATCTACAAATTTTTCTGTGAGGGTATGATTAACCAGATGAATGGCCGAGCATAAATTTAGAAGCAAAAGGTGGGAGACCTCCTATCTGGAGTAACCATGTTTGCCTCTCCAGGTTCAGTTTGGGCACCTGTGTTTTCTCTCATTGCATTTGGCCAGTGCCTGAAGAAAATAGTTTACCCAGATGTGGGTTGGATTATCCGTGAGCCTGTATGTGCTCTTTGGTGGCCGAGGGTGCCACCGTTAATTCCTCATGAAATATGGGAAAGTCTCCTAGTACTGGCTGTGTGTGCCTAGTCAAGAGGAAGTGTAATTCAGAACTGGAGTGTTCGCTGTTCAAGTCAGAACCTGAGGGTTCACTGTGTGTATTCTCTGTACCTCAGTAATCTGCATTACCAGTAAGAATAGCCTTCTGGGAGTCCATCTTTGCTTTGTGATTATTCTCTGTGTATGTGAATAAAAGCCACACTCTACAATCCCAACCTGGTCTGGACAGTATTGTTATTGCTTCCACTGAGTATGGATTTACTTGGGTGCCCTGACCAGAAGTACAAACCTAGCATAATTGTGAGCAAACGTTTTCTCCAAGGGACCTGGTTGATGGCCATGGTAAATGGTCCCACCAGGTGTGTGCCAGGAAGCTGCCACACTTAGTTTGCCTGTCTGTGTATGGCAGGCTCAGAAGGAAAGGTAGTAGTAATCTGAACTGTAGTGACAACCCCCATCCCTCTCTTTGGTGCCAGGTGGTGAGAGGAGCAGCCCTGCTAGTTAGACAAGGGGGGGGCAGGTTACATTAACATTAAAGTGCATACTCAGCCCTAACTATAGGGGAGCGACCACACCGCTATAATATATATTCTTTGCAAAAAACTATGTTAATGCATCAGTTAGGGTTTAGGATAAAGTGACAAAACTAGAGGAATATGACGTTAGGGTTTCCAACCTTAAAACCCAAGCCCCACCCCTGAAGTGAATAAGGAGATGAAGGGTGGCATCTCCCTTGGGGTTGTCAACCCTAACCCTCACCCCACTGCAGTAACAGAAAAGCTAAGATGTGATGGAGACAGGTGTGCGTGTTTCATGACTGCACACAATGGATGAGAGTTGGGGCTGACAACCTCATGGGATGCTAAACAACTCATTCACTTCAGGGGTGGAGCAGGGATTTTACAGTTGGAAACCCTAATGTGATATTTCCCCACTTTTGTTACTTTCTCCGGAATCCTAACTGATGCATTAATTTCATTTTTTGCAAATAATTTCCTTATTTTTTGAGATAGTGTAATCATAGCCTTATTTGCCTGTGGGAGTGCAGGGCCCTCTGTGACCTGCACTCTTACCCATCTATAGTTTTTGAGATAGGGTAATCATATCATTAGTTGCCTGTGGGAGCATAGGGCCCAGAGGTCCCTGCGCTCCCATTCCTACATAGATGCGAAAACGTATATAGCTGTGGAAGGGCCCTATGCTTCCATTTATAGAACAATAGTGACCAAATTGTTAGCATAACCATCATATTACCCACCTCATGTACCCAGTACAGAACATTTTGGAATCCCCACCAAAACGTAATTCGGCACAACTGCAATGCCATTTCTCACTACAGGTGCAAAAACACATTTTTGCCAGGATTTGAAAAATGACAGCTGTGACGTACATTAGGTGGGGATAATAAGAAAGTTATGTTGACAATTTGGGGTCAAAATATTTAAAATTTCCAAAGTTATGAGCATGCATGGCAAAATTGCAACAAATGGCATAACTTTGACATTTTTACATATTTTGACTCCCAGTTTTCAACATTGTCTTCTTATCACCCCACCTCATGAACAAGTAATAGTGGTAGTAAAAAATTTATTCTGAGACACATCAGAAAGGGATAACCCAGTTTAGCTGAAGCTCATTTTCAATGGGGTCCCACTGTACAAAAATAGCAATTCCACAGTAACATTTACAGAACATACAGTGCAAATACAGCAAAAACACATTTAGTAATAAATAACAAACATAGCTCAGCCACAGCAAGTATTAGGAGATTTAGCAGCATCAATAAACCAAGATCTTATAACATTCCATGAACAAGGACAGGAAAAATGTTCAAGTCCCACCCAAAAGTTGAAATCACCTTCCAGGCAGGAGCTGCATAATGTCAGCCATATTGTTCATGAGGTGGGGTCCCCAAAAGACCATGTTTGGGGTCAATATGTCAAAAAATGGCTGCGTTATGCATAAAAGGTGAAACCCATATTGAAGTACATTGAACTGGATTTACCTTAGTTTCTCATATTGCAGTCGCTGGTTCCATAAGCAAGGCATATCTTCGACTGGAGAGTTGATCTCAAACCTGGGACCTGTTCAGGTGAGTGAGAGTGTGTGGGGGTGTATTGGGTGGTGTGGGGATGTGGGTGCTAAGTGGGAGGTGGGGAGGTGGGGTCTTATCGGTGAGTGACTCATTTTTGCAGGCTTAAAAACAAAACAAAAAAAAATTGGGAATAGCGATTGGAGTACGGGGAAGGGGGAGGGAGCGCTGGACCACCAGGGCACATTATTCTGACATGGGGATGGTGATGGGAGAATGGAGGAGGGGGAGGGACCACTGGACAACCAGGGAATATATTTCTGACATTGGGGGTACATTCTTTTATCTTCAGGGAACAGAAATCGGTGGTTGGGGGTGCCACTAGGCAGCAGGGAGCTATGACAGTTTGAACTGTCATGGACCTTTACTGTTTACAGTCTTTTCAGTTTGAACAATAAAGTTCAAACTGTTAAGAACTGTAAATAGTTATTTCTGGATCGACTGATCCTTAACTAAGTGAGTGACGGGCGATATGATTCTTGACCCAAAAAAGACATACTTCCCATCAAATCTTTTAAATAATAATACAATAATGGAACTAAGCTCTCACTCTAAAAATTACCCTTGACCCTGCCGGGGTCCATTCTTTCTCATGGTCTCCTACATACCCCCAAGGAACCAGAACCCAGTGTTCCAGTCTCTCATCGACTACCTCATCTCCCTACCACACACAAAGCCGAGCAACTCATCCTAGGTGACCTTAACGTCAATTGGCTTGGTACCACTGCCTCCCATATCAGGGACTCCTTCGCTGCCCTCTACATGTCCCAGTTAGTCACCCAGCCCACTAGATTCAACCAGACAAGTGGCTCCAGCATTCTCCTAGATGTAATACTATCGAACCACCCTCATAAAATCTGGGATATCAACATCCTCCCCAACTCACTTAATGATCACTAACCTCCCCTCTGTCTCTAGTCATCCTCCTTACCGAAACCTATGTCCCAGGCCACCTTATGCCGGCGCCTATGCCCCAGGGGTCTCAGAAAGCTAAAACTGCATCTAGCAGAGCTGGACTGATCCCCCATCTGTCATACTCCTGATATTGACTCTGCCCTAGACCTCTTCACCAATGCCTTCAGCAAGGCCTGTCACCCCCCACACCAGAATCCATACTAAAAAACAAACTGCCATATGGATCTCCCCATCCCTTATCCAAAAACTTAAGCATAGGGATAATCTCTGGCACATCGCTATTGAGTCAGGCAAGTTGGCTGAAAGACAAGCCTACCATGCGGCGCGTAATCAGTGCACCTGGGCCATTAGACGGGCCAAGGCAGAGCACTATCAGACCACCCTCGCATCCACCTGGGGTTCCACCCGGACTTTCTGTGACAACATGAAAGAGCTTAATGGGAAGACCCACTCCCCCCCACTGTCCCAGCTCTCCATCGATGGCACCGTCCCTACGGACCCAACTCACATAGTTGATTGCCTCAATACTGCCTTCTCTGACCTAAACTCTGTCCTCCCAAACAACTTTTTTGACCCAATCCCTGCCTCTATCCCCTCCCTCCTTTCTACCTGCACACTATATCCCCCCACGTAGCCAGGCCGCACCTGCTAAAAGCCCTTGGTAGCAACAACCCCAGCTGTGATTCCCTAGACTCCAGGGTCCTCCGCCTGGTCTTGGATGTCATCCTAGTCCTCCTTACAGACCTACTAAACTGGTCTCTATGCCTCAGTCAGTTTCTCAGTGCTTGGAAATCAGCTGAAATCACCCCTATACATAAGAGTGGAGATCAGTCTGCACCTAACAACCACCTGCCAATCTCTGTCCTCCCCCCACTCTCTAAAGCCCTAGAAAAAATAGTGTCTATTCAACTCTCTGAGTACCTGGCCAAATATGACCTAATGTGCCCAGAACAACATGGTTTCCACCCAGGACACAGTACCACTACTGCTTTCCTGGAGTTCTTTCAAAACCTGCACTCTGCTCTTGACTCCGGCAACCTTGCCAGCGCAGTGCTCATAGACCTCTCCAAGGCTCTTGACACTGTTTGTCACCCCCACCTGCTTGACTCCCTCCACCAACTCGGCTTTTCCACTGGTCCCCTTGCCTGGTTCTCCAGCTACCTCTCTGCTAGATCCCAGCTTGTGAAGATAAATGGCTCCCTGTCCAATACTCGGCCCATTTGTTCTGGGGTACCCCAGGGCTCCATTCTGGGCCCTGTACTTTTCAGCCTCTACCTCAACACTGTCCCCAGCTCCTGTACAGGAAAAATGCTCCTCTATGCCAATGATGCAGTTCTCTTTGCATCCCACCCCAATCCCTCTTCTCTCCAGGTATCCCTTCAGCACACCTACAACCAAGCTTAAAAGTGGTTCCTTGCCCACCGACTTGTCATTAACCAAAAGAAGACTAAGTCAATGCTCTTCTTCCATCACCAAAACAAGGCCAAGAATGCCCCCTCTTCATTCTAACCAGCACTCTGCACCCGATGGAGCAAGTGACCACTTACAAATATCTAGGCATCACTTTCGACTCGGCTCTCACCTTCCACACCCACATCAATGACCTATCCTCTGCCATAAATTCTCAGATAGGCCTACTATACTGTCATAGAGATTGCCTCCCCCAAGTTGCCTCCGGCTAGTCATCACCTCTTCCATCCTGTCGCTAGTGGACTAGGGCTTGCCCATTTAAGCTGCGGTGGACAATACCTCCTTGACTAAAATCCAGCTCTCAATCAATAAGGCCTGCAGGCTCCTGACCGGATCCCCTAGCCACACTTGCCTGCTCTACTCCACCACCAACCTGCTCACCTTTGAAGAGCATCTGCACTACCAGACCTGCCTATTCACCAAAAAATCTCTTTTAGGGCTCTCTCCCACCGGGGTCTCTGCTTCCCTACGGCATGCGTTGTCTGTTGCCACCTGTAGCTCTGTCAAGGCCACCTTTCTGGTGCCCAGAACCAAGACCTCACTAGCCCAGAGGTCCTTCCATTACTGAGCCCCTGCTTGGTTCAACTCCCTCCCACCCTGCATCACAGACATTGCCAAAATTGGTCCCTTCAAAATCGCCCTCCAGAACCATCTCCTTGATGTTCATTGTTGTAGATGCACCTAATTAATCCCACTGTGGGATCCTCCTGCCAGGCCTCCCTGACTTGACAATGTACTCCGGACAGCCTATCCTCTACTTCTCCCTCCCACCCCACTCACCATCCCTACCCTCCACCCTCTCCAGGTATTATCTAGGTATGTCCAGAGCTGTACCCCCAATGTAACCCATGGGTACCTTGTATTTGACTGTGACCTATTATAAGTAACATTATTATGTAACTGATGTGTACTCTAAGTTTAATGCTCTGCACCTGTACTGTTCTCACTGTTTTAACCACACAATGTAACTCTGTCTTCCCCCCCGTGACGAGGTGCCTTTGTAAATGAGTCCATGGCTCAAAGGTTGTAAATCTGACTTTTCTAACAAATAAATAAATAAATACATAAATAAGCAGGTGACTGAGACCTAAATACAGGTCTTGGTCATTCCTTACCAAGTAGTATTTCTTTAGACATCAATTTTTATAAAATAGAACAAAAAAAAAAAAACAAGATAGCAGACAGCACAAACAGTATTTCTCTGAGCAGGAGCAGTAAATCCTTAACAATTTACAGTCTGAACGGTTTTCATTTACCTGTCTGTCTAATGGCTATCACAAAAACTTTTATAATTCAAAAATGGTGAGATATCTTCTAGTCACACTTTTCAAATGCACACTCTTGGCACAGACCCTATCATCCCTGAAAATTTCAAGAAAATATTTTATTCCCTCTGAGCTGTAGATGAGGGCATAAAATCCTATGTTAACAATGGGAAAAATGTTTTTTTTTTCTGTTTTCTTTTTCACTCCACATTTCAAAAGCCATATAAGATACCCTCATGAAATTTTCCACTTCATGAGACACTGGCAGAATGACCACACATACCAAATTGCAGGCTATTTCATCAAAAAATGCCAAAGTTATTAAGGTACAAAAGTTTGACTTTAACATAGAAGTGCCATTACAATCCTAATTATAGGTGTCCTACCGTACCCCTATAATATATATTATAGTGGTGTGGTAGCGTCACTATGGTTAGGGTTGAACTAGGGTATCTATGTTAAATCCAAAATTTTGCAATTAAATATCTTTGCAACCGTTGAATGGATTTGAATGAAATTTTGCATTTGCAATCTTGTGTTTTAGATCTCTGGATGTGTCAAGCTTCGTTCTGGTCAGATGTGTGGTTCCTGAGATCTGGATAGTGCAAAAAGTGAATATTTTGTGGTTTTCCCCCATTGGTTTGAATAGGATTGTTTTGAATTTGGCTACCACCCAGACCATTTGGAATTTCAGTCTGGAATTTTCAGGGGGGCTGGGCCACAGATGCGTCTTTTGCTTGTTTGGTGAAAAGCAATTAATCTGTTCCAAAGTTATTTAATTTAGACATTTTTAAAAATGGGTTCTAAACATGCTCAGTAAGGATTTAAAATAGCTATAAGAAATGAAAAAATAATTCCTTTGTGTGATTGACGTCATCTTTTTTCATGAGGGGAAAATGATTGTTTCATTTGGTGCCATCTTGTTCTCTGTTTTCCTATAAAATTCAAATTTTAAAACCCACAAAGATTACATTCCTCTGAAGGACCAACACATGTAGCTTGCTTATTGGGATCCCTTAGCTGGATTCTGCACATAACTGTTCATGAAATGCCCTTTAAATCTGTTTTTTTTAACATCATAAATCTTTTTTCAAATGGCTTGATACAAATAAAGATTCTTTTCTCATATCACAAGTGCTGAAAAAGGATTCTTTTTCATGAGGAGGAAGACCTGCTTTTTTTCTTTGACAGAATCTTTTTCCTGGTGTCTAGTGGTGCCTCACCCTCTCGTGGCTGCCCCCATAATTGTGTATCCTTCCCTGGTGTCAAGTGGCACCCCCACACCCTTCAATCACTGCCCCAATAATTATTTCTCATTTCACTAGTGTCTAGTGGTGCCCCCACCCTCCTATCACTGTCCCAGTAATATAACCTACATAATTCCATTTCACAAAGACCCTGGGAATTGTCTCAGTCTAATGAAGAGGGACTTCCTCTCATTCACCATTCAGATTTCTGAGAGTGGTCAGCATATGGTCTGTGGATTCCTCAAGCCCATGGTGTCGTCTAGTCCTGTATGGATGAAATCCAATCCTAAGAATAAAATAACACCTTACTCTACCAAAATATGGAGTTAAGACCTAAGTGCTGAAGGTAACAGTGAAAATATCGCCCAAAGACCTGTGTAAGATGACCATACAGGAGCTGGTTCAGGAAATTAGCATATGAGTTCTACTCTATGGAGTTTTTATATAACCACAGTATGTGACTATAGAACGTGCACAGTTTCATTCTTTTCAATTCAACTTTTTATGTTAATTTTTTATTTCTGTTGTGTCTAATCAAGATGCTGTTTGATCTACCTTATCTGTATGTTGCCATTTGACTAAGTTCCCCACTGTTTTTTGTGTTCACTGGTCTCTTGATTAATCAAATACGTTATATATTGGTTTTAATTTGTTTATAGTATTTCTGAGGGGATTGGATAATTTGATGCACTGATCTGGATTACTCCCCTTAGTCTAGATGTTCAGTATATCACACACACACACACACACACACACACACACACACACACACACTACGTAGCATTTAAGTTAAAAGAAAGCTAAGCTGGAGAGAAACCTCGGCAAAAGCATGAATTAAGGACAAAAAAAATGTTTTCCCTTTATATAATAAATGATAAGATATTGGATATGATTTCAGACATTGAGAACAGTTCTCAGAAGTAGAACTGGTTCTGAGAACTCTTCCCAATGTCTGAAAAAGTATACAGTATTATATCTGACATTGTATAAAGGAAAACCATCTTTTTTAAAGTTCTTATCTTGTTCTTTAGCCTAGGTTTCTCTCCCTTATTTACAGTATTTAGTTATTTATTTATTTTAGTTCATTTATTACAGAGTAATTCACTCTAAGCACAAGTGTCTGTTTTCAGTAGTATCCCAGCAGCATGGGAGAGATTGTATAAATTTATCAGTTTCGCACACAGTATGCAAGTGAAGGCAGGGGGAATCAAACCCTGGCCTGCTGGATGTAACAAGCTCATTGGCAGATCATTATTTTTACCTCCAGTTTGCCATGACAGAATGAGTGGTGAAACAGTTACATGAAAAGCCCAAAGATGTTGTAATAGCATTACAGATGTAGAACAGTTTGTTTCTAGGTGTGTGTGTGGGGGGGATTGAGGAAGATCACATCTGATGGTAACTGGAAACTGTTGCTTAGAAGAAAAAAAATAACAGTTTTGCTATTGAACTGTGGTGGTGCCATCAATGTGCCAGATGAAAAAATTGGGACAACCCATTGCATCAACAATGGTGGATGCCCCACCTCACTGTTCAATCCCACCTGTGTGCCTTTCTACCTGGGAAGGCTAGAATTGTGCACACAAAGAGACATGAGCTGGACTCAAACTGATGCTCAATCATAGACACACATTACAGAAGGTGCACATAGGGTTGACAAATTGGACAGCTGACAGGTTGTGTAGTGGAAGAATGACCAATCTCACTAAAAGTGTGTGTCCTGACATCTTGTATTCTACTGCCTCCAAAGAGAATGTAATTAAATCCTGTTTTGCAGAGATCTTTACTGTACATTAATATTGTAGCTGTTGTGGATGGGGGGATGACGTTCTCGCATACTTGAGCACATGATCTCAGTAATCATACCCTAACCCAGAGCATGTCACAATGAGGAGTTTCTTGGGGGGTGCCGGGGTGACAGAGTACATATTTGTTCTCTGCTGAGTTATCATTCCTCCTGTACATACTGTCTCCACTGAAATATGCTCAGTTGATGGCAGGTTTTTGTTTATCAACTGACCATGATCTGACTCATGGTGTTGTGAGAATGAAATATACAGAGTAGTTTACAGGCTGCTTCATAGAAATGACATTTCTCACAGCGCCATAAGTCAGATCATGGTCAGCTGACAAACAAAAAGCCTGACAACTACTCAATATATTTCAGTGCAGATAGTGTGTGCAAGAAGAATGATATCCCAGCAGAGGACAAATGTGTATGCTGTTGCCCCAGCACCCCCCCCAACAAACTCCTCATTGTGACACGCTGTGGGTTAGGGTATGATTATTGATATCATGTGCTCAAGTATGCAAGAATGTGCCCACCCCCTCCAAAACCAACATCAGCTACAATATCTATGTACACAGTGAGGATCTCAGTAAAAATAGTTATTGTAAAGCTGGAGCTCAAGTAAGGTCTGCAGTAATACATTAGGTATGAAAATTGGGCAGACTAGGTGGGTCAAGCAGTCCTTAACTGATGTTAAATTATAAGTTTCTATATGATTCTGTGTTACCACAGGCATTGTCAGGGGAATGGGAAGAATAAATTGACAGAAGCATTTTTTTTTACTTGGGTGTGCATTGTTCATACCCATGGAATGTGAATTATGGCTTCTATCGGTATAGAATGTGATAGATCATATTCTGTCAGTGACATGTAGAATGCAATCTACAGTCCATAAATATGCTATGGTCTTGAAATGTAGTGAAGAATTCTTTAATGTGTAAAACACAAAATGGGTGCACTCAAGGTATAGGTTTTAAAGTGGGCAACTTAGAAAAATCAGAACACTGACTCCATTGTGACTGCAAGAGAATACAGTCTATTAGGTTGGCTGACAGCTTCAATAGACCCACCCAAAAAAAAGGTACCTACCAAAACATCCATTCTTATTCTGCATTCCATCCCACAGCCAGCTCTCACCTCTTTTTTTGAATACTGTATCTAGTTGCCATTTTCAGTTTGAAAGTGGTCCTTTCAAAATTGTTATGTACT
The DNA here is from genome assembly GCA_016271365.2 of Neoceratodus forsteri. NCBI lineage: Eukaryota > Metazoa > Chordata > Ceratodontiformes > Ceratodontidae > Neoceratodus > Neoceratodus forsteri. The sequence continues at coordinate 311,059,109 of CM028134.1, read as the reverse complement.
TACTGTTATAACAAATTGTGGGTTTGGGGGGATTGGACTGGTGATAGAGGGTAGGAGATGGGAGTTACATCTTGCTGTTTTGGGGGGGTTAGGAATGAGGAGGAGGCGCTTTTTTTAATTTTTGTTTTTAATATGCTTCAAATATGAATACCCAAATATTTTGACTGCTGAATATGACTATTCTGGCTAAGTATTCATTAAAAGGTATTCTCATAGCCCTAGTTGTCAAGTGGTATGTTTAGCATTTTTTTTTTCTATATAGGTTTTTATCCTCCTGGGGGCCCTGGCAGGTGGCTGTGGTCCTCCTTGGGGAGGAACTTACTATCTGGTCCCACACGTTCCCTACTCAGCCTGCCCCCAGAGGATCCTCCATGGATTGCCTCCCATGGTGGGGCCAGGAAAGAGGGCACTGGATTCCTACCCCCCAGAGACCCAATCCAGATACCACAGGCAGCCCTCGGAGATGCGGGGCCAGGCTCCATATTTTTCTCTTTCCTCTTTTCTCCTGCCCCTCCCCCAGCCAAATGATGGAAGGACATCTGTACATGCCTCCTGTCTCATATTGCCCTCCAGTCACCACCAGAGGGCAATCAATGAGCAGGATGACAAGTCTCACTCCCCCCCAAGAGAGGAGAGCAGTCCTCTGGATGTTCAACCCTCTCTCTCCCTTGCTGACCCCCAGAGACCTGGGCTCATTCCCGAACCCAGGTCGCTGACGTGGGACGAGGTGTAGTGACCAGTACTTCAATCTCTAGCACCACCGGGATGGTCCACACATTTCTTTTAACAGGTTCTACACCTGTGAGTACTGAACCACCAAAGATCCTGGCACCTCTGCATCTGTTTATATAGGTCCCAATGGGGCCTGCATGAATGAGGATACAATTCCACTATCTCAAAAAGAAAGGCAATTCTTTGCAAAATATTATGTTAATGCATCCGTTAGGGTTCAACCTGATGCTGTAAAAGTCAGAAAATGTGGTGTTAGGGTTTCCAACCCTAACTCCCCACCCCCAGCCCCCAAGGAGCAAAAGGGAAAAAGCATTAAGGTGTTGGGTCTCTGGAGTCTTGTCAGATCAGTGGTGGTGTCTTCCATGTGGTTGTCAACCCTAATGCCCTACTCCATTCCCTGAAGAGACAATGTCACACATGATGTCATAGAAACATGGAGACATAGAAGTTGATGGCAGATAAGGAGCGCAAGCCCCATCCAGTCTGCTAATTTTTTCTACCTCATGAATGTGCCACAGGCCTTTACTCTGTCAATGGCCTATCTAGTCATACTCATCTATATTGCTTCCTTATGCCTATCCATACCTGTCTGAAGCCTTGCACTCTATTCATATCCACCACTTCCTGAGGTAGGCCATTCCAGGCATCCACCTCTCTTTCTGTGAAAAAGAACATTCTCACTTTACCCCTTAATTGGCCTCCCTCTAATCTCATGCTATCTTCTTTTGTCCTGCTATTTTTATGTTTGCTTGCATGCATGTGTAAGAAACATTGTGCCACCATACGAGTTTTCTTAGGTATGGCACCCCCGCTTCCAACACCCTCAGCATTTTTTCAGGCACTGCCGCACCACACCAATGAATGTCCCAGCTGTCTATGACAGCAGTTCAGATTGCAGTGGCATACAGTTGAAAGCAAACAACTTCTACAATCAGCAGTGCTACCGTGTAGGCAATTTGCATACTGCCCTGCCGTCAGCAGTATGTAAATAGCCTCCACGTCACCACTGCTGATTGTAGCGGTGGTTGTATGTGCATGCCCCCCCTTTGTTGTGTGCTGAGGGGGTTCCCAATCCCCCTTGGCTCATGCACACTCCCCTCCAAGCACACTGTATGTCTGATGGGGGTGCCCAATTCCAGTTGGCTCCAGTTCCCCCCTCCACCAAAAAACAAACTGCCAGGTGCCACGCTGGGAGCTCATCCCAGTGTGGCAGAAGTCCAGTGTCCTCATGTGTGTCTCCCACACTGCATGGCCAACAGGGGTGCCCAATACCCCGTTGGCTCCACTGCCCCACCAAAACTTCCATGTGCCATGCTGGGAGCCCACCCCAGTGTGGCAAAAATCCCATGTCATCCATGTAAAATAAAAAAAATAAAAACCTGTAACAAAAGAAAATGGTCCCTCATTGACTATCTTACCCTCCTCCCGCAACCCGTGCCCACCATCTGTGTACCTCACCTCTCCACACCCCCTCACCTGATATTTACCTCTGGAGCCCGGCACGATGATCTTAAGTGGAGCAGGAACCCATCTGCACTCTTCAAAGCGGACCGTGAATTGAAGCTGTATAATGGCATGAATAGGGTTTTTTCAACTTTTGTGCATTTCTCGGTAATTTTTTTGAATTTTTGCACCAAATTTTCAACATGGGGTTCTTGGAACCCCATCTCATGAATTCAGTGACTGTCATTTGGTTATTCAGTCCCAAAAGGTGATTTCATGGTCACTGTGTGGAATCACCGTTCAGGACCAATTAACAAAACAACAGTATCACTGTTCATGAGGTGGGCTCTCAAAAAGCCTATGTTGAAAATTTGGTGAAAAAATTCCCAAAAATGACTGTGTTAAGAGCGTACATTGTGCAGTTTTCACACACACTCACAAATTTGTGAATTTGTAATATTTTTTACTCCAGATTTTCAACATTGGCATTTTTTCACGCCTCCTTATGAAAAGTACAGCTGTAATTTTTCACATCCTGGCCGAAATGTGTTTTCGCACTTCTGGCGCAGAATAGCACAGTCACAAAGAAAAATCACTGTGTTTGGGACAGATTAAGAAAATCACAGTGACACTGTTCATGTGCAAAGGTCCTAAAATGCCTATGTTGAAAATTTGCTCACAAAAGTCCATAAAATGACTGTGTTATGCGCGTGCATTGCACAGTTTCTACACACCCTCATAACTTCACAAATTTGTAATATTTTCACTCCAGATTTTCAACATTGGCATTTTTTCACACATTCTTATGAACAGTACAGCTGTCCTTTTTTCACATCCTGGCCAAAATGTGTTTTCACACTTCCAGCGCAGAATAGCACAGTTGCTGTGGGAAATCAGTGTTCGGGACAGATTAAGAAAATCACAGTAACACTGTTCATGAGTGGAGGTCCCAAAATGCCTATTGAAAATCTGATGAAAAAAATCCTCCAAATAATTGCATTACGGGTGTGTGTTATGCAATTTCTATGCACGCCGTGACTTCACCAGTTTTTTTATATTTTCGTTCCAGATTTTCAACATTACCATTTTTTTACACCTCCTCATGAACAGTACAGCTGTCATTTTTCACATCATGTTCGAAATGTGTTTTCGCACCTGTGGCATTAATGGCGCAGTCACTGTGCAAAATCACCTTTCGACTAACAAACTGATAGTGTCACTGTTCATGTGGAGGGGACACAAAAAGATCATATTGAAAACTTAGCATAAAAATATCAAGATATGCCCAGGGCCTTAGGGTTTCTGTCCATAACGCCCTACCCTGTGGGGACTGACAAGTGTCAGGGGTGTAACTTGGGATTGTCGACAGCAATGCTCATGCCATTCCACCCCACCTCCCCTGCAGCCAGTGACAGGCATCGATGTGCACCTTGTACTCTTTGGCCCCAGAGTTCACACCATTCTCTGATACTGCACCCATTTCAGCGTATTTCTTTAAGGAATGAGGTGAGTGTAAAGCCCAAATATCCCAAGGCTCACCTCAACACTTGTCAGTGTCTGCAGGGTAGGGTGAGGTGAAATGTCATGACCATTATGGGTAATGACCCAAAGGCACACCCCAGTGCCTGTCCATCTCTGCAGGGTGGGGCTGGAGTTGGTGTCAGTTCAATATATCACTGCCATTTGTATACTGCATCTGTCTAACTCCTGCACTTCCACTGCTAATGCCAGTAAGCAAACATTCGGCATTGGCAAATGCTTGTTCTTATATTAAAACATGTTAGACTCTTTCGCCTTGTTACCTCTCTTCACTCAAGGAAGACCCCACCACTGATTAGCCAAGACTTTGGAAACCCAAAATCCTAATGTTTTTTCCTTTTGCTGCTTGATGGTGGGGGTGGGAAGTTAGGATTGCAAATCCTAAGGCCACATTTCTTGACTTTTATCCTGAAAAAGGGCCTTGGCCCAGTGATCTTACCCAGTAAATAAAGTGAATTGAATTTAATTGAATTGTGGTATCCGATTGAAGCTTAACTGGTGCATTAACATAGTTTTTTTTTTGCAAATAATTTATTGTAGTAGTTGAGAAACATTATGGGAATGCAGAATTTATGTATGTCATGCTTTTCTTACAATTTCCCCTTAAAGAGAGAGTTACAAGAATCGTGGTGGTGGTGGGGGGGGGATTGATACACTACGCAGCACCTTGCAGCAGTATGACATACTTATTCTGGTAGTTGAGAAAAGTAGTTAAAGAAGACAGTTATACTGTAAGGACTGTGCAGTTGCTCAACAAAGAGAATAAGATAGAGAGGAAATCAGATTTTTTTTTCCTTTGTTAAACTGTAGGAGGATACCTGACAGCAGAATTAAGATAGATAGAATGAAGCAGTACCAGAAATCCGGACAGAGAGATATGAAGATGTACGCAGGTTTTTTTTAGGTTTTTCTTTTGTTCTTAACTTTTTAAACTTTTTTTACAACAGGTGAAGATAAAAATAAGGAAGTCAGTAAGACAGATGGCATATCCTGAAACAAGGAGTAAAAGGAATAGAAGAATAGGGCAATGGCTTGAGGGCATATAGTGCAGTGCCACAAAGGAGTTCCACCAGAGCTTCAAGAATGCTCTGCAGTAGTAGGGCTACTGCTCATAATGCCAATGACTGGGGTTAGGGTGTGAGCCCTGGTCATCAGGGGCTGAGAGGGGGAGGAGCATCATATGACCCAGGGGTTGGTCTCCTACTCCAGAGAGAAAGGATTGTCATTCTCACTGTGATACTGCCATCTGGATGATCACAATGGGAGGTACAGATAAGGACATCTGAGATGGAGAGATGCAAGGATGGGGAATGGTGCTGCGCAGTGTACACACGTGCATTGTTCCTCCTGGGCAAGCAGACATCCAGTGGGAAGGGAGAAAAAACTGTAGGAAACACGAAGACTAAGCAGGGTGACTCACCACCTGTCTTGCAGGCCCCAGATCATCACATGTTACACCTCCAAGCTCCAAACACTGGCTTTAGTTTCCTCAAGGAGTTCCACAGTCTGCCAAGACCCTGATGAATTAGCCCTACCACGGGGGTAAGTCACAGAGGTACTAGTAGCCAGCATGGTAGTCCAGTGGATGGTGGGTGATGGAGCTGAGGCTGAGGATGGTAGAGGATAGGGCCAGTCAAAGAGCAAGGGTCAGAAGAAAGAATAAAAAAAATGAATGCTCCATTGGTTATTGAACGACACCTCCAAAATTTCTTTCAGGTTCAAAACCTTGCAGGTGTAAATTCCTATTTTCTCATGCAGCTGTGCCACTTTCGTAAGGAAGTAGGAGAAGGAATATCTGAGGCCAGTCTCTAGAGTTACCCCACCATCACCCGAGACTGGATGCAGCTCCCTCTTCTAGTCCCATCCAGCCCCTCTGTGTCATACTCTGGGACCCGTGTGCCATGTGACAACCTGCCATGTTGCCTCTTCTTGCACTTGCCAGGCTGTAGCACAGGAGAGGTACTATTGGTGTCACTGCCTACACTCCTCTCAGTTGTCACAGTCTTTCTCCTCCTCACATGCTCCTTCCACTCCTTGCAGTGTCTCACCAGTCTCACTCATATTAAGTTGAAAAAAAGAGAAAACAAAACTGAGTAAAAGTAAGAAAAATAAAATAAATTAAAGTGGAAATATATAGAAAAACACAACTAAATTAATTCGCACAAACCACTAGGTAAATGGAAGATGACAAGTAAAGAAAAAAATAAAAGCTGAAAAAGTTGTTTCTTCTTTAATTTTTAAACCCACTGAAAGCAGCACTTTCAGACTGCAAAACAAACTATGGTGCAATCTGTACACAGAGAAGTAGCATGTGACCGGCACAAGCTGTTTCCAAGTGACCTACAGGTACTTGTTTACCAGAAGCCTTAATCTGAGCAAATTTCACCAAATGCACCCCTCAGGTGACATTGCCGGTAAAGTTGCCAGGTAAAGTTGAGAAAGGCAAATTTCCTAGTAAATGTCAAAAATTTACAAACTGATCCATGAAGGTGAAGTTGATGACTTCACTAGAAATTCACTGGGGAATTAAAACTTCACAGCATCTCTGCTTTCAATAAGGAATACAGTATGTCTTAAGTTTTGTTTGTTTCTTTAAAACTTGGCTTTATTGTAAATGCTTCTGCCTCTTATGGATGGCACCAAACTATGCAATAGGGTGAACACTTCGCGCAGGGGGAGCTGAGGGGAGATGAGCAGAGACATGAGAAAACTAAAGGAGTGTTCAAGAGTATGGCAGTTGGTTTTCAATGCAAAAAAAAAGTGCAAAACAATGCACTTAGAGCACAGAAACCCGGGGCAGAGTACTAAATAGGTGGAGTGGTACTGATGACCACCAAGCAGGAAAGAGACCAGGGAGTAATCATATTGGATGACCAAATGGTGACTAGGCACTGCGACAAGGCAGTAGGGGGAGCTAGTGGGATGCTGGGGTGCATAGGGTATCACCAGCAGAAAGAGGAGGTGGTGTTGACTTTGTATGGATCACTGGTAAGACTCCACATAGAGTACTGTGTCCAGTTCTGGAGACGACAGGCTCAATTTTCAAAAGTTGGGACTGGGGCAGGGGGACTTTCAGCAAGAAGAAATAGTGCACCGGGATCCTTGTGCCGTACACTATGCCAGTCCCAACTTTGGAAAGGACCATGCACCACTGCTGGGGCCACCTGCAGCAACCTGGATTCCGCCATCCTTTTGATGGCCACACCAGTGTGCCATGGTGGAAGGGTGTGAGCACCACAGTGGGGCTGCAGCATCCCATAATTTGGGGGTTTGAAAGCCCTGCCATGGTGGCAACTCACAGCTGTGGTTAAACCAGCAAAGTGCTGGTCTAACAGCCCTTGCAGCTAACAATGGACCTGTGTGGGGGCACCCTGCAACCAGCATGGGACACTGACTAGGGACCTATGGCAGTGCCCTAAGGGGTGCTGTGTTCATGGATGTCAGTGCCCGGGCAAATGGTAGCACCAGGAAGGTGTGCTCACATCAGGCTCACAGACCCACAGATGGGGTATTGCTTAGTTAGGCATAGCGCCCCTTAGGGAACTCCCACAGGTCCCTGGTCAGTGTCCCATGCTGATTGAAAGGTGCCCCCTATCAACAGTGCTGCTGCTATGATGCCAGCTCTGCACTAGACAGGAGGCATGATGGCACTCTCCATCAGACCTCTCCAATGCACTACCTATTTGATGCAGCATCCCACCTGCACCAAATCTGTGACTTTGCTCAGGGACCCATGTTATTCAACAATCCAGCACATGGTCCCTGGTGCACTCAGAGGTTGCTGCAGGCTGGGGTTCAATGCAAGTTGTGCCAGTCTATGAGCACTTTGAAAACTGAGCCCCACATCTCTAGAAGGACATAGGCAGAATAGTGGCAGTCCAGAGGAGAGCAACTAAAATGGTAAAGTATCTGCATTAAAAGCCCTATGAGGAGAGACTAAAGAGTCTCAGTATGTACACTCTGGAACAGAGGAGGGAGAAGGGAGAAATGATAGAGACCTTTAAATAGACCATGGGGTAAATAAAGTACAGGAGGGAAGTATTTTTCAGACAAAAAGGTGCTCATGATCAAGGGGACATGCTATTAAGGTGGAGGGAGGTAGATTCTGGAGAGATGTGAGGAGGTACCTCTTCACAAAAAGAGTGGTGGATTACTGGAATAGCCTTCAAGCAGAGGTGGGGGTGAAAACAGTGGTGGAGTTCAAGAATGCATGGGATAAGCTCAAGGGAATTTTATAGTGGAAAGGGAGGGGGAGAGGGAGAGGGAGAAAGAGCTGTAGGTCGGGCATGGTCTGCAGTAATAGTGTAAGTAGGGAGAAATGGGCAAACTGGAAGAGTCAAGTGGTCCTTCTCTGCCATCAGATTCTGTTTTTATGTTTCTATGGTCATGTGCAGCAGTGTGTGTGTATGCATATAGCATGTACATGGTGACATACAGTTACAGTATGGTGCAGTCTGGGCCATGCTCCTTGCATCCATGTTCTGCTACTGCCTGCATCCACCACTTCAGGTATTATGGGCCACCTAGAGTGCTGTGTGTTCCCTTAACATACTACTATGTGCAGTTTGCTGATAGTATGTTGTGTGCATGGTGTTTGGCTTCAGTCTATGGGTCTGCATTAATGGGGCCCATGAGGTGTCCAGCGTGCATGTACATGTTCCTATCCACACCACTGAATGCATTACAATGCTGTGGTGCCCCATCACACACTGATCAGGGCACTGTTCCTGTGCATGACTGTGCAGTACTGTATTCCATGCCACCTGTGCCACATGGGTGTGCATCGCACACAGCTGTTGTGATGTTCAGTGCCATATCATTTTCTTATACATAGAAACATAGCAACATAGAATTTAATGGCAGATAAGGACCGCTTGGCCCACCTAGTCTGCCCATTTCCCTACCTAATGGATAAGCTGCAGATCCTAGTTAACCAACAGCCTACTTCCTCCTACCCCCCACTAGAACTGTCTTATGTCAGTCCCATGCATTCTTGAATTCTCCCACTGTTTTTGACTCTATGACCTCCTCAGGAAAGCCATTCCATGCATATACAGCCCTCTCTGTGAAGAACTACTTCCTCACATTACCTCTGAGCCGTCCCCCCCTCTATCTTCAAATTGTGCCCTCTTGTTCTTGCACATCTCTTTTTCTGAAAGATGCTACCCTCTTAGACTTTGTTGATTCCCTTGAGGTATCTGAAAGTTTCTATCATGCCCCCCCTCTCCCTCCTTTCCTCGAGGCTATACATCTTAAGCTTCTTTAGTCTTTCTTCATATGTCTTCTGGTGCAGACCCTGACTGCACCATTTTGGTTGGCCTCCTCTGGACAGCCTCCACCCTGAGTATGTCTTTGCGGAGATGGGGTCTCCAGAACTGTACACAGTACTCCAGATGTGGTCTCACCAACTGTCTGTACAGAGGGCCAACAACTTCTTGTTTTATACACTGTTTTCTGTGTTTCATGTCTCCACAGGTCCTGCAGAGGGGGAAGCAGCAATGCAGAGGGCAAGAGCTGGATGCCAAATAGCCACGCTCTCCATCCAGGTACCCATGGCTCTCATCCCCAGACATGGGGATGTGGGAGCAGCCACAGCCACTCCAGCCACCCAGATAACCATGCCTAGCATCTCGGTAGCTAGGGGAGCAGGAGTATAAGCTTACAGACATGAGAGGGACAGTGCCAGGCAGTAATGCATTAGCAGGTTAGAAAAGGAGAAAGTTCACTTAATAAACTAGACCATTCAGCTGAAAATTTCTGCTTTGGTTGGTTCAGTTTTTACAGAACAACAGGCTAACAACCTGACATTGTGCAAATTCTCAAAACAGCAGTATCACAGTTACAGGGCAGTAGTGCTGATACAAATACCAGAATGGCTAAATTTCATCCTAGGTTGAGACAGAATGCCTCAGTGCTTATCTCCAAACTGAGCTTCGTCAGGTGACAGAAGGAGGAAAATACAGGTATCTATCCAGGTGTGTAAACAGTGTACCATCCTACAATGTGTCCACCATATACATAGCTGTGATATATCCTGTTTTTGCCTGGAAACCCATGGTTTTTTTTGACTGAACTCCAGCCGTCCCTCACAGGAAACAAAATCTCCTGCTTAAGTAAAATATCTATTCATGTTTTTTTTTTGGTATATAAAGATACATAAAAAGTAAACTAATGATGAACAATGTAACTGATAACTTTGTATAACTATTTGTCGATTCTTTTTAGTGCTTATTTTTGACCAAATACATTAAATGTTTTTTAATGCTTTTTTTCCTTGTTTTTGATGGCATTTGAGGACAAACTAGTGATGTTACGAAATCTCCCTACTAACAGGCCAATCTCCCTACTAATTTGACCCAGATCTCCCTCTTAACTCATTGAGCGCTAGTTGGAAATATCACAGGCATGATAATAATTTGCTGCATACAATCCACATCCATAGGGCATGCTGCTTACTGGGCCATGCATGCCTACTGGCACTGTGCAGCCTTGTGCATTATCTCCTCATGGGTTGGATAGGGTCAGGTGTTTTGGTGGGGTGTGCCATATGCACATGTGGACTGTACTGTGGCATCTGGTGCCGCCCTTTGCTCAGTATCATGTCAGGTGTCTCCATGGTAACACTGGAATGGGTGTGTAGGTATTGGTTGTGTACTGCTTCCCCAGCTGTTACACAAATGATTTGTATGCACCTACTGTACATTAGGCATGGCATGGAGTGCTCACCATATACCACGGTGGTGGTCAGTCATGTTGGGCATCCTTGTGGTTGTGTCAGCATTGCCATAGATGTCCTGCAGTATGCCTGGCTGGCAGCAGTATTGCCACCAGTATTGTCACTGTTTGCTTCTGCATGCTCCAGGATGCCTTTGTGGGTCCCTATCCAATGTGGCTGACATTTCTGCAACTGTACCAGCACAATACCACTGTTCACTTGTCAGGTACACATATGTAGCCTGACATTACCTGCAACATTCCGGTGGCAAGTTGTCCACTATGCTCCTACAGCATTGTTGCATGGCCAAGTCTTGTATGATGGCTGTGTCTGTTGGCCCATGTTCTGCCACCTGGAGAAACAGGCCTAGATCATCCATGCCATGAACTGTTGCCCCAACACACATAATTGCTACACAGTTGGGATGATGCTCGCACGTGCCACCCACCCTCGGTTACCATTTCACTGTGTTGCTACATTTGCTCTGGGTCTGGGCAGCATGGAGTGACTGCATGGTATCCTGAGTGCTGGGCTGTATGCTAGCCCTGATGCCCAGCATCCTGCACCACTGCTGTTTCTTCATACAAGTTGTGCATGCTGTGTTCTATCCACTGTCCACTGCTAATGACTGTCCCATTGTTTGTCCAGTCCCTCATATGTGATGCACAATATGGGATGTGCATGGTGTTTGGCTTACTTCTATAGCCATGACCAAGAGTAGGGGTTACAGTAGTATAACTGGGTTGTGGCACACAGCTCAGCTCTTCCTAGCTGCACTGCCATGTGTGAGGGTGGGGTTTGGGGTTTGGGCTGGTGCTGCCTGCACTGGATATACTATGTTATCCCTAAACTCGGTATGCCGACACTCAGCATACCAAATTAATTGGTCCAAAATCCACAGCCCAGAATAGATCGTATGGCTGACACAACAATTTGGGGCATTACTACTGAAATTAGGTGTAAAATTTGGGGGGGCTCTGCCCTCCACACCCCTGTAACCAAAATAACTAACTCCGAAGGGAAGTGGACCCCAGAGTAAAAAAATATTAGTTACGGGGGAGGGGGATGAATTCCTTAAAATGATGTGACCTGGACCAGAACCTGGATCTGAGGGAGTGCACTGGTGGAGCTGATGTTGGTGTAGCCCCGTACAGCACCGGAGCAGCTTGGCCAACTCCCTGAAACAACTGTCCCCTGACATACACCAGCAGGGGTAAGGTAGTAACCCGTCACATCCTCTACCTCACCCCTGTCAAAATTTGTTGAATATTTCATCATCAGAATGCTCACTATCAAGACACTACACCTATCAGGCAATAGTTCTCGGGCAGGTGTGTGTCAGGATAGTAAGCCACGGGAATTCATAAGGGTACCATCTGCACCATGTTTCCCTCTGTTGCAATTGGGCTGTCTGCATTGATGCATTATGCCACTGTGCACATTATACCAAGGTCATGTACGTATTGCCCACTGGACCAGACTTCACTTTTGTGCACCATGGACATACTCCTACTGTGCCCATGTTTCCTGAAGTTGTGCAGTGTCATATGTGCCATGTGCCACTGTCCATGCCTGTAGTGGTGTCTGGTGTATCCAAAGTGTTGTGTTTGCCCCTTTGGTATATTCTGCACTGCCTCTGTGCCCCTGTTGAGTCTAGTGGTGTGCCTGTTGATATGCAGTGCCTGCCATGGTTATGTTACTGAACAGTGGAGCATCCGAGTTGGGCACCACTCTATCATGCCCACAAGCTGTTACCCCTGTACATGTCCAGGTGCCAGTGCATTTTGGTGCACAGTACATTACAGTCATCACATGTTAGTAGGTGCATGTCTGTGTGCCACTGGACACTGTCTCTGCCTCCCACCCCATGCCACACCACTGACTCCTGTGCTACATGTGTCACAAAGTATACAATTAGCACATGCAGATACACTACTGCCACAGTGCCCTGCAGCCTGTGGTCACATGTGTTCACAATTTGGTGCCCACTACATGGGGTAGCAGGCCATGGTAGGACACTCAGCAGTGCCACCAGTACCACTGCCATACTACCAGCCATGTTGGGGACCAGGTCAATATTGCACACACATTCATTGCCAGGACCTGTGTGGTGTTATCATTTCCCTGGCCATATCCATGTGTGCATTCAAGACCACACAGGTTCATGGTGTCATGTACATGCATTGGGTGCTGTCCCACAGGGAGCCATATCGATTATACACGTTGGTTGTCCCTTGTTGGCCACCTGCCCCTGGATTGTCCTCATGGCATGTGTGACATGCATGCTGATGATGCTCCCTTTGTTGTTTCAGGTGATGTTCCATGACAGCCAGGCACTGGACAGCCAGAGGCTGGTGCCACTTATGCGGAGGACCCTCAAGCATCTGCAAGGAATCCACACAATGTTGGAGGAGATCAATAGCCTACCATAGCCTATCACCATTGCTCTGCATATGTCTACTCTGTACCACCACCAGAGTGGCAACAGGAGTCCGGTGATGGTGTGGGGGTACAGTGCACACAGTGTAGCCCTGACATGGGGATTTGGACTTGATTTGTTGGTCTACCATATTTTGTTGTTCATGGGTTTTATTTGCTGACTTATTGAATTTTGTTTTTTCTTGATGATGTCCCATATTGACATACTGATGCCAGCCAGTTGGCTATGTTTTATCTCATTATGTTACTGTGCACCAGTGAAGTGTCTTCTTTATCCCTACCTGTGTCTGCTATTCTTCATGGTCATGTGTGCTTCCTCTGTACATTGTTTGGGGGCTGTGGCTCTGCCATTCATTTGCCATCTGGGTTCATACTATGATATGTTAGTTTGCCTTTGAGGCTGCAATGGGTAGTTTATGGTCACAGTGAAGTTGCATTTGCACTAGGCCCTATTTTCTGCTATATTGGTATGCCATTTGTGACCACTGAGTCAGTCTGCAAGCATTCAGATATACCACTGGTTGGGGTATTTTGCTTTCACAAATGGTGATCTGTGCCACAAAGAGAAACATTGAATATCCTGGCCCAGGAGTTTGACCAATGACCATCTTCCAGTTTTTTTACATTCTCCTATAGTTTGTCTCAGTCTCCACTGGAGTTCACCACCCTGTCAAGCATAATGCCCTAAGTGAACATAAGCAGCCTTTTGGGTACTTGAGTTTACAAACTATTGATGAAAATGTTGAACAGTAATGGCCCCAATGCCAGTCCCTGAGAGACACTGTTTGGTACCCCTCTCCACTCAAAACAGTGGCTGTCCACCACAAACGTCTTGCTTTTTCATTTATTTGGTAATATATTTACAGAAATGTCAGTTAAGCCTGGATGCTTGATTAGAATACAGTCCTGCCAAGATGGCTAATGGTTTCATAGAACATGAGACAGGGTGCCACATTACATTGCACATTTCATATAACACTGTACATTGTCAGTGTCAGTGGCTCAGTAGGTAGCACACTCACCTCTGAGTCCGAGAGATCAGAGGGCTGTGGGTTCAGTTCCCACATCTGGCACTTAGGTTAATATCCCAGTACTGACACTATAGTGCAGCATGAGAGGGGTGCTGCACTCCTGAGGTGCCATCTTTCAGGTGAGACATTAAACCGAGGTCCCATCTGCCTGGATTAGTGGTAGTTCAGGTGGATATTAAAGATCCCATGGCACTTATCGAAAAGAGTAGGGGAATTTTTTATTATAATAACATCAAAAACAAAATAATTATAAACAGTGTTAAGTCACACGAAATAATATACAAATCAGATGGCAAACAAAATCAAATAAGTATTGCAGTCATACATTATCAGATCAGTATGTAAAAAGAACTATGTATCAGCATCCCCCCACCCACTAAAAGAGTAGGGGAAATTTTATTGACAAAGAAACAAAACCATCACAAAATAACATAGTCCAACAGAAAAAGAAAGGAGTAACAAAATTCACTTATCATCACATAAAAAAGAGATAGCTCAATTAACAAAACTAAAATTTCTCCACAAATTAACAATTTTCTGTGCTGAAAAAGTCAGTTTATCCTTTGTTTTAAGATCATTCAAATCTGAGTCAACATACGATACAACTGTAAGATGAGAAGTAGAAATTTGTTGCATAATAAACTTAATGAGCTTGCCATAAATAAAATTGAAGAAGACCAAAAAACATTTAACGTACTCCTATGATAGGTACCCCAAACACCTGAATAATCCCAAGAATGAAGGTACAATAAGACAAATAATTTAAATGAGGCATATTCCAATGAGCTGCTGCAAACGCCAGAAATCCTGACTATGCTGACATTCCAAGAAAAGTGTTTTGACTTTCTTCAATATTAATGCAATCCTCCTTAAACAATATCTTTCACTCAGAGGTTTGTATTTTAAATTCCCTCTAACCCCACCCTCCCATGCATTGATAACCATATTATGTCCCATATCTTAACTGGTATTCTAAAGTCTGTTAATTTATGCAAAACAAATTGCATTTGAGAGGGTGAACTATCCGGAAAGATAAAGAACAACTTTCAAGAGATCGTATACAATAAGAGTATAGAAAGATTTCCTAGTCAAAGATTGTAAGCTTTGTAAGGAAATCTTCCACTGAAAAGTTTTCAAAGGTAGAAACCCCATATGATGGTAGATCATCAGAGGCTATGTTTTAGGGGAAATATAGACCACTTAAAGAAATATTTATGCCATATGGACTGTGTCCAAAATGGCATGGTAAAGTCTCAGACTTCCAGATAAAAGAAAAGGAAGAAACAAAAAATCGAGTGAAAGAAAACCACAGGATTAATCATAGTCAACCCTCCCTTATTCCGCTTAAGATAAGTAAATTCCTTCTAACTGGGTTTAACCTATTTCCCAAAGCATTTGAAAAAAAATACTATATAATTTTGTTTCACAGGAGGTTGGTGGTGGAAAAAGATGACTAATGTAAACGAAAAAAGGTAACAGAAATTTCTTTATAATCAAAACCCTTTTTTGTTTCCCAAAACGCCATTGTTTCCACTGGTTAACCTTTAATTCCCCATTCAATAATTGTTTCTCCCAATTAAAAAGAGCCATATCCTCCATTCCAAACCAAATCCCAAGTATCTTCTGAGGTGAGGTTGACAAAGGGATACTACAACAAAGTGATAAATCAGGAGTTTAGGGCTAATGGTAATATAAAACTTTGTTGAAATTGATAGAAGCCCTGAAAAGTCCCATAAAGGAGAAAATATCTAATGCTTTATGTAGTGATTTGTCATCCGCTAATAACAAGGTTACATCATCTGCAAAAGCAGTGATTTTAATTGGGTCTAAATGAGGAGAGGAGCAATACCTATAACGCTGGTTCAGAGATTATACCTCTAATAACTGGATCCAATACAAAAGTGTATAAAAGGGACTGAGAGGACAACCTGCCTGACTCCTTTATTTATCAATATCTCAGAGCCAATGAAATTATTCACAAGGGAGTAGTAACAGCCTGGTCATATAATTTTAGATATCAGGTAACAAATGTACGAGAATCCATAGTGTAATAAAATGAAATAAAGATAAGAATGACTAACATTTTCAAATGCTTTTGTTTGATCTAAAGCCACTACCATTTCAGAATTTGTAAAGTTACTTCTTTTTGTAAACAAGTCTCTAATTAAAAAAAGGTTATGTTGAATCTTTCTTTGAGAAATTGCACAAGTTTGTGTAGGATGAATTAGAAGTCTGGCTACTTTTTCTAACCTAATATTCAAAATTTTGGCTAAAATCTTGTAATCACTGTTCAGTAAACTAATAGGACGCCAATTTGTTAATAATGTCCTATCTCCTTTTTTATAAATAAATTTCAACAGGGAAAGAGAAAATTCCTTACAAGAATGCTCTGAAAACAAAAAGGAATTGTAAACTAAGGGTAAAAAATAGCTCATATAAAGTAGACAGGATTTATAGAATTCATTAGGAATGCCATCAATCCCTGGAGAAGATCCAGTGTTCAGTTGCTTAATGACATCAGTTACTTCTTGTGATGTAATAGGAGCAATTAGGGAATGTAACATATGATCCGACATCAGGGGCAGAAAACCAAATTGTTCCAAAGGAAACTGATCTAACGGTGATGAGATGGAATGAGAAAAAAAACCTGATACATGACGTTGAACTAATGCCAACATATCTAAATCTTTAGTAAGAAGAGTACCGTCTGAGTCACGTAAACCTGCCATAAAGGTATCAGTCACTCGTGACTTATACGCTTGATAAGGATCAGAATTCGGACAGTGTTTTGTACCAAATCTAAATTCTAAATCTAGGGATCTAGCCCTATTATACTGAAAAATTTTCATTTGTTTTTATGTCTGAAATTTGTAAAGTATGGGCAGCACGTTGCTGGGAGCTAAGGACATAAGTTTATATAATCGATTTCTAAGTAAGTAATTCCAATAATCTGAATCAACTTTTCCTTTGCCACTTCTGAAAAAGAATTTTATTTCTTGTTTTAGCTGCATCCACCACAAAGGGAAGAAAAAAACCATTGTGGAATATTTGGATGCAAAAAGAATTCCAATTTAGAAGAGTAAACCACATATATAAGAAGGAAGTATTAAGTCTCCATCGGGAAATATTGGAGAATAATTTGAGGTAAATTCTCCAAAGAAAAGGTACAAAGTAAAAGAAAATGGTCAGAGAATTCCGTAGGGACAACTAAACAAAAATAGGATACAAATAATGAGAAATAAAACACCATATCAATCAGCTATATGTGTGCCTTATGATCGTTCACCAGCTTGTGCATGCATACACCTGTAGGCATCTTTGAGATTAGCATCTTTAACCAATTTAGCAAGAGCAGTCGAATCACAATAAATTTTTTCCTTTTGACTTAATATAATTAGCATCTATAGAGCAATTAAATCCCCCAAACAATATGTCTTGTGGTAAACAAAAAAGGGTGTAAGCTCCTCAAACAGGGTAATCGACCAGTTTTTGTTTGAAGACCATAAATATTAATCAGAGCGAAAATAATAAGTATTCGGGAACAATCTAAAATCAAAATCCTACCAGGGTGCACATCAATTACCTTAGAGATCTTAAAGGCATTGCTACAAAATAGGATACCAAGACCATCAGCTACATCTGGTCCAAATGTCCAATAGGAAGGCCTATTATCCATTTCCGTTTTAGTTGATTAATATCCCACAAAGAAGAGAGCCTAGTCTCCTGTAAAAGATAACATCTACTTTCAAAGAAGTTAAATAAAGAAATATGGGTAACTGTTTTTAAGGCTTTCAAACTACAAACATTAAAGTAGCTACTTTTAAGGTGGACATCTAGCGATTTTAAGTGCTATTCTTTTGACTGACTCTTCGTTTTTTCCTTTTTTCCTTTTTTTCTTTAGCTAATTCCGTGGTTTTGCTATCCTCATCATCCGTAATAAGTTCAGAAATATGGGACGATATCTGATTCAAGATCCGTATGTCTAATGTCATCTTGCAATGGGAAAAGGAATTCTCAGTGGAAATAGGTACAGAAGAAGTTTGTTTAACAGAAGCCCGTGTGAGCGTCTATTCTTAACAAGTTCAAAGGAGGAGGCATAATTAAAGTAGAGGCAGGCTTACCCCCAGGCCCTAGGCCTGGTTTGTCTATTGGAATTTGAGAACCCTCAGGGAGGCCTGATCCTTCAGTAGTAGAATCCGTGGGCGAAGTAGAAGTTAAGGTAGGGGGGGATATAGAAGGAGTGGGAGGAGTAGATTCCTTAGATCCCTTATTGGTTGCTTGGGCCTTACGTAGCAAACCATCATGGTCCAAGCCTCCTGTACAATTACGTCTTGCCCAGGGACATTGGTGATAAGCGTGGCCTTGCTCATCACACAGATTGCATTTAAATATGTTTGTACACCTATCTGCTGAATGCCCAAACCCACCACATAAAGGACATTTGAACATGTCACACACACTACTAACATCGTCCTATCCCACATTTGTAACAAGCTCTTGGCTGTCCTCCATAAAACACCCCCTATCTTTACCAAGAAAAAACTATTAGGTAGGTGTACAATTTCCGAGTTATTCTGAAAGAGTTTTACTTAAATTTCCACCCTCCTGTCCAAATTCCTTCAACATCCAACAAGGCCTCAGGGGATTTAAAACATCACACCTAGTTTGAAGCCAGTGATAAATGTCACTGACGTTAACCCTTCATTTCGAAACATGATAGTAACAAACGGACCAGAGGTTTAGAGGAGGTAGTGCAAAAAAGGCCCCATAAGGGTGTATTTTTTTGTACTGCATATTTTCCCAAAAACGCGCTCCATATGAGAATTGGATTGAAAACTAACATCAAACGAGTCTTCACCCGAAATATGTATAAGAGCATATATATCCTTGGCCAAAAAACCCATTGAATTTTTTAACAAAGTTTTGAAAACAAAATACCTATCTGGATGTACATCCAAACCTCCTTTGTATCTAATTCTGATAGCATTCCGTCTAGGAGCCTGCTCTAACTTATTTTTAAATAATTCAGACATTGGAAGTTTTTGAAATGTAGCAGAAACAGAAGGAGCAGCAGTCTCAGTGATATCATGTTCAGTAACAGAGGTGTTTGGCTTAGAAAAAGCCAAAGCACTCTCCCCACCCTCTTTTATGCTGCGTTTAAGTAGGTCAGTATCACCCTGTACAGTTGCAGTCAAATCCGTAGCCTGGCTATCGTCGGCATGCATAGTTACAGTAGCGACCAAGATGATGAGGTATCCAAGTACCTGAGTCCGTTTCCGCCAGCCAGCGTCAGTTAATGCCACTTCTTCCGACCAGTCCTTCAAGCCATGAATCGAATCCCCAGTAAGCCAAAGCGCTGCCGCATGAGGATACAGGAAGTACTGTCCTTCCCAAAATTTGGTCTCCGGAAGTGCTACCTGTCAAACTCGGTTCCCCTGGAGCTCCAATACACACTTTCCATCTGATTTGGTGTCGGTTTAGAAAGCTGCACCTGTATCGGACCGATGAATCAGAAACCGCCTGAGAGGCCTTCCAAAAGAGACAACATGCGATTTGCAGGGTTAGCAATTGGTACCATACATGAATCAATAACGGGAGCTGCAGGTAAGGAATCGCACATAGCTCCAACAGCAATATCTTTAGGTAAGGTAGCCACTACGCCATCTCCGACTTCCATCTCTTCTCGAGGCTGAATGCAGTCTGCCATCCCACCTCCGTGACGTCAGGACGACTCCCAGACTAGCCGCCGACCAGCAGCCAGTAGGGGAATTTCCCCGGTGTCCTGGCCAAATTTCCCTTATTCACTAAAAATACCACCAACAGCTTAATCTGGTTCAAGGTCAGTCGGCATTCATCTGTATCCCCCTTCCCTGGGTCGTGCCTGAAAATAGGCAGGATTTGTCTAGTGCACTTACCCAGTCAACAAAAACTAAATAAATAAATAAATAAAAATTCATACAAGAAATGTCATGTTTTCAGTTATTATCAGACTTCAGGTCTCCACCAGTAACTACCACTCAAAAATGGACAGCATAATTTAAACTCTTTTCTCTTTGTTTTTGTTTTCTTGTCAATACCTATAAAAATCTTTTGATTTCAGAATTTAGACTGTGTGGGCATGCTTGGCTGCTGTATCAAGGTATCTCCCAGAAAGTTGCCTTCTATCCTACAGTATATTACATTTTACCCAACAATTGTGAGCAACGTTAAGGCAGTTCTCTTTTTCTTTCTCTTTTTCTCACTCTTCCATATAACAACTCTCAAGCTTGAGTTTTGTTCCAAATTTATATAGCAGTTAATGAGGAACCACTTGCAGCAAATCATGGATCATGCTAACAAATCATCCAGAATGTAACATGCTCAGACCTAGGCCCATTCAACTTAAGTACTCTTTTATTACCCTTGTACATAATGACAACAATCTAAACTGTGTCCCTCGTTCATAAGTGAGAAGCCATGCACTACATTTATGAACAGGTTTAGCCATGTGGACACTCATTTTAAGATTTAGCACATGTCTAGAAGACAGTTCCACAAGTTACAAGGTGAGATTATGTCCTGGCCATGGGCCATGCACACGATTAGCTGCCATGGTCAAGTGGACCATGATGATGAGGGATTGATGCGCTCTTATCAGCAAAGAACAAACCATTTTCCCACTCACCACTACAATCCCAAAAGCATATTTGCCAGATGATAGCCCTGTCATCCAACAAAACAGTCTCCATCTAATACACACCCTAGTGTACAGTTAGCAACCCTCTCATCTCCAATCTTCATACTCATGTTTAATATAATACCTGGACTGCCCATTCCCAGTAAAGCATAATTTTTACAATTTATGTACCCAGGATAGCCCATCAGGGATGTAATATCTCATTTTAAATGGGACCCACTTTTACCGTTGTTAAGACTGGGTGGACTGAAAGACTGAAATGTTTAAGTGACTTCATCATATCCATCACAATCCCAGTCCCCAGGCAGAAGTACTGTACACACATAAAACCTATTCTGCACTCCCTACAAAATGGCATTTTGCAATGCTGATGGGCTGCACCAGTGCCTGTATGTGCAACTAATTCATGTTTTTAGTTTTTGTTTACTGGGTAAGGTGTACTAGACAGACATTTGTCTATTTTCAGGCATGACCCAGGAAAGTACAAATCATTAAAACAACACAGTGCAAGACAATGACTTCAACATTAGAGTACATGACAATCTTAGGAAACAACACTATGCATGACAATAAATTACACAACAGAGTAAACAATATGGTACATGACTATTAAATGTGGAAGCATAGGAGAAAGGCAACTGGCAAAAAAGCTAAGAAGTACAGAATTATCATATATTCAAAGTGACAAGTGCAGATACTATCATATACAATAGCTAGAAATTACAGAAGTCAAGGGCTAGGAACAGGAGCATACAGCCAGCTGTAATATGTGTGAGCCACTGGTTCTAGAAAGCACAGGCAACAGAGCAGTGTCTAATGTTAGCAGATATATTGTTCCATAGTTAGGGGGGCAGCAACAGTAAAAGCTGCCTCTCCAAATTATGCCTTGGTCCTTGGTGTGAATAGGAGGTCAAGGTCTAAGAATCTGAGGGGGTAAGCATTACCATACAGCTACAGCTATACACATTACCTTCCCCCCAGCACTTTGACAGATGTGCACCCACATATTTTATTACACATGTACTGTGCCCTTCAGAGTGAACTTGTTGATGCTGACCAATCTGACATTAGCAAGCACTTAGAATCTGTGACCCCTAACAGGTGTGCAAATCACAACTTAGGTGAAAACCATACAAATATGAGACCTTCCAGTCCAGGCATGAAGGAGATCAA
The DNA here is from genome assembly GCA_016271365.2 of Neoceratodus forsteri. Taxonomy (NCBI): domain Eukaryota; kingdom Metazoa; phylum Chordata; order Ceratodontiformes; family Ceratodontidae; genus Neoceratodus; species Neoceratodus forsteri. The sequence continues at coordinate 311,037,361 of CM028134.1, read as the reverse complement.
GTTGCACATGCAGTCTGTGCATGGGTCCTTGAAATCCATACTGGAAGCACTGAGATGCAGCATGGTGGTGTGACCCCCATCACAACTCAGGTACTACCATATCTTATGCAGATACAGCATACGGATACATCTATTTAGGCATTACCTGAGGGAGTTAGTGCCCACATATGGACTGGTCAATGGCCCGTACTCAATTTACAACACTTTCATAGTCTGATGGACTGCAGCAGTTTACAGTATCAAGTGCTGGCAGGGACATCTTGCCAACATAATTTGATCAGGGCAAACAGAGGAATACTAAATTATACTTTTATAGGATACTTCAGCCTTGAAGACACTACTTGGATAAGAATCGACTGGGGTATGTATACCATATTTTCCCTATCATCATTACTCCCCCCCACTTTATTATTGATCAAGCTAGGCCTAATCATCAATCCTCTCCCCCATGCCGACACGCAGACAACTACCCCAGCCTGTAACTGAAGTTTCATGCCCTGGCCTACAACTCCCTGGTGTCTAGTTTACACTCACTGGGTCCTATGCATGAACATGTGGATTGTCTATATGCTGTGTATCCACAGCACATTGGCAACCCTACATTGGACTATCACACCATGGGGGTCCAGCAGACTCCCAGCAGCATTTTTGGAAGGGTTGTGTGCCACTTGCACAAATAATCCCCTCAGCCAATCATGCAGCTACATGCCATGGGTGGTCCAGGTTCATGTCCGTGGGCATGCCTGCAATCTGTACCATTTGAAAAAGTGCAGAATGCCAGGTGAGGGGGACATATGATACACCAGCAGGGACCCTGCTGTATATGTTTCGGGCCCCCACAGAGTACCTTCCAGGTTGTGAAATGATGACGGCTCCACCTATCATGCTGCCCCAGCCCTCTGGACTGACAGTGGGGGCTGTGGGCAGCCATTCTGGTCCTCACCAGTAAACATTTAGTTTTGCTGTCCTGTGCTATCCCAGAATCCCCTGCTTATGAAAAGCAGGGGATCCACTACGGGACCAAGGATGGGCATCCTAATGGATGCCTGCCTGTGTCCCTTGATCTGTCATCTGTGAAAATGCATGCTGGAGGGTTGTACTGTGGACAGGTGCTCTGCAAGGGTGTGTGGTTGTGTCCACCTTGGACCCTATGCCTGTCCTTTAGTAGATAGCTGCACAGGCTGGGTACACGTGAATAACATGTACCCAGCATGCATTTATGCATAGGCCCCATTTTTTGTAATTTGATTGTACTGGCAACTTGCAACATACTTGCAAGGGTGGAAAACCTATTCACATATATCTGTATGCAGTGCATGCAAATGACTCCTCCACCACACACCCCATAGCACTGTGACACCAGTACACTCATTCAGTAAGTAATATTTCAAGTTGCTTGGGGTTAGTCTCTTCTAGAGCACCTGATAAAGCCATTCAGTGTGAAATTAGTGACTGCTAAGGGTGTACACCCACTAAACAGGTCTATGTGACATGTTTTTTAGGTTCAACCCATTGAATACAAGGCTTTTAGGTCTTTTCCCCAGCTGGAAAACTGCATCAAATAAACAGAAATTGAAAATAAATGACCATAACAAGGAAAACACATTTAAAATGTTGTTAATCTGATTTTAAGTCACAAAAAGCTCAACTGTCTTTTTTTTCTATTTTAATTTCTTATGGTTTGATTTCCACTGTCATCTAAAAAATAAACATTTGCAATTCTGATAAATTGTATAGAGCTGTTAAGAGACCTCTTGTTTTTGTGATGTCAATTATATAGTCAAAATAGCTTACTTTTAATTTTAATTCATTTGGGCTTAATTTCTTGAATCTCGTGCTGCAAACAAAAACTAAATAAGTACTTTGTGTTTTAGTTTGAAGAAATATAAATAACTATAAAGTCAAATAAATGTGCTTAATTTGTAATTCAGTTGTTTAATATTTAAAGTAAAAAATAATGCACTAAATATTAAAATGCTAGGGTCTCCTGGTCCTTCTTTGGCAGAAGTCCGTCTGACTAGCCATGATTTCAGTACTTTTGTTCTTCTGTCATCACAGGATTATAACAAGGGTACAGATATTGGGCTGGCCTTTACTTTTGAGAGAAAATGCAATGCAATTCACCTGTCCATAGCAGTGTGTAATGGATAAATATTTTTCAGTACTAGCTCTTCCCCAGGGAAGCATGATCTGGGCCCAGTACTGGCATTAGCTTCTGGAATAGCATAGTGAATCCTCAGTAGCATGCTGACTGTAAAACTGTTTGAAAGGTTAAGCCTTCAGCTCTGTTAATACATTGCAGCTACTATGATAGCATACAGCTTCATTGCCGAAAATATGATTTTTTTAGACTGGTGCTCTACTTCTGTGCAAATTACTAATGCTTGGCCTCTGGGTTTCTCCTTGAATCTGTCCTCTGCTGTCTTTTTCTCCTCTTGTTCCTTGTGACATTTCTTACTCTATAGCTTCCAGCTATCCCTCAACCACAAAGGTAGTTCAAGCAGTTTCCAAAAATACCAGCTCCCAGGAGCAGCCCTCCTATGCTAAGAGTGTAAAGTGGGTCTCTAGCCTGCGTAATAAATGAAATCATGAATCTCAATTCCCAGATGACATTAATAGCAGCATGAAGCAGAAAGCGAGATAAAATTAATTTCTGCAGGTAAAGTGTGAAGGCAGACAGGGAAAGCTTGAAAGGTCAACATCTGCTGTCATGCAGGAGAATGAGTAGATTTGATTGGCTGCTAAATGTCATTCCCATGTTCTAAAATCTACATGCCATTCTTTCAATATAATCTTAGCTTGCAGCTTTGCTAATAATCATGCAAAAGCATTCGAGTTCTAAGGTATGTTTGTATTCCCATGGCAATAAGGCTGCTCTAAATTACCAGCTTGTCATTTAATCAGCATAATTTCAGAAGCTTGTACAACTGCTATGTGTTTTTATAGGATCGATTTTCAGGGTGTGTTAAAAGAAACACTTATGATAATGTACCATTTCCATGTGCAATTCCAACTGTTGCCATGGCATTAGGCACTTCTCTCTTATTATAGGAGATGCTACAACAGAATACTGAGCAGGTAGGCTAGTCAATTTATTGTGTAATGTATTCTGTGAAGACACTGTGCTTTGCAAATGTTATTTTGCTGTCAGTTTGTCTCACTAAATAGTAGAGTACCAACATTATAGTTAATTAAGTTGCAGACCCAACTCTGAGCCAAAAGGTTGTCACTTCCTGACCACTACTGAGATGGAGATTCTTACCCAGCGCTACTAATACAGCACTGCTTGATGTTCTTTGCAGAGGGGAGAATAACCAACCTTTTTTTTTCGATTTCTGTTTGCTGTGTTTTTGCAAGATGAAATTTCATGGCACAGGTTGAAATTAATAGGGAATACTAGCTAATGTTCTAGCTAATTTCTCCATGAAGTAAAACAGCTTCAGGCTCAGGGAGGGAGAGGGTGGTGGAACAGAGCTACATCCCTCCAGCTGTACCTCTGCACAATTCATTCGCTCTTCTGGTGGATAGTGGTTCCTCTATGGAAGCACCTACAGTGGAGAATAAGGAGGATGCTGGGAACCCTCACAAAGGAGACCCACAGGAGGGTGGCATGGGACCCCACAGGGGAAAAAAACAACTCCTGGTGGGGACTCAATCATTGGGGGGGTAGAAATGGGGGAGGAAGGGGAGAGGGAGGTAAGGTGCCTGCCTGGCACCATGGCTTGGAGGGACAGGAAGTGAATCCTCAGGATTGTGGGAGCAGCTGCACGAGGGAGGGAGCTGGATGTCACTAGGGACAAATGACCTGGCTAGGAATGGGATCAGAGCAGTGCAAGAGGAGTTTGTAGAGTTGGGGAGGGGCTTTAGACAAGTAACACATATGGTAACCTTCTCGGAGGTGATGCCTGTCTATGGCAAGGGTGATGCTAGGGTATTCCTCACCAGGGAATTCAATGAATGGTTGAAAAACTGGTGTGGAGCTCAGGGTTTTTGCTTCATTGGGAACTGGGGAGCCACCTGGAGGGATGCAGACCTATACTGGTGCGATGGTCTGCATCTGTCCAGGGGGGAACCAGGATCCTAGGTGAGAGGTTAAAATGCTTCATTGGCAAGCATTTAAACTAGCCAAGAGGGGAGGTACTGAAAAGGAACAGGGAAATCCCAGCCTCCCCCCCAAAAAAACATGGTAATTAGTGAGGTAAACACCAAGGTAGAGAAGTCATTAGGGAGCAGGACAGAGGTAAATGTAAAAAAAGGCAAAGGCAGTAGGACAGGAATGGGGATAAAAGGGGTAAGGCCATTAAAAAGTGCAGGGTGATGAGTACCAATGCCCATAGTCTGTGTAGCAAGCTCCCTGAACTAGTGGTTTTGATGGAAGAGGGTTGCCTGGATATTGGGGCAGTCACAGAAACATGGCACACAGAGAACCATGACTGGGATGTCAACATACCAGGATACACAATCTACAGGAGGGACAGGGAGGGTAAAAGAGGAGGAGGAGTAGCTCTCTATGTAAAGGAAGGAATCAAAGTAACAAAACTAAAGAGTAAACAGGGAGCAGATGAAGCACTCTGGGTCTCCCTGGAGGCAGGAAAAAGCACCACAATCTGTATGGGGGTTGTATACAGACCCCCATCTCAGGGGGAAGGATTGGACAAGGAAATGAAAGAAGGCTTCCTTAGAATGGCAGAAAAAGGGGAGATATTGTTGATGGGGGACCTGAATATGACAGATGTTAACTGGAGCACCTTTGCTGCAGGCACATCCAAGAGCAGGGTCATTCTTGATGCCCTACAGGGGGCATGCCTCAGACAGCTAGTATTGGAACCCACTTGGGAGGGAGCAATCTTAGACCTGGTACTCTCAAATAGGGATGGAGAAAGAATCTCAGATTTAGAAGTGGGTGGCCATCTGGGAACAAGTGACCACCAAGTAGTGTGGTTCACGATAAACACAGCCATACAATCAAGCCATACAAAAGCAAGAGTATTGGACTTTAGGAGGGTTGACTTTGAGAAAATGAGAGAGTGCCCTAGAAAAGCACTAGCAAACAGGCAAGAAGGAGGGGTGGAGGAAAAATTGGGAGTAATCAAAACAGCCATCACAGAGGCAACAAGCCTTTATGTAAAGCAAATCAACAAAACACAATGAAGGAAAAAAATTCTATAGTTCTCAAAAGAGGTGGCAGGGAAGGTTAAGGAGAAAAGGATAGCACTCAGGACATATAAGGAAACACAAAAGGAGCAGGACAGATAACTTTATCAGTTAAAGCAGAAAGAGGCTGGGAAGGCAGTCAGAATTGCAAAGGCCCAAACTGAGGAAAGGATAGCCAACTCTGTTAAGAAGGGGGATAAGACCTTTTATAGGTGCATTAGGGAGTGAAGAAAGACCAAAGGAGGGATAATGAGGCTTAATAAAGAGGAGGGAACGTGGGTAGAGGATGACAGTGAAAAAGCAGTGATACTGAACGAGTATTTCTGCTCAGTATTCACAAAAGAAGAGGAGGGGGAGGTACCTAAACCAAACAAGAAAAACACTCTGAAGACGGGGGTCGATACCAGTCCATTTACAGAAGAAAGGGTTCTGAAAGAACTAATAAAATTGAAGGTGGACAAAGCAATGGGGCCTGATGGGATTCACCAAAGAATTCTAAAAGAACAAAGGATAGAACTAGTTACGCTGCTGACTACTCTCTTTAACAAATCATGGGAGGATGGGGTGGTACCCAAGGACTGGAGGAGGGCAGATGTGATTCCTCTTCACAAAAGTGGGAGCAGGACAGAGGCAGGAAACTACAGACCAGTTAGTTTGACCTCAGTGGTAGGGAAAATGATGGAATCACTTCGGAAGGAAAGAATTATTGAGTACCTAGACGCCAGTGGGGCACAGGACCCAAGGCAGCATGGATTCACGATGGGAAGGTTGTGTCAGATGAATCTAATAGATTTCTTTGACTGGGTGACCGAAGTAGTAGACCAGGGAGGGGCTGTGGACATGGCCTACCTAGATTTTAGCAAGGCATTTGATACAGTCCCACACAAAAGATTAATACATAAGTTAGTCAGCCTTGGAGTGGATCCCAAGGTGGTAGCCTGGATGAAAAATTGGCTAGACAACAGAGCACAAAGGGTAGTAGTAAATGGAGTCCACAGTGAAGAAAGGATGGTTACTAGCATGGTACCGCAGGATTCAGTACTGGGACTGGTTCTTTTTAATGTCTTTATAAGTGACATTGCAGGGGAACTGGAAGGAAAAGTATGTCTCTTTGCAGACAACACAAAGGTCTGCAACAGGGTTGATACACCAGATGGAGTGGAAAGGATGAGAAGGAACTTGGCAAGGTTGGAGGAATGGTCAAATGTATGGCAGCTCAGATTCAATACAAAGACGTGCAAGGTAATGCACCTGGGAAACAAAAACCCAGGGGAAGAGTACACAATGGGGGGGTGAGATACTGACAACACTAAAAATGGAAAGGGACCTGGGGTAATTATATTAGATGACCTAAAAGTGGGCAAGCAATGTGAGAAGGCAGTAAGGAAGGCTGGGGGGATACTGGGATACATAGGGAGAGGCATCAATAGTAGAAAACAAGAAGTTGTTATCCCTTTGTACAGGCAGTTGGTGAGACCCCACCTGGCGTTCTGTGTGCAGTTCTGGAGACCCCGTCTCCGCAAAGACATAGACAGAGTGGAGACTGTCCAGAGGAGGGCAACCAAAATGGTGCAGGGTCTGCACCAGAAGACATACGAAGAAAGACTAAAGGAGCTTAATATGTATACCCTTGAGGAAAGAAGGGAGAGAGGGGACATGATAGAACTTTCAAGTACCTCAAGGAATCAACAAAGTCCAAGAGGGTAGCATCTTTCAGAAAAAGAGATGTTCAAGAACAAGGGGGCACAATTTGAAGATAGAGGGGGACGGCTCAGAGGTAATGTGAGGAAGTATTTTTTCACAGAGATGGTTGTGGATGCATGGAACAGCCTCCCTGAGGAGGTCATGGAGTCAAGAACAGTAGGGGAATTCAAGAATGCATGGGACAGACATAAGTCAGTCCTAGTGGTGGGTAGGAGGAAGTAAGCTGTTGGTTAACTAGGATCTGCAGCTTATCTGTTAGATAGGAAAATGGGCAGACTAGGTGGGCCAAGTGGTCCTTATCTGCCGTCAAATTCTATGTTTCTATGTTTCTGTTGCAATTGAAGATGACTGTGAGTGGGAGTTTCTTGAATGCATAAACACTTCAAATTTGCCTGCACAACATCACATTACTACTTGATTATAATGCCTTTATTTCTTTAGTGCTGAATTAATTTATGTAAGTAAGCTATTATTTAAATCTGACAGTGTGAGGCTCATTTGGTACCACTCTTTTCTCTGGTCCAGAAGGTGTTGGGTTTAAGTCCCAAAGTGTTATCCTGGGCCTGTACCCAGTTCTTCTGATATGGAAATACTAGGGGTTCCTGCACAACTGACTATGTCACAATTTATATAAAATATTTATTTATGAATTTATCTCCAAAGTTTAACCAGGAAATACATATTGAGTTGATAACAGCTTGTTTCCAGAAGTGTCCTTGGGGAGGAGGTGAGGAAGAAAATACAATAAGGTAAAATAATTAAAAGTGCATTAACAGGAATGCAGCATTAAGTAAATGGCAAGCAATATAGTGCATCAAAAAATAGCAGAGTCTGGTATCTTAAATGGGATAGGTATCATTACATGCAATTTCAAAAATGTCATAATTAAGCAATAATACATGACATGGTGTGGTATATCATGAGATATCATCATGCCTAGGGTGCATTGTAAGACATGAGGCTACAGACCGAGTGTCTCATGCACCCAAGAAGTGACGATATCCCATAATATACCACACACTGCAGTGTATTCTGGCTATTATAAAATGGCCCTAAAGCGTTTGTAAATGGCTAATCTTGGTAATTGGTTTTGGACCATGACAATATTGTGCGATATCGTCACAGGTCAAAGTTTGCTTCAGCCAATCAGCTTCCGGGATTTCTCCTCTCCATTTTATAATCTTTATTATACATTTGTAAAATGATATAAAATGTGTAAAGCGCTGAATGATTTATGTGGTAGTATGATAAGGTACAGGGCACCTTGTTACAGATATTGTGGGAACGTGAGAAAGTTGTATCCTTCTGGGACTCCATTTGTCAGCATTTAGATCCTCTTTTGGGGTTAGACTATGCATTTCTTCTGGAAGTGCATTTATTGGGGTCATTTGATGACATCTTGATTGAAAACCAGAGTAATCATATGGCCTTGATCTTGGCTTGTGCCAAAAACAGTTATTTTATTGTACTGGTGTGACCAAGTTATTCCTACATATCTGGAATGGTATAAAGAGATTTTACTTGCACTACTGTCAGAAAAAATGATTGAGAGTATGGCACATTGGTTTTCCACCTATAAAAAAGTATGGGGACCACTATATGTGTTACTCTCTTTACGTGAAGCTTAAAGTAAATTTTTTCATTTGATGAATGGATCTATATGTCTGGTATAGAGCCCCTTTACTTTCTTTAAAGTTTAGTTTTGCTTGGTGCTGCTTTTTCTATGATTATACCCTTTGCATTTGTTTTCTCCATTTTGTCTTTTGAATGTTTTTTGTCTATATTGCATTTATTTTAGGAAGTTCCTTCTCCAGAGTAGTGGAGTGGGGTAATTGGGGATGGGGGTGGGGGTAATTGTTTTGTGTTATGTTTGTCTGGTTGTTGTGTTGTTATATGGTGATTTTATTGTTTTTTTTTTAATTTGTGAACTTGTATCTTGAAATATTTAACCTTAGACTGCCAACAGAATTGGAACATATTGGAGTTCTAGACTGATATATCAGTCCATGGTCCTGCAAGAGTTAATAAAGTATATTCAATTTTTAAAAAATGGAGTAAAGCATGGTGAAATTAGGAAATTATGAATTTGCTAAATTTTCATGAAAATCTGCAAAATGTGAAATTTTGTGAAATGTTTCAGAATTTTCTGAAATTCTTTAATTTGCTATAACTTAGTGTTCCAGCTAGAAATCTACACATTGGCAGATGAATTGACTGGCATGGGCCCTAGAAGCATGCTGAGTGTCATAATATTTGGATGAAGGTACTGCACCTTGGGGCCAGAAACCTGGGCCAAGTGTACACCCGGGGAGGGAGGAAGCTACAAGTCTCCATGGCTGAGAGGGACCTGGGGTGGTGGTGGATGTCAAGATGAACAACTCGGAGACTTGTAGGAGGGCAGCAGCCAAGGTCAACAGGATGCTGGGATGCATCACTAGGGGAATCACCTCCAGAAGAAGGGAAGTGATACTCCCTCTGTATAACTGCTTGGTGAGGCCACACCTCGAGTACTGCATGCAGTTTTGAAGGCCACACTGAAAGAGGGACATTAAACTCCTGGAGAGAGTCCAGAGGAGGGCAACCAGAATGATTTGGGGCTTGGGGGACAGAACCTATGGGGAGAGGCTCGAAGAGCTAAATATGTACACATTGGAAGAGAGAAGGGACCAGGGGGACATGATAGAGGTATTCAGGTGCATGAAGGGGGTAAATAGGAGAGGAGCAGTCAGGGTGCATCGAAGGAAGGAGGAGGGGCAACTAGAGGTCATGGGTGGAAGCTGGAGGAAGATTCAGGAGATAGGAGGAGGTGCTACTTCACTGAGAAGGTGGTGGAGCCATGGAATGCGCTGCCCAGGGGCTGGTGGAGGCAGAGGCGGTGGAGGGGTTTAAGAGGGGACAGGTACAGGGAAGGGTTCTGGAAGCAAAATCCAGTGCAGCGAGAATATCCAGAACTAGGAAGGGAGAAGCCAGAGAAGGCGAGGGGGGCAGCAAGGTCAGCTCCCAAGGTGGGGGCTGACCAAACAAGCAGACACAAAAGACCATTAGGCCTATTCTGCTGGCATTTTAGTATGTTAGCAAGGTTGTAGAAGGTATAGGGGCTCAAAGCCTGGCAATTTCATATTCATGTGAAAATTTCTGAAATTATTTCTGTGCTTACAACTTTGCCACTTTTGGAGCTAGATAATTGAAAACTTAGATGCATACTTTCTTGGAAGAGTCATAGAAATTGCTAAATAGAGAAGTACTGGTTATGTACATTGTAAGTTTTACCAATGACCTGCCCCCCGACATGACTTCTCTGGCTTACTTCTGAACCTGGGTCATCAGAATGGCAGCATGATGCTATGATACTGGGCCACGAGGGATACTTAAAGCCTAATCTTCAGGGTTCATGACCCTAACAACATTGATTATATTCCATTCTATAGTATAGCTGCAGTGAAGTTTTACTCCACCACCAAACTTGCCGTGAAGTAGCCAAAATTCACATCCATGGAGTTTTGCAAAGATTTCCCTGCTCTAAGCAGCTTTGACTATGCCCCAAATGATGAAGCTTCCAATGCAAATTGTGGAATTTCACTGCAAACAGTGGAATTTTGCCAATGAATGCCCAAATTCCATCCACCAACAGAGGAATTTCACTGTTCATGGGCAAAATTCTGCTGCAGGTGAAATTCTGCTGTTAGTAGGTGAAAATCCACCATTCGTGGTGAAATTCTCCACTTCATAGATTAATCTGCACTCCACAAATTGTACTAACTTTGTGGATTAATTTGAAGAGTGAATGCAACCAACTTCTCCCATCTGTATTCTCTAGCTTTACACTTACAGGGGCTTAACATTCAGCAGTTTTCGTAATTGTAAAATGTAATTTAACAAATTTCAAAATCTTTTGACGCTTACAACTCAGTCAAATTTAAAGCTAGAGATCTAAAATGTGACACACATACGTATGGGCATTGGTAAAGTCAGCAATCACACAAAATCTGGCACTGACCACCTAATGAAAAAGACGTTGCTTCAGAATAATATATAAAATACTGTGCCAATTTTATTAGAGATGGCAAAGTAAAAAAACAACTTGATGTGTTTTGGATTTCTCCTTTATCAAAAGATTTGTTACACCGTGAATCAGGTAACCTTTGATACAGTTAATATGACATCATGAGTAGTTGTCACAATCAAGACAAAGGTGTTCTGATTGCAGTGCAATCACAAAGCAGTGAACCAGTGCAACTTATAACATAAAAATACATCTAGATAAATACATCCTATAACATATACTAAGATTACAAATCCCGAAAACATCTGTGCAAAATGTAATTGTCATGAACCGACAAAAAATACTTGTTAGAACTTTGGACTAAGTCAATGTTTATAAGGAAATTTACAATCCTAGTTCAAACTCTTGTAGGCAAAAAAATAATCAGTGTTAGCAATTGTTCATAGTAGCAGCTCACAACCATGCAAGAAAATTATGCAGCATGATTTTTATTGTGCTACTTAATGTTAATCCCTGCTGTGCATCGGACAGATATATCAGTCCAAAATTCTTGTACATTCTAATTCTGTCGGCAGCCTTAGGGTTAATATATGGGCAAATGTCAAACCTTGTATGCACTTCACATAGGAAACATTCCAAGATGATTTACATAACATATAAGTAAGATCAAAGTTGCCATTCAATCCAGGGTACCTACATGACCCCATAGTGTAGATCCAAAATTCCTCTTGTTTCAAAAATAAATTAAAATCCCCACCCTGGGGCTTAGGGCACACTTTGCCATTACTCTGAATGTAAATTCATGAACTACACTACTTGTTTGACTGATGTGCATTTCTGTGGCACACTTAGTGTCCCCATTTTAAATTACTCTACAATGTTCTCCCACACAAATTTTGAACTGCCTGCCTCTTAGTTTTGCCTGTGTAAAAAGAATCACATTTCCATATAGCTGCATAAATCACTCCCTTGTTCTAACAAGTAAAGTATTGCCTAATTCAGGCTTCCCGGGAGATATCATTGTGATGCTTGGCCAGCTGGTTATGATTGTTCTATCATATTTGTAATATAGAATGTGGTGTGTGAGTGTCAGTGTGCCATGCCCCCCTTCAGATTTCACTAGAAATAACAGGATATGTATTAACCTGAAACAAGGAGGTAATTAAAGGACCAGAGATACTTAATTAGAACTGACCCAGCTACCAGGATATAGGGCTTGTAAACTTTTACAGTGTCTTAGAGGAAAAACATGTTATCTCACCATGGTGCTAAAAGGTTGTAAAATCTTTTGATTTCTTGGGAAAGCAGGAAACCACACAAGATCAAAGGAAAGGCTTGATTAAAGAGTGTCATAATTTGGGAAATTAGTTTTTGCTGAAGTCACAGTATTTAAAATATCTCCTGACAGGAAGATCACTGTTTGTATAATTTTATATATTTTAAAAGGAGAAGCTAGATGACCTCGTGGAAGGGGAGGAAACATAGAGTTTTAAACTGTATGCTGTCTTGAACTAGTGACATTTTTCTTTTTTGGATTCTTAAGAAATAAGCCCTAACTAAGGCACTTATAGAGGTAATACATCAAATAGAAAAAGTCTGACTGTATGTTGGTGGAGTTTGTAGTTTTCTTTGCTTTTCTTTTAAGTGATTGTATGCTCTATGATATATTGTTCTGTGTTTACGTTTTACATATTTTATCCATTTTTAAGTAAACCTTTCATTTGAAAAGATTGCCTGGGTGTGTCTTCGAAGTTCTTCTTTGCATGTGATGTATACATGGTTAAGTTGACAGCTGTTCTGAAGGGCTTGATGGTGTTACCAAACTGGGAAAAGGTAAGAATATACCTAAGGTCTTTTACAGAGTTTTAAGGGTTCTATTTGGATACCTGGTTAGGTGCCCTTAGGCGAAAGATATCTGGCATCCCCTGAAGAGCAGATTATCTGAGCCTGTACATTTGGGTATGCTAACATAAGGTTCACAGTTTGAATCCCCCCAGAACTTGAGACTAAACGTGATTCGGACCCACAAGCAGACAGGAGGGTTACCCTATTCTGTTACCTGTTCACAATACTGCACTTGGAGGTTTTCACTGTGGAAGCAGAGGGCCTGACCTGCTGAGTGTGTTTGTGACAGATTGGTTGGCAGTGGTGCAGATAAAATTGGTAATGCAAGCTTTAACTGTTCAGTGTGTCAGCTTAATACTGTACAGCTCACTTGCAAAAAAAAGGCAATGATTTATTTTTATAAAAGAAACAGAACTATATCATTTTGCTTACAGTCAAGTTCCTACCTGTTTTATTTTTTTTCTAAAGTGCAAGTTAGAGTAGCTGTAATTAGGAAGAAGATAGCTTCCAACTACAGAGGGCACACTGTAGACTACTTGAGGTAGTTGTGCCAGGACAGAGGAGTCCTGTATAATGGGAGAGCCATCAAGCAGAACCTCATGGATGCCCTGATGGCAGCAGATGCCCACAGCATTGAGTCACTGACTGTGACTGTAAGGGATCAAACCTTGAGTGTGGAGAGGCTAGCAGCCAGTGCAGTGTCCCGATCCTGTGAGGATGACAGCAGGGCCAGTGCCAGTGAAGGGACACAACAGCAGTGGAAGGTCAACAGCATTCTGGAGCCAGAAGCAATCAGGTTGCAGACTGAGTTGTGCAGAATGGAGCTGGAGTTCCAGGAGAAGAGGAAGCAAGAACAGCGAGAGGCTGACCATGAAGAGCATGCGTGCCAGTGAGCTGCAGAGGAGAAGAGGGAGGGTGAAAAGTGAGAGGCTGACCGGGAACAGCAGGAGGCTGACCATGAAGAGCATGATCACCAGCGAGCTGCAGAGGAGGAGAAGAGGGAGCTAGAACAGTGAGAAGCTGAACATGAGGAGTGTGAGCACCAGAGGCAATATGAACTGGCGAAGTTACGACTCCAACCACCAGCACCAGAGCAGGTAAGTGGCTTGGGTTTAACTGGGACTACAGGACTGGGTTACAAATCAAATTCCAAATTGATAGCTGAATTTAAAGAGGGGGAGGATATGGATGCCTTTGTAAATTCCTTTGAAAAATTTTGTATTCAGGCTAAAATTCCTAGAGGGTCCTTGAGCTTCCAGCTATCCCCGCTACTTACTGGGAAAGCTCGGGATGCATTGGGTCAAGTGGACGATGAGGACAGTAATGGTTACAGAAAACTTAAAGCTGCACTTTTAAAAAAGTTTGATTTAACTGCTGAAGCATACAGAGTTAAATTCCATAAGCTCAGAAGAAGCCCTGATATGAGCTACGAGGAGCTAGCCATGAAACAACATCAGTTTTTAAAACGTTGGTGGGAACGAATTGAAGCAAACTCTGTGGATAAAATTTAAAATGCTGTTTTAGAACAGTTTTTTGGGGCATGCCCAGCAGAGTTGAAAACCTGACTGAAAGATCAAGATTCAAAAACAGTGCAAGAGGCTGCTGAATTCTCGGACCATTATGCCAAGAACAGACCTGCTCTGAGAGCGAATGGGGTGGGCAGGGCAGTTCAGAAAAGGAAAAGCGCACCTTCAGGGTGCTAAAACCCACACTGCCTCCACCAAAACCAGTTAGCCCAGGTTTCAGAGAAAAAATTTCTCTGAGAAAATAAATGAATGTTGGGTTTGTAAAGAAACTGGGCATATTGCCAGACAGTGTCCCAAAAGGGTGAGCAATACACAACATGGGGCTAGGAAAGACATGGGTTGTTTGTGTGTCCATGGAAGCATGCCTGTGAACATGAAGGAACACATGTACCCAGTCACGGTGAATGGTGTACAGACACAAGGGTTAAGGAATACAGGAGCATCCCTGATATTGGTAAAAGGGGATCTGATAGAGCCTGGTCAGCTTATACCCAATAAATATGTCACTGTACAAGACTTCACTGGTGAGGAGAAAGCATTGCTTCTCGCTAGTGTTCTCCTAGACTGGGGTGAAACAGAGGGAACTGTGCAACAGGTGGCTGTAGCCAAAATGTTAGCAGTTGATGTCATCCTTGGCAATAATCTCAAACAGGGGATGGTGTGTGCAGTTATCCATAGCTAAGTGGCAAGGGGAAATTTTAGTTCCCTGGACCCCACAGAAGCCATTGTGGAAACCAATTGGAGGCTGGTTCCCCAGTCTGTGTCTCCAGATAAGGAGACTAATGAAAAGGGGTAGAAATTTCCCCAGTAGCAGTTAACCACACAGCTACGGAGGGTTACCCTTAAGAAGGAGGGGTGACCCACTGTCAGAGGGTTAGGGATGACAGTGATCCTGAGTGCTCTGATGCTAGTGCTAGGGACCCTAGTTTAGAGACTGAAGGGGACCTGTCCCGTACCTTGGGAATGTGTAAGGAGTTTGCAGCTGCTCAGAAAAGTGACCCTAGTCTAGAGAAGCTGAGGGCTTGGATAGACTCTGATGGAGCACAGGGAGGTGATGGAAAACATAAGGTTTACTGGGAAAATGGAATGATGTATACTCAGACTGTGCAGACAGAGGGAGGGGTGATAGGTAGGCAGCTTGTCATTCCCCAAGGGTATTGTGAGCAGTTGCTCAAGACTGCACATGATATTCCCTTGTCTGGTCATCTGGGAATCATGTGCACTATGCAGCAGTTGGCCCAGAATTTCTATTGGCCCAAATTCACCCAGCAGGTGAAGGAGTATTGCAGGTCTTGTCACTGGTGCCAAGAAATAGGGAAGGCAGGTAAGAAAACCCAAGCTGCCCTGATTCCGGTGTCTATAGTGGAGAAGCCATTCCAGAGGGTGGGAATTGATATTGTGGGGCATTTAAATACCCCCAGCTCCTCCGGGAAGAGGTTCATAATGACTGTGGTGGATTATGCCACCCGGCACCCAGAGGCAGTTGCCCTATCCTCACTGAGGACAGACAAAGTGGCAGATGACTTACTTGGGAATTTCTCCCATGTTGGGTTTCCACAGAAGGTTATCACTGATAGAGGGGATTCCTTCATGTCAGAACAGATGAAATGTTTGTGGGAGAAGTGTGGGGTGGTGCAGAGATGCATGACATCTTATCACCCACAAGCCAATTGGCTTGTGGAAAGATTTAACAGTACCCTGAAGTCAATGCTTCAAGCTTTTGCTGAACAGCATGGAAGGGACTGGGAGAAATACCTTTCCCATCTGTTGTTTGCATACAGGGAGATGCCCCTAGAGTTGACAGGATTTTCCCCCTTTGAACTCTTATGTGGACACCGGGTACATGGGGCCCTGGACTTGATCCGGGAGGACTGGGAAGGTAAGCACACCACACAGGGAACTCTCATAGTGGATTACATCCATAGATTCAGGGAAAGGCTGAAGGAGCTTATGGGGACAGCCCAGAGCAACCTGGCAGCTGCCCAATGGAAACAAAAAGTGTGATATGACTGCAGAGCCAGAGCTCACTCATACACAGTGGGTCAGGAAGTCATGGTCCTTATTCCGGTCTGGAAAGAAAAACTGCAGGCTGAGTGGGCAGGACTGTACAAAGTAGTTAAGAAGGTAAATGACGTGAACTATATCATGGAGTTACCTGACAGAAGACAGACCGAAAGAATGTACCATGTCAACATTATGAAGCCATATGCTGATAGGGCTGACATGGTGTTTGCAGTATGTAGTCCTGGGGAAGGGACAGATGAAGGAGACCCCCTTCTGGACTTGCTGAAAGAAAGCAAGTGGGAGTCCTCTGTGGATGCAGTTCAATTGTCTTCCCAGCTGGTCCCAGACAAGATCCAGGAAGTAAGGGAGGTTCTATCAGACTTTGCCCCATTGTTTAGCGCCAAGCCTGGACTAACCCCCTTAGTGAAGCATGATGTGGAGACAGTGACAAAAATGGCCATATGGTACACAGCATATCGGGTGTCTGAGGCTGCCCAAAAGGACATTAGGAGGGAGGTGGAGGAAATGCTGGATTTAGGGGTAATCCAGAGATCCCACAGCCCCTGGGCCTCTCCCATCATTCCTGTGCCCAAGCCAGATGGCTCTACTCATTTCTGTGTGGACTATCATGAACTGAATGCAGTCACAAAGTCAGACACCCACCCGATGCCCCAGACAGATGAATTCTTGGACAAGTTGGGAGGGGGTGACCTATCTTATGACTATCGACCTGACAAAGGGGTATTGGCAGGTAGAGTTAAAGGACAAAGCTAGGGAGAGTTTGGCCTTCATCACTCCAATATGCTTTTTTTTTTCTGCCTCCCATGCTTCTCTAGCCCCCACTCCTTCAGGCACCTCAAGTTCCCCCTGGCCCCACTGCCCTTACCCAGCCCTCCTCTGGTCCTCAGATTGCAGCCGATCCCCGGGATATCCCAGCGTATCCCTTCGCCGGACGGGTCCCCCTCCTCCAAGGGGGAAGGGCACCAGGGAGAAGGGATGTCCCCAGCACACACTACTTAGGGCCTGGGGATGCTGTTGAGGAACAAGAGGCCCTGGAAAGGTACTGGAGGCACTCAGGGAACAGAGAGCAATCATCCAGCGGCCAGCAAGCAATTTTCCATTTTTCTGTTAGGGGCAGCGTAGTGACGTCATGGCATACGCTGATGTCCGCTCCTCCCCTAGTTAACTTTGGGCCATGCATCCTGTGATACTCCCAGCCTCCGCTAGGAGCCAGCAGGTGCTGGACCAGTCCCTACCCTCCCTCCGGCAAAGGAGAGCTGTCTATAGGATACTTAATCCTTCCCCCCCCAGCTGGACCTCCAGTGACCTGGGCTCATTCCTGAACCCGGGTCGCTGGCGTCCCAAGTGGAAATCCAACTGCTGCACCAGTGAGCCAGCCTACGATATGCTTTTTTGAATTTAAAGTGATGCTTTTTGGTATGAAGAATGTCCCGGACACTTTCCAAAGGTTGGTGAACCAGGTGTTAAATGGTGCTAAGGAGTGTGCCGTGGCATACCTGGATGACATTGTCATCTTTAGTGCCAGCTGGGAGGAACACCAGTCCCACATTAGGGAAGTGCTGGGCAGGATACAGAGGGCCAGGTTCACTGTCAAAGCTGAGAAGTGCCAGGTGGCCATGGCTGAAGTGGCATACCTTGGGCATGATGTAGGCTGGGGACAGCTCCGTCCTAACCAAGTAAAATAGAGGTGATCAAGGCATGGCTGAGACAAGAAATGCAGAAGCAGGTCAGGAGTTTTCTAGGGACAGCAGGGTACTATAGGAAATGTGTACCCAATTACAGTGCCCTGGCTGCTCCCCTATCTGACTTGGTAAAAAAAAAGGATACCTAAGAAAATTACCTGGGAACAAGCCTGTGAAAAAGCCTTTACCAGACTGAAGGAGACACTGTGCATTGCTCCTGTATTGACAAGTCCTGACTATAGCAAACCCTTTATAGTTCAGACTGACACTTCAGATATGGGTATTGGGGCAATACTGAGTCAGACATCCAACCAAGAGAAAGATCACCCTGTAGTGTACCTGAGTAAAAAGTTACTTCCCAGGGAGCAGGCATACTCTACTGTGGAAAAGGAGTGTCTTGCCATAGTGTGGCCCTAAAGAAGTTAGAGCCATACTTATATGGGCAGCATTTAGAGGTACAAATGGTCCATAGTTCCCTGGTTTGGCTGACCCAAATGGGAAAAACTAATGGTAAACTGTTAAGATGGAGTCTTGCCTTGTAAGGGTATGATATGACAATCTTACATAGGGCTGGAGTGACCAATCAGAACAGCGACAGCCTGTCACATATATATATGAAGAGTGAACTGATTTGGGAAGCTCATCCCATGCAGGGGATAGAGACCCCAAATTCAGTCTAGGTGGGGAGGATTGTGATGCTTGGCCAGCTGGATATGATTGTTCTATGATATTTGTAATATAGAATGTGGTGTGTGATTGTCAGTGTGCCATGCCCCCCCTCCAAGTTCCAGTGGAAATAACAGGATATATATTAACTTGAAACCAGGAGGTAATTAAAGGACAAGAGAGACTTAATTAGAACTGACCAAGCTATCAGGATATAGGGTTCATAAACTTTTATGATGTCTTAGAGAAAAACAAGTTATCTCACCATGGTGCTAAAAGGTTATACAATCTTTTGATTCCTTGGGAAAGCAGGAAACCACACAAGATCAAAGGAAAGGCTTGATTAAAGAGTGTCATAATTTGGGAAATTAGTTTTTGCTGAAGTGACAGTATTTAAAATATCTCCTGACAGGAAGATCATTGTTTGTATACTTTTTTATATTCTAAAAGGAGGCGCTAGATGACCTCATGGAAGTGGTGGAAACACAACATTTTAGACAGTATGCTGTGTTGAACTAGTGACATTTTCCTTTTTTGGACTCTTAAAGGGACATTGTCAACCCCCTTAGATCTCAAAGTGTCCCTACTTTAAAAAAACATATTTTATGATTGCCAAAATTCTGTAAAGATTGTTAATGTAGCTGGTGGCTTGAGTCTGACTCTTATTTTCTTTAAAAAAGTAAAAAACAGACTGCCCAACATACTGGTGTTATCACACCAAAACAGGTTTGTTTACATTCCTTGATCAACTCCAAATGCATTTTTCCTGGCCTTGGGAACACCCACAAAACAGTCTAGCCCCTCATGATGCACTGGGAGTTCAGGAGGCTACTGCTTTATAAGTGACTTCACTGTTGGGGTGTGTTTCTTGTGCTCAGAAAGTATGCTGTAAGAACAGAAACAGGATTGTAAACAAAAACAAGGTTGTTTATAAATATACACTGGCATGCATTTCAGTTCTACTAAGCAAGGAGACAGACAAAACAAACAGCAACATCAGTGAATTTTAGAGAGAGTAAGCAATCATAAAATGTGGGGTTTCAACTAGAAATAATATGATGAAAAACAGGTTGGCAATGTCCCTTTAAGAAACAAGACCTAACTAAGGCACTTATAAAGGTAATACATTAGTTAGAAAAAGTCTAATTGTATGTTGATAGGAGTTTGTAGTTTTCTTTGCTTTTCTTTTAAGTGATTGTATGCTCTGTGATATAGTGTTCTGTGTTTATGTTTTACATATTTTTATCCATTTTTAAGTAAAGCTTTCATTTGAAAAGACCACCTGGGTGTGTCTTCGAAGTTCTTTTTTGCATGTGATGTATACGTGGTTAAGTTGACAGCTGTTCTGAAGGGCTTGATGGTGTTACCAAACTGGGAAAAGGTAAGAATATACCTAAGGTCTTTTACAGAGTTTTAAGGGTTCTAGTTGGATACCTGGTTAGGTGCCTTTAGGCGAAAGATATCTGGCATACCCCTGAAGAGCAGATTATCTGAGCCTGTACATTTGGGTATGCTAACATAAGGTTCACAGTTTGAATCCCCCCAGAACTTGAGACTAAGAGTGATTCAGACCCACAACCAGATAGGAGGGTTACCCTATTCTGTTACATGTTCACAATACTGTGCTTGGAGACTGGCACTGTGGAAGCAGAGGGCCTGACCTGCTGAGTTTGTTTGTGACAATCACCTTACAAAAAAACAAATGTTTTTACATGCAAAACAGCCTGTAATATTGTGAGTTAGTCAAGTTGTCTTTGTAAGTTTGATTTGTCTGCTATGAACAAACATATCTTATTGAAGCTGCTCTACTACATGCCATCCATGGTGGTTCATTGTTGACATGATTCAAGCCTGGGTCCCCTTTTAGAATATGCCAATTGTTTTTAACAATTTGTTATAATTTAGAGGCATGCACTGAGTGTGTACTGGAGACCCAGTGCTGGCGAGGTGTGGCAAAATGCATCTGGAGTCAGTGGAGGGTGGTAGACTCCCCTGACCCAATGCAGCCACTGCTCCAGTGTTAAAGTATTTCCTACCATCGGAAGTTGCATGGAATAGCTGATAAAATACCTCAACGCATATATGCCCACTAGAGAACTGGTGCTACTGTGTTCTGGGTACACTGAAGGTTGTGAGCGTCCTGTCAAGCCACCAGTCTAATATCCTGTATGCCTATGCTTGGAGACTGTGTCATTGGTGTGCTACAAGTACTGCTGAAATTGTTTTTACTGCTGAAGTGACTGCCGCTGTGAAAAGTGAATTTTAAAGCTGTTGTTCTGTTTGCTGCAGGTTTACTAATCTGCCCACCATTTTCTCTGTGTGCTGCAAGAATTATTCTGTGTTGATTGATTTGGAGAGCTCCAGCTATCCATTGCCACAGTTGCCTGCCACCTTTAGTTTGAGCCACGCCCCCTTCCCCAATTGGTGGTGGCAGCCTTGTTGGGTGGGTCGGGGGAGTTTAAAATTCAGCTTGCTTAGATGTGGTGGCATCTGTAGCAGTGGCCCAGTGCTGGCAAAGTGTGGCAAAATGCATCTGGAGTCAGTGGTGTCCATAGAAGCCATGGGGGCCTGGGGCAAAGTACTGTGGCCTTTAATTTATAGGTCAGGTATATAGATGTGTTGGGGGGGTTGTCTCTTAGCGATATGGGCTTTATCTGTCGGTGGTGAATCTGGATTGTTTTGCTGTGGGTGGGCTGTTCTGTGTGTAATATGGTAATTCCCCCTAATGAAGGCTTACAAAGTCCTTTGGATTGCAATATTTCTGACTTTAGGATGTCAGAACTTTTAGTGGGTTCTCAATGTACGTTAAACCTTTGTTATTATTACTATCTGAGAAGGCTGCACTGTGTGTGTGTGATTTACTCCTTCGTAGTTGGATGTTTGCTATACTCGTTCAATGTTTGTTGAACATCCTCCTGGGATGGAAAATTGTGTTTTGTTTTGCTTACTTATTCTATCTGGAGATATTGAGGTAAATCCTGGTCCCAAATGTCCTGAATCTTTTCTCAATGTTGTTTTTTCTCGGTTTTGGGCTGGGACTCATGGCATTAAAATTCTTCATGTTAATGCCAAGACCCTTATTCCCAAATTAGCTAACTTGGAGGCTTTGGCATGGTTCTATATGCCTGATTTAATGGCCATTTCTGAATCTCAGTTGAAGCCCATTACCTTAGAGGGTTTATGTTCTGGGTCTTGAATCCCTATTAAAATTCATTTAGTTTTTCTCAGTTAATTAATGAACTCACACATCTTAATATACTAACTAATCATCACTCGAGACTGGATTGGATAGTTTCAACAACCCTAGTATGATATCTACATCTGGAGAATTGGATGAGGCTGCTAGTGATCATCAGGCCATTTTTTGTATTTTAAATGCCCTGGGATCCCCTGTAGGACCATCCTGTTTCAGAACATTAAAAAAGTTAATTACCATCTTTTGAATGCTGAACTTTTGAAAATAGATTGGACATATAGCAATGCTATCCCTGATCCTGTATATGCTATTGATTATTTTTGTACCCAGTTATTGACTGTACTAGTATTGACTTCAGTTGTGTTCTTTGAGGGTTAGAGGCTGTATTAATTCCTGTTTTTCCAAGGAAAAGAAGTTGAAGATCAAGCAAAGAAAGCAGGTATGGGCTGCTTTCAAACAATCTCCCTCTCCAAACTTATTGTCCATTTATAGATCTTTATGGAATAAGGTTAGTAAATTAGTTAAATAAGCCATAAGTGATTTTTTTCAGAGTCAATTTGAGGCCTTGGCATCTTATCCATAGGGTTTTTGGAATGTGGTTCACTCTTTGCTTTCACCTAAAGATTGATCTATGATTAGTAAGATACAAACTACAGCTGGTGAGGTTACTCAGCTTATTGATGTTGCTGATTTGTTAAATTTGAAATTTTCTGATATGTCTGGTTATAAACATACAGGTTATGTTTCTGCCCAGGGTTTAGTCAATGCTAGCTCTATTTCAACTAATCTGAATGTGTCTAGGCCTTTGTTTTATTTTAAAGAGGTAACAAGTTCTGAAGTCCTGAAACTATTATGTTTATTACCTAACAAATCTAGTGACTGTGGTGGGGGTTTAGATGGGCAATTTCTTAAACTGGCTGTCCCTTTTATTGCTGGTCCCTTATGTACAATATATAATTAGTATCTATCTACCCAGATATTTTCCTCAGTTTGGAAATGTGCCAGGATTGTGCCAGTCCCTAAAATACAACATGACAAATTTGTGGAAGACTATCGGCCTATATCTATACTTAATCCTTTAAGTAAGATATTGGATAAATTGATTGCTAATCAGCTTACTGATTATTTGGATGTTAATAACATTTTATGTGCCCAACAACATGATTTCAGAAAGGGCCACGGGACTGGTACTGCTCTGGTGAGGTTCTCAGACACCGTCCTACAGGGGTTTGATAGAGGTGCTTTTACTGGGGTGGTGTTTGTGGACCTGACCAGGGCATTTGAGCTTATAGATCATCCCTTGCCATATGGCAAGCTTGAGAACCTGGGTATTTCTGTGAATGTGGTTAATTGGGTGAAGGATTATTTGAATGCAATTACTCAGTATGTTTCCATTGGTTCAGTGAATTCTAGTAGTAGACCTATAACTTGTGGTGTACTGTAAGAGTTCATTTTTGGACCCTTGTTATTTTCTTTATTTATTAATTTCCTTTAGTTTTTAATCATTGTCAGTGTATTTTATACACTGATGATCTTATTTTATTTTCTCAAGCTTCCTCAGTTACACAACTTACTTTGGTTTTACAATTTGATTTTTATGCTTCTGTTCCTGATTATTGAATAATCTTATGATAATGAATGTTAATAAGACTAAGGCAATGCTTTTGATACAAAGTACATGCTTAAAGATAACTCATGTTTATCAATTAATGATGGTTTAGGCAATCTTATAGATCAAGTGAATGAATTTAAGTATCTGGGGTTTCTGTTAGATTCCTGTATGACTCTTAATGTTAAAGTTAAGACAGTAAGTACGATCATTAATCAAAAGATTGGGTTGCTGTATAAATGTAAACATTATTTGTCTTATAACATTTGTTATGCTCTTGCTGTAGGTACCCTGTTGCTTCATTTTGACTATGTTTCCTCTTTGTATCATAACTTGGGTTCTAATGAAATTCGTACTCTTACTGTTGCATTTAATATTTGTCACTTTATTCTTCTTGCTCCTTTAAAGACGTGTCATTGCACGTTGTATTCCTTGATTGGTTGGCTTCTTCCTACTCTCAAATTTGCATATTATTTGAGATGTTTGGCCTATAAGTTTATTTATTCTTCTTGTTCTCTTCATCTATCTGATTTACTTACTCTCAGGTGTTCCTCTACTGATTTGTGGTCCACTGGGGGTATTACCTTTGTAGTTCCTTCACATAAAAATAAATTTGGGTTATGTTCCTTTTCATCTTCTGCTGCTAAACTGTGAAATTAGTTACCATTTATTCTGTGATCAGCCACTACATTATCAAGTTTTAATGTGCATTTTAAGACATATCTGTATTCTTTGAATGTATGTAATTGCAATTTGTGATTTGTCATGTATGTAATTGTTGTATGTATATTTGTATTTATGTTTTTGTCTGGATCGGTCCTGAAAAGGGGCTTTTTTGCCCCGTGTCCCTACCCAGTTAACAAATTTAAAATAAAAATATATAAATAAATGTGGTCACAAAATGTATTTATTTATTTAGTTTTTGTTGACTGGGGTAAGTGCACTAGACAAATTATTGCCTATTTTCAGGCATGACCCAGGGAGAGGGGGATACAGCTGAATGTCAACTGACCTTGAACCAGATTAAGCTGTTGGTGGTATTTTTAGTGAAGGGGGAAATTTGGCCAGGACACAGGGGAACTTCCCCTACTGGACTGTAGGGGGTCTTGCTGCTTGGCAACTTGCTATGATGACAGACAGCAGCCCAGGAAAGAGGATGGAGGTTGCAGAGCCAGGGGAAAAATGCCTTACCATCTCAAAATGTGCTTTTGGGACAACCTGAGAAGAAAATCAATCTATGTACTTTAATGTTGGAATACTAAATGATGAAGGACTTCAAGAGATGCAACAAAGCAACCAGCAGCCTGTAGAAACTCTGAGCCAGAGTGATAACTATGAGCTGGTAGTATAGCCTAGAGGTTAGATGAATAAGGTGTGAATGAGCTTGGTACATCCAGCAGACCAGACCTGAGTTTGATTCTCACAACCTCCACTTGCATACTGTGTGACTCTAAGCAAGTCACTTAACCTCCTAGTGCTCCCTGGTCGCCCCTGAAAACAGGCACTCGTGTCTAGTGGGCCTTACCCAGTTACCAAAGACTAAAATAAATAAAAAAATAAATAAAAAAAAATTAAAAAGTGATAATTCTGAAGAAGAACCTGAGCAGGATACTACAGACCAGGTAGTAAATAATCCAGCAGCTCTACAGTTGCAATGTGAACTGCAGTTAGAAGAATGGTGATTTTTATTTTGGAAGATGTCCTTGCAGCAGAAGATTTGGCGTCTGAGAAATGACAGCATGACTGATGTAGTCAGACACTCACAGCTGAAGAAACAGATACCAGAAATGTTGTCTGCCGGAGGACCACCTGAGAAACTTGCTGCTCAGACTCAAGACCATCCAGCAGTGAGTACTCACAAAAAACAGCTCAATGTAGAACTTGCACAAAGCTCAAAAACTGTTCTAAACACAAAAAATGTTTCTAACCAACCCTGGTCTGTTGAAGCTGCACTACAAGGTGGTGGCTGGGAGAGACAAGACAACTCACAGTGCTGGACTTCAGTCTCATCCCCGATTCGAATGCCTGATACAACTGACTTCCCTGGGCTTATTGACAACAAGAAAGCAGGTGTTCGAGCCCCTGCAGTTTCCACTCCTTCTGATCCTTTAACCTTATCTCCAGAGTTGGCTCTTACTCAACACCCAGTCCTACAAATGAGGCCTACTACGACTGAAGTACAACACAAAACAATCATTGAGAAGCCTTTACTGGCTACAGCACCACTAAATAAAAAGCGTGAACATTAGGAAAAAAACATGTGCCTCCTTATTCTGTCTACTGGTTCTGCCTGCACAGCAGCACAATGCAGTTTGACTATCCTACATTGGAGGCATGTCTGAACCTCAAGACCAGCTGTTTGTTGCATGCAATCTTTTGAGGGACTCAATGAAATTCTTCTCCCATGAGATTTATGCACTTACACATATCTCGGGAGAAACCAATTGTGACATCAGTTTTAAAACCACTCGGGTTTGTAATGTTTCTGTACTAGATATCACTCACTGAAATGAACTGCTCAGTGGACTCCTTTTCTCCTCACACCCCTGATGAAACCTGCATACAAAAATATTACCATTCTATTTAGGAATGAAGGTGTTGACATTTCTGTACTGGTTAAAATTATGATGTACAGTTCTAGGGCACCCAGAAGCCATTCTGGACTCAGAGAACATGTGGACAGAGGATGGAAAATCAAAGTGTTGTTAAAAACTGCAGATGCTGGGGTGATGCACTTACCAAATTCTTTTTTTATTGGGAGAGATATGGGTGTGCTTTTTTACCCTGGTCAACCAAAGGCTTGCTATAGATGTGGAGATCCTTCACATCTGAGCAGTGCCTGTGACAAAGTAATATGTAATTAAGGTGGGGAAATGGGACATCACAGTTCAGATTGTCTCAATGAGTGTAGGTGCAATCTGTGTGAGGAGGTAGGATACACTTTTCAAAATTGTATGTGGGCAGCACACAACCAAGAACCCCATGATGCAGATGCTGACCAACATTTCATTATCTCACAGGCACAGAAAGCAAAAATCAGGAACAGACCAGGGCCTGAGCAGCCCCCCCAGCAGACTCCTTTGCCTCTACTGCCCCCCTCCTCAGGACCACCCCTAGCTGCACAGTATAATTCAGAGACTCTCCCACCATCTGCTCAGCAGACTACCTTGGAATACCTTTCAGAACAATTAATTACAATGCAAGATATGCCTCCCGCAAAGAACCCGTACCGCTACCTTGTAGATGGTCAACCAGAACAAGAAGGGAAACAACCCCCCCCCTTCTAAAGCCACCAAGACCTCCCCCATCATTTTGTCAAATCAATATGATATTTTATGGGACATTTCAGCAGAATCGTGGGAGGATTCAGATTCCTCCCCTTTTACTGCCTCCCATACTGAAAGTACTACTGATACAGAGATTCATACAAAAGGAAAAGGATCTCAAAATAGGAAAGCAAAATCTAAAATGAAAGGAACAACTGAGTATAACAGGATGAAACAGTAATGGCAACATTATCTTACTGGGGAAAATATTTTCTTTTTTTCATCATGCTGCTAGATAATTTCCATTGCTGCACTATTAATGTGAATAGTGTCAAGAGAATAAGCAAAAGGCACATGTTTTTTTCCTTTCTAGCCTCTCTACCCCAATGGATAGTATTTTTGCAAGATACTAGCTTCCACACCATCCATGAAATTAGACAGGCTCAACGAGAGTGGTTGGTATGCCCTTCTTTTTTGGAGTAGAAATATAGATAAGCTTTCCTGACTTCAAACTTTTAAAAACTTTTTGACCTGGTTACAGGCATAATTCTTATATTAGACACCTTAATACAAACAACACCTTTTCATCTTATTACTTAGTATGCCCCACAAACAAAATCACAATGAATAGAACTCTTATCCTATATACAACCTTATTTGCACACCTTAAAACATATTATATTTGCAGGGGATTTTAACTGTGGCCTTGGTCTACAACACAAAAGTCAGCAAGCAAAAACAAAGAACATATTCTGTGATTCCAAAGCATTACAAACAATGCTTAATACTGTGCATTTACATGATGCCTACTTAAAAAATATACAAAGCCATACCCCTACTTTCCAGAAGGGGGGCACTGACCACAAGGACTGATTTTATTTTTACTTCACAGGCTGTATCCATTATTGCTGCACAAACCACTATTGTAACCTTTTCTGACCACAGAATGGTTTCCATTTTTTTGGGGTACAGACCTTTCTGTCTCTAAGAGTCTTGAGTTATGGAAGTTCAATACTGCTCTTCTCTCTGACCTAGACTTTCAAACCAAATTAGTTCACTTTCTTTCAGCTTGTAAATCTGTCCTGATTTGTCACAATTTCTCCACTATTTGGTGGGAAGACACTAAGTCGGATTTACATCAGTTTTTGAAGCAATATAGTAAAACCTAAAGTAATGTTACATATTTAAAATATCTCCAACAAAGAAACCATTTACAACATTTATTTTCCATATCTGAATCCACAAGGCAAAATCTTGGTGCACAAATTGCACTTGTAAAAAAAAGAAATGTTATCCTTCCTTAAGCAAAATGCAGGACAATTATATCACCAACAGAAGTTTGGTACTCAGGGTATGGCACAAGTGATTTTACCTTTTGAATATAATTCAGGCTGAGTACAGAAAAAAACAATGCCTATTTTAACAGATTCCTTGGGAGTGCAACATACATCTAAAGCAGGAATCCTGAGAATAATTACTGATTATGTGTCCTCTCTTTTTTCCCTTATTGGAACAGATGACTGTGAATTCCTGAATTACCTTCAAATCCAGAAGCAAATGATATGATACCTTTTAATGGACCAACATAGATGTAACAACAAGAACAAAGTGCTCTAGCTTTCAGACCAACCAGTCCTTCTTCAGAAGTAAACAACGGCCATTAGGCTTCTGAAGAAGAACTGTTTGGTCTGAAAGCTAGAGCACTTTGTTCTTGTTGTTACATCTATGTTGGTCCATTAAAAGGTATCAAATCATTTGCTTCTGGATCTGTTCATGCAAGGACCAATATGGCAAATACTAAATCAAGATTTGAATTACCTTCAAGATATTCAAATACCTGAAATCCCACCTCACGTTCTGACTCAAATTATTCAACCCATTTCTTTAGAAGAGGTGGTAGACTGTATACATCAGTTAAAAAATAATACTACACCTGGGCCTGATGGCCTGCCTAATGAAATATACAAAATACTGGGTAAGCATATAGGACCAGAACTTACCCTCGTGTACAATGGAATGTTAGGTTCTGTGAACAGTCCACTGAATTTTAATAAAGGGACATTAATATTTCAGCATAAAAAAAGAGATAAAACAAACATAAATAACTGGAGGCCAATTTACATGCTTAATACTGATTGTAAACTGTTAAGTAAAATACTAAGCGCCTACTTCTGCTTGTGGAAATGGTTATTTCACTGGAGCAAACTTGCTCCATTCCGAACAAAAAAAATCCAGGATTAGTTAATTCTGATCTGGGAAATAATAATTCAATGTTCTCCAATAGCTACTCCAGGATATATCATCTCTATTGACCAACAAAAGCCATTTGACTCCATTAACCACAATTTTTACGGACAGTGGAGTACCCCCCGGGATACTAGGGTGGATCAAATCACTCTACAAGACAGTTACTGTGGTACCTGTAGTGAATGGCTGGTTGGGGCCCATGATACCTATTCATAGGGGTGTACGACAAGGGTGCCTCATGAGCCCTCTTTTATATGTATTTTTTATAGATCACTTATTGCGGAAAATAAATAGATCACTGGCCTTTCAGCCAGTATGTATCCCCCCTCTTTTAATATCCCCAAAGTCTGTGGCATATGCAGATGACTTGTGCCTGATGGTAGTAGGTCAATATTCAGTCAGAGCATCTATTGAATGCTGTAACACTTTTGGATCCTTATCGGGTGCATCATTAAATCTGGATAATGCATGAGGTTTGCCTTAGGGATCGTAACCAAAATAAGAAATAATATTGGCCCCATCTGTCTTACAGATGAACCAGTTAGGATTTGGGGCATAAAATTCAGCCCCCAAGACACAGGGAAGCTGAACTGGAATAAGAGACTGGAAATTGGGAAAATGAAAGTGGCCCAATGGAACAAAGGCACCATAGGGAAAAAGAAAAGGGTTTTTTTAATTAACATTTTTTAGTTCCTATTTTTTGTACCTAAGTTATATATTTCCAACATCTAAACAATTGGAAACAACAGTCCTAAGTCTTTTTTTTTCAAGCGGTCTGGGGAAGCCACCTTAACCCAATTAAAAAGAGCATAATATACTTACCAATAAAAAAGGAGACCTAGGAATGGTAAACCCTATCCTGTTTTTTAATAGCATATTTTTTTTAACAAATATAAAGCTTATTCTCATTAATAACCAAAGGAGTTGGGAACATTGGTTGTTTGAACATTGCAAAGTTTGGTTTTAGCAATGGGAAAGGAACATTTTAAGATTAGTTAGACCTTCTGCCACAGTTCCCTCATATTTGAAAGAAACTTTTCAAAGACTGAAACAATGGCAGATTATACCCCAATGACTAATTTATGTCCCTACACACAAAGTCTTATATAAAACTCTTTTGGACACTCTATGTAATGTACCAGAGCCCTTTGAGAAATGCCCTATTTCCCATATATCATCCCTTCAGACACTTTTACAGTCACATAGGATAACAGCACACATGTGGGATTTTCACTTGCTGTCTTGTCATGAGGAAGTTAACATTAAGAATAATCATAAACACAAGCAGCTTCCAGACAGAATCTGTAGTAGGACCCAATGTATAAACACACTAGAAACCATTGAACACTTGTTTTTTGAGTGCTCTTTCATAGTTGTTTTTTGGGCCTATGAAGCAAAGCAATGGAAAGAACCTTTATATGCAAGTGTCACTTACATAAATTTACTGTATGAAGCAGTTTCACCTCCTTGGACAAAATGGATTTTGAGCACTTTACATCTGTTTTTTACTGTAATAAAGTGGAACATCTGGATGGTTAGATGCCATTATGCATTACAGCAAAAAGAATGCACATATGTAGAATTAACTAACAAAATAAGGCAAGACTTGTTTAAAATTTATACATCTGAATATAAAACACTATCTGCTGTAGAACTTTTAGAGTTATGGACAGGCTTCCCCTGGATAACAGATTCAGATATTCCAATTAAATGAAATATTATTAAATTGAGAATAAGAACTTGTAGGGGAAAAAATACATATGTTTTAGATTCTGCTATATTACTTGGATGTACCTATTTTAGAGTAAAACTTATGGTTAGGATAATTTTCCTTTTGTTATCTTATTGTTTGGATGTATACTGATTTTTTTTTATTTCAATAAAACTTTCCCCTACCCTTTTAGAGAAGTGCCATGGGATCTTTAACATCCACCTGAACTACTACCACAGGCAGATGGGACCTCAGTTTAATGTTTCATATGAAATATGGCACCTCATGAGTGCAGCACCCCCTCATGCTGCACTGCAGTGTCAGTACTGGGATATTAACCCAAGTGCCTGGTGTGGGGACAGGACCCGCAGCCTTCTGATCTCTCAGCCTCAGAGGCTAGTGTGCTACCTGTTGAGCCACTGACACTTAAATCTGTTCCACACATTCATGCCTCTAACTCTCTCTTCTAACAATTCAGATCTCTCCATCTGTTTTGCAATATCCTGTGCTTGTCTCAAATTATATCTGATGTAGCTTCATTCAATAAACCTGTTGGTTAAGGCAGCTGCTCTCTCTCTCAGAGTAAGTCTCAGTGCTGCACTTTTGTTTCAACATCAAATACTGCCTCTTGTGTATATTATTGGCTACATGTCTTGGGTGGCAGCTTGATGCAAACAAAAGTGTATTCTGATCACTCTCTTTCCTGTATATATCAGTAGTGATGCTCCCCTCTTCATCTATAGTGATACATAGATCTAAAAAAAGTACCAAATTTTGACTGACTTGGTATGCAAACCTGAGGTTGGCATTTGAACTATGCAAATAGTGAATAAAAAGTTCAAATTCTTCAAGGCTGCCCTTCCAGATGATTGTGATGTCATCTATAAAGTGGCACCAAAGTTCAATTTTCTTAAAAAATTGATTCTTGTCAATATCTCTAATAATCTCAGATTCCCACCATCCTACATATAAAAGACAAAGAACCTCTGTGCGCTAACACTGAGGCAAGGGTTACCCCAAAGGGCATTTGGCTGGGAAGACAAGTTTCAAGAAAATACAAAATAACACATGCCCACACAATGCAAAGCATCATGGGCTGCATATGCAAATCACTACAGAATGTTATGCTGGTCCAACTTTAAGCAGAATTGCATGGTGCCGAAAGGCCTCTCACACAGTTTGCAAGAGTGCTAACAGAAGACATAGACGTGTTTCTGCCCCTACCAGGACTCATTAGTATGCCTCTGTCTGTTTGACACCCCAGTGGAATGGACCAGCTACCCTAAGACAGTGTGTCTTGGATATGTTGTGGTGAACCCATTAAAATAAAAAACTATTTAAAAGACAAAGAACCTCTGTGCACAAACACTGAGGCAAGGGTTCCACTGGGGTGTCAAACAGACAAGGCATACTGATAAGTCCTGGTAGGACGAAACACGTGTCTATGTCTTCTGTTAGCACTCTTTGCAAACTGTGTGAGAGGCCTTTTGGCACCATGCAATTCTGCTTAAAGTTGGACCAGCGTAACATTCTGTGGTGATTTGCATATGCAGCCCATGATGCTTTGTATTGTGTGGGCATGTGTGATTTTGTATATCCTACATATAGGTTCATGACGCTGGGGCAAAAGTTGCCCCCATTGGTGTCCCCTTTGTCTGGAGGTAAAACTGGTTGGAGAATGTAAAAGCCTCAATTTTATGCACAAATTTTAAGAGCTTTAATAACAAATCAGTCAATGGCTCTGTATTCTCATGATGTGCATTGAAATAAAATACAACCGAATTAAGTGCCCCTTCCTGTGGGATGGTGTATAGGGACTCTATATCCATCATTATCAGGTATGAGTCCCTACACACCTCAATCTCATCCAGCACTCTTGCAATATCTCCAGTATCCTTAAGAACCCAGGCTTTTTGTACAAAAGGATTTAAGTAATAATCAACAAATTGTGAAAGGGGCTATGTAACAGAACTGATTCCACTTATGATGGGTCTTCCAGGAGGGGCTATCAAACATGTATGTACCTTTGGACATGAATATAGAGAAGCTCTAACAGGGTATTCTACAATAAGGAAATCCCTTGTTTGTTGATTAATCATACCCTTCTTTTATGATTCCTTTAAAAACTCATCTATTCGCCATTTAAAGTTACTGGTAGGATCATTATTTAGTTTATAATAGTAACGTCCTCTGATTGTCTCAATACCTCCTTAATGTATTCTGTAGTGTTCAGTATAATGACACTCCCACCTTTGTTAGCAGGTTTAATTGTTATGGCAAATTCTTTTTGGAGGTTTTCCATTGCTCTCATTCTTCCTTGATCAAATTATTATAACACAGTTCAGGTGGATTGTTAAATAATCGTTCTAGATCTTTATCATACATTACTCTAAATATAATAATGGCTGCAGATGGTGGAGGGTAGAAACTGGATTTTCTTTTAAAATTTATACTAGCCTTTGAGTCATTCAAAGTACTTTCATTTGTATCAGTCCCTTCCAAATTTTGTCCAGAATTATATATGTTATTATACAGATAGTCCATTTTTTTTTTTTCACAAAAGATTTCATGCTTAGATTTCAACAACCCGTTTGTAAGTCAAAGCAAGTTTGAAATTTATTTATTGGTGCCACTGGTGCAAAGGACAATCCTTTACTGAGGAGACCTGATTGTGTCAGGTTTTTATCAGAAAGACTAATTACCTTCTGCCATGATATGTCTCTTAGTTTTGCTGCTGGTCGGGCATCTGCCTCTGATCTTGCTTGGGGGAGGTTGATGTATCTCTTGTTGTTGTGGTCTCTGGCTGGTTTGACCTCCCGCTCTTGCCCTTCTGCATCTTCCTCTTTGGTTTCTGAATTGGTGTTTTGGTTGAAACCCCCCAGTATTGGTTCAGGCATGGAGATTGTTCTGATGATGCCTGATCTAAAAAATAATCTTTTAAATTCTTCAGTTTTAGATCCACTTCTGTCCGTACAGTGGCTGCTGATACAGGCAGGGAATATGGGCATACTAGGTGGGCCTAGCAGTCCTTATCTGCCATCAACTACTATGTTACTATGTTGGATTAAATGAAACTGCTTTCATGTGTCAAAATAGCCCTCTGACAATTGGATTTTTTCCAAGAGAAAATCGGTTTAATTCATAATCCTCACAATCTCTTTGGAACTTCTTTTGTTTGGCAGCCTTTAATTCTTGATCTAATTTGCAAATTGTTTCTTTTAATCTTTCATTGAACTGATCAAATTATGTATGATTCTGAAATGTTAATACTACTGCATCTCTGTTTTGAATTACTTCCACCAGCTGGTCACTCACTTCTTTGCCATATTCAATGATCAGTATACTTAACTTGTTAGAAGCTTCAGTTAGCATCTCATACCACTTTTTCATAAAGTCCTCCACTTCTTGGCCATAGGTGGGATTTTTAAGTAATCGTTGTCCCCAAGGTATTCTTGATACATGTAGGTATGCCTCAAGGTTTGTTTGGTTCCAGCATATTTTTCATGCTTTGACAACTGCTTTCTCAAAATTTTAAAAGCATCTTGTAATAAAGCAACTTCTTTACTGTATTGTGAGCTTTCTGCTATTTTACAGTCTATTTAAAAATGAGTTGGCTCTACCCACAGCTGTTAACAAATTATTCACACACATGAAAGGGTTGTTGCTTGAAAGAACTAAATTCGACATCCTTTCCAAGGACATACTTATGCCCAGTATGTGAAAAATCATATGATCACCTCTACTGGCTATTAAAATGAAACTGGAGAAAAATGCATTCATAAAGCAGGTTTCACACGTCACATATATGTTTACCTTAACCCATGCGTATTTCAAAATATTCAAAATACAATGCAAAACAGGAGCCAGCACTAGGATTAGGTGTTCAGGATACAACAAATTAGCAAGCACACAAAATCCAGCACTCACCAGCCAATGAAAAGAATACTGCTTTAAAATGATAAATACAACACTGCTCCAATTGCGTTAGAAGTGCAAAGTAAAAAAAACACCTTGATGCCTTTTGGATTTCTCCTTTAACAAAAGACATGTTACACCATGAATCAGGTAACCATTTATACATTCAATATGACATAATCAGTTGTCACAATCAAGATACAAGTATTCTGATCATAGTGCAATCATGAAGCAGTAAATAGGTGAAACTCATAATATAAAAATACATATAGATAAATACATCCCATAACTATGACTTCCCGGCCAATGCCCCTTGGAGTAACTCTTGCCTCAGTGCTTGTACACTAAGGTTCTTTGTCCTATAACATATGCTAAGATTACAAATCCCTAAAAAATCTGTACAGAATCTTATTGTTGTGAACAACAAAAAATACTTCTGTTAAAACTTCAGACTAAGTCAATGTTTATAAGCTTATTTGCAATCCTAGTTCAAACTTTTACTGGTAAAAAAGATAATTAATATTAGCAGTTGTTCATAATAGCAAATTACAACCATACAATTAAATTATGTAGCATACTATCTTTATTGTGTCTCTTAATGTTAATATATGGGCAAATGTTAAACCTCGTGTGCACTTCATGCAGGAGACATTCCAAAATGATTTACTTAACATAAAGGGTAAAACTGAAGTTGACATTCAGTCCAGGGTACTTGCATGACCCTAGCGTGTAGATCCAAAACTCCTAGCATTTCAACAATAAATTATTAAGATCCCCACCCTGGGGCTTTTGGCACACTTTGTCTATTGCTCAGAATGTAAATTCATGATCTACACTCCTTGTCTGACTGACACGCATTGCTGTGGCATACTTAGTGTCCCCATTTTAGATTACTCTACAGTGTTCACCTACATACATTTTGAACCATCTCTTAGTTTTGCCTATGTAAAAATAATTGTAATTCCATACAGTTGCATAAATCACTCCCTAGCTGTCACAGGTAATGTATTGACTATTCCAATTTTGTTTCCCATTATGTGGATTTTCAAAAAGCTTCCCGGGGATATCACTTTACAATAAACACATTTTTTTTACATGCAAAACAGCCTATAACATTGTGAGTTTGCAAATTTGTTTTTGTAGGATTAATTTGTCTGCTATAAACTAATGTATCTTTTATTGTTCCAGAACCGTCTCCCCCTGCAGAAAAAACTCACCAAACTCAGTATTGTCTTTAGTTGCTCAGTTGTCTCACCTTTTATTAATCTTCTTCTCATCAAATTAAATTATTTACAATACCGAGTTTCCATTATATCATATTTACAACATTTTATTTGAACACTACAATCTTTTACATAGTGTCAACTATATAACACATTCTGTCATAAGGTTTTACAATGTTTACCTTCCCTGTTTTCCCCAGGTGTAAAAACCGCAGGGTTCTTCTCTTGCGTTCTTATCTTCTTTCACCCCCAGGTGCAAACCTGAGGGAGTTCTCTGTCTTACCATCTGGGGAAGGTCCATTTCCTGCCCCCCATTCTCTCCTTCTAGGGTGTCCATACTCCTTTTCTTTTTCACCCCCTTTTTGTGTGGCTTCCTACTTTTTCCCCACCCCTTCCCTCATACAGGCTTTTCTCCTTCCTTTTTCCACTAGCACATCTCCAGCCTGCATTGGACGATGGGCTTTCCCCCTTTTCTCTTTCTTTTCTTTCTCTTCATCATAGAGTTTTGATCCAGGCGTCTATGCATCTCCCCAACTCTGTAATAAAAATATGATTTCCCATGTCTGCCATGTGAACCCCATCCATTCTGTATAGGCCAGCAATCTTTTCCACCATCTCGTCATGCCACATGACCCTGCCCCATATTTGGAGTATACCTCTTTCTATCCTCCTATTCATTCTCTTCCTTGTCCTTTCAATAACTTATGGTTTTTGTGCATATCGCCACACCCTTCTGGCCACCATCTCAGACCACAGTAATTTTATCCCAGGCCACCATCCCTTTACCACTCCCAAGTCCTCCTGGATGTGACTGAGTATATCTAGCCAAGGGCAGGTACCCAGATCATTACCCCCTAGATGTATGATGATCAAATTTGGCTCTCGGTGGATTCTCCCCATTACTTCCATCAATGGCATGAATTGCCCCCAGCGCATCGGCTGCATTCCTTTCCAATGAATTCTTAATTTCCGATGGTCCAAACCCAATTGTTTCCCCACGGGCTTCCATTTGGCCTGTTTTTCCACCCAGTATATGTAGGAATACCCGACGATCCAGATGTGTTTTTTTCATCCCATCTCTAAAAGTACAAAATATCCACTGTGAGTTACTGCCACATCTCCTCCCCCATGTCCCCACCTTCCTGTGGAGAGAAAAAGAGACATTTTGTTAGCACTTGTCAAACCACAAATACTTCTTGTAGCAATTTGATGTCCACTGGCCCAAAGCCTTTAAACCTTCCTCGGGCACCCCTCGGGCTGCTGCTCTTAAAGCTGCCCCAATCCTAAAAGAGTGCAAGGAGTATCCTTTTGGGTCATCCCCTAGCACCACAATAGCCTTCTTCAGCACTCCTGATATCTGATTGCACTTCACCCCCTTTTCATCCCTGTAGATGAAGAAACTCCCCTCCCTACTGACCTGGTGGCCAGGTACTCTTGCACTGTCTGGATTGGGCAGATGGCCCCCAACCCATGCCAATGTATTGGCACCAGTACCCCTTTTCCTATCTGGTCTGTTTTTGACTTTTTCAGGCACACCCAAAGCACCCCCCCATTGTTTATCCTCTTCTCATAAACCAGGTGCTGGTGCCGCCTTACCTGGCCCTACCAGCTCACTTACCTGAAAAGCCCCCCTCAAAGAGCAATGTGAACACTGCTGTGAACAAAATTATCTCATAGTCTGAATAACACACCCTTGGCAGTATTCCTACCAAATCCATTAACATCTGTTCTGTGATGGGCCTTCTCTTATCTTACACTCTGCCTCTTACCCACTGCCAACCCATCATCATTCTTCTAACTAATACCCCTTTGTGGTGCCTCCCCATCCTTTCATAGTGCATACCCATCCTATGGCCTCCACGTGCACCTCCATGGTGGTGTGAGCCCCCTGAGTCTGCTATTCTTGCACTACAAACTTGGCCACCTGCTGTTCTGTGACCTTTCCACTTACCTCCATGCTGTGCAATGCTCTGAAGGCTTGTAACACCCTCCAAGAACTCTCGAAGGCCTTTAAAGTGCTGTCTGCCCAAGAGCTCCAAAAGAGATATTCTCCTCCTTCCAATCAATCTTCCACAATACCTCTGGTATCTTTGCCTCCATCAGGCCTGCCCTGGCTGCTACTGCTCAAAATCTGTCCATCTGCAGTTGGGAGAGGCTGTCAGCCACAGTGTTCTGTAAGCCTGCTATGTGTTTGGCTCTAAAGCTCATGTTGAGCCTCAAGCTCTGCAGGACTAGTTGTCACAGAACCCTCAAAACTGTATCAGACTTTACCCCCTTGTTGTTCAACACCTCGATCACTGCCCTATTATTGCACCAGAAGGTTACCCTCTGGTTCCTCAATGCATCTCCCCACAGCACTGTCACCACCTACAGTACATTGGAAATATCTCCAGCATGGTTATATTGTGCATGAATCCCCTTCTAACCCATTCTGATGGCAAGGGTTCAGTAAACCATCGCCTTTAAAATAGGCCCCTACCCCTTTGCCCCCTGAGGCATCTGTGTACAAATCCAAATCAGTATTAAACATCCAATCATCCTGCCAGAAAGCTATTCCATTATACTGTACGTCAGGAGGAATTGCTCCCACACCTTCATATCTTCCTGAACTTCAGCCCTCAAGTCCACCCAAAGGTGTGGCCTTAACACCCCTGCTGTGGCTCTAGCCAAATGATGTGTAAATGTATGTCATGGCTCTATGGCCCTGCAAGCAAAATTCAAATGACCCAAAACCTGCGGCACTTTCTTTAAAGTCACCCTTCTAGCATGAGTCACCTCTCCCAGTAATTATTTCAATTTCTTTACCTTCTGTGTTGGCAGTCTAAATAAACCCTGTTCCCAGAACTCGAGACATCTACTCGACCCCTCTGTTTTTTCCCTGCCTAACGGTACTCCCAGTTCCCCACACAGCTCCTTGAAATCTGCTAGCATGCTCTCCACTCCCACTTTACCTTCCCCAATGAATAAAATGTCATCTAAGTAATGAACTACTGCCACATGTCCATACCTCTCCTGTAAGACCCACTGTAACCATGTGCTGAACAATTCAAAAGTGACACATGCCACTGAACAGCCCATCAGCATGGCGTTGTCAAAATAATACTGCCCTTCTATCTGGAAACCCAGCAAGTCCCAGTCCTCCCTCCTGACCAGCAAAAGCCTGAAGGCCAACTCAATATCTGTTTTTACCAGCCAAGCCTCATTTTTTGCTCTGATCATCCTGACTGCATCCTCTAGGGTCCCATAGGATACCTTGCTGTCCTTCTCATCAATAAAATAATTGACTGAGTCCTGGCCTGGGTATGACAGATGGTGAATTACCCGGAATTCCCTTTCCTGTTTTTTGGGCACCAGGCTCAATGGTGACACCTTAAGGTGCCTCAGAGGTGGTTCCTGAAATGGACCCTCCACTCTCCCTGCTTTCCTTTCCTTCTCAATCTTCTTCCTCAGTAAGTGCTCCTTCCATTTTATAGACCTTAAGTTCTCTACCCACATCACCTTTCTTGTACCCCGATACTGTAAATTAAAACCTTCTTTAAACCCTTGGACCAATGTATCCCTCGCGCCGGCCTCCGGGTACCCTATCGTCCAAAGCTTGACTATTTCAGGCTTTATGGGGTTCCAGGCTATAGGGAAGGTATGTTTTCCTTCTATATTGCCTCCCCCTTGTTGGAATCTCTGGCCCCCCCATACTCCCTTCCCCTCCCACTGTTATCCCAATGCCCACCTCTGAGGCTGCCTTGAGCACCCCGGAAGGAATGGCCTGAGTGCGACCCCACCATGCCACCCTCCCCATATGACCTGCACTTTGTGGCTGGGGAAGTCCCCATGCATTTTTAACAAGCATGCCTAAACTTACAGTCGGGGAATGAATGACACACCCTATTGTACCCCCAACAACATTTTTGGTATCTCCCTGTCCTTTTCTATCACTCCCCTTCTGTACCCCCAACCACCGTCATGGTTTCCCACCAAAGATCATTATGGAAAGAATCCCAGCGACAATCCTATCCATAATTTGTCATCCTGGTCCTGAACTTTTCATCATAATGAAGCCAGCTCGTACCCCCCATCATTTTATACACATTCCTAATGATCAGAGAGTAAGCCAACAAAGGGATCCCCATCTCTGGTTTCTTTTCTTGCACAATTGCACTGTAGTATGTAAACCCCAGCAACCAGGCTTCCCATGTTTTCCCTTTATATGTTGGCCCTTTTGGCTCTTCCCCTTTCTTAACCAAAACTACCGCTGTGGTGATTTCATTCTTTCCCAGTCCTTCTTTTTCCTCATACTGCTCCGCCATCTTCTTGTCTACTAACACAAAAATGTCCATGAACTTGCCTTTCCAAATCTCCTCCTTTGTGACTAGTGGTACATGATCACCTATTTGCACCCTCCTCCATTGCCCCTTCCCCTCTGTTCCTCCTTTTTCTTGCCCGACCATCTCCCTAGCCTTCTCTGCTGTTTTGCCTTTTTCCAGTTTCCCTAACACTGTTTGCAACTTTTTAATCCCATCTCCCCCCATACCCAACAACAATTGCTCCACATATTCCTTCATGCTGCTCTCTACTGTTGTACCATTATTACTGGGGGCATTGGCTGGCCCTGGAAAGGAGTCCAGAACTGGAATTACCAGAGCTGATGTTGGCCACGGGATTGGCATTGAGATTGGCTGCGGGCCTGTCGGTGTCTGTACTGGAAATGGTACTGGTTGGGGTTCCGACTCAGATACGGGCACTGGACAAGGAGCTGGGCTTGGTAGCAGTAATGGTTTTACATCTGGAATGGGGGCTGGCACTGGGCAGGATCTAGCCCAGCGGTTCGGGTTCTGAGCATGGAGTAGGTGCCCTTGGGCCCCCTCCCTTTTGTGACCCTTCCCTTCCCGCCAGACTTTGACCTGTCCTTTCTCTTTACCTCCACTCCTGATGCTGCAGTCACCCCTGAACGGTCCACTGCATCCAGCACCTTAGGAGCCCTATCGACCAGATCCATGATCAGTTTTATTGCATCCGCCCTCTTGGCTCTTGCACCACTGGTATTCATTTTCTGCAATTATAAAAGATAAGTCATAATTCTTCCCCCTCTTGTGCACCCTGGGAATACCTCTGGGCACCCTATCACATAGGTCCTGTGGTGATCACAACCAAAATTCAGCACTGCTTGCTTGGTCACGTAGCT
Organism: Neoceratodus forsteri; assembly: GCA_016271365.2. Classification (NCBI taxonomy): domain Eukaryota; kingdom Metazoa; phylum Chordata; order Ceratodontiformes; family Ceratodontidae; genus Neoceratodus; species Neoceratodus forsteri. Next base: position 310,996,410 of record CM028134.1, on the reverse strand, counting down.
CCCCCCACCAATGTGCAGGCCTGTCACCTTTTTTATTTATTCATTTTTATTACACCTTCAAGTGAGCTATGGGAAACATTTCCCTTTTCATCACCCCAAACATTCCTCTGCTGTGATCCCCATTTGTGTCTGTCCTCCTAGCTGCTACCTCATCATCCCCCCACCTGGTTCCTGTCCCTTTTTTTTTATTATTTTGCCTGCGGCCCCCTTTGGCCACTTCTTTATTACTGCAATACCCACATTTTCCCAATAATGTCTCTTGAAACCCCTTTCCCAGGTCGCAGTGCCTTCCTGACCCTGTGCGAGCATTCCAAAATGGTGGCTGCCATGCAGTCACTTCCAAAAAGCTGGACCTATGCAGCCTATATCTCCAACCTCCTCCTTCGAGCTCTCCCATACCTCCTCATGCCCAGATAGCAAACCCAGCCAGCAGAAATAGTTTGCCCTATCCAAAAAACCCTGCACCCAAATGCTGTTTACAAAAAACATATCCAGAGCCCTGCTCTTCATTGCCCTTGGGCTCCTCATTCACTCTTATCCCCCATGGCACTCTTGATCTAACACAAAATATCTTCACCTAGCAAAAACTTCCTGGTGGCTGCTTGCTGGGCCCTTGAGCAAAATGTCCTTGTAGGTGCTTGCTCCCATTCCTCTGTGCCCCCCCATCTGCCGTCTCACATCCCTCTGCCTCGGCAGACTCGCTCTGTAACCCTCCCCTCCCTGTACTATCATTTGCTTCCATGTTCCCATCCCTAACACAAAAACCCCCAACCAAAAAACTCGACAACCAAGAAACTTCACGGATAAGCCAGCTTGTCGCCCTGTAAACATCACTGGATCTCACATTTTAGAGGGAAGGCACTGCAGTTTGATAAAGTTCATTTTTATGTTTGCTTGCATGCATGTGCAAGAAACAAAGTGCGATGATCCAAAATGCAGTGCCATACAGTTGAAAGCTAGAGCACTGCTTGAGTGAGCAGTGCTCCCCCTTCCCACACACACATGTGTACGCACATTGCGTGCTCATGCGCTCCTACCTCCCTGCGCACACACTGTATGGCTGATGGGGTACCCAATCCCTTCAGCTCTACTGTCCCCCTCGCAGTCTGTGGCTGATGGGGTGTCTCAACTCTCGCCTGCCTCTACTGTTCCCCCAGATTATCGGGTGCCACCCTGGGAGCCCACCCCAGCATGGCAACAGGTCCTATGGCTGATGGGGGTGCCTAATCCCCCATCGGCTCCACTGCCCCCCCAACAGCCTTCCAGCTGCCACGCTGGAAGCCCATCCCAGTGTGGCAAACGTCCTGCGTAGTCCAAATTAAAAAAAAACCTGAAAGAAAAAAACCTTCCCTCACTGCTGTCTTCACCCCACTCTCCCACCTGCACCCACCCACTGCGCATCCTGCCTCCCCACACCCCCACCTCACCCCATACTTATCTTTGGAGCTCGGCACAACGATCTTCAGTGGACCAGGAACATGTCTGCACTCTTCAAAGCTGACCGCGAACTGAGGAAATGCCGGTAAGCTGTATAATGTAATAAATAGGGTTTTTTCAACTTTGCTGCATATCTCAGGCATTTTTTTGAATTTTGGCACCAAATTTTCAGCATGGGGTTTTTGGGACCTCTCCTTATGAATTCTGTCACTGTCATGGCGTTAATCAGCCTCGAAAGGTGATTTCATGTTCACTGTGCAAAATCACCTTTCGGAACTGATTAATGAAATGACAGTGCCAGTGTTCATAAGGTGGGCTCTCAAAAAGCCTATGTTGAAAATTTGGTGAAAAAACTCCTAAAAATGACTGTTTTATGAGCGTGCATTGCGCTGTTCTTATACACGTTCGTAGGTTCGTGAATTTTCAATATTTTCACTCCAGATTTTCAACATTGCCATTTGACCACACTTCTTTATGAGTAGTACAGCTGTCATTTTTCACATCTCACCCAAAATGTGTTTCTGCGCATGTAGCGCACAATGGCACAGTCGGTATGTGAAATCAATGTTCAGAACACATTAAGAAAATCACAGTGACACTGTTCATGAGCAGAGGTGTTAAAATGGCTATGTTAAAAATTTGGTGAAAAAATTCCCAAAAATGACTATTTTACGTGCATGCGTTGCGCTGTTCTTACACACGCTCGTAAGTTCACGAATTTTCAATATTTTCACTCCAGATTTTCAACATTGCCATTTTATCACACCTCCTTATGAGCAGTATAACTGTCATTTCTCACTTCTCACCCAAAATGTGTTTCCGTGCATGTAGCGCACAATGGTGCAGTCGTTGTGTGAACTCAATGTATGGGACACATTAAGAAAATCACAGTCACACTGTTCATGAGCAGAAGTGTTAAAATGGCTATGTTAAAAATTTGGTGAAAAATTCCCCAAAATGACTGTTTTACGGGCGCTTGTGCGCTTGATCCTCACGTGAGCTCAGAAGTTCACAAATTTTCAATATTTTCATCCAGATTTTCAACATTGCCATTTTACCACACCTCCTTATGAGCAGTATAGCTGTCATTTTTCACATCTCACCCAAAACATGTTTCTGTCCATGTGAGCATAAATGGCGTGAAATAAAAGCGTAAATCAATGTATGGACACATTAAGAAAATCACAGTGACACTGTTCATGAGTAGAGGTCTTAAAATGGCTATTTTGAAAATTTGGTGAAAAATTCTAAAATGACTGTGTTATGAGTGAGCATTGCGCAGTTTCCATGTACTCGTAAGTTCATGAATTTGTAATATTTTCAGTCCAGATTTTCACCAGTGGTATTTTTCCACACTTCCTTATGAACAGTACAGCTGTCATTTTTCACAACATGGCCGAAATGTGTTTTCACACTTTCAGCACAGAAATGCGTGGCCGCTGTGGGAAATCATTGTTCGGGACAGATAATGAAAATCACAGTGACACTGTTCATGACCGGAGGTCCCAAAATACCTGTGTTGACAATCTGCTGTAAACAATTTCCAAACTACTTACATTATGGGTGCACGTTGCACAGTTTCTATGCACGCTCGTGACTTCACCAGTTTTTTTAATATTTTCACTGCAGATTTTCAACATTGCCATTTTTTACACCTCCCCATGAACAGTACAGCTGTCATTTTTCACCTCCTGTTCAGAATGTGTTTTTGCACCTGTGGTGACAAATGCCATAGTCGCTGTGCAAAAGCAGCTTTCGGCCAACAAACTGATATTGCCTTTGTTCATGAGGTGGGGGTCACAAAAAACCCATGTTGAAAATTTGGAGTGAAAATATCAATGAATGCCTGAGGCGTTAGGGTTTCCGACCATAACAACCCACCCTGTAGAGAATGACAGGCATCAGGGCTGTGACTTGGGATTGTCACCTGCAATGCTCATACCATTCCACCCCCACCCACACCCTGCAGCCACTGAGAGGCATCGAGGGTGTGCCTAGAGACTCTTGACCAAAGTTCACCCCATTCTCTATGCACCCCATCTCCACAGGCGTGTTCCTGATGGAATGGGGTGCGCATAAGTAAAAGACCCCAAGGCACACTGTGACACTTGTTGGTGTCTGCACAGTAGGGTGTGGTGAAATGGCGTCGCCGTTATGCCTGATGACCCAAAGACACACCCCAATGCCTGTCACTATCTGCAGTGTGGTGATGGGGTTGGCTTCAGTTTAATACTTCACTGCCATTCCTATTATGCAGCTCTGTAACTCCTACACTACCATTGCCAATGCCAGAAAGCAAACATTCAGCATTGACAAATGCTTGTTTGTTATCACCAACCAAATGACCCAAAAATTCCTCACAGGCTGTAAGCGGCCTTCCCAAGCCATGGCTGTTAAACAAAATGAAAAGGAGGGCCAAATCATCTGCTTGTAAATAACTTTGGTGCATTTTCTGTACCTAACAACAATGCCTCTAGACTTGGCTCTTTTAACAACCCCAACTACACACAGGCTCTAAGCGGCCTTCCAGAGCTATGACTTTCAAACAAAGATGGAAAAGGAAGGTCATAATATCCTGCTTGCAAATCATTTTGGTGTATTCTCCTGTACCTAAATAGCAATGCACTCTACCCTTTCAGCAACTTCACAGTGACCATAACAAACCAAAATTGCTCACAATCAACTGTATTCCCTGTCCCCTACAATGAACCAAATTCTTGTACCTACTATCAAATAAACTATATATTTTTTTCCTTTTTTACCTGCATCTACACAAACAAAATTATTGTACCTTACCAATTATTTTAGGAAACTCTCCGACTGATGTGCTAAGACTGAAGAAAATAAACTTCTTGTCCTAGCAGAAAGTGAGGGAGAGCTATCCTATGCTGCCCCTTTAAAAAAAAATTGTCTGTGCCCCTTCAGTCTCTCATCCCCCTCTCACTCCTCTTTCGGCCTATCCTCTGCTTCCTTTGTTCTTGCCCAGCCCCACCCCTTTTGTGATGTCATTCCTCTGTTTTACCCCTTTCCTTCCCTGAGCCCCCTTCCTCCCTCATTCTGAATCCTTCCTCCTGCTCCTCCCCATTTTCCTTTCCTCCCCCCTCCCTCCTTTCACCTGCTTCTTGCTGGGTTCTCAGGCCTAGAACAATGGAGCTTGTCCTCTATAGACAAACCTTCTTGTAGCTGCCCTCCTATATGCCATCTGTGGTGGTTCAGTGTTGACATCATTCAAGCCTGTGTCCCCTATTAGACTATGCCAATTCTTTTTGACAATTTGTTACAATTTAGAGACCTGCACTGAGTATGCGGTCACAAAATTAAACCTGCCTTGAGCATTTGTGACTCTAACTCTTTCTTCTAGCAATTCAGATCTCTCCATATATTTTGCAATATCCTGCGCTTGTCTCAAATTTAGACTTGTGTGAAAAAAACTTCCACCAGTTGAATTTTCACGAAAGTCAGAATTTCGGTTCTGCAAAAATTCGGAAATCATTTTGGCAATTTTCATGGAATTCAAACTTAGAACAGCTGGATTTTTTGTATGTACTGCAAATTTTTACATTAAATTGTGTTAAATAATTCCACAGAACAGATTGACCAATTTATTTGGAAAGGTGGAATAATTTAGGGATTATTTTGTACTTATCTGCTGCCACACTCACTAAGGTGGAATTCTTACTCTGCACATCACAGATTATTCAGTATGTCATGGTAAGAAGTGGAATGATTCCTAAAAACCCACAGTCATGATGAAGATGTCCACACATTATGTATTTCCGTATTATGCATCTCTGTGGTAAAATAATTCCACTCTTTGTAAACTGTATCCCAGGACTGCTCACCACTCCACACATCCCCTCTTATGGCAGCCTCTGTAGCAGGGAGGGACAAATGCTGTCATCCACTGTAAATGTGTCCTGCACTGTGTATATCCTGATTCCCAATCCTCACCCTGAAAAGTCATGTCACTCCATGACTATCTGTAGTGTTCCATGGTTAAGTATTATGGCACTTGGCCTTCCCCACAAGACAGAATGTGTTTGATTACTGCTGCTTTAATCTTACTTGTTCCAGCTTCCAACACCGTTTTGAGCTATTGCTGTCCATTTGAAACAGGTGCCATAGGAACCTCAACTGCTCCGACCATCAATGGCAAATCCACCACCAGCATGGCAGGACCAGGAGGACCAAGCATGAGTAGTGGGGAGCCCATGTCTGGTCAGCTATTTATATTGTTAAATTGAATGTACTAATGAAAAGCTGAATGGAAAGACTACCAGTTTTGGTGTTGCACCACAGCAAACCATTGGAACCTTGCCTGCAGCCCTGCACTATAGTCAAAAGGCACCACCGTAAAATGTTTTCATCTGCTGTATTGTGAAGTTGAAGTGCTCCTAAGGAACAGCTGGCTGCCTGACCCCTTCCCCGACCCTGGTGCTGAATAATCACTGATATTCCCCAAGGGGCCCTGTGTAAATCATGACACAAGTCACAGGAAAATGCATCTCCATTGCAATCCATGCAGCAGAGTGGTTGCGGCATGGGGGGGGGATCATGCTGGCAGTATGGGTGTGTGAAACTCAGCATCATTGGGACCAGGTAGGGGGCTGCAACAGGCAGTCAGCTTGTTTATATGATCCTTAAAATGTGTCATAAAATATGAGATGACAACTGTTAAAATGTGTACCTTTGCAGCCAAGTGCAGGTTATCCACCTGTGACTCCATGGTTGCTGGGAGAGGGTGCCACTAATTCCATGGCCAAGGCCATGCCACTATAAGAAGTGGCATAGCCTTGCCTGCCCCAATTAGTTTTTTGGAATGTTGATGAATCATTACTTGTGACTACAGTGTCTGTGTCATTAAACTGCAGCACTGCAATAGGCACTGGTGGTGTTATTTGTAATTACCCTCTTAGTGGAGTGTGTGGTGTCATCTGCAGAAGTTTGAACAGTGAATGGCTAGTGGGTTGAGGGGGGGTTGGGCTGATCATGGCCTGCTGAGTTAGGGCACAGTGGTCAAACTCTGACAATGAAGTAGATAGGTGATCACAGGCCATCAGATTGATATCTGGAACTAGTCAGCAGACGCTGCTGTCAGGGTAAGGGGGCTAGCTTTGCCATCTCTGGGTGAGGTCAGACAAGACTTTAACAGTGATAGGAAATCATGTTTGTACCATTATGTATTTCTATGTTCAGCAACCAGGTAAGTAAGAGGGTTATTGTGCACTATACAAGTGTGACAGAAGCGCAGAGAGGTTGAGTATGTTGCTCAAGGGAGGCCTCATAATTTGCAAGAGGATGCAGTGAGGGTGAGTATCACCATGCACATTCATCACAGCTGAATTGCTGTAACCACTTGTAAACCCCCTACCATTTGCTTGTCATTCAATGTCAGACATGTATTGTGATTAAATGTCTGACATAACTACTTGTTGATAAATTCATTATTATCAGCAGCAGTATTTGTCATACTGTATCAAAAGTACATTGTTTTTTTCCCCTTGAAGCTACCCATGACTAGTGCCTGCTGCTCTTACATTTTCTGTGTCAAACACATGTCACAACCTCTGACAAACACCACCACATGTCATCCTGATTACAACACTGACAGCACTTTGTCCAATGTCCACTTATGGTGTTCTTTAGAGGAGAGATATATACACACTGTATATGTTGCAGCATACACTGTTTAGTATCCTAAATGAGTAGTGGGTCCACTCAGCCATGCACATCTTTTGAGGCTCAGGTTGGTCCACTAAACATGTAGTCACTCCAGGCTGGAAAGGAGGGTTCATGCTTTGTGTAGGCATTATGCACTTCACAGACAAATTCCCATTCCAGAAAGGGATGAAAATGGTGGTAAAATGTTCTGCACTACATTGGTGAAGGGGGTGATAAAACGCAAGGTATAAGAATTTAAGTGGAGGGCCTTTCAATGGATGGTACACCTTAGAGAGACAGTGGTTGCGATGCTAATGAGGGGACAGCATAGAAGAAGATGTGTTCCAAGAAGGCAGGCACTCACAAACTCTAAGGGTTAATGAAAACTCAGGACCAGTATGTCCATCCAAAAGTCGGTTTATTTACCAGAAACATTTCTCTGCAGGTTGCAGTGATACAACAAAATAACAGCATTCAGTTTCCAGCATGTAGCTTTCCTCAGCCACACAACCCCCAGTGCCTCGATCTCAGGTCTTCTAAGGGGGATCTGATTTTGTAAGATGTTAAGCTCATTAAATACTGACAAATCAGGCTGTATTGCCATCTAGTGGTGAATATATACATGTCATTCTTTTAGCACTTTTTTTAAGTTGTTTAACCAGGTATAGCACACTAAGCTTGTTTACAGGAGCGACCTGGGAGCACAAGGAGGTTAAGTGACTTGCTCAGGGTCACACAGTATGCAAGTGGAAGCTGTGGGATTCAAACCCAGGTCTGGTCTGCTGGATATTACCAGATTTGCAGCTCAGAGCCTTAGACCACTGCGCTATATTGCCTCCTTTGTCAGTGGTTTTGGAAGGATTCAAACCTATTACAACAAATTTATATTTTTTTTAAATTAAACTATATGCTTTTCATTTTATATACAAAACAGTAAGAAAATAATAATAAAAAAAAACCCTTATGGCAACAGTTCAATACATGTTTTAAATTCCTATTTGCAGTTTAAACTTAAAAGTAAAGGCTCGTAATCCCCGGTGAGGCACCGCCACTTAACTGCTGAATGCACCACACCTGTGGACTTTTCTTGTTTGAATGATTATTGGTACAGCAGCAGAGAGCAGTAAATACTGCTTTAGTGCCTTACAAATGTAGTGGCACCTATTAGCAGTACAAGTGGAGCAGTGAAAACAGAATTGGTGATATTTCATAACCATTTGGAACTTTGCATTTCTTTTGGCGTGTGATGTCAGACTTAACCAATGGATTACTTCTAAACAGCGGATCTTGAAGAAAGTAAAAACAAAATGGACACTGACCTGAACAATTCTTCAGAAGAAAGTGATTTTAGCTGTTTGGAAAACATTAAGAGTCTTAACCAGGAGGAAGGAAAGACTGAAATGTAAAGTTGATTCCCTTTATTCAGATAAAGCAACTAATGGAGAAACAGAGGTTGACAGTTTGAAAAAGTTATTTATTAGTCTGGAGAGAATGAGGTTCTCTAAAATAAATGTCACCTACAATATAATCAGACTTGAGAAGTATTTAGAGAATGGACAAGCCCCAAAGGGTCTAAGGATACAGATAACACTGGCTTGTGACATAGAGAACTTCTCAAGACTGGCTGCATTAGGCTGGCCCAGTGGCACTGTGGGTTGGGGCACTGGATGCCACACCTCATGTCGCGCCTGTGACCCGGGTTTGGGAGCAAGCACGAGGTGCCATGGGCCAGCAGGGGAGAGAGAGAGGATTGAGCATCCATAGGACTGTTCTCCTCTCTCGGGGAGGGATCCAGGGGAACCCAGCACAGCAGCAGCCCCCAGTGGAGACTGGCGGTACTGTGACTCTCATGGGCTCACGAGCATGGGGTAGACGTCAGCAGCTGCCTTCAAGATGTGGGTGGGAGCACTCACATCATGGGCCAGGTGGCATTGCACAGCCAATGTCAAGGACGTAACCAAGAAAATGCCTTCTGCCTCAGATAGGCGACAGCACTGTTAGTACTCTCGCCACATGCCCAACACGGGTTCCCCATCACTGCCCCTGTGGTTTCCCCGGGTTGTTGCCTCCTCCTGTCCCAGGGAGCTGCGACTAAATTGAAGATGTAGGGGAACACAGCAGGTGGTAGAGCGAGTAGACGAGTACAGTGGCTCGAGAGAGTTCCGAGATGGAGAGGCCAGAAAAATAGTTTAAAAAAAAAAAGACTGGCTGCATGGGAAGCAGCTTCAGCTCCATGCAGTAAACGTATATGGAACTTTTGGTGGCAGAAGATTCAGAGAAACATACAAAATTGAGTGAAGAAATTGCTGAAATACAAAAAGAATTGGACAAGTATAAAACACTTGCACTCTTCAAAGAGCTCTCAAGTAAACTAAATAAAAAAACTGTAAAATCACAAAGCGGGAGTTGTGACAAGGCACAACCTTGCCACGGGATTCAGGTTCAGCTTTGCGGTGGTTAAGGAGTCTCAGGAAGACCCGTTTGTTAACATCAAACCAACCAGGTATATTTTTATTTCTTTAATATGGCTGGTAACACAGAGGTTAGGGCTTCTGCCCTTTTCTTTTTAAGCCCCACCGGGGAAAATGAAACAAAAACAGAAATAAAGAGGCCTAGCTCTGGGTTGGGAGCGCTGTCTAAACAATCCCCAGCCCTAACTAGAAATCCCCTTTTCCAGAAGGCTAGACCTTCTGGAAGAACACAAACAGTAAAATGGAAAACTCACAATGAAAATGAATTTTTCTTTTTGCCTTAATTCAGGAGAAAAATCTTCTAAGGGTTGCTTAAGGAACTCCTGATCTGGAACACATCCAGGCTGCTTGTCAGCCCTCTACCCCTGCAGCAACTGCCTGCTGGCTTTTCCTTCCTGTTTTTAAAGCTTTCCTATCTGTGCAGCTGCAGCCAATCAGCCGAATCAGCAGCAGCTGTACCCTGACTATTTAACCCATGGAAACCCCCTCTCCTCCAGTATCTGAGTTTACCACACATCCCCCTTCCCAGCTCAACACTATAGGGTTGGGCGGCCTGTGCCGAGAGTTAGAGTCTTTGGGAAAGTCCATCTGCATTTTCTGCTCAGTGTCCCCGCTCTGTGGTGGACCACAAAGTGGTACAGTTGTAGTACAAAGAACCATCTCGTCACTCTGGCATTTTTTCCCTTATTTGTTTGCATCCACTTGAGTGGAGCATGGTCCGTCACCAGAGTGAACTTGCGACCTAGTAAGTAATATCTGAGGGTTTCCGTCACCCACTTCACTGCAAGGCACTTCTTTTCCACTATGGTGTACCTCTGTTCCCGGGGTAACAACTTCCTACTTAGGTACAGGATGGGGTGCTCTTCACCTGCTACCATCTCGGAGAGTACTGCCCCTAATCCAACATCCGAGGCATCTGTTTGCAGAACGAATTCTTTATTGAAATCTGGGGAGACCAGTACCAGATCAGAACAGAGGGCCATCTTGAGGTCGGTGAATGCCCCATCCACTGCCTCCAACCACCTTATGATGTCCGGTGCTCTCGCACTGGTTAACTCCGTTAATGGAGTGACCCGAGTGGCAAAGTGAGGGATGTACCTCAGGTAGTAACCGACCAACCCTAGGAAAGCCCTCACTTGCTTCTCCTTATTTGGTTTTGGATTGCCTCTACCTTCTTCACCTGGGGTTTCACCAATCCCCGTCCAACCACATTGCCCAAGTACTTTGCTTCTGAGAAGCCAATCTTACATTTGGCAGGGTTCGCTGTCAACTCGGCTTCTCGTAATGTATCTAGTACGGCCTCGACCTTCCGAAGGTTAGTTTCCCAGTCCGTACTATGGATGACCACATCATCAATGTAGGTGGCAGTATAGTGAGAGTGTGGGCGCAACAGTCGGTCCATCATGCTTTGAAAGGTCACAGGTAGTCCATGCAGACCAAATGGGAGGACTTTGTAGTGGTATAAACCCCCCGGGACGATGAAGGCGGTCTTCTCCTGGGCTGTCCTTGTGAGTGGGATCTGCCAGTGTCCTTTCGTAAGGTCCAAGGTGGAGAGGTATCTGGCCTTCCCCAACTGGTCGATCAGTTCATTGACCCTAGGTAGGGGGTAGGCATCAAACTGCGATACCTCATTTAGTTTTCTGAAATCATTACAAAACCTCCATGTATTATCCGGTTTTCACATGAGGACGATGGGGCTCTACCATTCACTATGGGACTCTTCTATGACGTCAAGCTTCAACATTCTCTTGACTTTGGCTCAGATTTCTTTCCTCTTGGCCTCTGGGATATGGTAGGGTCTTCCCCTTATCCTTAGCTCAGAGCTGTCACAATGTCATGGTAGGCTGCGACCTTCCGACCAGGTCATTCGGAGAACACATCCCCATTTCGATGAACCATTTCCACTGCTTCTTTGTACTGTGTAGGAGACAGCTCGGGTGAGCTATGGACTTGACCCTCTGTTTTACCTTCTGCCAGGGTTACGGCCAATGAGACACAGCAGGCCTCCCGGTCTTGCCATGCCTTCAGGAGGTTAATATGGTATATTTGGAACTTCTTCCTGTGATTGGGTTGGCTTACTTTATAGTTCATATCACCAACAGCTTCCGTGACCTCGTACAGACCCTTCCACCTGGTTAGCAGTTTGCTTTCCGCTGCAGGAACCAGGACCATCACCCAATCCCCCGGCTGGAACTTCCGGATCCTCACCTGATGGTCATAAGTGTATTGGGTCTCTTGGGCCTTTTCTAAGTGTTCCCAGACAAAAGGAGTGACCCAAGCCAACCTTTCCTGTATTTGGGAGATATACCCAATCACACTGGATCCTTATGGTGGTTGCTCTTTCCAGTCCTCCTTTAGTATATCGAGGATACCCCTGGGTCAGTGGGCATATAACAACTCGAAGGGGGAGAATCTGGTGGATGCTTGTGGGACCTCTCGGATAGCGAGCATTAAGTAGGGAAAGAGTAAGTCCCAGTTCTTTCCATCTCGGCTCATGACTTTCCGTAACATCCCCTTCAAAGTCTGATTAAATCGTTCGACCAGACCATCTGTCTGGGGGTGATACACTGAAGTCCTCAGGGCTCAGATTTGGAGGAGTCTGCAAAGCTCCTTCATTAAGCGTGAGACAAAGGGAGTACCCTGGCCCGTCAGTATCTCCTTTGGGAATCCGACCCTCGAGAAGACTTGAATGAGTTCTCGGGCAATCGTCTTTGAGGCTGTGTTATGGAGCAAGATTGCTTCCGTATATCTTGAAGCATAGTCTATGATGACTAGGATGTGTTAGTGGCCCCAGGCTGACCTGTCTACGGGGCCTACCAGGTCCATCGCAATGCTTGCGAAGGGTTCATCGATGATTGGCAAGGGCACTAATGGGGCTCTTAACTTAGGCCGCGGGGATGTCAACTGGCATTCTGAGCACAAAGCACAGTACCTCCTTACTGCAGCATAAATTCCAGGCCAGTAGAATCTTCAGAGTATGCGGCACAGTTTTTTTTCAACCCCAAGGTGTCCTCCAAGAAGGTGAGTGTGTGCCAAATCCAGTACCGCCTTCTTGTGCTGGCGGGGGATCAGCAACTGTTGCACATCATGTTCTTCATCTGGTATCACTCTGTATAGGAGGTAATTATTTAACATGAAATATGGTCCAGGTCCCTTGGCTTTGCTGTCTACTGGCACCCCTGTAATCTCCACAACCTCTGATCAGATATTCTGAAAAAAAGGCTTGCCTATTTGGTCCCAACCAAAGTTCCTGGAGGCTATCCTGTGGGTACTCAATTCAGGGGGATTCAACTCTGTCTCCACTTCTGGGTCCTTCTCTTCTTCCCTACAACTCTCCCCTGGGACATCATACTGCTCACCCTGTCGTCCTTCTGGGAGCAGGGTTCTACCTCCCACCAGCACGGACTTGCCATTGACAGCCAGTATCTTGGTCCCTAACTTCTTACAATACCTGCATTCCTTTCATGATTTCTGGGACTTTCCTGCCACCCCATACAACTCGGGGTCCCAATGCCCGTAAGGGAAATAATTGGGGTGAGACCTCTGACCCCTCAGGGATTCCTACCAACATAGCCTCAGTTGCTGGGGCCCTGGCGTCCCGGGTTCCCCCCTCATGGAGTAATGTCTCAAACCCTGGGAAATCTCGATCCACTGAGACATTATGTGCCAATCAAGGGAGGACCCCTACCGTGACCTGCCTCTCCTCCTCCTGTGCTTCCACAGTAACTAGTGCTGTGGGGTAATAAAACACTGTGCCATGGACACAGGTGATCCCGGTACATTTTTGAAAATTAATTTGGGAGGGTTCTACCAAACTGTGAACTATAAGGGTGGCCTTACTCCCTGAGTCGACAAGGGCCATAATGGCCTGTCCGTTTACCTTAACAACCCAGGTAAATCGGTGTGAATTGGCGACCACTCCTACCACATTAATCAAATGGCAATTACTCTGTGGGAACCCACCCCAGTTGCACTGCATTGGTTTGACCCCATTCGGGCAGTTGGCAATTACATATCCCCGCTCCCTGCACCCATAACAGCGGTAGCATTCTCGGGGTGACCCTGGACCCTCTTTGCACTTCTAGGAGTGGCCATATCCCCCTCTATATTTGAACCCAAAAGTCCCTTCATGGCCTTGGACTGCTCTTTGGTGATCCTTCTCCCTGGTCCTGTCCAGTCCGACCTCTCGGGGGTCGATATCTCCAGTTTGGAGTCTACCCCAAGTCCTGGGGGTAGCCAACCCCAATGTCCAAGGAAAGTTCCTTCATGGCATAATGCCGCTCCACCAAGGTGATCAGTTCATCACAGGAAGCGGGGTCGGCCTTTCCAACCCACTGTCATAGGCTGGGCGGAAGTTCCCTTAGGAACCAGTCCATTACTAGGAGCTCCATGATTTTGGCAGCACTATGGAGCTCAGGTCGCAACCACTTCTTGGCCAAGTGGAGGAGGTCATACATCTGTGACCGAGGCTTTGCCAACTCCTGGAATCTCCAGCTGTGGTGCCTCTGGGCTCGAAGGGCTGGAGTCATGCCGGCACAAGCCAAGATCTCTTCCTTCAGTCTTGGATAGTCATTGGCGACTCCCTCATCCAGATCATAATATGCCTTCTGGGCCTCACCACACAAAAACTGAGCTAAAATGCTGGCCACTGATCCTGAGGCCATAACTCATGAGTAGCTGTCCTTTCAAAGGTGAGCAAATATGCTTCAATGTCATCAGCCATTGTCATTTTCTGCAGACAGTGGGAAGCCCGTATAGTCTGGTAACCCTCTGGGGTAGACCCTGCCGGGTGATCTTCTCCTGGCATGGTCTCGATGAGACGCTTTACCATTTCCTGGAAGACAGCATGGTCCTGGGCAATCTGTTTGAGCAGCAACTGGTTCGTCTCTTGTTGAGCCCAGGTAGCTTCCTGCTGGGCTGCTGTAGCCTGGATCAAGGCTTTTACCATGTCCTCCATGCCTGGTTTCCTTTACTCCATGGTGGTTCAGATTCCAGCCAAATTCTATGCCGACCTGCATCCCACTTTTAACACCACGTTTGACAAGGCACAACCTCACCACGGGATTCAGGTTCAGCTTTGCGGCGGTTAAGGAGTCTCAGGAAGACCAGTTTGTTAACATCAAACCAACCAGGTATATTTTTATTTCTTTAATATGACTGGTAACACAGAAGTTTGGGCTTCTGACCTTTTCTTTTTATGCTCCACCGGGGAAAATGAAACAAAAACAGAAATAAAGGACCTAGCTCCGGGTGGGGCCGCTGTCTAAACAATCCCCAGCCCTAACTAGAAATCCCCTTTTCCAGAAGGCTAGACCTTCTGGAAGAACACAAACAGTAAAATGGGAAACTCACAATGAAAATACATTTTTCTTTTTGGCTTAATTCAGGAGACCAATCTCCTGAGGGTTGCTTAAGGAACTCCTGATCTGGAACACATCCAGGCAGCTTGTCAGCCCTCTACCCCTGCAGCAACTGCCTGCTGGCTTTTCCTTCCTGTTTCTAAAGCTCTTCTGTCTGTGCAGCTGCAGCCAATCAGCCGAATCAGCTGCAGCTGTGCCCTGACTATCTTACTCATGGAAACCCCATCTCCTCCAGTACCTGCGTTTACCACAGAATCATAAAGAAAAAAACCAAACTAACTTGATAGAGATGAGGAGGATTATCATCTGGGCAATAGATTTAGCTGGCCAAAGAGGGAATGTTCATACAGCAAAGGACGTTCAAGATCCAGGAAATTCCAAAGGAAGTTTACTATTAAGGAACCAACCGTGAATATTGGAGAAGATACTGAACCAGCTGCTGCTAGCACTTCAGTTAAAGAGCCTTTTTTACAGAAAGGCAAAACCAGCAAAAAAAAAGCAAAAGAAAAAATGGAAGACAAGAAGGTGAAGGAGGGGGAAGAAAGGAAACAATCCTAAGAAGCCCCTAGAAGAGAACTTAAAAGTGATCAGCCTCTCACAGGTAGAACTTTCTTGTGCTCAGGTGAAATTGCTAGACAAAATGACTGAAATTTGCTCAAATAACTTTAACGGTTTTGATATAAATGTTGATTTGTTTGAATTTTTTCAGAAAAAAATTAGATTAAAGGAAGTTTTTGGAAAACAAACAGAAATTATGGATACAGGCAGCAATATAGAAATGGAGGAGGGTTGGAAGCAGAATAATTTGAACCTAACTTCTTTAATTGAACTAGGAGAATCTAACCCAATTGAAACCCACACACCTGATGCTAGTCTAACTGATGGGCTGTATCACTGTTAGACACAAAGGTAGGCACTGAGCAAGATAAGATAAATCTTGAAGCATTAGAAACCCTCATCTTGGAAAATGAAAATGAAATGACTCAAGTGGAGCATTATGATGTAGACGAAACAGGCACAATACAGTATGATACAAGGAAGAAATTCAAACCACAGTCCCTATTCTGCCCCAATACAAACAATCAGTTTATTAGGGCTTATGAAAATGTGGTGTCGAGTGAAGTCAATCAACTACTAAAGAACCTACCACCCTTCTACTGCAGAAACTTGACATTAGAGGAAAGAACAGCTGTCAAAGAACTAACAGACATGAAAGAGTCGTTAAATCAGCAGATAAGGGGGAAATGTGGTGGTGCTAGATATGAATGATTATTTAGAATGTGTAGGGGTACTTTAATCCAGCAAAATGAACTACAGGACACTGACTGGGAATCCTTCTGAAATTTTTAAAAAACAATTGCTTGAGATCTTGGAATGGGGTACAACAAATAGATTTATATCTGATGATGAATTTAACTATTTGTGGACAGACTGTTCGATTATACCTACATTCTTCATGCTCCCAAAAATCCACAAAAAACAGCAAAAACTGCCAGGAAGACCTATAGTGTCTGGTATTGGGTCTTTAATGGATAACTTAAGTAAATTCACAGATCATTTTTTGAAACAAAATGTTTAGTAGTCACCAACCAAAGAGACACCATGGATCTATTATACAGATGTAACAATTTTGTGTAGCAATATACTTTACAGGTTAACTACAAAAATAATATATTACAGAATGAAATTATTAAGCCCATACCTTTAAGTTAAAACTGCAATTGAGCCTGATTTGTCAGTATTTAAAGAGTTAACATGTCACAAATTCAGAACCCCCTTAGAAGACCTGAGGTCAAGGCACTGTGGGTTGTGTGGCTGAGGCAAGCTACATGCTGGAAACTGAATGCTGTTATTTTCTTATATCACTGCAACCTGCAGAGGAATGGTTTGGGAAAATAAACCAACTTTTGGATGGACATACTGGTCATGTGTTTACATTAACTCTTAGCGTTTGTGAGTGCCTGCCTTTTTAGAATGTTTGTACTATTTGGGGCTTGTAAGCCCCGGTGAGGCACCGGCACTTAACTGCTGAGTGCACTGCACCTGTGGACTTTTCATAGCAGAACATGTCGGTGCTGAAACATTGGTTAAACCTCAGCTTTCACTTACTCATGAGCTTCATACTTCCCATCCTCTGTAGGATGTGGTGAGGGGTGGTACACTTACAGCAGGGACCAAGGAAAGTAGGCGAGGACAGAGGCTGTAAACCATCGGCAGAAAGTCAGGGTTATAGTGGACAGAATACTGTACTGACACACTGCCATCAGTGATGCCAGGACCACAGGACAACCAGGAGATGAAGCTGAAGATAACCAGCGCACAGTCAAGAAAAACACGTGCTGAAGATACAGAGGGAACTGGAGAGGCTAGCAGTGAAGGAGAAGCAACAGAAGTTCTCTGACAAAGAGACAGTGGCAGGGCCAGGGCCACCTGCAGCACCAGCTGCCCAGGAACACACCTCAACACCACTGGCACCCACCCAGCAGGAGGAGAGCTGAGCTCTTCTCATGGGCTTAAAAGCATTACAAAAAGAGGTGATGTCACTACAGGCTGGCCAGGCAAGACTCGAGGTCAATCAGTGCCAAATTTTGCAGCTGCTTAAAAAAGTGTCAGACAAGGTGCAGCGACAGCAGAGGCCAGCAGCTGGCCACTGATGCTGTTTAGTACTGTTCGTTAGTACTTATGGCTTAAAATTATAAATAGCTCTGAATCTTTTGTTGTTGTTATGAAAATAGTTTTGTTTTCCTGTTTGCCCTGTTTAACATTCTTTGTTCTTGTAGAAACTATTTTTTTCTTAATATAAACATTTCCCTGTTGACACAAGCCATTCTTGTCATGGGTATCTTTATCTGGTGTGAAGGTCGACAAAAGTTAAATGAACATATTGTCTAACTGTTGTTGTTTGATTCACCTTCAGTTTCCCTTTACAATCACTGTTTAAAACTTTACAGTACTGGTGGTTCGGGTACAGAACATGACCCACCTGAAGGGACACTGATTTTGACAGCAAGGGTGATGTGATGTTGAGTACAACTGGAGTGACTGAGTCAGAGGAAGTCAGGGTGATGCCATACAGGTGGAAAGGATTGGACTGCTGTGGACCCACGGGATGGGTTTTGGAGGTAAATTGAAAGTGTGTTGCAAGGAGTTCACGACAACTTTCATCATTCAGAAGTACATAAGAGATGCAGGGACCAGCAGCAGCACATGCAGCATTTCTTATATGTGTTGTAGGGGTATTATTTGTAATGGGCAGTAATGTACTACTGTTACAAAATTGTTTTTCTACTTATTGGTGCTTGTGACAGTGTAGATTATTGCTTTACCGTGATCTGTTGCATTTAGATCATATGCAAATGAGAACGTCACATTCTGCTACTTGTGATGCATGAAACATGCCTGACAGGCCCACATTATTTCAAATTCCAGTAGACTGAACATCACATTGTTTGATCCATCATATACACTTATACACATAATCAGTGCATTTTTGTGAGGTTTGCTGTCCAGCAGTGCAAAAATGGGGCTCTGGTTCATGGTCGCAGCAACACCACATGGTCAGAGGAGCAGAAACAGGGGCATTGAATGTCAGCGGCAGCAGCAAGAGTACATTGAACTCCCATGGTTTGGTTCTTTGGTAGTGCAGCAGTGACACCACATGGATCTGGACTGAGAGGAACAGAACACTGGGGATGGCCTTCAGCAAAATCATCATCCACTGTGAAAACAGCAGGCCCACACTGCACAAAGAGGAAATAACAAGAACTGTTTTAGTAACATGACAGCACAATATGCACACACACATACATTTCTGTTATCACTAATGCCGTGATGATGTCATGACAGGGTGGTAGATAGGTATAATACAGGATGGGACTTTTCCCCATAGAAGTAGTTAGCAGTTATTTCCCTGAATACCTTTTCCCTGTTTACACAATTGTGATTAAAAATTAACAGTAACCATCAAAATGTATTATAGAAAATAAATGACAAGTAAGTGTGGTACACAAGGACATACAGTATAACCTGATTTATCTGGACCTTGATTATCTGAATCTCTGGATTATCTGAACCCTTGCTGTGTCCCCCAGTTCCCCTTTAAAAAACTTCCTTTTTCAGATTCCCAAAGAGTTAGAAAAAAGTCTCAGTATTTGTTATAGTCACCATGCCAGCAGCACTAGGCCTCTCACCACTATAACTGCTCTCTGCATTTCAGACCAGAATTAGGATCCCTCGGCACCATGATATTAAAAACAAATTCACCCCTTACCCCAGTAGACTGGGGGAATAGGCGTATTCCACAAAAGGCTATGAGAACCTTAAAGGTTACAATATGTTCAGCACTCTCCCTTCTCCTCCATCGACTGGGACAGTAAGCAAGCTGGATGACAATCTGCAAGAAACCTTTCTGGGTCACAGTGAATCAGGATCTCCCTCCCCACATTGTTCCAGGGGAGCACACATGCTACGGAAGTCCATGGTTGCCTCTCACCACTCCCCGCCTAGTCTAATCAACCACTGACCAGTAGGACACCTCAATCTTCCTGTGTCCATGATTTGCAGTGTTAGGAGTCCACAAAATATGCCACCAACACCAGAGTGTCCCACACAAAATCCTCTCCTCCTACGACACTCTACAGATGCTGAACAGGACACAAAAACAGCTCTGCTGCTTCCACTCCTGGGTACAACCCACACTGCTGCTCTCAGTTTAACAGATGCATGAACGCCATTCTACAGATGAACCATTATTAAAAATTAAAAATCTCTGACTCATAAATCTTACTCACTCATATCCTTAATTAATAAACCCCTCCCTACACCTAATCGCTAACTAAACTGTTAAAAATGAGCACAGGGATAATAAAAATAGCCAAATAAAACTCCCCTTTCTAACAGCCTAATAAAGTTTATTGATTTGCACAAAACAATAATGTTTCAAGTGGTCTATTTTATACATACAGTTCTGCTCGTTCTGCTTGTTGCCAGTTAATTTAGATAGGACATTCGTTTTTTCGAACTTTTCGTGTATCAGAACAAAAGTTATGTCTCCCTCTAGGTCTGGATAAACAAGGTTATGCTGTAAACCATCAAGGGGCTTTCCAGATCATAAAACCACTTTCCTTTTATGCTTATGGCTTTATTATCTGCTTAGCTCCCTCAATGGGTTTATTTCCTTGTATACCACACTTACCCATCATTTACTTTATGTGTAATTTATGTCAACAGAAGTATGGATAAATATCTGTTCCCTTTGTAGAAATCCTGAAAGAGTTAAATACAGATAGTCCTGGAAGCATCCAGGTAGGGAGCTAATCAAACACATAAAGTTCTGGAAGAATTCAGGTAGGGAACTAATGAAACACTGCAGTCAATATTAATTAGGGGCAGTGCATAAAACCCACCTAGACAAAGAGAGGCCTGGCAAAAGTCTGAAGCAGTGCTGCAAATGGCGACTTCAAGCTGCAGACAGAGAAGTTTGGAAAGGACTGGAGTTTGGAAGTGGAAATATGATACTGCCTGGAGGCTGGTAATCAAGGTAGCTGGTAAGCACAGGTACTGCGGTTTTATTTTGTTTAGTTGGAACTCCAGACAGGAGTCGGATTTCGTTAAACAGGTTGCATCCCCAGTTGGAGACAAGGCTACCTTAAAAACAAACTACACTGTCACTTTATGTCGGATTGTGCATATTCTCCTTGCACACACCGATACCAGATTACCCTGGAGTGGAAGTCACTGTACTACATACTGTAGTGATGTGAAAGACACACAACTGATCTAATGAAACCAGTACTTGTAGGAGGTTAATAATAAACTATGATTGAACATAGTACTAACATGAGCACATGTGATGGACACACTGTGAAGCTCCAGGGCTGGCAAACTACATGGGGATCTCAGCAGCAGCAGGCAGCAGCAGCATCCTTAAAGCCTTACTCAGGCAGACATGAAAAGAAAATCATACAGAGAGCTGCACAAACACAATGGAAACATTAATTTATTCATTCATTTGGTAATCTGGTTGGTGCACTGATCTGAAGATCTTTTTCAGGCATGACTCTAGTCAGAAACTGGCAAATACAACATAAAAATACATTGAGAGACCAGTGTGAATCATACAGGGAACATAACAGTGCAGGTCACACTAACAGAGAAAATCTAAGGTGAACTGTGCCAGGTATGTCGGCAATTGAGCAAACAAGGTATATAACATTTAGGTAAACAGGGTAAGGTTGCTCCATCATTCAACAAAAGGGATAACAATAGTATTCAGGGCAGGAGAGGAGAATGGAGAGCTAGAGCGAGAAGGAGGTAAGGGTGAGCTACAAGGGAGGTGAAACCATGGTAGTGGCCTGTGGGTAGACACTGGTTGTGGTGGACAGAAAGTGCATTCTTAACTGGGAATTTAGATGTAGAGGTGGATCAAGGGAATGTAGGGAGGAGGGGAGGTCATTCCATAGTGAGGGTCTGGCTGCAGAGAAGGCTCTTAGGCCCATCCATGTCGCTATGTTAGGGTATTCTAGTTGAAGGTGTGAAGACTGATGTAGATTGCAGCAGAAGGTTCTAGGCCAGATAAGAAAGGATAGTGGCGAGAAGGAGGGATTGTGCAAAGTATCAGCAATGGTCCAGTCTAGAGCATTGTGCTTGTCGCGGGTGCGAGTTAAGGGACTGGTAAAGAGTGCAGTGGTGAGTGAGGAGAGGGACATTGAGGGTAAGGTGACACATATGATTGTAGGTAGAATCCTGTAGGTTAAAGTCGGTGATGTAGGTGAAGGAATACACCGGGCAGCCATCGTCAAGGAGAGGAAGGAGGTTGCCACAGGCAATAGCAGGGTGGGCTTCTGGTGAGAGATGGTCGATTATGTGATAGCAGAGCCCAGTTTTCTGGTTGATGTGCCTGATCAGAGAGGCAATGTGGTCAGTGCCAGCAGAAGCAGCCCCCCCCCACACCTTGATGTCAGTCTGAATAGACACCTATCCTATTTTCATATAATGACCTGTATGCCAAAAAAATTGCAAAGTGTAACAAGTACTATAACTGGGCACTTGTGATGGACACACCATGAATCCTTAGGACTGACGGACTACATGGGGATATCAGCAGCAGCAGACAGCAGCAGCATCCTTAAAGCCTTACTCAGCAGACCTAAAACAAAAATCATACAGAGAGCCGCACAAACACAAGGAAAACATGACATTGGTTAGTAGAGGCAGGCCCACCAAGCCTGAACATCCTTTCACTGCCCCATCTGCCACCACAGCTGGTCTGTGACTGAGTTCCACAAACACACAGGAACACATGGAATCAGAAGAACTTTAGGGTAATTTGGACATTCAGCAAAAACATTACATGATTTGATACAGTCATTTGTGAGCAGCATAATCCCTCCCTAAACATGAGCTAAAAACCAAACTATATTTGTGTGACATTAAACCTGATGAAGGGATATCCAAATATGGACCCAAAGAACTGGAGTTCTCTTGTCTGAAACCAGATAAGTAGCAACACAACTCATGCTGGAGGTGTGCTACTCGCATCTAACAACACCCTCAGTGAAGAAGAACTGCCTGACAACTCACATCTTTGTCTTAAACTGTTACCGCACTAGCCCCCAAAAAGGTGCTTATGATGTTAACACCACCCCCACTTCCATAATAGCACAGCCAGCCAGTACCACTGCCAGCTGCCAGCTGTAATGAGCTTTGGCAGTGCACCTTAGTCACCTGTTAAAAAAATAAAATTAATTGCAAAGAGGGTGTTTACATACCTTCTTGAGATGTCCATGCCATAGTCCATGCATAAAGCAGGGCAAACTCATTATGGCAGCAGCAGCAGATGGAATCCAAGATACGGACCTGGAAAAAGAAGCATAACAATTTAGAAACAGTAAACACTTATCAGTTATATGGCCCTGCCAAGCATGTCCTCAGGTCTAGAGACAAATGCAGCAAAACAGATTAGATGGCTGTAAACAGTGCTAAAATGTACCTTTAGCCACGCACCCCTCTAAAGGGCAACTTGATGATGATGATGATGAACCTTACATGGATAATCATAATGCCATGTGCACATGCAAAGGACAGCTCTCCAGCAAATGAACACAGTGTTTTCCTGAACATGGGTCTACAGCAATCTGGCCAGTACTGACCAATCATGCATAGCACCTCTAATGGGGTTCCAGGCACATTGGGCAGAATAATGACAGGTAATCATAACACTGAACTCAGTGCTGCATGATGGCCACATGTACATTTATGTACTTATTGAAAAATTCACACAGACAAAGACACAGCCATGGCTCATGTCCAGGTGGGAGAGAGGGACAAGAGGAAGCAGGAAGACACATTTGCTGGCATCCTTTCAAGGCTGCCAATGACTCGAGAGGTAGGGGAGGGGAAGAGGAGGAGGGGAGCAGGTAAGAGAGGGAATGATGGGGGTAGGTAATTAGTGGAACAAGCACTCCAGCATCAAGAACTAGCAGAGGAGAGATGGTGGTGACCTGGGGAATGGATAGCATACCGATACCCTAATAAGCATTGAATGGTGTCATCATACTAATAAGACAAATCAGCTGGAATCATCAGTAGACAAAACCACAAATTATTTCTACTAACCTGTGTGAAGGTTGAAGGGGATGTGATGTGTTGAAGGGGATACCACTACTGTCAGAGAAAAGTAGCAATAAATAACTTCTGTGGTATGGTGCTACAGTTCATCAAAACCCATAAGCTGAAGCACAGCAGTACGATTGGCATGTCTTCTGTCACTCTTGCACAAATGAGTACTACACTCATCACTTTACTCGTCAACCTGTGTAGCATGTTCAAATGGATGGAGCATTTGGATGACACTATCCATACACATCCACTGGGGATGGACTCAGTGACACGGCTGACAGTACTTCATGATCGCCCATCTGCATGAAATAGTCATTGGTTGGCTTGTACTGCTTAAATAGCCTCTAAAGCATATACAGTATTGATGTCCAGCATGTCATTACATCAAGCTTTAGGTGATGTTGTGTTACTCCATTAGCATTTTGTAGACTCCTGAGCTCTGATTTTGCCAGTAAGGAGTAACTGAAATGTCTGTAAATTTTGTGACTGACAGGTAAAATGCTACTGACTGCTTCATGAACCAGAAAGGCCTTCACAGTCAGGTTCAGGACATGTGCGAAGCTTGGGACATGATAAAAACAGCCATCACTGATTGCTTTAATGGCATTCCATGCATTGTCACTTGGGATGAAGCCATCCTGGAATCCATGTGGCTTTAGCCAGGAGGTAATGGCCTCATTAATTTGGGTAAGTATTCTGGCAGATGTATGTGACCCATGCATGCTCTGCATACCCAATGTGGCATGCTGACAAGGACCACCTTTAGTACTGTCACTGCTCAGGGGGCAAATAGATGATGGGCATGGGTGCAAGGCATACACCCCAAGGAAATAGGCCCAGTGTGCAGTAAGGCACATAAACCTGATATCAGATGATGGGCCACTAGTCCAGATATCTGTGGTAAGGTGGATGCTGGGAACTGCAGAGTGGGACACTGCATGTGACACAATACAAGCAAGGTCATTGTAAAGTGTCGGAACAGCCTTAGTGGAGAAATAAGTGAGACTGGGCACTTTGTAGTTATTACAGCTTTTTCCATGAGTTCTAGAAACCCAAGCTTCCCAACAAAAGAAAATGGGATCATGTCTGTTCCCAGCATCTTTGCAACAGTGGTGTATGGTTCTAATGCCACGGGTGTTTACAGTGGTATTTGGTGTGCTTTGTTAGGGTAGATTTAACATCAGGTTGCTTAAGCCTCGGCGGGGGATGGAATGTGGAGGAGGCTGATATACTAACTTTGGAAGTTTTGCTCTTGCTGCTGTGGCTGCCTTGTCCGACACTGGGGACATGCTGGAAAAAAATCTGTATACAGGAATGGAATGGCTTCAATTTGGCACATTTACTTGTATTTTTATTTATTTATTTATTTATTGAAGAGTTTTACGAGGAAGGCATACTGAGCGGTGTACTGCTGGATTCCAGATGCATCCTGGGGGAAGGGGGGAAGGGATTTATACAGTATCATACACAAGGATTATAAAGTACAAATACAGCATCATACACAAGGATTATAAAGTACAATATACAATACATGTAATTTAATTGCCAAGAAAAGCAGTGGGTACACTGGGTACAGTAGATGTGGGAAAAGCAGAAGAGAAGTAGCTACTAACATGTCCGGAGGAACTACAATTGAGCTATGCAAATAAAGTGAATATATTAAACACATGAAGGTCCACATGCCGAGAGCACTAGAAGAAACACATATGGCATTAAGAATCAACTTCAGGCCAATTTACTCCAGGTACTAGGCTGTGTGCCTAGGCCTACAGTATTAGCTCTTAGCGATGTGCCATAAAGCGGTAGAAATTAAGCGTGAGGGGTGGGATATATGGCATCACGGTGGGGCTGACTGCATGGGCATTTGAGGGAGAGAAGTGACTTGAGGAGATGTGTCAGTCCCATGTGTCTCAAGAGGAGGAACAGTCATAGTCATAGGAGTCTCAGCAGTCTCAGAAGTTGACTCAGGAGCTGCTAGGAAGTATTTGCACACCTAGTGGTAGAACACAATAAAGGGTTAAATGCTACATCATCACCATGATGGACACCTTCTCTTTCAGTCTCATCAAATATGTCAGAAGTGGGCATTGTTGCCAAACACCTATGGTGTACCCAGCAAATGGGATGTTAGTTTGCATATGGCTATGTATATCAGTTGTCCCAAAGTGTGTTCCTGGCTTACCCTGCTCATATTGGATCCACATATGTTTTACACAGCCACACTGTCATCAGCTTTATCTACTAAGAAGAAACTCCATGCAAGGGACTATCTGCCGACATGCTGGATTTTCGTGTGTGGGAGGAATGGGTCCAGGAGCATAGGAGTGGGCAAAATGGTTGCCTGTTGCTGCTCCTGCTGCTGCTCATCCCCATGTTCCCTTTTTTGAACTTGAGGTTCCTTTTCTCAACATCAGATTGTTCTTTATGGAGTGGCATAAGAGGGATTGCTGCCCCTCTACCAGTGACACCT
The DNA here is from genome assembly GCA_016271365.2 of Neoceratodus forsteri. Classification (NCBI taxonomy): domain Eukaryota; kingdom Metazoa; phylum Chordata; order Ceratodontiformes; family Ceratodontidae; genus Neoceratodus; species Neoceratodus forsteri. The sequence continues at coordinate 310,970,392 of CM028134.1, read as the reverse complement.
TTTTTAATGGGTGCTGCTTGTGGTAGTTGCCAGATAGGGTCTAGAACTGGGTCATCATCATCTTCCTCACCACTATCATCTTCACTAATTTTTGACTCAGACATTTCTGGCACTGGAAGTAAGGGGTGACTATCCCCCACATCCTCTTCCTTAGTACCTTTCTCTTCCGTATCAACAGTAGTAGGATGCTCAGACTGATGATATTCTTCCTCCTCAGCCTCCATCTCAAGGACATTCTACTACAGCTCTTTTTACTCTGCCAGAACAGTTAATGGTCCCGGTGTCCCCCTTAACATCATCCTTTCTGATACTACTGACTGCCACAGGATGCACACCCTCATCACTCCTAGTCCCTAGCAGCTCCTGAGTCAATGTCTGAGACTCCTGAGACTCCTATGACTATGACTGTTCCCCCTCTTGAGACACCTGGGACTGACACAGTTATGCAGCAACTTCTATGGCAGTTTTTCTTGCCAGTTTGGAATGCCGAGCAACAGCTACTGTTGGAGTGGGAATAAAACGCTGCAACCCAAAGAAACTGGAAGCTTTGATGCCAGCTCCTGCTGACACTGGCACAGCATGGGATACTTCTGGCACTGCACTGCCACTGAAAGTTTTAGTGCCACTGACTGTGCTTCACCATCTAGCACATTACCCAGCACCCTACACACCTCCTTGTGACACCCTTGTCACAGATCTACTAACAACAGGACTTTTTCCATGTCCTCCATGCTTTCAGATCAAATCAAATCAGCTTTATTTATAAAAAGGCGCTAATCCAGAGATCATAGCACCCTTATAATAAATACATAAAAACACATATAAAAATATTAGTCCATTGCCTACCATGACACAATTTGTTTTCCTCTCTAAATACCACAAACAAAACCAACACAGAACAGACTACCAGATTAGTATGCAATAATTACAAGAATTTCAACAAACTACAGTAGGTTCTTTGCCTCAGCACTGCAAGTACAGTTAGTAGCACTTTATTTCTTGTAATAAACAAGAAAACAGCAGATTATCAGTCAAAATGCCTGTTCTGTGGAGCAGAACATAAAGAGCTCTTTACTCTTAAGAATTCAATTCAGGAGTGAGTAGCTATGCAGTAAGAAAAGTGAGCTGTCACCTGATACCTCCCTCTGCACCATGTGTGACTACAGAGCTGCAAACCTTGTGACTACAGCTGAATGTGGAATAATTTGAGTTTCCAGAGGAATTACTGTGATGAACCGCATAATTTATCATCTATGGCAGAATGAAAAGGGAAGGCAAATTAGGCAATGTTTGGGTTTTGAGGAATTCAAAAGAAAACTCAAACTAAAACCAGAAACAGTGGAGGAAATGAAAAAATTAAAACAAAAAAAAGGTTGATTGCTGACACTACAATTATGGTGCACTACAGGTCCAATGGTTAGATTCACTGTGTGGTTTTAAAATTTATAATACCAGCTGAAGAAAAACAAATATGGCCATACATTGCTGGAGGGAAAAAACATGCAAATAACTGTGCTGCAAACTGTGGATAAATAAATAATCTGCTGAAATAAATGACTAGAAACTTTAATTCTGCTGTTTGTGACTATAGTTCTATCATTAGTGAATATATACTGCAGTACAAGGCAAAAATTCACAGTACCTTTTCAGAAGTTCATAATTTTGCAACAGGCGAAAACGTGAAAAATTCTGCAAAAGTTTTGAAAGTTCATGAAACTTCAGCGAAAGCGGAATTCACAACTTTTTCTCAGAACTATTCAAATTATAACTGCTGTAGCCTCATTCAATGAACCTGTTGCTTAGGCCCTCAGCTGCTCTCTCATAGGTAGTCTCAGTGCTGCAATTTTGTTTTAACTTCAAATACTGTCGCTTGGGTACACTGCTGACTACGTCTGGGGTGGCAGTTTGATGCTAACAAAAGTGTACTCCAATCACTCTCTTTCCTGTATTTATAAGTACTGGTGTTTCCATCTTCATCTTTAGTCATAAAGAGATCTAAAACCTGTATCTGTTTTTTACTGATTTGGTATGTAAACCTGAGGTTGATATTTGAACTATGCAAATACTGAATAAAAAGTTCAAATTCTTCAAGGCTGCCCTTCAAAATGACTAGGACATCATCTATAAAGCGTGTACGGTCGATTGGTCCCTGGACAAAATGTCACGGTCAAAATAACGTGGAGATTTCGTCGTGGGGACAAATAAAAGCTGTTCAATTGATCGACGCCATAACTCACATATAAATAGTTAGGTCACCGTAGAAAAAAGGTACTTGGGCAAATAGTCGCAGCATAACCGACCGGTTGTGAGAACAGATACCTGTCTGTTGAATTCCTCCCATAATGCTCCTGTTTTATCCTCATATAAACATTTGAAAGCATTACAGACATCTAAAACAGTACTTTGTTTTAATTGTAATAGTAGTTGCAGTTTGATTTTCTTCATCGTAATCATCTCAGTAAGCGCAGCTTCAGCCAGACCCTTGTTTTTCTCAGCTGTATGCTAAATCAGTTAAGTCCCTACAAATGCAAAACAGACTAAAAACTTGCAGCAAGTAAACAAGTCAGCTACATTAAATACGGATTTGTCATTAGAGGACTTACATGACCAGCATCCATTTTTACAAAAAGATCTGCCATTGATGGCAAGTTATGCTGATAAAAGAAATGATGACCATGAGAAAAACAATGGTCTAGCTGAAGCTGCACTTACTGAGATGATTATGATGCCAAATGCAAGTTTTTTGTCTGTTTTGCATTTGTAGGGACTTAACTGATTTAGCATACAGCTTCCCTGCACCTTGCTGTTTGGTGTGCTTTTTGGCTTTCCTCGAAATCAAATCAAAAGACTAACAGCCAGGGCATTACTTTTTAATTTTTTTACTAATCAAAAGGAAAAGGGTGTGCAGACGCTATGTATATGCAGCTGATTGTGTGGAGGGGGGATTTTATTGTACTTTAACACTGACTGGTGTGTTTGGAATTACGTGAAATCCTCTTTACTCATATTGTTGTCGTACATCAGCGGACAGAATGTAGCGGGTATCTGGTTGCAGTCGCTACATTGTGCCCACTACCTGTTGTACCGGCGACAAGATTACATTTTGACGGGATGGGCGCTATGATTTGACTGCAATTAATTTGACCGCGACAAATCGACCATATGTCTCTATAAAGTAGTACCAAAGTTCAATTTTCTCAAAAAATGGATTCTTGTCACTATCCCTAAACACGTCAGATATCCACCATCTTACATATAGTTTTACGACGCTAGGGGCCAAAGATGCCCCATATGCTGTGCCCTTTGTCTGTAGTAAAACTGGTTGAGAAATGTAAAAGCATCAAAATTATGCACACATTCTTGGAGTTTTAATAACAAAATCAGTCGCTGTCTCTGTATTCTCATTGCGTGTATTTAAATGAAATGCAATTGAATCAAGTGCCTCTTCCTGTGGGATAGTGGTGTACAGGGACTATATATCCATTATCATCAGGTATGAGGCCCTGCACACCTCAATCTCCTCCAGCAGTCTTAAGATATATCCAGTATCCTTAATGTAAAAACCCCAGGCTTTTTACAAAAGGATGTAAGTAATAATCAACAAACTGTGAAAGAGGCTCTGTAACAGAGTTGATTCCACTTATGATTGGTCTGCCAAGAGGGGATATCAAAGATTTATGTACCTTTGAAAGTCACCATACCACATTTGGTGCAATTTGGACAAACACTTCAAGTTTACGTAGTTGTTAACTGAAATTTTAAAATGTCCAAACGTTTGGAGGCCTATAACTCAGATATCTTTAATGATACAGACCTAAAACTAATAAACACAGAAACATAGAATTTGACGGCAGATAAGGACTGCTTGGCCCACCTAGTCTGCACATTTCCCTACCTAATGCATAGGCTGCAGATCCTAGTTAACCAACAGCCTACTTCCTCCTATCCCCCTCTAGAATTGCCGTATGTCTGTCCCATGCATTCTTGAATTCCCCCACTGTTTTTGAGTCCACTACCTCCTCAGGAAGGCTGTTCCATGTATCTACAACCCTCTCCATGAAAAAATACTTCCTCACATTACCTTTGAGCCATCTCCCCCCTCTATCTTCAAATTGTGCCCTCTTGTTCTTGCACATCTCTTTTTCTGAAAGACGCTACCATCTTGGACTCTGTTGATTTCCTTGATGTACTTGAAAGTTTCTATCATGTCCCCCCCTCCCTCCTCTCCTCCAGTGTATACATATTAAGCTTCTTTAATCTCTCTTCTTATGTCTTCTGGTGCAGACCCTGCACCATTTTGGTTGCCCTCCTCTGGACAGCCTCCATCCTGTCTATGTCCTTGTGGAGATGGGTACTCCAGAACTGGATGCAGCACTCCAGATGGAGTCTCACCAACTGTCTGTACAGAGGGATAACAACTTCCTGCTTTCTACTGGTGTTGCCTCTCCCTATGCATCCCAGTATCCCTCCAGCCCTCCTTACTGCCTTCTCACATTGCTTGTGTAAGGCACTCACCCTTGCCCTTTTTGCAAAATGACAGGTGGCATGCTGTTGAAGCTGACAGCAGTACCTGGTGGGGACTGGGTTCAGGGAGGACTAGGTTACTTGGCACAGGGGACCTAGGTTTGGCTACTCTGCACAGGGGCACCAAGTAATTACGAACACAGGAAGCAATAACTGTAATGTACAAAACCAGGAATGGGATTCTAAAGTGTGGCTTTTTTTCACATCCAAACTGAACAAACAAAACATAGATGAACCCCCACGGGGCTACATTCCTGGTAATGCAGATTAGAGACACAGAACACTTCTTCACTATTCCAGCCCTCAGGCTCTGAACCCACCAGGCATACAGCCTGCCTTGCACGCAGCTTTTGGTACACAGCCCGACTTGTACACTACTTGGGTTTTTCCCATGGCCAGGCTCCCCCACCGGCCACCTGATTGCGGTCCATATGGCAGTGAACCAGTTTTCCTGTTGGTGGCTCCCCAAACCACCTTAGAGCCTTCGAATCCTTAAGGGAAATTTTCCTTCCAGTCCCACGTCTGGGTACTTCCCTCATCACTGGCCAAGTGCATGAGGCAAAGTAGAAATCCACAGAGCAAATCCATACAGGTGGACCTGGTTACTAAAGATGGGGGGGGTCTCCCACCTCCAGCTCCCACAATCCATACCTGACCATTTCTCTGGACATTAAACAACTCTTTGAAAGCTTGGCAATGTAGATTACAGGGTAGACGTATATCACATCTCCTCTACATGTCCTGACTTTCCCCTTGTGCTGGACTTGAACATACTTTTACTTTTGGCTAACCCTGTTACTCTAGGCCTCCCACTACTTCAGCAGTCCAATCCCCACTTTAACACAGTTCAGGATGAAACATGGGCCCTTTAGAAAGAGCAGAACTCACCCTTTGGTTGCAGGTGCCCCACAGGCGAATCTTGAAATCTTCTTGTACCCCATACACATGGAAAAATAAGTGAGCTTCTTCTCTAGCAGTAGCGTGGGGGTTGCCCCTGGAATAGCAGGCAAACCTTCCCCCCCATCCCCTCAGGGATGGGGCACAGAGACCCGTATCAGCAGTCTCCACCACTTTAAAGAACAGCTTACTGTGTCCCTCTTTAGGTGGAAACACACACCTTTCCCTAAATGTAGCTCTATTTCAGAGCTGAGACTCTAAGAGCCTGTGCACAGAACTGTTGTGCTCCTCTCACAGCAACCTCCAACTACTGACTGAACACACTGTCTGTTCAAAACTCCCAACATTCTAATCTAACTCCCTTCTGCAGATTCCAATGTGGCTCATGCGGCTGCGATAGTTCTATGGTGATGTCATCCCTCAGTCTCAGATGAGACTGAGAACAGAGTGAGACAGTGTGAAATCCATTTAATTGGAGTTTCACAAGCTGCCTTCCCTGCCTACCACTAGGTCTTACTGGGATTCTAGTAACCCCGGGTAACAGGGGGTTACACTCACCCTTGACCAGTAAAACGACTGTCCGCAGTCATTGTTTACCTGGCTTAGGCCATCCCACCCTATGTGCTACCTGCGGAGGGGGGTGATCAGGCCCCCTCCTACCATGTGCGAGCACAGGCAGGCAACACTAAGAGCCTAGAAGCCTTTAGCTAACATATCAGCCTCTACTCTACCCACTTACTATGGACGCCTAGTGGCTCTGGTAGAACTGTACAGAGCAAAGCCCTAATAGATCAACATTGCAGTCCCTAGGGCCCTTCAGGACCACAGCCTGTCTATCCCCCCTAGCCCTCTAGGGAAAATCTGTCTGCCTCTAACTTAACACCCAAAAACAAAAACAACCCAGGTACCTCCCCGACCTTGGGCACCCTGCAACTACACACCAAGAAACTAATACCATACCATTACATTACATTACTGCCTCCCTACCCCCACAACCACAACTGTGGAAGGAAAGGGTTAGTACAGTAACAACAACAATAACAACCACAATACTTTAAATTACTACACACTAAAGTACTAGTGAGGAACTCCGATGAGCCCCTCCTCCTCTTCTTGTCTTCTCTTCTATCTTCTTCAGGACCACCTGCAAGAAAAAGAAAGACAACACACACTCCTAATCTGCATACACAGTCTACCTAACCCCCTACCATCAAAACACTGGAGAATTACCAAAATAATTTTTTTCAGAAAAGGTAGAAAAACAGTATATACACTAGAAAACAGTAGAAAAAACAATGACATTATTTACAATACACATTTGTGGGATGGAGTTCCCTAAAAGTCCCAATTAGTGACCACAGTGCCCAAAGTCTAGTCCATTAAAGAGTCTCTCCTGGGCCAGAGCCTGGTGAAGCACAGTTCTAGCAGGCCAAAGTCCCGAAGGGGAGAGTCTTTGAGGACAGTTCACACATTCTGGAGTCTGCTAGTGTAGGGTGTGTACTCCAATGTCATAAGGATAGAAAAGTTCGGACTTACCAGCCCCTTGTAGAAGGATTAAGATACACTGACCTGCTCCTCAGCCGAAGACTCTCCCTGGCAGCATTTCTTCCGATACAGCTGGGCGGACATCTTCCGGGAACTACAGGAGGGCACATCTGGGAACTGCTGGGATGATGTCATCTCTGGAGATGGAACCTTAGAACAGGAACAAAAAGGAAAACAGCTGGTCTGATGTCATCCTATTACCAGGTGAAGGATTAGGATACAGCTGGGCTGGTGTCCTCTCTGGATCTGAAGTCATCTGGTGGGCCAGTCGATGGATTCTGGAAAGGCCAGTACACTGTGGAACTGATGAATGCGGGGCACCTGAGTCCTGGATGTCCATACTGGCAGATCAATAAAGGCACTGCAAAGGCTGGTGTGGCAGTATTGACTACCACTACTCAGCTTTCCATCTGGCAGGCACGGGCACATTTGCCGGGAGGTCCTTGCATTGAGGCCAATAGTACTGGGGGTCAGGAGCTTGAATTATTACCCCATCTGGGCACACATAATTCACACAATTAAATGTTTCACGTCCCTCTCCATCCACTATTCGCACTCTGTACATAAACAGTGTCCTGTCTCTCTTCCACTGGGTATATTTCTCATGAAATAGTCTGTTCTTGACGTGCTTGTTTGCACCAGGATGCACACATTTCATTGCTTCGCCCAAGATCCAGGATTTCCTGCTGTTTTCAATCTCCTCCCAGACTCTTCGAGGAAAGGTAGGAAAGGACATCCCATAGATTTCATTTGCCTTCCTACGAACCAGTCTCTCCTCTTTACTAGCTTTGGTCAACCTGAGACCGCTGGCCTGGCTTGGGGGCGGCCAGTCCTGGTTCTGCCAGCTATGCATCCTCAACGAGATGAAAAACGGATCCCTGACTTCTTCTCCTTGCACAGCCAGCGCAGTGGCATCACCACTCTCTTCCATACATTCTTCCAAGGCAAGAGCTTGAGGCTGTGTACCCGTTCCTTTTTCACAAGGCCACATAGGTTCCCCCTCTTGTTCTTCCTCACTGAGAATCTGTGCCCAGGAGTGAGCAGTTGTCCTCACTTCTGAGACTATCCACTCATTACTAGGCGCGGAGGTCGACACCTGCCATTCAAAGGCTTCCCTCATCTCATCTTCTCCTATGAGACTTGGGCTAGGCCCCCCCCCCAGGAGTCGACTGATGCTTTGTCTGAATTATCCTTCTGCGATCCAGCATCCGAAACATCAGCATCTGGTTCTGTCTCTAAATCTACACCCTCTAGCTTTGTGCCACACTCCCCCGAGGGGCCTTCTTCAACAGGTTCTGCCTGGTGCTGTGTGCTGCCAACTACAGATTCCTGAACTTTTGTCCATGTGGGAGGCAAACGAATCTGAGGCACTTTATACAAGCCATATTTTGTAGGCACCCAGAACAGTGAGGTACCATGAAGACGTCCCTTCCAGCATTTAAGCATATTTGACACACTTGCACTGGATATCCAGGAATCGCCACATGAGAAGGTAGTTGTCCTCCATAATAACACCTTTCAATGTCCCTTAATCTATTTACTGCCGCTGTTACTGCAGCCCGGGCACGATCCAGGTAGCGAGCTGGTCCTGAGGCCATAACTGCACAAAACAAACAAATGCTCACTGTTATTGAAAGTCCCACTTTACTGAACACTCTTCTTACTTTGAAAATGGCTCCTCTGCTGCTGTGTTTACTTTACTACCCCACCCTGTAATGGCAGCAGCAGCACTCCTGCGCATCAACATTCAGAAACTGGGTCAAGCCACTGTACATCTGATTTACACACACTACTAACTTTTGCTCAAACTGCACAAACTTGCACTGTTCTTTTGCTAACACATTTACATGATTTGCCACGGACTTTTCACTTGCTGAAAACATTTCTTTAGTTCACAGTCCCTTAAAGCCTCAGGATTTCAAGCACAGGATTGTCTGTAAACTAGTGCTGCACATTTGGCTACAACTCACAGTCTCTCTCTGGCTTTAAAACTTTAAACTGATGCTGAATCCATAACCATGCTCACAGTCAATGGCTTAACAGACTTGCACTTGCTGGCAAACTTGACACAGTTGTTATTTGCAAAGCGATTACACTGCTGCACACATATTCAGCTGGCTTTTGGCAGAAAATCACTGTTTGAGCAACTTTTACTGTTGGTACTCACTGTTATCAGTAGCTGTTTGCTGCAATGGGAAAACGACCTGCAGCCAGTCTTGGAGGCCTCAGAAAGAAAACGGGTGGGCAGTCCTGCCGATCATCTCCCCGATCACCACACTCACAATTCAGTCAATCGAGATGCGGGTTGAGCCCGATTTTAAACAGCAAAGTCTATTTTTCATTACTTTTACAGTGCTTTTTAATCACTGCGACACTCCTCCACCAAGCCAGTACACACACTCCTCACACTCCCTCTCGAATGCTGAGCAGTCACTGTAGAGCTGGCTGAGGGGCGGGATTGATTGCAGCCTCACCAATCACACGACGCCATGCAAATGAGCCTCTTCTTCCTCGCGAGTGCTCTTCTCTTCATGGTGATCATCGAGCAGGCAAATTTAAACTGCAGAAACCACTTTTTTTTTTTTCTTCAACTGACTCCACGGCGGGAGCCCATTTCAGCCATTTAGCATGGCCATTCACACAGCAAGTCTCTCAATTTACTCAAAAGCATTTCCAACGTCCAGGGCACAATTTTCCTGTTGCTACCCCTAGTCTTCCACACTTTTCTTTATCACACCACAGTTCTTTTAAAAAGCATTTCCAACATCCAGGGCACAATTTTCCTGTTGCTACCCTTAGTCTTCCATACTTTTCTTTATCACCACAGTTCTTTTAAAAAGCAGGCAAAAACGCTGTAAACATTTGATGCAGGACAAGGACACACTCTTTTAGCCTTACTGCTCCTTGGTAAACAGTTGGCATTTTAAAAGCAGCATAAGATCCACAGCACACAGTGACACACTAGTCAAATTGCTTCAGCTTTTTGGGCTACCCACTGCCAGATAACCAAAACGCTAGCCCCTTGCCCGAGCACCTTTCCTCCCAAAATTAAAATCCAAAGTGGTGCCTCCATTTTGTAAGGCCCTCACCCCTGCCCTTTTTGCAAAATGACAGGTGGCATGCTGTTGAAGCTGACAGCAGTACCTGTTGGGGACTGGGTTCAGGGAGGACTAGGCTGCTCAGCACAGGGGACCTAGGTTTGGCTACTCTGCACAGGGGCACTCAAGTAATTTTGAACACAGGAAGCAATAACTGTAATGTACAAAACCAGGAATGGGATTCTAAAGTGTGGCTTTTATTCACACCCAACCTGAACAAACAAAGCATAGACGAACCCCCACAGGGCTACATTCCTGGCAATGCAGATTAGAGACACAGAACACTTCTTCACTATTCCAGCCCTCAGGCTCTGAACCCATCAGGCACACAGCCCGACTTGCACACAGCTTTGGGTACACAGCCCGACTTGTACACTATTTGGGTTTTTCCCATGGCCAGGCTCCCCCGCTGGCCACTTGATTGCGGTCCATATGGCAGTGAACCAGTTTTCCTGTTGGTGGCTCCCTAAACCACCTTAGAGCCTTTGACTCCTTAAGGGAAATTTCCTTCCAATCCCACGTCTGGGTACTTCCCTCATCACTGGCCAAGTGCATGAGGCAAAGTAGAAATCCACAGAGCAAATCCGTACAGGTGGACCTGGTTACTAAAGATGGGGGGTCTCCCACCTCCAGCTCCCACAATCCATACCTGGCCATTTCTCTGGACACTAAACAACTCTTTGAAAGCTTGGCAATGTAGATTACAGGGTAGACGTATATCACATCTCCTTTACATGTCTTGACTTTCCCCTTGTGCTGGACTTGAACATACTTTTACTTTTGGCTAAGCCTATTACTCTAGGCCTCCCACTACTTCAGCAGTCCAATTCCCACTTTAACACAGTTCAGGATGAAACATGGGCCCTTTAGAAAGAGTAGAACTCACCCTTTGGTTGCAGGTGCCCCACAGGCGAATCTTGAAATCTTCTTGTACCCCACACACATGGAAAAATAAGTGAGCTTCTTCTCTAGCAGTAGCCTGGGGGTTGCCCCTGGAATAGCAGGAAAACCTCCCCCCCATCCCCTCAGGGATGGGGCACAGAGACCCGAATCAGCGGTCTCCACCACTTTAAAGAACAGCTTACTGTGTCCCTCTTTAGGCGGAAACACACACCTTTCTCTAAATGTAGCTCTATTTCAGAGCTGAGGCTCCAAGATCCTGTGCACAGAACTGCTGTGCTCCTCTCACAACAATGTCCAACTACTGACTGAACACACTGACTGTTCAAAACTCCCAACATTCTAATCTAACTCCCTTCTGCAGATTCTAATGTGACTCATGCAGCTGCAATAGTTCTATGGTGATGTCATCCCTCAGTCTCAGCTGAGACTGAGAACAGAGTGAGACAGTGTGAAATCCATTTAACTGGAGTTTCACAAGCTGCCTTCCCTGCCTACCACTAGGTCTTACTGGTATTCTAGTAACCCTGGGTAACAGGGGGGTTACACTTGCCCACCTTAAGGTCATCTGATATGACTATTCCCAGGTCTCTTTACATTTCTGTTGTTATCTCATCCCCCATTGTGTACTCTTCCCCTGGATTTTTGTTTCCCAGGTGCATTACTTTGCACTTCTTTGCATTGAATCTAAGCTGCCATATATTTGACCATTCCTCCAACCTTGCCAAGTCCCTTTGCATCCTCTTCACTCCACCTTCTGTATCAACCCTGTTGCAGATCTTTGTGTCTTCTGCAAAGAGACATACTTTTCCTTCCAGTCCCTCTGCAATGTCACTTATAAAGACATTAAAGAGGACCGGTTCCAGTACTGAACCCTGCGGTACCCTACTAGTAACCCCCCTTTTTTCAGAGTAAACTCTGTTTAACATTATCCTCTGTATCCTGTTGCCCAGCCAATTTTTAACCCAGGATACCACCCTGGGACCCACTCCAAAGCTGACTAACTTGTATATTAATCTTTTGTGTGGGACTGTGTCAAATGCCTTGCTAAAGTCTAAGTAGGCCATGTCCACTGCCCCTCCCAGGTCCACCACATTGCTCACCCAGTCAAAGAAATCTATTAGATTCATCTGACATGACCTTCCTGCTGTGAATCCATGCTGCCTTGGGTCCTGTGCCCCACAGGCCTCTAGGCACTCAACAATTCTTTTCTTTAGAAGTGATTCCATCATTTTCCCTACCACTGAGGACAAATTAACAGGTCTGTAGTTTCAGGCCTCTGTCTTGCTCCCACATTTGTGTGGGGGAATCACGTCTGCCCTCCTCCAGTCCTCCAGTAATACACCATCCTCCCATTTTTGTTAAAAAGGGTAGTCAGTGGTGTCACTAATTCTACCCTTAGTTATTTTAGAATTCTTGGATGAATCCTGTCAGGCCCCATTGCTTTGTCCACCTTCAGTTTTAAGAGTTCTTTCAGGACCCTTTCTTCTGTAAATGGACTGGTATTGACCTCCCTATCCAGAGTGCTTCTATTCTTTGATTTTGGTACCTCCCCTTCCTCTTCTTTTGTGAATACTGAGCAGAAGTATTCATTCAGTATCCCTGCTTTTTCACTTTCATCCTCTGCCCACCCTCCATTCCCTTTAGTAAGCCTCACTATCCATTCCTTCATCTTTCTTCGCTCCCTAATGTACCTATGAAAGGTTTTATCCCATTTCTTATCTGAGTTGGCTATCTTTTCCTCAGATTGTGCTTTTGCTATTCTGACTGTCTTCCCCACTTTCTTCTGCTTTAACTGGTACAGTTCTCTGTTCTGCTCCTTCTGTGTTTCCTTATACTTTCTGAATGCTACCTTTTTCTCCTTAACCTTCCCCACCACCTCTTTTGAGAACCATAGTGATTTCTTCCTTCATTTTGCTTTGTTGATTTGCGTCACACAGAGGCTTGTTGCCTCTGTGATGGCTGTTTTGATTTTTCCCCATTGTTTCTCCACTCCTCCTTCTTGCCAGTTTGCTAGCGCTTTTCTGAGGCACTCTCCCATTTTCCCAAAGTCAGCCCTCTTAAAGTCCAACACTCTTGCTTTTGTATGGCTCGACTCTATGGCTGTGTTTATCGTGAACCACACTGTTTTGTGGTCACTTGTTCCCAGATGGCTACCCACTTCTAAATCTGAGATCCTTTCTCCATCTCCATTTGACAGTACCAGGTCTAAGATTGTTCCCTCCCTAGTGGATTCCATCACTAGGTGTCTGAGGCATGCCCCTGTCTAAGGTATCAAGAATAAACTTGCTTTTTGATGTGACTGCAGCCAGGGTACTCCAGCTAGTGTCTGGCATATTTAGGTTCCCCATCAACAATATCTCCCCTTTTCTGCCATTCTGAGGATGCCTTCTATCATTTCCTTGTCCATTGCCTCCCCCTGAGATGGGGGTATGTATACCACCCCTGTTCAAATTATGGTGCCATAACCGGTCTCCAAGGTAACCCACAGGACCTCCTCTACTCCTTGTTTATCCTTTAGTTTCATTGCTTTGATCCCTTCCCTTACATAGAGAGCTGCTCCTCCTCCTCTTTTACCCTCCCTGTCCCTCCTGTACATTGTGTACCCTGGTATCTTGACATCCCGGTCATGGTTCTCAGTGTACCATGTTTCTGTGACTGCCACAATATCCAGATGTCACTCTTCCATCAAGACAACTAGTTCAGGGAGCTTGTTTTTTTAATTTATTTATTTATGAGTTCTAGGATTACAATACCTTTGAGCCAAGGCTCTTTTACAAAGGTTCCACATCAGAGAACAACATTTCTTGACAGAGGCAAGGAAAGTCTAACACAACAGTGGTTACAACATAAGAAACAACAAATAGCAACAACCAGTGAAGGGGGGATGAGGGAGTGGAGTGGATACATAGGCAGCCAAAGGCATTTGTCGAATGAGTAGCTAGTAGGTAGCAAGTAAGTACATGTAGTTGAGGAAGTGAGAAGGTGGGAGAAAAAGATTCTGAGGGGTATGCTATTGGGGTAAGGAAGGAGAGCCAGAAACCAAAAGAGTACAGAAAGGGGTAAGGAGAGTGGAGGAAAGTAGGGGTGGAGGGCAAGAGGAAAAGACAGGGGACTAATGAAGAAACTTGTAGGAGGGGAGTGGAAGATGTGAAAGGATGACAAATTATAGCGGAGATGGGGAAATTAGTTGTAGCAGTCACAAAAGCTAGTGGCAGCAAGATGGTTCCGGAGACTAGCTTTGAACGTACCAAGTGTGTTTGCTGAGGAGATGGCGGGGTCAAGGTCATTCAGCCAAAGTGGTGCTCTGTATTCAAAGGATCATTGTGCTCGGGAGGTGCGACAGTAGAGGATTTTAAGGAGCTGTTGGTTCGAACTCCTAGTACTCTGACTGTTTGGTCTTACCTGCAGAAGGGTAGAGACACTTGAGAGTACATTCCCCATGCAGATTTGCTTTGCAAAGGTACAGGTGAGATACTTTATTCAATTTGATAGGCGAAGCCATCTAGACTGTGCATATAAGTCGCAGGTGTGGATGAGCCAGTGAGCACCTGTAAGAAGTCGACAGGCCTTGTTTAACATAGTTTGCACCCTTCTGAGGGTTGTCATAGTGGCAGAGCTGGTAGATGATGAGACCATAGTCTATGATCAAGATCACGGAACTCTGCACGGCAATCTTTTGAGCTTCAGGAGTAAGACTTTGCCTGTGTTTGTACAGTAGACCGAGTCTAATGTTAGCAGTTTTTGCAACATAGTCAGGTTGCGCCCCGAAGGAGAGGCTAGGATCAAGCAGAATCCCAATATATTTGAAAGATTGCACCTGCTCCAGGGTGATTCCCTGTGCAGTGGTGATTGACAGGGGATGTTGCTTCCCCAGATCTTGAGTGCTGCGAAATAGCATGGTTTTTGTTTTTTTTGTGGTTTAGTACTAGCTTGTGATTGTGGAACCAAGACTCAGTGGTGCTGAAACCACACTGGAGGTTATCCTGTAGAGCCATGGGGTCTTTGTGGGAGGAGAACACCACTGCATCATCGGCATACAGGATGATGTTTTCAGGGCAAGATTGCAGGAGGGAGTTTAGAAAAAGACTAAACAGGAGTAGACCCAGTATGGAGCCTTGGGGTATGCCTGAGCAGACCAGCAAGGTGTCAGAGAGAGTGTTTGCAATTTTTACTCATTGCATCTGGTTTTTGAGGTAGCTACTAAACCATAGAACAGAGTCAGGTGACAGTCCGGAGATTAGGAGCTGGTCAATAAGCAGCCTATGGTGGACTGTGTCGAAGGCTTTTGAGAGATCAATAAAGACTGCACCTGTTAGTTTGCCATGGTCCAGGGAATTGTGGACAGCCCCAGTGAGCTCTAGGAGAGTGGTGGTGGTGCTGTGGCCCTTCCAGAAACTGTGTTGCTTTTCGCATAGAATGTTGTATTTGTCCAGGTGATTAGTGAGTTGGTCTGCTACAATACGTTCAAGTGCCTTAGAGAGCAGGAGCAGTATTGATATTGGGCGGTAGTTTGAGTGGATAGTCTGGTCACTGTCTTCATGGACAGGGGTCACTAAAGTGGATTTCCATTTGTCAGGGAAGATCCTGCTGCTAAGAGAGAGGTTCAGTATTTTTGTAAGGGGATGAAGAACCTGATCTAGGGTAAGTGACAGGAGTGTGAGATCCAGAGTGTCACCACTAGTTCTAGATTTAGAGATGGTGGTGGCAATATAGCAGCACACATCCTTTAGGCTGACCTCCCTAAAGTAAAAAAGGGGGTGATCCAATTTGGGCTGAGGTGGTCCCGCGGTGGTGGCTCTATCTTCGAAGTAGTCAGAGGGAAGGACAGCGCTAAGGTCTGTAAAGGCCACATTAAAGGAGTTAGCTATGACAGCATGGTCAAGGGTGACTGATCCGTCAACAGATAACATAGTCGGGGAGTTTTTTGGCTTCTTCCCCGTGATCTCCTTGATGTTTTCCCAGAACGCTTTACCATTCCCCTAGGTGTTAGTGAGAACATTTTTATAGTAATTATTTTTCATGTGTCTGATGGCTTTAGTGCAGGCATTTCTTGCTTGCTTGTATTTTTGAGTGTCCATCTGGTTTCTGGTTTCCTTGGCAACAGCCCAGAGGTGATCCCACAGTTTTAGCTGGTTTAGCAATTTCCCTGTTATCCATGGGTTACAAAGCAATTTTAATTTCCATTTTTTGATGGGACAAAGAGGTCACATGCGATGAAGGAATCAAAGGCCTGGTTGACATCAGTCATCGTGTAAATAGGTGACCAGTCTTGCTGAATCAGGTAGTGTTTGAGATGGATAAGTTTGCCATGAGGCAGGACTCTGCTGGAGATGATTTTTGGAGGTGGCCTGAGGAATTTGTTTGAACATACACATGTAACTGGCGAGTGGTCACTGAGGGAGTCCAGAAGAACTGTGGTGCAGAAGATCCTGGTGGGCTGGTTGGTGAGTACCCAGTCAAGTAGAGTGCTGGTGCCCATTTTGTGGTTGGTTCTGGTAGTGGATGTCACCATCTGTGTAAAGTTGGCTGCTGCAAGGGGGTCTTTAAGGGCACTTGCCTCTGATCCTAGCCAGTTTATGTTGAAGTCTCCTAGCAAGATTAGCTCAGTCAATGGGCTGCGAGTCAATGAAATTAAGAACTTTGTTGAGGCCCAGTTTTTGATCCTTTGGTAGGATATATATAGATGTGATACTTGAGGCTTTCTGGTTTGCTCCAAGTATAATTTTTTTTGTAGGATTGTGCTGAGGTGAACTGAGAAGAAGCCCCTAGGAGGTGCCACATGAGACTGTCTCTGATAAGAAAGGCACATCCTCCACCTTTTTTAGAGACCCTGTCTTGCCTGAGAATATTGTAGCCTGGAAAGGTTAGTGCCTGGTCCGGTATTTTTGGTGTCAGCCAAGTTTCAACCAGTGCCAAGATATCAGGGTTGTGTTGGCCAATGAAGGCTTGGAGGGCGTCGATCTTAGGGAGTAAGCTGCAGATATTGAGGGTAGCCAGGATGAGAGACCCCAAGGTTTTCAGGGGGTTGGCGCATAGAGGGCCTGAGTTCTGGTAGACATTACCCGTAATGAGTAATAGAAGACGGAGGAGTTTTAGGGTGTATAGGCGTAACCCCTTGGACGTTAGTCTATGTCATTCATAGTGGTGATGGAAGTAGGTGGTGGTCAGAGGGGCATCCCAATGTAGCACTAGAGAGTACATAGAGTGTAGGTAGTCCCATGCATAGGGTTTAATGAGGTAGATGTAGGACTCTTCAGTTCGAGTGGGTGGGCCATGCAGAGGGCAGGGTCTGTAGTGGAGTGTTTTCTATGAGAAGTAGTTTTGTATCTGGAGGCAGGGAGTGTTACATTGTGGCTTATGTGGATTGTTAGGGCTAGGAAGGGAGAAAAAGGGGGGCACGGTAAGGAGGAGAAGAAATGGAAGGAGCAGTGGGCAGATGGACATCCCACCGTAGGGTCCGGGTGGACAGTGAGTAGATTGCGAGGTCCAGAGATGTTATAGGATGGAAAATTCACTACAGATGAAGGAAAGGAGGTCCTAAGAGGAATGAGCCAGTAGGCAGAAGGGGGCAGTGAGAGTATACAGGTGGGAGGGGTTAGCAGTGTATTTAATTAAGGTGGGGGGAAGAGTGGGCAAATGTTTTTGGCAAAAAGTATATAAAGTCTATAGGCACAGCACCCAGTGAGCTGAAAAAGCAGAGAGAAACTGTGCCAGCCAATCAGCAGTGGTCCAGTGGAAACAGGGGTCCAATCAGGCAAGGCAGAGTGCACAGAAACCAATGGTGGCTGTTTTCAGCTTCACTGGCTCTCAAGAGGACTTCTTACTGGGCGCTCCATATCCTAGGTGGGATCGCAGGTGGTGGCTGAGGTGGCCAGCTTTTGGAGCTGTGGCCGCACTTGGCACTCCTCTTGGGGGGCCTGGTCAGGGGCTGGAGCTCTGAGGGAGAGAAGAGAGAGGATAGTGGGGTATTAGTAGGGCGAGGCAGGTGAAGAGAAAAACAATGATGATGCAGGACTAAATTGGGGGGGTTGGGGGCTAGCAGGCAGACAGCCCGGGGTGCATGGGGAGACAGCCAAGGGGAAACAAAAGACTGAGAAACAGTGTTCTCTGGCCCTGGTGCCACAGAAAGGTGGGGTGTGGGGCAAGGAAAAGGAAGCATGGAGTCTGATTAGTTTCAGGAGAGAGAGGGAGAAAGTAAAGAGAAAAAATTAGAAACAAGCAGAGAAATACAATCTATCTAATCTAAACTGCAGGCATGAGGTACACAGTCACCAGTTCAGTTCACAGTTTTTACAATCAGCAATCCAAGTATGTGCAGTTTGTTAGCAGAAACACATTTTTTGGCAAAACGTATATAAAGTCTATGGGCACAGCACCCAGTGAGCAGAAAAGCAGAGAGAAACAGTGCCAGCCAATCAGCGGCAGTCCAGTGGAAACAGGGGTCCTATCAGACAAGGCAGAGTGCACAGCAACCAATGGTGGCCGTTTTTGGCTTCACTGGCTCCAAAGAGGACTTCTAACCATGCGCTCCATGTCCTAGGCAGGATCGCAGGTGGTAGCTGAGTTGGCCGGCTGTTGGAGCCATGGCCATGCTTGGTGCTCCTCTCGGGGGCCCTGGTCAGGGGCTGGAGCTCTGACACAAACGATGGGCATTGGTACTCATCACCCTCCATTTGTTGATGGTCTTACTCCTTTTAGCCCCATCCTTGTCCTTACTGCCTTTTTCTGCATTTACCCCTGTCCTACTCCCCATTAACTTCTCTACCTTTGTGTTTACCTCTCCGACTACTGTGTTTTGTAGAGGGAGGCTGGGTTTTCCCTGCTCCTTTTCAGTGCTTTCCCCCTTGGCTAGTTTAAATGCTTGACAATTATGCATCTAAACCTGTCACCTAGGATTCTGATTCCCCTCCTGAACAGATGCAGACTATCGTGCCAGTATAGGCCTGTATCCCTCCAGGTGGATCCCCAGTCCTCAGTGAAGCCAAAACCCTGAGCTCTGCACCAGTATTTCAACCATTCATTGAATCCCATGTTGTGGAGTACTCTAGCATCACCCTTGCCATAGAAAGGCAGCACCTCTGAGAAGGTTACTGCATGTGCTACTTATCTAAGGCCCTTCCCCAACTTTTCAAACTCCTCTTGTACTGCTGTGATCCCATTCATAGCCAGGTCATTTGTCCCTAGGTGGACAATGATATCCAGCTCCCTTCTTCATGCAGCTGCATGGTACACTTCTATATTGGCACAGGCAAAGTCACTGGGCCAACCTGAATGCAATTTGGATAAACACTTATTAAATCTGATGAAAATAACCAAAATCACAATTTTGGTAAATTTTCAAAGGTTTTATGGAAATTTCACGGTAGGGGAAATCAGTATTTCTGGGAAAGCAACCAAAAAAGCTGCACAAGGATAAAAATTATGACATCAGACAATTAATAATCTGTGACAGTTTTGGTATCATATATTTGGCTACCTGCCTTTGCAGATCATTCTATCTTGGTAAAACAACTAGGAATTTTAAAACTAGGGTTGGAGAACATATTAGGGCAATACAGAAACAAGATGATACAGCCAATCACATTAGCGCTAATGGCAATGTTATAAAAGAATGTCTTTAGTTTCTTGTCCATAGACAAAGTAAATCAAAACCCGGCGGGGGGATTTTAATGACTGAGTACTGACTGCAATGCTTGGCCAGCTGGTTATGATTATTGTATGATACTGGTATTATAAATAAATGATTAGTGTATGAAATGTCAGTCTGTGAGATTTGACCCATTAAAATTACAAAGTGTCAGCAGCTAAAATCACAGGATGTATTACACTTTCCAGGAGATCTCTGTAATGTAATTAACTTCCTTGAGAAATTGCATTTTATGGCCTTTTTATGACATTGTGCTTTTGAAGTTGGAAACTAAATATACATTTTATTACATCAGGACAGGACATCATTTAGCTGATTCCTGTTGGCTATCTCACACCTGGGTGATGGACTGCAGGGTTGTAAACCTCAAAGGAACTGGTTGATCAAAGACTCATAATTTGGGAAATGGGTTTTTGCTGATGTCACATTATTAACATACCTCCGGGTAGGAAATAGTTTTTGTAATTTTATATTCTAAAAGGAGGAGCTAGATGACTCACAGAAGGGTTGTGGAGACACAGAGTTTAAACTGATATTTGTGTCTGAAATGTAGGTCAAGGTCATATCTTTTTGGGCTCTTAAGAAACCAAGATCTCTAATACATTAGATAGAAAAGATCTAAATGTATTATGGTAGGAGTTTGTTCTGTAGTTTTTCTTGTTTTTCATTTTTTTTTCTTTTATGGGATTGTGATGCTCTTTGATATTCATTCTGTATTTTATTTTACAGTTTTTATCCATTTTTAGTCAACATATTCTTTAAGATTCTGCCTGGGTCTCCTCCGTCATTTTTGCATGTGGAGTGCCTGTATTTTTAAGTCTGACAATTGTTCAAGGGCTTGATGGTGTTACTAAGCTTGGTAAAAGGTAAGAATATACCCAAGGTCTCTTACAGGGTTTTAAGGGTTCATTTTGGATACCTGGTTAGGTGCCCTTAGGTGAAAGATATATTGCATCCCCGAAGAGAATATTATCTGAGCCTGTACATTTGGGTATGCTAGCATAAGGTTCACAATTTGAATCCCTCCCAAGAACATGAGGCTAAAGGTGATTTGGACCTAAAAGCAGACAGGAGGGTTACCCTGTCTGTTACCTTTTTTGGCACTAATGTGCTCTGAGTTTGACACTGTGGGAGCAGAGGGCCTGACCTGTGGAGTGCGTTTGTGACACTGACTAGAGAAGCCTTTTGGATTGTGAATTTAGGAGCTATGAAATCTCCTAGTTTAAATGCAGTTTTGATATTAAACCATTTTTGAAAAAGAGAAAATGAATGTATATATATTTATTACATGTTTGTATATGGTTCTGATATGTGTCATGCTTATTTTTCTTCCCATTTTCCCTTCTTTCCCTCCCCTCTTAACCGCTCCCTCTATAGTTTTAAGTTTAGTGGTTTCTCTTGATTCACATGTGGTGTATTAACAATACATGCTTTTGATTGGTGTATTCAAAAATTTCAAAAATTTATAATGATGATGTCACACTTGTATATAGTATTTAAGGTCTGATTCACTTTGAAAGCATCAGCTTTTGATAAAGGACTTGCTGTCCGAAGCACTTAAAGCATGCTTTTCTGAATAAAATGTTGCCTTTTATATTTGGAGCAATGTGTCAACTTATATTGGTTGGTGAGTGCCCAATTATTTGATGTTTGCAAATCAGTATTTCACCAGAATTCCTCTGGTGGAAGATACATTTTGTCCTGCCATAACTAGGAGCAAGTACAATACATTACAGATGTGCATACTAATGTTTATTTCAGTGCAAAGAGCTTGAAATGCATAAGGTTGATAAAACTGCATGTGGGCAGGTGCAGTGACACAATATCAAATTGGGTATATCTGTGCGGGGGACCCAAGAGCATATAGGGGCTAGAGCAAGCTGTGGGAGGGGGTTGCTGCTAAGGTCTGGAGTTAAAGACAAAATACAAAAATTAAAATATGAAATATTCGACTGAGGTCTCATTGGTCTATTTATGGTGGTTGTCCAGCTAGAAGCTAAAAGTGCAGTGGCACGTACCAGTGTGTAACTCATTGCTGAGTGCAGGTACTGTATAATATAGAAGATAATGTATGGGCATCAGTAAACAACAATGCTGTGTTCACTTTGAGTGGTTATCATGACAACCTAGTAAACCTTGAGGGCAAAGCTAGACAGGATTAGAATTATCTTGACAATCACAAGAAGTGAAAGCAGCATTGTTGTTCACTGTTGCCCATACATTGTCTTTTATAGTGTATGGGCAAAAGTGAACACCACTGAGGCACTTAGACAGTAAAAAGTTGATAATCAACAGTCATGATGTTCTGAAGGCGGACCTCACTGTGCATCAAAATCAGCTTGTCTAGCAGTAGGAAACACAGCAAATGGCTGATGAGTTGCAGCGCAGACTGTCAGTTGTAGGCATCAGAGAAAAAAAACCCATGAGAAAGGTACAAAAAAACATAACAAAGGGGATTATACTTGCTACTTGTTCTGTCACTGAATCGGGAAGTGGTGGGGGAAATTACAATGATCACTCTTTTTTTTTTTAAGTTCATCTGTCAAAACTGTCTGCAGTGTACAAGAAAAGAAGGAGAGGGATTGATGCAGATACCAGGACGACAAGAATGCTAGGGTATTCCAAGTTATTGTACCATTCATGCGATGTACTCAAGATGATACAACAACTATTTGACGTCACATTGATAGTACAACAGCACTGGGAACTGATCAATTTTAATTAATAATAACCCTCTCCCATATGCTATACTACAGTTTGTTCTGTTATTCTCTTCTAATTTCAAATTTTAAGTTTTACTCTATCATTATCTTCATTATGAAATGGATAAAAACAGTACTGGCTCCTTGTTAGCTGAAATATTTCATAACTGTGATGACATCACACAATATCAACAAATTTTGAACCTTCTGGGCACGTCAGCTCAATAGCCCCTTGCCCTTAAGTTCAATAATTTTTAAAGACACAGTACATCTTAATATGAAATGCACTCTAAAACTATCACCAAAAATTATATAGGGGATAATGTATGGTCTTTGGTTAATAACCATGCTGTAAACACTTTGAGAGGTTGCCATGACATTATTGTAAACCTCGAGAGTGCAGTGTCATGGCAATCTCAAGAAGTGTTTTCAGCATGGTTGTTAACCAAGGACCATACATTATATTTTATAGTGTATGGGCCACCAAGATTGTGTAATCACAGATTGAATTACTTTACTTTACTGAATTACTTTACAGAACATTGATTGTAGTGAGCATTCCATTTTGTTATACCATTAATATGACATACTCAAGAAGAAGTGGTGTCATGACAATGGCATAACAAGGCTGTAATCTGCTTGATTTCAGTTAATAATAAGGGCTCCCTATATGTTATATAAAAATGATTGCCATACTATATAACAACATGTTAAAACAGCTTTCAAACAGAGTGAGGGAGACATGAAAAATGTGTTGTGTATAAATGAAAGAAAATGGGTGGTGAGGGGCTGAAAAAGCATAACTCTGTGATGCCAGTTCTAATGTTACCTGACAAGCCAGAAAGGCTGGAAGACCCTAGCTTATATTTGTATTAATGTGAAAAGTTTACATACAGTAAGTTCTGCTGCACTGTATAAGTGTCCCTGTGATTTTTCAATATGGAAGAAGTGGTGGAATTCAAATTCATGAATTGTCTCTAACTTGTTTCTTGTAACATCTAGGAAAAATAACATAAAACAGATGACACTAAACATACACAAATAATGCAGACAAAGACAGAGACATTGACACAGGTGACATATTTTGTGTTACTGAGCAGAACTTATCTAAGACTTTTGACACATTAGTTTTTTAAATATGGGGAAAAGTCCAGTTCTTCATTAAGGCCCTGAGGTGAGATAGTGTTTAAGGACATAATCCACTGAGTTTCTTATTGTAAGTCTATTTAACCTGTCTCCCCTTCTTTTCTGTGGGCTCACATATTCAAAGGCTGTAAATTTTAGGCTAGACAGGTCAGAGTTATGTTTGGTGAAAGAATGTGCTCCAAGGGCACTTCTGTCACTTCCAGTAATAATGGTCCTAATGTATTCCTGTATGTGGGTTTTCAGGGATTGCACAGTTCTACCCACATATGTTTTGTTGCAAGAACACCAGGCAATAGATAGCACAAAGGTAGTGATACAGGAGATAAAGTGTTTAATTACCACCCTCCTGTTGTGAAGGTGTATATACATGTCCCCTTCCTGTTCATATCCGTAGATGTTGCAATTCCCACATCTGAAAAATCCTAAAGGTTTATGTGGGAGTCAATTAAGTGTGTTAAGTTTTTTTGTTGACATAAAATGACTGAACATAAGTATATCTCCAAAGTTGTTAGACTTTTTAAAGGTAAAATGAGAGTGATTTCCCACCTCATTTTTAGGGCTGTGGGCAGAGTCTATAGCCATTTTAAAATCACTCAGTAGCTCTAAAAATGGCCGATCATGGAACCTTCCATTGGACTTCCAAAAGTCCAACAGAGCTTCAAACCCTCTGCCACAATTGGCTGCTACAGAATAACAGCTGCACTATTTTGGCTGTTACTTACATATTCCGGGTCATGAATTGTGCATGTGCAACTCATGCACATGCACAGTTCTGCTGGAGTCATCATGTTGTGAATGGCAGAATGCCATTTACTGCAACTCTGCATGTTCAAGTGCCATACATGTGCAGTTGCATGGCTGCTGCCAGCACCGACAACAAAGTAAATGTGCTGAGATTGGGGTCCCCAATCCCCGTGTTGGCATTATGTAGCCCCCTCACTCATGTGGCACACTGGGAACCCACCCCAGTGTGCCAAAATGTATTTTTTCCCCCTGCTGACATTGGGGTCCCCAATCCCCATGTTACCATTATGTAGCACCCCCACTCATGTGGCACACTGGAGGCCCACCCAGTGTGCTCAAATATATTTTTCCCTGCTGACATCAGGGAGCCCAATCCCATGTCGGCATCATGTACCCACCACCACTCATACTCATTTGACACACTGGGAGCCCACCCCAGTGTGTCCAAATGTCTGCTTTTAAATTTCCTGTAAATAAAGAAAACAGTCCCCTGCTGTGTTTTTTATCTGTAAAAATAAAAGCGTCCCTAGCTGTCATCTCAGTCCCCTCCCATCCCCACCCTTTCACTGATCACCCACCTCCCCACACCACCCCAACCCATACTTGCCTCTGGAGGTCGGTGCTGTCATCTTCTCTGGCCCGGGACACGTCTGCACTCTTCAAAGCTGAACCGCAAACTGAAGAATCAAAGGTAACCATGCTATAATGCCATTCAATGGGATTTTCAACTTATATTGATAAATCAGTCATTTTTGGGAATTTTGGTCCCAAATTTTGAACATGGGCTTCTTGGGACCCCACTTCATGAAAACATTCACTGTCATTTTGTTACTTGGTCTGAAAAGGTGATTCCATGGTCACTGCAAGGAATCACCTTTTGGGACCAGTTTACAAAATGGCAGTGGCACTGTTCATGAGCTGGTGTCCCAAAAAGCCCATGTTGCAAATTTGGTGAAAAAATTCCAAAAAATGACTGCATTACAAGCGTGCGTTGTGCAGTTTCTATGCACACTCCTAACTTTGCCAATTTTTAATATTTTCTCTCCACATTTTCAACTTACCATTTTTGCACACCACATTTTAAACAGTGCAGCTGTAAATTATCACATCCTGCCCAAGGCATGTTTTTCCACCTATGGCACAGAATGGTGCAGTCACTCTGCGAAATCACCTTTCGGGACAAGTGAACAAAATAACACTGGCAGTCTTCATGAGGAGAAGTCCCTAAAAGGCCATGTTGAAAATTTGGTGCAATAGCTCCCAAAAATCTCCAGGCTGAGTTGGCCAGGATTTGTGGGACCTCCTCTTCCATCCAGGGACCACCAGTGCCACTGCCGTTGCCTCAGAGGTTGCCAAGAAAGAGGAGTGGTTGGACCACAGTGGGCTCAGGGAGGGTGAGGGTGGTGGAACAGAGGCACATCCCTCCAGTTGTACCTCTCCACAATTCCTATGCCATTCTGGCAAAGTGTGGTTCCTCTATGGAGGCACCTACAGTCGAGACCAAGGAGGATGCTGGGAACCTCCACAAAGGAGACCCACAGAAGGGTGGCAGGGGACCCTGCAGGGGAAGGAAACAACTCCTGGTGGGGGACTCCATTGTTAGGAAGGTAGAACTGGGCAATGAAGGGGAGAGGGAGGTAAGGTGCCTGCCTGGCGCCATGGCTTGGAGGGACAGGGAGCGAATCCTCAGGATTGCCGGAGCAGCTGCACAGAGGAGGGAGCTGGATGTCATTGTCCACTTAGGGACAAATGACCTGGCTAATAAAGGGATTAGAGAAGTGCAGGAAGAGTTTGTGGAATTGGGGAGGGGCCTTAGTCAAGTAGCACGCACAGTAACCTTCTCGGAGGTGCTACCCATCTATGGCATAGGAGAGGCTAGGGTGTTCCGTACCATGGGATTCAATCAGTGGTTGAAAAACTGGTGTGGAGCTCAGGGATTTGGTTTCATTGGGGACTGGGGTCCACCTGGAGTGATGCAAGCCTATACTGGCATGATGGGCTGCATCTGTCTGGGAGGCCAGGATCCCTAGGTGATAGGTTTAAATGCTTCATTGGCAAGCTTTTAAACTAGCCAAGGGAGGCACTGGAAAGGAGCAGGAAAATCCTAGCACCCCCAAACAATCACGGTAGTAAGTGTGGCAAACACCAACATGGAGGTGTCGATAGGGAGAAGGGCAGGGGTAAATGGAGAAAGTGACAAAGGCAAGAAGGACAGAGATGGGGCACAAGGGGGTAAGGCCATCAGGAAATGGAGGGAAATGAGTACCAATGCCCGTAGTCTGGGCAACAAGCTCCCTGAGCTGGTGGCCTTAATGGAAGAGGGATGCCTGGATATCGTAGCAGTCACAGAAACATGGTACACAGAGAACCATGACTGGGATGTTAACATACCAGGTACATAACCTACAGGAGAGACAGGCAGGGAGAAGAGGGGAGGAGTAGCTCTCTCATGTAAAGGAAGGGATAAAAGCAGCTGAACAAAAGAGTAAACAGGGAGGAGGAGGCACTGTGGGTCACCTTGGAGACTGGAAAGGGCACCACAATCTGCACAGGGGTTGTGTACAGACCCCCATGTCAGGGGGAAGGAATGGACAAGGATATGATGGAAGGCATTCTTAGAATGGCAGAGAAAGGGAGATACTGTTGATGGGAGACCTGAATATGCCAGATGTTAACTGCAGCACATTTGCTGCAGTGACATCCAAGAGCAGGGCCATTCTTGGCGCCCTACAGGTGGCAGGCATTAGACAGCTAGTTCTGAACCCACTCGTGAAGGAGCAATCTTAGACCTGTACTCTCAAATGGGGGCAGTGAGAGGATCTCAGATCTAGAAGTGGGTTGCCATCTGGGGACAAGTGACCATCAAACAGTGTGGTTCACGTTAAACTCAGCTACAGAGTCAAGCCATACAAAAGTGAGGGTACTGGACTTCTGGAGGGCTGACTTTGCAAGATGGGAGAGTGCCTCAGAAAAGCACTAGCAAACAGGCTAGAAGGGAGGTGTGGAGCAACAATGGGAATTATCAAAACTGCCATCACAGAGGCAACAAGCCTTGTGTGAAGCAAAAACAAATCAAAATGAAGCAAAAGCCACTATGGTTCTCAAGAGGGTGGCTGTGAAAGTCAGGAAGAAAAAGATAGCATTCCAGAAGTATAAGGAAACACAGAAGGAGCAGGACAGAGAGCTGTACCAGTTAAGGCAGAAAGAAGCAGGGAGGGAGGTCAGAATAGCAAAGTCCCAAACTGAGGAAAAGATAGCCAACTCAGTTAAGAAGGGGGATAAAACCTTTTATAGGTACATCAGCGAGTGTAGAAAGACAAGGGGAGGGATAGTGAGGCTGAATAGAATAAATGGTGGGTGGGCAGAGGGAGACAGTGAAAAAGCAGGAATACTGAATGAATATTTCTGCTCAGTATTCACAAAAGAGGAGGGGGAAGTGCCTAATCCAATTAACAGAAGCACTCTTGATAGGGGGTCGATCCCAGTCCTTTCACAGAAGAAAGGGTTCTGCAAGAACTCCTAAAACTGAAGGTGGACAAAGCAATGGGTCCTGATGGAATTCACCCCAGAATTCTAAAAGAATTAAGGAAGGAACTAGTGAAACCACTTACTACTCTTTTTAATAAATCATGGGAGGATGGTGTGGTACCCGAGGACTGGAGGAAGGCGGATGTGATTCCCCTTCACAAAAGTGGGACCAAGACAGAGGCAGGAAACTACAGACCTGTCAGTCTGACCTCTGTGGTAGGGAAAGTGATGGAGTCACTTGAAGGAAAGAATAGTTGAGTACCTAGAGGTCAGTGGAGCACAGGATCCAAGGCAGCATGGGTTCACATGGGAAGGTCACGTCAGATGAATCTAATAGATTTCTTTGACTGGGTGACCAAAGCAGTAGACCAGGGAGGGCTGTGGACTGGCCTACCTAGACTTTAGCAAGGCATTTGACACAGCCCCACACAAAGATTATTAGTCAAATTAACCAGCCTGGGTGTGGGTCCCAGGGTGGTAGCCTGGAGTAAACATTGGCTGGACAACAGGTCACAGAAGGTAATTGTAAATGGAGTCCACTCTGAAGAAAGGCGGTTACTAGTGGGGTACCGGAGTTCAGTATTGGGTCCAGTCCTTTTAATGTCTTCATCAGTGGCATTGCAGAGGGACTGGAAGGAAAAGTATGCCTTTTGCAGATGACACAAAGATCTGCAACAGGGTTGGTGATGCACAAGGAGGCATGGAAAGGATGAAAAGGACTGGCAAGGTTGGAGAAATGGTCTGACGTATGGCAGCTAGGATTCAATGCAAAAAGTGCAAAAATGCACCTGGGAAACAAGAACCCAGGGAAAAATACACAATGGGTGGGGAGGTAGTAATAACAACAAAACAGGAAAGGGACCTGGGGTAATCATATCAGATGACTTTAAGGTTAGCAAGCAATGTGAGAAGGCAGTAGGGAGGGCCGGGGGTATACTGGGATGTATAGGGAGAGACATCAGCAGCAGAAAACAGGAAGTTGTTATCCCTCTGTACAGACAGTTGGTGAGACCCCATCTGGAATACTGTGTCCAGTTCTGGAGACCCCATCTCTGCAAGGACATAGACAGGATAGAGGCAGTCCGAGGAGGGCAACTAAAATGGTGCAGGGTCTTCAAGAAGCCTTATGAGGAGAGACTAAAGGAGCTTAATATGTATACCCTTGAGGAAAGAAGGGAGGGGGGACATGATAGAAACTTTCAAGTACCTCAAGGAATCAACAAAGTCCAAGAGGGTAGCATCTTTCAGAAAAGAGACTTGCAAGAACAAGGGGACACAATTTAAAGATAGAAGGAGGGCGGTTCAGGGGCAATGTGAGGAAGTATTATTTCACAGAGAGGGTAGTGGATGCATGGAACAGCCTTCCTGAGGAAGTTGTGGAGTCTAAAACTGTGGGAAAATTCAAGAATGCATGGGACAGACATAAGGCAATTCTTGTGGGGGGCAGGAAGATATAGGCTGTTGGTTAAATAGGATCTGCGGCCTATCCAGTAGGTAGGGAAATGGGCAGACTAGATGGGCCTAGCGGTCCTTATCTGCCATCAAAGTCTATGTTTCTATGTAAATGGCCAAGTTATACTTGGCGTTCAATAATTTCTATGCATACATGTAACTTTGCTCACTTGGCAGCTTGTTACAGCCCTATTGTCTCTGGACAGAGTTTGTTTAGAATGTTATCAGTGTGCAAAATGTGCCAATGATGGTCTAAAATGTTGATTACTCTACCTGCCACATTGTATTCTGTGGAGAATGCCTCAAATTTTTCATCTGTATTATTCCTAGATTTGGGTGTAAGAAGTGTTCAGCACTATTATTGGCCCTCTGGAAAACTTCTTGTAATAGTTCTTCTTTGTAACTCCTATTTCTGAACCTTTTTGTCAAATCTTCAGCCTGTTGTATAAAATCTGAATTATTAGCACAATTCCTTTTTAATCTAGTGTACTGACTAAAAGGGATTGATTCTACTAGCTCCTTTGCGTGGACACTTTCAGCATGCAATATTGTGTTTGCTGCTGTTGGTTTTATGTAGGCTATAATTGCACCACTTCATCTGGAAATTATTTCAGGTCTGCATCTAGGAATGTTATAGATTCCCTACTGTATTGTTGGGTGAATTTGAGACTGGGACTCGTGCTATTTAAATAAATCATGAATTAAGTAATTTCTGATTCTGTTCCAAGCCAGATACATTGAATGTCATCAATAAACTGGAACCAGTGTACCACTTTATTGAAGAAAGGATTGTTTATTGTGTCAAAGATGTATTGCTCTTCCCCTTTACCCATGAATAAATTGGTATATGATGGGGACATAGAGGTACCCACAGCTGTGCCACATTTCTGTCTGAAGAAGGAGTTGTTGAACACAACATACTTGTGTTCTAAAACAAATTCAAGAGCCTCAAGTATGAAGGTTCTGGGAATACTGTCCATGAAAGCAGGTTTTGAAAGAAAATATTTTGTGTCCTCTATGACTTCACAGTGTTTGATAAATGTATAATGACTAGTGACATCTATTGCTATCCAAATGAAATTCTGTTCCCAAGTTATATATATATTATACAGCTGCATAGTGTCCCTAATAAAAAATATTTTAGTCCTGTAATATACTGTTTCAAGAAAAAAAATCTATAGAGTCATGTAATGTATTTGTGAGTGAATCTATGCCAGACACATTGGGTTGCATTGGTTGATGTGTGTGATTTTATGGATCTCTGGTAGACTATAATAAGTTGGAATAACTTGAAAGTTGGGTTTAAGGAAAATGGCTTAATCTCCTGTGATCCATCCTTTGGAATAGCATTATCTACCAATGTAATTGATTCCAGGTTGAAATTGGTAGTTGGACCTCCCCTAAGCTGTTCATAGTTTTCAGTTTCAGTTTAGAGCTAATTATAAGATGGGTATGAGTACCCTTTTCAACTGGATACTGTCCAATCATCCAGATCGTATCACAAACGTGATTGTTCTCCCTGTTGCATTAAGTGACCAGTCCTCTATTACCTGTAACTGGTCAAATAAATTCAATAAACCTCCCCCCAAAACAATTTTCAGCAGGGTGCTAAAGTGGGGACACCTGGAACCCCTGAAACAACACCTCCATTGCATTCACTGGTCATTACTTGATGCCACAAATAATATAAATATAGCTCTGGACAACTTCATCAAGCACTTTAATGAAGCCTGTGATATCCATGCCCCCTTGAAAAGGATGAAATTCTGAGGCACCATCAATTCCTGGTTATCCACTGACCTCATTAGTCAGATGAACCACAGAGATCACCTCTGGTGTTGTACAAAGTCTACTGGCAAGCATGCAGATGTACAAAAATATAAAACTGCCAGAAATAAGTGCACCCAGACTATCTGTATAAAAAAAAAAGCAAGTACCATAGGGAACAGCTTGCTAATACTTTGGGTAATAGTAAGAACTTTCGGAGCAATATAAAATATGTAATAGGCAAAGATGTTAAGGTTGCACCCACCATGCTAAATATTAATGGAGTCCCCACCCTTGACCCACTGACCATAACCAATGCTTTCAATAATGCATTCACTGACCTGGGCAGTATCCTCCCACCAGACTTTTTCAAGGACATCACTGAAGACACTGAACAGTGGGCAGATGATTCACTTCCTGCACCACCTCTTTTCTACTTGAAAGAGGTCCCACTGTATATGATCAGGAAATATCTAGTAAAAGTACTCAGGAAGTCAAGGCATAGCGGAGATTTTTTAGACCTCAAATTAGTTGCCCATACCTTTGAAGAAATACTGGTGCCCATTGCAAAAACTTTAAACCTCTCACTGAGACTGGCACAATTCCCCCAAATCTGGAAGTCAGCCCTTGTTACCCCATTCACAAAAGTGGAGTCCGCACTATACTCACAAACTATAGACCTATCTCTATACTTTCACCTCTGTCTAAAGCACTTGAGCGCATAGTTGTGGATCAGTTGGTGGAGTATATGGAAAAATACTCAATCCAGTGTCCCAAGCAGCATGGATTTAGAAAGCGACATAGCACTACCACAGCACTGCTAGAATTCACTGGTTTCATTCACCAATCTCTGGATCAAGGTAGATTGGTGGGTGCAGCCTTCATAGACCTCACAAAGGCCTTTGATACTTCTCAAGCAACTGTCCTCAATTGGCCTCTTGACAGATACTGTGTCCTGGTTCAAAAGCTATTATGTAGGCTGCTCCCAATGGGTAAAGATAACTAATGTCACCTCTGACCATCAACATGTTCGCTCTGGAGTACCACAGGGCTCCATACTGGGTCCACTTCTCTTTAGCATCTTTCTTAATAATCCACCTCGCTCCTGTCACCAACAGATACTCCTCTATGCAGATGTTGTGGTCATATACACTTGCAACACTGACCCTGAGCCACTGGGACACCAACTACAGCTCAACTTTGAGGAAGTGGAGGACTGGTTCAGGAAACACAAGCTGATTCTGAACTACAAAAAAACAAAAGTCATGTTGTTCAGTGGTACTTGCAGCAAACACAGATCCAATGTCCTAACCATCAGGAACTGCTCTGGCGTCCTGCTTGAACAAATTCACCATTTCAAGTATCTAGGGGTAACCGTGGCTAGCTCCCTATCATATGCCCATCCTGTTGAGAATGTTGCCAGGTCTGCCAGTATCAAGATAGGGTTACTCCATAGACATAAACACAATCTAACAGCTGAAGCCCTTAGACTAGCTATCTATAGCTCCATAGTATCCATTGTTGACTATGGTCTGGTTATCTATGGCTCAGCTTATACCACTACCCTCTGGAGAATATCTGTGGCACTCAATAAAGCATGCTGACTTCTTACTGGAGCAGCTTGCCTTACCCACACATGTGAAATATATGCACAAACAGGTTGGCTTCAGCTAAATGGGAGGATTCACTATCAAACCTGCCTGCTAACTAAAAAGGTACTGCTCAGGCTCCTGCCTTCTGGTGTTACAAACTTAGTCAACCCCTCTTGCAGCTCCCAGCACATGTGTAGCTCAGTCAACCAACTCTTCTCTGTCCCAAGATGCCAGACTACAAAAGGGCAACAATTCTTTGCTTATAGAGCACCACTATGGTTTAATGCGCTGCCTAGAGATATCTCTTCCTTAACAGAATTGGGACCATTTAAAGGCACTCTTTGTCAGCATCTTACAGCTAACAGTTCCCGTGACTGTTTCAACTAACATGGAACTACCTCAGCATTATTGACACATCTTTGTGTACCTACTTCTCCCCTTTTCTCTTCAAATGACCACTTTCAGCCTAACCGCTCTGCCCTATTTCTTGCTTCCTTCTCTGATCCTTCTTTTACCTCACCCTTCTAGCCCTCCACCTTCTTTCCACTGTTTATCTTCACTTACCTGACCTTTTGTTTCCCCAAATCTACGTATACCTATTTGACAAAGCACCTTGGGCTGCCTCCTTTTATTAGGTTATTTTAGATTTCCTACTGATTCATAGTTTTAATTTTAGTTGCAATGTTAATGTCATTTTAAATACTTTCTTGTCAAAATTTTATGTAATACCATTCGTTATATGTCTGTCATCCTTCCCACTGACATGTAACCTTTGTAAAAGAGCTGTAAAAGAGCTGTTATGTGCTCAAAGGTATTTTAATCCGAGAATGAATAAGTAAAATAAATAAAGTTTTATTTGGTAGGTCCATTATTTTTCAAATATAAAAACTTTCCTTCAGAAGGGCATCATTTCTCCTTTATCAGAGGGTTTGAACACTATGCTTTTTAAGTTAAACAGTTCTTGTAAGGCAAACCTTTCCCTCATTGGTAAGTTACCATGCATTTGAAAATACAGCAGTTTTCCTAATTCATGAATATCCTGGAAAACCATTCTTTATAAGGTTTAAATGGCTGCATTATTAATTTGGAGACTAAAGATTGATTTTAGCTTAAATTTACCTATTCTTCCAGTTATTAGAGTGATGTTTTCCTCCTCAACGATATTTGATTCAGCATAGTTTCCTATAATTTCATATAAATCAAAGCAGTCTATCAGGCACATTTCATTATTGCCCATATTAACATTATCTTCGAAAATCTCAGTGAAGTTATCTTCTGGGTTTTCAAAGTCCAACATTGAATTGATCGGTTGCAGACCTGGTGATTGTAGCTGATCCAGCTCTAGTCTGATGTAAGCCATATTTCCAGCTGCATTACAATAATATTTAAGTTTGATTTTTCTGGAAAACTTGAAAATGTCTTTTTTTTTGCAGTTTCTATTTTTGAAGCCCCCTCAACACCAGCACTGTCACCTGACCAACCCTCCAGCACCACAAACCCCAGGAGGACCCCCACAGAGTCTTGGTTTACCCCACAAGTGGGGATGGAGTGGTAAGGGGGCCCCGGAACTTTAACACCTCCACCCTGTAGCCGTACCTTAAACCTCATCTGGGTCCATTCTTTTCAGGCCATGGAACCTGTGGGCAAAGGCTAGTATCTATTCTCTTGTCGGTGATGTGCCAGGGCAAATCATTTTACATGTATACACCCTGGAGGTGTGACATGCACTGATGCCAAAGCATAAGCTGGCATTGGTCACACATCCCCCCCTCTGTCAGACTCAGGCAAGCTGTTCCTACAGCCACTGCCAGAGGCCAGGCATGCACCAAGTCAGTGCACCCCCACCCTCCGGAGGAGACAAGCAGTCCCATGAATGCTTAAGCCTCCTTCCCCCCGACTGGCCCTCCAACATCCCATGCCTGTTCCCAAACTCAGGTCACCAGCATCGCAAGTAGTAGCGCTATGACTGCACTGGTGGGACAGTGAAAATGGCTGTTTTTATTTTGAATAAATCTACTACAGGAGATGGTGAGAATGAGATTCCATGTTATAATACTTCTGCCTGTTCTGCTGTGAGGGCAGTATTTGTTCAATGTTTGGTGAATAGAGTAGTGCTTGTGTATACTTGTGATGTTTGAACTTTGGCCTTTCTTCAGTCCCACACTTGGTAGGTAAGCTGGGTAGCATGTAGGGAATAGAAGTACCCAAACCATGGATGTGCAGAGTGCTGGAGGAGGCAGGGGAGGATGGTGGGAGTTTAACAATATGCTAACTGAGAACTACCGGTAGAGGCTGCCCTTTATTTGGAGTGTGGGAGAGCTGTTCCC
The DNA here is from genome assembly GCA_016271365.2 of Neoceratodus forsteri. NCBI lineage: Eukaryota > Metazoa > Chordata > Ceratodontiformes > Ceratodontidae > Neoceratodus > Neoceratodus forsteri. The sequence goes on along the minus strand of CM028134.1, from coordinate 310,935,520 downwards.
CACATTGGACCTTGGGCTTCAGTCATCCCATTTCAATGTTTGGTGAATAGAGTAGTGCTTGTCTACATTTATGAAGTTTGAACTTTTGCCTTTCTCTATTCCTTTCCTTGGTAAGTAAGATGGGTAGCATGTAGACAATAGTTGGCCCAAAAAGATTACCTCCACCAACTCACAGAGAGTGTGACCAGTAGCATGCAGGAGAGGGAAACCCCCCAGTGAAGGAAACCTCTGAGAACCCATGGCTACTGACCAGTCAGTCCTCAGGGCAAGCTAAGAGGAGATGATCCTAAATGCTTTGACTGAGTTCTAATTCTAATGTAGGATGTAATGATCATAGTGTGATGAAGTCCATCTTTTGGGTCTATTGATGATGTATGCAGGAATATCAATTCTTGAGGTTGAAAAAGCAGATCCAATCAATGAACATCCGGATCATGAATATGGATTAAGACCAGTTGTTAAGGAAAGGGTTGAACAAGGTCCAGTATTTATTTTGTGGTATTAGGTGATAGTTTTTAATGGAGGTACATGATTGATCTGAGCATGAAGAAGAGCACGAGTTTGTCTAGATGGGCTGCTGGACTTCAGAAATTACAGGATGGATAATAGGTTATGAGAACTCCTTAAGGTAATCAGTCAGATTTTGAAGAAGGTAAGGACATGATAGAATGATCAGCCCCTTTGTAGACTGGCAAGTATAATAGATGTTGGCATGGTTCTCAGAATTGCTGGAGGATGATGAGATAATGAATCCTAAGGACACAGAAATCCAACAAAGGCTAGCAGGAGAAACCATAATGTTCCAAGTAGAGTCCAATGGATTTGGGTTCAATACATTCACTATATTTCACTATGGAAGCATCGAGGATTCAAAACAAATGAATCTTTTGGGAACCTACGTGGAAAGTGTACAGTGAAGCCCACCAGGATGAAGACCAACTCTGGAGAATTTTGCAATAGAGTTACTGCAGCAAACAATGCAGTTTCAATGGAAATTAACCCATTTTGTCATGCAGGAAACCTGTGACACTGCACTTTATCCTGGTGGGCTTCACTGTAACTGTAGGACTGAAGACTAGTGAAGGTAAGGATGGCATATGATGAAAAGACAGTAACTGTATACCAATAGGAATAGTTGAAATGTTCTGTATGATAATTTTGAGGCTTGATGATGTATTAGATTGCTAGAACACAATTTACATGAACATATATTCAGTAAGGACTGCCATGCACAAAAATGAAGGATATATTTCATGCTGTAGTATAGTAGGTCAGTGGCAGGAGCTAGAGTGGCCCAGTGGTGTTGACTTGTTGGTGATTCAATTCCAACATGCTATGGGAATGCTAGAAAAGGAGGACTCTTAACTGAGTCTGCTGACAGATGGGACAATGAAAGGTTTCATATCAGAAACAGTATAAGGTATCGAGTGAGTTGATTGCATAGTCTAATGTAGAACTTTTGCAGTGTAAAACTGTGATAAAGAGATGACCAAGCAGTTGTGCATGAGCGAGGTGATGGAATGGAATGAAGACTTGTCCTTGGTGATGGAATTCACTTGAATGAGTAAAAGGAAGATAAATACTGTCTGATGGGGTCAAAAGACCTCTAGAAAGGTAACTGGCATGATTGGAAAATCGTGAAGAGGAGATGTAGATGACTTCATGAAGTATGATGATGTCCAGAAGCCAAGGAGCGGTGAGTCATGATTGCGCAAAGATTGCAGGATAGCTATGCACTGGAGATATGTTGGTGCATATTCTGAGATACTAGATGGAAGAAGGGTCAGAGGATCATCAGATAGCTATTCAGGGAAGATGCAAGTAGGATGACATGATCAATCTGATTCGGCACTGCCAAGAATTGGATATAAAGGTGAAAGTCAAAAACCGATGGTGCCAGTGCCAATGGGTAAGATATGAAGGCCCCCCTTTTTGAGGAATGATAGTTATTGTGCAATTGAGGTGTCCCAAGAGGGAAGAAAGTTCACATTTCCATTGTAAGATGATGGGTTTTAAGAGGACTCCAGTAGAGCTTGGATCCTGTTAAGTAAGTATATCAGGAGAAAATGACTTCCATACAGTTTGAATCCAATAAAATGTATGTGGAATGATCATGTGAAGTTGATCAGAAAGATCTTCTATACTTGCCTGAATCCAATAGGATTCCGAGGAATGATCCTTTGGAGATTATTGGGAGGTACCGGTGCTTCCGTACTGACTGAGTCTAAATATGTTGTGCAGTTCGAGGGATGTTGCTGGACAAGGGTTTTCTCTTCAGTGAGAAGAACTGATAATCATTGGAGTGCTGGACAGGAGCAGTAATGCCAGCCATGGTAGTAGTATGCAGTGGATCAACCAAGAGAAGTAATCAAGTTGATGATTGAATGCTGGATTGTGGCAACCATGGGGAAATGCCCCCCCCCACCAAGAAAAGAAAGGGAAGCAAACTTGCTGAAGCCCCTGGCTACCACAGCAGTGGAATGAAAGCTGGAATACAACAGAACAGTGGTCCATTTAAAATATACCATAGAGATGCCGGAGAGATAGATGAGCAGGTAGCAGCCTAACTGCATTTGCAAAACCAGGTGTCGAGAGTCAAGGCCAAAGCATCCAGGGAATGCAGTGGGGGGACGGGCATAGTGTGCAGAACTGTCACTGGAGGGAAGCAATGCCAGGAGTGGAGGACAGTCATGGACATGGTGAGCTAACGAGGAGACATGGCAGGTCAGAAATGTCCTAGCACCAAGACTGAGATGACCGATCCAACTAGGAGGAAGGTAAGTGCCAAACAGGACCCATGAGAAATCCATCAGAATCAAAGCAAAGCAGAGGAATGACTGCAGAGTCCATCACAGCAAACTGAAGGTGAGGATGATGGAAGGCACAGGAGGGGAACAATGAGATGCCAGAGGGGTCCATTAAAATCCAAGGGAGCTGGTACAACAGATGGGAGACCAAAGCTAGGTGGCAGGGGAAGGAAGTCAGACTGGATCCAGATGCAGCAGAGGCAGGAGGCAGGGAGGACTGCAGACAGAGGCAAGTTCTGGATGAAATTTCAGAGGTGCAGGAAAATCTGGAGTATCGATGACAGAGGTGGTAGCAGCAGGAGCTGAAGTGCTGGAGACTGGAAGAGCCAGAGCCGGGAAGCAAGCCATAAGCAGTGATATATAGGATTGCAGGATGGAAATTGGAAGGCATGCAGAGCCATGAAGCCCTGAAGTCTAATAAACAGGGAAGATTCTGGTGACTAACAAGCTGGCAGGGTCTAAAATCCAGAATGGGATGAGGCAAAACAGCAGTGAGGACAAAGTACACAAATCTCAGGAGCAAACAAAAACCAAATAGAGGTGAGCACAGTAAAGGATTGCAATTGCTAGGCTAGAACAGTCCAATCTTCAACAGAGTAGTTCAAGTCCAAAGCCCTGGGATGAGCTAGAGGAGGAGGAGGAGAGGAATAAGGCCAGGGAGACCATGCATGATTTGCTTCGAAGACTGGAGATGAAGTAACTGTTGACATGACCCAGGTACAGGAGACTGAAGGCTGATGGGGTAGAGGGATCCCAGTCCTGAAGGGAGATGGTAAACCAGAATCTCATTCCATGGGATTCACAGTGCCGAGAAAAATGCAGAGGCTGGAATGGCTGGTAACTGGAGTAAGCTGGTAGAAAATGGAATTGCTAGAATTGCAATTAGATGAATCAGCCTCCCATCCCCAGTAAACAGGGCAAGCCATCCGGCACTTGATACCTTACCAGGTAGAGTTAGGGACAGAGACTGTCAGATTGCTGGTACAGATTGTAGCTGGTTGAAACTGTAGATGGATGAAACAGGCTCCTATCCCTGGTAGTCAGCGTGAGCTAAACTTCACTTGATACCGTACCTGGTAGAGTTGGGGATGGAGACTGTCAAAGAGCCGGTATATAAGTTGTAATTGGTAGAGAATGGAATTGGAAGACATGGATTTCCATCCCCGGCAAACAGGGTGAGTCCACCTTCACTCGATGCCCCAGAATATACAGTTAGGGATGGAAACTTTAGAAGTGCTGTTAGAGTACTGAAAGTGAGACATAGACTCCCTTCCCTGGCAGACAGGGGAAGCCTGCCTTCACTCAATACCTCAAAAGGCAGAGTTCAGAATGGAGACTGTTGGACTGCTGGTATGGGCTAAGCAAATAAAAGACAGCTGGCCATGGCTTAGTAGAAAGCCAAGCAAATTAGAGAGCAGGAAGAAGGGGTAGGAGCCAGAAAAGAAGGAATGGGAACAGCAGGATAAAGACAAAATGGGAGTAGCTTAACAGAAGATACAATGAACAAACTGAAGGTAGACAACAGAAATGACTGGAGGAATTAGGTATGTATAGCTTTAAGCAATGTAATGAGAGGAGAGGAGCAATGCTGCAGATCCTGGTTGTGTCATGATATGGCAAAACATGCAGCATACAATCTGAGGAAAAACAGACAACTGAAATACATTGCATGGTAGTGGCAAACAAGTGAAGACTATGGACACAGATGACTGGAGATATGAGGAGAAAGCAAAACAAGAAGTACAGGTTAGGCAAATGGAAACTGACCTGAACTGATGTATTGTCCAAGGTGCAATTGGTACAAGTGCTGTTGTGGAGTATGCAGTGGGTACAAATGAGGAGTACAGCAAACAAGGACGGGAGGAAGGACATTGTCATGGCAATGCCTGTATTGCAGTAGCATTGAGAAATTACAAGTAAAAGGTCGCAAGCTTGTTCTGTAGGATGTCAGGTGGTAGAGTCATGAGCCGTATGCATTGGGGATGATGTCAGCCTCAGAAGCACTGGTGAGAGATGGAGCAGTGGCTTTGAAAATAAGTTACATATTCCCCCTCAAAAAAAGAAATGGAACAGAACACAAATGGACAAGGTGGGAAGACAAGACCCAGGAGAAAATAAAAGAAACAAAGTCTGCGGGACTGGGGAGGGAAAACAGATCAGGGAGGGGAAAGGAACAGAAGGGGGAGACAGGGATACATAAAAAAATGGAGTGGGGCAGAAACAAACTGAAGGGGAGAAACACAACGAGAAGGATGAAGGGACAAACATGCATAGGAGCATAGAGGGAATACAGAGGAAGAGACAAGCAGCTAGGAAGAAGGCAGAAAGGAAGGAGGCTCAGCCACATGAGCCATGCAGGAGCTCAAGGCGCTGCAAATTTCAGGGGTCTCACAATGCGCTAAATGAGAACTGCTGGGAAAGTCTGCCCTTTATTTGGAGTGTGGGAGGAGCTATTCCCCCACATTGAATCTCAGGCTTCAGTCCTCCCATTTAAATTAATTAGTGTGTTTTTATTATGTTGCCCCAAAACTGCCTCTTGAGTCTTGCCCCTGCCTTGTCCTCTTTTTCCCCTTCTGGTTGTAGTTCTTGTCTTTTTTGTGTTTTTTTTTTCCTTTGAGTGGTCAGATATGTGGTTGTTTGTCATTTCTCTTGGATTCTGAAGGCTCTAAAAAGCTTTTGACTAGGAAGAGGATGGTTCTAGACTGGGAATCAATTCTGGATCTGAATCTGTGATAACCGTTTTCTTATTATTGTTTGCTGTTTTCTAGGGTTGCTAGATTTTGATTGTGAATTTATATTCGAGTTTCTAGAGCTGGACCAACTCCTAGAGTATCCTCTAGGGGGTGAACATTCAGGTTTATCCCATTTAAATATTTCACCCTTTTCAAAAATCTGTACAATCACTTTGCACTTTAGATTTCTTTCTTCTGAACAAATCAGTTTCTACTTTTGTAATGCTGTTGATGTATTTTTTATTAAGTTCAGCAAAATCTGGATGTTTTTTAAAAGGTGTGATTTAGTCCCGTGTTTCTTTAGTTTCCCCTTTCAAAAGCCAGTGCTGAAAAGGCTGTCAATGACAGTGTCTAGCTGGCTGATAGGTGTAGACGTCTTGTAGTTCAAAGGATAAACCCCCACCAATAACACTGTTTTCTGCCCATAAGCCAGCTAGCAGACTTCATCAGGCTTTGAAGATAAACATCAAGTGTCACACTGTGTGTGTGTGTTTTCCCCCAGTTATAGGCAGAAAGTGCCTATTTCAAAGCACTAAATAGAGCTGGGGAAAAAACAGCATGCAGAATGCAAATATAGTACAGTATATAGTTAGGGTTTCTTGTGCATGGGAATCAATGGCTACTCAAAAATTGTTGTGCACAATCTAACAGTTGTTCTGCTCATTATAAAGGTTTCGCATGTTCTGTCATCAAGTACACCTACAGTATGTCCCTGCTTGCACTCACTCCCACCATGCATCAACTTTCATTTTCACTCAGCCTGACTGGGCAGGCCACAGCCTGCCTTCATGACCACACTAGTAGTTTGCAATGCCTGCCCTCAGGATGAGTGAGGGGATTCTCCTCAGTGTGCGGTAGCACTTACTAGGCAGTTCCATTTCTAGGCTCGCTCACTGTCTCTGTACTGGTGCTTATTCACTTTCTTTGTACAGGATTTTACATTTTTGTATATAATCTAAATTAACATATTGTACTGGAAGTGGTCACTTGGCAGAGCTGCTCCTCAGTTCACTCTCTCTCTGTACTGGCACTTGGCCCTGCTCCCATTCTCTAAAGAGAACCATATACTATAAAAAATGAAATATGGTGGCCATAAGTAACTTAACTTGTTATATAAGGAATAATGTATGGGTGACCATACACAACTAGCCTTGTGTTTCCATCTTGGGGTTGTTATCACAGCATGAACCTCTCGAGCTACACTCTCAAGGTCCATATGCTGTTATCTAGACCCCTCAATGGAAACACAGGCTTGTTGTGTAAGGTCACCCATATCTTATTCCTTACATAACAGCTTCAAATTTGTCAGCAGCATGTCAATATTGAACAGAAAACACCAGCAATAGTTGATTAGAACTATACATTGTTTCTGTTCCCTTTATTGAGACTGTGATACCAGTTGGATAACTTTGAAAAATGTGAGTTTTAGACACAATATAGTTAATCATTCAAATATATTTGCAATCCTTTTTCACATATGAACTTTATTCTCCTACCCCTACCTGTCTGCTCCCTTCTTCTGTCGAAAACCAGCCACTTCACCCCACCTCCACAACTTACATCATCTACTTCTTACCTTTGTGTGTGAGTGGATCTATGGTTGGTGGGGGTGCGGCACTTTCAGGGTCATAGCATCATCCTACAGACAGGGGTAATTATCTGTCAGTTACTCCCATTGAGTCAGAGTCAGCAGTGAGTAATGACATGCACATAGGTCATGAAAATAGTGCACGCCTCTGCCTTTCAGTTCTGGTGACTGCTGTTGTTCTACCTGCCCTCTGCTAGTGGCAGCCAAACAATGGTACACATTGTACCCAAACCATGAAGAAGGAGATTTGTCAATGAATTCTAAATCCTCCTTCCCCCACCAGCCCCGAGTGACTTTGGTTCATTCCTGGACTCACGTTTCTGGTATGGCAAGAGGTGAGGTATCCAGAGCCTCAGCCTCCATGCCACAGGGCTGGCTCCAAGTTTACTGTAGCACAGATTTCCTTAGACAGTGCTGTATGTGGCCCTGAGGAGGACTGAACCTGAAACCCATTGTTTTACAGTTCTGTGCTTTTACCCTCGGTACCATTTAGCCATAAATTGATTTTTTTGCAATTTGTTACCCTTTTTTCTTTATTACCAAGGAAACAAGATTATTACCTCTTGGACTTTATTAGTTTTGGCTGCTTTTCTACACATGACATCATAATGCCCTTTTTATGACATCATAATTATCACCACAGCAACAGACTGGGATGTTATAAATAGAATTGTAACTGCAGAAGTACATAAGCAGACAAAGAAAATATGGCAACGAGCCTTCTTCCATGTAACTGTCCTTAGCAATAAACAAATAAGGGTAACGATTATGAAAAAAGGGTGCGATATAAGCAATTTTGTGTCTAGATATTATGTATAGCAGAGTTGTCCCAGTAACATCACGAGCTCTTTAAAGTCCACTTACACTGCAAGCAAACATTCGACATTAACAGATGCTTGCTAATTTTCTTTGAATAAGAGGTGCCTTGAACAGACACATCAAAGGTGTAGTAATTGGTGGAAACACAAACATAATGTCAGATATGGAATATAAGTCAGCTAATAATGTGTTTGTTTCTGTCATGAAAACATACAGAAAGGAAGGCAAGGATATGGAACATCATTGTACTAGGATATTAGGCAAGGATTTAAAAACCTTAAGAAATTCAAAGGCTCTTTTACAAACAGTGGTTCAGGATTAGTCTGAAAAGGTTGGCTGGATGTGTAACTTTATTTAGCAAGAAGTGGCTTTAGATGCTAATTCCTTTAATGAATAAAACACTGCAGAAATAATTCTCAATTGTGTCTCCTGTTGCAAAATCCTCTGAGCACAATGTGATGTTTGCCTACAAACTAAGCTTTCAGAACCACTGGACTCAGCATCTTACTAAAACCTAAAAATCAACTACAATGATGAAAAATCACTACTCAACCAGTAGTCTGAAACTGTGGATTAAAACTACCTACTGAACATTATTTTGTTCTTAAGCCTTCATAACTGCCCTTAGAAGAATGTATCAGGAATACAAACAGACCACTTCTCAGTGCAGCTAAGCCCCTGTCAGGTATATTTTAAATAAAGGATGGAAATGAGATAGGAAAAGTGGGGCCCACCAGGAATTGAACCCAGTCCTCTGGTAATACCATTCTAGTGTTCTAACCATTAAGCTATGGGTTCACATGGTCAACAGTTCCCTTAGGCTTTCCTTAAATCCACACAAATTCCTTTCTCAAGTGTTGCACAATCCTGCAATTTAGGAACATATCAGAAATACAAACAGATTTAAAATATGCCTGGCTGCACTGAGAAGTGGTCTGTTTGTATTTCTGATATGTTGCTAAATTGCAGGATTGTGCAACACTTGAGAAAGAAATTTGTGTGGTTTTAAGAAAAGCCTAAGGCCTGTTGATCATATGAACCCATAGCTTAATGGTTAGAGTACTGCCACGGTATTACCAGGGGTCTGGGTTCAATTCCCAGTGGGCCACACTTTTTCTTTCTCATTTCCATCCTTGACTTAGAAGAATATAGAAACACAGACTTAGCCTGCACTGTTCAACCTCATTGTTTCTCTGACTTTAGTTCCAGCTGACCAGATGCAGTGATAGCATCAAGCCAGTCCCAGAGCTGCACTTCCATTTTCTTTCTAAATGGGCACCCCACTGCAACTTTTGTGAATTACCCTCTTTAGCAATGTACATTTGGTTGAGGCATAGGTTCCTTCCAATATCATCAATAGGAAACTCCTCCTTTACCACTAATACTGCCTCCACTGCTTTAAAATAAGCATGGTCTTTGACCAGGTCCAGCAAAGGCACTGTAAAATTTACACTTCAGCAGTATAATTCCAGTGTTGCATTGAAGGACCTTTTGGATTTTGTCAGTGAATTGCAATAATTGTAACATAAATTGTGATGCTAAAATAATTAAATATAGTAGGTGAATATAAAAATCCTCAAAATCATTTCCTGTTGTATAAACATTTGGGAGGATTCACAAAGCATTTGTGCTTGGCACATCTCAGCTGCCCCAGTGCAAATGAAATGTGCCAAGCCCAAACTGTCGTATTCACAGAAGATGCACCAGATGATGCACCAGGTGTATCCCCTCTATGAATACTACAGTTGCACTCAACCCGAGATGTGCTGGTGCAACCCCCTGGTCAGGCTGGGAAACCAGTGGGACAGTGCATCTCCAGATGTGCTGTGCCTAAGATTGGGATTCACAGCCCCAGACACACAAATGGGGCCATTAGGCATGCAAGGTGCATTGGAACCATTTGTTTGTTTTTCTTTTTGTTTGTTTTTTTCCATTGTTTAACCACGTGAGACATACTAAGCTGAAAGCTTATTTACAGGTGCAACCTGGGAGCACAGGGAAGTTAAGTGACTTGCTCAGGGTCACACAGTATGCATGTGGGGGCTGTAGGATTCAAACCCAGGTCTCCAGATTTGCAGCTCAGAGCCTTAAACCACAGCGCTATACTGTGGTATTCACAGAAGATGACTTGCATGTCATTATGGCCCCATTTGCATGAAGCCTGCAGGGATGCACCTGGCAGAATGAGCCGGGCTCCCTGCAAGGGCTGTGTGCAGGAAAGTCCACACACAGAATCCCCGGTAGTCAAGTGGCACTCACCCCCCTCCCTGCCTATAATCCCTTACATCTGTATGTGTGTCACAACTCCCTGGTAGTCCAGTGATCCTCCCTCCCTGCCCATATCCCCATAATATAGAACCCTAGTCCACAATCCCTGGTAGTCTTGTGGTACCCCCCCCCCACCTTTCCCCAACCTGATCGCATAGTTCAACGATAGTCTGAATTTTCCCTGGTGGTCCAGTGGACCCTCCCCACCCACTCAGGCACCTCCCACACCACTCCCCCCATCCCAGCAAGTGCCAAAAGCTGGCGGGCAGCACAACCCACCCACATACCGCCGAGGCTGCCCACCGACTGTACTGTCAGCGAATGACAGCATACAGTATGCCTGTAAGCCCATTGGTCGACCCTGTTGACCAATGGGCTTGCAGTGTGTACTGTAAGGTTTCATTCACAACTGTGTGAAAGACAGTACCAAGGACATAGTACCAGATGATCTTTAGGTGGGATCCAATTCAGGCTGCTGTATAACTGACACCGATGCATGAGGCATTGTGAGTAGAGAGCAAATCGATATATATATATTATTATAGGTGGTATCCTATATATGCAGGCAGGCTTTGGTAATGACAATGTAGGTCACTGAAGTGAAAGTTAGTGCAGGGAGAAGAACACGTCGGGTGATAGCAGTTTTGGCAGAGGGAGTGAGGGCATAACTTGTCTTATAGGCCAGGGCAAGTTTGCAATGGACCACTTTGCATGTAATGGAGATGTACTGATTAAAGTTCAATGAAGGATCAAGAGTATCCCATCCATTAAATGTATTTACATTTTTAAGGGGCAGATTATCAAAGCAGTAGATGGACAGTTGTCCTGGGCTTTTACTTAGTCTTGGAGAAGAGCCCAATAGAAAGGAGTGAGATTTGTCAGTATTTAGTACCAGCTTATTATTGGAGAGCCAGTTGTGAAGGCAGCAGAGATATGATGTAAGAGTAGTATTCAGGGTAGAGAGGTGTTTAAAACTGGTATAGAGAACCAGCTCATCAGTGTATAAAAGGGTGGAGCACGAAGAGATGTTAGAGGTTATGTCATTAATGAAAATGAAAAATAACAGAGAACCAAGTATAGAGCCTTGGGGTACACCAATGTAGAGAAATTTGATGTACTTGACAAAATTGCAGCCTGTTTGTTAGATAACTCAGGTACCAAGTTGCCACTTGAGTAGAGAATGCAAGAGAGAACATTTTTCATGTGAGGTGGAAGTGATCAAATTGATCAAGGGTCTTGGTGAGGTCAATAAAGACCACATCCGTAAGAAGACTGTTATCCATTGCAATCTTAGCATTGCTTATGAATTGAAGAAGGGCAGTGGTAGTACTGTGACCCTTTCTTAAACCTTCTTGCTTGACACCCAGCCCCTCAAAAAATGTTTGTTGCTTGAACAAAGGATTGAGAAGATGGAGAACAGAAATCATTGTAATAACATCCTGCTGCACAGAGGACCCAAAGAGACCAGGTCAGAAGACTTGAATTTATTCATGATTTATTCATGAAAGATTTTGTCAGAGAAATTCTGGGTTTCACTCCTAACAAGCAAGTCAACACCATTCTTGCCCACTGAGTTATGGTCCCAGTTCAAAAAGGCCCAAAAAGCTTGGTCCAGATAATTTGTGATGGCCTTTTCAGTCGTTCAAGTTAAAGTCATTAGGAAATGAGTTTTACATTATTAACTGCCATCCTGTTTTCCTTTCCATGACAGGTACAGCAGTAGCTAGTGCTCTTTCTTTTTATATTTTATGACATTCCATGGCATCAGTTATATCTTTCCACGCTGTTCATCTGAATGTCTTTGAATGGTGTTACTGATGTTATGGAATGTTCAGACAGTCTGGAAAGAGAGAGCAGCAACTGCCAAGAAGGCAGGGATTCAGAGTAGTTACCATGATAAAACAACAGATAATTAAAATAAAGGTCAACACATTACAGATATTGGATAGACACTTATAAAGGGAAAACAAGAGGGCATCTAAAGGTGTCAAAACTATTTCCTATCACTTTTAAAAGAAGGAGTCTTTAAAAAACATTGCCTAAAAAAGAAATCCAACTCAGTGACACTTGATTATTTCGGGACCATGACTTCACCACACCTATTATTTCCTACTGTAAACAAGTACTGTACTAGTGTTCCAAAAACTCAAACAACAAGGAATTAAATCTTATCTCAAATACCCAGCCCACTTAAAGTGATTACTCCTGGAGGATCAAAAAAAAATTCACTGAATTAGAGGATGCCAATGACTACTTAGCCACAGTGGGATTAAACTTGAAGATGCTATGCTTACTTTTCAAAAACAAGATCTTGCAGGACAGGCCTGATGGAAAGAAAGGGGGCCTCTCACTACCATTGCCCATGAGAGGAAAATCTTCAGGATGTGGGATTCCCTGGAAAACAAACAGAAATTTGACCATTCCAGCAGTTCCAGTGGATCAGCTCACCCTTCCAATGCCAGACCTCACCATTTACTTCAACTGGGATGTGAGAGCTCTTGGAGTACATTGCTTTAAAAACTTTGTGTTTCAGGCTTTGTAACAAAACTGACAATATTTTGTCTGGATGCCTTTTTATTAAGCTCTTGGAATACACAGTGAAGAAAAGAGGGTTACTAGCGGGGTACCGCAGGGTTCAGTACTGGGACCGGTCCTTTTTAATGTCTTTATAAGTGATATTGCAGAGGAACTGGAAGGAAAAATATGTCTCTTTGCAGATGACACAAAGATCTGCAACAAGGTTGATACACAAGATGGAGTGGAAACGATGAGAAGGGACTTGGCAAGGTTGGAGGAATGGTCAAATGTATGGCAGCTCAGATTCAATGCAAAGAAGTGCAAGGTAATGCACATGGGAAACAAAACCCAGGGGAGACACAGTGGGGGTGAGATACTGACAACAGTAAAATGGAAAGGAACCTGGGGTAATTTTATCAGATGACCTAAAGGTGGGCAAGCAATGTGAGAAGGCAGTAAGGAAGGCTGGGGGGATACTGGGATGCATAGGAAGAGGCATCAATAGTAGAAAACAGGAAGTTGTTATCCCTCTGTACAGACAGTTGGTGAGACCCCATCTGGAGTATTGTGTGCAGTTCTGGAGACCCCATCTCTGCAAAGACATAGACAGAGTGGAGACTGTCCAGAGGAGGGCAACCAAAATGGTGCAGGGTCTGCACCAGAAGACATACAAAGAAAGACTAAAGGAGCTTAATATGTATACCCTTGAGGAAAGAAGGGAGAGAGGGGACATGATGGAAACTTTCAAGTAGCTCAAGGGAATCAATAAATTCCAATAGGGTAGCATCTTTCAGAAAAAGAGGTGTGCAAGAACAAGGGGGCACAATTTGAAGATAGAGGGGGGACGGCTCAGAGGTAATGTGAGGAAGTATTTTTTCACAGAGAGGATTGGATGGATGGAACAGCCTCCTGAGGAGGTCGTGGAGTCAAGAACAGTGGAGGAATTCAAGAATGCATGGGACAGACATAAGGCAGTCCTAGTTGGGGGGGTAGGAGGAAGTAAGCTGTTGATTAACTAGGATCTGCAGCTTATCTGTTAGGTAGGAAAATGGGCAGACTAGGTGGGCCAAGCGGTCCTTATCTGCCGTCAGATTCTATGTTTCTATGTTTCTATGTTTTGGACAGAGGACCTTAATCAGGGTTGGCAGGGCTGCATAACAACACTTAGGCTCAATACGCTGTATACTACCTTTTCATATTGCTGTTGTTAAGGATTGCTGCTGACAAGCTCTTTCCTGGTTAACTTTGGAAGAGATAACTGTGGTGTGGTGGGTGAAGGGCAGGGGCCCTAGCTATGCTGGGTGTTTTGCCTTGTTTGGCTGGGGTTTTGGGCTGTGTAGGGCAGACTCCTGCTATTCCAGGAGGCTACTAGTCCCTTAATGATTAGAAATGTTTTTATTTTGCTTCTGTGTGGACTGGCTCATGGTTTCTCACATATTTGGGGCCCATAGTGTATAATGCATAAATCTTAAAAGCCACTGTGGGATGCACAGCACTACAGCATGGCAGTTATGTGGCTTCTGGAGACAAGGACTGGTATAGTCACATGGGTTAAAACTGCTCTTCTGTTCTATGTAATAATCTTAATATCTGCAACCAGTTTTCTGAAGAGTTCCTAGGTGGCCAAGAGAAGCAATGGTAGCCTGGACTTTTTCAGTAGAAGGGCATATCTCTATTCTGCAATAACTGATTGAGGCAGAGATGTCCTGATCAAGGACTTTGCTTGTAGAGAAACGTACAGTGATATTGTGAGGCCTGTTGGTCAGACTTTTGGTTTAGGCTTATAGAGGGGGATACAGAGTGCAGCAGCTTAGCATCTGGGGCCCCCGGTGGGGGGATGGATGGAGGATGCTGCCAGTCATAAGCCAGTCATAAGTTGTATGGGGTTATGTCAGGTGTGGTGCTAGGGACTCAGCTGGGGAGTGAGGAAAAACCAGATATATCTACAAAGAGTGACCCTGTGCTGTACTCCTCTGTTTTTTCATTAGGCTTCTTAATTATCTAATGTTGGGGGCAAGTATACTACCCCACCAATTACACTACACATATAAAGCATTATGTGTTGGTCATAGGCCACTGGGAGGGACATTCTCCCAAATTATCCAAATTTCATGAGGTGTACTTTTACATTCGTGGACCTTTTCAGCCATGTATTTCACTTCTTGATACCACCATCTTTGTAGCTCCCCCGATTGGGGGTTCACTTTGCTTGGGTCTTCCCCCCACACCCCACAAGCCTGGACTGGCAGAGGGCATGGATTAGGTGGGTCACCATGAAACTAGGTTTTAGACTGCAAGGATTGATAACTCCTTCAGATATAGGTTACTATGTTATTACCTGAAACAGGTAGCTTCTTGTTGCAGCACCTTGCGGTTTTAGTTTACTAGTCTTATGCATTAGTATCTGATTTCCACAGCTCAAGTACATCATTTTCCATTACTAAATGGCTGATCTAAAAGTAGTGATGTACAACATAAAAGGTATTAATAGTTCAGTAATACATATGAGAATGTTACAGAAACTGCAGAAGCAGTGAACCATAGTGGCTTCCCTGCAAAAGCCTGTTTGACAGGTCCTGACCATGTTAAAGAGCTGCTCAAGTCATTTGGCTAAAAGTGCTACATTGCAGAATTAGAATAAGCATATCCACAGTAAATCTTATACCAAAAAGTAGATTTCTATGTTACTTCATTTTAAAATTATTAGCCATTTTGTAACCCTGATTTGACTACCTGTTCAAAGAAAGCCTGTTCCAGTGAAGAGCTGCTGCTGCTGTCATCTAGGGACGTTACAGTTTATTCTTCCATGTCAGCAAGCTTATAGGACCTGTTTCTCTAAAGCTGTAAAGATCATGTGCAATGGGTTTCATAAGTAAAACAGGCAGCATGAGTTAGTAAACATTGTTTTAAAAACTTTGTGTTTCAGGCTTTGTAACAAAACTGACAATATTTTGTCTGGGTGCCTTTTTATTGAGGTTCTTTTGCTGAATACTGGATCGTAGCACACTGTGAGGTTTGCATACTGAATACGTTTCTGATGAAAGGCTGAGCTCATTCACACCTATCAGTCAATTGAGGCAACTTCTAAGAATGGAAATTTAAAACAATTATCTCATCTCCTTGTTAATGGGGATGGGGCAAACTCATCTATGTTCTACTCTAAATTACAATAATCATTTTACTAGAGCTAACACTTCCAGCCCTTGTAGGAATTAACACGTACTGTATAAGGCCCCTATTAAAACATACTGTAAAGCAGACAATGTCAAACAGCAATAAAATTAGTAGCACTCTTAACTGGCTTCAGCAGTCTGGAGGCATGCTGACTTAGTATCCAGCAACACTGGTGAAATGGACCACACAAAACAGCATTAAATAATACAATTTTATCAACTTTGTTACAAAACCTGGAACATATATAGTATTTATAGCAATGTTTACTGACTAGTGCTGTCTGTTTTACTTGTGAAAACCATTGCACATGATCCTTACAACTTTGGAGAAATGGGTCTTATAAGCTTGATGACAGTCATTACTAGACTTTGAGCTCCCTACATGACATCATTAGCAGCTCTTTACTGACACCTGCTTTTATTGCACAGGTAGTGCAATCAAAGTTAAAAATGGCTAAATAACTTTAAAACCAAGTAACGTAAAAATCTAGTTTTTGGTATGAGATTTACTGGGAGTATGCTTATTTGGATTCTGCAATGCAGCGCTTTTGGTGTCAATGGCTCTTTAAGGTCCAAAGAGCCTGGGTTACATAGAAACATAGAAACATAGAAGTTGACGGCAGATAAGGACCGCAAGGCCCATCCAGTCTGCCCATTTCTTTTTCTACCTTATAAATGTGCCATCGGCCTTTGCTCTGTCAGTGACCTATCTATTCATAGTCATTTGTATTGCTCCCTTATGCCTATCCCATGCCTGTTTGAAGCCCTGCACTGTATTCATAGCCACCACTTCTTGTGGTAAGCCATTCCATGCATCTACCACCTTTTCTGTGAAAAGAATTCCTCACATTCCTCCTTAATCGCCTCCTCTAATCTCATGCTGTGACCTCTTGTCCTGCTATTTTTCTTGTATTTAAACATGTTAGACTCTTTTCACCTTGTTTATGCCCTTAAGGTGTTTAAATGTCTCGATCATATCACCTCTCTCCTCCTTTGCTCAAGGGTATACATATTGAGCTCCGTTAATCTGTCCTCATATGTCTTCTGATGCAGTCCCTGCACCATTTTGGTTGCCCTTCTCTGGACTGCCTCAATTTGGTTAATGTCCTTGTGAAGGTGTGGCCTCCAATACTGCACGCAGTACTCCAGATGGGGCCTAACCAATGTCTTGTACAGAGGGATTATTACCTCCCTCTTACGACTTGTGATACCCCTACTAATACACCCTAACTCTTTGCCTTACCTACTGCTTAGAGGTCTGCTTGGATGATTTTAGGTCATCAGTGATGATGATGCCCAAGTCTCTTTCTTCCTTTGTGACTGTAGCAACTCCTCCCAGCCTATAAGTGGCTTCAGGGTTTCTCTTCCCATGTGCATGATTTTGCACTTCTTTGCATTAAATCCCAGTTGCCACTCTTCTGACCATTCTGCTAGTTTATCCAGATCTCTTCTCATTCTGCCCACCCCATCTGGATCATCTACTCTGTTGCAGATCTTGGTGTCATCTGCAAACAGACAAGCCTTACCCTCTAGTCCATCTGTGAGGTCACTAATGAAGATGTTGAATAGGACTGGCCCCAGGACTGATCCCTGAGGTACCCCACTTGTGACTTGCATCTCTTCTGACTGTATACCATTTACCACCACTCTCTGTTTTCTGCCAGTCAACCAGTTTGCCACCCAGTTGACCAACTTCTGACCCACCCCGAGCCTACCTAGCTTATTTATCAATCTTCTATGTGGAACAGTGTCAAAGCTTTGCTGAAGTCAAGGTAGCGACATCAACTGCTCCCCTTGGTCCACCACTCTGGTTACCCAGTCAAAGAAATCTATGAGATTAGTTTGACAGGACCTTCCTTTGTAAACCCATGCTGTCTTGGATCCTGTGCCCCTATGGATTCCAGGTGTTGCACTATCCTTTCCTTAAGGAGTGCCTCCATAATCTTGCCCACTACTGAGGTAAGACTGACCGGTCTGTAGTTCCGCCTCCTCCCTGCTACCACTCTTGTGGATGGGATCACATGAGCCTTCTCCAGTCTTCTGGGACCTCTCCTGTGCTCAGAGACTCACTAAACAATTCTGCTAATGGCTCTGCTAGTTCCTCCTTTAGCTCCTTAAGTACCCCTGGGATGTATGCCATCAGGTCCCATTGCCTATGCACCCTGAGCTTAGCAAGCTCTTGTAGGACCCTTCTTTGTGAAGGAGAAGTGCTCACCTCCCTCCCCTGTGTCCATGATGCTGAGCTGTGGTCCTGCCCTACCTTCTCTTCAGTAAATACTGAGCAAAAGTATCTATTTAGGATAGATGCCTTTACAGGTCCTCCTCCTCACATGCTCCCTTTCTCCATTAAGCTTAGCAATACCCCTCTGGACTTTCTCCTTTCACTAATGTATCTATAGAAAGTCTTGTCACCTTCTTTACTGTTCGTGCTAGTGTTTCCTCAGTTTGGGACTTTGCCTGCCTTACTGCCTTACCTGCTTCCCTTAGGGCAGTTTGGTATGCCTCCTATCTTCATCCCGCTGTGTTCCCTTATATTTTCTGAAGGCCAGCCTTTGGCTCTGACCTTTTCTGCTACTGTATTTGAGAACCAAAGTGGTTTCCTTCTTCTTTGCACTTCCTTTTCTGTCTAACACAATGGGATGTTGCTTCAAGTATTGTATCCTTAATGCTTGCCCACTTTGCCTGTACCTCCTCACCTGTGTTTCTTTTGCCAGGGCTAGCTTAACTCTGTTGGCCATCTTATCAAAGTCAGCTCCTCTGAAGTCCCATATTTTGCTTTGGAATGGGATGATTTAGATGTAGTAGCCAAATTGAACCATACCATGTGATGGTCACTTGCCCCAGGTGACCTTCTACCTGGAGATCTGTGATCCCTTCTTTGTTAGTCAGTACTAGATCTAGGATAGCCCTGTCTCTTGTGGGTTGCTGTACCAGTTGTTTGAGGCCCTCCCCTGCAGGGAATCCACTATGAGTCTAGTTCTGGCAGATGTTCCTGCTGGTATTGACCAATCTGTATCTGGCATGTTGAAGTCTCCCATTATCAGAACCTCCCTTTAGCTGTCATGTTTTGTATATCTTCTAACAGTAATGTGTCTATGTCCTCCCTCTGGTCTGGGGGCCTGTAGACAACCCCAGTTCTTATGGCTGTCCCATTTCCTGTTTCCAGGGTGACCCACAGTTCTTCTGGCTCCTTATGTGTATTCTGAATTTCTGTAGCTTTGATATTTTCATTAACATACAGGGCACCCTCCTCTTTTGCACCTCGGTCTCTTCTGAACAATACATAGCCAGGTACTGAAGTCTCCTATGTGGTTACTGGTAAACCACGTCTCACTAATTGCTACTATGTCCAGTTTAGCCTCTGACATTATTGCCTGCAGGTCTGGATCTTATTTCCCAGGCTGTGAGCATTTGTGTACATGATTTTCCATTGGCCAGATTTTGGTGTGTTAGTTGTTGGGTGAAGTTTGGCATTACCCTGTGCATCGTATGGGAAACAAACCTTTTCTTACCTGGTGATGCAAAATGAACGGCAAACACGCTGAATTTCTGTTTGACCACTAGCTGAGGGGAGGGGTGTTCTTCCCATTCGACGTATGGGTGCTGCACCTCTCCCCATTTGCTAGTTTAAATATTCTGCAAAGGCGTCAAACTTCTGCCCCAATGCACTGACTCCCTCTTTAGTCAGATGCAGTCCATCAAATTTAAGAACTTCGCTCCCAGAACTGTTGCCAGTTCCCTACAAATCTGTGTCCTTTCCCTGGCACCAGTCCTTGAGCCACGTGTTTAGCTCCTATCCCCTTCTTCTGACCTTCCGTCCATCTGCTCCTTCTCCCAGACTGGCAGGATCTCAGAGAAGGAGATGCCGACGAAATAGATGATAGTTTGTCACCCAGCCTAGTCAGGTGTTCCTTGGTCTCCACAACTGACCGGCTGGCGAGATCATTAGTCCCTATGTGTACTAGGACATCAATGTTTTCTCCTGCTTTGTGAACAATTTTAGCAATGCGGTCAGTGTCTCTCCATGCTGATGTACCTGGGAGACATCTGACCATCACCTCTGGCTGGAGATGGGTATCAACTCCCCGAATCATGGAGTCTCCTATGATCAGAAGTTTTTTGGATTTCCTTTGTGCTTGTTTAGTTTTGGTTCCTGATTTGGGTGAGTATTGTTGTGCTAGCTCCTGTGCCACAGTGTCCTGCTCTGCAGTGTCTTCTGCCTCTTTATTTGATTTCAGAGATAGAGGCAGATACCTGTTTGTAGTGTTTATATGTTTTTGGAGGTAATGTGTTGGAGAGCAGAGAGTGATGGGGCACCTGATTTGTTCCTCCTAACCACCTGCCAACCTCCTGGACCAACTACCTCTGCGGTCGAGGTTTTTCTGTTGGATGCTGGGGAAATGGCGGGTGGTTCTTATAATGTATTTCCTCTTCAATATGAAATTTGAGGCGTGCAATCTCTGCCCATGCTGCCTGGAGCTGAGACCTAAGATCTCCAAAGGCCCAGCATGTAGGACAGTGTCCTAAATCCTGTAAGACTGTCCTTCTGAAAATTGTTCCACAGTACCTGCAGTTAATGAAATCCATTCCAAATAAGTTGCTGGGTTTGTAACCTAGTCAGAGTAATTAGAAGGAAAAAAAAAATGTAAGTAATGGTTTAATTGTGCTTTGTTTAACTTGTTATAACAAGTTAAATTACTAGTGCCCTGTAAATGAGATCACCTTGTGGAGGCCCCACTGATCCGCCCCTTCCTGCTCTGCCACAGGAAATGTCACAACTGTGGTACCCTATAAAGGAGTGTAGCGTGGGGTGGTTGGGGATGGGGTGGGTGGCTGGGCCTTCCCTGCCTAAAAAGAAGAACCACGGACGAAAGAACAAGGAGGTAAGAGCAGAAACAATCAGTCAACAACAAATGCAGTAACCCTGAAAGCTTATCCTAATGTTAGATAAAACTGTAAAACCTGTAAAGCACCACCTGTAATAATTTCAGAGAAGATATCCCTGTAAGAAACACTTTGCTCCAGAGAAAATAAAGCAGTAACAGAAGATATACCTTGCAAAAGACAATTTGAATCAGAAGATTACAGCAGTAATCTGTTAGCACACACCTGTAGGCACACCTTGTAATAATGCAGAAGAAGGTATACCAGCAACAACAATTTGAATCAGAGAAAAATAAAGCAATGAAATGTTAGCAACAAACAGTAGCAATCCCTGTGAGTAAAAAATAAAAACACCACCACACAGTAAATCTGCTTAGCCAAACTAAGTCTTAATCCTTCTCCCTTGCTCTGGTAAGTTTCTCTACTCTGCCTTTCAAGCAGTCTTAGAAAGAAAGAGCTCAGGTGAAGCTAGGTGCCTTGGCCAGCAAACCAAGTCTTCTTAGTTAGAGAGGTTTATGGCCCCCAATATGAAATGCACCCACACAGAAGGAATATTACAATTTTAATCCAGTTTTGCCCCTTTGCAAGTTAATATGGTATATACAGACTTGAGAGGGCCAGTTTGTAAAACTTGGGGGTCAAATAGGGGGGCAGAACTGTGTTCTACTTAATGTGTACACTACTAATGAAGAGGCAGACCATGGAGTTTTCTTTTAAAAAGTTCTGAGGGAAAGCCAGCCTGCCAGCGCAGCAGTAGTGCTACCACTTGCGATGCCGGCAACCTTGGTTCAAGAATGACACTGGGTCATCAGAGGGCTGGCTGGGGGAGGAAGACTGAGGATCCCACAGGATACTCTCCTTCTCTGTGGATGGAGGGTGGATCACTGCTGTTGCATGACCGCCACCTGTGTGACCACAGGTGATGGGGTAGGCAGGAGTGTATTTCTAGGGATGGGGACCACTGATTGGCTAGACATCCTTGCACCCTCAGCATGATCATGTCCATCAGTCAAGCACCTCCATAACATGAAACTAGAAAAACAGCTGAGCCCTATGAGGCTCTGGGCAGCCCACAGACCCTGCACTCCGTCAGTCTAGGTGTACTCAATGGGCACAAAAGTATGCTTACTGAGGGATCTGGTTAAGCCAGAAGTCCACCACCATGGGAAGTGAACACCACTGGGCTACACCCATGGAACCAGGTAAGCACTGGGAGATGGTGGGTGAGGTGGGGTCGGGGCCACAAAAAAGCCATAAGACGTACTGAGCAACACTGTGGTTGATCCCCATAGCCTGATCATAGTAGATGAGCATTTAAACTCTGTTCTGAATCCTGGCATGGATAAATCAGGGGTAGGAGGTCACTTTCAATCCAAATCCGGGAAATTGTTAAGTTGCCTGACTTCCAAGATAGGTCTGGTCAAGGTATGGCAGTTTATACACCTCACACTCTGAGACTACTCCTTTTTTCATCACAGAATAATACTTGTATCAGCATAGACATTTCTAACCCTCTCTGCCCTTTGGGTTCATATGGGGATGTCCTGTACAATAGGATCTATCACAGCCTCTAACCATTCCCCAATACAACTGCGGCTTTCCACTCTTCTATTTCAGTAAGATAATCTTCCACACAATGTCAGCTTTTTGAATCCTTTTTTTCCCACAAAGCTGTTTATCTCCATCAGTAATCTGACCAGCCCCCCTCCCATCTGGAATGGTCACCCGGCCACATCACCCAACTTCTCTGGGACTTACCTTCTTTGGTGGTTCTGCCACAGTACCCAGGGTCAGAGGTGCTCTAGTCATTGGAGAGGGACCTGTGAGAGCTTGAACCATCACTATGTTATGGTCAGATGGGTTTTTCTTCCTATTTTCTCACCATTGGACCCACACATGTGCAGTGATGGATGCATGTGCTTACTTCGTTTCTACAGAGAAGCCCCCAGTGTACATCACCAAGGTGCTGCCACCCAGATTCATCTAGATGTCAGGAATGCAGAGGGATGTGTAGTCCCCTTTCCTCAAGGGAGAAGACCTGCCCTATGGAACATAATCCTCCCTCCCTGACAAGTGCATAAATAACCCAGGTCCATTCCTGAACCTGGGTCATCGGCATGGTGAAAAGTAAGGATCACATCACCTTAGCCTTCTGTATCCTTGTGACAGATTAGCCTTTTGAATCTTGATGAATCTTGAGGCATTTAAATAATTTTTGCAGGCAAAAATAGAAGATTTTCTCAATATTAATGCAAAAGGGGGAGCCCACACCTGTGATTTATTAGGATGCATGTAAGAACGCAATCACAGGGACAATAATAAGCTATGAAGCAGAAAAAAAGAAAGAATAGCTAAAAGAGTGGCCTTAGAGAAAGAAATAGCAGAGCTATAATTTGAGTATAAAACAGTACTTAATGAGAAGGATAAACAGTTATTAAATAAGAAAAGGAAGTCAGTGAGCTGCCATCAAGAAGAACAAATAGAGGGCAGCCGCCACTGCTCAATATGCTATAAGCACAGCAACCAAACAGGTCAGCTGCTGACTTGCCAGATCCATCAACAAGAGGCGATCATGGTGGTGCCTTGTATCAAAAGACATGAAGATGGGTCCCTACAATTTACTTTATGGAAATTCAGCAGGCCTTTGCAGAATTGTACAGAGGCTGTACAGGGTGGAACAGCAACTGGACAGCCTGGAGAATGTGCATAGGCGTCTGGAGGGATTGCTAATTCCAAATCTTGAGGAGGAAGACAGTATATCCCTGGAATCTCTGATTACCCCATAAGAAGTAGAAGATAAAATTAAAGAACAATAAAGCTCCAGGGGTGGATGGGTATCCAGCCAAATACTATCAGACCTTTTGCTTAGAGGCAATACTCAACTTGACAAAGGTCTACAACCACATCTTGAGGGAGACAAGACAGATCCCACCTTGGCACTAAGCATAGATATCAATTATATCTAAACTGGGCAAAACCTGGAGGATT
Organism: Neoceratodus forsteri; assembly: GCA_016271365.2. Classification (NCBI taxonomy): domain Eukaryota; kingdom Metazoa; phylum Chordata; order Ceratodontiformes; family Ceratodontidae; genus Neoceratodus; species Neoceratodus forsteri. Next base: position 310,911,744 of record CM028134.1, on the reverse strand, counting down.
GTGAATCCTTATGGCAGGATAACAAATGGGGTGGCTTCTGGGGAACACTCTGAAGGAGAACACTTTAGACACCAGTTACAATAAAATGAAATCAGCTTTACTTTCAGTAACAGAATAAAACAAAGAACAAACAGGTTGTATTCTTCTTAGCAAACAATTCAGTTCAATCTCTTTCTGTCTCCATCTAACTGAAACAGAAAATCTTCTGCTTTCTCATCTACCCCTCATTATTTGGCTCAGGTGTTGCTTGTCAACACCCCACCTTAGAGACAACCATTAAGTAAAACATCCAATGAAATTAGGTCTTAAAGAACCAACTTTAACCCAAAAGGAGTTTGGTACAAAACAAATCCCATGACATTCAGAGTCAAAACCTATGTTACCTGTGTTGCAGGGTTGTGAAAACTTTTATGAATAAAAGGAGCATGACAGACATACACTCTATCACATACTCCACCTCAGAGTCATGCCCATGGCATGCTTGGTAAGGGTCAGAGACCCACCTTCCCGAGAGAGAAAAATCTGCATTACCATACTGTGTACCTGCACAAGGTTTCCACACATCAGCATGGTAACTTTTGTTTCCTTTTTTCTGTTTAGTTGTAAGACTTTGTAATCAACCAGCTCCTTTGTAATCAACCATCCCCACCTTTCTGAGGTCCTTATATGGTCCCTGCCATTTAGCTAGGAGGATACTCTCAAAGCTAGGCAACAGAAGGAGTACTTTGTTGCTGAACTTCAACTCCTGTAACCTGGCCTATTGATCATAGTGCCCTGACTGGGTTTGCAGTGCTTTTATTTATTTTTTTGGCAAATCTGCAAACCATGTCAGATGTTTCTCTCATTTGCAATACTTACTGAAGCACATTAAAGACTATGTGCCTGTTCTTCCCACATCTCCTTTACTAGAGTCGACATCCCTCAAGGTTGTTACCTGTACAACAGTTCCAGTTACCCACCCGACAGTGACATTTCACCAGCGAGGTTCCCCACAACAACTACAGTGCCATGCTGCTGTGGGGAACCCGCTGGAACTTGTCGCACTCTGTCAGGGGTCCTGCACCCCCCAATCAGCTCTGACTTGGAGTTGATAATCCTAATGTGGGGGGAAGCATGGGGCACAGCCCCCTGCATGGGGGGTTTGGGGTGCAAAGCCCCCCTAAGAAAACACAGACAGCCAGTGGGAACTGGCAACTGACTGCAGAATGTGTTCGACCTGCCGTTTTTGCTGACGGGGCATTTGACAAATATTTTGTCAAGCACCCATCGTGGATCCCAACAGTTCAAATGGCAATAAACAGTGAATGACTCGGGCACCTCCCGAATGGCAAACATCAATTCATCCCAGTTTTTTACTACAGCTGACAAAAATTTAGATAACATACAGTACCTTTTAAGGATATATTAAAACATTCCACTAAGCAGTCAGTCTGTGGGTGATACATTGATGTCCAGATGGACTTAACCTTCAGTAAAGCTTACACCTCCCTTGTAAGATTTGACATAGAGTTAAAGCCTTGATCAGTTAGGATCTCCTTGGTAGCCCAACTCGGGAAAATACTTAAATTCTTTTGACACTAAATGGGATGTTGTAGAATGTAGGGGAATAGCCTCCAGGTAAAGGGTGGCATAGTTCAAAATAAGTAATATATACTGATACCAGATGTACTCTTCAACCTCAGTTCTTTAAAATTGATTTTGACTATGGGAATAGATATCAAAGGGGCCCTTTCTATACTTCCGGTGGGCACCAACTGACACTTAGGGCTGGAAGCACAAAATTCTGTTACTTCCATCATTTACCTAGCCATAAGAGCCAGGCAAGTATTCATGCCTTGGTTTTCTCCCTGCCTAAATGACTCGTAGTAAGTATAGTATGGACAAGCCCCAGTACCTCCCTTCTTGCAGATCTGGGAGCCACTAACTGGTTACATAAAGTCGAAATGTGTTTCTTGGGTTCTACCTGCTTAAATATATCATCCTTCTGTTCAAACCTTAGAAAACATTGTTGCATTTTGTTCACCTACTCTTTTACCATTTACCACAGCTAAGTTCTTATAGGCATTCCTGAGATTCTCATCAGCCTTTGTTCAGAAATAATGTTGGCTGGGATTTGAAAAATGTCCTGTCTGACTTCTAGAAGGATCTTATAACCTGCTGTAGAAGTGGATGCCATGTCCTCATCTATGTCAGTTCAGACCTTTCTTGAACTATGGTCCTTGTGGTCCCCAGCCCCTACAATCTCAGAGAGAGAGGGTCCCTTTCCTTTTTCTCCCTGTGGTTCTGACCCCAGGAATTCTTAGGCTTTCTTTATGGGCCAAATAGTTTAGTGTCAGTAAAGGAAAATGCATGTTCTTATCACTCTGTCTGTGTGACCTACTGTGGGCATGAACATTCGGATCTAGCACATCTGGTGCCATGTTTAGGGTGCCACGTCAAGATAGTGCCAGATTTTGGTGACTGTTAGTTGGAGGGACCCCCCCCCTTACTAAATATATAAACTCCAGGGGGCAGACCTCAGGGAGGGGCACAGAGAGGTCGCTCTAAATGACAGTCACTGAAATCTGGTGCTGTTTTGATGCGGCATCCTAAATACGGTGCCCTAGCAACGGTATATGTGGACATTCAGCATTGCTTTGCAGAAGGACATGAAACCATTCCCAATCTCAGCCCAAGACTACTGACTAGGAAATGGTTTTGGAAATTTACACCATTATTATTCCTGGCCAGTTGCCTACGTTTAACCATACTGGGGCGGTAAAGTATTTACGGGTATCCCTGTGCATGCAGGCAATATTTATGGGATCTCCCCACTGACCCAAGTTGGATCCTACTACAGATTCTTTAATCAATGTCTGCCAAAGTCAAGTTTAATTGCAGGAATTACTCCATTGAGAAGGCTCATTCACTAGGAGGTCCTGAACATAAATCAGTAACATATACATATATCAGCAACATGTACAGAGATCATAAGTCAGCAACATATACAGAGAGACAGCAGGGAAGAGGACAAACAGTATTGGAACATAATTAACATACAGTGCCAAGGTACAATTTATACATGACATATGCAATATATGCAAAATAAACAATATATACAATATTTACAAAGTAACACTATAAATTACCTTGAATTATAGGTGGCTGCCAGACTGAGAACTTGAACACAAAGCCCTGGTGAATAGAAGAGACTGAGGAAATAGAAAAAGGGATCAAGGTGGGACATAAGAGGAAAGGTGGGAGTGGGGAGAGTGAGGGAAAAGGAGGAGACAATGGATAAAAGGCTGTTGTCTCACAGGAAAATTTGGTTGCATAACCAGACAGACAAGAGACAGGAAAAGAATAGAACAGAACAGATCCCTGCATTTAAATGTTTTCTCTATAACAACTGGGACAGAGTCCAATTTCACCCTGTCACATATACCCCCCCAAGAGGGAACCCGTTTTATCAAACAGGTTTCTGAACCTTTCTATTAATTCTCTACTAACATTTGCTGCTTTCAGAATTTAAGCACATGTGCATTATCATTTTTTTTCTATAACAGTACAGCAAACAGTAAAGTTCAAACTCATACATTTGTTGTTCAACCTTCAGAACCTTCAAATCCTGATCCATACCTTGACAGAAAATCAGCATTGCTATTCTCTTTACCAGATTTGTGTATCACCGTGAATTTAAATGGCTGTAGTGCCAGGTACCACCTTGTAATTCTGAATTTTTTATCTTTCATTTGGTTAAGCCAACAGAGAGGATTGTGATCTGTTACAAGAACAAAGTCAGTTCCTAGCAAATAAAACATAAGGGACTCCATGGCCCACTTTGCTGCTAAACATTCCTTTTCAATGGTGGAGTACCTTTTCTCTCTGTCATGCAACTTCCTGCTTATGTAACAAATTGGATGTTCTGTCACATCTACATTTTTTACTCAGGACTGCACCTAGACCTACCTCTGATGCATTTGTTTGTAACAAAAATGTTTTCTCAAAGTCTGGGCTTCTTAAAGCAGGAGCTGAACATAATGCAGCCTTAATGGCCCGAAAAGCTTCATCACAGTCTGGGGTCCATTTCATATTATTTGGGTACCGTTTCTTTGTGAGTTCAGTGAGGGGAGTAGATAACTCTGCAAAGTTGGGAACAAATCTCTGATAATAACCAGCCAGCCCTAAAAATGACCTGACATGTTTCTTTGTTTTAGGTACAGGGCTGTTAGCTATGGCTTCTATTTTAGAAATTGCTGGCCTAACTTCTCCATTTCCCAACACATAGCCCAGATATTTGGTTTCCTGCATGCTTAATGCACATTTCATAGGATTAATAGTGAGACCTGCATTTTTGATAGCTTGGATAACTGCTTGTAGGTGTTCCAGGTGCCCTTTCCAGTATGGACTGTACACCACAATGTCATCCACATATGCAGCACAATAACCAGTGTGAGGGGATAAAATTGCATCCATGGACCACTGGAATGTAGCTGGCACAACATGTAAACCAAATGGCATGGTGGTGAACTGACAGAATCCAACAGGAGTGGTAAATGCAGTTTTGTCCCTGGATTCTTTAGCTAACGGGATTTGCCAGTTAATCTTAGTGAGCTCGAGGGTACTGATATACTTTACACTCCCCAGTCTGTCCACTCCATCATGGTATCCCATGAGGGCATGAGAAAGACACCATCGGTAACAACGACCCGCTCCCCAGTGAATCCCTCACGGCAATGGGATCGTAGGGCGGCTGGATGGGGGGTTGGTGAAAATAGTGACAGGATGTCGCTATATGTATATGTGCAGGGAGGAAGTGAGCACACTGAGCATGGGCTGGGGAGGCACAGAGGAGATGTAGGGGTGGCACTGCAGTGGGCTGCTGAGCTGCGTTGTGGTGACGGGGGTTGGTCCGTGGCTTCAGCGGGTGAGGTACTGGGTTTGGGTCCGGGCACTGGTGCAGTTTTATTGTGCCGGCCTGAACCTTTTATTTTTCATATTTCACCCCTGACCTACCCCGAGTTGAGAATCCTTTAGTAGGGGGGTGCGGTTGGCAAAGCTCCCCACGGGTGGGGTGCAGCCCCACCACATAAAACATTAAAAAGTAAGTCCCCAGGGCTGTTTTCTGGTGCACTGGAGTGTCAGAGTGCCAAAAATGTTTTCTGCACTCTAGACTTCTTGATAATGGTGATCACCTTTAGGCTTTCACCGTTATCACATAGAACCCCAAATCATCTATTCTGGGCATAGCATAACTGTCTGATTCTGACACTTGATTAAGTTTCCTAAAATCAAGGCAGATTCTAACACCACCTTCTTTTTTGTTTCCATTGGAGATGACCAAGCACTCCTCAATTCCTCTATGATACCCAATTATTTAATTTTTTGTATTTCCTTAACCATGTCAGCTCTTAACCGCTCTGGTAACTTGTATATCTTTTGCCTAATAGGATGAGCATTCCCTGTCACTATTACATGCTCAACCCCTTTTGCTTGGCCTGGTACTGTGGTAAAAGTACTGTTAGATGTCGTTAGCACATTATGAATGTCTGCAGTTTGTTCTGAGGTTAAGGAAACATTCACCTTTACAGCATCAGCAGTTACAGAGTGTTCCAGTCTATCATAAGCTACATCAATATCTTCTTTATCAGTTTCTGGTAAAACTAGAAAAGCAGCTTCTGCATTTTTTCAACCCATTTCTTGAGGAGGTTAGCATGGTATATCTTAGTAAGATTATTTCTGTCAGGGGTCTCAGTCTCTTACTTAACAGTGCCAGCATGTCTAAGAACCTTATAAGGCCCTTGCCACTTCATTAACATTTTATTTTCTGTTGTGGGCAACAGTAGCAAAGCCTTTTCACCTAGCTCGAAAGCGTTTTATTTTACCCCATGGTCATAATATACCTTCTGCTGGTTTTGGGACTCTTCCTGATTTCTATGGGCAATTTCAACATATTTTGCCAGCTTCTTTCTTAGGGCACACATATAAGAAGTTATAGATTGTTTCTGAGTGGGGTTATATTCCCATGTTTCTTTTATCACATCCAGTGGCCCTCTTGGCTGCCAACCATACAGCATTTCAAATGGTGAATGCCTGTGGCACTTCTCTGTAAGCAAAAAGTAGGTAAGACAAGTATTTGTCCCAGTCTTTCCCTTCCCTTTTTATAAACCTTTTTAACGTGAGTTTTATGGTTTGATTAAAACTCTCAACAAAACCATCTATCTGAGGGTGATCGGGGAAGGTTCGTATGGCAGTGATACCTAGTAGTCTGTACAGCTCCTTAAGTAATACAGTATCAAAATTATTACCCTGATTAGTAATAATTTTATTTAGGTGTGCCCACTCTGCTGAAAATTTTTGCAAGCTCTGCTGCCACTTTGAAGCTATAACAGTACGCATTGGAACTGCTTCTGGATATCGAGTAGCATAGTTGCATACTACCAGGATAAATCTATTACCCTTTTTACTTTTGTCTGAAGGACCAACCACACCCATTGCAATTCGCCCAAAAGGCACATCTATCAAGGGTAGGGGCACCAGGGGCACCTTGTCTTTTCTAGTGACTGGGGCTACTTTCTGACACTCAGCACAGGAATTACAGTAGATAGCAACATCTTCATGAATTCCAGGCCAGTAAAATCTATACAACAATCTGGCAAGGGTGCGATCCCTCCCTGAGTGACCAGCCATAGGACTATCATGTGCTATCTGTAACAACTCTGTTCTATACTTCTGTGGTATAACCAATTGTTCTGCCTGTTTCTGTGTCTGAGGTTTAACCCAAACTCTGAACAGTAACCCATTACATTTTTTAAACATTGGTCCACCCTGTTTTGGTTTCACCCCCAGCTGCTTAAAATAACCCTGGAGAAAAACATTGTTAGCTTGCTCTGAAAGTAAATCACACTCAGTTATCAATTTAGTTTCAGCATTTTCATATGTTAACACCTTATGTCCATCAGTTATTTGTTGCCACAGTTTCTTCAGGCATCATCTTTCTTTCTTGGATTTCAGGATTTTGGAGCTGTGCTCAAACAATACTGAATTAAAATCACTGAAAGGAAAAGTGTCTCCACCATCTAAAATTTTCTTTGCCTGAGCTCTTGTTACCATTGCTGTTGAAACATCAGGATTTACTCCCACTTTTATTAGTTCAGTAAACCTGGAAAGTCATTTCCAATAATCATAGGTACAGATAACTTAGGCACTACCCCCACTTTCATTTGGTGTGACACATTCTTAATGGTCAGAGTAACTTGGGTGGTGTGTCCACACGGATGCAGATCACACCAGTACCTGGTCCTTTAGCACGGTGTTTTCCCAGCACTTCAACATGCACTAGGGTCTGTCTACTTCCCGAATCAATGAGTCCCTTTACAGTCTTATCCCCACCTTCACCTCTGTTAAGTACTTGCTCTAATTTGCCAAGGACAAATCTGCTCCAGTGCCACTCTCATTACTACAGCAGTTTCTTGCAAAATGGCCTGGCTTATTACAGTTATAGCAGATAACGTCTTTGAGCAGATTAGTTACCCTCACCAGAGTTCTTATCAGACTTGGAGTTCAAATGGGAAAAATATTGTCTTATAGGTGCTTGGCTTTTACCTCTCCACTGTGGCATCTGTCTGGCCATTTAGTAGTCCTCGGCCAAAGAAACAGCCTTTTCCACACTCTCTGGTCTGTGTTCCTTTACCCAAAGCTGTACATCTGTAGGCAGGATGTTGATTAATTGCTCCATGGCAATTATGTGGATGATCTGTGGGACTATTTTGATCTCTGGTTGGAGCCATTTTTTCAGGCATTCTATGAGTCCAGTGAAGGCTTCTCAAGGATTGTCGACTGAGCTGTACCTCAGAGATCAAAATCTCTGCCTGTAGGTCTCTCCGGAGATGTCATACCTTTTCAGGTTTTTGCTTTTCACCAGGTCAAAGTTTTCTGACTGTGCAGTGTCCATACTGCTGTAGGCAAATTGTGCTTTCCCTGTCAGGCAGGGTCCAGTCTCATTGTCCATTGCTGCTGCAGAATCCATACCTTTCTCTATGCTTACCTGGTACTAGGTCCAGTACCCATGCACAAAACTCCTAGCTTGGAGTATGCACAGCATAAATCCCACTTAGGCTGACACCATCTGTCATCGAGGCACAGGTCAGGAAGCATAGGAGAACCAGGAGCAGTTGTAGAATTCACCAAAATATTTATTTACACTAGCAGTAACATAAAAAAATAAACTTGTTCAGTATAATTATTTATAAAGGCAAAATAAAATAGAGAACGTCCATCAGAGTTTTCCTTCAATCTCTGTGTCCCTTTTCTCCTCAAGCAATTGCAGCTCAGCTCTCTTATAAGTCCTTGCAACCCCCATTCTTAACAAGCATCCTGTTTTTGTATGTTTCTGGTAGGTGCAAGGCAGGAACACAGTGTGCCTGAACTGAGGCCCCCTTTTTCACAGTTCTTCTGTGAAAACTTTAAAACTTGCACTCAGGTAACCTCTTGAGTTTCTAATAGCATTTTGCAATAATCTCAAACTACAATTATATACATTTCAACAGTAACGCTATATAATTTCTAAACAAGGGGATCCCAATATCAGTTACATATTCACATAATGATATGCATATATTTTTATATCAGCAGATATGCAGGAGGAGAAAAAATAGACAGCAAGTGAAAACTGAGACAGTGAAAGGAAAAGAACTGCGAGACTGTCGGGGTGATGAAGTCCGAGGTCTCTCAGGAAAATTTGATTGCGCAACCAGACAGACAAGAGACAGGAAAGGAATAGAACAGAACAGATCCTTGCATTTATACACTTTCTCTATAACAACTGGGAAAGGGTCCTATTTCACCCTATCACAAAGGTGTAAGTCAAGGTTTAGGCCTAGAGGCAACTGCATATATCTTTCACATTTCTTGGTGCTAATGCTTTAAAGAAATTAACAGATACAAGGCTGGACAGTTTAAAGACTGACTACAGTTTGTTCCAGGCTGCAGGGAGGTCATAGGAGATTGCATGCTTACATAAGGAGGTACGAATCATAGAAACATCAAGGAGGATAAAGTCAGACTTCCTAAGGGAGTATGAGCAATTGGAGATGTAGATTAGTGAGGATATACAGTATATCCTGGGAGCTTATTCAGCAGGATTTTGAGCATCCAGGTTCCAGAGTAAATCAAAGGTCGGATTGAGAGAGAAGTCCAGCCAACAGCTATGTATAAGTTACAGTGGTGGTACAGAAAGAAGCTTTGGTAATGAACCATAGGGCTTGATGATAAAGGACATCTGGTTTGTTCAGGTTGGTAGACAAGGTGAAGTTATAGATAAAGTCACCATAATCAAGTATCAGAAGTAAGGTGGCCTGGACAAGTCTAGTTCTAGTCTTAGTCAGGAAGAGGGACCTGTTTCTGAAGAAGAAACGCAGTCTGGCTTTGAGGATGCTAGTCAGGTTGTCAATGTGGGTGTTATAGGAGAGTCTACTATCAATCCATATGCCTAGGTATTTAAATTTGGAAACCACCTCGAGAGGGTCACCTAGGTAGGTGGAAATAGAGACATTTAATGGGTTTGGAGAAGAGGAGGGGGTATTGTTAAGGGTAAAAAACATGGCCTTTTTTTACATTTAGGAGGAGCATTGAGTTGATGAGGTTCAGTCTGAGCTACACGAAGTTGGTTTGAAGTTCATCACTGACATCAGACAAGGTTGGTTTGGATGTATACAGAACTGTATCATCTGCAAAGAAGTGCAGCTTAGAGTTAACAATATTGGCATTGAGGTTGTTGATGTAAATAGAAAAGAGAATAGGGCTTAAAATGGACCCTTGGGGAACACCCCTGGTGATAGGGAGAGACACTGAGAATAGGCCATCAGCTTTGACTTTCTCGACTCTACCTTAGTGGTAGCTGGTGAACCACTGGGCTGTTGAGGGAGTGGCTCCTAATTTAACAAGACTATTGACAACAAGGTTGTGGTCGAAGGTGTCAAAGTCCTTGCTAAGATCAAGGAAAAAGGCACCTGTGACCTTTTTTGAATCTTGAGCTGTAACCCAATCAATAGTTACTTTTGCAAGGGCAGAGATGGTGCTGTGGTTGGGCCAGAAACTGGATTGGGCAGGGCTGAGGAGGGAGTAGCTTTCAGCATGGTGTTTTAGCTGGAAGTAGATACATTTTTCCAAGATTTTATATAATATAGGCAAGATGGATATGGGCCAATAATTATTTAAGTTGCATGGGTCACCAGATTTAAATAATGGAATGATATGTGTGGAATTCCAGCAGGTGGGTACTGAGGAGGTGCCAATGGAGATGTTAAAAATGTGAAGTTTGGGGGCAGTAAGGTGGAAATAACCTAGTTTTAGGAAGAATGGTTCTAGCCCATCCTTGCAACCACCCTTCCTAATGTCTAATTTAGAGAGGTGGCCCTCTACTTCTTTGTAGGAAACAGGCTGCAGCTGGAAAGGGTGAGATGAGGGGGGAGCCTAGAGGGATTTGTTTTCCTGGGTGGGATTGACAAGGCTGGCATATGGAGAAGAATCAAAAAAACCAACCCAGTGGTAGCAAAGTGAGAATTATGTTGCTTGAGGATCTGGTCATGGTTTTCGATGGTAAGTCCATTGGCATTCATCTTAGTAGGAATGGAGGGGTCAGCATGATGACCTTCTAGTGACCTGATGGTTCCCCAAATTGTAACTCGATTTCCACTAGTCTGTTTGAGAGAAGTGATGTAGCAATTTGCTTTAGTGGCACGTACAAGTTTAATGCAAGCATTCCTTGCTGCTCTAAATGAGTGCAAATCAGAAGAGCTCTTGGTATGCCTGGCTTGGGATCAGAGTTTATCACAGTTTGTGAGAGCAGCTCTGAGGTCCTGCGTAAACCGGGGAAGGAGAATTTGGGCACTCAGGCTTTAATGATGGGGGCATGTGTGTTGGCGATTCAGGTAAGTTTATCGTTAAGGATAATGATTGCCTCATCTGCCATTTTGGCTAAGTAGAGGCTTTGTCAATTTATATTACTTAGGTCCGACAGGTAGATCTCAGTGTTGAACTTACGGAAGTACATTTTGAAATGAGCCTGGGTGAAAAGTGGGTCTTGTGATAGGCCCTGGTGCAGACCATGATCCTGTGATCACTCATGTCATTATAGAAGATGGTGGATTGCAGGATTTTATTGGGATGGTTTGTTAGTATGACATCAAGAATGGAGCTATTGGCATTGTTAGCGGTGTTTGTCCTTGTTGGTTCAGAGATGATCTGAGACAAGCCGAGCTCATCACAGAGGCATTTGAGGCTGTTTAATCTGGAGGAGTACCAATCCATTCTTAGGTCCCCAAAAATGATAGTTTTGTCGTTGGCGGAGGTGACAAGAGAGTTCAAGGTGGTGAAGATATTGGTACCACCAGCAGGGAGCCTGTAGCAGCCAATAATAGTAAGGCTTTCAATGGAAGGAAGATGGAATTTTAAGGATATAAGTTTGTGTTCTTTGGGTTTAGTCACACATTGGATGTCAGTGACAGTATATTTGTCCTTGGAGTAAATGACCACCCCGCCCCCCCAGTTGCCCTATTTGCCCTATAAAGCTTGTAATCAGGTAGGGTGATTTGCTGGTCTGGAGTGATGTTTTTGAGCCAAGACTCAGTGATCATAATAAGGTCCAGTTTGGTGTGCATGACCCAAGCTTGGAGCTGATCAATTTTCTTTGCCAGGCTCAAGATATTAACTAGCAGCATATTTAGACCAGACGCAGATGCAAAGTCTGGAGGAGAGGCAAAGGGTGTTGGAGGGCTAGGGTTTACCTCCACAATACCGGAGCATAGAAGGATCAGCAGTAGTGGCTTCTTTAAAAAGCAGATTACTGAAACAAGTGCTTTCCTTCTTTGGGAGCGCCCATACTGTGAGAGAGGAGACATGAGTATTAGTGTGGGGGTGAGAACATGAAAGTTGTAATTGATGAAAAGTAGGGAGAGTGCTTTAATCCACAAGGGGGGAGGAGTAGGGGGTAGAAGGGGAGAAGGAAGGGAGAACTAGAGGGTAGAGAGGTACAATGAATAGGGGTGAGGGGAAGGTTGGAGATGAATGGAAGGGCTGGAGCAGTCTCTGACGGGGGTCCAGGATTAAGTCATTAAAGAGATTAGGGAGGGATACTAATAGAACTAAAATTAGAGCCATCGAGGCCAAAGTGGCTTGATGCAGCAAGGAAGAGGTTGCTGGAAACATGGGAGAAAGCACTGATGCAGTAAGACTCACACAGAATTTCTTAAATATAATGAAAAGGGTAGATAAGAATTAGCAGGGGAGAATACATGATTGTAATTGCACTTGGTGACAATGCGCCAGGTACAGGGCGTTGAGGGGGACAGTGAAAGGAGGAGAGCAAACAGGTGAGCACAGCTCCTAGATGTGAAGTATCAGCTAAGAATGTGGGTAGTCCCTTTTAGAGATGGCTGAAGATGGGGCTGCCCAATCAGGAAGCAGGAGGCAGGGACTCCCCGTAGCTGATGAGCATTTGATAGATACTGAGGAAAAGAGAGCAAAATGACTGTATACTACTACAAATGCATGTTAGTAATGATTAATAAAGATGAGTTGGTACTCCTCAAAGATACAGGAGAAAGTAGTCTCAAGGCAGGCCACTATTGGAGGGTTCTTAAAACAAGCAAGTGGTGTTTTGGTAGATACAAATAGAGGGAAAGTAATAGGCAAGGCAGGGGAGGGGTGGAGGTTCAATGACAACAAAAACAAGAAAAGAGTAACACTGTCTGGATGGCCTAGAGAAAAGAGCAACAGCCAGCAGTGGGGCAAACCTTTGGGGAAGTGGGTTCAAGACTTGCAGAGGGATAGTGAAAATAGCAAGGTGGGGGTTGCTAATGGGAAGATGGGGAATTATTAAGGGCTGCAGGAAGAGCTTGGTGAAACAGCTTAGTAGGTATGAAACAACAACAAAAGGAAAACTTATGTTAATAAGGGGGGTGGAAAGTGTCCAGTGATTATCAGCGCCACCTAGTGGAGAAGTTGTATAAGGAGCAGATGGGAAACTGTCATGATTGGTTAAGCAGTTAATAAAACTAGCTCCATTTGGTTTCCCGGCCGAGTTGTGGGTGGTGGGAGAATTTGGAGCAGGCAGCTTCTAGCTGCTCCCTGCAGCAGGCTTCCTGGCCTGGTTATGGGTGGTGGGGGCATTTGCAGCAGAGAGCTGAGGAGTGAAATGAGCCCATAGCCCAAATACACCAAGCTGTAACTGTTTGGTTCCCCACTTGCACTGGTATTGTCTATGGGTTTGTGGCTTGATCCACGTGTGTATGGGTGGTAGCTATGCATTCTACACAATCACAGTCCATGCAGTCACAAAACTTACTGATATGCCCACACATTATCAAAACAAAAACGTACAGTGTTACTATCAGGTCGATGGCCTGTGCCCCTTCCTCCTGAGAGTGGTATCTTGTGACTGGGGGAATTACACAAGGCCTAGGGATTATACATTTTTGAAGTGGAGGGGTAAATAATATTTCTCCACTCAACAGCCTGCCCATATCAGCTCATTTTTTCCATTCCCCCCAAAGTCCCTTCTCCCCTCTTCTGCAGGTGTCTTCTCCTCAGGACACCTCCCAAGGTTTGCTGTGGACTCCACTCTTTTTTGCAACCTCTGGTCTTTCAGCCTTCTGGTAATGTTCCATGATTATCACTGCTGAAGCCAGAGTTGTCTGTTCATGCCAGTTTACCAAATCATGGATTCAGTCTGGTGAAATGTTCCAGTACTGCTCCAGTACAATCAAATCCATAATCTCCTTTTTAGTGCATGCCTCTGGTTTTAACCACCAAGTAGCCAAGTCTTGTAATTTTTGTGCCTGCACACTAGGTCATGTTTCAGCCTTGAAACCCAAGGTGCGAATATTCCATGGTAACTCTTTTCAGTTATTCCAACCCAGTCTAAGATAACCGCCTTTACTTGATTGTAGTCTCTGGCTGTGGTGCCAGTCTTCTGTATGTAGCTTGGACATCTCCTGTTAGGTACAGTGCAATGCAAGTAGCCCAATTTTCTAATGGTGAGTCAGTGGTACTGGTAAAGCTCTTAAAAGTCACAAGGTAGACCTTGAGGACATCATCAGGACCAATTTTTGTTAGCATGGGGTCAAGTCCTACAGAATTTAGATTCCCTGTGACCTGGAACTATGGCACTGTTTCTTTTTTTGTTTGCAGCACCTACTGTACTGTACTTCATAAACGCCTGCTGCTGCTGTTGCTGGTCTCTCTGTGCTTGCAGCTGTGCTTGCTGGCCATCCAGTCCCTTTGCATCTGACCCTGTTGTGCTTATTGGTGATCAGTGTGAGTCTGCTACTATGCCAGCTGAGCCTGCTGTTGCACCTGCTGCAAGTTTATCTGAGCCTTCTATTGCAGTTTCTGAGACATCCAGTTCCTTTGCATCTGGGCCTGTTGTGCTTGCTGTTCTGCTAGCCATTTCAGTACATTGTCTGAGTCCATCTTACCCTATTCAGACAAGTGGTAGTTCAGTCCCCCCACTAAAGTCAATTGTGTGTGACAGAGTAATGGACCATGTGGCTTCTGGGGAACAGCCTCAAAGAGAACACTCTGAACACCAGCTCAAATGAAATGAAATCTGTTCTACTTTCAGTAACATAATAACACAAAAAAACAAACAGCTTGTATTCAGCCAAACAAACATTTCAGTATAGCCTCATTCTGTATCCATCTAAGTGAAACGGAAACCTCCTTTTGCTTGTTCATCCTCCCCCTTTCACTGGGCTTTGGTGATGTTTCCCAACACTCCCTCTCCCCATGAGAGACAGCCAGCAAGTCAAACATCCAAAGCAATAAGGTCTTAAAGGACCAACTGTAGAAAAAAGTGATTTGGTACAGGATCTCACCACAGCCCCAGTCAAAACATACATTGTCGATATTGAGCAGGGTTGTGAAGCAGTTTATGGGCGAAATGAGCATGACGGACATATGCTCCATTACAATCCAATAGGCCCAACTCATTGTTTATTAATGACCTGAAAGTTTTACAAGTATTTTTGCAGATACACTGCAGAGGTGCATTTCCAAAATTATACATCATAACCAAGCTTGCACTGGAAAATGGAAGCTTCTAGAAGACAATGTTTGCAGTTTCTAAAAATCATTTCCATAAGAAAGGATACAAGGGCCTTCCAGATAGCCATTAAGTATATATGCTGAAAAGGCATTCACCCTGGTTGACTTTCCCTTTCTCACTTGTACCCTGCAGAAATCCAATTTAGGTGCCTGATTTATAGTGGATATTTCATCTGTATACCAAAAGTTGGAGGCTCCAGTACATGTTAACAACCATCTTTAAAATATTTTTTTCTTACAGACGGGACCAGGCAAGGATGCCCGTTATCACCATTATTATTTGCAATTAATTAAGGACTCTTGACAATTGATGTCAGGTCAGAGTTTAATATCAGTGAATTAATGGCAGGTGGAGTTCAACAGAAAGTAGTGTTGTATGCTGAGGATACCTTGTTTTTCCTGAAAGACCTGGTGACCCCCTTGCTGCACCTGCTGAATACATTATAGTGGTTTGGGGTCATGGCAGGCTACAAGATCAACTACGGTAAGTTAAAGGGGATGATTCTGAGCAGGTCATCTCCTCCTGGATTGACTTCTAGTTTCCATTTTACCTTTCAGCTGGGCCAAATATAACATATTTAGGTACCTGGGGTGAAAATATTATCTGACACAACTCACTTGAGTTGCAGTAACTACCAGTGGCTATACAATAGTCTTAAGATAGACTTAGCCAGGCGGGCATTACTGCTCTTGACTTTATTGGGATGTATTTATTTATTTATGTAAATAATATACAGTATGTAATCAAAATGAATGTATTCCCTGGGAATTTGTTTTTCTTTAAAGTGGCAAAACACTTCCCATCCCCATTCCACTAACATTCTGGAATATCTTCCTTAATTTTAGAGATTAGAAAATCTATTTGGGTGGATAAATGCCCTCACATTTGCTGAAACAAATGTTGCCATTACCTAAATAAAGGGCGGATTAGGAATGCCATGCTTTCACACATATTTGGCTGCAAGATGGCCTACTTGTGCACTTGGATAAAACTGGGGACTTTTGTGTGGTACAATATAGAGGCAAACACGGCTCCTGGATATTTATCTTGGACATGACTTGCAGTGGTCTTAATGTCCCCCTCTGGCACATACTTCACAGCCCCTGAATGAAAAACACACTCTGTAGTCTGATGAGAATATAGAAAATAACTGTCACTCCAAATAATGTCTGTTCCATAACTTGAAAAATACATCATTAGGGGCTCACCCAACCCAGTTTGGACCTGACATTTGCTTACTGGGAATACAAAGGACCTCACAAGATTTGCCCAGTGCTTCTCTCCTCAGGGATGCCTTCCCTTTAATACACTAAAGGAGTAATTTCAACCACGAATTGAAGATCACTATAAATATCGCAAAATCCATCATTATGTCCAACACCCAGACATGTTGGCTAAGATGTCTAGACTGCTGACTGAACTAGAGAACTTTTTTAAATTGGGTATTTGTACTGGACATTTAGATCAGGGGTGGGATATTCAGAACTGTGCCTGGCAGGGGCGCAAGCCGGGCGTAGCGCAACTGGGATGCGCAAGGGCGTGGACTGGGCAATATTCAATGGTGCTGCACCATGGCTCAGCACCATTGAATATGCACCAGTGCCACCGCATTGCGCATGATGGCACAGCAGCACTGTGCCAGTGCAAGTAGCCAGAGAGAGAGCAGGAGATGCGCTTAGCATATGCCGCTGCGCTAGGCACAGCAACCACGATATTCAGCGGTGGACATGCAAATGGGGCCATAATGCATGCATGGCACAAATGGGGCCATTAGCATGTCATTATGGCTCCATTTGCATGCAGGTGCGCTGATCCCCAGCGACTTACACCTGGCACCCTGCCAGGCAGCAGCCGTCGGGGACCAACACCCCCTGCCCCCACTGGCAACTTGCTCCAATACCCAATCACGGGCATAAGTATAAAAATAGAATGTCCAATATCCATGGTGGTCCAGTGGACCGCTTCCAGCCTAATCGGGGGCATATGTATAAAATAGAATGTCCAAACCATCCCTGGTGGTACAGCAGTACCCCCCTCCCCACCCGCCTACTGAGCCCCACCTCCCCGCTCCCCCCCAGTCAGCGGCAGGGTGACAGCTCCCCACCTGCAAGCCGCCCGGCCACCCTCTGAATGACTGCATACAGTACAGCTGTACACCCATTGGTCCCTGGCATTGAGCCAATGAACCAAGAATCTGTACCACTTAACAGTCCAGATATGTGAATGGATTCATTCACATATCTGGATTGTAGTATAGTACGGTCTGCATGCCCATTGGCCCATTCTGTGGACAAATAGGCATACAGCCGCATTTGTACGCAGTCAGTTACGGCATCTGGGCGGGCTTGCGGTGTTGAGCTGTTGCCTGCCGCTGACCGGGGGAGCGGGAGGTGGGGCTAAAGCAGGGTGGGGAGGGGGTACCGCTGGACCACCTGGGATGGTTTGGATGTTCCATTTTTATACATATGCCCGTGATCGGGCTGGAAGCGGTCCACTGGACCACCAGGGATATTGGACATTCTGCTTTTATACTTATGCCCGCGATCGGGCTGGAAGCGGTCCATTGGATCACCAGGGATATTGGACGTTCTATTTTTATACTTATGCCCGCATTCAGGCTGGAGCAGTCCACTGGACCACCAGGAATATTGGAAATTTTATATTTCAATACATATGCCCGCGATCGGGCATGGGGGGGCGCTACCAAGGCGGACGGTGCCGCCGGAGGTCTGGTGGCCACTCACAGCTGGCAGCTGCCGTGTTGCACTCTGCAATACAGCAGCTCACCTGTAGGTGGCCAGCTGTTGCTCCTGTTTTTCTTGGCTCAACTGTGTGCGGCACAGGCAGGGGCTGTGCCTGCATCTGCTCAGCACATCCCGGGCTGAATATTGGGATGTGCAGAATATGCATTGGCATGCCCCCCTACTTGCTCCACATACATTACTGATGCGTCCCGGTGCATTGGGATTCGTGCCACACAATTTGCCCTTTTGAATATCGTGCTGGGGTGCATCAGTGGGTTGCACATAGGGCAACTCTGTCGTGCCATGTGCAACCCTTCTGAATATCCCAACCCAGATATGTAGCAGAAATGTACAGAGTGCTGGTCGGTGACAATGGCTCAACTCTGTCACAATTGCACTGAGCTTTGGGAACTCCAGATGGGGGATCCAGTTTTGGAGAAACACTGAGCACTTTATTTGTAGAGCAGCTGGAATGTTACAGCATCCCCCATATCAAAAGAAAATATAATTTGAAGCTTTTGATCTAATATTTTAGGATCCCAGTAAATACATAGCACTATGGAGTTGGTTTCACAGATGCATGCTGAAGGCAATGTGGAAGGGAAGGAACCCATTACCACATACTGTGGGTATATCTAGTTCTGGTCCAGTTCTGGCTTTAAATCCTCCAGACTATGCAGACCATTTTATAGCTCCAGATCCCAGGCACGTTTCATGACCTGGTACTGGGATTCCCTATGTTACTGAAGGCTGAAGGAATGTCCAAAAACTAGGACGACCCTTACAGAAATATAGGTGTGCTGTGTACATACAGTACACATACCACATGCTTAATTGTGCAATGTTTGCATGCAGTTCGCATACACTAGGTGAACATATGCGAACCAGGTCAAAAAGGCAACTCAGGTTCATATGCTGCGAGCTTGACGTGCTCAGCAGGTAAGATAGTGTGAACATCTTTTAAAAATGACATCAGGTTAGCTTGTTTCCCTCTTGACATGAGTGCAGCAGTTAAGCTAGTGCGACTGTCATTTAAACATCACATCAGGTTCACATGCTGCAAGCTTGCCATGTGTGCAGAAGCCAAGCTGGTACAAATGTCATTTAAAAAAACACATCAGTTTCTATTTCTTATACTTCTGCTAGCAATTAGTCATTACAATACATTTTTATTTGAATTCCCATAAAAAAAATTAGGTAACATTCTGGTTCTTTTGCAAGTTGTTTAATGGCTTTTGATTTTTGTCATTAAATCACCATTAATCTGTTAAGTATTGTTTACTTATTGCATTAAATGCCTAGGATATAGCCAGTTAACATCCTCCATTCCAGATGTGCAAAGAGGGGCCTCTGTGTTGTGAAGCCTATCCTTATTGTTTTTGGACCATGCACATCCCTTATGCATATTTAGTGCTACAAATGTGTTTCTCCATGATTGTTTCATCTCACTTACTTTTCCTTTGTTATTCGGTATAGAGCATATACACTATGTCCATGCTCAGCACTCTTTGTGCTGAGCAGGGCCTCGGAAGCATGCACCATACCTCACACTTTGTCACTAAATGAGAGACATGGACACTCAAAATGAGGGACAATGAGAGACACTAACTCACATGATCAGGACACATCATGAAACATGGAGATACAGTACCTTGGAACACAGTGGAAATCATTGTATTAGCACCTGAGAATGAATTTCTACCATTAAGCAGGGGTGCCACTTAGGTAGGGCAGAGGGGCACAGTTGCCCCTCCCCCATATTTGTGCCTAGGCTGTTCTTATGGTGTGACAGTAATGGCTTTAAATTTGGATTTAATGTTTTGCACAGTAAGTGCCCACCTGGCTTGTGTGTGCTGATGCTGCAGGTACTCTCCAGACTTGACTGTGTCTGTACTGTGTTATCCAGTCTCTCCACCTATTAGCAGCAGCACAATCACATGTGATGTGGATGAGCTCCAGCCAAAAAAGAGTGCGTGAGCCTTGCAAGTGTGACATTGTCTCTCCAACCACAGAGTAGACAGGCTGAACACTATAGCTTGGAGGAGTCAGTGATCAATGAACTTTCAATAGCAGTGCTGTGGCAGCATATTTTTATTGTTCTACACTTAGTGAGTCTCCATCTCCCCTGGTAGAAGAAGGGGTAGAGGGTAAGCTAGAAGCTAACCCAAGACTAGGCTACCTACTTACTCTACTAGGCTCACCTTACAAAACAAAAAACACATACCTTCATGGCAGCAAGCTAGGCTTAGCAGCAGTGGTGACAGTGGTGTAGGTGGCCTTCATAGGCCTTGATCAGTGTAGTGTGACAGCAGCCACAGCAGCAACCAAGCAAGAAGGAAGCAACCCAGGTTGGGTGGATTCGTATGGCGAAGTGAATTGTTTGCAGACCACGTTGGAGACCTGTGATGGTTGGTTCTTGCATCCAGCTTCTGGTGAAGAAAAGTGGGGGAACAGACTAAAAACTGGCTGGTGGCACACTATACCAGGCTGCAGATTCTGGCCATATGGCTGGGTAAGTAAAAGTAAATAATTTTTTTTTTACAAAAAGATTGGGGAAGGAGGATCGACTGAAATATTGATGTGTTATTCATGTTTCTTCACCTTTGGGTGGCTTCATGACCCATAGGGGATGAGTATTGAATGAAAAGGTGTCAGGGAGAAAAATCGGGGCAAAGTTCTTTTTTGAGTGGGGTGAACTTCAGCCAGGAAACAAATTGGTTAATAACTGGGTGGGTTTAATCCCAAATCTGATGTGCTGCTCCGGGGTGTATGTAGATGAACCCTATACATTTTAATTTTTCCTTGTTTGCATATCATGTTTCAGTCAAACCATATAAGTTGTATCTGTTAGAGATGTTACAAACCCTCTAGAACTTTCCTTGCATTCATGGACAGTTATGTGATATGGTATGCCCAGACTATTGGAGCCCTACTATAGCCAGGCTTATGCCCACCTCCCCCGTGAAGCTGACCTCCACATCGCCATGCTCAGGTACATTATGACAAAGGGCAAAGGAGACTGCAGGGGTGTGCACCATAGAAATGAATGGGGGTATTTTTTAATTACTATTTTATACATTATTATTGGAGAGTTGGAGATTAATGAAGGCAACCGCTTGTCTAACAAGGTCCTTGTTAGTAGAACAGTGGCCTTCGTTATTCTCCAACTCACTATCATAATGTATAAAATAGTACTGTAATAGAAAATAACTCCAATGTTTCAAGGAAATGCGTCCCTACACTCTAGCCCATGGACATCATCTCTTAAAGACTCCTGCCTCTGGCTCCTTAGTACTCAAGTAAGAGACTTGCCATAAACAAAACATGCAGTCTCCTCACCGGGGCAGACAAGCGTACTCATACCTGTACCCTAAATGCCCTGACAAATCTCTTTACCCTGGATGAAAGGCTATTTTATCAAACATACCTCCTCACAAAGAAAATACACCTGGGGCTTCCCCCCCTTGGGTGTTTCTGCCTCTCTACTATCCTCCCAAGCCTCAGTGAACACCCACACTGCCAACCGACAGGTGTGATCCATCCCGAGGGTTAGAACCTCCTTAGCCCAAAGGTCATTCCCAAACAGGGCCCCAGCCTGGTACAATGAACTCCCCTCTGATGTCTCCTCCATCTCCAAATTAGGACCTTTCAAGTCAGCCCTCAAAGAGCACATTCTCACTTCATGGTGCTGCCAACGTACCAGCTAGTGCTGGGTTATCTATCTATCATCTTATGGGACCACCCTGCCACTGAGCTCCTATGGATAGGGCTACCAAACATTACCTATTAACAATGCCTCCTTTGGCTGCACTCACAAGGCATCTAATTCTCTACGTCACTGTAAATATCAAACCTGTTACTCCCTCCCTCTATCAGCAAACTTGTTGTTCTCTTGAAAACTGTAAAATACAGCTCTCGGTAACACGTTCAATGCAATGTATAGCTGATCTTGATTCTGCAATATTGTATAACTAAAAGAACTGTAACCTTTAGCTGCCATTCTATGTCTATATGTATTAAGTGTTTATGTTGTATTTCTGACTCTGAGCCTTTGTAAATGAGTCCCAGACTCAAAGGTTGTAATCCTAAAGTCTGTTAAATAAATAAATAAAATATGTTTTACTTATAGCAATACTTGGTGGGTTGTCTGTAGCAGCATGGCTGTACCCGCTACAGTGTGTGTGCATGGGCTGGGGGACTGATCATGTGGGTGTGTGTGTGTGTCAAGTTATTACTATGTTTCTGTTTCCACCTTAAAGTCTGTTTGTGTGGAAGCATTCAAAACTATGGAGAAAAAATAGTAGAAGTACAGGTCAGACAGAAGTAATTAAGTGGTTTGCGGGTATGTCTGTGTAGTGGGGGTAGGAAAAACGTGTTTCCATTGGCATGTGTGCTACAGTTCAACTGTGAAAATGAGATGAGAGAGAGAAGAAAACTGAAAAGCATACACTGGCTACAAGCATGCTGCATGCATCCAAATGTAGTCAGATACAGTATTTATTGAAGTACAAGCAAGCCATATTTGTGCAGACAGTATGGTTTAGTGGTTAGAGGCACTGAAATACAAGCCAGGAGGCATGAAGACCTGGGTTTGAATCTCATTAACTCCCACTTGTGTATAGTGTGATCCTGAGCAAGTCACTTAACTTTTACATGTGCAGTTATCAGTGACCACTTGCTTTTTTGCACGCATGTCACATGCGTGCAGTCTTTCCCAATTTAACATAAAAATCATGGTTTCCACACTTGCTTACTGCACGCATGCCATATGCATGCAACTGGTTCCAATTTAGCATTTAAATCATACTTGCAGCATGCATATCACTTGGGTAGTTTTACATGTGCAGCATGAAAACAGTTCATATAATTATTTCTGTAAGGGAAGTGCTCTGACTGGCCTATAAAACTGTGTTACAATTACTGTATGTGGCTCACCCCAGATGCATCCTTACTTGACACCTGGCACAGTAAGGTTGGGGAAATAGAGATGATGGAAAGAATCCTAGGGGATCTTCACATTGCAAAGCAGTTTTCCTGGCAATATGGGTCCCATGGCACAAGAATACAGTGGACTACTTCAGGGATTTGGAAGAGCGGATAAAGAAAGAGGACATTGCTTTGGGGTGGAACATCTACAATAAAAGGTCGTTAATATGCACAGTATATCTCTCCTTACAGGTAGAGATAGGCAAAGTCAGCAACATTCACTCTGCAAATGAATCCACAAATTTCGCTCAGTTCGCAGAGTGCGGATCGATTCGTAAAGTACAAAGTTTTCTCTGTGAAGTGTGGAATTTTGTAGGTAAGATTCTGCACTTTGCAGTGAAATTCTGCACTTCTTGGTGGAAACTGTACACTTCATGGTGAAAATTTCATGATTTGGGGAAAGTTGAAGTTGCTGGGGTCTGGGAAAACTTTGTGAAGCTCCACAAATGCAAATTTTCAGCACATCGTGGCAAATTCACCTGCAAATTAAAAATTTACCACATCTCTACAATACTTGCAGGGTACCTTCTTATATTTTATTTGATAATAGGCACACTTTTTACTCTATTCTTCAAGACCATAGTTATGCATTTTTCTGCAGATGAACTTTTGTTACATTGAACTGAATAACAATATGAGATGGCCCCCTTCCCCGTACATAATACAACAGACTTATGTATGTGCACTACAGGACACCATCAGCCATATTTCAAAAAATTACTATTGTACATCTAAGAATGCTGGTGCTAATTCTGATATGAGTCTCATTTAGGGCTCTAACATTGGTGATTGTGGTTTTACTGTTTACTATTCATGTACGAACTGATCAAATTGATAAATAAACTTGATGTTTAAAAAACGAAAGCCCAAAATAAAGCAACTGGGGCCAGATTCATCAAACTTTGTCCAGGTGCAAACTGGGTTTTGCATGGAGTTAGTATTCACAAAGCCAGTTTGCCCCCACAAATTGGGTTTGCACCTGGGCAAAGTTGGAAGGGGGCACAATGCAAATAAAGGGGAGGGAACCTGCATATCCCCACAATCCCATTCACAAAGTTTTTGCTCCACACAGGTGACGTTTGTGAAGGCCCTTGTGTGAAGAAATTATCACTGACAAAACCCTGATGGTAATCCGAGCAACCCTGGTGGTTGGCGGAAGTGCTGCATCCCCCCCCACCTGTTCTCTGATCGCCAACCCCATAGGATACTTTTCAGTTTCCATAGTGTAGTGGTCCCTCCCTGTCCACGACTGCCTATGCGGTGTTGATAAAAAAGTTTCCATGGTGTAGTAGTCCCTCCCCGGTCCCTGATTTCCCATCATTTATTGAAAAACTTGTTTCCTTAGTGTAGTGGTGCCTTCCCCCACCTCAATAGCCATCCCTATATGTAATATGAAATTTCCATAGTGTAGTGGTCCCCTTCTCCTCCTCCCCAGTCCCCAATATCTGACCCAGATATAAAATAATTTTTTCCATAGTGGGGTGATCCCTCCCTGGTCCCCGATTGCCCACCTAATATTGAAAAACTTGTTGCCATAGTGTAGTGGTGCCCTCCCCCGCTGCGATCGCCAATCCTATATGTAGTATGAAATTTCCATAGTGTAGTGGTGCCTTCCCCCTCCCAGATCATCATCCCTATATGTAGTATGAAATTTCCATAGTGTAGTGGTGCCTTCCCCCACCCAGATCATCATCCCTATATGTAATATGAAATTTCCATAGTGTAGTGGTGCCTTCCCCACCCAGATCATCATCTCTATATATAATATGAAATTTCCATGGTGTAGTGGTGTCCTCCCCACCCTGATCAGTAACCCTGTCTGTAATATGAAATTCCCATAGTGTAGTGGTCCCTTCCCAATCCCTAACCACTGACCCAGTTGTAAAATTAATTTTTCCATAGTGTAGTGATCCCTCCCCTCACCCTGGTCACCGATTGTCATCCCCAGATGTGGAAAACCCAGCCCTGGTAATCTAGGGTCTCTTCCACCACCCCTACACCCTGTCCAGTGTGACCTACCACCCTGCTCCCCCTACCCAATCCATGCTCAGTGACCAACACAGCCCTCCTCACACCACCAAGGTAGGCCACTGACTGAGCCCTCTTAGAGTGCATACTGTATACAGTATGGCTTATTGACTATGATTGATCAATCAGAGTCAGTGAGCTGTAGTATATACAGTACACACTCCAAGAATGCTCAGCCAGCGGCGAGCCACAATGGTATTAGGAGGGCTGTTCTGGTCACTGATCATGGGTTTGGATGGGGGAGTAGGGTGGTGGGTCACACTAGATGGGGTAGTGGAGGGAGGGACCGTAGACAACCAGGGCTGGGGTCTTCTGCATTTGGAGGTGGCAATCGGTGACCTGGGTGAGGAGAGTGACCACTACACCATGGAAAAATTAATTTTACATCTGAGTCAGCAATCAGGGATTGGGGAGTGAACACTACACTATGGAAAAATGTATTTTACATCTCAGTCAGCAATCTGGGAGGGGGAAGGACACTCCCTGATGAAGGTCCTATTGTAGGACCAAAGCGCTGGGAACCTGTACCCTGGATTTTCTGAAGCTGCTACTATGCATTGAGTAAAGCTTCTGATTTAGAATATATTTAGAGTTTCTGCTTTGTGATTTTGGAAAACCTTTCTATCCTTTTGCTTGTACTGTTTGGAAGGTGAGCTCCCTCCATTTGACACAGCACCCTCTGTATTTGCCTGTACCGCACCAACAAAAACTTTCTTGTTAAAGTTATTAACTAATGCATGACAGAAGGAAATTAGGGGTGGGTGAAATTTGCTAATTCTGCTTTTCACCATCATTTTCACCAAGTACTGCAGACTTTTTTGCTGAACTGTGGCATAATATAAGTACGCACTCATTCATTGCAGCTCCCAGCCATTACAGCACAGTTCAGTGGTGTAGAGAAGGGGCTGTTCCAGTGGCCCATGGGGCAGGCAGAATGGAGAAATGGGGTTGTGGACCCTGGTGTGGTCCACAATGTCATTCCCCCCTTTCTGTCACCTCTGCAGGTGACCTGAACAGCCCCCTCCCCTCTTCTACCCCTGAAAACTGTGCTGTAGATGATCGGGAGCTGCAATGAATGAGCATGTGCTTGTACAAGCAATCACGTGCTCATTCGTTGAGCTCAGTGGGCTGGCAGCCATGGAGGAGAGAGAAGGGCTGTGCTGGTGGCCCACTTGGGGTCAGGATTGGGGGGAGCAGGGTGGTGGTGGACTAACTGTCAGGGTGTGGGGTCAACTAGACACCAGGGAATAAGGATTACTTTTTTGGTATGCCATTTATTCCATGTAACATTGTGGTAATACATTTTGGCCTATACCTATGACAGTGCCTGTTGCACTTGTGAAGTTTGAAAAAAGGGGAGCCCTCTGGGGGTCTGTCTTGTGTGTTTTGGACAAAATACTCCTAGGCATACAATAGTGTGGGGCCCTGTTAGTACACGTCTGGTATGCATCAAGGAGATTTAGGAATATGGCACCATGAAACCTAGAAATGTGGGTAGAGAAGCAGAATATAAATTTAGTCATATTGTAATTGGGTAGATGTAAAGGGTACCTGGGACCGATGATGCAAGCAGATCACTAGTTGGTCTGGGTTGCTGCATTGCACTGTTGGGGGAACAACAGTTGGAAACATGGCAGTGTTAGCAATGAAATAAAGTGCACAGTTTGGTGATGGCACATACCATGGAGGACAGAAGCAGTAAATGTGGGTTGCTGGGAGGCTTTAGAACATTATTAGTTTGTAAAAAGAAACAACTAATTTGTTTCTGAAGTTGTTGGGTATCTCCCTCCCCCCATGTCAGGTTTACAGAATTAACTTGTAATACACTCCCCATCAGGCTTGCTACATTCAAATTATGCTGGAGGAGTCTTGGGGTGGAATATCCCTGTATGTGGAGCAGATCCTTGGGCTTATACATGATAAGCTGCAACTACATGTAAAAACACAATATTATGAAACCTTAACATATTTGTAATGACACAATGACCATGTTGGACATAGTGCACCACAATATATAGAGACAAAAAAAAGTCAGTGAAATTTTCTAAAACAAAATTCTAGAGATTATAGTCAGGCCACTGAATGTGCTGTGGTTAAATGATGTGTGCATGCTGCTTGGTGGATACCTGGTGAGGTGACTTGCAGAGGGTGGGTATACCATTAAGTGTTTGTGTAACCACATGGTTTTGCATATTTATTTGTGTTGAAGGAGAATTATTTTGGTATCCCACCTCTCTGTGTTTGTGACTTTGAAAAAGACAAAAAGAGGACCTGGCTTGCCAGAAAGTATGGTTGTGATTGGCATGGCCTTATCAGGATACGCCATTTGGAACTTTAAATAAATTAGGTAAAGTTTTTCTATGTTTGGGAAGATGGATACTTTATTGTTGTCCAGTGGAAGTCTGTTGCATTGTCCTATAAGGACAATAAGGAACAGGTGAAGGTACAACTCCCCCCCCCAGCTCAGTTGATTACTTATTAAGAGCTTATGGCCCTTGCACCAGGCCAGTGCTGGTTGGCATAAAGCCACCTATTAACATGTTTTGTGAGGCTTGGTCACAGTGTTTGACAAACAGAAGGGCTGAACTGGTTCACAATGTTAGAGTGCATTTGGCCTTTTCAAACTTTGAGCAACAAATGGGTTATTTGTAGACACATTTTTATTACTGTGACATGAGGAGAGATTGGTATTTCTGGATCTGCCAGCTATGGCTCAGTCAGGTCCAGAGGGACTTTTGTTTCTGTTGTATGCAGCCAGCAGGTGTTGCATTGGAATGGGCAAGGTGTATGGTCCATACCCCCCAGAGCTCCCTCTTTGGTGAAAGAGGCAGCTTGGTTATTGTAGTAATGGAAGGGTTCTGTTTGGGTTGGCCAATGCTAGCACAGAGGCCGGGTAACAAATTAGTACATTTCCACTAAAGTTAGCTGTAACAGTTTTTTTAGATGTCAGATGGCACTTTATTGACAGTAGGGGTGTGGACAGTTACCCACAAATGTGCTGGCAATCTTATTTGCCAGTCAGTCATCACCTTAAAAGATGCATGCTGAATGAGATATTGATGGGGTGACCCAATTGCCACTAGAAATAATGGCATCCCAAAGTTTTTCAAACAGTAACAACATTATATTTCAATCAGCCTGCTAGTTTGGGTTTTTACTTTACCAGAAGATGGAGGCCAGTAAATAGGCTCTTTAAAGTCATTACCCCTTGGTCTTGTTACAAGGGGCTCTCTTTTCCTGAGAGAAAGAAAGAAAGAAAGAAAGAAAGAAAGAAAGAAAGAAAGAAAGAAAGAAAGAAAGAAAGAAAGAAAGAAAGAAAGAAAAATGCTTCTGCATTAGGGTTATACAGATGTATGCATTTGTCAACCCCTAAACTGGGGTATGTGTTTCTTTGTCACTACTAGCCATACTCCGATGGATTTCCTGAAAATGCAATAAGATTAGACTTACAGTCAGAGAACTAGGCATCCCTAGATTATCTGTTTTTAACATTAGAACATGTCATTTGAGCTCATAAAAGATTGGGATTAACTGTGTGCCAATAGCTGTATATCATGGCATAGTGTACGTACACATATATTTAGAATGCATTCATCTTACATATAAAGGGTAATAACATTCAGGCCTGAAAAAAAAAGGTTAGAACAATTAAAACTGATTGGGAAAAATCTCCCTGCACCCTGGTGGGGCACAAGAGGTGCTACAGAAATTAATTTCTGACAAAGACATTGTTTAATAGTTTCCTTCTTCAGGGACACACATCAAGTTTGAACTGGTAGTGACACAGAATTTCAAAGCACAAGAAGGTCAAGGAACTTGCCAAAGGTCACACAGTGTGCAAGCAAGGGTTGCTGGGATTCAAACTCAGCTGTTTCTGTTGTGTCCTTGAACACTACACATATTCAAGTATCTTTTAATGATAAAAGATCACAAAGTGAAGCTGCTGGCTGAGGCAGCACACAAAAAACATTGCTTAACACAAAATGAGATTGACACTTTATTTGATGCCAGTTTGCTTAAGTAATGCCCATATTTTCATTAGAAAACTGTAAAAGTGTTTTAGATACGTGCTGCCTACTATCTATCTTGAAAACAACTACAATTAACTTGTACCGACAAATTTACATATCTCCATGCCACATCTTTTCAGAATAAAACTTTTTAAACACCTTCCAACCACAATAATTAAAAAAAAAATCTTATCTGTTCATTTGAAACCACCAAGATCTTATCAAAGGTTGTAAAAGTACAGACAATACACCAAGTGTAAGTGAAGACATTTAGGAGACTGGACTATGCCCTTTGGTGCATTGCCAAACATGGCACTCGGCCATTTTGAAATCTCTGTGATGGGCATTTTATTCCTGTTTAGCAAAGAGTTTCTGGTTTAAACTAGAAGTATGAAAAAGTCATTCATAGCTGTTAACACAAAACATTTTCACCTAGCCGTTGCTTGCTTGGCACATTGACAGCAACCTACAAATCTTTCAACTTATTACAATCTATGACGTCATATCTCTTCACCCTCAAAACCACCTACTCCAACTAACAATCTACATATGAAAGTCCTTCATTAACCCTATCCAGGCAGCACAAATATTTTATTAAAAGACTAATTAAAACAGTCAGATAAGAGCAAAGAAGCTTTTTGCTTTTGTACTGTAACTCATATTTGTTAACATGCTCTGCTGTGAAGGCAGTTAAGGTTATCTTTAGAGAAACCTTGAGAATAGTACATAACCACAGAATACAAATATATGCTGGAAAAATAAGAAAGAAAAAGAGAGAGAGAGAGAGAGCATTACTTTATTTAGTGTGTGTGTTATTATAGAAATAAAGTAGACAGACAACAAAAAAAAACTGTGGACAAGATACACAATATCTCATTCCGTGACAACAACTTTTAGGATAAGACACACATATAACTCATCCCATGTCAAGGTATTTTTCTTCTTTTTCTGTCCTGACAACTCCCACCTGGAGAATGACCACAAAACCTGGATAATTACCTCTGAGAGGTACTGATATTAACCCTTTTAAATCAGGTTTCCTTTTGGCTGTTGCAGTAGCATGCAAAGTCAGCTCCTTTTTTACAACTGCAGCTTGCAGTCCAACAGTATACAATTGGAACTGGGATGCTTTTAAAGCAGGGAAGGATGCTTTTAAAGCAGGACACAGAGCTGTGTCCAACAGACCCTGTAGAGCGTGAGTCTGTGCAGTCTGTAAAATCTGAAGCAGCACTGGGTTGAAATCCAACTGGTGGACATCCCCATAGGAGGCAAGGGAACTTGAAACTGAGACAAAAAAACCTCAAAGCTACACAGATAGTAAAATATAGGTACGAAGGGGGACCCTGGGGGCTAGAAATCTGTCATAGAGATTTAGATGGCAAAAGGCCTCCTCTACCATCCCACAAATCCATTCCACTGCCTCACTTGGGATAGCAACCATGTTCTCTGATATCTTATCTATATTTGAAAAATACCATTCTCAGCTTCATGCAGCTGCCCCAGAGATAGATGATGTGGATCACTTTTTTTTTTCCTACAGTAACCCTCCTGACCCTTTTTTTGCTTTACTGACACCAATCAGACCTGAGGAAGTTAAAGTAGCTATTAAGGAAGCTAAAACATAGAAATGCCCCAGTCTGGATGGACTACCATCTGAATGGTATAAGACATTTTATAAATACCTGGTCCCTTCACTTTTAACAGTCTTCCAGGAGGTTCATGATGGAGATCCCTCCCCTCCATGGACCTATGTCACTTTGTCTCCTATCTTAAAGCCAGGCAGAGATCCTAAAAATATGTCCTCAAATGGGCCCATTTCCATATTAAATTTAGACTATAAAATTTTTATATCCATTTGGGCCCATAGACTCGAGAATATTCTGCAAACCATTATACATCCTGACCAATCTGGATTTATCTACTCCCAGCAGATGGCGGATAACATCCGATGTATGGTTCATCTGGTGGACCATCTGAATCAAAGAAAAATCCCGGCTGCCTTGATAAGCCTAGATGCAGACAAGGCTTTTGATGGGGTCTCCTTGTCATTTCTTTGGAGGACCCTCAAGATTTTTGCTTTTCCTGAGGACTTTCTCACCTGGATTAAGACTTTGTATTTGACTCCTAAAGCCTTCATTCACATTAATGGTCATCTTTCCCTTCCTATTCCTTTAACTCAAGGCACGTAACAGGGATGCCCTCTTTCTCCTTTACTTTTTTCCTTATATATCAAACCCTTGGCAGCTGCCATTAGGGAATTGCCTAAAATAAAGGGAATACCATTGGGAGGTCACCTTTTCAAACTATCTCTATACACAGATGATGTCCTCCTGACCTTGTTAAATCCTGAACAATCCATCCTGGTCCTGTTTGAGATTTTGCAAACATACGCAACATTTTCTGGATATGTGATAAACATTCAAAAAACTGAGGTTTTAGCCCTTAACTTCTTACTCTCACAAACTCATAAAAAGCTTTTTCCTTCCAGATGGTGTTATTCTAAAATTAAATATTTGGGGCTATTTCTTCCTATGAATTTAATACATTTGGAATTAATTAATTATGAGCCCTTGACCTAAAAGATTGAGAGGGAATTAAGTGGTTGGGCACATCTCCATTTGTCACTATACTCCAGAGTCGAGGCACTCTGAATGACAATTCTGCCCAAATTCCTATATTTATTTCAAACTCTCCCACTGACACCAGCATCATATTATTTTACCTCTTGGAATAGATCACTTTCCAGATTCATATGGGCAGACAGACAACTGAGGATCAGGTGGTCTCTACTGATGCTCCCAATAGGAAAAGGAGGTTTAAATTTACCTAACTTACAAGAATATTACAGGATAGTCCTATTTAAGCAATATACCATGACAGGGAGTGGGTATATTGGTGGATTTACCGTGCCTGGTGTGGTTCGGTCACAAGGCGCAGTGAGCGACTTAACCACACCAGTATACTAGAGGATTTACCACAGTCATGTGATCTGTTTTGACCAGTAAAGTTACAGGATTTTCATACCCCATTGTATAATTAAAGTTATAATCTTATGGCTCAACCCTAAGTATGAGGCAGTATGAAAAAATATACATTTTGTGCTAAATGATATTTTTGACATAGGGCAATGGGTATTTGCCCCATTGTCATCACCTCCAGACTTCAAAGCATTCACAGCGTGTACAAGGGATACCCTTATTAACTGATACAAGATGAGAGCTACCCCCACTCTGGAATCTTACTTTTATTTTTTTAGGTTATTAAACGCTGAAGTAGATTTCATGCCAGCCTGTCTTAATCTAACATTTCAGAGATGGCAATGGATGGGTCTCTTATATATATATATATATATATATATATACCAATTTTAGACAACAATGAAGTGACAACCTTTTTCCAGCTACTAGCAGCCTATCAGCTTCCCTCCAGAGATCATTTTTATTACCTGCAAGTTCATACTTACCTACAGAAGAAAGGCCCTCTCTGGTCCACTCTCCCAAACCCTCCACCCCAATTATTAAAACTTCTGATAGATGCTACATGAGGTGAATATTATCCACATCTAATAGGCTTAGCATATAAAGTTTTAAGAGAAACATGGGTGGATACTACAAATGCTGTGCTTCAGGCTTGGAATAGAAACATAGAAACATAAGACTTTGATGGCAGATAAGGACTGCTTGGCCCACCTAGTCTGCCCATTTCTCTACCTAGTGGATAAGCTGCAGATCCTATTTAACCAACAGCCTATTTCTTCCTACCCCCCACAAAAATTGCCTTATGTCTGTCCCATGCATTCTTGAATTCTCCCACAGTTATAGACCCCACAACCTCCTCAGGAAGGCTGTTCCATGCTTCCAACAGCCTCTAGTGAAAAAATACTTCCTCACATTGCCCCTCAGCCGTCCCCACTCTATCTTTA
The DNA here is from genome assembly GCA_016271365.2 of Neoceratodus forsteri. NCBI lineage: Eukaryota > Metazoa > Chordata > Ceratodontiformes > Ceratodontidae > Neoceratodus > Neoceratodus forsteri. The sequence goes on along the minus strand of CM028134.1, from coordinate 310,878,969 downwards.
AATTGTGTCCCCTTGTTCTTGCACATCTCTTTTTCTGAAAGATGCTACCCTCTTGGACTTTGTTGATTCCACTAGGTACTTAAACATTTCTATCATGTACCCCCCCTTCCTCAACATGGGTAAATGGAGAAAGTGACAAATGCAATAAGGACATCTCTATGTTGGCATCTACCTCCCTTAGTACTCTGATATTTTGGGGGGCTAGGATTTCCCTGATCCTTTCCAGTGCCTCCCCCCTTGGCTAGTTTAAATGCTTGTCAATTAAGCATTTAAACCTATCACCTAGGATCCTGGTTCCCGTCCTGGACAGATGCAGACCATCATGCCAGCATAGGCCTGCATCCCTCCAAGTGGACCCCCAGTCCCCAGTGAAGCCAAATCCATGAGCTCTGCACCAGTTTTTCAACCACTGATTGAATCCCATGATGTGGAGCACCCTAGCCTCACCCATGCCATAGACATGCAGCACCTCCGAGAAGGTTACCGTGTGTGCTATTTGTCTAAGGCCCCTCCCCATCTCCACAAATGCTTCTTGCACTGCTCTGATCCCTTTTTTAGCCAGGTCATTTTCCCCTAGGTGGACAATGACATCCAGCTCCCTCCCCTTTACAGGTGATCCGGCAATCCTGAGGATTCGCTCTCTGTCCCTCCAAGCCATGGCTCCAGGCAGGCACCTTACCTCCCTCTCCCCTTCCTCCCCCAGTTCTACCTTCCTAACAATGGAGTCCCCCACCAGGAGTTGTTTTCTTCCCCTGTGGGGTCCCATGCCACCCTCCTGTGGGTCTCCTTTGTGGAGGTTCCCAGCATCCTCCTTGGTCTCCACTGTGGGTGCCTCCATAAAGGAACCACACTTTTCCAGAATTGCATAGAAATTGTGGAGAGGTACAACTGGAGTGATGTGCCTCTGTTCCACCACCCTCACCCTCCCTGAGCCCACTGTGGTCCAACCACTCCTCTTTCTTGGCAACCTCTGAGGCAACTGCAGTGACCCTGGTGGTCCCAGGGTGGGAAAGGAGGTCCCACAAATCCTGGCCAACTCAGCCTGGAGATGAGCAACCTCCTCCCTCAGCCAAGAGAGCTGTCTGCAGTTGGGACAACACTACATCCTCCAGAACATCTCCCGGAAGACTGCTGCTCCACAGCCACTGCACTGCGCCACTCCCATCATATATTTTTTCTGGCCCCCAACTGTTATTTGGAATACTTACTCTTTCCTCTGTTTGTTTATTTCTTTTTTTTCTTCTCTTCCTACTTACTTAGTGCCTCTGCACCCTTTTAGCTCCTGATCTTCCTGTTCTGAGACAAGAAGTTCCTATATTTCTCAGTAGTCTCCTTTCTTGCTCAGAGTCAGACCTCCAGCAGCTGGGGGGGGGCAGAGAGGTACTCTTTCCCTTCTCGGATGGTGAGTCTTTGGTGGCTCTGTGATCACTCACTTCCTACTCCCAAACAGGAAGTTCCTGTTGTCAGTTAAATCCTGTGCCTATAAAAGTAGAACTGGTTTAGGGTGGATGGTGGAAGGGAGGGAAGGAGGGCAATATAGTCCCAGTAGAGAAGTTTTAGTTATACCAGTAGCTTCTTCCTCCTGGTGTTCTGTCTGTTCTCTGGCAGAAGCTATCTAGGGCAGTGTTTATATCTGGTCTTAACCTGGCTCCTTCTAGCTAAGCCACTCCTCCTACTTTGCAAATCTTTCTACACTTAGTTAATTTCACAGATAACAATTCCCTTCTGACACCTGTGACAAGCATCTAGATAAGTACACAGATAACACAGATAACAGATAACAATTTACTTCAACTACCTCTGACAAACACACCAACTCCTTTTTTTTTGTTTTTTACCCTAAATTGAAGGTCCCAGTACAAGAGATCTAGTTCTTAGTCCCAGCAGAGAAGTTTTAGTTATACCAGTAGTTTCTTACTCCTGGTGTTCTGTCTGTTCTCTGGACTTCCTGGTGTTCTGTCTGTTCTCTGGAATGTTGAACTTACATCCAGTATTCCCTATGAAAAATTGCTACAGCCAATTTTGCCATCCATGTGACTGTCCCAGGCCCTATACTCAAAGGGATTCCTATTGAAGTGCCATGTTCATTACTTACGTACACTGGACAAATTATTGAAATTATTACCTCCTCAGTATGGAACTTGGTGGCTGGGATGTGGGAAAAGCAGTGGTAATTTTACTCATAGTTTCTGGAGTTGTCCGAGTCTGACACCCTATTGGATGGAGATTGGCTTGGCCCTAAATCAATTACTGGATTCAGACATGACTCTATCCTGACACTTGGTCCTTCTATATATAAACATGGATGAAACAGTTCCCTCACCCTGAAATATGCTGTACTTATTTATAGCAGCTGCTAAGAAAGCAGTCACTCACTTGTGGCATAACCAGGTGATCCCCACTCTCCCCCAATGACATACTATTGAAAATGGCATCTATTATGTGGAACACCTAATTGCATATCCTGTGGGCCAGACTTTAAGTTTTGAATTGAAGTGGCATCCCTGTGTGTTTTACATTTCAAGGGAGGATACAGCATTTGTTCCCTGAGGGACATAATTTGGTCTTCATTGAATTATCTGATTCCTGTTTGACCCTTAACCTGAATGTAATAATACACATATGTATTGTTTTTAATTTTTATGCCTGATGTGAATACAGAGAATGATTATAATAATGAACTGTGATGTGGCAAGTAATCGGACTGTACAACACTGATGTTTAAACATTGATGTATTGATATATCCTGTATCTCTGCATGATTTAATAAATCAAAAAATGAATAATTATAAAAAGCTGCACAGATAGTAAACATTTGTGGGGAAACTCTCAAATTAACCCATCTGTGGTCACTTGCTATGTATGCATCCACAGTGGCTGAACAGACAGACAGTCAGGCAGTCTGCACTCAACGCAGTCCTGGAACTCAAAACTGCCTTTCAACAAGGTGAGGTGGCATCAATTTTGTCAAGTAAGCAGCCAGACCTTGCAAGATGCTACGGAGTTAACAACAGGTCACGGGTGAAGTGGTACAGGAGAATACACATACATACTACCCACAAGGGAAGGGTAAGCCAGCAAACAAGTGAATCATCACTAGTTTAGACCATCCAAGTCATGACACCAATTGTTAGGGAACACCAAGCCCTCCTCAGATTCTTGATGGTAATAAACCAGCAGAAGACATGACAGGTAAGTGGCAAAAGCAGCAATAACTTGTTTATTACTTACAAGGATTAGACTTACATCCTAAACAGTATCTTCAGCCAAGTGGATACTGGGAGCCGCAGTTTATCATCCCCACAAGATGGTCTCAGTCATAATGTGTAATGCAACAGTTCTTATATTAAGATAGTGACCATGGCAACAGCTAGTCCATGCATATATTATAATTACTGTTAGAGTTACAGATGAGCCCTATTAGCCAAAATAGCTAGGTGGCTCCACAGTGTAGATAACAGTGTACAAAAAGTGTAATGTCACCTGAAATGAACAAAGAGCTTATACAGAGTATGAAAAGAACATGTGCAATATTACATAATAAGTGTGGTATTACACAAATCCAAAAGATGGCAGTGCAGACCATGTAACAATATCTTAGACGATAACAAAGACACAAGTGTCTTGGCCTACTACAAGCTATTACTAAGCAGAGTAAAGTAAAATCATAAGGGCCACAGAGATCCAGAAGGAACAAAATGGGGGAGAGATACTGTGGGTTAAGCTGGAAAGGAAAATGGGGCCAGCCATCCACACAGGTGTGGTCTATAGACCACCAGCCCAGGAGGGAGAAACAGATAGGGAGCTGATGCTGGCCATCCAAAGGATGGAAGACAAGGGTGAGGTAGTACTGGTTGGAGACTTCAATATTCCAGATGTGGACTGGAGCATCCAAGCAGCAGCATCAACTAGGAGCAGATTTATCCTGGACTCCCTTCAGGGTGCCTTCCTCAAGCAACTGGTCATGGAACCAACTTGGCAGAAGGGAATACTGGACCTTGTGCTCACAAACAGGGACAGTGTGATGGGGGTAACAGCAGGGGAGCACCTGGGGAACAGTGACCACCAGTCACTGTGGTTTGAAATCACAGAAAGAGCAGAACCAAACCACAAAAAAACACGTATCCTGGGTTTTAGGGGGGCAGGCTTTGGGAAAATGGGGAGATACTTGAAAGAGGCATTAAGGGGAATGGGGCAGGAATCAGGGGTTAAGGAACAGTGGGCAGTATTTAAAATGGGGATTACAAGAGCAACAGAATTATGCATTAAGCAGGTTAGCAAGAGGAAAAGGGAAGAGGAGACCATTATGGTTTTCCAAAGTATGCAAAAGTGAAAGCCAAAAGATTGCATTCAGGCAATACAAAAGACACAGGCAGAAGGGATAGGGACAAGTACCAGGAGAAGCAAAGGAGGCAGGGAGGTCAGTAAGGAAGCCAAAGCTCAGACAGAAGAACACATTGCAAAATCAGTGGGTAGAGGGACAAAACCTTTTACAGGTACATAAGTGAAAAAAGAAAGGCAAATGGAGGGATAGTGAGACTGAAGGGGGAGGATGGAGGCCGCATGGAGGATGACAACAGTAAAGCTGACATATTGAACAGGTATTTCTGCTCAGTCTTTACTGAGAAAGAGGAGGGTAATGGGTCTGAAGGGAGTACAAGGGGTGAGAATGGTGCAGAAATGGACACAAGTCCTTTACACGAGAAAGGGTCCTGAAGGAACTGGAAGTAATAAGAGTTGATAAAGCAATGGTGCCAGATGGGGTGCACCCCAGGGTCCTTAAAGAACTAAGAGAGGTGGTGACTGAACCTCTGGCTATCGTGTTTAGCCGATCACTGGAAACAGGGGAGGTACCCAAAGACTGGAGGACAGCAGATGTAGTCCCCTTATACAAAAGTGGGAACAAAGAGGAAACGGGGAACTACAGACCAGTCAGCCTCACCTCAGTAGTGGAGAAGATCATGGAACCAATACTGAAGGAGAGATTGGTGGAACATCTGGTTGTCAGTGGACTACAGGACCCCAGGCAGCATGGTTTCACCAGGGGGAGGTCATGTCAGACCAACCTCATTGAATTTTTTGACTGGGTGACTAAGGAGGTGGATCAGGGGAGGGCAGTGGACATGGCCTATCTGGACTTCAGCAAGGCCTTTGACACTGTGCCACATAGAAGACTATTACACAAACTGGGGAATAAGGGTGTGGGCAGGACAGTAGTGTGGTGGGTAGGTAACTAGCTGGGTGGCAGGACACAGAGGTGGTGGTAAATGGCTGTCACTCCACAGAGGGAAGAGTGACCAGTGGGGTACCACAGAGATCAGTGCTGGGACCGGTCCTATTCAACATCTTCATCAGTGACATTGCAGGGACCTAGAAGGAGAATTTCACTGTTAAGCTGATGACACAAAGCTCTGTAACAGAGTAGACACACCACAGGGTGTAGACAGAATGAGAAGGGACCTGCAGAAACTTGAAGAATGGTCAGGGTTTGGCAGTTGAAATTCAATGCAAAGAAGTGCAATATAATGCATATGGGGCACAAAAACCCTAGCACAATATATCAGTTGGGGGGTGAGGATACAGCATGCACCAAGCAGGAAAGAGATCTTGGGGTTATCATCTCTGATGACCTCAAGGTAGGGAAACAGTGTAACAAGGCAGCAGGTAAAGCAAATAAGATGCTGGGATGCATTGGCTGGGGCATCACCAGCAGGAAAAGGGAGGTCATAATTCCACTATACAAGACACTAGTGAGGCCCCACCTGGAGTACAGTGTACAGTTCTGAAGACCTTACCTATGTAAGGACATAGACAGGGTAGAGAAGGTTCAGAGGGGGGCAACAAAGATGGTGCATGGATTGCATCACAAGTCCTATGACTACAGGTTGAAGGAACTGAACATGTACTCTCTGGAGGAGAGGAGGGAGAGAGGGGATATGATAGAGACATACAGGTATCTTACAGGGAGGAACAGGGGTGCAGGAATACACTATTTTTAAGCGAAAAAGATGTTCCAGGACTAGAGGGCATGGGATGAAGTTGGAGGGAGGATGATTCAGAGGAAACGTGAGGAAGAATTTCTTCATAGAACGGGTGGTGGACAAGTGGAACACCCTGCCAAAGGAAGTGGTGGGGGCTGAAACAATCACAGGATTTAAGAATGCATGGGATAGACATAAAGGAATTCTGGAGGTCAGGGGTAAGGGGCAACAGACTTCTAGGAAAACATAAACTGAACTTCCAAGCTCAAATGGTCAGACTGGGTGGGCCATAGGCCCTTATCTGCCGACACTGTCTATGTATTTATGTTTCCCTTGCTACTTATATTTGTATGGTAGGTGCCAATGCCCTACAAGTTAGTAGTGATGTGTCATAATATGTATAATATAAGGTTTCTCTAAGGTTCACAGTGGGAGGCTAATTAAGGTGTGGGGACTGAGTGCAACACCGGGGATCGGGTATAGGGAGGGGGGTCCACTAGGCATCAGGGAATAATTTAAATTATGGTGATAGACTGCACAATACACTTTGACTTGAGTTGTTTTATTAATGGGTGGGGTCATGGAGAGGGGATCCGCTAGCCACCAGGGAGCGGGGACTTTTTTTTTATCTGATGAGACCCATGATTGGAGGGTTGGGGGCAGCACTACTAGCCACCAGGAAGCAGCCGGGTTTCTTTTTTTTATATTAATGGGACCCATGGTCAGCGGATGAGGGTGGGACCACTAGCCACCAGGGAGTCTTTTTGTTTGGGGACCAGTGATCGGCGGGTGGGGGATATTAATATTATTATTGTTAATATATTAAACTGCTGGTAAAAAATCTACAGAACTGACCACTGACAGTGATCAGTTCTGCAGATTTTTGCTTCAGTTTAATCATTATTAACCCACATTTGATACATTTATTCTGTCCATTTTAAGGTGGAATTTTCTGTGGAAGTTGCGAAAAAGTGATATCCGAACTTTTGTGGAAATTCCACTGGTGGAATTGTTTTTTTTACCCCTAATGGAAATTATTTGAAAGTCAATATAAAATAATAATAATGATAATAATAATAAAAAAAACACATTAGCCAGATATTCAAGAGTTGCGCATGGCGCAACAGTGTTTACTCATGCACAACCCACTGATGCGCCCTGGTGCGATATTTAAAGGAAAGTGCGCATGCACAAATCCTGATCGCGGCGAACACAGTCAATGTAATACTGAGCACAGGTAGAGGCGTGCCCATATAACCTGCACAGCCCGATATTCAGCCCGGACTGTGCAGAGTCATTCATGCGCAACCCCTACCTGCGCCTGCACAAAGTTACGCCCAAAAAAACAGGAACAAGTGATGGCCACCCACAGGTGAGCTGCCGCATTGCAGGGTGGAACACAGCAGCTGCCACCTGTGGGTGGCCACCCGAGTTCCTGCCGCACCTGGCAGAGCCCTCCATGCCCTGATCGCGGGCATCACTGTATACCACCCCAAGTCCAATATCCCTGGTGGTCCAGGAGACCTCTATGTGCCCCGATCGTGGGCATCACTGTATTCCCCCCCAAGTCCAATATCCCTGGTGGTCCAGTGGGCCACACTGAGCCAGATCGCGGTCATCATTAATCACCCCCCAGTCCAATATCCCTGGTGATCTAGTGTACCCCCACCCACCCGCCCACTGAGCCCACCCCTCCTCGCCCCCATCAGCGCGTGGTGGCAGCACACCCGCCTGCCGTCCGCGCCCACTGACTGACAGCTCGATGGGGCTGCCGCCCGTGGTTCACAGCATGAGCCAATGGGTGTACAGCCATACTACTACTCAGTCCAGATATGTGAATGAATTCATTCACACATATCTGGACTGTATGTCTGATATAAAACTGCACACCCATTAGCTCATGCTGTGAACCAATGGGCGTGCAGCCCTACTGGGCTTGCCAGTCGGCGGGCTTCAGGCGGCAGGCAGGTGGGGTGCTGCTACCGCCCGGCTGATGGGGAGGCGGGGTGGTGGGGCTCAGTGGCGAGGTGGGGTGGGGAGGTACACTAGATCACCAGGGATATTGGACTTGGGGGTGATTAATGATGCCTGCGATCAGGCTCAGTGCGGTCCATTGGACCACCAGGGATATTAAACTGGGGGAATACAATGATGTCCACGATCGGGCTCAGTGTGCTCCACTAGACCACCAGGGATATTGGACTTGGGGGGGGGAACAGTGATGCCCATGATCAGGGCACATAGAGGTCCACTGGACCAACAAGGATATTGGACGTTTTTATATCTTACAGGACTTCCCGCGATCGGGCTGCAGGGGGCGTCGGTCCCCGACGGCTGCTGCCTGGCAGGGCGCCAGGTGCAAGTTGTTGGGGATCGGCACACCTGCATGCTAATGGCATGCAAATGGGGCCATAATGAGATGCAAATGGCCCCCTGTACACCTTGCATAACTTATGGCCCCATTTGCATGTCCTTGTTTGAATATCGCAGGTGCTATGCATGGCGCTATGGCACTTGCACCACCGCATCTCCATGCTCCACTCTGGCCATTTGCGCTGGTGCAGTGCCACTGCGCCATGCACAGTGGGGGTGGCCAGGATGCGATATTCAAAGCTGTTGCGCCATAGCGCAGCTCCATTGAATATCGCCCAGGCCACACCCGTGCACAACAAAGTTGAGCTGCACCCAGGCTTGCGCCACAGCCTGGCACAGTTTTAATATCCGGGCCATTAGCTATACATATCAAGAATGCCCATGGTGATCATGTATTCATGTTTTAAGGTATTGTGATAGCGACAATGGGACCATGTAGTGGGGATCTTGATAACAAACTTCTGTGGGGAGACACCTTTTAGCAGTATACTTTAAAGGTACTTGTATGACCTGGACATAATGATAACTTCCAGCTGTCTTTTTTTCTGAAATAATTTCAGTCTATCATACATTAGTTAATAATTTCATTATATATATTCCATGAACTATTGTTGTGAGAATAAGTTGTTGATGTTCTACTCACTGAATCATGTTGACTGTATTTATGGTTTGTCCATTCTGTATCAAATGTAATTATCTATTTTCATAGGGCATATACTTACGGGGTTTTAGGCTATAATTATTTCTGTTTTCATTAAAATGGGTTACTACAGTATATGTGTTCTCCTGCTTCTTAACATTTTGCAACTGGATTTTTTTTCTTTCCCTTCCTTGTGTTTTGTCCCCTTCCCCTTCTTTTCCCTGCCTTTTTTATTTTTTTCTTTTAACCCCCCCCCATGTTATTTCTTATTTTAGGTTTATGATATGTTAATTTTTTTAAGTTTAGTTTTCAGTTTTGTAGTCTATATAGTATGGTTATTAATATACACTGTTAGTGGGGTATGTCATGGTGTTAGTCTCCTTGTTATATATTGTATACATTTTCATATGTATTGAACAATTTGCATCATGATAGGAATGTCTCTTTAACTGAGTACTATTTAACAGGAGCTATTACTGATGATGTCTGCCTTGATAACACACACACATATTAGTACAAAATGTTGGCGGGTGGGCATCCTTGCTACTGTGGTATGTATTTTTCATAATAAAGTTGTTTGTAACCTGAACCATATTGGTTTTCAGTGTCTTTTCCAGATAGCCTGGCTTATTGTTGTATGGTTTCCTTCATGCTGTAGCTCCTGTTTTTTTACTCCTTAGCCACATCTCTGATTGGTTTGAGCATGATATTATCCCAGAACCTCTATTCTATACCTCCACAACTGGATTATATAAAGCATTAATTCACAATCCTATTGGTGCCTTTGTAAACATTTGCAGGCAACTATGCAGAATATTATTGTTTGAACCGGGGACTATGGAGTCAAAACCCTTAGGACTCAAAGAGAATATCAAAATCACAGGATGCACTAGTTTTTTAAGGCATGGCAGGGAAATGGAGTTTTCATAGTTAGCAACTTAATCTGCATGGAGAAATTGGCCACTTTTCACCACATGCAAAATCAATGTGGCATGAGCAATAAAGATATCTTTACTTGCAGTTAAAACACATGCTAGCAAAAATATTATGGCATGCACATATGATATAGTCACAGTCACCAACAATAAATGTTCTAGTGTGGCTGTCACAGAGCAATGAACAATCTACAAACTATATCAAACCCTTAACCAAACTATATCAAACCCTTAACTCGTTGGGGCTTAACCTCCAAAGATTCTGATCATTGTCAAACTATTTGTCAGAAGCACTGAATTGGGCACCCACTGATAAACAATGGGGTGCAGTAACACCCACAGATTGATAACACTAACACATGTAGACTCATGCATAGGAAGATACTAAAAATATGTTCTACATCCCTATGAAACTGCATGAGTAGAACAAACTGGAGTCACCTCTTTGTTTAAGATGCATCACTAACCTTGGAATACTGAAATTATCTTTCTAAAGGAGTGATCCACACTTGATTCAGTATTAAGTGTAGTCTGTTTATGGAGTACATGGTGCTATTACCACAGTACTTTATGGTAACATATAGGTATGGGGAAGAGAAAAAAAACTCCATAGATGGAAATCTCTGGGAAATCAAGGTTCTTAATGTATACCTGTTATTCCCAGGAGTACTATTTGTATGGCAAATTGTGTGTTGCATGTTTTGTATGTTAAATTACTTTTGCATGGTGGCCACCAGTCATGCTTTTTCAAGATGCAGTATGTTAAAATGTTCTTCTAAGTACCTGTAAGACTCTAACACTTGTGCTGATGTACTACTACAGACAAAATGAGGCAATAATAAAAGCAAATGCAGTATACAGCTACAGTATATACACAGGACATATAGTATAGGATTTCAAAATAATCAATGAGAAATTATCCAGTAACACTTGAGCAGCATACATAAAACTTCATACACTGCCATGAGTATACAGTACATATTCATTAATATAGTTTTATTGTATTTTGTTTGGCAACATTAGATTTTATTTTGGAAAATGTATTTGTCACATGCTGGTTGCATGCCCTCCCTTAGCAACCACACCAGGCAACCACTTTTCTAATTGTCCAATATGCAACCTGTAGTGAGGACATTTGAGTATGTCCCACAACTGTTTTACCTCAGAAATCTATTCCTGCTTTTTCTGTGGTTTGGTCTTTTGATTAATGTGTGTTTCCATGACATGCCATACCATATCATACCATCTCTATTGGATTCATGTCTTGGGCCTCGAGTTAAAAAGACACCATTAGTTACATCAACTGTGTCAGAAATCACCATACAGGATAATGCATCTAATACTGTATGAAGCAATACTCAGAAGGTGAAATGCTGTAGTTTTACTCTAGTTATTTTTTTTGACCCAGTTAATGCCATGCTCAGTAATTAACACTGTCAAGGCTTTATGTTTGTGCTATTGTCCTGATAGAAGCAATGCCTATATGAGAATTTGCTCTGGATAAACATATTTGTGACCGCCCTTATGATATGATTTAAAAAGATGAGATTGTCCATAGTTCATGTGGGGCAGGGGGATAGACACAAATAATTGCTGTGCAGTGAAACAGTTGTAGCCAAAGACATTGGCAGATATTTCATGAAATGTCTGTGATATTTCTTGTTAAATATCTAGCCTACTTGCAGTAGCACTGTGAGCCACTAGAGAGAATCTCTTAAGAAATAGCATGAAATATATATCCATATCTATGGCTGCAACTGTAACTATATAAGCACATTTCAACACATATAATATAGCAATGGAAACATACCCTTTAAAATTCTGACCAAGCCTGGACCTTGCTTCAAAATTACCCCCCCCGCCTACCCCCCCATGCTATTAAGGACTCCCAAGACCCATTTTGGGGACTGGAAGACTTTTTTTGTCCTGGACATTTGCCTGGTAGGTCTTTACCCTTCTGGGCTTTTAGGTTCCCGTAAGGCCCATATGGCGTTGATATCAATTACAGTGGAACTCATTATGTTACATCATTGGAAGAATAAAGCCATTCCCTCATACAGAGAATAGCACCAAGAGATACTGCATGCTTTGGTTGTTGAGAAAGAAATTGCTTTTTTTGATATAGACATGTTGCACACTTCCGCAACAGATGGGAATCACTTTATGATTTATCATTGACCTTGGTGGGGCCTTCATAAATAGCTGAATCTCTTAACACTTTCTATATTTGTTGAACTCCTCGTTTCTATTTATTGGGTTGCTGAGCTCTAGGAAGATGGGAGGAAGGGGTTGGGTAGGCTTGTTTTATAGTTTGCATAGTTTTGTTTGTATTGTTGTTCATTGTGTTGGTTACTGTTGGTTGTTTTAGTTTTTCTGGAAATCAATAAAGTACATTAAATTCAAAATTGCACCTCAGACATAAATTATCAAAGGGTGCAATGGCTTGGTTTTCATAGAGGCCTGACCCTTCTTCCTAAAAACATAAATGAAAATTGCATCATAGAAACCATCATCTCATTCATAGGAATAATGTCTTGAAATGTCACCTTTACCTCAATCCAATACCTGATCTTCTTCAGCCACTTAAACTTGTTGGCATCCCATATCAGTGGCAAAAGTTGAGCAACAATAAAATTACATGGGAACATTATGGGAGGGAGTCCAGAATTGCACACTACAATAATATGTATACTACTAGGCAAACATTCATTTTTTTACTTGCTTTCTTTATTTTCCTCAGCTGGGGGAGTTGTGCCTTTGCTTTCCACCTTCCAGGCATCCTTCATGGCCACTGCACTGGTCACAACCAGAGCTCACCTCCCTGCCACAGCCCTTCCCAGGCTACATCACAGCGGGTACTTACCCCATCACTGCGGAGACCTGGAGGGCGGGCCCAGGAAGCAGCTGACTTGGGCACGTCCATGGCAGTACTGTCGGGGTAGCTGACATGATGCCAAGCTATTTCTTCTGTATAGGTAGCTCCCCTCCTCCTCTGGAGCTGCTGTGCAATGACATCAATGATGCTTCAACACACACTTTTGTACGTTGCATGTCAGACGCTGCCAGTACCGTCCCTCTGTATTGTCCCAAAAACTGCACAGCCCCTAGCCACTGCCAGGAGCTGACACTTCAGCAGACATAACCACCCACCCTCCCCAGAGGAGGAGAGCTGTCCCTGGGACACTCAATCCTCCTCCTCCCGGCCAACCTCCGGCAGTCTGTGCCCACTCCTGAACATGGGTCGCTGGTGTAGTGCGAGGTGTGGTGTCCAGAACCTCAACCCTCAGCACCACTGGGACGGCTATACTAGCAAACACTGATTACCATGCTCACTCATATGTTTAACCCATACGTCCATATGTCCATATGTGGCTCAGCAGGTCGTACACTCGCCTCTGAGGCTGGGAGATCAGAAGGCTGTTGGTTCTATCCCCACACCAGGTACTTGGGTTAAATCCCAATACTAACTCTGTAGTGTAGCATGGGAGGGTACTGCACTCCTGAGGTGCCGTCTTTTGGATGAGGTGTTAAACCGAGGTCCCATCTGCCTATTCTGGTGGTAGTTCAGGTGGATGTTAAAGATCCAATGGCACTTCTTGAAAAGAGTAGCGGAATCCCCGGTGCCCTTGCCAAATTCCCCCCATTCACTAAAAATACCACCAACAGCTTAATCTGGTTCAAGGTCAGTTGGTATTCATCTCTATCCCTCTCCCCTGGGTCGTGCCTGAAAATAGGCAGAATTTGTCTAGGGCACTTACCCGGTCAACAAAAACTAAATAAAATAAAATAAAATAAATAAAATACATGTTCACCTCTTCTTGATTGAGGTTGTGGACACCAATACCCCATGTTCCTTGCTCAGCAATGTGGACACATCTCTGGCAGTGTGCACATTATCCTCATTGAAGCAACTGTCAATAAGAAGCATATCCTCACTCTTAGCACACAGTGGAAGGTGGCTGTAATGCAGCAGCACTTGTAGCAAAACTTAAAGCACACTAAGCAATTATGGCTCCTTTCCAAATGCGTCTAGGGGGTGGGTTGCATAAACTTGTTTTATTGACAGGGAGAATGTTGACCTTGACTCCAGGGAACTTCCTCTACTCTTCCAGTAGGGAACTCTCTTGTCTGCCTGGCTAACAGCCAAGATGGTGGACAATGACGATGAAGGAGGTGGTGGAGTACATGAAGGTCCAGAGTCTAGTGTGACTGAAAACCAAACTACTATAGCAATGTTGAACAGTACTAAATAAGTTTGTGGATGAAAATGCATACCTGAGAAGGTTACACAAAACAGTGTGGAACCTAATGCATATGTGGATATGGAGATGGAATCAGAAAGAGAAGGAAAACACAAAATCCTAGCCAGAAAAGCAGACAAATGTCCATGAGCTTCTCCTAACCAGAAATCTCCAAAGGTGACATAGAGCTTGAGGCAAGCATGTTAAAAAGGAAAAAAAAATGTGTCTCCTCCAGCTACTGGTAGAGGAAGTAGAACACTTAGCATCTGATAGACAGAAAATGTTTACAGTGTTCTCATCCACTTATAAGCAGACATGGCCACAAAATACTGAACTGTTAGGGAGACTCAGTCAGTATATGTCATGTCATTTCCATCCCATATATGGCAAGTGCATCAGGAAGCAAGTGCTAAACTCAGACTGAGGAAAGGAAGACTGGACCCCATGCTACCCAAATCAAGCTCCTGGTCTGTGGAATTGATGATGACAGCTGCAGGGTGTGAGCATTTCTCTGATCGCAAGTCCTGGCTCCCTGGACAATGTTTGATGTCCGGCAAGATCAGGGAGCCAGCTTCCCCAGTAAGTACTGTGAAATTTTCTAAACCAGGAGCTGCCTCCCAATGCTATTCAAATCTTGCTCCAAGTGATAAGACTGGACCTAGAATGATTCAAGGGGAACTTAGAATCACTGGGAAAATGTACAGGCAATTGCAGAAGGAGAAATGGTGGGCCTGCATCAAACTCTCATGCTCAGGCTTGTATAGAGACACTGAATCTTTTGCAAAGACTGTAAAACAGAAGCAGGGGGAAATACAATAGATGTGGCTCCTCTAGGTGGGGAAAGCATGGATATGCATCTAGAGTTATGTTTGGAAACTAATAATGGATTGCCTTCTGTTTCTTGAGGTGAACAGTTACAAATAATGCTAGTAAGCTTTCAAATGTAAATCAACAAGACATTAATGAATGTGTCCCAGTAGATATGAACCCTAATGCTTACCCAGAGCCCCAGACCACATAGAGCTCTACTCCCCAGCCTGATACACAGAAACCTGACCTTACAAATCCTAGAGTTTCCTTACCACTGCCTCTCTTTCAAGTCCAGCTTCTCCAGAGTTGAGTGCAATGGAGGGGGTCCTTAAGCAGATCAGGAACCCAGGGGAGGATTACATGATGTGGGGGGCAGAAACTGATGGTCCCTGAACAGGAAGGGATTTTGGGGTAATCATATCTGATGACCTAAAGGTGGTCAAATAATGTGCCAAGGCTCCGGGGAAAGCCAGTGGGATGCTGGGATGCATAGGGAGAGGTATCACCAGCAGAATGAAGGAGGTGGTGATGCCATTGTACAGACTTGTTTATTTATTATTTATTTATTTAGCTTTTGTTGACCGGGTAAGTGCACTAGACAAATCCCGTCTATTTTCAGGCACGACCCGGGGGAGGGGGATACAGATGAATGCCAACTGACCTAGAACCAGATTAAGCTGTTGGTGGCATTTTTAGTGAATGAGGGAAATTTGGCCAGGACACTGGGGAAATTCCCCTACTCTTTTCGATAAGTGCCATGGGATCTTTAACATCCACCTGAACTACCACCAATCCAGGCAGATGGGACCTCGGTTTAACGTCTCATCTGAAAGACGGCACCTCAGAAATGCAGCACCCCTCTCATGCTGCATTACAGTGTCAGTACTGGGATATTAACCCAAGTGCCAGATGTGGGAACTGAACCCACAGCCCTCTGATCTCCCGGCCTCAGAGGCGAGTGTGCTACCTACTGAGCCACTGACACTGCGATCACTGGTGAGGCCTCATTTGCAATACAGTGTCCAGTTCTGGAGGCTGCATCTCCGTAAGGATGTAGATAGGGTGGAGGCAGTTCAAAGAAGGGCAACAAAGATGGTGCAGGGCCTGCAACAAAAGTCACATGAGAAGAGACTGGGAGACCTCAATATGTATACCCTGGAGGAGAGAAGAGACATGGGAGATATGATAGAAACCTTTAAATATCTCAAAGGCATAAATAGGGTACAGGAGGGTAACATCTTTCAGAAAAGGAAATGTCCAGGAACGAGGGGGCTTGACATGAAGTTGGAAAGGGGTAGACTGAGGGGTAGTGTGAGGAAGTATTTATTCACAGAAAGGGTGGTGGATGCATGGAACAGACTTCCAGTGGATGTGGTGGGGGCAAAAACAGTGGGGGAATTCAAACATGCATGGGACAGGCATAGGGGAACCCGAGCAATAGGAACAAGGAGGTAAAGCCAGAGATCAAGTAGGGTCTGCAGCTCTTACGGTAGGTAGGGAAATCAGGCAGACTACATAGGACTAGCGGTCCTTATCTCCTGTCAGTTTCTATGTTTCTATGTTAGGCATCAACAAACTAACAGACCAAGCAGGTTAGGGTGGTAATGGTCCCTCAAAGAGTATATGTCTCAAAGCCTCACTTCAGAGAACTTATGCAACTAGCCAGTATAGCAGGCCCAGAATCAGTGGCATAAAAAGACAATGGGAAAGCAGACCGGTTCACTAGGATAAGAGGGAGAGACCCTCTTGCATGGCAGACCTTCTTCAAGCATAAGGGGAAACCTGCTCAACACTGGAATGCGATCTGGCTAAAATATGTGGGTGGTCCAGAGGAAACTCCTGTCAGGTTCTTTGTAGCCTTTTGCTTGCTTAAAGAATCAGTAGTTTGTTTTTTAACAGAACTGTTTGCTTTGACTCACATCTTGGGTGATAATGTATATGACATAAGTTTCAAGGCAGTGGATTCTCTGCAGAAGTTTCTGGAAAAATACAAAAGGTCGAAAGGCACCTCCTTGTGGGATCCTTTCTTAGCTGTCTCCTTAACAAAATCCATGTTTAAAATAATAACAATTCTGTTTCACAAATGGGGTGAATGTGGCCGATTTCTCCTATTGGTTGATCCCAAAATGTGAAATCTTAGATAAGCCATCTCCAATCCTAGATTCAGAGCTCATTTGAACTAGAGGTTAGAAATATAACATTAAGCTTCACAATATGAACATAGGGGCTAATAATCAGATGCCAAATAGTATTATCTTGTTAAAAACGAGGGTTTATATTTTTATCCTGGACAACTGGAATCTTGTCTTAAGTGTGAGGAAAGGTCACAGGTAAGCATAGTGTGTGACAAACCATGATGTAACCTGTCCATTGAATATGGATATATGAGTTCTTAGTGTCCCAATCCATTGAGGTGCAACTTATGCAAGGTATAGGTAAATCCCTTCTTCCAGTGCTCCTCGGCCTCACACAACCGAGAAGATCTGGCGGACCAGTAAAGAATTATATCAAGTGTCCAGCAGTGTGAATCTTTAAAAAGATCTGCAGGTAAAGAACATTCCCACAGGAAAGAACAGGAAAATCAAGGGGAAGAGTGATTGAACCCTGGGGAGCAGCTGCAGGCTACCTCTCACTTTTCTTCTCCTCCTCCTGCTCCACAGTTTGAGGAACTAGGACAGTCATTGCCACCTCAGAGGGAACTCCCCAAATAGAACAGCATCTGCCTGCTTAGACAGTGTAGACTCCCACCACTCAGGGCAGCCCACCATTACCCACTTCAGCAGGGACAGGAGGAATAAAGGAGGAAATAGTCAAAAGTGGCCCAGATCTCACATAAGAGACAGAAGCTATGCCTCAGGTTACAACAGACATGCCCCCCCCCCACCGAAAGATGATGACGTGTGTCCCATTGGGCCTAGAAAGAGGGGATAGAATAATACATTTAACACAAATACATCAAAGCAGGTGCCCCTAAGGAATGGACACACAATCCTGCAAGGAAAACAACAGTGGCGAGATACAGAGGAAGAAGAGGAGGTCTCTGAATCCTCAGTATCTTCATCACTGAAGGACTGCTCCTCAGACATAGATGGAGCTGCATCTGAAATATCAGTGGTGAAGGGGATTAAAGATAGACCTCAAGCCAGGAGCAGGAGATATGGGGCTCAATTTTCAGAGCCCCTAGAATGCCACAAGCCCTTGGTGTGCTGATCATTTGGCACACGGGGCTTGCGGCATTCTCCCGGCTGGTAATCAGGATTTTCAATCCCAAACACCAAATACCACAATTTAGACCAGTTTTTCCATGGTCTAACTTGTGCCATTTGCGGGACCCATTTTACTGGGCTTGCACCAAATCTTTGGGGCAAGCTGCCAAAAAAATGAGGAAACTGTCGCAACTGTGCCCGATGTACTAAAATCAGGTGCAGTTGTGGCTAAAGAGTTTGACACAGCGGCACCAAAAAACAGGTGTGACACAGGGCTTGATGCAAGTGCTGCATCACCCTTGGAAAACTGAGCCCATGATCTCTGTAAAGTTACCCATCCTCCTTTCACAGTACAATTATCCAAAGATGTGTTTAGGCTGCATTCTGTGTTCTTAAATGTAAATAATCTGAACACATTTAAGGAAAGACTGACTATCTTTTCCATACTGGATATCATTCCAGGAAACATTTTCTTTATACAAGACATTAGGGGCTGCATTTTCAAAGAGTGATGCAGGGTTGCATCAATCACTGCATCACATCTGTTTCTTGGTTCAGTTGTCCCAAACTTCTTTGCTGGAACTGCACCTGGTTTTATTACATTGGGGGCAGTCACAAGGTTCCTCATTTTATGGCAGCCTGTGCCAAAGATCTGGTGCAAGCTCAGTAAAAAGGGTTCCCCAAATGGTGGTCTAAATTGTGGCATTTAGCTCTTAGGTTTGAAAATCCTGATCGCCATCTGGGAGAATTCTACAAGCCCCATCTGCCAAAACAATTGGCGCTCCAGGGACTTGCAACATTTTCAGGGCTCTGAAAATTGAGCCCTAGGTTAAAAACCAAGATGGAGGTGGGACAGGTGAGAAGACAGTTGTCTTTAGGATCATCATTTTGGTCAAAAGGAGAGGAGATGTTTGATGGTGTAGGGAAACTTCATAAGGGTTATGATTTTTCAGTCAGGCTTTGATGGTGGATATGGAATATAGTGATGCTTCCTATAGGCTTTTATTATCTACTTCCCTCAAACCAGAGGCTTTTAAGTGTCCTTATTTACAGCGATCAGGCCTTTTCCACAGACACACCAGAAAGAATTTAATTCTGGGTGGTGACCTTAATTGTGGGATGCCACTGCAGCAGAATAAATCTGGGAATAATAAGATCTATTGTGATATTAATCATCTGCTGGACATGACCAAAACATCAGCTCTGAAAGAAGCTTATTGCTCTGTACACCCACAAAGAGGTGCAACATATGTCAGAAACCAGTTGACTACCTGGATAACTTTTTTTTGTGAGATACAGTCTCAATGTACAAATCTTTTACCCAAATAGTGGAGACATCAGATCAACTGGCATCAGAACAGTAGCACAATGAAATTCCCCTTCAGATCAGAAGGTTTGGAGACTTACTACAGTATTAACATATTGCATGATGAAAGGCTCCAAGACAGATTTATAAATCTCTCTCAGGCAAGGTGATCAATAATTTGTGCCTTTGACTCTAGAGACTAATGGTAGGAAGACAAAATTGGAAATCATGACTTTCTTAGCAATACATAGTTGAGTTCAAAAACTAACAGGAATATCATAAATACTGTATATAAGTTTTAGGACCAAGTTACAGAACTCGATATTGAGCCAATCAATAGGGGGCCAGATATTCAAAACTTTTCCCAGGTGCAAATCTCATATTGCCCATGCAAACCAAGCTTCGGACAGATGTCCCATATTCAAAAGCCCAGTTAGAGTGGGCAAACAGAGTTTCCACATGGGCAATATTCAGAGGGGGCGGTGCAATGCAAATGAAGGAGCAGGGACCTGAATATTCAGAGTATATGCTCCACGCAAGGCCATTTTGCTCGATTCCCTTGCACGACACACATACCCCTGATCGAAATTTCGACATACTTCCTCGCAACCCTAGCAGTTGGTGGAGAAAGTGCAGTGGCCACATGAACCACAACATAGTAGTCCCTGGCATCTAGTGGTCCCCCCCAAATGATCACTGGCCTGATGTTAAAAGATAACACTTCCTGGTGCTAGTGGTACCCCCCCTACTGATCTTCAGCTCAGTGTTAATATATGTTATTCCTTGGTGATAGTGGTGCCCCCCCACTGATCACTGGTCCAATGTTAAAATATATAATTCCCTGTTGCTAGTGGTGTCCTCCCCCCCCCTTGCCAAAATGCCAATCCAATGTTAAAAGACATCATTCCTGAGCTGGCCCAGTGGTGTGTGTGGTAGAGCTGTGCTCTACCTAGGAAATTGGTGTAGCAGTTAGAGACATTTTCCTATCTTCTCCCTTTCCTTCTGTACAATCTGTTGCAGCAGTACCTCTAAAAAACTATCCTGTTCTTTTTCTTACACTGCAGTAGGTTGGCCACCTGCGGCAGTCTTTTTGTATCCTCCCTAAATTTCTTTTCTTCCTTTCTTTGTTTTTTATTCACCATTCTATCCCTCACTAGAAGCCATATGCCTTTCTAAGGAAATAACAGATATGGCTATGAGCAAATACAGTAGCTGACTGTATATAGATAGAAGGCTGGAACCTAAATAAATATGTCTACCTTCATAAAATGCCAAGCTTGCTTGCAGACTGTTTAATAAAGAACTACATGTGCTTTATTGAAGAAAGATAAAGTGCTTAAGGTACTTTCAGGCATAAAATGCTGGCAGTGCATTAATGCAGTGCAAGGTATATTATAAAATGAAACTCCATATTGTTTGAAAACAGTGCCCTACAAATCCTGCCAGGGAAGGGGTTTGATAGAGTGCAAGATAAAAAGAAACTACTGTTGTTTAAACGATTGCTATTAAGTGCAGTCAGAAATAAAGTGCAGCATGCCTAAAGGAAATTATGGGCACTATGCATTCCTGCTTGAAGCTGAACCAGCCTAAAATGTCATGGTGATTTGCATATACATCTCATGATACTTTGTATTATGGGGCTATGTGTGATCTTGTATTTCTTTGAAACTTGGCTTTATTGCCAATGCCCTTTGATGCAACTCTTGCTTCAGTGTTTCTGCACTAAGGTTCTTTGTCTTTAGTTTGTTTGGGGGCTTTTTATTTGGGCTCCCCATCACCCAAACACACAAGCCCAACATAGGGGATAGATCATTTCCACATGAAAGATAGATCAGTGAGTTAGTAGGTGCTGACCAAGTGCAGAGGAAGAACATGCATTGTCTGTTACTGCAAACTGATGTATTGAAAAAGAGAAATGCTATTGCTTAAGATTATCTCCTGTGGTCAATAAGGATAGTGAATTACCTGCAATTCTATAAAGAATTTTGCTTTATTTATTTTGTAATTAATTATTTTATGCTGACTTTGAAAGAAAATAAACTACACTGCAGTGTCTTGCACCAATCTGCTGTTGTCTGCATTATTCTTCACCCATACCTGGCAACTTATGGTGTAAGAAGTGGGATGCTGACTGAAACTCCAGGATAATAGGGGGATTCCAGTCAGTTGGTACCAGCTGTGGTGCCCAAGATAATTTGCAGAGATGCACGGCAGTGGAGACTGGTGAGATGAGGCCTGCACCTGCTGGATGTGACACAAACAAGGAACTACAGTGTGGTCAAGGTGGGCCAGAAGGACAGGATGATGCCTGGATGGTGGAAACCCTAATCAAGATGATCTGGTGGATGAGTGGGCAATGGCTGGTGGCAGACCGACTCAGCAGAGAGGCAGAACACCAGTGCCAGATGCTATTCAAGAAGTCCCAGCCAGAAAGTTTTGATGAGGATTCAGAGGAGACTAGTTCATGGGCTTAGCAGGAGGAGGAGGACCCCCTGAAGGTGCAGGATATTCCTTTGCTGCCTGTGTTCTCGGGATGTTACTGGTTGACAGATGGAGAAGCCAGCATGGATCTGGAAGATGAGACCCCAGGTAAGACTGTGTCTGGCACTGTTGTACTGAGGGAGAAGACTACAATCAAGACAGAAGGTGCCATTAAAGCTGAAGAGACTTTGCATGGGTTGATATATTTGTAGCAAGTAACATTAGTCAAAGCAGTATTGACTGGGGTATACTACAATCTAAAGATGCTAATGTTGTCAAATTGTTACAGTATGTCAAGATCAAGGAGGGTGTACAGGTTAATGGTGGAGTGGGGGCAACACAATGTTGGTGGTATGGACTACAAAAAGGTTTTCTGTACCACATGAGGCCTAACCCCCGTACAAAATGAGTGGATGCCCAGGTAGTGGTGCTTGAGGCCTACAAACACAAAGTGATAGAGGCTTCTCACTTTTGTCCTTGTGGGCATCTAAGCCATGGTGGAGTATTGACTAGATTAACCCCGTACTATTATTGGCCAGGAATGCACAGACAGGTGGCAGCCTATCTTAAGATCTGTCTTGTGTGCAACCAGATAAAGGTACCTGCTGGGGACAGCAGAGGAACTAGTACTCGGGGTGTGGAATTAGTGTCCCAAAGGGTAGAAGTCATTAAAGTAATGAAATGGCACTCTTGAAAAAAGGGAAAACTCCCACACAGGTCACAAGGTACCAGATAGCAACAGACAGCTGAAATAAGTACAAATATTTTAAATGGACTTGAACTTGTGTTGGGGTAACACCTAGAGTGTCTACTCTCAGGTGTCTGTATCCGTAGCAAGTGAAATTAATGAATCAAGAAACATAGTGGGTTTATGTAGAAGGGTCAAATCTAGGACCGGGCTCCTGCTTAAAACCAACATGTCTGGTGGGGTTTTAGCAGGTAATTACTCACCCCAGAGAAATTCTTTCTATGGTACTGGACTTTGTAGCCATCGAGATTTTCAGTTAAGAAACATGACGGACAGCATAGAAATGCAGATTTTTTTTTCATATCATTGTGCTGAGGTACAGCAATGAAATAGCAAACTGTATATTGTATACGGTACTATGATGATCTTTAGTACTATGCAAGCCCCAGGGTAATTGTTTTAAGAGTATTTCTATTGAAGAGGCTATTACATAACATATAGGCAATACTGATGCTTACGTTATTTAAAGGACCCTGGGGTGGTGTTTCTGTAGAGGGTGAGTGGAAGCACCAACAGACCCCTTAGGTTGCTGAAAGAGGCTGGTAGTCCAGAAAAACAGTTGTTTGAGGACCCCGGTTTCCTCTTGATCATGGCGGGGGGGGGGTTACAGTTGTGCTCTACCCAGGAAATTGGTGTAACAGAGACATTTTTCTGTCTTCTCCCCATCCTTCTGTACAATCTGTTACAACATTACAACAGTACCTCTAGAAAACTATCCTGTTCTTTTTTCTAACACTGCAGTAGGTTGGCCAGCTACTGCAGTCTTTTTGTACCCTCCCTAAACTACTTTTCTTCCTTTCTTTGTTTCTTATACACCATTCTGTCCCTCACCAGAAGCCACATGCCTTTCCAAGGAAATAACAGATATGGCTATGAGCAAATACAGTAGCTGAGACTATGTAGATAGAAGGCTGGAACCTGAATAAATATGTATACCTTCATAAAATGCCAAGCTTGCTTGCTTGCTATTTAATAAAGAACTACATGTGTTTTATTGAAGAAAGATAAAGTGCTTAAGGTATTTTCAGGCATAAAATGCTGGCAGTGCATTAATGCAGTGCAAGGTACATTATAAAATGAAACTCCATATTGTTTGAAAACAGTGCCCTACAAATCCTGCAAGGGAATGGGGTTTGATATAGTTAGAGTGCTAGATATAGAGAATACAGGATGGGTAACCATGCAGAACCAGTGTGTTCTGCCACATAGGGGTCTGATTCCTTGTGACCTCGAGAGCGAAGCTCGAGAGGTCCTTGGAAATCAGACCCCAAGGTAGCAGAACACACGAGTTCTGCATGGGGTTACCCATCCTGTATTTTTTATAGTGTATGGTGCCCCTCAAATTATTTTTAAAACATTTTTAGGCTTACAGACTGTATTTAAATCATAGATAAATTGGTGTCTCCCCTTGCTAGGAGACGGAGTTGGGTGGTTGCTAGGGACTGGGCATCCCTAACATAGCAGCACACATGCCCATTGGTTGCCACTTTGCTGTGGGCGGGATTTAGAAAAAAAAAACATGGTGGCCAGACGTCTCGCTTAGCGAGAAAAATAACTGTCCTGAGGCAGAGAAATGTAAGTTAACCAATTTTTAGGATCAAAATGTAGTTGATCCAGCTTTTCCGATAATCCATTATTCACTGTTTGCATGTCTAAAATTCTGCCGTGGTCATTTTCTGTCTGTTTAAGCTGTATTGACCCGCAGTGGTTTTCTGTTGCTGCTGACTCGATCTTCTCATTCTAAAAGAATGGAACGCTGTTCTGCATGTACGGTCAGTACAGCATTCCATTCATTTTAGTCTCTGTGGCTGAACAGCATTTTGGTATGGTGGAATTTCTAGCGAGTACAACGTTCCACCATACACTATAAAAATAAACTGCTGTTATTTAAACTGTTGTTATTAAGTGCAGTCAGAAATAAAGTGCAGCATACCTAAAAGAAATTATGGACACCATGCATTCCTGCTTGAAGCTGAACCAGCATAAAATCTCATGATGATTTGCATATACATCCCATGATGCTTTGTATTATGAGGGTATGTGTGACTTTGTATTTCTCCGAAACTTGGCTTTATTGCCAGTGCCCTTTGGAACAAACCTTGCTTTAGTGCTTCAGCACTAAGATTATTTATCTTTAGCTTGTTTTGGGGCTTTTTATTTGGGCTCCCCATCACCCAAACACACAAGCCAACATAGGAGATACTTCATTTCCACAGGAAGGATGATCAGTGAGTTAGTAGGTGCTGACCAAGTATAGAGGAAGGACGTGCGTTGTATGTTACTGCAAAAATGATCAACTGAAGAGGTGATATATCATTGCTTAAGGTTATCCCCTGTGGTTACTAAGGATAGTGAATTACCTGAAATCCTGTAAAGAATTTTGCTTTATATATTTTGGAATTAATTATTTTATCCTGACTTTGAAAGAAAATAAAGCCACACTGCAGTGTGTTGCACCAATCTTCTGTTGTCTACATTATCCTTCACCCACACCCAGCCACAGTGTGGAGGGCTGAGGAATCATGTCTTACCTCCTGCCACGCCAACAAACCATGTTCATGGTGTGAGCGGGATACCGAAGGTCAGCTTGGGAGGGAGAGGATTGAACCTCCAGAGGACAGCTCTCATGTTCCAGGGAGGGTGGTTTGCCAGTCTTGCTGAATGACTGCCTCCAGATGGAGGTCTGAGAGTAGAATGGGATGGGGCAGTGAAAGAAGTGAAGGGGCTGCAGGACTCCATGTATGTGTGCTGATGTGTTGTGCCCCAGCAATGGGAAGGGAATGGGAGAAAAAACAGGAAAAACTCCCAAGATGGTAGGATGAAGATCACCCCCCATGCAGGCTCCGCACTGGTGGCTGGGCATGGCCATGGTCCTGTGGCAGAATATATGGTGAAAGGTAAGTCCCAGAGGAGCTTGGTGATGGGGCTGGAGGGGTGGTTGATTGGATGGAGGCCGCTGGGGCAAAAAAGGAGAGAAAAAAATGAATATAAACAAAAAGAAAATATATCATTCCATGGAGCTAGTGGTCCCCCCCCCCACCAATCATCAGCCCGATGTTAAAAGTAATCATTCCCATGTGTCCAGTGGACCCCCGCACCCATGCCCAATGTGGTAATAAGTATCGACTGGTGTCCAGTGGTACCTCCCCCACCCAATCACTGACTGACACAGACACCATTTCCCTGGTGTCCAGTGTATCCTCGCCACCATCTTGATCTACTGTATATTAAAGATATAACATTCCCTGGTGTCTAGTGGACCCCCCTCCCTATCCCTGATCCCCTGTATAGGTACATAATGCCATTCCATGGTGTCTAGTGGACCCCTCCAGCTGGTAGTGCCTCACCACCCTGCTCCCCCATGCCGACCCCAAGATGGCGACCAGTACAGCTCTCCTCTTTCCACCATGACCAACAACTGAGTGAGCTATCAAAGAGTGCATACTGTACAATCAGCTGTTACAGTATGTACTCATTACATAGAAACATAGAATTTGACAGCAAATAAGGACCGCTTGGCCCACCCAGTCTGCCCATTTCCCTACCTAATGGATAAGCTGCAGATCCTAGTTAACCAACAGCCTACTTCTTCCTACCCCCAACCCCTAGAATTGCCTTATGACTGTCCCATGCATTCTTGAATTTCAGCACTGTTTTTGACTCCACAACCTCCTCTGCAAGGCTGTTCCATGCATCCACAACCCTCTCTGTGAAAAAATACTTCCTTACATTACATCTGAGCTGCTCCCTCATCTTCAAATTGAGACCCCTTGTTCTTGCACACCTCTTTTTCTGAAAGATGCTACCCTCTTGGACTTTGTTGATTCCCTTGAGGTACTTGAAAGTTTCTATCTTGTCTCCCCTCTTCCTCCTTTCCTCGAGGCTATACATATTAAGCTCCTTAAGTTTCTCCTCATATGTCTTCCGGTGCAGACCCTGCACCATTTTAGTTGCCCTCCTCTGGATTGCCTCCATCCTGTGTATGTCTTTGCGGAGATTGGGTCTCCAGAACTGCATGCAGTACTCCAGATGGGGTCTCACCAGCTGTCTGTACAGAGGGATAACAACTTCCTGTTTGCTACTGGTGATGCCTCTCCCTATGCATCCCAGTATCCTCCCCAGCCCTCCTTACTGCCCTCTCACATTGCTTGCCGACCTTTAAGTCATCTGATATGACTACCCCCAGGTCCCTTTCCATTTTTGTTGTTGTTAGTATCTCACTCCCCATTATGTACTCTTCCCCTGGGTTTTTGTTTCCCAGGTGCATTACCTTGCACTTCTTAACATTGAATCTAAGCTGCTATACATTTGACCATTCCTCCAACCTTGCCAAGTCCCTTCTCATCCTTTCCCCCCACCTTGTGTATCAACTCTGTTGCAGATCTTTGTGTCATCTGCAAAGAGACATACTTTTCCTTTCAGTCCCTCTGCAATGTCAATTATAAAGACACTGAAGAGGACTGGTCCTAGTACTGAACCCTGTGGTACCCCATTAGTAACCCCCCTTCTTCAGAGTTGACCCAGTTTACTATTACCCTTTGTGTCCTGTTCTTCAGCCAATTCTTTACCCAGGCAACCATCTTGGGACCCACTCCCAGGCTGGCTAACTTGTATATTAATCTTTTGTGTGGGACTATGTCAAATGCCTTACTAAAGTCTAGGTAGGCCATGTCCACAGCCCCTCCCTGATCTACTACTTTGGTCACCCAGTCAAAGAAACAGCTCAGTTGGTAGCTGGCTGTTGTGAATAGTGGAGGGCTGTGATGGTTGCCTGCCCGGGGTAGAGATGGGGGGAGTGTGGTGGTGAGGTACTACCTGCCAGGGTGGGGGGGTCTGCTAGACACCAGGGAATGGTGTTACATACCTATATAGGGGATTGAGGATGGGGGGGCAACTAGACTCCAGGGAATGGTATATCTTTTATATACAAGGGATTGGGATTGGGCAGGAATACACTGGACAGCATGGAAATGGTGTCTGTTTGTCAGGCTGGTGATCAGGTGGGGGAAGGGACCACTGGACACCAGGGAATTATTTATTTTAATAGTGGTCCAGTGATCAGTTGGGGTGGGAGGGCATCACTAGCACCAGGGAATGATAACTTTTAACATTGGGCTGGTGATCGGTGGGGTAGACCACTGGACACCAGGGAATGATAACTGTTTAACACTGGGCCAGCATTCGGCAGTGAGGGCCACTGGACACCAGGGAAATTCTACGTTTTCACAATGGGCTGGCAATCGGCGGGGGGGGGGTCCACTAGCACCAAGGATAGCTCTCTGGGACCAGGCAAGTAGTGGGTAGAATCATGCTAACTGCTTGGCTACTCATGCAAATGAGCCCATAATAAGCATGCAAAATGACCCTGTAGTACCTTGCATACCCAATTAAGCTCATGTGCATGGGTCCATTTGAATATTGAAAATCTGGCATGGGCGCAAGCCATTGTGATGGAACCATCATTTGGGAACCAGGTCTGCCCAGTGCAAAGTGGCTTAGCGCTGGGCTGACATGGCCCTATATTCAGTCAAATAGCGTTGGTGCACTATTCCACTGAATATGGCATCCTTGGGCTCCTGGGCAAGTGCAAGGCGCAGTGCGAATTTTGGTGCTGTGCTTTGTGCCTCTTTGAATATCTAGCCCAGAGTGTATTATAAACAAAAATCAGCTAAAAACAGCAAAAGAAAAAATGGAAGTGCTCAAGTAAGATCAGGGAAAGTCTCATTAATAGCAGGCGCCTAGCGTAAACAATAGCTGTTAGACTTCTTTTAAAGGTTGTGAGGAAAAGGTGAAACAGAGTAATAAAGAATTTAAGGAATAGAGATGGGGAAATTAAAACAAACCCTTGGGATATTCTAAATAAAATAGAAAATAGTGTGAATCATTCCTTTGAGAAACACTTCCTGTAATTTCAGAAAAAAACATTTTACAGTGACATAAACAACACAGAAATACCTGGGTGGAAAAGGTTAAATATGACAGAGCCTATATGCCTGGAAGAGGTATTGGTAGCTATTAAAATGTGAGTTCCAATAGAGTACCAGGACCTGACAATCTTACAATTGAATTTTGCAAGACATTCAGTCCACTTACAGGTCAACACTTACTTACAGTTGAATGAAATATTAAGTAAGGGGAAGTTTCTTACTACTATGTCTCAATCTTTTCTGATCTCTGTTTTCAAAAAGGGGATAAGAATGGCCTAAAAAACTGGAGACCACTATGCCTATTAAATTCGGACCAGAACATTTTTTCTAAGATTATTTCTAATAGACTAGTATCCATAGCCTTGGAAATCATATCCTCATTTCAAACCTGGGAAGAACAAAATAAATTGATCCAAGACAGTCTGTTCCCAATTAGAGAATTGTTCTAAAAGAGCCAAACAAAACAAATATCTGGATGCTTTCTCTCTGCAGACCAGGAAAAAGTGTTCAATAGGGTAGTTGACAGCTAAGTCTTTGAAGTATTAGGGAATTATGGTGTGCCAGAGAAATTGATATTATTGATTAAGACCTTATACAAAGAAGCTGTTCTTTACCCCTTTTATTAATGGGAGAGTAGGGCAGCAATTAGAGCAACACTAAGGTAAGACAAGGTTGCCCCTAATCCCACTTTTATATATTTTCATCATTGATCCAGTCCTGTGGAAAATCCAGGATAGTCCAAAAGTAGAAGGCCTCAGTATAAAAAGACGATTGCCCCTTTAAGGAAAGCCAGGAATTGTCAGTGGATGCCTGAGGTGAAATGCAGGGAAAGTAAGGTGGATGATCTGGAGGGAAGGGGAGAGGATGTGGAAGAGGAGTGGGGGGACGGAGAGAGTTATAGGTAGGGAGGGGGGACAGGATGATTGGCTGGCAGGCTGTGTGGAGGGACAGCCAAAATAGGGTATAAAGGTAGAGGATCTGCAGGACAGAGCCCTTCTTTTTCTAGGATCTAAAATCAGATGTTTGCACATCAATTGGTTATTCAAGGAGCTGAGGACACGTGGAGCTTGGCTTGCTTGTGAGTGAGTAGTAAGTAAAAGTGTGCTGGATTTGGCTACACTGCACACAGGCTAGTGAGGATCATGTGTGTGATTTTGGCTTTAGTTAGCTGATATTAGTTCTTTGTTTCATCTGGTGAGAGTGTTTGTGGATGAGTTGGGCAGTTGGGTGTGGTAATGGAGCTGGTGGAGTGGCTAAAACAAGTAACAAGATGGTAGAAACTGAGCCGGTGGTGACGGGTGTGTTAGGGAAGTGCTGTCACTTGCAGTTTATAGGCTGAAGCAAAGAGGTTCATTAGTTGTGGCTGCTTGCTTGTGAAGTGGAGTGGCTTGTTTTCAGAAGGACAGGGTAGGTTTTGGTAGTTCAAGCAGCCTGTGGGAATCACAAAGAGAATGTACAGGAATTTGGCTCACCATCAGAGCTGGCAGTTTACATTAGCTGGGCATTTTGGTCGGGAATGGAAAGGGCTAGGGCTGCATTGGTTGGTGGCAGTATTCTGGGTTTGAGGTCGGTCAGGCTCTGGGGGGGTGATCGACGGGAAGAGGTCAAACTGTGTTTAAATGTATTAAATTTCCATAAGCCATGGCTGCAAAGGCTGGATGAGGGCACGTGGAGACTGAAATGGCACAAATGCCATAGGGATGCTCTTAGAAATAGGGTGGCTCATGTGGGTATTTACTCCTGGAAGGTTTACTTTGGTACTAGGGCTACTTGGGAAGGAGATCAGATGGAACTGGAAGCAGCTAGTCAACAAGCAGAAGGCATCTGATTTAGCCATTTTGAGTCGGGGCAATGCCAAATAGCATATGGAAAGCTAAATGAGGTTTTAAGGAGGCAGACAGCTGCTCATGGTGTGGGGATAACATAAGCAGGGATCTATAGGCACTTAAGCCGCATTACAATGGGCTGTAACTAAGGTTAAGGCACTGGGGGAATAACATGAGACGGTAGGAAGACATGCCCAACTGGGAGGTTTTCACAGCAGGCGCTAGCCCATATCCTGAACATTGCTGGCTGGCATCTGATGTCACTGGGGCCCGACATCTTAGCAGAGGGACACACGCAGGGGCAGCTGCCTGGTTGTTCTCTTTGGAAGCAGGAGGGTATTTGGTGATTTTTCTGCCTGGAGTGCCCGGTGCAATAAATGTATCAGGCAGAGCATTTTGTGGAAGAAGGGGATAAGGGAATTACAAAGCCATGGGGGGGTGTTGAAAATGAGTTGGTGGCCATCATAGGTAAGCCACATGGCTGAGAGATACAGCACAAGATGGCTGGCGGGGTTGGCGGCCATCTTACGGGAGACACATGGCTGAAGGGCATAGCACAAGATGGCTTGGGGCCAAAATGATTTGAGCTATGCCTGAGACACTGGGTTGCTTTTCTTTTAAACATTTGGCTTAGTTGAGGAGGTTTACTACTGTATGACAATGGGAGGAGATGGATGCCAGATGGGCAAGGGATGCAGCAGTTTCAGTTTCACAATTGGGGCTTGTGACAAGAAGTCAAAGCATGATTTTTGTTTAGATATGATAGTCTGATCACAGGTAGCACATATGCACTAGGAGTCAGGCACAGGTCTGCACACATTTCGGTGGACTTTCAAAACCAGAACCCATTAAAATAAAATTTAAAAAAAGGAAATAAGAAAGGAAAAAAAAAACATTTTTGTTAATAAAGGTGAAAGTGTACTGTGTCAGGGGCCCAATAGACAGCCCAGTGGCAAACTCTAAAGGGGCACAATAGTGACAAGCAATTTACAGGATTTCCAATCCTTACTTATCAGGGACATGGCGGACAAGAAAGGGATGACGGTTTGTGAGGCCAGAGGGGGTAGTGGCTGGAAATGACTTTGACATGATATTCTGTTTGGAGTTTTTTTAATCTAGGATGGCACCTGGAAAACTGCAAACATGGAGGGACCTGGCAGCAAGAAGCTGGTGAAGCAGGTAGGTGCAGACCCCTCCTGGATGAGGTGTGGTAGGCGGAGGATAAAGCAAAGAAAGACAAGAAGAGGAAGGTGCCAGAGGATGGGGAGAGAAAGGCAATGGGGGAAAGTGCCTGAACAAGGCAGGGGATGAAGGAATAAACAAGTCCAAAGGTAGGGAGGATTTGGTAGATTTAACAGTTGATGGGAGTTTGAAAGAATATTTGGCAGGAATCATCACAGATGGGGGGAGTAGGGGTCGGAGGAGATGGAATAGACATTGCAAGAATTAAAAGGTAAAAGAGGGCCAAGGCAGGGACAGGACTGGGGGTTGAAGGGGGAAAGGGGGGGTGCCAGGGATGACCATGTGCCCCAGTCTATAAAAAAGAAGATATGGAGAAGGGAATATGTGGACATCTTTGCACTGGTGGACAAAGAGACAGCCAAGAAATATGAAGAAAGGGAGACAGTCGGTAAGTTGGAAATGGCTGTGTCTTTAGCACTGGTGGGGAAGACGATGGAGGACAAAAGCTACAAAGGCAAAATGCTAAAGGTGTGGGTGACTGGCTTTATGCATTTCAGTGCTATTCTGCAGTAGAAGCACAGCCCATCCTGCTGCAAACATATTCAGCAATTATCCAAGATGCATGTAGGATGAAAGGGGGGATAGAGGTGGTTACACTATGATGAGAAGTTCAGTCAAAGGATGGCTTCACATGGGGACATGCGCTGGAACAAGAGGCATCAAAACTTGTGGCTTCGAACAATGACAGGGCATACCAGGGGTTTTCAGGGAGTAAAGGGTTAAATGGGGAGTCAAAAACCTGTTGGGGGTTCAACAAGGCAATCTGTAATTGGGCTTTTTTTTTTTTCAATTGTTTAACCAGGTAAGACACACTAAGCTGAAAGCTTATTTACAGGTGCAACCTGGGAGCACAAGGAAGTTAAATAACTTGCTCAGGATCACGCAGTATGCAAGTGGGGGCTGTGGGATTCAAACCCAGGTCTCCAGATTTGCAGCTCAGAGCCTTAAATCACTGTGCTATACTGCCTCCCAAATTGCAAATTCAGGCACATATGCTCAAAGTGTGCTGGCCCACACCCAGTATCTCACTGCAGGGCCATGGGGACAGGTTTGTGGCCCAGATCTTCAAGGGCAGCCCTTTTGAGGGACTTTTGGGGGGAGTTAGGAGGGGGGGTCAGGCAGAGTTGCAGAGGGAGGAGGTTCAGTGGGAGTGGAGCTTTCGGGTCAGGCACAGGAGGTAGATAAGGCAAAGAAGGAAGAGCCCAGGAAGAAGAGGGGATTTAGCATGGCACAGATGCCAATTAGGACAGAAATTCTGATGGGGTGGACCGACATATATCTTGACAGGGAGTCTCAAAGAACACCAAGGGAGGGTTTCACAGGGGGTTTAGCCTACACTATGAAGAGGGAAGGACAGCAATGAGGTCAAGCAACTTAGGGTCAGTGAAAGGGAAGGAGGAAGTAGTCAGGAAGAAGATAGAAATGGAGGTGGCAGCGGGTAGGATAGAGGTCCCATTTAAGATGCCCCCTTTTACAGAGCTCAGAGTGTCACTATTGGGTTTGGTACCTAAGAAGCAGCCAGGGGAATATTGATTGAGTCACCTTTTGTCATATCCGGAGGGTGAATCAGTTAAGAATGCAATAGCGGACAAACAACGGGTAGTGTCTTACAGTATGCAATGCTGGATCAGGCAGTGTAGATGATCCGAGTGGTGGAAGAAGCATTGCTGGCAAAGACAAGAAGCAGCTTTCCCACTACTGCTGATATGGGCGGAGGACTGGGACCTCCTCGGTGTCAAATTGGGGGGAAGGTGCTATTTTTATAAGGCAATACTGATGAGGTGTTCAGTAGCATGTACCACTTTTGAGACATTTAGAACCTGGCTACAGTGTTTTTTTGGGGGTGAAAAATATGGGCATAAGACAGTGGTTCACTATTTAGATGATTTTTTGTTGATAGGTCAAGGTGAGGATGGGGCAGCTGGGATGCTGCAGGATTTCTAGGAGATGTGTGACTATTTGGGGGTACCCTTGGCTGAAAGGAAGACAGAGGGACTGGAACACATGTTGGAGTTCCTAGGGACTGAGGAGGATGCAGAGTAACAGGTGTTCAGGCTTCCAGCTAATAAGGTAGCTAGGTTAAGGGAGTTGATCAAGTGGGTGAAGGCTAGGTGAAGGGTTCCACTGTCATTAATACAACAGTTATTGGGTCATCTAAACTTTGCATGCCAAGTGGTTACACCAGGAAGGTTTTTTTTTTTTACCAGAAGGTTGGCTAGGGCCACGGGATAAGGCAAGATTATCACGACTGGGTGGATATTTTAAAAGGAGTTCAGCAGGATATAGAGGTCGGGGAGCAGTTCTTACAGCACTACAATGGGGTCATGTTTTGTAGGAGGAGTGGTTATGCAATGTAGATTTAGAGCTGTACATGGATGCAGTGGGGGCCTTGGGAATGGGGGCATACTTTAAAGGGGAGTGGATATCTAAGAATTGTCTGGTTGAGTGGGAAAACAGGGGGCTGCTGTGGGATATCACATTCTTGGAGATCTTCCCGATATGGGTAGCAGTGTCCATTTGGGGGGAGCAACTGAGGAATCAGAGGATTGTGTTCTGATGTAACAACTGGGCAGTTGTGGAAGTATTAAATAGACAGTGGGGTCTACAGAGTCAGTCACTAGATTGCTGAGGCAGTTGATATTAGAAGGCTTGAGGATGAATTTATCTTTCAAAGTGAGACCCATTGAGGCCATGCAGAATGCAGTGGCTGACAGCCTTTCTCATCTTCAATTGAACAGGTTCAGGACATTGGTCCCCAGGGTGGCTGCCAGGAGATCACTGGTCCCATCCCACTTATGGGAAATTAGATGGAAAGAGGCCAGTTGCTGTTTAGAAGCTCTTGGTCTGCAAGTACACTGAGGGTTTACAACTGGTATGGAAAGTATTCCACGAGTTTCATCAGTGCTTTAGGCTGAAGGTAAGTGGGCCCATAACCAAGGAACAGGTCATGAAGTTCATGGTACAAAAATGGAAAGAGAGGATGGCACATTGAACTATGGGGATACATTTAGTGGAATTGGGCTGGTATGCAGCTTACAGGGTGTGGGGGAGCCCAGTAAAACCACAGTAGTTAGGAGAGTGTTGCAAGGCTGGCAGAGGTTGCAAGGGAAAACAATGGACACTAGGAGGCCACTAGCAGGTAAATTTTTGGGTAGGTTATTATGAAGTTTAAGGAGTATCTGCCATTCAGAGTATGAAGCATGCTTGTTCTCAGTGGTTTTCTTGGTGATGTACACTGGCACTTTCAGAGTAAGTGAGGCAGTTGTGAGAAGTAAGACAGACAAGGTCGAGGGTCTTCAATGGGGAGATGTACAGTGGGGGGAGGATGGCATCATAATATGGTTTCACATGTCCAAGATGGATCAAATGGGTCAAGGGATAAAGGTGGTATTAAACAGGGTGTGAGTAGGGAGCATGTGTGTTGTGAAGGACTTGGAAGACTATAAGGCAGTCAGGCAGGCAGTTGTGGGGAGTTTCTTTGTAGACGGTGACTGGGCCCCTGTCACCTGCTATCAGTGGATGGTGGTCTTGAAGAGGGGGATGGAGTTTCTTGGAGAAGAGACATGTAGGTTCTTGACACATTCCTTCCAAACTGGCAAGGCCTTGGAGTTGGTGGCAAGAGGTGGGGGTCGGTGGCAGAGATTAAGGATATGGGTAGGCAGAGGTCAAGCTGCTACAAAAGATAAATCAGGAATATGAAGTATTAACATTTGTTTATTTTTTCCCATTTGATGCAGTGCACAAGAAGAGCGTGTGGATTGTGTGACACTCTTTCATATATTGGGCAGAGAGGCGAGCCGCAACATGGCCTGGTGGGAGACATTTGTGGCAGGTGGTGGAAGAAGTCAGAATACTGTATACTGGAAGGGAGTTCGCAGGATGAGATGGGTGCAGTTTCTGCCTCTGATGGAAGAACTCAAGATAAAGTGGC
Source organism: Neoceratodus forsteri (assembly GCA_016271365.2). Taxonomy (NCBI): domain Eukaryota; kingdom Metazoa; phylum Chordata; order Ceratodontiformes; family Ceratodontidae; genus Neoceratodus; species Neoceratodus forsteri. The sequence goes on along the minus strand of CM028134.1, from coordinate 310,843,322 downwards.
CTATGCTGGAATATTTGTTGCTGCATTGGGGGAAAATGACTTGGGGGAGCAGCCATGGGTTTTGTTATTTTAAGAAATGAAAAAGGACATATAGAAGGATAGAGCCTGGTGGCTGGGGGCTGTGATAGGGTGGTCTGAGGTGATACCAAGAAGGGTATGCCAGCAAGCACAGGCCATTAGGATGATAGAGAAAGCCAGGAAAAGGTTGAACAGGGGAATGGCAGGTTTTATAGCAGAGTTGGGGTGTGTATATGTATCACACAGAGATATTTCATACAAATGTGCAGGGTATTACAGGCATGATGTGTACATTTATCAGATGTCAGCATAGCTTTATTTAACCTTCAGTTAGAGGAGGATCTGTAGGAGTGGAAAAGAAGAGGAGTGGAATGGTGGGAAGCCCATCATCTGCTGCAGAAGCAGGAGAGGGGCTAATGGAAGGAGGAGGAGGAAGAAGGTGGGGGGAGGGGGAAGAGATGCATGGAGTGGACTTGGGGATAACAGGGGCACAGGATAGTGAAATGCTAGGCACCGGCAGGGTATACATACAGCCATGTCAGGCACCTTATGGGGTTGTCACCCCAGAGGCATGAAACTGGGGGTCGAGTTGTTGAGAGGTCTAAACTTCACTTTCAGATTCTTGATGATATTGGGAATGCAAGTAATCACAGACACATTTCATGAGAGTAATAAACAAGTTTATTACTACAAAAGGGAAAAATCACAGTTGCCCTAAGCAGTTCTTACCAATACAAACCGGGAGCCAGTGCTAAGCGTTCCCTACACCTCAAGGCTTCTCTGTAGTCTCTTGGGGTCTCTTGGGTCTCCGAGGTGTAAAGCTTGTGCATTACATTATATACCTATGATAATTTCTATGGTTACCAAAAGATAGAAACATTTCTAGTTACAGAGATGAGCCTATTGGCTAAATTAGAGGTGGCTCCATGGTCCAAGATGACATTATACAATTCTGTAAAGTCATCAGTTTGAGAACAAAAGAGTTGTTATACAGAGTCTAACATAACTAAGTTTAGTAGTACAAATCACCAAAAGATGGCAATGCCGTCTTACGTATTATAATTACTTCAAGGACACAGGTGTCTTGACATCTGACTAGTAAGAAATAGACAGAAAATACATGGCAAAATGTATGTGTATTATCAAGCAAAGTGGATTACAACAATATGCATTCATATCCTGACATCTACTCTTATATGGCAGATGCGCTTAGCCCTAAATATTAGTATAACCTATACCTAAGCATTAGCTGTCTACGGTGTACCTCTGAGGGTACCAATTAGGGTGCAGGAACCTCACATAACATTCCCCCCCCTTGTTGCTTCCAAGGGCAACACAGACAAATGTCTAGGGAAAGGACAGGAGCAATGGTCGTTTACAATCCCGACGCGCGAGCCTTGTAAAGGAACTCGAGCTGCTCACGGTGTTGGCGTAGTGTGCGCCGTAGGCAGCAAAGCATAATAATCAAAATGAAAATTAAAAATGCTTGTATGATAACAAAACCTTTAAAAGTAATCTCTAACCAGGTGTTAGTTAATGCATTATTCATATCTCTATCATTAATCAAGTCAAGAACAGCTTCATTGACTTTGGTCATATTATTGCTGATGTGGATGAGGTGTGTGTCTTTCATGTCTAAAAGTGATTTCAATGTAAGTGTGAGTGGGTCTATGTGTACATTAAAGTATGGCAAGTATTCTGACAGTGTGAGTAAATAATCTGGGTTACCATCAATGATGTCTGCATCCATAAGGGGGATGGGGGGTGATAATAGTATGTCCAATAACAGTCTTCTGGTGGGGGACAAAACAGAAATTGAGGTAATCAATAGTACAAATAACAGAACCATACGTGTAAGTTTTATAGTTCATAACAAAGCAGTATTCACCATAAGAATTGTACTGTGAGCACACAGTAGGCAGTCTCCACTTTTGCAACTGGACAGGGCAGGTGTAGGTCGTCTTCGAAATCCGTGTTGACAGGCGATGAACCTCCTCACAATATGATTAGTAGAGCTTATCCGGAGCCAACGTTGAGTCGAAAGAGTTGGTGCCATTTGTAGTGATGTCATCATCCATTGTGAAAAATCAATGCTGTCTGGAGAGTAGCCACAAACAGGTCATGTAACATCAAACACATCAGATCGGCACAGGTAGATATATTGCTTTTTCGCACAGCAGACCGTGTGCGGAGCCACCCAGGCATCCAGGAAAGAATGGTAGACCAGTAGAGGTGGTAGATCCAGGCGTTCTCTGCAGATGTCTTCATCCAAATGCCCAATGGAATGTAACAGTGCAAGCTTGTCAAACAAAGCTGTAGTGGTATTAAAGCGTGGTAAGGAGACAGTGAAAGAAACAAATATGGTATCTGTTATGGAACATTTCTTAGCAGTGAAACAAGGACCAGTATTAGGGTGTCTGGTCACAAACTCCAAATTCCTAGCTGTGGAGAGAGGAATAGTCAAAGTCTGTTGCATACACATGGAAACACAGCTAGTGGTTTTACACCTGGGACAATACCATTTGGAAATGCGTCTATCATGTACAGAATAATGTCAGGAATTCTTCCAGATTCTAGATCACAGAAGAGGTTATTGATGGTAGTGATAATGTAGGAGCCATAAGCAGAGCAGAGTATCTCTCTAGCAATGTATTGTTTATCTGCTTCCTTATTGTTCTGTTGTATGAGTGCATTGATCTTATCTTTAGAATCAGTGAATGACTTAGCAATGTTGTGCATGTTGTGTACAGTGTATCTTTCTTCCTGACTAAGGCCATCCACACCATGCAATAATGGAGGTAAAATGTTATTGACCAAGCCAGTGGAGAACTTGGCAGAATGACTTTTGATAGCAGCAATGTCTACCTTATTCCAGATAGACATAGCCATACCAAAAAGACCTGTGACAGTACCTGTTGCACCTGTAACATCAAAACTGTCAACTTCACGTTTGTTACGTTTATGATTTAGATTATCAGGAGAGGGCTTCCTCCTGAAGTTGCCTCTATGTTCAGTAGAATAGACCCCGGCAATAGGATCTTGCTTACAAATCTGAAATTCAGCTAAGCTATCAAGCAATAATGTACTATAAAATGCCGATGTATTAGTATTGTGACACATACCAAACTCTTTCATATTCCTGTAAATAAGATTAAACAAAACAAGTATATGCATAAACTGTGGGTTATTAATCAAAGAACCTGTGAGGGCAGTGGCTGTTAGACCTCTACGGGGACCAGGGGTATGCTTTGGACATTCCAAAACATGCTGATCAGTGGGTGGTAACACAGAGAGGTACATGGCTGCAGAAGCCATGTGATGTATAGCACAAAATCTGCGAGCGGAATCTTTGGACAAAGAATTACAGTAGGAAGGATCTATTAAGGCAGTTATGTTGTACAAACCAGAATGTCTTAATGCAGTTTGTAATAAGGACAGTGAACCATTTGGGGATAATTTAGCATTTGGCCAACCCTGAAAAGTTCCCTTGGAGAGTTTGGCCACAGGGAGAATTTGTCCTTGTGATGTGGTTTTCCACTCAATTTGAAGGGTAGATTAGTCAGGAGCAACAACCGAGGCAGTGAGGTAAGCATCGGAACCTTCCTGGACAGTGATCATACTATCTGGCATATTGATGGAAACTCCCTCTGGAGGAGGTGCTGGAGGATCGAGGTGCCGTAGGAGGTCTGGTACCGTGCCTTGGATGCAGGGGATCACTCCTGAGAGGAGGAAATAATGGAACAAGATAGCCATCTTGTCAGTGTATCTGAAAAGGAAGATCAAAGATTAGTATGTTAGTACATTCCACCCAATGGGTGAGAAAAGTCATTTAAGCTCCTTTATACAGTTTCAGCTGGTTTGCATGTAACCATTTGTCAGTCAATTTGTTGTTGTGGAGGAGTCTAACTTGATAGACTGCCAGACTGAGCTTGTTGACAATGGGGTATGGGCCTTCCCACTTATTGGTGAAGGAGTGGGTGGGATGTGCAAATCGAAGTACCATTACCTGATCTCCAACTTGCCAATCCACTTCTTGTGTGTGTTTGTCAAACTGTATTTTGGATTGTTACTGGGCCTTGCCCATACAGTTTGCAGCATACAAGTGTGTGTGTATGAGGTCTTTTCTGAGTTTTTCCACATACTGGTCCACAGACACGCGGTCTACAGTGGGGGTGTGCAGGTCAAACAACAGGTGTTCAGGTAATCTCATTTGTCTACCAGTCATCATCTCAAAGGGTGTGAGCTGGGAGGTGGCTGAGGTTTTGCCCCTAATTGCCATAAGGAGTAAAGACAATAGGGAATCCCAAGTTTTGGGATTGTCCTCAATGAATTTGGAAAGCATTTGTTTGATCCGTCTGTTGGCTCTTTCTACTTGACCTGAGGATTGAGGGTGGTAAGGTATGTGGAACTTCTGCTGAACTCCAAGGAGTTCAAGAGATTCTTTCATCAACTCACCTGTAAAACTGGTTCCTTTTTCAGATTCTACCTTAAGAGGTAGACCTCACCTGGAGAAAATCTGTTCCACCAGGATTTTGGCAGTAGTCTTTGCTGTACATGTCTTAGTGGGAAAAGCTTCTACCCACTTAGAGAAGAGGTCAGTTACCACAAGAGCATACTTATTATTTCTGCTGGTGTTGGTCAGAGGGCCAATGAAATCAATTTGTATGGCATGCCAAGGGCCAGAATGTCTCTGTGGTAAAAGTTTGGCATTTCGTTTGGTAGGGATGGGATTGTTCTGCGCACAAACAAGACAGTTGTCTATGTATTGTTTAACATCTTTGGTGATACCAGGCCACCAGGCAGTGGTCTTGAGTCGTTGGAGGGTATTTTCTGCTCCCTGGTGTCAACCAGTAGGAGTGTCATGCACTTGGTGCAAGAATTCAGATCTTAGGTATCTGGGAACTACCCACAACTTTGTGGTAGAGTCATCTGGTTGGAACCAAATGAGCTTGTCATCTGGTGACAAGCGTAACTTACCTTCATGCCTTCAATAGGGGTTATGTGTGGGGAGTTTCTCTTCAGTACCTTTGTCAAGAAATCTGAACACCTCTTTGAGTTCGGTATCACGTTGCTGGGCTGCGGATAGATTCAAGGGGGAAAAAGGTTCAGGTTTCTTCTTAAGTGCTACAATGTGTACAGCTGCATTAGCCTCTGGGTGGTCCATCATCCAGATGTCCCCACCTCAGGCCCCTTCCTTAGCAAGGGTGTCTGCTGTGTCATTGAAGGCATGATAGGGGTCATGGAGAGAGTGGGCTTTAATCTTGTGTACATAGAGTTTGTGTGCAAATTTCTGTGCCAGTGCATGTATGTATATTACCAATTCCTTGTACTTCACTGGACTGCCATCAGAAGAGAGGAAGGAATTCTTCTGCCAGAAAGGAAGAAATTCTGTAAGGGAACAACAAACCCAGTTAGAGTCTGTAAAGATGATGGTATCCTCGGTTCCATGTTGGATGAACTCGAGGGCACAAGCCACCGCTGCCATCTCTGCGCATTCTGATGATGCTACACTACAGCATTTAGATATCTTGACAGTGCTTCTATAAGGGTAAATCACCAAAATACCCATCCCTGCAATCTGTTCTCCCTGATAGTAGGATGCTGAACCATCAGTAAAGATACGGCACAAAGAGGTACTCTTGAGTACTTGTGGCATGGCAGGGAAGAAAGGACCTGGATCAGGAAGATCAGGTGACTGTAGTGTATAGTCATGGGGTTCTCCCTGGAAAAGAAGGCCATGAGCTAGCATAGATGGAACTTTAGTCTGTTGTACCTGTATATCCCTGTCCTGGTAAAGAAGTGACCAGTGCATCAGCCTGGTGTTAGGGACTGACCCATCCTTCACTCTGTCTGAGAGCAAGAAGGTGGTTGGTGTATGGTTAGTGTTAATAATCAGTGGTGAGTACCCAATGATATACAAGAAGTGTTTGACAGCCCAGTAGGTGGCCAGAAGATTCCTTTCACAAAGGCCATACTTCTGTTCCACTGGGGTCAAGAGCTGTGAGGCATATGCAATGGGTCTCAAGGTGCCATGCACCTTCTGGGCCAGCACTGCTGACATAGCAATGTCAGAGGTCGCACATTCCAGATGGAATGGTAGTGCTGGATTGGGGTTCACCAGTGCTGGGGCGGAGGCCAAGGCCTGCTTCAGTGATGTCACAGCCTGGGTATAAATAGAGCCCCAATTCCATGATACATCCTTTTTGAGTAATTCATACAGAGGAGCAGCTTTCTGAGCAAAATCACAAATGAAATCTCTTGAACAGTTTACCATACCTAGAAACCTTTGAAGAGTTGCCACGCTGGTAGGCAATGGCAAGTCTTGTAATTCCTGTACCTTCTTCTGGGTAGGGCGACCTTGGTCAGTTATTTTTAGACCCAGAAAGAGTACTTCTTTCTGACACAACTGTGCTTTTGCTGGGTTACATTTCAAGCCTGCCTTCTGAATGAGAGTCAATAGTTCGTCCAAGACATCCAAATGTTGTTCCTGTGTGGCTGTTGCCAGCAACAGGTTGTTCACATACTGTAAGAGACATTGGGGGGTACGGAAACTCTCAAGGGCGTCCATCATGTGGAGATGGAAGAGGGATGGACTGTTATGGAATCCTTGTGGCAAGCAATTCCATATGTACTGTCTTCTTCAAAGGTGAAGGCAAACTTATATTGACTCTCAAGGGCCAATGGCAATGACCAAAATCCATTGGAAATGTCCAGGGCACTGAACCATTTCAAGTCAGGGGTCAGAAGTCATAGCACATCTGGTGCTGATGCCACAATTGGGGAACAACTAGGGGTGACCAGGTTCAGTTTTCTGTAGTCAATAGTAAGTCTCCAGGCACCTGTGGGTTTCTTCATGGGCCATACTGGGGAGTTGGCAGCGGAAACACAAGTTCTGATTACTCCTTGCTTGAGAAGTGACTTGATTGTTTCTCCAAGGGATGGCAAGGCCTCAGTTGGAAAAGGATATTGCCTTTGCCTCTCATGTGCCGGGCCTGGCACTTCAATGATGGTGTGCATTCTACCACAGTCATGCTTGTTAACTGCAAACGCGTCGAAATGTCATTGCATGATAGGTAGGAGTTTTGGGAAAAGTTTATGATTCTTGAACAAATCTATGATGTCATACTCTTTGTCATTGGCAGATATCGTTGCCACAACATGTGAGTCAGGAATTAAGATGGTATGGTATTGACCCTGAATCTGTATCAGTAGCATGTTAGCTAGGTCCACCACACAGCTGTGTGGTGCAAGAAAGTCAATCCCTATAATACTAGGATGATCATGCAGTACCGTCAATTGGAAAGTATGTGAGGCCTTTAAATGGCCTAGCTCTAACGGTAAGGGTAGAGAGCGGTATGCAGGTAGCCTAGTACCGTCGACTCCAAACATGTTGGTTCTCCGTCCAGTAGACCAAGGGGATGTATCCGGGTGTTCGTCATGTAGCACAGATACAGCTGCACCTGTATCTAGCAAAACTACTAGTAGGTGGCCCCCGACCTCGGCCTCAGTGCAGGGCCTTCTGTTTGTATCCAAGACCAGCTTGTTTACAATATGGACTGGGGCCTGTAATTGTCAATCCGTACTGCCGGAAGCATGCAGAGGTTGGGCCTGGCTTGCGTGAATGACTTCACCATGCTGTACTAATGCTATATAGGGAGGAGCTTCTGGGTTCAGACCCGTGTGGGCCTGAGGGCCTGTACCTCCGGTGTCTCCATGGCCGGTTGTGGCCTGGGCTGCCGGTTGTACCGCCGCAAGGGTCTGTGCGGGAACAGCATCCACCACAGAGCACACTTGTTCCAGGAGCTCTTGAAATTTCTGATTTTCTTCAGCTATCTCCCTATATGAAGGACCCATTTTCTGTTGTGGTTTGCCTCTACCCTTATGCTTCCTGTTCTTATGCCAATTCTGGTTCCCACCCCATTGCTGTTGTTCATGTGGTTGTTGTTGGGGGTGTTGATTACCAGCTGGAGGGGCTGGCGGATGTTGGGCCTGTTGGCGTTGAGCCTGCCCTTCCACTGTGTAGTGTGTCGTGGTCTCTGACGCGTGTTCCACGGCAGCTATCTTCTCAGAACCAGAGCCCAAATCATAGATATACAGTTGATACACCTTCTCGGTTTTCCAAAGAATATCAGCAAACCTATCCATATTTGGGTAAGTGGTCAGCTCTACCTTTTCTCTTACTGCTGGAATCATGTTCCTAAGGAACAGGGTCTTATATTCAACAAGATCTACATCCACAGCTTCTTGAGCCAGGTGCTTTCCTGCTCAGTAGGCCATCCAGAGTCTCTGGTGGTAAGTCGCTGGACTTTCTTTTGCATTCTGCTTCACAGGATATGCAAGCATCACTCCTACTACACCTGGACTGTGAGCAGAAATGAGCTCAGCTGCAACCTCATCAAAGGTAGCATTCCCATCCTGGCGAACAGCTTCGGGGAGTTTGGTCCATAAACCAGGATCGATGGTCTGGCGTAGTATTTGGACCTGATATTCTGCAGCAAGGCTAAATATCTCGTATTTTGAATGTACCTTTTCCAAGTGACAGCTGAGGTTGTCAGACGGATTCATCTGACCAATGCTGTCAGCAATTTGCTGAACAGAGTAGGCCATTTGCAGGGGATTAGTGGGTCGATCAGGCAAAGGTGGATTGTCTCAAGCACCATCCAAGGCTGCGCGAGCTGCAGCTTCAGCCGCAGTGCAAACAATACCTTCCTGAGTGCCAGCTTCTTGAAAGAGCTGCCTAATCTGGGTTTTAATAGCCCTCATACTCCTCTCGGGAAGAGGAATATTGCCTATCACTCTTTCAATCATGGTTTCCATCTCTTGCCTGTCTTCCGCATTAATAACGGCTACCAGAGGCGCCGCCAGGACCAGGCTTGGGCCTGCTCCCCCCCATCATGGGCGCCACCATGTTGGCATTTACCATGATGAGTGTCACGACGTTGCCGACATGTGACCTGGGGAGTTGGGGGCGGGGACACGCCATGCTGTGGATGGCTGGGTGTGGAGTCTGGGCCATAGTAGGGGCATGACTGGGTGTTGTATTGAGAAACGTCATCATCAGATAACTCCTCTTCTGATGACAAATGAAAGGCAGGGGCTATGCCTCCCATTGCCTTAACATGTCCAGCCAGAACCTCTCGCTGATGGTGCAATGTCGCCATCTTAGTTCTACATTCATCGTGATTCACACTTGCAACATCCATATCAACCTGATCTTGCTTTTGCTTTTGCAAAACGCAATACGCGGTGCTCAATTCACGATTGTCCCTATAAGCTACTTCTAAGTCATTACGTACCTGGTTGATTTCGTCCTGAAGCTCACCCATTTCATCACTCAACTGAGCATTCGCACCACTCAGCAAATCATTTATTTGTACAACCTGACTCTTATCCTGTCTCAAACTTTCACAGTCCAGCTTCAACATACATATTTCCTGTTCACCAGCCTGGGCTGAATGATGCAAGAGTGAATCCTTTTCATTTCGCAGAGTTTGGAGTTTGGACTCCAAGTTCTGCTTCTGTCTAATACATTCTGTTTCCTGCAAACCCATCTCTTGCTTAAGAGATGAAATCTGCAGATCAAGGGTTTGAAACCTTGCTTCGGAGGCTTCCAAAGCAGCGTAGAGAGCCGCGACCATCAACCCCATAGCGTGATGCTTATTGGTTGATTGTCTCGTCTCTACATACTGGGTTGAAATCCCCAGTACAGGGTTGTTGGATTGACTTGCATCCTGCGCGAAGTCAGCCCATCCTCCATGGGAGGCAAGGAAGTTCGAGACATCGAGTCTCAGTTCTGCGCAGATATCTGATACTATTGCCATTGTGTGGGAGTGAACGAAAATTCAGACTGACAAAAGACAGTGTGCTGCATATCAATCCACAGCATGAGTACTTTAAACACAGCCGGGCTGCTGTATTAGTTGCAGGCTTGCAATTCAAAACTGCTATGGAGTGGGTCGAGACAGCATCAACCACACCCAAAAAGTCAGCCAGACTTTGCAAGTGACTACAAACTAGTTTTGGAATGGGAGAGGTGACACGGGAATGTACACCTACTGTCCCCATGGGAAAGGGAAAAAGTTTAAGCAACAAGTGAAAACTTACAACCACCAAATATCACCTGCACACGGTCGCCAATTTGTTGAGATGTCTAAACCTCACTTTCAGATTCTTGACGATATTGGGAATGCAAGTAATCACAGACACATTGCATTAGAGTAATAAACAAGTTTATTACTACCAAAGGGATAAATCACAGTTGCCCTAAGCAATTCTTACCAATACAAACCGGGAGCCAGTGCTAAGCATTCCCTACACCTCGAGGTTTCTCTGTAGTCTCTTGGGGTCTCTCGGGTCTCCGAGGTGTAAAGCTTGTGTATTACATTATATACCTATGATAATTTCTATGGTTACCAAAAGATAGAAACATTTCTACTTACAGAGAGAGCCCTATTGGCTAAATTAGAGGTGGCTCCAAGGTCCAAGATGACATTATACAATTCTGTAAAGTCATCAGTTTGAGAACAAAAGAGTTCTTATACAAAGTCTTACATAACTAAGTTTGCTAGTACAAATCACCAAAAGATGGCAATGCCGTCTTATATATTATAATTACTTCAAGGACACAGGTGTCTTGGCATCTGACTAGTAAGAAATAGACAGAAAATACATGACAAAATATATGTGTATTAGCAAGCAAAGTGGATTACAACAATATGCATTCATATCCTGACATCTACTCTTATACGGCAGATGCCCTTAGCCCTAAATATTAGTATAACCTATACCTAAGCATTAGCTGTCTACGGTGTACCTCTGAGGGTACCAATTAGGGTGCAGGAACCTCGCGTAACAGGGTAGACATCCAAGCCCAGGAAGACAAAAATAACGAAAGGACTGGTTTGGTCAACAAAGGATGAGTGTCGGGTACACACTCAAGCTCGGGTGAAGAAGAGAAGGAATGGATTGTGGGCAGGGGGTATATGATGTCTAACTGATTGGGAAATGTGTTATATATGGATGTATTAATATGATCATATTTCCGCCATCTACCCTTAAGTTACTTAAACAACTTCTATTTAGGAATAATCTATGACTTCTCCTAGTATCTGACAACATCCACCCCAACCCTGGCCCAGTGCAACAGATGCACTGCTGTGGAAATAATCTTGGAGCATTAAAACTGGCATCCATAAATATTCATAGCCTGTTACCCAAACTCAATGAAATTTCAAGTTTGGGTAACTCAGCACAGGCCAAATGTGCCATCAGTAGTGGAAACATGGCTTACATCAAAGATTCCTGATACAGCCATTTCCTTTGCTGGCTACACCCTCTTTAGACATGATCATCTAGACAAAAGGGGTGGCGGATGCACAACATACCTTAAGGATACACTACTACGACATGCTCTCCCCAAAATTGGACCCTGGTAAAAATGTATAGGCCCTTGCCATCAAGATACTCTTAGGACCCCATTGTAAATCACTCACCATAGTCTCAGCCTACATCCCTCGAAGAGACCAAGCAACTGGGTTCAGTTTCATCATTAAATACCTGACCAGCCTACCCCCTAATGCAGAAGTGGTGGTACTGGGGGACTTCAATGTAAACTGACTGGCCGTGGACTCCTATAAAGATGCCATCGCCACCACCAATGCAGCCCAACTGGTTGACACCCCCACCAGAGTCAATTACTGGACAGGTTCCAGTACTCTGCTGGACTTGATAATCACTAACCATCCAAAGAGAATCTCTGACACAGCCGTTCTCCCTGACTCGATCAGTGACCACTCCCCTGTTATATGCCACTGGTCTAATAAAGCCCCTCAGTTTCCTGCTAAAATGGTGGTCCATCGTGTACTTAACAAAGGGCAGCTTGAACATCTCCAAGCCCATCTTTTGTGATGCGACTGGTCACCCATTGACTCAGCTCAAAATGTGGACCAAGTTCTCAAGTACTTCATCACTAAATTCAATACTGCCTGTGACTTTTACACCCCCATCAGAAAACATAAGATTAAGGGTGTAAAGAATCCCTGGATCAGCCCATCCCTACTTAACCGCATGGACACCTGGGATAATCTATGGCACCTTGCAAAAGCCACTGGTGAACAGGCTGACACTCAACTCTACCAAGCTGCTAGGAACGCCTGTACTCATGAGGTCTGTCTTACCAAAATCCATCATTTCAAGGAGGAGCTCTTGAAATCCTGTGGGTATTGCAGTAAATTTTGGGACAACATTAAAGGCCTCATGGGCAAAACCTGCTAATCTTCACCTTCTATGAGTGAAGTTGATGGCAAAATTACCCAGGACCCCAAACTTATTGCTGATATGTTCAACAATGCCTTTGCTGACCATAGCAGCATATTTCCCTCTGACTTCTTTGATACACCAGCTTGCAAAGTTGAGGTTGCTGATCCCCCATGGCCTCCCCTCCCCCTTCCTATTTCAGGAGAGTTACCTTGTCTGAAGCCAAGAAGTATCTATAATTGGTGCTTGGTAAATCTAGATTCAGCAGTGCCTCTCTTGATCTCAAACTTCTTAACCTAACCCTCAATGTGATTCTCACACCACTCACTAAACTGCTGAATCTGTCACTCTGCCTTGGGCTGTTCCCCCTGCGGTGGAAAGACGCTGTGGTAACACCCATCCACAAAAGCGGTGATCGAGCACAGCACTCAAACTACCACCCAATATTGATCCTCCACCCCCTCTCAAAGGCCCTGGGTGCTTCGTCTTGGACAGCTAACCGAGTACCTTGAGAAATATCAAATCCAATGCCCACAACAGAATGGAGTTCGCAAGGCAAATAGTACTGCCTCGGCATTAGTTGAGTACATGGGTTACATACGTAATGGTCTCGATCAGGGCCACTTAGTGGGGATGATTCATATCGACCTCATTAAGGCCTTTGACATTGTCAGCCATACCTTACTACTATACTCAATTCTCTCCTTGGGTCTCTCACAAAATGCGGTTGGCTGGTTTAAAAACTACCTTGGTTGCAGATCCCAGCAAGTCAAAATAAGTGACATTCTCTCTGACTGCTGACAAGTGCGCTCTGGGGTCCCACAAGGATCAATCCTGGGCCCACTACTTTTTAGTCTTTTCCCGAATACCCTTCCCCAGGTCTGCCCCAATAACATAATACTCTGCGTGGATGATGCTGTAATTTTCACCAGTTTACCTGACCCGCTCCACCTTGAAATGCAACTCCAGCTCCACTTCCCAGCTGTTGAAGCCTGGTTTAGTAAGCATAAACTCCTCATGAATTGCAAAAAACAAAAGCCGTAATATTATAGAGCTCACACAATAGACACAAAACACACCAGCTAACTATTCTAAACAGCCATTGCTCACTACTTGAACAGATACAGTCCTTTAAATATCTAGGGATAATTCTAGACAGCTCCTTATCTTACACCGCCCACATAGATCATGTCGCTAAGGCAGCAAATACCAGGATTGGGCTGCTATACAGGCACAGGCACTGTATGAACCCTGATGCCCTCCGACTACCTGTCAGTAATTCAATACTATTCATAATTGACTATGGATTAGTTGTCTATGACACTACACTTAACTCTTGTTGTGCCACGGACTGCTATATCAGTACAAAATTCCTATACATTCTAATTCTGTCGACAGCATAAGGGTTAAAAGAGTAAACACAGCACTCAATAAGTCATGGAGGCTGACTACTGGGGCCCATAGACTCATCCATACCTGTGACCTGCATGCTCAGACTAGCTGGCTCCACCTAAAGCGGCAGCATAAAATACCAGACCTGCCTAATAACAAAATAAATCTGCCTTGGCCTTTCCTCTCCTGTCACCCAGACACCACTTATCCACTCGACTCACCCACATCACACTTCTGGCATGTCTAAACAGACCTACTAAGTCCCTTTCTGCCACACCTCTCAGGCACAGTGGTCATTTATGTAAATGGCATCCAGTTGGCTCAACAACCTCCTTTCCGTAATCCTGGATGAGGCAAAGACTGGCCATTTTAAGTACAAACTCTGCCAACACCTCTCTGCACTTAGCAGCTGTGACTGCCTCAACTAAAGTGTCTTGCCCTTGAATTTGTACAACCCGTCCTCCTATCCATCCATCCACCACTTTAACTCCTTTCCTCCATCAGTTGCAACTGTTGCCTAAGAATACAGGTTGCCTTCACCCACCTTCTTCCATTCCTGTCTCTTTCTCTCCTCCCTCACCACTTCCACCTTCTGCAGCTCTTTTTGCCCTCACTGTCTATGGTACTGAGTCAATATAGTGCTGCTGAAACAGCACATGAATAACCGCATGGTCTAAAGAGCGGAATGAAGTACAGTAACATGGGTATAATAGTGGTAGGAAACTACCGCTACCCCTGTCGCACACTAGGAACTGGAGGAAGAAGTGAAGATGCCAGAAGTGCTGTGCTTGCTCAGGTCCCTCCGGTGGTGGAGTGGTTAAGGCACAAGCACCTGGCACAGTGAAAATCGTGGTTTGATTTCCCATCTCCCGAGGTTTTTTTTTTTTAACCAAGTTCCCCGCTCCCGGTTTTTACTTTTTCTCCTCGGTCCACACCCCCCTCAGAGTTGGTTTCTTTAGCTGGGATGGTGCAGGGGGTAGAGCCCCCTACATAAACAAAGATTTTGGCAGTGTTGCCAATGGTGTATGCTGTGATGTTCCGGTCGGTGTTTTCTCCTGGCCTTATTTTGCTGCACGCCATTTCATGTGCGGCATTGTTGGGGTTTGTGCAGTTTTGGTCATGACATAATGATCCCGTGCCACTATTTACCTCCTGCCTCTCCATTACAAACCCTTTCACTCGCTCTTCCCACCCCCAATTTTTTTACCCCACCTACCTCATTTTCCCTTCTTTGCTACCCCCCCTACATTCACAACAAAGTCAATTCTTTGCTACTTCCTCCACCCTCACATTCCCAACAAAGCCATACCACTTGGCCATTTTAATTTACAATCTTCCATCATAACTCAATGTACTTTATTGTATTACTATTTCTTCCATTGTATTAATTCAGTTGCCATATGTATTTGTTTGAGACTAATGCATTTATTGTTTTGTCTACTCAGTAACATGGAACCTTTGTAAAAGAGCCTTGGCTCAAAGGTATTGTAATCCGAGATTTAAATAAATAAATACATAAATAAATAAAATGTAAATAGCTGTCAATAAAAATGTGATGTATAGGAATGTGTTAATTAAGCAATAATGCCCAACAGGGTGTGTGTATTATGCTGGGATAACGTCACACATGAGGTGGTTGGGCACGAGGCCATAGGCCGAGTGCATCCAATACCTGAGGTGTGATGTTATCCCAAGCGACACACACCCTGGAGGGCATTATTGCTATTATACAATGGCTCATTGTTATATATAAAATAAAAAAATAATTAAAAAAAATGTTTTTATTAGTGTGGAAAAATATTTTTGTTTCTTAAGAGGAGATGCAAAAAAAGATATCTAGCTCATAGATGTCATCTCCATTGGTTCACAGTGCTGAGACTAGACCCATGATGTTGTGATGGGATAACATCACAGGTCCAGTCCCAGACTGACCAATCAGAGACCAGGAAATTGTCATGCCATTGTATAATATGGCTGTGTTTCAAATGTAAATAGTTGTCAATAAATGCCATAAAATAAAGGTTGGAATAAATGTGATGATGTACATATATGAATTTCAATAACTAATGGCCAATTGAGCACCCAAGCAAGGGTCAGATGTGTTTCATTTCACAAAGAGTATCCCAATGACAAATGGGGTTGCCCCTTTAAGGTCGGTCAGGAATTGTCAGGAGTTCCCTGAGATGAAATGCAGGGAAAGGAAGATGGCGGATCAGGAGGGGAGGGGGAGTGGGGTAGAAGGTGGTGGGAATTGGGGGACAGAGAGAGTCATGGGTAGGGAGGAGGGGCGTGGATGATTGGCTGGCATGATGGGTGGGGGAGGACTCAAGGAGGGTATAAAGGCAGAGGTTCTACAGGACAGAGCCCTTCTTTTGCTAGACTCTAAAATTACCCACATTACCATTCATAAAAGGAAATAAGGGAGGAGGTATAAGAGCATGTGGGTGGGTGAAGGATAGGGGAAGAGTGTGAACCTCAGATCGCCAGAAGAGGGAGACAGAATTTGGAAAACTGGGGGACCAGAAAGAGGGTTGCAGAATGAAGGCAACAAGGTAAGGAGGTAAATGACAGAGTGGTGGGTTGCCAACAGAGGGCAGTGGATGGTGAGGCTTGGTGCAAGAGGGGAAAATGGGTTGCCAACTGGAGGGTAATAGTTTTGAAGGGACAGAGAGGGCAAAAAGGAGATGGTTAGAGACTAAGCGGGCAACATAGACAGGGTTAAATTTTAACATTATTTCACTAACCCAAAACTTAGTGCAAATTGGCCAGGGCTAGTGCAGTTAACCCTCTACTTGTCCATCTTGACTAGTACAGGTTATCCATGGCTGTTGATGAAGTTAAAAATGTCCCTACTTTAGCAGGCTCTAGTTCTCATGCTAATGTCTCTCAGTGTTCCAGATGGCCTTGTGTGATTGACACCTCATTAAGAGCTGTAGTTACCTGGCAGTTTAAGGGGGAATCCCTCAAAAGGCTCAATGTCAGTCATTATCACTCCACTGTTAGAACTTTCAGCTAGTGTCCAGGGTGTGATCAAGGGTAGAAGCTGTTAAGTTGCTAGCATCCAGTTTTCTGAATGTGTATCTATCTGACAATTTGTCCCATATTATTAAGACCAGTACCCCTCATTTTCTTTAATTTTGAGTGTCTGTAGCCAACATTTTAGTGACAAAATGCTTAGAGGCATACAGGGTCTGCTCTCTGGGTGGTGGGTTTTATCCTAGCCTCACCATAGCTACTCCATCTCCCTTTTATATCTCTCAACTCTGTACTTTCCCTACATTTCCATACATTTTGAGTGACTTTATTAAACATTTCAGTGACCAGTCATGTGATGCTTTAGACCCAATAGCTACTATTCTCCAGCGCTCCTACTCCTCACTACAAAAGATACCTTTTTTGCTAGTCAAAACCTCCTTGCATCAAACAAATAGCTACAACATCAACTGAGGGAATTACTCCTACCTACCTGGGAGCAATAATTGAGCAATCAGGCATCATGTCTGAAGTGGAGATGCGACTCACCACTCCCAAGCACACTCCATCGCAGATGCCAGACAAGCAGGCCAAATGTCCCAAGGCCCATGCGGCAAGTACTGGTCACGCCTCTACTTCTACATCGGTCCCTTCTCCTCTCACTAAAGATTGGCTCCTGCAAGCCCTGGAGCCACTGACATCTGCCATCCAAGAGCTCACATTCGAAGTGAAATCTGTGTGGTCTGATTTGGGATACCTGGGCAGGCATGTGGGAGACTTGGAAGCCAGGGCCTTTTCCCTGGAAAATTGAAGGGATAGGGCAGAAGTGGATACTGCAGCTCTAAAAACCAATATCAGTAAACTGGAGGAGAAATTAGAGGACTTAGAGGGGCATAGCCATAGAAATAACTTGATCATTTTTGGGCTGCCTGAAAGAGAAGAAGGGTCTACCCTGATTATATTTGCCCAAAAGTTCTTGGAGCGGATAGCTGGTCCATCCTCTAATGGCTCTATGCACATAGAGGAAAGGGCACACCACTCTTTACGCCAAAAACCTCAGGCTGGTGCCTCTCCTCACCCCTTCATGCTTAAACTTTTGAATTTTTCAGTCAAGCAATATATCCTGCAGAAAAATTAGAGATTTGAAGGACATTCTTTGGGAGGGCAACAAGCTGTGCCTGACACAGGACCTGCCTGCAGGAACCTGGCAGAAATGCACGACATTCCATCCTGTAGTCACCAAAGTTATTGCTTCAGGGATTAATTTCAGGATGCAATATCCTGCCCACCTTCAAATTTATCTGTAAGATCAATGGCAATCGTACGACACCATAGAAGCTGCCATGAAAGACCTTAAGAAGCGTCTGCCCGACTTGTTCAGGGACACTTGACTACCTATTTGCCTTGAATGGCGAAGTTTGACAGTTTTCAGGGGATTAATGTATGATGGTCTTTTCTAATAATAATTATTCCATACTGAGATATCCTTTTTTGGTCCACTGCTCTCTCTCTGAGGCGATAGAACTTAATCTGTTGTTTTCTGAGTGCACCCCTTTGTGAGACACGTCGGAATTATTGACACAGCTTCCTGAACTCTGGTTTATGTTTGATGGCTGATGTGTTACAGGCAAGAAGCTGGACAGGTTATGGACTGCTTTTCCCATATTGGGATGGTACCTCTGATTCAGGACAGCAAACCCAGTCTTTTTGTTTTTCCCCCAATTCAAGCATTAAGGCAGCATGGGCCTTCTTAAAGTGGGATCTCCAAGTTTTTTGTTAACTGTTCAACTGGAATTGGGAAGCTGTATCTCGGGAGGGCCCCCCCGACTGGTGCAGTTGAACAAAATATATGTCACAGGCTCTGCAGGGACAGCCTCTCCCTTTGGACCGATTTTCTGATGGACCTGACGGTGGCTTATTGGACTTGAGTAGTGCATGCTGCCTTTCTTTTTTTTTCTTCCTTTGCTGCTAATAGCAGATTTCATTTGGTTTAGGAACTGTGAATCCACTGATTGCATGATTTTAGGGGCAAGCAGGTTTGGATATTTCCTCAGGGCTTGGTCCTACCTTTTTTGAAGTGGTTGGAGTGGAAGGGTGGGGGCGAGTTTAAAGGATCCTATTTTAGTACCTGCACTGAATTATAATGCGAAAATAATCCTCATAAATGGGATATAAGTCTTTGGGAGTCGTATTAATGTTTCTCTCTCTTTTTTTTGTTTAGATTTATTAACAAGGTGCATATTATAGGAGGTGCACCAATTTGTTATTATGATGTTTCTGGTACACTTACTAATATAGTAGAGTGAGGGGGGAGGGCTGGGGGTTCGGACATTAAACTATGTGGGTTAATAGTTTCATGCACCAAAGTGCTAAAGAGAGGGGAGAGTTTAAGGTAGTTCAGTTGCTGGGGAAGCAGATAGTCTCAGGCCATAAGTTCTGTGTTTTGGGCAGTAAGGTTGGGGGGGGATTGGGATTTTTTCATGTTGATGTTGGGACTGAGGAATTTCTGATGGGATCTTTGCTGAGGGGGGATGTCTTGTGGAACTTATTGCATAGGGGGGTGCCACCAGAAAGAGGTACTATTTGTGTCCAACCAGTTCCCCGATTCTGTTATAGGAATTATATATTGACAAGTTTACGTTTATTCTTTATTTACCTTCATCATGGCTATCTATAATTTCTGTTCATAGAATGTGAAAGGTGCACAATCCCCTACTGAAAGTGCCAAAGTACTCTCACATTTAAATAAGTTGCAAGTTGATATTGTTTTTTTACAGGAGACCCATTTACCTTTTTCCCAGGTTCTCCTTTTTAGGAGGTCCTGGGTGGGGAAAACCTTCCGTGTGGGCCCTGATACCCGCAGTAGTGGTGTGGCCATTTTAATTGCTCGGAGGCTTCCATTTCATCTCCTACAAGAAATATTGAACCCCAATGGGTGCTTTATTCTTGTTAGAGCACTTCTAGGCCACTGAGAGGTAATTTTAGAAACCATATATGGACCCAACGTAAAGGATCCTAGGTTCTTTGCCACCCTTTTGTCGGTTCTGTCTATCTGGTGTTCCCTACCCATGATCCTTGGAGGAGATTAGAATCTGGTGCAGTGTAATGCTCTGGACAAATCTGGGAGCTCTTGTCATGTTTTATTGCCTAGTCAAATGGTTCTTCTTGATTTCATGAGGTCAACTGGCTTGGTGGATCCTTGGCGAGTCCTCAATCTGTTCAGTCAGCATTCCTTTCACTTCCTCCCACACAATTCTTTCTCAAGAATTGATTACTTCCAATCCAAGCACTCAATGATAAGTTTAAATGCTACATTGACAAGCATTTAAACTAGCAAAGGGGGGTGGCAGGCCAGCAAGGATGGTACCTACTTGCTCACCCCCCACAGCTAGTAGTGGAACCAGTGAACCAGAGGAGTGGCTATCTCTGCAAAGCAGTGTGCAAAAGATGGAGATTAGTGTCCAAAAGGTGGATAAGCAGAAAAAGGGCAAAATTCAGCAGAAGGGCAAACAGCAAGGAGAACCAGGGATAAATGACAACCAAGGAAGGGGCTGGAGTAGAACAGTGAAGCAGTCTAGGGAGGTCAAATCATGAAAGCCATGTGCAAATGCCAGGAGCCTTAGCAACAAGATGGAAGATCTGTAGGCTGTCATGGTACAGTCAGACCTGGACATTGTGGCCATCACTGAAACCTGGTGTAATGATAACCATGACTGGGAGATGGTCATACCTGGCTACAACATATTCAGAAGAGACAGAGCAGGCAGGAAGGGAGGAGGAGTGGCACTGTATGTGAAAATGACATAAGGGCCACACAGATCCAGGAGGAACAAAATGGGGGGAGATACTGTGGGTTAAGCTGGAAAGGAAAATGGGCCAGCCATCCTCACAGGTGTGGTCTATAGACCACCAGCCCAGGAGGAAGAAACAGATAGGGAGTTGATGCTAGCCATCCAAAGGATGGCAGACAAGGGTGAGGTAGTACTGGTTGGAGACTTCAATATACCAGACCGGACTGGAGCATCCCAACAGCAGCATCAACTAGGAGCAGATTTATCCTGGACTCTCTTCAGGGTGCCTTCCTCAACAACTGGTCATGGAACCAACTGCAGAAGGCAATACTGACCTTGTGCTCACAAACAGGGACAGTGTGATGGGGGTAACAGTGGGGGAGCACCTGGGTAACAGTGACCACCAGTCATTGTGGTTTGAAATCACAGAAAGAGCAGAACCAAACCACACAAAAACACGTATTCTGGATTTTAGGGGGCAGACTTTGGGAAAATGGGGAGATACTTGAAAGAGGCATTAAGGGGAATGGGACAGGAATCAGGGGTTGAGGAACAGTGGGCAGTATTTAAAATGGGGATTATAAGAACAACAGAATTATGCATTAAGCAGGTTAGCAAGAGGAAAGGAAGAGGAGACCATTATGGTTTTCCAAAGAGGTAGCAAAGAAAGTGAAAGCCAAAAGATTGCATTCAGGCAATACAAAAAGACACAGGCAGAAGGGATAGGGAGAAGTACCAGGAGAAACAAAGGAGGCAGGGAAGTCAGTAAGGAAGCCAAAGCTCAGACAGAAGAACACATTGCAAAATCAGTGGGTAAAGGGACAAAACCTTTACAGGTACATAAGTGAAAAAGAAAAGACAAAAGGAGGGATAGTGAGACTGAAGGGGAGGATGGGAGCCGCATGGAGGATGACAACAATAAAGCTGACATATTGAACAGGTATTTCTGCTCAGTCTTTACTAAGGAAGAGGGGGTAATGGGTCTGAAGGGAGTACAAGGGTGAGAATGGTGCAGAAATGGACACAAGTCCCTTTACAGAGAAAGGGTCCTGAAGGAACTGGAAGTAATAAGAGCTGATAAAGCAATGGGGCCAGATAGGGTGCACCCCAGGGTCCTTAAAGAACTAAGAGAGGTGGTGGCTGAACCTCTGGCTATCCTGTTCAGCCAATCACTGGAAACAGGGAGGTACCCAAAGACTGGAGGACAGCAGATGTAGTCCCCTTATACAAAAGTGGAACAAAGAGGAGCAGGAACTACAGACCAGTCAGCCTCACCTTGGTAGTGGGAAAGATCATGGAAGCACTACTGAAGGAGAGATGGTGGAACATCTGGTTGTCACTGGACTACAGGACCCAAGGCAGCATGGTTTCACCAGGGAGGCTGCTCAGACCAACCTCATTGAATTTTTGACTGGGTGACTAGGGAGGTGGATCAGGGGAGGGCAGTGGACATGGCCTATCTGGACTTCAGCAAGGCCTTTGACACTGTGCCACATAGAAGACTATTGCACAAACTGGGGAATATGGGTGTGGGCAGGACAGTAGTGTGGTGGGTAGGTAACTGGCTGGGTGGCAGGACACAGAGGGTGGTGGTAAATGGCTGTCACTCCACAGAGGGAAGAGTAACCAGTGGGGTACCACAGGGATCAGTGCTGGGACCGGTCCTATTCAACATCTTAATCAGTGACATTGCACAGGATCTAGAAGGCAGAATTTCACTGTTCGCTGATGACACAAAGCTCTGTAACAGAGTAGACACACCAGAGGGTGTAGACAGAATGAGAAGGGACCTGCAGAACCTTGAAGAATGGTCAAGGGTTTGGCAGTTGAAATTCAATGCAAAGAAGTGCAAGATAATGCATATGGGGCACAAAAACCCTGGCACAATATATCAGTTGGGGGGTGAGGATATAGCATGCACCAAGCAGGAAAGGGATCTTGGGGTTGTCATCTCTGATGACCTCAAGGTAGGGAAACAGTGTGACAAGGCATCAGGTAAAGCAAATAGGATGCTGGGATGTATAGGCAGGGGCATCACCAGCAGGAAAAGGGAGGTCATAATTCCGCTTATACAAGACACTAGTGAGGCCCCACCTGGAGTACAGTATACAGTTCTGGGAGACCATACCTACGAAGGACATAGACAGGGTAGAGAAGGTTCAGAGGAGGGCAACAAAGATGGTGCATGGGTTGCATCACAAGTCCCATGAAGACAGGTTGAAGGAACTGAACATGTACTCCCTGGAGGAGAGGAGGAGAGAGGGATATGATAGAGACATACAAGTATCTTACAGGAGGAACAGGGTGCAGGAAAACACTATTTTAAGTGAAAAGATGTTTCAGGACTAGAGGGCATGGGATGAAGTTGGGGAGGACGATTCAGAGGAAACATGAGAAAGAATTTCTTCACAGAACGGTGGTGGACAAGTGGAACACCCTGCCAGAGGAAGTGGTGGGGGCTGAAACAATCACGGATTTAAGAATGCATGGGATAGACATAAAGGAATTCTAGATGGCAGGGGTAAGGGGAAACAGACTTCTAGGAAAACAAACTGAACTTACAAGCTCAAATGGGCAGACTAGGTGGGCCATAGGCCCTTATCTGCCGACACTGTCTATGTATCTATGTATCTATGTTGAGATCTAACTATCTCTCAGGTGTATCTCTTTGTCACTACCCAGTGAAAGTTATTTCAGACCACCATCTAGTCTTTCTTCAGTTGAATTTAACCCTCTTCCTGTCTAGAGACAAGATGTGGATCATTAATAATCAGTGCTCAAGGCCAAGGAATCATTAAAGCACATTCAATCATTTGTTACAAATTTTATGACATTTAATTCTACTTCGATGCCCAAACTTGATATTCTGTGGGGTGCCTTAAAATGTTCACTTCGGGGAGAAATCATTCAACTTTCAACGAGGCGTAAAAGTCAGACGTCAGCCTTGCTCACCTCCCTCATCTCTCGTATTGAATGGTTGGAGAAAAATATCTCAGCCTCATCTCCTCAATCGGACTGGGAGCTTTTAGAGCATCTCAGATTTTAGTGTTATAACCAGTTGAGAGAAAGGGCTGAACGTATGATTCTGCGTTCAAAAGTAAAATATTTTGATCAAGAGGAAAAGGCAGGGAAGTTGTTGGCTCTCCATCTTAGACAACAGGCAGCAGATAAAATTGTTCCCTCAATTCGTAGTGATTCTGGCCAACTTTTGACATCCCCCTGGGATATAGTAGAAGCTTTTAGAGGATTTTACCAGCAACTGTATGCCCCTCCCTCTACCCCATTTAATTAAGCACAATTCGAATCCTTCCATAAGGATCTCCAACTTCCCAAACTGACTGAACCCCAACAAGCAATTTTAAAAGCCCCTTTGACCCTTTCAGAAATCTCGATGGCAATAGATGCCCTTGCCACGGATAAGGCCTCCAGCCCAGATGGTTTCACCACAAATTTTTATAAGACATTGAAAGAACAGATAGCCCCTATTCTCCTCAATAAATATGACTACATTTTCAAAAAGGGCATATCTGACCCCTCATTAACTACCGCCACTATCATGGTCATTCCTAACCAGACTGAGATACCTTGCTGCTTACCAATTATATACCTATTTCCTTCATCAATGTAGACTTAAAGATTCTTTTTAAGGTGCTGGCAGCTAGACTGGATCTTGTTTGTGATTCATTTATTAGTGGGGTTTGTTAAAGGAAGATTGTTGGCTGATTACCTCCAGAAAATCTCATACCTTTTCTTGGCATTTATTTTTTATTTATTTATTTATTTGCTTTTGTTAACCGGGTAAGCACACTAGACACCAGGTGCCTATTTTCAGGTGCGACCGGGAGAGTTACAGGTGAGAACTTCATACATAAACAGTAGAGGATACAAAATACATAGTAGGGATAGGCATTTCGGGGCAAGCATTCCCCGGGAGAGATTGCAGGTGAGAACTTCATACGTAAGCAGTAGAGGGTACAAAAATTAAAGAAGAGATAGGCAGTTCAGGGCAGGCATAGTACCGGGAGAGTTAGGTAGGAACTTTGTACATGGGCAGTTGAAGATTCAAAAACACATAGGAGAGACAGGCATGAAGGTGGTCCAAATGTTACATGCAGCGAGCAATTTGGGGTTATAGAGGGATGCACATGGGGTGTAAACAGGGTAGGGCAATTCTAGTGGCAGTGCATGGTTGGGAGGAGTTCACTCGTAAACAGTTGAGGAGGAAGGTAGACAAAAACCCCTAACTAGTGAGGCGTTTCGCCCTGGCTTTTGGACGGAGGATTGAGCGAAGCAAGACAGAAGGGGAGGGAGTAAGTGCCAACAAAGGGGAGGGGGGCCCCATTATGGGGGTCAGGGCAGGGATTTCTGGGTGGGGAGGGGGAAGAAGTGCAGGTGGGGCAGAGGCTAAGGTCCCCTCCGAAACAGACTGGGGGGGGAGGCAGTGGAGAGGCATCCGGGGATCTTGCTATTCCTGCTGCACTCATATCCCTGGATGCTGAGAAAGCTTTTGACAGAGTCTCTTGGGATTATTTGTTCACCCTCTTACCTAAATTCAGCATTCCTGGAGAGTTTATATACAATGGATTAAAGTTTTATATTCCTCCCTAACTGCATGAGTCTTGTGTAATGGTATGTTATCCCAGCCTTTTTCTTTATTTTAGGGCACCAGGCAAGGGAGTCCCTTATCCCCCTTTTTAGTTAACTTATTTCTGAAACTTCTCATCATAAAAATCAATTCCTCTCCTCAGGTTACCGGTATCTTAATTCATGCTACAGAGTATAAGCTCTCCATTTACGCAGATGATATTCTACTTCACCTCTCTTCACCAGCTACCTCACTCTCCCCCCCCCAGCATTACAAATAATCTCTCAATTTGGTATCATGTCTAACTACAAGCTCAACCTTACTAAGACAGAAATTATGCCCCTTAATAATAAAACCTTTAAAGCCGATGTAGACCACCTAGGCCTTGCCTGGAGGAAAGAAAAACTTCAGCAGTCAGAGTGCTCCTGTTGGGGGATTCTATGATCAGGGGTATCAAATGGGATAGGGAGGGAGAATCCTGGCCAGTTAAAACAAAATGCTTCCCTGGACTAAAGGTGCACAGGGCCAAGCACGAGGTATATCAGCTGGCAAAGGATTGTGGGGGTTCCCTGGACATACTGGTCCACCTGGGTACAAATGACATTGATGGAAATAGCAAGCTAGAGATACAGGCAAGGTTCAGGGAGCTTGCCAGGGTCTGTCATGACATAGGATGCACAATTTCCTTCTTGGAAATTAATGCCGGTGCCAAGTGCTAGTGGGGAACACAAAAGGAAGATTAGGGAGATAAACCAGTGGCTCAGGGAGTGGTGTGAGGCCAGAGGGTATGGGTTGATGGGGGATTGGGGGGAGACCTGGGAGGATAAGGAGCTGTATGCTAGAGATAGGCTCCATCTCAGTTTGGAGGGGAAGGGAATCCTTAAGTTGAAAATAGAGGGGTTTATTGGTGAAAAGTGGAGTTTAAACATGTGAAGGGGGGAGGAATGGGAAAAAAGGCTGTCGAGGGGGATCCAGTAAAGGAGGGACTCTGTCTCCACTCCCCTGGGGAGCTGGCTGAATGTGGGAAAAGGCTGACTGGTAAAGTGCAGACCAGGGGAAAATGGAATCCCCATAGGAACACGAGCAGGGGAAATGAAAGTATAGGGAAAGGGCAGATGGTAGTCCTGCTAAATGCCAGGAGCTTGGGCAATAAAATGCCTGAGCTCCAGGTGATGCTAACTGAGGGAGCAGTGGATGTGGCAGCGGTCACTGAGACCTGGGCCACCGCAGAAAATGACTGGGACCTGAACCTGGAGGGTTACACTATGTTCAGGAAGGACGGGGGGAGGGAAGGAGAGGAGGGGTAGCAATAACAGTCAAAAACTGCATTGGCATAGGGGGAGTAGAGAAGGTGGAGGGAACCTTGGAGGCAATTTGGGTCACCTTGATAGCAAGGGGGGGCAAGAGAGTAAAAATAGGAGTGGTGTATAGACCCCCTGCACTGGTGGAGGAGCTGGAGGAGAGTCTGGTGGCAGATGTTGGGAGACACTGCAGATTGGGCAGGGGAAGGGTGGTGGTGTTGGGGGACTTAAACATGCCAGGAACAGACTGGGAGACTATGACATCCTCGGTGGCCAGGGAACAGAGGTTGTTGGATGTCTTTCAAGACGTGTTCCTAACTCAGCAGGTGGGGGAACCAACCAGGGAGGCACGGGTACTGGATGTGGTTCTGGCAGACAGTGACCAGATTGGGGGCCTGGAAGTAAGGGACCCATTGGCTGGGAGTGACCATGCCATGGTCTGGTTCTGTCTGGACCTACGAGGGGTAGAAGGCTGCCCAAAGACAAAAGTAACTGACTTCAGAGGGGCAGATTTTAAGGAAGTGGGAAGGATCCTTAAGAAGCATTTGGATGTGATTGGATCAGACATGGACGCTGACAGTAGGTGGGAAATCATCAGGAGAGGGGTGCAGGATGCTACCAGCACCTGTGCAAGAGTAAGACAAAAATGCGGTAGGGCCCGAAAACCCTGCTGGTGGACCAGGGAGGTCCAGGAGGTGGTGCTGGGAAAGAAGGCAGCCTATAGGCAATTCAAGTGAACAAGGAGTGAAAGGGATCGAGGGGAGTATGAGCTGATGGCTAGAAGGGCCACTAGGGTGGTGAGAGCAGCTAAGGCAAGGAAGGGGCAGAACCTAGCCAGGGAAATTAGGAGAGGGAACAAGGGGTTCTTTATATACATTGGGGAAAAACGAAGGGTGAAGGGGCAGATTAGCAGGATTAAAACAGGGGACAGATGGGCACAAGACCCGGGGGGAGCAGGCAGAGGTACTAAATGAGTACTTCACCTCAGTTTTCACCAAGGAAAATGGGAGTGCTGCATCATATGTGGGAGGAGACAGTGATACTGAGGAAGGGGGACCCTTACTGATCGGCAGGTCTGAGGAGAGGGGGAGGCATCACTGGCAGGAGGGAGGAAGGCTAAGCAGGGAGAAGAGGTTGCGGAGGTGGAAATCACAGCAGAGAGAGTGAGGGAAGCCCTCAGGTCCCTTAAGATGGAGAAAGCACTGGGGCCGGATAAATTACATCCCAGAGTGCTGAAGGAACTTGCGGATGTCCTGGCGAAACCCCTGGTGAAGCTTTTCACCATCTCTCTGAGGACAGGGTGGGTGCCCCAGGACTGGAAGGTGGGCGCATATAGTGCCTATCCACAAGGGGGATCAAGGGAGGTGGTAGGGAACTACAGGCCTGTCAGCCTGACATTGGTGGTGGGCAAAGTGATGGAGGGCATTGTCAAGGAGAGGCTGGGGGGGACCTGGAAAAGTCAGAGTGCCTGGACGATAGACAGCATGGATTCATCCTGGGGAAATCGTGTCAGACAAACCTTGTGGAGTTCTATGACTGGGTGATGAGTGCCTTGGACCTGGGTAGACCAGTGGACGTCCTCTTTCTAGACTTCAGCAAGGCACGTGACTCTGTTCCTCACAAGGGCCTGTTGGATAAGCTGGGAGAAATGGGGGTGGGGAACCAGATGATCAGATGGATAGGCAATTGGCTCCAGGACTGGACCCAGAGGGTCATAGTTGGTGGGATAGTCTCATCCCCAAGGAGTCATTAGTGGGGTCCCACAGGGATCAGTCCTTGGGCCCCTCCTGTTCAATGCCTACGTCTGTGACATAAGGACAGGTATCAGGAGTGAGATGAGTCTCTTTGCGGATGACTCAAAACTGGGGGCAGTGGTGGATGGGGAGGAGGGGAGGTTGGCCCTACAGGGGGACCTCGAGGCTCTGGAAAGATGGTCTAGTAAGTAGAAGCTGAGGTTCAATGCAGGAATATGCAAGGTACTGCACCTGGGGTCAGAAACCCGGGTCAAGTGTACACCCTGGGGAGGGAAATGCTACAAGTCTCGATGGCTGAGAGGGACCTGGGGGTGGTGGTGGATGTCAAGATGAACAACTCGGAGACTTGTAGGAGGGCAGCAGTCAAGGCTAACAGGATGCTGGGATGCATTGCTAGGGGGATCACCTCCAGAAGGAGGGAAGTGATACTCCCTCTGTATAACTGCTTGGTGAGGCCGCACCTCGAGTACTGTGTGTAGTTTTGGAGGCCACACTTAAAGAGGGACATTAAACTCCTGGAGAGGGTCCAGAGGAGGGCAACCAAAATGATTTTTAGCCTGGGGGACAGGACCTATGGGGAGAGGCTTGAAGAGCTAAATATGTATACATTGGAAGAGAGAAGGGACCGGGGAGACATGATAGAGGTCTTCAGGTACATGAAGGGGGTAAATAGGGGAGGAGCAGTCAGGGTGCTTCGAAGGAAGGAGGAAGGGGCAACTAGAGGGCATGGGTGGAAGCTGGAGGGGAAGATTCAGGGGAGAAAGGAGGAGGTGCTACTTCACTGAGAGGGTGGTGGAGCCATGGAATGCACTGCCCAGGGGGCTGATGGAGGCAGAGATGGTGGAGGGGTTCAAGAGGGGGTGGGACAGGTACAGGGGAAGGGTTCTGGAAGCAAAATCCAGTGCAGCGAGAATATCTGGAACTGGGAAGGGAGAAGCCAGAGAAGGCGAGGGGGGCAGCAAGGTCAGCTCCCAGGGCGGGGGCTGACCAAACGAGCAGATGTGAAAGACCGTTAGGCCTATTCTGCTGGCATTTTAGTATGTTAGTAGTATGTAATTTATTTCAGTACCTCCCCTAGCAAATTTAAACACTATAATCTGGATGCTATTATTTCCCATATCAAAACTGATCTGAAACATAGGTCGCTCTTGCCCTTTTCATTATGGAGCAAATTAAATGTTATTAAGATGAATATTCTACCCCATCTATTGTACCCTCTGCAGATGTATAACTGGTCTCTTCCATAATCTTGGTTCACTCAGGTCCACAGACTTTTTGCTTCCTTTCTATGGCGAGGTAAGATGGCCCTCCGGGCACTCTCTAAATTAATGAGGAATAGACTGGATGGTGGCCTGCAAGTTCCCAATCTTTATATGTATCACTTAGCCCTGCATCTTTCTAGGCTTTCCTATTGGCTACAGTCTCTGGAAGGGGAACATTATATCCCTCAATGGATGGACATAGAATACTCTTTTTGCTCATTGTATGGAATAGATCCCAAGGCGCTCCCTTTCATATCCAGGAAAAAGCTGCCACTCCCTCTCCAGGATACTCCCCTAGGGTCATCCTTACAGACTCACTCACAGCTTTGCTCCTTCCTGGGGGTCTGTCAAAATAAAGATACCCTTCAGCCCCTTGCAAGAAATCTGAATTTACGTATTGCTGGGCAAATGTTGTACAGGTGTTTTTGGCCAGGGATGGGAGCGGAAACAGTTCAAGAGCTAACCTTGAATAGTAAACTACTTCCCTTCCAAACAGCAAGATAGTTATTCCATTGGTCCTCCTCATCTTGCTTTAAATTTTTTCAGGTCACTCACATGCTTACACAATTTTTTGGCCCAGACCAATGGCAAAGATCCCTTGGCTCTGTGATATTACCCCTAGTTTCTTCAGCCCTTTCCTCTCATCTGGTATCATATTATTATCACTCTTTACAAACACTTCTGGCTGCTAGTGAGGGCCCCAGAGTATATGGTTGGGACCAGATTCTCCCTCCCCCTGCATCTCCCAGGAACTGGTCTTGCATCTGGAAACATTTATATAATTTTATCAGATGGAACTGATATATTCTTATGCAATTTTATATTCTTCATAATCTCTACTACACCCTAGT
Organism: Neoceratodus forsteri; assembly: GCA_016271365.2. Classification (NCBI taxonomy): domain Eukaryota; kingdom Metazoa; phylum Chordata; order Ceratodontiformes; family Ceratodontidae; genus Neoceratodus; species Neoceratodus forsteri. Next base: position 310,813,140 of record CM028134.1, on the reverse strand, counting down.
GCGGTTGCATAGGATGGGTCGTGTTCCTAATAATCTATGTTCCAGGTGTGGACAAGAGCCTGGTTCCTTATACCACATTCTTTGGGCCTGTTTGAAGATTATTCCCTTTTGGAATTCTATTCGTAATCACCTAGATCCCCTACTGAGGCTTTCAGATGCGTTCCTCCCTGAAATATGTATAGTGGGGGATTACTGTGGGTCCCTTATTGGCAACCAGAGAACTCACATAGCTTTGATATCTGCATTTTCAAAGAAGGTAATCTTGTGTCACTGGTTAAATCAAGACACCCCTCATTTCCTGGAATAGTACAAGGAAATCTTGTTTGCTTTACAGCCTGAACTCCTGGTAGCCAATATTTCTGGAGGCAGATCCAGATATGAAAGGATCTGGGAACGATTGCAAACTTTGTTGACTATATAAGGATTTGGCACCTCTTACTGTTCTTATTTTGATAAGGCTATGATACTTATAATACCTTTACATATTTATAGGTATGAACATCACTACCTGAGATGGAACCTTTGTAAGACTGGATAACCTTCTGGTGGTTTGGGAGGGTGGGGAGGGTTGGGAGGGTTGGTAGTTATTATAAAAATACAATCTGTACTTATATAGCACTCAGAGTTATTATGCTGTAGCATGTTTGTTGCAAGCTTTACTGCTTTTATATTGTGTTTTGTTAATTCCAGGTGTAGCTATTGGGCACAGTTATGATCACTGTTGTATCTGTACTCTCTCTCCATTTCATTTTTGAATAAAGCATATTTAATATGAAAAAAAACATTTCAGTGATAAAAGTTTAAGAGGCATACAGGGCTGCTCTGCAGGTGGTGGGTTTTATCTTAGACTGTTCATAGCTGCTCCCTCTCCCCTCCAAATCTCTCAGCCCTTTACTTTCCCCAGACACCTCTGCAGGCCATACTCTGAAATGACTATCCATAGAGCTATAACTGCCATTACTGGCAAGTGTAGGGGTCCCCAGCTCTTCTGAATGGACCAGGCCAGCCAATGCCATTCATACAGTAATACCATTATCCTATCCAGCATGTCCTTTTATCCTAAAAACAAAGCTTTGGTGCACGCATGGTACAAAATACCTTAATAAAATACATAATTTGAAAGGTTAAAATAAGCATTCCTGGGGTGCATAGATCATCCTATATAGAAATAGGGATAGTATAGTATCATTCCTATGTACTGTTTACCCTGGCCTGATGAAAGTAGAATGTAAAAAAAAAATCTGTTATTGTTAGGGCATAGGATGTTAAAATCAAAAGTTTTAAAAATAAAAATGTCATAAAGTTTTCTGTTTTCCGAGCCCCTTAGGTTTGTGTAGCCCCCTTCATGAAGAAATCCTAGCTGTGCTCCTGGCTCACTTGACGTATAAAAACTTCCAGAAGTGCCAGGCTCCGGTTGATCACAGGGTGGTGGCTGAGAGTATCTTTCTCTGTCTGACTCTGTTCATTGCCCTGTGGGTGGTGGTGGGAGTGTGGTGAGGTGCATGATGATGCCAGCTATTATGTGTGCAAACCTAGATCTGCTTGACTGAACATATGAAAACTGCCAGCAGCAAAAGGCCATCATGGTCTATTTAGGCTGCTTGTGAATGCAGCTAGCTCCCTATTCAGCAACTGCCCCACCCCCTCCCCTTACCTCCCTTTACCCTCCCCTTTGCCCTGTCCCACCCCTTCTTGAAGCCTTCCACTGTGGTACATGCCACCACTTCAGCTGGTGGTGCATTCCACTTTGCCATCACACTATCTGTAAAGAAATGCATCCTCACCTCCCTCCTGAATCTACCCCCCTCCATTCTCATGTCACAACCCCTAGTATCTCTCCCCACCCTCCCCCTGAATAGACCCTCTGTGTCTTGTTTTGATTGTCCCTTTTATGTATTTGAAGGTCTCAATCATATCCTCCTGTCCCTCCTCTCCTCCAGTGTGTACATGTTTAACTGTCTTAGTCTGACCTCATATGGCAATTTCTCCAGGCCCTGAATCATCTTTGTTGCCCTATGCTGCACCCCTCCAGTAGCTTAGTGTCCTTTTGTAGGTACGGGCACCAGCACTGTACTCAGTATTCCAGGTGGGGTCTGAAAAATGATCTGTATAATGGTAGAATAACCTCCCTTCTTCTCGAGGTAATTCCCCTTGCAATGCACCCCAGCATTTTGTTGCCCATTGCTGCTGCCTTTCTGCATTGTGCAGAATTGTTCATTGCTCCCATGATGAGCACCCCCAGATCCTTCTCCTCTTTTGTTACCTCCAGCTGCACTCCCCCCATATGGTAGCTTCTCCTCGGATTTTTTGTTCCTAAGTGCAGCACCTTGCGTTGTTTTGCGTTGAACCCCAGCTGTCATCTCTCAAACCATGCCTCCAGCCTTGCCAGATTCTCCTGTAGCCCCGCTACCCCTCCTGGTTGTCCACCACCACTCCCATCTTGGTGTCATCTGCAAATAGGCTGATTTTGCTGCTGATGCACTCCAAGATGTCTGCAAAAAATATGCCAAACAACACTGGGCCCAACACCGAACTCCATGGAACACCACTTGTCACAAGCTTAGGGGATGAGTATTCCCCAGCTACCACCACCTACTGCTGCCTATCTTTTAGCCAGTTCTAAACCCACCCCACCAGTTTTGGTCCCACCCCTGTGCCCTGTAGCTTGATTCCAAGTCTCCCATGTGGTACTGAATCAAAGGCCTTACTGAAGTCTAGGTACAGGACATCCACCGCATGGCCCCTGTTAATTTGGCTAGTCACACGGTCATAGTAGTCCACTAGGTTGGTCTGGCATGATCTGCCCTTGATGAAGCCATGCTGCTTACCATCCTGCACCCCATTTACTTCCAGTAGTGCCACTAGCCTATCCTTTAGGATGGTCTCCATTACCTTCCCCACTATGGACGTTAGATGTACTGGCCTATAGTTCCCTGGTTCATCCTTGGGTCCACTCTTGTGGAGGGGAACCATGTGAGCCAATCTCCAGTCCTGTGGTATGCATCCTGTGTCTAGAGATGAATTAAATAAGTCTGCCAAGGGTCCTGCCAGGACCTCTGCCAGCTCCTTCAACACTCTTGGATGTACTCCATCCGGTGCCGGAGACTTGTCTACCTTCAATGCCCTTAACCCCTCCAGCACCCTCCCCACTGTGATTTCTCCATCTGTCACCCCACCCATCTGTTTCTATCCTCCCTCCTACTATGGGTAGCGCCCCATCCTTTTCTTTCGTAAAGACTGAGCAGAAGTAGTCATTGAGCAATTCTGCCTTTTCACACCCTTCCTGAACCCACCCCCCCCCTTCTTAATTCTTACAATTTGGTCCTTACATCTTCTTTTCTCCCTGATGTACCTAAAGAAGTCTTTCTCCCCTTTTTTTATGCCCTGCTCCAGCCTGAGTTCCCCTGCTACTTTGGCTGCCCTTACCCCCCTGGTCACTTCCTTTGCTTCTTTCAAGTATTCCTCCCTATTCTCCTCCCTCCCCGATTTTCTGTATCTCCTGTAAGCTGCCCTATTCTTCCTCACCTTGTCTAGCACCCCTTTACTTATCCAGCTGGTTTTCTTCCCCCTATCCTTCTTAGTCTGGGCCCTGCTGCAAGTTTCTGTTGCCTCCACTGTCCCCTGTCTTATCAGTTCCCACCTTTGTTGTGTGTCCATACCTGGAAGAGTTTTGCACAGGAACCCTTGTACCACTTCCCTCATCATTTTAAAGTTAGCATTCCTGAAATCCAGCACCCTTGTGCCAGATGCCATCCTCTCTTTAACCATCCAAAACTGGAACCATACTGTCCGGTGATTACTCCTCCCTAGTGGTTCCTCCACCCTCACATCCCTCACCCACTCCCTGTTCGTCAGTACGAGGTCAAGGGTGTTCCTTTCCCTAGTTGGTTCCTTGACCAATGGAACTAGAAAGCTTTCCTGAAAGGCATCCAGCATTACCTGCTCCCTTTTGCTCTTTGTGGTAGGTGTGTCCCACTCCACCCCCAGCAGGTTGAAGTACCCTACTATCACCATTTCCCCCTTCCCGCAGTTCCTTCTGATCTGTTCTGCCAGTACCCTGTCCATCCCTTTAGTTAAAGATGGTGGTCTGTACACCACATCCCAGTCTTAGTGATCTATTTTTGGTATCCTGTAGTTGCACCTACAGTGTTTCTGTATCTCTTTCATCTCCCTCCTCCCTTTCACATTTTAATCCTTCTTTTACATACAATGCCACCCCCTCATCCCTTTCCCTTCTTTCTATCTTTCAGATATAATCTGTACCCCAGAACTGTCATGTCCCAGTCGTGGATTTGGGTGGCCCATGTCTCAGTTACAGATGCCAAGTCCACGCCCCCCTCCTCCAAGAGAGTCTGTAGTTCTGCCCCTTGTTCCTCAGACTCCTAGAATTTAGTGTTACCACCCTCCAACCCTTGCCTCTACCCTCCCCCTGCTTCTCTTCCCTTATGTCCACTCCCTTAGTAGTTGTCTTCATCCTTACCTTGCTATCACAGGAGGCCATGGTACAAAACAATGGCGGGGGGGGCACACTGTGCGTGATGGCATTGTAGTCTTTTTTTCTGGTAGGGCTGGAAGCAATGCAGAAGCAGGATAAATATGCATTTAATCAGAGTATTTTCTTGGTTTGAATTTTTTCTTGTATGAGTGATCAAAATGTACCATTACAATTGGGGGCTAGTGCAACCATCTGCTGGCTAGTGCAATTTTGAATCAACTTGTCCCGCTGGCTAGTGCAAAGAAAAGTTAAGGCTGACCTGTGAACATAGATCAGGTTTTGGCATGTTTCTGGGTATTAAGGCTGGATGAAGGAGGATGGAGGAAGAAGAAAGTGGGGGGATGGGGAGGGGATGAGATGCAGGGAGAGGACTTAGGGGGCACTGGGGATACAGGGTGGTTAAATGCTAAGCACTGGCTGGGTTTACTTGCAGCCGTGTCAGGCACCTCGTGGTGTTGTCACTCCAGAGGCATGAAACTCAGGTTAGGTAGACATCCAAGCCCAGGGTCAAAAAGAATGGAAGGACTGGTTTAGTCAACAATGGAGGGATATCAGGTACACATCCAAGCCTGGGGGAAGAAGAGAAGGGATGGTTTTTGACTTGGGGGTATATGATGTCTAACTAAATGGGAAATGTGATGTATATGGATGTATTAATATGATTGTATTTCAAATATAAATAGTTGTTAATAAACGCCATAAAATAAAGGTCTGAATAAAAGGCAGAGGCGGGCAAAAGTTCCACTTTCGCAGAACCTGCGTGAAATTTCAAAAATATTGTGGAATTTTTCGAACTTTCACCTTCGGCAAAATTGTGTTTTTCTGTGGATTTTCACCAAGTTCCATGGACTAATATATCTAAACTGTGGAATTTATTCCATCCATAGTTTAGATGTATTATTACTTAAAATTAACACCTCCTGAAAGTCTAGTGCCCCTTCCCCCCAGCCAATTGGGGTCCCAAATAAAAAAAAAAAGAAATCCCTTGTGGATAGTCATCCTACTCCCACCACTGATTGCAGGTTCCACATTAATATAAAAAAAAGAAACCTGGCCACTCCCTGGTAGCTAATGGTCCTGCCCCCACCTGCCGATCACAGGTCTCATAAAAAAAAAATCTCGCTCCCTGGTGTCTAGCAGACCCCCCCTTCCTATGATCCCATCCCTTAATAAAAGCAAATTAATTCATCATTATCCTAATTTAAATTATTCCCTGGTGTGTAGTGCCCCCCCCTTCCCTATCTCCGATCCCTGGTTAAAACAAAAAAAGTAATCTTCATTTCCAAGTCCCTGGTGTCAAGTGGACCTCCCACCCCAACAGTTACTCCAGACCACCACCACCCCTCTCTCCCTCATCTCAACCCCAAGCAGGCCACCAGCACAGACCTACTCTCTCCTCCTCAGCTGGCTGCCCACTGAGCTGTCAATATGAATGAGCATGTGCTTGATTGTACAAGCAAGTGCTCATTCATTATGGCTCGGTCATCTTCCGCAAGTTTTTGGGGTGGGGGAGGGGGGCTGTTCCTGTTGCCTGTGGGGTGGCTAGGATGGAATGGTGTTGTGACTTGAGGGTCCACAAACATCATCCTCTCATTCCACCACCCCTGCAGGTGACTGGAACAGCCCCCTCTAGATGTCAGGAATTCATGGAAACATAAATCTTAAAACAAAGGAAATGCCCCAGAGACACATGTACAGGTATATTAGAAGGCTAGTCCCACTTGTTTCTTACATGCTCCTATTCAAACGATTTATGGGCATTAGTTAGTAAAGAAATAAAAGGTCAACATATGGATTAATATGTCTTATTAGGTACTGGTCGTGCTTGTGATTTGTTAGTATGCTTAGCCATCATTAGTCACGATGGTGCAATATTGGACCTAATGCTCACTGAAAGGGACAGTATTGCAGACATCAAGGTTGGAGGCCACTTGGGGACCAGTGATCACCATACAGTGTGGTTCAACATAATGATGGTGATGGAAGTGAACCAAACAAGGCTGCAGATCCTTGACATCAAGAGGGCAGATCTGAAAAAAATGGGTGAATGCCTCAAAAACGACCTACAGGGGGTGGGTGACCTGGGTGTGGGGGAGGAACAGTGGGTTAAGTTAAGGGAAGACATAGTGAAGGTAACATACCTCTGTGCAAAGAAAGAAAGGATTCTATGTCAAAAGCAATAAGAAAATAGCGCTAAGCATATCCGTGAACCCACATCAGCGCTAACTAAGACAGCGACTACTAAATTCGGCAACCACTAGAACAGCGAATACACAAGGAAAAAAAAAATTAACAGACCCACACAACAGAAACCATTTTAAAAGCAACTCAAATAACAAACCCAGCACCAGAGAACAACAATAGATCACATTAAGTTAGAAACACCTAAAGATATACCATCACCAGAAAACAGAAGACAGAAAAACTACACAATGAACACCACTAAGTAACCCAATACCATGAAGCACACACACCTGGATTTGAACCCCTAACAACACAGCAGGCATAACTTCACAAACAACCTACCTAACTGATACCCTACTCTACCCATTACTTCACTATGGAGACAGTCCCAACCTAGTCAAAAATACATTTCATTCATTATGAGAAAAGGAACCTAAGTGCTCACTAGCCTAATACATCTCTCCAATATTTTTCCTCCACCTTTCTCACAGCCTCAGTACCACCTGTAAATGTTTAGATAGCTGGAGTCTGTAATATAATACAAACTAATCTTGAACTGAAGTAGGCAACTGAGCCAAGAAAAATGAAAATGTATTTGCTGCTTCGAAGAATTATGGAAATGCATTTTTGTACTCTTACACTGTGAATCTGGATGTTGGTGTTAAACAAGGGTGAGTAAGAACACATTACGTTTCAGTGTCTTATTCTCCATTTCAGTTTAAACAGACTGTCTCAGACCTATAAATACCTTGTGGGGGTAAATAAGGTACAGGAGGGGAGTATGTTTCAGAGGAAACAATGCATAAGAGCAGGAGGACATACAATGAAGCTGGAAGGGGGTTAGTTCAAGAGAGATGTAAGGAAGTACTTCATCAGAGAAAGACTGGCAGATGTCTGAAAACAGTCTTCCAGCAGAAAGGGTGGGACAAAGATAGTGGTGGGCTTCAAGCATTCATAGGATAGGCACAAGAGAATCTTAGTGGGAAGCAAGAAAGAGGAAGGAACCAGAGATGAAGTAGAGTCTGAGGTAACAGTATAGGTAGGGACAAAATGGGCAGTTGGGGGGGGGAGCAGTCCTTATCTGCCATCAAATTCTATGCTGCTACGTTTTTATTAAATACTATTAGTGGCAAGCAAGATGTGGTTTAATCCTACAGTAGAAATTATTTATGTAGATGGAAATGCTAAAAATGTCAGGCTCCTACATTTTTTTGAATGTATGAAAATGAATAGAAGACTAAAAACAAGTCTTGCTTCTTGACACATAGTACAATTTTGATTGGTTGGAATCCTGGGTCAGTGTGGAATGTGGCAGATAAATAATTGTGTGTGCGCTGTATGTATTTACTTTGTAAATGTTCTTGCAAATTTTCTTTCTTTCTTTCTTTCTTTCTTTCTTTCTTTCTTTCTTTCTTTCTTTCTTTCTTTCTTTCCTTCTTTCTTTCTTCCTTCCTTCCTTTCTTTCCTTATTTCTTTCTATATCGCACATGGGAAATTACTGGATTTCTAAATCTTATAAATTTTTAGTTTTACTTCAGTTTCTTTTTCTGTTCTCATTTTTGATGTATAAGAGTTGAAATGTACTTCTTGTAAAGATGGTTAAATTCTTGAATATTTTTAATAAAATTAGCCTACTCTTCTTCGATACATGCAGTGGGATCTTTTACTTCCATGTGGACAGTGACCAGAGATAGACAGAAGGGACATCAGTTTAACATATCATCCAAAGGAAGTCACCTTACCAGTGCAGCACCCCCTCAAACTGCACTACAGTGTCAGTTATGGGTATTACCCCAAGTGCCTGTGTAGGGTTAGAATAAATGACCATCTGATCTTGCAGCCACAATGGTGATCTTATTATTCCTCAGAAATGCATGTTTGATTTTGTTTTTACCTTTGTTTTACCAGGAAAGACACACTAAGCTGAAAGCTTGTTTACAGGTGCAACCTGGGAGCACAAGAAACTTAAATGACTTGCTCAGGGTCACACAGTATGTAAGTGGGAGCTGTGGGATTCAATCCCAGGTCTCCATGTTTGCAGCTTAGAGCCTTAAACCACTGCACTATACTGCCTCACACTTGTTCCATCAGCATGCATTTTCCATATCTGAATATTTATGTCTTCACTGATCTTGTGCACCATTCTGCTATAAAGAAACAGTAGAAAACTATAGTAAAAATCATGAATACACACTGAACAACATGTGTAGCATTGTAAGGCATCATGTGACCAGTTCAACTAAACATACCATGCCCTGTACAATTCCGCTTGCAAACCTTTGCTTACTTTCCATACAAGGTACAGTTCAAAATGACATGGTTGCCATGTGGTTGAGGTGTGATTGGCACCAGCATTTCAGAATTTAAGGTGGAACTTCAAAGACTATCACATCACTATCTAACTAAAACAATGTTGTGGTACCCCTTGTCGTGGTTGGGTATCAATCACGCCTATGTCACTTCTAACCTGAGCTTGGCACCTACAGTACTGTGCTTTATTGTGCCTTATCTACCTTATTGATAGTACAAAATAGTGGCCTACATACAAGAGAAGAACTCTGAATGAGATGTTGGGAAACTGTGAAGAACTCTTGTTTCTGTTGAATCTGTGAGAAAAACTTGGCATAAAGCTGTTGGAACAGAGAATGAATACAGTACACCACAGTTAGAAGATGTCACGTAGCTCCAAGAGTGAGTACTCCCAATGTGCCTAAAAATAAAAGTACCTAAATCAAAGTTAATTAAACTCACACTTCATCAGTTTGCAGTGTTGCTGAAATGTGCAATACAATGAAAAGAAACATTTGTTTAAATGTACTCTTGAAAACAATATTTTATAACACATAAACACTTCTGGAGGTCATGATGAAGGGGAGGGTGTAAATTGTAATGCTTTGGGTGAGATTGTGAGGTTGTCTGGGGCCGCAGCAGACTTTTGCACGGTGAACACCTGCACACCAGATAATGTCTAAGGGGGTTCCGAAACGTGCCGTGTACTGTATAATTGCATTCTAAAACTGATCCTAAATGTTGGGTTTAGTGTTAAGAGTTCATTTGTTTGACCATTGCAACATTACAAATTAACAAAAAATTAACAGAAAATAGATACAAAAATATATACAGAATGTTGTAGAATGTTAATAAATACCCAATGCACAATAAAACAAAGAAACAGGAAACAAAAATTTGGCAATCAATACATCCCACTTTCTGAATCATGTGTCCTTTTAATGAGGGCAATTCATTATATCATTATTTTTCCACTCCCATGATTCCTATACAGACATGATTGTGATCCCACTAGGGCCACTTAGTGCATCAAGAAAGAAAGAGCTCACTCATGTTTACAATCAGTAAAAAAGGCAGACCTCCAGAGCAACAGGATCTGCAACAGAGATGCCTGTTGTTCAAGTGCAGCACCCTCATTAAATGCACATCTATTTCCCAAACACTATTCACTTTTCTGTATCATTTCAAGAGTACACTTTTGCCAAAGCATCAGACTGTGCAGCACTGCAGTTACAGCAGTTATGTTGACCCACAATATCAATCAATCAATCAATCAATCAATCAATCATCTAGTAAGAAAATTACTGGTGCAGTATTCTTAGATCTTAGCAAAGCATTTGACACCATTGACCACAACTTATTAATTAGTAACCTCACTAAAATAGATGCTACCCTACTTATCGCCCACTGATTTACCAGCTACCTAACTGGAAGGACCCAGAAAGTCAAAGCTGATGGCCTTTTTTCAGCCTCCCTGCTGATTGTTAGGGGAGTTCCGCAAGGCTCCATTTTAGGCTTTATCCTTTTTTCCCTATACATCAATAATCTAGATACACACATAGCCAACTCCACTCTGCATTTCTTTGCAGACGATACAGTACTGTATACACCAGGCTCTACACTTTCTGAAGTGAGGGACATATTACAAGCTGATTTTGCCCAACTAGAAATTAAACTTATTAATGCTAAACTTCTCCTCAATGCCAAGTAAACCAAGGCCATGTTCCTCACTCTTAACTCCTCTTCTACCTCTTCCGTCAACCCCCAAAGACTTTGTTGTCACCTCCTTAGGAGAACCCTTGGTAGTAATCCCCAAATTCAAATATCTTGGTATTTGGTTAGATAACAAACTCTCCTTCAATGACCATCTTCAGGACCTGTCAAGGAGGCTGAAAGCCAGGCTTGGTTTCTTCTTCCGTAACAGGTCTCTCTTTCTATTAAATACTAGAATCAGGCTCGTTCAGGCCACATTCGTCCCCCTACTTGACTACGGAAATTTAATCTATACTTCCTCAGCTGTCACAAGCCTAAGAAAATTGGACGTCCTCTATCATCGTGCTCTACGGTTCATTACAAACTTACGCTACCGAACCCACCACTGTGATCTGTATACAGCTGTTGGTTGGATGACACGTTCGATTAGACGTATGCTTCATATGGGTATCTGGACTCTAAAGTTAATCCTGAATAAGCTCCCAAGCTATCTAACATCCCTCATCTGTATTTCCAACAGTGCCTACTCTCTTAGGAAAACTGACTTCATCTTCCTTGATGTTCCTAGTACTCGCACTTCCTTTGGCAAACATGGCATATCAAGCACCCTTCCAACCCTCTGGAACCAGCTCCAATCCATATTGGAACTATCCAGCATCGTCTCTGTCAGTTTCTTCAAAAGGCTGGCTGAATCCAAAATTAAAAACACTTGTAGCTGTTTCCAAACTCTATCACCGTTATAACTTCTCTCCATGCCTCGCAACTATCTGGAAATAGTTTCAGCACAGAAGTATTTTTTCTAGCACTCACCCTTGTCCACTGGTCCTAAATGTCCTCCATGGGTTTACTAAAAAAGTTCATAGCCATTCCCTCTACTGTCCTTTGCCCTTTAGTTTTCCATCTCCTAGTCTCTCTTACTCCCACCTACCCCCCTCCTGCTATCCCCTACCCTAATCTTATCTTGTTACCCCATACCCCCAACTCCACTTCTACTTTTCCTTTCCCTCCTCAACTACACCCAATTCTGCCTACACCCTCTAGTCCTCTACCACCTTCCTACTCCTCCTTTCTTTTATTTTTCCACTGTATGGCTATTAACTCCTCATACAAATTTATCTCTTCATTTTCATTCTCATTTCTTTTTTTCTTCACTCCAAGCTTATCACATATTGGGTTATTTCCAATTAAGCATTATGTACCAAATTTTCTGAAACTGTACTTAATTACTGTGATGTAATTTGAAGTTGTATTTTGCAATGTGTACTTGTCTGCTTATATGTCTCAGGCCCTCCTTGTGAATGAGCTTGCTCAACTGAGTTATTTCCTGCAATAAACTTGAACTTGAACTCATCTTTATTTTACCAGGTGAAACACCATTGAAACAGACTCATTTGCAAGGTGTTCCTGGGTAGGTTATAACAAAAACATATAAGCTTAATGTTGCTATAATACAATGAGACAATAGTCTGTGTACAGCAAGTATGATCTAGGCATCAATAACAGTGCATACAATGTGGCTAACAGTAGAGTAGACCTCAAAAACTCAAATACAACATTGATAGTGCAAGAACAAAAAATATTCACAGAATAATACAAATCAGTATACACAATATAAACAATATCTGTCCATTTGCAACAAAACTTCTGGGATGGGGGGCAGGGTGTCAGGTAAGGGGAAGTCAAGGGGGGAGGTGTGAAGGGCAGGACAAGGCGAGGGCTGAGATGTCAGAGATGAGGGGAAGTCAAGGGGAGAAGTAGTAAGGTAAATATGCCAGCAAGGGCGGCAGCACTATGGCACTTTAACTTCCATTTGCAGTATAATACCATTTAAGCAATAATGCACAACAAGGAGTGTGTCGTGCTGGGATAACTTTGAACTTCAGGTGGATAGGCAAAAAGCTGCAGAGTGAGTGCATCAAACACCAAAGAAGTAATGTTATCCCAGCATGACAAACACCCTGGAGTACATTATTGCTATTATACAATGGTTCAGTTATAAAGAAAAACAAAATAAAAAACATGTATAAAATAAGCTTCTCTTTCATTTTTGGTCTGTGTAGGAAGATGTTTAGGAAAAAATAGTCTGCAGTTTCTATTTTGCCCACTAGATGGTGCTGTCAGTTTATACTGTGTTCTGTTTCTCTGTCCCAGATTTTTTTCTGTCCCAAGGCAAAGGTCTGTGTCTGTGCTTATGTGTCCCAGCAGTATTATGCATATTGGGTCATGTCTGCCCCAGTAATTTTTTTTATGTTGGCTCACGCTTGCGCAGCCAACATCTTGCTGTAGTAGCAGATTTGGAGGTGCGGTCACTGTTGGACAAATGCAGGGCACGCATCAGAAGGTGTGTCCCTCATTCCCCAATCAGCCAGCAACAGGCGCTGACCTCACACATCCCTAATGTGGCCATGAGAACAAAGAAAAGGTCTGCTGCAATGAGAGTGAAGCTCTCATGCAGCGTGACCACAACACGCCTCCCGATGTGCAGGCAAACCACCTGTCACAATGCCGATGGGGGAGACCGCTCCCTGTCGGCAACATGCAGCCCACCAGCAGTTTTTCTTTGCCGATGGGGGTCCGAATCCCGGTCGGTGTTTATCCCCGTCCCAGTGTATTTTGCTGACATGGGAGCCCACTCCACATTGGCAAAATGTCCCCTCCCACTTTAGCCATCGCCGAGGGGTGCCCATTCCCTGGCTTGTGTGCCCCCTAGTATGTGCTGCTGATGGGAGTGCTCAACCCCCATCAGCTTCAGAGTCCCCCAAAAACACTTAGGTTGCATGCTGGGAGCCCACCCCAGTGTGCAATCACCCTGAAAAAAAAAAGTCCCGTAATGTTTTTTTTTTTTAAACCTGTAAAAACGTAAATGGTCCCTCGCAGTCTCCCTGCTGCCCCCTCCTACAACCTGCACCCACCCTCTGTGCACCCTGCCTCCCCACATCCCCCCACCCCATACTTACCTCCAGAGTGCGCGATGGTCTTTGGTGGACCGAGAACACGACTGCACTCGTCAAAACTGACCACAAACTGAGGAAATGCCGGTAAGCTATATAATGGTATAAATATGTTTTTTTCAACTTTGTTGCATATCTCAGCCATTTTTGGGAATTTTGGCACTAAATTCCACTGTCGTGTTATTCAGTCCCGAAAGGTGATTTCATGGTCACTGCGTGGAATCACCTTTCAGGACTGATTAACGAAACAACAGTGCCACTGTTCATGAGGGGGGCTCTCAACAAGCCTATGTTGCAAATTTAGTGGGAAAATTAAAAAAAAGTATATTTTACGAGCGTGCATTGCACAGTTTCCATGCACGCGCGTAACTTCGTGAATTTGTAATATTTTCACTCCAGATTTTCAAAATTGGCATTTTCCACACCTCCTTATGAACAGTACAGCTGTCATATTGCATATCCTGACTGAAATGTGTGTTTGCTCGTCTGGCACAGAATAGCATGGTCGCTGTGCGAAATCAGTTTTTGGGACAGTTTGAGGACATGATGGTGACACTGTTCATGAGCAGAGGGCCTAAAATGTCTATGTTGAAAATTTGGTGCCAAAACTCCATAAAATGACTGTGTTACAAGCATGCATTGTGCAGTTTCCATGCACCCTTGTAACTTCGCAAATATGCACTATTTTCATGCCAAATTTTCAACACTGCCATTTTTTCACACCACCTTATGAACTGTACAGCTGTCATTTTTCACATTCTGCTCAAAATGTGTTTCCACACATCTGGTGCACAATGGCGTGGTCGCTGTGGGAAATCAAGTTTTGGAACACATTAACAAAATCACAGTGCCACTGTTCATGAGGGGAGGTTATAAAATGCCTATATTGAAAATGTGGCTAACAAACTCCCCAAAATAATTGGGTTACGGACGTCTGTTGCACAGTTTCTATGCATGCTTATGACTTCACCAATTTTTCATATTTTCACTCCAGATTTTCAACGTTGCCATTTTCTTACACCTCCTCATGAGCAATACAGTTGTCATTTTCCACATCCTGCCCAAAACGTGTTTTTGTCCCTGTGTCACCAAATGGCATAGCCACTGTGCAAAACCACCTTTCAGCTAACAAACTGATTGTGCCGCTTTTCATGAGGTGGGCTCACAAACAGCCCATGTTATAAATTTGGAGTGAAAATACCAACACATGCTCACGGTGTTAGGATTTCCAACTGTGGCATCCCACCCTGTACAGACTGACAGGTGTCAGGGGTGTAACTTGGGATCATCGGCTATAATGCTCACTCCATTCCACCCCCACCCACACCCTGCAGCCACTGACAGGCATCATGGTGTGCCTTGCACTGTTTGACCACAAAGGTCACCCCATTCTCCTATACTACACCCACCTCAGTGTATTTCCTTATGGAATGGGGTAAGTATAATGCCCAAAGACCCCAAAGCACACCACTACACTTGTCAGTATCTACAGGGTAGGGTGAGGTACAGTGGCATGGGTGTTGTAGCTGATGACCCAAATGCATACCCCAATGCCTGTAGCTCTCTACAGGGTGGGGGTGGGGTTGGTGTCACTTCAATACTTCACTGCCATTCCTATTATGCATCTCTACCTCCGGCACTACCTATGCCAATGCCAGCAAGACAACATTCAGCATTGACAAATGCTTGTTTAATTCTGTAACAAACAGTCATTTACACAGCTGCTGAGCCAGTCACAAGGACTGGGGCGGCCGAGCCAATTGCGATAGTAGTGGGACAACACCGAGCAGAGGTACTGCTTTAGTTTTCTTAGAAGCAGGGCAGGGATGCAGATTGTGTGCTACTTGAAAGACAGAAAATAAATTGAATTTTCATGGTAGCTTTTTTACCACAATGTGAGTGGCGACAGTGAACCATGTGACTGGCTGTTATGGTCTTCGCGGTTCACTTAAATCACTCGGTTGGCAATAAAACAGCTGACATTGAAATTAACTTTTTTATCTCTATGGTGGAAACTCTGCTTTGTGAAACTATGATGGTCAATCAGTATCTGAGTAGTGGGAGAGCAGAGTAGGACTGCCAAGAAGGTAGTTGGCAGTTAAAAGAAGCCCGTTTCTGTGGTTGTTTGTTCTGTGGCTTGTGAGTGGGAATGAGCGAAGCGGCTGGTAAGCGGGGATCACTGAAGTGGGCTGCGTGGTGTGATTCCAATAACACTGGATGCAGTCATCAGTGTTCTGGGACTAGACCTGCGATATCATCATATCGTATCGTATTGTATCATATCAAATGATATCATATCGCAATATCATACTGGGATATCATCATGGGTCCAGTTCCTGACTTGACCAATCAGAGCCCAGGATTCTTTCCTTACCACTGTATAATATAGGCCAGCACACTACTCTGCCCTATCTAAAAAAGAAGATTAGTTGACATTCCAATTAGGCCATTAAAAGTACCCAGCTGCCATTTTAAGGAGTAAGCATCCAGAAGAGCCCATATGCTACCAAGGCACAGGTCAATGCCTGTTCCAGTACACACTTTACAACCCCTTAATCTCTGTGCCTTACCCTAAAACTTCCATATTAAGTCATACATGGTTGGAACCGAATCATATTCAACAGAAGGTGCCGCTCTTTACTTTTAGGCCTTCTCACACCAAGGCCCTATCCCAAAATACTGTTTTTCAAAGTTAAGGAACAAATCAAGTGGCAAGTTTAATCCCAATATACAGTTAACCAAGTTGTGTTTAAACTGCCAGGTTAAGATTATTAATACTTATGAAGTTAGCCAACCAAATAGACTACAAATAGTAAATATTCCATTGTATGTCAGAAAACTACTTAACAGTTCATCCCAGTCCCTAACCTTATTAAAGTTGCATAAGAATATTACAAAATGTATATGTAAAAGGTAAAATAATATAAAACGTCTTAAAAATAAGCGGTAAAATGTTGGTCATTAGGATTCTCATTCTGCAGTGACCCCAAGTCTGAATGGCCACCAATGGAGAATTCAGTGCAAAAGAATCCAAGGCAGCTCAATGGTATAATCCAATAATAAACAAAAAAGGAGTATATAAAAGTATGTATGATGCCTTAAGGTTGAAGTAATAAGGTCTCTATTTCCACTCTGCCAAACTATCCTTAGAATACAGTACATATTAGGCATAAAGATAGCCTGCCATTATACTACCTGTTACTCATAAAAGCCAGAAAGGGGTTCACCATTTTCTTCTCTCCAAGCCAACTAAACAAATCTCTATAGTTTGTGGGAGTTTACATATGAGGACAGATTAATGGAGCTCAATATGTATACCCTAGAGCAAAGAAGGGAGAGAGGTGATATGATCAAAACATTCAAACACCTTAAGGGCATTAACAAGGTGAAAGAGTCTAGCCTTTCAATATAAGAAAAATAGCAGGACAAGAAGACACAGCATGAGATTAGAGGAAGGCTGATTAAGGGGGTAATGTGAGGAAGTTCTTTTTCACAGAAACGGTAGTGGATGTATAGAACGGCCTACCTCAGGAAGTGGTGGATATGAATACAGTGCAGGGCTTCATACAGGCATGGGATAGACATAAGGGAGCAATACAGATGAGTATGAATAGATAGGTAATTGACAGAGCAAAGGTAGACTGGATGGGCCTTGCGGTCCTTATCTGCAGTCAACTTCTATGTTTCTATGTTTCTATCACCCCATTAAAAATGAGAGAATGGCAAGCAGAAACAGAATAATTTGTTTTACAATCAGCCTAGCCCCTCCTCACAGCCAAATGCAAAAATCTCAGGGTCCACTCAGATCGCTTACACCAGGACAGCATTACCTGGTGAAAACAAAGACAAGAAAAATGCTCCTCTGAGCATAGTAACTTTGGGTCCATAATTTATCCCCCCCAGACAGCAATATCAAACCTTTATTAATTTATAAGCAGCTTTTCAGCACTTATAGTGCTTCCAATTTTGCCCACTGCTGTACATGTTTCCATACACGTTCTCCTTCTCAGCAGAAACCAGAATCCAGTCCTCACCATCTCAGCAACCTTGTGTTCTTTCACTCCATAATATAAGACAAACACAAGTTTATTTCATAAGAATGCACAATTATCTCTGGGCTGACCAAAAAGCGAACCAAAAAAAACAACCTCAACACAGGTAGAGCACAGTCTCTTTGGACAATATTCACATGGCAGCAGGCTAATTCATTATAGTTTTAAAATGAACTCACCACTGCAGGGTTCTCAGGTGATAATGCTGCAACCACAACAGTTTGGAGATCCATCCCACATTTTACTAGTCAGGCACTGGCAATTCCAGACTGCGATCTCTTTTTCTTTCCAAGACTTTTGATAAAAAATGTTTAATTTCCGTAACATTTTTAACTTTACTGATATCAGCATTCAGAATTCAGGGGTCAGTAGCAGCCAATATCTGCTGACTACGACAGCCTTTGAAGTAAAATTAACCAGTCCACATAATAAAAGTCAATGGTTACTCCTTTGCATTTTCAAAGTTCAGCTATGGCCACGAGCAGCAATGCACCATGTTATAGAGTATGAGTGTTTGCACTCCCTAGCATTCTGACCAGACTCAGTCTGTGCTGTCACGATACTCAAAATGTTCAAATATTTTAAGGCATCTTGGTCAGGTATTTACATTTTGCCCCATAATAAAAAAAAAATCTCTTTGAATGTTACAAGGCAAACTGAAACTTACAGAGTGAATCCATGGAGTGGAGCAGCTGCATGGCCGTCTTGCTGCTCCCTCTCCCCCAAAGTAGCAGTGGTGTTCACCTCTTTAATGTTGTGTTTAATTTTTTCTTTGTAGTGTAAAGATTCTTGAGATCTGTAAGCCCCACATAAATGCCAGTGAGAATACAAGTGACAGTAACAGTGGCAATGAGGTTATACAAGAGGAGCCGTCTTGGCCTGAATCTGTGCCAGAGATCACGCCTGACCATGTGAGTGATGAGTAAGATGTTCATAGTTGAAAACATTGCAATTAGCAAAGTTAATAGACCTTTCAAAGTGCATTTCACAGCATAGTGATAACTTCATGATTTGCAAATTTGGTTACTTCATTGGTGAACTGTGGCCCAGGGGTGAAGTTTGCAATGTCATGGATTGCAGGTCACGTGGTATTGGAACAAGCTGTATGCCATGGGGTGGCTGTGGTGAGTGAAGCCTCCTGAAGAGAGAAATGGAAAAAGTCTGCCCCGCTTGTCTGAGAAAGAAACCCCATTACAATCAGTCTAAAAACTGAACCTTTTGAAACCAAACCACTCACAAATAGTTCTACAGTATCTTGTCCTGCTAAATTTGTGTTGTTTATTTCTGTTTGCACTTATCATTTTGTTAAAAGTAGTGGTTTGGTTTTGTCTAAAGTGAAGCACTGCAGTGGGGGGGAGGTGTTTCAGTTAGCAAGGCAGCTCAGAAAGATCAGTGACTTGGAGTCTTTTTTTTTACTATGAACACTACTTTGTGTTCTGCAGGTATCTATTTGTTGTCCTCAGTCTTTCTTATTATTTTTTTGTTGTCTGTGGTCTATGATTTCTCATTTTATTATGTTTGCATGTGCATGATTGCACAGAAAACATTTTGTTACAGAGAATTACATTTCAGAGGTGTGTCACTGTCAGGTTCAATGCCACTCAGGCTGTAATGGGCTCAACAGCTATCAGCCAGGCTGATTGTGATGCAGTTTTCTGTTTGCAAAGCAGAAACATCTCATGGTAGAAACGAGCCAATCTTTCCAGTTACAGAGTGGCCAACTCATTTTATCTGCAAAAACCCACCCAGCTTCAGCACTGAAAACACTCTTTTCAGTCTTGAGCCCCACATGACCTGAAGGTGGTGAATCTCTACAAAAACTTAGAAATTGTGGCATGTGACATGGCAGTCCCATGCCACACACTACCACCACATTAGACAATGTTACATCCATCATCTGGATCTGATCTAATATTTGAAGAAGTATGGGTGTAACAGACAAGTTCATATCCCAACTTCGCAGTGACCTGAACTGCTAGCAACAAACCAGGTCTCCTTTGTCCATCCTCTAGATGGTCCCCTATAGCCAATATTCTTATGTAATTTGTGCAGAAAGATACCTAGCTGGGCTTTTAGATGAAGAAGGTTTGCAGCTTCTCCCCCATTCCCAAACATCCTGCTAATATTGTATTACCAGGAGAGGCTTGGATGTCTCCTTAACAGTGCCCACTACACCACCCCAAACAACAGGATCTCCTCTCCACACACAGCGACTCACCTGCAGGAACAAAACTTAGTTATAAAAATATTTTTTTATTTTATTATTCTGCAATATTTTATAATTATTATTTTATATTCTTTATAAATGCTTAATTATTAATTAAGGTAATTGGGAGGTCATACTAAGACAACTGATCAAAACAGCAGGATATATGAGCTCTATAAGCAAGAAGAAAACTGCTTAGATGAGACTGGTCTAGTTTCAAAACTTTTTTTTAGTTCATCCTGCCTAAATAAAAAGGGACATAGCATCTGACCTGCCATTTAAAGCAGGGAAAATTATCTTGAAACTGTCCCTAGACAGACCCTCTACAAACTTAGGTTTCATTTTCTGAGCTCCAGCTAAAGAGATAGTTACCATGGAAACCTGACAGGTAATGAATTGCAGATGATTTCTCTTTGTGTCAGCTAAAAGCTGGTACCACACCAGTGCCTGAAGTAAACTGCTCTATGTTTCAGTATAAAGAAAGACTTTTGGCTGTTGCACAACTATTTTTGATGCTGCTGGCATGAAACTTACACAGTTAGTAAAGAAAATTTCAACTTGTTGACTGGCTAAATTGTGTAAATATAGCTGATGGGGGACCATAGTTCTCTTCATGAATGTCCTGAAACAATACTGTTCAAAGTAAACATAAGAAGTATGATCTTAAACTGAAGCTGATGTCATCAAAAATCCATAAATATGAGTTTTGAATATGTGCAGGAATGCAGGGCAGTGTCACGCTGCCCGAAAAAATGTTGCTAACAGTTGCAGATAGCATAGCTGCATGCTCCAGTACCCACGAACAAAGACATAGCTCTTTGCAAAGGAATCTAATGCTTTTGAGAACTTTATGGAACTTGGATGTGAGAAAAACCTGTTTAGTTCTGGAGCCTGGAACATAAGAAACAAAAGTACCACTTTGTTTTTTAAAATACTTTGCTGAAAAATGAAGTTATAGCCCTTGTTAACTTATCTCAGAAAATACTTGTCTCACAAACATGGGGAACATCTCAAAATACTGCTTTCAATAAGCTGAATCCAAACATATGTATTTGGAGATTGTATGTTGTTGCGTCTAGGAGTTATGGAAAAATACATTTTAAAATCAAAACTGTTCTAAGTAAGAGGTGGAGACTTTAAAAGAAAATAAAAACTAATCATTCCCCTCCTGTGGAAGGACCAATTAGAACTGGTGTGACGATGACATAGCAAGGAGATGGTGTCACTCTGAAGCAGAGGTAACAAAGCCAAGCCCTAGAAGATCCACCCAGTTCTTGCCTATACTTGATGCTAGAAGGATCTGCTGCTGGTGTTGTGGAAATTTGTTGTTTGTTGCCTTACTGTTTGAGGTTCTTGCCAAAACCATAAAAAAGGATTTGAGATGTCCATTGATGTCTAAACCAGAAGAAGCACACTTGCACTGCTGTACTGATGCCAGAGGAGTTCAAAGTCCAGGGTTTGAGGGTGTGTGGAGTAAAAACAGAGGCTACAATGAGGTCCAGCCACTACAGAACCCTTTATCATCCAGGAGGAAAATAACTCACCAAGATGTTAAAATTAAAAGAAAAGAAAACCCAAGCCTCTACAATTAACCAGATGTATAGGTATTATTTCTGTAATTCATTTTTATAATATTCTAATTTGGCTTAGCTGGAGAGGTGGCATGGTAAACTTCACTTTTTAAACACTAACGTTGGGTATATGGTTAAGATTATGCTCATTCTAAAAAGGTATGAACATTTTTGCATGCCATTAAGTATTGAAATAAGTTTTATACAGAAATAATCCAAGACAATAATGTAAAGAGTTTGCAAGTTCTGGTGCAAGAAAGTTATGCTATATGCGGCAGCATGCTGAAGGCATGGGGCGGGATATTCAAAGCGGTTGCACAGTGCACAACAGGGATGCACCTGTGCAACTGCAAAAATGCACCAGACAGTGATATTCAGCAGCAGCAAATGTGCAGTGCAAGTGGCAATGCACCAATGTGCAATGGGAATGTATGCATGTGCAAGTGCGGGAGGTAGCCATGAATAAGTGGCGCAGTGTGATATTCAACTCCGGACAAATGGCGCAAGCATGGAACAAATGGAGCACACTTGAGCCTATAAAAAGAGGGAGAAAGCAGGTGAAGGACACCTGTGCCAGAGGGGAGCAGGAGAGAGGGAGATAGAGAGTCCAGCCAGAACAACAGGAGGTGTGCAAGAGAGAGACAGAGGCAGTGAGGGTGTGTGACTGAGTGAGAGTGTGTGTGTGTGTGTGTGTGTGTGTGTGTGAGACAGGTAGGGTGGCAACAGTGTGCGCATGTGCCTGTGACTCCCAGCACAGGAGAAGCAGCACAGGAGCCTAGAGATGTGGGAAGTGGAGGCCACAGCCCACAGGTCACCAGCTGGAGGCAGGACATGCAGGCATGGACCCAGCGGAGCAGTAAACAGAGCAACACACAACTGGGGGGCCAGAGGAGTCTGCCACCCAGGGGGGATAGGACAACAGGGGCCATGGTCAGTACCATCTTCCAGATGGAGGCGGTAATGAGGGGTGTGGGGAGGCAGCAGGCAGTGCAGTGTGGCTGTGGAAGGGCCCATTGGTGGTACACCTGGAACAGGTGGTACCGCATCCACACTTCCTTTGAGCAGTACAGCAATATGGAGATTGTGGGCTGGTATCACTTGAACTGGGTGATTCTGAGGCAGCTCTGTGAGCTTTGCAGTGAGGAGATGCAGGCACCCACTAGACAGAGCCACACCCTGATGGTGGAGACAAAAGTAACAGCAGTCATGTGCCTGCTCACCACGGGCACCTTCCACAGACCAACAGGGGACACCACAGGCATAACCCAGCCAGCCGCATCATGGCTTCTCACACAATTCTTCAACGCACTGCTGCCACACGCTGCAGAATACATCCACTTCCCCAGCACACAGGCAGAGCATACAGCAAACATGCAGGAGTTCCACAGGGTAGCAATTATGCTTGGTGTGCTAGGGGCCTTTGACTGCACCGATGTTGGCATTCGCATGCCACCTGGACCAGAGGGGGTATCCTACATCAACAGAAAGGGCTACCCCAGTGTCAACTGCCAGGTGGTGTGCGATGCCAGTGGTCGCATAATCAATGTCTGTGCCACACACCCTGAGGGAGCACACAATGCCTTCATCTGACACAGCTCAGCACTGTGCCACAGGTTTGAGAGTGGGCATATCCCCACTGGTCACCTAGTAGGTGAGTATGCTGAAACCATGGGCAGCCTGGCACAACAGGGCAAGGGGTTGGGGCCACCAGGGTAGGGGCACTGCAGGGTGCAGCTGGGAAGGAGGGTGGGTGCAGCAACATAGTCCACCTGGCTAAACTTATCCCTCTCCACACAGGTGACAGTGGCTACCCACTCCTGCCCTGGCTGCTCACCCCATACTGGTGCCCGTCGACCCCTGGGGAGGAGCGATACAATAAGGCACATGCCAGCACACGGAACATCATTGATCATGTGTTTGGGCTGCTGAAGGTATGGATCCATTGTCTGAACAGGTCTGGTGGTGCCCTACAGTACAACTCCTCAAAAGCCTGTGGTCTATTCCTGGCCTGCTGTGTACTGCACAACATGGCCACCGACCGTGGGATAGCTGTCGAGGTCATGGAGGGGAACAGCAGTGGGGACGATCTGGCCGATGGGCCATGTGGCAGTTGGCAGCCCCCCCCGGGTAAAGGGAACCACAGCTGAACTGGATGGCCCGGCAGCACTGGGACACAATTGCGGAGGAGCACTATGGAACACGCAGGTAGGTGAACATGCACCCATGCATGGAATGGCTACTGTGGCACAGCACACATGTATATGTGGGTGAGCCCTGTGTCAAAAATGAGTGGGCGGGGGGAATGGTGTGTGAGGGATGGGACACCATGGCAACACGCAGCACAGCACAGCACACCCCACCCACACCAACACACACCCCTACACACCCCTGCACACACCCACACACCCTCACATGTGCACGCAGGCACGCACACTGGTGCTGGTGCCAGGCATGTGTCAGACACTGAGCACTGGGGCACAGGTGCTTTCAGCGCTGTGTTGGCATCATCATGCACATGCCACACTGGCCAGTGGCTGGGCGGGTGTGCACACGGCCTGTGTGTGGTGCCATCCATGGATGCTGTGTCCATGAGACATACACGCACACACCACACCAATGTACACAGAGAGTGATGGCAGCAGACTGCAGATGGGTGGTGGGCACCTCAGGACCACCGCTCAGTTGCACGGCCACCACAGACATGTGAACGGCTCCACTGAGGCAGCTCAGCAGACCCAGGCTGTGTGACGGCCACAGGGGGTGTCTGTGACAGTCCCCCAGGGGTATTAATGCAGGAACACAACTGTGTCCTAGCAGGGGTCTGCAGGCTCCTGAACAGGCCCACTCCAGGAGTGCCCAGAATGCCCACACCACAGCAAATCCCAGCATTGACACTGAGGGGGTCACTCAACACTGTGACTGAGGGGTGGACAATGCACTCCGCAGGGTCTGTGGTGGCTGGCCATGCACCATGGCAGCCAGTTGGGCTAGGCTGACTGTGACTGCAGTGGTAAGCTGATCCAGAGCTGTGGTAGTGTCATCCCGCAGTCAATTTTTGTTGGCCAGGAGCTGCACAAAGCCTCTGTTGCACTGCTCTACAGCCTGATGCATCTCGGCATGAAGTGCACGCACCCCTGCCATGAGCAGCACCTGTTGCTCCACAGATGCCCACAGCAGACAGGTGTGCTTAGGCAAGGGGTCAGTTCCTGGCGGTACCTGGGTGTTTCACTGACCCACTGGTGGTGTTTGACCTCACTGCCCAGTCCCCCACTCCAGTGGGTGCTGCACAGTGGGGTCTCCTTGGGGCCGCTCAGTCACTGGTTCACCATTGGCAGGCACTGCACCGGGCCCCCCAACATCCCCAGCCATCTGTCTCTGCCGCCCTTCCATCCACTGCATGCTGTGCAGTGTCTGTGCGGCTACACCACCACCACCACCTCCTCCAGAAGAGGTTGAAGGCCAGTCCTCCAGGGCTTGGCTTGCCCCCACGACTGACACCACCGCCCCTGCCACTGCATGCTGGTGCTCCAGTGCTGAAAGAGAATACAGGTGCATTAATGCCGCTGTCACACAGGCCAGCCCCCCTGGCCACCACCCCCCGCCCCAGATGCTGCTGTACCTACCATGCAGTGATGGGCCCCCACCTGTCTGGAAGTTGCTGCCAGGCATCCCCTCAAAGGTGTTGCACAGCATGGTAGCATCCACCAACTCCTCCTGTGGCATTAGCTGTGGCACGTCAGACTGACCATTGCACATGGCCGCATGTGCAGCCTGGATGGCCGCCATCTTATCTTTGATCCTGCGACTGTTGGTGCCAACCTTTTTCTTGCACTTCTGCGCTGACCGCTGATGGCTGCCCTGCTGATTCACAGCCTCCGCCACCTCCACACAGGCTGCAGCCCCGGCCTGTGGTGTGCTGGTCACGCCACTCAGCAGCGACTCCCTGTCGAGGTACACCTTGAACAGGGCATCCGCCTCTCCCTTAGCAAAGTTGGGCCTATGGTTGCATGCAGGCCCATGTTCCTCACCATCCTCATGATCGGTCATTCTGCTACCTGTGGGTAATGACATGTGGTCAGTGTCTGATTCAGCCCATACCTCTCACCCATTCCATGGTCCTGTTGTTCCCCAGAGTGGGGCAACTTACCTCAAAGGGTTGCAATAACAGTCCATGTCCTGTATTGTCCCGCAGTGCCTTTATAGCGCATTGCATGCAAATGAGCAGATGCGTAGCTGTAATGAGATACAAATGCCCCTGATGCGCCGCGGATAGGCTGATGAGCTAATCTGCATATGCTGGCTGAATATTGCGCTGTTATGCCTTGTGCAATGGACTTGCACCTGCTCAAGTTGTGGCACAACATTGTGACATGCACAGTACGACCATCAGTATGCATGCACACATGGCCAGTACCTACCCCAGTTGAGCAGCTTATGCTCACTGTGCAATATGTGATACGGTGCTCGGCCACAGGTGGGCATGTTGCACTCAGGTGCTATGTGGCCTATGGTGCATGGGCACCATGGGGCTAATGGTGCCTGGGCGCTATTGGCTCATAGGCCATGGCACCCTCATGCCCCTATTGCCACCTTGCAAAGCAGTCCCAGTAGTGCGCTCACACATGGTGCATGCACTGACCCCTGTCCCCAGTCCTGCCCTTTGCCTTTCAGTGATTTCTGCACCATGTGCCAGTGCAGCCACACACATATCACACATCCCTAGGGATGTGCGATTGCCATGGGCAGCGCATCTCTGTGTGAGGCATGCATCCCCAGCACATGTGGCTCATGTGCTACAGGGCACCATTTTGAATTGCACAGCAGAAATACTGCAAGGCCACACTGCAGCAGTGCACAGGCTCCAAATTGGAGCCAAATTGAGCTCATAAACTCGATGGCCCAGGTGGAGCCCCACACAGGCAGCTGGTTTGGCCAGGTGCCCCTTGCCAAGCCTAGGACTGAGGTCTGGCAGGAGGTGACTGAGGAGTTAGAATAGGCCACTGGTGTGCAGCGCACCAGTGAGCAGTGTTGCCATTGCTATGGGGACTTGCAGCGGAGGAACCCAGAGTGGCTACAAGTGTTGCAGGCACACGTCCATAGGGGGGCCATGCCATGGCCAGGTAAGTGTGAGACACTTGTGTCTGTACCCATCCAGTGTTCCATGGGGCTGGCAGAGTGGCATGCCATGCTGAGGGGAAGGGACAGGAGCTGCATGCCCTGTGGCCCATAGCAGCACAACCTGTGAGCACTGTGCCACTACACCATGGCTGGGCTGGGATGGGGTGCACACTGTGTGGGGGGGCATTTGGTGTTGCTGGGTACTGAAGTGTACATGTCTATGTTTCCATCCTAGGCCCTGAAGACAGGAAGAGGGCATGTGTGTCAGGCGCTGTGGGTGGGCCACTGTGGGCTGCCACAGGGAATGTACCCCAAGCTGCAGACCATGGGGGTGGTGCTGCCAGTCCGATGCATGGTGTGCAGCAGTGTGCAGGTAGGCACAGTTACATACTACCATGTTGTGCAGGGTGGGCAGCAGGGAGGGGGGTTGGCCACAGCCACCTGTGAGATTAGCTATTGCAGCTGTGTACTGCCCGCAGTATCTGTTGCACCATGCTGTGGCCATCGCACGTGTGTGTTTGGCTGCTGCAGGTGGGCCATGGGTGCGTCCATCAGCCAGCTGTGCCACAGCAGTCCTGCCACTGTACCATGTTGTCTGCCTACCACATTGATGGCGGGTGGCCCATGGGTGGTGATGGTGTGCAGCACTCTGCATGGCTGTGGTATGCTGGGCTGGTGGCACATGCGGGTGCATCCACTGTGGGTGGCTAGGGTGCCATCCCAGGAGCATGTGTCACCACTGTCCACTGCATACAGTGGGTGAGCCAGGGTGAGCTGGACACACACTGATCCCATGTTCCCTTGTTTGTCTTAGGTGTCCGGTGTCAGGCACTGAACAGCTGCCTCCTAAGGAGGATCCAGGAAGTTTTCAATGGCTACCCTTCAAGTTGTATGGCTGCTGCAGAGGATGCTCTGCAGACAACAGCACTAGGCAGCAGTGGGGCGAGGCCACTCGTAGTGCCCGTTGGCCTGCGTCCCTGATTACAACCCTGTCTCCCCTTCCCTTGCCCTCCCCTCTCCCCTTGTCTGGCCCTGATCCCTGTCCCCTTACCCCCCTTCCCTGGCTGAGGCCTGTTTATATTTAGTTTCCTCATTCCTTGTACTCTGTACCCCTGTATCTTGTATATATGTTTATTTGCTTTTTCTACCTTTGTATAATACAGTTATGTATGGTTACCCATCTGTGTCTGTGTCTGCTTTATGGCTGGCATGTGGAGCCATACTGCAGTGGTGTGCATGGTGGCTGTGTGGTGCACCTGAGGTGTCCAGGGGATGTGCATGGTGGTGTTTGCCCATCAGTCAGTGGCTGTGCCCTGGGATGGACATGGGCTGTCTGTTCTGGTTGTATGGCATGGGTGTTGTGTGCCATTTGCCTGGGTGTTGCCAGCTGTGGTTCCTGTGACATGGTGCATGCCATTCTGCAGGGGGTTGCCAGTGGTTGTCCCCTCATGGCCATTGGTGCCACCCGAACTCTGTTCACCACTGTGGTGCACGTGGGTGGGGGCTGACTGCATCCCCAAGCACCCTGGGCAGGGATCTGTCATGTGCCGGCTGTGCCTCACTCCTGGCACCCTCATCACCCTGGTGGCAGCACCTTCCACCCCAGCGGCTTGCTCCTTGCTGTGCCTGTGGCTAGTCCATATGTGTCCTGGCACATGCACCTAGGCACCTTGTGCAACTCTGGTTGTGCTATTGTGCATGTTGGGTTGCTCCCTGGTGCACCCCTGGCTGTGCTCTGGCACATCTGTGCGATATTCAGCCATGTTGCACTGGAACATGCCACCTTGCACAACGTTTGAATATCACACTCAGTGCACCTTGGCGTAGTGGATTTGCACTGTGCAGGTCTTGCACTGGCCTATGGTGCATTTCTGAATATCTTTCCCATTGTATACAGCTAATATCATTCATTGTGTTGAAAATGGCTTATTTCTTTGTTGTTTTGCTTATTTTTTAAAATATTAGTTTTGTTTTGTTTGATTTTCTAAAACCTTTGTTGTTTTATGTTTACATTTCTTTATGTTTACAAGGTTTTATATCTATGCAAATTATTAGTAATTAGAAATATCATACAGTCTCAAATAAAATCAATTTTTTTCTAAATATCACATGTGGGTGTGACAGAAACATTTTTGCCATTATCCATAAATTGCATGTAATAGGTGTTAATGTAAGATTGAAGCCAGTCTTACTGTTTATATGGTTTAGGCAAATTTTGTGACATACGACTAAAGGCCTAGCTAGGTGCCAATAATAAAAATTGGTATTCTAACCTATTGCTCTGACATTTTGGAGGTTCTCATCTGTGGGGATAATTGTTTAGTGAATAACAGTCCACACCTTAATGTGTATGAGAAATATGTATTGTTATTATTATTATTATTACTTGCAAAGTTACCAAATAACAGAAATAATTTTTCCTGTGTTGCTTTTCTTTGAGTCTGAAGTTACCTTAAATGAAACTAAGGAGCTGAAGTTCTGAATTTAAGCAAGATAGACTCCCTGACCAACAGTATAAGAATCAAAACAGCTGCAAGGAAAGACCTTTGAAGCATCATAAAAAAGATTTGGTTATTTGGTTATTTAAACTGTTGTGTTGTATAAAGGTTATTGCTATTTAATTGTTGTTCAAAAAGGATACTATTATTGTAGTAGCTAAAGTTTGGTAATTAGCATTGCAATGCTATGACAGCCTTAACTGTGAGTGCATATAATAATAATTTTTTATTTATCAAGCACAATTCAAATTTAATTTAATTTCTTTAATTTATTTGAAGTCTAGGATTAAAAGTACCTTTGAGCCAAGGCTCTTTTACAAAGGTTCCACGTCAAGTGATGAACAATACAAAGATGACAAAAATTTAAATAAAACAATACAGAATACAGTAAACATACAATTTCAAGCAGTTGAATACATACATTTGAGGGAAGGTGGGAGCGAGGGCAAAATCTGAGTAAACAAAGCAGAACATGGTATACATACAGATTCAAGCAGTTGAATACATACAATCAAAGACAGGTGCTTGGACAGGGATAGTTGAGACATTGAAGGGACATAAATGAGAGGTGACATTGTTGGGCTTCAAGAAAGTGCATTGGAGGAGAAGGGAAGGGAAGGAGGGAGGGATGGGAGGGAGGAGGGGAAGGATGTGGGAGAGAGGGAGAGGAAGTGATAGGAGGGAGAAGGTGCGTGAGGGCAGGGAGGGATGGGAGGGAGGGAGGAAGGGAAGGTTGTGAGAGAGAGGGAGAGAAGTTCTAGGAGGGTTAGGAGATTAGGTGGACATTCCAAGGAGTTGGCGGTCCTCTACAGACATAAATAATAAACTTTAAAACAAAGGTTAAAATTCAATGTCCATCGCCAGTAATTATTCACAGTAATTCAAAAAGGGAAGGTTAAATAAATGGGTTTTTAGTGCCTTCTTGAAACACTGAGACAGTAATTTATACTCCAGCTCTGCTGACTTTTTATTAAAGGCAAAAATGAAAGGATAAATAATCTGGAAAAAATGCTGGACAATAAATCTTTTGAATGTGGTAAACATACAGGTCAGGTTAAATGTTAGAAAAGCTTTTACAAGATAGTAAGAAAGACTTTTCTAATAAAGACTGTGCTTTGGCTGAGCTAGAGACTGAAAATGTTGTTTTGTAAAGTGAGTTACACGCTGCAAAACAACAGCAAGAGCAGTGTTTGAATCTGGAAAAAGAAAAAGTTGACTTAGCAAATGCTTATAAACAGGTTAACAAAAATGTGGTTGAGTTAAAGGAAAAATAGGAACATTCACTTAGTCAAAGTCAAGTTAAAAGAAAATTGAAAGCATTTAAAAGGTTAAACTGTGATTCTGGTTCGGGTATTTACTCCAAAGAATTATCTGATTCAGAAAATGAATCACTTCAGAGCTAAAAGAATATCCCTAGGCAAAAAGTTAATTATAGGGTATAGTGGAGTGTTGTTCTGTACAGAATTCCATCCCATTCAAAATGCTGTTGTACCACAGTTCAAAGGTCATGGGATGTGATTCTACCCTACTGTGGTAGAATAGCATTCTAGAACCTCTAGAGACTGCAAGAGTCAGTTTCATTTCGAAAGCAAAAGAACTCACAAACATATATTTCACACAGTACTATACACTATGAAAATACAGGATGGTAACTCTATGCTATGTAGTGTGTTTGTCTTGGGTTCTGATTCCATGGACCTCTCGAGCTCCGCTCTCGAGGTCAGAGGGAATCAGAACCCCTCTGTGGCAGAACACACTGGTCGTGCATAGTTGCCCATCCATTATTCTCTATCTAATTCTTCTGATTCAGTAGGAGAAATTCTGGGGAGAGGTAAAAACAGCCCAAAAGTAGACAAAAAGGTGATTCTAATTCTTCTGACTCAGAAAGAAAAATATTTAGAAAATATAAGAAAAAGCATAATATTATACAAAAGTGGGACCGTGTCCTCTGTACCTCAAACTAAGGTGTTTGAGGCCATCACCTTTAATACTCCAGCTAAGGGGGGAGAGAAATTACCCATGTCTTAAAAGGAAAAACAGTCAAAGCCTATGCGAAATCTAGCTGTGGCTCAGCAACCTTATCAAGACTCATCGCAATGCCAAAACTGGAGTTTCTCCCAAAGGCAGAGGAACTATGGTGAAAAACATGCAAGAGAGTATGTTAAGTATAAAGGTGACAAAATTGACCACATGGGGTGCCACTATTCTAACTACAACCAGCAAAATTATAGTGCACCTCAAAACAGGTCTAGGTATAGTTCTCCAAGTCTACAAGAAATAATCAAAATATCATATGGAAAGGAAAGGCTTCAGGAATTGAAAAAAGAAATGGAGGACTTAAGAGCTCATGCTCAAAGTTAGCTCCATGTTGCGCAGTCACCTTCTGATCCCATTTTCCTGTGCAAAATCCCTTTTCAACAGTGCCTAGTGCAGATGGAACTAGTAGTGCTATGTGACTTGCAGATCCTGTCCACCCTAAGGATGACCTGGTAAAAGAAATGGTTATTGATAAAAAGGGTAGTGAGACTGAAATACGATTTAAAAATGAAATGCAAAGTGAACATGAAAATGCTATCTCTGTATCTAGCCTTTCTCAAAAGGTATCCAGAGTTAGGAACAAAAACAGTGTTAATGTCATAGTACAACTGCTATATTGCCAGGGGGGAGAGAAAGACAAATTCTACCTGGCAGCTTAGTTCCCAAAGGAAAAGCAGAAAGATTTTACTTGACATGAACATTGAAAACAGTCTAAATCATGAGGTCTTGCTTGACCCAGGAGCTGAAGTACAGTAACTCTGATATCCAAGTGCCTCTTTGATAAGTTGATTAATGCTTTAGGTAACTCAAAGAAGCTGGAAACCCTTTCTGACAGCTTACAAATTGTAGGTTATGGATACGAAGCTCAGAAGGGTTTGATTGCAATTAAAATTTGATGAAATGGTGATTAAACATCAAGTGTATGTTACTGACAGAGCAGGCATTGATTTCTTGATTGGAAATTATCTTCTAAAAAGGTTTAAACCTATCCTGGACTACTTCCAAAAAGTTCTGTGGTTACTCACAGGTAAAAAGATGTATTTCATTTAGAAAGAGTTGTAAAGTTTCTAGACAATGAAAATCATGCTACATTGAGAAGACAAATGATGTAACGATTAAAATAAATTTTGTATGTTCTAATGTAACTAATGTATGTGTATTTTTGGTCATTTAAAAATTTGGCTAAATGGAGAAGTAAAGCTTATGTGATTTGTTTGTCAACCAAGATGTGATAAACCTGAGACCAAAAGCAGAGACCTCACTTTCTTCACAGGAAAGTAAATCCTGTTTTTCTCAATGCCATCCTGCTTCTGAGAAAAGCATTAAACTCTAAGTACATGGCCCACCATGGTCTGTGGAAAGGAGGTGCCACTAAATAAAACAAAAAGTAAATCCAAGGTGCCAGACAAAATAGAACCTGTAAAGAGCTAGTTCTGTGCTGTGCCTAGGCTATTCATTGTCCGAGCAGTGTGCAATTTTGCCAAGTGTTAAAAAGAGTGGCTACAAAATCTTCCAAACCACAAAGGAAGTTTAAAACATATAGGCACTTGCTTTGAACGTACAGATAAGGTAAAAAAGTATGCAACATCATGTATGCAATGCAAGGTTTGAAATCTCCCATGTCTTGGGTTAGATGTACTTGTACAACTGGATGTGTATATAAGTCTAGCCAATAAAATTCTGTGGTCAGGGAAAAGGGAAGACCCTTGCCCAATAAAAGTGACACCACAGGCCCTGAGGTCTGGACTAACTATTCCTCAAGTGTGCCACGTGGTGAGTGCATGCACCACAAAAATGTCAGACAATGTGTATTATTCCATCTTTGTACAAGACACTTGTTGGTCCAATAAAAGGTATCAACCCTTCCATCATTTCCTGTTTTCCAAGAACCAATACCACTGGAATCTCTTTTTACAAGACAATGTAAAGGAGTTTTCTGTTAGGGTTAATAAAAAATGGCCAAAAGTGCCTGACAAAACTGCATTGCTTGTGCCTAATCTGCAGTAGTGATATGGATTTAAAGATCCATTTCATACCTTGCCTGGATATGTGCACTAAAGCAATGCATGCCTTTTTGAAGCACCTAATCCAAAAGCAGAGCTTGTCACTTTAAAAGGTAACTGCAGGATAGAAGGAGTGATGGTTGAAATCCTTTATGATTCAAAAATTTGTGGTTCCAGTTATTGGGGGAACTAACAGAAGGTATTACCTAGAAAAAAATGGAGCAAAAGAGTTAAAAAAGTATATGTGGTTAATGATAAAAAAACTGAAGCTGATAATAAAAAGCTAAAATAATTAAAAATAAGGTCAATTCAGGAAAAACTAACTTTTTCTAAATTTAAAGAACAAGTTAAAGCATATACTTGTAAAACTAAATTAGACAAAAAGAAACGTGTTTGTAGAGTGTTCTTTCCACTAAAAAACATGTTTTCAAAAGATGCTCATAATTGCGGGGTGACTGGAAAATAAGAAACTAAAGTACCACTTTGTTTTTTAGAAGACTTTGATGGAAAATGAAGTTATAGCTCTTGTTAACTTTTCTCAGAAAATACTTGTCTCATAGACCTGGGAAACATCTCAAAAGACTGCTTTCAATAAGCTGAATTAAAAATTATTTATTTTTCGGCCTGGTGGAGCTGAGGGCTGAGGCGCTGGCTGCCTTACCTTGCACCACACTGGCTACCCGTGTTCGGGAATGAGCATGGACAGCCGGGGTCGGCCTGGGAAGAGAAGGATTGAATGCCCGACGGCTGCTCTCCTCCTCTGGTGGGGGGGTCAACCTGCAAGCTCCCGCCGCAATACCACTTCCTGATGGAGCTCAGGAGGTAGGTGCGGTAGAGGGAGGTAGCAGCGTGGGTTCCGGGACAGACAGCAGAAGGGCGGAGCAGGAGGTGCATCTCATCGCACCCCCTTGCTCATTGGCCCTCACTGCATGCCAGCACTGGGGGAAGAAAAACAGAGGAAAATCACCCTCTCCTCGCCTAGGTAACGACTCCTCATTGCGTTCCCTCAGATCATAGGGGAAGACTCAGCTGCACGGTGTCCACAATCAATGGTCGGGGGAGTAGGGGGCTCCCTCCACCCCACCGGGAGGTAATCAGGCAATCAAGGATATATGGACCAGGTGCTCCAGGGGCAGACTCCAGTGTGAAGAAGGATAACACAACAGAGGAAGTCCGATTGAGTGGTGAGAGGGGGCAGTAGGAGGGATAAAATACTAAGTAAAAAAAATATATATTTTTAGATTGTATGTTGCTGCATCAAGGAGTTATGGAAAAATAAATTTTAAACTAAAAACTGTTCTTCCAAGTAAGAGGTGGAGATGTTAAAAAAACTAATCATTCCCCTCCTGTGCATGGACCAATCAGAAATGGTGTAATGATGATGTAGTAAGGAGGTGGTGTCACTCTGGAGCACAGGTAATAAAGCCAAGCCCTAGAAGATCCACCCAGTTCTTGCCTATATTTGATGCTAGAAGGATCTGCTGCTGGTGTTGTGGAAATTTGTTGTTTGTTGTCTTACTGTTTGAGGTTCCTGCCAAAACAATAACAAAGGACTTGAGATGCCCATTGATATCAAAACCAGAAGAAGCAAGCTTGCTATGCTGTTTTGATGGCAGAGGAGTTCAAAGTCCAGGGCTAGAGGGTGTGTGGAGCAAAAACAGAGACTACAAGGAGGTCCAGCCACTACAGAACATTTTATCATCCAGGAGGAAAAGCAAAGCAAAATTTATTTATAGAATGCTATTCCCACAGGATCATAGCATTTTACAGAAAAGAAATCATAAAATCACGAACATCCATTTCACAGCATAACATTTTAAAAACATACATAAACAGTAGGATTAAATATCTTAAAATGCCAGTTCAAATAAATAGGTTTTTAAGACAGATTTAAAGGCTTCAACAGATGGGCACTTCCTAACTCGGCTAGGTAGAGAATTCCACAGGGTCGTGGCTACAAAGGCAAATGATCTAGCACCTGAAGTTGTCAAACAGACCCTGGGAATCTCCAGCAATCCCTCATTGGTGGAGCAGAGAGGATGAAGTGGGCAGTAAGGATAAAGGAGATCTTGTAGATACCACAGTCCCTGTTCATATAGGGCCTTATAGGTCAATAATCTGACCTTGAAGGTGATCCTCCATCACACCGATAGCCAGTGCAGTTCACAGAGCACAGGTGTGACATAGCAAGATCTTGATTAGCCAGTCAGGAACCTAGCAGCTGCCTTCTGCACAGCTGCAGGTGGTGAAGATCCACCCACAGTAACTCTAGGTATAGGGCATTGCAGTAATCAAGGTGCTTGGTCATAAAGGTATGGACCAGTGTCGGAAGGTCATCAGGTGGGACCAGGTGCTTTATCCTGGTGATATTCCTCAAATGGTAAAATTAGGTCTTGACAACAGCTGACACCTGAGACTTAAGCGCCAGATTGCTATTAAGGATAACGCTCAGATTCTGCACCTTATCAGAGGCCATCAGCTGGTTGCCACCTAGCCATAATCCAGATGGCTGCCCAGCCAGCAGCCTCTCTACCCGATGACCTGGGTCTTCAACCAACACCACAGTCTTATCCAGATTCAGTCTCAACCAACTGGCACTCATCCAGTCCTGAATCTCAGGCAGTTGTTAAAGACCAAAACAGCATCATTTTGCCCAGGCACAAAGGACAAGTACAGTTCAGTATCATCTGCATAACAGTGAAAACTCAACCCTTACAGCCTAATAATATCCCCAACGGCAGCATATACACCGCAAACAACATGGGGGAAGCACAGAGCCCTGCAGTACCCCACACAACAGGGAGAAAGGAGCCGAGGAGAACACTCCCAACTCATCTCTATGCATCCTACCAGTGAGGAAAGCATAAACCATCTGAGGACTGTACAAGACAGTCCACAGAATAATTGCAAGTGCTCTAGCAATATCCCATGGTCCACGGTGTCAAACACCATGGAGAGATCAAGGAAGACCAACATGGAATGACTCCTCTGATCTCTCACTGTCAGGCGATCATTAAGTACTTGAACTAACGTGGTCTCAGTACTATGCCTCTTCCTGAAAGTGGACTGGAGAGGATCATAGATGTTGTTGGTGGTCAGATGCTCCTTGAGCTGCAACGTGACTGCCTTCTCAATAGCCTTTCCCACAAATGGCAGGTTAGAGACAGGCCTGTATTTTGTAAGACAGTCAGGGTCTAGAGAAGATTTTTTCAGGTGGGGGTGAACCACAGCCTCCTTCAGGGTGTCTGGAAACACCCCGGTCTCTAATGAACACCTAACTATCTCAGCAAGGACCAGTCTGATTACATCCATGTAACCCCTCAGAAGACGTGTTGGACCAGGGTCCAAACTACAGTAAGTCAGTCGCAAATCCTAGATCATCTTCACAACATCCTTGATCACCAGCTGGGTAAAATCTGTCCAGACAAACTGGGTGCTTGCAGCCTTGCACTGATCTCTGCTCTGCCCATCTGAGCAAGCTGTGTGGATCTCAGACCTGATGGTGACACTCTTATCTGCAAAGAATTGAGCAAACTCATCACACTTCTTCTGTGAAAAAGCTCCCCAATTCTGGAGACAAGTTGGATTGCACAGCCTGTCCACAGTATGGAAAAGCTGAGCCGGTCGATTTCTTGTAGCTGCAATCTCCCTGGACAGGAATTCTGCCTTCTTATGGGAGACTGCAGATTGATAATCCCTATAGTGGGATACCAATCTAAGTTTGTTCTCATCCAGGCCCAATTTCTGTCAGCAATGCTCCAACCTTCTTCCCACTCTCCTCTCCTCAACTCCCTCAAAGACCCATCAAACCAAGGGAACCGAGGGTGAAGGGTGAGGGGGCAAACCCGGACAGGAGCAATGAAATCCAGAGTAGCCCCCGCCACCTTACTATAGGCTAGCAGAAGATACCTTGGATCCATGCTGACACTCGAACAACCTGATAGATCAAGGACCATCATAAGACCAACAGTGGTCAAGCCGCACAAAGGGCATTACCTGACCATCTCTGTAGGGGCAGGTCTATCAGGGGGGCCTGAAACTGAACCATATGGTGTGGTGATCGGACCATCTGACAGGTTCCACCACCATGTCTGAGATCTCCTTCCCAGCAGGAACACTAGATCCAACGAATGAACATGTATGTGGGTCACAGAGGTAATCACCTGTGTAAAGCCCAATGAAAGCATCAGTTGGAGGAAGTCTTGGCCAAAATGTGATAGTTCATCGTTGATCCATGCATTGAAGTCCCCCAGCACCAACCACCTGGGGGACTCCAATACCATATCGATGATGAAATCTGCGACTTCCTGTAGGAAATTCTTCTCAACCCCTGGATGGATGGTAGATGAGAAGTATCCTACAGCCTACACTTGTGCTTATGATACATTCAAAGGATGTAGTGATCCCAACTGACACATCCACAAAGCCCAGTTCCATCTTGAAACAGATGGCTTCCCCCCCTTTCGATCCAACCTCGGGCGATGTATCACTGAATACTGAGCTGGAACTGCTGACTCCAAAATGGGACCAGCATTCTCGTCCAGCCAGGTTTCGGTGATGCAAGTCAGGTCAGATGACCCAACATGATCAGCAACAAGTGCTGTCTTGTTTGTAATCAACCTGGCATTGCATAACACCACCTGGCTTGGATGAACCATCAAGGCTGACCGCGCTGTCAGCCTACAAAAAGTGGAGCCCTTGGGTATGGTCACCAGGCAGGATGGACCCTTTCCTGTACCCATTTCACCCCAGGGCATCTCGTTGACCTCATAACTCCAATTTGCCCACTCCATTCTACTCCCCCATCAAGCCACCACCCCCCCACCCCTCCGATGCCCCCTCACTATATTGAAGGCTCAACAGCACCTATAAACCTCGACCAGTATGAGAGGACACTCAAAGGGGTGGAGAGCTCGAAGCTCAGCAGGAGAGTAGTGCTCACCCATCGAAGCCCACTGCCAACACATCCTACCATACTCCCACCCAGCAGCTGCCAATAAAAGTACCAATCAGCCACACACTCAATCAACCATACAATCACTCTCACACTCAGCCCTTAAATACCCCTGAATCCCCTTAACAATCAAGCTATCCCTCAAACAAAAGGCAAATTAATACCTAAAAAGCCAACAACCAAACAGAAAAAATATAAAAACACAAATTAAAATAAACGATTAACAGAAGAAGGGACAGCAGTCAAAAACAGCAACAGTGCACTAATTTTTGTTTAAAATTATAGTCCAATAAAATACTGTTCAGATTACAAAGAATGAATATAATTTAGCACTGTCCACCAAGCCACAACATAGCTTGAAACAGTTTGAGATTGGAAATGAGGGCTTTCACCACCCACTAACCATGAGAAACTATGTTCAATAAATGTGGCCCTCTCACTGCCACATCAATGAGTTTAAAAAAAATTTTATGACCCTGAGAAAAGAGAAGCTCTCTCACTGCCTGCAAGAGAAATAAAACAATGTGTAATCATCAGCCCACTTATATTTCCGGAGCAGTGTCAAGCTGAATTCTACGCCAACAAAGATCTTCTAACAAGCCAATCCCAGGAAAATAAATTCCTCTTTCCGGCTCCACGATGGTCCAATTGCCAGACCCAGGAACCAGCCCCTGGACAAGCATCAGAAAGCAACCAATCCCCCCAACCTGCACCACAATAACAACCCGATCCCCATCAGGCTCCCCCCCCCCATAGCATCAGGAGCTCAGACTAATGCCCACCCTTCAGCCGGCACCTCCAAAACCCACGGGGGACAGCTGCCCTTCGTTCCTACCTCGGGGCAGGTCCATCCAGCAAACCTTGCCCTCAGAGCTCCAAATGGTGGCCTTTCTCAGCATAGCTTCAAACTCCTGCACAACTCACTTTATATACAGAAATAATCCAAGACACTAATGTAAAGAGTTTGCAAGTTCTTATACAAGAAAGTTATGCTATATGCAGAAGCATGCTGAAGGCATAGTATACAGCTATCATTCATTGTGTTGAATATGGTTTATTTCTTTGTTGATTCGCTTATTTTCTGAAATGTTTGTTTTGTTTGGTTTGGTTTTCTGAAACTTTTATTGTTTTATGTTTACATTGTTTTTTACCTTTACAAGGTTTTATATCTATGCAAATTATTAATAATTAGAAAAACTGTACAGGGGCAAATAAAATCTATTTTTCTATATATCACATGTGGATGTGAGAGAATTTATTTTCCGTTATCCAGAACTTGCATGCAATAGGTATTAAAGTAAGATTTGAGCCAGTCTTATTGTTTATACGATTTAGGTAATTTTTGTGAAATAAGGCTAAAGGCCTAGCTAAGTGCCCACAATAGAAATTGGTATTCTGACCTATTGTTCTGACACACCCAACATCCACCTCCCAGAGTCCTTCTTCAAGGAGTCTGACTTGGACTCACACTCTTGGCAGTCAAGCAGGGACTCAGGCAGTCAGCTTCCCCAGCTGATGATGCAGCACAGCCATTCCTACTCCGCGCCCATGTCCATTCAGCTCAGAAGTAGCACCAGCACCACGCTGACACCAGCTCAGCACTCTCACCTATGGCAGCAGTTTTACAATGTGACCAGTGAACTGCCCCTGCCCACAAGCTGGGAGTTGGCACACACTTGTACCGGGGGAGAGATACTTCTTAAAATAAGGACAGGAAGAAAGCCAGCACAGTTACCTGGGACCTGGGATTAATTATATCAGATGACCTTAAGGTGGGTGAGCAATGTGAGAAGGCAGTAAGGAGGGCTGGGGGGATACTGGGATGCACAGGGAAAGGCATCAACAGTAGAAAACAAGAAGTTGTTATCCCTCTGTACAGACAGCTGGTGAAACCCCATCTAGAGTACTGTGTGCAGTTCTGGAGACCCCATCTCCACAAAGACATAGAGTAGAGGCTGTTCAGAGGAGGGCAACCAAAATGGTGCAGAGTCTGCACTAGAAGACATATGAAGACAGTCTAAAGCAGCTTAATATGTATACCCTCGAGGAAAGGAGGGAGGGGGGGAACATGATAGAAACTTTCAAGTACCTCAAGGGAATTAATAAAGTCCAAGAGGGTAGCATATTTCAGAAAAAGAGATGTGCAAGAACAAGGGGGAACACTTTGAAGACAGAGGTGGGGATGGCTCAGGGTAATGTTAGAAAGTATTTTTTCATGGAGAGGGTTGTGGATGCATGGAACAGCCTTCCTGAGGAGGTTGTGGAGTCAAGAAGAGTGGGAGAATTCAAGAATGCATGAGACAGACATAAAGCAATTCTAGTGGGTGGTAGGAGGAGGTAAGCTGTTGGTTAACTAGAATCTGCTATCCATCAGGTAGGGAAATGAGCAGACTAGGTGGGCCAAGCAGTCCTTATCTGCCATCAAATTCTATGTTTCTATGTTTCTATCACTAATTGCAATTTCACCCAATAGATGAGAAGGTGCAAAAAGTTTCTAAAGCTGTGTTTGTCTTGGGAAATGTTTAGAGGGGCAAGGAGTGCAGTTAATGCACATTGGTAATCCACTTAACAGTGATCACTACACCCCCCCAACCAACAGGGTCTCCTCTCTACACACAGCGACCCACCCTCCATTCACCTCCCAAAGTCCCTTTTCAAGGATCGTGACTAGATCTCACACTGCTGGCACTTGAGCATGGACTCAGGCAGCCAGCCTTACC
Organism: Neoceratodus forsteri; assembly: GCA_016271365.2. Classification (NCBI taxonomy): domain Eukaryota; kingdom Metazoa; phylum Chordata; order Ceratodontiformes; family Ceratodontidae; genus Neoceratodus; species Neoceratodus forsteri. The sequence continues at coordinate 310,772,349 of CM028134.1, read as the reverse complement.
AGCCAGTGCCACTGCATGGACATCCTGACTCTTTGCCCGCATCTATGCAGCTTGGAAGCAGCACCAGTACCACCCCTACCCCAGCTCAGCACACTCAGATCCATCAGCAATCGTATAACATGACTGATAAACTTCCCTTGCCCCCATGTAGGCATATGGCACACACTTGTACCAGGGAGAGGTACTTTTTACAGTAACATAGAAACATAGAAATTGTCAGTAGATAAGGACCGCTAGACCCATCCAGTCTGCCTGTAGGCCCTATACATTTTATGTGGCCACTGGCCCTATGTGATCAATGGCTTTTCATCACTCTCTCCCCTCTCAGGCTTCCCTTGTGCTTGTCCCAGGCAAGCTTAAACACCTTCACTGTGCTTGCCCCACTGCCTCCTGTGGCAGCCTATTCCAAGTGTTGACTACCCTTTCCGTGTAGAAAAACTTCCTCACAATACCTCTTAATCTACCACCTTCCAATTTCATATTGTGCCCCCTTGTTCTAGTACCTTTTCTACATTGGAAAAGGTCCCCTACTTGCACCTTGTTTATGCCCTTGAGGTACTTAAAAGTTTTAATCATGTCCCCCTGCTGTCTCCTCTCCTCCAGTGAGTACATATTGAGGTCCTTTAGTCTCTCCTCATATGTTTTGTGGTGCAAGCCCTACACCATCTTTGTTGCCCTCCTCTGGATAGTCTCCACCTTATCTATGTCCTTGCACAGGTGTGACATCCAGAACTGCATGCAGTACTCCAAGTGAGGCCTTACTAATGTTTTATACAATATCATCACCACCTCCTGCCTCCTGGTAGTGATACCCCTGCCTATGAACCCCAGCATGCCACTGGTCCTCCTTGCCACCTTTGTACACTGCTTTGATACCTTAACATCATCAGAGATGATAACCCCTAGGTCCCTTTCCTCTTTGGTGACAGTCAGCTCTCTCCTCCCCCCCAATCTGTGGCTCTCCGAAGGGTTCCCTCTACTCAGGTGCATTATTTTGCACTTCTTTGTACTGAACCTTAGTTGCCACATCTCCCACCATCTTTCAAGCTTCTCTAGATCCCTCTTCATTTTCTGCAGCCCTTCTGGAGTATCCATCCTGTTGCAGATTTTGTTTGCATTTAGTTTTCCAGCCCCTCTGCAATGTCACTGATGAAGACATTGAACAGGACTGGTCCTAGTACTGATCCCTGTGGTACCCCACTAGTCAGTCCCCTCTCCCCAGATCGTACCCCATTTACCACCACCCTCTGTCTTCTGTCCATTAACCAGTTCCTAACCCAGTTCACCACCTTGTCTCCCATGTCCAGACTACCCATCTTGCTAATCAGCCTTCTATGTGGGGCGGTGTCGAAGGCTTTGCTGAAATCTAGGTAGGCAATGTCTACCAACCCTCCCTGATTTAGTTCCCTAGTCACCCAATCAAAAAAATCTATTAGATTTGTTTGACATGACCTTCCTGCTGTGAATTCAAGTTGTCTCAGACACTGAGCACCACTGGATTCCATATGTGCCACTATCCTTTCTTTCAGCAGTGTCTCCATGATCTTTCCCACCACTGAGGTGGGTCTCACTGGCCTGTAGTTCCCTGCCTCCTTCTTACTGACGCTTTTGTGTGTTGGGACTACATGTGCCCTCCTCCAGTCCTCTGGAATGACACCCGTGTTGAGTGACTCTAAAGTAAGTACAGTAAGAAAACCAGCATGGTTACTGGTCATCACTAACTGGATTTTGTCTGATAGACGAGAAGGTGTACAAAGTTTCTAAAGTTGCATTTGTGTTGGGGAAATATTTAGAGGAGCAAGGAGTGGAGTTAATGCATATTGGTGATATGCTTCAGAATTGATCATCTCTACTTTAATCACTATGCAAAAGTTTCAAATCTTAGGAAAACAATTTCTCCCTACCAACAGCAAATATCTTTTTTGTTAGGACCCTTAGACATCCCAAACAGTGGGTAAAGGGACAAATAAAAAGCTCATTCATTACTTAGAAAATAGTTTGGACAACATCCTTGCTGTAGAATGTTTGAATTAAACTCTGTAGAGCAGTAAGGTCAAGGCAAGATAAAGATTACTTGTGGTACCAAACAGTACAATTTACTTTCTTGTTTCCATATAGCTTTTTATGGCCTCCAGGCCTGGTAGGCAACTCTGGTCACTCCCTTGGAGGTACTCGGTCTCTGGTCACACTGTTCCCCGACCCAACATCCCCCTAATTCCCCCATGGGTTCCCTCCTTGACAAGGCTGAGGTGAAGGGGTGCTGGCTTTACCCCCACCCCGGAGGAAAATCCAGATGTCGGGGGGGCAGTCAGGGTGCTGGCATGGCCATCATGGAGCCTGCTGGCTCCTTTTCCTTTTTCTCCTGTCCCCCCCCCTTCCCACTGACGTAAGAATGCCAGCTTGTGCCCTCCCAACCCGGACTGCCATCTGGCCACTGCCAGAGGGTAGTCAGCAGGTGGGATGACTATCTCTCCCTCCCCAAAGGGGGAGAGCAGTGCTCTGAATGCTTGATCCTCTCTTGCCCCTGCCGACCTCTGTCAGCCTGTGCTCTTTTCTGAACCAGGGTCGCGGGCATGACACGAGGTATAGTGACCAGTGCCTCAACCTCCAGCATCGCCAGACCAGCTTTTACAATTTACTTTGTAAACAAGCTGTGTCAAGTAGTAGCACTCAAAAAGATGTTATGCTAATAATGTTTGCTCAAAACAACTTTCCAGTCTCTTGAAAAAACTTTTTAAAAATATAATTTAGCTTTAATTACATATAGTTTTCCAATTTATCTCCTATCATTCCTACTGTGGACAGTTGCATGAATACATAATCTTGCCTCAGAGTTCATCTGCTCCTCATCTTCTTTTTCCCTCTGCTTAAATCAGGTATTTGGTAAAAACAGTAATGGTTATGGAACCAGAATTCTGCTGGAACTGGAGTGCATCTAGAACTGGGAGTCCTGAACTGGGATACAACAGAAACCAGCCAGACTGTATCATGCAGAATGGTTCTGATTATGGACACAGAATGCACCTAGAACAGGGGTACTTGGACCAGAATGCACCCAGAACCATGCTGTAACTATTCAGAATTCAGCCTACACTCCAGTTGGTTCCATCATGGTTCCAGATGAACTGTGGTTCAGGATCCCCAGTTCTAGCTGCATCATGGGTCGAGAACCCTGGTTCTGGATGCATTCTGGATCTGGAACACTGCTTCTGTGTTTTCTTGGGTCTAAAACCCAGGTTCTTTTGTATTCCTGGTCTGGAACCCCAGTTCTGAGTCATGATTCCTGTAGCAGGGTAATTTCATGGTCTGGAACACCAACTATGGGTCTAGAACCCTGGTCCTGGGTGCTTTCCAAGTCTGAAGTGCTGCTTCCCAGTGAATTGTTCTGAATCCATTCCAGTTGCTACATCTGGAGTTTCTGTTGCAGACTTCAGTTCTGGGCACATTCCAGTTCTGGAACCATTTCGGATTTCACTCAGTTCCTTGATGATATAATCTGCAGTTTTTGACAATATAAGTATTTCCACAGTAACAAGCTGTGATAGGGCTGGCAGTATAGCCTAAGGTTAGCATAACAAGCTTTAAATGAGCTTCATACATCCAACAGATGTTGGTTTGATTCCCATATCTTCCTCTTGCATACTGTGCGATTCTAAGCAAGTTACGTATCCTACCACTGCCCTGGATCTCCCTGAAAACAGGCATTTTGCCTAGTGGACCTTATCCGGTTACCAAAGAAAAATAATGTCACAGACCAAGGATTATGAGGCCAGCGGAGGAAAAGCAGAAGAAGCAGATAAAGTCTGAGGGGCAAAATTCCTGTCATATAGATGGGATATATATATATATATATATTTGTGAAAACATAAGCTAAGTTCTATTAAAAAGATGTTCTTTCTTATGCACAGTTGGCATCAACAGCAACAGAACTCAGCTCTCTCTCACACACACACACACACACACACACACACTTCCCTCATCATTTGAATTTTATAACCTTTCTTTGTTTATTACTGGAAACATTTTCATCAAAACAGGACCCTTTTCCTCTTGGCTTTATCTGTTCATGTTGCTTATTCATGCCCTGAAGTCATTATCCTCGTATTATGACATCACAACCTGCTAGCACAGAAATTATTCTAATGTTGCATGCAGGTGATTATATCTTCCAGGCAGGAAAAGCAGTAGGAACATATATAGTCTAATAGAGCAAAGACCCTGTTTTCACACAAATGTCTTTAGTAATAAAGAACAGTATATCCTGAAATTCAGTGTTTCAGGGTATATTAGGCATTTTAATGCCTACTAATGTTAGCTGCAATTGTTTTTTCAGGAAAGTAGGAAAATCACTTTAAATATCATATTTTAAAAAGTTTTCCTGAACACTACAGACTGTATTTAACAAAATTTCAAAGTGGAGAATGGTGTTCATCAAGCAGAGGATATGACTTATTTTGTCCATGAGTGATGGATTTGAATTGTACTCTGGATGCTAGTGAGAGAATCAGGGCTGATACAGACCTAGCTGGTCTTAATGCTAGGAAGACAAGGACAATTAGTTGTGAAATGAACTTGTAAATCTGAGCTCATTCAAAGTAATTTGTTTGTGGTTAGCTTGTTGCATGTTTTGTTTTCGCTGCATTCAGGTAATGCACTGAATGTTTTTCTGTGCCACTCCTGTTTGTACTCAGCATTGACTTTGTTACAAATGTCTTGGCTCCTGATACGCTGTATATAGGAGTCTCAACTGATTAACTTAGTGCCATGGCACAGTTGGGGAAAGAGAATTTGAAAAGCTTAAATGAGAACTATTGATAAATAAGTTCAGAGACTGCATTGTAAAGAAACAATATGCAATATGTTCAATAAATGGATAGTGAAGCTGAATGCACATAACAGTATAATCAGTTATTCCAATGGGATGCTGATACATGTCCTGCTCATTATGATAAGGAACATTTCCTTTGCATCACAGTAGTATATAATGCAAAAGTTAAGGTTCCCAGAGTTGAAAGAATGAATATTCATTTATTTGTTTGTTCAACCATAAGTCTTTACAAAATTCCAGTAAAACATGAAAATACAAAGAATTTTAAAACAATGCAATATTACATGGGTATACTTTCAGAGATTCCTTGCAGAATATTTTGATTTCATATGGAGCAAGTACTAGTGTATAGATTGATAACACATATATTTCATTTAGTCAGTTCTCTATGAACTAGGTAAACATGTCTGCAAATATGTGTAATGTATAGTTAAGTTAATTAGGTCCTAAAATTCAGGAAACCAGACCTACGTTAGAATACCTCACTTTCAGATTATTAACTTTCTACATAACGTTTATAACAGGATCCTCAAATAATTATTCCCGTCTTGTTCAAATCTACCCAATTATTCAGGATTAAATAGCATATAAAGGATTATAATTCCCACGTTACTTCCACATGGATGTATTGGGAAAATTAGACCAAATGAGAAGTCATTGTTCAGAGGGCTAGTCCACACCCACCTGCATCTATCAAGTAGCAGAAACTTTTCTTCAATACCTCCAAGGAATCCCTGCTGTAATAGTTATGTGCCCACCATAGGGGCTCCACCATACATATTTATTTTATTTATTTATTTATTTATTTAGTTTTTGTTGACTGGGTAAGTGCTCTAGACAAATCCTGCCTATTTTCAGGCATGACCCAAGGGAGGGGGATACAGATGAATCCCAACTGACCTTGAACCAGATTAAGCTGTTGGTGGTATTTTTAGTGAATGAGGGAAATTTGGCCAGGACACCGGGGAAATTCCCCTACTCTGCGGAGGCAGAGGGCACTGTGTGGCTCTGTAGCAGTATTGCTCAGTAGTGACTGAGATATGGACTGCAGCAGACATGCGGGTGGCTGAGGAGTGTGTCTCCTCCTTAGCCTCCCTGTTTCTTTTCTCAATGGAGACTACCAAGGAATCTGAAAACGGTTTGGATGTTGTATTACCTGTGGAGGAGCATATGGCCATGGATAATGCAAGGGAAGATGCATCTTTCAGCATTTTGGAAAGCAGTGCACTCAGTCCAGCAGCCTTACAATCAGAAGACGTCTTGCGATTCCGATTACAGGAAGCAGAACAATGAATTGTGGATGCAAGGAAGTGTTACATGGAGGCACAGGAGCATCGGAAGACTAGCGAGTCTGACCGGGAAGCAGAATTACGATTGGATGGTGTAGTCACAGCAATGGAGGACACTGCCAGTGCAGAGAATGGGGTGCAAGTTAAAGATGTTTTTTCTGCAGCTCTTTCACCTGACTTAGCCACTCAACCGGAACTCGGAGGGAGCTCAACGGTGGAGGACAAAGCAGAAGAGAGGGAGGAAAAGAACTGTGCCCAGCATTTGTTTTCTGGATCACAAACGGAGGCAGGTAGGGAAAAACCTGTCAGTGTTGCTCTACCAAATGCTGACTTAACATTTAGAGCCTCTGTAGGAGGCTCAAGACGTCTTTTTCCTGAGAAGAATAAAAGTAAAAAATTATTTAGTAAGGGGGGGGGGACTCCAGAAAGCCCTCTGACCGTTGCTTACAGGAACGACTGGAGTCGGAGGACTGGGTGGACACAGCCTTACAGGCTGCAGGATGGATAAAAAGTCCTTCTGGACATGGTTGGGATGCAGATATTGAAAATGATTTACCTACTGTACTTTCTTTGCCTTCCACTCCCCCATGCCTGAGGAGCTGCTGTCCTCTAGCTTGCCCCCAGGACATGCTCCCCTAAAGACTTTGAGATGTTGCAGTGATCAACTGATGTTCATCCTTTAATGTTGATTATTAAGGAACAAGAAGTAACTGATTTAAATGACTTAGTTCAGGAGGTTTGTCTTGAACCAGAGTTGTTACCCCAAAATCCTGTTCCTGAAAAAAGGCCTGATGTGGTTTTTGCAGAACCAGGTCCTGAGAGAGTCTGGCGTGGGAAAGTTGCAGAACATTTATTCCCAACTGGTACAGGTCCCTTGTTGGAACCTGCTGAAAGACGCAATGCTGTCCGTTTAAAATACAGGGTGATTTAGATTTGATACCAGACAGGAAGTTTGTAGGTAGAGCTTTATTGAAAGACAGCATGAAATTCTTTGCCTACGAAATTTATGCCTTGATACATGTGCCAGGAGATGTATTATTTGACATAAGTTTTAAACATCCGGCTGGTTTAGAAAGATTCTGGAAGCAATATCGTTTGTTAAAACTTTCCCCTTTGTGGAAACCATTTTTGGCAATTCCTTTGACCAAACCCTTAACTAAAAAGATCACAGTTCTTTTCCGTACTGAAGGGGTAAATGTGGCCGATATTACATATTGGCTGCAACAGCATTGCACAGTACAAGGAGCCCCGAAGCCCATTTTGGATGATGAACAACTATGGACGGGAGGGTGGAACTATCAGATAGTTGTGAGGTTAGATAATGGGCTAACGCATCGTTTACCAAACTGTTTCTTTTTGGGCAGAGACAGAGGGGTGATTTTTTATCCTGGGCAGCCAAGAGCTTGTTTTAAGTGTGGGGTGGTGGGTCACCTGAGCAATGTCTGTGACAAACAGAAATGTGGATTATGTGGTGATTTGGGACATGTTGGGGCTCATTGTCGGCAACCTTTGAAATGCAACCTTTGTGACGAAAAAGGTCACTCTTTTCGTACCTGCTCTTGGGCTTCACATAATAGTGTTGATGCTTTAGTTCAGGCCAAGCAGGACGTGTATGTAGCCACAGCCCAGAAGGAAAGGTTGCGTATGATGGAGTTGTTATCAAAAGGGCCTATTGGCTCCCCATTACCCCAAAAAGTTCCCAGGGACGAGGAAGTGGTGTTGAAGGAAGAGATAGAGGAGGCACACCTTCAGGACATCACATCTCAGTGTACTCTGACAGAGACAGGAGAGGTTGCGACCGTGGAGAAACCTTTAGAGTGTGACAAAGTTCAGGATTCAGAACCCATAGTACAGATGGAAGAGAGTCAAATATCTATGCCCCCCCCCCAGTACATGACGATGCTGATTTCAAAAGGATCACTAGGTCAAAAGCAGGGAAAATAGGGACGGCTGCTTTGAAGCACACTAAAGAAGTTGCGGAGGTAGCAGTACAAAACTCATATGCTTTACTATTTGAGGATGGAATGGATGAGTATAGCTGTGAGTCAGATCTCTCCTCAGTAGCCTCTTCTCACACAGATGTTTTTTTAGAGGTAGGCCCCACTGAGAAGCCAAAGACTAGGAAGAGGAAAAAGAAATGGTGAATGGGTTTGATTGTTTTTTTTTTCCCTTCCTCCCCTTTTTTTGTGGGCTATTGATGGCTCTAACTTTTTGTACAATTAATGTTAACAGCATCAAGGCTTACAAGAGGTGGCAGAGCACTTTTTTAAGTCTTAGTATTGGGGATGGAAATTTTTTTCACTGCAAGACACTAGACTACATTCTTTGGCTGAAGTACAACAGGCTCAAAAAGATTGGAGATGGGGTGTTTCTTTCTGGTCGGTAGGTGAGGATATTTGTTCTGGGACTGGGGTACTTTTTAAGGGTGAGGTGAAAGTCCTGCATGTGTATGATTTAATACCTGGAAGGGCTTTGATTATGGAAGTAGTTTTGCAGAAAGTAGGATACAGGGTGAGTGATATATATGCACCACAAAGTAAGGCAGAAAGATCTGGTATGTTTAAGCGCATAGGGCCTTTTTTGCACACCTCCAGATTAGTTTTATGGGGTTGAGATTTTAATTGTGGGCTTGCAGCTAGGGACTGGGGAAGACTTACGAAGAAGGTATTTTGCCATACAAATTCTTTAAACACGCTTCTGCATCACCATCATATCCGTGATGTGTATGACATCTTACATTTGGAACCGAATCATACTTTTTTTAAAGGTAAATTATCCACTCACATTGATTTTTGGCTAGTATCTGCACGTTTATCCTGCCATTCAGTGAGTGTACGACCTTTGGAAACCTCTGATCATTTTATGGTAGTTTTGCATTTAGGGGCCATGCAGAAGATACAAATTGGGAGGGGGTACTGGAAAATGAATATTTCCAAACTCCAAGACAACTTGGTAGACATTGGTGTTAAAACTTTGTTGCAGGCCAGAAAAGATCTATCTTTTCTATATGATAGTCCCATAGAGTGGTGGGAAGATCTTAAAAGAGACCTGCAGGATTGGTATGGTGCAGTTACGAAGCAGCATGCAAGCATTGACTATATTAAATATCTGAAACTAAGGACCCAGTATTTAAGACTTGTAGCTCAGGGAAGCGAGAGTGAGAAATGTCGGGTGAAGCTTCTCATTGTCAAAACACATATGTTACAGTATTTAGACAAAATAATCAGAAGAACAGCGACACAACAGGCATACAATACACAAGGAACAAAGGACGAGGTTAGTCCTTTTGAAATCAGGGCAGATGCATCACATAGTAGAATTTTGACAGGCCTTAGAGATACACAGGGTAAGTTACAGGAAAATAATCAGGACATTATGCTTATTGTACAACACCATATGGCAGCCACTTTTCAAAATAAAAAGAAGGAACCCTTTGATTTTTTCCATGACATTACTACGCCAACTTTAAGCAAGGTTGAGCAAAATGACTTAGTTACTCCTATTACTCATGCTGAAATTCTGGGAGCTATTTCACAGTTGTCCAATAAAACGGTTTCAGGTAGAGATGGGATACCAAATGACTTTTATAAGAAATATAGAGATATTCTAGCCCCCTGCCTAGAAATACTTTTTCAGGCCATCTGGGGAGAGGAAGACTTGCACCTCCATGCAGCTGGGGATAATGTTTTCCTTTTAAAAGGGAACCACAGGATTTACAAACTGGAGACCATTGACATTATTGAATTCTGATTACAAAATACTGTCAAAAATACTTAACACCAGACTAGCGCTGGTGGCACAGAAGGTGATTTTACCAGATCAGATGTGTGCCATCCCAGGCAGAAATATTGTGCAGAACTTGGTGGTCATTAGCGAAATTGTAGAGCAAGGTTTGCGGCAGAACTTGTCTGGATACCTGATGGCTTTGGATCAGGAAACTGCCTTTGATGCCGTTAGTCAGGCCTATCTTTGGCAAACCTTAAGCCAGTGTGGGATTCTGTCAGGATTCATAAACTTAGTAAAGGTTTTGTATAAAGATGCCCAAGCGTTGCCTCTAGTAAATGGGTTTTTTGGAGTCCCAATTTTTTTGAAGAATGGAGTGAAACAAGGTTGCCCAATGAGCCCCTTACTGCATGTTTTTGGTTTAGACTATATGTTGAGAAGGATTAAGCAAGATCAGGGAATTGTGCCAATTAGAAATAAAGATGGGTATGAGTTCTCCAAAATATCAGCTTATGCGGATGATTGCATTTTCACTGTAGACGATAGTGTGTCAGGCTTCACTATTATAACCACATTTCAAGAAACTTCTGACATAACAGGCATTAAGATTAATATGTCAAAAAGTACTGTTCTGGTTCTTGGAAATAACAATATTGTAAAGGATTTTCCCATAGAAATGACAGAAGAACAGGTGAAAATTCTGGACATTTATTTTGGCACTAGAGGATCGGAATCCTATAATTGAAATCTGGCCTATGATAAAGCACTTCTGAAGGTGACGGCTTGGTTGAATTGGAAAATGTTGAGGAAGAAAAAAGTGTATCTCTTATGGGCATATTTAGCCCGTTTTTTTTAATTTTATCTCAAATATTTTTCCCTTACCATACAGTATGCACACAAAAGTTCTAGGCTTATTTTTTCACCTGTTATGGGGTAGTAGATTAAACCCAGTTAAAAGAAATCATACATATAGAACGTTGAAAGAAGGAGGTTTAAATATGATACACCCTATTGTTACCTTTTGGGGAATTTTTTTTATAGCTCCATCCTCCCTTTGTTGGTACAGATATCTATTTCAGGGTGAGTCTGTTTCCAGCTCTGGGGTAATTCCTTTTTTACAGCATGGGGTAGAGGCAAGTGGTACCCTACTGATCGTCTACTTCCTAGTTATGCACAAACAGCAATTCAATACATACGTACTTGGAAGATTGATCTGACTTGGTGTCAGGGGAAGAAGAAAAAATGTTTTTATCAAGCAATACTTGACTCCTGGTATCGGGAAGATCCAATCTTTCAGGTACCTCCACATATTAAAATTACTTTATTGTTAGAAAATACAGTATGTTAGAAAAATGGATTCCTTGGAAAATGAGGGAATTTGCCTGGCTTTGTGGGCACCAAAAATTACAAGTAAAAGGCAATCAGAAACAAAAGCAACTATCTGACCGAGAATGTGGAGAACACGAATGTGCTGGGATTGAGGAGACAATACAGCATCTTTTTTTTGACTGTGTTCAAGTACAAAGTTTTTGGACATTATTGTCAGATCTCTGGGGTGAAAAATTATTTTTACTAATTGATTATGGTATTTTGGTTTTAGGGCAAATCCCAGCTTCATGGGCAAAATGGGAGACCAGTACGATACACGTTGTTTTGGTATGTATCAAATGGTCCATTTGGCAGGCACGCTGCTCTCTATCCTTGCAAGTTAAAACAGTACAACAGCAGGATGTTTTTTTTTCATATACAACATGAATTGGATGGGATTTATGCTTATGAAAAATGTTTTTCCAAAAAAGAAATATTTGAAAATTTATGGAGGAATTTTGACTGGGTGGGTTAGGGGTTTTGCTTTTTTTAAAAAGGAATGATGCAGTGGTTATGGAGCAGACTGGATTGTTTTCAATTATTATGATAATATGCTTGTTTATGTTTCTGTTCATTTTCTTTTATGATTTTCTGTGGATGGAATTGTTTTGTTTTTTCTCTTTGTGATGTTTTGTTTTCAATAAAAATTTCCCCTACTCTTTTTGATAAGTGCCATGGGATCTTTAACATCCACCAATCCAGGCATATGGGACCTCGGTTTAACATCTCATCTGAAAGACAGCACCTCAGAAGTGCAGCATCCCTCTCATGCTGCACTACAGTGTCAGTACTGGGATATTAACCCAAGTGCCAGTTGTGGGAACTGAACCCACAGCCCTCTGATCTCCCAGCCTCAGAGGCGAGTGTGCTACCTACTGAGCCACTGACACCGACATAAAAGCCTGCATACAAAGATTAGAGTTTTGAAGGCCACCCAAGCACTGCATCATGGTGACATTTGGGGACTAAGCCCTCCTACCTGCAGTCCTTTAATTTGGATATGCTGTCCTTTAGGCTAAAACAGCCATCTGGGCCTGTAATGGTCCCTCATCACCAGTAAATTGCAAGGGGGAATTACATCTGTACTATCCTGTCCCTTATATGCCAGAAAATGTCTGGTTCTGAACATATTTTAGCACACCTGTATCACATGCATATGATTAACCCTCTGTAGGACAATACTAAGTGATCAGTGCCTAAGGATAACAGTCTAATCCCAGATCACCCTCTTACTTAATAAGCTTAACTCAAAATCCCGTCATTAATTTCTAAACAATTCTGAGTGCACTCTCTAAGGACCCTCAAGTCCATACAAATCACTCAAGTATACATACATTGGGAAATAACTTGTAACCGAGGGAAACCCAGTGTTATTCAGTATATGAGACCATAATGTAAGAATAATAGTCAGTCAGGTGTGCTGTAACTAAATGTTTCAAAAGTGATACAACAATTTCTAAAAACACATCTAACATCTCCTAGAAATCATAAAACTTTATAATAAAGAAAAACACCAGCAAGTCCAAGTAACTAGGGGTTAGAAGCTTCATTTGACCACAGAAGTCCTTCCACAGGCAATAATCTCCATTCTCCTATTAGAGTTTATAGAACTACTGTATATCATTTGTTGATATCCTATAAGGCCAAGTTTCCACAAGGATCATCTGCCTCTGACTCCCATTATTCCCCATAAATAAAGAGTAGACTAGACATAAAGCATAAAATAGTAACAGGCTAAATGACCAACCCATTACCATCTGGAAAAACATCTGCTGTGTCAGGGGTTTTTATTAATCAAAATATGCAGGAGACGATCATATCATCGGCAAATGTTAGGCCCATAGTTCATGTATGGCAAGAACAGGAGCAGCAAAGTTACACCCAAATAAACAAGTATTTCTAACTTCAGGCATTTGGAAAGGAATATAACAATCATCTCCATATCTAGGAGTCCTCATTCAGCGACTCATCTGTATTAAAGAGCTCTGCTTAAAGAAGTAAAACACTTTGGTGCTTGGAGGTTAAAAGTGGATTCTATCAGAAGCAATAAGGTATGCACCTCAGGAGTTCAAACCCCAAAGGAAAAGAGAGAAAGCACCACTATGGGGAAATTTATCCCTAGGTTAGTCTCCATAGGTAGCTGAAATAGCATCATTGTGATACCCACAAGGAATGTCGCTGCATGAAAAAAAAACACGTGGCCAAAAATACCCCCCCTCCAAAAAAAAACCCACAATGAGCAGCGAAAGTTCTGGTTCCATACCAGTATCATCAAAGCGATGCCGGGGCATTCAGACCTTGGTACTCTTAGTTTATTTGCTGGTCTAGGCTATGAATCACCAATTAAAAAGAGAGTGAAAGACAGTACCTGTTGGGTGGCAATACCCCATACCAACCTCCAACTGTCTCTGAAACAGCGTCCTTATGTGTATTTACTGAAGGAAACCACCATTTGCAGTTCTTATATAAATTTTACTCCCTCTTTCATTTGGCTTTGTGTGGGGGTCGAGGAGTCCAGAAGGCTACTCTAGTTCCTGACCTCAACTGGGATCGGCCGCAAATCTTCCTCCTCCATGCAATCCGGCTCCACAATTCTCAGCTGTGGCAGCACTGTAAAAGAAAAGAAAAAATGTTCCTCTAAACGTAGTATTTACACTCAAATATAAAAGACTCCTTTGCCCCTCAGACAACAATAACATACCTCCCATAAATAATATAGGGCATGTTTATAATTATGACATTTTCCCATTGATTTCTGCAGGTCTCGACGAGCAATACCATCTCCAAAAAATCTTTGGCATCCCAAACTCCAGGCCATAGCAGTGTCACCCATTTTTATTCTTCTTCTTTCACTCCAGTTCAGCAGGTAAAGCAAAAAGAATTCTGAAATCTAACATGTGACCAGCTAGACCATTCTGGAGCAAAATACACTTTGTAGCTTTTGGGCTACAAAAATAACCACATATCCACAGATTATTAGTTAAAATAACATAAGTTTCTTTCATAAAACTTAGCCAGAGCTTTTAGATAGTCGATAAGTGAGGAGCAAAAAGCTATGCAGTGGGGAGCAGAGCAGCACTGCACCCATCTTGTTGCTCTGCCCCCCCACCCAGCTGGGAGATGCAACACTAAAATGATTGGTGGTGTCTCCTGCTCCTGCTTAACCTCCAGCATAGAACTCTGGGTGGGTAGAGCAACTGATACCTCGCCCCAAACACTCACTACTTTGCTATATTTCTCTCCTAGCAATTAGGTTCCCTGAGTGTAGCAATGAAACCCGTGAGGGAGCAATCTTAGACCTCATACTCTCCAATGGGGGCAGTGAGAGGATCTCAGATCTAAAAGTGGGTTGCCATCTGGGAACAAGTGACCATCAAACAGTGTGGTTCACGTTGAACTCAGCTACAGAGTCAAGCCATACAAAACTGAGGGTACTGGACTTCAGGAGGTCTGACTTTGGCAAGATGGGAGAGTGCCTCAGAAAAGCACTAGCAAACAGGCTAGAAGGAGGGGTGGAGCAGCAATGGGGAATCATCAAAACTGCCATCACAGAGGCAACAAGCTTTTGTGTGAAGCAAATAAGCAAATCAAAAAGAAAGAAAAAGTCACTATGGTTCTCAAAAGAGGTGGCTGGGAAAGTCAGGGAGAAAAAGATAGCATTCAGGAAGTATAAGGAAACACAGAAGCAGCAGGACAGAGTGCTGTACCAGTTAAGGCAGAAGGAAGCAGGGAGGGAAGTCAGAATAGAAAAGGCTCAAACTGAGGAAAAGATAGTCAACTCAGTTAAGTAGGGGGGATAAAACCTTTTATAGGTACTGTATATCAGAGAGTGTAGAAAGACAAAGGGAGAGATAGTGAGGCTGAATAGAATGAACGGGGGTGGGCAGAGGGGGACAGTGAAAAAGCAGGGTTACTGACGAATATTTCTGCTCAGTATTCACAAAAGAGGAGGGGGAGGTGCCTAATCCAATTAACAGAAGCACTCTTTATAGGGGGGTCGATCCCAGTCCTTTCACAGAAGAAAGAGTTCTGCAAGAACTCCTAAAACTGAAGGTGTACAAAGCAATGGGGCCTGATGGAATTCACCCCAGAATTCTAAAAGAATTCCGGGGGGAACTAGTGAAACCACTGACTACTCTTTTTAATAAATCATGGGAGGATGGTGTGGTACCCGAGGACTGGAGGAAGGCGGAAGTGATTCCCCTTCACAAAAGTGGGACCAAGACAGTGGTAGGAAACTATAGAACTGCCAGTTTGACCTCTGTGGTAGGGACAGTGATGGAGTCACTTCTGAAGGAAATAATTGTTGAGTACCTAGAAGCCAGTGGGGCACAGGACCCAAGGCAGCATGGGTTCACAGCAGGAAGGTCATGTCAGATGAATCTAATAGATTTCTTTGACTGGGTGACCAAAGTAGTAGACCAGGGAGGGGCTGTGGACATGGCCTACCTAGACTTTAGCAAGGCATTTGACACAGTCCACACAAAAGATGAAAAGTCAAATTAACCAGCCTGGGAGTGGGTCCCAGGGTGGTAGCCTGGGTAAAACATTGGCTGGACAACAGGACACAGAAGGTAATTGTAAATGGAGACCACTCTGAAGAAAGAGGGGTTACTAGTGGGGGTACCACAGGTTTCAGTACTGGGTCCAGTCCTTTTTATTGTCTTTATAAGTGACATTGCAGGGGGACTGGAAGGAAAAGTATGCCTCTTTGCAGATGACTCAAAGATCTGCAACAGGGTTGATACACAAAGAGGCGTGAAAAGGATGAGAAGGGACTTGGCAAGGTTGGAGGAATGGTCAGAAGTATGGCAGCTAGGATTCAATGCAAATAAATGCAAAATAATGCACCTGGGAAAAAAGAACCCAGGGGAAGATTATACAATTGGGGGGGGGGGTAGTAACAACAACAAAAAAGGAAAGGGACCTGGGGGATAATCATATCAGATGACCTTAAGGTTAGCAAGCAATGTGAGAAGGCAGTAGGGAGGGCTGGGTGTATACTGGGATGCCTAGGGAGAAGCATCACCAGCAGAAAACAGGAAGTTGTTATCCCTCTGTACAGACAGTTGGTGAGACCCCATCTGGAGTACTGCATCCAGTTCAGGAGACCCCTTTCTCTGCAAGGACATAGACAGGATAGAGGCAGTCCAGATGAGGGCAATTAAAATGGTGCATGGTCTGCAAGAGAAGCCGTATGAGGAGAGACTAAAGGAGCTTAATGTGTATACCCCTGAGGAAAGAAGGAAAAGGGGGGACATGATAGAAACTTTTAAGTACCTCAGTGGCATCAACAAAGTCCAAGAGGGTAGCATCTTTCAGAAAAAGAGACGTGCAAGAACAAGGGGACACAATTTAAAGATGGGGGGGCGGTTGGGGCAATGTGAGGAAGTATTATTTCACAGAGAGGGTAGTGGATGCATGGAACAGCCTTCCTGAGGCAGTTGTGTGGTCTAAAACTGTGGGAGAATTCAAGAATGCATTGGACAAACATAAGGCAATTCTTTTGGGGTGCAGGAAGAAACAGGCTGTTGGTTAACTAGGATCTGAGGCCTAGCCTGTAGGTAGGAAAATGGGCAGACTAGGTGGGCCAAGCAGTCCTTATCTGCCATCAAAGTCTATATTTCTATGTAAATAGCTACTTACAATTCAGTATAAATCATAGAATCATTTGTAGCCAGTTATGGTTACTGATTTCTATATGTATCAACACCTTTTATTTTGTTAAGTGGGCCTCACATGTTGGCAGCTTCAATATTCTAAACTTCCAAGTTCAGCTGGAATGCTCCACTTTATCAAGGTGTTTCCAGTCTCAGTATGATTTATGTTTCTACTGTATGTGCAGTTACTGTGTCTCTTATGATTGTAAGAGTCTACTGAGTTCTGTGGATACTGGAGCTGTTTGGCTTTGCACTTTCCGCTTCCAAGTAACTGTCTTTTTTTTATGCATGATAATCCAGCTGAGGTGCAACATCTCATTTCCAGTGGAGTCTTGTGTTTGCCTGTTTCTGCAGCTGGGTGGATTGGAACACTGGGTGGCTAAGAGTCTTGCCCAAGATCACCTAGCAACTGTTTGGCTCTAATGGGATTTGAACCTGCAGTGTCTTGGTTTGCAAACCAGTGCTTTAATCACTAGACCACTGCCTTTTAACCAAAGATAGGGACTGGATAAAAAACAAAATATGTCTGGAATCAGAATAGCTCAGAATTGAAAATCACATTTATCTGGAATGATGAAAACTGGAATTACGCAAGTGTTTGAGTTTTTTCAATTCAATTCAATTTTATTTTTTACCAGGAAATACACCATTGAGATACTCATTTGCAAATTGGTCCTAGAGGGACACAAAATTTACAAAAATACAACAGGTTTTATACAATGGTTCATGCAATACAATGGGTAATACATAACAAGGTAGACAGTCAAATGACTCAGATTTTACATACCTACATAAGTGCAAACAGCAAGCTGCATAATATGATTGGACTAGGAGGAGGTGAGGGAAAGGTCGAGCATGATCCATAAAGCTGGGGTAAGGCATAGTAGAAGATCAATTAGTAGGACAAGGGGAATAAGGGTGTAAGGGATAGATGAACAGGGAGTAAAAAGAGCAGAGTCAGACAGGAGTGTAAAAAAAGGGGAGCAGGGAAAGTCAATGGCAAGTATAGCGGTTAAGTGCCATACAAAATTTAATAGGGGGAGATACTAGGCGTAGCACTGGCAGTTTTCCTTCAATTGAGGTTTCAGAAGAGATTTAAAGGAGGCTAGGCTAACAAAGCAGGTCAGTTTTAGGGTATTTTGAAGGAAATTCCACAAAGTTGGTAAGGCATGGCTAATGGATACGGTGCCAAAACAAGATCTTACTCTGGGGGTATCAAGCAAGATATAAAAATATTTCCTAAGGGAGTATATACAAGATGTAGATTTCAAGAGGCTGGATATGTAAAGAGGGAGTTTCATGGTGAGGGCTTTGTAGGTCCAGATAGAGGCATTATGCCATCTTCTGGTGGATAAAGAAGCCCAGCCTAGTTGGCTGTAAAGTGAGCAGTGGTGCGTTTTAAATGTTGAATCGGTCACAGATTTTAAAGGCCCATGGTACAGGATGTCCAGCTTTGTAAGAACAGTTTTGGGGCAATGACTGTAAAGAAAGTCAGCATAGTCAATTAGCGGAAGGAACATTGTTTTGACTAAGCTTTATTTTGCTTTGTAGGTAAGCAAGCGTTTGATGCGGAAGGATAATCCCAGCCTTTGTTTTAGCTTTTTGGAGAGTTCTTCAACATGAGTGATACAAGACAGCTTAGAGTCCAATCAAAAGCCTAAATACTTAAATTTATCCACTCTTTCCAGGGCTTCACCCAGCATAGTTGCTATATGTATATGGACAGGCTGATGTGATCCGGAACACAATTGGAATGACATCCGGAATGACATCTGGAATGACAACCATCCTCCACCCAAAATGTTAAAATTGCTGTAATGCTTCCTGATTTCTTAAAAATGGAATACCCATGGAGTGCAGAAATGGCTCCAGAAGTGCTGGCATTTGCACCCACTTGGGGGGGGTGTTTTCCAGCACAGGAACTCAGTTCAGGGGGTATGTGGATTCCAGGATTTGGCCAGCCATTACTGCACATCAGGGTGCCATTCTGATACTTCAGTGATAATTCTAGCACTTTGGGGTGGAATTTGTATCATTCTTAATCTGTATGGATTCTGGTTTTGGAATCTATCTGATTCCAGATCTGGAACCCCAGTCCAGGTGGATTTGTGCTGTGCTTTCTGGTTGTATTCTGGTTTTTAACCAGTCACCCAGATGCATTAACTCTTCATATAAATCAGTAATAAGAAGTATTATAAAGGTTATATAGTACAGTGGTGCAAATGCTGATTACTGGGACCCAGGATTGAAGTCTACCATAGCTACTGGCTTACTGGTTACCTTGAGCAACTCACTTGACTATTTTAGTATACTACACCTCTGGTATAGCCTAGATGTTAGAGTAACAAGCTGGGAATGATCTTGGCACATCCAGTAGAACTGGGTTTCATTCCCACAAGTTCTGTTTGCATACTGTGTGACTCTGAACAAGTCACTTACAGTTTCTGCCCTGTGCTCCCAAGACACACCTGGAAATAATCCACTGGAAACCATTGCACATGATTCTCTGACTCAGTGGTAAAACTTTTTCTCATGAATAAAAATACATTTTTACAATATTTATTAAGTGACAACATCTCTGTGCTTCAGAGTTCTGAGATATTCAATCAGGTAGAAGCAGAACTCCTTACTGAAGTTGCTTCATATTAGTTAGGCTAGTCTGGGTACATTTATTCTAAAAACAAAAAACACATATTGAAGGCAGGAATACTTGAATCTGCATCCGTTGCACAATTGGGTTTGCTGTGAAAATGACATTTTAGTGGGAATGAATTCTGCATTTGAGATGCCATCTCATTAATTTTGTATTTACTGCTTTTCAGAGAGTGGGGACTACCAAGTTACTGTGGGAAGTGGCAGTGGAAACTATCCAGTTACTGTGGGTACAGCTAGCTTTACTATAGGATGATCAGTGGCTGTTTGTCTGGATAGACTTGTTCTGTTTTGGGGTAGTTGTTAGCCTCACCAGCCACTTGACTACCAGAATCTGTTTTACTTACATTGTACACCAGGTTTGATTAATAACTGCCTGGCAGATACTCACACCACAGACTGCCACTGAGCTCTATAAATGAACACGTACACCCCCTTCATGTCTAGAGGGCTCACATATGACTAATTAAGAATTTTATTTAGTTGTTTTTCCATCAGGAAGTATTTACACAGGAGAAGCACTCTAAGAAGGAGAGACAGCCACATTTTTATATTAATTTGCCACAGGGTATTGCAGTGCTGCAGAGTAAACCATGTCATAAGTTAATGAAACTGTCTATTATGTCTACAGTGCCTCCCTTTGCAGAAGAGACAAAAGCAAAGCTTGTGTGATACAGGATAAGAAACCTAGGCAGAAAAAAACACAATGTGAACCAGTACCCAACTCAAAATGAGATACAGTACTGCATCTCTGCTGGTCTACCATGAGTAAATGCATTCAGAACCACTTCCCTCAAAAAAACACCAACAAACTGCTACAACATGCATGCAAACATTTGGTACTGACAAATGTTTGTTTCTGTAGTTCAGTTTGGTGTGGGTGAAGTGAAATATACCCTTTCTATATTAGTTTTAGTTGTTTAATTGAATTCTTAAATTGGTCATGTTGTGTCACTTAAACTAAATTGTTAATTACCTCTGTCATGTGAGTCTTTCAAATCCTCATCATATTAACAAAAAACGAAGAAAAAAAACTGTTTTTGGTGGTCTTACTGTAGCTACTATTAGCTCAGTAAACTGTTTTGTTCAGATCACACTGCAAATCCCTCAGGGAAGGTGTTGTCATCTGCTGCTATTTCGTTATACAGTAAGATTTTTTTATTTTTGTTTCAAAGTATTATAACTCTAAATATAAAACAAATGACTGGGAAGAGATCCTATACTAAAGGGAGAGGTGCTGTGGAGGTGATAAAGAAGTGTATAATTTTTATGGGGTAAAAGGGTGCTGCAGCTACAAAAACGTCATCTGCAGTTGCATCCTTGATGGGCTCTGGGGCCACCAGTAGCAATAATGTAATAGTTCATGGCAGTTGCGATGGCATTAGTGTGGCCAAATCTTTCTCTGCCACATCTGTGGCATCCATACTGGTGGGGGTTGGGGAGGTGGTGACAAGAGGAGCAGTCCAAGGGGTCACGTGATGGTTGCCTGTGTGTGCACAACTATTCCTCACTCCTCCCAGCTATTACTGCTCTTTTTTCTTGTTTTTTAACCAACATTACTCTTCTTAAGGACACTGCCTTACCTGTTAGCAGTGGTTATCTTGTGGGGGCTGTGGATATTCCAGTTTTGGTCATGCAGATGGTGACTGAAATGAGAAATCCCCCACCATGTCACACACCTCCCCAACGTCAGAAAGGGCCAAGACTTTGAAGAGGCCTAAGCAGCAAGCGGCTACTGCTGGCAAGCAATCTGCAACTGTGACAGTGCTGACTGAGGAGCACTTTTTGGAACAGATGCAACCCTTTCAAGCCACGGTCTCTGCTCTTACAGAGGAATTGCAGAGACTCAGATCATCTGTAGATTCCCTTGGAACAAAAGTATCTGACTCTGAGACTTGTCTCACCTCTGTGGAGAACTGGAATGCCAAAGTAGAGCCTGAGATGACCAACCTGTGCCAGAAGCTCCAGCGCCTTGAGGATAAACTGGAAGACCTTGAGGGCCAGAGCTGACAAAACAATCTTTTCCTGTTTGGTCTGCCTGGAAAGGAGGAAGGTAATAACCTGATTGCATTTATTCGGAAGTTCTGCAATTGGGTAGTGGGTCTTTCTCCCACTGGACCATTGTACATCATGGAGCGTGCCCACCATTCTGTCCACCCCCCCCCCCAGAAGCATCACCATGGCTCTTTATTTTTAAGCTCCTTAACTTTTTAGACAAGCAGCATATTTTGTCTAAGGTATGGAAGTTAAAGGAGCTCCTCTGGGAAGGGCATAGGCTGCGGCTTGCTCAAGATCTGCCTCAATCAGTCAGGGCAAAATGGACTGAATTGCATCCCATTGTTACGAAGCTTATTGCGGTGGGGAAACCATTCTGGGTTAGATACCCTGCCATGCTTTATGTCAGGCATGATGATGAGTGGCACTCCCTTGATACTCCTGCCCAGGCAGCTGCCACATTAAAGAGCTGGTTCCCTGATCTTTTTAAATGAGAGTTGACTTTTTGTCTCCCTTTGGCAGCCCTTGCCATTCCGTTCAGTTTCACCTGGACTGTTGCTTAGAGCCGGTGGACTTTCTGCTGATTTAGTGTTTGCTGATGGCCCTGTCTGCTTTTTCACCAAGCTATGCTTCCCTCCCTAACATTTTTCATGTCCCTCCACCCCAATGAGCTGGTGCTCCTTTCTCCTTCAGTGTCCCATTTTCTCCTGGACTTGTTTTCCTTCTCTGTGTGATGATGTAGCACTTGGTGGATGGTCCTTTCCTTTCCCAACCCCGCTACAGTTTTTGTGCCTTACTTTCAGCCCCTCACCTTGAACTCTGTGGCTTTGGACTTCTGAGCCAGTTGACAGTATCATGCAGTGTTTTTGCCTGTCATTCTGCCCGGTCAGCTCCACCTTGGAGAAGTTACCTTATGGTGAGTGATGTTGCACTTTCCCATTCTTCCTTCATGCCCTCTCTCACATGGGTCTACTCAAAGACTTCACCAGCCTTGTGGACTTGGAACTTTTTGGACTGATTGAAGTGTAATTTTCCAAAGTTCTGGTATCTCTGGCTGGGGAGTTCTGCCCTTCGCAGTCTGGCCATTCCTTCCATAATTTGGAACGAGGGCTCTCAAGTGGGCTTATGCTTTTGGACTGCATCAGCAGGGCTTCCAGGAGACTATGGCCATCCGGTGGATAGCTTTTGCTGTTTGCTCCTACTCTTTGCTGGCTCTGGTCTTGGTTATGGAGTGGATTATTTTTATTGCAGTCATCAACAGTTTTTAGGGGAGGTGGCCGGTTTGCCTCTCCAGAGTCTACTGTTGAAAATACTCCCAGACTCCACCACATTGTCCTGTTCCCTATGAACTTTAATTTTCTGATGGGAGGGTAATGTTGTTCCCTCAAGTCTAGCTGAGTAGACTGATTTTCTCAATCTGAATGGACAGACCGGGATTGGTGTTCTATTGTTTGCATTACTTGATTTATTGCATTTTATTGTTCTCTTTAGTACCAGATACTGTTTGGTATTTCACCTTTATTGTGAACATGTTTGATCGGATACCACCAGTTACTGGGTTGGTCTTCCATCATCTGGTGAGGGGGGGTGGAATAGAGCTCTGGTAGTTGTGATTTGTATTCATCATGGGCATGGTTAGGTTAGGCAAGTGGTCGCTAGGACCGGGGGGAGTGTTAGTTTTTCTAATTGTTTTGGGGATTCTTTGTTATTGTGCTGGGAAGGGTGGATTGTGGAGTTGCTGTTGGGGGAGGGCCTTTTTGGGTTTAGGGGTGTTGTGGAATGTGTATAGGGGAGTCTAGGGGGTTTGAGTGTCTGCGGCCCTTTCCTTGTTCTGTTGTTTTAGTCTGGGGGTGGACCCCTGCGGCGAAACTGATGCTGCTTCTTCCTATAATACGAATCATGACTAGTCCATTTAGGGTTCTTAGCTGGAATGTAAAGGGTGCATAGGATAGGTGTAAATGGGCCATGATTTTGCACCACCTGAAGCACCTTTAGGCAAGGGTGGCCTGCCTACAAGAATCCCACCTCCATCAGGAGGATGTTCATTATTTTTGGAAGGGCTGGGTAGGTCTGCTTTTAGCATGGGAGTTTCATCAAAACATGGGGGTGTTGTCCTTCTCATTGCTAGAGCTATCCCAATTAGGCTCACACAGGAGTATTTGGACCTAGATATATTATTGTACATGGGATCATTGGTCTCACATCCATAGTGTTTGGGTCTGTCTATGGCCCTAATGGGGCCTTGCCTCAATTTTTCCCTCAGTTTCTCCCAGTTCTAGCCTCCTGTCCCTCCTCCGCGATCTTCTTGGTTGGGGACTGGAGTGTGGCATCCCAGTCAGAGCTGGATTGTTCAGATACTTAACTGCAGGGTCTCTCCCCAGGGCAGAGGGCTTTGCATGACCTGATGGATGGGGCCAGACTTGTCAATATCTGGCGGATACTCCATCCCGCTACCCAACAATATTCCTTTTTTCCCTGCCACACCATACTTTCTCCCACATTGACTACATTTTGGTGGGCTCTCCTTGCCTCCCTGGTGTTGTTGATGCTGACATTTATCCTATGGTTCTCTCTGATCACTCTCCTGTAGGAGTCCTCTACTCCCTGGGTGATGCCCCACATTGGGATACCCTTTGACATCTCAATGCGCAGTTCCCATGTGAGCCAGACTCTCTAGCCCACGTGCATCAGTTTATCTCCACTTTCCTGGCTCACAACAGGGGTTCTGTTGACTGTATGGCTACCTTCTGGGCAGCCTTTAAGTGCTCACTTTGGGGGGAGTTTGTATGACTCTCCTCAGTGCAGGCTAGGGTTGGCAAGGCCAGGTAAGAGGGCCTCTTTCAGGACATTCATCTCTGGAAGCGTACTATTTCCCGTAACTCCTCAGAAGCCAGCTGGATGGTCTTGCATTCTCTCTCAGCTCAGTACGAGGGGCTTTTAGCTCAGAAAGCTGAACTCTCACTTTGTCACACCAAAATGGCTTACCTAGAGGTAGGGGAGAAGGCAGGAAAATGACTTGCCTTATATTTGCTTAGGCTGAAATGTCTACGTTTATCACAAGCCTCTGGACTCGTCCCATGGCCCACAGTTGTTACCAATCCCTGTGGGATGGCCTTGATCTTTTGCTCCTTTTACTCTGCATTACATGGGGTGGATCCATCACTGGACCTCTGCCTTCCTCAATTCCACTCCATTACCTTCCTTGGCACCCATGGTTGCTGCCCCCCTGGAAGTCCATATCTCTACAGCAGAAGTTGAGTGTGCCATACGGCAGCTGCAGCCTGATAAAGCGCCCGGCCCTGAAGGGCTGACTAATAATTTTTAGATTGTCTGCATGTGGGAGGTCACCCCCCTGCTCACAGAAGTGCATAATTGTTGGTTTAAAAAAGGGATCAGTGACACCAGCATTCTGGAGGCTTTGATTACCCTTATACCCAAACCCAGGAAGAACCCCTTATTGGCAGATAATTACCGGCCCATCTCTTTACTTAATTCAGATGTTAAAATCCTTTCTAAAATCTTGGCCTCCCATTTGGCCTCAGTTTTGGACCTGTTCGTTGAACGGGAACAGGTCGGCTTTATGGTCAGTAGACTTTCAGGGGATCATCTCTGGAAAGTATTGTACCTTATTTTCGCCTCCAGGGATCATAATTCCCCATCAATTTTGGTCTCCCTGGACACAGAAAAGTAATTTGATCGGGTTTCTTGGAAATACCTGTTTGCTACCCTTTACAGACTTGTCCTACCCCTAATTTTATTAAGTGGATTCAGCTACTGTACAGTGCCCCTTCTGTATGGGTTTGGTGTAATGGTTACCTTTCCCAGTCCTTCCCTCTCCAGCATGGTATGCGACAGGGAAGTCCTCTGTCTCCCCTATTGTTTAATTTATATTTGGAGCCCCCTCATATGTCATCTGTGCATGTTAGACGAACTTCGATGTATCCCAGTGGCTGGCAAGAGGTACACCCTATAAGCTTATGCTGATGACCTGTTATTGCACCTCTAAGACCCTTCTGACACCATCCCAATCTTACTCAGGGAGATTTTTCTGTTTTTTGCTGAGTCTTTTTATAAGCTCAATATCTCTAAAACAAAAGTGTTCCCATTAAATAGTTTGGTGCTAAAGCAGGATATAGTGGATTTGAGTTTTTCATGGGAACCCCAAGCATTAACCTATTTGGGAATTAAACTTTCCCATTATGTGCCCCTCATGGTGAAGGAGAACTTTACAAAATTGCTTGATCAAATTAAGACCAATCTAGAGAGATGGATGTCCATCCCCATGTCTCTTTGGGGAAGGGTCAACATCCTGAAAATTAATATTCTGCCCCATTTGCTGTACCCCCTTGGAATGCTAAATTTTCACCTCCCCAAATCATGGTTTCTCCACCTGCAAAATCTATTTCATTACTTTCTATAGAAAGCCTCCTTAGTTTGTCAAGCATATATTAAGTTAGCCCAAGCTGAAAGGGGGGAAGGTTGTCCTCCCCTGCATGTTTTTTACTATGGGGCTCTGCACACAAGTAAATTTTTCCATTGGGGTGCAAAGAGCAGTGACTCCTCTTATTCCCCGCTTTGGCTGGAAATTGAGAGAGCTCTGACTGCTCAGGTGAGCTGTTCCCTGGACAGTTTGTTTTATTTCAAACTCTCTTAGCTTTCTTGTCCCTTTCATTCTACCTTTCTGGACTGGTCCCTTAAAGCTTGGATTGAAATCCAGTCATATTTGTCTTTTTTCCTGGATGTACGCAGTTTCCAAACTGCTTTTTGGTAACCCCCATTTTCGGATTGTTCATCACCCTATTGCGGTCTCCTTTTGTCCCTGGTTGAGTGATTGTACCCTGGCCAGTCTAATTTAAGGTGAGGACTTCATTGCTTTCCAGTCCCTACAGGCCAGCTTTCTCCTGACTGATAAGAATTTTTTGAAATTTCTTTAGGTTAAGGGGGCGCTCCTGGCTTTTCTGGGTCCAAACCCTGGAACGTAACACAGACAGAGGGAGTACACTCTCTTGTGTCCTTAGCGATGCAATCTTGGGTAGTGTTTACCCTCTATAAGCATTTTTGGTCCCTTGACCCACATCTTCCCACTGAGGTTTGTTATTATTGGTTCCATACGCTCCAACTTCTGCTCGACACTGGGTATTGGAAAACACTTTGGTCCAATTTGTATAGCTATGTTAAACAGGATCAGCTTCACCTGACACAATTTAATAATTCATACACTGGTCTTGGCCTCAGCCAAAAACTTAGCAACTCTATATTGGCACAACAATCAGGAAACATAGGGTGCACCTTACCAGAGGCTGAAAATCATGAAAACACACTTGCCATCACTGCAGCAACAAAAGGACAGCACTCCATTCTGGATCCAGTATAAACTTTTAATCCACTTTTAGTCCACATGCAAATTTTCATCACCAACAGCTGTTAAAAAATATGAAAACACCTCAAACCACAGGTATAAAGGTTCTGTACAATCCGGCAAATAAGTGGTAAAAGAAATAATTTAAATCTGCTGCCGATTCAGGTTGCAAACAACTCCAGCCACACATTTACATTTCAGTGTTTAAACCAATGCCATGTTCTGATGATGGCCGGATTGACATAATTTAATATTTTGCACAACTTATATTTTACCCCACTGAAACTGCACAGGATGAGTAAACTTCCATCCTCTACTTGTCCACATTGTCAAAATCCAGTTGGTTCCTTCTATCATATGTTATGGGAATGCCCTCATTAAGCAGGCCCTGGACTCTGTTTTGGGCCTGGATGAGTTGTTTATGCCTATGGGCTAGCTACTGGGTATTTGTCCATTGGGCACTCTTAAATCAGACAAACCCATTTGTCTCTCATTGCTGCCACAGCCTAAATAGTCATTTTGAGACACTGGACGGATAGTGCTTCACCTCCGTTTTTGGAGTAGCATCGGAGGATTCTCCTGGCCCTTCAACTTGAGAAACATATTGCATCCATGAGGAGAAGGCCACATGTTTTTGGCAACACCTGGGAGCCACTCTATACCCTTCTCTTCCTGGAGGGGACTCAGCCAACTAGTTGATCTCCTTTTTTCTTCCCTCCCCCTGCTCTTGGTGCACTTCTTTACGCTCCAGTCTGGTCTTGTTATATTGAGTCTGTTAGGGTTGGAATAGGGCCACAGACAGGGAAGGGAGGGATGGGGGGAAGGTTTAGGTTCATGTTTTGTTCCTTTCAGTGTCCACAATAGTGTTCCTGTGTGTATGTTTATTATATTTATTGTAATTGCTGGATTTGTTTTTGAAAATCTACAGTACAGTGAATTAAAAAAAAGAGGAGCAGTCCAAGAGATAGCAAAATCTCAAGCTCAGGTACAGTGTTTGAGGAGGATGTTGTTGTTGTCTCCATGATTCTTGGTGGTATTGACAGTGAGCCTAATATTGTTGATAGTTTACCTTTCCAAAATGAAAGTGTGGAGCTTGATCATGAGTCAGAGCCTGAAGAGGGAGAGTCTGTCCTTCTCACTTTAGGGCTCAATTTCAGTTTAGGTTGCCCACCATAAAACTTTTAGGTACATGTGGATAAAGGTTACCGCAGCCATGGCCAACCTATTCAGACTGAAATATCTCCCTGTTTTGGAGGCCATAGCCCAAGACATGCATGTCTGGAGCCTTCTGCCCATAACTGTGGGAGGTTGGATTGAGGTACTTAAACTCAATATTTTGCCCCATTTAATGTTCTTGTTCCAGGCATCCCCCATCTCCCTACCATACATATTTTGATCCAGGCTGAGACAGTTAACTAAAACATTTATTTGACAGGGTCACCAAGTATGGGTGGGGGACAACACTCTGTCAATGCCAAAGGATAAGAGGGGCTGGACATGCCAGATTTCTTCTTGTACTACTTGGCTGCACAGGCAGCACAGCTTACCTAAAAACAATCAGTGGACTTGGGATACTATACCCTAGAAAATCAAGCAATGCTCCCAGCTCCTTTGTATACTCTCCCGGGAGCAAAAATCATCCCAGACCCCCTTACACAAATTTAGAATGCCTGGACAAAAACACACCATGCAGCATCTCTGGAGAATTAGAACTCTCACTAAAACACCTAATGCAATAGGTCCCCTCAAAGTTGTTATAGGAGACTCAGATTTTGCTCCAAGGCACAATGACGTAGGATTCCTGAGATGAAACCACAGAGCACTGATAAGATATAAACAATTAATTATCAATGGTCACTGTGTCTACTCTGACCAGGTTAAGTAGGAATATGGCATACCCAGTGGTGGCTTTTATAGGAATTTGCAGATTTGCCACTACATCAACACAGGGGAGAACCTGTCCAGTCTGAACCCAGACTTAACACCCTCAATATTCATACTATTTTGGGCAACCAGATTAACCATGAAATGTATGTCTACTCCATTTATAAGGGTTTACTTACATCAGGGGGCCATTCCCTCTGTGATGTTAGAAATAAGTTGGAACATGAAACTACATCTCCACTAACAGACCAGGAATGGGATACAGTGCTAATGGAGGGATGGAGGATATGAGCCTTGCTGACCTAAAGAGAGACTAGATGGATGGTCCTGATAAGGTTTTTTTGCACCCTCACCATCTCCAAACATTTTGCTGATACTCTTCCTACTTATGGGTGTTGAAAGCGTTATCAGGATTGAGGGATTACCACCACATATTTTGGAGTTGTCAAAAAATAGTGTCATACTGGGCCTAAACAAATGTTGAACTCAATAGGATCTGGGGAACTGATATCAGGGCAGAATTCAAAATCCATGTTCAGATCCTCTCACTATCAGGTCTAGGCCACAGGAGATACCAGGACCTTTTCAGAATTACACTTCTTGGTGTAGTCAAGGGGATCACAGCCTACTGATTATCCACCACAGTACCCACAATTCAGGATTGGAGAGACAGGTAGGATGCAGTTGTCTGTATGGAGTGCATCACAGCCATTCACAGACTTGTGTTACATAAATTTACAGAAAAGTGGACTAAGAGGCACTCATATACCTTACCGGGGGAGGGTGGTCCACTGGGACTGGATGATACTCCAGATCAGATGGCAGAAGGAATATAACATTATGACATTCATAGTCATTAATTTGGGACAATTGGAAATATGGAAGAGACCAGAGATATTCAGAGGCCCATAATAGGGAATAAACATCCCATACAGATTTTAAATATGGAAATAAAATAGTCCAGAACAACCACAGTCATGGACATAAATATTACTTCTGTTTACTAATGTTGTTTATAATTTATAAACTTGTCATCATGAGTAACAATATGGAAGAAAAACACAGTGCAGCAACAGAATACACAATAGAATGCACTTGTTCTTTTAACCCTACAATACTCTATATCATCCTAATTATTTCAGAAGATTCTCTGTACAACATTTTAATATCTGCAGGGCTGGCGAACTTAAGTGTGACTGTTACCTCTGAGCTGTAAAGTATAATTCTCTTTTGTTTTGCATGGTCTGCATGACCTTTTCAATAAAGATGAAGTTACAGAAAAATAACTTGAGGAGGGATAGCTGACTGTTACACATTCAGAAATCACTAAATTGAAAAATGCATCACCAACTCTGGATGATGAGAGGTAGAGAGGCAGAGTCTAGTGAAAATCAAGATGATACTGACAGCACTCAGGAGCAGGAGGGTATCAGTAACTGTGGGGATAATGATTTTTATCCCCTTTGGGAACCAGAAATGACAAAGAAAGGTGGTGCTGCTGAACGTGCAGGGGTTTGCATATCATGATCTCATACAACTGTGAAAGCCTCACCAACACTACAATAGTTGTTCCTCTTACTAGTGATAAGCCAATTAAACCATGTGAGTCACCCAAAGTGTAAGTGCTAAAAGCATTGTAAAAAATATCAGTTTCCATCCATCACCCTGGCCCACTTCCACCACAATGTAAAAGCAAGGATTACCATTTCCTTACTTTGTGATTTTTAAATACTTGAAACAGCTAATGAAACAGTTGCTATCTGTCAGCCTTCTCAAGCATGAGTGAGCTGCTGAAAAAGGACAGCCACCTAGACACTGGTGGACAACAAACACACCTAAATTCTAGGCACCTGCAATGCTGGAATCAGCACCTAAAGGAAGCCATTGCAGGGGCCCCTCTCCCTTATCATCATCATTTTCCAAGGCATCCAGAAGTTGCAAGGAAATAGTATTGGTGAAGGGAGGGTTGAGTGAGGGGGACTGCTATAGAAAGAAGGAGTAGTCTGTAAGACTGCCTAGAAGTGGTCATAGCAGCTGTTACATGTTGAGTAGAACAACCCAGAAGCACCAAACCATAGCAACCCATTGCAGAAAACATCCCTAACTACTGCTTCCACTCAGTCAGCATCTTCAAACCCTCATGAGCCAAATAGTACCCCCACCTGCCAAACTGCCACATTGAGTCTAGCTATGTGATAGCCCAATACTCAGAAAGGCCCAGCCTGTGTGGAATATCGTGTTTGAGCTTCAGTCCAAATAACAACCCAGTCATGCTATTGCACATGAAGCACATGAACCACATGCAGCAACAGCTGAAATGCTGTCAAATGATCAATTGCTGTTCTCTGTTAAAGGGAATGTAGACTTTAGATGGTTGATGGTCTGTGCCTGTCCTAAATGGCATATTCCCTTAATAACATATTTCTCCACATGTGCCATTTCTAATCCTTATGAGACAGTGTCACACATGGTGATCCATGCTCTGCTGCATTCAGCATCATCTTACATACATCTCAGTAGGGTTATTTTGACCAGTGGCCAAACAACTGGTAGCTCCTAACTGTGCAATAAATCACTTTGGGTACAGGCACCTGGGGTAGTATTTGACTCTGGCTGGGGGAAAGTAATACTAAACCCAATTGCAGTTATGGTAGTACGCCGGGTAGACTTCAACATTCCATACTGGCAATGAAGAGTGTAACTTGATTATACACTGATCAGAAAATGTTAGAATTGCTCCTGACTGAGACTGATCAGCTGTACTCCAATTCAATGAAAGTGGGTTTTGCTGCAATTGATAATGACTTGAAAGTAACGAAATGAACCAGTGATGGTGGGTTTCTCAGGATGCATGCCTGGCACTCTGTCTTAGTGTTGTTGTGCATGAGTTTGAAGCAAGGAACAAACTGGCAGCTGCTCAATTAAATTCAATTCAAAGTTTATTTTACCAGGATAACGCCACTGAGACAACTCACTTGCGAGGAGGTCCTGGGGGGGGCACAAGTACAATACAAAATACAGAACAGTTACAGTGGTACAATACAAATACAGCTGAGATAACATATACAAGACAAGCAGACAAAAGGAAGTTAACTAGGTACAATACTGAACAGCAAAATGTTTCCAAGTTTAATACAGGTGCCTATACTGGTAAAGCTAGATGAGTACAACAATTATGACAAATGATTGGTGCAAAAAAGTAAATTGGAACAATAGAAGAGGTCATAGAGTGCAAGGATGAGGGATTTTACAGCAATAGAGGATGGTCAAAGGCAGAAAAAGTAATACAGGCTACAGAAATATAACAGGAGGGGGAGAGGAGAGCAGGTGTGGGGGAAGGAGGGATGAAGAATGCAGAAAACTAAGAAGCATCAAGGGGGGAGACATGGGGGGATGGATGATATACAAGTGCTTAGTACTAGTGCTGGATGAGGGGAATAGAGGGGGTTGAAAGCAAACTGGGCCAGAGGGGAAGTGGGGGAGTAGGGGGAGGATTAAGTGCCAGGAGTCAGAGAGAATATGCATGATTACAGTAAGCAGGTTCAAGCATAGAAGTTACATTCATCCTTCAACATATGCCTGGTCAAGGACGTGAATGTACACAAGCCAACGGTTTTTGTATAGTGTTCCATAAGGTCAGCAAGGCATAATTTAGGGATGAAGAACCAAACTGGGTTCTAATCCTTGGAGTATCAAATGTTATATATGAGAACTTTCTGAGAGAGTACACCCTGGAGGCATGTATAAACATGGAGCAGATGTAGGGAGGGAGTTTCAGGGTTAGAGCTCGGTAAACCCAGAGAGATGCACTGCAGCACCTCCTAACACTAAGGGATGGCCAACCAACCTGCAGATAATGGGAGCAATGGTGGGTGTTGAAAGGAGCATTTGTAATAAATCTTATGGCCCTGTGATAGTGTGTCAAGAGTAATTAGGGCTGACTTCAGACTATGGCTGTAGAAAAAGTCCACATAGTCAATTAACAGGAGAAAGGTT
Source organism: Neoceratodus forsteri (assembly GCA_016271365.2). Lineage (NCBI taxonomy): Eukaryota > Metazoa > Chordata > Ceratodontiformes > Ceratodontidae > Neoceratodus > Neoceratodus forsteri. The sequence continues at coordinate 310,739,595 of CM028134.1, read as the reverse complement.
GTTTGGACCAACCTTCGTTTAACGTCCTGGGTAAGCAAGTGCTTTATGCGATAGAAGAGACCAAGCCTTTGGTGAAGTTTTTTGGCAGTTTCCTCTATATGCGTTACAAAGGATAGTTTTCTATCCAGTCAGAAGCAGATATTTAAATTTCTCAACTGGTTACAGTACTGCTCCTAAGATGGTCTCAATCTGAACATTTGCATTCATGGAGTCAGCTGGAACATCTTTGGTATTAGGGGATAGGTGCATAATTTTTGTCTTTTTAGCACTGAGGAGTAGTTTGAGATTTATTAAGTTGTGCTCAGGTAGGTCAAAGTCACACTGTAACTCGAGGTGGGCGAGTTGGAGACTAGGCCTGGCAACATGTAACACAGTATCTTCCACAAATAAGTGTACATTTGATGTGCTGACATTGTTGTTGATATTATTAATGTAAATGACAAACAATAACAGACCTAAGATGGAGCCCTGCGGAACTCCTCTCAGGATAGGTTTTAAAGGGGAGAAGGTGCCATTGGCTTTAACCTGTTGCCACCTGTCGGTAAGATAACAGGAGAACCAATTTAGTGAGGTGTCATTTAAATTATTTAATGTGTCCAATAGTAATTGGTGGTCAACGGTGTTGGACGCCTTGCTTAAATCTAAAAAAGGGCGCAAACATGGTGCTTAGCATCAAGGGAGGTTAACCAGTCATCTGTAACTTTTGCTAGAGCAGATACTATACTATGTTTGGATGAAACCCAGATTGCAGGGGTTCATTAGATTTTCTGCTTCTAGGTGGTCTCTGAGTTGGACGTTGACCAGCTTTTCAAGAAGCTTAGATAGAATGGGCAGACATGAAATAGGTTGGTAATTATTGAGGTTGCATTGGTCACCAGATTTAAACAAAGGGATGACATGAGCAGTTTTCCAAATGGGAGGGATAATACCTTGGGAAAGTGACAAACTGAACAAGTGGGTGATAGGTGAGGCCAGGGCGTAGTATCCTATCTTTAGAAAGTAAGGTTCAAGCAGATCAGCTCCTGCACTTTTTTTAGGGTCAAGAGTGAGCAAGAGATCCTCAACTTGCTTGAGTGAGATAGGGCTGAAACTGAATTGTGAAGAGCCAGGTCTAGTTTGGGGGGGAGGTGGTGAAAGTGTGCAAGCAAGTGGCTGGGATGATAGCTTTCCGACGGGAGAAGAGTCAAAAGCTAGGCTGGCTATGGCAAAATGATTATTTAACTGGTTCAGAATAGCATCACTATTTGTGCAGGTAATGTTCCCTGAGTCCATTTTAGTTGGGAGAGATGAATGTGAGCTATGCCCTTCAATTTCCCTAATAATATTCCAGAATTTAGTAGCATTGTTTTTGGACGACTCCATAGCAGACTGGTAATACTTGACCTTTAGTGTCAGTGGCTCAGCAGGTAGCACACTCGCCTCTGAGGCTGGGAAATCAGAAGGCTGTGGATTCTATCCCCACACCAGGCACTTGGGTTAATATACCAATACTGGCACTGCAGTGCAGCATGAAGGGGGGTGCTGCACTCCTGAGGTGCCGTCTTTCAGATGAGATGTTAAACTGAGGTCCCATCTGCCTGTTCTGGTGGTAGTACCGGTGGATGTTAAAGATCCCATGGCACTTCCTGAAAAGAGTAGGGAAATTTTTTATTTAGAAATATAAACAAAACCAAAATCACACAGAAAATATAACAAAAAAGAGTCATAGACAAGCATTTGTCAATGGCGAATGTTGTTGCTTGTATGTGCAGTTTAGGTATTTGGAAGTGATAGTACCATGCCTAAGAACTGTCATGTGCCCACCCCCAAGACATCCACTGTGCCTTTCTGTTCAGTAGTCACAGAAGAGGTGGAGGGGCAAGGGCCACAGCAGTACAGCAGTTGCCAAGGGAGACAAAAGGTGGACGATAGTCCATTCACAGGCAAAAGAGTCCTGCAGGAGCTCACTAAATTAAAGGTGGACAAAGCAATGGGACCAGATGGCATACACCCAAGAATATTAAGAGAACTATGAATGGAGATAGCAGTACCTCTGGCAGCCATGTTCACTGAGTCATTCAACACAGGAGTGGTACCAGAGAATTGGAGGAGGGCACATGTGGTCCCTCTACACAAATCCAGCAGCAGGGAGGAGGTGGGGAATTATAGGCTGGTCAGCCTCACCTCAGTAGTGGGGAAGATCATGGAGACATTGCTTAAAGAAAGGACAGTGGGGCATCTAGAAGCCATCAGAGCCCAGGACCATAGGCAACATGGATTCACAGTGGGGAGGTCATGTCAGACAAATCTGGTTGATTTCTTTGACTGGGTGAAAAAGGAAGTAAATCTGGGCGGGGCAGTGGACAATGCTTACTTTGATTTTAGCAAAGCCATTGACACCATCCCACATAGGAGGCTGATAAACTAGCTGGGTAGTCTGGGCATAGGAGAAAGGGTGGTAAACTGGGTTAGAAACTGGCTAACAGACAGGAGGCAAAGAGTAGTGGTAAATGGAGTGCAGTCTGGGGAGAGGGGGTGACCAGTAGGGTACCACAGGGATCGGTCCTGGGGCCAGTCCTGTTCAATGTCTTCATCAGTGACATTGCAGAAGGGTTGAAGGGAAATGTCTGCCTGTTTGCAGATGGCACCAAGATATGTAACACAGTGGATACTCCAGAGGGGGTGGAGAAAATGAGGAGGGACCTGGGGAAGCTTGAAAAATGGTCTGAGGACTGGCAACTGAAGTTTAATTCAAAAAAGTACAAAATTATGCACCTAGGACACAGAAACCCTGGGGAAAGCTACAGGATGGAGGGGGAGTTGCTGACAGTCACAAAGAAAGAAAGGGACCTGGGGGTTCTTTTTCCAGATGACCTGAAAATGTCAAAGTAAAGTGCTAAGGCAGTTGGGAGGGTCAGTGACATGCTGAGGTGCATAGGCAGGGGTATCACCAGCATAAGGAGGGAAGTAGTGATGCCATTATATAAAACCATGGTCAGGCCTCACATGGAGTACTGTGTGCAGTTCTGGAGGTCGCACCTTCGTAAGGATATTAACAGGCTGGAGATGGTCCAGAGAAGGGCGAATAAGATGGTACAGAGCTTGCAACCCAAGACTTATGAGGAGAGATTGAGGGACCTCAATATGTACTTACTGGAAGAGAGGAGGGAAAGAGGGGATATGATAGAAACATTCAAGTACCTCAAGGGTATAAACAAGATGCAGGGGGGAGACATTTTCCAATACAGAAGGAGCACAAGAACGAGGGGGCATAACATGAAATTTGAAAGTAGGAGGTTAAGACAAAATGAAAGGAAGCTCTTCTTCACAGAGAGAGAGTGGTGGACATGTGTAATGGTCTTCCTCAGGAGGTGGTGGGAGCAAGCACTGTGGATAGGTTCAAGCATGCTTGGGACAGACATAGGGGAACCATAGAGGTATAGCAGTGAGTGGGTCAGAAGCAGTAATCCAGTGCAAGGGCTTATGGGCAGACTAGATGGGCCAGGCAGTTCTTATCTCCTGACAATTTGTATGTTTCTATGTCTGTGTGTCTTTCTCTCATGAATTACAAACAGACAGAGAGAAACATACAAGCATATGCCACTTGCATGTGCTGTTCCCCACTATGTCATCCCTAAAGCACTACTATCCACAGACACACAGAGAGAGGACACAGCACACATTGCCACTTCAATGCTGCTCCCCCAGTGTCTCTGTCTCTTTCTCTCTCTCTCTCACTGTTACTCTCCCTGTCTTGCTTTCTCTATGTCACTCTCTCTCTAAGCACCAAGCTCCATTCTTGAACATTGGGGGAAAAACTCAGTTGCGCTCTCCCACTGGGATGGGGGAGTTGGCAGAATGGGACACAGAGAACTTGTTGTATGGGTGATGGGAAAGCAGCACAGAGGTTCCCAAAGAAAAAGACACAGAGAGAGAGACAGAGAGAGAGAGAGAGAGAGAGACACACACACACACTCATCAAATACACAGGTCTCTCCTGCTCACAGGCTGCACCACTGTTCTGTACCAGGGAGCAAGGGAAGGCCACAGACAACAACTTCCCAATGTTCTCTCTCTTGCTGTCTCATAGGACATTTCAGCCATGGTGTAGGTGCGGAAGAGTGATAGTGATGATGCTGCTTCTCACTCTTTCTATCGCCTGTGCACTGATGGCGGGGAACAGGCAGTGGGGCAGCCAAAGTTGGGGGTGGTGCCAGGAAAGGAAACTCTGGGTGGCCACTGTCACACTCATTCCCTCCTCTGTTCTCTTGTATTATACCCTGTCAGAGGGCTCCATATTGCTGATCATTGATTCCACTGTTTCTGCGGACAGAGACATAGACAGACAGACAGAGAGAGAGAGATGCAGCATATTGCCACAACTTTGGTACCTACTGTCTCCCACTGTCTGTGTCTCTCTCTCTCTCTGTCTGTCTTACACACCACACTGCATGGCCACTGTCATTCTCATCTACCTCCTTGCCCACTCAGACTGCTGATTATCTGCAAACTGGACAGGGTAGTGGAAGGCGGAACACACACAGACGCTCTGTCTCCAAGCTCACAGGCTACACAGCTGCCATACGCATCTTGCTGTCTTGCACTGTGTGGTGCTTCTGTGTCCCCTAGCCACAACTTGTCACACAGACATGAGACTGCCATACCATTGCCTGACACTGTCTCTGTCCTGGTCACTCTTTCTCTGCATCAGACAGCACAGTGGGTTCACTTCACCCGGCTTGTCCCCATTTCACTTCACCAACCTGGGGACATAATCTGTCTGTGCCACTGGACTGCAGTCTGAAAATGCAATCTGACTGCACGCAGCATGGACTGGGGCCTTGGAAGGGCTTAAATTGTTCAGGACAGTACTGATTTCACCATGGACTCAGTACCGGGTGGTCCGCGGGGTGGCTGAGTGTGTACACAGAAGTTGTTAACTGTGCTCTGGTTGCATGGAGGGCTGCATTATCACACTGTCAGGTGCTGCCACACAGTCAATCAAATCCATTCAAAAAAAGAATTGTACAGATTTGCTTTAAGAAAAAAAGTGTATTGTTAGAGCCACGGGAACATTTGGAGCACTACTAGAGTATTCGGCCATCCACTCTGGCTCTCAGAGCAAATAAGGTTTCAGCTCTTATAGCAACACTTGTCCCATGGAGCACTAAGCAGCTTTGTGGTGCATTGTTTAAGTTAAAGCTTCCCTTCTTCCTCCAGCAATTTGTGAGGCTGATAGCAGCACAGCTTAGCCAGTCACGTTAGCGCGGGCACTGGAGCCTGGCTCGAAGAAATGCAGAACATGAGGAGACAGGAGGGTCAGAGGGACAATAAGGGAGAAATGAGGTATGGGGAACACATGAGACAAAAGGTGTGTACAGGAAAGGAGGTAGAGACAGCAAGGAAAATGGAGCAATGGAGGGGAGGGGGGACGGCTTTATGTATATGAAACGGAAGAAGTGTTCTCTCATTGGAGTGCTTCATTTCTTTCAAGTACACAAATTTTCTGCCCTTAAACTGTAAACCATTGTCATACTTAGCTTGCATAATAATTGGTCTGTCAAGGATGAGCCCAATGCAGCTTGACCTGCATTGGGCTAGTCAGTGACACACCTCTGCAATGCCGTTCTCTGTAGCAAAACACTTCTTATGCAAGCGCAAGCAATGTGAAAAGGAAGAGAAAGGCAGACAGTTGATATAATTAAGGAGTAGAGTCAGTATTCTGAAACTTTGATAGGTGGAGGAGGGGAAGGCTCCCTGCCCCCAAAGCCACCTCACTGGTCAGACTGATACCAGTATGTTTGCTTGCCTTGCAAATGAACACAAGCATTTGTCAATGCCGAATGGTTGCTTGCTGGTATTAGCAGTGGAAGTGCAGGAGTTAGACAGATGCAGTATAGGAATGGCAGTGAAGTATTGAACTGATGCTAACTCCACCCCCACCCTGCAGAGATGAACAGGCATTGGGGTGTGCCTTTGGGTCGTCCCCCATAACGGTCACATTTCACCTCACCCTACCCTGCAGACACTTACAAGTGTCGAGGTGTGCCTTGGGGTGTTTGGGTTTTACACTCACCTCATTCCATAAGGAAATATGCTGAAATGGGTGCAGTATAGGAGAATAGGGTGAACTCTGGGGCCTAAGAGTCTAAGGCACACCTCAATACCTGTCACTGGCTGCAGGGTGGGGGGGGTTGAATGGTGTGTCCATAAGCATTATTGTCTACAATCCCAAGTCACACCCCTGACGTCTTTCAGTCCCTACAGGGTAGGGCGTTATGGTCAGAAACCGTAATGCCCTGGGTGTTTCTTGGTATTTTTACTCCAAGTTTTCAACATGGGCTTTTTGTGATGCCACCGCATGAACAGTGACACTATCAGTTCATTAACTGAAAGGTGATTTTGCACAGCAACTGTGCCATTTGGCACCACAGGTGTGAAAACAAATTTCGAAAAGGATGTGAAAAATGACAGCTGTACTGTTCATGAAGAGGTGTAAAAAATGATATTGTTGAAAATCTGGAGCAAAAATATAAAAAAACTGGTGAAGTCATGAGCGTGCATAGAAACTGCGCAACACACACCCGTAATTATTTTGGGGATTTTTTTACACCAGATTTTCAACATAGGCATTTTGGGATCTGTGCTCATGAACAGTGTCACTGTTATTTTCTTAATCTGTCCTGAACACTGTTTTCCCACAGCAACTGCACTATTCTGCGCCAGAAGTGTGAAAATACATTTTGGCCAGGATGTGGAAAATGACAGCTATACTGTTCATAAGGAGGTGTGGAAAAATGCCAATGTTGAAAATCTGGAATGAAAATATTTCAAATTCATGAAGTTATGAGGGTGCGTGGAAACTGCGCAATGCACGCTCGTAACACAGTCATTTTATGGACTTTTGTCACCAAATTTTAAACACAAGTATTTTAAGTCATCTGCTCATGAACAGTGTCACTGTGATTTTCTTACTCTGTCCCAAACATTGATTTCACACACCAACCGCACCATTGTGTGCTACATGTGTGAAAACACATTTCAGGCAAGATGTGAAAAATGACAGCTGTATTGTTCATAAGGAGGTGTGGTAAAATGGCAATGTTGAAAATCTGGAGTGAAAATATTAAAATTTCTCGAAGTTACAAGCGAGCATAGAAAATGTGCAATGCACGCTAGTAAAACAGTCATTTTTGGGAATTTTTTTCACCAAATTTTTAACATAGGGTTTTTGGGAGCCTGCCGTATGAACAGTGACACTGTCATTTTGTTAATCGGTCCCGAAAGGTGGTTCCTCACAATAACCTCAAAATCATCTTTTGGGTCCGAATAACAAAATGACAGTAACTGAGTTCATGAGGTGGGGACCAAAGAACCCCATATTGAAAATTTGGTGAAAAAAATTCCTAAAAATGGCCAAGATATCCACTTAAGTTATAAAAAAACCTATTTATGCCATTATACAGCTTACCAGCATTTCTTCAGTTTGTGGTTGGCTTTGAAGAGTGCAGACATGTTCCTGGTCCACCAAAGATCATTTTGAAGGGCTCTGGAGATAAGTATGGGGTGAGGGGGTGGGAAGGTAGGGTGTGCAGAGGGTGGGCACGGGCTGGGGGAAGGGGTGCCACAGACAGCGAGGGACCATTTTCTTTATTTTCACAGGATTGAAGAGAAAAAAAACAAAACAGAAAAAGGACACTGCGGAACTATTAGCATGCTGGGGATGGGCTCCCAGTGTGCCACCTAGATGTTTGTTGGGAAAGGGGGAGTGGAGCCGACAGGGATTGGGTACCCCGTCGGCCATACAGTGTGCTGGGGGGGACGCATGAGCTGAGGGGGACTAAGCACCCCCTCTGTACACAACAAATGGGGGGCACATCATGCTGATGGGGATTGGGCACCCCCCCATTGGCAAATGAACTGGGGAGGGGTATTCCGACGGGGGGATTGGGCACCCCACCTGCTTTTAGAACTGGGAGAGGTGGGCCGTGGCTTTCCTTTGGCTTCACAGGGACTGTGAGAGGCCGACGAAGAAGCCATCACCATGGGGACACATACAATGCAGCTTATAATTGGCTGCTGCAGTCACGGATGCCCTGCAGCAAAAACAGCTGATTGCGTAGTGACAGGGCACTCCCTAATTGCAGCAGCCCAGTTTCTTTGATCACAGTGGCATGCACATTAACTGCTCTCATTGACAGCATGCTCCTCTATTCGCCGCAGCAGAGACCAGCCCCAGAACGGACGGCTGCTATAAAGCACAACACTGCCGCACCTCCACAACCCACTTGTCAAGGAAGCTGACACAATGTGTTTCTTGCACATGCATGTAAGCAACACAAAAATGACAAGAAAATCCTAATAAAAGGAAAATAATAATTCTTGATCTGTACAAACACTAATCACTATATACAGTCAGCACAGTATGCAGGGAACATGTTTCCACTTTGATTTCCAGATGTGTTCAGAAAAACAGGATTTATCATAGTCATACAAGAAAATTAATTCATGTTCAATAATTAAAATAACAACTAAAGGTGTACTATCTATTTGCCTCAAAACAAATTTACAGCAATTTTGCCCCCCAAAAAAAAATAAATTAATGCAAGTCAATATTAAGCATAGTGTCCCAACATGCAATTGTGACAGAGAATCTGAGAAACCTCCTATGATTTCTTCATAGGTCAACGTTTTCCAGCCTGCTTTATTCCATCTGATTGCCGGTAGGGACCAGAAAGCCTGAATATATGGACAAGTGAGAAAAAAAAGTTCCATATTTTCTTCTTGGGCAATACAGGTCAGTCTAGGGCAGCATCTCGGCTAGATTTTTATGTTTAGTGTTAGCCTTCACACCTAGTCTACCATAACAACATAACCATTGGACATCCCACATTCTGGGAGGTACATGAACATTCATCAATAATTGTTTAATTCTATGGATGTTTACAGCAGTAATGCCCTTAAACACTGGAGAACTATCATAACCTTGAGATTGTTTGACACTATAAATGTATAATCTCTTTTTATCAATGATTTGGTCAGGAACCGATTTCCATTTTTTTTATTTTAATAATAATAGGTTTACAAAACATTGGCACCTTTTGATAGGTAGGGGGCAAATCTCTGTTAGTACGCCAGCAGTCCAGTAGTGGATGAAGCCAATAATCTGTGAAAAAAGACCAAACTGCCAATGAACGCATACCCAGGGGAGAAAATGATGGGATAAAAACATGCTATGATAATAAGCAATGGGATTCACAACATTTAGACCTCCCTCCTTTACAGGTAAATACAAAGCCTCTCATTTAATAGGAGTCAGGTGGCTGTCCCATATAATCTGAAAAAAAAAGACTTAAAACAGTTGTTTCTAATTAATAAAGAATGGGGTAGACGTTGCTCAGAAAAGTAAATGAAGGCAACAAGAACGTTTTTACCAGTGCCACGTTTTTCTTCTTAGTCTGTTGCCACTTCCTATATTGCAGTACTATTTGTTTACCCACCTCTAGTTTCATTTCCCAATTCCTTAAGCCCATATTCTCATGACCAAAAGTGATCCCTAATATCATTATAGGATCACCTGTTACCTGTATCCCTTCAATATCTGTAACCTGTGGAGTAGATGCACTCAGGGTATATCCTCTACTTTTAATTTTATTGATACTTGATCCTGACACTGCTGAATAGTTCTGTATATTACAAAGGGCTTGTTTTCCCAAGTTGACACCAACCACTAACAGGCAGACATCATCTGTGTAAGCATCCATCTTAATTACTAGGGCCATTTGTTGTGGTTTGCAGCCTTTAATATCACCATCTCAGTCCAGGTAGCATAATAAGGGGTCCAAACAAAAACATATTACAGGGGCCTATAGGGCACACCTGTCATACTCCTCTCCTAATAGGCACAGAGCATCCAGAATATCCACTGATTAACAATACTGCAGAGGCACACTGATAAATGCACATAAGCCAACCAACAAATAGATGTGGAATATCATAAGATAGGAGAGTGTGTTTGAGAAAACTACGTGAAATTTTCTCAAAAGCCTTCTCCTGATGAATTGACAATACATAGCCATGTAGAGCATCCTGGTTCCCTAATTTGGTCATTTCCCATAAAAGAATTACATTATCCAAAATTGATTTGTTTTTAACTGCACATGTTTGTGCTGGGGTAATGATGCTGGGTTCCAAAGTAGCCAACCTGGAATTTAAGATTTTCATCAATATCTTCATATCAGTATTTAGCAAACTCAAAGGTCTCCAATTACTTATATCCTATCACCTTTTTTAAATAAAAAAATCTGAATAGCAGTTCCCAGTCTAGCATCCACTGATTGATGACCTAGAATCCAATTATATACAACTTCCAAAATATCAATGAGATCACAAATATACGTAGTATAGAATTCTGAAGTAAGACCAATAAGTCCAGGAGCTGTGTCATGTTTAAGTGCCTTAATAGCCTGTTCAATTTCAGAGCACTGAATGGGCAGTATTAAAGGGCCTGTAAGGTCAGAGGATACTGGGGTTCTGTCCATGGAAAGGAGATACTCCTGAGTTTGCAAAGGACATGTGGGTACCTTAGAACAAAGAGAAGTTAAATGTGTGTCAATAACTTGTAGAATTTGCTTACTAGTGTGAATGTCTACTCTGGTAGACGTGTATAAGACACCCATAATTCTAGAATGTAGCCAAGATTTACAGCTTTCAAATATGTCCCCAAAGTCACCTTTGCCTGGTGTGCACACCCTATGTTCCTTCAAAAGGGAGTGGGCTCTACAGTACTGTAGTGACTCCATGTCCTGTTTTAAATTCTGTATTTGAGTAGTGTAATTACCATGACCTTCATTGTGTAGAGACATTACTGTGGCCAACTGGGACTTTAAAGTCAAATATCTCCTATACTGTGTAGTATGAACTTGAGATGCATGGGACTGAAAAACATGTTGGAGCTCAATTTTAGTGTCAGCCCACCATGTGCTGAGATCAGTTTCCATACATGCCAATGTTTTCTGGGCAAGAAGAGTGTCAACAATAGAGTTGTGGATGTCCTGATTATCCATTAAGGTGTTGTTCAGTTTCCAGTAACCCTTTCCATAAGGATGTCTATCCTGTAAACTTACTTCCATGTATAGAATTCCATGGTCAGAAGTTTCTATGGGGCGTACTGTGGCCTCCTGAATCTTAATATGCTTGGATGAAAAAAAATTATCAATTCGAGTGGTAAGAAGCTCTTTGTGATATGTGTGAACCCCTTGTGGGTGTAGACTTCTATAAGAGTCCACAAGTTCAGTCACCAGTAAACTGTTTTTCAAACAGGAAGTGTCACTGTAATCCTTTGTAGTATTCTTGCCTTTATCTGCTTTAGTAAGGGGGCAATTAAAATCCCCACCCCAAAGCACATCTTGAGAGGTCAAGAGAAAAGGTTTAATTAGAAGAAAAAGATCAACCCTGTCTTTTTTTCCTTGGGGTGCATAAATATTGAGTAGTCACCATAATGAGTTGTCAAATGAAAAATCAATCAACTGTGCCCTCCTCAAAGAAATGTCTAAAACCCTAGTAATAGTAAAACCTATCTCTCAAAAAGGAATCCCCACCCAATCACAAGTGTCCAACCCAAAAGAAAAAAAGATGGACCCCATCACCACAATTTCTGTGCAGCAGTTACCAAGGATTTGGAACTAAGTCTAGTATCTTGCAAAACACAGATATCAAACTGAGAGTCCTTCAAGATGGAAAGGGTAACAAGTCTTCTTCTAGATGCTTTTAAACTGTTTGTATGCAGAGTGGTCACCCGCAGCAGTGAGTTAGAATCCATGAAAAGTTATGGAATGAACCAGTAAGTAACTCATTTCCTCCTAGAACTTCTTCTAGATTGTACCCTTAATTTGTTTCCTCTGTCACCAGGGGGGTCCGTAGATTTAACAGTGTCATCTTTGGAATCCGAAGCGATCATATGCTGTGAGGAAATTGTGGAGGAAGACTGAGAATCCTCCCCTAGGTCTGATTCTTGAGAGCCTGTCCTCAAAACTGCATACCTGTTAGAAGTTGTTACCACTGGAGATGTCTTAGAAGTCTTCATAGGCTTAGAAGCAGAGTGAGCTACTCAAAAAGGCCATTTTTTTGTAACCACTGGTTGATCAGGAGGTGGCATAACAGTGGATGCAAGGTCGATATCAGGGACCATGACAACTGAAGTGTCCATTTGTATTACTGTGTCTGGTGTGGGGCAATTGGTAGCTATCCTCTCGGGGGGATGGACTTCCGTACAAGGCAGATCAGGTTGAGGAGGCAGCTGAGAAGCTACTATAGTAGCAGGGATTGCCTCTGAGGCCCTTAGGTCAGAGTCCAAGGGGGGGTCAACAGACTGTGCATTTGATGGTTGTTGCCTGGAGTGATCAATATCTGTTCTTTGGGCATTAATAATAATATCATCCTGGTTCATCCGGTCCGACCTGTTGTGCATGGCTCGTGGGCAAGCCCTATATTTATGGCCAGTATCTTCACATAAGTCGCATTTCATTTCTTCAGTACAGTCCTGGCAGGTATGACCAAAACCTAAACACAGATTACATTTCAGTTTGTCACAGGCTGAACTGAGGTGCTGGAAATATCCACATTTGAAACAGGTCTTGGGCTGGCCTGGGTAGAAGCAATGCCCTCTGTCTGATCCCAAAAATAAACTGCTAGGCAGATGGACAGGGCCTACTGCCACCATTTTAAGCTTTACTTTGAATTTCCACCCTCCAGTCCATACATGTTCTATGTCACAAAATTGGTTGGGGTGCCCCCACCACATCACAGCATTGAGTAAGCCAGTGAGTAATATCATGAGCAGACACTCCTTCATTCCTAAACAGGATGGTAACAGTTTTGAAAGCAGGCCTAGTCATGGGGATAGCCTGAAACGGCAGCCAAAGTGCAGAGTATTGCAATTTATCAAATTTAGCCCAGAATCTGTCAAGGCCTTGTAGCATCTTTTTTTTTTTTTTTTAAACATATTTATTCGTTTTCAATAAAACAAACAATGAACAAACATACACTACAGAAACCTGGCCATGCCAGGGACACAGCCTAAAACTGGCTGTGTAAACTATGTACAGCCCCTATGTACAATCACACTGGGGTGCCACCCCACATTATAGCTCAATTCAAACTCAGTAGTGCTTTTAAATATGATACTGCCCATTGTTAGAAACACCCATCCCTACTTTATATCACTCCTCCCCTATATGCCCATTGACAGGTGTATAGCATCCTAGGGCCCCATGAAGCCTGAATCACCCGGACGGCTTCCCAGTGTGTCCCCTGGAAAGAGAGAAGAGTCCCCATTCCCTTGAGCCCCTGCAGACCACAACATTATCCCTATTATCTTAATAGTGAACCCAGTATGGCCGAAGTTTAGCCATCTGGGAAGCTACAAATCCAACATTATACAAAGTATTGGAAAAATTAAAGAAAAAAAAATAACATGTTACACCTGGCACATTACAATATAAAGATTAGGCAATCCAGCATATATCTCTTTGCTAGTCATCCCCTGACAGACAGACCTGGGTTCCAGTATCTGTAGCTTGCTGAGAGTAGATCGCATCTAATATTGCCCATCTTTTAGCATATAACTCCTGTCTTCCCTCAGCAAATAAATGTCTCTTTATCCTAGCCAGTACCCCCAGCAGTTCTCTCACCCATTGTTCATATGCATAAACCAGATCATCCTTCCAATGCTTTACTATAGGCATGTATACAGGCCCCATTAAAGAAAGGTGAAATTTGGGCACCTTCCCTCTATCTGGGAAAAGTCACCCAGAACGCATACTTCTGGAGTCATAAATGCTGAATAATCCAGCATTGGATCCATGCGCTGTTTAATCTCCCTCCAAAGGGGAGAAATTTTACTGCAACCCCACATGACATGTAGCAAGTCACCCACTTCTTTCTCGCACCTGAAACACAGATCTGTCTGTCTCAACCCTCTAGCATATAGCTTTATAGGGGTATAGTATATTTGTGAACCACAAATCTGCAAATTCCTGTATTTGGGTATCACATTGTATTTAGTAGCCTTCCAAATAATTTCCCATCTTAGATTTTTAGGAGCCATCACCTTATCCCAGTAGGGATTTGAGTAGCAGTATTTGGGCCCAGGAAGTCCAGAAGAAGCCTGTAAACTTGTGAGAGTGGGTTAGCTTTCCAGAAGACTTCCCTTAAGCTCCTCCACGAGAGGGAGCAGTCTGAAAAGCCCCCCAGTCCCTTTCAGAACCCTGCAATCATTTGTCTAAGCTGTAGCCTTTGAAAAAAAGACAATCCCTCACATTGTGGTGGCAATATTATTTATCTCCTGCTGAGTATCATTCAATCTTAAACCACCCAGATAATTAGACCACTGATGTCCAAGTACCTGACCCCCTATAACAAGGTTTGGATTACCCAATATGGGCTGATCTCTGGATCTCATTTGACTACACCTCTGTGCCGGAGTAAGAAAGGCCCACCAGGCCTCCAGGGTTTTCCTAATTGGATTCCCATACCCCTCCCTAAACAACTCTTTTTTGGGCCTTGCATATAGCATCAATTCAGGGGAACAGCCAGAGCTAAATAACAGTTGCCTCTCAATTTGCAGCCATATAGGAGCATAATTTCCCCCATCATCGCTATCCGCCCATTGAGCCATCAGGCCTAACTGGCCTGCCACATAGTAAGCATGGAGATCGGGTAGTCTAATGCCCCCCTCCTCGTATGGCAAATGCAAGACCTTATGGTTTATCCTGGCTGGTTTGTTATTCCATAAAAATCCTGAGATTAATCTTCTAATTGAACTAAACCACTTCACAGGGATATTATAAGGGGCTAAATATACCGGGTATAACAACCTTGGTAGGACATTCATCTTAATGAGGCCCAAGCGCGCCGTAAAATTCAAAGGTAACTTATTCCACCTTACCATGTCCCCTTTAATCACCGATATGATCCCCCCCACATTAACCTCCACCCCGGACTATTGGTTTACTGTAATCCAAATTCCCAGATACTTTAATTTGTCGATGTTCCACCGTACTCCCAAGGATGAGAAGTCTGCCTTAAAAATATGTGGAGTCAGGGATAGGATTTGTGTTTTGGTAAGATTTAACTTGTAGTTAGAGACCTTAGAGAAATGATCTATTGAGTCTCTTACTCTCTCAAAACTGGATACTGGATCTCATAAGTGAAGGAGTATATCGTCCACGAAAACTGAAAGTTTTAGCTCCATTCCCCCAATCCTTTCGCCCCTCTCCCTGGCATAAAGCCCACTTGCTCCTGACTAATTAGACTCGGTGCAATAGTCAAGATCCTATTTGCCAAAATTTTGGTAAGAATCTTAATATCTTGGTTTATTAGTGCTATAGGCCTATAGTTACCTAGTACCTCCCATGGCTTATCTGGCTTGGGTATTAGGGTAACATACACCTGGTAAAGTGGTGAATGGAGAATTCCTTCCCTCATTATGGTAAGGAAAAACTCGTGAAGTATAGGGAGTATAGTCTGAATATGAGTTTGGTAAAATTTAGCAGTGCGACCGTCCGGCCCTGGCGATTTACCTAGAGGAAGAGACCGCACCACATCGACAATCTCCAATGCTCTTATTGGGGCTTCCAGTTCCTTAACTTGGGCAGGATCTAAACTAGGCAGCTGAATATCTTCTAAGTAACTATTAATCTCTTTTTCCCCCACCAGGTCTCTAGCTTGGTAAATCTCTGCAAAAAACGATGCAAATGCCTCAGCCATTTCTTGAGGGTCAGTAACTAGCTTCCCTTCATGCTTGATTGATGTAATTGTCCTACTTGCCTCCCATTCTTTAATTCTGGCTGCTAGAAGACGCCCCAGGACATCACCCTGTAATAGATACTTGGCGTTAATCTTATTTAGCCAGAACTCTGTTTTCCCATGGAGGATTTCTGACAGTTCCCCTCTCAAACTTTTAAGTTCCGCATCTATTTCCCGAGGACCCTTCAAGTTAGACAGAGAGTTTATCGCCCGACCAGGAATTCTTCTTTTGGCCCTCCTAAGCGCCTTGACCCTTGCCACCCAGACCCCTAGCTGCCCTAGCGCATAAAAACTTACAAGTAGGCCAAGCTAGCCTTTATCCTTCAGTGTGGGAAGCTGGGACCTAATCGATCTCCTGTAGGGCCCCCTAGCTCGTCCCTTCTCTTATCCTCTGTTAAAAGCCTATCGTGGAGCCTCCACCTATATGATCTAGGCAGCATGGGTCTTGGTTCCCACTGCAACTGGATGAGAGAGTGGTCTGAGAGGGTCCTACCCTCAGTCAGCATTTCTCTAATTTCTGCAAGAGCCTCTCTATTAACCAAAAAAAAGTCAATTCTAGTGTAACTCTTATGTGCTGCCGAGTAAAATGTCATGTTAGGTCCCCGGTTTGGAAAATTCTTAATTGGGTCAACTAGAGCTGCTGCCTCCATGAACTTAGCAAGTGCTAACTGGGCCTTGGACTTCGGCCCACTATGTGAACGTAACCTATCCTCCTTGTTATCAAAATATATATTCCAGTCCCCAGCCAGAATGAGTGAATGTGAGGGAAGGGTAGCTATTTCCCCTTCTATTGAGGCAAAGAATTCCGGGTCGGGGGGGTTGGCTCATAAATGGATGCCACTGAGATTGCCTTGTCAAGCAGATTGCCCGACACGTAGATCCCCCTACAGTCTTGCCTGGTTAACACTTGGGTCATTTCAAATGGGCTGGACTTCTTGATTAGTATCGCTACTCCCCCAGAGGCTCTGTTCCTACCCGCTCCATACACCTGCCCCACCCATCGCTTCCTGAGACCATCTAATTCTTCTGTCAATAAATGTGTCTCTCGTAGTGCTACAATGTGCACCCCTCGTTGTTCCATATACCGCAGCATAATCATTCTCTTACGTCAACCCCTAAGCCCTTTTACATTCCAAGAAATTATTTTAAGATATGCCATCTGTAACCTCAAAGTTTTTCACAAGAACCCAAATATTGTGCCTCTCTAAGGTCTGCATTCCCATTGTTCCCTTGCTAGGACTCTCTCTCTTTCCACCCCTGTTCCCCCCCTTTGACCCCCAGTCCTTAGACCGACCAACCATCTGAAATTGAGTCATGGATGAACCCGTTCCCTTACCTCCCCTCAGCCCCATCCATTGACATGAAAGCCCAGGATCTAGCCCTTGACTCCCCCAGAGGCATAGAATTCCAGATCCCATCTTCTCTGTACTCTATCATCCCCTTATATTCCTCAGATAAAAAGAAAAAGTAAACAACTTGAAAATTGGGGGATCTCCTCAAGCCCTCTGGAAAGTTATATGTCAAACCACCCTTACTCCACTCTGGGTTTCTTGCACCCGAGTAATACCCTCCTTGCTTGTGCTGAAAGGGTCCCAAACCCATGGGCCAGTCCCTGGTCCATCTTGCCTCAAAACTGGCATGCTTTATAGCTAGTAACACCCATTAATAAGTAGAGCCCCACCTATTTGACCCTTTCTCTGTAGAACACAATCCTCATCATCCCCTTTAACCAATTCCTTCAGTACTTCAGGGACTGGAAAATATTTCTGGGTCTAGTAACATAGATAATATGCTAACCAATCCCTTCCCTATAACCATTACTTAACACATATAAATCTTGTAGTTTAACTTTTTACGACCCATCCAAGTCTAGTAACTCAACCTTCGCTAGTCTCTTAAATGTCCAGATTCAGGCCAGAAGCAATGAATCCACCAGCCTTAAACTTGTAAGCCCCCCTGTCCTTTTTCCATCACGGCCCTCAAGGGGGTTCGACCTCCCATGCCCACCAACAGTCATGATGGGGGTTTGAATAAGTCTGGGAGCTCAGCTCGAAGCCCCTCCAACGCATCCTTCACCGTAAGAAACTTCTTTTCTCCAGTCTGAAGGTGCACCACCAAAGTAGCAGGGAACTGGAGCCGAAATTTTATCCCTGCCAGATAAAGCTTCTTCTTGATATCAGCGTACTCCTTCTGCTTTTCTCTGATCGCCGGCGTTTGGTCCTGGGAAAACCATAGTGAAGCGCCATTCCATTGCAGAGGCTTTTTTTGTCTGGCAGCCAGCAGCACATGGGATTTTTCTTTATAATTAAGGAATCTTATGATAATAACTTGGGGCCTCGCCCCCGGCGGTGGCATCTCCCGTAATGCCCGATGAGCTCTTTCCAGATTGTACCCCTCCCCAAACGGCGTGGGGCCTAACAGTTTTAGTAGGAGCTCCTGTATGAATGAGACACAGTCTGGGCCTTCAGCCCTCTCTGGTAGCCCCGCCAAAATCAAGTTATTCCTACGGTTCCTTGATTCCTGATCTTCCACCCTCTCTTCCAATCTCTTTAACTTTTTCCTAATCGTCCCCATCTCTTGATCTATCACCAAAGCCTTCCTCTCTTGCGAGTAAATCCGGGCCTCAGCGTCACCCATTCTTTGTGCCAAAGATTTCAATGCTGGCTTAACCTCCGAAAAATTCAACACCAAGCCTTGTAGCAATGCCTTAATCTCCCGAATGTCATCACCACCTGTGCTCGAGCCCCTTTCTATCACTACTTCCTCTCCCTGCTCTGGTATGGTGGGCGACTGAGATTTAGGCCATTTGGTAGCTGGTGCATGCCCCACCAGGGGTTCCACAAAGTCGGATTCCATCCTCCAGCAAGGGCGCCGCCTAAGCTTGCTGATGCACCACTGATAGGAATAGACTCGACGGTTTAAAAAAAATTTGCGGTTCTATGCCGCCTGACCAGGAGGAAAACCCACATTCTCACCGGAGCACTTATTGACTAGAGTAGACACTTTTCGGCCGTCCTGGAGCACAGGGATTTTAAACTTTAAGCCGCGGGCCTCGGAGACGATCGGGACACGTCCTACCCGGTCAGCTCATCACGTGACTCTCCAAGGCCTTGCTGCATCTTAAAACTCACATCAAACATATTGTCACCTGACATATGTGTATGTGCATATATTTCATTAGAGAAAAAAACATTGAGCATTTAATCAGAGTCCTGCCCCCATATACTCTGTCAGAAGGGTCCTCCAACCTTCCAACATATTGAAGTCTGACAACATTTTTCCATTAGGCAGGCAAAGGGTGTGTATTAAAATGATCTTGCCTCTGAAAATTCGTCCAAGTGAGCCTTGCTCTGTCAGCTGCTGTTGGTAAGGGCTATTCCTGATCTTTCTGATCCCCTCCAAGAGTGTTCTGCGTTGGCAGGTATCGAGCCATCAGAAGGCCCCAAGTTTGTGGGTTCGTCTGGAACCCTGTGCTGAGTCCAGAGGGGTGAAAGAACCACATCCTTTGAATGGAGAGAGATATCAAACTCATCTACAAAGGCTGAATTTGCAGCCTGACTGTGTTCCATAACCGTAACTGTGGAGGAAAGGTGTGGGACGGGGTTCTGAAGGTTCCAAGAAGGAGAAAATGCTGGTTGTAAAACAACGCCATGAAGTGGCAAAACTTCGGGGTCAGGAATCCATTGCCCTCTACCAGCTGCCTTCCACCTGGCACTTTTGAGCAAGTTCTCTATAGACCATGCAGTCTTTTTTTCCCCAGACCCAAGAGGCTTATTAACAGTTCCAGCATGGCCCTTTCATAAGAAAGGTCATGATCTAGATTTAAGTGGAACAGTAAACATTTTTACATTTACAGTTTCTTCCTCTTGCAGGAACAAGCATGGTCTAAAGTAGAAGGCAACTCATTCAGGCATAATTCCAGATTGTTGGCGTGCTGCAGACTTGAGTCATCAGCCCTAGGAGCCAGTATTGTGTCAGTGTCCAGCTGACTTGGAGTTTGACAGACAGGCAGTGTCTTCTGTGAAGTTTCTGCATCAGACGCAGCATCAGTTTGAGTCTGCATAGTACAAGAAGACATCAGTACCTCCCACAAAAGAATTGTTTCCGAAATAGGAGCGTTGCTAGTCATCTGAACACATAAGTCCTGCATAGAGGCAATTACAGATAACATCATATTTCGTTTACGCTTTAGAACATCCCGTAACCAATCTTCCTCCATTTTCCCTTGTAACACAGACTCAGGCAAGACAGCGGTATGTTCTGCTAGGGTATCTGTGTCAGGCATAGATTCAGCAAGTTCCACTTCAGTCTCGGTGATGATCTCCCTTGCTGGACTTGCAGGGAGGGAAATCAGCTGCCCTGCAGGTACACTAGCTTCCATACTCTCCACCCGGTTGTTCACCATTTTGGATGTGTGGTGTCTCCTACCAAAAGAGTAGGGGAAGACTTTATTAAAGAAATCATACAGTACGAAACTCAAAATCACACATAGCAAAAAAAATACAAGCTGTTCCTGTAGTAATCATATGAAACAAATACAATAAAAAAAGGAAAGGACAAGCCTTGATGAAAGTCTTCAAGTAATTGGAAAGTCATAGTCAGTAATCCAGGGCAAATTCCGCCAAATAGGCTGCAAACGGACCCTACTGAGACTTTTAGATTCAGAAAAATAAACATCATGTAGGGATTTGAAAATATTGCCATACAAATCATAATAGGAAAGTTCATGCTGTTGAAGACTGAACAAACATCTAGAATGCTAGATAAACAATTTGATAACAGCAAAAATTACAGTCAATGTACTTGTGTCCCAAATATCCCAGTTGCTAGGATAACTGCCATACATAAGTTCCGGATATGTAAGTTGTAAAAAAAAGAAAGACGGGACTTGTCATAAAGGAATTTCCAAAAATCAACAATATAAGTACAAGCAAAATACAAATGCAGAAGGGTTTCTGATTGATTAATGCACCAAGGTCTAGAACAAATACGTTCCTCCACCCGTTTAAGTTTTTGATTAGCCTTTACATTCAGTTTTTCAAGACAATTAAGCCAGTGATGATCTTTAAATTTTTGTGGGATTCTCTTCTCATTCAGAAAGGTTAATAAGGCCTCTCTATACGTTACTGGACATTTTGGAAAGATGTCCAACTCACTAAAATGATTCTCCATAACAAATACCTGTACATATAACTGTTTTCTAGATTTTGAAATCACAAGTCTACTAGTGATCCCCCATTACCGAAGCTTGACAAAGACCTCACGTAGATACAATGGAGAAGTGGCTACCTGCTTAATGTGATGTAAATGACCCAAATCCCAAGCTACAAACCAGGGTGATATGGTTTGAATAAAAAAACCACACCAGTATTTATCAGGGGAAATGAACAAAGGTTTCAAATTAGCATGCAAAAACTGACAGGAAAAAAAACCAATACAGGGTTAATCATTTGTTGCCCACCTTGATTGCGAGGTAAATATAATACATTTCTTTTGATGGGATTAAGACGACTCCCCCAGAAGGACTGGAAAAATAGGCTATACAATTTAACCTCCCTTGACTTGGGAAAAGGAAAAACAGAACTAAGAAACAAAGAAAGAGGCACGAGGTAAGTCCTTATCAAATAAACATGTTTGCAATAACTCATTTTCATCTTATTCCAGTTCTGAACCATTTGCTTACCAATTAATAATTTCTTGTCCCAGTTTGCAATATCCATTTGGGACAACCCATATTCAAAGCCCAAGATTTTTAAAGGACCTAATGTATAAGAGAGACCGGCTATGTGATCAGTGGGAACAACCTGACCACCCAGGGGCTTCCCAGTACTTTTTGACAGGTTCAAACTGGTTCCTGAGAATGTACCATAAGTGGTACAAACAGTCAGCACCATTTCATCAGACTGGGTATTCCCAACCAAAAGAACTACATCATCCGCATAGGCCAAGGCAGTGTAAGGAACCGTAAAATTCGATATCTGAATTGGAGCAATACCGGGTGTGGAATTGAGAAGCCTTAATAAAGGATCTATACTAAATACATATAAAAGGGGACTGATCGGACACCCTTGTCAAACACCTTTCTTAATAGGAACATGAGGGCCTAAAAAAACATTAATACAGGGGCGAACAGTAGCAGTACGATAAAGGGCCTGCAGCCATTTTAAAAAAAGTGGCAGGGATACCATAATGGAGTAGTACATGTCATAAGAAGACATGAGCCACATTATCAAAGGCTTGCCTCTGGTCTAGGGAAAGAACATAACCATCCAGTGGTGAAACAGAATCATGAAAAAATAGATCCCATAATAAAGGTAGTTGATCTGTAATTGAGTTCCCAGGCACAGTACAAGATTGTGCCGGAGAAATCAAGAACTTTGCCACTGTTAACAACCTCATGTTCAAAAGTTTGGAAATAATTTTAAAATCATTATTCAAGAGGCTAATAGGGCTCCAATTAGATAGATCCAATTTATCACCTTTATTCTTAAAGATAAAAATGAGAATTCCTGTAGTCATGTCAAAAGGTACATTTTGAGTCTGCACAATAGAATTATAAATTGAGGTTAGTTCTTCCAAAAGTTCACCATGTAAAAGATGGCAAAGGTCAGAGGTGAGTCCATCCAGACCAGGGGCTTTACCTTTAGATAAAGATTGAATGGTAGTAGCAACTTCCTGGGCCTGAAAAGGAGCCGTTAAGCCTAAAAGCTGATCTTGAGGTGCCTGAGGAACCTGAATTTTATCAAAAAAGGAAACAAAATCTAGAGGCTGAACTGGTTGGGCAGTAAATAAAGAAGCAGCATAGGCAGATGCAATGTGCAAAACACTACCCTGTTCAGTGTGGACCACTCCTTATTGGTCATAAAGTGCAGAAATAGTTTTAGCCTGTACCTTCTCCTGATGTCTAAGTAAGGGATAAGTAGTAGCAAATGGTCCCTGTGTACCATGTTGCTGCCGTGACTGAAGATCTACAGACAAATCCAAATGAAATTGCATCATCTTCTTCTGAAAATGAGCAATCTGGGCCAAAAAATCATGTCGGGTAAGTTATGAGAGGGAATACAAGTCTTGTAACTGTTTTCTGTCCTGTAAATACAAAAAATAAGTTCCCCTCCTAAAGTATCTGCTATGGGAAATAAGTAGGGAGCGCAGGTCTGATTTGGTTTCCAACCACCAAACCACTGGATCATCATATAAGGGATACAAGGATTTCCTACAGGCCAAAAAAGCGGAGATGAGCTGTAAAAAATCAGCATGCTGCAAAAGTCTGGAATTTAATCTCCAGTATCCAGGTCCCATAGGAGCAACTGCTTTGCCCAAGGAAACCATCAAAAGCCTATGGCTAGAATAAGTGGTTGGTTCCACAGAGACAGTCTGGAGTAACAAAGAAATAGACAGGAACAAAAAATCAATATGGGTAGATAATGCCCCTTTAAAAAAAGTTTGTTCTTGCACACCTGTATGTGAAAAAACAGCATCCTTAAGATGAGCATCTCGCACAGCCTTATTTAATGCAGCCATATCACCAAATATTTTTTCCATCATAGTGGCGGAACCCTGACCCCACTTACTCAATCCGCAATTAAAATCACCTCCCCAAATAACATAATGAGCAATGTGCAGAAAGGGACTGATTTGCTGAAAAAGAAGTGTACGCTCTGCTTTAGTCTGTGGTACATAAGTGTTAATTAGTCGAAAAAGGACTATGTCCAAAATGAAATCAAGTAACAATACTCTACCAGGGACGAGGTCCAACACTCGAACAATAGTAGGCTGAATATGGTGAAAATCAGCTTGCTGCAGCTTGATGCAACTTGTCAGTGTCAGTGGCTCAGTAGGTAGCACACTCACCTCTGAGGCTGGGAGATCAGAGGGATGTGGGTTCAGTTCCCACATCTTGCACTTGGGTTAATATCCCAGTACTGACACTGTAGTGCAGCATGAGAGGGGTGCTGCACTTCTGAGGTGCCGTCTTTCAGATGAGACGTTAAACCGAGGTCCCATTTACCTGGATTGGTGGTAGTTCAGGTGGATGTTCAAGATTCCATGGCACTTATCGAAAAGAGTAGGGGAATTTCCCCAGTGTCCTGGCCAAATTTCCCTCATTCACTAAAAAATACCACCAACTGCTTAATCTGGTTCAATGTCAGTTGGCATTCATCTGTATCCCCCTCCCCTGGGTCGTGCCTGAAAATAGGCAGGATTTGTCTAGTGCACTTACCCGGTCAACAAAAACAAAATAAATAAAAAAATAAAAAAAAGGATACAACCCCCATGTAACATTCTGGGCCAATCGACCAAAAGGAAATCCCCAAGAGCCATGCTTTAGTTGAAAGAGTAAGTTCTAGAGTAGTGTGAAGCCTAGTATCTTGTAAAAGAAAGACTCCGGGAGGGTAAGTCTGTAAAAATGAAAACACCACACTCTGTTTAACAGCATTCTTAATACTATTGACGTTAGACGTCAAAATTAAGAATGGAGGGGAAAAAGACATTTTGTAAAAAAACAGGGGAGACTAAATCAACACTTTTTCTTTCTGGGCTTCCCTTTCTGATGTGAGGGTTGTGAGGGGTTTTCACCTTCATCAGGTATCAACGAATCAGAGGCATCTTTGGGTAGAATAGAGTCTGCTGAGGAACACACCGAATCAGTGTCGGAGTGATCAGCGTCCAAAAAAACTGAAAATCTATTGGCGGAATCATGCAGTGAAGTTTTAGGCATTTTAGGGGTAGGTAGGGCCCCAGTAGACCATTTCCTGGTTGACATTCTCCTCTCAGGAGGATCTTCAACTTCATGGGAGGGGCATGGAGCCAGGTAGAACCTCAGTAATACTGGTGGGTACTGAGGCAGCTTGCAAAAAGGGGGGTTTTCTGGTGGTTCTACAAATGGAGGAGGAGAAGTCTTCTGCAAAACTGGAACAGGACAAGCCACAGACACATTAGGGGTGGAGGGTCTGGGGCAGAAGGAACAGGCAACTTGGAAGGAGGAACATCCTCTGCTAACTGTGTGGTAGATGCTTTATTAAATTCCCTCTGGGCTAAAGTAACTAAGAGACATTGCTCCTCCCCATCAGCAGAAGAGGATTTCCTATGAGCAGCCTCAGGACAGGCCACATAAACATGTCCTTCTTTCCCACAAAGGTTACAACAAACTGAGTTGGAACATTGACCACTAAGATGACCAGTCTTGTGACAAAGGGAACATTTCATCTGGTCACAAGCACTACTAATGTGACCTGGGAGCCCACATTTATAACAAGTCCTCGGTTGACCAGGATAAAACAGAACACCTCTATCCCTACCTAGAAAAAAACTATTAGGGAGATGGTGGAGACCCCCACCGTCTGAGCGTAAAAGCACCCTAATTCTCCATCCTCCAGTCCAGATTCCCTCAGAGTCAAATATGACTTCTGGGTGACCAGTTACAGTGCAGCGTTGTTTAAGCCAAAACAGCAAATCGGTAACACTTACCCCTTCATTTCAGAAGAGAACTGTAATGGTTTTGTGAGCACGCCTGGTAAGAGAAAGAACCTCAAAAGGGGCCCACAAAGGGGTGGTCTTCACCTGGTGATAACGTGCCCATAACTTGTCTAGGCCACTCCCCAGTTTAAAGCTGACATCAAATACATTCTCACTGGACACATGAATTAGGGCATACAATTCAGAAACATTAAAATGTAAACTGTTTTTTAATAATGTACGACCCTATCAGGAAAGGTATCTAGACCCGCTTTATATATGAGGTGAACAGCATTATGAAAAAGGGATGCAAAAGGCCGAGGGGTTTTAGGAGGGGCAGGAGGAGGGAGCTGCTCCTCCACACCATGAGAGGCCTGTGGACAATTCCTAACAGCAGCTGGAATATTTCTAGAAATATCCGAAAAATCAGAAATGTCACTAAGTTCAGCTGCCTCTACCTCACGTAGTGGAGAACTAGCCCTTGTTGTACTAAGCGGCTGTAAAACTGGAGTTTGAGAAAGTTCCAAATCTGAAGGTAAGTGGAGAGGAGAATGCAATAAATTGTCCTTAGCTGGAGGAGGTTCCTGCTCAGGAGTGGGCATAGGTAAAGCAGGTAGAGAAACCCCAACAGTCAATGCAGCAGCTACAGTCACAGGGTTAGTACTTACAGTCTCAGATATAGTACGAGTAGAAGAAGAAGGTGATAGCTTGACTCCCGGAATTTTAATGGGTGCAAAGCCTGAAATCCAAGTCCCAATATAAGGGGACCACACCCAGCCTGCAGACTGCAATGAGTCTTCCATGGTTCAGGGACCTCCTTCCAAAACAGGAGCATCATCCCAGCTAAGTTTGCTGGGGCACCCTTTACGAGTAACTCGCTTCATGCGAGGTTTGTCCAGAGCAGTGTTGAAAGAAAAAACAGTAGTAGCAGCTTGATCCTGTCCTGAGCGGTGAAAGACTATGCTCGGCTCAGTCTGAACCTCCGTTTGGTCTGTGACCATGGAAACAGACTGCTTAGCATCAACAACAAGTCCAGGAGCCACAGCCGTAGCCACCGAACATTTTGATTGAAACCGCTCCAAAAGTTCCTTTTTCTTCAGTAAATACTGACTTTCTTCCAACTGCAACAGCTTTTGCAGCTCAACGTTAGTAGACTCCACAGTGAGCAATACAGACTCAACTGAGCAATCCAAAACAGGCAAAGCTGTTGAGCAGATAGCCTCCAAAATTTGCTCAGACTCAATAGCTTCAGCAGGAGCATCCATCGCAAACAGCGTCATAGCCGAGGAGGAGACAGGCTCCTCGACCTGCTGCACGTCCATCTCCTCAGTCAGCAGTACAACAACTGACTCAGCCATCCTTCAACGGCCAAAAAGGACCCCCTAATGATGAGTAGGGGAATTTCCACAGTGCCCTGGCCAAATTTCACCCCCATTCACTAAAAATACCACCAACAGCTTAATCTGGTTCAAGGTCAGTTGACATTCATCTGTATCCCCTTCCTGGGTCGTGCCTGAAAATAGTCAAGAATTTGTCTAGTGTACTTACCCAGTCAACAAAAATTAAATAAATAAAATAAATACATTTTCTGCCCAAATGAGTCTGGTGCACTGCTTTCTTGCTGCTTTGAAGGCAACCCAATTGGCTTTAGATTTTGTCTTGCGGGCTTTTTTCCATAGGTGATCTCTGTGATGTAAGATGGATTTCAACAGGTTGGAGAACCAAGGACAGGCTTTTTTCCTAGCCCTTAGTTTTGTCAGTGGGGCATGTTTGTTAATAACCTCCAAAACAAGGTTGAGGAAGTGGGTATATGCCTCAATGACTGTTGGAGCAAGGTAAAAATCTTGCCATCTGATCCCATTCAGATCAGACAGGAACTGAGATATTGAATTTGCGGAAATTCCTTCTGCAGGTAAAATTAGGTGGACTGGTTGTCTATGGAGAGTGCTTCACGCAGGCAATGGTGCTGTGGTCACTAATGTCCTTATGAAATACCCCAGTGTAAGCAATTTTATGGGGTCTGTTGGAAAATATTAGCTCCAGGAGAGTGTTGTGCCCAGGATTCTTAATATTAGGGTGGGTGACATCACAGATTAGTTGTCTCAGTCTATGTCCATCACATAAATTTTTTGGAGGTTCACATCAATGAGAATTCCAATCCAAGCTGAAGTTGCCCATACAAATAAATTCAGTCAATGGTTTCTAGTATCCTGTGGAGGTGGGAAATTATCCCCAGTTCACCAGAAGGGGGTCTGTAGCAGCCTGAAATGTAGATTGACACGTTAGCCGATATAGACGTTTTTAAGGTGAAAATTTCAAATTCCTTGGGCAGGGTTGTGGCTCGAAGGCAAACACTGTGTGCTAACTATTTTAAAACCTCTTCAGTTTCATGAACTCCGATACTCTCGTCTTTGTGCAAAAATACAAAATGTTTATTTACTCAAGTGGTCTAAGAAAGCACATAAAAGACTCACAGAATGTCCAGCATATCTAAAGTACAACAGACAATTAAAGAAAAAAATATGTAGGAAGTAGGCTCGGCAACAGAATTCAAAAATTCAATTCAATAGTTCAGCATCCCAATATGGCACTTCTCAGACCTGAAAATTAGCCATCATGATCTTCTTGGAGCAGTCACCTTCTAACATATCCTGGTATCAAATGCATCTTGACTGCGGTCCATCAAATCTCTGCCCACTTTTTCCATTGCAGAAAGGCCCATGACCATCTCAGGGACCTGTAGATTCAGAACATCACTGTATGAAGCTTGAAGGCATCATCAGATGGAACTAGTCACTTTTAATGATGAAGCACTTGTACAAGCAGCACAAAGCCATCTCCTACTATCTGATGCTGCATACAAGCCGTGACAGTGTCAGAGTATCCATGCTTCTGACAATAGACCTGTGGCAACTAATTGACGGCCTGATCATGATTCTAATCTATTAATTCTCAGACTTTGTCAAGGTGAGCATCCTCCAAGTCATGAAAAAATCTCAAGCCTCCCCAAAACTTGAAAATAATCTTGGACCAGTGCATCGGTAATAAAGTAAAATGCTTTTCCACTTTATTCAACTTTTTTAACTCCCATCTCTGCAACCTCCATCCCCATGCTACCCTATTTTTTCTGCCCTTCTGAATCTCAGGCCCTTGTTACCTCTCACTGCAGTACCTCCATGGGTCATACTACCTTCTCTGTCCTTTACCATCTCCCTGTAGCAACCGTCATACCCTCATCCACCTCTACCTCCACTTGTGTTGCTCTTAAGCAACTTCTCAGCCACCATTTTGCTCCATCCTGTTCTAGCTCTTAGTACCTGTCTACTTATCCCTTGTAATTCCACTGTTCTGCCACCAGATTAAGTGGTCAGTTGTTACCGCTCATAATTTGCACATTCTTCATATTATTTGTACTATTGTTCATTTTGTATCGCTTGACTGTTTCCCACAGTTACCTGTGATTATATTCACTCCTTGTACTTTTCATCTGGGTCACACCTAGAAATGACCTACAGCTCGGTGTGTCTTTTCTGGTCACAAACTTGTACACAGGTGAATAAATAAATGAATACATAAATAAATCTGCCTGCCATTTTCAACTTTCAACTTGCCTCATCCCTTCACACAAAACATCCCAAACTCAAAATTTAAATACAGTAAATTTCAGGTTTGCTTAATCCTCCACTGGATCAGGTTGAGCCTCCCTTGAGGATAGCCTTTACATTTCAAAAACACTGTTCTAAGGCTTTTCAAACATGCAACACAGGCAGTGAGTGGGAACACTGCCTGTGTCAGTCAAGCCATCCCACTTCTACCGGTGCTAAGGCAGATGCTGTTGAATGTAGAGAAGGTGCTGTTCTTGCACTGCAATACTCATATTTCCAGTATTCTGCAATCTGCAGACTTTGGAAATGCCACCATCCTGAAGCCACTTTATAAATGTGCCCAGTAATCAGTACTTGAAGATGGGCATGATCAGATCCAAAATTTAACCAATCTTTTAATAAGATGGGTACATGGAATGCAGATGTTAAAGTCATAGTTATCTAAGGCACAACATGAAACTCAACAGAGACCCGGTGTTGCTACTACCTTGCATGGTAAACAGTCTGAGAAAACATGGAAGTAGTGCTGTGCAGAATGCAGAATTCTGCCTGTGAAATTAGTGTGGAGTGATCATTCTGCCAGTGGCATTTCTGCCAGAATTTCACTGGTTCTGTGGAATTGCACTTGCTGCAATCCACAGAATATTGCAGCATTTTTTCTGTGGCAATCACTCGACAACCATTTCTGCAGAAAACATTGCGATCCATGGAATAAAGTCCCATGGCAATACTGCAGAATAACTCATTCTGGATTTTTCTTCCACAGAATTGCACCATTCTGTTTCTGGCAAAATTCGACAGAATTTCAGAGGAGATTTTGAAAATTTAGTAAAATTTCATTCTGCTGGAATTTGAAAATTCCACACACCACTATGTGCAAGGTAAGTGAAAAAACAAAAAAACAATTCCACTTTGGAATGTTTTGTACCTGGTGAGAACTGAAGACATGGAGGAAAAGGAAGAGGAGGCTGATGAGGCAACAGGATTGCAGGCAGAGCTTGGTGGATGTATATTTGCAGACATCAAGCACCTTAAAATCATAGAAGAGCCCCCGCTCTACTACAGTAGCAAGGTTACTAACTGGTAAGCACTGACCTCAATAGCAACCAAATATGTGATGAGCTATCCACCCACAATTATCAGTATGGAACAGATATTTAATTCAGCACAGCAGGCGTCATTGTGCAGGACAGGCATACAAATCTGTCCCATAGAAATGTTGGTATGCAAACATTACTTAAAATGAATGCAGGGCACATTCTATGCAACACAATCATGTTAGCGTTCCTACCACATGAAGATGGTGGTTGTGGTGAAGATGAACCTAATGAGCATGAGATTGTCAGCATTGACAAAATGTCTTTTACTTAGGTGGATGAAGCATGGATGGAGAACTAACTACCATGTGGGGATGACTCCAGTCTGGAAGACTGTGAGGGCTACTTCCTTGATGAGGATGAAGCAGAAAAAGATACACATTTTTTCCATTATTTCATCCACATCAGTTCAATTCTTCACTTTATGATTTTATTTTTTTCATATGTCATTTTATTTTTCCCCAAGTTGTGCTGTTGTTTCCTGCATCCATCCAATTACCTGACTCTAGCCTCTCCTATGTGATGCCTAGACAAGCTATAAAATCACTGAACATTGCATAGTTAAATGCCAAGTTTGTCAACAATAGCATGGGCTACTGCCACCTCCACTGCATGCATCCAGACTGAGAAACCCAGACTCTTAATCCAGTGTAACACAGGCTCTTAGTCTGTCCAAATGCCATTGCCAGTCATGTAGACCATGCCTCCTCCAGCAATGAAAGCACCACCTCCTCCTTCTCATCTGAAGCAACACAATGAACCCCACTGTGACTAAAGTAAACCAAACAAACAAGAAAAAAACAGTCAGCATACATGAAGAAACTCATGGTTTATTGGAGTCAGTGAAATTAGCACAGTGCTGAACAAGCACCGACGCTCGAGGTCTACAGTGTGACCCTTCTTCAGATTATGTTTTATTTCAAGGACTAAATGCAAACCATTGTGTTGCTTCATGTTCCCATCTTTCCCCTGCACTGGCAGATTGACTTGTGTCCATGGGACCCTGTGTTTCTCCTTCTCCTCTGGGCTGCTTGTGTCCTCCACATCAACAAACAACATGGGCAACCACCGTCTCCACTGCATGCATTCAGTCTCCAAACTGAGAAACCCAGACTGTTAATACATTATAAATGTCATTGCCAGCCAGGCAGATAATGCCTCCTCCAGAGAGCAAGACACCACCTCCTTCTCTGGCCTGCTTGTGTCCTCCACATCCACAAATAAATGGGCCGCCCACTGCCTCCACCACATGCATTCTGACTGAGAAACCTGATGCTAGATTCACGAAGAACTGCGATCATGCAAAGTTTGCATTGCACAATGGAATGCGATTGCGCAACAGCAAAACAGTCCCATTCACAAAGGGTCAGCGCTGGTGCTAAACATATGGTGAATATCGCACAAAGCAAGCTGTGTAATGGGACAGTATTGTGTGCCACAAAGACATGCACAGGTTCGTGAACAGCACTGCACAGACTAGCATTGCTGTGAATAGCATTGCACAATAGCTCAATACACAGTGCTGCAGGTCAGAGGAGAACAACAGTTTGCATTACCCATGGATATCTGCAGATGGCTGCATATGTGTGATGCTGCAGAATGACAGCCAACATGGGGCATGGCTGGTAGTGCCACCAGGAGACAGCCAATAGGAATGGGCAGCATGGAGAACACACATGTGGGCACCGCAGTGGTGTATCACTGCTGAGGGCAGTTCAGAACTCACTAACAAGGGGCAAGGCAGAGCATGTGCTACAAGCAGTAGCATGGACACTGTGTGAAATACAGACTCATGGTGTTAAGTACCAAATCCTGCAAACTGCCAAGACTTCCAACAGCACCAGAGAACAGAAACAACATTGGGAAAACAGTAAGTGACACTGTCAAGCACTGTCAGAGTGAAAACCAAATGTCAGAACAAATGATGGCCAGTAATGACATAGAAAGACAACATGGGTGAGCATGTGTAGCCAGAATGGTACACACACCCACTGTGTGGGATGTTGTCATATACCTTCATGTAGCATATCACACTTCAGGTGTGTGTAACACTCTGGGTACACACACTCACCCATGTATTATTCTATATGTGACTCTCAGCCCAGCAATACAGGTGCTATTGGAAACAGGAGTGGACTGCAACACATATACTATGGGTCACAATGTAGCCAGGTATCAATCATATCAGTAATATGATGGGTACAGTCAATAAGTGCAGTGACACATACATAAACATGTGCTTAGGTACCGGCAGTATACAGTAATATATACCAGGCACACAATGAGACTGTACAACTGCTGTATAAACAGGCTGTGGTGACACATCATGATAGCCAACACCCAGACATCTGGTACATGGAGGTGTCCTCCAGTCACATAGTACCGCACACCAAACAATCCCACCAATGACCTGTCCCACAGTGTGAGGCACGGCAGTGCAAACCACAACTGGAAGGTATGCAGTGGGTCACGACAGGACTACACATTGGGGCCTGTGAGGCAACCAGCTCCATGTGCCAAGTGGTATGCAGGTGACAGCGCCACTCAGATATACCCTACTGAAACACAAGCCAACCACATGGAACACATGACAAATGTGTACATACCTTGGAGTGGCACAGTGCCATACTGCACCATTTCCCAGAAGCACTTGAGCCAGTTCCGGTCCCGCTGGACAAGGTCCCCATAACAGTGGCAGGATTGCTCCCCTGTCCATTCCATCCATGTGTGGCCTGACAGCTGCCATCTCACCAAGGCTCAAACAACTCCCCTGGGCCAATCTAGGTCCTCCGACCTGAATAAATGTTCCTCCTTGGTGACCACAAGATCTACAAAGTTGGCCAGCTCCACTGAAGACACTGCGGGTCCCTCTTCAGGGGTGCCTTCACACTCTTGGACCTGGACATTGTTGAATAGTGTAAGGCCAAGCACACAGCCTGTCACATTGTTGCAGTATTGCAAGCTGTAATGTGTGCGTGATTGAACAACATTGGGTAGATCCGCACAATAGGGCACTGCGCCATGCCATATGCGCAATAGACTAGTGGCAGTGGGGCATTGCACATGTACAGTACTGTCATCCTATATTGTATTAAACCATTCACTAACATGTTGTGCGGTACACTACTGTCATGCAAACGCAACATGTGTTTGCGTGACACAATAAACTGCTATTCACAAACGACACAAGTAAATGAGCTGTTTGGGCAGACAGGGGGCAAAGCTTTCAATCTACATCTCATTTCAGAGCTATCTGCATGCATTTGCATACAACTTTGCTCCAGCACTATTTATGGGGACAAGTGCACCACCTGTAGATGGCTATGAAATTGCAAGCCATGAAGACAGCAGAGACAGCAATTGGAGCCTGCCATGCTGAACATTCTGGACAGCCAGGTATTTGTACAGCTATGCAGACTGAAATGACTGCATGCCAGCTCATTGCAACTTAAAGGCTGTGCAGCTCACCTTGCCGCATAACAGTCATCGCTTATGTACAGTATGCCACTCTTTTGCAATCTATAGCATACTGCTTTACTTGGGAATCTGGTTACTGTGTACTTTATGAGTATTGTACATGCCATATTTTGTAACTGGTACTGTTCGACTGTGCACTGTGCATGATACATGCTCCTCCTTAAATATATTATTTTCTTGAATTTAAATGTTAGGCAAGTGTACCCATTATAGAAAGGACTTCATTGTGACTTAGCTTTGCTCTATTGAGCTTCCTGTTCATATGACTGACATTTTCCCATACCATACCTGGACATGGCATATATGGCACTGGACAGTGTGAAACAGGAATGTTTGCCACAGACAAGTGCAATACAGGACAGTCTCACACAGAGACATTGAACAGACAGATATTTGGTTACACATTTCACTGGTGTGGTGAGTCATGGCAGCATCAACCACACTTCCATCTGTTATGATTTCCAGTGCTGTACTTTCCTGTACTGGACAGTCCTGTGGGGAACCCTCCTGTCCCGAGCTGTCCAGTGCCATATTACCCTACAACCACCATGCCAAAACATACCATGCTATGCCTCTGACTCTCTGTGTAGCTGCATTCCTCAGTAGTACCACAACCTATGGTGGCAGGGCACCTGTAGGTACCACATTTATACAAATTGTTCAGTATTATAAGGGTGGTTGGAACCGTCAACAGGGAAAGTGTGTTCTGAAACCTGCATAGCACATGTGGGATGGCAGACCAATCCATCCTCCATCCCATGTACTGTGCTCCAGAGGGTCACATTAGACAGATACTTGCACTACCGGGGGGATAGCAGCCACTTTGGAAGTCCTGTCCATGTGTTGGGCACAGTGGAATACAAAGCACATTGGCATGAGGCACACATACTGGATGTCCCTGTTGCTGTTCTTCCTGGAGGGACACCCCATCATGTTTAGAAGTGATGCTGTCCTGTCAGCCATTGTGCACTTTCCTGCAGTTCCTGCTTCTGCCTCTGGGCTTTGCCTGGAATAAGAGGACCTTTTTTGTAGGTGGTAATTTGCACCACGCAAAGTGCTGTGCAAGGTGTTCTGCATGGTGCAAATGCTATGTGAATGGCATTGCACCTGTCTGCAAGGCCACTCCCATTCATTTGCATCTCACATACATTATGTTTTTGCGATCATGATACTGCTTTTGCCCACTCAAACTGGCCTTTTGTGAATAGTGGTTCAGCACAAACTCCACGCAATTGGCACGCAAACACTTTGCGAGATTCGCAAAGCTTTGTGAATATGGCCCCTGGACTCTTAATCTAGCATAAATGCTGCTGCCAGGCAGATCTTCAGCCAACCAGCAAGCCCTTAAGCTGAGCCTCCAGCCAGCCAGCCCATAAAGGCAGCTAGACCTGAAGTCCAGCAAGGCCTTCCCTTATCTGCTGTGATGGTGAGTTACTTTCACTGTTGTTAACTCTCCTCATCCTTACTACTGGTGATGACTCTGTCCTCACCCAGGAAGGGGCACTTATTGCTTACAAGACATTAAAATGTGTTTCTTTCTTGCCTTTTGTCTCAGTCTCACTGCAAGATTGACCATTCATAGGGATGACTGGGAAGCCAGTCACAAATCCAAAAAGCACAAAAGGCACATATTTCATATGTCTCTTCCTCCATCACCCCTCTATTTGGCTCCATCATGCCAGTATAAAGCATGACCCAAACTAATTTGACAGTAAGTATCACTGCATGTTTTTTTCTTGTTTCAATTTTTTTTATTTTATTTTAAGTCTTCCTTTCACAGGTATAAAGTGACACAGTGGCCAAGTGAGGCTAAATAATTTATCTTTTTTCTTCACAGGTGACATGTATAGTCAGACTGGGAGTGGACAGAGGGTATACTGTGTGGACCCTACATTGGCCAACTGAGGCTAAATAATTTATCTTTTTACTTCTCATGTGACAGGTATAGTAAGACTGGTATTGGAAGTGGACAACAAATATACTCTACAGTCAACCACAGTGGTTAATCGTGTAGAGTCTAAAGAAGTTTCTCTTGTCTTCACAGGTCTCCTGCCCTGTGCCTCTGTCTCCTTCTCCACCTCCTCTGTCTGGGGAACCACTGTGTTATTTCGTGGGATGGCCATCACCAATGTGATGGTAAGTATCCTTTCCAAAAGTTTCATTTTCTTTTGCTTTATCTTTTGTTTCCTTTCACAGGTGCAACACAATAGAGAGTGTACTAGAATCTAAATACTTTCTTTTACTGACAGGTCTCTTTCCATTCTGATATGAATGTCTCCTCGTCCATCAGGCAAGCCATCATCATCTTTTATAGTGGGTTGTAGATGTGGTCATTGTTGCAGCTACATGCTCGGACTGCCTCACCCTCCTCCTTCAGCTTCTCCACTTGTGTGTGAGCTTATTAAAGTCAGCCCTTTCTTTGTATCCAGTGTAAATACCAATCATCAACCTGATGCTGCTGACTGATTCTCCAGCTGCCTGGATTGGTGGTAGTTCAGGTGGATGTTAAAGATCCCATGGCACTTATCGAAAAGAGTAGGGGAATTTCCCCGGTGTCCTGGCCAAATTTCCCTCATTCACTAAAAATACCACCAACAGCTTAATCTGGTTCAAGGTCAGTTGGCATTCATCTGTATCCCCCTCCCTCGGGTCATGCCTGAAAATAGGCAGGATTTGTCTAGTGCACTTACCCGGTCAACAAATACTAGATAAATAAATAAATAAACATTTTCTTCCAGTTGAAAAATACCTAAATCGAGAGAAACAGGAGAGGACAACAGTTAGAGAGTGGCAGACAAATAACATTTATGAATTTAAAAACCAAAAAGGTGAAAAACTAACTAAATACTTACCTTTCTTGGTAGGACACACTACTCAGTGTCCACCATTCAGTATTTTATAATCTAACAGTTCTTCTAATATCTTAGCATATCAGTTAATTAAACAGATTCAGGCTACATGGAATCAGCAACGGGATTTAATCACTCAAGTGATGCATACCTGAAAAGAGAGAAACAGGAATAAAAAATGGTTAGAACAATATTCATTCCCCTGAAGCCCCCTGCTAACAGCCAAAAAGGAAAGAATAAAACAGAAATACTTACATTTGCTGGTAGCACACACAGCAATACTCAAAGATAATTATCCAGGTCTGCACCCAAATAGGCCTTATCATTTCATGAGAAAAATTCCAGAATTTCTGGGCACTACAGCTCATCAAGACAGCTGCGGAAGAGGCATATCAATTCTGAGAGCACACCACAGTTAATTTCTTCATGTGAAAATTTGTAGACATGAGAATTTATTCAGCTGAGAATTCCCAGGGATGAAAGTTTATCAGGAGTGGTGCTGTGTTGGGAGGGGGGGCTGGCACACAGCATAGCACTATGTAGCAACATGCAGCAACCTGTTAAATTCTTTCTGGTAGTTGACAAAAATGCTGGGAGAACAGAATTTATATAGGTTGTGATCTTACAATTTCCACTAAAGTGTGTTATGAGAACTGTGTTGGTGGGAAACACAGCATAGCACCATGCAACAGCATGCAGCAGGCCGACATAATTATCCTGGTACCTGAGGAAAATTCTAGGAGCACAAAACGGATGTATGCTATGCATTTCTAACAATTTCCCCTAAAGCTCTTTAAAAACCTGTAGCTGGGGGACTGACAGACAGCATAGCACCATGAAACAACTTGAAGCAGGTTGACGTATTTTTCTGGTTGTTAAGAAGTATTCTGGGAGCACAGAACTTATGTATGCTGTGTTCTTCTCAATGTTTCCTCTAAACTGTGTTATAAGAACTGTGGTAGAGACACTGACACTCAGCATAGCACTATTTAATGGCATGCAGCAGGTGGAAATATTTTTTCTCGTAGCTGTGAACAATTCTGGAAGCACAGAAATTGTGTTTGTTGTGCTTTTTTCACAATTTCTCCTAAAATGCTTAACAAAAACTGTGATGACAGGAATGAAACACAAGGTATCACAATGTAACAGCATGCAGTAGCTTGTCATATTTATTCTGGTACAGTAGCTGAGAAAAATGTTGGCAGTGCGGAATTTACATATGCTGTGCTTTTGTCACTATTTCCCCTAAAGTGTGTTACAAGACCTATGGTGGTGTGACTGACACACTGCGTAGCACCATGCAGAAGGCTGAGATATTTATTCTGGTAGTTGCAAAACAAAAATTATGGGAGCACAGAATCTATGTTCTGTATATTGCGCTTTTTCACAATTTCCCACAAAGTGCGTTACAAGAACTGTGATGGGGGAATAGCACATAATGTCACACCACGTGGCAGCATGCTATAGGCAGAAATACTTTTTCTGGTTGTTAAGAAAAATTCTGGGATAACAAAATTATTGTATGTTGTGCTTTTCTCACACTTTCCACAAACAGTGGAGCTTGTCAATATTAAACCCAATTCTGCAGCATAATGCAGCAGATTTACTGCAGTAAACAATGTAACATCAATGTGAATTAGTTCCTTTTGTCATGAAGGAAACTGTGACACTGTGCTTCATCCTGGCAGTGTCACAGTTTCCTGTATAACAAAAGGGACTAATTCCCATTGAAATTACATTGTTTACTGCATTGACTTGTCTGCAGCATGCTGCAGAATTGGGTTTAATCCTGGTGAGCTTCAGTGTAAGAGCATTACAGGAATTTTGACAATGGGACTAAAACACAGCATGACACTATGTAGCAGCATGCAGCAGGCTGACATATTTTTATCTGGTTGTTGAGAAAAAAATTCTTGGA
Organism: Neoceratodus forsteri; assembly: GCA_016271365.2. Classification (NCBI taxonomy): domain Eukaryota; kingdom Metazoa; phylum Chordata; order Ceratodontiformes; family Ceratodontidae; genus Neoceratodus; species Neoceratodus forsteri. Next base: position 310,701,407 of record CM028134.1, on the reverse strand, counting down.
GTACAGAATGTATGTATGTTGTGCTCTTCCCACAATTCCCCTTAAAGTGTGTTACAAATGCTGTGCTGGTGGGAATGACACACAGTATAGCTCCATTTGCAAGATACAGTAGTCTAACATACTTTTTCTGTTTTTTTAAGAAAAATTCTGGGATAACAGAATAATTGTACATTGCACTTTTGCCACAATTTCCCCTTAAGTGCATTACATGAACTGTAGTGGTGGGACTGAAACATAGGGTAGCATCATGTATAAGCATGTAGCAGCCTGACACATGCATGCTGGTAGTATAGAAGGGAGGACAGACTTTCTGTATGTTGTTTTTTTCGCTGTTTCCCCAAAGCGTGTTACAAGAACTGTGGTGGGGGTACTGATAAACAGTGTAGCACCACATAGCAGCATGCAGTAGCCTGACATATTTTTTCTGGTAGTTTCAAAACTTTATGGGACCAGTGAATGTATGTATGTACATTATATATGTTGCATTTTTCATACTATTTCCCCTGAAATGTGTTACAAAAACTGTGGTAGGGAGAATGATACAGTATAACACCATGTAACAGCTTTTAGCAGGCTGACATAATTTTTTTTGGGTAGTTGAGAAAAATTCAGGGACCACAGCACAATGTATGTTGTGCTTTTGTCATTATTTCCCCTGAAGTGTGTCACAAGAACTGTGCTTGAGGGACTGAAACACGTGGTAGCACCACGTAGCAGCATGCAGCTGCCTGACATATTTATGACAGTATTTGAGAAAAATTCTGGAAGTACCAAATTTATGTCATGTATGTTGTGCTTTTCTAACAATTTCCCACAAAGTGTGCTGCAAAAACTGTGCTGGGGAACTGAAACACAGTGTATTATCAGGCAGCAGCATGAAATACTTTTTTCTGGTAGTTAAGAAAAATTATGGGATAACAGAATTATTATATATTGTGCTTTTCACACAAATTCCCCATTAGTGCATTACAAGAACTGTGCAGTGGGACCGAAACACAGCACAGCACAGCACAGCACAGCACTATGTGGCAGCATGCAGCAAGTTGACATAATTTTTTTTTCGGGAAGATGATAAAAATTCTGGGAGTACAAAATATCTGAATGTTGTACTCATCTCATAATTCCTCCTAAAGTGTGTTACAAGAACTGTACTGGTGGGACTGACACACAGCGTAGCAGTATGGAGCAGCATGCAGCAGTCTGGCATATTTTTCTGGTAGTTGAGAAATATTATGGGAGCACGGACTCTATGTATGGCCTGCTTTTCTCACAATTTCCACTAAAGTGTGTTATAAGAAATGTGGCAGGGGAATTGACACATAGTATAGCACCATGTAGCATCATGCAGCAGCATGAAATACGTCTTCTGGTTGTTAAGAAAAACTCTGGGATAATAGAATTATTTGATGTTGTGTTTTTCTCACAGTTTCCACAGAAATGAATTACAGGAGATGTGGCTGTGGGACTGAAACACAGGGCAGCACCATGTATCGGCATGCTACAGCCTGATACATGTACTCTGGTAATTGAGAAGCATTCTGAGAGTACAGAAATTATGCATGTTGTATTGTTCTCACAATTTCCCCAAAGAGCATTACAAAAACAATAGTTAAGTACTGACCAACAGTGTAGCACCATGTAGCAGCATGCAGTAAGTAATCTTACATATTTTTTCTGGTAGTTGGGGAAAATTCTGGGAGCACTGAATGTATGTATGAATATATGTTGTGTTTTTCATAAGTTTCCCCTAAAATACATTACAAGAACTGTAGTGGAGGGACTGACACACACATAGCACCATGCAACAGCTTGTTGGAGGCTGGCACATTTATTCTGGTTGTTGAGAAAAATTCTGGGAGTACAGAGTTTATGTATGTTGTATTGTTTTCACAATTCCCCTAAGGTATGGTACACAAATTGTGGCGAAGGGTACAGATAAACACTGTAGTGCCATGTATTAGCATGCAGTAGCCTGACACTTTTTATCTGGTAGTTGTAAAATAATTCTTAGATCACTGAATGTATGTATGTAGTTTGTGCTTTTCATACAATTTCCCTTAAAGTGTGTTTCAAGAACTGTGGCAGGGATACAGACACACAGCATAGCACCATGTAGCAGCTTGTAGTGAGATGAGATATTGTTTCTGGTAGCTGAGAAATGTCTGAGAGCACAGCATTGATGTATGTTGTGCTTCTGTCACTATTTCCCCTAAAGTGTGTGTAACTCCCTTGTCACCTGGGGTTACTAGAATCCCACTTAGAACTACTGGCAGGTAGGGAAAGGCAGCTTGTGAGACACCAGTTAAATGGGTTTCACATTGTCTCACTCTGTCCTCAGTCTCAGCTGAGCTGGAGGGATGACATCACCATAGAATGCTCGCAGCAGCAAAAGCCACAGTGGAATGTCGGCTGCAAGGGTCAGGTTAGAATGTTAGGGATTTTCAAAGGGAGTGGGGAGAAGTCTTCAGCCAGAGTTCAGAGGTGTGCTGCAGTTGGCAGCCCCTCAGAGCCTAGCTCTGTTATACAGCTACACCAGAAAGAAGGTAGTGTGTTCTCACCCTAGAGAAGAACACAGAAGAGACCAGCAGAAGTGGTAGAGACTGCTCCTTGAATTGTTCCATTGCCCCATCCCCAGAGAGATGGGGAGAATCCAACATTTCAGGGGCAATCCCCTGGCCCTGTTGGAAAAGTAAAAAAAGCTGCTAGACAGAATAAATTGTACTGAGGTACCAGAGAATCTGTGATTTGTGGGAAGGAGCCCTGGGGCTCCTGCATACCATGGTGAGTCTTCTCTGAAATAGAGCCCATGTTTTCACCAAGATAGAGTTGTGTAAAAGTAACTGCCTACTGTGGGGTCAGGAGAAGACTAGCCAACTACAGTGCATTTAACTCTGTGTATGGCTTGGAAGTATCTGAGACAGTGGGGGTCTTAGGAATGGACATAGCCACTAACAGAACTGTTTGAGTCAGGATACCACCTACATATAGAGTAGAATGTTAAATGTGTCATACATTTCAAGATAGCATCTACAACCAGTAGTTTCGAGAAAAGGTGTAGTTCCAAATGAATGGCTGGGTATGGATTTGGGAACAAGAGGTGGGAGATCCCCATCTGAAGTAACCAGGTTTACCTCCAAAGTTTCGCTTTGAGCACCTAAAGCTTTCTCCCAGGCACTTGGCCAGTGTCTGCAGAAACTACCCAGATGCAGGATTAAGGATATTTTCCCTTTAGAGCTAGAAAGTGCTCATGGGTGGTTGAGGGAGCCACCATCAAACTCCATACTTTATGGAAATGTGTCCAAGGACTGGCCGGTGTGCCATGTCAATGAATTCAAGAGTAAGAGTACCAGTTCAGGTATGTGAGCCCAGATGTGTTCAGAACCTGAGGGTTTTATGTGTAGTGAAGAAGATGTGCTCTGACCTCTGCAAATCTGCATTTCCAGTTAGTGAAGCCCTGTGGGGGGTCCATCTTGCTTTGTTATTCTGATGTTGAAGTGAATAAAAACCACACTCTAGAATCCCATTACTGGTTTGGACATTATCAATTATTGCTTCCTGTGATTTGAGTTACTTGGGTGCCCTTGACCAGAAGTACAAACCTAGCCAAAATGTTGAGCAAATGTTTTCTCCCCAAACCTAGGCTAGCCCGAGTAGTGCTTACAAAAGAGAGGCACCGTGCTAGAGGGCTTACATGTGTTATAAGAATTGTGCCAGGGGACTGAAATACATGGTAGCACCATGTAGCAGCAGGCAGCTGCCTCACATATTTATGATGGCATCTGAGAAAATTCTGGGAGCACAGAATTTATGTATGGTGTGTTTTTCTCACAGTTTCCTCTAAAGTGTGGAAGAAGAACTGTGGAGGGAAAGGAACTGACACACAGCATAGCAGCATGCAGCAGCCTGACATATTTATTCTGGTAGTTTCAAAAAATTCTGAGAGCACATAATTTATGTATGTTAGGCTTTTCTTACAAACTCCCCCAAAGCTGTTACAAGAACTGTGGTAGGGAGACTACCACAAAGTGTAGCAGCAGGTAGCAGCATGAATTACTTTTTCTGGTTGTTAAGACAAATTCTTGGATAACAGAATTATTGAATGTTGTGCTTTTCTCACACTTTGCCCATAAGAACTGTACTAGTGGGAGTAAAATGTAGTGTAGGACCATGTAGCAGCAGCTGAAGCCTGACACATGCACTCCGGTAGTTGAGAAAAATTCTGGGAATACAGAATTTATGTATGTTGTGTTTTTCTCACAATTACCTAACATGTGTTTGTATGTATGTTGTGCTTTTCACACAGTTTACCCTGAAGTGTGTTACTTGAACTGTGGTGGAGGGACAGACACACAGCATAAGCTCATGTTGCAGCTTGTTGCAGTATGATATTTTTTTTCCGGTAGATAAGGAAAATGCTGGGAGCACAGCATTGATGCATTGTGTGCTTTTCTCAAAATTTCCCATAAAGTGTATGAGCACAATGTTGCAGCATGTAACTGCCTGACTTAGTTTTTATGGTAGTTACAAAAAATTCAGGGAGGACAGAATTAATGAATACTGTGCCTTTCTCACAATTTCTCCTGAAGTGCATTACAAGAACTTTGGCAGTGGACTGACAGAGCATAGAACTATGTAGCAGCATGCAGCAGCCTGACATATTTTCAGGTGGTTGTGAAAAATGCTGGGAGCACAGAATTTATCTATGCTGTGTTTTTCTCACAATGTCCCCTAAAGTGTGCTACAAGAATTGTGAACCAGGACTGGCAAACAGTGTAGCACAATTTAGCAGCATGCAGCAGACTGACATTTCCTTTTGTAGTTGAGAAAAATTCTGTGAGTACAAAATTTATGTATGTTGTTGTTTCTCACACTTTCTCCTCAAGTGCATTATACTGTATGAATTGTGGTGGGGGGACTGACACACAGTGCAGCACCATGAACAAGCATACAGCAGGCTGACATATTTATTCTGGTAACTGATAATTCATTGCATATACAATTTATATATGTTGTGCTTTTCTCATAATCTCGCCTAGAGTGTGTTACAATAACTGTGTCAGGAGGAACAGATGATTATAATACCACCATGTAGGAGCATTCAGCAGATTGAAATGTTTCTGGAAGTTGAGTAAAATTCTGGGAGTACAGAATTTATGTATGCTTTTCTCACAATTTCTCCTAAAGTGCATTATAGTAATTGCAACAAGGGGACCGATACAGAGCACAGCACTATGTAGCATCATAAACCCATGAACTATCTGTTCTTGTAGTTGAGAAAAATAGTGAGAGAAGAAGAAAATGATACTGTAAGGACTGTGCAGTTGCTCAAGTAAGAGAACAATAGTGAGGAAATTAGGTTTGTTTTCTTCCATTGAACTGGAGGAGGATAGCTGACAGCAGAATTTAAAAAGAATGAAGTAGTAGCAGAAATCAGAACAGGGAATATTTAAGATGTACAGCTTTTTTGTTGTTTTTTAATTTTTTTTTCTTTATTTTTAAACACAATTTTTTGGGGGGAAGGTGATGTATAAAGGAGACAATAAGAAAGGTAGCATTTGATGAGTCTTGAATCAAGGAATGGAGAGTGGATAGAGCTATGGCCTGGGGACAGATGTTGCATTGCCTCCACAGTGTCCTGCCAGCCCCTCACGTATGCACCATTGGTTTTGGAGCAACATTTCCAAGATTTCCTTCATGTCCGCAGCTTGGCACAGAGCTCCCTATGGAACTGTGCAACTTTGTCTCTTCTGCATGGGTGGAAGTAGGAGTAGGATCTGAGGCCAGTCTCTCAGCTGTCCCCTTCAGCACCCAAGTCTGGCTGCAGTTCCAACTCTCAGTCTCCTCATGTCCCATTCTATGATCTGTGTATTATGTGATGACCCACCATGTCACCTCTTCTTATGCTGCCCACCCCACAGTATGGAAGGACCACTAAAGGTGCCACTACCTCCACTTTTCTCAGCTCTTTCCTCCTCACACTCTCCTTCCACTCCTGGCAGTACCTCACCTTAAGGTAGGTGGGCTACTAATCTGTGCCTAAATAGTTTTCCCATTACCCATGCTGAACAATGATATGACAAAAGATGCATGTCACCACCCTGTTGTAGGCAGAGTCAGCCACAAAGAATTCCCAAACTAGGTCCGTTGAGAAGAGGAGCCAATGGTCCTTGGCAGGTTCCTTCCTTCTCCTCACAGGGCTGAAATGGCAACACAGCCACAGGGGGTCCACAAGACCAGGTGTTGTAGAAGGTACAGGGCATAACAGAGCAGGGTCAACTGGTAATGTTGCCACTGCATATTGTTGCTGCTGCTGTGCTGTGGGGTTGGGGGATTGGGCACTGACAGTTCCACTTCCAGGTGCTCATGGTGTCAAAGCTGTCCCTTAAGAGGGATTGGAGAGTGTGTCCCATCCGTGCATTGCATCCCCCTCTCCTTGCAGTGACTTTTCCCAGTCCCAGTCCTCCCAGTCTCATCCTCACCAGTTTCACTCATTTTAAGTTAGAGAAAAGAGAGTAAAAACAGAATAAAAGGAAGAAAAATAGAACTAATAAAAGTGGGGAAAAAAAAGAAAAATACACCTGAACAACAGGTTAATAAATCCTCACTAAATGCTAAGAGAAGATGACAAACAAAGCAAAAAATATCAAAATACTATTTTTTGTGATGTTTTTAAAGCATCTAAAAGCAGCCGATATTACCATTTTCACTGACTTACTCGGACTGCAAAATGCATTTAAGGATCAATCTATACATAGAGAAATAACACATGACCTGCAGGAGTTGTTTCTACGAGACCTATAAGGAATTATTCACAAGGAGCCTCAGTCTGAGCAAACTGCATTCAAATGCACCCCAGAGGCAAAGTTGCAGGTGAAGTTGGTAAAGGTGAATTTCCTTGTAAATGGAAAAAAATGTGAACTGATTCACAAAGACGAAGCTGGTGACATCACCAGAACTGTTCTAGCAAATTAAAACTTTGCAACCTCTCTAGTGATGATCAGAAACAAAACACAGCCATTGAAAACCAGGAGAGTGATGAAGCTTTTGTCTGAGTGCGCCAGACAACCTTCCACAAGCTCCATTAGGAGCAGTGTAAGGATGCATGATATGAGGGGTCACATGATGCAGTCCACCAGATAGCAGCTCTCCGGTGCAGCTCCAGCCCTCTGACCCATTTAATCCCTAATTTTACAGCTAGTATTTGTCTGAAGCTCATTAAACTATTCCCTACATCTTTAAGGAAGGATCTAAGCAAGAGTTTCATGTAAAGCAGGCATATGGAGGCAACTATGAGGAGGAACTCGTCTAAACACACTCCGACGGCAACGCCTGAGAAGGCCTCCAAAAAATCCAGGGTCTCAAGTGGTGCAGAAGGGCCGACCTCAGAAGCTACCGTGGAGGAGCAGCAGCCCCTTACCTTGCAGTGATTTCTACATGAATTTGCTCCCTTTAAAGAAAACATCAGTGCAATAACGTCTGAAATTAAAAGCATAACTCAGGCGCTGGAGGACCGGCATCAACGGACGGCAGATAGTGAAGCCCGAATCTTCTCAGTAGAAAAAAGGATCGAGAAAACGGAACCTGAGATTGTGGCTATCCGTCAGAAGCTACCGCAAATGGATGTTAAGATTGAGGACCTAGAGGGCCGCAGTCATAGAAATAACGTGGTCCTCATAGGTCTCCCCAAAAATGAAGAAGGATCTGATGTGGTGTTATTCGTACGAAAACTGGTGGAAAAACTAGCTGGCCCATCGCCCTTTGGACTGAAATACATCATAGAGCAAGCGCACAGATCTCTTCGCCTAAAGCCACCGGTGGGAGCACCTCATCACCCCTTAATCTTCAAATTCTTAAATTATTTAGAACAGCAGCACTTCTTCACCAAAATCAGAGAACTGCATGAAGTGCGATGGGAAGGTGTTAAAATCAGGGTGGCACAGGACTTACCAGCGTCTGTCAGGCAAAAGAGAGCTTTGTTCCACCCTTTGGTATCCAAACTAATTGCAGCCAGTGTGAAATTTCAGATGGGGTACCCCGCGAAATTAGGGGTCATGATATCCGGATCTTGGGCATCCTTTGAAGACCAAGATGTCGCTGCTAAGGGGCTCAAAACTGCCTTTCCCAATCTGTTCAAAGATTCATGAAAATCCTGTACAGGAGGACACTGGTCACTGAGTGGGATATGGAGATACCAGATCTGGACTTAATTTAAGTTTGAAGCCTGTCTCACTATATGTTGGCAACCCGAAGCCATGCCTGTTATCCAACTTGCAAAGTTGGCAGATTGGGTAGACCCCAGATGAAGTTTTGTTTTTCCTTTGTCCTCTGATCTCTTTTGGTGACTCCCAGTGTGATATTTTAACTTTTGAAAGGAGCTCTGTTTGCACTACAAAGTTTTAGATAACCCACACTCAGTTTAAAACCCCATTCCTGCTACAAGTGGGGGAGCATTCCTTAATTTATTTCATTTCAGGTTACCACTTAGCAAAGTCTGTGAGTTAAATTTGCTTTGCTGGGCTGCTGTATCAGTGCTCGTTACATCTCAGCATTGGTTTCCGCTAGAGGGCACCCGGAGCCTGGCAGTGGTTGGAATTCTGAGGCTGGTAGATAGTTAAAGCTGCATTGCTGATACTGGCTGCAGAGTAGCTGGGTGCGATCTTACAGTATGGCGGAGTGGCTTATGGATGATTTCCACTCCAGCGAGGGGCTTCGATCCTGGCATTGACAACGGCGAACAGCTAAAATCTCAGGAACATCATTCAGAAGAGACATCTGCTTAAGCCTGTCCCCCCCTTTTTTTTTCTCTGAAGAAGAGTGTTATAGAATAGCAAACTCAGGGGTATAAGATAAATGGACCCCCGATTTCATTTCCAGACAATGGAGGTTTCATTACTGGACAATATATTGTTAAAAGGGACATTTGATTTAGAAAAGGGGCTAAGTGAACAATTGTTAAGAGTTTTACTATGAAAAGGTTATTTCCTTTATATTATACCTTCATATGGTAGCGGAAGCTCTAACTTGTTTTCTTCAAGGATGTTTATATGTATGGGAGCTTGCTAGTTGCCTCCTATTTCTTATTCTGAGAAATTAAGCTTGTGGCGTTGATGACCAGATGATGTTATTATAAAGTTCTGCAATGCATTACGTGATCACGGTAGCATGGAAAAGAAGAGATCTGGTTGCTCGCTTATGTCTAAGTGAGTTTAGAGGCATAGGTGTTAGTTAGGGTTAAAATACAAGTTTAACAAAATTAATAACTTAGAGTAGTTACAGTAGGAGGATAGTCTATTTGTATAATGGGGGTTAACAGGAATAGTCTGGTTCATACCCCTTGTTGTTATTTTATTACAAGTGGTTCAAATGGTTGAATGTGTTGACAAGGTGGTAGTCGGGTTGGGAGGGCTGGGGGAGGGCGGCCTAGTGAGGTGCTCTGTTGACCATAGATTGTAGCTATGAGGGTGGGAGGGTGGGTGGGAGAGTATTCTGATGCAGGTACTGGAATATTTTTGTTTTGGGCTGTTGGATTTTGGGAGGCAGGGGAAGGATGGATGTTGGGGGAGGGACCGGGTTGGCTCGGATCAACCCCTTAATACCCAGCCAGGATCAGAGCTTGTTGATAAAGTGCCCAGAAATGCTCACATTTGTATATATCCAATCCATGATCAGTAGTCTAGTTTTTTCCACATGGAATGTTAAGGGAATTAGGCGGAAGATTAAGCAATACCAAGTCCGGAAACATTTACAGTTGTTAAGGTCTGATATCACTTTTATTCAAGAATCCCATCTACTGATTTCAGAAGAATTCAAGATGAGAAGGCAGCAAATAGGGCAAGTGTTCACAGCTGAGGGTACCACACAAAGTTGCGTGGTGATAATTCTGCTAAAGCGTAATGTCCCAATTTCACCATCTAAAGTTATTAGGGATGCTCATGGGAGGTATATACTAGTTCAAGGGAGAATGTGCACTACGGAGGTATTATTGGGTAGTATATATGGACTGAATACTGATTCTCCAGGGTTTTATATGGAATTAACCAACATATTAGCCCCTTTTTTAGCAGTTCCTATGATTTTGGGTAGCGATTTAAATTTAGTGTTTGACCCCAATGTAGACCGTACAGGTAATAAATTCAGAGGTCTCTCACCGGCCCAAAGGCCTATAAGAGACATGTGGGACAGGGTGGGATTGTGTGATATGTGGCGTACTCTACACCCCTCAGATAGATGTTATACGTTCACCTCTCCAGTTCATAAAATGTCTTCCAGGATTGATTACATCATGATTTCTCAACAATTATTATCGGGGATTGTAGACTCGTCCATACAGCCAGGACCTCCATCGGACAACTCTCTTGTTACTTGTCAGCTCTCTTTGGCTGCTGTTCCAAAGGTGGAAGGTCATTGGAAAATTAATAACCAACTTTTGAAGGACCCAAATACAGTGAAATACATTAGTAGTCACATCTCACAATTCGTATCTGCTAATCTTAGCACCACTGGGAAACCAGATATGGAATGGGGTGCCTTAAAGGCCTATCTGAGGGGACTGTTAATTGGGGTGGCATCAAAGAGGAAAAAAATGAGAGAGCAGCAATTAACACAGCTTCTCAACCAGATTAGAATTATAGAAAGGAATATGTCCCCCCATACACCGGAACAAACTCAGTTGGAACTTATAAAATTAAAGGATTCCTACTCGGATCTTCTGAGGGAGAGGGCAGAATTTTTGATCTTGAAATCAAGTGCTACTTATATTGACCAAGGGGAGAAGGCAGATCACCTCCTAGCTGCTCGAATTCAGCAGTAAGAATCAGCTAGGTTTATCGCTTCAATTTGGTCTTCCGACGGAGTGCTGGTAAATAACCAGAAAGAAATTACGGCAGAATTTCAGAAATTTTTCCAATTATTGTACTGCCCGATGGCTGACTCCCCTCCTCTTAAAGATTTGGATCTCTATTTAGCTGAATCTCATCTGCCTTCTCTCTCAGAAATGCAACAGGTTGCACTATGTGCCCCCATAACTGAAGAGGAGATCCTAAAAGCTATAGATGGCCTTCCTCTCGATAAATCCCCCGGAAAAGATGGGTTTTCGCCTAACTTTTATAAAAGGTTTGCAAAGCAACTTGCCCCCTTACTTCTCTCTTTGTTCCAACAGATTCTTGGAGGTAGCAGTGCAGATGGTACATTTTTTGAGGCTTTGATAACTCTACTGCCAAAACCTGAAAAGGCTCCTGTGTATATGGCAAGTTATAGGCCTATATCTTTACTTAATCAGGATATTAAAATTTTGAGTAAATTGTTTGCAGATCATCTCAGTGCGGTCCTTCCTGATCTAATAGAAGCAGAACAGGTGGGCTTCATGAAGGGAAGGTCAGCCAGTGACCATTTACGCACCCTGGCCCATGTCTTCTTGGCGTCCAGGGATGTGGAATACCCAGCCGCCCTGGTGTCCCTGGATGCCGAGAAGGCATTCGACAGAGTAAATTGGAATTTTCTTTTCCGGACATTACATGCTTTTGGTTTTCCTCCAAAGTTCCAAAACTGGATACGGGCACGTTACAAGGCCCACACTGCTAGGGTTTTATGCAATGGGTGTATTTCTGAATTGTTTTCCTTGGGCTCTGGCACCAGACAAGGCTGCCCCTTGTCCCCATTGCTTTTCAATTTGTATCTGGAGCCACTCATTGGAGACTGGCTGCCAGTCCTGAATCAAATCACCATACACAAGGTATTGAAGTTAAAGTCTTGGCTTATACAGATGACCTTTTACTTCAAATTTCTTACCCTGAGAAATCTATCCCACATTTATTGGACGTTATTAAAGAGTATAGTCGATTTTCCAATTACAAATTAAACGTGGAAAAGACTGTGGTTTTCCCTCTCAATCAGAGAGTGATGAAACATGAAGTTAGTGCACTAGGTCTGTCCTGGGAAAAGAAATCATTGAAATATTTAGGCATTACTTTCACAAGAAGTGTTGTACTGCTGCAAAAGAACAATCTGGATTCCTTATTACAGATTATTACCCAAGATTTAAATAGGTGGTCCCTTCTTCCATTGACTGTTTGGGGTAGAATCAACCTCATTAAAATGAATGTCTTCCCTCAGTTGTATTACCCACTTAGTCTCTTGAATATATGGCTACCTCAGTCATGGTTCAAGAAAGTGCATAGCCTCTTCACCAATTTTATCTGGGCTGGAAAATGTCCCCATTTGGCTTTTCATAAGTTAGCGGCCCCAAAACCCTGAGGTGGCCTTCGCGTGCCACATGTTGGCCTTTATTATTGGGCCAGTCATGTGAGCAAATACCTAAGGTGGCTTAAGTTAAGTGATCTGGAAGAGCCCTATGTGTATAAGACCCTATGGATTAAAATAGAATTAGCCCTAATTCGATAGTATAATCTCTCTCCCGTGGCACTGCTTTTTGTGAAGCCCAAGAACCTTCCAAAACAGCTCTGTCTGACACCCATTGCAACATCTGTGAGGGTGCACACACAATTCTGTAGCTTTATAAAATACAACCACTGTTTAGACTTGGAGCAACTGTTGATAGGTAATCCCAATATTAAATTAGATGGGAGGGTTCTTTCTCCTTTGTGGCTCCCGCAGGCTAAGGAGGTTAAACTCATATACTTTTGGAATGAGACCAAAGGGGAATGGTTTTCATCTCCAGAAATTCTAGACAAATTGGGAGTTCCGACCTCTAATATTTTTAAAATTTCCCAATCGCGGTACATACTTGTGAAGGTCATAGGGATGATGGCCCAGTCATCTAAGTGCCCTACCTTTAGGGTGAATCTGGTTCAAATGGCAGGCCTTCCTCATGCCGTATCAAAGATTTTTAATGTTTTATATGATTGGATTTATCCCAAACCTTTTGGATCATCAGACTACTGGGCGGAGCTCCTTCCTGAGGTACCCATTAATTGGGAGATACTCTGGCAAGGGTGTCACAAATTTATTATGCAAGACAGGCTCCGACTCATGCAGTTCTAAATTTTGCACAATTTATACTATATTCCCCAAAAAAGGCTAAACTTAGTATTGCCTCTTCTGCCAACTGTATAAGGTGTGCCCATGGGGAGGGTAACTTATTGCACATTTTCTGGCTCTGTCCCAAGATAGCATCCCTATGGTCACAAATTAAACAAAGAGTAGATCCCCTGCTAGGGCTCAATGACCTGTTTTCGGCAAGAATTTGCCTCTTAGGAGACTATTCTGAAATTCCAATAATCACGTGTAAATATCATATGGCATTAATATCTATGTCTGTTAAAAAATTAGTACTCAGACATTGGAAAGATAGTGAGGAAATACCATGCGCTGAATGGTTGAAGGAGCTCCTGGCTAATCTTAGATTAGAAAAAATGACAGCCAATCTGCGAAACAGAATGAGTAAGTTTAATAAAATCTGGGCCCCGTTACTAACTCTTTATTCTCTTCAAATGACATAATGTAATAGATCCCTGGGGGTAAGGGTATGAATTAACCATTGTTCTGGATAAGCAAACCTGGGAGGGGAAAGGGATGGTGGGGGGCGGTGGGATATTGTAGAGGGGGTTTTCGCTGGGGTGTTTTTTTTTCTTCTTTTCCTTTCTTGATGTTTTGGTGTTTGGATGGGGGGGTATGGGGGGAAAGGAAAGGGGTTTAGGTTTATGTTTATGATTTTGCCGAAAGCATATACTTGTATCTTCTGTATCATGTGACTATGGTGTATTGTACGTTAAACTTTTAATAAACTTTGAATTAAAAAAAAAAAGATGCATGATATGAAGGAAGGCCACAAACAATTTTTTTAATTAAGGTTTATATTTTCAGAAGACAAATACAACTCATTTAAAATTTCTAAAACAAAAAAAAACAGAACACCACAACAATAAATATATACAAAATAGCAAGTGCACTATCCAAATATAGGGTTAAACAACAATAATATGCCTATAAAGACAGAAAGCAGAGGGCAAAAATATAAAGTATGCAAAAAAAGGGAAATTTCCCAAATGAGTAAAACAAGGATTAAACTAAATCCAATATACTAGTAAAACCAAAGGATAATGGTAGAGCTGTAATCATTTGGGCAAAGTGTAAAACAGATGTAATTTTAACCATCTAGATTCATATATGGATAATCTATTTTGAATACGTGCAATGAGCATTTCTAGTCAAAGATTACTCAATAACTCATTAAGCCACTCTGTATATGTTAAATGGTTTTAATCTTTCCGATGGTGTAATATCAGTCTTTTCAGTGTCAGTGATATTATCATAATCTGATATTTTTGCTCTTTTGTAGAAACCAGTTTAAGATCATCCACAATGCATATTTATGGAGTGATAGCAAGTAATAGTAAGAGAGTTTACTGTTCAACACAAGGTTTTTTACAATACAAGATAAAATACATATACTGTATATAAACAATTGTAAAAAAATATTTTAAATCTTAGATAAGAAAAAGTCCTTCTTGCATTATCACAACACATAATCACATACAGAATTAGTATGAGTTGTGGTTACAAACAAATACATATACTGTATCAATAAATACAATAAATAAACACCAAAAATGTCCTTCATCACAGTTAGCCACTGTACTGTCCCTGTCAATCAAACTACATAGTTTATAAGTCCATGGATGTTACTATTTTATCTAAGATTTTTCCCTTTTTTTTGTATTTAGATATACTCAATAAGTAGTTTCTGAAGTGCTCAATTGTATATTCATCCCTTGTAGAGAAAAATATTTTTGTCAAAAATTCTTTATCTATTCCTACATCCTTCAGTTTGGTTTGGTGGAGAACTGTCCTCAAGAAGTAAGTTTGATTTTTAGTATAGCGCCTATATGTCCATAAGACATGGATTAAGTCTTCCTCTTCTCCACTACCACACCCACCGTTTGGGGATTTTTCCTTAGTTTTATTATATCGTGCTAGCAACATATTACTTTCTTGTATTTCAAACTTATATCTCATAAAAACAGATCTAATTTTAGGATCCTTCAGTACATCCAAGTAGCATTAGAATTCATGGTACTCCATATTCCTTGTATACCACTTAGAGTAGCTGGAATCTTTAATATTCTGTATACCTATTTCCTTCCAATACTCTTTTACCTTTTTGATAATGTAAGGTACATATCGTTTGCTTAATGCAATATTTTGGTTGTAATACTCCAAAAGACAAGTCAGACCTTATTTGTCTAATATTATCCTAATAGTTGTATACCATTTTGAGTTAAAGCACTTACTGCTTATCCATTGTTCTTTTTCTTGTAAACATCGTCTCTGAAAGTCTATCTTGTGGGAGTCTAGTTAGTCTCAACAAAAAGTTCAAATTCCTAGTGTCAATGATAGCATTAATATTGTCCAAACCAAGTTCTGCTCTCATGCACATGGCTGGGAAAGAATGTCATAGTTTTCAGAAGGATTTTATAAACTGCAACCATTGCTTTTTCTCCATAATCACTGTCCCAAAACTCCAACCCATATGTGAGTTGCGCAAGATTTTTTTTTTTTTGCCTCTAATCAGAGGTCTTACTTCTAGTCCACTATACGCATGGTTGAATTTGCTTAAAGCATATGCTGTTTTTTTTCAAATTTTCCATAGTCCTTCCAATATGTTCAGACTATTTTCCATTTGCTGAGAACATAATCCCCAATACTGCTAAGCTTTAACTGTAGTCAGTTTTACACCAGCATATACTAACATACTAATTGCCAGCAGATTAGGCCTTATGGTCTATCGAGTCTGCTCAAACCTCAGATCCCTAGTTGGGTATCGAGGCCCCCCCTTGTGTTCCAGAAACCCTTATCATCCATCTTCACCCCCCTGGGCCAGGCCATCATCTGATACATCCGCTTTCTGTGTCTGTCCCACCCTTTCTTGAAGCCCTCCACTGTGGATCTCTGAACCAGCTTGCCAGGCAACACGTTCCAAGGATCCACCACCCTCTCAGTGAAAAACCTCCTCCTCTTCCCCCGTCACCCTTCCACCTTCCATCTTCAAACCATGCCCTCTGGTGATACCTCCCTGCTTTAGTCTAAAGATCCCCTCTGTGATTACCCTATTTATTCCCTTGAGAAACTTGAAGACCTCAATCAAGTCCCCCCTGTCTCTTCTCTCCTCCAATGAAAGCAGGCAGAGCTCCTCAAGTCTGTCCTCTTACATCAAATCCCCTAGTCCTAGTATCATCTTAGTTGCCCTCCTCTGTACCCTCTCCAGGAGCTGTATGTCCCTCTTCAAGTGTGGTCTCCAGTACTGTACACAGTACTCAAGGTGTGGTCTAACCAGTCCATTGTACAGTGGCAGAATCACTTCTCTGCCCCTAGAGATGATCCTCATATGTGAAAGATCCTCTGCTTTTTCATTTTCCAAATATTGTAATTTGTGTTTTAGTAACATTAATTCACAATTCCAGAGAATCTGTGATTTCATGTAATAAATTAATCTTCTTTTGCAGTCCAGATTTAGTTAATGCCTGCAGAATAATATCACCTGAAAATGCCAATATACCACAATTCACATCAAGTGTTTTTGGTGAATCTGTTTGTGATTTTCCGATCTTATCTAGTAGCCCATTAATGTAAATGGAAAAAAGGGTTGGGCCATCACACACACCTGTCGAACCCCTTTTATTGTTGCAATTGATGTAGGCAATCTTCCATTTGGGCCTACTTGTATCTTTGCCCATGTATCTGTATATAACGTTCTAACTATATATTTATCAAATCAATGTTTATCCCTATGGTTTCATTATAGCACAGAGAGTATTTCTATTAACAGTGTCAAATGCAGCACTAAAATCAACTCAGAGTACATAAACTTAAGACCTAATATTTTTCTATTAGATGACTCAATATAAAACAGTTGTCTAAGGTATTGTAATCATTCCTGAATCATGTTTGGGCATTATGTATACCCCCTGTTTCTTCAATCTCTATCTTAAGTTTTTCCAATATTATCTTGGAAAATATTTTCAGGCTTACATTCAGTAAGCTTATGGGCCTGTACATGAGGGGGTCCATAACATTACCCTTTTTATGGATTGGTACTATAATAGCACCTTTCCATGTTTCAGGAAATGTCAAATCTCTTATACATCTATTAAACAGTGCCAGAAATAGAGCTGACCAAATAGCTGTGTTTAACATAAAGACCTCAGCAGTTATTTGGTATGGACCTCGTACCTTGTTTGATTTTTCTTGTGATGTTTATTGATTGTTCACTGGATGTGTTGCCAGGGTCACTGTCCAAGTGTATATCCTCAGTATATAAAGTTAAAACGTGATCTAACCAAACATCCTCTTGGATATAGGTGTCCACTGCTATTTTGTAGTTGTTCGTGCCATTTGCCACAAGTGCCCAAAATTCCTTAATATCTCCACTTTCTATTACTTCAAGCATTTTAACCCATTTCCCATGGGTATATTGCTCTTTTTTGGTTTTAACTTGATTCTTATATATCATCCTTTCTTGCTTGAGTAATAGATAAATATATACTTTTGCTTATCTCTAGTTTGTCTAGTCTTTCTTAATACTTGCTGTCATTCTAGCTTTTTGTTGCTGACATTCTTTGTCAAACCATGTTTGACAGAACCCACTGTTTGTCTTTCTCACTTGTTCCTTGTACAAACTAGATTGTATTTGTTCAAATAATATGACCAGCTGCTCCAATATTTGTTTAATAGCCTTGTCCTGTAATCCAGTTATATACTCATGAACTACCTTTGAGTGAATAATTTCACTCACTTTAGCTTCAATTTGCAAGTTCCACTTCAATTTCTTATTATATCTAATCTCAACACTTGGTTCTTGCCCTAATATTTCCCATTCCATGGTATTTTCCTTAGGGAATAATCCACCTAATACTATTGGTAATTGGTTGCTTTCTGACCTAGAGAGTATTGATAAGAAATGTCACCAAGTCAGATCCCCATTCCACAATATAAGGTCTGGGAGGGCCACTCCGTGGGACCTAATGTACTGTATGTACTATTTCCCTGATAATCCCCGACCAATCTCCCATTCAAGGGATATAAATTAAATAATCTAAGCAATTCCATTAATGTCATGCCTGCATGATTCATTTTGGAGTCTGTGGTGTTCCTTTTAAAATCCTGTTCAAACTTCAGATGTCCAAAAAAATGAATTATCCATCAGACCATCATAACTGCCAATTCTGGCATTCAGATCACCTACTACTAGGACATCAATTTTAGGAAATCTTGTTGGTAGGTCTGCTTAGGTGTTTTCAAACCTTTCCCAGACCTTCATAGAGCAGTCCTTAGATCTGCCTGGTGGAATATATACATCAATCAATATAAACCTCCTATCTTGTATTTCAAATAAGGAAACAATATAATTATTATCCAGGAACAAATCTGTATGTCTATCAAAAATACCAAGTTTGATATACGTCACCAAACTTTCAGATGGTCTTTCAAATTTACTCTCTCTCTCGTCGCTAAGGTCTGCCATAACTCAAATCCATTCCAAATTATTTGTTCTTCATTATTGTGCCAAGTTTCCTGGCAACATATTATTTCACCTTGCGTGAGAAAATCTCTAAAATCATTTTCCAATAACTTATTTGCAAGGCCTGCTATGTTCCACATTATTATTTTAATTCCCTTGCTTGTTGCCTCCTTTGTAAGAAATTTAGTAATTAAGGGATGCAAACTTTGATCCAGTCAATCATGCAGCCCATTTTCCCTGTTCTCATTCTCACAGCTGTTCCATAAACTCTTATTCATTACCTTCTGTTTTGTAAAGTTACCATCACTTTTTGTTTGGGAGGGTGCATTTAAATCTATTAACAATAGCCCCAAGGCATCTAAGGCCTCACCCTTCATCAGCAATTGTTGTGCTATTTCTTTGTTTTTGATGGTAATATCTACTTGTAAGGTAGATTGATATCTGCTCACTTATTGCACACCAAATTTCCCCAATGATACACCCATAAAGTTGGCAAATAGATTGCAGCTAGAGCCCCGCAGCTTGTAATTATTTTCTCTTTTGATTCTTGCCATTCCAAATAATGATAGTACCACTGGAGCATCAGTAATTTCATATTTCTCTTTTTGGATGTTGAACCTTTTTCAGTTTGGGAAGGTCACTTTGAGCCCTTTGTATTTTAGTAAATGCTCATTTCTCCAGATGTAGTTTGCTATCTCAGGTGAAGAAAAACACATTTCAATAGTATTAATACGACCATCCTGGCTCCTTCTAATTTTCAGGATATCATCATCCAATAGTTCTAAATCAGCTGAGGCAAAAATTTCCTGTAATATAAGTTGTTTCAGCTTATCACCTAAGTAAAATGGCCAATCAACTTTAGTGGTAAATTGCAAGTATGGCTCATTGCTTGTAATTAGTGAGCTAGGACCATACTGAGTATTACTAACTGCTCCAGTGTTTACAAGAGTCACATCTCTATTAATTGCTATTTCCACTCCTTTCTTACTTATGCTAGGTAAAAGGGGGACAATTCATTTTGTCTCCCATACAATGACCTTCCTGTAAACATTGATTGTTAAGAAGTGACAGCTCATAGTCTAATTTCTGAAGATTGTTCCACAGTTCACTATTGCACAGTATACTGTATGTTCCACTGGTACTTCACACCCTATTATCGTCCCATTAGCAGCTAAATCATTATTTTGGTGTTTAATATTAGTTGTTTCTCTCAGATTCCCTTGCTCTTGTCTCATTTTCTCTTTGCTTTTCTTTTCAGTTTTATTTTTCTCCCATCCTCTTTTTAATAGGTATTGCATCTACTGGGGCTACCAGGCCTGGCTTTTTCTTTCTCTTCCTCCCACCTTTTTTCTTTTTCTTTTTACCTTTCCTCAGCTTTTTAACTTCTGGTGTTACAGGGATATTGACTACTGAAAAACTGGGTCTCAGATTGGAATTTTCCATCTGTGTCTCTATCATAACAACTGAGTCTGATTGTTTAGGTGGAAAATCCTTGTCCAGTTTACCCAACATATTCATTAACTTAGCATCAGTTACTGCTACATCATATCTGGTGTTTTCAATTTCATTTTTAAGCACCACTAATTGTTCCAAAAGGAGGAAATTAGCTGTATATTGGCGACTTAAAAGTGCAATCAAATTCTCACTCAAACAATCAGGAACATAGTAAGGTTTTAGCTTTATCCATTACTCCATCCTGTCCACCTAGCTATAAGTTCTCAGGGATTAAATTCTTCTCACCAGTTCTCAAAGTTTCACTAGCCTGAAGTGCTGTTTTTATACCCAAAATTGTTTTTTGAAGATATGAAGTTACAATGCATAATTCTACCTCAGAGACTAGCAACATGTCCTTCTGATGGTCTTTAATTACTTTATCCCTAGAACAAGTCGATCTATCAGACTTATTACTACGAGAGTGCTCTATTGATTGGTCTGAGTTACATTGTAGATCCAATTCCTCACCAATCAAATTATAGGAAATATTTTCATCCACAATACTCTGACTGTGATTTTGACTTTCTACATAAAATCCCCACCTAAGAGAATGTTCCAAACTAGTATCCACTATATTGAGTGGCTCTGTTAGTGTACTCTGTTTATTTTCTAGTTGTTTAGGTGTTGAGGTCTTTTCTAATGAACTCTGTTGAATCATGTGCTCTCTTATCTTGGTTTGTCTGACATTCTTTACTTTTAATTTCCCACATTCAATAATAGAATGCCCTAACAAAAGCGACAAGTCAGTTTGGTTTTGCCTTTGTAACCTTGTATTTACCATTTTTCTTTTCTTAAAAAGTATAACACAAAGACAATACCTATCACTCCAGGAATTACTTATAAACAATAAATTAAAAGAAGAAAATCCACAATAAAAATGAACAGCAATGTCTTTTAGTCATTATATCCTGGATGTAATATTGTTCAGATATGTGTATTTGGGGTTAGAAGTTAGAGATTCTTAATCAGCTGAACTGAATTCCACACCATGCACACTTGCTTTCTTTACTTCTGGTTTGATTCAAGACTTCTAAGTTCTCTTGTTTGGTCCTGGGTCCTATGGTATAGGTATGAAACCAGTACTTCTGTCAATTTCTCAGCTTCCCCCACAGATACACTAAATCAGACCAGCTAGACCTTGCACAATTTTTCATGCCAGTGATCCCAGGTATGCGATGACACAAGCAAACTGCCCAGACCTCTGAAATATAGAAAGGAAAGAGTTAGTGGCCAGTACTTTTGTGTTTTTATTTCTTTAGTTCAAACACCCTATTACTTAGATATTAGTTCACTATCGTCTGCTCGTAAAGCAATATGTATAAATAAAACCTGTATCCCTCTTAAAAAAAGGAGACAATTTCACTTTTTAAGAAAAAAGAACACTTACTTCTAATTCTGGTTCTGCTTCTTTGTTAAAATATGCTTGTAGGGCTATGTGGGCTGCTCCATTTCTGCTGCATGTGGTTCCTCTAAGTTTACCAAGGTACAAGCTCTTAGTAAATAAAACCAAAAAGGAAAGCTATGAGCAAACTTGCCTTGTAGCTACACCACGTAACTACACCACAGAAATATTGCTAAATATCTAGTGCCACGTCGCACATTTCACTAAAATGAATCGATTGGTTAAGCTTTAATCAAGTTATAAATGTAGTAGCAGCATACAGGCATCAGTAAAAAGAAAAAGAGCTTTATAGATACAAAGTTAACTAGTCGGCACGCTGTGTGTAGATGCTGCTGACACGTTTTTGGCTTGCCCCTGTGTAATTCAAGAACGCCACATGTAAGCCTTTAGTGCAGCTCCTATTTTCAAACATAGTTCCTAGCTTATGATTGGCCAAGATCGAAAGGGTACTCTTAATACAAAAACTGTATCCTATATACATATAAATATATATATATATATATATATATATATATATATATAAAATATCCCAGAACAGACACACCATCAACACCCCTGTCTTGTATAGTAAACTTGTATAGTAACTTGTATAGTAAACAGCTTAGCAGCTGAACAACAATGTGCAGAATTTGGTAAAAAGCAGGTAAAATCAATGAGGTATTGGCACACAGCAGGTCCTGTTACACTCCAATTAGTCTCTTGAGAGTGCTACTTATCTGTATTTTGTAGTATTTTAGGCGTCCCTTAATACAGTTTCTGCAGGAAGATATGGCAGGAACTGTACAATTTCCTTGCTATGATGTGGTCATCATGCTTCTCGCTTTTTCACCGTCCTGAGCGGGCTTTTGTCTTGCATTGCTCAGCCTACCATCATTCCAGCTTCACCTGCAATAGACAAAAACAGAAGAAGAGGCAGCCACATGGCTTCAGTGGGACAATAAGTTGGTCTGGTAAGGCTACAAACTCCTTATACTCAAGGCATGGAAACATAGAATTTGACAGCAGATAAGGACCACTTGGCCCACCTAGTCTGCCCATTTCCCTACCTAATGGACAAGTTGCAGATCCTAGTTAACCAACAGCCTGCTTTCTCCAACTCCACACTAGAATCGCCTTATGTCTGTCCCATACATTCTTGAATTCCCCCACTGTTTTTGACTCCATGACCTCCTCAGGAAGGCCATTCCATGTATCCACAACCCCCTTTATGAAAAAATACTTCCTCACATTACCTCTGAGCAGTCCCACCAATATCTTCAAATTGTGCCCCCTTGTTCTTGCACATCTCTTTTTCTGAAAAATGATTCCCTCTAGGACTCTGTAGATTCCCTTGAGGTACTTGAAAGTTTCTTTCATGTCCCCCCTCCCTCCTTTCCTCGAGGGTATACATATTAAGCTCCTTTAGTCTCTATTCATATGTCTTCTGGTGCAGACCCTGCACCATTTTAGTTGCCCTCCTCTGGACAGCTTCCATCCTGTCTATGTCTTTGCGGAGATGGGGTCTCCAGAACTGCACACAGTACTCAAGATGGGGTCTCACCAACTGTCTGTACAGAGGGATAACAACTTCCTGTTTTCTACTGGTGATGCCTCTCCCTATACATCCCAGTATCCCCCCAGCTCTCCTTACTGCCTTCTCATATTGCCTGCCCACCTTTAGGTCATCTGATATGACTACCCCTAGGTCCCTTTCCATTTTTGTTGTTGTTAGTATTTCACCCCTCATTGTGTATTCTTCCCTGGGTTTTTGTTTCCCAGGTGCATTACTTTGCACTTCTTTGTGTTGAATCTAAGCTGCCATACATTTGACAATTCCTCCAACCTTGCCAAGTCCCTTCTTATCTTTTCCATCCCACATTGTGTATCAATCCTGTTGCAGATCTTTGTGTCGTCTGCAAAGAGATATGCTTTTCCTTCCAGTCCCTCCACAATGTCACTTATAAAGACATCGAAGAGGACCGGTCCCAGTACTGATCCCTGCGGTACCCCGCTAGTAACCCCCTTTTTTCACACTGAACTCTGTTTACTATTACCCTCTGCATCCTGTTGTCCAGACAATTTTTTATCCAGGTTACCACATTGGGACCCACTCCAAAGCTGGCTAACTTGTATATTAATCTTCTGTGTGGGACTGTGTCAAATGCCTTGCTAAAGTGTAGGTAGGCCATGTCCACAGCCCCTCCCTGGTCTACTACTTTGGTAACTCAGTCAAAAAAATCTATTAGATTCATCTGACACAACCTTCCCTCTGTGAATCCATGCTGCCTTGGGTCCTGTGCCCCGCTGGCCTCTAGGTACTCAACAATTTTTTCCTTCAGAAGTGATTCCATCATTTTCCCTACCACTGAGGTCAAACTATCAGGTCTGTCATTTCCTACCTTTGCCTTGCTCCCACTTTTGTGAAGTGGAATCACAGCCACCCTCCTCCAGTCCTCAGGTACCACCCCATCCTCCCATGATTTGTTAAAGAGGGTAGTCAGTGGTGACACTAGTTCTACCCTTAGTTCTTTTAGAATTCTGGGGTGAATCCCATCGGGCCCCATTGCTTTGTCCACCTTCAGTTTTAAGAGTTCATTCAGAACCCTTTCTTCTGTGACTGGACTGGTATCGACCCCTCCATATCCAGAGTGTTTCCATTGTTTGGTTTAGGTTCCTCGCCCTGCTCTTCATTTGTGAATACTGAGCAGAAGTATTCATTCAGTATCCCTGCTTTTTTCACTGTCACCCTCTGCCCACATTTCCTCTTGTTTATTAAGCCTCACTATCCCTCCCTTGGTCTTTCTCCACTCCCTAATGTACCTATAAAATGTTTTATCCCCCTTCTTAACAGAGTTGGCTCTCTTTGCCTCAGTTTGGACCTTTGCTATTCTGACTGCCTTTCCTGCCTCCTTCAGCTTTAAGAGATATAGTTCTCTGCTCTGCTCCTTCTGTGTTTCCTTATATTTCCTGAATGCTATCCTTTTCTCCTTAACCTTCCCTGACACCTCTTTTGAGAACCATTGTGGCTTTTTCTTTTTTTTTGTTTTGTTGATTTGCTTTACACAAAGGATTGTTGCCTCTGTGATGGCAGTTTTAATTTTTCCCCATTATTCTTCCACCCTTCCTTCTTGCCTATTTGCTAGTGCTTTTCAGAGGCATTCTCCCATTTTGCCAAAGTCAGCCCTCCTAAAGTCCAACACCCTTGCTTTTGTATGGCTTGTCTCTACAGCTGTTTATTGTGAACCACACTGTTTGGTGGTCACTTGTTCCCAGATGGCTACCCACTTCTAAATCTGAGATCCTCTCTCCATCCCCATTTGAGAGCACCAGGTCTAAGATTGCTCCCTCCCACATGGGTTCCAACACTAGCTGTCTGAGGCATGCCCCCTGTAGGGCATCGAGAATGACCCTGCTCTTGGATGTGGCTGCAGTAAAGGTGTTCCAGTTAACATCTGGCATATTCAGGTCCCCCATCAACAATATCTCTCCTTTCTCTGCCATTCTAAGGACTCCTTCTATCATTTCCTTGTCCATTACCTCCCCTTGAGATGGGGGTCTGTAAACAACCCCTGTGCGGATTGTGGTGGTATTTCCTGTCTTCAGGGTGACCCACAGTGCCTCCTCCCCTCCCTGTTTACCCTTTAGTTCTGTTGCTTTGATTCTTTCCCTTATGTAGAGAACTACTCCTCCTCCTCCTCTTTTACCCTCCCTGTCCCTCCTGTAGATTGTGTACCCTGGTATGTTGACATTCCAGTCATGGTTCTCTGTGTACCATGTTTCCATGACTGCCACAATATCTAGGTGTCCCTCTTCCATCAAGGCCACTAGTTCAGGGAGCTTGTTATCCAGACTATGGGCATTGGTACTCATTGTCCTCCATTTTTTGATGGCCTTACACCTTTTAGGCCCATCCCTGTCCTTACTGCCTTTGCCTGTTTCTGGATTTACCCCTGTCCTACTCCTTGTCACCTTCTCTACCTTTCTGTCTACTTCACTAACTATCCTGTTTTGTTGGGGGGGTGGGATTTCCCTGCTTCTCTTCAGTGCCTCCCCCTTTATCTAGTTTAAATGCTTGCCAATGAAGCATTTAAGCCTATCACCCAGGATCCTGGTCCTTCTCCAGGACAGATGCATATGTTCAAGCCAGTACAGGCCTGTATCCCTCCAGGTGGACCCCCAGTCTCCAGTGAAGCCAAATCCCTGAGCTCCGCTCCAGTTTATCAAACAGTCTTTGAATCCCATGGTGTGGAGTACCCTAGCCTCACCCTTGCCATAAACAGGTTGCACTTCTGAGAAAATTACCTTGCATACCACTTGTCTAAGGCCCCTTCCCAACTCCACAAACTCCTGCTGCACTGCTCTGAACCCATTCCCAGCCAAGTCATTTGTCCCTAGGTGGACAATGACATCCCTCTCCCTCCTCTGTGCAGCTGCTTCCATGATCCTGATGATTCTCTTCCTGTCCCTCCAAGCTGAGGTGAGGGACATGCACCTTACCTCCCTATCCCTTCCCTCCCCCAGTTCTAGCCCCTAACAATTGATTCCCCCAAGGAGTTCTTTCCTTCCTCTGTGGGGTCCCGTGCCACCCTCCTGTGGGTCTCCTTTGTGGAGGTTCCCAGTATCCTCCTTGGTCTCCACTGTGGGTGCCTCCATAGAGGAACCATGCTCTGCCAGAATGGTGAATTAATTGTGAAGTGGCACAACTGGAGGGATGCATCTCTGTTCCACCACCCTCACCCTCCGAGCCCACCATGGTCCAACTGTTCCTCATTCTTGGCAACCTCTAAGACAGTGGTGATGGCTTGGGTGGTCCCTGGGTGGAGGAGGAGGTTTCCCATATCCCTTCTAGGTCAGCATGGAGATGGGTAATCTCCTCCTTCAGACCAGAGAGGTGCCTGCAAATAGGGAAGTAACGCAGCCTCCAGCATGTCTCCCAGAAGACTGCCACTTCACAGTGAGAGCTTTGCACCACCCTCCACATGTCTGTTTCCCTTCCTGTTTAAGTTTTTTTTTTTAGTGTGTGCAAGCGTGTGAGTGTGTTTGCCCCTATTCAGTGTGCTGTGACTTTAAGGATATGAACAGGTGTATGTCCTTTGCACCTTTAGGGAGGTGATATCAGAACCCCTGATATAAAGGAAATGATGCACTTGTGGTGGGTTGGGTGAGGGGCAGGGTGGGTGTAAGTAAGCCTGTGCCCTCCAGAAACAATCAACTACAACCCTGACCCACCACACTGGTGAGTGCCTTCCTTCCTTTCAGACACCTATTTCACAGAGCTTAAGTAACAGGTCTAGTAACAAATGACTGCAAATATTCTCCCTGCTAGATTTCCTCCCTTGAAAATAAAAGTTACACTAACAAAAGTCAACCCCAAAAACAGAGATCCAAAACACTGACTTCTACTTACTTACTTATACAGGCCCCAAAATTAAGAATTCAGTTCAGCACACGCTATTAAATCATTTTCTTGCTATAAGGAAGCTGGTGGCTGCTCTCTATCTCAGTTACAGCAGCTGTAGGCATGATGGTATACTTGTTAAAGATTAAAACTAGCAATGTAGCTCGGCTATCTGTGCCTCCTCCACAAACACAGATGCATGTAGCAACACTCCAGCCTCAGACAGCTCCCTTGTCAACTCTTCAGGTAAGGGGAAGGTTCCCTGTAGCTGAATGGTTAGAGTTGCTGTCTATGGATATCAGGGTCCCAGGTTTGAATCACAGAAATGGTAGAAAGTCTGTAGAGGATTTGGACAAAACACATGGGATAGCATTATTCCTTCTGCTTGTCCTGTTTCAGAAATGCCTGACTCCATATTCTTTTGGTTTGCTGATATCCATTTTATGGATTACTTACTATGGCTATTTTGGGAGGAAAGTAGTCCTGAAGACCCAACAGAGGGTTCACCCTATCTTTAATTTCAGTCCATAACTTTTGAACAGGGGGGACAATCCCCAAAATATATGTAACAGTGAACCTTCCCTAAAGCCACATCTAGTGCAAGTTGCTGAGGTGGCCCTCTCCATTTTAGTTCATTTTTGAGGAATATAATATAAATTATGTAAAATGAAAAACTTGAGTCCGGTGAAGTCTGTCTTGAGTTATATAACTAAAAGCATATTTCCAAATTTTGGACCAATTAAACCATGGTTCTGTAAAAACATTTTGCCAGTATTTACATTGAATCTCATAATCTCTGCACAATTTCAAGAGTAAAATTGGTTCCATGTGAATTCAGCGATTCTATTACAGTGCACGCAATTTCAGTGAAATAATAGCGACACAAAATACAGTGATCGACAAGATCAGCGATGCACATTTCAGCTCATATATCATAACTGCAGGCCAGAATTGTATGCCAAACTGCTTAAATATTCCTGGCAGATACAGGTGCCATATTCGCCCACAACACCTGTGCAAGGCGCTCTGTTAGATCGCGATGACTGTGTGGCATTGATGTCCCCACATTTGCGACTCTCCAGCAGGATTCACATTCACTTAGTTTTCCTCAATGACTACAGGACATTCACAAGGTGGCTGCCATACATACCTTACTCTCTGTGTTCCTGCGCTCCTTTTGCTGCATCTGTCTCTCGCTCACCCACACCAGTACAACTAATAGCAAGCTACCAGGGAAGAAGTGCTGTGGATTTGTGATGGAGTCACTTGCTGTGGTTCACTGCAGACACCACAGAATTCACTGGTTGCCTGAAGCCACAGGGGTACAGTACACTGTTACATGTTTCTTTGTTTTGCAGTGGGGCTATGCTCCCTGCCCCCCCACAGGGGTCTGTGCCCCTGTACCCCCCTTATCTTTAGGATTCTAACTCTGAGGCACTCATTGCCCCTGGGGTTCACTGTAGTGTCATGGTCTTGCATATTGCCCTACCACTCAAATGTACCAGTCACCCTTATTGAAGTCGCACTACTTCATTCGTGCAAATTACATCGCCCAAACTGATGCACTGAATTGTCGTGCTACCAGAAAAACGTGATATAGTTTTGAAATTCCATGGGGAAAAATTGCCAACTTTTTTAAGGAGGACAGAAAGGGTCAAATTTAGTTGTCCAAGGAGGAGAGCCCATGTGCTGGGAGACAGCACTTTTGAGCTTGAAATATTTGAAAGCCATACTGACTGTTAAATTGAGTTGATTCTGAACTTGACCAAAAGAAATAAAACATCCCTCATATAATAAATCTGAGAGGGAGACACTGCCAAGATTTGTTAACCATCCAAGGGTGATATGCTTACCTCCAATTTTAAAATTAAGGTTACTAACGAGAGACCGCATTACATCTGGAGATAAATTAATGGATGAAGCAGCAAGTATTTGTCTGTGTACTAAAAGGCATGTTCCTACTACAGAGTGCCGTAATGAAAAGGGAAGGCTTATAAATTTAGTATATAGTACTGATTTTGGAGACAGGCCAAACAAACTGATTTGCTCTTGTTCAGTGGTGAGCCAGAGCGGAGTGTAAGATCCATGGGAATTAGGATCGTTTGGATGAGGCCATTGAAGATATTTACTTAAGAGTATGGCCCAGTAATGCACTCTAAAATCTGGTAGTTGTAGGCTTCCTAAAGTTTTAGTTATTGCCAGCTTAGAATATGCTCAGCGTAGTGGTTTCCTGGCTCAAATAAATCTAGAGATCATAGAGTGTATCATTTTGAACCATTTTAGAGGGAAATAAACATTTGACATTTGTAAGGGATAAAACAATCTAGGAAGAAAGTTCATTTTCACTACATTTATCCAGCCCCAAATAATGAAAGGGAGAAGACTCTACCATTCTAAGTCTGCCCTGATAGAAATTATTAAGACATCCAAAGTAAGTTCTTTGCACTGAGTTAAGTCCAATGTAAGATCTATGCCAATGTATCTCAGGGTCTTTGTGGCCCAAACAAGTCCATAAGGTTCAATGTCTGCTCTTGTTTGATGTTTATTAAGGGGCATAACTACAGTTTTACTAATATTTAGTTTATACGTAACCACCCAGTACCCTGAGGTTACTAGAATCCGATCAGTATTATTGTTGGGAAAGTAGCAGGCAGTTGGTAGGGAGTTCATTAGGGGCTCCTTACATAATGACATCATTGTTTACTCAGCTAGCCTGAGGGAAGAATGATTAGGTCATTTAGAACTCTTGCAGCAGCATAAACCACACTCTGTGGATAGCTGCTCTGGGGAGCTTAGAATGCTCAGTTTTGTTCAGAGTGAGCTTGAGTGAGGAGGCGAGAGTGTCAGAAGGACTGCTAGTGGATTCTGAGGAGAGGACCCAGAATTTCTCACCCTAGTGGAGTGTCATTTCCAGCTTCTGGTGAAGTTGTGGAGACAAGGTTACAGCAGGAGTTCCTGATTTCTACTTCCTGAGAAGTGGAAGGAACTGCTTGTTCTCAGTGAACTCAAGGGGCAATCCCCTGAATGTTCTGAGGTGTTTTCAGCTGCCTTGAATAGGACCTGAAAGAAACTGTTTTGATAGGCTACCCAGGAGAGTGCCTTCTTTGTTCCATACCTTGTTGGATGGGACAACTTCTGTGAGTACTGTTCTAGGAGACCAGTTCTCCATGTTTCTTAGGGGATTCGATAGTCTTGGGTGTGTGTGCCTGGAGATAAGGTTGGATCGCACCTGTCCATGCCCCTAGTTTTCACCCATGTGAGTGAAGTACTGTTTAAACTGTGGACCCAAGTGAGTGCAGTTTATTCTCTGGTCACCCCAGTGAGTGACAAGTTAAAGTATGGGACCTCCAGCATTTCAGTGGGGAACAGGGGTTTCAATGGTGTAACACTGAAGCATGGCAGAGACTGTCAGTTGGGGTCAAGGGTGGGAGGAATGCCATCTAAGTGCTTACAAGGTAGGGCTTCCTGGTTCATAAAGAACACCAGTATTTTTACCTGAGTAAGTGGCCAAGCTTCAGGTTGAAGTGTGTGACTGAGTTTCACTAAAATGCACCTGATGTGCAAAGAGGAATTCTGACTGTGTGGTTTTTATCCACTCATGTGAGAAGATGTTCATGTGCATGGCCAGGTGTCCACTAATGCACCTTTCTGGGAAATTGGAAGGAAAATGCTCATGTGCCTGACTAGGTGTCCACTAATGCACCTTTTGGAAATTTGGGAAGAAGTTGTTATTTTGTTGTGGAGAGTTCATGAATTGTACCTGTCCAGCCTGGACCAACCCTTGGGGGTCCACGTCTGCTTTTACTTTCCATCCATTTAATAAAGCCATACTGCACAATCCCAGTCACTGTTATGGACATTCCTATTATTGCTTCTGGTTGCGTGGATTTACTGGGACCTCCTCAGCAGGTTAGACCTGGTATATGCCTAGCAGCCTCCACCCAGGACCTGTGTTGTGTCATTTCCACAAGATTCATGTTGTTTGTTTCTGTACCCCCACCCCTCTCTTCCTCTAGAAAATGAGCCAGATATACATCCTAATGCCAAAGGTGGTACCTACCTGTTTGTAAAGTAAATGGGTATGCCAGTATATGGGCACCAGTGTTTGCAGATATTTAATGGGGGGTATGCACACTAGTTAAAAAGTGGCTTGTGGGTTACATATAGTTAGAAAGAGACCAAAGTGGTCAGTTGTTTCAAGGATAGCCAGATAGCCACTATGGGTGTGCTACATGATGCAGATATCATCTGCATATACAGAAAGCTTAAAATAGGTGAAGTCCATGGAGATCCCTGTAATAAGGGGATTGAGTTTTATTTTTAATATAAGGGGTTCCAAATATAAATTAAATAATAATGGGGAAAGAGGGCAGCCCTGCCTGGTACCACTACATAAAATGAAAAGCCATTGCAATATATTTTAGTGCTGGGTCGAGCATAAAGTGTTTATATCCATCTAACAAAAGTGTGTGGGAAGCCAAATTTGTTCATTACAACAAACAAAAAACGCCAGGCTATCCTATCAAAGTTTTTTTGGTATCCAGGGATACAAGGGCTGCTGGGCAATCCAGTTCCCTGGATGCCGAGAAAATATATGCTAATTTGCTCAGATTGTCTGACACAGATCTGGTTGGCATAAAAGCCCACTTGCTCATATCCAGTAAGATGCCCCCACACCTTACTAATATGTGATGCCAATATTTTACATAATATTTTCAGGTCTTGATTCATAAGAGAAATAGAACAGTAGTAAGAGACCTGCTCCCGATCTTTACCTGGTTTTGGTAGTAAGATTATAAAGGCTTCTGCTTGGGATGCCTTGGAAAATATGTTTTCTAATATGTCATTATATACCTGGGTTAAAAAAGTGGCTAATTCTTCAGCATACATTTTATAAAAGTTGGGCATGACTCCAACGGGGCCCGGAGCTTTGCTCAATGTCAATGAGGTAATGGCCATAGTGACTTAATCCAAGGAAATAGGTTGAATCAAATCAGATTGTTGAACTTCAGTTAGAGTAGGAAGGGGAGCTGAAGCTAAGTAATCATTAATGGTTTATTGGGATGGAGAGGCTGAAGGAGGTCCATATAAAGCTTTAGAGCATAAGTAAAATTCCTGAACTATAGCCCTGGGATGAGACTGAATAGTTTGATCCATTACTGACCATGTGTGTGGGATACGCCTAGAACTTTTCTGCTTGTGAATCCAAAGGGCCATTAATTTTCTGGCCCTCTCCTTGATTTATAAATTTGGATTTTGTTTTATATATGACATACTCCACACAATCTCTCAGTAGATCCACATATTGCTCTCTTAATACTTCTAACTCCTCCTGTTGCATGTCAGTAGGGGACGTAACCCTCTCCAAACTTCTAATAGCAGACAATAGAAAGGATAATTTTTCCTGGTGTATTTTCTTGCGTTTGGAAGAGAAACAAAGAAATTCACCCCATAGCACAGTCTTACAGGTGGTCCACTCCATATCTTTATGCTCAAGAGTTCCCTAGTTCTCACTAATTAAGTTGTAAATCTCTTAACGTAACAATATAGTCATCTTTTAATAGCTGGTTGTTAGGTGTCCATATGGTGTCCTGTTCAGAGTTAAACTCACAAGATTGGTACAATCAGACCATAGAGTGGTCAGACAATACTCTTGGCACAATGTCACACAAATGAAGACCAGAAAGGATAGACTGACTTAATAGGAAATAATCAAGCCT
This sequence comes from Neoceratodus forsteri, assembly GCA_016271365.2. Classification (NCBI taxonomy): domain Eukaryota; kingdom Metazoa; phylum Chordata; order Ceratodontiformes; family Ceratodontidae; genus Neoceratodus; species Neoceratodus forsteri. The sequence goes on along the minus strand of CM028134.1, from coordinate 310,668,939 downwards.
AAAGTAGGAACAATGAACCACTGAAAAAAGGTATAACATTTTAGGGTAGGATTGAGATTCTTCCATGGGTCGCACAAACCCAGGGAGTCTATCATATCATGCAGGGAATGTTGTGCTTGGGAAAGTCCTGCTGAAGTTTTACTGGTGCGGTCAAGGTTATGTGTCATAGTAATATTCCACTCTCCCCAAGAAAAATTGGCAGAAGTGAAAATGGGGCAAGGACAGTAGCCAAATGCACAAAAATGATGGGGTACCCACATTGGGGCTATAGATACTCCCTAAAAGTATCTATATCTGACCTAAATGTCCATGCACAAAAACATGCCTACCATCAGGGTTTGTTACAATATCCATGGGTGTGAAAGGTACTGATCTAGCAATGAGCATAATTACACCTTTTTGTCTGACACTGTCTCTCACTCCATAACTCTGCCCAATTTAATCCCTACAAAAAAGTGTGCTCTTAGAGAGTAGTAAGTGTGTTTCTTGTAGAAATGCAAGTCGAATCTCATAGTGTGCCAAATATTTAATAATTTGGTATCTTTTAAGATCTTTTAACATTCCATGTTGCACATTTGAACCTATTGAACATCTAGTCTGAGGAGATCAAGCAGTACCTTGTCCATAGCAAATACCAGAAGACAAATATCCAAAATATTGTACTTTGCGCTCACTATATCCCCCCCCCACAAGCCCTACAACAGACTAACCAGAACAAAAAATAATTACTGGAAACAGTGATAACCCCTGTGGGTACAATGACTACCCCTGGTCCTCTGACTACACTCCTGCAGATGGGTCTGTGAAGATTCCTCAGAGGGGCTATCAGCTAGCCCCTAACAGGTGTAATATTCTTGCTCCAAAAAAGCGGAGAAGGATTGCAGCACCTTGCATGTCCAATAAAAGGACTATTGAAAATGTGAGTAGGTAAAGACATTATGTAAGCATTATACTTCACATATATCAAATTAGTTATATTTCAGAACAAGAATCTGTATTTTAGAACAAGGCCTAATACAATGGTAAACTCTTCTGGATCACAGGTGATGATTGTGTCCCAAAAAAGAAAGAAAGAAAATACCTGGACTGCAGACTACTGGTTGTCAAGATCAAGTAGCATACAAGGAAAGTAATAAAAGAAAAATAGTACAAGGAAGAAAAGAAAAAATAAAGGAAACTCCTGAAAGAATATTGAGCAGTGAGGTTGTATTATAGGGATGAGAAGTTCAGTCTTGTTTGTCAGAAATAAGGAGGAAGAGGCCAAAATGACACTGAGAGAGAAGGAAAAAGAAAGAAAGAAAGAAAGAAGAAAGAAAGAAAGAAAGAAAGAAAGAAAGAAAGAAAGAAAGAAAGAAAGAAAGAAAGAAAGAAAGGAAGGAAAAGGAAGTTGAAGTTAATAGCAAGTAAAGTCTAAACTGGTTTATGGTATTAGCAGAGGAGAAAGGCAGCTGTATCCACACACCCCTGTAACGAAATAAGATATACTGTATAGATGAGGCTCATTAAAGAAAAAAATCCACCTCATTAATAAAAGTACAATAAAAGCATCCAGAGAAGAACAAGAAAAGAAAATCAGAAGCTGCTGTGCTCAAAGAAGAAAAGACAGCCTGCCTCTCAAAGAGTGAGTTTCTGTGTCTCACTACGTCAATGAGCAGAAACTAGGAGGAGAAAAAATAATGCAGAGCAAAAAAAACAGCTGACTTTTCAATTCCACATGTCCAACAATAAAGAGTTCATGATGTATGCCCATGAGTTCCCAATTTTACATTACACAAATCAACAGTCACAATGCACTTAAAATTGAAGTCCAGCAAGAGGAACAGCCTTTTAATGTGTGCCCACAATTGCATTAGAGACTTGAAGTGAAATCCTCAGGGTCCCAGAATAATTAATAAACCAGACTCTAACTCCAATGTATTGGAAAAGGGGAAAAAACAACTAACATATGGTATACCAGAAGATATGCTCTATTCAGCTGAAAATATAAGGCAGTCAGTTGTGAACATTGTAGAGATTAAGGTCCCAACTGAAATGCCAAATGGTATAGCCAAATCAAATCTGTAAGCTGGAACATGAGATGGTAGAAACACATTAGGAAAATGTTTTGGAAGTTCAGTCTGTGACTCCACTGTCAACTGGAAATGTAGCTCCCCCAACGGGGTTTCTAATGTAGAGAATGGCAGGATAGTGAAAGCAAAATTGGATCCCCGCTGCACTAAGCTTGCTTTTTATATCTGTATAAACTTGCTATTTGTTCTGAATTTCAGGGCTCAGATCACTAAACATGGAGATATGGGATCCCTCCCACCATAGCTGCTTCAGCTCCCATACCCTAGACAGAACATGGATTTTATCTCTGAAGTTCAATAAAAAGAGAACTAATATTCTTGGTCTTTCTCCTGGTTGCGGCATTGGTTTCAAAGAATGGTCCGCCCTTTTGATCATATAGGTGATTCCATAGGGAGAGGGACCGGTGAGCTTCTCCAGCAGTTGTTGTACATACAGGATGGTATCTATGCCTTCAGCCTGTTCTGAGATGCCCAAAATAATTAATTTATTCCTACTGCTATGAGCGTCTTGGTCCTCCATTCTCTCCTCCATGCGGGTCATCCTCTGCCACATATCTACAAGCTCTGACTCAATTTTTTTTTTTTTTTAACCTTTGTTTTACCAGGAGAGACACACTAAGCTGAAAGTTTGTTTACAGGTGCAACCTGGGAGCACAAGGAAGTTAATTGACTTGCTCAGGGTCTCAAAGTGGGTTCGATCTTCCAAATAGGATATGCGGGCTTCAGAATTGGAGAGTTGGTTCCTCAGAATCATGAGGGTTGGTTTGACTGATTTGAACTCCACTGCCAACTCAAACAAAACCTCCATTATCATAGCCAAGTCCCTGGAAAAAAATTCAGAGGAGGAAAGATCTGTTGGAACCAGAGAGTCAGAAAGAAGGTGCATCCTCTTTAGGCCACTTGGCTGGTGGTGAGGGGGCTGTAGTTTCTCTCAAAAGTAATGCAGTTTCCATTTCTTGATGTTCCATCGCCATCTAGGAGAAACTGCCAGCAAAAAAATAAGGTATTATAAACAGGGTGCACCTACAATTAGGGAAGAAGTGATTTTGTGACAAAGGTGCTGCTCTAAAATAACATTTTTAAACACTCATCTGAGGAAGCTAGCTAAGAGCAATCGATCTTTAGCCCACCATCACATGAATCCCAAAGATGGCAAACAATTTGAGCAGAAGCTGTATCTGGTGCTACAAATGCTGCAGCAGAAGGAGACTGTAAATTGTGACCAGTGACAGCAGTAAGGATCACCATCAAGTTCTTTCCTGCAGATGCTTTTTACAGACTCAAACAATCTGGTCCTCAACAGCTAGGGTACTGGGGTAAGTGCCTCACGAACCCCACCATACTATACCAGCAGAAACGAGTTGTTCCCCTTTCACCCATACTATTGTCAAAGATGAACTGACTGAAAGCATACAGGATACAATAAATGAGCTAACCTCAACTCTCATAAAGGAGTCAATAGACTAATGCAGAACTTTAACTTGCTATGATTTTTTTATGGCTCAGATAACAAAGGGAACATGAACTGGTAACAATAGCTGCAAGATGGTGTGACCATATCTACTGGTTAAGTTTGTGTTCCACTATTTAATGCCTTTGAAACAATATCTGGCTATGGGAAACAGGTGAACTAGGATGGCAGCAGGGCAGAATGATAAATCCCACAGAATATAAAAAAAACAATATTATGTGGTGAGGCACCATTTTGAAGTGAAAACCCACCAACTGAGTTTGATCTGATCAGGGACTGAATTAACGAACATTTTTTAGTAGGTTCCATACCCCTTCCCCTGAAGAATACACACACACACACACACACACGCATGCACATACGCACGCACGCACGCGCACACACACACACACCTTGAAGATATAGCTGTAGCTAACGTTTATTCACTATAATTACTCTATTGGAGTGGCATGCACAGCTGGGAGATCTCAGCAGACACCTCAGACCCCCAGACCCCTTCCAGTGAAGGGCCAAAACATTTGTGCAGGCCAAGAATATGATGTACCTCCTGAGTTTGTACCCAAGCCAAAGAGTAGGTAGGTCATCTGGCTGGGTGGTAAGCGACCACTCATGTGTAACATTGCCACACTCACAGGCAAGTACAATGAAACTGGACCACAACCCCTCCCAATCGGAACCAGGTCTTGCAGTCCCACAGACCTCATGCTGTCCAGAGAAGATGAGCCCTTTAGAAAAATTTGACTCATCTCCCCTTTCTCCCTGTAACATCTGCAGACTGCAAAACTCCCAAACTGCAGGAATGAAGTGGTCTGACCCTCCAAGCAACTCATTCCAAATGTTGTTCCAAGATACAATACAATGAGTCCAACAACAAGTCCCATCCATTATCCCACAAATGTACACCTTGGCACAAAGTCCTTGGCTGGAGGTGTTAATATCCTGATGCTGAACCACAGCTTCCCCAATGGACTCCAGAAATGGCTGTATTTCCTTGTTGATGCATATACATGCTTCCTCCACACTTTTAGAGTCAGTTGCATGCTGCCAGTGAAGCAGCTCATTGATATATGACCAAATGATCTTGGTCTTTGAAAATTATTCTTTGACAGACTGCAGGCCCTCCTTCATCCTAAAGAGCAGAGCAACATTTATTTTGGAGTTGCAAGTCATTCTTTCTCAGATGAATCGCAAGGGTGTCTGGCGAACTCCCTTGCTAGGCCACTGCCACCAGCCTAGGGAGAAGTTCCTCCCAGCACATGCCTCTTGTGCCTATCCAGTGAATCTGCACCTTCTGCCATGGAATCAAAAGATTCTTTCCCCCAGGCTGATAGCCCTCTCTCTCTCTCTCTCTACTGCCTAGTGAAAGAAGGAATATCCACTGATCCACATCCACTTGGTGCCATCAAGGGAACCTGGAAAAGAGCAAGACAATATTAAAGCTAATGTGCGTGGACATAGCACAAAAACACTTGAGACCTCCACTGCCGCATGGACTCTATCTCATTACCTGAAAGCCCCTGGGTCACGGTTGTCATTGCTGTCCCAATAATAAAGGAATCAGTATTGTACTCATTTTGGTTCAGGGAGGCCTGCTGGACCACCAGCCCCAATATGTGTCTGAATTGATGGACAGTCAAAGACTTACTACCTGCATGCTGTAAGAATGCCTTGCCTCTGTAGGGTAGAGAGCTACAAAAATGGCCATCAAGGTTTTTTAGTCCTGTGTTGATTCAGCCTGTGCCTTCAATGTTCGCCAGCAGCCAATACCACCTGATCAGTTTTATATGTCTCAGCTAAAGTCCTGCTCTGGGGCGTCTGTGATGTCTGCATCCCTGAGGCTCTCTGCCACCTCAGTTTATGCAGTTTGCACCAGTTCAGAGTCCTGGAACATGCCACCAAATGTCAGCATAAACACAGTCTTAAATAAGGTGGCCTCATATGCAGACTAGCAAACTGATAAGAGGGCTTCCCACGCCTGCTCAAGAATCACCAGCATTAAATGGGCATCAGGGATCCGATTGCTTGGCATGGCCCTTATTTCACCCTTCAAGGACCTTCCTAACCTAAGAGGAGTGAGTGGTGTCTGTGACACTCCAAACTTGGGAAAACCATGAGAGGCCTGCTAAGTGTTGCCCTGTGACCACCAGTATTAGGCCCCACCATCTGGATTCCATTATATAGCTGCACAGTTGGTCAAGTCAGAATTGCCCAGCTGTCTGGCCATCCCACCTCCACAAAGACTGCATGGTAATGTTCCACACCTTGCCAGTAGGCTGTTCTGATCCAAGGAACATTAGCATTACCTACTGTATACACTCCCAGGTCTCAAGGTCACTGCCGTTTACAGAAATGTCAAGACCAGTTGTAGATTCTGTTCCTCTGCTGGAGTCAACTCTGAATTTCTGCCACAGTGAACAAGATAAATCATAAGCAATACCATTTGCAATGTCCAGAACATGTACAGTCTAGCTTTTAAATGGACATTCATCAACATTCATTTTAGGACAATTATTTTCATGAAGTCACCCAAATAGCCCTAAGCCCCCTACTGACCATTTATGGTGTGTACCACCCACATGTTGTCAGACCAAAAGACAACATTCATGTTTTTATTTTAGTCTAGAGGCCCATATACACAATGCTGCCACAACTGGAAGGAACTTCAACAGTGTTTATCTGCTTGAGGAGCCTGGCTACTGCCCACATGACGGGCCACTCTGCAGTATACCATTTGCCTTGAATATATGCCCAAAATCTACCAGCTTCAGTGCTTGTTGCTGGTTTTGAACTGAAGCAGCAAACCTGCTCATGATACCAATGACTTTGTCCAGCTTCTTATCTGTGGTGGACAGTTTTACGATGCCAGATTGCTTGGGGGGGCAGTGGAGCTGGGTCCACCAGATCCAGATGGGTGTGGTGGTAAAGGGTGCCCATAACACCTTTACATCCAAATCTGAGCCTGAAGGGGCTGATTCCCTTGGGCATTCTTTTAGGACTGAGGAGAGGAGGCCCCCTGTGAGGCACTCTACCAAAAACCTGTATGACCATGCTTTTAAACTTCTCATCTGACAACCTTGAAGCCCCCATCTTGGACATACCTTCTTGTGGTTTCCTGAGTACTTTCACTGGGGGTATTGCTGGCTCCTTCACTGGCTACTTTTGTTTCTCTGCGGCCTGGGTCCCTTTTGAAATGCTGGTCCCTTCCAGAAAGGCTTCCAGACATTTGTGTCTGTTCTTTTGATACATCACTCTCAGCTGTGCCTCCAGAGCCACAGTCACTGCTGCCTTCGTGGAGATATTCTTACTCTTGCTGGGCATTGTACAGGAGATGTAACAACAAATTACTTCCCAAAACAGGAAAAAGTGTTTGTATGTTATTGCCCCATAACCCAGATGTGTGTGGGGAGGCCTTGTTCTGGCTGTCTGGCTTTCCACCAGTGCTCCCCCCACACACCAGTAAATATGTTTTTTATGTATTTATTTATTAATTGAAATTGTTTCACCAGGACACTGAGCAAGAACTGCTCATCTCCTGGTGTGGTATTAAAGAGGGGATTCATGTTTAAATTATTTAACAAACCCTGACAGAAACCCCATTAAATGCATAATCCCCACCCACTAGTAAGAGTGCAGCTGAAACCCCCTTGTAGCCACTAACCTTCTCCTATTTGGAAGGGGGGAGGATGCTTATATGAACTGAGCAGAAAAAATAATTACAAAAGAACCCCAGAGCAAATGCCCTGATGCATTGGTTATCCCAGATATTGGCCTTAAAGCCAAATTTTAAAGAAAACACAATTGCATATGTAAGCATTAATCACCGACAGGGGAGGGCTCTACCGGTGGATTAATGCCCGCTGGGGGGGGTTGGTGCATGAGGGCGAAGCCCGAGGGTTTCAACCACCCAGCAGGCATTATCACGGTGAAAGCCCGATGCTGAAGGTGATTAATGTTAGAACATGGAAGCAATGAGGACATTGTGCGAGCCGTAGATCACTCGCAAATACAGAAGAGTTGCTGAAAGTCATACTGCTGCATCCTACAATATCCTACTTTTGGTTGCATTGCAGTCAGTATGATGATGTGCCTGGATGTGCGTTTCCGATGCACACTCCACATTCTTTAACATTGTGGCACCTATTTCGCACCCGACAGCAAGAGAGGATAACTGTCTGACAGACACAAGACCGGTACATTTTTTGTGTTCGGAGCTAGGTGTTGTATCATTTCTCCTTAGATGGTATATGCTGATCGCAGCTGGAAGCACTGCAGTATGGGAAAGGTATTTAGTGCGAGTACCAAATATTGACACAATTATTATGTGTGTACTGGGGTTCTCTAGCTTGTGTGTTTGTGTGCCACCATACGTCCATGTTCAGCAGTTGTTTCCGTTCATCGTGTGGTGTGTCTCACATCCGCCGACTCGGCGAGGCAGGGGTGCCACCACGCACAACTCCCCCAGCCACTTCACTGCTGCTGAATGACTGCTGCCATCTACCGGCTTCTGCTGATAGCTACTACTGCTTTCTGTGTCTGCCGCTGCTCCCCCGCACGCTCCAGATGGCATCTCCACGCTGCTTATTCCCATCTCAGTGCTGCACCCTCTGGCTCATGGACAATCTGGGTACTAACCCAGCAGGCTCTAATGAGTGCTGCTGTCTGTGGACACAGGTGGTACTAACCGAGTGGGCATTACCTGTGGGTTACTCACCGCTCGGTTAGTGTCACCTGAGGCATTTCAGCCACTGCCATTGCTGGCTTTCACTGGTGTCAGGAGTGCTGTGTTACAAACCCCAACAATGCAAAGCATAATGGGAAACATATGCAAATCCCCATGAGAGAATTTGGACTGGCTCAACATTAAGCAGAATTGCATGATGCCAGAAGGCCTCACAGCACAATCAGCAAAGGCTAAGAACAGCAGACACATACACATGTTTCATCCTCATTTGGTCTCATCAGTGTGCCATATCAGTGTCTTAGCCTGGTGGGGGGGAAAGAGCCAGCCACCCCTTAAGGGGGATGTTATTTGTTTGGGTCATGGGTACCCCAAAATAGAGCAGGAAAAGAACTACAAAAGATGCCCAGAGCAAATGCCCTGAGGCATGGGTTATCCCAGAGGATATTGGTCTTACAGCCAAATTTTAAAGAAAACACAATTGCACATACCCTAATAATGCAAAGCATAATGGGAAACATATGCAAATCCCCATGAGAGAATTTGGACTTGCTCAACTTTAAGCAGAATTGCATGGTGCTAGAAGGCCTCACAGTGCAATCAGCAAAGGCTAAGAACAGCAGACACATACACGTGTTTTGTCCTCATTTGGACTCATCAGTGTGCCATATTGGTTTGCTACTTAGATGAATGTCATAGAATTACTTAATGTTTTTGATGGAACACAAGCAAAAGAATGGATGAAATCAGCTAAGCGGCAGAAGACACCAGGAGAAAGGACTGCTGTGTGACTGGACTTCTCTGCTGGGACTAAAGTAGAAGAACTTTTGTACTTGGACCTTTAATTTAGGGTAAAAAAACTAACATACAAAACAAAAAAAAAAGTGTGTGTGTCTGTCTGGGTTAACTGAACTGAAGGGGTATCTGAACAGTTATAGGTGTAAATATCAGGTGATTGAAAGGACTTAACTGCTGTGAGGTTTAAATTACTGGTAGAAAGATCTAGTAAGTAGGGGGTGAAAGCAGCTAGAAGGAAGCTACATTTAAAGACTGCCTTAGAAAGATTCTGCTAATATCTTGGCAGAAGACACCAGGAGAAAGGACTGCTGTATGACTGGACTTCTCTGCTGGGACTATATTGCCCTCCTTCCTCCTCCACCCCCCACCCAAAGCTAGTTCTATTTTTATAGGCAGGATTTGACTGACAACAGGAACTTCCTGTTTGGGAGCAGGAAGTGAGGATCACAGAACCACAAGACCCACCATCCTAGAAGGGTAGGAGTAGCTCTCCGGCCCTCTCTAGCTGCTGGAGGTCTGCCTCTGAGCAAGTAAGTGGTCCACTGAGAAATATAGGATATTCTTGTCTCAGAACAGGACAATCAGGAGCTTAAAGGGCACACAGGCAGAAAGTAAGGAGAGAGAGAGAAAAAAAAACAGAGGAAAGAGTAAGGATTGAAAACAGTTAAGGGGCCAGAAATAAGACATGATTGGAGTGGTGCAGTGCAGTGGCTGTGGAGCAGCAGTCTTCCGGGAGAGATGTTCTGGAGGATGCGGTGTTGTCCCATCTGCAGGCACCTCTCGGGCTGAGGGGAGGTTGCTCATCTCAGGCTGAGTTGACCAGGATTTGTGGGACCTCCTCTTCCATCCAGGGACCACCAGTGCCACTGCCGTTGCCTCAGAGGTTGCAAAGAAGAGGAGCGGTTGGACCACAGTGGGCTCAGAGAGGGTGAGGGTGGTGGAACAGAGGCGCATCCCTCCAGTTGTACCTCTCCACAATTCCTATGCCATTCTGGCAAAGTGTGGTTCCTCTATGGAGGCACCTGCAGTGGAGACTGAGGAGGATGCTGGGAACCTCCACAGAGGAGACCCACAGGAGGGTGGCAGGGGACCCTGCAGGGGAAGGAAACAACTCCTGGTGGGGGACTCCATCGTTAGGAAGGTAGAACTGGGGGAGGAAGAGGAGAGGGAGGTAAGGTGCCTGCCTGGCGCCATGGCTTGGAGGGACAGGGAGCGAATCCTCAGGATTGCCGGAGCAGCTGCACAGGGGAGGAGCTGGATGTCATTGTCCACCTAGGGACAAATGACCTGGCTAAGAAAGGGATTAGAGAAGTGCAGGAAGAGTTTGTGGAATTGGGAGGGGCCTTGGTCAAGTAGCACGCAGGTAACCTTCTGGAGGTGCTGCCCATCTATGGCATAAGAGGCTAGGGTGTTCCACACCATGGGATTCACAGTGGTTGAAAAACTGGTGTGGAGCTCAGGGATTTGGCTTCACTGGGGACTGGGGGTCCACCTGGAGTGATGCAAGCCTATACTGGCATGATGGGCTGCATCTGTCCGGGAGGGGAACCAGGATCCTAGGTGATAGGTTTACATGCTTCATTGGCAAGCTTTTTAACTAGCCAAGGGGGGAGGCACTGGAAAGGAGCAGGAAATCCTAGCCCCCCCAAATAATCATGAGTAGTAAGTGCGGTAAACACCAACATAGAGGTGTCGATAGGGAGCAGGGCAGGGGTAAATGGAGAAAGTGACAAAGGCAAGAAGGACAGGGATGGGGCAAAAAGGAGTAAGGCCATCAGGAAATGGAGGGTAATGAGTACCAATGTCCGTAGTCTTGGCAACAAGCTCCCTGAGCTGGTGGCCTTGATGGAAGAGGGATGCCTGGATATCGTAGCAGTCACAGAAACATGGTACACAGAGAACCATGACTGGGATGTTAACATACCTGGGTACATAACCTACAGGAGAGACAGGCAGGGGAGAAGAGGGAGGAGTAGCTCTCTATGTAAAGGAAGGATAAAAGCAACTGAACAAAAGAGTAAACAGGGAGGAGAGGAGGCACTGTGGGTCCTTGGAGACTGGAAAGGGCACCACAATCGCACAGGGTTGTGTACAGACCCCCATGTCAGGGGAGGAATGGACAAGGATATGATAGAAGGCATTCTTAGAATGGCAGAGAAAGGGAGATACTATTGATGGGAGACCTGAATATGCCAGATGTTAACTGGAGCACATTTGCTGCAGCCACATCCAAGAACAGGGCCATTCTTGATGCCTACAGGTGGCAGGCATTAGACAGCTAGTTTCAGAACCCACTTGTGAGGAGCAATCTTAGACCTCATACTCTCAAGCAGGGGCAGTGAGAGGATCTCAGATCTAGAAGTGGGTTGCCATCTGGGACAAGTGACCATCAAACAGTGTGGTTCACGTTATACTCAGCTACAGAGTCAAGCCATACAAAAGTGAGGTACTGGACTTTAGGAGAGCTGACTTTGGCAAGATGGAGAGTGCCTCAGAAAGCACTAGCAAACAGGCTAGAAGGAGGTGTGGAGCAACAATGGGAATCATCAAAACTGCCATCACAGAGGCAACAAGCCTTTGTGTGAAGCAAATAAACAAATCAAAATGAAAGAAAAAGCCACTATGGTTCTCCAAAGAGGTGGCTGTGAAAGTCAGGAAGAAAAAGATAGCATTCCGGAAGTATAAGGAAACACAGAAGGAGCAGGACAGAGAGCTGTACCAGTTAAGGCAGAAGGAAGCAGGGAGGGAAGTCAGAATAGCAAAGGCCCAAACTGAGGAAAAGATAGCCAACTCAGTTAAGAAGGGATAAAACCTTTTATAGGTACATCAGCGAGCTAGAAAGACAAAGGAGGGATAGTGAGGCTGAATAGAATGAGCGGTGGGTGGGCAGAGGGACAGTGAAAAGCAGGGATACTGAATGAATATTTCTGCTCAGTATTCACAAAGAGGAGGGAAGTGCCTAATCCAATTAACAGAAGCACTCTTGATAGGGGTCGATCCCAGTCCTTTCACAGAAGAAAGGGTTCTGCAAGAACTCCCAAAACTGAAGGTGGACAAAGCAATGGGTCCTGATGGAATTCACCCAGAATTCTAAAAGAATTAAGGGAGGAACTAGTAAAACCACTGGCTACTCTTTTTAATAAATCATGGGAGGATGGTGTGGTACCCGAGGACTGGAGGAAGGTGGATGTGATTCCCCTTCACAAAAGTGGGACCAAGACAGAGGCAGGAAACTACAGACCTGTCAGTCTGACCTCTGTGGTAGGGAAAGTGATGGAGTCACTTCTGAAGGAAAGAATAGTTGAGTACCTAGAGGCCAGTGGAGCACAGGACCCAAGGCAGCATGGGTTCACAGCAGGAAGGTCATGTCAGACAGATCTAATAGATTTCTTTGACTGGGTGACCAAAGTAGTAGACCAGGGAGGGGCTGTGGACATGGCCTACCTAGACTTTAGCAAGGCATTTGACACAGTCCCACACAAAAGATTAATAGTCAAATTAACCAGCCTGGGAGTGGGTCCCAGGGTGGTAACCTAGGTAAAACATTGGCTGGACAACAGGACACAGAAGGTAATTGTAAATGGAGTCCACTCTGAAGAAAGAGGGGTTACTAGTGGGGTACCGCAGGGTTCAGTATTGGGTCCAGTCCTTTTTAATGTCTTCATCAGTGACATTGCAGAGGGACTGGAAGGAAAAGTATGCCTGTTTGCAGATGACACAAAGATCTGCAACAGAGTTGATACACAAGGAGGCATGAAAAGGATGAAAAGGGACTTGGCAAGGTTGGAGGAATGGTCAGAAGTATGGCAGCTAGGATTCAATGCAAAGAAGTGCGAAATAATGCACCTGGGAAACAAGAACCCAGGGGAAGAATACACAATGGGTGGGGAGGTAGTAACAACAACAAAAAAGGAAAGGGACCTAGGGATAATTATATCAGATGACATTAAGGTTAGCAAGCAATGTGAGAAGGCAGTAGGGAGGGCTGGGGTATACTGGGATGTAAGGGAGGCATCAGCAGCAGAAAACAGGAAGTTGTTATCCCTCTGTACAGACAGTTGGTGAGACCCCATCTGAGTACTGTGTCCAGTTCTGGAGACCCCATCTCCACAAGGACATAGACAGGATAGAGGTAGTCAGAGGAGGGCAACTAAATGGTGCAGGGTCTGCAAGAGAAGCCGTATGAGGAGAGACTAAAGGAGCTTAATATGTATACCCTTGAGGAAAGAAGGAGAGGGGGACATGATAGAAACTTTTAAGTACCTCAGTGGAATCAACAAAGTCCAAGAGGTAGCATCTTTCGAAAAAAGAGACTTGAAGAACAAAGGGACACAATTTAAAGATAGAAGGAGGAGGCGGTTCAGGGGCAATGTGAGAAGTATTATTTCAGAGAAGGGTAGTGGATGCATGGAACAGCCTTCCTGAGGAAGGTTGTGGGTCTAAAACTGTGGGAGAATTCAAGAATGCATGGGACAGACATAAGGCAATTCTTGTGGGGGGTAGGAAGAAATAGGCTGTTGGTTAACTAGGATCTACGGCCTATCCTGTAGGTAGGGAAATGGGCAGACTAGATGGGCCAAGTGGCCCTTATCTGCCGTCCAAGTCTATGTTTCTATGTTTCTAAGTATCCACTACTTTAAATATTTATTACTATTCAGCATTGTACCTTACTATGAATAAGCATTCCCTTTATGCTATGCTTTAGTGCTCCCTTTGTGAAATATGGCAAGACCAAAACAAAAGAAGGCATATTCGCTCAGCATCAATGATGTACAATCAAATAAGAACATAAGAATGTGACGGTAGAAGGGGACCGTGAGAGCCATCTAGTCTGCTCATTTTGACTACCTCACCTTATAATTTTCCTAGATTAGTGCTGTACTTGTCCCACACTAACTCAAATGCTGTGACAGTCTTAGATTTCACTACTGCTGTGGGAAGACTATTCCAAGGACCCACCACTCATTCTGTGAAGAAGGATCTTCTATGGTTGGATTTGAATCTACCTCGTATAAGGCACATGTTGTGTCCTCTTGTTCCTGGTGATTTATTTTCTTGGAATAGGTGTTCCCATTTTACCTGATTTACTCCTTTCATGTATTTGAAGGTTTCTATCATATCCCCCCCTTGTTTCTTCTCTGTCCAAGGGAGTAGAATTGCAGGTGCCTCAGTCTAGCTTCGTATTGTTCCTGGTGTAAGCCATGCACCATTTTTGTGGCCCTCCACTGCACTGCCTCCAGGATGATCAATGTCCATTCTGAGGTGTGGCCTCCAGAATTGTACTCAATACTCAAGATGTAGCCTTACCAATGTTCTGTAGAGTGGCATTACCACCTCTTGTTTTCTATTTGAAATGCCCCTGCCTGTACACCCAATGATGCCACTGTTTTTTTGTGCAGTCTTTTCACATTGCCTTCCTACTTTTAAGTTATCAAAAATCAGTACTCCAAGGTCCTGTTTGAGTTTTGTTACTGTAAATTGTTCTCTGTTCAGACTGTATGATCTGTTCAAGTTTCACTTCCCTATTTACATGACTTTTCACTTTTTGGCATTGAATTTCAACTGCCAGTTCCTATACCATGCTTCCAAGCATCTTAGATCCTCTTCCATTGCTGCTGCCCCTTCTAATGTGTCCACCCAGTTGCAGATCTTCGTGTCATCTGCGAATAGGCAAACCTTCCCATGTAGGCCCTCAGCTATGTCGATGATGAACACATTGAAGATGACCTGTCCTATGACCGATCCCTGTGGTACCCCACTGGTTACCTTTTGTTCCCTAGGCATAGTTCCATTGACTATGATTTTTTGGGTCCTTCCTTGAAGACAGTTTTGAACCCTCCTGACCATTTTTTGCCTTATGCCTGTGTGTTCCAGTTTGTTAGTCAGTTTCCTGTGGGGGACTGAGTCAAAAGCTTTGCTGAAACCCAGATATACTACATCCACCACCCCTCCCAGATCTACTATTCTTGTGACCCAGTCGAAGAATTTGATCATGTTCATCTGACATGATCATCCTGCTGTGAATCCGTGTTGTTTTGTTTCCAGCTGTCCAGTTTCTGTTCAGTGTTTCCCTAGACATTCCTTAAGTACAGTTTCCATAAGTTTGCCCACTACTGAGGTCAGGCTGATAGGGTGATAGCTTCCAAGGTCCTCCCTGTACCCACTTTTGTGTAAAGGAAACACTGTGGCCATTCTCCAGTCGTCTGGCACTTGTCCACTCTCCAGGGACTCTGTGAACAATTCTGCTAGTGGGTCTGTGAGCTCCTCTGCAAGTTATTTCAGAATTCTGGGGTGGATTCCATTAAGTATTAGAAGAAAATGTCTTCTAATACTTGAAGTAGTAGTGCGAGGCTATGTAAGTGGAGTCGTAAAATGAGTACACCATCAAGATTCCAAAGGAGACTAGAACTAGCTATGCAAATATTGCTTTCCCACAGGCTTCCAGTGGTGGTGCATGAAATGTGGACCCAGTAAAGCATGCTAAGCAACTGTAAATGGGGTCTGGTTCCAGGGAGTTTCTAATATAGCAAAAAGAAAATTAGATGCCTACTGGATAGCCATTTCATGGTTGCTACAGTTGTGGAACCCCTCAGCCCTCTGGATGAACTGTAGCCTCCATGCATGTGAGCCAAAACAGCTTCTCCCACATCGTCCCTCTCATCTGGCTGCTGTTCCTCCCCACCCATTGCTGCAAACTCTGATGGCCTGATCATTGGAGAGCAGACAGGGTGGCATGGGTGAGTGGCAAACTAAAAATGAAAAAGGTTTAGGAGGAAAGTTAATGGAAACCCACTAGAAGAAGTGGATAATTAAAATTATCAATGAGTTAATATAAGTGCAAAGCATAACTGGAAACATGGAATTGAAATAGATTTAAAAAAAAAAAGTAGGCAGGTAGTATTAGCCATCAATAAGATTTCAAAACAATTTGTCAATAAATCAAATTCAGCACTATTGAAGATACATGAAATGAGGGCCAGTTCTGCTATTTTACATGACATAGAAATATGGGGCATAACAATGGGAGCAGAAATACTGGAACCATCCAGAATCATTACTTAAGTTTATCTCTTGGCTTACTGCGCTTTATGCCTCCCACTCCTAAAGACCTTGATAAGGACAGAGTCAGGCATGCTTTCACTGAAAGCTATTTCAGAAGTAAGGCAAACTACCCATTTTCTGAAAATCAGTAAAAACAAAGATATAAATATAACATTATATTCCTGTTGGATGGATGCACTCATTTGTTCTGATAGTGGAACTGTAGCTACAGTTAAATCCTGGACATGGTTTAATTAGGTGGATTCTGGATTAAGAAAATGGGGTTAGAAAGTATTGAAAAAAAGGATACTAATGATTTATAATGACATACACTTGCTACTAAAGAATGGATTTTGTATACTTACAAACAGAGAGAGATATCAAAAGGCTAGATTCAGCTAAGAACTTCAAAAGATATACAGTATCTTAGAAAGAGTATATAACAAAGAAGCTTATATAGAAAAATGCCAGAATAATTTGCATGTGAAAATGATTGCATGGTTGGTTTTCATGTCAATGCTGGAATAAACACTTGCTTTTTAAATTTGCCTCAGTTTGTTAGGGGAATAGATTGTAAGAGCGGATGTTCAGGGAAATGGTGCACAGAACATATTCTGCTTGAATGTGCTCATTTAAATGAGCTAAGAAGAAGATGGATTGATAAGTTTTTAAGCCATACACAGATGCGTTCAACAGATGAGAAAATAAATTATCTGTTGAACTGACTAAAACGGTACTGTATTCAGTATCACAATTTGCTACAGCTGCTATCATTATGAAATGAGACTTTATAACTCTTTATTGCACTTTATCCTCACATTTTGTCTGTATTTTCTAATAACTGATTATTTGATTATGGAATATTCATGTGTGCTTTTTAAAAAAAATGTTTACGTATGTCCAACCTGTCTTGTGGTTTTACATATCTGTATTCAATAATCTTTGACTTTGACAGTTGGTGGCCTTTGCCACATGGTCTGTGCAAACTTAATTGGCTTGGTAGCAGAAAAGTTGCACAGTACCTCCCTGCAGTGCTGATGCTTTTTGACACATCCCTCCTTGTGCAGGGCCAAAGCTAATGCCAACCCTTCACCAGGGTAAGAGAAAGCAAACCTTCAGAGGAATCACCATAAGGGAGACTACCATTTGAGCTACAGGTGATATACCAAATTAATGAATTGTTTTCATATCTGTGGAAGCACAGGATGCGCAGCTGACTTGTTAATAAATCCTTGTGCAAACCAATATCAAACACCATTGCTCAGTGACCCAAAAAGCCCCTTGAGGTGGACTGTGAAAAAGTTCACTGTGAAATATGCCAAGCCCCCAACCCAACTAGACCCATGGCTGAAATGCCGTAGGCAACCAACCCAGATGACCAGGTCAAAACTGATACAGCCTGCCACCTATATCATTACTCTGATGGAATAAGAATAATCAAGTCAGTGGGGAGAGAGGGAAGGGGGACAGGAGGGCCTCTGATCCCAATGGCCCCACCATGCCATCACTGCCCTCAGTTCATAAAGGGAACTGGAAGATGCCATGGCCACACAACTGCCTCCCCCCAACAGGTCAGGACCTCTGGGAGGTGAGGAATGGAAACAGCTGACTCTTTCTGTAAAAGCCCATGTTATTTGACACTCCCTATGATTAGGATTATAATGCTAATACATTCAAGAATTCTGTGCAACTTAAGTGGAAGGAAATCCTGGCAATTAGCTTTACAGCAGTTAATGTAATCAGAATTTGCACTGCAGAAAAGGGTGCCCTCTGAAAGCACTCAACACTGTAACACACTGTTTCTGGGAAAACCACAATCATGGTCCTCCATGCCCAGGGTACTTAAAACTCCTCGGTCCACTGCTTGGCATTGCTACAATATCCAACCCCACTGGTGGCTGTAACCAGGTAGCCAGTTTGGTATGCTGCTAATACTGCTACGCCTATGCCACTTTGGGGTTTCTGTCTGTGCTACCCAGGGTACCACAAGGCTGGGCCAGCTGCAGATTGCCCCATGGAAGAGCTGAGAGGTGCAAGGATCCAAAACAGCCATGACTCTCAGACCTGCCAATCCCTCCCAACATCTCACACCACTCCAGTTTGCCTGTAGTGCCACCCTCTCATCTGGATTGTGAAACCCTAGTTCCCCCTATCCCAGAAGAACACTGGAGATAAGACCTGGGACACAACGGCAAGTTAATACCATTCCCCTGCTAATACCTGTCAAAAGTAACCCCTTGGAATGCCAAAAAATAGGGCTCCAGGTTGGCCTTCAACCTCGAATCCCTGCAAGACAAAAAAATTCATTACTGAGAAAGGTGAGAGCAGTGAAATAGCAACAAATTGTTGTAGTCTGCTCGAAGTCTTGGAGACCTTTGGGCAATCTGCTGATCTGAAGAGGGTGGCAAACTGAGGGGAGCTGCTGGCTTCATCTCATTTTGACCCCTCACTCTCTGTCTCCTCCAGGTGACCCACACCCTGTGAGTGACTCCAGTGGTTCCTTCCTCTCTTGGAGGTGGTGCCAGGGCTAAGCCCCCACTCTAAAGGAGGAGGAACCTTATCTTCCTGTCTATAGGTCGTGGGGGAGGGGACGCTGACAAGGGGATGTCTGCTGCAGTGTTTTGGCAGACGTAATTAAGGAGTCCCAAAAAAAGTATAAATGTGATAAATTCATGAATGAAATCATCATCATTCATTTATTGGATAGCAAATTGAGAAAGATTCTCTCATTTATAAATGCATCCAAACAATAATACAAAATACATAAAATACATCATAAAACTACATATAGTTCCAAATCACAGTTTAAAATAGACAGTCAGTTAAGCCAGCTTCATCATATAAAATATGGTTAATTATCCATAACAGTTTCAATGTTTATAACTTAAACTAGAAAGAGAAGCCCTAAAAAAATATTGTTATGAGACTGTAAGTAAACCAATACCATGAAGCAGTATTCTGGAAATGCTGAAAAAAATAAAAATGACAATTTATACACTGTATTGTTCTGTGAAATTCCTATAAAAATGTTGATTAATATCTAATGTTGTGGTCTATTATTATAATACAGGACTGAGCAAAGATAACATATTTTTTAGGCACCAACACTAATGTTGATGACAAGACTGACAGAGAAAGATTGATAACTCTTTCAATTAGCAGGAAAACTGGTCCTGCAGACTGAAGACTATTCAGTCTAAACAAGGAAAACTGTGGGCTGTTTAGGGGTAAGGGTGGTGTCTGGGCTAGAAACATAGCAGTTTACAGAACTAGACTAACCAACAATAATACTGTGCTGTAGTTGGGAACTACATCACAAGGGAACTCCAGGATCACATACTGGGCCATAGCCAGGCAATGGGACATGAGAGGCCAGAGGTCACAGTTAAAACATAAAGTTCTAAATACTTACTGTACACACCAATAAATAATTCACCATACTTCAGCATACTGCAGGACCACAAATGTGCATGTACAAATGAACAAGCATTTATGCAAATGGATATAAATATATTTCAGGTTTGAGAGGGTCATGAGGTTGATGGTCACACACAAAATATGGAAATTCCAAATGGGTCACACTTAGAAGTGCCATTCACCCCAAACTCAGTACTGGGCTTGTGCCATGGGCCCCCCTCCATCTGCCTTCTGGCAGGATGAGGAAGGGACTACCGGACCCCTAAGGGTTGGCAGGGAACATTATAAACCCACAGTTGGCGATAAACAACATTTTACAGAAATTACTTTGCATCCACAGTATAACAACGATGCCTGCAAGGATACGAATGTAACACATATACTTTTATATCATTTCACTGACAACGTCTGCAGAATCCTGTTGTGGCAGTGAGGGGTCGAAGCCTTGCATTATGGATACAAGGAGCTAGCTGGAAATATCACCAGTCAGGGTTACCATGACCCATGAGGGTCACTGTTACAGGGACTTCCAAGGGAGTCAGTAGCACTTCATTGTACCATCCTGAGTAAGTACTGTATCTTAATATTGATGTCTAGAATCAAAGCCTGATACGCTACACAGAAACTTACAGTATGTTTCAGATCTTGTAATTTTCAACCCACATCTACAGGAATTACAACTCCTCCCTCCTCTCCCGCTCCACAGGAGACCACAGAAGTGGCAGGCAAGTGTGGAAATGTAAGGGTGCAAGTACCACCAGAGCTCCTTGCATTACATAGAAATACTGTATGTAATGTTCTGGTGTTGAGCAATTGTACAACAGTGCTCCTGAATTTAATGAATAACCACAAGCATTGTGTTATATAGAGAAAAATGTATTGTATGGGTTGGGGATGTGTAAAATGTTTTTATGCACACCAAGGTGTAAGATGCTTGTTTCCTATTGTCTGGCTGAGACACAGTATTTCAATACGTGATGCAATTACATTTATTAATACAATGGACAGACTCAAAAAGAATAACCAAAATGTGTGTTTTCTATGTCTAAACTTGTCTTGTGACTATGGTTTCACTTAAGAGGGTAGGAGATTTTTATGAAGGGCATGTTCGTGCTACCAGTGTACTATGCATCTGAGTGGCAGCTCTCAGCAGTCCCATGATCGCTGTTGCTGCTGCCGGCCTGCCGGCCATATATAATGGCAGAGTGCACCATGGTTATCCATGTGCATTCAATCCTTGTCAGCAATTACGATTGAAAGGCTATTGCCTGTAATCCAATGGGGTGAAGCAACCAGTCACACCTTTTTCCTGAGCTATATAAGCAGTCCCTTTGAGCCTCCCTCAGAAGCCCTTTTTGTTTGCAGCTGGAGGCCCTGTCTGACCTCTCCCTGGGATCTGCCCCCCCTTTTTGCTGCATCTGTCTCCTACATTTCCTTGTGCTTTTATTTCTGCTGGCTTCTATTGGACTCTCTGCCTAGTCTGTGCTTCTCCTGCTTCTAGGTCAGTATTTGCCTCTGGCAACAGTATATCTGTGCTTCCCTCTCTGTTGTTTGTTTCTGCTCCCTCCAGCTCCTGTGCTGTGTTGTTTACTTTTGTTTGTTTCTTTTGTGCTTTTCCAGTTTATCAAAACAGAAATTGATGGCAGAAGGGGACCACAAGATCCATCTAGTCTGCCTTATATAGGTAACTACCCCCATCCTTTCTGTGAAATGATACCTTTGTGCCTGTCCCAGGTGTTTTTGAACCCAAACTGTTTTGGCCTCCACCACTTCCTGGGGTAGACAATTCCACGGGTTGACCACCCACTCAGTGAAGAAGAACTTCCTAACATTGCTCCTGAATCACCCACCCTTGAGCCTCATATCATGTCCTCTAGTTCTGACACTTTTCTTCTCCTGAAGGAGCTCCTGTACCCCTACCTTATTTATACCCTTGATATACTTGAATGTCTTAATCATGTCCCCCTCTCCCTCTTCTGCTCCAGGGAGTACATGTTGAGCTCACTCAACTTATCCTCATATGCCATTTGATGCAGATCCTGAATCATTTTTGTGGCTCTCCTCTGCACTGTCTCAATCCTATTGATGTCTTTCCTAAGATGTGGCCTCCAGAACTGTATGCAGTCACCCCTAAATTCTATAAAAGTGGAGTTAACCCTGGGTGGGTGGAAGGGAGGGAAGTATTGTGTGACACTCGTATAGTGTGGAAGGAGGGAAGTATCGTGTGCCACTTTTAAGTTCACTTTGATAGGCTCTAAGGCCGATTCTAGTGTCCTTTTTATTTGTCATGCTTTTAGCAATCCCTCAGTTTATCTGCAATTGTTATCTGTATGCCTCAGCTCAAACTGCTGTTTTCCCTGCCTGTCCTGTCTCCTTGCTTTGCTACCTTAATTGTTTGCACCTGGTCCAGGCTTCATCCTGCTCCCAGCTAGCTGCCACTCCTTGCTGTACAATGTTCGTTGCTCATCATTCCCTGCTGTACTGTTTGTTTCTCAGCAGCTCTGCTCAATTCATTTAGCATTAGCTCAGTCAGGCAGCTACTACTCCCAACCAGAGTGGCTAACAGAGTGGATTGACAGCACATTGATTTACCTTAAATGTATATTAATATTTATTTATACTTCTCTTCCTTTTGAAAGTAACAGAGTAAGTGGGGAGAAAAGCTCTGTAAGCAGTTTTTGGGGCACTTTGAAACTTGATAGGCAGTGACTGGGTTACTTTGAAACTTGGGTTTTAAATTGTAACAGGTGGTGTTGGGGAAAGTAGGTCAGAAAGTTAATCTTGGGATGAGTACTCTCAAGAAACCCTGTGAATAAGGTGTTTAATTGGGGGGTGGAGCTGAGATAGGCTTAGTGCCCTAAAAATTAATTACTACAGGGTGTTCTGCTAGCAGTAGCAAAGGCATGTAGCAAACACACACACACACACACACACACAAAATTTCCCTCCCTCCCATCCAACCGGGATTAACTCCACCTTTATAGGCTCTAGGGGTGATTGGCAGCAGATAGATGCTTCCTGTGGAGGCAGGAAGGGAGAGTTTACCAGAACACATAGAAACAGCTATAGAACACAAAGGCAACTAAGCAAGGATGTTTCCTTACTGGTGGAAGGTAGAGAAGGGAGGAGAGAAAGAGGAAGAGAGTGAGAGAAAAAAGTCCCGTAAAGCAGGAAGGACACTTACAGACATGATAAGAGTGGTGCAGTGCACCAGCTGTGGGGTGGCAGTCTTCAGGGAGACTTTCTGGAGGCTGCAATGCTGTCCTATCTGCAGGCACCTCTCTAGGCTGAGGGTGGAGGTTGCTCATCTCCAGACTGAGCTGACCAGAATTCAGGGGGCCTCCTCCCTCACCCAGGGACCACCAGGTCTTCACCCTCTTCCTTAGTGGTTGCCAAGTAAGAGAAGCAGCTGGATGATGGTAGGATTGGGAAGGGTGAGGGTGTTGGGGAAAAGAAACATCCTTCCTATGGTTCAACTCCATGACTCCTATGCTGCTCTGGCAGGGTGGGACTGTCCAAGAGAGGCACCCACAGTAGTAACCAAGGAGGATGTGGGGGTTCTCCACAGTTTAGATCCCAGGGGGAGAGGCAGAGGACCATGGAGGAGGAGGAGGAGAAGGAAGCAACTCCTGTTGGGGGACTCAATCATCAGGGGGATAGACTTGGGGAAATTCCAAAGCAGCCAAACCATGAATAACCCACGTTGGGAGGGATGCAGGTAAAGGCTGCCAGCCCTTCAATAGCACAATATCCTGAGAGCACCTGCACTCCAACACAAGCTTCAGACAAAAAGAGGCAAAACGCTCAATATACAGTGATAATTCAGTGCTTTAATAGCAAGTAATTTGAGTTTGCAGAGACCATGACACTGCCACAAATCCCCAGCAAGCACTTTGGGTCAGGAAACCCTTTGTCAGTGGGTGTGGATGTAGAAGGAGCACATGATAGTTTAAATACCAATACCCATTAAGAAAAAAACAACATGAACATTAATTAACAGATAAATCATTACAAGAAGTATATATATATATATATATATATATATATATATATATATTAAAATGGCCAAGACCAATTGAGTAATCTGATTGGTTATTTATAGTGCAACATGAGACAATGTTGCACTGTAAATAACTAGTCCTAGTAAAGCAGCCAGATAACAGAACCCGATGGCTCATATATTCATTTTAAACATTCTATTCAGATTATTTCAAAACTTTGCCATCGCCATTTTTCAGCCTGCTTACGTTATAAGAAAATAAAAAAATTTCTTATTTAGCTTCAGCAGGCAGGCAAGCGGCAGTTCTTTCCTGTTCCTGTTTATGATTTTAGTTGTGAACCCCCTCCCACACACACATATACACCCCAAAACAGCAGGAAGAAATACATTTTTCTTTCTTAATTTTGTCATAAAATATGCAGATACCAGCTCACTTCACTTGGAGCGAGCATGTCCCTAATCGGCCACCATGCAAACCAGTTTCCTGCTTTGTGGTTTTCAAACCACTAATCTGTAGTCTGTTGTGGCAACAGCACCAAAAACTGTTGCAGCACTCCCCAGGGTTAGTCCAGGAGCACTCTGGGACAGCAAAGACGTGAGTGGCTCCACCCACAAGAGCAGGAACTGGGAAACAGTTCAGCAGTATCCCCGGTAAGCTCCCAGCATGTGGGGGGGGTTACATGAATATATGGACTTCCCGTATCTTAATTTGAGCGAGTCAGGCAAGTGAAGGGGAAGTCAAACGGCTGGGCTTCTCAGTTGCTTATGAGCTGCAGCAACAACAACTTGAACAAATTAGAACACTCAAGTGATTTTTTTAAAAAAAAAAGAGGAAAATAAAATGTAGCCTGAAATCTTACCTCTCAACTATCCCTGTTTAGGAGGGACCTCCTTTATTTTAGCTGTCAAAATTGTTCTGTCCCTCATAAAAAAAGGTGCTGCCCCCACAGAGGGCATGCTGTGAGTTCAGGTTTTAAAGCAGTAGTTCTTAATATTCTTACATGATAAATCAAGCTTGCACCAGAATTACAGGCAACGTTTACCATGTTGTGCTGAGCTCCTTTGAAGATGTGTCACTCATAAGTGGTAGGAGCCTGATAACTTGCTGCTTGGGTGGGCAGGGAAGGGCACACAGACATATCAAACAAAACAAAAACCACAGAAACTATATGTAAGCACTATTACTATTATTATTATCATCATTACTATCACTAACTTAATCACTAATTTAATCTACCACCAGTAGGCGGAGGGACAATTTTACATAAAAAACACATATTAATTTACATTTTTACTTATTTAAAAATGTGTATTCAAAAAAAAAACTGTTTCTAAAAATAAAGAGCCATTTTATAAGCTCAATAAGACTCTCCGAGGTTGTACATTATGTTGTGATAACCACACTCCTGGGGCGACCGTCACGCGGCCTTCGGCCTTGTGCCTAACTACACCCATAGGAGTGCAGTTATCACAACGTAATGCACACCCCATCATGTCTTATTGCTTACATATATATATATATATATATATAGTATAGTGGCGTAGTCGCGCTACTATACTTAGGGTTCAGTGGTCACCTACATACTAAAGTCAAAAGTTTGCACGTTAATAACTTTGGATCTGTTCAACGGATTCACATGAAATTTGGAATGTGCAGTGGAGCATGGTACATCTCTTGATCTGCCAAATTTAGTTTTGGTCGGACTTACAGTCTTTGTGTACGAAAATGCTGAAAAATGCAAAATTATCCATTTTTGGAGGCAGCTTTTGGGATTTTGGATGTGGCCCTGCATGGCCATCGTGTGGTGTGTCACTCTGTGAGATGGATCATTTGAAAGAGCTTTGGTGGCTGAATATGCTGCTTTTCATTTGGTGAAAAAATATTAAGGCATTCAAAAGTTATGCCACTTTTAAGTTCCCATTATAAGTCAATGGGAAAATTTACATGTATACTTTGCGAACAAAAAATGGGGTTCTGGCCATCTCGTCCCACCTGGTGATCAAAGAATTTGCAGCCTCACAGTTCAAGAATCTTTGTCACCTAGAATTTTCAAAATTCTTTGATCGCGAGGTCCGCCATCTTGTTTTTTAATTTCCAATCGGAAAAACACAAATATCTCAGCTCAGGGGTCACTTCTGAAGTAAAATTTGGATGGGTTTTACTCAGAGGGCTCTGATCTATCGAGCCATGCCTTTGGTTTCATCCAAATTGGTAAAAAAATAGAGTTATAAGCTTTTAAAATCTTAATTCACGGCTCGCTAGCGATCTTTGATCACGAGCCTGCAAATTATTTGATCGTGAGATTCTTTGATCACAATCATGAATCGATACCTAAAAACACTAATATCTTGGCTCAGTGGTGGGCTAGGGACTCAAATGAGAGTGGGTTTTGCTCAGGAGGGTGCATTCTATTGAGGCATGCCATTGGTTTGGTTCAAATCAATGAAAAATTTGCATTTCACCATTTTTAATTCTTTGTTCATGAGCCTGCAAATTTTTTGATCATGAGATTCTTTGATCGCGATCATGCATCATGAGCGAGGGACGAGATGGCCCAATTTAAAAATCAATTTTCTCAGCCCAGGGGTGTCCTAGAAAGTCAAATGAGGGTGGGTTTTACTCAGGGGGCTTCGTTCTGTTGAACCATGACATTGGGATACCGCAATTCCATCAATTTTTTGATTTATAAGATTTTTAATCCTTTGTTTGTGAGCCTGCAAATTCTTTGATCACAAGCCTGGAAATTCTTTGATCATGAGATTCTTTGATCGCCATCTTTGATCACAAGGGAAGGACAAGATGGCCAGATTTTTTATATTGGAATAGATAGGGAAATGTTACCAATCTTTAACGTTGAATATTGGAAATGGTTTGGTCTTTTTACTTGAAATTTGGAGGGTGTTTACGGCATATCCTGTAGATGTGAATTATGATGTTTACTTACGTGTCAGAGAAAATGATATTGCGGAGATATTGCGTGACGCACTTTACGTGTTGCGGACAGTGTTTTGCTTGTGGTGGTGGCTTGACTTTGATAGGATACCTAGCCTTAGTGTCATGGATGTAGTTTTCAGTCATTGTGTGTGTTACATGTAAACAGGTGCGGATCTGTGCCAGTCTGACGAATGAAAATCTCATATGTTAAAACGTTATATCTCGGATACGGTTTGGTCTTTTCACTTGGAATTTGGAAGGTGTTGATGGCATGTCCTGTAGATGTAAATTACAGTGTCTTCTTTGGAAAATATTTTTTTGGCCGAGGTATGGTGTGGCGCAGTTTATGTTCTGTGGACAGCATTTTGCTTGTGGTGGTGGCTTGTAATTGATAGGATACCTAGCCTTAGTGCCATGGATGTAGTTTTCAGTCGTTGTGTGTGTTAAATGTCAACAGATGCAGAACTGCGCCACTCTGAAGAATGAAAATTTCAAATTTTGACATGTCATATCTTGGACACGGTTTGGTCTTCTTACTTGAAATTTGGAGGGTGTTGACAGCATGTCCTGTAGATGTTAAGAGAGGTGTTTATGTGTCGGACAATATATACTTTGCGGAGATATTGTGTGGCGTAGTTTACATTTTGTGGACAGCATTTTCTATTGTTCAACTAGATTAACATTTGTTTGGTGGCTGCCCTTGCTTTTGTGAATGTACTTTTTAGTCATTGGGTATGTAATGTGGCCTGGCACTCACAAGTTGGTGGGGCCCCATGCTCCCACCAACTTGCGCAACTTTCTACTTTTCTATTCTTTCTTAAAAAGTAAGGAAATTATATGCAAAAAAACTTCATTAATGCATCAGTTAGGGTTCTTCTACAGTGAAAAAAGTGAGGAAATTTTGGTTTTTAGTGTTCCAACCCCTTGCACCCCACCCCCACCAACAGGCATCGGGGTGTGCATTGGTCATCAGCCCTAACTCTCATCCCATTCTCCTACACTGCACCACTTCAGCTTGTTTACACATGGGATGGGGTGAGAGTTAGGAGCCGATGCCCCCATCGCACACCCCTATGCTTGTTGGTGAGGGCAGGGTGGGGGTGGGGTGCAAGGTGTTGGAACCCTAAAATCAAATTTACTCACTTTTTTCATTGTAGAAGAACCCTAACTGATGCATTAATGAAGTTTTTTGCATAGAATATATATATATTATTATTTCAAAAAGTACATATATATACAACACATTGCCCAATCACAGTTATATTCATATGTCCCATTGTTTTTTACTTTATTGTAAATTATTCAAACATTGATTCCAGATTAATTAAACTGTGAAAAAATGGGTAGAGAGAAAGCCTGAGGGATCTTGATTCCCATGATCATGCAATTAATCCTGTGATCAGCATAGTCACCAAAGCCTCAAAGGTTGGAGAAAAGACAGAAGAGATGTGACTACATATATCTATAGGAGAGAAAACAGCAGAAAAATGAATTAAACCAATACTAATTATATAATAACATAAAACTGATTTCTGTTTCTAAAATTAAACTCTTTCTTTCTTAAACAGAAATTTTAAAGGCAGCATGAATCACAGTTGCCCAATTTTTATGGAATTGTTTTGCATACTTAATTTTTAAGGGAAACCATCAAAGTGCATTAACCACTACAAAGGGAAAAGTGTGTATTGTAACATAGGAACTATCAACTGACCATTTCATGCCTATAATGCATACTAATTGTAATAGGTTTTAAATTAAATACCTATATAGTTCCTAGCAGTTACAAGGTAAATAAAAAAAAAATATTAGCACACCTTCAAATAAATATTGAAAATGTATATCAGATATCTATTTCCTATTTCATTTAACTTAGTCTTTTACTACTTTCCTTTTTTATTTTACTATAGTATATCAGACTGCGGTATCACACACATAGGGCCTCATCATTATAGTCCTATGGTGTTAGAACAACCAATGGGGGGGCGGTGGTATGGGGGTATTTGCAGAAAATTATTTTGTAATGGGGTTCCCTTATCTATAAGGAAATGGTACTTAGTCCAACAACTAAGGTTTAAGATCCCAGTGTTCATTGAGGCCCTCTGGCCTAACCCTTTAAGAGAAAAGTTCCAAAAGCTCTCCTTTTTATCTAGCAGATTGGTTCAATTACCCCTTTTCCTTTGTACAGGAATGAGTTCAATACCTGTAAAGTTGAGATCGTCAGGTTTAGAGTTATGTACCATTGAGAAGTTTACACCAACTGGCGTATCTTCCTTACCATTCTCAATGGACCTGATATGCTCTTGAATCCTTTGTTTCAAGGGTCTACTGGTGCATCCCACATCGATTTTTCTACAGCTGCACCACAGTGCACAAATAACAAACGATGTGTCACAACTAATACATTGTTGGATTCTCACACTATTTCCAGAATCAGCAGGATGTGTGAACACGGTCCCTTGTGATGCAAATTTACATGTATTGAAATGTTTGCATTTATAAAACCCTGGGGTGCATTTAGGTAACCATGTGCTCATGTCTTTAGCTAACACATTAAGTCTGCTGTGCACAATTTTGTCAGAAATGTTAGGACCTCTCTTAAATGACACCCTAAATCTGTCTTTTACAGCTCTAAATACCATGCTGTCACTTTTCAAAATACCCCAATTTTTATGTACTATATTCCTCAACCTCCCAGCTATATGATTAAATTCAGTCGCAAAAGTAATACAGGAGTCCTCTATTGTAGTAGCCCGATGTGTTTCCACAGTGTCTTTATACTGTAAGAGGTCATTTCTATTTAGTTTCTCAGCTCTCTGTATGGCACTTGTGACTACTTCCATGCCATGTCCTCTTGCCAAGAATCTAGTCTGTAGTTCTGTTGCCTGTCTTATAAAATCCCCAGTATTGCTACAATTGTGATGAATTCTGAGCATCTGCCCATAAAGGATGGAATTCTTAAGTTTCGGAGGGTGGGCGCTCTGCCCATAACAACACATTTTTAGCAGTTTTTTTATGAAATGTCTTAGTACTAATTACTTCACCTGGTACTCCTGTTAGTATGATGTTCAAAAATTCCAGATTGCTTGCACTTGATGTACAGGTAAACCTCAGATTCCAGTCATTTTCATTTAACCAGTCTATGAACTTCGGTATGTCTCTGGACTTCCCTTCCCACATGCATAATTGTCAATAAAACAATGCCATGCTTTGATGTTTTTAATGAAGGGATTAATATTTTTGTTATGAATTTTCAAAAATTCAAACATACCTAAGAACAAGTTGGCTTAATTGGGTGCCATAGTGGCACCCATTTCCATCCCACAGATATGGAGAAAGTAGTCATTATTGAATTCAAACACATTATGCGTTAATATAAATTCTAAAGCCTCAATAATAAAATCAGTCGGAATGTCCCTTTTGCTGTTTTCAAGGTGTCTAAGTTTCTAACTTCAGTCTTTGCAGTGCTCTAGTGTATTCATGTTGCTGTATTGCTATACTGACATGGCTTACAGCTGCAGGCATTTTTGCAGTATGTTTCTGATTTTAACTATTCTGAATCTGCAGCCATTAATTTGCTTCAGCTTGTTCAAATTACTCTGGGCTTACTATCATATGGTTCTGTCCTTAACTAGGACCTTGCCAGTACAAATGCCTTTGTTTTGGGGGGTTCCTACCCTACCAACATTACAGCTGCTGTTTGGTTTCATGGTGCTCAGCTCATGGCTTCCCTGTTATTCCCATGGTGGGGGACTATGTTGTTACAGTAGTGCATCATGGCTCCAAATAGCAGGAGCATACTTTTATGTAAACTATGTGGTTCTGCCCTGCTCCTTTGCCTACATGACTTTTCAGTTATCCATGCATAAATACCTTAATTTCGCAGCCTACATGGCTTTCAAGATATCCATCGCATTTCATTACTGCCTTGTACATGCTCCTTACTGAAATATCCTAACTCTGCCTTAACGGCATTTAAGGTATCTATGCCAATCATACCAATTCACTATTCATGCTGAAACCATAGCAATCATCTGCTAAACCTCATTGATTCAATTACACTAAACCTCATTGCTTCAATCACTGGCACCACAGCCTCTCACTACCTAAACACCTACCTTCTATGTCACCTTTAATTTGGCTTCCTTAATGGAATTGGTCAGCTTGATTTCCACTGGCTGCTACTACAATCAGACCTCTGAATGCTGGCTCACTCTACAGCCTACTACCTCACCCAGGCCACTGGTTTCACCCGGTCTCCTCATCAATAACCTGCTACATAATCTACAGCTGCTGGCTTTACCTGGCCTCCTCCTGTTTAGCACTTCGAAGTTGATTCATGCTCTCATTCATAAATTGGAAGCATGCCAACAATTGCCATTACCTTTTCTGGCTCAGGGCTTGCCCTGTAAGCTGATGGTCTCACTCTGCACTCATGAAATCTGCACTTTGAGCATGTGAACCTCGGGGTGGGGTCCTTCTTATCTCATCCATAGTGGAAATGTTCTCACTCCAAGCTGAGCTTTAATGTGCAGTCATATGGTGTACCTCTTAATGCAGAAATTAAGACTTCAGCTGCAGAAGGGTGGGGCCCTTAAGCCCAAGAGTGCCCCTTTGGCTATGGCCACGCTGTGACACCTTCGAAAGCTATTCTTCCTAAGGCTGCCTATGGTTCACCAGATCTCCTAGACCTCCCCTTCCCTGGCCAGCTCAATTCTCAGATGGTCTTCAGGGAAGCCCCTTGGATGATTACCTCCATCTTAGACCTCCCATGTCGAGGCCAGTTGAATGCCTTCCAGCAGTTGTTGCTCTCCTCCTCCCACCTTGGGGTGAGGGCCTCCTGTATGGGATTCTCCCTTTGCTGCTGAGCTATCTTCGCAGCCTCACCATGGCATTTCCTGTAAAGGGACAGAGTGAGAGCCTTCCTCCAAATAAAAAAAAAATGAAATTTGGGCTCCAAATTGCAATAGCCAAGACGTCACTAAATAAAATATATCAAGCCTAGATGGAAGGAAATCTAGGCATTGGATCCCCAGAGGTTTCCTCCTTTAAAATGCATGTAGAATTCTCTGGTCCTAGCCACTTCCATGAATATTATTAGTATATTTACTATGAAGTTTTGTACTATAACTGCCCTGTATATAGCCCACCAGGCATTCGGTTCATGCATTGCTTATCAAATCTGGTGTCAATTGCTTGTGTACCTGCAACATTTTGTCTTGACTTGTACTCTGCCTAATTACCATACTTGTAATATGAGAACTGCATTGCTTGTTGCACTTTAATCTTCGTGGTTGACTCTTGATCCCGAGTTAACCCTGAAAAAGGGACTGTAATTGTCTCAGTGGACTTACTCGGTAACCAAAACTTAAATAAATAAAGAAATAAAATAACATATTTTTTCCTATTCTCCTTGCCAAAGGTCATAATATCTAGTTAGTTGTTAAAACAGTATATTCCCTAGTTTCCTTAGGTAGGTTTCCACTGTTGGATGGAGGTGGATGGTAACCCTACTTGCCATTACCTCTCTCCTTAGGAAGCCACCTTATGTCACCAGTGCAATCCATTTTACCAGTGCAATTCTGACAACCTGCTCATCTCATTTTTATTTCTTCAAGCTGTCTCATTGCTTTCAATCTGCTCTCAACCTTGTAGTCAATGTTTACTGCTGAATGCTCTTTTGGGGGTTCCTTTCTAAGGTATAGTACCTTTAGCCAAGGGAATCTTTCCTGTGGCAGATCCAGGGGTGGAACCCTCTTTAAGGGCTCCTTGCCTTTGATACCCCGACAAGGTGGTAATTCCCCATGGAACAGAGAGTGAGAGTGGCCAAACAGTTATCACAGTTGCACAAGCATAACACTACTCTTTTTGGGTAGGTCCATTGAATAATAAGTATTCCAAAAATTAGGGTTTATTGCATATATTGCAGTGTGTAGAAATTGCTTGTCCTGAGAGCAACCAAATACATTACTCCACCAAGCCCCCTCCCCAGACAATGAAGCACATTAAACCTGTCAACTGGTCATGCCCCAGTTTTGTAAGAGATAGCACTGTTATGATCAGCACCCTTAAAAATCTCTCAGTGGAAGATGACTGACTTTTTGTTACCATGGATGTCCAGGCCTTATATACCAACATTCACCAGCAGGTGGGTTTGGATTCCATATGACAGGCCATATGCAGTAACACCTGTTATCCAAACAATCTGATTAAATTTGTCATGGTTTTGGCAGAAAACGTTATGTACTGTAATAGATTTACCTTTATTGGAAAACATTTTCTACAGATTATGGTGATGTTCATGGGTGTCTCATTTGCCCCAAACTACATGGGGAGATATCTAAGCATATACAAAAATCAGTTTGTCAGATAAAATCCATTTTCTTGATTGTATCCATGTATACAGGTGCTTTATTTATTTGCATTTGTTGCATTCTTGCAAGAGTCAAATTGAAACTATAAGTTTTCTACATGTTGGGATGCCACAACAGTCATGTTTTTGGATCTCCTTATTCCAAGGATGGGATGGGGGGTAACTACCAGCCTGTACAGAAAGAACACAGATAGAGATTTTCTCTTACGTTATGAGAGCTGCCATCCCCATCACACTGTAGGGAACATCCCTAAAAGTGAATGTATTAGGGCATGCAAACAACATGCTAAAGATCTGAGCGCTCACTTTAGGGAAAGGTGATATGGTGAGACCTGTATTAAGAATCGCAAAAAATATAGTGAGTAATCTTGTTAAAGACTCACTGTTGATTATGAGATGTGACCTGGTACAGGTACCTGTAAATGGAGAAACAAATGCACAGAAACAGTTACATTTTGTGACTATTTTTTCTACGGAGTCCTACAGAGTTAAAAAGATTGTTGAAAAAATTGGGAACTGCTTCAACATGAACCTCTGCTTTATGAATGAGTCAACAATACACCATGTATAGTTTATAAACAAGAGAAGAATATGGGTAACCGATAAGTGCACAACTGGCAGACACAAATCTTCTGCTGGTGTAGATGCAACATCAACTGTCAGACCTCCTTGTACCCCCTTGCCCAGAGTTACCTTTACCTGTGGAACTTGGAAAACTTGAAGGTCCATTTAGGCTGGTGACACTGTCACCCATGCTGACACAGGTAAATTGTACAAAATCCATGACTTTGTAAATTGTGTCACATAATCAGTAGTTTATATTACCATCTGCCATTGTTCAGCAGTCTCTATGGGAAAAACAAATAGAAAATTATAATGGGTGAATATTTAAGAGGCATTGCTAGAAGGGACAGTTCAAATGCACTGGCTGCACAAGTCTCAAAAGAAGGCTCAGGTCATAGTTTCAAGTTTCAGGCAGTGGAACATCTCAGGGTAGGCCCAGAAGGAGGCAATGTTAATCAGAAGCTTTTAAGTAGGGAGGAATATTGGCAGTACAAGAGCAAACAGTTCCAGCTGTCAGTTGTCATATAAATCTAATATTTTGGCTTGCTGTTTATTTAAAATCTTGCCATTTACATGTAGAGTGAGAGATGTATAAATATTTTTTCTTTTGATCATAGAAACATATAAACAGAATTTGATGGCAGCTAGGGACTGCTTGGACCATCTAGTCTGCCCATTTTTCCCTGCCTATACTGTCACCACAGACCCTACTTGATTTCTAGCTTCCTTCACCCCCTTGCTTTCCACTAAGATTCTCTTTTGCCTATCCCAGGCATTCTAGAATCCTGCCACTGCTTTCAGCTCACCACCTCTACTGGAAGACTGTTCCAGGCATCCACCACTCTTTCAGTGAAGTACTTCACATACCTCTTAAATTTACCACCTTCTGGCTTCAGAGCATGTCTCCTTGTTCTTGTGCATCTTATCCTCTCAAAAAAATACTCCACTCCTGTATCGTATTTACCAGAGTGAGGGTTTTATAGGTCTCTATCTTGTCTTTCCTCTCTCTTCTTTCCTCCAGGGTCTACATATTAAAGTCATTCAGTCTATCCTCATAGGGCTTTTGATGCAGCCCCTGCATCATTTTAGTCACTATTCTCTGGACAACCTGAACTCTATCAATGTCCTTCCTGAGATGTGGTCTCTGGAACTGGACCCAATATGCCAGGTGGGGTCTCACCAGTGATCTGTACAGTAACAACACTACCTCCCTCCTTTTGCAGGTGATACCTTGCCCTATGCACCCCAGCACACTACTGGCCCTACCAACTGCCTTGTCACATTGTTTCGACACCTTGGGTTCATCCAGTATGATTACTCCCATATCCTTTCCTGTTTGGTAACTGCCAATTGCTCATCTCAAATTCTGTACTCCTCTTCTGGGTTTCTGTGCCCTAAGTGCATTAATTTGCATTTTTTGCATTCAAACCCAGCAGCCATGCCCTTTCCACTCCTCAAGTTTACTCAGGTATTTGCACATTCTTTCCACCCCCTTTGGAGTGTCCACCCTATTTGCATTGTTTGGTGTCATCCGTAAAGAGGCATACCTTTACTTCCAGTTCATCTACAAAGTCATCTATAAAGACATTAAAGAGGATAGGAATCAGTGCTGAGCCCTGATGCACCCCGCTGGTAACCTTCCCTTCCCTAGAGTGAACTCTGTTTACCATCATCCTCTGTCTTCTGTCCGTTAACCAGTTTCTTACCCAGTTTACCAGATGCCCATTTTCCTTATGAGTCTCCTATGAGGAATGATGTTGAAAACCTTATTAAAATCTAAGTTGGCCATATCCACTGCTCCACCCTGATCTGTTTTCCTGGACACCAAGTCAAAGAAATCTATCAGATTTGTCTGACGTGACCTCCACCCCATGTGAATCCATGCTGCCTTGGGTAAAATAACTCACTTGATTCAAGGTACTCCAATATCCTTTTCTTTAGCAGTGACTCCATTAACTTTTTCACCACCAATGTCAGACTGACTGGTCTATAGTTGTCAGACTCCTCCCTGCTACCACTTTTATGCAATAGGACTACATCTGCCCTCCTCCAGTCCTCCAGAATCACTCCTGTTTCCTGTGACTCGAATAGGGATGTAAGACTTGCAAGCAGTACCTCCATGAGCTCCCTCAATATCCCTGGATGTATCCCATCTGGTCCCCTTTCAGATTTGCAAATACCTTCAGGACTCTGTCCTTTGTAAAAAGACTTGTATTTACCTCCCTCCTCCCAAGACTTCAATTGCTTATATGTGGTTCATCCCCTTCTCCTTCTGCTGTGAAGATGGAGCAAAAGTATTTGTCCAGGATATCTGCTTTTGCCTGATCCTCCTCTGCACAGCCCCCCCCCCAACCTCACAATCCCTTCCCTTGTCTTCCTCTTTTAATTTATGTACCTTAAAAATGTCTTGCCCCCTTTGGTTACCCTTGGGCTATTCTTCCCTCAGTTTGTGCCTTTCTGCTTTTCACCACTTTCCCTCTTCTATTGATACACTTCACTGTCCTCTTCTCTCTGCGTAGCTTAATACCTCCGGAATGCTAACATTTCAGCCTTAACCTTTTCAGCCACTTCCTTTGAGAACTATAACAGTCTATTTTTCTCTTGTGCTTGCTCTTTCTCTTTGTGCAGAGCTTTATTGCTTTCACAGTGCCTCCCCTTAACTTAGCCCACTGTTACTCCACACTACCCAGGTCATTCTCCCTGCTAGTTCATCTCTGATGAGTCACCCCTTTCTTAAATCTTCCCTCCTGAAGTCCAGGACCCCAGTATTGTGTGGTTTGATTCCACTGCTGTTCTTAAATTGAACCACACTGTATGGTGATCACTGGTCCCCAGGTGACCTCCCACCTTGATGTCTGCGATACAGTCACTGTAAGTGAGCACCAGACCCAGTATTGCCCCATCATGAGTGAGCTCCCTGAGCAGCTCCCTGAGAAACACTCCCTGGAAGGAGTCCAGGATTTATCTGCTTCTAGCTGAGGCTGTGGCTGGGAGATTCCAATCTATGGCTGGCAGATTGGAGTCCCTCACAAACAGCATCTCCCCTTTCTCTGCCATTGTGCTAATGGCTTCCACCAATGCCTTATCCAGTTTCTCTCCCTCTGTTGGAGGTCTGTAGATCATGCCAGTGCAACAGTGGCACCAGTTCCTGTCTCCAGTGTGACTCACAGTACTTTCAGCTCCTTCATTTACCCCTGCTTTCCCTATGTCTCCATTGCTTTGATGCCCTCCCTTACATACAACACCACTCCTCCTCATTTTTTTCCCATCCTATCTTTCATGAACTGAGTACCTCCTAGTATGGCCATGTCCCAGTTATGGTTTCCTGTGCACAATGACTCAGTAATGGCCCCAATTTCCAGGTCTGACAGCACCATGATGGCCTCTGTCTGGAACGTTATTTTCCTAGACTTGCTATTGCATGCATGGCTTTCCACACTTTGTTACCACTCTGGCTACTACCTCCCCTCCTTTTCTTTTTTGCACTTCTTTCTTTATCCTCTCTTTTTGCAACTTGTGTTTCCATCCTCTTTGTTTTCTGCCACACTTGTCTTTTCTTTATTTTGCTCCCTGAGGGATTTTCTTCCCCTCGAGTCCTCCTTTTTCTCTGCTTTTTTTTTTTGGGGGTGGGAGTTTATGCCTCTCTGATTCTTTTTTCCACCCTCCTCAGCTAGTTCAAATGTTCATTTAAGTAACATTTAAGCTGTCCACTGAGGACTTTGGTTCCTCTCCTCAACAGTTGCATGTTTCACCATTATATAGGCCCTTATCCCCTCCCAATTTGGACCCCAGTCCCCAGTGTAACCAACCCCCTCCTCTCTACCCCATTCCTTTAACCATGAGTTAAAGCTCATAGTGCAGAGAACCCTACCCCCCCTGGTCGTAGTCTGGCTGCACTTCAGTGAAAGCCACAGAGCATGCTACTAGCCTAAGTCCCCTCCCCAGCTCCCTAAAATCCCCCTGCACAATCCTCACCTCATTTGTAGTCAGGTCCTATGTCCCCAGGTGAACAATGACATTTCATTCCCCTTCATGCCCCACCATCCCTCTGAGCTGAGGCACAAGGTAGGCACCTCACCTTCCTCTTTCCCTCCCTCCCTGTTCACAGATCTAACCCCCCAATAATCAAAACACCTACCTGAAGTTGCTTCCTCCTCTGTTGGGGCGCTCTCCCTCCCACTTTTGGGCCTCCCCAATTGAAGACCCCTACATCCTTCCCAGCCACTACTATGGGTGTCTCCTCCCAGCAGTCCCATCCCACCAGAGTGATGAATGAGTTTCATATGGCTCAGGCTGAAACATGTGCCCCATTCTGCAAACCCATTCTCCCAGAGCTTACCATGGTCCAGCCAATCCTCCACCTCTCAAGCTTCCTCTTTGACAACAGTGGTAGATTTGGTTGCCCCTGGGTTGGGGATGGTCCCCTGAATCCTAGTCAGCTCGGTCCGGAGTCCAATGACCTCTTCCCCTAGGCCAGGGAAATGAATGCAGATGGGGCAACACTTCAGTCTACAAAAGGTCTCTGAAAACTGCAGCTCCACAACCACTGCACATCTACCACTCCCAGCATTCCCATTCCATCACTCACTATGCTTACTGGAAGTTACTTGGTATTCTTACACCAGATAGGGTGTTACCTCTTTTCCCACAGTGCAGATGATTCTAGTTTTCTCATTTTAGTTTTACCTTCATTCATTTGTAACCTTACCCTAGATAGGGTTTTTCTCCTTTCTCACACGACAGGTAGTTCTGTTTATATAAACTGTGTCCCCCCACCTTTACACCTTACCTTCTTCTGTATTCTCCTACTCAGGCAGCAGGAAGTAAACATGTACATTATCCTACTTTAGTGGACTGGCAGAGTTTCCTGTGTGCCTGTTTTTGCATGTGAATGCCTACTGATACCTAAGACACTAATTCTGTTCTGCTCCTGCTCTGTTCCACTCACACTCTGGGATATGAATGTAAATCATCAGTGTTTTACTTATCAATTAAATGAGTGATGTGGTAACTTAAACATAGTTAACCCTTTGATACAATATTTATATGAATAACATTTTTAAAGCTTATTGCAGTGTAAGTTTATGCATTTCTGAGGCACATTCATCCGATGTGTCTTTAATTGTGCTTTCTGTTTTTACCTTTTCTACTCTCTTTTTCCCTTCCCCATTGCCTTTCCCTGGTCCTGATCCTGCTTCTCATTTGCCACACTTATCCTGTTCCCACCCCCCCTCCTCAATTTTGTCTATTAGTTTTGTCTGTTGTTCCTCTTTTCTTTCTAGTGGTTTACTTGCAGTCTGTTTTTGAGCTTTAGTCATGTGGCTGGTTATAGATAATCAGGGACAACAAAAGAAAGCAGTGTACTCAAGAGTCAAATTAAAATAAAAAGTTGTTTTATTGAGCCATAAAGTAGACAGAAGCTAGTGCAAGTACAAAGAGACAAACTGTCGCCCATACTGTTACCCCATCTGCATTCAGAACTAGCATTTCCTTCCTCAGGGAGTGGAATTCATGGCCTCCACCCTGGAAATAAGGGGAAAGGATGAGCATTTTCAGCAATTTTTTAAATTATTTGAATATCAAACCCCTTGTGCTTGTGTGTCAGTTTCTCACTTAAAGAACCAATGACTTTTAAATAGTCACATGGTGTGAGCATTATGTAGCTGACAAATACATGGATACCTGATCCCTCAATATAATCAGATGGCTGCCTATTAAAGTATAACATAGTGCCAGGGAAGAATGCTGAATTAAAAATAACTCCTATGAAAAACATCTGGGGCCTGATAAAATGGGAAAAGTGGGGTGCAAAGCTTTGTGCTGTGCTATGCCATTATCCAGGATCCCAAGGATGCTATATTCAGTCAGATATTGCACCTGTGCTATCTGAATAATATAGGGGCATATCGGCACAGCACTAAATCAAGTAGTGCTTCCCCAACATGGATACCTGCTGTGCAGGGAATAGTGCCACCAGACCAGTTAGTGCTCGTAGCCCTAGGCGTGATATTCAGATGGACCCATGCAAATAAATCCATTGGGCATGCAAGGAACTAAGGGGCCAGTTGCATGCCCATCATAGGCACATTTGCATAGGAAGTGGTAGCAGGTTTGTACGGCTTCACCCCCACTCCATTGCCCAGTCCCATAAAACGCAACCATCCCTGGTGGCTGGCAGTCCCCCTTCCCTCTGATTACCAGCACTAGTAATTAAATAAACGTCCCTGGTGCCTAGCAGGCCCACCACCCTCCAATCACCAGCCCTAGTATCTATATGGAAGTCCCTCATGGATAGAGGTCCCCCTGCCCCTGACCACCATCTCACAGTGGTACAGAGATTGCCTTGGAGGTCTGTGGTCCCCCACCCTCTGATCGCCATACTGTAGTGGAACTACTAGGATCCCTGGTGGTCCGTGGTCCCACTGGTCTCCAGTCCTTAGCTCCACACACAAATTAATCATGTTTGTTGTCCAGTGGTCCACCACCATTGTCCAATCCCTGCCCTCCTATGTCTACATAGAGTATCTGATACCTAGTGCCCCCCCCCCCGATCACTGGCCCTGTGACATTCCAGAAGATAACCAAAGTAAAAAGTGTGGAGGACTAAAGGAAAACTAAATGAAAAAACTCCTAGTCCCTGATCTCTAGCCTCCCCCCCCCACTGGGCTACCAACCACCTGTCCTGTCAACCCTCCCTTACGTCAAGCCAGTGCTGCTGTGCTGTGGAAGCTCACACAGTGACAGGCACAGCCCTCCTCTCACCTCCTTAGCTGGTCGCTGTATGGATAGCAGAGAGTATAGTACAGGGTAAGCGTCCTCTGTACTGTACAGGGAGCACACAACCTGTATACAGTGCACAATATAATAGTTGCAGGAGATATTGAGCTCAGCCCTGTCTCTTCCTGATCTTTTCCTCTACCAGAAGGTCTGAGAGTGGCCTATGTTAACAACCACAGCCTTCTCCATAAGAAAAACCTATTGCAAGTACTTATGGTTAATCTTAATCCTGATATGTTGGTGATCTTGAAATTGTGGCTCTCCTCTAAGATCCCTGATTACTCTTGCCACCCCCAGCTTCACCATTATTCATCAGGATTGATCACAGAGTGATGGTGGTGTAGCCATCTACCTCTCCTCAAACATTCAGTTTGAGCCTGTGTTCGCCATCTCCATTTCCTCTACCTATGAGATGCTTCTTCTCAAACTCTCCCTTCCCTTTTCTGCATCCACATTTATTGCTGCTGTCTACTGCTGCCCTGGCATTTCCTCAGTTTCAGTAACTGAGTTTCTCACCTCCACCAACTTCTCAGGTCTCCTCTGGTGAGTTACTCATACTAAGTGATTCCAATTTAGACTGGCTGTCTCCTGTTCACAGATTAACATTTTTTGTTTTAAGATGACATCCCTCCTTTTAACTCAGTTGATTTCTTTCCCTATTTACTTTAATTTCACATTTTAATTTCCGCTTTTTAAATCATTTCCTCTTGGACTGGGTCCTCTACTCCCATTCCCATCATACTGTTTATGTTAACACCCTCCCTGATGCCCTCATTGACCGCCATATGGTTTACTGTGTATACAAGAGTAATCTTCCCCAAGCTCCATTCAAATTCATCCTGATCTGGTCATTCTCTTCGCCGGACTTCTCCTGCCTTCATGCTGACCTGGTAGCCACCAACTGGTCCCCTATTTCTACAGCTAGCAACATGGACACTACCCTCAAATTCTTCACCTCTAAATGTATGTCTGTCTGGGATCATCAGACCTCCCTTTCAAGAATCAGGGTTCGAGGTTCACACCTCGCATGGATCTCAACTGAGTTGCTGGCTTGTCACCATGTGTGTGACCTTGCCTGGAAGACCTACAAATCCATTGGCTCCACTTCTAACCTTACTAATTACTGGACCAAACGTAATGCCTGTACTACAGCTACTACACTTGCAAAGTATGAACACTTTGCATCCACACTCCAGGACAACCTTTAATGCACTTTTTTCCCCATCTGATCCAGTTCCCCCTCCCTGTCCTCAAGATGGGCGATACTGCTACTGTGTCTCTGACCCCGCTGTAGTCACCTCATCTTTTAATTCCTTTTTCACCTCCTAAGCCCATTCACTCCTCTATTCCTCCTCCTCTCCCTCTCTTCCCTTTCACTCTTCTCCTCTACCTGTCCTACTGCCCCCTCTTTCCTTTTTTTCCTTTTCAGCCATTACACCTGCTGATGCTCTTACGGCCCTGTTGGCTCTAAATCCTCACAAGGGTGGAGCCCTGATGGTCTTGACACTGGATTCCTATTCCATTCTGCTCATGCCATTGCCGTTCTACTACCTACTTACTCAATCTCTCTTTCACATTATTCTGTGTCCCTAACTCATGGATGTTAGCTACCATCATTCCCCTTCAGAAAGGGGATGACCTCTCTTTTCCTAGTGCCTTGAATCCTGTCTCTCTCCTTCCCACTCTGGCTAAACTCCAGGAACACCTTCTTCTCTCTCAACTCTCTCCTTTTCATGACTCAACCTCCTTCTTCAATTCTTTCCAGCCTGGCTTAATAAAGTCACATTTCACTTCGACTTTTCTCCTTTGGCTCATTGATACTGTCCTCTCTGGCGTGGATCAGGGCCTTATTACCTCCACCATTTTTGCTGACTTAGCCAAAGCTTTTGACACTGTAGCCCATCCCATTCTCCTGGGCAAGCTTAAGGTAGCTGGTCCCTCAGTTTCCTCAGTTGAATGGCTCCACTCCAACCTTGAGGGCAGGTCACAAACTGTCCATATTGAAGACCCCCTTTCTCCCCCACTCCCTATCAGCTCAGGTTGTCCCAAGGGTTTGTCATTGGCCCAATTATTTTCTCCATTTTTCTAAATGACTTCTCCAGTGCCTGCTCCTCTGCATCCATCATTTGTATGCAGATGATATGACACTTTTCCAAGGTCTCCTCTGCCCCTGACCTCATGAATCAGCTCCAACTGGACTCTGACACCATCCAGCTCTGGAAAATCAGTTGTCCCTCAATGCTAAGAAAACAGTCTCTATGACTTTTGGTACCAGACAGAGGCTTGCTAAAGTATCTCCACTTTCCTCCTTTCATACCTCCTCCTTCAAGTATTCTGTAATTCCTATCTCTCTCTCCCCTTGTAGTCTTTTCTCCTAGTTACTACCTCTTACATTATGTCCCTCTCTTACCTTCTCTGCCTTGCCTTTTTCTCCATCCCACCCTGGTCTCCCTTCCCTTATCCTCCAGTCTGCTCTCCCTCCTCACACACCCTATCCCTCCTCCCTCCTCCCTTCTCCATACCCCACACACCCCACAACTCCATTCACCTCTCTATCCACCTACCCTCTCCTATGCCCCCCAATCCATCCTGGTCTGCTATTTTCTTCCTTACTGAACCCCAAATCCATCTATTATATCTGGCTTTTTTCTCCACTATCCTATCTCCTGCAACCCCCCCTCCAACCCCCTTTCAAAAGGGCAGAGGCCTCACTCTATGCTACTTCTCTTCCTTCTCCTTCTTCTTGCTGGTGATGTTGAATTCAACCTTGGCCCCTCCTCCTCTCTCCATACTTTACCAAAGGGTTTCATTCTCTTCCACCTCAATGGAAGAAGTCTCCTTCCTAAGCTCTACTATCTCAATGTCCAGGTCTCCCAACACTCCCCTGATATCCTCTGCATCACTGAAACTAGGGTGTCTGACTCCAGCTTAGCTCTCCTGAACTTCCACCTCTTTCATCAGGATTGCGGAAAGAGAAGGAGGCATTGCCTTCAATGTTCGGCATTCCCTCTCTTGCTTTATCTCCTACTTTGAGGCACTCCCCTCCTCACTTGATCTCATGCTGTTAACCTATCCCTTTCCTCCACCCTCCCCATCTTTGTTGGTGTTACCTATGCCTCCCCCAAGCTCCCCCATGTTGCCTGGTATACTCCCTCTCATCTCTTGTCTCACTTGCTGCCTCCGCTGTGCTCATCCTCCCAGGGGAATTCAACTTCAACTGTCTCTCCCCTGCCTCCAAGCCCACTATTCAGATGATTGAATCCTTGAGCCTCACTCAGCTTATCACTGCACCCACCTATTTAAATCTGCATTCCTCTAACCATTTCCTACTAGAATGGGTCCTCACCTCCCATCCCCACTGCATTATACCTGCAGACATTCTCAATGACACCTTATGTGACCACTGCCTAACCTACTGTGTCAGGAAAGTGCATCTCCCTCATTCAGCTCCCCGATACATCTAATATAGGCCTCTCAGGTCCCTAGACACTGATGCCTTCCTAAATGACCTTGCAGTCTCTGACTGGTCCCCCTTGTACTCAGCTTCTGACATTGATTCAACCCTAACCCTCTTGATCACTATTTACAATAATGTCTGGAACATCCATGCCACCATCAGAAAGGCCAAGGTTAAACTTTCCCACCACCTGTGGGTTTCAGCTGACCTAACTGAACCATTCAAGTTCCAGTACCATGTGTGGACACACTTTAAATCCTCCTAATCCCTGGCTGACCTCCAGACTTAGAGAGTACTCAAGAATACCTGCAATAAGGCTATCTGCACAACTAAGGCCCCCTGCTTCAATGGCAACCTCCAATCTAATTTCTCCTCACCCTCTAAATTTAAAAAAGGTTATTCACTCGCTATTCAATCCCCCTGCCACGTCCCCTTCTTCCACCCTCCTGCTGGATGACTCACTGGTTTCTGACCCCTCCTATATTGCAACACATTTTAACAAATCTTTCACCACCTGTGCTCTACCCTGTCACCCTCCTCCAGACACTACTGACCCACCCCTGCCCCAACCATCTGAAGGCTTCCACTTCCCACCTGTCTCTCCCCAGGAAGCCTACCTAGCTCTATTGTTTCTCAACCTGTCCAAACATAGTCCTGATGGTCTGGACCCCAAGCTCCCATGAATCTGTGTTCCAGCCATTGCCCTCCCTCTCTCTCACCTCTGAACCTATCCTTTTCCCTCTGTACTGTTCCTTAGGCCTGGAAATATGCCAAGGTTCTCCCTCTGCATAAAGGAAGTGACTGCTCTACCCTCAGCAACTACAGGGTGATATCACTCCTCCCCTCTCTTGCCAAAATCCGAGAATCTATAGTCTTTTCTAGGATCACTGACTTCCTTGCCTCTTTTAACCTCATCTCTTCATTCCAGTCTGGATTTAGGTAGAACCACTCCACCATGTCATCCTTGCTCCGGGTGACCAACGCTATCCTTACTGGGATTAATCAGGGACACATCAATGCAGCTATTTTAATTGACTTAGCCAAGGCCTTTAACTCAGTGTCGCACCCCCTCTTACTGAACAAGCTTTACTTGACAGACCTATCTGCAACCACTGTGGTCTGATTCCGATTGTACCTCACAAACCGTCAGCAGTCTG
Source organism: Neoceratodus forsteri (assembly GCA_016271365.2). Lineage (NCBI taxonomy): Eukaryota > Metazoa > Chordata > Ceratodontiformes > Ceratodontidae > Neoceratodus > Neoceratodus forsteri. The sequence goes on along the minus strand of CM028134.1, from coordinate 310,624,205 downwards.
TTCAGGTAGGCAGAGTCCTGTCACCCCCCCAGTCTTGGCAGGGGTCCCACAGGGCTCCATCCTTGACCTAGTCCTTTTTTCTATCTTTCTGAATGATGACCCCTCAGCTTGTGTCATCTTGCACATCTACATGTACACAGATGACACAGTCATCTACTTCTCATGTCCCTCAACTACAGGAGTTGAGGTCCCACTACAACATGACTTCCACAACATCTTGTGCTGGTTCCAGACAAATCAGCTCAAGATGAACACAAAGAAGACTGTGTCCATGACCTTTGGCACCAGCCAGAAATTGGCAAGGCCCCTGCCTCCCATTGTATTCTCCACCTTGGATGGCACCCCTATAGACACTGTCCCTGCTTTAAGATATCTTGGGGTCTGGCTTGACAGCAAGCTCAATTTCTCTGCCCAGATTAATGCTATCCAGACCAACTTCACTCCATGCTAGACACCTTGTGTCACAACAAGGACTGCTTCCACCTCCAAGGCTGATATGAACTGGTCACTAAAATCATCCTCCCAGTATTTGACTGTGCAGGTGTTGTCTATGGTGCCACACCCACCTCTTCTCAAGCCAGATTGGACACCCTCTGCTATGCCTTCTGCCACTTTGTCACCACCTCCCCACCCTGCACTCACCATTACTTGCTTTACTCATCCGTTTCCATCCTCCCTCTTCCTCAGTGTCACCTGTCTCACTGCATCTCCTTCATTGCCAAATACTGATTTGGCATACTCCCATCTTACCTTTCCTCACTCTTCTCTCCTACTTGCCCCTCCCCTTACTCCGTATGTACCAGAAACCCCAGAACCTTCACCGTTCCTCACCCTCAATCATTTCCTGGGCAAGCTGCCTTCTTCTATTGTCTCCCCGCTCTCTCTGGAACCATCTTACCTCTTTCATCTGATCATCCCTGTCCCTCCCCTGCCTTCAGAGGCTTGCTAAGATCTACTTCTGCCTCCCCCTGCTTCTGTTATCTCCTCTCATAAATCACCCCCATTATACCCCTTGTAGCCTCCTCCACTCCCCTTCCTATATCCTTTTACTCTGCTTCCTGGGTCTGTTGTTCTCCCGGCACTTCAATACCTGGTGCCACACTTAGCAGCCCTATTGGACACTTTGTTCGCAGCCTCTCATTATGTTGCTACCAAAACCTGTTCCTATGCACAGCAATCTTTCTGGTCACTCTTTCCTGATTTTTACTACCTAGGAAACAGTTTTTATTTGTAAGTTGCACATTGTCTGATTCTCATTTTTCACTGATACCTAAGCTAGCTTCAATTCATTGCAATACCTGCCACTCCATTCTGTTTTTTACTGCCTGTAAAACTTATGGTTTTGTATGCTGCACTTTGCAAGTTCATTTGTCCTTCACTGTATTGTAAATCCGCTCCCCCCCATGGATACCCCCTGAAAATGAGCCATGGCTCAGTATACCTTTCCTGGTTATTAAATTTTAGTTAAATAAATAAATAAGTACTGTGGGATCTGTCTGCCTTGTTTTTCTGTTCATCTGGATGGTATCCAGCAGAAGTTCCACCCCAAGTTTGGGGTGCTATACAGAAGTAAGAGAAGCATTCCATATCATGCTCACAGATAAATCCTATTACAATAATTCTCTCAACTCAACTCAACTCATTTTATTTTTTAAAAAGTGCAAGTCAACAGTTATCCAAGCACTTGTACAAACAATAAAAGATACAACAGTTTAAACACATACACAAGTAAAACATATTTAAATAAACAGTATTCCATAGTCAATAATTTATCCACTGTCCAAGGCGGTGAGACTAAAGAGATGAGATTTAAAGGCCAATTTGAAGCTCTCCATGGTTGGGCACTCCCTTACCCAACAAGGTGCAGAGTTCCACAAGGTAGAGGCCATGAATGAAACTGTCTTGGCACCAGAAGTCTTCAGGCAGACCCTGGGAACCTCTAGCAATCCCTTGTTGGTGGAGCGGAGTGGATGGATGGGGCAGTAGGGGTGCAGGAATTCTTGCAGATAACATGGACCATGTCCATGTAGGGTTTTATAGGTCAGCAAACTAAACTTGAAGGTGACTTGCTACTGGACTGGCAGACAGTGCAGGCTGCAGAGCACAGGCGTGAAATGACAAGCTTGAGATAAGCCAGTCAACAGCCTGGCAGACGCATTCTGTACCAGCTGTAGGTGGTGAATGTCAACCCCCAGGAGCCCTAGGTATAGCGAGTTGCAATACTCAAGGCAGGAGGTCACAAAGGCATGAATCAACATTGGAAGGTCATCACGCAGGACCAGATGCTTAATCCAGGTGAGATTCCTCAGATGGTAAAATAAGGATTTAATATCAACCAACACCTGAGATTTAAGGGTTGGTCCTTCATCAAAAATAATGTCCAGATTGCACACCCAGTCTGAGGTCAACCATTGGCTGCCCCTGAGTCTAAGCCCAGAAGGCTGCCCAGCCAATGGTCCTTCAGCCATACAACCCGGGTCCACACCCAACACCTCAGTCTTGTCAGGGTTCAACCTCATTCAGCTGGCATTCATTCAGTCCTGGATCTCAATGAGGCAGTTGTTAAATACTGAGACAGCATCATCCCACTTGGGCACAAAGGACATGTAGAGCTGAGTATCATATGCATAGCAGTGAAAACTCAGCCCATACCACCTCACAATGTCTCTCAATGGCAGCATATACACTGCAAACAACATGGGTGACAATACAGAGCCTGAGGGTACCCCACAAGGCAGGGAGAATGGGTTTGAGGAAAAAATCCCAGAGACCACGCTTGTGAGGTATGAATGGAACCACTTGAGGACCACACCTGACAGTCCACAGATGAGCCTCAGGCACTCTAGTAGCACCCATGGTACACGGTGTCAAATGCTGCAGAGAGATCAAGGAAAACCAAGATAAAATGGGTCCTCTGATCTCTCTCTATCAGGATATCACTGACCACCCGAACAAGTGCTGTCTCAGTACTATGCCTCTTCCTAAAACCTGACTGGAGAGGATCGTAGATCTTGAGGATGGTAAAATGATTCTCCAGCTGCAACGCAACAGCCTTCTCAATAACCTTTCCTACAAAAGGAAGGTTAGAGACAGGTCTGTAGTTAGTAAGACAGTTGGAGTCAAGAGAGGTGTTCTTAAAAGGAGGGGTGTTACCACCTCCTCCTTCAGGGTGTCCGTAAACACCCCTGTCTCTAAAGAACACCTTATTATCTCCACTAGGACTGGGCAGATGACCTCAACACACCCCACTAGGAGGTGAGTTGGGCTCAGGTCCAAACTACAACAAGTCAGCCACAAACTCTGGATGACCCTGACGAAGTCCACGATCGCCAACTGGTCGAAGTCAGACCAGACAAACTGAGGAGCAGCAACCTCCCAGTGACCTGTGGAACCCCCATTGGAGTGGGCTGCACAGATATCTGACCTGATGCTGGCAACCTTATCGGCAAAGAACAAAGCAAACTCATCACACTTTTCTTGTGACAACACTCTCCGTGGCTGTAGACAGGCTGGATTGCACAGTCTGTCCACAGTCCAGAAGATCTGAGCTGGTCAGTTCTGTGCAGCAGCGATCTCCCTGGACAGGAACTCTGCCTTCTTATGGGAGATGGCAGATTGATAGTCCTTATAATGGGACATCAATTTAAGCCTGTCAGCCTCCAGGCCGGATTTCTGCCAGCACTGCTCCAGCCTTCGTCCAGCTCACTTCAACTCCCTCAAGGCCCCAACAAACCAAGGGGACAGAGGGTGAAGAGTGAGTGGATGAATGTGGACAGGAGCTACAGAATCCAGAACCTCCATCACACCCCTATTATAGACCTGCAGCAAATTTTCTGGGCCTGTGCTTATACTCAGCATGCCCAATAGGTCTAGAACTACCAACAGGCCATCTGGGGTCAAACCCCTCAAGGGGTGGTACCGGATTATCTCCACAGGGGCAGGCCTATGGGGGGAGCCTGGAAATTGAACCTTATGATGTGATGGTCAGACCAACCAATCAGCTTCACCACCAAGTCAGAGGTCTCCATTCCCAGTAGAAAGACCAAGTCCAATGAGTGACCATGAATATAGGTCACAGAAGTAATAACCTGTGTGAAGCCCAACTAATTCATTAGTTGGAGGAAGTCCTGACTAAACTGTAAGAGTTCATCATCGACCCAGGCATTGATGCCTCCCAGCACCACCCATCTGGGGGACCCCTGCACCATATCGACAACAAAGTCCATGACTTCCTGCAGAAACTGCTTCTCAACACTGGGTAGATGCTAGATGAGAAGGATCCTGCACCCCAGACCTGCGCCAATGATACACTCAGAGGACCTGGTCTCCCCACTGGCACATCTATAAGGCCAAATTCTGTTCTAAAACAGATGGCTACACCCCCACCCCTGCCATCCATCCTCAGGCAATCAATAGGATGGAGGTCACAGAGCTCAGAGGGAGATTAGGGCCTAAACGGGGGAGCTCTTGACCAACACATACCAATACAGGTCAAACAACACAATCAACAACAATACACACAACAGGAACTCTTAACATAAAACAAAAACAAAAACACACAACCCCCCAGTCCCCAAAATAAAAAAAAAACTCTTAAAACAGTGTAAGGTCCAGCAGTTATGAGATTTAAATGATCAGAATAGGGCTAAGTTTCCCATGTTTAACAATTAGCTTTTGAGCATGATGGGGCTCTTACCCCCACCAAGCCCATAAAGGTCAGTCCAAGGAGCTGTGCTCTCACAACAGCAATCCACAATGCCAGTTTAAAAGTGAAAAATACAGTTCTAGAGCTCTGTCACAGCCACCAACCAAGCAAACTTGAACACATCCACATTGTCCAGTGAACTTAGTCCATCTCCAACCAAAGCCACAAAATTTCCTTCCGTCAACTCAAATACAGTAGAAGTCCTCAGACAGGGCAGCTGCCCAGAGTAGTCTGCCGCATGAAGAATTAGGCCCCCCAAGGTGAGACCCTCCAGCTCCCACCTCTAGGATGCCCTGGGCAGTCAAGACCATACCACTCACCGGCCGTGAACCCACTGCCCACTCTGTTTGGCCATCCACTCCCAGCCAGCCACCCCAGTCAAAAACAGCTGCAGTCCAGAACAAGGAAAGACGTCAGGCAAATCTCCTCATTTTCAACTATGGAGACATTGTTTATAGTGCTGCTCCAGAGTCCACTTTATCCTTGGCAAACCTGTGTACACACCATTGTACTCTGTAGTCTTCCCTCTCCCTCTCCTCACTTCATGCCAGCAGCCTTGCCCCCGTTCTTCCATTATCTCCAAATATTGTTTTGGCTCTCTTCCCTTTTAGCTTGCTTCCATCCTCTCTTCCTCCTTTCTTCCTCTTACTCCCCTCACAATGCTTTCTTTTACTCTCTTGTTGTCTGTCACATTAAAATTATTGCCTGCCAAGCTACCTTCTCATTGCTCTTAGCTAAACTATGGGTCTCTCTTTCCCCTTCCTTTCACTCTGTTCCTTCCTTTCTGGTTCTGAAATCTCTCCTCTGTGAGTTCTCTGTCACTCCTGCAGTTACTTCTGATATTGAACTGGACTTGTATTCACCTACAACACTCCCAACACTGACACCAGAACTGCCTCACTCCCCTAGTATCAATCTTTTCTCCCTTATTTTGTTGCATTGCTTACTGTTTAATGTTCTTTTGCCCATTCCATAATTTACTCTTTGCCAATTTATTCTTCAAGAGTTCTTGAAAATGTATATTTTGGTATCCTCAGTTCCAAGTTACTGTTTTATTTTATACATTGTACAACTGCACCAAAGCAATAAGATGAGCCAAGGCAGATTACTTCAAGTCCCATCTAAATACTGCCCAACCTTACTCCTTCTGGAAGGTGGTCCACTCTCTTATAGACCCCTTCTCAGACCTACACCCTTATTCTTAAGCTAAATGACCAAAGCATCTCTGACCTCATCAATGCAGCAGAAACCCTAAACAACTTTTTTACATGTGCCCTTCCTGACCAGTCTTCTTTTCCACCCCAGGTCACTGCTCGTTCACCCAACACCCTCCCCCAAACACTTTCATCTTTACTTCCACATCCCCAGAAGAAGTACTAAACACCATCGAAGAGCTCGCTCGTTACATTGCAACTAAGATGGCCAACATCAGGGTGGACTTCTGTCCGGCAATCTCTAACGGTGAGGTTGTAGAACAATGTGAGGTCACAATACCATGTTTCTCTTGGAGTTCCTTTGGTTGACCTGAGTTTGTGGATATTGTGAGGATCATCCATACTGTGCATTTCACAAGCTGTAGTTTGGACCCTGGACTGACTCCCCTAATTTTGGGTTGTATTGATATCATCAGTCCAGTCCTGGTGCAAATAGTGTGGAGCTCCTTGGAGTCAGGTGAGTTTCCTAGCTCCCTGAAAGAGGCGGTGGTGACACCTCTCTTGAAGAAAGCTACCTTGGACCCAGACTGTTTCTCAAACTACAAACCCATCTCTAACCTTCCCTTTATTGGGAAGGTTATTGAGAAGGTAGTGGCTGCCCAATTGGAAGACCATTTAACCATCCACAATATCTATGAGTCCTTCCAATCTGGTTTTCGTAAAAGACAAAACTGACGAGACTGTGCTGGTTTGGGTGCTTAATGATCTTCTGAGGGCGAGAGATCAGAAGAGACGTTCCATTCTGGTTCTCCTTGATCTCTCATCAGCCTTTGACACTGTGGATCACTCTGTGTTGATAGCACACCTGTGGCTAATTTGTGGAATATCAGGAACTGTTTTACAATGGTTCACCTCATTCCTCACTGGGAGATCACAAAGCGTTGTGTCAGGAGTCTTTTCTTCTGGCCCAACTCCTTTGTTGTGTGGGGTACCTCAGGGTTCTGTGCTGTCACCCATGTTATTTGCAGTGTATATGCTACCCCTCGGAGACATTATTAGACAGTATGGGCTGAGGTTTCACTGCTATGCGGATGATACCCAGCTATACCTGTCTTTTGTAAATGACCAGGATGGAGCTCTCCCGGTGTTTAATAACTGTCTTGAGGAAGTCCATGGTTGGATGAATTCTAGTTGGTTAAAGTTGAACTCGGAGAAGACATAGGTTTTGGTTGTGGACCTGGGACATCAGATAGAGACGTCACGTGGTGGCACTCCTTCTGGAATATTTCTTGATGGTGTGTCACTTCCATCCTCTGAATGGGTGCATAGTCTTGGGATTGTCCTAGATGACAAGCTGACATTACAGTCTCAGGTGTCAGCTGTTGTCAGGACTTCCTTTTACCATCTTAGGAATATCGCCAGATTTAGGCACCGTGTTCCGTCTGACTCTTTACCAACATTGGTCCACGCCTTTGTGTCCTCACATTTGGACTACTGCAACCCCCCTTACTTTGGGCTTTCTGGGGTTGAAATTCACCACCTTCAGCTGGTGCAGAACGCTGCAGCCTGGATTTTGACGGGGACAAGTAGGTCCTCCCATATTATCCCGGTTCTGTACGAACTGCACTGGCTGCCTATACAGTGGCGGATCACCTTTAAAGTCATTTTATTGACTTTTAAAGCCCTTCTCAATCAGGGTCCGGCCTATTTGAAAGAACTTCTGGTGCCTTACTACCCTGGCCAATCACTCCGCTCAGCCGACGAGGGGTTGCTAGAGGTTCCAAGAGTGAGTTTAAAATCTTCTGGCAGTAGAGCTTTTTCATATGCTGCTCCCACTCTCTGGAATTCTCTACCACGCCGGTTATGGGAGTGCACCTCCGTGGAGGAATTCAAGAAAAATCTGAAAACTTATTTGTGGCAAATGGCATTTTTGGATGCTTGACCGTTTTGGATGTTTAAGTAATTTTATTCTGTTGAATTTTTATTCGTATTTATAAATTGATTTTAATAATGGTTGTTACTATGATATGAATCTATTTATATGTGTTATTGGTTTGTGTTTGATGTTGTGGTTTAATATGTTCAGCGCCTTGGTATGCTGAAAGGCGCTATATAAATAGACTTATTATTATTATTATATTATCATTACTCTTTAAACATCATCAGATCCAGCCTGGACGGCATCCACCTCAAGCTTCTACACATTTCAGCACCAGCTATAACAGTTCTGCTCACATACCTACTAAATTTGTCCTTTGAGTCTGGTAAGGTCCTCCTAGCATGGAAATCAGCCTGTGTCATCCCTCTCCATAAGGGTAGTGACCCCTCAGTCCCCAAAAACTACCATCTCATCTCCCTCCTCCCCTCTTTTGCCAAGCTGCAAGAGTCTGTGGTCCAGACCAGGCTAACTGACTTTCTCAGGTCAACAAATTACCTCTCCCCATAACAATCTGGGTTCAGGAAGCACCATTCAACACAATCTTCCCTTCTGTACATCACTGGAGATATCCAATCTGGTTCAATGTGATAACAGTGACTGCATAATAGGGATCGCCTTTTGGGTGAGTCTACATAGTTGAAAATGAATTTCGGCGATGTAGACTCACGATGAACAGCAAGACAGTGCCGGAGACTTACAATATATTTGTTTTATGCTTCACCCTCTGCAGCCCTCTACTAAAGGATTCTCAGCTCCAGGGGAGTGTATGTCGGGGAGTGCAAAACTAAAAAATAAAGCAAGCGCAAAAACGAGTGTGCCCAGAACCGAACCCAGCACCCTACCAACCACAGCCTGCCACCAACCCACCATGCCACATGGCCAGCTCAGCAGCCCACCACTGCTCTATGCTCCACAAACCCTCCCTCCTCTTCCACCCATCGCAGGGCATGGTCCCTCTCCACCCCACCCCCCGTGCGTGTACAAATAGAGATATCCTGTTGCTATAGTAACCAAACTCTCTATCCGGTTGCCCTCCCTACCAGGTAGACCTATGTAAAAGTGCCATGATTGAGTCACCCTTTTTGAAAGTGCTCAATCACGGTCACCTAATACATGGGATACCATCCAATCTGCCTCTGACCAAGGCCAACTAACTGGTGCTATTTTTGTTGATTTGGCTAAGGCCTTCGATTCTGTCTTCCACCCCCAGCTTCTTGACAAGCACATGGGAGCCAGACTTGCCCACCCTGCAGTACAGTGGTTCAAATTCTGCCTCAACAATGGGTAATAGTAAGTCAGGATTGCAAACTCTGGGTTCCCCCCTCTCCGCATCCTCGCTGGTGTTCCCCAAGGGTCAATCCTAGACCCAATTTTATTCTCCCTTTTCATCAACGATCTCCCTGCAGTCTGCACAAGGTCCCATATACATACGTATGCATACGACACTATACTTTTCACATCCCACCCTGTTCTAAGCAACATTCACTCTGTACTACAACACAAATACACCAACATGCAGTCTTGGTTTTGTACAAACAATCTCAAAATAAATACCTACAAAACTGTTTCCATGACCTTCAGGTCAGACCAAAAACTGGCAAGAACACCCAACCGGTCTCTTCCTATAAATACCTAAGAGTATGGCTAGACCCCCTGCTAAACTACTCAACCTACATAGATGCCATTACTTCAAAGCTCCAACTAAGCTTGGTCTTCTTTACAGAAACCATGACTCCCCCCCACTACCTGTTAGATGCACACTGCTAACAAAAATGATTACTCCCATCTTTCATTACATGAACATTGTGTACAACACTGCCCCTCCAACTCGCTATCCAGGCTAGACTCCTTATTCCAGCCTTTTTGCTGTTTTGCAATGAATTCCCCTTTCAGAACACAGCACTGCATGCTCATCCCCCCCCCTCAGATTACAGCCCCTCTCCCATCACCATTTTTGCCACTCCATTTCTTTTATTTCAGAGTTTTACTTCAACCTACTGCCCCCTACCTGTGTGAAAAACTAACCCCTGCAGCATTTTCTACTTACTCTCTGCATTCTAGGGACTTGTACTTCTTCTCCCTCCCCAAACCATCCTCATCAGCAGGAAAAATCTGCCATCTCCTACCGTCTCTCCTCCTATGGAACCAGCTTCCACAGCCCCTCAGAAAGTCACCCTCACACAACTCCATTAAATCACAACTTCATCAACTCCCCTTCCCAACCTGTAATTGCAACAGGTCTGCCTTTAGCCAAATGAACATGGTTTAAACTTCAAACTCTCTGTACTGTATGTTATTGTATTCATGCAACTGATTGTAAAAAACTATATATGCAACTGAATGTAAATAACTCCTTTGTACAAAATGATGTGATTGTATATAATATTCTTATGTATCTATTCTATGTATGTATACTGTTGTAACCTCCTCCCCCCCCTCACCTCTGGGTCACACCTGAAAACAAGCCTCGGCTCAGTGTGCTTTTCCCGGTTATCAAATGTTTAAATAAAATAAATAAATAATAACTAAATGGTGCTTTGTACCTGTTCTCTTCTTCACCACCCATCCCCCAGTACATCTAGATATGAGCTGATACCAGCTCAGTATGTCTTTTCTGGTAAAACTTCTGAAATAGAATTCAGTATTTTTTCTGTCCCAGTTGCATGTGAATTTAAATTAAAATCATTCACATTAAGCCAGGATATGAATTTCAGCATGTTTTCTTCAGGACCTGACCAGATGCATATGATGTCATCTGTAAAGCAGTGCTACCTGACTACCTCCCCCCCAGCATGGATTGCATTCTGCATTGAAAATCAATTGTTCCTCCCACCAGACCAAGTACAAATGTGCAATGGAGGGGTCACTGTGGCCCCCATTAATGTCCCTTGGACCTGGTGGTAGAACACTCCATCAGTGGTGTAATGGTTATAATTCAGAATGTAATCCATAGTCTGGAGGAGAAAGTCAGAGGCCACCGCTGGGATATAGCACTGAGTTCTCAAAATAGTAGTGACTCAATGCATGAACATCCCACATAGATTGGGCATTGAAGTTGTAAAATATTTTCTCTGGAGAACCCATGGCTATATCCCAGCAGTGTCATCAAGCTTTCTACTCCAGGTTGTGGATTAGATTCTGAATCATATCTATTTTGTCTTTGATGGAGTGTTCTATCACCAGGTCCAAAGAACAGTGACAAAGGCCACAATGGCCTACTCTTATGCAAATTTGCTCTTCTGATTCCCTAGTCAGGCAGTCACTGGATAGACTCAGTGTCAGAGATTTTTCAGTTTTGTTTGGTTTTAACTTGTACTGTAGCTATTTGCTGCACAATAGTGGTTTCATCTGGGTACTGTTAATTTCCAGTTACCAAAGTCTATATATTTTGTTTTCCACTCTTCCTCTATGGGGCAGTACACTTGAAAAAGTGCATGTCATGTGAAATGTTAGCAGTGTGTGGGAGTACTGAGTGACTCATGTTAATGCTTCTTTATACATTGATTTTTTACCAGTGAGTAAAATAAAGTTCATATTTTTGCACTAAACAAGGGTGTGTTGGCCCTTTTGTGGGGTTTCATGTGTGCCTTGCATTCTTCATGTAACATACTGTACTGCTGCTTCTTTCTGGTGGCACAATGACTTTGGTACACTGAGCAGCCTCCTTCCCTTGTACCTAATACACCCAAGGTAGAAAATATGTATTTCTACTTGTAGAATGTATTTAAATAAATAAAATTTTTAAAATCTATATATGTACTGACTGTACTATATTTATTTTAGAATAGTACAGGAAGCACTGTGTTTACTGAATAGGGATAATAAGAGATCCATTTTTAAAAATGAATATCTCAGATTGTGCACCAAAATTAGGACGTACAGTAAGATTTTTGGATATAGTTGTTGGAAATCCTAAATGCTATGTATTAGGATTCCAAAACAGATATAGATACTAAAATCCAGTATCTGATATGGAAAATGGCATTACTTGCTTTAAAATACCTCCCCCAACCCCAGTCATTGCTTATCAACTACCACTGCATCTGATAACCTCCCATCCTAGCAATCATTCAATACCCACCCTCCTGCCCCCTAACCACCCTGTGAGCAGATTACTGAAGTGGGGAAAGCACTCTAGCCTAGAGGTTACAGTAATAAGCTGTGAATGAGCATATTACATCCAGAAGACCTGGATTTTATTCCCACAACCTTCACTTGTATTCTGTGTGACTTTGAGCAAGTCACTTAACCTCCCCAGTGCTCCCAGGTTGCCTCTGAAAACAGACACTTGTGCTTAGTGGGCCATACCCGGTTACCAAAAAATAAAAAAAACAAAAACAAAAAACAAATAAAAAAAAGTCTGCCTGTTTGCTTATAATAAAAACCCTGTCCATTACACACACACACACACACTATCATAAGCCTCCCATCTCCAGCCACAGTTTGCTTATAATAAAAACCCTGCCCGTCACCCACACCCCATCATAAGCCTTCCACCTCTCCCCACCCTGGCACCATTCCCTGGCCATGGAGTTTAATAGACAAGATCCCCACAGAATATACCCTATAGATCCCATTCACTCATACCCCACAAAGCCCCTAAATTGAAATGATTGTGATGGATATATATGTAAGAAGAATCTGATTATATGGCCCTGTGGTGGAGTGATTATTGTGCTTAGTGCCTCCCAAGTAACAACTAATGAATGAAATGATGATGTCCTCCTACAGTAACACCTGACTGACAAACAAGGGGCTAATCTGGTGCTACTATAGGAAGATACGATTATTTCATTTATTTGCTGGGAGACACTGTATGAAGATGAGCACAGTGATTGCTCCATGCAGGACCACATACTTGAATTCTTCTTATTTATATGCTTTACTACCTATACAATTTGGGGGCATTGGAGAGGGAAGTTAAGGACAAGAGGGTGTGTTGTGTGGGGGATAGTTTATTAAACTCCGGGGTTAGGAAATGGTGCCATGGTGGGATGCAGATGGCAGACTCATGATTTGGTGCAGATAGGGGGATTAGGTTTTTTTTATGTTTTATTTATTTATTTAGATTAGGATTAATACCTTTGAGTCAAAGACTCATTTTCAAAAGTTCCAAGTCATGGACAAACAGAGCAAAGACAAGTACAGCACACATACAAATAGTACAATAATTAAGAACAAGAATGCAATAAGTACAACAATTAAGACTAAACAGTGGCAAATAAAGCATGGTATACATCATGGAGAGCATTAAAATGGTGCATGAGGTACAGATCTTACTAGTTTCAAGTACAACTACACAGTAGGAGTATATAGCACTACATCATGTTGTTGCAATGTAGGGATAGATACATTAGTGATAGTGGAAGACATGTCAAGAAGTTGGTCCGTGTTTAGCTATAGGGGTTGAAGGGAAAAGGGGAGAAAGGAAAAAAGAAAAAAGGAAAAAAAAAGAAAGGGAAAAAGGTGAGCAGCCAGACTGGCATTGTCAAAGTAGATAGGGATAGTGAGGGCAGGAGTAGAGGAGACGTTAGTGTAGGCAGGGTGTAGTTAACGAAAGAGGTGGGGAGTGGCGAGACAGGGAGGTGAAAGGCATGGGGGAAGGGCAGGGGATTTAGTCAAAATTAATTTCTTGCACAGCTACAGGTGGTGGTGCCCTCTAGGTGGGATCGTAGCCCCCTTTTGAACAGACTCATCCTAGTATTTACTGTCAAGGTGTCAGGTAGTTCATTAAACCATTTTGGGCCCTTAAAAGTAATGGATTTTTGTGCCAGTGATGTGTGCTTGAAAGGGACTTGTAGCCCTCCTTTTGTAGTATTTCTTGTTTATTGTGCACAGCCTTCTTGAACAAACTGCTTATGGATTCTGGCATGAGGCCTAGTTTACTTAGTTTACAATCAGGTATGTTTGATATTGGGCTCTTTGGTACAGTGACAGGTAGCCTGTCTCAGAGTAGAGTGCACAAGTGTGGGTCCAGCAATCTGCCCCAAGAGCCAGGCGACAGGCCCCATTCACAAGTTTATGTACCCTGTTTAGGGCAGTGTCTGATCCAGCAATATATATTGGTAAGCCCTAATCAACAGATGGTAATACTATGCTGCCTATGGTCAATTTGAGGGCCTCAGGTGTCATAGCATGCTTGTTTCTGTGGCGGATGCCCAGTTTCATATTGGCGGTTTTGATTACTTGATCAATGTGGTAGGAGTAATTGAGAGTGTCATCAAGAAAGACACCCAGATATTTAAAAGAGGAAACTTGTTCAAGAGTATCGCCCTTATGGTTCTGAATCCGACAGGGGCAGAAATTCTTTTTATTCTGTGGGATTGAGACGAGCATGCTTTTGTTTTTTTTATGGTTTAGTAGCAGTTTGCTTTGACAGAACCAGGTTTCAAGTTTGAGGAAACTCTTGAGTAGACCTTCTTCAATGGTCAAGTGGTCCCTTCCTGGGACCAATATGATGGCATCATCTGCATATAAAATGATATTAGCAGGGCAGGCTTCGGGGCGGTGGTTTATGAACAGGCTGAAAATGAGCGGACTGAGTATGGACCCTAGCGGTACACCAAGGGCCACTACCTTAGGGTCATTACAGGGTTATTACAAGCAAGCAGGCAGACTTATTCTTATCCAACTAATGTGCTCACAGATGGCTTGGAGGAGGAGGGAGCTTGGGTGATACAAGGTGGGTAGGGTTGGGGTTAGCTATTTGCAGGGTGGTTTGTGTACTTGTCATGGGAGGATTAGGGCTTTTCTCCTTTACATCTGAATTATGGATTTTGGACTAGGATATTTGGGGGGAGTCCACAATCCAGCTGTTGGATGAGATTTTATACTATCCAATCATCCTTAATACTGAATGCAGTATTACAGTAGTTTTAAGCTCACAAGGCACAATATTTACATGCATTCCATCTCCTATTTTTCCAGACATCACCCAAGGAAACCCATGAGCTGCTCCTGATAACAGAGAAGGAGGAAGAAGACAATGCACCATGGGATCCACTGACTTCACCTCCACTCCATGTGGGAAGCCTGAGAAGGTGGGACCCTGGGGAGGGCAAGTTGGATGTGTCTTCAAAACTGGTGGAAACTGAAGCCCCACAGTGACATAACATGATTACAAATAACTAAAATAAAAGTAAAAATAAGTAAAAGTAAAATAGAACTCCTTTTTTGAACAATAACACATGGCGCTTTCTGAGTTATTTCTGTGACTTTCCAAAGTGCTAATGAGTACTAACTGAAATGAGAGGAGGAAGACAAGATGGAGGGAGCTGTCACAGTGGACCAAAATCCTAATCCAATTCTGTTACAAACCAGGCAAGGTATCGGTGCACTGCCAACAAAAAATAAAAATGAATGGTAAGGGATATCTACTGGTAAAGACTGGAATAACAAACCCTCATCAGAGCCAATATGGCTGCAAAATAATGTTATTGATGGTAGTGAGAAATGTGTAAGAAAGAGGGTATGATAAAAGTGTCCCATTTTTTAAAAATCTGTAGTACTCCAGTGTCCCTTTTTTTAAATTCTGTGAAAGAATGCGGATGCTGCCTGTCAGGCCTCACAAGAGGCACTGTTCACTGAGATACTGATGCTAGCAAGTGAGTCTTTTATTGTATAAGCACTTGCTTGCTTGTCTTTTATTGCATTGCATAGCACTTGCAATTTTGACTCCATCTGGTTGCAGTCCTTTCTGTATTATTATCTCACCTAAGTGGACATGCTACATTAAATTTACCTCTATATTCCTCCATTGCTCTGTATCAATTATTGTTCTACCCAGGACCTTATCTGGATATATTGTGCATTTTATTTTCATTGTAAGCATAGTATGTATTGTAATGTTTTGTGTCCATCCAGGACCACTTTGAAAATTAGCTTGCTCAGTGGTGCAATTCCTGGTAAAATAAAAATGAATGAAAAATAAAAAAAGGAATAAATAATAACCCCCCCCAAAAAAATATTAGAAATTTGCAGAAGACCGAATGATGCATATCCTGACATGGCTCCATGTTTGCATTGCCACACACATCATTTCAATTATGGGTATGGATGCTCAAGTGAGTTCTCAATATCACAAACATCTTGGTCAGGGATCAGCTCGAATGTTTGTGAATGAGCACTCAGATGGGCCTCTTGTCTTATAATGCGAATGTGGTGCGTGTTCTAAAATGAATGCATTTCTTGCCATTCAGTAACACTAATCAGGTGAATGGCTATACCCCACTGCAGGACTTCTCTGGGCCAATGGTTCTTTTACTACAGGCCCCCCCTCCCAGTTGAATGAAATGCCATTGGCCATCACTCTGGAACAGTGGCTAGGCCTGTTTAAAACCCTACTCCATGCTAAAATCCTCTCCCACTCCAACGGTGACTGTGTTTAGTCCTTCTCCCCCTTGCCTGTGACTATAACCTTTTAATTTCTATGTATTGTTATGGTACATGCTGGACTTGTAATGATTTGACACGGATTGGTCCATTCCACCTTTGAACTGTAATTTGTCTTCACTATATGCCTCTTGTTGTATATACTGTTTCTTAACTTGCAATGTATGTATTGTGGTGTGTTCTCTGTATATTTATTATTATATATCTTGTCATTTCTTGAAATGTATGTATATCTGACATGGAGCCTTTGCAAAGGAGTCCTTGACTCAAAGGTTGTAATTCTGATTCCTTTAATAAATAAATAAAAATAAAGAATTCCAGTGTCAGAGGAACAGCAAAGTTGGCCCCTAAAAAAAGGAGAACTTAGTAGAAGACCAAGTGATCTATATAGCTGCACACACAATTACCAGTATGGATCTGGATGCACAAATGTGTACTCACTGTCACACACATCTTTGTTAGTAAGTGGCTCAAATTTGTGTGAGTGTGCACTTTGAGCTGCCTCTTGCCTTATAATGTGCACCTGATGTACACTGTAATAATGAATGCATGTTTGCCATTCAGTATTACAGATCAGGTGTATTCCAAATTCAGAGGAACAGCAAAGTAGGCCCCTAAAAAAAAGGATAACTTTACGGAAGACCAAGTGATGCATATCCTGTCATTGCTAGCTACAGTATGATTGTTGCAGCACACACCATTACCATTATGGGTCTGGATGCACAAGTGAGTACTTACTATCACACACGTTTGTCAGTGAGTGACTCAAGTTTGTATGATTGTGCACTCAGATGTGCCTCTAGCCTCATAATGTGCACTTGGAGTACGTTCTTATAATTAATGCATTTTTGCCATTCAATATTATAGATCAGGCACATCCCAGGGTCAGAGGAAAAGCAAATTTGCTCCCCCCTAAAAAAAAAATTGAGAAAATTGCAGAAGACCAAAAGATGAATATACTGACACTGCTCGCTGTTTGCATTACTACAAACACCATTTCATTAATGGGTTTGGATGCACAATTGAGTTCTCAGTATCACAAACATCTTTGTTAGGAATTAGCTCGAGTGTTTGAGAATGAGCACTCAGATATGCCTCTTGCCTAAAAATGTGAACATGTGCATTTTAATAATGAATGCATTTTTTGCCATTCAGTGACACTAATCAGGTGAACAGTAAAGTAGGCACATAAAAAGCAAGATCTAGCAGGAGCCAATACAGCTACAAAATATTGGTATTGTGGAGAGTGAGAAATGTGTAAACTAGCAATTTTTGCACTAACCACTGAGCCACCTAACTGCACTTTCTAATTCTTGTGACACACACACACACACACACACACACACACACACTGACTAATACATATACACATATATGCATATATATTTCAGTGTATCATATCAGTACACTCTCCACACACATTTTTACAGATTAAAAAAAATATATATCAAGGGACCTTTTTCTTCTTTTCAGGCTCTGAGGGACATGAGAGGGTTGGGGTTGCCACTAGACACCTCATATAAATCAGCAATGACATGCATAAGGCTGAAACTGATCTAGACAGTGGTATAATGTAAACTAGCAATTTTTGCACTAACCACTGAGCCACCTAACTGCACTTTCTAATCGTTGTGATACACATACACACACACACACTCTGACTAATACATATACACATATATGCATATATATTCCAGTATAACATAGCAGTGCACTGTCTGCACATATGTTTACAGATTAAAAAGAGACATGAGGGACCATTCTCTTCTTTTCAGGCATCACTGGACATTGGAAGGTGGGGGATTGCCATTAGGCATCTTATTTAAATTTGCAATGTCATGCTTAAGGCTGAAACTGATCTAGTTAGCAGAGGGATGTAGGCTATTTTTGCACTAACCACTGAGCCACCAAACTGCACTTTTAAATTGTTGTGATACACACACACTGACTAATACATATACATATATGCGTATATATTCCAGTATAGCATAACAGTGCACTGTCTACATGCACAGAGCATTGCCCCCCCCCACACACACACACACACTAACACACATACTCTGCCTTATATGGCAGTTATTTACTTATATCTCTAACCCTAACTTTTACTGTATTTATAATAAGCACTGTGTTTTGCACTAATGTATTGTACTAATCTATGAGAAGACTGGGTAACTAAGGAAGAGGACAAGGGAGTTGTAGTGGATGTGGCCTATCTGGACTTTATTTGGGACATTGCAAAGGGACTGGAGGGGGAAAGTATGGCTCTTTGCAGATGATACAGAGGTCTGCAATAGGGTGGACATACCGGGGGGGGGGGGGTTGAAAGAATGAGGGAAGCCCTTAAAAAAGGAGCAATGGTCTGAAGAATGGCAACTGGGATTCAGTGCAAAGAAGTGCAGTATCAGTGCAGGTGTGATAATAAAATAAGTTTTGTGTAAACTGTGTCTTGATGGTAATATGAAAGAAATACATAGCAGAGTTACAGTTATATGGTATTATGGGAGGGAGAAAACTATATAGATCAGATATTAAGTTTTCAGTGCAACACAAAGTTATAGGCGGAACATGTTTTAATAGTGAAAACTTGTATATTCACAAATACTGTTGACAAATGAACACATAGTTACAGACAGAAACATGTACTCAGTGCCAGAATTGAAAATGCAATTGAAATGTGTCTTTCAGTTTCTCTAGTCTTACAGACTTCAACACTGGGATGTTTTATGACATTGTATATCTGCATAGCATTCCTTTTGCGGCTTCTGACCTTCAGACTGCTACATCGTATCTCTAGTGCTGTGCTTCCCAGCTAATTATTTCTTTAAAACTTTGGCATTCATGTATAGAATGAAACAGTTTTTTTAAGAAGGCCTGCTGTGAAATTACTTATTTTGTGCATCTCAGTGCAACACAGGCAAGAGGAAAAAGTTAGAAAGAGATATCAATCTCAATTACAGTTGTAAGACGGCTTAAGTTGACATGTTTATGAGCTAAATAGTGCTTTCAAAACTACTCTGCTCAATTCAATTAGCACAGTGGTTGTACAAAACCTCCAATATTATCTAGTCTGTTTGGTATCTGGAGGGCTCCTTTTCTCTACAGTCATAGTAAGACGTCTGCTGGGCTATGCCTACTGCAGTTGTAAAAAAGAAAACTTTGTAGAAGACCAAGTGATGCATACCTTGTCATGGCTAGCTGTTTGCATTGCTGCACACGCACAATTGCCATTATGGATCTGGATGCCCATGTGAGCACTCACTGTCACACACATCTTTCTTAATAGTTGGCCCAAGTTTGTGTGAGTGTGCACTCGGGCATGCATCTAGCCTCATAATGTGCACCTGGTGTACATTCTAATAATAGATGCATGTTTGCCACTCAGTATCACAGATCAGATGCATTCTGGGGTTAGAGTAACAGCAAAGTAGGCCCCCTTAAAAAACAGCAGTGATGGAAGTGACTTTTTGAAGTATGGTTAAGTGCTAGCGAGTCAGGACAGTGACCCTTTTTAAGTTCCTCCAAGACTGGTTGTGGAGGTGCACATTTAACTCTTGATAACAATTGCAGAGTTACCCCAGTATTGTAGGGGATGAGGGCTCAGTTAACTCTAATAACAGTCCACAGTCCCTTCAAGTTTGTTGGAGGGGGACATTTAGATAGATAGATAGATAGATAGATAGATACTTTATTTCTATAGTGTCCCTTTCCAGGGACATGGAGCACTTCACAATCAAAATAAATTCAATAATTTTAAAATATACATAAGATATAAAATTAAAATCAACATCATGATCCAGACACCATAATATATAAAACTATCTGTCTAATCAATTACAATAAACCATATTACTACTAATTAAAAGCCTGGCTAAATAAATAAGTTTTCAGTCCTTTTTTTGAAGGTATCCACCGAGGGTGCCTCCGTAGCTGTTTCGGTCGTAAGTTCCATAGAGTAGGTGCATTTGTTTACTACGTACCTGGCAGCCATCCATACTTGTGGCAGGCTTGTGTTAGGGTGGTCTCAGATTAAAGCTTCCCTCACTGTGTGCCTTACAGCTGTAATCATTAGCCCCACAGGTCCGACAACTGATGCCACTGTTAGCCTACAAGTTGGCAACCACAACTTGTAGTTTTAGCTGAGATACCCACTTGAAAAAAAAGGGCATTATTTTGTAGATGTTTACTATTTCCCTGCTCAGGAAACTCCTGAAGCTTGTGTATGGCCTGCAGGCATGGACTGATTTGGAGCACATTTACCAATAAAATCTATGTCCTCACTTTCCTGCAATATGCTTCATTTCTAGGCACCTCTTAAGCTGGAAACAGAGGCTAAGGAAACCAGATTCTCTACCTCCTTCAAAATTTCATAAAGAGACCTTTTATAGTTCTCAAAAAAAAAGCAAAATAGTCACACACACACACACACACACACACACACACACACACATATGCACAGTTTTCGTCAGAACAACAGATAAGACAAGTATTTCTATAGTTATTTTAAAGATTTAATTCTACTCATACCTCTCTGATGAACACATCAGTAAGAAACTAATTATCTGTAATTATTTCAAAAAGAAGCATCAAAAGTTAAAGATGCAAGAAATCTGTGGAGATTTGTGTGTAACAGTCTCTAGACTTACCTTGGCTGTTTTCAGGGCCCTCAGGTCTTGCCTGGACACACCTCAGAGCGGACCAACCTGGGTTCAGGAGTGAAGAAAACAAATGGCGCAGTGTCTCCACCTGTGGTGATGGCCAGGAATACATGTGAACATATTGCAGGATACCATCCCCCCAGGAAATACACAGTGGCTGACCCAAAGACAATCCCCCACACAATAACAATTCCCCCTTATTGCAATGATTCACAGTACCAGAACAGAACATTATAACTAACAGTATTCATTTCAGGGGAAGGGGAGAAAAGGGAGGAAAATAGCACAACAACATTAATAAGTGGCAGAAAGAATTTCCCCTAACAAAATCCCCACCTCTCACCTACGGGTACACCTGGCTTCCCAATGGCAGCTGCCCAAAATATATCTAAAGTCCCTTTTGGTGGGTACCACACCGTGGTGTAGATGTCAGCTCTGGGGATCTTCCGTTGAGACCCATTACTTTTAAACACACATCTTTGCTTGAATTTCAGGTCTGAGTACAGTTTTCTGATAAAGTCCTGCCCAGGACATAACCCCCTGATTTTAACCTAGCATGCTAGCTAAATAAAAACTACCCAAAGCCACAGCTCAGGGGTACTTACAGTTCAGGGGGCAGATTCACAAAATGTTGCCCAAGGCACAAACCCAGTTTGCCTATGACAAACTGGGTTTTGCCTCGACTTGGTATTCACAAAGCCCAGTTTACAACTTGGCAAAGCTGGGATGGGAGCCACAATGGAAATGAAGGGAAGGGGACCTGCATATCCACGCAGTCCAATTCACAAAGTTTTTTCTCCACACAAGGGCATTTTGCAAAGGCTCTTGAGTGGAGAAATTACTGCTGACAAAACCCTGGTGGTAATCTGTGAAGACCCAAGTGGTTGGCAGAGGTATTGCGGCCCCCCTCCCCAGTCCTCAATCGCCCACCCGATAGTGTAAACTCAGTTTTCATAGTGTAGTGGTCCCTCCCAGGTCCCTGATCACCCAACCGATATCGTAATATTATTTTCCATAATATAGTGGTCCCTCCCCTGTCCCCAATCGCCCACCCAGTAGTGTAAACTCAGTTTCATTAGTGTAGTGGTTCCCCCCAGTCCCTGATTGCCACCCAATATTGTAATATCATTTTCCACAGTGTAGTGTTGCCTCCTCGATCCCTGATTGCTCACCCAATATTATCAAAATTTGTTTCCATGCTGTAGTGTTGCCTCCCTGGTTCCCGACATATTTGTTTTGCTTTTAAACAGTCTGGCTCCTTGTTTGGGTCTTTTCACTGCTGGAGTCTCATTATCAGGAATAGGGTCCAGTACAATCTCACCAATGGGGAGCAGGTGATTTCTGTGTACAGTCTTTTCCAAACTTCTCCCCAGTTCTTGTCAAATTTTGTGTCCTAGTAGATCTGGCAATTGGTCCACTGCAAGGCAGACTTCAGGGGCCCACTGATCTTGAACTTTGTGTTTGCCTTGTATGCCGAGACTTCTTAGCAAAACATGATCTCCCACTTGTAATACTTGGTGTCTCACCCTTTTGTCATTTCTCTGTTTATTTCCTTGGCTGGACTTAGCTGCAGCCTCTGCTGCCAACTGGTATACTTTTCATAACTGTTCTCTCAGCTTTCATGTATATTCCAGATATGACTCTTCAGATTTGCCATCGGGGAAACGCCAAAACATAGGTTGACTGGCAGTCTGGCTTCATGGCCTAACATAAGGTAAAAGGAAGATCTCTACGTTGTGTTGTTTTTGGCACAACTGTAGTCTGTAAAAGATAACTGACTTTTTGACTGTTGTTCGCTTTGTCAGCTGGATCCAGGTTTCCTAACATATCAAGCAAAGTTCAATAAAGCATTAAGGCTGAGGGTCCCACTGCGGTAGGGTGTTGTTCATGATTTCCTTATTCCATATGCTGCCAGACATCTTTTAACCAACCAACTTTCAAAATCTTGCCACTGATCCAAATGGATTCTCCGTGGAATGCCATAGTGATTTACAAACTGTTGCAGGGACTTTTACAGCTGTGCTGGCTTTTTGGTCTCTAGTTGGATAAGCCTGAGCACACCAGGTGTAGTGGTCAGTGATGACAAGAATAATGGCTTTATTTTTTCTGTCAGGCTCTAGCAACACAAAGTCCATACACATGTGTTTAAGTGGGCTGCTGGTTTGTATATTGACCAGAGGAACAGCTCTTTTGGGGAGTGTCTTTCTTTTGATACAATGTGAGCAGTCTTTGCAGTGCTTTTCTATATCTGTTTTCATCCTGGGCCAGTAAAATCTTGCTCTGACCAGGTCTAAAATTCATTCATAGCCCAGGTGATCAATCTCTTCAGGGAGGGTTGCAAGAACTGCCTTGTAGTACTTCCAAGGCAGGACCAGCTGGGTCTTTGAGCAGGCAGGATCATCTCTATCTTGTACCTTCGAATTAGCAGTCTGTCTTTTAGGGCCAACTTATTCAATTTGCTTTGCAGTAGTTTAGTATCAGGATGACAGCTATGCACTTGGTCTGTGGTGATCCCTTTCTCTAGAGCTTGAATGATGTCAGGAATGGCATGGTCCTCCCTCTGGGCCAATTGGAACTCTGGTTTGCTTCATTGAGGGAGAGAAGATAGGTCCAGCCATTAAAAAAATGTTTTCTCCTCCTCTGCAGAGTGGGCTGGCAGGTCATCCGGCCACTGGCACACACACCCCAGGACCTGGGTCCACCAGTGACTCACTCTCCCTATGCAGGCTGGCACATGAGGTGCCCCCCCAGAGGACCTGGATCCAATACCTGGAGGGCACACATCTCTAGGTCCTGGGATGCAGTGCATGGCCATCAGCTGCCATGACCACTCAGCAATTTTCTGCCAAGCCTTTCTCCCCTGTTGAAGCCAGATGTGCAATGATGTAAGTGCACTCACGTGCCAATGTCTGTCCTGCTCCAGCCCCCCTTCTATACACCGTACCTGTAGAGCTCCTGACTTCTGTCAGGGGCCAAACAGAGTGATGAGCACCCATAACCCATCCCAGAAAGAGAAGAGTTGTCATGAGACACTCAATCTTCTCCCTTCCCCGCTGACCCCTGATGGCCTGAATCCATTCCCAAACCCAGGTCGCTAGCGTGGCACTAGGTGTGGCATCCAGCACCTCAACCCTCAGTGCCACCAGGCCAGCCTATCCAATAAAAGTTAAGTAAGCCTTAGGAATAGCATCTGGGGAAACTCCCAGCATGTCCACTGCTCTGTTTGGGTTGGCTGGGGTGGTTTCCTCTGGAATCATAAACTCAGAGCATAGAACTTTAACTGTGCACTAGAATTCTGTACATTTTGGTCAGGCTGGTCTGTATTTGGGCTCCAATACAGGGTGTTGGCATCTATGTTGGTCGTGCCACTTCTGTTCTTGAAAGTACAGTCATATGTGGACAGCGCAGATAACCATCTGTGTCCTGTAGCATCCAGCTTGGCTGTAGTATTCATATATGTTAAGGGGTTGTTATCTGTCTGGACAGTGAAGGGAACACCTTACAAGTAATCATGGAATTTCTGTCAATGCCCACTTCGAAGCCAAGAATTCAAGTTTGTATACAGGGTAGATGCTGATAGACTGTGACTAACAAATACCACTGGATGGAGTCCTTCTGGGTGCTCTTGGTAAAATACCACTCCTTACCTGTTCGAGCTGGCATCAGTATGGAAAATGTATGGCTTGTTGGGGCCCACAAATGCCTAGACAGGAGCTTCACATGATCACTTGATGGTTTCCTTGAAAGCAGCTTTGCACTCTGACATCCATCTGTCACCAAAGGGTTATGTACTCTTTTTGTGGACTTTCTCTTTTGTACTGGTTTTTCTTCTTCTAGCAAGTAGGTGGGTAACCTTGGGTTAAATCATTCAGCGGAAGCACTACCATGGAATAGTCCTTTCACAAACCACTGACAATACCCACAGAAACCAAGAAAGGACTGGAGAGCTTCTAAGTGTTGAAGGCCTTGACCTTGGCTGGGTCAGTCTACACTCCATTTGCTGAGACAGCATGCCCCATGTATTTTACTTAAGGGTGACAAAACTGGTACTTGTCAATAATGACTTTCAATCCAAATTCCTCCAGCCAGTCCACTACCTTCATCAAATGGGTTTCATGGTCTTTCAGAGTTCTGCCAAAAGCAATCAAGTCATCAAGGTAGACAATAACCTCTAGCAGATTCATGTCCTCCACTGCCTTTTCCTTTAACCTCTGGAACATGGCAGGTGCCCCAGCGATCCCTCGAGGCATACATTTGAACTGATAGAATCCAAGGCGGCAGATAAAGGCAATGTTCTCCTTGTCTTCCTCTGCCATGGAGATCTGATAGTACCCACTCCAGAGATCCAACACTGAGAACCATTTACAGTACTTCCTGATAGACTGGCCAGAGCATCATCAGTCTGAGGCACTGGGTATTGCTCTGGAATAGTCTTTTTGTTTAAAGTTCGATAATCATTGCTCATTCTTACAGCAGCAATTTTCTTGCATGCCACAACAATGGAGGATGTGCAGGGGCTCCAGAATTCCTTGATTATACCTGCTGCCAAAACCTCTTGCAGGTGCGTCTGTACATCCTCAATATCTCCTGGGGACAGTCTTTGGGATCTCTCTCTCTCTGAAGGGGAGATAATCTCTTGTATGAATATGTAGTTCTTCAACTCAGATGCACCCTTCATCCCATTCGAGGAATGAAAATATTTTGAGCCTTTTTGCTAGTGTCTGCCTCAGGCTACAATTATAGCTGTCAAGGATGGGTGAGTCCCCAAAGTTGAAATATATTGGGTCAATCTCTTTGTCAGCAACTATCTGTGGGTACATCACAATGATACTCTCCGCTTTGAAGATATGTGCCAGTTCTTGGCCCTTTCGAATGACTATGGTTTTTTCTAACTCATTCTTTACCATCACCATTACACATCTGGCCTGTGGGGTCTTGGGTGGGTGGCATCACCTCCCGCGGCATCATTAATCCCTCTGGCAAACTGTCCTCTGATGGAACATCAATAATACAGGTGGGTCATTCAGGCTGCTGGGCAATTCAGTGATGACCAGTGATGACGACCACTCTACACTCAGAATTAAGAGGTAGGATTTGTTCTCTGCTGTCCACCCTCCCAACCATATCAATAGGCTCATCCATCAAGTCATGTTCAGGAAGGGTAATATCTAAGGACAGGCTGAGTCTTCTCACCACAACTTGGACAGAGGGGCTTAAGAAGGTGTCCACTCTTCCTCTTTCCTGACAAACTTTATCCAGCCTGCTGAACACATTCAAGTCTTTTCAGTCAGTACAGGCATATCATTCATTCTCTTGGACTTTGGGCATATTAGAGCCATGGTCTCAGTTTTGTGTGGTTCCTCTGGATCTCTAGAGGTAAATGGAATCTGAACTATGCAATAACCATTGTAGGGGCAATGTGCATCTCCTATCCCCAACACTGAGTGGCCTGACAAAGGTTGGAGTGGCAGGTGACTCAGGTGCAGGTCATAAAAAGTCCTATGGATTGTAATAACTTGCGACCCACTGTCCAACAGGGCAATGCACAGAACTCCGTCAATTAGAATGTCAACATCTGAATGGGGTCTAATTAATCCTGGTGGAAACTTACTCCTTGAGGGGATCTCCAGTTCCATCCATTTGGTGGAGCTTTCCAATTTCAGAGACCCAGTAGCTCCCTCACTGGGCTCCATTGCCATTTCCCTGCTTCCTGTGGTATCTCTTCTCCTCCACCAACTGAGGATTCTTGGAGTGGGCACAACCATGGGTGACATTCCCATCTTCTGCACACCAATAACAGAAAACATCAGCTAGCCAAGCTAAAGGTTGAGAGACTCTGGCAGGGGCTACTTAGGACAGCTGGGTGGAAGGACTTTAAGGGGTTCTAACCATGTTGTTCAACTCCATTAACTGTGTATAGACTTTCTGCAGGGTAATTGCCTCTGCTGCTTATCCCCTAGGGTCCGAGGGTGGTGACACAGCTTTACTAGCCATGGGCATGCTGGCTACTAAAGACTCCGGCTCCCTAGGGGTAAGGCTGGATTTGCTCACTTGATGCACTATGTCTTTCAATTCTTGAACAAAACTGTGAAGCTCTGAAGTCTTCCAAGATTTCCCACCATCTGACACTTGGATACTAGCAGAGGACACAGAGGAGCACTCCCATTGTTCATCTTGTTCCTCCACTTCTTTAACCTCCTGCAGGAGGGCTTAGTGTGGGGGGGTCGATCAGTCTTTCTTTAAAGAGTAACTTTAACAAAAACAACTCTGAGAACCAAGCAGCCTCGCAGAGACTGCAGGCTCCAACTGCCAACCCGCTTGGCCCCCAGACCGATGGTGCTCCTCAAGCCGTCACCCAAGTCCTCCTGGCCGGATTCTCAGCCTTCCAGCTGGGACCCCCACTTGCAGGGACCACAGGCTCCAACCACCAACCCGCTCAGCCCCAGACCAATGGCGCTCCTCAAGCTGGCACCTGAGTCCTCCTGCCCAGATCCTCAGCCTTCCAGCTGGGACCCCCCTCACAGGGACCGCAGGCTGCAACCACCGACCAACTCGGCTCCCGGACCAATGGCACTCCTCAAGCCACTCCCGGAGTCCTCCTGCCCGAATCCTCAGCCTTTCAGGTATGGCACTAGCTGCCAGCCAATTGGAATGCGAGCGCCTTTCCTGGGCCCGCTCCGATTGGTCAGAAGCTTTCCTTGGACTCTGCTCTTTCTAAACCAGCAATTTTAGAACATTTCAAGTTTTTCCTACTGAATTGTATGCCAAGTTCAAATTGTTTTGAGTTTTAAGTTGTTTAAGTGTTCAAAAAAGGGCTGTGATTACAGTTCTCTCAGGGAATTGGTGCCGCTCCACTCAAGCCCAGACTTTTTGGCACCCAAACTACTGCTCCCATTGTTGTGCAAATTGGGCTCCCTGCTGTTCTGACTGTGCCTCCTGCATTGGCCAGCTTACTTAATCTCTCCCCCCTCTCTTCTTTCTCCAGCTGGGACCCCCCTCGCAAGGACTGTAGGCTCCAACCGTCAACCTGCTCGGCCCCTGGACCGACAGAGCTCCTAAAGCCACTGCCCAAGTCCTCCTGCCTGGATCCTCAGCCTTCCAGGTATGGCACTAGCCACCAGCAGTTCTGCCCCACTGGCGCTGCATGCCGGCTCCTCACCCACCTGTGGTCGACACTTATATTTATAATGAACACTGATCACCTGATCGGCTTTTTTTCTATCTACCCAATTCACCATTGGCTCCTTATATTTCTCTACCACTAGAAGCATCTGGTTGTGGCTTCCCCCACAAGAGCTGCAGCTTGTTAACTCTTTACATCACCCTCCAGTGTTCTCTCACCCTCACTGCATGTGCTATGGAGTCCTGGTTGACTTCAAAAATGTGGTTCATACCATTCTTACTTCTTTCACTCTGTACTGAGCTGCCGGTAGGCAAACCCAGTCTGCTAGCGCCCCTGACGGTAGTTGACAGCCCAGCCTGCCCCACTGGAACAA
Organism: Neoceratodus forsteri; assembly: GCA_016271365.2. NCBI lineage: Eukaryota > Metazoa > Chordata > Ceratodontiformes > Ceratodontidae > Neoceratodus > Neoceratodus forsteri. Next base: position 310,595,862 of record CM028134.1, on the reverse strand, counting down.
TGCTCCACCTTGTTGCTACTTTACTCCCCCACTGCCCTACACTCCTCTGTGCCATGATCACTTCGGCACTCAATCAGCTTATTTCCCTCCTTAAGATAACATCCTCGCTTATCATTCTGTCTCTCACCCCTAAAACTAGTAAACGATTACTCTATCGCTCACCCAAGAGATGCAGGCTGCCCCAGCTCCTTATTCTCTTGCTCCTTCTAGCATCTGGTGACATCCACCCAAACCCTGGCCCTGCACTTGCCCATCCACCAGCTGGTGCCCACCCAGCCACAAATCCACTTTCACTACCAAATGGTCTTAAAATCATCCACCTAAACGTAAGAAGTCTTGTTCCCAAAATCTCCCTATTGCAACCCTTGGTACATGCCTATGCCCCTGACATTATCTTGATCACTAATACCTGGCTGTCCAAAACCATTCCTGATCTTGATATCACTATCCCTGGCTTTACTATATCTAGACAGTACAGGACCGGGCGAGGTGGCAGTGTGGCTATCTATACCTCCTCTACCCTCCAGATCACTCCCTCCTTCACAACTTCTGTTCAGTCATCCCATGAGGCTCTCCTTTTAAAAATCTCCTATCCTCACACAGTCCCCATCTTCATCACTGGAGTTTACTGTTGCACTGGTCAGCCACATTCCAACATCACTGACTTGGTCTCAAAGCTCACCTCGCTTGCCAGCGGTGGTGAACTATTCATCCTGGGTGACCTTAATCTAAACTGGCTGGCTCCATCGCTGGTTAATATCTGCTCCACTATTGAAGCCTTAAACCTCCATCAGCTGATTCTGGAACCCACTCGTCTAAACCTTAAAACGCTAAACCACTCCCTGCTGGACCTGGTCCTCGCCTCCCATCACCATCAAGTAGTGGCTTCAGGGCTACTACCAGACTCTATCAGTGACCACCACATGACCTTTGTAGTGTGGAAAATGCATAGGCCTAAACTCCCAGCTAAAACTATTCTCACACTAGACCCTTTGCATCACTTGACCTGCAAACCTTGCTCCACGACCTTGCTCAGGCTGACTGGTCCCCCCTTATCACAGCAGCTTCAGCTGACAAGGCCCTTGCCTACTTCTCCTCAAAGTTTCTTCAGGTTTGGAACATCCATGCCCCACCCTGTAAAACCAGGGTACATGGCGGGCACCTCCCCAGGATCACTCCTGAGCTTCTGGCCTGCCAACGTGCTCGCGACCTTGTGTGGTGCAAAGCCAAAGTCTCCAACTGCCCTGGTGATCACCAACGTTACCGTGAACTTCAGAATGGCTACACTAAAGCAATCCGCCTTGCCAAAACAGAGCATTTCAAGTCTAATTTCCAAACTAATACAAACAACCCTCCTAAATTCTGGAAGGTTGTTCACTCCATCTTCTCACCATCCTCTACCCCTTCGCCTCCCATCCTCAGGCACAATCACTCTGTACTCTCTGAACCTATTGCATTGCTGAAGGCTTCAACTCCCACTTCGCCACCTGTGCCTCTTCTCTGCTAAGCACCCTCCCAAGCCCATTCCCTGCCCCGTTGGCCCCTTTTTACACCTCATACACTGACATACCCCCCCACTGCTCTTCCTCCTGACCCATGTCACCCCCACATCTAGTCCCTCCCCTGCTCCTCTGCCCTGTCCCCCTCTTCCGAACCTCTTACATCTCCCTTCCTGTTCTCCTTCCCTCCTGTCTCTCCTGACACTACCCTTCAAGCTCTGCTGGCACTCAACCCTACCAAAGGCTCCTCGCCTGATGGCCTTGACCCTAGGCTCATCTATCTCTCTGCTCCTGCCATAGCCTTCCCACTCTCCCTATTACTAAACCTCTCCTTAAGACTGCCACTGTGCCCTCTGTCTGGAAACATGCTGTTGTCCTCCCCCTCCCAAAGGGGGGGTGACCCCTACTCTCCTGGGAACTATCGTCTTATCTCTCTACTGCCAACCTTAACTAAATTACAAGAACACATAGCCCTCAACCAACTCTCCTTGTTTCTCTCTGACTCTGCTTTTTTCACCCTGTTCCAGTCTGGCTTCAAGAAATCCCACTGTACCACCACCTCTCTCCAAAGGTTAACTGACACCATCTCCTCAGGCTCTGACAAGGGGCACAATACCTCAGCTATCTTTGCAGACCTGGCCAAAGACTTTGATACTGTCTCTCACCCCCTCCTCCTTCACAGCATTTCACCTGCTGGACTATCTCCTTCTGCTACAGGATGGTTCGGTGCCTACCTGTCTGGCAGGTCACAATCAGTAAGAATAGCTGATGCTATCTCCACTTCCCTGCCTATAACCACTGGAGTCCCCCAAGGCTCAGTGCTAGGCCCCATTCTATTCTCCATCTTTTTAAATGACCTCCCCCTGGTTTGCACTGCATCCAGCATCCACATGTATGCGAATGATACAGTGTTGTTTACCTCTGGCAATACTGTTGCAGATGTCGCTACCAGGCTCCAGTCCAACTTCACTAAAGTCCAACTCTGGTTTAGTTCTCATCAACTCTTTCTAACTGGCAAGAAGACAGTCTCCATCTCCTTTGGCACAAGGCAGAGACTCACTAGGCTAAGTCAACTCCCCACCTTTCACACCCTTGATGGGACTGCTCTTGAGGACTTCTCCTCTTTCAGGTATCTCGGCATCTGGCTGGGCAGACACCTTGACTTCTCTTTACACATTGATGCTGTTCTGAAAAAACTAAGGCCCAAGCTTGGGGCCCTTTACAGAAACCACAGCTGCATCCCACTCACCGCCAGGCGTGAGCTGGTACAGAAGACGATCATGCCCATTTTTGACTACTGTGACATAGTCTACGATGTTGCCCCACAGTCCCACCTATCCAGACTGGACTCTCTTTTCAATTCCTTCTGTCATTTTGCTCTTGATGCCCATCACCGCATCCATCATTGTGATCTCTACCGCTCTCTCGACCTCCTTCCCCTTCACTCCCGGCATGTGCTACATGGTGGTAGGTTCATCTCTAAATTCTGACTTGGATCTCTCCCCTCATATATCTCCTCCTCTCTTGGCACCCTTACCCACTCCCTCTATTCCCTGAGATCCCAGGCTGACACTCGTAGCCTCTCAGTCCCCTGCAGAACTACATCCTCTGGCCAAAAAGCTTTCTCTTACCACTTGCCTAAAATGTGGAATGCACTCCCTCCACAAATCCGCCACTCCTCCTCCCTATATTCCCTTACCTGTGCTCTGCACAATTATCTGACACCTACCTGCACCTGCTTCTGACCCCCTCCTTGCATACCTGTCTCCCTGTTTCCCTGTCACTTTTTTCTCTCCCTCTCACTCTCCTCTTTCTCATCCCCCACCCCACCTGCACTTACACTACCTCCTATAGACTAGCTCTTAAAAAGGGTGACTGGATCCTACGTGTTCACCCTGCTGCATCTGCATCACTAGTGAACTGCCTGTAATGTATGCATTGTCAACCTTGCATCCTATGCATGATCCCTGTATTGATTCTATATGTATGCTGCTCCTATGAACTGCCAGTACAGTAACTGTTGCATCAGCCTATTATAGTATTCAGTTGTCATGAACCTGTTTTGTAACTGTATGTATGTATTCACCATCTGTTATGTATGTATCTAAACTTTCACTATGTACATTCCTCTCCCCACTCCCCCAGGACGTACCATGAGACAAGCATTAAGTTGCTCAGTGTATCTTTCCTGGTGAAACAATTCAATAAATAAATAAACAAATACAAACACCTGCTCAAGACGTGCTCTGTTCAGGTTTTTGGAGTATGTCCCCCTTTCTGATACACCTTCTACAATGATTTCTCCAGCCTATGAAGGTAAGCAGAGAGGGGCTCCCCAGCCGCAGCTTGATGGTCTTGAACTTCCATTACAAATCATCACAGGACTCTGTACCACCACATTTACTGTCCAAAGTGTCAAGGTACTCTTCTACTGTGGCCTCAGGATCTGTAGCCCTCAAGGACCAGATAACATCCAACACAGGCCCTTTCAAACTCTCTACTAGCCTTTTTTGCTTCTCAGCCTTGAAACATTGGCACTCTTGTAGCATTGGGACAACACAATCTATCCACATCTCATTATCATCTTCCCCAGCAGGACTGGGAAGTATGCCAGAGAACACCCTCAGTTGTTTATAGTAGTCAGAACTAGTAGGCCAGGTCAGCCTGGGTTCTGCAGAGGTAACTCAACAAGGTCTGCACATCCTTAAAAGTCTTCCCTTCTGCAGCCAAGAGAGACTTAATATTTTCCAGGAGATTTAATTCAGGGTCTGGCGATGGGAGGGGGGTGGTTTGTGAGCTACTCCACTTGCCAAACAGGTTCCTGGTACCCTCTGCCCTTTCTGTAGTAAGAGTTGTGGATAACTTGCTCACATCCACATCTTTGTCATTCTCCACCAAAACCGTAATACTCTGGGCAACACACTCACATTTCATGCCAGGAATCTTCAATTTCCCAGTATCTGGTACAGTCTCTAAAACTTCCAAAATAGCCTTCTAGTCTGTGCCCTTGGGGATCCCCATTATCAAAATGGCATTCTCTGGAGCCAGATGCTCCCCTCTGCCCAATCAAGCAAACCCTGTTGCTCTATATTGACTTTTCCAAACTTTGCTTTTCTGGGGGGGGGGGTACCAAAATTTCCAGAATTACACTGTTTAGGGTGGCCACTAGGGGCAGCAAATCCCAGTGGTGCCACCACTTTGTAACAGCCCCTAGACTCACTTTGGCTATTTCTGGGGTCCTTGGGTCTCACTTGGACACACATCCATGGGGGATGGCCTGGGTTCAGGAGTGAAGAGAAGAAATGACACAGTGTCACCACCTGGGGTAATGGCAGGGAATACCTGTGAAAAGATTGCAGGTTGGCACCCCCCAGAAAATATACAATAGCTGCCCCAAAGACCCTCCCCCACAAAGTAACAATTCTCCTTTCTTGCAATGATTCACAGTACTAGAATATAACACTAAAAATGAACAGTGTTTATTTTGGGGGGAAGGGGAGAAAAGGGAGGAAAATGGCACAACAACATTAATAACTGGCTGAAACAATTTCATCCTACAGAATCCCCACCTCCCACCTACGGGTGCACTTGGCTTCCCAATGGTAGTTGCCTAAAATTTATCTAAAGTCATTTTGGTGAGTACCACACCGCAGTGTATACGTCAGCTCTGGGGATCTTTTGCTGGGGTCCAATACTTTTAAACACAAAATTTTGCTTAAATTTCAGGTCTGGGCACAGTTTTCTGACAGAGTCCTGCCCAGGACCTAACCCCCTGATTTTAACCTAGTTTGCTAGCTAAAAAAAGACTCTGCAAAGCCATAGCTCTGGGGTACTTAGAGTTCAGAAGTTCAAATGGGGTGGCAGAAACTTGGTTTATGGCACCGTGGAAGTACCTTGTTGGTGGTGCACCACAGCAGCAGCAGGGATGACTAAAGGGGTTAAAGAGTGCTGGTCTTCACCTGCCTGGCATTGCCAACTTTGCCTCTCAAGCCTTTGTAGACAGTGTTTACCAGGCAGGCCTGTCACCATCTTCTCTGCTGGTCTTCTTCCTCAGTGGTCCAGGAACCAGGCAGTCTTGATCCCCAGATTTTTTTCCTTGGCACAACTTTCCAAACAGCAGGACAGCTGGGCTTTTGGTTCAGTCTCTAGTCCCAGCACTCACACTTCAGCTTCTCTAGGCACAGTTGTGGCTGGGCTCTGGCTTAGTCTCTACCCTCAGCATACATAATATCCCTGGCTTGCAGAAGTAACAGTTTCAAATGGTTCAATGTGATAGCGATGACCGCATAATAGCGATTGCCGTTTGAGTGAGTCTACATCACCGAAAATGAATTTCAGCTATGTAGACTCACGGCGCACAGCAAGATGGCACCAGACACTTAGATTTTATTGTTTTATGTGGGGGCTGTGGCCCCAACACCCCTTATACCCCTACTAAAGGATTCTCAACTCCAAGGGAGTGCATGTCGGGGGGGGAGCGCAAAACTATAAAAATAAAACATGATCTGGCGCAAAAAAATAAGTGCGCCCAGAACTGAACGTGGCATCCTTCCAACCCCAGCCTGCCACCAACCCACCATGCCACACGGCCAGCTCAGCAGCCCACCACTGCACTATGCTCCACAAACCCTCTCTTCCCTTCTGCCCATCGCACAACATTGTCTTTCTCCACCCCACCCCACCCCAAGCACTTGTTAACATAGCAATATCCTGTCATTATAATCGCTGAACCCCCTATCCTGTCGCCCTCCCTGACTGGTAGCCCTGTGTAAAAGTGCTGTGATTGAGTTATCCTTTTTGAAAGTGCTCAATCGCGGTCACTGAATACACCGGCTACTCACAAAACTTACCCCACCAAGGGGGACACAGATTGCTTACACAGCACCTAGGCTGCATGACTTTGGTTTCTCAAATGTTACTCACAGTCTTTGCTTTCACACTGCAACCTGGGCTCTCTTTCTCTGCAGTGAACTCCAAAAGCTCTGTATCAAGCTGAAAAAAATCTCAAAAAGTCTGTTCTACTCAGCAGACTCCAATCTCTATCTCTCTCTCTCTCTCTCTCTCTCTCTGTAGAGGGACTGGCTTTTCAGGTGCTCTGCCTAATTGAAGATAGTGGACAGAAACAACATTCGAAGTCTGAGCTGAGGCCTTGGGATGGATAGCCACAGCTGCCTACCATGAACTTCTCACCCTTGGGAATCTCAAAAATGAATCTCCCTTAGCAGACTTTCAATCCCTTTCTATGCTCTTTTCACAACCTCCCACCGATTGGCTGAAGCAGTCCTGGGCTTTCTGAATGCCCCTTGACATTTACCCAGTGGACCCCCTTCTGCTAGATTCCAACAGGGGCCCTCTATGTTTGTATACATTCAGTCCCAATACAGTTCAGCCCTTATTTTATTACATATGCCCTCACAGGGGCAGAAAACCTTAATCCCCATGACAGTAGATTCCCCACTCCTGATCCCTGATATATTTAAATTGGGTGGCCAAATGCACTATTGGAGCCACAGCTCCTTTAAATTTCCTCCCTAGACAGCCATGCATGCTCAGAAGAGTGCAATCTGGCATCTTTTTTACTTACATTTGGCTGTACATCTTTTCTGCCTTCACAAACCCCCAATATGCTCAGCAAAGTGCTCGGAGGTGCAGAAACACCAGATGGAACGTAGCTCCCTCCTGGACATGGGTCCAAGACACAGAAAATTAGTGGCTGCAGCTGTGCAGCAGAATTGGGACAGCGCAAGGTACAAAGCCCTCCCAGATCCACTGAAGGATGCCAGCAGAGGAGCGGGACCATAGCTAGACCAGGTAAGCCAAAATGGGTGGCTTACACATGTCTTGACTATTTTTTGGTTCTCTTTCAACATTCATATATACTGTAGAATTCCAACAATTTGCTTTTACAACTCGATTCATAGGTGATGACGAATGCTGAAGCCTGGGCTTTATGGAACTGGGCGCTGAGCTGATTAAAAATCAATGGCAACACCCTTACATTGATTTCAAGCCCTTGTGTTATATTTTATGTTTCCTGAAAATTTGTTGCTTTCCAAAATTCTGCATTTCTTAACCTGCACTGTGTTAACTGAGTCAGCCATGGAGAGGAATGACATGACATGTTATCAGAACAGCGAGCTGGTCTCAGTCCCCCCATGGCAGAGCAAGCTGTAGAGTTAACCGTTTCCTATCCAAGGTTTTACTATCGCAGCCTCTGGCTGTGTTGAGGTAGATTACAATCTATAATTCCCATCATGTTTAAAATGGATATGCCTGCATCACTGAGGCTTTCAAGAGAAAATATTTGTAATTCCCATCATGTTTAAAACAGAAATGCCTGAATCGCCAAGACTTTCAATTAACAGCCAGCACTGCTTACAATCCAGTCTCTGAAGGGGAGACAGAGCACTGAGACAAGAGGCAAGCCAGCTATGATGACTCAGAGAGCAGAGTGCTTCAACTAGTGGAGTGATTGGGATTTAACTCCAACATTTTGTGTTCTTCCTTCAGAATTCAGTGAGCTGCTTTTCTGTGATGGCAAGATGTTTGCAGAGCTCCACACTACAGTTGTAAAAATTAACAGTCTTCACAAGACCAACACTAAAAACAGAAACTGTGAGTGGCTGATGCAACTTTCACAAATTTCCTGTGACACCGGGGCTGGGAGAGTTCAACACGCTGCTTGCATTGACTGTAATCCTGATCAACACTGCATCACAGTTTATTGTACAAACAAACTGATATGCATTCTTTAGAAAATACAGCATGTATACTTGCAAATACACAGTACAAGTTCCAAGTAGGTAATTGTCATTAAATCTAGGTTTGTAAAAAATAAAGTTATGCAGTCAGGAGTACTGGGAATGTTTGCTATGTAACAGTATTTCTCCTAGGGACACAATAAATTTGTGCTTCCTGAAGTGTATGTAATCTAGTGTGATGTTTTTAATTTCTTTTCTCTCTGCTGTGCAGATTGAAATCTTGGCATTAAACTAAATATGCATTCAAATACCTTAAGTGGCAAACTTTTCATATCAGTATTAAACCATGATGAAGACCTATAAGAAAGTTGTAAAAGTATGTAAATCTAATCACCAAAATTAGTAGAAATAATGGAAAAGTGAATGGACACCAGGGATCTCACTGAACTTTGTTACCCATATCACCTAACTTCTTCATCTTGGATGACATACCATGATAAACTCTGCCTTGCCTTATATTATTGCTTAAATGTTTCTTTAAAAATATGCTATTATACAATAAATATTTTAAAAAACATTTTTTTTAATTTTCAACTTTATTTGGATTCTTCTCATATCTAAGTAGTCTCTTGTTATTTATTGCTATGAATCATGTTTGTGTTTTTCTTTTTCAAATATTGTTATTTAATTGAATATTACTGAAATTTCATTAGGCCAACATCAATATTTGCAGGGCCCCTTGAATTCTGCTATTCTGCGGTTATGGAATTTTCCACAGAATTTGTGTCATCTTGCAGAATATATATAGTGCCGCAGAATTCATTATTTTTGGTGAATTTTCAATCAAATATACTGTTTTTCCATAGTATTAGGCCTTCTATCCCATCTTGTTTATCCTGAAGCCACTCCTCTATGCTCAGCATATGGTGTCATCAACGACATCACATCATATTTAACCAATGGCAAGATTGCATTCTGTCAGAGAAATGAATACAGCATTCCACATAAATCAGAATATGCTGCCACAGAAGCCAAGGAGCCCTGCTGCAGAAATCAGAAAATTCAGCTGCAGAGCACTAGGGGCCCTAAGTATGTGGTTTATTTCTAAAGGGGTGTCTACCTAATACTATAATTACTATTAATCATTTCAGAGATAATTTCAATATGGTGTAAACTTTGCAGTCACGCATAAATATTAGAGCAATGGGGTCCCATGAAGCTTAAGCTTTCCTGTTGGCATCGCATCTCCCTGTTGTTCAGAATCCTATCCACTTTTCCAGACTGTTCAATAGAAAAAAACTCATGCTACTAATATCTGGGACTGTGGATGATCCAGATAGACACTCTAATGAGACCATAAACCCTGTTGTTTTCATTTTTAGTATAACTGTTTATGTGTATATGTATGTAATCTTCAGTAACTCCAGTGCATTGTTTTATGTGTTTGCTTTGAAACAGCTCCTGTTTTTCTTTTTCTGGGCCCCATGTTAATGCTGCTTTTCCCCCACCCACTATGATTAAAAAAATAATACTTGTAAGTTCTGTAACCCAGTGACACCACTTTCTTGGAAGCCTATAATTAAGCATTTCATTCTGGGCTTCAACTCAACTGATGTCATACAATTTTGACACTGTGCCAGGCAGTTAGTGAACTGGAACCCATTGGTATGGTACAGCGGTGAGCAGCATCAGTTTCTATTATAACTAAGGATATTTAATACTACTGTCATGATATCCTCAGTCGCAACTAGTTGTAATGCTTGATGTCACTGTTTTAAAAGTATGGAACATGCATACTTGTCTGCAGGTGACTTTGTGCAGAAACAGTGTTGCATACTCTATGTGTGAACCATCACTTGACCTTTACCTGATGACTCTAGTAGTCAGCTGGCAAATTGCAAGAAGATAGGAATGTGTAAAGTGATGGCCTTGACATCTGACAATTGTGAACAATCATGACTCTTCTATGGACAATTAAAGGTAACTTTATCTTGTACTTGGATCAAATCATATGGACTGTTCTTTCAGTATTCTAGATTTTGTAGTAAAAAACAACAATTTTTTTCTTTTAATTTTAAAAATTACTGGTGCTGTGTAATTTAATCAGCTGAGAATGGTGCATAATGATCAATCCTGTTATAGAGAACCTACTTCAGAATTATATATCACATACTGGCTCCTTTGAAATAATATTGAAAACAGCAGAGGATGAGTACAGTGTGTAGAAAACAATTATTCACTTTGGGGAAGCCTGGTTTGAAATGTGTAAGTAAGATGACTGCATGCAGTGCACTTATGCTGTTGTAGTCATTTATTGACTCCCTTTAAAGTTTTGTTCAAAGACTTTGCTTTAACACAAGTGGTACATCTGTTTCAAACAAACATTTAGAGTGTTAATGATTCTTCATAACAGCTGTTGCTCAGTAATAGAACAGTTGTTGATTACTTAAGAACACTCCAGGGGCTGGACTCCTGCTACCTCTGTCTTTGATACCCTCTGGATTTGCTAAGACAGATCCCATTGGGAGCCATCTGATACTACTACTCAATGACCTATACAGGATGATTTTTGAATGGGACTTTGATCAACTGTTCTACTTATTTTGCTGTGAAAAGATGAATCAAAATTTTTGAGTTCTCTAAATATTTTACTGGCAAATATAAATGGCAACTTCATACCCCTAAGCTAATGTCATCTGAAAAAAATGATAGGGGCTCAATTAATTAGCTAGCACGCCACACAGCTGCATTGTTGCAGTATATTTTCTTCCCACATTAGCAAATACATGAATTTCAGTGCATGCGGCTTTTAGACCAATTAGTGCTTTTAAAGAATAATATATTATGTTTAACATATCAGTTAGTACATTTATAACATGTTCCACCTGTTTCTGGCTAGAAAGTTGTAGCACATTTAGAATTACCTTTAAGCATTTGAAAATGAATATTTAGTTTTATGAATATCTTTTATTATTTGGCAGTAGTTAGTGCCATGAAATTTACATATCTGTCTCTAAGTATGGTATTTTCTTTTGTAGTAATAGGAACAGAAGAGATTTTGCTTTACAATATGATGCCTGGTAATGCAATACATCAAAATATATGCTAGAGAATAACCTGATGAGATGGTAACATCTAATTTCTATAAGTGTCCTAGGCAAAAGCATATAACAAAAGCAGATAATGTTTGAATAAATATAATAATTTATAACATGGGTTACCTTAGCCAAGACCTGTCATTGGGCAGAAGGTGTCAGATGGCAGTGAATTAAATTCCCTATTTAATCCATGGTTAACCTGCTGGATCCTTTTTATCAGCTTTGGGAAAACCTGTAAACAAAGTGAAGGGATCTGCACAGTCTCCTCATTTAGTTTTGTAAAGTAGGCATTTTTTTTTGTTTTGTACTTTGTGAGCTGAGGAGACTGAGATATTTGATGAAGTGTGCTCAACTGTGCTGCTCCAAAGAGCAAGACATTATCCCCGTAAGAGAGTGAGCGAGCAATGGGTAACACAGTGGCCCACTACTTCTACAATGCAGAGTGCTGCTCCTGCCATTGTGGCCGAGTCACTGCAACCATGGATTAAACTAAAAGATTAATCCACACTCCGCAATCTACACTCAGCAGCTGTGGCACAGCCAATCACTGTCAGTCTTCTACAGCTGTCATAGTATAGGGATTGGCAGCAACCGTAAAATAACCTAAAACTGTGACTGAAACTCACCAGCTTATCCACAGTATGGCACAAGTGAGCGTGACAGAATTTGTGGACAGCAACAGTGTATGAATCCTTGGCATCCCCTGCTTGACCTGCAGGTAGAGTCACATTGCACCCCCCCCCAACACACACACAGTTTGGGGAAGAAGACACTGTTTCCCTGGTATAGTGTGGCACAATCTGTCCCTTATCTTGCAACAAAGGTTGTCCTCATGTAGCACTGTGATTGTGTGACACTGTGTTCTGTACGATGACACATTCCCTGGTTAACTCAGATGGAGAGAAAGACACAGATGTCAACATCGTGGAGGTCTGCCACAGAGAAAGCATAGTTTCCAGAGGTGTGCACAGCAGTATCCTTTGTAGAATGCTGTCATGGATCAGTAGTCTGTCTGCCTCTCACAGTGTGCACTGCCATTTGTCTCTCCACCCCACCACAAGCACTGCAACCCTGTGGAGAGAGAGAGACAGCATTGTCAGTGGTCTGCATCTCTTTCTTGAGTCCTGTGGTGTTTGTGTTGTTGGTTCTGCACCTCGCATCTCGCTGTCAGTGAAGACACCACTGGAAGCAATCAGTAGGAGCCAATTAGAGGACAAAAACACAACAGCAACATATATTGCACATCATGAACCAGAGAGAGGAGCGAAGGAAGGCACAGTAAGATCCGCTCTGCTGTGCATTGACTTGTACTTGGCTCCTGACTGTGACCCTAATAGCAGCAGCAGCTTATGGGGTGAGTGTGGTCAGCCTCACTTCTCTCTCTCTTTTTCTCTCTCACTGTCATAGGGAGCACTGCAGGTCCCTTCGCATGCTGAGTTGCATCTGAATGTGTGTGGGTAAAATCAACTACAAACAGAAGTAGGAGGCAGTAATGTATAAAGATAATGTAGCACAGTGCCATGCACTCTTTACCGATGCTGAAACAATCACTCACTGCACCGAACTATTTATTTATCGAAAAGTTTCACCTGGAAGGGTGCAATGAACAACAGGTTGCTTGTCTCATGGTGCATCCTGGGGGAAGGGTACATAGAGGAAAAGTAACAAACATTCAGTTACATATTTAAGTCCAGTTGACAATTAATAGAAGTTCGAGAGAAGTGATAACACCCAGCAACCAATTTGTTACATAATATATTGAGTACAGTATTGGACACATTAAATATACAAATCCGTCGGGTGATTACAACATTAATTAATACAGGTTTAAGCTGAGAACAACATAATGGTTAGCACAAACACTGTGAATGAAGCAATGATTACATAAGTGCATCAGAGAAGTGCATTAGACTGACAACAGGAGGTGCAGTGCAGTGAAAGCCAAGTTAAAGACAACTTAACCATTGGCAGAGGTAGATGAGGGGGCAGAGGGTAGTAGGTACTGGATGGAGAAGGAGAATGGTAGACTAGCTGCAGGTGCAGTTTACCAAGAGGAAATTGTTTAGGGCTAATGATAGAGAGTAGGTGGAGGAAGATAAGCAGATTTGAGGTGGGAGGTTGTTCCATAGCTTAAGGAAATGATACGACAAGGCTAACTGACCTACCGTAGTTGAGCAGTATGGTACTACCAATTGGTGAGTATCATAAGACATAAGGCAGTGGTCTGGAGGAGGCAGAGTGGATAGTAAGGAAGAGAGGTAAGGAGGTAGTATCCCAAACCAAAATTCTGACACAAGTTTGGCACAATGGAGATGACAGTGATTTTTGAGAGAAGTGTGGGATAGGTAGTGATAGAGATTGCAGTGATGGGTGAGGGTGGGGGAGTCCAGGTTGAAGCGGCAGAAGGAGTTGAACAGGGTTTCTAATCTAGCTAGGGAAGACTTGGGATCGGTACTATAGACTACATCACAGTAGTCGAAAATAGGTAGAATCATCTTCTGGACAAGTTTGTGCGTTATCTGTAGTGGGACGCAATTATAGTTCATGTATAATGCACCAAGTTTGGGGCACAGTTTCATCAGGATGGCATTTACATGTCCAGAGAAGTTGAGGTGTTGGTCTAGCCAAACCTTCAAGTACCTAAAGGTAGAGTTGTCCTCTAAAGCTCTCCCGTTAAGGGTGTGGAATGTGGGAAGAGAGGGGGAGCCTTGACAGTCTCTGCCTGGTGCCAAAGGTCATGGAGACAATCTTCTTGGCATTGAGGGAGAGTTGATGGGAGTTGAACCAGTGCTGGACTTTGTTGAAATTGAGCTGTAGTCTGGATTCTACATCAACAGAGACTGGCTGGATGTGAAGATAGTCATGTCATTGGCATACATATGGATAGAAGAGAAACAGCAGGCTGACGGAAGGTAATTTAGGAATATGGAAAATAAGATTGGACCCAGTACAGATGATAGAAGGTATCCTTAGAATGGCAGAAAAAGTGGAGATATTGTTGATAGGGGATCTAAATATGCCAGATGTTAACTGAAGTGCATTTGCTGCAGCCATATCCAGGAGCAGGGTCATTCTAGATGCCCTGCAGGGGGCATGCCTTAGACAGCTAGTACTGGAACCCATTCAGGAGAGAGCAATCTTATATCTGGTACTCTCAAATGTAGATGGAGAGAGGATCACAGATGCAGAAGTGGGTAGCCATTTGGGAACTAGCGACCATCGAACAGTATGGTTCACGTAAAAAAAGAGCAGTAGAGTTGCCTACAAAGGCAAAGGTCCTGGACTTTAGGAGGGCTGACTTTGCTAAAATGGGTGAGTGCCTAAGGAAATGCACTCAGCAAATGGGTAGGAAGGAGGGTGAAGAACAATGGGGAATAACTAAACTGCCATCACTAAGGCAACAAGCCTTTTGTGTGAAGCAAATAAACAAAATAAAATTATGTAAAAAACACTATGGTTCTCAAAGGAGGTGGCAGGGAAGGTTAGGGAGAAAAAGATGGCATTCAGGAAGTACAAGGAATCACAGAAGGAGCAGGACAGACAACTGTATCAGTTAAAGCAGAAGGAAGCAGGGAAGGCAGTCAGAACAGCAAAGGCCCAAATTGAGGAAAAGATAGCCAACTCAGTTGAGAAGGGGGATAAAACCTTTTCTAGGTATGTCAGGGAGTGAAGGAAGACCAAGGGAGGGATAGTGAGGCTTAATAAAGGGTAGGGGATAGGCATAGGGTGACTGTGAAAAGGCAGAGATACTAAACAAATGGTTGTGCTCAGTATTCACAAATGAAGAAGGGGAAGTACCTAAACCAAACAACAGAAACACTGTGGATAGGGGGGTTGATACCCGCCCATTCACAGAAGAAAGAGTTCTGGAAGGACTCTTAAAACTGAAGGTGGACAAAGCAATGGGGCCTGATGGGATTCATCCCAGAATTCTAAAAGAATTAAGGGCAGAACTAGTAACACCACTGACTACCCTCTTTAACAAATCATGGGAGGGTGGTGTGGTACCCGAGGACTGGAGAAGGGCAGATGTTATTCCACTTCACAAAAGTGGGAACAGGGCAGAGGCAGGAAACTACAAACCTGTTAGTTTGACCTCAGTGATAGGGAAAATAGTGGAATCACTTCTGAAGAAAATAATTGTCGAGTACTTAGAGGCCAGAGGGGCACAGGACCCAAGGCAGCATGGATTCACAGTGGGAAGGTCATGACAGATGAATCTAATAGATTTCTTTGAAGGGGTGACCAAAGTATTAGATCAGAGAGGGGCTGTGGACATGGCCTACCTAGACTTTAGCAAGGTATTTGACACAGTCCCACACAAAAGTTTAATATACAAGTTAGCCAGCCTGGGAGTGGGTCCCAAGATGGTAGCCTGGGTTAAAAAAATTGGCTAGCAAACAGGACACAGAGGGATATATTAAACGGAGTCCACTCTGAAGAAAGGGGGGGGTTACTAGTGGGGTACCACAGGGTTCAGTTCTAGGACCAGTCCTCTTCAATGTCTTTATAAGTGACATTGCAGAGGGACTGGAAGGAAAAGTATGTCTCTTTGCAGGTGATACAAAGTTCTGCAATAGGGTTGATACACATGGTGGGGTGGAAAGGATGAGAAGGGACTTGGCAATGTTGGAGGAATGGTCAAATGTATAACTGCTTAGATTCAAGGCTAAGAAGTGCAAAGTAGTGTACCTTGGAAACAAAAACCCAGGAGAATTGTACACAATGGGGGGTGAGATACTAACAACAACAAAAATGGAAAAGGACCTGAGGGTAGTCATATCAGATGACCTAAAGGTGGGCAAACAATGTGAAAGGGCAGTAAGGAGGGCTGGGCTGGAGGGATACTGGGATGTATAGGGAGAGGCATCACCAGTAGAAAACAGGAAGTTGTTATTGCTCTGTACAGACAGCTGGTGAGACACCAGCTGGAGTACTGCATGCAGTTCTGGAGACCCAATCTCCACAAGGACATAGACAGGATGGAGGCAGTCCAGAGGAGGGCAACTAAAATGGTGCAGGGTCTGCACCAGAAGACATATAAAGAGAGACTTAAGGAGCTTAATATGTATACCCCTGATGAAAGGAGGGATGGGGGACATGATGGAAACTTTCAAGTACCCTCAAGGGAATCAACAAAGTCCAAGAGGTTAGCATCTTTCAGAAAAGACGGTGCAAGAACAAGGGGGCACAATTTGATCGATAGAACGGGGAGGGCCCAGAGAATAATGTGAGGAAGTATTTTTCATGGAGAGGGTTGTGGATGCATGGAATGGCCTTCCTGAGGAAGTTGTGGAGTCAAAAACAGTGGGGGAATTCAAGAATGTATGGGACAGACATAAGGCAATTCTAGGGGGTGGGAGAAAGTAGGCTGTTGGTTAACTAGGATCTGCAGCTTATCCATTAGGTAGGGAAATGGGCAGACTGGGTGGGCCAAGCGGTCCTTATCTGCTGTCAGATTCTATGTTTCTATGTACAGGGACCTGAGGAATGCCAGTGGTGATGAGGAGGGGTGGGGTGGTGGAGTCAGCAATTCTGACTGACTGGGTCTGGCCAGTAAGGTAAGCCTTGAACTAGTTAGTGGCAGAATCAGTTAGGCCAGCCAAGGAGAGGGCATCAAGGAGTAAGTGGTGGGAGGCGGTGTCAAAAGCCTTCGCTAGGTCAACGAAAAAGGCAGAAATGATTTGGCCACTGTCAATCTCTGAGAGGACAAAGTCAGTAAACTTGATCAAGGAAGTGGTTGTAGAATGGTTCTTCCAGAAGCCAGATTGGAATGGAGTGAAAAAAATTAGAGTCATAGAGATGGGAGGAGAGTTGAAACAGTACCAGATGCTCTTATAGCTTAGTTAGAGAAAGTAGGGGAGATATGGTTTGATAGTTGGAAGGAATGGTGGGGTCACCACCCTTGGGCAGCGGGATTACAGTGGCAGGTTTCCATTCTGAAGGGATAGAAGCTGTAGCAAAGGACAGGTAGAGGACTAGAGATAGGGGAGTCACTATAGCTGGAGCAGATAGGAAAAGTAGCTTAGGGTCCAGACCATCAGATGAGGTGCCTTTAGAGGGATTGAGGGCATACAGTGCTTTCAAGGTGTCTGACAGAAAGATAATAGAGGATGAGAAGGAGTATGTTGGGGCAGGGTGACTGTGAGAGGGTGGTGGAATGGCTGGAAGGGAAGGCAACAGGGAGAAGCAGAGGGCCAAAGTACAGGAGGTAAAGTAGGTATTAAATTCAGAGGCAACAGTTAGATGCTCGGTAACTTGGGTGTTGTTTATCATGAGGAGGGGGGTGAAGAGCAGAAGGGGAGGAAAGAGAGTGGATTACTTTCCAGAATTTGGAAGGACTATTAATATTTGTCTGGAAGGTGGAGCAGAAGTATTCAGATTTTGCTAAGCCAGTGGCTTTGGTGCATTTATTTCACAGCAAACGGTAGTCATGCGGCAGGTCTGTGGCCTTGTGTGGTTTTCCAGGCCTGATCTCAGGCTCTTTGGCATGCCAGGAGTTCTGGGGTGATCAAGGGGAGGTGATTTCACTTGACCCTGGAGCATCATAGTGGGGCGTGTTTGTTCTAGCATTCCAAGAATTTATTCCAGAAATAGCTGTAAGTATCATCGATGGAAGGGGCCGAGGTAATAGGTTCCCAGTTGATTTGGGTCAGTTCTTGCAGGAGGGGAGCAAGGTTCTTTGATTTATATGACCGGTAGTGTACTGTTGTTGGTGGTTCCTGGGTTCTGTGGATTTTACCTACAATGTAGATCATGTGGCAGTCACTCAAGGTGTCAGGTAAGAATCCAACTTTGACAACTCTATGGGGGTGGGAGGTGAGAGCCCAATCAATTAATCAGTGACTACCCATTTTTGAGTTCAAATGGTTTGGCTTGAGAATGAGCTGGGTTAGGTTTGGGGCATTGGTGTCATTACACGATTTACCAAAAGAGGGGAAGAGCCAATTATGGTTAAAGTCTCCAATTATGTACAATTCCCCAGAGGGAGAGTGAGAGGCTATTCACCTAATGAACTCAGTGACAGTGGAGGGTGGGAGGCCAGGGCGACAATAGGCTCCAGCAGTATAGATAGGGACAGAGTAAGGTAGGGATAATTTAAGAATGAGAACCTTGTATGCTTTTGGAATTGACATGGCAAGGATGCAGATGAATTGAATATTCGAGGAGACATAGATTGCCACACCACCACCCCTAGTGGTTCTATCTGACCATCATATAGAGAACCCAAGAATGGCACGAGAGAGAGAGAGAGTGGTCACTCACTTTGCTGTTTATCCATGTTTCAGAGAGAATGATGATGATATCGGGGCAAGTGAGGTGGCTAGTGGTTGGAGAAGGTCTAATTTGGGGAGGAGACTGTGAATATTAAGGTGCAGTATTTTTAAACCATGGGATAGTGCAATAGGGTTAGACACAGAAGGGGCAGCAGTGGGAGGTGCAAATGCTGTGTTTTTTGGAGCACATGGGCCAGAGTTCAGGTTTATGTCCCCGAGGATAGTAGCAAGATGGCAATGATTAGGAGGTGTATTTTAGCACTCTTATACTGGTGCTGGGTTTAGAGGTAGTGGAAATGGAGGGGTGGGAGAGCAGGGCTGAAATTTTAGCAAATGCATCAGGGTGAGGAACAGAGGCATAGATAGGAGAGAGGTGCAGGGTTGGATAGGGTAGTGATCCCATGTGGAGAGTACAAAGTGGGGTCACTGCTAGATTATGAATAGGGGCAGAGGGCATGGGGAGAGATGGGGACTGGCATCATAGGAGACAGTGTAGGAGTAAGCGTGAGGAGGGACAGATATAGAGCACTGAGAAATGACATAGACAGCCTAAGCGGGGGTCAGAGGCTTGAAGTGAGGGAACATGTCTAGGAATTTATGGTATCAATTTACTTATATATTAGGTGGAGGCAGCCAGCGGAAGGCCAGCGGGGGGTGGGGGGAATGCAGCTAGAGAACTCAGTACCCAGTTAAACTTGCTGACAGAGGGGATTGCTGCAGTATAAAGAGTAAATTAGCAGAAAGAGAATGCCGTGTAAGGATTGTACCAATTACAGTGAGGGACTGCATGAATCAATGACCAGATGGAGTGATAAGAGTTACACTTGATAGGGGGAAGCTAGAGGTGGAAGGCAATTGGGTGGTTAGGCTCAAGGGTGGGGCGCAGATTGAGGCAAGGGGATTTAAGGGGTGCCGGGGCAGGGGACAGTGGGCGGGAGAAAAGTTGTGTTTAAATTCTATCCTTTGGACCAAGAGGCAGTCGAGAGTTGGCCGGGCTAGCAGCAGGCAGCAGGGACTGTAGTTGAGCCAATCCACTTGCCTCAGCAAGCTTTGCTGTCCAATCAGGGTGTAGCTTAACAGAGGCACCAGGAATCAAAAGTAAAATGCCAGAGCTGTGGCTGAGTTACGACCATAGCTTTAGCCTTACCTGATCAGAGGGTCCTTGAGATTCTTGTTGGCAGGGGAGGTGGGTGGCATGAAAAGGAAAGCTGTCCCACCGAATTAAGCTCCCAGTCAGGGGACTGAGCTGATTGGAGGGTCCTTTAGGTTCTTGCTGGTGGGGGAGGCAGGCGGCGGTGAAAATGAAAGCCACTCCACTGAATCAAGCCCCCAGTCAGGTGGCTGAGCTTTAGCTGTACCTGAGTGGAGGGTCCTTGAGGTTCTTGCTGGCAGAGGAGGTGGGTGGCAGTGAAAAGGAAAGCTACCTCGCAAAATTGAGCTCCCGGTAAGGGGAATGAGCTTTAGTCATACCTGATCAGAGGGTTCTTGAGGTTCTTGTTGGCAGGGGAGGTGAGTGATGGTGAAAAGGAAAGCCACCCCACCAAATTGAGCTCCTGGTCAGGGGGCTGAGCTGGTTGTTAAAAAAACAAAACCTCAGTGGCCGCATGCATTGCTAAGAGGCAATCTGCTGTACAGTAGGAGAGAGAGTGATGGAGTATTGTCTTGCAATGTTTCTCTACATATCTTTCCTGTGTCAGCAACCATGGATTAATCTGTGCATTTAATCCACGGTAACACCTAGTGCTGAAAACCCAAACAGAAAGTGACATTATATGCTATTTATGAAAACACTGGTACAAATGGCATTACAGGGGTGTGTAGAAAGCTATGTACATATTGTGTAGTAAGCAAAATAATGTTGGCAGTGTGGCACTCATGTGTGAAGTGAATGATGGTTCATTGCCAACCATGAATTAAACTCTGAGTTTAATCCACACATCCCAAGCAGCCAACACTGTACAGAAGTCTGTGGACCCGTTGTGCAGCCTTCAGCTTTTGTAACTCTCTGCAGCACAACACATACCCATAAGCATGTGTCAAAGAACATAGTGAAACCTCTACACACATGATATTTAACCACAAACATGTTTTCCTAAGGGACTACTTTACAATGTGGAAGGATAACATCCATTTCTTCCAGCAAAACAAGGCTGTAATTCTCTTGGTGGAGCTTGTCATATGTGTGTGAGGTAATCCATGTTATAAGTACATTAACCCACTCCAGGGTGTGGGGTTATAGGCATTTAATTCACACCTGGGGTGCTGTGAGAACACTTGGCCTGTAGCCTTGTGCCTCACAACACACCCCAGGTGTGGATTAAATGTCTATAACCCCACACCCTGTTGTGGGTTATTGCTTACACATACAGTGACACCAGCTAGGATGCAATGCAATAAGGCTGCAGTATATCACAAAATGCTACAGTATACTGCTGAAACAGTGTAATTCAATGACAATTAAGCCCCTTTGTCATCAGTATGTTGTGACATGTCATGTTACTGCATTGCATTCTGGCTGGCTCCATTGTTTGTATATTAAGATGCTACACTAATACTTGTATGTATTTATGTATCTGTCTGTCTGTCTATCTGTCTGTCTGTCTGTCTATCTATCTATCTATCTATCTATCTATCTATCTATCTATCTATCTAGCTATCCACTTTGCAAAAAACTTCATTAATGCATCAGTTAGGGGTCCAACAACAAATGTTTGGAAATGTGGTGCCAGGGTTTCCAATCTTAACACCCCACCCCTACCCTGTACATACCAACAGGTGACAGAGGTGTGCCTTGGGGTCATCAGCCCTCAACTCACCACAATTCCATAAGTAAATAAGCTGAGATGGGTACAGTATAGGAGATGGGGTGAATGTTAGGGCTGTCAACGTCAAAGCACACTTCTGAAGCCTGTTGGTGTGTGCAGGGTGGGGGTGGGGTGTGAAGGTTGGAAACCCTAACACCACATTTTGAAACTTTTCTTGCTGGAATGCTTACTGATGCATTAATGAAGTTTTTTTGCAAATAATTTCCTTACTTTTTGAGATAGTAAAATCATTATCTTTAATTGCCTATGGGAGTGCAGGGCCTGCAGGGCCCTGCGCACCCATCCATCCACAATTTTTAAGATACTGTAATCATGTCCTTATTTGCCTGTGGGAGTGCAGGGCCCTCCAGTTCCTGTACTCCTATTCCTCCATAGATGCTTATATGTATGTTGGTGTGGAAGCACAGGGCCTTCCAATTTTAGCAAAACTGCAACTAACTTGTCACCATAGCCTTATTGTCAGTGTTGGGTAAGTTACTTTATCTATTACATTTGGAAACTTGTTCCAGGAAGCTCAGTGCAGTCACTAGCAAGGATGGAGAAGTACTAGAAAAAGTAATACACCTTACAAGTATAGTTACTTATTTCTTTTATACAAAAACAATACAAAAATAATAAATAACTACAACAGATTACATTTTTTGGAAGTAATAGGTTAGTTACAAGTTACTTTCAAATAAATGTAATCAGTTATAGTTACGTATTTCTTTTGCATAAAAAGACATAAGTAATTGTAACTGTAAGGTGTATTACTTAATCTAGTACATCTCCATCCTTGCTAGTGACTGCACAGAGCTTTCTGGAACAAGTTTGCAAAAGTAATAGAAAGTAATAGTAAAAGTAACTTACCCAGCACTACTTATTGTCATCCTACCACATGAACCTGGAAGTGAAAATGTGTGAATCCACAGCAAAATGTGATTCCACGCCACAGCAATGTCATTCCATGCCACAGGTGTGAAAAATGCAGTTTGGCAAGGCTATCATGCTCATGAGGTTTAGTAAAAATATTGCTACATTGAAAAATATTGCTACATTGAAAACTGAAAATTACCAGATTTATGAGTGATCATAGCAAAATTTCAATACACATGTAGAACTTCCCCATGTCTTCATATTTTGAGCCCAAATTTTCAACATAGCCTTCTTATGACCCCAAAGTGACCATGAAATCACCTTTCCAGCCAGATTTGCATAATTCCACACACATTGTTCATGAAGTGGGCTCCCAAAAAGATCATGTTAAAAATTTGGGGTGCAGATATGCAAAAATGGCAAAGTTATGCATCAAAGTTGAAAGCCCCATTGAAATACATTGAACTGCACTTACCTTAGTTTCTCATATTGCAGTCAATGGTTCCAGCAGCAAGACATGTCTTCCATAGGAGACTGGATCTTTACTTTGACACCTGTTCATGTGAGTGAGGGTGTGTGGGGTTCTGAGTGGTGTAGGGTAGTGGGTGCTGAGTGGGAAGTGGGGGGGGTCAGCTCAGTGAGGGACCTTTTTTTTTTACAGAAAAAAGGACACATTTTGTGTATTTCAGGCACAGGAAACAAAATGGGGGGTGCTACTACACACCAGGGAAACAACAGGGATGAGGACTGTAGGGTGGAGGGTGCCACTAGATACCAGGGAAATGGGCAAAGGGGAAATTGTTTAACCAAGAAAGCACATAACCTGAGGCTTGTTTCCAAGTTTGAGAGCACAAGGAACTTAAGTGACTTGCTCAGGATTACATAGTATGCAGCTCGGGGCTGTAGGATTCAAATCCACATGGGGCCAATGATCAGATGGTGGGGGTACCACTAGACACCAGGGAAATAATGGGGACCAGGATTAGAGGGTGGGGGGGGTTCCACTTAGCACCAGGGAAACAACAGGGATGGTGATCGGATGGTGGGGGGGTGCCAGCAGACACCAGGGAAAGGAGGAAAGTAGAAAATGTTTAACCAGGAAAGACACTTAAGCCAAAGCTTGTTTCCAGGTCCAAGAGCACAAGGAAGTTAGGTAACTTGTTTAGGGTCACACAGTATGCAACTCGGGGCTGTGGGATTCAAACCCACATGAGGTCAGTGATCGGATTGTGGGGTGCTACTAGACAACAGGGAAACAACAGGGACAGTCATCGGAGGGTGGGGGGTGCCAGTAGACATCAGCAAAACAACAGGGATGGCAATCTGATGGTGGGGGGGGATGTCACTAGACACCAGGGAAAGGATTTGCCATTACAAAAAGGGATCCATGTTCATGACTCGTGATATCAAAAAGAATCTTTCTTCGTATCATGAGTCATGAAAAAAGATTTATAATGTTAAACAAAAAAAGACATTCAAGGTCATGTCTTCAAAACATAAGTACAGAATCAAGCTGAGGGTGTCCTAATGACCAGAACACATGAGTTGGTTTTTACGTAACACATTTTTTTTTAATTATTTACTTTTGTTCACCTCATAAACTGAAAAACAAAATGGCTGCAGCAAGAAACAAGATTCCTTGTTTGTGACACAGTATGAGTCATTTGTGAAAAAGGATTTTGCAGTTCTGATACAGAATCCTTTTTTGAGCGGGACATCTAACTGGACCTATAGGAAATAAAGGGAAACTTTGAAAAATAATAACTTTGGAAAGGATTACATTTTTTTTCACCAAATCTTCAAAAGGCACATCTGTGACCTAAGACCTTGATACCCTAAACATTTCAGACCAACATTCCACAATGATTTTGCACAGTGGCATGACAAAGAATGTGACCAAAAATTGTAATTTTCACATTTTTTGACACCCTGTATCACCACACCCACACATATGACCAGAATGAAAATAAACACAGCAAGAGAGCTATGGTCTCAGATAAAGCATGCACATTTTCATAAAAATCGCTTGAACATTTACAAAGTTATTAAAGTGCAACATTTTGAGTTTAACATAGAAGTGAAGACTGAAGTCTAACTCAATGTCTGAGAGGTAAAATTTCGACTATTGACACTGATCATTTCGTCGTGCCACATTTCAACAACTTTGTTGTTGATGAGACTTGTTGGAAACATTTTTACTATACTATAGTACACTACATCAGTTTTCACTAGACGAAATTGCAAAAATATTAATTCTTGTTAACTTTACCTCAAAGTAACGTCGAACAACATGGTTAAAATCCATCCTTAAAGCATGGGGGAGTGGTGGCATGAGCAGTCACCACATTTTTGATTTGTGATTACAAACTAATAAGGAGCATGCTGAACATTTCCACTACCAAACTCACTCAAGTAGGTGATTTTCTTAATTGCCCAGGTTTTTCTAAGTCCAATTTATGCATTTCCATTGAAATAGCCACTGGTGGCTGTTATTATAGGGGCTCAGTAGTGCCTTTATAGTTAGTGTTGTACTGGCACTTGTATGTTAAATTAAAAACTTTGTAACGTAAGAACTTTGGTATCTTTTGATGAAATAGCTTAATGTTTGGCATGCACGGTCATTCTGTGAGTGTCTCAAGATGTGGAATGTTTTATGATGGCACCTTGTATGGTGTTTGAGATATGAAGTGATAAAAAGTGAAAAAAACACACTTTTTTTCCTCATTGGTTCACATGGGAATTTTTGCCATCATCTACAGCCCTGATGGAATGACTTTTTTTCTTTAAATTTTCAGGGATGATGTGGCCTTTGCAAAGGGTGTGCCTTTAGATAGTGTGGTGAGAAGATATCTGACCATTTTTAAATTACTGTATAATGGCTTTGTGATAGCCGCTAGACAGGCAGGTACAGTAAATGAAAACAGTTCAAATTGTTAATTGATAAGGATTTACTGTTTATGCTCAGAGAAGTATGCTTTGTTCTTCCACCATCTTGATTTTTTTGGGTTTTACAAATTGATTCTAATGAAATGCTACTTGGTAAGGAATGACCAAGTCCTGTATTTAGGTCTCAGTCACATGTTTATTTCTATTATTGAATTATAATTAAAAAATATTGAGGGCAGGTATGTTTTTTGGGTCTAGAATCATATCATCCATCACTCGCTTAGTTAAGGATCAATTGATCAGACAATAACCATTCACTGTTCTTTATAGTTCAAACTTTACTGTTTGAACTGAGAAGACTACGAATAGTAAAGATCCATGACAGTTCAAACTGTCATAGCTCCCTGGTGTCTGGTGGCACCCCCTGCCTGCCAATATCAGTCCCCTAAGTAAAATAATGTATTACCTGGTAGTACAGTGGTCTGTCCCCCTCCCCCTTTCTATGATCACTGTTCCCATAGTACAATTATATTCTCTTGTAGTCTAGTGGTCCCTGCCCCTTCCCCATTTTAAAATCACTGTCCTCATACTTAAATTATATTCCCTGGTAGTCTAGTGATCCCTCCCCTTCCGGTTCTCCGATCACTGTCCCCGTATCAAATAAAGATTTCTCTGGTAGTACAGTGGTCCCTCCCCCCTCTCTCATTCGCTGATCACTGTCCCCATGCTGCCATTTATGTCCCTGGTGTCTAGTGGCACCCCACCCCATCAGTGTTTGTGCCCTGTAATACAAAAAAGTCCCTCTTTTTTTTTGCAGCAAAAAAGAAAATGGTCCCTTGCCAATCAGCCATCACCCCCACCTCAAACTCAACACCCATCACCCCACCCCCACCCCACATTCCCACACACCCTCACTCACTTGAACATGTCCCAGGTTCAGGATCCACTCTCTGACTGAAGATACGTCTTGCTGCTGGAACTGGCCACTGCAATGTGAGAAAGTAAGGAAAATATGATTCAATGTATTTCAATGTGGGTTTAAACTTTTATGCATAACTCTGCCATTGTTTTCAAATTTTGACACCGTGTTTTCAACATGGCCTTTTGGGGACCCCACCTCAAGAACAATATGACTCTCATTATGCAAATTGTGCCCCAAAGGTGATTTTGAGGTCAGTTGGTGAATTCACCTTTTGGATGGGATTTGGCAACTTTTCCCAACCTTGTTCATGAGATGTGTTAAAAATTTGGAGTCAAAATGATTAAAAATGCCAAAGTCATCCCCATCCATTGCAATTTTGCTACGCACACTTGTAACATTGAAAATTTAAAATATTTTGACCACAGGTTTTCAACATAGCCTTCGTATTGCACCATCTCATGTACCATATGTCACAGCTGTCATTTTTCAAATCCTGTCCAAAATGTGTTTTTGCACCTGTTGTTGGAATGGTGTTTCAGTTGTGTAGAATTACGCTTTGGCAGGGATTTTGAAAATTTTCTGTACAGGATACACAGGTGAATAACGATTACACTATCTCAAAAAGTAAAGAAATTCTTTGCAAAAACTGTATTAATGCATTAGTTAGGGTTGCGTTGACAACCCCAAGGAAGGCTCCACCCCTCATTTGCTTCAGGGATGGGGCTGGGATTTTAGGGCTGGAGACCCTAATGTCATATTTCCCTACTTTTGTTGCTTTAACCTCAACCCTAACTAATGCATTAACATATATATTATATATATATATATATATATATATATGTGTGTGTGTGTGTGTGTATATATATATATATATATATGTATATGTATATATATGTGTGTGTGTGTGTGTGTGTGTGTGTGTGACAGCCTCTATATATATATAAAAACAGTGCCCACTGTTTATAACGGGCAAGTTTGTGTCAAGCCATTTTGCCCATTATAGGAGATGGATGATATATCCAAATGCTGCCTCATATTAGGGGTTTGAACTCAATAAATGATGTTACTTGACGTCGATACCAAAAGCAGTACAGCAATGTAATCGAAAGCACTCAGTAAAGGCAGTACAATATACTTTACTTTAATATACTCTGCTTTACTTTAATTAATTGAGTTAAAAAAAAAAGGAAAACTCCAGCACAGTAACACGTAGTACAGTGCAACAGAAACTGCAATGATACGCCTACTTGTGTCCCGGGGAAAACTCTGTGATCCGAGTCTGAGTATTCTGTTTATGGCAGTATGGACACCATGTATCCTCAGTTTTTTGCAGCATATCCCAGTTCGGCTCGTACTGTGCACTCTGTTCCATGGCATGACGCAATGTTAAGAGGGCTCCGCGAACATCAACGGCGGTAACACTAGCCTCCTCTTCCACGCGACTAGCTTCTGGGTCCTCGTCCTCTTCAACATCACTTCTGAGTGCACCAATCACCTCCTGGATGTCATCTGTCTCTCCTTCAGGTGGAGAGTCATTATCAGCTAGGTGACACATCTCTTGAAACTGTTCCTCTGACAGTCCATCAGGAACAGCTATGGTTTCTATTTCTGGGCTGACATCTAGAGTGTCCAGAACCTTTTCATGCATGGTGCGAACATAGTGCTGTTTAGGCTATAAATGATGCCCATGTCAAGAGGTTGAATGAGGCAAGTGGTGATTGGTGGCAAGAACACCAGTTTTATATTTCTCAGACCTGCAACATTTGGATGCCCGGAAAAGTTGTCCAGTAGAAGGATGATCTTGCATCACCTCAATTTTCTGTCCCATGTTTGCACCCAGTCTGTGAAAATGTCACCAGTCATCCAAGAAGAATTGTTTGCCCACAACCAATGATTGAAGCCTCTCCGAGCCATCCATGTTGCAGCAAAGGAGAACAGAAATTCTCTCTTTTTGTTTCTTCGATCCCAGCAAAGGCTCACTTTTAAAAACTAAGGTCCCATACCCAACACAGCAATAGAAGAGACCAGTTTTGTTGCAGTTAAAAATATTTTTAGGCTCATAAGCCTCCATGATCCCAGGGAGAACATTCATAAGCCACTGCTCTGCACTTGCTACATAGGAGTTCAATTTTTCTCCGTGTGCCCTTCTGAACCCGATACTATTCCAGGCTTTCCAATGTTGGAGCCAGCTTTCTGAAGGATTGAAGTCCTCTTGACCAAGGGCTGTTGCTAGCTGCTTGGCTTTTTGTGGTAGCAATGGACCACTGATCAGTGCATCCCGACCGTGAGCATTTTGAAACCAGTGTAATAGGGCTGCTTCCACTGCCACATCCTTGCCCTCCTGCTTCCTTTTGCGATCAGGATTCTGATTCTCATTCCATTCTGTAAACAGCTGATCTCTTTGCCTCAATAGATCAGCCACAGTTGATTTGGGTAGAATAAGGTGTTGAGACAAGTCTCACTGGCTCATCTTGGGCAGCTCGTCAATCTTTTTAAATATCTAAATTTTTCTGGTTTGGGGTCATCATCTTTCGCTTTCCAGCCATTGTTACAGCAGTCCAGAGACAAACTGATCACAGTGAAGGTGTTGTAGCACCTCTTTTGTAATGGAACAGTAAACCACTTTGCATGAGCTTAGCAATTAGCAATTAGTATGGTAACGGAAAAGCGATAATCGGGTGCGAAAAGTTTCAACAACAAGCAGAATCTGCCCGCTATAGAAGGTGGATAACGATCGATGTAACCACCTGCTGTACCATTGGACTCCATGAGACTTGGCAAATGGTTTTGCAATTTTGCCCAATATAGACGATAGCCCATTTTAGCCACAGGCGATATAAATGGAGTAGACTGTATATATATTTATACAATTTATACTCTTCCTCCCCAGGGTCCCATGCCTGATGCGGTGCACCACAGCCGAAAGGCGGCATCACCAGTTGAATCCACGGCTACCACCCGACCACTCTCCAGTTTCTCTGGCAGCCCCTGTGGTTCTCGCCTCGGATCCCTACCCCAGGTACTGCTGCCAGCTGCTGTAATGGAGCCAACGCTTCCAATTGGTGTGGTAAATTTCAGGCGATTCCTGATTGGACGGCCTCCTCTCAGTGTCGCCACCAATTGGAGTGCCTTTTGTATAGACTTTTGAATAGGACTTTGGAACCTCAGCTTGTTCTATCTGCTGGTAACACTGTGGTATTTTTCATCTGAAACTGTATAGCTGCCTAACCTCCTGTGTTGCATGAACTATAATCTAGCCTTGAAATAAGCTGCCTTGTTTGTTTGTTAAAAGTTTATTTTTATACAGGCAGATTTGTTGGAGAAAAAAAATTCCCATTTACCACAAATTCCTGTGATTTCTCATCTAAAAGTTGCAACAAAAAAATCATATATAATAGATGTTAATTACATACATAGAACATGCAGACAAAAACAAATAAAATAAACAAATTATCTAAAACAATGACAGCCAACCTTCAAATAGTTATGCAATTTGAGTTTAAATCTGTGCAAATCAGCAATCTCAGTTAGTTTGAGCGGTAATTTATTTCAGTTTTTGCTAGACCATTCTGAAGAAGCCTTAGTGCTTAAACCAGTGCTGCACCCTTTGATTATTGCATTTTTGGAACCTGCATGCTGACAGTGTAATTTCAGAAGTTTCCCTTCTATTTTCTAACCTCAGTCTCACAACTTTCAGCCTAAAGTTATGTTCTTTCTAGTTTCTGCTAAATCTCCTCCCTTGTTCTGTTCCTCCTGGCCACAAGTCTATATTTGCTGTTTTTCTCTGCCCTGCACCCTCCCCCTCTCTCAGCTTAGCTATTTCTCTGCTCCCTGTAACACTACTCCCCCTCATAATTCTAATCACCCTTGGCTACCGCCTCCCCTATCATTCTCCCCCCAGCACCTCCTCCCATCTGTATTCTGCATCTGCTCTGTCTTTGTCTACCTGTAAATCACCCCCCCAATGGTGAACTGCTGCTAGGCACCCAACCTCATGTCTCAGCTAATATAATTCCCTGTGTTTTCTCCCTTTTCCTCCCCAGGGTCCCATGCCTGAAGTGGCACTCCACAGCCAAAAGGCGGCTTCACCGGCTGAATCCACAGCCACCGCCCGACCACTCTCCAGTTTCTCCGGCTACCTCTGTGGTTCTCCTCCTCAGATCCCTACCCCAGGTACTGCCACCAGCTGCTGTAATGGAGCCAACGCTTTTGATTGGTGCGGTAACTTTCAGGTGAATCCTGATTGGACGGCCTCCTCTTAGTGTCACCACCAACTGGAACACCTTTTGTATAGACTTTTGAATAGGACTTTGGCACCTCAGGTTGCTCAGTCTGCTGGTAACATTACAGGATTTTTCTCTCACCCCCATGCCCCTTCTCAGGCCTCCTTTAAATACACTTTAACTCCTCCCACTTCAGTTCTCTACCACCCCTCTCACTACATCTCTGTCCATCCAAGTATTCACCAAAAGCAGGCACTGCTCCTTAAAGTCAAATGGTACCCTATCTCACCAGGTGCACCACCTACAGATCATATACACAAAGGTTGGCCCTGCACCTAGCAGTTCCAGGAACATAGGTATTATCTCCAGAGAACAGGTATTGCCCAGGATCCAATCCCAAACTAACCCATAAAGTATATGCACCCCAGTCAACCCAGCATGCTGTAAAGGATGCACCAAGACAACAAATCTCCCACTGTCTGAACCGCATTCAGATTACCATAGTGCACCCACACCAAAAAGCAATGCTCGATGCTAAAATAACAGTAATGCCACCTCAAGCAGTCTGGCTAGTAACATCTCTCATGGCCTTTCTACTACTTCCTACTGCCTTGCCTCATACCTGATGTAATACAGCTCTAAGACTGCTTCCTATATACAGGGATGGGATCCTTAACTCCACATCAGGGCCTGGTTTCCCAATGACAGAATCCCCCCTGATGTCAGGGTCACTGTGTCCACTAACTGCTGACCACCACTACCCTATCCAGCTGCCCATTACACTAACAAGCCACTTTGCATACAATACTAGTATTCAACTCCGGTGCCAACGCCTTCCACCTCGCTCAGTCAAGCAACTCAAACTCCTCATGATCAGAGTAGTCTGGCTACTCTTAATGCTCTCAGGTAATATTCATCCTAACCCTGGCCCCAGTTACAATACCATGGGGAAAACCAGGAAAAGTCGACTGATCACCATAGCATCCCTTAATATCTGTAGTCTGCTGCCAAAACTTGACCTGTTCCAAGCTTGTGTAGTGCAACACAACCCAGATGTCCTTGCCTTAACTGAAACTGAAAATGCAACAACTCCTAGTTGGGGATCTCAACATAAACTGTCTGGCAAGCTCATCAACACATGCCAAAGATACCTTTGCTGCATTAGATATGACCCAACAGGTATCTCAGCCTACCTAGGCCAACCCCACTAATGAAACTCACACCCTACTAGATAGCCTGCTTACTAATCGTCCTCACCATATTACCGACCTGGGTGTCCTACCCAGTGCCTTAAGTGACCACTCCCCAGTCATCTTCAGCTGTCTTGTCAGCTACCTAAACCACCACCAAACATCACCTTTCATCATTGATTATGCCCAGGAGGCATAGTCAAACTCAAACAATATCTAAGTAACTGGGACTGGTTCCCTATTTCCCAAGCATAGCACATAGATGCTGCATTGCACTATTTCACCTCCACCTTTAATACCACCTGTGATGCTTTTGCACCGACCATCAAAGTGACCACTAAGAGATGTAGTGCCCCCTGGATCACCCCAGAACTGCTACAACAGTTCAAAATGCATGACAACCTCTGGCATTGTGCCACTGCATCCAGTTTGCTAAGTGATAAGGAGGCCTATAATGCTGCCTGCAATAAGTGTACCTGGGCAGTCTGCAAGGTCAAGGTGGAGCACTACAGAACCACCATAGCCACCTCCTTGGGTAGCACATGAAACTTCTGGGATAACATCAAGGATCTTAATGGTAAATCCCTCTCCCCCTCCCAAGTTAGTGTTAACAGTACTACCACCACAGACACACTTCACATAGCTAACTGCCTCAACTCCACCTTCTCAGACCTCAGCTCAGTCCTCTCTATCAACTTTTTTGATCCAATTCAACCTACCCCACCACCTGATCTCCTCCACCCCCTTCAAACTCAGAGTCATTACCCCTACAGAAGCAAAAGTTTACCTGTCCAAAGCCTTCCATAACTCCGATTACTGCAAAGACACCTTCGATATACATATCCTATACCTTGCTCTAGACTTAGTTATCTCCCCAGTCACAGACCTTCTAAATCTGTCCCTGCACCTGGGCCAGTTCCCAACCTCATGGAAAACAGCAGTGATAACACCAATATTGAAATATGGTGACAGCTCCCTCCCAAACAACTACTGGCCCATCTCAATTCTTCCCCCACTTTCTAAAGCCCTTGAAAAGATCATGGTCACTCAGCTCACTGACTACCTCCTCACACACAACCTCTTATGTAGGGAGCAGCATGGTTTCAGAGCTGGTCATAGTACTATGACCATACTTACAGAATTCACTAACTCCCTGCACTCCACGCTTGATAAGGGGCACCTCACAGGGGCCATGTTTATAGACCTCTCGAAGGCTTTTGACATGGTTTCTCACCCCCTCCTTCTTAAGACATTACAACAAATTGGGGTCTCTCGTTGTTCACTCTCATGGTTCTCCAGCTATCTTTTATCTAGAACCCAATGTGTTAAAATTAATAATACCATATCTACTATGCTGCCTGTGCACTCAGGAGTTCCCCAGGGATCTATCCTGGGTCCCCTGTTATTCAGCATCTACCTCAAAGCCCTGCCTAAATGCTGCCCCAGCAACCTTCTCCTCTATGTGGACGACTCTGTCTTTATACTGCACATCCTGATCTTCTCTCTCTCTCTCCAGTGTGCCTTACAAAACTCCTTCTCTCAGATTGAATACTGGATTGCTGAACACAGATTGGTGGTCAACATTAAAAAACTAAGACAATGCTCTATGCCCACCACCAAAACAGATCAAAGGATTTCCTCCTGGAAATACTCTCCTCCTCTCTCATTGCACTGTATCCAGGTATTACATTTGACTCTTCCCTCTCGTTCCACAAACATATAAAAATCCTCACCTCCACCACCAACACCTGCATTGGTCTCCTGTACAGACATAAAGACTGCCAGCCACCTGAAGCACTTCACCTAAACGTTACCTCCTCAGTCTTATCACTGGTGGACTATGACCTCACAATCTATGCTGCCACTGACACTATGGTGCTTCATCAAATACAAGAAGTCATCAATAAGGCCTGCTGGCTCCTCTCTGGTGCCGACATAAATACACATACCTGCACCCTATATGCGCTCACCATTATCCTCTCCCTTGAGGAAAGACTATTATACCAGACCTGCCTCTTCACCCAAAAAATTCCACCTAGGTTTAACCCCAATAGGTGTCATGGCTTCTCTTCAGGCAGCCACCATCTCAGCGTCCACTCGGGCTGCCCAAAAACTATCTGGAAGGTGCCTAGGGTCAGGACCACCCTGGCCCAGTGATCCTTCCCCCTTAGAGCTCCGTCCTGGTACAATGCCCTCCCACCAGCTGTCACATCATTCACCAATCTAGGTCCTTTTAAAGCTGCCTTAAGGGCCCATATCCTCTCCTCACATCAATGCCAGTGTAACCGGTAACCTGTGAATCCTGCACCATGCCACTAGGCCACGCACCCACCATTGACCTGGCAGTGGAGAGCGCTCACTATTTCTAGCATACAGGCTCCTCACCTCCCTCGGTTACCATATAGTTACACTGGACTATGAATGCATTGTATTATGTATAAGACAAGGCCTTACTGAGGCAGCTTACTACCAACTCATATCATGCATTGTTTTAGCTACCAGTTGTATAGGTCTTAACTGCTCATTAGGAAAATATGTCTATAGCTCTGCCATGTTTTAGCTGCCAAATGTACCGGCATTAACCAGTGCTCATTGTACTTATACTCTGTATGATTGCTCACCCACATTTATTCTATGTATGTACTGTATGAATGTCTATGTTTTATTCTGATGTAGAGCCTTTGGAAATGAGTCTGTGACTCAAAGGGTTGTAATTCTGATTTTCTAAATAAATAAATAAAATATTTGGAAGGATGGGAGAGCAGGGCCAAGAGGGCTCTGTGCTCTCACAAACAAATAAGGATACGATTATACTATCTGAAAAAGTAAGGAACTTCTTTGCAAAAGCCTTCATTAATGCATCAGTTAGGGTTGTTACTAAAGTGACAAAAGCAGGGAATGTGATATTAGGGTTTCCAACCCTAGCACCCTGTCCCCACCCTGCAGACACTGCCAGGCAACAGAAGGGTGTCTTGGGGTTGTCAACCCTAACACTCACCCCATTCTCCTTTACTGTACCCATCTCAGCTCATTTACTTATGGAATGGGGTGAGCATTAAGGTTGATGACAGCACCCTGCTCGTCAGTGTCTGTAGGTACTGGTGGGTGCTAGATTGAAAACCCTAACACCACATTTTCCTGCTTTTATCACTTTAGTAACAACCCTAACTGATGCATTAACACAGTTTTCTGCAATGAATATATTATAGTGGCACAGTAGGGTTAAGTACCCCATTTAAGGTTAAATCTGAAATTTGGCAACTAAATAACTTTGCCACCGTATGATGGATTTGCCTAAAATTTGGAATGCATAGTTTGGTACCACAGACCTCTGGACCTGCCATGTTTTGTTACAGTTGGCTGTACGGTTGCAGAGCTACAGAGCACCAAAAACATATAAATTGTAAATTTGTGCACATTCTTTGCTTGTGCTTACAACTCAAGATAGTTTATGGACTGCCTGAAACCTTCTAGGGATCAACTGCCAGGGTCCCTAATGCCTTTCAAAGATTTTGTGAAACAATATTAAATGGTTCAAAAGTTATTCAAAAAAACACTTTTCCCATTATAGTCTATGGGAAAAGTTAACAAAATATGCGAAAGTTTCGCAAATGCACTTTTTACTTTCACAAATGACCCTTGTAGTGTCGCAAATTGGCCATCTTGTTTTCAGTTGGTGGCCACAGAAATGCTTAGCATTTAAATTTGGGACCCTTTAGGGACACAATTCTTGTTGTGTTCATCTAGTCGAGCCCTGAGGATGCTAACCATGTCTTTTTTTTTGGGTGTAAAACACCCCAGAAATATATTTTTTCAATTTTTGTAAACAGTAGTGTCACAAAGTACTTTCAAATATGTGATACTTTCGTGATCTTTTTTGCAAAAGTGTCGTGATTTGAGAAAGTACTTTGTGACACTACGGCCAAAACAATAGGGAATCTTTGCCACCCTGCTGCAAAAGAATGGTTTGGTCTTTTAGGTTGAAATTTGGAGGGAAGAAAGACAATATCCCACAGATGTGCCTTTTATTGGTTTGGTGACAAAATATTAGAGGGCTGCAAAGTTACAGCACTCCAAATTTAACAATTTTTCTCATAGGCTAACATTACAGCTTCCGCCATGCCTTTCAGGGCCCATATCTTGAAAACGGTTTGAGATACGGACTTTTTGTTGGAAGAATGCTTAGTCCCCCAGAAGTGGGAAAACTGCAAAACTTGCCTGGAAAGTCATAAATAATATGAGATTTTAAATTTTTTTCTACGTTGTATGGTTCCTGAGATATAAGGAATTTAGTATTCCAAGTGCTCATTTTCTGCTCCAAGGACCATTATTATGCATAATTTTTTTGTATTCACTATGCTTCTGAATGCACCTTTTTGGGGAAATAAAGATGTGCATTTGTGTTACTATTATCATTAGCATTTCCGTTACTGTTTGTGTTAGCGTTTCTGTTTACATCACCGTGTGCGTTACCCTTTGTGTTTGAGCTTGGGTTTGCATTGCTGTTACCGTTTGTGTTTCCGTTAACATTTTTGTTTGTGTTTACTTTTGCATCACAATGTACGTCACCATTTGTGTTTGCGTACGCGTTTGTATTTGTTTCCGCCATGTTACTGTTCTTTGCGCCATTGTTGGTGTTACCATAACCATTTATGCTTCCAGTTGCATTACTCTACCATTTGCATGTTCATTTTGTTTGCATTTGCATTTCCATTGGTCTTAGCATTTGCATTTTCTAGCATTTCCATTGTTGAGTGCTATTGTTTCTTTGTCATCGCCGCTGTCCATTATCTCTGCATTTCTGTTCATGTTTCTGTTACTGTTTGTGGTACTACTACCGTTTCATTTACCATTTGTGTTTTGGTTGCTGCTAGCGCTTTGCATTACCATTTGCATTACTTCTGTTCTCTTACTTACATTTGCGCTTGCATTTCTTCCGCTTGTATTATTGTTTTGTTTGCATCACTGTGCATTACCATTCTGCGCTTGTATTTGCTGCTACTGTTAATATTTT
The DNA here is from genome assembly GCA_016271365.2 of Neoceratodus forsteri. NCBI lineage: Eukaryota > Metazoa > Chordata > Ceratodontiformes > Ceratodontidae > Neoceratodus > Neoceratodus forsteri. The sequence goes on along the minus strand of CM028134.1, from coordinate 310,559,372 downwards.
CTTTTACCTCATTGTTGCCATCACCAGTTCTGTAAACATTACCATTTGTGTTTTTCCATTTGCGCATTGCAGTGCAAAACATTATGTTATTGCTATTTTTATGCACTGTCTTCCATGACACATAGCACAGCCAGCATGTGGCTGTTTGATCTGAAACTCACAACATAGAAACATGTTCAAGTAACATGCCAGATTTTGTTTGGTGAAAAAATGTTGTTCCATTCCGGAGGTATTGTCATTTGAAGTTGGTCCCCCCTCACAGTTACAGATTTTTTGGCCACCAGGTCAACCATTTTATCACATTTTCGGACATGATTTCTGCCATTTTGTGGTGGAAGACTTCTTAAAGGTGCAGAAACATAAACATTTTATATCTCTGGAGCAGTTTGGTCTTTTCACATAAAATTTGGAGGGTGTTGAATGGATGTCCTGGGGATGTGAATAATGTTGTTTACATGTTGGAAAAGTAATTTGCTGTGAAGATACTGTGTGACACAGATAACATTTTGCACATAGCGTTCTGCATGGTGCTACTGGCTTGAAATTTATAGCATAGGTTGCCCTAGTGGTATGGAGGTGCCCTGCAGTGGTCTGGTGTATAAAACATTAACAGGTATGGAATTATGCCACTCCAATGAATGAAAATTTGGTTCATTACACTTCAGTAATGTCTGAACTATGTGTCCGATTTGCCTGGCATTTGGAGTGTACAAAGATTTATAATACATTTTTGCCTGTGACAATTTTTGAGTCACTGGCACTTATGGTTCCTGAATTGTTCATGTTACATTGTTTTTTTCGTGGCGCTGTGCGACCATTGAATGGATGTACACACAATTCTGGAAACTTGGTGTGCTATGGTACATGTCTTCATTTAACAATTCTTGGTTCCATTGGATATATGGTTCTTGTGTAGCGAAGTGGTGAAAATGTTGTTTTCAGCACTTTGCACAGTTTTTCCAGCGTAACGCTGTGCAACTGTTGAACAGATTCAGATAACATTAGTTATACATGTTGTGGTATGGTGCATGTCTTCATTTACGAATTTTCATTTCAGTCGGTCATAGAGTTTTTGAGCTGCGAAGTGAAAAATATTCACATCAGGCCCTGCTCTCCCACCATCACATTCCATTCACTATTTATGGTGCACATTCTTAAAAAGAAGGGAAATTCATGGCAAAAAACTCAGTTTAATGCATCAGTTAGGGATGTTCCACAGCGACAAAAGAGAGGAAATTCAGTGTTAGGGTTGCCACCCCTTGTACCACATGCCTACCCCACCCACAACAACAGTCATCGGGGAGTATGTTGGGTAATCAGTCCTAACTCTCACCCTATTCTCCTATACTGCACCTCCTCAGCTTATTTGCACATGGAATGGGGTAAGAGTTAGGGCCAATGACCCCAACACACACCCCGATGCCTGTTGGTGAGGGTGGGGTAGGCTTGGGTTGCAACGGGTGGCAACCCTAACACCAAATTTCCTTGCTTTTGTCACTGTGGAACAACCCTAACTGATGCATTAAACTGAGTTTTTGTGGCATAAAAATATATATATATATATATATAGTAAGCAACAGAAAGGTTCTGGCACATGTAAACTCATAAGAGGGGCCCTTAAAGTTTAAAAAGGTTTTACTTTTATTATGCCATAAAAAATATATAGCCTGACATGTTTCAGACTAGCTACAGTCCTTTCTCAAAGGCTAAAAATCCAAAGAAAACACTCCTCTTAAATACAACACATGCACAGGTGATCCACATTTTGCATCCATTGATGTTCATTGTTCATAGGCACACACTAATTAAAACTAACACATTCACTAATAAATTATCCAATCATGCTTTCAATGCTTTAAAAAAAGAAAAATCATATTTAACTAATTATTCAATCATTCATCAAAAAACACTAATTCTATAAAGTAATAAGCTTCTTTAATATTTCAACCTTAATATAGAAAAATCAGTGGTTAACCACATATAAATCTAGTTCAACGTTTCTTAAGATAGGGATAAATTTTCAGTGGCCCATTTAATCCTGTGCTACAATTGGCCCTCAAAGTTAAGATCCAAAATTTCTCTCTTCGTAAAACTAAATTATCATAATCTCCCCTTCTAGGATTCTGACAAACCTTATTAATTGCCATAAATTAAAAAATATAAGAAGAGGGGTGATTGGTTTGGATAATATGGGCCGCTGGTGCATAGGCAAGATCTTTCCTCTGGATGGCTCTGATATGTTCCCCCACCCTTATTTTGAAACTCCTGATTGTCTTACATATGTAAAATGCTTTGCAACTACATGTAGCCAAATAAATTACACCCTCAGTGTTACATGTAATGCACTGTCTCACTTTGAAGATTTTTTCATTATTAGCACTTGAAAATTATTTATCCTGAATAATATGATCTCAATATAGAGAATACTGGATGAGTAACCATGCAGAACCAGTGTGTTCTGCCACAGAGGGGTCTGATTCCCTGTGACCTCGAGAGCGAAGCTCAAGAGGTCCATGGGAATCAGACTCTGTGGTGGCAGAACACACTGGTTCTGTACTGGGTTACACATACAGTATTTTCTATAGTGTATGGTACCCCCAAAACTATTTTTACAATGTTTGTAGGCTTTTAACTTCATATGCAGCAAAGAAAACCTTGTCTCTCATTTGTTTCTGCTGAGTTGTGTGGTTGCTAGGGACTGGCTGTCCCTAGTCAGCAGCACACATTCCCATTGGCTGCCACTTTAGTGTGGGCGGGATTTAAAAAAAATGGAGGTGGGATCTCTTGCTTAGCCAGAGCAGAAACTGATACTACGGTGAAAATGGTAAGGTAAACTTACATATCTGGTTGGTCCTGCATTCTGAGTAATGGCAAATTAACTGTTCCCCATTTAGAAAACCGCTGCTGCATTTATCGTGTACCCGTAAATGATGGTGACTCACGGTGGTTCTCTGTATATGATTTTAAACCATAGCTCAAACTTTCAGTTCTAAATGAATGGAACACTGTTTTGCACATACAGTCAGAACAGCATTCCATTCATTTTGCTAAGTGTGGAAGAACAGCTTTTCAATGGGGTGGGATTTCTAGCCAGATCAACATGCCACCATACACTATATACACATTTTTTTACACTTAAAATTCTCTTTCATTTTATTTAACCATGTTTCTGATTGTTTAGTTTTATAGTGACTTTGTGTCAATAAATCTCCCCATGTAGGTGCTTTTTTATAACATATTCTTGCTGTTTTTTGTACAACATCTTTTAACCCTGGTTCTGCTCCTAAAACATACCAATGCTTTCTGAGTATGTTCTTAATTTCCCTGATTTGTGCTGAATACTTGGTAACAAAATTGAAATGAGATTCTGTATCCATTTTTTCTTCAGTTCGAGGTTGAAGAAGTGCAATTCTTTATGAGTTTCTAGCTCTAGAATGGGCCTGATAAATATGACTTTTATTATAACCCCTTTGTTCTAATCTCTCTGTCAAAACTTCTGCTTCCTTTTCAAAATCTTCTAGTTCTGTACAGTTCCGTTTAGTCCTGAGGAATTGCCAAGCTGGAATGTTGTTTGTCACGTGTAAAGGGCGGCAGCTATTTGCAAGCAAGATGGTATTACCATCTATTTCCTTGGGATATAAATTATTTTTTAAGCTGCCACATTCCTTTTTCTTAGTTTCTAAATCTAAAAAGATAATAGACTCACTAGAACTAGTAGTTGTGAATCTAAGATGAGGATTAGTACTGTGCAAATAATCTATAAAAGCAGTAAGACTATTTTCATTTCCCTGCCAGATAATTAAAATGTTGTCAATATAGCATTTCCATGTCATTAAATTCTTATTAAACTTATTTGACTCATTATTAAATACAAAATTCTCTTCCCATTTTCCAATATACAGGTTAGCCAGGAAGGGGCACAAGTATATATATATATACATATATATATATATATATATATATATATATATATATATATATATATATGTAGAGAGAGAGATATTATATATATATATATATATAGATAGATATATATATATAGATATATATATATCTATATATATATATATATAGATATATATATATCTATATATATATATATCTATATATATATATATAGATATCTATATATATATACATATATATATATATATATATATATAAATAGAGTGCAGTAGCACCCCTATATTAGATTTTTTTTTTTTTAAGTTTTTGCTGACCGGGTAAGTGCACTAGACAAATCCTGCCTATTTTCAGGCATGACCCGGGGGAGGGGGATACAGATGAATGCCAACTGACCTTGAACCAGATTAAACTGTTGGTGATATTTTTAGTGAATGAGGGAAATTTGGCCAGGACACCGGGGAAATTCCCCTACTCCTTTCGATAAGTTCCATGGGATCTTTAACATCCATCTGAACTACCACCAATCCAGGCAGATGGGACCTCGGTTTAACATCTCATCTGAAAGACGGCACCTCAGAAGTGCAGCACCCCTCTCATGCTGCACTACAGTGTCAGTACTGGGATAGTAACCCAAGTGCCAGATGTGGGTTGAGTAGGCTTTTTAATATTAAACCTCAACTTGTGCACTTTAATAACTTTGCAACTGTTCAACAGATTTGCTCAATGGTTTGCATGTGCAATCTCCTAGGGTAGGGCTCTTGATGTGCCATGTTTTGTTCAAATTGGATTCATGGATTCTAAAATCCAGATAGCGAAAAAACTCTGGAAATGTGTCCATTTTTCAGATTTTTTCCCAGAGACGCTGTTGAATTATGGTCTGCAATTTTTATTGTATAAAGAACTTGGGTGACAGAACAGGTCAGCATTTATTTGGTGAAAAAATATTTATCTGTTCCAAAGTTATAGCATTTTTAATGTCCCATTATTTTCAATGGGGTTTTCATTTTTCAAGATAGAGGAATGGAACAAACATGGGTCTATTTTTGTGAGGGAGCAATCCTAGGTCCCCAGAAAAAAAATTCTTTTTCAATAGCCGCCATCTTGTTTTTTCATTTTGCCCCAAAATAAACTGTCATAAGTCTGCCCAAGGATGTCTGTGTGAGACATCAAAGTATGTTTGTTGCTCATTGGAAGTTGATGAGCAGTTCTTTGTGGTTCCCAACATCTGTATGCCCCTAGATTTTTTTCTATCAGCTTTTTAAATAATTTTTCATCACTCGCTAACTTCCTTTATTGCCATTCCTTGTTCATGATGCGATAAAGGAAATCAGCTTATGAAAAAGGATTTCCTCTTTTCATGACCAGATGACCCTTCTGATGACCAGATGGCCATGGTCGGAAAGAGAAATACTTTTTCACCAGATGATTTTCTTTTTTGCATCACGAATAAGAAATGGCAAAAAAGGAATGTGAGTGATGAAAAAGGATTTTTCCATGGCTAGCTGGTCATGAAAAAGGATTCATGGCATCTGGTTGTGAAAAATGGGGCCACCTGGTCATGAAATAGGATTCTTTTTTGCCACACAGAATCCTTTTCTGACACTGGCAAAAAAGGATTTTGCCTAGTGGAAAAGGAGTCTGCCTGGAGAAAAAGGATCCTTTTTTGTCTGTTTTTTCTTCTTTTTGTGAAACAAATACATTTTTTATATGTTGACCCCCCAGCCAAAAATCTCTGGTGCTAGTGGCACACCCCCACCCTGTTTTTTTATATATATATATATATATATATATATATATATATATATTAGAGGCAAAAAACTTAGTTTAATGCACCAGTTAGGGTTGTTCCACATCAACAAAAGTGAGGAGATTCAGTGTTAGGGTTGAAAACCCCCCTTGGACCCCCCAGTCCATCCCCCCAACCGGCATTGAGGTGCGTGTTGGGGTTGTTGGTCCTAACTCTCACCCCATCACATGTGTAAAGAAGCAGAGGTATAGGAGAATGGGGTGAGAGTTAGGACTGATGACCCCAACGTGCACCCCGTTGCTGGTTGGGAGTGTGGGTTGGGGGTCCAAGGGGAGTTTTCAATGCTAACACCAAATTTTCTCACTTTTGTCACTGTGGAACAATCCCAACAGATGCATTAAATGGAGTTTTTTCCTCTAATTTCTCTTTGTTTTGAGAATGATGATGACAAACAGTGAAAGTAATGCAGCGGCAGGAGCGTAGGGCCCTTTGGGCCCCACATTCCCACCACGTGATGTCTTGTGACATGGTAATAGGAACAGCAACACAAACAGAAGTGCCAGCAGTGGCGCACATGGTAATGGAAACATAAATGGTAAAGGAATCGTTAATAGAAATGCAAGCACAAACTGACACCAAAGCGAACCGTGAAGCAAACGGACATTGAAGCGCATATGAAAACACAACTGGTAATGCGAACAGTGATGGCAGCAGTATTTTAAATGGAAATGTTAAGTGTCACAGCAAAAAGAATACAAAAGGGAACAGAAACAAAAATGCGAATGCAAGCCCACATGTAAATGCAAACCGTAATGCGCACAGCCATGGTACCACAATAGTAAATGCAAATGGTAAAGTTAACATGAAGAATAATGCCAAAGGAAATAGAAACTGAAATGGGAATGGGGGTGCATACGGAAATGCAACCCATAACGTGCATGGTCACGGAACTGCAATTGTTAACGTAAATGGTAACCGTAACAGCAACAATAACACCAAAGGAAAGAGAAATGCAAATGCAAGTGAGTACAGAAGTGCAAACCGTTACGTGCATGGTCATGGTACCGCAATTGTAAATGCAAATGGTAACAGTACCAGCAAAAATAATGCCAAACGAAACAGAAACAAAAGAGAAATGCAAGTGCATATGAAAATGCAAACCGTAATGCACATGAATGGTACCACAATTGCAAATGAAACTGGTAATGGCAACAGCAACAATAACGCCAAATGACACAGAAATGCAAACCTTAACGCACACGGTGGCATAGACGGTAATGGTGCGACAAACAGTAATGGAAACGCAACTGGAAATGCTAACTGGCACGGTAATGAAAGGGCACACCCTTCTTTTCCCCAAAAAATGCATTGGAAAACACAGTGAAAATAAAGAATGTACACATAACAATGGGTCTCGGAGCAGAAAATGAGGACTTGGAATATTGAATTGCTTATATCTCAGGAACCGAATGACATGGAAAAAAATGTAAATTTCATATGAATTATGACTTTCCTGGCTAGTTTTGTACTTAGCCCTCAAAAGGGGGCTAAACAGTTTTGCAACGAAAAGTCCGTATCTCGCACCATTTCCGAGATACGGGGCCCGAAAGATGCAAAGGATGCCATAATGATATCCAATGGGAAAAAGCGCTAACTTCAGAGTGCCATCACTGTGCCGCCCTGTAATATTTTTTTACCAAACCACAAAAAGGCACATCAGTTGGATGTTGGCTTTCTTCCCTCCAAATTTTAGCCCAAAAGACTAAACCATCATTTTGCTGCAGGGCGGCAAAGGATTCCTGTAATGCGGGGGAACGCCATAATGTTATCCTAAAAAGCATCAACTTTGGAGTACTGTAACTTTGCCGCCCTGTAATATTTTTTCACCAAAGCACTGAAAGGCACATCTATGAGATATTGGCTGCGTTCCCTCCAAATTTAATCCCAAAAGACCAAACCGTTCTTTTGCAGCAGGGTGGCAAAGAATTGCTGTCATTTTGTCATAGCCTGGAAAAGTAGTGTCACAATTTGAGAAAGCTTTCGGCAAAATTTGACACATTTGTGAGTGCGACACTACTTTGTGAAAGTACTTTTTCCAGAAACTTGAAAAACATATTTCTAGGGTGTTTAACCCTACAGTTTCTGCAGAAAATTCCCCACATTTTTGGGTAAAATATTCCGCAGTTTTCCAGTGGCCCTGCTCATATGCAATCTATGTCATATTGCTGACATCTTACATTGTAGGCCCTATACCAAAAGTCTGTATTACAAATAAGAAGTCTGTAACATTGTACTTACCTTCTATTATTATTCACTGCTGCTCTTCTGAAAACCTGTGTATATTGTAAATTTAATGTTTTGTCAATGTCTGAGGGAACTGACTGTTGGACTATAAACAGTGTTTATATTGTAAATATTCATGTCTCTGTATACTGTTCATTTCTCTGTACACTGTCCTGTTTATTGCTTGTACAAGGGAAAACCTTGAAAATGAGCTTGCTCAACAGATCTTATCCCTCCACAATATACTTTTCCCTCCAAAATAAACTTGAACTTGAACTTGTTAACCATTTTGACACATTGGTTTATTACCTCCTCCATGGCTTTCTTCAGGTGTTCTTACTGCTCAACTCCCCCTCCTATTTCCCTCCTTGACAGGGCCTCTTTGATATACCTTCCCATTTTAGCAAAATCCACCCTCCTGCAATCTAAGACCTTTGCCTTTGTGTGGCTAGCTTGTGTCTCTGTCCCCATGCTAAACCATACTATGTGGTGGTCATTGGAACTCAGTTGACCTTCCACCTGGATGTCTGTGACTCTGTCCCCATTGGTCAGTATGAGGTCCAGAATCACACTGTCCCTGGTGGGATCATTCCCTAGATCTCTGAGGCTTTCTCCCTGGAGGGAGCAACAGGACTCATGGACATGTTCTCCTGATGGTGACCTGGAGTGTGATGAGGCTTCCACACCCTTTCGAATGTGTGCTGCATACACTGGACATCTGCACAAGCCATATGTGTTGTGCAGTGTCACAGCCAAGGCCACTAATTCAGGCTGTTAGACCAGCTCTGGCTGGTCAAAGCCCTGGCAGGACTTCTGGGTAGCAAAATCCCACAACAGATGATGGTGGAGCTGAGAGGTGGTGCAAGCCCCCTTACACCAGGGCACAGACTGCAAATCATTGCAAGCCAGGGGTATGGTGGTCTGGTGCAGGGAGTCCTGCTAGTACTATAAACACAGTTTAAGAATCAAGAATGATGCAAGGTATGGCACAATGTACCCCTTGCGTCATGTCTGTTTGATGCAGGCACCTTGCCTCATTCCCAGACCTTTGAAAATGGATCTCATAGTGTATAGAATATATTCCAATATGATGCACCTGAAATAGTCTGTTGAAAAAAGTAAAGACGACTAATGAAAGTAAAGCACTCTACATACAAAAGAATTATGGATCTGTTGGTTGTTGGGTTATTCTGGCACAGTTGTTAAAAAAGCATTGTCCAGTGCCAGTGTTGCTTGTTTGTACAGTATTTGCTGTGTAGATGTGCACATATAGTGTAGTAGTTAAAGTGAGCAAATTAAAAAAAAATGTGTACCAGATTTAAAAGTAAAATTGTCATGACTGGGAAATGAAGAGGTTCACAAATAACTTTGTTATTTTTTTAGACTGTGACCCTGAATTTTATATTTTGTTATCTGGCCAGAATATGAACATGATAGGTGCCACTTATCAAATTCCACCCAAAATTTGATTTGGAAGAATAACTGCAAAAACAAGTTTGAGAGAAAGATTTGAAAATGAAGTTTGCAATTTTCATAAGGTGGAAGGGGGGGAACTGGTTATGTTGAACATGTGGGTTCACAATGTAAAAAATTATCAACGTTTTCAGTAAATTTTGAATAATGTCAATGCTTCTTCATAACTTTATTTATTGAGATTTTATACCCAAATTTTCAACACAATATTTTTATTATGCCACCTCATGATCAAGGCAGGTGTACTGTTTTAATCCTGTCTGAAAGGTAGTTTTCCGGAGTGACTGTGAAAACATACTTCTGAGAGGAATTGAAAGGTACACTGGCCTTATTCATGAGGTGGGGAAAAAAGGCTGTGTTGAAAATTCAAGGTGAAAATGTTAAAAAAAAAAGGATGCAGTTCAAAATGCATTTTTAAGCCACCAATCAGACTTACCTTATTTTAAATCTGCTTGCAGTCAGGCGTGGTAGGGATATGATCTTCAGTGGTCACATAATTACTTCATGGGACCCCAGTTATGTAACTGAGGAACTGGGGCTATGTGCGGTGGTGGGTGCTGAATGGGGGCTTGGGGGCTAGAAGACATTGCTGGATGGTTTTCTTTTTTTAGGCTATAGAAGAAAAGAGAAATGACAAGGGGCCTGGCACTGGGGGATTGGGCACCCAAGTGTTGGTGCATTGTTAGGTAACATTGGGAGTTGGGCACTCAGGTGTTGCATAGTGTGGTGAGGGAGTGTGTTGTTAGTTGGCACCAGGGATTGGGCACCTAGGTGTCATAGTGTATCGGGGATGTTCTTTGTTGCCACTGTGGGGGTGGCACCAGACATATGCAGAGATGGGGAGGAGGAAAGGAGTTGGGGTTAGACACCTGCCAACTATAACGCTGTAGGACAGGGAAACAGCATTGTGATTCAACACTCTTTGCCAGAAGTAGTATAGCACAGCATTGGGTGGGGAGGTACTCGGACAGAGGAAGGGCGGGAGGGAGGAGGGAGTGTTTTTCAATAGATGAGTGGTGGGAACTGTTGGACATGTTTGATCATCCACTGCCTATAATATGTAGTGCTACATTGGGTCTGACAGGATCAGAAGTACAGTGCTGTAGAGGGGAAAAATGATGGTGGATTAGACACCTTTTACCAGTAATGATATACTGCATGGAAAGAGGGAAGGAGTGTTTTTTCAACAGATTAGGGGACCTGTGGTGGGATTGAGCAACCACTGCCAGTAATATACAGTAGTATTGCCATGTTGGGATCAACAGACTGACAAGTACCGCTGAGCAGTATAGCTGACATGGTGGCCAGAGGCAGGATGCAGCTGTGGCTGTTGTGCAACATCTTTGCTATTCCAGGGATGGCAGGGAAACAAAGCACTGTAGAGCATCAATGAAGTGGAAGGAATTGCACAGGAAACAAGATGTAGGATGTACAAGCTGCACGGGAAAACCGACTTCCAGCTTGCATTTTCCAGCCTTGTGATTGGCCAAGCATTTCAAAGGGAAAAGTAGAGAGTAGGAGGAAGTGGGGAGGAGACTAGCTGATCTGAAGTTTTATTTATTTATTTATGTATGTATGTATGTATGTATTTATTTATTTATTTATTTAAGTCTAGGATTACAAATACCTTTGAGCCGGGGCTCTTTTACAAAGATTCCACGTCAGTGAATACAGCAAGACAGCATGACAAAAGTATAAGCATGACAGTGATAATAGTCTAAAACATGTTTTTACAAGGAATATATAAAACACAAGAAAAACAAATAAAACACGTGAATTGGGGAAAGTAAACAGAAGGACAGTGAAAGAAGTGTGAGGGGGTAAGGGAGCACAAAAGGAAGCAGTAGTAAGAGATGGTCGTGGAGAAGGAAAGGATAAGGAGTGGGGGGGGAGAGTTGTGATAGGTGGAGGAGGGTTAAGCCCAAAAAATCCCTCTCACAGCTTAGACTGATCACAGAATGCTTGCTAGCCTTTGGCAAGCAAATATAAAAAGGAAAATGTTAATACAGCAACTAGAACTGCTGTTGTAAAAATAATTCTTGACTTTATTGTTCTTCAGAGGTGTAGATTCACAATCCTGTCTGAAAGGATAAAGAGAAAGAAGCATGAAGCCTGTCTCCTAAACATTTGCAAAAGTGGTCAGTCATTAGTGGTACAATGATGGCATCAGCTTTCTAGTTTAGTGAAAAGAAGAAGGATGATACACAGTCACTAAATACTAGCACTAAGTGGTCGCAATGGTCACTTACTGTTAGTTTCTCATTTTGCACCCCAATCATATTGCAAGACATTTTCTGTGTGGTTGCCAAAAGAATTATGAACACAGAAGGAAATGGACATAGGCTGGCACTGAAATGTTCATGACACTATGGTAATGAGCCTCTGAGACATGCTCATATGACCCTTGGCCCCACTGTCCATCTGCCCTGTTGAACTATTACAGGCTGTTCTACAGGGGGCCCATGCTTGTGAACCAGAACCAAACTTTGGATAAGAGAAAGGGTTAGGCAGCACAAAGTACCAGCATTTTTTGAAAATAAGAGATAGGCGGGGGGGGGGGGTCCACTGGAAATATTGCTGGAGTGCTTCAGGGGGACACATGACTACCAGGGAAGATGACTGGATGCCACAGACACCAGACCACAACAAATCATTAAGGTTGGGGACATAAACAGCTGTTGTGCAATGTTACTAGAGTACTGTTAATGGCAGAGATGGCTAAAGAGAGGGGAACATCTGGCGTAAGGATGCTGGATTTCAGGAATGCCAACCTTAACATGACGAGGAAAGTGGTACAGGGGTTCCTGTGCAAAATTCAACCAGGAATGGACACACAACAAAGGTGGGAACTAAGACAGGGGATAGTGGAGGCAACAAAAACCTGCTGTAGGGCCCAGACTAAGAAGGCTAAGGGAAAGAAACCCAGCTGGATAAGCAAAGGGGTGTTAGACAGGGTGAGGAGGAAGAGGGCAACTTACAGGAGATACAAAAAAATCAGAGGGGGGGGGAGGAGGATAAGGAGGAATATCTGCAAGAAGCAAAAGAAGTGACATGGGGAGTGAGGAGAGCCAAGGCAGCACGAGAACTCAGGCTGGTGCAGGGCATAACGCAAGGGGAAAAATACTTCTTTAGGCATATCAGGGAGAAAGGAAGCTGTAAGGACCAAATCATAAGAAATAAGAAGGGGGGATGGGTGGAAGAGGGGGGTGAAAAGGCAGAAGTGCTCAACGATTACTTCTGTTCAGTCTTTATGAAAGAAAGGGAAGGGCACTACCCATAGTTGGAGGGAGGATAGAAACAGATGGGGTAGGAATGATGGATGGAGAAATCACAGTGGGGAGGGTACTGGAGGGGTTAAGGGCATTGAGGGTGGACAAGGCACCAGGACCTGATGGAATACATTCAATAGTGCTGAAGGAGCTGGCAGAGGTCCTGGCAGGACCCTTGGCAGAATTATTTAATTCATCTCTAGACACAGGATGCATACCCCATGAATGGAGACAGGCTCACATGGTTCCCCTCCACAAGAGTGGACCCAAGGATGAACCAGGGAAACTATAGGCCAGTAAGTCTAACATCCATAGTGGGGAACCTAATGGAGACCATCCTAAAGTAGAGGCTAGTGGCTCTACTGGAGCTGAATGGGGTGCAGAATAGGAGATAGCATGGCTTCTCAAGGGCAGGTCATGACAGACCAGCCTGGTGGAATACTATGACTGGGTGACTAGGCAAATTGATGGGGGACATGTAGTGGATATCCTATACCTAAACTTCAGTAAGGCCTTCAATTCAATACTGCATGGGAGACTTGGAAGCAAGCTACAGAGCACTGGGGCAGGAGCAAAACTGGTGGGGTGGGTGGAGAACTGGCTTAAAGATAGGCAGCAGAGGATGATGATAGGTGGGGAATACTCATCCCCTAAGCCTGTGACAAGTGGTGTTCCACAGGTCACAGGAGTTGATGTTGGGCCCAGTGCTGTTTGGCATATTTATTGCAGACATCTCAGAGGGCATCAGCAGCAAAATCAGCATATTTGTGGATGACACCAAGATGGAAGCAGTGGTGGAAGACCAGGTTGGGTGGTGGAGGCTACAGGAGGATCTGGCAAGGCTATAGGCATGGTCTGACAGTTGGCAGCTGGGGTTCACTGCAAAGAAATGCAAGGTTCTGCACTTTGGAACAAAAAATCTGAGGGGAAGCTACCATCTGGGGGGGGTGCGGCTGGAGGTAACAGAAGAGGAGAAGGATCTGGGGGTACTCATCACGGGATCAACGAACAATTCTGTGTAATGCAGAAAGGCAGCAGCAGCAATGGCTAAAAAATGCTGGGGTGCATTGCAAGGGGCATTACCTCGAGAAGAAGGGAGGTTATTCTGCTGTTATACAGATTGTTGGTTAGACTCCACTTGGAATACTGAATGCAGTACTGGCTCCCATACCTAAAAAAGGATATTAGGCTGCTGGAGAGGGTGCAGCATAGGGCAAAGAAGATGATTCAGGGCCTGGGGGAATTGCCATATGAGGTCAGACCAAAAGAGTTAAACATGCACACAATGGAGGAGAGGAGGGACATCACTGAGACCTTCAAATATATGAGGGGGATAATCAAAACAGACACAGTGGGTCTATTCAGGAGGACGATGGGGAGAGACACTAGGAGCCATGACATGAGATTGGAGAGGGGTAGATTCAGGAGGGAGGTGGGGCTTCATTTCTTTATGGGGAGGGTGGTGGCAAAGTGGAACGCACTACCGGCTGAGGTGGTGACATCTAACACAGTGGAATGCTTCAAGAAGGGGTGGGACAGGGCAAAGGGGAGGGTATAAGGAGGGAAGGGGTGGAGCAGCTGCTGAATAGAGAGCTAGCTGAAATCTTGAGAAGCTTAGATAGACCAGGGTGGCTTTTTGCTGCTGGCAACTTTCGTATGTTTGTCTGTTCGTACACTACCATACGCAGGCCATTCAGCAGCCTTGCATCAGTATGTTAGTATGTTCAAACCCCTGTTTGCACCCAAAACATCAAGAGCAAATGTTTTAATTTTGATACCAAGCTTCACTGTCATGGGGCTCTTCTACCTACGCAATCACAGGAATCCAACTGTAGGCATTTCAAAACTGTGTGTTGGCACTGAGGTGTAACTGTACACCAAATAAATACCGCAATGCTTTTGGCAGATGTGTATGGGGACATGTCTTCTGTATAGTTTCCTTTATCTCTGTTGGATTTTATTTATTTATTTGTCATTCATTCTTTCTTTCAATTATTAATTAAAATTGTAGTCCAGCAGAGACCAGAAGAAAATAAATAAAACCTTTATAGACTTTTATAAAATTTGTAGAAAATATCCTGCGTTTTGATTGGCTACGAGGTACCAGTTGCTGTGCCCTAATCAGGGCATATACTGGCAACTGACACTACTTATGCCAAGCAAAATGAATCACAGTGTGAAATCACTATGTGGCACAGCTCTCCTGCTGCATCAGATGGCTCCACAACAGTTTCACCACCACAACGGTGCCACCAACAGGTAAACAGCATAAACTGTGTCCAATATCGCCCCCCCCCATTCTTACACCACAAGAATTTTTCCATATTTTTTCCTCTCATTTAGTTTATTTCACCACTTGTTTTCCATGCCAAGTGTATGGCTCTTACTCTCACTGCTAGAAACTGCACGCAAGAAGCAGTCACCATTTCCCAAATATGAAATCTACAGACCATTTCATTCCCATCATCTGCAGTCTGGTCTGTAGTCTCCAGTTTACTGTGCACTCACCCATCTCCATGAGAGGACAATGAATTGAAATAAACTCAAACTTCCCTACTGGCAACAGCAGCACAGAGCACATCTAATGGTTTCTAAAACCGTGAAACAGGAAACCGCTCTGTATGGCGGCTGATGACAGACATGCTCGTTCAGAGTCAAGTGGGCCAGTCAGTCTAAAGGCAACAGATAAACTGAAGTAAGGAAACACATATTTTAAAAAAACTCAAGAGACACAGACAAAATGTTATTTCCATATTTTTTTTTGGGGGGGGGGCAAGAAACACATCACTGTAACCACAGAACCAGATATTGGGCACACATGCTTGCTGTAAACCGAAACTTAGCAAGCAGACAATCACTCCTCTGAGAACTAAGAAAAGCAAGAAATGTGAAGAAAAATGTAAAATAACCACATTGTACAAGATTTTGAGTGTGTGGCTGTGGAGTGTAGAGGCAGACAGACACAAATGGCTTGCGCTGACTTTTAATTAAACAGCTCCATTCCAACACAGTAAGGACTACTTTTTCTCATTTTCTACTGATATGATCAACCAACTGTTTTTACTCTTTTTGTGTACACTTTTCCTGTGCATTTTTAATTGATTTCTTTACTGGGGGACCCATTTTATAAGCGTAATAAGACACTCCGAGGTGTGGGTTATGGCCTGATAAGAGCACTTCCCAGGTGCTAAAGGCACTTGGTGCAAGCACCTCATGCCTCATGATGCATCTGGGACATGCTCTTATCAGGTCATAACCCACACCTCATTGTGTCTTATTGCTTGCTTATGACAGCCTTTTTGACATGCAGGTCAATCCCCCAGAGGAGGAGATGCAATGTTTTGCAGATAGACTTGCTTCCCAAACTGAATCCATCACAGAGAGACAATCTGGACAGACTCTTCACTGAAAAGGAGATGGTCACAGTGCCAGCAGGCATGCAGGTCAGTAAGGCACCAGGAAGTGATGGACTCATAGCTGAGTTCTTTATTATATTTCAGAAGGATATCCTAAGGCCCCAAATAGATGCTTTACCTGAGGCCTGCAGCACCAGAACACTTCCCCACCTCTATGCGAATAGTATAGATTTTGCTGCTCACAAACCATTGAAGGATCCCTTAAAGTGTGGCATCTGCTGGCTAATATCCTTAGACACGACTGACTGCAAACTTTTCACAAAAATTATCACAGAAATGGTAGAGGAAATCATCCCATAATTGATCGAAAAAGACCAGGTAGGCTTCATCCTGGATTGCCATGGCACCGATAACACCAGATGGTTGTTCAACTACCTCATCTGACATCCTTTAAGTGCCATCCCCGTGGTGCTACTTTCACTCAATGCAGAGAGAAGTCAACTGTGTGAAGTGGAGCTTCCTTTTCCACACCATAAAACTGTTTGGTTTTGGACTAATAATTCTTGAATAGATATCAACATTATATTTCAGTGCCTCTGACTGTTTGGTTTTGGACTAATAATTCTTGAATAGATATCAACATTATATTTCAGTGCCTCTGCAGCAGTTACAACTAATGGAGTGCTTGCCCTGGCCTTCACATTGTGGTGAGGCACAAGACAAGGCTGTCTTCTCTCCCTCCTGCTGTTTATTCTGTCTTTGGAATCCCTATTACAGGTGATCAGATAACCCACATAGGTACATGGGATCAGCCTGGGGAAGAACACAAAGCCCTTGTATTATGTGGATGACATTATACTGACTTTAAGCCTAAAGAGTATATCCCCTGAGCTATTAAAGTTAATAAAAAAATATTGAAAGTTATCAGGATATGACATGAACATCACTAAGGCCCAACTCCTTCCCTCTCAATGCTTTACAGCCACACCAACTGGATTCCCTTGAAATCTATCAGTGGCACAGGAAATGTTGAAACACCTAGGTATCAACTTTTTCTGGGATTTGAACAGAATGGAGAGACTGAATGTAGAGTCACTCTGAAATGCCATATAGAAGTATATGGCCAGATGGAATCACCTGCACCTAACACATTGAGGAAGAGTCCATGCATATAAAGATGGTGGTTCCTAATATTATATATGTACTATACAACATCCCAATTGCCTTAGGCCTGAAACAATAGCAAAACTGCACAGGGACTTGTTCTCATTTTTCTGGGGGAAGGTCCTATAAGACTGATTCATAAAAAGCACACAAAAGTGGTTTCTAGAAGGGTATTGTACCTACCTGATTGCAACCTCAGAGTGTGTGCCCAATTCATACACCAGCTAACTAATGTGGGAATATACTCTATGACAGGTCTACATCCTAAATGGGTCCACCGTGAGACGGCTGTGTTGTGGTCACTCATGGCCAAAGCCGTCTGATTCTACAAAGTCCTGCAAAATCCTAAAAATCATGCCACCATCAAATACTTAAGTTCAATATGGTGCCACAGTGCAAAACTAACAGGATGGTCCCCAGGCACTGCCTCCAACTTCCATTTATGGGACAACAAGAACCTTCAGATAGGGAGGAAGGACACTGTCATGAAAAGATTTGTAGGACATAGGGATACTGATCCTACTAGATCTGATGGATGTAACCAGTGGTTATCTAAAGTCCTTTCAACAACTAACGGTACAAGACTCCTTGCCCGACAGCCACCACTGATGATATCTGAAAATGAAGCATGCCCTCACTCCAGTTATAGGCTATCATTACAAGCCCCCCAAAACTTTCTCCAAGCAACCTCACTCTGTACCCAGAGGCAACAATACAAAGGCAAGCTGAATATATACTGTATAGGACCCTGGGAAGCCAATAGGTAGGCAGCTTCAAGACAGGTTGGAATAGAGTTATAGGGAAAATAAGGGCCAAGGGAAGGGTGAATAGTACTCAAGATGTATACTATTAGTCTATATTGCTAATGTAGTTTGTCCCATATGATTAGTGTATGATTTTATGTCATCAACCTACTCATATTGCTTTTTTCATTATCTGAATTTTAATATCTCAATTTATGTATACTATGAGTTCTAAATAATGTATTATTTATGTTGCATCTTTATAATTTCTCTAATAAAAATCTTTAATGGAAAAAGGGAAGGGTGAATGGAGGGGAAGGGTGGATTGGGGAGGTGGGCAGGGTCAGTAGCTTATGCTGAGGACCCTGCAGTATGAGCAGACTAGATAGACTTACTGGCCTTTTTCTGCTGTCTTTGTTATATGTTCATATGTATATCCCTGGACACATTTTTGTTCTCCACATTCATCCACTACTTTGATAAAATCCCAGGCTGTGGCAGCCAGCCCACTATGCTTGTGAATTCCATCCCCAAAAACATTTGAGTATTAATATTTTGCCCACAAGATGTAACTGATTCTTTATTCCCCAATAAAAAATTCCAGGAAGCCAGTCCCAGCCTGCCAATTTCATCTCTCTCTGTCATCATCAGTACTACACACTAGTTTTGAGTATTGTCTCACAACCACATAATAAACTGTTTACCAATAAAATCCAAAGCAGTGGGCCTCAGCTTGCCAATTCCATTCCCCCCAACATCACACACACACATATATATCACTGATCTGTATTCTGTACCTCCCTCCCAAAAAAATCCCAGGCAGTCAACCCCAGCTTGGCAATTCCTTTCCTCCCTTAAACATTTTTAAGTATGCTCTTCACAGGAGACAATCCATTTTTTTCCTCCTTATTCCTTGCCTGGCCCGCTGTCAGTTTTTCAACACCCTGCATTTTAAATTTACTTTTAATCTATTTTTTATACTTTATTCCAAGCCTGGCCTACCGATCACACAAACCCCTTCATTTTATATACACTTGTAATCTATGTTTTTATCCTTATCCCAGGCTGGTCTCAGCTGGCCAATTCTACAACCCAATGGAAAGATAACATCTGATGACAGAATGAGACCCAAAGTTCATATACTCTGCCCTTACTCTGCTACCTTACTCCACTATCCTTTTAAATATACTTTTTATCTATTTTTACTTTTTTTTTCTCATTAACCTTATCCCATGCCTGACCTACCTATCCCACAACCCCCTTCTATTTTAAATATTAATTTATTTAGACAATTTGGAAATGCACATTTGAGCTTAAAGCTGATTTACAAAGGTTCCTCATCAGAAAAAGATGAAGGAGGAGAAAACTAATAATATATACAGGAAGGAGGGAGTTGAAGAGAACAGATGCAGCTAACAAGCTTTGCCTGGAAAACTTTATACAGTATAATATGCAATTACATTCACTTTAAACAAAGTCTACATAGACAATATACAGTTACATTCACAGCTAGTGGTAGCCATACAGATTAAAATACAGAGCCACCACAGATATATGTGGTGTAGTCTCAGCAGAGTGGAGGAGGAGGTAGTAGGTGGAAGAGGGGGAGAACAGTGAAAAGGGAAGGCAAGTATGAGAGGAAGCGTTAAAGTCACCAGCACCATCTGGGTTGGCAGCAAAAGACTGCAGAGGTTAGGGACAAGCCATGGCAGGGTTTGAAGCGAAAAGTTAGATGGATGTCAAGTCTAACAGTTGTAGTGTTCTGGTGGGATTAGGAAATTCTGGAGTTCTGTTTTGAATTGGCCAAGGTGTGCATGGTTTGTGATAGCATAAAGAAGATCATTTAGCCAGGTAGGGGCCCTAACTGGCTGCCCAGTGAAGTCTTCTGGAAAGGCTACATCAGGGCATGCTTTGTTACTCTCCTGGTGGAATGCAGGGAGGGGACAAGCTAGAACAGTGCCTTTATGGAAGGATGTGCAAGACCCAGTAGGGCCTTCCTCCCTAGTAGGCAGGTCTGGAGCATGATTCAGTCATGAAGGGGAAGCCATTTGGTCCTAAAGTAGAGATTGCGTGTGTGCAAGAGATGGTCAGCATCAAGCACAAATCTACACGCCTTAATGAGAGTTGGCTGGACTCAGTGAAGGGTGGTTTCTGAGGCTGCACTGTAGGCCCGCATTACCATAGTCAAGGACTGGGAGGATAGTACCACTGACAGCCATTAACCTGGCTTCTGGTGTGAGGCAGAACCGAAGCCTATATAGTGCCCCTAGCTTCCTGTTGGCAGCAGAGGTAGTATTGCCAATGTGTTCATCAAATGATAGAGCCTCATGAATTGTGATCCCTAAGTATTTGAAGGACTTTACCTGCTCTAAGTCAGTGCCAGAGCTGTTTGATATTATGAATGAGAAAGTTTCTTTACTCTTTTGTCACCCTGCGAAGAGCATCAACATTGTTTTTTTTTTTGCTGTTGAGTACTAGTCTAGTAGATTATTTTTAAACCAATCCTGTAGCTGTTTGAAATTGTTTTGTAGATTCCTGGTGAGTGCTTCCTGGCAGGAGTCTCGGGAGAATAATACAGTGTTGTCTGCATAAAGCAGGACTTTAGTTATTGAGCAGGCATCTGGAAGGTTGTTCACAAAGAGGCTAAACTGAAGGGGCCCAGTATGTAGCCCTGTGAGACCTCTACTGTGACCTCTCTGGTCACAGAAATGTGACCTTTGATTTTAACTTGCTGTGAGTGCCTATTCAGATAGCTACAGAACCCGTTAACTGTATCGGCAGAGAGGCCTAGGCAGCCTAAACTGTGGAGCAGGAGCTGGTGATCCACCAAGTCAAATGCCTTGGTTAGGTCAATTAAGATTGCACCAACCAGATGACCCTGGTCGAGCGACTCATGTGTGAAATCAGTGAACTCAATTAGGGCAGTATTAATGCTGTGCATCTTGCCGAAGCCATGCTGTTAGGGGCATTGAAGGTTGTATTTATGTAGGTGGTCTGTGAGTTGGTCAGCAATGATTCTTTACAGTGCTTTGGAGAACAGGGATAGGATTGAAATGGGCCTGCAGTTGGATAATAGTGATCAGTCTCCTCCTTTTAGCACAAGGGTAACCAGCACAGTTTGCCATCTTAAGATAAATTCAGAGAGATGGAGCAACAGGTTGGAAAGCTTAGTGATGGGTTTGATAACCTCTGTGAGTGTGATGTAGATTAGTTTCATGTCAATCCCATTGCCCCCATCCTTGTTTTGCCCAAAACTCTCACTAGATAGTTTCTAGTTACTAGTTTTCATAGTAGTCACCTACCTAAAGAAAAAGTTGGGACATTGTGTGGTGGTGAGTGATTGTTCTGTGGGTGATGTGACTTGGGAGACAGCAGCCTCCTTGTGGATGAAAACTGTGCTGTAGTCTGCGAATACCCTATTAAAAATATTAGCAATGGTACTGTCCTCAAGGATGATTTCACCATCGTGGTTTAGCATTTTGGGGGATGTCTTGTCATCATCCCTAGCAGGTTCATGATTGAGGCCCAGAATTTCTTCCCATCACCTCAATGCTGTAGTTGTTGGTTCTTATAGGATGTAGCCTTGTCTTGTCGAATAGCCCAAGTATACTTGTTGCAGGCTACTTTGTAGTTTTGGACATCCACGAGTGACCATGTGGCTCTGGCCCGGTGCCAGATATTATCCCGTTGATGCATCATTTTGAGAAGGGAGGGTGTATGCCAGTCCATGCTCCTGTTTTTTATCATCTTCTTGTGGTATTGGGCAAACATGTCTGCTGCCATGTTGATGTGTGTGACGAGGAACTCATGGGCATTGTCAACGTTGGAGCACAAGTTCAGAAAACTCCAGTCAATTCCTGTGAGGTAGAGTATATCTTGAAACCTGCCGTTGACCTATTTCTGATTACCCTGTTATACACCAGTCTAGGAGGTAGCTTTAATTGCATTGATGACCATCCACATTGGATGGGTGAGTGGTCACTCAGTGCATTTGGAATTACCTTGACCTCAGTCTTTCAGGGTGTGAAATTAATACCCAATTGATTAGCGTGCTTGTGCCCATGCAGTACTTCTAATCTATTTTTTCAGCCTTTTCCCAGGCCCAGCTGGCAAATTCTGCAACCTCCTATATAGAATCATAGAATATATTGGCAGAATGAGCCCAAAGGTTCGTGGAATATACTTTTACTTTACTATACTACCTCACCCCACAGACTTTTGAAATATACTTTTTATCAATTTTATTTCCTCCTGGGGTCACATGATGGTAGGCTAATGGCAAGATGCATTTCTTCTGGCTTCTCTGCAATGGCTGACTAAAAGTCATATTTTTGTCATCAACACTGAATTTAACTGTTTCTAATTTATTTATCCATGCTCTCCGCTGTGCCTGTATGGGCTGCAGATCTATATTTTTCTTTTAAACTGTGGCCACTAACCTGCAGGAAATAAAGACTGCACCACCGTTCAAAGAAGCTGGAGCTCGTTCACCTATCTCAAAATGCCTTAAAGAAGATCTGTACTCACCAGAGTCTCCAGAGTCGCATGAACCCCATACTGTTGATTCTTTTGCAAATGACCTTGCTACAATAAAAGAAGTGCTGTTTGAATTACTTGCAGACTTCTGCACAGTAAAGCTAACTCTTGAATTTTTGAGCCGTTACATTACAGACACCGAGACCTGAATTTCCTGGCTGGAAGATTGATCAAATAAGATTGAATCAGAGCTGGCTGAAATGTGGAGGAAATTACCCCATCTGGAGGAGCACCTGGAAGACCAAGAGTCTTGGAGCTGGAGGAACAATTTGATTATTTCTGGCATCCCAGAATGTGTGGAGGGTACCGATCCAATTCTGTATATCCAGCAGCTCTTGGAAAACCTGACTCGTCCCTCACCCTATGGACCCTGTTATATTATTGAAAGAGTGCACAATTCTCTAAAGCCTGTCCCCCCTCCAGGAGACAAACCGAGGATCTTTATTTTTCATCTCCTCAACTTTAGAGACAAAATTCATATCCTCTGTAAGGTGAGCAAAAGAAAAAAGCAATTATGGTGGAAAGGCTCAAGAATCTACATACTTAGTGATCTGAGCCCAGGCATTAGGACCCAGCAGCAGGCATATAAGGATGTCAAGAGTAAGCTCTTCACTGCAGGAATTATTTTTATTAGATATCCTGCCATGATTCATGTGCATACAAAATGCAGGTGAGCTTTACTTTAAATCAGTGGCGGAAGCACAGGCAGAACTTCCCAAGCACTTTCCCAATCTCTTCCCAGCTGTGTGTGCACCCCTCCTCACTATAAAAAAAACAATAATGGCAAGTGCATTGGATCTGCATCTTCTGATAGTGAAGTATTGGTAAAGTGGTACTACTGGCATTTTGTTTTGACCTTTCAGGCTTGGTCACAAATGGTGTTGCGTAAATCGTCACTTCCAGACCACTGTTGGTGCCTGTTTATTCTCTGAACTTTGGATTGCTCGGACAGATGGTCCTGGACTCTTATTTGGTCTCAGACTGTGCAGTATTTAATGGCTTGTTTCAATGGACATGGGCTTGTTGGACATTATACTGAATTTCAGGGTTATCCTAAGTGTTTGGACTTGAGTCTTTTCTGTTATAGGAGCCTGGGACACATACACTAAAACCAACCAAGAGCACTTTTTTTTGTTTTGTTTTCTCAGGATCGACTAACCTAGTCATCAGTGAACATTGAAGTGCACTCTTGGTGTGGCAGGTTGCTTGTAATACTGTACCTTCACTAGGATATCTGACTCCAGTCATAGGTGGATACAGAAGCACCCTCCTAGAGAGGCAGGCTACCTGTTAAACACTGTCACTGTTCTGGGAGCTGTACGGCTACTTATGTCTATGCTAAGCATTTCTTCTTTTTATGTATATGAGTATTATTATGGCTCATTTTCTTTATGCTACCATTCTGTTTGATGATCCCTGCATTTGCTTTCCTTTAAACATATAACCTTTTTCTTTCTTTACAATCACACTGCTTTTTACAGTATATAACCTTTTGTCATTGGGCCCGATTTCCTATTTAGGTGTTCCACTACTACCTGTGATTATCCATCCTTTATTTATTTATTAACTGTTACTGCATTATGCTTTGTTTCATGTTTTATTACTTGATGCAATATTTCCTTGTTTTTTTTAATGGGCTCCTCATTCTATATATTTTATTTGTGGTTTTATATTAGCTTACCAGACTCAGAGCATTTCTAACATTTACTTTGCCCTTGGTATTCGTCTGAGATATTTTTCACACCTAGCTATAATGCCATTTAGCTTCAGTTAGTGCTGTATGTTAGGGGTACTCTATATATGTTCGCTTAGTAAGTCAACTGGGAAAGCAGGGGGTGCTGCTAACTTTCAAATGATGTTGTTCTTTGTATGCCCATCAGGAGCTATTGTGGTGTTTCCTGGAGTCCTCATGCACTTGACCGCAGGAGCATGGCCGTAGGACTGGGGATAGTTATGGTACCCCAGTGGGTTACCATTGTAAATAGTTCCTTCTGGTGTTTCTATTTTGTTACACTCATATTGCTGAGTGTGGGGGTGAGAAGGGTAACAAATACTTGCTATATCTAAGTCTTTTTATTGGTCCTAGCTCCTAGTATGGGTGAGAGCAATTTTATTTCTCTTTGATCAGATGTTAAATAACAACTTGGAACATTAAAGGAGCACATTTAAAACTTATGAGATATCAAATTATTAAACATCTGGCCCACTGTGGGATACAGATTGCCTTTTTGCAAGAGACTCACTTTTTAGTATCTGAGTGTCTACTGTTTTGTAGAGATTATATAGGACACACTTTTGGAGTGGGAGACAGTAGCAGGAAAAAAATGCACCATTTTTCTTGTAGCACGGTCGGTGTCCTTTACTCATACTGTAGTGGTCAATGACCTGGCTTGTCAATATATCCTTGTACATGGACACTTAGGGCAAGCAGAGGTCCTCTTAGGGTCAATCTATGGCCCCAGCGTGGACTTATCATTGTTTTCTGTGGATCTTTCTATGGCCCTGTCCCACTTTTCACATTTGCCTATACTATTGTGTGGCAATTGGAATATTACTTTGACCCAGAACTTGACTGTGCTTATAAATCTTCCATGTGCCTCTCACTAGTGCAACATTCATTACATGAGATGATGGACTCCCTCAGGTTGTGTGACCAGTGGCATATTTTGAACCCCTCTTTAAGGAAATATGCTTTTTTCTTATTGGCCTATCACTCCCTATATAAATTGATTATTTTTGGATGAGCCAGTCCCTTTTGGTTGGCCTTCACTCATGTGATATCACTCCTAGGGTTTTGTTGGATCACTCAGTGGTCTGGCTACCCCAATCATGTGTATCTTTTTCAGAACATGATAACACATGGAAACTGAACAATCAATAACTGAAAGATGACCATGTAGTCCCACGTATTAAATAAACTCTTAAAAATTACATTAGTGAGAATTGGGGGACTATGGAACAGAGAGATAAAGAGTGGGTAGCAAGCAAAGCTGTACTACATGGGGAATTCCTTTGACATGTTACCAAAAAGAAATTAAATCTACCAAGAAAAGTTGTCATTGTAGTTATCTGCCATCCATAGTTTAGAGAGAATTATCTATCCTACAGAACAGCAGAGAAAAGAATCAGAAATTTACAGAGATACATATGCAGAGCTGTTAAGAGAGTGAGCAGAATAGGCAATATATAAGACAAAATCTAAACTGGTACATCGGGGGGGCAAAGTGGATAAATTAATGGCTCTTAGACTTCAGAGACAAGAAAACTGTAGGTTAAATAGACTTTGGAGACAAGAAAGCTCTAGGTTAATCCCTCACATACGCTCTCTAACAGATCAAATGCTCCATACACATCCTAGGGCCATTGTCCATGAATTCTATGTTTATTATAAAACATCATACTGACCCCCTTCATCTTCCATCTCCCAGGACATTACTAATGACTACCTAGCCCAGATCTCTCTACCCACCCTTACATATACTCAGCAGTGTAGTTTGACCCACCCTATTTCCTCAGAGGAAGTGGCCAAAGCTATCTTCTCATTGTCATTAAATAAAACTCCAGGATCTGATGGCTTTACACCCAATTTTTACAAAACATTTGCCCAGGAGCTGATCCCTGTCCTAACCCAGGTGTTTAAAGACATCCTGGATAAAGGTATTTCTCATGCATCTCTAGTGGAGGCATTAATTGTACTTCTTCCTAAACCTGACAAAGATGTAGAACAGGTTCCCATTTACCAATCCATCTCCCTGATGAATCAGGATTTGAAACTATTGAGCAAAATTTTAGCGATACCCTGTATGTATTAATCTTATTTGGGCCACTTGAATGGACCAAACAAATAGGCTTTATGCCTTTCAGATCAGTCTCAGACCATCTCCAAAAATTAGGGCATATCTTATCGGCATTCATGGATCTTCAATGCTGTGAGGCTTTGGTATCGCTGGATGCCAAGAAAGCTTTTGATAGGCTGGACTGGCCCTGTTTGTTCACCATGCTTAATAGGTTCGGTTTTCCCTAACACCTTTGTTAAATGGATCCAAACACTTTATGATCTTCCCTCTGCCAAAATATATTATAACGGGGTGTTTTCTTCATCCATTATTTTATGTAGCAGCACTAGACCAGGATGCCCTCTCTTCCCATTATTATTTAATTTTTACCTCGAACCACTTATATCTAAGATTCAGCTTCATCTGTCCAGTACTGGGATTACTGTGAGGCACACCACTTGCAAATTGTCTGTTTATGCAGACAAAATTCTGTTGCATATTACCCACCCTAAAATGTGTATGCCAGTTATTTTGGATATACAAATGTTGTATTCACTTTCTAATTATAAACTTAAAATCAGTAAAACAGTGGCTATGCCTCTTACTAAACTCAAGCAACAGGAGGATATAGAACCTTATGGTTTTTTATGTGCATTACATTCTTTTCCATATCTGGGGATCAACCTTTCCTTAGACCTGATTCAGTTTAGAAAACTTAATTTGTACAATCTAAGAACTAGCCTCAAACTGGAATTGGAATGGTGGCAACAGCTACCATGAACACTGTGGGGTCGTCTAAGCAGAGTGAAGATAAATATTTTTCCTAGGCTATTCTACGCTATCCAAAAGTTAAATTTTTACCTCTCATTGTATTAGTTCAAAATGATACACTTGCTGGTCTCCAAATTTATTTGGTATGGGAAAACAGTTAATTGCACTTACTTGAAGTTAGTGACTCCCAAATATTTAGGAAGCCTACAGGCAGTTGACTTTAAGCTGTATTATTGGGCCATACATTTAAATTACATTCTTCAGTGGCTTCGTCCTATTGAATCTGATCCCACTTGTGCTTATACCCCATTATGGATCACCACTGAGAATTAACAAATCTGCACCTGGGGCCTTTCTCCATTTTCGATTATATATAGTAAATTTTCATGTCTTCCCACACAGATACATCGCACAGTGGTTGGTACATCTTTAGTGCTGAAATGGTTTTTGGCTTACTTTTCACCTCAACTTTTTACAGATGTTTTGCAACCTCTTGTTCTGAATCTTAACTTTGTAATTGGAGGCAAACCTATTACTCCTGGTTGGTTGCCAAATCTTGATACTGTCCCTGATCTATAATAAGGAGACACTTTTCTTTCTTTTATTGCTACCCAAGAAAAGCTCTAATGGGCTGGTAATGTGGCCTTCAAATATGTTCAACTTCAGCATGCTGTGAAACATGATATGGAGTCCCCTCCATGGAGGAATACCTGTGAATCTTTTCTTTCCTCCTTAAAATCTGTAGTTTTATTACCTTATGGCATCTCTAAAATATACCGCATACTGCTTGCGGAACTATATAAAACATTTACTATGTAGTGTAGGTACTGACAAGGAGCTCTCCCTGGCTCAGATTTTGATTGGCCTATGATATGGAAGTCCACATTTGGATACATAACACAAGACAGACTTAGATGGACACAATTTTTTAATTTTACATGATTTATATTTTACTCCCTACAAGCTGCACAAAATGGAGAAACTGGACTCGACTTTATGTGCACTAGGTGTGGTTTGGCTGAAGACACTTTATTACATATATTTTGGGACTGCCCTCCTGCCTGCACTCTTTGGACTGAGATTAAAAATAGGGCAGATCCCTTGTTAGGTAGTCAAGATTACTTTATCCCTGAAATCTGTATGGTAGGTGACCTAACCGCTGTTCCCCCTAAAGAACACAAATATTAAATTTTGATGATAGCCATGTCAATTAAAAAATTAGTTCTACATCACTGGAAAGATCAGCATATGCAAAATGGCTTAATGAATTACAGAATAACCTGTGCACGGAGAAGCTCATTGCCAGTACGCAACATAGGCTTGGTTCATGTAGCAAAAAATTGGCTAAAATTGCACATGCTTTACACATTGTCTTAAGTATTTCAGCTTCTTTGCTCCTTAAGTTAATTTTTTAGATTGTGTTGCTTAGTAATATGTTATCAAAGGTGAAGAAACATTGGGTCAGATATTCAAAAGGGTTGCGCCATGCGCAATAGGGTTGCGCCTGCGCAAGTCCAAACTTGCTCCATTCTGTGATATTCAGCAGGAGGCAGTTGCGCCACAGAAAACATGCTGAGCAACAGCACAATGCAAATGAATGCATGCTCAACTGGAGGGGGAGGAACCATGCATAAACTGCACAGCCCAATATTCAGCCGGGCTGTGCAGAGTTGTGCAGGCACAACCCCAACCTGCGCCTGCAGGATGTTGAGCCCACAAAAAAGCTTAAGCCGAGGGCCACCCACAGATGAGCTGCTGTATTGCAGGGAGCAACACAGCTGCTGCCACCTTGGCTGGCTCCCAGCAGTCCTGTGCCCCCAGCCCGATCGCGGGGCATATGGTGCCCCCACCAGCCACGATCGAGCGGCATCAATGACGGCACCCCCTACATATCCTGGTGGTCAGTGGACCGGAGTGCCCGATCGCGGGTGGTATCTTTAAAACGCCCCAAACATAGCCCTGGTAGCTGTGACCCCCACCACTACCACCCACGAAGCCCCACCATCCCGCCTCCCCAGCCAGTGGGCGGCGGCATCACCGCCTGCCGCCCGCGCACGCCCGCCGACCGACAGCCCGGTATGGCTGCATGCCCATTAATTGCACAGCAGAGCCAATGGGTGTGCAGCCATACAACATGCTGACTCCAGATTCAGCTCCGAATGATTCATTCACAAAACTGGACGATCTATTCACAAACTGACTGTCACAGGTACGGATGCTGCACACCCATTGGCTCTTGCCTGCACCAATGGGGCGCAGCCATACCGGGCTGTCAGTCGGCGGCGGGCGGCAGGTATGGTTGGATGTTGCCGCCCACCGCTGCCAAGGGGAGGGGTGGTGGGGCTTCGTGGGTGGGTAGGTGGGGCCATAGGTCACCAGGGCTATGTTCTAGGGGTGTTTTTAAAGATACCGCCAGCGATCGGGCAATTCGTCCACTGGACCACCAGGGAATATGAACGGGAGGGGGTTTAAAGATACCACCCGCGATCGGGCATTTCGGTCCACTGGACCACCAGGGAATATATAAACGGAGGGGGTGTTTTGAAAACATACCCGCAATCGGGCATTTCGTCCATTGACCACTAGGAATATGAAGGGGAGCTATACTGATGCTCGCGATCGGGCTGGTGGGGGGACACTATGCCCGTGATTGGGCTGCCAGGGTATCGGGTCCTCGATGGCTGCTGCCTGGCAGGGGCCAGGCGCAAGTCCTCGGGATCGGCGCACCCAGATGCTAATGGCATGCAAATGGTTAGTAATGACATGCAAATGGCCCTGCGCCTTGTATGTATTATAGCCCATTTGCATGTCACCTTTGAATATCGTGGATTTGCGAGATGCGATTGGTACTTGCGCCCACCGCAAGTTGACTGCTCCACTCTGTCAACTTGCGCTATGACAGGTTCCACTGCGCCATGCACAGTGGTTGGTTGGGGAGCGATATTCAGTGAGTTGCTCAATAGCGCAACTCCTTTGAATATCGCCCGTGACACACCCCTGCACATCTATTTTGCGCAGCGCAAGGATTTGCGCCTTTGAATGGCGCAGTTTGAATATCCAGCCCATTGTCTTTTTAATATATCTCAACTATAGATCATTATTTCATGTATTGTATAACCTTTACTACATTTCTTTTTGCCTAAGTTATGCAAGCGCTATACTGTACATACTGTAGTTGATGAGTGTTAGTGTTTTGTTACTTTTTGTTTATTGTTGCTGTAATTGTTCTTTTTATTTCTTGTACCTATCTGAAACATAAAATAAACTTAATTTAAAAAACAAACCTTTTTTTCCTCCTTGATCATGTCCCAGGACTGGCTTGTACCTGTCTGAAACATAAAATAAACTTAATTAAATAAAAAAAGCCAGGATGGAAAGCAGGGAAATTTTTCAGGACAAATACACTTGCAAATTTTCAAGTGCAAAGAAAACATGATAACTAGAGCTGACATGGGAAATAAGATAACAGTTGCAAAGGCAGCAATGTATAAAATGAATAAGTAAATAGTGTAAAATAAATATTACAAACCTACTTAGCTGCCAGCCATCCACCATCGTCTGCCTACCCTCACCGCGTTCGCAAACCAAAGCCGCCAATTGGTGGCCACCGCTTTCCATAGCTACAGCAGCTGACTTAGCTGCTGGCCATCCACCATCGTCTGCCCACCCTACAAGCACCAGAAGCTGGGTAAGCCTGCCTTTCTGACCGGAGAACCTTGCTGTTATCCCCTCCATAGCTTTTATTTTTATTCTTTATTTGTACATTTAAACTGTGCTTATAATAATCAGCATTGCGTAAAATACTGCAGCTGTTCAAAACTGAAATACTGTTAGTGCATCCAGTATTGTGGATTCTGCCTAATTATCTCCCTGTTTCTGCTTCATCCACCCTACAAGCACCAGAACCTGGGTAAGCCTACCTTCCTGACCGGGGAACCTTGCTGGACGCCAGTTGGCTACCCTACTACATAGCCTGTGCCTCATTGGCTGCAGCCTTACTGCCTCATCAGCAATTGGTTCTTTAACCCTTCTCTTTCTGCTTTTCTGCTGGCTTTTACAGCTTTCCCAGTTAAATTGTCAAGTATTTTTTCAACTGCCAGTGTCGTGACTTTAGAGGGAAATACTGTGGCCTAGGTGATTTAGACTGTATTATTAGTTAATTGTGCCACCAGTCCATGTTATCCCCTCCAGAGCTTTTATTTTTATTCTTTATCTCTACATTTAAACTGTTCTTGTAATAGTCAGCATTGCAAAAAATCCTGCAGCTGTTCAAAACTGAAATACTGTTAGTGCATCTAGTATTGTGGATTCTGCCTTATTATCTCCCTGTTTCTGCTCCGTGTGTACTCTCCCCTGTCCCTTTCTACCTCCTGCTGCTTCTTATTCTTCCCTCCCCCAGACCCTGTAACTTGCCCAATGCTGCCTCTGTAGCTGTTTTGCTTCTGCATAACAAAGCACAGTTCAGTGGCGCCTGCTTGCAACCTTGCTGTCTGCTAATTCCCTACTCTGTGTCATCAGCTTCTAGTCTCTGCACTGCCCCTTTTTCTAACCCCCACCCATTGATTTAGCCTTCAGAGGTTTTCTTTGTGTCGGGTAAGCTTATCTGTTGAAACTCTGACCTTTTCCCTTCCTGTCTCCAGGTGCCCTTGACCAGGTGTACGCTTGCTTTCCACGGAAGCAGCAACTGACTTAGTTGCCAGCTGTCCACCATCGTCTGCCTGCCCTACGAGCACCAGAACCTGGATAAGCCTGCCTTCCTGACCGGGGAACCTTGCTGTTATCCCCTCCACAGCTTTTATTTTTATTCTTTATTTGTACATTTAAACTGTGCTTATAATAGTCAGCATTGCAAAAAATACTGCAGCTGTTCAAAACTGAAATACTGTTAGTGCATCTAGTATTGTGGATTCTGCCTTATTATCTCCCTGTTTCTGCTCCATGTGTACTCTCCCCTGTCCCTTTCTACCTCCTGCTGCTTCTTATTCTTCCCTCCTCCAGACCCTGCAACTTCCTCAACACTGCCTCTGTAGCTGTTTTGCTTCTGCATAACAAAGCACAGTTCAGCGGCACCTGCTTGCAATCTTGCTGACTGCTAATTCCCTGCTCCACGTTATCAGCTTCTAGTCTCTGCACTGCCCCTATCTCTAACCCCTGCCCACCGATTTAGCCCTTGGTAGTTTTCTTTGTGTCAGGTAAGATCATCTGTTGAAACTCTGAACTTTTCCCTTCCTGTCTCCAGGTGCCCTTGACCGGGTGGCCTCTCGCTTTCCACAACGGTAGCAGCTGACTTAGCTGCCAGCTGTCCACCACCATCATCTTCCCACCCTATGAGCACCAGAACCTGGATAAGCCTGCCTTCCTGACTGGGGAACCTTGCTGGATGCCGATTGGCTATCCTGCTATGCAGCCTGTGCCTCATTGGCTGCAGCCTTACGGCCTCATCAGCGATTGGTTCTTTCAACCCTTCTCGCTCTGTTTTCCTGTCATCTTTTATGGTTTTCCCCGTTAAATTGTCAAGTATTTTTTCCCCCACTACCCGCCTCGACCCCGACCTCTAGTAAATACACTCCCAGCACCTCCCCTCTCGGCTAATTGGTTTGTGGCTGGTTTCCCTCGCCAAACTTTTTTTGCTTTTAACCATCCTCAACCTCTGTTTGTCTCCTTGATATAGCAATCCTCGCAGACCCTAAGCTATATCCTCCACAAATAAAGCTAGAGAATCCCATTCTTGCATACCCTCCCTTTATAGTACTCCACTATCATCTAAGTCTTCTTACTCTGCCCAGGAGTTAGAACCCTTGATCCACTGATATCTTGCATACTCCAAGCCTCACCCTATTTCCACCAAAACTTCTAGAGAATTCTACACAGCATATCCTTGCCATATTGTACTCCACTAGAACCTTGGATGTTTTTTACTCCCTCCAGGCATTATTCTTGTATACATATACTATATTGTGCCCCACTAGAATCCCTGGACTTATTATCCCTCTCCAGGGTTGAATCCTAGATTCCCAGCCTACATCTCTTTCTTGGCTGTAATACAAGATGGGCTTAGGCACTGCACAATGGATGCTTCTGTGTGTGTCTCTGCTTACATCTTGCTCCCTTTACTTAAATCTGTCCTTGAAGAATACACCCAGGGATTTGCACTGTGCAGACATTCTATGCCCTATTGAATGCCTTAGCTGTGCCATCTATTCCCCCCTTCTGATTTTGCACACACATCCTACTTGGCACACTAGATACACCTTTGTGGACTTACATCTGTCCTATCACCCTGCATACTCTCCATTATTTATCACTGGTAAGATTTTACTGCATGTAACTCTAAACCTGCTAGGCATCAGTCTTAAGCTTCCTCCATGTCAGTATTATGTCCCTCGCAGAGGTGAATGAATCAGAGTCATGAAGTTCCTCTTAGGGTTAACTAGGAAGCTACTGCTCCTTCTTTTGTTATGCTCAAGGAATGTTGAACTTAATCCTGGACCCCTATCTGCAATTGGATCACCTGACAACCTATCTAGCCTTAAAGGCCTAAGCTTTTTGCACGTTAATGTGTGCAGCTTGCTGAAAAAAATCAGCTCCATTCAGGCCTGGATATGCCACACCAACCCTGACATTTTGGTTGTCACAGAAACGTGGCTCCGCCCGGCTACAAACAACTTTGAAGTAAACCTCCCTGCTTACTCACTGTTCCAAGCTGACAGACACTGAATGGGTGGTGGGGTTGCTATCTACATTAAAGAAAAATTCTCTGTCTCTGTTATTGACTCTTCATCTGTCCAAAAGGAGTTTGAAAGCCTTACCCTTCAGTTTGTGATCTCACCTGGCATCTCACTTTGAGTGTCAGGCTGCTACAGACCCCCTTCTGTGGGGTTACAGCTTCTAGATCACTTAAGTAAGGTCTTGGGTTATAGATCCTCAGAGTCTGTACTACTTAGTGACCTCAAACTAGACTGGTTGTCTAGTGCCTCAACTCCTCTAAAAACACTATGAGACTCACTTGGATGGACCCAGCTTATCAATGAAACTACCTACCCAAAAAAGTTAAACCCTACCAACAGCACTCTGCTGAATATTATCTTAGTTAACAAACCTTATTTGTTTACCCATGCTGGTGTATTCTTCTGTGACATCAGTGATCACTGCTTCATTGTTTGTGTCAGGTCTAATCATGCTCCGTCACCTGTTTCTAAATTTCCTACCAAAAGATGTCAATGCAACTTTGATCCTGGAGAGTATATTTTGGAGCTGAGCTGCTCCATGCGCTAGCAGGACTTTTATCTAGCTAGATCAGTCACCTCAGCATATGACATTCTTCAAGAAATTGTGTTAGGAGCACTTAATAGGCATGCACCACTAGTGAAGGTCCGAGTCAGTAATAAATCTTGTCAATGGTTTACTGAGGAATTGAAGGACGCCCAGTGGAATAGGGACATGCTTTGGAAAACTGCCCGAAAAACTAAACTTACAAATGATTGGATTTATTTCAGGAGAGCGAGAAACCTTTGCACTAAGATGGTTAGAGAAGCAAAGGCAAATTTCTTTTGCTCACAACTCAATCTCTCAGCCAACTGCCCCTCCAAATTCTGGAGGGTAATTAAGGGTATAGAAGGCCATTAGGCCGGGACTTCCATGATTACCAAACTCTCGATGGGTACTTCCACGCTTACTGATAAACTGTCAATCCTTGATGCCTTCAACAATCATTTTGCTACAGCAGGCCTTGCCTTCGATACTTCCCCCGCCAGTAACCTTCAAGCACAACTTGGGGTTGATAAACAAGGCAACTCCTTCTCCAGTCCGACCTTCTTGCTTCAACCCACATCTCTGAAAGAGGTGGTAGATCGCCTGTTAAAACTGGACATCAGAAAAAGCACAGGTGCCGATCACATCAACCCATTTTTTCTGAAGATGAGCTATAGGGTCCTAGCTACGCTTATTACACATCTGTTTAACGTATCCCGCTCACAAGGCGACCTTCTTCCCATCTGGAAAACGGCACGTCATCCTCTTGTTTAAGTCATGTGTCCCCTGTGACCTCAATAACTATAGGCCAATTTCCCTTCTCCCTATCCTGTCTAACTTGTTGGAAAAAATCATGAACACCCAGATCAGGAACCATCTGGAATCGTCAAAACTTCTCAAATCATTACAATCAGGATTCAGAGCACAACACAGCACAACTTCCGCTTTGGCCAAGGTTACTAATAATTGGCAGGGTGAGCTGGATAATAAGAACTTCATCTGTGCAGTTGACCTAGACCTAAGTAAGGCCTTTGATACCGTTGATCATAGTCTGCTCCTCGCATCCCTTCAAACCATCAGACTGAAACATAGAAACATAGAAACAAAGAGGCCGACGGCAGATAAGGACTTCAAGGCCCATCCAGTCTGCCCATTTCTTTTTCCACCTTATAAATGTGCCATTGGCCTTTGCTCTGTCAGTGGCCTATCTATTCATACTCATCTGTATTGCTCCCATATGCCTATCCCATGCCTGTTTGAAGCCCTGCACTGTATTCATAGCTACCACTTCCTTTTTTTTTTAAACGAATCTTTATTGGTTTTAGATTTTACAGACAGTAAACAGCCATACACACATAACCCGGTAACCGGGGTACACAGCCCCAAACTGACTGTGCAAACTATATACATATAACTATATACATATGCAGAGGAATCATCACCCCTCCCCATCCCGTTTGTCTTTATTTCGTCCCTAGTCAAAATTAGGGCCTATAGGCTACCTATTTCCTTACTCGCTAATCTATATTTACTCAAACTCCTTGTAGCCTAATAAACATTCCTTCTCATCATTATCTGCATTAATAAAGCCCAGGTAAGAGTGTGTTCCCTCTGCATCCCCCGGGAGAGAGAGAGTCCCTAGTTCATCAGTAGGTCTGGCAGACCCTTAGCTGTATTATCTTCTAAGCCCCAACCATATCACCCTTCAGTCCTCTAATAACCCTACTAAACTTATCTAAGGATTTAAATTTCAATCAAATCACCCAACTACTCCAGCTAGTCGCTGCCCAGCAGACAGACCTGTGCTAAACCATCTACTTCTTGCAGAGAATATATTGCCTCCAGAGCTGCCCACCTTTTGGTATATACTTCTATTCTCCCCTCTGCATATAAATGCCTCTTAATTCCAGCTAACGTCCCAATAAGATCCTTTACCCATTGACCATATCCATATAACTGGCCGTCCTTCCAATGCTGGACTACATAAGACTTAACTACTCCTGCCATCAGAGATAAGTGATACTTGGCAATAGTTCCAGCTACTAGCGACAAGTCCCCTAGGACACAGATCTCTGGTTTTATAAACTCTGAGTAGTCCATCAATGGATCCATTTGCCTTCTTATCTCAACCCACACCGGTGATATTTTGCTACAGCTCCACAATACGTGTATCAAATCACCCCTCTCTGTACCACACCTAAAACACAGGTCTGTCTGCTTTAGGCCTCTCTTACATAGTTTCACAGGGGTGTAATATATATTTGAGACAATAAAAAAGTGTAAGCTTTTATACTTGGGGCTCACAATATACCTAGTATTGTACCACACACTAGCCCAATCAATTGTTGCCAGAGCTAACACTCTATCCCATTAAAGTCACTGCTGGAGGTGCCTTCGGGCCCACGAAGCTAAGAATGATTTTATAAACCTGTGATAAGATCCGTGAGCTCAGATCAACCCCCTTCAGTTCTTCCCAACTAAATGAACCTTCTATAAAACCCCCTATCCTTCTTAACTCTCCCTCCAACATACTTATGAGATGTAATTTGGAAAAATATGCCATTCCGCGGCATTGTGGTGGGAGAACTACCTTAGAATCCCTAATTGCATCCTCCAGTTTCAAGCCTAGAATCCAATTGGCCCACTTCACTTTGAGCACCCTATTCCCTATGAGCAAATTAGGATTGCCCAATAAGGGCTGCTTTATAGCCTTCTTCTGATCTTTTTTCTGAACCCGTGTCAAGTCAGACCACCAAGCTTCTGCTCCTTCACTACTGGGTTTCCCTGTCTCGATTGAAACATTAGCTATGTCAGTATACAGTGGGGCCTCTAAGGAGAGGCTGCCTCCCTTCATCATTAGGGTCTCCAACTGAAGCCATTCCGGGATATAAGCCTCCCCCTGTTCTCCTTTATTCCATCAAATCATGAGACCCAACTGGCCCGCCACGTAGTACAAGTGGAGGTCTGGCAGCTTAATCCCTCCATATGAAGCGGGTAAGCACAGGACTTTATACTTTCTCCTGGGCGGTTTAAGATTCCATAAAAAATCTGAAATTAGCTTTTTAACCTTGCTGAACCATTTTTGGGGGATATAGTATGGGGCTAGATAAACCAGGTATAGCAATCTTGGCAGTAAATTCATCTTGATCAGCCCAAGTCTTGCCATAAAATTCAATGGCTGCTTATTCCATCTTATTACGTCCCCCTTAATGCCCGATAATGTCTCTACCATATTCACTTCTGCCCCTATCTCGGGGTTTCTCGCAATCCAGATGCCCAGATATTTGATCTTATCGGGCATCCATTGTATTTGGACATGGGTAAAGTCTGCCTTGTATACATAAGGGGTCAGTGGGAGTATTTGGGTTTTAGTCAGATTTAATGCATAGTTAGATGCCCTGGCAAAATGCCCTATTAGCTCCCTTACCCTCTCCAACCCGTCCACTGGGTCCTGCAGGTGTAGGAGCACATCATCAGCAAAAACTGATAGTTTTAATTCCTGCCCCAATATCTCCACCCCCCTAACATATCTATCGTTGTTAATTATCCTCAGCAGGGGTTCCAGGTAGATGTTAAATAATGTTGGGGAGAGGGGGCACCCTTGCCGGGTCCCATTTTTCAGTTGTATTTCCTGAGACATATAACCATTGCACATGACTCTGGCAGACGGGCCAGCATACAATTTTTTTATTCCCCTTAGGAGGCCTTGAGGAAATCCCATCCTCTCCATTGTGGCAAACAAAAATGCATGGGAGACCCTATCAAAGGCCTTTTCTGCATCTAAAGATATCAAAGCTAGGGGTACTTGACAATCTGATGCATAATGCAAGATGTGGTGTAACTTCCTCAGGGCATCATGAATTCCCCTCCTGGCATAAAGCCTACTTGCTCCTACTAATCACCCCCACTGTATTCTGCCATATTCTGTTAGCTAAAACTTTTGTAAGAATCTTAATGTCCTGGTTCATTAATGCTATCGGCCTGTAACTAGACAATACATTCTTGGGTTTGTTTGGTTTCGGAATTAATGTGATATATGCCTGATAGAGGGGGGGATGATAAACACCCTCTTGCATTACCTTGTTATAGAATTCTTGGAGAAGAGGCAAAAGAATATGGATATACGTTTGGTAGAACTTAGCTGTAAGGCCATCTGGCCCTGGCGTTCTACCCGCCGGTAGAGTTTTAACAACCTCCAGGATTTCTGTTGCCCCAATAGGTGCATCCAGCTCTGCTGCTTGTGTGGCTTCCAGTACCAGCAAGGGTATTCCCTCTAGAAAAGCATTAATTTCCTCTTCCCCCACATTATTTTCAAGCTGGTATAGGTCCTTGAAGTATATTGCAAAAGTATCTGCAAGTTCTTGAGGATCTATTATATATTTCCCTCCCTGATTAATTGCTGTTATCATTCTACTAGCCTCCCACTCCCTGACTCTGGCTGCCAACAAGTGGCCTGGAACATCACCCTTTAGGAGGTATTTAGCATTAATTTTAGCTAACCAAAAGTCTGCCTTACCATAAACAATATTTTCTACTTCCCGTCTTAGACTTTTGAGTTCCCCTTCAATTTCCTCCAGTGATCCCTCCAATGGAGCCAAAGAGCTAATAGCTCCCATAATAAATTCCTCTTTTGCCCTTCTGAGTCTGTTTCGAGCTGTCAAGTCCTGGGCCCTACTCGCGAATAGTACTTTACAAGTTGGCCAAGCCAGCTTCTTGTCAGACAGTGTAGGTAATTGCTGATGTATGATTTCTATTAAAGCACCTTCTAAACTATCTTTAGCTGCAACATCTGACAGGAGAGCATCGCTCAGCCTCCATCGGAAGGGCCTGGGGGGTCCTGATGTCAAGTTCCATGATAACACAATTGGGGAATGATCAGAAAAAGTTCTACCCTCCACAGATATTCCCTTTACTCCCAAAAGCACCTCCCTATTAACTAAAAAGAAATCTATCCGAGAGTGAGTCCTGTGTACTGCTGAGTAAAAAGTCATTGTGTTATTTCCTGTGGCATGGGACCATATCGGATCCACCAAAGCAGTGGCCTCTAGCAACTTATTCAGGGCCACCTGGGCTTTCGTTAGGGGTCTATTTGTAGCTGGAGACCTGTCCTCTATATTATCCGCAGTTATATTCCAGTCTCCCGCTAGGATAAGAGAGTGTCCCAGGTAACCAGCTATGTTCCTATCTATAGAGGCAAAAATTTCTGGGTTAGAAGGGGTTGATCCATATATAGAGGCCATCAAGATGACCCTCCCGTGTATGAGACCCGAGATATATATGCCTCTACCATCCTCTCTTGCAGATATCTGTTCTACAGTAAAGGGATACGTCTTTCTAATTAAGATCACCACCCCTTCCGGAGCCCTTTCCTTTCCTATGAAAAAATCTGCCCCACCCAAAGTCGCCTCACACTATTCAATTCTTCAGTCAGTAGATGCGTTTCCTGCAGGGCGACGTTTTGGGCACCCATTTGATCCAATTGTCTCAGTATTACTATTCTTTTACGTCTACCCCTGAGTCCTTTAACATTCCGCAAAATTATTTTAACATTTGCCATGAACCTAGCCAAACATTTGCTCTGGGGTATTTAACCTCCAAGATTTGGTTTAGCTCTGCCTGTTTTACTCACCACCAAGGGAACTCTCTCTTTTCCCATATCCCTGCCCCTCCCCCCTTACCCCCTGCCCCCGATCCCTAGATCGCCCTCCTCCTATCACGACCGGATCATCGATGAGCTCCCTGCTCTACTGCTCCCCTACCCCTCTACAATCTGCCACAGCATTCGAGAGGGCCCTACTCTTGCCTTGATAGGATTCCTCTTTGTCACCCTTAAGTAATCCCATATAATACCCCAGACCCAATATCGATTAGCCCTGCCTTCTGGATCATTAACCCCAACCAAAAAAAAAAAATTTTTTTTTTTACGCGTTGCAGCCTTACACACCCCAAGTATTGCTACTCCAGGTTCTCAATTTTCCAGGGTAACAATAACGGTTAAATCCCTCTCCCCTTCAAAAGACTCCCCCACCATTAGCAGTTTCTCCTCATATCCAGCCCCTCCTAATTCCCCTTCCCCAAACTATTCCCGAATCCTTCAGTGGCCTTCTTCACCATCAAAATGCATTCAAGTCTATTTCTGATCTGGTCTCGGTGAGGATAGTTGAACCAGAGGGCCTAGCCAAAACACCAGATGAAGGGGGTGCCGTGAGCCCTATCCTAAAATGTTCCAACCAGAAGCCTGTAACCCTCTGTTCTCACTACAAATTCCCCAAATATCATTTCTCCCAATACTGCTATTG
Organism: Neoceratodus forsteri; assembly: GCA_016271365.2. Classification (NCBI taxonomy): domain Eukaryota; kingdom Metazoa; phylum Chordata; order Ceratodontiformes; family Ceratodontidae; genus Neoceratodus; species Neoceratodus forsteri. The sequence continues at coordinate 310,518,798 of CM028134.1, read as the reverse complement.
TTAAAGAAATATTATTTTATCCCTTCTTTTTAAGTGCCCACCTTAAAATTCCTGTTTCACGTCATTTCTCACACAGCCATATTCCAAAAATAACATTCCAAAAATAATGGCCCCCTCCCTCGTCTTGATCAGGTTCCCAAGCCTTCCCACAACCTGTAATTCTGGACGTAGAGTTGAAAACCGAAATTAAACAAATACACCACTCTGGACAAGTCCCCAAGAGTCCAAATTAGTCCGCATTGTAACTTCCCTTAATCTCTGTTTCGCCTCAGCTCGGTGCTCTAAATAGCTCGGGGAGTTCCGTACGAAGCCCTTCCAGAGCCTCCTTTGCAGTGAGAAAGCGCTTTTCCCCTGATTGAAGTCGCACCACCAATGTGGCAGGATACAAAAGACGAAACTTGATTCTAGCTAAGTATAACTTTTTTATATCAGATACTCTTTCTGCTTTCCTCTTACAGAGGGTGTTTGATCTTGAAATAACCACAAGGTGGCCCCATTCCATTGCATTGGTTTCTTCTGTCTCGCTGCAGATAGAACATGCATCTTTTCATATAATTAAGAAAGCATGATAATTACCCTCGGTCTTGCTCCTGGTGGAGAATTTCTCTTAGCGCTCTTGCCTTTCAGATTATAGGCATCTCCATAAGGTGTGGGGCCAAACATTTTAAGCAACATTTCTTGAATGTAGGAAATGCAATCTGAACCTTCGGCTCTCTCTGGCAGCCCTGTCAGAATTAGGTTGTTCCTCCTGCTTCTCGACTCTTGGTCTTCAATTCTCTCCTCCAGCTTTTTAATTTGCCTTTTAACCACTATCAACTCTTGCTCCGCTGTGGAGAGTTTCCTCTCTTGAGATGCTAGTCGGGCTTCAGCATCGCCCATCCTCTGGGCTAACAACTGCAGCACTGGTTTTACTTCTGCAAAATCCATGACCAGCCCCTTTAAAAGCTGCTTAATTTCCAGGATGTCTCCTCCATTCGAGCTGGCTCCCCCTTCTGTATTTGCCACTTCGTCCTGTTCTCCTGGGGTTGGGAACTGTGATTTAGGACATTTAGAGGCTGAGGCCCTTCCAGCCAGAGACTCGCCAATCTTGGGATCCATTTCACTTTAATGTTGTGGTCCGACTTTACCACCGGCTGTTCACCGCAGATCGTAAACGAAATACCAAATCGCGGGTCGCCACTCGCCAGAACCACGTCCGGGAACCTTGCTGAGCCAAGAGAGCCCCTCCTGAAGTGTTAATTTAGCCTTGCAATGCTATGAGGGGTTATTTATCAACTGAAGGGCCCAGGAGCAGCTCGAGGGACATCTTACCCAACCAAGCTCATCACGTGATCCCATAGCCACCACTTCCTGAGGTAGGCCATTCCATGCATCCACCACTCTTTCTGTAAAAAATAATTTCCTCACATTTCCCCTTAATCAGCCTCCCTCTAATTTCATGCTGTGTCCTCTTGTCCTGCTATTTTTCTTATATTTAAACATGTTAGACTCTTTCACCTTGTTAATGCCCTTAAGGTGTTTGAATTTTCGATCGTATCACCTCTCTCTCTCCTTTGCTCAAGGGTATACATCTTGAGCTCTGTTAATCTGTCCTCATATGTCTTCTGATGCAGTCCCTGCACCATTTTGGTTGCCCTTCTCTGGACTGCCTCAATTTGGTTAATGTCCTTGTGAAGGTGTGGCCTCCAGTACCGCCGCGGAGTACTCCAGATGGGGCCTAACCAGTGTCTTGTAAGAGGGTTATTACTCTCTCTTACAACTTTGATGCCCCTACTAATACACCCTAACATCCCCTAGCCTTACCTACTGCTTTAGAGGTCTGCTTGGATGATTTCAGGTCATCGGTGATGATGATGCCCAAGTCTCTTTCTTCCTTTGTGACTGCCAGCAGCTCCCCTCCCAGCCTATAGGTGGCTTCAGGGTTCTCTTCCCTATGTGCATGATCTTGCACTTCTTTGCATTAAATCCCAGTTGCCAGTCTTCTGACCATTTTGCTAGTTTATCCAGATCTCTTCTCATTCTGTCCAACCCATTTGGATCATCTACTCTGTTGCAGATCTTGGTGTCATCTGCAAACAGACAAGCCTTACCCTTCAGTCCATCTGCAATGTCACTAATGAAGATATTGAAGAGGAATGGCCCCAGGACTAATCCCTGAGGTGCCCCACTCGTGACATGCATCTCTTCTGACTGTATACCATTTACCACCACTCTCTGTTTTCTTCCCATCAACCAGTTTGCCACCCAGTTGACCAACTTCTGACCCACCCCAAGCCTACCCAGCTTATTTATCAATCTTCTATGTGGAACAGTGTCAAAAGCTTTGCTGAAGTCAAGGTAGGCGACATCAACTGCTCCACTTGGTCCACCACTCTGGTTATCCAGTCAAAGAAATATATGAGATTAGTTTGACAGGACCTTCCTTTTGTAAACCCATGCTGTTTTGGATCCTGTGCCCTGAAAGTTCCAGGTGTTGCACTATCCTTTCCTTAAGGAGTGCCTCCATAATTTTGCCCACTACTGAGGTAAGACTAACTAGTCTGTAGTTCCCTGCCTCCTCCCTGCTACCACTCTTGTGGAGTGGGATCACATGAGCCCTTCTCCAGTCTTCTGGGACCTCTCCTGTGCTCAGAGACTCACTAAACAGTTCTGCTAATGGCTCTGCTCGTTCCACCCTTAGATCCTTAAGTACCCTGGGATGTATGCCATCAGGTCCCATTGCCTTGTCCACCCTGAGCTTAGCGAGCTCTTGTAGGACCCTTTCTTTTGTGAAGGGAGTAGTGCTCACCTCCGTCCCCCCGTGTCCATGGTGCTGAGCTGTGGGCCCTGCCCTACCTTCTCTTAAGTAAATACTGAGCAAAAGTATCTATTTAGGATAGATGCTTTTACAAGGTCCTCCTCCTCACATGCCCCCTTTTCTCCTTTGAGCTTAGCAATACTCCCTCTGGACTTCATCCTTTCACTAATGCATCTATAGAAGGTCTTGTCACCTTCTTTTACTGTTCGTGCTAGTGTTTCCTCAGTTTGGGACTTTGCCTGCCTTACTGCCTTCCCTGCTTCCCTTAGGGCAGTTTAGTATGCCTCCCTATTTTCATCCCGCTGTGTTCCCTTATATTTCCTGAAGGCCAGCCTTTTGGTTCTGACCTTTTCTGCTATTGTATTTGAGAACCAAAGCTGTTTCCTTCTTCTTTTGCACTTCCTTTTCTGTCTAACACAATGGGATGTTGCTTCAAGTATTACATCCTTAATGCTTGCCCACTTTGCCTGTACCCCCTCACCTGTGTTTCTTTTTGCCAGGGCTAACTTAACTTTGTTGGCCATCTTATCAAAGTCATCTCCTCTGAAGTCCCATATTTTTGCCTTGGAATGGGATGATTTAGATGTACTGGCCAAATTGAACCATACCATGTGATGGTCACTAGCTCCCAGGTGACCTTCTACCTGGATATCTGTGATCCCTTCCCTGTTAGTCAGTACTAGATCTAGGATAGCCCTGTCTCTTGTGGGTTGTTATACCAGTTGTTTGAGGCCCTCCCCCTGGATGCTCTTTCTCTCAGATGGTTCATTAACTACCTCTCTGGTCATTCACAGCAAGTAAAAATGGATGGTGAAGTCTCACCTCTGAAACCCCTTCAGAGGGGCATTCCCTAAGGTTCCTTTCTGGGTCCCCTGCTTTTTCCACTTTACATCAACAGAATAGATGCCACCATCAAAAAGGCCCATATTCACCTATTTGCAGATGATACAGTACTTTACTCTAGCGGATCTTCCCCTCAAATGACATTCTCAGAGCTCCAGGATGACTTCAATCAGCTACAGACTCAGCTCCTAAAGCAGAAGTTGCTTCTAAATGGCAAGAAGATAAAAGCTATGTTCTTGTCACCCTTTCCTAACTTAGCAAATCTGGCCGCGATGGGGCTACTCCCCCCAATTACTACTATTCTGGGTGAATAGTTGGAATATGTATCAAAATTTAAATATTTGGGGGTTTGGCTGGACTCTAGACTCTTCTTCATTGCTCACACAGAAAAGCTGACAAAGAAACTTAGAATGAGACCTGGTCTTTTCTATAGGATAAAAAATCTACTCACCAGGGATGCAAAATTGAGGCTAGTCCAAACTACATTTCTCTCTTTATTAGACTACACTGATTTCCTCTACAGCTAGGGTCCTGCAGCTGCTCTTTCCAAACTCGATATGCTCTACCATAGAGCTCTAAGGTTTATAATGGGTCGTCCCAATTCCACCCATCATTGCTCCCTGTATTCGGTGGTAGGTTGGTCATCCCTTAGCTTTAGACACCAGAGAAATGCTGCAATCTGGATGTACAAAGGCATCATAAATAAACTGCCTGATTACATCTTGGACTGCTTACTGTTCTGCCCATTAAGTATGTATGCCCTGAGAAGTGTCTCTTACATTTCGCTGAAGGTTTCCAAGGCCAAGTCTCGGTTTGGCGGAGCATCTATTAGTCACGGATGGCCACTTTTGTGGAACAAGATACAAAAAAAACCAAAAATCAGTTACCCCATTAGTCTGGCAGCTTTCAAATCCTTATTTACTCTCCATTTTAAAGAATCTTGCATCTGCTCCTCCTGACCTAGATACTCCTATTCCCTCAGAGCCTCCTGTTCTATTCTCTGCCCCTGTCTCGTCATGATTTTAGGTCACTGTCTCTTGTTGACTCCACTCATTGCCTTCCCTATGCCTATCTCCTTCATTCCCCAGCCCACATCTACACCTTATATCCTCTTACCTGTTACTATTCAACCCGTATTTTTTTGTCTGTTTATCTACGTTTTTCTTCCAATCTCCCTTTCCCCCTTGCCGTGTACTCTTCTCGCCCCAACGCACTGCTAGGTGTCACCTGGACATTATTGCCAGAGCCTACTCCTTACCTACTGTTTCCCTCCATGTTCTGCACTTTGTATGTGTTGCATGAATTGTCTATTTGTAATTAGTGTTTTACAATTTTCTGCACCTTTTACATTCATTTGAACTGCCTATGCCTAATTGTTGTGCACTTAATTGAAATTGTATATTGATCTCACCTAAATTGTGTTCACCTAATTGTTGATCCCAGGTCCACCTTGAAAATGAGCTTACTCAATGGTGTCCACCTGGTTAAATAAAGCTTTTGAATGGTTGACTGATTGATTGACAAATGGATTTATAAAACTGCAGGAGAATGGATGGGTGGCTGAAATATACTTATTTATTTGAATTTTGGTAACCAGGTGATCCCGCTGAGACATTACAGTCCCTTTTTCAGGTCCAACCTGGAAAGTTCAGAACATAGACATGACATGGCAGTAGCAGTGGAAACATTTACAACATTCACCGATTTACAAAAATTCATAATTTACAAAAACATTCACAGATTGAACAATTACAGATTACAAAGACATGGCAGTCACAGTGGTTATGTTTACATTGTTCACAGATTTACAAAATGCACCATTTATAGATACACCTACATCAAATATTTACATAAACAGGAGGGGTTAGGGAGCAGGGATTCTTATATGTATGAGGATCAGTGAGTGGTAAAAATTTATGCATATCATTGTGGAAACCGGACCAAGAGTCAACTGAAGCAGGAGCAAAATGATGAGGCATTGAGGTGGTGTAACAGAGAGAATTGGAACTTAGTGAGAGAGGTGCAGGATAAAGCAGAGTATGGTAGTGCCTTCCAGCTAGACACTGCTGAGAAGGCAAATGATTTCCAGGCCACTGTTAACTGAGGTTTGGGCAGTACGAGAAGAGGGCAGTAGGTGGATCTAAGAGCACACGGTGGTTGCTGGAGCTGAATAAGTTCAATAAGGCAAGGAAGGATGTAAGAGTGGACCAATTTGTGCACTAGACTCAGCATGGCATACTGGAGTTTGGATTCATAAGTTAGCCAGCCCAGAGAGAAGAGGACATCACAGTGGTGATGACGAGCATTAAGCCCTAAGGCAAACATTCCCACTTTATGATAGGCCTGTTTAAGGTTAAATAGGATGGTTGTGTTGGTTGTAAGTAGTAGCAGGACGCCATTCTTGAGGGGCAGGAGGGTGGTGGCCACGATCTTATGGTATGAAGCCAAGGAGAGGAAGGGTCGTATACAGTAGCACAGATCCAGCTTTTGGTTTAGAGCTTTGGTTAGGAAGGTGACATGAGTGTTCAGGGAAAGCAAGGAATCGAAGGTGATGCCCAGATATTTAAAGGATGTGATGGATTCAGGGGCATCAACATTATGGGAGAGTATTGCAAGAGGGAGGTGAGGATGCAGTGAGGAGGAGGGATTGGAGAATAGCATGCATTTGTTGTTTTTTTGTGTTGAGGACTAGGTAGTTATCTAGAAACCAGCCCTCGAGAATTCGGAAGTCTGAGATGAGCATGCTGTTGAGCCACCCAGCATCAGATGAAGAATGGTAAAGAATGGTGTCATCCATGTAAAGGTGCACAGAGGCCCCTCCACAGTTATTTGGTAATTCATTAATGAATAGGGAAAATAATAACAGGCCCTGGATGGACCCCTGAGGAATGCCATGGGTTACTGATCTGAGATCTGAGAGAGAAACGGACCACTTGACCATTTGACCGCAGCCAGTAAGATAATTTTGGAGCCAAGTTAAGGCACTAACATCAAGGCCAAGTGAGTGTAGCTGCATTAGAAGGAGATTGTGGTTGACCAAATTGAATGCCTTCATTAAATAGATGAAGATAGCACCAGAGTTACAATACAATATACAAGGGAGAAATATCATCAGAAAAGCTGCTGGTACAAAATGAGGTGACATGGTCAAGAACAGGGTGAGCTGGGCTATGGGGTAGCATGGGATAGGGGAGAGCTAGTTGTAGGAGAAGGTGTTGATGGAATGGTATTGGAGGAAGCAGAAAAAGACCACTAAATGATGCAGTCTGCACTTGATACCCTATCGTATCCCAAGACCTAATGTCCACCTGGGATTATTTGTTTATCCTACCCCAAGACCTAGTGTCTATCTGGGGCTATTTGTTCACCACCACCCCCTTCTTTCCTTACCACTACCAGCCTGAGTAACTATTAAGTCCTCAACTCTGTTCCAACTGTGTTTGAAGCTGGTGATGGTTTAACGCCTGCCACCTCAGCAGGCAGGCTGCTCAAGGGTGTAGCCATACTCTCTGTGCAAAATAGAACTTCCTCATGTCTTTCCTGACTCTCCCCCACAAGCTTTCATTCATGCCTCTATGTTTTAGATTGACTATTCCAGGTGAATAGTTCATAACAGTTTATCTTGTTCATTACTTTCAGGAACCTGAAGGTCTTTGGCATATTGCCCCTCTCCCCTCTGGCCTTCAGTGAGTACATGTTCAGCATCTTAAGCCAGTCTTCAAAGGAACTGTCCTGCAGGACCTGAATAATCTTGGTTGTGCTACACTGCACCATTTCCAGCCTGTCCCGGTCTTTTATTAGGTAAGGACTCTAGAACTGGGCACAGTACTCCAGGTGTGGCCTTGCCAGTAATCTAAAGAGAGGTAGTAATACTTCTTTCCTCCTGCTAACAAAATCCTTTCTAATAAACTCTACGATCCTGTGTTTTGTTTTTTTTTTGTTTTTTATGTAGGCCTTGTTACATTGGTTAGATTGTTTAAGGTAGTCACTTATAATGTCTCTCAGGTCACATTCCTCAGCAGTAGTGCGCAGCTTAACCCTTCCCATTCAATATCATGTCCTGGGGTTTTGTTCCCTTTGTTCATCACTTTGCACTTGTTGAAATTGATATTCAACTGCTAAATCTTGGATCACCTCTCCAACCTTTGCAGGCCCATCTGCAACTCCCTTACCCCCTCCTGTCTACTGTACCACAGAGCTACCATAAGAAACATGTCTTGCCCTGAACTCCTTCTCCTATGTAAGTGTTGAACATACTGAAGAGGACTGGCCCTGGACTATACCCTGTGGCACCCCACTTGTGACCACTCTCTCCCCAGATTTGAATCTGTTTACCACTACCATCGGCTGTCTCCCCACTAATCAACTACCCAGCCATCTAAATATGTCCTTTGACACACCTGGATGCTCTAGCTTTTTCCATAATCTTCTGTGTGTCACTGAATAATATGCCTCACCAAAGTCAAAATAGATTAGACCTACTGCATGTCCCTTATCTACTGGCCTAGTTACCCAGTCAAGGAATACTATCAGATTGGTCTGACAATCCTCACTGCCATGAATCCAATTATGTTAATTGTCCTAGAGCCCACTGTTTTCCAGGTAGTCCACTCTGTCCTCTTTGACTAGCACCTCCATTAGTTCACCCACAACTGAGGTAAGACAGATAGGCCTGTGGTTATCTGGTCACTCCTTGTCCCCATCCATATGGAGCAGAACAACATCCTCTTCTGACCACTAGTCATTCAAAAGTAACCCCGACTAAACTGAGCTATTGAATAGCCCTGCCAGAGATCAGCCAGTTCTGATACCAGTTCCTTGAGCAACCTCAAATGCATTCCATCTGGTCCCAGGGTATTATATATCTTCAGGGCTGCCATCTCTTTTCTGACCCTTTCATATGTAAATACCTTTTGCTTCATTTCTAGAATCTTCCTATCAGCAGCCTTTATTCCACTTTCTTTCAAAGGCCCACTATCCTCCTGTAATATTGAGCAAAAGTAGTGGTTAAGAATGGCTGCATTCTGCATGACCTGCTCTATTATCCTTCCCCCCTCTGCCAGCCTAACAATTCCTCCCTAGTCTTTCTTTTTTCTCTAACATACAATATCTGAAAACTGTCCCCCCCTCCCCCACCGACTCCTCCAGAATATGTAGCTCTGTATCTACTGTTGCATCCCTAATTGCCTTCTTTGTCCCCCTTGATTTCACCTGGTACTCACTCCATTCGTTATCACCCTTTTTCTTCCTGTATCTGATGAAGGGCTTTTTCTTGTAACTTACCTTCATCCTGACCTTCTTAGAGAACCAGATTGGTCTGTTGTACCTGTCTCTTTTGGTGACCACCCTTCAGCATTACTTTTTTGCCTTAAGAATAGCCCCTTTAATTACTTCCAACCTTTCCTTCACACACCTGATTCTGTCCACCCCAGCCATCATACCCCAGACTAATTCCCTCCTCTGGTTAAAATACTCTCTTTTCAAATCCAGCAGTTCAACCTTCAATGAGGGTATACAGAAGGATAATTTGAATGTGTTGGCATTATGGTCACTAAACCCTAATAGTTACCACCGCTCACCCCCTACCATTTCTGAGTTGGTAAGCACCATGTCAAAAATGGCAGCCTGCCTTGTTTGGTTTCTTGGCAAGCTGTACCAGCAGGAAATCCTGTGATGTATTTAGAAGGACCTGTGCTCCTAGCTGCTGGAATTTCCCACTCAATGTCTGGCACGTTGAGATCCTCAAGTATGTATCTTCCTATTAGAACCCTTTCTATGTTTCTGCCACAAGTTCCATTTCACCCTTGTCCTGGTGGCCTACAAATCACTCCATGTGTATTTTATTTCCTGATGTTGTTGTGAGCTGAACCCACAGCAATTGTGTTACCCCACTGTCTCCTGTGATGGATTCATCCTCTACCACCTCACTGCCTTCCCTGACATAAAGAGCTACCCCTCCTCCTTTTCTTTCCCAACCTATCTTGCCTATACATGATATAACCTGGGACCACCATATCCTAGTCATTATTCCATTTGCCCTAAGTTTCCCTAATGGCTACAGGTTGAAATCACACACCTGTTACCGTTTCCTGGAGCTAATTTTGTTTCTCATGTTTCTGACATTAAGGAAGACCACCTTCAATCTTGCTTCCTCACCTCTCACATATTTTATTGATCTTCTCCTTCTTCATCCCTCATCCTCCTTATGCTCCAGCTTATTCTTGCCCTTCTTTCTTAGCCTCTAATAAACTCTTGCCCTACTGCTCCCTTCTCCAATATTTCTAGTCCCCATGTCTGGGAATGCCTAAGCTCAGTTTCCCACTTGCTCTTTTTTCTTGTTGGTCCACCCAGCCTCAACCTCCCATGGAATCTGTTTCTGTCCACCAATGTATGCATTAGACATCTTCCCCAATGCGCTGGTTCCCTCTCTTTTTAGGTGAAGACCACCACCCTTGAGGAGCCACCTCACCTTGAAGCCCTCACATTGCTTGAAAAATGGTACCCCTCCTCTTGACACCATCCCTACAACCACCCTTTAAACTCCTTAGTCTCCTTCCTCATTTTATTCTTTCCATACTCCTTACCTTGTACAAGGAGGACCACAGAAAAAGGTCAGCAACCTTAGTGCACTCTCAATCTGTCCCCCAGGCTTTTAGAGGTTGCACTTCACCATTTCAGCAGGCAGGTTCATCAGGCCATGGGTACTCTGATGTACCAGCACCCCCAGCTCCCCATCCCCTCCTGTACCATCCTCCTTATCCTATCCATACTCTAGATGGCTGATGCACCAGGAAGGCATCTGACCACTCCTTTCTCTTACCCCTCCCCCAGCACCTTCCCGACTCCTATAGCCATCTCTTATGACTAAAATAATGCTTTCTATCTTCCTCCTGTTTGTACCTCCAGTATCCACCAAGTTGTTCTGTTTATCCTTATTAACTGGATCTGAGACAACCCCCTGACTGTGTCAGGTACTTACTCCTCCTCTAGGGTGCAAGTGATTTGCTGTTGACACTTTGTGGGCTTGGACAACCGCACTGTGACTTCCCATAACACACTTCCCTCTCCACTTCCAAACCACTCTCCAAATCCCTGCACCAGTGGGCTTCTAGGGGTGTGAAGGTGGGGGCATGGGAAACAGATCAGCTGGTGACACAGCTATACACGTCCTTTCATGCTGCTTCTAGTTGTGCATTGAGCTGCCCATTGGTCCTAAATATGGCGCAATGTCCCCTCTTCCAGAGCATAATGCAGGAGATGAGTGCTCCACAGTCCCTGAAGCTGACTACCTCCCCACTGTACCTAGGCTCCATACTGTCAGTTGTCACCCTATACAGAATAATTGAGTGAACTCCATGCACTAACCCCTTGCTTCCTTCTACCTGCCTATTGCCCTATAAGTTACTCCATGAAATGGCCTACCATAGACAAGGAGGTCTGGCAAAGATACTGATTATAACTGCTACTCACCACTGCACTTTATATTCCAAATTTTGCATTCTTCCTCCAGAAATTAAAATAAAGGTGTGTGTCATGACTTTTGCACAAATGATATGTAGAACAGCAATCTCAGAAAATTTGTCGTGTAAATTCTTGATTAATTCAATCAATCAATCAATCAATCAATCAATCAATATCTTTATTTATCCAGGCGGGCACCATTGAGCAAGCTCATTTACAAGGTGGACCTGTGGTCCTACAGTAATAATACAGAAAGACAAGTTACAATAGTACAAACAGTAAAAATAGCTGCTATTATAGTAAAAATGCACATTTACAGGTAATATACATTGAACATAGAACTACAAGGAGTCATGGATAATGAACTTGTGCTGGATCCAAGCACAAAAACTGTGCATTTTGTAGTGGGAAATGTTAGGGAGAGGGTAGGCATACCAGATAGAAGATATCAAGCACATAATGTAGGGAAAGGTGGGGAATAAGGATGCAAGCAAAGAGAACCCAATTGTTAGAGCAGAGTGAGGGATTGGGAGGGCAGAGGACCATACAAAAGGCGATGAAGTGATTTTTGCTCCAAAATGCGGCGACATATGGAGGAGAAAAGCTGCCATTGTACTAAGTGCAAGAGGAGGAATATAGTAGCAGGGGCATGACTGGGAGTGTCCCAGAGGTTGGGTCAGAGGGAGGTGTTAGATGGACTACGGACCGAATATTTTTGGGGGTGATAGATGATAACTATCCCCACATTACGGTAGCATGTGCTAGAATCAGGCTACAGTTGTTCAGAGCATCAAAGAATAAGAAATGGGAGTTCAGCAATAAGTCCTGTGGATCTGTTGGTGGGCATGTTAGAGGCAGAGGCACACATTTCAGCTGGGGGGCTACCATTTGAGGGTCACCGTTTGAGGGACGGAGGTTAGTTACTGTCTAGTAAAGCAGTTGCAAATTTCCATAATGCCATCACGGTAAAGCCTTTTGAACAAAAGGGTACTTACGGGGGTTTTCAGCTTAAGTATTTTTTGGGGTTTTATTCCATGTTGATGAGAGTGAGAATCCAAAGGCATCTCTCCCGACTTGTGTGAATGCCCTGGGTATATTTAGCAGGAGTTGTGAGCAGCTTCTAAGGGAATAATTCCTGGGCACAATTGGAGACAGACAGTCGACGATGTATTGATGGAGTTTGCCACTGAGGGCTCTAAGTGTCCAGAGTGCTGCATTAAAGTTGCACCTATAGTGAAGTGAGGTCCAGCAAGTGGCGGCATATAGTGCACAATGATGGGTAGAGAAGGAGAGGTCAGTGATGAAGCGTATAGCTCTGTGGTAGAGTGTATCCAATTTTCCAAGATAGAAAGCCACACAGCTACTGTATATGAAGTCTTTTCTTTGTGTCTGCTGTAAGAAGTCTTCTTATCCTGTAAAAAAGGTTAAGTTTTTACCTTCATTTTTTAATCAAGTCTTCCAGGTGGACAGTGAAGGAGAGTTTACAGTTGATCCAGACCCCAAGATATCTGAATTTCGGAACGTACTCTAAGCACTCTCCCAGCATCGTGGTTATTGGGGGGAAGGAGTCAGTAGCACTTGTGTAGTTTGCGGTGAAAAATAACATGGCTTTAGTTTTCTTAGCATTTAATAGCAGTTTTTTATTGATTAGTTGGAGTTGCAAGAGGTTGAAATCTTTTTGTAGGTCAGTACAAGCTTCTTTTGGTGTGGGATGACTCAGGTACAGCACTGTGTCATCCGCGAATAAGTGAATACTTGCATCCTTGATTCCCTCATCAATGTTGTTGATATATACTGCGAAGAGGAGGGAACCTAACATGGATCTCTGAGGGACACCTCTTTGTAAGAGTTTTAGGGCAGATAGTTCACCATCCACTTTCACCTGCTGGTATCTGTCTGTCAGATTTTCAGAGAACCAGTTTAGAGAAGTAGCATCCAGTCCTAGTGTTTTTAGCGAGTCAAGGAGCAGGTCATGGTCGACTGTGTCAAATGCTTTGCTGAGGTCAAGAAACATAGCACATACTGACTTTTATGCTCCAACTCCAGTTGCCAGTCATTGGTTACTTTAGCTAATGCCGAGACTGTACTGTGGTTGGCTATGAATCTGGATTGAAGGGGGTTTAGTAATTTTTCTCTGTTGATGAAGGATCTTAGTTGGCCATTTACTATTTTTTCCAGTAGCTTTGAGAGTGTGAGTAGGAGAGAAATTGGCCTATAATTATTAAGGTCACAAGGGTCTCCAGATTTAAATAGCGGGATAACGTGTGCAGTCTTCCATATTTGAGGGAGGGTACCTTGTGTTAGGACCAGGTTGAATAAATGAGTAACAGGCACTGCCAATACATGGAATGCTATCTTTAGGAAGTATGGTTCAAGTGCATCTGTGCCGGCACTTTTCTTAGTATCCAGGTGGAGAATCAAGTCTTCCACTTCCTTGAGGAAAACCAATGAGAATGAAAAATGTTGACTAACGGAGCCAACATTTGGTGGGGCCATGCCAAGTTGGGTGTGCAAGCTACATGCAGGTGAGTTATTGAAGGCTAAGCCTGCTGTAGTGAAGTGTGTGTTGAATGCCTGCAGTATTTCTTTTTTGTCATTGATTACTGTATTGTCAGAGGTAATTTTTGAAGGGAGCATATTTTGTTACATGGCTCCCACCAGTTCTTTGATTGAGGCCCAGAATTTGGAGGGACAATTAGCCGCAGTATCTAGTTCTGCTTGGTAATAGCAGGCTTTAGCTTCCCTAATCAGTTTAGTGCAGCAATTTCTGGCTGTTCTAAAGAGGCACCAATCTTCCTCTTTTTGGGATTTGCGGGCAGTTTTCCAGAGTTTATCCCTGGACAGTAGTGCAGCCTTGAGATCTTGAGTGAACCAACAGCATTTCCTAGCCTTTATGCGTATTTTTGACAGAGGCGCATGTAGATTCATGGCATAGGTAATGATTTCATGCAGTATAGAATATGCAGTTTCCACTGTTTTTAGCAAGGTAAAAATGTGCTAAGAGGGAGTTTTTTTTAGGTCAAGTAGGTATGCCTTTGGGTTGAATGACCTGGTTGACCTTTCAGTGGAGAATTTGGTCGTAGTTGGCACTTTGTTGGCTGCCCAAACTCCAGCTATTAGGCAATGGTCACTAATATCCGCGTCAAAGGTTCCAACGTGGGAGAAGGAATGGGGTTTATTACAAGCAGGACTTCCAGAAGGGTACTTCTGGCTGTATTATTTTTGTTGATAAGGGTGAAACCAAGGGAGTCGCAGAAAGATTTAAGCAGGTGACCGGCTTCTGGCAGCCAATTGTAGCTTAGATCCCCAAGGATAATTGTTTCCGGGGGGCTAGTGTCCAAGATAGTTGTAAGATAGGACAAGAGCTGTTTACCAGCAGATGGTGCTCTATAGCATCCTATGACTCGGAGTGCTAATGATGAGGATAGGTTGACTTTTATGTCCAGGCACTCAAATCCCGCTACCAGTGAGTTAGAATTAAGTGTTGATGCCACAAATCTATCTTTGATGTAAATGGTGACCGGATTGCCTATCGCATCTAAAGATCTGGTAGTTAGGTATATTAATCACACTATTTGGCATAGAGGGCCATAGCCAGGATTCTGAGATAACAAGCACATCTGGCTTTGTATGGGCGGTCCAAGCCTGGATAAGGGGGAATTTTTTCAGCAGACTGCATACGTTAATGTGCATAAAACGAATACCTTTAAGAGATAGTGACTTAGAAGGGGAAGTAAGTTTATGTATGGGCCCTGGATTAAGCTCGACATTGCCAGAGCAGAGTAAGAGGAGAAGTAGCAATTTTTTCTGGGATTCAAGTGAAAGGCAGTGAGCGTGAGGCTTTTTCCGGCTTGGCATGGAGGAGGAACCGAGGTGCCAAGCTTTGTTTTTTAATTTATGCAAGCCTAAGGACACTGAGGCTAATACTCTGGCTGTGTAACGTCAGTGGGAGTAACTCAAATTAATTAGAGATAAGGAAGGAGGCGTAGACAAACCTGCAATAGTTGCTCTTTGAAGAAGGTAGCCCACCTGAATCAGCTGACAAGGAGCCTTGGCATAACATATAATGTGTAGAGTCAGACTGGGAGAGCAGTCTTCAGGATGAGGATGTGGTGTACCCCCAGTCTTAAATTTTTTGGATAATAAGCCAGTAAGGGGTATGATACACAGTGCAGTCAGTAGGAGGAATTGCCACGAGGCTGCCATAATTGCAGTTGTTGGGTAAATGAGGGAATTTTGATAACAAGGATAGATCGCCGGCAGCTGGTAGCAGGATTACCCTGGTGGAACCCTGGCAGTAACAAATTGTTTTAGTAAGAAAGAGAAGGCAGTAGATCCATCAGGGATGGGAGTTGGCGGTGCTAACGGGTCTATATAATAGCACACAGGAGGGGGGATGAGCAGGTGGCAAAAATTGTGGCTTTGCCATACCTCTCAAGTGATGGAGTCCAATGAAGAGGCCTCAGGCGGTGGCTTCGGAAGCGCCGACTGCCCGGTGTCCGCAGTCCACGCAGGGGGCGTCAGAGCTGGGATCCCTAGCAGGTTCTTGACTAGAGAAAGGAGAGAGGAGCTTGAATTAATAGTGGGGCAACACAAAGGCTAGCAGTCTGAGCAAAAACAGCTCAATTAGCAGCTGAAAAGCCAGCGATTTCCTTGGTGTCTTGCAGTCTGGAGAGAGCTACAAAGTCACGAAAGGGGCTGTAACACTTGTTTGCTGGGAACATTATTAGACAATAAACACAGTTTTTTGGCAAATCAGTCACAGTTCAGTAATTTGTAGTACAATTTTCAAGTAAAACAGTGCCTTAGCAAGACAGGATATGCTAGTCAGTAAGACAGGATATGCTAGTCAGCAATAAGCAAACGTAAAGTACCAAAATGGTATGCCTCAGCAAGACAGAATGAGATAAAGCTGCTAGAAGGCTTAGTTGCAAAAAGGGGAAGGAGGAATTGCAGTTGTTGACAGTAAGGAACCAACAAATTGAAACATCAGATAGGTGTGGGCGGAGACTATGTGCATTTAAAGGAGGCCTGGGGGGGGGTGGGACGAAAAATCAAGGGGAAGTTTGCAGAGCTAGCACTGAATCAGTGCACATACAGTTCAAGAGAAACTGCAGCAGGGGGGATGGTAAGTTACTTTACACAGGTCGAGCAGAACAGGCTAAACTAAAATATATAAATTAGAAGCCGAGTACAGGGATGCAGGCTTACATTAAGCCACATGTCTTGGGTGCTCCTGTCTCAGGTGAGTGAGATCAGCCAATCAGGGAGCTCTACTCTTCAATATCATATTCAGCTTGGAGTTCACCATCTCAAATCTTTAGGCTAAAACATTGCAAACTTCAGGCAAGCAGGAATTAGGCATATGTGAAAAAAGGAAATTCTGCCGGCAGAATTTCAGTGAATGTCGGACTTTCCCTGCCGCTAAAATTTGAAAATCATTTTGCCAACTTTTGTGGAAATTCCACCTTAAAATGGCGGAATAAATGTATGAACAGTGGATTAATGTATTAAACTACTGGGAAAAATCCACAGAACTGATAACTGTCAGTAGTCAGCTCTGTGGTTTTTTCCTCCGAAGTTTAATACATTAACCTACAACCGCCGATCGCTGGACCTCATAAAAAAAACACCTGTTACACTTGGTCTCCTCCACCTCACCATCAGTCACTGGCACAGGCACCAGATAAAACACCTGATGTCTAGTGGTCCACCTCCCCCACCCACCGATTGTGGGCACAACACAGAAAAGACAAAAAAAAACACATTTAAGCAATTTACCCTCCCTGGTGTCTAGTGGCCCCCTCCAACAATTGCTGGTCCTTAGTCTTAAAATCTCTGTTACAGGCACAATGTAGGAAAAAAACATTTAAATAATCTACCCTCCTGGTGTCTAGTGGATACCCCTCCCTATCCCCGGTCTCCTTTTAAAACATTTTCCCCCTCATTTCGTGATGTTTAGTGGACCCCCACTCCCTCCCCACTCTGGCAGGTATTCCCACCCCACCCCACTTCCCCATCCCAATCAAAAGCAAGAGACCAGCACAGTCCTCCTCTCTCTTCTGCAGCTGGCTGCTCACTGAGTTGAATAAATGAGCATGCGCTTGTACAAATACATGCTCATTCATTCAGCTTAGTGGATGGCCAGCCATGGAGGAGACAGGAGGGCTGTACTGGTCACTTTCTCAGGGTCAGATTGGGGGGGAGTTTGGTGGTGTAGGAATAACTGCCAGGGTGGGGGTCCACTAGATACAAGGGAATGGTGGGGCAAATGTTTGAAATGGGATCAGGAAGAGGGAGGGGGTCTACTAGACACCAGGGAAGGTAAATTCCGTACATGTTTTTTCCTACATTGTGCCTGCAATCAGTAGGTGGGAGGACCAGGACCACTAGACACCAGGGATTTTAAGACAAGGGTCTGGAGATCGGCAAGTAGGGGTTGACAACTAGACACCAGGGAGGGTAAACTGTTTAAATGTGTATGTTTTTTTTTTACTATATTCTGCCTGCAATTGGGGGCTGGGGGGGCTTGACCACTAGACACCAGGGATTTTAAGACTAGGAGCTGGTGATCGGTGGATGGGGGGGGCAACTAGACACCAGGGAAGGTAAACTGTTTAAATGTGTCTTTTTCCTATATTGTGCTTGCAATTGGTGGGTGGGAGGGGCAGGACCAATAGACACCAGGGATTTTAAGACTTGGGGATGGTGAGCGGCAGGTGTGAGGGCCACTAGACACCAGGGAGGGTAAACTATTTACATGTTTTCTTTTTATATTGTGCCCACAATCGGTGGGTAGGTGGGGGGCAGTAGACACCTGGAATTTTACAGGGGGCAGGGGCCCATGATTGGCGGGGGTGCTGTATCACAAAATAATATATTAAATTGTGGACAGCACAAATTCTGCAGCTTTAATGTATTATTTTGCAGTTCAGCCCCAAAAGTCTGCGGAACAGAGCAAAAATCCATGGAAACAGTCAGAAGATTCTGATCTCGCCAGTGGTGAAAGTGCGGAAAATTTCTGAAATTCTGTGAAAATTCCATCAAGGCAGAATTCACAACTTTCACCCACGGCAAGCAGGCATTCATTTTGTTGGGCTGATCCCAGTACATTAAACCGACTATCTCCAAATGTAAATCTCAATTGCTCATAATGCAGTTTTGTGAAGAAGTTATTATATATCTATGAAGAGTCACAACTCCGCAAATGTTTTGATGTTACAAGAATATTTGAAATGATCTGTAATAAGAAATGTTTTTGCATGCAGTAGATTGTTGTCATGTTTGTTTTCTGTCAGTCATGGCTGTAAATGGGCATGTATCTGTTCACTTACTAGTTAAAACTAAAAATGGAATACAGTCCACCAACCTTTCACTCATTAAGTTGTTCCCTAATACACCCTAACCTACACAAGGAAATTGCTATAACTGCTGAGTGACAATAATGTACAGTTTCTCACTCATTAACAGCAATATTAATCTACCCAGATCCCTACAGCTACTAATTTACACAGTAACACTAGTTTACAGTTACGCACTCCTGAACTGTAATGTTAACCTTAGCCAGACAGGAATCTCTAGGGTTCCTTACACTACCTGCACTTCTATTTCCAATTTGTAGTGATAAGATACCTACACCAGAAGAGTTCCCTGCAGAACTGTGGATGCACCTGTGCATGCCCTACAGATATTCTTTAGTCAGATACCACACTCCTACAGAGGCCTGTTAGGCAGATGCTACACACCTACAGATGTTCCTAAGGCAGCCACCTACTTCAGGGCACTCACATGATGGGATACACATGTACTATATCGGGATGCTTGAGTGGTTGTTTTTATTTGCCCCCTACTCTTCATCTGGCACCCTTCTGCCGCAGAGCTCCTGCCAGCCCTGTCACACCTTAATTTCTGGAAATTACCCTCAAACTGCCTTACAGTGCTCCATGGATTACCCCTTATGGTGAAGCCCCTGAGCGCGCCCTGCTTCCCAGGAGAAAACTGGGTAATGGATGTTGCAGTGGGCTGTCCAGTGGAAGGGTGCAGAGCCCGTGAGAGAGTGCAGCATCATCCCACAAGACCTCGGCATTTTCTGCCAGTTTTCATGCCTCCCCTAGGATGCCTTGGCTGGTCATGACTGAGAGAGATGTATGCATATGTGAGTGTCTCAGTCACAAGGTGCCTGACCCTCCCCAAGCCATGACTCTGTTTGCACTGCCACCCATGGTCACCCAGGTAGTGGTAACACAGTGGAGTTCACAGTCCTCCCTCTCTAGAGGAGGAGAGCATCTTATGGGATGCACAATCATTCTGCCCCCTGGTTGAACCCCAAGTGACCTGAGTCTGTTCCCAAACCTGGATTACTTAAATTGTGGCAGCAAAGGCATGGGTGCCTCAACCCACTGTGCAACTGGGCCGACCGCTTGAGTGGTTGTGAATTTATTTTGATCCCCTTGCGTCCTACTGTCTCCTGATTGGTGTTTCTCTACTTATTCTTCTCTGAAGTCCTCCAGCTATCCAAATTAACTGATTTGTTTTACTGTACGAGAGAACACTTAGACACACACACACACACACACACACACGATAAACTGGCCCCAAAACATCATAAAAACAATGCAAAAATGAGTTCAAAGGCACCTAATACTATATATGGTGCTGCACTCTGCAAACTCTAAACCCTAGAAGTACTCTGAGACAGAAAAAGGAGGCAAAAATGAGGGGCATGGAGGTGGCTACTGAGTCAGGAAAGGCAGGAGCAAAAAATGGGCTGCCACCAGAGGTTTCCACTATAGTTAAGTTAGGCCCTTTCAAACACTATCTCAGGCACCACCTTCTTGACTTGGGTGGTTGTGACTGCTCCTAGCCCCACCTCTTCCTCCTCCTACTTTCTGACTCTCTCTGCTAATTTCTAATATCACTCAATGACAAGGTCAAGTCTGACTGCTGCATAAACTTTACCTCGCGTTTGACTGTTTTCAACTAAATGTTGATCTGCCTATTGTATCTAGCTGGTTTTGTATACTGTATGTAACTTATCTGTAAGTATGCAATGTCTTTTGTACAAAATTGTACCTCATGCACTGTTTTTGATGTGAAGCCTTCATAAAAGAGTCTCTGACTCAAAGGTTTGTAATGAAGGTTTGTAATGTTTTCCGGTATTTCAAATAAATAAATAAATAAATAAAAATGTAAAATGGCAGCCATAGTTTTGCAGTGAGAGACAGAGAAGGAGTGATCATCAAAGTAGCAGTAAGACTGGGATGAGGGGTGTGATGGAGAAAGGATTTAGGAGAGTTAACAGGGAAGGGAGTAAACCAATACTGGACAAGAAAACAGATGCTGTGCTTCAGGTGTTGGTTCTCAAGGGAGGAAAAAAGAAGTTCTGGTAGAGGCTGCTGTGAGATGTATGAAGAGAGTAACTGAAGCCAAAATGGCAGGAGAGAAAATGGGATGTCCAGCTTGGCTAGGGTTGATTTTCAGGCAGCACTGTACAGACGAACATATGACTTTGCCAGCAGAAATAGGCCACCTAGTCTATCAAGTCTGCTCGAGTGTGCAGCTAGCACCCTTGTCTTTCAGTTCCCCAACCCCCTTCCCTTCCCAGTTCCCCCCACCCTGTCCTATCCCCTTTTGAAACTACCCAGTGTCTTGCATGATACCACCTTCTTCTGCAGAGTGTTCCATTTTTCCACAACCCTCTCCGTGAAAAAGTGTCTCCTCATTTCCTTCCTATATCTACCCTCCTCCAATCTAAGGCCATGCCCTCTCATGCCCCTCCCCCTCCTTAACTTGAATATTCCTTCAGTACCTGTTTTCTTTATCCCATTTAAGTACTTAAAGGTCTCAATCATATCTAGCCATCCCTTCTCACCTCCAGAGAGTACATATTCAGTTCTATCAACCTCTCCTGGTATGGCCTGTCCTCCAATCCCTGAATCATTCTTGCCGCCTTACATTGTACACCTTCCAGAAATCTCACATCCTTGTTCAGATATGGGTACCAGTACTGCATGCAGTACTCCATATGTGGCCTGACCAGTGACCTGTAAAGAGGTTGGATTACCTCCCTGCTCCTGGAGGAGATACCTCCCTCGATGCATCCCAGCATCCTGTCTCCTTTGCCGCAGCCCTCTTGCACTGCTCTGTGTTGTTCATGTTCCCCTTTACAATCACCCCTAGATCCTTTTCCTCCTCAGTGGTACCTAGCTGCACCCCTCCCAGCTGGTATCCCCTCCTTGGGTTCTTTGCTCTGAAGTGCAGCACTTTGCACTTTGTCACATTGAACCCAAACTGCCATGCTTACAACCACTCCACCAGCTTGGTCAGGTCGTCCTGCAGCCCCTGCTAGCCTGCTATATCATCCACCACTGCCCTCAACTTGGTGTCATCAGTGAACAGACTGATCTTACTCCTGATGCCAAGCGAGATGTCCGCCATGAATATCCCAAACAGCACTGGCCCCAGTATCGATCCCTGTGGCACTTCGCTTATCTCAGCTCTTGTAGATGAGAGTTCTTAACCCCACCACTACCCTTTGCTGTCTCCCTTGCAGCCAATTCTCGATCCATTTAACCATCTTAGTCTCCACCCCCCATGTATCTCAACTTTTCTCCAAACCTCCCATGTGGCACTGAGTCGAAGACCTTACTGAGTCCAAATACATGACATTCACAGCATGGTCCCCGTCCAACTCCCTTGTAACCTAATCATAATACTCTGCTAGGGTAGTCTAACAGGATCTTCCAGAGACAAACCCATGTTGATGACCATCCTGGAGCATATTACCTTCCAGAAAGGAGACCAGCCTCTCCTTAATTATATTCTCCATCTGCTTCCCCACAATGGATGTTAGGCTTACTGGTCTGTAATTGCCTGGTTCATCCTTTGGGCTACTTTTATGGATGAGCACCACATGGGCCATCCTCCAGTCCTGTGGTACACAGCCTGTGTCCAGGGAGGTATTGAATTGGTCTGCCAGTGGTCCAGTCAAGACCTCTGTCATCTCCTTCAGCACCCAGGGATGTATTACATCCAGTCCTGGTGCTTTATCCACCCTCAGAGCCAATAAATCTTCCAATAACCTGCTCTCAGTGTTCACCCTGTCGATTAGTTGACTTTAGATATCAGTTAGCGGTAGTTGTCCGCCCTTCTCCCTCATGAATACAGAACAGAAGTACTCATTTAGTTCTTCTGCCTGTTCTACTCCTTTCTCTGCCCACCTCCCATCTTTCTTGATCCTCACTATCTGGTCCTTGCAGCTCCTTCTCTCCCATATGTATCTGAAGAAGTCCTTTCCCCCATCCACGATGCCCTGCACCTGCCTCAATTCCCAGGAAGCCTTAGCTGCCCTGACTCCCCTGGTGACTTCTTTGGACCACTTTACATACTCCTCCCTATCCATCCCCCCGAGTTCCTGTATCTCTTGAATGCTGCTTTTTTCACCCTCACCAATTCTAAGACCTCCTTACTCATTCAGCTCGGTTTCCTAGCCCTTCCCTTTTTGCTCTGCAATCTGGTACAAGCCTCCACAAGCCTCAATCAGATTTTTTCCCATTTCTGGTTTACATCCCAGAGTGGTTGAATTCCTTTTAGATGCCCCTCTATGATTTTCACCATCCTACCAAAGTCAGCCTATCTAAAGTCAACCACTCTGGTCCCTGTACCCACCACTTCCCAGCTCATGTTTAGTATGAACCACACCGGGTAGTGGTCACTCCCAGCCAGTGGATCCTCCACACTCACCTCCCCTACAGCCTCCCCCTTGGACAGTACTAGATCAAGGGTATTTCCCAGTCTAGTCAGCTCAGTGACCGTCTGTGCCAGGAAGCAGTTCTGGAAGGCATCCAGGAGTATCTGCTCCCTAGCACACGAGGTGGCTCGGGTACCCCAATCCACTCCTGCTAGATTGAAGTCCCTCAGAATCATAGTTTCATAGTAAAAGCCAGCAGAATAGGCCCCATGGTCTATCGTGTCTGCTCAGAAGCTAGCCCCCTACTGGGAGCTCGCACCTCTACCCCTCCAGCCCCAGAGGTGGTGTTCCAGGGCTTCAGTATCCCCCTGTACCTCTCCCAACCCTTTTTGAATCCTTCCACTGTGTTTTCTTCCACCAGACTCCAGAACAGTATGTTCCATGGTTCCACCACCCTTTCGGTGAAGAAGTGTCTCCTGCGCTCCCCCATGTACTTCCCCCCCTTCCAGCTTCCACTCATGCACCCTGGTAGTTCCCCCTTCTTAAGCCTGAACACTTCCCTGGCTCCACCCTTATTTATCCCCTTTACATACTTGAAAACTTCTATCATGTCTCCCCTGTCCCTCTTCTCCTCCAATGCATACAGATTGAGTTCTTCCAGTCTCTCCTCATAGGGCCTACCATCCATGCCCTGAATCATCCTGGTAGCCCTCCTCTGGACCCTCTCCAGCAATGCCATGTCCCTCTTAAGATGGGGTCTCCAGAACTGCACGCAGTACTCAAGATGCGGCCTAACCAGGTCATTATACAGAGGGAAGATCACCTCCCTCCTCCTGGAGGTAATACCCCTGGTTATGCAGCCCAGTATCCTGTTTGCTTTTGCTGCAGCTCTGACAGTTCTCAGTGTTATTCATTTTGCTGTCCACCACTACCCCTAGGTCCCTCCCTCTCTCCTGATGTGACTTGCAGTGTGACCCTCCCAGGGTGTATGCGTGGCCCAGGTTTCTGACCCCCAGATGCAGCACCCTACATTTCCTGCATTGAACTTCAATCCCCACTTCCTTGCCCACCCTCCCAGGTTATCCACATCCCCCTGGAGGGCCTCTATACCCCCCTGCCTGTCCGCCAGTGCTCCCAGTTTTGAGTCATCTGCAAAGAGAGACAGCCTACTCCTACTGCCCCTCCCTATGTCCAAGACATAGGAATTGAACAGGAGTGGCCCCAGGACCGAACCCTGTGGGACCCCACTGATGACTCTCCTGGGGGAGGAGAGTATCCTTCCAACCACCACTCTCTGTATTTGACCCGTAAGCCAATTTTCCACCCACCTGAGCAACTGCTCCCCACCCCATCCTCCCCTGCTTTGCTAGTAGACCATTATGGGGTACCAAATCAAATGCCTTACTGAAATCCAGATAGAGGATGTCCACTGGCCTTTGTCGGTCCAGAGCACCCATCACCCAGTCATAAAACTCCACCAGGTTGGTCTGGCATGATCTCCCTGGAACAAAACCATACTACCTGTCATCCAGGTGCCCCAACATTTCCAGCTGCCCCCCCCCAGCCTCTCCTTGATAATGCCCTCCATAACCTTGCCTGCCACTGACGTTAGGCTAACAGGCCTATAATTCTCCATCTCCTCTCTGGACCCCCCTTGTGGATAGGCACCACATGAGCCACCTTCCAATCTTGAGGCATCCACCCTGTCATCAGAGAGATGTTGAAGAGTGAGGCCAGTGGAGCTGCCAGCACATCTGCCAGTTCCTTCAGTTCCCTTGGATGCAGCCCATCTGGCCCCGGCACCTTCTCAGTCTTTAGCAACCGGAGGGCCACTCTCACCCTATCCGCTGTGATTTTGCCCTACCATCCCACCTCCTCATGCATCTGCTCCTCCCCTTCTAGATATGACTCATCCCCTGCTCTAGCCCCATCCATTCCTTCAGTCTCCAGCTGATCTCCTGATTCAGTGGGCTCCCCTTCCCTCACATCAGGTTGGAAGGATCCCCCACCCCTCCCAGTAAAGACTTAGGCAAAGTACTCATTTAGCACCTCTGCTTGTTCCCCAGCTTCCTGGTCCATCCCTTCCTAGTCCTAATCCTGCTGATCTGTGCCTTCACTTTTCTTTTCTCCCCTTTTCTCCCCTCACTGTGTTATCTTTCCCACACACTTTCCTAATTTGCTCTGCCAGCTCTCTGTCCAGGTCTTCCCCTTGAGCTGGTGGCCTTTATATCATCCCCATCCTGAGAATCCTATTTCTCGTGTCCTGGAATTGCATCCACAAGGCCGCTGTTGTACCTTCTCCCCCCTTGCACACTTTATCCCTTCTTTATTGTACATCGCTACCCCTCCCCTTTTCCCCTTGCCCCTATCCCTCCTGTAAATCCTATATCCTGGGATCATCAGGTCCCAGTCCTGGCATTGGTTGGCCCATGTTTCTGTGATCACCACTATGTCCACCAGCCCCTCTGCCAATAGAGCCTGTAGTTTGGCTGTTTTTTTCCCCAGGCTTCCTGCATTTAAGCAGACAACCCTCCAAGATGCTCACTTACCCTACTTGCCCCATTTCCTACACTTCTTAACCCCCCCCTGACCCCTCCCTGATTCCCACAATGTTTGTATGGGGGGTTAAGCTCACCTGTCTCCCCTCTCTGGATACCCCTCATTCTAGCGTCCCACTCGCCACCCCCCTACCTAGTTTAAATTTACCTTTGTTACTATGTACTCTTCTATCTTCTGCTTTAACACCCCCTGCCCTTCCCTGATCAAATGTAACCTTTTCCCTCCGTACAGATCTATATTGTCCTAGACCCTACCCCACCCTCCCACTAATATGTACACCTTGGATTGACACCATTCACCCAACCAAATGTTGAACTCAACTATCCTTCCCTTCTTTACTGTACTTATCTTGGGCACTGGGAGTACATCGGAGAAGGCCACTGATCCCCCTATCTCCTCACACTAGTTTCCCAATTTCTCAAACCTCTCCCTTACCACCTCTACTGTTTCACCTGCCAAGTCGTTCATACTCACGTGCATCACCACCTGTAGTTTTTGCATTCCCCTCCTTGCACAGTTAAGAATAGCTTGTCCTGGCTTACCCGTTGTCAGCCCAGGTACTGGCTCTACCCATATGCAACTATGTCTTTCCTCTTTACTCCCCCATCTGACCCCTTTTAGTATGGAATTTCCCAGCACTAGCATGCTCCCCTCTTTATTTCTCTTCGCTCCCCCAAACCATCTTTCCTTTTACGTGCTCTGAGAGTCCACCCTGCCCTGCACATTCATGTCTCTAACTACACCCTCCACGCCACCCCTTGTCTCCTCACCTGTCTTGTCCCCTCTCTCTACTAATGCTCTCTGTACTTGACTTGTCCCCTCCACTCCCAGACCTCTCCCCTCGTCATACCTTCCCTCCTTTTTGCACTAGTCCCTCTCCTCTCCTCTCATCCCCCTTGTCTTCAGTAAATCCCATGTGCCCCTTTTCATCTGGACCCCCCTTAACCTTGCCCCCTTCCTCTGGCCTAGTGCTGTCCCTTGGGCTTTCACTACCCCCTCCTCCTCAATCCCCTTCTTGAAAGTTACCTCCTACCTCACCCACAATGGTAGCCAGCACCTTGAACCTATTTCCTGTCACCACTGTACCCCTGTGCTTTGGTTCCTTCTTACTGTCCCAAGACCTCCCCTTGCTGCCGGCCTCCCTGTACTCCTTGGCCCAGCACCCCAACCTCCTCCTTAACCCTAGTTCAGTGATTATACTACTCCATGGTCCAGAACTCTTGCTACTCCTTGGAGGTGACCATCCTTCACTTATTTTTTCCCTCCTTCCCTCCACCTTCTCTGCCTCCCTAGCAAGCCACTGCACTTCGGCCTCCAGCCTCCTGAGTCTGTGGCAAATTGGAACCCCCCCAGCTTCCTTAGTATGTTCATCCAAACAGCCACCCCATATCCATTACAGCCCCCAGTTTTCCCCAACCTAGTCCCACTAACGTCCTGCTGCTCCCTGTACCCTCCTCCCATCATCTGCCACCAACCCCCTCATGCTGGATAATCTCCCGCCTTGTGTGACTTTCATCAGCATGCTCCATTCTCATTCTCCCAATTATCACCCTACTGCTCCTAAATCTCCACAAA
The DNA here is from genome assembly GCA_016271365.2 of Neoceratodus forsteri. Classification (NCBI taxonomy): domain Eukaryota; kingdom Metazoa; phylum Chordata; order Ceratodontiformes; family Ceratodontidae; genus Neoceratodus; species Neoceratodus forsteri. Next base: position 310,491,874 of record CM028134.1, on the reverse strand, counting down.
GCTGACTATAGTGAATGGGTTTCCTCTTGATTTACCCTTACTTCTTTACTCTCCTTAGACGTGAGTAAGGTAAGAGGGTACCTCCCTAACTTTGCTGTAGTTTTTAAATTTTGGAATAGATTTAAGACAACAAACCCTATCCAACTTTAAAAAAAATATATCTCCATCTTATTCTGCATACACTCTCTTCCTCACTGAAACAGAAAGTGCCTGTTCCTATGAATCACAGGCATGCTTGGTTCATCTAAGAGGATGCACCTGACTGCGCTCTCCACCAATCACAATGCTGCACCTCCCCAATAAAGGTGGAGGAGCATGGGGTGGGAAGGACGGGAGAGGAGGGAGGGCTGGGTGGACCCACTGACTCTCTTGAGACAACCAGCCCCCCTCACAATCATGAACTACAGCCCACCAAACACACTGATTCCTATTGCACCAGCATCTCCATGCAACCCCACTCTCATTCTTCCTTCTGGCGTCCCCTCCCTCCCTTCTTCCCAGCCATATAGTCCCGAAGCACAATTTATTTAAAACATTTAATTTTCCCACAAATAAATCCTCACATCAAAATCTACTGCCAACAATAACTTACCTTTCTGTTGCTGGATCTCTGGCTTCCACTGGTGTCCTCCTCGATCTGAGGCCCCCTCTGTCTGGTCTTGGCCTAAAAACTACTCAGGAGTCCTGGGCCCGATTGGCTCACTATCACCACATGGCTCAGCTCCCCTTCCTATTGCACCGGCATCTCCATGCAATCCTGCCCTCAGCCGGGGAGGCAGTAGGGCACAGCGGTTTAGGACTCTGAGCTATAAACCTGGAGACCTGGGTTTGAATCTCACAGCCCCCACCTGCATACTGTGTGACTCTAAGCAATTCACTTAACTTCCCTGTGCTCCCAGGCTGCACCTGGAAACAAGCTTTGGCTTAGTGTGCCTTTCCTGGTTAAACAATTTCCACAGCCCTCCCTCTAGAATCCTCTCCCTTCCACCCAACCACACAGTCCCCAAAGTACAACATTTAAATTCCCCACAAATAAAGCCCCACATCAAAATCTACTGTCAACAATCACCTAGCTCTCTGTTGCTGGTCCTCTGGGTCCCGTTGGCATCCTCCTTGATCTGTAGATTAAATCTGTGAAGTCAAAATCTGTGAGGATGATCTTAATGATAATCTTAAAGTGTAAGGCAGGACTTCTTCAAGTACATCGTGAAGTCTTGAGCAGAATGTTCTTGTGGATGGCTTTGATGTAGATGGAGAAAGAAGAAATCAAGGTCTGATCCAGCCAAACCAAGGTACACATAGTGGGGGATTTCTTAAAGGGGGAGTAGATGAACATGCTGAAGACAGGGTTATGATGAAGATTAGTGAAGCTTTTCATATAACAAAAGATCAAGAGACCACTTCTGACATTAAGAGACTGAGTAGAAGCAGTGATGAATGCTGGCAAAGTCACACTGAAGAGATATATCTAGCTCAGGGTCTGAAGCACTGAAAAATAATGCAGAGTGGTGAACACGTATATGTGAATGCATTTGACTTGGCACATGTTTTCTACAGTGGCTCTCCAAAATTTACTTAGCCAGGCTGTTCATCCACTTTCCTCTTTTGCCAGTTTTGCTTTATGTGTCCTCTCCACAAACACCACTGCACCCTCTGCCAGAACTTCCATTTATCCTTCCTCAAGAAGACAGTGTTGATCATGAAGATTTCTTATTTACTTGGCAAAAAATATGTGCATTTGTTCCGTAGAGATGGTTCTTTTATTGGGCTAATACATTGACTGAGTATATAAACTCTCAGTATTTCAGCTGCACATAAGGGTTGAGTAGGCACTTTAATGTTAAAGCCACAAAATTTGCACTTTAATAACATTGCAACCATTTGGCCAATTTGCCTGAAAGTCTGCATGCACCTTCCGCTACCATAGGTCTCTGGATATGGCAAGTTGTGTTCCAGTTGGATGTGCAGCTGTGGAGCTGCAACGTGCCAAAAAAGTGTAAAACATCACTTTTTTGGTCATTTTTGGCAAATTTATTGCTTGTTTCTACAGCCCAAATGGTTTGCCTGTCTGGTCCAACATTTTCAGGGTATATGGGGACTGGGTCAGGGGAGGGCCTTTTGAAGGTTTGGTGAAAAAATATTAATTCATCCAAAAGCTATTAAAGTTTAACGTTTCCCATTTTAGCCTACTGGGAAAAAATATATATTCCCCTCAAAAGCACTTTTTACTTTCACAAATGGTTTGGTACTTTTGTGCTTCTGCCATCTTGTTTACAGTTAGTGAGGCAGAAAAAACATTGTAGTTCAAAAATTACTGGTCCTAGGTAAACACCAGTACTTGAGTTTACCTAATTGGGGCCCTAGGAACATGACCCTGGTATTAATTCTTCACTATGATGCCCAGAAATATGTTATTGAAGATTTTACGCCATCTTAGCTGTGGAACTTTCTGCAAATGTTTTTCCGGTACTTTCACGAAAGTCCTGCATCTACAATGGCGGGATGTTCACGAAAGTTCCATAGTACTTTTGTGGAAGCTCCCCCATGTAAACCAATGGGACTTTCATGAAATTCTGATGAACTTTTGTGAAAGTTCTGCATTTCAACAGCCCCAAAACACCACTTTCTTTGCCACTTCATAGCAAGACAACGATTAGGACTTTTGGGCTGACAGTCACAGGGTAGCAGATACTTAACACACAGATGTGCCTTTTGCCAGTTTGGTGAAAACATTTACACTGGTTCCAGAGTTACAGCAGTCTGAAGTTGCTAATTTTCCCATAGGATAACATTGTGGTGGATGTGGCACCTTTCAGTGCCTATATCTCAAAAACGGTTTTAAATATGGATTTTTTGCTAAGTGCAGATTAAGCATGTGTGGTGGTGGCAAGGTCATGAATACAACTGCAAAGGAATGTTTTCCAAAGTTTCTATGATTACTGAGATATTGCCACATTTTCAGTACAAGGGTTAATTGGAATGCCTCTAGGCCTTCACTATGTGTCTGTACTTTATGGGTGAGTGGGAGCACAGGGCCCAGAGGGCCCGTGCTCCCACCTATGGACATGATTATGCAAAACTAAAAGCACAGGGCCCTCCTGCACTATGTCTCTATACTTAAAGGTAGGAGGGCTTGCAGGGCCCAAGAGGGCCCGTGCTCCCATCTATGGATAGGATTATGCAAAACTTAAAGTAAAAGGCCCACCTGTACTATGTCTCTGTACTTATAGGTAGGTGGGAGCATGGGCCCAGAGGGCCCATGCTTCCACCCAAGGAAACCATCTTGCAATACTGGTAGCACAGGGCCCTCCAATGCTATTTCTCTACACTTATGGGGGGTGGGAGTGCAGAGCCCAGAGGGCCAGTCCTGCCAAATATGCTTCCAATTATGCAAAACTGGGACAATAGGGCACTCCTACGCTATGTCTCTACACTTATAGGAGGGTGGGAAGTGCAGGAACCAGAGGGCCCACCCTCCCACCTATGGATATCATATGAGTAACATTTTACTTTCTCAAAAAGAAGGGAATTCATTGTGGTGAGAGTTAGGGCCTATGACCTCAAGGCATACACAGTGCCTGTTGGTCTATGGAGGGTTTGTGGGGGAGTGTAGAGGGGGTAGGGTTAGTAACCCTAACATCAAATTTTCTGACTTTTGTTGGTGAAGAATCAACCCTAAATGATGCATTAATGGATTTTTTTGCAATGAATATTATATACTGTATCTTCAGGTAAGCTTTCAGTCTGAAGCTAATGATTGTTTGTTTTTACTTCAGTCCCCAAAATTATGTAATTTTTTTGTTTGTTTATATTGTTTTTTGTTATGGACTACAACTAAAAAAACTGCATTCCACGAGACCCACCCTTAAAGGCAATAAAGTAATTTAAAAAAAATCAGTTTTACTTTTGGTACTTTTTAATGTTCTCTGATTACCTATAAAAGTGCACCTTGTTACAAATCATTGCAGATGATTTTTCAAGCATCACTATGTATGGCATCAAATTGGATTTATCATGGCTGAAAATTGTATTATTGTGTAAGTATGCATTACTGAATTTTTTAATGTAATGTGTCCAGTACTATGAAAGGACACAACATTGTTATTTGCATCTGTTCTCTGTACAAAGTCACCAATATGACTACATGGAGTTTAACCTCCTATGACCATGAGCGATATGACCCCAGCATCCACAAGGCCATCAGCAGTGAGGCCCAGCTTCCACCACCACTGCTTCTAACACTCATTATGGAAAATGACCTCCACTCTGCCAGCTGGACAATTTTACATATGGGGCCTGATTTTCAAAGGGCTAAGTGGGGCACAAGGGGTTTGCATTCAAAGAGTTTGACGCAAGTGGCGACTTGCATCCCAACTTGCATCAAATGCAATTTTTGAAGGCAGCCTGCATCCAGTTTGGATGCAACTGCAGCAAAGTCCCCCTGTGCACAGGTTGCCACACACAACCATGTGGTCATGCCACAAATGGGCTTGCGCCATGGTGGGGCAGCATCATCCCTATTTCCTGTAATTTCAGAGCACAGCCATGGATGCAGCAGGGGCCACCTGTTAGACTAGACCAGGAGGAGGTCTAACTCAGTTGTGCCAGTGTGCTGCTGTACTACAGGGCACAGGAGGTGTGCACAAGGGGCACAGGAGGTGACAGGTGGGGTGTTGAGGAGATGCTGGACAATACTGGGTGCCACAGAGGTATGTGACAATATCATTATATAAAATTTGACAGCAGTCACCTGAAAGAAACCTGCATCCTGAACCTAGTGTCCACCCTGTGATCCCTGTATAGTGCCAAACCCCAACCTGTGCTCCCCGATCCCCCTCCCAAGTATGAGTGCTTCTTCTTCTTCTTCTTCTTCTTCTTCTTCAAAACTGCTACAATTATATCACACCCACCCCTGATCCCCATCTCACCCAGTAAAACCACAGAATATTCCCTGGTAATCTAGTGGCCCCTCCACCTTCTCCACCCCAACAGGCAGTGGTCATCCACCCCACTCCCTCCTGCCCTTGAACTTATTCTGCCACTGGCACCACCCTCCACACACCACCATAGGCAGCTGCAGAATGCCTTTTCCACACACTGTATAACAGTATACAATACATGTATAACACATTGTTTGGCTGGCCCTGGTGGTGTGTGGAGGGTAGTGCCAGTGGCAGAATTGAATCAGGGATGGGGGAGCCGGGAGTGACCACTGCCTGTTGGGGTGGGGAGAGTGGAGGGCCACTAGATCACCAGGGAGTATGACCGGGGGTTTATATGTCTATTCTTCCCATGATCAGGAATGGGGGAAGGACTCTGTGGGAATTGGCAGGGGTAATTATTGTTAACAAAAGTGGTGTGCACACAAAAAGAATGTAATCCAATAGCTTTATTGTGCTAGAAGTAACCATTGAACAAACAGCTGACATTTATGTGAGCACCAGCCTGAATTTGCTTTCGGTTCGGGGATAACTGTAGCATGGTAATGCCAGGGTCCAAGCTGTCTGCTCCCTGGGGCACCTCAGCTGTCCTCTGCCCACCTGTCATGGGATGCCTCAGGGCCCTGCACCCAAGTTTCCCACTGTGGCCCATTTCCTGGTTCAGTACTGCATGTTGCAGCTAGCCCAGAAGATTTGCCATAAGTGGCAAACCATCTAAAATAGCTCATTTTTCCCTTGCCACAGCTGCATCAGATGTGGCCCCCTTCTTCGTCATAAGTTGTGCCTGATGCAGCTGGCTTTGAAAATCAGGCCCATGCATTGCATTTTAGATGTTGATTCTGCTTGATTGTTTTCACTGAGGTGAGGATATGTGATGCTCATTTTCTTCCAGATGTTTTTGAGCACAAGACCTTAGGTTCTAAAAAATGTTATCCCACATATTAACTATTACTACAATTTTAAGTAGAAATAAATATTATGAGGTTGTCAGGAAGGAAGATCTGTCATCTGTTTCCTGAATACTTTCTGATACCATGTGATTTAGAACTGTAAAGTGCCATAGATTCAGATCAGGAGAGATTAAAAGCAGCAGAATAGTTCTCACCACATACTTCTTGGAGAACCAGAGAACACTGAAGTAGGGCTGAATCAAAACCAAAGTGAATTTCAGGTAAATGGCTGAAATTAGCCATGTTTTATTAATTAGCCTCATTGTCATGTGCTCTGATCTAACTGACATAATGAGAGTGGGCATGCTGCAAGAAGTGGGACTACAGAAATAAGTGGGATTTTGGGCTATGGCATCTCAAATCATAGATTGGGGGTCAAAGGGTCAACCACTGTCAAATGGTGCCTTTTTGGAGCTTGATATGGTTAGGCTAGTGAATGTGGGTCCATGAAAAGACATTGTCTTCTGGTGGAGTGCCAGGAGTAGGCATTTAAAAGTAAACCAGTGAGGGGGAATAGATAGCAGTGTGGAGGGTACAGGAGGATGGAAAATGATTGGGGGGTAGTTTTAGTGTTTGATTTTGCACCTAGCTGGGTCTTTTGTTCAATTTTTAGTAGGCTCTGTGGACTACTTGGCAGAAAAGATAAATTTTACCACTGTGATGGCATGCGCAGTATGTAGATTCATATATTTGAGAGCATCATATGGCATGTCCTCAAAGAGGATGCTGAGCTCCACAAGAAATGTTGTTGAATCACACCATGTTTGGCCTTACCCTAATTATTTTTAAACAGCTGGTGTTTGTATAGGTCGATATGTCTGTCTCTGCTTTATAATTTATTGGTAGTGTTAAATTGGTTTTGTAGGCTTACAAAATTATAGTGTTGTGGTGCATTGTATGTTATCTCTAGCACAGACCTACAGTCTGTTATTTTACTGTCTAGTGACATTTATGCTTTAGTGTAACACTAGTGGAAGTTCTAAACCATACTTATTCTATGTCATAAGAGCTGTGATTTTGTTTTTTTTTTTGAATGAGTTTTTCAAACTGTATTCTGGATAGTCATATGTGGTAAGCACAGAATTTAACTGCTTATTGTCCCAAGCACAGTAAACAAGCAGGTCCCATAGTATGAAAGCTGCAAGACTAACAAGTTAAAAATCATTGGATTCATGAATTCTGACCAAAGTATGTCAAAGTAGTAGTTGTCATCATATCAGTCAATCACTCAATCAATGTGTTGGTACTGTAAGCAAATGGAGAGAAATTGTCTCATACAAATGCAATCAAAACATGAAAACATAAATATTTATTATAGAGGCATGATAGTGCTCCTACAGTTCGGGTTGAGTAGGCTGTTTAATGTTAAACCCCAATTTTTGTACCTTAATAACCTTGGTGTTGTTTGACAAAACAGCACACAATTTGGCATGGGGGGGCCGGAGTTAGGTTGTCAAAGTCTCAAGATGTGAAAGCGTCATGACAGTATCTTGCTTGGTTTTTGAAATACTCAGCACCAAAGAAATGGAAAACACCCTATATGTAACATTGTGTATTTGTTGCTCTCACCTGCAGCCTAAATGGTCAGGAATATGCTCATTAAATTTTCAGAGATGAAGAGGTCTGTTCCAAGGGTGTGCCATTGGAATACTTTAGGAAAAAATATACTGTTTCGCAGTTATAAGGATTTTTGTGATAACCAACAAATCTGAATGGTAAAAAAAGGCGAGTGCTTATTTTCTTGATTTACTTGTCATGTGGGAAAAAAATACCAATGATTTTGAAAAAAAATACTGATCATGATGGCTGCCATTTTGTTAACTCACAGACATTACAAATACATAAAAAATGATATATTTTCAAACAAACACCCAAACCTAGCATATTTGCATGCAAGCTAATAAATGTAATAAATAGTACTAACTATTCATAAATATCATGTGAACTACAAAAAGCACACACAGTGAAGAGTTAATTGTCTGCTGATAGCACATATGTATAAAAAGGGGATGCAGAAAAGTGGGGAGGTGGGGTAAGGAAGAAGATACTAAATGCTACAAAAGGGAGATGGGAAGGGAGGGGAAGAAAAAGGAAAAAAGAAAAGGTGGGATGTGAAGTGGAGGGAAACATATAGCATAAACCAAAAAATCCAATTAATGAGCCTACTAATGCCTTATAAATAATACACATATTAAAAAGTCCAGAGACGGGAATGGATCACAGGGAACACAAATTCATCTTCTTTCCTTGAAAACAGGTCTCAACCGAATTTTTCATTGAGTCCAGCAGTCTTCAATGCTTGAAGGCGATTCTGCCAAAAAATCTCGCTCCTAAAGAGAAGATTGTGCAAATTCCCTCCTGGTCCCAATTTAAAGAGCTAGTGCACTGCCTAAAACTAATATTAGATTTTAAAAGCAGCCAATCATTACATTTTATATCTGAGGTACTTTTTCTTTTACCTTAGTTTAATTGGAAGATTGTTTATCTGATGTTAGTAGGTGTGATGTGTGGAACAGCTCTTGGCCTGGCAGCTGACGTATCTTGCTATACTGCCCCACACTACATCATCATCATTGTGATCTCACTAACTGTGACATCACTGCTATTTAGGAACAGCAAGTGAGTAACTGCCAGGTCAGGCACCTGTGATGTCAATGTCCATGAGATCATAATGCTGATGATGTAATGTGGGGTAGTACAGTTAGATATGTCAGCTGAAAGGCTAAGAGCTGTTCCCCACATCCAGCCCAATATTATTACATAGAATACTTTCTGATGAGCAAAATAGAAAAGAAAAATACTTCAGAAATTAAAAGTTACAACTAACTTCTACTTAACATTTGCATTATTTTCCTGTCTGCCTGTTTTGGCTCCACTAGCTCTTTAACTTGTTCCAGACCTATGAAAGAAAAGCTATGGTTTGCATCCATTTTTAGGGCTACAGGTGGGTGGAGCCCTGCAGACTTTTTGCTTTCATAAAAGAACTTGCAAACAAACAACTTGATGGGGTGACAAAAGTTGCCTCCGCAGTCACATCTCTGGATCACTGTGCATTCGCTCGCATTTTTTTCTAAATCAGCATGACTATTTCTGCTCTATCTTCACCCAACCTCTGCTGATGCCCAGCCCAGTTTCCTCAAAAATCAAGAAGCTTTCCTGACAGTTTGGAGGAAAGTAGAGATAGTCTACAAAAACAGCAGGATCTTTTTTTGATAAATCCACATTCCGCCCTGCCCTTCACTACTGTGCATGCACAGTTATCCTCCACTACCATGCATGCCCGGTCATTCCTTCTACTATAAGGGATGTTTCATATCAAATGTAAAAGATTTAGCCATTGTTTACCTACATCAGCTTTCAGCATTTTGTTTTATCCCCTTGGGATCTTTTGTTTTGCCAATTGAATTGATTTGCCACCCAGGGAATACAGCGAATAGTTAAAACTAGTCTGGAACTAGTAGGTGGAAGACTAGGTTTGCTAGCCAAGGCACCTAGCTTCACCCTGAGCTCTTTCCTTCTAGGTTACTTGAAAGGACAGAGCAAAGAACCTTACCAGAGCAAGGAAAAGGATTAAGACTTCTTTTGGCTAGGCAGATTTACTGTGTGTTGTTATTTTTATTTTGTACTCAGAGGCATTGTTACTGCTTGTTGCTAACATTTTATTGCTTTATTTTTCTCTGATTCAAATTGTTGTTGCTGGGTATACTTTCTGCTGCATTATTACAAGGTGTGCCTACAGGTGTGTGCTAACAGATTACTGCTGTAATCTTCTGATTCAAATTGTCTTTTGCATGGTATACCTTCTGTTACTGCTTTATTTTTCTCTGTAGCAAAGTGTTTCTTACAGGGTATATCTTCTGTGAAATGATTACAGGTAATGCTTTATAGGTTTTACAGTTTTATCTATCATTAGGATAAGCTTTCAGGGTTACTGCATTTGTTGCTGACTGATTGTTTCTGCTCCTACCTCCTTGTTTCTTTCATCCGTGGTTCTTCATTTTCGGCAGGGGAAGGGCCCAGTCACCCACCCCATCCCCAACCACCCCACACTACACTCTTTTTATAGGGTAGCACAGTTGTGACATTTCCTGTGGCAAAGCAGGAAGGGGCAGATCAGTGAGGTATCCACATGGTGACCTCATTTACAGGGGCATTACTAATTTAACTTGTTATAACATGTTATACAAAAACAAACAAACAAAACACAAAATTAAACTTTTGCTTTCATGTTCTTCCTTCTAATTACTCTGACCAGGTTATAAACCCAGCAACTTATCTGTACTGGATATCATTAACTGCAGGTACTGTGGAACACTTTTCAGAAGGGCAGTTTTACAGGATTTAGGACACTGTCCTACATGCTGAGCCATTGGAGATCTTGGGGCTCAGCTCCATATTCAAGAGGAAATATATTATAAGAACCACCCACCATTTCCCCAACATCCAACAGAAGCACCTCGACTGCAGAAGGTAGTTGGTCCAGGAGGTTGGCAGGTGGTTAGGAGGGGCAAATTGGGTGCCCCATCACTCGGTGCTCTCCAACATTAACTCCACAAACCATATAAAAACTACAAACAGGTATCTGCCTCTATCTCCGAAATCAAACAAAGGGGAAGAGGACACTGCAGAGAAGGACACTGCAGCACAGGAGCTAGCATAACAAAACTCACCCAAAACAGGAACCAAAACAAAAAAAAGCAAAAAGGAAATCCAAAAAACTTCTGATCATAGGAGACTCCAATATTTCCGGGAGTTGATAACAATCTCCCGCCAGGGGTAATGGTCAGATGTTTCCCAGGTACCTCAGTGTGGAGAGACAATGACCACATTGCTAAAATTGTTCTGGAAGCAGGAGAAAAAATTGACTACTGGTACACATAGGGACTAATGATCTTGCCAGCTAGTCAGTTGTGGAGACCAAGGAACACCTGACCAGGCATGGTGACAAACTATCATCCATTTCATTCGGCATCTTCTCTGAGATCCTGCCAGTCTGGGATGGGGGGCAGATGGACAGAAGGTCAGAGAAGGAGAGATAGGGGAGCTAAACATGTGGCTTAAGGACTGGTGCCAGAAAAAAGGACACATATGTGTAGGGAACTGGCAACAGTTTTGGGAGTGAAAGTTCTTTAAATCTGATGGGCTGCATCTGAATAAGGAGGGAGTCAATGCATTGGGGCAGAAGTTTGACATCTTTGCAGAACATTTAAACTAGCAAATGGGGAGAGGAGTGCAGCACCCCATAAGTTGAATGGAAAGAACACCTCTCCCCCCTCAGCTAGTGGTCAAACAGGAGTTCAGCATGTTTGCAGTTCATTTGCATCACCAGGTAAGGAAAAAGGTCCAGCTCCCAATACGACTCACAGGGGAAAGGTCAGACCTCACCCAACAACTAACACACCAAAATCTGGCCAATAGAAAAGCATGTACACAAATGCTCACAGTCTGGGAAACAAGATCCCAGACCTGCAGGCAATAATGACAGAGGCTAAACTGGACATAGTAGCAATTAGCAAGATATGGTTTACCAGTAACCACACTTGGGAGACTTCAGTACCTGGCTATGTACTGTTCAGAAAAGACCAAGGTGCGAAAACGGGGGTGGTGGAGTGGTACTCTGTGTCAATGAAAACATCAAAGCTACAGAAATTCAGAATACACATAAGGAGCCAGAAGAACTGTGGGTCACCCTGGAAACAGGAAATGGGACAGCCATAAGAACTGGGGTTGTCTACAGGCCCCCAGACCAGGGGGATGATATAGACACATTACTGTTAGAAGATATACAAAACATAACAGCTATAGGGGATGTTCTGATAACGGGAGACTTCAACATGCCAGATACAGATTGGTTAATGCCAGCAGGAACATCTGCCAGAACTAGACACATGGTGGTTTACCTGCAGGGGGAAGGCCTCAAACAACTGTTACAACAACCCACAAGAGACATGGCTATCCTAGATCTAGTACTGACTAACAGGGAAAGGATCACAGATCTCCAGGTAGAAGGTCACCTGGGGGCCAGTGACCATCACATGGTATGGTTCACTTTGGCCACTACAACTAAATCATCCCATTCCAATGCAAAACTATGAGACTTCAGAGGAGCTGACTTTGATAAGATGGCCAACAGAGTTAAGCTAGCCCTGGCAAAAAGAAATGCAGGTGAGGGAGTGCAGGCAAAGTGGGCAAGCATTAAGGATGCAATACTTGAAGCAACATCTCAATGTGTTAGAGAGAAAAGGAAGTGCAAAAGAAGAAGGAAACCACTTTGGTTCTCAAAAACAGTAGCAGAAAAGGTCAGAGCCAAAAGGCTGGCCTTCAGGAAATATAAGGGAACACAGCGGGATGAAGATAGGGAGGCATACCAAACTTCCCTGAGGGAAGCAGGGAACGCAATAAGACAGGCAAAGGCCCAAACCAAGGAAACACTAGCACAGACAGTAAAAGAAGGTGAAAATACTTTCTATAGATACATTAGTGAAAGGAGAAAGTCCAGAGGGGTTATTGCTAAGATCAAAGGAGATAAGGGGGCATGTGAGGAGGAGGACCATGTAAAAGTATCTATCCTAAATAGATACTTTTGCTCAGTATTTACTAAAGAGAAGGTAGGGCAGGGCCCACAGCTCAGCACCATGGACACGGGGGGGGGGGGAGGTGAGCACTAGCATCTTCACAAAAGAAACGGTCCTACAAGAGCTCACTAAGCTCAGGGTGGGCAAGGCAATGGGACCTGATGGCATACATCCCAGGGTACTAAAGGAGCTAAGGGTGGAACTAGAAGAGCCATTATCAGAACTGTTTAGTGAGTCTCTGAGCACAGGAGAGGTCCCAGAAGACTGGAGAAGGGCTCATGTGATCCCACTTCACAAGAATGGCAGCAGGGAGGAGGCAGGGACCTACAGACCAGTCAGTCTTAACTCAGTAGTGATCAAGATTATAGAGGCACTCCTTAAGGAAAGGATAGTGCAACACCTGGAATCCACAGGAGCACAGGATCCAAGACAGCATGGGTTTACAGAAGGAATGTCCTGTCAAAACTAATCTCATAGATTTCTTTGACTGGGTAACCAGAGTGGTGGACCAAGGGAGAGCAGTTGATGTCACCTACCTTGACTTCAGCAAAGCTATTGCCATTATTCCACATAGAAGATTGATTAATAAGCTGGGTAGTCTCGGGTGGGTCAGAAGTTGGTCAACTGGGTGGCAAACTGGTTGACGGGCAGAAAATAAAGAGTGGTGGTAAATGGTATACAGTCAGAAGAGATGCAAGTCACAAGTGGGGTACCTCAGGGATCAGTCCTGGGGCCAGTCCTCTTTAATAGCTTCATCAGTGGCATTACAGATGGACTGGAGGGTAAGGTTTGTCTGTTTGCAGATGACACCAAGATCTGCAACAGAGTAGATAATCCAGATGGGGTGGAAAAAATAAGCAGAGATCTGGATAAACTAGCAAAATGGTTGGAAGAGTGGCAACTGGGGTTTAATGCAAAGAAGTGCAAGATCATATACATAGGGAAGAGAAACCCTGAAGCCACCTATAGGCTGGGAGAAGAGTTTCTGGCAGTCACAAGGGAAGAAAGAGACTTGGGCATCATCACCGATGACCTAAAATCATCCAAGCAGACCACTAAAGCAGTAGGTAAGGCTAGGGGGATGTTACAGTGTATTAGTAGGGGTATCACAAATTGGAAGAGGGAGGTAATAATCCCTCTTTACAAGACACTGGTTAGGCCCCATCTGAAGTACTGTGTGCAGTACTGGAGGCCATACCTTCAAAAGGACAGTAACCAAATTGAGGCAGTCCAGAGAGGGGCAACCAAAATGGTGCAGGGACTGCATTAGAAAACATATGAGGACAGATTAACGGAGCTCAATATGTATACCCTAAAGCAAAGGAGGGAGAGAGGTGATATGATCAAAACATTCAAACACCTTAAGGGCATTAACAAGGTGACAGAGTCTAACATGTTTCAATATAAGAAAAATAGAAGGACAACAGGACACAGCATGAGATTAGAGGGAGGCTGATTAAGAGGTAATGGGAGGAAGTTCTTTTTCACAAAAATGGTGGATGCATGAAACGGCCTACCTCAGGAAGTGGTGGATATGAATACAGTGCAGGGCTTTAAACAGGCAAGGGATAGGCATAGGGAAGCAATACAGATGAGTATGAATAGATAGGCCAATGACAGAGCAAAGGCTGATGGCACATTTACAAGGTAGAAAAAAGAAATGGACAGACTAGATGGGCCTTGCGGTCCTTATCTGCCATCAGCTTCTATGTTTCTATGTCTGCCTCTGCCTTCCACAGCCGTGCATGAAGGAAGTAAGCAATCCTCGCTCTGGCATTCTTATCACTTCTCTTTTGTTATAAGTAAAAAACAGCAGTGATAAGATATAAAATTGGTCAGGTCACAGCTACTGCCCCAGTCTTGTTGAGCCGTGACTGACTGACCCACTGTGACCTCTGCATTCCTGTCGGATGCCCTCCTCAGCTCCAGTGGCTCCAGGCAGCCTCCACCCTCCCAGTTCCAACATTACTTGCCAGTGCCCAGTTTTCCAGTAGTATCGATCCTGTCCACTTCCTGCTTGATAGCCTACCCTCCTTACCACACTACTGCATCCAGTCAATTGCTTCCTCCATTTGTAAACATCTTGTTAAGATATTTAAAAAATGGAGGAAACAAGCAATCCTCGCTCTGGCAATCTTATCTCTTCTCTTTTGTTACAAGTAAAACTGAGCAGTGATAAGATGTAAAATGGGTCTATACACAGCTGCTGAATGGCTTGGATAGCGTTCCCTAATGTGTAATTCACACTCCGGTCTCCTGAATGGAGTACAAATGGCTCTCACTGCTACCATTTCAGTGACAGCTGTCCCCGTGTTTGCAGCAAAGTTCTGCTGAATAAGTAAAGTATCTTGTTTTTCTTATACACAGTGAAATTTATGGTCCCACACTGTTTTCCTAGAACCTGAACCTGTCCCTTTCCTGTTGTCATTTATGAAATATAAGGGATCCATAAGGCTGTTTTGTGCAGTCATGTGTAAAAATAAATAAATACATAAATAAAAGTGCACTTTCTCAACCCAGTGTTGAAATGCCTACTGGGATTTTCAAGTATCATGATCAACACTAGATCATTGTACTGACATCCATTGCCAGCCAACTTATCTCTGGCCGGTGAAGTAAAAAAAAAACTAAAAAAAAGCCAGGTCTGATGCAGAGATCATGGTTTTACTGGGGGTGCAATTATGAACTCTTACCATTCTACAGCCTTTTTAACCACTCAGTGCTGCATCAGTGTTTTACTATGTATTACTTGCCAATCACATAATTCATAACTGGGAGCATACACTGAACAAAAACGTATTGGGCAAGTGTGAATATGATATGGAAAAGGAAGAAAGTATTGTGCAAAGCAATGAACAAAAGCAACACAAAAACAATTAAGTGGGGGTATAAAAAAATCCCAGTTAGCACAGATCACCAAGTACAGTAGAACTGTGCATTGAACAGGCAAATACAAAGTAGAAATAAATGGGATCAAATGAAGCGGTATCACAGGAAGAAAAGTAAACTTATGGAAATGTAGAATACAGCATTACAATATGGAAACAAGCATTTGTCAATGCCGAATGTTGTCTCGCTGGCATTGGCATTGGTGGTGCAGGAGTTAGAGATGCATAATAGGAATGGCAGTGAAGTATTGAAGTGACGCCAACCCCATCCCCACCCTGCAGAGACCGACAGGCATTGGGATGTCCCTTTGGGTCATCAGCTATAATGTTCATGGCATTTTACCTCACCCTACCCTGTAGACACTGAAGTGTTGTGGTGTGCTTTGGGGTTTTGTTGCGTTATACTTACCCCATTCCATAAGGTAATATACTCAGGTGGGTGCAGTATAGGAGAATGGGGTGAACTTTGAGGCCAAACATTCCAAAGCACACCACATGCCTGTCACTGGCTGCAGGGTGGGGGTGGAATGGTCTGAGCATTACAGCCGATGACCCCAGGTCACACCCCTGACGCCTGTCAGTCTCTATAGGGTAGGGTGCTACATTTGGAAACCCTAACACCATATGCGTGTGTTGGTATTTTCACTTCAAATTTTCAGCATGGGCTTTTTGTGAGCCCACCTCATGAAGAGCGGCATTGTCAGTTTGTTAGCTAAAAGGTCATTTTTCACAGTGAGTATGCCATTTTGTGACACAGGGACGAAAACACATTTTGGGCAATATCTGGAAAATGACAACTGTATTGTTCATGAGGAGATATAAAAAAATGATAACATTGAAAATCTGCAGTGAAAATATGAAAAATTGGTGAAGTCATGAGCATGCATAGAAACTGTGCAACACAGGTCTGTAACCCAATTATTTTTGGGATTTTTATAACCTAATTTTTAACATAAACATTTTGGGACCTCCCCTCATGAACGGTGGCACTGTGATTTTGTTAATTTGTCCTAAACATTGATTTCCCACAGTGACCACGCTATTGTGTGCCACAGGTGCGAAAACACATTTATAGCAGGATGTGAAAAATGACAGCTGTACTGTTCATAAGGAGGTGTGAAAAAATGCCAGTGTTGAAAATCTGGCATGAAAATACTGCACATTTGCAAAGTTACAAGGGTGCATGGAAACTGCATAGCACACACTTGTAACACAGTCATTTCATGGAATTTCATCACCAAATTTTCAACATAGGATTTTTGGACCTCTGCTCATGAACAGTGTCACTGTCATTTCCTCAAAGTGTCCCAAAAACTGATTTCGCACAGCGACCACGCTATTTTGCGCCAGACATGCGAAACCACATTTCAGCCAGGATATGTAAAATGACAGCTGTACTCTTCATAAGGAGGTGTGGAAAAATGCCAATTTTGAAAATATGGAGTGAAAATATTACAAATTCATGAAGTTACGCGTGAGTGGAAACTGCACAATGCACACTTGTAAAACAGTCATTTTTGGGATTTTTTCCACCAAATTTGCAACATAGGCTTTTGAGAGCCCCCCTCATGAACAGTGGCACTGTTCTTTCATTAATCAGTCCCAAAAGGTAATTCTGCGCAGTGACCACGAAATCACCTAGCGCCATGACAGTGTCTGAATTTATGAGGAGGGGTCCCAATAACATCATGTTGAAAATTTGGTGTGAGAATTATCCAAAATGCCTGAGATATGCACCAAAGTAAAAAAAAACTATTTATGCCGTTACACAACTTACTGGCATATCTTCAGTTCGTGATTGGCTTTGAAGAGTGCAGACATGTTCCTGGTCCACCGAAGATCATCGTGACGGGCTCCGGAGGTAAGTATGGGGTGAGGATGGTGTGTGGGAGGCAGGGTTCACAGAGGGTGGGCACGGGTCGGGGAGGGGCAGGGAGACCATGAGGGACCATTTTCTATTTTACAGGTAAAAGTTAAAAAAAAAAAAAACATTCCGGGACTTTTTTTAACAGGGTAATTTGGCACACTGGGGTGGGCTACCAGCATGCCACCTGAGTCGTTTTTTTGGGGGGGCTGTAGCCAACAAGGGATTGGGCACCCTGTCAGCAAGGAAAGACTTTTGTTGGGGGGGGCGCTTGATGCCGATGGGGATTGGGCACCCCCTTGGCACACAGTGGAAATGGGAGGGGGAACATTATGCCGATAGGGAGTGGGCTTCCCCCATCGGCATTGTGACAGGTGGTGGCGGCAGTCACTGCCACCATGTTGCTTGCGTGTCGGGAGGTGTGTTGTGGTCCCACTGCATGAGAGCTTCACTCTCATTGCAGCAGGCCTTTTCTTAGATCTGGTGGTCACATTAGCTATGCACAATGTCAGCGCCTGCTGCTGGCTTATTGGGAAATGAGGGACGCACCTACTGATGTGTGCCCTGCATTTTCCCACAGTGACTGCACCTCCAAATTTGCTACTACCACAAGATGTTGGCTGCGCATGCGCAAGCCAACATAAAAAGGAATCAGATCACAAAACAGGACACAGGTGGTAGCACTTTTTAGAGGAACTGAGCAGCCAACATTTTTTTAATGAGAGGATAGGCTTATTAAAAAACCTTTGTCATTGAGAAGTGAAATATGTTATACTGTACCTTCTATTTTTTAACCCAGTATTGTTTTAAAGTCTTTTCTGCTGACATTTGCAGTGTAATATGCTGCAGGAATCATATCTTTACATTGTAAGGTGTAATTTTATTTCTGTCCCCCCATTATTCTTTTGAAATACAGGCATTTTAAAAAGTTTTCTGCAATGTGCTGGATAATTGCTGGATCCCTTTTACAGATTACCCTTATTATAGGGGAACATAATGGAAGACTGATATGACCGTAGTTAGATATGCTATAGGGATCATACACTTCAAATGTGATTTGTAAGCTATATCTATGAGAAGTTCTTCTCCCATCCACTCTCCACTCCATCACAGTTCCAAAATTTGTAAACTGGCATCAGAATGTCTAACACATCTCCTGAATTTTGAGGGTTAATTTTGGGAGTTGTCCTGAATTTTAGGTGCTGTAAAGTGGTCTGTTCACTTTTCTTGGTAGCTGGAAGACCTGTTACTTTAGAGCTCATCTCTCTTGTTTGCTTTCTCCCCTCTCACTTTGAAACAAGTTTCTTTTTACAAGCCTCAATTTTGTATATGTACCCTCTCAGTTCATTTATTTCCTTCTTCCACTCCTTGCATGGCAGTTCGTAATGACATGTAATCAAAATGCACATTTTGTTGTCACTGGAGTGGGAATTTTAATATTATTTTCGGTGACCACGTAGACTGACTAGAATGCAAGAGCCATCTCTTAGCGGCAATCTGGAATTATAGGGTTTTTGTCTTCTTATTTAGGGCATCACAGACCGCACAAACCTGTGATAAGTAAGAATTCTATATTTCACGTCCCAGCCAGCTCGGCCTACTGGTTCACTATGTGATCTTTAGCTAGTCTCTACACCCTCCTGAATGCTTAGTCGCTCACACTGTTGACAAACTGTGAAGTCCTCCCCCAAACACACTTGTAAAACAATGTATCACATCTCAGTTGAGCTAAACTTTATAAACTATACATGCAACTTCTAATTAGTGTTTCTTAAAATACATACTAGTTATGAACATTAGTGGTTAGCTAATACACAAAATTGTAACTATTACTTGTGATTGGATATGATCACAATGAACACTGGTAATAAAAAAAGAATATGCTCATAAGGGGGGAATGTTTTTATATAATCCAAACATATCCCTATAACTCTAAACACAAAATTTTAAAACGTGCAAGCATTACTCTCTTCAGAATACCTAACGGGGGCATGATCCTTTGTGTGTGGGTGTGTTTGTTATAATCTTTATTATCTGGGGGACTTGCACTATTTCTTCATAATGCAGACTGTTAGTATGATTAGTGTCTGTAATGGGCAATTTGATTAACTGACAGCTGTGATGGATTTGAACATTCTTCACTAAATGACAATGTTGGTGTCAGAAACATTGTTTAAAACTAAAACATGATATCGCAGACTCATCCTGTTGAAAACTATTATGCAACACAGCACCCCCCCCACACATACATACTGTATATAAGACCACCTGCTCACCAGACTGCTAGTCTGCAGCATTCCTGAGCAAACTTAATGTAGACAGATTAGAATCTTACTGTCTGCATTCTGCAAAGGGTATGTTTGCTAACTTTCCCATTGACAGTAGTATTGTGTAAAATTGGAAAATTTCACCCGGTGAAATATTTTACATAATTTGGGCATTTTGAGAAATATTTCACTGGGCTGAAAGCAAAATTTCACCCATGGAGCGAGCAAAATTTTGCCTTCGAGTTGGCTAAATTTTGTGATGCATGGGTGCAATTTCACCACCCATGGGTGAAATTTACTAAAATAATGACTCCCTGAGTCCCTGAACCCTGGCTAGTAGTCCCCCAGCCACTCACTGTCACAAATTTCTAAATAAAAATTAATTCTCCTTGGTGTCTATTGGCCCCCCCAGCCGATCACCAGCCCAAAATGAAGAAAGAAAGCCCCTTGAGAGTTAACTCATTATTTCTCCCGGACCCCGAATCCTAAAAAAAAAATCAGTCCCACTCTCTGGGGTCTAGCGGACTCTCCACCCTGTCATCAGGTAGTGCTCACCCCGCTCGCCCCCAGTACCAAAATTGGGCACCGGCACAGCCCTCTACTCACCTCCATGGCTGGGAGCCCAACTGAGTGCTTCAATGAATGAGCTTGTGTGTGTACAAGCACTCACTGCTTCATTGCAGTGCTCAGTCAGGCTGCTGGCTGTGGAGGTGACTGGAGATCTGTGCCAGTGGCCCAATCGGGGTACTGGGGGAGCAAGGTAGGTGTTATCTGATGTTAAGGTGGGGGTCCACTAGACACCAGGGAGTAGGGATTGAATTTTTTTTTTAGGATTGGTGGTCCAGGGAAAATAATGAGTTAACAGGGGGGGCTTGCTTTATTCACTTTGGGCCAGTGATTGGCCAAGAGGACCACTAGACACCAGAGAGAATGAATTTTTATTATGAAATTTGGGCCAGTGAGCAGCCAGGGAAGGGGGAGGAGGGACTAAAAGACACTAGCATTTGTGGTGGGCAAAATTGTGGATGAAATTGTGAAATTTCATGAAGAAGTTTGCGCAGCGAAATTGTTGATTTCGCTGCAATTTTGCCAATTAAATTTTATTTGCTGCATCTCTAATGGACACTCTAGCTTGGAACCCCTGCCTCACAGCATGATCACAAGACTGCCAGCAGCAACATTCCCCATATATTCTTTTACAACAGATAATTTTCCTGGTAAAATAACCCAATTAAGTTTTCTCAGGAATGCTGCAAACTGGCAATCTGGAGAGGAGCCATTCCTATATGCAAGTGGCATGGAGGTGAAGAGGCAGTTGGTGTTGTGTTGCATGATAGTTTTTCAATGGGACGAGTCTTGAGATATCATTTTTAATTTTTTAACAATTTTCCTGACAGTTGGATTGTCATTTAGTGACATGATCTGTTGCCTTTATATTCTAGTATGGCTCATTAATAAATGCAATCCCAGAAGTGTTAACTCTGGCCAAATGAAATAGTCCTTTACAGACAACCATTTTGCACTGATTAGAATAGATGGTGGATTTGGAGATATTTAGTTAAGGGGAAGGTTTGAGAGAGCCTCAAAATATCTAAAGAAAGGTGAGAATGGTTAAAATGAGAGGCAGTGAAGTTTGAAGGTAATGGGTCAGTGTATAAATGACATGCAAGTTACCAGGAAAATATTAGAACAGACTAGGTTTCTTCATGGTACCAGTCCAATGAAAGTTAATCACAGGGTGAAGAGGGCAAACAGAATGGTTAAAGAGAGTGGAACAGCCTTTAAACTGGACAATTTCCTATCAGTGTCATGCATACCACCTTTTTTGTGTGGTCACAGACACATACTCACATAAAAAAATACTAATACTGCACTCGGTTTGTCTGATTCACCACCCTCTGGGTCAAGCACTGCATACCGACATTACTCCTAAATTTACTACATATGTACAAGGTGCCTTATGAATGTATTTTTCACTACATCCATAAGGTACCATGTGCTTATGCGGCACATTCATAAGTAACATCAGTATGGAATCTTTTATCCAGAGGGCGGTGAATCAGACAAAATAGTCCAGCACTAGTTTATTTTTATATTATTGTGTCTAGTCCTTTACAGACAACCATCTCATACTGATGAGAGCAGAAGGTGGATTTAGAGATATTTTAGTTAAGGGGGACAGTCTGGAGAGCTGCAAAATATCTAATGTAAGGTGAGAGTGGCTAAAATGAGAGGCAGTGAAGTTCGAGGCAATAAGATCAGTGCATAAATGGCCCTCATGTTACCAGGCAAATATTTGGACAGACCAAGTTTCTTTGTGGTACCAGTCCTATGAAATTTAATCGCAGGGTGAAGA
The DNA here is from genome assembly GCA_016271365.2 of Neoceratodus forsteri. NCBI lineage: Eukaryota > Metazoa > Chordata > Ceratodontiformes > Ceratodontidae > Neoceratodus > Neoceratodus forsteri. The sequence goes on along the minus strand of CM028134.1, from coordinate 310,470,034 downwards.
GGTCAAACAGGATGGTTGAAGAGATGGGAACAGCCTTCAAACTGGGCAATTTCCTATCAGTGGCATGCATATCTGGTTATGATGGAGCTCTCAATACCACCTATCCCTACATATAATTTCCTTTAACACATGGTGCAACCAAACAATAAAACAAAGAAATATATCATTATTTAACAAAGTCTGCTCTCCCACAACTTTGAAGAAAGTACATTGAAAACTGCCCTTCTCACAACATTGATTGATATCAGAAACAAGTGCTCTGTACATGGTTAAACCAGGGTCTGAAGACATGCAGTAATGCATGCGCAGCACTGTCAGCTCTCAAAATTTTGGCAGCGGCTCATTAATAAATGCAATCCTATGAGTAGGGATGTAAGTTTGTCATGGCAGTCATACATGTCATTGATTCCATGACATTTGATCTTTATTCAGGACTTCCATGACTTTCACTAGTGTCATCAGAATGTAGCAATGATGACAGTGCCACAACATTTACTACTGTTTACTAATGATTTCATGAACAAACAATGAGTCATTAAAACCTCATCCATGACAAACTTACATCCCTACCTATAAGTGTTAACTCTGGCCAAATGAAATAGTCCTTTACAGACAACCGTCCTGCAGTGATGAGAGTAGAAGGTGGATTCGGAGATATTTTGTTAAGGGGGAAGGTCTGGGAGAACCTCAAAGTATATAAAGAAAGGTAAGAGTGGTTAAAATGAGAGGCATTGAAGTTTGGTGGTAATAAGGTCAGTGTATAAATGACACTCAAGTTACCAGGCAAATATAAAAACAAATCAGGTTTCTTCATGGTACTAGTCCAATGAAAGTTAATCGCAAGGTGAAGAGGGCAAACAGGATGGTTGAAGAGAGGGGAACAGTCTTCAAACTGGATAATTTTCTATCAGTGTCATGCATACCATCTTTTTGTGTTATCACAGACACATAATAAGGTCAGTATATAAATGACACTCAGGTTACCAGGCAAATATTAGAACAGATCAGGTTTCTTCATGGTATCAGTCCAATGAAAGTTAATCGCAAGGTGAAGAGGGCAAACAGGATAGTTGAAGAGAGGGTAACAGCCTTCACACTGGATAATTTTCTATCAGTGTCATGCATACCATCTTTTTGTGTTGTCACAGACACATAATCATATGAAAAGCTAATACTACACTCAGTTTGTCTGATTCATCACCCTCTGGATCAAAGATTGCATACTGATGTTACTCCTGAATGTGTTGCATATGCGTAAGGTGCCTTATGGATGTATTTTTCACAATGACACTGTATCAGGCAGTGAATTGTGACCCCAACACTCATTTCCCGCTGCCTAGATATTCTAGTATGGGCTCCCTTTGTGTCCTGGGCACTTGTAAATGCATGTAGTGACAGTCCCATTTGTTCACAATCAGAAGCACTTGTGTTGAGTTCCCCTCCACAGTACTAGCAAATATCTAAGAAATAACTGCATTAAAAGACTGTAGTGTATATATATGTATATATATATCCTTTTTATTGATGAACGATATTGCAGTTCAGCAGGTTTTACTGTCCTCTGGGCTTTTTAAATAGTGCAAATGGTGTCCGCACCTAAGTCCTGCTGACTACTTTCTAGTAGGACTGCCTTTGTGGAAGATACATCCATAAGGTACCATGTGCTTATATGGTACATTCAGGCATAACATCAGTATGCAATCTTTTATTCAGAAGGTGGTGTATCAGATAAAATGAGGGCAGTATTGGTTTATTTTTATATGATTACGTGTCTGTAGCAATATGACAATATGCGTAATCATAGGTCAATAAACTCAACCAGTCATCAGTTTGACTACCGTACTACTCTCTGAATGAGAGATTGCATATTGACATTACATCTGAATATGTCAACTTCAACAGTGTGTGTGGTAGCACACATCTGTTTTTTTTTTCCTTTTTGGTTAACACAGTGTCAGACAGTGACACTAAAGAAATGTCAAAAATAAATCACATTTTTTTATCCTAATTCCAGTGACTAGATTTTAACAAATTCTATGTTTACCAAGACAAAATTAACAAAATAACCACTTACAAGTAGTATAGATGTGAAAACAGAAAATTAAATGATCATAGGTCATCCAGAAACAACAACTAAAATTGGCTGATGAGCTGAAAATAGACTGTGTTTAACACATCATTCAAATGGAAGGGCAGAGGCAGATACACTTGAATAACAGAGGAGATTCCTTCCAGGAGCCAATATTTTGTTGTATATAGTGACCTTCTGTCCTCAGCTTTCCATATCAGTCTTGAAACTCCCTCTGTTGTTCTTTTTTTGTTGTTGTTGTTCACATGGTTACATGTGAGCTGGCATCAGAATGTGTAACACACCTCCTGAATTTTAAGGAGTCATTTTATGTGCTGTAAAGTGGTCTGTTCACCTTTCTTGGTAGATGGAAGACCTGCTATTTCACAGTTCCATGTCATAACGGCGATTGCTAAATGGTGATCTTTGTCTGGGCGAGTGTACATTACCAAAAATAAATAACGGCAATGCACTCTCATGGCAACTACAAAACTGGCAATGGAATTGCAAGATATGTGGGGGTCTTTGCCCCCCCCGGCACCACCCTAATTAAAGATTCTCAACTCCAGGGGGGTTCATATCGGGGGGGGGGTATAAAACTTAAAAAATTAAAAACCAGCCCGGACGCAAAAAGCAAACCTGTCCTAGAATTGAACCCTGCACCCTCCCAATTCCTGCCTGCCACCCTACCCACCATGCCACATGGCCAGCTTGGCAGTTGACTGCCTCACTATCTCCCACATACCCTCCTTCTCCTTCCTCCCATCATGCGGTGTGGTCCCTCCCCTTGTGCATGAATATATGTACACATCCTGTCGCCGTATTTGCCCACCCTGGTATTCTGTTGCTTCCTTGCAAGGTAGCCCAGAATACAGGTGTCGTGATTGAGTCACCCTTTTTGCAGATGCTCAATCATGGTCGCCATGGCTCTCATTTGCTTTCTCCCCTCTTGTTTTGTAACAAGTTATTACAAGCCTGTTTTGTACGTGCAGCCTCTCAGTTCATTTATTTCCTTCTTCCACTCCTTGCATGGCAGTTCCCAATGACATGTAATCAAAACGCACATTTTGTTGTCACTGGAGTGTTTTTTTTTTTAATATTATTTTCGGTGACCATGTAGACTTATTTGAATGCAAGGGCCATCTCTCAGAGGGGAATCTGGAATTATAGTTTTTTTTTTCTTCTTATTTAGAGCATCACAGACTGCACAAGCCTGTGATAGGTAAGAATTCTATAGCTCACATCCCAGCCAGCTGATCCTACTGGTTCACTATGTGATCTTGAGCAAGTCTCTACACCCTCCTGCATGCTTAGCCCCTCACGCTGCTGAAAAACTGTAAGTACTCCGCCAACCACACTTGTAAAACAATGTATCGCGTCTCTGTTGAGCAAACCTTTTTCAATTATACGTGCAAATTCTAATTAGTATTTCTTAAAATACATACTAGTTATGAACATTAGTGGTCAACTAAAACCCACACAAAATTGTAACTACTACTTGTGATTGGATATGATCATAATGAACACTGGTAATAAAAAAAGAATATGCTCATAAGGGAGAAATGTTTTTATATAATCAAACATATCCCTATAACTCTAAACACAAAATTTTAAAACTCACAAGCATTAGTCTCTCCAGAATACTTAACAGCAGCACAATCCTTTGTTTGTGCATGGGTGTGTTTGTTAGGATCTTTATTATCTGGGGAACTTGCACTACTTCTTCATAATGTAGACTGTTAGTATGATTAGTGTCTGTAATGGGCAATTTGATTAACTGACAGCTGTGATGGGTTTGAACATCCATTGCTAAATGACAATGTGGGTGCCAGAAACATTGTTTAAAACAAAAAAAATGATATCTCAGACTCAACCTGTTGAAAACTATCATGCAACACAGCACCCCCCACACCCACATATATATAAGACCACCTGCTCACCAGACTGCTTGTCCACAACATTCCTGAGCAAACTTAATGTAGACAGATTATAATCATACTGTCTGCATTCTGCAAAGGGTATGTTTGCTAACTTTCCCATTGACAGTCTACCTTGGAACCCCCTAACAGCCTGATATCAAGACTGCCAACAGCAGCATTCCCCATATGTTCATTTGCATCAGATATTTTTCCTGGTAAAATAGCCCAATTAAGTTTGCTCAGGAATGCTTCAAACTGGCAGTCTGGTGAGGAGCCATTCATACATGTATGTGGTGTGGAAGGGGAGAGGGAGGTGGTGTTGTGTTGCATGATAGTTTTTCAATGAGACGAGTTTGAGATATTTTTGCTTTTTTAACAATTTTCCTGACAGTCTGATTAACATTTAGTGACAGATAATCATATCCTTCACAGCTGTCAGGTAATCAAATTGCCCAGAAATTAAAAAGTTACAGCCACCCGCCCTCCTTGCCAGCCCAAATCCAATTAAATATAACCCATAGTCCCCCCACCCTCTTTGATGAAATGCCATTCCACCCTTCTCTACCCCCCCAGCACCCACAATATGTTTAATATTTGAAGAAATACCCCACAATAGGCAACTGGCACAACCTGCTCTTCTGCATATTTTTTGTTTGCTTATTATTTCCTCCCCACCACCTGACCCTCCCTCTCAGCATCCAGAACCTCACTCCCCCCCAGAAATGTAACAGTGGCACTGTGGGGTGCCCAATTCCCCAGTGCAGGAATCCTCATGTTGTTATCCTTTAAGAAAATAAAGTCCATTGATGTCTTTTGCATCCGTTGCACTCCAGCCCACCCAACCCTCCCACTCAGCACCCACCAACATCCACATACCCTAATAACAAGGCTATGTTGAAAATATGCTGTACAGATATTGCAAAACAACAAATTTATGGGCCTACATTACAGTTTTCTAACACTGGCTCATAAGTTTGGTAATTTTCTATATTTTTACCTAACATTTTCCATTTTGCAGCCCTATTGGCTCTGCCCAGAGTTTTTTTTTATATGGCATTCCAAAGCATTTTCCATATCACATCTTTTTAAGGAACTCAAATGTTCTCCGATGCATAAATTAAATTTTCTACTTGTTTTCTCAACATATAAACTACCACATGTAGAAATAGCCAGATGTATTACATGTGTAATATAACAAGTGATGTAGTATAACACATGAAAGCTCTTCCTAGTGTCAGGATGCAGAATGGAAACACCCTCCTTGAGGTATACACAGAATTTAAAATTCTGACAACATCTGTTACCCTTAGTGCATATATTGTTGGCATTATCATTATTCTGACTGTAATCACTGTGGGCCAAATAGTCCACCAGACTTTTTCCCCTTCTACAAATAATTTTGGTGGTGACTCAGTGACCTCTCTCAATTTTCTTTCCATTTCTAAAATGTGCCATATCACTTCCAAAATTTATTTCAAAGGAAATGTTTGGAGGCAGTTGTAACAATGGCAACCTTGTTAACACCACATTGTTCACATCTAGACTGTGCCAGAATAAGTAAATCTTCTTTCCTTCTGTCCTATACCCTATTCAATGCTCTTGTAATACAGTTCTGATTGTAACCTCGAACTGCAAAATTTTCACATTGCACCTTATTATTAGACTCATATGTATTTAGGTCTCTATAGTTTGATTTTAGCCTTATAAATTGGCCTGTTGGAACATGTTTCACAACATGCCAGGTATGATTATTCTCAAAATGCATCAAGAATTTCTATTTGTTGGTTTCCTGTAAATTTCTGCAATGAGACCCCATCAGTCTTTTTGGAAATAAACAAGTCTAAAAGGTTGCTGCTATGATAATCACAAGTCATTGTAAATTTAAGATTTGGATTGGAGTTTTCCAAGAATTCTACAAATGCCACCTATTCATTTTTACTACCTTCCACATCGACAGCAAATCATCAATGTACCTACTGTACAATAAAGGTAAATGCAGTCAACAGAGGGGTTTTGCACTGGACAGTACATGTATATTCTCCCAGTTAGAGAGATATACATTTGCATTATTGCTGGCCATGGTGGTCCCCATGGCTGTTCCCTTAGTCTGTACATAATATTGTCCCAAAAACTGGAAATGAGTACATTTTAAAACTTAATATTAACATTGTTAGAAATTCAATGCAAGTGGGGGAGCACTCAGATAATGTATAAAGACTTTTTGGCAGTATTGCCAAGAAGTGTTGAAACCTTCTGGACTCAATGAACAGTTCAGTTGAGACCTTTCCTGAAAGAAAGAAGATGAATTTTTGTTCCATGTGATCCATTCAAGCCTCTGGACTTTTTAGAATATGCATTATTTATAAGGCTTTAGTAGGATGATTATATTGATTTTTTTTTGTTTATGCTATATATATTTCCCTTCCCTTAGCATGCCCCATTGTTTCTTTTTTCTTCTTCCCCCTCCCCCTTCTATGTCCCTTTGGTAGAATTTAGTGTCTTCTCTCTTACCCTTACCCCTACTTTTCCCCATCCCCATCTTTTTATACATACAGTGAAGACCGCCAGGATGAAACGCAGTGTCACAGATTTATTGCATGACAAAACAGATTAACTCCCATTGAAATTGCATTGATTACTGCAGTAACTCTACTGCAGAATTCTGCAGTGATGCCCTTCATCCTGGCGGGCTTTTCTGTATGTGCTATTAGCATGCAATTAACTCTATGCTGTGTGCTTTTTTATAGGTCACATAATATGTTTGAATAGCTGGTATTATTTATTACATGTATTTAGCTTGCATTGTATTTATATGGTGTTTGTCACTTTAAGAAATATATGGTATATGGTTTGACCTTATTACAACCTGCAGTAATTTAATTTTTTTATTTTTATTTTAATAAATGAAGTCCTGCCATGAATCTTTCACAGTTCAGAACTGGAACAGGACTGCAGTGACAACCAGGACCAAAACAAATTGCAGCAGACTGAGCTGCCAACAACAAAAAGGACTGCAAATACAAGATAGGAAACCTTGTGAAACTAAAAAGTTCAGAAATACAACTTTAAAAAAAAATCTCGGAGAACCATACACCATAATAAGTGAAGTATGGGTGCCCAAACACAACTAGGCCTGTGTTTTCATCGAGGGGTTGAGATACCAGCATGGACCTTGGGAGTTTTGCTCTTGAGGTCCCTACACTGGAATCTCAACCCCTCGATGGAAACACAGACTTGTTGTGTATGAGTGCCCATACTTTATTTCTTATTTACTATTTAAATCTGTTGATTATTTGTGACCTCACTCCTCGAAAAGGCACAAGTATAGCATGACACTTCAGAGTTGGTTGCCATTGCTGCTTTCATTTTTTGGGAATTAAATAGCTGTAGTTAATTTATATTCAGTGCAGTATTTTAATTTGGAACTGTTTGGAGTATGAGCCCGGCTTGATTCTGGTTGTGCATTGTGTTTCTTTTGCCTGTGGCTCCATTTGTTGGGACTGGTGACTGCCTCCTCCTCCTTTTTTGATTTCCTTTTACAACCTTCCTTCTGAACATGATTGATGTCATTTTTAAAATACTGGCCAAAACGTAATTTCATGCCACAAGTGCAAAACACATTTAGGCCAGGATTTAAAAATTTACACCTGTCACATTCATGAGGTGGTGTATATAATGGCTATGTTGAAATTTTGGGGTCAAAATACTGAAAATTACCAAAGTTATGAGAGAGTGTTGAAAGTTTTCAATGTACTGTATCTTCAGAAGTTTGTTGTGTTTTTATATTTTTACCCCACATTTTCAATATAGTCTTCTTATGACCCTACCTCATGAAGCCGCTAGGTGCAAATTTTCAAATCTGAGCCAAAACATCAATTTGCACCACAAGTGTGAAAACACATCTGGGCCAGGATTTGAAAACTGACACCTGTCATGTTTGTGAAGTGGTATAAAAAAAATGGCTATGTTGAACATTTAGGGTCAAAATATTGAAAATTACCAAAGTTATCAGCAAGAGTTTTTCAATCTCAAACCAAAAGGTGCTTTTGTGAAGTGACTGCAAAATCATCTTTCATTTCAGATTTTAGAAAATTCACCTGCTTTGTTGATGATCTGGGGTTTCAAAACAGGCTATGTTGAAAGTTTGGGGGAAGTATTAAAAAATTGCCAAGTTATGAGTAAAAGTTCAAGGCACATTGAAATACATTAACCACAATTAACTGATTTCTTCAGTTCCTGGTCTGGCATTGAAGAGTGAAGATATATCTTTGGTACAGAGAGGATTATGGTGCTGGACCCCTGGTAAGTAAGTAAGCAGTAGCAGAGGTGTGGGGTGGTAGTGGTAGGTGCTGAGTGGAGGAGTTAGGGGGTAGGTAAAATCAGTGGCAACAGACATTGATGGACAAGTTTCTTTACTACAAGAAATGAAAAAAAAAAGACATTGAGGGACCATGTTTTCATTACAGGTACCGACATTAGGGACTGGGCACTCTGATTTCAGTTTGATTTGGGCAGCATCGAGGGGCTCTCTAGTGTCACACACATGTGGCAGGCAGGGTTGGGAAAGTTACAGCCAGCATTGGGGACTGGGCACCCAGGTAGCAGTATCTGAATTGGATGGGCTTGGAGTCTTAACCAACATGGGGAATTGAGCACCACAGTGTTGGTAATAAAAACTAAGGGGGGAATTAACCAGCACTAGGGGTTTGCACACAGGTATCAGAAAATGTAATTCCTCAGCCAGCACTGGTGACTGGGCACCCGAATGTCCAAATTAGTAAAGGGATTGTGGATGCGACTAATAGTGGCCAAAGGACCTGATAAAAACAGAAACAATGCTCATCTCCACTCAGCAGAGGTGAGGCTACACACTGACATGTAGCCCCGCCTCCACCAAGCAAACACATCTGAAACAGTTAAGGATTCTGTTTGTAGCATAAGGATAACCCTGCTCACTCATATACATGGGCATTTTCATCAGAGAACCACATTTATTAATTTGGTCATAAAAACTTGGTTCTCCTTAAAATGTTCAATTATTAAACTGACCATGTGCACAAATCAGTCATTTTTACCAAAATTTCTCAAAAATTTAGCTAATGTGGGAGATTAACAACCACAAAAGCACAAACCTTTGGTAAATACTGTGAAACCTGGATGTTTCAGGTTTGAAATCATCTTAATTCTTTAGTTATAGGTGAGTAAAAAAGGTCTTAATTTACGCAATTTCTATATATTTTGCACCTCTGTAACTTTGTCCCCCTGTGAACTGATTGTTCAGTGAAGTAAATGTGTTGAATGGGGCAGAGTTATTAAGGTTCCAAAATTTGGTTTAACATTAAGGTGCTTACTCAGGCCTGATGTACAGGCAACACTGTATCTGTATAATACTGCATATTCCCTGCAAAAAATTGTGTTAATATACACCAGTTAGGGTTCAAGTTAATGCCACAAAAGTAGGGAAATTAGGCATTAGGGTTTACAACCCTAACTCCCCACCCCTATACACCAAGCAGTAAAAAGAAAAATCATTAGGGTTTTGTGTTTCCAGAGTCTTGGTGAATCAGTGATGGGGTCTTCCTTGTGGTCAACAGCCCTAATGCTCACCCCTTCCCTAGCACAATGCCTCCTGTCTAAAGCACTAGGTACAAGTCATAGTGATACACTCTTCAAAGGTAAAGAGTATGTTATGCCACATATTGCTAGCACAATTTGTTGCAGTTTTCATCATGTCTGATATTGTTTGTTGAAGGAACGTGGTGGGCGTTAGGTTGACAACCCAAGAAAGACCCCACCACTGATTTGCAATGATTCCAGATACCCAAAACACTAATGATTTTTCTTTTGCTGCTTGTGGGTGGGAGTAAGGAGTTAGGGTTGGAAACCCTAATGCTGCATCTCACTATTTCTGTGGTGTTAACTAGAACCCAGCTAGTGCATTTACACAGTGTTTTGCAAATAATTTCCCTTCTTTTTAAGATAATGGAATCATAGCCTCATTCATGCAGGTCCAGAAAGGACCTGTGTGAAAACATGAAATGTGTAGGACCTTCTGGCCCCTGCACCAATGGAAGACTTAATCTGCCTACAGAAGTGCAGGGTCCTCACAGGCCCTGCAGTTCCATTCAATGCAACATGTCCAGAATTCATGGGGCTGTCTGGTGGGCTGTGGAAATGCAGGGTCCTCTGGGCTCTGTGTTCCACATGGCTGCAAATACAGATACAGATGCACAGGGCAAAGATTCCATCTTTCAGCCAGTGCACATTGACCTCTACCACCCACGCATGCAGAGGTGCAGATCCTTATGCCAACAAAAGAGCTGTCTTCACTATATGTTACCTGGGCCCATGTAGGCAACTTTGCTCCTTTCTTTCCCCTGATAGGAGGGGTGTCACGTTAAGTGTCATCCTCCACCCTTGTCTTATCCAGCTGGGTCACTGAGCTCACCCACAAACTCAACTAACCAGCATGGAATCACAAAGCAGTACCCACCAAAGTTAAGACTGGCACTACACACAACATTTCTTAATGAACATATTTTTATTTTGATGCCAGATATTCAAAGATAGTTGTTTTGTGTCTCCCCTTTTAAATATGACGTGGCATTTACAGTATAGTATATTGGCTGAAACTTCATTTTGTACCAGATATTTGAAAGCATGTATCATCCAGGATTTAAAAAATGACACTTGTCATATTTATGAGGTGGTGTGAAAAAAATGGCTATGTTGAAAGTCTGGAGTCAAATATTGAAAGTTAGTGAAGTTATGAGTGAGTGTTGGAAATATTACAATGTTCACTCATAACTTGGTCATTTTACCAGGTTTTCCCAGATTTGTACACCAAATTTTCAGCATAGCCTTCTTATGACCCCATCTCATGAAAAATTGTGGTGACATTTTTCAAATCACTCCCAAAACATGATCTTACAAAGTGACTGTAAAATCACCTTTCAGGCCAGATTTGAATAATTCCACCACCCTTGGTCATGAGGCGGTGCCCCAAAATGGCCATGTTGAAAATGTGGTGTACAAATATTAAAAAATGACAATGTCATGAATAAAGTTCAAGCCCCATTGAAATGCATTAAACCAGACTTTTATTTTCTCATATTGCAGTTACCAGTTCCAACCGAAAGAAGTGTCTTTGATCAGAGAGTGGAGAGTGGATCTGCATCATGGTACATGTTCAGGTGAGTGATGGTGTGTAGGAGGTAGAAGTGGTGGGTACTGAGTGGGAGGTCGGGGGTAGGGGTGGGTGGGTATGTGTGTGTTAGGGGTCAGCTTGGTGAGGGACCATTTACAGGTTTAAAAACTGGTGAAGGACAATTCAGGAGACTTTCTGATATGGAGGATTGGGAACCCCAATGTCACTACTGTTTGGCAGCACTAGGGGTGGGTACCCTGATGCCACCATGTATATAATGGGAAGGGAGCAGGAGACCTGGAGGGAAGGGGGTCTGAAGAGAAGTGTTACCAGGGTGGACACCAGCTGCAACTTCATATTTCAAGAAAATCCCACTGTTCTCATACTGAGAATGTGACTGAACAACTCCCCTCCTTAAGCTGGGCACCAAGGAGTTTTGGGTGCCCAGAAACATTATTTTCCCTGCAATTTTTAAAAGACTACTATAACACCAGAACCTAGCTAAACATGTCCTGTTTACGTACATTCAGGTGTTTGCTTTATAAAAAGTAACAAGATGGTGGTCATTACATTTTTTTTTCTCATAAGTAAATCATGAAAATATGAAGTCATGAGAGGTGGCCACTAGGGGGCCCAGATGGAAACAGCTTAGACTACAGAGCTCAATACCATCAACAATCATCCTACAAAATCCTATGCTGAAATGACCACCAAACCTAGCATAATCCAGACAATCCAGTTCCTAGCACTACCTGGAGGAGATAAATAAGAAAATTACTTACCTCAGCACTGATTGCAGTCCTACAGCAGGCAGTTAAAAATCTAGACCTTCAGGCTTCAACACAGCAGGGCAGCTGGCAGCATGACATCAGCTCCAGAATCCCCCTCAGTGAAAGGACTTGCCAGTGGGGAGCTACAAAAAATAAGGGAAATGTTTGCAACTTTACTAGCCAGAGATGGAGCCCTTACCATACAAGTTCAAGAGACAAAACAGGACATTATACACATTTTCCTGCTTGTGGATGGTAATGAACGTCATATTGCACAGCAAAGGGAATGTACTGATAGAATAAGCCACAGGCTTGATGAGCAGGATAGAATAATACAGCAGTTAACAGACAAGCTTGAAAACCTTGAAAACAGAGGGTGGTGCAACAACCTGCACTTTGTGGGCTTCCCTGAAGGGACGGGGGAGTCGTGATGTTGCCCTCTTCTTACAACAAGTGGTACTGGCGATCCTGCAATACCAATGGCCTTCCTCCTGAGGTAGAATGGGCACATCACTCCCTTGCTCCTCACGCAAAGCCAGAGCAGAGACCAAGGCCAATCCTGGCAAAGTTTTTATGATCCCTAGTAAAAGAAAGAATTCTTGGAATTGTGAGGGAGTGAGAGCCCTTAACCTGGCATGGACAGCTATTTCAAATAGTCCCTGATTTTTCCCCTGTGTTCTCCGGGCGTTGCATGGAATTCACTAGGGCCAGGCGTGTCCTCATGGCACTTCAAATTCCCTACAGTCTAAGGTATCCAGCCATCCTAAGAATTGAAAGGAATGGGGTGCCTCACTCTTTCTCAGAGCCTACAGCAGCTGAGAAATTTATCCTTTGATCATGGTCCGAGGCCCATCTGGATCACAGGCACCTGGACTGGGGAGCTCGCAGTATGGCCACATCCCCAGATAAATTGCTACCCTGGCCGGCTCAGCCACTCCAAACCACTACCGCAAGGCCCCAACCCAGAGAGCATACTGAGGAGAAGCAGTCAGCTTCTTGGAAGAGAAGCAGGGGTGGGTGGGTCAGAAAGGAAAAGTCAATCACAGCCTGACCCTACCAGCAGCCTCCCGGAGGGACCAAAGATGCTAGGTAGAAGGTGGCCTAGAAATCAGTGATGAGGGGGAGACCTTTGGCAGTAGTTTCTCCCCCTCCTACAGGATCCACAGACCACTCCATGCCCGGATCCCAAGGCCCAGCATATCCAAGAAAATTTTTCGGCAAAACTTCACTGGGCTTAAAAGATACAGGAGCCCCTCATACTGCCCACAGCAGTAATAATAATAATATTTATTTATACAGTGCCTTTCTAAAAATCAAGGTGCTTTACATCAACAATATAATAAAACACACATACAATAAATACTAGTTTATAAAAACAATACAAAACATCAAGTCATATACACTTAATTCCACAAATGGGTCTTCAGGGTGTGTTTAAATTCCTCCACGGACACACACTCCCGAAGTGGATGGAGTAGAGAAGGTAGAGAATTCCAAAGGGTTGGGATCATTTACATAGAAGCACGGGCACCAGAAGATTTTAAAGAAACCCTTGGAATCTCTAGCAACCCTTCATCCACCAAGTGGAGCGATTGCCCAGGGCAGTAAGGTACTAGCAGCTCTTTCAGGTAGCCTGAGCCAAGTCCATGTAGGGCTTTATATGTCAGAAATCCAACTTTAAAGGTGATCCACCACTGTACTGGCAGCCAGTGCAGTTTGCGCAGCATGGGGAAATATAACAGGTATGGGGAGTACCTGTCAATAATCAGGCCGCAACGTTCTGCACTAGCTGCAAGCGGCAGATATCAACCCCTAGTAGCACTAAATAAAGGGAATTGCAATAATCAAGGTGAGAGGTCACAAAAACATGGACCAAAGTTGGCAGATCACCAGACAGAAGAAGGTGCTTAATCCTGGAAATGTTCCTCAGATGGTAAAATGAAGATTTCATGCCTGCTGACGCCTGAGATCGCAGTGTCAGCCCATCATCAAAAATCACCCCCAGATTTCGCACCTTTTCTGAACTGGGGAGCTGGGAACCACAAAGAAAAATTCCTGAAGGTAAACCAACTCCCCTCCCCTCTATCTGGTGACCTTGATCCACAACCAACACCTCCGTCTTCTCTGAGTTCAACCTCAGCCAACACGAATCCATCCAGTTCTGGATTTCAGTGAGGCAGTTGTTAAATGTCAAGAGAGCTCTGTCCTGGTTGGGTGCAAAAGACAGGTAGAGCTGAGTATCATCACAATAGCAGTGAAACCTCAGCCCATACCTTCTTACAATGTCTCCGAGGGGCAGCATATACTCTGCAAACGACATGGGGGACAACACCGAACCCTGAGGTACCCCACATGACAGACAGACTGGGCCAGAGGAATTAATCCCTGATACCACCCTCTGAATTCTGCCAGTGAGAAAAGATCTAAACCACCCAAGGACTGTACTAGACAGGCCACAGATGAACTTCAGGAGTTCGAGAAGAACCCCATGGTCCACAGTGTCAAACGCTGAAGAGAGATCAAGAAGAACCAAGATGGAACAGTTCTTCCAATTTCTCGCCATCAGGAGATCATTGAGCACCCGAACCAGCGCAGTCTCAGTACTATGCCTCATTCGAAAACCAGACTAGAATGGTTCATAGATGTTGTGGATGGTCAAATGGTTCTCCAGTTGTATTGCCACTACTTTCTCAATCACCTTCCCCACAAAGGAAAGGTTAGAGATTGGTCTCTAGTTCGCATGGCAGTCTGGGTCCAAAGAAGCTTTCTTCAAGAGGGGCGTCACCACTGCCTCTTTCAGGGAGCTAGGAAACTCACCCATCTCCAAGGAGCACCAGACTATCCATGCTAGGACCAGACCATTCGTATCCCAGCAACCCTTAATCAGGGAAGTTGGGCCCGGATCCAAACTACAGCTTGTAGGGTGCATACCCTGGACAATCCGCATGACATCAATGAGTTCCAGTCGGGCAAAGAACTCCAGGAGAACTAGGGGTTTGCGACTAAGCACCAAGCCATAGCTTCTCCCATAGAAGGTGCAGGTAGGAGCGCTACCTTGATGTCGGCCACCTTACTCACAAAGAAGCGAGCAATCTCTTCACACTCTACTTGTGAAAAAGCTCTTCAAACCTGTAGACAGGCTGGGTGGCATAGTCTGTCTACAGTTCAAAAGAGCTGGGCTGGTTGGTTCTGAGCAGCTGCAATCTCCCCTGGACAGGAACTCTGCCTTCTTACAGGAGATTGCAGAATGATAGGTTTGATAATATTCCATCAATCTATGATGTTTGGCATCAAGGGCAGATCTCCTCCAACAACGTTCTAATCTTTGTCCTTGTCACGGCACCTCCCTCAAAATCCCATCAAACCATGGGGACCGAGTGTGAAGCAGGAGAGGACAAACATGGACTGGAGCAAAGATATCCAGAGACAAGGAAATGGCCTTATTATAAGCCAATACCAAGGCACCTGGGTAACTGCTGTCTCCAGAAAACTCTGATAGGTCAAGCACCACCGTCAGGCCCTCTGAGCTTATATCTCACAAAGGGCAGTACCTGACTATCTCCACAGGGGCCTATGAAGGGGGGCACAAAAACTGAACCCCATGGAGTAGTGAACAGAACATCCGACTGGTTCCACCCCCAAATTGAAGGCATCGATCCCCATGAGAAAGACTAAATAAAGGGAGTGACCACCTTTATGAGTGGCAGAAGTAACAACTTGTGTGGGGCCCAAATATGTCATCAATTGGCGGAAGTGTTGTCCAAATTTTGAGAGTTCATCATTGACCCAGGCATTGAAGTCGCCCAGGACCATCAGCCTGGGTGACTCGAACGCCATGTCGATCACGAAGTCTGCAACTTCCTGCAGGAAATACTTCTCATCACCTGTTGAATGGTAAATGAGGGCGATCCTACAACCCACACCCGCCACAATGGTACACTCGAATAACTCAGCCTCTCCAACTGGTACACTTGTGAGTCCCAGCTCAGCCTTGAAACAGACTGCAACCCCCCTGTGGTCCAACCTCAGGCAGTGCAACACCGAGTACCCAGCCGGAATAGCGGCCTCTAATATGGGGCCTGCATTCTTATCCAACCAGGCCTCAGTAATGCATGCCAGATCCACAGATCCAACAAGATCTTCAATGACTGCAGTCTTATTTTTAATGGATCTGTCATTACATAGCACCGCTTGGGTAGGACAGGCCTCTGGAGCTGCTCGGGCTACCTGCTCACCAATACTGGTGGTGCCCTTGGGTATGGAAGCTAGGCATGGAGGACTATGCTCCAGATTCCAATTCGCCCCAGGGTGTCTTCTGGGTATCACTACCCAAATACAATGGACCCGCTCATTTGGCCTCCACTGTTCATACCCCCAAGTCCCCTTCCCTCCCTTATGAGCAATACCAAGTGCTCTACAGCATTGGTATGCTGATAGCTGTAATGGGGGAAGGAAGAAAGGACAGAGGGCACAAAGAGTAGAGGACGAATAGCACATGACCATGGGGGTAGGCCTCCTACACATACTGAAGACCCCAGCAATTTCCTATGGGGCACTAATTAAGCTGAACCAGGAAGCTCAAAATAAATAAAAACACCCACAAAGCGTATAACCAGGAATGACTCCCTCAATACTTAAAAAACAAAATAATAAAACATTTAATATTTATCTAAATAATAAAATCAGTTATAGGACAATCCCAATCAATAATGAAAATAAGACCAAAGTTCACAGTTAGGCCAAATCCATAATAGAAGTTGATGTCTGGGAGGGTCTCTCACAGCCTCCCACCTCACATAAAACCAGAAAAAAGTTGAAAAAACTAGGACTCTCACTCCCAGTCAATGGAAAACATGTCTAGAATCCAAATACAGTCAGTGTCTGACAGGTTCTCTCAAAACCTCCCTCCACAAACAAAACAAAAATTAAAATCAGTATTAATATTAATTCCAGAAACACAGGGGAAGGACAACTTGCCAAACCATATTTTGTAGTTCCTAAACCAAGAATTTGTCCAGCTGAAGTCCAGGCAAAACAAACTTTCAACACCCTTTAATCTCCAAGCAGGGAGGCGAGAAACAAACCGACACAGCACAGTAGTAGCTGATACAATGAGTGAATCCAAGTCTTCTAGGCCAAGAAAGAAGGGAGGGGAGATCTACACAGTCCCCAAAGCCCCCTGACAACACCGACAGCCCTGCCATCCACTGACTGCAAGGCAATCTATGTACCTCACTACCTGACCCCAATCCTCCAACAGGAGTCCAGGGAGTAGGGTCGAGGAGATTCCAGGCCCACAGATGAAACTCCCCAACCAACCCATGACACACAAACCCAGCAAGGATTTTGATTGCTGTTACTCACGACTCTGTAGCTGTAATCGTCGGCAGTCGTAGACTAAAAAGGCCACAAACTTCTTCAAGCTTCTTCAGACATCCACATAAGTCGCCTGCTTGGAAATCCAGGTAAATCCAAGGAAAAGGCAATAAAACCAGATCTGAGTGGTTTGATTCCTCCCACAGAGTAGTTTAATTGTACCTGCACTTAAAATAACAGCAGGACATCAAAGATTAAACTCCGAGCAAACTCCAAACACCGAAACTGCTCTGAGGCATTAAGCTGTAATAAAAGCCATAGCAAGGTGTAAAACTGCCACTTACAGTAAATACCACACGGTAAAAGCCAACAAAGATAATCGGGCTCAGGAGGGGGATACAAAACAAACTAGTCCCTAAAAAATGCAAGGAAACTAGCTACCTCTCTCTTTCGACCCTGTATCGCTATAAAACACACTTTTAAACTAAATTTAAACTAAATAACAAAAACATATAAAATACAAATAAATGAAACAGAGATAAAACACCAGCAGGCTCATAGCAGCTGCCATCTTCATCACTCACAATTTATGAAGTAATGTAGGTATAAGACAAGAGCCCACCTACGCAGTGGTGGCTGCAGCTCCACCAGACTGCAACACGACACCAGGATTGGGCCTCCTGATCGAGCGGTCCAGCGATACGTCTTCTGCCGCTCCAACAAAAACCTGAGACTGGAGTGGTGATACTTGCAGGCCACAATGTTTACATGATGGCCTGATCTTAGCTCCACCCACCTGGAACTCTTAAAGGAGTGAAGCCCTGACATACAGCTCAAGTGGCCGCCCTGCAAGTTAGAGCCCTTAGCTCAGACATAATGGATGCTGGACAATGCAGGGCATAGCTCAACAATCATGGGGGGGCTCCCCTTTACCAAACTGTACTCCCCAGTGAACTGCAGGGACCTTTCCTCCCACTTCCCTAACTGGATGAAGGCATTAAGTTAGTTATTTAAATGGGGCAGAGCAGCCCTGAAATATGAATGGGCTCTGGGAAGCACCTGAATGCAGGGGCTTACACTAGGTCCTGCAGAGCTCAAATGTATCCACAAGTGGGAGGTTCTTTATAATTAAGGTTTTTTGGGGGGAATGTATTGTAATGTGAGCAGCTCTCAGAGGCCCCTCACATTTCACTGGCCCTGCGCTACACCCAGATGGTACCCCCCCTCCCAAGTGGGAGGATACTCAGACTCCATATCCCTCTCTCACCCCAGGAGGGGAGCAAAAATATAGCACTAAACATAGAAGTGCACATCCCACCCCTGCCAGAGGGACTTCACAGAGCACCTGCTGCAGGGACCCTAGGGTATATCAAATGGAACCTCCGGATACTAAGGGGTGGTTACATTTTATGCTGACCTAAGGCAGTACCCCTCTGTGAACTCGGCTGTGGGGATGGCAGCCTAAACACGTAAGTACTTGGTGTCAGATAAGTATATGGCATGCAACAAGGTTGGGAGGTTAGGAGAGCCACCTGAACTAGTATCTATGCTTGGTAACCGTAAGGCTACTGCTGAAGTGATATCTAGCTCACAAACTGTAAAGTTTGAGTATGCTACAATGTTTGGATGCAGAATGTTACAGTTTTTTATGCATATACAGTAGTTGCCCCAGTTGGGCTGTTAGATATTGGACAGAGAGAAGTAATACAGACTGGTATAGACAGACTACAGACATGCTACCAGACTAAGACAATAGTGCTGAGACTGTGGTTTCCTGGAGCCACTTCACTGACTGGCACCCACATCCATCAGACCCCACAACAACATACTAAATCTAATGGATGACACCAAATTCATTACTTGGAATGTGAAATGAGTAAACTCACCCATCAAATGCAAACAGATCCTGTCCTATTTAAAAAAAACAGTGCAAAAGTGGCTTTCTTTCAGGAAACTAAGCTCTCACACACAGAGGCCTACAAACTGAAAAGGGATTGGGTAGAACTGGAAGCACATAGCACTCACTCATCTGTGAAGACAGGGACCTCCATATTGATACACAGGTCCCTTCAGTGGACCCAATCCCACACCCAGAAAGAAAAAGAATGGAGATGGGTCCTTATTCAGGTAGCAATCCCAGAGGGCCCCCTTGTTATGCTAAACTTGTGTGTACCTAATGAAGATAACCAGACTTCTATGTGCACCTCTCAGAAATATTGGCCCAGTTTACCTACAACCATATACCAATCCATGGTGAGGGATTTCAATCTCACCTTAGCCCCGGCCACGGACAGACTGGCTAATACCACTGAGCATCACATCAAAGCGAGGACAGTATTATTGCAGTTGATGTCAGAACATGGGCTGGCTGATACATGGAGGTTATGCCATGTCAAAGTCAGGGATTACTCCTTTTATTCCACCCCCCACCAGTCCTACATCAGGCTCAACATATGGCTCACGAATCCTTTAGTCACCCCACCGGTTATGGGCTCTAATATACTACCCCGGGTAATCTTGGACCATGCACCAGTTGAATTGACAATAACATGGAGCCCACGGGCACCCAAGACAACTAGCTGGTGCCTGGACCCTCTCCTGTTAAAGGATGCTGATTTCCTCCCTTGGGCTAATTTCCAAATAGAAGAATATACGGGGGATAATGACAATGGTAGTGCCAATGATAGTACTGTATGGGAAGCCTTGAAAGCATACCTAAGGGGCAGAATTATTGGATTTACCTATCGTAGAAGGTGACAGAGAAAAAAAAAGAGGTAGCTTCCCTAGAGGCTCATCTCAAAGCATTAGAGATCGGACATAAAAGAAACTCTAAGGCAGATCCTAAACACATGCTGGCCATCAAAGCCAAGCTTAATGTATATTATGCCAGAAAGGTAGAACTCGCACTTACACACCTTGCACACACTTTTTGGGAGGGAGGGGAAAAAGCAAGTAAAATCCTGTCCCACAGACTAAGAAAGCAGAGAACTGAAAGGCACATTCTTGGCTTCACATGTAGGTAGGGAATAACATGTAATACTCCCAAAGAAATCCCAGAAGTGATGTTTAAGTTCTATGCTGAGCTGTATGCCTCGTCCCATCCCCCAAATGCCAACAAGGTGTCCCACTTTCTAGCCTCTTTAAATCTCCCAAAGGTAACACCCCAGCAAGCTCAAGAACTAGATGCACCAATAAAAGCCGAGGAAGTAGCAAGAGCAGTTAGTGCCTTGAATAAAAATAAATCCCCAGGAGGTGATTGTTTCCCAGTGGACTTTTATCTGGGAACTATAGACAAAATAACCCCGCTATTGCAACGAGCTTACACACATGCACTATCCAACAGTAAACCCCTACCTATGTTGAAGGAAGCAACAACCACAGCATTACTCAAAAAAGGGAAGGCTCCCCTCCTCCCAGTCAGTTATCACTCATGATCCCTCATAAATGTGGACACAAAAATTCTAGCCAAACTCCTAACCACCAGACTCGAAAAAGTTATCCCTGACCTAGTCTATGTCATTTGCTTTACAAAGGGAAGACTGAGCTCTGACCACCTGTGGATCTTTCTTACTCTAAAAAGCATGGCCAGCACCCTCAACACCCCTGCAGCTGCCCTCACCATAGACATCGAGAAGGCCTTTGATTCTGTGGAATGGGAATACTGTACCTATTCAAAGTAAATATGGACAGTGGAATAGGGTTGTACTTCCTCAAATGCATACAAACCCTTTACTTCTCACCCACAGCCTGTATCGTAACAAACAGTACGTTATCCCAACCCTTCCCCCTTGCCCCGTTACTATTCCTACTAGTCATGGAGCCGCTCACAGCAGCCCTAAGTGCCAATGCAGATATCCCAGGGCTGCAGGTAGGAAGGGAGGAATACAAGTCATTGTTAGTGGTGGGCAAAGTGGCCCCAATTCGCTCCACAAAGTGATCCGTGGAGTGAAGGCGAATTCGCTGAGTGCTCCGCAAGCGGAGTACTCGTGTTGCAAATGGTAACGCGAAGTCCATTGAAAACAATGACTTTGCATTATTTTGCCTTCCCAAACCACTACTCCATACTTAAGGCGGAGTCCATTGAAAACAATGTATTTACCTTTACTTGTTTTTAAGCTCCAAAGGCGAATTTTGCAGTGTTTCATGGGATTTCAGGTCACATGGGCTCTAGATTGTTCTGCACAGCCTCAGTTTGGGGTAGTGTGTGTGTAGGAAGCTGTAGGAGACAATCTGCTCTGAGACCTCTCTGTAATTCAAACCTTCAAAAAGCTGTTAAAAAAGCCTTTTTGAGTAATTTTTTTTGCTGAAACTTTAGTTCATCAATTATAGGAAAACCTCCTGTGCTCATATCATCGAGCATTTATTGTTTGTGTATGGATTTTGAATGTTAATGTACAACATTCAGTCTGTGTACTGAGACACAGTGGAAGTGTGCTTTGGGGAGGGGTGTATCTGTGGTGTAGGTAGATTAACTTGGAGAAAAAGACAGTGCTTTCTGTTTTGGTGATATTTTTCTTGTTTAACTGTGTTAATGTACACACAGTAATATTTTCAATATTTCTTGTCATTTTTTTGCTGATTGTTGTGGTGCAGCAGTGCATAACTTTAGTTTGTTTAAAATATGTGGTTATGTTACTGAAGTTTTCAATTTGCTATGCATTACTTAGTGTGTGTGTGAGTACATGTGTGACACGTGTCATCAAATAAGACACCTTTTATTGTGCCACATAATAATTTCAGCAATGTGAAGCTGCTATCCACTACAGCTGTGTGATTTTTGTACTTCTTTGTGGTATCTTCACTTGTACTGGTACTAGTACTAGTGACTATTACTGCAGCAGTACAGTACACTGACCCCCCGCGTGGCCCGCCCCAACCGGTAAAGGTATTCTTTTCCAGATTTGAATTTCTGATTGTGAGCACTGGTTAGGTGTTGTGCCTTTGTGTCTGCATCTCTTCAGTGCACAGCGCAATTTTAATCTGTCTGTGCATTTGCATCTCTTTAGGGCCCAATCTCCATCTGTAACTTAAGTCACAGTTGTTTCTTTGGCTTCCCTTCAGAGTACTGGACAGGTGTGGTGCTTAATTCTGCATGAACATTGTACTCATTAATATGCATTTTTAATCAGAACCATCATCACGAGTCACTCGTGATACAAATCACGTTCTTCATCATCACAGTCACAAATGCAGTCACAAATCACGATACACGATCATTCACGTTACGAATCACATTCATTTTTTTTCTAGTTACTTGGATGTATTGTAAGCCTGTTTTGTAGTATCTCTCCAAGCTTCACCACCCCACCATTGTACTCACTGATACATGTTTTTAAGTCTGGGAGTTTTAAGCTACAGCTCATCAGGGAAGTACAGCCGTAGGTGGTAAGCATTCACGTTTCTTCATCATCACGGTCACAAATCATGATTCATGATCATTCACGTTACGAATCACAACATTAATTTTTTTTCTAGTTACTTGGAGGATCTATTGTAAGCCAGTTTTGTAGTATATCTCTCTAGGCTTCACCACCCCACCATTGTACTCATTGATGAATGTTTTTAAGTCTGGGAGTTTTAAGCTACAGCTCATCAGGGCCCAGGGAAGTACAGCCATAGGCATTCACGTTTCTTCAACATCACGGTCACAAACACAGTCACAAATCACGATTTACCATCATGTCATGAATCACAACATAATTTTTTTTTGTAATAGTTACTTGGATGTATTGTAAGCCTGCAGGTCACGGTGCTGATTAGGGATGGGATCCACACCTAGGCCCGGGGGAGCAGGCACATCCTGTTCCAGAGGACCTAGTGCTGGACTTGGTGGTGGTGGTGGTCGTTCAACTGCCTCAGAGCCAGGACAGGAGGTGGTGCTGGTCCTGCTTTGGGGGGGGGGGGGGGGGCACTCACAAGTTTTGAGCGGTCCAACAGGATTGGGCACCCATGCCCTCCACACATGCACATGGTATGATGCTTACCACTACCACACTCTCCCAAAGCTGCCCAGTTCCAGACATTCCCTCACCCTGGTCCATCTCTCCTACTGAGCTCCCTCAGTCCGAGCAATCACTACTCACATTGTCACACAACACACACACACAGTCACACACACACACAGACAAACAACTAACTACTTATAAAGGTAAGAAAAATAAAATTTACAGAAAGAACAAATTAAGTAAAAAAGAGTACAGAAAAGACAAAAAAATGTAGCTTTTAAAAAAGCTGTTGGTTCTAAATCAAAGTTTAAATCTCCTCCTCGCTCTGATCTAAAAGTATCAGCAGTCACAAAACACACTACTCTCTCTCCATCTGCCCAGGAGAAAGTAAAAGTGTCTGCTTGCATGACTCACTTTCTTCTTGCCTAGCTAAAGAGCATGTGACTTACAGTACTGTAAGTCATGTGATGTGTGGGGGGGCTTCCAAATCTGAAACACCAAGTGGATCACTTAGAATCCTAATGAGGAACGCAAAGTCCATTAAAAACAATGACTTCGCCTTACTTCGCGTTGCCATTCCGCCTTAACGTGGAGTGGTAATGACAAGGCAAAGTGAGCACTTTGCATTGCCCACGCCGCGTACCAGAGTAGCAATGCAAAGTGCCCACTTCACGTTCACTTCGCCGGCAAATTTTAAATTTGCTGCATCTCTAGTCATTGTCTTATGCAGATGATCTCTTAATACTTCTGAGAGATTCTCCCAAGGCCATAGCACCACTTGTTCAACTGTTGGACAGTTTCACAAACATGTCAGGTCTGAAGGTGAATCATAGCAAATCGGAAGTCCTACTGCTAAACTACAAGTGCACACTATATATATTTCAGGACAATAACTGGAAATGGGTGGCCACTGGCATCACATACCTAGCTATACATATCACCCCTAAAACTCTCGACATATGCAAAACAAACTTAACCTCTCTAATGACAACACTCACAGCAGACTTACTTAGATGGTGCCAGCTAAATTTATCCATCACTGGGAAGTTAGCAGACATTAAGATGATGATGGCACCAAAGGTTTTGTACCTGTTAGCCCACAGCTCCATCCGCATACCAGACATATGGTTCCACCACCCTAACAGGCTGATGGGAAGATTTCTGTGGGAAGGAAAGACCCCTTGGCTCAGCCATGCCAAGCTATAGAAGCATTGGAAAGACAGAGGCTGGGGCCTACCTAACTTCGCACAATACCACCTTGGCTTTATTTCAGCACAAACTTTACAATGGTGCCTAAAACCAGGGAGAATACCACCACAATGGGTAGGCTTGGAAGACATTCTCAGTAGGGCACAAACTCCCTGGTTCCTATTGAATACCGACCCCCCCCCCAAAAAAAATGAACCCATCCCACAATAGCCATATCCGTGTACTACTGGAAAAAACTATGTAGAGCTATGTCCATAAACCAGACGTCTATTCAATGGCCCCACTATGGGACAACCTGGCTGTTACTACTGACTGCAAACCAGTGCACTGACCCACCTGGCTACAGGCTAGACATGAGATGGTACAGGACCTGTGCTTCCCTCGAATCCTTGGTAATAAACACATTCCAAGGCCTAAAAGATGCCCACGGGGTACCGCAAGCAGATTTCTGGAGGTATCTCCAACTCCTGGCAGCAGTCTTGATTGCAATAAAAATGCAGCACAAAACACCCCAGGAAGTTCAGAAGTCACTTATCCACACATAGCTCACTCAAGACAGGGGAAGGGCAGGGAATATATACCAACAAATAAAGGATGCAGGCCCATCAGTCACAGATCAATGCAGGATAGATTGGGAATGAGAGCTGGGCGTCTATATCCCAGAGACTGCCTGGAGATCATGCTGGGGTAGGGCTCACACTGCCAGCAGACATGAAAGCACAACTCATTCAGCTAATGATTCTGCACAGGTGGTGTAGAACACCTGCACACTTGCACAAAGTAGGTTTCCTGCAGGAGGACAAGTGCTGGAGGTGTCATAAGGATACTGGGACCCTTATGCACATTCTGTGGGATTACCCTAGGATCAGACTGATATGGGACCAAGTCATGGCATACTGTACTACTATCTTACCTATGCACTATACCATTGATGGGCCCTTCACAACCATAGGATTCCCCCACCCAGCTGGAAGGGGAACAAACACCTGACACAATGGGGCATTGCCGCTATGATTGCACTGAAAATATTACTCTTAAGAAACTGGAGAACACCTAATGTTCCCACCTTCAATGAATGGCAGCAGGCACTCAGCCAGCTAGCATCCCAGGAGTGCATGCCCTATGTTGCCATAGGTAATCTGCCTAGATACACAGACATTTGGTCAGCATACCTCCAAATTCAGGGCAATGATGGGTAGCTACCTGGGTCCCCCACTATCTAAGAGGGGAGTACAAATGCAGGACACCACCCCTCCAAGGCAGAAGATGGATCAAAAGTGGAAGAGACAGGCAAAGGTAATAGGGTGAGGTTAATGACACCCACTAATAATACAGCACAATGTTTGTATAATATGCCTATATATAAGTCTGAAAAAAGTTATGTATACCTATAACACCATGTATCTCTCTGTATCTGCCATCATGACTCTGTTTGTCTCCGTCTATGTTTTGTTAAGTTGTAAAACCGGAAACTTTTCAATAAAAAATTTAATGTTATAAAAAAAAGAAAATAAGAACTCATGACTGGTGTTATTTTACTGGTGCAGCTTGATGGTTATCAAAAAAATCCTTATAACTCTGGAATGGTATAATGTTTTTTTTCACAAAAACTTTGAAAGGCACTATCTCAGTACAAGCCACTTCTACCCTCAAAGGTTATTGAAAAAATTCAGCACCATCTAGTCTGTGCGTGAGAGTAAAAAAAAAAGTTAAGTACAGGAACACCAAATACCTTTTTTTTTGCATTTTTAGCATTCTGTCTCTTGAAAACTGTACAAAATGTCATCTTAAAACTTTTCACTTCTTGAGATTCTGCCAGTATGACCAAGCTTGCCAAATCTGGGGCTATTCATCAAATGCTGCCAAAGTTATTAATGTGCAAAAATTGGGGCTTACCTTAAAACAGCCTACTCGACCTTAACTAGAGAGGTGCTACTGCACCCATGTAATATGCAACAGGAGTAGCGATGCGGCAAAATTAACTTTTGGCGGCAAAATTGCTGCAAAATCTGTAGTTTCGCTGCGTGAAATGTTACGCAAAATTGTGGCAAAATTTCACAATTTCGCCTGTCACCACTAGCCACCACAAGTCCAATTGAACCCCCCAGCCCCCACACACACACAAGTTACCCTGCACCCCCCAATTTGTTTTATTAAAAAAAAATACCACCCTGCCACCCCATCACTGAGCACTTGAATGAATGAGAATGAACAAGCACACATACGCGCTCATTCATTCTCATTCATTCAAGCACTCAGTGGCACTCAGTCGGGCTGTCAGCCATGGAGGTGAGTGGAGGGCTGTGCCGGTGGCCTGACTGGGTTACTGGGGGAGGGAGCTGGGTGGGTGCTGATATCTATTGATGGGGTGGGGGGTCCACTAGACACCAGGGAGTGGAGGGTGATTTTTAATGTTTTTTTTAAAACAGACAAAGGCATCAGGGTAACTTGGGAGGGTACTCATTTAATATTACAATGGCCAGTGATGGCTGGGGGGTACCACTAGACACCAGGGAGTGGAGAATATTTTTTATTTTTTTTAATAAAACAAATCGGGGGTGAAGTGTAACTTTGGAGGGAATTCTTATTTAAAATTATTATTGACAGTGATGGCCGGGGAGGAACCACTGGACACCAGGGAGAATTCTGACCAGTGGGCAGTGGCCACATTTCATCGTGAGAGGCGAAATTAGACCCGTAGGTGGCGGAATTTCACTGCAGATGGTGAAATTTCACCCATGGGTGTGAAATTTTTCCCATGAGCAAAATTTTACCAGCTTGGGGCCAAAATCTCATGTCCAACTACAGACGAAATTTCACATTTCACCCAGCGAAATATTTGGCGGAATGCGCTAATTACGTGAAATATTTCTCTAGGCGAAATTTTCTAATTTCGCACATCCCTAAACAGGAGTAGGGTTAAAATGTATTTATTTATTTATTTTTTGGTAACCTGGTAAGGCCCACTAGGCACAAGTTCCTGTTTCAGGGGTAACCTAGGAGTATTGGGGAGGTTAAGTGATTTCCTCAGAGTCACACAATATGCAAGTAGAGGTTATGGGAATCAGACTCAGGTCTGCTTGGATGTACTGAGCTCTTTTGCAGCTCAGTCCTCTAACCTCTAAGCTATACTACCTTCCCTCAAGGCAATGACAAGACAAAAAATATATCTTAGTTAATGGCGTCAGTAAAAGCAACATACCAAAACATATCATTATTACTGTTGTCACAATGGATGTTTTTGAGGTTACTGTTATTACAGTGGAATACTGAACCAATAAGATAGAGCTTTCATAATGCTGATGACATTACCATGCCTAGTGCAGCATTGAGTCCAGCTATTAAAATCAAGGAAAAGCAGCACAATCCTCAACAAACTGCAGATTTAAAAGTTATAACTGGTAAACTACTTTTATATATATCAAATATGCAATGGCCTGACTGAAACTAGGCAATTTACTATTATTTGTGAGTAGACAGAACTTTCATAACTAACTCATGGCTCTACCACTCATGAGTTTTGGTCCTGCTTCTACATAACTGAGAATCAATTGCATATCATGAGTCAGATCTTATGTGTGTGTATATATACAGTAGTGTATATATATAAATATATATATATATATATATATATATATATAGATATACAGTATATATATATATATATATATATATATATTCATTGCAAAAACTTCATTAATGCATCAGTCAGGGTTGAAGCAACAAAAGTAGGGAAATGAGATGCTAGGGTTGAGACCCTAATACCTCCCCCCACTCAACTCTACCACCCCACTCCCACCCGCCACAGACCAACAGGTGTCGCGATGTGCCATGGAATCATTGGCCCTAACTCTCAACCCATTCCATGTGTAAGGAAGCTGAAATGGTACAGTATAGGAGATCTGGGTGGTTTTCCCCAGTGCACATCTTTGTCTGGTGCTCATAATACTCCAAATATTGCTGCCCATCAGAGTCACTTCTCATCTGTAAATCACCCCATTTTATTGCATATTGTTCAGCCATCCGTAAGGCAAAGAAAAGCCCATTATTGAAAAACACAGTATTTAGGAGAGAGGTTGGGTTCTGACAGCCTAGTGTTACACTCTTATATAGCTTATCAATATCATCATGAGACAAAGCTTCTACCCTGTTGAGCTTGTTACCCTTTCCTATCCTCTGAAGAAGTTTTTGCTTAGCACCCAAAGTAGCCAATGTTTCTTTACAATGTACTGTGTTACCATGAAATATTGAGTGGGGACATTTCTGTTTTAACAGGTGTCTGTCCAGACTGCCAACTATACCTCTGACAGTACTCGGCTCATACAGTACTGATTGCCGTCACTTCTCTCCAGCTTGAAGATGAACTCTGCTATCAATTTGTCCAGTTCATCTACAGGTATGTCAGTTATTGAGTGACTTCCTCAGCATCAGCAAGGAAACTACGGAACAAATGTAGGTCGCAATTTGTTTTCTTTAGTGTCCATTGGTTTTCTTGCTCTAAAATAAACTTATCGCTGGTGGATACTTCCTTTGAGAATACGGAGGCTGCCATTTCTTTAGCTTCACTTACCGCATATGATTGAGACCAGTAAGTCAAAATTGCCTTGAGCTTTTGACAAGAGAAAACACTGTAACACAGCACATGAGGCAAATTCTATTCTGTTATGCTACTGTAAATTCGTAACTACTGCAGCATAACAAATAGAACTAACAGAGATAGTGAGTATAACAACATTTGAAAAGAGCTAAATTTTTATTGGAAACAATGTTCCATCAAACACTATAGCCAAATTGTCACCATAAACTTCTTATTAATCCATCTCATGAACCCAGTACCGAAAATTTCCAAATTCCCACCAAAATGTGATTCCGTGGCACTGCAACATCATTCCATGCCACAAGTGTGAAAAGACAGTTTGGCCAGAACTTGAAAAAGGATAGCTATCATGTTCATGAGGTGGTGTAAAAATATGTCTATGTTGAAAATATGGTGTCAAAATATTTTAAATAACCGTAGTTATGAGTGAGCGTAGGAAAATTTCAATGCATCTGCATAACTTTGCCATTTTTATTTATTTTGATTCCACATTTTTAAACATAGCTTTCTTAGGACCTCACCTCATGAACAAAGACAGTGAAATGTTTCGATTCCAGCCCAAAAGATGATTTTGCCAAGCACCCACAACATCACCTTATGGGCCAGATTTGTGGCATTCCACTGACATTGTTCATGAGGTGGGGTCTCAAAAAAAGCCATGTTGAAAATGTGGTGTCAAATAATGCAAAAATGGCCAAGTTATGAATCAAAGTTGAAAACCCGATTGAAATACATTGAACAGCATTTACCTTAGTTTCTCATATTACAGTCGGCTGTTCAAGCAAGATGTGTCTTTGACTGGAAAGTGGATCATCACAATGGGACCTGTTTAGGTGAGTGATGGTGTGTGGGGAGGGTGTAGGGAGTGTGGGGTGGTGGGTGCTCTGTGGAAGGTTGAGGTGGGGATGGGGCAGATCGGCGAGGGACCTGTTTTTTGCAGGTTAAAAAAACATTGACAGACCATTTTTATTATTACAGGTAGAACAGCAGAGGAGATTGGAGGGTTGGGGTGCTGCTAAACACCAGGAATAAAAACAATATTACTGGCCGGTGATCAGAGTGTTGGGGTGTGGTGCCACAGGACACCATGGGCAAAAACACAATATTACAGGGGTGGCAATGGCAGAGTGGGGGGTGCACCACTAGACACCAGGGAAATAAAATAATTATGGGGAATGGCAATCGGAGGGTAGGGAGTGCCACTAGACACCTGGAAAATAACACATAATAACAGGGGTGGTGATCAGATGGTGGGGAAGTCACTAGACACCAGGGAGAAATATATAGTAAATGAATATAATATTACAAAGAAAAAAAATACAGAGATGGTAATCAGAAGGTAAGGGTGCTACTAGGCAACAGGGAAAATAGTCTTATTATGGGAACAATGAACAGAGAGTGGGGGTGCCACTAGACACCAGGGAAAAGATGCCAACAAATAATAAAAATAAAAAGATTTTCCCCTCACAAAAACTAATCTTTTTTCATGACTTATAATATGAAAAAATGATCTTTGCTTATATCACTAGTCACAAAAATAGATTTATAATGTTAAGAAAGCAACATATCAAGGTCACTTCTCCAACAGTTTAGTGCAGAATCCAGCTTAGGGGGTCCAAATAACCAAGCAACATGTGTTGGTTGCTACCTACAGTGTCATTTATGCAGTTTTTCAAATCTGAAGTTTTAGGGGAAAAAAGGAAAACAAAATGGCAGCATATGAAAAGTCTCACACAGAAAATCTTATGAAAATTCCCATACAAAACATTATTCAGCTGTTTTGAAGTGCTGACTAAGCATGCTCAGAACCAGAGTTTTTAAAATTTATTAACTTTGGAATTAATATTTTTCACCAAACCAGCAAACAGAACTTCTGTGGGCCAAGTTCTTTCTATCCTGAACATTTCAGACCAAAATTCTAAACTGTCTGGGTGCTATATGATGGCAAAATAAATGCGAAAAATTTGATTTTCTGTGCTTTTTCACTATTCACATCATGGAATCTGCACATCCAACCAAAACAAGACTTAGCAGGTCAAGAGATCTACCTCCACAAGACTGTGCGTGTAAATTATTGTGCAAATCCATTGAACGGTTGCAAAGTTATTAAAGTACAAAAATTGGGGTTTAACATTAAAGTGCCTACTCAGTCTTAACTATAGCGATGCTACCATGCCACTATATTAGATAGATAGACAGACAGACAGACAGACAGATAGATAGATAGATAGATAGATAGATAGATAGATAGATAGATGAGAGATACAGACAGACAAGCAGACAGACAGACAGATGAATAGATAGATGCACTAGGGGTAGCCACAATATCAGTGTGATAAATTCATTTATTTACACTTGTGTGCGATAAACCTTGGAACCTCAGATTTATCATACCCCTCTATCAATTATCCCCCCTCCTACCAACACTACTTACACATTTTCACTTTACATTTCATTACAGTCATTAACCCAGGCTCCTCACACTATCCACTCACATACAAAACCAAGTTCCCACATCCTAACAACACATATCAAAAAAGTACAGTTCTTTGTTTTTTATCCCATTTACTTTTTTCTCTACATACTGTAGTAATCCCCCATCTCCAGTTTTCAAGCAATGTAGGAAGAAGAAGCACATCACACTACTAAACAGAAGCTGATCCTTATTCCAGCTCCTTCTAAGTGGCTGTAGAATTCACTTCTTTCTCCAGTGTACCCACAATAATAAAATAGGATATTTCTCAAAAATATACATTTTTCCACAGTAGTTACGTTCTTCTTTTCCTGATTGTAGCATTCCAGATTCCAATCTTGGTCTATCCATGGCTGCCCACCCATAAACTCACTGGCTCCCCAAACCACAATGGCACCCAAACAGTGAGTACTTTCCTCCTCTGGTCCCTGGTTTCTGCATGGCTTAACGTGGTCCTGGTCTTGCAGGGTCTCAGACATGGCAAAACATTTTTCAGGGATTTGAGGGGCTGCCACAGGGTCTCAAAACAGAGCTTTTATTCCACTTTTTTTTCTGTTACCTGGACTTCAAGGGTGCAGTATGACCCTTTTGTACTTAAGTTTCATATAGTATCTTCATGTTTTCTGTGTATGTTTTTATGTATTATTGAAAAACTGGATAATAATGAAAAGACAAATTTCACACTATAAAGGATAAAAAAAGAATTTCCTCAGTAGTGGTTCATGCATCTTTTTAGAATTATGACCCTTAGAGACCCAGCATTTTTTTCTGCAGAAATTCTCTTTTTCCAAAAACAAACTGCCAAGCTGTTCACTACAATCACAGTGTTAGCACAATAGCAGTCCCACTTGCTCATTCCTCAATGCCACCAAACATCACCTGCAGCGAGGAAAGGCAACTCTGGAACAGAACGTGCACTCCTTCAGAAGCAAGCAGCAAAACAAAAAGAAACAGCACTGTCCACCAGCAATAATGCAATTAAAAAAGAATTTATTACTCACGGTTGGAAGTAAAAATTCAAGGTGCCACACAGGGGTACACAACAACATTATTTCATAAAGTACCCTTGAATTTCTGAAAGTGGCTAACCATTGCAGGCCGCCCTCTATATTTTGCTGAAAATTCATAGGAGTTTGGAGTTTCCCCCAGGTAGACCCATTGTAGCCAATATAGGCCCTTAATGGAGCCACTGTTTCAGTACGTTGATGGCCATATAAGGGGCATAGTGCAGCACTTGCCATCTTTTATTAAGGATACAATAGAGGCACTGGTGGGCCTCCAACTTGAACAGAAGTGGCTACTTGTCTAAATGGACATAGAGTTACTATACACAAATATACCCCCTGAGGGAGGTTTGGGAGCTCTACATGCATGGTTGGACACTACAACAAGCCTGAGGTCTAGTTAGAAAGATTTCTTGGTAGGATTATCAGGAATGGGTTTGAACTGTAATAGTTTTAGATTTCAAGGGAAATATCATCATGTTAAAGGCACATGATGGAGGCCACCCTTTCCCCCAATTACGCAAACCTTTACCTGGGACAGTGGGAGAAGGAGGTTATTTATGATAAAGCTGTAAATCCATAAAAAAAAAAATAGATATCTGGAGATAGGTTATTGATGATGTCCTGATGGTGTGGTGTGGAAGTAAAGAGGAGCTAGATTTATTTGTGGAATTTTTACACAAATGAAATCAGAATTTAAAATTTACCATTCAAGCAGACCAGAGACAAATTAATTTCTTGGATTTACAGATGATCAGATTGGAAGATGGCTGTATACATATAGACCTTTATAGGAAGGTAACAGATTGTAACACCATATAACATGATTCTAGTTGCCATCTGCACCACACCATCAGGAACTTCCCTAGGTCACAATTTATGCATACAAAAATAAATTTCACTGATGATTCTGATTTCCAGGTTTGTCTTGGGGAAATGACTAGCAGATTTCTTGACAGAGTGTATATTCAACAAACCTTACAAGAAGCAAAACAGGCAGTGGATAATATGACTAAGTTGTCACTACTTGAGTACAGAGATAGACAAAGTGAGGCTAATGAAAAGTATGATCTTTGTTACCACTTATGGTCCCACCTCTTTAAAGATTAAGGATATTATCAATAGTAACTGGCATATTTAAACAACTGAGCCAGAATTGGAAAAGAAGGTGTCCACCTCTACATATGGTTTATAGGTGAGGCAGAAACTTATCAGACCTTTTGCTCCATTCACTACAACCAATTGTAGGAAGTGGTAGACAATGGCTACCATCTCCACCAAAGGGATGTTATCAGTGTGGCCACTATAAGCTATGTATTGCAGTTCGCAAGAAATCTAACTTCACATCTTCACATCTGTCAATACAAACAAAATGTTTGAGATTAGGCAGTATCTTAAGTGTTCCAGCACTGGAATAATATATCTTGCTGTATGTGACTACCAATCATTTTATGTAGGCAAAACAGGTAGGCTGGGTAAACAGCATATTTGTAAACACTTGAGTGACATTAGATGTGAGAATGATAACAACGCCTTCTATAAACACATTAGATGCAGTAGGTCTGGAATTGAAAACGCATTAAAACGTTGTGCAATCGAGAAAGTGAGTGTAGGACCTAGAAGTGGAGAGCTTGACAATAAATAGTTTGTAGGGAAGCATTTTGAATCTATCAGTTGGGGGTGCTTAAAAATCCAGGTCTATATGATTATTTTGACATCTTACCTTTTCTTAAAAGAAAGTGATACCAGGTCTTATTATTCTTGCAACCATTGTTTATAAATGTTAGATACGCATATTGGTAGAGGCACACTAAGTAAGTGTGTGTATTGGGTAACGTGATGCTATAGAGTATTATGATTTTTGTTAATTCCAAGCTTTTTTTCTCTTTGTAGTTAATTGGCCAGTTCCTGTGTGGATATCCAAATGACTTTTTTTGAATGAATTCACTTATATTAGTTTGAATGGATACAAGATTCCTCAGGTTTGCAATGTGTGACTTTATGAAATCTCTATATACATTTATTTTGCAAGTGATTAAATAGGTAATGACTATTTATAGTCCCGAAATGAATGAATATTTTTTGTAGCTTGCAA
Source organism: Neoceratodus forsteri (assembly GCA_016271365.2). NCBI lineage: Eukaryota > Metazoa > Chordata > Ceratodontiformes > Ceratodontidae > Neoceratodus > Neoceratodus forsteri. The sequence goes on along the minus strand of CM028134.1, from coordinate 310,435,491 downwards.
AGCTACAGCTAGATCCTTACTAACTAATTATACTTTACTATACTGCTTCTATAAATCCGCAGCTTTGCAGCTTCTTTTAATGTTTGCTTTTTGCTCATTTACTAAATATGAGTGACTGTCACTTTAAATGAACTCTTATTTAACTTTGAGCCCTTTATGGGCAAGGCTATTCTCTGATGAAGCACAAAACCGGGCAGTGCCTTCTTCATGTTGTTTTGCTGTTTGTTGTGTACCCCTATGTGGCACCTTGAATTTTTACTTCCAACCATGAGTAATAAATTATTTTTTAATTGCATTTTTGCTGGTGGACAGAACTGTTTCTTTTAGTTTTGCTACCAAACACCACCTGCCACAAATACCTACTAAAAGAAAACAAAACAAAACTAAATCTAACTAAGCAAATAAATAATGAGTGGCACAAGAAAACAGAAAACCACAGCCACATACCACTTTTGTTCACTAAAAACAGCCACCATGTTGGCCAAAAACACCACAAATAGCTCAGGTGATCTCAATGGCAAATCAGATGTGACAGCTTACTGTAAGCATGACATGATGATGGTGCATCCATAGCAACTTCCTTGACAACCAGTCAAGTGGCACACAAACATGGCTCATGAACAATTAAATCCACCAGTTTCACAAGATTTTGATAGATCAGCAATAAATAAAAATAAAATAAAGTAAGCCACAAGTTCTTTGGCTATTGCATTAATGGAATATGCTGTGGAGACCTTGTGTAAAAAATGAGTTTTCTGCACTTGAGCAGTTTACCTCAAACACCTTACTCGAGGCATACACCACTCATGAGGTTGCCCAAGGTCAAACTACTCTTGTGCAGATAAATCTTTTATTCCATACATCCCAACTTTATACCCCATGCATATATGTAACTGATATCCACTATTGGGCATGTGGTCATGCCTCAGTGTGCATTGTGAGGCATGAGGCAAGGAGGGCTAAGTGCGTTCAATCACCAAGGCATGCATATATTAGAGCATGACTGCACACCATGTAGTGGATTATCCATGCTATAAAATTTCCAAAATTTCTTTGGAAGGGTGGTGAAAAATAGAAAAAATGCTGGCATGCTGTCATTGAGGGATTATGCATGGTCATATGATGTGCTTCGTATAATAAGGAGACAGCATTTTTCAGATTTTTCTATTTTTCTTATTAATTGTATCTATATCTATATCTACACATATATATATATATATATATATATATATATATACACACAGTGGCATCCCTCAGGAGGAAACCCTTTTTTAAAGCACTCTGCAGTATGCTGCTGCAGACATACTGAATAAAGCAATGTAATTCCAATGGCAATTAGTCCCTTTTGTAATGGAGGAAACCTTGGCATTCACTTTATCCTGGCAGTGTCACATTTTCTTGGATGACAAAAGTGACTAATTGTCATTGAACTTACATTGCTTTATTCAGTAGGCCTTCTGCAGCATTCTGCAGAGTACTTCACAATGCTGCAGAGTTGGGTTTCATCCTGGGGAACGTCACTATATAGAGATATACTGTGTATATATATATATATATATATATATGTATCTTATATGGGCATGGTAGCACCCCTATAATTAGGATTGAGTAAGCACTTTAATGTTAAACTTCAAATTTTGCACTTTAATAACTTTGCAACCATTTAATGGATTTGCACAAAATTTTGCATGTGCAGTTTTGTGTGATAGATCTCTTGATGTGCTATTTTCTTTTCTTGGATTGGCCGATTTCGAGCTGCACATAGAGCTAAAATGTTAACATTCACCTTTTTTGTGTTTTTTTTGTTATCACGTTGCACCCAGATGGTTTGGAATTTGGGTCTAAAATTCTCAGGGCACAAAGGGCTTGCCCCCAGAAATGCCTTTCACTGGTTTGGTGAAAAAATATCAATCCATTGCAAAGTTATTTAACTTTAAAGTTTTGGGTTCTGAACATGCTCAGTTCACTCTTTTGGATAACTTCCTGGAATGACAAAGGAATTTATTCTCACAAAAAAGGATTATTTTCTCGAGGGAGTCAGTCATTTGTCGTAAGAAAAAATTCCTTTTTCATGAGCCACCATCTTGTTTTACATTTTTCCACACAACAAACTGTCATAACTGTGCATACTGATGTTTTCTTCAGACACCAAAGCATGTATCTTGCTCATTGGGACTTGATGAACTTCATTCTGTGCTTTGTAACAGCTCCCATGCCCCTAGAACTTTTTTAAACATTTTTTAATTCCTTTTGTGCAACTCGCTAACATCTTTTTTTGTGAATCCTTTTTCATTTTCATGAAAAAAGATTTTAAAAAAATGAAGTCTGACATCCCTTTTCACAATATCAATCCTTTTTCATGAGAATGAAAAATGATTCACAAACAAGGACCCTAACTCATGAAAAAGGATTAAAAAAAAACTAATTCCAAAATCCTTTTTTGAGAGATAGGATCCTTTATTGTGAATATGAAAAAGGATTTGCAAAAACAGATCCTATCTCATGAAACAGTATTCAAAATTTAACTAAGTCCCAAATCCTTTTTTATGACACAGGATCCTTTTTCATGAATTTAAGAAAATATCCATGGTACGGATCCTTTCTCATGAAAAAGGATACAAAACCAACTAAGCCCGAAATCCTTTTGTGTGACAATTGTTATTTTTTTGCATAAATGAAAACATATGGCGAGAAAGGATTCACTGGCAAGCAAAAGGATTTTTTACACACTTTTCAGTGCCATTTATTAGTGACCAGTTGTACCCCCACCCTTTCAACTGTAGCCTGTTCACCATCACCCCCAAATTATAAAACCCAGGTGTCTAGCAGCCTCCCACCCTCCAATCCCCATATGAAATGTATTTTATACCCCATCGGTGTCCAGTAATACCCCTGCACTCTCCAAAGTCCCTTGCAATCTATAATTAAGAAAACAGTTCCTCGATGTCTTGAATTTTTTACCTTTAAAAATACTGTCTACTTTTGACTGAACATGCACCCCCACCACCCTCTGTACACCCACCACTCCTCACTCTCCCATGACACCCCCACACACTCTTACTCACCTGAACTGCCCCCACATTGAAGGTCCATTCTCCTATTGAAGACTTGTCTTGCTGTTGGAACTGCTGACTGCTTTATGACAAATGAGGTTACTGTGGTTCTATGTATTTTCTGACCACAGTTACCTTACTTGTCAGATAGCAGTCACCGGTTCCAGCAGCAAGACTAGTCTTTGATCAGAGCATGCATCTTCACTCTGGGGCCACTTCAGTATAGTTAGGGTCTGTGATGGGGTCTTGGTGTGTGTGTGTGTGTGTGTGTGTGTGTGTGTGTGTGTGTGTGGTGGGGGGTGCACAGTGGGAGGTCAGGCTGGGGGTGCAGGTTCAATCAGCAGTAGACTCTTTTTTTACAGGTAACAAAAAAAATCCAGACATTGAGGGACCATTTTCTTAATTGAAGATTGCAAGGGACATTGCAGGGTGGGGGTGCCACTGGATATAAATGGGGTATAAAAAACATTTTACATGGGGATTGGAGGTTGGTAGGGTACCACTAGACACCAGAGATATACACTTTGGGGTGATGGTGAACAGGCAACAATTGGAGTAACTGAACCACTGAACACCAATGCAATATTACCAAAATTGGAAACAGAAGGATGGGGAGTGGCACTACACACCAGATTGATTAATTTAACATTAATGGGGACAGGGGCACAATTGGTGGGTGGGTGGGATGACTGGACAGCAGTGATTATGTAAAACAGATTATATGGAAATCAGAGGGTGGTAGGCCACTAGACACCAGAGCTATTACCTTACAATGGGTACCAGGACATCATTGCTGGGTGGGGGGTTCTACTGGATACTAGGGAAAAGGTTAATTGAAGTTTTATAAACAACATGTGAGAATATTATGTATGCGCGGAAGCACAATGTCTGAATGACCATGTGCTCCCACAGCCAAATATGGATAGAATCATACTATCTCAAAAAGTAAGGAAATAAATTGCAAATACTTTGTTAATGCACCAGTTAGGGTCAATGTGACAAAAGTTGGGAAATGTGGCATTAGAGTTTTCAACCCTAACACCTGCCCCCCTCCAGGCAGCACAGCAGGCATGGGGTGTGCCTTGGGGTTCTGAAGCCTAACGCTCACCCAATTCTCCTACAGTGTATTCATCTGACCATGTTTATGAATGGAATGGAGTAAGCATTAGACTTTAGAACACCAAGGTACACCCCATGCCTGCTTCACTGCCTGGGGGGGAGGGGTGTTAGGGTTGGAAACCCTAATGCCTCATTTCACAACTTTTGTGGCATTGATCCTAACTTGTACATTAGTGAAGTTTTTGCAATTTATATTATGGTGGCACAGTAGTACCACTATAGTTAGGGTTGAGAAGGCAGTTTAATGTTAAACCCCAATTTGTGCACTTTAATAACTCTGTTGCCATCTGACAGATTTATATGAAACTTTGCAAGCAGACTCTCTTGGGGTAGATCTCGTGATTCGGCAAGTTTTGTTCCAATTAATTGTGTGGAAAGGGAGATACAGAGTCCATAAAATTGAGTAGTTTACATGTTTTTTGCTGTTTCTTTATCCACCTGGATCTCCCAAATGGTTTGGAATTGTAGTCTGAAATTTTCAGGGGAGAGAGCCCTTGCCTTCCAGATGTGTCTTTTGCTGGTTTGATGAAAAAATATTAATCAATTCAAAAGTTATTGCATTTTAAAGTTACCCATTATTTTCAATGGGAATTTATAGATGTTCAGCTCAAAAAAGGATCCTTTGTCGCAGAAGGGTAATTCTTTTTTTGCCGATGTGTCATTCTGTGTCACAGATGGGAAATATTTTTTTCACTCCACCTCCATTTTGCTTTTCAGTTAGTTAGAGAAACAAATTTAATTAACTCAACAAAATGATGTCTTTAGTAGACACCAATAGATATAGCTTGCTTGTCGGAACCCCCTCAGCTGGATTCTGCAATTATTTGTTGCAGAAGTGCCCTTGAAGTTTTATCTTTTTTAACATTGTTAATCTTTTTTTTTGTGAGTTGTGATACGAAAAAGATTATATTTGTATTACAACTCCTAAAAAAGGATCCTTTTTTGTTACTAAAAATCCTTTACTTGGTGTCTAGTGGCAATCCTCACCCTCCAGTTGCTGTTCTCCTACTTTACTTATTGTCTAGTGGCACCTCCATCCTCTGATCACCATCTCCATTACTTTTATTACTGTCTCTGGTGTCTAGTGGCCCCCACACACACTTTGATTGCTGCCCTCATTACTTTTATAATCACCCCTGGTGTCTCGTGGCCCCCAACCCTCTGATCATCATCCCCATTATTTTTATTATCATCCCTAGTGTCTAGTGACACCCCCACCCTCCAATTGCTGTTTCCATAATTTTTTTGTTTTATCACAGGTGTCTAGTGGCATCTCCCACCCTCTGATCAAAGTCCCCATGTCTGCCTTTGCTATCCCTGGTGTCGAGTGGCACCTCCTACCCTCCAATCACCTTCCCCATTAAGTTTCTTTCTTATCCCTGGTGTCTAGTGCCCCACTCCACCTCACAACAGCCACCCATAACTGAAATAAAGAAAATGGTCTTTATATTTTTTTCTCCTGTAAAAAAAGAAAACTGTCCCTCACTGATCTGACCCTGACACCCCCCACCTGCCACTCAGCACCCACCTCCCCACACTGCCCACACACCCTCACACACCCTCACTCATCTGCACAGGTCCAAAGTCAAAGATCCACTCTCCAATTGAAGACACATCTTGCTGATGGAACCAGCGATTACAATATAAGAAACTAAAGTAAATGCGGGTTAATGTATTTCAATGGGGTTTTCAACTTTGATGCTTAATTCAGCCATTTTTGTACATTTTGACACCAAATTTTCAACATGGCCTTTTGGGGACCCCACCTCATGAACAATAACAATGACAGTATGCAACTCCCGTACGACAGGTGATTTCATGGTCACTTGGTGAATTCACCTTTTGGGTGGGATTTGAACATTTTTCCTGCCCTTGTTGAGGTTACAAGAAGGCTATGCTGAAAATTTGTTATAAGAAGGCTATTTTGAAAATGTGTGGTCAAAATATGTGAAAATACCAAAGTTATGACCATTCATTGCAATTTTGCTACTCATTCTCGTAACTTTGGAAATTTTAAAGACTTTGACCACAAATTTTCAACATAGACTTCTTATTACCTCACCTCATGCATGTCACAGCTGTCAATTTTCAAAAGCTGTTAAAAATGTGTTTTCGCACCAGTGGCACAGAATGGCATCGTAGTTGCATGGAATTATGTTTTGGCGGGCATTCAAAAATTTTCTGTACCAGGTACATGAGGTGGAGTAATAAGATGGCTATGTTGACAGTTTGGTCACTGTTGCCATATAAATGGAAGTGCAGGGCCCTTCCACTGGTACATGCACATACACATCTACGGAGGGATAGGAGCACAGTGACCGGAGGATCCCTGCATTCCCACAGGCTAATAAGAATACGATTACTCTATCGCAGAAACTATGGATGGATGGATGGAAATCAGTCATGAGGAGTGCCCTGGGGATCTCAAGCCTATGGTTCACCCCAGTCTCATTCACTGTTCACATCTATGCTTATTTAGTGATGGAATGTACTTATTTATTTAGAGTTTCACCAGGAAGGCATACTGAGTGGAGTACCGCTCGATTCCAGATGCGTCCTGGGGGAAGGGGGGAGAGGACACCTACAGCAATTGAGACACATGAATTACAGTACAGCTAATTTACAGTGCAGAACAAACAGGATTATACAATACCATAACAGAGCTAGTACCTGCGGTGTCTAGGCAACAGCTAACAGAGTACCTAACTACTAACAATTCCAGTGAGCCCACAAACCAACTAAGCAATTTGATTGAACTAAGTAAAGCTGGAGGGAGGAATGAGGTGAGCATTAGGTTTGAGACCCCCATGGCACACCTCATGCCTGATTTTCTGCCTCCATGGTGGGGTGAGGTGTTAGGGTTGAAAACCCTAGTGTCATTTTTCCCTAGTTTTGTCACTTTAAAGCAGCCCTGTCAGCGTGTCATCTAATTTTTTTGTGTTACTTACTCTTTCATGTTGTTGTCACCCAGTATCATTATTTTTTCAAAGCTGAAGTTTGTATAATAAATAAATGAATATTGAATTTTGGTGTCCTGGCTTTCTTTGTTTTGGTCGCCAAACTTGTAGCATGCACGTTCACGTTCCTGAATGGGGAGGGGGGGTTGCGCGTGCACAAACGATCTCACAAACACAGCTCATTGTACCTCTATATTTTGATCCCGACACTGTTCGTGGTTACTTGCTGGCTGATTCAAAGCAGAGATAAGTCAGTGCTGTGGCAATTTTATGATTGACTCCTCTAACCATAGGAAAGCAAAAGGTGAGACGCTAGCAAGCAACAACCAATTTTATTTAAACGTTACTTTTTAACCATGAATGTATGTCACATGTCAATGCTGTGAACTGCAGTTTTTTTTTATTTTGAAGGGCAACTCCTTATTATTAATGGGTAATTGTCCGGCACTGCCAACTATGAATGCAAAGAATGAGCTCTGTTTGGAAGACTGTCTTCCTCACAGAGCAGCAGAGTTGTCTGTCACAATGCCGATCACAGCTAGATCATTACTTGGTCCCCTTTTAATAAAATACTACCTGCTAGGTATGCTACCCCTACTAGCTGTGAACCGAATGTAGCATTTTTTTTCATTGCACGGTCTCACAGCTACCATCTGTGCTTCAATTTGCCCCAACAAGACACATATGAAGCCACTCGCTAATTGCTGTAATGTTAGCCCGGGGTCTGAATCTGACCCATACGCACACTCGCTCCTGGTATTAACAGACTTTTCTCCCACCATCTCTTCCTCAGTCATATTCTGCCCCCTTTTCCACGCTAGTTTCTGTCCCATAATTACAACACAGACAATCGGTTGCAAAGATGTGTGTTATGTAAGCATTAATCACTGCCAGCTGAGGGCTCTGCCAGTGGATTAATGCCCGCTGTGGGAGTTGGTGCCCGAGGCGCGGCCGGTCAACCGCCCAGTGGGCATTAATCACGGCAGAGTCCTGAGGCTGGTGATGTGCGCTTGTAATATAGGCTCACCGCGCGGCGATGAGCCCATGTTACTGGCATCACCCCTGGCTGCTGTGCAACTGCAGTGGAGCGTGAGGATTTGCCGAATGGCCACAGCTGCCTACAGCCAAGGAGGTATTAAGTGACAGGTAACGCCCGCTCGGTCAGTACCAGCTGTGGCCATGGAGGCACCCGAGGGTAGCAGCCCACTCCATTCTTGAGAGCCCCCTTCCATCTGTGCAGTTCCGTGGGAAAGGCAGGGAAGACTTGACAGCTGCCTATCTGGAACACAATCTGTTCTGCCACCATTTGGTTCAAAACGGCCCTCACTTATGACACTGTCTTCTGCACCCTTCTCACCTGTTCCCTGCCTGTCCCATGGTACTGCACTTGCATAACAGCGGCAGCTCAAAATCATGGAGCGGGCTGCTACCCTTGGGAGCCTCCATGGCCACAGTTGGTACTGACCGAGCGGGCATTATGTCTGGCTTACCGCCGGTTTCAGTTGAAGCCGTGGCCATTCGCCAACTGCACTCCTTGGTGGCGCCCGACTGAGAGCCATGTTACAAGTATGATTAGCTGCTATGTCTCTGGTAGCTCTGGCCCTGTTGTTGAGCTTACCACCCTGGCCCCGACCCCGACCATTTCTGTGATGGTTACTCCATTATACTGTGTACCAGAGGTCAGGGTCTGCATCCTGCATTCTGTCTCTGCACTCTGTTGTCATTCCACAGCGGTAATGTCTGCAACTCGCTAGTGTCCATATCATATGCACAGTGTGCAGTGTCTGGTTTTGCCATATACAGTCTTGGTTTTGATCCGCACACAAATAACAGTTTGCAAACTATCTATTTGTGTTGTTCTGATTCCAGCACACTATGATTTTGTGTGTTGAGTGTGTTTCCAGTACAGGGAGTGGTACAGGTGGTGTGTCATGGTGTGAAACCTCCTACATGATGTGGAGTTGGAGGACACTATCATTTTGAACAACCCGCTCCATAGTGCTGTTGAGTGAGTTGTAGTGGGACCCTCCATATTGCATTTTGGAATGCATCTGAGGATGTTCATAACTGGCCCAACAGAGCAACCTGCCATGCCATGCAACAATCTGTATTATCACTCCAGATTTTGTGTCTGTTTGTTTTTCAGTAAATAAAAAACAGAACACCTCATCTTGGTGTGGAAGATTGTTCAATGCTAAGTTACATTCCATGCCAAGTTTCATTTTAGCATTTCTCATGCTTAGCATTTCTCATGCTGAACAAATGCATTCATGATGCAGAGAGTCTACTGATTTTATTGAGATTCATTTCACCAGTTTGTATCCACACTAATGGTGCATGAATCTGATCATACACTGTCATGTTATCCAAGTGCTGTATGCATGATTCCATTTGTAGTGATGTCTTTGTGCCTCTGTGCCACTGTGCATATTATTTTCTGACTTACCTTGTTTGCCTCTTGCTCTCATATTTTTTACATTGTTTTCCTTTTCTTATTATTTATTATGCAGACCCCTCTGTCCCCCCAACCACAATGCTGTCTGCACACTTCAAGACCCCATCCCAACTGGCATACAAACATACAGTCATACAAAACTGCCAACATATTAGTCCTTGACTGAGTTATGTCCATGTACAGGCAAAATAGGGGATACTAGGTGTGCCAGGACTTCCTTCTCCATGGGTGAAGTCATGTCTGTATGTTTTAAAACCCACATCCTATGTAGGCACTACACATCAGAGCACCCTGTGCATATGTGCCTGAAATTGTATGATCATCACAGCAGATTTGCACTGGAATTAAATGTGTTCGGCCCCACCTCACAATGCAAATACAGTGCTGGCCTTCTGGATAAATTGCACTATACTCCCCTTGGTATTGACTTCACCATGGGCATTACAGCATGACACACAGATACATAGATACATAGACAGTGTTGGCAGATAAGGGCCTATGGCCCACCTAGTCTGCCCATTTGAGTTTGTAACTTTGGTTTATGTTTTCCTAGAACTCTGTTGCCCCTTACCCCTGGCCTCCAGAATTCCTTTATGTCTATCTCATGCATTCTTAAATCCTGTGATTGTTTCAGCCCCCACCACTTCCTCAGGCAGGGTGTTCTACTTATCCACCACCCATTCTGTGAAGAAATTCTTCCTCACATTTCCTCTGAATCATCCTCCCTCCAACTTCATCCCATGCTCTCTATTCTTAGAACATCTTTTTCACTTAATAATAGTGTATTCTTGCACCCTGTTCCTCCCTGTAAGATACCTGTATGTCTCTATCATGTCCCCTCTCTCCCTCCTCTCCTCCAGGGAGTACATATTCAGTTTCTTCAACCTGTCCTCATAGGACTTGTGATACAATCCATGTACCATCTTTGTTGCCCTCCTCTGAACCTTCTCTACCCTGTCTATGTCCTTACGTAGGTAAGGTCTCCAGAATTGTACACTGTACTCCAGGTGGGGCCTCACTAGTGTCTTGTATAGTGGAATCATGACCTCCCTTTTCCTGTTGGTGATGCCCCTGCCTATGCATCCCAGCATCCTATTTGCTTTACTTGCTGCCTTGTCACACTGTTTCCTACCTTGAGGTCATCAGAGATGATAACCCCAAGATCCCTTTCCTGCTTGGTGCATGCTATATCCTCACCCCCCAACTGATATATTGTGCCAGGGTTTTTGTGCCCCATATGCATTATCTTGCACTTCTTTGCATTGTATTTCAACTGCCGAACCCCTGTCCATTCGTCAAGTTTCTGCAGGTCCCTTCTCATTCTGTCTACACCCTCTGGTGTGTCTACTCTGTTACAGAGCTTTGTGTCATCAGTGAACAGTGAAATTCTGCCTTCTAGGTCCTGCGCAATGTCAGTGATGAAGATGTTGAATAGGACTGGTCCCAGCACTGATCCCTGTGGTACCCCACTGGTTACTCTTCCCTCTGTGGAATGACAGCCATTTACCACCACCCTCTGTGTCCTGCCGCCCAGCCAGTTACCTACCCACCACACTACTGTCCTGCCCACACCCATATTCCCTAGTTTGTGTAATAGTCTTCTATGTGGCACAGTGTCAAAGGCCTTGCTGAAGTCCAGATAGCCATGTCCACTGCCCTCCCCTGATCCACCTCCCTAGTCACCCAGTAAAAAATTCTATGAGGTTGGTCTGACATGACATCCCCTGGTGAAACCATGCTCCTTGGATCCTGCAGTCCATTGACAACCAGATGTTCCACCAATCTCTTCTTCAGTAGTGCTTCCATGATCTTCCCCACTACCGAGGTGAGGCTGACTGGTCTGTAGTTCCCCATTTCCTCTTTGTTCCCACTTTTGTATAAGGGGACTACATCTACTGTCCTCCAGTCTTTGGGTACCTCCCCTGTTTCCAGTGATTGGCTAAACAGGATAGCCAGAGGTTGAGCCACCACCTCTCTGAGTTCTTTAAGGACCCTGGGGTGCACCCCACCTGGCCCCATTGCTTTATCAAGTCTTATTACTTCCAGTTCCTTCAGGACCCTTTCTCATGTAAAGGGACTTGTGTCCATTTCTGCACCATTCTCACCCCTTGTACTCCCTTCAGACCCATTACCCTCCTCTTCCTCAGTAAAGACTGAGCAGAAATACCTGTTCAGTATGTCCTCTTTACTGTTGTCATCCTTCACAAGGCCCCTGTCCTCCACCTTCAGTCTCACTGTCCCTCCCTTTGCCTTTTTTTTTTCACTTATGTACCTGTAAAAGGTTTTGTCCCCTCTACCCACTGATTTTGCAATGTGCTCTTCTTTCTGAGCTTTGGCTTCCCTTACTGACCTCCCTGCCTCCCTTTGTTTCTCCTGGTACTTCTCCCTATCCCCTTCTGCCTGTGTCTTTTTGTATTGCGTGAATGCAATCTTTTTGGCTTTCACTTTCTTTGCTACCTCTTTGGAAAACCATAATGGCCTCCTCTTCCTTTTCCTCTTGCTAACCTGCTTAATGTATAATTCTGTTGCTCTTGTAATCTCTGTTTTGAATACTGCCCACTGTTCCTCAACCCCTGATTCCTGCCCCATTCTCCTTAATGCCTCTTTCAAATATCTCCCCATTTTCCCAAAGTCTGCCCCCCTTAAATCCAGGATACATGTTTTTGTGTGGTTTGGTTCTGCTTCTCCTGTGATTTCAAACCACAATGACTGGAGGTCACTGTTCCCCAGGTGCTCCCCCACTGTTACCCCTATCACACTGTCCCTGTTTGTGAGCACAAGGTCCAGAATTGCCTTCTGCAGAGTTGGTTACATGACCAGTTACTTGAGGAAGGCATCCTGAAGGAAGTCCAGGATACATCTGCTCCTAGTTGATGCTTCTGCTGGGATGCTCCAGTCCATGTCTGGAATATTGAAGTCTCCAACCAGTACTACCTCACCCTTGTCTGCCATCCTTTGGATGGATATCATCACCTCCCTCTCTGTTTCCTTCCTCCTGGGCTGGTGGTTTATGGACCACACCTGTGCGGATGGCTGGACCCATTTTCCTTTCCAGCTTAACCCACTGTATCTCTCCCCCATTTTGTTCCTCCTGGATCTCTGTGGCCCTTATGTCATTTTTCACATACAGTACCGCTCCTCCTCCCTTCCTACCTTCCTGGTCTCTTCTGAATATGTTGTAGCCAGGAATGGCCATCTCCCAGTCATGGTTATCATTATACCAGGTTTCTGTGATGGCCACAATGTCTAGGTCTGACTGCACCATGACAGTCTCCTGATCTTCCATCTTGTTGCTAAGGCTCCTGGCATAGGCACACATGGCTTTCAATGATTTGACCTCCCTAGACTGTTTAGTTGTTCTACTCCAGCCCCTTTCATGGTTGTCCTTTATCTCTGGTTCTCCTTGCTGTCTGCCCTTCTGCTGATTTTTGCCCCTTTTCTGCCTATCCACCTCTTGGGCGCTAATCTCCATCTTTTGCACACTGCTTTGTTAAGCTATCCCCTCCTCCGGTTCACTGGTTCCACTGCTAGCTGTGGGGGGTGAGCAAGTAGGTACCCTCCTTGCTGGCCTGCCACCCCCCTTGGCTAGTTTAAATGCTTATCAATGTAACATTTAAACTTATCATTGAGTGCTTGGATTCTCCTCCAGGATGGATGCAGGCTGTCAGGCTTGAACAAACCTCCATTCCTCCAGGTGAGTCCCCAGTCACCAATGAATCCAAACCCTTCCTCACAGCACCAGTTATTCAACCATGAGTTAAAGTTCCTGGTGCATGCACCCCTATGCTCTCCCATGCCTCTCGCAGGTAGTACTTCTGAGAAGGTGACAGAAGTAGCTACTTGCTTGAGACCCCTCCCCAATTTCCTAAACTCTTCCTGAACTTCCTTTGGCGCCCCATTTACCAGGTCATTAGTACCTAGGTGGATAATGACATCCAGCTCACCCTCCCATCTTGCCTTCCCAGCGATCCCCAGGATCTTCTTTCCATCTCTCCATGCCATGGAACCTGGTAGGCACCTCACCTCCCGGTCCTCCCCCCTCCTCCTCCTCCTGTATTCCTAGCTGGATCCCTATTATGATGGAGTCTCCCACCAGGATTCACTTCCTCCTCCTCTGGGGTCCACTGCTCTCCCTGCTGAGGTCACCTCCTTGGCTAACCTCCACATCCTTTCCTTCCCCTTCTCTGGGTACCTCTATTTGGTTGCCCCCATTTGCCAGTGTGGCATATGAGTTTTTGAGTGGAATAGGATCTGGGACGTGCCACATTAGGTATATGTGGGGTCATCAAATTGTTTTACTAACAGAAAATTTGTGGCACTCAGTAATCACTGAACATTTTATTTTACAAAGGCTAATCTCTTCAGTTGAATATTACCTACCTGACCTTGATTATGGTGGGCTGGGTGGTGTTTGTGAATGCATCAGCAGAAACCTGTAGACCTGCTGAACTGTTTTTCATTCTCACCTAATCGTCTTTGGGAAACTGGAGATGATTGCTCTCATTTGCAAGCCATCAAGTCAAGCAGTGGTCTGTGTAGCATGTCCGGCACCTCATCTAGTCTCTGCAGCACATGGCTTTGCAAACTCTGAAGACTACTGGGAACATTTTATTTTTCTTGTCATTTTTTTTTTCATATTCATATATATCAGAGGACCTTGAGTGTTTCTTAATTTATATTTCTCTCAACCATTTCTTCAGCCATTTTGACACTGCATGTTTACTTAGGAACACCAAATAGCTTCTAAAACAGATTTACTCAAGTAACATAGAAACATGAACTATGTCTGCGGTTGTAGTGATACACCTCATCTGTCCAACTTTTCCTGCCCATGATGCAACCATAGTCACTCCTCACTTCTCACTCAAGTGCCTCTATTACTACCTGTATGATACTTTGTCACAGTTATCATGTCTCACCTTTTCCTCCTTTCCTCTGGAGAGTACACCTTTAATCCCTTCTGTCTTTACTTTTAGGATGCCTTATGCTGTCCATGCACCATTTTGGTAGCCTTATTGTGTACCCATACTATACTATCCCCTGCTTTCTTGAGCTGCGGCCACCAGAACCGGGCACAGTGCTTGTGGTTGGGCCTCACCTTTGATATCTACAAACGTGGACGTGGTCCAAATGTATTCTTTTAAAGAATGTGGTGCTTGAAGCAGGGGTAGAAATTTACTTTCTTTAGTACTTGCACCACAGTGCATGTGGCCAAAAAGTTACATCCACCAGGGACCGGTTACTGATAAAAAAAAATTACTAAAATTGAAATTACACTGAGGAGACAGAAAAATATTAAAAATTGTAGTACTCTGCTTACTCTTTATTTGTCCTGCCTAAGGGGCATTGTCAACTCCCTTAGGCCTCACAGTCTGTAAAGATTGTTGATGTAGCTGGTAGTTTGATTATGATTCTATTTCTCTTTTTAAAAGTGAAAAACTGACTACCAACCATACTGGTGTTACCACACCAAAACATGCTTGTTTACATTCCTTGATTAACTTCCACTGCATCTTTCCTTGACTTGGGAACATCCCCAACTCAGTCTAGTCACTCATGATGCAGCGAGAAGAGAGGAAGCTATTGCATCATGATTGGTTGCACTGTATTAGGGTGTTCATAATGCTCATAAAGTATGCAATAAGAGTTGATCAAGGTTTTGAAACAAGTTTGTTTATAGTTCACCATTACCATGCATTTCAGTTCTACTAATAAAAAAGCAGATAATACAACCAGCAATTCTGATTTATTTTAGAGAAAGTAAGCAATCATAAAATGTGGGTTATCAGCTCGAAGCATTATGATGCAAAAAGAGTTGACAAGTGTCCGTCTAAGAACATTGATTACGGACATCAGTGCCAGGCAGATTACACATCTTCCTTCACACACTTGTCATCTATAAGAGGTATATATCAACAGCACCAGTGATCTGTACTCTCTCATGTCTCTTATCAAGATTAGGCCCCCATCCTCAATTCTGGTATCTGATTGCTTCTGAACAGAATCCATCACATAGTGTTACCCAACTGATAGATGTCGTTCACGGCAACAACAACACAAAAAAATCTGCTCTTCCAATTAGCCACTCAGAATTGTGTTCTCTGCAAGCACATAAACTCCTACTGGAAGCCACACAAGTTTACTTATTTTGTGTGACAGTGATGGTTCTCTCACAATTGGTTGCTAGAGAGATTCCTTCTCCATACACACATGCTTGTGCATGCGCACACACCCACATACACATATACACTGCCTAGCAGTCACAGTCATAGTGATAACCCACAGACTCTGTCTGTCCATTAGTGTGAGGTGAGTGAGTGATAGCAGCCACTCCTAGCCTGAATCCTCACCTGACCCCATTGCCATGCTTGGACTTGGCTTGCTGTGACTCTTCCTCTACCTCTTTCTCGCTAAGTGAGTCACACAAGTAGTGCATGCCATCTTAAAAAAAAATCTCAGCTTACATTCGTTCTTGGCTTGGCCAGACAACCACCACCGCCCCAGGTACCGAATACAATTTACAGTGTAATGTCATTCCAAAAGTCTGTGTGATTTAACAAAAAAAGTGTTTTCTCCTACTCAGTCTGGTTTTTCCCAGGCAATGCAGTGACTGCCAGCAGTGTGCCACATGTCTCAGACACTAGACTTTGTGTTACTTGCACTGTGGTGCATGCAAGGGGCAAAGCGACATGTACTAGACTGTTCCCACTTGCACAGGGAACAGGTTTTGTATATTAACAGTGGTCCGTCTCCACAGAAGTGGGAGCCAAGAAGAGGCATACCAATAAACACCAGTCAGCCTGATGTCGATGCTGGTGAACTTAATTGAGGCATTATAAAAGGAGAGGATTGTGTGAGTCCTTGAAGCTAGTGAAGCACATGATCCTAGGCATCATAAATTCACAGCAGGAGATCATGCCACCCCTGTCTAATCAATTTCTTTCCTGGGTGGTCAGGCAGTCACATCAGGAAAAGGCGGAGGATGTGACAAACTTGGACTTCAGCAAGTCCTTTGAGAACGATCCACATACAAGGTTGGCGAGTAGATTAGACAGCATATGGTTGTAACACAAGATGGTAAACTGCTTCCAAAATTGGTTGAAGGATGGTGCACAGAGGTTGCTGGTAAATGGTGTTCACTTTGAGGAGAGGGAGGTGACTGGCATGGTGCCACCAGGAATAGTTCTGGTACCAGTCCTCTCCACTGTCCTTATAAGTGACATTTGGGGGGGCAGGGGGGTGACGGGCAAAGTATTTCTTTTTGCAGATGAAACACTCTCTGTGCTTTTTATTCATGCCCTTCAAGTACTTTAATGTCTCAAGTCATATATCCATCTACCTTCTGTCCTCCAAGGAATACATATTGAGCTCACTCAGTCTCTCCTCATAAGACTTATATCCCAATCCAAGAATCATTTTCGTTGACCTGTGCTGTGCCCCCTCCAATAGCTTGATGTCATTCTACAAGAAGGGGCACCTGTACTGCATGCAGTACTCACATGTGGCCTTACCAGGGACCTGTACAGTGGCATGATGACTTCCACTCTCCTCAGAGTAATTCCACTTGCAACACACCCCAGCATTTTGTTGCCTTTGCTGCTGTCTTCCTGCACTGGGCTGAGTAGTTCATTTCCCTCCCTTACCAGTACACCCATATCCTTCTCCTATGGCAACATGGATAACTTCACTTCTCCCAATCAGTGACTATTTCTGTGGCTCCTAGCTCCCAAGTGTGTGACACTCTCCACCCCATTAACTCTTCTCAAATCCATTCCCTGCACAATTGAGTTCTCAACCAGCAGTAGCTTCCTCTTACTGTCTTTTGTCCTCTTCCTTCCACCCCTGGATCTCCCTCCTGGAAGAACCACTCATCCACCCTGGCCACAACCTTGGGTTTCTTTATGGTACTCTTCTGCTCCTCATGACATCACAGGAGTTACAAAGTTGCAATGGATGTGGTTGTGCTTCTGACCCACCTCACTCAACCTCCATGAGCACTCAGTAATCCATCCAGCACTTTGCCTGGTCATAAGTTGCAGCAGTGACTGGGGACATGGTGACCTCTGAGTGGCTGCAAAGTTCCCCAGTACTCCTGCCAGCTCAGTCCAGTGGCTGGCAACCTCTGAACTAAGCCCAGAGAGGTGACTGCATATGGGTCAAGACCTAGTACTGATAGGGTTATTCCAAAGATGTCAGCTGCACATGCATGTACTACATAACTCCACGCATCTTTCCCTTCGTTGTTTTTATGTCACCTTATTACTACCTATTTACCTATTTAAGCAGGCATGCGGTTGTACTTACACTCCTTGTGTTATTATTGTTAAGCCTTGTGTCCTGCATTTGTCCCTATTTCCCAAGTATGTTCCGTGTGTGTGTGTGTGTGTGTGTTTTGTTTGTTTATTTTATTTTGTTTTTGTTCTCAGTGTTGGTTGAGCAATGATAATGCAGTCATGCAAAAATGTCGAGGTGGTGCAGGGCACTCTTTTTCTGTTGTCAGCCATTATGTCCTATGTTCCTCTCTATCCACCAGAACCACCACCTGTGTTGACAGTGTTGCAGATTCTTGGTGACTGTTACAAACAGGGATACTTTTTTTTCCACATTTCCTGAAATGTCACTAATAAACCTGTTAAAGTCATTCTGCAGTGCTGTGATGCACTTAGAGGTTCGGGGGAAGGGGTTACTGTTCGAAGTGTTCACCATGTTCTGTACTTGTTGATTCTTGACTCAGATTTGTTTTACTTATTTTTGTCTACTTTACAGTCCTCATTGTCCAGTCAGATATCTGACGTTGAGTGTCTTGAGTCATTCTCTGTGGAAAGCCATGATGCAAGTGTCCCATTTAACAATGTGCAGCGTACCTCCAGCACACTACACACAAACAACTGTGTGATGCATGGGCATGCATGTGGAAGACATTCACAACCATTGAAAATGGGTGAATTGGTGCATTCTCTGCTGTTCAGTACTCTCTCCTCAACCAGTTATCACTCCTGTGCTTCTGCCTGTAAGTGTCCGCAGGCGCCATTGAGAGTAGGTACTGCAACTCGACTAAATTTCTTTGGTTGTTCAGTGTGCTTGTGAGTACTATGTAGTGCATACCATACTACTACTAGGAACAATCAACTGACTGCTAAATGTCATTGTGTCATTATTATCCACCATCCTGGCCAAGTGAGTAAAGCAGCAATAGGTAGTGCAAACCAAACACTGTGATGGACTGGCAGTGTAGCCCTGTCACATAGAATCATGTACCCATACAAAATCAGAGGACATAACGTGTCTTCTGGTTTGATACCGATACACACACACGCACACACACACACACACACACACACACACACACACACACTCACACACACACACATTGTCTATGTCCGCTACCATTATTACTAGGTGTTTCTAGTTTCATTTTCTAATTCCTGTCCCTGTGCAATAATTATGTATGGTAGCACGAGTTGAATATCATTCCATAATCAGGTGACCATGGTGACCCTACAAACCACAAAACTCCCTTTTCCTGCCACAGCATAGACCTCCCTTGACATGACTAACTCTCTCGCATCTAAACCATTTACTGGTTAGTTCATGACCCAGTAGTTTTGATCATTGTACTACAACAGGCAATGCAGCACATTCTGCATTGGTCATGCATAATTGATACTGTCATAATAACATTTTTCTACTTTGCAGTCTCTGCTCCCTGCAGTGTTCAGACACTGAGCCTGACTGAACTCATCTTTATTCATTTCTCTGTTTTTCATTACCAGATATTGCCTTTCAAAGGTTACCACCAAAGTGTATGTGCAACTTGATACATAGGACAGTGACTGCTGACTGGCACAAAGACTTGCTTCTGGAAACAGTACACACTGATATTGGCTGTCCTTCTCTTATGCAATATGATCACTGTGTTTTTCAAGGTGTTGACTGACTATGGCAAATAGGGACTGCCTTTAGGAGGATTATATTTTTATCACTTCTATGCTTTTTAGAACACATCATCATCCTCCAGCTCTGATTGTGAGATTCCATATCATTCATGGGAGTAGTCCTGCGACTCAGATTTTACAACTGAACCAGTGCATGACACCCCCATCCGCAGCTCTACGAACATGACTTGTGGGGCCCTTCACACGTGCCAGAGGTTGAGGTGCTAAACGTGCTCATGGTAGAGGTCATGGGTGAGGTATTTCTTGATCCCATTCATGGCCTACTACTGCAGCTATGGTGCAACAGGATGACTTGGCATCCCGTGAGCAGCTACAAGGAGGCTCATTATTGTTACGCAGAGCTAATTGTTTTTTTTGGGGGGTGGGTTATGTTTCAGTTATGGTCTAAGTTTTTATAGGGTCACTTTTGGTTCTTAATTTTTTTTCCTTCTTTCATGCTATTTTATTTGTTCATTTTTGTTTCTTGTTTTTTGTCTTTTTTCTAGTGTAGTTATTATGGTCAATGTGCAGTTGCGCTAAAGCAATGCATATGTGTTTAGTAGATGCTTAATAAACATCACCTGGGATATAAAGATTTATTTTATTTTATTTACTTATTTTGTTAAAAATTGATAAGGGGGAAAGGCACACTGAGCAGAGGTTTGTTTCCTTTTGTGACTTGGGGGGCAGCAGCATAAATAAACTATTGGGGAATTTAAATCATATAAGCAGTAGGAGACAACAGAAGCATCTCTACTTTGGATAGAAGTGATAAGGACAATGTCATACTAATATGCTATGTGTACACTGTATACGATGAAGCATATAAGTGAGGGTGAAACTATACAACTATACAATTATTAGGCTCAGGGGGAGGGCGGAGGTAGGCGCAGGGTGGGCAAGGGATGGGTTTTATTAGCTGCTGAAATTTGGGAATGAGGGTGAGTCTTTAATGGTTGGGGGTCGCTTGTTCCAGAGGCGAGGGATATGGGATGAGAAGGCTGAGAGATCTGATGAGTACCGGCTATGAGGTATGAAAAAGGTGCAGGGAGGCTAGGAGCACAGGGACTATGAAGGTACTGGAGCAAGGATGAGGTGAAGTATAGCCAGCTTGTGAGAGTGTCCTGAAAACCAGGGAGACTGTATTTTTGGTGTTGACTTTCAGACAGTTGTCTTGAAACCAGCAGAGGACATGGTTGAAGTTGGATTGGAAGCTAGAGCAGGCAGAGTCGGGGGGTGGAAGGACTAGAGGTATAAAGCATGGTGTTGTCTGAGTAGAGGCAGCTACTAGATTATGGACAGACATTTGAAAGGTAAATAATAATGACAAAAGAATTAGACCAAGAATATAGTCTTGGGGTACTCCAGACAGGATGGGTATGTGAGGCTAGATGGAGTTGCCTACCAAGACTGACTGCATCTTACTGCATTGGTAAGAGTTGAATAACTGTACAGCGGATGAGGACAAACCTGCTTTAAGGAGTTTATGTAGGACAAGTGGGTGACTGATGGAGTCGAAAGCTTTGCAGAGGTCTATAAAAATTGCTGTGGTGATATACCTATGGTGCATGGCAACAAGGATGGAGTTAAAGACTCGGAGAATGAAGGAGATTGTGGAGTGGTTTTTGGCAATGCAGTATTGGTCACTGGAGAAGACATTGGTGAAGGAGTGGAAATCACACAACCTGCAAAAGATCGTTGACTCTTGGAGCTTTGCAAGTGAGCGGAGGAGGGAGATGGGGCATTAGTTGCTTGGAAGAGAAGGATCCTCACTCATGGGGACTGTGATTACTCTGGCAAGTTTCCATGGTCTGGGGACAGCTTTATGAGACAGTGACGTTATGGGTGAGGGGGGTTGGTGATAGCCAGGTTGTGTAGGCACCAGAGTACTGGGTGGAAGCCATCAGGGTGCGGTTTGGTAGTATTTAATAGGGTTATAGCATGATATGTCTCTGAGGAAGAGATGGGGGGAATTCGAAGCCTGCAGAGTGGGAGGGTGAGTAGGGTGGAGAGGGAGAGTCGAGTTCTGTACAGGTTCATGGATGTAAAGTATTTGTTGAAGATTGATGTCACTGTCGAAGGGTCAGAGATTAGAGCCTCATTTTCTTTGAGGGTAGGGGAGGCAGTTTGGGGGGGAGGGTTGAGGAGGGACTTCATGGTTGGCCAGAAGGAATATGGGTTTATCTTATGGGAGAGTTAGGATTTCAAGTGATTTGATTTGGCTTAGCAGATAGCTTTGGTGCACTTGTTTCTGAATGAGTGGTACTCCAGAAGGCTTGAGGAAGAGCTGCTGGCTTAGAAGAGGGACCAGGCATGTTCTCTAGTTTTGCTACTGTTAAGGATTTCAGGCATAATCAAAGTGAGACGGGAATGCCTTACCTGTGATGGGCGGAGTGGTGTGTAATGGTCACCGGTTGAGGTTAGGGTGGAGTTGAAGTGTTGGAGTACAATGTCAACATTAGTGGCTGAACAGACAAGGATCCATTCTGCAGAGTGGAGGACAGAGAGTAGGAGGTGGGGGAATATACATTGGAGTGCACAGTAGGTGATGTATTTGCGGGTGAATGGGGTAGGTGATGCAATGGTCAATCTGAGCTGCCTGTAATCAATGTACTTTATATATGAACAAATGCTCAATAATTTCGTGTGTTTAATCTGATTTGTGAAGAGCAGTGAGAGATAGCTGTCTCAGACTGGAGTGAGGAGGGTAGGAGGTTTAGTGGCCCCTAGTGGTAATTTGTGATGGGATGCAGATATGATAGTTGGGCGAGCAAATAAGTAAGTAATGTGACCTACAGTACTTATAAAGGCGTGACAACCGCAGGAGGGTGGGTGGGATGTGGGTATGGGGGTGGGCTTTAGTGGGAATTAAATGCTTAAACTACAAAACAGGGCTAAACATTTTTACAACTCTATAAAACATGGCTAGTTTGGGCTCACTAATTAATACAGAAGATTGTGAAGAGTCTGAATGCTGAAAGGAAAGAGTTTTAAATGGCGCCAGTGTTGGGTAAGTTACTTTTTCTATTACTTTCTATTTCTTTTAGAAACTTGATCCAAGAAGCTCTTTGCAGTCACTAGCAAGGATAGAGAAGTACTAGGAAAAGTAATACACCTGACAGTTACAGTTATTCATTTCTTTTTATACAAAAACAATAAAAAAACTATAAAAGATGACATTTATTTGAAAATAATAGGTTAGTTACTTTCAAATAAATGTAATCAGTTACAGTTACATATTACCTTGGTATAAAAGACATAAGTAATTGTAACAGTAAGGTGTATTACTTTGTCCAGTACTTCTCCATCCTTGATAGTGACTGCACAGAGCTTTCAGGAACAAGTTTCAAAAAGTAGTAGAAAGTAATAGAAAAAGTAACTTACCCAACACTGAATGGTGCCAAACTGAATGAAGAAAGATTCTCATTTTGAGATTATGGGGGATATTCAAAAGGTTGCGCTATGCGCAATAGGGTTGCGCATGCACAAGTCTGAATTTGCGCCATTCTGCAATATTCAGCAGGAGGCAGTTGCACCACTGAAAACAGGCTGAGCAACAGCACAATGCAAATGAAGGCATGTGCAACCGAAGGGTGTGGACCCATGCATAAAGAGCTCAATGCGATATTTAAAGACTTGCACAATGTGCAACAGCGGATGAGCCAGAAGGTGCGCCACGGCGGAAATGAGTCAAAATAAAAAGGCTCAAGGAAGAGGCGCAAGAACACTACAGGGAAGCCACATGAGGTGGGGAGAAAGAGGGAGACAGTGGCAAAGAGTGCAGGCCTGGGAGTGCACAGGAGAGAAGAGGGACAAGGGAGGATGTGCGGGGCCACAGACTGCAGAGGCCAGTAGGTGTACCCGGTGCAGTAGAGGTAGCAGTCAGGACAGCGGGGGTAACAGATCAACAACAGCGGGGGGACACAAGCCAGGGAGATGGACAGTGCCAGCTTCCACAAGGAAGCTGTAATGAGGGGGGTGAGAAGGCATGCTGCAGGGGGACATGGCCGTGGAAGGGCCTGTCGGCGGTATGCCCCCAACAGGCAGTACCGTGCCCGCATCAGCTTTGAGCTGTATTCAGACGTAGAGATTGTGGGCCGGTACCACCTGAACAGGGCAATACTGAGGCGGCTCTGTGAGCTGTACAGTGATGTGATGCAGGCACCCTCATGACGGAGTCACACTCTGTCAGTGGAGACAAAGGTAACAGCCTGCATGTGCCTGTTTGCCACGGGTACCTTCCAGAGGCCAAAAGGGGACACCACAGGCATAACACAGTTGGCCACATCACGCATCCTCACCCAATTCCTCAGTGCACTGCTGCCACATGCTGCGGAGTACATCCATTTCCCCTGCACCGCGGCAGAGTGTACAGCAAACATGCAGGAGTTCCACAGGGTAGCACGTATGCCTGGCATGCTAGGGGCCATAGACTGCACCCATGTGGCTATTCACACACCACCTGGCCCCAATGGGGCCACATACAGGAACAGGAAGGACTTTTCCAGTGTCAACTGCCAGGTGGTGTGTGATGCCAGTGGGCGCATAATCAATGTCTGTGCCACACACCCTGGTGGAGCACATGATGCCTTCATATGGTATCAGTCTGCACTGTGCCATTGATTCGAGAGTTGGGACATCCCCACAGGCCATCTAGTGGGTGAGTACGCATGTAGGAATTGCAAACTTGGGGCAAAGGTGGGAATGCCACAGGTGCTATGGCAGTGGCACACAGGGATATGGGCAATATGGACCTGAGCATGATACTTATCTCCACTATCTCCACACAGGTGACAGTGGATACCCACTCCGTCCCTGGCTGCTCACACCGTACCGGTGCCCCATGACCCTATCGCAGCAACGCTATAATGAGGCACATGCCGCCACATGCAACATCATCGAGTGGGTGTTTGGGATGCTTAAGGCATGCTTCCAATGCCTAGACACCTCTGGCAGTGCCTACAGTACAGCCTCTCAAAGGCCTGTGGGATATTCCTGGCCTGTTGTATCCTGCACAACATGGCCAAAGACTGTGGGATAGCCATACTAGTTGAGGAGGGGGACAGCGATGGGGATGCCAGCGACGCTGGTGAAGATGGTGATGAGCAGCCCCCCCTTTGACGACAGGACCCCCGACTGATCCGGCAGGCCCAGCTGCACCGGGACACCATCATGGAGGAGCATTTTGCATGACACAGGTAAGTCAAAGGGCCATGTGCAACCAACACTGTCCAGGCGCAACCCACAGGCACACAGGGTAACACACCAGGGGTGCATGATGGCAAGGGGAGTGGAAGGGTCCAGGCACATGAACACATCATCAGGGAGGGGTGAACAGTCATATGGACACACACACACACACACACACACACACACACACACACACACACACACGGCACAAAGCGTACATGGGCAGGTGCACAGCAGAGCAGGAACAGACATGTCAAACACACAGATCCACAGACCACCCCACCACCTGTACTGTCCAAGTACGTGTGTCAGATGCTGGGCACCCTTGCACCTTGGTGTACAGTACAATGCAGGCATCATCATGCACACACACCTGTGGACAGCAGTCGGGTGGGTGTGTAGGTGGTTCGTGTGTCGGCATGTTGGGCAGGGCACTTACCAGTTCACTGCCCACTATGATACACATTGCACACAGGGCAGCACCAGACAGGGCCTGCACTGGGAGACAGGTCAGTCATGTTGCACTGTGCCACGGCCACCTTGGATGCATGGGCAGCCCCACCATGACCCAGCAGCACTGGCAGGCTGTGCATGGGCCACATGGGGTGGCACCGATGGACCACCAGGGGTCCCACTGTGCGATCACAACCTTGTCCGCACAGTGGTCTGCAGCATGCCAAACATACCTGCACCAGGGGTGCTCAGAATGGCCACAGCAGAACCCGGCATCGTGCGACACCCAGCCTGTTGATGCCGGGAATGGGGAGTGGAGATCGTACTGTGTGGGGTGCGCGGTACAGGGGCACCTGACTGTGTGCCCAATGCAGCCATGACAGTGACCAATGCCTGGGTCTGCCTGTCAATGGCGGCGGTCACATCCATCTGCATTTGGACCATCTCTGCAAGGATCAAAGCATTGTCCCTGCTGTGCCGCTCCACAGCCACGCACAGTATCTCCATGGATGTTGCAACCGGCCCCTGCTGCTGTACTGATTCCCACAGCAGGCGGGTGTGCTCATCAAATGGGTCCTGTGCCACATCGGCATCCTGTCCCCCAGGGTATGGAAGGTCCTGATGCTCAACACCCCTTGAGGGTGGGCGCTGTTCACCAGGACCAGGTATGGGCATATCAACGGGCGGTGTGCATGTGCCACTGCTGGACCCTGTACCCCCAGACCTGGTGGGTGACTGCTGCTGCTGCCCCTCCAACTGCTGTGCCCCAGGGACCACTCGTTCCACTGCTCTGGCCGCAACAGTGCCAGAGACCTGCACAGCCACCGGTGCTGCCCCACTGGTGATGACAGGCACAGCCTGGGACTGTGCTGACGTGCTGGCACACATGTTGGAACCAGCTAGGTCCAGGGGCACGTGCTGGCCTGCTGTGTGTCAGTCATGGGACACACACGTGTCACTGCCCATTGCAGTCCTTGCATCACCAATGGTGCAGGTACGTGCAACAGCCACAGTCACAGCATGCTGGCATGCTTGCATGCCAGACTGCTGAGGCACAGGCTGTGCACCCCCCACACCTGACTCACTGACAACAGAGGTGGCAGCCAGGCATGCATGCTGGTGCAGTGCATGCCGGCTGGCGACAGAGGTGGATGGACCCTCCTCCAACTCTGGCAGGTCTTCCTCACTGCATGATCCCATCACCATCATCACCTGCAGATGAACGGGATCTGTAACAGAAAGTGAGGACATGTTAGTGCATGTGATCAATCTTCCCTTCCCCAAACACCACCACCATGTCATACCATGCAGTGATGGGCTTCCACCTGTCTGGAATCCACCTCCTGGTACGCCCCCTATAGCACTCAGCTGCATTGATGCAGCCAGTCGGTCCTCAGATGGGGTCAGCTCTGCCACCGCTGGCTGGCCCCCACCTGTGCCAGCGCGTGCCGCCTGAGGCTGCCACCTTCTCCTTCACCCTTCTGCGGTCTGTCCCCATCTTCTTTTTGCATTCCTGCACGGAGCGCTGGTTGCTTCCATGCAGGTTCACTGCCCGAGCTACCCCCTCCCATGCAGCTGCACAGGCCTGAGGGGTGCCCTGCCGTCCACTCAGTAGTGGCTTCTCTTCCAGGTAGGCCTGGAAGAGGGCCTCTGTCTCTGCCTTGGTGAAGTTGGGCCTCCTCCTTCGCCCACCATCCTCACCCTCACCTTGGCTCTGCTCGGTCATGTCGGTCTGTATGGGTGGAAGTGGACACCTGTCACTGTGCAGTCTACAGCGTTATCCCATGACCATTGGCCAGAACATCACACAGCACAACTCACCTCACGC
Organism: Neoceratodus forsteri; assembly: GCA_016271365.2. Taxonomy (NCBI): domain Eukaryota; kingdom Metazoa; phylum Chordata; order Ceratodontiformes; family Ceratodontidae; genus Neoceratodus; species Neoceratodus forsteri. Next base: position 310,408,501 of record CM028134.1, on the reverse strand, counting down.
AGTAGCAGATCCTGGCCCAGCGCAGCCCAGTATCGCATATTTATAGTCCAATGCATGCAAATTAGGAGTGGCTCAACTTTAATGACATGCAAATCACGCCACTGTGCCTTTGAATGGCTGATCAGATGATTTGCATGTGTCGGCTGAATATCGCGCCGTTGCGCTTTGTGCAATACGCTTGAGCCGGCTGAGCCAATGGCACTTTTCTGTGACTGTGTAGTACACCACATTGCACATGCCCAGGTAGCTTACGCAGGCATCTGCCGTGCTGATGACATGCTGTGCACGATCAGCAATTCAGGACACGGCCACCATTGTGCCAGTGGTGCTTCAGCACTGGGCACCAAATGGCGCTGTGGCACAACTGCGCAATAGTCCACTGTGGCACTGGCACGCAGGTGACCGTTCATGCAGGACGTGTAGACATCCAAAGGTGCTGTGCGTGGTCTTGCGCCACTGACCCCTGACCTTGTGCCCGACCTTTGCCCCCTGGCGCTGTACATCTGGCATGTGTACGGCTCTATCGCGCTGTTCGGTGACAGTGCGATGGGGACCGACAGCGCTGTACGAACAGCATGATAAGGGACTGATGGAGTTCTATTGCGCAACATTTCCACGTGGGGTTGCCACTCTACGGAGCACCGTATTGCCACTGTACAAATTGGAAATGTCACGCAGGAGAGCTCCACTGTGGGGGGCCTTGGAGGTTGCAAACCTGGTGGCTGTGGTGGAGCCTCATCATGGCACACTGTTTGGGGGAGTGCCCCTGCAGGTGGCACACACCCATGTGTGGCAGCAGGTGGCTGCTGCCCTGGAGCAGGCCACTGGGTGGAGGAGGACTCCTGAGCAGTGCAGGCACTGCCACAGTGACCTGCGGAGGAGGGGGCGTGCTCTGCTGAGTGCCTCAGGTTCTCATGCCAGGAGGGCATTGTGCCTAGGCCAGGTGGGTGTGCTGTGTATGCACGGTATTGTCCACATGGGTGACACTGTGTAATGTGACCTGCGCCACGGGGTGGGTTTGGCTATGGTTTGCTGTGAATGTGTTTGCAGGTGTGTGCTGTTTGGGTCTGGTTGTGTGGGCAGGCACACTCAATGGGGCAAGGGACTGTCTGCTTTGGGATCTCACTGATGTGTTTCTCTTCATTTGTCTCCCACAGGCGTGGAGGAGCGGAGGTGGGCACAGGCTGAGGCTTGGGATGGCGGTGCCAGGGTGGCTGATGGAGGAGTTGTGCCACAGCCGCAGCAGCAGCCACAGCAGCCACAGCAGCAGCAGCCACAGCCACAGCAGCACCTGCAGCAGCAGCTTGATGAGGGTGAGTGTCATTACATCATGGATGCTATTGCATGCTGGGGGGGGGCACAGCCACCTTCCATGGACGACACTACCATGCACGCAACATGTGACAGTCATCACTGTCCAGTGGCACTGCATGTGTGTGTGCATCACTGGTGGTCCATGCATGCACTGGGCACATGGCTGTGGCACTGCCATCCCACCACAGAACCACGTCACTGGGGAGCCTTGGTTGTGCTGTGATGGACATGGGCGGTGTGTGTGTGCAGTGGTACACATGGCTGTTACTGCCTGGTTGGTCATGTCTTGTGCACGGTAACTGTGGGTGGGTGCAGTCCATCACAGGAGAGGGGCACTTGGCTGTATGCCATGCATGATGGGTGGGATTCAGGGTTGTGGACAGTCACAGCCATTGACTCTGATCCCTTGTCCTAGGTATCTGGATCCTGAGATGTATTGAGCAGGGACTGCGGAGGTTCACTCAGGTGGCCATCGACACCCACACCATTCTACAGGATTTGCAGCGGCATGGGATGCGGCGCCGGTGGAGGCCACAGGCACAGCACCAGGCAGGAGGAGGGCAGGCTGCCAGGCGCTAGCTGAAGGACAGCACACCCCACCTTCCCTCTCCCGGTTGTTCATCCCTGCCCCTGCCCCTTACCCATCCCTACCTCATACCCATACCCCCACTCCTGCTTTGTAAATATGTTGATAGTTGTTTGTTGTTCTTGTTGTTCATCTTCAACATTACATTTATATTTTGATATGAATATTGTGGTGGTCTCTGATTTGCAGCTGGCTATATAGGTGCTCAGTTGCAGTGGTGTGCATGGCATCTGGGTTGGTATGGTCATGGACATGTGTGTGCCTCTGTGTGGGGTGGTGTCTCTGGTGTGGGTGTGGCTTCCAGTCAGTATTGCCATGTGCTGCCACCCACTGCTGGGTGCTCATGGTGGGTTTGGCTGGTATAGTTCTGTGGTTCACGGGGTTGCAGTGTGTGGGGGGGAGCCTGTGGATTCCTGCAGTGCTGGTCACTGCACATGGGTGGTGTCTTGGGGTCACAGTGCTGGGAGTGCTGTGCACACGGGGGGGCTGCTGGACACTGGGGTGGTCCGCCCCCTTTGTGTGGCAGTCTCAGCTTGCCAGTGGGTGTGCTGCAGTAACACGGCCAGGATGTGCTTTCTTTGCTTGTCCCCATGGTCCGGTGGCTGTTCCATCCCTCCCCCAGTTATGCTGTGCTTGGGGTGTGGGGGTACATTGTTGGTTCTGCAGTGTGTCCCTGTGCCCATCTGTGGCATGGGTGGTGGGCCCCTGCCTAACTCCCTGGTTGTGCAGTTCCATTGCTGTGCTGCTGAGGGTCTCTTTGCTTGCACTGTGGCGCCTCTGGACTGCTCAGCTGGGCCGCCTTTGTTGCGCTTTGGCGCATCATCTCTGCTCAGCTTCCCCTTCCTGGTTGCACTATGGCGCAGGTTGTGCGATATTCAGACGTTGGCTGCTTGCGCAATTTGTCTTGCTCCATGTTTGAATATTGCGGGTGTTGCGCATGTGCACAATTGACTTGTGCTTGCTCCTGCTGTTGCGCACTTTTTGAGCGCAGTTTGAATATCCGGCCCTATGTGTAAATTAGTCATTAGGTAGCATATTATCAGCAATTTACCTGTATGTAAATCATGTTTTAAGCACTACATTTCATGTAGCTAGTCGCAGGCAGTGTTACTGAAATCATGAAATATCACTGTTCCAGTTTCAAGGCAGTGAAGTAATGATAGCTGTTTCCAGAGACGTATTTTTGTTCACAAAATCAATTTTACAGATACTGTTGGTGGCGAATCATGCTCACGCATTAAGAAACTGCTTTATTGTTTTAGCACTATGACAAGCTAGACATTGTAATTTCACATCATAACAGAGCTACATAATAGCAACAGCCTGTTCCCACTTGAGACAATAGTTTTCAATATGTGTGACTTCTGTTGCACTTGCGTTGCTTTCCATTAACTTTTTTTTAATGAACAAGTGTAGCCAACATCGGTAGACAGGAGAAGAATACAAATTTAAATAACAAACCGTTTGCTAATGGCTATTTGTGGTGAAGTTCTTGTTTCCTTTTTTTGCCATTCTAAGGTCTTTCAGTTGATAATATGTTTCTGGATGTATAAGAACCTTTCTTAGCCAGGCAGCTAATATTCCTATCTCTACAACTACCCCCTTCCTCCTTTGCATTGTGATCTCACTGACAGTGATATCACAGGTGAATGATTAGGCAGCCAATGAGTGTCTGTTTCTACACATTAGTGATGTCACAGTCAGTGTTGTCATAATGGTCAAGATGTGGTGGCAGGGACAGAGATAGATACAGTATGTTCGCATCCAGGCATAGTGCTGTTGCACATACAGCTATTAATAGCAGTTAAAAATGTGTCTATCTATCTTTGGTGGAAAGAAAATATGTCTCAGACATGCAGGGTGATGGCTGACTGCCTTGCAGCACCCATATTGGTTTACAGCAGAACCCTTGCTCTGTATGTTGCTCAGTTTACATGTGGGGGACTGTAAATGCTGATCTTTTGTGGAACTTATTTTGGTGTGTGTGTGTGTGTGTGTGTGATTTGTATGAAAGTCATCAGCTGTGGCTGCTTTTCACATATGGAGATCACTGGTACCAGCTCTGTCCAAAGCACTGTCACATCCACAATCATGCACAGCTGGTATGGGCAGTTACACATATGGCCCACAGGGGGGTGCTCCTGTTAGCAGGGAACCTAAACCTCCCAGACGTGGACTGGGAGATCCCGGCTGCAGTCTCAGTTAGGAGCAGAAGGATCCTAGAAGCGATTCAGGGTGTATTCATGAAGTAGTTGGTTAGGGAGCCCAGCAGTTGGAATAACCCTCTGGACATAGTCCTCACAAATGGGGAGAGCATGGAAGAAGTGGTGGTGGTTGAAGGGCTAGGTACCAGTAATCACAAGACCATAACACTCTGGGTTAGGACAGGGAAGGAGACAAACTGGACCAACACGAGGGTTTGGGAATTTAGAGGGATGCACTTTGATGGAACGAGGAGAATGATTAGGAAATAAATGGCAGGAACTGATAATATAGGGAATAAGGAAGTTAAGGAAGTCCATCAAAAGAGGGCTACGAAAAGCCATGGATATTTGCATAAAGAAGGTGAGAAAGAAAAAGAAATGGAGGAGGCCACTCTGGTTCACAAGGGAGGTGGCAGATGCAGTTAAGGTAAGGAGGGGGGCTTTCAGGAAATATAAAATGACACAATAGGAGGAGGAGGACAGGGAGGCTTATGGGCAAAAGAGGAAGCTTACCATGCAGAAGATAAGAAGGGCTAAAGCTGACACTGAGGAGAAGATAGCTAAACAGGCCAAAGGGGGACAAAACTTTTGTCCGGTATGTGGGTGAAAGAAAGAAGGCAAGGCTGGGGATAGTGCAGTTGGGGGGGGGGTTACATCTGGAGGGGGACTTTGAGAAGGCTGAATTGCTCAATAGATACTTCTGCTCCATCTTCGTGGAAGGGGGGAGAGGGCCTGAGCTGAAGGGTAGGGGAAGAGGGGGCACATATAAGTAGATCCTAGCCAAGACAGTGTAGACAGGGTTAAGGAGGAACTAGCTAGGTTAAAGTGGACAAGGCAATGAGGCCAGATGGCTTGCACTTGATGGTACTTGGGTAACTGAGGGGAGAGCTGGCTGCCCTACTAATGAGACTTTTTAACTTATCACTGGATACACGGTGGGTGCCAGGGACTGGAGGAGGGTGAATGAAGCTTGTGGCAAAACTATTACAGTTCAACCTCACCTCGGTGGTGGGGAAGGAGATGGAGACATTAATAAAGGAAAGAGTGGTGGACGGCCTGGAGGGTAGCGGTCTGCAGAATGAAAACCAACACAGCTTCATGAATGGGAGGTCATGCCAGACCAACCTGATTGAATTCTTCAATTGGGTAACACAGGTGATCAACCAGGGAGGGGCAGTGGATGTGGCCTATCTGGACTTCAGTAAGGCCTTCGACAACATCACTCACAGAAAGTTAGTAAATAAGCTGGATAGCTTAGGGGTGGGAAGAAAAATAATTCAGTGGTGGGAAAGCTGGTTGGAGGATCGAAGTCAGAGAGTGGTAGTAAATGGAGTGCACTCCAGAGTGAGGAGGGTGACAAGTGAGGTGTCCCAAGGGTCAGTACTTGGTCCCCTCCATTTTAATATTTACATCAGTGATTTAGCAGAAGGGCTGGAAGGAAAGGTACTCTTGTTTGCAGATGATATGAAAATATGCAATCAGGGGAACACCCCAGGGGGAGTGGAGGCCATGAGGCAGGACCTGAAGAGACTGAAGGGGTGGTCAGAAACTTTGCAGCTAAAGTTCAATGCCAAAAAATGTGCTGTGATGCACTTAGGATGTAAAAACCCACGAGCAGTATACACTCTTGGGGGGAGGGAATCAGGAAAACAGTGTGGGAGAGAGGTCTGGGGATCATAATATCCAGCAACCTCAAGGTAGGAAACCAATACAACAAAGCATTGGGTAAGGCAAACGGGATGTTGGCATGCATAGGGAAGGGCATCACTAGCAGAAGGAGGGAGGTACTAATGCCTCTCTACAGGGCCATGGTGAATCCACACTTAGAGTACGGGATACCGTTCTGGAGACTGCACTTACACAAGGACATATACAGTATGGCATAGAGAAAGTACAGAGAAGGGCAACCAAAATGGTGCATGGTATGCAAGGGAAGACATACGAGCAGAGGTGTAAGGAGTTGGACATGTACACGCTGAAGACCTGGATGGAGAGTGGACACATGGTTGAAACTTTTAAATACAGTATGTAAAAGGGATCAATAAAGTAAAGGAAGGGGAGCTTGCTTAAAAGGAAGGAGGGGGCTGTCACAAGAAGGTATAGCCTAAGATTAGAGGGTGAAAGATACAGTGGGAATGTGAGAGGACATTTCTTCATGGAGAGGGTGGTGGAGACCTGGAACAGACTGCCAGAGGAGGTGGTGGGGGCTGATACGGTGGAGGGTTTCAGGAAGGCATGGGACATACAGTACATATGGGGTTGAGAAGTGGGGGAAGGGGTGGGTCAGTGGCAGGAGACATGAGTAAAGGGGGGGCAGGGGCAGACTCGATGGGCTGCAGGGTTCTTTTCTGCTGACATGATTCTATGATTCTATTACCCAAAGTCATTTGAATCATAATTAGATTTTGAATGCTAGTATGCATATATGGGCCAAATCTTACCTTCCAATCACAAGTCAGCCAGTATCAATACAATCTGCACTTTTTCAGAAATCCTGTGTATTATTATTATTATTATTATTATTATTATCTGTGGCAGCAAATTGGTTGCATGATTCTACATAGCAACATGGATATGACAGGCGTACAAATACACATGTATGGCCTGCTGATCTTTAAGACAAAGATGAAAAGTGAGTCTCATGAAAGCTAAGTGACATTGTACCTATTTGCACATTGTAGTTGTTGTTTTTTTTTTTACAACCCCATGGTGTGCTCTTTGTTAATAACGTGTTGGAGTGGATTTCATTGTGATTTTACATTTGGGTTACATACCATTTGAGTCAAAAACTTCACTTTGTGATACAAACTAACTTGCACTTTTGGTGCCAATAGTGGTGGAAACCACTGCTGTTGACAAACTTCTGACGCGTTAGGCAGAGACTTAGCTCAATAACTAGGATTGCATATGTTCACAACAGCCAAGTTCAGCTGGCCCTTTTTTGGCTGTTGCAAATCAACTTCTGGTATTTGCGTGCTCCACTGTGTAGCACAATCTCAACATTTTCCATGTTGCTGGCATGGCTACATTCGTGCAACACTTTCATTTATTTATTTTTTTTTTCTTTAGGAACATATTCGACAAATGGAGCTGGATGCACTCTGTGAACTATGTCTGAATGTGGCACTGCAAAATCCTGATATCTTGTTCGACATTTGGTGGGAAGGCGACCTGACTCAGAAGGGACACCAAGAGCAAGCAATACAGATGCACCATAGTGGTGTGTCTGCACCAACTGCCAACTCATGTCAACAGTTGTGGAGAGCATATGTTGCAGCTTTGCATGATGCATATCTCTCATGGAAGTAAGAACAGTGCATAGAAATTTTTTTTAACATGTATTGCAATGCACAATAGTCTTTTGAGGCCCTGTTCACACTACAAGCTGCAAATACCAGCAAGGTTTAGATTTCTTGGATTTTTACGGGTTGTTGCCTCTAATGCCCACTTGGTTATTAGCTTCATGCACAGAGCTCTGTGACCATGCAGTTCTGTAGTTTCAGTGTTTGCTCTGCTGTCCTTCAACGTGACATGGGGATACAGCCTGACGCGTGGTGTAGTAAATTCAAGGGTAACATTCAGATGCACTTTACCCATAGGGTGGTGAACCTACAGAAATGCCTACAGTACGAATGGAGACAGTGTACTTGATGTCACTATAGACTTTCAATGAAAGCATGCACAAATGTCAGCTTACCAATAGAATCGGAGGGTACCCTGAGGAGTAGAGTGTGAAGAGAATCCCAGTAATTAATTCATATTTGTACAGCACACTTGATATTTCTGTTTATGAAGCTGGAATAGGAAGAAAACATGATGGTAATGGTGTCCCTTCTGAGTATTTGTTTAGCGACTATATATTTTTATTTTCAGCAATAATGTTTGCGGCCATGCCCACCATGAAAAACTAAATATCCTGGTACAGTGTTGTGCTCTTTACCATCAGAAACATGTGGTAACAGTATCCTTAAACATCCACATTATGATTCTAGCATGTACATTCAACAGGTATCCTCACCAGAAGAAGATTTTTTTTTTAAATGCGATGGGTGGCCATTTATACTGATGTTCGACAATACTAGAAAATTAGCTGTTAAACCTGTTCTAACAGGATCGGCGAACACACAAAAATAATCTAATGATGTCAGAAATACATTTATAGTATGATGTCAAACTATATGCCAACACAGCCACCTTGGGGGGGGGATTGTTTTTGGTGTAATACTTGCTGGCATGGCATAATGCATTAGGTTTGGATAAAGCTGTACGAATTTGGTGCTTGTTAGAGTGCTTGGTCAGGATATGTGAGCGGTGACCAATATAGTAGTCGGAGTGTGGTTAAGGGAAAAGTGAGGACAGTGTGAAGTCAATCTAACACTAAGATGACTTTTTGATGTGCATGGCTGCCAGGACAAGATACATGCCCAATATGCTATTTTTTTTTGTTCATTTTTAGTTGGTTTGGGTTGATGATAAGTGAACAAGTTCTGTGTGCCTGTGGTGTAGAATCATGTGGAGGCCGAACATGAATGGAACTACCTATAACTCCCCAACACTGGTCACAAATAAAAACATAGCATTTGTTGTCAGATAATCACAGAATCACAGAAATCTGATGGCAGAAAAGGACCTCAGTGGCCCATCCAGTCTGCCCATTCCCCCTTACAATGACTGCTTCGTGTACAGCATGTCCATTTTCACCAACTGTTTCATATACTGCAAATCGCAGCTGATATGCTGCTTGCCTGCTTTAACCTATCATTATGGTGTATCTATGCCTGCACCATGCATTTTTGAATTCCACAACTGTATTAAACTACACAACCTCTGCCCGGAGGCTGTTCCATGGATCCAACACATTTGCAGTGAGAACTAACTGTCTTACGTTACCACAGAGTCTTCGCACTTCTACTTTCATATCCTGGCACATGATTCTGGAACATTTTGTTGCGTTTTTTTTTTCCAGTGCTCCACCATTGTACCTTATTTACATCCGTGCTGTACATTAAAAGCCTCTACCATATCCCCACTCTCTCACCAGTCCTCCAGGGAACACACATAGAGATCATCCACTCACCAGCTCTTCACTTTTGTCCGAGATACGTCTCCCTGTGCACCCCAGCATTACAGTGGCTCACAGCACAGCCTTCTCGCATTGTGTGGTAACTTTTAGTCATCAGCTCTGATTAAACTGCAGTCCATTTCCTGTTTGGTAGCCACCAGTACCTCACCTCAAATCATGTAATCCTCGCCCCCACCAGCTGTGCCACAAGTGCATGATCTTGCACTTATTTGTATTGAGTCAGAGAGGCCATTCACTTGATCACTCCACAAGTTTACTTGGGTCCCTTTCTTGTTTTCTCAACACCAGAAGCAGTGACAACCCTGTTGCAGATCTTCATGTCATCTGCAAAGAGACAGACCTCCCCCCTTCCAGCCTCTCAACAATGTCGTTTATGAAAATGTTAAAGATGACTGGTACAAGCACTGCTCCCAGTGTGACTGTGCTGGTCACCACCCCCTGTGTGAGGACAGTACTTCATTCACACTGCCTTCTGTTTCCTATGGCTGATCCCATGTTTCTGCCAGTTTACCACCCTGGGAGTCATTACCTGACTACCCAGCAAGTTCTACTAGCCTCCTATGTGGTTCCCTGTTGTCAGCATTGCTGTCTTCCAGTTAAGCAACATCCACTGCCACTCACGGATCCACCTCCCTAGTCACCCAGTAAAAGTTATCAAAAATGTATTTGTCATGATATCACAGCTGCAAATCCATGCTGCCCTGGCTCAGGGCTGGCAGTGGCACCATCTTCACAGCCCTATGTTCTCTTAATACTCCAGGATGCATCTTGTTGTGGTCCACACATCATCCATATTGTATTTGAACACACACGCTGGCTGGTAAATCCATAGATGGGTGATTTAGGGGTGATGGCAGAGTCTTGTCTACCTTGGTGTTCATATTGAGTACAGAACTGGCACACCCAGATGACAATAGTGTGATGCTATGGCGGGGCTGCCATTAAATATTGACAACCCTCTGTAGATTACCACATGTTCATCAAGTACCATGACTGCTTATTTACTGACAACTAACCTTTGAAGCAGGCTATCTATGTCACAAATGTGTGTGCAACAGTGTCACTGCTTGCATACCAATGGTCATGTTCTTTTCTTTTGCAGGAAATGAACAAACTTGTGTTGGATCCTGCAGTGCTGGAGATGTCTGCAACCTATCGATGAGATATATTTGCTTTTCCACCTGATCCAGACATTAACCGCTCCAGAAGATACACAGCCTGTCAACGTTACATTTTATGGCGTCTTGATCGACTTGGAAACAGAGTGCAGATGCCGATTCCTAGCTGCTGCATGTGGCATATACGTGATGTATACCCAGATCCATCTGGGCAATACACTGGTTTCCAACCTGATCAGATTGTGTAATGGACTGTAATAGAGCACAGCACTGGTGTCTGTCCTGCCAGTTTCTGTAAATTATACTTTTGCACAGGATGCCAACAACTAGCATTCACCATTTGCTAGCATTGCACAGAACACAAGCAAAGAGGTGTCTGTTATGTTGCATTATTTGCATATCTGCATTTTTTGCATGCATGCATTTGTTTGAACACCTGTATTTGACTGCACATTTTTCTTTTACCTAATCAAATGTGTCTTACACAGTTTTTTTACAATCAAATAAATGTGATTACTTGTGTATGTTTCTCTCATCTCATTCCTAAATTCTTCCCCCTGTCACACAATGGCCATTTGAAAATACTACTGGTAATTGGCAGGTGTGTATGTTAGCAATTAATATGTGTAGATAGACAGAGTGTGTGTGTGTGTGTGTGTGTGTGTCCCTGTCGCACATCAGCCATCTTGAAAATACCATTGGTAATTGGCAGGTGTGTTATGTTAGCAGTTAATATGTGTAGATACACGTGTGTGTGTGTGTGTGTGTGTGTGTGTGTGTGTGTGTGTGTGTGTGTGTGTAATGTTGCATGGTGTGCAGCCACGTACTTGATACCTGCCTCAGTTTGGAGACTCCATTTTTAAGGTTTGTACAAATGACAACTAGCCCATTTGGGTATTTAATCTTAGAAAATTACACAACATTACTGCAGTAGCGAGTGCAAGTGTAGAATTGCACACACGTCATGGCCAGACAAAACATAAGCAGGACACAGCTGCACATTACTTTGTAGATTTTCATGATGCAAGAGTGGCTTCAGCAAAAAAATATAAAAATTAGTTGTCACTGAACTTTGAACCGTGATGACATTGTCATCTGTTGATAGAGGCATTGCATGCAGTAATGCTGCTAGGTACTACAAATCACCTTGGTGTAATGTGAGACGGAGGATGTTGGGGGTGTACATCACTCACTTCTGGGATGTCTACCAACTATTGTAATTAACATTTGGCATTATCATTTATGTTTAGTGACCAAGCATGGAAACAGTTATGTGATATGGTTGAGTCTACCTTGATACTATTGTGCAGTGAGAACGCAGACAACAAGGATTCCTGAACAGAAATTCAATTGCCATCAGCTATGCACTCAATACAGCCTCTGTCACCTGAACACACACTGTATTATAGTGTATGGTTTAGCCTTGCTCTAAATTGGAATCCCACAATGCTGTGCTAACACACATCAGCAGTTATTCTATGTGAATGTGCCCTTCTGTGACAGCTTTTTAAAACCTCAATGGACTACACAAGTCCTATTTCATCTCAAATGAGATAACAAGACGATACACACATTTGACAACAACACACAACAACTGTGGTTCCTCAGCAGATGTTGGCCAGCCATGGAGCAGGGAGGAGGTGCAGAAGAAAGGACTGGACAGTAACATGTTTTGGGGCTGCACTATGGATCGCTTACTGTGTTAGTCGACTAATGAGGTTGTTACGCTCATAGTGGTTACTATGTGTGGGTGGAGGCCACACACCAAGGGTGGATGAGTGTGGGATAGTACAGTGAAAAGACTCTGGTAATGTTACAAGGCATGACCAGTAGGGATGCGCAGGTCTCAGCATTCAGAGATGCCATATTTGTGGTTCATCAGCAGATGGAGACTAGCAACCATGCGTGGCAGATGAGCAGAGAATATTAGAAGGAGAGGAAACTTTTTTTCTGATGCACTGTGGGTTGCACACTATGTTGTTTGAAAAATATAATTGGGCCTCTTATGGGACTACAGCCTGGGGGAGGAATCAGCATGATTTAAGGATAGTAAAGGTGAGAACATGCAGGGCACTTAGGGCAGCAGGCATCAGGATTAATTAAGACAGGGGCCAATCGAATGCATGGCATGAGTGGCACAATGCAGGACTATGGCATCTGACTAGGTGGTGTCTCCAGGTGGTCCACAGGGAAGACAACAGGAAGTGCTGGGCCGGGCATAGATGAAGTCATGGTGAGCGGACAGAATCTGCATAGCTGTCTGGTTCTGGGGTGTTCGTCTTCATGGGGACTGCATGTAGGGCGCAGAGGATGTAGGCACCTTAGGTAGGCTGTTGCAAGGTTGAAACGAGCACTGAATAGAAAGATGGGAGGTGTGTGTGGGCACACCAGTCACCAAGTGAGCAGAGTAGTGATCCCCGTGACATCGCAACAGGCAAGCAAAGTCATGAACAGGGGGAGAGTACTACTGGTGCTAACTCAACAACCACTTTGGAGTGGTTGGTAGAGACATGTGGACAATAAGTGGAAGGTGGATGAGAATAAGGGAAAGATGGGAACAGGGGAAGAGCATGCACGCAAGTCACAGGGCCAGGAAACAGTGGTCACTATAGGCAAAGAAAGTGAGTGTAGGAAGATGCTCTAAATGCTGAAAGTTGTGATGCTCAGTCTAGGGTGGGTGAAGGGTCATGTTAAGGATTTATGAAGTGGGGGAGGGTGGGGTGTGGCAGTGAAAGATTCGTGGGGGGGTTCAGAAGACAGCCAAAGCTAGAGAAGTAAGGTGGAGGGAGGGGTGGAAGGAAGGGAAAAAGCATGGATCAGGTAAGACACTCTGGACCTGTGGTAACTGTGAAACAGTGTCACGAAGTGGGGGTGTATAAGCAGGAAAGGCATGGTAATGGAGTGTTCGGGGCTAGCATAGAACATGGTAGTCACAGGTAATGGGGTTTGCTGAGTGTTGGTGAAGAGCAGGAATCAAATTGGCTACTGGTGCCAAATGGTGTATAATGAAGTGAGGGAAAACAGGCCAGGGAGCAGAGGCATGACTAGTGACAGAAGGGTGAGATCCCCAAAGGATGGGATTTCGTCATTCGGAGAAACTTCATACTGAATGGTGTACTATGGGCATGCAGAGGCATGCAAGGATATAAGTCGCATATGGGTAGAGTGTATGCGGGTCTTGATGGAGAGAAAAGTGGGTCAGTAGATTACTTGGTGTGTTGTGAGGCTTGGGGAGTAACATCATATTGTGTTGCACCAGGGTACTAACGGCCTGTATGGGGGCAGTGTAGAAGAGTGGCAAGATAGATGAAAGAATAGGTATATGCAGTAGAGATGGATGGTTAGTGGCTTTCACTGAGATTCTCCATGTTCCAAGAGAGGTTGTGCTTGGCAGGAAGCAAATAATTGCAGAATGCAAAGAATAGCTTGTGGAGTGTTGACAGTCCATGGGTCATGGAACAGTGGTGTGGTGGGGTAGGTTCCATGAGAATAAAGACCTGTATGACCCAGATACACTGAACATGCAAGGAATGCACAGAGATAAGAAACCAAAGGATGGGGAGTACATTTAATCTCTCTTTAACTTAAAGTTGCAAAGGGAGAGCATGGGATGGAGAGCAGACCTGTTCAATAACAAAGCGGGAACTGGTAGAGGCCATCTTATCATGCACAAAAGAGCAACAACAAACAGCATGGGCTTGTCTCTGCAAGATCCAGATATACCAACATGGTACATTTATTTTCATTGGGTGACTCAGGCACTGAATAAGTGCCATGCGTTGGATGTACTTAACCTGGAGTTCATCAAGGGCTTTGACTGCCTCACATAAGGCTGAGCAGCAAGTTGTGTTGCCTTGCAGCATTCACAGTGGGTTAAGAGCAGACTTCAGGATAGCCAACCTACTATACTTATTGGGTGATAGCGCTCGTAGCCCATGGCTATGACCGATGGGGTCCCACAGGGCTCTGTGCTAGAATCAACTCTGTTTAACTAACATTGTCATTGCCAACATATGGAATGGGATAAATGGTGAGATCCACCAGTTAGTAGATGACAATAAACATCTGTGAAGTGGGGGATAATGGTTAAGGCGATAAAGTGTTCCAAGAGATTATGTATGAACATATGAAAATGCGTATGGTATCGCCTGAATAAAAAAAAAAAAAAGATCTAACTTTTGATTCACTGTATGTCCGCAGTTAAGATGTTAAACAGTACACGTTTAAATACTGAGTCCTGTTGCACACTGCTGGCTACAGGCTGAGGTTGTGGTTGCCCCGCAACACCACCACACTCTGGTTTCTGTCCTGCAGCCAGCTTGCACCAACTCCTAGCAGTTTGTTTCATATACCCCTGTCCATCACCGTACTGATGTGCCTACAGTGAGGCACTGAACCAAACACCTTATGGGAGTACAGGTATGGGATGTCCATAGAGTGCCACCTGTCCAGTAGCCTTGTAGCCCAGTTGAAAATGTCTATTTTGCAGGATCAACACCTGACAAACTCAATGCTACCTGTCATCCTGTAGACCATTCACTTCAAGAACAGACACCAGCTGTTCTTTAAGAATGGTCTCTATGAACTGGGCCATTATACAGATTTGGATGATTGTTGTGTAATGAATAAGGTTTTCCCCAGTCTCTTGATCCCATACATCAACCCCCCCCCCCAATGTAAGCAGTAACTATGCCCCTTGACAGTGATTGTGAGTGCTCCTGGGCATGTAGTCTCTCACCCTAACATCCTATTAGGTTATGAGCCAACTGTGGGAGCAGGAGCATGAGTCAAATATTGAGGTGCTTTCCACACCTGGATTACATTGTCCAGTTCTGTGGGCTGCACCTTAAAAATGATATGTGCATTCTGGAAATGATGATAAGGACAGCAACAAAAATGCTACAGGGAATGCACAGCAAAACATATGATGAATGGCTGGGGGACCAAAATATGTATTTCCAGGAGCAGTGAAGGGATAGGGGTGAAATGATATAGACCTTCAGTTCCTAAATAGATTAAACAAGGTAAAAGTTCAGGACCTGTTTCGGAGCATGAATCACAACAGAACCATACAGAGGAGCTATTTTGGAGGAGTGGCCATTTGCGCAGGGAGAAGGGGACCAGTGGCCATAGCCACCCACGGAGCTCAGCACCAGAATTGACAGTGGCCGTTGCTGTAAGGAGAAGGGGGCTGGCAGTCGGAGTCACCCATGGAGCTGCAGCACCCTGTAGGGCGAAGAGAAAAGGGCGCCAACTTTGAAACTGCGGTGGCTGGGCTTTGAAGGGCAGAGCCCAGCCACAACTTTCCACTTTACAGAGGAGCTGTTTCTGAGGAGCAGCCATTGCCACAAGGAGAAGGGGGCCAGCAGTCATAGCTGCCCATGGAGCTCAGCGATGCAACTGCAACCAGAATAGCCAGTGGCCATTGCCACAAGGAGAAGGGAGCTGGCAGCTGTAGCCTCCCACGGAGCTGCAGCTCTCAATAGGACAAAGAGAAAAGGGTGCAAACTTTGAAACTGCCGTGGCTTGGCTATAAAGGGCAGAGATCAGCCTCAACTTTCCACTTTACAGAGGAGCTGTTATTTTTTCTTTCTCTCACCCAAACACTCCACACCACCACCAAATTAAAAGGTCTCAATGGCCACTCCCAGGAGAGGCTACACCAATCAGGAAGGGACAGGAGGAGGTAAAGCAAGGGTAGTGGTGGCACGGTGGCTTTGGAGAAGGGGAATCATTGACTGAAGGTAGCAGCAAGAAGGTCTGGCAAAGGACTCCAGTACTGGTTAGGGGGACATTGATAGAAAAATTGCAACTAGGACTCTGAAATTGTAGGTACTGTATTGTGGCTGGGCATTCATTACAAATTGCATTGGGACTGGGATATTCAGAGGAAAATTGCCTATTATTAAGTACTGCTTATTATTAAGTATTCCTATTTGGAGTCTTCTAGTATTTACTCTAAAATCTTAGCCTAGTCTTACAACTACAGTAACTACCTCTGTAACCTTATCCTGATATTAAATTGGGGTAATCAGTGACTGTGAGGATAAACTCTGACACTAGTGCCATAATGAGTGATTCAAGATGGTGGAGAGGGAAGGGGCATGGGTCTTTTAGAATGGGGAGGGGGGTTCCAGTGAAAGACAGGAGAGGAGGCAGAATAATGGGATGCAATGAACGTGGGTCAGTGATGTTCATGGAAACACTGTGGAGGTCGGGGTGCTGTCCAATATGTGTCAGACTGAGGCAATTAGATGCAGAAGTAAGCAGAGACTTGGCAACTGAAATTCAATGCCAAAACGTGTGCTGTGATACACTTGGGGTGCAGGAACCTGAAAACTAAATACACCCTTGGGGGAAAGACATCAAGGATATGGAACAGGAAAGGGATCTGAGGATTATAGTATTATGTGACCTTAAGGTGGGAAACCAATGTAGCAGGGTGGTGGGGAAGGCCAATGGGATGCTGACATGCATTGGCAAGGGCATCACTAGCAGAACGGGGGTAGTACTGATGCCCCTTTACAAAGTCATGATAAGACCACACCTGGAGTGCAGAGTCCAATTCTGGAGGCCACATCTACGAAAAGACATAGATAGGATTGAGAAAGTCCAGAGAAGGGCAACCAGGATGGTGCAGGGTACGCAAGGGAAGACATATGAGCAGAGATGTAAGGAAGTGGATCTGTACATGTTGGAGACTAGAAAGGAGATGGGGGACATGATAGAAACTTTTAAATATGTCAAGAGGATCAAAAAAGTAAAGGAAGGGTGTTTATTTAAAAGCAAGGGCCTGTAAATAGAGGGCATAGCCTAAAACTGCAGGGAGGAAGATACAGAAGCAATGTGAGTGGAAGATTCTTCATGGAGAGGGTGGTGGAGGCCTCAAACAGGCTTCTGCAGGATGTAATGGGTGCCAAAATGGTGAAAGAATTCAAGAAAGCATGGGACAGTCATATGATGCTGTATTGCAAGGGAAGGGGGGCTTCCAGAGGGGGGAGGGACAGTAAGGAGGGGATAAGGAGCAGACTGGATGAGCTGCTGAGTCCTTTTCTGTTGCCAGGTTTCTATGATTCTGTGAGAACCAGGGGGCTCAATATGAGTCTGTGGGGGGGGGTCACATTCAGGGGCAACACACGCAAGTTCTTCTTTGCAGAGAGGGTTGAAGATGCATGGAACGGCCTTCTTCATGGAGTGGTGGAGGTGAAAATGTTGGGAACTTTCAAAAATGACTGGGATAGGTACAAGGGCACCATAACACTGAATAGCAGTTAAGGTCAGTGAGTAGGAACAAGGGCAGACTAGATGTGCCATATGGTCCCCTTCTGCCATTTCTTTCTAAGTTTCTATGTTACTTGTGGCAATGAGGCAAGTTACTTATGTGGTGCTAATTGAGCATACAAAATTGACAGCAGATGCAGGCCTTATGGTTCTATCTGGTCTGCTCGAGTGTGCACCACTGCCATTTAGACAACAGCTGCCCCCGGCTCCCCCACCCCTTACTGTTTTTCACCATTTTCACTCACCTATGACATCCATCCATTCATAGTTTCAACCCTCCCTTTGATCCTGTCCCAGCCCCTCTTGAAGCTGCTTACGGTCTGCAGTGATACCACCTCTTCTGTCACTGGTTTCTACCATGTGACCATCCTTTCTGTGAAATATTGCCTCCTCATTTCTCACCAGAATCTGCCTACTTCCAATTTCATACTCTTCCCCTGGTTACCCCCCCCCATCCTTGTCATTTCAAAATACTCTTGGTGTTTTATTCATGCACTTCAGGTACTTAAAGGTCTCAATCATATCCCCCTCTCCCTTCTATCCTCCAGGGAATACATATTGAGCTCTCTCAGTCTCTCCTCATCAGGTCTATCTCCCAATCCAAGGATCATTTTCATTGCCCTGCACTATGGTCCTCCAATAGCTTGATGTCCTTCAAGTAAGAGCGCCTGTACTTTATGCAGTCTTCACGTGTGGCCTCACCAGGGACCTGTACAGTGGCATGATGACTTCCACTCTCCTAGGAGTAATTCCACTTGTGACGTACCATCACATTCTGTCGTCCTTTGCTTCTGCCTTCCTGAGCTGAGCTAAGTGGTTAATTTCCCCTCTTACCAGTACACCCAGATCCTTCTCCTATGGTGACATGGATAACTACGGTCCTCCCAACCAGTAACTATCTGCATAGTACCTGGCTCCCAAGTGTGTAACTTTGCACTTCTTGGCATTGCACCTAAGTTGCCACATGTTTAAAAATCCCTCAAGTCTTGCCAAGTCATCCTGGAGTACCTTGCCACATTAATCCCCTTCCACTCCCACACAGATTGCAGAGCCACCAGCAAATAAGCTGCTTATACTTTTTATCACATCTGAAATGTTGGCTAGGAACATATTAAATATCATTGGTCTCAGCACCGAGCCCAGAGGGACTCCACTTGTTACCACTCTGGGTTCCGATAATTCACCCCCCCCCCCCGTACTGCATGGCTCAGTACTTGGACTTGTGCTGTTCAACATCTTTATTGGTGACATAGCATAGGGGTTAAAAATTAAGAACTGCCTCTTTGAGGTTGATATCATGCTCTGTAGGAGGGTGGACACAGTGGAGGGGGATACAGGAATTAAGGAAGAATCTGGCTAGGTTGCAGAACTGGTCGGGCATCTGGCAGTTGGGTTTCAATGCAAGAAATGCAAGGTTATTCATCTGGGTGCCAGGAAGCCAGGGGCAAGCTACTGGCTGGAGGGAGTACAGGTGGAAGTCTAAGCAGAGGAAAAGGACCTTGAGGTGATGGTCAGAGGTGACATGAAGCACTAGGCACACTGCCACAATGAAGCAGCCAAAGCAAGTAAACTGTTAGGCTGCATCACAAGGGGAATAATCTCCAGGAGGAAGAAAGTAATCTTGCCACAGTACAGGTCATTGGTGAGGCTGCACATGGAATACTGTGTGTAGTTCTGGTGCCCATATCTGAAAAAGGATATCAAGCTACTGGAGAAGATCCAGAATTGGGCAACAAGGATGATCCAGAGTATGGGGGACAAAACAGATGACAGGCTGAGTGAGCTAAACATGTACTCACTGGATGATAAGAGAGAGAGGGGGAGACATGATAGAGACCTTCAAGTACCTTAACACAATAAACAGAGTAAGATTGAGGGGCATTTTTAACTTAATGATGGATAGCACAACAAGGGGGCACAGCAAGAAGTTAGTGGGGTGTAGATTTAATAAGGAAATGAGAAGGCACTTTTCAATGAAAGGGTGGTGCTGTGATTTAACTAGTTGCCAGAGGTGGTGTTTGAGGTAAACACAGTGGCTAGTTTCAAGGGGGGTGGGGGTGGGATTGGGTGAAGAAGAAACTAGGGTTGGTGTTCCTGGGATGTGGAAGGGGGAGGGTACTAGGGGAGGGATAGTTGACTCCAGTGGTTGTACTGGGGGGGGGTAGCTCAAGGTAAATCAATCCAGTTGCACACTTGAGCAGACTTGATAGACCATTATGGTCTATCGCAGCTGACAAATCCATACACTGAATATGGTGAACTTTCAATAGGTGGTGTGTGCACCAGAATTTGGTGTACTGGGTAAAATGGACCAGCACATGGCACATAAAAACATATTCTTAATATCAGATGTAGATGTTGATATCAGATGTTGCACATACTCCTCCCCCCCCATTAAATTTCATTTGATCGCCAAACATGCATTACTAGCCACCTTAGATGTATTTCAAAGTGATCATATGTGTGATTCACTCTGAAAACATGAACTGCCCAATGTGGGCATGTGCACTGTGCTGCATGTCCAGCAATACATGTCAGAAGAGGGAAGTAAGGAGAATGTGGCTAGCATACAGGCCCATCATCTCTTGCAGCTCCACCATGCACTGTTTTCATCACTCTGCAACACAAATTATAGATGGTAATTCAGCTGATCGAATTTTCACCAGCACTGTTTCTCAAAAGTGCATTTCACATACTTGGTCAATCAACTGCAATACTGCACCATGTGCATTTGCTACATCTGATCAGTGTCACTGGTGAGTGTGTTCATTTTGTTTGAAACCATTAATCGGAGAAAGTACAGGCTGAAAGAAAAATAACTGGGGTTTAACAAATAGCTACAATCTGTGCACTGCAATACAAAACTATGTACACAAGCACATTATTAAAACCTTTTCCACTTGAAACACCTACAATGCGAAATAACAATCTGCACATCGTTAAATCATCAGCAGATGTTTAAACAAAAAGTAACTACTTGAAGCACCTAATGCCCTTCATTTGAATTGTTCACTCTAGCCATCATACATAGTGTGTCGGTGTTGTGGTACAAAGGGACATAAATAAGCATGGTCGACAGGTACGGAAATGGAAGAATGCCCAAAACATTATGATTTGAAGTGCTAGAACAATGTTATTCTACGATAGTTTGAGTAATCCCTGTACACCTTTTTGGCTGATTCTTAGAAGTGTCAGTTCTATTCGTTGTCTATGAGTCATGATAAGTCAGAGAAAGCACTTGCCTAGAAGTGAAGAGGTCACCACTTATTATATTAGAAAAAAGCAAACCATTGTCTCGTTAAGAATTATATTTATTGGATAAGAAAATCACCTTACAACACTGTAAACAACCATTGTATACGTAGTGGAAGTGTGTTCACCAAACTATTAGCATGGGGCGAATAGCACATGGAGTGCATCAAAAAGGAACAGGATAGAAAGTGCTTGAAAATGCAAATATTTCTCACTATATGTGGCAAACAGGCAAGCACAATTTAAAGCCTGGTGAATTGCTTAACCACAAATGAAATCGGCAAAGCCAGCTTGGTGCAAGACTTACTTCTAATGAGTTACAATATATAAGCCATAAAATACAGAAGAAAGAAAGTGAACATGCCTGGAAGGTGGATGGACATAATTGTGTATCGACCATGGGGGCCATTCTCAGAGCTCTGAGGATGAACTATATAGTCGATACCTAATTGCAGTAAGAAATACTATTGCACCATGATGGTTTTGCAAAATTCATTTGTGCTTAAATGATGCAACATGCTTTTGATTGTGCAGCACTGGTATCTGTGCACAGCACAAAATACCTGTTTACAATTCATGCCTTAAACCCTTTATGGAGATCTGCAATATTGTTTTTATGCACTGTATAAGCTGTTCTAAGCATGCTAGTTGTTCGATGAATGCATTTCCACCATGGGTACAATGGCTATTTTATAGTGTTCAAAGTTGATTTTTTATCAATTAAATATTTATTAGCAAGACAGCTGTACTAGTTCATGCATGCAATGCAATCAAGTTGGGGCCCCCTAAAAAGCTGTTTCCATTAAAAGTCACGGTAAGTGAAACACACATACATAATGTGAAATGAGCGTTCACAGGTGTTACAAATTTTTCCCTTTGTCAGCAGGTCTGAGTGGATGATCGCCATAGGACATAACTATGTTGGATGGATGGAGCATGCTGATCAGTAGTGCATTGACAGTAGCAGTCAAGTAATCAATACTTGTACAGGATTGCATTAATGTCACCACAAGTAATTATGTTGTGCAGTTCATATCTGGATGATGACAGAAGGATGTGCATTTCACATGAGACAAATAATGATTGTTATCTTTGTCTACAACCTTATATCTGGATCTCAGCCTTCTTGAATGTTCAGCAGAAACACAGTGTCTAGCAGTACACACTAATTGTGGGTTATTAAACCACCCACCAAAAAAATAACATGTGAAAGTCTTCATGCTTCATGCACAGTTCTGCTGTTGGCAACTGCTGATCAGGTGACACATTGTGCACATCCTGTCATCAATGTTTGAAGCATGAGAGGTGCTGAACAGTCAGAGTTTTGAAGGGAGGTGGGGGAACAGAAGCTATGTTTTGCTAAATCCTGTGAGGGTCTTTCTGAGACAGTGTTGTCTGTGTGTCCACATTCATCTTATAAGTCATTCTCCTCTGGAGCACATCAGGCATCATCTTGGGGATGTAGCTTAGTCCTTTGGTTCTTTCTTTGCAACAACCATC
The DNA here is from genome assembly GCA_016271365.2 of Neoceratodus forsteri. Lineage (NCBI taxonomy): Eukaryota > Metazoa > Chordata > Ceratodontiformes > Ceratodontidae > Neoceratodus > Neoceratodus forsteri. Next base: position 310,386,163 of record CM028134.1, on the reverse strand, counting down.
CATCTCATGCTTTTCTTGTTGTACAGCAACTAACTAAAAATGTAGAGTGCATTTTTGTGTTATAATGTGGGTGAAACAAACCAATGTGCATACAAGCACAGGTAGATGCTATCATTTCAACGTTAAGCAGGAAAAACATAAACTTAAAAAATATATGCATTTTAGGGTCTGCTTCCTACAACACTGCAATACTAAATCTTAATTCTTGCTCTCTAATAACTGTGGCATACTTTTGGTAAAACACCAGATACAGTGCACATTGTATCATCACTGTCCGATTTGTAAATGCACTGGCCTTGCTCACAGAAAAGACTGTTAGTGCTGGTAGCACTTGTATGCTTCTCATGATGTCCCTTCTGGTGTAGAAACTACCACTGCATGCTAAGGACAGCATAATACCTGTATTTTTGTCTCTGTGATATTGACCATGTACAGCATACATTGTTATATTTCCATGGAAAATGTGTGGCTTTTCCCTTAAAGGTAAGTCACCCCTTGCTCACTAAGTAATTACAGTCCCATTTCCTTTTCTTGTTAATAAAGATTGAAAGGATAGTCAGGGTGTGTGCATTAAATCAATCAATCAATCAATCAATCAATCAAAACTTTATTTTTAAAATGCTATTCCAACAGATCATAGCATTGTGCATCTTATAAAATGTAATAATCAACACAATTGATTTCATAAAAACATACATACACACAATTGTAAAACAGTGGATCATAAATACACTACATATCCTTAAAAAATCAGACATCAGGAAATGCAAATTCAAATAAATAAGTTTTTAATGCAGATTTAAAGGCCTCCATGGACGGGCACTCTCTACTCCAACAAGGTTGATAATTCCACAGGGTTGGAGCTACAAAAGCAAACAACCTAGCACCTACAGTTGTCAAACAGACCCTGGGAATCTCTAGCAATACCTCATCGGTGGAGCAGAGAGGACGAAGGGGGCAGTATGTCTGCAGGGGATCTTGCAGGTAATGCAGACCCTGTCCAAGTAGGGCTTTATAAGTCAGTAATCTGACCTTGAAGGTGCTCCTCCACCACACTGGCAGCCAGTGCAGGCCAAGGATCACAGATGTGACATTGCTAGATCTAGATATGTCAGTCAGCAACCTGCAGGCTGCATTCTGCACCAACTGCAGGTGGCGAAGGTCCACCCCTGGTAGCACTAGGTATAAGGCATTGCAGTAATCAAGATGTAAGGTCACAAAGCGTGGACCAGCATCAAAAGATCATCAGGTGGGACCAGGTGTTTATCTGGGCAATATTTCCTAGATGATAAAAATAAGTATTAACAATGGCTGGCACCTGGAACTTAAGTGTGAACTCGCTATCAAGTATAATGCTCAGATTCCGCACCCAGTCAGAGGTCACAAGCTGGTTGCCTCCCAGTCAGAGACCAGAAGGCTCTCCAGCCGCTACCCTCTCTACCGGATGACCTGGGTCCACAACCAACACCTCAGTCTTATCCAAATTCTGCTTAAACCAGTTAGCTCTCATCCAATCCTGAATCTTGGAGATGCACAAAGCACATGTACAGTTGAGTATCATCTGCATAGCACTGAAAACTCAAAATTTGAGGCATTAATTGTGCATACTTCAGTCTTAGAACATTAAAATTCTGTCTAGATTTGTATGGCAGTCCGATATTTGGAGAAGGAGGGAGAATCAATGAGTAGAATAACATGTTATTGTGATGTTGCGTGCACATATGCCATTTCACGTTGTGCAATAAATGGGAGTATGCCAAAAAAAATGCCCAATATTTTAGATGAGCCCATGACCTGTATTTTTGGCATTTTTAAATAAAGTGTGCATGCATGATCACACTCAGTGATGCTGTTGGGAACTTCATCTGCTGTGGTGAACTCCAATTCTTTTGATATAAGTCTTGGAGAGAACAGAAGAACTCAATACTTTAATAAGTAAGATGAGTGTTGTAAGCACTTCAGAGAACAGCAGAGATACAGACTTACACTGTCCATGTACAGTCAATGACCATCATAGCGTGAACCCACTGTTCAACTTGTCACCAATTAAACACTGTGAATATGAAAAAAAAATGAAACAAGCCAACAACAGAGATGAATGATGGGGAGCAGAATGTCGGTGAGACATTGTGTGGTGTGACAGCGCTGAGCAGCCACCAAGCGCATGGAGATAGTGAGTGAAAAAAGAGATCATGTATATTCCAGTCAGCAAACAGGCAATTGCAAAAGGAAGCAGAGACAGAGAGTGATTGTGAAGGTCCCATCACTCATCATTTATTCTCCTCAAGTCTGATGGCACAGTCAGTTACACGCATATTCATGCCTGCATTCATTCATGCATGCATGCGTTCATTCAGTCATGCATGTAATCCTTCATTTATGAAGTGATACAATTATGAATTAAACAACGTACTGTTGGTTATCCCCATGCTACTGGAACATGTAAACAATTTTTATTGCATTACGTCCTTTCTGAATTTCCACGCTACGAGCAGGGTCTATGTTGGCAAGTGTGAATATTTCAATGAAAATACTGGTTCAATCTTCAAAACGGTGTGGATTGAAAATATACTAGACTCGAACTGTGAGCCACAAACAACTTGCAGCGAGTTGTTATTTTGTGCCACAGAGAGGTGAGTGCAGACATTTATTTTAAAGTATTTTTAATGAGGTGGGTAGGGGTACAGTGAGTTTACTTTTTTTAGAGCCATTACTTTACTGAAATGTAACAGATTACATTGGATGGCAGGTCACTATAAAAGTTCAAGTTCAAATTTATTGGCAGGAAATACTTCATTGACCAGGCTCACTTTCAAGGAGGTCCTGAACATACAATAATAACACAAGTGGATTTAGTGTACTATACAATACATGGTATTACATACGTGTTCATGAGAAAGATAAAAAAAGAAGATATACTGAATTATATACAATAACTAAAAACAGTAGTCCTCAAGCACTATAGCACAATGAGGTTAGGACATGGGAGAACAATTGATAAACATCTGGAGCATTTTGTAATCACAGAGGGGGAGCTATTTACAATAACTATATACAGTATTCCTCAAGCACTATAGCACAAATGATGTTAGGACATGGGAGAACAATTGATAAACATTTGGAGCATTTTGTAATCATAGTGGTTACATCATGGATCAAAGAGAGGGTAGTTGGTAAGAATTAGCAGGATTCTGAGTCATGGAAATGAGAGTGGGCAAAAGGAGAAGGTTGGGAGGGGAAGGTGATTGAACAAGGGGTAGGTAGGCGAGGGCATGAGCGAGCAGGACGGTGAAGGTAGGTGGTGCGGGGGGCTGGAAGGAGGGCATAAAGGTGAGAGAGAAGGGGAGGGATGGAGGGGTAGGTAGGTGAGTATGGTTGAGGAAAGATGGAACTAGGGAGGGGTGAGACTGAGGAGGGTAAATTGCATGACACAAAGTCAGTAACATGCACAGGAGTCACCAAATTTGTTGATGACCAGTTTATTGAAACTATAAAGGGGTATTCTGTTCTGCAGTATATGTCTAGATTGGGCTTTATTCCAGGCTGCCTGGAGCGCATGGTTATAGCCATTTCACCAAACCGAGTGCGCACACATGGGACTTCTAACATGATGAGATCATTGCTGTGTAATATGTATAGTCAGGCAGTATGACAGAAAATAGTAGACATATAAGAGGGAAGCTTATACAGCAGAGCTTTATATAACCAGATGAGGTCGTGGATGAGGCGTCTAGTCAACAGTGAGGTCCAACCCAAATAGACATACAGTTCACAGTGATGCGTGCATCGATGGGTATTAGAAATGAAACAAATTGCTCTGTGGTAAAAATTGCCCAATTGGTGTAGCAGGGAGTCTGAACATCAACCATAAATTATGTCAGCATAGTTAAGGAGGGGCGTGAAATTTGACTGGACTAACTGTAGTCTGGCCTCGGTAATGATTAGGGATTTATTTCTGAAGAAGAAGTCAAGTTGTTAGCGCAAATTCCATAGAATCGGATGAATGGGTCAAGTGGAACCGTATCTTAGTGTAACTGTCAGTACAATTGTTCTGATTTTTATTGCAACATTGAGTGAGTATGACTGGCTATATACTCATTGGAGTAGGCACGCACCAAATGCAGTCATCTCATTTTTAAGGAGTAAATTTGTACAGTGTCTGAAAACTTGCACAGAAGTAGTATCTAGCAAATGTGTGCTTATTATGCAGACATGAAACAGTATATAATTGTGATTGAGGACTTTGAAAAAGTATCATTTTAGGAAACAAAGCAGTCATGTAAATGCGTGGTTCAGTGCTATTGACTGATCGGTCAATGTTCCAATGTCCATTTCATTTAAATTTAGAGCAAGTGTGGGAAGTACACGACAAATGAGCAGGACACACATGACACCCTCTGCTCCCACATCACAGGGATTATGAATTGCCTGCTGCCTAAACATGCCACCATGAATCAAATGCTTGTATCCAATGCCGGATGAGGGTTGGCAGCAACTTCGATATCTGTGACTAGTTAACTGGTGGAGCAGCCACCGCTCGGCTACCTCTAAAGGCCTTATATTAACATGCAAGGTGCATGGTAACATACAGTAAGTGAATATTTGCACATTTGAACATTCACATTCCCACCCGATCACTCACCCTATGAGCCTGGTGTGATGTGTTTTGTTTCACTTATGGAATACCGTTGATGCCGCGATCTGCCACCCACATGGAGACGGTGTGCAGTGATCAGCCTGTATCTCCATAAACTTTCTTTCTTTGCACCACACTGCCATTCAAATGGTAACATGCTGGCAGGATGAATGTGCACCACCGCGACAAGCCCTGGGCAAGTCCATGTTGATGCATAATGAGGAAGCAGCAAGAAAGCATTGTGCATCACGTTATCTTGCCTGTGGTGAATTTTGCCACAGGTGCGTAAGTCTTCATTGCCTGGTCTAGTGGCATAGCACTGCCAATGTGCTGCTATTTCGTGGTGCCAAGTCATTTGTGAATCTAACTCACTATGAGAACAAAAAATAAATATACCGCTGGTGTGTGAGTGCACATTGCACCCTTTAAAGTAAGAATTTGTCTGTGGGCCACAATGTGTGCTTCATTTCATTTGGTAATGATGGCATGCAAATTGGGCTAAACAAAGAACCATCAATGCCACAACGATCTTGCTGCTAATCAAGAGTAAACTTTTGGATGACCAAATGGTTAATACATAAATACATGTGAATGCGAAACGGTAGACGTGACTGACTTACACAGACATTGGATGCATTGATAGTGCAGCACCTAACAGTAGTCTGTGACAACGCTTCATGGATAGAACTAAATGAGTGAACTCAAATCATCCACAATACAATTCCTAATTAAAACTTCATTGTCACAGATACCAGAGTCTGCACCACCTTGAAAGACAAACCAGATATTCAACATGGAGAAGAGTAACAGTATTCCTATGCCACATTACGTTTCAGCACGAGATGGGAAAGCCATTGTGGTTCTGTCGCCGGACAAGATAAACTTACATTTTCTCTCCTTTAGCATTGTGAAAGTTTGGTCTAGACACATGGTGGTTGTCGTCAATAGCTGCAAGAAAGTTCCAAGCCCGGTAGACAGGAAAGGAATTGGCATAACCCTTTGCTCACTACATTAGTATGTGCTGTTGAAACTGTTCCAGGTCTGATGTGTTCCTAATGTAAGGAGGAAAAAAAAAAAACACAAACGCTCATGCCAAAGTATGACACAGGACTGTGCCACATAATGCAGGATGGCATGTATGTGTGTGGTGTTCTCGACTGTAGTTTGTGTATCATTACCGGAAAGTGATGTAATACTATCATGAATGCAGGAAGCTTTTGTCATGCACAATTTTTCCAAGTTCACTGTGTGCTCTTGATCCAGCCTCCAGCCATGGTTTGTCATGCACTGTCTCTAATTCAGAATGTTTGCATTCTCCAAACTCAACACCATAGCTGAGCTGCTGCTGGTGTACATCTGTAATGTGGTTTAGTGTGCCAAACCACTGTGCCTGAACATTACAAAAAGATTAATCACAACTGAAAGCAAGTAGGCCCCACCGTATCCGGTCAATCACGGTGTCAGTGGCTCAGTAGGTAGCGCACTCACCTCTGAGGCTGGGAGATCAGAGGGCTGTGGGTTCAGTTCCCACATCTAGCACTTGGGTTAATATCCCAGTACTGACACTGTAGTGCAGCATGAGAGGGGTGCTGCATTTCTGAGGTGCAGTCTTTCGGATGAGACATTAAACAGAGGTCCCATCTGCCTGGATTGGTGGTAGTTCAGGTGGATGTTAAAGATCCCATGGCACTTATCAAAAAGAGTAGGGGAGTTTATTGAAGAAAAAGATCATACAAAATGACAATGAAATAGCAATATAAGAACAAAATAAAGAATACAATATACACAAATCCAAAGCATATATATACAGTCAACAAAAAAAAACATAAGTGGGAAAAGAAAAACATAATCATGAAATAAAAAAGAAAAAGGCCTCTAGTTGCCATATAAAATAATATGAAACAAAATCACAAGCCCACAGCCCTCACATTCAAGTAATAGGAACATCCGAATTCATTATCCAAGGCATGTTTCTCCACACAGCCTGTAATGTTTTAGAATATAAAATTTTTGAATCTTCCTCATATTGAAATTTCAAATCCTTAATAATTTTACCAAGGAGGTCAGCATGAGAAACAAATTTCTGTTGCAAAGAAAATAAACATCTGCTATTCCAGATATGCCATTTAAGGACCAACAGAATTTTAATCAAAGTGTCCATATGCCAGTCCTCAGCCCCTATATAGTCACCCCACATCAAAGCCTCCATAGAAATAGCATTAAACCATGGAGCATTCTACACAGAAGCTAAAAAAGACCAGAAGGGCATAATATACCCACAAGTCAAAAAAAGGTGGTCTGTAGTTTCTAACTGTTGCAAGCATCCTGGCCTAACACACACCTGTTCAGCCAGTTATGTTTTTAGTTTGCCTTAATATTTATCCTATCATGGCAGCTTAGCCAGTGAAAGTCTTGAAATTTCTCTGGAATCCTAGGGGTGTTTAACAAACTTAAAAGTGCAGTTCTGTAAGGGGAAGGACAGCGGGGGAAAGTTTCTGCTTCAGTGAATTGAGTCTGTATAACCCAATTATAAAGCCCTTTACGTTGCTTTGACAATAAAAGAGGGCTAGTCAATTTCCAAGGTTTAATATATATAAAGGAGTCTCTAATATAAGATGGGATATTCAAGGATCTGTACAGTACCCTTAAATTCTCCTGTCCCCATTGTCTGAGCCATTGACCATAGTTTGAATCTAACATGGATACCCAAGGTTTATCAGAAAAAATTAAAAAAGGATGAAAATTAGCATAAAGAAAAACAGAATAAAAAAATAAGATCGGATTAACCATCCCTAAACCCCCCGATTAGTCGGTAAATATAGAATATTCCTTTTTATCGGATTCAGCCGGCTACCCCAAACAGCTTGAAAAAAAAAGACTATAAATAGTAACTAATAATTGACTAGAGGGAGGAAAAATATAACTCACATAAAGGAATATTGGAATAAGAAAGGTGTTAATCAAATAAACATGTTTTCATTCACTAAATTTCCACTGATTCCAATTCGCAACCAATAGTTTTCCCTGAGAAATACGGGGGTCCCAATTCAGAAAACACATATCCTCTGGACCAAAAATGATCCCTAAAATAGTCAAATGGGTAGCTGAAAAATCAATACCAGAAATTGTCAGATTTGGTGAAACAATAGAACCAAGCTGTAAACCCTTACATTTATCGAGATTTAAACCAGTACCTGAATAGGAATTATATGTGAAACAAATGTCAAGGGCATACTGAACAGAAACTTTGTCTTTTACTAAAATGCACAAGTCATCAGCATAAGCTAAAACTTTATATAGTAAAGGGGTAGAAACTATAGTGATGGGTTTTAAAAAAGTTGAAGTATTAAGGAGTTTAAGTAAGGGATCTATACAAAAGGCATATAATAGAGGCCTAAGAGGACATCCCTGATGAACCCCCCACTTAACAGACAACATAGGTCCTTTCCAACCCCTAATGACAGGAGTAACCGTTGCTGTATTATAGAGACATTTAACCCATTGTACAAATTGCAGAGGCAAACCATATCTTCATAAAACAGCCCACAAAAAGGTATGACTGACAGAATCAAAAGCTTGTTTTTGATCCAGACAGAGTACCAAACCAGCTGCTCTAGACCTAAAACTATGTTCAAAGAGCTCCAGTAATGAAATTAGATGGTCCGAAATATTTCTTCCAGGTAAAGAACATGTTTGGACTGGGGATAAAAGGTGAGTTGCAACTAATAGGAGACGAGCATGGAGAATTTTGGCTAAGATCTTAAAATCCATGTTGAGAAGAGAAATCGGTCTCCAATTCTGTATACATCTTTTGTCACCTTTTTGTTTAAAAAGATAAATCAGAATACCACCAGTCATGCGCAAGGAGGGGGCCCCAGATGTAAGAATTGCCGTAAAAACGGTTGCCAACTCCATCCAAATATATGGACCAATGAATTTATACAATTCACTAGTTAAGCCATCACCACCGGGGGCCTTATTAATCTTCAAAGCCACAACAGCCTGTTCAACTTCAGAAGGCAAAAGGTTAACTATTAAAGGGGATAATAATTGGTCTGGATGTGGAGTATTAGGGACGGAGTCCCAAAAAATTGCCAAAGCATCAGGATTAATTGAAGGTGTAATGAAAGTCTGAGATGTAAAATGTGAAACAATATTAAGCAGTTGTCTGGTATCAGTACAAAAATTACCCTGAGAATCAAATAAACCATCCATAGTTTGGTTTACATTTCAGGCAGTGTATCCCTCATATGGGCAGACATAACCTTTTTTTCCTTGTGTACGATATAATTGCCGGTATTTTAAATGTTGTTCCTGTAACAAATGAAATTGAACCAATTTGATGCTTAATTGCTTGAATTTGAGCCAAAAAATCACGTTTTACCGTAGAGGCTAGGGATAGAAGTTTTTGAAGATGCAACCTATTGTTAAGGTAAATCCTATATTCGTCATCCCGAATCAATTTACCATAAGATTTCAGAAAAGCCATTAAATCCCTTACCGTGTCTTCCCACCAATTGCAGGGGTTTGTATACATAACAAAAACTGATTTTCTGGCTTGAATAAAGTACTTCAAGTCCTGTTGAACAATCATTTTAGTCAATAACAGAGAATTTAATTTCCAGTGAACAATACCAAAAGAAAATGCACAGGAATTCCCTAATAACAAAAAAAGAATTTTATGATAGGAAAATTCCACTGGGAGAGTTTTTGCCAATGCAATTTGTAAAAGAGGGCAAACAAAAAAATAATCTATCCTAGTAGCAGAGGTAGATCTAAAAAAAGTGGGATCTGCTTTACCCACCTTCTCAAAATAGGCATCCCTTAAATTCGCATTTTGAATTATGGTAGATAAGTAGGTCATATCACAAAATATTTTTTTGGTTGTAGTCTATTTCCCTCTATCATGAATCTTACGGCCACAATTGAAATCCCCCCCTAAAACACTATGGTGGGCAGAATGCAAAAAAGGCTGAATAGCTTGAAAAAGTTCAATACGTGCCACCTTTGTTTGACCCGCATATATATTAATAAAACGGAACAATGTGCTAGATATCCTGACATCTAAAATTAAGGCACGACCAGGAATAAGGTCAATTAATTTAATTAAATGTACGTCTAAATTATGGAACAGGATAGCTAGCCCAGAGCAAGTTTCTTCTCCAAGAGACCAAAAAGAGGGGCCTGAATTCCAAAAAGAAATGGCATGTTTTAATTCAGAGATGACATGTAACCTGGTATCCTGAAAGAAAAATATACCATCAGAAAAAGATCTTAAACAGGATAATACAGCCTGTTTTTTTCCTAATACTCTTAATACTATTCACATTAATGGAGTAAATAGATAAAGAGGGCATCAGAGTCATATAAGAAGGGGAAAAACAACCAGAGGCAGAGCTCAAATTCAAGGAGGCTTTTTAGGAGAAGCTCTGGTGGTCCGAGTATGTTTGGTTTTTCCAGTGCGTTTCCCAGACAGAGGAGGAACCACATCAGAGGAGGGATCTTCCATTTCAGATCCTAAATCCAAAACTGATGAAATTACAGAGGACCCTTCAGAGTCATTCCCTGAAATGTCCCCTTCAGTGGGTAGGGCTGCAAATCTATTTTTGACAGAGACATCAGATGTCTTAGGCATTTTAGCCATTGGTTGAACCCAATGCTGTCTTCGTCTTGAAGCCTTAGGTAGAGGTGTCAAGGGAGTGTGGGAAACTGCCGTAGAAGGCACAGGGGGAAGGAATTCAACCTCAGCCATAATGGGGTCACTTAAACCAGAAATGGAAACCACCTGCTGGGTAACCATAGGGGTGGCCAGTATAGCACTAAGCCTTGGAGGGGGCATATCAGAAGGGTACGAAGAACCCTCATCAGTAGTAGAAACAGTCACAGGAGATTTCAGAAATTCATCTCTAGGTTTCGGGGCCAAACGCTGAGTCTGAGCCCATTGAGCTAGGGCAATAGACACTTGTTGTTCATCCCAATCAGCTTGTTCACCCTGAGAGTGAGCAGCAGAAGGACAAGAATGATAGGTATGACCTTTAACATCACATAAATTACACACTTGATCATTCCAACAAGTAGCAGCGCTATGGCCAAATTCAGTGCAGGTTGTACATTTAAGGCAGTCACACATACTACTAAGGTGGCCTGTGGTTCCGCAATGGTACCAGGCCTTGGGCTGACCTGCATAAAATAAAACCCCTCTATCTCTGCCTAAGAAAAAACTGTTCGGTAAATGGATTAAACCTGAATCAGATGTATTTAAAACAACCTGTACTTTCCAACCCCCATTCCAAATGTGGTTTTCATCACAAATGGGCTCAGGATTGCCCTGAACTGTACACCTCTGTTTCAACCAAAATAAAAGATCTGTAACACACACCCCTTCATTACGAAACAAAACAGTAATCAAGCGAGATGCCGGTTTGGTCAGAGGCACAACTTCAAAGGGAACCCATAATGCAGAAGTTTTTAAAAGCAGATATTAGGACCAACATTTTTGTAACCCACTACCTTGTTTAAAGCTGATATCAAACACAGGCTCTCCAGAAACATGTATCAATGCATATATTTCAGGCGGTGAAAAAAACATAGAACCCATTAACAAATTCCTAGCTACATGCTTTCGGTCAGGAAATACATCCAAACCCCCTTTATAAAGAAGCCTGATAGCAATATGCCATTTCGCAGAAAAAACAGGAGCTCTAAACAAAGATGCAAACATTTTTACAGTTTCAGTATGTCCAGAAGAGAGGTGTTCAGTAGGTGCTACCGAAGGAGCAGGCCCACATTGTTTCACGGCACTATCTTGGAAAAGAGGTAAAACCGGGTTCTGGGTAAGTTCTAAGTCTTCAGGTACCCATAAAGGTGAAACCGCATCCATCACAGAACCCCAATCCTTAGAGTGATCAGAAACCATAGGGGAACAGTCTTGAGACAGTTCAATAGTTTTGCGAGGGGATACTGAAATGGGAGAGGGGCCTGAGACCCACGCACCAGTGCTAGATTTTTCCCACCCAGCTGTTTGCAACGCAGTATTTACTGACCACTCAGTCGAGTTCATTGGACTGTCTTGTTGCAAAACTGAGGGAACCTCCACATTACTGTGAGAAACAGAACTGGAATTTGAAGGACTAGTCAATGGACCAACAGAGCCTGGAAATAGATTCCCTTGGAAAACAAAAAAGGGCATTTGCCCAGTACCTGAAACAAAGGAGCAAGCCTCCGTAGCTGTGTCTGAACTCGTTGATTGCTTCTGATCTAGACCATCTGCTGTCTGCTGCATAGAACTTTGTGAGGTAATCAGCAACTCAGCCACTAAGGTGGAGCCTTACACAACTCTAGCCATAGGTTGCTCACCCTCCGGACGTAAATCCGCAGCTGCAATAGCAGCTCTCAATGCCGTTTGACGAGATTGAAAACGAGCTTCTTCATCGTGCAGCTGTTGCTGTGAAGTAGGCAAATCGTAGGTAGATTCAAGTTGTGAAGTTGAAAAGGGAGCAACATCTGTGATATCCAAAGGCAAGGCATGCAAAACGGCTTTATTTTCAGAGGTTGTTGCAATAGATTCAGGCACCATATCCGAAGTAGGAGCGTCAAAGAAAACTTCTGAATCTAGAACCTCGGACCGCGTAACAGCAGCCAGTCCCACACCCAGCGAGACATCCATCTACTTCTCCATCCTGAGTCAGAATGACAAACTCACCAATCAGCGGTCCCCCTACTGGCAAAGAGCAGGGGAATTTCCCTGGTGTCCTGGCCAAATTTCCCTCATTCACTAAAAAAAATACCACCAACAGCTTAATCTGGTTCAAGGTTAGTTGGCAGTCATCTGTATCCCCCTTCCCTGAGTCGTGCCTGAAAATAGGCAAGATCTGTCTAGTGCACTTACCCGGTCAACAAAAACTAAATAAAAAATTTTAAAAAATCATGGTGTCATCAGTAAAGTCTAGTTACCGTAAACTCCTCATAGTTATTGGCTTCCTTAAAACACAAACCGATAGTAAATCGCACATCATGCAAAGTAAAAAACAGCCTGCAAACAGCTTCAGGATAGTGTAAAGATTCATAGATTCATAAAAGACTGTTGGATGAAAAGGACACCATTGCCCACAGAGTCTGCCCCAATACTGCCTCCACCCTACTAGCCACCCCTATCCAGATACACCCTTCTCTGCCCTCTGGTCAATCCTTTATATCTGTTCCATGCCCTCTTGAATTCCTGTATGATTTCCACTTCCGCCACCCCCTCTGGCACACTGTTCCGGGGGTCCATCACCCTTTCGGAGAAATAATGCACCCATGCACCACCTCTGAATCGTCCCCACTCCAACCATGACCTCTTGTTCCAGCACTTCTTTCCATTGTGAATAGGCTCACTTTTCCCACCTTATTTATCCCTTTCATGTACTTGAACATTTCTATCATGTTCCCCCTCTCCCTTCCAGTCTCCAGTGAGTACAGGTTCAGCTCCTTCAGCCTTTCTTCATAGGGCATCCGAAGTATGTCCTGCACCATCTTTGTTGCTGTTCTCTTTATCCTTTCCATCCCATCAATATCCTACCTCTGGTAGGAACCCCAGAACTGTACCCCATACTCCAGGTGAGGCCTCACCATGGACCTATAGAGGGGCATCAGTGCCTTCTTCTTCCTGCTTGTTATACCCCTCCCAATGCATGCCAGATTCCATTTGCCCTGCCCACTGCTTTGCTGCATTGATTCCCTATCTTGAGTTCATCTAAAATTATAACACCCAGATCCATCTCCTCCCTGGTCACCTTTAATTCCTCCTCTCCCAGAATGTAGATGGTATGTGGGTTATCATGTCACATGTGCATCTTAGTGCATTTCTTTGTATTAAACTTCAGCTGCCATGCTTCTGACCACCCCTCCAGCCTCATTAGGTCCCTCCTCATTGCCTCCACCCCGGCTTTGGTGTCTACTCTATTGCATATCTTGGTATCGTCTGTAAATTTCCACACCTCCCCTTCCAGTCCCTCCCCTATATCAGTGATATATACAGTTATATATATATATATATATATATATATATATATATATATATATATATACATTAACAAGTATGGGCCTAGCACCAATCCTTGTGGCACCTCACTTATCACCCTTTCCTCCCTGGAATGCATACCATTCACCACCACCCTCTGGCTCCTGTCCCACAGTCAGTTTTCAACCCACCTCATTATTTTTGGTTCCACTTCGATGCTTTCCAAATTGTTAACCAGCCTTCTGTGAGAGATGGAGTCAAAGGCCTTTCTGAATTCCAGGTTAGCCACAGCTCCCCCCCATTCACCACCCTTGTCACTCAATCGAAAAACTTGCTGAAGTTCATCTGGCACAACCTCCCTGCAGTGAAGCCATGTTGCTCGTCATCCTGAAGTCTATTATCAGCTAGATATCTGCCCACCCTTTCCTTCAAGAGTGCTTCCTTCATCTTACCCACCACTGACCAAGGTCAGGCTGAATGGACAATAGTTTGCTGCCTCCCCCCTGCTGACACTCTTGTGGAGTGGTACCACGTCTGCTCTCCTCCAGTCCCTTGGCACCCGTCCCTTGTCCAGGGACAAGATAAACAGTCTCTCCAAGGGAGCTGCTAGCACCTTCCTTAATTTCTGGAGTACAGTAAGATACAAGGCATCTGGACCCATACGTTTATCCTCTCTCAACCTATCTAGCTCCACTCTTACCCTGCCTTCAGTGAACAGGCTTTGATCTATCCCTGCACCTTCCCTTCCCCTTCCTTTTCACTCTGTTCCCTTCCCTTCCCCCTCTACCATAAAGACTGAGCAGAAATACCTATTTAGCACTTCTGCCTTCTCAAATTCCTTCTCCACCTGTACTCCCCTCTCTCCCTTCAGTCTAACTATCCCCTGCTTTGCTTTCTTTATCTCCCCTACATACCCCCAAAAAAGTTTTGTCCCCCCTTTTGGCCTGTCTGGCAATTATCTCTTCTGTGTCTGCTTAAGACCTCCTAATCTTCTGCCCTGCCATCCTGAGTTTTTCCTTGTAGATCTCCCTATCTTTATCCTGGTTCCCCTTACACATTTTGAATGCCATTCTTTTCAACCCAATTGCTCCCCTCACCTCTTGGCTGAAACACAATGACATCTTCCATCTTTTACTTTTCTTAACTGCCCAGATGCAGACGTCCATGGCCTCCAGTAACCCCTCCCTTAATTGCTTCCCATAACTCCTCCATGTCCTCTATCTGCTCCTTCTCCTTTATTTCCTCCTCAAAAATCACCCTCATTCTGGAGAAATCAAGAACCTTAGTGATCGACTGGCCCATGTTGTGGTCACTTGCTCCTAGGCTGTCCCCCACTACCACTTCTTCCACACTTTCCCCATAAGTGAGAACCACGACCAATATGTTGACACAACTGGCTGGTTCTCTTAACAGCTGTAGCAGGAACACTCCTTTTAGGGTCTCCAAGATCTCTCTACTTATGGCTGACTTAGCTGACTGGATGTCCCAGTCAACATCGGGGAGGTTAAGGTCCCCCACCAGCAGACATTCCCCTTTGAGTGCCATCGCATGTATCACCCGCGTTAGCTGCGTTTCTACCTCCTCCCCCCACGTTGGGGGTCTGTAGATCACACCCTGTCTTAAAACTGCACCAGACCATTTTCCCACAGAACCTCCGCCGCATCCTGTTCCTCCAGCCCTTTCAGCACCCTTATGTCTTCCTTGACATGCAGTGCACCCCTTTCTTCAAGGCCTGTCTTTCCTAAAGAGTCTGTAACCTGGGATGCCCACCTCCTATGTATGGCTCTACAATCACCAGGTCTCTGTTATGGCCACTATGTCAAGGCGTTTGTCCACCATTATGGTGTCTACTTCCATCACCTTGTTCCCTAAATTTCTGGCATTCATGTACAAGCCTTTCCACCAGATACCCTCCTCCCTCTTACTACTGCTGTCCACCCTCCTTGCCCCCTTCTGCAGGGGAGTGCTAGACAGGCTACCCCCTTCTTCCATAACCCTCTCCCTCACCCTAGTCTTGTACTCCCCCCTACCAGTTTAAAATCTCCCTTGAGACCCTGTCAGTGTCACTTTGTCATCCTCCCCTCAGAGCCCTAGGCCCCATCACGCTGAGTTGAAGCCTATCCTTACAGTGCAAGTCCTCATCCTCCAATGTGTCTCCCCTTACTCTCCAATACAGGTGAACCCTTCCTCCCGGCACCATTCTGTGAGCCCAGCATTGAATTCCCTGATCCTATGCTTCCTAAAAGTACTGGCACAGGGTACAGACAAATCATCTGAGAATGCCAAGGATCTCGCCTCTTCCTTACATCCCTTCACCAATGTCCTAAACCATCTCTGAACCTCCTCCACTTCATTGCTGGCAAGATCATTTGCACCCAAATGAATGGCCAGGTGTGGTTAACCCCCTACCACCCTTGCCCCCTGAATAATTTTCTGCATTGCCCTCTCTGCTTCCATCTCTTTTGCACAAAACACTGATCTCCCCTTGTAGCTTCTCCCTTCCTGAGCCAATGTAACCCCTTGATGATCGAGTCCCTGAAGACCATGAACTTCTCTATCTCTTCCACCCTTGCCAGTGAAACTGATCTCTTGCCTGATGAACCTTTCCCTCCTCCCACTGCTCCTTTGCTAGTGTCCCCCTCACTTGCCCCATCCACCTTCCCCCCCTACTCACCCCCACTACCTCCCCTAATCCCCCTCCCCTGCTACTTTACTTGTATTCTCCTGGCTTGCTCTGTCCTCATGCCGCCTCTGCCTCTCCCTCTCTTCCTCCTCCACCTTTCCCCAGCTGCCCCTTACTTGTATCTCCCAGGCCTGCTCTGCCACCTTGCCCCCTCTGCTCACCCCCTGCTTCCTCCCCCAATTCCTCCTCTCTCACTCTTGATTCAGAATCACATTCAGACATTTCCTTCCCCTCCTTCACCATTCCTTCCACCATCTTGCCTTGGCCCTGTCTACCCACCTGCCCCCCCAACTTTCCTTTGGCTCTTCACTTTCATCATCTTCCCCCCAGTACTGTGCTCACCTTCTTTATGGCCCTGCTCACTTCCTGTTAGCCTTATCCTGCTCTCCACCTTACCCCTTAACTCAGCTCTCCTTTCCACACCCCTGTTTCTGTGCTCCCCTTTCCTACTTCCCTGCTCCCCTCCTGCATGTCCCTCCCTTCTCCCCACATCACCTCCCTTTCCAACACCCCCACTCTGTGCTCACCTCTTCTATTACCCTTCCCCCCAGTATGCTTTACCCTGCTCCCCACATCCACTCCTAGCTCAGTTCCCTTGTCCCCACCCCTGTTCTTGCACCTCACTTCCTTCTGGGTCCTGTTTGCTCCTTGCCTTGTCCATCAGCTCCTAACCTTACCTCCTAACACCTCCATGGTTCCCTTGTCCCTCATGGTTGCTAGTGGAGCAAACCTGTTGGACACTGTAATCCCTCCTTCAGCGAGTACACTTGTGCCCCAGGTGGCCAGGCCCCAGCAACTCACAAAGGTCCATTCCCCTGATGCCCCCTTTTCTTCCTCCTCACCTCCTTCCATCCATTTTCTCCCTCAAATCCTGGCTTGCACCCCATTACCCCCTGGCCACCACTGTAGAATAAATTAAATCTTACCACCATTATGCATTTCGCCAAATTTTTTGCAACATGCCAAACATCATAGGAATGCTTAATTGTGGGATATTCATTACCTTTAAAGAAGAGTGGATAATTACTACTCACTGTCAAAGTGCACAGTTAAGTAAATGTAAATAACCTAGAATGATATACATACGCATCAAGCACGATCTCGGTACATGGGCATCTGTTACCACTTCAGAAACCAGTACTTTGTTTTTGAGAAGTCCATTAAGTGTTCGCTGGAAAGCCAAGTTCTCCATGTGGGGAGATTTCAGACCAGTTTTGCACTTGTCCAACACCACAACTAACAGTATTTCCTAGGTGTCCAGATCCATGCAGGCATATGTGCAATACTAAGCTGAATGACCAGGACTGTCCATATGTGTGTCACCGGTATGCAAAGAGAGATGCAACACAATGAAGATACAATTGTCATTCAATTGGTCTAAAGGTAGCTATATTGCAATGTAAAGAGATTGTGGCATACCCATTACAGACACATATTTGTTTTTAGGGCTGCAATTAGGTGGAGCCTGCAGCCTTCTTGCATTAACTCTAAAAATGAGCTACCAGATTCAGACTGTGGAAAACTTCCTTTGGAGTTTTCCAAGGATCCTGCCACATCTTTGCAGCCCTTCAATTTAATCCTTGCAGTGCTGCAGACTGAACATCTGTCCAGAGCTCAATCATATAGATTCATTCCAGTTATTTCAGCAGCCTAGGGGTTAAGGAACAAATGCTCTGACAATCAGCTCTCCTCCCGAACCTTGTAGTGCTTCAGTGAGTACAATAAATACATGTTTTCTTTTGAATCCAACTTGGTAAATAGCATTTTCTGAGCTAATGCAAGAGGGCTGGATACAGCCATCTTTCTGTCTATAGCTGGAAAAATGGAGTACCATGGCACACATTTTTGGAATTTTCAGTGTATCCTTCCCCAACTTGCCAGATAAATAAAATATGCTCTTGTCTCTGTCGAGTAGATCAATTCCAACACTATTTTTCAGTTTGTTTATTATTGCAATGTGACTTGCTATCTATGGAGACTAATAATTTACTGACATGACTTCCAACAGATAACATCATCTAACTGCAGAGCAGTTTCAAATTACATTCTTGGTCATCTCTCTCAATGTGTGTGTGAGTGTGTGTGTGTGTGTGTGTGTGTGTGTAGCAGTGATTTACAGTATTTCCTCTGAAGAGTTGGATTATGTTTACCCTTTCAGGACCTAATTAGTGCATTGGAAGTCTTATGGTTTTATTCTTGTAGGAAGAGTAAATAAATGCTAGGCAGCTAATGTTTTAGGGGTTTTCAGAGGTTACAAGGGGCATCCTAGAGAATTATAAAGAATCATAGTGGTGTCAACTGCAGTGTTTCCAGATTGAACAAAGCATTTCCCTGTACGGCACCCTAATTTTCCTTGTATTTTTCACGTAAAACTGGTACACAACTCCTGTCATTTTTCTGTGTACTCAAATCAATACATTGACGCAACTGACTTCAGTATGCCTGTCAGTAAAATCACTATAACAAATATTAAGGCTGTTTTTATTTATTTTAAATGGTAAAACTCACCTGGAACATTTCACAGAGCCTCTGGAAACATATTGGAATCTCTCTGGCTTTGCTCTCAAAGTTCACATGTCTCCAGAACCTCTTGATGATATTATAGCATTGTTACAATGTACTGACACAGCCAGATAGCCTGGTTGAGATACAGTATGTCATATTCAGTGGGGTCATACTTTTACCCATTTTGGCAATGTACTGACATAGGATAGCTTTGATGAGATGCAGGATCTCATTTTGTTGTTGTTTTAATTTTTAGGACTAACCATTGAGCATTAAGCTCATTTACAATGGCACCCCCCTGTGTACATTAAAACATATAATAACAATACATACAACATCAAACCATGCAAGATTCACATACAATATTTATACAGTTAGCTAAAACAATTACAAATCTGAAAATTTGAAAGCAGATATTTCTTTAATGTAGAAATGGACAAAGGTTTAAGAAAGTGGATCCCTAAAATGAGATGGTAGATTGTTCCAAAACCTTGGGACCATATTGCTGAAATATTGCAAAGATCTTTTAATGTGAGTCTTAGGAATTATTAACTGAGAGAACTGTGAGTTTCTTAATGCTGGATCAACTTTCTTGAAAAGCTAAGCTATCACTTTAGTATTTGGGAACAAACCTCAAGCCGGACTTGTATGCAAATAAAGTAATATGGATGTCTCTCCTATTCACTAGAGAAATCCAACCTAGAGATTTATATAAATTACAATGGTGAGTAGTTCTAGGACATCACAGGATTAGCCTGGCCAGTTTGTTATAGAGTACATCTAAACTGTGTAATCTGTCTAATGAGGCACTACCATATAAAATATCACTATAGTCAAACAGTGGTAGAATATGTACTTCAATAATGTACTTCAGTGTATCAGAATCAAGGCATTTTTGGTTCCTAAAGAGACAACCTATCCTCTTCCCTGTCTGACCAATGAATTTATCTACATGATTATTCCCTGTTCCAGCATGATCCAATCAATAACCTAAATATTAATACATTTTAATGGCTTCCAAAAGAGCTCCTAAGTGATCAGACATCTCCAGTTTTAAATCTGGTTTCAATTTAGCAGCTGGGCCAAATAAAATTATTTTTGTTTTAGACGCATTTAACTTTAACTTTATATTTTGAAAATATTTTTGAAGTGAATCAAAACTAGACTGCAAATTGAATTGAATTTCCATTACAGAGCTGCCAGAGTAGTAAAGAACCATATCATCCACATAGCAGTGGTAATTTACCTCCTCTATGCTCCTACTGATACTTTTTAAGTAAATTAAGAAAAGGAGTGGCCCCAGTACTGATCCCCAGGGCACACCCCTTCCTACTTTCAAAAGAGAGGAGTCTATACCATGAACCCTGGCAAACTAATGCCAATTGCTTAAGTAAAAACAAAATGAGACCAGTGCATTTTGGCTCAGCCCCAGCTCTGATAACTGTAGCAACATGGATTGGTGGTCAACCATGTCTATGACCTTGGGCAAGTCAATCAGTACAGCACCCGTGTAACACTGCAAATCATTTGTTCTACCAATATCGTCCAAGACCTTTGACACGGAGACCACCATACCATGCAACTTGAGAAATCCAGACTGATATCCATCATACATATTATACTTTGATAAATGATCAACCAATTGATCAGCCAGGATTCTCTCCCAATTTTACTCACAATTGAAAGTAGTGATATAGGTCTAAAGTTTGCAAGTGAGCCAGGGCTGCCACCCTTAAATATGGGTACAATTCTGGCACACTTCCAAGCCTGTGGGAAAATACCACAAGTAATTGACCAATTAAATAAATATGCAAGGGGGCAGGCTATATGTAATACAGAAAATTTCAGCATTGTAGAAGATATTCCATCAGGGCCACAACTTCCTCTGTTCTTAAGTACCAGATGTTTCTCCATGACCTCAGAATAATCTATTTCTTTAAAGGAGAAGGATATTGAATTACTCTTGTTAATATCTGGAATATATAATGGATTTACTATGTCCCCGCCAAAATTGCCAGATTCACCAAATAAGGTGTTAAACTTATCCACAACATTAAGCTCAGGTGCAAATGTTTCCTCAGGGGCCAACTGGATAATATGTTTATGTATAATGGTACCATTTAATTCTTTGATTAATGACCAAAACTTAGAGGGGTTACACTTGGCCTCGGAGGTTTTTAATCTAAAATAACTTCTCTTGGCTACCCTGATGTCTGTTATATACTTATTTCTATGTTTCTGATATTTCTGCCAATCAAACATAGAGTCAGACTGTTGAACAGTATCCCCTGCTTTATTCTTTTCCCACTTTAATTTTTGTAGTGAAGAGGAGAACCATACTGCTGAATTAGCTTTCACCCTTTTTTGATTTTACAGGCCTATGCCTATCACAGACCTTTATCATTTCATCCTGAAAGTATTCCCAGGCTTGGTCCAAATCTGGAATCAAGTACATATGCTCCCAATTTAACCTCTCCAAGTCTGACATAAATTTAAAATAATCAAAATTCTTCAATGTCCGAAACCTTATATATCTTGCTGGTCCATTTATTTTACTGAATCCCCTTATGCAATAGACCATATCATGGTCACTAAACATATCTACAGTAACACCTGCATCTTTAAAAATGTGAGGATGTTTGGTTAAGATTACATCAAGTAAGGAAGATTAATTGGGATTCTTTATATTTACTTAAGTGGGTTCATGAATTAATTGAGATAATCCTAAATCCAATGCCATGCTTTTCAGGGGGTCCAAAGTTTACCAGTTTCTACAATGTACTGATACAGGTGACAGGGGATTACAAAGAAATCATAGGGGTGTCAACTGCAGTGTTCCCAGATTGAACACATAACTTCCCTGTAGGACGCCCTCATTTTCCCTGTCTTTTCCATGTAAAACTGGGACCAAACTCCTGTACATTTTCCTGTATGCTCAAATCAATACAAGTACACAAGTGAATTCATTATGCTTGTCAGTAAAATCACTATATCAAATGCTGAGGCTGTTTTATGTACTCTTTAGCCCTGTTACAATGTACTGCCACAGGATAGCCTGGCCAAGATGCAGTATGTCACATTCAGTGGTTTCGTACTTTTATCCATTTTGGCAATGTACTAACACAAGATAGGTTTGCTGAGATGAGGTATCTCATTTTCAGGGGGTCCTAGTTTTACCCATTTTTACAATGTACTGATACAGTGTGGCCTGACTGAGATAAAGTATCTCATTTTCAGTGGGGTCTTACTTTTACCCATATTTACATCTGCGTGCAATGTACTGACACTGGATAGCTTTGCTGAGATACTAATGGCCACCGTGTGCAACATGGCGTTTCTGACTTAAACTATGCATATGTGAGTATCGGGCATATGTTGTTATGCCAGTGCTGCCATGTTATGGCTGACTCTGGGGCAAATTGTGCATGCACTAGTATCAAGCATGCGCAGTTCTGTAATAGCAGCAGTATCAATTACAGCTGACTCTGGTGTGGTGAGAGCACTGCATATTCTTTTCAATGTTCTTCATGTCCGCAGTCTCTATTGGCAGATCATTTTAGAAGGCCACCACTTTCTGGGACAAATATGCTTCCTAATGTTACCCCTAAACTTGCCATCTGTTATCTTCTGAGCATGTTCCTGTGTCCTGCTGAAGAACATATCCATATGTTCAATCCTGTCAATACCCCTGAGAATGGGAAGACTGTGCTCATGTCCCATCTTAGCCTGCTGTTCCACAGGAACATGCAAAAGGATGAGGAGCATCAACATATGCAGAAAGCACCAGGGCCACAAAAGTATTATTCAAAGTCCTTTATTAACTAAAGTGCATAGTGCACCAACACATAGTGAGCATAAATAAAGTGGTGGCTGAGCCTTTCTAACATTTCTCCTGACCCCTGCCAGGCATCATCAGAGTGATTCACTCTGATGATGCCTGGCAGGGGCTAGGAGAAGAGTTATTTTCAGAGCGGCTCAGTCATCACTTTTTTTATGCTCACTATGTGTGGGTATACTATGCACTTTAGTTACAAGTCTTTCTCTGTATGAAAATATGTATTGTTATCCTGGGTCACCCCTGAAAAATGGACCTTCGGGGCTCAGTGGGCCTACCCGGTCACCAAATTTTAAATAAACATAAATAAATAAATAAATAAAGAACTATGAATAATATTTTTGCAGTCCTTTCTGCATATGTGGGTGCTCCTCATCTTTTTGATTGTTTCAGTTTTTTTCCTTGCTGAGTACCATATTACTTGTCCCATCACTTCAAATCCATTTTGCTTTGTTCCCCTGGGAGAAGACATTAACAATTACTAGTAAACATAAATGTGGATATTATCTGTTAGATCCTTCTACATATTCCTGTTTTGAAAATGCAGCTTCCCCTTAACAGTGGTATCTAAACAAAAAGCCCACCAACAAATTTATTTTTATTTTTAGTATTGAACACATTCTCTTTACTGCTGCAGTAAATGTAAACACTGGAGGAAATATGAAGAAACTGATAGAAGAAAGCTTACAAAGCATGTCAGTAGGCATTTTATGTGACTGCGTAAATATGTAGAACTAAAAAATGCTACATAAATTCACTGCCATTAAGCAAGTGGCAGATGGAGGGGGTTGTCAGCACAAAAAGGTGGCTTGGTTTGTACTCAAAAAGGAGTGAGAAGGTCAGTTTTCCTATGTTGGACAGTGACCCACAGGGTGTAAAAAGTTGGGGTTATTAAAAATATGATGGATCATAATGGTCTACAGAGCCTGTTTTCTTAAAGCAGCAGTTTTGTCATCAAAGAAGAAAACAGGTAGGTCAGAACTGACAACCATCTGACATTTTTCACAATCCCCCACTCAAAAATGAATTCTGATACAATTTAACTTGCTGCACTATAAGACCGCAGCAAAGAATTCAGCATCTATGCCAAGCTGGTGTTTCTCTGCTTGACATATGTGTTACGTTCTTTTGGCAGCGTCTTTATAGAGTACAATACCACAATACATTTTCTTTGCCTTATCCTCATTTCCATCTGAATGCACCCTAACCCCCTTTCTGTTTGATATCATGATATTGAGGGCTTGATTAAGTAAAGTTGTATCCAAATTTCCTTCCTGTGTACCAAGTTAAACTTTTTCAATGCCACCCCCCAAAAAAACTAACAATGCATTCCCTCACTTTGAATAAATTTAATATGGGGTGGTATTATACTTTGCACATTCTTATATTCTATGATTCTAGTATGTTCACCTATTAAGTTATGAGGCTTTGCTGAAGTTTGCAAATGCAGACTCATAACTTTGGTAATATTCAATATTTTTACCTAAACATTTCAACATACCCATTTTGGTACAGTAACTCATGAATGTGACAGTTGTCATTTTTCAAGTCCTGCCCAAAATGTGTGTTTGCAGCACAAAAGTTGATTTTGCAGTCCCTGCACTACATTATCTTTAGGCCAAGAGTTGAGCATTTTCTCTGCCTTCTTTATGAGGCAAGTTCATCACAAGGCTGTGTTGAAAATGTGGTGTAAAAATATTTAAAAAAACAAATAATTTTCAATATTTTTAACCCAGATTCCTCTCCTGCAGCCCTATTAGCTCTTGCCAGATTTTGTTTCTTGTAGCCAACAGGTCAGCATTCATTTGTCTATAATACTTTTCAATTACAGGTATTGTGTATAGGCATTGAAAATGGAAGAATGATGAATCACTTATGGAGGCATGGTTCATAAAGCGATACATTGGTGATATTTTGCCAAAATAATTGCCAGACATAAGTATGGCACTGGCTATGATTAAGTCACCAGAATTTAGTCCGTGTCACAACAGTGGTTGACTCAGTCATCTGTACATAATGGGAGCAGTGGGACAAATCTGAAATGCACCGAAAAACAAACATTGTAAGTGTGAACAGTTGGATTGCAAGACAGTTGGCAACTGGCGACATGGACATGTGCAAACCTATGTCACGACAAACAGGTTCTGATAGTTCTGGATGTGATGTCGAGTTTATAGCCACATGTTGTGTGCATAACTTGATCTGACATCTGTGTGCCAGTGCCATTATATTGTCCTTGTAAACCATGACCATGGGCTGTTGCACTGCAGACTGTGTGAATGAAAGGTCTGTAGAGGCAATGTCCATGGTGTCAATCTGATAATGAACTTCCTCAGTATCCATTGCCTCCTATGAACACAGTCCAAGGACACCTGCCTCAATGGATGCATCTTTCAGCTCAGGCAACTGTTGTTCAATAAAGTTCCTGGAAAAGAAACAAAATATTAATTGTGATATTGTGTCTATGACCTGCAATGTAATCCATGTAGAGTGTATAAATTGCACTGCTGAGAATCAGTAAAATAGCATATGATACCCTTGGTTCATCTCACATATGGCTGGTGTTTTCACATTTCTGGTGGCATGCCCAGTGCCATTATACGCGACATATGTCTTGTTACTATCTGAGCTGATGTCCATCCTGTGAGATGAGAAGATAATAAGGCATGTGTACATACTGTATGGAGGTAACAATGCAAACAAAAATGTGCATGCATGCTTTTCATACTAGTAACACATACTGTGAAGTGAGCATGTACAGAAAGCCCTCGGCATTGGGCCATGACTCAGTATATCCATAATATGTGGCAATGGTGTTCAGTGGTACAGTATTGGCTTACTCTGTGTCAATCATGTGGTTTTGATCAGACTTACAAGGCAACAACATGAGTTACACAAATGCCAACAATGCACACCCAACCCCCCCAAAAAAGGTGTGTTGAGACATGAGATTAAGTTTGTCTACTTACACGCTGCGAGTCATTATGTCACTTAGGTCGCATGCACAATCAATGGTGCTTCCGTGCAAATAGGATTCATTGATATTGTCTGCCTTATGTTTGCCACGTGGTTGTGGGGTTGAATGCTGAAATGGTGCTGTCACGGGAAGATTGTCAATAGTCTGCTCCATGACTGTTTTATGGTACCTGACAGAAAGACAAAAATACAACATATTCAGAAATCAATGAATGCCATGACACAAAATGAATACCTATGGTGGTCAATACACATAAAATAAATTCTCCAATCTAGTAGAAACTGTGTAACCTCTGAATGAGATGTGAAATGCAGTTCCTCTGTTAGGGACATCCAGAACACTATTTCCTCACCAATAGCAATCAGTGTTTTTGATCTTTTTGTATTGTTTTTTTCTGCATTTTATGGGCAGAATCTGTTAACATGACTGGATGACCCATCTTGGATTGTTTTGAAGTAGTCATGCTGTTGGTACATTGAGTCACCACAGTGAACAAACCTCTGGACCTGAAAAGCATGAATTTATAAAATGTGTCACTAACACTGATGC
Source organism: Neoceratodus forsteri (assembly GCA_016271365.2). Classification (NCBI taxonomy): domain Eukaryota; kingdom Metazoa; phylum Chordata; order Ceratodontiformes; family Ceratodontidae; genus Neoceratodus; species Neoceratodus forsteri. The sequence goes on along the minus strand of CM028134.1, from coordinate 310,359,977 downwards.
TTCATTCACTGGCGCAGAACATCATGTAGCACAAAAACATAATTAATTCATGGGCATTTGCATATGCTTCCCATGATGCTTTGCATTATTGGGGCATGTGCAATTTGTGTTTTCTTTGAAATTTGACTGTATGGCCAGTATCCTCCGGGATAACCCATGCCCCAGTGCATTTGCTCTGGGGTTCATTTGTAGTTCACCAAAACATAGTTCATTCAGTTGCACTGGCAAATGGTGCATCTTTCTGTTCTTGTTTTCCCATCACAGCTTGCAGCAATTTTCCAGTCTGCACCTATATATTATGCTGGCCTAACTTAATTTTGTGTAGATGTCACTTGATCAATAGCACCTTAATTGTATCGCTTAAAACACGAACTTGCACCACTCTGTAATGTGAACAGCATGGTGCAATGGGATCAACAACAAAATCAGCTGTAAACTGCATAATCAGACCAGTGCATATTTACAACAGGTAGCCACTCTGTAACTTCGGTACTGTCCATACAATGTAACATAATCACAGACAATTCAATCAAAAGTCCTCCAAACAAAGTTCACTTCAAATGCCATTTATATTTACTATAATTCGAATTGTGGACTACACCCAGATTGGTGCTAGATACAATAATGCCCCAGCAGTTTGAGAGCATGTTTCTTCATCAGGGGCATCTGACAAAGAGACATGGTCTCAAAGCACCAGTGCATCGTGGTATTATGTAGTCCACAACATGAATTCTTGTCCAATAAAAACAGCATTTGAACTGTGCTTGGTTTGGAGGACTTATGATTGAATTCAAAAGAGTGCATTACATTATAGGTTCAGTGGTGCACTGTGATGCATCCAAAGGCATATGAGGAGATACAGATGGAAGTGACTATGAATTTATTTATTTATTTATTTATTTCAATTTTGGTAACTGGGTAGGCCCACTGAGACAGAATGTCACTTTTTCTGGGGCGACCCAGGGAAGGGTAAAAGGGGAGGTACAGAGAAACAATACAAAACTGCAACAGATACGTGCATAAATGAACTTTAGAATAGTCTGTAGAACTCAATATAAGACACAAAATATAAAATGCATGCACATAAGTGACAAAATGTAAACAGTATAAGCAAGCACAGTGGCAGCAATTTATAACAGCTATTCAAGGTACAGGGGGCAGAGATTTTTTGTTGCTGTACTGGTACAGTACATACAGTTGGTTTTACATATAAAACAATAGATACTGGTACAGAGGCATAGAATTCAAAAACTCTGGACCTCGGTTGAAGAGGGAGTGAAACAGCTCATAGTCGGAAACACAGCAGGGCAGGAATGACACAACTTGGTAGAGCAAGAGAGGGACAGGGAGGGAGAAGATAATATGCAGGAAACAAGGTGGGATAACTTATGTCAGAAGCTTAGGCTGAGGGGAGGCAAAGTGGACTTTAAAAGAACTCTTGAAGGAGTGGATGGTGGGGCATGACAGAGCTGCAGCTGGTCTGGAGTTTGAGAGAGAGGGCCTGAAAAAGGCGAATGCACTTTGACCCACAGCCAGGCAGGGTTTTGGCATTGAGAGAAGAGGAAGATCGATGACCTTAGGGACCTCATTGTGGGTTTACATTGGACAATGTCTATGAGACGGGAGGAGTGAATTTATGAACAAAGTTGTAGGTAAGGCAGAGGGTGGGGTATTGTTGTCTGGCTTCAAAGGAAGGACAACCTAGGTGGGCAAGGGCTGAACAGTGGTGCATCCTAGCATTAGCGCTGAGGGCAAAGTGTGTGACCCTGTGGTAGGTTTTGCTTGTATTTGTCAAGAGGGTTGACCTGAGTGGCGTGAGTATAGGGGCTCCATAAGAGATAAGCAGGAGCAAATAGGAGGAAGCTATTGTCAGTTGGAAAGAGTGTGTATGGTAGGGCAAGAGGTGGTAGAGCAACCCTAGCTTTTGATGAATAGTCTTAATCACAATGGAAACAAGCATGTCAAATGTGAGGTGGGAGTCAAGCATGACACCCTGATATCTAAAGAACTGTACCTGATTTACAGGGTCACCACGGGTTCAGTTTATCACCAATGAGGGTGGGGAGGTTAGTTTAGGGGTATGATAATAGAAGAGCATAGATTTTGTCTTCTTGATGTTGTGCACCAAGAGATTAATGAAAAACCATGCAGTCCTGATGCAAGTCACGGTTCATCAGTGTCAGGTCTCAGGAGGATCTGTACAGAATGGCATTGTCAGCATACAGCTGGACTGATGCATCCCCACAGTGAAGTGGGAGTTCATTTATAAAAAAAGAAAATAGAAGTAGGCCAAGGATAGATCCCTGATGGACCCCATCCTTTATGACACTAAAAGAGGAAGTGTGACCAGCCCATTTCACACATTGTGTTCAGCTGGTAAGATAGCTGGAGAACCAGTTTAGTGACAGTGTGTCAAGACCAAGGGAAAGGAGTGTGTGTAGCAGAAGGTTATGGTTGACAAGCCCAAAGGCCTTGGCCAGGTCAACAAACATTGCTCCGGTGACATGGCCCTTGTCCATAGTGGAGATGATATCGGATGTAACCTTAATGAGTGCAGTGTGGGTACTGCAAGATTTATGGAATCCATGCTGGTTCATGGTGAGAGAACCATTAAGCTCCAGGTACATTTAAATTTATGCATGATTAATTTTTTTTTGTATTTTGGCAAGGGGTAATGTATTGAGGTATAGCAGTAATTCTTAAATACAGAGTTTCTGCCTCTCTTATGAATAGGAACAACTATGACTGCCTTACACTTGCTAGGCACAGTGCTGGAACAGAAAGATTTGTTAATTAGGTCATGTACCCCAGTGGAAATGGTTGTAACCCTGAGTTTTAGAGAGCGGGGTTCAAGGGAGTCAAATCAGGGTGAGGAGGTCTCCTTGATGCTCCTAAGGTGATGCAGCACCTCTTTCTGAGTGGCCAATTTAAGGTGAATGGAAGGGCTATTAAAAGAAGGGGAAGGAGGAGAAGGTACAATGGTCGGGAGGGAGGCCTTATGTTTGGTGAGGGCTGTGAAGGCCTGGTTAAACTGGGAGGCAATGATTGTGGAGTTGGTTACCTCAGAGCCTTTAAGATGCATGGTGTTGGGTACGGATGAGGAGTTACCCTTCAGAAGTGAATTCATTTGTCCCCAGAATTCTTTGGTGCTGGTGACATTACTAGTTTGGAGGGAGCACAGGAAGAAAGCATTTATCAGAATGCAGCTTACTCCTACACTGGTTGTGCAATACCCTATAAGCCTGCTAGTCAGCAGGTAGGATGGAGGTTTTGTAAAGGTTCCAGATGGCATCCTGGGAAGCCATTAGGCCTGGAAGACAGACGGTAATGGTGGCATATAATACAAACGTCAAAGCACACACCAAGTATCAACACAGCACGGTAAGGTTGCATTTTTGGCATCCAAACAGACTTCAGGACAAAGGGTTCACACTATGAAGTAGTATTGTTGAAGGCTCAGGGAATGTGAAGAAATATTTCTTCACAGAAAGGGTGGCTGAGGCCTGGCACAATATGGCAGTGTAGGTGCTAGCTTTCAATAATTGTTGCAGGATGCATGCATGCATTGACAATGTCAACATTACCTTTAAAGTAACAATCTAGATTTAGTAGTTGCCGTATTGGTCCTTGCAAGAATAGATCCAGAAGCAAATGATTTGATACCTTTTAATGGACCAACATAGATGTAACAACAAGAACAAAGTGCTCTAGCTTTTGGACCAACCAGTCCTTCTTCAGAAGCTCATGGCAGTTGTTTAGTACCAGTAGTTTGACATCCTTCTTGAGATACGAGCACCCAAACTGTACACAGTACTCCTGGTGTGGCCAACAGAGACCTGTACAGTGGCAGAATGACTTCCCTCCTCCTCTCAGTTATTCCCCTTGCAATGCAGTTGAGCATTTTATTTGCTGTGGGTGCTGCCTTGTGGCACTGTGATTAGTGTTTCATGTCACCTCTGACCATCACACCATGGTTCTTTTCCCCATCTGAGATGGCCACCTGCCCCCCCCCCCACGAACAGTAGTTGACCCCTGAGCTCCTGGCCACCAGGTGCATGAACTTTCATTTCTATGGAACTGAAACCAAACTGCCAGATGAATGACCATTTCTCCAGCCTAGCCTGATCCTCCCCTAATTCCTGTGTCCCCTCCATTGTGTCAACCCTCCTACAGAGATTGGTATCATCTGCAAAGAGACAGAATTGAATTGAACCTCAATTGTGCCACCTCAGACCATTTTTCAAGCTTCTCCAGGTTCCTCAACATTTTCTACACCTCATCTGGAGTATGCACCCTGTAGCAGATCTTGGTGTATTCTGAAAACTGGCACACATTGCCCTTCAACCCTTACACAACATCACAAATGAAGACATTGAACAATACTTGCCCAAGGACTGACCCCTGAGGTGCACTGCTGGTCACCACCTATCCCCAGATTGGATCCCATTTATCACCACCCTCTGCCTGCTGACCATGATCCAGCTCCTAAACCAGTTTACCACCATGTGAGCCATGCCCAGAATACCCATCTTATTAACCAACCTTTAATGTGGGATGGTGTTGAAAGACTTGATGAAATCTAAGTTAGCTACGTTCACACCCCCTCCCCCCTATTTGCCACCTTCACCACTAGATCCAAAAAATCTATCAGATTCATTTGATATGACCTTCCCAATATGAATCCATGTTGTTACAGATCTTGGAAACCATTCAATTCCAATTGTGCCACTACCCACTACTGAGGTGAGGCTGAGTGGCCTGTAGTTCACTGTCTTCTCTTCTCTACTACCACATTTGTGTATAGGGACTTCATGCACACTGTTCCAGTCCTCTGGAACCACTCCAGGGCTGAGTAACTGGGTGAACATGGCTGCCAGAGGCACTGCTAGCTACTTTCGCAGTTCCTCGGGTGTATGAAATATGGCTCCATTGCTTTATCCACCTTCAGTTTTGTGAGCTCCTCTTTGACACTCTCTACTGTGAATAGACTTGTGTTTTTATCTCCACACCTTCATGTCTGTTACCCAGCTGTGGTCCGTGACCCTGCCACTTTTTCTTCAATATTCAAAAGTAGTACTTCCATATTTTTGCTTTTTTCAGGTCTCCCTCCTTACACTCCCCTGTATCCCCTCTGACCCTTACATTCCCCCACCCCATGTTCTGTCTTTCACTTATGCTCCAATAGAATGATGTGTCCCATTGCTTCACTGTGTGCACAAATCTTTCAACGGTCTATGCCTTAGTACTCCTTATAGCCTTCCCTGCTTCCCTTAGATTCTTTAGGCATACCTCCCAGTCTTCCTCACTGTGACTCTCCTTGTATTTCCTACAACTCACACTTTTGCCCTAACCTTGTCTGACACCTCTGTTGAGAACCATAGCAGTTTCCTCATTCTCTTGCCTTTCTTTACAACCTTGATGCATTGGTTTGTCAACTCCACTATAGCTCCTTTCAGGTGTTCACACTGTTCCTCAACTCCCTGCACTATCTCCCTCTTTGCTTGGGATGCTTTGATACACCACCCTATTAGAGCAAAATCCACCATATGAAAATGTAAGACTGTTACCTTCATGTGACCAGACTTTGTCTCTATCACCATGCTAAACCACACTATGTGGTGGATGCTGGATCCAAGTTGACCTTCCACATGGATCTCTTTAATTCAGTCCCCATTAGTCAGTACCAGGTCCAGAATCGCCCTGTCTCTGATGGGTTCCACCACAAGCCGCCTGAGGCCTGATCCATATAGAAAACCCAGGATGTCTTTGCTCTGAGGTAAAGCAGCTGCTGGCATGGTAGAATCTACATCTGTGATACTGAAGTCACCAAGCAGTAATACCTCACCTTTTGTTGCCATCTCAGGGGTTTGATTCACTAAATCCAGATCCATCTCCTCCACTGCAGTGGAGGTCTGTAGAGCGTCACTGTGCAGATTGCTGTGCCACTGCCTGGCTCAGTGGTGACCCACAGTGTCTTTGTCACCCACTACCTGCCATTCACCTCTGTTGCCTTAATACCTTCAGTTACATATTGAGCGACCCTCCACCCCTTTTGAATCATCCTATCACTCCTGAATAGAGCATAACCAGGAACAGTTATGTCCCAATCATGATCAGCAGTGTGTCAGGTCCTGCTAATGCTGCTATGTCCAGGTCTGCCTCTACCATCAAGGCCTCCAGGCCTGGCATTTTGTTTAACAGGCAGCGGGCATTTGTAACCATGGCCTTCTATGTTTTGCTGCCCTGTTCTCACTCCAATCCTGTGTTTGCCTTCCTGCTTCCTTTCACCAGACCCATTATCCCTTTTACACTGCCTTCCTCCCTCTGCATGACCCCTTTGTATCGGGTACTGATGACCATGTCTGCAACCTACATTCATGTTCCTTATTTCTGGCTACTCTAGCCTGTGTGTGTGGACTACTTGAGTCTAACTGCTCCTGTTGATCCCCCACCCATGGCTAGTTCAAATGCTCATCTGGGAAGCATTTAAATTGGTCATTTCGGTCTGCAGTCACCCGATTGGAAGGATGCAGTCTGTCACCCTTGAACAGGGATGGATTGTTCCATGTTGATCTCCAGTCCCCAATGAAGCCATTCCCCATCTTGCCATACCAGACCTTCAACCACTTGTTGAAGCTTCTGACAGTATGGTGTAATAGTGTTCCTTCTCCCGCCAGCCCTCATGATCTGTTCTCCCATTCCCTTTCTGACTATATGCCCTGTGATGGTAGTCTTTATGCCACCCACAGTGGAATATTTTTACTAGCTGTGTTCTGTTGCACTATGCACTTAATATGTTGTTGGTGGCACCAACATGAAGAAGCTGAATGGTGTAGCTGATGCAGAAAGCACCCATAGAAGACACACTCAATACTAAGAACTCAACATGAACTCGATGTAACAAAGAGCGGCAATGGGTGATAACAGATATCAAGGAAGGTAGCATATTCGGCAAAAGAGAAGAGTCATGGACACAAGGCCACAATGTCAAGTAGGATATGGGGAGCTCAGAGGCACTGTGAGGAAATGTTTCTTCACAGAAAGAGTGGAAAAGGAATCAAACACCCACACAGTGAAGGCAATAGGTGCCAGAAACAATCCAAGACTCACAGTGGCATGTGGCAGATACAAGGTGACCATTTAAGTTACACACACTGGTTGTGCATGTTGTAGACAAAGGAGAGGGTGCCCTAATGAGGCAGGCAGGCAAAATAAAAGTCAATGTACCCACTGGATGTGTGTAAGTCACTGACAAGGATGCTGGGAGAGAATGTCTTTGCACAGGTGTGGCAAGCATTATGTGCAAACAAAATTCTATGTTAGACACTAAAACATAGAAGAGAAGTCACACATAGTGTGGAAAACTGAGTCAAGAGCCTGAAAAAGTAAGCAATAGTAAATGTTCTTTTCTCATCATGAAAAAACTACTGATAATCGGACATAAGAAAATATGAATAGAGCGATACAGGGGGATGCTTCCACTACATCCTCATGCCAGTGATACGCATGCCTCTGCAACACAGGGGTCTATGTAATAACGGTGATCACGAAAAGGTGATCGCCGTTAGGGCAAATGTACATTGGCAAAAATCAATATCACCAATGTAAACTCACAGCACAAACTAAAAGGGTGCCAAAAAGATTATTATTTTTTGTTTTTGAGGGGGGATGTGCCACCCGCACCTCTCTGGGGTGCTTTGTCTCCCGCACCCCCCCTACTAAAGTATTCTCAACTCCAGGGGGATGCATGTTGGGGGGGGTGAAAACAAAAAAAAAATGTTGCTTGCCGGCATAAAAATCCTGACGTACCCAACACCGAACTCAGTACCCTCCCAACCCTAGCGTGCCACAAACCCACCATGCCACATGGCCAGCTAGGCAACCAACCATCATGCTACACCTCACAAATCATCCCTCCCCTCCACCCATCACATGGCATGCTCGCTCCCCCCAAGCGCTTGTGTATACATATAGCGACAGGATGTTGCTATACCCGTATTCACCCCCCATGTCCAGTAATCCTGTGAACAAGCACTGCTATTGAGTTGCCCTTTTTTGTAAACACTCAGTAGTGGATGCCCTTATTATAGAATACTGCAGCACAGCATCCCAACCACCTCTACTCACTGCTTTTAGACACTACCATTACACTTTGCCACCAATCACAAGTTGTAGTGCACAGACGGTCATGCTAGTCTCTGTGCTATCATTGGAGAGTATGTCCCTACAAACCATTGCATCATGGACAACCAAAATCAACACTTTGAATGATCACAGTAGGCTGCTGTTGTGGTAAAATGACATTTGCATAATCAGGTATAATACTGAAAAAAAATCACAAATAAACACAGTGTTGAAAGGCAGTGTAAGATACTGAGGCACCATTTGAGGGACTTTGGAAAAGAAAAGTGCTTGGATGGAATAGAGGAGTATCAGGGTAGTGTGATGATTTCTTGATTACGCCCATTGTTCAAGCCAAGTGGTGTAGTCAACTCATGGCAGTTTCCACATCATTCTGTATGCCTGTCCAATGTGTAAGAATAAAAAAAATAAGAATCCAGTAGACAGACTAAACAGCGAGGTGATAAATGACAAAAGATGAGAATGACTGATAACGAAGAGCAGAATGAGCCATTTCTGAGCTGCAACATTCCAGCAACAATGATAAATCCTACTGCCAATGATCCACTAAGCACTGCAATTAGGGACAGCAATTGGGTCAGCAGTCAAGAGTGGTGGATGGTGAACAAAGGCAGTCTGTGGCTGTAGATGGGGAGATAATCATTCCCCCCACCCCCGTCCCAAGTGATGGCTTGAACACAGTTTGATTAAGTATTCCATAACTGAGCAGAGAGGATGCATTTTGAAGTGCAGCCAATTTGTAAATGTTCCCTGTTGTTGTAACATAATTGGTTGTTTCACAAATGGAGCATTATTCTCTGTTCTGAGCTTGCCATGGGTATATGCAGGTGACGAGCAGGTGCAGCAGCTGTTCGGGACCTGTGTGAGCTATGATCACTGTGGTAACATAAATAGGTGAACAGAATAATACATTACCTCCATAAATAACAAAAAGGTTGTGAAAGTCAAGAGGGTGGATCAGATTTGTGAAATAACAGTAAGAGATAATTGCTCCCCTCCCCCTCCCACCTTTCCCAAGTGATGGCTAGAATGCAGTTGACGAAGTATTCTATAACTGAGCAGAGAGGACGCATTTAGAAGCACAGTCAGTTTGTAAATGTTCCCTGTTGTTGTAACAGAATTGGTTGTTTCACAAATGGAGCATTATTCTCTGTTCTGAGCTTGCCATAGATATATGCGGGTGACGAGCAGGTGCAGCAGCTGTCTGAGCTATGATCACTGTGGCAACATAAATAGGTGAACAGAACAATACAGTACCTCTATAAATAACAATAATGTTGTGAAAGTCGAGAGGGTGGATCAGATTTGTGAAATAACACCAAGTTAGTCAAAGGTAAGATGGTGGATCAGACCCAAGGCCAGGGTGAGCGAGAGGCAGTGGGGTTTGCAGTGGGCACCAGCAATAAGCGTGGATCCAATCAATAGAGGTGAATAGTTATGGCACCACAGTGCTCTCAGGTCTCCCCTGTCACAGGCAACAGCAAACAGTCCTTCCCATCACCTAATTGCCCAATTCATCAGTTGTTGCTTCAGGCAGCACAAGTTGTCAAATCTGATAGTGATTTCTGAACTTGCAGTGTTAATACCTGTATAGCAAAACTCAGTAAGCTGTGATACAATGTAAAATTGGGTACACGGTCGGATATTACAGATTTTTAACTCATGTGCAAACATACAGTAACTAAGCAGAAAGCACAGTACTGCACTAAGAAATAAGCAGTTTACAGTACTGGAAAGCTTCCCGGACCCCAAGGAAATTGCCCGCTGGTCCCAGTAATGCTCAGAGTACTTGAGCCATGCAAGGTGTACTGATGCACCGTGATCGGTTCCACAGAGTCTGCACTAACACCTGAAGTGCCATTCCCTGACTTCAGGAGTTTTATATACAGTATATTTTCTTGTGTACCATGGTACATAGAGAGGGGTGAGAAGTGACTCACTATTATTATTCAGAGAGCACTTCAAGATGCGCATGGACGGTGGACTTCTATAATGTTGCTGTTGCAGATGCAGCTATGCAGTTCCAGTAATGAATGGCAGTACCCTCTGTATAATGATCAAGACTTTGCAAAAACCTGCTTGAAGATGCTCTGGGACAAATTATAACACATGTGAAGAAGTTCCCCAAAAATCAATCACTAGTTGAAACCCATAAATGAAAAATTACAGCTATACTGTTCCAATATGGTGACAATCTTCAACATCAAATTGGGGCTTAGTTCCCCTCCTTCCAATTTTCTCCCAGAATAAAATATTGCTGTCAAGTAAAGCCAATCTTACCATGGACAGGAGCCGAGTCAAAAAACGGGCACTCTGGTAAATTTGGGTTTGGGGGGTTAAAAAGCAGTCATAGACAGTTGGGGAACAAAACACATGCACTTCTGCAACAACTATTCCAAAGAGCACAAAGTGCAGCCAGTGGGAGCTATGCCACAGTACAGCATAGTATACAAAGGAAAGGTGAAAATTTTATTCATGGATGAACCAAAAGTTATGGTCATTACCGGGATTGCACAGCATCAAATGACAGCCAGGAAACAAAACTGCTGTACAGAAACACAAAGTGCAGTCAAATGAAGCCATGCCACACTGAGGCTGAGTTTACTAAGTCCCCAGCAAAGGTCTAGCTATGTATGCAGAGGGGAGGCCCATTCATTACTTGAACTGCACAGCTTCATCACAGCTGCTTTTGCAATAGCAAGAGAAAAGAAGACCACCATCCTCGCACGTCTCAGACTGCACTAAAATAAGTAAGTGAAACCAGGTAAAGTAGACCACACAAAAATAACATTTCTAGAATGTAAAGTGCAGTCCTTTGAACTTGGGTGCCAGTTGGATGCAGGGTAGGTGGCTGTTGGGGGGCCTCCATCAGAGAGCAGCAATACATTCAACACACTGTAAATATTCTTTTAATACAATGTTACTTTCTCTCACTTGACACAAACAACTAAAACCATTCCATGCCACCCACTTACTGTCTGATTATAGCAGTGATTATGCTGGTACATGCAATGAGGGTAACCCTTTACAACTTTGGTATGCTGACACATTGCAAGTGGGTTCCTGGAAACTATATAGGAGAAAAACAGAAAACAGTCACAGGTGGAAAAAGTAGATGATAGCAAGGTTCAGTAAAGTGCAGTACAAAATGACAAACACAAGGCACTCCAGGACAAAGAGACCAATGGAACTTGCCTATTGTAAACAGAGCGACTACAGCAGCGGGAACTAGATATACAATGGACATGTTCTCAAGCCGGCACAAAACAAAGCAGTTGAATGCGTGGTCACCCACAGTGTGATCGTGCTGGTGCATGGAATGTGGGTGGTCTCTGACATGCTGTGCATTGTGGGTGTTCCCCCAGGCATCAAAGACTTTGGCTTAACCCGAAGAAATGTTCATTTTACACACAAAAAATATACAGCATTGAATATCAAACATCAAAATGCTAATAAAGACTTTTAAGCACATTAACTGAGGGTAAGATCAGGAACAGTGGGAAATTGGGCACTTTTAAGATTGGGAACATTTCTGGCTGACAGTGTCCCTTAAACCCTAATTAGCGCATTAACGGAGTGCTTTGCTAAGACGATAGATAGATAGATAGATAGATAGATAGATAGATAGATAGGTCGATAGATAATAGATAAATTGCAAAAAAACTGCATCAATGCTCTAGTTAGGTAAAACTCACAGTAGGGGAATGTGGCATTAGGGTTTTGAGGCACACCACATACTCACCCCTGCATACACGACAGGTGTCAGTGTGCTTGAAGTCACCGCCTTGGTGCTCACTACATTTCATGAGTAAATAAGATGAAATGGGTACAGTATAGGAGAATGGGGTGAGAGTTAGGGCTGATGATCCCAAGGCACACCTCCGACACCTGTTGGTGTGTGCAGGGTGAGTGTGGGGTGTTAGCTTTGAAAACCCTAACACCACATTTCCCTACGCTTGTGGCTTTATCCCTAATAAGAGCATTAACACAGGTTTTTTTTGCAAATTATTTCCTTACTTTTTGAGATAGCATAATTGTTTTCTTATTTGCCTTTTGGAGCGCAGGGCCCTCTGGGCCCTGCAGTCCCATTCCTCAATAGATGCATATAGGTATGCAGCTGTGGAGGACTCTGTGCTTCCATTTATAAGACAACAGTGACCAAATTGTCAGCATAGCCATCTTAATACCCCACCTCATATACCCAGTACAGAAATGTTTCAAATCTCCACCAAAACATAATTCTGCACAACTGCAATGCCATTTCTTGCCACAGGTGTGAAAACACATTTTGGCCAGGATTTGAAAAATGACAGCTGTGACATACATGAGGTGGGATAATTTTTATTTTATTTTATTTAAATTTTATTAACCGGGTAGGGATACTGGAACAAGTCCTTTTTCAGGTCCAACCCAATACAAAACATAAAACACACATAACAAGATAATCACAAATACAACAGATTACATAAAAAATAATTACACAAAACAACTGCAAACATCCAAAGAATGTAAATGTTTCTTAAAATTAAATTTCAAATGTTACAATGAGTAGGAAGAGGGTAAATTAATAGGCAAAGAATTTCAGAACAAGGTAGCAGCAACTAAGAATGAACGAGATCCAGATCTAGAGTGATACTGAATAGTTTGAAGAAGAACACCACTAGAAGAATGCAAATTACATACAGAAGACCTAATATTAACTAAATCCGTAAGTGGATACATAGTATTTGCAAAATTAGATTTAAATATTTGACAGCCAAAAAAATAAGTAATTTTGGAATTCGGAGATAGCCATCCCAAATCAGTATATAAATGACAGTGATTATAACAATATGGAGGGTCCAATGCAAAACAACAGACATTGTTATAAGTTATAGTGAGAATATTAATTTCTTTTACCAATAGCCTAAAATAAAGACTCTCAACATAATCCATATTTGGTAATAATGTCCCAACTGCAATTGCTTTCCGAGTATCAAAAGAAAAATATTTCTTGAATTTAAAAAGTAAACCCAATTTTTGATTGACCTTCTTACTGACTACCTTTACCTGAGGAAAAAAGTAATGAGAAGGGTATGTTGAAAATTTGAGGTTAAAATATTAAAAATTAACAAAGTTACAAGCGGGCGTAACAAAATTGCAATGAATGCTCATAACTTTTTCATTTTTTCATATTTTGACCTCAAATTGTCAGCATAGTCTTCTTACGATCTCACCTCATAAACCACATAGCTGAAAAATTTCAAATCCATGCCAAAATGTCATTCTGCACCACAGGTACGAAAACACATTTCAGAGAGGATGTGAAAAATGACTGCTGTACTGTTAATGAGGTGGTGAGAAAAATTGTCTATGTTAAAATTTGAAGTCAAAATATTGAAAATGACCAAAGTTATGTGTGTGAATAGAAAAATTTCAACAGGCATGCATAACTTGGCCATTTTTAGAAATGTCTTCACCAAATTTTCAACATGGCCTTTTTGGGACCCCACCTCATGAACATTGGCACTGTCAATTCATTAATCAGGCTTGAAAGGTGAATTTGCACAATGACTGCAAAATCACCTTCTAGGCATGATTAATGGAATGACAGTTGCAGTGTTCATGAGGCGGGGTCCCAAAAAGACTTTGTAGAAAATTTGGTGAAAAAATTCCCAAAAATGGCAAAGTTATGAACATACAGTAAGTTCAAAATGCCATTGAAATACGTTATATGGCACTTACCTTTATTCTTCAGTTTGCAGTTCAGTTTTGAAGAGTATAGACTTGTCCTGGTCCACAGAAGATGACATCCTATGACCTCCAGTGGTAAGTATGGGGTAAGGGAGGATTGTGGGTACTCAATGAGAGGGTAGAGAAGGGTAAGGAGGACGGGGAAAAGACGAGGGACCATTTTCTTTTTTTCAGGTGTAAAAAAAATACATCGAAGGACTGTTTTTCTTTTTAGAAGAACAAGAAAAAGAATCAGCATTTATATAGTGCTTTTCATACACAATATATCCCAATGAGCAATCCAAGCAATGCTAGAGCAGCAGTGAAGTGACTGAATGTATAGTGACAGCCATATCGCACATCAGTACCTACACACAGCCTGGACAATTGCATGAACTGGTTTTAATGGGGAATATTGGCCAGGACACCAGGGAAACAGTCCCCTACTTACCTCTAGTGGAACCTTCATCATCCTGGCATTCTGCCATGATGGCTGCCTCAGTGGAGACAGAGGAGCTGATGGATGTGCTGGAGGCTGGGGAGCAGGTCTCCTTCCCTGCCTCACCTTTGCATGAGACCGATCTCTTTTATGATGCAGCTGAAGATACTGAGAAAACTTCTACTATTCCTAGAGAAAGAAAGGATTTGCTGTTAAATGACAGTCAAGGGAGTAATGCAAAAGGAATGGGACTGAATACTACCATTGCCAGTATTCAAACAAATAATCTTTCAGCTGATCACTTACAGGCATTACTGCAAGAAGAAGAAAAGCGACATGCTCTACACTGTCAGGAGCTCTCCAGAGCACTTTCTGTGGTATGCACAGAACTTGATGTGACCACACCCGACTCAGTAAAGTACTTGCTTGCAGCTGCAAGCCCATCACAATCTGCCATGAACAGCCATGTTGTGGCAAAAATAGATCTCATGATAGTCAACCAAGCGACCAATGTTGCCACACCCTTGGAACAAACCTCAGCAAAAGCAGCAGTCTTCTCAGCAGATGGACACATCGGGGAAGCACCAGGAATGGCAAATACAGATGCTACATCTAGCTTAAGACACTCCCCAACTTCTGGAATGGATAATCCAACTGCAGGACAATGGTCAGTTGATACAGCACTAAAAGGCACCAGCTGGATACAAACTGAGTCGGGTAAGTGGATCTCTGGTCCAACTCCAATCGACAATTCTCCACTGAAAGATCCTGTAATCACTTAAAGTTACCAAACAGCTAATGTACATAATGGTAATAATCATGAACAGTCTATGCAAGTTGAAAATATTATTCCTATGATTTCAGACTCCCCTCTAACTTTACCAGAGGCACTCCAGCTTACTAACAATCCTATACTCCCTTTTAATAACAATAGAGCACTGCAACAAGAAGCAGTGTCAAATATAGAGACTACTGTTTCAGATCCATCAGTGGCCTCTACTTCTAAGGAATTATCCTCTACGATACAAACAGCTATAACAGAGAGGCCCCCTGAAGCACCTTTAAACAGAATAAATAGAACAACTACCAGACCCTTTGCTTCATTATTTCACCAACATATCTACCCTGCTAGGAGATATAATACCATCAGACTCCTGTATAAAGGAGGTATGGATACACTCCCAGACTGAGAATGTGTTGCCAAAACTTAGTTTAAAGACTCTATGAAGTTTTTGCAAATGAAATTCATGCACTGATTCATGTCTCAGGTGGAACAACTATTGACATTAGCTTCAAGCTTAACGCAAGACTTCAGAGGTTTTCGTCTCAATTTCATACTTTAAAACAAACTCATTTATGGTCCCCCTTTGAGGCTATCCCTCTGACAAAGCCAGCTTATAAAACAATAACTGTTTTGTTTAGAAATGAGGGGGTCAGTTTGACTGATTCAACCTACTGGTTAAAACAAAGATGAAATGTGCTGCGTGCCCCAGAGGCAATTTTTGATACAGAGCACATTTGGACTGGGGGTGGAAGGTGAAGAAATGTTGCATTCCTCAGATGTTGGTTATGTCATTTACCTAACTGTTTCTTTCTAGGCAGATACAGGGGAGTTCTATTATACACAGGCCAATCAAAGGTCTGCTACAAATGTGGATCTACAGCCCATCTAAGTAATATCTGTGACCAAGTCAAATGTACCTTCTGTCAGGAACTAGGCTATACCAGTGGTCACTGCCTAAAAGAACCAACATGTAATCTTAGGCCATACTTATCAGAGTTGTTCCTGGGCAGTTCACAACCAAGCAGACCCTTCAGATGATGCAGAACAACACCTTTTAATTGTTATTGCACAAAGAGCCACTTTCCCTAGAGTTAGGATTACAGAATTCCTACTCCTCCTCCCCCAGAACAGGAGCAGCAGCCAGTAGTGAATTTAATAACAGAACAAACAGGAGAAGATTTGACAGACAGTATAGCAGTAGAGATGCAGTGAATTTAAATTCTGCCTGCGGGCACTTCGCATTGGCACTTTGCTACGCAGAGTGCCCATAGGAAAGGTTCACTTCGTCTTGTTATTATTACTTCGCATTGTCATTCCACCTTAAATGAGAAGATGGTAGAATGACAACAATATTGGCAGCACTCCACCCACACAGTCACCAGAATTAATGTACAGCCCCAAAGTGCTAGTGTCGTGTGTCCAGAAAACTCCCCAGGGCTGACAAAGTGAAATGAGAGCATAACAAGAAATGCAAAGTCTCCCAAAATTAATGGCGCACTCAGTCATGTGTGTAGTGGTCACCCACAGTCACCAGAATTAATGTGCATCCCCAAAATGCTACTATCTTGTGTCCAGAAAATTCCTCAGTGGTGACAAAATGCTACTGTCTTGTGTTCAGAAAATTGCCTTGTGCTGACAAAGTGAAATGAGACCGTAACAAGAAATGCAGTCTCCCAGAATTAATGGTGTACTGCAAATGCACAGACAGATTAAAATTGTGCTGCGCACTAAAGGGATGCATATGAAATGGCACAACAACACCTAACTGGTGCTCACAAGTCATATATCCAAATCTGGAAAGGAATACCTTTTGCCAGTTGGGGGATTAGTGCATGGCAGTAACAATCCACTACCAGTAAAGATACCACAAAGCAGTATAAAAAATGAATGCAGGTGTGGTGGATAGCAGGTTCACACTGCTGCAATTATTCTGTGGCACAATAAAAGGAGTCTGATTTAATGGCACGCAACGCACACACAGTCACACACACACACACTACAAGTAATGTGTAGCAAATTGAAAACCTTTAGTAATATAACCAAATGTTTTAAACAGACAAATTATACACTGCTGCATTACAACAATCTGCAAAAAAATTTCAAGAATTACTGAAAATATTACTGTGTGTACATTAACACAGTTATACAAGAAAAATATAACCAAAACAGAAAGACTGCGTTTTTCTCCCCGTTAATGTACCTACACCACAAATACACCACTCCCCCAAAGCACACTTCACAGTACACAGACTGACTGTTCTAAATGAACATTCAAAATCCACACACAACAATAAGCACTCGATGATATGAGCACAGAAGGATTTCCTACAATTGATGTATTAAATTTGGAGCAAAACAAGTTACTCAAAAAGGCATTTTAAAAAGCTTTTAGAGGTTTTGAATCTCAGAGCTCTGAGAGCAAACTGTCTCCAGCTACCACTACACAAACACTTCCCAGGCCAGAATTGAGGCTGTGCAGAACAATCTAGAGCCTATGAGACCTGCAATCCCATGAATCACTGCAGAATTTCATTTGGAGCTCAATTACAAGGTGAAGTGAGGCAAATTACATTGATTTCAATGTGTTTCATATTAAAATTGGTGGAGAAGTGGTTTGAGGAAGGCAGAATAATGCACAGTCATTGGTTTCAATGGACTTTGTGTTCCTCATTATGAAGCAAAGTACTCCACTTCACATTGTGCAGCACACCGCAGATTCCGCATTACTCCGTGAATCACTTCACGGTGTGAATTGGGGCCACTTCACCCACCACTACTTACAGTACTGTAACTCACATGCTGTACAGGAAGGAACGTAAATGCCTATGGCTGTACTTCCCCGATGAGCTGTAGCACAAAACTCCCCAACTTAAAATCTCTTATTAATGAATACAGTGGTGGGGTGGTGAAGCCTGGAGAGATACTACAAAACAGGCTTACAATACATCCAAGTAACTAGTAAAAATATTAATGTTATGATTCATGTTGTGATCGTGAATCATGATTTGTGACAACATTTGTGACTGTGATGATGAAGAACATGATTCGGTGTGAGATAACTAATATGGAACTGCATTGGGAACACAAATGTCTACAGCTGTTCTTCCCTGATGAGCTGTAGCACAAAACTCCCCAACTTAAAAACTCTTATTAATGAGTACAGTGGTGGGGTGGTGAAGCCTGAAGAGATACTACAATACAGGGTTACAATACATCCAAGTAACTAATAAAAAAATGTATTTTGTGATTCGTGATGTCACGTGATCATGAATCGTGATTTGTGACTGCATTTGTTACCGTGATGATGAAGAATGTGATTTGTATCACGAGTGACTCATGATGATGGTCCTGACTTAAAAATGCATATTAATGAGTACACTCTTCATGCAGAATTATGCACCACACCAGTCCAGTTCTCTGAAGGGAAGCCAAAGAAAAAAACGTGACTTAAGTTACAGATGGAGATTGGGCCCTAAAGAGATGCAAATGCACAGACAGATTAAGATTGTGCTGTGCACTGAAGAGATGCAGGTGCAAAGGCACAACACCTAACCAGTGCTCACCATCAGAAATTCAAATCTGGAAAAAAATACCTTTGCCAGTTGGGCGGGCTGCGGGGGGGGGCAGTGTACTGCAGTAACAGTCACTAGTACTAGTACCAGTAAAGATACCACAAAGAAGTACAAAAATCATGCAGCTACAGTAGACAGCAGGTTCACATTGCTGAAATTACTATGTGGCACAATAAAAGGTGTCTGATTTGATGACATGCGTCACACACATACTCACACACACACTAAGTAATGTGTAGCAAATTGAAAACTTCAGTAATATATTTATTCGCTTAACGGGTAAGCACACTGGAAACAAGTTCCTTTTACAGGTGCGACCCACATATATTGCATACAGACAATACATAATCAAACATACATATACAATGCAGCAAATTGCAGACAAAAATGTCTTTGTTACGTATAAAATTCATTAAAAAAAAAAAAATTCATAAAAAACAGTTACAATTAAATTGAGATTCGAAATACATCCTTAATGCATCGGCAAACTTTTTGACAGAACACAACCACCTAATATCTTGAGGAATTTCATTCCAAATGAATGGAGCAATATAAGCAAAGGATCTTTGTCCACTTTTAGATTTCATAAAAGGAATCTCGAGAAACCTACTGTCTGACCTATGTCTAGAATAATGACCATCAATATATGGTCTCAAAAACTTTGAAATACTATGTGGAATTCCAGAGTCCATAACTTTATATATGAACTTGGCCACACAGTATTGGAAATTTAATGAAACCGGTAACCAGCCCATTTCTTTCAAAATCACACAATGATGAGATGACTTAGAACAATTCTAAAGCAAACTTAGCTATCAAGGAAGTAAAGTGGATTTCTTTGAAATCACTGTCGCAGAAGCAGTGTCAGTAATCATAGCTGCATAGTTCACAATAGGAAGTAAGCAGCAATTAGAAATAACCAGCCTAGACTCAGGAATAAGAAATGAACGGATTCTGTACAAAGAACCTAATCTACAATGTATTCTTTGAGGTAACCTCAAAAAATGAGATTCATAACTTAGATGAGAATCTAGTAATACCCCAAGATATTGAAATGTATCAACATAGTCAAACAGTAATCCATCAAGAGATTTAACTTCCAAAGTACCAACCTCAGATCTCAGTCTAGGTGGGGTACCAAAACCATCACCTTTGTCTTAGATTTGTTTAAGAGTAATTTACAGGCCATAAGTGAAGACTGAAAATTGCACATTTCCTCTGTTAAAGAAACACCTAGCTCTCCAAATGACAAACCCTGCGTATAAATTACTGCATCATCAGCGTAAAGTGTTAGAGAAGCATTATTAATCACACTTACTAGTTGATCAAAAAACAAAGAAAACAAAAGTGGCCCCAAAATAGAACCTTGTGGAACCCCACACTTAACCATTACAGAGTCTGATAAAGCACCCCTATATTTAACCCTTTGAAACCTATTTGTTAAATAATCCTCGTCCAGTCCAAGAAAGACTCACCAACTCCCAATGACCCAAGTCTAGAAATCAACAATTGGTGATCAACTGAGTCGATCATTTGATCAAGTCCACGAACACGGCACCTGGCCAGACACCCTTTATCCATGTCATTAAGTACCGCGATTCGTGAACTCGACCAAGGCAGTCTCAGTACTCCTTCCCTTCTAAAACCATGTTGGTTCTGAGACAATAATCCAAAGCGATCCACATACCCAATCAACTGATTGTAAACTATTCTTTCCTGAACTTAGCTAAAGCAGACAAGATAGAAATAGGTCTGTAGTTACAAAACTCATGTTGTGAACCAGATTTAAATATAGGAGTGACCAAAGTATGTTTCCATATATTAGGTATAGTACCTGTAACAAAAGACAAGTTGAAAATAATACTAACTGGAAGTGCTATAACCGAGGCAGCATCCGCTAATAAACTAGGACATAAGCCATCAGAACCAGCTGAGCTGTCCCTCTTAATACAATGCAACAATCTCTACCTCCTTCGGAGTAGTAGTCCTTATACAGTTTAGGATTAACTGTAAAATCTTCAGTCAATCCCAAGTAGTTCACCTTGGACTGGTCACTAAAGGAATCAGACAATTTAGTAAATTTCAAATTAAACTGTTAGCTATCTTCAGTGGACAAGACAACAAGTCACCATTCAACCTCATTGAACCTGGTTGACAAACATTAGGCCTTATGAAATTATTAATTGTTTTCCAAAAAGTAGTAGCGTTAGATAACCCTTCACATTGTTTATGACGAATATAGTCTGTTTTAGCCTTCCTTATCTTAGCCTTACATTGGTTCCTTAAAGTCCTATACGCATGATAACCAGAAGCAGAATGGTTCATTTTATACATTTTCCAGGCCTTGTCTCGTTGTCTCATAAGTTTAATCAAAGGAGGTGTTAACCACCCATAAGTTTTCCCTCGGACCCTTCTTTTAACAAGGGGAGCTAACTGGTCCAAAACATGTAAACTCAGTAATGAAAAATGCAATGCAGAATCCACATCAGGGATAGAATATAAAAGACCAATCTATTTTACCCAACTCTGTACAAAAAGAATGTACATCAAATTTAGAAAAAGATCTCGAAATCCTTATAATTGGCTTAGACTTCTTCAGTCCCCCATGCTTCCAAATACAGAAGACTGGATGATGATCACTTAACGAATCAGAGGTCAAACCACATTTTATCATATTAATAGGTCTATTTGTTAATATCCAGTCCAGCAATGTGTGATTTCCTGATCTATTATTGTGTCGAGTGGGCAAAGTAATAATCTGTTGTAAACCAGACTGAGACAAGACCGTATTTAACTGTTATATCTGAACCCATCCAATTTAAATTAAAATCCCCAGTAGTATTAACTCTGTAGAAACCCCAGTATTCAAAGCGCTTACAAGTTCTTGAAGCTTGATTTGCTACCATTAGGTGGAAGATACACACAACAAATAGTTAATTTTTGACAGATCCCAACAATAACTGAATAGTAATATGTTCACAATATTCCAAATTACTGTTAAATATAGTGGTCTCATTTACCATTAAATATTCCTTAACATAAAACAAAACCCCACCCCCCTACCAGTGGCACGATCCTTTCTAAAAGTTTATAAGCAGGTATACAAAGTTCAGTATCAAGAACAGGTAAGGTTAACCAGGTTTCAGTCAGTGCCAGAACATCCGGATTATATAAACTAATCCATGACTCCACCTCATGAAATTTAGATGTTAGCTTAATACATTAAAATGCATAATTTTGAGGCCATATGAATGCTGCAAAAAATCACTATCTGCCATATCGCTTGTTAAAGGACCAGGGTGTTTCAACATTGCCAGATCGAATTAGCAAGAGAAAGCAATGTAACCAGGTTCTTATGCAAACAGGCAGAACACATTTCCGTGTCTTATATTTCCTAACACTGTAACCCAAGTTATAACACATGTATTTAACCTTTACACCAAATAAATGACTATAATTAGGAATAAACAGTTGAGTCTGGAACTCCAGAATCTGATTATTTTCATACGTTCTAAAGTCATTATTAACACACATAAAACAAAATAACCCATCAGTACACAAAACACATAGTGTATAGGCTACACACAACAATATCCCTCTGTTAATCATAACTAATCTATAGGTACAAACCCAAAAGAAATGATTAACTCTAAGCAAGATATTACAAACTCTAGTAGCCCAGTCCGTCCCCGGTCTGACTCCGGTCAGACTCCTCTCTTCACTTTGCCGTCCCACTTAGCTGCTGCCGCTTTGACGCTGCACCACAACAATCTGCAAAAAATGGCAAGAATTATTGAAAATATTACTGTGTGTACATTAACACAGTTATACAAGAAAAATATCACCAAAACAGAAAGAACTGCCTTTTTCTCCAAGTTAATCTACCTACACCACAGATATGCCCCTCCCCCAAAGCACACATCCACTGTCTCTCAGTACACAGAGTGAATGTCATACATTAACATTCAAAATCCACACACAAACAATAAACACTTGATGATATGAGCACAGGAGGGTTTCCTACAATTGACGAACTAAAGATTCAGCAAAAAATATTACTCAAAAAGGCTTTTTTAATCGCTTTTAGAAGGTTTGAATCACACAGAGCTCTCACAGCAGACTGTCTCCTATAGCTTCCTACACACACTATCCCAAACTGAGGCTGTGCAGAACAATCTAGAGTCCATGTGACCTGAAATCTCATGAATCACTGCAAAATTCACCTTTGAAGCTTAAAAACAAGTCAAAGTGAGGCAAAGCACATTGTTTTTAATGTACTTCACCTTAAGAATTGGTGGAGTAGTGGTTTGGGAAGGCGGAATAATGTGAAGTCATTCATTTCAATGGACTTCGCGTTACCCATTATAACACAAAGTACTCCGCTTCGCGTTGCGGAGCACTCCGCAAATTCACTTTCACTCTGCGAATCACTTCATGGAGCAAATTGGTGCCACTTTGCCCACCACTATATAGCAGTCATGGAGCAGGAATCCCCCCATCCCCACCCAGAGAGTATCCCTCGATAGATCCTACAACCATGCCACCCCCCCAAACAACCTACAGTTAAGAGTAAAAGGATAACCAGGCATAGTCAGACCCAGAATCAGCCAGCCCCAAAGATGTCAAAAATCATTGAGCTGCCTTTATCTAATAGGTTTGACACTTTTCAAAATATTTCTGAGATGTCTGATGCTGACTCTAAGGACTCTCGCCTTTGGGTCCTCTCAACCTGACCCCATAGCTGGTCAGGATGACAGTGCCCTGATTTCTCAGAAAGCTGTGAAAAAGCAAAGGAAGACCCATAAAGCCAACAAACAATCTCCTTGATAAATGTTAAGCAGAGAGGATTAGTTTCTTTCCCTCCAAATGAAACTTAGTTCCATGACACAAACACCACTAGCCATAGACACTGTCAATGTGAACAGCATAAAGAGCTGTAGGAAAAGACAAATAATTATATCTTACCTACTTTCCAGTTCCTTTGATATTTTACTTTTACAAGATACAAGATTGCACACTATAGCAGAAATCAGTACAGCAATCAAAACATGGCACGTAGGCCCCTCATACTGGTCAATAGGGATGGACACCTTATCAGGGGTGGGCATACTATTTAGGAATAAAATACAAGCTCATTTAATAAAACTTATTGATCTTCTGCTGGGAAGGGCTTTAGTTTGAGACATAAAAATCAATCAGGAATATTATAAACTTAAAAATATCTATGCACCACAAACAAAAACAGACAGAATAAGCTTATTTCAGGCTACACAGGTGTATCTGTACTCATCCTATTTTGTAATATTAGGGGAGACTTTAACTGTGGAATGAATACCCAGGATAGAGGAAAAAATACAAAAAACAAGAAAATATTCTGTGACATGTCTACCTTAATGAGCATCGTCCAGGACTCAAACCTGATTGATGCATACATGTCTTGTCACAACACACCTGCACCTACTTTTCAAAAAGGAACACTAGCTACAAGAAT
The DNA here is from genome assembly GCA_016271365.2 of Neoceratodus forsteri. Lineage (NCBI taxonomy): Eukaryota > Metazoa > Chordata > Ceratodontiformes > Ceratodontidae > Neoceratodus > Neoceratodus forsteri. Next base: position 310,335,837 of record CM028134.1, on the reverse strand, counting down.
TGATTTTCTTTTCATAACACCATCACTGCATATCTCTTCCACGTCAGTAGAAGAGGTCAAGTTTTCAGACCATAAACTTCTCAAATTACAGTTAGGTTCTTTAACAACTCTTAAACAAGGTCCTGGCTCATGGAAATTTAACTCCTCTCTATTATTTAAACCAGAAGTTTTGCAAAGAATACTATATTTTCTGACTACAAAAAAATCCATAATAGAAATTTATGGCAATCCTGCCACCTGTTGGGAAGATACGAAGCAAGACCTAAGACTACTATTACAGTTAGTAAGTAAATCATGCAAAAATAATGACTATGTACAGTATCTTCGACACAAGCAAAAATTACAAAAATTACAATCCCTTACTAGAACTACTACACATAACTTTACCAGTCAAATCAGCAAATTAAACATGAAATGCAAACATTTTACTTAAGACAGCAGGAAAGCAAAAATAAACAGCAATCCTTTTCACCCAGGGGAAAACAGAAGTGATTTGTCCTTTCTTACATTGTAAAAATAGAATTAGAAATAAATCTATCACACATTTATATGACCAGAACGGTACGGTTTATTCAGATAGTCATAATTTACTATGGATAGTGACACGACATATTGAAGGATTATTTAACAAAACCCACACTGAAATGAAAAGTTTTTCTGAATCTTCACTCTCCTTTCAGGCACCAACATGTCCTACCACATTTTGGATAGCCTAACAATAGATATTCCCCATCTCGAAATAGAAACCGAAATAGAATCCCTAAAAACTAATAAAGCCCCTGGTATGGATGGGCTAACACCAGAATTATATAAAATCAAATTTCAAAGCAATTAGCATTAGCCTTTAATTATATGTTACAAACCAATAGCATCCCACTGCACATGTTGGAAGGCATGTTGATTTATTTATTTAAAAATGGGGACAGAAAATATTTTACTAACTGGAGACCTAAAAGTTTATTAAATACCGATTTTAAAGTACTAACTAAAATTCTTAACAACAGGCTACTACAAGTAGTTATCCACTTGATTTCACCCACACAATCATGTTCAATACCAGACAAAAAAATGGTAGACTACCTTGCTGTCTTGATGGAAATTATAGAGCATGATAAAAGGATAGGTACTGAAGGTTTTATCCTCTCTTTGGATCAAAAACAAGCCTTTGATGCAGTTAATCATCAGTACCTATGAGATACTTTACATCACTATGGTATCCCTAATAGATTTATTAACTGGATACAAAGCCTATACCACACAGCCACAGTCACTCCACAAATCAATGGCTGTTATGGCCCCATGATACACATACAAAGAGGAGTCAGACAAGGGTGCCCTCTCAGCCCCTTGCTCTATGTATTCAGTATTGACCCCTTACTTAGATCCCTAAATTCATCTTCATATACTAGACATGTACAAATTGAATCATATACAATCTCATACACTACAATAGCCTATGCTGATGATATAATCCTCATAACCAAGAATGCAGCATCAATATTAGAGGGCATGAATACATGCGATGAGTTTAGTAAACTATCAGGACCATCATTAAACTTACAAAAATGCATAGGCAGATAACTTGGGAAATCTGATGACCCTCTAGTGGAAATTGCAAATATAAAAATTACGGTGAATCCCATTACTATTCTGGGCATTCATTTTGGATCAGGAGAAATAGGATTACTAAACTGGGAACCTAAAATAGACCGGGGTGCAGGATGGTACCAAACTGGAATAGATAGAATATGAATAAATCAAAATGAATACATTTAATTGAAACCTTTCAGTTATCTGTCTTCTTATTTGTAAGTTACCTATTCTCCCCCCAAAACCCTGGAAACCACAATCTATAGTATATTCTTTCAGGCAGGCTGGAGAAGTAGGTTGAACACCTTAAAATGCAATATACTTTATCTCCCTGTAAAACAGGAGGGATTACATATGGTAAATCACTTAGTTTTTTTTTATAGTACTGTACATATATTGTAATAAACCTTAAGACCACTTCTTTTGCAACATAGGAAAGCCTGAACACCTCTGTATAGCCTTTCCTGCAAAATCTGGTTCACACAGTGGAGTAGCAACACCCTCTGTATAATTAAATTCTCCCAGTTACCTTCCCCATACCTTAGGGAGGTCTTTGTCAAACTTAAAAGCTGGAAAATTTCTGGTGGCATGGTTACTACTATGATAGGAAAGCTACTTTATAAACACATAATACACAGTCATTTTACTGAATCAGTAGCCTTTCCAAAATGACCTGTATATCTCCTTCCATCCTTACTGGAATTACTAAATAAACCAAGAATACCAGGGAAAATGCATGACATGCATTGACTCTGCTGTCATGGTAAGCTCAATGTGAAAGCAAACCAGAAACACAAACAGATGCAGGAACGCCTGTGTTCCAGACCTTCTTGCCAACAACAGCTGGAGACAATCACTCACTTATTTTTTACTTGCAATTAAATTTCAGAGTTTTTTGGAAATTTACAGGTAGACAGTGGAAGGTCAAATGTTTGAGAAGGTTAATGATGATATACTCCTATATGGACATTTTGAAAAATCCTGGAGATTTTAGGATAAGAACATTTTGAATGTCATTTTTACAGTTATAAAATGGTTTATTTGGAACTCCAGATGCCTATATACCCTACAAAAAAATACATCTCCCATACAGAACTTTTACAAAAAATGACCTTAGAATTAAGATTTATTTATTTATCAGACTTAAAAAACAAAACACAAAGAGATGTATTACAGTCCTTGAAAAATCTTCCCTGGATCACAGATTCAGATGCCCCAGTTACTTGAATAAAAATTCCTTTCTTAAATTTGTTTTTATCCAGGGTACAGAAAGGAATAACTCAAAGGTATTTTTATAACTTGAACAATATAGAATTATAATTTATTTAGTTATGGAAAAACTATGCAACCATAAACAGATTTCAGAATGTTAATTTTCCTTCTTTTGTATATAATGTATGTTCTCAAGGTTTCATTTTTTTTCTTTTTCTTTGTTCTTTTGGAATTGTATGTAATACCTCTATTGTATGATCTCACTAAAAATGTAATTCCCCTAGTCTGACGTAGGGGTCACTGTATTGCTCCTGGTCGGGAAACAGATGGAAGTCAGTCAGATGGATGAAACAGATGGAGAAGGACACCATGAGTCTATTACTGTGCAGAACCATATCATTTTCTATAGTTCAATGGATATACCGGAAAGTACTGTTGAAGATGCAATCCGAATGGAGATGGAAATCACTACTGAAGCTCAGGTATCTGGAATGGTGGAAACGGATTTGTCAGACCCAACATGGAGGCTGAAAACTGAATTGTCAGCTTATGGATGTGCCTGATGTGGGACCAAAGGATCCAGAGGTGAGCGAAGCCTCGCATAGTGCACTGCTGCAGGACAGGCAGCAAATACATGAGAGGCCGCAAAGTTATTTACCGACAGACCGGGATCAGACCAAAGTAGCAAAGCAATGGTCTGAGATGGAATGACTGGACTTCTGGTCACCAGAGTGAGTGTTGAGGGCCACCGGATGGATCTTATCACCGGACGACAGATGCTGGCTCCTGGGATATCCTTCTACCACCTAGGACATTCAAGTCTTGACAAGTACAAGAGTCAGGGAGCAGATACAACCCCAAACAGAGAGTGCTCCAGTATCAGGGGTTACTACTCTGCTAGACAAATCACTGGCTATGGAGAATGCATAATCCAACTACAGACAGCGTACCTGTGGATTGTCAAACTGCAGCAAACATGACAGGTACAGTTGCAATTAATTCTGCCATTCTTTTGAATGTACCTACGGATCAAGAAAATAGAATGGGGGTGATGAACTAGTTAATTGGAACACTGACTCTCACACTGCAATTAATGACAAGGAAAACAATCGGATGCCCAGAGCATCTACATCATGGGCCGATATTGCAGATGGGAGTCAGATAGTAACCACACAAGAACGGTCAAAAATGAATCCCCCCGCCAACCAGGGTGGGGCTAGGCCTCACAGCAACACTAGGCATAGAATGGCAGACCTCTTCTTGAATTTTGGCAAACCCAGGGCCCAAAGGAATGCTGTAAGACTTAAATATATAGGTGGTTTGGAGTTTCCTTCTGACAGGATTTATGTGGCTAGAAGACTACTCAAAGAATCTATTAACTTTTTAGCCTCTGATATATTTGCCCTCATTCATATTTCTGGGGATATGATTTTTGATGTTTCTTTCAACACCCCAGCACAGTTGGAGAAATTTTGGATGAAACATAATAATTAAAAGCATATTACTTTATGGTCCCCTTTTATAGCCATACCATTAACCAGACCATCAGTTAAAACTATTGCAATTCTCTTTCAGAATGAAAACATACACATTCAGGACATTCTGTATTGGGTAAAACAGAGGGCAAATGCTCTTGAATGACCCACCCCGATATTGGGCAGTGAAACTATTTGGACAGGGGGATGGAAACTTAGAATAAAACTCTGTATGACTGAAGAAGGACCTGTGCATTTGCCTAGTTATTATTACCTTGGACTGGATAATGGCTTTTGCTTTTATCTAGGACAGCCCAAGACATGTCATAGGTGTGGCTCTTTTGCACATATCAGTTATGTTTGCAACACTTTAGTTTACAGTTTCTGCTTACAAATTGGACATCCCAGTAATTGTTGTCAAAGCCCGCCAAATGCAATCTTTGTGAGGAAATGGGACATCTTTTCCTCCAGTGTTCTTGGGCTGTGCATAATAAAGGTACATTTTGGGACCAGGATGACACTGTGCATGTGGCTCAGGAAAAACGAATTGCAGCTTCTACCCTACAAGCCCAATCCTTAAGTGAGGTACAGTTGGCTCCTGTTAACAATAACCCTGAGGAAACTGAGGACACTTTAATAAATGACCCACAGAATGATCCAGACACTGCTCAGATGGAAGAGCAACAAATTCAGGATGCTGAAATACTTTCTCAACCACCAACAGATTATTTCTTACCTGCCAAAGGGAAAAGGCATTCTTCACACAATATTTCTTAATCAAAAATACCCAAACAACTGGATGAAGCTCCCTGCTCTAATAAATATTCAGCCCTATGGGATCCATCAGCTGAAGTGGAGGAAGACTAAATCCTCCCTTACAACCTCACAACCTGATATCTCTGATGTGGATGGTGAGCTAGCAGTGAAGCCAAAGATCAAGAAAAAGAAGAAGAAGAAAGCTTAAAGTATTTCCTAGAAACACAGAAACACAAAATTTGATGGCAGATAAGGACCGATTGGCCCACCTAGTCTGCCCATTTCCCTACCTGATGGATAAGCTGCAGATTCTAGTTATCCAACAGCTTACTTCCTCCTACTCCCCATTAGAATTGCTTTATGTCTGTCCCATGCATTCTTGAATTGTCCCACTGTTGTTGACTCCAAAATCTCCTCAGGAAGGCTATTCCAAGCATCCACAACCCTCTCCATGAAAAAATAATTCCTAACATTACCTCTGAGCCATTCCCTGCCATCTTCAAATTGTGCCCCCTTGTTCTTGCACATTTCTTTTTCTGAAAGATGCTACCCTTTTGGACTTTATTAATTCCCCTGAGGTACTTGAAAGTTTCTATCATGTCCCCCCTCTCCCTCCTTTCCTTGATGGTATACATATTAAGCTGCTTTAGTCTCTCTCTCTTCATATGTCTTCTGGTGCAGACCCTGCACCATTTTGGTTGCCCTCCTCAGAACAGCCTCCACTCTGTCTATGTCTTTGCGGAGATGGGGTTTCCAGAACTGCACGGAGTACTCCAGATGGGGTCTCACCAACTGTCTGCACAGAAGTATAACAACTTCCTGTTTTCTACTGTTGATGCCTCTCCCTATGCATCCCAGTATCCACCAGCCCTCCATATTGCCTTCTCACATTGCTTGCCCATCCTAAAGTCATCTGATATAATTACTGTCAGGTCCCTTTCAATTTTTATTGTTGTAAGTATCTCACCCTCCCGCCCCCCATTGTGTGCTCTTCCACTGGGTTTTTGTTTCCCAGGTGCATTGCCTTGCACTTCTTTGCATTGAATCTGGACTGCTGTACATGTGGCCATTCCTTCAAACCTTTAAGTCCCTTTTCATCCTTTCCACCCCACCTTGGGTTACGATCCAGAAAATGATAGATGTGGAACCGTGAAGGGTGCTGTTTCTGGATGTTACACTTCAGCAGCAAGACCTTAGGATCAGAGTGGTATATGCACCTCAGACTAAGATGCTTAGAAGAGACTTTTTCTGGTTTATACAACCTTATTTCCATACACATAGAAAATAATCCTGGGGGAAGGGAGGATTTTAATTGCCCTCAAGAATTGGCAGACAAGACCAGTAAAACTACAAAATTATTCTGTGACATGACTACATTAAAAGCAGTTCTAAGCACGGCAGATAGCACAGGGAGATCATACCTACCACAATGCTGAACTGTCTTAGAGAATTGACTATTTGTTTGTTTCCAAACACTGGACAATTCTTACTGCATGTACAAATCCCACAGCCAATTCAGACCACCTAGAATTGAACATAGGGTTAGGGCAACTGCAGAAAAATAACATAGGCCAGGGGTATTGGCATATCAATAATGAGTTGCTCACTGTGGCAAAAATACAAGATGATACCATTGATTTTCTAACAGCCAGAGCTACTCTAGTGTCATGGTACAAGACAGTAGGTGAATGGTGGATAGATTCAAAAAAATCTGCCCAACTCCTATACCAACAAGCATTTGTCAATGCCGAATGTTGCTTGCTTGTATGTGCTGTTTAGGTATTTGGAAGTCATTGGAGCGCAAATATTGAAAATTCGCGAACTTACGAGCGTGCATAGGAACTGCTCAACGCACATTCATGAAACAGTCATTTTTAGGAATTTTTTCACCAAATTTTCAACATAGCCATTTTAAGACCTCTGCTCATGAACAGTGTCACTGTGATTTTCTTAATGTGTCCCATACGTGGATTTCGCACACCGACTGCACCATTGAGCGCTACATGGGCGGAAACATGTTTTGGGCAAGATGTGAAAATGAAATCTGTACTGCTCATAAGGAGGTGTGGTAAAATGGCAATGTTGGAAATCTGGAGTGAAAATATTGAAAATTCGCAAACTTACAAGCTTGCGTAGGAACTGCGCAATGTACGCTCGTAAAACAGTCATTTTTAGGAATTTTTTCACCAAATTTTCAACATAGCCATTTCAAGACCTCTTCTCATGAACAGTGTCACTGTTATTTTCCTAATGTGTCCCATACATTGATTTCACACACCGAATGCGCCATTGTGCACTACATGGGCGGAAACACATTTTGGGCAGGATGTGAAAAATGACAGCTGTACTGCTCATAAGGAGGTGTGGTAAAATGGCAATGTTGAAAATCTGGAGTGAAAATATTGAAAATTCATGAACTTATGAGCGTGTGTAGGAACTGCGCAATGCGCGCTTGTAAAACCGTCATTTTAGGAATTTTTTCAACAAATTTTCAACATAGGCTTTTTGAGAGCCCACCTTATGAACACTGGCAGTGTCATTTCATTAATCAGCCCTGAAAGGTGATTTCAAGCAGTGACGGTGAAATCACCCTTCGGGTCCGATTAACGCCATGACAGTGCAAGAATTCATGAGGAGGGGTCCCAAAATCCCCATGTTGAAACTTTGGCCCAAAATTCCCAAAAATGCCTGAGATATGCAACAAAGTTGAAAAAAACCAATTTATTCCATTATACAGCTTACCGGCATTTCCTCGGTTCGTGGTCGGCTTTGAAGAGTGCAGACGTGTTCCCAGTCCACTGATGATCATCGTGCCAAGCTCCAGAGGTAAGTATGGGGTGGGGGGTGTGGGGAGGAAGGTGCGAGGGTGGTGTGGTGGGGTCAGTGAGACTGCCAGTGACCGCTTTTTTATTTACAGTTTTTTTTTTTTAATTAAGACGACGCGGGATGTTTGCCATGTTGGGTGGGCTCCCAGCGTGGCAGCTGGAAAGGCTGTTTGGGGGGGCTGGAGCTGACGGGGGAATTGGGCACCTCCATTGGCCATAACAAGATTTGCCACACTGGGGTGGACTCCCACCATGGCACCTGGAAAGATTTTGGGGGAGCGTGCAGCCGTGAAGCCAATGGGAGATTGGGCACCCCCGTTTGCTATAACATTTTTTGCCATGCTGGGGTGGGCTCCCAGCATGGCACCTGGGCAGCTTTTGTTGTGGGGGCATGGAGCCGACGAGGGATTGGGCACCCCCGTCAGCCATACAGTGTGTGGGATGGAGGAGTGCATCAGCACGCAATATGCTTGCTTGCATACGTCTGCGTGTGTGTGTGTGTGTGTGTGTGTGTGTGGGGAGAGCTCTGCTCACTGAAGCAGAGCTCTCCCTTTCAACTGTATGCCACTGCATTTTCGACTGCTGTCATAGACAGCTGCAGCGGTCATTGGAGTAACTGCGGCCACGCCTGCAAACTCAGTGACTGAATTGGAAGACGGGATGCCACACCTCTGAAAACTCGGATGATGGCACTATGTTTCTTGCACATGTATGCAAGCAACATAAAAATGGAACAAACAGAAGGGACACAAGTCTTATCTTGAGTTTTTATCCCTTAGGAAAAAGCTATTTAAATGAATATTACTGCAAAACATTGAACGAGTGGATAGATCAAAATATATCAGTAATATAAAAACAGAAATGAGGAACTCTTTATATAATAGGGCAAGATCCTTAAAAATGGAACAAATGGTAGGTACACAAAGAGCAAAATCTTCCCTGGACATTTTTAAAGATTGCACCAAAAGGGTACAGAGAAAAGCATGGGGTGCGATCAGGGACCACAATGGTTTGATACACACAGATTTCAAGACTATTTTAGATATTATTTTATAGCACTTTTCTTCCTATTTTGGTGCTCTGGTCCAAATTGAGGGAAATATACATGATTTTTTAACCCACACTGGCATAAGCCCTTTAACACAAGAAGTATAGGAGTTAACTACCCCAATCTGCGAGAACAAAGTCCGATGGGCTATACATAAATTAAAAGGAAATATGACCCCTGGACCTTACAGTCGAAGCCCTAACTTCTATAAAACATTTCAAGATATTTTGACCCCATTATTGGTCAAAATATTTAATGATATTTTGTTAAATTTGGATATACAGGAACCATTGGCTCAAGTTTTCTTAATACTGTTACATAAAGAGAGAGACAGATTGGACTTAGCCAATTGGAAACCTATTTCTTCATTAAAGGTGGACTTTTAAATACTTTCTATGATACTATGCCATAGATTGGAACAGGTAGCCCAAACATTACTATCCCCACAACAGACTTGTATCATGCCAGGTAGAAGGCTGAGAGATAATCTATTTTGCTTAAGAGAAACCTTCAGCAGGGAACATAGGGGGAAGTTACTGGGATATGTCCTAGCATTGGACCAAGAAAAGGCCTTTGATGCTGTTTCTCATGATACACTATTTCAATTCTGAGACACATATTGGATTCCAGATACCTTCATTAAGTGGTTACCTTTGTTATATGCACAAACACATTTTTTTCCAGTAATAAATGGCACTATTGGTTGGAAAATCAACATTAAAAGGGGGTAAGGCAGGGATGCCCTCTCAGACCCCTCTTTTACACCTTTTGTATTGACATTCTAGTTAGAAAATTACACATTAATATGGGTTTTCAGGGTATTTTAATATCACCTACTACTCCACCTTTGAAAATTATGGCATATGCAGATTACTTATGTCTGTTCCTACGACATGAACTGGAATGCATCCCTGAAATCTCTGTTCTCCAAAATTACTCTGCAGTAACAGAAGCAAGGATAAATTTACAGAAAAGTGTAGCACTGACAATAGGAGATACCCATTTACAGGTAGGGGCCACAATAGGGGGCATAAAGAGTGTAGCTGGGGCAAATATTTTAGGGGTACACTTTGGTCCTAAAGATATGGAGATGGTGAACTAGCAACCGAAACTGACACTCTGTGAACAAAGAGTACTGACCTGGAAAAAAAACAAACCTCAAAGTTGAAAAGAGTGTATTTAGTTAAAACCTTTCTTCTCCCTATTCTATTGTTTATAGGGATTGTGCACCCCCCCCCATATCTTTGGTGGCTAAACTTTACAGTATATATTCTAGAACCATTTGGGGCAGTAAACTAAACCCAATAAAAAGAAACATTATGTGTGGGTCCATATTACAACAGGGCTTGGGTATGCTAAATCCATTATTATTTTTCCATACATTATTTTGGTTCTTTAATATAGTACCTTTACTAAAAAGGAATCAATAAGCCATGTTTACTCTGGAGAATGAATGGTTGAAGGTTTTGATAGCAAGCTGGTCTACCAATAACTGGTCATTCAAACTGTCATCTGACAATTTTCCGGACTACATTGTTACTACTATGAAAGAAATTAGACTTTGGAAAGTTCGGCTACAGGACTTACAATCCCTTCCAAGACACCTGGTTTATGAATAACTTTTACAGTAGCATTTCTTTCAACAAGTTATCCTTTATAAGGGTACTGTGCAGAATTTTCCTCAAACCATCAAACAGGTCATGCACCATAGAATCCCCAAGTATCTATGGGATACATATTGGCTTACAAGGTATGGGAAACTAGGCATCAAAAACAACAATAAACACAAGGAAACTGGAAGAACATTATTGCACTAGAGATCTTTGCAATACAGTCCAGGAAATGCAAGATCATTTGTTCTTTGAATGTCCCTATGTGGTTTTGTTCTGGACTATATTAGCATAGACAATACAAGACAATAACTTTGATAGCATGACCTATGTTGTCATAATATTGGGGCTTTATACTGAAAGATGGACCAAATACCCGTCTAGTACACTACGGCTTTTATGTAGCATTCTAAAATATCACATGTGGCAATCCAGATGCCACTGGACTCTACATCAAAAAGATATTACTCTGCAAGAACTAGTGCAAATTGTGATTGGACAAGTTCAACAAATTTATAACAAAGAGAAGTTGAAAGACTCTGGAAACACTTTGGGAAAATTATGGAAGTAACTATGGGATGGATGAAATAAAGTCATGTGAAAATTGGAAAAAAGAGGAAGAAAAGGAAAAGAAAAAAACATAATCAAAAAGGAAAAAAAAGGAAAACAAGACAGAAAAATGAAAGGAAGTGGACACTAAAAGAGAGAATAATAAGTAAAAATGGAAATTGAAGAAATACAGTAACATAGGGAACAAAATAGGAAACTGGCTCACAGAGAAGACAACAAAGAATAAACTGGCATTGTGAAGTTCAGTAAAAACCTAATGATTCACATTGGCCATGATGGAAAATATCTATATCTGAACTTTTCCCTGAAATTATGTTATGGCTTTTACATTATCATCCCTAGTATAGTGTGATTCCCACAATAAAAACTTCCCCTACTCATTTTGCAAAGAGTTCCTTGGGTTCTTTTACTTCCACTTAGACACCCACCAGGACAGCACCAGGATGGGTAGATGGGACCTTGGAAGGATGGCACACCCCAACAGTACAGCACCCCCCCTTAATACTGCACTCAGGTGCCAGCATTTAGAAAAGAGTCCAAACCTGGTGTGGGATGAGAATCCATAACCTTCTGGCCCAAAGGTGGATGTGCTACCAATTGAGCCATGCTGACATATTTTACAACAAAAAACAGAAGGAATTTCTTGACTTTTGGGACACTGGGAGTCATCTCCCTATTGTCCAACACTGCTGGGGGGGATTCTGGTACATGCAAACACGGGGATTGGGTCCCCCAGTGTCGGCTACTAGTAATAAAACAACAGGTTGCATGTGAGGAGGACATAAATAAAAATATGGGGATGGCTATCGGAGGGTGGGGGAGCCACTGGACAGCAGGAACAGTGATTGGCATGTGGGAGGTACCACTAGACACCAGGGAAAAGGATTGGTGGGTGGGGAGTGTCACTAGACACCCGAGGCAGCAATCGGTGGGTAGGGGATGCCACTAGACACCAGGAACAGTGATCAAAGTTTGGGGGGTGCCACTAGAGACCAGTAACAGTGATCAGCAGGTAGGGGGTGCCACTTAACACCAGGGACAGTGATCAGTGGGTGGGGTACCACTAGACACTAGGGAAACAGTGGCTTACCCTTCTCACTGCAGCCCACAATTTCCAGCTACGGCTGTAAAAGTCAAGAAAATCCCACTGTTCTCATACAGAGAACATGGGGCAATGCTCCTTTCACTAAGCTGGGCACCTGGGATTTTGGGTGGTCAGAAAACATATATGCGGGCACAATATTTAAATAACAAACATCAGAATCTAGAAAAACAGGTCCCGTTTAGCTAGATTCTGATGTTTGTTTATTAAAATCACAGCATGTTTGTGTTTTTTCCACATTTGTTGGTTTGTGGAAAAGGTCAACAAGATGGCAGCTGGCACGGCACAAAAAAAATGTTTGGTGCCGTGCCAGACAAGTGCCCCGAAGGCAAGCCAGGCATTTGCGGTATCAAAATGTTCCTTTTGCATCAAAACATTATCTCAAAACCCCTATTGTGCATGCGCAAGTCGAAAAACACTAAAATGTAAAGCATTATAACTGGATCCCTTTGATATTTTTTCATCAGACCTGTTACAGGCACTACCTTGGGACATGACACATGCCCCCTGCAAGTTTGGGGCAACAATTCCTTTCCATGTAGGTTGGAAGTGAGGGAAAAAAAAACAACAATGTTAAGTATAGGAAAAAATGTAGTTTTTGTGTTAAAATGAGACATTTGGATCTCAGAAACCGCACAAGCTGCCAGCACAGAAATTGCCACACATCAAGACCTTTCCCCCTAGACAACACATGCAAACTTTCAGCTCATGTCATCAAAGAAAGCCAAATATATTAATGTGCAGAATTTGAGGTTTAACATTAAACAGGCTACTTAACCTTAACAAGAGGGGCACTATCACACCCTTTTAATGCATACATATATATCATAAACTATAGTAAGATAGCTTATTTCAAATACAACCTGCTGTGCATAAAAAGCGTGCATATTAAACATAGCCCTGACACAATTTGCACAATATATAATCAGTCAATGATTTGAAATGTGGAATAAGAGTTAATATCTTTAATTGATCAGTTTTGAAACTACAGCCATAATGAGCAGGATGTGATAAACTACATATCCCCAGCATACAGGATCCCCTTCAAATTAACAATATATCATCTTCCTTTTTACTCAAGCTGTTTGATGATATTAACCTTGTTCTCTTCATGTTATCTTATGTTTTTGTATACTTGTGCCTTATTATTTCCCTCATTTTCCCCTTTATCTCTGGGCTTCTTTTCAATAATGAGGCAGCTATGGCTGCAATCTTTCTTTACCCAGGTAGGTGGGCAAATGAATGGCTGCTTTCTAGCCAACACTAATAATGCCACTCCTTATTGGAATGAATGGGGACCTGAATGCTGGATGTCCTGTGTCACCTTTTCCAATAGCAAGCCACCTTGCACCCACAACATATTCAACCCCCAGTGGACCCAGTCTGGGGGGTACATGTCAACCCTCACTCCCATGTGTCAAAGCAACATACTACATCATTCCACTGGGTCACATCATTCCACTGGGTCATCCTTTTATCTTCACCATGCTCCACTCTGTCATCCAGGACAAAATTTATTTTTATCATTATTAGCTTTCCTCAGTAGATGTAGACTTTGAGCAAGGCTCATTTTACTCAGTGAGTTATGTTGCATAGCTTCAGGTGCTTTATGCTGCTCAGTGACTCATGTTTGACTCAGAGGCGGTTGTGAGGTCTAGGTTTTCACAAGACATTCATTTGATTTATTGATGCTTCAACATGTTCTGCTGCATGCAGATTTTGCTGGAGTTTCATCATGTATAAAAGATACAACATTATGTAGCTGACTGAGAGATAATAGCATTTTTGTCTATGTTCAACATCAGCACAACATGATCTGCTGCATTTAACTGTGTTTATGCAGTAACCTGTAGTATTGACATCTTCCCTAGTTGAATACTTAACGCACAGTAAAAATCACATGCTTTGTTTCAGACACACAATGTCCAGAAACATGTAAATCTATCTTTGTACCTTCTCTACTGTGAAACAATTTTTGCATCTGTTAACACAACAAGGCTTATTATGGGCCTAGTAAAATGTGCATTTTGTTTCTTTCCCTGCTAAACTTTTCTCTTCTAAAGCGAGGTCTCTCAGTTTCTTGTATGCTCTGTAGTACTACCATAAGTCACGATATGGTGATAAAGAATCTAACTGCAACCCCATTGTGCAAGCACCTCTGGAAAATGCCTTAGATTGTTAAGAAGGATCATTCAGAAGTTTCTGTTTTGTGGACTCATTGCATCCAGCAACTGTGAGGTAAATGATGCTCCTTTTTAATGCTACTTTGACATCATGCTGTCACTACAAGCCTGCTAACTGATGATGATCGCGCCAGAGAATCTGTGAAATCAAATTCTTTAAAGATAGTGGGGCAGTGTGTTTTGTGCTAACAATCAGAATGACCTGCCTGGCATGATGATGAGGAGGAAGGGAGGAAGGGAGGACAGAGGATGAGGAAAAAGGATTCTACTTTTAACTGAATTCAGTTCACTCTAAATGATCTTTATGATGATGGTCATCATCATCATAATTAACATCACCATAACCACCATCACCATCATCAACATTATCCTCATGTACCATGGTGTGATCTACTGGCTACACTGAGTATTATACACAATTAGCAGGACCGTTTACTTGGGGATGAAGTATGTGTATGTATTGAGAGTGATGCCTCCATGTGTGGCAAACTGTAATATTTGTCTTTAATGGCTTCCCATCTTATTTTTATGTTGGCTTGCCACGCCTGCGCAAGCCAACATCTTGTGGTAGTGCAGATTTGGAGGCGCGGTCACTGTTGGGCGAATGCAGGGCACGTATCAGTAGGTGCGTCCCTCATTTTCCAATCAACCTGCATGCCGGCGCCACACCATGCATACATAATGTGGTGAGCACATTTAAGGAAAGGTCCTCTGCAATCCGAGGAAAGCTCGTCAGATGCAGCGGTCCTTTTCTTGCCATGCTCACTGCCATTATGTGCATGGCGGGACACGGCTGTAGAACTGCCGACTTTGGGGGTGCCCAATCCCCCTGTCAGCTGCTCCTGCCCCATATCAATGTGCTGATGGGGGAGCCCACCCCCGTCGGCATAAAGCCCCCCCAATTGTGTAATGCCAAGGGAGTGCCCAATCCCCCTCAGCTGTTACCCCACCCCCCTTTCCTTGTGTGCCGATGGGGGAGCCCACTCCCTGTCGGCAGAAATAACCTCCCCAACTGTTTAATGCAGAGGGAGGTGCCCAATCCCCCCTTGGCTCTGTGTCACCCCTCCCTTCTTTGTGTGCCGACAGGGGTGCCCAATCTCCGTCAGCATAAATTCACCCGCCCGTGTTGTTTGCCGACGAGGGTACCCAATCCCCCGTCGGCTACAGACCCCCCCAAAACAGCTAGGTGGCACACTGGGAGTTCACCCAGTGTGCCAACCTCCTGGAAAAAAACTGTCCCATCGATGTTTTCTTTTCCTTTACTACCTGTAAAGGAAAATGGTCCCTAGTAGTCAATGCCACTCTGCCCCACCCGCACCACCCACTGCGTCTGCCTCCCCACACACCCCCATACCACATACTTACCTCCAGAGCTCAGTGTGATGATCATCGGTGGACCGGGAACACGTCCGCACTCTTCAAAGCCGACAGCAAACTGAGGAAATGCCGGTAAGCTGTATAATGGGATAGATAGGGTTTTTTCAACTTTAGTAGATAGCTCAGGCATTTTTGTGAATTTTGGCCCAAAATTTTCAGCATTGGGTTTTTGGGAGACCTTCTCATGAATTCTTGCACTGTCATGGCGTTATTCAGTCCGAAAGGTGATTTCGCAGTCACTGCGTGGAATCACCTTTCAGGACTGCGTAAGGAGATGACAGTGCCACTGTTCATGAGGGGGGCTCTCAAAAACCCTATGTTGCAAATTGGGTGGGAAGAATCCAACACATGACTGTTTTATGAGCGTGCATAGCACCTGCACAATGCATGCTCGTAAGTTAGTGAAGTCGCAATATTTTCATGCCAGATTCTCAACATTGGCATTTTACCACACCTTCTTGTGAACCATGCAGCTGTCATTTTTCACATCCTGGCCGAAATGTGTTTTCGCACTTCCGGTGCAGAATAGTGCAGTCGTGGTGCGAAATCAGTGTTCAGGACACATTACAAAAATGACAGTGATACTGTTCATGAGCAGAGATCCTAAAATGCCTGTGTTGACAATTTGGTGACAATACTCCATAAAGTGACTGTTTTACGAGCACGCACAGCAACTGCACAACGCACGCTCGTGACTTAACGCATTCGCAATAATCAGTGTGGGATGCTTTACTAAACCACTCGGGCTTTGCACTTGGGGTTTATGTAGCATCCCACACCTCAGGTGTGTGTAAAATTCTCATTACACATGCCACTCCATGCATTATTCTATATGTAATATGCTTTGAAATAAGAGCATGCTCCACACAATGCTTGCAGCTGCTCCACTCTTGCAAAGGGGGTGGACAGCTGCAGAAGCCCCCATGCACAGGATGTGCACCTTTGGGGCACTCCACAGCATCCAGAGCCACTGTTGTATGCTTACTCCATGCTCAAATCATGGTCACAGGACCCATCTCTGTGGTGGGCTGGGAGCAGGCAAGGGGACAGACAACTGCATGATCCTGCACATTGCCAGTGAATCAAGTGCAGCTGGCACAGAGGGCATCTACTTTGGGGCTGTCGTACCACCTATGTGCCCCTCTCTGACTGGTTGTCCAGTTCATACCGGGGCAAGTACAGCCCATTCTCCACTGGCCCCCAGTCCTGGGTGAAGAAGTATGGGCTGGGGGTGTCACTGGCACTGGTCTGATATTATGGCACATTTCTGGCTTGTTTTGAAGGGGGAATGGCAGCCTCTGGTGGACTGGCATGGGCTGCCATATCCTGTGGACCACCACCCCTGGTGTCACCCACTGATCCTGCACAGTAAGACCAGAAGACCCCAAGGCACACCACAACACTTGTCGGTGTCTGCAGGGTATGGTGAGGTGAAATGGCATAAGCACTATTGCCGACAATCCAAAGGTACATCCCAGTGCCTGTCAGTCTCTGCAGGGTTGGGGTGGGGTTGGCATCAGTTCAATACTTCACTGCCATTCCTATTATGCATCTCTCACTAACTTCTGCACTACTGATGCCAATGCCAGCAAGACAACATTCAGCATTGACAAATGCTTGTTCCTTTTTCTGCAGTTGTATCTTGAAGGCATATATCATATGGGTGTTGTTGAGTATTTCTAGCTTTGATCTGGAGGAAGGCATACAAACACAGATGTAACCAACTACATGAAATCTCAATATCTCCTTCTTCACTGAGTTTAACTGTGTATGAAATACAGTGTTTCACTGTCTTCATGTCCTGAACAGGCCTATCCTGGGATGAACAAAATGTGCATTTCTCCTACTCCACTGTACTATTCTGAGGATGATCTTTATATACTGTGGCATACCCCTATGATAAAATGTTCCTAATGCCTAGTTGCTCTCTTGGTGATGATGAATCTTCTGAATCTAGGAAATTGAATCTAACCTCTATGGATACAGGTATGGTTATGATAATAGTGATGCAAAGGATATGGATGCCACTACTGACCAAATTCAGTCCACACCAGAGGATCCAGATGAAGATAATAAAAGAGTACCATGTTGTGTCAAATATGAGTATCACTTGGGGTAGACATACACTACTCACAATGGTAATGAGTGCACCATGCTGCAACCAGTGGTTCCTAAGCACCAATGCTGCATGGGCATTATGCACCATGTAGCATGGGTGCTGAGGCATGTATGAAAGCCACTTTGGGCCATGGCCAATCCACCACATGGACAACCAGCACCATGTGCACAGCACTGATTTGCACTGGTACAGGAGGTCCTTCTATACATGGCTGAAGGGACCATGGAAGTGTATGTCTTCCAGCTATGCATAGACACAAAGGTGCAGCTGGTAGGCACTTAGTATGGTGAGGAACACACCAAACACAACACAACCCAAATGGCAGCCATAAAGGTGGCAAGGCACATCCCCCCCAAAGAAAGACAAGGAACACAGAATGGGTGTTTGACACTCTGTTAACTGCTAGGTAGTACACATTATATTCTGCCATCTCCAGTATCGGAGAACACAATAGACAGTGGTACCATACTTTACGGTGTACAGTCTGTGTAAACAGCAAATGCTGGAGTCCCATATAGTCCATGCCACACACTTCTGATGCAGTCTGTGACTGTGTTCTGTCAGAGCCTGCATCCAGTGACACAGTGCTCAGGCTGGGCAGACACAATGTCTTGTCCATCACTCTGCAGCCATATCACCATCAGCAGTGGTGGGGTATCCTGCAGGGAGAAATTCAGTTGTGAAAAGGATGCAATCACTGCCTATACAGCATCTCCCTCGTCAAACAGCATGCATGTCTCCATGCACTCCCACCTGCCCCATGCACTCAACCTACCCCAGTGCACCCGTCTGCACACCCCTGTGGGTGACCCATGCCATGACCAGGGGCTGTGCTCATCACGGTGGGTTCAAAGATAAACCATGCTGTCCCATACATTGCAATAATTCTTGCTGATGTACCCCAGCCACTAGAGCAGTCACATGGCCTGTGTCAAGGCTGTCTGCCATCTCATCCCTTGGTACATGTGGTGCCTGTGGCCCCAGCTGAAACTGGATCTCAGCCTGGCATCCCTGGAATGGCTGCAATGATGTTGACATAGGTTTTAGTGGTGGCCATGGTGGCACCCCAATCAGATGCTGGGTGTGCCCAGGCATACATGCACTTGAATTCTGGGCCACCTCCAAGAGGTGGTCATCCTCCTCCTCATAGAGCATTGCCCCAGTCCTCTCCAGGGAATAGTGGAGCATCTCTGTGGTCATTGTTGGTTCTGATGTTCAGTTGCTATGATTTCTTGAGTCAGGCATCATAGTGGGGTGTCCACATATCAAGAGCATGTGACCATGACCCCACCCCTCCACACCTGTGGGATGCTGCCTGCCATATGGGCATGCCATCCCCCACCTATGTATGCCTATGTGGTACCCATAACAACCTGTTAGATGCCTTGGTCTGCTACATGTCATGCATGAAGAGTGTGTGCCATATGCAGCAGATGTGTGTCACAGACCATGCATGGCCATGTATGCTAAGGTCAAAGGGTGTTTTCAGCTCTGTATGGCTCATCAGTTCCCTACCTGCCTACCACCTATGTGCACCTGCATGGCCTGTGATGGGCCCCAGTGGCCACCTCCCACACCTTTGTGCATGCCATGGTTTGTTACATCTCCTCTGGCCACATAGTTGTGCACAAGGGTTTTGCTGCCCCACCACATGTAGCAGATCCTATTCTGCATAGGGCCCAATATGAATACCACACTGCATCTTAGTACACATTGTGACAGCCACAAGAATCATGCAAAAGTAAAAACAATAAGAGGTAATGCATGTTTAAAGAGCCCTGACAACACTGGGAAAATGTTGGCAAATGAAAGATCTAGGCACAATTCAGTTTATATTTCACATGTTTTCTATAATTCTTTTTTACATTTTCTCAATTACTGAGGAAAGGTGCATGAAGCCAAGGTCACTGTCCCCTTGTCTATATTGGCTTTGAATGCTTGTGTACACATAGAGTCATATTGCCCTGTTTATGACATCATATTTATAGCCACAGCAACAGATTTTGCTATTATAAAGAACTGTTATGTTAGGTGCAGACAGGCAGCCATAGAAGAAAGGGCAGAGATCTTGATTTCATGTAACTAACCATAGTAATAAATAAGTAAGGTTAGGAACTGAAGAAACAAATAAGAAATATAAGCTGAATTGTTTGCTAAATGTTACATTTTTTTCAAGGTTGTCCCAACAGTGTCAGGGATTCATTAATGGGTATAGTTGCATGTGCAGTAGGTTCAACTGAGGGTAAAGGACCAGGAGCAAATGGCATGATTTGTTTCTGCAGGGCTAATCATGACTGAGGAGCAGAGATGTTGCAAAGTTTTAGTTTACTGGTGAAACTAAGGTGAATTTGCCAAATTCAACCTCACGAATAAATGTATGGATTTTTTTTCTATTTAATAGGAAAAACATCTTTGCCAGCTTTGTGTGTAACCTCACCCTTGGGGTACACCAAGACAAAGTTGGTTCAAAATGAGGCTACTGATACACAAATGTCTTAAGGTCAGCAGTCCCCTGTCTTCCCCTACTCCACAGCAGCCTGACAGTTCTGTGCCACATACCTCTGTGGTATCACACCCACTGGTGGCATCCATCCATCAATCTCAGTCAGAAGCAGTTATAACATTTTTTGGTCTGTGTGTGATCCAGTTACACTCTTCATTGCCAGTGTGGCATGCTGGCAGATAACCAGAATGTTGCTACCACTGCAGTTGGGCTTAGTACAAGTTTCCCCTGGCCACAGTTGAATATTACCCCAGGTATCTGTACTTAATGTGCTGTAATGCATGGATAGAAGCTACCAGCTGTTAGACCAATGGTCCACATATCTATATTGAGATGTGTGTAGGAGGATGCTGAATGCAGCAGGGTATGGGTTACTATGTGTGACACAGTCTTATAAAGTTCAGAAATGGCACAGGTGGAGAAGTACTGCATGTCTGTGAGGGAATCTGTCATTTGGAACAGGCACGTGCCATCATCCTTTTAAATTCCATGTTCTCCACAAGAAAGAATGGCATTAGATCAATTGCCAGCATTTCAGTGGTTGCTGCATTCAGTTCCCATGCGATAGCATGTTTTGGTGGGTATTTCACATGGCACTGAAAAAACATGCTATGCCATATAGGCTGGACCTTTCTGGGTATTGGGCTACCAAACAACTGGACTCAGCATGTTGGACTTGCCAGTCAGATAGCATTTGATGCAGGGGGATTCACAGATATTGCTTAAAAGAAAGCAGTGATTTGGGGTGTTTTCTTAACCTACAGACATACAATTGTATCCCGTACATTAGTATAAAGAAGTCATCTGTTAACTTTGTAGACCCTTAGCAGGCAGAATCATTCCAATAGTACAAGAGACCTGATATAACATTCCACCAAGCTCAGCACTCTCATTTAGGAATCAGATCAGGCTCAGTGCCACAATCACCAGCAGTCTCCTCTATCACTGTTCCTGACTCAGAGATTCTGCTGCCTCTTAGACTGACCCACTTGTTGCTACCTCCCCCAGAACCCACCAGCATGGATGCCACAGATATGTAGTAGTGTGGAAGCCATTCTCAAACACTCTACTCCATAAAGTCATGGAAGTCAAAAAGTTCTTCCAAAATGATAAATCTTTATTAAAGTACAAAGTTAAAAATGCACCCTACACGTACACACACTGAACTTCACCGTTTCAAGTCTCAAGGATTCTTTTTTTAAAAAAGAGTCAGTGAGATTTGAAATGTTGAAGTTATGTTTGTGTATGTGTGGGGTGCATATTTTACTTTGTAATTTAATAAAGATTTATCATCAATCAGTCAATCAAAATCTTTATTTAACCAGGCGAACACCGTTGAGCAAACCTAATTTTTGAGGTGGACCTGGACATACATACTGTACATAGTCAAGCATAAAAGGGTTACATACACAACATAATCATGATACAAGTCATAATACAATATAAACTGAACATAGAACAATATACATAATTTAGATGGATAACAGTACTAATTCTTGGAAAAAATATATACAAAAATAGACTTGATGTTAGGCCAGGCAGGATAAGGGAGGGCACTGCAATAGAAGGGGCAAATTAGGGACGAGGGAAGAAATTACAAGATTCCTTATAGGAATGAGCATATAATGTTTTGAAGTCAGACAATTTTATAGGGATGATCAGTTTCAAAGTTTTTTATAACTTATTCCATAATAAAGGCAGCACATAGCTTATGGAAGCTTTACCAACGAGAGATTTAACCTTAGGTATTTCAGGGAAATGTAGGAGATACTTCTCAATGCGTAATTACCTAACAAGCTTAATGGGAGGCAGTTGGAGATATATTGGGGTAGTTTTTTGGTGACGGTTCTGAAGGTCCAGAGTACAGCCTTTCTTTGATGTCTACAACCAAGGGATGACCATCCTACAGCTGTCTACAGGGAACAGTGATGAGTGGATAAGGGGAGACCAGTAATAAACCTTAATACTCTATGATAGAGCATGTCAAGCTTAGCAAGCGATGCGGTGGGGCCCTGGCTATAGAGGAAATCCACATAATCTAAAATGGAAAGAAAGGTAGATTTGACCAATCTCAGCTTAGCATCTTAAGTAAGAAGTTGATTAAGCCTACAAAAGAGACCAGTCCTCTAAATTTTTTTGTCTAAGGTTTTTTATCATCCTAAAAGAACTTTTTAACTTCCATAACCTTATGTAGTAGAATGTTCGAGACTGACTTCTACTCTACTACAGGTAAAATTACCATGCTGTGGATGCACTCACATATCATTGAGTGGTCTTACTGCATTGTTATGCCACAGATGTGGCAGAGAATAATCTGGCAACACTAATGCTGCCAACACTTCCACCAACTACTCCTTTGCTACTACTACCAGGTGAAGCAGAGGTAGTTGCTTTAGGTGCAACAACATTTGTCCCACAGAACCTATGCACTTGTGCCAGTTCACCAGCTTAGCAGTAATGCTACTGCTTGTGATGCCAACAACCCAGGTTCTGAAGTGACTCAAGGGTGTCTGATGGCTGGCCAAAGAGAGGAGTATTGAGTATCTGTAGGACTGCTCTCCTCTTGTGAGAGGGAGGGAGGGTAGTAGCAGTACTGATTGTTTATTCTTCAATTTATTCCTCACAAACAAGAACAGGCAGGTGAGTGGGTAGAGTCTGATTCTTGCCTGGCCCCTGGTAGAAGCTGGGGGAAAGGCAGTCTGGGCCAGAAAGGTCAGGAGGTGTGGCAGACATTGGTGCACCTCGTGTGGGAGTGCATGGCATGCACCATGATGTCATTGCATGCCATGCCTCCCTGAAGATGGAAACAACTTAGAAAAGAATCTAACGGCAGGATGAAGAGGAGTGCCAACAAGCCCTGCACCTGACCAACTGAACACACTAGCCTGAACCCGATCTGTTCTGTGGCAGACCTTGGAAATTCCACTGACCCCATGGAGGGGCAAGCCCTATGGGAAGACAGCTGGTAGGTATGTCCCAGTAAATGTCATGGTGATGGGACTGGGGCGCTCCTCAGAATGAGGACTGACCAGAATGGGGAGAAAAAAAAAGAATCTATGAATTTCTTGGCCACTTTGCTAGCAACTCTCCCTTTACTTGAGCAACTCTTTCCAGACATTTTTTTTTTATTTAGATTTTTAATATTGTATGAAAAAAAAAAACACTGCAGTAAAACTAAATACCAGCAATAGCAGACAACACCTCACTAGAGGGACTAGCAGCGTGATCGGAATCTGAACAGAACACTTTATTGAGCTCATAGTAGCTATAGTAAAACCACCAAAAAAAGTTGTTTTTTGGTATTTTTTTAACATGATTGGGATTAGCAAGACATATACAACAGGGGCAATTCAAAATAAATTAATCTAAGTAATACTGTCACTTCAAAAACTAAACAAAATAACTACAATCAGTATAGAAAGAGAGTGACAAATAATTCACTCAACCACACAAAACCATTCTACAGAAATAAAATGACAATTATAAAATGGCAAGAACAGTTTTTGCTCTCTGATTGGTCAGTGCCCTCCTTCACAAGTGATGTTATCTGAGCATAAAACCGCTGCATAAAGGTTCAGCACCAACACGACTCCGAAAAAAAAAAGAATTCACTGTGTCCCACATGTGCAGTAGCCTCCATGGTCCTGTTACACCTTCCTTGTCACATTCCCCACCTTACTGCACATGAAAAGTAACCAAAACTCCCCTTTCCCTTAGACCAACATTTCCTTTTTTTTCTTTACTAACTATCCCAAAAAGAACAAAATCTGGTGAGAGTTGATAGGGCTGCACGTGACGAATTTGGGGTAAAAATATTGATATGTATCAAAGTTAGGAGCCTGCTTTTGCAAAATGTAACATAGACTCATAAATGTGTTATTTTGTTATATTTTTACACTACATTTTTATTCCAATTGTTTAACTAAGTGAGACACACTAAGCTGAAAGCTTGTTTACAGGTGCAATTTTCAACATAGCCTTGTTATAAAAAGATACAAAATAAGGTACAGGAGGGAAGTATTTTTTTTAAAGACACTGAGAAACAAGGGTACCTGATATGAAGCTGGGGGGGGGGGGTAATTTCAGGAGAGATGTGAGGAAGTACTTCTTCAAAGAGAGAGAGTGGTGGATTCCTGGAACAGCATTTCATTGGAGGTGGTAGGAGCAAAAACAGTGGTGGGGTTCCAGAATGCATGGGCTAGGCACAAGGGAATCTCAATGAAAAGGAGGAAGGACAAGTGACCGGAGCTCTTGTAGGATCCACAGTGTTACAGTAGGCAGGGAAAAGGGCAGACTGGGGGGGGGGGCAGTTCTTATCTGCAAGCAATCTCTTTGTTTCTATGTTTCCAGTTCCAAAGGGGGTGGCATGAAACACTGTGCAGTGCCAGTGTTCAGGGCGGCCAGCTCTCAAATGCAGAAGCAAAGAATCCAAATGTCCTGAACTCTCACAAAGGAAACTATTAGCCTGGTACAGCATAATGCTGACATTTTTTAATGGAAGTAATATCATAAACCATGTTAAGTACAAATATAATCCAATACAAGTAAGAACGCTAACAAATGCAGTACATGCTAGATGTAAAGGTACGGCTACAGGTAAAAAAGTAGGAAGCCCAAGCACTTTGACTCTCGATGAGTTGTCCTCGGGGGGCATGGCTAGTTAATCTTTTTAAAAAAAGATTTCAAATCCCATTGCTTTTTAAAACCAGCTGGTTTAATATTTTGTAATTCATAAAACCAAGTTGATTTTTTCCACAGTAGTTTATCCACTCATTCCCCCCTCCCCACCCCCCGCAAAGGACCCACTCTCTCAATGCCTGTGAATTTTAATTCTGTAGGATGTGAATTATGGCAATCAAACAAATGACTACCAAGTGGGGCATCTAGTATCCCATTAATAATGCTGCTCAATTGCCTTGTGTGCTAGTTTTCAAGCTGGACACTGTTCTCCGCACATATATCTTATTGCAGTTACATCATAGAACATATGTGACAAAGTCAGTACTCCAATTAATAAATTCACATGTCTCCAACTTTATCTTCATGCAGGGGGTGTACAAACTCTTTACCAGGCTGTGCATATGTGCACACATTACAATTGTAGCATTTAAAGAAACCTTTTAGTTTGTATGGTAACCGCTGGTTATTAATGATAACTGCCTGTTTTGTCTCAAATCGATAATAGACTAACTTGTCTCTCAGACTGTTTGCTCTACTTAAATTAATGCATGGGGTATCATCCACTGCTGAAGTCATATCATTGTCACCAAGCAGCATAGGGAAGTTACAATAAATTATATTGTCAATTTTTCCTGCCAAATGATTGAATTTACTGACAAAAGAAATAGGACCATGTTCATGAATTTTACTTTTCTAGTGACTTTTCATTATTCTTTTTTTCAGTAAATCACCTTTATCCCTAGCCTCTCTCAGTAATGTTTTGTTATAACCCCTATTGAGAAATCTCATCTGCAGTTCATTAGCCTGTCAGTCATATGGTTCAGATGAACTACATTTTCTTTTTAATCTTTTTTTTTTATTACTTTTTCTCCCCCTGTCTCTGGTGGGCCATGTTCAGGAGTGAGCTCCAGCCCCATCCCCCCAACATCCACCATCACCGCTGACCATCTTCCCCCAGGATTTGACCCCCCCAGTGGGGTCAACAGGGGATTTCCAGGCCCCCACCAAAGGTCGGATCCAGTTCCAGTCATTACCCGGCTGGTCGGGTAGTGGGACCTGCAAGCCCCTCCATCATCCAACCACCAGAGACATATTTTTCTCTTTTTTTTCTCTCTTGGTGGAAATGGCATGAAATGAAGCCAAGTGGCAGTGTCATGCGCACTCCCATGTGTGGAACGCTGAGCATCTGCCCCACCTCCACCCACCTTGTTGAGCAATGGTGTGCCATCCCTCAGCCTCTGCTAGGGGGGGAGGCAAGCACCAATTGCTGGTTTCCCCCACCTCCCAGGAGGAGCAGAGCTGTCCTTGGGATGCTCAATCCTCCTCTTTCCCGGCCAACACCCTGCAACCTGCTTGTACCACAAACATGGGTCACCAGTGTGTCAGGAGGTAAGGCATGATGCCTTAGCTCTCCACGCCACTGGGCTGGCCACTATTTTCTTTTTAATCTTAAAAATTGACTATAAGGAGTATCATTTTTCAAAGGCATCGAATGTGTACTATCTGCTCTCAGGACTGCATTTGTGGCAGTGTTTTCTGAAGCACTTAGTTTCAAATATTTCTTCTTTGCCATGTTTCTCTCATGTCTCCTGTCAGTAGAAATATCACTTCTGAAAATAGGAGTATTACTAGCAGCTACTTTGGAAATACTTGTGCCTTGAATTATGATACAAATCTGTGCTGCTGTGGTAGTCACTAAAATTCATAATGATATTCAGAGTTATAGCAAGCTATTGCTAGTCATGGTCTGTTCAATAAACTGGGTAAAGGCCATGACTGTATATTATAATGGTCTCGACCCTATTTCCCCCTTCCCACTTCTGCACTTTTTAAAATACTCCACTTGTCAGTATCTTGTTTAGTTATCAAGTTTGCTACTTGTTTTTTTTTTATTTTCATAGTAATCAGCATGATGGGCTTATAAGAACATTCATAAATACTGCAGTAGAAAGAGCTTTAACTGCCATTGAACTGCATTGTTTTCTGCAGCGTTCTGCAGCATTTTATGATATACCACAGTATTACTGTATTGCTTCCTAATTGGTGCTGCTATTCCTTTTTCAGGTCCAAGCTGATGACCTTAATGAAATCAACCTCTCATCATACCGGGCCGGGCCCATACCCTGTTTTTTTTTCTTTTTGTGTGGGGCTGACTTTGTTGGCCTGGGAGGGGTTTTGCAGGCTTTTGCAAGCAGCTAAGTTGCCAACTATGTCATCAGTAGTGCATGATGCCATCATGTTCTGTATAATGGCATGGCACACCAAGTGATGCGATGATGCCTGGTGCATCATTTGTTCACTTGGCATGGTAGGCGTGGGTACTTCCATTAAAAGGAAGGCAGTGAGAATGGCCTGGAACACGTAGTGTCATCCACAGCTAGTGGTGATCCTGTGTAACTGAATAGGCTTGCTGCAGTATAAAGGTGTCTTTTAGAATATTTAGTGCTTTGAGTGCAGCAGTCTTACAGATGTGATGCTGATACGGACTAATGAGGTTATTTGATTTTTGCTTTAGGGGAAGTGTACTTGCAGCACTGAACCACCAATATTAAAGATGTCATACAGTGGTAAAATAATAATGGTGTGCTAGTTACTAACTGAATCATTTATATTATTATGAATAGTTATATTAGAACATGACTCATTTAAGGACCATTATTTTACTGTTTTAACAAATACAACCAGTACAGCTTATAGGGTAAGGTGGAATAGAACATCTTCAGACATGTATTAAGAAGTGAAAAGAAAGAAACCCTCAACATTTTTTGGGGGGGAGGTGGCCCCTGATCCTTACTAGAGCTCAACCCAGCCATGCCTACTGTCTCCCCATGCCCAGGCTTATCCCCTGGATTGGGCCACAGGGTGGGTGTCCCCCCAAGACACTGTTGGCAAGCTCCAGCTTACTGTACCTCATGGGTTGGGACCATGGGAGCGGGATGCCCCGGCCCGGCAGACATTGATGGCAGTGGAGACGGTGACAGAGCAGAACATCATGCCCGGGATGTGGCTGTCTTTCTGAACACTGGATCCCTGGGGTGGGGATGTGCAATGATGTCCAGCATCCACCCCGCCCCCTAAGGTGATGGCACCAGCTGCAGTGGTATCCCCAGCCTCTGCCAGGGGTCTGTAAAGTGTCAGACACTCTTTCCCCCTCCTCTCCAAGAAAGAGAGCAGTTCCTGGGATGTTTGATCCTTCCCCCCCCCCGGCTGTCCCTATGATTCCCAAGTCTGTCACCAAACCCAGAATGTCGGCACCACAAGCAGACGCCTTGCCGCTGCAATGGCAGGTGGGCCAGCAAAGAAAATCTCTATTAAACAAACATAAGAACACTAGAATGGAAAAAAGTTCTGACAGTATATATTGTTTACTTTAAGAATTTAACTAGTTCATGAAGAGTCAGAATAACTATGACAGTGCAATAAACAAAAGCATGTATTGTGCCTCTTGTAGGATCATAAAGGATTGTGATTTATATTGATTAGCAACCAAGAAAATATATGAAACAGCAGCTGTAAGGTATAATCTCTTATTTATTCATATGATATAGTTAAAAGAATAGATTATCACACAGAATAGTAGGCTGTTTTCTGAAAGAATTAATATTTTTACTTATGGCTGCAATCTCATAAGAAACATATGAAGAAGCCAACAGAATTGGGCTTTTTGGTCTATCTAGTCTGCTCATTGCCCAGGGTTCTTAGATCAGGCTTGTGTCCCTTCTCCCCCTTCCCTACCTTTCTACAACCTTTCTCCCATCCTTCCATTACCTTTATCTTCCCACTATATCTATGCCAGCCTCTCTTGAAGCTGCCCACTGTCCTCAGTGAGATCACCTCTTATTGCAGCTCATTTCATTTGCCTAACACACTTTCTGTGAAGAAGTGTCTTCTAACTTCCCTCTTAAACACCCACTCCATGACTGTAGGCTGTACCTCTTTGGGGTTTTGCTGCAGTGTAGCCTGAAGATACCCTCTCTGTTCACCTTATTAATCTCTTCCAAGTACTTGAAGGTCTCAATTATGTCTGACCTCTTTCTTCTGTCCTCCAGGGAGTAGATATTTAGGACCCTCAGTTTCTCCTCATATGATTTACCCTGCTGCCCTGCAATCATATTCATAGCACTGGCTAGATGTATCTTTTGTCAAGAGGGGACATTTTAAACTGTTATTCTTGTCATAATGATGGAAACTGTTTTCATAGAAGGGGCAGCTGTGAAGAAACATCTAATTTTCCAGTTTAGATACTAATGAGCTTCATCTTTAAAATTATTAGGAAATTAGTTTTAATATCTTAAGGCAGATAGTACAGGTGTAATATTTCAAAAATGGTGGCGTCAGCAGCATGACTTTACTTGCTTCCTTCCATTCCCTATCATTGTAAGGCAGCTGGTAAAGGTATACCTTTTTTTTCAGAAAAGGTGAGGTTAATAGCACACACACATATGTATATATGAGCAGCAGTCAGTGGTTTCAGTTAATAGGTGGAACTGGCTGGGGCAAAGCATCTTCTGCGCTGTAGTTCTGATCTTGAACATGAAGAGGAAAAAGAAGATACTGCAAGACATGGGCCCTCATGTTATTTTCCTCTGTTTGTTGCAAATCTGTATTGCAAAGTATGTGCTTCATTCTGGACCCTTTGGGCCCGATTCTAGAAAGCATACACCATTGCGAAACGCAGATGTGTCAACGGGAATGGTGTAAGTTACAAATACATCAAGCAAATACACCAAATGCAATTCTACATTGTGAGATGCACATTGACGCAATGCAGTACACCAATGGCGACTTACGCAGCAGTTGCGATAAATCCGCAGGTACGCAAATGCGCATCTGAACATACACAAAGGAAATGGCAGAGAAATGCCAGGGCCGGATTCTAGAAGCAGCAGTGCCACAACATACACCAAGACTAGATGGCGCAATATAACCCAGGTGGAAGCAGGTGTAACATTCACAGCAAAGAAAGGAGCAGGACCAGACAGGCCAGACAAATAGCAATGCACATGCAGGATAGGATAGAGAGTGTCTGAGAAAGGCAGGCACACAGAGGCAGTGTGGCACAGGGTACAAAGGGAACACAGAGGCCAAAGGCACAATGCAGGGATGATGGCACCACCAGGCACAATGCCCCTGCCATGGCCACTGATACATGTAAACAGTGCAACCAATAAACAGTGCAACCACAACAGGGACACAGCACCGGGTGGCACAGACCAGTGGACAGTCGGTGGTGAGACACACCAACGTCCGTGCCAGTGGCGCCACCTACAGGGAACAATGGCACCCTGAGGCAGAAAGGCGCAGCACAGACACCATGCCACCACACAGCTTGGAGGTACAATGTAGGGTGGCAAGGACACCACAGCATGCAAGGTGACCTGAAGCACACAGGACACCATGCAGATGTGGCCTGTGGACAGTGACCTGTGCTGTGAGCAGCACAAATGGCACACCAACCTGATGCACAGGGAGGGAACACTGGGGACAGCAGGCACCAACACCAGTGTGCACCCCTGCGCATAGTGACAGACACACACACACACACGCAGCCAAGCATACCAGTAACAGACATGGAGACAGTGTATATGGCAAATGATTTAATGAACAAAATGGGACAGGGATACATGGTAACAATGGGAGGGGGATGGGGATGAACAACAACCAACAGCAACAAACTTAAACAGCACGGTAAACCCAAATAGCCACCCACAACACCCCCAAACACTAACCCACACCCACATACACCCCTACACAGGCCCACCAACCAAACAACATTCCCACCCACAAACAAACACCAATAAGCAAACCCACCCACCCAATGTACACCCACAACACCCACACAAACAGACCCAGCAAAGGCAACCACCCCTATACACATGCCTACCCACAGAGATAACCCAACTCATGACCAGCTGTGGTGGACATGGCCACTATGTACACCGGAGTTTGTGAAGGAGGGTGGCCACAGACCCATGTAGGTGCCCAGTGTCCTCTAGGATGGCAGTTACCAGAATGATGAGGCAGTTCTAGTCTGGGATCCCACCCTGCACGTGATTGGTGGTGGGCCCCTCAGCTGCCATGGCCAACTGCTCCTCCCACTGCAGCACTGGCATGGCCACCTGCTGCCATGGTCCAGAATCCCCAGCTGCAGGGACAGCAATGCATGGCATGATGACAGTTGATGGGGCATCCATGGCCACCCCTGCGGTGACGTCCTCAACCACGGGCCTGGTCGGTGGTGCAGCCAAGGCCCCATCCCCATCTGCTGTGTCACTGCACATCCTATCCAGGCTAAGTGGCTGTGGGTCATCTGGCTCCTGTTGCCCACCATCTGTGGGTTCCCCCTAGTCCCCCTAGTCTGGCCATGCCTCCAGCAGTGCCTGGTCCCCATCGTCAGGTGCCACTGTGGAGGAGGTGGAGGAGGAGGAGGAGGAGGAGGAGGATGAAGATGGAGGTAGCACCCTGGCCCTCCGCTGCCTGAGCCAGGTGTGCATCTGGTACTCCTCTGCATCATCGGCCTTGATGGCTGCCATCACCCACAGCAGGGCCTTCTGCCACTGTGGCCGCCTGCAATGGACACCTGTAGAGATGTAAAGGATGCAGTCAGTGCTGGGCCCAGACAGGGGGCACACACAAATAGGCAAGCAGTATAAGGGAGCAGCATGGGCCACAATGTGTCCACCAGCCAAGGCCACGGCCCAAGGGGTCCATGGAATGTACTTACC
Source organism: Neoceratodus forsteri (assembly GCA_016271365.2). Classification (NCBI taxonomy): domain Eukaryota; kingdom Metazoa; phylum Chordata; order Ceratodontiformes; family Ceratodontidae; genus Neoceratodus; species Neoceratodus forsteri. Next base: position 310,304,062 of record CM028134.1, on the reverse strand, counting down.
TGACCTCCACTGACACGCCTCCTGTCTGAGGCTGGTGAGGCATCCCTGCTGCATGGTGTGTGATGCGCTGGTGGAACCTGTGGGGCAAAGGGACAGGTGAGTGTGTTGCAGGCACCATGTGCAATGGCCACCATGCCAGCACTGCAGCAACAGACAAACTGCTGTAGGGATACATACCAACACTGGGGACCTGCCCTGTCTCTATCCCTGTGGTGGGCCATGATGATCAAACGCTGCAGGACTCCAGCTTCCCTGCATGTCAGGTCCTGCCAGCAATGGGTAAGCTGGTGGATGGTGCACCATATTCCTGTTGCCGCTGCCATGCTGGTGGAGATGGACGTCTATGCTCAATCACGGTCTGCAGCACTGTTCCTGCAGCATCCAGGTGGCAGCAGCATCTGACTCCACTGCTGCACATAATTCACAAGGAACACCATCTCGTATGGCATAAAGTTGGGCGCCCAGCTGCTGAGGCTAAGGGAAGAGCCAGAGGACATCATGGCTTGTCTCCTGCATGGCCCCTGTAACTGGGGAAGGAATGGAACATGCATCACTACAGACAACCATTGTGGTCCTGCAAACCAACCCCACCCACCATGTGCAACACCAGACACTGGCTGTGGGAACTGGGTCAGTGCCAGGCCATAGGCCTGCAACCAGGGCCCACCACCCCATGTGGCACCCCTGTGCCAATGCCACGCACAGTGCACTATGTGTAAATGCTGAGCCATGCCATGCAGGGGTTGGGCACACAGTGCTGCACATGGTGACCACAGTGCACCAACATGGCACCCATCCCCTGCAGAGGCATGTTGCAGTACAACCCTGCACAGTGTGGGCATGGAATGCCACATGCAGCCCTGCCACATGTCCTCACCAGCACACCCATGTGGAGCTGCATATGGCCACACCCACCAGGTGGACAAGGGGATGACACAATGGCAACCGTGGGCACTGGCATGGGGACAGACAGTTACTTACCTGTGATGTGCACTGTGGAGTCCAGAGTGGGTGGCACTGTCTGGTCTGGAGCACACCTGGATGGGGAAAGAGCAGGGCAATATAAGCCTGTGGCACAGTCAGGGACCCCGGAGCTGCTGCGGTGTGGCAGTGTGTACCTACCTGGACCTGTGCGGTGGCGCTGAATCCTACACAGGGGACAGAGAGCAACAATGTCAGGTACACAGTGCTGGTCAGGCATTGGGAATGTGCTCATCGAACAATGTCATATACTCACCAAAGTCCCGTATACGTCTGCCGTGGAGCTAGGGATGGAATGGACATGGGTTAGTACACAACCGGATGTGCCCCCGTGGCCAGCAGCCTCTGGGTGCTGCCCCCCCTACTGTCTCCATCCCACAGGCATGTACCCACACATGACCCAGGACAGGTCCTGGGACACCCTGCCATGACTGCCCATGCACAGGGTGGAAGTTGTCAGGTGCGGACCCGACAGGGGTAACATGGAGGGCATGTACAGGGACAGTGCCACACAGGCAATTGAGCAGGTGGTAGTGCCCTGTGTGAACGGCACAGACAATGCCCTGTGTAGGCCCTGCCTCACACTGTCTGGGCCACGGCTGGTGGCACCCAGCCCCATCCATGCAGGATGGCCGGAACATGGTCCGCTACATCCTGCACGTGGGCATGGATGGCGCTACATGGGTAAACAGTACAGCATGGCTGGACACTGCACACAGGTCTGTGGGTGGGCTAGCCCACAATTGTAGTGACACACTCTCACCAATTGGATATGCCTCCCTGTTGCACCAGCACAGCGACAGTGTGCCTGGGCCATGGCACTACCTGTGTAGACCAGACCAGTATGGGCACCTTGTTGGCAACACAGCCATGATACCCATGACTGGTACCAGATGCACTGTGCGCCCATGGTGTGCCCACTGGCACACTGTCCGTGCATCCATGCCTACAACACAGGACTACAGAACCTTGCATACCAAACAGTCTATGACACACCTATGTGACCGTGTAGTACAGCATACCACCGTGGTGTGGCAGCAATGTCCAGCAGGGTGTGTGCGGTACTGGGCTCCTCCACATCTCTGGTGGCCATTGCACCCTGCCTGAAAACCGTGTCCACACACCAGAGGCATGATGGAACACCTGCATGACACCCTCCATGGTGGGCAATAGTGCCCACCGCAAACACAATAATGACCTGTGCAGGTACAACCCTTCCTGGGTGCACACAGTGGGGGTGCACCCATGGTGGACCATGTACCACCACAGTGATGTCATGCCACACTGACAGGCCCAAATCCCTAACCCTTCCATGGCACAACCCAGGTGCAGGGCAGCCAACACCGGGGACACAGCTGCCAGATCACTGTCAACTGTGCCAGGGCCTGCGTACACCATGCCACCGGATGTGCACTGCAGTACCCTGTAGATGCCTACATGGCCCGCCCAATGCATGCATGGCAGTGTGTGTCCCAGCCCCACCCAGCTGTGGCAGCTGTGCATACCACATGTGGGCTGCCTGTGTGGTCCCGACAGCATCAGGCACAGTCCTGTACCCGCAGGGGCCAATGAGGGGTGTGGCCATGGCCTGCACACTGCAGGCATGCCAGCATGTGCCATGGGCAGTACCGCTGAGGGGCGCAGAGGAATGGGGGCATACCCCCAGGTGCCCCTCAGCATGGGTGCCATCCAACCCCATGCCTCACCCCGGAGCCCTGGCCCATGTCCACCCGACATGGCAGTGTGCTGCCCACACAGCCACTGTGCAGTGCCTGCATGCCACTGGCCAGTTGCCACATCCACACCACACCCATCACCGCAGTTCACAGCGTGCATCACACCACCACAGTGGTCTGACCATGCACCCCGCTGCATGGGTCAGCACCCCACTCCCCGAGGGTCACTGTTCTACAATGCCTGCAGGAGTGGGGGGGCTGTGTGTCCCATCCGGTCAAGGACACAGCCATAGGATGTCTGGCCACACCATAGGCATGGGGGGAGGGCCTGCCTGGCCTAACTGCATGGGTGAGTGATGGACGACACAGGCAACAGGTTACCACCCACATGTGGCAGGTCCAGTACACTGCCTGCCACACAGTGGCCTGTGGCCATATAATGCACCCCATATCCCTGTCCACCATCCCACAGCACAGTCCCTGGTACTGTCCACAGCCATTGCACAGTACATATCAGATCCCTGACTGTCCGCCTTTGGGAGGGCCATGCCTGCACACCACCGCCCATACCATAGTATGGGCACTGTTCCCTAGTGCACCACACAAGGGCCCCAGTGCCACACTGCAGACACCTGTTGGCCTACGGGGAGCATCACACCATTGGACATGCTGCCTGTCACTATGACAGTCACCCTGAGACAGGCATGCAGAACATGTACAGGGGTGTAGCCAGACAGTTCCATATTGTACAAGCAAACATCATGCCCCCCCCATCTATAACAGTACACATCCCCTCCAAATGATCCCCCCATTAATCATGAATGACTGATGTCAGATGTCACCTCTACACCCTACAGTGGTCATACAAGTGGCCCCCTCCTACACAACAGATGTATTTACAGCGACACCCATCAGTGGCCTACAGAAACACATATGCTACAGTTCAGAGAACTAATGCGATGTGAACAGTAGTAACATGACAGGCACTCCACATGTCTGTACACGACTGTGTACAGTACGCATGCCTGCCTACACCCTTTGTTCATGACTGCTACAGTACTACAGTGGCCTGTGCCCCTAGGTGTTATCAGTTGCCATTCTGCACATGCAGACCATGGGTTCCACAGTGTGGCAGGCACTGTACAACACATGGGCAACACATGGCTCAGAGGTGTGCATACCTATTCCAGTCCCTCATGGCAGTAACAAAAGTAGTAGGGGGTATGCAAGGAGGGGCTGTTGTGGCCTGGTACTCACCGGTCTGCCGGGGTTCTGTCCCAGTCTTAGTCTTGCTGGCACTGTTCTTATGCAGCTCTCTCCAACTCCCAGGTCTGCAATCCCTGTACCACTACACAGTGCCTGGGCCTTTCGGCTCACAACTGCAAGTGATTCACGTGCTTTTTGCACGTGTATCGCATGTCGCGGATGAGCATATGTGGCATACATGACAGCAATTGCATTGTGCAATGCTGCTGTCCAGAATGGCATCTACAATGTGCGGATGCAGCCTGTCTGTTGTCACACATATGCGTGTGCCCTCTGCAGCCGCAACACAGTTGCGGAATAGGTGTGGGTAGCCCTGCTTGTGTGGTACCTGTGCCTACAGGGCTCCCTGTGTGTGTGTGTGTGTGTGTGTGTGTGTGTGTGTGGCAGTTGCCCATTGGCTGTGGCACACAAAGAGCAATGTTGCATCAGGGGGTCACACTCTACCCAACATGATCCCAGTATGGCCCTAGTAATGCAATGACAAATTGACAACACACCATAGGGTTGAGGTGCAAACATGTTTATTTACAAGGTGATCATTACACACATGTGCCCATTACAGAGTGCACCCCAGTTCCACCCAACATGAGTGCCCCACACACACCCATGCGCATAGTCATGTATGTATACACACACACACACACACACACATGTGACTGCACAGTGCCCCCCATGGACATGTGCCCCATTCCATGCATATGGCCCCACACCCCCATTGCAGCCCCACCCAACAGTTCCCCTACTGTACAGGTTACCTGGGTGACTCACGGCCATCTGCCATGCGTACGCCATCCTCGCACCAACCCCTGCAGTGCCGGGTGCTGGGCTGTGGGGGACCCTGCCGGTCTGGCGGGCTGTGCGGTGCACTGGTGGACCTCCCCTGGCATCACACCCTGTGGGCCTGTGTGTGCCCCCACAGGTGGTCTGCTGTGCCCCCTCCCACGCAAGCCTACATGCCTCTGTGCCATGTGTGGCAGCCGCCATGCCAGGGCTGCACAGTGTGTTCCCCGTCCCATGCTGAGTGCCTCTGGCCCTGTGCAGCCCTCAAGGCACCCTTCTCAGTGTGCCTGCCACCCTGTAGTGCTCCGTGACTGACCCTGTACCTGTGGGAATGTGTGTGATGCTTGGCCCAGCCTGCGCATGTGTCGCCGGCATGCCTGTGTGCACCACCATTGCCGCATCCTGATGCTGTCCTGCACCTGGATCAGTGTGGCGGTGTCTGGCTGGACATACGACTCAGGCAGCATGACTGGCGGGTGGACGGGTACTGATGCCTGGGCCGGGGCTGGGGGAGGGGTTTCTACAGGCTCCGGTGGCTGTTTCTGGCAGCTGAACTGAGCGGTGGCTGGTCGATGCCATCTGCTGGGCCAGGCCTTGCAGATGATGCAGTGGCAGCAGTGCGCACCCTATGGCCTACATGGCCGTGGCCATGGCTGTATCCTGGCACTGCTGGTGTGCCAGCATGTTCTCCAGGCCTGTGATGAGGTGGTCCATGATGACCGTCTGTCATTCAGCACAGTGCCGAATGCCCTGAATGGCATCCCCTAGGCCAGCCATGCATGCCGCTGTGTCTCTCGTGAATGCCTGCAGGGTGCTGACAATGCTGGTTAGCTGTAGCTCCATGCAGGAGTGGTGCACCTGCATGCCCTGCTATATGTTCACCAGCTCCTGCCTGCAGTCCCACTGGCTGGCCAGCACTGAATGGTAGTAGTCCCTGATGTAGGTCAATGGGGACAGCTGGTCCTGCAGCACTCAGATGGCCTCATCCAACTCGGTCTCAAGTCCACGTGTGCTCAGTGGGCTGAGCAGCCCTATGCCAGTGTCCTCAATGGCTGGCAGGTCTGATTCCAATGCCTCTCGCTCAACCACAGGTGTCTACACTGCCTCCACAGATGTGGCAGCAATGCTGGTGGTGTTCTCAGCAGTCCCCTGCTGTTCCCATGGTGGTCCAGGTGCGTCCTCCTCACTGCTGTCCACTGCCTCTTCTGCCATGGGGCTGTCACCATCCCCACTCCCCTCAGACTCAGACATCATCTCTGGTGTTCCTGCCACAGGTGTGCTGGTGGCAGGGCTGCCTCTAGTGTCTGTTGGGCTGCCGTCATCAGCCGACACCATGCCGATGGCCTGGGCTGTGCTGGCAGCTTCCCAGCCCTGCCGCTGCTGCTCCCACCCTCTGGCTCCACTGGGGCCACCTGCGCCAGCTGCCACTGTACCTGTTGGATGGAATACGTGTTAATGTAAATCTGCATCACAGTGTGCCCTCACCTGCTTGATTAGTGTTTCCCTCACATGTCTGCTTTGGCGTGGAGCTCTGGCATTGCACCCCCACATCTTTGTGCTGTCCCATCTGGTGTATGCCTCCACTGTACATGCATCCTGCACCAATGGCATGGACCCTCACCATTGCTGTCCTTGCTGGGCTGTCCATCCTGGTATAGTGACTCTGGCTGTCCCAAGGCTGCCCCGTACGGCTCCCCGCTGCACAGAGACACCATGCACGGGCACGTCCATAGTGCCTCACTGTGCTGCAGAGGCATGCACCCCTGTGTGCCTACGGTTCCCATGCTAGCCATGCACGGCCCCTGTGGCCTTCACCTACACTCAGCAGGCACTGGGATGGTGACCCATGCCCCCTCCCTACAGCCCAGCACATGCCTGTGCACGGCCCCCCCAAGCACATGGTGCTGGTCACAGCATCTCGTAGTGCAGCCCAGGCCATCCCTCAGCATGCTCCCCCAACCGTTCACAGTGCAGGACACAGCAACACTCAGTGCATCCCAGCCCTTCCCTCAGCATCCCCCCCCTCAACAATTCACAGTGCACGACACAGCAACATACATTACAGTCCAGCCTACCCCTCAGCATTCCCACCCCAAAAGTTCACAGTGCAGGACACAGCAACACACAGTGCAGCCCAGCCCACCCCTCATCATGCCCCCCCTTCCAGGTTCTTGGGCCTGTGCCAGCCTCTCCATGGTTGCCCATAGGTCATTCCTTTGCACTGCTGCACATGGCAGCTGCACACATACCTGTCCCTGACTTTTCCCTTACCATTTTCTGATTCCATTGGCCCACACTGTGGCCGGCTATGGCCATGTGGCCATCCTGTGTCATGTCTCCCCACCGTTGCAACTGCCTACACATTGCCACCCCACTCCCCTAATCTTTGCTGTTGGCTTGGGTGCTGTTGCCCTGTCTGGCCTGTCTCATACATTGCTGGTTGTTTGTCCCTGCCTGTGGCCGTCCGCTGTCTGTATGTGTGCAGCTGCATGACACCAGCAATGCTTTGCTGGCTGAAGTGTGCCACTATCCTCCTCTCAATGGTGCTGAGTGACTCCTGCTGGGTGGGTCTGCCCCCTGTGCCCTGTGCACTGCACCTATTCTGTGCCATCTTGCGCTTCAGCAGGTGCTTCAGGTCATTCCATTTCTTCTGCACATCTCTGACTGTCCTGCACTGTGCAGTGATGGCATTGACACTGCATGCCACCCTGTCCCATGCCCTCTTTCATTTCTCCCTCTTCTTGGCATCCCCTCTGTGGCCCATGAGGAGTTCATGGTGGTGATCTATCTGCTCCACCAGGGTGTTAACCTCCTCACGGTGAAAGTTTCTCTTCCTTCTCTGCTGTTCTGCTGCAGCTTGTGCCATTGCTATGGCATATCTGCTGGTGTATGTTGGGCCGCTACTGCATGTTGTGCACTTTTATATGGTGTATCTTGCATGTCGTGACTTACGCAATTGTGTTTGTTGTATTCTCATGGGTTCTAGAATCGCACTTATCTCGCATGTTGTAGTTGCTATAGCATTATGTTAAGCAACTGTATTACTTGCACCTGGCTTATTTCTCTTTCTAGAATCAAGCCCATTATCAGTAGGTGACTGTTTGGAGTTTATGAGAGATGGGGGGGGTTAAATATATAGGCCTGTATTTTCAAAATATACAGGCCTGTATTTTCAAAGATTTGCTGCAGACGCAGCAGCAAGTTGCATCACTTTTGTATCACAGATCACAGCTGTATCTGCATCAGAAGGGTGCACTACCATCAGAAGATGGATGTACCACAATCTGCTGCCCCTGCACTTGCATCGATTAGAGATGCAAAAAGTGACACAGACGTGACACATCCTACAAATATATTGCAAATATGCCACAGTTATGATGTAAGTATAAGTGTTGTTTTGATGCAACTATGAAAATATGGTGCAATTATATGCTGCATCTACATGATGCAAATTTACTTGTCTTGACACAACTGTATATTTTTTTAACTTTTGAAAATACCACCTGCTGTGTTCTACAGTGTATTTAAAGTTATTCCAAATGTAATTAATATTAAAAATCATCCTTACTCATACTGACTATAGGAAAATAAGTAACAACAATGGCAATACAACTTCAAAAATAAGAACTTGATTTTGCCAAACAGGTTTTACTTTTGTCTTTATAAATGATGCAGGAATTTTAAAATGATTCAGGTACATGGGATCTGGTGTTGAATGTCTGTGAGCTAAAGCTAACCAGGACCATTCCCATTCTTCCAGATGTAGGAACTATTTGAAAAACATTTTATGCTCCAGGATAAAATGGATACAGAAAATGCATACTTCTGCTTCTCTACAGTATGAGAGTTTTTAGCAGTGATAGAATCTAGCACCAAGTCAATGTTTAGAATGGCTCTCTTTTTTTAAACCTTTTATGTATAAGTTTTTACTTATATATAAATGCATAGTACTGAGACAGTGCAACCATAGATCATATTACAAGTACAAATGACAAAAGCACCAAACCTCTCCACCCTTCCAAATTGAAATCAGATAGTTAATACCCCCGCCCCCACACACACACTCTTGACATTCAAGATATAAGAAAGCTGGGAACATCTGTAAGGTGAGTAATGTCACACTAAAGCAGCCCAGGCCCCCCACCCCCACTGATGCAGACTTCTAAGCATGAAAGAAACCCAGGAATCTTAGTAGTGTGAGTCAGTGTAATATCATACTACACTACTCCCTCACCTCATCCCATCCCATATAACAAAAAATAGTGCCTATGAGAAGACTGCATTGATGCAGTGGAGGGTTTCAGAGACTGTGTAGGGAACTGTGATGCAACTATTGTTAAGAAGGAAAGAATGCAGAGTCCCCTTTTTCTGAAAGCAATAGGACTGCAGGGCTCCACCCACTGCAGTCCTAAAATTGAAGTCATCACTTCAGAAGGCTTGCTGGCATCATGTGCTACAGCACAGATCACATACATGGCTTCAAGCTGTTAACCACACATCTACTAGTACAAACCCTATCCTCCAGTTCTGTTCCACTCCTTTGAAACTTACAGGCAATGGTATGCTGTTAGTCTCTTTTCTCCAATCCCACTAGCAATGTAATAAATCCTCTGGTCTGTGCCCCAGTCCCACTTACAGTTGCATTATTTTGAAGGAAAAAAAGGAAATCAAAGCTATCCGTAACTGCAGCAACTTATTAGAAGGGCAGAACATAGCGATATGAGGGGCAATACAAATGAAACTGTTGGAAGCAGCTGAACAGGTGGAGGGACTAAACTGACAAAATGAATATAGAGGAAGAGAGCTGGGAGGGGGGAGATAGAGTCAGTGACAATACAACATAAAGCCAGTACATAACAGTGCTAGCTACTGAACAAACACAAATCAGGAACTTTTTCCTAAATGTGCTTGCACACCCAAAAATGAACCAAAACATTATTTTAAAAATGTATTTTTTCTTTATTATGTTTTTCTATATAATAACAAGACATTGTCTAAAAGCAATAGTGCATGCCAGGGTGTGTGTTGTGTGGGATAACATCTCTTTCTGGGTGTTGGACACACTCAACTATGGCCTCATACCCCATCAACTGAGGAGTGACATCATCGCAGCCTGTTTGGGGCATGAATCATTGGGTGAACAGACCCCTGCTGTCTGTGTGTAAGTGTCTTACTTTAATAAACAGTTTTTTAACTTCAGTCAGAGCAGGAATGCTTTCTTAATGACAGTTTCACTGCTCAGCACGGTTTGTTGTTTTACATTGCAGACTTCACCAGTGAGCCCAACTTCAACAGAGAAGTTACCAGTTTTGCCAGCAAAGTTAACAAATTCACCATTCATGAAGTTAGCCCTATTGGAACTTTGCAGGGCAGATTAACTTTGTGAATTCATGAATTCATCTGCGAAGTTAGTCAACTTCACAAACCTCTGTATGGAAGACACAGAGTGTGAACAAAGGTTTTTAAGGGTGAAAATTACGTTGGTGAAAAACACAATTTTGTAGCTGATTGAGGCATAATGAACAATCCAAAAGTTACTAGATACAAATATTCACCAAATATAATTCAGAATATTGGTGTATTTTCTCACTTTACAGGATAGAGGAAGAGGAGTTGATATCAAGGTCATTGGAGTTGGGCAGAAATGGAGTAGGAAATGAACTGGGAACACAAGAGAAAATATCAGGAAAGGGGGGAAGATGCAGGGGACCAATAACAGAAAGAGAGAGAGAGAGAGAGGTGAGGAAGTAAAAACTTGGAAGGTCATGATGACAAATGCACGCAGCCTGGGAAATAAAGTCCCAGACACGGAGGCCTTAATGACTGAAGGAGACCTGGACATAGTAGTAATAACTGAAACCTGGTACACAGCTAATAATGAGTGGGAAGCAAATGTACCAGGATATATTCTATTCAGGAGGGATAGGGAGGGCAAAAAGAGAGGGGGAGTAGCCATGTATGTCAGGAAGGATGTAATGGCAACACAGGTACAGGGTAAGCAGGAGGAGGCTGAGGCACTGTGGGTCACCCTTCAACCTGTAAATGGCACAGCAATATGCATAGGGGTGATATATAGGCCTCCAGAACAGGGAGAGGAACTGGACAGGGAGCTAATGGAGGAACTACATGGGATAGTAATGAAAGGTGAAATTCTATTGATGGGGGATTTCAATATGCCAGACGTGGACTGGAACACCAGTGTAGCTGCTTCAGCCAGAAGCAGAGGCATCCTTAATTCACTTCAGGAGGCTGGACTCAGGCAGCTTGTGCTTGATCCCACTGGAGACAGGACAATTCTATATCTAGTAATGACCAACGGGGATCAAATCGCAGATGTCCAGGTAGAAGGTCAACTGAGATCCAGCAATCACAACACTATGTGGTTCAGCATAGGGACTGAACCTCACTCAAGTCATACTAGGACAAAGGTTTTGGATTTAAAAAAATGCTGACTTTGCTGAAATGGGGAGGGGTATCAGAACAGCCCTGGAGAGAATGGGGCAGGAGGGTGATTAGAAGAACAGTGGAAGCATCTAAAGGAAGCCTTACTGGAAGTAACAAACCAATGCATCATATTGGTATCCAAAGGCAAGAGAAGGAGAAAGCCACTGTGGTTCTCAAGAGAGGTAGCGATAAAAAGGAAAGGGTTCAGGAAATATAAGGAGACCCAAAGGGAGGAGGACCGGGAGGAGTACCTAGAGTGTCTAAGGAAAGCAGGAAAGGCAGTAAAGAGAGTAAAGGCAGTTACTGAGGAGGGTTTAGCACAGTCATTTAAAAAGAGGACAAGACATTCTTCATGTATATCAGTGAAAGGAGGAAAAACAAAAGGGGAATGCAAGGCTTAAGGGAGAGAGTGGGGAATGCAAGGAGGGTGACATGGAAAAGGTAGAAATACTGAATAAATATTTCAGTTCAGTATTCACAGAAGAGGGGGAAGGACAGGGGCCACAGCATACAACAGTTGACAAGGGGGTGAAGAGGTATTCAGTAGTCCATTCACAAGGGAAAGAGCCCTGCAGGAGCTCATTAAACTGAAGGCATACACCCAAGGATATTAATAGAACTGTGAAGGGAGATAGCAGAACCTCTGGCAGCCATGTTCACTGAGTCATTCAAGGGTGGTACCAGAGGATTGAAGGAGGGCACATGTGGTCCCTCTACACAAATCTGGTAGCAGGGAAGAGGTGGGGAACTATAGGCCAGTCAGCCTCACCTCAGTAGTGGGGAAGATCTTGGAGACATTACTTAAAGAAAGGATAGTGGGGCATCTAGAAGCCATCAGAGACCAGGACAATAAGCAACATGGATTCACAGTAGGGAGGTCATGTCAGACAACTCTGGTTGATTTCTTCGACTGGGTGACAAAGAAAGTAAATCACAGTGGGGCAGTGCATGTTGCTTACCTTGATTTGTGCAAAGCCTTTGACACCGTCCCACATAGGAGGCTGATAAACAAGCTGAGTAGACTGGGCATGGGGGACAGGGTGGCAAACTGTGTTAGAAATTGGCTAACAGACAGGAGGAAGAGGATGGTGGTAAATGGGGTGCAGCCTGGGGAGAGGGGGGTGACTAGTGGGGTGCCTCAGGGATCAGTTCTGGGGCCAGTCCTGTTCAATGCCTTCATTAGCAACATTACAGAAGGGCTGGAGGGAAAGGTCTGCCTGTTTGCAGATGACACCAAGATCTGTAACAGAGTGGATACACAAAAGGGGGTGGAGAAAATGAGGAGGGACCTGGGGAAGCTTGAAAAATGGTCTGAGGACTGATAATGGGAAGGCTTTAAGCCTGAGGATCAATGAGTGGAGCAACAACGTCACTCCCCCATTGGGATTAAAAGGTCATTCATCCTGGGTACCTCCAGGATTCATTTTTCATTGCGGTTGGAGGCACCACTCCTCCCCTTCCTCCCTCACTGCTGTTGTTTTGGGGCACCTCTGGCCACTGGTTCTCTTCCCCCTCACTACTGTTTTTTCATCTGTCTGCTCGGATTCGCTCACCTCCATTGTCTTACTGCTCTCACTTGCTTACCTCCTGCCCTGTCCGGCCCTCATTGTGGACTACCCCACTTCTCACTATGGACCTCCTAGGCTGCTCGTGGAGCACCTCCTCGACCCCTTATCAGTCGGCGCTTGAGCGCTTCTTTCCTTCTGCTCGCTCGCTCCCCCCAATGGCACTAGCCACCACCACCTGCTGACTCCCAGCTCCTCTTTGGTCACTGCTCCCTACCGAGCTCCTTGCAGCATTTATTCTTATCAGAACCTCCTCCCATGCATCTCTGTATCTGCCTGGTTCCTGTGCCTCACTTGCACTGGCTGTTTGGCCATCTCTGCCTCTATGGCTTTACGGGGAAGTGGACAAGTGAGTAGGAGAGAGAGTGTGCCTCTGTTTTAACTCTACTTCTGAGCTCTCTTCTCACGCACTATATGGGAGTTTTTTATCTGGGCTCCAGCAGGCATGCCCCACCACTCGGGTAAGGAATATTACTATTGAAGATTCTTGCTTTACACTGTTTTCTTCCACCCTCCATTTTCTGATGGGCTGCAGCATACTTTGGTGGCCGGCACAGATTCGGAGCTGAGTTGTTTATCTTTTACCTATGCCTATTACCGTGCAACTCTGTTCTGTAGCTTGGCAGACTTATTTGTTTTCAGCTAAAATGTTTCTTTTCTGTTCTAATGTTCTGCATGCTAAGTGACATGTTCTTTTGCACTACTATGTAAGAGGGACAGTTTTCATGTGGAAGCAGCTTTTCAGCGGCTGCACTGCTGTTCCTTCTTCAATCTGTGCTACATAGCGGTGCATCCTCTTGGCCTCACTGTGCCCTGGACTGAGTCACTCTACCAGGTGCTCCTGCTCATTCCTGGTAACTTTCTCCACCACTTCCTCTGCCCTCATCCATCATCCAGTTCTTTCTCTTCCTTCTGTGCAATCCTCATCCGGCTCGCCCTCCTGCAGTTCTCTTTCCATACCGGCCATCAAGGATTCACTGCACTCATGGCTTGCATTCATTATTTCTTTTAGGCATCCCTATCATGGCCCCATGCTACCTCATCGAACCACGGCCATCACTCATCAGCCTGTGGCCATCCAGTTCCGTTATCTTGTATGCAATGCATACCTTCTTCTGTGAGTCTGCCTCTCATTCACCCACTCCTGTCTCTGCTACCTCGTATCAACTTGATATCCATGTAATGGTGGGGTCCGATGCTACTCATTACCCTCCCTACCATCATTTATCCTTTAATACCTTGCTTTCCAGTACCAGCCTCCATGGTTTCGATCCATCTTTATACCTTACTGTTTTCCAATCCTCATCCTAGCGCCCTTTCTCATCCCTACCCACTCAGTGTGACCAGCAGTGGATATTTCTTTTGGGCATACCGATCATGACTCTTATGCCACCTCATCGATCCATGACCTTCTTGCCACATGTATCAGGTTCCTGACTCTGGTCCTCATTCCTGACTCCAGTCCTCATTTACTCTTTCTTATCTCATTGAGCCTCCATTCATGGCTGCATTCCATTATCAGCCATCAAGGATTTACTCCAGTCGTGGTTTCACTCCTCATCGTCTGATTTGCTTGCATTTCATGATACCTTGCCTTGACCTGCACATCTCTTTCAATCGCTCCGTCAGTATACCTTGGCTGCCTCCCTCTGGCCTGCAATGTCAGTCACCTCAATTCAACTTTATCTCCATTCATGGCCATGCCTTCTTGTCCGTCACCCTTTGCTACAGGCTGGCACCTCATCCAATCACTGCTTGGCTGGCTGCTCACCACCATCATTGAAGTTCATGTTCAAGTTCATTTCATGTCTCCTCTTCCTCAGTCTTCTTGTATTTCACTGCTGCACTCCTGTGGTGATCATCATCATCTTCAGTCTGCATTGGGTTTGCATGCCCTCTGGGTCCAGACATGTCTTTTTAGTCTCGGAGTCTACCTCCTTTTGGGGCGCCTCCTTACTCGCTTCCTCGATCATACCTATCATTGAATTTTCTCAAACCAGCCATCAAGGGCTAACTCCAATAATGGCTTCACTCCATCATCCTCAACCCATGGCTATCCTCCCACATGTATCGAGTTCATTATTCCAGTTATCATTCACTCATCCTTGCCTCACGGTTTATCTCTTTCCATCACTTACTCAAGCATTCCTATCATTGTATCCTATGCTACCTCATCGACTACAGCATCAGGGTCTCATCGTTTACATTGCATAATCATGCCTTATAGGCCTCAGTGTCTACTTACTCACCTCGTTCAATCAGGCATACCTCTCATAGGATCTTATGCTACCTTATCGACCTGCCACCCTCCTGCGGTGATCACAGTCAGTATTCATCATTGCCTCATGTTCCTTCTTTGATCTGTGTGCAGCATCATTTTCTCTCTCAGCCTCATGTTCCCTCTTTGATCTGTGCATTCTTTTGGGAATTTTCCCTATTCCATCATCATCCTCCCTATTCATGACCCTTTCATTACCGAATCCTTCTTTTTAACGACTTGCATCCTCAAATCAAATGTTGTCAGCCTGGAGGGAAGGCGACCTAGGCCTTGGATCCCAGAGGTTTCCTCCTCAAAGGGTTTTTTTCCTCTCCTCCATGCCAGTGATCATAATATTAGTTAGAGTCAGTGCTATCTTCAGTTAATTAGTTAGGTTCCACTGTTGGATGGAGGTGGATGGTGGCTCCAGAATTCTCCTCTCTCATTAGGAAATCAGCCTTTATCATCTTCTCAGAATTCATTCATTCATCATCTGCACCTCTTCCATGCTCTACACCTTTAGGTATTCTTTTTGGGCTTCTTCCTAACCTACTTTTAGCCGATGCAATCATTCCCATGGCACCTGTAGGGTGGAACCCTCCACTAGGTTTCCTTGTGTTGTACCCCTACATGATGGTATATCCCATGGATAGAGAGGTGGAAAGCCACAAAGCAAATCAAGTTACACAAGCATTATCTCATCTCATCTCATCCAGTTGGATAAGCAAGTTGAATGGGAGGGCTTTAAGCTGAGGTTCAATGGGTGGAACAACAATGTCACTCCCCCATCAGGATTAAAAGGTCATTCATCCTGGGTACCACCAGGATTCATTTTCCATTACCAACCCTCCACCCCTCCTCCTCCTCCAGCGGCTCATCTCTCTTACCCACGGGCTTCTTCCTAACCTACCTTTAGCTAACGCAATCATTCCCATGGCACTTGTGGAGGGGAAACCTCCTCTAGGGTTCCTTGTGTCGTACCCCTACAGGGTGGTATATCCCATGGATAGAGAGGTGGAAAGTCATAAAGAAAATCAAGTTATACAAACATTATCTCATCTCATCTCATCTAGTTGTGTATGCACATTGAACTGAAGTTTAATTCAAAAAAGTGCAAAATGATCCACCTGGGACACAGAAAACCTTCAGAAAGCTACAGGATGGAGGAGGAGTTGCTACAGTCGCAAAGGAGGAAAGGGATCTGGGGTTATTATTTCAGATGACCTGAAAATATCAAAGCAGAGCACTAAGGCAGCAGGGAGGGCCAGTGGCATGCTGGGGTGCATAGGCAGGGGTACCACCAGCAGAAGGAGGGAGGGAGTGATGCCATTATATAAAACCATGGTCAGGCCTCATGTGGAGTACTGTGTGCAGTTCTGGAGGCCACACCTTTGTAAGGATATTAACAGGCTGGAGTCAGTCCAGATAATGGTGACTAAGATGATACAGGGCTTGCAACACAAGACTTATGACGATAGATTAATGGACCTCAATATGTACTTGCTGGAAGAGAGGTGGAAAAGAAGGGCCATGATAGAAACATTCAAGGGGAGACATTTTTTAATACAGGAGGAGCACAGCACAAGAACAAGGAGGCATGACATGAAATTGGAAGGTGGGAGGTTAAGAGGGAATGTGAGGAAGTTCTTCTTCATAGGCAGGGTGGTGGTTGCATGGAATGGTCTGCCTCAGGAGGTGATGAGCACTGTGGATGGATTTAAGCATGCTTGGCATAGGCATAGGGGAACCATAAAGGTACAGCAGAGGGTGAATTGGAAGCAGTAATCCAGTGCAAGGGCTTACAGGCAGACTGGATGAGCCAGGCGGTCCTAATCTGCCAACAATTTCTATGTTTCTATGTTTCTATAGTACCTTTTTAAAGCACTACATTACAACAAAATACAGTATGATACTGTTCTTTTCGTACTCTAAGGGCCAGATATTCAAAATGTTGCACCGGGCACAAACCGATTGTGCCACATTAGCACCGGAATTGTGCCGGGCTGTCATATTCAAAAGGCCAAATAGCACTGGTGCAATGGGTTAGCATTGGTGCTAAAAGATAATGTATGCATGGTACAAAGGGAGGGGCAGGGACGTGCATACAAGCGCAATAGTATATTCAAAACTATAGTACCACGCTATGCCGCTAGTGCCAAATTCAATGCGGCACTAGTTACTGCCTAAAAAAAGGATGTCTAAAGTCAGGGAAAATGGAGGGGTGGACACAGCAGGAAGCAAGATAGTAGCTGTCAACAACTTCTGTATTATCCATCTCATGGAAGCCAAGCTGGAGGAGAAAGAGAGTGACCAATGCCACCCTGTGCCACTCCATAGGCCTAGGAGGTGATATGCTGAACACAGGATGTGCTGGCCTAGAGTGTCATTCAAGACACTTACAGATGACCATCTTGTGGGCCTACACAAACTGAACAGGGTCTTGCTGAGGCAGCTTTCTGAGCTCCTGCATGAGCAGTTGCAGTCTATCACCCAACGCAGCCATGCCATCTCAGTTAAGCAGAAAGTAACAGCTGCGATGTGCTATCTTTCCATCAGGTTTTTCCAGACCCCAGTTGGAGATACCATTGAAGTGTCACAGTCTGCCACATTGCGCCTCCTGACTCAGTTCCTGGATGCCCTGCTGCCACACAGTGGTGAATTCATTGTATTCTTCAGCAAGGCAGCGGTACCCAGAGAAACTATCCAGCAACTCTATCGGGATGTACACCTACCAGCTGCACTCGGTACCATTGACTGCACCAAAGTTGCCATCTGTGCACCACCTGGTGAGGTGGGTAACACCTTCCTCAACAGGAAGGGGTACCACTCCATAAATTACCAGGTGGTGTGTGATGCAATTGGGTGCATCATCAATGTCCTTGCACCATTCACTGGCAGTGCCCATGATGTCTTCATCTGGTAACAATTGCAGCCGTGCCAGACCTTTGAGGAAGGTACAATACCCAGTGAACACTTTGTCGGTGAGTACCTCTAAAAGGAAAGCCACAGTTCCCCCAATGGTGGGACAGTGCCTAAAGATAGCACATAAAGGAGGTAGTTAGGTGGTTGGGAGGGGAAGGTGCACAGGTGCACTGGAAGACTGGAACAATAGAGGCTGGGAACCAGACAGGGTGTGTGACACAGTAAACACAAGCTAGCCACTGTGAATGTTTCCACAGGCAATGGTGCCAATCCCCTGAGACCGTGGCTCCCAACCCAGTCCTTCTGCCTGCTAAAGTGATCAAGGAAAGCTATAATGAGGCACACATGGAAACTAGCAATATCATAGAGTGGGTCTTTGGCATGTTAAAAATGCAGTTCCATGGCTGGCCTGGTTGTGCAGAGGGCTGAGGTGCTGGAGCCTAACCTCGCACTATGTCGGTGACCCAAGTTTGGGAACGACCTTGGGTCACGTGGGAGCCGGCTTGAGGGGGAGGAGGGTTGGAATGGGATTGAGATATGGCTCTCCCCTCCAAAGGGGTGGATGCCCACTCCACTGTAGTCCCGCTCCCACCAGCTGGAGGTCCGGTGGGCAGCGCAGGCAGTTGGAGTGGCAACGCAAGTCTGGGGAGGGGCGGAAGGGGCCCCCGGATCCTGGCATATGTGTACGCCTCCACACATGTACACACATGTGTATACTGTGGTCTTGGAGGGAGAAGGGGAGAAAATTGAAAAGGTGGTGCCCTACAATATGACCCTCAGAAGGTATGCTGCATATTCCTTGCCTGTTGCATGTTGCACAACATGGCACTAAGCCGTGGAAGACACCTGCCAGAACCTGAAGAACATGCAGATAGCGATATCAAGCCAGAGGTCCAGGGGATATTGGAGCAACTCAATAGGCAGGATATACGGATGGCAAGGATGGCCCAGGAAGACAGGGCCAACATCATCAGGACACTGATACAGATGTGCAGGTGAGTGAAAACAACATAGACAACTGACGTGTTTAAATGTGTGTTTATAGTATAAACAGTAGAGTAATAGATACAGTATGGTGACAGAAGAACAAATCCAATGTGATGTAGTTCCGTTGCCAAAAGTGCCAGTAACTATGTGCAGTTTGTCCATAACCATTCATGTAATATAGTGCAACGTATATGAGTATAATCAGGACTGTCTGGTAAACAGGATGTAAATATTCTCATGACATGTAAATACTGTCTATAAACAATAACATTTCACAAGAACCAGAATGGTAACATTCCAGAACAAAAGGATAGCATACAGGTGCTACAGGGAATGTGGTGGGAAGTGACCATGTACAGAGAGGTGCATGTGCAGGGTGCAGGTGCATGAAGGGTGCAAGAAGGTGTGGCACACACATGGCATCATCGCCATCTCCCACCATGGACCCACAAGGACTCCCTACCATGGTAACGTGGGGGGGGTTTACTGTGAGTTGAGAAGCCAATAGGCAATGACTGCGGGGACTGGGAAACCTTCGGATAACCTCAGCCATGGTGCATGCCATGTGTAGCCTGTGAAATCAACTGGTCAGTGGTCCATAGAATGTCCTGGGATGATGGTGTGGCAGTGGTGTTGACAGATTCTGACCTGCCACCTCGTGTTGTGCAGCCACACTGGGGGACACTCCTGGTAGGCCTACACCACGATACGGTGGTGCAATGATGGCCAGCCAACCCAACATCTCTCACCATGGCTGTGAGCTCCCTCATAGCCCCAGTGAGATCACCACACACCTGGTGGAGGGCATTAAGGTACTGTGTGTGACACTCCTGCACACCCTGTTCTGGCTGCATAAGGTCAGCATGCACAGCCTCCCTGAAGTGGGCAAATTCATGCCGTAGCTCCCTATGGAGATCATGTAGCTCCTGCTGTGCAGTGTTCTGTGAGTCCACTGCAGAGCATAGTAGCTGCTAGGCACCAGTCTCATCCTGTCCCTGGACAGTGGGGGGGGGGGTGGAGGTAATCAGTGGTGCGTGAGCGGCCCTCACCCAGTGTGGGTGTGTGCCGCACTACCTCACTACCCGGTGTGGCCCGTATGTTGCATGCGCAGGCTGCTAGGCCAACAGCATGTCCACTCACAGGTGGGTGATGCATAAGCTGCATGGTGTATGTGGCTGCAGACATGTTAGCTTCACCTCTGGTGGTGGCTGTGAGGATGATGATACTGGTGGTAACAGTAGTGGTACTTGGGGAATACACTAAATGGGACCCTGGCAGCACCAAAGATGCTGGTTGTCTGGTGGGTGATTGTGTTGAGGTGGCTGTGAGGCCACTGATGTCAGCCCCTGACATGTTCCCCAGGCCTAGTCCTATGTCTGATGGTGAGCCTCCCCTCCCACTCTGCAAGGCTGGAAAAGTAATCTTGGTTGGGGATGTATGTGGAGTCATCATAATCATCATCATTAACATCATCATCATCAGACAGATCCCCAAAATATGTCACTCGCCGTCACATCCTCCTCAGCTGTACAATGTGGTAGCCCTTGCACACGGATGTTGATGGCTGTACCTCCCTCTTCTCAAAGTGTTCCAATGCTGCAAAGCCATCACCCTGCACTGTGGACAGAGAAGAACCCTGCAAGTGTGATGCACAGTACACAGTGGTCACATTCCCTTGGCGCCACATGCAGACCACACCAGTGCTGCCAATGACACACAGTGCAAGCCCAAAAAGGGTGACCACAGCACATAAACCACCACTGGCAATGTGCATGCACAACCACAGTCAGATTGTGGACCCAAAGCCATGCATAGGACCAGCACCAAGTGGATGCAACACACCAAACACACATGCAGATCACCAACCGAATGGAAGGAGGTGACACGAGCAGTAAGGGGAGCCAATGCATCTACGGAGCTCAGGCTGGCACAAGGCATTAAGAAGGGGGAGAAGAACTTCTTTAGGTACATCAGGGAGAAAAGGAGCTGTAAGGACCACATAGTAAGGATTAGGAAGGAGGGGGGTTTGGTGGAAGCAAGGTGCGATATGGCAGAAGCGCTAAATGATTACTTCTGCTCGGTATTTACTAAGGAGAAGGGGGGGTAGTACCCAAGGAGGGAAGAATGGCAGAAATGGGGGGAAGGAGGTGACAGATGGGGAAATCATGGAGGGCAGATTTTGGGAGGGTTTGAAGGCACTGAGGATGGACAAGGCGCCAGGCCCAGATGGCATCCACCCCAGGATACTGAAAGAGCTGGCAGAGGTCCTTGCGGGACATTTGGCAGACCCATTTAATGTATCACTACACTCAGGTTGTGTACCTCAGGACTGGAGGGTGACTTATGTGGTGCCCCTCCACAAGAGTGGCCCCAAGGATGAACTGGGGAACTATAGACCAGTGAGCCTCACATCCATCATGGGTAAGCTGATGGAGACTATCCTGAAGGAGAGGCTGGTGGCCCTCCCAGAGACAAAGGACTACATGACAGGAGACAGCATGGCTTCATACGTGACAGATTCTGCAAAACCAACCTGTTGGAGTTCTATGACTGGGTAACTAGGCAACTGGACAGGGGCCAAGCAGTGGATGTCCTGTATCTGGACTTCAGTAGGGCATTCGACTCGGTGCCACATGGGAGGCTGGGAAGTAAGTTTAAAGGCACAGGGGAGGGTGCAAAGCTGGTGAGATGGGTAGGGAACTGGCTTCAGGAAAGACAACAGAGGGGTGGTGGTGGGGGGCTCTCACACCTAAGGGTAGTGACGAGTGGTGTTCTGCAGGGCTCGGTGTTGGGACCAGTGTTGTTTGGGATATTCATTGCAGATGTATCATTGGACATCAAGAGCAAGATCAGTCTGTTTGCTGATGATACCAAGATGGGAGCGGTGGTGGATGACCTAGGCAGGGGTTGCAGGATGATCTGACAAAGCTTGAAACCTGGTCAGACACCTGGTAACTGGGGTTTAATGCCAAAAAGTGCAAGTTGCTGCATTTTGGGGAGAAGAACCCAAGGAGGAGTTACCAGTTGGAGGGAGTGCAGCTAGCCCAGACAGAGGAGGAGAAGGATCTGGGGGTGCTCATTACAGGGTCAATGAACAACTCGGCACAATGTAGGAAGGCAGCTGCAAAGGCCAACAAAATGCTGGGTTGCATTGCAAGGGGTATATCCTCGTGGAGGGAGGAGGTGATTCTGCTACTGTATAGGTCATTAGTTAGACCGCACCTGGAGTACTGCATGCAGTACTGGCACCTGTATCTGAAGAGGGCATTAAGTTACTGGGGGTACAGCGCGGGGTGACAAAGATGATCAAGGGGCTGGGGGACTTATCATATGAGAGGAGGCTGAGGGAGTTGAACACATACTCGCTGGAGGAGAGGAGGGATGGGGGAATGATTGAAACCTTTAAGTACATGAAAGGAATAAACAAGACAGGTACAGAGGGGCTGTTCAAAGTAAGGGAGTGGAGGGACACCAGGGGTCATGATATGTGGCTAGAGGGAGGAAGATTCAGGAGGGAGATGAGGAGACACTTTTTTACAAAGAGGGTGGTGGCTGGGTGGAACGCGTTACCTGCAGAAGTGATATCCAGTAGAACAGTGGACTGCTTCAAAAGGGGATGGGACAGGACAAGGGGGAGGGTTAATAGAGGGGAACAGTGGAAGGGAAGGGCAGCTGCAGAATAAGGGGTGCTAGCTGCACATTCGAGCAGATTTGATAGACCTCTAGGCCTTTATCTGCTGGCAAATTTTGTATGTTCGTAACAAAAGGGAAGTAACAGGTGCAGCAAACAGGGATGCACGTGCCAGCCTGCACCACTGGATGATCATCTTTCAACCCACAATGTCTATGATTCTCTCCAGTCTGGATTTAGGAAAAGACAGTACTAAGACTACACTTGTCCGGGTACTGAATGATCTCCTAATAGCAAGAGATTGGAGGTCTCCTTCTATCTTGGTCCTCCTTGATCTCTCTGCAGCTTTTGACACTGTGGACCATGTTGTGCTTTTGGAGCATCTGTGGCTTATTTGCAGACTGTCAAGTACAGTCCTTAAATGGTTTCAATCTTTCCTCGAGGGTAGGTCTCAGAGAGTGGTCACCGGAATTTATTCCTCTGATGCTTTCTTCTTACCCTGCAGATGCTGCAGGGCTCCATACTGTCACGCATGTTGTTCATAGTGTATATGCTGCCATTAGGAGCTATCATTAGGTTGTACAGCTTGAGTTTTTACTGCAATGGAGATGATACTCAGCTGTACATGTCCTTCGTGTCTGGATGGGATGATGCAGTCTCAGTCATTAATAACTGTCTGTTCAAGATCCAGGACTAGATGAGTACTAGCTGGCTGAGGTTGAACCCGGATAAAACTGAGGTGTTGGTAATGGACCCTAGTCATAGGGAGGCAGCTCTGTTAACTGGTCAGCCCTCTGGACTCTGGCTCCCGGGTGTCCAGCTTGCGACCTCATACCGGGTGTGAAACCTGGGCCTTGTCTTTGATGATGGTCTGAGCCTGAAATCTCAGGTGTTGGCCATCGTCAAGTCCTCATTTTACCATCTGAGGAATATCACCCGGGTGAAGCACCTAGTTTCTCCACACAACCTTCCAATATTGGTCCATGCCTTCATGACCACCCGCCTTGACTACTACAATACCCTCTACCTAGGGCTACCTGGGCTTGAAATCCATCACTTGCAGCTGGTGCAGAATGTGGTGGCCAGGCTTTTGACTGGCACTTCTAGGGTCAGTCACATTACACATGTGCTGCATGGACTGCATTGGCTGCCAGTGCAGGGGTGGATCTCCTTTAAGGTCAGCTTGCTGACCTATAAAGCCCTACACGAACAGGGACCTCATTATCTACAAGATCCCCTTTCTTCCTACTGCCCCTCCCATCCACTCCGATCCACTGATGAGGGATTGCTAGAGATTCCCAGGGTGTCTTTGAAGACATCTGGGGCCTTTTCTTTTGCTTATGCGTCCCCTACCCTGTGGAATTCTCTACTTCATTGGATAAGAGAGTGCCTGACCATTACAAGTTTCAAGACAGCACTTAAGACCTATCTGTTCAACTTGGCCTTTCCCGATGAAGGTAGCTGATAAGCCTGCCAGTTATAATGAACCTGATTAACAATGAATTTTTAACATTTTTATCTATTGTATTTTAACTGCTGTTTTATGTTTGTTATGATTGTTTTGTGCAGCGCCTTGATTTTGAAAGGCGCTATATAAATAAAGGTTTGATTGATTGACTGATAGATTGATTGATTGATTGATTGATTGCTTGCTTGTGAAGGCATCCCTACTGCCAATACACACACTATGTGCCAGGGCACTGAGACAGTGTCTGCAGGGTACACCATGATCATGTCATCATGACACATGCTGCAGGTCCAGCACTTCATAGAAGACACCACCACACAGTGCCATACTGCACACAGGCCATCACAGTGCATGCATGTGTGCACAAGCCAGGGCAGATGTGTGCTACAACACAGGCAGTTCAACCCAGAAACACATGGAGTGCCATGCATACCATGGAGGTGAATGGCCCTGTACTCACATGCCCAATGTAACCCCAGCGGTGTTTTACAGCCACCACCCTCCACACCTGACATGACCACAGACCAGATTGTTAATGCCACCATTCCATAATAGGATCTGTAATTGCAAGCTCCACTGGCCATAGACCTCCCCCTGTGCCATGGAGTGCATGGTGACATGCAGCCTCCTCCTCCTTTGCCCTCTCCTGCAGGTCATGCCACCACTTGCATACTGCATCTATCATGCAGCCACATCCACACACAGCATTCACCTCCACGGTTATGTGGTCCCACATGTCCCGCACAGTGGCATCCATTGTTTTATAACACCGCATTGCATGCTCCATGGACTTGTACCCATCAACCAGGGCCTTCAGCTTCTCCCTGAAGAAATTGTGGCAGCACAGCCTCACCCTTCCATTAAAGGCACCTGTGTGGGGACATAAGGTGAGTGTGATCAGTGACTGTCCTGTACAGTGTGTGTGTGTGTGTGTGTGTGTGTGTGTGTGTGTGTGTGTGTGTGCGCGCGCGCGCGCGTGGGGGGGGCCACTACACATGCCTGAATGGTCATAGCATGGCATAGGCAATGTGTAGGCAGCAAAGACATGTAGGTACATAGCCCACACCACATGCTGAGCATGGCCAACAATGTCCACCACATGTCGGTTTGGCGGTCTCTGCCACATGACGGTGTGTCTGTGCAACAGGAATACATGCATCACCTTGCAGTGTGAGGACAGCACCAGTATCTGTGTCATGGCTGCACACCAACAAGTTTGTGATGTGTGGCTGATGCACGGGCTAGTGCAGATGGCATAGTGCACAATGTGATCTAGGTGTTGCACACCCTAGCATGAAGTAACATACACAAGATGGTGGGACATGGGGATTTTCATGTCTGAAGACCTACAGATGTCTCAGCAGAGTACAAAGGCAACAGGGACAGCCAGTGGCAGCCTGCGGTGCATAGGCAGAGGTAACACTAGCAGAAGGTTGGTGTTACAAACGCCATTGTCTAACATGCCAGTGAGGGCTTATCTGGAGTGCTGTGTGCAAAACTAGATGACACACCTCTGTAAGGGCACTGGCAGGGTGGAGGCGGTCCACAGGTGAGCAACTACGATGGAACCGGGCGTGCACGGTAGAGACTGAGGAACTTTAATATGTTCTAGATGGAGATGAGGAAAGATCAGTGGGACATGATAGCAGGATTCAAGTACCTAGAAGGTATTAATATTGCACGGGTGGAAGAGATCTTCCAATCTAAGTGTAGTGCAAGACTGGGGGGGGGGGCTTGAAATGAATATGGATGGAGGCAGGTTCAGGGGAATGTGAGGACATCATTCCTCCTTGGGAGGGTGGTGGTCACGTGGAACAGACTGGTGGTGGGAATGAGCACAGTAGACGGTTTTACATATGGCTGGGAAAGGCATATGGATACCGTAGATGTGGACAGGAGGTGTGACAGGCCATGGAACAATTATGGTCAAGGGCCATAAAACAGCGTATGGATTTTAAGCAAACTGCAGGGGCATGGCGGTCCCAATCAGCCGACATTTTCCATGTGTCTATGTTTCTCTGTGAACAGTACGTCTGTGTTGTTCCTCCCCTGGTGACCATACCGAACACATGTGAATGCACATGTGCAGCTGTATGTGCAGCACAATGTGCACATCCGTAGTCACTGTACCAGTGTACACTTGTTGTATGACACAGGAACAGTGCAACACTCTGAATGTACACACCTGCATGCAAGGCCTGCTGCATCTGTGAGTGCAATGTACAGCAGCAACTGAAACATGACATCCCAACGATGTTCCCACACATGAATTGTGCCCCATGACAGTGTAGCAGAGCAATACATTGTTGCAGATCAATATATCAAGATTATGTCGTAGGCACACCTATCTGCAACTGTGGATGTCATGTTCTGGTACATTGTGAAGCCTAGTGTTGTCAGCAAAGTGTACGTTCAGCTGCCTGCAGTTCCAGTAAGCTCAGTAGGAGGGGCTGAGTCACACCTTAAATAGCTTGGCCGGGCAATTCCCACATGGTAATGCATGCAAATGAGGATGTAATGAGATGCTAATGTGGTGGATTGCACTGTGATTGCCTAATGAGGCTCATTTGCATGTGACCTTTGAATATTGCAAGAATTAGTGTCAGGCTAATGTGATCACACTGGGCTAAGGAATAGCACTATAGTGCAGTACTGTCAGGTTAGTGCTGGGCTAAGTCATTTTGCGACACTTACAGGGCACATGCATGATGACATCATCAAGGCGGAGGTTACACAAGGGTTGTGCATGCTCAGTGCTGGTCCTTGCGATAGTGCCACGCTAGACCGGGAACCGTACTAATTCCCTACACTACTTTGCCAGATAAACATATGACTGACACCTAAATCCAAATCGGATTGAAATACCATCATTTTTAATCCCATCTGTCAAAATCCCATAATCTTTTATGTCCGTATGTTGTATGCCCATCATTCAAATCATGCACAATTCGAAACAAACCCAGACCGGAGCAGGGATGCTACTATACCAGAATCCTGCATTGATTTATTCTGTTTTTCTTCTGTCATGGAAACGACCTTGAAGCAGGATTCATGAACTTGTTTCCCATACCGAAGCAGACCAAAGCAGGAACACCTCTTTTGTCACTATACCAGAATGTAAACATTACTAGAAACGTGGGTTCAAAAAACAACTGCAGTTACCTCCTGGTCATGGCTTTGTTTATTCATTCATTACCACCAGACCTTCAGCATTTATATTAATTATATGTACCCAAACATGGCTTCTAATCAGTAATCACAGGGCATAGTGAACAATACTTGCAGCCCTCTGCTGAGACAGAAAATTGTCCCAACCAGTCACTGGTCCCCTGCTGCCGAATCTTCTTGGCCTCTGTCTTCTGGTTGCAAGGTGTTTTGTCTACCAGGACCCCAACCGCCTTTGTATCCATACATGAATATTAAGGAGAGAAAATGACAGGCGAGCCAGAAATCTACACGCAAGTTCAATCTGCATTTAAATCCTGGTCTGGGAAATAGTGTAAATACAAATAAATATTTGTACTTAGTTCCCAGACCAGATCTCTGTGTGTGGAAGTCAGAAGACAGGTTGTTTGTCGGGATTTTGAAGGTCAGCGTTTCATACTTGTCAGTATTTTGTGTGTCAGAATTAAAGAGTCAGTATATGGTGTGTCAGGAAAAGTAATGTCGGGCATTAGTACCTAACACTGCTAGACCATGTAGCACCATGCCATAGTTTCATAGTGCAGCGCTAGCATACCCAAACTTCATTTTTTGACCTACACAGCCCAGAGAGGCAGGATTGACAGGGTGGTGCCACTGGAAAACGTTTCTGTAGCAATGGCATCCAGCAGATGTGTCAGGACAGTGGTCCAGAGGGACCACAGGTGGGGTGAGGCAAAAATGGCCAACTTAGTCAAGTTGGTCATGGAGATGGAGCGCTAGCTGTTTGGAGAGGTTCAGGAGGGGGATAGGCCAAGAAGGCAGGTGTGGGCATGGATTGCGCGTCACCTGTCCCAACGGACAGGGATCAACAGTAACAGTGAGCAGTGCAGGCATTGCTATGTGGACCTGCAGCACCATGAGAGGCAGTGGCTGGAGTGCTTTAAAAATATGATGCATAATGGCACTGTGCCTGCACCAAGTAAGTGGATGGCATTATCACAGATGAGCGTTTTGTATGTCAGTGGTTGTGAGCATCAACGTACACACCACACGTGTGTACATCTATGTAGGGAGGGTCATTGCGCCTGTGTCTGTGGTTGTACATGTGCCATGCATTGATGTCTTCACTTAACAGGTATCACTGTTTATCATCACTGGTTGTCTAGCACCTGTACATTCCACCTACAAGGCACATGTCTCAGGTGACATATACTTCTTTGGGGGGGAACAGTACACTGGTAGACAGTTACGCAGTGCTTCAGTGGCACATTTACTCTGCAGACCACAATGCCAAGGGCCAGCAAGGGTGCAGCTGCAGGGGTCAGGACCACACCCAGTGGGGGATGGAGAGCAGTGACAGGCAGCGGGATGCCACATATGAGTATGCTCCTATATTGTCTACATGTGTCACAGATGTTGCTTGTTGGGCCATCATTATTACCCTTCATGGCACTGGGCCACATACAAATGTGTGTAAGGTCAGAGGTGCTGGGAGCACTGTGAAAATGGATTCATTTCAAGGGAATAATCTTCCTTAATATCTTTAAGTCTGTTGCAACAGCACTATTTCTTTTCATTATCTTCTGTCTTTTCTGCTTCTCTACCTTCCTATAATAATGTCAGGATGGCCACCTGACATCTGTTCTTGTATATCTTATTTATTTCTGTCTCCTTTTGCTTCTTTCATTTGTCAGGATCCATTTGTCATATTCTCCCTCAAATTATTATTTAGTCCAGCCTTAAAAATATAACCATGCCAGTTGTCCCAAATCTAGTGCAGTCCTATTATGATTATAGTATTTATACGTTCATGAAAAGTAATTAAGAAGTTAAAGCATAACGCTGTTTCAGCGTTAAGCCCTTCTTAGCTGTAGTTAGTAGCTGAAGTCCTTAATTCGTGCAAGGCACGGTTGTCCTCATTTAGACTGCAGGCTATGTTTGTTTTAGTGAAGCAGTGCTTAGCACGGTTCCTAAATTTAGCTTTAGTGCTCAGTGCGCACTTGACTGTGCTCCCAGCTTTATAAATTAGTTATTTCTTGTAGGCAGTATCACTCCCAAAGTAAATCCCCATAAAAAGTTCAAATGTACAGATTTCTGCCAGCGTTATATGCTGCTTCTTTTGGTGAGGCTGCTCATTCTGAGCTAGGCGCACTTACCCCCCCACCCAACTTCAGGCTGTATGCTTTTGCAAGCCGCACTGAAAAGGTCCTGTAGCTACAGCTGCAGTTGCTCGGGAAGATTGAACAGGCAGAAAGAAACCTCACCGTGGGATGAAATTACAAGTCCTGTTTTCTGGACGAGTTAAAACATCAGAAAGGTGCTGCATTCACGTTACACAAATAAAAGACATTCATATTCGTGCAAGAAATAAAAGTTAAACCACATCTTTCATGCCCTTTGTATTTTCTAGTAGGTCCAATGCTTTAGCTGTGCTATCAGCCTCCCCTTCCTTAATCAATTCAGACGTTTTAAGGAGGAAAGGAGGAGAGGAATAAATCAACTGTCTAAAACCCTTTCTATTTTGGGTTATAAATACAGTTATAAATATTTAATTTTCTTGTTGTTTTCATGCCCTTTCAGCTCAAGCCCAATATTTCTGTAAATCTAACAAGAGGGCTGGAAAATATATGGTGTATGGTTTGTTGTTTGTTTCTTTTCAGAGTAAGTTGTAAGCAAAAAGACAAATATGAACCCTACTATATTTACCTAGGGTGGATAGTCTAGCAGGTTATTTTTCTATATCTGATTTATAGCTCCTTGGGGACTCCACCCTGCTCTCTGTCTAGGTCTATACTAGCCGGCCGGCCTTTCTTTACTCTACTTATAGACCTGACATAGAAGAGGCAGAGTTTCTTCTGGACCTTTTAGGTTAGATCCTTTCTTTGTACATTTTATTTTACTTATGAGCTTAGAGTGATATGTAAATAAAAAATAAAATTAGAAATTACATTTAAAACCTAATAATTTGTTAATTTAAAGACTTTGTATACCTTGTGATTCATACGGGTGGAGAGTTAGCTCCTCCCCTGTCAGACCCCTATAAATGTGATGCTTTCCTTCATTTCAGCAGATAGTCTGGTGAAGAGCAGACCTGTTCTGTTCTGAGTGGTAACATTAGTTGCTTCTAGTGTGTCTATATGTTGCTTGGATGACTTTATTTTATTGTTCTGTCGCACAGCCATTGAATAAATCCAAAAGTAATAAATACTTGCCTAACTTTAACTTGTTGCCTGGAGTCCTGTTTTATCCCACACCTCACAAGTTGGTGTCAGAAGTGGGATAAATAAGTCTGGTTCAAGGGACTTCTGATACTGTTTTGGTATCTGTTGGAGTACTCGAATGCTGCAGGAAGAACCATGGGCTGGTGCAGTAATAAGGAAGATGGCTGAAAAGTTGGGCCTACCATTGATGCCTGTGCTTGGTGATGTTCGGAAGAAGACAAAACTGGAGGAAGAAGGAGCTGTTGGAGATATAACGGAGACGGAGGAACCAGAAGAAGAGACTGTGGCTGCCTCAACTGGGGATACTCAAGAACTACTGCAATGGCTGTGTATGCAGCAAGTAACCTTAGAGAAACAAAGACTTAAGGACTTACAAAGAACTGAAGCTCGGTGGGAAGATACCCTCAGAGCAATACAGACTTTAAGTGCTGGATGACCCATAAGTCCTGGTGAGGGTTCAAAGGATATCAAGTTAACAAAATTGAGTGAATCTGATATTATCGAAATTTATTTGACAACATTTGAAAGGATTGCAAGAGCATGCCAATGGCCCAGGAGTCAATGGGTGATTAGACTTGCCCCATACCTTACCAGAAAGGCTCAGTTAGTCTATGGACATGTAGACCCCACTTTGAGTGAGAACTATTGAAGCCGTGAAAGAGGCTATCCTTAAGAGATATGATATTTGTTCAGAAACTTATAGACAAAGATTTCAGCCTCTCAAATTTCATTCAACAGACACCCCCCAAGAAGCATATACTAGACTGAAAGATTTGTGTGGCAAGTGGTTACAGCCATCCAGCAACACTAAAGAACAGATGATGGAAGTTATAGTGATGGAGCAATTTGTATGACTATTACCACAGAATGTACAGCTGTGGGTGAGGAGCTCCTAGATACTTCAAAGAAAGCTGTACAACTAGCAGAGGTTTACCTCACAGCAAGACCCAATAGGCAAAAGGGTATCCAGGGATGAGTGCACCTCACCCTATGGTCAGAACTTTTCCTATACCTTCCTCAGTCAGTATACAGCACTCTACTAGTGGGGCATAAAACCAGTAAAAACAGAAAGAGTACCCCTGCTGAAATAATCTGTCACTACTGTCATGGAAAGGGACATATAGCATGTTTTGTCCATCGAAGAAGTTGACACCTACACATCTACTTTTGGCCAATTAGGGACAATATTTAACTCAGTAATTATAAATGGTAAACCAGTAATGGGACTGTTGGACTCCAGAAGCAGACAGACATTAATAAAAGCCAACTTGATACCTATGGATGATTGTCCACAGAACCAGACCGGGTTACATGTATCCGTGGGGACATCCATTTCAATCCCTTATTACCTGTGGATATAGAGGGTACATCAGAGTAAATATAGACTGGATGTGGGAGTAGTGCCTTGTTTCCCTGTTTCTGTTGTAATAGGCCATGATCATCCTGAGTTCATTAATTTGTTAAATGAATCCACACATGGAAGCTGTTACTACAAGAGCCCAAGAAAGAGAAAGAATGGACTTACAACAAGTATTTCCATTTGGGAGGAATCTTTGGTGAACCAGGTGCAAAAGGAAGTCTAGATGAGACAAGCGACTGGATAAGAAAAGATGGCACCAAACACATACGGACGTTGAAAACAAAAAAAGGACATAAAAAAGACAATTCGTTTGGATTGAACAAGCTAATGATAACTCTTTAAACCCTTTTTTTACAGGTTGGAAAACAACAAGGTGATGAGCCTAAATTTGTAATAAAGCGGGCTGTTATATGGAGTGTTTGAATCCTAGAACAAATGAAATAACATCCCAACTGTTAGTACCTAGTGCATATAGAGATCACTTATCGTCCCTAGCTCATGATGTTCCTTTAGTCGGTCACCAGGGGCTGAAATGACACTTCAGAGATTATTGTATCGGTTTTATTGGCCAGGAATTAGACAACAGGTACAAGATTATTGTAAAACTTGTGAGCATTGTCAAGAGGTGGCTATTGTAACAAAAGAAGAAAAGGTTCCTTACAATCACTACCTGTGATCTCAACCCCTTTGAACAGATAGCAATGGATGTGGTTGGTCCATTACAGAAGAGTGCAAAAGGAATCACTTCATCCTAGTCGTGTGACTATGCTACAAGGTATCCAGAAGCAATTCCCTTACACACAGTTACACGAGACAAAGTAGCGGAAGAGTTGAGTAAAATTATTCTCAAGGATGGGGATCCCTAGAGGAATATTAATGGACCAGGGTAGCAATTTTTGCTCACAAGTTTTAAAAAGATTGTATATAGGTTTAGGGGTACATGCTATATACACCTCTCCCTATCACACACAAACAGATGGATTAGTGGAGAGATTTAACCATACCTTGAAAATGATGTTAAGGAAGCTTACCCAGGATGAAGGGAAACACTGTGATAAATTATTACCATATCTCATGTTTGCATATAGGGAGGTACCACAGTCATCCACCGGATATTCCCCTTTTGAATTATTATTTGGGAGGAATCCTAGGGGTTTATTGGACGTTATTAGAGGAAATTGTCAAACAAAAACTCCTGACACTTTACCATTGACATCTTTAGAGTACATCACAACATTAAGGGACAAATTGGCACAATATACAATAAAAAGCTCGGCAATATAATCTTGATCATAAGAAATATCAAAAAGCTTATTATGATCAAGGTGTCGGAAAAAAATCTTTTCAAGCAGGAGATAAAGTTTTATTATTGTTGCCTTGTTCAGATAATAAGCTGTTAATGAAATGGCAAAGGCTGTACACTGTACAGAGGCAAGTGGGGTCTGTCAATTATGAAATATTGTGCCCGGATAAGAGAAATAAAATGCGTATATATTAAGCAAATTTACTTAAACCATGGTATGAACATAAGCATAAGTCTCTTTATGTTTGCCCTGAGCCAGAACAGACTCAGCTTGAGCAAGCTTATGAGAGATTGGAAGAAAAGCACTATAAGAGATGTTAGTATTAATATGGATCTATCTGACACACAAAGGGAAGATTTAAATCAGCTACTGAATATGTACAGTGCATCCTTTACAACAGTACCTAGACACTTGGATGGTATCACTCACCATATTGATGTAGGACACAATACCTATCAGACTAAAGCCTTATAGGTTACCAGAGTGTAAGGTCTGATGTCATAGATGAAATAAAGAAAATGCAGCAAATGGGAGTGATCCAACCACCTATGAGTCCTTGGAGCTTCCAATGGTAGTAGTAAACAAAAGGAAGGGTGTAAGAGTCTGTTTAGATTTCCGTGAGATTAAATGCTGTGTCCAAATTTGATGGGTATCCTATGCCACGCATAGATGACATTATTGACTGTCTAGGTAATGCTCAGTATATTAGCACATTAGACCTTTCAAAGGGATACTGGCAAATACCCCTTGATGATGAATCACAGGAAAAGACAGCATTCCATACCCCCTTGGGGTTGTTTCAGTTCAAAGTAATGCCATTTGGACTACATGGGGCACCTGCCACATTTCAGAGGGCTATGGATAAGATTTTACAGTCACATTTATCTTGTAGTGCCGCATATTTAGATGATGTCATAATATTCAGCCCACCTTGGAAAGAACACATGACACATCTGAGAGCAGTACTAGAAGCAATAACCAGTGCAGGATTAACTATAAACCCAAAGAAATGCTCACTAGCAATGCAGGAGACTACTTATTTAGGTTTTGTTATTGGAAAGGGGGGAGGTTAAACCAGAAATAAGTAAAATTGATGCTGTTGCTGGAAGTATACAACCCAAGACCAAAACACATGTACGGGCATTTTTGGGTTTAGCAGGTTATTATCGTCGTTTTGTCCCTAACTTTTCTGAGTTAGTTAACCCTCTAATCGGACTAACAAAAAAGTGACAACCTGAAAAGGTGATATGGACCAAACAATGTGAAGAGACCTTTTTAGCCTTCAAATCTAAGTTATGTTCTTACCCAATCTTACGAAGCCCAGATTTCCAGCGTCCATTTATATTATAAACTGATGCCTCTAACCATGGCATTGGAGCTGTTTTGTCCCAAATGGACGGAGATGAAGAACATCCCGTCTTATATATTAACAGAAAGTTACATCATAGAGAAATGAAGTATGCCACCATTGAAAAAGAATGTCTTGCTATTCGTTGGGCTGTAGATTCTTTAAAGTTTTATTTATGGGGTAGACAGTTTACAATCATTACTGACCATAATCCCTTATGCTGGTTGAATATGATGAAAGACAAGAATCCACGCATCATGCGTTGGTATCTAGCACTTCAACCATACAAATTCATAATTCAACATCGGTCAGGTGCTAAACATAAAAATGCAGACTATTTATCTCGTTTTGGAACTAGTTGATAGAAACATATTTTTCAGACCCCCGGGTGATAGATACAGAAACATTAAATAAAGATGTGAAATGAGAATTGTTGTGTTGAAGAAAAGAAATTATAATAATCTGGGACCCCAGGTGGAGCTTTGGGAGTGGGTGGCTAAGCTCCATCCCTCTTATTATAATAGAGAGGATCTGTAATATGTGTATATAGTCATGAAGGAAAAGAAACAATGGATAAGGTAACTTCCCCTGTTTCTTTCTTGAGTTGGGAGGAGTGTGAGAATGGATTCATTTCAAGGGAATAATCTTCCTTAATATCTTTAAGTCTGTTGCAACAGCACTATTTCTTTTCATTATCTTCTGTCTTTTCTGCTTCTCTACCTTCCTATAATAATGTCAGGATGGCCACCTGACATCTGTTCTTGTATATCTTATTTATTTCTGTCTCCTTTTGCTTCTTTCCCTTGTCAGGATATATTTGTCATATTCTTCCTCAAATTATTATTTAGTCCAGCCTTAAAAATATAACCATGCCAGTTGTCCCAAATCTAGTGCAGTCCTATTATGATTATAGTATTTATACGTTCAAGAAAAGTAATTAAGAAGTTAAAGCATAACGCTGTTTCAGCGTTAAGCCCTTCATAGCTGTAGTTAGTAGCTGAAGTCCTTAATTCGTGCAAGGCACGGTTGTCCTCATTTAGACTGTAGGCTATGTTTGTTTTAGTGAAGCAGTGCTTGGCACGGTTCCTAAATTTAGCTTTAGTGCTCAGTGCGCACTTGACTGTGCTCCCAGCTTTATAAATTAGTTATTTCTTGTAGGCAGTATCACTCCCAAAGTAAATCCCCCCATAAAAAGTTCAAATGTACAGATTTCTGCCAGCGTTATATGCTGCTTCTTTTGGTGAGGCTGCTCATTCTGCGCTAGGCGCACTTACCCCCCCACCCAACTTCAGGCTGTATGCTTTTGCAAGCCGCACTGAAAAGGTCCTGTAGCTACAGCTGC
The DNA here is from genome assembly GCA_016271365.2 of Neoceratodus forsteri. NCBI lineage: Eukaryota > Metazoa > Chordata > Ceratodontiformes > Ceratodontidae > Neoceratodus > Neoceratodus forsteri. Next base: position 310,268,366 of record CM028134.1, on the reverse strand, counting down.
AGTTGCTCGGGAAGATTGAACAGGCAGAAAGAAACCTCACCATGGGATGAAATTACAAGTCCTGTTTTCTGGACGAGTTAAACATCAAAAGGTGCTGCATTCACGTTACACAAATAAAGACATTCATATTCGCGCAAGAAATAAAAGTTAAACCACATCTTTCATGCCCTTTGTATTTTCTAGTAGGTCCAATGCTTTAGCTGTGCTATCAGCCTCCCTTCCTTAATCAATTCAGACGTTTTAAGGAGGAAAGGAGGAGAGGAATAAATCAACTGTCTAAAATCCTTTCTATTTTGGGTTATAAATGCAGTCATAAATATTTTATTTTCTTGTTGTTTTCATGCCCTTTCAGCTCAAGCCCAATATTTCTGTAAATCTAACAAGAGGGCTGGAAAATATATGGTGTATGGTTTGTTGTTTGTTTCTTTTCAGAGTAAGTTGTAAGCAAAAGACAAATATGAACCCTACTATATTTACCTAGGGTGGATAGTCTAGCAGGTTGTTTTTCTATATCTGATTTATAGCTCCTTGGGGACTCCACCCTGCTCTCTGTCTAGGTCTATACTAGCCGCCTGCCTTTCTTTGCTCTACTTATAGACCTGACATAAAAGAGGCAGAGTTTCTTCTGGACCTTTTTGGTTAGATCCTTTCTTTGTACATTTTATTTTACTTATGAGCTTAGAGTGCTATGTAAATGAAAAATAAAATTAGAAATTACATTTAAAACCTAATAATTTGTTAATTTAAAGACTTTGTATACCTTGTGATTCATACGGGTGGAGAGTTAAGCTCCTCCCCTGTCAGACCCCTATAAATGTGATGCTTTCCTTCATTTCAGCAGATAGTCTGGTGAAGAGCAGACCTGTTCTGTTCTGAGTGGTAACACTAGTTGCTTCTAGTGTGTCTATATGTTGCTTGGATGACTTTATTTTATTGTTTGTCACTCAGCCATTGAATAAATCCAAAAGTAATAAATACTTGCCTAACTTTAACTTGTTGCCTGAGTCCTGTTTTATCCCACACCTACAAGTTGGTGTCAGAAGTGGGATAAATAAGTCTGGTTCAAGGGACTTCTGATACTGTTTTGGTATCTGTTGGAGTACTCAGATGCTGCAGGAAGAACCATGGGCAGGTGCAGTAACAAGGAAGATGGCTGAAAAGTTGGGCCTACCATTGATGCCTGTGCTTGGTGATGTTCGAAGAAGACAAAACTGGAGGAAGAAGGAGCTGTTGGAGGTATAGCGGAGACGGAGGAACCAGAAGAAGAGACTGTGGCTGCCTCAACTGGGGATACTCAAGAACTACTGCAATGGCTGTGTATGCAGCAAGTAACCTTAGAGAAACAAAGACTTAGGACTTACAAAGAACTGAAGCTCGGTGGGAAGATACCTCAGAGCAATACAGTCTTCTAAGTGCTGGATGACCCATAAGTCCTGGTGAGGGTTCAAAGGATATCAAGTTAACAAAATTGAGTGAATCTGATATTATCGAAATTTATTTGACAACATTTGAAAGGATTGCAAGAGCATGCCAATGGCCCAGAGTCAATGGGTGATTAGACTTGTCCCATACCTTACCAGAAAGGCTCAGTTAGCCTATGGACATGTAGACCCACTTTGAGTGAGAACTATTGAAGCCGTGAAAGAGGCTATCCTTAAGAGATATGATATTTGTTCAGAAACTTATAGACAAAGATTTCAGACTCTCAAATTTCATTCAACAGACACCCCCCCAAAGAAGCATATACTTGACTGAAAGATTTGTGTGGCAAGTGGTTACAGCCATCCAGCAACACTAAAGAACAGATGATGGAAGTTATAGTGATGGAGCAATTTGTATGACTATTACCACAGAATGTACAGTTGTGGGTGAGGGAGCACCGCCCAGATACTTCAAAGAAAGCTGTACAACTAGCAGAGGTTTACCTCACAGCAAGACCCAATAGGCAAAAAGGGTATCCAGGGATGAGTGCACCTCACCCTATGGTCAGAACTTTTCCTATACCTTCCTCAGTCAGTATACAGCACTCTACTAGTGGGGGCATAAAACCAGTAAAAACAGAAAGAGTACCCCCTGCTGAAATAATCTGTCACTACTGTCATGGAAAGGGACATATAGCATGTTTTTGTCCAACGAAGAAGTCGACACCTACACATCTACTTTTGGCCAATTGGGGACAATATTTAACTCTGGTAATTATAAATGGTAAACCAGTAATGGGACTGTTGGACTCCAGTAGCAGACAGACATTAATAAAAGCCAACTTGATACCTATGGATGATTGTCCACAGAACCAGACCGGGGTTACATGTATCCGTGGGGACACCCATTTCAATCCCTTATTACCTGTGGATATAGAGGTACATCAGAGTAAATATAGACTGGATGTGGGAGTAGTGCCTTGTCTCCCTGTTTCTGTTGTAATAGGCCATGATCATCCTGAGTTCATTAATTTGTTAAATGAATCCACACATGTGGAAGCTGTTACTACAAGAGCCCAAGAAAGAGAAAGAATGGACTTACAACAAGTATTTCCATTTGGGGAGGAATCTTTGGTGAACCAGGTGCAAAAAGGAAGTCTAGATGAGACAAGCGACTGGATAAGAAAAGATGGCACCAAACACATACGGACGTTGAAAACAAAAAAAAGGACATAGAAAAAGACAATTCGTTTGGATTCGAACAAGCTAATGATAACTCTTTAAACCCTTTTTTTTACAGGTTGGAAAACAACAAGGTGATGAGCCTAAATTTGTAATAGAAAGAGGGCTGTTATATAGGGAGTGTTTGAATCTTAGAACAAATGAAATAACATCCCAACTGTTAGTACCTAGTGCATATAGAGATCACTTATCGTCCCTAGCTCATGATGTTCCTTTAGTCGGTCACCAGGGGGCTGAAATGACACTTCAGAGATTATTGTATCGGTTTTATTGGCCAGGAATTAGACAACAGGTACAAGATTATTGTAAACTTGTGAGCATTGTCAAGAGGTGGCTATTGTAACAAAGAAGAAAGGTTCCTTACAATCACTACCTGTGATCTCAACCCTTTTGAATGGATAGCAATGGATGTGGTTGGTCCATTACAGAAGAGTGCAAAAGGAATCACTTCATCCTAGTCGTGTGACTATGCTACAAGGTATCCAGAAGCAATTCCTACACACAGTTACCGCAGACAAAGTAGCGAAGAGTTGGTAAAATTATTCTCAGGATGGGGATCCTAGAGGAATATTAATGGACCAGGGTAGCAATTTGCTCACAAGTTTTAAAAGATTGTATATAGGTTTAGGGTACATGCTATATACACCTCCCTATCACACACAAACAGATGGATTAGTGGAAGATTTAACCATACCTGAAAATGATGTTAAGGAAGCTTACCCAGGATGAAGGAAACACTGTGATAAATTATTACCATATCTCATGCTTTGCATATGGAGGAGGTACCACAGTCATCCAATCGGATATCCCCTTTGAATTATTATTTGGGAGGAACTTAGGGTTTATTGGACGTTATTAGAGGAAATTGTCAAACAAAACTCCTGACACTTTACCATTGACATCTTTAGAGTACATCACAACATTAAGGGACAAATTAGCACAATATACAATAAAAAGCTCGGCAATATAATCTTGATCATAAGAAATATCAAAACAGTTTTATGATCAAGGTGTCGGAAAAAAATCTTTTCAAGCAGGAGATAAAGTTTTATTATTGTTGCCTTGTTCAGATAATAAGCTGTTAATGAAATGGCAAAGGCTGTACACTGTACAGAGGCAAGTGGGGTCTGTCAATTATGAAATATTGTGCCCGGATAAGAGAAATAAAATGCGTATATATTAAGCAAATTTACTTAAACCATGGTATGAACATAAGCATAAGTCTCTTTATGTTTGCCCTGAGCCAGAACAGACTCAGCTTGAGCAAGCTTATGAGAGATTGGAAGAAAAAGCACTATAAGAGATGTTAGTATTAATATGGATCTATCTGACACACAAAGGGAAGATTTAAATCAGCTACTGAATATGTACAGTGCATCCTTTACAACAGTACCTAGACACTTGGATGGTATCACTCACCATATTGATGTAGGACACACAATACCTATCAGACTAAAGCCTTATAGGTTACCAGAGAGTGTAAGGTCTGATGTCATAGATGAAATAAAGAAAATGCAGCAAATGGGAGTGATCCAACCACCTATGAGTCCTTGGAGCTTCCCAATGGTAGTAGTAAACAAAAAGGAAGAGGGTGTAAGAGTCTGTTTAGATTTCCGTAGATTAAATGCTGTGTCCAAATTTGATGGGTATCCTATGCCACGCATAGATGACATTATTGACTGTCTAGGTAATGCTCAGTATATTAGCACATTAGACCTTTCAAAGGGATACTGGCAAATACCCCTTGATGATGAATCACAGGAAAAGACAGCATTCCATACCCCCTTGGGGTTGTTTCAGTTCAAAGTAATGCCATTTGGACTACATGGGGCACCTGCCACATTTCAGAGGGCTATGGATAAGATTTTACAGTCACATTTATCTTGTAGTGCCGCATATTTAGATGATGTCATAATATTCAGCCCATCTTGGAAAGAACACATGACACATCTGAGAGCAGTACTAGAAGCAATAACCAGTGCAGGATTAACTATAAACCCAAAGAAATGCTCACTAGCAATGCAGAAGACTACTTATTTAGGTTTTGTTATTGGAAAGGGGGAGGTTAAACCAGAAATAAGTAAAATTGATGCTGTTGCTGGAAGTATACAACCCAAGACCAAAACACATGTACGGGCATTTTTGGGTTTAGCAGGTTATTATCGTCGTTTTGTCCCTAACTTTTCTGAGTTAGTTAACCCTCTAATCGGACTAACAAAAAAGTGACAACCTGAAAAGGTGATATGGACCAAACAATGTGAAGAGGCCTTTTTAGCCTTCAAATCTAAGTTATGTTCATACCCAATCTTACGAAGCCCAGATTTCCAGCGTCCATTTATATTATAAACTGATGCCTCTAACCATGGCATTGGAGCTGTTTTGTCCCAAATGGATGGAGATGAAGAACATCCCGTCTTATATATTAACAGAAAGTTACATCATAGAGAAATGAAGTATGCCACCATTGAAAAGAATGTCTTGCTATTCGTTGGGCTGTAGATTCTTTAAAGTTTTATTTATGGGTAGACAGTTTACAATCATTACTGACCATAATCCTTATGCTGGTTGAATATGATGAAAGACAAGAATCCACGCATCATGCGTTGGTATCTAGCACTTCAACCATACAAATTCATAATTCAACATCGGTCAGGTGCTAAACATAAAAATGCAGACTATTTATCTCGTTTTGGAACTAGTTGATAGAAACATATTTTTCAGACCCCCGGGTGATAGATACAGAAACATTAAATAAAGATGTGAAATGAGAATTGTTGTGTTGAAGAAAAGAAATTATAATAATCTGGGACCCCAGGGTGGAGCTTTGGGAGTGGGTGGGCTAAAGCTCCATCCCTCTTATTATAATAGAGAGGGATCTGTAATATGTGTATAGTAGTCATGAAGGAAAAAGAAACAATGGATAAGGTAACTTCCCCTGTTTCTTTCTTGAGTTGGGAGGAGTGTGAGAATGGATTCATTTCAAGGGAATAATCTTCCTTAATATCTTTAAGTCTGTTGCAACAGCACTATTTCTTTTCATTATCTTCTGTCTTTTCTTCTTCTCTACCTTCCTATAATAATGTCAGGATGGCCTGACATCTGTTCTTCTATATCTTATTTATTTCTGTCTCCTTTGCTTCTTTCCCTTGTCAGGATATATTTGTCATATTCTTCCTCAAATTATTATTTAGTCCAGCCTTAAAATATAACTGCCAGTTGTCCCAAATCTAGTGCAGTCCTATTATGATTATAGTATTTATAACGTTCAAGAAAAGTAATTAAAGTTAAGCATAACGCTGTTTCAGCGTTAAGCCCTTCATAGCTGTAGTTAGTAGCTGAAGTCCTTAATTCGTGCAAAACAGGTTGTCCTCATTTAGACTGCAGGCTATGTTTGTTTTAGTGAAGCAGTGCTTGGCACGGTTCCTAAATTTAGCTTTAGTGCTCAGTGCGCTTGACTGTGCTCCCAGCTTTATAAATTAGTTATTTCTTGTGAGCAGTATCACTCCAAAAGTAAATCCCAAATAAAAAGTTCAAATGTACAGATTTCTGCCAGCGTTATATGCTGCTTCTTTTGAGTGAGGCTGCTCATTCTGCGCTAGGCGCACTCCCCACCCAACTTCAGGCTGTATGCTTTGCAAGCCGCACTGAAAAGGTCCTGTAGCTACAGCTGCAGTTGCTCGGAAGATTGAACAGGCAGAAAGAAACCTCACCGTGGGATGAAATTACAAGTCCTGTTTTCTGGACGAGTAAAACATCAGAAAGGTGCTGCATTCACGTTACACAAATAAAAGACATTCATATTCGCGCAAGAAATAAAAGTTAAACCACATCTTTCATGCCCTTTGTATTTTCTAGTAGGTCCAATGCTTTAGCTGTGCTATCAGCCTCCCTTCCTTAATCAATTCAGACGTTTTAAGGAGGAAAGGAGGAGAGGAATAAATCAACTGTCTAAAATCCTTTCTATTTTGGGTTATAAATACAGTCATAAATATTTTATTTTCTTGTTGTTTTCATGCCCTTTCAGCTCAAGCCCAATATTTCAGTAAATCTAACAAGAGGGCTGGAAAATATATGGTGTATGGTTTGTTGTTTGTTTCTTTTCAGAGTAAGTTGTAAGCAAAAGACAAATATGAACCCTACTATATTTACCTAGGGTGGATAGTCTAGCAGGTTGTTTTTCTATATCTGATTTATAGCTCCTTGGGGACTCCACCCTGCTCTCTGTCTAGGTCTATACTAGCCGGCCGGCCTTTCTTTGCTCTACTTATAGACCTGACATAGAAGAGGCAGAGTTTCTTCTGGACCTTTTTGGTTAGATCCTTTCTTTGTACATTTTATTTTACTTATGAGCTTAGAGTGCTATGTAAATGAAAAATAAAATTAGAAATTACATTTAAAACCTAATAATTTGTTAATTTAAAGACTTTGTATACCTTGTGATTCATACGGGTGGAGAGTTAAGCTCCTCCCCTGTCAGACCCCTATAAATGTGATGCTTTCCTTCATTTCAGCAGATAGTCTGGTGAAGAGCAGACCTGTTCTGTTCTGAGTGGTAACACTAGTTGCTTCTAGTGTGTCTATATGTTGCTTGTATGACTTTATTTTATTGTTTTGTCACTCAGCCATTGAATAAATCCAAAAGTAATAAATACTTGCCTAACTTTAACTTGTGGCCTGGAGTCCTGTTTTATCCCACACCTCACAAGTTGGTGTCAGAAGTGGGATAAATAAGTCTGGTTCAAGGGACTTCTGATACTGTTTTGGTATCTGTTGGAGTACTCGAATGCTGCAGGAAGAACCATGGGCTGGTGCAGTAACAAGGAAGATGGCCGAAAAGTTGGGCCTACCATTGATGCCTGTGCTTGGTGATGCTCGGAAGAAGACAAAACTGGAGGAAGAAGGAGCTGTTGGAGGTATAACGGAGACGGAGGAACCAGAAGAAGAGACTGTGGCTGCCTCAACTGGGGATACTCAAGAACTACTGCAATGGCTGTGTATGCAGCAAGTAACCTTAGAAAACAAAGACTTAGGACTTACAAAGAACTGAAGCTCGGTGGGAAGATACCCTCAGAGCAATACAGTCTTTAAGTGCTGGATGACCCATAAGTCCTGGTGAGGGTTCAAAGGATATCAAGTTAACAAAATTGAGTGAATCTGATATTATCGAAATTTATTTGACAACATTTGAAAGGATTGCAAGAGCATGCCAATGGCCCAGGAGTCAATGGGTGATTAGACTTGTCCCATACCTTACCAGAAAGGCTCAGTTAGCCTATGGACATGTAGACCCCACTTTGAGTGAGAACTATTGAAGCCGTGAAAGAGGCTATCCTTAAGAGATATGATATTTGTTCAGAAACTTATAGACAAAGATTTCAGACTCTCAAATTTCATTCAACAGACACCCCCCCAAAGAAGCATATACTAGACTGAAAGATTTGTGTGGCAAGTGGTTACAGCCATCCAGCAACACTAAAGAACAGATGATGGAAGTTATAGTGATGGAGCAATTTGTATGACTATTACCACAGAATGTACAGTTGTGGGTGAGGGAGCACCGCCCAGATACTTCAAAAGCTTTACAACTAGCAGAGTTTACCTCACAGCAAGACCAATAGGCAAAAGGGTATCCAGGGATGAGTGCACCTCACCCTATGGTCAGAACTTTTCCTGTACCTTCCTCAGTCAGTATACAGCACTCTACTAGTGGGGGGCATAAAACCAGTAAAAACAGAAAGAGTACCCCTGCTGAAATAATCTGTCACTACTGTCATGGAAAGGACATATAGCATGTTTTTGTCCAACGAAGACGACACCACCACATCTACTTTGGCCAATGGGGACAATATTTAACTCAGTAATTATAAATGGTAAACCAGTAATGGGACTGTTGGACTCCAGAAGCAGACAGACATTAATAAAGCCAACTTGATACCTATGGATGATTGTCCACAGAACCAGACCGGGTTACATGTATCCGTGGGGACACCCATTTCAATCCTTATTACCTGTGGATATAGAGGTACATTAGAGTAAATATAGACTGGATGTGGGAGTAGTGCCTTGTCTCCCTGTTTCTGTTGTAATAGGCCATGATCATCCTGACTTCATTAATTTGTTAAATGAATCACACATGTGGAAGCTGTTACTACAAGAGCCCAAGAAAGAGAAAGAATGGACTTACAACAAGTATTTCCATTTGGGGAGGAATCTTTGGTGAACCAGTTGAAAGGAAGTCTAGATGAGACAAGCGACTGGATAAGAAAAAGATGGCACCAAACACATACGGACGTTGAAAAACAAAAAAGGACATAGAAAAGACAATTCGCTTGGATTCGAACAAGCTAATGATAACTCTTTAAACCCTTTTTTACAGGTTGGAAAACAACAAGGTGATGAGCCTAAATTTGTAATAGAAAGAGGGCTGTTATATGGGGAGTGTTTGAATCTTAGAACAAATGAAATAACATCCCAACTGTTAGTACCTAGTGCATATAGAGATCACTTATCATCCCTAGCTCATGATGTTCCTTTAGTCGGTCACCAGGGGGCTGAAATGACACTTCAGAGATTATTGTATCGGTTTTATTGGCCAGGAATTAGACAACAGGTACAAGATTATTGTAAAACTTGTGAGCATTGTCAAGAGGTGGCTATTGTAACAAAGAAGAAAAAGGTTCCCTTACAATCACTACCTGTGATCTCAACCCCTTTTGAACGGATAGCAATGGATGTGGTTGGTCCATTACAGAAGAGTGCAAAAGGGAATCACTTCATCCTAGTCGTGTGTGACTATGCTACAAGGTATCCAGAAGCAATTCCCTTACACACAGTTACCGCAGACAAAGTAGCGGAAGAGTTGGTAAAATTATTCTCAAGGATGGGGATCCCTAGAGAATATTAATGGACCAGGGTAGCAATTTTGCTCACAAGTTTTAAAAAGATTGTATATAGGTTTAGGGTACATGCTATATACACCTCTCCCTATCACACACAAACAGATGGATTAGTGGAAGATTTAACCATACCTTGAAAATGATGTTAGGAAGCTTACCAGGATGAAGGGAAACACTGTGATAAATTATTACCATATCTCATGTTTGCATATGAGGAGGTACCACAGTCATCCACCGGATATTCCCTTTGAATTATTATTGGGAGGAATCTTAGGGTTTATTGACGTTATTAGAGGAAATTGTCAAACAAAAACTCCTGACACTTTACCATTGACATCTTTAGAGTATATCACAACATTAAGGACAAATTGGCACAATATACAATAAAAAGCTCGCAATATAATCTTGATCATAAGAAATATCAAAAGCTTATTATGATCAAGGTGTGGAAAAAATCTTTTCAAGCAGGAGATAAAGTTTTATTATTGTTGCCTTGTTCAGATAATAAGCTGTTAATGAAATGGCAAAGGCTGTACACTGTACAGAGGCAAGTGGGGTCTATCAATTATGAAATATTGTGCCCGGATAAGAGAAATAAAATGCGATATATTAACAAATTTACTTAAACCATGGTATGAACATAAGCATAGAGTCTTTTATGTTTGCCCTGAGCCAGAACAGACTCAGCTTGAGCAAGCTTATGAGAGATTGGAAGAAAAAGCACTATAAGAGATGTTAGTATTAATATGGATCTATCTGACACACAAAGGGAAGATTTAAATCAGCTACTGAATATGTACAGTGCATCCTTTACAACAGTACCTAGACACTTGGATGGTATCACTCACCATATTGATGTAGGACACACAATACCTATCAGACTAAAGCCTTATAGGTTACCAGAGAGTGTAAGGTCTGATGTCATAGATGAAATAAAGAAATGCAGCAAATGGGAGTGATCCAACCACCTATGAGTCCTTGGAGCTTCCCAATGGTAGTAGTAAACAAAAAGGAAGGGGTGTAAGAGTCTGTTTAGTTTCCGTAGATTAAATGCTGTGTCCAAATTTGATGGGTATCCTATGCCACATAGATGACATTATTGACTGTCTAGGTAATGCTCAGTATATTAGCACATTAGACCTTTCAAAAGGATACTGGCAAATACCCTTGATGATGAATCACAGGAAAAGACAGCATTCCATACCCCTTGGGTTGTTTCAGTTCAAAAGTAATGCCATTTGGACTACATGGGCACCTGCCAAATTTCAGAGGGCTATGGATAAGATTTTACAGTCACATTTATCTTGTAGTACAGCATATTTAGATGATGTCATAATATTCAGCCCATCTTGGAAGAACACATGACATGAGAGCAGTACTAGAAGCAATAACCAGTGCAGGATTAACTATAAACCCAAAGAAATGCTCACTAGCAATGCAGGAGACTACTTATTTAGGTTTTGTTATTGGAAAGGGGAGGTTAAACCAGAAATAAGTAAAATTGATGCTGTTGCTGGAAGTATACAACCCAAGACCAAAACACATGTATGGGCATTTTTGGGTTTAGCAGGTTATTATCGTCGTTTTGTCCCTAACTTTACTGAGTTAGTTAACCCTCTAATAGGACTAACAAAAAGTGACAACCTGAAAAGGTGATATGGACCAAACAATGTGAAGAGGCCTTTTAGCCTTCAAATCTAAGTTATGTTCTTACCCAATCTTCTGAAGCCCAGATTTCAGCGTCCATTTTATATTATAAACTGATGCCTCTAACCATGGCATTGGACTTGTTTTGTCCAAATGGACGGAGATGAAGAACATCCGTCTTATATTAGCAGAAAGTTACATCATGAGAAATGAAATATGCCACCATTGAAAAAGAATGTCTTGCTATTCGTTGGGCTGTAGATTCTTTAAAGTTTTATTTATGGGGTAGACAGTTTACAATCATTACTGACCATAATCCCTTATGCTGGTTGAATATGATGAAAGACAAGAATCACGCATCATGCGTTGGTATCTAACTTCAACCATACAAATTCATAATTCAACATCGGTCAGGTGCTAAACATAAAAATCCAGACTATTTATCTCGTTTTGGAACTAGTTGATAGAAACATATTTTTCAGACCCCCGGGTGATAGATACAGAAACATTAAATAAAGATGTGAAATGAGAATTGTTGTGTTGAAGAAAAGAAATTATAATAATCTGGGACCCCAGGGTGGAGTTTTGGGAGTGGGTGGGCTAAAGCTCCATCCCTCTTATTATAATAGAGAGGGATCTGTAATATGTGTATAGTAGTCATGAAGGAAAAAGAAACAATGGATAAGGTAACTTCCCCTGTTTCTTTCTTGAGTTGGGAGGAGTGTGAGAATGGATTCATTTCAAGGGAATAATCTTCCTTAATATCTTTAAGTCTGTTGCAACAGCACTATTTCTTTTCATTATCTTCTGTCTTTTCTGCTTCTCTACCTTCCTATAATTATGTCAGGATGGCCACCTGACATCTGTTCTTGTATATCTTATTTATTTCTGTCTCCTTTTGCTTCTTTCCCTTGTCAGGATATATTTGTCCTATTCTTCCTCAAATTATTATTTAGTCCAGCCTTAAAAATATAACCATGCCAGTTGTCCCAAATCTAGTGCAGTCCTATTATGATTATAGTATTTATATGTTCAAGAAAAGTAATTAAGAAGTTAAAGCATAACGCTGTTTCAGCGTTAAGCCCTTCATAGCTGTAGTTAGTAGCTGAAGTCCTTAATTCGTGCAAGGCACGGTTGTCCTCATTTAGACTGCAGGCTATGTTTGTTTTAGTGAAGCAGTGCTTGGCACGGTTCCTAAATTTAGCTTTAGTGCTTAATGCGCACTTGACTGTGCTCCCAGCTTTATAAATTAGTTATTTCTTGTAGGCAGTATCACTCCCAAAGTAAATCCCCCCTTAAAAAGTTCAAATGTACAGATTTCTGCCAGCGTTATATGCTGCTTCTTTTGGTGAGGCTGCTCATTCTGAGCTAGGCGCACTTACCCCCCCACCCAACTTCAGGCTGTATGCTTTTGCAAGCCGCACTGAAAAGGTCCTGTAGCTACAGCTGCAGTTGCTCGGGAAGATTGAACAGGCAGAAAGAAACCTCACCGTGGGATGAAATTACAAGTCCTGTTTTCTGGACGAGTTAAAACATCAGAAAGGTGCTGCATTCACGTTACACAAATAAAAGACATTCATATTCGCGCAAGAAATAAAAGTTAAACCACATCTTTCATGCCCTTTGTATTTTCTAGTAGGTCCAATGCTTTAGCTGTGCTATCAGTCTCCCTTCCTTAATCAATTCAGACGTTTTAAGGAGGAAAGGAGGAGAGGAATAAATCAACTGTCTAAAATCCTTTCTATTTTGGGTTATAAATACAGTCATTAATATTTTATTTTCTTGTTGTTTTCATGCCCTTTCAGCTCAAGCCCAATATTTCTGTAAATCTAACAAGAGGGCTGGAAAATATATGGTGTATGGTTTGTTGTTTGTTTCTTTTCAGAGTAAGTTGTAAGCAAAAGACAAATATGAACCCTACTATATTTACCTAGGGTGGATAGTCTAGCAGGTTGTTTTTCTATATCTGATTTATAGCTCCTTGGGGACTCCACCCTGCTCTCTGTCTAGGTCTATACTAGCCGGCCGGCCTTTCTTTGCTCTACTTATAGACCTGACATAGAAGAGGCAGAGTTTCTTCTGGACCTTTTTGGTTAGATCCTTTCTTTGTACATTTTATTTTACTTATGAGCTTAGAGTGCTATGTAAATGAAAAATAAAATTAGAAATTACATTTAAAACCTAATAATTTGTTAATTTAAAGACTTTGTATACCTTGTGATTCATACGGGTGGAGAGTTAAGCTCCTCCCCTGTCAGACCCCTATAAATGTGATGCTTTCCTTCATTTCAGCAGATAGTCTGGTGAAGAGCAGACCTGTTCTGTTCTGAGTGGTAACACTAGTTGCTTCTAGTGTGTCTATATGTTGCTTGTATGACTTTATTTTATTGTTTTGTCGCTCAGCCATTGAATAAATCCAAAAGTAATAAATACTTGCCTAACTTTAACTTGTTGCCTGGAGTCCTGTTTTATCCCACTCCTCACAAGTTGGTGTCAGAAGTGGGATAAATAAGTCTGGTTCAAGGGACTTCTGATACTGTTTTGGTATCTGTTGGAGTACTCGAATGCTGCAGGAAGAACCATGGGCTGGTGCAGTAACAAGGAAGATGGCTGAAAAGTTGGGCCTACCATTGATGCCTGTGCTTGGTGATGTTCGGAAGAAGACAAAACTGGAGGAAGAAGGAGCTGTTGGAGGTATAACGGAGACGGAGGAACCAGAAGAAGAGACTGTGGCTGCCTCAACTGGGGATACTCAAGAACTACTGCAATGGCTGTGTATGCAGCAAGTAACCTTAGAGAAACAAAGACTTAAGGACTTACAAAGAACTGAAGCTCGGTGGGAAGATACCCTCAGAGCAATACAGTCTTTAAGTGCTGGATGACCCATAAGTCCTGGTGAGGTTCAAGGATATCAAGTTAACAAAATTGAGTGAATCTGATATTATCGAAATTTATTTGACAACATTTGAAAGGATTGCAAGAGCATGCCAATTGCCCAGGAGTCAATGGGTGATTAGACTTCCCCCATACCTTACCAGAAAGGCTCAGTTAGCCTATGGACATGTAGACCCCATTTTGAGTGAGAACTATTGAAGCCGTGAAAGAGGCTATCCTTAAGAGATATGATATTTGTTCAGAAACTTATAGACAAAGATTTCAGACTCTCAAATTTCATTCAACAGACACCCCCCAAGAAACATATACTAGACTGAAAGATTTGTGTGGCAAGTGGTTACAGCCATCCAGCAACACTAAAGAACAGATGATGGAAGTTATAGTGATGGAGCAATTTGTATGACTTTTACCACAGAATGTACAGTTGTGGGTGAGGGAGCACCGCCCACATACTTCAAAGAAAGCTGTACAACTAGCAGAGGTTTACCTCACAGCAAGACCCAATAGGCAAAGGGTATCCAGGGATGAGTGCACCTCACCCTATGGTCAGAACTTTCCTATACCTTCCTCAGTCAGTATACAGCACTCTACTAGTGGGGGCATAAAACCAGTAAAACAGAAAAGAGTACCCCTGCTGAAATAATCTGTCACTACTGTCATGGAAAGGACATATAGCATGTTTTGTCCAACGAGAAGTCGACACCTACACATCTACTTTTGGCCAATTGGGGACAATATTTTACTCCTGTAATTATAAATGGTAAACCAGTAATGGGACTGTTGGACTCCAGAAGCAGACAGACATTAATAAAAGCCAACTTGATACCTATGGATGATTGTCCACAGAACCAGACCGGGGTTACATGTATCTGTGGGGACACCCATTTCAATCCCTTATTACCTGTGGATATAGAGGTACATCAGAGTAAATATAGACTGGATGTGGGAGTAGTGCCTTGTCTCCCTGTTTCTGTTGTAATAGGCCATGATCATCCTGAGTTCATTAATTTGTTAAATGAATCCACACATGTGGAAGCTGTTACTACAAGAGCCCAAGAAAGAAAGAATGGACTTACAACAAGTATTTCCATTTGGGGAGGAATCTTTGGTGAACCAGGTGCAAAAGGAAGTCTAGATGAGACAAGCGACTGGATAAGAAAGATGGCACCAAACACATACGGACGTTGAAAACAAAAAAAAGGACATAGAAAAAGACAATTCGTTTGGATTCGAACAAGCTAATGATAACTCTTTAAACCCTTTTTTTTACAGGTTGGAAAACAACAAGGTGATGAGCCTAAATTTGTAATAGAAAGAGGGCTGTTATATAGGGAGTGTTTGAATCTTAGAACAAATGAAATAACATCCCAACTGTTAGTACCTAGTGCATATAGAGATCACTTATCGTCCCTAGCTCATGATGTTCCTTTAGTCGGTCACCAGGGGGCTGAAATGACACTTCAGAGATTATTGTATCGGTTTTATTGGCCAGGAATTAGACAACAGGTACAAGATTATTGTAAAACTTGTGAGCATTGTCAAGAGGTGGCTATTGTAACAAAGAAGAAAAAGGTTCCCTTACAATCACTACCTGTGATCTCAACCCCTTTTGAACGGATAGCAATGGATGTGGTTGGTCCATTACAGAAGAGTGCAAAAGGGAATCACTTCATCCT
Organism: Neoceratodus forsteri; assembly: GCA_016271365.2. Taxonomy (NCBI): domain Eukaryota; kingdom Metazoa; phylum Chordata; order Ceratodontiformes; family Ceratodontidae; genus Neoceratodus; species Neoceratodus forsteri. Next base: position 310,252,589 of record CM028134.1, on the reverse strand, counting down.
AGTCGTGTGTGACTATGCTACAAGGTATCCAGAAGCAATTCCCTTACACACAGTTACCGCAGACAAAGTAGCGGAAGAGTTGGTAAAATTATTCTCAAGGATGGGGATCCCTAGAGGAATATTAATGGACCAGGGTAGCAATTTTGCTCACAAGTTTTAAAAAGATTGTATATAGGTTTAGGGTACATGTATATACACTCTCCCTATCACACACAAACAGATGGATTAGTGGAGAGATTTAACCATACCTTGAAAATGATGTTAAGAAGCTTACCCAGGATGAAGGAAACACTGTGATAAATTATTACCATATCTCATGTTTGCATATAGGGAGGTACCACAGTCATCCACTGGATATTCCTTTTGAATTATTATTTGGGAGGAATCCTAGGGGTTTATTGGACGTTATTAGAGGAAATTGTCAAACAAAAACTCCTGACACTTTACCATTGACATCTTTAGAGTACATCACAACATTAAGGGACAAATTGGCACAATATACAATAAAAAGCTCGGCAATATAATCTTTATCATAAGAAATATCAAAAAGCTTATTATGATCAAGGTGTCAGAAAAAAATCTTTTCAAGCAGGAGATAAAGTTTTATTATTGTTGCCTTGTTCAGATAATAAGCTGTTAATGAAATGGCAAAGGCTGTACACTGTACAGAGGCAAGTGGGGTTTGTCAATTATGAAATATTGTGCCCGGATAAGAGAAATAAAATGCGTATATATTAAGCAAATTTACTTAATCCATGGTATGAACATTGGCATAAGTCTCTTTATGTTTGCCCTGAGCCAGAACAGACTCAGCTTGAGCAAGCTTATAAGAGATTGGAAGAAAAAGCACTATAAGAGATGTTAGTATTAATATGGATTTATCTGACACACAAAGGGAAGATTTAAATCAGCTACTGAATATGTACAGTGCATCCTTTACAACAGTAGCTAGACACTTGGATGGTATCACTCACCATATTGATGTAGGACACACAATACCTAACAGACTAAAGCCTTATAGGTTACCAGAGAGTGTAAGGTCTGATGTCATAGTTGAAATAAAGAAAATGCAGCAAATGGGAGTGATCCAACCACCTATGAGTCCTTGGAGCTTCCCAATGGTAGTAGTAAACAAAAAGGAAGGGGGTGTAAGAGTCTGTTTAGATTTCCATAGATTAAATGCTGTGTCCAAATTTGATGGGTATCCTATGCCACGCATAGATGACATTATTGACCGTCTAGGTAATGCTCAGTATATTAGCACATTAGACCTTTCAAAGGGATACTGGCAAATACCCCTTGATGATGAATCACAGGAAAAGACAGCATTCCATACCCCCTTGGGTTTTGTTTCAGTTCAAAGTAATGCCATTTGGACTACATGGGGCACCTGCCACATTTCAGAGGGCTATGGATAAGATTTTACAGTCACATTTATCTTGTAGTGCCGCAAATTTAGATGATGTCATAATATTCAGCCCATCTTGGAAAGAACACATGACACATCTGAGAGCAGTACTAGAAGCAATAACCAGTGCAGGATTAACTATAAACCCAAAGAAATGCTCACTAGCAATGCAGGAGACTACTTATTTAGGTTTTGTTATTGGAAAGGGGGAGGTTATACCAGAAATACGTAAAATTGATGCTGTTGCTGGAAGTATACAACCCAAGACCAAAACACATGTACGGGCATTTTTGGGTTTAGCAGGTTATTATCGTCGTTTTGTCCCTAACTTTTCTGAGTTAGTTAAACCTCTAATAGAACTAACAAAAAAGTGACAACCTGAAAAGGTGATATGGACCAAACAATGTGAAGAGGCCTTTTTAGCCTTCAAATCCAAGTTATGTTCTTACCCAATCTTATGAAGCCCAGATTTCCAGCGTCCATTTATATTATAAACTGATGCCTCTAACCATGGCATTGGAGTTGTTTTGTCCCAAATAGACGGAGATGAAGAACATCCCGTCTTATATATTAGCAGAAAGTTACATCATAGAGAAATGAAGTATGCCACCATTGAAAAAGAATGTCTTGCTATTCGTTGGGCTGTAGATTCTTTAAAGTTTTATTTATGGGGTAGACAGTTTACAATCATTACTGACCATAATCCCTTATGCTGGTTGAATATGATGAAAGACAAGAATCCACGCATCATGCGTTGGTATCTAGCACTTCAACCATACAAATTCATAATTCAACATCGGTCAGGTGCAAAACATAAAAATGCAGACTATTTATCTCGTTTTGGAACTAGTTGATAGAAACATATTTTTCAGACCCCGGGTGATAGATACAGAAACATTAAATAAAGATGTGAAATGAGAATTGTTGTGTTGAAGAAAAGAAATTATAATAATCTGGGACCCCAGGGTGAAGCTTTGGGAGTGGGTGGGCTAAGCTCCATCCCTCTTATTATAATAGAGAGGATCTGTAATATGTGTATAGTAGTCATGAAGGAAAAAGAAACAATGGATAAGGTAACTTCCCCTGTTTCTTTCTTGAGTTGGGAGGAGTTTGAGAATGGTTTCATTTCAAGGGAATAATCTTCCTTAATATCTTTAAGTCTGTTGCAACAGCACTATTTCTTTTCATTATCTTCTGTCTTTTCTGCTTCTCTACCTTCCTATAATAATGTCAGGATGGCCACCTGACATCTGTTCTTGTATATCTTATTTATTTCTGTCTCCTTTTGCTTCTTTCCCTTGTCAGGATCCATTTGTCATATTCTTCCTCAAATTATTATTTAGTCCAGCCTTAAAAATATAACCATGCCAGTTGTCCCAAATCTAGTGCAGTCCTATTATGATTATAGTATTTATCGTCTCATGAAAAGTAATTTAAAGTTAAAGCATAACGCTGTTTCAGCTTAAGCCCTTCATAGCTGTAGTTAGTAGCTGAAGTCCTTAATTCGTGCAAGGCACGGTTGTCCTCATTTAGACTGCAGGCTATGTTTGTTTTAGTGAAGCAGTGCTTGGCACGGTTCCTAAATTTAGCTTTAGTGCTCAGTGCGCACTTGACTGTGCTCCCAGGTTTATTAATTAGTTATTTCTTGTAGGCAGTATCACTCCCAAAGTAAATCCCCCCTTAAAAAGTTCAAATGTACAGATTTCTGCCAGCGTTATATGCTGCTTCTTTTGGTGAGGCTGCTCATTCTGTGCTAGGTGCACTTACCCACCCACCCAACTTCAGGCTGTATGCTTTTGCAAGCCGCACTGAAAAGGTCCTGTAGCTACAGCTGCAGTTGCTCAGGAAGATTGAACAGGCAAAAAGAAACCTCACTGTGGGATGAAATTACAAGTCCTGTTTTCTGGACGAGTTAAAACATCAGAAAGGTGCTGCATTCACATTACACAAATAAAAGACATTCATATTCGTGTAAGAAATAAAAGTTAAAACACATCTTTCATGCCCTTTGTATTTTCTAGTAGGTCCAATGCTTTAGCTGTGCTATCAGCCTCCCTTCCTTAATCAATTCAGACGTTTTAGGGAGGAAAGGAGGAGAGGAATAAATCAACTGTCTAAAACCCTTTCAATTTTGGGTTATAATTACAGTTATAAATATTTAATTTTCTTGTTGTTTTCATGCCCATTCAGGTGAAGCCCAATATTTCTGTAAATCTAACAAGAGGGCTGGAAAATATATGGTGTATGGTTTGTTGTTTGTTTCTTTTCAGAGTAAGTTGTAAGCAAAAGACAAATATGAACCCTGGTATATTTACCTAGGGTGGATAGTCTAGCAGGTTGTTTTTCTATATCTGATTTATAGCTCCTTGGGGACTCCACCCTGCTCTCTGTCTCCGTCTATACTAGCCGTCCGGCCTTTCTTTGCTCTACTTATAGACCTGACATAGAAGAGGCAGAGTTTCTTCTGGACCTTTTTGGTTAGATCCTTTCTTTGTACATTTTATTTTACTTATGAGCTAAGAGTGATATGTAAATGAAAAATAAAATTAGAAATTACATTTAAAACCTAATAATTTGTTAATTTAAAGACTTTGTATACCTTGTGATTCATACGGGTGGAGAGTTAAGCTCCTCCCCTGTCAGACCCCTATAAATGTGATGCTTTCCTTCATTTCAGCAGATAGTCTGGTGAAGAGCAGACCTGTTCTGTTCTGAGTGGTAACACTAGTTGCTTCTAGTGTGTCTATATGTTGCTTGTATGACTTTATTTTATTGTTTTGTCGCTCAGCCATTGAATGAATCCAAAAGTAATAAATACTTGCCTAAATTTAACTTGTTGCCTGGGAGTCCTGTTTTATCCCACACCTCACAAGTTGGTGTTAGAAGTGGGATAAATAAGTCTGGTTCAAGGGACTTCTGATACTGTTTTGGTATCTGTTGGAGTACTCGAATGCTGCAGGAAGAACCATGGGCTGGCGCAGTAACAAGGAAGATGGCTGAAAAGTTGGGCCTACCATTGATGCCTGTGCTTGGTGATGTTCGGAAGAAGACAAAACTGGAGGAAGAAGGAGCTGTTGGAGGTATAACGGAGACGGAGGAACCAGAAGAGAAGAGACTGTGGCTGCCTCAACTGGGGATACTCAAGAACTACTGCAATGGCTGTGTATGCAGCAAGTAACCTTAAAGAAACAAAGACTTAAGGACTTACAAAGAACTGAAGCTCGGTGGGAAGATACCCTCAGAGCAATACAGTCTTTAAGTGCTGGATGACCCATAAGTCCTGGTGAGGGTTCAAAGGATATCAAGTTAACAAAATTGAGTGAATCTGATATTATCAAAATTTATTTGACAACATTTGAAAGGATTGCAAGAGCATGCCAATGGCCCAGGAGTCAATGGGTGATTAGACTTGCCCCATACCTTACCAGAAAGGCTCAGTTAGCCTATGGACATGTAGACCCCACTTTGAGTGAGAACTATTGAAGCTGTGAAAGAGGCTATCCTTAAGAGATATGATATTTGTTCAGAAACTTATAGACAAAAATTTCAGACTCTCAAATTTCATTCAACAGACACCCCCCAAGAAGCATATACTAGACTTAAAGATTTGTGTGGCAAGTGGTTACAGCCATCCAGCAACACTAAAGAACAGATGATGGAAGTTATAGTGATGGAGCAATTTGTATGAATATTACCACAGAATGTACAGTTATGGGTGAGGGAGCACTGCCCAGATACTTCAAAGAAAGCTGTACAACTAGCAGAGGTTTACCTCACAGCAAGACCCAATAGGCAAAAAGGGTATCCAGGGACGAGTGCACCTCACCCTATGGTCAGAACTTTTCCTATACCTTCCTCAGTCAGTATACAGCACTCTACTAGTGGGGGCATAAAACCAGTAAAAACAGAAAGAGTACCCCCTGCTGAAATAATCTGTCACTACTGTCATGGAAACGGACATATAGCGTGTTTTTGTCCAACGAAGAAGTCGACACCTACACATCTACTTTTGGCCAATTGGAGAAAATATTTAACTCCGGTAATTATAAATGGTAAACCAGTAATGGGACTGTTGGACTCCAGAAGCAGACAGACATTAATAAAAGCCAACTTGATACCTATGGATGATTGTCCACAGAACCAGACCGGGGTTACATGTATCCATGGGTACACCCATTTCTATCCCTTATTACCTGTGGATATAGAGGTACATCAGAGTAAATATAGACTGGATGTGGGAGTAGTGCCTTGTCTCCCTGTTTCTGTTGTAATAGGCCATGATCATCCTGAGTTTATTAATTTGTTAAATGAATCCACACATGTGGAAGCTGTTACTACAAGAGCCCAAGAAAGAGAAAGAATGGACTTACAACAAGTATTTCCATTTGGGGAGGAATCTTTGGTGAACCAGGTGCAAAAAAGGAAGTCTAGATGAGACAAGCGACTGGATAAGAAAAGATGGCACCAAACACATACGGACGTTGAAAACAAAAAAAAGGACATAGAAAAAGACAATTCGTTTGGATTCGAACAAGCTAATGATAACTCTTTAAACCCTTTTTTTTACAGGTTGGAAAACAACAAGGTGATGAGCCTAAATTTGTAATAGAAAGAGGGCTGTTATATAGGGAGTGTTTGAATCCTAGAACAAATGAAATAACATCCCAACTGTTAGTACCTAGTGCATATAGAGATCACTTATCGTCTCTAGCTCATGATGTTCCTTTAGTCGGTCACCAGGGGGCTGAAATGACACTTCAGAGATTATTGTATCAGTTTTATTGGCCAGGAATTAGACAACAGGTACAAGATTATTGTAAAACTTGTGAGCATTGTCAAGAGGTGGCTATTGTAACAAAGAAGAAAAAGGTTCCCTTACAATCACTACCTGTGATCTCAACCCCTTTTGAATGGATAGCAATGGATATGGTTGGTCCATTACAGAAGAGTGCAAAAGGGAATCACTTCATCCTAGTCGTGTGTGACTATGCTACAAGGTATCCAGAAGCAATTCCCTTACACACAGTTACCGCAGACAAAGTAGCGGAAGAGTTGGTAAAATTATTCTCAAGGATGGGGATCCCTAGAGGAATATTAATGGACCAGGGTAGCAATTTTTGCTCACAAGTTTTAAAAAGATTGTATATAGGTTTAGGGGTACATGCTATATACACCTCTCCCTATCACACACAAACAGATGGATTAGTGGAGAGATTTAACCATACCTTGAAAATGATGTTAAGGAAGCTTACCCAGGATGAAGGGAAACACTGTGATAAATTATTACCATATCTCATGTTTGCATATAGGGAGGTACCACAGTCATCCACCGGATATTCCCCTTTTGAATTATTATTTGGGAGGAATCCTAGGGGTTTATTGGACGTTATTAGAGGAAATTGTCAAACAAAAACTCCTGACACTTTACCATTGACATCTTTAGAGTACATCGCAACATTAAGGGACAAATTGGCACAATATACAATAAAAAGCTCGGCAATATAATCTTGATCATAAGAAATATCAAAAAGCTTATTATGATCAAGGTGTAAAAAAATCTTTTCAAGCAGGAGATAAAGTTTTATTATTGTTGCCTTGTTCAGATAATAAGCTGTTAATGAAATGGCAAAGGCTGTACACTGTACAGAGGCAAGTGGGGTCTGTCAATTATGAAATATTGTGCCCGGATAAGAGAAATAAAATGCGTATATATTAAGCAAATTTACTTAAACCATGGTATGAACATCAGCATGAGTCTCTTTATGTTTGCACTGAGCCAGAACAGACTCAGCTTGAGCAAGCTTATGAGAGATGGGAAGAAAAAGCACTATAAGATATGTTAATATTAATATGGATTTATCTGACACACAAAGGGAAGATTTAAATCAGCTACTGAATATGTACAGTGCATCCTTTACAACAGTACCTAGACACTTGGATGGTATCACTCACAATATTGATGTAGGACACACAATACCTATCAGACTAAAGCCTTATAGGTTACCAGAGAGTGTAAGTTCTGATGTTATAGATGAAATAAAGAAAATGCAGCAAATGGGAGTGATCCAACCACCTATGAGTCCTTGGAGCTTCCCAATGGTAGTAGTAAACAAAAAGGAAGGGGGTGTAAGAGTCTGTTTAGATTTCCATAGATTAAATGCTGTGTCCAAATTTGATGGGTATCCTATGCCACGCATAGATGACATTATTGACCGTCTAGGTAATGCTCAGTATATTAGCACATTAGACCTTTCAAAGGGATACTGGCAAATACCCCTTGATGATAAATCACAGGAAAAGACAGCATTCCATACCCCCTTGGGGTTGTTTCAGTTCAAAGTAATGCCATTTGGACTACCTGGGGCACCTGCCACATTTCAGAGGGCTATGGATAAGATTTTACAGTCACATTTATCTTGTAGTGCCGCATATTTAGATGATGTCATAATATTCAGCCCATCTTGGAAAGAACACATGACACATCTGAGACAGTACTAGAAGCAATAACCAGTGCAGGATTAACTATAAACCCAAAGAAATGCTCACTAGCAATGCAGGAGACTACTTATTTAGGTTTTTTTATTGGAAAGGGGGAGGTTAAACCAGAAATAAGTAAAATTGATGCTGTTGCTGGAAGTATACAACCCAAGACCAAAACACATGTACGGGCATTTTTGGGTTTAGCAGGTTATTATCGTCGTTTTGTCCCTAACTTTTCTGAGTTAGTTAACCCTCTAATAGAACTAACAAAAAAGTGACAACCTGAAAAGGTGATATGGACCAAACAATGTGAAGAGGCCTTTTTAGCCTTCAAATCTAAGTTATGTTCTTACCCAATCTTACGAAGCCCAGATTTCCAGCGTCCATTTATATTATAAACTGATGCCTCTAACCATGGCATTGGAGCTGTTTTGTCCCAAATGGACGGAGATGAAGAACATCCCGTCTTATATATTAGCGGAAAGTTACATCATAGAGAAATGAAGTATGCCACCATTGAAAAAGAATGTCTTGCTATTCGTTGGGCTGTAGATTCTTTAAAGTTTTATTTATGGGGTAGAGAGTTTACAATCATTACTGACCATAATCCCTTATGCTGGTTGAATATGATGAAAGACAAGAATCCACGCATCATGCGTTGGTATCTAGCACTTCAACCATACAAATTCATAATTCAACATCGGTCAGGTGCTAAACATAAAAATGCAGACTATTTATCTCGTTTTGGAACTAGTTGATAGTAACATATTTTTCAGACCCCGGGGTGATAGATACAGAAACATTAAATAAAGATGTGAAATGAGAAATGTTGTGTTGAAGAAAAGAAATTATAATAATCTGGGACCCCAGGGTGGAGCTTTGGGAGTGGGTGGGCTAAAGCTCCATCCCTCTTATTATAATAGAGAGGGATCTGTAATATGTGTATAGTAGTCATGAAGGAAAAAGAAACAATGGATAAGGTAACTTCCCCTGTTTCTTTCTTGAGTTGGGAGGAGTATGAGAATGGATTCATTTCAAGGGAATAATCTTCCTTAATATCTTTAAGTCTGTTGCAACAGCACTATTTCTTTTCATTATCTTCTGTCTTTTCTGCTTCTCTACCTTCCTATAATAATGTCAGGATGGCCACCTGACATCTGTTCTTGTATATCTTATTTATTTCTGTCTCCTTTTGCTTCTTTCCCTTGTCAGGATCCATTTGTCATATTCTCCCTCAAATTATTATTTAGTCCAGCCTTAAAAATATAACCATGCCAGTTGTTCCAAATCTAGTGCAGTCCTATTGTGATTATAGTATTTATACGTTCATGAAAATTAATTAAGAAGTTAAAGCATAATGCTGTTTCAGCGTTAAGCCCTTCATAGCTGTAGTTAGTAGCTGAAGTCCTTAATTCGTGCAAGGCATGGTTGTCCTCATTTAGACTGCAGGCTATGTTTGTTTTAGTGAAGCAGTGCTTGGCACGGTTCCTAAATTTAGCTTTAGTGCTCAGTGCGCACTTGACTGTGCTCCCAGCTTTATAAATTAGTTATTTCTTGTAGGCAGTATCACTCCCAAAGTGAATCCCCCCCTTAAAAAGTTCAAATGTACAGATTTCTGCCAGCGTTATATGCTGCTTCTTTTGGTGAGGCTGCTCATTCTGCGCTAGGCGCACTTACCCCCCCACCCAACTTCAGGCTGTATGCTTTTGCAAGCCGCACTGAAAAGGTCCTGTAGCTACAGCTGCAGTTGCTCAGGAAGATTGAACAGGCAGAAAGAAACCTCACCTTGGGATGAAATTACAAGTCCTGTTTTCTGGACGAGTTAAAACATCAGAAAGGTGCTGCATTCACTTTACACAAATAAAAGACATTCATGTTCATGCAAGAAATAAAAGTTAAACCACATCTTTCATGCCCTTTGTATTTTCTAGTAGGTCCAATGCTTTAGCTGTCCTATCAGCCTCCCTTCCTTAATCAATTCAGACGTTTTAAGAAGGAAAGAAGGAGAGGAATAAATCAACTGTCTAAAGCCCTTTCTATTTTGGGTTATAAATACAGTCATAAATATTTTATTTTCTTGCTGTTTTCATGCCCTTTCAGCTCAAGCCCAATATTTCTGTAAATCTAACAAGAGGGTTGGAAAATATATGGTGTATGGTTTGTTGTTTGTTTCTTTTCAGAGTAAGTTGTAAGCAAAAGACAAATATGAACCCTGGTATATTTACCTAGGGTAGATAGTCTAGCAGGTTCTTTGTCTATATCTGATTTATAGCTCCTTGGGGACTCCACCCTGCTCTCTGTCCAGGTCTATACTAGCCGGCCGGCCTTTCTTTGCTCTACTTATAGACCTGACATAGAAGAGGCAGAGTTTCTTCTGGACCTTTTTGGTTGGATCCTTTCTTTGTACATTTTATTTTACTTATGAGCTTAGAGTGATATGTAAATTAAAAATAAAATCAGAAATTACATTTAAAACCGAATAATTTGTTGATTTAAAGACTTTGTATACCTTGTGATTCATATGGGTGGAGAGTTAAGCTATAAACTCCTCCCCTGTCAGATCCCTATAAATGTGATTCTTTCCTTCATTTCAGCAGATAGTCTGGTGAAGAACAGACCCATTCTGTTCTGAGTGGTAACACTAGTTGCTTCTAGTGTGTCTATATGTTCCTTGTATGACTTTATTTTATTGTTTTGTTGCTCAGTCCATTGAATAAATCCAAAAGGAATAAATACTTGCCTAACTTTAACTTGTTGCCTGGAGTCCTGTTTTATCCCACACCTCACAAGCACATGGCCATGGGTTAGCCAAGGTACTGTGCTGCTAGGGTGTGCATCTCGCACATGTGATACTGCCTGTGGTACTTTGCAACTGTTCAATGCCTAGCCTGTCCGCACTGACTGTGGGCCTCTGTTGTGGCAGCACATGTCTCCTCACAGCCATGCACTGCTAAGACATGTGGTGTCCCACATGCACGTGCCATGCAGGGTTGTGCTTTGCACATTGCAGTAGACTACACAGGCAAACACCCCCCATTGTGCTTCTGTTCTGCTGTGCTGTGTTGGCACCGTGTGTGTAGCATGCATGCCATTCAGTGGACCTGTATCAGATCTGCATCCGTGTCATGGTGACATGCCCACGTCAGCCTCCTTGCACCATGCACATTGGATTGCAAGTGGTGACCTACAGTACAACATGGCTACTTCTATCACCAACATTGTACTGTGTAGGGTGTGCTGTCCTCCAACTGTGTTCTCCATCAAGGGTGTTTGCAGGCATATTCACTGTACGCAACTGTGTAAACTTTGTTGACTACATGTCCCACCCATATCCCTCGTTTGTTCCCATACTCATTGACATGTGCATATTTTGATTACCATAGGCCTGTCTAGGGGATTGATATGTATAGATCCTGTTTAGGTTGTTGAGGTGTTGTGCCTTACATCTGCTCTGCTTGTAATGGGGCAGCGTTTTGACATGCTGTGTATGGTTTCCTTACAGGGAGGCAGCGATTGTAGAATGTGTACATAATGTATGTGCATAATGTTATATCTGGCTTCACCCCTGTTCTCCAGTCCATCCCTCAGAGGGCTCAGTCTCCAGCCCCACCTTCCCCCGCCCAACTCTCCCAATGATCCGTCAGGGGTTACCCCCCCACGTGACAGGGCCGGGGTGAGGAATGCCAGCTTCCCCCCACCCCGGAGACCACATCCAGATTTCTGGTGTTGGTACAGACACTGGTGGGGCCATTATAGAGTCTGTCAGCTCCATTTCCTGGTTTCTCCTCCCTCCTCCCCCTCCCCACCAACATTGTATGTTGGCTCAAGCCTCCTGACCCGTATCTCCCTCCAGCCGTCACTAGAGTGTGATCAATGAGCGGGACAGCTATCCCTCCCTTCCCCAAGAGAGGAGAGCAGTCAACCTGACACTCGATCCTCTCTCTCCCTTGCTGACTTCTGGGTCGCCGGCATGGTGTGAGGTGTAGCGTTGAGCTCCTCAACCTCCAGTGCCACCGGGCTGGCTATCCACAACCATTCCATGGTTGTACTATACCGTTGCATGTGGCTAGCTCTACCTTTGTACTGAGCTGCAGGACACCTGTGTTTGTACAGTGTACATTGTAAGATGGCCATCTGGTATGTGGTGCCCAGGCCTGAGCTGTGCTGGGTGTGTATATTGTCAGGCTTATGAGTTTACTTGGCTTCCCACAGTATGCATACACCACATGAAGTGTCTCTGGCCTGGACATTGTCCCTGTGGACATAGTGTTCTCACCGTGGTGTGGGCATGTGTACTCCTTGTGTGCTACACATGCACAATGATTGCATTGCACTGTGCTGATACAGTATGACACCATGTTGGATGTGTGATGCACACTGTGGCCACAGTCCCGGTTACCTCCTGGGGGGGTGGCTAATGTTCTATGGCTCAGTGTTGCACCATTGACCTGGGGTACTGTGTCCACTGCATGTACACATTACACACTTCTGTTGTGGATGGTGTCTGTGGCTGTGCAGGGGGTGTATGTGGACACCTACACACTGTCTGATACACAACACTGTAGACTGCCACTACAGGCAATTGTCTGTTGACATGTGGACAATGGTTCTGTGTTTTCTATGTGTGATGTTGCATTTCCTCTGTCTCTACCTATATTCCATTGGGCAACATGTCCCAATCATTCGGTTGCTGCCCTATGTGTGTTGTTGCTATGGGACAGACTGTTGTCTGCCTCAGATGGGCTGTGTAGGTGTACTGTGACAGGGTCTACATTGGTTGTGCATGTGGCTCCATCCCATCTGTGGTGGTGTTGGCAATGGCCTTATGGGTCTTTGCGTGTGTGTGGGTTGGGCATGGGTGTACCATGGGGTTTGATGCTTCTGCATACAAGCACATGTCTTGTGGCATGTGCACTGTTCCCATTGTTTGGTACATGAGCATCATGGTTGGGACATGCTGTCCTTCTCTGGTGCCATATCCTGGGTACTGTACTGCTACATGGTGTAGTACACCATTCTTACCATGGGCATCATTTCCCTCATAGGTCAATCTCAGATCTCATTATGGGCAAGAAGGCCAGAGGACGGTGAAGGCAGGGTTGAATTCCTCAGAGAAATTGTTCAGCAGCAGAGCAGCATAATTGAGAAGCAAGCTGACCTTGTTTCAACCCCCCCCAAGTTTGTTTGTTGTTGCTTTACCTTGTTGCACTGTACATACAGTAGTTGTTCACATTTTTGTTGTTATAATATATTTTATTTGTTCTATTCCTGTGTCCTGTGTCTTTCTTGGGTTACTGTGGTTGTTGTCACTGCTGGGCTGTGTCTCACCTACTGTCCATGTACTTCACCCTGGTGGCTGTCATCCTGGAATCGCTTGTGGCACTGGTTTCATGACAGATCTCCCTGTGCTGTCTGTGGTTACGCATCTGATAATGGGTTGTTGTGGGTGTGGTGGGTTTCTCCTCCAGTTGGCTGAACAGTCCATTCTCCATGTGTGCCCTGCATGGGCTGTGTGTGTGACAGACAAGTGTCCTGTGTCTGCCCATGGACAGGGTCTGTTCCCTGTTCCTTGGGTGCACACCTATAGTGTTGCCTGGTGTTTTGGGGTTTTGCCTTGGCCTGCAGGCCTCTGTTTGGCTTTCTCTCTATTTTGCCATGCTATTTCTGGGCTATTTTTGCACTGCACTCACAGCCCTCTTTATACGCTATATTCAAATGGTTTAGCCCCAGGACTATTCATTTGAATATAGCATGCAAATAATTTCAGGCTAATTTTGCACACTGGGCAGTTCTAATTTTCCTTGGGGCTAACTTTTGAATAATGGGCCCCCGGGGTGATAAATAATTGTTGAATTTTGCAGAATGGTTGATAACTAGCAATGGATAAGGTTGCAGTTTGAATGGGTAATTTTATTTTCCAATGGAACGACCACTAACTAAGCATCATATTTCCCTGTTAAATGCTATATATTATGATTTAAAGGTATGTTCTCCTTCCATAGTTAAAATAGGTATAGGTGAAATTATACACAGTTTTTAAAGAGCTTGTTCCACACATTAGCTTAGCAATCTAATAGTTTGCTAATGAAATTTAAGGCATCTGATGTCTTCTAATCTAATTAGTCAATTTTGCAGTTCCAGCTAATGTAATTATCTGCAATAGCAACATGCTTACTTATCCATATCAAGTTGTTTAATCAAAGGGGATACTGTACCAGTTGGTTCATCAGCATTTGTGGCAATTATATAGCAATACCAAATTTTGCAGAAAGCTGGGAAATGAAAACTATGAGGAGAGTAATGGAAGAGTATGGAGTTAATCCAATAGTTTTTTAATTGCTATTAGGCTCTCTAGGCATGTATTTACACTGGATATTTTTTTATTTGATATTTTAACAAGTGTTTTTGTATAAACTGTGTAGTTTAGGATACTCATGATTAGTAAAAAGCAACGTTATTGTACCTTTCCTATCAAGAGAATGTTAACAGCTACATTTCTGTTAATTTGACTGTACATCAAATTATATTGCTTCATATTAAGTGGATAATGTTTCTTCTGGGCTCCATGAAAATGCATACTACTACTGTAGGAAAAGAAACAAACAATTATCATACTGTTTTCTAGGTCCACAAGTTAATATAAATTTCACCCAAGCTGTACTTGCAGATATAATAAGTTTTTTTGTTTCTAACAGACTCTAGAGGATAATTGGACCAGCAAAATCCAATTATCTAAGCACTGTACTTGATATTAAAAAAAATCATATATTCTAAATACAGAGATAATACAGCATGTATTCACTTGCCATACACTTAAATCAACTTAAATGTCTATAAAGCCAATGATGACAAACGTTATTATTAATGTATAATTAAGCAATCATGACAAGACTTTGATTGCTACATTATCTTCAACTGAAAGGTTTTGGACTCTGGGAAATGCCAAGAGTAGTTCTGTGCACTAGTTCTATTTTGTATATAATTATCTAGAAACCATGCAGTTTTACTTCAGGACCTAATGAACTGGAACCCCTTTCTTTTCACTTCTATGTATGGCTAAGTGATGCTTGATTTAGTTCACAAGTTTTGATTTGGTTGATTTTTTGGGGGGAGGGGGCTTATAAATATATATTTTATTGTGCTGGCCACTTTTGTTTTCTTTTGCCCTTAATTTTTTTAATGGGTTCTATTTTTTCAGTATCCAATTTAATCTTTTAAATATCTTTCCAGTAGAATATACAGAATGAAGTAATAATTAACCCTCCTTTCATACATGCGCTAATTTCTGTCAGCTGCTGTTGGGTATGTCGTAGCCCAAAATCCTGCACTGGCTCCATCAATGTAGTGCTAGACCCTCACTGTTTACATGCCTGTTAAATGCATGTGCCTAGATTGCTCTTGGGAATGGTGTTCTATGTAGGGAATGTTATTATAACAAGAGTACCACTGGCAGCATTGACGGCACACAAAGGGGAAGGACAGTTCAGTCATTTTCATCCTCCTCAAAGCCCCTGTTAACATGTTATGTCTCACCACTGGCATCAGTTGTAGATTATAACACCAGCAGAAAACTGACTGGGTAGATTATGTCAGGTCCAATCCTTTAAGGTAGTATTGAAAGTAATGTGTAACACCCACAAGAGCACCCATTTGGTTCATATGTACACATAGTAGCATTGCATTTTAAAATCAGAAAGGACTCCAGGTAGCAACCAACAAGCATGTTTTGCAGACATGGGCTATAGGGATCCCCCCCCAACCTTACAATCCAGGCTGTCTTGTGATACCCTTTGTAAACAGGAATATGTCAAGGCTTACCTTGAAGGCCTGTACAGGTTTCATGTCAAATGTCTTTGCAGGTAGGCTACTCTATAGGTTCCTCAACCTACGATGGAAGTAATACCTCCTAACATTTCCTCTAAATTTGCTCCCTCTGAGCTTCAGAGCAAGTACCCTTGTCTAGCTGGAACAAACCATGCCAAACATCTCCATCTCTTTGAAACTGTCAATACTCTTTAGTATGTGGAGGACTGACATCATGCCCCCTTTTGCCTCCTTTACTCTAGAGTTAAAATGTTAAGGGCTTCTAGTCTATTGTCATTGGTTTTGTCCTCTACAACTTGATCATTTTAACATAAAAACATAACATAGAAGTTGTCAGCAGATAAGGACCTCTTAGTCCACCTAGTTGACCTATATTCCCTACCCAATTGTGCCACCGCAGACCCTACTGGATGTCCGGTCTTCTCCCCCCCCACCCTTCTAAGGTCCCCATTGTCTCTCCCATGCATGCTTGAATCCTATTACCTTTTAAGTACCCATTACCTCTACTGGGAGGCTGTTCCAGTCCATCCCCCTCTTTGTGAAGAAATATTTCCTCACAGCTCCTCTGAGCCTCCTCCATCAAACTTCATAGCATGGCCCCTTCTCCTGGAGATCTTTTTCTATATAAAATGCTAACTTCCTGTACCTTATTAATACCTGTGAGGTATTTGAATGTTTCTGTTATATCTCCCATTTCCCTCTTTTCCTCTAGAGAGCACATATTTAGTTCCTTGAGTCTTTCCTCGTAGAGCTTTAGATGCAGGTCCTGCACCATTTTGGTAGCCCTTCTTTTGAGGCCACTGCATTGCCCTCTTAGCAGCTTCAAAGACGAAATTCCTTCATACTTACCCTAATTTCCTAGTCTGTTAGTGCCTACATTGTCAATGGATATTTAATACACATGGTTAATGTGCACCCCAACTAGGGGTAATGGTAGAGCCCAAAGCTGTAGAACAGCATACAGCCCTCAGCACATCAACATTCCAAATAGGAATGAATCTCCAGATACCTGCTGTCCTCAAAGTGTCCATAAAGTCGTATGTAACAACAAAAATCTATAAAGTGCCTAAGGTACCTATGATTTCCCTCTGTTTTTAATATCAACACATCATATGTACAAAAGGCTTTTGTCTTACGACAAAAAGGCAATAAGTGATGTCTCACCTCACTCTTGATAATGTAAGGCCACTTGTCTCATTTTGGTTCTTCTGCTGTACTTATGATAATCAAATAGGCTCTTGATAGACATATCATGCCACTGGTAAAACTATTAACATGAAAAGTGTATAACAGTAGTAATAATACTAACAGTAAGCATGACTGCAGAACAATGAGAGGATTAACATGTAAGAGAGAGGCACCGACTAATGTTCATAAATATCAACCTTGATGCCTGTAATCCAGTGGATTGTGGCTTGTTTTCACATTAGCAGATAAATCAGAATAGTATGTCAACAATATGTACAAACCATAATTTCTGAAAAACAGACATCCCATATGTATATAAGACAATGTTTCAAGTAGAAGCCAGGGCTCCCAGGAGAGGCCCACTTGACAATGTATGACCAAACAGAAAAGGAAATTATGGTAAGTATAAAGGAATTTATTTTTTCTCTGGCACTTCCCATTGTCAAACGGGTATTAAATATATATGGGTTATAATAAGCAGTAGCCATTTCTCCACTGGGTGGGGGAGAATATTGTCCCATATATAACCCATATGGGCAGAAAATCATTATCTGCTAACCACTCCCTGTAGAATTGTGTGCCCAAAAACCACTTCAGCGGAACATTGAACATTTAGTTGATAGAGCTTAGTGAATGTGTGGATGGAGGACTACGTTGCTTCCTTGAACAATTCTAACACAGATACCTCCCCTCTCTCCATCCAGGAATTAGCCAGAGCCCTGAAGAAGTGAGCTTTAATGATAGTCAGAGCTTTCTTCTTTTCTTCCGCATAGGCCTTGGTGATACAAGCCCATCATCCACCTGGCAATGTGGCCTTAGAGGCTTTTTGACCTTTGAGCAAAAACAGACCTTCAGCTTTCCTGACTCTGTAGTTAGTTTGAAGTATGTCCTGACTGTGATGCACAAATCTAACTTGTGCAGCTCAAGTTCTTTAGCATGAGTTGACTTCGGTGAGAAAGATGGCCAACAGATTTCCATGAAATTTGCAGGTATTTTTGGTACAAAAAATGGAACCTTCCTCAGCACCACCCTTTCCTTATGAATGATAAGGTCAGATTCTTTGTGTGACAAGGCCTGAAGCTTGCCAATCCTCTGGCTGAGCAGAACAAATTCACATTTTATGACAGAATGTCCAGCAGTACTGATGAATGAGGCTTGATGGGTGCTTTACAAAGAGCATTCAAAACCAGATTCAGATCCATCGGGGGTAATGGGGATCGAAACAACAGTCTACTTCTGCTAACCACTTTTAGAAATCATATGAGTGCCTGGTTTGTCCCAGGGATGAGACCATGGAGATTCCCAGGGCTGCGCCTAGCAATCAGACTTTTTCAACAGTTGTGCCTGTTCCCTGGTGCTCTGAAAGGAGTGCAAAAACTGTGGGCCAGCAGCAGCATCGGTCTCATCTGCAGTTCTTTCTGCCAAGTGAGGTGCTAGTTGCACCAATGTCACTGATATGGGGACAGGGCTCGGATGGGGGGAGTGACCACTGGACATCAAAGATAATAGTCTTTTAATAATAAGGTAGGGCATTGGGTGGGGGGCACCACTAGATATCAGGGAATATGCTCTAATATACTGGGTGAGGGATTGGGTGGGGGAAGGACCACTGGACTCAAGGGACAGAACTATGGCACTTCAGGCATGGGTTTGTGTGGGGGCAGGGACCACAAGACACTAGGGAAATGATGCATAATTTATGGGTGTGGAATCAGAGGGAGTGAGGCACCACTAGCACCAGGGAAATGTTATATTAATTACAGGTGTGGATCGGAGGGAGGGAGGGTGGCACCACTAGTACCAGGGAAATGATGTATACTTAATAGGTGTGGGATGGGGGTCCACTAGCACCAGAGATAGCTCCACGTCTAGACTGGGCAATTGGAGGAGTGGTGTCACACTAAATTTCCCATCTACCCATGCAAATGAGCCTACAATGGGCATGCAGATGGACCCTTAGTGCCTTGTATACCTAATGGGCTTATTTGCATGGGTCTGTTTTAGTATTGTAAATCACGATTCGGTGCAATCCATTGTGGTGACATACTTTGGGAGCCATGTTGAGGCAGCATTAAGTGACTTAGAACTGGGCCAACATGGCCCTATATTTAGTCGAATAGCACCAGTGCACTATTCTACTGAATACAGCATCTTCGGGCACCCAGGCTATTGCAAAGTGGAGCACCAATGTTTGTGCTCCGCTTTGTGCATTTTGGAATATCGGGCCCCAGTAGTCTGACCAGTCACCAGTCTTCTTCAGGTTCTCTCCAAGTTTGTCTTGATCTTCATGGGAGTCTACCATGTTGGTGATCTTATTGGCATCAGCAAATGTACAGTAAGCACCATTAGGAATAGGGAGCGGTAACATTAGCAAATTCTGCTGTAATGGAATTTTCATGAAATTACACAAATTTCATGAAATTTAACACAACTCTGCAAAATTTTGCAAAAGTCTTTATTCATTCATAACTCAGACTCTCCTGCACTAAATACCTGCTAATTAGCATTCTTGCTTACTGTAAGGAAGTACAAGGAAATCAATGTCAATTGTTTTGACATTTAGATGAGTAGTGTTGAACTTGAAGTGGTTCAAAGTCTGACATTTTGTTTTCAAAAGTTTCTGAAATAGTTCTCTGCTTACAACTCTGTCACCTTCAGAGCAATGGCTGCAGCAACTGACATGGTCAGATATTTCCAAATATTGCGTTTTTTTTTAAACTCAATGATTATTGAAGCCAGTGAACATTACATACATACAGTTACATGGCACCTGCTGCCGTTCACAAATGGAGGTGCTTACAAACTAAAGTTTTAGCTTCAGCATCCTATTCCATAGATTTAAATGAAAATGCCTCTCTGTGTGAGAGAAAAAGACCCTGTTCTTCCCCTCCCACATGACCATCTGGAAGGATTCTATATATTCTCTTCCCTTTTGTAATAAAACCCCCTCCTGCTCTGGAGAAAATTAACACAGTTAAAAAATCACCTGTACTTGTCAGTCCAGGCCATGGTCACTGTCCACACTCTTAGTTCGGCACTTTCCATTTCAGAAGAATGCCTCTTGTCCTCTTTATCAATCCTGAATTCCCTCTTGAGGGTATTTCTTAGAACTGTGCATTATCATTCAGGAAATCTGGTGTTACCCTTTTAGCAGACAGAAAAAAGATAAATCTAGGCAGACCCAGCAATCACACAATCATGTATTAAAACCCTTACATTCTTTATAAGAATTTCTAATAGGTAAAATAAAAGCTAGGAACTTGAATTACTGTAGGTCATAACATGTGCGTGTCTGCACCCCATACCAGCCACCCCCTGACACGACAGCCATATGATCCCAGTGGACTCATTCATCTCCCCTGTGTATCAGATTTTAAAGCACTGGATTTCTCCCCAGGCCTAAGTGGGTTAATATAGAATGTCCAGACTCTTCACGCCTCCCTGAATTTTTCTCCTATCAGGCAGAGGTTTGCCATAATTTGTTCCATTTGGAAAATTTGGGACACCCTTTCTCCTGATTCCCCCACACCTGGGGCCTCTGGATCCAACCAATGTGATGTCAAAGTTTTAAGGGCTGCCATCATCATACTGCACACCTAAAGTCTCCTCCCCCTGCCCGGGTAGGGATTCCTGGATCCCCCACTCCCAACATATAGTAGACATAAGTTTCTGGCATCTGCACTCCACAAATCTTGGAAATTTCTTGAGTAAACATAGGCCCTATAAGCCTTCAACTTAGGGCAAGCCCACAGCATGTGAAAATGGGTGCCCCTGTCCCCACAACCTTGCTATCATCTATCCATTGCCGTGATCCTAAAGTGCTTGGTGATAGTTGAAACATAAAAAAAAATCTATTGACTATCTTCCAGCAGAATTCTCTCCAACTCTGGGAGGCTGAAACCTTCCACCCCCTCAAGCACTCCTTCCATTGACCCTCAGAGACTTATTTATTTATTTAGTTTTTGTTGACTGGGTAAGGTGCACTAGCCATAGCAATGACTATTTTCAGGCACAACCCGGGAGTTTACAGGAAACAAAACATTTGTTTAACAAAGGCAGAACAATCCTAAAGAGTAAAAGCTTAGACAATATTAATACAGTGTAGGCAGGAGAAAGACAGAAAGTACAATTGGTTCAACAATAGTGTATAACATAGAATGATAAGAGAGCAAATACAATAAATAAAGCTATTTGGCAGCAATTCAGGAAGCGAAAGTGGGGTGAGATATTATAAGAACAAATAACATTATAATAGCCATATTCTATAGATATAGGAGAGTCTGGAATTGAAAGGGGTGGGGATGCAATAAAAGGGGGAGAGGATAGGACAGGAATATAGGGCAAGGTAAGAAGATGAGGATTAGATGTAATAAAAGTAAGGCAAGGAGGTGACTGGAGGAAAGTACTGTGCTTAGTTGTTGAGGTGAGGGGGTGCATAGATCAGGAGAAAATAATGGGCTACAGGGGTTTGAAGCAGGAGCAGGAGAAGGGATCAGTGAGTTGGTCATGTAGCAATTTCTTGAAAGAGGCATGGGATGGTGCTAGCCGTATAGATAGATGGAGGGAATTCCAGTGAAGGGGGGCATAACAGGAGAAGGTGCTAGCACCTTTGGAGGAGTGGTGTTGAGGGGTGAGTACGGGGGCCTTTGCAGTCGAACATAGACCATATCTGGATGTCTGAATGAGAAATAGTTCCTCCAAGGTCTTCGGTGTTTGGTTACGGATGATATTATCTATGATCGAGCCGTACGAAAATTTTCTGGAGGCATCCATATAAAGCCACCCTAGTTCAGCGTATAGGAGGCAGTGGTGTTTCATCCGATGTGAGGAAGACGCATATCTACAGATATTATTGTAAGTAACATCCCAGTTTTGAAGACTAGTTTTACCCACTGAGGCATACACTGCAACCCTGTAGGTGAGTGAGGGAAGGAGTATGCCATGAGCTATGGCAAGCCTCGCTGAGGGTGTGAGCATATAGCTGTAATGATAGGCCATACCAAGTTTTATGTTTGCCAGCTTGCAGGTTTGTTGAATATGGAGATCAAAAGTAAGAGTTGGATCGAGTGTGAGACCAAGGTATTTAAATGAGGTTACCTCTCCAACAGAGGATCCATTTATGGTAGTGACATTAAAAGTGGGCTGGGAGAGTTTGAGTTTGGCATTAGAACCAAATAGCATGGCCTGAGTCTTGGATACATACAAGACAAGTTTATGCTGAATAGCCACTGCTGAATCCGTTGAAAGTCTAGGGAAAGTCATTGGTTTATTTCAGTAATGGTTTTCGCACTGGCGTAAAGGACAATATCATCAGCGTATAACAGGGAAGCAGTCTGGAGAATGTTAGAGGTAATACCATTTATATAAATGGAGAAGAGCAGGGGACTGAGAATAGAACCTTGTGGCACTCCAATGTTTATGGTAGCATAATCAGACAATGTGAAGTTGTATTTAACTTGTTGGGTGCGATCCGATAGGTAGCTGCCAAACCATGCAGTGACATTTGGTGAGAAGCCTAGGGATCTGAAAGCAGCTAGGAGGATAGGATGGTTGACCAGGTCAAAAGCTTTAGTCATGTCTGTAAAAATTGCCCCGTTAGGAGAGCAGAGTCCATAGCTGATAGTGTATCAGATGTAAATTGGAGTAATGCAGTGGTGGTGCTTCTATGACCCTGGCAAAAACCATGCTGTGTGGTCATAAGAAGGTCATGTTTCTGAAGAAAGTCTAAGGTTTGGGTGGCTATGAGCTTCTCAATGATTTTGCTGAGGCAGGTAATATGGCAAAAGGCCTATAATTGGAGGGTTTTTTGGGGTCACCCTTTTTGAAGACAGGGGTAATCCTGGCAGTCTTCCAGTGGTCAGGAATATAGCTGTGACACAGGGGGAAGGTAAAGATTCTTGTAAGAGGTGCAGCGAATTAAGGGGCAGCAAGTTTTAGGAGCTTAGGTTCTATATTGTCAGATCCAGCTGCAGTGAGGACAGAGATGTTCAGCAGTCTAAGTACATCCCAGTGGGTGACAGACTTGAAATAAAATTTAGGCCCAGAGGCATTGGGTTGAATATTTGAGTTCAGTGTAGCTGGGAAGGATGAGGTATAACTGGTAAGGTCTGAAAACTGAGCATTGAAAAAGTTTGCGATAGTAGAGGGATTATTGCAGTGGACACCATTTACAGACATGTCAGCTGGGGTTGGGGATTTGAACCTAGGAAGCACTTAATGTGGGACCAGAGTTTTTTGAAGTCACCATATGATTTAGTTAAGAGATCTTTACAGTAGGTACTCTTTGTCCTTTTGATATCCTTTTTGCAGGAATTTCGGGGTGCCCTATAGGAATTAAGGTCAGCTGGTAGCCCAGTCTTTTTGCAGTGGAGCCAACATTTGTCACACAGTCATAGTTTTGAGAGGTCGGACTTAAGCCAGCGGTATGCCTGTTTTTCACACGATGGGTAACAAGAGGGCAGTGTTTGTCCTGAATCGAAAAAAGCTAGTCAGGAGTAGACTTAGAGTAGTCTGAGGGTCATCAGATTCAAAAAGAGAGGTCCAGTTGATTGTGGCAATGTCCAATAAGAAGGACTGGGAGTCGAAATGCGAGTAGTTTCGGAAAGTGATAAACCAAGGTTTCGAGGGAAGGGCCTAGTCTTACCCCATATACAAAAGGTGGGGGAATGGTCTGTGGTGGCATCTGCTAGTACACCAGAGGAGATAATATTTTCGGGTTGGTTGGTCATTATCCTGTCCAGCAGAGTACTGGAGTTAGAATGCTGTGCAGTTCTAGTGGGGTTGCAAATTACCTGGTGAAAGTTGAAACTTTGGATCTTGGACAGTAGTGCGGGTTGGGAGTTGCCCAGCCAGTTTAGATTGAGATCACCAAGTATGAGAACCTCATTTCTCCCAGAGAGAAGAGAGGTCTGATCAAGCAGCTCATCAAGACC
Organism: Neoceratodus forsteri; assembly: GCA_016271365.2. NCBI lineage: Eukaryota > Metazoa > Chordata > Ceratodontiformes > Ceratodontidae > Neoceratodus > Neoceratodus forsteri. The sequence goes on along the minus strand of CM028134.1, from coordinate 310,228,757 downwards.
TTTTAAGCCACTGGAAGGGGGGGCTGTAAGCTCAAATAATATGAAGTGTTTTGGAGCCAAGGGTAAGAAGAATGTGCAGTGCTTCACTGTAGACTGGGGGGATGAGCAGATCATGGAGAGATGGAGGTGATCTTTAAAACAGATAGCTGTACCACCATCTCATTTGGGAGCAGGTCTGTCAAATCTCAAGAGGTTGTAGGAAGGAAGCGAGCAACAAGAGTCCTGGATGGAAGGTTTAAGCCATGTTTCAGTAAGACAGATGATATCAGGTTTGTAGAGGGTGGCCCAGGATTGTAATTCAGAAAAATTGTGTAGCAGGCTTCTGATGTTGTGGTGCACCGCTGTAAAACCCTTAGCATTTGAAAGAGGACTATGTATGTTATTGGTCGGTCCTGGATTAGAATGAACATCTCCAGAGAGCAATAGGGTGAGTAGGAGGAGATACCAGAGTTTATGTCGCAGGAAAAGGTGCTAGGTACGCATATTCAAGGGGCCATAATTAGGGCATAGGCAACTATCGGGACCCAGGGTCTATGTAATATAAGAGGAGTAGGGTCACAATGGAGTGGGGATAAAAGGAGAAGGTTAGACTGTTGGTAGTCATGGAGCATGTAATGTGGGATAGCCGAGGGAGCTAGGGGAAAAGGAGGCAAGGATAGGTGGAGCAGAGCAAATGAGGGCACAAGAAAATACAGTAACATGGAGAGCTTCATTGCTTACAGACCTTTGTGCAGTTTTGTAAGGGGGTGAAAGTCAGGAGCACCCAGGAGGACCAGAAGTGAGAGATCAGAGCTAGCAGGGAAGTTGAAATACAGATAGCTATAAGTCAAAGAGTGAGATGGAGAACAAAGTTTGCCTGTCAGGGGTGGGAAAGAAGAAGTGTATGATTCAGAAAGCAAATGGGAGCGGAGCTAACAGAGTGGGTGGAGCAACTGGGTATTTAAAGGTGGCCTGGGAGGGGGTTGGAGGTGGGAGAAAATTTCTTTTTACAACAGCAGCAGTGAGGAACACCCTAAGTATTACATTAACTCACTGCAACAACTAGGCTAAAAGACTAACTAAGTCTGCAAAATTTGTTTTAAAGCTATTACACAAAACAGCTCAGCAGTAGTGTGAGCAGGCCACCTTGCATCAGCAGTAAGCCGAGCAGAGCGTAAGATTCAGTTTGATTCTGGCCCATTTGAAAATGGTGCCAAAAGTCTTTGAAAATTCAACTGCGCTCTGGAAGGAATTCGCTTACCGGGTGGCCAATTTGTGGAGCCAAACAGCGGGGCTCTTGTCAGGTCTGAAACGGTGGCAGTGGCAGTGTTCCATGCTGATTTCCAGGAGGCTTTACTCCTGGGATCCAACTTCTGCTTTTCTTGGTGGGATTCAAACAATGGTGGCAGCAGCTGCTGTGAGGAGGTTCCACCACCTGTAGCAGCTTTCAGCAGGAGCCTGGTTGGGTGAAGGAATGCTCTGGGTGGACAATTTGTGGAGCTAAGCAGTGGGGCTCTTGGCAGGTCTGAAATGGTGGCAGTGGCAGCGTTCTGTGCTGATTTCCAGGAGGTTTTACTCTTGGGATCTGACTTTGTCTTTTCTTGGTGGGATTCAAACAGTGGTAGTGGCTGCTATGGGGAGGTCCCACCACCTGCAGCAGCTTCCAGCGGGAGCCTGGTTGGGCTAAGGAGTGCTCCGGGTGGCCAATTTGTGAAACCGAGTAGTGGGGCTCCTAGCAGGTTCGAAACGGCGGCAGCGGCAGTGTTCCATGCTGATTTCCAGGATGCTTTACTCTTGGGAACCAACTTTGGCTTTTCTTGGTGGGATTCGAACAGTGGCGGTGGCTGCTGCTGCTGTGGGGAGGTCCCGCCGCCTGCAGCAGCTTCCAGCGGGAGCCCTGTTGGATGAAGCAATGCTCCAGGCAGCCAATTTGTGGAGCTGAGCAGTGGGGATTCGAACAGTGGCGGCTGCTGTGGGGAGGTCCTGCCGCCTGCAGCAGCTTCCAGCAGGAGCCCACTTGGGCGAAGGAGTGCTTCGGGAGGCCAATTTGTGGAGCCAAGCAGCAGGGCTCCTAGCAGGTCCAAAATACCCACTGCGGCAGTGTTCTGTGCTGATTTCCAGGAAGCTTTACTACTGGGATCCAACTTCTGCTTTTCTCGGTGGGATTCGAACAGTGGCGGCTGCTGTGGGGGGGTCCCACCACCTGTAGCAGCTTCCATTTGGAGCCCAGTTGGGCAAAGGAGTGCTCCTGGTGGCCAACTTGTGGAGTTGAGCAGCGGGGCTCCTAGCAGGTCTGAAACGACGGCAGCGGCAGTATTCCATGTTGATTTCCAGGAGGTTTTACTGCTGGGATCAGACTTTGGCTTTTCTTGGTGAAATTCAAACAGTGGCGACAGCGGCTGCTGTGAGAAGGTCCTGTCACCTGCAACAGCTTCCAGCGGGTTCCCGGTTGGGCGATAGGAACCCTGGCTGCTTCTTGCCACTTGTCTCTTAAGCTTAATAGGATATTCCCTCCCAATTTTAAAAGTATCTGATACATCAAGGAAATCTATTTAGATCTATCTTTATGGATTGCAGATCAATATAAAAATTCTTCCCAAGGAGTCTTTTCCAAATATTTCTAAACATATGCTCTCTAGTGGCTCCACAATGGTACTGCAGGCAAGCCGTACATTTCTTTAGATATCACAGAAATGTTGGGAACTGTCTCGCCATGTTAAATACTGCAACTGTAGATATCTGAAAATGTGCATGCACAATATTCTTGGAAGGGACTTGTCAAAACATGGAGAGATGTGTAACTTGTAGTTACACAGATTTAATTATTTATGAACTTTTCTGAAAATCGTCCCAAAATTGTGATGTTTAAGCAGTGCTGCCATTGGAGGTATTCACCTAAAATGTAACATTCACCCCCAATTTCTATTGATCCTGAAATCTACCAAAGCTGATAAATGCAGTTTAGTGGTTTAAATATGTAGTGGAAATAAAAATTGGCAAAATGTTCACAAAAATTTTTGAAAGCATTAGGTAATGCCACTAGAATGCCACCTGATGAATTTAACTTTCACAAAGTACTAATCAGAACTGAAGCCATTTAGATGAGCTGCTTGCATTCTTACAGTTCCTTTCTGAGTGACTATTTTGTCCCCCAGCTTTCTTTTTTCTCTGTTCTAGACCAGATGGAGTCGGTGGAACTGCCTGTCACACTGGTCTTATCTTTTTTTCACAGACACCCGGTTACACTTTACTTAACTATAAGTGTTAGTTGAAATGTAACTGATCATTAAAGGGACACTGTCAACCCCTTTAAGCCTCAAACTGTCCCTAGTTTAAAAAACGTATTTTAAGACTGTTTGCATTCTATAGAATATGCTGATCTTGCTGGAACTTTGATTTGGGTTCTTTTTTTCCTTTTAAAAGTGTAAAACAAATTGAATACCATACTGGTGTTACAACACCAAAATGTGTTTGTTTACATTCCTTACTCAACTCCCAGTGCATCCTTTTCCTGGATTAGGGAACACCCCAACACAGTCTAGCCACTCAAGATGCAGTAGGAGCAGAGGAGACTATTGCATCTTGAGTGGCTGCACTGCTTTGGGGTGTTCCTAATGTTCAGGAAGTGACCAATAAGAGCAGACAAGGGTTTGGAACAAAACAAGGTTGGATATAATTACATAATTACCATGCATTTCAGTTTTACTAAGAAATGAGGCTGATTAAACCCCCCAGCAACACCAATGAGTTTTAGGGCAGGTAGCTAATCATAAAATGTAGGTTTTCAGCTTGAAATAGTACGATGCAAAAAGGGTTGACAGTGTCCCTTTAATTATATGCAGCAGGGTAATTGCCCTGTGGTTACATGTTTGTTGCATGTGACTACATGACAGGTACAATGCAGTAGCAGTGTAGTTACACTGTAACTACTCTGTAGTTAACTGACACTTAAAGTCTATCCAACACCCTCACTTACTTCATTTCCTGTCTGTCTTATCCCGGTAGATTAGCCAGACTGTTTCCTTCTTGGTGCCCCACTCCATTTCTTCTTCCAGCAGGTCTTTCTGTGTGCCCCTAGATCCTGGACTTCCAGATGCACTGGGTTCCCACATGAGTGAATTTTGTGGGGAGAGTCTCACATTGCTTGCTTTCTAATGAATATTTATTTATTTATTTAATAGATTAACCAGTCAAGCATACTGAGTGGGGACCACTCATTTCCAGATGTGACCTGGGGAGTTACACAGAAAATACAACAGGACAAGTACATACAAGGGTAAAAACAACAAGTCCAAAATAGTTATAAATCTGGACTCACATTTGATTCATCAGCTATTACAAGGTTTAGTCCTAAGACCACAGAGTATAGATAGGCAAACACATGCAGGTATACAGTCATTTTACTGAGAATTTATACTGTCAAGGTACATTTAGGTGCCCCTTGGTTGCGGGTCTGGGTTGCTGGTAGCAGTTGCATATTTCAGAGAAATGGTCATGGAGGAGCAGTTTAAGGAGCCTTGGGGCAGGGGTGAGCCTGATACCAGCAGGAAGATCATTCCAGAGTTTGGGCAAGTGATATTTGAAGGCAGATTGGCCCTTCGATGTGTACATGAATAGGACTTGGAGTAGCCTGGAGTTGGAGCATCTGAGAGAGTAGGCCAGGGAGGGTTGTGCCTACAAAGTGAAGCTTAGGTGGGGGGGGAGGTAATTTGTCCAGAATTTAGCTATGATATTTGCGCAGTGTATCTGTCATCGAGACTCAAGCGAGGGTAGTGCTAAGGAGCTGTTTTGGTCTGACTGTGATTCTACTATTCTTGAGCTACCCGGCTCTGATTCCCTTCCCTTTGTAACCCTATGGATCTGACTCCTGCCACTGGTGATGCCTGCACTATCAGTTTCCCAGTCTTTTAGATTACATCCCCCAGATTGCTATTTCCATTGATTTAGCAATATCTCCTCCCTGGTGGCAGAACTACGGTCAGACTTGGCTTGGCCACGGATCATAATCATTTGACTTAGACAACAAGCAGGCAAATTGCATTACCTGCACTAGCATCATGGTCCTGCAATGCCCCTCAAACAATCCAGCTGTAGTGGTGTCCAGCACCGCATTCCATCATGACTAAAGATATCTAGACTTCTGTCACAGTCACCTCAGTCTCAATTTGTATTGCTTGGAATCAGTGTTTTCAAATGCTAACAATGTACTTTATCATCTGCAGGACTGTTAAAGTGTCAGCATGTGGCACTGTACATAAATAATGCCAGGCTTATGTGTGCTCTCACAACCCATTTAGTCTGTGAGTTCTAGTGGTTAGCTGGCAAATTACAAGAAGACAGGCAAGTGCAAAGTGATAGCCTTGACTATCCCTAATGATTCTTCACTCAAGACTCTGATTTACATAAGGGTACCTGATACTGGGCACCACTGTCAAGTGCATGGCTGGACAAAAATGTATGGATACGACTTCTACAAAATTATCACAATGTTCTCAGAAGCTCATGAAATTCAACATTAATTACTAATGTTATTTGGAAATGCTTGGTTGCTTATAATTTAGCCATTCTTTAAGGAAGAGACGAGGATGATGACACACACAGCCTCATTTTAGTGCATGTGACCCTATACAAATTGGTAATTTTGTAGTCTCTAGTTTATAGGGGCTTAAAATTACAGTTACATACTGTACTTGGGGAAATTTCATTTTAGCATTTCGAAACATTTAGCTGTTTATAACTCAGCCCACATTAGTGCAAGAGATATGGAACTTAGCACATATATCTGTGAAATTAAGGACATCAAACATGCATAAATGGTGCAATTTGGACAAGTATTTATAAAATTAGATGCAAATAACTGAAATTTATATATTGGCAAACTTTCATGAAATTTCACAGAGGCAAAACTGAAATATTGCCTGAATTCTGCCAGCAGAAGTAAAATGTTGCACTGTCTTATTCAGAAAACTTCAGATTCCAAATCATTCATGAAAAATTCAACAGCAGTGGCATCAGCACTAATGCCTGAGGGATACTTGTCTCCATGTCAATCCACCTTGTGAATACAATACATCATGTTTATCTCAGTTTTACCCTAGGGTCTGCACCAGAAGACATATGAAGAAAGACTAAAGTAGCTTAAGATGTATAGCCTTGAGGAAAGGAGGGAGAGGGGGGACACGATAGAAACTTTCAAATACCTCAAAGGAATCAACTAAGTCCAAGAGGGTAACATATTTCAAAAAAACAGATGTGCAAGAACAAGGGGCCACAATTTGAAGACAGAGGGGGGATGACTTAGAGGTAATGTGAGGAAGTATTTCTTCACAGAGAGGGTTGTTGATGCATGGAATAGCCTTCCTGAGGAGGTCATAGAGTCAAAAACAGTGGGGGAATTTAAGAATGCATGGGACAGACATAAGGCAATTCTAGTGGAGGGTAGGAGGAAGTAGGCTGTTGGTTAACTAGGATCTGCAGCTTATCAGTTAGGTAAGGAAATGGGCAGACTAGATGGGCCAAAGGGTCCTTATCTGCCATCAGATTCTATGTTTCTATATTTCTATAATGTGCCACAGTGTCAAAGAACTTGTTGAAGTCCAAATAGACTATGTCTGTGGTCCTGCCCCTTGAAACCTCCCTGATAACCTTCCCAAAGCAGTTGATCGGGTTGGTTTTGCATACTCTTCTCCTCATAAATTCATGCTGAAAGGGGTGAGAAGCTTTGCTTTAACCAAGTGGCTAGAGAAGTTACAAACTTTTAATTCACTGGTGAAAGTTGAGATGAATTTGCTAACTTCATCTTCATTAATCAACTCGAAAATTGTTGCTATTTATTAGGAAATTCAGCTTCAGTAACTTCTCCTGGCACTTTGCTTGTAACCTCACCTTTGGGATACATTTGGGTGAAGTTTTCTCAAAATTGATCTACCAGTAAACAAATACTTCAAGGTCATATGGACCCTTCATAATTCCTGTACTAAAGCTACTAGGCTTACAAAGTCAGAACACTTCACATCCACTCTCCAGAACAATGTTTATCACCCCTTTAAATTCTGGAAGATAATTTTTCACTTTTCTCTCCCCTGACCTAGTCCCCTCTCCCTGTTTTCATGACGGGTGATTCTCCTATCTCTGACTTTGCTGCAGTTGCCTCTTCTTTCAATTTCTTTTTCTCCTCCTGTACTTTTCCTCTCCTCTCTTCCTCCTTCTCTCCCCCTCTTTCTTCTTCTTCTCTACCATCTCATGCTCTCTCTCCCTCAACCCCTCCTACTGCCTCGTCTTCTCCTTTTCCTTTCTCTCTCATTTCTCCTGCTGCTGCTCTTAAGGCCCTCTTGGATCTAAAGCCAGTGGCGGCCCTGATGGTTTTGAAACCAGCTCCTGTATCTTTCTGCTAATGCAATTGTCCTCCCTATTACTTAGATCCTTAGTCTCTTCTTCTCTTCATCCTATGTCCCAAGTCTTGGAAGTCAGCTACTGTCATTCCTCACCAAAGGAGGTGACCTGTCTTCCCCATCCTATCTCTCTCCTCCATACACTGACTAAATTCCAGGAACATCTTGTTCTCTACCAATTCTCTCCTTTTCTTGACTCAGCCTCCTTCTTCACTCCTTTCAATTGTGGCTTTAGGAAATCACACTCCACCTCCACCTTTCTTCACTGGTTCACTGATACTATCCTCTTTGGCATGGGTTAGGGCCTTATCACCTCTGCCATTTTTTCAACCTAGCCAAATCTTTCAACACAGTTACCCATCTCATTCTCCTGGACAAGGCAGCTTGGCTATCTGCCTCCTCAGCTGAGTTGTTCCACTTCCATCTTGACGGCAGGTTGCAAGCTGTCTGTATTGGAAACTTCCTTCCCTCTCCACTCCTGATCAGTTCAGGCCTTCCCCAAGTGTCTGTCCTTGGCAAAATTATTTTCTTTATTTTTCAAAATGAACTCCCCACTGCCTGCTCCTCTGTGCCTGTTCATATGTATGTAGATGATATGGTTATTAAGTTTCTAATTCAGTTTACATTTATTTGTTCAATCTTTAAAAATGATTATCATAAAATACATAAATTCATATAAGAAAAAAACAACAATATACATACAATAACAGTGTCACAGACAAACAATATGACAATATAGTAATCCATTAAATGTGCCAATGCCCTCAGGTAGTGCAAATTACAGTTTAGTGTAAAGAATTTTCTTTTTACAAATTTTGTGTAAACATAACAGCATCATAGAAGGTGCTAAAGTACCTCTAGACCAATAAAGATAGGACCTTAAGATTAGTAACTTTCTTTCTCCTAATTTTCCTGGTTAAAAATGCAAATTTTCCCACAGAGTGTATTATGAGGAGATCCTCATAAGTAAGGAATATCCTAATGGGCTCTGATTCACTAGATGTAGAAATTTCAGAAATTAGTGGAGAAAGCCACTTATTCCTGATTCTAGTGTGCCAAGGGTACCTCAGGAAAACATGGGCGAAATCCTTTCTTTCTCCCTGTTTGCAACCACAGAATGTGTCCACAGGATCCCTAGATTTCTTATACAAGGCGTTTTTGATATTTGATTCAAAAAGTTCAAGCCTAAATCTTGTAAACATTTTATGAATATCGGGGTTTTCCAAAATGTCAAGATAAAATCTGTATGCATGGTTATCTATACTGCTAGTGAACCATTTAGAATAACTTGAAGCAGCAATAGAAGCCATGTCTAGATCGCTATAGAATTGTGCAATTTTGTTTTTTACATAAGATCTATATTTTTCACTGATAATCACATTCTTTTGTCTATATTCCAACAGGAAAGACAGCAGGTACTTATCAAGAATCCTGCTCCTCCCAAGTTACCCCCCAACTAGAACGTACAACCCCAAAGTTTTTTTTTAAGGAGGTCCCACCCCAAGTAGCTAGAAAATACATTCAAAAGGCCATTGGCAAACAAGGGTACAGTGGTGACTCCCTTAACCTGAAACTGCTGGCACAAGTCCTCGATGAAATCTTAGAACCACTTACAAAGATCTTTAATCTCTCGCTTAGATTGGGCCATTTCCCCTCTCTCTGGAAGAAAGCCACTGTCACACCGGTTCACAAAAGCGGAGATAGACACTGCACACCAATACAGACCTATCTCACTCCTCCCCACTATCCAAAGCGCTGAACGAATAGTGTCGGACCAACTAGCTGAATTCCTGGATAAGTACAATGTACAGTGCCCAGAGCAGCATGGCTTCAGAAAAGGGCACAGCACCACCACTGCACTATTGGAATTTACAACCTTCATCCATGCTATGCTTGACAAAGGGAATTGTGGATGGGCAGTATTTATAGACCTTACCAAGGCATTCGACACAGTTAGCCACCCCCTACTGCTCAAGCAACTGTCCTCCATTGGGATCTCCAGCGATGCCCTTCCATGGTTCACCAGCTACCTTGATAATCGGATCCAACGTGTAAGGATTGCAGGGATCTCTTCGGATGAGAAACCAGTCTGCTCCGGAGTCCACCAGGGGTCTATTCTGGGCCCTCTACTCTTCTCCCTCTTCATCAACAATCTCCCCAGTGCCTGCCACCAAAAAATATTACTATACGCAGATGATGCAGTCCTGTTTTCCAGCCACCATGACATTAGAGTCCTTGAATCCCAGCTACAGCTCGACTTCAATCGCATCGAAGACTGGTTCAATTCTCATAAACTTGTCCTGAACCACAGCAAGACTAAAGCCATGTCCTTCTGTAACCGACAGAGCAGGCACAACTCTCTGTCCCTCACCATCAAGAACCACGCTGGGAACCCACTTCAGATATGTCAAGGGTTCAAGTACCTTGGTATTACCCTGGATAGTACCCTCTCCTTCACTCGGCATATTGACACTGTTGCCAAGACCACCAATATACGGATTGGACTACTACACAAACACAAGCACTGTGCCTGCGGATGCCCTTAAACTAGCCATCTACAGCTCTGTCACCTCTATCATTGACTCGGCCTTGCTATCTATGGCTCTGCCTAACAAGTGCCCTCTGCAGGATCTCAGTTGCTCTCAACAAAGCCTGTAGACTACTGATGGGTGCAGCCTGACAAACTCACACCTGTGACCTCTATGCACAGGCCAGCTGGCTACCCCTACGCAGCAGAATACAATACCAGACCTGCTTACTTACCAAAATGTTTCTCCTTGGTCTCATGCCACCTGGTGTTAGCTCACTCCTTACTACCTACAGTGGCACTTAACAAACACTTGGTGCCCAATCTCTAACCTTTCAGGTTCCCAGAAGTCGTACCTCCATGGGTCAGCGGTCCTTTATCTATAGAGCTGCTCAATGGTTCAATTACCTCAATAAAGAATCACTTTCCTCTACTACACTTGGACCCTTCAAAAGGAATCTCAAACTTTACCTCACCTCTACCACTCAATGTGACTGCTTTGTTGAACAGAGATCTCTCTAAACACCTCCCAGCTCACTCATGTCTCACAGCCCGCCCTTTCCCAATCTCATTCCCTCTGGCACTGGGCCTTTCTTGTGACTCCTTTCCTGCTTCACATCTCCACTGGTACAAGACATTTTCCACTACCATCGGACAGTGGCCCATTAGCCTGCCAACTTCCTCTCCCGGTCGCATGCCTGCAATACTAACTGCCTATGGTGCCCTCTTTCTCTTATTGTTACTGCAGCCAGCTGCCTACTCAAGCTGCTCGTTTTATGAATATTATCTCAAAGTATGTTATAACTGAGTATCTTTATTTTTTCTTTTAGTTGTTTTGGTTGTTTATTGTGCATTCTTTTACTACCTCTGTATGTATGTTGACCCTCATCCTTTGACGTGGAACCTGTGTAAACGAGCAGTTTCTGCTCAAAGGTATTTGTAATCTGAGAATTTAATAAATAAAAAAAAAAAAAAAGAATGCTATATGAGTAGGAGAGCCAGAATGATTTCTTGTGACAATGACGTACCCAGACCTCTTTCTCTAGTAAACATATTTTTACCCATCTTTCATCAGGCAATCTTAATAACCTAATCCAAAAATTGATTAGTCTAGAGTCAGCCAAAGCCTGTAGGTTAGGTATACTTAAGTCTACCCTTAAAAAGTAAGCAGGAGCTGATCTTTGACAACCAGTAACTTTCCACAGGAGCTTGTTAGCTGTTTTTTCTAGATGGTCTAAGGGGTTACTCCCCCAAATTTTTACCCCATAAAGGGATTGGGCATTGTACTTTGCTTGTAAGGTAGATAAGAGGGGTCTAAGTGAATATCCACCATAGGCATGATTATATTTTGCCAGGGCCCATATTGTTGTATTAGTCTTGGAGATTATATGGTCATAATGTCTGCACCAAGACCCAGTATTTGAATAAAGTATGCCCAAGTACTGATATGTTGGAACTGTTTCCAAGAAATCATACAGCAATTTCCACTTGTACCTTTATTTCTAGCACCAAACACCATTACTTTTGTTTTACTGAGATTAATTTTCAATGATAGCAATTCAGAGGCAGATGCTAGAAGGTCTAACTTCCTCTGAAGACCAGAGACAGAGAGAGAGAGAGAGCACAGTACAAGATTGTCAGTGTAAGCAAGGGCAGAACAGATCTTTGAGCCAATTTTTGGGGAATCCAATTGGGAAGACTGAAGTTGGATTAATAAATTATCCAGATATATGGAGAAAAGCATAGGTGTCAATATACAACCCCATCTGACACCTTTATTGGTTTTTATTCTGCTTGCTAAGACACTACCAGAACAAATCTGTGCCTAGGTATTAGTGTAAAGATTTCTAATGCTATTAACAAGAACTGGGGAAATACCACGGTTTAGCATTAGATCACATAGAGTTGACCTATTTATGGAATCAAATGCAGAACTGTAGTCCACAAAGACTACATACAATTTTTGTTTCCTTATGCTCACATATTTTTCAATCAAATGTGAAAGTATAAAACAGTTATCCATTGTTGAAAAGCCTTCCTGAAATACCGCTTGAGCAGGAGCAAGGTCCCCCTAGTGATTCTATTTCATCCCTAAGTCCTACCAATAATATTTTGGCAAAAACTTTGCCTAGAATATCCAGAAGACTTATGGGACGATACATCGCAGGATCATCCTTTGGTCCCTTTTTATGGATTGATATAATAATTGCACCTGCACATGACTGAGGGACATAATTATTCCAAACACATTGATTAAAAAAAAGGACCAAGTAGTTTGCCCAAATTTTTGGCAAACACGAAAACAAACAAAAAGAAACCTTCCCCAGAATTCTATCTGGACCTGCTGCATTATTAGATTTAAGGCTCAAAACTGCCTTAACAACCTCTTGATTTGAGACAGGAACATATTGGTTTTAATGTCATTTATATCCATACTATTCCATACATTTTCCAGATTAGAATCCAGTAACATATTACCATAAAACTCTACCCACCTATTAGGTTCAACATATTGATTTATATCTTTTGTCCACCCCTTACAACCCTTGGCAACCAAAGTCCAAAAATATTTAGTATCATTATTCTCAATGGCTGCTTGCATCCTGGCCCATTGTTGTTCACTGAAAAATGTATTTTTTTGTTTATTAAACTTCTATAATTTTTTTTTTCCACTTTCAGCTCAATAGCACTACTCTGATCTGCTCTAGCTTTAGTTTTTCTAGATATTTTACACAGGTGCCTTTTATATATTCTGCATTCAGTATCAAACCATCCAGGATAAACTGGGGAAATGAACTTAGTTATAGTTTCATATAAATTAGCATCAAGGGTGTTAAAAAGAAGTTTCAGATTTCCACAAGGCTGTAATGGGTCTAGGATGGTGTCGTTCCAAGAATCAAAAAATAAGGAAATTAATGATATCACACTTTCCTCCAAGTCCCAAGTCCACTCTAGTTTTCTTGAATAATGTATTATAATCAGTACAGGTGTAAGACAAGCCACATTCTCCATTTTGATCGTTTTGCACAAGATAATCGGAAAGTGATCACTTTCCACTCTGTCCAGTATGACCAGATCTTCTCAATAATTAGGGGGCCCTGCCAAATGGCTAAATCAATCACTGAGATACCGAATTTTGTAAAATTAGGGGGCAAGCCTAAGCTGTCTCCCTGTGTTCTGCCATTTAAGGAATATATCAAATTATCCTTCATAAATTTTATTGATTTGCGACCGTTATAATTATGTTTTAGATCGGATGAAGTTCTTTTTACTGTAATAGTGTCTGGAAACATAAAACACAGGACTGAGTTATCAGTCCATTAAAGTTGCTAATTCTGGCATTAAAGTGTCCTATAAATAATAGGAATAGATGATATGGTATTTTTTATCTCTGGCTCTTTTGTCCTGTCCTCATGAACCAGCTCCAACTGTACATTAAGAATATCCAGCTATGGTTCTGAGAAAATCAGTTATTCCTCAATGCTAAGAAGATGATTTCTTTGACCATTGGTACCAGGAAGAGGGTTGATAGAGTTTCCTCCCTTCCTTCCTTTCAAACCCCCTGATGGCGCCACTATTGAAGATGTCTCCTTCTTCAAGTAGCTTATGATGTGGATGGATTGCCACCTTGATTTTTCCATTCATGTGGATGCTACCCACAAGAAGTTCCACCCCAAATGTGATACACTTTGTAGAAAACTATCCCACTTCCTGTATGGAGAGAAAGCCTCACTAAGATGATTCTGTCAATTTTTGACTATGGAGACATTGTTCACAGTGTTGCTCCTAAGTCCTCACTAGCTAGACTGGGCCCCCCTCTTTCACTCCTTCTGTCAATTTGCCCTTGACAAACTCCTACATACTCATCACTGTTCCTTATATAAATCCATCTCCCTCATCTCTCTTGATGACAGACACCTCACCCACTGTACCTCCTTTATCTCCAAATGTTGGTTTGGCTCCCTCCATCACATCTTACTTCTCTCATAATCCCTCTTCTACGTCTTACTCCCTTCACATTGCTTGCTTTCATGCTTTTGCTCTCCCACCAGTGAAATCTACTGCTGGACAAGCTGCCATCTCATTCTGCTTCCCTAAACTTTGTGGCACTCTCCCACCTTCCATTCAGTCGGTGCCTTCCTTTAATGCTCTGAAATCTCTCCTCCAGGATATGCCTATTCACTTCTGTAGTTGCTTCTAATTATGGTTGACTCCTGTCATCTGCCTTCCATCACACACTGACACTTGTGCTGGTCCTCCCTCCCTCACTTCATCAGTCACTACTTCCTGTTCCTTATATTATTGTTGTTGTTCACTGTTTTGTGTTCTTTTTTCTGTTCTGCAATTTACTGATTGGTAGTTTACTGTATGGAAATTTTATTCTTAAGCGCTCTTGTACTTGTATATTGTGTTATTCTTATTTTCGTACTATTATTATATTTTGCACATTGAACATGCACTTTGTATCTGTTCTGTTCTATTCCCCACTCCCTCCAGGACACATCTGGATGCAAGCTGCTGCCAGATCAGTATGACATTCCTAGTAAATCTTTTAAAATAAATAATACATAAGCACATAAACACACACACACACAACTAAATAAATAAATACAATATTTAACAAGTCACATGGTACATCTGTACAGAATGAGTCTGTTTCATTTTCAGTTTTGCAGTGATAGTCAGTGGAGTAGATAGGAGCCTGACCATCATTTAAAGCTACTTTTGTGAACTAAATCCACAATTTACATTATTTTAACTGTCTTGTTTTACTATTTTAGTTCATTCTGATTCAAGTTTTTGAGTTTTTAAGAGTGCTTTAGTTTTTGTTTCTTCTCCATTTTGTCTATATTTCTTTAGTTATAACCGTTCGTTATAGAGCATTATTCCCCCGTTTTGTTTCCCTTTGTCTATACTTTTCTTTCAGTATCTCTCTCTCTCTCTTTTTTTCTCTCTCACTCTTTTGTTTATTTAGAGGTGGAGTATTGGGAGAGTCATCTTTGACCTCCTGATGGAGCCACGTGACTGTGCCATACAATACCAGGTCTGGATGTAGGAGGTAGGAGCAGAAGGAGGGGTCATCCTGCAGCCCCCCACAGCACTGCAGCAGACCTTAGTACAGCAGAAGCAACCTCCACTAGCCCTTCAACCCCAGGTTCCCCAAGATCTGTAGCAGTGGCTCCCAGTGCAGCAGCAACCTGAACTCCTTCTGCCCCTGCCATGGTACCACCACCACCATGGGCTGATTACCTTGAGGAGCCACGTGCTGGTTCCTTGTCTTCTGGCTCTCTAGTGCTCTATTCAAGGAAGCAACCCAGGTCTTTTCTTGTGTGGGAACTTTTTTACCATGGACCCCAACAATAACAGTGTGGTCAAATGTAATCTCTGTAACACAGTTGATAATTGTGAGAAGATGGACAGACATGTAGGCACTGGTGGGCAGCATACCCACATGAAAATCTGCCACCTAAGCTAGTGAAAGGCCAGAAACAAGGAGGTGGCATATGGCAGTGGTGATGGTGGCAGTGGTCCTTCTGCACCAATAGGCAGGCAGTGCACAATTAGACTACAGTATGTCCATTATGGTCACACTGGCCCAGGAACGGTAGCTAGAATGAAGGCAGGTTCATGGAACAGCACCAGTATTGGCACCACCAATGTCAACAACCACAACAGAGGAGCTGGTACAACTCTGAGTGGAGATTAGGCCCTTTGCCATAGAGTATCTTCAATAGAGAAAACTCTGCAAAAGCTGTTCAAAAATCAGCAAGCATTCCTTGAGAGAACGGTTGAGTTCTGTCAGAGTAGTGCAGGTACTCTTCCCTGTGGTCTTTAAAAATATTCCCCAAATACTGCTTTTTTTAATCCTTTCTTCTCCCATCCTCTTTATTGATCGCCCTTCTTTTACATCCCATCTTTAGACCTATCAGATACTCTCTCCTTTCTCCTCTTAATCTTTCTTCATCCTTCTTTATTTATGAGAAAAAATATATAAAAGCTTTAAAACTAAAAAATACAACTCATTCAACTCTTTTTCTGTCTTTCTCTTTTACTGTTTGACTCCATTAATAGTAGTGGTAGCTTTATTTATAGGGCACCCTTCCCTGAAGTCTCAAGGTGCTATACAGAATGACATGAAATAAACAAATAAATAAAAACAAACATAAATAACTTAAATAATTCTCCAAAAACAGGATATATACAGTAGTTAAAAGAAGGGAGCAATTATTCTTTACTCTTCAAATGGCTGGTTAAACAAAAAAGTTCTTATTCCCCTTTTAAAGGCCTCCAACAAGGGGGCCTCCCTCAGTACCCTAGGCAACACATTCCATAGCAGGGGGTCCACTACCTCAAAGTACAAGCTCCACAGGGCTTAAGCTAAGCCCTCAGGACAAAAAAGAAGACTCCTTGGAGGAGTGGAGGACTGGACAGGATGCAGAAGCTCTACTGGGTAGTCAAGGTCCAACCCATGTAGGGCTTTATGGGTTACAGGACCAACCTTAAAGGTAACTTGCCACTTCACAGGCAACCAGTGCAGATCCTGCAGCATGGTGTCACATGGCTAGACCTCAAAAGGCTAGTCAGTAACCTGGCAGCTACATTCTGCACCAGCTGTAACTGTCATAGGGTACCTCCCACTGACCGTGAGGTAGAGCACATTACAGTAATCGAGCCTAGATGTCATGAACACATGCACTAGAGTCAGCAGATCTTCAGGAGGGATAAGGGACTTAATCTGGTTGATATTCCTCAGGTGGTAAAAGTCACTGTTGACTACGGCCAACACCTGTGCCTCCAGTGTCAGCCGTTTGTCAAACATGACCCTTGGATTTTTCACCTTGACAGAGGTCAACGTCCCAGATGTCCCAAGCTGAAGCCCCATTTCTCCCATGACTATCTCTACTGCCCCCCCAAATGGGGCTGAATCACCAACACATCAGTCTAATCTGGGTTAAACCTCAGCCAACTAGATTCCATCCCTTTCTGGATTTCAGTTAGGCACAGATTAAGCACCTCCACAGTGTCCGCTGTCCCGAGTGTAAAGGACAAACAAAACTGGGTGTCATCCACATAACAGTGAAAACCCAGAATGTATTGTTAAATGATCCCTCCCAAGGGCAGCATGCACTCTGTGAAAAGCATGGATGAGAGGGCTGAACCTTCTGGCATGCCACAGAGTAGGGGCATTGGTGATGATGAGATAGTACCCATCACCACCATCTGCATCATATCCATGAGATAGGACTGACACCAGCAGATGACAATGCTGGTGAGTGCAACATACTCCCTCAGATGATCTAACAACAACCCATGGTTCACAGTGTCAAAATGCTGAGGAGAGACCAAGGAGAATAAGAACTGACCATTCACCCCTCTCTCTTGCCCTGAGAAGATCATTATGTACTCTGACTAACTCTGTCTCGGTGTTTTGCCAAGACCTAAAACCACATTGGAGGGGCTCATAGATGTCATGAGCTGAGAGGTGTGCCTCAAGCTGCAGCACCACAACTTTCTCAATAATGATACCTAGGAAAGGTGGATGATAATTTGCTAGAACATCCAGGTCCAAAGTTGGCTTCTTCAAGAGGGGCTGAACAAGCACATCATTCAATGCCACTTGAAAGACTCCCTCTGACAAGGAGCACCAGACTATTCTAGTGAACACTAACTCCAGAGACCCCATGCAACTCACTAGTAGATGAATGGGGCCTGGGTCTAGTTCACAAAAGGTGGGCAGCAGTTCTGAAATCACCTCACAGACCTCATCCATCAAGATTGACTGAAACACCTCCCAGGACTGCCAAGTACAGCTGTGAGATCCTTGCCCAACTCTGCCATGACCACAACAGGTCTATACTTAATCTAGACATTCAGTCTCCTGAACTCCATAAGTTCGAGTTCAGAAGACCGAATTTCAGAAGACTGAAAGGGTCTTAAGTGCAATGTGGGGGGCTCTGTCCCCCGAACTCGCTGTAACTAAAATAACCAACTCTGAGGGGGAGTGGGTCTCAGAGTAGGTTAAAAAAGTTACGGGGGGCAGAGGAGTGCCTCACAACAATTTTCAGCCCAGGAACAAAACCTGGGACTGGAACATCCTGCTGGCAGAGCTGCTAGTGGTTTATCCCTACACGCCACAAGAGCAGCTTGTCCAGCTTCTGCATTTTCCTTTTCACTGTGGTGCATGACTAGGAGTAGGGTAGTGCTTTGTCACATCTGCTACCTTACCCCTGTCGGCACCGGCTTCCATCCTGTCAGTTGTGTGTGCGCTGAGCTGCCGGCTTTGGGATCCTGAATGTTGGGATTCTGAATGTTGACATATAGTAGTGCTCCTGCCAAAACAGCTCATATAGAGAGATCCTGGCCTGAATAGAGGAGACTGTCTGAGAAAAATTGAGTGAACTAATTACACTTATCTGCTGACAGTGCTCTCACTACCTGAAGATTGGCTGAATGTAATAACCTGTCCACAGTCCAGAAGAGCTGAGCCAGTCGATTCTTCCCAGCCACAATCTCCCTGGACAGAAATGCTGCCTTTTTATGGGAGATTGCCCTTTGATATTCATCATGATGAATCCCCAAAGCCAGTTTGTCCTCTCTGCCCCAGACCTTCTCCAACAGCCCTTTAACCACAAATCCCTTATATTCAACTCCATAGACTCCCCATCAAACCATGGTGACCCTAACTGTGAAACCTGGATTTTACACAGATTAGCTCTACAGAATTGAAGGCCTTGGCAACAATCCTATTATAGATTAAAACCTCCTTCTCTGGTCACGTCTCACCAGCTGACAGCATCTCTGAAATGTTGAGCACTGCCAGTAAACACTCTGGGCCAAGACATTTTAATGGGTGGAGCTTAACCATCTACACTGGGGAGAAACACAGGAGGGGGCCCATAAGGAAAACTTCACAGTGTAATGATCTGACCAACTGACCAGATCAATGTTGTGGTTACTCATCTTGATCCCCAGGGAGAAGACCAAGTCCAAAGTATACCTATGTTGGTGAATCGCAGAAGTATCAACATGTGTTAGGCCCAGAGATTCCATCAACTGGAAGAACTCCTTTCCAAAATACAAGAGTTAATCAAAGATCTGCAACAGGGTTGATACACAAGGGGGGGTAGAAAGGATGAGAAGGGACTTGGCAAGGTTAGAGGAATGGTCAAAAGTATGACAGCTTAGATTCAATGCAAAGAAGTGCAAAGTAATGCACCTGGGAAACAAAAACCCAGGGGAAGAGTACACAATGGGGAGGGGTGGTATTTACAACAACAAAAATGGAAAGGGACCTGGGGGTAGTCATATCAGATGACCTAAAATTAGGCAGGCAATGTGAGAAGGCAGTAAGGAGAGCTAGAGGGATACTGGGATGCATAGGGAGAGGCATCACCAGTAAAAAAAAAAAAAGAAGTTGTTATCCCTCTGTACAGACAGTTGGTGAGGCCCAATCTGGAGTACTGTATGTAGTTCCGGAGACCCCATCTCTGCAAGGACATAGACAGGATGGAGGCAGTATAGAAGAGGGCAACTAAAATGGTGCAGAGTCTGCACCAGAAGCCATACGAAGACAGATTAAATGAGATAAATATGTATACCCATGAAGAAAGGTGGGAGACAAGGGCAATGAAAGAAACTTTCAAATACCTCAAGGGAATCAACAAAGTCCAAGAGGGTAACATCTTTCAGTAAAAGAGATGTGCAAGAACAAGGGGACACAATTTGAAGACAATGGGGGGCATGGCTCAGGGGCAATGTGAGGAAGTATTTTTTCACAAAGAGGGTGGAGGATGCATGGAACAATCTTCCTGAGGAGGTTGTGGTGTCAAAAACAGCAGGGCAATTCAAGAATGTATGAGACAGACATAAGGCAATTCTAGTGGGGGGTAGGAGGAAGTTGGCTGTTGGTTAACTAGGAACTGCAGCTTATCCAATAGGTAGGGAAATGGGCAGACTGGGTGGGCCAAGCAGTCCTTATCTGCTGTCAAAGTCTATGTTTCTATCAATCCATGCCTTGAAGTCACCCGGAAGAATCCTTCTGGATGACTCCAACACCGTCTCTGCAAAGAAGACAATGTTTTCCTGCAGGAAACCCCACTTGTACCCCGGAGGCTGGTACACCAAGAGGACCCTGCTACCTGCACCTGAACCCACATGCAGAGACATGCTTTCAGACAACAAGCATTCCCTCACTTGGTTCACAATCAAATTCAATCCAGATCTAAAACAGATGCTCCACCCCCCCCCCGCCACACACACACACACACACAGACGGTCCCTCCTCGGGCAGTGAACCAAGGAGAATCCAACTGGGATTACTGCCAGTATATAGGTCCCCAAAAATGAAATCAGTCACACAATGAAAGCCCACCATTGGTACATACAGCATATACACAATTCTTTCATTTGCAAGCCTCCCAGACAAAATATATTACATATTCTGACCAGACCACTGTGGAACTTAGTCTCAACAATGGTTTAAACAATATTGATTTACAAACATTGTTCTACCTGTGTTGGTGTTCCACTCCCATTTTTCAATTACCCCATCATTCCAACTCAGAAGTCTGTTAAAAAAAATGCTCTTGAAAGTTTATTGCATGCCAGAGGACCTGCCTCATGATGAAGAGACTCTCCATTTTCTCTTGTTGTTCCTTGGTCCTGGTGGTGAGAAGATGACTGATGCAGGCACTGTGCCCATTTCTTAAACAGAAAAAAACATTCTCCATCCCATTGTTGGTCCTGGCTCCTGTGGAGGAGGGGGTGACTGAGTTGCGCTCCTGCCAGTGAGAGGAGGACTGATTTGGGATACTGGATCCAAAAAAAAAAAAAAAACTTGTCTCCTCTTGTTTGCTCCCAGTTTGGGCTCCTTCCAGTAGGAAGAGTCAGGATGCAACTGGTTAAAAAGATTGCTTCCAGTTTGTTCTCTGCCAGTTGTGGTTTATTTAAGCAGTGATGCACAACAGGGTGTGGGTTGTGCTGGGATAACTTCACACCTGGGGTGGTTAGGCATGAGGCCAGAGGCCGAGTGCATCCAACACCCCAGACTTTTTGTACTGTGGTACTGTGGGGACCAAAATGAACACATGTAGATGACTATTAGGCAGAGAACAAGTGTTGGAACATCTGTTTTATGTGTAGGAACATCTATATTATTGTATTAGTTTTACAGTTTTATTTATTTATTTATTTTTTTGAGGAACGCTCCCCATGTGAAAGCACTGCATCATGGGTATGCAAATAATCAGTTTTCTGGTATCACTGTAGTGTGTTATGCAATACCAGGCAATTAGGTATTTGCATACCCATGGTGCAGTGCATTCATATGTGCATGTTTCCTCATAAAAAATAAAATGGTAAAACTGATACTATAAAAGAGAAGTTCCCACACTATAAAGTAGATGTTCCGACACTTATTTTCTGCCTACCTATGAAATGTTTTAGCCATGACAACAGTTCTTCCCCCCCCCACAATATAAATAAATAAGGTCTTTATATGAAACTAAGCTTGTACTGCTGTCTTCCATTGCAAGGCATCAAACTTTCTTGGTAAGAGAGATTGTGGCTCGTTATTCAGTCTGTTATGCAATCATCTGTATGTTTGGACTTGATGCTGTGAGGTTGTGCTCAGATAATTTCACTGCAACAAGCACAGACTGACCAACCAGAGTCCATAAAATGTTCTTGCCATTGTACAACTGTTCTTTGTCAGTTGTCATTCTTGCTGGTGATGGATGGAGGAATGCAGACACCCTGTTCTAGTTTCTGTCAGCAAAGGGTGGCTGTATGCAGACAGTTGAGCCCTTTTATTAAAAAAAGAAATTGCTTTAGCTCCCTGACCTTTGCTTGTCCAGCCTCCTACTGGCAAGGGCAGAGACAAGAACTTGGGTCACAAGGTACTGCTCTAATCCCACACTCTCCATCCCATTGTAGTCCCTCTTCACTCCATCAGACAGTGATCAGCAGCATTTTCTTCTTCTCACTGTCTAGGCCACCACCTTATGAAAAATAGTGCTAAACTGAGTCAATTGTGATTTAGCACTCTTTTTGATCAGAGAAATGCTGAATAAGGAGGTGAGAGGAGGGACATGACCGTTACATCTGGGGGTGGGGGTGGGAATGTAGAATGGGCTGGTGGTACCACTCAACAGAGGACACTTGGCATGAGGGTAGGTAGTACTGGACAACAGGGAGGAAATGCTTACTATTTTAAAAAAGAATCCAGCACTCCAGCTTTGTAAATAAAATTCAGCGAGAGATTTTATTGTTTACAATACTTTTTTTTTATATTTACAACAATTCATATGAAAAAATAATAGCAAAGTGCTCAGACATTAAAGCTAATACACCTCAGACTGGCTAGCCTCTGCTCTTTTGGGCAATGCAACCCCTTCCTTAGGAGGCATGACCTAAAGCAAAATAACATGCTCCTCTTATGCCTTACATCAGACAGGTGTTCATTATTCATTTGATTACAAAGAATTCCATTCTCAATTTAAACATCACAATGTGTATTTATTTCCAGGGTGAAATGATATAGTAGTCCACCTACCAGTCCAGCTCTAATTAGTGAGGGGAACTGCAAATCAATTTATGGGGTAAATTCCCATACCTTTTATGTTCAGATCCTACCACTGCTGAAATGGTAGAAGGACTAGATAGCATATCATTCAATGAAAATGTCAAACAGTGCAAAGAAAAAATATCCCTAACTTATAATAATTACAAACCTATAAAAATTTAAAGAGTAATTATTTTTGCTATAGCGCCATAGACTTTTGAATACAGGACAAAAGGAAGACACTAAAGGAATTATTCCTTTTTGCTATGTATTTGTATCTCAGACCTCTATCTTATCAGAATCATAATACTTAACAATTCACAATTTATGTTTATTCATCAGTCACCCTTAACCAAAATTCAATAGACCCGAGTACAGTTAAAGCCATATTTAAAGCACTTCTACTTTTATTTTATACTGTGCCTTAATGTGTGGGCTCAATGTTTTTAATTTAAAAATCCACATGGACTCCTTTTTATTTAAAGGCAGATTTCTATTTCCCCCTCTAATTATATATGGCACATGATTTATGCCTGCATAACAAACATTGTGTGCACCAGTATTTTGCACCTGAGAGAGGTATTTACAAATAGGATGTGGCATGTCTTTTTTGGATTGCTCAAAAATGTTCTTGAATCCTTTCTTTTAAACACCTAGTAGTTTGTCCAATATACAACCTGCCACAAGTGCACCATAAGGCATACACTACAAACTTTGTTATGCAGCTAATAAAATGTTCAGTCCTAACCTCCCTTATTCCTTATGCCCCTGGATTATAGAATGTTTTGCATTGTACTCCAGAGTTACATGTTTTACAATGTTTACAGGGATAAAATCCCTTTGGCTGATTCCCTAACCATTTGTTTTGTGAATTTGGGACCAAATATTCAATGCTTACCAACAACTCCCTTAGGCTCTTGCACCTTCTAAATGATATTAACGGTGCAGACTGTTGTACTTCCCTAAGGTCCTTGTCTGTACCAAGGGCATGCCTATGTTTTTTTAATAATAGTTGTTACATCCATGGAAACTGGTTCATATGTTGTAACGAATGCAACCCTATTCGATGTCGCCCACTTTTCTTTGTACTTTAACAAATCTTTTCTACTGAGCATTTTCACCCTTCTATATGCGCTTTGTAATATTTCATCTGAATATCCTCTTAATTTTAAACATGCAAATAAATGATTCTTTGCTTCAAAAAAATCATTAGGTTCTGAACAATTTTGTTTAAGTCTGATTAACTGTCCATATGGTAATGTCTCTTTAGTATGTTTAGGGTGAAAGCTAGAATAATGCAAAACACTATTCCCAGCTGTAAACTTATGGTAACTTTTGAAGCAAGCTGCCTTGTACTGTTAATGCTCAAATTTAAGCCAAAATAATTAATATTCTTTTCATTGTAGTAAGCAGCAAATTTCAGACCCACTGTGTTGTTATTAATATAATGCAAAAAGCTTTGTATTTGTTCTTCAGTTCCCTGCCAGATGATTAACAAGTCATCTATAAATCTCCTATACAATTTGATGCTTTCAAAGAAAGGGTTAATGTTGGGGTCGAGGATTGCACCCCCCCCACCAAGCCATGAAGATGTTAGCATATGAGGGGGCAACCAATGAGCCCATCGCTGTTCCTCGATGCTGTTTATAAAATGTGCCATTGAATAAGAAGAAATTGGAGGTCAAAATGAATTCCAAAACCTTCAATGATTAACTCAATCAGGTACTTAATTAAAGACCATTGTAAAGTATCCACACAGCTGTTACGCCCAGACCGTGATCAATACTGGTGTGCAGTGAGATTACATCCACTGTAATTCACCAATAATTATCCTGCCACTCAAAATTTTCTACATCCTGTAAAATGTAGGTGGTATCTCTAACATACAAAGGTAGGCGCACCACCTCCTGCTGCAGACAGCTATCCCAAAAAAATGAAAAGGGAGTCTGTTAGTGACCCACAGGCAGAAATAATAGTTCTACCCGGAGGAATTACACTATCCTTATGTATTTTTGGGATGTGATAAAATACTGGGACAACTGGGTGCTGATTGTTCAAAAAATCAAAATCCAAACCCGTGATGCATTCCTCCTCTAAAGTCCACATCAACGGTAACTCCAATTCTGCCTCATACTTCTTCATTGGGCTAGATTTGGGGGTATAGGTCAAAGCATCCAATAATTGCCTCAAAGCTTCAGAGACATAATAGTCCCTGTCCAAAGTCACTATATTCACCCTTTACCTGATGATTTAATAGATCTTATTTCCATAATTGTTGCTCTTTCCCCAATAGATAAATTGTTCCAATTTGTTTGTTATTTTTCAAGCATTCAACTACATCCCTCAAGACTAAATTCTGAAATACCTTAATAACATCACTGGCAGGACTCGGTGGTATAAATGTAGACTGTTTTTTAAAAACAGGCTTTCTTGCAAAAAATTGTGCTGGGGTGAAGGTACAGGGGAACCAATATTAGCTAACTCATTGACTTCTAATTCATGTTCACTTAAATTTTCTATATTCAGTGGATCAACCTTTTCTGTTAATAAAGGTTCAACTCATGTTCAGTAATTAAGTCTATTATCCCAATCAGGTTATCATTAACTGCTACAGGCTGTTCTGAGGTAGTGGTCCCTTCACATGCATCAGAATCATTTTTAATTACTTCTCCTGTACCTGAAAAAAAAACCTTTTTAAATTAAGTTTTCAAGTTAACCAAAATAAATTACCAAATATTTTAAACTCATTCAAACCAGATAGGGGCACAAATGACAACCCTCTAGATAGTAATTTAAATAGATTTTCCGTAAACTGCTGTTTAAACAAATTAATAGCTGTTAAATTAGTGCTTTCTTGTAAGTCCACTTGTTGTTGTTGATCTACTTGTTTTCCTCATTGTCCCCTCTTGCCCCATCTTCCTCATCCTAATCTTTTTTCCTTTTTTTTGAAGATGAATGAGTACCCATATAAGTTCTATTATCATCTGTTGTTGATTCTGAACTTAAAAAGCGCACACTTTGAGATGATGAGGCTGGAGACATATTATTAGATTCTATTTGTCTTTTATTTCTAAAGCAGGATCTTGATTTAGTAAGGCCTCTTTATAATGATCTCCCTTGATTGTCCCATTTGTAAACTCTGCCATTGGTGTAATCTCTCTCTCATCATGCAAAAACTTCCTTTTTTTGCACTTAATTAATTCATTTTCCCATTTCTTTGCCTTCATGGTGAGTTTTGCTTCAAGTTCTTTAATTAAAGGCACATTCCCAAATAGCTCCAACTTCTTGTGAAGCTCCTCTATATCCTTTTGTTACCTCAACAATATTATGTTCATCCTCTTCAATTTGTATTTTCACTAATTCTGTCAAACAATGGTTTAAATTGTCTTCCTATCTTTTGTAATAGAACATTTTTTCCAAGCCTCATGCTGGTAATTTTGTCAGTCTCAAACCCTGAGATACTAACTCTCTTTCCAGATATTTATTTAGACAGATGATATCATAATGCAGAGTTATTTCTTTAGTGACTACTTTCTCAAGTCTATTGAAAATGGTTTTGATGCTACCTTCATTTGTTGTTAATTCTGCTTCATTTGAATCCTGTATAATAAAGTCCATGGCTGCTCTTTGTTTAGCCAAGCTCGTACTTGTGAGTAAGAACACCATCTGCCCTCACTTATATTACAATATTTCAATCTGGAATTCAGTCTTTCACAAAAGCGTTTCTCTAAAGAGGTTGTAGAGCCCTCTTGACTGTGATGATTCGAAGCTGAAACACCAACCTGGAATTCTGGTTTGCAGCAGCAGCAACAAAACAATCTTGGACTTATATTCCACTTAACTCACTGGAATGCTTACTATTGGGAAAAGTGATGGAGGGGATATAACTGGCACCAGGGAGTGCTTAAAATCTGATGTGGTTTGGGAGGACATGCCACTGGATAGCAGATAGTGCTTGACATAAGATGGGTATGGAGGGACTGGCTTGCCTCTGGATATCAGATGGTGCATGGCATTAGGATGGTAGGGAATGCCACAGAAAACCAGGCAGTGTGTGACATGGGAGGAGGGGCATACCAGTGACATCAGGAAATGCATGACATTGGACAGGTTGGTGGAGTGTAACTGGTCATCAGGGGGAGTAAAACCTGGGTCTCCAGTTTAACAGTCCAGCACTCTTCCTCACCTCTACAAAGGATGACAGGCAGCACTGATGGAATTCAACTTTGGATCTTTAAGTGCACAGCTTCTGGCACCACCCATCCACTCAATGCAATTGAGGAAAATGGCCTTGGACTGCTTGCTTTAATAAGGTGAAGCAGGTCCCACAATGCAGCATACCAGTTCTGAAGGGGTGATGTTCTTAAACATAAAAATGGTCTTAAACAACCAAAAGTTACTTCAATCTTCTTATTTTTATTAATACAATACCTCTCCAACCCACTGGCTTAGCAGTAGGGCTACCACTCACGACACTGATGACCTGGATTTGGGAACTAGCCTAGGACATTGGACAATGGCCAGTAGATGGAGGATTATGAGTCCCAGAGGATGCGCTCCTCCTCTGCAGAGGAAGGGTTACCATCCTCATTGCAATACTGCCACCTGGGTGACCACAGGTTGCAGTGCAGTTAGGATGCAGTGGATGGGATAAACACAGGCCATGGACCAGTGCAACAGCATGCTCAGTGTGCTTCCATGGCATGGTCTCCCCAGCATGCCTGCATTAGTGGAGATCAGGTGTAAAATGAAAGAATAAAGATGGCCCTGCCTTCTGACAATGAAGGAGCCATGGCACACTCACAGCCAGAACTGCCTAGCACCATTTATCTCCAGACAAAGGAAACGATGCTTAGGGGTATATCCCCTCCACTTCATCCCTGCCTGAGAGGCAAACTGAGGCAGCATGGAGGATGACAACTGAAGCAGATAGGTCCAGTAGGGCTTACACAGTGGGTAGGGCTGGATAAAATTAGCAAATTCTGCTTTCGTTGAAATTTTATTAAGTTCCAAGTATTTCATGAAATGTCATGGAATTTTGTGGAATTTATTTAACTAATCATACCTCTATCATTTTTAAAGCTATCAACCTAACCTTTGGCAAGCTTACTTTTGTTAAGGGTCGGAAAGGAATGCCACATTTCATGACATTTGGATGAGGGGCATGGAACTTAAAAGAGCTCAAAATCTGGCAATTTATTATTTTTGTGAATTTTTCTAAAAATATGTCTGTGCTTACAACTTAACCACTTTTGAAGCTAGATAATAGAAAATGTATATGCATACTTTCTTGAAAAGGTCTTAGGAACTGTTAAATATGGAGGTAGCTGGTTAAGTAAATTGTAAGTTACAGGAGTTCATAAGTTCACAATTTATTTGTTAGATTTTGTGAACATTGTCCAAAATATTTGGATGTTTGTAGCTCCACTGCTATTACAGGTACACACCCAAAATGTGGCATGAATATCCAATGTAAATAGGTCCTAGAATCTAATAACGCTGGATAAATATGGTTCAGTAGATTAACATTTACCAATGAAATTTCAGAAACTACAAATTTGCATAATTTGCTAAAAAAATCAGTGACACACAGTTATAGGAAATGGCAACAGAATTCTACTTGTGGAATTTAACTTTCATAAAGCACTTGTCACCACTGAAACCATTTAGCTATTCTGATCTGTATGCAAGCCTGTAGTTCCTTACTTGGTGACTATCCCCTTCCCGCCTTTGCTCCTGAGGTTGACCATATGGACTCTCTGGACCTGCTTGTCACACTGCTTTCCTCTTTGTCATTCACAGAAAGGTTTACCTCAAAAGAGAGCTACATACTACTTCTACTTTATGATCTATGCCTCTACAATAGCCAACATTTTTCATTCTTGGTTTCCCATGCATTTTCTTCCCCACCAAGTTTCTATGAGTTCCACTATGTTCTGGACATCCAAGAGTATTTGATGCTCAGACCAGTCACTTTTTGTCAGGTGTGATTCTCCTGTCCTGCTTCAAATCAGAATTTTCCCTCTGTGTTTTCATACTCCTTGTCGTCTTCTATTTTTTTTGCTACCAAGCCTTGCTACCAAGATCAGCACTCTTTCATTGGTGAACCCATGCATCTAACTTATGCCACTGGTGAACCCTGCATTAGATACTTGCATTATTCTGGATTCATGATGCTAGGACGACAACCCCGACTACGACATCCGCTACAATGCTGGGAACCCATTGACAACCTCGACGTGACCCGGAGCAACCGGCAACATCCCAACAGACAATGCAAGGGGGACTGCATCCCCCAGCACCCCCCATGGGGGGGTGCTGTGCCCCCCACACACCCCTACTATATATATCTAACTCCACATCACACAGACAGTGGAGTTAGATATTTACCGCCCGTCACCGTAAAGCATCTGGAAGCAAACCCTCGTCTTTGCCAATTTAGGCTCAGTGGGGTTTTCACCGTGGGGGGGTTAATTGTCCGGGTGTCATGCTAGTGGTGTCATACCCATTATTCTATAGTACAAATCCCCTGGACTTCTCTTTCCATTGACATGACCATGCTACCTACTACTTTGCAGAACTTCAGCACATCTTAGCTTAGCATTTAAGCACTTTCATTTGACTTATACTGTCGGTTGGCAAATCACCTTAAGTTGGTGGTGATAATGATAAAGTTGTATTCTATTTCTGTATACCTTAAGGTAAGGCAAGGCAAAGCAATTTTATTTATATGGCACCCAACCGAAGGGTCCGTGAGCGCCTCACAGAAGTGAACACATTACTAAAAGAAAATACAGTTAAACAATAAATAGTAATCAAGTAATAAATAAACACAGCAGAATATTAAGCAGTAACAGCATCATGCCCCAAAGCACATGGTAAACAAATGAATTTTCAGCTTGGATTAAAAAATGGTCAAGGAAGGGGCACATCTTACCTCCAGGGGGAGGGCACTGCAGAGAAGCAGAGCTGCCACTTCAGATGCCCTATCCCCTGAGAACTGTAAGTGTGTGGGATGGATAGAAGTCTTGAATTCACTGACAGAAGGGTACCTCAACATAACTGGATAAAATTACCATTTAAAACAGTGGAGGTGGAGAGAATGCAAAGGGATCCAAGGACATGAGAGGACTGGTCTAAGGGTTGACAACTGAGTTTAAGTGCCAAAAAGTGCAAAGTTATGCATTTAGAGCCGTGGAATCCTGTGGCTATGTATAAGATGTGGGGATTGGAGCTTCCAGTCACCAAGCAAGAAGTAGACCTAGGAGTCATCATATCTGATGACCTCAAGGTAGCTGGACCGTGTGACAAAGCAGTGGGAAGGATGATGGGATGCACTGGAGAAGGATTTCTTTGTTGTTAAACATTTTTTTATTTTGTTGTTCTTAGGCAGAACACACACACAAAGGCAGAGTCTTACACATAAAGATTCGACACATACCGCAACATTAGGTATGGCCAGTTGATGCAATTGACAACACATTCTGTCAGTTAGCTACAGCCTTACAAGGTATAACTTAACATATTCTTCATATTACAGACCTGGTAGTCAGAGGATGATTAAGCTAATGAAATGTCGCCTGGAGAAGGATTTCTAGTAGGAGGTGGAGCTGCCATTTTATTGCATACTGGTGAGGCCCCATCTGGAATACTGTGTCCAGTTCTAGAGGCCACACCTCTGCAAGGACACCGACAGGATGGAGGTGGAACAGAGGTGGGCAACCAAAATGGTGAGAGGGTTGCATAAGAAGTCATACAAGGAAAGGCTGCAGAAACTCAACATGTACTCACTAAAAGAGAAGAGAGTGAGAGGGACATGACTGAAACCTACAAGTACATCATAGGAGTGAACATGGTGTCAGTGGAGGGTCTATTTCAGAGAAATGTAGGCATTAGAACAAGGGGGCATACAATGATTTATTTATTTACATTTTGATAACCGAGTAAGCTCACTGAGACCAGAGGTCCCTTTTTCAGGAGTGACCCAGATTAGTTACAGACAATAATTACATATATTGGCAGGAGTACACAGTAGTTCATACATTGGTAGGAGTACTCACTAGCTGGAGCATACATTGGATAGGATATAGAGTACATTACAGAGCATGTCAGTTACATACACATAATAACATAACAAATAAATCAGACATATGACATCTTAACCAACAATGCTTTAGGGGAGAGGTGGTAACAGCAATATGCAGGATATATTGCCTGCCAGTAGGCTGACTGCTTTTGGACAAGCAAGTTTCAGCCACCAAGACTAAGTTCCAGGCTAGCGGTTGCAGCCACAGAGACTGAGCTCTAGCAGGTATACTTTCAGGCCGGACTTAAAACCCTGAACAGTACAACAATTAGCCAAGTCAACAAGGAGAAAGTTCCATAAATGTGGGGCAGCGTACCTAAAGAAGCACTTGCCATAGTTAGTTCAGACACAAGGGATGTCTAGGAGATGACCAGTGGAGGATCTCAGTTTTCTGGCCCTGGACTTTGGGATTTAGCATCCCACGCAGGTGAGGAGGAGAGCCAACAGTGGTAAATTTGAAGGTCAGGCTCAAGGAAGAGTAGGCTAGTTTTTGTCGCATAGAAGGCCAGTGGAGATCAGTGAGAACCTCGCAGTGGTGCCTTCTTGGGGGGGAGTTGGTGGCGAAATGATCCACCCTGTGGTAGAGTGTAGTAAGCTTTCTTTGTTCACCCTCCCTTAGGGAATGCAGCAGGGGAGCCCCATAGAGGAGGGAGGGGAGTAGGGTGCAGTTAGATATGGCGCAATGAGCCTTGAGAGAAAGACAGTCACCCAGCCTATTAGGAAGTCTTAACTTCTGGTAGGTGGACTTAACAACAGAGTCAATATGATGCTGGAAGGTCATTGCCTGATCAAGCAGAACTCCGAGGTACTTGATCTTGTCTGTGACCTCTGTTCTCTTCCTTTGGGCAGTATGAAGCTGCAAGATGCCACGATGGTCTGAGCCAAGGCATCTGGACCCAGACAGGACTGCCTTCATTTTTTCTTCATTCATCACAAATGATGAATGATGCTAAGAGGGGGAAGTTTAGGAGAGATGTGTGGAAATGCTTCTTCATGTAAAAGGTGGTAGATGACTGAAATAACCTACCAGAGGAGGTAGTGGGGGCAAAGACTTGCTTCAGGCATGTGTGGGATAGACACAGGGCATGTTAGGTAGAAGAATGGATGCAGGGTCTGACACACCTATAACCAACAAGGATCAGTGATTACAGAATAATCAGAGACAAGGGACAGACTGGATGGGCTTAAAGGTCATTCTTTGCCAACCAAATCTATGTTTTTTGTTTCTATGCATATTCATAGCACATAGGCAACCCTAAGTGTGACAGTAATGCATTGGTGGCCCTGCAGACCACTGCAGCATGCACAAAAGGGGGTGCTTGCCCATTTCAAACCCAATCCCCTGGCCATTCACTCAGCTATGCATGCAGACAGTCAGGGGGAGTGGCCAGAGGGTGTACCACACTCTATGCCATTTAGTAAGTTCTGAGCAGGGAGGGTGCAAGCTATGTGGCCAGGAACCTGCCATAGCTGCCGCATGACCCCCTGAAAAATCAACCATCTGCAATGGTGGGGCAGGACCTCTCCTGTCATACTGCCCCAACTCTGGAGTCTGGAAGAAACATAGAAACATAGAATTTAATGGCACATAAGGACTGCTTGGCCCACCTAATCTGCCCATTTCCCTACCTGCTGGATAAGCTGCAGATTCTAGTTAATCAACATCTTACTCCCTCCTACCCTCCACTAGAATTGCCTTGTGTCTGTTCCATACATTCTTGAATTCTCCCACAACCCTCTCTGTGAAAGAATACTTTCTAACAATACCTCTGAGCTGTCCCCCTCTATCTCAAAATTGTGCCCCCTTGTTCTTGCACATCTCTTTTTCTGAAAGATGCTACCCTCTTGTACTTTGTTAATTCCCTTGAAATATTTGAAAGTTTCTATCATGTCCCCCCCTCCCTCCTTTCCTCAAGGGTATACATATTAAGCTGCTTTAGTCTCTCCTCATATGTCTTCTGGTGCAGACCCTGCACCATTTTAGTTGCCCTCCTCTGAACAGCCTCCACTCTGTCTATGTCTTTGCAGAGATGGGGTCTCCAGAATTGCACGCAGTACTCCAGATGGGATCTCACCAACTGTCTGTACAGATGGATAACAACTTCCTGTTTTCTACTGTTGATGCCTCTCCCTATGCATCCCAGTATCCCCCAGCCTTCTTTACTGCCTTCTCACATTGCTTGCACACCTTTAGGTAATCTGAAATAATTACTCATAGGTTTCTTTTGATTTTTGTTGTTATTATCTCACCCCCATGAGTTCTCTTCTCCTGGGTTTTTGTTTCCCAGGTGCATTACCTTGCACTTCTTTGCATTGAATCTGAGCTGCCATATATTTAACCATTCCACCAACCTTGCCAAGTCCCTTTTCATCCTTTCCACCCCACCCTGTGTATCAACCCTGTTGCAGATCTGCAGAGAGACATACTTTTCCTTCCAGGTGCTCTCCAATGTCACTTATAAAGACATTAAAGAGAACTGATCCCAGTACCAAACCCTGCGGTACCCTGCTAGTTACCCTCCTTTCTTCACTGTGGGCTCTGTTTACTATTACCCTTTGTGTCCTGTTGTCCAGCCAGTTTTCTATCCAGGCTACTACCTTGGGACTCACTCCAAGGCTGGCTAACTTGTATATTAATCTTTTGTGTGTGACTGTGTCAAATGCCTTGCTAAAATCTATGTAGGCCATATCCACAGCCCCTCCCAGGTCTGCTACTTTGGTCACCCAGTCAAAGAAATCTCTTAGGTTCATCTGACATGACTTTCCTGCTGTGAAACCATGCTGCCTTGGGTCCTGTGCCCCACTGGCCTCTAGGTACTCAACAATTCTTTTCTTCAGAAGTGATTCAATAATTTTCCCTACCACTGAGGTCAAACTAACTGGTCTGTAGTTTCCTGCCTCTGTCCTGCTCCAACTTTTGTGAAGTAGAATCACATCCACCCTTCTCCAGTCCTCAGTTACCACCCCATCCTCCCATGATTTGTAAAAGATAGTAGTCAGTGGTGTTACTAGTTCTGCCCTTAGTTCTTTTAAAATTCTGGGGTGAATCCCATCAGGCCCCATTGCTTTGTCCACCCTCAGTTTCGAGTTCTTTTAAAACCCTTTCTTCTGTGAATGGACTGGTATCGACCCCCCTATCCAGAGTGTTTCTCTTATTTGGTTTAGGTACCTCCCCCTCCTCTTCCGTTGTGAATACTGAGCAGAAATATTCGTTCAGTAGCCCTGCTTTTTCACTGTCACCCTCTGTCCACATTCCCGCCCCTTTATTAAGTCTCTGTATCCCTCCCTTGGTCTTTCTTTGCTCCCTAATGTACCTATAAAAGGTTTTATCCCCCTTCTTATCAGAGTTGACTATCTTTTCCTCAGTTTGTGCCTTTGCTATTTTGACTGCCTTCCCTGCCTACTTCTGCTTTAACTGATAAAGTTCTCTCTCCTGCTTCTTCTGTGTTTCCTTATATTTCCTGAATGCTATCCTTTTCTCCTTAATCTTCCCTTCCACCTCTTTTGAGAACCATAGTGTGTTTTTCCTTTGTTTTGTTTTGTTGATTTGCTTCACACAAAGGCTTATTGCCTCTCTGATGGCTGTTTTGATTATTCCCCTTTGTTCCTCCACCTCTCCTTCTTGTCCATTTGCTAGTGCTTTTCTGAGGCACTCTCTCATTTTCCCAAAGTCAGCCCTCCTAAAGTCCAATACTCTTGTTTTTGTAAGGCTTGACTGTATGGCTGTATTTATTGTGAACCACACTGTTTGGTGGGCACTTGTTCCCAGATGGCTACTCACTTCTAAATCTGAGATCCTTTCTCCATCCCCATTTGAGAATACCAGGTCTAAGATTGCTCCCTCCTGAGTGGACTCCAACACTAGCTGCCTGAGGTATGCCCCCTGTAGGACATCAAGAATGGGGAGAAAGAACTATTTTTTAGTTTCCTTCAAGGTTGATGAAACTAATGTGTCTCAGTGATCCTTCCCGCCCTACTGCCAAACAGGAAGTTCCTGTGGTCTGTCAAATCCAGTGGCTATAAAGGTAGAACTGATTTAGGGTGGGAGGGTGAAGGGGTGAGAAGGAGGGCAATTAGTAAGAAAAGTTGTAGTTCTAATCAGCTGTTACTTGCTCTGAAAGCAAGATTCTCCTCTGTCAAAAACTAACAGCAGGAAGCTGTAATTGGAGACAGCTGCTTTTCTACTCCCAAGCCACACCCCCAATTACTTCTCCTCTCTGCTCCTGACTCAGCAAATTAAATTTATACAGCCACCTTCCTCAAACAGAGAAACACACAGTGACTTTCTTCTTTTTTTCACTTAAATGAGACCCCCTGCTTCTAATAAAATATGTGTTTGCTTAATCCCAACAGGATCTGACTCCTGCTGAGATAGAAATGATTTATCAGTTAGAAAAGCTGTAGTTCTAGTCAGCTGTTACTTGCTCTGAAAGCAAGATTCTCCTCTGTCAAAAACTAACAGAAGGAAGCTGTAATTGGAGATAGTTGTTTTTCTACTGCTCAAGCCATACCCCCAATTAGCTTCTCCCCTCTGCTTCTGACTCAGCAAATTAAGTTGATACAGCCACTTCCTCAAACAGAGAAACACAAAGTGACTTTCTTCTTTCTTTCACTTAAATGAGACCCTCTGCTTCTAGTAAAGTATCTGTTTGCTTAATACCAACAGGCACTGACTCCTGCTGAGATAGAAATGATTTATCAGTTAGAAAGCTATAGTTCTAGTCAGCTGTTACTTGCTCCAAAAGCAAGATTCTCCTCTGTCAAAAACTAACAGCAGGAAGCTGTAATTGGAGACAAGAAGAGAGGGCGCTGGGAAACCACTGGGGCAGTCACCTGTTTTTCCAAGGTTTCCAGGATGTGCAGCATTCCACAAACCCTGCTCCATGCAAAGCAGGGATCTACTTTTGAACCAGGATAGGAATCTGAATGGATGCTGCCTGTGTCTGCTGACCCACTCCCCACACACCAACATGCTGGAGTGTGGGGTCTCTGACAGTTATCCTGTGGTGGCCTGTAATGGTGAATGCCATGCCCTGTGCACCTGTACACAGTGCAGACATGTGTGGGCCAGCTACATGCCTAGTGCATGTACCTGTCCCTGCCACTTTCAGCACCCATATTTCGAAAATGAAACAAGATATGGATTTTTTGCTACCCACAGCTTAGATCACCTTCAGGAGATCTAAGCTACAAAAACAAGTTTGGAAGTCATAGATTACACCTGAACTGGAATTTTTCCTACTTGCTATGGTTATGGAGATATTGGCAAAAAAATGTTACAAGGGGTTATTTGGAGTGCTATGGTGCTGCTGTATGGCTCTGCACTTATGTGTGAGTGGCAGCGCAGGTCCAGAGGGCTTGTGCTTATGCTAACATGTATTAGTTATCCCTACAGCATATTGTGTGTCTGTGTTATGTGTAAGTGGGAGCGCAGGGCCCAGAGGGACCTCACTCCCACACATGTATACTGTTTGGTGGAAATGGACAGATTTGTGGGAACGCAGGTCCTGGAGGTCTCTTGTTCCCACCAATATGTACTAGCTAGCTGTATGCCATATTGTGTGTCTGTGCTATGTGTAAGTGGGAGCACAGGGCCTGAGGGCC
The DNA here is from genome assembly GCA_016271365.2 of Neoceratodus forsteri. Classification (NCBI taxonomy): domain Eukaryota; kingdom Metazoa; phylum Chordata; order Ceratodontiformes; family Ceratodontidae; genus Neoceratodus; species Neoceratodus forsteri. The sequence goes on along the minus strand of CM028134.1, from coordinate 310,192,608 downwards.
CATGCTCCCACACACATATATTATTATGTGGAAATGGACAGGTTAGTGGGAGCACAGGCCCAGAGGGCTTATATTCACACTAACATGTACTAGTTAGCCCTATGGCATACTGTGTGTCTGTGTTATGTGTAAGTGGGAGCGCAGGGACTGGAGTGCCCACGCTACCACAAACATATACTGTCAGGTGGAAATGGACATATTCATGGGAGTGCAGGGCTCAGAGGGCACACACTCCACACTAATATGTACTAGTTAGCTGTATGCCATATTGTGTATCTGTGCTATGTGTAAGTGGGAGCACAGGGCTTGAAGGGCCTGTGTTCCCTTACACATATACTGATATGTGAAAATGGACAGGTTAGTGGGAGTGCAACATCTGGAGGGCCCACGGTCCTACCAACTTGTACTAATTTGCTCTAGAGGGTGTATAAGTGTGACCATGGGGTGAAAAGTATGGCAATGGTTTGTTATGTCTACACACTCTCTCTGCTTCAGCATACTGCCCCTCACCCTAGTCATACCATCTTCCCTAATCTCCACAAGTTCCTGCCACCTCCCCCTCACACACACACACACACACATACACACACACACACACACACACACACACACAGTCTACTGACAGATACACTCTCTGACCCCCATCAGAAACCCCTTGGACTACCTTCCCCCACCTCCACATCATCCCCCACCACCCTCAACCGTTTCTCCACACCTCTTCTCTTACCACAAATACTACCTGTGGTGCAACACCCCCACCTCCTTCCCTTACACCTACTGCCCCCTTCCTACACCACATCCACTCCTACAGTTTTCACCCTTTGACAGTATCTAGTTAGCTTAATTTGTTAAGACTTTAAAAGAAGATACGGGAGACATTTTTTTATGTTCCAAATAATTATTCTTTGTTTTTATAAAAAAATAAAAGTATTTAAACATTTTACATAAAATCAAAGTCTTTCATGTTTTAAAAAAATTATACATTTGTTTAAATAAAATATTACTATATAGAAAATTAAAAAACAAAAAGTAAGTGTTATCTTCACATGGGGTGGGGATAAGAAAAATATAATAAGAAATGGGGATGGTTTAACTGAAAACAAAAGTATGAAGGACTCTGTGATTAAATTTAATATTACTATATAAAATTTTACTAAACAAAATGGTAATTTTTAAGGATTTTAGAAAAAAATTTACTTTCTTTTTTGTTGCAGAAGTGATTCAACTAAATGACAGCATATAAAAATACAAACAAAAAAATATTAAAGGTGATGTGCAAAGAAGCCGTGCAGCCCTCTCCTGTCCCCACATACATTTCAGTAGTGCTGCAGGACTCCAGGGCTGCAATCATCACTATTTTTCATGTCATGCTTAAATTTTAATCAAGTACCGAAACGTACAGCCGAATGTGAAAGTGCAAGTGGGTCCAGACTTTACGTGTGCAAGTACTCATGGGTATTACACCTATTTAGTGATGTGGCATACACCACTGCTCTTATTGTAGCAGTGCTGCCAGTAGTTTATTATATTTATTTTATTGCTTCCAATGGAGTCTTGATACCCGAAATATTACTTACAGTAACATCTGGAGAGGCTATTGATGTAAGTAATATTTCAGGTATCAAGACCCTCTTGGAAGCAATAAAATAAGTATTATGAACTGCCAGCACCACTGTTACAATAACAGCAGTGGTGTTTGACATGTCACTAAATGGGCATAATACTCATGAGCACGTGTGCCCTCTAAATCTGGACCCACTCGCACTTCTGCTTTTGGCCATAAATTTCAGCACTTGATTAACATTTAAGCATGGCATGAAAAATAGTAATAATTGCAGTCTTGGACTCCCACAGTAGTATTGGAAGGTCTGTGAGGATGGAAGCAGGCTGTGTGGCTTCTTTGCAGGTCACTTTTAAATATGTGTTGGTTTCACATGGGGGGAAGAAGTAAAAAAAGTAAAAAAAATGGGTATAGCATAAATACAAATGAAATGGGCACATTAAGGCCACTGTCTGTGACAGTAATGTGCTAGCCCTCATTCTGTGATGCGTACACCTTGGGGGAAGTGGATGAAGTGGAAGGGTCCACAGGAGAAGTTTCTTGGGTCAGGAGTTGGTGCCCCTCCTCCTTTGGAGTTGTGCTGGGAGGGACACTTGGTGAAGGTTCCTGGTGCTGCTGAGGCTGCTGGAGAGCTTGGTTCATTTCAAGATAGTGCTGCAAGTCCCAGCGGATCAGGTGGTGGATTCTTTCTGTTGCCTCCAATTGGCTCTCGGCCAGCCGCACCATGAGACCTTGATACCATGTGTGGTCTCTTGGGCAGCAACATTGGCCTATTCATGCTCAAACAATTAATTTATTGAGTGAGTGAGGCCTCTGTTGCTGCCCTCAAGACCACGGATAGCAACCATGGCTGCATGTCCAACTCAGCAGCAAATCAATAATTATATCTTGTTTTGCTAACATCTTTTCTTGATTTGCTGCAACGACCAGGCCGCATTGGTCCGCAGCATGACTGTCATCCTCTATGGCCTTGAGCAGCCAGCGGAGGTTGCTCTATATGTTTTTTAGCTGTTCTAGAGTTTCTGTAAGACAAAAAACAAGACCATGTAAGTAAATGTTAAATAGCATTGCTGTTTAGTTTTAGTGATTTGGGGTTCTAAATGTATGCATTTCTTTATTGTTTAATACTTCTACTGTTGAGCAGCGACAAGCTATGTTGTTCATGAAAAGCATGGTACTGATGTTGGTATGTTAAGAAAGTTTTGAAATACAGTGCATGGATAAGAAAGATTATACAAAAGATCTGTGAATTTGAGATGTACAGACGCAGACTGTTTTTTTCTTTCTGGTGTATGATACAGAGTTTATTGATGCCTGTGTTTGATAATATAATAACAGTACAATTTTGAGAATATAGCAGCAGTCTGCTGTTCTATGTTGCTGACTCTGCCACAGCAATGATATCATGAAAATGGGATGATTAGAAGAATATTTGTTTTGTTAAGGAAACTGAAGAGATATAGTTGCTCAATTTGGTATAAAAAGGTTTTTTCCATACTGTCCTAAATGTTATGTATGGGTATAGGTTACACAGATACAGTATTACATGCTTCTAGAGTATTTCTTGTGATGTCTAACAATTGCTAGATGAGTTGTTAAGATTTATATTTACTTGTTTTGGTTGCTTCTTTAAGTGTTCACAGTGTTGTTACTGCCGAAAGTCCGTGCATCATATTTCATGTTGTTTTGAATGCGATGCTTGTAAATGAAATGCAGAAACATATAGCGCAGGCTGGCAGTAAGCGTGAACATAGATATTAGCATGTCTTCACATGCAAGCTGTATGGCACATGTGATGATGCTGGGGTGTAGATTGGAATAGAGAATAGAGTGGAAGGTATGAAAACAGCTATGCATGCAGCTGTGAACTTCTACTGTTTAGCACACTATTAAAGCATTTAAAAGTACTACGGCATAGCAATGCACCCTTTTCATAGTGTGAGATACATATTGCTTACTGCTTTTTTTCTTGACATTGTGTGGCATTATAGAAAGAAAAAAAGAAGAACATAATTGTTCCATAAATATATCATTGAAAGACCTTCCCCTCTCCCTCTTTCTCGGACACATATTAACTCATATGCTAAGATTGAGTGTTAGTATTTTAATTGTGGATACTACATTCATAACAGTTACACAGACATATACATATTATGTGATCAGTGACTGATCTTGTACAATTATAGTTTCATGTGCTATTATTTTCATCTGTACCTTTTTGTTCAAACTGTGTGACAATGCCCCCTTCCCTGCACAATATATTTATGATGTTGTTGTACATCAACTCTCTTTAGACTCTGTACACTTGCTGACTATGACAAAATACTCATTTGTAGCCCCTCAAAGGATGTTTCATCTTGTACAGGAGTTTATGAGCCCTTTGTAACATCACCTTCTTACCATCAAACAATGGTGCATTCCTACTTACCATCTAAAGGTCTGTGTCTACAGAATGAACTGTGTGAACAGCCTTCTTATTGTACAGGCTTTAAAAGATTTCATCAAACTGTGCTAGACTGATTATGTGAGTGCAATAATACAGTCACAGGGTTGGCACAATTGACTATACAGGACCTTACAGGAGGTATGATGCCATGTGCCTGTGCTGAAGGCTGTCATCACACTACTGCATGATCCAGCATAGCCTGATATTGTGCTCCATGGATGGTATTATGGCTTTATTGTTCAACACAGAATAATTTGACTATATACTTCTTACCTTCTAGAACAGCCAAGGTTCTTGGACACACAGCACAGTGGTCTGTTGAAATAAAAGATAGAGATTTAATGTACCACTTTGTAAAATACATAATGCTATGGCTTTTGTAGATGAGATTTGCACTGCTATACAAACTTAATGCTTATTTTTTGCTAAATAAAACTCTATGATACTGCTCCCCACTGTTCTTTCTATTGTGAGCTGTACTTTTGATAACCTCTGTGCTTATTATGCATTCTTAATAATATGGTGTTAGCTGTGCCCCCCCCCCCCCCCCATATCTGTTGTACATGGACAACCCCAGTCACCAACAACTGACACTCCTGACACTCTTGGTATGCAATAGTGTAGTTGATGATACTTTTTTTTTGTTAGTTTTTTAACCAGGACTAGCACACTAAGTTGAAAGCTTTTTTACAGGTGCAACCTGGGAGCACAGGGACATTAAGTGACTTGCTCAGGGTCACACAGTCTGCAAGTGGAAGCTGTGGGATTCCGGATGTCACCTTATTTGCAGCTCAGAGCCTTAAACCACTGCACTATACTGCCTCCCATACTGTTATATGTATTTAAGAATATATGCAATATTTTTTGGAGGTGTCCTTATCATGTTTTGATATCAAGTCTTAGCTGGACATCTTCATTTATTTATATTTACTACTTGTGAGAAAGTTTATGTAGGCAGAACAAATCTCTGGTGAAATTTGACAATCTCTTACAATGAATGAAGTTATAGTGATTTGTTAATAGAAATATGTTTTACTACTATATCATGCTAACTTGGCAGATTGTTTTGTCTATTTATAAAGTAGTTGTGAAAAAGTAAACTGTTATTGGTTACAAATATCCATATGATGTATGGAGAGACATTGTAAACTGAGATCAAGCAGCTTACAATCTTGTTATGCCACTGTTATGACATAAGTCTGTTGTTAACCCTTCTTGAGTATGTCATTTCAATAGTACAACAAAATGGTATGCTCATGAAAATTAGTGTTGTAACAACACGGAATGCTCACAATAATCAGTGTTCTACAACGTTATTCAGTTACGTAAAGTAATTAAATCTGTGATTATGCAATCTTGGTAGCCCATGCAGCATTGAATATGAGGTACAGTCGTTGGTCAAGAATCGCACTGAAAAAACTTCTTGAGGTTGCCATGATATCTGAAAACATCTTGAGCTACAATCTCGAGGTTCACAATGATGCCATCGCAATGTTTTGAAGTGTTAACAGTGTGGTCATTAAGCAAAGACTGTACATTATCCTTTGTATAGTGTATGTTTCCGTGCCATTAGGGATGCAAATCTATTCCTTTTCAAAAGTTGTTATGCCACACTACCTATGCTTACAACTTTGTAATGGTGCAGTAGTATGTAGCTGATGCAGTATAACAACTTCAATCATGTATTTTAAAAATCATGGAGAGCAGAGTTTGAGAGGGTTTGAAGGCACTGAGGGTGGACAAGGCGCCAGACCCAGATGGCATCCACCCCAGGGTACTGAAGGAGATGGCAGAGGTCCTTGCAGGACCTTTGGCAGACCTATTTAATGCCTCACTACATTCGGGGTGTGTACCTCAGGACTGGAGGATGGCTCATGTGGTGCCCCTCCACAAGAGTGGCCCCAAGAATGAACCGGGAAACTACAGACCAGTGAGCCTCACATCCATCGTGAGTAAGCTAATGGAGACGATCCTGAAGGAGAGGCTGGTGGCCCTCCTAGAGGCCAAAGGACTACAGGACAGCAGACAGCATGGCTTCATACGTGGCAAATCCTGCCAAACCAACCTGGTTGAGTTCTATGACTGGGTAACTAGGCAAATGGACAGGGGCCATGCAGTGGATGTCCTGTATCTGGACTTCAGTAAGGCATTCGACTCAGTGCCACATGGAAGGCTGGGAAGGAAGTTAGTAGGCACAGGGGCAGGTGCAAAGCTGGTGAGATGGGTAGGAAACTGGCTGCAGGGAAGGCAACAGAGGGTGGTGGTGGGAGGGGAGCTCTCACACCCAAGGGCAGTGACAAGCGGTGTTCCACAGGGCTCAGTGTTGGGACCAGTGTTGTTTGGGATATTCTTTGTAGACATATCATGGGACATCAAGAGCAAGATCAGTCTGTTTGCTGATGAGACCAAGGTAGGCGCGGTGGTAGATGACCTAGGGGGATGGCAGGAGTTGCAGGATGATCTGGCAAAGCTTGAAACCTGATCAGACACCTGGCAACTGGGCTTTAATGCCAAAAAGTGCAAGGTGCTGCATTTTGGGATGAAGAACCCAAGGAGGAGTTATCAGCTAGGGGGAGTACAGCTAGCCCAGACAGGAGGGAAGGATCTGGGTGTGCTCATGACAGGGTCAATGAACAACTCGGCACAATGTAGGAAGGCAGCTGCAAAGGCCAACAAAATGTTGGGTTGTATTGCAAGGGGTATATCCTCGAGGAGGGAGGAGGTGATTCTGCCACTGTATAGGTCATTAGTTAGACCACACCTGGAGTACTGCGTGCAGTACTGGCATCCGTATCTGAAGAGGGACATTAAATTACTGGAGGGGGTGCAGCACAGAGTGACAAAGATGATCAAGGGGCTGGGGGACTTATCATATGAGAGGAGGTTGAAGGAGTTGAACATGTACTCACTGGAGGAGAGGAGAGACAGGGGTGACATGATTGAAACCTTTAAATACATGAAAGGAATAAACAAGATGGGTACAGAGGACTGTTCAAAGTAAGGGAGGGGAGGACCACCAGGGTCCATGATATGAGACTGGAGCGAGGAAGGTTCAGGAGGGAGATGAGAAGACACTTTTTTACAGAGAGGGTGGTGGCTGGGTGGAATGCGTTACCTGCTGAAGTGGTATGCAGTAGAACAGTGGACTGCTTCAGATGAGGATAGGACAGGACAAGGGGAGGGTTAATGAAGGGAAGGGTGGGAGGAGGGGCAGCTACAGAATAAGGGGTGCTAGCTGCACATTTGAGCAGACTTGATAGACCTCTAGGCCTTTATCTGCTGGCAAATTTCGTATGTTCGTAACTTTCAACATTTCTTACAGCCCTCTGATTCTTATGGAATGGCTAACACACTAAGATATGGTCTGGGAGGTACTGTAAGCCTTGGCAAAAAAAAAAAAAAATGAAAACAAACATATATACTTCCCCATAAGAACTTACCATGCACTATGAAACATAGAGTGTGGTTGATGAAATATGACAGGACTATTTTTAAACTCTTGAGGTTTCTTTGGTAATAAGACCTGTTGGGTTGTGCTTTTGAGGTGTCTGGTTAACACAGAAACCTCGTAAGTGGAAAATATGCCTGTTGTGTATGGGCAATTATACAGTATCTTCAATGTGACTGTGTAATATTCAAGCATGATACATGGTTATGCTGGTGCTGGTGCTGAACAACATTACGGAATGAGAAAAACAGTCTTTCTACTGCCAGAACTATGCATTGTGTGTACTCCTGCAACCATTTTTTTACTATCACAGAAATAGGTGTCACATCCACAATGTGTTTGAAACTTTGACTGTGTTCTGAAAAACAAACACTATGGTGTTTAGAAAAAAGAGAGGCAATCAATTATTTGTTTTTAACCTGTCCATCACATAGTACTTGGACACACTGATAAATTAAGAAATATTTGTTCCTACAAATTAATATCATACTTATTTGTTTGTTAACAGTGAAAAAACAGATCACATTCTGATGGTATCTATTTGTGAAATTTTTAGTTTTTTTCTAATTGTGATATGCTTAAGTCTGTGCCTGTAGAGAAGGCCTTTTGTTGTGTGTGTGGACAGTGTTTTGGGAGAGGGATATTCTAACTGGTTAGTTTTTATCTGTTAATTTGTGAACATTTTTATTTATTTATTTATTTATTTATTCATTTATTTATTTAACAATCGGATTTGCAACCTTTGAGCCAGAGGCTTGTTTACAAAGGTACTTCGTCACAGAAAGGACAATAGTGTTACAATATTACAGTAGGTTGACATACATATTTACACAGATTTTACACAGTAGTATACAGACATTGTTACATATATTTTGAACATTTCATAAAAGAGTAGTTACATAAATACAGATATCTGGTGGGTGGGGGGATGAAGAAAACCAGGTGTGGGGGGATGGAGGCAGAGGAAGCAGTCCAGAGGACTTTGTCGAAGTGCACTTAGTGATATGCGGGCAGCCTGTTAGTGACGGGAACAGCAGCGGGTGTTGAACAGGTGGTTCTGAAGAGTATTTTTGAAGGAGGAAATTTTGGGAGTGTTAGTGATGGTTACAAGGAGAGTTTTAAACCAGGAAGGGGCCCTGCAGCAAAAGGATCTCTGAGGTAGGGAGGTCCTAGTCCTGGGTACCAGTAGAGTGGCCTTGTCCGAGCTGTGGGTGGGGACTGTTGGGGAGGTATATTGGAGGGAGGCAGATACCCCAGCAGAATTTTCTTGGCTAGGAGGCAGGTTTAGTAGTGGAGACATTCTTCCAGGTTGAGGAGATTAGCAATGGAATAGAGATGACAAGGGTGGGTGAGCCTGGGGGCACTGGTCAGTAGTCTACAGACCTTGTTCAGTGAGTAAAATCTTATTGAGTGCCATGTAATCAGCGTCTCCATATACTGGTAGGCCATAATCCACTAGGGACAGTACTGAGAATGTAACGGCCAGTCAGAGAACATCGGGTGGAAGGCAGTCCCTTTGGTGGTATAGGAAGCCAATCTGGGTGTTGGTGGAAGATTTGAGGGCATTAATGTGGGCGTGAAAAGTGAGGGCAGTGCCAAAAGTAATCCCAAGATATTTGTAGGTGTGCACTTGCTTGAGCGGGTGTTGAGTGCTCGGGAGGATAAGGAGGGGATTATTTCTTGCTTTGTTTTGATGGTGGGAGAACAGCATCGACTTGGTCTTTTTGAGATTAATGATAAGTCTATGCTCCTTGAACCAGCTTTCTGCTTGGTTGAAGGTGTGTTGGAGAGAATCCTGGAGGGAGGCAGAATTTCGGTGAGAGGCATAAAGAACGGCATCATCTGCGTACAGAAGAATTTTGCCAGAGCAAGCACCGGGCAGGGTGTTTAGGTAGAGACTAAAAAGTAGAGGGCCCAGGATGGAGCCCTGGGGACCCTGGAGTGGACAGGGCAGGTCTCTGAGAGTGTCCCATTGATTCTGATGCACTGGGAATGGGCTGATAGGTAGCTAGAGCACCAGGCGAGGGGACCAGTAGAGAAACCGATGTGGTAGAGGGCGTCGAGTAGGAGGGGATGGCAGACAGTGTCAAAGGCCTTTGAGAGGTCAATGAACACTGCTCCAGCAAGGTTGCTAGAGAGAGGAGTGCAGAAAGTTGGAGAATTCCAGTAAGGCTGTACCAGTGCTATGGCCTGCATGGAAACCATGCTACCCTGGGCACAGAACAGCATATTTAATCAGATACTTGGGAAGCTGTGTAGCCACAACTTTTTCTATGGCTTTGAAGAGTGGGGGAAGGATGGAAATTGGCTGATAGTTGCTGGGGGTGGACCTGTCCCCATGTTTATGAATAGATGTGACAACAGCCATTTTCCAAACACTGGGAAATTGACCCAGGCAGAGGGATCGGTTTAGTAAGCTTGTAAGTGGGATGAGGATGCCATCTAGGACCAGTCATAGTATTTTGGGATCCAATGAGTCGTTGCTTGGGCTGTTGCTGTCTAATGCTTTTAGAAGGAATGGTCTGGCTTCATATGTAGATAGTTTGCGTAAGTAGAACCAGGGACGTCGAAGGACAGAGGGCTGTGAATAGGGAGCTGGGTCAAAGAAATTACTGGGATGGACAGAGCTAAGGTCCGTGAAGGAGGTGTTAAGGCAGTTAGCTATGTTAAGGGGGTCAGTGGTAATAGAACTATCAATAGTAAGCTGGGATGGGGGAGGGGAGTGAGATATCCTGGTCAGTTCTTTAATATTGTCCCAAAAGGTCTGGGCAGACCCCCGTGAGGAGGTGAGGGTGGCCTGGTAGTGAGCAGCCTTGGCCTTACAGATGGCCCATGTGCACCTATTCCATGCAGCATTGTAGGCTTGTCTGTTTGCCATCCTGCTAGTCTCAGTGGCTAGGTGCCAGAGGTTATCCCTTTCCCTGAGTTTTTGGAGTAGGGTGGGGGTGACCCATGATGCATTTTGCTTTTTGGTGCGGAGTCTGATAAGCTGTGTGTAGAGATCACAGGCCTTATTAAAAGCCTGTGTGAAAAGGTCGAGTGCAGAGTCAATGCTGGGTGCCTGGTTTATGGGGGATCAGTCGATCTGGGTGAGGAATTTCTTGAGTTTATTCAGGCTACCCAGGCGGAGGTGCCTGTGGAGGGTGGCTTGGGCTACTGGTTTGGGGGTAGAGGTGGACCAGAGGAATAGGATAGGGGAGTGGTCACTTAAAGAGTCAGGGAGGATTTGTATGTCCTGGATTTTACAGAGTGGTTGGTGACTATGACATCCAGAAGGGTGCTGGTTCCACTAGAGGGATTGAGTCTAGTGGGCTGGGAGACTAATTGGGTCAGGTCAAGGGCAACGAAGGTGTCCCTTGCTTGGGAGGTGGAGGGACTAAGCCAATTGACATTGAGGTCCCCAACAAGGACTTGTTCTACTTTGTGGGGGAGGGTGGTGAGATAATCTGTAAGAGACAAGATTTCCAGGTTCTGGTTCCTTGGGGGAACATAGTAGACTGTGAGGTAGAGCAGTCCCCTAGAGGGATCAGGAATGAGTTTGAGGGTGAGGGCCTGGGCTCCTTTATCGAGCTTGGGAGCAGGGAGCGCATGACCAACAATAGTGTCACATATGAAAACAGCACAGCCACCCCCGCGTTTGCCTACTCAATCCTCCCGGTAGAGGGTGTACCCAGGGAGTGAGACATAGGAGTCAGGGTGGATTTGGAAAGCCAGGTCTCCACAAGGGCAATGATGTCAGGCTGGTGTAGAATGACCCATCAATGGAGTGCAGCAGATTTTTTCTGCAAGCTGCAGATACTCAGGGAGGCAATGCGGAGTCCTGAGGACAATGTCTTGGGTGGGCTGGTGGGAGTAGGGCCTGGGTTGGGATGGACATTTCCAGAGAGTAGCAGTAGCAGGGTAATAATTCTAACCAGGGGGCAGTAGCCATAGGCATCCTTAGCTGGACATCAAGATAAGGGAGGGGCCGCAGGGGTACAGGGAATGGGTAGGGCACGAAGGGTGGGAATGGCAGTGAGGAGGTGGGTCCAGGGAGGGACCGGGTAGGCAGAGGGGTTGGGAGGGCTGCCAGGGATGAGTGCCAGGGCCTAGGGTGTGAAGCAAGAGTGGGGGGTTGAGATAAAATAGGGTGTTCTGGGGTGCTGCCCTCTGAGGGCTGGGATTGTGATCTGGCAGGAGAAAGGTGAGCACCAGGATGGCTAAAATAGTGAGGCGCTGTAGAAGGGGATGTGTATGCATGATGCCTATATTTATAATAGTGGTGGATTGTATAAGGGTCTCAGCTGTGCTTCTAAGAGGGTGACTGCCACTTTGGAGTAGTGGCAGGGCTGCGGACTTTGGTGCACAGGGTACCAGGTTCCAGACTTCGGGGGGGGGGCAAGTGTCCTTTGGCCAGGATAAAATGGAAATCCAGGCATTTTAGGGGCTGGAGTAGGCTGGGTCTGAAGCTGGGTGGAGGGGTGAAATAGCAACTCCTAGTGGTTACAGGGGGAATGGAAATTTGGGCTGGGAGGTGAACAGCAGTGGGCAAGATGCATAGTAGCAGCATAGTAGCCCAGGTTAAGGATAGGGGTACGGACAAGTGATAGGGACTAAGCAGGGATGAGAGTGAAGGAGTGGAGTAGCAAGGGTAGATAGAAGGGTTCAAGTTTTAGGAGAGGAAGTGGGAATTCAAAGTGACTAGGAAGCAAGCAGAAAAATACCCTCTAGTGGCCGGCGAGTATAACCTGCTAATGGAGAAGTGGGGACTTAAAAAATGGTAGCAGGAAGTGAAGTCATAGGGAAGGGACAATAAATTGAGGGCCAGTCTTGAGTGGGAGGGTGGCTGGGGCAGTGGATGCAAAGCATCGACTGGCTAACACCCCTCACAGAGTTCAGCTGCAGGAGGAGAGTAGTTACCTTTAAGGGCTCTGGTGGACCTCACTACCCCTGTGTGCAGGCTTCCCAGGCTGTGTGTGCTACTATGGGTTGTTGTCCTGGCCTACATATGAGAACAAAGACCTTCCTTAGTATGCAGCGATACTTGCAGGCCTAGTCACTGCTATTGTGGACACTCCGTTCTAGTGCGCATGCATGGACACTGCTTCGCACTGTGCATGAGCCAAAATAGGAGACCCTGAGGGGTAGAAACAAAGCAAGACAAGTTGGTGCCCTGTAAGACCTGCAACAGGAGACACCACACCACACAATGTGTTCCAGACAGTGTTTCAGGCCCAGGTAAGGACTGAATACAACTAAATATACACAAAACTAGCAGAATTAACAACAGAATACAGCAGTAAACAGCAATGGTACAGAATTCCTGACTAGCATAGCTGATAAGGATCAGAAATAACTACAGTCTGTACTAGCAGAGAAACACAGGCAAACGGATGTAAACAGAGACAAAAGCAGTACTGGAGAGTCCTGTCTGGTCGCTCTTAAAGCTCCGAAGAATTCAGCAGCAATTCCCATGTGCAGCAGGCAGGAACAGTTTAGAGAAAAACAATCAATCGAGATAGGAGGGCAGAAAAAAAATATCCAGACACCCCTCACAGAGTTCAGCTGCAGGAGGAGAGTAGTTACCATTAAGGGCTCTGGTTGATCTCACTACCCCTGCTGTGTGCAGGCTTCCCTGGCTGTGTGTGTTACTGTGGGCTGTGGTGTATCATGTTTGCAGGTGGTGTGAAGTGTGGTAACAGAATTGTGCAAGACGTGTTTGGCTGTTGTGATCTCTGTTTCGCTACTTTGGGGTGAGATTGTACTTTATTGAAGTATGTAGTTATGTTATATACATGACTCTTGTTTTGAATGTCACTGGTTGCTGCAACATGGGGGGGGTTGTTGTGTGCATTGAGTGCACAACAGCTTGGGATTGTTGTACCAAGTGGGTTCTTCTAGTAGCTAACCGTGTATTATTAGATTTCATAGACTGCTTTTGATTGCCTATTCCCCCTTCAGATCTTATGCAGAGTGTTAACTGAGGAGCTATGCATTGAGTTTGTGTGAATGAGTGGTTGATCTAACTGAGAAATCTGAGATTATGCTAAGATAGTAATGTATAGTTTGATATAATGGTACTTACATTGCTCAGTTGGAGGTGTGACAGGACCTGCAGCATCTCTGGATGAACCCTGGTGGGGCTGTGTTGTTGTTTGGCCCTCGGCCACTCTTGGGACTGATGATTCAGCCACAGAGGGTTCAACCACCATAACATCTTCTTCACCCTCTGTGGCCTGTTGGTTGCCCCCAGTAGTGCCCTCCAGCTGATCTTCTTCCTCTGTAAAACAGTAGATGATATTTATTTGTTAAATTGCATAATCTGTTACACTTTTGTTGTTACTTTAAGCTTTACATTGTACAGGTATTTATTGCTTACCCTCTTGGAAACTATCCGTAAACACCCACAGTGTCCCTGGTAGTGTAGTACCGCACTCACTTCCTGGTGTGTTGATCCTTATAGAAAAGAATGTCATGCACCTATGGTAGTCTAGTATATCTCTCATCCCCCACTGATAGCGTGGTTCTGGCCAAAGAAGTGACGTGTACATTTCTGATAGTGTGGTGGCACCCCTGCCATACTCCTCCGCCTCCTGAGCACACACACAGCTCATACCAGTACCTTCCCTATGCTCCTGCAGTTATCGAAGGGCAGTGAACACACCCGCAGACCTATGCAGCTCACCAACAAATGACAGCTTACAGTATCTACTGCAACTGCATTGGTTCACACTGTGGAGCAATACGCTTGCTATGTATACTGTAATAGTCCTACACAACTTTCTGTATGAAGGCTTTCATTGAGAAAGTTGTGGATAACTATCATAGTGTGTAGTGCAAGCCCATTGGTCCCCCAGTGTGGAATAATGCAGTAGCAGCACTTACTGTATGCTGTCATTCAGTGGGAAGACGTGGTGGTGTGTGGTTGTGTTTGCTGCTCCTCAATGACTGGGATGGAGGGGAGCTGGGTGTCCTGTGTGGGTGTAGGGGCTAGGGGTGGCACTAAACTACAAGAGATGGATAAAACTGTCTTTCTCTTGCACTAAGAGGAACACATGCAGTGCTGGGTGCTTGGCACATTTTGCTGGTGAACACTGTAAAACTCATGCATGCATGGACACTAAATCATGACTGTACAAAACAGGTGTAAATGGTAGCCACAGACAGGTGGGCTGTAGTATTGCAGGTGGGCTGTAGTATTGCATGCTATGACACAGCAGCCACCAGTCATGGCTGGCAGCCTCCCCACCTGTACCACACCCCCTTGAATCCTGTTCATAAGAAGCCACTGTGTGTCCTGGTAGTGTAGTGACTCTAATCCCTGTGTGGTGCTTTGAACCCTGTGAAAAACTATTGCATGCATGTCTGGTCATCTAGTGGTTCCTTCCTCCCCAACTGATAATGTTGTGTCCAAATAAGTGATGTGTCCACTGCAGATAGTGTGGTGGCACTACTGCACTTCCTCACTCCTTCTCCAACACTGACTGAGGATACCCAGCTCATACCAGTCCCTTCCTTGCATACCTGCAGTTTTTGACGGATAGTGAACACACCTGCAGACCTCTGTGGCTGTCCAAGAAATGACAACTTACAGTATCCACTGCAAGTGCATTGGTTCACACTGTGGAGCAAAACGCTTGCTATACATACTGCAATAGGCATACACAACTTTCTGTATGAAGACATTCATTGAAAAAGTTGTGGATGAGTATCATAGTATATAGTGCAAGCCAACTGGTCCCCCAGTGTGGATCAATGCAGTAGCAGCAGTTTGTCTTTCAGCAGGCAGATGTGAAGGTGTGCAGTCGCATTTGCTGCTCCTCAATGAGTGGGGGGGCTGGGTGTCCTGTTTGGGTGTGGGTGTAGGGAAGTAGGGGTGCCACTAGGCTACAAGGGATGGATCAAACTGTCTTTCACATGCACTAAGAGGAACACATACTGTGCTTGATACTTGGTGCATTTTTTTGGGTGAACAATATACAACTCAAGCATAGATGGGCACAAATGTACGACTGTACATAAAAGTCGTAAATGGTAGCCACAGACAGGTGGGCTACTGTGTTGCATGGTGCAACACAGCAGCCACCAGTTGTGGGCTGCAGCTCCCTCCCCCCCTGCACCCCCCTACCCCCTTGAAAACTGTCCATAAGTAACCACTGAGTGTCCTGGTAGTCTAGTGAATGTGCTCCCTGTCTGGTGTCTTGTTACATGTTAAAAAACAGCTTTATGCACCTCTGGTAGTCTAATGTATCCCCACTTCCCGACTGATAATGTGGTTCTGGCCAAAAAAGTGATGTGCCCGTTTCTGATAGTGTTGTGGCATTGCTGCCCCCCCTCCCGAACATCCACACAGGACACCTACCTGATACCACTCTCCTCCCCACCCTCCTGCTGTCATTATGGGCAGTGAACCAACCTGCAGATCTCCTTGGCTGTCTAACAAATGACAACTTAGACTACATGCTGTAAGTGCAGTGGCCCACACTGTGAATCAATACATTTGCTATGCATACTGTAATTGTCATACACAACTTTCTTTATGCAGTCATTCATTGAGAAAGTTGTGAATGACTATCACAGTATGTAGTGTGAATCCATTACTACCAAGTGTGGAACAATGCAGTAGCAGCAGATAGTGTGTGTTGTCATTTGGCCGGTAGCTATGGAGGTGTGTGATTGGGTTCAGTGTTCCTGATGACTGGGGTAGGGTAGAGGGAGTGTTGTGAGCTGGGTGTGTTGTGTGAGTGTGAGGGAGGGTGGGGGTTGGGGTGCCAGTAGACTGTGACAGATGTATAAAACTGTCTTTTATGTGCACTGAGAGAACCACATGCTGTGCTGGGTGCTGCATGCATTCTGATGATGAACACTGCACAACTGATCAATATATGGGCAGAAACTTATGAATCTATAAAAGAGGCGTTAATGGTACCCACAGGCAAGTGGGATGCTGCATTGCATGTCACAACACAGCAGTCACCAGCTGTGAGTTGCAGTCCCCCCACCACATTGTTCACCCCCTTGAAAACTGTCCATAAGCACCCACAGTGTGCCTGGTAGTGTAGTACCCCACACACTGCTTGGTGTGTTGATCATCGTAGAAAAGAATTTCATGCATCTCTGGTAGTCTACTATATCTCCTGTCCCCCACTGATATCATGATTGTGGCCAAACAAGTGATGTGTCCATTTTTGATACTGTACTGGCACCCTGCCGTATCCTCGCCTCCTGAGCACACACACAGCTTATACCAGTACCTTCCCCGTGTTCCTGCAGTTATCAACTGGCAGTGAACACACCTGCAGACCTCTGCGGCTCGCCAACAAATGATAACTTGCAGTATCTACTGCAACTGCATTGGTTCACACTGTGGAGCAATATGCTTGATATACATTCTGTAATAGTGGATTCATGTGATAAGGGCAAAATCCCAATCGCGATCGGAGGCAGGACGCGCGTACATCGCCGAAAATCAATTTCTTTGATGTACGGCCCTGGCACACAAGAAAACGGCACCAGGGACTTAGCTTTTAATTGTTCATGCGGGGGGGGCTGCACTCCCCCACACCCCCCTACTAAAGGATTCTTAACTCCTGGGAGGTGGCGTCGGGGGAAATCTGCAAAGAATTTCAGGCAGGTGCACAAAATGTGTGGAGCACCCAGACCTGAACCCAGAACCCTCACAGCTTTAGGCTGCCACCCACCCACCCACCATTCTACGGGGCCAGCTCAGCAGCCCCATGCCAACCACGCCAGGGCAACCCTTCCTCCCTTCTGTCACACTTGCTCCTCCCCAGAGCGTATACATACAGTGATGTCCTGTCGCTATATGGGCCCACCTCCCCCATCCAGTTGCACTTCCTCAGCAGTAGCCCCGTGGATATGCACCGAGATTGAGTTGCTGTTATTTCAAGTACTCAGTTGCTGATGCCCATGTTATGGGCTACCTTAATTGTCATACACAACTTTCTGTATAGAATCTTTCATTGAGAAAGTTGTGGATGATTGTCATAGTATGTAGTGCAAGCCCATTGGTCCCCCCAGTGTGAAGCAATGTAGTAGCAGCAGCTAATGTATGCTGTCATTCATCAAGCAGATGTGGAGGTGTGTGGTTGCGTCTGCTGCTCCTCAATGACTGTTGGGGGGGATGAGGTGGGTATCCTGTGTGGGTGTGGATGTGGGGGGCTAGGGGTGCCGGTAAACTATAAGGGATGGACAAAGGTGTCTTTCACACTCACTAAGAGGTACACCTGCTGAGTTGGGTGCTTGGCGCATTTTGCTGGTGGACATTGTAAAACCCATGCATACATAGGAACGAACTTACAACTGCACAAAACAGGTGTGAATGGTACCCATAGACAGGTGGGCTATAGTATTGAACGGTGCAACACAGCAGCCACCAGACGTGCTGGCAGCCCCCTCCCCCCACACAAAAACCCCATTAAACCTGTTCATAAGCAGCCACAGTGTGTTCTGGTAGTCTAGTGAATATACTCCCTGTCTGGTGCATTGACCCCATTAAAAAAAAACAGTTTCATGCATCTCTGGTAGTCTAGTGTATCACTGCTACCCAACTGATAACATGATTGTGGCTAAATAAGTGAAGTAGTTGCTTTCAACAGTGTTGCGGCACCCCTGCCATACCCCCCTCCCAAGCACCCACGCAGGACATGTACTGTAGCTCACACCACTGCCCTACCTGCCGTCCTGCAAGCATTACAGGCAGTGAACCCAGCCACAGATCTCTGCAGCTGTGTGACTAATGACAACTGACAGTATGTACTGAGAGTGCAGTGGTCCACACTGTGGCCAATACGTTTGCAATGCATACTGAAATTGCCATACACAACTGTCTGTATGAAGCCATTCATTGACAAAGTTTTGAATGACTATCACAGTATGTAGTGCAAGCCCATTACTACAAAGTGTGGAACAATGCAGTAGCAGCAGATACTGTATGCTGTCATTTGGTGAGCAGCTATGGAGGCGTGTGGTTCAGTTTGTTGTTTTTCAATTACTGGGATAGGGGTGGGGAGTGGTGTGAGCTGGTGTGATGTGTGGGAGGGTGGGTGGGGGTTAGTCCCACAATACTACAATGGATGGATAAAACTGTCTTTCATGTGCAATGAGAGTACCACATGCTGTGTTTGGTGCTTCACACATTTTGCTGATCAACAATGCACAACTTGCACCAACTGCTAATACTTTCAAAGTTAATCTCCAGCTGGATAGGTGTTGTACATCCAGGCACAGCGTATTATCCTACTGCTTACCTGGCTAGTATATTCAGTTTGTTACTATTTGGCCAGCGTGTTCCATTCTCTGCTTCTACAGACATATGTAACGGTCTGTAAGATCTTTGCAATGTATCCGACTGTTTTAATGTTTGTATCATCTTAATAAGTCAAATACTGTAAATAAAACTTATTAACCACAAAAAAAAACAATGCACAACTGATGTATATAGGGGCACAAACTTATGACTGCACAAAATAGGTGTAAATGGTAGCCACAGAGAGGTGGGCTGCTGTTATGCATGTCACAATGCAGCAGCCACCAGTCATCAGTGACAACCCCCCCCCACACCGTTTTGAAAACTGTTCGCAAGCACACACAGTGTGTCATGGTAGCCTAATGACCCTACTCCCTTTCTGGTGGGTTGAACTCTGTGGAAAACAGCTGCATGTATCTCTGGTAGTCTAGTAGTTCCTCCCTCCCCCCCCCACTCATAACGTGATTGTCGCCGAATAAGTGACGTGTCCATTCTTGATAGTGTGGTGGCACCTAGGCACTCTACCCCCCCATTATCCAACACCCACAGAGGACACCCATCTAATATCACTACCTTCCCTGTACTCCAGCAGTTATTGACAGGCAGTGAACACACCTGCAGACCTATGCAGCTGTCTGAGAAATGACAACTTACAGTATCTACTGCAACTGCATTGGTTAACACTGTGGAGCAATATGCTTGCTATACTGTACATACTTTAATAGTCATACACAACTTTCTGTATGAAGTCATTCATTGAGAATGTTGTGGATGAGTATCATAGTACGTTGTGAAAGCCCATTGGTCCCCCAGTGTGGTACACTGCAGTAGCAGCAGTTACTGTATGCTGTCATCCAGCAGTCATACGTGGATGTGTGCGGTTGATTTGCTACTCCTCAGTGACTGTGGAGAGGTGAGCTGGGTGTCATGTGTGGGTGTGGGTATTAGGGGTAGGGGTTTCACTAGACTACAAGAGATGGATAAAACCATCTTTCACATGCACTAAGTGCAAAACATGGTGTGCTGGGTTCTTGGTGCACTTTGTTGGTGAACACTGCACAACTCATGCATACATGTGCACAAAACAGTCTAGATGGTAGCCACGGACCAGTGGTCTGCTGTGTTGTATGCCACAACACAGCAACCACCATTCATCAGTGGCAGCCACCCCACTTCCTACCACCTTGAAAAGCACCCACAGTGTGCCCTGGTAGTCTATTGACCCTAATCCCTGCATGGTGCCTTGATTACCATTTTAAAACTGTTAGATGCATCTGGGGTAGTCTAGTGTAGCCCCTCTCCTCAACTGATAACATGATTCTGGCCAAATAAGTGACATGACCATTCCTGATAGTGTGGTGGCATCCCTGTCCTCCCCTCCCCCCTCTCCAAAGCAACCATACAGGACACCTAGCTCATACCACTCCCCTACCTGTGCTCATGCAGTCATTGCAGGGCAGTGAACACATCTGCAGACTTCCACAGCTGCACAACAAATAACAACTTGCAGTATGTGTTGCAGGTGCATTGTTGCACACTGTGGACAAACACACTTGCTGTGCATACTGTTATTGTCATACACAACTTTATGTATGAAGCCATTTATTGAGAAAGTTATGAATGACTGTTATAGCATATAGTTCAACTGTATTTGTACCCAGTGCGGAAGAATGCAGTAGCAGCAGACACTGTATGTTGTCATTTGGCCGGCAGCCATGGAGGTGTGCAATTGGGTTTGCTGCTCCTTGATGACTTGGGGGGATGGAGTGCTGTCACCTGGGTGTTCTCAGTGGAGGAGGGTGTACTCTGAGAGTACCACATGCTGTGGTGGGAGCTTGACATATTTCAATGCTCAACCCTGCACATCTAATGCAAATGGGGTCATAGTGACATGCAAATGGACTTATTTGCATCTTGCATGGATAATGGTGCCAGTTGTAAATTTTTTTTCTACATATCATGAATTTACATACGTTGTAATTTGGATGTTCCTGTGCATTTCCCATTCTAGGTATTCATAAATATTAGGGAGCTACACCGACACACTGTATTAAGAATGCCTGCATTTCTTAATATATTCAGTAGGGATGCTCCATGGAACATCTCTTCTGAATATGTTAATTTTTTGCTCCAACACTACTCAGTTGTGTGGATAAACTGACTGTGCCCTGGCTAGGTTCAAGCCTAAATAGCTAGCCACATATCTACAGCTGTGTCTGTGGAAAGTGTGTGACTTACTTACCAGCAGAGTCGACCACCATGAGATGGCCAACTGCAGGAATCTCCTTCTCCTGACATACTGGGACTGGTACGAGGTGGAGTCAGTGTTCTACAGTGGCAGAGAAGCTTTGTTGTGCTGTTTGTGAAAACAAAATAAATAAATTAGACAAATAAAAAAGATGTGTCATAGATAAAACATTTAGTGTCATTTGAAACTCAAAAGTCACAAGCTGTATGTGTTATATGTTATGATTCTCGTTTCATTTTATGGACAGCTGTTAGTCTTTGAGGTAGTATTCTAATCATCACATATCATTATTTTATTACAAATGTTATTCTCTAACACTGTTTGGTAAGTACAATGTTGCTACTTGAATTAGTTTAAAAATCCTTAATGTTGTATAGTTTACATTTTTTTTTAAATCACTAACAGTAAGGGACTAACAGTGTCTACATTATCAATACATTGATTGAAGCCTGTGGCTATATAGCATAATACAATGGATACACAAAATGCTGCTTCCTGATTGCTTGGTTGGTACTTCAAACACATTGTTAACCCTCACCACAACCAACAGGAAGAGGTGTCAGCTGCCAGGCAGGTGCAGCAGAACTCATCTTTAAAAAAGCTTGGCATATCGGTGTTGTGACCAACAACATAGCAGGTGCTGTCAATCTTAGCGTAACCCACAACGTGTTGTGGTACATTGCATACCTTGATTGCAAGCTATGCCACATAACTTCACTCCCCCCTCCCATCCCTATTGCCAGGATGTTACTGATAGACTATTAATGTGAGTTGTATTCATGCCTGGCTGTTCAATTGACTGTACAGACTTACATTTAAGCAATAAAACGTGAGGGAGTGTTGGTTATTGGGGGATTTACCACGGCTGGAGTGGTTTGCCCACGAGGCACAGCCGAGTGGGTAAATCCTTGCCAGCCGTGGTAAATCCCCTGATAACCCACATCCTACGAGTGGCTTATTGCGATTATACCAAGGTTCATTATTTTACTATAATGAAATACAACTTTTAAAGAGGTTGCTTTGTTTTTTATTTTTATTGCAGTTATTTCTGGGCTGCAGCTGACCATTTGCTCCATTATGACCATTATTTGCTCCTCAGACAGTGATTATCAGAGGATTTACACCAGTGGTAAACTGCCAGTTTGACCATTTCATTGGCTGTTCACTTATGTCCATGGTATAAATAGAGAATAATGCATATGTAGGGGAGTTGATATGGAGTTTTTTACACACCCAAGTTGTGTGATAATATGTAAACCTCGAGATCGAAGCTCGACAGGTTTTAGTATTATCACACAATGAGGGTTTGTGGAAAAACTTCATTTCTACCCCCTACATATGTTTTATTTTTTATAATAACTGGCACCAAAACAAATTAAATACAAGTATTACCACTATGAGGAGACGCGAGACGAAAACGCTCATACTTCCTTACTAATAGGCACGCCCCCATGCTATTCAAAGACTGACATCACATAATGTGCTAGCATGGGGTCGTGCCTACTAGTAAGGAAGTAGGAGCGTTTTGGCAGCGGGTCTCCGTGTTGGTTTTGCTATGAGTTTGAAACTGTTTACTGTGGAATGCGAGTGTTGCAGGCTTCTTGGCGCGACACTGTAAAAGTCGTATCAACCCGCGAGTTGATATGACTTTTTTCGTATCAACCTGTGGGTTGATACGACTTTTTACAGTTCTGGAAAACGGGTTGATAACAGGGATCACCAGTTATTATTGTTAAATAAGTGTAGATATAAATATTGTTACTCATTGCTGAAATGTTCTGCAACAGAGTGTGGATGATGGCAGGACTTGCACACTTGTTGTGTGGTTTGCCCAGTCGGTTATCCATTGTGAGCAAAAAGAACAGGTGGTGTGGGTTGATCCTGCCAGCAACCACAGTCACTTGTGATATGCTGCTTAAATACTGCACAAACTGGTGTGAGTGATGCAGGATGTACACACTTCTGGTGTGGTTTGCACACTTTTGTGTACTTTGTGAGGAAACCATAACAGTCTTTAAATTATATACAGTTCTGTTATATTGATTTAGAAAATGGGCTTTGTATTTCCTGGCATCTGATTGGCTTGCACACAGTTGCAGTTACTACAATCACCATGTTCTTTAGGAACTGCCACAGCCCAGTATCTAAGTTATCACCAGTACTTTCTTTGATTTCCATATGGCAGATGGATGTCTATGTGCAGAACAGGAAATGAAAGGAAAGTATTGCTCCCACCAGACACAGTAGCGGTACTGGAGATAGCATGCTAAGCCAGCCTGAGCCTCCTCTTCTTTTCAAAATAAACAGAAGTTCAGTATCGCAACTATGCCGAGTTGGGGAGGGTAAGGTGGTTGGGGGTTGGTTACCATGACAACCACTTGGAAGGGTCATAGCTAAAAACCAGCAAACTAGTGTATGCAAAGCAACTATTTTAATACAAGGTAAATAATAATATATTCAAAAAATAAATACTTATAATAATATAAATTTTTTTAAAACATAAATAGAACAGATACCCATTTTCTAAGCTCGATCATGTCATAGAAACATAGAAACATAGACTTTGATGGCAGACAAGGACCGCTTGTCCCACCTAGTCTGCCCATAAAATATCCTCCAGGGTGGGCAGTATTTGGAAATACTGGATTTTCCAGGGATATAAGGCCATCCACCTGCAGTGTCAGGCCTCATAACACCTCTGGATGGTCCATTATTTTCCAGTACTGCACACCCTGCTGGGTATTATTGATTACTTATTACATTTTTGTGATGTACTATTAATCATTATAAGAAGTATACATACATCCATGGCGGCGATCACCAAATTCAGGCTTTCCTGCAGTGACCCACATATTGTAAGCAATGTTGTTCCAGTCCCAGTTCCTCGTGTGGACCTCACTGGAAGACTTACTTTTATAGAATGCCAGCTGGGATAACTTCCACTTCCTCCGACACTCATCTACTGATCTTTCGATGCCTTGCTCCCCCAAGGCATGACCAACCTGTGAAAGAAAAGAGATAGAAATGTTTTTGCAATACATATATATATATATATATATATATTCATGGTCTCAGGTCATAATGATGTCCAGTGAATAGCGATTGCTGTTAGAGCAAGTATTCATTTTTGAAAAATGAATTTCAGCAATGCACACTCGTGTTGAGCATAGATATGGTTCCTGAGGCCAATTAATTTTTGTTTCATGCAGCAGTGCTGTGCCACACACCATCCCCCCTCCCAGGGAGCTTCGGTCCCTGCACTCCTCTACTATTAGATTCTCAACTTCAGGGTGGTGTATGTTGGGGGTAGCAGCTGAAGATCTTGAAAAAAATAACATACTGGTTGCTGGCAATAAGCATAAAAAAATAAATCTGTGCTGGACCCAAACCCTTCACCATGCTCATCCCAAGTGAACACCCACCCCATCATGCTAGGGGTCCAGCTCAACAGCTTCCCACCACACCCAATCCCACATACCTTCCCTCATCCCCCCATGCGTGTTTATGGATGTACATCTGTTCATCGTACATTGCATACCCTGCTATCCGCTTGCTACCTTGCCAGGTAGCCCTGTACACAGGTGCTGTGATTGAGTTGCCCTTTTTGTAAGCATGCAATCGTG
Organism: Neoceratodus forsteri; assembly: GCA_016271365.2. Taxonomy (NCBI): domain Eukaryota; kingdom Metazoa; phylum Chordata; order Ceratodontiformes; family Ceratodontidae; genus Neoceratodus; species Neoceratodus forsteri. The sequence continues at coordinate 310,168,034 of CM028134.1, read as the reverse complement.
ATCATCCTGTATACGGTATACTGTTATTCATGCACTGTAAATTGTATGAGCCACCTATTCAGGAGACAGCCTTTCTAGAAAGTGTATATGTCTGTGTTTACAACTTTTACTGCAGATATAATATAGCCATGTTTGTTTTTACCTTTGTCCAAGTTCATGAGAGGGTGAGGTTGGTCGCCCTCATCACAATGGCAAGATTTGAATGTCGTTCAACTGCCTGAATGAGGGCTAGCACATCACTGTCTTTCCACAGCTTAAGCGTTGTGACCTATTGAAAACTTTTAAGGGTGTTCTGTGGAATAGAAGAAGAGAAAGGTGACATGATCAATAGTACATTTTTAAACAACAGATATTACATATTCCATAACACGGTACTACCTACCCACACTTCACCTCACAGACACACACATGACACCCTCAACCCCATCCCCCCTCCTACCCACACACAGACATCCACACATCCACTATTATAAACTAATAAATAAGATAACAGTGCATGTTAGCGTAATTGAATTACATGTGCAACAAATCTTATTACAAGAATTATGCAGAGTGGTTCACTGTTGCAACTTGCACAGTTTCACAGTGTGACATCATTATGCCATGCATACATCAACTGTTTCATTCGAGACTGACACTAAGAGAGCAAGAAAGATGTTCTCTATTGTAGTATTATAGGTTTGGTGGCAAACTGATGCTCAGTACTAACATGTGCTGTTTTATGCTCATGACATTACACTTGCTCTCTCCCCTTCAAAAAAAAATCTCCTGTATAATCTCCTTAGCCTAAGTAACAGATATTATTAAATGGTGTGACATTGCATTCTACTAATGCTACACTGCCCCCTGACTAAGCACTTTTCCATTTTACATGTAAGCACAATCATGCCAGCAGACACACCATTCCATCAAATAAAATAACGTGTTTTAGTTTGTGTTGTGAGTGTACAGTTTGTCTATTTTTTGACCAACTTGTGTGGTTCTCAAAAGAGCCATTTGGTTATCTTCCATAGTAGGCACTGCAGATACATATAGGTACACATTCATAGAAGTGCTAGAATGCCATCTCAGAGGTTCCCAACAAAAAAAGTGTTGCCAGAATTTGAGAGATGAGCACCATCTTTTAGGTGTAACCGATGTTTAAAATTATGAATTTGGGGGTGATGTATATAACATGAAGGAATCCAGATATTTGGATGTTTACCTTATGACATGATCTTTCAAGTCCAGGACAGTATTCCTCACCTCTCCAGATCATCTGCTCTATAGTAACTGAATACAGAATCTTACAAGCACATAACATCTCAATAAGAGACTGCAAATCTGACTGAGCAGCCTCAATTAAACCTACTCCACTTCTGTGACCCAAATCATTACCTCTGAGGTGGATGAGGAGTATATCTGGAACAGGGTTTGTCTCCAGTTGTTGACACACAGTTGGCATGAGTTGCTCCCATCTCATGCCACCCTTGCCAAACCATGACACATCACAATTTGGTAGCTGCAAGTTATTGCCAAAATAGCTTGCTCTACTAAATGCAGTTGCCCTTCAGACCAGATTGCTCCCCACAATCCAAGCACTGACTCTGGAGCTTTCTACCATTCTGAATATAAAGCAACAGTCTGACAAAAGCAGCAGTCTCAGAAATGTGTCTCTCTCTGAACAGTCCTGAAGCAAATGCCTAGCAGCAGCACAGGTTAAAGCTGTGACAGTAACAAAACTGCTATCTCAAATAGCAACACGTAGTGTGGACACATACTATTCGTTGGCATCACTTAATGCATCTTGCTGTGTCCACAGAGTTGTTTGCTATTGGCCTTTTGTTTATTAAACATTCTTTTTATTTTGGTGGGATAAGGCTGATGCTTGAGTGGCCATATGCTGTGACATGGCAATATGGAAGATTGCTATTGGTCAGTGCCAATCTATCTAAAAATACCACCAACGGTTTCATCTGGTTCAAGGTCAGTCGGCATTCATCTGTATTCCCTTCCCCTGGGTCGTGCCTGAAAAAAGGCAGGATTTGTCTAGTACACTTACCCAGTCAACAAAAACTAAATAAATAAATATCCATAGAGTGAGACTGACCTTGTGTTCCTTCTCTTTTTGAACTGCCATTCTGAGTGGTAAGAACTCTTTTCACTCATGGTTATTTAAATGATGCTTGAAATACTTTGAACTCTGTAATTCCATATATTTAAGAAAAGGCAGTTTGTGACAGTGTATTTTTCAGTCATGCTTAGTTTAATTGCTATTGTTGTGCTATATGTACAGAAATAAAATGAGTAAAATAGCTAATTAAGTAAGCTGTTTAGGTTTGGTTCTCTTTAAAAATTAGTGGTTTGAAAATGCACCATGGTACAGGTTTCTAAGACAGATCATTTAGCAGCATGACTAGTACAATCTTTATTTCATGTACAACTTTTGATTACGTTCATAAAATTAAAAAATGTACTGCAGCAGTATATCTTTCTGTTCAATAGTACAGTGGCTGAAGAGAAAAAAAATAGCTAGGAGCAGTTTAGGCATGGTGCTTTTCAAAGTGATGTAGTTTAAAAATGCCACATGATACAAAGTTGGGAAATTGAGTACCTGTTAAAACACACAATCCAATTTGTATCTGTTCTATTTTTGTACAAATTCATCCATTTATTATATGTGTAAGCAATGCTGTTTTGTGTGGTCTACATGAAAAAACCAAAATCGGCACCACAGTAAAACTGTGAGACATGCTTAATTTAAACTGTTTTTTTAGCCTGAATGATAAGTCACACAAAATTATGGAGAACAGCATTTAAAAGCTCAGAAATTCTGATTTTGATATCTATAAGATTGATGCTATTACATCAAGTGGAATGTGTTTTAGAAGTGTTATGATGTAAAAGTTTACTTACTGTTTGCTAAGATAATCTGTGCTGCTGGACTGTAAAATCCAAGATGGCCAACTTCCTATTGTTTCCTGCGTTTCCATTGGTCTAGAAAGCTAATTTCCTGTTGTCTTTTGAATCCTCTTTCATGAGCATGCAAAATCCTTGACCGTGACTCATGCAGACATGGATCATTTTTCACTAGCAGGCAAAGTTCTTGACCGTGAGATTAACACTTGTAACAAGAGTAGAAATCAGTGTGTTTTTTTTTTTTTTAATAAAATACATGTTTTTGATCAAACTGATTGAATATACTTTTGTGTAACTTTTGTGGACTCTATAAATCATTGTTTAATATCATTTCCTACATTTTAGAAAACAAAACATTTTTTGCCAATCCTCATTCATGAGCATGCAAATTCCTTGACCGCAACTCGTATGAATGGGGATCCTCTTTCATGAGCAGACAAAATTCTTGACCACAAGACTGACTTGAGGAACGGGCTTAGGAAATCAATGATTTTATTTAAATACAAAATACATGTTTTAGGTCAAACTAATTGATTGAATATACTTTTTTTTTGCAACTTTTGGGGGCTCTGTAAGTCATTGTTTAATATTATTTTCTACATTTAAGAAAAGCACACTTTTTTTATTGATCTTCATTCGTGATCATGGAAATTCATCGACCGCTACTTGCATGAACTGGGATCTCCTTTCACGAGATTACAAAATCCTTGACTGTAAGATTAATGCAAGGAATGAGACCAGGAAATCATTGATTTCACTAAAAATAAAATACATGTTTTAAGTCAGAAAACAATATATGCAAAGACTTTTATGTGAGTTTTGGGGGCTATATAATTCTTTTTTAAATATGTATTTCTATATTTTAGATATGATAACATTTTTCATTGATCCTCATTTGTGAGCATGAAAATTCGTTGACTGCCACTCGTGTGACTTGGGATCCCCTTTTGTGAACCAGCAAAATCCTTGATCATCCCCTTTTGCGAGCTGGCAAAATCCTTGACCATGAGATTAACGCGAGGCATGAGAATACAGATTTAATAGCTTTTCTTTGTAAAAAAAAAGTTTTTAATTGTTATAACTTGTTATATTATGCTTTGTATGGCTTTTGGGGTTTAACAAGTTAGTGCTTAGTATCATTGGTACATTTTTCCATTAATTTTAAAAACTGCTCAATCTTCATCAGTGAGCATGCAAAAACCTTTACCATCAGCCACTCGCGGTCAAAGATCCTAGTTCGTGAGGATGCAAAATCCTTGTCCATGACCAAATTTTCAGAAATTGCATTTCACCATATGTAAACTGATATATTTGCATGGTGACAGTAAATTTAAAGGTGAAAAGTGAGTTTTCTATGTATGGTGGCCACATGGTAACAATGTTATTTAAAAATGTAATAAAGGCAGTGCTGATAAAAAAAAATGCTTTTGTGCTTATGAAAATGGAGGGTGCAATGTTATTAATATTGTTTTTCCTGCAATTTTTATTAAGACACTTCCTTCTTCCCCCTTCCCCATGATAGGGACTGGTAAGACAATGTACAGTGCTCAGTGTAGGCTAATTGGAGAACAGAGTCCACAAATTCAAGTTTAGTAGTACAGTACATCAGACTCTTGTATAACTCTGTTGATGGGCAGCCATGATGGAGTGCAGGGTAGCTTGTGGTGCCCGCTGATGTTTGGGAACTGATGGTAGCAGGGAAGCAGGGTGTGGTGAGGGTGTATGACTGGGTTGGGAAGTAAAGGGTGTTGGGATAATGGGTGGAGTGGGGGCAGTGTTGGAAATGTGTGTATCTTGTGCCACAGATAGACAAGTGCTTTGTACAGGATGTTGTTGTCAATGGGCAGGCTCTGGAGTATTTATGTGCAAGTCTGTGCTGCTGTAGAGTGTGTTTTGAGTGCTGGGATCCAGTCAAGGAGTCAGTTTACTTCATATATGGCATTGCCACTGCAGGATGTAGCATTCACAGTGTGGGTTTTGGAGTTGTGTGGCCAGCCTGTCAACAATATGGAGTGTGTTTTGGGCATGCACGTGATTAGCAAAGAGGGTGCGAACATGTTTGAAGGTGCATGCTGACTGTATGTGGTATCTGAAGGCCATGGCTATGCCAGGGTGCACAGCACAGTCCACTGGAGAACAGTCTATGAGAGAAATGCAAATTGGCCAATAACAATATGTAAATTTCCTCATTTCAGCTTGAATGTATGATGTCCCATTTCTATGTTGCTGACTATGAATTGAACATTGCATGTAGTGGATCGTACAATTTCCTGCTGTACTGGTTCCCCAGCCTGACTTGGGAGGGGGGGGGTGTTTTGCTGGCACATTTATTGCTGAGTGCAATTGTGTTAATGAAAGAGGGTGTGCACCAGCAGGTTAATGTGGTGCATCTGATGAGAATACCGCAGTGTGTGATTGACACACCTCATGTGTGATGGGGAATGTGACTTGTAAAAAGCATAATTTGTTTGGGAATGTTAAGCATGTACTTTACTAGTAGGAAAATACAGACACACTGTACAAAAAAATGTGTGGCCCCATGAAAAAAAAAGACAAACATTTATAGCGCTATGAGTTGCCATGCTGGTGTGCTGTATATCAGTTGCTAAATATACATTCAGTAATCTGTTTCAAAGTGTTTTAACTGTTTGATGTATTGTGTATTGATTACTATATGTCAATTGTCATTTACTCTAACAATGTTTTTGTTTCCTTTTTTATAGGTGTGACTTTGAAAGGCAAAAACTTAAAGAGTTCAAGAAGAGTTAGAAAAATGACCATTGCACTTTGTGCAGGATGTTGTTGTCAATGGGTAAGCTCTGGAGTATTTATGTGCATGTCTGTGCTGCTGCAGAGTGTGTTTTGAGTGCTGGGATCCAGACAGAGAGTCAGTTTACTTCAGGTATGGCATTGTCACTGCAGGGTGTAGCATTCACAGTAAGGGTTTTGGAGTTGTGGGGGTCAGCCTGTCAACAATACAGAGTGTGTTTTGGGTATGCACGTGATTAGCGAAGAGGGTGTGAACATGATTGGAGGTACATGCTGACTGTATGTGGTATTTGAAGGCCATGGCTATGCCAGGGTGCATAGCACAGTCCACTGGGGAACAGTCTATGAGAGAAGTGCAAATTGGTCCATAATAATATGTAAATTTCCTCATTTCAGCTTAAATGTATGATGCCCCATTTCTATGTTGCTGACTGTGAATTGAACATTGTATGTAGTGGATTGTGCAATTCCTTGCTGTGCTGGTTCCCCAGCCTGACTTGGGGGGTTGTGCAGGCAACATTTATTGCTGGGTGCAATTGTGTTATTAAAAGAGGGTGTGCACCAGCAGATTCATGTGATGCATCTGATGACAATATCACAGTGTGTGATTGACACACCTCATGTGTGATGGAGCATGCAATTTGTAAAGAGTGCAATTTGTTTCGGAATCTTATGCATGTACTTTACTAGTAGGAACTTACAGAAATACAGTACACAAAAATGTGTGGCCCCATGAAAGAAAAAGACAAACATTTGTAGCACTATGAGCTGCTATGCTGGTGTGCTATATAGCAGTTGCTAAATATACATTCAGTAATTTGTTTCAAAGTGTTTAAACTGTTTGGTGTGTTTTGTATTGATTACTATATGCCAATCGTCATTTAATCTAACAATGTTTTTTGTTTCCTTTTTCATAGTTGTGACTTTGAAAGGCAAAGACTTAAAGAGTTCAAGAAGAGTTAGAAAAATGACTGTTGTGCTTAAAGTACAGCCACTTTTGAAGCAAAACAGGTATCTTGGTGGCTCCACATCATGTTGTAATGAGAAAACTAGTATTTCTCATAAACACAAAACTGCTGAGTGTTCTTCATCTTCTGGCACAGTTTCTAAAAAATGTACACATGTGGTAAAATGTGTGCATCCTGGTCAACTGACATTGAAGAATAAAAAGGAAAAAAACTGTCTCATGGAAAAGACCTGTACTACAGCCTCATGAGGCAATTTGTGCTAGGTCTGTTAGAGACAAAAAAAGTGGTTTTAGTGATAATTGTGGTGTTAGACATCACAGCAGAGCTCGATTCTTAAATAAAGTGGTACATACCGATAGGATTAACTGAATCATCTCTGCAGTTGTCAGGCATAAAGGAATGAAAGTAAAAAGCAAACCTTCTCTGATGAAACTACATTTGAGAGCAAGATACTTTGTGAATATGGCCATGAAAATACATTCACAATTGTGGGCTGTTATGATGTCAGTCATTGATAAACTGAGTGTCAAAATTGGAGACATGAGACATAGACTAATTGCATTTGAACACTTAAAGAGAGACAATCTTTGTTTAGTGTTTGAAGGGAAGTGGATGCATTTTGAGGATTCTGAAACATATTTCTGGGAGGAAACATACAATGTTCACTATAGTAATGTAACTTTGACATTGGATGTATGTGGCAAAGTTCAGAATATTTTACTTGTGTCAAATGATGAGAATGTCATGAATGATGAAAATGACACTTGTGAAAATATTGCACAACAAAGTCATCTGCTAAGAAATGGCCTTGTGATGTCATGTGCAATATCAGGGAAGAATCATTCCCTGTGATTGCAAAGTTCCTTTTGATAGTCTTAGACACAAAAAGATGTATAAGACACAAACTCTTTGCCACTATTGACAACTTGGGACATTCACTTGCTTGTTTGCAGACTGGAGCATGTGAGAGTATATTCCATCACTTTCGCATGATTGTTGTGCACATCTCTGGCATGCAGAGATTTGTACAACTGTATCATGTAAGATCTGCTGTGAGAGACTTCACGTGTTTTGATTCTTTGCTAAATGATGGAGATGTTGATGGTATCATTGACTTTATTAAAGAATTACACCAAAAAAATAAATTGAGGAAAACTATTGATACCGATGGTAGCATAGATGTGATACAGAGTGGCACAGTGCAAGAGTCACAGTTGCTAAGAAAATTTGAAACTGAGATTGCTAAATTTGAAATCAGCAAAACTCCGAAATATGATATTGTCTGTGTCTCCTGTGAATGACTGTTTTACAAAGAACAGTCCGTTACTATGAATCAGTGCAACATTACATGGTGGAATGAGATGTGGGATCATCTGGTAGCATATTTGCTTCTGAAGACAAACTTTACAGGGTATAGTGTCACTATGCATATACTGTTATTGTAAGATCAAGTGTGACACTTTGCCTTGTCAGTCTGTACTATGTGGCATGGAAGTACAGAAGACCCCTGTAAGGATTGCTGGCTTGAATTTGTTTGACAGAATGTTCCAGACAATGAAGCCATTTCAAATCATTCTGAGACTGAACATCAAAATGTAAGATTTGCCAAAAAAAGAGCTCATTAGGTCATTAAAGGGCTCTATTATGTACCTGCCTCTACCACTGCAAAAGAATGTACACACCATCTCTAGAGAGAATAGTGTTGTCATTCTGGTAAATGGTGTTACAACTAAACCCAAAGCAATATGACAAGACATTGTGAATATTGAAAAGGTCAAGCATGCTTTGGGGTACCTCAAGCAACATAATTCTTTCTATGTGGACATTGACATAGGCACACTTGCTGATTTTCATATGCAAGCTGATATGCCTGAATGTTCAAAGGCCATGATTGAAAAAGTAGAGGTTGCCATACATGATAATGTGTATGAACAATATTCTGTCCATCCTTTGCATGGTAAGAACCCAGTTGTGGATAATATAGATTTGTACCAGATGAAACAGGTAGAGGGTAATCCTGTTAGCATCTGGGAGAGTACACTCAAGGCACATTGCTTTCCAGATCTCTTTCCACATGGTACAGGTGGATGGCTGGATTATCATGATATGTGGGTTCCTAGAGCTGAGTACAGAGCTTCAAGACTTCTGCATTCAGATGGGAAGTTCCACAGAAACATATCATATCTCTTTCATCTTCCGTGGGAGATTGAACTTAGCATTTTGTTTGCAAGCATTGCACAAACATTGTGACTTGGTACAAAATTTACCAATATGACAGCAACACAGTTGATACAGAAATTGGAGAAGAAAGCTGAAATACTACAAGCTAGTCTTTCTTCAATTCTGTCCAGCATGTGTGGTACTAAAGAATATTGGTACAGATGGCTCTCTTAGGTGATGTGTTAATGTAAAGGAGTTTGGTCCAGTGACATGGTTCACATTCAGTTGTGCAAAATACTACTGGAATGACTTGGTTGACCTTCTTAGATGGGTTAACTCAGATGTGGATGGCATACAGAGTATGACTTTTGGTGAGATGTGTTCACTGGATCCAGTATCAGTGTCACAATACTTTCAGCACTGGTTCCAGGCACTCTTATGATTCAGGGGTTCATGCTGGAAGCTGTAACCGAGGGTTGCGAGGGCTGGAAGAGCCTGCCCTTCCCTGGACTCAAATGGAGATCACCCCCCTCCCCCCGGACTGCCGTAGCTGCAGGGGTTCATGCTGGAAGCTGTAACTGAGGGTCACGAGGGCTGGAAGAGCCTGCCTCTCCTGGACTTGAGCGGAGATTGCCCCCCACCCCAGAATGCCATATCTGCAGGGGCTCATGCTGGAAGCTATACCAAGGGTCGCGAGGGCTGGAAGAGCCTGCCCCCCCTAGACTCGAATGGAGATGGCCCCCTGCCCCCCTGGACTGCCATAGGTATGAACAACGAGCGTACAGGAGCAGCACCAGGCTCTTGAACATGGTGTGTTGTTTTAGTGCCAAAGCCTTTATGAAATCTGGACTTCTGACAAAGGACTTTTGCTTCCAAATCTCACATGTGCCTTAAGAGTCGACGCAGCACTGCAGATAGTTTTTTCACATGTATTTCTGTTGCATATCTTACAGTTTCCCTGTGTTTTAATCAAGTTCCTTAAGAGTGTTAGTTACAGATAGTTATATCCTACAGTTGCCTGTAATTTAAACAAGTACCTTTATGCTGATATTTTTCTTTTTACTTTTGCCTGTATTTGTGCACAAGTACCGAAGCCTGCAACTGTAGTAAGAACTGCTGTACTGTTTGGTTTACCACAAATTAACTTGCAATAGACTTCTCTTTTAGACTCTCTCAGTTACTGATAATTCAGTAACCCCATAATTCAGTAACTCTGCTTAACAGTCCTTTGTCCTTACCTTAGCCCCACCTCTAAATCAACACTTAAATCTCTCCCCTCTCTCCTCAGCTGCAGGGGTTCATGCTGGAAGCTGTAACCGAGGGTAGCGAGGGCTGGAAGAGCCTACCCTCCCCTGGACTTGAATGGAGATCACCCTCCACCCTCCGGACTGCCATAGGTACAAACAATGAGCGTACAGGAGCAGCACCAGGCTCTTGAACACGGTGTGTTGTTTTGGCGCCAAAGCATTTGTGAAATTTGGACTTCTGACAAAGGACTTTTGCTTCCAAATCTCATATGTGCCGTAAGAGTTGGCGTGGCACTACAGATAGTTTTTTCACATGTATTTCTGTTGCATTCCCTACAGTTTCCCTGTGTTTCAATCAAGTTCCTTAAGCGTGTTAGTTACAGATAGTTAAATCCTACAGTTGCCTGTAATTTAAACAAGTACCTTAGCGCTGATATTTTTCTTTTTACTTTTGCCTGTATTTGTGCACAAGTACTGAAGCCTGCAACTGTAGTAAGAACTTCTGTACTGTTTGGTTTACCACAAATTAACTTGCAATAGACTTTGCTTTTAGACTCTCTCAGTTACTGATAATTCAGTAACCCCATAATTCAGTAACCCTGCGTAACAGTCCTTTGTCCTTACCTTAGCCTCGCCTCTAAATCAACACTTAAATCTCTCCCCTCTCTCCTCAGCTGCAGGGGTTCATGCTGGAAGCTGTAACCGAAGGTCGCTAGGGCTGGAAGAGCCTTCCCTCCCCTGGACTCAAACGGAGATCACTCCCTTTCCCCCAGACTGCCGTAGGTACAAACAACGAGCGTACAGGAGCAGCACCAGGCTCTTGAACACAGCGTGTTGTTTACCCCACTGGCGCTGCTTGCTGGCTCCGCACTGCCCCCACCACCACCCTTGGTCGGCTCTCTGCTTTATACGTGGAGTCAGGTGTGGTGCAGAACCAATCAGCCCATTCTCTCATTAGCAGCTTATCTGCTATCACCACTAGAGGCCACTACCACTTGCTTGCTGGGACTGTTTAATGCAAGATGCTACTGCTTTTCCTTCCACTATTCCTCCTATCTTTTTCCCTAGCCTATCTCCCCCCAGCAATCCAACCTCAACGGCACCCTGACTGCCCCCCATTACACACTCACTATCTCCCACAACCACTTTCTCACAGCACCTCACAGACAGACCTGGGAAACAGTGGGAACTTGGTGTTACCATCCTTCCTCCCTCCTTTTTCCCTGGGCTAACTGTCCTATAGAACTCAGCATCTTCCGACACTACACCCACCCTTAGCGCACTCCCCCTCCCTCTGCTTGGCCAGACATGCCTGGCACCAAAACCAAAATCTTTCTCACTCTGCTTCTCCTGCTAGCAGGGGACATCGTGACAAACCCTGGTCCCACCCCTCCCTGTCCCCACACTCAAATGAACCTCCCCAAGGGCTTCCGATTACTGCATCTCAACATCTGCAGCTTCCTGAAAAAATTACCAGAACTACAACTCACTGCCCTATCTCTGTGCCCAGACATCCTCATTCTATCAGAGACCTGGCTAAAGCCACACCACATGGACTCTGCTATTGCCATCCCTGGCTATGCAGTGATCAGGCAAGACCATCTAGGCAAGAAAAGGGGGGAGGTATTGCCATGTTTATCTCCTCCAGGCTACGGTTCACCCTGGTCCAAATCCCCACACTGTCACCCCAAATAGAGTCTGTAGTAATCAAACTTGCACTGCCTTACTCTGCCCCGTCTATGTTGCGGGCTCGTACTGCGCCCCTAGTACCCCCCTGCCCAGCATCCTAGAACACCTGGCCTCGCTAAAATCTACAGCCACAGCTGGGGAGCTCCATATCCTTGGCGATTTCAATTTCAACTGGCTAGCTAAAGACGGGGCCAACTACGCACCAAAATAAATGCACTAAACCTCTCCCAGCAAATCTCACAACCCCCCTGGCTAAACCCTAAAACTCCTAACCACTCCCTCCTGGACTGGGCCCTCGCTACCCACCCTCACAGAATCATTAGTGCTGGTCTCCTCCCTGACTCTCTAAATGGCCACCACATGATATACATGGTCAGGAAAGTGCACAGTCCTGCAAAACCCCCCTCTAGGATGATTCTCACGCAGTCGTACAACTCCTTAGTTCTACCTGCGCTCTTATATGACCTGGCTCATATTGACTGGTCCTTCATACCTAAAGCACCCTCGATTGACTACACTTACAAAACTTTTAAGACCAGGTTTCTCACAGTTTGGGATAATCATGCCCCACAAAGGAGCACATGAGTAAGGGGCTCCCACCTTCCCTGGGTCTCAGCCGATCTCATTAGCAGCTGCCACACCAGAGATCAGGCATGGCTCAAACATAAGCTGTCATGCTCCCAAGAATCCCTACAAATATACCGGACCCTCTGCAACTCCTGCACCAAACTGATTCATCGGGCAAAAAAGAGCTACTTCACGTCCGCTTTAAACTCAAACCTCAACCACCCTACAAATTTCTGGAGAACTCTCAAATCCCTCCTCTCTCTCCCATTCAACCTCCAACCCCGACCCTATCCATCCAAGGTTCGACCATCACCAACCCTGGAGAAGTAACGTCTGCCTTTAATACTTTCTTCACTAGCTGTGCAGCGTCTCTCCTATCCAATCACCCGCACACGCCTCATCCACAGCATGCATCCCACTGCAATCTCCAAACTCCACACACGGCCCCAGTTTCTCTTTCCACCCAGTCACCCTGGCCAAAGTGCTGCAAGTACTGACTTCACTCAACCCTAACAAAGGTAAATGTCCATCTGGCCTGGACGCCAAATTTCTTCACTTTTCTGCTCCCGCTATAGCTGTTCCACTAGCCGATCTTCTCAACCTCTCTTTCTCCATGGCCAAAATCCCAGCCAATTGGAAGCATGTGACTGTTATCCCCCTTCCTAAGGGCAGAGATCCCTCTATGCCGGGTAATTATCGACCCATCTCCCTTCCTCCAATTCTGGCTAAAATACAGGAACACCTCACACTCGCCCAACTTTCCCATTTCCTAGACACAACCTCTTTTTTCACCCCTTATCAGTCTGTTTTCCAAAAGTCTCACTCTACCATCACCTTCCTACTAAGACTCACCTATGACATCCTATCTGGAATGGACAAAGGGCATATCACCTCAGCCATTTTCATTGACCTGGCCAAGGCTTTTGATACTGTCTCCCACCCTAAGCTACATACAAAATTAAATGGGGCTGACCTCTCAGGCCATGCCACTAGCTGGTTTCATGCCTACCTTGTAGGCAGATATCAATCCATGAAAATTGGCCCTCACATCTCTTCCCCCCTTCCAGTCACTATCGGGGTCCCCCAAGTGTAAGTCCTGGGACCTCTCCTTTTTTCAGTATTCCTAAATGACCTCCCACAGGCCTGCACACTATCATCCATCCAAATGTATGTGGACGACACCATACTGTATGCTTCCGGACTGTCCACTGGAGCAGTATCAAATGTGCATCAGTGGGATTTCAATGCCATACAGAATTGGTTTATGTCAAACCAGCTATCCCTAAATACAAAAAAAAAGTCACACTCACCTTCGGGTTGCATTCTCGACTCTCCTGCCTAGCATCACGCCCTTCCTTCCATACCCTAGATGGGACCTCCCTTGAGTTCTGCACTTCTTTCAGATACCTGGGAGTCTGGCTTGACCAATACCTGCATTTCTCCACCCATATCAAATCCTTACACAATAAGATGTACCAGAAACTTGGTGCTCTATATCGTAATAAGGACTGTATGCCCAAACAGGTCTGGAGGGATATTGTTCAAAAAATTATCCTCCCTACACTTGACTATGGCGACGTAGTATATGACACCACACCCCAATCTAACCTGGCCAGCCTAGACACTCTTTTCCACTTCTTCTGCCGTTTCATCCTTGACTCACCCCCCAATGACCCACCACTGTGAACTGTACAGGGACCTAGCCCTGCCTTCACTCACAACTGGCAGACAGATCCACTGCTCCAGAGTCATCACCAAATTCTGGTCACAGTCCCTTCCCCCTTATCTAGCATCTGCCATATTGGCTCAGCCCTCCCCTACCTACTCACTTAGAAGCTCCAACTCAAGGCTTCTCCAAGTCCCTTTCATGCATACCTCAGCGGGTCAATCGGCTTTCAAATATCACATGCCTAAACTATGGAATGACCTGCCAGCTTATATCAGGAGCTCCACAAGCCCCGGGCATCTCAACCCACTTCTCTACGCTCACTTCTCCACCATATGCACATGCTCACAGTAGCCATAAGAACAAGCCCACAATTTTCCGGGTAACAGGCAGACATGACAAATCTCAGCTGCTACACTGTAAGGTCTGCTTACTACTTGTCTGTATTAAATGCATAACTAATAAATAATTTGTCCTCATTGTCAGATGCCCTGCAGCCCTCTGGCAACTAACTCTGCTATACTATTGTAATACCTATGCTGTATTTTGTAATGCATCTTATGTCTCATCATTGTATGTTGAAATGCATGATTTTGTCTCACCATTGTATCTACCTATTACTGTATAAAAAATGTATGTACAAATCAATGTTTCCCTATTCCCCACTCCCCCAGGTCATGTCTGGAAATGAGTGGTTCTCCGTTCAGTACGCCTGCCTGGTTAAACTCTTAAATAAATAAATACTGTCCAAAACTAATCCACCTCTTGATATCGTTGATCATTATTTTTGGAGGATGGAATACCAAGCACGTGGAGCACCCCACATACACATGTTGCTGTGGATAAATGATGCTCCACTAATTGGTGACAGTGATGAAGCTGATATTCTAAGCTTCATCATGAGGTATGTAACATGTCAGATTCCTGACAAGTGTGACAGCCCAATGCTCTGGAAGTTGGTACAGTAATTTCAGTGACACTTGTGCAGAAAATACTGTTGCAGAAAGGTGAAAAACAAAGGGAACTGGTACACAAGGTGCTGGTTTGGATTCCCAAGATGAGTGTGTATGAGTGCATGTCTGAATTATATCTTCTCTGCTATGCATCATCATCTGAAGGTTAAATCCACAAAACGGGTATATGAGCTGCCTCGTAGGATGTCAGAAGTATACATCAATGATTACAGCCCTCCTCTGTTGTTGATGTGGCAGGCCAACATTGATGTGCAGTATGTTTTTGACAATTCAATGGCTCTGGTGAGATATGTAACTTCATACATCACTATCATGAGCAAATCTGCTTCCAAGAACTCTGGGAAGACTTGTATAACTGCAACAGATCTATCTCTTCTAGACTGTGGTCACTTGGATTGAGAACTCTGTCACACCATGAGTGTGAAGCATATGAGGCTAGTGACCATCTTACAGGTACCTGTCTGTATGGCAAGTCTGAGTCCATTCATTATTTTAATGTTAACTTTAAAGAGAATAGACATCGTGTCCTTAAAAGTCATGATGAGATTGAAGACCTTGCTGCAACCAGACCAACATCTACAAACATACAGAAGAGCAACTTGATTGATAACTACTATCCACACTGCCATAGTGCAATGGATGATTTGTGTTTGTTTGAGGTTGCTCAGTGGTATGACTACAAATGGGGTGTTCCTTCGGATCCTGAGAAGAGCATGTACGAGGTGTCACATCTAGCTGGCTCTCTGGTGAAGAGGCGTAAACTGTGGTTGATTGACCACTGTAAACTGAGCTAGACAACAACAAAAGGAAAAGAGCACTTCTATTTCTGTTTAAGCCTTGGAGAGAGAAGAGAAGTGTGAAAGGTGCATGTGACACTTTTGAAGAGCAGTTCAATTTGAGCTATGGTTCTTTCAAAAGTGAAGTGTCGACTACATATATAAAGAGACTGGACCTTGAGAAAGAGCAACTTGAGAAAGCAAGGCAACAACAGGAAGATGATATTCCAGGCAACTCACATGACATGGTTGATCCTGAGGGTGAAGGAGCACTTGGTGCTCCATTGCCTGCAAATGACCCAACTGTGTGGATGTCAGAGATAGCAAGTGCTATGCAGCAAAGCATGCACTTCACTGACACATCAGTCAACACTGTAGATGAAATGAAGGTTCACCAACAAGTTGTCTATGCCGCAGTGATGCATGCTGTTGAACATGATGTGAGTTACCATAAAAAGGAATGTTTCTGTGACAAATATATGCCAATCAGGATGTTTGTCAGTGATGCTGCTGGCACTGGCAAAAGCTTTGTGAATGAAGCAATAAGTGCAAGAGTATGTAGACTTACTGACACACCAACATCTGTCATAGTATCTGCTCCAACTGGCCTAGCAGCTTACAACATAGGTGGTGTTACTCTCCATAGGCTGTTTAGACTGGCAGTTGAACATGGCAAAACTGGAGAGTACAGAAAGATGTCTTTTGAAGTTGCAAGTGAGCTGAGGTCCATGTTTGACAAAATGGAGTTACTAATTATTGATGAAATCAGTATGGTTTCCAAAATTCTTCTTACATACATTCACCTATGTCTACAGGAGATAGTGGACAGTGATGATGATGTACCATTTGGTGACAAAAACATTGTTGTCTTAAAATATCTTCTCCAACTGGTTACTGTCAATGGCCAACATGTCTTCTCTACTCTTAGAAACATAGAAACATAGACTTTGATGGCAGATAAGGACCGCTTGGCCCACCTATTCTGCCCATTTCCCTACCTACAGGATAAGCTGCAGATCCTAGTTAACCAACAGCCTATTTCTTCTTATTCCCCACAATAATTGCCTTATGTCTGTCCCATGTATTCTTGAATTCTCCCACAGTTTTAGTCCACACAACCTCCTCAGGAAGGCTGTTCTATGTGTCCACCACCCTCTCTGTGAAAATAATACTTCCTCACATTGCCTCTGAACTGCCCCCCCATCTTTAAATTGTGTCCCATTGCTCTTGCACATCTCTTTTTCTAAAAGATGCTACCCTCTTGGACTTTGTTGATTCCACTGAGGTATTTAAAAGTTTCTATCATGTCCCCCTCTCCCTTCTTTCCTCAAAGGTATAAATATTAAGCTCCTTTAGTCTCTCCTCATATGGCTTCTCTTGCAAACCATGCACCATTTTAGTTGCCCTCCTCTGGACTGCCTCTATCCTGTCTATGTCCTTGTGGAGATGGGTCACCAGAACTGGACACAATACTCCAGATGGGGTCCCACCAACTCTCTGTACAGAGGGATAACAACTTCCTATTTTCTGCTGGTGATGCCTCTCCCTTTACATCCCAGTATACCCCCAGTTCTCCCTACTGCTTTCTTACATTGCTTGCTAACCTTAAGGTCATCTGATATGATTACCCCAGGTCCCTTTCCATTTTTGTTGTTATTACTACCTCCTCCCCATTGTGTAATCTTCCCCTGGGGTTTTGTTTCCCAGGTGCATTATTCTGCACTTCTTTGCACCAAATCCAAGCTGCCATACTTCTGATCATTCCTCCAACCTTGCCAAGTCCCTTCTCATCCTTTCCATGCCTCCTTTAGTATCAACCCTGCTGCAGATCTTTGTGTCATCTGCAAAGAGGCATACTTTTCCTTCCAGTCCCTCTGCAATGCCACTTATAAAGACATTAAAAAAGACTGGACCCAGTACTGAACCATGCAGTACAACACGAGTAACCCCTCTTTCTTCAGAGTGGACTCCATTTACAATTACCTTCTGTGTCCTGTTGCCCAGCCAATGTTTTACCCATGCTACCACCCTGGGACCCACTTCTGGGCTGGTTAATTTGACTATTAATCTTTTGTGTGGGACTGTGTCAAATGCCTTGCTAAAGTCTAGGTAGGCCATGTCCACAGCCCCTCCCTGGTCTACTACTTTGGTCACTCAGTCAAAGAAATCAATTAGATTTGTCTGACATGACCTTCCCTCTGTGAACCCATGCTGCCTTGGGTCCTCTGCCCCACTGGCCTCTAGGTACTCAACAATTATTTCCTTCAAAAGTGATTCCGTCACTTTCCCTACCACAGAGGTCAAACTGACAGGTCTGTAGTTTCCTGCCTCTGTCTTGGTCCCACTTTTGTGAAGGGGAATCACATCCACCTTCCTTCAGTCCTCAGGAACCACACCATCCTCCCATGATTTGTTAAAAAGGGTAGTCAGTGGTTTCACTAGTTCTCACCTTAATTCTTTTAGAATTCTTGGGTGAATTCCATCAGGCCCCATTGCTTTGTCCACGTTCAGTTTTAGAAGTTCTTTCAGAACCTTTTCTTCTGTGAAAGGACTGGGACCAACCCCCTATCAAGAGTGCTTCTGTTATTTGGATTAGGCACCTCCGCCTCCTCCTCTTTTGTGAATACTGAGCAGAAATTTTCATTCAGTAGCCTTGCTTTTTCACTGTCCCTCTCTACCCACCCACTGCCCATTCTATTCAGCCTCACTATCCCTCCCTTTGTCTTTCTACACTCCCTGATGTACCTATAAAAGGTTTTAGCCCCCTTCTTAACCGAGTTGGCTATCTTTTCCTCAGTTTGGGCCTTTGCTATTCTGATTTCCCTCACTGCTTCCTTCTGCCTTAACTGGTACAGCTGTCTGTCCTGCTCCTTCTGTGTTTCCTTATACTTCCCTGACTTTCCCTGCCACCTCTTTTGAGAACCACAGTGGCTTTTTCCTTCATTTTGATTTGTTTATTTGCTTGACACAAAGGTCTGTTGCCTCTGTGATGGCAGTTTTGATGTTTCCCCATTGTTGCTCTACCCCTCCTTCTGGTCTGTTGCTAGTGCTTTTCTAAGGCACTCTTCCATCTTGCCAAAGTCAGCCCTCCTGAAGTCCAGTACCCTCACTTTTGTATGGCTTGATTCTGTAGTTGAGTTTATCATGAACCACACTGTTTGATGGTCACTTGTTCCCAGATGGCAACCCACTTCTAGATCTGAGATCCTCTCACTGTCCCCATTTGAGAGTATGAAGTCTAAGATTGCTCCCTCATGATTGGGTTCTGAAACTAGCAGTCTGAGACATGCCACCTGTAGGGCATCGAGAATGGCCTTGCTCTTGGATGTGGCTGCAGCTAATGTGCTCCAGTTAACATCTGGCATATTCAGGTCTCCCATCAACAGTATCTCCCCTTTCTCTGCCATCCTAAGAATGTCTTCTATCATGTCCTTGTTCATTCCCTCCGCCTTACATGGGGGTCTGTATACAACTCTCTGAGATTGTAGTGCATCCCAAAGTTGACCTTCTCTCCTCCATGTTTATTCTTTTGTTCAGTTGCTTTTATCCTTCCTTTACATGAGAGCTACTCCTCCCCCTCTTCTCCCCTCCCTGTCTCTCCTGTAGGTTATGTACCCTGGTATGTTAACATCCCAGTCATGATTCTCTGTGTACCTTGATTATGTGACTGCTACAATATCCAGGCATCCCTCTTCCATCAAGGCCACCAGTTCAGGGAGCTTGTTGCCCAGACTACGGGCATTGGTACTCATTAAATTCCATTTCCTTATGGCCTTACTCCTTTTTGCCCCATCCCTGTCCTTATTGCCTTTGTCACTTTCTCCATTTACCCCTGCCCTTCTCCCTATCGACATCTCTGTCTCAGTGTTTACCTCACTTACTACCCTGATTTGTTTTGGGGGGCTAGGATTTCCCTGTTCCTTTCCAGTTCCCCCCCCCTTGCTAGTTTAAATGCTTGCCAATGAAGCATTTAAACCTATCACCTAGGATCCTTGTTCCCCTCCTGGAGAGATGCAGCCCATCATGGCAGTATAGGCCTACATCACTCCAGGTGGACCCCCAGTCCCCAATGAAGCCAAATCCCTGAGCTCTGCACCAGTTTTTCAACAACTGATTGAATCCCATGGTGTGGAGCACCCCAGCATCACCTACGCCATAGAAGGGCAGCACCTCCAAGAAGGTTACCATGCGTGCTACTTGTCTAAGGCCCCTTGCCAACTCCACAAACTCTTCCTGCACTGCTCTGATCCCTTTCTTAGCCAGGCCATTTGTCCCTAGGTGGACAATGGCATCCATCTCCCTCCCCTGTGCAGCTGCTATGGTGAACCTGAGGATTTGCTCCCTGTTCCTCCAAGCCATGGCACAGGCAGGCACCTTACCTCCCTCTCCCATTCCTCCCCCAGTTCTACCTTCCTAACAATATAGTCCCAGTAGAGAAGTCCAGTCACACAGCACTCCTTCCTCCTGGTGTTCTCTGCCAAGTCTCTCTTTCAGTGGAGGAAACTAGGAAAACCATTAGGTGTATAGGTGGAGTTAATCTCTGGGAGTTCTTCTGTTATGTTGAACTGTTCCAGAATATGAGACTGAGAGGTGATATGTCTTATAAAGCATTGCTTGATGAAGCTAGGATTGGTAGCTTATCAGCTTCTCATTTACAAATGCTAGGAGAACACATTATCAGCGCAAAAGAGATATCTATGCAGTAAGCATGCAAGCTATTTGCACAGCTGCAGAGCGGTGGACAACATATTGTGTGATTGTTGCTGAGACTAAAACAATGTGCTGGTTCAACCAGATCATACTACAAAGAGAACAACAACCAATTGTTACACTTACATCACTTAATGCAATTGATGGTGTTAGTCTAACATGTACAATGGTAACAAAAATAGTTGAGTGACTGAAAGAACTCATAGCTGATATGTCATGAACTGCTGGCTTGGAAGCTGTGTTAACACTATGCAAATTGCACGTGCTATGCTGTGAAGAAATCTTGATGTTGATCGTGGGCTGGTTAATGGAACATTGTTGACTTTCAGTACAATGCACAGAGCACATTTGTTAAATTGGTTATGATCAAATTTGACAACCTTCACAGTCCTTTTCCCATAGACAGATCCAATGTCAAGTTTCAGACTGTGAAGGATATCCATGTGACGCATATGCAGTTTCCACTGTGTCTTGCTTATGCTGTGTCCATTCACAAATCACAAGGATTTAACCTTGCTAGTGCCATTGTTGACATAGGAATGGGAATCTTCAAGGATGGCATGGCATATGTTGCTTTGTCATGAGTCAGATCTAATTTTGGTGTGCATATATTGAACCTTGAGGAGAATAAGGTATGTGCTGATGTGAAATGTATTGGGGAATACAACCACCTATGTACACTAAACCAACCAACCACAACTCTGATTCCTGTTCCCAGATATATCCCCATGCGAGATGTACCAATGGACACAGCACATAAGTTGAAAAGGAAACAGAGTAATACTTTAGTTTCTTCACCATCTACTGCACGTGGTAATCAGTCGCTTGCTGATCAAGTCAGGTCACCATCTGCAAAAAAGTGCATTGGTCTTGAGAGACTGCCGATCTTTGACAATAGCACTAGAGTGAACTGCTATGCCAATGCTGCAGTGCAAGTTTTTTTGCATATGCCAGAGTTTGTTCACCTATTGAGTGTTGCGAAGTCCAACAACTCTTTTTGATGTGTTGAAAAGAGTTATAAGAGGTAGTCAAGAACAAGCACCTAGTTTGCAGAGCTTAACTCCTCTGTGGCTTACTGTGTCCAACTATCCTGGACTGAGGATGTTTGCTGATAATGCCCAACAGGATGTGACTGAATTCTGATAGGTGTGATGAATAGCTTGGCTGACAATGGAATTCCACTTAAACAGCACTTCACAGTTAATTATGTGTGCAAGTACACGTGTTTGTTATGTGGACACATAGAGTCTCAGGCAACTAATGGCATGCTATGGCTATCTGTCTATGTTCCTGAAGAAACATCTGCTAAGTTTTGTAGATTGTTTAGGAGTGTTGCCACTGATTGTCAGTGTCGCAGATGTGGCCAGAGTACTGTCTGTTCTTTGAGGGTGGGTGGGACTTCAGTTCATACATCATCATTGTGCTTCAGCGATTCAACTCTCAAGGCATGACAGTTACCACAACTATTACTGATTTCATTGCTGGAAGAACTATATTCTCAGGCACTCAGTTTGACACACATGCTATCATTTTCCATCATGGACCTTCTATAGAGTCAGGACATTATGTCACATGGTGTAGATTTAGAACTGGATGGGTGGACTGCAATGATACAGTGTGCAGGTTCCATGTGATAATAGCGACCACCAAAGGGCAATCACTGTTATGGTGAAGTCTGAGTACCAAAAATCAATTTCAGAGCTCTGACTCCCTGGTGCACAAGAAAAAGGCACCAGGGACTTGCATTTTTTTATGTTTATGTGGGGGGCTGTGCCCCCTACACCCCTACTAAAAAATTCTCAACTCCAGGGGGATGCACGTTGGGAGGAAAAGTAGGCTGGGCACAACAAAACTGAATCTGTGCCCAGACCCAAACCCAGCATCTTAGCCACCATAGCTGTTAGCTGACCCACTACACCATGAGGCCAGCTCAGCAGCCTACCTCAGCATCACCCCTGATATCCTATCCTACCCCTTGCTGAGCATTCTCGCTCCCCACTGCATGCATACCTGCAGCATTCTCTCTCCCACCCACCCCATGCGCTTACCTGTATCAACTTCCTGTCACTATGGTTGCCAACCCACACCATCCAGTTGCTGTAGCTGCCCAGTAGCCACTGTGCCATGTGCCATGATTGAGTTACCCTTTCAGGGGTCATTCAATCATGGTCGTGCACATCACAGTATATCCAGTGTGCACTATGAGAGAACAATTACCGAGGAATCTAAAGGATGCATATGTAATCATTCTCCATAATGTAGATAATGCTCAATGCATTGAGGAGTGATTTTTTGATTGGAAACCTACACAACGCCAAGACATGCTCCACATTGGTTGGCATTATATGTATTTCACCTCTGTTTACAGACTGCACAATGTGAAGGAGGATAGTATGTGTGCCATCATTAAATACATTCATAACAATATATAACTTTTGTAGTGAATTGTTATCTGTTATGAGCCCACAATATGTATTTTGATCAGTGGGTCTGTTGTAACCTGGAAGTAGTGCTGTGAAACTTTTACAGACTGTATTCCAGTTGCTATGAAGCATGTCGTGTTTGCTGTGATTAGTAGTAGTACTGGTGGAGGACCACAAGAACAGTATGATAATTTTGGTGTTTGTATGGTCTGTTATTGAGACAGATTTAACACTCATGTGTGTCCATAGCAAATTCATTTGAAGGCTACTAACAGTTAAAGCTGGTATGTCTTTTATTGTTATGTTATACATAAGTAACCTTGAGGTACTTAATAACATGACTGCCACGAGTACAGTCTAAGCAGACTTGAGGCAGCTGGGCAGCACTTACGTGACAGCATATAAGTAATATCTTGGTACATGTAGTTGAAAGGTGCTGATTCATTACATATCTTTGTCTTTAAGTATGATATGTGTTTCAGAATAATTCCTGTAATTGCTTATCTATCTGCATACAAACAAGGTGTCTGCAACTCATGAAGTATGTAGTGGTCTTGATTTATCACTGTGACACCTGCGGATAGGAATTCCCATTGTGATACTGTATTTCGTATCTTGTGTTGATTGTGTTGTTACATTCAGAGGAGTAACAAACAGTAGAACACTCTCTTTGTATATCTCAGCTGTTATTGAGTGACATGACAAACTGTTATCTGCTCATTGCAAATAGATTTGCAACTTAGTATCACGTAAAACTATTATGTCTTTTCCTATTATACTGTACATGACTGACCTTGATGTTTTTACTTATGAGACTGGCATCAGCATAGTCCAAGCAGACTTGAGGGAGCTGGCCAGCAATTATATGTCAGCAAGTAAGTTATATCTTGGCACATGTTGTGATATGATTATGAACTGTTCTATGGCTTTGTCTTTGATAATGTCATTGGTTCATGCTAATATGCAATCCTAACACCATTGATGGCTGTGTGATATCTTCCTCAAATTGAAATATTGATTCACAAGACATGACTGCACAAACCACCAAAATATGACTCAGTGTTGTAACTATGTAAATACTACTGAAACTGCGCTGAGTGGTAGCACACAGATGCTGCTTTAATTTTTATTTTATTTGAAAGAAAATTCTTATTGTGCATGTTTTGTATGAATATTGTGTTATGTAAGTATCTGTAGCATTTAATGTATTTGCATTACAATAAATGTTGTCCAGCACATTCATGCTGCAAAAAAAATATATATATATATATATATATATATACACACACACACATATACATACACACACACACACTCACATATGCATATCTGTATAGGTGTATATAATGTATATTTGCATGTATATGTAGATTTGCACAATTACTGCCTTTTGTTGTACAGAATGCTAGTTGTACGCATCTGTACCACAATGTACACAATTGGTGTGTTCCTGATCTTTTATAGGATCGCCTTCATTGAGGGGTCAGATGAGGAATTTTCCAGTTTAATGAATATTTACTTAAATTCTGCAGGATGTGATTTTGAAATTCCAGCTATATTTTACGTATATGCTGTGTACTGTCAGGTGGTTACATGGACTGTACATTTAGTATAGGAGTACATTTTGCCAGTTTACAATGTATGCCTTATATGGTGTCTGATGTAGTGACAGTGTAGCGATTTCTATAAATAATCAGTCACTACAACAATATATATACACTGTACTATTTGTGTTCTTGCTATACGTACAAAACTAACATTTATGATTGTATCTGTATTGCACTTTGAGAAGTGCAGAATCTTTCTGCACTCTTTGTTATGCATGTTTTGATGCAGTGTGCCACAGTTATTGACATGTATTGCATGACAACAAAATGAATACTTAACTGTGGTTTCCAAAGCCTGTCCTTTTTAAAAAGGTTGTCTAGTTCTTTTTTTGAAATTCAACATCTTAATTGTTTTTAAAATGACAGAAAGTGATATCAATATAAAGCTGAGTCGAGACATAGAACACCCCCAAAACCAATAGAGTGGAAAAGACACCAGAAAATTATTAGCACAAATAAACAAAGAACAGAAATAACATGCTGTTTTACCCGCCCCCCTGCCCCTCTCCTAGTTTCCCTCTCTCTCCCCCTGGGGTGTGCCTTTTTTATTCTTTATTATGTATCCAGCATGCTAAGGAAGTAACAAAAAAGAAAATTGGCAGCACAACAACACCAGATTTCAAAACGACAAATAGAAGAGAACAACAAGGATAGTAAAAACCTGACTAGTCAGAGGTAAGTATTGAGTGGGACTTAGTGCAAATATAGTGGATAAAGCTAGCCCCATTTCAGGTGGAAAGAGGTCATACAGTTCCTGGAGCTTGCTATTAACTTTTCAGTGTTTAAACAAAGAGACATTCCCTTAATCCATTCAGCATACGATATGACCAACTGGTCCATCCAGTGTTTAAGAACCAACCTCTTAACTACCATAGAAATTAAAGCCATGTGGAATCTGCGCTCCCGAACTTTAATTTTAGAGAAGGTTCCTAGAATACATATCTCGATAGTAAACAAATCGCTCAAACCCAAGAGTGGGTCTAACTTGGACTGGATTGTGTTCCATAAGGGAGCCACTTTATCACAGTGCCAAAGAATATGTATTAGGCTCCCTTCAGCTGTCCCACACTGCATGCAACTATTCAAGGGTAGTCTACCTAGCTTGGTCAACTTAACAGGTGTATAATAAAGATTATTTAAAATGTGATATTGGATTAACCTGTGTCTATCTTGAGTAAGGTATCTGTGCAGGTGCACCCAAATCTGCTTCCAGACCTGGGAGAAGTCTGGTAGGAAGGATAACCAGATCTTGGCCCCAATAAGTGCGTTAGGGTGCTTGCTTTCCAGTAGAAAAGAGTAAATTTTAGAAATACCATGGGGATTGATTGCATGTTCCTGTATCCGGTCTAAAAAGGGCCTAATCTGGGCCGGTCTGAACATAGTCCCAAAAGTGGAGACAATAAGGTGTCTCAGCTGAAAGATTCTGAATATATATTTCTGAGGAATATTCAGGTTGGTCCTTATATCAGATGATGAAAGAAGGGAGTCATGAGAAAACAAGCTTTCCACCGGGGAATCCTGTAATTGAGGAAGCCAGTCTGGGGAAAGCAGGGAGCCTCCTATTTTAATGTTGGGGTTTGAAGTGAGAGATTGTGTCATATCTTTTTTGGGTGAAATGTTGAAGAAGTTCCAGCACTGGGTCAAGACCTTTATGGAGACCCCTATAGCTGAGCTTTGTAAAGAAGGAGGTAGCGCAGAGGTGGTGCAATAAAAAACTCTAACTGAATGGAGACTATGTATGTCTAGTAGTCTCCTCTCTAGCTGTAACCAGATGGGCAAATATGAGTCAGGCCTAACCTCAAGCCATCTCCCTATTTTAGACAGGTGACTCGCCCAGTAATATAGCATAAAATTGGGAAGGCGGAGTCCACCTCTCTCCTTGGGTAGATTAAGTCTGAGAAAAGCCCATCTGGGATTCTTGCCTGGCCATATAAATTTGGACAAGGTCGAGTGGAGCTGCTGGAAGTAGGTTATTGGGAGCCAAATATTCAGTAAATTTAAAGGGTAAAAAATACGGGGCAGAACATTCATTTTAATAATACTAATTCGACCCCATAAAGACAATGGGAGAGTGGACCATCTTTGAAGATCCTGCTGTATCTTCACCAGCAAGGCATCCAAGTTAAGTTTCCTGAGAGTCTCTGGGTCTCTGGTAAAATGTATACCTAAATCTTTAAATGAGGAGGAGGACCATTTCATACCGAAGTGGGTAAAGTTGACATGGAGAGTGGAAGCATTTAATGGAAATATGACAGATTTGGATAGATTCAACTTATAATTAGCCACTTGGCCAAATCTGTCAATAATCTGCAAGGCATGTGTTAAGGAGGATTCTGGGTTAGCCAGATGTAAAAGAATGTCATCTGCATACGCTGATAGAGTCAAGGATTGCTGGTAAACTGAGCAACCTGTGACCTGGGGGGAGTTCTTAATGCTGAATAGCAGGGGTTCCAAATACAGACTAAACAAAAAGGAAGAAAGGGGACATCCTTGTCGAGTACCGGTAAATAGCGAAATCCAAGAGGAGAAGACCCCATTACAATAAATTCTAGCAGTGGGAAATTTATATACCATTTGAACCCAATGGATAAAAGTTTCCGAGAAGCCCATTCTCCTGAGAGTGGCCCAGAGAAATTCCCAGTGTACTCTGTAGAAAGCCTTTTCTGCATCTAGTGAAACTAGGGCCATAGGCACCTGGGATTCTTGGGCCACCTGAAGAATGTGCGTGAGAGTTCGCAAATGATCAGCAGGGGATCTACCTTGGACAAACCCCACTTATTCGGGACTCAACAAATTGTTCCAAACCTGTTTAATTCTAAGGGAGAGTGTTTTGGTTAAGATTTTAATGTCATAATTTAATAGTGATATCGGGCGATAGCTGGTAGGTTCCCTCTGAGGTTTGTCTGGTTTCAGAATCAGAATAATCATAGCATCAAATAAAGTAGGGTCTAGGGAATCAGAAGTGAATAGAAAGTTAAATAAATTCAAAAGAAGGGGGGCTAGCTCTTTACAAAAAACTTTATAGAAGTTAGAAGGAAAGCCTTCAGGTCCAGGGGTTTTGTCCAGTGTTAACCCCTTGATCGCCTCCTTGACTTCAGCCAAAGTGATAGGGGAAATTAGAGCTTCTGATTGATGGACTTGTAGGGAGGGGAGCTGCAAATCATCCAAAAATTGTTCAATACAGAGACAGGAGGGTTGAGAAGGGCTCTTGCTATATAAGTCCCGATAGAAGGACTCAAAAACCTGAGAAATATCTCGAGGGGAGGTCTTAATAGAGCCATCTGGGGAATACAGGGCAGGAATCAACCTCAAGCGTTCAACTTCCCTCAGTCTAAAGGCTAGCATCCTGCCTGGTTTCTTGCCTTGGTCCAGATACCGGGCTTTGGTTTTAAGGATGGCATACTCTGCCTTTTCCCTTAACAGGTCTGTGTATTCATTCTGAAGTTTCAGTAAAACTTCTAAATCGGATTGGCAAGAGGAGGAGAGTAAGTTATTTTCGGCCAGCCTAATTTGGTTCGACAACCAGAGAACTCTAGCCTCTCTTTGTTTTTTCCTTTTGGACGCTAATTTAATAAATTTGCCCCTGATAAAGCATTTCAGGGAACACCAAAGTAAGTCTTCCCTAGTTGTGGAACCCGCATTGAAGCTTATAAAATCAGAAATCCACGACCTGACATGGGAAACAGTACCCTCCTCTTTTAGGAGCTGTGTATTTAGTTTCCATGAGGTATCTCTATGAACACTCGAAGCAGAGGAAATCGAGATCCATACCATGGAGTGGTCAGAGATGACTACTGGCTCGATTCCTGACAACTGGATGCCTTGCAGTAGAGTAATACTAGTTAAAATAAAGTCAATCCTGGACCATGAATGGTGGACTTGTGAACAGAATGAGTAGAATTGGTCAGAGGGATGGAGCAGCCGCCATGGGTCACATAAACCCAGTAGGTCCATGAAGTCCCTCAGAGCAAGTTGAGAGGGGGAGAATGGTTTTAATGGTCTATAAGTTTTATCCAGATCTTGCAATGGAGCAATATTCCAGTCACCACCGAGAATTAAGGAGGAAGGTAGCAGTCCACTCAACCTGTCAGCCAGTCTCATCAGAAATTCTGGGTCCCCTCCCACTGGGCTGTAGATTGCTCCTAAAATCACCCCAACATTGTTGAGCAAGCCTTTAACAATAACAAATCTCCCTTCTTGGTCTTTCAGACATTCCTCTGCCAGAAGTGATACATGTCTTTTCACCAGAATAGCCACCCCCCTGCTAGATGATGAACCACAAGAAGCAAAAATTTGAGAGAGAAGCCCTGGTGGCGTAATGCAGTAATTTCTGAATCTATAAGATGGGTTTCCTGCATCAAGAGAATATCAACATTTAAAAGGATACAGTGTTTGAGAACCTGATACCTCTTGGACACTTCTCTGACACCTCTGACTTTCCAAGTTGCAATTTTGATTGGCAGCAAAGTCATATGTTGATTTGTTTGATAACAGAGTGAACATACATCCTTAGCCAACTAAACCAACCAGAAAGGCACACACCCCCACTTCCACCAACCACGGAGACTGAGCTCCACTGAAACCATCTCGTCTCAACCAGCATGAAACAATAAATAAAGACATGAGGAAACTTTAACCTTACTACATTGAAATCAGACCATGAAATCAGTGAGCCCGAGTTATAAACAGAAACCCCCACCCCCACAAACCCCTTGAACTATATAGAAAAGGTCCCCCCATAGAGACAAGGACAATTTTGGAATCATTTAGAGCAGGTATGGGGGACCCAAACCTATAGGCACAACTTCAATGGGAGGCAAAATCTAGACTTAGGTAGAAATAACTGTATGGTAGACTGTAGTTGGGTACAATCAGGAGTATCAAATAAGGACCAGAATACCCAAAATCGCTATGCCTGCCAGGAAGTGTGTCCTGCCCCCCTTTCCCTGGTGTGCTATGCAGTTTCCTTGAGCTAGCTCCAACTCAGAGCCCCCCACCCACCTCCCGCCTAGAGATGACGAGATAAAACCCCAATGTAAACGACATCGGGAATTAAGGAATTGGCAAAACTTCAAAGATTAGGCAGACTCACTAACTGCCAGGGCTTGAGAAGATGAGGAGACCTTGGCCTGCCATTAAATAGCCCAACCTACTTTGGTCGAAGCCGCTACTCCAGGGAGCTTCATTCAGGCCGCTTGAGGAGTTAAATCCAGTGTTCCCAAGAGTGAAAACTGCCGGGAGTTTACTGCTCCCAATAGCATGCCTTCAGATCTTGGGCATTACTGGCCTTGTGAGAGCAGGGAAGTAGCGGGGGGATTGAACAATTGAAGGACCCATAGGTCCAACTCTCAAAGCGGCCAGTGGGAACACCTGCTGAACAAAAGTTCCCCCCCCCAAACACCTCCTAAGACGCGCGTAAGCCTCTCCGAGGCAAAACCAGGCCTAGAAGGCCTCACGCAGGCCTACCCGACCCATACAGTTCAGCCCCAAGGCAAAAGGAGAAAACAGGAGAAGAGAAACAACCACAGGTAATAATATACTCGAGAGAAACATAAAAATCACTAGAGTTCAGTCTTTTCTGGTAAAAGTTCATCCAGACTTAAACAAGTTTGGCATCTGATGGCTAGGTCTGTGGCTGCTTGCTCCGGAGATTCGTAGGAGATCCATGCCCCGTCAATCATCACTTGTAGTTTAGCTGGGTAAATCATTTTAAAGTGAACACTTGCAGCTATCAGCTTGCTGACCATGGGATGGAAAGCCGCCCGCTTCTGGCGCATTTCGAAAGGGAGATCCTGGGCTATTCGCAGCTTGGAGCCATTCCACAATATGGCTTGAAGCTCTCTAGATTTAATAAGCATATGTTGTTTTTCCACGAAACTGAGAAACTTCACAATGATCGGCCTTGGGGGGGCTCTGGGTGGAGGCTTTGGTCTAAGAAAGCGATGGGCCCACTCTAAGTGGTACTGAGGGTTTAAGGGGGACGGACCAACAGTCTTGCTGAAGAATTTCTGAAGAAAGGTAATGGTGTCAGACCCTTCCTCATTTTCAGGTAGCCCCAAAAGCAGCAGGTTGTTCCTCCTGCTTCTCCCCTCTAAATCTTCCATTTTTAACTGGAGCTTGCTAATTTGTTGTTTAAGGTAGACAACTTCTGGATCTATTTTCTCTTTCTATTTTTCCAGAGACAGAATTCTTGCCTCCGAGTCCCCCATTCTGATAGATAGGGTGCTGAGATCACCTCTTAAGGACTTTAGCTTGGCTGAAATGTCTTCCAGTGTTTCTTTAAATGGCAGCAACTCTTGAAGGAAGTGATCTTCAGTTAGGGGAAGCCCTGATGTACTGGAAGAGCTCGCTTTAGAGGTACTCCCCGAGCTTTGGTGCTTAGACTTTTTCGTGTTTTTCTCTGGGGTTGGCGGCGGGGTATGCTTGATCGCGGCCTGCTTCATCTCCACATGCATCGCTATTTTAAAGGCATTTGCGATGTGAAAAACAGGCAGAGAAGCTATCGCTTAAGCCAGTGATGCCAGCAGGATTTAAAAAGAAGATCTCGCTGTCAGTATGCTGTAATTTGGGAACAAAAGAAGGTTTATTGGAGGGTGATAGGTGGGAGCTCCAAAGAAGTGCTGCTTCTAGGTGCCCTGCATCACGTGACCCCCAGGTTGTCTAGTTCTAGCATTCTGAGTAAAATCAAATACATTTCATACTGTAAAATATTGTTATGGCAAATAGGCATAGCAAACTAACTTCTTACAAACATATGCATAACTCTAGATTACTAATGTTTTCAGAGAAAGTGAGATACATATATTTTACTATATAAATGTAATATCACATGAAAAAATCTCTTAGCATTACTGAAAATATTTTTTACCAAACAATACTCAGAAATTGTATATTGAAACAATAATATTCAATCAAAAAAATATATAGTTCTAATGTTAATGTAATATTGTAATTAAGTTAATGCCAACATAATGATTTTAAGAACTATAAATATGTATCCTTAGTATTTCTGTTACCTTTGAAAATAAACTTAGAGCACTTCAATCTATTTAATGAAGTAGAGAAAAAACATATATGTTTTTATAATTTTTTAATATGAAATGATAGGTCACTACTTTTAGCATTGTGATAATATCTTCTTTATAATTACAACAAAGATATTGATTTCATTATATTGCTAATATCATTCTTTATTTGTCTTTCATAAAAAAAGAATATATATTATTTTGTGATGGAAACTATGTGATGCGTGTCACTTTTTATATAGGACCAGATATTCAAAAGGGTTGCGCCATGCGCAACAGGGTTGAGCATGCGCAACTCCAAAAATGCACCATTCTGCGATATTCAGAAGGGGCCAGTTGCGCCACCGAAAACATGCTGAGCAACAGCGCAATGGAAATGAAGGCATGCGCAACCGAAGGGGGCGGATCCATGCATAAAGTGCGCAATGCGATATTCGAACACTTGCGCAATGTGCAAGAGTGGCTCAGCCGGAAGTTGCGCAGTAGTGGAATTGAGCCAAAATGAAAAGGCTCAAGCAAGCGGCGCAAGAACCCTAGCAGGCCGCAAACTGGGGGAGAGAGACAGAGACAGAGAGAGAGAGAGACAGAAGCTGGAAGGGCAGACAGGGACAGTGGGTCCAGGAGGACAGAGAGGCCAGCGGGGGGTGCCTGGTGCAGTGGAAGCAGCAGTGGGGGCAGCGGGGGTAACACAGGAACAGCAGCCAGGGCGGCAGAAGCCAGGGAGATGGACAGTGCCAGCTTCCACATGGAAGCTGTAATGAGGGGGGTGAGACACCATGCTGCAGGGGGACGTGGCCGCGGAGGGACCCGTCGGTGGTATGCCCCCGATAGGCAGTATCGTGCCCGCCTCAGCTTCGAGCTGTACACAGACGTCGAGATCGTGGCCCGGTACCACCTGAACAGGGCAATACTGAGACGGCTCTGTGAGCTGTGCAGTGATGTGATGCAGGCACCCCTCACGACGGAGTCACGATCTGTCTGTGGAGACCAAGGTGACAGCCTGCATGTGCCTGCTCGCCACGGGCACCTTCCAGAGGCCGACAGGGGACACCACAGGCATTACACAGTCGACCACGTCACGCATCCTCACCCAATTCCTCAACGCACTGCTGCCTCATGCTGCGGAGTACATCCATTTCCCCAGCACCGTGGCAGAGCATACAGCAAACATGCAGGAGTTCCACAGGGTAGCACGTATGCCTGGCATGCTAGGGGCCATAGACTGCACCCATGTGGCCATTCGCACGCCACCTGGTCCCAACGGCCAGGCATATCGGAACCGAAAGGGGTTTTCCAGTGTCAACTGCCAGGTGGTGTGTGATGCCACTGGGTGCATTATCAATGTCTGTGCCACACACCCTGGCGGAGCACATGATGCCTTCATATGGCACCAGTCTGCACTGTGCCATCGATTTGAGAGTGAGGACATCCCCACGGGTCATCTAGTGGGTGAGTACACATGTATGGAATGCAAACTCTGGGCAAGGGTGGGAATGACACAGGTGCCATGGTAGTGGCACACAAGGATATGGGCAATATGGACCTGACATGACACTGCTCTCCACTATCTCCACACAGGTGACTGCGGATACCCACTCCGTCCCTGGCTGCTCACACCATACCGGCGCCCCACGACCCCAGCGCAGCTATGCTTCAATAAGGCACATGCCGCAACACGTAACATCATAGAGCGGGTGTTTGGGATGCTGAAGGCACGCTTCCGATGCCTAGACACCTCCGGCGGTGCCCTACAGTACAGCCCCCAAAAGGCCTGTGGGATATTCCTGGCCTGTTGCATCCTGCACAACATGGCCAAAGACCATGGGATAGCCGTACAGGTCGAAGAGGGGGACAGCGATGGGGACGCCAGTGGCACCGGTGATGTTGGTGATGAGCAGCCCCAGGACGGAGGGACCCCCGACTGACCCGGCAGGCCCAGCTGCACCAGGACACCATTGCAGAAGAGCACTATGCCCAACACAGGTAAGTCAAGGGGACATGTGCAGGCAACACTGTCCATGCGCAAACCACAGGCACACAGGGGAACACACCGTGCATGAAGGTCAGGGGAGTTGAAGGTTCCAGGCATACCAACACACCATCAGGGAGGGTGAGCACTCATAGGACACACACACACCAGGCAGCATACATGGGCAGAAGCACAGCACTGCGGAAACGACATTGCCAACACACAGCACCACCGACCACCCCCACCACCTGTACTGTCCAAGTACGTGTGTCAGGACCTGGGCACCCTTGCACCTTGGTGTACAGTGCAATGCAGGCATCATCATGCACACACACCTGTGGACAGCAGTTGGGAGAGTGTGCAGGTGGTCCATGTGTCAGCGTGGTGAGCAGAGCACCCAGCAGTGCACTGCCCACCATGACACACATTGCACACAGGGTAGCACCAGACAGGGCCCGCACTGGGAGACAGCTCAGTCATGTAGCACTGTCCCACGGCCACCACAGATGAGTGGGTGGCCCTGCCATGGCCCAGCAGCACTGGCAGGATGAGCAGGGGCCACATGGGGTGGCACTGTTGCACCACCAGGGGTCCCACTGCGTGAACGCGACCTTGCCTGCACAGGGGTGTGCATCATGCCGAACAAACGTGCACCATGGGTGCTCAGGATGCCCACAGCAGAACCCGGCATCGACAGGCCTAGTGTCGCACAATGCCGGGAATGGGGAGTGGAGAGCGCACTGTGTGGGGTGTGCAGTACAGGGGCACCTGACAGTGTGCCCAATGCGTCCGCGACAGAGACCACTGCCTGGGTCAGCCTGTCAATGGCGGCGGTCACATCCATCCGCAAAAGGACCAGCTCGGCTCGGTCCCAAGCACACTCCCTGCTGTGCCACTCCACGGACACAGACAGTGCCTCCACGGACCTTGCAACCTGCCCCTGCAGCTGTACTGATTCCTGCAGCAGGCGGGTGTGCGCATCCAATGGGTACTGTGCCCCAAAGGCATCGTGACCCCCAGGGTGTGGACGGTCCCGGTGCACAGCACCCCTTGAGGGTGGGCGCTGTTCACCAGGACCAGGTATGGGCGGATCAAATGGCGGTGGACATGTGCCACTGCTTGACACTGTACCCCCAGACCTGGTGTGCGACTGCTGCTGCCGCCCCTCCAACTGCTGAGCCCCCAGGTCCACCTGTTCCACCTCCATGCTGGCAACAGTGCCGGACACCTGCACAGCCACCAGTGCTGCCCCACCGGTGCTGACAGGCACAGCCTGGGACTGTGCCAGCATGCTGGTACACAGGTGTGAACCAGAAAGGCCCAGGGGCACGTGCTGGCCTGCCATATGTCTGTCATGGGACACACACCTATCACTGCCCTTTGCAGGCCTGCTATCATCAATGGTGCAGGTACGTGCCACTGCCATAGGCACAGCATGCTGGCATACCTGCATGCCGGACTGCTGAGACACAGGCTGTGCACCCCCCGCACCCGTATCACTGACACCAGAGTTGTTGGCCGCGCGCATGCTGCTGCAGTGCCTGCTGGCTGGTGGCAGAGGTGGATGGTCCTCTTCCACGTCCAGCAGGTCTGCATCACTGTCTGGACCCACCACCACCACCGTCTCCTGAAGACGAACAGGATCTGTAACAGAAAGAGAGTACATGTGAGTGCATGTGAACAACAGCCCCCCCACAACACCACCACCATGTCATACCATGCAGTGATGGGCTTCCACCTGTCTGGAACCTCCGCTGGTACGCTCGATAATGGCACTCGGCTGCATGGCCGCAACCAGTGTCTCCTCCATTGGGGTCAGCTGCAACACCACTGGCGGGCCCCCACCAGTGCCAGCATGTGCCGCCCTGAAGGCTGCCATCTTCTCCTTCAGCCTCCTGCGGTCAGTCCCCATCTTCTTCCTGCATTCCTGCACGGAGCGCTGGTGGCTTCCGTGCAGGTTGATGGCCCGAGCTACCCCCTCCCATGCAGCTGCACGTTCCTGAGGGGTGCCCCTCCATCCACTAAATAGTGGCTCATCCTCCAGGTAGGCCTGGAAGAGGGCCTCCATCTCTGCCACTGTGAAGTTCGGCCTCCTCCTACACCCGCCGTCCTCACCCTCAGCTTGGCTCTGGTCAGTCATGGTGATCTGTATGGGTGGAAGTGGACACCTGTCACTGTGAAGTCGACAGCATTTCCCCATGAGCATAGGTGCTGGCCGGGGCGGAAGCCCCCACGTTTCTTCTCCATATGGCAGATACTGATAGAAAGGGTGCCCTTTGTCCCTTTCTATGCCTTTTCATTCTCAGTCCCTCAGCCTTTATCATCCTCCGGCACCCTTGCCCATGAGCATTGTCCTGAGCATCACACAGCATGTAACTCACCTCTCACCTGCAGTAACCGAATCTGGCCAGCACAACCCACTATCGCGTTTTTATAGTGCAACACATGCAAATGAGGAGTGGCGCAACTTTAATGACATGCTAATCACGCCACTGCGCCTTTGAATGGCTGATCAAATGATTTGCATATGTCGGCTGAATATCGCGGATTGCACTTTGCGCAATATGGAAGGGCCGGCTGAGCCAATGGCGCAGATTTGTGCCTGCATGCTACACTGCATCGCGCATGCCCAGACAGCTTACACATGCATCTATCATGCTGCAGGCCTGCTGAGCACGATAGGCAATTCAGGCCATGGCCACCATTGTGCCAGTGGCACTACAGCACTGGGCACTATATGGCGCTGTGGAACTACTGCGCAATAGTCCACTGTGGCACTGGTACGCAGCTTGGCAGTCACGCAGGATGCCTATATGTCCAACGGCGCTGTGCGTAGCCTTGCGTCATTGCCGTGACCTTGTGTATGCCCTTTGCCCCCTGGCGCTGTTCGCATGCCATGTGTACATCCCTATTGTGCTGTCTGGTGACAGCGCTATGTGAAGTGACGGCGCTGTTCGAACAGCGCGATTGGAGCCTGTGGTGGTCTATTGCGCAACATCTCCACGTGGGGTTACAGTGCAGCGGAGCGCCATATTGCCTGCTGTAAACTGGCTGAGATGGCTAGGAGGAGGGCAGTGAGTTGGAGCCCACTGGAGGTGGCCAACCTGGTGGCCCTGGTGGAGCCCCACTGTGAGGCACTCTATGGTGAGGCCCCCCTCACCAAGCCTAGGATGCACGTGTGGCAGCAAGTGGCCACTGACCTGGTGGAGGTCACTGGACGGAGCTGGTCTGCTGAGCAGTGCCGGCACCGGCACGGTGACCTCCGCCGGAGGGAGCCGGACTTGTTGGCCAGGCTGCGGGCACGTGCCAGGTGGGGCATGGTGCCTAGGCCAGGTGAGTGTACCATCTATGCACCTATATTCTCTGTAGGGGTGTGTGTGTGCTTGTGTGGCTGTGCATAGGTGACAGCTTGGACACAGTTGGCTGTGTCAGTGTGTGCAGCTGTGCGATGGATGGTTATGGCTGTGTGGGCGGGCACTCTCACTGGGGCAGGGGGAACTCTGCTTTGAGTCACACTGATGTTTGTCTCAACATATGTCTCCCACAGGCCGGGATCTGAGGATGCAGGGCGGGATGAGGAGGGCGTGCCAGGCCCCGTGGCAGCAGGAGTCGGCACCGGAGAGCAGCAGCAGCAGCGCGCAGCAACAGCAGCAGGGGCAACAGCGGCAGACAGAGCTGCTTGAGCAATGTGAGTATCATGACTTCATGGATGCTATTGCATGCTGGGGGGGGAAGTCCACTATCCCTGCACAATACAACCATGCAGGAAAGGGGAGGTCATAATTCCACTATACAAGACACTAGTGAGGCCCCACCTGGAGTACAGTGTACATTTCCGGAGACCATACCTACGTAAGGACGTAGAGTGGCCAGGGAAGGTTCAGAGGAGGGCAACAAAGATGGTGCATGGCTTGCATCACGGGTCCTATGACGACAGGTTGAAGGAACTGAACATGTACTCCCTGGAGGGGAGGGGGGAGAGAGGGGATATGATAGAGACATACAAGTATCTTACAGGGAGGATCAGGTGCAGGACACACTTTTGAAGTGAAAAGATGTTCCAGGACTAGAGTGCATGGGATGACGTTGGAGGAGGACGATTCAGAGGACACATGGTGATGGACTGTCTTCACAGAGCGGGTGGTGGACAGGTGGAACACCCTGCCAGAGGATGTGGTGGGGGCTGACACAATCACGGATTTCAGACTGCAGGGGACAGACATGAAGGAATTCTGGAGATCAGGGTGAGGGCAACAGACTTCTAAGGAAACAACGTGAACTTACAAGCTCATATGGACAGACTGGGTTTGCCATAGGCCCTTATCCGACGACACTGTCTATGTATCGATGTATGTAGGCACGACACAGGTGACATGCATCACTGTGCAGTATCACAGCACGTCTGTGTATGCGTCACTGGTGGTCCAGGCATGCACTGGGCACATAGCTGTGTAACTGGCATCGCACCACGTTGCCACGTCACTTGCCAGCCTTGTTTGTACTATGATGGACGTGGGCAGTGTGTGTGGCCAGTGGTGCACATAGCTGGTGCCGCCAGTTTGTGATGGCCATGTGCATGTTCACTGTGGGTGGGTGTATGCCATCACAGGTGCGGGACATTGGGTTGTATGGCTTGCAGGTTGGGTGGTGTTCAGGGTTGTGGTCAGTCTCAGCCATTGACTGTGTTCCCATTTTCCTAGGCCTCAAGGTACTCAGGAGGATGTCCCAGGATCTTCGGCGCCTCACCCAGGTTGGACTTCAGAACCAGGAGATCCTGCAGGCCATACAGCGCCATGGTGATCGGCGAAGGAGGCACAGGAGGGGGCGCCAGCAGGGGGAGGACCAGCAGCCAGCTGGGCCATAGCCCACATTCCCTTCCCACTTTTCCCATCCCTATCACCCTGCCTTCCTCTCCAAGTTTTATTCCTCCCCTTGAACACCCCTGCCTTTTACCCATCCCCCACTTGTACATAGTTTCACTTGGTTTTGTGATTAATCTTTTAAATATACATTTCTATTTTGATATGAATACTGTGTTGGTCTCTGATTTGCAGCTGGCTATGGGTGCTCAGTTGCAGGGGTGTACATGCCATCTGGGCTGGTATGGTCCTGGGTATGTGTGTGTGTGTGTGTGTGCATGTGTGTGCATGGGGAGGTATCGCCAGCATGGCAGTGACTTTCGGTTGGTCTTGCCGTCTGCTGCCATCCACTGCTAGGTGCACAGGGTGTGTCTGGCTTGTAGGCTTCTGTGTTGCACGGGGCTGATGAGTGCTGGGGGGACTGCATGGTTTCCTGCAGTGCCAGTCACTGCACATGGGTGGTGTCTTGGGGTCACAGTGCAGGGTGTGCTGTGCGTATGGGGGCTGATGTGCAGTGTGGTTGTCAACCCCCTGTGTGTGGCACTCTCCGCCTGCCAGTGGTTGTGCTGGGGTGTCATGGCTCTGCTATGCTTTGTTGGCTTGTCCCCATGGGCAAGTAGATCATCTGTCCCACCCCCAGTGATGCTGTTCTTGGGGTGCGCAGGTGTGGTGTGGGTTCTGCAGTGTGTTCCTGTGCCCATGTGTGGCATGGCTGGCGGTGGGCCCCAGCCTGCCTCCCTGGATGTGCAGTTCCATTGCTCTGGGGGGCTGTGCTTGCACTATGGCAGCTCTGGATTGCTCAGCTGAGCTTCCCTGGTTGCTCCATAGAGCAACATTTTGGCTCAGCTTCTCCTTCCT
Organism: Neoceratodus forsteri; assembly: GCA_016271365.2. Taxonomy (NCBI): domain Eukaryota; kingdom Metazoa; phylum Chordata; order Ceratodontiformes; family Ceratodontidae; genus Neoceratodus; species Neoceratodus forsteri. The sequence goes on along the minus strand of CM028134.1, from coordinate 310,128,869 downwards.
GGTTGCGCGATGGCGCAGTATGTGCGATATTCAGACGTTGGCTGCTTGCGCAATTTGCTCTGCTCCATGTTTGAATATCACACCTGTTGCGCATTTGCACAACTGGTTTGTGCTTGCTCCTGCTGTTGCGCTCGTTTTGAGTGCAGTTTGAATATCTGGGCCATAGTGTACAACAGAACTGTTTTTTTGCCCATCCCAGGAACAACCACCCAATTCGGCAACACCTACATTGGGATATCTTAGATCAATTTTTTAAAACTCTTGCTCTGTGTCTTGTGTATTACTTCTTCATCATGTTCTGTGCAATATGTATTGCATTGACAGTGTATACATCAAAGCAATAATGTATTTAGAGATGTGTGCATTTATAAGTGGGGTTGTGACACAATTTAAAGGTCATGTGAATGTGATTTTATCACTTCAGTAAACAGAGGTAAACAACTGTCTGTTGACAACAGTATTAAACATGTTGAGCTGGATTTTCAAATGGTGGTGCAGGGCTTGCATCCAGCCCTGCGCCAAGGGAATTGGGTTGTGGTGGTACGCCAACCCACTTTGCTGCAACTGCACCCGAATTTCAAATCACGGGTGCAATTGTGACAGTGTCCCTGCGTTACAGCAGCTTGCGCCACATGTCTGGTGCAAGCCCCGTAACTTAGTGGTCTGGGTGTGGCGCAGGTTAGACCATGCTTCTGTGGTCTAAGTGCCTGCATCCAGTGCAGGCAGTTGAAACTATGGTACAGCAGGTGGAGACTGGCGTAGGCCCCATGCGCCATCTGTTTGGTGCACCAGGGGCTTGCGTCAGTCCTCAGGGACTGAAAATCCGGCCTGTTATGTTTCTAAAGAGAATCATTGCAGTTGGGGGGAGTGAAGGCAAGTGGCAGTCAGCTGTGAGTTGTGATGATAATGTCAAAAACAGTAATTTACCAATTAACTGCATGTTCAGTTTTATAATAGAGCACTTTTGCTTGCTGTCACACAAAAAAGGGTTTAAAGATCTGGTATGTCTTTCTCAAAAGGTAAGAAAATTAATTGCATAAAACTCAGTTAATCCAACAGCGACAAAAGCGAGGAAATTCAGCGTTAAGGTTTTCAACCTTATCTCTGCCACACACACACACACACACACACACACACACACAATACACATACAAGCATTGGATGGTACAAGGCAACACAACCAAGCAGAAACAGGTACCATAAGGTAACAGAAAAAATATGCAGCTCTGTACACATACCACAACAGGCATCCATCAACATGTTTCAGCAACTGTATCACTTCTGCTGCCATCCCAGTGTCTTGGGGTGGTACACCCTCATGTTGTGCAAACATGTGGTGAGGTGTTAAGAAGGCTACATAGAACTTATTACATGCAAATTCTTTAATATGGGATGGTTATGACTATTTTGTACTATTTTGCTACACCTGCTCATAACTTAATGAATTGAAGTATAGGTGCCACATTCTATTGTATTTACATAGATAGATACATATGTCCATCTGTGGAGGGGTAGGGACACAGGGTCTAAAGAAATCTACAGCATGACTGTAACATATAGACACTGTTACTCTGTGTGGATGGAGGTATGGAAGTGCAGTATGTGAAGTACCATGTGGTTCCACTGTTAGGTATGCACACTCTCCTACTAGCTGTATGTAGAGATGTGATTAGACTGTGAATAACCCCACACTTCAAACCTCATGAATGTAAACTGCTATAGTGTCTAGATGGAGGAATATTGTTCCCAACATTACATATAGACACTGTTGTATTATGTCAATGTGGAGCTGGGAGTGCACTGTCTTTTGCACCATGCACTCCCATCTGTACTTTGAGATAGTATGTCAGAATCCATTCATATGTCACTGTGTGACCCTACCTTCCCTGTTGTACATCAAGATAGTGCAATACTATCCTTATGTCACATTGTCCATATGTCACAATGAAAACTCAGGGTCCTTTGGACCATGCACTACCATACGTTTATTGAAACAGTATGACACAATACATATGTCATGCTATCCATATGTTGTACTATTTTCATTGTGACATGTAGGTTGTGTGGCCTATGTGTTGTGTAGCAGTATGTCATTGGAGGAATGGGACTTCAGGATACAAAGCACCCTGTACCCTCACTGTGACATATGTATAGTATGACATATAGATTGTGTTGCACTTATATCTTCATACAGGGATGGGAGTGCAGTCTCTGAACAACCACGAGGTCACACTGTAACATATGGGCAAAGTGGCAGATAAATAGTGTTGTACTATGCTGATACAGTGATGGGAGGGTAGAGTACATGGAATCCTCTGCTCCCACAGATACATATGTACAGTATTGATCTATCTCAATGGAGGGATGAAAGAACAGGGTCCAACTCACCATTCGGTCCTATCATGACTTAATGGGTGTTGTACTATCTGCATGGATGTATACAGTTCATGTAGTGGCCATCTTACATAGTTGCACAGCATGTGTGTGTACCCCTCTAAGACACTGGGATGGCAGCAGAAGTGATACAGTTGCTGAAACAAGATGATGGATACCTCTTGTGGTATGTTTACAGAGTTGTATGTTCTTTCTGTTACCTTATGGTGTCTGTTTCTGATTGGTTGTGTTGCCTTGTACTGTCCCGTGTTTGTATATGTGTTGTATGTAAGTGTGTGGGAGGGGAGGCAGAGTAAGGGTTAAAAACCCTAACTCTGAATTTCCTCTCTTTTGTCACTGTGAAACAGTCCTAACTGTTGCATTAACAGAGTTTTTTTGCAATGAATATCTATATATCTATATGTATATCTACTGTATCTATCTATCTATCTATCTATCTATCTATCTATCTATCTATCTATCTATCTATATAGATACATATATATACATATGTATATCTATCTATATGTGTGTGTGTGTGTGTATATATATATATATATATATATATATATATATATATATATATATATATATATATATATATATATATATATATATATATCTATATATATATATATTTGGCCAGGTACTCAGAAATGTTCCAAAGCCCAGGGCAAGTCCAGTGCAGTGCAAATCTGATTTGCACTGGTGCAACAGGAGTGATATTCAGAGATTGTGCATGCCATAGTGCACCAGCGCAACCTGGCTGAATATGGCACAGTTGCGCTATGGTGCAACTGGGAATGCACCATGGTACAAGAAGAGAAGCACCATGGCACAAGTAGAGGTGTGCCATGGTGCACAAACACACAGGTGCCCAACAACAACAGAGCAGCAAGGGGGGGGGCATGGCACAGAGAAGTGACCCAGGGACAGAACCAGGGAGATACAGTGACAGGCCACAGGAGGCCACCACCACCTGGGCACAGCACGGTGCAAACAGGCACCCACACTGCCACCCCAGAGTACAACAGTGGCACGGAAGGTAGGCAACAGGAGGTGCCAATGGCCAACAGAGGGCCACCAATGAAACCCCTTGCAGGCTACATGCTGTGCCCTCCCAACACAGCCAGACCAGAGCAGGACACACCCAGGACCACACAACCAAGCACACACACCCACAACACACCCCTGAAAGCCCTCCCATGGGCACTCCCATGACATGCCCACTGACCAAGGGGAGGCACACCACCACAGTGGGACACAGCACATCACACAGCAGGGACCACAGAAGCACAATATGCACCATGACACATGCACACCACACAGACTGGCGCTGGGCCATTGCAGCATAGCATCACACACCACCTGCAAAGCAGACACTGACACAGGCAGGTAAGTCAAAATAATGTAATAGAGAAATAAGAACAGAAAACTATGTACAGAACAATGGGGGAAGGAAAGGGTAGGAATGTGAGGGATGGGGACAGGGAATAGGGACTGTACAGTGGGAAGGGGGAGACTAGAGGGAGGTACAGCAGGGGAAACAGGGGAAGGTATGGTGCACAATAGCAGCAGCCACGCTATGCCACCCCTCATCATCCACGACGTCCTCCTCCCATCACCCACTGGTGTATCTGGAACACCGCCTCCAAAGTGGTTGATGAAATTAGAATGAGCTGCTGCAAGAGCTTGCAGTACAGTGGCATCCTCCGCCACCCCTGGACACCTAGGAGAAGGGACAAGACTGGCGATCAGTGCAGTGTCCCAAGGAACCATGCCCATCCACTGCGTGCATTGGGCAGTGGGATCACACACCCCTAGAGAGCCTGAACAGGTCACCCACAGGGGGATGGGCCAATGACTGCCTGCAATGCGGCACACCACAACAGTGCACAACGGTGGTCCCTGCCTCACAGTAGCCACCCAACTGTGCAATGCCAGTCACATGGCACAGTGCACATGCAGCACCACAGCACTGACAGTGGCAGCCAGGTGCACACCCACCCCACCAACAGCTGGCACAAGAGTACAATGGATGTGCCACAGTGGTGGGCACCACACACAGTGCAACACACACAGCTGCCACAGCACATGGCACATGGCACAGGTGGCTATGCCAGCACCCATGCCCCCGCTAACCCCCAATACAAGTGTGAAAGACTATGACAGAGCCTACCTGCCCTCCGTGGCCCTGCTAGTGCTGGGGCTGCTCTGGCACCATCTCCAGGTCCCACTGCAGCCTGCTGTCCCTCTGCAACCACCACCACTGCCACCCTCCAGTGATTCTCAGGGCCTGGGAATTGAACATAAAGAGGAACACATCAGTACACAACCACAGCAGCTGACCCCCATACAGTGTGGGCCCCTGCCTGGCACGGTCCGCACAGTGGCATGTCAACGCAAGTGATGATGGGTGATGCATCCCCATGAAGCGCACAATGGCAGTACACCACCCTGTGGGACATGCCAGGCAGACCAGCCAACTCCACAGTATAGCAGCAGGGCAAACATGCATGCTGGGCCTACTCACCTGGCTGTGGCACATGCCCACACCTGACGTGCACCTCCAGCAGTCTGAGGCGACCTGGATCCCTCCACATCAGGTCCCCATAACAGTGCTGACACTGCTCACCAGTCCTGGCCACCCCATTTTGCTGCACTATTGTGGCAGCAATATCCTGCCACACAGCTACACAGGGCTGCTGTAGCGGCATCTGGCCGAACAGTTGGTGTGCATGGGGCTGGATGCAGGCCATGAAGTTGGCTAGCTCCACCTGCATCCAGTTACTCACTGAATGAGACCTGCACTGTGCCATGTCCCTGCTGAGAGCCATGGAGCAAAATGGCAGCCATAGCCACACATGGCCACAGCATGCACCAGATGGGTGGGCCGAGGGGATATGAGCTGTGTCCACCTATTGCGCGACAGCAGAGATGCAAAACATGGGCGTGGCTGGGAGGGGCCACGTGTGTGGGGTCATCTAGGGTCAGAGGTCAGTGTGCAATAGGTGGTGGTGCACCACATGGCACCTGTGCACAGCGACAATGTGCACCGAGGATGCGTGTGCATTGCACCATGTCATGCTGCGAAGCAATCCTATGACTTGCTCTGGAGCAATCTCATTGCACATGATGCAAGTATGTGATATTAAGCCACCACATGCTAATGAGTTCATCAGCCACTGTGTGGCACAATGGGGGCATTAACATATCATTGCCATTGTGTCAAGCCCATTTGCATACAGTGCGCCATGAAAATGCCATGGAACGACACAGGCCATGGACCAGTATTGCATCCTTGTGAGGTAAGTTGCACATGCTGCTAGAGCACACTGAGCACAGCAGGCACAGCAAGGGGGATGGCAATGGATGTTGCTGCCACTGACATACTGTGCTGTCCATTTCCACAGGAAGTGACATGTCAGAACCTGAGGAGGTTGGGGAGTGTGGGCCTGCTCACAAGTGCAGGCCCAACTTCACAGAAGCAGGGACAGAGGCCCTGTTCTAGGCCTACCTTGACAGGGAGCCACTCTTGAGCAGTGCCATGGGCACACCACAGGCCAGGGCTGGGGCCTGGGTGGAGGTGGCAGAATGTGTGAACCAGCAGGGCAGCCACCAACGGTCAGTGCAGGAGTGCCACAAGAAGGTGGGCACTGACATGAGGCAGATCAAGGAGGAGGTGGCCACTATCCGTGCAGCCCAGAATACCACTGGAGGGGGGCCTGTGGATGCACCACAGCTCGTGGTGCAGGAGGAGCTGTTGGCAGCCACCTTGCGCCGCAGCACCATGGAGGGTGGGCCTGGCAGAGGATTCCACAAAGGTGGCAACCCATCATTGCATAGTACACATGGCAGCAATGCACAGCATGCTGTGGCATAGTGGGTGGGGGAGTGGGCACGTGTGGCCATTGCTTCACTGACACACCTGTTTTATCTTCCAGCACTGGCACTCCTGTGAGCAGAGGATGGGGCACTGGTAGCAGACATGGAGGCAGGACAAGCCCTGGACAACCAGTCATCCACCTCCATGGGCATCCAGGGACCTTGGAGGATGTAGCACACCACCACTGTCCAGCCAGATGTCCTGGGCATGGGGTCGGACGAGGCCCAGGATGTGTTTCTACAGGATGCCAGTCTCAGTGTCCTGTGCATGGGGATACAGATCAGGTTGGGGTCCGACACCGATGATGACCTCACCATAATCCTGGAGAGCATGGGTGGTGTTGTGGGGGAGATGACCATACCAGGCACAGGCAGGGTGTCCAGTGACCTGACAGTGGGGGAACAGCTGCCTTCTGCCATTGCAGTTGTGCTGTGTGCACTGCCACAGCTGTACCATGTGGTGGTGGTGTGGGTGTGCAGGTGCTGGGCACTGTTCAGCAGCAGGAGGGGCAATGGCAGCAGGCTGCTGGTGCCACAGGGCAGCCGGATGCAGGGTCCACCGCCGGGGCACCAGCTAGGGACATACTCCAAGAGGACCCCACTGTGCAGCATCCACCTCAGAGGGGGGCTGTGCAGTGTGTCCAGTCACCACAGGAGGGTCAGTGTCCCACCCAGAATCCCCAGGATGCCGACCCAATGGCAGAGCACATACATTTGCTCCAGGCCTCCATTGAGCAACAGGTGCAGGTTGCGCTGGGTTGCGTGCACTGCAAGCGGAGGTGCACCAGATGACTGAGCAGTGCAAAAGGGGCATTGCGCAACTCCTGGCTGTTATGCAGCCCTTGCAGGAGTCCATGACAGCCTCCATGGATCGCATTGCACTCCGCATGTAGGAGGCCATGTCTGCATCCATGGATCACATTGCACAGGCGGTCATGGATGGCTTTTTGCTGCTGGCTGCTACAAGGCATGGCTGGTCATCATGGACCCCACATAGTGCATTGTCCACCCCATGATCCCAGCATTGGGTGACACCCACACTGTCAACACCGGGCTCTGATGTTGGAATCCCACGCACGCCTGGGGCAGACCTGTTTGGGCACCTACACCCCCCTGCATGGACTCAGTCATGGTCCCGTGGGTCATCCCCTGGGGGGCTGATGTAAACACCCCCTGTGGCTGATGAGCAGAGTGTGGCTGCCAATCGGTCCTGGTGCAGTCGCCCCCATGGCCATAGTGGCCAGGGATCCATGCAGCGGCCCTGATGTGCAGCCCACCCTGACTGCAGTCTGCTGCTGCTGCTGCCCTGTGCATGCATGGGTGGCATGTGCATACCACTGGTGTGGCACCTGTGTATTGCACCGCACATTGCCTGTGTGCATACTTGCCCAACTGCTGGACCATGTGGAGTTGGTGTGATGAGGCCTGAACTGCACCGGTTGCGCCTGTGCACTGGTGCAATGCATCTGATCCTTGCCACATGCCAATGCCTGGGTATGTGGGTGCATATGTGTGTGTGTGTGTGTGTGTGTGTGTGCGTCTATTGCTGTGTGCTGCTCTGTGCAGTTGTGTATGGTGGTGTGCCACCAACTCCCCTGACCCCGCACCATGCCTCTGTGTGTGTATGCCCATTGCCTGCACACCCCTGCATATGTGCTGTACCTGTGTGTGTGTGTGGCTCATGCATGGGTTTAGCGCCACCTACCTGTGTGTACCCTAATGCTCCTGTGCGATGGTGTCACAGTGCTGTCGGGCCTGCCTTGTCAGCCGTGGATCAATCCACCCGGGGGGGGGTGCTATCCACATCCCTCCAGCACATTGCCTCCATCGTCCCCACTACTGTCACCTTCATCAGCCTTGACAGTTATCCCATGGTCAATGGCCATATTGTGCAGTATGTAGCAGGCCAGGAATAGGCCACAGGCTTTAGAGGGGCTGTAATGTACGGCATCGCCAGACCTGTTTAGGCAATGGAAATGTGCCTTCAGCATTCCAAATACATGCTCAATGATGTTCCGTGTGCTGGTGTGTGCCTCATTGTAGCGTTCTTTGGCTGGGGACAACGGGCGCCGGTAGGGGGTGAGCAGCCAGGGCCTCAGTGGGTAGGCACTGTCACCTGTGTGGGCAGTGACATAGTTAGCTCTCTGCCTTCCCTTGCTGTGCCCCTTGCCTGTCCTGGTGCCCTCACCTGCTTGCCCACCCTACCCTCCCTGTTCCCTGGCCTGCCCTGCCCATCACCCCTTGCCCATCCCATACTCACCCACTAGGTGGCCTGTGGGGATGTCCCCACATTTGGATCTGTGACACAGCATAGAGCTGTGCCAGAAGAATGCATCATGTGCACTCCCAGGGTGTGTGGCACAGACATTGGTGATGCACCCCATGGCATCGCACACCACCTGGCAGTTGATATTCAGGCTCCCCTTCCTATTGATGTATACTAGCCCTTCAGGGCCAGGTGGCATGCAGTTGCCCACATGGGTGCAGTCAATGGCCCCAGGCATGCCAGGCATACGTGCTACCCTGTGGAAGTCCTGCATGGCTGCTGTATGCTCTGCCTGTGTGCTGGGGAAATGGTGTATTCCAAAGCACGTGACAGCAGGGATTTGAGGAACTGTGTGAGGAGTCATGATGTGGCTGACTGGGTTATGTCTGTGGTGTCCCCGTTGGTCTCTGGAAGGTGCCCATGTTGAGCAGGCACATGACTGCTGTGACTTTCGTCTCCACAGACATTGCATGGCTCTGTCTTGTGGGTGCCTGCATCTCCTCACTGCACAGCTTGCAGAGCTACCTCAGAATAGCCCTCTTCAGGTGGTACCGGCCCACTATCTCCATGTTAGAAGTTCTAGAAGGTGGTGTGGGCATGGTACCACCTGTGTCAGGCATGCCACTGACAGGCCCTTCCTTGGCCATGTCTCTGTTCCGCCTGCCCCCTCACATCCCTCATTATGGCCTCCATCATGAATGGCACACTGTCCATGACCGCTGCTGTCTCGTCTCCCCCTGGGAGGTTGGCTGCTGCGAGATGTGTGGCACCCTGGTGCACTGCCTGGCACTGTGCCTGCCAGTCCCTCTCACTCTCTCTGCCCCTTCTCCCTTTTCACTGCCACCTCTGTCACTCTCCCTTTGTGGCTGCCTCTGTCTGTCTCTCTCAGTCTGTCTTTCTTTCTTTCTTTCTTTCTTTCTTTCTTTCTTTCTTTCTTTCTTTCTTTCTTTCTTTCTTTCTTTCTTTTGGGTTTTATCTCTCTCTCTCTCTTTCCTTCCATCTCTCTCACCTGGTTCAAGTGCTGTCTGTGTGTTGTGCCTTGTATTTATAGGCTCAAGTCTGCTCGGCACATCTTGGTTTTGCTCCACACATGCACCATGGTTCCACGATTGAATATCGCAGTGTGCTGGATATTTATGGGCACACCCCCTGTGCGTGTGCCTGTATTCATTATAGTTGTGCATTTGTGCAATGGCATTTGTGCTGCGCATTGGCTCCCACTGAATATGGTTCCTTGGTGCAATTCCGCACTTGACTGAACTTCTCTGCTGGGACTAAAGTAGAAGAACTTTTGTACTTGGACCTTTAATTTAGGGTTAAAAAAACTAACATACAAAAAAAAAGTGTGTGCTTGGGTTAACTGAACTGAATGGGTATCTGAAGAGTTATCTAGGTGTAAATCTCAGGTGACTGAAAGGACTTAACTGCTGTGAGGTTTAAATTACTTGTAGAAAGATCTGGTAAGTAGGGGGAGTGGCTTAGCTAGAAGGAAGCTACATTTAAAGACTGCCTTAGAAAGATTCTGCTAATAGCTTGGCAGAAGACACCAGGAGAAAGGACTGCTGTGTGACTGAACTTCTCTGCTGGGACTATATTGCCCTCCTTCTCCCCCACCCCCCACCCAAAGCTAGTTCTATTTTTTATAGGCACAGGTTTGACTGACAACAGGAACTTCCTGTTTAGGGGCAGGAAGTGAGTGATCACAGAACCACCAAGGACCTACCATCCTAGAAGGGCAAGAGTTGCTCTCCGGTCCCCTCTAGCTGCTGGAGGTCTGCCTCTGAGCAAGTAAGTGGTCTACTGAGAAATATAGGAGATTCTTGTCTCAGAACAGGACAATCAGGAGCTTAAAGAGCACACAGGCAGAAAGTAAGGAGAGAGAGAGAAAAAAAACAGAGGAAAGAGTAAGGATTGCAAACAGTTAAGGGGCCAGAAATAAGACATGATTGGAGTGGTGCAGTGCAGTGGCTGTGGAGCAGCAGTCTTCGGGGAGATGTTCTGGAGGATTGGTGTTGTCCCATCTGCAGGCACCTCTCTGGGCTGAGGGAGGAGGTTGCTCATCTCCAGGCTGAGTTGGCCAGGATTTGTGGGATCTCCTCTTCCATCCAGGGACCACCAGTGCCACTGCCGTTGCCTCAGAGGTTGCCAAGAAAGAGGAGCAGTTGGACCACAGTGGGCTCAGGGAGGGTGAGGGTGGTGTAACAGAGGTGCATCCCTCCAGTTATACCTCTCCACAATTCCTATGCCATTCTGGCAAAGTGTGGTTCCTCTATGGAGGCACCCACAGTGGAGACCAAAGAGATGCTGGGAACCTCCACAAAGGAGACCCACAGGAGGGTGGCAGGGACCCTGCAGGGAAGGAACAACTCCTGGTGGGGGACTCCATTGTTGGAAGGTAGAACTGGGGGAGGAAGGGAGAGGGAGGTATGGTGCCTGCCTGGCGCCATGGCTTGGAGGGACAGGGAGCGAATCCTCAGGATTGCCAGAGCAGCTGAACAGGGGAGGGAGCTGGATATCATTGTCCATCTAGGGACAAATGACCTGGCTAAGAAATGGATTAGAGAAGTGCAGGAAGATTTTGTGGAATTGGGGAGGGGCCTTAGTCAAGTAGCATGCACGGTAACCTTCTCGGAGGTGCTACCCATCTATGGCATAGGAGAGGCTAGGGTGTTTCGCACCATGGGATTCAATCAGTGGTTGAAAAACTGGTGTGGAGCTCAGGGATTTGGCTTCACTGGGGACTGGGGGTCCATCTGGAGTGATGCAAGCCTATACTGGCATGATGGGCTGCATCTGTCCGGGAGGGGAACCAGGATCCTAGGTGATAGGTTTAAATGCTTCATTGGCAAGCTTTTAAACTAGCCAAGGGGGGAGGCACTGGAAAGGAGCAGGAAAATCCTAGCCCCGCCCAAATAATCATGGTAGTAAGTGCGGCAAACACCAAGATAGAGGTGTTGATAGGGAGAAGGGCAGGGGTAAATGGAGAAAGTGACAAAGGCAAGAAGGACAGGGATGGGGCAAAAGGGAGTAAGGCCATCAGGAAATGGTTGGTAATGAGTACCAATGCCCGTAGTCTGGGCAACAAGCTCCCTGAGCTGATGGCCTTAATGGAAGAGGGATGCCTGGATATTGTAGCTGTCACAGAAACATGGTACACAGAGAACCATGACTGGGATGTTAACATACCAGGGTACATAACCTACAGGAGAGACAGGCGGGGAGAAGAGGGGGAGGAGTAGCTCTCTATGTAAAGGAAGGGATAAAAGCAACTGAACAAAAGAGCAAACAGGGAGGAGAGGAGGCACTGTGGGTCACCTTGGAGACTGGAAAGGGCACCACAATCCACACAGGGGTTGTGTACAGACCCCCACTTCAGGGGGAAGGAATGGACAAGGATATGATAGAAGGCATTCTTAGAATGGCAGAGAAAGGGGAGATACTGTTGATGGGAGACCTGAATATGCCAGATGTTAACTGGAGCACATTTGCTGCAGCCACATCCAAGAGCAGGGCCATTCTTGATGCCCTACAGGTGGCAGGCATTAGACAGCTAGTTTCAGAACCCACTCGTGAGGGAGTAATCTTAGACCTCGTACTCTCAAATGGGGGCAGTGAGAGGATCTCAGATCTAGAAGTGGGTTGCCATTTGGGGACAAGTGACCATCAAACAGTGTGGTTCACGTTAAACTCAGCTACAGCATCAAGCCATACAAAAGTGAGGGTACTGGACTTTAGGAGGGCTGACTTTGGCAAGATGGGAGAGTGCCTCAGAAAAGCACTAGCAAACAGGCTAGAAGGAGGTGTGGAGCAACAATGGGGAATTATCAAAACTGCCATCACAGAGGCAACAGGGGTGGCTTAGTCCCCACCACCTGTTCCTGCTCACCGTCACCCTCCTTTTCCCTTTATGCCAACTCCCCCCCTCCGCCTATCCTACCCCTCCACCTACTGTCACCTTTCTATACTACTACCCAAAACATTGTACCATAGCTTTTACTCTGGAAGTCTTAAACAAACATCACCCAATTAATACCTGGGTGCAAAGAGCCATATTTCCTAATTGGAAACTGCCACATCATTATAACTCACTAACGATCACCCTCTACTGGGACTCCAGAAGACAATCCAAGCATCTTAAAAAGTACAAGCAGAAACTCACTCCAACCTATTATGAACTACAAATGGCATCGCTGAAACTCCTGCTCCTCCTACTTTTAATATCTGGTCGGATACACCCAAACCCTGGTCCTGTTGCACTGAAGCTGACAAAAACAGGGAAAGTTGGTAGTGGTCTCTCCATTATCACTTTAAATATCTGCAGCCTCCTTCCCAAATTGGCATCTTTTCAAACTCTCGCTGGACAAAAAACCCCTGATATACTAGCCATTGTGGAAACCTGGCTATCTCCCAGCACCCTGGATCATGCGGTCTCGCTTGAAGGTTATAATCTTTTCAGACTCGACCAGGCAAGCAAGAAAGGTGGGGGCTGTGCTATCTACATAAAGGACAACCTCTCCTGTCAACGCGGCAGTTTCACCCTCACAAATACGCAGATACAACTCCTCCCTATCAAACTGCTTCTTGGTGCACAAAACAAAGTTCTCACAGTGGCCACAGTCTATATCCCTCCAAAAGACCACCATGCCAGTATTAAGTCTGTACTTGATTTTGTTAGTCTGCAGCCCTCTGAAAATGAGCTCCTCCTCCTTGGGGATTTCAACATAAACTGGCTCGCCTCTGACACTGGCTCTTACAAAGATGACATCCTAGCAGAAAACCTGACTCAGATGGTAACCTCCCCCACCCGGAAAAATTACAAAACTGGTACAAGCACCCTTATTGACTGGGTTCTCACAAATCACCCTGACCGGATAAAAGACATTAAAGTCCTCCCTGACTCCTCAGTGACCACTCCCAGTGTCCTGTACCTGGTCTAATAAATTTCTCAAGCCACCCCCAAAGTTATAACAAGCAGAGTATTGCCTTATGGGAATCTTATCAAGTTGAAAACCCATCTCCTACAACAGGACTGGATGCCAATCCTTGAATCAACTGATATTAATACCGCACTAGAATACTTCATTAAATCTTTCAACTCTGCATGCGACTTATACGCCCCAGTAAAAATAAAATCAAAGCGCTATCAAATCCATGGATTACTGCCAAACTACTTGCCGAGCTCAAGGTTCGGGACCACCTCTGGGCAGTTGCCAGAGACACAGGCTCACCTCATGATACCCTAAAATACAAGCCAGCATGAAATAGAGGTACCTCACAAATTAGGCAAATGAAGACTGCCTATTTCAAAAATGCCCTTGAATCCACCTGGGGTGATGGAAGAGCTTTTTGGGACAACATCCAAAACAATGGGTAAACAATCAAAATCATCACCTACCATTATGAAAGTTGATGGATCCACCACTCTTGACCCAAAGTCTATTGCAGATGTGCTTAATAAGACATTCACAGACCTTAGTGGGGTCCTCCCCCCAGATTTCTTCTCAGACTTACCTGTGCCTAGCCTAGTATCACAAAACACCCCTCGTGACAAACCACAATTTTACTTCAAGAAAATCAAAGTGCACGAAGCACACAAGTACATAAGAAAGGCCTGCTCCAAATCCAGAACAAGTAGTGACACGCTAGATCTAAAAATCCTGTCTCTCACCCTGGATGAAGTAATTCACCCCTTGCAAAATTGTAATCTGTCACTTTGCCAAAGTCAATTTCCCAACAAATGAAATCTCCAGAGTACGCCAGTGCACAAGGGGGGACAAAACCTCAACAGGAAACTATCGACCAATATCAATACTCCCTCCCCTCTCCAAAGCACTTGAACGAATAGTGGCAGACCAACTCTCTGATTACCTGGACAAATACAATCTACTCTGTAATCAACAGCACGGCTTTAGGAAAGGACATAGTACAACAACAGCCTTACTTGATTTCTCTGGAGAAGTCCACTCAGCCCTGGACAAAGGGTGCCAAACAGGTGCAGTCTTTATCGATCTTACAAAAGCTTTGACACAGTCCATCATGGCCTACTTACCTCCCTACTTTCTAGCCTAGGCCTGGCCGAAGGTCCTTGTGCTTGGGTAAAAAGTTACCTGTCCAATCGGTCACAGGCTGTAAAAATCTCTAATGAACTCTCCGACTTCAAACCAGTTCTCTCGGGTGTACCGCAGGGATCAATTCTTGGACCGCTCCTCTTTAGCCTGTTCCTTAACTCCCTCCCAGATATCTGCCTGGAGAAAATAATCTTATACGCTGATGATGCTTTAATTCTCTCTTCCCACAAGGATCCAAACTCCCTACAAAAAAGCCTGCAACTTGCTTTCTCTAGTGTTGAAAGGTGGTTCCTGGATAGTAAACTTGTGCTAAACCACAATAAAACAAAAGCCATGCTCATCTCCAATCACCAAAACAAAATTAGGCATACTCCACTCACCATACAAACCTCTGCAGGAATTACACTGGACCAAGTAAATACTTTCAAATACCTTGGCATCACTTTTGACCAAGGGCTCACCTTTGCAACCCACATTGACAACACTGCGAAAACAGTGAACCAACGCCTTGGAATACTATTCTGTAACTGTCAATTTCTAAATCAAGCGGCATTGAGAATAGCTATACAGAGTTCCATAATCTCAATCATTGACTATGGCCTTATTATTTATGGCTCAGCTACCTCCACTGCTCTAAGGCGTATCTCAATCACTCTAAATAAGGCCTGCCGGCTCCTCACGGGGCTCAAAGACTGACTCACACGTGTGATCTGTACTATGAATCAGGCTGGTTGAACCTATCAAATCGTCTTATTTATCTCACCTGCACAATGGCAAAAAAATCTATCTTGGGACTGACTCCATTATGTATTCAAAACCTACTCTGACTGAATCCTGGCTCATGACCCTCCACCAGATCTGAACGCCAACCTTTCCTGGTTCTGAGATGCAGGACTGCACAGGGACAAAGATCTTTCGCATACAGGGCCCCGACATGGTTCAATGTGCTTAGTCCACCTACTCTATCCTCAACCTCGCTTGAAGCTTTCAAATCCATGCTCTATGCCCACCTCACCACCACTAGCAACTGTGATTGTGCTAGATAAAGACTACTACTCCTCATGTCCGTCCTCACATCTGAGGCCTCTTCCTCCCTGACTAATGAACCTTCTGGTACCTCTACTACTTCCTGTCTCCCACCCAAACTCACTCCCCCCCTTTTTTCCTGTCCCCTCTCACTTACTCTCCTGCTCACCACCTTTCCCTCCTCTCTAGCCTCCTTTTGGCGCCTAATGATCACCCTTTCCCTGGAAGTTTCCTTAACCTCGAAATTGTCTAATCGCTTGAACCTGTTATAGCTTGTTTTTCTATGAAACTTAAAAATGTTACTGCCTTAAACTGTTAATAGCAAATTTATGATGTAACTTTCTTGTCTGGTTTTACCTGTAATGTGTATCGTGCTTTGTTAAATGTTCTTTGTGACGTGGAACCTTTGTAAAAGAGCCCTGGCTCAAAGGTATTAATTCCTAGACTAATAAACTAAACTAAACTAAACAAGCCTTTGTGTGAAGCAAATAAACAAATCAAAATGAAAGAAAAAGCCACTATGGTTCTCAAAAGAGGTGGCTGTGAAAGTCAGGAAGAAAAAGATAGCATTCCGGAAGTATAAGGAAACACAGGAGGAGCAGGACAGAGAGCTGTACCAGTTAAGGCAGAAGGAAGCAGGGAGGGAAGTCAGAATAGCAAGGGCCCAAACTGAGGAAAAGATAGCCAACTCAGTTAAGAAGGGGAATAAAACCTTTTATAGGTACATCAGCGAGCGTAGAAAGACAAAGGGAGGGATAGTGAGGCTGAATAGAATGAACGGTGGGTGGGCAGAGGGGGACAGTGAAAAAGCAGGAATACTGAATGAATATTTCTGCTCAGTATTCTAAAGAGGAGGAAGTGCCTAATCAAATTAACAGAAGCACTCTTGATAGGGGGTCGATCCCAGTCCTTTCACAGAAGAAAGGGTTCTGTAAGAACTCCTAAAACTGAAGGTGGACAAAACAATGGGTCCTGATGGAATTCACCCCAGAATTCTAAAAGAATTAAGGGAGGAACTAGTGAAACCACTGGCTACTCTTTTTAATAAATCATGGGAGGATGGTGTGATACCCAAGGACTGGAGGAAGGCGGATGTGATTCCCCTTCACAAAAGTGGGACCAAGACAGAGGCAGGAAACTACAGACCTGTCAGTCTGACCTCTGTGGTAGGGAAAGTGATGGAGTCACTTCTGAAGGAAAGAATAGTTGAGTACCTAGAGGCCAGTGGAGCACAGGACCCAAGGCAGCATGGGTTCCTGGCGGGAAGGTCATGTCAGACAGATCTAATAGATTTCTTTGACTGGGTGACCAAAGTACTAGACCAGGGAGGGGCTGTGGACATGGCCTACCTAGACTTTAGCAAGGCATTTGACACAGTCCCACACAAAGATTAATAGTCAAATTAACCAGCCTGGGAGTGGGACCCGGGTGGTAGCCTGGGTAAAACATTGGCTGGACAACAGGACACAGAAGGTAATTGTAAATGGAGTCCACTCTGAAGAAAGGGGTTACTAGTGGGTGCCGAGGGTTCAGTATTGGGTCCAGTCCTTTTAATGTCTTCATCAGTGACATTGCAGAGGGACTGGAAGGAAAAGTATGCCTTTGCTGATGACACAAAGATCTGCAACAGGGTTGATACACAAGGAGGCGTGGAAAGGATGAAAAGGGACTTGGCAAGGTTGGAGGAATGGTCAGAAGTATGGCAGCTAGGATTCAATGCAAAGAAGTGCAAAATAATGCACATGGGAAACAAGAACCCAGAGGAAAAATACACAATGGGTGGGGAGGTAGTAACAACAACAAAAAAGGAAAGGGACCTGGGGGTAATCATATCAGATGACCTTAAGGTTAGCAAGCAATGTGAGAAAGCAGTAGGGAGGGCTGGGGTATACTAGGATGTATAGGAGAGGCATCATCAGCAGAAAACAGGAAGTTGTTATCCCTCTGTACAGACAGTTGGTGAGACCCCATCTGAGTACTGTGTCCAGTTCTGGAGACCCATCTCGGCAAGGACATAGACAGGATAGAGGCAGTCAAGAGGAGGGCAACTAAAATGGTGCAGGGTCTGCAAGAGAAGCCGTATGAGGAGAGACTAAAGGAGCTTAATATGTATACCCATGAGGAAAGAAGGGAGGGGGGAACATGATAGAAACTTTTAAGTAAATCAGTGGAATCAACAAAGTCCAAGAGGGTACCATCTTTCAGAAAAAGAGACTTGCAAGAACAAGGGGACACAATTTAAAGATAGAAGGAGGGCAGTTCAGGGGCAATGCGAGGATGTATTATTTCACAGAGAGGGTAGTGGATGCATGGAACAGCCTTCCTGAGGAGGTTGTGGGGTCTAAAACTGTGGGAGGAATTCAAGAATGCATGGGACAGACATAAGGCAATTCTTGTGGGGGGTAGGAAGAAATAGGCTGTTGGTTAACTAGGATCTGCGGCCTATCCTGTAGGTAGGGAAATGGGCAGACTAGATGGGCCTAGCGGTCCTTATCTGCCGTCAAAGTCTATGTTTCTATGTTTCTATGTTTCTATGTTTCTGTGTTTCACTGGCAACTCATTTTCACCATGCGAAACTGCTTTGAATATCCAGCCCTCTATACAGTGTGTGTGATATATATATATATATATATATATATATATATATATATATATATATATATATACTATATATAGGATATACAATGGTGAGCTGTCAGATAAATGATTTATCTACACATGTGCTGTTTGACCTAAGCCACGAGTGAGGTGCCCAAGGTCAAACTGCACAAGTGTAGATAAATCATTTATCTGATATCTGACCATTGTATATTTCATTTATGCAATATGGATGCTTTCTGTTAGTGCAGCAGCATTTACTTTTGACTGTTTATCTTTTTTTTTTAAAGATAATCTCTGGTACTTTCATTTGACTTTCCTTGTGTATGTCCACCTAGCTTAGTGGTTGTTAATAAATGAAACACAACACATTTTGTAGAAAACTTCTTGCTGAACATATGTCATGTTCACAGTGCTGTGCTAGCTTTTTCATTTTAAAGTTATTTGCAGTTGCTTGTCAAAAAAGGGAAAAGAAAATTTAATTTTCTGCTGTTTTTTACAAATGATAAAAAAATTAAAATGTACCTATAACTGAAATACCACTCATTTTGCAACTATTTTTGTGCTGAACAACTTCCATGGTTACAGTACCATGCTATTATTTTTCGTTTTGAAGTTATTTGCATTTGTTTGTCAAAAAAGTGAACATAAAATTACATTTTCTTCTGTTTTTTTGCTAATTATCAAAAATCTATAAAGTATCTATAAATGAAACACCATTCATTTTGTAGATAATTTTGTGCTGAACAATTTACGTGCTCACGGTACCATGTGATCTTTATTTGTTTTAAAGTTATTCGCATTTGAAAATGGTTAGTGTGGATAAATGAGCAACTGTGAGGATAAATGAGCAACTGTGTGGATAAATGAGTAACACAGAAACATAGAAACATAGAAGTTGATGGCAGATAAGGACTGCAGGGCCCATCCAGTCTGCCCATTTCTTTTTCTACCTTATAAATGTGCCATCGGCCTTTGCTTTGTCAATGGACTATCTAGTCATACTCATTTGTATTGCTCCCTTATGCCTATCCCATGCCTGTTTGAAGCCCTGCACTGTTTTCATATCCACCACTTTCTGAGGTAGGCCGTTCCATGCATCCACCACCCTTTGGGTGAAAAAGAACTTCCTCACATTACCACTTAATTGGCCTCCCTCTAATCTCATGCTGTGTCCTCTTGTCCTTCTATTTTTCTTATATTGAAACATGTTAGACCCGTTCACCTTGTTAATGCCCTTAAGGTGTTTGAATGTTTTGATCATATCACCTCTCTCCCTCCTTTGCTCTAGTGTATACATATTGAGCTCCGTTAGTCTGTCCTCATATGTTTTCTGATGCAGTCCCTGCACCATTTTGGTTGCCCTTCTCTGGACTGCCTCAATTTGGTTAATGTCCTTGTGAAGGTGTGGCCTCCAGTACTACACGCAGTACTCCAGACGGGGCCTAACCAGTGTCTTGTAAAGAGGGATTATTACCTCCCTCTTCCAACTTGTGATACCCCTACTAATACACCCTAACATCCCCCTAGCCTCACCTACTGCTTTAGTGGTCTTCTTGGATGATTTCAGGTCATCGTCAGTGAAGATGACGCCCATCTCTTTCTTCCCTTGTTAATACCAGCAACTCCCCTCCCAGCCTATAGGTGGCTTCAGGGTTTCTCTTCCCTATGTGCATGATCTTGCACTTCTTTGCATTAAACCCCAGTTGCCACTCTTCCAACCACTTTGCTACTTTATCCAGATCTCTTCTCATTTTGCCCACCCCATCTGGATCATCTACTCTATTGCAGATCTTGGTGTCATCTGCAAGCAGACAAACCTTACCCTCCAGTCCATCTGCAATGTCACTGATGAAAATATCGAAGAGGACTGGCTCCAGGACTTATCCCTGAGGTACCCCACTTGTGACTTGCATCTCTTCTGACTGTATACCATTTACCACCACTCTCTGCTTTCTGCCCACATACCAGTTTGCCACCCAGTTGACCAACTTCTGACTCACCCTGAGCCTACTCAGTTTATTAATCAATCTTCTATGTGGAACAGTATCGAAAGGTTTGCTGAATTCAAGGTAGGTGACATCAACTGCTCCCCCTTGGTCTACCACTCTGGTTACCCAGTCAAAGAAATCTATGAGATTAGTTTGACAGGACCTTCCTTTTGTAAACCCATGCTGTCTTGGATCCTGTGTTCCTATGGATTCCAGGTGTTGCACTATCCTTTCCTTAAAGAGTGCCTCCATAATCTTGCCCACTACTGAGGTAAGACTGACTGGTCTATAGTTCCCTGCCTTCTCCCTGCCACTACTCTTGTGGAGTGGGATCACATGAGCCCTTCTCTAGTCTTCTGGGACCTCTTCTGTGCTCAGAGACTCACTAAACAGTTCTGATAATGGCTCTGCTAGTTCCACCCTTAGCTCCTTTAGTACCCTGGGATATATGCCATCAGGTCCCATTGCCTTGTCCACCCTGAGCTTATCGAGCTCTTGTAGGACCCTTTCTTTTGTGAAGGGACTAGTGCTCACCTCCCTACCCTCTGTGTCCATGGTGCTGAGCTGTGGGCCCTGCCCTACCTTCCCTTCAGTAAATACTGAGCAGAAGTATCTATTTAGGATAAATTATTTTACATGGTCTTCCTCCTCACATGCCCCCTTATCTCCTTTGATCTTAGCAATACCCCCTCTGGACTTTCTCCTTTTACTAATGTATCTATAGAAAGTCTTGTCACCTTCCTCTACTGTTTATGCTAGTGTTTCCTCAGTTTGGGCATTTGCCTGCCTTACTGCCTTCCCTGCTTCCCTTAGGGAAGTTTGGTATGCCTCCCTATCTTCATCCCGCTGTGTTCCCTTATATTTCCTGAAGGCCAGCCTTTTAGCTCTGACCAGTGTGGATAAATGAGCAACTGTGTGGATAAATGAGTAACTCTGTGGATAAATGAGCAACTGTGTGGATAAATGAGCAACTATGTGGATAAATGAAATGTATCCACACAGTTGCTCAGATAAACAGATTTATCACACTCCATTTATGTCCACCCCATTGCATAAATATGTGTATATATATATATATATATATGTTTAGCCCAAAACATAGTAAAAAACAAACAAAAAAAAAACCCTTCCAAAATTGTTTAAAAAATGGCTTCTCAGTCAATGCTTGCCTCACCAACTCTACTCAGGCTGACATTTTCAGAGTTTTTGGGAAACCTGATACCTTCTACAATCTTTAATAATATCAACCATAGCAGCTGGCCCATCGGTGTAGTGGTAGGGCTACTGCTTGCGGTGCTGATTACCTGTATTTGGGAACAAGCATGGAGCATCAGAGGGTCAGCTGAGGGAGGTAGAATGAGGATCCCATGGGCAGTTCTTCTCCTCCAGGGTGAAAGGTTGTGGTTCCCTGGCATGTGAGTGACACCCAAAGAAAACTGGGTGCACACCTGCCATGACCACCCTGACATCATTGCACATCCGCACATCCTGGGGAAACTCAGGAAAAATCCCTTGGGCCGGCAGCATAATGTTGTCCCTGGACCTCCACCCAAATGACACCCCCAGGTGTAAGCCTCAGCTCGGGCCTCAGGCAGATCTTGTACTCTCCCGCAGGGGAGCCCAGCCACAAGGGGTTAGCTGCAGTCCTCCCAGACTGGATAGCCTGGGAGGGATGCCAGGTGGCAGGTACAGGTGAAACCACACTTATAATATCATATTATATAGTCAGTATTAATGGTTTTTTTTCTCTGCCCTGGGGCAAGGAAGTCTCACAAGATAATGCTTACTACAGGGTATAAGTAAGCCATCTTAAAACTGTTTTCTTAGAGTACTGTATGAAGGAAGATTTTAATGTTTTTGTTTCACTACCCTGCATTGCTCTGGATTACATGTAATATATTGTACTGCCCTTACAAATTAAATGTAACCTAAGTTAGTCATAGCAGGGCCTGGAGCATTTCATCCTGGTAAAACATTCCTGTCTATTCAATTGCTTCTCCAGCTGCAGTGAGACTCTCATCAGCCCTTGACCTTACCTAGACCCTCTACTTGCAGACTCACCCTTACACCTGACAAACTGGTTTCATTTTTTTCCACATTTAGCTGCTGAAACAGGACTGATAAAGGGATAATCATACTGGACTAATATTAATACATTTAACCTACTCTGTGATCTTCTTAGATTGGGTTCTATGTAGCAAAATATAAATAAGCATTGAAATAACTGAATATTAGTTAGAGTGCTCTTCTGTATAAGGGTCCATCAACAAAGATATATGTATGCCACTTATATACTGTAGGTATGATAATATTATACGTTCTGTTACATACCTGTAACTCATACTATCCCCAGTTATGTATTGCCTAAAAAGAACTGCTATTGATGGATGGAGTAATTAATTAATTAGAACAGGGTTTCTTGCACGAACTATCAGTTCAAATACACTCTGCTTCTTATCTATCCTACTATCTCATTTCATATTGTTTCTTCTTTTGTTAGACCCCAGATGCATTTCACTTTCATACATGAGGTGAATTTCAGTAACATTTTATATAAAAAACATCAGACATTAAGATCCACTTCTAAAATGTTCCTTTATCAATTGCTGAACTGTTTGTGAGATGTTAACTCCATGCTGGAGCAAGCACTTCGTTATTCAAATTAGTCTCTATTGTTCTACTGTTATTAGGGTGACATAGAAAACAACACTAGCCTTGATATCCCTCCACATAATATTCATAAAACCTGATACTGTTTTCTCCAGCATTCGTCCTTATTGTTGTGCTGCATCACATACAAAATGCGCACTCAAACTGCCCTAACACCTCAGCTGACCATAAACACTGGATAAATAGATACCTTTTTAATGATACACATTAAAAATTATTACAACTTACATTCACATACATAATTAAAACATTAAAAACATTTAAGACAATAAAATACATTGTCTGCTTATTATTCATCAGAAATAAGCATACTGTCATAGTAAGGCAAACATGATCAGTCCATTACTGTTTGTGAACACAATTACACATGCTACGGTAGACAATGCATCTATTAGGTAACCAAATGTACACAAGGGACACTGATTTGTACTTTAATATGGAGTGTGCTCTGTTGCTTCAGGCATGTGCAGTGTTAACTGGTACACTTTTTATGTAAGCAAGAAGTCACAATGGGATTTTGGTTGTTCTTGTGTTTCCAGACACCCAGTGTCATAGTAAAGCATGAGGCCATAGGCTGTGTGTCTTCAGCCCCTGGAGGTGTGAGGAAACCAGCCCAACCAATGCCCCAAACTGTTTTATTGTGCTTATAGAATATGCCCTTTAGCCACCTTTAAAAAAATGCTATAAATGCTTTAAAAGGCACAAAATTATAATAAAATATTACTAAAAATGTAAAATAGTCCCTCTACAAATGGTTTCCAGCTGTCGGTCATCTGTCTTTCTACACATTCAGTACATGGTATATTTGTTTAAAATGGACTACAAGAATTCAATATTCTGCAGTATTCTGATAGTGGAATGCTCCCCCCCTCCGTCCTACATACATGTAATGGTAACATGTAATACATGAATTCAAAATTCTGCAGAATTCCACTGGCATGCATACAAAGACATACACGGTGGCCTCAGATAGAGCTAGAACCTCAAGTTCATCTGCTGCAGGGTAAGGAACAGTGCGTTCTCTGACAAACTGGTAAGTATATGAGGGTGTAGGGTGTTCAATGTTATCAAAGAAACAACGGAATAGGAAACACTGAATAGTACTTGATTTTTAAAATTTGTTTATGTGTAAGGAGAGTTTCATGAGTGGAAAGAGCATTCAATTATTTACTTTATTTTCTTTAATTTAAGGGGGTTTTATTTGCAGGGCATAGCTGAAGCTTTTAATATATGAGTAAAGGTGACAGCCATGTTTGTGATTGAAATCAGGAATGAGTTAAGTGGCTCATAAATTCTATATGTGAGTTTCCTAAATTCTAAATCCCACTGCCTGAACTTGTTCAAACCTGTGCACTTGTGGATAATTAAGATATGGATCACAGAATCTGTTTAGACAATCAAGAAGTAGGAAATGTCCAACCCATTGTATAAGTTGAATGCATTCTGAATATCCTGGACTGCACCTAGTTACTGGCATAGAAATATAGACAATGACAGCAGAAAAAGACTATCAGTCCATCCAGTTTGCCCATAATACCCAGTCATACCCTGAGACCTGTTGTCTGTATGGGTTTTTTGTCTGCACTACCCACCCTCATGGTACCTGCTCCACTGCTACTCCTAAGTAACTATTAAGATTTTTACTCTGACTTGCCATGCTTGAAACCAATAATGACTTTGACATCTACCACCTCAGCTGACAGACTGTTCAACAGTTCAGCCAATCTTTCTGTAAAATCAAATTTCCTCCTATACTTGCTGACTCTCCCCACCCCCGCTGCCAACTTCCATTCATGTCCTTGTGTTCTAGATTCACTAGTTCTGTTGAACAGTTTATTTATTTTTATTTATACAGTCGGGGTGAGCTGATACACAGTTTGATAAATCCATGTATTTTCACCACCGTGTGATAAAACAGATAATGACATGTCACTGTGAAAATACCAGACATTTATACACACAGTGTACATGTCATGCCTCCGACTTGCTCCTAATGCTGCACCATGCCATGCTGCCCAACAAAAAGAAAACAAAGTTGAAAATCAGCTAACCCCTATTGTATAAATCGGACACATGAGGTCCCGGTGTGTGATACCCTATGTATCTCAACTTGTGGATGGTGACCTGGGAAACCCTCACTTGTGGCTCCCCTATGCACCACCACTCATAAGCCAAGGTCACTGTCCACTCATTGTGATACATAGTGTATCATACACCAGGACATCATGTATCCCCTATATATTTAATTGTTGTTGACAGTGAAAGGAGGGCTAGGTAATTCTGCCTATCCATACATATGTATGCTGATGACACGGTGCTTTTCACATCTGGCCAATCTTCCTCTGATGTAGTAGCCAGTCTCCAGCATGACATCGACAAAGTTCAGCTCTAGCTTAGCTCACATCAACTCTTCCTCAACATCAAAAGGACCATCTCCATGACCTTTGGCACTAGGCAGAGACTTTCTAGGCTTCCCACTATGCCTTTCTTCCATACTCTTGATGGGACAACACCTGAGGACACTTCCTCATTTCGATACCTTGGGGTATGGCTTGACAAACACCTCAGCTTCTTGAGACACACTGACGCCATCCTGAAAAAGCTGTACCCCAAACTTGGCACTTTATACAGGAACTTCAATTGCATTCCAACTTCGGCTAGGCATGATCTTGTCCAGAAGATGTTACTCCCCATATTTGATTACTGCGACGTAGTCTGCAGTACTGTTCCCAAGACTTACTTAACCAGGTTGGACACTCTCTTCAACTCCTTCTGCCTCTTTGAGCTTGACTCCCCCACCTGCACTCACCACTGTGACCTCTATTGCTCTCTGGCATTTCCTTCGCTTGATAACAGATGTCTCTCCCACTGTGCCAAATTCATCTCTAAATGCTGTTTTGGGTCATTTCCTTCTTACCTATCCTCCTCCCTATCCATCCCCCACCCTCTACTCACTCCTTCAGATCAACTGATTCATGCATGATGGTAATCCCTTGCTGCACTACCTCCGTAGGCCAGGCAGTGTTCTCTCACCACTTTCCCAAACTTTGGAACTCTCTGCCTCCTGTTTGCCACTCCTCTTCTCCTCACTCCTTCTTTTCATCCTTTCACAACTTTCTTTCACCTAACTGTACCTGCTCCTAACTTTCACTGACCCCCTCTCCTATCCTTCACTCAACAAATCCAGCCCCTCACCATCCCCCTTGCTCCAGCATATAATCTCCTATTTCTCTTCTCCATTATTTTTGAATCAATACTTTACCTTTCTTGCACTTACTGAGCTATTCAAGATTCATATTAGTTTACCTGTCAAACTCAAAGTACTTACAAATGTGTGGTTACATATTACTCCACATAAGCACTTCATTGTATCATATGTTAAGTTGTATGTAGCTCTACTCTCTGTGTAATGTATTGTTGCTTCCCTTGGAATTACATAAATTAAATTGTATGTATGCCTCTCCTGTTACCCCTCTCCCCCTGGATGCACTGGGAAATGAACAACATGATTGGTCAGTGTGCCTTTCCTGCTGAAACATTTCAATAAATAAAGACATTTTCAGCCTTGTCCCAGCAGGAGAGAGTGGAGAGAGATACAGATGGAAACCAACTGAAATTGAGAGACATGCATAAAGGGTGAGATATGCATGAAGGGCATAAAGGAGCCCATGAAGACAACCCACACACAACTCCCTGGTCACAATGTGTGGCATGTACATGAGGCAAGGCCATGTAGTGCCATGCAGTCGCAGACCAAGCGCTCATGCACAAAACCATGTACGACAGCCAGGCGCATAGTGGCAGGCATATACACCTATGGCAGGATGAGGGCTGCTGAAGATGTATGCACAGTGGAGCTGGCTGCCAGGTGCAGTGATGTGCATGGCCATAACCTGTCATCCATGTGTGATACACCACACACCCGGCCATCCCACATGCATGGACATGCACTGTAGTTCACATGCTGTACCACACTGGGTGAACCAAGTGGTGAGAGTTGTGCATGATGAGGGGAATGATGGGCTGCACTTGGACCAGACAACCATGTCCCCACAACATCGACTCCAGGACATGCACACCTACCCCACAGCATGGTCGACACACAGGCCGTGTGTGGCAGTAGTGGTAGCACACAGAATGGATACAGCACAAGGGCCCATACATAAAGCACAGGGACAGTGCCCATTGAACCAGACATATGCACACCAGCACCGGCATGGCCCCCCCAGCACAGCAGCCACCAACTGGTGTCCCTGCATGTGAGGAATGTGTGTGGCACACATGCTACACATGCGGGACACATGCAGCTGTACCCATGCCACCCACCTCCATGTGTGTACCCCAGCACCACCACCCTGGATGTGTTACTGGTCCCCCCCCAGCAACACACAGCACCCCACCAAGGCTGCCACCTGCTTACCATAAGACAGGAAACACACCAGTGTTAATGCACAATATGTTTATTACTGCCAACACACAAGTACAAAATCAGTACCATGTAAACATGGGCCAGAAACATAAAATAAAACACAATACAATGACATGTGTATATGACAATACAGGAGTACACACCCAGCCCATAGTCACAGTGTCCCAAAGCAGGGATAAGCCCTTCAAGGAAGTCCCATCCCAAGGCATCGCCTGGGCATCAGCACAGCCTACTCCACCCTGTCCTGACCTTCATCTGTGTCACTGTTGTCTATGTCATGGATTGTCCCAACCATCCCCAAGACCATCCATCAAATAGGATCCCTGTAGCACTGAAATGGAATAACCATACATTAGAGTAACACTATACATGTGACAGGAACAGTAGCATGCCCATCGAGGGGCACAAGGGGGACAGCACCGGATATGTAGTACTCCCATCGAGGGCATCTCCATACATCAGACAATGTTGCCATCATCAAGGTAGTGCACCCCGGTACCATCTAGGTGCAGGGACAGATAGGCAGGGCTTTTAAGGTGCCAACATCTCCAACTGTTGGGGGGGTCATGGTGCCCCATCCAGCTGCTCCAGATGAAACATTTCCAGGTAGTGGGGCAGTCCTATGTAATTCTGTGAGGGACATGAAAGAATATATCAGTTTGCACCATGGACAGTGGCCATGCCCCACATTGTCACAGAACATAATCTGCAGATATGGTACTTACCCTCTCCTGCCCATGCATCCACCACAGGGTACCTCCTCTGGTCTTGGCTGGTCAGTGTAGGTGTCCTCAGAGACATGCCACAGTTACCTGGGGTACTGTCTGATGTGAATGACAGAAGCTGCCACAATCGCTGCTGCAGAACTGTTGACTGCGAACTGTACTTTGGAACGGGTAAGTGTGTATGCATGGATCACCTGCACAGGTAAGTGAGTTGTGCACATGAGCCGTGACATGCACACTTAAAGCTGCACTCAGGTGAGCTGGCCATGTTAAAAGGGGATGCTTTAGTGGTTGCACA
Source organism: Neoceratodus forsteri (assembly GCA_016271365.2). Lineage (NCBI taxonomy): Eukaryota > Metazoa > Chordata > Ceratodontiformes > Ceratodontidae > Neoceratodus > Neoceratodus forsteri. The sequence goes on along the minus strand of CM028134.1, from coordinate 310,100,540 downwards.
GGCTGACTGGAAACGATAACTGAAGTGAAAGATGCATCCCAGACTAATGACGAATGTACACCTGCTAGTCAGAGATGCAGTGGTGGAGGAAATCAGGCCCAAGGCCATGGGTCTTCAGACCATGGCTAGATGCAGCCACAATGAGGAACATACACTGCATCGAGGGTTCTGATCTCCATGGGCCATGGTCACATAGCTGTGTGACATGGTCCATGATGCCATTGCCCCATGGACACACCAGTCCAGGGTGATGTCAGTTGAGACCAAGGTGCTATGCACCCTGCTGTACTATGCTTCTGGCTACTTCCAACATGTGACAGGTGATACAGCGGGTGTATGCCACTCATCCGTGTCCCAGACAGTGGCACAGGTGACCAATGCACTGCTTGCACAAGTACACAGCCACATCAAATTCCCCACAACACTGAACAATTTATGTGCCACAAAGCAGGCATTCTATGCCCTGCATGGCATGCCAAACATGTACGGCACTATAGACAGCACATACATTGCCATACTTACACCCTCCATGCATGAAGAGGCATACCAAAAGTGAAATGACTTCCACAATGTAAATGGCCAGGAGGTGTGTGACATGGAAGGCATTTTCAGAAACATCTGTGTGAAGTACCCAGGATCATGCTACAATGCCTACATACTGGATGCCTCATGACTTGGTGCCATGCTGCATGGCAGATGACTGGACCACTGGCTGTTGGGTGAGTATGTGTATGCTACAGTGAGTGCACCTGTGAAACAGATGTCAGCATGCATGTCACTGTATGTGTTCTCTCACCCCTTTATAGGTGACAAAAGATACCCACTTTGCCCATATTTGATGACACCAATTCTAGCTCCCAACACATCTAAGGAGGAGGCATACAACCATGCCCACCGAAAGACAAGAGGCATTATGGAGAGGACCATCAGGCTATTGAAGATGCAGTCTTGTTGCGTGGACCATACTGGGGGGACTATGATGCTGTCCCCTGAACAGGCATGCAGGGTGTTCATTGTGCATGCCATGCTCCATGATATGGTGAAGTGTGGAAATGTGCCCATGCTGGAGCATTCACCAGGTGACCCACTGACTGATGTGGCAATTGAGGAGCAATGACATGACCTGTCGACACTGTGTGGCCGAGCGGCATGGATTGCATTGGTCAAGGGGAATGCACCAAGTTTTCTAGTTAGTGAGAATGCCAACCTCCCCCACAGCGACGGCACAATACCAACACAGGTATTGTGCCACCTCTTAAATGGGTGTTAGCCCCCCACCCCCCCGCAACCCCCGGACTCTAGGATTCCAACTCCAGGTCGGAGTTGTTCCAGGGAAGGGACGGAACACTGGGGGAAGGCAAAACACGGAAAAGGACCATTACTGCGAATGTCACCATAATGGTCTTTTTCCGTGTTTTGCCGTCAGGGTATCAACAAAAAAGGGTGATATGGGTTGAGGGAACATTCCAACGATAGTGTTTTGACAGGTATTAGCCACAGTTCAGCAGGACAAGTGGCAAAGCATGCACCACTGTATGTAACATATCAGTTTTGCATGGACATCCATGTTTGGGACATTGGTCAACTTGTATGCGTCGTGCACCATGTGTGCCGCATCTGCCATAGCACACAGGTGCACTATGATGTTATCACTCACTGACTGCTCCCATGCATGGGGGCATCATGAGTGCATGTGCGTCCTGCATGGTGTGCCATGAGGCTCATGTGTATGGTGCCACAGGTATGTGTTGGGGGGTGCATCCCATTTGTCAATGCCTACATGGCATGCTGTTGGTGCTACATGGTGGTATGCCTATTTATTTATTTAGTTTTATTTTTTTTTTTAGTTATTAAGAACTTGGATGTACACCTTTGAGCTAAAGCTTATTTACAAAGGTTCTGCGTCAATGACAGAACAAGGCAGGCATAAACAAACACAATTCATTGGTTGACAATTTGAGATTACATAACATAGACACTGCATTATGATAAGATTACACATAGCTAAAGAGAATAATGAGTAAAGAATGAGCAGAGTAGGGAAACAGGAGGGATCAACTAAAAGGGGAAGGAAGGAAGATAGAAGGAGAAGGAGGAGACAGTGGAAGCAGCTGAGGGCAGCCTTGTCAAGGTGCAGGTGCAGATTGAGCAGGGGTACAGGGAAGGGGAACATCTCACTAATATGAGCAGGCTGAGAGAGGGGGCCTAACTAGTGGGATGGAGGATGAGACTTGTACATGGAGGATGAGGGGACTTGAGCTTGCCACAATTTTGTACATAGCGGCATGCACCGGCACTACATGTATCACATCTTGAGGTGATTATCCTGTGTGCCAGGGACAGATCTGTGCTGTCATATTCAGGGTGTGTGTGTGTGGGGGGGGCATTCGTTGGGGGGTGCCCTGCCCCATTCATGTGGGGGGGTGCTCATACCTGTGGACACACCATGTGCATGCTTATACTATGTTATGTGATGTATAGATGTGCTGTACTACTGGCCATGTGGCTCCTTTGGTTTGGCCTGGAGGCATACCGATGCCCTTGTACCTAGTCTCCATGTGGGTGCATGTTGTCTGGTTGTGCTGCAGAGCCACCTGCCACCCTGTGAGTGGTCTGTGGCAACACCATCTGAGGCATCCCCATCAGGCACTACCTGGCTGGTTCCACCACAGTGCATCTCCCCTTGCATGCTTTCAGAGTCTGTATCTGGCACCTGGGTGCTGTGGGCCTCTGTGTCCAGGATGGCAGCAGTGCTCACATGGTGTGTCATGTGATCCTGTATGCTGGCTGGGGAGCACTGCTGTGTAGCCACATCCTGCTCATGGACCACTGGGTTTGGGCATCTGCCATGCATGGCTGTGTGTGTAGCTCTTGCCCATGTGGTGCATGGTGACCCACTAGGTGCTCCAGTAGCTGCACCTGTGCATCTGCGAGCTGGTCTAAGTTATGCACCTCATTCTTCAAGGTGACGAGTGCCTCAGTGTTGTGGCACTGTGCCTCCAGCCTATCCAGCTCCAGCTGCCACAATACTGGTTCTCCATGTAGTCCTACCCATGCATTGTAGGGTGCAGCTGGTCAACCATGTCAAGGGGCCTTCATCCCCGCTGTCTTCATGGCATGGCTGCAGCAGTGCGGACAGAGACCTCCTTCACATGTCTGTCCTGTCCAGCATGTTGTGGCCACTGGTTATGCACATTACCCCAGAGGTAGTCCATCACTGTGGTCCTGAGGACGGCCTCTGCACCAGGCTGGTGATGATTCCATCTGGCATGTCATCTGCCTCCTGAGACCCCTCATCCTGTTACATCACTGTGCATTCAGCATCTGTCTCCAACTCATGATGGGTCTCTGTGTCTATCTCTGTACCTGAGGGGGATATGTGCATGTTACTAAGCCGTATGGAGTTACAGTTCATGAACACTTGCTGGGGTGCCTGTGGCATGGTTAGCCACCTGACCCTGCCTCCTCCTGCCTGTTGGCATTGTGTGCCTGTGGCACATCAGTCTTGTCCAGGGTTTGTGTTGGGGACCCAGCTTGTGGCTGTGCTTCAGTGGCTGTATCTGTGGGAACAACACAAGTGTGCTACTACATGCATGGTGCACCATCCCTGTGTGTCCCCATCCCTACCATTGCATGCGCACCTTCCATGGTGTCTACAAGTTCAACCTCACCATGGACACTGACATTAGTGAGGGTCTCCACCACTATCCTTGCAATAGGGATCAGCTGTCTGACAATGCCTGGGGATCCTCCTCCTGTGCCCTGGCATGCTTGTGCAGCTGTGACAACCTTCTTCTTTACTGGAATATTATTCAACAAGCCTTATTGTTTCAGGTTTCAAATCAAACTGTTTTTAGAGCTTGACAGTCAAACAATTGCCTTTTTTGGATTCTGTGTCATGCATTTCACAGCTTGTAGAACAAAAACTATTTATTCAAATCACAGTGAACCTTCTGGACCTTGAGATCCTTCCCAAAGCCTTTGCATGCCAATTTTTAAATCCCTGGATCTAGAGATGCATGAGTTACAAGCAAACACTGAGGGTTAATAGAGAAGAGCCACTCAGTCATAACTATAGTAAGTGCTACCATGCCACTACAAATAGAATGCTAGGCGACAGTGTATTATAAGGCTATAATGCCATCTAGAGGTTCTCGTGTCCCAAGAACCTCGAGATGGCATTATAGCTGAGTAATCACAGTCTTCTATCTGTTATTTTTTGTAATACATGGATCCAAGGAGTTTGTGGTGTTCTATAGAAATGAGGTGCAAAGCTGCCAGGGTGGTGAAGTGTCTATGAAGGTCTCTTTAAATGGAGCTGCTAGACATGTGTTGCTATGGATGCCAGCACATCAAGACACCTCTGAAGCACCTACCATGTGTTTCTTTTGGTGCTTCCTATAGTGTTTTGAATAATTATGTCAGAAATATCGTGGTGTCTCTAAGCGAGCGGTCTGAGGGAGTGAGTGATCCAGTTATCAGAAGGGCAACAATCAGGATGATCAGGAGACAGCCATTAGCAGTTTGATATTTTCTACAGTATATGTGGCTACAGGTCAGATTTTTTGTTTTTTTTGGAGAGCAGGAGTCATCTTTTACTGTTCACGTCGGGTATAGTGAAAGCCAGCTCCCGCTCTGCATGAGCCGTTCATGCCCTTGTGCTCTTCAGTCTGTGTGATAATACTATTATTCAGAGCCCGAATGATAGTATTATGGGCTCTGAATGATAGTATTATTGGTCAGAATTGATGGTATTATCAGTTTTGTACTGTGGTATTAACAGGATTTTTTTGAATACTTTTCTGCTGTATTATCTTTAGGTATCCATATATTATAAGAATTTGCTATGGAGTCTTTCATTATTATAATACTGCATATGGATACCCCATGTTTTGCATGAATTTCCATAGTAACTAAAAAGCTGTTGCACCACAGTTCAAAGGTCAGGGGATACTGTTGTGCCACACTGTTGATGTAAGTTTCAAGACAGTGGCTAGTTTAGAAAGGTTTTGGACCAAATACCATCAGGTTGATCACATCACTGTCTGGTTGCCTTTTTCAGTGATACCGCTCACCAAACACAAACTAAAAACAATCAACATTTTATTAAAGAATGAGGAGGTGAGCATCATGGATGTTCTATGCTGGTTAAAACAGAATTGCTCTGTGATTGGTACTCCTGACCTGATAATGATCTCAGACAATATCTGGACAGGGGAATGGAGAATGAGTCGAGTTACTACACAAACAGAAGGGGATACAACACCTGCTTAATTGTTTTTACATAGGAAGAGACATAAGGGTAATATTCTGTACTGGTCGTCCTAAAGCGTGTTACAGCTGTGGGTCATACACACATCTTAGCAGTGCTTGTGATGCCACTTGGTGCAATATTTGTATGACACTGGGCCATTGTAGCAAACAGTGTCAGAGGAAAATACAGTGTAACCTCTGCACTGAAGAAGGCCACCCTTTTAGGACATGCCCCAGGGTATTGCATAACATGGGTGATGAAATGGATCAGGTGGAACAGGACTATTATGTAAATATTGCACAGAAGTCCCAAGATCAAAGAAGCATGCATCCCACAAATGACAATGTGACATCTGGGAATGGATGGGAGTCAATTCAGCAGAAAGAGACCACAAACAATACTCAAGTACCATCTACCTCAGCAAATGTACACCTTCGTAGAAATATAGAAACATAGAACTTGACAGCAGATAAGGACTGCTTGGCTCATCCAGTCTGCCCTTTTCTCCTTACCTTTACTATTACATCAGACCATGCCCGACCTTCAGTTCTTTATCCTTCACTCCTTCCTATCCACTATGATTCCTTTGTGCTTATCCCATGCATTCTTGAAGTGCATCACTGTTTTTGCCCCCACCAACTCAGCTGGAAGGCTGTTCCACTAATCCAACACTCATTCTGAGAAGAAGTACTTCTTCACATCTCTCCTGAATCTACCCCCTTCAGCTTCATAGCATGTCCCTTTGCTCTTGAGCACCTTTTCATCTGAAAAATATTCCCTTCCTATACCTTATTTACCCCATGAGGTATTTAAAGGTCTCTATCATATCTCCCCTCTCCCTCCTCTGTTTCAGGGTGTACATATTGAGGTGCTTTAGTCTCTCCTCATAGGGCTTTTGATGCAGACCCTGCATCATTTTAGTTGCCCTCCTCTGGACTGCTTCCACTCTGTCTATGTCCTTCCAGAGATTTGGTCTCCAGAACTGGACACAATACTCTAGGTGGGGTCTTACAGTAATCTATATAAAGGCAACACCACCTCCCTCTTTCTGCTGGTTAAACCCCACGGTATGTACCCCAGCATCCCACTTGCCCTCCCTACTGCCTTGTTGCACTGCCTGGCCACCTTTAGGTCATTTGATATGATTACCCCAGGTCTCTTTTCTGCTTGGTGGTTATCAATACCACTCCACCCATTTTGTACTCTGTCTCTCGGTTTCTCTGCCCTAAGTGCATTATTTTACAAGAGTCACAGGGCACAGGACTTATGAGATAGGGGAATTCAGAAGACACCTTGGAAGAGACCAGAACTGTATAGGATCAAGCAGAGATGGATCTAACAAAGGATGATGTGGAGGGAATTATGCTACAGAGGGAATAGAAGTGGACAATGCACAGGTGGCTGAAACATCTCAGAAGATGCCTCCACCTAACACCCCATCAACTGAAAGCTTTCAGATGGTGACGTGGCAGAGGAAATAGAAATCACAAACTGAACAATGGCTGCCCAGGAAACCATCTGTTGATTTGCTGAACAGATTTGAGGTGCTGGTGAGAAAAAATGACAGGGTGTATTTGGCATCTCTCTCCTCCTTTCAACATGACCCATCCTCTAGTGTGGAAGATCCAGGTCAGGATATGCATCAATCAAAAAAAAAAATGAAAAACACTAGAACCCTGAGGAGCAGGAAAAAATGAGGAAAACAAGAATAATTTATAATAACATGTGTAAAGGGTTGTTTCTTTTGTTGTAATGAGTTCTGCTATTATACAAGGGGTCTTAATCAACACATTAAATGTTAATAGTATTTTGAATGTAAACAAAAAGGCTCACCACCTTTTCCATATTACAGTAGCTCAACGCAGTTGTCACCTTTCTCCAGGACTTGAGAATCCACATGTTAGAAGGGACACATATAGCAACAAAAAAGGATGGATGAGGGAGCCCTCATTCTGGTCACTGGGGGGAGGACTGATGCTCAGAGGTTTGCATGTTACTTAATTCATATGAAGTCCAGGTATGTAAAATTTTAAATCTTTCAGCAGGATGGGTATTAATTCTGGATATTTTGTATAAGGGTTTGGAGCTAAGACTGTTTAACAAATATTGCCCCTAGACTAAAACTGGTGGCATAGATGTGTTTAAGGAAATTAAAACTTATTTTTACACAAAATATGGGATAATCCTCTCTGTGGATTTAATTGTGGACATTTTGCTAAAGAAAGACTTGGTGCTAAGAAAACTTACTGTAGCTCAATATTTTTAGTGAATATGCTTGCCTCTGCACTTCTGGTAGCTGCTGCAGCTGCTTCTAGGTCTCCCCTAGAAAATATGTTCCCTAAAGGGACATTAGCAACAAAAATTAATTATTTTCTTTTATCTCCATGGCTATCAGTTATAACAAGATCTAGCCAGACCCCTCCTCATGAAGAGTGTCAGTATTATTTTGTTCACTTGTCCCAAAAGGTGATTTCACAGAGAGAACTCACTATTCTGTGCCACAGGTGTGACAACACATTTTAGGCAGGAAAAAAATGAGTGGAGCGACGACGAGGGACCATTTTCTTGTTTACAGGAAATAGGAAAACAAAACATTTGGGCACACTGGAGTGGGCTCCCAGTGTGCTACATAACTGGGGGGAGTTGTGCAGGATGCACACACGGGGATTGGGCACCCCGATGTCAGTGGGGGTTGGGGAAAGAAACAAAAAAAGGCAGGCGCACTGGGGTGGGCTCCCAGTGTGCCACATGAGTTGGGAAGGCACAGAAAAATCTTTAGCCACACTGGGATGTGCTTCCAGTGTGCCATTTGAGTTGGTGGGGGCACAGAATGCCTCGGAGCTGGCTGCGCCACCACAACTGTGCATGAGTGACACTCACGCATGTGCAATTGTGGTGTATGGCATTTTGCCATTCACATAATGGCACCAGCTGAACTGCACATGTGTGTGAGTCACACATGCATAGTTCATGCACTAGAATGTAGAAGTAACAGCCAAAATAGGGTGGCTGTTATTCCATAGCAGCCGATTGTGGTGGAGGGGTACAAGCTCCGTTGGGCTTTTAGAAGGATACTTCCAAAAGGCTAATGGAAGGTTCCATGATCGGCCATTTTTCAAGCTATGATCCAATCCCAATAGAGCTGTAGGCTCCACCCACAGTCCTAAAAATGGATGTTATACCTGTTGAAACATCAGACCAAAAGCCTGTTAAAATTACAGTTGGGTGTGATTCTATTCCTAGAACCAAGGCCTCCAGGTGGAGGATGAATCATTCTATGTTTGATGATGACAAAATTAGAGGTCAAGTGAGGGATTTCTTAAATGCAAGATTATCTGTAGATGATATGTTTGACAGTTTGATTGACTGGTGGGAGACTGTAAAAACAAAGGTGAAGGAAATATGCATAAAACTAGAGGGTAATAAAAAATGCGGGAATACCTGAAATATTAAAATCTGATTCATCATCTACATAAATTATCGATAGCTGTGGATACAAAACAAAACCTGTCAGAACAGATTAGTCAAGTGAAAACTGAAGTAAGGTGGTATCAGTATAATAGATTATCATCTCTAATTGCAGAACAGAAATTTGGCACTTAAGGGAGAAAAAGATCAAACAAACCCTTTTGATGACTGTACTGACAGGGTAAAAAATGATGACTCATCTTTGGGATGAATCAGGCAGAGTATATGATTCACATGAGGATTTAATGAGAATAGTAGATAAGTTTGCTTTAAAAACACTTAGAAAAATAAAAGGTACAGAGATTGATTATGAAGGATTACTGAAACACTTAAAAACATCACAATTTAAAAGGGAAGTGAAAAGACAACTAGTTGCTGACATCCAAACTTATAAGGTAATAGAAGCCATAAAGTCATTATTCAACAACACTGCATCAAGTAGTGATGGTCTATGACCAGAGTTTTATAAATTATATAAGGAGGAACTTGTAAGGTGGTTAGTTCAGGTGTTCAATGAATTTTTGTTGGGACAGAATGCAGGACAAACAATGTTACAAGGTATTTTAATACTGATACATAAAAAGGGTGTGAAGGAGGATATTAGCAACCGGAGGCCCTTAAGTCTGTTAAATGTGGGTAGCAAAATATTGTTAAGAATTTTAAGGAAGAGATTAGCAGCAACAGCTTCCACCGCAATATTACCAACACAAACTTCTGGCAGAAAAATTCAGGAGAACTTGATGTTGTTATGAGAAATAGTGGAACAGGAGAAGATAAATGAGTTACAAGATGGAATACTAGCATTAGATCAGGAGTCCTTCAATAAGGCAAATCATGATTATCTATGGAAGGCATTAGAACAGTATGGTATCCAAGTTAAATTCATTAAATGGCTTAAGTTTCTCTACGTGAGTGGGACAGTACTCCCAGAGGTGAATGGAGAACTTGGTTTTGAACATGCAATATGTTCTGGGGTCAGACAGGGTTGTCCAATGACCTGATATTATACTTCTTTGTGTTAGATCCAATACCACACAATATTGATCAAAACTAACACATACACAGGGTTGACACAGCACAAAGGGAGTTACAATTTAAGTCTACAGTGTATGCCAGTGATGCAGTCTTACTGGTAAGGGATGTAAAGGCAGGGGCTTGGGCACTTGAACATTTTGAAAATTTTGGAAAAATATCAGGGTCAAAAGCAATTGTGGAGAAAAGCATAGGTAAAGTAATTGGGACATCCACATCTGCAGGATCAGAACTGGTAGGGGAAATCAGAATCACTAAGGAGCCAAATCTGGGAATTTCGTCTGAAAACCTGAATATAGACAGATATAATTGGAACATATGGATAAAAGTGGCAGAAGTTAAGGTATCTTGCTGAGGTCAATTGCCCAGGTCAAAGAAAAAGAGTATGCATGATTAAAACAATTCTGGTTTCCATAATTTAACATGTGAGTTTTATTTTTTCCACCAGCACAAGATATGGAAGTAGATTTTATAGATATTTTTTTTTGTGCATTTATTATGAGATAGTAGATGAAATCCAATAAAAAGAGAACATATTTACATGGAGTTTGAGGAAAGGAGTGTGGGGATGGTTAACCCCATTGTATTTTTCTTTTGTGTTTTTTTTTTGTTTTAATATACAACTATTGCTCACCTCGCCCTTGACAATAGGGTTAATTTTATTCAGTATAACATGTGAACCTTATTTGTAGATATGGTCACAGCAGAAACTGAGGCAAATTAAAGGGAAGGCTTTTCAAAATGTGTTGTCTACAAAATTGCTTTAGGAAAATAAAAATGTGGACATTATTAGTAGCTCAAGTATCAGAAAGAAGTGGTAAACTCTTAGATAAGAAAATTGTAGATGAATATTTTTTCCTTACATCAATATGTGATCCATCATTTGGAATATGGGAGGATATTACAACAAAATAGCTCAGGGATGACAGAATACCACAAAAAATGTGGGATATAGGCTGGCTGAGAGCACATGGGAGAATAAATGTAAAAGGCAACACTAAATACAGGAGCTTAGAAGACAGAAGCTATTTAAGACCAGAATGTGGAAAAGAACTGCTGGGCAATCAAATGTATCAAGTTTCATTATGTATTCTATGTTAATGTCAGTTGTATAACTTTGACCTACGGTGGTCCCATTGTTTCTTAACGTCCTGTCTATGGCATTGATGTATTACTCTTAACTGTATATTTCTACTGTATTATGCAATATATTATCTTTTCTTGCACTGGTTAGCATCTGTAGTTGTAGTATCTAGCTGACATTAGCTTGGCTGTGCACTCAAATGTCTTGCTATACTGTATTTTCTGTTGTGAATTATATGCCGTCCTTCCCAGAACCTCCTTATGAATGAGGTTTGCTCAATGAATCTTCCTGGTAAAATAAAATTAACAAATAAATAAATAAATTGAAACATTAGATAATTTATTCATGTACATACATTGCCCCCTGTGACCATATTTGGCATAAACCTGAAGAACACCACAGTTTCTGAGAATAAAATATCATGACTTGTTACTCGGATATGTAAATAACTGTTGAAAAGGGTGGTGCACAAGTACATTATTAGTGATATTTGCAGTATTGAAGTAGAGGATTTGGCAATGAAGGTGCAAATATGTGTTACAGAAGTAGAATGTGGATGCCCCTAGAACTGAGAAAATGGTCAAGAATGAACTATCAACAATTAGAGAAAGAGATCACACTAAATTATCAAATAATCTGTTTAAATTGCTTTGGAAAGGTTTCATGTGGTAAGATTAATGCAAAAGAAGCAGGAGGTGTTAAGGTATGTTTATTTCTGGTGAAGGGTAAGCACAAAAAAACATAAACACACAGGGTGTTCTGGCCTGTCTTATGCATAATTTGGTATGGAAGATTTTTGTGGAGAACATGGAATAAGATGTACTGTTGTTTTTTTTGTTGTTGTTTGTTTTTTTATTTTATCCCTTTTAATAAAAAAAAAAATACCCCATCTCTTTTCAAGAAGTGTCTTGGGATCTTCAGCATTCACCTGAACAAGCAAACATGACCTCAGATTAATGTCTCATCTAAAAGACAGCACTTCAGGCATGTAGTGTCCCCCTCATGCTGCACTATAGTGTCAGAACTGGGATTTAATCTGAAGTTTCTGGTGTGGGGACAGAACTCACAACTTTCTGATCTTCCAGCCTCAGAGGTGAATGTGCAACATGCTGAGCCACTGACACTGGTTTCTTCAAAGTAAATCCAGTTCGTGAGTTCATTCAAGGAAAATGGTCTACTTAATATTGTTATTTTTTTTTTTTATGATTTAAGTAAAGTTCTGGCAAAGGTTTATAAAGCTCCATTAACATTGGGCTTGGCAGTTTAAAACTGCCACTGACACACAGGTTGTTCTACAAAAATTTCTTAAAATTGTCAAAACAGTTTTATTAATTGGTCTGGCCCAGTGGTGCAGAGGGTTGTGGTACTGGATACCACACTTGCTACCACACTGGTGACCCAGGTTCAGGAGTGGACCAAGGTTATTGGTGGTTTGCTGGGGAAGGAGAGGATAGAGCATCTAGGGGACAATGCTTCACTCCTGGGGAGAGGTGACAAGGTGCTTGGTGCACACCTGGCCCCTAGCAATGGCTAGGACTATTACACAATGTTTAAGGGCAGTGAAGGCCACCACCAACAATGTTCTGTGCATAGGTGTGTGTGCAGGGCTGTCTTGGGCAGCATCTTATGCCTGTTCCTCTAGGAAAGAAAACAGAGGTAAAAGGGCAGTACCTGGTTTGGCTGGCCTTCTCTGGCAACTTGCAGGCTCTGCACCTGGTGAGCAGCACCCAGGCCATACACTGAAAGCATGAGCAAAAGTCTTGGTAGAAAGCACGGATGATGGGGCTATGGTGGCTGCTAGCAGTTGGCTGTACCAGGGGCTAGCAAAGCAGAAAGAAATTAACTTCAAAAATAGTTTCAGCAATTGGCAAAGCCCCACTAACATTTTATTGGAATAAACATGATAAATTGGCAATGGCAGGCAAGCCTATCACTGAATAAATGACCAACACAATTGCAAATACAGTTTTTTTAATGGGATAGCAAAACCCCACTGGGCACAGGCACACCAAGCTGGCACTGGCAGTCACCCCAGTAAAAAATAAATGCCTGACAATATAATTTATATAAAGTAATAGTCTGTCAAAATCCAGTCAACACTGCACATGGACATGGAATACTGGCACTGGCACAAAGTTTGATAAAAACAGAAGTAAAACAAAACGTTTATGTTCTTTCAGTAACTGGTTGGCAAAACCCCACAAACATTGAGTATGGGCTTGGAAAACTGGCACTGGCATACAACTCACTCTTAAATAAAAGTCTGAGAATTAAGCAATAAGGTATGACTAGGGGTTACATTAACCATCTGTTAATCACCCCCTAGGGGTGTAATGTGGCATGAGGTGCAGCTGAGTGACATATTGCCCCAGGAGGTGATTAACTGGCAGTTAACATAATCCCTGGGAGTACCTTTTTGCTTTTATAGCAATGTCTTTTATATTCCATTATTTATGGGTTTCTTTTTTTTGACTTTTATTAAAAAGATTACCTTGTTTTTGATGCAAAATAGTCCATCTGCCATCTGATATTTTGAACGTAAGCCAGTATTCATGTTCCAAGCATTGAATTATATGCCCTACGCAAAACAGTTTATGCATCCTGGTGGTTAAATGTCATTATGATCGATGGTCATCTCATGTTCCCAATGCTTAATCTATCTGTGAGTTTGTTTGGAAGTTAGGCAGGCTCATAAGCAGTTTGGAAAAACAGGGTGTTTCCCATGTCTCCAGTTTTTTATGTGTGCCAATGCCAGCTGCTGCATTACCATGGCAGCCTGAACTGCTGCTATGATACTTCCTTGCTCCAGTGCAGGTCAGACGCACATTCAGCACAGAACACTGCAAATAGTACTATTTAGGTTAGTTATAAAAACATTTTTAGGAGGGTATGGTTTGGACGCCAGAGAGTATGGCCGCTTAATACTGCAGCGCAAGCCCCAGCTTTGCCATTTTGAGATCGCTAGTTGGCATCTGAGTTCAGACTTAAGTGGAAATACCGCGTTATACCTCCGAAGCTGCATAGTTTGGTCCGGTGAGGTATTTGCAGCGTTCGGAGCATGGCAACAGTGGGAATCGGGGGCAATAGACAAGACTCGCACTGAGTTTATAGGCCGTAGGTCTCCTCACGCCTGAGCTAAAAGTTCATTGGAGCTTAGTTATCCCGTATAGTGGTGTGCATTTAGCCCTCGATCGCGGATCTTACACCTCTCGGAGTGGAAGCTTTTTATTGGGGAATCAGCTGTGGACGTAAACTTTCTATCTGTGCACTCTGGATGAGAGCAGCTGTGTAGGGATTGTCCACAATAGTCTCGAAGCCCCCTGCTCACGGATCAGATGTTCAACCCTCACTACAACATATCACATCTTTGCTGGAGACTCTGCTTTCCAGGGTCGACTCCTTATCAACCACTCTTGCCAGGAATGTGGCTGAGGTGCAGGTTTTGAAGGATAAATTTATTGTTGTTGAGCAAAGGGCTGAAAGTCTACAGCTAGGCCAAGGCAAACTCCTTTCGCACCTTCAAGAGCATGAGAGCAGGCTGGCTACCTTATGGCAGATGGCTGAAGATCAGGAGAATCGCAGTACAAGGAATAATATCAGGATACTGGGCATACTGGAGGGATCTGAAGGGGTTAATGTGGAGAGATTCCTAAATGAGGAGATCCCCAAGATGCTGGGGGATAGGTGGCAAGGGCCTATAGAAGTGGAGAGAGCTCACCGGGTTCCTGGAGGCCTCCATCTGAAGACACCTGGGCCTTGCCCCATAGTGGCGTATTTTCTGAGATATTCCATGAAGGAGCGGGTGTTGCGTGCCACCAGAGATCTTGGGGAGGTGATGTGGCATGGGGTTAAAATCTCATTCTACAGGGACTTTTCCACCGAGGTGGCAGCTCGAAGGAAGGCCTTTGTCCCTGTTAAAAAAATACTGGCTCAGCATGGCTTCAAGTACGGATTCTGTCAGTTGGCTTCCCTGGCTGTGCCAAGGGAAGGGAAGGAGATGGTGGTGGAGTCTCCTCAGGAGGTGGAAGCTTGGATCTCCAAGAACTGGCTGCACTTGAATTTAAAAAAATCTGTCTCCCAGGAAGCTGTGGTACCCTGACAAAGGCGGCAGGAACCCGATTAGAGGCAGAAACATGCAAAGGGACATTAAAAGAGATCGGATGAGTCCTTTAGGGAGTGGGTTCCCCAACCCCTCTCAACTTCGGCACGCAGATATGGAGGGCTTCAGGCGAGGATTTGACCAGGCTGCGATCCCTAGTACTGCCTCCTCCACAGGATCTCGGCGGGACATTAACTCTGTGCCTCGAGTTAGACACCGGTCTCATAGCAATATCGACTCTGCAGAAGGGCAAGAAATGGCACCTCCGGCTAAGTTAACCAAAGAGGAGTCACTACAAAGACTTCAAATGGACCCAGAAGATATACCGGATGAAGCCATTATGGAAGCGGTGGAACCAGGAACATGGTCTGACAACCTGCCAGATGCAGAGGAGCTTACAACTAATTCCTCACCCTTTATTAAGCCAGGAACTCTGTCTTTTGCAAAGGTGTTATTAAAGGGTCTGCAGGGTGCAAGCAGGGAACCCCTATCAACTGATGGAGCACCTCTACCGGACTGAAAGACAAAAGGGCTGTATTTGCTGTTAGTCTTTAGGGAGTAGGGGGCATGTACTGGGGCAGTCTTGTGGGATTTGGAGGTTTGGAAGGGGTATGGCTGACTAGTACAGACCCTCGTGTGGGAATATCCACTGACTGGGGCCTCCCCTCCATTTCTTCTTGGTTTTCTTTTATCTCTGACTTAGATGCCCCACCCTACTGTGGTGTATGGGTAGTGTTGGGGAAGATGTCTAGCTTAGGCAGGGCTGGGGTTGAGCCTGTCAGTAATCGGATGGTTCGATCTCTTCTTGCCCTATTCGAGCCTTTGGCTAGCACAGCAGTGGGCTTACCCTTGCATTTGGCCAGGGTATAGCACTATTGTGCATATACCAAGACTCGTTAGCTTGTGCGTTACACTCGTTGATATACTATTCTAGAGGTTTGAGGAATAAAACAGTTAATATGGTTCTTTGCTTAACCTACAATTTACTGGGTATTCTCACAGTTACATAATACTTAACAGTTTAGTGAGAGATATTTAATCCTGCCTGTGTTTCTTTCTCAATTACTAGGTCAGTTGGGGTGGCATCCTGCCTGTACATTCTACCGGAATTGACCTTGCTGAACACTCTTATAAACCTCAGGTATCCTGAACTATTACTCTTGCTCATTCTCTAGGGGCTCCTGAGGTGAGTACTACATTCCTTTTTTCTTTTCCCCTTTTCGGAAACCTCAGCATAGAGGCGACACATTCCAGTATGAGGCTTAAGCTCATATCTTGGAATGTGAAGGGGCTTAACCATCCAGTCAAATGGAGTGTTGTTCTCAAGCACCTCCACTCCTTGCATGCAGATATTGCATTATTGCAGGAAATGCATCTTGTTGCAAGGAATGTTGGTTGGCATAAAAAAGCGTGGGTTGGGACTGTAATTGCTAACTCAGCCCAGAATAAGTCCAAGGGGTAGCCATTTTGATCAGGAAATCATGCCCATGGACGGTGGATAAAACAATCACCGATGCCCAGGGTCAGTGGATAGGGGCTAGGTTCTCTTACCCGGGGGGGGGCATGTGGTGTTAGCGAACATCTATGGTCCGAATACGGACTCTAAAGAGGTACTCCTTGACCTTAATCAGGCATTGGAATCTCTCACCGAGGGATATCATAATAGTCCACTCTTGATAGGGGGTGATTTTAACTTGGGACCTGATATATTTTTGGATAAATCTAAGCCCACCCCACAAACTCACCCCAGAATATTGGGCACCCTGTTAGAAATGATGAGAGAATGGGGCATGACTGATGTCTGGTGGAGAGACCACCCTACGGGGAGGGACTATTCGTTCTTCTCGTCGGTTCACGCAACTTATAGCCGTATTGATTTCTGGCTCGCGAATAGATGGGCAGCTCAGGACATTGTAGCAACCGAGATTAAAGATATTATAATATCCAATCATGCTCCTGTTTCCTGCATTCTTCAGACTGCGGGGCATCTGGGGGTGGGCACCAGATGGTGGTGTAACCCCTTACTGATTAAGGAGCCCTCCTTTCGCAGCATGGTCCAGGATCTTGCTCGGGAGTACTTCGCACACAATAAGCCGGGGGATACATCCAAGAATACGGTGTGGGAGGCCTTTTATGTGGTGTTAAGAGGGCATATTATAGCTTATGTGGCTCAGAAAAACAGAGAGCATAGAATGAAACTTAACAGGCTCTAAACGGAACTTTCCACCATGAAGGCACAGTTTAAAGCGTCCACTGCTGGTGATCCGGATGCCACCATATTGCGGGGGATTGTTGGTTTAAAATACTGGATAAACACTATACTTCACCAATAGGTTGAGTGGCATATGACCAGGACTAAACATGCACACTGGGAAGGTGGGAACAAGAGCGGGAAATTATTGGCATTCCAGCTGAGGAAGCGGCAAGCTGCTTCCCGCATTCAGGCCCTTAGAACTGAAAACGCAGAGATAGTTACAGGCCCCAAGCAAATCAATGAATGCATGGCATGTTACTATCAGCTGCTGTATCAATCCCGAATATCCCATGAGACAGGACATATGAGGGGTCAGCTGAGGGATTTCTGCTCGACAGTTCATATTCCTCAGTTATCAGGAACTATGAAAAGTGCCTTGGACGCACCTATCACTGAGGCAGAAGTTCACGAAGCCCTGTCTCAGCTGGCCAAGGGCAAAGCTACTGGGACCAATGGTATGACCACCGAGCTATACCAACTACTAAGCCCTGAAATCTGTCCCTCTCTACTTGCTGCTTTGCAGGAATCGCACTTGACTGTTCCCTTCCACCAACAATGCAGGAGGCATTAATTACCCTTATCCCGAAGAAATCTGATGACCCGTTAAACTGTGCTAGTTACCACCCTATCTCACTAATCTTTGTAGATGCTAAGATTGTAGCCAAGATACTTGCCAAATGGATAATGGAGGTCTTGCCCTCCATCATACACCTGTCTCAAGCTAGCTTTACTAAAGATGGGGCAGTGGCGGATAACATTCGCCTCTTGCTTAACATCAAATGGCTAGCCCTGCTATCTTCCACTCCTATGGCAGCTATAGCAGTTGATTTCTCAAAAGCTTTCAATTCGGTGGAGTGGACCTACCTGTATGAAGTACTCGACCTATACGGTTCTGGTACTTATTTTAAACAGTGGGTCCACGTCGTGTATAATAAACCCATGGCTAGGATACTTACTAATAAAGATATATCTATGCCTTTTTCCTTGCAGCAAGGTACTCATCAGGGGTGTCCACTATCCACGTTACTTTTTCTGTTGGCCTTGGACCCTCTTATACGGGTACTCCAGGCCAACGAGAGGATTCAGGGAATTCTGGTAGGGGACCATGCATATCTGACAATGGTGTATGCTGACGACCTACTTCTCACCCTTTCTTGCCCACAAGAGTCCCTCTCCCTGGTACTGGAGTCCTTACACTCTTTTGCTAGTATATCAGGGTTGCATGTCAACCAAAAGAAAACTAGTGTCGCCCCCTTGAATGGGGCGTGTACTAAAGAATGTTTGCTGGGGACGGAACTATCATGGGCACCTGACAACCTGCACTATTTGGGAATACACATCCCTTCTGCCTGGGGGGCATACAGAGTCCAGGAATTTTACCCCTTTAATTGCCCAATTGACAATTGAGGTAGCACACTGGAAGCGTCTAAATCTGTCCCTTTTAGGGAAGGCAGCAGAGCTTTGAATGCTTATGTTGCCCCTTGTAGCATATTTGCTAAATAACCTCCCCATAGTGTTGTCAAACAAAGTATTTCAAGCATTAGACAAGCTAATATCAGATTTCCTGTGGGAAGGATGGAAACCTAGATGAGGTGTTAATAAATTACGGGCACATTGGTCACTGGGTGGCTGAGGGCTTCCCTGGTTTCAGGGGTACCACTGGTCCTTCCTAGCTGCCCAGGCAGTTAAATAGTTTGTTCCAGTCTATGGTATTTCATTGCCGTGGTTACAGTTAGAGAAACAGATTTGTCAGTCTTTCCCCCCTTAGTCTACTTTTAACTTATGCTGTCATACCCTGGACAAACTTATCCCAGTCATGGATGCTACAAGGAGAGCTTGGTTTCGCTTTATGAAGTCAACTGGGATGTCAAAGCAGGGTGCCATGTTACCCTTTAGGTATTTAGAACTATGGCACAACCCACTCATTAGGGTGGACAACAAATCCCTGACGTGGGCCTCGTGGGAAGGGAAAGGGATTCATATTGTGCAAGACCTCTATTTACCAAATCTTGTACCTTAATGTCCTTTGAACAATTGTGTGCACATTTTTTGTTAAAGTCACAGGACATTTGAGGTTCTTGCAACTCCGCAATGCAGTGCAGGCCATTGATTGGTTGATTAAAGGGGAATCGAAGTGGCATTGGCTGTCCTCGCTACACTTAAAACCTTCCTTTCGTGGGCTAGCGGGTAGGTTCTATAGTACCTGGTGGGAGGCACAATCGGATCAAACAGAGTCATGCAGATTGGCATGGGGCACTGAAATTGGTAGTCATATTGTCCCGGAGACTTGGTCCCACTGCCTTCGTGCAGCGCACTCCACTTACAAAGATGCTAGAAGCCAATTAATTCAGCTTAAGATACTGCTTAGATGGTATAGAACACCTGCTATCTTATTTAAGTGGGGGTCCTCTCACACGCTCGATGTTGGAGATGCAAGCACAGCCCTGCTGACACTTTGCACCTCTTATGAAAATGCCAAATGTTAACCCCTTTCTGGTCAGCGGTAGCAATGGACTGCTCAGATGTGCTGGGACAGCCTATAGATCTCTCATACCGTATGCTACTGTTGGGAGACTGGACTCCATTAGAGCATCTGAGACCACAACATCAGAACTGGGTCCTGGTGGTTCTGCTGGAGTCTAAGTGGCTCCTATTAAGACAATGGTGGCAACCCCTACCTCCGCCCAATTTGTTATGGCATGCAGGTATTTCCAGGTTAGCTATCTTTGAAAAGTTAACCTATGCTACCAGAGGGCAGTTGCCCGCTTATTTTTCCAAATGGGAGGCCTATCTTAATTTGGCTTTGTGTCAGGCTCCCCCTCCCCCCTGTTATGGTAATCACTACCCTCGGCCTCTGTCAATGGGATAGGCCCCACCCAAGTAATGTGTTAAATTATTATAGGGAGCTGATCCCTATGTGCACTCTTGGTGATGATCTTGTCTGCTGCTACACTGAGGTTTGGTGTGATTTGTTCCCCCTTACTGTATATACTTCCTCAAAGGGCCAGATGTTAGTCATATACTTGGCCTGAGTATGTAACTGGAAAACTTAATGTTGAGGAGGCGGCACCCATGCGACCTAAGTAGGAGTATGAGTTATGGACGAGATATGCTATACTACGATTGATAGGTGATGATGCTGTAAGTTGTTCTATAAGGAAGTTTTGAGCTTTAAAATATAGTACTATGTGTGACAAATATTGGTATGTACACATAATTATGTAATGCCTTATGGTGGCAGGAATTTTCCTGTTTTGGATGTGATGCTTATGTAAACAATAAAAATTATTCTGTGATTTAAAAAAAAAAACATTTTTAGTTTGTTAATTCCTGAGGGCAATGTTACAATTCGGTAAAACAAATTTGTTTTCCTTATGGCTTACCATCATGGACTCAGTGTATGCTCTAAGTACCCTTAAATATCATTGCCAAATATCTGTATATTATCTTGTGCTGGTGAATTTTAAATGGCATATCTGTACTCTTTTGAGTTCTGTGGCTTTCAGCAGTTTCCCTAGTGGTTGTCATGGCAGTGGCTGTGAGCACTAAGAAAAACACTGCTTTGCCATGGTAAGACCGTTGTACTAAAGGAAAAAAAAGATGGGATCCTGGGTATTTTATTGAGGCTGCCTTTAAAGTATTTTTTAAATATTTTAATCTGCTTTAAAAAGAAAAGTGTAGTTTGAATGGTGATGCTTCTTTGTTTACTTTTCAAAAGCTATGAATACCACATCCTGTAATGTCAAAACTGGCCTGTCATAAAAAGGAACTAGTGAAGCAGGCAGAGCAATGGCAGTCACTGAAAACTAAAATGGAACACTAAAGCATAGTAAAACCTAACATTCCATGATGGACTAGATGTTGGGGGTCATGCTGCAGGTAGTGAGGCTGTACATGGCTAATAGTTAAAGATTAATGTAATCTTTGTGTACTGCATTTAGCCAATCAAATTGCAGGACTTTAAATTGCATTGCTATAACATTATTTATATACTGCTGTTACATTAATTGGCGGTCAAAGCCCTACTAATACTGGATACACATATGCAAAACTGACACCGGTACATCTTAATAAAGTAGAATGCATAATAAAACATTTTATATTGTTTTGCAGTGATCTGCCACTTCTCCATTAACACTAGCCATTGGGTTGCAAAACTGGCATGAGCAAGTACCTTACTAAAGCATAAAATATGTAAAACATTGTTTAAAATAGGTTCTGTACCTATCCATCACTGTGTAAAAATATGGGGAACATTACCTGCACTATGAGCTGGTATTAACAAGAGCCATGCCAGCTACAGTATTTATAACTAGCAGGATAGAACCTCAAAATGAGCAGGCTCTAATATAAATGCACAGGGCTCCTAAGGATTGTCCCTGGCAAAAGCCTGCCCACCATAAAACTGGCTGGGCTTAGCCACACAGGGCTCAGAAGATGGCAGCCCAGACCCAACACTCCAGCAGAAATCTCTAGAGGTGTAAACCAAATTTAAAATCACAGTTATTGATCTTTATATAAGATATGAATATCTGTAAGTTCATTTACAGGACTATATTTTTGTAATCGGTTATAAAATTGAACACAAAAATAAAAATACTATACAAGAAATATAAGCAGGAATACAAAACTCATCAACTAAAAGAAAAAGAATAATTGCCAGTACTTGCTAATTAGGCACAATTAACCGGGTACCATTTTAAAAATATGCTTTACATATTTCTTTCTAACTAAATTTCAAGAACAGTACTGCCTTTTCCCTAGTGATTTGTTCTCCCTGACACCACTGCATAAATTGTTGAAGCAAAATTCCAGTGAGAGGAAGGAACTCCACTTGATTATAATATGCTATGGATGGTATTGTGGGAATCAAACTGTGGCTCAGTTCTCCATAGCACCATGTCATCAAGCTCAGTCATTCACAGGCTGAGAACTTCTGTGAATTAAAGTTAGTGATTCTAACCAAAAAAATGTGGTCTGCAGAATAAAATTGGTCTTTTCAACTATTTTGGTTCTCTGGTAGAACCACATTTTCAGCCCTATAATGGGGCTTGCCACTAAAAGGCAGGCCAGGTTATCTAATGATCCCTGCCAGGAAGAGGCACAGGAGAGGGAGGGGAAGGGTGGGGAGGACAGATGGAATAAAGGGGGTGGGGCCTGGTGACATCAAAGGCACAAGAACTACTAGGCCTATAGGCCATGTGGCCCAGGTAGATGGGCTTAGAGCAGTTTGTGTGTTTTTTTCTCATGGCCTAACATTGTTACAGTAATAGAAACATAGCATAAGGTGATGGCATGTAATGGAAGGACCTGTTTATTGTGGTTTTCAGGTGGCTGGGGGAGCCTAAAGGAGAGCCCACTGGTTTTTGAGGTGTGGTAGCAATGTTTTGGCAGTGGGCCTGGGGTCTAAAACGGAGTGTACAGGGGTGCAGCTGTTGTGGAATGCGGCTGAGGGCTGCAGAGGGCATCATGGTTGATTCTTAAGCATGTCTGTTGAACATGCTAAAGCTTGGGGGGACGAGCAGCGAGGCGAGGGGCATGCCATGGAGACCGTGCTGGCCAGAGAGACTGGTGATTTGTGACTGAGGGGCATGAAGAAGGAGAAACAAGGATGGTAGGGCTATAATTGGGAGCATTTTCAATATGCTGTCATTTGGTAAGGAAGGCCAGCTGGGGGCAGGCCGATAGGGAGCTCAGTATGCTGTGGTGGGACTCCTAGTGCTCAGCCTGGCGTTTGTGAGATACAACAGAAATCTGGCCAGTAAAGGCGTCTTGTGGTTTTTCTCAAGGGGTCGCATGCTGTCGGCTGCTCCATTCTCCCGGCATGGGAAAAGGGAGCAAACTGGAAGCCTGGGCATGCTGGTTTAGCCTGGTCACTCAGGAGGGGCATTTGTATACTGCGTAGCAGATGGGGGTGCTAAAACTGGGTCAGAGTGGCGCAGAAGGAACAATGCGCGTGGTCAGATGGTAGACACTATGGCTTTGGCAAGCCACGTGGCAAGAGTGGCCCAGGAATGCATGAGCCTATGGTTTGGCTATGCAGGAGGGAGAAAGAGAAGGGCTGGCTTGGGGAGTGCAGTTAGAAGACTGCGACAGTGCTTGGCATTGAAGGAATGAGGAAAGGATATATTTAAAAAAAAAAAACAAGAAAGAAGAGGTCCAGCCTGAGGGGCATTTTTTCAGTTATGAACAGCTGTTGTGGATTAGAAGGCAGAATAGGGGCATACTGCCGACAGGCAGGAGAAAGGGATTGGTGTCGGGGGAGGAGGGTCCTGGCACCAGAATACTGGTATCTGTTGGGATTGTGAATGGGAAAGCCAGGTGTGAAAATGGAGAGCAGCTATTGCTGTGTTGTTTGGGTTGGGGTTCGATTGGAAAGGTGCTGCAGCAGCGGGAGGTGGGCAGGATGGCTGCCACCAGGGTGCTGATGGCATAGCAGGTTGAGGCTAGGATTGGGGCAACAATTTATAAAATAATAATAAAAATAAAATGTGATGTGGGGTGATGTTTACAGCCGTGCGCCAAGAAAAAAGAGGTTTTTATATGTACCCGGCGTGGGGGGGTACAAAAGGAAAGGACTGCTGGGTATTTGGAGGCAAGGAATGGTCTTCACTGGATGGGCCATCTACCGATGATGCTACAGTGGGGCAACAGGGCTGGAACAGGAAGTGGCTGGATGGGGGGATAGCACCGAGACAAGCAAACAGCTGCAGGACAGTATCCAGGCCTACAGTGCACTCAGCAACACTCATGGGGGGGGTGGCACTGTGGCCCTGATGGAAGGACATGAGCAGGCAGTACAGCTGGGTGGGCTCAGATCTAGGGAGCCCCCCATGAGGATGCCTCAGTAGAGCAAGGGCAGGTGCTGGCTGCAGAAGCGGGGCCTCGAGATCGGGGCACCAGACCAGTGGAAGGGGAAGCGAAGTCCCCCCGATGCCGGCGAGGGGGGGAGGCATACTGGGGCCATCCCCATCAAGTGGCCTAAGGGCAGGAAGGCTTTAAAAAAAAAAGGAAAGAAGCAAAAGAAAGCGGTCAGGCGGGGGGACATGAAAAAGGTGGCCTGGGTTGATCTTAATGCCTACAGAGGGCAATTTCAGGACAACCAGTTACATTAAGCCACCGCCCAGTGGTGCCAAGGCAACAGGCACCAGGAAGCAGTGCAGGTTATAGCCTCTGACCCAGTAGGCCCAGGGAATCAGCCCGTGGACGGCGCTAGGACGAGGGTGGCCCCAGAGGGGCCGAGGCACTCAAAAGGTAACAAAGCAGGAGGAAAGGGTGACCTTGTTGTTGGTGGACATGGTTGAACGTTTGTGTTTCGTTCTCTGATTATAGTGACATAGGGACACCATGGCACCCAAGCAAACCCAGCTTTCCAGTGAAAAGTTGATGCAGGAGGCATCCAGATTGATGGGCCAGATGTTGGAACTGGTGGCAGCGGCAAAGAAGAAGGAAGTGGAAGATGAGGCACTGGGAAAGTGGAAGGAGCGAGAGGAGTGCTTGGGTAAGGAGAAAGGGGGTAAAAGGCCCAGATGGGAAGCACTGCACCCCACACCTATCCTGGTGCCCCTGCCCTCACCAGAGCAGGATGATGGGAGCCTGGATGGGGGTAAGAAGGACATGGATCTCTCTGACGAAAATGGCCTAAAAGAATACTTAGAGGGCTGCTGAGGAACATAGTTGACGCAGGGATTGAAAAGATGAAACGGGCTGTTCAGGTCTTAAAAAGTAAAGGAGTTGGAGTGGAAAAGGGTGGGGGGGCCAAGATGGCAACCAAAAAATTATACAAGGGGTCTCTGAGCTGCTTGGTTGGGGACCATGTCCCACTGTCAATTAAGGAGAAAATTTGGAAGGGGGAATATGTGGACATCTTCAGGCTGGTGGACAAGGACACAGCCACAAAGTAGGAACAGAATGAGTCAGTAGGGAAGTCGGAAATGGCATTGGCATTGGCAGTAGTGGTCCACAAGATGGAGGAAACTAAGTACAAAGGGAAGACCATTGACAACTGGCAAGGGGGCTTCATCATATAGAGCGCATTAGTGCTGGCTAGGCACCCGGAGCCCGCCATCCCCTTACTGATGTACATGTCCATTATCAGGGATGCATACAAGGCCAAAGTTGGGTATGGCTGGCTCAAGTATGATGAATCATTCTGGAAGAGGATGGCTGCCAAAAGAGATCTGAGATGGGACTGTACCCTCTCGGAGTTGTGGGTAAGGACCCTATCTGGGGAAGTGGGCAGGGCCAGAGGCAAGCAGGCAAAGAAGGCCGCATCTAATACAGTGGCCAGAACATGTTTGGGGCTACAACAAGGCCACATGTACATGGGGCAATTGTAAGTTCTGGCACGTTTGTTCCAAGTGCGGGGAGATGCACCCAGTCTCCAACTGCCGACAAGGGGTGGACAGAGGGAGGCAGCTCAGGGGACAGTACCATGAACAGTCCTTTCGGGGCACCTGGTGAAGGACAGGGCAGGGGCCAGGGGGTGGGCATAGAGGGCAACACTACGCTCCTGGAGGATGGCATTAACAGGGTACACGTTGAGAGGTGATGGGGTTACGCACTGGCACGCACCCCCAATTTCCTAGCGGTGGTGAAGGAATGGACCACAGACTACCCAAATAGGGAGGTAGCAGAATTGGTAAGGGCAGGTTTCTGGACAGGCTTCCCACTGGGGTTTCAAGGGGGGGCAAAGATGTAGACCAAGAATCTAGGGTCAGTGAAGGGGAAAGAGGGGCCAAGATAGGAAAGGAAATCAGAGCGGGTAGGGTTGAAAGCCTGTTAGGGGGCCCCCCCTTGTGAGCATTTCCGAGTTTCCCCTTTGGATATTGTCCCCAAAAAAGTAACAGGGGCATTCTGCTTGATCCATCACTTATCCTACTCCAAGGGCTCATCAGTAAATGAGGGCATACCCGATCACCTTAGGGCGGTGTCATATGCCTCTCTGGAGCAGGCAATAGTGCTAATCAGGGCTCTCGAGGGGGCATGGCTTGTGAAAACAGACATAGAATCAGCATTACCGTGCTGTACAGGATCTTGGACAGCTAACACATCGAGGGCCTCTAGAGGTGGGATGGGGCGAATTTCCAGGATTTCAGAAGAAATCTGGGAGGATGAGGGCGAACCGGCCTGGGACGAGAAACAGGTAAAGGAGGTTCATAGTGAAGATGTGGGAAGAAGGGCGAGTCCATGCCACAATGGTCGTGCACTTAGCCGGCATCAGTTGGGTATGCCAAGACAGGGGCTGGCCTGATGTAGGGGCCAGCCGGACAATAAAACGCATGGTGTCAGGGTGGAGGAGGGGTCAAGTGGCCAGGGTGGACAGAAGGCACCCCATAACAGGGGTGTTGCTCAAAAAGGTCTTAGAGGCAACCCAGAAAGTATGCACATCTTCCCAAGAGGGAACACTATTCCGGGCTGTGTTTGCACTTATGGCAGCAGGGGCATTCTGGGTAGGGGAAGTGATGGCCCCATGTAAGTCAGCTGCCGAGCAGATTTTGATGCATAAGGACATCTTATGGGGACACGACAGGGTGATCATCACCCTGACCAGGTCTAAGATGGACCGGGGGGAAGGGGACCCAGGTGTCACTGGTGAGGCAACCGCAGTCTGCCAGCCATGCCATGTGTGCACTGGAGACATATGGGAGCACTCAGGGGAGAGCAACAGGGGTGCTGTTCCAACATGGGAATGGCTCCCCTATCATGGGGTTCCAGTTAGGGGCAGTACTCAAGAGGACTCTGGCGTTCCTCCGGAAAGATCCCAGTAAATTTGCACATTCATTTCAGATTGGGGTAGCCACAGAGGCAACACAGAAAGAGGCTGCAGTGGCAGAGGTACAGAAGGTGGGGTGCTGGAAGTCCAGCTGCTATAAGAGGCATGTGAAGTATTGACAACAGCAGCTCACACTGTTTATTTTTTTTCCATGGCAGGTTCCAAGAAGAAAATCTGCATAGTGGGGCATTTCTTCATATATTGGGCAGAAAGGTTTGTGGTCGCCACCTCCAGAGGAGCAGAATTGAGATATAACACCGAGTATACCAGGGTGCTGTGGAAAGGCATTAGGGGGATGAGATGGGCACAGCTCATGCCTCTGATGGAAATATTAAAGTTGCAATGGGGCATACCAGATGGCATTATTATCCACCTGGGGGCAACAATTTGGGAGCCTGCAATGGGGGCATTGGGGCAGAGCATCATGGGAGATTTAGAGAATTGAGAGGTGGTGGCGAGGGTGACAATTGGCTGGTCCGACATCACCTCCCAGAGGGTCTGGAGGGGGGTGAAGGATGTGAGGCTGATTGAGGAAGTTAGGAAGCATTTAAATAGAAGGGTGGCAAGAACAGTAATTGAAATGGGCGGGGGGAGTGCACCTGCAGCACAAGGACATCTCCTTCGACCAGCCTGCAGTGTATATGTCTGATGGGGTTCATCTATCGGAGTTTGGCATGTGCCTATTCCTAAGGCCTATCAGAAAGCTAGTGAACCAGATAGCCAGAAAAGGTTTTAGGTACTAGCCAGCAGGAAACCCCTCCATCCATCATAAGCTGAATGAGGGGCAGTGGAAGAAAAAAAAAATGAGAGGCAGGGGAAGGAAGGGGAGGGTGGGGTACGGGCAAAGGACAAGGAACCCAGCCGTGGTGGTAAACCGGGGAGGGGAATAGGTCCAGGTGCCAAATTCAGAAGTGTCTGGGCCTGGAGGGCAAAAGTCTGGGTAGGTGGAACCAGCCTGGTTCTGGTGTGGAGGAGGGGGCCAGATTTAACAGTGTCTGGGCCCTGAAAGCCAATATGGAAGAACGACCAGAAGAAGGACAGAGGCCGGAACCAGGAAGCTTTGAAAATAAATATTTTGGTGTGGAAATGAATTGTGAATTCATAAAAATATGTGGGTGTAAATATATTCTTTGTGCCATAAATAAATTTGCCAATGAGCAACCAACAAGTTAAACTGCTGTAGCATCCATCATTCCTGGGGGGATTCAGGGGACAATGGGGCTTGCCACTAAAAGGGAGGCCAGGTTGTCTAATGACCCCTGCCAGGAAGAGGCATAGGATGAGGGAGGGTGGGGAGATGGAATAAGGGGTGGGGCCTGGTGACATCACCAGGCAGGTACAAAATGTAAAATGACAATGGCATGCCAGAGCCCCAGAGATTGGCTGGTGGGGCGAAGCGCAAAGGAGGTCCTGACCAAGGGCCTATAGGGGTATATTAGGCCAGGACTCAGGCAGGATGACCTCTTTTGCTGGGAATTTTTCCCGCCTTCCCACCCTTATTAAGGAAGGGTCGGGGGGGCATGGTTGGCACAAAGGAAAAGAGTGGAGGGAAGGTTGAGTACCTTAGGGGCCCTGGAGCATAGAGCTGGTGTTTTTCACTGCAGGGAGGTAGCTTCAGGCCAGGGGACTAGGTCAAAGTCCCCTGGTAGGGAGGGGCAAGGATGCCCATGGGAGTGGGAGGAAAGAAAAAGGGGGAAGCAGGGGGAAAGGAAGGGGGAAGGGGGTAAGATACACGGGCTGGGGACAAGGAACCCTGATGTTGTGGTAAAGTGGGGAGGGGGATAGGTCCAGGTGCCGGATTCAGAAGTGTCCAAGCCTGGAGGGCAAAAGCCCAGGTAGGTGGAACCGGCCTGATTCTGGTGTGGAGGAGGGGGCCAAATTTAACAGTGTCGGGCCCTAAAAACCAAGATGGAAGAACGACCAGAAGAAGGACAGATGCCAGAACCAGGGTGCTTTGAAAATAGATGTTTTGGTGTGGAATTGAATTGTGAATTCATAAAAATCTGTGGGTGTAAATATATTCTTTGTGCCATAAATAAGTTTGCCAATGAGTAACCAACAAGTTAAACTGTTGTAGTGTCCATTATTCCTGGGGGGATTCAGGGGACAATGGGGCTTGCCACTAAAAGGCAGGCCATGTTGTCTAATGGTCCCTGCCAGGAAGAGCCACAGGAGGGGGAAGGGTGGCGGTACAGATGGAATAAAGGGGGTGGGGCCTGGTGACATCACCAGGCAGGTAAAAAGTGTAAAATGACAAGGGAATGCCGGAGCCCCAGGGATTTGCTGGGGGGGGGTGGAGCCCAAATGGGGTCCTAACCAGGGGCCTATAAGGGTATATTAGGCCAGGACTCAGGCAGGATGACCTCTTTTGCTGGGAATTTTTCCCACCCTCTCACCCTTATTAAGATAGGCTCTTGGGGGAGGCATGATTCTCACAAAGCAAAAGAGTGGAGGGCAGGTTGAGTGCCCTTAGGGGCCCTGGGGCATAGGGCCAGTGTTTTTCACTTTGGGGAGGCAGCTTCAGGCCAGGGTGCTAGGTTAGAGTCCCCTGGTAGGGAAGGAGGGGCAAGGTTGCCTATGGCAGTGGGAAGAAAGAAAAAGGAGGGAGTAGGGGGGAAGGAAGGGTGAGGGGGTAGGATACATGGGCTGGGGACAAGGAACCCAGATGTGGTGGTAAAGCCGGGAGTGGATATGTCCAGGTGCTGGATTCAGAAGTGTCCGTGCCTGGAGGGCAAAAGCCCGGGTAGGGAGAACCAGCCTGGTTCTGGTCTGGAGGATGGGGTCAGATTTCACAGTGTCCGGGCCCTGAAAGCCAAGATGGAAGAATGACCAGAAGAAGGATAGAGGCTGGAACCAGGAAGCTTTGAAAAGAAATATTTTGGTGTGGAATTGAATTGTGAATTCATAAACATCTGTGGGTGTAAATATATTCTTTGTGCCATAAATAAATTTGCCAATGAGCAACCAACAAGTTAAACTGTTGCAGCGTCCATCATTCCTGGGGGGATTCAGGGGACAATGGTTCTCTTTATAATTCTGGCTTATTATGACTGCAGTAGTATTTTTATGTACGGTATGATCCAGCAGCAATTAAGGTACTTGAAGTATTCTTCAGTAGTTGCCTCTTTACAGTATTATAGATTTTTGTTTACAGAAGAAATCATAGTATGGCTGAAAGTCTCAAAAATGAGATGTACAGTAACTGCTTGTGTTGAGTTTGTGTTATCTTTGAAAACATGATAATGCCTGAAAAGTTACTTCATGCTTTTCAGTTAAGGCATGCAGATCCCTGAATTGGGTGGAGCAGTTGAATTACATCTCTGACCAGAACCAACTATAGCTGGGCACTGTTGTTTATTACAAAACTTATTCAAGTCTAGCTTAGTTTGAGTATGTATGAATAGATTTGGTCAGCATCAATATAAACAGTGTTAAGATGTAATACATTTGGGAGGTTTATGGAACAGCACAATAACCATCTGGCCTTTATCATATGTAAAACTGACACTATGTTCAGGTAGTAGTTTAGTCATCCTGTCAAGGAGATGTGAAACACTGCTCGAGAGATATTGAGTCCTATAAAAGTCATAGTTTTCCTTACAGTATATTAAGCTGCAGGCAGTTAGCAATTAGAGTGATGAATTATTCAGGCACAATTTTATAAATCAATAAAATAAAAGGGCAAGTTTCACTGAGAAATTAGGGACTTGGATGTTGCATGGGTCCAGTGATAAGTGACATGGGCACAAAATCAGCTGGTCTTAGCAGAATTTCTTGCTTAGTCAACAGAAATGTATGGCTGGAAATCAGAACACGAAATGGTCCCTTATTGTATTTAACAATCTCTTTTATTAAAATGCAAGATTCATAAGCTTAAAATGCCAAGGAAACATCTTGGGTTGAAACCTTAAAAAACAAACAATTCCTTAAATGAAAATTATATTTAGGACTCTCATGAATGAAAATGTGATTTTATACTAAGCAATATTAAATCATTTTTTACTTCAATAAGCTTTTGTGAAACAGCATTGCAAAGAATCACCATGGGAATTAGCCTTCATTGAAACAGTACATATCTTATGAGTTGTTCAATAAATACTTTATATGTTTTCTTTGGAATTTAATAATGACTAAGTTCTTTAGGTCAGAAATGATAAGACCCCCCAAGCAGCAATGAAATATTTATGCATTTTAGATTGTAATCACTGTTTCTGTGACATAAGTTCAATATAAATATGCTGCTTCCTGTAGTTAATTATAAATCAATGTTGAGCAATATTTTTGAAAAAGAAGACAGACTTGATATCAGTCTTTTAGGTAGACATGTATAAAGTATGCAGGTATTTGGCTTTCAGATACTGTATAAAATAAAAGGCATACTTTAATGTCATAATTAACTAGTTTTGAGAAGTGATAGTTGTATAGCTAAAAAAGTTTTAGTTTGTTAGAGGCTGTTACAGAAAATACAAAGTAAGCCATAGTATAAGCATGATGATAATGCAGTTTTGTCACCACTGTTTAGGATCCCACATGTGACAAAAACAAACAACCTTTTTTCTGCTTATCTGCCATGTGGGACTGCAGTATCTAATTAAAAATAGTTATCTATCCTTAACCTTCTAGCAAACAATAATTAATCTAATTGAACAGTAAAGCAATCTGAATATGTTTTATAAATATGCTACTGTGCAGGTAAAGTGTCTCTCACACTGACCTGCAGTATTGTGAAGTCTGAAAATCATCCAAGGTCAGTAGAAAGCCACCATTTTAAGTGGCATTGGTTCTATTCAGTAATAGAAAATGTTATTTATTTGTTATTTATTTTTAAAGTTTGGTGGCTGAGATAGGCACACTGAGCTTGGGCTCTTTTCTAGGTGTGAATCTGTGAGGGGATAGAACAGGGAATGAAAAACAATAACAACATGACAACAGTGGGTGCATGAAAATGTACAATGAAAATCTTAGTACATGTAATGAATTTCAGAGGAAGACAAAAACAATGTAAAAAGTGTACATGCACTTTGGTTAGGAGTAGTCGGGTCAAAAGCTAAAGGAGCATGCTGCCAATATAGGTCAAGACATTTGTAAAGAACCAATAAGAGGTAAAATTCAGATTACAGAGTACATTGAGTTGTGAGCTATACAACTCAGTAGGCAAAAATTGATAAAATATGTAAAATAACAGCAGGGGAATGGATAGGATATGGGCTGTTTTAACATGGAGAAAAACTTTTTTTATGTTTGTTTGCGTGCATGTGCAAGAAACATTATGTGACAGCTTAGGAGAGAAGTGGGTTGTGGAGGCGTAGCAGTGTTACAGACAAGGGAGGCACTGCATTTGGGGGCTTGGCACTGGTGGAACAATGGAGGCACAGTGTGCCAATGACACTGGTCTCCAAAAAGTGCACCAAGTTCTAACATTTTCGCTGCAGCAATCAGGGGCTGCCTCATCATTGCAGTATCAGTCATTGTGCTGCAGTGAGGGAGCGACCTGTCAGTGCAGAGCGGAATGTTATCTAGCCTAATACTGTTTGTGAACATGGCGGGCGGCTTGCATAGTTCTAAACAGTATTAGGCAACCTCCCATGCTGAGGGTGCCCAATTCCCTCAGCAGCATGTACCCCCAAGCGGTCTTTGTTGGCTGGCCAGGGGCCCACAATCCCACCGACTTCAGTGCTGCAATGTTTTATTTAGCCAATGAGGCCACTCCCCATTGGCAACATCTAACCCCACCCGCTGTCATCTGCTGGCCAGAGCCCACTCCCGTCGGCATGATGCTCAACCCTGCCATTTGTTGCCTGCCGATGGGATGCCCAATCCCTTTCGGCATGACGGTCCCCCCCATTTCCTGGTGTGCCAATGGGGGTGCCCAATCCCCATCGGCTGCAGCTGTCCACCCAAAAAAGAGTCCCTTGGCATGCTGGAGGCACACCCCAGTGTGCCAAATGCCCCTGTGAAATTGAAAACCATTCCGTGTTGTCTATTTGTTTTTTTTTTCCCTGTAAAGGAAAAATGGTCCCTCATGGTCTGGGAGACCCCACCTCATGGAAGCCACACCGACTCACTGTGCACCCTGTCTCCCCACACCCCCCCTGACCCCATACTTACCTTCAGAGTCTGGAGCGGCGATCTTCAGTGGACTGGGAACTCATCTGCACTCTTCAAAGCCGACCACAAACTGAGGAAATGCTAGTAAGCTGTATAATGTAATAAATAGGGTTTTTTCAACTTTGCTGCATATCTCAGGCATTTTTTTGAATTTTGGCACCACATTTTCAACATGGGGTTTTTGGGAACCCTCCTCGTGAATTCTGTCACTGCCATGGCGTTACTCGGGCTCTGAAGGGTGATTTTGCGGTCACTGTGTGAAATCACCTTTTGGGACTGATTAACGGAACGACAGTGCCAGTGTTCATAAGGTGGGCTCTCAAAAAGCCTATGTTGCAAATTTTGGTGAAAAAATTCCTAAAAATAACTGTTTTATGAGTGTGCATTGCGCAGTTCCTAAGCACGCTCGTAAGTTCACAAATTTGCAACATTTGCACTCCAAATTCTCAACATTGCCATTTTATCACACCTACTTATGAGCAGTACAACTGTCATTTTTCACGTCTAGTCCAAAATGTGTTTCCGCGCATGTAGTGCACAATTGCGTAGTCGGTGTGCGAAATCAATATTTGGGACAGATTAAGAAAATCACAGTGGCAGAGGTCTTAAAATGGCTATGTTGAAAATTTAGTGAAAAAATTCCTAAAATGACTGTTTTACGAATGTGCGTTGCGCAGTTCCTACGCACGCTCGTAAGTGCGTGAATTTTTTAATATTTGCAGTCCAGAATTTCAACATTACCATTTTATCACACCTACTTATGAGTAGTGCAGCTTTAATTCTGCACATCTCACCCAAAATGTGTTTCTGCGCATGTAGTGCACAGTAGCACAGTTGGTATGCGAAATCAATGTTTGGAACAGATTAAGAAAATCACAGTGACACTGTTCATTAGCAGATGTCCTAAAATGTCTACATTGAAAATCTGGTGAGAAAAGTTCATAAAATGACTGTGTTACAAGTGTGCGTTGCACAGTTTCTATGCACGCTCGTACCTTCGCACATTTGCAATATCTTCAATTCAGATTGCCAACACTGCTATTTGCCCACACCTCCTTATGAACAGTACAGCTATCATTTTTCACATCCTGGCCCAAATGTGTTTTTGCACTTGCGGCGCAGACAAGCGCGGTCATTGTGGGAAATCCGTGTTCGGGACACATTAGGAAAATCACACTGACACTGTTCATTAGCAGAGGTCCTAAAATGGCTATGTTGAAAATTTAGTGACAAAAGTCCATAAACCACTGTGTTACAAGTGTGCATTGTGCAGTTTCCATGCACCCTCATAACTTCGCACATTTGCAATATTTTCACGCCATATTTTCAACATTGCCATTTTTCTGCACCTCTTTATGAACAGTGCAGCTGTCATTTTCCACATCCTGGCCGAAATGTGTTTTTGCACTTCCAGCACAAAATAGCACAGTTGCTTTGGGACATCGCTGTTTTAGACACATTACAAAAATCACAGTGACACTGTTCATTAGTAGAGATCCTAAAATGCCTATGTTAAACATTTGGTGATGAAAGTCCATAAAATGACTGTGTTATGAGTGTGCGTTGTGCAGTTTCTATGCACGCTTATGACTTTGCACATTTGTAATATTTTCACTCCAGATTTTCCCACACCTCCTTATGAACAGTACAGCTCTCATTTTTCACATCCTGGTTGAAATGTGTTTTTGCAGTTACGGCGTAGAATACCATGGTTGCTGTGGGAAATCAGTGTTCAGGACAGAGTAACAAAATCACAGTGACACTGTTCATGACTACAGGTTATTAAATGCCTATGCTGAAAAGCTGGTGATGAAATTCCATAAAATTACTGTGTTATGTGCATGTGTTGCGTGGTTTCCACATATGCTGGGACGTGCAAGCATTTTTAATATTCCCACTACACATTTTCAACATTGCCATCTCTTCATACCTCCCTATGGATGGTACAGCTGTCATTCTTCACATCCTGCCCGATCTGTGTTTTCATACCTCTGGTGCAGAATGGCACTGTCACTGTTGGAAGTCTGTTTTCAGGACACACTGACAAAATCGCACTGCCACTGTTCATGACAAGAAGTCCCGAATGCTTTCATGAGATGGGGGTTACAAAAAGGCCATGTTCAAAATTTGCACTGTGAATACCAACAAATGCCTGAAGCATTACGGTTTCTAACCATAACGTCCTACCCTGTACAGACAGACAGGCATCGAGATGTGACTTTGCATTGCCAACTGTACTGCTCATGCCATCCCATCCCCAGCCACTTACAGGCATCGAGGTGTACCTTGGACTCTTCTTCCCAAGACTTCACCCCATTCTCCTATGCTGCACCCATTTCAATGTATGTTCTTATGGAATGGGGTGACTGTAAAGCCAAACACCCTAAGGCACAGCTCCACATGTGTCAGTGTCTGCAGAATAGGGTGAGGTGACAGCGTGACCGTCATGGGTGATGACCCAAAACCTTACCCAAATCTTGTCCGTCTCTACAGGATGAAGGTGGGGTTCATGTAAAGTTCAATACTTCACTGCCATTCCTATTCTGCATCTGTCTAACTCCTGCATTTCTAATGCTAATACCAGCAAGCAAATATTCGGCATTGACAAATGCTTGTTATGAAGTGTGTCAGTCAAAGTGGTCTGTGAGTGTGGAAGTAAGAAAGCAGATGTATGGGGGAGAGGGAGGCTGTTCGAAAGTGTATGAAGTCAGATAGAGAAAGCAGACTGCACTGCTACAGAGATACAGTGAGGGATATAAAAAGGAACAAGCAGCAGATGAATGGAGGGAGCAGGAGGAGGTGACAGCAGGGCTATGGATAGAGGAGAAATACGTGGAAATAGTGTTTAACAGTATATGGCCATGAAGGAGAAACAGTGTGAGATGTTAGACCTCAAGACATGGGAAGAGATTAGCGTATAGGGAGCAGTGATGGGTGATGGATGGAGCATTAAAGGCAAAACAGAAGAAAGAAAAAAAAGAGGGGTCAAGCATGGCAAGTGTAGACTTTGGGGCAATGCTGCAAGACACATCTGCATAGCCAAACACAGGCAAGATCTTTTTAATGGCAATCTTATGGTGGACTGGAAAAGGAAGGCATGATTTATTTTGGTACAGCACATCAAGCTTTGGGCAAAGTTTCTTGTGCATGGCATCAATATGGTAGTAAAAGCTAAGATTCTGATCCAGCCACATTCCTAAGTATTTGAAATGGGGTGCCTGTTTAAACAGACTGTTATCTGGAATTGAGAAGGGAGGTGCATGTTGGTGCATTGCTAACCTTTGTCTAGTGTTGAATGTAAGAGTGACAGTTTTTGTTTTCCACATTTAGGGGATGCTGGTGGTTTGCATTGTTGTACTATAAATAGCAAATGTCACCTTGTATACAGTGATTATTTAGTTTAATTATCAAACTAATATGGCTACTACAGACTTCCATTTTGTAACTCCCTTCCATGTTGTATGTGCTGTATAATATGTTTCAATTTGTGGCTGGTCCTTGCATGAAGGAAATTTCCAAGATGAGTGATATAATGATTGGCCTTCACATTTACAGATAGTGAAACAGTCTTCTTCTTAAACAAAGAGATTTAACTGAAGTTTGATTCTGAGAAACTGAAAGAGATGCTCTCCTACTGATAGTTATCTATCTATCTATCTATCTATCTATCTATCTATCTATCTATCTATCTAATTATACTGGCCCGGTAGGGTCAGTATAGTTAGGGTTTGTAGAAATATTTAATGTTAAAGGACAATTTTTCCTGGTTAATAACTTTAAATTAGTTTCACAGATTTTCCTGAAATTTGGCATGCATCATCTGCTCGGGTAGGTTTGTTGATGTACCACATTTGGTTTGAATTCCTTTGAGATGTGTGAGATATAAAGTGTTGCAAATAGAGATTTCCCTGGTTTTTGCTATTTTTTCAGCCACCTGTATCTCAAAAACGACTTTAGGTGCTGGGCTGAAATTTTCAGGGTAGAAAGCCTTGTCCTCACAGATGCGCCTTTTGAAGGTTTGGTAAAACAATAGTAATCCATTCCAAAGTTATTAAATCTTGAATTTGCCATTATTTCCTATGGGAGAAAATAGATGTAAAAGTGAACATGATTTTTGCACACTGTCATCCAGTTTTGCATACTTTGTACCTGAATAACTTTGCAACACTCCAACAGATTTGCAGGCAATTTGACAAGCATCAGTCTAGGGTAATGGTCTCTTCACTTGGCAGATTCAGTTTGAATCCCTTTTTTGGTTTCTAACATAAATAGTGTTGAAAAAAGCAGATTTTTGAAGGTTTTGCTGTTTGTTTATTAATGTTAAAGGGCAATTGTTGGATCTTAATAATAATAATAATAATAATTTTATTTGTATAGCACCTTTCAGAGTATCAAGGTGCTGAACAATTTTAAAAATAAGTTCAAAACTCTAAATAAAAGTCATAAAAACATCCATAAAAGATCAACATATCATCATAGTAGCAAATTTATTGTAAAATTCAAAGATAATCAAATAACTTAATTATCTAAGAAGGCCATATTCCATAAATACGTTTTCAAATCTTTCTTGAATAACTCCATGGAGGTGCACTGCCGTAAGCGGCATGGTAGAGAATTCCAAAGAGTGGGTGCGGCATGCAAAATGCTCTGCTGCCAGAAGATTTTAGGCTCACTCTTGGAATCTCTAACAACCCCATGTCGGCCGAGCGGAGTGATCGGTCAGGGCAGTAAGGAACCAGGAGGTCTTTCAGATAGGCTGGACCCTGATCGTGAAGGGCTTTGAAAGTCAATAAAATGACTTTAAAGGTGATCCATACCGTATGGAAGCCAGGCGGAGTTCGCGCAGCACGGGAGTGATATGACAGGACCTACTTGTCCCAGTCAACACCCGGGCTGCAGCATTCTGCACCAGCTGTAGGCGACAGATTTCAGCCCCAGAAAGCTCAAAGTAAAGGGCGTTGCAGTAGTCCAAGCGCGAAGATACAAAAGCGTGGACCAATGTTGGCAAGGAGGCAGATGGAACAAGGTGCCTAACCCTGGCAATGTTCCTAAGATGATAAAAGGAGGTCTTGACAGAGGCTGACACCTGGGATTTAAGGGTTAGCCTGTTGTCAAGAATAAACCCAAGGTTACGCACCCATTCTGAGGACTGGAGAGACACACCACCAAGGAAAATTCCAGATGGTGCGTCAGTACACGGCCTCGCAATCCGACCACCTGGGTCCACGACCAGAACCTCTGTTTTCTCCGAGTTCAACTTTAGCCAACTAGAATCCATCCAGTCTTGGATCTCCCCCAGACAGTTGTTAAACACTGAGAGAGCTCCATCCTGGTCAGGTGCAAAGGACAGATATAGCTGGGTATCATCTGCATAGCAGTGAAACCTCAGCCCATATCGTCTAATGATACTTCAGAGGGGCAGCATATACACTGCAAACAACATGGGTGACAGCACAGATCCCTGAGGCACTCCACACAACAGTCTTAATAATGTTGTAATGGTCAAAGTGATTTCTACAAAATTTGGGATGGATAATTACCCTGGGGAGGTGTTTTTAAGTGATACATGTTATCTTAATAGCTTTAGCCATTTCTGAGATACAGAGTGTTAAAAATAAAGGTTTAGGGGGTTTGACACTTATTTGTCCACTTGTATCTCAGAAACTGCTTTAGCTTCTGGGCTGACATGTTCAGGGTAGAAAGCCTTGGCCTCACAGATGTGCCTTTTAAAGATTTGGTGGGAAAATATAATTTTTTTCCAAAGTTATGACATGT
This sequence comes from Neoceratodus forsteri, assembly GCA_016271365.2. NCBI lineage: Eukaryota > Metazoa > Chordata > Ceratodontiformes > Ceratodontidae > Neoceratodus > Neoceratodus forsteri. Next base: position 310,061,691 of record CM028134.1, on the reverse strand, counting down.
TGAATTTCCCATTATTTCCTATGGGGAAAAATAGATGTCCCACACAACACAGGATTCTGCTTCGAACCGGGATTGTGCTTCAACCTAGGATTCTGCTTTGAACTAGGATTCTGCTTTGTATGAACAAGAATGCTATTTTGCAGTACTAAACCCCTTTTGGCAGACAGAACCAACACAGTGGGGGAACAGAAACCAGCAGTCAACCAACCCTGCCTATTCTGCAGCCCCCAGGGCCTCACCCAGGCTGCATAAAGCCCCTAGAGGTTTTTTAAAACATAATCTCCACTCTGGGGTGATCTGCCAGGCTTCATTTTCTGCAACACTGTGAACTGAGATTTAAACTTCCTATAGGACTGAATGAAGTGCAGACCTTTTTGCTGGTTTTCCAGCTCAGTGCATTTAAACTGAGTTTAACACCCTGTTAAGTGCACCTCATGTTTTAAGGCTAAAACTTTTGTGTCACTGAGCTACTGTCTTTCGTGCTTTTTGCTATTTCAATATTGTATTCCTCGCGCCCCCCCACCATTACCACCATCAGCACAGTAGGACACTGTGGAGCCCACTCCCAGTGTCCCAGATAAAGAACCTCTCCCCCCACTGTGGGGCACTGGGGAATCTACTCCCAGTGTCCTGAAGTATGTATATAATGGTTTTGCCAACAGCGGGGTGCCCAATCCCCATGTCAGCACTACACTCACCCCCACCAGCAGTGTGAGATTCTACGGAGCCCACTCCCAGTGTACGTAGTGTACCCAGTTATGCTGTACCCCCAGAGTAGTATGGGACACTGGGGAATCCACCCCAGTACCCTGAGAAATGGTTCTACAGTTCCTGTGAAAAAAGAACAGTCCACAACATCTTTTTGTAAACTCCGGTAAAAAGGTCTCTCATTGTTTCCCCATCCTCTCTCACATCACGACCGTCCCACTGAGCAACCAACCACCCCACACACACTTGCCCTACACTTACCAACTGAGGTCAGCAGCTGTCAACTTTCGTGGACTGAGACAAGTCTGCACTCTTCAAAGTCAAACAGCAAACTGAAGAATAAAGGTAAGTGCACTATAGAGGTGGTCAATGGCATTTTTAACATACTGTATGTTAATATCTCAGCCATTTGTAGGCATTTTGCATAGATACATAGACACTGTTGGCAGATAAGGATCTATGGCCCACCCAGTCTGCCCAGTTGAGCTTGTAAGTTCACTTTATGTGTTTCTACAAGTCTGTTGCCCCTTACCCATGGCCCCCAGAATGTCCTTATGTCTATCCATGCATTCTTAAATTCTATGATTGTTTCAGCCCCCACCACTTCCTCTGGCAGGGTGTTCCACTTGTCCACCATCCTTTCTGTGAAGAAATTCTTCTTCATGTTTCATCTGAATTGCCCTCCTTCAAGCTTCATCCCATGCCCTCTAGTTCTGGAACATCTTTTTCACTGGAAAATAGTGTATTCCAGCACCCTGTTCCTCCCTGTGAGGCACTTGTATGTCTCTAACATATACCCTCTCTCCCGCTTCTCCTCCAGGGAGTACAGATTCAGGTCCTTCAGCCTGTCCTCTTAGGACTTGTGATGCAATCCCTGTACCATCTATATGACACTCCTCTTAACCTTCTCTACCCTGTCTATGTCCGTATGTAGGTAAGGTCTCTGGAACTGCACATTGTACTCCAGGTGGGGCCTCACTAATGTCTTGTATATTGAAATTATCATATCCCTTTTCCTGCCGGTGATGCCCCTTCCTATGTAGCCCAGCATCCTTTTTGCTTTACCTTCTGCCTTTTCACTCTGTTTCCCTACCTTGAGGTCATCAGAGATGATAACCCCAAGATCCCTTTCCTGCTTGGTGCATGCCATATCCTTACCCATCCAACTGATATTTTGTTCCAGGGTTTGTGTGCCCCATATGCATTATCTTAGACTTCTTTGCATTGAATTTCAACTGCCAAACCCTTGGTAATTTTTCAAGCTTCTGCAGGTCTCTCCTCATTCTGTCTTCACCCTGTGACATGAATCAAATTTTCAACATGGACTTTTTGGGATCCCACCTCATGAACACTGGCACTGTCATTTTGTTACTCTGTTCTGAAAGATGATTTCACTGTGGCTGAAAGAAATCACCTTTTGGGACTGAGTAATGAAAGGGAAATGCCATTTTGCACGAGGTAGGGTCCTAAAAAGCCCATGTGGAATATGTGGTTCAAAAATACCCCAAAACGCCCGCATTATGAATGCAGATCCAGAAACAAATGATTTGATACCTTTTATTGGACCAACATGGATGTTACAGAAAAGAACAAAGTGCTTTAGCTTTCGAACCAACCAGGTCCTTCTTCAGAAGCTTTGTGTCAGTTTTTTCAAATATCCCATACTATTAACACCTGATTATATAGAAAAAGCAGAAATAATTCTCATTGGTTTAACATATACATTTAAAACATAATAGAAGATTACGTCAGAAGCTAATTAACACCAGTATGCCTTAAACTGAAGAGCCTCAGAAGGGCAAAGGTTATCAAGAATTCTCTACAGCCAGAGAGTTCTTGTCACATAAATTTAAAATGTCTCAGTATGCCAGAAAGCATTCTAGTGATAAAAAAACCTTGGTGGCATTCTCTCTAATACATGTAAGATGAGCTACAACTTACATTCCAATTGTCCTGGTATATTAAAGGACAGATAATGAGAGACAAAATCCTGAAATTAGGTATAACTGCAAGTTGAAATCACGCCTCAAATTAACCTACACATATAAACATGGTGCATGAAAGTATCACTTGTAAGTGTAAGTGCAAAAAAAAAAAATAAATAAATAAATAAATAAAAATTTCTTGTCAAGGACCCCCAAGAAAACGAGACCATGAGCCTGATAAATGCGGATTTCAACACAGAGTCTGTGTATAACAAAAATGCACAGAATCAGTCTAAGCAATCTAAATAGAAAACCAAAGGAATTACACCTTTAATGAACCCCCAAGTAAATGAGATATGCATCTTAATATGAGCAGTTAAAAATGTGACAGTGTGAAATTCACTGTCAAGCATTTTTAACTGCTCTGCTATTAAGCATTTAAGGTCTGCTCTTTCTTGGGGTCCTTTGATCACATTTTTATTTATTTTTTTTTGCACTTACACTTACAAGTGATACTTTCATGCATCATGTTTATATGTGTAGGTTAATTTGAGGCTTGATTTCAACTTGCAGTTATACCTCAATTTCAGGATTTTGTTCTCATTATCTGTCCTTTAATATACTAGGACAATTGGAATGTGTTGTAGCTCATCTTACATGTATTAGAGAGAATGCTACTCCAAGGTTTTTATCACTAGAATGCTTTCTTTGCATACTCAGTATTTTTAATTTATGTGACAAGAACCTCTGGCTGTTAGAGAATTCTTGATAACCTTTGCCTTCTGAGGCTCTTCAGTTTAATGCATACTGGTGTTAATTAGCTTCTTGACGTAATCTTTCTATTATGTTTTTAAATGTATATGTTAAAACCAATGAGAATTATTTCTGCTTTTTCTATAATCTGGTGTTAATAGTATGGGATATTTGAAAAAACTGACACAAAGCTTCTGAAGAAGGACCTGGTTGGTTCGAAAGCTAAAGCACTTTGTTCTTTTCTGTAACATCCATGTTGGTCCAATAAAAGGTATCAAATCATTTGTTTCTGGATCTGTTTTTTTAAAAGGACCAATACGGCACCTACAACATTTTTTTTTGCATTATGAATGGTCATTGAAATTTTCTTTTGCATGCGTGTAGCTTTGCCAGTTTATATTTTCACTCCAAGTTTTCAACATAGCCACTTTTCACACCACCTCATGAACAGTACAGCTGCATTTCCCACATCCTGCCTGAAATGTGCTTTGTGCCTGTGGTGTGGAATGGTGCGGTCAAATTACAAAACCACCTTTTGGGATTAAGTAACAAAATGACAGTGCCAGTGTTCATAACGTAGGGTCCCAAAAAGGCAAAGTTGAAATTCTGGAGCAAAAGTAACAAAGAATGCCTGAGTTACATGCAATCAATAACATTTTCCTATACATGCATGTAACTGCCAATCATTTATATTTTCACTCCAAAGTTTGAACATAGCTATTTCTTCACAGCACCTCATGAATACTACAGCTGTCATTTCTCGCATCCTGTCCAAAATGTGTTTCCACAGCTGTGGTACAGAATGGCATTTTGCCATGGATTAAGAAATTTACACCTACAGTATGAGAGTCATAAGGTGGGGTAATAAGAAAACTATGTCGAACATTTGGGGTCACAATGTGAAATAAATGAAAAATGTATTAGTATTTGTTGCAATTTTGTTACACATCTATCTCAAAAAGTAAGGAAATTCATTGCAAAAAACTTTGTTTTACAAAACCAGTTAGGGTTTCCATTACACCTTTAAAAGAATGGAAATTCAATGTTAGGGTTAATACATGTATCAGCACAACAACACCAATCTCTACAAACATTAGAAACAAAACAGTTATTTGATATATCCCTTGTTGTCCTTCCACCTAACTCATACACCATTTGAGCTGTTAGTCATGTGGTATACTATAGACAATATATTTGTATGGTGTATGAGTTAGGTGGAAGGACACGAAGGGATATATCAAATAACTGTTTTGTTTCTAATGTTTGCAGAGATTGGTGTTGTTGTGCTGATACACATATTAACCCTAACACTGAATTTCCATACTTTTAAAGGTGTAATGGAAACCCTAACTGGTTTTGTAAAACAGAGTTGCAATGAATATATATATACTGTATATATATATATATATATATATATATATATATATATATGAACATCTGCATGTCCTTCATCACTTAAAATTAAGCTAATCATTGCTTAATTGTTGAATAAAGTCCTAATATCATAGTTTGTGAAATGTACCATACCATTCAGCTATGAAGACATCTGCAGCAGTGACAGTCTTTAATAAGAATAAGCTTAGTTAGGGGTACAAGGAATATTAATATCTGTCTGGATGTTAGTTTACAATGGAGCTCCATAGAGATGCAGAAGAACATTTAGAAGATGTCTGACTTTTGGTGTGTCGTTATGCTTTGTATGTCATTCTATTGATATGTCTTAATAAATGTCATGGAGAATAACAATGATTTAGCCTAGGCTGGATACTTACATATTCTTATGAATGCAAAGCCAGTTAGGTAACAGCATGGAACCAAATGCTGGACATAGTCAAAGTCATGGTGGAATAAGGATTCCATCTGAGGAAAAATGGCACTGGACTGAAAGTCTCATAATGGCAGCATATTATGTTGGCTGCAAGAATGTTGTAAGTTCTGCTGTCTTTCATTAGCATAAAAGATCTGCAATTAGACTACCAGTTTGAATGTTTTTGAAGAGACAATCTTAAGCTAGTATTTGATCTCTGCAGAGCAATATATCGTGTCTGTCACAGCACCACCACAGCCCTTCTTGAGTTCCCTGGAGCTTTGCACAAATCCCTTGACAACGGCCTTCTCACAGGGGCCGTTTTTGTTGACCTCTCCAAGGCCTTCGATACAGTACACCATGGACTACTAATACACCAACTACTGAATGCCGGGCTATCACCTGACTCTTCTCTCAGGTTTAAAAGCTACTTAAAAAAACGGTCGCAGAGAGTAAAAATTACGGACGATCTTTCTAACACCCTGTCTGTTCGCTCGGGTGTCCCACATGGATCCATACTGGGACCCCTCCTTTTTAGCCTTTTCTTAAACTCCCTCCCTTACCACTGCTCTGAGCAGATCATATTATATGCCGATGATGCTGTTGTATTCTCCACTCACAAAGATCCTGCAACTCTTCAACACAACCTTCAACTTTGTTTCCAGTTCTGTAGAGACATGGTTTAATCATAAACTGGTCCTCAATGACAAGAAAACCAAATCTATGCTCTTCTGCAGCTCTTATAACCCACACAAGCTACACCACTTGGCTATCTCCACCACCCAGGGGAACACTCTAGATCAGGTGGTGTCCTTCAAACACTTAGGGATACAGCTTGACCCTAATCTCTCCTATGGACTTCATGTAGATAATGTAGCTACAGCTGGTAATACATGGCTTGGTCTCCTCTACAAACACAGACCACACCTCACACCAGATGCTTTGAAGGTTGCAGTCCTGAGCTCTGTTATTTCTGTAATAGACTATGGTCTCATCATTTATGGCTCAGCCACAACCACAACCCTTAGATGCCTCTCAACTGCCTTAAATAAAGCATGTCGGCTCATCACTGGTGCTCACCGTCTCACCCACACATGTGACCTGTACACTCAGACCGGCTGGCTCCAACTATCAAACCGCATAAAGTTTCTCACCTGCTCCATGGTTAAAAAAATCTACCTTGGCCTTGCACCTTCTGAGGTCTCAACTCTGTTACAACACTGAATTAACAAATGGTGCCTTAGGAGATCCACGCTACAGCTACTGAAAGTCCCCCACTGTCACACTTCACAGGGACAATGCTCTTTTGCTTATTGAGCACCACTCTGGTTCAATGGCCTCAGCCCAACCATCTCCTCTGCCCCAACTATTGGTATGTTTAAAACTAGGCTCTGGGACTATTTCACTACCAGCAGCTCCTGTGACTGCCCAACTTAACCTTGTTTCTCCACTTCCCCTTTCTGCTCTAGTTGTCCCCCCCCCCCACTGGATTCTACCCTCACATCTTGGTATACCCAATGCTGCACTTTTCACCCTCTCGCCACCCTTCCTACATTCCTTCTCTCCTACCTCTTCCCTCTCCCTATGACTCTGGCACTTCTTATCTGTTGTCTATTTTCTCTGACAAATGCCACTGGCTGCCTTGTTACAATGCTACCCTTGAACTGTATTAATCTGTACTCTGTTTGCAATGTCCACATTGTTGTAATGCCTGTCTTGATGTTCCCCATAATTTGTATTTCTCTGATGTGGAACCTTTGTAAACGAGCCATGGCTCAAAGGTATTTGTAATCCTAGACTTGATAAATAAATAAATAAAAGGAACTACTACATTTTCAAGCTTTTTAATAGAGATGTTTATGCACCTAGCCATAGGTCCCCCATCTGGCCCTGATGGCCTCTCAGCACCCCCCACCACACACTTTTATACAAGTTGTGTGTGTGAGGGGGATTGGGGACATGGAGGCCAAGAATATCACGGTCTTTTTCTTGGCAGCCACCATGTTTCCAACTGCCTTGTTTTGTCCTAAGATTGCTCCCTGACCTGCCACCTCCTGCTCTCATTGTGATGATGCTTTCTGCCTTGCTAAAACCAAGCTCACCACTCTGCAGAATAATACTCTCTGGCACACAACCACAGAGGTAAGAACAGCAAAAATGCAGCACACTTGCACACTGCTTGGAGCAAATAGCCAACTATTTTATTTATTTAAATAACAGGTGAGAGTGAGTCAGGAACAGAGACCAGCACTACTACATGTGTAATATAAGCCAATAGATAGAAAGACAAGTGAAGTCAATGTAATATATATCTCAAACAGACCACTTACTCAATTCCAAGAACAATCGACAGCAAGGGGCTTAAACATTGATCCAACATCCACGCAGGATAAATTCAGCATTCAAGGAGGACAACAGCAGCATTTCTAGATAACAGATGGTGCAGTACGAGGCGATCAGCCCCACATGATACATAGTAAACAGAATCTGCACTCCAGAGCAAATAGCTAACAAACTAGATGGATATCAACTACCAAAATGATTTATTAGTGCAGATAGCCAAGGAAACAACATAATCCGGTGCTTTGACCACATACAACTCTTCATCAGGGCACATGACTTTTAATACAGCTCACTGGTTATAAGTCCTCCATTTAATGACACCTCTCACAATTATCTCTGTGCAATATATGCAATAAAAAGGCAGATCACCACAATGCAGTAGCTATGTAGAGATGAAGGAAAGACTCCCTCATCAGTACGCTGCATGATAAACAGCACACACTGTATACATTTTTAATAAACCAGAAAATAAGTGCAATATGATGGACCTAGTCAAGACTCAAACCAGAGATTTTAAGATTATATTCAGAAAAAGAGGATACTCTGATTCTGCTTTAAAGAAAAAAAACTTACAGTAAAGCAAGGAGGATTCAGAAAACTAAATTATTCACAAGTCAAAGCAAATCTAACTGAAATGATGAATCATATTCATAGAAACAAAGAAACAAAAAATACTAATAAAGACTCAGTAGTCCATCCATTGTTCACTTTCCTTCCTATTTAATGGACTGAGCCCATCTGCTACATGTTCTCCCCCACACCTTTGTATCAAACCATACTTTTCCTATATGATTGTCCCATCCACTCTTAGATCATCCCCTATCTCAACACATCTGACTTCATATGACATTCTTTTCCATTCATCCCTCATCCTTTCATAAAAAATACTTTCTAATATCTTTTTTACCCCACCTCCAGTTTCATGGAGTAAGTGAAGGTGGACATATTACTACTTATTGTAAACAAGTCACTAGTATCTACTGTATTGATTATGCAGAGAAACATAAACATCTCCATCATGCTTCCTTATTCCCTCCCAGCCTCCAAAGTATACCATGCTTATTCAAATCCTTCAGATGTTCCTCAAAAATCCTCCATTCTTGCATCTTGATCATCTTGGTTGACCTCCTCTGCACCACCTCCAGTCTGTCCCTATCTTTTTTTAGGTGCAGATTCCAGAATTGTACTCAGTACTCAGACAGTCTGAGTCTGGGTTGATCCTCCTCTTCACCGTCTCTGTTCTACTATATGTATGAGTACCTGTCTTCCTCTAGTGTGCACCCTTCTTCATTATTTGCTTATCTTCTGACCTTTCTCACTCTCAGTGCAGCAATATGTATTTCTTTATTCCTTCACATTGTACAGTGCAGTACATCATTACAGAACTTAACTGTAAGCATACAGAGGTTAACATGGTAATAGTTTATTACAATTGACCACTGCACTTGATCTCTATCAGGCTCCTGCCATGACTGAAACTCAGGCAGTTTTTAAAAAATGTTTTAAGTATAATAACTATTGGTTTACACATACAGTACAATTAACTCTTTGGGTATCTCAGGATTAAACAGATCTGTTTCTTTACAACATCACATTACCATTAACACAAAAACTGTAATGTATGCAGTACAGAGTACCTCCTCAAAGGTATACAGCATATTACAGTAAACATATAATCGAAGCATGAAAATGCAGGCTGCATGAACACCTGTGAGTGATTAGAATTGGACAGGAAGACAAGGCACTTGGAACACACTTTCTCAGGTTCCATAATCAGCATCCAACCAGATTGTACTTTATGGGATGGGACCACAATATCCCTAGGAACACTCACAAAAGCAAAGTAGAGGAATATGTGACCTATATATCTTGTATCCTCGAATTCAAACAAATGATGTAAGGATAAAAATAATTTGGATTGAAATGCATATTTTTCAGTACATTAGTGAATATATGTCATTATTTTGTGAACATTCTTTTTTTCCTTTATCTCTTTATGGTATTTTACCTCTTTGACTGTTTTTTATTTGCCTTTGGTTCCCCTCTCCAGTCAGCCATCATGGTCCCCCTATCTCAGCCACAGCCAGAGCTCGAATCCCCTTGCTCCTAGCCCTCACAGGTCACTTTGCAGCAGGTATTTACCCCTCCACTGTGGAGATGTGGTGGCTAGGTTGGGAGGGAGCTGACTTGGGTATGTCTATGGCAATGCCGGCCTTCAAACATGCCAGAGGATTGTACTGGTTCCCCACCCCATGGCACAGGCATGCAATGGCGTTAAGGATGTTGCCATGTGCACTTCCACGCACTGCACATCTGATGCCATCTGTGCCATCCCCACAGCAAACTGCCACATGAACTGATCCCAGTCACCACCAGGAGCCAGCACAGCCACGGTTGTCCAAACCAACCTTTCCCAGAGGTGAAAAGCAGTCCCTGGGCTGCTCAATCCTCCTCCCCCCAGCTGACTGTCTGACACCTGAGGTCACTGTCGACCCCAGGTCATCGGCATGGTGTGAGGTGTGGCATTCAGCGCCTTAACCATCAGCACCACCGGGCCAGCCCTGTGAATATTCTTTGATTATTTCTGTTCAATCCTTTATCTGTTTTGTATTTCTTATATCTGTATGTTGGGTACAAAGTATTTTATACAGTACCCCAACTGAGATCTTCTTGGGGAATCACCTTGTTCCTCCTCTATTAATTCTGCAAAAAGAAATTGGTCACAATGAATTTGCTCAAATCCTCCTCTCCATCTACGTTTTATGTACTGTCCCTGATGACTTTGCCTTTCTTTTGTGTACGCCTTCTTAATTCATTATTCATCTTCTCACTATATACACACAGCAGTTTTTCTCCCTTTACTCCTTTTCTTTTCCCTTAGAGCATTACAAATGAATTTTTTTGTATAAAAATTATACAAAACTGAAGAACAGTCTGTACACATTCCCCTTTCCACATCATTAGGATTTGAAACTTTGTTGATTTTGCACTTACCCTATTTGACAGTTTAATATTTAGCATTATAGTGAAAATATTCTCTTTCTGTCATGTGAGATCTATTGTGTGCAGTCTTTATTTTTTACCAATTTATATTTTAAAAACTGGAAAGATACTGGTAATAATGTTCTGACATATACTATGCAAATGTTATCTGCCATTTTACAAGAGATGTTTAAATGTGGTGGATGTCAGATCAACTCTATCCCAGTTGAGGTATCAGAGTGATGAAAATTGTCAGGGTTTTGGTCTTTGTTATTGTACTGGTAGGATTTTACCTGTACATTAATTTCATACATTAGTTAGTTATTTTCTCCAAAGAGTGAATGCATCAGTTTTTACCTGTTCTAGACATTTTCTGAGAAGCAGGTGGCACCTCTGGACTTTTGCAGTGTACTGTTTTTTAATTTTCTATGAAACTTCCCATTGCAAGGGTCACTGTGATTGCAAAGCTCAAAAGCCACCTTCAGTAGGCTAGGACATGCTGCCATTTGAAGTGCTTCTCCAGCTCCAGCATTCTTTACCCAAACCTGGGTTACTTTCATGGGCCTTCCAGTGGTGCATTTTCCATGTTGCAACTGTTTATAATCTTCCTGTCTAACTGAGTATTGTTACAAGCTATAAACCATTGAAAGAATGCTATCTATTGTGAGAAAAAAATAAGTATTTCCCTGCTTTCATAAAATAAATGCATAAATGTCCTTCATTGCAACTAATTATTTGATAATTTCATAGTTGTTTAAGTATAATACAGGTATCATTACATGCAGGATATTATCTCACACTTTTCACAGGTAAAAAGTGCTGCAGAAACTACCAGATTACAAAACAGGAAGGCATTTGAAAATTATTTTTTATTTATTTAATGTCTACAGTTTTGATCAAAGGACACAGAAAAATTAATATTATTCATCTGTTTCAAAGATCATCTCAGAGCTGGAGTTCTTTTTCAAAATTGTGAATGTCAGTTATTACCCTGCATTATAGCCAGGGTCACAAGGGTCTGGACTCGTCAGCCCTCCCCAGGAGGTCCATGAGGGTCAAGAGGGCCTTGAAGAGGATCGTCCTCCCCACTGGAGCACTCGCCAAGATCTCTCTCCCCCCCAGAGCAGCAAGTCAGGGTCACGAGAGTCTGGAGTCATCAGCCCTCTCCAGGAGGTCCACAAGGGTCGCGAGGACCTTGAACCAGATCATCCTCCCCACCGGAGCACTCGCCAAGATCTCACCCCCCCCCGAGCAGCAAGATACGAGTTGCACAGAGCCAGGCTGCAGGAATGAACATGTGGTTTTGGTGCCAAAAACCAAGTGAACTCTTATACTTCATCCTTTAAATGTATTGTCTGGCTTTCCTGTCGGCACCGTAATTGTGATAGTTTATTTTTCTGCAGCTTCCAGTTCATATAGCCACAATTTCAACCGAATTCAACTTGTGCCTTAAGGGGTTAGCGTAATTTACTGTAAAGCTGATTTTGTTAGAGGATTCTAGCTAGGTGATTCTGCAGCTTTCCAGTTCATTTAGTCACAATTTTAAACCAAATTCAGCTTGCACAATTTTAAACCGAATTTAGCTTGTACCTTAAGGGGGTAGCTTAATTACTGTAGAGCTGATTTTTAAGGCACCTCCCTAACTTGTTCAGCAACCCTTAAGGTTTTTGTTAAGGCTCTAAGCTAGGCAGTGTTGGAAAGATAAATACTTTTTTGCAAAAGGCTATTTGTGATCAACAGACCTACCTGCTGTGCAAGCTCCATCTCCCCGGCAACATATAAGTGTAATTTTCCACTCTCTCCTCTCTCACAGCCAGGGTCACCAGGGTCTGGAGTCATCAGCCCTCCCCAGGAGGTCCACGAGGGTCACAAAGGTCTTGAAGTGGATCGCCCTCCCCACTGGAGCACTCGCCAAGATCCCCCCCAGAGCAGCAAGGTACGAGTCGCGTATAGCCAGGCTGTAGGAATCGGCATGTCGTATCGGCCCTGCTGGTGCTGCGTGCTGGCTCCCCACCACCACCATCACCACCCTTGGTCAGCTGTCAGCTTTATAGGCGTTCTCACGTGACACACAGAACCAATCAGGCCATTCTCCCATAAGCTGCTTATATGCTGTCACCACTAGTGGCCGCTACAACCAGCCCTAGCTTGTGCTGCTGCAGGAACTAGGCAAAATGCTTCTATTCCTTCTCCTCCCACTTCTCTCCCTGATGATTCCCCTAGTTTCTCTCCCCCCAGATACCAATCCACTGCGTCACCCGGACCACCTCATCTGTTACACCCTCCCCACTCCCCTGTCCCCCCCATCGACCATGTTCCCACACCAACAGTCACATTTTTCCACCCATAACTGGGCACTCAATGCTGCCATCCTCCCTCCCTCCTTCTTCCCAGGGTTATCAGTCCTATCTAACCTGGGAAATGCTGCCATCTCGCCTCCCCAAGTAACCCTTTCATGTAATAGGCCTAAGTCCCATTTGGCTCAAAACCTTGCACTATCTCACACTGCTTCTACTGTTGGCAGGGGATGTTGAAATCAACCCAGGTCCCACCCCCCCTCAATCCCTCCCCACCACTAACTCTCCCCAAGGGCCTCCGTCTACTACATCTCACCATCTGCTGCATTCCGAATAAAATTCCTGAGCTACAACTCACCGCCCTATCTCTTCATCCAGACATACTCATTATAACCAAGACATGGCTCAAGCCACACCATGCAGATGCTGCTATAGACATTCCTGGCTACTCAGTGATCAGGCAGGACCACACAGGCAAGAAAAAAGGTGGGGGAATTGTAATGTTTATCTCCTCCAGGCTCCAGTTCACTCTGGTCCAAATCCCCACCCCCATCCCACTAATAGAATCTTTACTCGTCAAGCTCACTCTCCCGTACTCCTCCCCAGTGTATGTCGTGGGATCATACTGCACCCCTACTACCACCTTGCCAGGTGTCATAGACCACCTGACCTCATGAAGACTACTGCCATAGCTGGTGAGCTACATATCCTCACCGATTTCAATTTCAATTGGCTAGCCACTGACATCTCTAAACTAAGGGCCAAAATAAACACTCTAAACCCCTCCCAATTAATCTGCCACCCCACCTGGCTGAACCACAAATCACTTAACCACTCCCTCCTTGACTGGGCCCTCACATCGCACCCACACAGGATTATTAAAGCCGGTCTCCTCCCCGACTCCCTAAGTGATCACCACATGGTTTACATGGTTAGAAAAGTGCACACACCCACAAAACCCCTCTCTAGGACGATCCTCACGAGATCCTATAAATCCCTATGCCTACCTTTCCTCCTAAATTACCTGGTCCAAGTTGATTGGTCCTTCATTCGGAAGGCACCCTCCATCAACTATGCTTTTGATACATTTAAAAACAGGTTTCTTGCTGTATGGAACCTCCATGCCCTGCTAAGAAGCTCACAGGTAAAAGGCTGCCATCTTCCCTGGATCTCAACTGACATCATTAGCAGATGCCGCTCAAAGGATCTGGCCTGGAAAAAATGCAAGATATTGACCTCCCAAGAATCTCTACTGAGATACTGCACCCTACACAACACCTCCACCAAATCTATAAGACAGGCTAAAAAAAACTACTTCTCGTCTGCCCTATACTCCAACCTAAACCACCCTACTAACTTCTGGAAGACTATCAAATCCCTCCTCTCCCCCACCAGTCCAACCTCCAACCCCAACCCTTTCCATCCAAGGCAAGACTGTCACTGAGCCTGGAGAAGTTGTCTCTGCCTTCAATATCTTCTTCACCAGCAGCATGGTGTCTCTCCTATCAACCTCCCACCTCCCTCACTACCCACACCAAGCTCAACACTGAAATCACTGCACTCCACCTCTGCCCCTCTTTCTCCTTTTGACAGTAACCTTGGCCAAAGTCCTTCAAGCCCTGTGTGCTCTAGACCCCAACAAAGGTAAATGCCCCTCAGGCCTGGACGCAAAATTACTACAATTATCTGCCCCTGCCATAGCCGCCCCTCTAACCGCCATCCTCAACCTCTCCTTCTCCCTGGCTAAAATCCCAGCTGCATGGAAGCAGATGGTTGTCATCCCCCTCCCAAAGGGTGGTGACCCCTCCACTCTGGGAATTACCACCCCATCTCCTTACTCTTAATACTGGCCAAACTTCAGGAACACCTTGCCCTTGCCCAACTCTCCCACTTTCTTGACTCTACCTCCTTCTTCACCCCCTACCAATCGGGTTTTTGCAAGTCCCACTTCACCATCACCACCCTCTAAAGACTCACCAACGACGTCATCTCCAGAATGGACAAGGGACATATCACCTCGGCGATTTTGATAGATCTGGCCAAGGCTTTTGATACCATCTCACACCCCAGGTTACTAGCCAAACTTAATGGCGCTGGCCTCTCCAGCCTTGCCACTAGCTGACTTCAGGCCTACCTGTCTGGTAGATACTAATCAGTGAAAATTGGCCCCCAAATATCTCCTTCCTTCCCAGTCTCCACGGGGGGCCCCCAAGGCTCAGTCCTGGGCCTGCTATTTATTTCTATATTTCTAAATGACCTCCCGTTGGCCTATACACACACAGCCATACAAATGCACATGGATGATACCGTACTGTATGCCTCTGGTCCCTCCAATGGAGCTGTGACCAATGCGTTACAGCATGACTTCAGTGCCGTTCAACAATGGTTCGGGTCCAACCAACTATTTCTCAATGCAAAAAAAAAAGTCTCCCTAACTGTCGGTACGCAACCTCGGCTTTCCCACCTAGCTGCTCGCCCCACCTTCCATACCCTAGATGGCTCCCCTCTGGAGTTTTGTACCTCATTCATATACCTGGGTGTCTGGCTTGACCAACACCTAGACTTCTCCACAAACATCGAATCATTACACAAAAAGCTAGTCCCAAAACTGGGTGCACTATACCGAAACAAAGGGTACATGCCCACCCCGGTCCAGAGGGAAATCATGCCAAAAATGATTCTCCCAATACTTTACTATGGCGATGTGGCCTATGGCTCTGCACCCTCACCCAACCTGGCCAGCCTAGACACACTTTTTCAGTCCTTCTGTCACTTCATCCTGGACTGCTCCCCAATGACCCACCACTGTGATTTATACAGCTCCCTAGTGCTACACTCACCCACGCCCCGCAGGCT
Organism: Neoceratodus forsteri; assembly: GCA_016271365.2. Lineage (NCBI taxonomy): Eukaryota > Metazoa > Chordata > Ceratodontiformes > Ceratodontidae > Neoceratodus > Neoceratodus forsteri. The sequence goes on along the minus strand of CM028134.1, from coordinate 310,046,020 downwards.
GATCCACAGCTCTAGACTGTTGGCAAAATTCTGGTCCCAGTCCCTTCCCCCTTATCTCAGCTCTGCTTTGTCAGTCCTGCCTTCCCTGGCCTACTCACTCAGAAGCACTAACTCCAGGCTTCTCCAAGTCCCATTCATGCGTACCTCCAAGGGCCAATTAGCATTTAAATGTCACTTGCTCAAACTATGGAATGATCTACCTGCAGACATCAGGCTTACTACTAACCCAAGACTCCTAAACCCACTCCTTCACCCACAATTCTCTGACACATGCACATGCTTCCAGCCAGTCATGAATTTCTAAGCCTCATGCTCCTCTGTCACATTGTACATGTAATTGACCACAATGGGCTCTGCTACACCTAAGTTCAAAAAGGGCTACCCACGACTTGTCTAGATTTTCTGTTTTTACTATTGTATGCCTTTTCTTGTTGCTGTGAGCTCTTCAATGTAAACCATTGTCTGTAATTGCTATCTGTACCTATGTATTATATTGTAATCCTGTATTGCGTGCCCACCTATCTATCTCCTCCAGGTCGCATCTGGAAACGAATGGTTCCCTGCTCAGTATGCCTGCCTGGTTAATCTCTTAAATAAATAAATAAATACAATTTCAGTTTTCAAACTTGCAATAAGCTGTAGTTAAACAGATAAATAATTAGTTCAATGTTTGTGGGATAAAATATATTTATGCTTGTGCATATTCTGTTGTGGCTTAACTCGGTTCCCATCCTTGAAATTATTATCTTAAGCTAGGCAGGTGTATAAACTTTAAACTGGATAGCTGTAGGAATAGAGAGCCCAGCACCAAGGATGGGGAGAGCGCTGGAGAAGGAGGAGGAAGGGGTGGATTGAAGGTTACTTTTCCAAACACTAGAGCAAGGGGCCCTGGGAGAGGCTGTTATTTTATTACATATGTGGGAGGAGTTATTCCCCCACAGAAAACCTCAAGCTAAGCCCTCCCATTCAATGTTTGTGGAATAAAATATGTTTATGTTTGTGCATACTCTGTTGTGGCTTAACTCTATTCCCATCCGTGGTGTTATTACTTTAATCTAAGTAGGTGTATGAACTTTAAGCTGGATAGCTGTAGGAATAGAGAGACCCCCAAATTTTGTTATATAACTTCCTCCAACTCATGGAGAGTATGACCAGTAACACACAGGAGATGAAAAAACTCTTGAGGGAACCTCCAAGGACCCATGGTTATTGGACTGTCCGTCATCTGGGCATACTAAGAGGAGATGATCAAAAATGCTACTCTAATTTTAGAATTTGGATTAGGAATGTAGGTTTCATAAGCTGATAACTTCCATCTTCCAAACTTCTTCGTAATATGACTGGGGATGTTATTTCTTGAATCTGATGATGATGCTCTAAATCTGAAAGAGTGCCCAGACTATGAATAAGGATCAAGTCCAGCTGATGAAGCAAAAATCTGATATAATCCATGTATCATTTTGTCATCATTGAAGAGTTATGGAATGAGAATAGTAAAGGATGAAAATGATTGGATCCAGAATGAAAAAGCATAAGTTTGTCCAATTGAGCTACCTGGCACCATTTTTCCATAGGTGGAAATATGGGTATGAAAACTCTTTGGTGTACATGATCCATATGTTGGTGAGGCATTTGTTTGAATTCTAAGGTAGAAGTCTAGTAAAAGGTCTTTATAGAACATTCATTTCAGTGAGCCAGGAATAAAGACCAACATAGCCAAATCCGATTTCTCTACAGTCGTAATGAAAGGTAGGAAACGGGGCTGAAGGAATGGACCAATGATGAAGTTCTTTTGGAACTCCTTCTGAATCAGCATCTTAACAATGTCCAATTCTTGAATTGCAGATTGCAATTTATGGCAAGTGTACGCTTCAGAAGGAATATCACTATTGTCACTATTGCTTAAGGAGCAAAAAAGGCATAGCCCAAGAGAAGCTCCTATAGGTCGTTGTGGTACGTTAATTTCCTTCCCTCTGTGAGGAACCTATCCAATTGTTTTTTGAATGTCTCCTTGTTCTCATTGACAACAGTACTTTCTGGTAGCCCAGTCTATTAATTCACCGCCTTCTCAGTGAAGAACTACTTCCATGTGTTGCCCCTAAAATGACCACCTTGCACCTGGATTGAATGACTTCTAGTTCTGTAATTAGGATTCTTAAATATAATATTCATATCATCAGTTAATGAAAGGTCATTAATGATATCAGAAAACAGAAGCAGACCACTTCCATTTCTCCTTTCTTCCAGTGTGTAATATTTTAGATGATTTATTCTTCTTGCATATGGAAGTTCCCTGACCTCAGATATTATTTTAATCATACTTCTGCACCCTTTCTACCCTGTATATGTCAACCTTTATGTATGATTTCACAGTTGACTAGAGAAGTCAAGGTGAAGCCTAACATAGGATCTACATATGGGTAATATCACTTCACTTTTGCAAGACTTTGTGCTCCTCTTTATAGCACCTGCTACTCTGTTAGCCCTGGACACAACATTGGTACATGGCTCTCCAAAATCCCACTTTTCTCAATTAGTATACCCAGGTCTCTTTCTGCACTAGCAGTTTTTAAAGGTTGAATTGCTTAAAATACAATGGCATAACTTCTTGTTACATCCCAAGTTCGCCTGCCTGGCCTTGCAGCACACAGAGCTTGGAGCTCACAGAATCACTCCCTAGCCACACAATTGCCCTCAGCAGACACTGAGCCCTCCACTGCACAAGGTCTTTTCACCTGCCTGGCCTTGCAGCACACAGTGCTTGGAGCTCACCGAATCACTCCCTGGCCACACATTCACCCTGAGCAGACACTGAGCCCTCCACTGCACAAGGTCTTTTCACTTGTCTGGCCTTGCAGCACACAAAGCTTGGAACTCATAGAATCACTCCCTGGCCACACAATCGCCCTCAGCAGACATTGAGCCCTCCACTGCACAAGGTATTTTCACCTGCCTGGCCTTGCAGCACACAGAACTTCAAAGCTCATAGAATCACTTCCTGGCCCCACAATCCTACTGGGTCAGTTCACCGTATGTAGAACGGCACACGTCAAAACAACACAGCAGAGACAGCATGGGCAAGAATAGAGGCAGGGTGCAAAACTGCTAAAAGGTATATGCATGGTTGTGCACCCTGTCTCTCTTCCCTTGCAGAGGATAAGTTCTCTGCTTGGTGGAGGATCCACTGAGCAGCTACCATGGCTTGATAGGATGAGCCACAGGAAGCAATGGAGGCAGCGAGTCTGCAGACTGGTATTGAATCCCAGTCCCAGATGCATGGAATTTTTCTTTATTTCACACTTTGTGCAGTTTAAGTGTAGACCCCCCCCCCAGAGTTGATTATGTTAGTTTGGGTGGGGTTCGGGGTGCAGCCTCCCGTAACGGGGGGGTGGAGCCCCTCCGCAAAACATAGAGAAATGCCACTGGCAATATATTGCACTGTATTGACAGTGCAGCATTGTGTCATGTGACATTATGACCCCGTGGCCCACACAATCACCCCTCAGCAGACACTGAGCCCTCCACTGCACAAGGTACAGGAGTACAGGAGAATATGAAAAGAACTATTTCATGGACTGTGTCTGATTACATTTTTATTTTCTGTATGGCTAACTAGTACAGACAGTTTGTTGCTACCTTAATTTTACTCTGTGCTTAGCTGCTTTTGCTTGTTATGCAAGTGTTACTTTAAGAGCCTGTGTTTTAAATACTGTGCTTTTTCTAGTTTTGCAAGTGTTACTTTTAGAGCCTGTGTTTAAGTACTGTGACCATTTTCTACAGCATTATTTTAAGATCCTGTAATGCTTTCACTTTGCTACTTGTGCTGTTTTACCCTGCTCACTTCATGATATTTGCAGGTTGTGTTTGTTAACATGCAAGTGTCCTCACAGCAATCTCTTTGTTATTGCTCCACAGTTCTAATCTCCCACCTGTTAGATACCCTTCTCTGCTATCCTTTCTTTGCCTGCATTTACCCTGTTATATTAACACAGTGAGTTTCACAGACTGTTAACTGTTGCTGGAGTCTTTGTTTCAGGAAGCTATCTATCCTCCCTGCATAGTTTTTGCACATGATCAGTGTGCCTGTCACCCTTTCTTCCCCCATTCTCTGGTCCTACTACCCACCCCTTGTCTGGCCTTTGAGTATTACTGCAGAAGTTCCCCTATAACACCTTGTCCCTTCTATCCACAGGTCTTTTCAGCTGCCTGGCCTTGCAGCACACAGAGCTTGGAGCTCACAGAATTACTCCATGGCCACTCTAGTGCCCTCAGCAGACACCAGGTTCTCCACTGCACAAGGTGCAGGAGCACAGGAGCATACTGTGTTAGCCATTGATGCTTTGCAGCGACTACCCAGCCCACCCTCTCCCACCCACCCTGGGCCATCCCTTAATTTATAAGTCATCATTGTCATGTGACCTCTCCCTCATCACTGTCATGTGACCTCTCGGTCAAATTCTAATCACTGTCTTGCGACCTCTCCGTCATCACTGTCACATGACCTCTCTGTCAAATTCTCTCCTCCCACTTTCCCATTAGGTTATACTCCTTAACCTCTAGATGTCACCCTAACACGCTAACTCCTCCTCACTAGCCTCCCTGTGCTACCTCCATTAATTACACCAGTGACCACTAGGAGTCAATCTTGTGCACTCTTTTCTCTCTTCTCCCAGGTATTTTTCCCCACATTCTTTTGACCCAATTTTCAAAAACTCCTGGTCAACAACCTCTATCCTATCACCCCACTGCGTTTTTCCTATCCCTCCCATTGCCCTCTCCCAGGATTTAAATCCCTGACTCTATTCTCCAAAGTCAGGTACCCTAACCATTACACTATCTGTGGGGTACAATTTCTCCTGCTCCATCTCTCTGCCTTATATTTAATTTTACATATTTTTATATTTAATTTTCTTGCTTCCCCTGTTTCTCAGGATGATTTCTACTCTCCCCATCCCCCTTTTTTGGTTGGGCATATTATACAGGGATCTGTGGGCATTGTTCTCCTGAACTGAATTGCTGCTTACTATTGTTTCTTGTTTTCTTTTGGGGTGTTGGGTGGGAGTTGGTTTTTGGGATGGGTTGGTGGTTTTAGCTTGTATGTTTGTGTGGTGAGACTGGTTATGTCTGTTTCATATTAGTTGTGTGGCTGCTTGTATGATTGGTAGTTTATTAGTTGTTTACTGGTGCTTTCTGGTTAAGACAGTATGTGTCTGGGGAAGTCGGTGGGTCTGGGGCGGGCTCAGATTGTGCACAAGATGTCCCAGCTTTTCAATCTGCAGCCATTTACTGACCTCCCAGTTTCCAACACTACACAATGTTGCTTTAGGGAGGTTGGGATTAAGAGGTCACACATTGATTGACCATGGCAGGACAAGTCAAACACATCTGATGGGGGTAGGATTGAGGTTATTGGGTGCAGAAGGTGCCCTGGGTGTCAACGGGTCCTAGGGACAGGCCAGATGTGTTTGGGTCCTATCCCCAGGATACCCACAAGACTGAGTGAGCAAATAACCAGTAGTGCTACATGATCCACCAATCCCCTGAGGGCAGTGCTTTGCAATGCCAGGTTGATCAGGAACAAGACCACAATTATAGCAGACTTGGTTTCCTCAGTCAATCTGTCATGCCTTACTAAGACCTGGGTGGGTAACGATGCCAGCCCAGTTCTACTGGCCACCATCCCCCCCTAGGTACTTGGTGGTACACTGTCCCAGAGTGGAACGCAGGGGTGGGGTAGTGGCCATCTGGTTTAGATCCGAACTTGGCTTCACTGTGCACCCAGTGGGAAAGCCAGGTTCTTTTGAATGTGTGGCTGTATGTGGGGGTACAGGTACAGACTGCAGGATTCTCCTGATTTACTGCCCCCTTGGGGCGGCAGGTGAATTCCTGCAGGAGGTAGCTGACTTCCTTGTTGGTGAAACTTTGGAGTCCCCGAGATGCTTAGTTCTGGGGGACTTCAATGTTTGGGCTGGCGACAAATCTTCTAGACTAGGTTATAGCCTCCTCCAGATGATGGCATCTCTGGGTCTGTCACAAGAAGTTTCTTCCGTGACCCACCAGGGCAGCCACATGTTGGACATGGTTTTCTCACCAAGGCTTGAGGTTAGCAACCTCAAGACTGACCGGATCATTTGGTCTGATCATTGCACAATGGAGTTGTCATTTGGGTGCCCCCCCAATAGTCTTCCTCCTGCAGAGATGGCAAGCTACTGCCCTTTGAGGGATTTGACCCCAGAGGGATTTCTGGTGATAGCTGATCTATCTAGTATGGGTAGTGCATGCATAGGTAGTACAGGCGAGGCAGTCACAGCCTATAATATGGTGAAGTCGTCTGTGCTCGACTCTCTCGCACTGGTCCGTGTCAGATCCAAATCCTATCACTTGAGGTCCCCATGGTTTGATGGGGAGCTCAAGGTGATGAAGATTCTGAGTCGGTGGTTAGAGCACTGCTGGCAGAAATCTGTGCTGGAGGTGGACAGATGGGCCCTGTGCTCCCACTATTGTGAGTATCAGGGGCGATCACCCATAAGAAGCAGAGTTCCTGTCCAGGGAGATTGCTGCTGGGAAGAATTGACCAACAGTGCTTTTTCAGACTGTGGACAGGCTGTTAAACCCAGCCTGTCTACAGCCAAAAAATGCTATTTCTGATGCTTTGTGAAAAGAGTTTGCTCGGTTCTTCTTGGACAGGGTGTCTACCATCAAGTGGGGCACTCCATCAGTGAACCACAATGTGGCTGACAGTGGTTGCCTTCAGTGTCTGAAGAGCACTCCACCTAGTTGGAGTGAGTTTAAACCAGTGGAGTGGGCTGAGGTCATTGAGGTTGTCCTCAAGCTAAAGCACACATATTGTAAACTGGACCTGATGCTGACATGTTTCTTGGTGGGATGTGTTGACACTGTTGGCTCAGTGTTCACCTTGATTGTCTGGTGCTCTGTCTCAAAGGGGGTCTTCCCAAATGCCTTGAAAGAGGCACTGGTTAGACCTCTTCTGAAGAAACCATTGCTAGACTCTGACATCAAGTGGAACTACCATCCAATCTCTACCCTCCCATTTTTAGGGAAGGTTGTTGAGAAGGTTGTGGTGCAGCAGCTTGAGGAGCACCCTGTGGTCTTTGATCTTTATGAGCTCCTCCAATCAGGGTTTTGTGCAAGGCACAACGTGGAAACCACACTAGGTCAGGTGAACAATGACCTCCTCAGGGTTAGAGATCAAGGAGAGGGGACAATTCTCATTCTCCTTGATCTCTCTTCAGCATTTGACATGGTAGACCATTGTGTGCTTCTCAACCGCCTGAGGGAATTTTGTGGACTCACCGGCTGGTCAAGCCCTACTTCTTGAATAGGAAACAACGGGTAGTGAGGGGAAATTTATCCTCCTCCCCTAGCCTCTTGTCATGTGGAGTACCTCAGGGTTTGGTCTTGTCACCAATGTTTTTTGCCATGTACATGCTGCCCCTGTGAGAGATTATTAGGAAATACAGTCTGGGTTTTCATTGCTATGCAGATGATACCCAACTGTATCTTTCCTTTGGCCCTGGGTCATCCAGTGGAGTGGAAGTGCTAAATAATTACCTTGCCAATATCACTGACTGGATGGCCTTGAGTTGGTTACAACTGAACCCTGATATGATGGAGGTACTGGTGGTGGAGTTGATCGGGGGCATGATAGGATAACCTCTGGTGCAGAAACAGGCTTGTTTCTGGGGTCTTTGCCATTGAAGGCCTCCTCTAGGGTGCGCAATCTTGGTGTGACCTTTGACAGCAGATTGACATTTGAAGCTCAGGTGTCATCCGTTGACTGGAATACCTTTTATCATCTTAGGAATATCACCAGGTTCAAGCCCCTAGTTCCACCCATGGACCTCCCCCACCTTGGTACATGCCTTTGTGATGTCAAGGCTTGATTATTGTAATGTGCTCTACCTCTTGGGGTCTAGGGAGGTACCCTCCACTGGCTACAGCCAGTGCAGAACATGGCTGACAGATTGTTGGTGGGGCAGTCGAAATACTGCCACATCACCCCAGTGCTGCGTGAACTACAGTGGTTACCGGTCAGGTGGAGGATCCTCTTCAAGGTGGGCTTGCTCACCTTTAAAGCCCTACATGGGCTGGGCCCTGGATCCTTGTCTGATCTTCTTACATCTGCTACCTCAGTTCGTACCCTCTATTCTTCCTCTAGAGGCCTCCATGCGATTCCCAGGATGAGGCTAAAAACTGCCGGTGACAGAGCATTTAGTGTCACTGGCCCCCTCCTGTGGAACTCACTTCCACCATCTGTAAAAGGGAGGCCCCTTCAGCTGACGTATTCAAGGCCTGCCTCAAGATCCTCCTGTTCAGTCAGGCCTTCCTAGACACTGTCTATTAGATCTTATTCCTGGGATATCCCTATTAGTGACTGTTTTTAGCTCAGATCTTGCTTATTTATATGGTTTGCTTAATTTATTAACATTGTAATTTATGTATTTGTTTTTATTTTATGAATAGTTTGTATTTGTACAGTGCCCAGAGCCTCTGGGATTGGGCACCTTGAAAAATAAGACTTGCCTTGCCTTTTTCACCAACTGCACTTAATTTGTCTCTCACTATCTGCCCCCTTGCTGATGTTTGCTCTCCCTAGCCTATGTAATCATGGGATACTTACCATCTCGAATAATACTTGTATTCATTATATTGCTCACACTCCCTTTTGATCTAGCTGATCGCATATCCACCCCTTCCATCACTTTGCCACTTTTAACTAACACACCTCAAGCTACCGGCGCTGTAAGTGGTACACCAGCCCACTCTTCTTGCCCCCTTCCATCTTGGCCTACCACACTTATGACCATTTCAACTCATTCACCCTCCCCCATGCCACTCTTCACCTCACAGCTACCCCTCGCTATCACGTATAAACCCTCAAAAAGTAGATTACCTATTCATTCTTAGCTGTTTAGGAACTTCGAAATTCATTGCGTCCTACTTTTATTGCTACTCTCTGGCAATATTCATCCTAATCCTGGTCCTGTAAAGCAACCACTTGGATGCATGTGCAAACAGAATGGCATTAAGCACGTGTCAATCAACATCTGCAGTCTTCTGCCCAAACTCGATCTCCCCCAAACATGGGTCCTTCAGCACAAATCTGATATCCTTGTAGTGGTTGAAACCTGGCTTTTCCCCCAAAATCCCTGACACTGCTGTTGCCTTTGATTGCTACTCCCAGTTCAGAGAGGACAGACTGGGCAAGAGGGGAGGGGGGCTGCTATTTACTTATCAGACTCACTATAGGGTCAAGTGCTCCCGACAATTGCATATCATAGCAATGTCCAGACATGTGCAGTCAAAATTGTAATTGACACCAGTGATAAGTCGCTCACTATTCTCCCTGTATATATCCCCCCAAAGGATACTTGCAGAGGCTTTAGTCTTATAGTTGACTACATCTCTAGCCTTGCAAATTGTTCTGAAATAGTAGCTCTTGGTGACTTTAATGTAAACTGGCTTGCCCTTGTAGCTGACCCTTTCAAAAATGCATTCGCTGCTCTTAACTTCTCCCAATTGGTTAATTCCCCACCAGGTGCAACTACAGAACAGGCAACAGCACTCAATTAGACCTACTTCTTACCAACCATCCTGAAAGGTTTATGTGCACTGAGGACTTATCTGACTCACTCAGTGACCACTCCCCAGTTATCAGCTTCTGGTCTAACAAGCTAAACTCTCCCCTGAACTACACCTTAAGGCAATTTACCAGCATATCCTGAAAAAAGGGCAGCTGCAGTTCTTATATTACCTTCAGCAGTGTGACTGGATGCATATTTTTTCATCCGTTAATGTTGACTCTGCACTAGAATACTTTATCACTACTTTCAACACAGCCTGTGATATCTTTGCCCCCTCAGAAAAAGGAAATCCAAAGGTGCCTGTAACCCCTGGATCTCCACCTCTCTCCTTAATCAGATGACTGCTTGAGATCATCTCTGGCATAAAGCCCATGCCACTGGGAACGCCTCTGACTGGGAGAGGTACAAGGCATCTTGGAACAACTGCACTTGTGCAATTCACCTTGCTAAATCCTATTATTGCAAAACTGTGTTTACTGATACATGGGGTAACAGTAGGAATTTTGGGGAGAACATCAAAGAACTGACTGGCAAGCCCACCAAAACTTCACCCTAACTTATCAACATCAGCGGGGTTTCCACCCAGGATTCACAGCAAATTGCTGACATCTTTAATAATGCCTTCTCAGACCTGAGTGGAGTCCTTCCCTCTGACTTCTTCTCTAATGCCTCTTCTACACCTGGAACTCCTAACAGCTCCCATAGAGTTATGACCATCCCCAACTCCCTACCCCTTCTACTTTAGGACAGTCTCAGCCAAAGAGATAAAAAAGTACCTCCTTCGGGTCCTTAACAGATTGTGCTACAGCAGTGATTCCCTTGATCTAAAACCTCTCTGCCTTGCCCTAGATGCTGTACTGCTATCCCTCACCAAGATTTTTAGTCTATCTCTCTGCCTAGATCAATTCCCTCTCTTGTGGAAGGCAGCCATAGTTACCCCTGTCTATAAGAGCAGAGACAAGACCTTGCACTCTAACTAAAGTCCCATCGTTATACTTCCCCTTCTCCAAAGAGCTTGAATGTATCATTTCTGATCAACTCTCCAATTACCTGTACAAATACAACACTCAATGTCTGCAGCAACGTGGGTTTAGAAAAAAATCATAGCACCACTACTGCACTTCTTGAATATACTATTCACTAGCATTCGACACGGTAAACTATTCCCTACTTATTGAGTCTTTCTCCACTTTCACATGCAGTTACCTCCTTGTTTCAGAACTACCTTGCTGGCTGAATGCAATGGGTGAAAATGAGGGGCACCGTCTCCACCTCTTGTCCTGTGCTCTCCATTGTACCACAAGGTTCCATTCTTGGACCCTTTCTTTTTAGTCTCTCCCTCAATTCCCTCTCCCAGGCCTGCCCCAATCAATTCCTCCGCTATGTAACGTCATCTTATTCACGAGCCAGGCAAACCACTCCCTCCTTACTAGAGAGTTGCAGCACAGCTTTGCAATGGTTGAGGCCTGGCTTACAGTCCACAAGTTAATCCTGAACTATAAAAAGACCAAGGTGCTGTTATTTGCAAATTCTCACAACAAGCATAAGTCAGCCCAGATCACCATCCTTAACAACTGTCGTGATCCTCTGGAGCAAGCATACAACTTCAGGTTACTCGGTTAATGGACAAAAGAAGGTCAAGGCCCATCGAGATTGTCCTCCACACCTTGTGGATCATTATACCCTGTCATGTTATTTTATTTTATTATTTTTTTGAAGCCATTTGTCTAGTTTTATTTTAAAATTGTTTATATTATCACATTCTATAATGTCTTGTGGCAAAGAATTCCAAATTCTTGGAGCTCCAACTGCAAAAAAGTGCTGTCTTTTATTTGTTTTGGTTCGATCAATTTCTATTTGTTTATTATGATTTCTTGCTACAATTTTCCTTACTGTAAATGATAATCCACATGATTCCATTAATGTTTTGGAATGCACAATCTTAAAAAGTTGAAGTAGATCACCTCTTGTTCTTCTAAGACTTAATGAATACAATCCTGTTTTTTGAAGCCTAGTTTCATAATCTAATTGAGAAAGATGTGGTACAATTTTTGTCGCCCTTCTCTGCATACCTAGGCATTACACTTGACAGCAACTTATCCTTTGATGACAATATAAACATCATTTCTAAAGCTGTTAATACTTGAATAGGGCTCCTCTACAGACACCGTCACAGCCTTACCCCGATGCACTCCGTCTTGCTGTTAACAGCTCTGTCCTTCCTCTTGTAGACTACAGGCTAGTCATTTATGGAGCAGCTACTGACACTTCACATAAACATATTAAGGTTGCCCTCAATAAGGCCTGCTGATTAGGTTCTGGGGTTCACAGGTACACCCACACCTGCAATCTGTATACCCAAACCTACTTACTAAATCTTAGTGGCAGGATCATGTACCAGACCTGCCTACTAGGTAAGAAGATCTGTCTGGGTCTAACCCCTCCAGCAACACAACACCTCTTTACCCCAGTAACCAATCCTTGAGGGACAAGAAATGCAACTAGACCTACCTATCAGGCCTCATTCTTTCAGACCAATCAAATGCAGTGGGCCTTTCTCTGCAGAGCTCCCACCTGGCTATCTGATCTCCCTCTTGATGTACAAACTGCCTCCAAGTTAGGGCAGTTTAAACGCAACCTCAGACAGTACCTTCTTTTTCTCAACTGCGACTGCTCAACTTAAGCTACTTCGCCCTCATGTAACCCCTCATTTCCTTGCTAAACAGCTGCCACTTTCCTCACCCCTACCCTGATTTCCACCTATTCCCCCTCCTCTCTCTTTCCCCTTTTTCACTGTTCCTTTTTATTTGTCTTGGTGACCAATGTGAACCTATTGACTTTGACAAAGTTATTCTTGAGCGCCTATCATCGCATACTGATACAGTATTTTTTTCCCCAATTGTTTAACCAGGAGAGACACACTAAGCTGAAAGCTTGTTTACAGGTGTGACTTGGGAGCACAGGGAAGTTAAGTGACTTGCACTGGGTCCCACAGTATATGCAAGTGGGGGCTGTGGGATTCAAACCCAGGTCTCCAGATTTGCAGCTCAGAGCCTTAAACCACTGTGCTATATCTTAGCTTTTACCCAGGTATCTCTTTTTGATTCTTATTTACAACTTTGACAAAGTCTGATATAATGACTGCTCTGATTGTTTGTTTGTTTTTTGTTATATCCATGTCATGTTTTCATTACATTGCTGTATTTAGCTAATAATTATGATTTCTTTTGGACATGGAACCTTTGTAAATGAGTCTCAGATTCAAAGGTATGTTAAATTCCAAGACTGTAATAATTAAATAAAAAAAGTGCAGTACATAACATTTGTTAGTGTTAAAGGTCATACCCCATCTGAATGCCCAGTCAGTTATGTGATCCAAGTAACCTTGTATAAATTTGATGTCCTCCATAGTATCACTTGAGCCCCCCCCCCAGTTTGATGTTGTTTGCGTTTTTTGTAATTCTGTTCTTACTGTTATCACCGAAGTCTGCAATAAACAAGTGAAATAGTAAAGGGCTGAACACTGAGCCCTGCAGGACCCCACTTGCCAAGGATGGCAAGAGTGCTCAAGTAGCATGGATGCCACAGCAAGCTTTTCCCAGACCACATGAACCTAACAAGGGGACCAGAATAGTAGAGCCAGTGACAACTCCTTTTCAGGTACTGCCTTTAAATGCAAAAAAAAGCTTAAATAGTAATAAAAAATAATTGGATGGAATTACAAGTTACAATAAACTGGACATGGAAGCATGTTTGGAAAAGGGGGATAAATGGGGAAATGCGATGAGGGATAAAACTATTTCTAAGGCATGAAAGAGTTGCACTGTACAGTATGTCATGGATTGGAATGTAAACTTTAACAATATAGTAATGGACTCTGACTCCATGGCCAAATAGAAATACAGTAGATGAGTAGAAAGCACAGAAGAAAGTAAACAGGGCAATTTAGTCCCCTGACTTACCAGAATGCTGCAAAACAAGTTAGTTAAACCACTTACTGTACATGTTTTCAGATTATCAATTATATCAGTGAAAGTCCCACATAACTGAACTATAGTTCTAGTGGTCCGATATACAAGAATGTAAATAAAGCATTGTCATCACTTTATATGCTGGTCTCCTTATATATATGCATGCAGGTCCTGTGTAACCAACCTATTAGTATTCTACGAAAACGTAAGTAGAGCCTTAGATGATAGAGAATCAGCAGATGTAGTATTTTTGGATTGTATTAAGGCATTTGATCTAATTTGATTCCCAAAAGTTATAAGTAGATTGGTTAACATGTTGATAACACCAACCATAATTAAGTGGATTAGGACATGGTTGATTGATAGAATGCAAAAAGTCTGAGTAAATGGGAGTGCTGCAGGTTCAGTTTTGACCTGGTTTTGTTCTGCATATTTCTCATGGAAGTCTCATGGGTATTTTAACTTAATAGTAAAACCTTTTGAAGCCAAAATTGTAATGTAGCAGTAACACATCTCGCCTGATATACAGGCTTTAATACTGTTAGTGCAACAAGTATAAAACTGCAGCTAAAGCTGTGACTGATATAAAATTGGCTTGATCCTATTTCTACTGTTCAGTTTCATAGGGGAATCTCTCATTATTTGGAGTAGTTATCCTGTAGAAGTAAAATGAGAACAAGTAGTTGCGACTGATTACCATCAGTAATTCTAACTAGATGAACATCTCCTCAACAGAGACATAAACAATATCCTTAAACCAAAAACAGGTGTAAGATCAAATTTAACAATAAGGTCCTGGAGGGGTATTGATGCACCTAACTTGTGCATCCCAAGTGTTTCTCTTCCCAGTAGGACATTGCCCAAATTGCTACCCCTGGGTCCAGTAAATGTTTTGTTGGAAGAATCAAATTGCCACCCCTGGGTCCCAGTAGTGCTTTACTGGAGGAATCAAATTGCCACCCCTGGGTCCCAGTAGTGTTTAAGTGGAGGAATCAAATTGCCACCCCTGGGACCCAGTTGTGTTTTAATGGAGGTGTCTCACATAGTATTCCTTTGATTTTTACTGATCACTACAATAAAAAGGTTTTCGTAAGCATTAGACCATCCTGGGGTCTAATCAATTTAGCATACATCCTGTACCCGGCTTTCTGTTTTTTAATTGTTTATTGAGATGTCTGTCAGCATGTAGTGTAAAACATAGAAAACAATTAGCTTCAACTGAAAACACGGCTAACTTAATTTGTCTCAAATTGAGAGTGGATGCTTACTGATAAAAGCTTCCATTAATTCCTACTTTCTGAGTTAACTTCCTACCAAGTACAGTATCTATGCTTTCTGATTACTGCCATGTCTTCGAGGCTAAATACAAAGCTTGTGCTATAGATTTCAAGTTGCCGGTTGTGTTCCATGCTGTTTCCATTATTTTTGTATAGAGGACAGCTGCTAAATTAAACATCAGCTAAACTGTGCAGGTAATATTCAATGATGATGCACTTAAGAGTGACTTTTTTTAAGATATGCAGTAACTGCACAAGCATGCAAACAGCAGTACAAAGTTACTACCTGACTTTCTCTATTTTACATTTTCAGATTTAAATCAGAAACAAGAACATTATTTTTAGTTCATGAAAATGAAGGGGATTGAAAATTAATTCTACTTTCTGCAGTTCCATGCTTGCAATGTATAGACAGCTTTGACATAAAACATGCTGTTTTGTCATACTGTGGTACAGCTTTGTGAACATCTATAATAGTATATGGAGGACCCTTATTATAGTTGAAAAGCTATTGCAGTACAGTTTAAAGGTCATGAAAACTTGTAGTATTGTCTGACATGGCAACAATACTACATCAACTTTTCTGCCTTGAACCACACACATCTCCCATTGATTGAGCTGATGTTCTCGCACAAACTCAAGTAGAAAATTAACATTGCTGGTAGGATTAATACCCATGGCTGGGAGGTAAGGGAAATTGTCGGGAGGTGAAGGGGGGGCAAGAGCATGAGTGCCTGCCTCCCTCCACCAATCCAATTTGCTACTTCTGCAGCTATCTGTGACTTGTTTGTGATTTTGGACAGGCAGTGGATCAAGCATAGCTGGACATGCACAGTAAAACCAAAATGGATGATTCTGGCTCTTTTTTTTTTATCTCAGGTTTGATATGACATCAGGGAACTTTCCATCTTTGTTTTCAACATTTCAATGATGTCACTTCAAGCCCTCAAGTGGAAACACAGCCTCGGTGTGTATGGTTACCCACACACTATTCTGTACACATATTGGTATTGGCTCCACAGCGATAGGGTAGTATGGTAACCGCTGTACACATCTGTGTTTGGCAGGGCTATTCATATGTACATATTGAAGGGCAAAAGTGACTGAAAAACCTCTAATTGATGGATTTCATAATCAGGAAACACACCTGGGGTGATCTATTTACAGTTGGTCAACAGGTGGGAAATGAACTCCACGAGACAGGATGGTTAAGAAATTATTTGGACATTCATTTACTTAAAGTGTACAGTTCTTTGACCTGGGATTACCAGGGGTGCAGATACAGTAAATAGCCTTTCATGTTCAGGCATAGTGAGGATGTACTGGCTGGCAAAAGTCATGTTCTTTGGAGCCATGGTGCCAAACAGGCAGCATGTTCAGGATTTGAGCCACTCAGTTGGTTTGGCCTCTTGTACATTTATGATGCACACATGAAAGGCTCTGTCAAACCATAGTGGCCTCAGCAGGAGAATCCCTAAGCAGAAGTTGATGACACTTGCCATCATTTTTAATTTTTAGCAATAAGTTAACCTGAATTTTGACTCCTTTCTCAAGTCGGTCATACTGAACTCCTTGAGTCATTGTCTTGCCAATGTGACAGCCATGCGTAAAGCTATAAATCTGACATTCTACCAGAAAACTATAATTTTAACTGACCATTACATGACTGCGATGTTTTTGCTTAAAAACATTAATAATTTTTTCATCACTTTTTATCAACATTCCACTACATTTAAAGCTAGAGTGTACAGTTTTCTGGATACAGTTAATTACAATTTGCTACACATGTTTCTGAATTTCTGATGACAAAAATCTCATTAAAGTCACCAGAAAGGCCAATAGCAAATTCAAATCAGAAATTGAAACCCTGTATGCAAGTAAATTACATGGAATTTTACTAAATCTTAATATTCTGTAACACTTTAGAAATCTACAGGGCATCATTTAGGCACTACATGGACTATTTGTGTAGTGCACAGTATACAAATTTGCTACAAGTCACTCTTTTATGCGTAATTTGCATTTTGAGGTGCATTTATTATTCAAATAGTGGTAAATATTCACTGCAAAGTGGTGAATTGTGACAATTTGCATGATACAGTTCTTGAAAATTGCATTATGTGAATTGATACAGTTTACACTATGCTTTGTGAACTGTAGAGTTTTTTTTTTCAATTTGTCTGGTTCTACCCTGCAGTTGAAATGTAACATGGACAATGAGCACTGGCTGAACAAAAGCAAATTCTTATTCCTTCAGCAAGATATATTTCCATAATTAAAACATTCTTAACAGAAACTGCTTTAGTGCAGACAGAGTCATCTAACAGTCATTAAGCATGACTACAAGGCAGAGCAGCTGTTAAAGTAACAGTACTAATACAAAAATTGATAAGCAGTGATATATGCTGCCTAATACAAAAAGACCATACTACCTTCTTCTAAAAGCCATCTAGGGAGCAACCATTAACCTAATCTTTGTGAAAGTTTATGCTTGTAGAAAGGGTAAAGCCTATCTCAGAGATGTGAACATGTAGGGGTCCAATTCAGAACATTTGATTTGGTGATCCTTTCCACAGATATACCACAATGAATTTCTACCCTATTCCTCATGTTCTCTGATTCAGTACTTGAAAGAATACTTGAAAAAAATATATAATTTTGATCCTCAGATACTTCAGACTGGCTATGTCTGGGTTCATAACACATAGTAGTTGTTAAACCGTCCAAGCAAAAAAGTAACATGTCTGAAGACTTTACAGAGGATGACTATTACTTTTAGATGAAATACAAAATCACACAAACCCAGTCATGGAAGCATATGCAAATCACCATGAAATAATTTAGACTGGTTCTGCTCTAAACTTGAGTGTATGGTGCCAAATAGCCTCTTATGCACTTTGCAAAGACAGACAATAGAAGACACAGGCACATGTTTGTGTTGTCTGTTATGAGCCTGTGCAAAGTGCGTGAGAGAGGCCATTTGCCACTATACACTCCTGCTTAGAGCAGGGCCAGGCTAAATTCTGTAATGGTGATTTGCATATACTTCCCAGGATGCTTTGCATTATTGGGGTATCTGTGATTTCATATTTCTTTGGAGTATTGCTTTGTTGCCAATGCCCTTTTCCGGATAACCATTGCCACAGTGCTTCTGTTATGATGGCCTTTGTCTTTTAGATCACCTTCAGCTGAGTGTATGTTTACAATCAAACCTGAAACCCTAATTCAACAATGTAACACACAGGCCTAGTTTGAGATGCAGTTGTGCCAGTCACCCATTTCTCATGCCCCTCATTTCAACCACTGCTGGGTTTCCTTTCCCTAGTGCATTATTCCATACAATCAACTAGTAGTACTTTCAGTTTAACAAGTACTTCACATGTCTTGACTGCTTCAGAAAATAATGGAACCATGATCTTTTTTGTCTAGCATTTCCTATGTTTTCTGAAATACATCATCTAGGGCTAACTCAACAGATATCTTTCAGTGTATGACAAGAAGTCCAGTGATACTGCCTCTTTCCTTCTCCAGATCATCCTTGGTGTATGGTGGTCCCCCCAAGTACCCAAGAAAATGATCCCTGGTGTCTTGTGGCAACCCCACCACTCCTGGTCCCAGAATCCTGATCCCAAATGTCTAGTGGCAACTCCACCCCAGAGACTCCCAACCTCCAACCAGTTCCGGAGACAGCAGCTGGCACATAACCACCACTCAACCCAGGGACAGCTGCCATCTGGCATACACAAACACTGCATCAATGTACAAAAAAGGTATTTTGCTTTAATAATTGCAGCCATCTGAAAAATCATGACAGCTCTGTGATTTTTCATAGACATCCTGGAAGTAAATAAGCACAGTACTTGCATGAATCAGACACAGCAGTCTGCTGTGGAGGTGATCAGAGGGTAATAGATAGATACCGTAGATCAATAGATAGATAGAGAGAGAGATAGATAGATAGATAGATAGATAGATAGATAGATAGATAGATACACAGACAGACTATCAGAGAGATGGGTGAATGGAAAGAAAGAAAGAAAGAAAGAAAGAAAGAAAGAAAGAAAGAAAGAAAGAAAGAAAGAAAGAAAGAAAGAAAGAAAGAAAGAAAGAAAGAAAGAAAGAAAGAAAGACAGGCAGGCAGACACATAGACAGACAGATGAATTTGCAAGACTCAAGGAACTCTACAGATAAAAATAACACATGCAAAAATAAATCAAAATCATGAACAACCATCATATAATAATAGCAACAGCACATCTATACTTCCAACTAAAAAATAATGCACTGATTCTAGAACAGAACAAGCACTATCTGCTGACCATTTCTAAAAATAATTGTTATGATATTTTACAATGTGTGAAATTATACTTCAAAGGCTATAACTTTTGAATTATTAAACTAAAAATGAATTTGGCTAAAACAAAGCTTGGTGTATGATCAGCATGAATAGGTCATAATGATACTGTTCTTTTTTGTATATAAACACTTTATTATGTTTTACAAAAGACCAAGTTAAAAAAAATAAGCAGCATCTAAATTATAAAAAGCAATAGCAGAAAAAATAAACAGGCTTAGATTCAAAAAGCCATTGAAAGGATATCTTCCTTCTTGACGTTTATATAACCATCTGAAAAATCAACCCATAATTTTATTTATTTTTATTTATTTCGTTTTTTTTTTTACTGGGAAGGAGGGCTAGACAATGTTTTGCCTATTTTCAGCCTCATCCCGGGAAGGGGAAGGGGGGAATACAGATGGATACCAACTGAAATTGAACCAGATTTTAAGTTGTTGGTGGTATTTTTAGTGACTTGGGGGAAATTTGGCCAGGACACCAGGAAAACTCCCCTACTCTGCCAGCAGGGGGCTTGACTTCCTGGGAGCAGAATGGGGGAGCCCAGTTTGGAGCTGGACAAAGGAGGAGGGAGAGGAAGTGCTGATGTGGCAGGGAAGATGGATGAGGAGCAGGCCAAACAGAGTTAAGCTAGCCCTGGCAAAAAGAAATACAGGTGAGGGGGTACAGGCAAAGTGGGCAAGCATTAAAGATGCAATACTTGAAGCAACATCCCTTTGTGTTAGTGAGAAAAGGAAGCACAAAAGAAGAAGGAAACCACTTTGGTTCTCAAACACATTAGCAGAAAAGGTTAGAGCCAAAAAGCTGGCCTTTAGGAAATATAAGGAAATGCAGCACAATGAAGATAGGGAGGCATACCAAACTTCCCTAAGGGAAGCAGGGAAGGCAGTAAGGCAGGCAAAGTCCCAAACAGATGAAACACTAGCACAAACAGTTATAGAAGGTGACAAGACTTTCAATAGATACATTAGTGAAAGGAGAAAGTCCGGGGGGTATTTCTAAGTTCAAAGGGGATAAGGGGGCATATGGAGGAGGAGGACCATGTAAAGCATCTATCCTAAATAGATACTTCTGCTCAGTATTTACTGAAAAGAAGGTAGGGCAGGGCCCACAGCTCAGCACTATGGACACAGGGGGGGGGTAGGTGTGCACTAGTCCCTTCACAAAAGAAAGGGTCCTACAAGAGCTCAATAAGCTCAGGGTGGACAAGGCCATGGGACCTGATGGCATACATCCCAGGGTACTTAAGGAGCTAATGGTGGAACTAGCAGAGCCATTATCAGAACTGCTTCATGAGTCTCTGAGCACAGGAGAGCTCCTAGAAGACTGGAGAAGGGCTCATGTGATCCCGCTCCACAAGAGTGGTAGCAGGGAGGAGGCAGGGAACTATAGACCAGTCAGTCTTACCTCAGTAGTGGGCAAGATTATGGAGACACTCCTTAAGGAAAGGATAGTGCAACATCTGGAGTCCATAGGAGCACAGGATCCAAGACAGCATGGGTTTACAAAAGGAAGGTCCTGTCAAACTAATCTCATAGATTTCTTTGACTGGGTAACCAGAGTGGCGGACCAAGGGGGAGCAGTTGATGTTGCCTACCTTGGCTTCAGCAAAGCTTTTGATACTGTCCCACATAGAAGATTGATTAATAAGCTGGGTAGGCTCAGGGTGGTCAGATGTTAGTCAACTGGGTGGCAAACTGGTTGACAGGCAGAAAACAGAGAGTGGTGGTAAATGGTATACAGTCAGAAGAGATGCAAGTCACAAGTGGGGTACCTCAGGTATCAGTCCTGGGGCCAGTCCTCTTCATTATCTTCATCAGTGACATTGCGAATGGACTGGAGGGTAAGGTTTGTCTGTTTGCAGATGACACCAAGATCTGCAACAGAGTAGATGATCCATATGGGGTGGGCAGAATGAGAAGAGATCTGGATAAACTAGCAAAATGGTCAGAAGAGTAGCAACTGGGGTTTAACACAAAGAAGTGCAAGATCATATACATAGGGAAGAGAAACCCTGAAACCATCTATAGGCTGGGAGGGGAGTTGCTGGCAGTCACAAGGGAAGAAAGAGACTTGGACATCATCATCACCACCGATGACCTGAAATCATCCAAGCAGACCTCTAAAGCAGTAGGTAAGGCAAGAGGGTTGTTAGGGTGTATTAGTAGGGGTATCACAAGTTGGAAGAGGGAGCTAATAATCCCTCTTTACAAGACACTGGTTAGGTCCCATCTGGAGTACTGCATGCAGTACTGGAGGCCACACCTTCACAAGGACATTAACCAAATTGAGGTAGTCCAGAGAAGGGCAACCAAAATGGTGCAGATACTGCATCAGAAAACATATGAGGATAGATTAACGGAACTCAATATGTATACTCTGGAGTAAAAGAGGGAGAGAGGTGATATGATTGAAATATTCAAATACCTTCAGGGCATTAACAAGGTGAAAGAGTCTAAAATGTTTCAATATAAGAAAAATAGCAGGACAAGAGGACATAGCATGAAATTAGAGGGAGGTCGATTAAGGATTAATGTAAGGAAGTTCTTTTTCACAGAAAGGGTGGTGCATGCGTGGAATGGCCTACCTCAGGAAGTGGTGGATATGAATACAGTGCAGGGCTGCAGACAGGCATGGGATAGGCATAAGGGAGCAATACTGATGAGTATGAATAGATATGACATTGACAGGGCAAAGGCCTATGGCACATTCATAAGGTAGAAAAAGAAATGGGCAGACAGGATGGGCCTTGTGGTCCTTATCTGCCATCAGTTTCTATGTTTTTATGTTTCTATGTTTCTATGCCACTGTACCAGCAGTGGAAATGTAGGGTGTAATCCAAGAGGCACTGATGGATATCAAAAATATGGTGGAAGAGGATTTGTATTAGCAGTTGAAGGAGTGGATCAACCAAATGTGGAAAACCAGCAAGACACTACGATGATGGAACAGCAAGGAGTGGCTAAAGAGAATTGAGTAATGGCAGAGGATATCCAGCAACTGTTGGCAGATGAAGAGCAACGATTTATGGGAAAAAAGGGCCTTCTGGAGAAGGCGTTATTGAGAGAAAGAAACAGAGCTCAGAAGAAAGCATCTGTTTTCAAGGCTGAGAATGAGAAATGGAGTGCTATCTCTGTTAAAGAAACAAATGAAGATCCGTCTCAACAAGAGGTTATTGGTACAGTGAGTATGAATATTAACAGTGTATATAATGTACAGGTGACTGAAAATGTGAATCCTATGAGAAATGGGGAAACACATATTCTTGATGAACAAAATAACATTCAGGCCCAGGAGTCTGGTGTGGGGGAAAAGGGAATTGAGACAAGTCATAACTACAAGGACATGTTTAAGAATGATCAAGAAAATGTAAAACCGAAAGGAGGAAGGATGGTACAAAAAGATAAGGAGCAAATAAAGGAAATAAATATACAGTTGTTTGAAGGTAGAAAAGGCTCTGGACTTTTAAATGATTCAGGGGGAAAGGCACAGCAGCTTTGTGGAAATTATCTAGGCACAGCAGCACAAAAGGGAGACCTGATGCCTGATTATGATGAAAATATTCTGGTTACAGGATTGCCTGCCCTTAGACAGGTAGGTTGGGTCCAGCATTCTAAGAACCAACCTTGGGCCTCACCGGAGAGAATAAAGGATGTAGCCAATAATGATATAGAGGTCTCCTCATCCTTTGAATTAGGAGATTCCCCTCATTTGCATTTTCCATTCATGAACAAGCTTGTTCAGGCTGCCAGACTTACTGAAGAGGTAAAAAAGAAATGAGTATCTGAAAATATACTTGCAGAAAATAACCCCCCTTCCCAAAACCAGCTCCCTACCCCCTGCATCCAAGCTACCTCAAAACAAGTAAAACATGCACCTATAGTTGCACAGGTCTGATTTCAGGAAGAGGGCAGCTTTACAAATGAGCCATTTGGTACAGAATGACCAGAGGCATGCCCACAGGGCCCAAAGCAAAAGACTTTCACTGGCATTTTTCATATGCCACCAGAGCCAGCCAAACAGAGAAATGCTGTCCGGATTAAATATAGAGGAGGTCTTGAGGTCTACCCAGACAGAATATATGCTGGGAAAACTTTGATAAAAGAGAGCATGGGGTTCTCAGCACATAAAATTAGTGCACTTATTCACACTTCAAGAGACCCCATATTTGATGTGAGTTTTAAAACAGCTGCAGGATTAGAAAATTTCAGGCAGAGATATCAGAGTTTGAGACAAACTCCTGAATGGAAACCATTTGTAGTCATTCCACTATCCAGATCAATGTATCGTATAGTCAAAGTGCTATTTAAAAATGAGGGGGTGGTAATAGGGGACATTCTGTACTGGCAGAAGGCAAAATGTGACATGCTGGGACTTTCTAACCCTATAATAGACTCAGAAGACATATGGACAGGTTGGTGCTTACAAAGTACAACTGAAGCAAACAAGTGGAGTTAATCAACACCTCCCCAGTTGTTTTTATCTGGGTAGGGATCATGGATTTATATTCTATGCAGGACAGCCAAGGTCCTGCTTCAGGTGTTGCACATATACACACCTTAGTAGTGCCTGAGGCCAACTGAAGTGCTCACTATGTAATGGCATAGGACATGTTGCAATCAACTGTCCTTCCCCATTGCATTGCAATCTTTGTGATGAGACTAATCATTCTTTCAAGAATTGCCCATGGGTGGCCCACAATAGCCCTGGTAATGCAGATACTGCTGAAGACGGAGAAGGACATGAGGGGACCCCACCCCCGATGAGAACTACTGTCCAGACTGAAGTGAGTATAGGACCAGTCAAGAAAGAACAGGGTTGGAATCAAAAGCAAGCTCTCCACACCCTATTCAAGAAGTCTGTATGCAGTCTGAGGGTGATACACTCATAGAAGGAGGAGAAGAAGAAGTAGTACTTGATTCACAACAGCCAGACGTGGTAGAGATAGTCAAGCCTTCCATCCCTTCCACTAAATCAGTCTAGCCCACACCACAGGAAGTGTTCTTACCTCCCCCATTGACAGAGAAATGGGAACTGAAAAAAGCTAGAAGAGTTACAAGAAGTCAGATGTGGAAACCTGAGGCCCTGCAGAGCATAAGACAGGAGTACAAATGCCAACAGGCAGTAGATTTTTGTTGTTGACCAAACGAAGAAATGGGTGGAAGATGGGGATGAATCAGATACCTCTTCCATCACTCCATCTTTGCCAGACTTTACTACGGACACTGAAAGAACTTCAGGTCATTCACAAACAAAGAAGAAAAAAATGGAAAAAAAATGAAGAGATCAAATAGTAGGTTTTCTGAAGTGGTAGAAAATAGAGACTGAATACCAGATGGAGCTTAAAATATGCCATGCCTTGTAACCTTAAAGTGGGTAGACTTAACACCAACAGTATCAAAAAAAAAACAAAGAAGGCACACTACCTTTTTTTATTAAGGGAACTCCAAATGGACATTGTATTCTTGCAGGATACTAGAATACATATGCTTCGGGAACAATTCCTAGCTAAAAAAGAATGGCATAGTTGCCCGTCATTTTGGTCATTGAGGGAGGATGCATGTTTCGGCCTGGGTATTTTAATAATGGACACAGGGGCAACAATATCCAGGTTGCTTGATTTAATCCCAGACAGGGTTCTAATTTTGTACATAAGTTATCAAGGTCAAAATATATGACTACTGAATCTATATAACCCCCAAACAAAGTATCAGTGTATTGAGGTTTTTAAAAATATTCAGCCTTATTTGACACTACAAAATCAGTGATTTTTTGGGGGGATTTTAATTGTATTTTGTCCTTACATGATAAGACAGGTCCAACTAATAAATTGTACAATGAATCTAATTTCCTGAACAGAATGTATAGAAGTGATAGATTGAGCAAGCATGATGTCTCATAACCCAGTGCACACATTTTATAAAGGCAGACTATCAACCAGAATTTATATGATTTTTGCATCACACTGGGTACCTATAATTGCATGTCAGACTCTCCCCAATTGAGACTACAGATCATGCTTTGCTTCAGGTTTAGTTTGGGACCCCTATTAGCAAACCCTTGTTGAGCACAATCTGGAGATTCAATGTGTCTTCTTTAGAGGAACCAGATTTCATGACAGGATTACAGGAGGAAATCATGGCCCATCTTTCAGTATTCATGATATATGTCAACCCCCTGCTTTGGTGGCAAGACACCAAAAATGATATAAGGTTGTACTGTAGTAAAAGGGCTAAGTGGGCTGCCAATCTAAAATATTTAAATTATCTTAAATTGCATCATAGATTACAAATATTATTGTCCCAAATGGTTGAAATGTGGGAGGACTTTTTAGACCAGATACAGGCGGTTAAACAGGATATGAAAGAATTCCAATATGACAGGGCTCAGACCCTGTGTTTTGAACAAAAAATTGGGACCCAGGGAAAAGCACAACAACTAAACCCATATGATAGTTGCAATCAGCAAACAGAATCTAGATATATGACCAAATTACAAACTGAGACTGGATTTCACACAAAAAATGGGGTCGAGATGATGCAAGTAGTGGAGTCCCATGTTAAGAGTTTGTTCAGACAGTCTATGCCATGTTCAAATTCCCTGACTTTTTAAATAATATAGACATTCCTAAGATCCCTCGAGGTGAAGCAAAGTTTTTGACCCCCCAATTACCAAAGCAGAGTTACTGACGGCTATAGCTGCAGCTAAAACGGGGACATCTCCTAGACCTGACAGTCTCCCAGGGGAATTTTACAAGAGGACAGTGGATCTATTAGGAGATTTTTACTACTACAGTAGTATTTAATGAGCTTTTAGGGGGGACAGAACCCTTCCCTACAGCTTTAGCTCACAGCCTTTTGATTTTCATTTTTAAAAAAGGGGATAGGATCCAAATTTCGAATTAGAGACCTATCAGTTTAATTAACTTTGATTGGAAGCTATTAAATAAAATCTTATGTGCCAGGCTAGTGAAAGTTTCACAATACGTTGTTTCCATGGCACAAACTTGTGGTATACCCCAGCGTTCCATGATGGACAATTTAAAATTAATCAGAGAATTTTTCAGCCAACAGAGTGCCTCTGAGATTCTCCTTACCTTCGATCAGTCACAAGCATTCAACGTAGTCCCCCATGAATACCTGTTCAAGGTATTACAGAAGTATGATATTCCAGAAGGGTTTGTGCAGTGGGTGGAAATTTTGTATACACATGGTTACACAAATCCAATAATAAATGGAAGAACAGGGCGACATATTCAAATCAACACAGGAGTGCAACATGGGTGCCCTTTAAGCCTCTTGTTGTAAGTCTTGGCCATTGATCCCCTCTTATGAAGGTTAGAGTTCAAAGGAGAGATCATGCATATTGCAGGGTAAAACCAGCGATTGTTTCCGGTAGTAATGGAATACACCGACGATGTCACACTTTTGGTAGCTGACAGGGAGTTTGGGGAGAAGGCTCTTGAGATTGTAGAAGTGTTCTCGAAAGTATCAGGTTCTTGGATTAATAAGGATAAAAGTGTGGAGGTGGGTGATAAATCAGCCACATCCTCTAGATGGAGTTACAATAGGTGGTATCCAGTTACCTGAACTTCCAATTAAAATAGTGGGGATTTCTTTTGGAACCAAGGATTCTGCTGTGTTGAATTGGGAATCTTGCATTGAGAAAGGGGAGGAAAAAATTAATAGATAGAAAACTTTACCCATGTCATGGAAAAAAAAGGGTGTTCATGTTTAAAACGTTTATCATTCCCCTCTTTTTGACAACAAGTAGTATATTTCCCCTACCCATTAAGTTGGAAACTAGAGTTTATAGTATTGCTTTCTGGATCCTGTGGGGTAGCAGGTTGAACCCAGAGAAGCACCAAATTACATATCGGTCAGTTCAGGAGGTAGGATTAGACATGTTGCACCCAGTCATCATTTTCTTTTCCATATATGTCTATTTCAACCTTCTTCCTTTGATTGTTGGCAAAACGATGGAGTGGGTAAACTTTTCTAAAGACAGGTGTGGTGCATTTTTTGTCCAAATGGCAGGCCCAAGCATGGGGACCTCATAGAAGGAGGAGAATCTGTGTACTTAAAGAAGGTTTTTAAAAAACTAAAGGGATAGAATTTGACAGAACAGGACGTGAGGTATACCACAAGGAAAGTCTCATAAAAATATTCTGGCAAGAGATGTACAGAGGGTTCCATGCTTCACTGTTCCAGATAATATTTCGGTCACAGCAGTCACAGCTCAGCTCACAGATGTTAGAGTCCCCCCCAAAAATGTGGGACACCCTGTGGATGTGCTGCCATGACCGACTAAATGTCAGAGGCAATCATCACCATAAAGCAATAATGGATAGAGTGTGTTTAGGAGATGGTTGTGTGAACCAGATTGAAACCATGAGACATTTGTATTTCGAGTGTATGTATATAGAGGGACTGGGGGACTCTTTAGCAGTCGACTGGAGAATGTCACAATTGAAGAAAATGAGTTATGATACCCTGATCTACGGCAATGCAAGAGAACAGTGGAAGAGGTTTCATAAAGAGACATTTTGAGTAGTCATGGCTGCAATTAATTGGGTCATACAGCAAGTTAGATGCCAATATGTATTACAACAAAAAACTTACACGTGGCAGGGTTAATTGGACAAATTAATACTGAAGAGCAAGGAATATATAAAAAAGAAAGGTTGACATTCCCAATGCAGATGTATGAAATCTGGTGGAGAAATTGACCCAACTGTGTTAAAAGATAAAAGTGTAAAGGATGACTAGGGTACTACCAGAAACCGGGTAGCATCTGTATTAAAATGTTCTTTACTTTAGATTGTTTCTTTTTCTTTTTATCTTTTGCAGAAATTTAAGTTTCATTATGTTGGTATCCTGTTAATACCTGTTTTATAAGAAGGGTGAGTGTGATTTCAAAGACATTGTATAACTTATGTGTGTTTGTTTGAAGTTACTGTTTTTTTTTTTTGCATTTTTATGCTGTGTTATGTTTCTGTTTGTATTATGGTTTTCTTTAGTTTTGAATAACAAAATTCCCCTGTTCACAGGTAGGGGAACCTCTAACATCCTGGTATTCTGCCAAGATAGCCATCCCTAGAGCACCTGGAGAGCTGATGGAAGACTCGGAGGCAGGATAGCAGGTCTCCTCCCCTGGCCTGCCTAATTTAGAGACCGAGCATTCTTTTGATGCCACTAATACAGTGGATGGTATTGTGCATTTGGCTGAGAAAAATAAGCCTATTGTTGCATGGAAGATATTTTGATGGAGGAAACTGCGGAGGTGATTTTGCAATCTGACAAGAACGTGGAATCCATGGCATCAATGGAGGTACAATCTGGTTGTGTGCAGACATCTACTACTGCATCACAACTAGAAATGATGGATGTGTTATAAGCGCAGCTCCTGGTTGAGGAGCAGCACTTTAAAACCAGGCAAATTGAGCTTCAACGGGTGATAGAGGCAAGTCGCACAGCACAGTCTGAAACACGACAGGATGGGGCTCCAGCTGTTACACCCCAGATGCGACCTGCATTTTCAGACAACACTTTACAGCAAGGGTCTTCTACTGAAGCTCTGCCACAGGATGTTCCTGCAGGAGACTCAGTGCAGAACTCAATCTCCTACACACCAGGCATCTCTTCACCACTATTTGTTTTCAAGGGACAAATGCCGCAGACACTTGTTGAGGGCTCGTTGGAAATGACAACTGTAGACTCGCTTGAGTCTGGCCTAAAACAAGACCTCAGTTCTTCACCTACAACTAAAACAAATGACTGGTCTATTGATTCCGCTCTCCAAGCAGTGGACTGGCAAAAAATCCCTGCAATCTGGACTTTGGACCTCGGGTACCTCTCTGATCCAAATTCTGGGGAAAGTTCCCATTTCACTTGATAGACACGGTACCAGTACAACTATAGACACTAGTATGACGTTACCTCAGGAGGAGCTAATTTTTCATCACCAATGCATCTTCTGACAGACTTGGAACTCACCCAGAACCCACAATTGGCATTGCCTGAAATACCCCCACCCCTAACAGAGAAGACCAGTGGCCTGGGACCACAGGTTGAGTCTGGAAGTACTGGGATACCACCTCACACCACTCTGCCTCCCTCACACAGGCCATGAAGGGAGCAGACCCCTACTAATGATACTGACCCAAATACTGAACCTAGACAAAACAGATCTTGCTTGTCTTTTTTTCCGCAGCCTGTGTTCCATGCAAAATGTCACAATGCTGTCAGACTCCTCTCTAAGGGTGGTCTTGATGTTTTTCCTGATGGATGACATATTGCCAGGACTTTACTCAAGAATCTATGCATTTTACAACTACTAAAATTTATGCACTTATCTATGTATTGAGGGAGACTAATTTCGATATCAGTTTCAAGTTGAGTAGGGGTTTGCATAAATTCTGGGCTTTGTATCAGGACTTGAAAAACACCCCTCTCTGGGTTCCCTTCCAAGTAATACCATTATCAAGACCTGCCAATAGAATAATAACAGTTCTCTTTTGGAATGAAGGGGTCAGTGTCACGGATCTTTTATTTTGGTTGCGTCAGAGATGTATGGTGTTGGGACAACCTGAAGCTATTTTCGATGAGGAGAGGATTTGGACTGGATGGTGATGGATTAGGGTGGTCTTAAACACCACTGAAGATGGTCTGCAGCACCTTCCCAACTGTTTTTTTTTTTTATGGCCGGGACAGGGGAGCCCTATTCTATGCTGGACAGCCTAAAGCATGTTACCGATGTGGGGAGACTGCTCACATAAGCAGTCTCTGTGACAAACTGAAATGCACTTTATGCAACAAATTGGGACATACCAGTAATATGCATAAAAGTGATCAGTTATGCAATTTATGTAACAAAAACCGGCACTCTCACCACTCATGCCCAGGGCTGCACATAACCATCCTGCTCAGACTGATAGTGAAGAGCAAAGGCTACTGATAGCTGTTACCCAAAGGGGACACACAATAGCCCATCCATATTGGCCCAGTACCAGTAGTGCACCTGTACAGGATAATGGTACCACTGAGCCTCCTACTAGTGTGGCAGAGATACAGGAGATGGTGCCTATACAGGCACAGATTGTGTCCTTAGCTCCTGATCTCCAGATCCTAAAGCCGACCCTCCCCCTCAGTCCAAAACCTAAATGAGAATGATGAGTTAGTTGATAGCATGAATCCACCTTCCTCTATGCCCATGGACATGCTACCCCCTTCCCAAGTTCCTATTCCAACTCTGGACCCTGGCAAATCTGGAACCAGGAGGTGACAATCTTGGGCACGACCCCCTCCCCCATGTCTTAAAAAAGGTGACACTTCCCACATCCAACAGATATGACATTTTAATTGATCTGCCTGACGCCTCAGGGAATGACTGGGATGACTCATCAATTTGGTCCTCTGTACCCAAAATAGCCTCTGATGCAAAAATCCCTCCACCCCCCCCCCCGCCATCTGCAGAGGCCTTGAGTTTGGTGGTTAAAGCTTCTAAGGCACAAACCAAGTAGAAACATTCTAGAATGACAAGGAGTAGTACAGCTAAGCCTCCTTGAATGGCTTTTGTACAAGTACTTTTTGTAATTATTCCTGATTTGTTCCTTTTCCTTCCATATTAATTGGAACATTCTATTCCCTTCTATAATATTAATGTTAATAGTATAAAGGCCCCCAGGAAAAAGCTTGCTGTTTTTTATCATTTGCAACAATTTAAAACTGGTATTTCTTTCTTGCAAGACACCAGAATACACACAATGCATGAAAACTGTCATGTGTTACATTCCTGGAATGCAAGCCCTTCTTACTGGTCCCTGGGGGGTGGATACATGTTCCAGGGGTTACTATTCTATTTTTGAACATTCCTTTTACACTGCTTAAACTAATTGATTTAGCCCCTTGGACGGTATTAATTTTGGATGTTAGAATTAATAATGTTTTATTTAAATTGCTTAATATATATGCTGCACAAACTAAAGCTGAAAGGTAGAGCTCTTTCAGCTAATACAACCATATCTTTACTCATCCCAAAACTTTGTCTTGGGGGGAGATTTCAATTGCGGTCTCACACTCAGTGACCATGGAAAATGCACTGCCACTACAAAAGTGTATTGTGACATGGCTTTTCTTAAAATTATGATCCATAACACCAATCTAGTGGATGCCTATGTACTTGCCACAGGTAAGCATGATCCAACATTCCACAAGGGATCTTTAGCTACGCACATTAATGTTTTCTTTGTTACTTCATCTTTAGTGATTCAGAAGGCTCAGGTAATGGTGGCCGAATTTTCTGATCATGGGATGGTACATGTTAAGTTAGGTAATGTGTCTCTGCCCTCTCAGGGCCCTGGAACATGGAAACTTAATTCAACCCTATTAGACAAATCTGACACTAAACAATTAGTTTTGGCTTTTGTAATAGCAAGGAAGTCAGTTTTAATTATGTATGATGTCTTACGTCTTATAGTGGGAAGACACTATTTCAGATATTTCACACCTACTCAAATGTCACAGCAAAACTATTCACAATTATTCTTATTTTTCATATTTACGGAATAGAATGCAATTACAAAAACCTTTAACCCTCTCTCAGTCCACTGGTCAAATTTCAGTACACAAATTACTAATATTAAGCAGCAAATGACTACATTTCATGTGAAACAGGCCCAGTAGTTGCAACACCGGCAGAAATTTGGTAAACAAGGAAACAGAGGGAAGATTTGTCCAGACAAGTCCTGTAATGTCAATAATAAACAAAAGAAAATGGATGGATTATGTGACAACACATAGACTATGCATCAATATTAGGGAGATTACTGACATTGTTACACAGTATACTGTGCGGCTTTTTCGAGCTGCAGATCAACAACCCCATGACCTGAGGCATTTCTTTTTACAATTACCACATCCTATTTGTTCACCTGAGGATGCTTTAAATCTAACCCAGGACATTACCCCTATTGAAATAGAAAATGCAATTAAGGCACTACCAGTGGGAAAAGCCCCAGGTGCAGATAGGTTGGCAACCAAACTATACAAATTGATTGGACCTGAAATTGTGGAAGTATTAGCTAAGGTTTTTTTCTTGTATTCCAAATTCCAAGTCTCCACCTCTTCAGCTGTCCAATGACCTGCTAATTTACCTTTATACAAAGGGAGATAGGTTTGATATTAATAATTGGTATCCCATTGGCTTATTAAATACTGATTTTTAAATTTTTATGACAGTTTTGAATGCTAGGCTCTTGCTGGTTGCAAAGAATGTACTTTCCTCAGATCAAACATGTACACTTCCTGACAAAAAAATTTCAGACCATTTACTTCTGCTAAGAGACATTTTTGATTATGGAGGTAAGGGAAGTTTATTTGGGTATGTGATCTCCTTGGATCAACAAAAAGCATTTGATTCTGTTACTCATGAATGCTTGTGGTCAGTTCTTAGGACATATGGGATTCCGAATCAATTTGTCTCCTCGGTATACTGTTTATATAATATAGCTACAGTTACACCTGTTATTAATGGGTGGAAAGGTCCTATGGTCTCAGTTGGCCGGGGAGTAAGGCAAGGCTATCCTTTAAGCCCCCTGCTCTACATTTTTTGTCTTGACCCTCTACTTAGATTATTAAATACATCCCTTGACATACATTGTCTACGGACAGAGGTAATTTCCATTCCACATGATGCAATAGAATTTGCGAATGATCTTTGTCTATTGGTGGAGGATAAACGCTCTGTAGAAATAGCTTTCCAGACTTGTGCGTCATATGGGTCTTATTCAGGAGCCACCATTAATATATCTAAGTGCTCTGGTAGGCGATTGGGACCTAGGAACCCCAGTTGTCATAAAATAGCTGACATCCCACTAACTACAGAGCCTATATGGATATTGGGTATTATTTTTGATACTGACAATTCCAACCTTTTAAATTGAGAACCAGAACTCCAACAATGCAAATCACTTTTGGCTAAATGGAATAGATATCCCCTTAGCAAACAGAAAAGAGTATACTTAGTGAAGGCTTACTTAATACCCCTTTTTTTATACATTAGTTCCATTTTTCCCCTTTTTCAAGCTGTATGGGATAGCTGATTGAACCCAATTAAAATGAATATCACCTATCTCCCTAGACATTTAGTGGGCTAAAGGATGGTTAATCCATTTCCTTTTTTTATAGTATTTTCTTTATTGCAAATTTAAAACCTCTTACAGTATATGCAGGACAAGCATGGGCACTGTTTTTATTTGTTTCTTGCAGGAACTGGTTACGGTAGTGGGAACAGGGCCATATAGGGCTCCTGTGACATTCAGCAGACACCCCAGAATCTATTAGGGAGGTATTTTAAATTCAAAATAATGCAAAGTTTCATACAATATGGTTTAGACAAAGACTAGAAAGGAAGCTTATTTTTGGATTCAATCACAACATTTTCATGAAGCGATTACTTTTTCTTTATGTCCGGCACCTTGCCTCCCTTCACTAGTACTCTTAATGAAAGAGAATCAAATACCTGACTAGACGTGGGACTTTCATTAGTTGAGTTGCCACTCCAAAATTAGTGTCAAAAGTAATCATAAGCATATACAGCTGGAGAAACATAGAAACATAGACTTTGATTGCAGATTAGGACCGATTAGCTCTCCTAGTCTGCCCATTTCCCTACCTACTGGATAAGCTGCAGATCCTAGTTAACCAACAGCCTATTTCTTCCTACTCCCCACAAGAATTGCCTTATGTCTGTCCCATGCATTCTTGAATTCTCCCACAGTTTTAGACTCCACAACCTCCTCAGGAAGGTGGTTCCATGCATCCACCACCCTCTCTGTGAAAGAATACTTCCTCACATTGCCCCTGAGCCATCCCCCTTCTATCTTGAAATTGTGTCCCCTAGTACTTACACATCTCTTTTTCTGAAAAATGCTACCCTCTTGGACTTTGTTGATTCCACTGAGGTACTTAAAAGTTTCAATCATGTCCCCCCTCTCCCTCCTTTCCTCAAGAGTGTACATATTAAGCTTCTTTAGTCTCTCCTCATATGGCTTCTCTTGCAGACCTTGCACCATTTTAGTTGCCCTCCTCTGGACTGCTTCCATCCTGTCTATATCCTTGCAGAGATGGGGTCTCTAGAACTGGATGCAGTGCTCCAGATAGAGCCTCATCAATTGTCTGTGCAGAGGGATAACAACTTCTTGTTTTATGCTGGCGATGCCTCTCCCTATACATCCCTGTATCCCCCCAGCCCTCCCTACTGCCTTCTCACATTGCTTACAAATGATAAGGTATTCGGATATGATTACCTCCAGGTCCTTTTCTATTTTTATTGGTATTACTACCTTCCCACCGCCCCATTGTGTACTCTTCCCCTGGGATTTTGTTTCCCAGTTGTGTTATTTTGCACTTCTTTGCATTGAATCCAAGCTGCCATACTTCTGACCATTCCTCTCACCTTGCCAAGTCTCTTCTCATCCTTTTCACACACACCCTTGTGTATCAACCCTGTTGCAGATCTTTGTGTCATCTGCAAAAGGCAAACTTTTCTTTCCAGACCCTCTACAATGTCACATATAAAGACATTAAAAAGGACTAGACCCAATACTGAACCCTTTGGTACCCCACTAGTAACCCCCCTTTCTTCAGAGTGGACTCCGTTTACTATTACCTTCTGTGTCCTGTTGTCCACCCAATATTTTACCCAGGATACCATCCTGGGACCCACTCTCATGCTGACCAATTTGTTTATGGATCTTTTGTGTGGGACTGTGTCAAATGCCTTGCTAAAGTCTAGGTAGGCCATGTCCACAGCCCCTCCCTGGTCTACTACTTTGGTCACCCAGTCAAAGAAATTGATTAGATTTATCTGACATGACCTTCCCACTGTGGCTCTATGCTGCCTTGGGACCTGTGCCCCACTGGCCTCTATACACTCAACAATTCTTTCCTTCAGAAGTGATTCCATAATTTTCCCTACCACAGAGATCAAACTGACAGGTCTATAGTTTTCTGCCTCTGTCTTGCTCCTACTTTTGTGAAGGGGAATCACATCTACCCTCCTCCAGTACTCAGGTACCACACCATCCTCCCATGATTTATTAAAAAGAGTAGTTAGTGGTGTCACTAATTCTCCCCTTAATTCTTTTAGAATTCTGGGGTGAATCCCATCAAGCCCCATTGCTTTGTCTAACTTCAGTTTCAGGAGTTCTTTCAGAACCCTTTCTTCTGTGAAAGGACTGGGATGGACCCCCCTATTCAGAGTACTTCTGTTAATTGGATTAGGTACCTCCCTCTCCTCCTCTTTTGTGAATACTGAGCAGAAGTATTCATTCAGTATCCCTATTTTTTCACTGTCCCTCTCTGCCCACCCACCGTCCATTCTATTCAGCCACACTATCCATCCATTTGTCTTTCTAAGCTCCCTAATGTACCTAAAAAAGTTTTATTGCCCTTCTTAACTGAGTTGGCTAGCTTTTCCTCAGTTTGGGCCTTTGCTATTCTGACCACCTTCCCTGCTTCCTTCTGCCTTAACTGGTACAGTTCTCTGTCCTGCTCCTTCTATGTGTCCTTTTACTTCCTAAACACTATCTTTTTCTCTCTAACCTTCCACTCCACCTCTTTTTAGAACCATAGTGGCTTTTTCTTTTGTTTTGATTTGTTTATTTCCTTCACACAAAGGCTTGTTACCTATTTGATGGCAGTTTTGCTCCACCCCTTCTTCTTGCCTGTTTGCTAGTGCTTTTCTAAGACACTCTACCATTTTGACAAACTCAGTCCTCCTGAAGTCCAGTACCCTCACTTTTGTATGGCTTCACTCTGCAGTTGAGTTTATTGTGAACTACACAGTTTGGTGGTCACTTGTTCCCAGGTGACTACCCACTTCTAGATCTGAGATTCTCTCACTGTTCCCATTTGTGAGTATGACATCTAAGATTGCTCCCATCTGAGTGGGTTCCAACACTAGCTGTTTGAGGCATGCCCCTGTAAGGCATCAAGAATGGCCCTGCTCTTGGATGTGACTGCAGCAAATGTGCTCCAGTTAACATCTGGCATATTCAGATCCCCCATCAACAATATCTCCCCTTTCTCTGCCATCCTAAGGATGCCTTCTATCATGTTCTTGTCCATTCCCTCCCCCTGAGATGGGGGTCTGTATACAATCCCTGTGCGGATTGTGGTGCCATTTCCAGTCTCTAAGGTGACCTATAGTGACTCCTCTCCTCCCTGTTTACTCTTTTGTTCTGTTGCTTTTATCCCATCCCTTACATAGACAACTACTCCTCCACCTCTTCTACCCTCCCTGTCTCTCCTGTGTGTTGTGTACTCTGGTATGTTAACATCCCAGTCATGGTTCTCTGTGTACCATGTTTCTGTGACTGCCACAATATCCAGGCATCCCTCTTCCATTAGGAGGAGAGAATGTGCATTACACCTCAGTGCTCCCAAGAATTTCAGACCATAGAACACCTTTTTTTTCACTTGTAGCTATATTATTGGTTTTTGGAATACCCTCTTGAAAGTCTGGCAGGAACCCTGGTTTTCCACCATCTCTTATGATGCATTGATGTTTGGTCACTGTATAGGGAGTTCTACTAAATGGTATCAAAGTATGCTTCATTTAATCCTCACTGTTATTGAATGGTATGTCTGGAATATCAGATTTTTTTTACATTGCAACAGAAAAATGAATTGATCATACGGAATGATTAACAAAATGACTGTAGAACTGCAATGCATTTATTTTTCTGAAGTTAAAAATATAACTAGTAGATGGATCTGCATGGCATGGAGAAATATGTCATGAGTCACTGATTCAGATGCACCTATCACATAAGTGATCTTCATATGAAATTTCTGAGTTTGTTATAATTCATTATTTAGACCAGGCCTGAGCTCGTTCAGAGAAATTTCTATGACCAGTGATAATTGTCTGTTTTTTTTCTGTTTTTTTTTTGGTTTGGTTTGTCTCTCTGTGCTTTATAACAGATTGTACCTATAGGTTTATTTCTTAATATTGTTCTCCTTTTTGAATTTTTTTCTCAGTTCTAGTCGGATGTCTTATGTATAATTTCTATACTAGTGATGTGATTTTTGTTTGATGCTATATCCAAATAAACACCCCTACTCTTCAGTAGGGGGAAACTTTAGCCATCTACAGGTGGCTGGCTCAGTTGCTGAGTGATTCGCAATGGAGCAAAATGTTCAGGCGGTCGAGGTGTTAGTCTCCTCCTTGGTTGTGGATGGCCGTGAGACTGATGTTTTCTTTGAAGCTTCTGGATCATTGACTACACGAGCTAATACAGTGGAGAATGGCAATGAGCCTCTCAACTTATAGGCAGCTTCTTTTCAAGTCATGAAGCATGTTATCAATTCACCTGATATTTTTGCAGGATGCAGTCAATCCCCAAAAAATCTTTGAGTGCTTTTGGCAGCAGAAAAATAATGATTTGTACTGAGGAAATGGAAGCTTTCAGCCACGCTGGCCACAGCACTTACAACGGATGACAGTGAGGCATGGCAGCCACCTCCTAGCAACCAGGAAGAGCAATAGCCTCTACCTGGGAAACCACTGGGATACTACCAGGGCACTCCACCACATCTACAGATACTATTTTTCAGACTTCGTTTACTGACCAAAATGCAGCCACTCAATTCTCCTTTGCAGCGCACTCTGAACAGCACCTTATGAAACAAATTACTAAGCCCTCTGAGAAAAAACAGAAACCATGGGCAGAGCAAGTAGACCAGGCCAAGGCACCTTGGTCTATTGAACATTCTTTAAAATCTGCAGACTGGGTAAAAAATACAAATACAGATAATTGAATTTGGGGATTTTCGCCAATTAAAATCCTGGGTGTTCAGGTTGGCAGTGACAGAGGCAATTTATTTTCTATAGACTGTGCTGTAAGTGACATGAAATAGCACTCTATGAAAGGTGACATACTCAATGAAGGGCACGCTCTACTTGGGACACCACCCATTAGCATGGATACATCTGAGTCACCCCTAGAACTTCTAGCCAAACTTGCTTCTATTCAGAATCTGATATTAAATTTTAATGTTAGAAATGCTGCATCTTTACCAGGAGGGGGTCCTGGAATGAATGCTTCCATGAGTGACTTATCCCTGTCTACTGACAATTTAACCAACCCTAAAACTTCTGAAAGATCAGGGGGCCCTCCACCTGGCCCAGCTTCAAACTCAGAATGGCCAAGACAAAATGCATGTTTGCATGCTGCTTTCTTTCAATCCCCCTCTTACACAGTAAAGTGGCATAATGTTGTTAGACTGATCGGCAAGAAAAGCCTAGACCAATTTTCTGATAGGAAATATGTTGCCAAGACATTGTTGAAATATAAATTTACAATTTAATTCTGCTAAGATATATGCTTTGATTCATGTGTCTTGGGAATCCAATTTTGATATTAGTTTTAAACTTACCAGTGGGTTGGAAAAGTTCTGAGACAGATATAATATGGTCAAAAAATCCCCCCTATGGTCTCCATTTGGGGCAATACCTCTCACCAAATCCACCTACAAAACAGTAACTGTCTTATTTAGAAATGAGGAGGTCAGTGTAGCTGATCTACTTTTTTGGTTGAAGCAAAGGTGTACAGTTTTGGGCCACCCAGAGGTGATCTTTGAGAGTGAAAACATTTGGACGGGGGGGTGGAGAATAAAGGTTATTTTGAAGTCTACAGATGCAGGTTTGTAACATTTACCTAACTGTGTATTTTTGGATAGAGACAGGGGAGTTTTATTTTATGCAGGGCAGCCGAAAATGTGTTGCAAGTGTGGGAGGCTGGGCCACATTAGTAGTGCCTGCGACTGTCTGTGCTGCTCGCTGTGCAACACTCTTGGGTGTGTGAGTGGGCAGTGCAGGAACACAGTGATATGTAACCTATGTGGAGTTCCTGGTCACTCCTACTCCTCATGTCCAGAGGCAATGTACAAGCAAGATGCCACAAATGATTAGGAAGAACAGAGGTTAATCATTTCCATGGCACAGAGATCACATACGGTGAAATCAGCACCACTGCCTGTTTTTTTCTGATGTTCCCTTGCATGCTTCCACTCAGGTACCTGCCAGTAATAGGGTATCAGAAGTAGACCTAGCTGACTCTCTGGTCCATCCTGAAGACAGTAAAGATAATGTCTATAAGGAACCTATTATAGAGGTGGAAGTCACCCCCCAAACCCACAGATTCAGAAGCCATGCCCCCTCCTCTCCCACCTTCTTCCCCTACCCCATCCCCTTCTGAAAAACACCAACCTAGTTCAATGATCACAGGAGACAGACACACAGGAAGACAGCCTGTCCCTAAAATTCCAAAAATTTCTCCCACTCCTACATTCAACAAATACCAGGCCCTGCGGCCAGTTCAAGATGCCTCAGATGCAGAATCAGAGAGTTCCCGCATAGGGTCCAAACCCCCTGTTGACACCTTGGACCCTGAATCTGAAGGAGGAATCCTTGACCATGCACTGCCCAAGTGGCAAATGGTTAAGAAGAAAGGGAAAACCAAACTGAAACCTCTCTAGCATAGATTCAAATTTTTCACACTAAATAAATGTTTCTTTAACTTGCTATTCAATTAATGTGAACGGCATTAAAAAGCAAATCTAAACAAGCAGCTGTTTTTTTCTCACTTATTCACCAACCCAGTGGATATCTTTTTTTTTTCCAATTGTTTAACCAGGTGAGACACACTAAGCTGAAAGCTTGTTTATAGATGCAACCTGGGAGCACAGGGAAGTTAAGTGACTTGCTCAGGGTCACACAGTATGCAAGTGGGCGCTGTGGGATTCAAACCCAGGTCTCCAGATTTGCAGCTCAGAGCCTTAAACCACTGCGCAATACTGCCTCCGTGTCTTGTTTTTACAGGATACCAGGCTACACACTGTAGCAGAATTATTCTATGCCATGAAATGGTGGCATGCAGGAGTGTCTTGCTGGTCCCTAGGGCTAGAAACTTGCTCTAGGGTTGCATTTCTTTTCCATAACATCACGGTGACTGTTTTAAAATTGATAGACCTAATTCCAGGTAGAGTGTTGCTGTTGGATATCCTGTATAAGAATGTATGCTTTATATTGATTAACATTTATGCCCCTCAGACAAAAGCTGAGTAGTTGGATCTTTTTTAACTGGTACAACCCTACCTCCACACCTCCAAATATGTCATTTTGGGGGAAGGGGGCTTTAACTGTGGGCTATCCACACAGGATAGGGGCAGAGGGGGAACCACAAAAAATATTTTTGTGATATGAATTGTTTAAAAACTACTTTGCAAACTGCAAATTGAATTGCTGCATATTTCCAGTTGCATTCAAAATCTGTCCCTACATTTTTCAGGGGCATGCATTCCACAAGTATAGATTTTTTTCATTAGCAATAACCTGCCCTTACAGTCAGCTACTGCAGACCCTGTAGAGTATTCAGATCATTGTGAGCCTTATGTCACAATGGATGCTACACATGCCTAGATATGTGGCAGTGGTTCATGGAAACTGAACTCCTCTCTCTTGCTGAAAGAAGTTTTGCAGTAATTAAAATATGTTATTATCATTCGAATATCTGCATGTGAGATGTATGATGACCCACTGCAATAGTGGATAGATACTAAGCAAGATCTTATATGATTTTTGAAGGCTTTAAGTAAATCTTTTCAGGATAAAGACTACTTTGCTTATTTACAGTTCAGGAAACAGCTACAACTCATGTCATTAACACAATCCACTAAATATAATTTTTCCTCACAAATTGTTGTACTTCAAGGGAAAGTGAAACAGGTCCATTATAAACAAGCTCAAGCTCAAAAAATACAGCAGAAATTTGGCACCCAGGGAAAGCATGCAGCAATTTGCCCTTTCATGAGTTGCAAGGAACGGGTGCAGAAAAAAATCTTTGAATCCGTGATAAGGGTTTGAAAACTATGAAACAGGACATAATGATGGAGGTTACAGATTATACAAATTCTCTGTTTCAGGAAATAGAAATGCTGGTGGTATGGTCCATTATTTACAAGCGACTGAGGTCCCTGAGTGACCCCCACTCGGTGTTGTTAAAGCTCACTAAACCCATTACTTCCACAGAAATAGAGGTCACAATAGCCTCCTTTGAGTCAGGAAAAGCCCATGGGAGGGATGGGCTCACACTTGAACTATATAAAGTTCTATGTCTTTTGTCCAGACATCGCCACAGAGCTGGCAGATGCATATAATTTTCTCTTACATGCCTCTGATTTCACACTAGAGATGGTGAGAGGTGTTTTAATATTTTTACATAAAAAAATGTGGCAAGCGAGATCTGTTGACATGGAGACCTATCCGACTTTTAAATATTGATCTTAAAATATTGACTAAAATACTGAATACATGTTTATTAACAGTCGCCCGATATCTTATTACACCTGCACAATTTTGTGCCATTGCAGGACAAGCCATTACAGACCCCCTAAATTTATTAAGAGAAATCTTTACTAGGGATCATCAACAGGGTTTTAAAGGCTATATCCTTTCGCTTGATCAGAAAAGTGTGTTTGACTCTGTCAGCCATGCCTTTTTATGGTTAACTCTTCAGCACTACAACATACTGGACACCTTTATAGGGTGGTTAAAGAAGATTTATAGACATGAGACTGTGTCACCTTTAGTTAATGGTTATATTGGACCTCTTATTCCAGTTTAAAAGGGGGTTAAGCAGAGCTGTCCCCTCAGCCCATTGTTATATATTTTCAATATAGACCCCTGTTTCAGTTTCTGAACAAAGACATTCCGACAATCAATATGTGTGATGCACGCCTTCCGTTCTCCGCTATGGCTTATGCAGATGATATCTGTATCTTTGCCCCAGACCCCCCAAATGGTGGAACATGCTGTAAGTCTTTGTGAAGTCTATGGCAAAGTTTTGGGTTCCTCCTTAAATAAGCAGAAATGTGTCAGCAGGGAGTTGGGAGTAGGCCCCTTCTCTGTCTCTAGTATTGCCAATATTACCTTAACTAGGGATCCCATTAAAATTTTGGGAATAGAATTTGGGGCTCCAGAGTCTGATCTGTATAATTGGGATAAAAAAATGAACAAGGGAAAGTGAAGGTAACAAACTGGAATTAGTGGCAATTAAGCAAACTTAATAGAATCTATCTAATTAAAACCTATTTATTGCCCCTTTTCACATTTCTTAGTAATGTATTTCCCCCACCCAAGCAACATGAAACCACCATTTTAAGTATCTTTTTTCAGGCGGTCTGGGACAGCTGACTTAATCTCATGAAGAGGAATATTCTCTTTTACCTTTACGACAGGGTGGGCTACATATGGTAAACCCCCTATTATTGTTTTATTGTCAATTCATTTTTGTGAATCTTCACCCATTGCTCAAGAATGTTTTAAAGCAATGGGGAGATCTTTTTTTTCAGTCCATCTGGACTTGGTTCCCAGCATGGAAAACTGGGACACTAAAAGTAATTAGGACTACCCCTCTAGTACCTTCATATCTTTGTGAGGTATTTGTCAAACTGAAATCTTGGAAGGTGACCAGCACACTTCTACTCTCGCATACCAAAAAAGTGCTATATCACACTATTATGCAGTCACATTTTTATGAACCCATCACATTTCCAAAATGTCCTGATTCTCATCAACAGTCTTTATAGCAGTTGATTGCTGAAATAAGGATTCTCCCAAAATTTAAAGACTTACATTGGTTATGTTGTCATAAGAGACTAAACATAAAAGACAACCAAAAACACAATCAACTGGAAGACAGGTTGTGTTCATGACTGGTATGTGTGCAACAGCTTGAAACCATGAATCATTTATTTTTCACATTCTCCTATATTGTCTCTTTTTGGTCTTATGTATCTCAGACTTGGGCTATGCAATTTTTTTTGACAGTTTCATATGAAACATTAATTTGCAGGGCTTATCCCCCTCAGTGGAGAAAGTGGTATATCTGGAACTGTAGAAGTATTTTCACATTGCAACAAAAAAAAAAACTTTTGCATATAGAATTATTGTGAAAAAATACTACTGAATTGTGGGGGATTTATAAAGCAGAGTCTCACCTCTATGACTGAAATACATTGTTGCACAATTGGAGGAATTTACAGTGGATCACAGATAGTGATGCCCCTATAACATAACTGCCATGTCTGTTTGTATATAAATACTTTCTG
The DNA here is from genome assembly GCA_016271365.2 of Neoceratodus forsteri. NCBI lineage: Eukaryota > Metazoa > Chordata > Ceratodontiformes > Ceratodontidae > Neoceratodus > Neoceratodus forsteri. The sequence continues at coordinate 310,002,636 of CM028134.1, read as the reverse complement.
CCTTGTAAAGTTGTATTTCTGATCTGATGCTTGTTTATAAAAATTGTTTTAAGTAACTGGCTGCTGTATGAATTTTCAATGAACAAATTCCCCTACTCTTTTTGAGAAGTGCCATGGAATTTTTAACATCTGCCTGAACTACCACCAGAACAGGCAGATGGGACCTTTGTTTAACGTCTCATTCAAAAGACGCACCTCAGGAGTGCAGCACCCACCTCATGCTGCACTATAGTGTCATTGTTAGAATTTAACTCAAGTGCCTGGAGTGGGGATAGAACCCACAGCCCTCTGATCTTCCAGTCTCAGAGGCGAGTGTACAACCTGCTGAGCCACTGATACTGCTGATAATACTAATGACAAGGCAAGGTAAAGTTTATTTGCATGGCGCCCAATCCTGGAGGGTCTGGGTGCCTTACATAACAACAGGCAGAGTACTAGATAAAAATCACATATCATAAATAAAACAAACTAAAACATCATGTACAGCATTAAAACCAGCAATTTGTGGGGCTGGTCAGATCATTACATCAGGGAAGGCCAGGGAAAATAGACAAGCTTTCAGACTACTCTTGAACCTCTCAATTGATGGGGCCTCCCTGACAAGAGCTGGAAGGGAGTTCTACAGGACTGGTCCTGCGACACTAAAAGCCTGGTTGCCAGAAGTTCTTAATCTGGTCCTGGGAACTTCAAGGAGGCCCCTGGTCAAGGAACAGAGGGAGTGTACAGAGGTGGTGGGTGTCAGAAGATCAGCCAGGTGGTCAGAGCCTAGTCCATGTACAGCTTTATAAGTGAAAAAACAGTGTAGGGCCTAATAAGTGAGTAAAATCACCTTGGAGATAACCCTCCACTTAACCAGCAGCCAGTGCAGAGTGAAACAACCCAGTACATGTATAATATCCCAATAAAACTTGTATGTTGATACCATAATGTGGCAACATATTCCCCCTTATGACCTTGAAGACAAAGTAAAATACAATATACCCACACTGACTTCCCGCAAAAATCAATATTAGCTTCCCCAAAGAAAAACTCCTGTCAACCAATTTCGGTGCAAAGTAAGGTATCTTCTATGAACTCATCCCTATGGAACTTAACCAAACACACCAAGCTTGATAGAATTTTGGAAGTGCCCTTCTTCTCCAGAACATCACGTGCTGATAGTAGGCTGATCTAGACACAACCTGTAACCAATGTGTGTGTGTGAGGGAAGAATAGTAGTCCTCAACTGAAGTGAAAGAATATTTTACCCTCCAGTGCTGCTGCATAAAGGACTGTCTTAAACTTCAATGCTTGTGGATCTAGCAATGTTGGTTCCCCTAAAATCAAAAAAAACAAGGGTAATGTTGTACCACTATTCCCGAAATCCATTCTATAATCTCAGTAATATCCCTCCACCAACCTTCCACCAAAGCACAGCCCCACAACATATGATAAAGAGTACCAGGGTTTGTACCACACCTCCAACATATATTCAAAGTGGAAAGGCCCATACTCAATCATTTAACTGGTGTCCTGTACCATCTACTTAATATATTTTTTTTAATAAGTTGTGCTTTCAGATCAGGGAAAGCTCAATGAGCTTTAGCCCAACACCAACTCCAACTAACCATTTCCAATGGTTCCTGCTTCTCATCTACCTATTTCAGTCAATGAGATTCCCAGTCTGGGATAAAGGCTTTTTGTAGGAGCTTATATATCACACTCATATGCCCTTTAGACAATGAAAAGCAGGTCCTTAAATGTTTAATTAGGTCTGTTTGTACTAACTGATAATCCTTCATGGCCCATGTTGTAAAACATTACTCAGTTGGAGATACCACCACAAATCATGGGCAGAAAATCCATAAATACCTTGCAACTGGGAAAACAAGCTAAGTAATCTACTTTCAGGGTCAAATAAGTCATCCACCAAAGATGTGCCTTTTGAGAACCAAGTGGTTAAATAGATCTTAGAACCCCCTATCTGAATTTTTAGAATTATTCCACAAAGGTTCATAAGGACCAAAATACAAACAGTTGAGCCACTTTTTTCCAGACTTGCCTGGCAAATATTATAGGAGGAGTAAGTCGACTTAGTTCAGGGAAAGGATCTCTTAGAACCACAGCTAGTGGTATATCCCCCACGATTGCATGTTCAATTTCTACCCACAATGGAACTCGACTTTGATCTGGCTGGAGCCATGACAAACTTTGTTTAAATCCATTAGTGGCATGATAAGTGCATGGCCAAGGCATATTCCAGCCACTCATTGTGGTAGGTGCCTGCAGAATTGTCCTGCTGAATCGAGGGACCTTACACTCCCAAACAAAATTCAAAAGCATCCTATCTATTTTGTTCCACAGCCCAGGAAAAATAGGCAATACTAAATTACTAAAGCAATAAAAAAAGTTTTGGAAAAGCCATCATTTTAATAGCAGCAATTTTACCAGGAAGGAACAGATGAAGTTTGGCCCATCTTATCATGTCCACAGTTAAACCTGCCAAAACTTCTTGCATATTCTCATGGAACACATCCTGCAGGTTAGTAGAAATGTGCATCCCTAAATACCAGATACACTTGGGTGCCCATTTTAACTTTTGTGGTTGCGTGAGAGCCCAGTTAGAGTCTGTCTTGTACATCAGTAAAATTTCAATTTTAGACCAATTAACTCTTAGTTCTGAGATTGCCCTAAAAGAATCAAGAGCTCCCCAGGTGGCAGGTAAAGATGTTTCCACTTTGGAGATTGTCAGGAGTAAATCATTAGCATAAAATAGGGTGGAAAATGATTGCAACCCCCCCCCCCCACCAGAATACCATGAATCTCTGGGTATTGACGTAAGGTGGAATAAAGGGGTTCAATGACAATCAAGAACAGTAGGGGTCTTAAGGTACTTCCCTGTCTCATTCCCTGAAACAAAGAGAAAGATTCTGATAAGACCCCATTTACCAATACTCTTGTTTTGGGGGAGGAATATAGGCTCCGAACTCACTTTTGAAAAATTGGTCCATTACCTATTGCTGAAAGTGCAAAAAATAAATAATTACACTCAATAGAATCAAATGCCTTTTCGGCATCAATTGCAAATAGTGCTGCTGAATCCAGACCCCTGGTGGCAACCTGTATTAAATACAGCATGGCATGACTATTATCACTGCCCTGTCTTCCCCTTATAAAACCCGCTTGCAATTTATGTATAACAAGAGGCAAAGTCTTTTTTAGGTGGAGAACCAGGGTTTTGGCCAGAATGTTGCAATCTACATTAAGCAGGGGAACTGGCCTAAAATTTGAACAAATAGTAGGATCTTTATTGAGTTTGGCAGGACAGTAATATTAACCTCTTGCATAGAAGGTGACATGGTTCAAGAGTCCTGAATAGCCGAGAAAAGTCTGAGTAACCAAGGTGATAAAATGGGTTTGAAAGCTTGATAAAAATCCAAGCCTAGGGCCTTGCCAGTGGCTAGGGAACAGATCACCTGCCATTTGTATACTAGACAATGTTATATCCTCCACCAAAGACTGAGCAATCTCTAAAAGTAAGAGGTATATGTTTATTTTTGCAAAATATGAATCATAATCTGCCATGCTCAGGGAAATGGAAGAGCCATATAGGGCAGAGTAATACCCCTGAAACTGACTAGTCATTTGTGCCAGGTCTGTGATAACATGATTGTCTCCTGATTTTAAAAACGGTATTTGTATCTCCAGGGAGTTTTGTTTTAATCTATAAGCAAGTAATTATCCTGCTTTATCACCTGACTCTCAGTAAGATTGCTGATGAAAAATAGGGCTCTGGATGCTTACTGATTATAAATAGTATTTAACTTATATTTAAGGGCCATAAGCTCTGAGATTTGAAGCTCTTGAGTTGAGGAAGGTTTGTATATGGCATCCCCCATCAACTGAATTTTCTGGGTAATGTCTACTACCTCCTGCCTCCTCTGTTTATTTACCATCAAGGCATAATAAATTATACAGCCCCTGATAAAAACCTTAAAGGCCTCCCAGAGTATAAAGTCTGAGACTTTTGGAGAGGCATTGGATTCAAAATCATAATGATACAGTTCTTATGTGTTGATTAGGGCTGCAAGTTCTGTTCTTCAAGAGAATTGAAAACCTCGATCTTTGGGTGTTTGATTATTTTGGGCTGTGGCAAACTTTTAGGGAAAATAGGTGGACTTTAAGTTTGACTGGTTTGCCCTGGTACTAATGGTGTAGTCCAGGCAAACCAGTCAAACTGTAAACTGCAGTTCTCTCCTGAAACAGTTAACTAAGACACAGTGTGAGTCATTGTCTCATTTGGAGCTAAACTCAGCTGGAACATGTGAACCAGCAAGAAAGCTCATTTGAGCACTTGTCGTTGACCTGAGCTGTGCTGTTAAAGTGTGATCTGGGTGATGGATAGCAACTAGAGTCAGCTGGTAGTGAGTCTGTGCCTGGCCTCTGGTAGTCCTGGCATTCCATTGATAAAACAAAAATATGATATCAAAATTTTAAAAACGATAAAATAAAAAAAATAACATCAAAAATTAAAATTAAATAAAGTCTTACTCTTCATCATTCATCACCCAAGTGGCTAAGTCCTGTAGCAAGTATTGGGAAATGGAGAAACAGAAAGACCAAAGTGATGGTGGCATGGGATCATCCAGTCACAACAAAGAAAACCCAATGCAGAGTGGGCTTGGTCATAGACCCTCTGTCACAGTTGGAACTACAAGTGCAGAGGAAGATGACAGTAGTGGTTGAACAGTTCATAAAGTATCATACATAGTAGGAACCACTTGCAGTGGAATCGCACTGGCTGCAACATGTGCAATCATTGTAGAAAAAAGGAATAAGACAAGAATTCATCAGGTAGTGACACAGGCAGAGGAGGAGGAACAAACTGATTTGGCGGAGCTTGGGGGACAGAGATACAGACTGTATACCTGATAAAAGTGCTAGCAGTAGCAGCAGTTCTGGGGAGTAGGAGATGAAGCAGGTGGGAGCTCAATTCAAGGCAGGTGAACATATGAGATCAAAAAGAAGACCAAAAGTGAAGGTACAACAAAACAAACAAATAAAAAAAAGGAAACAAAACAACAAGAGGAAACACAATAACAAGCATCTGAAATGACAGCAGATAAAGAAGACACAGGCAAAACTGGTAGCACAGGACACATGGTAGAGGAAGAAGACCCATTCACTGAACCTGAAGAACTGGTGGAGGAAGAGGAGGAGGAGGGCGATGTTGAGGAAGCAACCCACAGTAGCCCACATAGGTGCAGGAACCAGGGGGGGTGAGGGGGGGTGGACACCATTCCAGTTTTTTTGGGCCAAATGAAATTGCTCTTTACATTTATTTCACAGCTGCAGATGTTCAGTTCAGTGCGTGACAGTTCAGAAAGTGCCTTGCCCATTTGAATCTGCCACATGCCCACCCGCCCCCCCACACACTAAAGACTAAAGACTAAAGAAATCAAACTGTCCAGTCTCATTGTGAGGGATAATCTCTGAGGCACTCCACACTCCTTACACATGGGTTGCGTCCACCTGATAGGTTACTTGATGCACATATGACTTCAAAAACATTCAACCCCTTTTCCCTGTGATGTTGCCTCTCCAGGATCAGTTCTTCATGTGCATCTGTAGGTTGCGGGCACATCACAACAGCTCCCAAGCAGTTATTTCAAGAATATTAAACTAAAGATAAGGCCACCAGACTTAATAATTTTATATCTAAGTTTTTTGGCAGCTCAGGATATGCTAGCATAGCAAAGCATCTTATGGAATTACATAGTGAAAATATATGGCTCAATCTATATTCCAGAGGGAGAGTTGGTTGTTTAAAATAACTTCCTTTGTGCTACTCAAAACCAATTCATGGTATCTGACTAGGAATCACAGACACAATCACTCAGCCTACATATGATCGAAACATTCAAACACCTTAAGGGCATTAACAAGGTAAAAGAGTCTAACATGTTTAAATATAAGAAAAATAGCAGGACAAGGGGACACAGCATGAAACTAGAGGGAGGCCGATTAAGGGGGAATGTGAGGAAATTTTTTTTCACAGAAAAGGTGGTGGATGCATGGAATTGCCTACCTCAGGAAGTGGTGGATATGAATATAGTGCAGGGCTTCAAACAGGCATGGGATAGGCATAAGGAAGCAATACAGATGAGTATGAATAGATAGGCCACTGATAGAGCAAAGGCCGATGGCACATTTATAATGTAGAAAAAGAAATGGGCAAACTGGATGGGCCTTGCGGTCCTTATCTGCCATCAGCTTATATGTTTCTATTTAAATTATTGCTAGAAGCACACCACAAGAGATCAACTCAGGGTATTGTGTCATGCCCATAAATGTCATACCAGATGCCTTAGATTCCCTCTCAGCAAGTCTAAGATGAATTAAGCACTCATGACTGCAGTTTGCAGCTTTCTGGGATCCCTGCTAGTGGTCACAGTTCAGCCTGCACCCACTACTACACTCTGGTGGGATTGGGAACTCCCTATGACCCCTGCTAGCAGCCATAAGAGTGCTGTCCCACATATATTTAAAACAACTACTATATGGAGTTTGGTTGCTGCAGCAAGTGAATATTTCAAGCATATTCTACAGCTCCAGTGTGCCGATAAAATTTAAGTTTGCTTAAATTCAGGTAAGAAAACTACACTATTCAGAGCATTTGAGATCAAAAGAGCTGAAAGCGTCTACTAATATAACAATATGAGCATAGAATATAAGTACTTTTAAATGCCTACACAGAGACTGAATGACTGGACCCAGTAACTGATTATCCTTGGGGCAGAAAATAAATAATGACATTATTGCAAGTTAAACCTGGTACCCCTGCTAGCGGTACCTGTGTTTAGATGTACTGTAAAATATTTTAACACAGCAGCACCAGAGTATGTTTCGGCGGATATGCAACTCTTTTAAATTGTAAAACTGGTAGTCTTGGAGATGTTAGTACTGCGGTTTCTACTAGCATCAGTTGTCTAGAAAAATATTAGCTGATAAATTGCCAGCACAGTATTCTAATTATGAACATTATCACATCGTACAAGCTTAGAGATTATTAGCTACCTGAACACCCCTGCTGAGCTAAAAACAATGTCTGACCCACACAAATGAACACAGAATCTATGCAATGATTTACAGGAGGTAATATAATAAATAATCAACCTGGTTCCACTGCCAGCGGTTACTGAGTTGTATTAATCATCAACAAGAATCTGGTGACCCTGCTAGCATCACTAACTTGTAAAAAGATACTCTCAAACTCACCCAGAAAAGTTTCCTTGCACTGGAAAAAGCTTAAAATGCTTGTGCTGATTCAGTCATTCCTCAAATTCAGTGGCATTAAATAAAAGCACCTGCAACCATGTCATGCTATTTCCTATCCAAAAACACCCCCACAGAGAAAGGGAAGCTCTAGGGACCAAAATGGAGTCACCCAAATGTTATTTTATGTCTTCTCAAACACTTCTAGCAGCATGACCATCCCCCATGCTTCTTCATAGTTTCCAAATCTCCTGCTACATGAGAGTTGCATGCTGACTGGCTCTCAGCTCTCACGAGATCTTGGCCACCACCTCAAAGTAAGATAAACAAGATTTGACTAAATCCAACATATCTTGCAAGGGAGAATGGAGCTAGCAATTGCTACAGCTCCTGTAGGCTATGTCCCCTAACTTTTAACACTGACCATGAGGGAGAACTGAAGAAGCATGTGTTAAAGAACAAAAGATGCTTCTGCCCCAAACTGTGTCCTATTACCCAAGCAGCAATGACAGATGATTCCTCTCTCAGCTTACCAAGGCAAAGGCAAGGATTAACTAAGACATCCTGCCCACCTCCAACCTCTTAAAGGAACATGCCTACATTATCCCAAAGAATACCAAGGCATACAAAAGGGGCCAAAAAACAAACAAACAAATAAACAAAAAAAAACACAATACTGAATTATATTGGGTCAACATACAAGGAGGTTTGATTACAATAAAATAACTATTTGGGAAATAGTGAACTTTAATAGTCATTTCTTTTACTGATATCCACAGTTGTGTCCTTCTGTTAAAGGGACAGTCACATATTAATTAAAGAGCCACTACTATGTACTGTGTATGACAAAGTAATGCATACTAATGTGAATGCATGACTTAACCCCATTAATTTCATTAAAAAAAGGGCTTGAACAACATAATTTATCATATTTTTGAAATTTAAAGGATGCTAACAGAGCCATGTATTGGCTGAGATCTTTCACAGATTACCAAATAGTTTCCACAGCCACAGTTACCTGGAAGCCCCTACCAGTGGTCCCAGAAGCTCAGTTCATCAGGGGCTACAAAATAATTAAAGGCTCTCATTCCTTAAATGGGCATATACTCTTGAGTCCCCCTACATGCTGTTCAGAAGAAACATACTACTTTACTAAGGTGCCTGATGACCTGGAGCCCCTGCCAGTGGCTCCAGAGTCTATCCACTATTAAATGAGCAAGTGGCCACCTTAGAATGTCAGGAGTACCCTGCCAGCATCCCAGATTGCTAAAATACTAAGTAATGTGCCACAGTTCCCCATTACAAGCATTGTAGCACCTGAAGCACTCACACAAGACATACTGTAACTACACACAGTCTCTGAAGCATTTTCTCAGTTCCTCTGTGCCTCACCTCAAAATTACATGCTCTCAATTGGTTTTTATGGCACTTTTATGCCTTTTAAACTCACCACCTTCTTCTATCAAAAGGTACAGGAAACTCCTCTATCATCTACTTGACTGAAACAACACAAACAAAGTAGGTCTCATGAGGAGGAGGAGCATTAGGGGAGTAACCTAACTTGCCTATCTAGATAGGCAGCCGTGAGAAATATCATCATGAGACTTGCTGCTGTGATGTCAGAAAAGCTCTCCACTTTCCTCTTATCTATGTGGGTTTAAGGGTGTAGGCGGCCTCCAGACAGTGTAGCTTGACTGACAGTCACTGCTGTCATCTCGTGGTGAGCGCAACTACGCTCACAAATGTCCAACCATCACAGAGGGTGTTGGTTAAAAGCACCAACTGATCTGCAACAGCAGACCACAATGTGAATAATTAAGCAATAAGGCATGACAAGGTGTGTGTTATCGTGTAATAATGTCACTCCTGGGGTGAGTTGAAGCAAGAGCAGCGAGTGGGTAACATGACTAAGAATAACTACACCTGAAACTACCTATATTACAATTATATAATGGTTCGATGTTATACAAAACAAAAATAAAAATAAAAATGTTTTAGTAGATTTTAGTGAAAGAGAAGAGGGAAAAAAAAGGTGGTGCTCAGGCTGAGGAGCAAGCAGACCTAATGCTAATCAATGACAGTGATGTTATACTGCAATATCATCACTGTCTCAGGCCCACACTGACCAATCAGAATTCAGGAAATTTCCTTGCCATTGTATCATTAAATATAAAGGCAACTATTTGAAAATTAATTAATAATAGGGAAAATAGACTGGGGACCACATTATTGCCACAACTGTAGGCAAGACAGCAATACACTGAGTCCCTCACTCACTCTAGCCACATTTATAGGGACAGTACACACTTTAATGCACAGGCACAACAATAGCTTGTACGGTGCAGAACATTATTGATTACTATGCAGGGGAAGAATTAAGGGAAATAATAAATAAATAAAACAATATATCTACTCCCCCCCAACATCACTCTCTCTATGTATCCTTTCTCAGCTTACTACAATAGCCAAAACAAAGAGCTACAGCCAATACAATGTGCCGCTAACCCCAAAACAACTATGCATACTGTGTGCATCAGATGCAGAAGGTGCACCTATGCCATCTGACCAGAAGGACACCTATGAAAGCACAAAAGACAAGACACAAACAAATATACCACCTGCAATCCCAAATCCTCTAATGGGCAGGATTTAGACACAGCAACAATTCCCCACCAAAATAATCAACTGATGAAGGCACAACTAGTGTAAAACACCATGTGAAATAAAGCCAGGTACCGGCAGGGCCAGAACCCCACTCACCACAGCCAGATTTAGAAACACACTCCGATCTAGAAACAGAGATGGAGGTGGTTACACAAACACTGATATCCATATGGTGTTTGCCTGATCAGATACAGCCATTAATGTGAAACACAATGACGAAGATGGGGTTTGTCACACCGACTCCTATCCCACTACTCAAGCTAATACCCACATCTTAATGGCACACTCCCTACGCCATTTGCTTGCTAATAATGCCATACACCCTTGAGTAGCTTCTACATAGTGGCCACTCCACTGGGAAGCCTAGAAAAGTGGTACATGCAATAGTAGAAAATGTCTATAAACATTCTGGAAATCAGGGCACTCTCCTGTGCACCACTGCAATTCACAAGGCTAGTCAGAAAAAAGGGAAATTGCCTCATGAGCTTGGACAATCAGGTTATCATTTCCTATATCAACAGGAAAGGAGGAACAAAGAGTGGATCAATGCAAAGAGAGGCTCAAGACTCATTCTTTGGACACAAAAACATTTGGTGAGCATATCAGCCATACACTAGGCAAGCAGGCTGAATACCACTGCAGACTGGCTAAGTCGCCAGTTAATACATCTGGGAGAGTGGAAGATTCATTTCAACATATTCCAAATGACCAACAGAAATTGGGGACCGATAAAAATAAACTTAAAGGCCACCAACAAGTACAATTAGTGCCCCAGATTCTACTCCTGCTTCAGGGATCACAAATCCATGGGAGTAGATGCACTATCAGCTACTTGGTCATTCCAGGTAACCTGCATCTTTCCACTGATACTACAGGTTCTGAAAGAGATATGCAGAACCAGAACCTGGGTGATAATCATCACCCCTCTTTGGCCCAGGAGAACAGGGTTTGCCACGATAGTGACAATGGCACTAGACCACCCATGGACACTACCATTCAGGGAAGATATTCTCACCCAGGGACCGGTATCTCATCTCAGTCAGAACAATCTCAAACTAACAGCCTGGCTCCTGAAAAGGAGAGACTGTTAAGAGAGGGATACCATCCAGTGGTCACTAACGCTATGGAGAAACCCCATTACCTCAAAATATGTCAGACATTCGAGATTATTCCACAGGTGGTGAGAAGAAAAAGGGGGATAAAAAATGTTTTACAACCTCTAGGGGCAACAGTGCCCAACATAATTCTCTTCTTTCAGCAAGGTCTGGATAAAGGGCTATCTCTAGCACCCCTATCAGTGCAAGTGGCAGCAACTGATCCAATCTACATCCTAAGATAAAACAATGGACCACTCCCTAGGACCTCAACTTAGTACCCAGGGCAATGACCAACTCACAATCTGAACCTTTACAGTCACTACCACTCAAAGGGCAAACACTTAATCCTTATGGTCACTATATGTTCAGCTAGATACATAGCCGAACTACAAGCATTGTCTCACAGACTGCCTGAGCAATGACCAACTCACCATCTGAACCTCTACAGTCACTACCACTCAAAGGGCAAACACTTAACCCTTATGGTCACTATATTTTCAGCTAGATGCATAAGCAAACTACAAGCATTATCCCACAGACTGTCTTATCTGGTATTTCACGAGGACAAGATCAGCAGGATGATCCCTTCCTTTCTGCCTAAAATATGCACACTTTTTCACACCAAACAGGATATCAAAATACCTGTCTATATGCCTGCAGACAAGGTAGACAGAGACCCTCAAACATCATTTGCTAGCCATGAGGAGACTAATGTCAACTTACATCATAAGAATGGCAGATATATGGCACATATTGGCTTTAGTCTCCCATCACAGAGACATATAGGCCTCAAATCATGCACCACCAACAAAAATCAAGGCCATTCCACTACAGCAATAGCCACATCATGAGCCGAGAGAAACATGGCCACAATAGAGAGAATTTGTGCTGCTGCTACATGGGCATCGACATACACATTCACTAAACACTACAAGGTAGATGTACAGTAGCCCTAGAAGCAAAACCTAACTTTACTTAAGTAGTGTTATTAGCAGCAAGGTCGAACATAACATAATGGACTGACTACCCATCCTTCTCACTAGGGTATTGCTTTTTACATTGAAACCCATGTGTAAGGAGTGTGGAGTGTCTCAGAGATTATCCCCCACAATGGAAGTTTACTTACCTGGTAAAGGTGATTGTGGGGGTATACATCTCTGAGGCACTCCACAACCCAACCAGGTAGTCAGTCAGAGACAAAGGACTCAAGGATGAACTTCACGATGTAACAATCAGCATGCCATGTGGGCCAGAAATTTTAGATTTGTATGAATAAGAAATAAAGAGAGGACCCTCATGAGCCACAGAATTTTTGGTAAAACATAACAAATGCCTCTACTATAATTTATTTAACATGCTAAAATACATATCAGGAAACATTGTGCTGCCTACTAACAAGTTAAGAGTTATTGATTACCGATTGTACAGCTTTGGAAGAATTCAAACTGATACTGGAGAGGCAGCATCACAGGGAAAGGGGGGCAGACTTCTTTGAAGTCACATGTGCATCAAGCAACCTATCAGGTGGACACAACACATGTGTAAGGAGTGTGGAGTGCCTCAGAGATGTATACCCCCACAATCACCTTTAGCAGGTGAGTAAACTTCCAGTGTCAGTGTTGAGTGCCTTCCCCAGTCCCAACAGAGTTGTGAAGTGGAGTTGTTATGTTAAATGACTGCAAACAGCTCTACTTTACAACTCCAGAACTTCAGTTCCCCTCACCTGTTCATTTAAGCAGCTCATCAGTCCTGCCCTTAACACCTATTTGACTTTGTTCTGTGGAAGGGGATTTATTCAGGAGTCAAGAACTTAACATCTGTCTTGTCCTCCTACCTGTACTGGCACCTCCAGATCTGCTCTCTTCAGCAACACCAGTGGGAATTGGTGACATTAATTTTATTTAACACAGAATATCCCCATGGAAGTTCTAACTCGAGTCCAAGAAAAGCCATCAAAGCCAGGTTAGTTGCAAGGGAGCATAAAGGTTGCCCCTCATCACACACTCATATCCCATTTCACCTAACTCATGCCTGGCTTTGTTGGTGTTATTTGTTAAAAGGTTGCTGGTGGAGGTCCAGTGGTTGCTTGCTGCCCTGCAGTGCTGCGAGAGTGTGCTGACTACTCTCCGTGATTGCAAAATTATTTTTTTTAATATTTAATTATATTTTGGTGAAGAACAAGGTCAGCACTGGGGTGAAACAATGTCCCTACCCTGGGCCAGATGGACCCCTCTGTCAGTGACTGAGTGCTGAGTCAACTTAGTGCGGGAGAGTTCCAACCAGCTGACAGCCCCTGTAGAGTAGCTGTATCTGCCCACTAGTCACACTTGCTCACTTGCCACTTGCTTGCCTAGTGAGTCAGTTGGAAGCCCAGTCCACTCCAGTCCATCCATGTCTTTGAGAGATTGGGACTGTAGGTCGGTCACGGAATGCCATGGCTGTAGTGTGTTGCTTTGCCCTTCAAAAATTATTGGGTCAGACCAGGACAGGTTACGGGATGGTCAGGACTCAGGACAGGATCTCGGAAGAAGATCCAGTCTGAAGAAAATTTTGATTTGACAAACTTAAGGAATACGCTGTGCTGCTACTGCTTGTAGCTGCTTGGCTGCTTCTACTGCAATTTGCTATTACTGCAACACAACAGCAAACAGGTACATTGAATTATTTTATTATTCTTTCTGATAATTGGGTAAAGAGATCCATGATGGGCACAAGGACACGAGTGCCTGTTATTTTTCAGAGGAGGGTGACCTGGGAGCATTGGCCATTGGGGTTGGTGGTTAAGTGACTTGCTCAGAGTCAGAAGTGTGGGACAGAGCAGAACATACTCCAGCAGTCTATGTTATTTATTTTCCGCTAGCCTTCACATGCACTGTTTCTGGAACTCACACTGGGCTAAAAAGGAGTATCAAAACCCCATCTACAGGTTGGAAGAAGTATTTGTGATAAGTTCGACTTAGTCTCCAGGATAAAAAAAGTGAAGAACTGTAATCCTATCCAGAAGATCATGATTTAAATCATTGTTAAACTGTCTGTGCAGTGATTTCTTGTTTAACCCCACAGACATTGCCACCATTCAACCTCCTAGTGTTTCAGTCTTCCCAGCTATGAAACTGCATAGAAGCCAGAGTCTAACCCCACCTGAATCAGTAATCTGCTAATCATCCATGTTAGAATAAGAGTAAACTACTGTATTTCTAAATTGGCATAAAATAAAAACAAGCATTGCTTTATTTTTGGTTTAAGAAGATGTTGCACTGCAGCTACGATATCCTGGGGAAATACATTCTAAATAAATCAGTGTTAAATGTATGTCATCAGTCATGTATAGGAAAACACTGCATTCTGAAAGTAATGTGTTGAATCTGCCCTTACTTCCCTTACATTTGTTGTCAATAAATGTTCTCCTATCTGTGATATTCTCTAAATCCTAAAACAGTTGGCTGGGAGTAGGTCTGGGATTATTGTACCCTATAGAGCTACACTTACATCAGTGTGCAGTAGTATAGCTGTCTCTTCTCATTTCCCTGCCAAAAAAAGAGATATGATCTTAACAGCCTCCCTCTGTTAAGCTTATATACTTGCTCCACACCAAATTCCTTCCTTTCCTGCCAGTAATCTAACCCCTGGTTCTTCACAAACCAGATTGTGTAACTTAAGTTTGCCTCAAGTGATTACAGCTTTACAACTGCAGAACTTGCAGTTATTTATTTATTCAAATCTTGGATTATGATACCTTTGAGTCAAAGACTCCTTTACAAAGGTGGTTCCAGCACCAAGTTAGATCATCTGTAATAAAGCAATACTTGTTTTTATTTTATGCTAAGGACATTTTACTCTTAGTCTTTTTTTAAACAAGCCCACAGCACAGCTTAACAATGATTCAAACCACAATCTCCTGGATAACAGTTTTTATTTTACTTTTACCCTCAACCTCACCATAAATGCTTCTTCCACCCTGTAGATAGGCTTTTGATACTCCTTTTTGCCCAGTGGGTTCCAGAAGCAGTGCACGTAAAGGCTAGCAAATAAATAATGTCAACTGTTGGAGTTCGAGGATGTCCAGCTGTTTGACTGTCCCTGAGGGAAATGAATTATGCCTCTAACTCTGAGAAAGTTAGATGTTTTCAATTCTGTACATAAATTGTCTCTTACAGTTAAATCTGATTTAGTTTATCAACATTCTCAGACCAGTTGCATGGAATGAAACTCTGTACAATACATAATTTCACATAAATTTAAGTACAGAACACAAATACCAGTTTTAAGTATTGGTGATCAGGGATGGTTGGGAGGGGGGGTAAGATGCATCACGCATACAGGTCAGCAGAATCGTGGGAGAAAGCAGGCAAGGCCTTTGACAGGGTAGACCACTCCCTCCTCAGCTCCACTCTCCTTGACCTTGGACTCTCTAACTCTGCCCATGCCTGGCTCCTCAATTACCTTTCTGGTAGGAGGCAATACACTAATTTCAACCAGACCCATTCACACCTCTCCACTGTCCAATGCGGGGTCCCCCAAGGGTCTGTCCTCGGTCCGACGCTCTTCTCCCTTTTTATTAACAAACTGCCGTCTGTCCCCACCTATGGGAAAATTACCTTATACGCTGATGACCTTGTCATCCTAAGCAGTGAACGCGACATCGGCACCATCAACGTCCAACTAAACTCTGACTTCAAGCAGATCCAATCCTGGTTGACAGCACACAAGCTCACCACCAACCTCAAGAAAACACATGCCATGCTATTCGGCTCCCTTGGTAGAACAAAAACCTGCTCTGCCTCCCTTCTAATCCATGGGACAGACGGCTTGCCCCTACAGCGGTTCCAGTCAGCAAGTATCTTGGCGTCACTCTGGACCCCCAGCTGGACCTCTCCCAACCGTCATAACATATGTTGAGGCCACAAATGCTAAACTTCGGTCTTGCCTACAGAGCAAAACTGCCTCACTCCAGCTGCTCGGGTGGCCTAGCCAGGGCTTCTCCTCCCCTCCCTCTGTTACGGACTCGTGACCTTTGCCCCCATGCCAAAGACAATCCTGTCAAAATGGGATACGACCTTCAACAGCATCTACCGCTTTGCACTTTCTGCTCCCCCCCTTACACATTGCTGTGACCTCTACACTCGTCTCGAGTGGCTCCCCTGGAGAAGCACCGTACCTTTGTCATAGGTAACCTCATCGACAACATAGTCAGAACATCCACCCCCCACTGCCCTTGCCCTTCCACTCCACCCAAACATCACTACCTACCATCTTAGGTCACAGACGGCCCTCTCCCGCCCAGTTCCTAGGACACACTCCCTCACGGGGGATCGGGCCTTCGCCAGCTATGCCCCGAAACTATGGAATTCCTTCCCAGCCGCTACACAGGCCACCCCCTCCCACGCTGTATTTAGAACTTCCCTCTGGAACTTCCTGAAGGATTCCTCCACCTGTCATTGCACTTTGTAGCCACTCCCCACACTAAGGTGGCACGGTGGGCCACAGTGCTCCTCTGGGACCACTGCACTTTCTTTCTGGTGACCTATTTGCCTGCACTTCCATTGCATGTTAAATCTGACTCAAATCACTTGTTTATGTATGGCCTTGCTCATGATTCCCCCAGGCCACCCGTAACCTCCCCCTGGGCTCATATGTTGTTTTGTTTTACTACTGACTGTCATTCCTCTATGTATACTGGTACCTCACTGTATGTAAAAACCACACTAGTTGCCCCATTGTATATAGACACTGTAATTAGTCACTTCACTGTATGTAAAAGTTGTATAAGTAGATGTACCTGTAAAAAATGTCAAGACTGTAACCCTCCCGGGTCGCACCTGAAAATAGGCACATGGATGTCTAGTGTGACTTACCCGGTAAACAAAAGCAAATAAATAAATAAATAAATCTAAAAGAGTGTCAGGAGGCAAGGAAGACTGGCAGGAAGCCAGCTATACAATTTTGTTCGGTGGGCTGCCCAGTAAAGGTAGATTGGAGAGGGCAGTTGCCCTGTACAGGCTGTTTAATCTAGTGGTTAGAGCAGAGCTGTGAACCTAGATACTCAGATTTGAGTCCCACCACTTCTACTTAGTGTGTGACCTTGACCAACTCACTTAACTGCCCTTCCCTGTGATCTATCTGGCATAATGAGAAGAGGCTGGTTTCCAGGTGTGACTAAGAGAAGAGTATTGCAGTACGGGAGAACATTATAACATATCATAGAAGAATAGTAAAGTACAAGGCAATGGAAATAGCCATATTTTGAAATACCCTTTGTTTCAACAAATTGATATATTTCCAAATATGCAGTGAGTGTGCAGAGCATAATGAGAACTCATGACCTATATAAAATATTTAATGCAGAAAAATAAACATAAGGCACTTTTATGTTTCAGAGGAAAAATGACAAAAAATGAATATCATTCAGCCAATTCCAGCCTTTTACAGGAAAACTGTTAAAAATGGCCATTATTGATCCAATGAGAAAATGAGATTTTGTAGTTGGTATTGATAAAAAAAAAATATGTGCCACTTCTATACAAATAAGGAACAGACCTCTTTCCTTAAGTGATTAGTGCCTGTTTACTCACTCTATCACACACACACACACACACACACACACACACACAGTCACGCACTCACACTCCAAGCAATGGATGGTTCAGACTTCATGTGGAGCCATTGGAGGAAACAGGTTGACAGCTGAGCTTTTAATATACTGTATTAAATATTCCTATATGGTATAATTGCATTCTTAGCATTACACTCTTCATCATAAATGTATATTTATTGTATTTTTTGATTGCAAAAACTGGTCTACAAAAGGTGCCCTTTGTTCCCTAATAAGTGCCCTTCTGATCCTCCTCCCCCTCAGCTTTTACTATCTTCCAGTACCCATGGTAACCCACCCAGTAGTCAGCAACCAAGAGTGCCAGGAGGAAAGACCAAACTGGTGATATTGGTGGTGTGGTATTTCTTTTGACTGGACAAAGAATCTTGGACATATGTAGCCTATTAGGTAAAGACAAACTGAATTGGGGTACGGAAAGAACAAGATTAGGAAGGAACACGGCTGAAAACATTTACCATGAAAAGGCATATGCTGAGGTCCTACATATCTCAGCATGAGAAAGCATGCCAATCCAAAGCATCACCAGCAGCACACCCAACAGGTGGTGAAGCTGTAATGATGATAATGATGTTGGCAAGGGTAAGGAAAACAATATGAGAGCTAATAAAAAAGAAGAGGAAGAAAGTCTTTCAAGTGGCAGTGAATGCACAACTCCAACATCTTCCATTCTTCAGTCATTTAGCCCATTAACTCCCACAACTCTGAGGGGGCTGCAAATCTCAAGCAATTCCACTGCCAGGAGAGGCACAAATAAGAGCCAATTACCACATCCAGGGGAAAAAAGCACATAACTCTCACTGGTCCAGTCCCTGGACATGGGACAGAAATATTAAGCCAACAGACCAGAGGCAAAAAAGTTAACGAGCAATTGTGGAAATGCTAGCCACTGCCTTACTGCCATTCTCATTTGCGAGCCATGCAGGTTTTCTACACCAATGTAAGTTGCAGTCCCACGTTATCAATGCCCAGCCATACCTACTGTTCCACAGAGGCTCATCCTGACTTATAGAAGAGTGTCTACAAGACTGTGTCACATGCCCTAAAAGCATCATGTGTTCCAGCCATTCACATTACCACTGATGTGTGGACCAGTGGTCAGACTACTAATTGCATGGCAGTGACTGCCCATTTGGTGAGTTTACCATCTTCATTCCCCTCATCTTCCTCCTCCTCCTCTGGTTTAAGTGCCAGGAGCAGCAGCAGCAGCAGTAGAAGTAGCGGTGGCCAAAAGTCACTACCCCCCACCCCCACCCTCTGACACCAGGAAACTTTATGTATGGTGGGCTTTGACAATGACCATCATGCAGAAAACTTGACACTTCCTCAAACAAAAGTTTAATGAGTGGCTGATGCCACACTCATTAACATCAGATTTTATAGTAGCAGATAATGTAAAGAACATTATAATGGCAGTTGACAACTGGGATTATATACATATTCCATGTTTTGCTCACTGTATAAATCTGGTAGTTCAGGGATTCAGAGATGAAGAAGGCACCACTGTGCAGACATGTATAGGTCTTGCAAAAAAAGTTTGTGTCATTTTATTCATTCTGTAAAGGCATAAAAGCTGTTACGAAACATTCAGCAGCAGAACCACCTTCCCCTTCACCATCTGAAACAACTTGTGGCAACAAGATGGAATTCCACATATAACATGATGGAAAGGCTGATAGAACAATGGAGGCTAGTCACCAGTATGCTGGTGAGCACGGGACTGGCAAGGAAGAGGTAAACATCAGCCCAAATCAGTGGTGTCTGATGAAGAACCTCTGCACTGTGCTAAAGCCCTTTGAGGAGACCACATGGGTGGTAAATGGTGATGCAGCTGGTCTGAGCTAGGTAGTCCCCTTCATTACCCCCATTAACCTGCAGTTTCTTTGTATGAAAACTCAATAAGAGGAAAAAGAGGATACATAGAAACATAGAAACATAGACTTTGACGGCAGATAAGGACCGCTAGGCCCATCTAGTCTGCCCATTTCCCTACCTACAGGATAGAAGAAACAATATTACTAAGGTGAGTAAATTTTTCTTCAAACAACATGAAGTATTGCTATATTATGATATATGCAGACTACACAGCAGTACCTCCATGGAGGAGGGACAGAATCTACTTAGGAAATAGGCTCTGAAGCACAGCTGTGCCAAACCGAGCATCACTCCTAGCCTGGATATCCAGGGAGTAATGCTTGGTAAAAGTGTGAACTGTTTCCCAGGAAGCTGCTTGACAAATCTCCAGGATAGGGATGTCCCTGGCAGCAGCCAGAGACGCAGCTGTACCTCTGGTAGAGTGAGCCCTCAGGCCTGAGGGAGGAACCTTACCCTGTTTTTCATAGCAGAATTGGATACAAGAGACGATCCACCTGGCAATGGATCTTTTAGTGGCAGGTCTCCCTTTGCCAACCTCACCATAAGTGAGGAACAGTTGGAGGGAGTTAAACCTGTGACCTTTGGTACGATCTATGTAGTAGCTAAGTGATCTTTTGACATCTAAACTGTGCAACCTCCTCTCACCAGAAGAGGAATGGTCAGTGAAGTACACAGGGAGAATAGATTGATTAAGGTGGAAATCTGAGACCACCTTAGGCAAGAACTTTCGGTTAGTCCTGAGGACTACCTTATCTCTGTGAAAGGAGATAAAATCAGGCTCCACTGACAATGCTTGTAACTCACTTATGCGCCTGGCAGAAGTGATGGCTACCAAAAACACAGTTTTCCAAGTCAAGTACTTGAGCTCTGCTGAAGACAAGGGCTCAAAAGGGGGTTGCATAAGCTGGGCAATGCAAATATTAAGATCCCAGGCAGGGGCAGGATCCCTGAATGGTGGGTTGGTGTGAAGCAACCCTTTGAAAAACTTAGAGAATACAGGATGTGCTGAAAGAGAAGAGGGCTTACCTGCTGACAAGAAAGCAGACACGGCTGCCAGGTGCACTTTTAGGGTAGCTGGTCTCAGCCCTAAAGTATTTAAATGAACCATATAATCCAGGACTGTGGGTAAGTCAGCAGATTCTGGGGAAATATGCTTCCCAGAGCACCATATGGAAAATCTCTTCCATTTGGAATTATAAGTAGCCCTGGTGGAAGGCTTCCTAGAAGCCTTCAGAATATCCAATACACCTTGGGAAAGGTGTAGGTCAGCAAACTCTAACTCTTCAAGAGCCAGGCCTTGAGATTGAGAGATTTGAGGTTCGGGTACCAAACCCTCCCCTGAGCACAGGATAACAGATTGTGATTCCTGGGAAGACACAGGGGAAGGTGGACTGCTAAGGACATAAGGAGTGGGTACCAGGGCTGTCTGGCCCAGTCTGGAGCAATCAGAATCATCTTGCAGGACTGAGACCTGATTTTGACTAGCACTTTGAACAGGAGAGGGAAGGGTGGAAAGGCATAGAGAAACCTCCCTTCCCAACTGAGAAGGAAGGCATCCAGGGGGACTGAGCCCAACACTGGGGGCCTGCAACAAAAAAGGGGAAGTTGGTGATTGTCTGGGGCTGCAAAAAGATCTATCTGGGGTGTACCCCATCTGGCAAATACCACCTCCAGGACTAGGGATCCAGAGGCCCATTCATGATGGCCTTAGGAAATCCTGCTGAGGCATCTGCCAGGACATTATCCTTGCCTGGGAGGTGAACTGCTACCAGGGAGGTGTTCAGGGAGTAAGCCAGAGACCACAACTTCATTGCTTCGGTGCACAAGGCCGTAGACCGATTGCCCCCTTGCTTGTTGATGTACCACATTGTGGTGGTATTGTCTGTTCTGACCTGAATAACCTTGTTCTGAACAGATTTGGAAAAAGCTTGAAGTGCTAGAAAAACTGCTCTGAGTTCCAACAGATTGATGTGGAGCAGAGATTCCTGAGGGGACCACAATCCCTGGGTGGTGAGGTCGCCCATGTGAGCTCCCCACCCAATAGGGATGCATCTGTAGTAAGGATTAAGGAGTGAGACTGAGGGGTAAAGGGACCCCTGTCTCAAATTGCCCTGGTCCTGCCACCACTGAAGGGCCTGGATCAGGGTTCAAGTCACTGGAATTAATTTGGTTAGACGGTCCTTTCTTTGAGACCAAAAGGCTCTCAAATGGAACTGGATGTCCCTCATCTGAAATCTGGCTCCCTGCACCTGCTGTCAAGCAGCCATGTGTCCCAGGAGCTGTAGAAAGTGCCTTGCTGGTCGAGAGACCTGCAGGGTGAAGGAGGAAGCCAGAGAAATCAGAGTGACTTGCCTTTCCAGAGGAAGGCTCTGGCTTCTTTTGTGTTCAGTTCTGCACCTATGAAGGTGAGAAGCTGGACAGGCTCTAGGACTGACTTTGGAATATTGAGAAGGAAACCTAGAGAAGTCAGCAGTTGCTGAGTTACTTGAAGGTGTAACCTGACTTGGTCTGGGGACTGACCTACTATGAGCCAGTCATCCAAGTAAGGAAAGATGGCAATTTTTTGCCTTCTTAAGTGGGCAACTGCTACTGCCAGGCATTTTGTGAATACCCTTGGGACAGAGGTGAGGCCGAAGGGCATTGCTCTGAACTGGTAATGGCCTGAGGGCAGTTCGAATCTGAGGTACTTTCGATAGGAGCTTCTGATGAGAACATGAAGATAGGCATCCTTGAGGTCCAGGGACACTAGCCAGTCCCCTGGCCTTAAAGAGGGTAAAATAATTCCCAGGGTCACCATTTTGAATTTTGGTTTTAAAAGGTGCTTGTTTAGATACCTGAGATCCAGAATGGGCCGCCATTCTCCTGTCTTTTTTGGGGTAAGGAAGTACCTGGAGTACAACCCTTTGCCTTGGTGTAGGGGTGGAACCCTTTCCACAGCTCTGAGAGCCAGTAGGGTAGAGACTTCTGCCTCCAGGGCAAGAGCCTCTGAAGGATTTGCAGGTGGAAAGGATCTGATTCTCATCTTTGGAAATATTTTGAAGCTGAGAACCAGTCCCTGGCTTACTACTTCCAGGACCCACTTGTCTGACGTTAGAGACTCCCAGTCCTGGACAAAGTAAGCCAGCCTGCCCCCTACAGGTAGTGGAGAATCGGCCCTGGGCACCCCATCAGGGTGCCTGTTTGGCAGGGGCTTTAGGCTGAGGGGTGGAAGCAGGCCTGCTTGCACCCCATCTGCCTCTCCCTCTAAAGAACCCCTTCTGTGCAAAAGCTGAAGAGGAAGCCTGGACTTGGTAAAAAGGACTATGAAAAGGCCTACCCCTGCCCCTGGAAGGCTGCCTTTGGGGAGTGACTTGCCTTTCCTTGGCCTGTGCACTCCTATAGGTGGTCCTATATTCATCCATTCTCTTCATGTAATTCTCTGTTTGCTCCCCAAACAGAGAGTTGCCCACAACAGAGAAATCCATGGCCTTAGTCTGGGTATCCTGTGACAGGCTAGTACATCTGAGCTAAGCCATTCTAGGAGAGTCACAGATGTAGCCATGACTCTGGATGATACATCATTAGAGTCCACTGCAGCATGGAATTGCACCTTGGATGCCTCAATACCATCAGCGGCCACCTGCTGCAGCACTTTTGCCAGCTGGCCAGGAACCTGCTTTGCTAGAGCTAAAACAGTATCCCATCTGGATTTTTGATATCTAGCAACATAAGCCATATAATTAGCCTGTCTGAGTCCTAAGGAAGCTGCCATGTACTGTTTCTTTGCCATGGCATCTATCTTTCTGGAGTCCTTGTCAGGAGGATGACAGGCTAAGGGAACATTTGCCTTGTCACAGGCTGCAGCCTGCACCACCCCTACGTGGCTGCATTGTTGTGTAAGGAACTCCGTATCAGAGCCTGATAATGCATATCTTTTGTCCATTCTTTTGTCAACAGGAGGTATGGTGTGAGGAGCTTTTAAAATCTTTACTGTCTGTTTCCAAAAAAATTTATGCAGAGGAATAGACAGTCTCCTAGACTCTGGGATATCCATCATTTCTACAAAATCAGGCTCCTCCTGATCATCCACAGCTTCCTACATAGGGAGCTGGAGGGTTTCAGCCACTTTTTTATAAAACATGAAATGAGAAGGGGACTCAGAAAGCCTAGGGGGAGACACTCCTGAAGGTCTGTCTAGAGAGATGTCCGGTTCAATGGGCACATCCAGACTTTCAAAACCACATTCACTCTCCTCATACTCCTCTTCCCCCTTCTCTGGTTCATAAAATTCCTCTAAATCATACTCTTGAACCGAGGAACCGGATCAACCGTAGCCACTAACCTGATGATGCCGGTTCGGTCAGAACCGGGGAGAGTGACTGAACAATTTTTATTGCTTTAGCTATTTCTTCAGCGGTTGGAGATACCAATGTTCTCAGTCTAGTAGAAAGAATACAAACACATTTTTGGAATGACACACATTTCAAAAATGTGTACAGAAGACCACTTTATCATGGCCACTCTCTTGGACCCTCAGTTCAAAGACATATTTGAGACATTCTTTGATGCACAAGAATGAAATAAGCATCAGCAGTAATATAATGCCTTGCTTATCCATCTGGTCTCTGTACGTATGGCACAAAACAAGAACAGGAACACAAATAGGGTAGAAGAATGACACTCATCATCATCCCTTGCAATAACACTGACAGGCCAGGTGAAGAAAAGGGAAGAAGGAGAATTGCACTATGTTTTCACTGCTATTACTGAATGCCACAGTTCTACCCTGTCCTACCTCAGGACCTAATGTCTAGTCAAGGATATTTTGTAAGAAAAATTCCAAGTGCTTATGAGAAGCTAAATGAGGCATAATGGATCCATTGATTAATTGAACCTGCTAGTTGTCCTCTTTCTCATTAGCTTCATTTCAGTTTCACTTTAATTAGCTTTATTGAGCAGGAGTCTGTGAAAGGAGTTAAACAGATCTTTCTGAAAGCACTTTTGGTAAGAATTAGACAAAACTGAAATTGTTTTGTGCTACAAATAACTGTAGACACAGAAATGTGCCATTTTCAGGAGTCTCTCACTAAGGGGGCCAAAGACAGGAACAGGAGTACAATAAAGGAGCGGCTCACACAGCAGACTGAAGCAAATATACTCAATTTAAAGGGAAAAAGTCCTGAGATACAAGCACTAAGTGCCCTGTGCTTCAGTAAGGGGGGCTCTTCATCAGGGGCCCCCTGACAAAACCCACATGGTGGAAGAGCCGGGGCACTTGGTCAGTGAACCTTGCTACTGCACTTGTATCTTAGGACATTTTTCCCATTACACAGTATTGTTCAAGCAGTTTGTTATGTGAACTACTCCTTTATTGCATGCCTCTTGCTATTTTTTGTTCTTGAGTTGGGGCTGGGTTTTGCATAAGGCAGAACTAAATCCTGGTCCTGCAGAACACGGGTAATTTCTTTTGCTAGAATCTCACTAAAAGGGAGTTGTCAGTTTAAATTGCTTTACTTTTTGCAACACTTAGTGTGAACAAGTGGGATATACTTAGTTTAAAAGCTTGAATGCAAACAAAAGACTAAGCACTTTTTCATGCAAAACAAAGAAATCTAAATCTTTTATTTCATATTTATGTCTTGTCACTCCAAATGCTGCTGGCTCCACTGAGAATGTAAGTGAGTGGGTCAGAAGTAGGTTGAAGTAGTGCAAGCATTGGTATAACAATGTTAGCTCTTATATCAGTCCATGCCAGTGAAACTGCTGACTCACTGCTAGAGATGTGCAAAGTTGGAAAACTTCTCTTTGCAAATTAATTCTCAAATTTGCCTCATTTCACAAATTAATCCACCATGCAAAGTCGCGAACTTCGCAGAAAAATTGATGACTCTGTGGGATGCGAAGTCTGAACTTCACCGGCAAAGTGAGGCACAGAGACAGAGTCTTGAAAAGCCAGCAAAGTTGCGACTTCACTGGCAAAGTTTGGTACAAAGGCGAAGTTTGCAATTAACTTAATGGGATTGGAGAATGGAGGTCACATGTTGCTGAACAGCCAATAGGAGTGTCACAGATTTACATGTTGCTTGAGAGCTTACAAGACACAGAGTAGGTTGTCTCTCAGTGTAGTGTATGTGTGAGAAGAGAGAGTAGTGATCGGACTATGGGCTTGTCTCAAAACAAAGAAACATCTAAATTCATTGTAAAACAACTCCTTTTTTCATCCAGATTGCTCCCAATTGCTTTTGGAATGCCTTTTTCTCCTAGATTTGTGTTTTTTACTTATATTATCTGTAATTATTTTCTGTAAAGTACTGTTTTCTTTCGGCAGTCTGTGAAACAGTTGTGTGGGGGGAAGGTAGTCTGTAAGCAGCAAGGCAGGCAAGAAAGATCTGGAGTTTTTGTTGCTGTTGCTGTTGTTAGCAGGAGATAGGTGTTACATTTTTGTATTCTCACTCGTTCTTGTTAATTTTAGTTTTTTAATCTTGAGTGTGTCTCAGTAACCCATTTTGTCAGTGTGTTTTGGTTTTAAGTTTTAGGAATTTCCTACTTACTGTGTCCTTAAAGTCACAATTTTCTGTTATCCTGGTTGTTGTAATTCATGTGCTGTTTTTTTTTTAATTGTTTTGTCACTATTGTTAACCCTTGTCATTGTAATCCCTGTGCTGTTAAAAAAAGTCCTGTCACTATTGTTATCCCTGTTGTTGTAATACATGTGCTGTTTAAAAAATTGTTTTGTTTCTGTCACTGTTATTGCCTCTGTCAATAATCTCTGTGCTGCTTAAAAAAAGAAAAAAAGTGTCCTGTCATTGTTGTTATTCCTTTCATTGTAATAACTCTGCTGTTTAATAATTTGTTCTGTCACTGTTGCCCCTGTTGTTGTAATTCCTGTGCTGCTTAAAAAAAATTGTCCTGTCACTGATGTTAGCCCTGTCTTTGTAATATCTGACCATTTCACACATGTGTTCTGTTACTGTTGTTAACCCCTGGTGTTGTAATCCCCATGCTAGGTAAAAAAAAATAATAATTTGTTCTGTTACTGTCCCTGTTGTTGTAGTCCTTGTCTTGGTAAATATTTCTGTCATATACTAATTACCCATGTTACTCCTTGTAATCCCTGTGTTTTTTTTAAAAAAGAATTGTTGTTTCGCTGTTTGTTAAACTACTTGCCCCATTGTTCTAATCCTTGTTGTGTTTAAAAAAAAATCATTTACATAGTACACAGTAACGATGGGGAAGAGAAGCTCAAATAAAGGGAGTAGGGCCAGGGAGGCAGCATAGAAGACTTCAAATGCAGAGGGGCAAAATAATGCTGCACATAAAAAAAAACAGTCTCTGCAGCGTGTTGGAAGCATGTTCAGTGGGCTATGGAGCTGGGAGTAGTGAAGCTGTAGTTTGCAGTGGTGGCATTAGTGTTGCAGAATGTTTCTCTGCCACATCTGTGGCAGCCATGCTGGTTGGTAACATGCCAGATAACAAGGGAAGAAGCAGCACCAGCAGAGAAGAAACAATGGTAGAGGAGCAGGTTGTGTGTGTTCCTGTGGCTGATGGCGGTGGCCGTGCTGCTGAGCCTGATAGTGTGGAGACAGTGGTTGAGGTGGAGCTATAGAAACTGTGTCAGACTTCTGATGATGGGAGGATCAGAGAGCCTGCACACGGTGAAGTTGAGAAGGACAGACCTGTGTAGGAGGAGGAGAGCAGTGGCTATGCTGATGATGATGTGCTGGATCACCTATGGAAGCCTGAAAAGAAAAAGCACAAGGTTGTGATGCAGGTGGTGCAGGGGATGTTGTGTGCAATTGTGGTCCAACTATCAAAGTCCCCCCCCACAATATTTTTGAGGTTCTCTAATCAACACAAAAAACACAAATTTCCACTCTATCTCCTCAGCTGTCCCAATCGTGGTACTATGGCAAAACAAGGGGAATGAAATCTCTAGTTTGGGATTTCTATCTGCTTGACCCAGCTGACGAGTCAGTACCTATCTGTTGGCCGTGTCAAGTATGAGTCAGTAGGGGTAAAAAGGGCAGTCACCTAGGCACTGGTGGACAGCACACCCACCTGAATAACAGCCACCTGTCATGCTGACATCAATACCAAAAGGAAGCCAGTGCAGGTGACCCTGGTCACTCATCTTTATTAGTCAAAGCTAACATAAATGATATGACAATAGACCCAGTGGTTAAAGGGGTGACACAGGTGAGTGAGGAGGACTGCATAGAGGAGGAGGAGGAAGATTTTGTGGGTATGTCTAGTAGTGGGCATAGCAGCAGCTGTAGTGGGTTGAGTAGTACCACCTCATTGAGTCAGAGAAGTACAGTTACTTATGGCATTGCAGAAAACCCCATAGGTCAGTGGTGTTACTCAAGCAGCAGCATGTAGCACCCCCAGCAATGCCACCACAATGACTCCAGGTGTTTAGTATCCCAACCCCAAGAAAGGTCCAGCCTACGCTGCATACCATGTTTGAGCGGCACTCAAAATTCCCTCTCAGTCATGCTGCTGCATGTGAGCTAAATGCAGCAGCTTCAGAAATGTTGGCTATTGATCTCTTGCCATACTCTTTTGTTGAGAATGCTGGTTTTTGGAGGTTCATGGCCTGTGCCTGTCCCAAATGGCAGATTCCATCCAGAACACATTTTTCAAAATGTGCCATTCATGAACTTTATGGGACAGTGTCAGAGATGGTAAACCATGCCCTGAAGCATTCAGCAACACCATATATACACCTCAGCATGGATATGTGAACCAGTGGCCAAACAGCTGGTAGCTCATACTTGTGCATTATTGTGCACTGGGCACAGGTACCTGGGGTACTGTTTGACTCTGGGCATAGGAAAAATTGCACTAAGCCCAATTGTGGTGGTAGAAACATTTCAAGTCTTCGCCAGCATGCCACACTAACAATGAAGAGCATATCAGGATCACAAATGGGTGGGAAAATGCTGGAACTGCTGCTTACTGAGATTGATGACTGGCTTCACCCCATTCACTGAAGGTAGGTTTTATTGCAAGTGATAATGGGTTGAATGTCATGAAATGTATTAGTGATGTGGGGTTTGTCGAAGTGCCATGCCTGGCACACTGTCTGAACCTCATTGTGCAGAAGTTTCTCACCCATCCAGATGTCAAGGACATTTTGGCAGTGGCCTGTCACATCTGTGCCCACTTTGCATGTACCAGAAAGGCCCATGAACAGCTCTGTCTGCTTCAGATACAGAACAACCTGCATCAGCACTGTATGAAGCTGGATGTTGTCACCAGATGGAACTTGATCCTGTACATGATTGAGCAGCTATACAAGCAGTATAAATCAATATCTGAATATCTGCTGGTGTGTATAAGTCATGCCGGTGTTGGAGCATCCATGTGTCTAACAATGGAGCAGTGGCACCAAATGGATATCCAGATCATGATTCTGTGGACATTTGAACATGCAACACAGACAGTGAGTGGGGACAGTGCCTGTATCAGTCAGGCCATTCTTCTTCTATGTGTGCTGAGGCTGACACTATTGAATGTGCAGCAACAGCTAGATGCAGCTGGTGATACTGGAACTTGTGCCTTGATGAATCACATGCTCCATGTGTTAGAGTCCAACACACACTGTATTTCTGGAATTCTGCAGTCTGAGTAGTTTGGGATTGACACAGTGCTTGACCTACACTTTAAACATGGGCTGGCATCAATAATTGAATGTGGGCTTCAGCAGGTTCAAAAGTTGACTGATCTTCTGATACAAAGCGTACAAGGGCACAGATGCTAAAAATGCAAGTACCTGAAGATCAACATGAAAGTACACTGAGACAGTATCCTGTGACATGGGTTTGCTGCAAGTGGGCGCCTACCAAAATGGCAACCCACCTGCAGTGACTGCCTCGACACCAAGGGCATAGGGAGGGTGACCAGATGGGAAGGGTTTGCTAAATGCAAGAGGATGTAGCACGCGTATACACATGTGGGGGGGAGCATGGGTGCAAAGAGAGGGCCGGGAGGGTTTGTGAGGGGTGGTGCTGTGGATTGCAGCTAAGCTGGTGCCATGGCGTGGTGGGGTGTGTGCTGGCCTGGGGTGGTGGGAATGCAGGGTTCGGGACCGGGCACCAGCATATTTTTTTGCACCCGGCCCAAGATAGTGTTTTTTTTTTTATTTACACGGATGCATGCCCCCCCCCCGACATGCATCCCCCTGGAGTTGAGAATCTAAAAGTAGAGAGCTGCGGGAGTCACAGCCCCCTGCATAAAATAAAAAAACAAGGTTTTGCATGGCTTTCACTGATGCTGGAGCTGCACATCACCAAAACTGAATTTCTGTAATGTGCACTTGCCATAAGGACAGGTGCCATTTGGCAATTGCCCTTATGACATAAAACCCACAGAGACAGGGTGTTGCTACCACCTCCCAGTCCTCACACGTGAAAGGGGTTGAAAAAGCGAGCAACTTAAAAGAAAAAATGACAAATCCCTTTTGGGATATTTTAAGTCAGGTGGGTGTGGCAGATATGGAAGAAAAAGAGGAAGATGCTGATGAGGCGGCAGGTCTGCAAGCACCACAATGCATGGTAGATGTGTATTTGGTGGACAAAAGGCACCTTACCATTACTGATGAGCCATTGCTGTACTGGAACAGCAAGGTCACTGAATGGCCAGTACTAACCTCGGTTGCCATGAAATACTTCAGCTGCCCACCCTCATGTGTCAGTGTGGAACATGTATTCAGTTTGGCCGGTGCCATTGTGCATTACAGGTACACCGATCTGTCACCAGAAAATGTTGGCATGTTAACATTATTTAAAATGAATGAGGGTTAAATTCCGCACAAGACAATCATGTCCGTGTTCCAACACATGGCAGTGAAGAGAAAGAGGAAAGTACTGTCAGCAGACTTGGTACTAGCAAAACTGAGGTGGATGAAGCAGTAATGGAGAGGGAGTTCCCATCTGGTTATAACTCCAGTCTGGAAGACTGTGAGGGCTGCTTCCTTGATGATGCTGAAGACTAAAAAAAGATGTGTTGTTTCAGTCCTTGCCCCTCATCAGTATAATCCTTTAATG
Organism: Neoceratodus forsteri; assembly: GCA_016271365.2. Taxonomy (NCBI): domain Eukaryota; kingdom Metazoa; phylum Chordata; order Ceratodontiformes; family Ceratodontidae; genus Neoceratodus; species Neoceratodus forsteri. The sequence continues at coordinate 309,972,109 of CM028134.1, read as the reverse complement.
TATGATTCACAAAAAATGCTGTTATTTTCACTAATTTTACATTCCCCATCCTGAATTGTTGTTCTGCTGTTTCCTTGCACCTAATCGAGTACCTGCCTCCACCACCTGAATGAGATGTCTAGAGATAATGCCTGCTCCAGCCAGCAAGACACAGCACTGTTTCCTCCTTCTCCACCACTGGTCTGCTTGGGTCCTACACAGCCACAAACATCATGGGCCACCAGGTCCATAGTGATGCAACATAAAAAATGCTTATTCCCCATCCCTAGTTGATGTGTTGCTATTGCACCTAATCAAGTACCTTCCTCCACTACTTGAATGTGATGTCTATAGACAATACCTGCTCCAACCAGCAAGAAACAGGCACTGCCTCCTCCTCTTCCTCCTCCTCCTCCTCTGGCCTGCTTGGGGTCTGCACAGCCACAAACAGCTTGATCCACTGCCTCCACACTGATGAAACAAAGTTCCTGACTGTAGGGAATACTGTTTGCCTTGATCCTATGCTAGGAGTTACAGTTCTTCTTTCAGCTAAGAAATCGTTATAGCTCAAAGCAATGTCCACCCTGACGCCTGAGATAACATCTACTGGATTTGGAATTGAACAACCCTCATCAAATGGAACAGCTAAAAACACTTCACAGACAATCAGAATCAATATTGCGGATGGCACCATCACAGCAAATCTAATGCAGCAACGTACAGTTTGGAACTGTATGGCATGAGGATACTCAAGCCAACCATCCAGCCAATGATCTCATCAAGGCAGCTAGACCACAGCCCTAGCAAGGCCTTTCCTTGTCTGCTGTGTTGGTCAGACACTTTCACTGTTGTCCACTGTCATTGTTCTCACTGCTGGTTGGGTGATGACAGTCCTCTGCCTCGCAGAGGCCAAAAGGCCTTCCACATTACTTAGAATGACATTAACATTTTTTTCTTCCCGTCCTTGTCATGTCTCCCTGCAGGTTACAGAACAAAGTCTGTTCCAAATCCTAGACCATCTCAGTGGCCTGCACACAGTGACCAGCTGTAATGTTTCTGTAAATATCATTATGAATTTGGTTTTTTTCTTTTAATTTTATATTAGAAAGATTGATTTATAGTACAAAATTTTGTCACTAACTGGTTAAATGGATACATAATTTCGTGTCCTTATGTTTATTGTTTTTACCCAGACATTACATTGTATGAAACTGGTATCACAGAGAACACTCAATAACACTGGCAGACCAACTGAGAAATGTTTCAGGTCAGAAGAGATGTGATGAGTTTGACAGTAACGCAGTAGTATTAAGTTATTTTCTAGGCAACAAGTTTTATTTGTCCTGCTGTCTCTCTCACTCAGTATTCAACCCCCCAGAGGATGAAGGACATTCATAACTCAGAAATACATTAAAATGTTTTCCTTTCTGCCCTTTGCCTCCTCTCCTTGCAGGTTACTATGCCTGTTCCGAATCCTACACCTTCTCACAGGCACACACACCGTGAGCAGCTATGATGTAACTATCATTATGACTTTTTCTTTTTATGTTGTATTAGCTAGAGTGATTTATAGTACAACATTTTGTCACTAGCTGCTTATATGGATACATAATTTGGCCAGGTGATAACATGCTAAATGTTTTTACCAAAGTAATGATACTGCTATCATAGAGAAGATTCAGTAACACTGACAGTCCAACTAAGAAATGTTTCAAATACTCAAAATAGATGTTACGAGTTTGATAGTAGCGCAGCACTATTCAATTCTTTTGGTAGGCAAAAAGTGTTTTTTATCCAAATCTCTCTCTCTCTCAGTCACCTGGTAGTTGACTCCAGTATTTAGCCTCACAGAGGACAAAAGGCCTCATAAGTTACTCAGAAAGACATTAAACTGTTCCTTCTTTCCTTTCCTTTTGTCTCCTTGCAGGTTTCAATGGCTGTTCCTACACTAGCTCACTGGCACATACCACAGGACAGCCAGCAGCACTAATGTAACGGTAAGAATCAGTGTGATTTTCTTTTTCTTTTTTTAGTTTATTTATTGTTCTCCTTTTTCACTGGCACACACACACACACACACACACACACACACACACACACACACACGCCACTGTGCTACAGTGGCCAAAGGGATGCAAAATAGTTTCTCCTATGTGGAGTCCACACAAAGCCTATACTGGGTGGCCACCACAGTGGCTGAGTGAGGGAAAATGATTTCTGTTTTTTTCTTCACATGCAGAAGGAGATATTGTAGGATGGGGACTGAACAATGCCTATACTTGGGTGACCACCACTGCCACAGTGGCCGAGTGAGGCAAAATAATTTCCCTTTTTTTCTTTGCAGGTGATGGGTAGTGTAGTAATACTTGGCCTCACAGAGGACAAAAGGCCTTCATAAATTATTCAGAAAGGCACTAAAATATTTTCCATCTTTCCTTTTGTCTCTTTGCAGGTTTTAACATCTGTTCCCACACCAGCTCACTGGCACACACCACAGGACAGCCAGCAGCACTAATGTAACGGTAAGTACAGTATCAGTATGATTTTCTCTTGTTTTTTTCTTTTATTTTGTTATCCTTTTTCACAGGCGCACACACACACACACACTGCTGTGCTACAGTGGGCAAAGGGATGCAAAAGAGCTTCTCCTGCAAGGAGTCCACACAATGCCTATATAGGGCGGCCACCACAGTGGCCGAATGAGGCAAACAGATTTCTGTTTTTTTTCTTCACACATGACAGTTGATATAGTAGGATTGGGACTGAACAATGCTTATACTGGGTGGCCACCACTGCCACAGTGGCTCAGTGAGGTAAAATAATTTCTCTCTTTTTCTTCTCAGGTGATAGCTGGCAGAGAAGGATGTGGTCAAGTCAAAAATGTGTACACCATGTGACCACCACCACAGTGGGCACTTACTTGAGTAGGTTTTAAGTAATATTTTCTTGTCTTCACAGGTCACCCGATTCACCTGTTCTGTGCTGCTGTCTCCTGACCCAGACCAGCATTCGAGCCATCGCCATCTTCTTTTCCCAAAGAACATTCCAACAGACAGATGCTGAAAACAACCTGAAATAAGACCAACAGAAACAGAAAAAAATTACTCTGACATCTTCAAAACTTTTCAGACTTAACCCTCCAGCCAAAAATAATAACCCCATACTTACCCTCCCGTGGTTGGAAAACATGCTGAATTCCAAAGTAAAAGAAACAGACTGGCTCTATGAAGCAACATGATGTCATCAACCATACCTGAAAATGGAAAAACAGTAAGAGTGAAATGATTAGGCGGTAACAAGCCCCCCTTTAAAAAAGACGAAAGGAAAAAAAATACTTACCGTTGGTAGTCTGTGTGATTACAGTCACACCAGGCACCAGCTATCAGTCGTCCCAGCAACACGTAGCAGTAGCACAGCACCTTTTACGTTCAACAGTTGTCTCTGGATATGAACATACTTTTCCAAGACAAACTAGCTAACCTCTCCTTCTTGACCACTTTTTCCCCAGAACTTATTCAACAACAGCAGCAAAAGCACCACCACCAACAACACCTAGCAACAGCAGCAGAGCACCTTCTCATTGAGAGTTCTCATTTATAGATACCATTAGAATTTCTTAACATAGGATAGTGAAATTTTCCTTCTCATCCACTTCTTTTCTGGATTTACTCAACAGCAGCACCATCATGAAGGATGTGTATCTGCAGTGATTTTTTTGAACCTCTACATCTTCTGTTTCCCAGCACGTAGTCATGACTCACGAATCATGATCATGAATCACACCACTTCAATGCTTTTTGGTGCAACTTTTTTTTTTTTGAAACTTCAATTTCATCATGAATCATGACACATAGTTGTCACACTCACGCCATGAGTCACCTTGGTCCAGTACAATGCATCTGTTTGTGTTTACATTCTGCAGGATGCCCTACTAGCAGCCTGAAGTGAGACAGACTTGGATTTTTTTCTTCATGAGCTGGCTGAGGTTTCTGAGGTGAGCAGACGTATCGGGGAGGAGATCCATGGCAACTCAGGACAACTGTTTCATGTCACTTAGTAATGACTCATGAATCATGTTCACAAATGACATTACCGCATCTTTTTTTGGTGCAACCCTGTTTTTCTTTTTTTAATCTTAAATTTCATCACAAACCATGACACCTAGTTATCATGTAATGAGTCACCTTGGTCTAGTACATTGCTTCTGTTTGTGTTCACATTCTGCAGGGTGCCTGGCCATACTGGCAGCTTGAGGTGAGATGGACTCAGATCTTTTTCTTCATGATCTGGCTGTTATTCAGTGTATTCCAAAAAAAACCAGCAAATATTATCTCTGAGAAAACATTATATTCATTTATATGTGTGTTTAAGTCAGGGAGTTCAGGGAAGTATAGCCATAAGTATTTGTATGGCAACTATTAACACTGGTGTGGAAGCTCAATTTCATGCAGTTTTCTGAGCTCTGGACAGTACTGCTAAATACTATTCTGTCTAGCCTGCACAATTTTTGCCATATCTTCTGCTCTGCTTCTTTGATTTTCATAGTTGAAAAAATTCGTCTTCATTATTTGTTAAACATTTTCAAAACACCATTCTTGAAAACTGCTGGCTGAGGCTTCATACCCTGGCCCCAGCTCCAATCTGTGCAACCTGTTTTTTAGCTGCTCCGTGTGCTGTTCATGGTCATTTTCCTAATCCATTACATTATCAATTCAGCAGCAAACATTGTCTTCATTTATATGTGTTTTAAAGTCAGGGAGTTCAGGGAAGTATTGCCGTTGGTACTGGTATGGCACCTATTACTACTGGTGTGGATGCACAATTACATCCAGTTTCCTGAGCTCTGGAAAGTGCTGCTAACTATTGTTGTGTCTAGTCTGCACAGTTTTTGCTATATGTTCTGCTCTCCTCCTTTGATTTTCGTCATCAAAAAAATTTATCTTCATTGTTCATTAAACATTTTCAAAACACCTTTCTTGAAAACTGTTGTTTGATGCGTCTTACCCTGGCCCCAACTCCAATCTGTGTAATGTGCTCTTTAGCTGCTCCACGTTACGTTCATTGTCATTTTCCTAATCCAATACATTATTGATTCAGCAGCAAAAATCATATTCATTTATATGTGTGCTTAAGACAGAGAGTTCACGGAAGTATTGTCGTAGGTATTTGTATAGCAACTATTACCACTTGTGTGGAAGGTCAGTTCCATCCAGTTTCCAGAGCTCTGGAAAGTGCTTCTTTACTGCACTCGTCTCATATAGCAGCAGCAACAAAAATGTTTATGTCACTTCACTAACAGTCTCTTGTGATAGATTGTAGTCTAGAGCACTTTGGGATACAGTGTGTATGTACAGTGATATATAAATACTCATTCCCCTACTTCTTCAAGTGGTTCACATAATCCTGGGAGTACCAACCCCAAATTCAGCTTTATAAGGTATTGGCTGTTGTCAAGACCTCTTTTTTTCATCTGAGGAACATCACCGAGATTAAACACCTGGTTCTGCCCACCAGCCTTCCAACTTTGGTCCATGCTTTTGTGACCTCCTGCCTTGACAACTGCAACACCCTGTACCTAGGCATGTCGGGGGTTGATATCTGCCACTTGCAGATGTTGAAGAATGCAGCAGCCAAGTTGTTGACTAGCTTATTGAGAACTTGTCATGTCTCACCTGTGCTCCGAGACCTGCACTGGCTGCCGGTACAGTGGTGGATCACCTTCAAGGTTGGTTTACTGACTTACAATGCTCGACATGGATGGGGGCCCTGTTATTTGCAAGATCTTCCTTGCCTTTATCACCACCTCTGCTCACTCTGCTCCTCAGACGCGGGATTGCTAGAGGTTCCCAGGGTTCGATTAAAGTCCTGGCAGACCCATTCTTTTGCTTTTATGGCCCCCACCCTCTGGAACTCTCTACCTCGTCAGGTACAGTATGAGAGTGCCTGACTGTCGAGAGCTTTAAATCTGCTCTTAAAACCTCATCTATTTAGTATGGCTTGCCCTGATTTCGATTAATTGGTTGTCTTTTAGTAATTCTAGGATTTTACTGTATTTGTCTATATTTATATTATAGTTTTTAGGATTATTTAATTGTACAAGTACGTTGATCTTTCTGGAATTGCACTTTCTATAAATAAACAATTGACTGATGAAATTCGACTTACTTTAATTTTCTGTAGCATTTGCACAAGTGTTATGCAGTGAAGGCCTGGGTGGAGGGGGGTAGCATAGCACCATGTTATGCAAAGTAGCAGCAACTACATTTCCACTTGGTCCTTAACATTATAATTCTAACAGTGCAGAAATCTGGCCTACTGTACTTTATTTTTCTGTAGCATTTCCACTACTCTTCTGCAGTGAAGGCTTTGGCTGGGGGAAGGGCAGCTCATAACCATGTTATGCTTGTAGCAGCAATATACGTTTTCATGCGGTTCTTTTCATTATAATTCTGGGAGTGCTGGAATTCGGCATATTTTATTTTACTGAAGCATTTCCACTGCTGTTCTGCAGTAAAGGCTCTGGTGGGTGGGGGGCAGCACAGCACCATGTTATACTATGTAGCTGCAACCTACATTTACATGTGGTTCTTCACTTTATAATTCTGAGAGTGCCAGAATTCAGATTACTTTACTTTTCTATAGCATTTACACTACTGTTCTGCAGTAAAGACTTTTGCAGGTGGGGGGGGGGGGCAGCATAGTACCACGTTGTAGCAGCAACTTACATTTTCATTTGTTTCTTCACATTATAAATCTGGGAGTGCCGGGATTCAGCCCACTTTATTTTTCTGTAGCATTTCCACTACTGTAATGCAGTGAAGGCTATGATAGAGGGACAAGCAGCACCATGTTATGTTATGTAGCAGCAACATTCATTTTCATGTGGTTCTTCACATTTTAATTCTGGGAGTGCTGGGAGTGCTGGGATTCGGCCTACTTTATTTTTCTCTAGCATTTCCACTGCCGTTCTGCAGTGAAGACTTTGGGGGAGCCATCGCAACACCATGTTATGCTATGTAACAGCAACATACATTATTATGTGGTTCCTCAAAGTATAATTCTAGGAGCACCAGAATTCATCCTACTTTATTTTTCTGTAGCATTTCCAATACTGTTCTGCAGTGAAGGCTTTGGCGGGAGGGGGGCAGCACTGCTCCATGTTATACTGTGTAGCAGCAACATGCATCTTCATGTGGTTCTTCACATTATAATTCTGGGAGTGCAAAAATTTAGCCTACTTTATTTTCCTCTAGTATTTCCACTACTGATTTGCAGTGAAGGCTTTGGCAGCGGGTGGAGAGAGGAGCAGCACAGCACCATGTTATGTTTTGTAGCAGCAACATGCATTTTCATGTATTTCTCCACATTATAACTCTGTGAGTGCTGGAATTCAGCTTACTTTATTTTTCTGTAGCAATTCCACTACGGGGCAACTAGAATGGTGAAGGGTCTGCAAGAGAAGCCATACGAGGAGAGACTAAAAGAGCTTAATATGTATACCCTTGAGGAAAGGAGGAATGGGGGAACATGATAGAAAAATTTAAGTACCTCGGTGGAATCAACAAAGTCCAAGAGGGTAGCATCTTTCAGAAAAAGAGACATGCAAAAACACGGGGACACAATTTAAAGATGGGGGGGCGGTTCAGGGGCAATGTGAGGAAGTATTTTTTCACAGATAGGGTAGTGGATGCATGCATCAGCCTTCCTGAGGAGGTCGTGGGGTCTAAAACTGTGGGAGAATTCAAGAATACATGGGACAGACAGAAGGCAATTCTTGTGGGGGACAGGAAGAAATAGGCTATTGGTTAACTGGGATCTGCAGCTTATCCTGTAGGTAGGGAAATGGGCAGACTAGGTGGGCCAAGTGGTCCTTATCTGCCGTCAAAGTCTATGTTTCTATGTTCCTCATATTATCATTCTGGGAGTGCCAGAATTCGGCCAACTTCACTTTTCTGTAGCATTTCCACTACTGTTCTGCTGTGAAGGCTTTGGGGCGGGCGGCAGCACAGCACCATGATATAGCAGCAATGTACATCCTCATGTGGTTCTTCACATTATAATTCTGGGAGTGCCAGAATTTGTCCTACTTCACTTTTCTGTAGCATTTCCACTACTATTCTGCAGTAAAAGCTTTGGCTTGGGGGAGCGCTGCATCATGTTATATTATTTAGCAGCAACGTACATTTTCATGTGTTTCTTCACATTATAATTCTAAGAGTGCCAGAATTCAGCCTACTTTATTTTTCTATAGAATTTCCACAACTGTTCTGCAGTGAAGGCTTTATGGGGGCAGTGCAGCATTATGTTATGGTATGTTGCAGCAATATACATTTTCATGTGCTCCTTCACATTATCATTTTAGCAGTGCGGAAGTTGACCTACTTCATTTTTCTGTTGCATTTCCGTACTATTTTGCAGTGAAGGCTTTGGCAAGGGGGCAGTGCAGCACCATGTTATGTTCTGTATTGAAACATACATTCTCATGTGGTTCTTCACATTATAATTCTGGGTGTGCCAGAATTTGGCCTACTTTATTTTTCTGTTGCATTTCCACTACTGTTTTGCCGGGAAGGCTTTTGCAGGGGAGGGGCGGCAGATCACCATGTTATGCTGTGTAACAACAACAACATACATTATTATGTGGTTCCTCACAGTATAATCCCAGGAGTGCCAGAATTCACCCTACTTTATTTGTCTATAGCATTTCTAATACTGTTCTGCAGTAAATTCTTTGGTGGGAAAGGGGGGCAGCACAGCATCATGTTATATTATTTAACAGAAATGCACATTTTCATGTGTTTCTTCACATTATAATTCTAAGAGTTGCAGAATTCAGCCTACTTTTTTGTTCTATAGAATTTCCACTACTGTTCTGCAGTGAAGGCTTTGGGAGTGGTGGCACAGTGCAACACCATGTTATGTTGTGTTCTGTAGCAGAAACATATATTTTCATGTGGTTCTTCACATTATAATTCTGGGAGTGCCGGAATTTGGCCTACTGTATTTTTCCAAGCATTTTCACTACTGTTCTGCAGTGAAGACTTTGGTGGGGCAGCACCATCTTATGTTGTGTTCTGTAGCAGAAATATACATTTTCATATGGTTGTTCACGCCATATTTCTGGGAGTGCCAGAATTTGACTTACTTTAATTTTCTGGCTTTTGTGGGAGAGCAGTGGATCACCATGTTATGCTACATAACAGCAACGTACATTATTATGTGGTTCCTCACAGTATAATTCTAGGAGCACCAGAATTCACCATACCTTATTCGTCTGTAGCATTTCCAATACTGTTCTACAATGTAGGCTTTGGGGGGCGGAGCAGCACTGCTCCATGTTATACTATGTAGCAGCAGCATACATCTTCATGTGGTTCCTCACATTATAATTCTGGGAGTGCAAGAATTCAGCCTAGTTTATTTTCCTGAAGTATTTCCACTACTGTTCTGCAGTGAAAGCTTTGGCAGTAGATGGAGAGAGGGGAGGCACAGCACCATGTTATATTATGTAGCCGCAGCATGCATTTTCATGTGGTTCTTCACATTATAATTCTGTGAGCGCTGGAATTCAGCTTACATCATTTTTCTGTAACATTTCCACTGCTGTTCTGCAGTGAAGGCTTTGGCAGGAGGGGGCCGTGCAGCACCATGTTATTCTATGTAGCAACAACATACAGTTTCATGTTATGCTTCACATTATAATTCTGGGAGTGCCAGAATTTGGCCTGCTTTATTTTTCTGTAGCACTTCCACTGCTGTTCTGCAGTGAAGGCTTTGGCAATGCGTAGGGCAGCGTAGCACCATGTTATGTTATCTTATGTTATCTTATGTCACGTCATGTCATGTTATGTTATGTAGTATCAACATACATTTTCATGTGGTTCCTCACATTATCATTCTGGAAGTGCTGAAATTCAGCTTACCTCATTTTTCTGCAGGATTTCCACTACTGTTCTGCTGTGAAGGCTGGGGGGGGGTGGACAGTGCAGTACCATGATGTAGCAGCAATGTACATTCTCATGTGGTTCTTCACATTACAATTCTGGGAGTGCCAGAACTCGGCCTACTTTATTTTTCTGTTGCATTTCTACTATTGTTCTACAGGGAAGGTTTTTGTGGCAGGAGCAGCCCAACACCATGTTCTATTATGTAACAATAACATACAGTTTCATGTGTTTCTTCACATTATAATTCTGGGAGTGCTGAGATTCAGCCTACTTTATTTTTCTGTAACATTTCCACTACTGTTCTGCAGTGAAGGCTTTTGCTTAAGGGGGCAGTGCAGCATCATGATATATTTTTTAGCAGCAACGTACATTTTTGCATGGTTCTTCACATTATAATTCTAAGAGTGCCAGAATTTAGTCTAGTTTATTTTTCTGTAAAATTTCCTCTACTGTTCTGCAGTGATTACTTTGGGGGGGGGGAGCGCAGCACCATGTTATGCTGTGTAGCAGCAATATACATTTTCATGTGGTTCTTCACATTATAATTCTAGGAGTGCCAGAACTCAGCCTACTTTTATTTTCTGTTGCATTTCCACTACTGTTCTGAGTGATGGCTTTGGGGGTGGGGGGGCAGTGCAGCACTATGTTATGTTATTTAACAACAGTGTACATTTTATGTGGTTCTTCACAATATAATTCTGGGCATCCTGGAATTTGGCCTACTTTATTTTTCTGTTAACTTTCCACTACTATTTTGCAGTAGTGGAGTACTACAGTGCATTAACTTATAACATTTACACTGATGTAAACCAGGGACATACCACCACATATGATGCTGGCAACCATATAAATATAAAAAGCTTTAATAGCTATAAAAGACACCCAGCAACATTTCTGCCTGCTTCTGTCTTTTATAGCTATTAAAGCTTTTTATATTTATATTAGTTGTCAGCGTCATAAGTGTAAATCTTTTCTTTAGCTAGAGCACTACAGCCTACTGCAAGCTCATTCCTCTGATATGTGTATGTTTAACTTATAACATATAGAATAATGTATGGGGTGTTGTGTTTAATGAGATTTTACACACACCCCGAGGTGTTGGATGCTACATAAACCCCGAGAGCGAAGCTGTAGGGGTTTATTTAAGGATCCAACACACCACCCCATGTTTTATTTTATATAATTGCTGGGGATCATTTTTTCACCACGGCAACAATGTCAAATAAAAAGACTTCCTCCCAGTGCGGTCTGGTAGGGTTTCGACGCATTCATGTGGTCTGGAATCGACTGCCGAAAGGAAACCTTTCCTTTACTTTTTTTTATTGATTTTGTTAAAATTGTTACTTCTGCAGACTGAAGGGCCACTTTACTTCTTCTTTTTTTTAATTAACTTACCACTGAGTGGCAGCATCTGGTGTGAAAGACTGGCAGCAGCTGGCGCTGAGCAATGGAAGAGCTGCTGCTGGGGCATGCACACAATGGAAACTGGTGCATGTTCACCATTATAACCAGTGGGCTATATTGGCAAATTATAATTCAGTTTTTCTTAGTGAAAAAATGATCCTCAGTTATTATATTTATATATTGTACTTGGCGGTACTTCTGTGTACTAAACTGCTTGGCAACACAGACTGTCCAAGAGGGTAAGTACTATTACCTTAAGCTGCCTGACATATTTATTCTGGTAGTTGAGAAAAATCTCAGAAAGAGAGTGAGAATTCAAAACTCAAAGGAAGCAAATGTGTGATGTAATGGAGAGGAGAGAAGAGACAAAGTATCAGAAAAATAAATTTTGATGGGAAATAATATTTTTTGTTGTTTTTCTTTTGTGTTTTTTAAATTTTTTTAATGTTTTAGAAGCTAGAAACAAACCTGTTAAGAAAGAAATACTAAGTGCAAAGAAGTAAGATTATAAGTGTATAAGAACATAAAAGGAATTACACAGAGTGGAGGGCTATGGAACATTGTGGCAAGGGGCAAAGGGTGCCAAACTAGCCATCAGTGCTTGCTGTGCTGCTGGTTGCAGAGCACCTCTGCCACCATCTCCTTCAGGTCTGCAACCTGACAGAAGAGCTCCCTCACCTCCCTGTGGAGCTCCACCACTTTCTGCAGGATGGATGTGGTAGGAAGATCAGCAATTTATGGGAGCCATACACAACTCCCTTGATCAGGGTCACCTAACCGGAGCTACATTCATCGACCTGTCAAAGGCTTTTGACACTGTCCACCACCGCCTCCTGCTTCATCAGCTACTGAACATTGGCCTCTCTGCGGAATTGGTGAAATGGTTCAATAGCTATCTTGACAACTGATCCCAATGTGTAAAAATATCAGGCATGGTCTCCGACACTAAACAGGTTTGCTCCGGTGTCCCACAAGGCTCCATCCTGGGCCCATTGCTGTTCAGCCTGTTCCTCAACTCCCTCCCTGACTCCACCTCTCAGCAAGTCATCCTCTATGCAGATGATGCGGTGATTCTTGCCTCTCATCATGACCCAAGCCACCTGCAACAAACCCTCCAACACGGCTTCACCTCTGTTGAAAGCTGGTTCAAAGAACATAAGTTAATCCTTAACAAGAAAAAAAACCAAGACCATGATTTTCACCAGCCACCAAAACAAGCACAAACACCACCAACTCTCCTTAAACACCTGCCTTGGAGACTCCATGGAGCAGGTTGACTCCTTCAGATACCTAGCAATCACCTTAGACCCACACCTGTCCTTTGGAACCCATATAACCAATGTCGCTAAAACTGTGAATACTTGACTGGGCTTACTCTACTGGCTTCATTGGCACCTGACTAAAGAGGCCCTCTTTTCCGCAGTTCAAAGCTCCATCATCTCCCAGATTGACTATGGTCTTGTCATCTATGGCACTGCCACTACCACTGCACTCAGAAGCATTACTACCACCCTGAACAAGGTCTGTCGACTCATCACTGGGGCTGAACAGCTCACACACGCCTGTGACCTTTACTCACAAGCTAACTGGCTTCAACTTGATAATAGAATTCAGTACCAAACCTGCGTGGTTGCTAAGAAAATACAGTTGGGAACTGCCCCTCCTGGGGTCTGTTCACTCCTTCAAATGAAAACCAGCTCCAGAATTACTAGGGGATCAAAGCCACAACTTTTCCGTATCCCTCACTGCCGCACAGCCATTGACCAGCATTCATTCGCCTACAGGGCACCAACTTGGTTTAACGGCCTTGCCAATGATACTATCAATACCACTGGGCTAGGGGCCTTCAAATCCAGGCTCCGAAACACTCTGGTCGCTTCCAGCATCTGCGACTGTCATGGATAATGTCTTTGCAACACTGCTTCACTACCGCTGTCCTATATCTAGCTCCTTACTTAACGCACTTGCTCTAGTTTGGCCTCTCCCCCATCTGCTCTCCAGCACCTGACAATGCCACCTTCCTGGCTGCATCACCCCCCCCCTCAATATCCTTACCTACTCCCCCACCTCTCCTCTCTTCTCATTTTCTTACCTCCCACCTTCGCCCCTCCCATTTGTTTCTACCACTCCCTCCCCCTCTTGTCCTCTTTCTTTTCACTTTACCCTCTCCCTGTCTGTTCAAAATTAATTTGATATCCTTTACCCTTATTTGTGTAACAATTTTGTCTATTGCTATGTGATACCAATGTCTTGACATGGAACCTTTGCAAAAGAGCCCTGGGCTCAAAGGAAATTGCAATCCTAGAATGAAATAAATAAATAAATAAATAAATATCTCTCATTTGGTGCCTCCTGCGGCACCACCAGTGTATGACTGCTGGTCTGTCTTGCAGTTCTTTTCACCATGTCCCCCTCCTCTTCCTTACCACTATGTCACTTACTCATGCCCTCCTTACCCTCTAGGATCACCACCTGCACCCCTCTCACCACCTTTCTTCCTTAAATGCTCTGCCCACTCTTTTGGGTGCCTCCCCACAGGTGGGTGTGCTGATCACCTGTGCCAAGAGAAATACCTGGTTTCCCTTGCCGAACAACAGTGCAGCACAACTGGCATGTCACCACACTATTGTTGGTGGGGTTCATCTCAAAAAAATACCAAACAAGGGACATTGCCTGCTGCTTCTGATGAGGGGAGGAGCTAAATGTTCCTAGGGGCTGCTGCTGGTCCTCCTCCTCCTGCTGGGCATGCGCTGGTGTTGGTGTTACTTGTCAAACAATTGGAGGTGGGGGTACTGATGGTGGTGGCGGTGTGATTGCCTCCTCCCCTTATCGGGGCTTGGGGTCCTGCATTGTAGGGGAAGGAGTTTGATGTTGCTGCTGCCACTGCTGAACATGGTCCTTTTGAGTTGAAACCCTAAACATTTACGTCTGGCTGTCTGTACCCTCCCCCCTTCTCCTGGCCTCTCTCTCTCTCTCTCTCTCCCCCTCTATCTCTCTCTCACTCATTTTAAGCAACAAAACAAGAGTAAAAGAAGTGAAAAAAGGAACACAAAAAAGAGAAAAAAAAACACAGAAATAAGTGTTTAAATTAACACTGCTGAACTCACCAAACTCAGTAAATGTAAATTAATAATATAAGAACGTAGACTAGGGGAAAAACAATACCAAAAGAAAGCTGCCCAAGTGTATTTTTTTGAAGTTGTATGTAAAACATCTCCTTCCACTCCTGAGGCTCATGCAGATTCTGCAAAAGTGAAACTAGAGCACTGCATCATGTGACCTCCAGACAACTTCCACCCAGGGTACCATGTAACCACCAGAGATCTTTCCATCTGACAGGAAATGGCAACGTTGTGGGCTGACTTTGCCGGCAGCATTTAAAGGCAAAGTAACCAGTGAAGTAGCATGCAAGGTTACCAGCGAAGTCGCATGGGTGAATTTGGAAGCACAAGACTTGACTTTGCTAATTGCTCCATGAATGTGATGCTGGTGACTTTGCTGGAACTTCGTTGGCAAATTAAAACTTCACAACATCTATGCTCACTGCTTGCATTCTCAGTAACCAGTGGCATTTAGAACATTTAGAAGTAACTTTAAAATAAAAAAGACTTGATTTCTTCCTTTTTTCCAAACAGATTTGTGTGAATTTTAGTGGTGATGAAAAGTGCTGGATTGACAGCACTGGAACCTGAATAAAAAAGTTCTCAATCTCATATTTTCAGTCGGCCTTTTTAACTAAATGAGTACTGCTCTGTCACACTACACTGGGCTACAAAAATTGAAAGTAATGTAAGCAAAAGAGAAATGCTTAACTCAGTCTCCTAAAAATGGCAGGATCAACCAGATACTGTGACTTTTGTTCTGTATCTACTGGTAATCATGGCAGGATCAACCAGATTAGCAAAATAGACTTATAACTTGTGGCACACAGCAACTACACCCTCTCCCCCAAAAATTCTGCCCATTTTGTAAAACAGATAATCCATTACAAGGTGTATGATTTTGCTCTGATAAGTACCAGGTTTCCCTTGCCGAATCTTGCATTTAACCACCCAAGACATGTATATCAGAGCACAACTGCACACCCTGAAAAGTATAATATGTATGTGTGTGTAAATATGTGTATCTATGAATTGGTGTATATGAATACTTTGCAAAAAATGGTGTTAATGCATTAATTAGGGTTCAGAATAAAGCAACAAAAGTAGGGAAATGTGATGTTAGGGTTTCCAACCCTAACTCCCCACCCCCACGCCCTAAACAGAAAAAGGAAAAAAAAAGGTCTTCCTTGGGTTTCTCAATGGTAACATTCACTTGTTATGATATAGTGTTTAAACATGCAAACTGTGTCTCACCACATATTCTTAACATCCTGAAGGTGCTGGCATTTGACCGTGTTAGGTAATGGAATGCGGTGAGCATTATAGTTGAGAACTCCAAGGAGGAGACTCACAACAGTGAAAACCGTAATGTTTTTTTCCTTTTGCTGGATAGTAAGTAGGGGTAGGAGGTTTGGGTTGGAAGCTCTAATTCCACATTTCCCTACTTCTGTCAATTTAAACTAAATCCTAACTGATACATTAATTCAGTTATTTGCAAAGAATTCCTTATTTTTTGAGATAGTAGAATCATATCCTCATTCGAGTAGGTCCCTTCAGGACATGCATGGACACAACTAAGTGATTACAGAAGCACAGGGCTCCTTTGGGCCTTTAATGCTGCCACTGATGCACATGTGTATGTGGGTGTGGAAGCACAGGGCCTGGGGCTTTCGTTACTCCAGGAAAGCAATTTATCTACGTTTTTATTTGTTTTTATTTATTTGTTTAGGGATTCGGATCATACCTTTGAGCTCAGATTTCTTTTACAAAGATTCCACGTCAAACAGTGACAATGACAACAATAACAAGCAGTTTATATACAATACTCGCATAGTAGGTAGCCAGTATACAATAAGGTTATAATGTCATTCATAGTACCCATGGTGATAGTACTGTGTCAAGAGCATTCAACCAGGGTAAAGGACAGTGTTTATATATAGTGAAGGAGATAAAGAGGTGTGACACCTAGTGTGAGAGTCCGAGGAGGAGTCAAGGTGAGGTGGAGGGGAGATGGGGGGGGAATGGGCGGTCAAAAGAAGTAGCTTTGTCTAGGATGTTGGGAGGTAGTGGTAGTAGGTTTGTGTTAAGGTTGCTCCAGTGGGGGGAAAAGGCACAAGAGGAGAGGAAGACAGAGGGATAGGGCAAGGGGAGAAGAGTTGGGGTAAAAGAAAGGGGAAGGACAGTGTGGATGAGTGGGCATTATGGGTGTTGGAGTCCTAGTGGCAGTCACAAACTGTCCTAGTAATAAGGTGTTGCCTTAGGCCATTTTTGAATTGCAAGATGCATTGGGAGTTTAGAATGTGCACTGGGATTTCATTGAGCCATTGGGGGGCCCTATAACTGAAAGAACGCTGCCCCTGCACAGTTTGATGGAAAGGTGTTGATAAGGCCCCCATCATCCTGCCTCTGGTGGTATAGCTGGTAGCACTTGGTGTTAGGATGCTAGAAATGCATGGGGTGGTTTTAACTATTAGAGCCATTTCTCCAAGGAGACATGTTTGGAATATAATCCTGTTCTTTAGTGGCAGCCAATTGATCTCATCATATAAGGAGCCGGTGTGGGTATTTTGATTTGCAGCCATTGTAAGCCTACATGCCTTATTGAGGACAATGTGAATCCTTTTTAGTGCAGTGTTTGTTGCTGAGCCGACGACCACCAATCCACAGTCGATGGTAAAAAGGATGGAGCTGGAGACTGAGAGATGGAAAGCCTCTGGAGTGAGATACTTTTTATGCCTATAGAGTACATCCAGCTTGGTGTTCACTGTCTTTACCACTGTGTCGATGTGTTGGGTGAAGGTGAGGGAGTCATCAATGGTGACCCCCAAGTACTTGAAGGAGTGAACTTGTTCTAGCGGCTCACTGACTTTATTGGAGATGGTGAGGGGAAGGAGCTACTTTTTGTGCTGTAGGCTGGCTGTGAGCAACACCTTGGTCTTTTTATAGTTTAATAGAAGTTTATGGCTACAGAACCAGTCTTCCAGCTTGTAGAAGGATGCCTGCAGCTCGGAGTGGAGGGCGACTGTTGATGAACTGCTGGTGAGAAGTACAGCGCCATCTGTGTAAAGTATCAGTTTAGTATCACAGGCTTCAGGAAGATTATTTAGGAAGAGGCTGAATAGTAAGGGCCTCAGTATTGACCCCTGTGGGACCCCTAAAGATACCTCATTGGAGCTAGATACTGTGTGCCGAATTTTTACATGTTGGCTTCTGTGTGTTAGGTAGTCCTTGAACCAGCAGACAGAAGTAGTTGCAACCCCCAGGTTCTGTAACTGAGTCCAGAGGAGAGAGTGATTGACAGTGTTGAAGGCTTTGGTGATGTCTATGAAGACTGACCCCACCAGTTTTCCTTTGTCAAGTGCCTTGTGCGAGTAGTCAGTGTTATCCAGCAAGGCAGTGGAGGTACTATGATTCTGCCTAAAGCCTTGTTGGTTGGGACATAACAGGTTGTATTTGTTGAGGTATTCTGTGAGTTGTGTGGCCACAATCTTTTCCCGGGCTTTAAATAAGGGAGAGAGGATGGATATTGGGCTATAATTGGTGGTGCAAGTCATATCACTGTTCTTGTGCACTGGCATCATGAGATCCTGTTTCCAGACCCCAGAGAATTGTGCAAGAGCCACCAATTTGTTAAATAGTTTTGTAACTGGCACGATGACATCCAGTGTTAGGGACAGGAGTTTCATATTGACTTCATCACTCCCCATTCTGGTCTTGCCTAGTACTTCTTTTATGTGTCTGTAAGCCTCCTTCACTGGCACTTTTTTGAAGTAGAAGACACGTATTGAGCCCCCTTGAGGCGTGCAGTTGATTTGTTCCCCAGCAAGATGCAGGTAGTCAGGGGGTAGCACTCCAGTCAGGTCAGTAAAAGCTGTATTGAGAGAATCTGAGATGTGCCGAGGGTCAGTAATTGTGGCGTTGTTGATGTTGAGTGAGCGGGGGATCTTCTTCTCATCCTTCCCAATAAGGTTTTTGATGTTCTCCCTAAAACTCTTCCCATTGCCCCAAGTTTTATTAAGCTGCTCCTTGTGGAAGTAGGCCTTTGCTTGGTGGATAAGGTTGGTGCAGTGGTTTCTTGCAGCTCTATAGCATTGGAAGGTTTGTTTGCTGCGAGAGGACCTGGCTTTTTCTCAGAGGTTGTCCCTTTCCTTCATCTGGGCGAGGAGATCCCCTGTGATCCAACCATTAACTTGACCCCAAATTTTTCTTTTCCTCAGTGGTGCAAAGATATCACAAATGTTGTTTAAGCCCTCTGTAAAAAAAACTTAGGTCCTGGTCAATATTAGGCGCATGATCGATGGGAGACCAGTCATGCTGGGAGAGGGCAGAGGATAGGGGCCCAAGCTTGCCCTTCCCCAAGACCCTATTATTAATTATGATAGGCATGGGTTTGCTGAATTTGTTTGACCATGTGAAAGTGACTGGGGAGTGACACTTAAGGTGTCAGGCAGGACCTTAAGCTCGAACTCAAAAGGAGCCAATCGAGGAGGGTGTCTTTTCCTGTTTTGTGGTTCCACCTTGTTGGGCTGTCTACGAGTTGGGTCAGATTTGAAGTAGCGACCATGTCCTTGAAAGGCGTGGATTCTCTGCCCTACCAGTTGATGTTAAAGTGACTTGTTATGAGAAGCTCTGTGCCCTTAGGATGGGTAGCAATTGTATCCAGCATTTTTGTGAGGCCATCCCTGGCTTTATTGGGTGGAAAATAAACTGAGGCTAAGATTAGAGATTTGCCGTGCCATCTGATCTGTGCTTTTATTGCTAGTAGTTCATGATCATCTTCGACCCTGGTAACAGGGAGGACTAAGCAGCACAGGTAATCCCTGGCATAGATAAGGACTCCTCTGCCTCTCTTGCCACACCTGTCTTTTCTGAATGTTTGATGCCCGAGAGCATCACTTCATTGTCTTTTATCTTGCTTGACAGCCAGGTCTCTGTCAGACAGAGAATGTCAGATACATGGTGGGACATCCAAACTTGGAGTAGGTCAAACTTTGCTGTGAGGCTGCAGATGTTCAGTGCAGCTACTTTCAGGCCTTTACTCATGTTTCCCCCTGCATTTGACACTGGTGGTGGGCCCAGATTGGCATGGACATTACCTGATAGAAGAAGAAGCATGAATATTATTTTTCTGGCTGAGAGGTTTATGCTAATGGTGAAGCATATCTTGCACCTCCTGCTCTTGCAGTGGGGGAGGTCAGCATTCCCCAGGGTGATCTTTAAGGGCATGAAAATGGTAATGTTGTTGATAACCATGGCAGGTGTTGGGGGGCCCTGGGCTAGCAGGTGGGATGCAGGTGGTGGAAAGCTGGAGCTCCCTTGACACAGTTGGCATTGGGGTGCCATAGAGTCAATTTTTGTCAAGAGAAGGTTCTCGCAGGGGTGGTAGTGGTTCAGTTTGGCGTCTTGGGCCTGTAGCATCCACAGCAAATAGAAGAACTAGGAGGATGGAGTAATCCATGGTAGAGAAGAGGTGGCGGCACTTGGGTGGTCTAACAAGCACACCAGGAGGAGATGGCAAAGGAAAAAAGCTGATGTTTAATTACATCCAGAGGAAATGATGAACTGTTGAGATCCAGGATCACATAATATGTTAAAATTCCTGAAAGGTGATAAACTGTGGCCTGGGCATATGCAATGTGTGAAATCTTTTTGTCTGGGTGTTTCCTTTGATCTTCAAAGTCCTCAGAGACAAGTACAATACCTTGGGAGCAGGCCAGACAAAAATGTTGATTCAGTCACAAAATGTGTTTTAATTCCTTTGTTCATTAAAGTCCACAAGTGCAGCTGCTTTAGGAGTGGTCTGACAAAAGTGGTGAAAATGTTGATTCAGTTGCAGGACCCAGCATCACCATGTTTGTAAGACGAGTTTCAAGACATATGCTTCCTTTGGGAGGCTTCAAGAAAGTTGATTTTAAATTAAAAAGCTGATACATGGTGATGATGTTTTGCAGAAATTCAGTACAGGAGACTTGCACCGATTTTGGGTGCAAGAATGACACAGTGTATTCCAAGCAGAAAAACATTTAAATGAACAATGACTAACCTATAGACACAGACAACCACAAATAGCCACCCACAGCCCCAGGAGGAGCATGATAATTCATTGTAATTTTCTTGTAGGGACCATTTAAAAGAAAAAATATATTAACTGTGACTATTAAGTCACAGCAGTTGATTGTACTGTATATGGTCAAAAATATGTTCTTATTTATTTACCCATAAATCACTAATTTTGTCAGTTTGGCATCAATGTTGATGTGCCTCTGTAGTCCAAGAGTAAATACATCCTTGGTGCATTTTTGATGATGAACAGAGTTTAATTGTATATTTGGCACCATGGTGAAGTTGAGAGGTAATTTTTGAGTACTGTGCATACCTCATGAATTTATGGGGGTCTATTATGTGTTTCTGTTGTATTACACATTCAGACATTTCTCTTGATATATAGATTGTCCCTTAGCCCCAAAGACCAATGGAGTTATGGCTTCTGAAAGCTGTGATGTTATCATACGTCAATTTAAATGTTTAAATGTTTATGTTTTTTACATGACTCCTGAACTTTTTGAGTGGTTATTATGTGTAAGTGTTGTAGTGCTCATTTATACCTTTCTTTTGCTATATAGATTGCCCCTTGACTCCAAATTTTGAGGGAGTTATGGCTTGTTAAAATTCAAATGTGCAAAAAGAAAACTAGCTCCAAATTCTTGTTTCATATTAACCTCTTTTTGTTTTGTATGGCCCTATTCTTGTTTCATGAGGCCATATGAAACTAGAAAATCATCTCACAAAACAAGTTTTTTAAAATAGTAACATAGAAACACAGAAAAAGATGGCATCTTGTCTGCCCAATGGAAAATTTGTTAAATTTGTAAAAACACATTTTTGGGTTCTTTTTCCAAACACTAACTGCAGAATCCACCTAATGGGGTCTTATTCAGCAAGATACATGTTTTGGGGTCTCTTCAGTTTTTGTTTTGTAAAAAATAGCAACAAGATGGCCACCATATGATATAATTTTTTTTTTCACAAAACAGGCTTACCCACCTCATGAAACAGAATCTTGCTTTGTATGGCCAAATTCTTGTTTTGTATGAAACAGTTATCCAAAAGACTATACTGAGCATGCTGAAGACTGAAATGTGAAATCCTTATAACTCCTGAATGGATTAACTCATTCTATCCTATTGTCACTTAAAATGTTCAGGTACCCTCTGCCTGCTGCTAGAACACCTGTGTGCCTGAAGGGATTTTAGATCTGCAGCATTCATACAAACACACTGTGCTTAATCCTACATTTCTTAAAAACCATACATCCAATTTTAAAACTGTAAAAAGAAAAGTTTTTCAGGACAAAAAGTTTTTGAAAATGAGCAAGGTTTGGTAATGCCTATTTAACTGGATTTATTGTTGTGTAAGGTTGTTTTCAAATTGTAATAAATTCTGATGATTTTATCTAAATATAATTATGCTCTGTTTAGTTAGTCATGCAAAAATATTAAATTTCTGTAAAAGTGTTGATTAAAATTGTTAAAAATATACTATAAACATCTGTTACTGTCTAAATATAAATTTTGCAAGTTTTTTACAATTGTTTTTAGTCAGAAATCAATATCTGAATCACTTGTTATTACAGTTTGAGGTTTTTTTTGTTCCACTCCACTGGTTGGAATTTTTGCAGTGTTTAATTTTTCTTACCATTGATTTTAGTTTATGAATCTGATTATCAATTTTTTTGTTTTCCCTCCAGTTTAGTAAGAACATATTTACTTAGAAGGACATATCAGGAAGTGATGCAGGAAGGAAGTGCTTTGTGAGGTCAAGTGATGTAAATAGGAAGAACTGCTCCAGTGTAGGTCAGTGAGCTGACACAGGAAATGAAGACATTTGTTAGTGCTGGAGGTCTCTCTATGATTAATTGCATATTTGCTGTAGTGAAAATGTATAATTTAATTGAAATAAACTATTTTATTTTATTTTTGTAATAAAATCCCATAATAAGAATAGGAAACTGTATTTAATTTGTGCTGTTTGCTTTATCATACTGTAAATGAAGCATGATGCTGTTCATGTAAAAAGTTACATGATCTTTCAGCAAACATCATGCTACATAAATCTGTGTATTTAATTTCCTGGTATAGTTTATTTTTGGGGGTTGTATTATGGGATGGTTTAAGGTGAGGGAATGACTGTATGATGTAGCACTGTGTGTTAGTGGTGTGGGGGGGTCCTGCATTCATAATACAGGCTCAGATGCACTTCATATGTTCTGGGGAAATGAGAGGGGCTGTATGCCTGTAATAATGGTGCTAATATACACTGTAGATACATTATGGGTTTACGTACTGTATAGGATGATGAAATTGCTGAAAAGGCACTGGTAATTTGGGGTATACTGTATCATGGGTAAGGGTGTGGGTGTGCCTGCACCAAGGAATGATGCTCATAAGCACTATAGTCATTTTGCGTCATGAATTGGCACCTGCCCTTGGGGTATACTCAATTGTAGGGAAGCAGGTGGGGTGCCTGCACCTGATAAAGGTGTTCATATGCCATGCAGAAACATTGTGGGTACACATACAGGGTGATGACATGGGCATCTGTAAAGGTTGTGTCATTATGCTGTGTGTCATCATGGTTTGCCTGCATACACATGTGATATGTTGCAACATTCAGTATGGTGCACTGTGTTGGTGGGAAGGAGTGTGGGTATGCCTGCACCATGGAATAATACTCATTGGTGCACATGTGTACTGTGTGCTATGTTTCGTTTGAATGGACTGTATAAGTCATACACTGGCACTGATCACATCACAGTGCATCAGAGGTAAGGGCTGGTCTGAAGCATTATGAGCACAAGGGACTAACATGGTTGTGGAGTGATTCAGACTTGAATTGAAAATTACAGTGCATCTGAGGGTAGTGTTGGAATGAATCTTGATGTGCACAATGGACTACACCATGGTGACTGAGGAGGGATCCATATCAGTAATGCACATCACAGAGTGTCAGAGATAAAGGTTGGACTGAAGACTGATGAACAGATAGACTAAATCAGTGACTCTGTGGATTTGAACTGGACAGCACTTTACAGTGCAGTAGAGGTTGGGGCTGGACTGACACCAGATCAGTCAATGGACAACACCATTGGCTCTGGAGGGATCTGAACCTGAAATACACTTCACTGTTCACTACAGTTTGGGGCTTGATGAATGCATGATAAGGAGATAGATTTTACAAGTGGCTGTGGAGGGATTTGAGCCTGAAGAATACTTTACAGTGCATCAGAGATTGGTGCTGAACTTATGTCATATGAATTGATGGGCTACACCAGTGAATGTGGAGGGTTTTGAACATCAAATGCATTTCACAGTGCATTGTGGGATTGATCTGGACTGATACATGGTAAGTCAATGACAACACCATCAGCTGTGGAAGGATCTGAACCTGAAATGCACTTCACTGTTCACTACAGTTTGGGGCTCGACTGACACATGATAAGGAGAAAGATCTTACAAGTGGCTGTTGAGGGATTTGAATCTGAAGAATACTTTATAGTACATCACAGATTGGGGCTGAACTGGTGTTATATGACTTGATTGACTACACCAGTGGATGTGGAGGGTTTTGAACATGAAATGCACTTCACAGTGCATTATGGGATTGGTCTGGACTTATGTATGGTAAGTCAATGGACAACACCATCAGTTGAGGAGGGATCGGAACCTGAAATGCACTTCACTGTTCACTACAGTTTGGGGCTCGACTGATGCATGATAAGGAGCTAGAACTTACAAGTGGTTGTGGAGGTATTTTAACCTGAAGAACACTTTACAGTGCATCAGAGGTTGAGTCTGGACTGATGTCATATGAGTCAATGGACAACACCAATGACTGTTGAGGGATTCAAAACTGATTTGGCCTTTACAATGCATCAGAGATTGGGGCTGGACTGATGCCAGATAAGTTGAAGGCAACACCATTATTTTTTCATTTTAAAGAATCAGCAACTGTGTATTAGGGAGAAAACTCAAGTACAGAGCATGAGACAAACATGCTACTGACCCTAACCCACTTATCATCCATAACGCAGAGAGCAACATGCCACATAGATTTTAACATAGCTATAATCCGAACATAAACTCTTTAAAAAGTAACAAAAGGCGCTGAATTCATGTGACCTCATCTAGTACATGCATAAGAAACTCTCTCTCCCATCAGGAATGCCAGCTGGATCCATAAGAAGTGATCACACAGGATGAACAGAAATTATCCCAAAATGAACAAAGTAACAACTATGAAAACTTACAAATAAAAATTAAAACAAATAAAGTAAATACAGATTACAAATCGAGGTTTTGGTACCAAAATGAAGTGAGTATTTTAGGTAACAGCAACACCTCCATCTTGAAACTAAGTTTTCAGTCACCATGCTCTTCCTGCCCCAGTGTGCACTCTGACTGGTTAGTGGAAATAGTGATGTGTGCAATAAGCATACAGCAAGCATGGCAACAGTGAGGATCAATATGACCAGATAGTGATGCACTACAGAGCTAGGGCAGGTGCAGGTGAGGGCGGTGACACCTAAATGAAACAGCAAAAAAAAAAATCACTGTACACTCCAGAGCCCAGAGCGCGACTTTCCCTCCAGTGACGGTTGTAAAAAAATATGAGTCCTTGCTTGAATGCTAAATAAGGATTTAGTCTAACATTTCAGGCTCACACATTGATAGAATAGTGGAAGGCACAACAAAAGATCTGCATGCAGGTTCCCTGGTGCTTTGACAACTAAGGCTTCATCTGGGGGATGGTGCCTGCATCTAAGACAATACCTTTATACCCATTAAATTCAGAATTGGTGATGTCAGAAAATCTGACCAATCACAGAGCTCGATTTTTAAATACAGAAATATTCAGCTCACTTAGTGGTATAAATGGACTAATAGTTATAACAATCATGATATCAGTTACAACATGTTATTGTAGAAAAATATCCCAAAAGACAAAAAAATACACCAAAGTGGTGACGGCCAATCGGATTGCTAGAATAAAAAAAAATATAAGTTTTGAAATTATAGTGTGAACCTGATCAGCTTAACATGTTACACTAAAATAAGATGATTTGTTGTTACAATACAAGCTAATGGCAGAATGAACATAATACATTTTACACAGCATATGCAAAAAATAGTAAATTTATTTTTTTATGTATTAAGGCTTGTTTTCTCAAAAATAGCCAATAGAAACATAGAAACATAGAATTTGATGGCAGATAAGGACCGCTTGGCCCACCCAGTCTGCCCATTTCCCTACCTGATGGATAAGCTGCAGACCCTAGTTAACCAGCAGCCTACTTCTTCCTACCCCCACCCCCTAGAATTGCATTATGACTGTCCCATGCATGCTTGAATTCCACCACTGTTTTTGACTCCACAACCTCCTCTGGAAGGCCGTTCCATGCATCCACAACCCTCTCTGTGAAAAAATACTTCCTTAAATTACCTCTGAGCCGCCCTCCTTCTATCTTCAAATTGTGCCCCCTTGTTCTTGCACACCTCTTTTTTTGAAAGATGCTACCCTCTTGGACTTTGTTGATTCCCTTGAGGTACTTGAAAGTTTATATCATGTCCCCCCTCTCCCTCCTTTCCTCGAGGCTATACATATTAAGCTCCTTAAGACTCACTTCATATGTCTTCCAGTGCAGACCCTGCACCATTTTAGTTGCCCTCCTCTGGACAGCTTCCATCCTGTTTATGTCTTCATGAGATTGGGTCTCCAGAACTGCACGCAGTACTCCAGATGTGGTCTCACCAGCTGTCTGTACAGAGGATAATAACTTCTTGTTTTCTGCTGGTGATGCCTCTCCTATGCATCCCAGTATTCCCCAGCCCTCCTTGCTGCCCCTCTCATTGCTTGCCACCTTTTAGGTCATCTGATATGACTAACCCCAGGTCCCTTTCCATTTTTGTTGTTGTTAGTATCTCACCCCCCATTGTGTACTCTTCCCCTGGGTTTTTGTTTCCCAGGTGCATTACCTTGCACTTCTTAGCATTGAATCTAAGCTGCCATACATTTGACCATTCCTCTAACCTTGCCAAGTCCCTTCTCATCCTTTCCACCCCACCATGGGAATGCATATTATATTAGGTAAAATTCGTAAGGGTACGATGTCCCCTAATAGCTGGTACAACTCAATTCTTCAAATGTAAACAAATGCTTGAGCTGCACCAAGAGAAAGATATGGATGCCAATCGGCATCATCAGGCACTACAGCACATGATTTAGGACGCCATATGGCGTCATCAGGAAAAAGAAGTATGTTTTTTTATGACGCCATATGGCGTCATCAGAAAGGAATGAGTTAATATTTTTTCACCAAACCAATGAAAGACACCATTTTGGGGCAAACCTTTCTACCACTGAAATTACAGCCCAAACTTCCAAACTATCTGTGCACTAGGTGATGACAAAAATAAAAAAAACAGCAAAAAACCCTGGTTTTTCACTTATTGTACTGTCAGGATCTTGGAATCTGCAGGGTGATAGTCAAATGACTACGCAGGACCTCTGCAAAAAAAGATACTGATCACATAAACAAATAATTACAATGGGAGGGTAAATGCACAGATGTTTTTGTCCATATAGGAACTAACAATCTGGTGAACCAGACAGTCGAGGAGACCAAAAAGCACATATCTCAATTAGGAGAAGCATTAATCTCTCTCTTTCTCTCTCTCTCTCTCTCTCACCAATTATTGCCTTCTCAGAAGTCCTCCCAGCATGGGGAAGAGGAGGCAGTGTGCAAAGCATCTGCAAAGAGAAAATAGAAGAGCTAAACAGCCATAAAGAAACAGTCGTAACACGGTGGCATGGGGTGCTCAGTGACAACCACGAAACTAAAAGAACAGCCAGCCATGGCACTTACCCTGGGCATATATTCCACACAAATGAAGAGTCCAATCATATGTTTTCTCAAACAGACTTCTCCATTTATTCGCTTTTCACAATGCAGAGTCCCCCAGGGCTAGGGAAACCACAACAAGATCTGACGTTTCACCTCTACTGAGTCTTTATCAAAGACAGTACCCCATGTTCCCAACATTTAAATAGCTCACAATACATCACATGACATCCATGCTAAGTGCATATATTTAAAGGTACATCATCATTTCCTGTGTTACCATTTACCTTAATACAAAAAAAGTTTATATATATATATTTATATATATAACATATATCTAAATAACCTCATAGTGACAACTAAAATACTGCACCCATTTTTTAAAAAAGGCACACAATGTGCATGAAAAGAAAAAACATTTTAGTGACCAAAAGTACACAGAGATAACATATTTAAAAACTCTCTCCTTTAATTGCCACCATTGATTTTTCATATATTCAATAGCAGAACCCGTTTACTTATTTCTCAATTAATATCAAAAACCTCATAATTAATGGAGAAAAAGTGAGAGAGTCAACATATAGTTATCAAAAATATTTAATATTCAGTCCACAAAACTGCAGATGGACTGAGCTGGTGGGAATACATTCAACTGGCAGCAGTGGCAGAGGGGGCGAACATACAATTTATTTGTATTTAAATATGAATGTGATCCAATGAAAATAAGAGAACCATTTGGGGGGGGGGACTGAGTTGGTGGAAATGCATCCAACATCTAGTCACCATCTATCTTAGATCAATCAATAAATATAGGGCTCCACTTTAAGAGGTAGCTTGTCCAGTGTTTTACCTTCTACTACTTTTTATATGTGTGTCAACAACTGATTTCTGAAAATGTTAGTGATCTTTACTTACAGGCCATGTTCTATAACAGAGATTTTAACAGACAATCAAGAGAAAGAAAAAGCTGCTTTTCAGCAGCATTAAAATATTTCACCATTGGTTTATATAGAGGGATGGGACTCTTTTCTTTTTTGGAAAAGAAAATTTTTTTAGGACCCAGAAAGAGAATGGGAGAAAAGATGTAAGGTAGGTCAGTATACTCTTTGGCTTTCAAAAACAACTTCAGTTAATTTTTTTCATTTAGGCCTTGCCCCTTGTATGATTCCAGAGTATAAATCCAGAACATTTCTCATTTCCCCAGGAGTGTATCTCTATCTCCACCCCTGGGTCCCACTTGGACCTGTTCTATTCCAATAAAATACATGTAATGTTCTCCTTGAGTGGTGCAGTGCAGTGGCTGTGGAACAGCAGTCTTCCAGGAGACATTCTGGAGGATGCGGTGTTGTCCCATCTGCAGGCACCTCTCTGGGCTGAGGGAGGAGGTTGCTCATCTCCAGACGGAGTTGCCCAGGATTTGGGGGACCTCTCTCCCACCCAGGGAACACCAGGGCCACCACCGCTGCCTCAGAGGTTGCCAAGAAAGAGGAGACATTGGACCACAGTGAACTCAGGGAGGGTGACGGTGGTGGAACAGAGGCACATCTCTCCAGTTGTACCTCTCCATAGTTCATATGCCACTCTGGCAGAGTGTGATTCCTCTATAGAGGCACCCACAGTGGAGACCAAGAAGGATGTTGGGAACCTCCACGGGGGATGGCATGGGACCCCCATAGGGGAAGGAAACAACTCCTGATGAGGGACTTCATTGTTAGGAGGGTAGAACAGGGGAAGGGAGGGGAGATGGAGGTAAGAAGCCTGCCAGGTGCCATTGCCTGGAGGGACAGGGGTGAATCCTCAGGATCACGGGAGCAGCTGCAAGGGGAGGGAGCTAGATGTCACTGTCTACCTAGAGACAAATGACCTGGCTGGGAAAGGGATAAGAACAGTGCAGGAGGAGTTCGTGAAGTTGGGGAAGGGCCTTAGATAAGTAGCATGCATGGTAACCTTCTCAGAGGTGCTGCCTGTCTATAGCATGGGTGAGGCTAGGGTGCTTCACACCATCTGAGTCAATCAGTGGTTGAAAAACTGGTGCAGAGCTCATGGGTTTGGCTTCATTGGGTACTGGGGTTCCACCTGTAATGATGCAGGCCTATACTTGCACGATGGTCTGCATCTGTCCAGGAGGGGAACCAGGATCCTAGGAGATAGGTTAAAATGCTTAATTGGCAAGCATTTAAACTAGCCAATGGGGAAGACACTGGAAAGGAGCAGGGATATCCTAGCCACCCCAAATATCAGGGTAGTTAGTGAGGTAAACACCAAGACAGAGCAGTCAACAGGGAGAAGGGCAGGAGTAAATGGAGCAAAAGACAAAGGCAGTAAGCCATCAAGAAATGGAGGGTAATGAGTACCAGTACCCATAGTCTGGGCAACAAGCTCCCTGAAGTGGTGGCCTTGATGGAAGAGGGATGCCTGGGTATCATGGCAGTCCCAGAAACATGGTACACAGAGAACCATGACTGGGATGTCAATATACCAGGGTACACAACCTACAGGAGACACAGGAAGGGTAGAAGAGGGGGAGGAGTAGCTCTCTATGTAAGGGAAGGGATAAAAGCAGTGGAAAAAAACAGTAAACAGGGAGGAGAGGAGGCACTGTGGGTCACCTTAGAGACTGGAAATGGCACCACAATCAGCACAGGGGTTGTATACAGACCCCCATCTCAGAGGGAGGACATGGACAAGGATATGATAGAAGGCACCCTTAGCATGGCAGAGAAAGGGGAGATATTGTTGATGGGGGACCTGAATATAACAGATGTTAACTGGATCACCTTTGATGCAGCCACATCCAAGAGCAGGGCCATTCTCGATGCCTCAGACAGCTAATGTTGGAACCCACTCGGGAAGAGCATTCTTAGACCTCATACTCTCAAATGGAGCCAGAGAGAGAATCTCAGATCTAGAAGTGGGTAGCTACCTGGGAACAAGTGACCACCAAACAGTGTGGTTCATGATAAACTCAGCTGCAGAGTCAAGCCATTCAAAAGTGAGGGTACTGGACTTCGGGAGGGCTGACTTTGTCAAAATAGGAGAGTGCCTTAGAAAAGCACTAACAAACAGGCAAGAAGGAGGGGTGGAGCAACAATGGGGAAACTTCACAACTGCCATCACAAAGGCAACAAGCCTTTGTATGAAGCAAATAAATTAAAATGAAAGAAAAAGCCACTATGGTTATCAAAAGAAGTGGAAGGGAAGGTTAAGGAGAAAAAGATAACATTTAGAAAGTATAAGGGAACACAGAAGGAGCTGGTCAGAGAACTGTACCAGTTAAGGCAGAAGGAAGCAGGGAAGGCAATCAGAATAGCAAAGGCCCATCTGAGGAAAAGATAGTCAACTCAGTTAAGAAGGGGGATAGAACCTTTTATAGGTACATTAGGGAGCTTAGAAAGACAAAGGGAGGGATAGTGAGGCTGAATAGAATGGATGTTGGGTGGGCAGAGAGGGACAGTGAAAAAGCAGGGATACTGAATGAATACTTCTGCTCAGAATTCACAAAAGAGGAGGAAGGGAGGTACCTAATCCAATTAATTGAAGCACTCTGGATGGGGGGGTCGATCCTAGTCCTTTCGCAGAAGAAAGGGTTCTAAAATAACTCCTAAAACTGAAGATGGACTAAGCAATGGGGCTGATGGGATTCACCCTAGAATTCTAAAAGAATTAAAGGGAGAACTAGTGACACCACTGACTACCCTTTTTATCAAATCATGGGAGGATGGTGTGGTGCCTGAGGACCAGAGGAGGGTGGATGTGATTTACTTTCACGAAAGTGGGAGCAAGACAGAGGCAGGAAACCACAGACCTGTCAGTTTGACCTCTGTGGTAGGAAAAATGATGGAATCACTGCTGAAGGAAAGAATTGTTGAGTACCTTGAGGCCAGTGGGGCACAGGACTCAAGGCAGCATGGATTCACAGCGGGAAGGTCATGTCAGACAAATCTAATTGATTTCTTTGACCAGGGAGGGGCTGTGGACATGGCCTACCTAGACTTAAGCAAGGCATTTGACACAGTCCCACACAAAAGATTAATAAATAAATTAGCCAGCCTGGGAGTGGGTCCCAGCATGGTAGCCTGAGTGAAAGATTGGCTGGACAACACGACACAGAAGGTAATAGTAAACGGAGTCCACTCTGAAGAAAGGGGGGGTTACTATTCGGGTACCACAGGGTTCAGTACTGGGTCCAGTCCTTTTTAATGTCTTTATAAATGACATTGCAGAGGGACTGGAAGGAAAAGTATGCTCTTTGCAGATAACACAAAGATCTGCAACAGGGTTGATACATGGGGGGGGGTATGGAAAGGATGAGAAGGGACCTGGCAAGGTTGGAGGAATGGTCAGAAGTATGGCAGCTTGGATTCAATGCAAAGAAGTGCAAAATAATACACCTGGGAAACAAAAACCCAGGGGAAG
Organism: Neoceratodus forsteri; assembly: GCA_016271365.2. Classification (NCBI taxonomy): domain Eukaryota; kingdom Metazoa; phylum Chordata; order Ceratodontiformes; family Ceratodontidae; genus Neoceratodus; species Neoceratodus forsteri. The sequence goes on along the minus strand of CM028134.1, from coordinate 309,940,364 downwards.
AGTACACAATGAGCAGAGGGAGTAGTAATATCAACAACAAAAATGGAAAGGGCCCTGGGGGTAATCATATCAGATGACCTTAAGGTTAGCAAGCAATGTGAGAAGGCAGTAGGGAGGGCTGGGGAGATACTAGAATGTAAAGGGAGAGACATCACCAGCAGAAAACAGGAAGTTGTTATCCTTCTGTACAGACAGTTGGTAGGACCCCATCTGGAGTACCGTGTCCAGTTCTGGAGACCCCATCTCTGGAAGGACATAGACAGGATGAAGGCAGTCTAGAGGAGGGCAACTAAAGTGGTGCAGGGTATGCAAGAGGAGCCATATGAGAACATGATTTCTCTGATGAAAAAAGTCTGTGGGAGTATTTGGAGGGGCTATTGGGCAGCATGGAGGACACAGGGATAGAAAACATGGAATGACTCATGCAGGCCTTAAAAAGTAAAGGGGCTGGGGTGTAAAAGGAAGGGGGGCCAAGCCAGTGGGCAAGAAACTTTACGGTTGAGGACCACATCAAGGTCTCGATCAAGGAGAAAATCTGGAAAGGGGATTATGTCAACATCTTCGGACTAGTAGATGAGGATATAGTCAAGAAGTATGAGCAGAAGGAGTCAGTGGGGAAGTCAGTGATCAAATCAAATCAAGTCATATTTTATTTCTAATGCACTTTTCTTAAATCAAAGTGCATTTACAATTTAAAATAACCAACAAACAGTTAAAATACACAGAATTAAAAGGCAACATACATATGGCTAAGTATCCTCCCCAAATGCTAGATCAAATAAACAAGTTTTCAAGGAGGATTTAAATGTCTCAGTGGACAGGTTGTCTCTAATTTGAAAAGGTAGAGAGTTCCACAGGGTCGGAGCTACAAAAGCAAAAGCTCTAGCACCTGATGTCTGTAAATGGACCCTGGGAACATCTAGCAATCCCTCATTGGTGGAGAGGAGAGGGTGGAGGGGGTGGTAAGGTTGCAGGATGTCTTGCAAGTAACGCAGTCCCTGTCCATGTAGGGTATTATAGGTCAGCAACGCAACCTTGAAGATGATCCTCCATCACACCAGCAGCCAATGCAATCCACGCAGCACAGGCGTCACATGGCAAGATCTTAGCTGCCCTGTCAACAACCTGGCCGCTGCATTCTGCACCAACTGCAGGCAAAAGAGATCCACCCCTGGTAACCCTAAGAATAGAGCATTGCAGTAGTCAAGATGAGAGAACACAAAGGCATGAACCAACACAGGAAGATCATCGGGTGGAACAAGGTGCTTCATCCAGGCGATGTTCTTCAGATGGAAAAATGAGGACTTGACAACAGCTGACACCTGTGCTTTAAGCGTCAGTTCATTGTCAAGCACAGCCCCCAGATTCTGCACCTTTTCAGAAAGTCTCAACTGGTCACCCTCCAGCACCAGGCTGGGCGGTTGCCCAGGAGTCAACTTCTCTACCTGGTGGCCAAGGTCCACCACCAACACCTCAGTCTTACCCGGATTTAGTTTCAACCAGTTAGAAGTCATCCAGTCCTGAATCTCAGCAAGGCAGTTGTTAAATACTGAGACAGCACTAATCTGTTTGGGTTGGCAGATGGCAGTAGCTCTGACAGTGGTGGGACACAAGGTTGAGGAGGAAAAATACAAGGGTAAGACCATTGAGAATTGGCAAGGGGGCTTTATCATCTACAATGTGTTGGTATTGGAGAAGCAGCCAGAGCTAGCCATCCCCTAGCTGATGTACATGTCCATCATCAGAGATGCGTAAAAAGCAAAATGAGGGTACGGATGACTCAAATTTGATGAGTCTTTCCAGAAGAGAATGGCAGCAAAACAGGATCTGAGGTGGGATTGCACCCACTCGGAGTTGTAGGTGAGGACCCTCTCTGGGTAAGGGAACAGGGCTGGGGGAGAGCAGGTGAGGAAGCACTCTCTGGCTGTAAGGGCCAAGACCTGTCTGGGCTTTAACAAGGCCACGTGCACCTGGAGCAGCTGTAAGTTCCGGCATGTCTGTTCAAAATGCGGGGGATTGCACCAAGTCTCCAGCTGACAGCAAGGGGGTGACAAAGTGGGACTGACCGGGGGTCAGTACTATGAATAGTCCTTTCAGGGCACCCAGGGGGGCAGGGCAGGGGGATGAAGGGACAGCCACAGGGGGCAGCACCACGCCTCCAACAGCTGGCATTAGCAAAGAGCATACACCCATTTCCTTAAAGATAGTGGAGGAGTGGACTGCAGACTACTCAATAAGGGAACAGCGGAGCTGCCAGAGAAGGTTTCTGGGCAAGTTTTCTGCTGAGTTTTCAAGGGGGGGTAGGCAGAGATGTGGGCTAAGAATCCCAGGCCAATAAGGGGAAAGAAGGGGATAGTAGGGGCCCAAGATTGGAAAGGAAATCAAGGTGGGCTGGGTTGAGGGACCACTTGGGGTTCCCCCATGCATGCATTTCTGAATCTACCCATTAGGAATAGTATCCAAGAAGGTAGATGGGGAATTCCACCTGATCCTCCACTTATCCTAACTTGAAGGCTCGTCAGTGAGTGACGGCATACCAGGCCACCTGAGGGTGGTGTCATATGCCTCACTGGAACAGGCCATAACACTGATCAGGGCAATCAGATGGGTGTGGTTGGTGAAGACTGACATTGAGTTGGCATTCTGACTGCTGCCCATCAGGCCAGTGGATTGGGACATGTTGTGTTTCCAATTCAGAGGGAACATTAATTTTGCCAAGGCCATGTCATTGGGGTGCTCTGTGGCATGTTCTACCTTTGAAGCATTCAGCACCTGGGTACAGTGGGTATTCTGGGCCAGGTATGGACACAGGAGGGTAGTGCATTACCTGGATGATTTTCTTCTCATCAGAGAGTCAAGAGAGCAGGTGTGGGGGATGTTGCAGGATTTTGAAGAGATGTGCCAGTGTATAGGGATACCACTGGCACAGAGCAAGATGGAGGGCCCCGCCCAGAGATTAGAGTTCTTGGGCATAGAGGTGGACACGGAGGAGGGCTATTTTAAGCTTTCTGGGGTAAAAGTGGCATGCCTTTAGGGCCTTCTGGCCCAAGTGATGGGGAGGAGGAGGATGTCGCTGATACAAATGCAACAACTGCAAGGCCATCAGCCCAGGCAGGGCATTCACAAGGAGTCTGGGAAGGGCCACAGGGAAGGCTAAGCTGCTGCACTATTGGGTAGATGTGTCTAAAGGGCTACAGGAGGACTTCCAAGTATGGGAAGAGTTCCTCAACAGCTATAATGGGATGACTTTCTGGCAAGATGAGTGGGAGTGGAATACGGACTTGGAGTTATTCATGGATGCCTCACGCACCCTGGGGATGGGGGCATACTTCCAAGGGGAATGGATGTCAGAAGCATGGCCAGTGCAGTGGAAAGAGTTGGGGGTATTGAAGGACATTACATTTTTGTTGATATTCCTGACATGGGTGGCCATGGAAGTGTGGGGCACTAGTATGAGGGGGAAGTGAATCCTGTTTTGATGTGACAACAAAGGGGTGGTGGAGGTTATTAACAGGTAAGGGGTGAGGACAGAGATGGTAGGCAGGCTGCTGAGGTGCATGGTTTTGTTGGGGTTGCAACTGAATCTGTCTTTTAAAGCTCAACATATTGATGGGCTGTGGAACGAGTTGTCTGACAGTCTTTCCTGTTTATAGCTTGGAAGATTTCGGGAGCCGAGGCCACAGGCAGTGACACACAGGACCAGGATCCCGGACCAGTTGTGGGAGGCTGGAGGGACACTCCAGGGTGCTGTACCAGGGCTCATGGTCAGCAAACACATTGAGGGCCTACAAAGCAGGGTGGTTGAAATTTCAGGAATTTAGAAGGAAGCACGGATGAAGCATGGACAAACCAGCCCGGGGTGAGCAGCTAAGGAGGTTTGTAGTGGAGAAATAGGAAGAAGAGCTGGCCCACACCACAGTAGTGGTTCACCTGGCAGGCATCAGTTGGGTGTGCCAGGACAGGTGCTGGCCTGATATACCAGCCACCAGGACAATAAAAAGGATGGTTGCAGGTTGGCAGAGGGGACAAGTGGCTAGGGTGGATGGGATGCACCCCATAAGAGGGTGGTTGCTCAAAAAAATATTAGGGGCAACTCAGCAGGTGTGGTCCTCAGCCCAAGAGGCGGTCCTATTCTGGGCCATGTTTGGGGTGATGGCAGCTAGGGCATTCTGGGTGGGGGAAATGGTGGCCCCAAGGAAAACAGCTGCAGTGCAGGCTCTGCAGCACAGGGATGTTATGTGGGGGACAGGATGGGGAAGTCATTAACCTGGCCAGGTCCAAAACAGACCAAAGGGGGAGGGGAACCAAGGTGTCATTGGTGAGGCAACCACAGTCCACCAGTTGCACAGTGAGTGCACTGGAGGCATATGGGAGCACCAGAGGAAGGACTGGGGACCTTTTTCTGACATGGGGGTGGTTCCTCGGCCACCAGTTTTCAGGTGGCAGAGGTACTCAGGAGGGCTCTGGCCTTCATTTGGGAGGATCCAGGTGAATTTGCCCCACATGTCTTTCAGATCAGGGCAGCCACAGAGGCAGCAGGAGAAGGGGCTGCAGTGGAAGAGGTAAAGAAGGTTGGGTGCTGGAAGTCCAGCTGCTATTTGAGGTATGTCAGGTGTTGATAACATCAACTCACACTGTTTATCTTGTTTCCATGGCAGGTTCCAAGAGGAAAATTTGGATAGTGGTGCACTCTTTATCTATTGGACAGAAAGGTTTGCGGTCACCACTTCCAGAGGAGCAGAACTGAGATATAATACCAAGCACACCAGGGTTCTATGGAAAGGCATTAGGGGCATGAGGTGGGCATAGCTTCTGCCACTAATGGAGGAGTTGAGGTTGCAATGGGGCACACCTGATTGCATTATCATACACTTGGGGGGCAGTGACTTGGGAAGCCTGTCGTGGAGGAACTGGGGAGGAACATCCTGGGGATTTGGAAAAGATTAAAGGGTGGTTGCCGAGAGTGACAATCGGCTGGTCCAACATCACCTCCCAGAGGGTTTGGAGGGGGGTCAGATATGTAAGGCTAATCAAGAAGGTAAGGTAGCAGCTGAATAGAAGGATAGCAAAGGCGGTAATTGAAATGGGGGGAGTGTACCTGCAGCACAAGGACATTTTCTTCAACCAGGCTGTGGTGTAAAGGTTGGATGGGGTACATTTGTCAGAATTTGACACATATCAATTCCTGAAGCCAACTGGGGAGCTAGTGGTAGAAATAGCCAAAAAAGATTTGAGATACTATCCCACAAGGGGGGAGCCCCTCCATCCATAGCAGGCTGGAGGAGGGGCAGTGGAAGAAGGAAAGGAGAAGCAGGGGGAAGGAAAAGGGAGGAGGAGGTAGGATACATGGGCTGGGGTCAAGGAACCCAGATGTGGTGTAAAAGTGGGGTGATAGGTCCAGGCGCTGGATTCAGAAGTGTCCAGGCCTGGAGGGCGAAAGCCCGGATAGGTGGAACCAGCCTGGTTCTGGTGTGGAGGAGGGGGCTAGATTCACAGTGTCTGGACCCTGGAAAGTCAAGATGGATGAACAACCAGAAGAAGGAAAAGGCCAGAATGAGGACATTTGAATGAATTATTATTGTGTGGTATTCTGAAGTATTAACACTTGAGATGTAAATAATCTTTGTGCCAAAATAAATATTGCCAATGAGCAACCAACAGTAAGTAAGTGTAGCATCCATCAGTCCTGGGAGGGGTTCAGGGGAGAATTGGGCTTGCTATTAAAAGGCAAGCCAAGTTGTCTGATGACCCTGCCAGGAAGGAGCAAAAAGGGAGGGGTGGGAGGGGAAAGGGGGAATAGCAGGTAAAAGGGGAGGTGCCAGTGACATCACCAAGACAGGTGATGTCACTGGCAGGATAAAATGACAAGGTGATGCCAGAGCCCCAGTGATTGACTTGGGTGGAGCTTCAAGGGGTCCTGAAAAGGGGACCTGGGGAGAGTATATTAGGCCAGGACACAGGTAGGATGACCTCTTTTTGCTGGGATTCCACATCCACCCACCCTTACTAAAGAAGGCAATGGAGGGCATGTTTGGAACAGAAATAGGTGGAGGGCAGAGTGTGTGCCCTGGGCCCGGGGCAGGGGGCCAGTGTGGTTGGCTGTGGGGAGGCAGCTGCAGGCCTGGTGGGCTAAGTCATAGCTCCCTTGATGGGATGGGCAGCAAGGTCCAAAGATGGCAAGTGAAAGAAGGAAAGGGGGAGTGAGGGGAAGGAAAATGGGGGAAGGGGTAGGATACACAGGCTGGAGTCAAGGAACCCAGACATGGCGTAAAAGCAGGGAGGGGGGATAGGTCCAGGCATTGGATTCACAAGTGTCCGGGCCTGGAGGGCAAAAGGCCAGAAAGGTGGAAACAGCTTGGTTCTGGTGTGGACGAGGGGGCCGGATTCACAGTGTTTGGACCCTGGAAAGTCAAGATGGATGAACAATCAGAAGAAGGAAGAGGCCAGAATGAGGACATTTGAATGAATTATTATTGTGTGGAATTTTGAAGTATTAATACTTGTGATGTAAATAATCTTTGTGCCAAAATAAATATTGCCAACGAGCAACCAACAGTAAATAAGTGTAGCCTCCATCATTCCTGGGAGGGGTTCAGAGGACAAAGACTAATGTGGTTTTCGGTTCTCACCAACATTCACATCCTGGAATTCCCTACTTTCCCATATAGCAATAGCCAAGTGTTCAATTGCAAGGGCAAAAATAAGAAGGGATAATGAGCACCTCTGTCTGGTTGCCTGCTGCAACTGTATAGTTGGTGAGAGATTACGATTGGTTTGGACCCTTGCCACCCGACTGGATTAAATAATATTAACCCATGCTTTGAATCATTATCCAAAGCCAAATGTTTGTATAACCAGTTTTATATTGTCCCATTCAATTCTGTTGAACACTTTTTTAGCATCCACAGTAACAGTGATAAATCTTGACATTTGTACTTTTCTAGAATGTTAAGTGTTTTTCTAATATTAATTTTTAACATACGACCCTTAATAAAGCCATTTTGGCCATAGTGTATAATATTAGGCAATGCTTTCTCCAATCTAGTGCCAAGGATCTTTGCCAAAATGTTGATGTCAGAATTGATTAAATATATTGATCTGTTTGACCCTTGGTTCAGCAGATCCTTATTTCTTTTTTTTAAATAATAATATCCTGGCCTCAACAAAGGAAGGGAGGAGCATACTGGTCTCATAAATATGATCAAACAGAACTTTCATGTGGTTGATCATTTAAGATGTGCAGTTTATAAAATAAATTTGCAGGCCATCAGGGCCTGGGGCCTCACCTGAATGTAGATTCTTGATGGCTTGTCTAATTTTATCAATAGAAATGTCTGCATCTAATATATCATTTTGTGTTTGTGTAACCATAGGAAAAGTTATACTAAACATAAATCTTTCAATATCTACTAAGGAATCTGTATGTTCTAATTTATACAGTTGCTGATAATATTGAAAAAAATCATTTATTAATGGAGGAAAGTCTATGATTTGCCCTGCTGCATCTTGGATATTTATGGTATCAATCTGTTCTTGCTGTACTTTTACTTCCTAGGCCAATGTTTTATTTTGTTTGTCTTCCATAATATACTATCTACTTCTGGTAAACATTATTTGTTTCTCTGCTTCCTTGGATGCCAGTTTATTATATTCATTTCTTAAATTTAATAAATCTTGCAAATCTTTTGGATTATTATTTCTAATGTGGGAACATTCTTTAGTTGATATTAATTGTACTAATTCTGAATTTTTTTCTGGCTTTTTCAGTTAATGTTAAACGTAGTTACAGCCCCCTCTTAAAAAAGCTTTAAAAGTATCCCACCAGATGGCTGTGGTGGTCATATCTAGATGGTTATATTGAAAAAATATTTCCATTTCTGCTTTTTATACATTCATAAAACATTTTATGTTTTAATAATATGGGGTCCAATTTAAATGATCCAACAAGCGGAGTGCCCACATTTACAGTTTCTAATATTATGGGAGAATGATCTGAAATAACAATATTTTATATATATAATATCTTTAATTTAAAACACAATAGAGCAAGATCCAAGAAGAAATCTAACTTAGAATAATTTTGGTATAGAGGTGAAAAAGAGTCTTTCATATCACTAGGATCCTAATGTCCCATGGGTCAATAAGATTCAAATCCTGCATGAATTGCAACACTTTATTTGAAGCTGATGTCAGTTTATCAGATTGCATTGTAGATCTGTCTAGTACTGGATTTAGAATTAAATTAAAATCACCAGCCATGATATATGGGGATGAAAAAGTGGCCATTTCTAAAAACACCTCATTGATGAAGGTGGGGGAGTTCTCATTCTGCCCACAGATGCTCACCATTATATATTTATTCCCTTGCATAGCTATTTCACAGATAATATACTTACCATATGTATCCAGGATGGATTTGCACATAGAGATACCCGGATTTCTCTTAAACATTATGGATACCCATCTGGAATTATTTTTATATGGGGCATTGACCACCGACCCCCATTTTTTAATATAATAGGTAAAATCATCTTGCAAAAGTTGGATCTCTTGAAGAAAGATGCAATTAACTGCATTTTATCTGTATGGAGATGAGTAACCACTTTGTCTTCAAAAATAAATCAAACCTATATTAACATTGAAAGAATAAGAACTTAAGGTGCTGGTGGTGGGTGTTAATGTAAATGAAGGAGAAATTATTTTGTTTGGATAGGGAGGGAAGGGACTATGGGGTAATACAGCTAAGTGAAAGGAGGGAGAGAGGATGAGAGGGAAAAAAGGGAAAAATGAATATATAAAGGAAGATGCACAAGGTATTTTCAAATGAGTAGTGGGATTTTTTTTTCTTCCCTCTCCCCAAATGTCTTCTTCCTATGTCTTTGTCCATTTCTCCAGCTTAAGGAGTAAAAGCTTAGTTGATACTCTGGGACTATTTGATGGCAAATATGATGTTTTTATAGGTTTCACATCTTTGATATTGAGGGTTTCAATAGTTGCAGTCTTTCTTATGATCACACGGGGGAGGGAGTGCCCTGGTTGGAAGATGAGTTTCAGTTGACCTAAAATGGTCATTAGGGTAGATACAATGTTGGTGGGGTGGTTGGGGTGTGTCACACATGCATGCACTTTCTGTATGGCTGTTCACTAATTGGCCTGACCTTTTTTTGGGTATCTCCAGGTCATATTAGGAAGAAAATAATTAGATATAGATTCTGCAATCAGGGGTAAATCCCAGATTAATGAAGCAATTATTGACAGCCAAAACATGTTGGGACACAAGGGAGGGTGGGGGTGGTTTAGAGTTCGGGTATATAAAATAGCTTTTCACTTCATTGATGGTTTAAAAGGTAGGGAGGGACGCTATTATTTAGCCACAGAGTTTTAAGCAGCAACGAAAAATAAACCGTGGATTTTTACAGATTTAAATATAAATGTAAGGGTTTCCAGTATGATGTTCATACCATTAAAAGTCAAACACTTTTCAGTTAGCAACATCCAACATTGACAGTATAAGAAAAGAAAAGCTATCATGTGCAACTGTGTACACCATACCCACATTGTACAACCAAAATTTAGACCCACCTTCACCCTGAGGCAGCAGCACAGAAGCTATCATCTGTCAACCTCTGGACCTTTTAAAGGGAAACACTTAGCACCAAGGGCACCACACTCCAGTGTGGGGCTGGTACCAATGTGCATTTAGTGTTTAAAAATGTTTTGGTTTACTTACGGTTTATTGTAGTGCAGTAGATTGTATCAGACCAACTCTGTTTCATTCTAGACTGACGTCTTCTGTTACTACAAATCCCAGAATCCCCTGCAGCTGGCAACAGAGTAGTAGAGAGCAGTGGGAGATTCAATAACCTACAGTGCATATTAGAGTTTGTATACTGTATCTCTGAACTTTACTAGCCTAGCTGTCTTCCCTGGGTTAAATACAAATACAGAGGACTGTGCTTAGCCCCTGGAGAAAAGCACACCCAGAAAACATCTGATTGGACAGTATAAAAGATAAATGAACATTTTAGCCTAGAACTAAGCATAATTAGTCTGATACAAGCTAGTATACTACAATAAACAGAATGCACATTGGCACCAGTCCCACACTTGAATGTAATGCCTTTTTGTGTTGCCTGTCCCCCTTTGAAACAAAGGGATTCCCAACCTATGCAGATGACAGGAGGTTATAGAGGACTTCAGAGTCAAGCACCCCTGTAGGAGGTGGTCTTGCCCCTTCCCCAATGTTTTTCTGTGAGCTTATGCAGTGTATGGTTCTCTGTTAGCAAGGTGTGAGGAGTTAATTTTGTTAGTACTCTAAAAATAGTACATTATTGGGGCAGAGCCCACATGCTGTAGTATTGCTCTGCCTGTCTTGCATTCCATTAGATCTGGACTACCTTCCAAACTGTATTTGATGTTTCAGGAAAGTCCAGTGTTTTAAGACCCCTATGTAACCATAGAACAGAAAAAACTGTAACAGCCCCAGTCAGTTTCTGTGATCTATCCAAGGTGTGTGTTGCAAACTGGTGGATCACTTAAAGTGTAACTCCTTTAAGTATGAACATCCTAGTCCTCCTACACATCGATTTCCTGTTCCAAAGTTCTGGGGAGGTGTGCCTAGCATTTGGAGGGCATGAGGAGGGCTCTGAGCAGTTACAATATGCATCTCTCAGTGAAGTGTCAGGGTGGAGCCCTCTTGCTATGTAGGAGGAGTCTGTGGGTCATGGGTGGGGATCAGAACTTGATCACCTCAACTGTGTTCTCAATGAGGTACCTCTGAAGTATTAAGGAGAACATGAGAAACTTGTTTATGGGATACACAAGCAATAACACATGACAAGGTGTGGGTTATGGCCTGTTAAGAGCATGCCCACATGCATTATAAGGCATGAGGTACTTGTGCCGAGTGTCTTTTGCTCCTGGGCATGTTTTTATCAGACCATAACCCACACCTAGGAGTGTGTTATTGCGCTTATGAAATGGGCTCCCAGTAAAGACCTCAATTAAAAAATGCATACACAAAGTGTATGTAAAAAAGTAAAAATATTTGCTCAGCACAAAATAAAAAGTTGTCCCTGTCCTTGTGTTTCACTGGATCTTAATTTTTTATGGGAGGTTGGTGTGTCTGAACTGCTCTCCCAGCTACCCACACACCTGATCCTGGCATACATTTTAAAGAAATACTTAAAAATACTTATTAAAAAAAATCTGGTTGATCTTGCTATTTCCATACAGTGTTAGGAAAGAAGCAGTTTCAGTTCTGACAGTGTGACCAAGTGCTGTTAGTACTGTAACATGATATAGTATATGGTTACACTTTGTTATGTATTAAAATCAGCCTGCTCAAAATCCTTGTTAAGCACATTCTAAACCATTATGCGCATTCTAAAGTGTTGTTATGAGCATTCCAAATGGTTGTTATGCACAGTTCAAAGGTCATACAATTTTAAATTTCTAATTTATTCTACACCTAGCTACTTACTAACCACCTAGTGCCCAAAGGCATACCTTTTACCTTTCAAAAGTCTGAACATTTTATTTTGACATGTGAGTGGAACAAAGAAATGGAAAGATTTATTTTTTCACTTCAGTGGGGGTCTGTCACTCTAGTGTAAAAAAATATATACTATAAACAATAAAATATGGTCAACCACACACAACTCAGTATGTGTTTCCATCTTAGGGTTGAGAAGACAGCATGGACATCTCGAGCTTCACTCTCGAGGTTCATATGCTGTCATCTCAATCCCTCAATGGAAACACAGCCTTGTTAGGTATGGTTGCCCATACATTATTCTCTATGTGCTGTCAGATATTTGGAGTAAGATACTGTGTGCTCAAAATGTTTGAAATGTGTGTATTTTATTTAGCTTTACTCTGTTTTCTTTAACAGAAGGTGTTGACAATTGAAAACCCGGATCGAGCAAGTCCACAGTTGAGAGAAGTAGGTAGAACTCCGAGTGAGTGGTGTTATAGCAACACACACTCATGGTTGGTCTCATCTTTGTAGTCTCAGCAGCAGACAGCTTCAGTTAAAGAAAATACATGTAAAGATCTGAAAAATAAACACATTGTTGATGTTGAGTTTAGTTTTTGTGTGCTGTCATGGACGGGGAGAGGTTGGTGTGTGAGCTGGAGAATGGAGATTTAAAATGGTGGAAATGGACTGGAGGCTCATTCCTGGGCATGATTTCAAATACTGGGAGTGAGAGCTGCACAGTTGCTAGGCAGAGCTGGGCCAGCATAAAAAAAGTAGATGAAGGTACTAAATATGAAAACTTTGTTATCGTGGGGTGAAGGGTTCAGGACATATTCCATGGTAAGTTTCCTGTTTCTCTGTCACTGGCACTGTTCTCCCAATGCAGTGGTTGTGGTTCTGTCAGATACCCACTTAGGAGCTGGATCGAGAGAGTGGTGGCATGGACTGAGTTGTCCGTTTGCTGCATTCTGCTTGGTACACTTAGTGCTGGCAGGCAGGTTACATCCTGATAAGGACACTGCTGAAAATGACTTTCAGACAATCAAGATTCAGAATTTCTTTTGCCCATTATATAATTGTAAATATCTTTTAGTTACAGTTATTTATTTGACAGTGCTGCAGTTGAACAAACCTCTTGGTTATATGCTTGCATATGGGCAAGGTTGTTTCTTTAATGGTGCTGTGGGGTACTTTTCAAGCCTGCCAGTTCCCACACTGGATTGCCCAGCTCCTTTTTCACTGTTTACTCAAGTAGGTCTGGGAGGTTTATTCCCTGCATAATTAGGTACTTGGATGCTGACAATAGGTCCTAGGTGCATATAGCACTACAATAATAGCACAGAAAGAACTGCATTCTGGAAAGTGTGAAAGGAATTAGAGTGACAGAGGTTTAATAGCAGTTGGGAATTACCACTACCGCTGTTGCTCTGTGCTGTAAAAGAGAAAGGGTGAAGTAGCTGTGTGGTCTGATGGCTAGCCAAGCTGCTCCCATGGTGGAATGGCTAAGGCACCAGCACATGGCAGGGACAGATACCTGGGACCATGTTTTGGTTCCCCAAAGGTCTCCAAGTATTACAACTTTTGCATGTGTTCTATTTTTACACAAAAAATAATCATTTTACTCTGAGTTTCTTCACTTCCCCAAAGTCCACACCCCCTCGAAGTTTGTTATCTTTAGTCCAGGGGTGTGGGGGTTGCAGGTGGCAGAGCCTGACACAAAAAACAAAGAAACAACCATGAGTGCACTGTTTTTGGTGGTGTCAGTGTTTTTCCCCCATGTTGTTACTGCGCATGCTGTTCTCCTTGTGGCATTGATTGTCACGCTGTTTTTGAGATCGACAGTATGACCCCATGCCCTGACAATAAGAAGTCATACTGTAAATTCTCAGCTCTTTCTAAATAGCAACCACCAGTTTAGTGGGCCATCTCAATTGCCCCATAATGCCTTTTTCTTTCAGTAATTTTATTATGTGGTGGACTTTCTTCCTTTTGGTCAACATAGCTGGAGGGAAGCCTTGCTCCACATAGACTCAATGGCCACTGAGGTTAAGGTCCTTTTGTGACCCTAACATTGTAGACTATTAGTTATTTGATAGGATATTTTAAAAACATTATGATTATTGATGGTGGAGATGATCCATGCTTCACTTGGGCCCAGTGCCTGGTGGGTTTGCTCATCTCCAAGTCAAAAGTCCTCAGCCAGCTGTAATACTTGTTTGAGCCAATTCATATGGAAGCCTGGAAAATGCTATTGGGAGAAGCATGAGAACCACACCTCCCTTTGTAGGAAGTATGATGCTATGGAGACCTAAAAGGACCAAAATTGTGCAGCCCAAACTTGAACACTTTTTCTTATGGAAAAACAGACTGATTTTTTTCTTAAAGTAAAACCAACACACTTTTTCTTAAAGTGAAATAGACAAACCTAATGTAATATACAAAACATTGGATGAAGTATATAAAACATTGGATAGGTTAGTAGAAGATATTCATGAATTATCACCATCTCAGGGTCAAAAAAGCTCATAAAGCCACTCATCATTTGGGCTCATGGCTTTATGGCTTGTTTGACACCTCAATGGTGATATTTTCTTATTGATTACTTATTACTCTCCTATCAGATATGATAGATAGATAGATAGATAGATAGATAGATAGATAGATAGATAGATAGACAGACAGACAGACAGATAGATATTATACAGGTAAATAAGCCCTTTTATGTGAAACCTTGATCTTTGCACTTTAATAACTCTGCTCCCTTTTAACTAATTTGAAAGACATTTGGTAGTCATAGAGTCCGGATCAGGGACTCTGGTTCCTAAAAATATTGGTCAGGATTTTCCAATGGCTTAGATCACTGCAAGCCCTGGGTGCGCCGATGATAGGGTACATGGAGCTTGCAGCAATCTAATGGGATTTTCTATCCTATGCAGCAATTGCCACAAGTTAGACTAACTGTTTCTGTTCTAACTTGTGGCAATCCTGGGATTTTTGGGGGTTGAGCTTGCTCCAGATATTTGGCACAAGCCGCTGTTAGGGTTGCCACCTTTGGATGAGGCAAAACCTGGATCCTAAGCCCCGCCCCTAGCCCCACCCCTTTTCATGAGTTATCATGCATTGATCCTCCTAGAAAGCCATTTGTTATATCAATAAAAGATAACACTTAAAGTAGCAGTTCAACAAAAATGTGAACATGCTGTACCATAGCTGTAAAAGTTATTTTCCTAGGTTCTTCCTAGTTATTTATTTACTTATGTATTTATTGACATTGGTTTACCAGATAAACACACAGAGATAAAATAAATCTAATTTACATACATAATCTGAGGGGAGACACGGGAAATAATGTAAGCAGCATACAACAGTATACATGGTATATAATAATGCATAAAGAAATTGTTTCCAATAATGTGCACTTTATCTTTTTCTGTCTCCACTTCCTTTTCATGTCCACAGTACTATTTCAAAGCCAAAGAAGTGACCATACTTTTTTCTTGAAGAAAAAAAGCAATTTAAAGCATTTAAAAAAGCATACACTCTGTTGGAGATGAAAATGTTTACCAGCAAATGAAAGTGGAAGCCAACTAGCTCTGTTACTGTTACAAAAGGTGGGGGCAGCTGTACTGCTATGCCATTTTAAGATGCAGTGGAAAAGATTAGGTTAAGTAAGTGCTAATGGTGTTAATGGCCATACTTTACACCTCCCATGTTGACTGTTTTCACAAACAAAGGGCTATATTAACAACAGAACTTGTTTTGAACCTGGATATATAGCTGAAACAATGAATGATATGGCAAAATATGTTTTAAAAGTATGTGAGCACTCAGAATGGCTCAAAAACCTGACTAGAACAGAGCAAAACCGGATTACCTGATAGGAACCCCGAAAACCTGATCACCAGGTAAAAAACCTGACCGGTGGCAGCCCTAGCTGCTGTAAATCATGAAAACTGTTGCAATTGCACCCGAGATTGTGAAATTGGGTGCAATTATGGTGACAGGGTTTGGCACACTGGCAGAACCTAAGTGTCATGTCACAGTGCTTGGCACAAGCCTTGAGCCATGCTTTGAAAATCTAGCCCACTGAATTAAGCAGTTTGGGAGGGGGCAAAGTTACAGAGGAGCAAAATTGCTACAATTCACCCAAATGAACAACTGTTTCTCTCTCCTGTAGTTAAAATGCTGTTTTTTTAATCTGAAACTTACAGGTATGATAAAGTCTAATCCAAGGTACATGCATCCACTAGCTTAAAGTTTAAAAAAACTGTTCCGTTTTCTAAGCAGGTTCAGTTTAAAATGTGAACATTCTAAGAATAGCTGGATGTTTGCATTTGTGGAAACCAAGGAACAAAAATCACTTTATTTACTCAAAAATCACTTGCAAATGTTTTCACTAACCATATTTTTCAGTGACATGAGAATCACTTTCATGAGAATTGCATTTACGATGCAATAGTGAAACATACAAAAGTGAGAAATTTGGTAGTAAAAACCACAAAAGGAAAAATAATATCTTTGAAAAACTTCATAATTTTAAAACTTCAAACTTGTAAAAGTGTGTACATTGACTGTTCCTGGGCCCTGTGCTTTAATACAACTACAGATACAAATGAACTGGCCGCTCAGAGCCCTGGGCCAGGGGAAGAGTTTATCTTGCTGAAGTGCTGTAACAGATGCAGATGCCCAGGGCACCAAGATATGAAAACATGGGGCTGTTCATGGGGCTGCAGAAGCACAGGGCCCTTGGGGCCCTATGTCTGCAATTTTAGTCAGCTGGAAGCACATAGCCATCTGGACCATGCACCAAGGGAAGATTCCATCTGGGCCCTGCACTTCTGCACAGCTATGGATGCAAATGTTCAGGGCCCATTGGGTACTGTGCCAAGAGAATATGCCTCCTCACTATATAGTTGTAACCACCCAGTCCCCTGGGATTACTAGAATACCCTCAGTATCAGTACTAGGCAGGGAGAGGTAGCTGGTGATTAACTGGTTAAATGGCTTTTCACCTGCTCACTATTTTGTTTACTTGGCTTCAGCTGAGATGGAAGTGATGAGCTTATTTGGAACTCTAGCATCGGCATAAGCCTTTGCCAGTTGTAAGGAGGGAGTTTAGAATCTTGAGACAAAGGTCAGTGTGAGTTGTTGTTGGAAGTGAGAGGAGTGAGAACTGCTCAATTGAGGGCTCTGAGTAGGGCCCTGCTTTCTCATCTAGACCTAGTAATTCTCCAGCCTGGCGAGAGAAGTGGTAGAAACTGTTGTCTGCAGCATGACCTCATGATTTTCATCCCTGGAGAGATGAAAAGGACTGCTAGTGGATGAATCCAAGGGGTAAACCCATTTTTGATCCAGGATGTTTTGAAAGATCTAACAGTGAGTATGATCTGACTTTTGCTGCAGAAAGCAAGTACCTGTGCTGTCGTGTTCTCTCACTAAAAGGGAAATGCACAACTTTTCTGTTCAGAAGTGTGACACTGTTCTCATTTAAAGTTGGCTGAGGTGTGTGATGTCCAGAGGTATGACTATATTACATTGTTCAGGACTTTAGTTCTTCCGCTACCAGTGTAGTGATTTAAATGTTGGATGCCAAAGTTCATTCAATTAAGTATTTTTCCAAAGTGTTTTTTTCAAATGTTTAAGGTGTAACTCTGAAAGAATGGCTGAGTATGGATTTGGGAGCAAAGGGTGGGCAGACCTCCCATATAGAGTAACTAGTTCAGGACTAACAGGTTCAGTAAGGGTGCCTGGTTGCTTTAGACATAAGACCAATGTCTGAAGAGGATTTTGCCCCCTGAAAAGGATTGTGCTAGTTATTAGCAAAATGTATGTTCAGGTGTGGCCAATACCACTAGAAGCAATTTCAGTTGTGGCCAGTGCCACTGGAAGAAATGTTAAATGTCCTATGCTATATGGGAATATAAGATGCAAGTATCCTGTCAGTAAATGTGGTTTCAGTTGTGGTCAGTGCCACTGGAAGAAATGTTCAAGGTCCTATGCTATATGGGAACACAAGTGCAAGATGTTCAATATCCTACAGTGTGGGAATACAAAGAGTTTTCTGTCAGATACAGTTGTTTTGTTGTTCTGCATATTCCTAGTGCCATGATGTGTACACCTTGGGGGTGCACCCTTGCTTTAGAGAATATCTTTTGGACTAAAGTCACACTCTAGAACCCCAACTATGATTTGGAAAGTTACATTATTACTTCCTGTGTATGGAGTTACTGGGTACCCCTCCAGAAGTGTAGATCTAGCATAGTCCTAGCAAAAAGTTCTCTCCTCAGGACCTGGTTTTGTAAATACCAAATAGGTTAATTTGCTTTTGTACACCCCACCCCTTTGCTCTCTAGAGTAATTAGCCTGGTATACATTCCCAAAGATAGGGATGGTACCAATTGTTTAAATATGTTCTGAGTGTCTGTGCTCAGTTAAGGGTGCCAGGAGTAGATAACTGCATAAAGTAATGGGGGGTGGTACATAGTTACTTGTTTTTTTCCCCACTAATGTACCTTTCTGTAGCAATATTTTCATTTTCATAACATTAACTACTAAATGTTTCACTTTATAACCTCTTCACTAGCAAACATTTTCCCTTACATGAAATTCACTTTCCTGAGAATAACCTTTGTGATGTGGTAGTGAAACATATGGAAGTGAAAAATTCAGTAGTGAAAATACAGAAGTGAAAATGTTGTTATTGAAAAGTATGTTAGTAGAAAAAAACAAGTAAACATATGGTGAAGAGTATTCTGTGCATTAATAACTCTGCTCCCATTCAACCGATTTGCCCCAAATTATGCAGGCATGGAGTCAGGGCAAGGATCTCTGGATCCTGAAAATTTTGTTTCAATCGATTTGAGGAAACAAAGTTACTGAGGTGCAAAATTGCTAATATTAACCCAAATTAAGACTTTTTTTGCTGTCCTGTAACTAAATACATTTTTTAAACCCAAAATTTACAGGTTTTTGTCTAATCAAAGGTAATCACTTTCACAAGTTTGACATTTTAAAATGGTTCCTTTTCAAAGCATGCTCTGTACAAAAAAAGAACATTTCAAGAATAGCTGTATTACTGTGTTTGTGAAAAGTAAGAAATAAAAATCACTTTAATCACTCCAAAATCACTTTAAAAGATTTTCACTAATGTGAGAATTACTTTAATGAGAATCACTTTTGTGATATGGTAGAGAAACATAAAGTAAAAGTATTGATAGCAAAAAATATGAAAATGAAAAGAATTTTACAAAAAAATTACATAGTCTTGAAACTTCAAACTTGCAAAAGTGTTTACCTTGGCTGTCTATGGACCCTGCACTTCTGACAGGCCACAGATACAGATGAACAGAGCCCTCAAGGCCCTGCTCCAGTGGAAGAATCTGTCTGGACTTGGTGTAGTTAGGGTTGCAGATGCACAGTACTCCAAGACAAGAATCTGTAGGGCCATCCATGGGGTTGCAGAAGTGCAGGATCCTCTTGCCCTGCTTTCTTTGCAAATACAGATGCAGAGAAACAGGGCAATTTTGGCCCTGTGCCAAGGGAAGAGTCCATTCAGGCCCTGCCGTTTTGTGATGCTATGGATGCAGATGCACAGGGACCTCTGGGCCCTGTGCAAACAGAAGAAGCATCTTCAATATGTAGTTACTTTTTTCCACTAGAATACTTTTCAATAACATTATTTCCACTTATGCATTTTTGGCTACATAATTTTTCAGTTTTAAAAGTTTTCACTAATGAACATTTTTCACTTTCGTGAGAATCAATTTTGTGAGAATTGTTTTGTGATGCAGTAGTGAAATGTGCAAAAGTGAAAAATTCAATGTGAAAAATCTGAAAGTGAAAATACTGTTACTGAAAAGTATATTAGTGGAAAAAACAAGTAACCACATAATGAAGAGGATACTTGTACCTCAATAACTCTGCTGTCACTCAATTGATTTGTCCAAAAATTGGTAGGCATACAGTCTGGGCCCGTGTCTCTGGATTGAAAAATGTTTGTGACAACTGGTTCAAGGAGGGAAACATTACAGAGGTGCAAAATGCTGAAATTCACTCATAGTAAGACTTGTTTTTGTTCTCAAGTAGTTTTTTTCTTTAAACAGAAACTTACAGGTTTGATAGAATCTGACCCAAGGTACACACTTTTGCAAGTCTGATGTTTCAAAATAATATATTTTTTTTAATATCAGTTACAACTGTCCCATTTTCAAACCATTCTCAGTTCAAAAAATGAACATTCTAAGGACAACTGGATGTTTTTATTAATAGAAACTAAGAAGCAAAGAATTGCTTTCATCGCTAGAAAACCACTTTCAAATGTCTTCACTAATGAAGGTTTTCACTAACGTGAGACTCACTTTCATAACTGCTTTCATGATTTGGTAGTGAAATATATGACAATAAATAATTTGGTAGTAAAAAATATGAAAGTGAAAATAATGCTATTGAACAAAGACATAATTTTAAAACTACAAACTTGCAAAAGCATATACCTTGACTCTCCATGGCTTTGGTGCTTCCCTACAACTACAGATGCAGACAAGCAGGGTTCTCAGGAATCAGTGGGGCTGTCTATGGGGCTACACTTCCATGTGACCACAGATGCAGAAAAGCAGGGCCATCTGGTTCCTGCTTCAAGAGAAGAGTCCATCCAGGCCCTCTGGTTCTGTATAGCTATTGATGCAGACTCACAGGGCCTCTGGGGCCTGCACCAAGAAAAGAATCCTCTTCATTATATAGTTACTTTTTTTTTACTAATATACTTTTCAGTAACATTATTTTCACTTTTGAATGTTTTCACTAATGAATGTTTTCACTGTGTGAGAATTGTTTTTGTGATACAGTAGTGACACCTACAAAAGTAAAAAATTTGGACCAGTGGGCCCTGCATATCTGCAGCCAGATGGACTCATCTCTTGGTGTGGGGTCCAGATGGTCTTGCTTGTCTGCATCTGTAGTCACATGGAAGCACAGTGTCAAGGAGGTCTGCACTTCCACAGTCCCACAGACAGCCCCATGGATTCTTGTCTTGTGGCCCTGCATATCTGTATCTGTAGGTGCATCACAGCCAGACTGTTTCCTTGGCATAGGGCACACAGCACCACTCATAGCCTGAGGAGGGATGGTGCAGTGTTGGCTGCATGGGAAGGAAGGAAGTAACCATATAAGGAAGAGAACATTTGTCTTGGCATGCTGCTAAGAGGGCCCTGAACCTCTGCATCCCTAGCTGCATTGAAGCAAAGGGGCTTGAGTGCCCTTCACATCTTCAGCCAGATGGACTCTTGGCTCTGTGCATTTGCATCTGTAGCCATGTGGAAGTGCAAGGTCCAGAGGGCCCAGTGCTTCTGCAGCCTTCCAGACAGCCCCCCAAATTCTTTGCATTCACAGGCAGATAAATTCTTCCCTTGCTGGATGGCCTTCTGTGAATCTGGATCTGGTCACTTAAATCCAGAAGGGACCTGCATGAATAAGAATACACATCCACTACCATAAATAGAAAGGGACCTCATTGCAAAAAAACATGTTAATGGACACATTAGGGTTGAAGAACTTAAAGAGGACAAAGTAAGTAAATGAAAAACATTAGGTTTGAAGTTTTGGGAGTCTTGGTGAATTGGTTATGTTCCTAGTTGTTGTCAACCCTAATGCCCATCTCCTCCCCTGAGCAAAAAAACACTATACTGTTCTTCACACATGTGGTGAGACATTCTTCTCTACCTCCAAAGTATATATGCTTATGAGGAACTGGCTTGGACCTGTACCATGTGCTTTGCTCAGGATGCTACGGGCTGAGAAAAGGGGTAGACATTAGATTTGACAAACCTAATAAACACCTCACCACTGATTCACCAAGACTCCCAAGGTGCTAAACCCTAATGCTTTTCATTTCCTTACTTTGTTCACTTTGTGTTATTCAACCCTAGTACGTGCTTTAACATAGTTTTTTACAATATATTATAGTTGCATGGTAGTGCCACTATAGTTAGGGTTGATTACCCCATTTAAGGTTAAAGTGTGACATTTTGCAGCTTAATAACTTTGCCACTGTATAATGGATTTGCCTGAAATTTGGCAGGCACAGAGTGGTACCATAGGTCTCTGGATATGCAAAGTTTTGTAACAGTCGTATATACAGTTTCTGAGCTATAAAGCACAATAGAAAGCCACATTTATGTTTTTTTGTGCATTCTTTGCTTGCCTCTATGGGTCTCATGGTTTGTGTGACCAGTCCAAAATCTTCAGGAAACATGCCTCTGGGGTCCCCAATGTGCCTTCCAAAGATTTCATGAAAAAATATTAAACAGTTCAAATGTTATTCAAAAAAACAAGTTTCCAATTATAGTCAAAGTTAACAAAAAGTTTGACAGTGTCACAAATTACCCCCATAGTGTCATGAGTCAGCCATTTTTTTTCCAGTTGCTGGTCACAGAAATGCTTGGCATTTAAATGTGGGACCCTCTAGGGACACAATTGTTTTTGTGTTCACCTAGTCGAACCCTGAGGATGCTAGCCATGTCTTTTTTTGGGGGGTTAAACACCACAGAAATATGTTTTTCAATTCTTTGTAAATTGCAGTGTCACAAAGTAGTGTCACACTTGTGACACTTTCATGATTTTTCTTTTGTGAAAGTGTTGTGATTTGTGACATTACTTTGCAACACTATGCCCCAAAGAATAGGAAATCTTTGCCACCCTGCTGCAAAAGAATGGTTCGGTCTTTTGGGCTGCAATTTGGAGGGAAGAAAGCCAACATCCCACAGATGTGCTGTTAGGTGGTTTGGTGACAAAATATTAGAGGTCTGCAAAGTTATTGTACTCTGAAGTTGACTATTTTTCCCATAGACTAACATTACGGCATCCACCATGCCTTTAGGGGCCCGTATTTCAGAAATGCCTAGAGATACAGACTTTTTGTCAGAAAAATGCTTAGCCCCCCCCCACTAGGGGGCTAAGTACAAAACTAGCCAGGACAGTCATAAATTACACAACATTTTAATTTTTTTTCTATGTTATATGGTTGCTGAGGTATAAGCAATTTAGTATTCCAACGGCTCATTTTCTGCTCCAAGACCCATTATTATGCATACATTCTTTGTATTCACTGTGTTTCTCTATGCAACTTTTGGGGAAAAAAACATGCGCGCTTCTGTTACTGTTACACTTAGCGTTTCCACTTGTTTTTCCGTAACCGTTTTCATTACCATTCCCGTCTATGAAACTGTATTTATTACCATTTGTGTTTTTGTTTGAGCTTGCTTTTGCATTACTGTTACCATTTACTTTTCCACCACTGTTTCTGTTTGAGTTTTGTTTTGCATCACCGTGTGCATTACCATTTGCATTTGTGTATGCGCTTCTGTTTGTGTTTGTGTTTCCTTTAGCATCATCGTTGCTGTTACCATTAGCATTTGTGTTTCCAGTTGCGGCACCATGACCATGCATGTTACCATTTGCATTTCTGTACACATTTGCATTTGCATTACTGTTCACTTTGGCATCATCGTTGCTGTTACTGTAACTGTTTGCATTTCCAATTGCATTCGTGTTTGTGTCTTCGTCACTGTTTGTGTTTCTGTTGCCCTTAGCATTTGCATTTTTGATTGCATTTCTGGTGTTGATTGCATTATTGTTTCCTTCTGTGGCACTGTTTCCTTAACCATTTGCATTTCTGTTTGCGTTTCTGTTACTGTTTGCATTTTTCTTACTGTTTGCATTTCCTTTGGCATTACCATTTATGTTACTGTTTTTGCTAACGTTGTGTTTCTGTTGCCATTAGTGTTTGCATTACCGTTTGTGTTACCGTTTCTGTTTTCATCAATGTTTGCACTTCTCTTACCGTTTGCATTACCATTTACCTTTGCGTCACCATGTGAGTTACCATTTGTGCTTGTGTTTGCATTTCTGTTAACGTTACTATGTGACAAAAAATCACATTCCAGTCACTATTTATAGTGCTCATTCTCAAAAAGAAGGGAAATTCATGGCAAATAAATCCATTCAATGCAGCAGTTAGGTTGTTCCACAGCGACAAAAATGAGGAAATTCGGTGTTAGCGTTGCCACCCCTTGCAACCCAAGCCCACCCCATCCCTACCTACAGGCATCAGAGTGTGCTTTAGGGTCATCAGTCCTAACTCTTACCCCCTTCTCCTATACTGCACCACCTCAGATTGTTTACCCATGGGATGGGGTGAGAGTTAGGACCGATGACCCCAACGCACATCCCGATGCCTGTTGGTGGGGATGGAGTGGGCCTGGGGTGCAAGGGGTGGCAACTCTAACACTAAATTTCCTCTCTTTTGTTGCTGTGGAACTACCCTAACTGGAACATTAAACAGAGTTCTTTTGCCATGAAAAAAAAAATATATATATATATATATATACACACACACACATACACACACACACAAACACTATTTTTGCATCTTATAGTTGTTAGTTTTCAGACAGATTCTTATAGACTTTTTTTCTGTCCACCTGGTGGAATCTTGAATGAGTTAAGTAAATGTTATTATTTTATCAAGGCCCTGATCCAGCAACTCAGTAAATATACACTGAGTATATCATATTATAAAATGACAAAAAACAGTTTTCTGTTTGCAGTTGTTTGATCCGAAATTTTACAAATGGTATAAGTTATTTTTGTTACATCTGTGTTGGTCCAATAAAAAGTATCAAATCATTTGATTCTGTATTGCTCATAGTTTGTCAGCAGTTAGTTCATTAGATGAGGTCTCTCTTGCCAGAGTTTGACTTTTTCTCCACCCCTCCCCGAATCACGCACACACACACACACACACACACACATATATACACACACTTACTATACGAGATCTCAGTAGCTCTTATCTGTTATGTTTGGAAAGCAGGCCATAGCCCTTTCTGTCAAAAAGAAATTTATATATTTAGTATGGATAGTTCACTGAAGACCTGGAATTTTATCAGATAGGTGTTGAGAGGTTAAAAGCACTGTAAATCTTTACATAATTTGCTGGGAAAGGGTAACATTTATGAGGTATGAATCTTTCTTGAAATATATTCATCCCCAACTGAAGTTAGTAGCAAAACATGTTTAAATGCTAATTATTTAAACGTGCAACCTGTTGCATTTTGAAGAGGGTAAACAAATCTCCAGTTTAATTGAAAAAATATTTAACAAGGTGTTTCAGTTTCCTAATGGCCATCAGATAAACAGCTTGGAGCTATGTCTTCAACATTCTAAACAGAAAGAAGGGATTATTTTATTTTAGATGTCATAGTGATTTGTAAATGTGGAAGGATTCACTGAAATATCCAAAAAATGTATTTCACTAAACTCCATTTTCAAGATACAGATAACAAAATGCATGAAAACAGCATGACATTTTCATGTTTGCAAAAGTACCATGGCTATTTCTGCCACAATTTGCAAAAGTATTGGGGATCTGAGTTTTATAATAGCATTTCTGGGGGTCCACAAAAAAATATTTATTTATTTAAGTCTCAGAATGAATACCTTTGAGCTAAAAGCTTGTTTACAGAGGTTCCACATCAAGTATACAGATAAAATACAAGAACATTAATAATGCATGCTGACACGAGTATTAAACAATAGCAAGTATAACAATAATACAGAAAAATTAAGTTCTTAACATGGCAACGTATAGACATTAATTTTAATTGTAGATAAGGACTACTTATCCCTCGCAGTCTGCCCATTTACTACCTATTGGGTAAGCTGCTGATCCTAGCTGCTCAACATTCTACTTCTTCTTGACCCAAGAAGAGATGTATGACAAGTGTCACTGAGAATATTTTGAGACAATTGGGCAGAGGTAGTTGGGGGAGTTGGGGTAGAATGATCAGAAGCTAACTATGTAGGAAAATGCAGATCAAGTAGGGGAGGGGCAATGAAGAAGGTAAGGGGGTGGAATATATAATAGGGAGGTAATGAGGAGAGGTTGAGCAATAAAAAGGGGGCCCCCAAGGGTTGCTTTGAGAAAAGAGACTAGTTTTCTATAGGGGTCAAGAGGTGTAGTACAAGAAGGGAAGTCAACTCCATTCTTAGGAAGGTAGAACTGGAGGAGGAAGGGGAGAGGGAGGTAAGGTGCCTACCTTGTGCCATTGCTTGGAGGGACAGGGAGAGAATCCCCAGGATTGCCTGAGCAGCTGCACAGGGAGGGAGCTGCCTGTCATTGTCCATGTAGGAACAAATGATCTGGTTAAGAAAGGGATTAGAGTAGTGCAGGAAGAGTTTATGGAATTGGGGAGGGGCCTTAGACAACTAGTACGCATGGTAACCTTCTCAGAGGTGATGCCCATCTATAGTGTAGGAGACGGTAGGGTGTTCCACACAATGGGATTCAATCAGTAGTTGAAGTACTGGTGCAGAGCTCAGGGATTTGGCTTCATTGGGGACTGGGGGTCCACCTGGAGTGATGCAAGCCTATACTGGCATGATGGGCTGCATCTGTCCAGGAGGGGGAACCATGATAATTGATGATAGGTTTAAATGCTTCATTGGCAAGCATTTAAACTAGCCAAGGGGGGAGGCACTGGAAAGGAGCAGGGAAATCCTAGCCCTCCCTAAAAAATCACAGTAGTAAGTGCGGTAAACACCAACATAGAGGTGTCGATAGGGAGAAGGGCAGGGGTAAATGGGGAAAGTGACAAAAGGCTAGAAGGACAGGGATGGGTCAACAAGGAGTAAGGACATCAGGAAATGGAGGGCAATGAGTACCAATGCCCATAGTCTGGGAAACAAGCTCCCTGAACTGGTGGTCTTGATGGCAGAGGGATGCCTGAATATTGTAGCATGCACAGAAACATGGTACACAGAGAACCATTACTGAGATGTTAACATACCAGGGTACATAACCCACAGGAGAGACAGGCAGGGGAGAAGAGTGGGGAGAAGTAGCTCTTTATGTAAAGGAAGTGATAAAAGCAACTGAACAAAATAGTAAACAGGGAGGAGAGGAGGCACTGTGGGTCACCTTGCAGACTGGAAAGGGCACCACAATTTGCACAGGGGTTGTGTACAGAGCCCCATGTCAGGGTGAGGGAATGGACAAGGATATGATAGAAGGCATTCTTAGGATGGCAGAGAAAGGGGGAGATACTGTTGATGGGAGACCTGAATATGCCAAATGTTAACTGGAGCACATTTGCTGCAGCCACATCCAAGAGCAGGGCCATTCTCAATGCCCTACAGGTGGCAGACCTCAGACAGCTAGTTTCAGAACCCACTCATGAGGGAGCAATCTTAGACCTTGTACTCTCAAATGGGGTAGTGAGAGGATCTCAGATCTAGAAGTGGGTTGCCACCTGGGAACAAGTGACCATCAAACAGTGTAGTTCAAGTTAAACTCAGCTACAGAGTCAAGCCATACAAAAGTGAGGGTACTGGACTTCAGGAGGGCTGACTTTGGCAAGATGGGAGAGTGCCTCAGAAAAGCACTAGCAAAGAGTCTTGAAGGAGTGGTGGAGCAACAATGGGGAATCATCAAAATTGCCATCACATGTGTGAAGCAAATACACAAATCAAAATGAAAGAAAAAGCCACTATGGTTCTCAAAAGAGGTAGCTGGGAAAGTCAGGGAGAAAAAGATAGCATTCAGGAAGTATAAGGAAACACAGAAGAAGCAGGACAGAGAGCTGTACCAGTTAAGCCAGAAGGAAGCAGGGAGGGAAGTCAGAATAACAAAGGCCCAAACTGAGGAACAGATAGCCAACTCGGTTAAGAAGAGGGATAAAACCTTGTATACATACATCAGAAAGCGTAGGTACATCAGAAAGGGAGGGATAGTGAGGCTGAATAGAATGAACAGTGGGTGGGCAGAGGGGGACAGTGAAAAAAAACAGGCATTCTGAATGAATATTTCTGCTCATTATTCACAAAAGAAGAGGGGGAAGTGCCTAATCCAATTAACAGAAGCACTCTTGATGGGGGGGGGGTCAATCCCAGTCCTTTCACAGAAGAAAGGGTTCTGCAAGAACTCCTAAAACTGAAGGTGGACAAAGCAATGGGGCCTGATGGAATTTACCCCAGAATTCCAAAAGAATTAAGTGGGGAACTAGTGAAACCACTGACTACTCTTTTTAACAAATCATGAGAGGATGGTGTGGTACCCGAGCACTGGAGGAAGGCAAATGTGATTCCCCTTCACAAAAGTGGGACCAAGACAGAGGCAGGAAACCATAGACCTGTCAGTTTGACCTCTGTGGAAGGGAAAATGATGGAGTCACTTCTGAAGGAAAGAATTGTTGAGTACCTAGAGGCCATTGGGGCACAGGACCCAAGGCAGCATGGCCTCACAGCGGGAAGGTCATGTCAGATGAATCTAATAGATTTCTTTGACTGGGTGACCAAAGTAGTAGACCAGGGTGGGGCTGTGGACATGGCCTACCTAGACTTTAGCAGGGCATTTGACACAATCCCACACAAAAGATTAATATTCAAATTAACCAGCTTGGGAGTGGGTCCCAGGGTGGTAGCCTGGGTAAAACATTGGCTGTACAACAGGACACAGAAGGTAATTTTAAATGGAGTCTACTCTGAAGAAAGAGGGGTTACTAGTGGGGTACCGCAGGGTTCAGTACTGGGTCCAGTCCTTTTTAATGTCTTTATAAGTGACATTGCAGAGGGACTGGAAGAAAAAGTATGCCTCTTTGCAGATGACCAAAGATCTGCAACAGGGTTGATACACAAGGAGGCGTGGAAAAGATAAGAAGGGACTTGGCAAGGTTGGAGGAATGGTCAGAAAAATGCCAGCTAGGATTCAATACAAAGAAGTGCAAACTAATGCACCTGGTAAACAAGAAACCAGGGGAAGATTGCACAATGAGGGGAGGTAGCAACAACAACAAAAAAGGAAAGAGACCTGGGGTTAATGATATCAGATGACCTTAAGGTTAGCAAGCAATGTGAGAAGGCAGTAGGGAAGGCTGGGGGTATACTGGGATGTATAGGGAGAGGCATCACCAGCAGAAAACAGGAAGTTGTTATCCCTCTGTACAGACAGTTGGTGAGACCCCATCTGGAGTACTGCATCAAGTTCTGGAGACCCCATCTCCGGCAGGACATAGACAGGATAGAGGCAGTCCAGAGGAGGAGGGCAACTAAAATGGTGCAGGGTCTGCAAGAGAATCCATACGAGGAGAGTCTTAAGGAGCTTAATATGTATACCCTTGAGGAAAGAAGAGAGAGGGGGGACATGATAGAAACTTTTAAGTACCTTAGTGGAATCAACAAAGTCCAAGAGGGTAGCATCTTTCAGAAAAAGAGATGTGCAAGAACAAGGGGACATAATTTAAAGATGGGGAGGGATGGTTCAGAGGCAATGTGAGGAAGTATTTTTTTCACTGAGAGGGTAGTGGATGCATGAAACAGCCTTTCTCAGGAGGTTGTGAAGTCTAAAACTGTGGGAGAAGTCAAGAATACATGGGACAGACATAAGGCAATTCTTGTGGGGGTAGGAAGAAATAGACTGTTGGTTAACTAGGATCTGCTGCCTGTCCTGCAGGTAGGGAAATGGGCAGACTAGGTGGGCCAAGTGATCCTTATCTGCCATCAAAGTCTATGTTTCTAAGTGGCAGGGTTGAATAGGCATGATGTTTGTGGCAGAGGTGGTCCATGAGGGAAAGGAGATGAGCAGAGTTTGAGTCAGAAACAGGGAGAAGGAAGGAGGGAAGGAGAAGCAGAGTGGCAGGTGGGGAGGAAGAGAAGAACTATGAGGGTTGTATTCCAAGGGAAGGTGTTGGGATCTGGGATAAGGTGTGTGGGGGGGAGAAGGAGGTAGGGGAAGAAGGGTTGGGAGGAGGAAGAAAGTTGCATTGAAGGGTGAATGCCTTGATGGCTCTAGTAAGTTGTGTGGAAATCACACATACTGCGAGCATTCATAGATAGACATGACAGGGCAGTCATCCTCAGAACCTGACTTGGCAAACCCAGCAGTCAGTGTTTACCTAGCGGGTCTCAGATTTAAATGGCAGCCATTTTTCTCTCTCGCTAACTGAAAACAAGATGACTACTGCATGAAAGTAAAAGGGCAATTTGCAAAAGTAAAATTTATTGATGGCAGCTTTTGAGATACTCATATATTTGTTTCCCTTTAACTATAATGGGAAAATTGTTGTTTGAATAACTTTTAAACTGTTTAATATTTTTTCACCAAATCTTTGAAAGGCACATCAGTTACCCAGACTGCATCTTCTCTGAAGATTTCAGACCAAACGGACAAATCATGTAGGCTGTAGGTGCGAGAAAAGAAACGCACAAAAAGTAAGTTTTTTTGGGGGGGCATTCTCAGCTCTGCAGCTGCTCATCTGACCATAATGCAACTTACCAGATCAAGGGACCTGTGGTACCAGACCATGCATGCAAAATTTCAGGCAAATCCATCATACGGTGACAGTTATTAATGTTCAACATTTTGAGTTTAACATTAAAGTGCTTACTCAACCCTAACTATACTGGCGCTACTGTGCCAGTATATATATATATATATATATATATATATATTCATGGCATAAAAAATCCAAGTAATGCATCAGTTAGGGTTGTTCCACAGTGAAAAAAATGAGGAAATTCGATGTTAGGGTTCCCACCCCCCCTTGCACCCCACCCCTACCATCAAGCATCAGGGTGTGCATTGGGGTCATGAATCTTAACTCTCACCCCATCCCATGTGTAAACAAGCTGAGGTGGTGCAGTATAGGAGAATGGGTTGAGAGTCAGGACCGATGACCCCAATGCACACCCTGATGTCTGTTTGTGGGGGTGGGGGTGGGGTGCAAGGGGTGGGAACCTTAACATCGAATCTCCTCACTTTATCACTGTGGAACAACCCTAACTGATGCACTAAGTAGAATTTTTTGCCATGAATATATTTATACACAGCAGACCAAGCCATAATGTAATGCAGTAACTTACAATAAATGATATGCCACAAATCTCTGCAGTAAAAAGTGCTTAATTGCCATTGAATTACGCTGGTCCCTGCTACATATTGCAGAATTTTGTGATGAATCATGGCATTACTGTTTTGCATTCTGGCTGGGACCACAGTATAAATATAAAATGGGTGAGAAAAGTCAGTAAAAATGCTGTCTCCTGATTGCACAAAACACACCACACAGCCATGTATTATCCCACAATGACTGCATGCCTGCACTTGTTCTATTGTTCACCCCTTCAAAAACAATTTTGGCCATTTTATAAGACAGATAATTCATTACAGGATGTCTGGTAATGCTCTGATATGTGCATGCCTCTGTGGTTAAACACACATCTAGGTGTGCAGATATCAGAGCAATGCCTGATGCCTTGTAGTGGATTAACTATGATATCTATCTATCTATCTATCTATCTATCTATCTATCTATCTATCTATCTATCTATCTATCTATCTATCTACATACATACATAACATACACTGTATATAGCATTGCCAGCAAGGATGCAATGCTGTAATGCTGCAGTATATGACAAAATGCTGCAGGGAACAATGTAATTCAATGGCAATTAAGTCTTTTTGTCATGCAGTGTTTTGTGACATGTCACTTACTGCAAGTTACAGAGCTGCATCTTGGTCAGCTCTGCTGTGTGTTTGTATATATAGATATACTTCATATATATATATATATATATATAGAGAGAGAGAGAGAGAGAGAGTGCATGGAGAGGGAGAGAGCGAGAAAGAGAGAGACAATGAGAAGGAGTTTAACTTTTCAGCATTATTCATAGATTTGATCAAGATACATATCAGCCCTGCAGCTATGGTAAAAATTAATGGAGTGTATGCTCAAGAATTTAAATTAAAAGAAGGTAAAAGACAGAGATTCATTAGGGCCTCATTAATTTCAGTCCTGGTAATTGATCCATTTGTTCAATGGTTGAAGCAAACTAAAAGAGTTAAAGTAGCACTATACCCTTGCATGTTCAAAATTTCATCTGATTTTTTGTTGACAATCACAGCTGCTGGGGATATAAATTTGTCTTTTTTTATTTTTACCAGTGATGGAAATGGGGAAGGGGTGTCCAGGAAACTCAGTTCAAGGAGTGAAACTGAACTCTTGACTCAGGTCCTTGAGTCAAATGAAGTTGTTCTGCTCTTGTATGCAATTTAGCATCCTAAAAGTAAAGTAAACTGCCTAAATAAAGTGTGAGAATGTAACATATAATAAGGAAGCCTTTTCCCAGGCCACTGGCAGGTATGTTTGAACCTACATCAAAGGTGATGGGTTCTCTCATATATTTTTTCCATTTAAAGTCTTACATTTCACTCTTAGTACTCTAGTCTTCCACAGCTAGCCTGGATGATTTCTTTTTCTGATTGTAGAAATCGTTTGTTCCTGGGAGCTGCATTAAAAGGGAAAATATGATGTCACAGGGACTTCTTGTCTCTACAATATGTTTGTTTGCTAATTTGAAGTTGAAACACTTGTTAAAATGCCAGCTTTGCATTATTGAAAATATTCAGTAGCATCAGGCTGCCTATATCAAAAAATGAAGGCCTTCCACTTCCCTACAAATGTTTTTTTTAAAAACTGCTCCAGTTTTACTGCAGTTTTTTGAAGTATTCAAATCATCTTCATATTGGCTTCAAATGGGCTGTAATTCCACATTAAAAACCATTATAATTATTACCTGACCATTCAAATGGCTCTCCAGTTACCCTCAGTTACCATTCAAAATTGTCAGAAATGCAAATTAACATTATAACAAAAAACTGATATACTGGTATTTAACTTCAGTGAAATAGCTCTTTAAATTCACTTGACTTGCACTTAAGACTTTTAATAATTTGAATTGTCCTAAAATACCACTAGTTGAACCATTTTGGAGTGAACTATACAAATGAGCATAAAAAAGACTTACTTGTAAATGTATTTCTACTGCCATTCCTTAAATATTCACACCGTGTAGTAGGATGGTTTATTGGTTGCCCTGCTCTTTGGTATTGCTGAAGGGGAGTGCTGCTTCTGAGTGCTGCCAGTTGGCTATGTCATTCCTAGTAACTGCTGTATATCTAATAAAGAGAGATATAGTAAGACATGCTAAATCTGCAAAACAAAGAATATAAATTTTAGTTAAAGCAGGTGTGGGTGTTACTCCCTGCTGTTGCCAGTGGCTCATGGCACTTCTTGGTGCTGTACATTATCTGTAATGAGAAAAGATAACTCTAGTCCTACAAAAAAAAGAAAACAAAATGTTAGTTAAGCAAGTATGGCCAAATAAATTAACCAAATCAAGATTTTTATAGAGATGCAAACAGATGGGTAATGCCCTCTGACATCAGCAGGGCTTGCGTATGGAGCCATTGTAAAGACTCGCTGACCCCGTTGCTTAGGCTGGTAACGTTTTCTTCATTTCCCTGCAAGTGACCCATGTTTAGTCCTCAGAAACAATCACCAGATTTGAAGCCCTTGAGGCTATGATGAAGCAATGAAGTCATTGTGCAGGGAGAGATGTGGTCTTCCCACTGCTGCAGCACCTTCTGTTGGTAATGTCAAAGACAGAATTGTCCTGCACATGGTTGTGTATCATCAACCTTCTTTGATTCTCGGACAGGTTGCAGTGGTTAGCCTGAATCAATAGCGAGTGGAGGGGACAAAAACATTGAACCATGGTACGCAGGATGAAGCCTGACTTCTCCTTCTGGCTCACAAGACTTGTCAGTGGAAAATTTTAATTTATAGCCAGAATGGTGATACAAATCACTTTTCTATATAGCAAACTAGTATAGTTATGGAATATGCAATAACTTGACTAAAATTATGCCATTTACCTTTACATGTTTGGGGGGATGACTAGGTCTGTGGAAGGTTGGGAAACTATATTATGCATAGCACTCTATGTACTGCAGTTTTCTGACTTTGCACCTTTACATAGTTCTTCACCTGGTGAAGTACCAACTTTGCCCTGTTAAATTACTCATAATGGCACTTTGAGATCTAAAGTGTCTGTGAAATGTCATTACACATAGTTTCACCAGATGAAGTAACCCTTTGCTGGAGAAAACTAGGAAGAGTGCTTCTCTTTGTATGAAAGAGAAAAATATAAAATGACAAGTCCACCCCAACCACAAGTTCCCCTCATACCAGTCTAACTACCCTGATACTTTTCTCTCTCCTCAGCTGATGTGCTACCCCCTGACTTTGGTCCTTGTAATTTTTTTCCCCTGAAAAAATACCAAGCCTACAGTATTTATTAAGTAGCAAACACATGGAGAGCTCCACTCTTCTGAAAGCTAACATCACACTAACAGTTGTTACTTAATGATGTGTCTTAAATATCCTCTCTGTTACATTGACATTGACTCACCACCACTGGCAATTAACAGATGACCCATCCTATTGGATATCAGTAAATGGACAAAATGCAATTGTCAGGCTGGTGCTTTTCAATTTTTTGCACTTTTTTGTTATGTGATTGTATAATCTGCAGTGCTCTGTAATTGAGCAAAGCACCTGCTACTAACCCAGTGACTGACTCTTAGCCATAGACATCTAAGCTTGTTTGTCTCGATCACAATCAGGTTGCAGTCTGGGCTCATGAGCTTCAGAGTGTAGTAATGGCGTTATATATCAGTGGAGTACTTTTGACTAATCAGTGTGCTCACTTTCCCTGCATGTGAGACTTTTTTATTTAATAATAATAGTAATAATATTTGTATTTATATAGCGCAATTTAGGCATCAAAGCACTTTACATGCAAAACATTGTAGAACAGTTAAAAAAAGCATATAAATATGTCGACTCAATTAAAATTCTCACAATTCCTAAAACGTCAAAAACTAAAAGCCTGTTTAAATAGATGAGTATTTTTTAGAGTGTCTCACATGTGGGTACTCTGAACCTGGGCACATTCAGAGGGAGTTTTTTTTTAAATTAATATATTATTGATTGACCATAATCAATAAAATAGCACTACTGCCATGAAGACCACTCTTATGGTTCTATCAGTGATCTCACATACATTTTTAGGGTGTCAGAATCTCTCATCTTTGGTTTGCAACTCTCATACCCAAAGAATATGTATGGGGCCAATCTTACAACTGTAATAGTCATCACCATGGCAGCAGTAACATACACATCAGGATTTTATGGCACCAGAAAACACTGCCAAACAAAATCAAAGTACCAACAGTACTGAGTGATGCCAGGCTATGCATGTGTCATTTTTGTATAGTAAAAGACACATAGACATAATAAAAAATAGAAACATAGAAACAGAATTTGCCAGCAGAAAAGGACCAGTAGGCCCATCCAGTTTGCCATATTTTTCCCTACCTATTCCAACACCTTGAACCCTATTTGGCCACCAGCATCCCTCCCATCTCCTTTTCTCTACTTACTACAACAGTGTGCCTATCCCATGCATGCTTGAAGCTCTTCATTGTTTTTGCCCCCATCTACTCTTCTGGCAGGCTGTTCCACCCTTTCTATAAAGACATATTTCTTCACATCCCTCAAACTCCCTGCCCAGCTTCATTGCATACCCCCATGTTCTACTGCTTTTCTTCCTCTGAAAGAGACTCCCACCTGCACCTTGTTCACCCCTATGAGGTATTTATAGGTCCCATTCATGTCCCATGTCCCTCTCCTCTCCTCTCCTCTCCTCTCCTCTCCGCTCCTCTCCTTTCCTCTCCTCTCCTCAAGGAAGTATATGTTAAGATCCAGCAGCCTCTCCTCATATAGCTTCTGGTGCAACCTCCACATCATTCTGGTATCCCTCCTCTGGACCATTTCCACCTTTCAATATCTTTGTAGATGTGCTAAATCCAGAAGTAAGCATGGTACTCTTGGCAGGATCTCACCAATGAGTGATGCAGTGGCAACACCACCTCCTTCCTCCTGCTAGAAATCCCCGTTCTCATCCACCCCATCTTCTCAGTAGCCTTGCCTACTGCCTTGTCACACTGCCCTGCCACAAGATCCCTTTCTTGCTTTGTGACTGTCAGTACCTGCCCCCATCTTATACCCTGAGTATCCCCACCCTTGTTGCATGACATTGCACTTTTTGGCATTGAAACCCTGCTACCATGCCTTAGGCTACTCCTCTCAATTCCCCAAATCCCTTTGAATTCTCTCCACCCCCTCCAGAGTGTCCACACAGTTGCAGATTTTTGTGTCATCCACAAAGAGTCATACCTTTCCCCCCAGTTTCTCAGCAATGTCACTTATGAAGACATTGAAGAGGACCGGTCCCAGAAATAATCCTCGTGGCACCCTGCTAGCAACTCTCACATCCTCCAAGTGTCTGTCAATTGCCACAACTCTCTGCCTTCTATAATTCTATGAGTTTGATGAACAGCTTATCACTTTTTCTGCAATCTCAAGCTGTTTAGTTTCTTTACTAACCTCCTGTGCAGCACAGCATAGAAGGATTTGCTAAAGTCCATATAAGCTCCATCCACTGCCCTCCCTGATCCACCTCCCTATTCACATAGTCAAAGAAATCTATGAGATTTATTTGGCATGACCTCCCACCTGTGAAACCATGGGGCCATTAATCCCGCAGCACATATGCCTCTAGGCATGCCATCAGCCTTTCCTTTAGCAGGGTCTCCATTCATTTCTTCACCACTGATGTGAGATTGACTGGCCTGTAGTTGCTAGCCTCCTCCCTGCCATCACTCTTGTGCAGGGAGACCATATCTGCCCTCCTCCAGTACTCTGGAACTGCCCATTTCTCCAATGAGGTGCTGAATAGAGTTGTCAGTGGGACACCTAGCACTGTGCCCAGTTCTTTTAGAACTCCTTGGTGAATCCCATTTGGTACCATTGCCTTGATCTCCTTTAGGGCTTACAATCCCTTCTGGACTCTCTTCTCTGAAAATAGACCTGTGTCCACTCCCTCATCCTTTGAGTGTCTGCTGATACATGTTGGTTCACCCCCTCCAAACTGTTAAAGCTGAGCAGAAGTACTCATTTAACATTTTAGCATTTTCAAGATCTTTTCCTGCATAGTTCCCTGCCCTCCTGATTTCTCACTGTCCCACCCCTTATTTTCCTCTTTGCACTCATGTACCTGAGGAAAGTCTTATTCCCCCTTTTGACCTCTTTGGCAATCCTCTTTTCCATTAGTGTCCTGGATGTTCTCACCTTCCTTCCTACCTCCCTTTGCTTTTCTAGATATACTTCCCTGTCCACCTCCATCTGGATCTCCTTATACTTCTGAAATGCATTTTTTTCCTCCTTCACCACCTTAACCACCTCCTTTGAGAACTGTAGCACCCTCTTCCCTTCCTTTTCTTGCTTACTTTCTTCAAACAGCATGCTATTGCCTTAGCTATTCCCTTATTAATCTTTTCCGCTTAGGCCTCCATTCTCCCGGCAATCCTAACCCCCCCCCCCCAGGTATTTACTGAGACAGTCACCTGTTTCTTTAACATCTGCCCTCTTGAAGTCCAGGAACCTCTACTTAGTCTCTTTTTTTCTCTTCCCCATTCCATATGCCGAATCACACAGTATGGTGATTGCTTGTACCCAAGGTACTACCCACTATGACGTCTGCAATGCTATCTCTGCTCATAATACCAGGTTTAGTACTGCCACATCTCTAGTGGGTTCCATAACCAGCTTCCTGAGAAATGTCCCCTATAGGGAGTCGAGGATGGTCCTACTTCTTGTTGTAGCTGTGGCCAGAATGCATAAGAAATGCTTCCAGCTTGCTTGCCATTCTGCCAATGGCTTCTCCCAAAATATTTTCAAACTCCTAGCCCTGTGTTGGTGGTTTGTACACTACCCTATGCAGATTAGGGCACAGGACCATGTCTCTAAGCTGACCCATGGTACATCCAACCCTTCCATATCCCTCTGGAGTTCCTGTATCTCTGTGGCCTTTATACCTTCTCTCAGATATCATTGTTCATGAAGATGCTGCAAAATTCAGACATATACATGCACACAAACACACACAAACACCTCACAAAATGAACAAGTACTGTATAACCCACAAAATGCAGAAACTCTGATTAGCTCCTACACTAGACCCTCTGGAGTAAGCATGATCTTTTGTAACTAAAATAAGGTCTTATGAATTGTAATTGATGACCCTTCTCCACTCTCTCTTGTGATTGATTAATCTTGATGAAGTGGGACAGTTACATTTTTCATGTTCTTCATTAGTGGGTCACTAACAGTTCCATAGTCTAAAAACCTACTCCAAACCCTGAAAGCCATATCACTGATATCAGCAGTGACATCTAACCCTTCTCTCATGCAGTAGATGAATGTTAATAAAATTAATTGTAGTGAGAAAGAAAACATTTTTACAACAAGGAATAAAACCTTGGGTTTCTCCCAACTACTGTCCTGGTTCTCTGCCACTCTGCTATCATGGCACTTGAGAGACAGATGGTTTCTAGAGAGATGTATGTAATAACATACATTTTAGTGAGAAAGAAAAAAAATGTCCTCAAGTAGGAATCAAACCTGGGCACCTCCACAGGACTGTCCTACTGATCTGCCACTGAGGTATCATTCCGTATGGTGGAACAGAAGGCTTCTAGAGAGTAAAGCATGAACCAACATAGGGCCCAATGCATGATGCCAATGTGGTGTACACAGGAGTGTGTAGGGAGCACACAAAGGTGGCAATATGTGAATCATGTGCATGTCCCAAAACTGAGACACGCATGAAGGGCACGCAGGACCCTGTGTAGACCACTCGCACACAGCACCATGGTCACAATGCATGGCATGTACATGGGGCGGGGCTGTGTAGTGCCGTGCCTAAGTGGACCCAGTGCTGCACATGGGAAACAATGTGTGATAGCCAAGCATGAGGTGGCAGGCACATATACTTATGGCAGGGTGAGGGTTGCCATAGATATTCATACAGCTGAGCCAGCTGGTGGTATACCCCTGTGCATGGCTGTAATCCATTGACCTAGTGTGAAAGACCACACAGCCATCCACTCTACATACCTGGACATGCCCCAGTGCACATGTGGTGGACCACACAGATGGAACCATGTGGTGAGGGGCATACATGGTGAGGTGGCTGAGTGGTTGCACCTGAAGAGGATGCCCATATCCCCACACAGACGCCAGGGAATGAACACCAATCATGCAGCATGGCTGGCACACAGACCATGTGTGATGAGCATAACATGCTTGCATTGACAACCAGTGGTGGAGGCACAGTCTTGGAATGCCAGGTGTGGTGTGGAAGTCATATGAAATGGCTGGCCATGGCACAGCTATGCATGTCAGTGGCAGTGGCACACAGAGGGCTCATTGCACAATGGCCACATGGATAGCATGTGGACGGTGCACTGTGAACCAGATGCATGCATGCCATCAACGTGTTCCCCCCAGTGCAAGGCAGTGGACAATGGTCTAACATGCATGTGTGCAATGGGTGTGGCACACATGTCACACATGCCTGAAACATGCACCAGCTAGGGTTGACGGGGTGGATCTCTGTCACCTGCAGCTGGTGCAGAATGCTGCAGCCAGGTTGTTGACTGGGTTACCAAGAACTTGCCATATCACACCTGTGCTGCGCAAACTGCACTGGCTGCCAGTGTGGTGAAGAATCACTTTCAAGGTCGCGTTGCTGACCTATAAGACCCTACAGGGTCAGGGACTGGGCTACCTGCAAGATCTCCTTCATCCTTACTGCACTCTCCACCCACACTCCACTCCACTGATGAGGGATTGCTAGAGATTCCCAGGGTTTGTCTTCAGTCATCTGGGGCCTGGGCCTTTTCTTTTATGGACCCAACCCTGTGGAATTCTCTACCTTGTCGGAGAGATTGCCTGTCCGTGGAATCATTTAAGGTGTCTCTGAAAAGCCACTTATTTGCACTAGCATTTGAATAAGTTTATGGTTGTTTTTACTATTTTATGTGATTATTTATTATGGTTGATGTATATTCTTGATGTGTATTAGCACTTTGATATATTGAAAAGCGCTCTATAAATAACATTTTGATTGATTGATTTTTTTTGATTGATTGATTAATGTTACCCACACCCTGTGTTGACCCCATGACCACCACCCTGGATGTGACATAAACTCCCCCCCCATACACCCATCACCACACCCCTACTGTCACCTGCTGACCATGACACAGTAACCACACAGGTGCCAATGTCATATAGTTTAATAGGTAAAACAAAGCATCAGCTAAACAGGTTATACAGTATATACAGTATACATGGGCCTTAAACTAAATAGTGAAACAGTTACAACATGTTAAATGAACACAACAGAAACTATAGGGCACATGTCCAGCCCACTGACACAACCCCCAATGAAGGGGTAAATGTCCATGCTGCAACTCCTGGAAATGTCACTGCCTTGGCATTCATGCAGCCTAATCCTCCTTGTCCTCGCTGGAGTCCGAATCACTGTCATATGTGTCATATAGCGTCCAAAGTGACAGCAGAACTATTCGACAGATGGGTCCCCTGTTGGCTATAATGCAATATAACAACACTGTACATGTGTGAGGAACACAGTGACACCTCAGGTAACCTGTTAGATTAGGTATCCGAATTTAAATATTTGGGTTTTTTACTTGATCCCTGCCTGACCTTTCTGTTACAGGTCCAGGCTACCTGTCTCACCATAAATCAGAAATTGGGTTTACTCTATAAGGTTAGGCGTTACTTCCCACCTGATATCTACTAGTCTATTGCTCAGGGGTCTTTGATGCCTCATTTTGATTATTGTGCAAGTTTATACTTTAATTTTGGGTTGAGGGACCTTAATTAATTATCTGTAGCTTACAATAGCATTTGTCGGTTTATCCTGTGGATTTCCACTCCGAACTCACTATTGTCTGTTATATTCACAGTTAGAATGGTTATGTCCTAAATCCAAACTTGCTTATTACTTTGGTGTCAAATTCATAAATCCATTTTTTCAACTACAAAATTTTCTTTAACTGATTTGGTATCTATTCGTCATTTTCCTGGGTTTTTTATGTTCCTCTCAAGATTCAGTCTTACAAACAGTTGTTCATAAAACCAAGGCTGGTTCACAATCATTCTCATTATCAGCACCTATGTACTGGAATAATTTACCTGACAATGTTCGAGTAACAACTTCATTTCAAAATGTTAAAGTAAATTTTAAGCAATATTTAAAGACAATGGACAATTGTCATTGTTTTTTTTTTGTAAATAGTTGTGTCTTGTTCCTTGTATCTGTATTGTTTTGGGTTTTTTTTGTTTTGTCGGGCTGGTCCTGAAAATGGACTTGTTCCAGTGCCCTATCCCAGTTAACAAAATAAAATGTAATGAAATGAATGAAAATGCCCATCTGGGGTGCAGAGGGTCAACACCAGATCAAGTGTACTGACCATCAAGAGCACATCAACATGCCACACCACTGTCCCATCCAAAATGTACTGCACCTCCTCCCCATCAAGGTGTAGGGAGAGGTACCCAGAGTTATTCAGGTGCAATCATCTCCTATGGTGGGGGTCCACACACAGCATAGGTTCTTTATCTGACTGCTCCAGGCAAATAAACGCTGAATGGTGCGGCAGTCTGAGGTGATCCTTTGTGGGACATGAAAGGTAAAACAGGGTTAGCACCATGGACAGTGGTCACACCCCACAATGCCCCACAACTAAACCTGCAGTAATCGTACTTACCCTGTCATTACCCTGCAGACGCCACAGAGTACCTTCACTGTGCCTGTCCATATAGGTGTCTTCTGACACATGCCACAGCCCACATGGGTACTGTCCAATTTGATATCCAGAAGCCACCGCCATCGCTGCTGCACACTTCTCAACTGCAAACTGCAGTTTAGAATGGGCCAGTCTGTGTTCACGCATCACCTGCATGGGTGAGTGAAGCATGCAAGTGAGCCACGACACACCCACTTAAAGGTGCATACAGGTGAGCTTGGCAGATTAAAAGGGGATGCTGTGGTAGGTGCATGGGCTGACTGGAAACAACAATGGAGGTGAAGGATGTGTCCCAGACTAATGATGAATGTACGCCTGCTAGATGCAGCGAGGCAGTAGCAGAGAAAACCTGGCCCACATCCATGGGTGTTCAGGCAGCAGCTAGATGCAGCCACCATAAGAGACATGCACTGTATTGAGTGGTTTGGATTTCCACAGTCCATGGTGACACAGCAGTGTGATGTGGTCCATGATGACATTGCCCCATGGACATGGCAATCCAAGGCAATGTCAATTGAGACCATTGCGCTCTGCACCTTGGCATACTATGCATTGGGCTCCTTCCAGCATGTGACTGGTGCAGTGGGTGCATGCCAGTTGTTCATGTCCTGGTCAGTGGCACAGGTGATCAATGCCCTGATTGCACTCATACATGACCACATAAAACTCCCCATGGCACTAGATGATGTATGTGCTGCAAAGCAGGCATTCTCTGCATGAAGAGGCATACTGGAACTGCAAGGGCTTCCACAGTGTAAATTGCCAGGTGGTGTGCGATGCCGAAGGCATATTCACAAACATTTGTGCCCAGTACCCAGAGTCATGCCATGATGCCTACTTACTGGATGCTTTACAACTGGGTGCCATGCCATGTGGAAGAGAACTGGACGGCTGGCTGTTGGTTGAGTATGGCTATGCTACAGTGAATGTACCTGCGAAAAATATATTGGCATGCATGTCACTGTATGTGTTCTCGCACTCCTTTACAGGTGACAGCGGATACCCACTCACCATATCTGATGACACCAATACTTGCCCCCAACACAGCCGTGGAGGAGGCTTACAACCATGTCCACAGAAAGACCAGAAGCACTGTGAAGAGGACAATAGGGCTATTAAAGATGCAGTTTCATTGCCTGGATGATATGGGGGGCAATAATGCTGTCCCTGGGGCAGGTATGCAGGTTGTTCACCGCCT
The DNA here is from genome assembly GCA_016271365.2 of Neoceratodus forsteri. NCBI lineage: Eukaryota > Metazoa > Chordata > Ceratodontiformes > Ceratodontidae > Neoceratodus > Neoceratodus forsteri. The sequence continues at coordinate 309,898,049 of CM028134.1, read as the reverse complement.
GTGCCATGCTCCATAACATGGCTAAGCATGGTAATGTGCCCATGCAGGATCATCCTCAGAGGGACCAGTCAAACAATATGGCTGTGGGGGAGCGATGTTGTGAGATGTGGATAGTGGGTGGCTGAGTGGCACCAGCTGCATTGATTGAGGGCACAGTCCAGCATTAGTGTGGTGACAGGGATTGGTTTCTGTTCTGCTGGGCATATGCCAAGGCATGCTTCATCATATGTATCATGTCCACCTCATGTAGGCATCAGTGACCGGAACATTAGTGGACCTGTGTGTGTCATAGACCATGTCTGCTGCATCTGTCATGGGTTGTGAGTGCACAATGATGTTACCACTCAGTGAGTGCACCTGTGCATAGGTGGGTGGGGGGCACCAAGAGTGAAAGTGTGTCCTGCACAGTGTGCCATGAGGTTCATATGTTTGGTGGCACAGGTATGGTGTGGGGGGTTGTCCTGTGTGTCAGTGCCTACATGGCATGTTGTCGGTGCTGCATAGTGGTATGCCAGTGTAGCACACAGCAGCATGTGCAGGCAGTACCTGTATGACACCATTAGGTGACCATCCTGTGCACCAGGGAAAGGTCCATGCTGTCTTATCCAGTGTCTGTGTGAGTGTGTTTTGGGGAGAGGCTGGATCATATGTGTATGGGGGGTGGGCTAATTTCATATGATTGAACACACACTGTGCATGCCTATACAATGTGATGTGTGGTGTGTAGGTCATGTCCTACTGGCCATGTGACTCATTTGGTTTAGCCTGGAGCCATGCCAATGCCTGTTCCTAGTCTCCTAGTGGATGCATGATGTCTGATCACACCACATGGCCTTCTATCACCATGTGTGTGGTCTGTTGCCACTACATCCAGGGCATCCCTATCAGGCACTACCTGACTGGTGCCGCTACCGTGTACCTCCCTTTGTGTTCTTTTAGTGTCTGTGTCTGACACTTGGACGCTGTGGGCCTCGCTGTATGGGATGGCAGCAGTGCCCTTGTATTGTGTCACATCATCCTGTGTGGCCACATCCTGCTCACAGACTAGCATGTAGTTGGACACCTGTTTTTGGGCATCAGACACATGTGGCAGTGTATGCGGCTCCCAACCTTGTGGTGCATGGCAACCCACTAGGTGCTTCAGTAGCAACACATGTTCATCTGTGAGCCGGTCTATGCCATGGTGCATGTTACACACCTCATCTATCAGGGCGATGAGCACCTCAGTGTTTTGGCACTGTGCCTCCAGCCTATCAAGTTCCGCTGCCTTTACTCCTGATACTGGGCCTAAATATAGGCTTGTCCACATGATGTATGGTTACAGCTGGTCAGCCATGTAGAGGGACCTTCTTCTCCACTGTCATCATGGCACGGCTGTGCCATCGCTGACCTGGACCTCCTTCCCATGTTTGTCCTGTCAGATATGCTGGGGGCATTGGTTGTGCATGGTACACAAACAGGAGTCCAGCACTGTGGTCCTGGGCACAGCCTCTGTGACAGGCTGGTGCTGCTTCCCTCTGGCACTTCAGCAGCCTTCTGAGTCCACTCATCCTGTGGCACCACTGTGCTCTCAGCATTGCTGTCTGACTCCTGCTGAGTCTCCATGTCCATTTCTGTACCTCTGGTGGATATGTGTCCATTACTATGTCATTTGGGGTTACAGGTTGTGCACAATTGCAGGGGTGCCTGTGGTACAATTACCCACCTGTTCCTTCATCCTTCTGCCTGTTGTCATTGCATGCCTGTGGCACAGCAGTCATGTCTAGGGTGTGCGAGGGTGGCTCTTCTGGTGGCTGTGCATCAGTGGCTGTGTCTGTGGGTGCAACACATGTCTGTTACTATATGCATGTTGTACCATCCCTGAGTGTCCCCATTCCTACAATTTCATGCGTACCTTCTATGGTGTCCACACCTTCAACCTCACCGTGGACACCAACATCAGTGAAGGTCTCCACCACCATCCTCTTGATCAGTGTCAGCTGGCTGTCATTGCTTGGGGGTCCTCCTCTTGTGCCCTGACATGCCCATGTGGCTACGGAGACCTTCTTCTTTACCGTGGCTTGCAGGTCACACCATTTATGTTTGACTGCAGTCAGGGTCCTGGCCTCTGGAAAGGGTGCAATGATGCTGGACTGGATGTACAGCCACTGCCATGCCTTCACCTCAGGGGCAGTTGTCAGGGATTGGGCACAGCTGTAATTCTCCTGGATGTCACAGACCATAGACGTGACCTGGCTGCCAGTAAAGTTCAGCGCACAGAGCTGTGCTCCACCCCATGTCTGGACATAGCTGTGGCTCTGTCTGCCTGCATGGCCAGATCAGTCATCCTGCATCTATGGTAGGTGGCTTCCATCCTCACCTCTTCCATTCTCCACCTTCCTGTGTGTTGTGGTACATTATACGGCATTCACTTCTGAGGCATTGTGCAGGGCAGTTACCATGTCCCTATATGGTGAGTCAAGGAGGGGATCCACATATCCTGGCACCACCTCTGTAAGATGCACATCAAGCTATGCATGCCCTGTCATACTGCCCCCTGGGTACATGCATTCCACATTGCCCTTTGTGAATGCCACATCTTGGGTTGTGCCTTGCACACCATGCAGCTGCTTACTGTGGATATGAATGTTTTCTGTAAACATTCTGCATGTTTGTGCTTAGGCACCATAAATTGATAAGTTGTAGTAAAAAAGAACAATATTCCACATTAGAAATCAAACCCAGGCCCTCTTCTAGCTACTGTTTGTAGATATGTGACTCATGCAATGAAAAAGAACATCTTGCATTGAGTGCAGACCCTCCTCCTTCATATACACATCTAGAATGGAGTTTAGTAATTAATGTGTTGCCAACTTAAAGCAATCTTCAGTTAAGTTGTATTCAAATTAAGAGAAGTCTTAAAGTGTTAGCCACAACTAATTAATTGGACTGTAACACAGTACTAGTTTAACATTCTGGAAGATGGCTTCAAACCTTGCTGAAACTCTATCCCTGACATCAGCAATGACTTATAACAATTTCTATCATACTACATAAATTGTAGTAAAAAAGAAATGTTCTTCACTGGGGGTTGAGCCCAGGCCCCTTTAACTACTGTCTTTGTGCTCTACCACTGTGCTATCATTCCACATGGTTGCAAAGCTTATCCCTTTAATGTGCTGAATGATTATTGCCTTGGTGATTTTGTTGATGGGATGTTGCCACAGATTTTGTTGGCTACCTTGATTTGTTGTTGGGCTGTGTTTTGAGCTTGACTGGTTTCAGAGTGCCATCATGGTGGTGTGCTCTTGAGTGTTGCCCTTCATCTACTCTGCCAAGACTGAGAGTTTGTTATATTTAGTGGTGGAGGGTGCAGTGGCAGAGCCCCCTCCTGGAATATTGCAGTTCTGAATGTACATGTTACTTGTGTTTCTTCTTGTCTTATGGCACTACCACTCCTAGGCAGCAGATTGTCAGAGTGCCGTAGGTGCTGTCGATGCATTGCTTGCACCATATTTTACATCGCTCACTTCAATGCCGCTGCAGCATAGGTAAACCATTGCACAGGAGGTCTCTTTTCAAGAAACCCATGCAATGAAAATGAGAAAGCACATCCTGATTTGAGTGCAGACCACCCTCCTCACACAGCTGGTGTATGGTAATAACTTTTTGCCAGCTTGAAGTAATGCTTTCAACTAAGTTTTTGTTGTTGTTAATAGTTTTATTGTTCTTTTCAATTGAAGCAGTTCAAGGTACATTACAATGTAAATATATGGGCTGTGCTGGAGGCAGTCAGCCATGATCCAAGCATACAGTAAACTTATGTTGCCAGCCTTTATCATAGCTAGATTATGCAGGTGCTAGTCCCAGCCACTCAGCTTCCAACATCTGTCTTGTTACTATGAGGGCTGGGAGGCACTCCCTGTGTTAAATGCTCACCTGTGAATCAAGACCTAACTTTATGCTTACAATAACAGATTACAGCCCGAAGTACATTTGTGAGAAAATAAAATGCAGAAAATGTGTCTGTACCTTATTATGTAGAATCCAGGAGATCAGCCCTAAGAGGTAAATCTCGGGGATATGTGAAGCAGATGCACCTTAACACAGGCTCCATAAGGGTGCCTGTACTAAACATAGAAAAGGAAAAAAACATAAACAAAAAACACACAAAGTATCATGATGTGGAATGTATTCCTACTACTATCATTTCTCAACCACCAACAATATGCCACCATAGAATAGATTGTCTGGATGTTTAGATCCATGCCTGCTGTGCTACGTAGTGCTTGGTTCTAGAGGTAAGAGGGATGTGGGGGTATGGAATTGTGAGACTGCACTCGGGGAGGTCCACTACGTTCAGCTTACCCCTGTTTGTGGTTTCAGCAATACAATAAAGAGCTCCCAAGAGTCATAATATTGGGTCAAGGCATTGGTGATGACATGTGTCATCCTGGCCAGAATGGCCAGCTGGGATAGGGCATTTAGAAGTTCTTGGGTAGAAGGGACTTCAGTCGTCCTCTACTTACATAGGATCAGGCATTTGGCCATCATGCTAAGGATCGCTGTCCAGTACTGTTCCTTCCTGAATGGGGCTGTCTGTAGATCACACAAGCCCAGCAGGAGAACCTCAGGGATAGACATAATGGTTCTCTGAAGGATCTGTGAGCCCCAGGAGACTGACCTGTTGCCATACCAGCCTGATCAGTGGGCATGCCCATAGAATGTGCAACAGATCACCTCTCTGTGCATGACACCTCCAACTGAGATCATCTTGTAATAATTTAGCTTTGTAAAGAACTTCTGGGGTTCTCTACCAGGATTGCATAATTTTATTCTGCATCAAAGCACTGTGGGGGTCTTGGTATGCTTTATGTGCTAATTTCCAGCCCCGTGTCCAGACTTTGTCTGTTATTCAGGCACCTAGTGCTGTTTCCCATTTCATTTTAGAGGCTTGTGATTGAGATGGGAATTGAGACCACAGGGCTGCATATATTACACTGGTGTGGCCCCTGGATGCTGAAAGCCAGCTCAATACCAGAGAGCCTTTCAGTGGAAGCATGGCTCACCTGTCCATATAATGTTTAACAGCACTCCAGATTTGAACATACCTCCAGTCGTCTGCTGTACGGAGTCCATAATGATCCCTTAGGGCTTAGAATGAGTCCACTAGGATAGTACCATGAAGACATAGGTCTGATAGGGTTCTTAATCCCAACCTGTTCCCAGTCTAGCCATGTAGCTGGCTTTAGGCCAATTGTGATATCAGGATTCCCCCATATGGGGGTGTGACTAACTGGAGTGGGGTCTGTATCCAATTTCCTATGCATTTTCCTCCAGTATTCTATAGATGGGGAAATTGTGGGGTGCTGCTTTAAGGTCTTACTGGGGAAGAAGAAAGAAGTACTGATAGGCTGTGTGCCTCACATACTGCCAGTTCTATGTCTCTCCACTGTGGCTTGTCTTCTCCCCTGGTATCGAATCATTTTAAGGTTTTGGTCACCTGGAGGGTCCACTTACAGCCCTCAAACCATGGAAGGTCCCATCCCCCCTCCATCTAATGTGCCCATAGTTTGTTTCTGCCATGCTTAGGTTTTTTCCTTCCCAGATGTAATGCCCCAAAAGTCTATCTATCTTATTATACCAGATAGGGGGAAGGTGAAGCAGAATATGGGAAATAACATACATAAGTTTTGGGGCCATGACCATCTTTATGACAGCAACTTTCCCTGCCAAGGTTAGGTGGAGGGGCAGCCACTTGTCCAGTTCCAGGCATTTACTGGCCAACAGCGGTCTGAGATTGGCATCCCATATTTTGGATAGCTGCGGGGTAATGTGTATCCCAAGTTATGTTATGCCAGACGGCGCCCATCTTAGGTTATGTATAGAAGCTATCTGGGGATTGCAAAATGCATTGAGGGGTAGGACTTCTGTCTTGCTTTGATTCAGGGAAAGGCCTGAGTAGAAAGCTAAATCAGAGAGAATGGACAAAACAGTGAGTAATGAGCTGTCTATGTCGGCCAGAGTAAGCAGGAGGTCATCCACATACACAAGAGTGGTGTATTCCACCTTCCCTATTGCCAGTCCCTTTACCTCAGTCTCTTGTCTCAGAGCTGCTGTCAGGGGCCCCACAGCCAGGATGAAAAGCAGGGGAGAAAGTGGGCACTCTTGGCGTGTGTCTCTGCCCAGGTGTATGGGTGGTGAGAGCTGAGCATTCATCAGTACCTTAGCTGTGGGCAGGTGGTACATTGCATCCACCCATGCCTGGAACCCAGGACTGAAATCCATGGTATTAAGAACCAGTGGGATATAGTCCCATTCAAGGGAGTTGAATACTTTTTCAAAATCCAAGGCAATTGACACTGCAGGTGTGGTGATTGATTTGGCAGAGTGCATTAGATTAATGAGTGAGCGAAGAGGTCCGAGCTGTATCTACCCCTAACGAAACTGACTTGGGATGAATGGATAAGCTGTGGTAAAAGGGGATTCAGCCTGGTAGCCAGCACTTTGGCCAGGACTTTGCTATCTACGTTCAGCAAAGATATCGGACAGTAGCTGGAGGGCTTTAGTGGAGCTTTCCCTTTTTCTGGGAACACCGTGATGGTGGCTTCACGTAGTGTTGGAGGGAGCCATAGCTCAGTGCCTCCATGTATACCTGGCATAACAACGGAGAGATCTCGGGGCTGATCAACTGCCAGATCTTTGCTGGAAATCCATCTCCTACAGGGGCTTTGCCCTTTTTAAGTGACTGGATAGTGGATGCCACCTCTATGGGAGTAAGGGTAGAGCACAGGGCAGCCAACTGCTGCGCCATTAGTGTAGGGAGAGCTGAGACTTTGCAGGAAGGAAGGAGCACCCAACAGGTTTGGGGGCCTAGATGGGGTATATAGCTGGGCATAAAAGTCAGCCATTATGGCATTTATCTTGTCAGTCATAGCATGTGTTTGGCCCTTGGCATCTGCCAGAGCTGGGATATGCCGTTCTGCTTGTTGTTTCCTTAAATGATATGCAACTATCTCCCCCCCTTTTCCCCAGCCTCTCAACATTTGTGTTTCAGCCAAAGTATTGCTATCTCAGCCTTCCTGGCTAGCAGTTCATTAATTTGAAGCCATATACCTGTTACTTTAAGTCCCAGGTGGGATTGAAGTTGAGGTGGGGGGTAGCTTTAAGCAGAAACTCAGCATCTGTAAGGGTGAGTGCTAGATCTGCCAGTTGTTTTCCTCTTTTTTTCGTCTGTTGTAGGCAAAACCCATTATGGTCCCCCGGAGGGTGGCCTTAAGCACCTCCCAGGCATTGCCAGTGTAGGTGTCTTTTCAGAAAGGTGGTGACTTAATTTGTGAGCCAGGATAGGAAGTCTGGGTCCCTCAAAAAGAGGAGGTCCGGTCTCCAGGAAGCAGAGTAGTGCAAGGGAGGGCTGTGATGAAAAATGAACTGGACCAGGGCATGATCAGCTATTACAATTGGTTGTATGCTGCTGTCCACAACTGCACTAGTGATGTCAGTGGAAGTCAGCCAGAAATGTATACGACTGAGAGAGTCATGCACCGGCAAATGATATGTATAATCCCGATCCCTGGTATGGAAGACTCGCCATACATCAGTAAGGGCCATGTCCTGCCTAATGAGGGCCAACGTAGCTGCTGCTCTGGAATGAGGTTTCACATTGGTAGGGCTCCAACCTACAAAGGGGTCAAGTGTCAGATTGAAGTCCACACCTAATATTACAGGTGCATTATTGAGGTTTAGCTCCCCTATTTTGTGAGCCAGGGCAAGAAACATATTCAGTGAGTCTTGATTTGGGCCATATACACTACCCAGGATTATTGGGCCTTCTGTGGTGTCTACCTGTTCAAGTATCCACCTACCATCTGTGCCTCTGGTGGTGTGTTGGATCACCTATCTCAGCTTTTTGTGAGTTAAAATTACTAATCCCCGTTTCTTAGTGGGGACTGAGGCACTGATCACCTGTCTCACCCAATCTGTTTTTAACCTGGCAGCATTCCCCTTAATGAGCTTAGTTTCCTGCAGGAAGGCCAAATCCACCCGCAACCTCTTTAGGTGTGATGATACCTGTCTACGCTTTGTGGGGATGTTAAGCCCATGTACATTCCAAGTGAATGATGTTAAATCACAAATTGGGCTGGTAGAGATATGGTAAGGTAGTTCGGAACATTAAGAACACCCTAGGATGCTGCAGGACATAATCTAGCCTTCCAAGCTGAAGTGGGGCACACTGGGCACAGTGAAGAGATGAAGAAGGTGGCTTCCAACTAGCTATTCTAGGTATAGCATTAGACAGGGTACATTGGGATCCAACATTTTGTTTGATAGAGGAGTAGTATTGACAGTTAAACTTCAGTAGCACAAAACAACATCACCAAATTAACCTATCTACAGAGGCCTGTTGGCCTTTAACTTGGGGTTTCTGAGTCTTAACTATGGTCACAGCAAAAGCTGGTGACCCGACTCTGGAACCCGGATGCAGAGTAAGAGACATTATCTGGTCTGGTACGACCTAAGGGAGGCACTATCACCTCATTTAAGGGCCTATATTGTCTTGCTGCTAAGCGATTGTTGGGGGGGGGAGTGCTTGAGCTCCGATGTGGTTGATCCCAGGCAAAGGAACCACAATGTTCATTGAGGTGGAAGTAGTCAACCCTCCGAATAAAAGGGGCAAGTTAAAACCCAAAGACCAGCCATGTTATTGCTTCTGCTGTCCCTAACAGACTTAGAGGTGGGGGGGGGGGCTAGTAGAGCAAAGATGAGATGGATGTCTGTTTCTAGGACACGGCCTACAATTAAGTGTTGCCATTGAATGCCCATTCTCACCTTCAATCCAAAATACAGCTCCCTTACCAGGCCGAAAACCATAACCTTGGCTATGTTGGAGCAAGGGAAGGAGTAACTAAAGCTAAAAGGTGGGCCTGAAAAGAAGAGGGGGCGAGCATGCTCTTGCTGTTGAGGCTCAAGTAGGTATAAATACAGCATTGGCCCCCTAACCCAAATTCCATATTCCCCCCCCCCACCCTTCCTGGACCTTAAAAGTCTTTAACCTGAAACACAAAGCCATAACCCCTCCACCAAATACAATGCATTGCAGCGTATATTAAGTCCTGTGGGGTGCTGTGCCCTTTTACTTATCTGAGACATCACAGCCTATCTTGGGAGTCGAGAGTGACAAGGATGAGCATTCTTCCAACTGATGCAGCAGGTTCTTGGCTAGGTCTCCGTTCTGGCTTTTGGAGCTGTTCTGTGGTGATGAGCACTGCTGCTGTTGGGCTGGTGTAGATGTGCTGGGGGATACTGCTCAGTCTGCTCAGGATTTCACTTCTGGCTCCAGAGGATTCTGCCTTGTGGTAGGTGTAGATGGGAAGGCCTGTTCTGGATGTTGCGCAGGAACCAGGGAGGATGGCCTCACAGGACTGAAGCGATTCTGTGTCATAAAGGCCTCCCAGCCAGTAGATGCTTCTGTTTTCATCATGTGTAGCACTGGGTTTGAGCTCTGAGGTCTTTTGGATGGATGCTCTCAATGACCATGGCATTTGGAAATCTGTCTTTTTTGGTTCCATCTGTCAGGCTGCTCCCAATTGTCTCCTGGTATGGATGCCCAGGCTGCCTCAGATGCAGGTTTCAATGGTGAACGTCTGTTGAGGGCAGCAGGGGGTGTCTTGGGAATGCGGCTTTGGTGTGGCTGAATCTGACAAGATTCTGGCTAATTTCTACATAGAAAGTACATAAGGGCTTCAGGGCTTGTGAATGAGCAGGGGACCCCATTATGATCCACTTGCATTGGGCCGGGTAGGGCAAAGAGAAGGAGATGCCAATTCGATGCATAACATGACGGGCCTCGGTGTAGGCCCTGCACCTATCCAAGAGGTCCTTAGAGTAGTCAGGACAAATGTTTATATGGTGGGATCTCCTCACCAGGCCCTTAGTGCTCTAGATTTAGCAAGGATTTGTTCTTTGTCACAATAATCAAGGAAGCAAGCTATAATTGGTCTTGGCCTCTCCCCAACTCATGGAGTTGAAGCCAAATTACAATGTGCTCTTTCCACTTGTGGGGGGTAGGCTGGATCAAATTGTAAAATTTCCATTAGAGCTTCTTGTAAAAAATTGTCTGCAGATCTTCTTTCGGCCTTTTCTGGGAATCCTAAGAACCGGAGATTATTTCTTCTCCCCCGGTTATCATGATCATCCAGCTTTAAGGTGAGCTTATTGATGGTGGCCTGCTGCTCCCGAAGTATGGCAGTGTGCTCCTGTAGCGCAGTTTCATTTGCTGAGATGTGGGTCTCATTGTGAAAGAGACAGGCTTCCATGCCCTGGACAACCTGCACTGTGTGATTTGTTGTCATCATGACTTGCACCATCTGGGTCAGAAGTTGCCCGAACATGCGCTCCACAGATGCGGGATCCCATGCAGCTGGAGGTTTAAGCTACTCCATGTACCCTCATGTTTTAAGCCTAACTGTTGTAGGTGAGTCATAAAAAATGGAGCAATTGCAGAAATTAGTTGAGTAAAAGGTTATTTTTGGTATCTCTGCGCTCCACATGTCCATACACCCAACTCTGTCGAGGGTACAGAATGAAATAGGGCAGTTTAAGAATGGATTTTGTAGGATTTAGCCCTTTTAGGTGTAGAGCAAGGTCTTCAAGCTACCATCCACTTCTGTGCCCCTAGTGGCAGTCTTTCCACTAAGTTTTATTTATACCCAGACAAGCCTCAGAGTATCAGCCAGAATTTAAGTTAACTGCAATAAAGTAACAGTTTAACATTCTGAAAGCATGTAGCTTGCATGCAGCAAGCAAGTGGTAGTTGTATGAAACTACTTCTGTGGCATGCATGCTGCAAGCATGTATTTTTGTGTTAAATTGAAACCAAGTTCCGTTGAAACCTTTTGTAACCAGCTAATATGTACCTTGATTTAATCTTTTAGTTTGTCTATCTGTTGAATTGCATGCTACTGCAAACTCTGTTACTCTGATTCTCTCATCTTAGAATTTGTATATTGCCTATACTCCTATAAAGTGGAACCTTTGTAAATAAGCTGTCTAGCTCAACAGTATTGAATCCAAGAATCAATAAATAAAATAAAAAAATAAAGTGAATGCATGTGGCATGCATGCAGGAAGCAAATTATACTTGTACAGATGTGTGCAATTAACACACTTTTACCTGCATGCATATGATACATTTGCACATCAATATAAATCTGCAGGAAGGGCATGCTTATAGATCAATACTTCTTTTTGTTTTTACTTTTTTGCCCCCTCCCTCAATTTCAATTACATTCAGCCCTAGCAAACATACTACCATTGGAAACATCTGTGCTTCCCTCCCACACATACACCTTGTCCCAACAGACTACTGAATTATATCAGCCTGTCCCATACATTTGGTTATTTATTCACCATATCTCCTTCTATGCATAGCAACATGACTGCATATCTACATACTCTATCACTATATTGTATAAGCATCCCAGTTTGGGTTTCAGCTAGATCTGATATCTCTGTTTTGACCTTAAAGGTTAACTGAAATGTATGCTCAAACAACACTTGCACCTAGCCCTTCCCCACCCCAAATTGCATCACAAGTTGGTATATGGCAACTAAAAAACACTTGTCTACTAGATTTTATACTGGCCAACTAACAATGCAAACACAGTGAGCCGAGCTACTTTATCAGTGAGTGGCACTCCATTATAATGGTTGGCTCACCCCCAGCAATACAGTGCCCCCCAAAAACCAACAGTTTCTGTACACATTTTAGAATAAAAATTATAAGGCCCATGCAAAGATTTTGAAGTGCTCGATGTCAGTATTTATTCTGGTTCATAAAAATATCACCATGTGACAATTTCTCATTCATTAGAAAATGCACGGTCCCAGTTCAGAATTGTGTAGGTCAATTACCTAACAATAACCATTTGGCTACTTCTCTCCTAACTGTACCACAACAAAATCTTTCCATAGCCTTAATTATTTTGTTCTAATGTCTGTGCAGCATCTATTTGTGATGTTTATGAACACACATTAGTGTCTGTCTTTTGGTCTGTCTGCTTATCTATCTATCTATCTATCTATCTATCTATCTATCTATCTGTCTGTCTGTCTGTCTGTCTGTCTGTCTGTCTGTCTGTCTGTCTGTCTGTCTGTCTATCTGTCTGTCTGTCTGTCTATCTATCTACCTACCTACATATCTATTTACAATACTATCTGTCTATCCATCTTAAGCAGACCTTGGTGTCCACCCCAAAACCATTACTTTCCTCCCCCTTCCCTCCAGCTTGCCCACCCCTTTTCCCAATATGTAAAATTAATTATTTATAAATAACAGTGAACCTTGATGCCCACCTTGATATCACCTTTTCAATTACCCCACCCCCTCCAGGTTGCCCCCCAAATTTATATGTAGCAGCACTGGGGGTACTTCCCAGTTCCAAAGAACATTATCTCAACTTTGGGTGCCCAGTACCTAGTACCCAGTGCTAGCTAATCATCCCTTGTAAATAAAAAAAAACATCCCTTACTGATTTTTCTAAACAATCCTGCAAAGAAGAAAACAGACCCTTGCTGATCTGATGTACCTGCACTCCTACCCACCCCACTCTGGCCCCTCACTCAACACCCACTGCACCACCATACACACTCACTCACCTAAAAGTGTCCCACAACATAGAGCCACTCTTTCTGATCAAAAACATGTGTTTCTGCTGGAACTGATGATTGTGATATAAGAAAATTCAGAAAGCCCATATGATGTACTTTAATGTGTTTTGTACTTTTACTCAGAACTCTGTCATTTCTGATATTTTTACACCACATTTTCAATATGGCCCTTTTGAGACACCACCTCATGAAAAAGGTAGGTGCAATTTTTCAAATCCATCCCAAAAGATGATTTCACCATGACATTACCTTTTTTTAGGGCTTGAAAATGTACACCTACTGCGTTCATGAGGTGTAGTCATAAGAAGACTATGTTGACAACTTGGTAGTAAAATATGGTGAAATGTTCAAATTATGAGTGAATATTGAACTGTTTCAATGTTCACTCATAGCTTGGCTGATTTTCAATGTTTTTTCCACCAAATATTCAAAAAGAACTTTTTGGGACCTCACCTCATGAGCAACACAGGTGAAATATTTTTAAATTCATGCTGAAAGGTAATTTTTGCAGTCACTCAGTGAAATCACATTTCAGGCAAAAAAATTGACCTATCAGGTTCATGAAGAGGGGTCATAAGAAGAGTATGTTGAAAATATGGTGTACAAATATGGTAAAATGACCATGTTATGAGTGATTGTTTAAATATTTCAATGCTCACTCAGAACCCTGTTAATTTTCAATATTTTGACCCCAGTCTTTCAACACAGTCATCCCCCCAACCCACCACCTCATAAATGTGACAGGTGTCATTTCTTCAAATTCTGGTTGAGATGTGTTTTTATGCTTCATTTTAATTTCATTTTCATTTTATTGAAGGGTTAGACCATTGGGAATTAACTTATTTAAAATGGTGACCTATGACAAATATGGCTGCTTGAACTTTCAGCTCTATCCCCAGCTGCATCGCATCTGCACCCTTTCTCCATGATCCAGGGGTTGGCTTCACTCAAACTGCCTCATCTGCCACAGTACCCTCTCCCCGACTGTCCGACATGATTATTTCCATGGTACGGCACTCGGTTATTGTCCTGTTATGACGGTGTGCTCGTGAGTCAGTTTGGACAGCAAAAGGCCGTGTAGGCCTGGATCCAGATTTTCACTATCTGAGGTTGGCTGCACTCACCCAATATGATTGGGTATTACCCTGCCTTGACTGTTTGGTCTGCATTGCCACATACTTCCCCTGACTGCCCTTCCAGCACATCAGTTTATCGGGGCCCTCCAAGGTACACTATGGCCTCCACTACACCTCAACAGCCTGTCCTATCTCCAGATCACCATCAGACCTTGTCTCAATCCACCAATGTGGGCACTCCTCCGCAATATAGTACTAGCATGCTTGAAATGTTGCTCACTTGGGTGGACAGGATTAATGATGCCCTAATGGGAACAGTGGCTGATGTACGCAACCTACAGGATAAAACTTGGCTGAGCAGAAAATGGAAGACTTGGAGTTGCAGCAGCATAAAATCTGGCAAGGCATCCATGCTCATAAGGCTAAGTTCACCACTGTTTGGGACTGCACTGAAGATCAGGAGAACCCATGATGCTGTAACAACATACAGATCATTGATGTCCCCGAAGGCTCTGAAGGGCAAAATATGGAGCAGTTTTGAACAAGGCTATTCCACAAATGTTGGGCAAAAGGTGTAAATGGTCTGTTGAAGTTGAAAGAGCACACAGGCTTTCTAGTGGGGCCCACTTATTGGGGCAATCCCTGTGGCCCATCATAACGTACCTCCTACGGTATTCCACTAAGGAGAGAGTGCTATGAGCTGCCAGAGTCAGTGGGGACATCAAATGGCAACGAAATAGGGTCTCTTTCCACTGAAACATCTCATAGGAGGCTGCAGCGAGACAAAAAACCTTTATCCCTATCAAAAAAGCACTTCAAGCCCAGGGGTTTCAGTACCATTTTAAAAATCTTACTTCTTTACAAATTTCCAGAGATGGAAGAGAGATTGTAGCCTCCCAATCTAAGGACATTGAAATCTGGGTATCTAGATACTGGCCAAATGCATCCCTTCAAACCACATTACCCAGATGCCTCTGGGTGCCAGAGGACCACAGCCAGTGCAGTGGGAATCAAAAAGCAGAGATATTGATTCCTGGGAACTTTACTTCTGACTGGACTGGTCTGCAACCTGATGGTTCCCTCAGCCCTGCCTACAGAAGCAGCTCGGTATCTTCCATGGCTACCACTTTTAAATTTAATGCTCCTGTTGCTGTGCCAGTAGCCCTTTCACAGTGCTCTCCTGTTCAGACGTCCCACTCCAGGCAATGCTCCAGAAGTGGCCAGGCCCCCTTCCTGGATTGCCACATGACTGCCCCTCCAGCTAAACTCCCAAAGGGATGAATTCCCACCAGATTAGGATGTTCCTCAGCTCTCAACACTGGAGGCCTCCCCCATGGATGTGGCAACCCCTCAAGACTGGTCTGAAGCTCCACTCACTGCTGTTACTCCTGAGGTGACTCAGCTGCCTGCCTGTCCATTAAACCTGAACTTAAATCATTTGCAGATGCTGCTGCTGCTACTGGCCTGTCTAGTTCTGCGATCTCAGCCTCCCCAAAAGATGATCCTCTGACATAGTGACTTATGGTTGTACATTACTGCTTCTTTTGGCTGTTTCTCATACAAAGGTGAGCACTACCTTGGGGGGGGATGGGTTATGCCTGAAGGGGAAACAACTGCTTTAATTTACTATTGAATGCCAAACTGCTTTATGTACTAGCTTTCACCCTATGATGTTTGTGTGGTAATAAATAGGAGGGCTGACACCCCTTTTCCCCACCTTTCCCTGGGTCTTGCTTACGTCCATACCTCTTACACTGTCTGATTCTTTTTCCATCAGTCATTTTTGGTAAATGGACAATGTGAGAGGGCCCATTATAGATCCAGTATTGCCCTACCCTTTATGGCCACGTTTCTGCATATCAATGTAACTCGGATCCGGGTTACTTACTATCAACGATTCACAAATAGCCAGGATATCTCTAAGAATCAATCTCTTAGAATCGATGCTACTTCCTTGTCCTTGGGGTTTGCTGGCTTGTGGGGATCTCCCAACCTCCCCTCCACATTCATCCTAAGCTGCAACCAAGGTCTATGGCTGTGTTATACTCATGAGTACATCATTCTGGGGGCCTCCCCCCATTCCCTTCTTTCCTTGTCCCAGCCCTTCCCATATCTTGGGCACCCCCCCCCCTCCTTTTGACTCCCTTCCACATCCCTCCCCTTCCTCTGATAACACACTTTATGTGACTATGGAGATATTCAAGTTAAGGGTGAATGACTCCTCTGACTCAATCTTATCACCTCCTCTCTTGGTGAGTGGATCAGCATGGCTGAGATTCAGCCTTTCATAAAGGTCTCTCTCACCCATACACCTCTTCACCGTTAGTGTACTACTGTTCATCTGGGTACCCTTTTTGCCAGCCTCACTTTCGTGTTCTCTCTTAAACATTTTAATTTTGTGAGGCTAACACAGTTGTTATAGAGTTTTTCACTATTGTTATTGTCTAGTTTATCTGTTATCCTAGCCTTAACCAAGCTTGTTTGGTAACATTGTTTTTTTTTTTTACTCACTATCTATAGGATACTGTAATTGCACTTCCCACTGACAGACTCAGATTGTGCAGAAGTTGTAGTCACCACTACTCAGATGTATCAGGTACCCCCACCTCTGTGTTCACTGCTCCTGGAGTGAGTACCTCTGGTATTGATCACTTTTTGGGAATCAAGATGTTGAATTCCAGCTCTGGGGTTAATTTTGTATCATGGAATGTGAAAGGGCTGAACCATCCAGTCAAATGCACGAAGATCCTTCAGCATTTGTGCTCCTTGCAGGCTGATATAGCATTCCTACAAGAGACGCAACTCACCGCCAGGACCGTACAATGGCTGAAAAAATCCTGAGTGTGGAAATTTATTGCCAGTTCAGCCTCCATGAAGTCTAGAGGGGTAGCCATCCTGGTCCAATGTTCCTGTCCTTGTGTAGAAGAAGAGGTTAAAACCGATAATCAGTGGCGCTGGGTGGCTGTCAGGTTTACCTTTCCTGGGGGAATGCTATACTTGCTAATGTATATGGCCCCAATGTAAATAGTACTGACTTTTTCCCCGATCTCAGTCAAGCTATTACATCCCTCATATCCAGCCACCTTCACATACCCGTTCTGACTGGGGGTGACTTCAACCTAGTATCAGACATTTTTCTGGACAAATCCAAGCCTACTCCCCAGAGACACCCCAAGACCTGGGCTGCTCTACAGGAAATGGCTGATGAATCGGGCCTGGTGGATGTGTGGAGATGTTACCACCCTTCTGGGCTGGACTATACCTTCTACTCTGCTGCCCACTCCACGCACAGTCACATACTGTAGATATTTGGTTAGCCAGCTCTGTTGCTGCCCATTCTATCTCCTTACCCCAAATTGGTACCATCCTTATTTCCGATCGTGCCCCTGTACTGTGCTCCTATACTCCATTAGGAAATGTTAATACTGGCACCAGATGGTGCTGCAATCCACTGCTTCTGCATGACCCAGATTTCCACCGGGTGGTGCAGTTAGCAGCCAGGGACTACTTTGCTGTTAATGTCACAGAGGAAGTCGCTGCTAGAACCATATGGGAAGCCTTTAAGGCCATTTTACATGGCCATATTATCTCCTACGCAGCTACTAAAAACTAAGCTAGGAGAATGACCCTTAATCAGCTTCAGACAGAACTGCCACTGTTGGAGGCTCACTTTAAAGCCTCCTTGGCTACCTCCCTGGATCAATCCCTCATCAGGGGAAATTGTTGGGGTCAAATACTGCATCAAAACCCTGCTACAGCAGAATGCTGTGTGGATGCTACTCCACGCTAAACATGCCCCTTGGGAGGGGGAAGACAAAGGTGGGAAACTCTTACCTTATCAGCTCAGGAAGCAACAGACTTCTTCCTGCATACATGCCCTTAAGGATGCTTCAGGGTCTGTGATCTCACATCCCAAGGGGATTAATGCCCTTATGCAGCAATTCTATCAGACGTTATACCAGTCTAGGACCTCTTCAGACCCCATCCAATTATCCACTGAGTTAAGAGAGTTCTGCCTCTCCTCCGCTATACCTCACCTCCCCTTGACCATGGTGAAGGCCCTAGACAAACCCTTCTTGGCTACAGAATTTAAGCTAGCACTTTCACAACTGGCTAAAGGTAAAGCTCCGGGGCCCGATGGCATGACTGCAGAGATCTACCAACTTCTCAGTCACGAGATTATCTCCCCTCTACTTCTTGCTCTGCAAGAGGCCCACACTGCTGGAACACTTTCCCCCACCATGCGAGAGGCCCTTATTACTCTGCTCCCCAAAAAATCCAATGATCCACAAGACTGTGCCAACTTCAGGCCCATTTCCCTTATTTCGGTTGATACCAAAATAGCAGCCACAATTTTGGCTAATCGGATGGTGCAGGTATTGCCATCCATAATTCATCCCTCCCAACTTGGCTTCACTGAATGAAAGTCCGCGGCTGACAAACCAAATTGCTCCTCAGTCTCAAATGGTTGGCTCTGCAGTCCCAAACCCCAGTGGCAGCCATGGCAGTCGACTTCTCTAAGGCATTCAATTTGGTGGAATGGCCCTACCTGCATGAAGCCCTCCATCTTTATGGCTAATAAAATGGTGGCAGCCCCCCCCCCGCAGTCTCTTCCTGGCACATTGCTTTGGCTAAACTGGCCATCTTGGAAAGACTTTCTTATTCCAAGATAGGGGGGGCTCACCAGCTATTCTCAAAAATGGGATGCATATCTGCACTCCCCACTCTGCAAAGTCCCCCTACCTCCTCCAAGTAACCCCCCAGTCTAGTATCTTTGGCCTTGATTCCCTTTGTCATCCCTTTCCCTGATCCCCGTCTATCACCCCTGTTGGAAACTCGCTACATGTGACACCCATTGGCATTTGATCCTGACTTCTCTCTCTGTCAGTTGAGAAGTGCACATATTTGGTCTTGTTGGTTCTCTACTATTGGATATGTATCCTAAGTCAAGGACTGTCTGTTTACTTGTTTACCTGATAACTTGTTTGCCTGCAACACCTTTGCTGTTTTAGTCCTCCGTGTTAGATAATTGACACAGTAGGTGATTGTATGTTCATTCTGGTGTTTGTTTTATTACCAGCTACATTGTATGTATGCTATGGAGTCTTGTCCTTTGGAAAATTAATAAACTTTTCTATGATAAAAAAATAAAATGGTGACCCATGACATAATAAATAACATTTTACAACATAACAAACACACAAAAATTCATAAATACAAAAAATACATAAAGCATATAAATACAAAATACATAGACCATATAAATACATTCACATCATAAGATAGCAGCACTTCTGATGAGACATTATATATATACCAGACATATATAAACAAGCTAGACACAGCAGGGTTTAGTTTATGTATTAATGGTATCAACAAACCAATGTCTGAGTGTTTTCAATGATAGGGGTTTTATATTTACTAACTGAAACCTTGGAAGAAGATTATTCCACAACTGAGGAATCATGTAACTGAAAAACTGCTTAAATCTTTGAGCAGTAGATTTTGGGATTACTGATTCCCTATATACTGTTTTCCTAAGGATTGGATTCAGGTCCCTAAATTTTAATTTTTCTTGAAGATAGTCTGGTATATCACCCTGCACACTCACAGATGAAAACTACCTTATGTAGTTGCCTCCTATCAGCTAAGGAGAGCCAACCCAATTTAACACACATCCAACAATGATGGGTATCTCTTAGGCATTGAAGAATTAGCCTTGCCAGTCTGTTAAACAGAACCTCAAGCCTTTGCAATTTGGCCTGACTTGCATAGTCATAGAGAATATCACTAAAATCAAACAATGGAAAAATCTGTGTCTCAACTATTTTCTTTATCACATTACTCCCTAAACAGCTTTTATAGTGATATAATACCTACACTCTTTTGCCTATGGACCCTATAAGCTTATCCATATGGGTATTACCTGATGCTGATGTGTCTACCCAGTAAGCTAAATATTTATAGTGAGAGACCTGCTCAAGCCTGACCCCCACTAAATCCATTATATTCAGATCAGAACCATTTTTTATTTTTGAACCAGACCCTAGGACCATACATTTTGTTTTATTAATATTCATTTTTAACCTTGATTTAACAAAAAGGGAGGCAGTATAGCACAGTGATTTAAGGCTCTGAGCTGCAAATCTGGAGACTTGGGTTTGAATCCCACAGCCCCAACTTGCATACTGTGTGACCCTGAGCAAGTCACTTAACTTCCCTGTGCTCCCAGGTTGCAACTGTAAACAAGCTTCCAGCTTAGTGTGCTACTCCTGATTAAATAATTGGAAAAAAACATTTTGGAAAAAAATGTCCTGAATGTCATCAAAACTAGACTGCAGATTTGCCTCTATCTCATGCAGGGTACTTGCCGAACTATATATAACTGTATCATCGGCATACAGCTCATATGTCAGTCTATAAACTATGTCTCCAAATTTACCTAAATACAGCAAAAATAGAAGGGGACCAAGTACAGATCCCTGGGGGACCCCACAAACTAAGGGTAAAGGATCTGAGGTCACATGATTGACTGTTGTGACCTGAGATCTCTCTCCCAGGTAAGAAGCAAACCATTTAAGGGCAGATAAAGATAATCTAATATCCCTCAACCTTGATAGCAAAATGTGGTGGTCTACTGTATCAAAGATCTTCCAGAGGTCAACAAAGATGACACCTTTTAAATGACACTTTTCCATTACTTTGTTGATATCATCCAAGACCCTTGACATGGAGACCTCCATGTCATGGGACTTACGAAACCCCGACTGATACTTATTGTATAGATTATTCTGAGATAAATGATCTGAGAGCTGTGTTGCCAGAAGCATTTTGAACAGTTTGGAGACCAGAGATAGCAAGGATATCGGGCAATAGTTTGTTAGCTGATCATGGCTACCCCCCCTGAAAATGGGGAACACCCTGGCTTGCTTCCAACCCTCTGGAATAACCCCCTCAAGAATGGACCAGTTATACAAATATGTGAGGGGGCACAGATCTGTAAGGTAAACATTTTTAAAAGAAATTAGGTCAACCCATCAAGGTCCCCACCCTTGTTATATTTAAGACCCAAAAATAAATCTAAGACTTCATATTCCTCTATCTTCTTAAATGTAAAGGTACAACAGCTTCTACAATGAGGCAGGAATTGATTAATGTCAATAGTAGAATCACTGTCAATATTACCGAAGAAGTTACCTGCAGTAGAAAAATTATTGTCAAAGACATTAGCAAGGGATCCAAGCCCGTCCTGTACTAGAATTTCAGTGTTATGTGTAGAATCTCTAACAGGCCCATGTAGGCCCTTAACAATTTTCCAAAAGGCCCTAGGGTCTCCAGCTGATACCTCCAATTTAGTATCATAATACTCCCTCTTTGTATCTCTTACTGCTGCAGCATGGGCATTTCTCTGGTTTCTATAACTGTCACAGTCAATTTTATAATTAGTTCTATGTGCCCGCACCCACACCTGCTTTTTCTGATGTTTAAGTTTCCTTAATGCAGGAGAATATGAGGGGGCAGAGCATTGTTTAATTTTCTTAGTTTTTAGTGGCAAATGGTAATCAATAATCCCCAGAAGTTCAGAAAGGAGATAATCTCAAACTAATTCAATATCTGGTATAAGATTCAGTCTGTCCCAATTAATATTATCTAGGTCATTTCCAAATAGCAGGTAATCAACATTTTTATACCCTGAAATGAAATTAACCTAGGTTGAGCGATAATTGGTCTCTTCCTTTTTAGACAACAAATCGTGTTGTGATCACTATTCAGATCTTCTAATTGCCCTGCAATATAATTATGGGGGAGCATTTGTCAGAATGAGGTCTAATAAGGCTGACTCACTTGGACTTTTAATATTTATGTGGGATCTATAATTATTTGCTCCAACCCCAGGGAAAGTGCCATTTTTTTTATAACACTAGTTTCTCCTTTGAACAACCAATTCTCATTGAAGTCTCCTAATAGGAGTAATTCATGAGTATCCAAGTGGGGACCCAGTACTTCTGCAAGTTGCTTCATTTTATATTTTGAATTTTTGGGGGGACGGTAGATCCCTAAGAGCAACAATGGTTTCCCAGCAGGAAATGTAACTTCTAAAGTTATCAGAATCTATTTCAAAAAACAATTACTTAGGAGAAAATTTATCAGACACATATACTAGAATACCCCTTCCCCCTTTATTTATTTCTCTCTGCCCTATGTATATTATAACCTTTTACCACAATATTAGTGTCATCCACCCTATTATGCAGCTAGGTCTCAGTGAATATCATACAATCTGGGCTGTACTCAACAGAGAATTACTTAATTAACCCTATTTTAGGCACCAGGCTCCTAATATTAAAGTGTATAAATGGCATATCCTTTCTTTTGTTTCAGTTGCATAGGTCCAGGATTAGGGTTTATATCACTACACTGTAGGAGACACAGAGTAAAAAATAATTGATTTACCAATTTACTCTTTAACCCAAATTTACCAAAGTAATAAAACTTTAATAAGAAAGGTTCTAAACCCAAATTTAATTCTAACATGATGTAAATTTGATATTCAAGAAATAATGGCAACATTGATAAGGCAACACATTGCAAAACTGGTAACTCCCCAGTCAGAGATATGTCTCTGTATGAAAAGTCCATAGGGAATTTCCATGTGTTACTTACCAATGTTACCATAAACAATTGAGACAATTTAGTTTCTTGTCCACCCTTACTTTCTGAGGTGGACTTAGAGCACAACAAACATATAATAATCAAACTTAAAAGCCACAGACTTGTGTAAGTGAGCAAAGCAACACTTAACATGGTAAACATGGCAGCCCCACTTCAACAGATTTAATTTTGTAACAACTTAAAATTAATTAACCATATGACACCTGTACACTTTAAAATGTCTACCATTTTACTAATCTACAATAGTGTCAAATAACTTACTATGCTGAATAAAACAATCTACTCAGTCAGTGAGAGAAATATAAATTAATACTTAAAAGCTCTGGGTACAGTAATCATTAAAGCATTAGCTACTTTAAAGTCCTGAGCATAATATCTGAATTGTCTAAATATTGTTAAGTCCAGGTTATCATTATTTCTCAATGAATGGCACAGTCACTCACGCTCGCACCACACGGTTGCACTGTGTGGCGAATGCCTGTTTTTTAAAGGGACTGAAGCCTTGCCTTCTGAGACAACCAATCTCTGTTGGTAGCAGCAGGGCCTGCAGCATCAGCCCATAGCCTAAGTGATGTGTGAAATAAATTCTGTGTCTGTGAAATAAAATCTGCCAACCAGTCACCAGTGCCACTTCATGCATACTGTCTGTGTGACCCCCCCCAGGAAACCAGTAGCCAGTGATCTGTCATCTTCCTTCCCATGCTCGCTCAGTGGGGTATAAGCTTTGATTCAGTGGGCAGGGGATTATGTCCCATCATATGGAATAAATAACAAAATAAAATACAATCCTTGAAGGGGAAGTACTATGTCAGAGACAGTTAGGCCAGGCTGGGTCTCTGATTCTGTCTTGGCAGAAGCAGTGCCTGCAGCATCATCCCATATCCTAGGTGGTGTGTGAAGTAAATTTTGTGCATGTGAAATAAAAGCTACTAGCCATTCACCAGTGCCACTTCTTGCATACTGTCTGCATGACCCCTCCAAGGAGCCAGTGATTTGTCATCTTCCTTCCTGTGATCAGTTGGTGGGGTATAAGCTTTGGGTCAGTGGGCAGGGCATTCCATCACATCACGTGGAATAAATAAAAATATAAAATAATAAACTCCTTGAAGGGAAAGGACTGTGTCAGAAAGGGTAGCAGCAGTGCATGCAGCATCGCCCTTAGCTTAGGTTGTGTGTGAAATAAGGAAGTGTGTGTGTGTGTGTCTATGTGTGTGTGTGAAATATAACATCTGCCAGCCAGTTATCAGTGCACTAGTGCCGTTTCTTGCATACTGTCTGTGTGCCCACCCCCCCAAGAAGCCAATGATCTGTCATCTTCCTTCCTGTGCTCGCTCTGTGGGGTATAAGCTTTGGCTCAGTGGGCAGGGCATTCTGTCACATCAAGTGTAATAAATAACAAAATAAAATCCTTGAAGGGAAAGTACTGTGTCAGAGAGGGATAGATCAGGCAGGGTCCCGGTTCTATGTGATAATGGCGATTGCGGATAGGTGATCACCGTTAGGGCAAGTGTACACTGGCGAAAATCTATTTTGATGATGTACACTCATGGCACAGACCAAAAGGTTGCCTAAATATATATTTTTTTGTTTATGCAGGGGGCTTTGCCCCTGCACCCCCATACTAAAGGATTCTCAACTCCTGGCGGGGTGCATGTAGGGGAGGTGAAAAAAAATTTCAGGCTGGCGCAATAATATTGATGTGCCCAGCATCAAACCCAGCACCCTCCCAACCCTAGCCTGCCATGAACACCACACAGCCAACTCAGCAGCCCACCACCACGTTACATCTCACAAACCCTTCCTCCCCTTCCACCTCTTGTGTGGCATGCTTGATCCCCCTGCACATGTATGCGTATTCTCCACCCCATCCAGTAGTGCCGTGAACAGGCACCGCTATTGAGTCACCCTTTTTGTAAGTACTCAATACCAAACACCCTTATCACAGGATACCCAGGGTCCTTGATTCTTTGTTGGCAGCAGCAGTGCCTGCAGTGTCAGCTTATAGCCTAAGTGGCATGTGAAATAAATTCTGTGTGTGTGAAATAAAATCTGCTTGCCAGTCATCAGTGCCTCTTCTTGTATACTATCTTTGAGAGCCCCCCCCACAAGAAGCCAGTGATCTGTCATCTTCCTTTCGGTGCTTGCTCAGTGGGGTATAAGCTTTGGCACAGTGAACAGGGCATTCTGTCCCATCTTGTGGAATAAATAAAAAAAAATCCTTGAAGGGAAAAAGTACTGTGTCAGAGAGGAGTAGGACAGGCAGGGTCCCTGAATCTGTGTGGGTAGCAGTAGCACATGCAGTATCACCCTTAGCCTAGGTGGTGTGTGAAATAATTCTGTGTGTGTGAAATATAAAGTCTGCCGGCCAGTCATCAGTACACCATTGTCATTTCTTGCATACTATCACATCACATGGAATAAATGAAAAATAAAATCCTTCAAGGGAAAAATATTGTCAGAGAAGGTTAGGCCAGGCAGGATCCCTCTATCTGTGTGGGTAGCAGCAGTGACTGCAGCATCATCCTTAGTGTATGTGGTGTGTGAAATAAATATCTGTGTGTGTGGAATAAAATCTCCCAGCCAGTCGTCAGTGCACCAGGGTCACTTCTTGCATACCATCATATCACGTTGAATAAATAAAAAACAAATAATAACCACTTTTTGACCCTGAACAAGTGACAGACGGGCATTATGAAACTTCAGAAAATAGAAAAGCAAAAGTTGAGGGCAAAGGAAGTAATAAATGTAAAAAAAAAAGTTTATTCAAAGGCCCAGAAATAAGTGGCACAAAAAGTAAAGTACAACAACAACAAGAAGCACCACTGGCTGTTGAACGAGCTGAACTAAATGTCACTACTATACATGTGCAGGCTAAATCTCAAAATACTGAAAACCTAGCAAGGGGTGGTGGACTGTCTATGTCAGAAGGGCTCTGTAGTACAGACAACAAAGTGTTGAAAGACAATGGCAATAGCAAGTAGTCTGAGAAAAAAGTGCAAAAACAAAGAGTATTCCAATTGTACATAAAGTTAAAGCCCTTACAGGTACAACTCGCAGTGGAGTTGCTCGATTTGCAACACATGCATACTGAATAACTCTATCTGTGACTGCAAATGTTAGCTCTACCGAGTCTGACGATGATGGTGGTGACGACAAAGGTCATGGTGAGACTGATGATGATGATGAGCTTGTAACTTTACCTTTAGTTGTGTCTCATTCTGGTTCTGACAGTGACAACGTGGATAAAAATAATGACAGTAGTAGAGTGTCAAAAGGGAAACAGAAAAAGTCAAAGGCACAAGCCACACAAAGTAAAACAAAGTCTGACAGTAGTGATGATGATAATGATTATGATGGCAATGGTGCTGCCGAGGATTCTATGATTGTCTTACCTGATGAACCTGAGTCCTCTGCTTATATGTCTTCCCCACAAAACCCAGCCACTCGACTCCTAGTCTTACTGAGGTTGTTACTACTACTAGACATAGACAGTCCACCTCTAATGTTTGGAATAATTTTTACGTAAACCCCTAGGATGCTTGCCAAGCTATATGTGTGCATTGCAACACGTGTGTTAGTAGGGGAAAAATTAAGAGCATTTTAGAACCACAACAATGATGCAACATCTTTCGCAGATTCATCCTATAGTTGAATGTGGTTCAGAAAAACAGTCTAACTTTGGTTTCTGGAAATTTAGCAGTGCTCTCGGTGAACAGAAACATTACACTGAAACAATGGGAGACAAGCACCAGGCAAGATCCAAAAGTCTATACACTGGATCGGGGGGGGGGGGGCTTTCAAGTTATACTCAACTACACTTGTTTAAAATTCCTTTTATTAGATCCCCTACATTTTGCTCTGTTGTGGAGCTTGATCAAGGGGTAATTATTTTTTCATTGCATTTTACATCTGTTGATACATAGGAAAACATTTTTTTCAAGAGTACATTAAATTTAGTATCAATACATTTATATACTTTCAAATTCTTTCAATGCTGTGTATATATAGATTTCATACCATCCATAGTGTTACTTCTGAGCTCTTTTAACTTTGTTAAAGTTTACAGTATATTCATTTGTCCCTGTAATAGCCCATAGACATCACTTGTTAGTGTTATCCTATCATTGTATGTGGTTCAAAAAACAGTTTAACTCTGGTGGCTGGAAATCTAGCAGGGCTCTCAGTGAACAGGAACATTACATTGAATCAGTGGGAGATGAGCACCAGGCAAGATCTAAAAGTCCATTTCACCTCACGGTCATGATAATTGTCTAAGGCTCTCTGTTTTACCAGGCACGACATGTTGTCATACAACACCCCCAGCTTAAATGTAATTTTACCTCCCCCCTCCTTGATAAGAGGCAGTTGAAGTTAAATTAGGTTTTTAAAAGAAAGTCTAAATATTCACGAAACCATCCCATAGCACTGGCAATAAATCATAAAATAGCAGAAATGATTGTACAGATTTACAACCATACTCTATTGTGAAAGATGTGGGTTTCAGAAGGCTTAAGGAATACTTAAGAGCCACGATATTTAACGTCAAGTAGAAAATACTTCTCAGTAACTGCCGTGCCCAGGATGTATGACAGCTTAGTAGTCCAAGTAAGGCATACTCTCCGAGAGACTGAGGACAAGGTAGTTCACTTCACTACTGATATGTGGACCAGCAGCAAAACCATTGCCTATCTTTCTCTTACTGCACACTAGGTCAGTTTTGCCGGCAACTCATCATCCTCACATACTACTAGTCTGTCTGCTACCACTTCAACCAGTACTACTACTACCATTACTATCTCTCAGAGTTCAAAAAAACCCATCGCATTTCAGAAAATGGCAGTTCTCCATGTATGTCACCTTCAAGATGTACACACAGCATTGCCCATTCAGCAAGAACTGGAAAGACTACTTACTGTTTGGGTCACTTCACAGAGTTTGAAAGTTGTTATTTTTTGTTGCCAGCAATGGTTCAAATATTAAAAAAGCACTTCACAATGGCAACTATGTACATATACACTGTTTTGCCAATTGTCTTAGCCTAATCATTCAAGCCTATATATTAGGTGAAATGCTGAGGCTTTCCATATTTAAAATAAAAAGAACATTTGGAAACAGATAAGACTGTGTGCAGATAAATTTATTCAATGCCCCCCACCATCTGATCTGGAACTGAGATCACCCTATATTAGTAACACATCGGGAGTGGCAGCTTAGAAACGAGTGAAAAGTGTTCATTTCCTTTGGAACCTTACCTCCTCCCCCCCACACAGTTTTTTTTTTGTTGCCAACAATGGCTCAAATATTAACAAGCATTTAACAATGCCGAATGTTTGCTTGCTGGCATTGGCATTGGTAGTGTAGGAGTTAGAGAGCTGCATAATAGGAATGGTAGTGAAGTATTGAACTGAAGCCAACCCCACCACCACCCTGCAGAGACTGACAGGCATTGGGGTGTGCCTTTGGGTCATCAGGCATAACAGCCATGCCATGTCACCACACCCTACCCTGCAGACACTGACAAGTGTCACAGTGTGCCTTGGGGTCTTTGGCTCTATGCTCACCCTTTTCCATCAGGAAATATGGTGAGATGGGTCCTGTATAGGAGAATGGGATGAACTTTGGGGTTGAAGAGTCCAAGGCACACCTCGATGCCTCTCACTGGCTGCAGGGTGTGGGTGCAGGTGGAATGGTATGAGCATTACAGGCTACAATCCCAATTCACACCCCTGATGCCTGTCAGTCTCTACAAGGTAGGGCGTTATGGTTGGAAACCGTAACATCTCAGGCATTCATTGGCATTTTCACTCCAAATTTTCAACATGGGTTTTTTGTGACCCCCACCTTATGAACAATGGCAATATCAGTTTGTTAGCCGAAAGCTGGTTTCGCACAGTGACTACGCCATTTGGCACCATAGGTGCCAAAACACATTTCGAACAGGATGTGAAAAATAACAGCTGTACTGTTCATGGGGAGGTGCAAAAAATGGCAATGTTGAAATTCTGCAGTGAAAATATTAAAAAAACTGGTGAAGTCACAAGCATGCATAAAAAATGCGCAACGCACAGCCATAATGCAATTAGTTTTGGGAGTTTTTACAGCAGATTGTTAACACAGGGATTTTGGAACCTCCACTCATGAACAGTGTCACTGTGATTTTCTTAATCTGTCCCGAACAGTGACATCCCACAGCGACCATGCATTTCTGCACTGGAAGAGTGAAAACACATTTCAGCCATGGTGTGAAAAATGACAGCTGTACTGTTCATAACGAAGTGTGGAAAAATGCCAGTGGTGAAAATCTGGACTGAAAATATTAGAAATCCGTGAACTGCACAATGGTCACTCTTAACACAGTCATTTTATGGACTTTTTTCACCAGACTTTTAATATAGCCATTTTAACACCTCTGCTCATGAACAGTGTCACTGTGATTTTCTTAATCTGTCTCGAACATCGATTTCACACACCGACTGCGCCATTGTGCGTTACATGGGTGGAAACATGTTTTGGGTGAGACGTGAAACATGATAGCTGTGCTGCTCATCAGGAGGTGTGATAAAATGGCAGTGTTGAAAGTCTGGAGTGAAAATATTGAAAATTTGCAAACTTATGAGCGTGCGTATGAACAGCACAACGCATGCTCATAAAACAGTCATTTTTGGGAATTTTTTCACCAAATTTTTAACAAAGCCATTTCAACACCTCTGCTCATGAACAATATCACTGAGATTTTCTTACTCTGTCCCAAACATTGATTTCGCACACCAACTGCGCCATTGTGTGCTACATGCATGGAAACACATTTTGGGCAAGATGTGAGAAATGACAGCTGTACTGCTCATAAGGAGGTATGGTAAAATGGCAATGTTGAAAATCTGGAGTGAACGTATTGAAAATTCGTGAACTTACGAGCGTGCGTAGGAACAGCACAATGCATGTTAGTAAAACACTAATTTCTGGGAATTTTTTCACCAAATTTTCAATATAGGGTTTTGGGGGGCCTACCTCATGAACTGTGACACTGTCATTTCATAAATCAGTCCCAAATGGTGGTTCCATACAGTGACCACGAAATCAACTTTTGGGCTGATTAACGGCATGACAGTGACAGAATTCATGAGGTGCAGTCCCAAAAACCCCATGTTGAAAATTTGGTGAAAAAAAATCCCCAAAATGCCCTAGATATGCACTAAAGTTGAAAAAAACCCTATTTATTCCATTATACAGCTTACCGGCATTTCCTCAGTTCACGGTCAGCTTTGAAGAGTGAAGACGTGTTCCCGGTCCACTGAAGATCGTCATGCCAGACTCCAGAGTTAAGTATGGGGTGAGGTGGGGTGTGGGGAGGTGGATGCACAGAGGGTGGCCGGTGGGGGGTTGGGTCAGGACAGTCAGCGAGAGAAGATTTTCTCTTTCAGGTTTCTTTTTTTTTTACTTAGATGGCACGGGACGTTTGCCTTGCTGGGGTAGGCTCCCAGTGTGGCAGCTGGAAGGCTGTTTGGGGGGGCCGTGGAGCCGACAGGGGATTGTTCACTCCTGTTGGCCATATAGACTGCTGCCATGCTAGGGTGGGCTCCCAGTGTGGCACCCGATACTTTCTTGGGGGGGACAGTGGAGCTGAAAGGGGAATGGGAACCCCCATCGGCCATACAAACTGTTACCACTCTGGGGTGGACTCCCAGCATGGCACTTGGAACTCTGTTGGGGTGGGAGCGCAGCACAGCTGACAGGGGATTGGGTGCCCCCATCAGCTATACAGTGTGTGCATGTGGGGGGAGTGCATTAGCATGCAATATGTGTGCGTGTGTGTGTGTGTGTGTGTGTGTGTGTGTGGGAGGTGCGCATGAGCACACGATATCTTATCGCTGCTCACTGAAGCGTAGCTTTACCTTTCAACTGTATGGCACTGCATTTTCAACTGCTGTCATAGACAGCTGCAGCATTCATTGAAGAATAGCAGCCGCACCTGCAAATGCACTGACTGAATTGGAAGACAGGTGCCACACCTCCGAAAACTCAGATGATGGCACTATGTTTCTTGCTCATGCATGCAAGCAAACATAAAAAAGCACTTCACAATGGCAACTACAGTATGTACATATATGCTGTTTTGCCCATTGTCTTAACCTAATCATTCAAAGCTTCCTGGATAATGACTAGCAAGTATCAACCACTGTGGGTACACTGCGCAAAGTGTGTGGCCACTTCAACCATTCAATACAAGCCTGTGACATCCCTGCTGATATTCAGAAGAATAAAGGTCTTCCTCATCTCTAGCTTGTTCAGGATGTAGCAACAAGGTGGAATTCAACTTACTTTATGTTTGAACGCATCCTTGAACAAAAGGTAGCTATCACTGAGTATATCATGTACAATGATGTCAGAGGGGGCATTGTACTCCATTCTACTCAATGATCTCAGCTGGAACAGTTGTGTCACATTCTGAAACCATTCATGAGTATTACACAAGCAGTCACTGAAGGAAAGATATCCCTTAGCCAAGTTATTCCACTCATTCTACTTCTCAAAAAAGGTTGGAGAAAATGAGGAGCAACTTAGACATGAACCAATCTCTAGTAAATAACATGCTTATCAGACTTAGCAATGATGAGAAATTATCAGCCATGACATGGAGCAAGGAGTATCTCTTAGCAACATTGCTAGATCCATGTTTCCAGAACAGACACCTTCCTGATGTGGTTTCTGATTATACGGAGGAGTTGAACTACAGGCAACTTTTGACTGATGCAGTAGATGAGGTTCCATTAGGAGGAATGGCAAGTGGTACTACAATGTCACCACCTCAAATTCAAAAGACTGCTCCAAAAACCAGTACAGAAGCAGACAATGAAGAGGATGACATTTGGGGCCAGCTGCAGGTCATTGTAATTCCACAAGGAGAAAAATGCATGCTCAGTAGTAAGCATGGTAGATGCATATCTGTCTGAGTCCAACATCAGTATTATGGATGACCCTTTAGCTTACTGGCAAGAGAGGAAATCATGTTGGCCAAAGCTGGCTGCCCTGGCTTGTAAGTGTATTGGATGTCCGCCCTCCAGTGTCTCTTCCAAGCATTTATTTAGCTCTGCTGGGGATGTTGTGACTGATAAACAAACAAGATTAACGCCAGACATTGTGGAGAAACTAATGTTCTTGAAGGTTAACTTGGCAAACATTGGCTACATATGTGATGCTGATCTTGAAGAAGATGACACTGACTGCAGCACCTGTACTGCAGCCATGGAGTGACACATCAACTTTCAATTTTGAGACTCAATGGACTGCTTAAAAGTAGAGATCTGAGACTCGATTACCTTTCGACTGCATCATCATCATCCTGGGGGTGGTTTGGAGGTGCAACCAGTGTATCACATTCATGTCATCATGTACTGGTAGCAACTCTGGCAGACAAGTCCCTAATCTCACACACATAGTTGCTTTCTCATTCTGATGAGATCATTTATTTTATTACCTAATGCATCTAAGAATAATTATTTCTTAGATAATCATAGCTCTGTTTTTAACCCTGATAGTAGTGGTAGTAGTGGTACTAGTAGCAGTGGTGAAGTGGTCACTTTGGTCTGCCTGGTGCTCTTGCTCTTTCACATTGCTTTGTGTTGCATTCCATACCGAGACCCCTTGCTATGCTAAAATAATTGGTGACATACAAAAAACACACTTATCCCTTCTTCAAAAAGTCAGACTCAGGAGACTGGTTTGAAAGAAAAATAGAGATCTGGGACTTCCCTGCCTTTCGACCACATCATCATCATCGTGGGGGAAGTAGGGAGGTGCAGCCAGTACATCACGTTCACGTCATCACATACTGGTAGCAGCTGTGGCAGACAAGACCTTGTTCTCACACACACAGTCACTTTGTCATTCTAACGAGTTCATTTACCTAAATGCACACAATTAAATAAACCGCATTGATAAATACTGCTAGCTCTGTTTTTCCCCCGGTAGTACTGGTAGCACTATTACAAAGTACAATTATTTAAACACACTATTATCCCCTTCAAAAAAATCAGACTCAGGAGGAGACCATTTGTTTACAAACTAGAGATCTGGTCTGGGACTTTCTTGTCATCACAGTCACATTCTCATTCTTTTCAAAGCATTCAGGTTTGGTAAATGTGCCTTAACCATATTGATTTTGGTGCTTGTAGACTCCTTCTGGTTTTCCCCTGATTGCAGTAGGTGTGAGTAGTAGCAGACTGCAGTCTTTAAGTGGTAGCTGGCTGACTGGCTGCTTTCTGCTCTGGCCTGGTGCTGTTTTTGTGTTCCTGGCTTCTTCTTCATCACTTAGCTGTTTAAAACACATTTGGTGTCTGACTGTACCTATTGAGAAATAGAAATCACTACTGTTAATAATATAACTAATACACAGTATTAGTATTACTTTCTTAAATGTCAGAAACAGAAGCATGATTAGAGAGCATTCTCTACTTTTAAACAGTGGTTTAATTGTTTTGTCTACAGATATGCTGATTAAAAGCAGTTTAAAAGGATTTTTTAACATACGGTACCATAAAACTCTAAATGAACTCATAGATCAAAAGTTCTGTAATTCCGATTTTCAAATAAATAAAAAAAATAAAAATAAATAAAACAATAAAGGTCATAAAAGGTTTGGATAAGGTTCAGATAAGGATCTGAACCTTTTTTCCTTATCGGAACCTTTTAGAACCTCAGAACCTTTTGAAGTTTTCCCATCCCTAGATGATAAGCACCAGGGAAATGGCAACTCTCGGCTCTCACTGCAGCCCCCAGCACAAGTTCCAGCTGCAGCTACAGAAGTCAAAGAAAGTCCCACTGTTCTCATACAGAGATTGCAGGTGAAGGGCCCCTCTCGCTAAGCTAGGCACCCTGGATTTTGGCTGCCCAGAAAAGGTATTTCTGCTCCTCATTAAAAAAACAAACACACATTAGAATCTAGCTAAACCAGGCCCGTTTAGCTAGGTTCTGGTGTTTGTTTTTTAAAATGACAACATTTTTATGTATTTTCCATGCTTTGTTAGTTTTGAGGAACAGTGCTACAAGATGGCGGTCTCACAGTACAAAAAATGTTTTGTGCTGTGCCAAGCAAGTGATGAGAAACCAAAAAGGTGTCCTGCAACATCCAGTTTTTCATTTTGCACCATAACGTTAACTCAAAAAAACATCTGCACACGCTCAGAAAACACATAACTCTAAAGCCTTGTAGCTCTGGATCTGTTTAATATATTTTCACCAGACCTATCAAAGGAACTTCCTTAGGACATTACTCATATCCCATGCAAATTGGGGCAAAAAGTTCCATTCCATGTAAGCTGTAGGTGACAGCCAAAAAAAAATTATATGTATATGAAAAAAATTAGCTTTCTACAGAAAAATGACTATGCAGGTCTCAGAAACCATACAAGCTGCCGTCACAAAAATTTCCACAGATCAAGATCTTATGGCCATACAACAGCACATCCTGAGCAGAACACTGATAAATTGTCTATTAATATACTGAAAGGAAGTATTCTTACCCGTAAGAAAGTTATCAGATTAGATCTTGAATAACATAGCACAGAGGCTGATGGCAGGTTGTTAGCTCTATTAGGTTCTATGTTTGTGCTCTCCAATTGTAAAACAAAAGAAGAGAAAAGTGTTGCATTTCCCTCAACCATCTAAGCTCCCTGACATGCCAAGGAAGAAAGCGAGCAGTCATCTGACAATGTGCGAAAGGGGGATATGCATGAATGTGAGATGGGTGTGCACAGGAGGTGTGTACCTGTCATGTGGAGCTCTACACACATGTACAGGCACATGAAGTACAGCATGCACTAACACATGGCACCATGCAATGCCTGACCATAGCCTCACCCTTTCGACTCGCTGCTGTGGGGGATCAGAAGACAAAGGCAGCCATTAAATGAGATCCCTGACCTGATCCCTTAGTGGATACCCTGCTCTGCATGAAGTGGAGGATTGAAGGTGTGGGTCATCTGTTCTTTTAACAAGATGGTTGAGTGCCCGAGAAGCTGCCCCCAGCCCTCACAATCAGTTCAGTGGGCTGGAACAGCACAGCTGGGGAATTCCTCATCCCGCCGGTTGCAATGGGTATAAACAGAGGGGTGAGCAAAAGATAAAACAGGGTCCCTGCAGCTGTACCCTGTGCCCCCATTGCCCAACACTCTACATTTCCATGAATGCTGTGGAGTGCTGGCATGCCCTCTGACACACCCCTGGACTGGACACATGTAGCTACATGATTGGGTGATCCTGTGTGGAAGGGATGTGCATCCCTTCCATGAATGATCATGGGGCTCACCATAGCCCCAGTTCATGGCATTCTTCAGACATAGAGTTGCCTATGTGCTGCAGATCTGCAGTTAGTAGGCAACCCCACCCCTTAATGCATAGCTGCCATGGTGCAGAGGGAAACCTACAGCTGTTGCCATTATGTCCTAGTGTTCTCTGTTCTCTTACTGTATTTTACCACACAACTAGAAATTCAGCTGTGCACCATCTACTTAGGTATCTGCAACATAACTTTTACAGGATACACATAATAAAAGTCCACTCTGTAATAACAAAACAGTTTGAGGTGTATATTGCTAATTTTTAACTCCCTTATCTCAGCAGAGAGAAAGAAGGCCCACCACAACATTAAAAAATGATCACAGTCCATTATATCCACTTTATAAAAAGTTCCACAGTACTGCCTTCACTAATTATGATGGTGCTTAGAATATGGAGTTGTTCAGTACTTTTGCAAAGTCACTCTTGTTCTCCATCATCATCTCAATCTTCCCTCTGAGGATTATTCTGAGTGAGTGGAGGAAGCTTTTCTGCAAACTCACCTGCTGCCCTTGGACCTGTGAAACTGTATCGCTTGTCTTTAATGGTGAATTAGAAGTGGGCAGGGAAAGCAATGTGGTGCATCACATCAGCTATTTTAAGCTGTGTTGCAACCTCTAAAATGCTTTTCCTCTTACTCTTATTGATTAGGAGTAGTTCAAATAGAAAAGTTTGATATCACCCAACATCATAGGAGCAACTTACTTGATAGTACTCAGAACCATGTCTCTCTCTCTCTCCCTGGAGAAGGCTAAAGTGAATAATATTGTGCAGGGGCCACCACCATAAGCTGCAGCTCAGCAAAGAGAGAGTCTGTATGCTTTCTGAGTATGAACTGCATGTTCCAAGCTCACAGCCTACAGTAAGAGCACTCCAGGAAGGTTGGTAAGGCCTATCTTTGGTCCCCTCAGGTAGTCCCTAAAGTCTAATGTTTGCTGCTCTTGAAAAGTTTTCCAGGTATTCCAACCAGTTTTACACTGCGCTGTTGTCTTGAACTAGAGTAGTGGTCACTGCCAGTGCTTTTCCTGCTGCTCTATTTGTTTCTTCTACCAAACCAGAAACAGCATCCAATTTATTTTCAGTCACCACGATTCTCTCATTCTGTTAATCAAGTTTCTTGTCTAATCTTTAAATGGTCTACATTAGAAGCTGAATGGATCATTGCATAGACTCCAATGTAGCAGGCTGGTCACTGTATCTGGAGGCTGCTGTGTCTACAGCATTTTGGAATGCCTGTCATCTGTTCTTTCATGTTTTCCAGCATTCCTCCAGCAACCCATTCTTCGGTTTTCTACAGATCACTTCATTGGCATTCTGGTACAAGATAGTCAAGTTAGTAAGTGAAAGTGTACTCTTCAAAACAAATTTAATTTGAAAATAGTCTTTTCCTGTTCAGAGCTTGAGACAAACAAGCATGCTAGACAGCTGGCTCGGCCCCCTCAGGATGTCTTCTTTACCTTTAGCTTCCTCTTCCACACCTCTCCTTTCTTCAGTCTGAAAATTCCTTCCATCATCTATCTCTGCTCCCTTATGTAACAAAGGATGTCTTATTCCCCTCCCCCCACCCCCACTATCCCCTTGCAGATTTTCAATTCACTAGTGTTGGAGACTGTATTTTGCTGGGTTTTGTAGCAACAAATCTTTCAGTTTGCCATTTGGTTTCCTGAGTCTTATGTGTACACCTCATCCTAATTTGCTTAGTTTTTCTTAGGGCTGCACACTTCATGGCTGCACCAGGCTACCTTGTACCACTGGAGCATGGGCATTGTCCTCATTGTCCATTCCACTTGAATAGCCTTCTATCCTTCCATGAGTGGCTCATTCACCCAGGTACCTTCATTCTTTCTCTCTGCATGTCTCCTTCAGCCTTGCATTGAAGCAAGTGATTAGAACAGTTGTCCTCTTTCCCCCTATCCCAAACTGGCAAGACCTCAGTATAGGTTACTGAGGTAGTTGCCTTTTCGAGTCTTCTCCTAGCTTTCTAAAACTCTCTGTAAGTCAAACAAACCACCAAAACTGGAAGTGCCAACAAAATAGATGGCATCTCTTGCTGTTGACAATATAGTCTCAGTAAGCCATACCAGCAATGTGGAACAACTAGCAAGCTGGCAGCACAAACAAATTATGGCAAAAAATATATTTTTAGGAGCAAAAAAAAAAAGACAACCAGAAAACTGCCATGACTAGACTACTGGACAACCATGTCATTGGTACCTAGATGAACATTGACATCAAAGTCGTACCTCCTTCTCTCTTCCCTAACTATCCTCTGTACTCCCACTTAGACCACCAGTCACACACCTAAAAAGGCACTCAATCAAAACAACTATGCTGAAATGCTGTATTGCCTAGGAACTAATGGTCAAACACTATCTGCATTGAGGATTCTGTTTGTCACCACCTTGATGTATGAATAAACTCTGACTTGGTAACACAGTATTTGAGCATGGTTGTTTTGACTGAGTGCCTTTCTAGGTATGTGATTGGTGCTCCGAATGAGTGCAGCACTTTCCATTTTTGCCCTGTACCTTACTGGGCTTGAGCCCTGCGCCAGTACCCAGTTCTCTTCCACAGAGCATGCTCTCTCCATGTTTGCCAGTCCTCTGTACTCTGCCTGCATCCATCCCAACTGAGGCTCCCGGCTAGCATGACACAATTCTATCCCCTGATCCTCAGACCCCATACCCCTTCTTTTCCTTATGGAGTCCACTATCACAAGTACCTTACTGGTTCTCTTTTTACCCTTGCACTGTAGGCATACTTCAGATGTGTTCTTTTTGACATACCTGGTGTCCTGGGAGGCTACAAGCTCTGGCCACCACACTGGGAAGATTAGAGTGACTGAATAATACAGGGGTGTAAATTTGTTCACTGTTGCCACCTCAGGTGTCCCACCTACCTGCAACCTCCTCTCTCCTCCCCTCTGCTGATTGTAGTTCATTCCCCAGTCTGAACCTTAGGTTTCTGAGGGGAAAGGGAGAGTAGTAGCTGCCAGCATTAGCAGCCACTGGGACCTGTTTCAGAGAAGGTTAAGTTCTGCCTTTACTGCAACTTGCTCATCGCTGAGTGCAACAAACCTGTTTCCCATTGGGGAACTTCATCTCCTCCAGTAGACTTCCCTGGAGTTAACTGCACCACAGGTGTTACAGTCTATCTGACCCTATCCAACCCTCTTACCCTGTCTTTCCTCAGTTTTCCACATCTTCTTTTTCTTTTTCCTTTAATACTGTCTACTATACCTTGGCTGCAGTTCTACCAGCCTGTAGTAGACCCCTTTCATCCCTGACCTAATCCCTTGATCTTGAACCTTTCATCAGAGTACCCAAAAAGATTTTTTAGTGATCATTTAAACCAGAACAGCCAGCAAATAAAACCCACGCCCAAGTGTGGAGCTTTCTCCAGTTTGCAATCTGTGTGCAAAGCCTTTTTTTTGTATTACTGTTTACTACAGTATAGCAGATTGCAAAGTGCAAAGTGGAACCAGATGCACACTTGTGTGTGGGGCTCTTAGTCATGACTGTCCCCCCTCTAAAAATCCTGAGAATCTCTACTTCTATGTACCTTACTGTTAGACCACTTCTCTGGCTCCCTCCTTACCGTCTTTTTCTTTTTTTTCTATTTTGCTGTCCCTGATGCATGTACACTTGCCCGCTGAATCCTTTGCTATTTTCCACCTTCACTATGCTCCCCACTGCTTCCTAACAATTTTCCTATGACTGTAGCTCCACTTTCATATGGCCCTTGTTTCTTACATGTGATCCTATCTAATCCTGAACAGAGCGTCCTGTGGAATTGCCACCTATAGAACCTGCAGCTACCCTACAGATACTGGGGATGCACCTCTTTGGGGACTGGGAAACAAAAATAGAATTAAGGAAGAAAAAGGTGGTCCTGTGGAATAGTTGGCAAATGGGGAAAAAAGAGGATATAGATGATTGAAACGTTTCTACTTCTACTTTTCCTTTATATAAGCTATATATTCCACCCCTCCAAAGACCCTTGAAGCTTCCCTTCTTAGTATTTTTTTTCAAGCCTTATCTGGTAGTAGGCTGAATCCCATAAAAAGGAACATTGCACATCTACCAATAAAAATGGGGGCATTAAACATGGTACACCCCTTATTGTTTTACTATGGGGTGTTCTTTCAGACTAATTTTAAACCATCATTGGCTAATACAGGGAGAAGTTGGGAACCTTGGTTTTTACACAGATGCAGACATTGGTGGCAGAAGTGGGTTACAAGAACACTCAGGGCAGTTAAACCCTACAATTGGACAGGGACTTATTTGAGAGAATCCTTTTTTAAAATCAGACAAGGCATATGACTAGTTACCAATTGTCAACAGTTTCAAGAAAGCATATTTACAAGTGGGTTCTATAAACTCAATGTAATGTTGATATAGTATTTAATAAGTGCCAATCGGATTTCACTTTGAATATACGTGAGCAAATAAATCATTCTAGAATAACTTCCAATTGGTCCTATGCACTAGTGGGTGGAAAATATGAGCTGA
Organism: Neoceratodus forsteri; assembly: GCA_016271365.2. Taxonomy (NCBI): domain Eukaryota; kingdom Metazoa; phylum Chordata; order Ceratodontiformes; family Ceratodontidae; genus Neoceratodus; species Neoceratodus forsteri. Next base: position 309,858,805 of record CM028134.1, on the reverse strand, counting down.
AGGTGCATATCCTGCCCATGTAGTTCCACACTTGTGGACAGGTGCGCACATGTCAGTATGCACAACCGGTGGCCACCTGTCCATGGTCCCACCCCCACAGCACACAGGACTCGGCAGGGCAGCCAGGGGTGGAGTTGCAGTCCCAGGTGGGCATGGGCCAATAGTGGATCCCTTGCATGGTATGGCATGGGTCCAGGTGTATAAATACTTACTGCAAGTGCCCGAACCCATGCAGCATAGATCTTACATCCGGCATAGCCCCATGCCCAGCTCGTGATGCATAGCACCCTCCTGGTGCACTGCAGGAACCCCAACAGGTGGACCCCAACCCTGTCCCACCATACATCTGTGCCTGCCCTAACGTGGCAACACACACACCCCAAACCCTGATCCTGGTGCCCTCAGTGGTAGCAGTGTCACCCCCCGTGGCAGTGACTGCTCCCTGTACCTGCAGTGTAGGTGCTACAGTCAGAGACTGCCAGTAGCACAGCCCTCTGCACACCTTCATGGCCACTGGCTGTCTGACATACATGGGTACACATTGGCAGCATGCCCCTGCATACGTCAAATGGCAGCATCTGTGGAGGTGTGTGGAGGGATAAGCTGCTGGCCATCTCCAACCGTGGCACTGATGCTGCAGGTATGGGGGGACCAGCGGTGCTGTGGGGACCTCAGGCAACAAGGAGGTGGTATGGGGTCAGGGGCTGGAACACAGGTATCCCTGCCTGTGGGGTTGGGAGGCTGCCAAGTGCTACCCAACTCAGGTGACCCCACAAGGGGTATGGTACATGGACAGGTGCCTGCAGGTGGGTGGGGCCAGCCGTGTTTCAGCGGGTGCCATGCTGGCACTGCATCCTGATAGGCTGCATGGGCATGGTGGTGTAGCCCTAGCATAGCGGGTGCAGCATTAGGGGTGGACACTGCAGTCTTGTATGTGCAGGGATGTCTGTTATGGGGGTATGGGGTGGAGGCAGCCCAAGCTGTTTGTTGGGGACTGCCTGCAGGTCATGGGGCCATTCTACTGTTCATTGTGTGCTGGGGGTTGGTCGAGTAGGGGCACTTTTTGCAGGGCTGTCCCTGGTGAACCAGCTGGCCCCCCTATGTGCACCAGTGTGCAGTACTACTTGTCACAATGCATGGTGCTTAGTGCTGGCATGCCCCCCCCGCCTGGCCCCTGCGCATTGCTGTTTGGGTGGCCAGGGGATCAGGCATGTACCAGCTGCACACCAGAGTCATGAATGCCATGTGACCACCACTCCATGGCATTCTGACTTAGCTATGCCAAAGCACACAATTTAAGCAGCATGCTAGCATCATGCATAGGCCCCAATATTGGCGTACACCATGGCTTTGCTTTCATGAGAAATTAAATGCAAAAGCAAATCAGAAACATAAACAGCTTGCAGAAAGAGTTGTACAAGAGAAGGTTGTCAAAATCAATTGGAAACTATGGAACTTTATTTTATACATGTCCTTTTATTTAAAGATTTTGGCAGTTGGTGACTCAAGTGTGGGTGGCGTGAGCATTTATAAAGATGACTTATGATATACTGGTATACAGAAACTATACAGGTACAATATTTGGAATAAGTGGAACAAGTACAGACTGAGGATTTTGTTTGCTTGTTTCAAATGGCATATATGGAAAAGTAGATGTCTGTGTTCTTTGCAGCAGAAATGGATATCTTTGCATGCACTTTTAGCAAAAATAATGCATGATCTCTTTTTAGTGTATACATCTGAACCTATTAAGGTATCTGTTCTGTATGAATGATAGAAACATGTGCCCTGGATTGCAGATACAGACAAGCCTGTAACATAAGCTGGTAGGTTGTAAGGTATTTACAGTATATGGCCTTTTATGAACCTGATGGTATTCAGCTGTATAGATATCTTTAATTGTTCTTTTCCTTTTTCAGTTTGTGCTGTTTTTCTGTTCTAAGTTGTAATTTAATTTTCTTTTCTGTATAGTTCCATTTGTTAAGTGTTTATTATCTCAATGAATTTCCTCTACTCTATGGCATTGTCCCGGATTCCCCCCCTTCTCCCTCACAAAAACACAGAGACCATTGTTTGTTGTTGTGCTCAGATTGGCAATTAATTTATTTATATTGGTAATACCATATTCCATTTTCCATTTCTTTATTATCATATTTCCATAATTCCCATTTATTTCCATCCATATATCACTCTCTGATTATCCGTCCCCCAGGCGAAAACCTGGGTGCCTTCTTCTTCTCCTTTTCTCTTAGGTAACGGTGAAAACCGAGACCGCTCTCTCCTTCGTCTTCTTCCTCCTTTTGTGCTATTTCTTTTTTCTTCCCCCCTCCCGTCCTCCCCCCCCTTTTTCCCCCCTGCATCCACCTTGGCAGTCCACGACCATGTTATCACCTACCACCCACCTTTGGCAGTCTGTAACCATATTATCCCCTGCCATCCACCTTTGGCAGTCCGTAACCATATTATCCCCTGCCATCCACCTTTGGCAGTCCACTGTCCTACCGGACACATCTGTCATCCACCTTGACAGACCCACCATACAGCCCCAAATTGACTGTCTTTCCCTCGTCCTCCATCTAGGAGGGTGGGTGGGAGGAATCAAAATTCCAGCAAAAAGTGGCTGAGGCCCCCTTGTGCTGTCCTTTATGTACCTCCCTTCTCCCCTCCTCTTCCTGCTACCTGCCCCATTGTCCTGCTCCTGGCCCCTCCCCTTCCCTCTCCCCTCCTGTCTAAGCACAACCATTCCCTAAAGGAGGGAAGGGGTGCACCAGGACAACATGGTCTGCCCCTTAAAGGGCAAACTCCATTGACTTGGACTGCCACTTTATATGAACAAAATACCATGACTAGTGTAGGCTAGCTGCTCCCTACTCCCTTTCAACTCTTCTGTGCATGTGTGAAAACAGCATTTGCTTTTCTTTTAATTTAAAATATACACATATTTCAGCAAAGTTACCTATGAAAAAATCTTCTCTGGGCCAAACGTTAATAAATCTGAAAGACTGTGTAAAAACAGCAAATCATTTTCTTTTAATTTAAAATACACATACATTTCAGCAAAGCTAACTATGGATGAATTTTCTTTGGGTCAGACATTAATGAATTGGGAAGTTTGAGCAAGAAACAAACGTCTTGAAAAAACATATTTTTTTAGGTATCTTAAACTTTCTAGAAGTGATAAGCTGCTGAACCAACCATTACCAAATTGACAGGGTCCAAAGATCCTGGCACTATGTGCATGCCAAATTTCAGGTTATTTTTTCTGTGGTGGCCACATCGTTAAGGTGCAAAAGTTGGTGTTTAATATAGAAGTGCCTATCCAACACTAATAGTGGGGCACTACCATGCCCTTATATTATGGCCATCTGTGAGTATCCTTTTCAACTCTAGCCAGGCTCATAACAGCCATATCATTTTGTCACCTATGGATTTCTATTCTGTGATCAGGGATTTAGTTTTACTATATAATAATTATTTGCTCATAATAAAGAAAAACACTTGGGGCCAGATATTTAAAGCCTTGCACCTGGCGCAAACCATTTGCACCACAATTGTGCCACATTTTCACCCGGCTGCTCTATTCAAAAGCCCAAATATTGCTGGTGCAACGTGTTAGTGCCAGCACAAAAAAGATAATGTATTCACAGGACCAAGTGAGGGGCAGGGACATGCATACAGGCGCACAGCTATATTCAAAAGTATAGCGCTGCACAACGTGCATTAGCACTACATGTAGTGCAACATGAATTAACGCCTTTAAAAAGTGGTTTTAACTGTAGGTACACATGGTCTAGCAGCACTCCCTAATCTCCAATCATTGAAGCCACAATAAGTGTAGCAAGAAACATAAACTGGTGGTCTAGTGGCCCACATTGCTTCCTGCTTCCCGACACATTTTGCCAGTAACAAATTACATTGTCCCTGGTAGTCTAATGGTCCTCCCAGCCCCACTCCCCAACACACTGTGTAATTAACAAATTACCTTGTCCCTGGTACTCTAGTGGCCCCCCAGCCCCAATCCCTGATCCCCAGCACATTGTGTAATTAACAAAGTATATTTTTTTTGGTAGTCTAGAGGCCCCCCAGCCCTGATCACTGATCCCCAATCTCTGACACAGTTTGTAGTTAACAAAGTACATTTTCCCTGGTATTCTAGTGGCCCCCTCAGCCCTGATCCCCGATCCCCAAAACAGTCTGTAATTAAGAAACACATTTTCCCTGGTAGTCAAGTGGCCCCCCAGCCCAAACACAGACACATGTTATTAAGAAACAAATTTCCTGGCAGTCTAGTAACCCCACACCTGAATCACCCATAATAAATAAGGAATTATCCTTGGTGGTCCAGTGGACTGCACCAGCCCTGATTCCCTGTATCTTGAAGCTCCCAAAGTCTAGTGGAGCCCACTTCCCCCATAGTGCCTACCACCCACGCCAGTCGCATCCCTTGCTGAACCAGCAACACTCAGCCCCCGCCTCTATAGCCAGCTGTGCCGATCGAGCTCTGAATGAGTGCATACTGTATACAGTAAGCATTCATTCAGAGCTCAGTCAGCAGCTGGCCATGGAGGTGAGTGGTGGGCTGAGCCAGTCACCAGCTCTGTTGTGGGACTGGGGTGGTAGGTACTATGGTGGGGATCCACTAGACCACCAGGTATTTGGGATTTGCAATATACTGGGGTTCGGGCTGGTGCAATCCACTGGACCACCAATGGATAAATCCATATTTATTATGGGAGATTGGGGTAGAGGGGCCACTAGACTACTAGGAAATGTGTTTCTTAATCACGGCAAGTGTCGGGGATTGGGGATCAGGGCTGGGGGGGCCACTAGACTACCAGAAAAAATGTGTTTTAATTTCAAACTGTGTCGGCATTGGGGCTTGGGGGGGCACTAGATTATGAAGGAAATGAACTTTGTTAATTACAACTGTATCAGATTGGGGATTGGGGCTGGGGAACTTGACTACCAGGAGAAATGAACTTGTTAATTATAAATTGTGCCAGGGACCAGGGATCGGGCTGGGGCTACTGGATTACCAGGGACAATGTAATTCATTACTAATAACATGTGTCGGGGATTGAGGCCACCAGTTTATATTAATATTTACATGTCTTGTGGCATTGGGGATTGGGGAGGGCCACTAGATCACCAGGTTCTATTAACCCTTAGGATGCCGACAGAATTAGAACGTATAGGAATTTTGGACTGATGTATCAGTCTGCTTTACTGCAAGGGTTAATATATACATGCTTTGTGGTATTGAGGATCAGGTAGGGCCACTAGACCACCAGGTTCTATTACTATATATATGTTTTGTGGCATTGGGGATTGGGGAGAGCCACTAAACCACCAGGTCATATTACTACTACTATTACTACTTATTGTGACATCGGTGAAGGGGGACACGTCTACTGCCGCACACTGGTGCACTGTGCCAAACTGTCCCTGAGGGATGTTTCTATGTATCATTAGATCATCCCTGGCAGTTCAAAGGGTACTTAGCATTCTCCCTCTAGGTGGGGTTTGGAAATCCAACATTCGGAGATGTGGCAGTCTGCATCTGCCATATGCCCCCTTGTGCCATGCCGCAGTCCATTTCTGGGCACATGGGTAGTGCAAGCCCCATTTGGGGCAGGCAGTCTGTGGTCGATGCAGGCTGCTTTTGTGTGTGTTGCTCAGGGGGCAGTTTCTGACAGAAGGTGCCACATGCATCACTTATGTTCAGTGCTGGCACATTGCAACTGTCCTAGGGCTTTGAGGATCATGCCCGACAGTGATGACTGCAGCCAGTGAAGGGGCAGAGAAGGTAGGCAGCCACCCTGAGCCACTCTATATGCCATGGACGAGACATGCTGCACACATAAGGCACCACCCATGTCATCAACATCTGCCACCAAATCCAACCCTGCCAGGCATTCATGGGTGCCCCAGGGCACAGTGGACACCATGGTAGTGTGTCCATGCAGCACACACCTCCAGACCCCCTATTGGGTACACCTACACATTCCAATACACATGTGCAGCACTGGGGGAATGAAGGGTGTTGAGGGGAGGGTGTACAGGCAGCCAGGCCACATCACATAGTAGGTACAGCCACACAGCTGGGGCCATCCACACAGTGCACATGTTCCAGTAATGGGAATGTCCCTGTCTTCTGTGTGCCTGCCTGATGGTATGAGTCTGCCCCCCCACCCGGGTCACATAACACACACCTGTACAGACACCACGGCACACATGGCCAGCCATGTGCATGGTACTTTGAGACTGCCATGCCATTGTCACAGGAAATGGGGGCACAGACTGGCATGACAGTGATGTCCATTGTCAGACCACACCTGCCAGCTGGGCCTGTCACTGTGTGGCTGGCAGCTGCCATTGATGCCTGACACACTGTAGGCATTGCTGTATTCCTCTCGCAATACCATCCACTGTGTTACTGTAGTGTCTGTTACACACTGTAGCAGTGACAACAATATCTCTAAGGCATGCAGCATCAACCCCCATGCCTGTGGTGCTAATCTGCTGGGGCACATTAGTCTCTGCCACTGTGTACACATGTAGCCTGCAGCTATTGCACTGTTGTTCATGTCTGACAGACAGGTGGAGCTGTGTGTACATCCCAGCCTGCGGCTACTGACCTGTATTTCCAGTCTGACATACAGATGGTGCTGTGTTCACCATGCAAGAGCACAGGGCAAACTATACGATAATGTGTGCAAAGCAGGCCTTAATGTGACAGTGATGTCCATTGTCAGACCACACCTGCCAGCTGGGCCTGTCACTGTGTGGCTGTGTGTTCATCGACCTATCAAAGGCTTTCGACACTGTCTCCCACCCTCTTCTGCTGAGCGCCCTCTGCCACACTGGTCTCACAGCTGGCCCTCTAGCATGGTGCTCAAGCTACCTAGACGCTTGGTCACAGTGTGTTAAAATCAATGGGACACTCTCCGATACCCATCTTATACACTCAGGGGTTCCCCAAGGCTCCATACTAGGCCCCCTCCTCTTCTCACTCTATCTGAACACCCTGCCCAGTGCTTGCTTTGGCAAAATGCTTCTGTATGCTGACGATGCTGTCATTTTTGCCTCCCACCGCAATCCCATCTCCCTTCAGGATTCTCTACAACAGTCCTTCAATGAGGCAGAAGCCTGGTTTAAGGAGCACAGACTTATCATTAATCTTAAAAAAACCAAAGCTATGCTTTTTGCCCACCCCAAAAACAAAGCTAGCAATCACCCACCCCATATTCTACCTAGTACCAAACAACCTCTGGAACAAGTCTGCTCCTACAAATACCTCGGGTTTACCTTCGACTCAGCCCTCACATTCCACAACCACATTGATGCCCTTGCATCCACCACCAACATATGGCTCGGCATCCTCTTCCGCCATCGAAATTTCCTCCCTCCAAATGCTCTCCGGCTCGAAGTTACATCCTCAGTACTGTCCCTTGTAGACTATGGCTTACCAGTCTATGGTGCTGCTGACACGACTGCCCTCAAAAAAATTCACATAACCCTAAATAAGGCTTGCAGACTGATTACTGGTACCCCCAGGCTCACACACACCTGTCAACTGTATAACGATGCTAAACTCCTGACCCTAGATGAACGACTTCACTATCATTCCTGCCTCCTCGCTAAAAAAACCCTACTCGGGCTCTCCCCACCAGGGGTGACTGCATCCATCCACTGGGTCCCACCCACAATTGCTACACGGTCCTCCAACAAGACCACCTTACTGGTCCCCAGATCAAGAACCACTCATGGTCAGAGGTCCTTCTGCTACAGAGCCCCATTCTGGTTTAACGCTCTCCCTGCCACCATCTCCAATGCCACCACAATCTCCAAATTCAAAACCACCCTTCGGAGCCAATTCCTCAACAATTGTAGCTGCTCCTGTCTCTGAATGAGGCCCTACCTCGACCTCTCCATTAGTGACAATGCCCGCCAGGCTGCTCCCCTCCTAGCCCACCCCTCCGCCCTTTCCCAGCACACTATACCTAAGTATACCTGGCCTGAGCCTGCTGTCTTACAGTAAGGCCTGTTGATTGCTCAATATATGAAACCAATTGTGTAAGACCTATTTCAATTACCAGTACCCTGTAACTCAAATGTATGTTGTTTGACCACAGTGTGACGTGGCGCCTCTAACAAACTCCTACTTGTAGAAAACCTGTACTATGTAAGCTAAAATGCTATGTATGTCCTCAATGTGACGAGGTACCTTTGGAAACAAGCCCCTGGCTCAAAGGTTGAAAACTGATTCTCACAAATAAATAAATAAAAAATAATGAGATGCTAATGTGGCCGTTTGCACACAGATTACCTAAGTAGGCTCATTTGCACAGGAGCTTTGAATATAGCAAAGTTTTGGCCCGGGCTAATATGTTTGCACTGTGCTGATGTGTTAGCACCAGGCAATCGAGTTAGCCCCAGGCAAACCTACTAAAACCATAGCACAGTTCTGCTGTGTTTGGCCTGCAATTTTGTTTGCAGTTGTTGTTCACCAATTCATTACTATTACCCACACTGGCCACCTATTGCAACTCCGCCTTACTCCAACTCTGTGTACACTGGGCTGCAGTTGCAGTTTGCACTGCCTGTTGCTATATTCAGAGCTGTCTTATCTGCCAGGCTATTTTTGCACTGCATTCTCAGCCCTGTTTGCACGCCTTCATTTGCACACTATATTCAACTGATTTAGCCCCTGGGCTATTCCTTTTACTACAGTGTGCAAATGGTTCCAGGCTATTTTTGCACTCCAGGCAGTACTAATTTCCCCAGGGCTAAGTTTTGAATAGTGGGACCCTGATCCAGATTAATGAACACTGGAGAGAATATTCCATTTTTTTTAGCCAGGTTTGATATAAAATATGACGTGATTTGTGGAAAAAGTTGCAGCTTCTTTCAACTGTGTGCTATTTTCAGGAAGTTCATATATGTACCATCAGTATGGCCTGCACTGATGCATGAAGCTGCTCATGCAGCCGTGAATGTACTTAGTTATACTTGGAGGCAGCATAGCCTAGTGGTCAGACCACCAAGCTGTGAACCTGGAGACCCAGCAGAATTGGATTTGAAACCTAGCTACCTGTACATTGTGTGACCTTAGCACATCACTGAACCTCCCTCTGATCCTGGGTCACATATGGAAATGATTTTCGGCTCAGTGTGTCTTTTCCAGCCAAACGTATCTAAAATAAAAACTGTACATGTGTGGCACTTAATATACTGTACAAGCTTGTAGAATTAGGCCCTTAATGTATTTTGCTAGACTTAGTAATGATATCCAGTTTTGACATTTTTTTTAATAAGGTCAGTGGATTTTTAAAGTGCAAAATAAAGAAGTGGTTCATACTAATTTTCCCTTGTGTGAGAAAAACAGGTGTTCTTATAACCCTATGGCTGTGAAGTATCTATCCAATTAAGACCTAGTGTGATGAATTCCAGCATTGATTTTACTAAGACCATCTTCTTTGTCCTCTGCATGTGATTTCTATTCTGTAATTATCAAACAGAGCCATCATAAGGATTTCCAGAACCCTTGGGGAAGATTCTGATAATACACACTGTACTACTGTTTTCTCATTTGAAAAACATGCAAAGCAAAGACAATAAGGGTAAGCAGTAGGAAATATGTTAGCTTTAGATCTGATCAATGGAATGAATGTTAATGAGAAATTAATGCACTGTAGGCAATCCATCAACTTATCAAAACAAGGTGATGGGACAATGGTGATTCATCACACTTGGTTCCTTGGTAACAGATCTCACAGCCTTAAAACAAGTTATTGTACTGATGTTTAACACTGAAGGTTTTATGTCCAGGTTATCAAAATGACAGCTCGTCAGTTTCATGTTCAGGTTTCTAGAGGTGCTTTTTTCATTTCCCTGTAGCACATCTTTGCACACTTTGAATTTTCAGAGTAATGTAGCACAGGTGTTTCCTGTAATTGCGATGCACTGGGGACATTCACAGTGTTTAATGACTTACGGTTAATGGGATCATGTAAGACTATAGTAGACACATTCAGTGAGGAACAAGCTCTCTTAAAGTTGTTTCCTATCTGGATCTGTGGTTGGACTAAGATTACAGTGCCCATGTATTACTTATTATAAAATCTATGAATCACAAGTAAGGAACTATGTACCAAAATAGAAAATGTTTGAGTACTAAGCCAAAAACCAAAACAAAACAACAAAAAAAAAATCAAATGATGCAAACTCTGCATTTCAGTGACATAGTTCATCAAACTGGTAACAAAGGTTCACTGGACTTACCGCATGGTCTTTTCAACAGACTGAATATCTATCTTGGGAATTCAAACTTGTAGGCATCACTGATTTTTTTCAATTAATTTATTTGATTCTTATTTATTTAAAGCATATTTGACCAGGTAAACGAGTGGAGCCCAGGAGAACTTTTTCCAGTCATAATGTGTGTGTGTGCGTGTGTTTGTGTGTGTGTGTGTGTGTGTGTGTGTGTGTGTGTGTGTGTGGTGGGGGAAGGAACAGAGGATAATTGATAGGTAACAAACCAGGAGTGAGCACAAACAACACTAAAGTACATATCACATGAGTAGCCAGCAGGCATACATTTATATCAGGTTATATATTTATTGGTTAGTGCCCATAATCAACCACTGTCAGAACCTCACAAATTCTGGTATTCATACATGTGAATAATGGACTGTGAATAACAGAGTTTCATTAACCATCTTTTTAAAAAGTTCAAAAAATAGCTCTCATTCCGGCTAGGCATTTGTTCCAGGATCTGTCCTCGCTCTGGCAGGTTGCTCACACTGTCTCATGAAAACCACCAGAGTGAATGACAGACTTCTCATCAGTTAAAAGAGAAAAACAGAGAGAAACCATACCTAACAGAGATTTGTACCTGCTGGAAAAAAAACAAGTTTCCTTTTAAAAACTCTTTACTTTGACTTGACAAATTCTGTTCTTTACTGCTCCATTGACTAGTACTAGTTAAGATTTACAAGAAGTAGGGATGGGGAGGTGGGGCTAAGTGTCACTGTTGAAAATTGTTAAAATATGTTAGCAAATGTTACGTCTGCTGTTAAATTGAAACAGTTACTTATATTAAATCTCTCATTCTGCTCAAAAATCTTTGCATAAAGTCCCACATTACATCTTCACTCATTCTTTCATGTAACAGAATAACAAAGGAACCAGTAAATATAAAAACTAAAAAACCGGAAAATGTTGACATTTGGATTTTATGCACACCCTCAGAGTGGGATGCCCTGGTAAACCCCTTGGGCTATGCCCTCTAGGTTTATGGGGCATCGCACACCTTGGGTGTGCATAAAAATAGCTCTCATTCTGGCTAGGCACTTGCAGGCTTTGCACTGACTGCCAGTCAGGTGGAGGATTCTCTTCAAGGTTGACTTGGTCACCTATAAGACTCTACACAGTCTTGGCCCTGGTTACCTGTCAGACCTCCTAACACCTATCTCTTCTGCATATTCCCTCTGCTCCTTGACCAGGGGCCTCCTCTCAGATCCAAGGGCCAGACTAAGAACTTCCAGTGACCGTGCTTTTAGTGTCACTGGACTGGCCCTCTGAAACACTTTGTTACTTAGTGTGAGAGAGGTTTCCTCAGTCGAGGCATTTAAAAGGGGTCTGAGAACCCATCTGTTCTCCCTGGCTTTCCCCACAGTTGAGTTATGATTAGCTGAGTACTAAATAGTTTTATTTTATTTATTATGGATTACTGAATATTTTTTTGAATTTGTTGTTTGATATTACTAGTTTCTTTTTCTTTTATTTTATGTAAGCAGCCCAGAGCCTCCAGGATTGGGCACCATAGAAATAAACTTTGCCTTGCCTAAAGTCCTTGTTATACACACTTTCCCATGCATTATTCTATATTTAAAATATCAATAAGTATATACAGGAAAAATAACAGGAATGTGGACACAATCAAGTTAGTAACCTGACCAATGTAGTAGTGTGGTAGGACAGCAGACTTTAGCTGGAAGGTGGGTGCATTTATCGCAGGATCTAGAGGCCCTTTAGAACTATAAAACACTTTAAGCTTAGACTTGGTCTAGAAGGGAGTCAACAAAGTTAGGGTATTGAGTAAGCTATTTCACAATTTTGGGATGGAGTCTGTATCAGAAGGATGCTTGGCCTCGGTTCCATTTTAAAAGAGGTGTCTGGAATCTGTTAAATGTATTCAGATCTGAGGAAGTAGGAGGTGTTGAAAGCAGGGGAGACATCCTGTTTAGGTACTCAGGGAGTTTTCCAGCCCAAAATTTGGCACCTCAGGAGGTCATATACAATGAGTGTTATATTTCAGAGGAGCCCAGCCCATTTGATTGTGCATTATACACTGGTAAGTGCAAGGAGGGCAATCTAGAGATAACCTATAGAGGGCAATGAAAAGAGTGGTAAAATTGGAGATGGCCAGAGTTGGAAGCAGCAAGGAAGACCACACATCCATAGTCCAGGATAAGAACAAATCATCATTTCCATGATGAATTTTTTAGTGCAAAGGAGGAGATAACCTTTCACTACATAAAGCACCCCAAGTTCAGCAATGCATTTTGAAACTGAGCTGCTGTTAACTGTGCAGTCCAGGGTCTGGCTAAGCATCAAACCAGGTATGTGTAGAAAGTAGGCAACTGGCAAGGAGTGGATGTTCAGAGATTAGATGGATTTGGAAAGCCATTATTTAGAATTGAATACAACGGAGGCGTATGTTTTGACTGACCACTAGCTGATCAGAGTGGAACCAGTTTTTGATATCAGTGTAGTCATGCTGAAGGTCTCATTTAATGATGGGTGAGGCAAGCCTCGAGGAAGAAATTATGGTGTTGTCACCATAGATGCAAATGCTACAGGTGTCAAGTGACCTAGGGTGGTCTTTTAGGAATACAAAAAAAATGGAAGATCCCCTTGTGGGACACCAAGGGGGACTGGGAGTGGGAGGAGATGGAAGGACCTAACTTATCTACTTGTGATCTGTCAGACAGGTATGACTTAAATTGGTGGAGGGGAGGTGTCTGATTGACCTGAGGAGGCTAATTTAGATAACAATGGGGTGGATCACAGTAACAAAAGCCTTGGCTGAATCAATGAAGATTACCCCAGTAATGTGGTCAGAAGCCATCGACACATTGACAGTGTCAGTGGCTCAGTAGGTAGCACACTCACCTCTAAGGCCAGGAGATCAGAGGACTGTGGGTTCAATTCCCACATCTGGCACTTGGGTTAATATCCCAGTACTGACACTGTAGTGCAGCATGAGAGGGGTGCTGCACTTCTGAGGTGCCATCTTTTGGATGAGACGTTAAACTGAGGTCCCATTTGTCTGGATTGGTGGTAGTTCAGGTGGATGTTAAAGATCCCATGGCACTTATCGAAAAGAGTAGGGGAATTTTTTTATTGGAAAACAATATAAGAAAACAAAACAAATTCAATACATAACACATAACACAAAAGTCATACATCTTAGTACATATAGAGACAAAACAATAAGGAAAATCCCAATATCCGTTGTACAGGTGAAAAGAACAAAAAAAAAGAAAAGCACAAAAGAAATTTTCATTATGGAATCAACAACCCCCCCACACACACTTGTGACAAACAAGAAAAAAAATAGGTTGTGACTCAATATAGTTCTCTATATTCAAGTAACCCATTCAAACAAAATTAACGGTAATGCTCTCCACCAAAATTCCACTAAAGGTGCTGGAAAAAAAATTTTTTCTGAACAATAAATGATAGAAATTTCACTTCTGATATGTTCCCTGAGGGCAGTCAAGGCAACCTTTTTTGCTGTAACACAAACATACAGCGGTTGTGCCCAATGCACCATTTGCAGGCTGCAAACTGAACCCGCAAAGTGCCTGGAAAGAAAATCTTCCAACCTGATCCAAAGTCCCCATATGCCAATTCAGAATATGTCAACTCTGAGAACACAGGTAAGCCCCATGACTGACTCAGCTGAGACCATAAAGAGGCAATATATGGGCACTCAAAAAAAAGATGCTGCATAGATTCCAGCTGCCATACACGTGTCTCGAGCACAGTACCATTCTGATAATTGTTTATGCATCTGATTTCCTTTAACGTTCAATTTGTTATGACAACACAACCACAAGATATCCCACATCTTCGCTGGAATCCTATTTTCCAATAATTGCTTCGTTAAACACTGGGAATCACAGGGCACCATAAAACAAGGCAACACCAAGAACATGATTTGCAGTATAGAGGAGTATAAACACTTTCTATTTTGTAATAACTCCACATCAGAAGATACTTTCCAAATTTTAAGTTTTTTAAATATTTCAATAAGGTATACCGATGTACCGAGTGGAATTTTGGTAAAAGGTTTCCCAAGCAGGAGCATGCCATTTATCTAGAAAATATTGAGAACTGGAGGCAAGACTAAGGGCCCAACAATCTGTCCGGTTGATTAAACTAGGAAAAATATTAGCATTCACAAAAATAGAAAAATAAAATAGCACCAGGTTTACCGTCTGGAGACCTCCCCATTTTATAGGCCAGTAGGTAACTGATCTCTTCACCAGGTTCAGTCTACTACCCCAAAGTAACTGGGAAAACAAATTATACAACAGAGCTTCAAGAGAACAAGGGAGAGGAAAAATATAACTAACTAGTAAACATAATGGCAAAATACAAGTTTTAAGTAAAAATCTGTTTTTTTCGGGTCATAGGGAACTGTTTCCATCGAACAATTTTAGATTCAGCCACGTCCATTGCTGAAATCCAATTACACGCCGCTGCATCAAGTGGACCAAAAATAACCCCCAAAATGCAAATTTTCTGGGAATGAATAGCAATCCCACCAATCATCGGTAATATGTCCTGTGAAGGAAGGTGTACAGCACACCCCCCACATTTTTTTGGGTATTTAAGGCAGATCCAGAAATTCAGGAGAAGGAATGGATGATCTCAATTGCCCATTCCCCAGAAGCTGAATCTGCTACTAGAATGCAAATGTCATCCACATAGGCTAAAACACATGGAAAGATAAAATCTGGTGTGATGGAGATATGTCGAATGGTCCCCTTCCCATTTAATTTCTGGAGTAGTGGATCAATAGAAAATACATACAACAGGGTACTTAAAGGACAGCCCTGATGGACCCCTCTCTTGATAGGGATATGGGGGCCTCACAAACCATTAACCAATGGCGTTATGCAAGCCGATTGATACAAAATTTTAATCCAGTCAAGTAAAGCTGCAGGGACCCCATACTTTTGCAATACCAAAAATATATACCCATGTGGAACCCAGTCAAAAGCCTTGGTTTGGTCCAAACTGAAAGTGGGCTCTCAAGATGGCAGCCACGCTGGGCCAGCTGTCATTTTAGCTAAGCAGTTAATATGTTTTATTTGAATTCTTGATTTGTTCGCGAACTTGTGGAGCGGGTGTCTGAGTGGCAGTGGTGGGACTTTCGTGAGTTTGCGGTTGCCACATTTTTAACTCGACCGCTTTCGTTCATAGTTTTTGCTGGCTGTGATTGCCCGCACCGACGTTTGTAAGTGGTGTGGCTGCGTTGTGTGAACTGCGGTGCTCGCACAGAGGTGATTTCCAGCTGTTGGACTTTGGGAGCTAGTGGACAGAGCGGGCTGCAGCTGAGGCTTACTCCGGGAGCGACTGGCTGAACCACGTTTTGGGAGGCGGAGGGTTGTGGTCCATTTGCGATTGGGGAGACCTAGCTGGGAGGAAGCTGTGTTTTGACCCTGTGCCGGAATTCGCTGGCGGGAGGATCCTTTTGGCTTTTGGGCTGGTTGCACTTTGTACTGCCTGGACTGTTCGTGCAAATCAGCTTTCCGTAGGAGCTGCAGGCCCAGAATTGGACTTTGGGTCAGTTGCTGGTACTGCGCGTGGGCCCAACAACTTTCAGAGAGCTGTGATTAGATTGCTGCCACATAGGGGACCAGGCTTTGGATTGGCCAGGGAGACGGTTGACAAGCTGTGGTTTTCCCAGGTTCCTTGGGGCTGGCTTCTGAGTGGTCACCCCCCAGGAATCAAAGTTGTAGGCAGTGAATATTTTTGTCAGCACTCTCCGTGGATGGAGCTTTGTGGGCCCGCTTGGTTTCTTTGCTGATCCTAGATTTTCACTGGAACAAAATTATCTGTACACAGTGCTTTTTTATTTGCTTCAGCAGAGTTTGTACTTTTATTTGAACTGCCTGCACCTATTGGATAAGTATCCCTGGCCTTTGATGGAGGAGCCCATGAGACGGTGATGTAGAGAACTTGGGGTTTTGGTGGTACCTGGATTCACCCTTACTTCACCCTTATGTAATTCTGGACCTGGTTGAAGAGACTGCTGACTCCCTCCTGATTTCTTTGTGAATTATTAATTCTACTGATTTGGACGATTGGGTGGTGAGAGGACCCTGCATCCATACACTTTATTTTGCTTAGTTGGATTTTATAGCTGTCTTCTCTGGCAGTGTGGAAAATTATAATTTTCCCTCTCCTCGGTTGTGAGAGGACTGAGGGGGGAGGAGTTTATAGTTTCCTTTTTCATAATAATTTTGTTATGTTTATATTCATTTGTTTATTTTAATTGTTTAGCAGTGAGAGTGCTGCCCTCTCTCTCCAGTGGTGAGAGGACTGGGTGGGGAAGGGGAATTCATTATTTACTGTATTTTGTTGTATTATGTGTTTGGGTTTGGGGGGGTGAGAGTCCCTAAGCTCTGTTTTGTTGTGTATTTGTTTTAGTGGGTTATTTTGTCTAAGGGGGGGGTTGTCACGGGCTCTAAATTTCAGAGTCCGAATTGATGCTAAGTTAACTTGGGTGTTGGATGGGGTTTTAAATTATTTTTAAGTGAGTATTACTAGTTTGTTAGTTTTATTTTCTTTTATGGTTTTGTTTGTTTTATTTTTAGTCAGTAGTACAGGTTATAGCATGTGTTGGTCTTATTTTCCATAATTGTGCTAGGTTAAGTTAATAGTCTGAGTTGTAGCTAAATTATTGTCTCATTGTAGAGCTTTGTATTTATTTAAACTTTAGAGGGGTTAATTTTTGGATTGTTTATTATGTGTTGGGAAAATATTAGGACAGTTGGGTATTATTCCCCCTCCAGGCTTAGGGATCTTCACCCCTTTTCTTGTCCCCCCATCCCCTGAGGTCTATAGATGTTTCAGGGCCTTGTGGATTGTGGAGAGGAGGAGGAGGAGGATGGGGGCAGGGTCTGGAGGGGGAATGGAAAGGAGTGGGCGGATTGGGACAGTGAGGACAAGGAGATGCCCTGGGGTGAAATGGGTCCAGGAAAGGGGACCTCCCTGTCTAGTGCCCATACCCAAGGGTTCTGACTATAGTCAGCAGGTAGCACGGTCATCCTCGGAGGCTCATCCCACTCAGGCAGTGTTATGTATCACCAGGTCTATTAAAAACAAGATGGCTATCATAGCTGGTTTTGTTGAGTCATCTGACCTTGCATGCATCACTGAGACCTGGCTTGATGAAAATGCTGGACCAGTTTTGGCGGCAGCAATTCTGGATGGATACTCAGTGATACACTGCCCAAGGGTGGATTGTAGGGGTGGGGGTGTTGCTATTTGTTTTAAAACAGAACTGGGTCTAGTGGAGGTGCCAGTGGGACTTACCAAATCCTTTGAATGCATTTTAGGTGAGGGTGTGGGGTGCAGGATACTTCTCATATACCGTCCACCAGGTGATGGGAATGTTTTCCTGTGGGAAGTCGCAGACTTCATTGTCGACCTAACATTGGGATCCCCCAGATGGTTGGTTCTGGGGGACTTCAATGCTTGGGTCGATGATGAACTCTCGCACTTTGGTCAAGATTTCTCCCAGTTAATGATTTCGCTGGGCTTCACACAGGTAATTTCCTCCTCGACCCACGTTGGTGGTCATTCACTGGATTTGGTGTTCCTCCTGGGGATGGAGATATCCGACTTGGTGGTGGAACCGGTCGGATGGTCGGACCATCACTCCATTGGGTTCGGTTTTGAGGCCACCCCTAGTAGGTCAGTCCCTATGGAAATGGTCCAGTACTGCCCATTAAGGGGTGTTTCCCCAGATGACCTGATGGTGGTGCTGGATCTATCGGGCTTTCCGAGAGATTGCATGGATCCAGGAGAGCTGATACATGCCTATAATGAGGCAGTGGCAGGGGCCCTGGATTCTATTGCTCCTGTTCATGTTTGCCCTCTCACTCTTTGCCCCAGGTCTCCTTGGTTTGATGAGACCCTGAGGGAGTTGAGAAGAGCTGGACGAAGGTTGGAAAGGTGTTGGCAGAGATCGGGTCTGGATAGTGACAAACTTATTTTGATGGACCATTATTTGGTCTATCAATCCATAATCTCTTGTAAGAAGGCAAAATTCCCATCCAGGGAGATTGTGGCTGAACAGAATAGACCAGCTCAGCTCTTCCGGACTGTGGAAAGACTGTGCAATCCAGTCTGTCTTCAGCCTGGAAGAGCTTTTTCTCAAGAACGATGTGAGGAGTTTGCTCTGTTCTTTGCAGATAAGATTGGCAAAATCAGATCCGAGATCCATTTGACCCTCTCAAATGGGAGTTGTGATGGTCGGCAGGAGACGTCGGACACCCAGTTTGTGTGGTCTGACTTCAGCCTCCCCACAATCAGTGACATTGTGATGGTTATCCAATTACTGCGTCCGACCAACTTTGATTTGGACCCGGGCCCCACATGTCTCTTAGTGGATTATGTGGATAAAGTCGGACCGGCTCTTGCTGAGATAGTCTGGAGGTCCTTGGAGAGGGGGACTTTTACGGATCCTCTTATGGAGGCTGTGGTTAAGCCCCTTTTTAAGAAGTCCTCCTTGGACCCGGACTGTCTGGCTAATTACAGGCCTGTCTCTAACTTACCCTTTGTGGGTAAAGTTATTGAGAAGGCGGTCGCATCACAGTTGGATGATCATCTGACCAACAACAATGTCTAT
Organism: Neoceratodus forsteri; assembly: GCA_016271365.2. Classification (NCBI taxonomy): domain Eukaryota; kingdom Metazoa; phylum Chordata; order Ceratodontiformes; family Ceratodontidae; genus Neoceratodus; species Neoceratodus forsteri. The sequence continues at coordinate 309,839,868 of CM028134.1, read as the reverse complement.
GATTCTCTCCAGTCTGGATTTAGGAAAAGGCATAGTACTGAGACAGCACTTGCATGGGTACTAAATGACCTCCTGATAGCGAGAGATCGAAGGACCTGTTCCATCTTGGTCCTTCTTGATCTCTCTGCAGCATTTGACACTGTGGACCATGGTGTGCTATTGGAGCTTCTGCGATCTATCTGTGGACTGTCTGGTACAGTCCTAGGGTAGTTTTGATTGTACCTTGAGGGTAGGACTCAGAAGGTGGTGTCAGGAATTTTTTCCTCGGCATCAGTCTCCCTATCCTGCGGGGTACCGCAGGGTTCCTTTCTGGCACCCATGTTGTTTGCAGTGCACATGCTGCCATTAGGGGTGATTATTAGGTGGTATGGCTTGGGTTTTCATTGCTATGCAGATGATACCCAGCTGTACATGTCCTTTGTGCCCGACCAGGATACTGCCTTTTCGGTCTTTAACAACTGTCTTGCTGAAATCCAAGACTGGATGAATGTGAGTTGGCTGCGGTTGAACCCTGAAAAAACTGAGGTGTTGGTTGTGGACCAGAGTCACTGTGAGGTGGGTTTGTTAGCTGGATCACCCTCAGGCTTATGGCTTGGGGGTGTCCAGCTGACTATCTCAGACCGGGTGCGGAACCTGGGTGTTGTATTTGATGACTGTCTGACCTTTAAGTCTCAGGTGTCAGCAGTTATCAAAACCTCTTTTTATCATCTGAGGAACATCGCCAGGGTGAAGCACCTGGTTTCTCCAGAGGATCTTCCAACTTTGGTCCATGCCTTCATTACCTCCCACCTGGACTATTGCAATGCCCTATACCTAGGGCATACGGGGGCTGAACTTTGCCACCTGCAGCTAGTGCAGAATGTGGCAGCCAGGCTTTTGACTGGTTCTTCTAGGTCCAGTCATATAACACCTGTGCTCCGCGGACTGCACTGGCTGCCAGTTTGTTGGCGAATCACCTTCAAGGTTGGTTTGCTGACCTACAAGGCCCTACATGATCAGGGACCTGCTTACCTGAAAGATCTCCTACATCTCTACTGTCCCCCCCGCCCGCTCCGATCCACTGACGGGGGATTGCTAGAGATTCCCAGGGTCTGCTTAAAAACTTCAGGGGCAAGATCTTTTAGTTTTATGGCCCGACCCTGTGAAATTCTCTACCTCATCAGGTACGAAATTGCCCGACTGTCCAGAGCTTTAAAGTAGTTTTGAAAACCTACTTTTTTAACAAAGCTTTTAATGACTGTTAATTATTTAATCTTAATCTTGTTTAAATCCTGTTTTAAATATTTATTGTTTTATGTCATTTGTAAAGGCGCCTTGGTTTAAGAAAGGCGCCTTAAATAAATAAAGATTGATTGATTGAACTAAGAACGTAACCCTGTGTGGTATTCCCATCAAATACTTCTCTCAAAATTTTCAGATTTGAGAGCATGGAATGACCTGGAATTGCACAAGTTTGTGTAGAAGAAATCACCTGGGAAGCACCTGAGATAGTCTATTAGAGACTATTTTACACAAAATTTTCCAATCGGAATTCAATAAACTAATAGGGCTCCAGTTATCCAACTTATCTTTATCATCCTTCTGTTTATATAAAAAAATCAAGTACCTGTCAGAAAATGCAAGGGGAATAGGTAAGAGGCCTTGTAAAATAACATTATAAACCTGTGTTAAATATGGTAGCAACAAGGATTTAGCCTTTTTATAAAATTCATTAGGAATACCATCAGGACCAGGGGTAACAGTAGTTTTCAGATGACTAATAACCGAGTCCACTTCAACACAGGTAACAGGCTGACTCGAGATAGTAAGACACTATGGTGAGAGGAGAGGAACCTCTAAGGAACCCAAAAAGCCATCCCAGATATGTGATTCATAAGCCTGCCCATATAACGACTTAGTATGGAAAGAAACCTCCTCCAAAATACGCCGGTTATCGGTAATCCTGGTACCAGAATGAGAAACTAAAGTAGACATATGTAGATGCAACCTGTTGGTGGCTACTATCTTAAGGATTGACTACTTTAGCAGAGCCCTTCCTTCCATATTTTTGTTCAAGGAATAGCAAAGTCATTCTCTCATACTGAGAAGCCCGCATCTCTGTTTTAACCTGCCGGATTTGTACCGAATAATCTAGACCCCATTCAGATTGCAAAGACAGTAGTCTTTGTAAGTGGCGTCGACACTTAAGATATTGAAAATAACGCTCTGAAGATTTTTTTTTCTAAAAGTTTTTACAAAATTGTGTAATTTCAGCTTTAGTATTTTGTTACCAAAAGGCTGGGTTATCATATAATTCAAAAACAGAAACCTTGTCTTGAAGAAGCCTAAACAGGTTCTGCCACTCGCCTTCTTCCCCTAAAACAGAAATATTCATCTTCCAGAAGGTATGTGTTACTGGTTTGTTACTGGGACAACTGGTGTGTAACAGTAACACACAATGATCTGAGAATTCACAGGGGAGAACCGAATACTTTACATTAGCTAACCAGTGAGAAATAAAAAAATAATCAATCCGTGTGGAAAATCTACTTCGGTGAAAAGTGTGTTCTGGCCGTATAATACCAAAAGAGGCCCCATCCCATAAGTTAGCAGTAACGTACAAAGTGTTGAGGAAATTGGAATCAGAATATAATTTTTGGGTAAGTCCAGTTTTATCAGATAATGACAAAATACAGTTAAAATTGCCTCCAAAAAATCACAGATTTGGATGAATGAAGAAATGGCTGAATCTGTTTTAACATATGACTCCTCTGAGTTTTGACTTGACAGTTATAAATATTAATAAATCTCCATTTTTGTTGCTGGAGAATAACATCTAAGTTTAATGCTCAACTCTGAATCAAGTCAATTAGTCTAGTAACATGAATCTCCACCCCCTGTACCAGTATCCCTACACCAGAACACACATCTACAGCCAAAGACCAAAAAGACAGTCCATTTCTCCAATACCTAGATGCCTTCCCAATCTCTTGCAAAGAATGGAGCCTAGTGTCTTGTAAAAAAATAATATGTAAAGGCAGAGACAAAAGAAAGGAAAAAATGGCCCAGCATCTTTTAACATTTTTGAGGATGTTGGCATTTAAGCTCCCAAAAGATATAATGTCCCCCATCTTAGTTAGAAAGTAATTCAAGATTTTTTTCTTCCTTGACCTTTGCCAGGGGATTTTTAACTTACATCGTTTTTTCTTATTCAGTTGGACATCCCCAGAAACTTGCTCAGAATCAGCTAATATCTCAGCTTGGGAAGACGCAATAGAGGATGCATCGGAATCATCCTCAGTATCCACAGCTTGCTTCCGTTTAGATAAAACCGCAAACCGGTTTGTAACCATCACATCCGGGGGTGGGAACTACAGAAGTCAGAGGCACTCCTTTCATCAAAGAGCTCCTCGTTACCCTCCTGTTCCCCACTGGGACCCAATCGGTATCCCCAGGAGGTGGCATGTTGACTTTAACAGATGGGAAAGCCGATGTACAAGGGGCCGAAGCCTGCACCTCCTCCACCAATGAGGAAGAAGGAATAGCATGATTTAGTGAACTTGAGTCCTCAGACCTTAAGTCTTCACTGGATGGGGGAACTATCAGAAGTGGTGGTGCCAACCCTAGATCCATCTGGGAAGAATGAGATTCAGCTGGGGGGGTACCACTGTAGAAGCAAAAGGCCAAAACTGGGGCCTGGCCTGAGCTGACCTTTGTGCCTGAGTCACCGTCTCATGTTGTGAATCAATAGGCCTCTCAGGATTATTATGGGAAGCCCACAGACAATCTTTAAAAGAATGGGAGGTTTCCTCACACAAATTACAATACTCAGGGTGTGGGCAATTTAGACTGACATGACCAGAACCGAGACATGTAGAACATTTTAGCTGGTCACAGGCACTACTGAGATGGGTCTGGGCCCCACACCAGAAACAAGATTTCTGCTGCCCTGGATAAAAGACAAAACCCCGATCCCTACCTAAGTAAAAACAACTTGGCAAGTGCTGAATAGTCCCATTAACTATAGGTAATTTAACCTGTAATTTCCACCCCCCGTCCAGAAAAACTCGGAATCAATGACTGGATCAGGCAAACCTAAAACAGAACATTTGGAAGACAACCACCGTACAATATCCTGTATTGCCACCCCCTCATTTTTAAACAAAACTGTAACAGTTTTAATAGTTGGTTTCGTAAGGGGAATAGCAAAAAAAGGGGACCACAATGGGGTATGACAAACAGCTTGATAACGATTCCAAAAAGTGTCCAACCCTGAAGCATTTTTAAAGCTAACATCAAAATAATTATCACCAGACGTGTGTATTAATGCATAAATCTCAGAGGGGGAAAATTGCAAACTGGATTTAAGTAATTTTTTTCCTACATAAAGACGATCCGGAAATATGTCCAGCCCACCCCTATAATGGAGCCGGACAGCATTACACAGTTTGGCCTGCTCAGGAGGGGAATGGAATAAACCAGCAAAAGTTTTAGTCCGTTGTGGTCCCACCGAAGGACCTGAAGCTGAATTGGCAAAGTCAGAGTTCCTATTTCCACCCGATGCAGATGTAGGTGAGATCCTAGGGATCGTACCAGATACCGGTGCTGAAAAAGAGTGTTCCCCAGTCCCCACCACATCAATAGGAGATGAGGAAGGTGGAGATAAAGGAACAACCATAGTGGGCAATATGGGGGCATGAGACACAGCTTCAACTCTGGGCAAGTCAGTATACTGTAATAACCCTTGAGCAGAACCCTGAGCCCCTCCAACCTGCCAGGAAGGTGCCTGGGAGAGACTAAAGCCCAAAGGAACCTCAAGAGGGTCCGTAATGTCTAATAAATCCCCTTTAGAAACAAGGTCGGGTCGTGCAGGGGAGGTCCAAGAATCATCCAAAGGGGGCTTCTCCCACCCTGCACCCCGAAGTGCTGCAGCAATAGTAAGCCCTGATGCCGACAGGTGGGAATCAAACCCACAACCAGCTGGGCTAGACATGACAAGGCCTGTCAGATCGGGCTGGTGGGACCCCATAACACCAGTAGACAGCCCCGTAGATTGCACAGTACCTTTGAAAAATGTAGATTTCTCTTCTGAAAGTGGAGTAGAAACTGGAAACACAATCCTGTCTCCCAGGTGCACAGCAGTCTTCTTCCCGGCTCCTACTGTCTCCGGAGGCAAAGAATCACAACTAGGTAGTGACGTGGAGGAGCTGAGGGGAGATTTCTGGCACTTGCACTCCTGCAATCCACTGCCAGTCTCCCCTGCTCCCAACGTACGAGTAGCACTGCAAGGAGATGCCGCCAGCACTTCAGTGTTCCCACTGGGCTCCTGTAGACAGTGCAGCATCTCGTCAGACCACGTCTCAGCATGGCTGACATCATCAACTGGAGCTGGGCCATGAGAAGCCCAGATACCTGCTTCCAAGGGGGAAATGCGAACAAACTCTGGGAAAACCACCGCAGAGGTGGACAAAGCCTCACTATCTCTCGAATTCTGCTGCATTCCATCTCCAAATACCATTTCAGCCACTGCCATGGTAAGCGAACCTCCTTCCGATAAATTAGAATCCATGTCCTGGTGTGATAAAGTGTCTCCCGGTGTGCCAGCAGTCGTAGAAGGCATGGTCTCCCGCAAAACGAAGATAGGGAGGGAGACCAACTCCCCATCTCCAACATGTCCTCTCGCTCCGCATCAGAGCCCCAAGTGGCCATCTCAATGGCCGGTCCCCCTACTGGCCACAGCGCAACTGCAGCAGAGTAGGGGAAATTTCCCCAGTGTCCTGGCCAAATTTCCCTCATTCACTAAAAATACCACTAACAATTTCATCTGGTTCAAGGTCAGTTGGCATTCATCTGTATCCCCCTCCCCCGGGTCATACCTGAAAATAGGCAGGATTTGTCTAGTGCACTTACCAGGTCAACACAAACTAAATAAATAAATATGTTTTTGATCAGAGATCCAGATATGGGAGGTGGTGATGGAGTTATTTGGCAGAAACCAGATTGGAAGAAGGTCAGGAAGCCAGTCCTGGAGTAGATGGTGGACAGTTGTCTCTGACTACCCACTCCAGAACTTCGGATAGTACAACTAGCAGAGAGATGGAGTAGTAGTTCCCAAGGATATCCACAACACCACTTTTGTAAAAAGGTATAACTGCAATGTGTTTCCAGGAAGTGGGGAAGAGTCATATGACTAGGGAGCAATTAAGGATGTGGATAAGTAGTTTGACAATATCTGGGGCTCCTAAAGAGAGGAAATTAAAAGAGATGCAATCAGAACAAATGCTAGAGTGCACATTAAGTGTAGACAATTCATTAAAGACAACTAACACTGGATAATAGATATTACAAAGTCACTTGGGTTAGTGGAGCACATTGGGAGAGTTAAATATTGGTGGTAAGTCAGTGAAAATCTTTATGTACACCAACGATACAGCATTCATTTCTAGAACCCTCGTAAAGTTGAGAACAGCCCTGACAGCTTCAATAGAACATTTAAAATTTATATTATCAATAAATTAGCAAAAAACTTACAATTGTGGCATATACAAATAAGCACAATGCTCCAGATACTTGAAGACTGGGCAGTTTTACAACCAAAGAAGTAAATGATTTTACGTGCCTTGTGATAAAAATATGACTTGGAAAACTTATTGTACCAAACTATAAGAAAATGCAATAGCCACTTCAAACAGGACCCTTAGATTCACCAAGAGTTTTGTACATAACTTATATGTAGCTATGATAAGGGTCTTTGAGGCCAATGGTAATTCATAGGTCTTATATGGAGCAGCGGTGTTGGTGTTGGCTATTAATATGAAGGATATTGTAGTAATACAGAACTTTTTATAAGGTTGATTTTGGGGATCCCAAAGACACTCAAACCACAATTTTGAGACTTGAACTGGTTATGAAATATCTGCAATGTTTTGCCCTGATTCGTGCAGTAAACTATTGGGGGAAAAATGCAATAATAAGGATGGAGGATTCTAGAATCCTAAATCAGTGTTGGATGGAATAGTTAACTTCCCAAAATAATGAGCCTTGGTTTTACAGGTTGAATCAGAAACTATTAATATTTGGTTTAAAATTTATTTGCTCAGTGTATGTATTGAATAATGTGGAAAATATATGTATCAGATAATCAATTGCTGTTAGATAACTTTTATCAAAAGGATATGAAAAGAATAATAGATGTGCCCAATGTAAAACTGAAGAACTTAAGCCTAATACTAAATGTGTTTAAGTTTAGTTTAAGTTTACTGGTCTAGGAATTAATACCTTTGAGCCAGGGCTCTTTTACAAAGGTTCCATGTCACATAGAACATCAAACAAAACAATACACATTGCAAGTAATACCAGGGGAAAAGTTACATAATAAATATGCTATTAACAGTTTCAAGGCAGTAAACAATTTAGGAAATAAAAAGACTTCCAGGGAGAGGGAGATAAGTAGGAGCCAACAGGGAGGAGAGAGAGGAGGGAAAGTGGTGGGCAGTAGATCAAGTGAGATGGGACAGAAGGGGGAAGAAAAGAGTGAGCTAGGAGGCAGACAGGAGTAGTAGTGGTACGTGCGGGTTCATTAGACAAGGAGGGTAGGCCATGGATGTGAGGATGGTCAAGAGGAGGAATAGCCTTTTATCAAATTCAATCACAGTTGCTAGTGGTAGTGAGGTGGGCATAGAGCATGGTTTTGAAGGCTCCAAGAAAGGTTGAGGATAGAGTAGGTGGACTTAGAGCATTGAACCAGGTCAGGGCCCTGTATGCGAACGTTCTTTGTCCTTGTGCGGTCCGACATCTGGGAACCAGAAAAGGTTGGTGTTCAGATCTGGTGGTGGGACGCATGCCATAATTCAGACAGAGTAGGTTTTGGATACATAATGGAGTCAGTCCCAAGACAGATTTTTTTGCCATTATGCAGGTGAGATATATAAGGTGATTTGACAGTTGCAACCAGCCTGTTTCATAGTAAAGCTCACATGTGTGTGTCAGTCTTTGTGCCCCCGTGAGGAGCCGGCAAGCCTTATTTAGAGCGACTGAGATGCGCCTTAGTGCCATGGTGGTAGCTGAACCATAGATAATAAGGCCATAGTCAATGATTGAGATTATGGAACTCTGTATAGCTATCCTCAGCGCAGCTTGGTTTAGGAATTGTCGGTTTCAAAATAGTATTCCTAGACGTTGGTTCACTGTTTTCGCCGTGTTGTCAATGTGGGTTGCAAAGGTAAGCCCTTGGTCAAACATGATGCCAAGGTATTTGAAAGTATTAACTTGGTCCAGTGTATTTCCAGCAGAGGTTTTTGTGGTGAGTGGAGTATTTCTATTTTTGTTTTGGTGATTGGTAAAAAGCATGGCTTTTGTTTTATTGTGGTTAAGCACAAGTTTACTATCCAGGAACCACTTTTCAACACTATAGAAGGCAAGTTATAAGCTTTGGAATAGGGAGTTTGGCTCTTTGTGAGAAGAGAGAATTACAGCATCATCAGTAGATAATATTATTTTTTCCGGGCAGAATTCTGGGAGGGAGTTGAGGAACAGGCTAAAGAGAAGCAGGCCTAGAATTGATCCCTGCGGAACACCCAAGAGGACTGGTTTGGAGTCAGAGAGTTCATCGGAGGTTTTTACAGCCTGTGACCGATGGGACAGGTAACTTTTTGCCCAAGCATTAGGACCTTCAGCCAGGCCTTGGCTGGTCAATAAGGAGATAAGTAGGCCATGATGGACTGTATCGAACGATTTTGTGAGGTCAATAAAGACCGCACCGGTTTGGTACCCTTTGTCCAGGGCTGAGTGGACTTCTCCAGAGAAGTCAAGTAAGGCTGTTGTAGTACTATGTCCTTTCCTAAAGCCGTGCTGTTGATTACAAAGTAGATTGTACTTGTCCAGGTAGTCAGAGAGGTGGTCTGCCACTATGCTTTCAAGTGCTTTGGAGAGGGGTGGGAGTATTGATATAGGTCGATAGTTACCTGTTGAGGCTTTGTCACCCTCTTTGTGCACTGGCGGGACTATGGCAGACTTCCATTTGTTGGGAAATTGACTTTGGCAAAGGGACAGATTAAGAATTTTGGCAAGGGGGTGGATCACTTCGTCCAGGGTGAGAGACAGGATTGTTAGATCTAAGGTGTCACTACTTGTTCTGGATTTGGAGCAGGCTTTTGTATGTGTTTGTAGGCTTCGTGCACTTTGATTTTCTTATAATAAAATTGTGGTTTGTCACGAGGGGTGTTTTGTGATACTAGGTTAGGCACAGGTAAGTCCAAGAAGAAATCTGGGGGGAGGACCCCACTGAGGTCTGTGAACGTCTTATTTAGAGCATCTGCAATAGTCTTTGGGTCAAGTGAAACATTCTGTGAGCACACTAATCATAGATAACCACTTTCTAAGGTGAGATTTGGTTTGTTAGCCAGGACATAATGACAGTGAAGTTTTTGACACTTTTTTGTGGTAGGAAACTCCTGTAAATGTGATATCAATTAAAGGCTAAGAGCAATGCATCTCTTGTTCAATTGTAAGTTATTCAGTGTTGGAAGATCTAGATGGATTGATCTAGATGGATTTATCCTATATTTTGTAACATACAAGTAGCTCAGTAGAATCAAAAATAATAAATTTTTGTTCAATAATGATAACCGGCACTTTATGGCACAGCTAAATTTGTTCAACATGTATTTTTAATCTGGGGAGAGGAATACATAATTATTTTTTCTCCTTTTATATTATCTATTCCTTTTTGCATCTGTATTTTTTTATACTGCATGTGACAACTGTATGTTTTATTCATATATAAATAATAAATTGAACTTGAACTTGGAGTAGATGCTGGACAGTTGTTTTGTGACTACCCTCACTGGGACTTTGAACAGGGCAGGCAGTATGGATGTGGTTTATTTGTTCTCAGAGATATCAACAGCACAACTTTTGTGAAGAAGTATAACTGAAATGTGCTTCCAGGATGAGGTAAACCATTCTGTGACCAGGGAGTAATTAAGGATGTTGCTAAGTAGTATGGCCACAACTGGGGCACCAAAAGAGAGGAATTTAGGGGAGATACATTCAGAACCACTGCTAATGTGCACATTAAGTGAGGACAATTCATTAAAGACACCTGACACAGGGATAATAGAGAATGCAAAGTCACATGAGTTAGTTGCATTGGTAGCGAAGAAGGCAGCCAACAATAAATAAAGTACTGGTTTTAAGTATAGACAGACAGAATGAAGCCACTAGTTACTTGGGACCAGTAGATGTGGGAAGGCAAGTAGAGGTGTTTAGTAGGCAGTCAATGGTTCATCAGAACCTAGAGGCATCTGTACTTGTGGAGATGAATTTATTTACACCTGCCTACTGGTTTTGATACAGAGATTGCAGAGTCTGGTGAAGTGTAGTGCAGTGTAGTCTGGTGGAGGTGGACCAAATGTTTTCATGATTGACTCAGGCAACACTTCTTATGTGGAAGAGGCTGATAAGGTCAGACGAGACCCAGGGAAGGTGGGATCCCAGAACCCTTGATTATTTGAGGGAAGCATGTCTGGCACAGATAGAGTTAAAGATGAATTGGAAATGACCTAAGGATTTGCTTGGGTCTTGCAATGTCACAGTGAGATGCCAGTCAGTTGAAAACAGGTTGTGTAGGAAAGTCACTGGCTGAATGCTCTGGAAGCATTTTGCCAAGAGTATGCAATAGGTGACCTTAGGGGTTTTGATTTTCCTTACACAATAGGTTACATAATGATGGCTAAAGATGTCCAGCATAGTGTGTCAGAACAGAACCCTACATAGCTGATGTCATCACTCAACTGAGTAGGTTCGTATTGCAGGAAGATTGGGCATTATGACAGGTTGATGAAGTGATGAGTTGTAATCAGTTTAGCACTTTAATTGCAGTATGCAAGTGGGAGGTTTGGACTGAAATTGAATCAGAGGCTGAACAGTTGGTATTAAAGTCATCCAGTCTGATGTGCTTGCAGCTGAACTTGTTGGAGGAATTCAGTACACTACCTCCTGGATGATATCAGATATAGTCAGCATACAGGACAGGGATACATTAGATCCCACAGGTGAGTATGGGGATGGCATGTGGTAAATTCAAAGTGAAAGTCTGATGTTCATGTGACTTGAGATGGACTCCTGTAGATAGAGGATGAAGACTAGGTTGGAGTTAATGTAAATGAGTACACCCACATTCCATTTTGATTTGTCCTGCCTCTGAGATACAAAGCCAGTGAGAGCAACAGCAGAGGCCTCATGCCTGGCAGATAACCAGTTGTCAACAAGCATAAGCACATCAGGTTTGTTTTGATGTACCCAGACTCTGATTAAGTTGAGTTAGGATAGTGAGCTACATACATTGGAGTGAAAAATAAAGAGTACCTTAGAAATACTGAAATGCCTGGTAACTAAAAAGCGTGGGGAAGGGGGATTCAGGTAGAACTTAATATCATTCATCAAGAAGGAGTAGCAACATTTGCAATAGAAACATAGAGGTTGATGGCAGATAAGGACCACAAGGCCCATCCAGTCTGCACATTTGTTCTACCTTATGAATGTGCCACACACCTTTACACTGTCAATGACCTATCTATCCATATTAGTCTGTATTGCTCCCCCTATGCCTATCCCATGCCTGTTTGAAGCCCTGCACTGTATTCATATCCACCACTTTCTGAGGTAGGCCATTCCATGCATCCACCACCCTTTATGTGAAAAAGAAGTTCCTCACATTACCCCTTATTTGGCCTCCCCTCTAATCTCATGCTGTGTCCTCTTGTCCTGCTATTTGTCTTATATTTAAACATGTTAGACTCTTTCACCTTGTTAATGCCCTTAAGGTATTTGAATGTTTCAATCATATCACCTCTCTCCCTCCTTTGCTCAAGGGTATACATATTGAGCTCCATTAATCTGTCCTCATATGTCTTCTGATGCAGTCCCCGCACCATTTTGGTTGCCCTTCTCTGGACTGCCTCAATTTGATTAATGTCCTTATGAAGGTGTGGCCTCCAGTACTGCACGCAGTACTCCAGATGAGGCCTAACCAGTGTCTTGGAAAGAGGAATTATTACTTCCCTCTTTACGACTTGAGATACCCCTACTAATACACCCTAACATCCCCCTAGCCTTACCTACTGCTTTAGAGGTCTGCTTGCATGATTTCAGGTCATCGGTGATGATGATGCCCAAGTCTCTTTCTTCCTTTGTGACTGCCAGCAACTCCCCTCCCAGCCTATAGGTGGCTTCAGGGTTTCTCTTCCCCTATGTGCATGATCTTGCACTTCTTTGCATTAAATCTCAGTTGCCACTCTTCTGACCATTTTGCTAGTTTATCCAGCTCTCTTCCCATTCTGACCACCCCATCTGGATCATCTACTCTGTTGCAGATCTTGGTGTCATCTGCAAACAAACAAGCCTTACCCTCTAGTCCATCTGCAATGTCACTAATGAAGATATTGAAGAGGACTGGCCCCAGGACTGATCCCTGAGGTACCCCACTTGTGACTTGCATCTCTTCTAACTGTATACCATTTATCACCAACCTCTGTTTTCTGTCGGTCAACCAGTTTGCCACCCAGTTGACCAAGTTCTGACCCAACCCGAGCCTACCCAGCTTATTTATCAATCTTCTATGTGGAACAGTGTTGAAAGCTTTGCTGAAGTCAAGGTAGGCAACATCAACTGCTCCCCCTTGGTCCACCACTCTGGTTACCCAGTCAAAGAAATCTATGAGATTAGTTTGACAGGACCATCCTTTTGTAAACCCATACCATCTTGGATCCTGTGCCCCTATGGATTCCAGGTGCTGCACTATCCTTTCCTTAAGGAGTGCCTCCATAATCTTGCCCACTACTGAGGTAAGACTGCCTGGCCTGTAGTTCCTTGCCTCCTCCCTGCTACTACTCTTGTGGAGTGGGATCACATGAGCCCTTCTCCAGTCTTCTGGGACCTCTCCTGTGCTCAGAGACTCACTAAACAGTTCTGCTAATGGCTCTGCTAGTTCCACTCTTAGCTCCTTAAGTACCCTGGGATGTATGCCATCAGGTCCCATTGCCTTGTCCACCCTAAGCTTAGTGAGCTCTTGTAGGACCCTTTCTTTTGTGAAAGGAGTAGTGCTCACCTCCCTCACTCCTGTGTCCATGGTGCTGAGCTGTGGGCCCTGCCCTACCTTCTCTTCAGTAAATACTGAGCAAAAGTATCTATTTAGGATAGATGCTTTTACAGGGTCCTCCTCCTCCTCACATGCCCCCTTTTCTCCTTTGAGCTTAGCAATACCCCCTCTAGACTTTCTTCTTTCACTAATGTATCTATAGAAAGTCTTGTCACCTTCTTTTACTTTCTGTGCTAGTGTTTCCTCAGTTTTGGACTTTGCCTGCCTTATTGCCTTCCTTGCTTCCCTTAGGGCAGTTTGGTATGCCTCCCTATCTTCATCCCGCTGTGTTCCCTTATATTTCCTGAAGGCCAGCCTTTTGGCTCTGACCTTTTCTGCTACTGTATTTGAGAACCAAAGTGGTTTCCTTCTTCTTTTGCCCTTCCTTTTCTGTCTAACACAATGGGATGTTGCTTCAAGTATTGCATCCTCAATGCTTGCCCACTTTGCCTGTACCCCCTCATCTGTGTTTCTTTTGTATAGCTATATAGCTCTAGTTCAAGCCAATTGATTTGTATGGGGGGCATAGAAGTGGTTGCTGGAGTTAGAGGAGCTAGTGAACATGATCCTCTTTAGGAGCACTGGGTGAAAACAATTGGTATGTATTTTCCCAAGATAGACCACCTTTGATGCAAAAAATTTAATTTCCAGTGGAGTCCTACTGCTACCCATTTCCACAGCTGGGTGGATTAGAGTACTGGGCAGTTAAGTGAATTGAAAAAGGTCACACAATGATTATCTACTTCTAGAAAGGTTTGAATTCATGACCTCCTGGTTCTCAAATTGAGGCTTTATCCATTGGACCACACTATTTGTCTCTTCTAAATTAGACTGGCCCCTTTAAGAAAGATTCAAGAAACAACACTGGCTACATTTTTTTTTACTTTTTGTTTGTGCTCCTAAACACCCAGCCTGCTCTTGGTACTCTCTCAGGCCTCTTCATGCCCCAACCCCATCACTGTACCTTGTCTCAGGGATTATCTCAAGCCCCCACATTATACCCCCATGGATTTCCCTGCACAGTAAGCCCTCAGGTTGAGCCAGGACCCTTGTGAGATTCCTCAGCTAGTCTCTTGGGGGAAGAGTGTCTGGTTTCATGGTTAAGGAACCTGTGGGCTGGAAGGCCATCAATCTGCATTGTTAGTGGACTAAATTCCTTGTTTATGCCATGTACCTTGGACACCGACCAATCAGATAGGCAGGCTGGCACCTTACCTGCCTTGATTATCTACTGATAATCAGTACAAAAGGTGCCAGCCAGCCGCATGTTCAAAAAAAAGCCATCCGACAGCAAAAATCAGGGAACTCTGTCCACCATCTTGTTTCCCCGCTAAGCGTAAACTGTAAATCAGCAGCTCCATGCATCAGAGGAAAGTAAACAAAAACATTGACTGCTCTACAACTGAGTCGCTTATTTATGCATTATAGCAAGTACCGTTTTTTTTAAATAATAAAAAAAACAGTACTTGGTGTAATCGCAATAAGCCACTTGGAGATCAGTTGGCTGGGGGATTTACCACGCCGGCTGAGATTTCACTCCACTTGGCTGCTCCTCATGGGCAAACCACTCCAGCCATGATAAATCCCCTGATAACCCACACCCCCTGGTGGCTTATTACTTAATTCTCCCCATTGAGGATGATGCATTTCTTGAAGTCATGACATGTGCATGCTGAGCACGCATCCTTCAATGTTAATGGAGTCCTCCCCACCCTGTAGCCCTTCTCTGCACCTTCCCTTTGGTCACCCAGAGGGAAGTATTACAATGAGGTACCAATGCCCTCCCTCTCTGGAAGAGAAGAACATGCATTAGAATGCCTAACTTTTCTCTCCCCTGCTAACCCCAGTCACCCAGGCTCATTATCAAATCTGAGTCACCTGCCTGGACTCCAAGCAGTAGTTCCACCTCTGCACCAATAAGCCTGCCCAATGGATGAATTTTTATCAGAAAATGTATTCATAGGTTTGCACTGGACTACATATTTGCATTATTGCATTGTAACTGGTGATCCACTTTATCGCACTCATTATCAATGCAATTAAATGTGTTAATAACTTGGTATGGCATAGACCTGTACAGAATATAAAAATTCTGCCAGCAGAACTCCCCCAGAATTACCATTCTGATTCTGTGGAATTTTGCAGTTTGCATGAAATTTCTGCAGAATGTTGATGAACTTTAAATTTCAGTCATTTTGGTATAGTTTTCAAAGTGTGTATCCAAATGATACCAAATTTAGCAGGTAAATAGGCACTAAGCATACCAAATTTCAGAGTCCTAGATTGAAAGGGAGCCGAGTTATAGGTGGCCAAACATTTAATCAAAATGTTATTTTCAGTCATTTCCCTCTAATTTTAAAATTTCGTATCCAACTTTCTCCACAATTTCAGGGTTTAGAGAAAAATGCACCATGGATATTTGTGTCAAATTGTACATCTCAAGCAAGTAAAAGGAGCTGCTATTTAAAAACATTAAAGCAGAACTGGTGTTTAAATCCCAATCCCACCCCAAGTTTGAGTGCTTGCTCTTTGTATTCTGTGCCTCTCTGGGTCTCTTTCTCTATCTCTCTCCCTCTCTATCCTAGTATGCACTGTAGTGGTAGAACTAGATCAGGAATGGTCAGGCTTTTGAACAGTTTCTACCTTCATTGTTTTCTTCTTTTTTTTGGAGATCGCAGCCCCAATATAGTTGAGTCCTGACAAACTAGAATCTGTGATGTTGGCAGGTAAACTAGTAAATGGCCAAACAACTGTAGAAATGTGAAAGGAGGTGTGGTGGAGATAATAAACAGTAGTAGTGTGAGCACACAAGAAGCAGTGTGCACATGCGCAGAAAGAGAGAAACCAAGTACAGATTTGCGGTTATAACCCATAGGTTATAAATGCGAATTATAACCATGTTTCTTTATGAGAGAAAATGCTCCTGTTATTATTGAAAAAAAACATAAGTGACTGGCAAGGTTGGAGGAACGGCCTAAAACATGGCAGCTCAGATTCAATGCAAAGAAGTGCTAGGTAATGCACCTGGAAAACAAAAACCCAGGGGAAGAGTACACAATGGGGGGTGAGTTAATAACAACAACAAAAATCGAAAGAGACCTAGGAGTAATTATATCAGATGACCTAAAGGTGGGCAAGCAATGTGAGAAGGCACTAAGGAGGGCTGGGAGGATACTGGGATGCATAGGGAGAGGCATCAACAGTAGAAAACAGGAAGTTGTTATCCATCTCTACAGACAGTCAGTGAGACCCCATCTGGAGTACTGCATGCAATTCTGGAGACCCCATCTTCGCAAAGATATAGACAGAGTGGAGGCTGTTCAGAGGAGGACAACCAAAATGGTGCAAGGTCTGCACCAGAAGACATACGAGGAGAGACTAAAGCAGCTTTATATGTATACCCTTGAGGAAAGGAGGGGGGGGGGACATGATAGAAACTTTCAAGTATCTCAAGGGAATTAACAAAGTACAAGAAGGTAGTATCTTTCAGAAGAAGAGATGTGAAAGAACAAGGTGGCACAATATGAAGATACAGGAGGGGTGGCTCAGAGGTAATGTTAGAAAGTATTTTTTCAGAGAGAGAGTTGTGGATGCATGGAACAGCCTTTCTGAGGAGGTTGTGGAGTCAGGAACAGTGGGAGAATTCAAGAATGCATGGGACAGGCATAAGGCAATTCTAGTGCCGGGCAGGAGGAAGTAAGCTGTTGATTAACTAGAATCTGCAGCTTATCCATCAGGTAGGGAAATGGGCAGGCTGGGTGGGCCAAGCGGTCTCTATCTGCCGTCAAATTCTATGTTTCTATGCATGTTTATGAAGTTCTTTTATGCACCCTCAGTGTGTGATGATGACCACATAAACCTGTTGAACTTCACTCTCGATGTTTATAGTTCATCTTACACCTTGGGTGTGTAAAACAAACTTCATCATGTACAGTCACCTATGTATTATTCTTTATATAAAATATTGTCTATTCATTGCACTCAATGAATAGGAGGGGTATTTCTAAAGCCTATGTCTAGATACAATTTTCTATTGTACAATTCTGGACCTATGGAAAATGTCTCTTACATCCAGATTTCAAAGCTAGGACATAGTTGTGTCCAGTTTTCAAAACCTCGACTTAGTTATGTGTAAAGTTTGCAAAGTTTAGATATAAATGTACTGGGACACAATTTATTGGATGTGTGCTGCATTCAGGCAAATACGTTGGGATGCTTGCAGCTTATCTACAAACTTCCTGATGCATCTGCGGCACTTACCACTTTTTTCTGGCAGAATAAATAACACATGCATCTAATTTAGACTCGTGTCATTTTCTGAATACTGGCTAGGGCGATTGCATTCTGGAGTTAGACCATCTTATAAGCTGTCTACCTATTTTGTCAGATATCAGGTGGCCACCTCCATAAAACAGATGCAGCCATCTGAAATTCCCACTCTAGGAGTTTTGCTCAATTCTCGATATTTGAAAATTCCAACCATGATATCTGGCTGCTCCAAGAATAAACAGGACCTTTGGAGCAAAGTTTTTTCTCTATATGATAGCAAATGACTGGAATATGTTACCCACCTCCCAAAAATGTGCAATGTATAAGAATGCTTTTAGAAATGAAGTTTATAATCTGGGTAATACTCACAATTGAGTAATTGTATCTGAATTTGAATTATACTGATAGGAAGAAAGAAGAACACTGATTCAACAAGCTCTTTTTGTCAGCAATTCACTGGGCATACCCCATCACTCCATTTTCTTTAAGGTAGTTGCATAGTTTAAGCTTCTATTGATTGACACTACGTGTTCTAGAAGCCTGTGCTGAACACTCATTCTGTGAACTTGTCCTTCCTGATGTGTCCCTTGAATCTACCTCTTTTTAAAGACATTGAGTGCCCCCTTGTCCTCTCATTCTGGTACATCCTGAAGAGTTGAATTTGTTCTGATGGTGTTATCCCTTTCAGATCTTTTAAAACTGTATTCATGTTACTCTAAGTCTCTTAAGTTCCATGGAGAACATTCCCAGTTTTGTGATTCTGTTCTCACAGCCCATGTTTTCCAAGCCCTCAAAGTCCTTGGTTGCTTTTCTCTGCACATTCTCAGTCCTGTCAATATAATACTTCTAATTTGAAGACCAGAATTGTATACTATAGTCAAAATATGGTCTGACCTGTGATATTCACTGTGATGTGCACAGGGGCATTATGATAGCTTTCAATCTGCTAACAACGTTGCTACTGATGCGTGAAATTATTTTATTTGTTTTGCTAGCTGTTTTCCCCACACTGTTGCAGCATATAAAGTTTTTGCTGATGATTACGCCAAGGTCTTTTTCCTGCTTAGATTTAATAATCTCAGCAGCTAAGACATGAGGCCAGATGACCCTGGAGGATGATCTAAGATGTTTTTTTTTGTTTTTTTTTTTGCAGAGCCGTTGTATGCTACATAGCAGCATGACAAGTCATTCAGCATTGTCCACAGTGAACTTAAAACACTTGGAAATGGGTATGGCATGGATGCTGACAAGATGGTTGCTTAACCTTGTCAGATCTTCCCTTCTTAATCAGAATGCTGCAGAACCCATTTGCAAATATCACCATTGAGTTTTCAAAGTATGCTTACTGGCTTGCTAAAACTGACTGCAGTCTGAACCTGTGTCTATTTCATCCTTAGACACTCCTGCAGTGCTCTTAATAGCAACATTGTTGGACCCATCAGTACCTCAGATATCGGGCAGGAAAATGACTCTACCTGGATCAACCTCTCTGGCAGCTCTGGCAGAGCTGCAAGAAATACAGACATTGTATTCTCAGCTTACTCTCAGAGATTGGGGAAATCAAGTCACCAGCCCAATGTTCAGCAGAGGACATAGTTACTTGTCACAGCAGCTTGTGCAGATAGAGCATCATGAGGCTAAGCAGGAGGTCTATGTAGACAGAATTGTTGCCCATCTCCACAACCAAGGTCACACAATCTGTCAGTATGAGAACCACCTTAATTCCAATTTGTAGTTCTGGAAGTGTACCTCTCTTTGTGTCAGGAGAACCTATAGTAAGGTATAGTATGTTTTTTCCCAGTGGTGTATTGTTGGCATCTTGCCGGTTACTTGTTGACCGGTATGAGAGAGGTCCACTGGTGTGCTTGCAAAGTTCTGAAATGGTTTACGAGAGCCAGTATGGAGTGCGGAGAATACTGTCTCCAGGATAAATATGAAGAGGAGAGGAGTTTTCTGCTTTGTGAGTAGTAGTGGAGAGATGGACTCTTTCCTTGAAATGTGCTGATACACTGGGAGCTGGAGCAGAACAGAGTGCTAACAGTGTGCTAACTGTAATTGTAGCACCTTTGGTGCAGCAAGGCATTTTTGTTCTCTCTCCTGAAGGTACAACTGAGATGGAGTGCTTAAAGTGTTCGTGGTGCAGAAGACGTGTGCTAAAGAAGTCGAACAGGCATTGGACCAATGAGGATGAGAAGGACAGCCTGAGAATCCACAGATTTTTGGATGGAGCAGGATTCAGTTGTAAAATATGAAATAAACTGATCTGAAGAGGTTTGAGGTAAAGGCAGGCCAAAATGTGGCAGACCGAGGTATTGAAGTATTGTTTTATATATGAATAAACTGCCCCTTATGTATTTTTCTTTTCAAATTACTTAAGATATATTGGTCATTCTGCTATTGATAAGGCCTGAACCCTTTTTTTGCTTGTTGCCATTGAAGAGAAGACTCTTCATAGAGGTACCACTCATCTGCTATGCGCTCTGAGACTCTTTTTGTTGCAACAGAGTTTATTGAAGACAAGCCCCATATTTTATACAATTCTTTTTGAAGCTACTGGCCTAATCAATGCAATGGTTCTTTTCTGGGACTGTGCTGTACAGTAGTCATATTAGTGTCTTATTATTATATAATATTAATGTATGTATATTTTTTTTCTTTTATACAAGATATATGTTTGTTAAATGTTCCTTTAATGTTGACATGTTTTGCATTTGTGACTTTTTCTTGACTGGAAATTTATTATGGTTTTTTGGTTACTTAATTTTAACTCAAGTGCTAATTTAGATGCTTCATTTTAGGATTTTATTTTTCAGCAAAACTGTATATAAGACAGTGATAAATTAAAACATAAACACTAAAGCAGTGTTGAAAGGTTTGGGGGATGATCAGAGAGCCTAGCTGGGCTACAGATCACTATAACCTATAATAGGCTGGTTAATGGCTTCAGTGGGGGCCAGATTGGGAGATATAGTTTGGTCCAATGGAGGGCAAGTGAGCCAGATAGTGGAGTGAATGTATGGACATTTGAAGGCAGAGGTTGTTCATAGTGACTTTTATATGGTCACCATTTGTGGTCAGTATATAATTCCCACCATACCTGATGATAATTACAGGCATGGAGTAATGCATGCAGCGGGAAGCCTCTGAATGTGCACTAAAAAGATTAGGTATAACTGACAACATGGTAATACCTAATTAGGACATGTGACTAAATGTGTGTAATCTATGTTTCTGACATACAGTAGTACCTTCACGAGTTGACACTAAGCCCAAAAGGTGGCACAAAATTAAATGGATGCATCTTTTTAGACACTCACTGTAGGGCCCATTAGAGGGCAAAGGGGTCTGAAAGCGAAGCAAAATGTATGCATATATGAAAGCACACATTGTCTATAGTGACCCATATATAGTTTTCAATTGTAACTGGTTTATAATTCCTGCCATATCAGTGACTACAGGCTCGGAGTTAGTAGGTGTTACAAATTGTCTTTGACATTTGTCAAAAAGGGCAGGTGTTACTGGCAACTCAGGTTGTCTTAATTTGGGTCCAGTGACTCAATTCCTGCTATCTCTGCCTATGTCATAGTACCTTTGCAAACTGGCATCCAGCCTGAAAAAGGGGTATGAACTGATGGCTTAGTCCTTAGCTGGAGTGTAGAGGTGGTTTGTTTTATGTGGAAATGTATGGGTAGTGCAGCTAGCCATATCTTAACAGAATGTACCCGGCCTTACTTATGCTGCTGCATTACTTAGGTATTTAAGTAAGAGGACCTTTGTAAGAAGGTCATCATGAGGCTTCTTATGCCCCTTATTGAGAATATTAAGACATGTAATAATTAGGGAGCTCTATGTCAATTTTATTGAATTTAGGGAGAGCAGTATGCTAACTAAACTGTTAATCCCTTCAAAGCTTAAGCAACACTGGGTAAGAATGATATTCATTGAAAAATAGGTGATTAATAGACACCTGTAGAAAGCATATCTTTTGGTATTCATTATTGTTATATCAAAGAAATCAGTTTATATAATCATGATAAAGGTACCATGGTTTATGAATAAGCTATAAATGTGATATTCATGCACTTTTTTAAGAATGTACTGTATTTTATGTCATTTTAAATTTTGTAAAATGATGTAATGGTTGAAATTACCAATCATCAATAAACTTACTTACTTACAGTATGGGAACCAGATTAAGGACCTCTAGAACTGTGGTTGCTGAAATCAGCAAGAAGCTGTGTATGCTGGGCTATCTAGAGGGGGGTGGAAGGCAGGTACACTAATGACTTCCTGCAGGCTATATTACTTTTGATCCTGAAGTAGCAGCAGCCTGATCCCCTCAAGATCAAGTGCTCTCACCATTCACTGGCCCCCCACAAACCTGGTTAAAAGCCATGGCTTATCCTTATGAAGTTCCTTGAATTCCCTGTGAAGAAGAAAATTATGCAGCTGGCCTGGGAACAAGGTCCTTTAGTCTGTCAAGGAGGCACCATTCAAATTTACTCTGATTTTTCTCCAGCTCTGACAGAAAAAAGACAGAACTTCCCCAGGGTTCACAGGGTGCTCCAGAAACTGGATGTCCTCTTCAGTATTTGCTACATGTCCACTCATCACAATCTCAAGGAATGGGGTCTTTCACTCACTGCACACTGCAGAGGCAGCAGGAGAATTCATTTGGAACTCCTGGCCAGGACCAGATCTCTTGGAGATGGACTCCAAGGGTATAGCCCACAACATGGACACCAAGCTGGCTCTCTCTTCCCAAGGCCTGATGAGACCACAAGACTTCATACCAGATGACTGGGTCAACCTGGAGAAATACCCTTGGCAGCTTACCTTCAGATGTTATGGCCCAGCTAAGCAAAAAAGTAAACCAGTTCGACCCAACCCTCAGTACACTATGCAGCCTGCTGCAGGAGTAGGAGCCCAATCAAGGACAGAGAAACCTCCATGGATAGTTCAGAGGGAAAGGTTGTGGGTGGCCACTTTTCCCCCTGTGCAAGCTCAAGAACTGTCACTCTAAGATGCCCCACAGTCTCAATGACCAAAGAAACATGGCATATATACACACTTCCTTGCAGACCACGCAGACTTTTTAGCTCCTCATTGCCGAAACACTAAGTTAGCACCTTTACCTTTGAGTATTCCTCCCAGCGCCAGGAAGCCCGACTCTGGGCATATACAGCAGCAGTGGCATCCCCTCCCAAAGACCCCACCATATCCCTCCTGGACCTAAGAACCAGGGACTTGGTTGACTGCACCACAAGCCATCACATCAATAGAAATTGTCATTGTTATCTACCAGTTAAGGAACCAGAATATTTACCCCCAAGCTTATTGCCCTCAAAATGAATAGAAGGCCCCCTCTAACTAACTGTTATCCCAGGAGCAGAGATCTTAAAAGGGGCTTGACAGAGAAATTACAGTATCTTTTCACATAAAGTTACAACTTCTATCCCACTTTAAATTCCTTCGGGTATTTGGGGGTGTAACTATAAGGACACGTGTTTCTTTTTTCTTAAATGAACTGCAATGGGGGGAGCTCAATGAGCAGCCCGATCAAACACAGAAAGTTGACCAGTAAGAAGAAGCTGCTGTCTGTATCGGTTTTAACAGCAGGCAATGCTCAAGTAAGCTAATAACCATTCATTAATTTTCCTATATAGTGTGTGCAACAGAAAAGAGAAGCCATCCTAGCTCTTTAAATGCCCCAGACATAAGACAGAATTCTTTCAACTGTGCTATACTACAGGAGCATCCAGGCCTGTGGGTGTCTTTTTGGCCTACAAGATCTCATCAACTAGGCTCAGCAATTAGCACAGTAACTGTGCAGCACACAGCAGTTACCTCTCTACTGCTTAAAGTTACCAGTCCCCCAAATGGAACTTAGAGAATCAGTTTAACTATGATGAATGCTTCACAGCGGGGTTTCAGAGAACTCTTATTGTTATACCCATAAATGGTTTTCTATGTTTCATTATGGTGTTGCTTAATATGCTGTTTGCATTTAAGGTGGTAAGGTCCACAATGCTATAAATACTAAGCATGCACTTCCACATTGAGCAGCTACAGACTGAACTGCAGACCACCTTCTGACAACTGGAGGACTGGTTCTGCTCCCATATGTTATTACTAAACTATAATAAACTAATGCTATGCTTCTCTCCAGCCCCCAGCTTAAGAGGTAGCACCCCTTTCTGACAATCGCGAACAACAGATCGGTCCCACTAGAACAGGCACACTCCTTCAAGTACTTGGGGATCATGATCAATGACACCCTATCCTACATGCAACACATAGACACTGTGGTGAAGGCGATAAATACCAAACTTGGCATTCTGTTCAGACACCGGAAAAGCCTCCCACCTAATGCACTTCAGCTCTCCATCTCCGGCTGTATTCTGTCCAGAGTCGACTGTGGTCTGGTAGTTTATGGTGTGACTGTGGATTCAGCACTCAAAAGGGTGGTCACAGCCCTGAGCAAGGCATGCAGACTACTGCCAAATAAGGACCGCCTCATGCACACCTGCACACTTTATGAGAAATCCAACCTACTATCCATCAGGAACAGAATAAGATAGCAAACCTGCCTCCTAGGGAAGAAGGCCTTACTCGGCCTAACCCCACCTCGCATCTCCGATCTGTTTATAGTAGCCAAGTCTCAGTACAGCACCAGAGGTGCTGAACTCAACCCACTCCATGTTCCCTTTCAGAGGACTGCCTTGGGGCAATGCTCCTTCTCCTTCTGTGCACCTCTGTGGCTCAATGAAGCCCCATCAGTTGCACTTAACTCAGTCAATCTCCCAAGCCTCAATACCAAACTTAAGCAGTTTCTGTTAAGCAAGAGCATCTGTGAATGCCTGGGTTGAAACAATCACATCCTTTAGAAAAGCACCCCCTATGCACTAATGATATCCTCCTAGCCACTATACCCTGACTACCCCTCTTCACTCACTGATATCCCCTAGTGCTACCAGTGCTTCCTCTCTATAATCATGCTCCCCTGAGTTATGTACTTCTTCACTACTTCATTCTTTATCACCCACCACATCCCTCTACCCATATTTTTTCTGTATTCCCACTCCACCTGCTCTCTCTCTCTCTCTCTCCCTCATTCCCTCTACCCCAAACTTCCTCTAGCTCTCTTTACCCCAACACCATCTACCTATCTCTCTCTTGATCTCTTTCTCTCCCTCTCTCTCCCCCTCTCCATTTTCTCCCTCCCCTTCCCTTTCATTACACTATGCTTCTCCCCACCTCCCTCTTTTGACTCTCCCTCTCTCTCTCCCACCTTCTCCCAAGCCCCCTCCTCAATTTATACCACATCCTCTCCCCATCCCCCTCTCCCCTGCTCTCCTATACTCTCCTTATCACTTCTCTCTCTCCCTCACTCTCTCTTCTCCTTTATCGCTGCCTCTCTCTCTCTCTCTCTCTCGCTCGCTCTGCTTCTCTCTCTCCCACTTGTAACTGAAATATGATTTCTTATGTCTCTTAAGTCTATATCAGACAAGGCTCCTCCAGGCTACTCTTTATTATTTACACATTTGAGTCCTCTCATCCTATAATTATGCTTTCTGCATTTTTGAATCTGCGTCATGCCTACAGGAGAATTTTATTGTACATGTATTATAACATGATTGTTAGCAACTGTCCTGTAACTGAAAACCTGTTTGATATGTATGCCTTATGTCCATGATGTGGAACCTTTGCAAAAGAGTTCTAACTCAAAGGTTGTTTCTAAATATTTACAAATAAAATAAATAAACAAATGAACATGTTCTAGCTGTTTAGACTACCCCTACCTGGGGTGGTCTGCATTGCCTGGAACCACGGTTTGAAAATCTGTGATTTAATCAACTACTGTACCATAGTAAGTCGAGATGGAGGGATCACAGTTGCCTCACGTGGGCTGTTTGTATTTACTATAGTTAGTTTGGGTTATATACAGTATACCCTGTGTTGGCTAGGTTTATTAGACATGGTGTTAGATCAGTCTGTCTCAATGGATAATGCCAGTTTCACCTGCTATATACAAGTAGGCTTCTAGCTTCAGAGAGCATATGCAATAGCCATAAGCTGGGGGGAGGGGCACTGGAACTATCCTCTACCCTTACACATGAAATCCAACCCATGGAAAACCAAATGACAGGCACCACATTCATTTCATGGAATATCAGGGGTCTGAAATACCTTATAAAGAGAAAAAAGGTCCTTGCTCACCTCAAGAAATTCTGTGTGAATGTGCCATTTATGCAACAATCTAAACTGGTTATGATAGAGGCTAGCAAACTTAAATGGGAATGGGTGGTGATGAAGATTCATGGTGTCTCACCTTCCCATAAAAGAGGGGATCTCCATCCTCCTGCATAAAAACCTCCATTGGACACTCATGGATTCAAAAGTAGACACAGAGGGGAGACGGGTCATGTGTTAATGTCCACCCCAAAAGGGCCACTAATCCTATTGAATGCTTACACACCTAATGAAGATGCAACAGCATTATTTAACCAAATGAATGGAACTCTTTACCAGCTAAACAACCCCTCTGTGCTGATAATCTGGGGTGGAGATTTTAATATAAGATATGCTGCCTTTACAGATAGATCAGCATCCCAATCTGAGCCACATCACAAAGCCTCTGGGACCCTCAAAGATATCATGCAGGAGCAAGCCCTAACTGATATCTGGAGATTGTCACATACACCTAAACTATGGACTTCTCAGTGCATCACTCCTTCAGCACACTGCAGTTCTAACTCACCTCCCCACAGGTTATACAACACCTTGTGGACTCCACCATATCTGCAATTGTAATATCTGATCATGCCCCTGTCTCCCTGCACTTTCTATGGGGTCCACCCATCCCTAAGTGCTACTCCTGGAGATTAGACCCACTCCTTCTGAAGGACTCCAATTTCATTCCGTGGGTAAAATAAGAATTGCAGGAGTACCTGACTAACAATGGCAATGGGGAGGTCTCCCAAATCACACTGTGGGAGGCAATGAAGGCCCACTCAGTGAATACATTTTTACTTACACAATGCACAGGAGGAAAAAGAAAGAGGTGGTGATAAAAGCTCTGGAAAGGAAACTCGGAATAGTAGATAGTGCCGTACAAACCAACCCGTTCTCCGACCCCTCCCTGGTGGTGCAGATCTACAGCCAAGTCTATGCTTTATACTCAAGGAAGGCAGACCTAGCCCTATTCTGCACCCATCATAAGTTTTAGGATGGGGGAGTGTGCAAGGACTATACAGCATATCAACTGCACAAAATGCAGTCTAAAAGGTATATTTCTGGGCTCAGATATCAGGCTAGCCAATAGCACACAAAGCCAATTGACGTCAACAAGATCATGCAGGAAATATACGCCAGGCAATATACATCTCCAAACCCTCCCTCCAAGGAGGTAAAAAAAATAATAAATTCCTTCATGGTCTAAACATCCATACACTGTTGCCTGCCCAGGTAACCCTACTAGAAGCCCCACTTCACACTGAGGAGATTTAAAGGGCAATTCTCTCCATGAACAAGAACAAGTCCCCTAGGGCATGGGACCACCATAGATCTGTATGAAGCCCCGGTGTAGGACTTTTCCACCTTGTTTATCACAACTTTCCAAAAAGCACTTTCTCACAAGAGTCTTCTATGAGGGAGGCAGTACTAACAGTCTTTCAAAGAAGGAGAAGGACACCTCACAGACTGGGAACTACCACCCTATGTCACTCCTGAATGGGGACACAGAGATCCTGGTCAAGATACTCGCCCATAGGCTTCAGAGTATTATCCCTCACCTAATACATGCCTCTCAAGTGGGGTTTGTAAAGAGCAGAGTTAGTTCAGGCCATCTTTGTTCAATCCTTAATCTGCAACAGCTGTCCAAAATCTACCTTTCTCCAGCATTTAC
This sequence comes from Neoceratodus forsteri, assembly GCA_016271365.2. Taxonomy (NCBI): domain Eukaryota; kingdom Metazoa; phylum Chordata; order Ceratodontiformes; family Ceratodontidae; genus Neoceratodus; species Neoceratodus forsteri. The sequence continues at coordinate 309,812,575 of CM028134.1, read as the reverse complement.
ACTCTTTGTGGACTTCAAAAAATCATTTGATTCTGTGGAATGGGGCTATCTGAGGTGATGTACACAATGGGTTTTGGCCGCTCCCTCCTCACTGGGCTCCAGACCCAATATCACAACCCTTCAGCAAGGGAGGACACTAATAGTATCCTCTCTCATGCTTTCCCCCTGAACAGTTGTACACAAGGGGGTTGCCTCTTGCTCCCCTTCTCTTCCTCCTGGCTATCAAGCCCTTGGCCATAGCCATTAGGAATCACGCTCAGCAATTTTGGCTGGGGATGCAGACCATCATGCTCTCCATTGTGTGAATTAAATTCTCAACATACTGGCAGATATACCCCAAGCCATTACACTCTACATCAACTCCTTGAATCCTTTTCCAGGGTTTCAGGGCTATAAATTAACCACAGCAAATCTAATGTGTTCCCTCTTAATGCTGTGTGCACCCCCAAACTAACCAAGGGACTCCATGCTGATGGGTGGACAAAGGGGTTACTTATTTATGAACTGCACTCACTCCCCAGCACCAGGATGTTTGCAAAGTTAACTTCACACCCCTTCTGGAGTCCCTTCACATAGACCTAGATAGGTGGCAGTAACTCAGCCTCTCAATTACTGGAAAATTGCAGCCATAAAAATGGCTTGGATCCTTAAGCTCTGCACCTCCTCACTCATCAGTCCATAACCATCCCTAAGCCATGGTTAGCAAAACATGATGTTTTAATTGGGGATTTTAATATAAGAGGGAAAAAAAACAGATTCAGTTGCACTAAACTATGTAAACATTGGTACAAGGAGGGCTGGGGGCCAGCACACTTCAATCTCTACCGCAAACCTTTGTCACACCCCAAGCTAGAAAATTGTTTCTCCTCTCACAAGCCTCATCACCACAAGGGATGGCAATGGAAGGACATACACTTGCTGATCCCAACCCCAGAAGAGTAGTCTAAAACAAGAAGTTAAGGAGGCTGAGTGCCCATCTGACCATTAGTAACTCCTTCAGATACTGGAGCCAAATAACTAAAGCCCTCTGCCTTCAAGGTCCCCTTATGCACCATTATGGGATCATGCCATGTTTCACATAGACAGGCATGCTACAACCTGCTGGCATGGAAGAAGACAAGCATTATGTATGTTCTGGACCTATGCCCGCCTGGGCAGTCTTATCTGCACTCATTCAAGGGGCTTATTAGTGAATACCAGGCACCCAAGCCAGATACTTGGAAGTATCTAAAAATTAGATCCATGTTAACCCCCCCACCTTTAAAAAAAAATACAGCCAAGATCAGTAGACCTTCTGCTTGGGAAAATAGATTAAAATGCCTAATGGGATAGCTGGCTGCATTTATACAAGCTCATGGATGGGGCTTCTTCCACTACTACTACCTCCATCAAGGCAAAGTGACAGGAGGAATTACAAATCTTCATTTCTGACCTCCAATGGTAAGCCTAGTGGTACCAGGATCATACATCTTGCAGAGATACAGAAACCAATACTGCACCACTAATACAGAATTCCTCAGGCCCTTAAGACTTTGGGAATATGCCAGTATACATATGTTGATACTGTAATGCAAAAGTGGGCTTGCTGTCACACATCCTGTTGTCCTGTTCCCTAATACCAGCCACCCCTGACCACCCACCCCAAAAACAGCTTCAGAAGCATCTGTTTGCTGCTGAGAAGCTCCCTCTGCAGCAAACAACAGACACCCCAGACCACCCACCCCTAAAGCAGCATCAGAAACATCTGCTTGCTGCTTAGAAGCTCCCTCACCAGCAAACAACAGCCAACACTGACCACCTACCCCAAAAGCAGAAACAGAAGTGGCCGCTTGCCACTCGGAATCTCCCTCACCAGCAAATAACAGCCATCCCTGACCACCCACCCTAAAACAGCATCAGAAGTGGGTGCTTGCCACTCAGAAGCTCCCCCACCAGCAAACAACAGGTGCACGCTCCTTCCTACAGGCAGGACTCCAGCTCCACTAAGACACTGTGCCTGCAAGTGGATTTGAACTTGGCATCTTTTTTACTGAAGCTGTTGGTCACTGTTTACAGCTACGGGAGTATAGCTATGGGACTATATTGCATTTGCACCTCAGAAGGTTTAGACACATGTTACTGCAAGCCTCCAGACCAGTTTTTACATAATTTTCTTGATTTTAGACTAATTTCATGAGTAATGGAAAGTTAAGTTCGATCGAGGTCTTTGTTTGCCCTAGTTCTGTTAAGTGCTGACTGGCTAGCCCTGGAACTATCTCTGTAACCAGCAGCTTGTGCATTTTTTCTAACCAACAGCTTTTGCAGTTTTTTGGTTAGTACTTAATCTGAGCTTAGATAACTTAGAGCAGAAACAGCTAAATTTAAGTTTACAGAAATGGAAATTTTAAGTTCTTTGTTTGCTCTGTATAGCTCCCTGTAGCCGGAGCTCTGTCTGCCCCTTCCCCCTGCCTGCTCCTATTTAATCCTCATTCCCCTCTGCTTCTTTCTGCAGACACCTCCAACCACCCAACCCAAAAGAAGCATCAGAAGTGGCTGATTGCCACTCAGAAGCTCCCCCACCAGCAAACAACAGGTACACACTCCTCCCTACAGGCAGGACTCCAGCTCCACTAAGACACTGTGCCTGCAAGAAGATTTGAACTTAGCACCTTTTTTACTAAAGCCGCCACCCACAGTTTACAGCTACAGGAGTGTAGCTTGTACCTGACGCCACATTGTGGCATCTCCTCACCCTCCCCTACCCGCTCACCCAAGGTGCACACTTTCTTATATAACTAGAGTGCTACTAACTGATTGGATGACTATCTGCCAGATTTGCCATTGGTTTCTTATAGTCTATGGCCACTAGAGGGCCATTATAGCTGCACACATCAGCTGAGCACAAATATTACTGTTAAAAGTTCACCACCAGCGTACCCCTGAGTGATTCACAGCCTCTCTAAGCAGCTCACTATCTCTTTCCATTTCTCTACTTTTTGCCCCGAGTGAGTTTTAATCTAAGTGACCCACCTTACATTTCATCCCCTACCCAGTGCCTTGTCCAGCGCTAAGAGAATACCAACCAATCTAGCCTGTTGAATTCTCCTGGATCATGCAGCATCTAGGACTAATATTTGTTATCATATATATCATTATCTTTCTGTCTTCCTGAGTTTTAATCTAAGTGACCCACCTCACATTTCACCCCCTACCCAGCCCCTTGTTCAGTGCTAAGAGAATACCAACCAATCTAGCCTGTTGAATTCTCCTGGATCATGAGGCATCTAAGACTCGTATCCACTACCTTACATATATCTATATTCCTGTCTTGTGACTTCCTAATTTCATCCTGCATGCCAGAACTCCATAACTGCAACCAAGAACAGTGCTTCTGCAACCTACCACAGAAAATCTCACATGCTGCCCCAGCAGGGACTCCTCCCACTTCCATACGTGGCAAATAAGGATGTCATCAAGCTTGAGTCATGACTACATGGCAACCTACATGTGCCTACCTTCAAAATCAGAAAAATCTAAATTCTCACCTACTCCCCCACCCGGAGTACACTACTCCACTTGCTCTGTTACCTCATACTAGCTGGTGATGTAGAGACAAATCCTGGACCCCCTTGCAACCCCCTTCCCATCCCACCCCTGCCACCCCAACCTCTAACTGGTTTTATACCATGGGCCTCAAAATAGCACATATGAATTGTCAAAGCCTGCATCCTAAAATGGCAGAACTCAAAGCCTGGGTCACTTCCTTCAGTCAAGCAGTACTTGGAGTCTCTGAGATGTGGCTTAAACCCTCCATCTTCCCTCATGAAGCGACCCTACTGGATACACAACCTTCAGGCGTGACAGGGTTGACTAAAGAGGTGGCGGCGTTCTCTTATACATTAAGTCTAACCTCACAGCTACTGAACTTCCATCCATGGCCTACCCAACATTACCAGCAGAATTCATCTTTGTCTCCATATCCCTTGGTAACACCAAAAAAACTAATAGTAGAATGTACCTACTTACCCCCCAAGTCTGCTACTGTTGTCCTCCCCAAAGTCATTACCTCCATCTCGGACCTCCCTCCCGAAGAACTAATAATGTCTGGTGATTTTAACATTGATTGGCTAACCAGTAACAAAACTCAGCCTGCACCACCCTGGCTTATGCCAACCTAACTCAATATGTATTGGAACTGACCAGAAGGAAAAATAGAATGGGAAACCTCTCCCTCATCGACTAGATCCTGTTGAACTGTGATCACAGAATAATTGCCTTGGGAGTTTTAACTGACAGCATCAGTGACCACTTGCCAAACTATTGTATCTGGAGGAATAGTTCCCGTAACTCTCCTCCTAAAGTTGTTGAATCTCATAATTTGTCCTCCTTTGATCTTGCTTCTTTCCTCAGCTCTCTCACTAATGCAAACTTGGGCCCCATACATAAACTACCTACTGTCGACCAAGCCCTGGAATGCCTAATTGACAATGTCATTGCCATCTTAAACATTCATGCCCCTCTTACCCGATGTTGATCCAAAGGCATTATAGCCTCCTGGCTGACAAAAGATACAAGGCACCTCATGTCCAAACGCGATGCAGCCTGAAAAACATACAAGAAGACTGGACTCCCATCTGATTGGCAGTCATACAGACAGCACAGAAATACCTGTAAGTCCAAAATAAATAATACTAAGAGGAATTATTACTGTGCAATACAAACAGAAAAACTCTGTAGTCCCAAAGAATTCTGGGTCCAAATAAATCCCCTCCTCAAAGGCAAAAAGTACAACTGCCCAGACTTGCTATCTACCAGGGACAAAGAACTATCTGACTCAGAGACAATAGCAGACAGTCTCAACGATTTCTTTACTGATCTCAGCAACTATGTATCCCATTTCACTACAATCCAAGGTAACCACTTCTCTGCAGACACAAATCTCCCTGTGGAAACAACCCCAGAATTCCACATCAAATTAGCTACCTGAAAAGAGGTTCTCATGCTACTTAAAAATCTCAGGGATTGTGGATCTCCTGGTCATGACACACTTGAGGCTAGGTTCTTAAAATGGGGGACACCAGCACTTGCCATACCAGTTCGAGACCTGATTAACAGGTCCTTTCTAGAAGGAACTGTACCTGCAAAATGGAAAATGGCATTAGTTATCCCAATCCACAAAGGGGGGTTGGCCGCCCCTGTTGAAAACTACAGACCAATCTCAATCCTCTGCCACCTCACTAAGAAACATGAAAGAATTCTATACAATCAATTACAAGACTACATTGAACAGTTCCAACTCCTGTGACCCTGCCAGCATGGCTTTCACAAAAATCATAGTACTGTCTTTGCACTCATCAAAATCACCTCAGACATACACCAAGGTTTTGATCTTGGACTAGCCACATGGACCATCTTTGTTGACCTCACAAAGGCTTTTGACCTGGTGAACCATGCACTGCTGATACGAAAGTTAGAAAACTTGTGACTTGATCAACCATCCACATCCTGACTTCAAGACTACCTATCTGGCCACACACAAAGTGTCAAATGGGCTCACTGTCAATCTCCATTTAGAGAGATTAACCATGGCGTTCCACATGGATCCATCCTGGGCCCCCTATTCTTCTCATTATTTATTAATGAACTGCCAGACTTCTGTGAAGAGGCATTCATTCAGCTTTAAGTGGATGACACCATTTTATACCAATCTTTGGCTGACACCCAATGGATTAATCAGCACCTAGAATCTGTCTTCTTCCAAGTAGAAGCATGGTACTTTGAAAACAACTTAATTCTGAACACCAAAAAAACAAAATCTATGTTATTCCATCCTCCCTCTTATAAAACTGCACTTAACCCTCAGCTCTCCATCCTCTCCAGTAATGGAGCACCCCTTAAACTGGTAGCAACTTTTAAATACCTTGGCATCCTGCTAGGCCCTACCCTCTCCTTCAAGGCCCATGTCAACAAAACCGCAAAAACTCTACACCAAAGATTGGTTTGCTATACCAGCTTATCCCCTGCTGTCTAATGCAACCTGCCTACAAATTGCTACCACTTCGCTACTTCCTCTACTGTCCTATGGGGCTCCTCTATTCTTATCACTGAAAGCCTCTCTCACAAATTAACTGAAACAGCTTTTTCACAAGATGGGTGCATTGCCATTGGAGCAGCCCCCGTAAACACCATTGCACTGTACTCGCACCTCTGGGCTGGCAACAACTTAAACATGAAATCCAGTACTCCTCACTATGCCTCACATATAAGCTCACACATCTCTACTCTCCACCAAGCCTATCTGACATTATTGTAGGAAAACAGTCCAGACTGTCTCTCCACTCTACCTATCTTCAACTACTTGCCATTCCAAAGACACATCTATCCTCAGGCAGATGATCCTTTGCTTTTACCACCCCCTCAACTTGGAACACCCTCTCCCCATCTATTCTCTCCTGCATGTCCCTCCCCCAGTTCAAACAGGTGCTGCATAACTACTTATCTGATTCTGGAACTTGTATCTGCCTCATCTGACATACACGCTCACATCCTAACCCTGTTTTCCGAAAACCCCAATTGCTTATTTCTCCAACCTTTTGTTACTACTGTACTGTAACCATTTGATCGTCTGTATGGTATATCAGTATTCAGAATGTCTATTGCATAGACTCTCTATATGTATTATAGTACTGTGTACTGTATTACATTGTATCATTATTTTTTTTTATTATGTATAGCACTGTGTCTCCTTGTACTTTGTAGACTATTGTCCTATGTACACTCCCCTGGGTACCCCCTGAAAAAGGGACTGCATGGTCTCAGTGGGCTTACCTAGTTACCAAAATTCAAATAACTAACTAACTAAATATAAGGATTCTGGGACTCTGTCCTCAATTACTGTAAATAAAACTGCCTCATAGGCAATGAGCTTAAGGCCAACTTGATCCTGCTAGGTATCATGAATCCCAAATTACCCCTCTCAGAGTTGGCTTACTGCATCTACTATTGCTGCCAAACTCCTCCTACACAGGTAGAGGTCCACAGATTACAGGCCATGGGACAACTGTCATCCTTAGAATGACTCTAGCACCTGGCCTTAGGAAAACTAGACATCTACAATGCTACCTGGGCCTCCTTCCTGGAATGAAAAGCTCCCTCTCAACCTCTATAAGCCAGAGTTCTGAAGTTAATCTAACATCCCCTTATGCTTCTCTCATATTATCTAGCAAAGGTACCCTTATTAATTGTGCACCCTCTACACTTAATCTTCAGTTAGTCAGACCATGCTCCATGGTATGTATTAGTCAATGAAAACTGGAATTAATTGGATGATGGTATTAAAGAGGCAGTATAGTGTAGTGGGGAGGCAGTAGAGCACAGTAGGAGAGGCAGTATGGCACAGTGGTTTAAGGCTCTGAGCTGCAAACCTGGAGACCTGGCTTTGAATCCCACGGCCCCCACTTGCATACTGTGTGACCCTGAGCAAGTCACTTAACTTCCCTGTGCTCCCAGGTCACACCTGTAAACCAGTTTTCAGCTTAGCGTGCCATTCCTGGTCAAACAATTGGGGGAAAACAGTTTAGTTGTTTGTGCTGAACTTTGTTTGTTTGTTTGTAATGGTGTTTAAAGTTGAAATGTATGGACACAGTTTTGAAAAGCATTAGTGATGTAATATACTAATTGAACATTTTAATAAAAATTCTAACATAAAAAAATTAGAATTTGTCATTCAATGTTGATATCAGCAAAACTGTAGACTTTTTATTCCACTAAGACATTTCTTTTCAATGACCCAGTAGAAGCCATGAAACAGCTTATTAAGATTGATAATTATTATAGCCAGCCCACTGGCCCAGAGGCATGATCGCCGTCTGCGGTGCCAATGACCCAGGTTTGGGAATGGACTCAGGAGCCAGAGGGTTAGTGGGGGGAGTAGAACTGAGTGTCCAGAGGACTGCTCTCCCACTCTGGGGGGAAGTGAGGTTGAGTGTCCTAAGTACAACAGGCCCCTGGCAGAGGCCGGGAGTTCCACTGTGGTCGGCGCCTGTACATTTGAGGGGCAGGGTGGACACGGGTCATCATTGCACATCCCTGCCCCCATGGGATTCACTGCTTTCAAAAAAAAATGCCAGCCCCCGCTAATGAGCCAGATCCATTGCAGTCCCCTCTGGCCACCAGAGTTCGCCTATCGGCAGACCCACTCAGGAAGGGCAAGCCAGAGTATGAGGGGGGTGGCTGCCAGAGCCTGGCAAGCCTGTCTGTGCTTGAGGAGCCAGCACAGAAAAAAAAAAAGATTGATAAATATTTTAGTAGGAGAGATGCAGAATCAGAATCAGATGGAGAAGAAGATCAATGGGCTGCTTTTAGTACTCTGTCCTAATTATTTTGTTCTTAAGCTGAATTGCATTTTTTCATGTAGCCATCTGTAGAGCATAATATGTTTTGTGACTGCAAAAATGTTGGGGTTACTTGTACAGCCGGATATTGGTGGTTAATTGATGGTTGCACATAGCGGATAATTGATGTCTGGTAATGGTGTAAAATTGGATTTATTGCTTATAATCTGGGGAGTTATGCCTTCAGCAAGTAGTAGATGAAGGCCTGGAAAACCAAGATGACTGCAACTACATGGTCAATCCCTTATTCTGTGCTATATATATTCTTTTCCCTTCACATGATATAGAACTCTTCCACCCCATTCTGCAGCTGTCATAAGTTGCATAAAATACCACACTTAGCATTATTTATTATTTAAATGTTATAAACTGAAACTGTATCCTTCTGGATGGGAGGTGGGATATTCTGCAATGTATTCCTGCACTGTTTGTGTATAGTTTTGGCACCTGTTGCAAGTTTTCTTATTTTATTTTTAATTCGGAGGGGAATGGGATGCCTTGAGAGTAAAACTGTTTTGTGAATCCTGCCCATTACATTTTTTTCTTCTGTACCTACAGTACATGGACTTTGAATGTTAGTTGTAATGATCCACAAGTGATTTACCACTCAGGGACTCAGTGGATCCAAATCTCAGGCTATAGTCCATGGTCTTGGTGCTCTGGTCCATTTGGATGATATTAATATGTATCATTTTGTATTTTTACTACAAGTGTATCACCCCCATAAGTAACAAAGGGAGATAAGGATGGAATTCTGATGTTGAACATTTTCTTTGTTATTGTGTTGTTATGCCTTGTAACCAAGGACTTACACATTTAATGTACTAATATTAAAATGAATAACAGGAAAGTTAAAAAAAAGATTTATCAATCTCTGTGTTGTTTAAATAGTGTTTTGCTTTCACATTTTTTGCACCAAAATGTATCACTACATTTTTCAACATTCAATTTCATCTGCCATTTTGCTGCCCATTCCTTAGCTTTCCCAGGTTGCTCTGCATTTCATTGACTTCTTTTAATGATGTAACTACCCTTTCTATTTTGGTATCATCATTTGACACAACAACCCAGCAGCTGATACCTACCTCCTGATCTTTTATGAATATATTGAATAGCGTTTAAAGATTTAAAATTGGCAATGATTTCTAAAATAGTGCACACATTATACTATTTTAGTGGCCTTCCTCTGGTCCGCCTCCACCCTGTCTATGTCCTATCTGAAATGTAGTCCCCAAAACTGGAAACAGTACTTCAGGTGGGAGTGTCCTAGGAAGTGATAAAGCAAAATCCCACCTCGTTCTTCTTGCTGAATATACCACTGCCCACCCCCTCCTCCAGGTCACTGACCACAGTCATTTCAACATGGACAAGGTCATGCATACTGAGGCAATCATTATTAATCCTGCCAAGGCCTTTGACACCATGGACCACAATTTGCTCCTGGAGTAGCTGGCAGCGTCTGGCATCTCCTGCCTTCTCTAGCATGGTTCTGCTCAAACCTATCCAATCAAATACAGTCAATCAAGTTATCCAGAACCACAATTCCTCCCTTACTGGTCATCTTTGGGGGCCCTCAAGGCTCAGTCCTGGGCCCTTTGTTGTTCACAGTCTTCATAAATGATCTCCCTCAAGCTCTCTTTGCTCCTATAACACACACATGTATGCTGACAATACAGTTATCTATGCATCCAGCCCAAATGTCCCTTCCATCAAAAAGGCCCTGCAAAAAGACTTCTCTGCTGTTCAAAAATGGCTTCAGAAAAAAAATGACTAGTAATGAATCAGAAGAAAGTAGTATCTGTGCTTTTTGGACCCAGCTGCTGTTAAGTACAGTTCCTCTCTTGCTATACCTATGCTTCATCCAGGGGGATTGACTCAACTCACTATCTTCGTACAAATTGCTACGCATGCATCTGAATCAGCAGCCAATTATGCTGCCCGCATGTCCAAGTAACAGTCAAGTTTTACGCAACGCTGGATGCCTTTTACAGGGTGAAAAGCTGCCTCCAGTACCACATCAAGAAACAGTTGGTTGAATGCTCCATCTTCCCCCTGCTAGACTATGGGGACATGGTCTATGCAGGAGTCAACTCTTCCACCATGTCCAAACAGACAACACTGTTGAGTGCACTATACAGATTTGTACTGACCTTCCCCAGAACTCACAACTGTATAATATACAATGAACGTGGATGGCTACCACCCCCAAAGAGGCACCCTCTTCATACTGTGCTGGTGGGGGCTAGGTACTGGTCAAGAAAGCTCTCTTGAAACCTCCTGGATCTCTTTACACCAGCCTCAAATCACACCTACTTGCTCAGGTCTGAGGATGGTCAACATTTCCAAATCCCTTGATGCAGAAGAAACATAGGGCAAGCCTCAATCACATACAGACTTCCTTCTGTTTGAAATAACTTGCCTGTCAAAATCATCATTGCCAATTCCTTTAAAACATGCAAGAGACAAGTAAAGGCCCATCATGCCTCCTTGATTGTATGCCCCAATTTCCCCCAGCCATGGCTCCTCTAGGTGCAACAGTCACACTTCTGATACCTCATAGAGAGTATGCTGAATCACAAGCTATCCCCTCATAACCCACTATTCCTTGGCATGCTGCCTGCTGTAGGATATATTTGTAACATGCTCCATAGATACTGTATCTTTTGTAAGACTCCAACTGCAGCTGCCTACATACTGCACCTCCCAAGTCTACCCATTCCAGACTGGACAACCACTTTCACTCATTCTGCCACTTTGCCTTGTACTGCGCTCCCCATACCCACCACTGCTACCTATACTCCTCCTTGTATCCCCTTGAAAAAGCACCAAGTGCAAATGTGAAACATTGGGCTCTGCACTACTTGCACTTACTGCACTTTTGGTCTCCTTGTTTGCATGGATAAATTGTGACTTTTTCTACATTTAGGTTGTTATGGACTCAAGCTGGTTAGGTTCTGATTCAATCATTTAATATCCAAGTACTGCAAAGGGTAATGCCTTGTGCTTTTCTACCTCTCTGAACTGTTTTGTTTTGAGGCACCCCAGGTCATCCTTAACAGCAACATTCCTGTTTGTGATCCTCCCTCTCCATCCCTTCCCTTGATGCCAGGTGACCTGCTTCCTGTACCTCCTTCACCTTCAAATTCAGATTTGGCTCTCTCCTGCTCTTTCTGTCAGCTATCTATCTCCTTCTCCTTCCTCCTACCCTCCTCAGAACATTGCATCTCTCTCCATTTTCCACCCATCCAGGAAAACTACTGGCAGCCAAGCTAACTTCTTTTATTGTTTTCCTGAACTCTGGTCCTCTCTTTCCCTGTCTCCTCTCTTCCCCTGGCCTATCCTTCTCCTCTTTTAAGACCCTATTTCTTGACTTTACCTCCCTCTCCTGCAAAAGTTCCTAACCCCTGTTCCTTGAACTACCCTCCCCCTCTATGTTGTAGTTTATTCCTCATAGAGCATTCCTTACACACTCTAGATCCCTCATTCTAGACCCCCCACTGAGTGGCATACATTTTCTCCACAGCAGTGTTTATTTCTGGTGATGTGCTGCTCCTGCACTGACTTTACTGTACTGGCATCATTAATGCCTGAATCTTTGAGTACTCTAGTGGTATCAACCTGCTCATTATCTGAGCAACCCTCCTCCTCCCTGCCCCTATTCTAATATGCCTATCTATTTAAATAAAAAGTATACAATTTAAAAATGCAAAATACTTGGTGTCTTTTTTATAAATGTTACCCATTTTGTAAATGTAATACGACACTCCAGGGTGTTTGTTGTTATTTGATAACTACATGTCTAGGTGTGGAATGCACTCAGCCTGTGGCCTTGTGCATCACCATTCAGCTAAGTTTGCAGTCATTGCCTAATAACCAACACCCTATTGTGTCTCATTGCTTACAAATATACTGTGTGTGTGTGTGTGTGTGTGTGTGTGTGTGTGTGCATATTTTCATTGCAAAAAGCTGTGCTAATGCACCAGTTGGGAAATATGGTGTCACCCCCCCCCCCACAGCAAAAGGACAAGCCACACAATCAACCACAAACAGCTATCAGCTGGTAACACAAACAACATACAACAGTTTGCAGATGACAGAGATTCAGTAGCACTGAAGTGCTACCTTCATGTATTTGTATCTGGGGCATGCACACCACAAAGCATATACACCATACCAGCCCAGTGGCACTGAGAGTTGAGGCGCTGAATGCCACACCTTGCGTGGGCCACCAGGGGTCAGCAGGGGATGAGAAGGGGGGCCCTGGGAGTACTGGTCAGTGCCAGCTAGTGGACATCAGGGGACAAGACTGGGAGCTCCCTCCAGAAATAGGGCCAGAGCAACAGGAGCATAAAATGAGAGCAAAAAAAAAAGCATATACACCATAAGACATACATACTCACTTGTTGCAGCAGATGGAAATCCAAGATACTCAAATCGCAATATTGCTTCTGTGTGTAGAAGCACAGGCCCCTGCAGCCACAGATATAAATACATAATATCCAGATTGCAAAAGTTATTTTGTCTGCAGAAGTACAGACCCATAAGGGGCCAGTGCTTCAGTAACATCAGGTACTCATGCACACTGTAAGACATACACATACTTGATGGGCCTGTGCTTCTGCAGCAGCAGGTGTAAGATATACACAATGACCACTGGTGGCAGAAGTGAGGAAGTGACAAACTACATGATACTAAAATTGCAAAATTTCTTCTGTCTGCAGAACCACAGGTCCATGAAATGCCTGCACCTTTCACCCGAAGGTATAAGACATAAGCACTGACTTCTGGATCTGCCATTAGGCATACAAAAGTACTGTTGCAATGTAGGTACTGTATCATGATTTCAGCAGTGGATCTAAATATTGTTCATTGAGGTAGCAAATCTTCAGTTAAACAGCTGCATGTAGAAAACAATGCAGTAGAGGATCATGCTACCTACCAATGTACCTCATACAGCATGCATGAGTACCTCTGTCTACAGAGGTGCAGGCCCCAATGGGGCCTTCTGTCTGAAGAACACACTGTAGAACATACACACACACACACACACACACACACACACACACACACACACACACACACACACTGTTGGGGCTGCACAAGGATTAGCCCTGTAGAGCTTGTGCTTATGCAGCTGCAGATACTAATTAATGAAGGTAGCACATCAGTGCTACTGCATTTGTGTTATCTCGAAACAATTGTATGTTGTTTGTCTTAACCAATGATGACTATCTGTCGTTGCTTGTGTGAACTTGTTTTTTTGCTGCTGGGGGTGGGAAATTAGGGTTGGAAACTGTAATGCCACATTTCCCTACTTTTGTTGCATTAAGCTGAATCCTAACTGGTGCGTTAATGTAGTTTTAGCAATTAATTTCCTATCTTTTTGAGATAGTGGAATTGAATCCTCATTCACATAGGTCCCTTTTGAACAAATCAGTCTGGCTGTAGAAGTACAGGGACCCCTGGGCCCTGCTCGTACATGTGGCTACAAATTATGACATGCAGGGCCCTCTGGAACCTGTGCCAAGTGAGGAGTTCATCTGGCTGCAGAAATGCAGGGCCCTTCGCCTCCTGAGATTCCATGCAGCTACAGATGTGCAGGATCCTCCAGGCACTGCACCAAATAGGGAGTCCATTATGCTGCAGAAGCACAGGGCCCTCTTGGTCATGCACTTATGGGTCCCGTGCTAAGTGAGGAGTCCATCTGGGCACAAAAGTGCAGAGCTTTCATGTCAAATGAGAAGGCCATCTAACTATGGTTCCCACTCTTCCATGCAGCCACAGATACAGATATACAGTGCCCTTCCTTCATAACTGTGTCTCTTTTTTTAATGTTTTGACCCCAAATTTTCAACATAGTATTGTTGTGATCCCACCTCATGAACCAGTATGGTCACATGTTTTAAGTTCTGCCCATAAGCTGATTTCATAAAATGGGCAGAAAATCACCTTCCAGGCTGGATTTCAAAAATGTCACTTTCCTGGTTCATGCGATGGGGTCAAAAAAGACAATGTTGAAAATTTCTGATAAAAATATTTTAAAACAGACTTGTTATGAACAAAAGTTGTTGTTCTATACAAAGACACAGTTCTTCTTTCTTGAGTAGATTTTTTCTTTCATATGAAAAGAAAAGAAGATCACAAAAGAAGTCTCACGAAAAAGATCACTAAAGAAGAATCCACCTCACAAAAGATTTTAGGGATGTCCAGAAAACATGTTTTGGGGTTGTTTCTTAAAAAACAAATTCCAAAATCGTGTTAAACAGTTCCTTTTTATCTAGATCCATGTGTTTGTTTTTCTCCAGGGTGTCATTTTTATGGGTTTACATTTTTTTTTGAAAAAATTAAAAAACAAGATGGCAGCCATGCAAAATATTTGTTCTCGTGAAAGAAGAATTTCAGCTCACAAAAGAAGAATCTTGCATGAGCCAGAAATTCTTCTTTTGCATCAGACATTTAAATAAAAGACCCTACAGACCATGCTCAGAACTGACATTTCAAAGCCTTATAACTACAGGAACCCATTGATATGTTTTCACCAAGCCAAAAAATACCTCTTTCTAGGATAAACACCTTCTACCCTGAACATTTCAGAATAAGATTCCAAACCATCTGGGCTGTAGGTGAGTGCAAAACTATGGACAAAACACCATATCTTTTCATTTTGAACAATTCAGATTCAGAATTTGGACATCCAACCATCACCTAACTACCAGAAAGATCAAGAAACCTTGCCCCGGACCACAGATGCAAAATTTCATGCAATACCATTGAACAGAGGCAAAGCTACTAAAGTGAAAAGCTAGGTATTTAACATTAAACACCCTACTCAACCATAACAATAGCAGACACTATCATGCCCCTATAATATATATGTACTGTATCTATAAGCACAATCACTCCCTGTCATTCAGATGGTGGCGAGTGGAGTGGTTGTGCCAGTCACTGCAGGGGGAACTCAGGCTACAGGTAAGTGGAGGGCTTGGGGGTGGTGGGGGTGGGGTGGGTCCAGAATGGGCAAGATGGGGATGAGGGCTTCTGTGCTATGGATTGTTCACTGAATGAGTGATTGCTTGAGGGGGGAGACCACTGGACACCAGTGCAAATTTTGCATTTACTCAGGCATGTGCTCATGGTCTGTGGGTGGACCACTGGACACCAGAGCATATTTTATTTTGACTCCAGTGGGTAATTTGGGGGAGCAGGGGGACCAAAAGACAGAGAGAGAGAGAGAGAGAGAGAGAGAGAGACTTTATTTATAGAGGACCCCTTCCCTGGAGCACTGTACAATTTCTTAAAAACAACACCATCCAAAAATTCCAACAAACACATTGCAGAATATAAAACAACATCAAAATCCATCTATCTGTCACATAAAACATGACAGTCAGTACAATGTAAGACCCTCAGCAATTATATAGTATATAGGTCACATGCTTGGTTAAATAAAAAATGTTTTAATCCCTTTTTTAAAGGTTTCCACCTATGGTGTCTCCCTCAGATAGCCTGTCAGTGAATTCCACAGGGCTGGTGTGGCAATGGAGAAAGCACAATCTCCAGATTGCTGCAGCCTAGCCTTGGGGACCACATGGAGGCATCTCTCAGAGGAATGAAGAGTGTCAAAGCAGGATCATTCCCCAACCCTCCTCCATCCCATCAATGACCAGGATCCACCACCAGTATGTCTGTCTTGTTTGGATTGTGTCATAGCCAGTTTTGAGTCATCCAACTCTGGATTTCATCCATGCAGGTATTAAGCACAGAGATCACTATCTGGTTTCCAGGTGCACAGAACAAGTATAGCTGGGTATCATTAGCATACTAATGAAACCCAGCCCATACCATCTGATAACGTCTCCTAACAGCAATATGTACACCGTGAACAACAGAGGCAACAGGACTGACCCTTGCAGTACTCCATGGTGTAGGGGCATTGGGTTAGATGAGGATAACCCCATCATCACCCTCTGCACTCTGCCCTTCAAGTAGGACCTAAACCAGCTGATGACATTGCCAGTTAGTCAACACCAGTTCCGAGGTTGGTCCAGTAATGCCTCATGGTCCACGGTGTCAATTGCCACAGAAAGATCCAGGAAGACATGCATAGTACGCTCTCCCCTATCTCTTGCTATAAGGAGACCGTTCATCACCTTCACCAGGGCAGTCTCCATACTGTGCCCAGATCTAAATCCAGACTGGAAACACTCAAAAGTGGCAGAGGAGGCAAGATAAGTCTCAATCTGAATGGCCACCAATTTTTTTCCAAAATCTTCCCTAAAACTGGGAGGTTTGAGACTGGTCTGTAGTTGGTGAGACAGTTTGGGTCCAATGAGGGTTTCTTTAAAAAGGGTCTCACCAAGGCCTCTTTCAAGGCCATAGGAAAGACCTCATTTTCCAAGGAACACTGAATGATCTCAGCAACCACAGATCCAATCAGGTCAATGAAACCAACCAAAATTTGGGTTGGACCCGGGTCTACATCATAAAAGGTTGGTTGTAGAATCAAGACTATCTCGACTGCCTCATCCACTCCATCTGGCTCAAACTCACCCCACACAAGAGGGGTGCCCTGGCACATCACAGGTCCATTCCTGCAAGCTCTTTGAGCAGCACTGGAGGAGATCTAAGTCCTGATAGAGGACACTTTGTCAGCAAAGAACAGAGAAAACTCCTTGCACCTCGTGCTTGAACTTATGCCTCCAGTATGGAGGCATGCCAGGTGTAACAACCCATCCACTGTACAGAAGAGCTGAGCTAGTCTGTTCCTTGCTGCAGCAATCTCCCTCAACAGAAAATTCACCTTTCTTCATGAGATTGCCCTTTGATAGTCACCACAATGTAACCTCAAAGCCAATTTGTCCTCTAGCAGTCCAGATCTCCTCCAGCATTGCTCCAACCTCTGGCCCTTTAACTTTAACTCCCAGAGTTCCCCATCAAACCAAGAGGGCCTCCAGCAAGCAGATAAAGGCAGGGCATGGATGGGCACAATAGAGTTAAAGGCTGCAGTGACAGCCCTGTTATAGGCTGCCATTGCCTCCTCCACACCCATCGCGCATGCAGTTTCCACACTCGATAGGTCCAGTACTACCTGTAGTCTTATTGGGGACAATCCATGCAAAGGGTGGTACCAGACCATCTCCACAGAGGACAGACCCTCACAGGGGGCTCCAAACATGAACCTCATGGTGATATGGTCTGACCAAACAACTGGATCAGTCATGAGGTCATTGACCCCAAGCCCCAGTGTGAACAGCAGATCCAGTGTGTGGCCATGCAAGTGGGTCACTGTGGTGACAACCTGCGACAGACCCAGAGCTTCCATGCTCTGCAAGAGGTCATGACCAAATGACAAGAGTCTGTCATTGACCCAGGACATACTGTACTTGTACTCAGGCTAGGGATTGGAGGGCAGGGGAACTATATGTCACTAGGGAGTGATAGTTCTGTATATGGGTGGGCATTTAGGGGTGAGGGGACCACTGGACACCAGAGAATACTGTGTGTGGCCATGGGCAGGCAGACAGGCAGGGGGTGGGGGAACACTAGCAATTCTACATGGGTTACAGGAGTCCCTGACAGGTGCTGTGGGGAGGAGGCTGCAAGCTCCATTTCTTCTGGGCCTGTAATGAGGCCTTATTTGGATGAAAATGATCCCATGGCACCTTGCTAGTGTTATAGAGTCATTTGCATATAGGGTTACAAATATGTCATCTTGGTCCAGAGGTGCAATACCATTTGCTAGCTACTGTATATCAGAGAGATGCTCCTGCAAGCCTCATAAACCCTATTGTCCAGGTACATCATGTGACCCATGGGGGCTGTGGTTTGCAGATGCAGTTTGGATTGTGCCTGGCTGGTATATTGGAACATGTTATTAGTTTTCACAATGTGCTGCCGTATGTTCCTGTATACAGTATCTGTAGTTTGTTCCAGGCACTAATGTGCTCTTGGAGCAAACATTTAGTGGGTTTAATCCAGGAGCTTTGAATATCCTGGTCTTAATTGATTGTAGACTCTGTCACAATACCACAAACATAGAAAAACATACCAGCAGCATGCCAACACCACCTGTTACAAGGACTTTAGAGGAAAAAATATTAATTGCTAACCTCAAGACTATTATCACTCTTATCATACCTGTCTGTAACCTGTTTTACTCAACATGAATTATTGCATTGGGAGCCAAAGTAGTCAAGGTGAATTATCGTGCTGGTCCAAATTCATGAGGCACAACATGGAGCCAGACTGAGTTTGCCAGTGGCCTATTTTTCTTACCCAGTTAAGGGTCATGGTTGTAAGTATTAAGGTCATTTAAATTTCATTTAGCCCACTAACAGAAGAACCTGTTTTCTGAATGATCAAAAAAGTATTCCTTCCTGTTGCTATGTAATAAAAGAACAAACATATTTCTTGCACTTCATTGTTGTCTGCTCTGAGTCTCTTTTCTTGAAATAGATATATTAGAAGTAGCAAAATAATGGTGTAGAAAAGCATAATCAGGTGGTACACTTTAACAATACATTTAAATTTTAATACAGTCATTAACATACTGTAGTTTAGGTGATATGTCTGCAATAATTGTAAAAGACAAATAAAAAGCAGTCTATTCGGGCTTTAAATATTACATGAAAGATACAAAGATATGGCATGATATGCAGCTCCCAAAGGTAGTGGATTAAAAACATTTCAGGTATAACAAGAGATAAATGTCATATTTGTGACAAAAGGTTCTTTGTTTCTAAATCCCATGGAATAAGATCAGTTTCCACCTCAAAGCTTATTTGCATTTTTAATTTGTGTGTGCTTCTATGGGACACCAACACATAGTTCAAAAGCATTTTTCTAACACCATTACAATTCTTTGGAGACTCACATTGTTATTGTACAGAGTTATCACTTAAATGCAAATGATAAACAGTAGCCCCGTTTTCTTCTTGTATTCTTCACACAAATACAAAGATGCTGTCCTTTGGATGAGATGTTAAACCGAGGTCCCTTCTGCCCATCCTGGTGTTGTCCAGGTGGAAATAAAAGAACCCAGGGCACTATTTGCAAAAAGACCAGGGACCATTCCTGGTGTCCTGGCCAACATTCCCCTTCCCGTAAACTGGTTCATGTAATTATTCAGGCTGTGTGTGGGTGATGTCTGATATGGCTGCCACCACACATTCAGTCACTTCACTACCAGTCTAGCATTGCTTGTAAGGTGCTTTGGGATACTGTGTATGAAAAGTGCTATGTAAATGCTGATTGTTCTTTATCTCAGGACCAACAACAAATCTTCACCCCTCTTATGCTGTCACTCAGCATCTACCAATATTATCGCAAATGCCCTGGAAATGAGTTAGCAAATTGCAGTGCAGTGCAGTTGAACTGACAACATTTATTATTTCTTCAGAATGCCAGTAAGGCAGAGGAGTTGTTCACTGACTTTCAGTGTCCAATACTGCAGTGGTACCAAGCACAACTTCAGAATGCTGACAGGTAACACCCATGTAGAGTGCTGATTATTGAGCACTGCACTTTTGAGCCACTCATTAACAGCGCTCTATAAGAGAGCGAGTGGTGCAATACATCGCTATATCCTGCATAGCGAGTACAGCAAGGAGCTGTACTCACTACTGCAGGATATAGTATGCTTTGTGGCGAATTCTTGCCAAGCTGCTTGCATAGCATAGTGGCGTACACCACTGCTTGCGATGCAAGCAGACCCGGGTTCGGGCTTGGCTACAAGCAGAAATATTTTTTTGCCTCACAATCCAGTAACTTGCCCCATGGTCCACACCCCTTGGGTTGGTTATTTAAGTTTGGGGGTGCAGGGGGCTTGCCCCCCACAAAGGGGGGTGCGGGGGCACAGCTCCCTGCATAAAAAAAAAGATTTCTGTGAGGTTTACTTAGGCATTGTAGCGACCGTTGCTATTTGCAATGGTTGGTACAATATCCATCGCCCTTTTGCCTATGGGCTCAAGTTTCCTCACTCTATGTGCTAGGCGATCTTTCAGACTAACCTTTATCACATAGAACCATGCTGACATGAGAGTGGAGGGCATTTTTGTCATTGTACTGGAGGTGGTTAGGTTGTAGGAGGTTTCGTTTTGGTATCAGGAGCTGAACTAAGGGAGTGGGTACAAGTTCACAACTAAGACACTCCAGGAGTTAACTAGAGACATACTGTATAGGAGCCACAAAATATTGAGGCCTCAAAATGTGATAGCCTCCTTATACTGTAGGGGTCTGCTGAATCTTTATAAAACTCCTCTATGTTTGTCTGTTGCTGCAGCATGCTGGCTTCAAAAGTATCAGTAAATTGACAGGATCAGACATGTGGCAGCAGGTGTATGTGTTTCTGCTGCAGTGAGTACTATTTCAGTCACAGCCCATGACTCATACGAAAGTATAGGTGTGTTCAGTAAACATAGTTTGTTTATTTCACAGTTCCTTACAGGTGTCTAACGCTTTTTCATTTTCAAAATACTGTTGGCAGTTATGAAAGATGGGACCAGATTCACAAAACTTTGGACAGGCGCAAACTCAGTTTGCCCAGGGCAAACTGGGTTTGTGCCTAGGCTAAGTAGTGAGGGGGGCCGCAGTGCTAATGAAGGTGAAGAGACTTGCATATCCCTGCAATTCCATTCACTAAGGGTTTGCTCCATGCAAGGGCCTTTGCAAGGGTTCTAGCATGGAGCAAATTACCGACAAAATCCTGGCAGTAATCTGCACAACCCTAGTGGTTGGTGAAGATACTGTGCCCCCCACCCCTCTCCCCAGTGCCCGATCTCCCACTTGACATTGTAAAATATTGTTTCCATAGTGTAATGGTCCTTCCCCATCCCTGACTGCCTACCTGACACTGTAAAATATTGTTTTCATAGTGTAGTGATCCCTTCCCATCCCCAATCGCCCACCCGACATTGTAAACTATTTTTTCTACAGTGTAGTTGTCCCTCCCCTCACCACGATCACTGATCCCATAATAAAGAAAATGTTTGCATAGTGTAGTGTCCTGCTCTGGTGCCTGATCTCCCACCCAATATTGATAAACTCCTTTTCCATAGTGTAGTGGTCCCCCAACACTGATCACTGTCTCCAAACAGACAAAACACAGTCCTGATTTGTCCTCCCTCATCACCGATCACTGCACCCCCCAAAAAAATGCCCAGTACCTGGTAGTCTAGTGGTTCCCTCAACCCCCACTCTCTCAGGTAATCACATATCACCCTGCCCCTCGCCTCAGCATGACCACCGGTCAGCGAACAGCACAGCCCTCCTCACACCTCCAAGGCTGCCCACCAACTGAACTGTCAATGACAGCATACAGTATACACTACAAGCCCATTGGTTGACAATGTCAACCAGTGGGCTTATAGTGTATACTGTGCACTGGATTCCATGTCATAACAGCTAAGAAAGAACGGTGCTGACACAATACAGTGAACACAAAATAGCGGATACGAAACCAGCGACCAGCACTACAGTTACAATCGAAAGAGTTAAGTGCTTCACCGATTTTCTGTGGGGTGCTCCGGCCCCCACACCCCCCTATCTAGAATAATCATCTTGGGGGGGACAAACTCAGGGAGTGGGAGAGACTTGGGAGGGATATATTCCTCAGGGAAGACAACTTTGGGAGGGACAAAAAGTCAGGATGGGGCGGAAACCCAATATTGCCACCAGGGGAGGTAACAGAAGCGGGGGATCAGGGTCAGAGATTAACCCTGACACAGGGACAAACTGAAGACAAAAAAAACAACACAAAATTAAAAATACCAACTGGGAATTGAACCCAGCTTTACTGCACAACCCATCTACACACAAGTAGAGACTCTAACAACCACTCTAGGCCGGTAGCATCATTTTCATCCTACAATGGCTGCACTACATCTTGCAGCTCCTCACCATTTCCCTGCCCCCATAATCCTGGCTATTTTCCACCCTTGCTATTTTATATTACTAGCTATTATTTAAGGTGCTCAAATTGGGTCGCTCAATTTGACTCAGCCATATTACGGGATACCATATGCTGTCAGTGACAGTTCAGTCAGCAATCAGACTTGGAGGTGTAAGGAGAACTTTGCTGCTCGCTGACTGGCAGTCAAGCTGGGGCAGTGGGAGCAGGGTGGTGTGTGATTACCTTAGAAGGTGGGAGGTTGGGGGAACCACTAGACTACCAGGGAATGGGCATTTGTTTATTTGGGAACAGTGATTGGTAACGGGGGGGGGTGACCTACCAGGAACTGTGTTTTTCTCTATTTGGGAACAGCGATCGGCAAAGGGGGGACCACTGCACTAAGAAAAGGGGTTTATCAATACTGTATTGGGTGGAAGATTGGGCATCTGTGTGAGACACTACACTATGGAAAAATGTTCTTTATTATGGGATTGGTGATCTGGGAGGGGGGGAAGGACAACTACACTATGAAACAAATTGTTTAAATTATCGGGTGGGTGATTGGGGATGAGAAAGGACCACTACACTACGGAAAAAGTAGTTTACAATAACGGGTGGGTGATCGGTGATAGGGAGGGTCCACTACACTATGGAAAAGATATTTTTCAATGTTAGGTGGGCAATCAGGGACTGGGGAGGGGAGGAAGGGACCACTAGACTACCAGAGAATACTGTTAAGTATTTGGGGACTGTGATCAGAGGAAGGAGGGCACTAGATCACCATGGAATGTGGCTGCATGGGATATGGGCCAGTGGGGGGTGCTCTAAGCCACCTGTGAGCCATGCAAATGGAACCATAATGAGCATGCTAATGGCAGTAGCACCTTGCATGCCCAATGGGCTCATTTACATGGCTCCCTTAGTAAATAGGGGCTTAGCATGTGTGCTCCATTGTTGCCAGTCCATTCTCCTTGCTGGCTGTGTGGGCAGCGCTACAGGGTTTCCGGGTGGTTTTCCTGGGTTGTGCTGCCCCGTCTGCCCCTTAGTCATGGTCAGATAGTTCACCACAATATCTGACTGTGAATAGCTCCATTGCCCACCAGCACAGCCAGGAAGTGCAGCGCACACATTTGCGCACACTTTGCATTTGTTTTGTGAATCCTGGCCCTGGAGTCTATAGCATCTTTCTTTTACTGTCTTTTAAAATGCTGGCTGGGAACTTTTAAAAGTTGTTTTTGTGCAGCAAAGAATACTGTTTACATCAGAGCCCATAATTCATGTGACACTAGCATGGGTCTCCTCTCCAATCTGAAGTGTTTTATTCACAGTTGTCTCTAGGTATCTGTGTGAGCAGCATCAGAGAGACTGCTTTGATAAGTTGATTTCTGCTCCAAAATACAATTTAGTAGTTGTGAAAAGGTGAGCTCATGGCACTGTTAATGTGTTTTCAAATGTTGTTTTGGACTATTCAAAGGACATTTTTGTGTAACAGAGTACTGTTTTGATCAGATCATATGACTTATTAGAAAACATGGGTTTGTGCTATACAGTGTTTGATTTACACTTTAGTTTGGGAATCTGTACAGCTTCAGAGTGTCTATAAATCTTTAGAGAGTATATTTTTGTAAGTCAAAATCTGACTAAAAATAATTTTTTTTTAGTCATTAAAAGATGAGGCTGTGTCACTGTTATTGGGTTTTGAAATTATGATTGCTGCATGACAAGAGTTGGATGACTTCAAAACATTTTGCTTTTATGTTTTTGAATAAAACTATTCAGAAAGCTGCATTTTTTATTCTGTTTTAAAATTAATTTTTTGTGTATGTGGTGGGAGAGGGCAGGAATTTGATTTTTTTTTTCAATGAGATGTATTGGTTTAACCTAACATGGTGAGAATATCATTTAATGAATTTTTCCGATAGATAGATAGATAGATAGATAGATAGATAGATAGATAGATAGATATTTTATTTAACAAACACCTATGAGAAATAGGTGGGAAACTGGTAAAGTGACAGTACCCAGATGGTGGTAATAACTGTGGAGTTCTGTGGGGGGGGGGTAGAATTGGAAAACACTACAAAGGAAAAGGACTTGGGAGTGTAGATTTCAGACACTCTGAAGACATCAGCACAGTGCAATAATGAAATGTGTAGGTAATTTCTTTCTTTTTATTTTAAATTTATTAACCAGGTAAGCCCCGGGCGTCAAATGCCTACTTTCATGGTGGACCCGAAAGACAGAACAAATATGTAACAAAAAATACATATATGATCACAGTACAACAATCAAATAAAATATTTACAGATTGTATCATGTGTGCAATATTGTTTCATTTTGGTTTTTGAATGATTCATAACTCCTAGACACATGAAAGTCAGTAGTTAAGAAGCTCCAGTCTCTCGGGCCATATAGAGAAATGAACATTGCTCCAAAATAGTTCTATATAACATAAGTTTCCATTTTGATGCAGTGGATGAACATGTAACATGAGAAGTACCACTAAATTACAGGGCAAGGACAGAGTGGATCAGTGCAGAGGAAAGTAACCAGGATGATCCAGAGATAGTTGGAAAGGTCTTATGAGGACAGGTTGGCAACCTAAACATGCACACACTGGTGATAGAATGGAGAGATGGGACATGACTGAAACATACAGTACAAATGACTTTATGAGGTAAATACTGTAATATGGATAGTGGGGAATTGTTAAGACTTAGTGGGAATACAAACACCAGAGTCAACTACATGAAGCTGATGGGAGTCAAATTTAAGAGATTTGGCATTAAGCACTTTTCATGGAAGGGGTGGTGGAGGGGTAGCCTAAGCTGTTAAAAGAGGTGGTATGTGCAGAATCAGTGGGGGAATTCAAACTTGGATGGGGCAGTTACAAGCACTTCATAAAGACTGTATCAAAAAGGGAGGGGAACACGGGAGTGAAGAGCCCTTATTCATCATTAGATAAGTAGGAATGTGTGGACACAATAGGCCATGGTGCCTTTTTCTGACAACAGAATTTATATTTCTTTGTTTGTGTCTTGCATCTAGTAGTTTTGCCATACCAAATGTTGTGCCTGCTTTAATGCTTCCAAATCTATCTGCAATTTGTGTCAGAATCATCTCTGTAACTGTATTAATGAGCATTGCATCCTGCTTGAGCTACTACTGAGATGGCTCTGAGGAACACGTGGTGTTGTCACCACCTCTTCTACCACCATCATTGCTCTCATTCGCACCACTGCCACCAGTGCTGCTGCCTCGGTGACTACTAGCACCAACCTTGCTTTGTTGAGTTGTCGTAGAAAAACTCAAATGATGGAGTGTCTGTTATTCAAGTAGACTCACCAAGGGAAGAACCATTCTAAGGGTTGTTGATTCAGCACTGACATCTTTGGTGACCTGTACATAAAGATGTTTACAGCACACAGTACTGCACCTGGGACACATACCCCCAGGCCACATTGTCAGCTTCCATATCCTGGAACCAAGCTTTATGTTTCAGCAGTCCATCCACTATAGAAAAAAAGTGTTCCATCTTTGAAAGATTCTACCTTGTTGTCACATCTTTAATTATAAAGTTTAAATTCAAGTTGAGTTTGTTGATCAACAAGTTATGTCTTTGTCAATACAAATTACATACATATATAACATATACAATTATTACTTAACTTCTGGCCTTCAGGCTTTAAAAGTGTACGCTACAAAAATAAAACACTTCCTTACTTTATACATGTGTAATCCTAGTTCATGTTACATTGACTACAGTTGTTATCTAACATTTTATACAAAACATTTATTTTGTATAGTAGAAGACATTTCCTAAGATCATACCTATATAGTTATGAACTGCTCCTTATAAAGTGTGGTGACCACATAATATATGAACAAGGACATTCTATTCCTCTTATAATTCATTCTCAACATGTAATACATCTTTAATTATGCTTTTTCAGGTACTGACAGAGAAGATCAGTGCATTTGGGGGAACAACGGAAGTATCTCATGATGTCCCATATAGTGTCAAGCATTTTCTTAAACTGTGCATTTTTTTCAAGCACATGACTCACCACCAAATTCAGTGCATGTGCAAAACAAGGAGCATGACAGAAATCCCCCACCATTGATGGCCTTCAGCATGCTACTCCTACTGTCCGTCACAACATTCCCCTTCACATCATGAGGGTATATCCAGTTATCCAAAATTGATTGGATGAACCACAGGATGTTTTTGCCGATATGCTTCCCCTTATGACTAACACAGTAGGTAAGGCAGTTCCTCTTTTGGTGTTCTCATTGAGGCTGTCTTTTTCAATAAAACTCAGAGCTGGTGGTGGTGAAGGCAGGATAGAAATGGTGGCTGTTCTGTTTGATGAGGTCACAGCTCAATTGCCAGTGAGGCTTCAGAAGCTTTGGTTTGCACTACTGCTCCAGATATCATAGTGAAATGCATGTAACACAGGCAACAGTATTCACAGCCTGCTTTCTCTAAAATGGAAAATGGCTAAAAGCCAAGGGACACCGTCTTTCCTATTAGTTGTGCTATTTAGACAGAGATTGAGTAATTTGGTGGCAGTCTGGTGCAGGTATGTAATGGATTGGTAAGTATAGCTTTTGAAACAACACCAGTACATGGGGATGTATCAGTCGACTGTTGTGGCTGCCATGGTGGCTGTATTACTTGAACAAACCATCTTATCCCACTGCCCATGCCCTCCTGTACCTGTTACTGGCCCATAGGAGATAAGAAGGTATTGGGAATCAATCAGAATGTTAGAAAGATGCCATGTTCAGGCTTCAGATGATCAGCCAGTACACTTGTTTCCAACGTCTGAGTAGCCTGACTCCAGCTTATCTTTCTGTCACACAGATTGCAGCATGCTCTCATTGGATTGGTGGAATCATCTGTAAAATACTCCCACATTGCAAAAGATCTCTTTGGTTTTTTAGTTATATAACTTGACTTCTGGGTTTCTTTGGGAGAAATTGAGCAGTGACTGTGAGATGATTTCACTTATGGCTGAGTGGTATGGTTAGGTGGGATGCCCCATTTTGGCAGCACCAGCAGCAGCTATGGTTACCACAAGACTGGTTGTCTGGGGTACTTTGTCATCAGAATTCCCTGTCTGACGAACTTGCATTCTTGCTTTTGTGTTATGAATTATTTGTTTTTTTTTATTTGGCCAGCTTCTCCAATGATGACCTCCACGCATTTATTTCATATTCATTGTCAAAACATGTTTGTGTAACAGATAGCACACTTTCAAAATCCTCTGCTTAACCCTCTTCCTCTTCCTCTTCCTCTTCTGATTGTGCTTCCCCTTCTCCTACTTCATCCTCCTGCTTCTCCACCTGTTTGAAGTTTTAGTCTCCTTATACATACCTCTTAAACTCAGTCCTGTGTGATTCTTCAGCTTTCCACTGCTCTTTTTCCACCTCCTTGTGTGCGTCTGCTTTCCTCTCTTCTACCATCTCACTCTCATGTCTCCCTATCCACTCCCAACAACTCCACTTTTATATCCTCCTCACTGGTGTTGTCCTTCACTACAAGCTGCTTTGCCGTGCATGCTAGCAGGCAGTTTGAATAAAACTGCATGGTTGGGACACCTTGCCCTACCCCAAACAATTCCACTTTTGCCCCAGCTGGAAAGATAACAGAAGTATCAGTGCAAGATCCAGAGTCACTGTCGCCTTTCTCATGAAATGATGAATGCAGTGCGTGTGGAACCAGTTGACTTCTGAGGACTCATGAACCCTGGTTTCTTTACACTCCTAGCCCTAGTTGTTCTTTCAGGTGAAGCCCCTACCCTAACACTATAAATTCCTGTCCTGACTCATTTTCCACTATCACCACTTGATGAGCACATACCTTGTGGAACTGCCATGGTGGAACCTTTACCTGCTCATTTCCTCTCCCTGTATTCCTTTCTCCTCCAGTTCTTTTTCTCATTGTTTCTACAGCCCACAATGATAGACACCCCATCACACATGCTCATCACATCATCCGCTGACACACCCTCCTCCTCACCTTCACTGTAAGACCTAGTGTCTCACTTCCACAAATTACTTCAGTCAGTTTCACCTCTCAGCAAAGCAAAAAGAAAAAAAAAGATGGATTTCAGACCTCTGTGTCATGAGCAGTCAAATTATTTGTCAAATGAAGACGTCTAACTCTCCCTGTACCATTCCCAGTCTGCTAAATTCTCTCTGCTGGCTACTGCTGCAGGGTCTACAGCAGGCAGTTTGAGAGTGTACTATACTTCTCACCTCTGCATTGCAACATACATTCAATAGCCTGCCTGCCTGCCTGAAACTGCAGTAAGTGTAGTGAGAATAAGATCACTGGAATGGTAATACATAATTCCATGATGATTTTGAAAATGCTCTGATTAAAAGCCACTCATTTTGACATAAAAGGAGTTTCATTAGTAGCCATGTCCCTCCCTTGTGTATGACAGATGGGGGGGGGGGGGGTTAAGAGATTTGGAAATGTTGCTGAAATGTACACAGTACAAGGAGTTCTTGTTCAAGTGTTGCTGATTAACTGATGCAGATGCTATATCTTGCCAACACCTTGAACATGCGCAGATTCTGCTCTCTGTAAACAGTGCTGCATCATGATGTCAAAGTGCTGGAATGTCAAAGGAAACTGAGTTGCTTGGTACCTGCTTCACTGGTGGCCAACATACCAGATTTCAACACAATAACAGACTGCAAATGTGGACATAATCTCATCCATATTTGGATGTAGAAGAGTTACACTTTGTTGAATGTGCACTGCAGGCTGGATGTTATGTGTGGCAGTATTAGTGTATGCCATTACCACTAGTCATAAGATACAGTATATTTGTGTTGTTGCACACTGGCTGCATTAGAGGTGATTAGCACTGTAGACTCCTTTAGTATCATAGCACACCAGAATATTAAAAGGTTTCTATAAACCTGGCTCTTGGAAAGGACTGCTCATTACAAAGGGGTAAGCCAGTCAGGGTTATTGCTGCTGATTCTTTCATGTAAAGTGAAGGAAAGCTTAGGTGCTGAGAGACCCCATAGAGATCATGTTAGAGTTTACCCTCTTCCCTCCAGATGTGTGCTAGACTAAATCGGTTTAAACTTGCCTCCACATCAGAGTCCCCAGGGCATTAGCTACTGCTTGATGAATCACAATAGATCCATCAATAATTTTAACCTGCAGTGCTTTACTTTATTTTGACACAACAATATCTTTGTTTCATCCTGGAAATGTAGAGGCACAATATATGTTGTGTAACTTTAGGTTGGATATGTCTGACATATAACAAAATAAGTAACAGCCAAGTCCTAATTCAAACAATTCCTTTTCAGGGATATGGAGCGCAAAGAGAGCCAAAAGATAATTTTTCCCCTAGGCAAAAGTCCTGACACAAGAATCCATAATTTGGCTCACAGAATAATGTCCACATTGGCTGTAGAACCTCTGCCAGAATATAATCTCTATAGCATAGGGGTTTGAGCCCTGGAAATTACCTTTACTTACAACAGCCATCAGTGGAAAAAGGGGTCCCTGTTGCATAAACAAACACCCTCTTCAAGTGTCTGGTTGATGTGAAACCAATATAGGGTCTTGTTGTCTTGGGTCTGATTGGAGTGCTGTCTTGGTGACAGCTCCCAGGCTGTTTATCAGAGTTGGTTGTCTCTGTTTTGGGGATGTCATGAATAATATCCTTGTGACCTGGCAGAAGGACTATAATGCTGGTATGAAATGTATCTTTACTGCAGCTTGAAATTATTGCACTGGGGTCTGCTGTGGTCAGGATGCAGTTGGCCACAATGAACAGTGCATGGCAAGGGTCAGGATGGCATCTACAAAACTGGGTATTTTGGTATCTTGGTATTAGCAGACATGGAAGGCTTCAGCCCATTTAGTGTCTCCCACTGCCAAGTGGGCCTATAATTTCTTCCACCCTAAATAATTGTCTAATCTAGTTTTAAAAATAGTGGAAGTTTCAGAAAGCACAACTTCCTGAGGTAAGCTATGCCATATTTTCTCTGCTCTTATGGTAAATAAATTATTTCTTTTTTTCTGTGTTGGGCTTACTGTAATGTAACTGTTTATTATGACCTCTAAGGTCTTTTTTTCCTATCCTGGTGAACCTATCCTCCTGCTCTAGTCAGACTACCTCCCTCCATCCACTAACAGTCACAACTGAAGTACTCCTCATCTCAGTCTATGGACACTATAACTCCCTCCTAACATCCTGTATAGTGCCTTCTTATATGCACACACCTAGGCCATACTGTGATTGGGGTGAGCTGTTTGAAACATGGCTCTATAGGGTTCTATGTAAGGTGTGTGTGTGTGTGTGTGTGTGTGTGTGTGTGTGTGTGCACGTGCAAGTGCATGTGTTTGCTATGGAAAGTATATTTTATCACTGGTAAGTATTTATCATGTTATGGGGATGTACCATTGCTACAGTAATCCCCAGGCTGGTGTAGTTTCTGTCCATATAGAAGAACTACACTGAACATGTAAGTCATTTATACTGTAGAGGTTATTTTCATAAATTGGTTAAAAGTGCCATTGCTCCTTATCTAGTTATGGATAGTACTGAACAGGAGGTCTGAAGTAAGAGTATAAGAGGCATCACAAAGGAGGAGGTGAGGAAGGTAGCAACAAAAATCTGAGCATCCAAGAGATACTGTACTTGACCATTTGCAGTTTAACTACCACCCAGAGGAAAACATGAGATGTTTCACTCCTGCTGCAAGTCCTAAATACAGGTTTAGCCTTAAACGTTAAAGGGTCTTCTGTCTTCTTATGTACAACAGGAATGGTTAAGACTGAACAGAACTGAAGTAGGAGTATGTGATTCCTTGTGCAACCTGTTTGCACTTTGGCTTACAATCTCTCTGTCCCTGCTACATGGACTATAAATCCGTTGAGGTGCCCAAAAGATGACAGAATCCTCAAAAAAGGGTACTAACCCCTTAAGGTATTGCAAAGACAAGGCACCTGAGACCAAAGGCATCTTAGGGAAGAAAGCCCAAAAGGACAACAGTGACAGTCAAAATACATATTTCCTAAGGAGAGGAGAGGAGAGATGTAGCCAGAATAAGGCAGGCTCAAAACAAAAGAGGAATGACCACCATCGTGCAATAGTTCTCGGTGGAAAACAACCTTCATGACCTTCAGCACAGAGGAGAGGTAAAGCACCACTGTGGAGTAAACTGCAGGGGAACCAGAGCCTCAGTTGCCATTCTTCTGGGCTACAGGCTGAATTAGTTACTGCTCAGCTGCTGCAAATTTAGAAACCCAATACAGGAGAAGCATTTTAGAGAGAAGGGCTGTCTTTCCATCCCTCTAAAAGGATGATACTGTGAGCAACTAGCAAATGTTTAAACAAATCTAAAGGACCTTCTCCTCTCTCAAAGAGGAACCCAATTAAAAAGGCACAATCAGAGCCGAATTTCATATGCTAAAGAGGTAACCCAGCCTGAACACTCTGACAGGCTATCCTTGAATGAAAACCAAAGGGAAAGTGAAGAGAGAGAGAGACCAGATAAGTTGTACTCAAATGCAGGGAGGATTGCTTCAGGAGCTGTATCTGAGTCAATCTACACAACCAAAGGCACCCCCAGTTTAAATTGTTTGAAAGATGTAAAGATGAAAGTTTATATTTCTGTACTAAACCCTGTGCTTCATGCGGGAATCTGTACTACTCTGAGTAAAAAATAATGTGTACTGCACTTGCGGAGTCAGTGTGCATCCTATGCACTTTCATCTCTTGTTGTAGATGAATATTTCTGCTCTGTGGGGAATTGGAATAAAGGCCTAGGGTGTTACTCGTAGTGGTAAAATGAGGGTGGATTGCTACCGTGCTACCGTGGAACAAATGGAGCAGTATTGAGTACAGTGCAGTCTCGGTTGCACATAGTCAGCTGAAATGAAAAGTTAGCCAATGGAATGAAATTTCAGCCATCGGAAAGCAGTTAAGTCAGCTGCTTCTTTTTTTTTTATTAGAAAAACTCCTATTCCCCTGGTTTGTTTAAAAATAAAAAAGGGACAGCCTGCCCTGATAGAATGATGAGAATGAAGCAAGTTAAAGATGTAAGGGAGACAGTAGAGCAGCTGTTCAAGGAATCTGTATAAAATTTATGAAATTGTTCTCACTCGTTAGGTTAGCCGACAGCCGCTCACAGCCTAGAAAGCAAATAAGTTTTTTGATTTTTTTTCCAAGCATTATTCCCTGGTTAATTAAACAAACCTAACAAAAACATGTATGCTCCAAGAGGCTTCATGGGTTGGTAGGAGAAGGGAGAATATGAGTGTGCCCTTGTTCTCCCATTCCCATTGAAAATCCTGTGGAACCCACAGATAAATAAGACATAAAAAACAATATCTGTGCAGGAACAGTAGTGAAACACAAAGAAAGAAATAATAAACTGTACCTGCAGTAGAATTAATAACTATTTTTTTCAAATGCTTTAACATTGTTGTTGTAATTTATTTATTTTATTTGATATATCGGTTTACAACCTTTGAGCCAGAAGCTAATTTCCAAAGGTACCTCATCACACGTAAGACCGAAGGTAATACAGACAGGGTATAACAACAGTTACATAGAACATGTGCTACAGACATTTGTCACAGACATTAATTACAGTATTTACAGTAAGTACAGACTTTATTTACAATATTTGGATGATGATATTTACATCATCACAGCAGAGAGACATTATTAGCTTGAGAAAGCATCTAAACAGAGTAGTCAGTCCTGTTCAGGGGTTTGGTAATTCTTGATGCAGGTTACAATCCATAATGGACTTTGTCAGAGAATTAGAATCAGAGAGGGTGAGAGAGTGAAATGTTAGTTGCAGTTACAGAAGCGGATATTGAAGCGGTGGTTGTGAAGAGTGGTTTTGAAGTGGGCGATCTTGGGTGCTCTAGTGATGGTGTTTGGGAGTGCATTAAACCATGTGGGGGCCCTGGAGTGGAAAGATCTCTGGGCAAGGGAGGTTTTTTCCCCTGGGCACAAACAGGGGTGCTTTCTCTGAGTTGTGGGTGGAGATAGTGGGGGTGGCTGGATGAAGAGACGTGGAGACCCCAGGGGGAGAGAGTCCAAGCAGTATTTTCTTGGACAGCATGCAGGTCTGGTAGCGGAGCCTTTCATCGAGGTTGAGAAGATTGGCAGAGGTATAGAGGGAGCAGGTGTGAGTGAGCCTCGGTGCACCAGTTAGGAGCCTGCAGGCCTTGTTTAGGGAGACCTGGATTTTCTGGAGTGCAGAGTTATCTGCTACCCCGTATACAGGGAGCCCATAATCCACTAGGGACAGTATTGATGAAGTGATGGCCAGCCTAAGGGTGTGGGGGGGGGAGGCAGTCCCTGTGTCGGTAAAGGAGTCCAATCTGGGTGTTTGTTGCGGCAGCAAGGGTGTTTATGTGGTCATGGAAAGTAAGGGCCGAGTCGAGGGTAAGTCCAAGATATTTGTAGTTGGATACCTGTTCAAAGGGGTGCTGGGTGCTGGGGAGGATGCGGAGAGGTGCACTTTTTGCTTTGTTTTGGCCATGAGAGAAAATCATTGATTTAGTCTTTATTAGCTTTATGACCAGTCTACAGTCCTTAAACCATGTTTCGGCCTGGGAGAAGACATGTTGGAGGGAGTCCTGAAGGGGCGTAGGTTTATGATGCAAAGCAAAGAGCACTGCATTATCTGCATATAGTAAGATTTTTGTGGAGCAGGCCTTTGGTAAGGAGTTTAGGTAGAGGGAGAAAAGAAGTGGCCCCAGGATAAAGCCTTGGGCACCCCAGACCGGACGGGTAGTGTGTCGGAAAGGGTTCCATTAATTTTGACACATTGGGACTGGGCAGACAGGTAACTGGAACACCAGGCTAGGGGGCCTGTGGAGAAACCGAGTTGGTGGAGAGAGTCGAGAAGGAGAGGGTGGTAGACCATGTTGAAGGCCTTGGGTAGGTCTATGAACACAGCTCCTGCAATGTTACCGGCATCTAGGGAGGAGTGCAGGAAGTTGGTGAATTCTAGGAGGGCTGTGGTGGTGCTATGGGCCGAATGGAAGCCATGCTGCTCTGGGCATAGAATGTCATACTTGGCTAGGTATTCTGTAAGTTGGGTGGCAACGCTTTGGGGGGGGAGAATGGAGATGGGCCAACAGTTATTTGGGGAGGCTTTGTCACCACTTTTATGGATGGGGCTAATGACAACTGTTTTCTAGGCACTAGAGAATTGCCCTAGGCATAGGGATTTGTTGAGCAGGTCTGTTAGGGGGACTAGGACCTCGTTGAGGACTAATCAAAGGAGCCTGGCATATGATAGGGTTATAGGGTTATTGCTGCTTAGCACTTTTTGTAGGTAAGGACGAGCTTTGTGGGTGGATATGTTGCACAGGAGGAAACAAGGATGCTGCAGGGTTGGGGGTTGGGATTGGGGCACAGGGTCAAAGAAACAACTAGGGAGAACACTGCTGAGATCGGAGAAGGATTGTGTTTAGACAGTTTGCTATGTTGAGTGTGTCTGTGGAGATAGTGCCATTTATGGGGAGCTGGGAGGGAGGTGGGAGCATGATTTCCCATTTAGTTCTTTGATATTACTCCAGAAGGTTTTCACAGACCCCCATGTGGTTGTGAGGGTGGTTTGGTAGTGGTCTGCTTTGGCCTTACGGATGGCTTGAGTGCACCTATTGCGAGCAGCATTATAGGATTGTCTGTCTGCCATCCTGCCAGATTCTGTGGCTTTGTGCTAGAGATTATCCCTGTCTCTCAACATTTGGAGCAGGGAGGGGGTTATCCAAGGAGCATGTTGCCTTTTGGTGTGGAGTTTGGTGAGTGGCACATAAAGGTCACAGGCCTTGGTGAAGGCCTGTGTAAACAGGTTGAGTACAATGTCAATGCTGGGGGCTATATTAATGGGGGACCAATCTATTTGGCTAAGCAGCGGTTTAAGTTTTATTAACCCTCCTGGGCTGAGACGCCTTTGAAAGGTTGTTTGGGTTATGGGTTTGGGTGTGGAAGAGGTCCATTGGAATAGGATGGGCGAGTGGTCACTTAGGGAGTCTGGAAGTACTTTTATATCCAGGATTTTGTGGGGTGGTTAGAAATAATGATATCCAGGAGGGTGTGGGTACCAGTAGATGGGTGAAGTCTAGTGGGTTGGGTAACTAATTGGACCATGTCAAGGGCTGAAAATGAGTCTTTTGTTGACACGGCTCAGGGGCCAAGCCAGTTGATATTGAGGTCCCCTACTAGTGTCTGCTCTGCATTGTGTGGTTGGGTAGAGAGGTATTCAGTGAGGGATGAGACGGCAGGCTTTTGGTTCTTAGGGGGTATGTAGGTGACTGTGAGGTATAGTGGGCCCCTGGAGGGGTCGGGGTGATTTTTAGGGTGAGGGCTTGTGCTCCATTTGTGAGTTTTGGGGGTGGGAGCATGTGACCAATAATGTTATTATTGATGTAGCATGCACAACCGTTCCCACACTTTCCTACCCTGTCTTCCCAACATAGGGTGTATCTGGGGAGTGAGACAATGGCATCGGGAGTAGATTTGGAGAGCCAGGTCTGCACTAGGGTGATGATGTCAGGTTGGTGAAGGGTGGCCCAGCATTGAAGCGCTGCAGATTTCTTTGGCAGGCTGCATATATTTAGGGAGGCAATGCAGAGGTCAGAGGGTCTGGTAGGTGTAGTGGTGGGGGCAGGGCCTGGATTAGGGTGGATCTTACCGGAGAGGAGTAGTAGGATGACTAAGGCTCTAACCATAGGGAGGCAGGTTGTTATATTTTTGGGAGTACGTTGCAGAAGGCGGTTGAATGTAGTGGAGCAGGGATGGGTAAGGTTTGGGTGATGGGCAGATGCAGAAGAGGTGGAGCCAGGGGGGCCTGTGTGGGTGCTGGGGTTGGGGCTGCTGGTGGGAGGTGGATGCAGGGGTCCAGTGTGTCCAGTGTGGCAGGGTAGGGGGGGAATGGGCAATTCTGGAGAGATGCAAAGGTGCAGTCCACCAAGGGCACTGGGTGAGGTCTAGCTGATGGGAGGTGAACCCCAGGGTGGTTATGAGGATGAGGCACATAAGGTAGAAGTGGACAGACATGGTGCCTAGATATCTTTTAGGGGTAGAACAAAGATGTTGTGGGGGAGCCAGAAAAGCTGTAAGAGCTTGGAGATATGACACAGCACAGTAGCTCGACTTGTTGGCTCAGTGGCAGTGCTGCTGACTATGGTGGCAAAAGTAAAGGGTTTGAGACCTGCAGTGAAACAGAGGAGAGATTTTTTTTTGTTTTTTTTTTTTAGTTTTATTTTAGGCAGACTATAAAGATAGAGGCTTTGAGAGCTTTTTTGAAACTAAGTATGAGTTAGCCTGCTTTGGTTGTCTCAACGGCAGTGCTGAGGATACTGGTGGGCAGGGCACAGGATCGTAACCTGCATTGGATGCTGGAAATTTTATTTTATCAGACTATTTGGGGCAGAGGCTTTGAGAGCTTTGAAACTGGAGGGCAAGAAATAGTCAAATAAGATGGCTGTGTGGCAGGGCTGCTGACTCTGGCTGCCAGGGTGCAAGGTTTGAAGCCTGCAATGGCAACATGAATATTATTTTAGCAGACTATGGAGGTTAGAGGCTTTGAGAGCCTTAACAACTAGAGCTAATAATAGTCTGATATGCTGGCTGAGTGGTACAACTGCTGACTGTGGTAGTAGTGTGCAGGGTTTGAAGCCTGCAGTGGCGCCAAGAGTATTATTTTAGCAGACTACGGGGTCAGAAACTATGAGAGCCTTAGAAAGTGAGGATAAGATAACCAGATATGATGGTTAATGGGAAAGCTGCTGACTTTGACATCAAAGGTAGAGGGTTTGAGGCCTGCAATGAGACAGAGAATAAGTATTTTTTTTTCTAAGTAGGGAGAAAGGAAGGGTTAAAGGCTTTGAAATAGAGGCAGATGTTGGCTTAGTGGATGGGCTACAGACATTGGAGTTAGAGGTACAGGGTTTGAATCTTGCAAGGGGACTATGGTGAGACAATGGGTGGGGAGATGGAAAGGAGGGAATAGAGATTAAAGAAAAATAGAAGGGCAGCAGAAAAGATTAGGAGAGAGCTCTAGTGTCTTCTAGTGGTCAGGGGTTGAGTGGTTGGAGTGGTGTCAGTGATGATAGTGCAGCAATTCCTAGTGGTTGGAGTGTATAAGCTGCAAATGGGAAAGTGGGTACTTGGGTCATGTGAGATGTCATGTGACCTTTAAGCAATAAATGGAGTGCTGGTGGAGGGTGCAGTCCCTGTGTGGATGGGTAAGACCTGTCTGAAGGAAGGAGACTTTACCTCTTAAGGCTCTCTGCAGTCCCCTGCTACAAGCTCCTCAGTGGGGCAGTGTTCCCAAATGTATAAGTTATTAAAAAATTATAAAGACTAACAAGTTGAACAATAAATTTACTATGCACCAAAGCTTAGTGTGGGGGGAATAGGTACATGTATGCGAAGCAGGAGAGTGGTCAACTGTGATAGCTATGGGGCAGCAGTCTTCCTGGGGGTGTTGTGGAGTAAAGGGGGATGTCCTGTGTATAACAGCCTGGAGCAGCTAAGGGCTGAAATAAGGCTACTCAGATGGGAGCTGGAGAGAATGGTATGGGAAGTCAGAGGAGCAGAGCAGTGGAGGGAAAGGCAGAGGGGTGATGCTCAGGGGAGTGAGGATATCAGGCAGGGGATGGGAGTGGGGAGGAGCACATAGTATACAGGAGTATTCCTTCCTCAGAGGACTAGGGACCTCAGGGTGGAGGAATGTAAGAGTACCATCAGGGGAGGGAAATTCAAAAGGGATGCCTTTATTGAATAGATTTGCACCACTGTCTGGAAGGAAGGAAGGAGGGAAGGGGCAGCAGGAGGTGAGGTAGGAGGTCAGGTTGAGCCAGGACTGAGAGTAGGAGTACAGGGGAGGGGAGGGGAGAGGGAACTAATAAGGGTGGGCAGGAAAGAGGAGGCAGGCAAAACGGAATGCAGAATGGGGGGGAGAGAAAAGGAAAGGAAGAGGGAAGGAAAAACTGAAGCAGATACAGATAGTCGGGAGGGGTAGAGTGGGAGATGGAAAAACAGTTAAGGGGATAAATTGTGGATGTGGAGATAAGTTCACCAAGGTGCAGAGGGAGCAGTTAGGTAGGGAAGCAGCTAGTACCGAAGGTAAGAAAAGAAGGACAGGGAGAACAAGTGCAGGGGATGGAAGGATACCAATCATAGGGGACTACATAATTAGGGGTATTCACTTGGGAAGGAAAGGGTACCCAAATGCAAGCAGGAGGGTGGTTTGTTTGCCAGTGAATACAGCAGGGAAGGTGGTCTCAAGAATAAGAGAAATAGTAAGGGAAGTTGGAGGAAAACCTAATTTAGTTATACATTTGGGAACCAATGACCTAACTGGGGAGGAGGTTGAGGAAGTGCAAAGTAGGTTCATGGAGTTAGGGAAGATCTGCAGAGAGGAAGGATGTTTGCTGGCCTTCTCAGAGGTGATACCGGTACCAAGGGCCAGCACAGCAAGGAAAATGGTGCAGGGAGGAGATGTTTATCTGTATTGGGGACTGGGAGGAGAACTGGTCAAACAAAGCACTCTTTTCACCAGACAGGCTACACCTCAGTAGGGAGGGTTTTAAGGTACTCAGGGACAAACTGGGGAAATACATAAGCACTGCACTTAATTTAAACTACTGAAGGGGGTCAGCAGGAGTGCAGGCCCACAGACTCCAAGAGGAGGAGGTCAGTGACCCTCCCCCCCAACAGTGATGGAAGAGGTCTGGAGGGAGGAGGAGGAAGGGTCAAGAACACAGTTAGCAAAGGGTGGAGGGAGTAAGGAACACATAACAAGGGTATGTGGATGGGGTGCACACAGAGGGAATAAATGTGAATAGAAGAATGGCACCAAAAGTATACTGACAAAGGACTCCAAACAGAACCAGTCGAATTAGTCCATTTCAGCTTTGCTCTTTGCAGCTATAGAAGCTTCCATGTTAGCTAAATTGCAAGTCAGTATTATGCAGTAAAGTACTGGTGCCAGCGAGTAAAAGAAAAATTTGGAGTCAAAAGGTATTTTGCTAAGTTTTTGAGGCCATCATTTTTCCCTCTTATATAAAAATAAAGCTGCAGTAGTATTTGAAGCTTACAGGTGTGGTACACCCATAGTTACTTAGCTTCATTAATTAAACTAAGTATACGAATCACCATCCATGATCAATGAAAAATAAAGCAATATCTTATATGGGGAGATTATTCCACAGTTAGCTTCTACAAGTCAACAGGTCAGCATCTTTTGTGAAATTTAAAGGACCACAGCTGTTATAACATTACCGGACTTAGCTCCATTCTCTTAATCTAGGAGTCCGAGACATCAGCAAATCCTTTATTTGAAATTCACTATCACTCATTTTATCTCTTATTTCATTCAGAGAGCCCCAAAAAGCTTCTACTAAATGGGTCATTTTGCTAGCTGTAGTTCCAAACTTGGTCACCATCGAACTTCTCACCTGAGGGTTAAACAGAAAAAAAAGAAGCACCCCACTGAGCGCAGTAAACTCAGCTAACATGAATTTTAACATAGAAACCCCCCCTGTCCCTGGCAACAATATTGTATCTTTTATATGCTGCAGAAAATCCTTTCAGCACATCTAATGCAGCTCAATTTTCGCTTGACTCCCTCTGAAGTTCTCGTTGAGACCAGTCAGGAGGGCATCCATCCCTGTTCCTCATAATTTGGGTACTCTCTCTCACTTTAATTGGTGATTCCAGTGTTTGAATCCATTTAGCGGCAACATTTGAGGCAATGTTCACCTTTTATATGGTGCTAGTACATAATCTATGCAGAGGCAAACTTCTACAATTTATTATCCAACAAAGGCATTTTCAGTTTCAAACAAAAGCAAGGATGGAGGCCAGTCACACACCAGTCAAAAAGCGGAGCAGCGAGGAGCGGCAAAGAGTGGAGCAGCACCACAACCATCTCACTGCTCTGCCCCTTACTGTTTGTACGTTCAGACCAGGTTCTGCAGAACCAAAAAGTACTAACCTTTCACATAACCCTAAGGTTCTGGATGTGATATTACTGTTTTTGGCTTTGCTATTTGGTATTCTTACTGAATGTGCATATCCTCACTCATGTAATGTATGGCAGTCAATCTGTCAGATATGCATGACACTTTTTAGTCACTTGGTCCAAAGGTTTGAGACAGCATCTCCTTCCCACTTCCACTTTTAATCTTCCATGGCTCCCATGCCTAATATCGGCATTCAGTCCTATGCCACAGAACACATGACCTTGATTCCATGCACTATGTAAATGTTAGGGGGCTAAACTCTCTGGTAAAGTATTCACATGGATGAGAACTATGGAAACACATATGGCCTTATTGTAAGAAACTAAAATGACAGCAGTTGAAGGCACAAAGCTCTGCATAAAATGGGGGGGGGGGGTAAGGAGGTGCACAGCTGTGCTCTTTCCTCAAAAGATAGAGTTCCTATCTTGGACCACAAGGCACAGAAGTGGAAGGTTTTCCAGCAGATCTCTGATATGGAGGATCACTGGATACTTGTCAAATCTGAGACCCCAGAGGGCCACCTTTTACTGGGAAATGTGTGTAATCCCAAGTCCAACCAGCCTGCCTTTATTCATGAGCTTAGCTACTCTCTACTGGGCATGTGGGAGCTCCCCAATTTTGATAGGAGAAGACTTCAACATCGCCACAGAGGCTTTCATGGGATCAATCCTCTGGGGCTCTGGAGCCTCACACTAAATCTTTGGTAACACTGAAGGCCGTGGTGGCTGAGTTTTTACTCACCAGCACAGGGCAATTACACCACCACCAAGACCTGGATTTTAACTTCTTCTTGGCTATGTACTCTTCTTCCTGTGAGGTTGAGCTGTGGCTTTCCTTCCAAATTGTCACACTAGCAGTAGTGGCAACTGTGATCTCTCCCCTACACCTTTTGAACCATGCACCAGTAACCCAGACAATGATATGGGCCCATCTTCTCTAAGATCCTCTCTGGAGATTAGACCTCTTGCTCCTGGAGGACACTTAAGTTTCATACCTGGCTTAAGTAAGCCACTATCACATAGTTTGTGAATAATGCCTCTGGGGACACATGTGTCACCATGATGTGGGAGGCTTTAATGCCTCTGTGTGAGGTAAGATGATGGGCTACACCACCAACTATATGTGGCAATAACAGGTTGAGCAATCTAATCTAGAAGCCCAGCTCATGGCCAAAGAGAAACAGTATAAGGCATGGAAGGATCAGCATAAAAACAAATGGTTGCTTAAAGAGACTAGGACTTCAAGGATACAACTGATATCCCTCTCTACTACAAAGGCCAAATTAGTCATCCTGAGAATGAAACACCAGTACTGGGATAAGAAGATAATGCCATAAAGCTGCGTTCATACCATTTATAGAATCAGCAGATTTACTGTAACATTTCTACAATGCTGGACAAGCAAGGTCACCTTTCCACAAATCCTGGAGTGATTAACAAAATCTCGCTCCACAAACCTTCCAGCTGAGCCCTGCTTATCACTACCTTGGCACCTCTCCAGGGATCTCAAGCCACAGGCAGCAGCCTCCAATAAAAAAATTACCACTTGCAGACTGGTCACCAACACCGTTATACCTTGCTACCTCCATGTTGAGCTATAGCATCCACACCATGGCATGCCCCTAACACAAAAGAAAACATAAGCTCTCTCTCAGGGAACTACATCTCTGCACCCTGAAGCTTCTGCTGCTGCTCCTGCTGTTATCAGGAAATTTCCACCCGAACCCTGGCCCATACACCAGCAAGGTCTCACCCAAACACAATTCGTCCAGCACTCTTTCTATCATGTGCCTGAATATCTGCAGCCTACTCCACAAGATCGATTCCCTGCTAGCCTTTGCTAGCCAACATAATCCTGACATCTTGGCAGTTGGTGAAACCTGGCTCACTCCCCCGGTTCCCGACCAGGCAATTGCCATCTCAGGATACAATGTCTTTAGGCTCGATTGCAAATCAGAAAGAGGAGGAGGTTGTGCCACGTACCTGAAAGACACTATCCTGGGCCATCTAACTGAACCAGCCCTTGCGGTCTGCCCTGGGCAGATTCTCCCCATCAGGATCCTACTAGGCACCCATAACAAGGCACTCACAGTTTTTATGGTATATATTCCTCCAAAGGAGCAGGATTCAGGCCTAAACACCATCTTGGACCTTGTCAGATCACAACCACCTGACTCTGAAACCATCCTGCTGGGAGACTTCAACATTAACTGGCTCTCGGCTGAGGCGGATACTTTCAAGGAATCTGTCCTATCGGCCAACCTAACACAGATGCTGGACTCCCCAACCAGAAAGAACTATAAAACAGGGACCAGTACCCTGCTCGACTGGATTCTAACTAGCTACCCTCTAGGATCTCAAACTCTGCCACCCTTCCTGATTGACTCAGTGATCACTCTCCCATCAGCTGTACCTGGTCTAACAAATTCCACAACCCCCCCCAAAATCATCTACAGCAGAGTCCTCCCCCATGGCCAGTTAACTCACCTCAAAGCCCACCTCCTCCAACAAGACTGGACTCCTACCTTCCTGGCATCAGATACAAACCTGGCTCTAGACCATTTTATCCACATTATTAATAAAGCCTATGACCTATTTGCACCCCTAAAGAAACACAAAGCTAAAACCCTCTGCAACCCGTGGATAACCGGAGACCTCCTCAAAAAGCTAAAATCCAGGGACTACCTCTGGGGGTTGGCTAGATCCACCGGGAAACAAGGCGACATCCAAAATTCTAAATGAGTACGCAATGACTGCACAAAAAACATCCAGTCCCAGAAACCTGACTACTACAAGAAAGTACTCACTGACTCCAGGAGTAATGGGACAGACTTTTGGAACAATCTAAATCAAATCTCTGGGAAGAAATCTAAATCCATGCCAGCTGTGCTAAAGGTAAATGGGAATACCACACTTGACCAAAAAATCATCGCTGATACTTTCAACACCGCTTTCACTAATCTTAGCAGTGTCCTTCCCCCTAACTTCTTTAATGATGATGACGCTCCCGAAACCCCCAACTCCTCAACTCTC
The DNA here is from genome assembly GCA_016271365.2 of Neoceratodus forsteri. NCBI lineage: Eukaryota > Metazoa > Chordata > Ceratodontiformes > Ceratodontidae > Neoceratodus > Neoceratodus forsteri. The sequence continues at coordinate 309,769,237 of CM028134.1, read as the reverse complement.
GGCAATCACTCTCCCTCCCTTCTACTTTAGAGTAGTCCATAAGAATGTTGTTCATAAGTACATCACCAAAGCCATCAGCAGATCCAGATCTAGCAATGATACACTCGACCTCAAGTTCCTGGCCCTCACCCTAGAAGAGGTGCTGGGGCCTCTTACCAAGATTTTTCACCTCTCCCTCTCACTCAGCCAGTTCCCAGAAAAATGGAAGTCAACCACTGTTACCCCAATCCACAAAAGTGGTGACAAGACTGACCATGGAAACTACCATCCGATCTCAATCCTGCTACCCCTCTCAAAGGCCCTGGAATGCATAGTATTGGACCAGCTTACCGAATACCTGGACAAGCACAGCATCCTCTGCAGGCAACAACATGGTTTCCGGAAAGGCCATAGCACTGCTTCCGCTTTACTTGAAGTCACTGGGGTAATCCACAGCTCCCTGGAAAAGGTCATCTCACTGGAGCAATCTGTATTGACCTAACCAAGGCTTTTGATACTGTCCACCACTGCTTTCTTCTTGCCCAGCTTCAAAAGGCTGGGCTTTCCCCCAATTCTATATCATGGTTCAAAAGCTACTTTGCAAATAGGACACAATGTGTAAAAATTGCGGATGTGCTCTCTGAAGCCAAACCTGTCTGCTCCGGTGTCCCTCAGGGATCCATCCTGGGACCACTCCTCTTCAGCCTATTTCTAAATACACTGCCAGCCTCCTGCTCCCAAAAAATTGTACTCTATACCAATGATGTGGTAATTCTAGCCTCACACCAGGACCCAAACCAGCTGCAAAGCAACCTCCAGCATTGCTTCTACACTATTGAGAACTGGTTCATTCAACACAAACTGATTCTCAATCAGAAAAAAACTAAGACCATGATCTTCAGTAGCTCCCATAATAAACATAAACTCCATCGCCTCTCCATATTTACCAGCCAAGGTGGCCTACTAGAAGAAGTCCAAACTTTTAAATACCTTGGGATCACCCTTGACCCGTACCTCTCCTACACAGACCACATCAACAATGTTGCCAGAGCTGCAATTCCAAACTAGGCCTGCCGTTCCACCTCAGGAGACATCTTCCCCTGCAGCCCTGGCTGCTGCCGTCCAGTGCACTATCATTGCCACCATTGACTATGGCCTCAACATCTACGGCTCAGCTATGGTTACTGCACTCATATGGGTAGCCACCTCCCTCAACAAGGCTTGTCGGCTTATTACTGGCGCTCAACGTTATACACACACCTGTGACCTCTACTCCCAAACCAGTTGGCTGCAACTTGACAAGCAAATTAAATACCAAACCTGCATAGTGACTAAGAAAATTCAGATGGGCCTCACCCCACCCAGTGTTGCTACTCTCCTGCAACCTATGAAAAGCAGCCTGTGCACCCGGGGGACCAAACCACAGCAGTTCCAAATCCCTTACTGCCGCACAACCCAAGGTCAAAGAGCTTTTGCCTACCGGGCTGCCAACTGACTAAATGGACTCTCTAGTGATATCACCACCGCCCCCATGCTTGGTGCCTTCAAAACCAGGCTCCACCACTCTCTCATTGCCGCCAACACATGTGACTGTAATGTCTAGCTACGAAAGCACTACAGGGTGGACTCCTGGATTATGAACAGATCACTTCATTGTGGCTCCCCTTACTCTGTCTACATCCACAAGAGCCTCAGCCTCCTAGCACTTGCTGACACCACCCTGCCCAACTACTGCACTTATAGTTTGTTCTCTGGCAATGCCCCCAGGCTGCATCCCCCCTTCCCTTCACCACCACTCCTCCTTTTCCTCCCTCTACCTCTCCTAATCTCCCTTGCTGCCCTCCTCACCCTTTCCCCCGGCCCACTTCCCTCTATCCCTTTCTCTTCTTTTCACTTCTTTCCTCCTCCCTTCATTAATGTTTGCCTCAATTTATGTTCCTCGTCTGCAATTTTGTTTGTACATTGATTTAATTGTGTTGCCTTAATGCTCTGTCTAATCTGTACCTCATGACGTGGAACCTTTGTAAAAGAGCCCTGGATCAAAGGTATTTGTAATCCTAGAACTCAATAAATAAAAAATAAAAATAAAATGTGTACCTTTTATGAGGATCTGTATGACTCTAGACGCCAGGTCAACCATTCTGGCTTGGACACAATCTTATCTGGCCTCCCTTTGCTTCAGCTGTCTGAAACCCACAAGCTTACTTTGGAAACCCCTTTATAAGTCCCTGAGATAGCCATGGCAATTGCCAGTTTGGCCTCGGGCAGTGATGGCATACCAGTGGCCTTTTACCAGCTCCTGTGTGACTTGGTTTCCTCTGTTCTCAGCAGGGTCTAAGCTGCTTCACATTGAAATTTCAAGTGCCAACTGACTATGAGAGAAGCGATCCTCACAGTCCTCACTAATGAGGGAAAATATACCAGCAGGGCAACAAGTTACAGGCCCATATGCCTGACCAATGCAGATGTCAAGAAACCGGTGAAAGCATTACCACTGGACATGGAGTTAATCCTTCCTTCCTTCCTTCCCTAGTCCTCTGACCATTTTAGAACCTTGCTCTCCCTTATAGAGGTTACTAATGCTGCCCCCACTCCATCAGCTGTGGTGGCAATACATTTTGAGATGGCGTTTCAAGTCGACAGAGTGTGGGTACTTGCATCTTAGCCTGAAAAAAGGCCTTCTGCCCCACTTTGGGTTGGATCTGAGCTTTGTACATACAACATAATGCTTGGATATTTACCAGCTCCATCCTATCACCAGCCTTCTGTGTGTTGCATGGCACCATGCCATGCAGCGTTGCCTGCTCCCAATATATCATTTGTCCTTACCATTGAACATCTGGTTCTGGACAGTAGACATTATAAGGCACTTGGGGGTCTGCAAGTGGGGGCATTGGAGCTCCAAACTAAGTTTTATACAGATGATTGCCCAGTTCTGCTGAATGATTCACCATCCAGTATTCTGTATCTCATCTCCTTCTGACCTTCAAGGAGCTCTCAGGGCTTAAAACCAATCTGTATAAAACCATGGTCATGCCTCTGAACCACCACTGTCGGACAGGGCCTATATAACAACTGGGATTAAAATGGTTGCTTAAAGGCCTTAAAGGAGAATTGCACTAAATGTATAAGTCATTTTTCCCAGTTGAATTTGTTTTTTTAAATACTTCTTCAAATTCTGTTATTACTTTAGCTATACAAACTTTTTAGTTATTCTAGTGGGTGTTTCTGATGGACATGCTGCTGGTAAGAACCATTTTAGAAATGCATGATGTATTTTATGTCCCTGTTTTTTTTTATTAACTTAGTATGCTTTATACTTCCAATGAAACCCTCTTTAGCCTCCATTCCCCATAATTGGACCCCTGGTGACCTCTACCTCAGTACCCCCTGGATTACCCCCCAGGGCTATCCTAGATCTAGTACTGACTAACAAAGAAGGGATCGCAGATCTCCAGGTAGAAGGTCACCTGGGGGGCCAGTGACCATCACATGGTATGGTTCAATTTGGCTACTACATCTAAATCATCCCATTCCAAGGCAAAAATATGGGACTTCAGAGGAGCTGACTTTGATAAGATGGCCAACAGAGTTAAGCTAGCCCTGGCAAAAAGAAACACAGGTGAGGAGGTACAGGCAAAGTGGGCAAGCATTAAGGATACAATACTTGAAGCAACATCCCATTGTGTTAGACAGAAAAGGAAGTGCAAAAGAAGAAGGAAAACACTTTGGTTCTCAAATACAGTAGCAGAAAAGGTCAGAGCCAAAAGGCTGGCCTTCAGAAAATATAAGGGAACACAGCGGGATGAAGATAGGGAGGCATACCAAACTGCCCTAAGGGAAGCAGGTAAGGCAGTAAGGCAGACAAAGTCCCAAACTGAGGAAACACTAGCACGAACAGTAAAAGAAGTGACAAGACTTTCTATAGATACATTAGTGAAAGGAGAAAGTCCAGAGGGGTATTGCTAGCTTAATGGAGAAAGGGAGCATGTGAGGAGGAGGACCCTGTAAAGGCATCTATCCTAAATAGATACTTTTGCTCAGTATTTACTGAAGAAGGTAGGGCAGGGCCCACAACTCAGCATCATGGACACAGGGGGAGGGAGGTGAGCACTACTCCTTCACAAAAGAAAGGTCCTTCAAGAGCTTGCTAAGCTCAGTGGATAAGGCAATTGGACCCGATGGCATACATCCCAGGGTACTTAAGGAGCTAAAGGAGGAACTAGCAGAGCCATTAGCAGAATTGTTTAGTGAGTCTCTGAGCACAGGAGAGGTCCCAGAAGACTGGAGAAGGGCTCTATGATCCCACCCACTAGAGTGGTAGCAGGGAGGAGGCGGGGAACTACAGACTGGTCAGTCTTACCTCAGTAGTGGGCAAGATTATGGAGGCACTCCTTAAGGAAGGATAGTGCAACACCTGGAATCCATAGGGCACAGGATCCAAGACAGCATGGGTTTACAAAGGAAGGTCCTGTCAAACTAATCTCATAGATTTATTTGACTGGGTAACCAGAGTGGTGGACCAAGGGGAGCAGTTGATGTCGCCTACCTTGACTTCAGCAAAGCTTTTGACACTGTTCCACATAGAAGATTGATAAATAAGCTAGGTAGGCTCGGGGTGGGTCAGAAGTTGGTCAACTGGGTGGCAAACTGGTTGACTGGCAGAAAACAGAGAGTGGTGGTAAATGGTATACAGTCAGAAGAGATGCAAGTCACAAGTTGGGTACCTCAGGGATCAGTCCTGGGGCCAGTCCTATTCAACATCTTCATTAGTGACCTCGCAGATGGACTAGAGGGTAAGGCTTGTCTGTTTGCAGATGACACCAAGATCTGCAACAGAGTAGATGATCCAGATGGGGTGGGCAGAATAAGAAGAGATCTGGATAAACTAGCAGAATGGTCAGAAGAGTGGCAACTGGGATTTAATGCAAAGAAGTGCAAAATCATGCACATAGGGAAGAGAAACCCTGAAGCCACTTATAGGCTGGGAGGAGTTGCTAGCAGTCACAAAGCAAGAAAGAGACTTGGCATCATCATCACTGATGACCTAAAATCATCCAAGCAGACCTCTAAAAGCAGTAGGTAAGGCTAGGGGTGTTAGGGTGTATTAGTAGGGTATCAATTGTCGTAAGAGGGAGGTAATAATCCTCTGTACAAGACATTGGTTAGGCCCCATCTGGAGTACTGTGCAGTATTGGAGGCCACACCTTCACAAGGACATTAACTAAATTGAGGCAGTCCAGAGAAGGCAACCAAAATGGTGCAGGGACTGCATCAGAAGACATATGAGGACAGATTAACGGAGCTCAATATGTATACCCTTGAGCAAAGGAGGAGAGAGGTGATATGATCGAGACATTTAAACACCTTAAGGGCATAAACAAGGTGAAAGAGTCTAACATGTTTAAATATAAGAAAATAGCAGGACAAGAGGACACAGCATGAGATTAGAGGAGGCGATTAAGGGGAATGTGAGGAAATTCTTTTTCACAGAAAGGGTGGTAGATGCATGGAATGGCTTACCACAAGAAGTGGTGGCTATGAATACAGTGCAGGGCTTCAAACAGGCATGGGATAGGCATAAGGGAGCAATACAAATGACTATGAATAGATAGGTCACTGACAGAGCAAAGGCCAATGGCACATTTATAAGGTAGAAAAAGAAATGGGCAGACTGGATGGGCCTTGCGGTCCTTATCTGCCGTCAACTTCTATGTTTCTATGTTTCTATGTAGTGTATCCCATGGTCACCCAGGAACATTGAACTGGAGTCACATTATCCCCCCTCAGGACTGAAGAGAGTGCAGTGGCCGCTCAATCCACCCCCCCCCGGCCAGCCCTTGAGTGTCCCAAGCTCATTCCCAAACCCAGGGTGCCAGCATTGTGGTGGTAAAGCTTTCCATTTCACCTTCATGCTAGCTTTATATTCCTGTTCTGTTCTTCTATTATTGGCACAATGCATCCATGTTCTACTACAGGACTTGGTGCTTCTTGGGGGCATAAACTACATCATACAGTTCTAAAATGGTACTTACCACCAGACTATAAAACATAAACACTCACTGAGCTTACCAAAAGGACTGGATAGATGGAATGTAGTGCCCCATAGTTGGGGGCACAACAGGAAAAAAAAAGGGTGCCCCAGGGCAGTATAGGCCATCTGCCAGTGTGTACCCACTCCCCTCCAGTAAGCAGCCGCTAGAAAAAATAAATAAAAAGTTTTGTTTCCTCACTGCCTGCTCCTTCACAGAACACCCCTCCCCTCAAGCAGGTAGCACAAGCTGGTGGCTAGTGACAGGTGCTCAGGTTCGAGAATTAGAACCCTGAGTGCTTTTGAAGAGGATCCAGCCATTTTTTTGCAGCCGCTCAGGCTGGCCACGGAGTGAGAGAGGGCACGGAAGTGCATCGGAGACTCTGCTTACCTGGCATATTGGAGCTATCCCAATGACTCCTCTGGTGCCTTTCCACTGGCCTGTGAAGAGGTCAGCAGTGTTCTGGCAATCCTGTTACACCGGTACCTGGCACAAAGAGTGCTCCATTTTGTTCATTTTTTTTCTCTGCCCTACCACATCATGATGAGAGCTGTCAGCCCTCCAGAGGCACCCTGCTGCCTCAGTCATCCACCTCCCTGCCTATCTTCCTACATGAAGCCCTCCATCTGCCTGCAGCACCTTCCGCCTGCCACAGCAGCTTCCTTCACCCCAGGTCGGGGTGGTGAGTTGGCGGCAGCACCAGTGCCAAGGTGTTGACCACCTGAAGTACATTTTTAAAGAAAGATAAATTGTTTTAAAGTACTCAGAGGGCTGTAAGAACACCTGAGCACTGTGGAGGGGGTGAGCCAGAAGGGCTCTGAAATATTAAAGTATTGGTTGGGGCTAGTGAAGCCCAGGGGAAGAGCCAGACATAGAAGTCCATAGCATTTTTATGAATATTCATAAAAGGGGCAGATGGAAGGTGGGGCAAGCCTTGGGTGACTGACAGCAAGACTGTAGTATGCCCACAGTATTTAAAGGGGCAGCATAGGCCCTAGTATTTAAAGGGGCATCACAGGCCCACTACAGGTTTGAGGTGGGCCAGTAAATCAAGCTCCACAATGCTTAAAGGGGGCCTGATAGAAAGGGGCCCAGCAAAAAGGCCCATAAAGGATAGAGGGGCCCAGTGATAAAGAGGGCAAGGAAGACCAAGGGAAAAGAGGTCATTGTGCTCAGGGTGTTCAGGTGCGGCCAGATCCTAATAAAAAATGGACCCACAAGTGTGGGGGGTCAGAGCAAGGGATGCTTAGCATACCACTGCTATTGAATGACTGTCAGCTGATAAACTGTGTATTGATTAGTACCTGAAATGTTGTGTGGATTGCGAAGTGCCAAAACTCTGTGACTACTGGGATTGTGGTTATTTGCCTATGCTACGAATATTTGCCCTAGACCTTGGTTATTTGCCCCTGCTATGAATAATTTCCCCAGATTCAAGCAGTTTACTCCTGCTCCTGGCAAATTGCACCAGCAACAACCAAATGCCTTGGTGCAGTGAAAAGTGTATTCACCAGTGTTCATAATTCCAATTGAATGTACATGGACTCAATCTTCTGCTGCAACACCCCTGGTGGGGTTATTCACAGCTGATTCTTCATCAAAGCAATCTTTAGCCAGTGGAGAACTTTACAGCATCTCCCTTCCCTGTCGTCCGTCATTGGTTGAGGTCGAAATTACCCGGTGTGAGTCGCAGCTGCTGCCTCCTGGTTTACTTGTGGTTCAGTCAGTCTAGAAGTGGATCGTCCTGAAAGAAGCCTCATCCATCACTCCCAGTCGTTCACCAAAAGATGAGTCCGATGTGGCCAGTGTGTGTCCACATCTGCCGGTTGATTGTTTTTTCTGGTTCTGGACAGTACAGGGCTCTGATCTTCACCCTGCATCCTACTCTTCCTGCTTATTTCACCCTGCTTGCACCATATTGTCTTCCAGGTTTCAGCTTGATCTTGATGGCCCTCCTGTGGATCCTTTACCAAAGACACTTCAACGTGCCTTCATCCTTGGCAATCCTTGGAAGTGGATTCGATGCCAAGTCTTTGTTCCTTCATCCTTGGCAGCTCTGGTTAAGGGTTTGTGCTAGGGAACTTCAGTCAGTCTTTGTTTCTTCATCCTTGGTAGCCCTGGTCGAGGGTTTGTGCCAGGGAGATTGCAATGGATCTTCACCCTTGGCAATCCTTTCAAGTGGATTCAGCACCATTTCTTTGTTCCTTTATCCTTGACAGCCCTGGTAGAGGGTTTGTGCCAGGGAAAAGTTCAGCATCTTATGCTAAAGTATTCAGGCAACCTGAAAGAGTGGGTTGGCCGAATAACCAGGATCTGTTTAGAAATCTCTCACATCCCCTCCAATCTCTCATGGGTATAGCTTGGTGCCAAGCAGGAGCCTTGTTTTCCCTTTTACCCCATTGCTACACCATTCTTCAGTTGTGCACACAAAGACAGCAAGAAAAGTTGGAGTTCCATTAACAGCAACAGACTTCAGTGGTGGTTTTTCCACTTAGCACCTCAGGGTTGGGATAGAGTGTTTATACAGCCTGCATAGCAGTTATATAGCATGTAGAGCTATTTATAGAGTTTTAGACACTTTAGAGTTTGCATTATATAGTAGTATGTTATTTACTACTGCCTAGAAATCCACAATGCTGTCCATACTCCCTGTTGTTTTTGTTGTTAGTATTTTCTTGTATGACCATGTCCTCCTTCCCCTCCTGTCAAATAAACAACTTTACTTCATCCGACCTCTGTGTGATACTCCTGCCTCTCCTTGATGGGTGATTTCATCCACCCAACCCCATTCGAACCTTCAGCTGCCCCTTGCCATCCCACCTGCTGAGGGTGCTGCTGGTAGTGAGACAGTTCCATTCACCACTCAAAGCAAAGAAATCCAAGGTCTACTAGTACAGCACCATTACAAAACTTGGCATAGTCGACAGAATATAGGAAATGTTTTGAGGAGTACAAAGCCGGAGAAGACACACAGCAAGATGTCACTGGGAATGGAAAGCAGTATCAGATCATGTAGAGGAGTTGGAGAAGGTCCAGGTCAGGTGCACCCATCACCTTTATCCATGCCATATTACTTAGGAGCACCCTGGCTTCCGCTGTATACTGGGGAGCAAGATAGTAAAGACTCCAGTAGGTTAGACGAGTTTTGCTCCAGGATGCAGCCCATGTTCTGACTGTATCAGATTCCTGAAGACCAAAATATAGAGATACTGATTGGGCAGTTGAGAGGAGTTGCCCATCGTGAGGTCCGTTCCTGGCCGGAAAGGGAGAGTCATTGCTGACTAGATCTTGTGTCACTTGCAGTACACGTTTGACATACAAACTACCTCTGACCTAAAGTTGCAGTTCTTGTCATGCACTCAAGGCCCCAGGAAACGCTATGGGAGTATACCTTAAGTCTGCAGGAGGCACTGACAGCCATTGAGAAGATCGACCCAAGGGAGGTCCTGGATCCTGATTGACCCTTGACGAAGAAGTTCACAGAGGGAGTGAATAGAGAGTCCATAAAAAGAGAGCTCCATTTGCTAAATCGGCAAGATCCCAATGCTCATTTCTGAAATGTTAAAGAAAAAGTCATAAGGATGTGGGAATCCAGAAGGACGGGAAAGGAAGTGGCAGCCTGTCAACAGAAGATGATGCCCCAGAATGTGGCATGGCTGGAATACCCCAATGAATGCTTGGTACGGTAGAATCTGTAGCAGCTGGAGGCATGTTCAGAAAGGCTACTTCACCCAAGGTCCAAGTATGAGGGACCATCATGGGGAAGTTACCTGAGCTACTTTCCAGACTCCGACAGGGCATAGATCCAGCAGACTCGGCCCTATGCACTTCACCAGAAAGTGAAACAGAATCTAAGCCAGAAATGGATGGAACAGATTGCAGCTCTTACCCTTAAAATGACCGAAGTCTGAAGTCTGCCAGGAGATGCAGGACTTTAAAGATGGTTGGAAGAGAGGGCTCTTTACAGAACAGCCAGAAAGAGGAAGAAATTGCCTGACTGATATGTTTGATAGCCAGAGGAGACCCATCTGCAGAAGGCAGGATGTTGATGGACACGAGCAACAGCGAGTCCTTAGGAAAACTGACAGACAAAAGACCGAAAGGGAAAGATGGCAGCTATATAAAGACTCCCGGAGAGAAATTGAAAGAATCAATCACAGCAATGCAGCAATAAGAGTGCACTTGAGAAGCCAACCAGAATGGCAAGCTAAGGAACTTTTACGTGATAGAATGGAACTGGAGTGAGAATGCGAATTCATCAGGGAGATTCTCCAGTAACAAGAAAGAAAGGTCAAAGAACAAACCACATGGCTCCTCCAGAATGAAAGAGAGAAGGAAGAGATTCACCAAGAAGTTAAGGAACTTCATTGCATGGTTGAGGATTGGCAGAGAAAACAAATATAGCCACGTAAGATATCACCGGAAACCAAGTACCTCCAGCAGAATGACACCCAGTCTTGAAGAAAGTCAGATCACCTCACCTCTGGAATGCAATCCAAGAGTAAAATGGTCGTCAGCCAAACAGAACCTGAGACGATGACTGAACAAAAAGAATGTGTTTACCCTTGGGGATCAAAGAAATTGGAAGGTGCTAAATCACAAAGCATCTCCTTGTCTGTGGGAGAACGTGTCATGGTGAAGAGAACCAACCAAGGGAACAAGTCACTTTCAGAATGGGAACCACAGCCTTATGTTGTTGTAGCAATTCCATACCCGGACCTCAAAGTGTACAAGATCCAGGTGAAAAATGGGAAGAGACTTGAAAAATTAGTACATCGAAGTCGACTCAGACCCTGTATACTTCAAGGAACTGTGGAAGAAAGGATTGACTTAGCACCAAAGGAGTGGCAGGAGCATACCATGGATGGATCCACTGACATAGGGTCCCCAATGCAGTGATGTGTGGATCCCTGGGTTCATGTATCCCATATGAACCTGTCCTACTGTCCAGTTACTGAGCCCACAGCAAACCATAAGCCTGTAGATTTCCAGGAGGTACAGTGTGTTTCTGCTGATACCATGGTTCCCCAGATCTGAAGGTCACAGAGGTCCAATTTTGATGTTCCCTGAAAAGATACACGATAGAAGCCCTTCAGATAGAACCTGCTCTTGTACAACAGCATAGTCAATTTACAGCAGACATGGTCATTTAAATTTTAAGAATCTATTTAGAGTTATAGACTTCATTTAGAGTTAAAGAATTTGTAGAGTTAAGATAACAGTCTTAGAGTTTAAAAGTTATAAAAGCAATCAAGATATTTGTATAACTGATAGATATTGTGCTGGTGGTATAAAAAGAACATTTTGGGGATACATGGGGACATGTATCATTTGGCAAGCCTGAGTCTGTGGTACCTCAAAGTTGGGAGCACAACAGAAAAAAAAAGAGGGTGCCCCAAGGCACTATAGGGCCCCTGCCAGTGTGTCCCCACGCCCCTCCAGTAAGCAGCTACTAAAAAACCAAAAAAAAAGTTTTGTTTCCTCGCTGCGTGCTCCTTCACAGAACCCCCCCCCAAGCAGGCAGCACGAGCTGGTGTCTAGTGGCAGGTGCTCAGGGTTCATGAACCCGAAGCACTTTTCAACAGGATACAGGATTCAACAAATTGCCCTGGGTGGAGATATCCAGACTAGATCAGATTACTATAAGTTACTGGAGGCTGCAATTTTTAAAGACACAAAGCACATTTTCTGGAGTTGGAAGGACACTACTGCTTTAGTCAACTGAGAGCTGTGTGAGAAATTCTATATTGCACTTGATATCTGCAACAAACGTGCACTTTTGCTTAATTCTATGGGAGGTGAAACTAACTACCCTTGGTAATTGCTTTTTATTCACATATTTATTTAGTGTTTAACCAAGAAGGGGCTTGCAAACTCTGTTTATCTTGTTAGTAACTGGAAGGATTTAAAACTGCATTTGGGTAGGTCCTTGGGTAGCTAGATTGTCTACTAGGATTTTCTGACAGTTAAACTATTTTTAAATGAATTACAGGTGGCTAAGGAGTTGGAATAGAAACTTGCAAACTCTGCTTATCTTGGAAGTAACTTCATAAGTGTTTGAATACTGCATTTTGGTTGTCCCTTGGGGGTAGCTGGATTGACTACTAGGATTTTGGGACAGAAAACTATTTTTAAATCATTTACTGGTGCGTAGGAGTTTGTGATAGTTAAACTATTTTTAACAAAGTTACTGTGGTCAAGGAGTGGTCATAGAAAAACCTGCAGTGTGAAACAGGAAAAGACAGTCTTTCAAGCAACAGAGGGAGGTGGATCTAGGTTTACGTTTGTTTGTTACAATTCTTAACATTTTCAGTGCAGGAAGAGTTTAAAGCACAGTTGACTTATTTTTGGGGCTGACAGCTTTCAGAGCACAAACCACCAGGCCTGTTTTGGGGCTGGGGAGGTTTACCTGTGTCTGACTTGGATGTGTGGATTTTTCTCTGTTTAATTACCAGGGTATTTTCTCGGTCAAATTGTTGTGTAGGGCATCTTGCTGACAGAAAGGCACTCATTGCAGCAGTGGGTCAGAGCTTTTAGCCTACTGTTTTGTGAGGGCACGGTTTAGGCCCAACCTTCCCACCCTCACCCCACCCACCCTGGAAATAGTTCCTTTATACCTGGGGTTCTGACATCATTTCCTCAAGAGTGCAAGGTGCATATCACTGTCATATCCTCTCTAGCACACTGCACTGACAATATAAGCATACACATTGTATAATATAAATATATATATATATATATATATATATATTACAAACCAATCACACACACACACAAAAATGTAGGAGTAGTGCAATGTAATGGCCGTGGGGCAGCAGTCTTCTGGGAGTCTTTCTGGAGGCTGAGATGCTGCCCTATTTGCAGACAACTTTCTGCCCTGAGGGAGGAAGTTGCCCGTCTTCAGGCCACACTGGACAGTAGTAAAGAGACCTTCCCCCAGGCCACACTGTATGGTAGGAAGGGAACCTCCCCCATCAGGGAGCACCAGAGCCACCAACACTACCTCAGAGGTTGCGAAGAAAGCACAGCAGTTGGACCACAGTGGGCTCAGGGAGGGTGAGGATGGTGTAACAGAGGCACACCCAGTCAGTTGTTCCACACTACAATCCATACACCATTCTGGGGGAGCATAGCTCCCCTATGGATGCACCTGCAGGAAGATTAAGAGGCTGAGGTGACCTGTCTGAGGGAGGCCCACAGGAAGGAGGCAGAGGACACCACAAGGAAAGGAAGCAGCTCCTGTGGGGGACCTCAATATTAGGGGATAGAACTGGGGAGCAGGGAAAACTGAAGTAAGGTGCCTGCCTGGTGCCATGGGTTGGAGAGACAGGAAGCGCATCCTCAGGATCATGAGAACAGCTGCACGGGAATCTGAGCTGGACGTCATTGTCCACCTAGGAACAAATGACTTGGCTAATCATGAGATTAGAGCAGTGCAGAAGGACTTTGTAGAATTGGGGAGGGGCCTAAGACAAGTAGTACACACAATATCCTTCGCTGAGGTGCTGCCTGTCAATGGCATGAGTGAGGTGAGGGTACTTTGCACCATGCAGTTTAATGAATGGTTGAAAAAATGGTGTGGGGCACAGGGGTTTGGCTTCATTGGGGACTGGGGTTCCACCTGAGGGACACCAGCCTATACTGGAAGGATGGTCTGCATCTGTCCAGGAAGGAACAAGTCTTTTGAGCAATCAGTTTAAATGCTTCATTGGCAAGCTTTAAACTAGTCAAGGGGAGGCACTGATAAACAGCAGGAAAATCCCAGCCTCTCCCTACAAAACAGGGTACTAAATGAGAAAAAGACCGAGGTAGACAGGTCAGTGGGGGATGCTGCAAAAGAAGGTAAAGCCATCAAAAAATGGAGAGCAATGAGTACCAATGCCCGTAGTCTGAGTAACAAGCTTCCTGAATTAGTGGCCTTGATGGAGGAGGAACATCTGGATATCGTGGCAGTCACAGAAACATGGTACACACAAAACCATGACTGGGACATAAACATACCAGGATACACTATCTACAGGAGGGACAGGGAGGGTAAAAGAGGAGGAGGAGTAGCTCTTTACATAAGGGAAGGAATCAAGGCAACAGAACAAAAGGGAAAACAGGGAGGAGAAGAAGCACTGTGGGTAAATTTGGAGACTGGCAATGGCACCACAATCCGCACAGGGGTTGTATACAGACACCCTTCTCAGGGGGAGGAAATGGACAAGGAAATGATAGAAAGAACACTTAGAATGGCAGAAAAAGGGGAGATATTGCTGATGGGTGATCTGAATATGCCATATGTTAACTGGAATGCAGTTGCAGCAGCCACTTCAAAGAGTGGGTTATTCTAGATGCCCTAAGGCATGCCTTAGACAACTAGTATTGGAGCCCACTTGAGAGGGAGCAATCTTAGACCTGGTTCTCTCAAATGGAGATGAAGAGAGGATCACAGATGTAGAAGTGGGTAGCCATCTGGGAACTAGCAACCATCGAACAGCAGGTTCACAATAAACACAGCAATAGAGTCAAGCCATACAAAGGCAAAAGTACTGGACTTTAGGAGGGCTGACTTTGCCAAAATGGGTGAGTGCCTAAGGAATGCACTAGCAAATGGGCAGGAAGGAGGGGTGGAAGAACAATGGGGAATAATAAAAACTGCCATCACAGAGCTAGCAAGCCTTTGTGTGAAGCAAATTTACAAAACGAAAGGATGTAAGAAACCACTATGGTTCTCAAAGGAAGTGGCAGTGACGGTTCAAGAGAAAAAGAAAGCATTCAGGAAGTACAAGGAATCACAGTAGGAGCAGGACAGGGAACTGTATCAGTTAAAGCAAAAGGAAGCTGGGAAGGCAGTCAGAACAGCAAAGGCCCAAACCGAGGAAAAGATAGCCAACTCTGTTAAGAAGGGGGATAAAACCTTTTATAGGTACATCAGGGAGCAAAGAAAGACCAAGGGAGGGATAGTGAGGCTTAATAAAGAGGATGGAGGGTGGGAAGAGGGTGACTGTGAAAAGGCAGAGATACTAAACAAATATTTTTGCTCAGTATTTACAAAGGAAGTGGGGGAGGTACCTAAAACAAACAGTAGAAACACTCTGGATACAGAAGTTGATACCAGCCCATTTACAGAAGAAAGGGTTCTGAAAGAACTCTTAAAACTGAAGGTGGACAAAGCAATAGGGCCTGATGGGATTCATCCCAGAATTCTAAAATATAAGGGTAGAACTAGTGACACCACTGACTATCCTCTTTAACAAATCATGGGAGGATGGGGTGGTACCCGAGGACTGGAGAAGGGCAGATGTGATTCCCCTTCACAAAAGTGGGAGCAAGGCAGAAGCAGAAAACTACAGACCTGTTAGTTTAATCTCAGTGGTAGGGAAAATGTTGAATCACTTCTGAAGGAAAGAATTGTTGAGTATCTAGAAGCCAGAGGGGCTCAGGACCCAAGGCAGCATGGATTCACAGCGGGAAGGTCATGCCAGACAAATCTGATAGATTTCTTTGACTGGGTGACCAAAGTAGTAGATCAGGGAGGGGCTGTGGACATGACCTACCTAGACTTTAGCAAGGCATTTGACACAGTCCCACACAAAAGATTAATATACAAGTTAGCCAGCTTGGGAGTGGGTTCCAAGATGACAGCCTGGGTAAAGAATTGGCTGGAGAATAGGACACAGAGAGTAATAGTAAATACAGTCCACTCTGAAGAAAGGGGGGTTACTAGTGGGGTACCACAGGGTTCAGTATTAGGACCGGTCCTCTTCAATGTCTTTATAAGCGATATTGCAGAGGGACTGGAAGGAAAAGTATGTCTCTTTGCAGATGACACAAAGATCTGCAACAGAGTTGATGCACAAGGTGGGGTGGAAAGGATGAGAAGGGACTTGGCAAGGTTAGAGGAATGGTCAAATGTATGGCAGCTTAGATTCAATGCTAAGAAGTGCAAGGTAATGCACCTGGGAAACAAAAACCAGGGGAAGAGTACACAATGGGGGGTGAGATACTAACAACAACAAAAATGGAAAGGGACCTGGGGGTAGTCATATCAGATGACCTAAAGGTGGGCAAGCAATGTAAGAGGGCAGCAAGGAGGGCTGGGGGGATACTGGGATGCATAGGGAGAGGCGTCACCAGCAGAAAACAGGAAGTTATTATCCCTCTGTACAGACAGTTGGTGAGACCCCATCTGGAGTACTGCGTGCAGTTCTGGAGACCCAATCTCCGCAAGGATATAGACAGGATGGAGGCTGTCCAGAGGAGGGCAACTAAAATGGTGCAGGGCCTGCACCGGAAGACATATGAAGAGAGACTTAAGGAGCTGAATATGTATAGCCTCGAGGAAAGGAGAGAGAGGGGGGACATGATGGAAACTTTCAAGTATCTCAAGGGAATCAACAAAGTCCAAGAGGGTAGCATCTTTCAAAAAAAGAGGTGTGCAAGAACAAGGGGGCACAATTTGAAGATAGAAGGGGGGCGGCTCAGAGGTAATTTAAGGAAGTATTTTTCAGAGAGGGTTGTGGATGCATGGAATGGCCTTCGGAGGAAGGTTGTGGAGTCAAAACAGTGGTGGAATTCAAGCATGCATGGGACAGTCATGAAAAGCAATTCTAGGGGGTGGGGTAGGAAGAAGTAGGCTGCTGGTTAACTAGGATCTGCAGCTTATCCAATAGGTAGGGAAATGGGCAGACTGGGTGGGCCAAGCGGTCCTTACCTGCTGTCAAAATCTATGTTTCTATGTTTCTACAGCATTTTTTTGCAGCAGTTCTGGCTGGCCGTGGAGTAGAAGAGGGCACAGGAGTGCATCAGGGACTCTGCATACATGGCATATTGAAGTGGTCCCGATGACTCTTCTGGTGCATCTCTTCTGGCTAGAGAAGAAGTCGGCAGTGTCCTGACAATCCTGTTGCCAGTGCCTGGCACGAAGAGTGCTCAGTTTTGTTCATTTTTTTTTCTCTTCCCTGCCACATTGCGATGAAAGCTGTCAGCCCTCCAGAGGCCCCCTGCTGCCTTAGTCATCCACCTCCCTGCCTGTCTTCCTCCTTGCAGCCCTCCCTCTGCCTGTAGCACCTCCAGCCTCCCACAGCAGCTGCCTTTACCCCGGGCCGGGGCGGTGAGTTGGCAGCAGCACCAGTGACAAGGTGCTGACTGCCTGAAGTCCATTTTTAAAGAAAGATAAATTGTTTTAAAGTGCTCAGGGTGCTGTAAGAAAGGCTGAGCACCATGGAGGGGGTGGGCATGAAGGGCTCTGAAATATTGAAATATTGGCTGGGGCTAGCGATGCCCATGGGATAGGCCAGACATAGAGGCCTATAGCAGTTTTATGAATATTCATAAAGGGGGCAGATGGAAGGTGGGGCAAGCCTTGGGTGACTGACAGCAAGGCTGTAGTAGGCCCACAGTATTTAAAGGGGAAGCATAGGCCCTAGTATTTAAAGGGGCATCACAGGCCCACTATAGGTTTGAGAGGTGCAGCCAGTAAAGCAAGCCCCACAGTGCTTAAAGGGGGCCTGATAGAAAGGGGCCCAGCAAAAAGGTCCACAGTTAAAGGGGCCCAGCAAAAAGGCCAGATCCTTGTAAAAAAGGGACCCACAAGTGTGGATGGTCAGAGCAAGGGCGTTTAGCACACCACTGCTATTGAACAACTGTCAGCTGATAAACTGTGTGTTGCATAGTATCTGAAATGTTGTGTGGATTGTGAAGAACCAAAACTCTATGATTACTGGGACTGTGGTTATTTGCCCCTGCTATGAACAATTGTCCTAGACTTTAGTTATTTGCCCTGCTATGAACAGTTGCCCTAGACTTTGGTTATTTGCCCCACACGAACAATTGCCATGGATTCCAGCAGTTTGCCCTGCTTCTGGCAAATTGCACCAGCAACAACCAAACACCTTGATGCAGTGAAAAGTGTATTCACCAGTGTCCATAGTGCAAACTGAATGCACACGGACTCAGTCTTCTGCTGTAACACCCCTGGTGGAGTTGTTCACAGCTGATACTTCACCGAAGCAGTCTTCAGCCAGCGAAGAACTTCACAGCATCTCCCTTCCCTGTCATCCGTAATTGATCGAAGTTGACATTAACTGGTGTGAGTCATGGCCACCAACTCCTGGTTTCCTTGTGGTTCAGTCAGTCTGGAAGTGGAATGTCCTGGTAGAAACTTTGTTCACCAAAAGTCAAGTCCGACGTGGCCAGTGTCTGTCCGCATCTGCCGTTTTTTTGTTTTTTCTGGTTCTGGACAGAACAGGGCTCTGATCTTCACCCTGCATCCTACTCTTCCTGCTTGTTTTGCCCTGTTTGCACCATGTTGTCTTCTGGGTTTCACCTTGATCTTGGTGGTCCTCCTGTGGATCCTTTGCCAAAGCAGGTTCAACTTGCCTTCATCCTTGGCAATCCTTGCAAGTGGATTCAAGGGCAAGTCTTTGTTCCTTTATCCTTGGCAGCCCTGGTTGAGGGTTTGTGCTGGGGAACTTCAGTCAGTCTACATCTCTTCATTCTTTGGAGCCCTGGTCAAGGGTTTGTGCCAGGGAGATTGTAGTGATCTTCATCCTTGGCAATCCTTTCAAGTGAATTCAATGCAAAGTCTGTTTTCCTTTATCCTTGGCAGCCCTAGTCAAGGTTTTGTGACAGGAAAGAGTTCAGCATCTTATGCTAAAGTATTCCGGCAACCTTAGAGAGTGGGTTGGCTGAAGAACCAGGGTCTGTTTAAAAATCTCTCACATCTTCTCCAACCTTCCATACGTGCAGCTTGGTGCCAAGCAGGAGCCCTGTTTTCACTTTTATCTCATTGCTACACCATTCTTCTGTTGTGAGCACGAAGAAGGCAAGAAAAGTTGGACTTCCATTAACAGCACAGACTTTTAGCAGTGATTTTTCCACTTAGCACCTCAGGGATGGGAGAGAGTGTTCATACAGCATGTAGAGATGTTTATAGAGTTGCAGACATTTCATAGTTTGCATTATATAGTTGTATGTTATTTGTTACTGCCTATATATCCACAATGCTGTCCACACTCCCTGTTGTTTCTGTTGTTAGTATTTTCTTCTATGACCATGTCCTCCTTCCCCGCCTGTCAAATAAACATCTTTGCTTCATCTGCCCTCTGTGTATGACTCATTCTTTTCCTTGTCAGGTGATTCCATCCACCCACCCCCATTCGAACTTTCAGTGGCTCCTCACCATCCCACCTTCTGAGGGTGCTGCTGGTGCTGCTGGTAGTGAGACACTTCCATCCACCACTTGGAGCGAAGAAACCCAAGGTCTACCAGTACAGCACCATTATAGGAACAATAAAAAGTCTTTAACCAGTACTTAAACTATTCATATGGGGAAAATGAGTCACAGGTTCAGCACAGTTCTCCTTTAAATATCTAGAACTCTGGATATCCCAGACATCTCCAAGGTAATTTCCCCGAAAATAATCCCAATACTGCAAATTCTCCAAGAGGAGTGTGGCAGATGCAGACCACTCCATTAATATAAATCCTGCAAGATTTCCACTCTAAAAATGATAAAGACCCTCATAATTCCCATTGTAGTACCAACTAGAGCTATGCAGAATATAAAATTCCACTCCAAAGTTCCACAGAATTTCACAACAATTTTAAATGTCAGTTATTTCCCTATCATTTTAAAAGTACATGTCCAAATAACCCCAACATGAAACATAAACAGTACATCATGACTTACAAGAGTGTACCAAATTACAGAGCTGTGGATCAAAACAGGGCAGAGTTATGGGTGGCCAAACATTTAATCAAAATTTAATTTTCAGTTATTTTGAGACAATTTTAAAATTTCTTATCCAAATTTCTCCACAATATCAGGACTTAGAGAAGCACACATAATGTGTATATGTACCATGTTTTAAGTCTCATGCTTTAATGGGAACCGATTATAGGTAGCCAAATATTTTGCCAAACTTTGGATTTCTGTAATTTTAGTATAATTTTGAAAGTATTCATTGAAATGTTACATCACTTAACAGGTATACAGACTATCACTACATTTGTATATGCACATATTTTCAGATTTCTAACCTTTAATGGGACTGAGTTATAGCCTGCCAAACATATTGCCAAAATTTAAATTTCAGTTAGTTCCCTCTAATTTTAATACTACTGTACATATCCAAATTTAACCAGAGTTGAAACATTTAAACTACTATACAACATGGCCATTTCTGAAAAAGTTCATATTTTCAGTTTTAATGGGATTGAATTAAAAGTAGTCAAACTTTCACAACATTTAAAAATTTAATTCTGCAAAGATGTAAACTACAAACTTATAAACCCCAGATACTTTAAAACTAGAGAATGCAATACCATTAAATTTGGTCGATTCGTAGACCTTACAAGCAGACTGTGCATGCCAATTTTATTAGTTGCTTGCTGCAAGAAACTGCAAAATAAATGTGTACTTAAAGTCAAATCCCATAAGTCTTTGTGAAAATGAAGAATTTCATGAAAAATTCCATAGAACTGGAATTTTCTAATTTCACTCAGCCTTATCTGGAGATGCTAATTAAAGGACAGGGGTATAAGAGGCAGGTAGTGCAGAGTTTCACAAGGTTATGGAGTTAGATGCACAGTTTCACCAAGAAATGGACAGTTGAGCTGGGTAGCACAACAGTGGTAGACCCCCAGGTTGGAGCAAGAAAGCACTGAGTGTCAACAATTCCAACCTGAATGCAGAATATTTAAGGATCACATCCAGTAAATTTATAATCTGGAGAGCCTGGTGCATATGCAAGGCTAGGACGTAGAGGTACTCAAAAATATGTAGCTGGGGAAGACAATGTCTTGGGAAGCAGGAAGAAAGAATTCTGGCTATTCCTACAGAGTAGGTCGATAAGAAAAGGAGTAGGTGACTCACGTTTTAAGGGAGTTTGTCACAGTAAAGAACAAAGAGGATATCAATGGTATCAGTAGTTCTACTGAGTCAATCTGACTATGCCAAAAGAAAGGGGGGGTAGTCACCCAGAGAGGAACAGCAGGACTGCAAAAAGTTCAGCCAAGCTTATCAAATGAAGTAGTGCTATGTGCATTGTTAATGTTACATTTCACAAAATTCTGGATGCTTCATCTACAGCATATGCTATTATAAATATGTGAGAAAATGTTACTAATCATTTTTTTTCTTCTGCAAAATTAAAACTGCTTAACCAATTTATCCAGTTGTGTTAGACAACAAGACACACTGACTATGGATTTGCATGTCAAATGTTTACTCTATGCATGAAAGAGCAGAGAAGTTACAAACATCCACATTTTTGATAGGTTTCACAAAGTTTTGCAAATATTTACATAGTACATTTTTGAACCCCTGCAACTTAAAAAGCTCTTATCTAATTCTGTCCATATTTATATAATTCTATAAGCATTACAAAAAGGTTATCCATATTAATTTACATGCCTAGCTCCAAAGGTGCCTGAGTTATATTCAGATGAAATGTTTTCATGAAATTTCCTGAAAAAAATTAAATGACAGATGTTTCAGCATATGTAATTTTGAGATGATGCATCATATTGTCATGAAATCTGCCATATTGCTAGAACACCTGTCATCAAGACATAATGCCAAATTTAAGATCCATGACCCAATAGACGGTATATGCAGATAAAAATATTCATGAAAGTTTGCACAAACAATAAAATGACAATATTTGAGCACCTATCATTTTGAACCTATCTATCCACATTTCATGATATTTAGCAAGTTAGTGGCCAGTGACCCAAAGAGTACACAGCCTAAATTTCAGAGCTCTAGCTTGAACAGAGGCTGAGTGAAAACCAAATTACTACGTTTTAAACATTCTACAAAATTCCGATGAAATTCCATGAAATTACACGGCATCTTGCAAACATTCATCAAACTTCCACTGATTAGGAATTTTTACCATTCTGCACAGCTCTAGTACCAACTTAACTATAGAAATCCCCTTAAAATGGTTCCAACAGACTGATAGGAGACTTTGTGTCGGAAGGAAAGCCCCCTTACAATGGTAGGAATAAATTGCAAGTTAACTGGAAGAAGGGTGACTTGACTCAACAGTGGTTCCATGTCTACTGTATAGCCTTTTGAGGGGTATAGAGGCTTTGTTAGTTGGAACCCCCACTTTGATGCCTCAGCCCTCTGGATTACCCTGGAAAGGGCTCTACTGCTAGTTCTCCCACCATTCGTCTTTCTGTATAGCTATCCCACAAGGCAGTGGGTGGATTATCCATCATATTCTTCTCAATCAAAGCCTGGAAGAAGCTTAGCTCTCTGATGAAGACTTCTGTAGCCCCCTGGAAACTTACTTCACTGTGGCAGACCCTCATGCTCCATGTTGGGGGGGAACTCAGTGCACTGGCAAATATAGGAGAAACAGGGGCTAAGACAGGTGAAGGACCTACACAATAGTTTGCAAAACATGGACTCCTTTAACACCCTGCAGAAGAAATTTTTCCTCCCCCCTACTGATTTCTGAAGGTACTTGCAAATTTTTAACCTAGTAAACCCCTTTACTTAAAGAGCAGTCCTCTCATACCACATCATTCGGCTCTTGTTTACTTTCCTTCTTGTTAATGATGGTGAGAGGTAAAGCAAAGAAAATATATAAATCTATGCTTGAAATAATTACAGACCCTACTCTCTGTGTTAAATCCAAGTAGGAGGGATTCCTCCAGATCACATTCTCAGAAAAGGAACGGTCTAGGTTGTGGAAGTTGATCCATATGATACTGTCCTGACAGTAGGAGTCTACTAATCTAGAACAAAGTAATGGACTACTGGGGCCCGATTCCAGAATGGTTACGCATCTCACAAAGTAACTTGCACCAAACAAAATGGAGCAAGTAGCACTTTGTGCCATGCATAATGACATTCGGTATTCCTAAAGGCAGCCTTCGACATGTTGCAGGCTGCCTGCACCAAATTTGTCCTAAGCCACTAGGTACACAATAAACCCCCTACAACATGGCTCAAGGAGGTTTATGGCAGCAGTTATGCCCTATTCCGAGAGGGTGGCTGTTGGAACAGCACGTGTGCTATTCCAAGACAAACCCCGGAAGACATTGGTATAAGTACAGTTAGACCAGCTATAAGCTGGTCTACATGTACTGTATGCCCACTGGGGGTGCACCACTGTGCCATGTGTACCCAACAGCCACCCCCATGGTACCACATAAGCCTTCCCACCCATCTCCCAGCAGCAACTGCCTGTAAAGCCCTCTGTGGGCTGCTGGCACCCCCGAGCCCTGATCCCCATGATTTGCCTCTCAGGGTAGATCATGTCTGCCCCCCATACCCAAGTAGTGCCCAGCAGGGCAGATCATGTCCCCACCATCCACAAGCCCTGATCTGAGACCACCAGCAGCTGCTGATATCATAACAATTGTGCCACTTATTCTCTGGTAGTCTAGTGGCCACCCATCCAGCAGTGCCAGTTCAACCCCACACCCCAACCTTTTCCCAGTCAGCAACTGGCACAACCCACCTCTCACCTCCACAGCCAGCCACCAAGTGAGCTCCCTCCAAGCACATACTACTGTATACAGTATGTGCTCAATAACAGAACAGAAACTAAACCTGAACATAAAGAAGCATTGAAAACAAGGGAAAGTGGATATGCCAAGGACTTTACATCAAGTTTAATAATCCTGAAATCTAAATCATCTGAACACAAAGAGGGACGAGGTTCCCTATTCAAAATATATTTTAAGACATCATCCTGAGTAACCTTTTTAAAATAAAACTTAGGGAAGTGGTCCTCACTCACATCAATTTGAAATTAGCTTATTGTTGTGGGAAAAAGATACCTATAGGAATCCAGGTCACCAAAGTAATTATTAAAGATTTCAGAAACTACGACTGGGTCACTAGTTAATATAGTATCCATCTCCAAAGAAATAATGTATTGCCTTTTCTGTTTTCCCAATAAATGATTAAGAATACCCCAAGTCTTCCTAGCATTTCACTGAGCATTTTTTTGTTCAGATAAAAAATACAGAGACTTGGCCCTTCAAACTTCCATTTTGCATCTGTTTCTAAGAGTGTTATAATTTTGTAAAGAAATGGTATCTCTGAGTTTCTTGTAAGTATTCCAGCTCTTATCCCAGGACTGCATCAAATGTAATAATTGGGAGGAAACCCAAGGACCACTGTTGGCCATTATTCTCATTCTTTTTAGGGGTGCTAATTTGTCAATTATAGCAAGACATTTCTTAAAAAAAGAATCCAATGAAATAGTGGGGTCACTAATGGTTTCCATAGGAGACCAATCTACATTAGAAAAGGCAGCATCAATATTCTCAGAGGTTAAATGTTTAAAATTCCTCCATTTAATATATTTTGGGGGAATTTTTTTCTCTCTTTGTGGACCATTCATATAGGACAGGGCAGTGGTCACTCAAACTATGCAAGAGGACCCCTGAAAATGGGATTCTATTGGGGTGAGTGACCAGTATCCAGTCCAGAATTGTCTCAGGCCCTGACCCGTAATTATATCTAGTGGTGTCTTTAATTAATTGGCACTAGCCCAATTCTATCCAGGTCTCCCTAATATGATTAGTGTTTTGCTCTGCCCTGCAATCACTATTGAAATCTCCCATTATAATCATTTCTTGGTTTATGGGTAGATCTTTTTTTAAGACTGGATAAAAGTTCCAGGCCTGATAAAATATTCCCTGGTGGAACATATATACAGCTAACTATCAAGTGCTTTTCCTGACCAAGAATAACCTCTACAGAGGTTAAATCACATATAGAATTAAGTTCAGAGGCAGAAAATCTAGTAGATTGCAATTTGGTAGAAACATAAATCCCACCCCACACCTTTTTTCCCAAACCTATCCTTCCTATACAAAATATAGTTGTGGAGCGAAACTTCATAATCAGTAATCCATTCGTTAAGCCATGTTTCAGATACAGTAATAATGTCAAATGTATTCTGTTGAATCCAAGCTGTGAATTCTGAATATTTTGCTAGTAAACTTTGAGTATTTAAATGGACTAATTTCAAAGCAGGTCCACTTTTAAGTTGGTAATCAGGGTCAGCCACATTATTCTGTAAAGAACTGGGTCCTGGATGAGGGTGAACAGACCCAGACAATAGCAGCAACAAAAGAACATGCTTTCTAGTTCTTAAATTATATTCCAACCTGAAGTCCCTTTTGGTACAGAATCTGACCAGATTCAAACCAATTTTGGTAGGCATAGAGCAACTAATCAAAAATGTTAAATACCCATTAATAGAATAACCTTGCCCCAATGGCCGCATTAAATGAGCCCCATTAATAAACTCAGGAAATGGGCAGTTACTATATGAGAAAAAGCTGTCTTCAATCCTCAGGAAATTATCTTCAATTCTGAAATTTGTAGGGAAGTGGGCAGAGGAAATAAAAAGTTCCCTTGTAGTAAGCAATAATAGTAAAATACTTATTAAAAATGACATGCTCAATTAAAACTGCAAATCTCTGTTAAATTATTTTAGCCCACCAAGTACCCTTTTAAATAACCTGAAAGATATGAACAAGGATCTAACCTTATTCAATTTAGGTGACTAAAATACTCCCACTAATGAGGGCACAAGCATTAAACATCGAGCCCACCACCAGTGCACTGTACTTCAGCTGGTGACCCCCCCAAAACCCCTCCACACCAAAGTTTATCATGGTGTCATAGCTCAGGAATACAGCTCGCAATAAACCTTCCCAATGCTATCTAGGGAGTAACAACAACAAAGTAGACCCATATAAATACACCCAAATAAACTTGTTGATTTTCACCAGTCTAAGTCAGGTAATATTTTTACAAAGGAATGCACCTCGCTGCAACCTCTCGCAGTAGACTTACACAAGTGACTCACACCACTCCTGTGTGGGTCCACTCATGCAGGTAGCTACTAAGCAGGCAGCCACAAGCATGGCTGTGCTTTTAAGCACACAGTCTCTGCCCCTTCTTTCATCTGCACTGCCCCACTCACCCAGTACCCCCCCTTGCTTACCAGTACAAGACTCAAGAAAGCCTACAGGCAGTCAGGTGCAATGATCTTCTATTGGGGCACAGCAAAGCTGGAATGGCACTGGTCTTTACAGTGCCAAAGAGAACTGCAGAGCTTCTCTAGTTGGCTTTCACACAGCAGGCTGACATGGCTCCAAGCTGGAACAAGGTAGGCAGACTGCAGGCTACACTGTCCCAGATTAGCGCAGCTGTGCTTTTAAGCACACAGTCTCTGCCCATCATTTTACCTGCACTGTCTTCACTTGCCCAGTAGTCTCCTTGCTTATAAATACAAGGCTCAGGAAAGCCTACAGGTGGTCAGGTGCAGTGATCTTCTATTGGGTCACAGCAAGGCTGGACTGGCACGTGTCTTTACAGTGCTGAGGAGAACTGCAGAGCATCTCTAGTTGGCTTCCACACAACACGCTGACATGGCTCCCAGCTGGAACAAGGTAGGCAGATTGCAGGTAAATGAAAGGGAATAAAAGGGAAAGAATAGACACCCTTGGTTAACATCTCTGTTAGCTATAAAGGAGTCTGTAGTGCCACCCTCCACAGAAAAACAAACTTTTGTCCAGGTATTCAAATAAAGAAAGATAATAATATCCAGTAAACATAAATCCATATTCAGTGACTTGAGTTTGTACTATAAAGAATTTCTTAAAAGTAAACTAAGAGTGAAGGATAAGTCTACAAAGACAGCATACTCATCTGTGAACCTTACTGCATTTGTGTACTAAATGAGTTAGTAAAAAGCAACCATCTTATGTTTAAAACACTGCTCTGAAACATGCATGAAAATCTGATGTTTTTTGAAATGACTCATAATTGTAACTTGTTATGGATAACTTTGGAAACATTTTTGGCTGATAGGTTAATTAAGCTGATCAGCGTAAGAGTCTGGATTTCCCTTTTCACCATTTTCATAGATGGAAATCAGGGATATTATCACCAGCAAAGCTAGATGGGAAGAAATGTAAAAGGATATGGGTCCATCAATTTATATTTGTAATAAATAATTCAGTGGGCATCTCATCATTCCCAGGAGACTTCCTGAGTCTAACTGAGCCAGTAGCCTTGGCCACTTCCTCCACTATAAAGTATACACAGCTACAAGGAAGTTTTGGAATGTTCAGATCAATGAAAGAAGGGGGATCATTTTGTAAGAGGAAAATCAAAGCCTTGTTTGGGCCACATTTACAGCATTAGCCCCACAATTCCAAAATGCAATGCTCTCATTATTTTCAATGGTTAGCAACATTTGCCCAAATTATTTTCATAATAAATATGTTTTGTTCTTGCAAAAATTTCTTATACCACTTCCTTGCTTCATTTAACTGAAAAACCTATTGCAAGAGAGGTTCAATCTAACTTGCCTGAGTCTATTTAACTGTTCCTTTCCATTTTTACATTTTTTTCAATTAAACCAAGAGTGGGAATTCATTGATGTCTTAACAGACTTATATAAGAAAGGAATGGCCTCAGTAAATGTTTCCTGCGATAGACAGTATTTCTGCTCTTGAGACTCTACACTTTCAAATACATATTCATAAAATCAGAGTCATAATACTTATGAAGATGAACAAACAAATTTTGTTCAACTTCCAGTTCCACTTTATTCTTTTGTTTACAATTTTTAACCTTCTGGCGCCTATAGTCTAACGAAAATTGATCTTGACATCACCTATCAGATATATAAGATGTTTTGTTCCATACTTTCAGTAAAAATAAAAGTGGTCACTTTCCAGTTGTGGTCATATAATAAAGTCTGGATAAAGAGGGACATTAAAGAATGGAATACTCTCACAGTCAATCAAAGAAGCAGTATTATGTGCGAAGAAAGTAAATTCTCCATTGCAATCAGGCAGTGTTCTGCTTTTCAGAGTAATCCATAATCCTCCAGCCAAGCTAGTAAAGAATCTCCACTCATATTAAACACCTTACCCTTGCAATGTCTAATATAATAATTCATTTCTAAGTCCAGAATGCATACCACTGAATCAGTCAAATTATTAAAGGGCATGAGCTGGGCATAAAAAATGTCCACACAAAACAAATTCAACTTTTGTTCTTGATAATGTTTGGTCTGTTAGCTCTGCAAGATCAAACCAAATACCAGAGTAAAATATACAGAATTGTTGGAAGGCTGTAGATTTTTACAATTATGAAAATTATATTTTCAATTTTAACTTCTAATATCAAAATTATGTTTAACAGAGCAAGTAGGATGAAACTTAACTCCCTTAGAAATCTTGATAAAGGTCATTAAAACAGCACAATAACTCTGTTTGTTCTTTTTTCTTTTTTTCTTGCTGGTAGTTTAAACATTAAAAACCCATTAAGGGGAGAATTAACCAAATTACTTAAGTAGGTGTCTTGGAGACAAACACTAAAAGTGTTGTCAAATAACTTTAGAAAATCTTTGTTGGGAAGTTTTGTAGCTAATTGTGCAATATTCCATGATATTAAAAAGTAAGCCTCTGACTTATGATCCCTAACTACGGATGCACTACCATGACAGAAAAATAACTTCAATTTATGCATAGGGTGTCCTTAGTTGTACTACCAGTATTGCTTTCTCTACAGATCTATGTCTTGTTCTCTGTAAATGAAAAAAAACTCCCACTGTGTGACAGGGATGTGAGTTCATGCTCTTATAATAAAGAGCAGGACATGATTGTCCTTGGTTTTACTGCAGAATAAAATAATGGTACTAGCACTGTCTGAACTTCGGATATTAAATTCTTGAGTAAGGAACTGACAAAGTGTTCTACACTGATGGTAAAGTAGTTTTTTGGTATTTTTTTTTCCAATTGTTTAACCAGGTGAGACACACTAAGCTGAAAGCTTTATTCAGGTGCAATCTGGGAGCACAGAGAAGTCAAGTGACTTGCTTAGGATCACACAGCATATGCAAGTGGGGGCTGTGAGATTCAAACCCAGGTCTCCAGATTTGCAGCTCACAGCCTTAAACCACTGCACTACACTGCCTCCCCAAGTGCTCTGTATTACTTGAGTTTTGAATATTGTGGTTTGTATTTGTTGTGTGCAGCATAGGTTCTTGTGTCCTTGTTTAATGTTTTTGCTAATAATACCACCCCCCCACACACACAGTCTAGCCATTTGTGGGGTTTTCCCTTGTAGCTTTGCTTATCTGCTCCCAGTTAAACATTTAAAACTGTGTTCTCTCCAGTGCACTAGCCTGGTGTGCACCCAGGATTAGTGACAGGATACGAAGACAGTAATTTATTTTCAGATAAAAACAGCTTTTCTTTATGTTAAAATGGTGCTAGTGCCCCTTTAGCTCCAAAAGGAAACTACACTGAATCCAGGAGTGGGGCTTTGCCCAGTAGGCCCCCATTGCCCCCCCCACATGGACAAGAAAGACACAACACAGTTCTTGGAGGAAAATGGCAGCAGCCATGTTTTATTTCATTCCAAGTTTAGATATTAATCTTTATTGAGTCACCAATTACTTTAAATTTCATGCTCTAGATTAATACTTATTCAGTTAATATTGAGCAGCAGGTGCTGTGAGAAGGAATAACATACCCAGGCCCCAGCACAGCCCACAACCTGGGCAATCCCTTCCAGTGCTGGCCGATGTATCCCTCTGCAGCAGCAGGACAGGTCATATGGCCAAGGTTCTGGCGGCTGCCCCCCCAATCTGTCATCGCAGACCTTGCAGTCTCTGCTGCTGAGGCTGAACCTAGACCCCCCCGTGCATGTACAGGTCTTGTGATCTACCATCCTCAAGCTGACCAGGGGCCCAGACACCTTCAGGAGAACTGGCATTATCCCCTATTTTCCCGATACTTCCCACGTGCCCTTCTCCAGTGCCGCCCATACAGTTGTGTAGCTGTCCCTAAGGTCTGAGGAGTGCTGTGTCTTCCTGGAAGGTTTTCAAACATGATCAAATTGTTAGAACATCTATTTGATTTTATATAGCACTGAAAAAACCCACAATGTTCCTATTTCAGTGTATCCCTTACCTGGTCTTTTGAGTTGCTACTATGCAGGCAGCGGGCCAATCACTTGATATTATGGGATAGAGCTTGGGGCAGTAGGAGTAGCTCTAGGGGGGTATATGCAAAGTCTGGGTGCTTTTTGTATAGATTAATATATTTTTCTTCTCATATTCTCAAGGGAAAGAGAGAAAATGACTACATTTAAAAGTGCAGATTATTTAAAACAATTGCTTTGGTGTGTATGTATTATTTGTTGTATTCACTAACAGTAAAGCCTGAAATAAATGTCACGTACTGTATGTAAGTGTCCCTAAGTAGGGATCATATGACATCATGGGTGGGCTATAAAAACCCTCTTTCTGCAGCTTCCAAGGGGGAAAAGAAAGGTCAGGTGGGGCTGGCATACTGACCGAGACAGTTGTTGCTTTCTGCTTACAAAGCTTATTGACACTTTGCTCCATGGTGTTGCAGGGATAATGTAACCAGCATTATCCCTGAAGAGTGCTTGTCCTGAGGGTATTGGTCAGTTCACTTTATTGGTACAAATGATCCTGTCTTAAAGACACACAGGATAAATTTGGTTTGTTGTAAAATCATTGCTATTTTAGTTTCTTTTTCTAGCAAATAAAAATTACAGGCTTTTATTCATCCTACACTACTTGATCTTGACTTATTTCACCCATACCTGGCCATAAACTGTTTTTTAGAAATTAATACTAGAGATGCTGCAAAGTAAAATTTCACTGCAAAGATGTGGTGGAGTGACAAACAGCACCCTTTTGTGAAGGTCTGGTAAATATCTAGATCATTTGGCGTAGAAGTTTAATAGAAAGCCGTTGAGAAGTGACAAAGTGTTTTTCACTGAAAAGGTTTGACTTTTATTCATCAGCAGGGCCAACTGCCAAATTCAGAGGACCTTTTGGGCAAATATCTGTTGTTAAAAAAAAAAATTAAAGCCTTCCTCTACCCTCATAATATAATCTCCCACCTCCCACCCTAATAGTCATAGTAAAAATGTGAATTCCCGCCATCTTCACCATGGTCCTGATAATAAAGTAATAAGACAAACTCCCTTCCACCAACCTACAGAATGCCACATCCCTCACTCTCCTCTCTCTGTGGTCCTAATAATAGAAAAAAAATACCTCCTCTGAACTCACAGACCCTTAAGCTTCCAAACTCCCCCTTAGGTGTGCTGACTTAGAAAACATGGTTGCAAATTCAGTGATGATGGTGAACAGCTCTACCTTCTTCTCACTACCTTGGCCAGCTGCTGACTGAATGAAAGCATGACAGAGCACTCATAATATTTGAAATGACACATTTTCACTCTCATTCATTCAGGTGGCTGTCGGCCAAGGTGATGAAAGGAAAGAAAGTCTTGTCCATACCTTATGGCTGTACCCTCGCACCACACTGGAAAGTGGACAACAACTCCATTGTGAAGTTACAGTCCTTTTGGAAATGAATTGTGCTCATACACTACACACAGTCTAGCTAAAAAAAGAAAAGAAAGAATGACAGCAACTATGGAGTGGGGAGGGAGAGAGAAATGACAGCAAGCAGCTACCTTCTGTTCAAACATCCAGTCCTTTTGTTAGCAACTTCAGGGTAGCTACGGAGGTGTAGTGTGGCAAGGAGAATCAGAAGTCAAAAAGTGCAATGCTCATTTTTTTACTGCTGTTTGTGAGGGTAAAGAAACAACAAGAGAAAAGTGGAAGAACACAGTCAAGTCTAAGTGGCAGTAGCACCCTCTGCTGTCACTACTAAAGGAACTATTTTACAGGTAAGCTGACTTCATTCTTTTTTACTTGTTTTTAGTTTATTTTATCATTTCTAAATATTTTAAATAATTGTTACCCATAGCCCATTTTCTAAGTGTAATAATACCCTCCAGGATGGGCACTATTGGGAAATACTTGACCTTGGCCTGTGGCATCGGGCCTCATTACATGCCTGGGTGGTCTGGTATTTCCCAATAATGCCCACCCTGGAGGGTATTATTGCTTACCTAAAAGACAACTATGGGGAATTTTGCATGCATTCTATCTAGAAATATTTTATAAGACTGTTTTTGACAATGTCCACAAAAGAGTTGGAACTTTGTCCTATTTACTGGAAGGTTCTTTACTTTCAATTAGGAGACTAACAATATGCATAAAAAAGAGCTTCATCACAGTACAATATTATCAGAAATTTTAAAGTTATGCAGTTGTGACCATACTAAGGTGAAGGTATTTCACATCATGCGGTTTAATATATTAAAAGAAAAACATTTGAAATCTTTTTTTTCTCATAATGCACTGTTTCCATATATTGGTTTTGTACTACGACCACTAGAGGTACAGTACCTATAGAATAAAGTATTAAGTAGTGTGTATAACGAGAATTTTACACATACCCAAGGTGTTGGATGCTACATAATCCACAAGAGCAAAGCTCGAGGGGTTTATACTGGCATCCAACACTGAGGGTGTGTAAAAAGAATTTGAGTTTTGCATACTATGCCATGTTTTATTTTATATAATTGCTAGGTTTTCTTGCCACAGCAATTTAATAAAATAAAAAAGTCCCTGTGTGGCGCGGTCCTCTTGGGTTTCAGCGTGGTCCACTAATGAAAGTTTTTTTTCTTTCTCATACTTGCTTTACTTAAAAAAAATGCAGATCACTTATGTATTAATTTTTTTAGAACTTACCACCAAAACCGACTAGCGGTGAAGTCTTTGGTGGCAAGGCAAGACTGACAGTAGTCAATGGAAGAGCTATGGCTGGTGCATGCATAGAGGGAAACACAGCATGTGTTAACCATTATAAATTCTCCTATATAACAGCAAATTACAAACTGGGTTTCCTTTTGGGAGAAAATGAGACCCAGTTATTATTTGTGTCTAAACAACTTTCATTGGCCAACGTTCATAAC
The DNA here is from genome assembly GCA_016271365.2 of Neoceratodus forsteri. Lineage (NCBI taxonomy): Eukaryota > Metazoa > Chordata > Ceratodontiformes > Ceratodontidae > Neoceratodus > Neoceratodus forsteri. Next base: position 309,736,366 of record CM028134.1, on the reverse strand, counting down.
ATAAAAGACAGAAGTGTTTACCTTTTAGTGTCTCTAATTTTTTTCTCAAGACAAAGATTTCTGGCACCCTTCAAGACAAAGAAATCCGGCACCCTCCATATCATGGGATAAAGATCATTGATAATGTTGCAGATTCAATTTGCTTAGCAGCACTAAGAAACAGTCATTTCAGATTACAAGAAATGATATGCTCACTCACTCATAGCAAAAATAGAACTCTCCATTGCTTATCTCCCTGTATCACTGCTAAAGTTGCTACACTAGATTATCCATTTGTTTGGCACTCTGCAATTTCCTATTAATATTTAGATTTTTGATATAGTTGCAGTTCTGTTCATGTCAACTGCCTCTACAGTTTGTAAAGCCTCATTAATTTTAACTTATTATATGATAGTAACTAGGCCTCCTTAGGTTAATAATAGTATGGGGGTAATGCACTATATGCTACAGTTTATGCAGGAAATGCCAAGTTTTGGTCCAAAATACTTTATAGAACCAACATTTGGGGTTTACAAGATTTGGAGAGAGTAAATTGGAAAATGGGAGTATTTTGGAGACCTACTGGGTCATAATGGTGTGCGCTTAATAGTGCACGACATTATAGCTAACCCGACACTGCGCTGTCCATGACAGCGAATGGTGCAATGCCGCGTATACTGCTGTAAGCGGTATTGCACCATTCACACATTCTCAAGCAGAGGATAAGACCTCTGCTGGGAGTGTGTTCTGCTGAACAGCTGATGTGGCTCACTGGACAGAGCCACAGCAGCAGAAACCCAGGCACTGCGTCTGAGACTGGGTTTGATTTCCAGTCCCAAACATTTTATTTTTGCCACATATTGTGCACTTCCCGAGTTGGACCCCCCCCAGCGTTTATAATCTTTAGTGAGGTGGAGGTCTGGGGGGGTGGAGTCCCCCACAGAAAAAAGACTTATGCCGTATGGCAATATTGTGCTGTATTGGCAGCGTGATTTTGCCATGCTGCATAATATCTTGCGACATTATGACCCCATGCCTTTTGGAGATGGTTATTGTGTCTTCCAAGCTGTATTCCACTATGTACAATAAAGGCTAATGTGCCAGAGGTCAGAATAAAGAAAAGCAATGATTGTAAAATGATTTTCAGTGCAAAAGCCATGAACCCCAGGCTGTTCTGGCAGTAAATAAAAAAATTGCTTGGCAAACAAGATATCATTCATCTCCAGATATATTAATGAATGAGGTGCACTGCAATAACAGTACAATTGCCAATGCATTTAATTCCCACTTCACAGATCTCTCTGCCTATGGATGTATCCTAAATGAAGGCCCCTTTGCTACCACTCAAACCAGTATCCACTCAGGATCATCACGTACTTCATCCCAACCACCTTTCTACTATAAGCACATCAGGATCTCTGAGGTCCATAGACTCCTTATGTGAATACCTGACTCTAAGTCTGTGGGCCTGGATGGAGTTAAACCAAAACTTCTTAAAATCGCAGCAAAAGAATTAGCCTCTCCTACTTTTTTTTAAGTGTCCTTAACTACACTGAAACTACTGTATAACTACCATGTAACTACTATGTAACATATGTGTAGTTACATGTAACTACAATGGAGTAGCTAACTAGTTTCAGATTTGTGGGTTAGTGTAGTTACACAATTTGCATGAATTGTAGTTACCACAATTATTGTTGCAACAGCTGTTACATGTGTAGTTACCCTTCCAGCATAAATCAATTTTTCTGTTGCACTTTGCAACAGCTGTTACATGTGTAGTTACACTTCCAGCATAAATCAATTTGTGCCAAAAGAGAGACAGTTGTGGTTGCTTGTGTAACTACCACATCATGCAATTTGAATAACTACACATCAGAAAGGGTCCCTACCTGTGTATCCTTCACCAGCCACCACTACTCCACACAGCAGATCAGTGGTAAAGCACATGGTATGTAGCCATGCCCCACACCGAGCCACCGACCTTGCCCGTAGCAGGCCAGGAGTGTGCGTACAGAAGAGGCGTGGGTCAATGCCACAGAAGCAGCACATTTCTTAGTAACTACAGCATTGTTACAAGCCAATAAGTAAGTATGTAAATTATTTTGATTGTATAAGTAACCAATGTAGTTGTATAGCAATTAAGAATACTACAGTGCATGTTTATTAGGCAGAAAGCACACAAGGGACTGATTTCTGAAGGAAAACATACATCAGAACTACAGCACTGACAGTCAATGTAAGTGTATAGTAGTTACACCCTTCTTTGTTTGCTTTATTTTAAGTGTCAGTGTAACCCTCCTGTTACCTGGGGTTACAAGAATCCCAGTAAGACCTAGTGGTAGGCAGGGAAGGCAGCTTGTGAAACTGCAGTTAAATGGATTTCACACTGTCTCACTCTGTTCTCAGTCTCAGCTGAGACTGAGGGATGACATCATTTTAGAGCTGTCACAGCTTCATAAGCCACACTGGAATGTTGCAGTTGGAGGTTAGAGTAGAATGTTGGGGAATCTGAAGTGAGTTCAGTCAGTTCTGTTGCAGTCTGTAGTAGAGGTGCTCTGTTGTAGGCAGGCCCTCAGAGCTCTAAGCTCTGTCAAAGAGCTATTTTTTGTTTTATAGGTGTGTGTTCTCACCTGAAGAGGAACACAAGAAGAACACATTGAAGTGGTAGAGACCGCTTTCAGTGGTTCAGGGCCCCAGCCTTGTGGGAATGGGGGGAAGAAATCAGCCTGCTTCCAGGGGCAACCCCCCCGGTCTGGCTAGGGAAAATAAAGCTGCCTGAGTTAAATTTGTGCCGAGGCACCAGAAGTTCTGAATGAGATTTCTTTTAAGGAGAAAACGCATGTGGGCACCTGCAACCAAGGGGTGAGTTCGCTCTGCTAAAGGGCCAATGTGTTTTCACCTGAAACAAAATGAAACTAAAGTGACTGTTACTGTGGGGTCAGGAAAAGGCAGCCAAGTGCATTTTGGAAGATATGGGGATTGGACTGCTTAACTCTGTGGGGGGTCTAGAGTAATGGACACAGCCACTTATTAAGTATGTTCAAGTTCAGCACAAATGGGATGTAAATACAGTAGATTGAATGTGAATACATTTAAAGAGAATCTACACAGCAAAGTGTTTTAAAGGATGAGGTGTTACAGTCCAGAGAAATGGCTGGGTATGAATTATGGGAATGAGAGGTGGGATACCCCCCCATCAGTAGTAACCACATTCACCTCTTCGGGTTTGCTTTGGGACACCTGTTGCTTTCTCTCAGGTACTTGGCCGGTGCCTGAGGAAAGTACCCAGAGGTGGGATTAATGAGGAAGATTCCCTGACAGAGCAGAAGTGCTCATAGGTGGTTTAGGGAGCCACCAATAAATGTTTCCATTCTATATGGAAAGTGTCCAAGTGGCTGGCAAGGGAGCTGAGCAAGGGAAAACCCAGGGCAGCGTACAAGTTCGGGCTCTGTGTGCAGTGTGTTTCAGATCCTGAGGGCTAAAGTGAATAGGATGTGTTCTGATCTCCATAAATCTGCATTACCAGGAGTGTAGCCCTGTGGGGGTCCATCTATGCTTTGTTTATTCTGTTGGATGTGAATAAAAGCCACACTTTAGAATCCCACTTCTGGTATTGGACATTACAGTTATTGCTTCCTTTGTCCGGAGTCACTTTGGTGCCCTGGTTGCAGAGTAGCTAAACCTAGCCAATGTGCCAAGTGACATATTTCTCCCCGAACCCAGCCCACCAGATAGTGCTGTCAAGGTAGAAATGGCATACCTGGGTAGGCGTCATATCAGTTTCTGCGTACTTACTTTGTAAATACATATTAGTCAGTCATTAACTGTGGAAACAATGCCACAGAAGCAGCACATTCCATAGTAACTATAGTACAACACTGTTATGCTCTTCTTCTTACACTTTAAGTGTCTGTTTCTGCGTTCTTATTTTGCAAGCACATGTTAGTTTTTATTTATTTTATTTATTTATTAAAATCTCGGATTACAAATACCTTTGAGCAGAAACTGCTCTTTTACAAAGGCTCCACGTCAAAGGATGAGGGTCAACATACATACAGAGGTAGTAAAAGAATGCACAATAAACAACCAAAACAACTAAAAGAAAAAATAAAGATAATCAGTTATAACATAGTTTGAGATAATATTCATATTATGAACAGCTTGAGTAGGCAGCTGGCTGCAGTAACAATAAGAGATAGAGGGCACCATAGGCAGTTAGTATTGCAGGTGTGCAACCGGGAGACGATGTTGGCAGGCTAATGGGCCACTGTCCGATGGTGATGGAAAATGTCTTGTACCATTGGAGATGCGAAGCAGGAAAGGAGTCACAAGGAAGGCCTGGTGCCCAAGGGAATGAGACTGGGAAAGGGCGGGCTGTGAGACATGAGTGAGCTGGGAGGTGTTTAGAGAGATCTCTGTTCAGAGAAGCAGTCACATTGAGCGGTAGAGGTGAGGTAAAGTTTGAGATTCCTTTTGAAGGGTCCAAGTGTAGTAGAGGAAAGTGCTTCTTTATTGAGGGAATTGAACCATTGAGCAGCTCTATAGATAAAGGACCACTGACCCATGGAGGTACGACATCTAGGAACCTGAAAGGTTAGAGATTGGGCACCATGTGTTTGTTGAGTGCCACTGTAGGTAGTAAGGAGTGAGCTAACACCAGGTGGCATGAGACCAAGGAGAAACTTTTTGGTAAGTAAGCATTAGGCATTAACTCTGGAAACAATGCCACAGAAGCAGCACATTCCTTAGCAACTACAGCACTGTTAAAAGTCAATAAATAATTATGTAAATTAATGATTTTTTATTGTATAGCAATTTACAATGTAAGACTGCATGTTTATTTTTAGTTCTTTTTTTTGGTAGCACAGTATTCAAGTGGTGGCTCTGGGATTTAAACCCAGTTCTCCAATTTTGAGGGCAGTGCTTTTAACCATTACAGTATACTGCAGTAGCTTCATGATGGAGTGATTTCTGAAGGATAATTTTAAGTGTCATTAACTACACTGTAATTACTGCATAACTACACTGTAACTGCACTATGTAGTTGCTTACTAGTTTCACAATGCGTATTGTACACTTACATAACTTTAAATGTGCTGTTTCTGTAAGATTGACCCACACCTATATTCCACCTACACCCCTGTCCTGCTGCTGCCTAGGTGGGTGGCTGGGGGTGGGGCATGGGCTACCCTTCAATGACAGTCCTAATTCTTCTGTACCAAAGAATAAACTGTCCCATTGTACAATGCTGAACAGTTATCATAAGTCTGATTGTACATCATGTATATTACAACCATACTTTAGTCTATTTCCTGTACCTTTCTCTGTTAATGTAAGTGCATTGTCTGTATTACCTATGTACCATAGACACATAGAAGTTGATGGCAGATAAGGACCACAAGGCCCATCCAGTCTGCCCATTTTTTCAACCTTATGAATGTGCCATAGGCCTTTACTCTGTCAATGGCCTATATATTCATACTCATCTGTATTGTTCCCTTATACCTATCCCATGCTTGTTTGAAGTCCTGAATTGTATTCATATCCACCATTTCCTGAGGTAGGCTGTTCCATGCATCCACCACCCTTTCTGTGAGAAAGAACTTCCTCACATTACCCCTTTATCAGCCTCCCTCTAAGCTCATGCTGTCCTCTTGTCCTGCTATTTATCTTATATTGAAACATGTTAGACCCTTTCACCTTGTTAATGCCCTTAAGGTGTTTGAATGGTTCGATCATATCTTCTCTCTCCTGCATTTGCTCTAGGGTATACATATTGAGCTCCGTTAATCTGTCCTCATATGTTTTCTGATGCAGTCCCTGCACCATTTTGGTTGCCCTTCTCTGGACTGCCTCCATTTTGTTAATGTCCTTGTGCAGGTGCAGCCTTCAGTACTGCATGCAATACTCCAGATGGGGCCTAACAAGTGCCTTGTAAAGAGGGAGCATTACCTCCCTCTTAAGACTTGTGATATCCCTACAAATACACCCCAACATCCCTCTAGCCTTATCTACTGCTTTAATCAATCAATCAACCAATCAATCAAAATCGTTATTTATCCAGGCGAACATCATTGAGCAGAGCTCATTTGCAAGATGGACCTGGCTATGGTAAAATCTTAGACAAAATACAAAAGATGAGGGATACATATCTAATGACAATTAGACAATTTGATACATATAGGTCATAGCATACAAGACATCAGCCAATAGCATGAAATAAACAATGTTGCAGCAGTATCATCTGCAAGTGACAAATTATGGATATCTCAGATTTAAGCGACAGTATGCTAATTTGGGTTAGGTGGGTAACAGTAAGGAGTGGACTAGGGTAGACCTAGAAGTAAGGGAAATGCATCATCATAAGGCACAACCACGATAAAACATAATTATTAATAGGTAGCTTAGATGAAGATAGTATAAGTAAATCAACAGAGGACAATGGAAAGCAGCAGACAAAGGATAGAGCATGAGAAAAGGAAGGATTAAAAGAAATGTATGTAAAAGAGGACAGGTTAAAGACAGACAGTATGGTGATATTGTGGTTATTGGTTCTGATTAATAGTAAAAAAAGCACTTGCACGATTCCTTAATAAGACTAGAGTACAAGGTCTTGAATGAACTGATGCTGATGAATGTATTCAGTTTTACGGTTTTCTGTAAATTGTTCCACAGGGAGGGTAGCGTAAAGCTGATGGCTGTTCTGTCTTGGTGAGAGTAGATTTTGGGAATTTTTAATGAGATGTAAGAGTAACTTCTAAGGGCATAGGTGCTTACTGAGCTTAGTCGGAGGCAGTCCAAGATGTATTTTGAAAGTTTTTGTGAGATAGCTCTGTAGGTCCATAAAGCAGCATTTTTTTCCCACCTAAACTGGAGGGAGATCCATCCTACAGCTGCATATAATACACAGTGGTGCATACTGAAGGGGAGACCGGTAATAAATCTAAGAGCTCTATGGTAAAGTGTATCCAGTTTTGTTAGGCAAGCGGTAGGACAGTGGCTGTAAAGAAAGTCTGCGTAATTTACTAGTGAAAGAAATGTAGCTTGCACCAACCTCATCTTCACATCGCTTGTGAGTAGTTAACTGATACTGAAGTAGAGACCAAGTCTCTGGTGAAATCTTTTCAGCAAATCCTCGATATGCTCAATGAAGGATAGTTTATGGTCTAGCCAGACTCCTAGGTATTTGAACTTCGTAAAAATTCTAGGTTTTCCACTAGAATTGTAGAGATCTGTGGTACTGTTCCTGTAGTTGCTGGAATAGCTGCATGCATATAAGGGGATAGAGGAGCATCGCTTTAGTTTTCTTTACGTTAAGTAAGAGCTTTTTGTTTAGGAGCTGTTTCTGAAGTAGGTTAAATTCAGATTGAAGGTTGCTGCATGCAGCTTGAGGTGATGGGTGGCTTAAGTAAAGCACTGTATCATCTGTGAATAGGTGGACATTAGCCTTAGTTACTGTACACTGTCACTGATGTTATTGATGTAAATCACAAACAGAATGAGACCTAAAATAGATCCCTGGGGCACTCCTCTTAGTAGAGGTTTAATAGATGAGAAGTGGTCTGCTTGGATGATTTCAGGTCATCTGTGTTGATGATGCCCAAGTCTCTTTCTTCCCTTGTAATTGCCAGCAACTCCCCTCCCAACCTATAGGTAGCTTCAGGGTTTCTTTTCCCTATGTGCATGATCTTGCACTTCTTTGAGTTAAACCCCAGTTGCCACTCTTCAGACCATTTTGCCAGTTTTCCCAGATCTCTTCTCATTTTGCCCACCCCATCTGGATCACCTGTTCTGTTGTAGATCTTGGTGTCATCTGCAAACAGGTAAACCTTACCCTCCATTCCATCTGCAATGTCACTGATGAAGATATTGAAGAAGACTGGCCCCAGGACTGATCCCTGAGGTACCCCACTTGTGACTTGCATCTCTTCTGACTGCATACCATTCATCACCACTCTCTGTTTTCTGCCTGCCAACCAGTTTGCCACCCAGTTGGCCAACTTCTGACCCACCCCAAGCCTACCCAGCTTATTAATCAATCTTCTATGTGAAACAGTATCCAATGCTTTGCTGAAGTCAAGGTAGTTGGCTTCAACTCCACCCCTTGGTCCACCACTCTGGTTACCCAGTCAAAGAAATCTGAGAGATTAGTTTGACAGGACTTTCCTGTTTTAAACCCATGCTGTCTTGGATCCTGTGCTCCTATGGATTCCAGGTGTTGCACTATTCTTTCCTTAAGGAGTGCCTCCATAATCTTGCCCACTACTGAGATAAGACTGACTGGTCTATAGTTCCCTACCTCCTCCCTGCTGCCACTCGTTTAGAGTGGGATCACATGAGCCCTTCTCCTGTCTTCTGGGACCTCTCCTATGCTCAGAGACTCACTAAACAGTTCTGCTAATTGCTTTGCTAGTTCCACCCTTAGCTCCTTTAGTACCCTGGGATATATGCCATCAGATCCCATTGCCTTGTCCAACCTGAGCTTAGTGAGCTCTTGTAGGACCCTTTCTTTTTCAAAGGGACTTGTGCACACATCCCTCCACCCTGTGTCCATGGTGCTGAGCTGTGGACCCTGCCCTACCTTCTTCTCAGTAAATACTGAGCAGAAGTATCTATTTAGGATAGATGCTTTTCCTTGGTCCTCCTCCACACACTTCCCCTTATCCCCTTTCTCCTTTCACTAATGAAGCTATAGAAAGTCCTGTCCCCTTTTTGTTTAACTGTTCATGCTAGTGTTTCCTTGGTTTGGGCCTTTGCCTGCCTTACTGCCTTCCCTGCTTCCCTTAAGGAAGTTTGGTATGCCTCCCTATCTTCATCCCGCTGCGTTACCTTGTATTTCCCGAAGGCTAGCCTTTTGGCTCTGATCTTTTCTGCTACTTGAGAACCAAAGTGGTTTCCTCTTTCTTTTGTTCTTGCTTTTCTCCCTAACATAATGGGATGTTGTTTCAAGTATTGCATCCTTGATGCTCTCCCACTTAGCCTATACCTCCTCACCTGTATTTCTTCTTACCAGGCTAGCTTAACTCTTTTGGTCATCTTATCAAAGTCAGCTCCTCTGAAGTCCCATATTTTTGCCTTGGAATGGGATGATTTAGTTCTAGTGGCCAAACTGAACCAGACCATGTAATGGTCACTGGCCCTCATGTGACCTTTTACCTGGAGATCTGTGGTCCTTTCCCTGTTAATCAGTGCTAGACCCATGATAGCCCTGTCTCTTGTGGGTTGTTGTACCAATTGTTTGAGTCCTTTCCCTTGCAGGGAATCCACTATGTGTCTAGTTCTGGCAGATGTTCCTGCTGGTATTGACCAACCTGTATCTGGCATGCTGGAGTCTCCAGTTACCACAACCTCCCCTTTAGCTGTCATGTTTTATCTTCTAACAGTAATGTGTCTATGTCCTCCCCACTGGTCTGAAGGCCTGTAGACAACTCCAGTTCATATAGCTGCCCCATTTCCTGTTTCCAGAGTGACACAGAGTTCTTCTGGCACCTTATTTGTATTCTGAATTTCTGTAGCTTTGATAATTTTATTGACATAAAGGGCCACTTCCCCCTCCCTTTTTGCTCATCACTCTCTTCTGAACAGTACATAGCTGGGTACTGAAGTCTCCCAAGAGTGGTTACTGGTGAACCATGTCTCGCTAATGGCTACTATGTCCAGTCCATCCTTATGGCCTGGGTCATGCCTGAAAATGGTCCTATGAATCAGTGTACCTACCTGGTAAACAAACAAACAGAAAGAAAAACAAACAAACAATAAATATTACAATCTGCTGTGTGGAGTTATGGTAGGTGATGCTGGATACACATGCTGGGATGCCTCCTTAGCCATTATATGCCCTTCCTACTTGCTGAATGAGGTGGCAGCCATGGCACCATCATTAACGCCAAGCTTCCACAGCCCCTGACTATACTGTGAGTGTTGGGGCATGGTGGTTAAGATGTGCATATAACACTAAGGAAGACTCTCTGCATGTGTATCTGGTACCACCCACCATTATGCCATACAGCAGATATTTGTTTATCAGGGAGGCTGTAAGGGAGGTGGTGGACCCACTGGCAGGGAGTGACCACCAATCTGTGTGGTTCATGCTCAACATGGGCAGGGAGGTGGGTGGTACAGGGACGAGGGTGGTTGTCTTCAGAAAGGCTGACTTCAGTAGGATGGGTGAAATCTTAGGAGAGTATATGGCAGGAGTTCAATCTCACTGGGATGCAAACCAGAAATGGGGAAAAATACATTGAGGCTTTTGGAGGCTGCTGGGACCTTTACCAAACTGCAGAGCAAGAAGGGAAGATCTAAGAAGTCAAGCTGGATGAGTAGGGAAGTTTTAAATAAGGTGAGGGCAAAAAAAGCAGCATTCCATACATACAAGAATTCCGGGAGTGGGGAAGATAGGGATGAGTATGTGAGGAAGTCCAGACAAGTTAACAAGGGTGTTACAGCAGCCAAGCCCTCCAGTAGTAGTAGTAGTAAATCATTTTTTATTCATAAGAATAATGGAATGCATTCAATTGAGTAAAACTCATTTACAATGAAGTTCCAGGTCTTATAAAGTGCAAATTACATACACATAACACATTAGAATAATCATAAATACATCTCGACGTTATAACATAAACACATAATAATCTTCTTAATAACTATAACAAGGACAGTATCAGAGTCACACTACAATATTTAAGGTGCTTGTCAGGAGGTCTAAACCTCATTTTCAGGTTCTTGGCAATATTGGGAATGCAAGTAATCACAGACACGTTGCATTAGAGTAATAAACTTGTTTATTACTACCAAAGAATAAAATCACAGTTGCCCTAAGCAGTTCTTACCAATACGAACCGGGAGCCAGTGCTAAGCGTTCCCTATACCTCGAGGTTTCTTTGTGTCTCTTGGGATCTCCGAGGTACAAGACTAGTTTATTACATTATATACCTATGATAATTACTATGGTTACTGTAAGATAAAAACATTTCTAGTTACAGAGATGAGCCCTATTGGATAAATTAGAGGTGGCTCCACTGTCCAAGATAACATTATACAATGTTGTGTAGTCATCAGTTTGTGAAAAAAAGAGTTCTTATGCAGAGTCTTACATAACTCAGTGTAATAGTACAATCACCAAAAGGTGGCAATGCCAACTTACATATCATAATTACTCCAAGGACACAGGTGCCTTCGCATCTTACAAGTAAGAAATACACAGAAAATACATAGAAGAATATATGCATTAGCAAGCAAAGTGTATTACAACAATATGCATTCATATCCTGACATCTACTCTTGGACAGTAGATGCCCTTAGCCCTATATGTTAGTATAACATATAGCTAAGTGCTAGCTGTCTACGGTGTACCTCTGAGGGTACCAATTAGGGTGCAGGGACCTTGTGTAACATGCTTTACAATGATTACAAATAGCAGCTTTGTTGTACCAAGATAAACACCAAGCTTCAAATTCCAGCATATTAATTCTGGTCCCTAGACCTCGTAAATACAAAGGGGAATGGTTCCACAGGGTAACTTCCCTGAAGAGGATAGACAATCTCCCAATGGATAAATTACAATTAAGAATTGCAAATTGAACTCCCTGAGAGAACCTCAGGGTTCTTCTAGGTTCCTGGTAATCAAATAAGCCAATAATGTAGTCAGGGACCTTATGACTCCAGACCTTAATCATAAAGTGAAGTGTAGATTTCTTCTAACAGATGGGTTAGCCCAATTTAACTCACCGAATAGGATGCACCAATGGGTCCTATAGGGAGCATCCGAATTGAAATGGGCCAGTCTATGGAAAACCTGGTTCACCTTCATTAAGAGAGAGTTCCAGTAGCCCCTCTGTAGAGTGTATCCCCATAATCAAGAACTGGCATTAATGAAAAATTAACACCATTCTGACAGATCTCTTGGGACATATACCTTTTATATAGATAAAGGGCACTAATCTTTGTATTCAAACCTTCAATGAGTGAATCTAAGTGAAAAGCCCAACTTAGATGGGAATCAAGCCATAAACCCAGAAATTTATAATTTTCAACCTGTTTTAATGTAGTTCCATCCAAGGAAATAATCTCCAGTTTGGGGTCAGGTATATTATGATGTTTATTTCCAAACAGAATTGTCTGCATTTTACTCAAATTTAAAATGAAATTATGTTTCTTGAAAAAATTCTGGACCTTGTCAAAAGCTAATTGCAGAGTAGAGCTAAGTAAATCTAATGTTACCCCTTCTGTATATAAAATGGATTCATCTGCATACAAATGATACCAAACACTTTTAGACTGGAACTTAAGCTCATTAATATAAATATTAAAATGTAAAGGCCCCAAAATTGATCCTTGGGGAACTCTATATCTTCTCTGAAATTATTACAGGTGGTGCTTTACAGGTTTTACAGTTTTATCTAACATTAGGATAAGCTTTCAGGGTTACTGCATTTGTTGTTGACTGATTGTTTCTGCTCTTACCTCCTTGTTCTTTCGTCCGTGGTTCTTCTTTTTAGGCAGGAGAAGGGCCAGCCACCCACCCCATCCCCAACCACCCCACGTACACTCCTTTTATAGGGTACCACAGTTGTGACATTTCCTGTGGCACAGCAGGAAGGGGCGGATCAGTGGGGCCTCAAGGGTGATCTCATTTACAGGGCACTAGTAATTTAACTTGTTATAACAAGTTAAACAAAGCACAATTAAACCATTACTGAATTTTTTTCTTTTTTCCTTCTAATTACTCTGACTAGGTTACAAACCCAGCAACTTATTTGGAATGGATTTCATTAACTGCAGGTACTGTGGAACAATTTTCAGAAGGACAGTCTTACAGGATTTAGGACACTGTCCTACATGCTGGGCCTTTGGAGATCTTAGGTCTCAGCTCCAGGCAGCATGGCTAGAGATTGCACGCTCAAATTTCATATTGAAGAGGAAATACATTATAAGAACCACCCGCCATTTCCCCAGCATCCAACAGAAAACCCCTCGACCGCAGAGGGTAGTTGGTCCAGGAGGTTGGCAGGTGGTTAGGAGGAGCAAATCAGGTGCCCCATCACTCTTCGCTCTCCAACACATTACCTCCAAAACCATATAAACACTACAAACAGGTATCTGCCTCTATCTCTGAAATCAAATAAGAGGCAGAAGACACTGCAGAGCAGGACATCAGTGCACAGGAGCCTAGCACAACAAACTCACCCAAATCAGGAACCAAAACTAAACAAGCACAAAGGAAATCCAAAAACTTCTGATCATAGGAGAGCTCCATGATTCTGGGAGTTGATACCCATCTCCAGTTAGGGTGATGTTCAGATGTCTCCAGGTACATCAGCATGGAGAGACACTGACCACGATTACAAAATTGTTCAAAGCAGGAGAAAACATTGATGTCCTAGTACACATAGGGGACTAATGATCTCGCCAGCAGGTCAGTTGTGGAGACCAAGGAACACCTGACTAAGCTGGGTGACAAACTATCATCTATTTCATCCGCATCTCCTTCTCTGAGATCCTGCAGTCTGGGGAGAAGGGAGCAGATGGACGGAAGGTCAGAGAAGGGGAGATAGGGAGCTAAACACGTGGCTCAAGGACTGGTGCCAGGAAAAGGACACAGATTTGTAGGAACTGGCAACAGTTCTGGGAGCCGAAAGTTCTTTAAATTTGATGGACTGCATCTGACTAAAGAGGGAGTCAGTGCATTGGGGCAGAAGTTTGACGTCTTGCAGAATATTTAAACTAGCAATGGGGAGAGGTGGCAGCACCTATACGGAAATGGGAAGAACACCCTCCCCTCAGCTAGTGGTCAAACAGAATTCAAGTGTTTGCCGTTCATTTGCATCTCCAGGTAAGAAAAAGGTTTGTCTCCCATCACGATGCACAGGGTAATGCCAAACTTCACCCAACAACTAACACACCAAAATTGGCCAATGGAAAATCATGTACACAAATGCTCACAGCCTGGAAATAAGATCCCAGACCTGCAGGCAATAATGTCAGAGGCTAAACTGGACATAGTAGCAATTAGGAGACGTGGTTTACCAGTAACCACACTTGGGAGACTTCAGTACCTGGCTATGTATTGTTCAGAAGAGACCGAGGTGCAAAAAGGGGGGGAGGAGTGGCCCTGTATGTTAATGAAAATATCAAAGCTACAGAAATTCAGAATACACATAAGGAGCCAGAAGAACTGTGGGTCACCCTGGAAACAGGAAATGGGACAGCCATAAGAACTGGGGTGTCTACAGGCCCCCAGACCAGAGGGAGGACATAGACACATTACTGTTAGAAGATATACAAAGCATGACAGCTAAAGGGAAGGTTCTGATAATGGAGACTTCAACATGCCAGATACAGATTGGTCAATACCAGCAGGAACATCTGCCAGAACTAGACTCATAGTGGATTCCTGCAGGGAGGGCCTCAAACAACTGGTACAGCAACCCACAAGAGACAGGGCTATCCTAGATCTAGTACTGACTAACAAAGAAGGATCACAGATCTCCAGGTAGAAGGTCACCTGGGGCCAGTGACCATCACATGGTATGGTTCAATTTGGCTACTACATCTAAATCATCCCATTCCAAGGCAAAAATATGGGACTTCAGAGGAGCTGACTTTGATAAGATGGGCACAGAGTTAAGCTAGCCCTGGCAAAAAGAAACACAGGTGAGGAGGTACAGGCAAAGTGGGCAAGCATTAAGGATACAATACTTGAAGCAACATCCCATTGTGTTAGACAGAAAAGGAAGTGCAAAAGAAGAAGGAAAACACTTTGGTTCTCAAATACAGTAGCAGAAAAGGTCAGAGCCAAAAGGCTGGCCTTCAGGAAATATAAGGGAACACAGCGGGATGAAGATAGGGAGGCATACCAAACTGCCCTAAGGGAAGCAGGTAAGGCAGTAAGGCAGTCAAAGTCCCAAACTGAGGAAACACTAGCACGAACAGTAAAAGAAGGTGACAAGACTTTCTATAGATACATTAGTGAAAGGAGAAAGTCCAGAGGGGGTATTGCTAAGCTTAATGGAGAAAAGGGAGCATGTGAGGAGGAGGACCCTGTAAAGGCATCTATCCTAAATAGATACTTTTGCTCAGTATTTACTGAAGAGAAGGTAGGGCAGGGCCCACAGCTCAGCATCATGTACACAGGGGGAGGGAGGTGAGCACTACTCCCTTTACAAAAGAAAGGGTCCTACAAGAGCTTGCTAAGCTCAGGGTGGATAAGGCAATGGGACCTGATGGCATACATCCCAGGGTACTTAAGGAGCTAAAGGAGGAACTAGCAGAGCCATTAGCAGAATTGTTTAGTGAGTCTCTGAGCACAGGAGAGGTCCCAGAAGACTGGAGAAGGGTTTATGTGATCCCGCCCACAAGAGTGGTAGCAGGGAGGAGGCGGGAACTACAGACCAGTCAGTCTTACCTCAGTAGTGGGCAAGATTATGGAGGCACTCTTAAGGAAAGGATAGTGCAACACCTGGAATCCATAGGGGCACAGGATCCAAGACAGCATGGGTTTACAAAAGGAAGGTCCTGTCAAACTAATCTCAGATTTCTTTGACTGGGTAACCAGAGTGGTGGACCAAGGGGAGCAGTTGATGTTGCCTACCTTGACTTCAGCAAAGCTTTGACACTGTTCCATAGAAGATTGATAAATAAGCTAGGTAGGCTCGTGTGGGTCAGAAGTTGGTCAACTGGGTGGCAAACTGGTTGACTGGCAGAAAACAGAGAGTGGTGGTAAATGGTATACAGCAGAAGAGATGCAAGTCACAAGTGGGGTACCTCAGGGATCAGTCCTGGGGCCAGTCCTATTCAACATCTTCATTAGTGACCCGCAGATGGACTAGAGGGTAAGGCTTGTCTGTTTGCAGATGACACCAAGATCTGCAACAGAGTAGATGATCCAGATGGGGTGGGCAGAATGAGAAGAGATCTGGATAAACTAGCAAAATGGTCAGAAGAGTGGCAACTGGGATTTATTACTAAGAAGAGCAAAATCATGCACATAGGGAAGAGAAACCCGAAGCCACTTATAGGCTGGAGGGAGTTGCTAGCAGTCACAAAGGAAGAAAGAGACTTGGGCATCATCATCACTGATGACCTAAAATCATCCAAGCAGACCTCTAAAGCAGTAGGTAAGGCTAGGGGGTGTTAGGGTGTATTAGTAGGGGTATCATGTCATGAGAGGGAGGTAATAATCCCTCTGTACAAGACATTGGTTAGGCCCCATCTGGAGTACTGCGTGCAGTATTGGAGGCCACACCTTCACAAGGACATTAACCAAATTGAGGCAGTCCAGAGAAGGGCAACCAAAATGGTGCAGGGACTGCATCAGAAGACATATGAGGACAGATTAATGGAGCTCAATATGTACCCTTGAGCAAAGGAGGGAGAGGTGATATGATCGAGACATTTAAACACCTTAAGGGCATAAACAAGGTGAAAGAGTCTAACATGTTTAAATATAAGAAAAATAGCAGGACAAGAGGACACAGCATAAGATTAGAGGGGAGCCGATTAAGGGGAATGTGGAGGAATTCTTTTTCACAGAAAGGGTGGTAGATGCATGGAATAGCTTACCACAAGAAGTGGTGGCTATGAATACAGTGCAGGGCTTCAAACAGGCATGGGATAGGCATAAGGGAGCAATACAAAGACTATGAATAGATCGGTCACTGACAGAGCAAAGGCCGATGGCACATTTATAAGGTAGAAAAAGAAATGGGCAGACTGGATGGGCCTTGCGGTCCTTATCTGCCGTCAACTTCTATGTTTCTATGTTTCTATTTCTCAGTTCCAACACTCCCAATTTAAAGGATCCAACCTCTACAAACTGACTACATCCTACCAAATAAGAAGAAAACCAATTCACAGAAAGGGGGGACAAGCCAATCTCACTGAGTCTGGACAGGAGCACTCGATGGTTCAGGGTGTCAAAGGCTTTTGAGAGATCTATAAAAATTGCCCCTGCCATTAACCTCCTACCCAGACTCAGATGGAGATCATGTACCACTTTTGTAAGGGCAGTTTGGGTGCTATGGAGAGACCTGAAACCAGATTGAAAGGAAGACAATTTATTATTACTTTCTAAAGTCCTTCCAGGGAACTGAGGCTGGCTCAGGGAATCAATGATGGGGAAAAGGACTTCTCCTGACACATTAGGGAAAGAAGGAGCTGCAAGGATTAGATAGTGCAGTTCAAAAAGGATGGGGGTGGGCAGAGAAAGGAGCAGACCAGGCAGAAGCACTAGATGAGTACTTCTGTTCCATATTCATGAGGAAGAAGGGCAGACAGCTTCTGCAGGGGTGGGGAGGATGGAGTGGGGGGGGTGACAGTTGGGGTAATCACTGAGGGAAGGTACAGTATTAGAGGGTCTGAGGGCTCTGAGGGTGCATAAGGCAACAGGACCAGACTGCATACATCCCAGGGTGCTAAGTTAACTGGCAGAGGTACTGGCAGTGCCACTGGTGAACCTATTCATTTTTTTTTGAAATTTAAGTTTATTGAGTTTATATATAAGAAGAACAAAAAAAAAAAAAGGAAAAACAAGGTACATATATTGGGGGGTTGTCTGATCGTACAGTACCCAAGTCCAGGATAAAGCACATGTAGATGTGTACAATCACATTGACATAAACAGGGACAATAAAAGAAGAAATACAAATTACAAAATACAACCCCAATATCCCCTCCCCCCTCCCCCCTAGCCCACCTCCCCATCACCCCGGAGAGTTTCATAGCTGAAGGAGATGTCGGGTCACTAAGGAGGAGAACTGTGGTTGGGAGTCTGATAACGCTGCATGGATCAATGCAACAGCAGTTACCTAAGGTACTACCAGTGTCTGAGTTACGTTAGGTAGAGCGCATTTAATTTACCCCAGTTCCGATTAAAAGACTCCAGATTATGTCTAGAGCTAGCTATAAGTTTCTCGGTATTGAAACAGTGGGACATCTCCTTAAGCCATTCCTGATAGGTAATGATATCCTGATCCATCCAATGCCTGAGGACCAGTTTTTTGATAACTATTGAGATGAGAGCCATGTGATATCTACGTTCCTTCACCAAAATGCTCGAGTAAACACCCAAGATACATATTTCTAAGGTGAATAGGTCTTTGAGCCCTAAAAGTGGGTCTAAACTGTCTCTTACAATGATCCATAAAGGTGACACTCTATCGCATTCCCAAAGGATATGCAACAAGTTCCCTTCGACGGCTCCACATCTCGAGCATATACTCGACTTAAGCTTGCCAAATTTGACCAACTTAACTGGAGTATAGTAGAGATTATTTAAAATATAATATTGGGTCAATCTATGATTGTCTTGGGATAAGTAACGATACACATCCTTCCAGATTGCATCCCATGAAAGAGGGGAGCTCAAGCTAGAAAGTGACCAGATTTTGGAACCCTCCAGGGAATCAGGGAAAAGGTCATCAAGCAATTTGTTGTATATGTTGGATATACTTCCACGCATACCGGCCGCCTCCTAAGTTTTCTCAAGGAATGGCCTTATTTTGGAGGGGAAGTGAACCGGCCCAAGAATTTTGAGGATGAGGTGTCTCAATTGATAAACTTTGAAAATATGCTTCTGGGGAATGTTAAGGGATGTTAAGATTCTATCCAACTTAAGGAGTGTGCCTTGCTCATACAGAGACTCCACCGGTAAGTTGTGCAAGTGTGGAAGCCATTCAGAGGTTAACCACCTACCTCCAATTTTGATATTAGGATTTAACACGAGAGGTTGTGCTGAATCCTTGTGTGGGGATATGTTGAAAAAATTCCAACATTGAGAAAGAATTCTAATAGAGACCAATAAGCAGATCTTGGATGGCTGGGGT
This sequence comes from Neoceratodus forsteri, assembly GCA_016271365.2. Lineage (NCBI taxonomy): Eukaryota > Metazoa > Chordata > Ceratodontiformes > Ceratodontidae > Neoceratodus > Neoceratodus forsteri. The sequence goes on along the minus strand of CM028134.1, from coordinate 309,717,563 downwards.
ACGTGGAGAACGGGTGCCAAAAAACGCGGGGGGAGGCTCAAGTTGAACTGGTCCAATAAGCTTAGTTCAAGCTGTAGCCATATGGGTAGAGGTGTGGTAGACTGTGTGGTGGACCACTTACCTATTCTATTTAGGTGACTAGCCCAGTAGTATAGCAAGAGATTGGGTAGACGAAGACCACCCTTATCTCTAGGTGCGGTGAGTTTAAGAAAGGCTCTACGAGGTTGTTTCCCCTTCCAAACAAAGTTGGATAGCATTGAATTTACTTGACTGAAAAATTGCTTGGGTAACCATATATTAAGGTGATTCAGGGGGTAAAATAACTGGGGAAGGATGTTCATTTTGACGATATTGATTCGCCCCCAAATGGTTAGTGGTAATTTTTTCCATCGGTCCAAGTCCCTCTGGATTCTCATTACAGTATTATCTAAATTGACTTTCTTGACCGTTTCCACCTCCCTGGCCACTTGTATACCCAAGTATTTAAATGAAACGGGGGACCATTTCATACTGAACCGTGTGAAATCCGATTTAAAAGTAAGAGAATTTAACGGAAAAATTACCGATTTAGAAACATTCAACCTATAATTAGAAACCTGACCAAAACGGTCAATAATTTTTAGTACTTGTGTTAAAGATGTTTCGGGTTTGGTAAGGTATAGCAGGATATTGTCAGCAAAAACCGATACAGTCAGGGGAGATTGAGCAATAGTACAACCTATGATTCATGATGAACTTTTAATACTAACAAGCAGAGGTTCCAAATATAGGTTGAAGAGGTAGGGAGAAAGGGGACACCCTTGACGAGTGCCAGCACATAAAGGAAAACTGGAAGAAAAACCCTGTTGCAGTAGACTTTTGCTGAGGGGGATTTGTATATACCATAATCATATGAATAAAGTCAGAGGAAGCCCATTCTCTTCAAATTGGCCCACAGAAAGTCCCAATTCACTGCGGTCAAAGGCTTTTCTGCATCAAGGCGACTAGGACCATGGGATCTAGCAAAGTGTGGGCTGCTTGAAAGAGCGTGGGCTAAGGTTCTCAAATGATCAGCGGATGATCTACCTTGGATGAAACCAGCCTGTTCCGGGCTCAACAAGTGCTGCCAAATCTTTTTAATTCTGAATGATAGAATTTTAGATAAGATTTTGATATCATAATTTAAGAGCGATATTGGACGGTAGCTGGCAGGATCTATTAAGGGTTTATCAGGTTTAGGGATTAAAATTATTGTCGCTTCTAAGAGAGAGGGATCTATCACTTCACAGAACATATATTCGTATAGCTTAAGCAGTAAAGGGGATAGCTCTTTACAAAAAACCTTATAAAAATTTGAGGGAAAACCATCTGGCCACGGGGCTTTTCCTAATGGTAAATCATTGATTGCCTCTTCTACTTCATCTAGAGTGATGGGAGCTGACAACATGTCACAGTGATGAATCTGGAGGGAAGGGAGTTTGATACCATCAAAGAAGTGCTCTATCCACTGAGAATGCGATGGCGTGGAACTCTTACTATAAATGTCAGTATAGAAAGATTCAAAAATTTGGGCAATCTCCCTTGGTAGTGTCTTAGTGGTGCCGTCCTGAGATTTGAGGCAGGATTATACGGAACTCTCTATTTCTTTCAGCCTCAGAGCTAGCATTCGACCCGGCTTTTCACCCTGATCAATATATCTAGTCCTAGTCTTGAACAATGCATATTCAGCTTTTTCCCGAGTCAGATCGTTGTATTCGTTTCTGAGTTGAATAAGACCGTTAGGTTAGCTGGGAATTGGAAGAGAAGGTTGTCTTGACTGCCCTCAGCAGACTAGATAGCAATTAATTTTGGACTCCTTACCTTTTCCTAGTGGCAGCAATCTTAATGAGTTCCCCTCTGATAAAACATTTGAAGGAGCACCACAGTATATCCTCTCGGTGTACAGATCCCTGATTCAGGTCAATCTGAAAAGGATCGTGTCCTTAATTTGGAAACTGTGATCTTCCTTCAGGATTTCATTATTAAGTTTCCAAGATGTATCCCTTTGTCCCTGAATACCGAGGGAAACCTTGACCCAAACCAGGGAGTGGTCCGAGATGACTATTGGTTCAATACCTACTTGATGGGTACAGCTCATTAAAGAAGAGCTAATTAAAATATAGTCAATTCTTAACCAAGTTTGGTGTACCTGGGAGTAGAAGGAATAGAGTCGATTGTCAGGGTTAAGGAGATGCCAGGGGTCACACAGACCCAACAGGTTTGTGAAATCAGAGAGGGCATGTTGCACAGGGGACAACGGTTTTATCGGTCTAAAGGTTTTGTCTAACTCACTAGAAGGAGCCACATTCCAGTCACCCCCTAGGATGAGAAGGGAAGGCAGAAATCTGCTCAGGTTATCTGCCAGGGACATTAAGGACGGGTCACCACCTACTGGAGCGTAAATCGCCCCTAGTACCACACTACTATTGTCAAGCTGGCCCTTGACCAATACATATCTACCCTCATGGTCAGTAATACTGTCATCTGCTGCGAATCTGACGTGATGTTTAATTATTATTGCTACCCCCTTACTAGCTTGCGAGCCGGAGGCAGTGAAAATTTGGGAGAACCCTAGCCTTTCATAGTTTCTTCTGGCCTCTGAGGCAGCCAAGTGGGTTTCCTGCATGAAAACTATGTCCACGCTTTAGAAGGGAGCACCAGAAACACCTGCTGTCTCTTAAGAGGATCATTGATGCCTCTGACATTCCAACTTGCAAATTTAATCATTCTCAACGCCACAGTAAATAATACAAGAATGAACAAGACATAGGGACTTCAGTCCCACCAGTGCAGATAGTAATATGAGGATTACACCAAGTTTGCCCAACAATAATAAAAACCATAGGGATTGAAACTCTCTGAGACACCCTCCCTCCCCAAGCCCCCTAATAGAATAACCCACAGAAAATGACCAAGTCATCAACAGACTTAAATGAAACTGAGCACTGAGAGCTCTCAAACCAGAGAGATGATTCCTAGAGGTGACTGGATTAAAAATTAAAACATACCCCCCTACCCCACTCACCCAAATGACAGATACTATGAATAACACTGTGATCGCCCAGAAACTATTTACAACCCATCCCTTTAAAGTCAGAGAAACATGTAAGTACCAATTATGTATCCTGAAAGGAACGGTCCCAGGACTAGCAGACCACGCCTAACTGTAGGAATTCCTGCTTGATGCCCCATTGACAAAGTGCATCATAGGGCAGAGTAGAAACAAGAACCAGGTACTGCTTCCCCCAGTTCAGGTTACGAGACTGCATCTCGAGGCTCGCCATTCCCGTCCACCCCCCAGCCAAAGGTAATTACTAAACAGAGTCGTTACATCATAACCAACATTCGGTAAACAGTCCTCCCAAATACAAAACTACAAAGCTCATGACTACAAAATACTAAGCAGTTCTATCATAACTTGGAATACCTCACCATGATGGGAAAGGAATATGCCAGCCGGCCGCTGCGGCATTCGCTCCATTCAGTGTGTGTTGGAGTCAGGAGCAAAAAAGTAAAACAAAACTCCATGCACACGAGCTGGCCATCACCTAGCACAGAAGAGGAAGGGGAAGGGAAACTGGTAGGGACCCAGCCGGTCCGTCGGCAAAACTATCAGCCAAAAACCACAAGCGGAATTAAGGGTCCTATCCCCCCCCTCCTCGGGCCATGAGGCAGAGGCCTCAGATGTAGAAAACCTAGGAAGCAACCCTGCCCAGACAAGCAACACTGCTCCAACCCCCACGGAAGGCCAGCCAGCCCCATCCCAACTCGCAAATAAACAGTAATGCAGGCATGCAATCAGCACAAAATCGCTCAACAGAGATAAGCAATCTTAACACTAGTATTTATATACATCAATCAGCCAGATTTGAATAGGTCAGGAAGTCTCTGGGAAAGTTCTCTTTTGGCTTGATCCGGATTCTCGAAGGCATACCAGACATTGTCGAGTTGGACTTGCAGCCTGGCCGGGTAGTTCATGCGAAACTTAAACCCAGCAGCAATCAGCTTGGTCACAATTGAGTGGAATTCTCGTCTCCTCAGTCGGGTTTCAAGTGGTAGGTCTTAAGTAATTCTCAAAGTGTGGTTCTCCCACAGAACCACTTGTAAACTCTTGATTTTGCTCAGGATATGTTGCCTTTCAAGGTAGCTAAGCAGCTTGATTAATATAGGTCTGGGAGAGAAGCCGGGCGGAGGTTTAGGCTTCAGGGATCTATGAGCTCGCTCAATGTGGTAGGAAGGATTGATAGGTGAGGGGCCAACAATCTTGGTCAGGAGCTTTTGCACAAAAGACAGGATATCTGGCCCTTCCTCCACCTCCGGTAAACCCAGCACCAGTATGTTGTTCCTCCTGCTACGTCCCTCAAGATCCTCCGTCTTTAGTTTTAATTTAGCGATTTGTTGCCTAAGCGTTACAATCTCGGGTTCAAACTTGCCTTCCAAGTCTCCAAGGAACTGGTATGAGCCTCCGAGTCACCTACTTGGGTAGTTAGTGTGGCAATGTTGCTGCGCATGGACTTTAGCTCTGAAGAGGTCTCCTGTAGAGTTTCACGAAACGGAATCGGCTCCTGGAGGAATCGATCCTCTGTGAGCGGGCTGGAGATGTTAGAAGAGCCAGATTTAGCACCCGAACCCATAGGCAGGGTTCTTGACTTTTTGGCCGCTTTCTCTGGAGTGCTCGGCGGCGTGTGCCTGGCCCCGACGGTCTTCATCTCGGCCTCCATAATCTTCACCGCACCTTGGCGTAAGTAGTTAGGAAATCACTCAAATGCCGATAGAAGGTGATGCTGGGTTATAGAGAACTGTGATAGGCAAGGAGAACATTAAAAATATTGTTCCCGAAGTCGGTATATATATGAATCAGCTGGTTGAGAGGGGAGAGCTGTGGATTAAGCTGCCATTAGGAGTGCTGCCCCATGTGATCCTGGTGGACCTATTCAATACTTTCCTGGATACAAGGTGCATGCCACAGGACTGTAGGATGGCCAATGTGATGCCCCGCCATAAAAGTGACCCTAAGGATAAATCAGGCAATTACAGACCTGTAAGATTGACATCCATCGTGGTGAAGCTGATGGAGACAATCTTGAAAGAGAGGCTGGTGACACTTCTGGAGGATAATGGACTCCAGGACAGTCATCAGCATAGGTATGTCTGAGGAAGGTTCTGTCAGACTAACCTAGTTGAGTACTATTACTGGGTACTGAGGAAATTGGACAAAGGTCATGTGGTGGATGTCATATTTTTGGACTTCAGCAAGGCCTTTGATTCAGTGCCACATGGGAGGTTGTTGGGGAAATTGAGGTATATGGGGGATTGGGGCTAAGATGGTTAACTGGATCAAAAATTGGCTTCAGGGAAGACAGCAGAGGGTAGTGGTTGGGGGAGCTCTCTTCTCCAAGGGCAGTTACAAGCAGGGTGCCGCAGGAACAGTACTGGGGCATGTGTTGTTTAGGATATTCATAGCAGACATCTCACATGGCATCAGGAATATGATCAGCCTCTTCGCTGATGATACCAAGTTAGGGGTGGTGGTGAGTGACATAGAGGGATGGCAGGAACTGCAGAATGACCTGATTAAATTGGAGAAGTGGTCAGAAGAATGGCAGCTGGGATTCAATGCAAAAAAAGTGCAAGGTGATGCACTTTGGAGCAAAGAACCCAGGGAGGAGCTATCAGCTTGGTTGAGTACAGCTAGGTACCACCAAGGAGGAAAAGGATCTAGGGGTGGTTGTAAATAGAAAAATGAACAGCGCAGAACAGTGCAGGAATGTGGCAGCAGAGGCCAACAGAATGCTGGGGTGTATTGGGAGAAGAATCTCCTCCAGGAACAGGGAAGTGATCCAGTCTTTCTACAGGTCACTGGTCAGACCACACCTGGAGTGCTGCGTGTAGTACTGGTGCCATATCTAAAGAAGGATATTTTAGTACTGGAAGGGGTACAGCATAGAGCAACTAAGATGATACAGGGACTGGGGAATTGGCCATATGAAGAGAGGCTGCGTGACTTGAATATGTAGTTCCTGTAGAAGAGGAGAGATTGGGGGGATATGATTGAGACCTCCAAATACTTAAAGAGGATTAACAGGACAGGAATAGAAGGGATATTTAAGTTAAGCGGGGGAGGGACACAGGAGATCATGGTCTTAGATTGGAAGGGGGGTAGATATAGAAGGGAAATGTGGAGGCACTTTTTCACAGAGAGGGTTGTGGTGAAATGGAACTCTCTGCTAGAGGAGCTGGTATCCTCAAGACAGTGGAGGTTTCAAAAGGGGATGGAAATGGATGAGATGGGAGGTTATTGTGAAGGGGCAGCTGCAAGGTAGGTGTGCTAGCTGCACATTCGAGCAGACTTGATAGACCTTGTGGCTTCTTTCTGCTGGCAGATTTCCTATGTTAGTATGTTCCTAGGTGTTCTGATCCAATGGATTGTTTTCATGCACGACCCGGGCCATAAATATGGTACATAGCTAATACAGACAATACACCTACAATAACAAAGAAAGGTACAGGAACTAGAATACATTGAATATATTTAGTACAGCTAGGTAAAACTAAGTGTAAGAATACAGTTGAAATACAATAAAGTAGCAGCTAAAGTGCGGGTGCAATATACAGTACATGATGTACAATCAGTTAGTCTTATGACTGTTCAGTATTGTACAACTTGACAGTTTATTCATAAGTAAAGAAGAGCCCCTCCAGTTACCGTTGTCCTGAGAGTGAGATCCCAGAGGGTTCAGGGGCAATCCTGTCCAGGACAAGTCATACCCCACAAAAAAAGTGGACGGGAGGAGGAAAAATTATATAAGGAGGAGAATGAGGGAGTCCTCATGGTCCCTCTCCTCTCTCTACACACCTGGGAGATCCCCCCACACAGTACCAGACCCATCCCAGGAGAAACCCCTGGCTGAGAAGGGAAGGACCTACAGGGAGCCCCTAAGCCTAGAGCAAGAACCCTTCTTACCCTCCCTCCCAGAATGGGCTCTGGAAGGTAACAGAGGACCAGGAGGTACTATTAGGACTCAGCCCACAATTGGCCTCAAGGAGGGGGAGGGCAAACAGGGAAGGGGCATCGCCCAGGGACCGAGGCCCAGAAGGGAAGGTGCCAGTGATGAATGGTGAAGATACACAGGAAGATCAAGAATTACAATAGTACATAGTTCTCATGTCTTCCTTGTGTCAATCTTCACCATTCATCACTGCACTTCCCTGAGGGATGTGAGTCTCTCAGTCATGGGAGGACCACTAAAGGAGGAGACCCATTACAGGCCAATTAGGCCTGTGACTGGTCAGAGTGACATGGGGTCTCCCGTTGCCTGAGAGACAGACGTTGCCCCTGTGGTTCCCACCTTGCCATGTGGGAGAAAAGATGGGTCCCCTGGAGAGCAGAGGCAGCACCCTACACCATGCCAAGGGTGACAGTCCTTGAGAGATGAAACCACGCTGTCCGCATAATGCAGATCGCTGTCACCACTAGCCTCAAAGCTATCTCATTGGTGTCATAAGACACACTTGTCTGGTGCTTTGCGAGCTCCAGGCCCTGTACAGAGAGGGCAATGGCTTGTCTGGTTGCCTTCATATCAGTCAGCAATGTCAGCAATGACCTAGCATTGACCACCGATGCCTGTTGTAGACAGCATGGTGTGCCTGATGAGTGACACAGCTGAGCATGATATGGGCTAAAGAGAACACTATCCATCTTCAGCAGTCAAACTTCCCAGAGTCCACATCCAGGGGCCGGTTGCACACCAGGTGTCTATGCCCAGATGGGGTATCCAGTACCCTCACTCCTGAAGTGGGATGAGGCAAGATCTCTGGACCCCCCTGGTGTGCACAATACCTGTGCTAGCAGTCCATAGGGCCTGGAGTTTTTGACAGATGGGCACTACCAGTTGTAGGACAATGCTTCCTGGAAGGGAATCACCCAGGAAAGGATGACCAGGTAGTCTGCACTGAATTTGCTAAAGAAGACATGCATCATCCACTCAGTATTGTATCTTTTGATGTGGGATAGGTGCATATCACCTACCAGCCTCAATAGGAAGTGCTGATACTCTATCTGATCAGCGTCTGAGGACAGATGGACAGAGATATCCACTTCCTTGAAGGAGGAAGATGAGGAGGCTGATGAATCTGAAGAGTCCAAGTCCGGCCGCTGCAAGGGAGATAGGCAAAAAACCTGCTCATCCATAGCCCTGACATATCTGAAGAAGGCAGCAGTAGTGGCTTTGAACTGCTCCTAGGTCAAGGGCCCTGAAGGACCCACATGCCCTAGGAGGGAGGGGGCTGCAGAGACAATGGGGAAACACACTTCACCTTATTTGAGCAACCTCTGTCAGGGCTAGGAGACCTCACTGGTGATCTTGGACCTCTTGAGGATCTGCTGGTCTGTGCAGTTACTGGCATCTCAATCAGCTAGAAGCAGTCAGGACTGAGTCCTGAATGGGAAACTCCCATGTGAGGAGACCAGGGCTGCATAGAACCAGAAGGGCAGACCCAAACCCCTCCCAATAAGGCCTCCCTTGAAGGGGACGAGGGAGAGAACAAGGGCTTAGTACTGCAACACATTCCTGAACCCCCAAGGGATCCCAGAAAAGGTCACTGCCCCATGTCCTGCACCCTCAACCCTATCAATTCTGAGGTCAACCTCTTCCTCACTTCCAAAGCTAGGGACTGCTCCAATCCTGCAGGCCTCCTGAGGGAAGCTGTAGAAAAGTGAGTCCCTGTTCTGGCCCTAGGGGATGGGCAGCACTGTGATAGACAGCTCTCTGGGCCCCCTGAGATCCAAACCACTATCTTCTCTGATGGAGGGTCACTATTGACAGGCACGCTCCTGACGTCACGACTGGCTTGGGAGCCAGCACCAAACATAATAGCTTTTGCCAAGGGAAGGGATGCCTGTGAGGGTACAGAGTTACTGGGCACTAGAGAACCCTCTGACTCTGAAGATTTGGATGGCCAGTCCATATCAGTGTCCCAAGCATCTGGCTCTGGAGAGAAGATGATCCAGAAGACCTCCAAACGAGCAGCCCCAGAGGTTTTTGTACCCGTGGTGCCACTTACAGTGTGGATCACCAGAGCTGCAAATGGCCCCGGGATACAGAATGGCACCAGTGGGAGGTGCTGAGGAGTCACCCATGCTGAGCCCAGTAGGCATGGGTCATGATGCCGGGGGAGCCTGCACCTTTGAAGAGCTGACTGCATGTGCATTGCTCCTAGTCTGGCCACCAAGATGCCCAGACCAATCCTCCAGCACTGCAGAAGAGGTCTCCTCCTTGGCAAGGCTAGAAGAAGAGGAGGCCCCCTCCTTACAGGTCTGTATGGAATTGGGAGGGGATCCAAAGAAAGGGTGGAGAGACCTGCACTTGGAATCCCTCATACAACACTGCCCTCCAAAAATCAGTGGATCGCTGCTGATTTTCCACGCACAGTGCTCCAGTGCTCTGCAGTCCATGGAGAAGCAAGTGTTGCAAATATAGATATCATGAGATGGACCCAGGCAGGTGAGGTATTGATCATGCTGGTCCGTGAAGGACATCTGCCAGTGCAGGGACACTGGCTCATAGGAGGCCAGCCTGCCTTGGAAGAGCGCTTTTTGTCCCTGGATGATCCCAACATGACTTGCGGTAACTAAAATAATAATAAGAAACAGACTCAGTGCTGCTTCAAGAAAGAAAAGGAAAGGTCTTACTGGATTCCTGCAGAAAATGGTGCTAAGTTACTAGTGGATGGCAGAACTGGGACAGAACAAAAATGGTAATAGCGATATCAAAACAACTAACTATGCTGCAATGTCGAAAATGAAATTTCTTCAGCAGGTGTGAGGTGCTGCATTCTTGATGGTGGGAGAAGCAGAACCAGGGTAGAGGAGGAGTTGCCGACCATTGCTGGCTGACCTGCTACTGCCACATAATGCATCAGCCTCAAGGGTGGCAAGTCCTCTGGTGCTGGCTCTTCTCTCTACTAAAAAACTCACACTGGGTGCTGTGCCTCCGGCTATCACCCAGACAGTGATAAATGGTAAAGATTGACACTGGGAAGATCAGTAGTACTGTGCTGTAGTTACACAATTCGCATGAAGTGGTAGTTACAGCAATTACTGTTGTCTCCCTTCTGCCTCAATACAATTCTTTCTGGCAAATGTAACTATGTATGTCACACTTTGCAACAGATGTTACATGTCTAGTTATACTTCCAGCATAAATCCATGTTTCTGTTGTTCTTTGCAACAGCTGTTACATGTGTAGTTACACTTTCAGCATCAATCAATTTGTGCCAAAGAGAAACGGTTGTGGTGGCACATGTAACTACCACTTCATTGTATAACTACACACCATTCAAATGTGAAAATAATTAAGAACTACATAGTATTTATACTGCAATAGCAGTGTAGTTACATCACATAAATATTTGTCTAACTACATAATATGCAAATGTGAAACTATTTACCAACTACATTATAGTTACATGTAACTACACGGTACTTACATAGCAGTTACATTGTAGGTATGCAGTAATTACAGTGTAGTTAAGGACACTTAAAGTAAAGTGTTTCCAACTAACTAACTAGTCTCTCCCTCTCAACAGGCATAGTGCTTGACATGTGGAAAACTGCACACATCGTCCCAGTCTTCAAGAAGGGAGACCACAGAATCCTGAACTACAGACCCATAGCAATCCTACCTGCCCTAAGCAAAATACTGGAGAAGGCTGTGGCCTTGCAGCTTACCAATTACCTCACAGAGTACAAAATTATGTCCCGTAATCAGCATGGATTCCATAAAGACCACAGTACCACCACTGTCCTTCTTACTATTACAAATAGCATCTCAGCTTCCATGGATATGGGTAGTCTCACGGGTGCCATCTTTACTGATCTAGCAAAAGCCTTCAACTTAGTTGATCATGGTTGCACCAAGCCAGTTTGACCGAAAATCTGCTGACTGGCTTTACAGTGCTATGTACAATGTCAATCGCAATCGCAGTCCGCATTGTGCAGTCGGGACAACAAGTGTGTTTTATGTGGGGGGCTGCACCCCCCCCCAGACTTTACTATAATGACCTCCATGGCAGAGGTGTTTTGGGGAGGGGGCACAAGACTCAGAGAAGCTGTGCCGGGGGGTCCGCGTGACCATTACAGTGACCAACAGTGACCCGTCACTTTTTTCTCTAAGCGACCAGTCACTGTCATATTTTTGACAGTTACTTGCACCTGTTGATCACAACCTGCTCACTACCAAATGTTCTGACCTAGGCATTCACAGACTGCTCTCCCATGGTTTCAAAACTACTTGGCAAACAGATCCTAGAAGGTCTTATATGTATCCTCACTTTCAGATCCTGCACCTTCCTTGAGAAGAGTCCCACAGGGCTCTATACTTGGCCCCTGACTGTTTGCTTTGCACATAAACAATATCACTGATAGTATAACCCACTCTACTGCCATTCTCTACGCTGATGTTCTGGTCCTTTAAACCAGCTCAAAAAATGCTGGTCAGATGAAACAGCATCTGACAGCGGACCTCCAATCAGCATACACTTGGCTATCACTGACCAAGCTCATCCTCAACACTTCCAAAACTCATTCAATGCTATTTGACACTACCTCTAAACTTAGAGCCTGCCCCTCCCCTTTACTGCTTGTTTATCAAGATGGCTCCCTGGTTCCAACAACCTCTCTCTTCACGTACCTCAGACTCATCCTAGACTCCTGTCTTGACTTTGTGGCACATCTGACAAGCATCAGTAAAGCTGTAAGCTCCATGTTTGGTGTTTCATACAAAGTTGCCAGAGATCTGACCCCTCGAGCTCATTTGGCCATAGCAAGGTGTATGCTACTCTCCAAATTGGTTTATGGAGCAGCTGTATACTCCTCAGCTGCCAAAATTACCCTCCACAAATGGGACTTCACCTACAACAGCATTTTCTGCTTTGCATTGCAGTCAACTCACCTCACCCACCACTGTGCTGTCTATGATAAACTAGGTTGGCTTCTCATGTCATCTCTGCTTGACTACAGTTATGGTTGTGTCATCTACAATATAGTGAAAAATGGGCTTTCCTGATCCCTTGCATCTCCTCTTAGACTTATTGAAAATGGCTACTCCCTTAGATCATCTGAATAACCAGCTTGCGGTACCAAAAACTCAGATCTAAAATAGGTGATAGCATCCTTTGCCCACTCTGCCCCCAAGCTATGAAACTCCATTCCTCCAGACATTCAGCACTGTCCCTCTTCTCATTTGTTTTGTACCAAGGATCAAGAGCATCTCTATAGCCAAGTGCTCTGCTCCTGCCTCAGTACTTGAAAATGATTTGAGTCACAGATCCTCTTGGCTCAAAACTGGCCTTCCTACTTTTTTCCTGTCACCCAATCTATATGTGCAATATGTATGTCAATATTTGCTGAAATTGAATTTAGAGGCACAAAATGTCATGCACAATCTTGCCATTGTATGCACCTTACACTGTTGTATCCTCATGCTTTGTACCTTTTTGCTGAAGTATACATTGTTATATTATATTTTTTGACAATGTATGTTCTAGCCATGTTGTATTCTTCAAATGTCTGTACTCTTGTAGCTGTACACTGTATCTTTTGTATTTTTACTCTCCTGGGTCACACCTGAAAATAGGCATTTGATTAGCTAGCGTGCCTACTTAGTAAACAACAGTTAAATAAAAAAAGTGGGTCAATCCTCTGCAGATGTTCAGGCTAGATCAAGAATGTTCTCATATTGGTTAATGTGCCAAAAGATGGATGAAAAAAGACTCACAAAGAGAGCCTACTGGGAGTTGCTTGATTAAAAAAAAGGGTTGCAAGCAGGATGGCTGTCAGGTCTATTACATTTACTCAATAAAGTTGAGATGAGCTATTTATGTCCATGTCTAGAGAAGGGTATCATTATTAGTAAAAGTTATAAAAAAAATTATTTTGGAATATTGGATGAAGTATGGAAAAGCAAAGATTTAGATACCCGGAATAAATCAAACCCATGGTTGGATCTATGGAAACAAAGACATAAACTTGAGGCATATACTTGAGATATAATTAAATAATTCATAGTGAAAAGTAAGCCTTCATGAAAGGCTGAAGTCCTAGGTTTCAGAAGAGCAGACTTCAGAGACTTCAGTTAGATGAAGTAGCTGGTCCAGGACAAGTTAGTTGGAGTGGACAGCATAAGGGATGGATGGAGATATGGGGGAATCAAGGATGCCATCCTCAGAGCAGCAACATCTTTTGTGAGAATGGTCATCAAAAGAAACAGGTACAAGAGACCAATGTGGTTCTCTATAAAGGTGGGGGAAGCAATGAGAGTCATAATGTAAGCCTTGTTCACCAGTTATGAGGAAAAGCAAGGAAAGTAAGCATGAGGAGAGTATCAAATGAGAACAAGGCAACCCTAGAGGGTGGTTAGAAATGCAAAGGCAGATACAGAGCTACATATTGTGGAGGGATCAAGGGAAGGGGGAAGCAGTTCTTTAGATACAGTAGGGGAAAAAAGAAAGAATGGAGGAGGAATTTGTGGCTAACAGAGGGAGGGAGGGTAATTGAGAAGGACAGGCCAAAAGCAGACATTCTTAATGACTACTTCTGCTCTGCATTTATTAGGGAAGACAGAGGGCCTCTGCCAGACAGTAGCATTAAAATAGCAGTAAGGGGGATCTCTGAGATGAGGTAGCAAGTACTTACAAATGAAAGGGTTCAGAAAGGGCTAACAGCCCTAAAGATAGATATGGACCCAGGGCCAAATAGCATGGATCCGAGGGTGCTCAAGGAATAGGCAACAGAATTAACTGAACCCCTGATAGGGCTATTTAATAGCACAAATTAGACAGAGGTAGTTCCAAAAGACTGGAAGGTAGTGGGCCTAGTCCTGCTTCATAAGGGTGAGGAGAAAGAGGAACCAGGTAACTACAGATCTGTCAGTCTTACCTCTATTGTGGGTAAGCTGATGGAGACACTAGTCAAAGAGGGCACTGTGGCCTACCTGGAAAGAAATGGACTCCAGGATAGTAAACAGCATGGGTTAGTGTCAGGGAGGTCTTGTCAGACCTACCTGATAGTATTCTTTGACTGGGTAACAAGGGTAGTGAATAAGGGCCATGCTGTGGATTTAGTCTACTTAGATTTCAGTAAGGATTTTAACGTGATGCCTTACAGAAGATTGCTGAAGATGCTAGAGGATCTGGGTGCAGCAAAAGACACAGTTAGATGGATGAGAAACTGATTGGGAATGAGACAGCAGAGGGCTGTGGTTTACCGAGTCAAATCAGAAGAGAGGGAGGTCACCAGTGGGATGCCACAAGGACTGGTCCCAGGTCCAGTCTTTTTCAAAGTGTTTCATCAGTGACATAGGATAAGGAATCTAGGGCCAGATGTGTCTCTTAGCAGATGACACTAAGCTCTGTGGCAGGATAGATGGTGAGGAAGGGGGTTAGGAATTTGCAGAGAGACTTGCAATGGCTGGAGAGGTGGTCAAAGGTTGGGTAGTTCAAATTCAGTGCCAAAAGGTGCAGTGTGATGCGTATATAGGGACAAAAATCTCAGGATAGGGTATTGGATGGGGGGGGGTTAAGCTGGGTACGACATCTGAGGAAAGAGACCTAGTGGTCATCATCACTGACTCCCTAAAACAATCAAGCAAGTGTAACAAGGCCTACAGTAAGGCAAACAGGATGCTGGAGTGTATAGGAAGGGGTATTGATAACAGAAGGAAAGAGGTATTACTATCTTTCTGTAGATGACTGGTAAAGCCCCACCTGGAGTACTTTGTCCAGTTCTGGAGTCCTCACCTAAGAAAAGATAAAGACAGGCTGGATACAATGCAACAGAGGGTGACCAAAATGGTTCAAGGCCAGCAGGGTAGATCTTATGAGGATCAGCTTAAAGTACTGAACATGTACTCGCTGAAGGCCAGATGACAGAGGCGAGAAATGGCGGAGACCTTCAAGGTCCTGAAAGGAATGCATACAGTAAATTTTGAGGAACTATTTAGCATAAGTAGTGGATCAAGAACACGGGAGCATTAGTGGAAACTGATGTGGGGAGGTTCAAGAAGGAAGTGAGAAAATGTTATTCTACAGAAAGGGTGGTGGAACTGTGGAACAATCTGCCAGCTGATGTGGTGGGTACCAAAACTTTCCATGGTTTCAAACATGACTGGGACAAAGTGATGGGTTTAGTGGTTGCTCAGGGTAGTAGCATTAGGGCAGGGAGCATGGGGGTGGATAGTGTGGGTTAGAACCCTGTATGGACAAAAGGTACTGAGCTTGTTAGGATTTTATGGACAGACTGGATGGACCAATGGTCTTTTTCTACCATCATTTTCTACCTTTCTATGTTAATTGTACCTCAATTAAGATCATACATTACAAAGTTTAGGTTTCAGACATGTGAATCTAATCTTCTTAAAGCATACTACCAAGATAAATCACATATATATGTGTGTTCATATTATGTGGTTGTAGATTACATGCCCAGAAGATACAATTCCTGTTATGCTATTCTGACCTAGATATGACAGACTAAGAAAACAATGGCTAGCCCATTATCTCTCAGTATCACTTGATCCTCCACATAAACTACTGTATGAAATATTTGGTTCAAAAATGGGCCATGTATTAAAACATGTCTTTTTTTAAGAGCTGTATGTAATGTTGAAAAATATGATAAATAACACTGTGTAAGTTGTCATATATGTGTTCTTTATGATGGATAAACTACAGTATGTGTGAAATAGCATTGTAAGCAGATCAATAAACAATCTACTTACCAACCTACTTATCCTAGTAACCTTGGTTGCTACCTCCCATACTCATGTCATTCATCATTTTTCTTTCAGGTACTGTTGTTATGTTGTCATTTTTACTACTGTTTTATAGTATTTCTAATAATATTATTGCTGTGTTTTTACTGTGTACTTCTTGCATTTTGCAAATGAAGTATACTGTTTTTGATCCTGAATGTTGCTTACACAATGGTGCTGTATTTTTCGTCTTTTAGGGTTACTGTGACTCTACAATGTCATACCTGAAAATAAGCATCTCTATGTCTACAGTATTTTATCAGGTAATCAAAATTATATAACTAAAAGTAAGAACAGTTGTGAAAGTAAGCATTTTGTAATACAAGTAAATCAGGCCTTAAACCAAACCTGGACATTTTGTGACCCTATAGGGCCAACATACTTCAGGGAACCCATAGGTGTGAATTTCCTGTCAGGTTTGATGGCCCAATTAAGTTTCAGTGGCCTATGCAGCCAGTATGATGTTATGCTTGTGCAGCTGTGTTACTTGGTTTTGGACATTCGCACACTATATTCCAAAGGAATTACCACCCTGTCAGGGTACCAAAAACAAGGAACCTTCAAAGAAGGTTCCACACCAAGAGGTGCCATGGGATGATTTCCTTGGCTAAAGGTACCTGAGAAAGGAACCCCAAGAAGAAATGTAGTAGTACAAAGCTTGTTAGCAATCAGTAGCTGTGAGGCATAGTAGTAGATAAGGCATTAGGTAACTTGATAATGTAATGGCATGAGTATGATGGGTTGAACTGGAGATTGAGGGGGCCTCCTAAGGAGAGAGGGAACAGCAAGTAGGGACACGATCCACCTCCATTCAACAGCAGAACCTACCTAAAGGAGCTAGGGAACACTAACTACGGCTCACTAATGGTTATGTCCTGATGCATGGAGGAGAGAAAAAAAACCCTTGAGGAGGAAATTTCTGGGGATCCAAGATCTAGGTCATCTTCCCTCCAGGCTTGCAATGTTTATTTTGTGATGGCTCTGCTGCTGCAATTTAGAAACCCAATAAGAGGGGGATGGAAAATATTCCAATTTAGAGGAAAGCTTTCGCTCGGTCCCTCTAACGGGAATCCCATTGAAGGTTGTGAGAGTGCACTGCAACATTGGGGGCAACCAAGACAAGAGAAGGAGAGCAGCAACTGCTGAGGCACTCATCTGACCTACTCCCCCTTAAAACAAACCAGGTGAACCAGAGGCAGTCGTAAGGAGAATGCCGAGAAGGTGCCTTGCTAGTAGAATACTAGAGACAAAGGAAATTGCTGTAACCACCCTTCATGGTTAGTCTTAATTTCTACACCAGGGGCTGACATCGAGTCTTGAACAGCTAAATCCAGGAAGGACATTTCCAGCAAGGACATTTCCAGCTATGGGCCAGGTGAGAAGAACCCCTCCCCAAGTCAGGCACGCTCAAGATGCAGACTTAGAAATGCAGAGTGACACCATTGGCTGCAGGGAGACCCTGCACCAGAATGGTATGGCTGGCATGCCCCAAAAAACTGAAGAAGAGCTGAATGAGCTTTGAGTGCTGGGACCTCATATAGGTCAGATGGTAGTAGCGAGCATTGAGCAATGATTGCGTAAGCAATGAGTGGACCTGCACGTAGGTCAGTAAGGCAGAGTAGCATTGTTCAGACATGCATGTAGGTCTGTAAGGCAGAGTGGCAATGGTTGGACCTGCACATAGGTTGGAGAAGCAGCAAATATGAATAACAGGGCAAGCCAGCCAGGCATTCAAGGAAGCCAATGAAAGGTGGCAAATATTCTGAGGATTTTTTAGTGGCAGAGGCAGGATTAGAACATAAAGTAAGTATGCCACACAGGGCCATGACTCCACCACCACCTACAAGTCCCCGCTATAGGAAAAACAAGAACGTGATGGAAGGCACTGAGACCCACATGCAGGTGTTAAAACTAATTTACAGCATCAACAGTAGCTTAGCTGACCTCCAGAGTATATTAGCAGTGTACAAACATAAAGAGCAGCATCTATATTGAGTAACTATGAGTTGTAGGATTCAATAAACATAGATTGGAGGGAGGCAATGATCCGAAGCAGCTATTGCCAGGCAGTGCAGTGAAACAACAGCAATGAGGTATGTGGTATGAGTTGAGGAAGCAGGACTAAGCTGCATAGGCTAGGGTTCAGAGTGAGCCTGAACCAGGTGAACACATTTAAGGTGCATAGCATGGAGAACAGCTATGTGGTATGAGTTGAAACAAACAGATAATGATTGCAGTTACATTGCGAGTAAATGGGAACAAGTAGCATGAGCTCTGGGTTAGCAATTTACAAGGAGTTTAGAAGCAGAAGCCCCCCCAAATGAAAGCAAAACAAAAGTCACACAAAACATGGGAACAGGGAATAAACAACACAAAGAAGCATAGCCAGAGGCAAAATACAAACCAAATGCAGGAGAACAGACAATGGAAGTACAGCAGAAACCAGCAGAAGCCAAAATAGCAAGGTGGGGGGGGGTAGGCTCCATCCAGCAGCAAAGGATAGACTGACAAAGCCTCAGGCCACAAAGAAAAAGTGCTTGTGAGTGAGGCTGAGAGGAACTGCTTATATAGCACAGGAAGGGGGACTGGCTGGCTGCTTGTCCAGTGAACTACAGGCATAGCGTTCCAAAAAGAATGCAGTTCATCTAAAAGGTATGCCTATCACTGCCTCTGAAAAAACACTGTGCAACTCCCATCTGAGGCAGGTCTGAAAGCTTGAGAAATAAGACTATAGCTGGGCATCATTGCAAGGCTTCACTCCAAAGCTATTGGAAGGCTGCCGATGTAAATCACACTAAATGAAACAGCATACTGTTCTTAAAAGCTCACAATGTACAGCACGTTCACTCGGCTGATCAAGAAACTGTGCTATGTAGCAGTGAACACCAAAATCACTACTCGGCTCACAGCATGTAGAAATCTTGATCCAAAAAACCTGCACAGTGAAAAGTGTTACTGCCACTTCTCAGATAATAAACCAAGAGAACAGCCAGGAAACATCATCAAAATAATCAAATCCATCTCTAAAATCAACTTTCTGCTTTGTAAATACTTGTGACTGTTGGTGGGCAAAGTGGGCTCAATCTGCAAAGGAGGATTCGAGGAGTGCTCTGCAATGTGAAGCAGAGTACTTCGCCTTATAATGAGGAACGTAAAGTGCATTGAAAACAGCTACTTCACCTCACTTCGCCTTCTTTTTGAGCACCGGAAGGAGGATTTTGCAGTGATTCATGGGAGTTCAGGTCATTTGGGCTCTATATTGATCTGCACAGCCTCAGTTCGAGGTAGTATGAGTAGGAAGGAGTAGGAGACAGTGTGCTCTGATTGCTGTCTGTAGGAATCTTTTAAAAGCTGTTCAAAAAGCATTTTTGCTTTTTATTTTTTGGATCCAACTGTAGTTCATCGATTGTAGGAAATCCTCCTGCGCTCACATCATCGAGCGTTTTTGTTTGTGTGTGGATTTTGAATGTAAATTTACAACATTGTGTGTGTGGTTAAAGACAGTGAAGTGTGCAGTGTGGGGGAGAGGCGTATCTGTGTGTAGGTAGATTTAAGTTGGAGAACTAGTGATTTCTTTGTGTTTTGGTAATATTTTTGTTATATAACTGACTGTGTTACTGTACACAGTAAAATTGTCAGTAATAGTACAAATTTTCTTGCTGCTTGTTGTGTGAATGTGGTGCAGCATTTCATAAGGTCAGGTTGTTTAAATTACAAATTTACATTACGTGGCACTAAGTACACTGAACTTTTGCTTTTGCATTGCATTCCTCATTCAGCATTGTACACAAAATGTTCTGTGTTGTGTGTGCAGTGTATCAAATATAATGCACCTTTTTAAAATCTGTGACACAGATCAGTGTAAGTGCAACTAAGCACAGCAGTGTGAACCTGCTAACCACTGCAGCTGCCTGATTTTGTACTGCGATCGTGTTCTCTGTTCTTAGTGTTGCTGCTTGTAGTGCTGTAAAAATCAGCACTGTCTGAATTCAGTGTCCCCCTCACATTGAAAAGGTATTTTTTACCAGACTGGATTGTTTTTTGTGACCCCATCAGCATCACTGGTTACTGAAGTTGTTTTAATTCCATGACAGTGTCACAACTCAGTAGTCCCTTATCTGTTGCTGAAGCCACAGTTGTTTATTTTGCTTCACATCCAGCTAGCGAGTAGCGACCCTCCAGTCAGAAAGTGAACGTATCAAAATCTGAATTTGGTAATAATATTTGTGGTTGATCTCCCAAAATGCCTGCAAAGAGACGTGCAAGTAAAGCTGTTTCTGGCCATGACAATGTTGGCAGTAAGAGGGTCTGTGGGTATGGTAGTAGAACGCGGACGGAGAAGTGCATTGCTGATGTGAGGAAATGTATTTCTCCTGCAATGTTTTTTTACAGCCCAATCAGTAGCTTCACTGATAGTTGGAGGAGATGATGTTTTCCCAGCCAGTGGTATTAGTGTTACTGGTGTTAGTGGTGGTGGAGGTAGTATTAGCATTGTTGCGTCAAGTTCTAATTCTGACCAGTGTACCGTATCCAAACATATTGAGTGTGAAGCAGTGCAAGTGAATGACAGCGTAGATGATGTCATACTTCCCAGTAACATCCCCATTAACTGAACCTGATTCTGATGATCATGTCAACGATAGCATACAATGTGGTATTCCAACCACCGTGGCACTTAACGTCACTCATTTTCCATGCAACAGTGATTCACAGTGTGCTGAAAAAATATCAGGTGATGGTGGTGTAGATGCTGATGATGAATGTAATGATGCTGATGATGATGATGTTGCTGTTTTTGCAACATGCAGTCCACATGTTAGCATCCAAGCAGAAGATGTGGATGTGTGTGACAGTGATGCTGATGAATATGATGATGATTTAATTGACCCCAGTTGGCAACCGGAGAAAAATAAATCAAAAGTGGCTGAGTCTGATTCTGTTTACAGGAATCCCCCCCCCCTTGTAAAAACTTGTGATTTACTGTTACCGGTTTTAGTGGATGATGATGATGATGATGACCCAGTACTCAATATGATAGGTAGTCATGGTGGTCAGTTGCAGTCCAGGTGTGCAGTGCCAGAAACATCACGTGCCCTCCCCCCATATCAGTGCTTAAAATGACAGACTTAAATAAGCCACATCATCATGGACATGTTAAAAGCAGAGCATCATAGTCCCTTGTTTGGGATTTTTTTGTTCAAGATGCAAATGATGATTCAGTTGCAATCTTCCAGGTTTGCCATGTGCATGTGAGTCGAGGTAAAAAGGGGAGCCATCTTGGGACAGGAGGACAGCATACACATCTTAAGAATAGGCACTTGGCTCTGTGGACCCACCACAAGCTGGCAGCTGGTACCAGACTTGGGCATTCACCCATATCATCGGCGGCAACCATATCCAGCATGTTATCCCCTTCCATGACTGTTAAGCCCAGTAGGAAACTATACGTGTGCAGTAGTGCGGTAATAAGAGCAGAGGATTACTATAGGCATGATGAGGTGGAGGACCATAATGACTTTGAAATGTTGTCCAGTGCTGGTGAGAGTAGCAGTTTTTGTGGTGGTGAATGTTGTATGTCTAGTGCAAGTGGTACATCAACCCCGGTTGGCAAATCCGGAAAAATAACATAATTTCTTGGTTTGTCATCATCACCTGTGCAACCGTCTTCATCAAATGTCCACACTCCACCCCCTGCCAATTCCATTCATCACAGAGCCAACCATTTGTGACCAACAACACACACTGTGTAAAACGTTTAAGTCAGCCCATGTTATAGACTGTTTTTGCGCATAAGCTGAAGTACCCCCCCGAATCATACAGTGTCACGTGAACTTAATGCTGCTGTAGAGGAAATGCTGGCAATTGATCTTTTGCCCTTCCTATTTGTAGATAATTCTGGGCTCCAGCGGTTTGTTGCCCGTGCCTGTCCAAAATGGAAAGTCCCATCCAGGACATACTTTTCTACCCGTGCTGTTCCCGAGTCGTTCCGCACTGTGTCAGACTCAGTAAGACATGCCCTTCAACATTCCTCCTCTCCATTCATCCATTTAAGTATGGATATGTGGACAAGTGGCAAAACAGCAGAGAGTTCATATCTGTGTATAACTGCACAGTGGGTGCAGGTGCCGGGGGTTGTTTGTGATGCTGGTAGTGTGAATAATCAGTGCAGAAAGGTGGATTGTCGCAGTAGCAATCTTCCTGGAATTCACTAGCATGCAACAATTTCTATGCGCAGTGTGATCTATTCACACACTGGTGAGAACAAGTTGGACATGGTACTGACTGAAATTGATAGATAGCTAAACAATCTGTCCCTGAGAGATGGGTTCATATCAGGTAACAATGGTTCAAATGTGGTGAAATGCATCATGAATGGTGTTTTTTTTCATGTTCCATGCATGGCCCACTGTTTAAATCATGTGGTTCAGGAGTTTCTGCAGCACCCTGACACAAAGGAAATGCTGACCATTGCATGACGTTTCTGCTATCACTTTTCAAGATCTGGAAAGGCCCGTGACCAAAGGCGGCAGTTGCAGATACAAAACAGCCTGCCTCAGCACAGCTTGAAGCTGGAAGTTGTCACCTGATGGAACTCCATGCTATACAAGGCAGAGAGGTTGTATGAACAATACAAAGCCATCACAGAATATCTTGTTATGCACACTAGCCGTGACAGTTCTGGGGTCTCCATGTCTATGACGACTGAACAGTGGTGCCTCATGGACTCTGTAATAACAATTTTGTGGCCTTTTGAACATGCCACACAGGAAGTGAGTGGCGAGTCTGCCTCCATTAGCCAATCAATTCCACTGCTGCGGGTGCTGAGGCAGACATTGGTGAATATACAGCATAGCCTTGATGTTGCCAGAGACGGTGGTAGCAGTATGTTGCTGCAGCACATGCTAACAGTATTTGACCAGAATCGTCACATTGTGAGCATTCAGCATAGTGACAACTTTGCCATGGCAACAATGCTGGACCCACGATACAAACATGGAATTGCATCAGTCCTGGAGGGAGGGCCTGAACAGGTATAAAATATCAGTGGTCAACTGGTTCATTTGGTTCATGGGGCACAGAAGTCACTTGCCAAGGTTTGCAAATCTCAGCAGCATAATCCAGCTGAAGGTGTAGCTGGAAGACCAGTAAGCATATCATGCATGGGTAAGGGGACTGTGGTTCCTAGTGGTCTGTCATCCAAAGTGGTTGGCATCAACCTGCTTTGGGAGGCTTTGTCCCAAGTGGGTATTTGTGACATCAATGATTCTGGGGACACAGGCTGATGCATCAAAAATCGCACTTAGTGTGGCACAGAGAATGGTTGAGTCATATTTGTCTGAAAACAGGCATCTGACAATAAGTGAAGATCCTCTTTTGTACTGGAGTGGAAAGGTCAGTGAATGGCAAGAGCTGACTGTAGTGGCACTGAAGTACCTCACATGCCCACCCTCAAGTGTAAATGTTGAGAGGGTATTCAGCTTAGCAGGTGCAATAGTCAGGGATCATCAGACAAACCTGTCTCCTGCAAATGTTAGTTTGCTAACATTCATTCAAATGAATGAGAGGCACATACCAGCACAGACTGCAACCTCGGTATTCATACCCCGGCCTAGTCATGGTGGTCTTGCTGATGTGGAAATGGAACATCCTGGTGGCACTGGCAGTGGCTGCCTGAAACGGCCCACCACTGACGTAGATGTTGACACAATGGAGAAAGAATTTCCCAGTGGTCAGACTTCAGACATCGATGACTGTAAGGGAAGTTTTCTTTATGAGGATGATGATGTGGTTAATGTTGGCAGGTTTTAACTGCAGTATTTAAAAGGCAGTGTTCCCCCCCAACCCGGACCACCACCACTGGGACTGATGTTATCTAAGTCTGCTGCCACCATGAGGCTGTCTGCCCCCCATGGACAACCACCACCACTGGGACTGACGTTATTCAAGTCTGCTGCCACCATGAGTCTGTCTGCTCACTCCGGACCACCACCACCGGGACTGATGTTATCCAAGTCTGCTGCCACCATGAGGCTGTCTGCCCCCCATAGACCACTACCAGAACTGATGTTATCCATTCTGCTGCCAACATGAGTCTGTCTGCCCACCCCAGACCACCACCACCAGGACTGATGTTATCCAAGTCTGCTGCCACCATGAATCTGTCTGCCCATCACGGACCACCAGTCTACCAGTGCACCACCACCACCACCTTCTTAATATTTAAACCATAAAGTGAGTATCTGCACTCATGTTTGTTATTCTGCCTCACTTCCTTAAGTTGTCTGTTTTGTTTTCTGTAGCTTTTCAGAGCCGCAGTGGCAAAACACATACAGTACACTTATTTTCTTTCTTTTACAGGAGAACAAAAACAGACTCCATCGCTAATATTACTCATTGGGAAAGATGGTGTAGCTATACTGTACAGAGAGGAAGCAATGTAATGTTCATGTGAAATCCATTCTGGTAAGTATGAAGATTTTATTTCATCCATTTCATTGCATTGTAAAGAGTGCTGCAAATCTTGCAAACAACAAGTTGTCTTAATAGTTGACAAGATGTGTCTCTGAAATGTAACTTAGTTGACAATAGGGATTGAGATTTGAGAACCAGGGAGGGACACATAACAATGAAGTTGTAACTTTTAAGAAGTCATTCATTTCTTTTTTTAGGAAAATTCGTGATACTTTGTTGTTCTGTCAAAGTGGCCTTATCCAAAAAAGTTTGTCAACATGATCAGGCACACCCTCCCTGACCCGAGCTTGGGCACACATGCAACACGCAGAAGTCATTTCATTCGATGGCCATGACCATCATTAAGAACCAGAGTCCAGGCGGATGCTGATGAAATCTGTGAAGAAATAAAAAAATAAGAAACCATTACAGACAAAACTGAAAATATGATTCCCCCCACCCAAAAAATTAGAAATACTTACCTTTATGTGCTTGAGAGTTATTCATTTCCATTTAAGTGCAAAAAATTCTCATTGAACACTGGACGGTGCACAGCAACAGTTCGGAGATGGAGTCAACTGTGTGTGATGCAGAACAGTAGCATGAGTACATGTCCATGTCATGTTCAACCCTCCTCATCATCACCTACAAAATACACAACTATATATCTATATCTATATATCTATATCTATATATCTATATATATCTATATATCTATATATCTATATATCTACTCTACTCATTACTGTACATCCAAAGTGCACATTTCAATCCAGTTGAGATGATCACTTTTCACTTTTCTGGACACATGGAGGATGCATTTCTGGGGCTGCAGACAAAATCTGGGGACTCTGACACTTTTGTGCGCATGACTGAATGCGCCATTAATTCTGGGGGACTTTGTATGTGCTGAAACACTCTCATTTCACTGTGTTACCACTTGTTAATTTTCTGGACACAAGACAGATGCCTTTTGTGGATGCAGAAAAATGAGGCAGCAAAACAGCGCACACACAGAAAACACAAAGACACTTAACAGAAGGAAGGGGCCCCAGAATACAAAGTGTAAAGCATACTGAAAACAACAAAAAAAGGGCATAATTACATGCAAGGGTCAGGGATGGTGGAGGAATACATTTTATGACACAAAAAGGAAGTGGGGGGGGACGTGGTGTGAGGAAACAAAACTAATGTGGGATCCTATGGTGATCCAGCAGCAGTTCCAGCATGGGCATAATTTGAAGCTGATGTCCCTCTATGCCATCCAGCCACTGCTCCACAGCACTCATCCTCTCACTGTTCTCCTCAACAGCACTCCAGAGAACTGCCAAGTCAGACAGCGTTACATGCACTTCTCTGGTGTCCACTCCTTTGACAGGCTGACCTGCTGGTGGTGGTGGTGGTAGTGGGGGTGCTGGTGGAGCAACAGGTGCTTCTGTGGCCCTCCTTTTCTTAGGGATGTCACTATGTACAGCGGCACCCTCTGCCACGGAATGGCCAGCAGGTGCAGACATGGTCCGTTCTGTGGCAGCCTGCCACTCCAACAGGTGGTGATTAAGCACATGGGTGCACTGGCCCCCAGTCCCCAGGTGACTCCCCCGGGGGCCATGGCGCACCTCCACCGCACATAGGCGACACTTCACCACACTGCTGTCCCCCTGACACAGTCAAAAAACTGCCAAACAATGGAGGTGTGGGGGAGGACCAGGCACAGGAAAGGGAGGGCCAGATGCACTGGCAGTAAGCTGCTCACACTGCTCAACAGTACTGATGGGATCCACACCTGGGCCTTGGGGAACAGGCACATCCTGCTGCAAAGGACCTTGTGCTGGACTTGGTGGTGGTGGTGGAAGTGATGGTGGTTTAACTGCCTCAGAGTCAGGAGGTGGTGCTGGTCCTGCTTCTGGGGGTTGGACACTCACAAGTTTAGAGTGGTCTAACGCAAATGGGCACCCATGCCTCCCACCCAAGTGCACGGTACGACGATGCGTACTACCACACTTTCCCAGAGCTGCCCTCGCCCCAGACATTCCCTCACCCTGCTCCATCTCACGACACAAGCACAACACACACACAGTCACACACACACAGACAAACAACTAAGTAAGTAAAAAAAGTAAAATTTATAGAAAGAACAAATTAAGTAAAAAACAGTACAGAAAAGACAAAAAAATGTAGCTTTTAAAAAAGCTGTTGGGTTAACTATCAAATTTTAGCTCTCCTCCTCTGCAATTAAAACACTCCTCTGTTTAGTACACACTCCTCTCTCTCAGTCTGCACAGGAGAAAGTGAAACTGTCTGTGTGACTCACTTCCTTCCTTCCTGCCTGGCTAAAGAGCATGTGACTTACAGTACTGTAAGCCATGTGATGTGTGCTGGGGGGCTGCCAAGTCTGAAACACCAAGTGAATCACTTAGAATCATAATAAGGAACGCAAAGTCCATTGAAATCAATGACTTTGCCTTACTTCATGTTGTCATTCAGCCCAATGCGAAGTGGTAATGACAAGGCGAAGCGAGCACTTTGCATTGCCTACTCCGCGTAGCAGAGTGGCAACGTGAAGTGCCCACTTCATGTGCACTTCAACAGCGGATTTTAAATTCGCTGCATCTCTACTTGTGACCAACCTTTTCACCCTTGGAAACTACTTGCAGTGGCAAAGCAGAGTTTATAAACTATATGCAGTAGGCCTACTGGAAGAAAACTACCACAACAAATAACAAGTAAATCATCTTTTTTTTTGTTAATATTTTTTGCTTTCCTTTGCCCAACTGTTATTTAAAGTACTGCTCAGGGTGTCATGTGTGTGTTTTTATTCACCACCCACTTCCCAGTAATGGGACTGTGTTTCATTTTTGAAGTAATAATTCAGCAAACATTTCTTTTAAGAATTGCCTTTCAATTTTTTAGGCATTTTCCACTTATTTTATTTACTAGTAACCTATTTTAAAAGCACAGCTAGACACCTCAAAGTGTTGGTTTTTATTCATGAACTGAACTCCCTAGTGGTTAAAGGCATTCGGTGCAGGTGCCTCATGTCTCACAACACACCTGGGCATAGGATTCATGAATAGAAACCACCACCTGGTATGTCTTAACTGCTTACTTAAAGCATATTATATCAACTTAAATAACAAAATGTCAAAAATGTAGATTGTAAATTGGTACAAATAACTAAAAGCTGAATCCTGAGTAAACTATATTTAAGAAAACATATAGTGAATACCTGCCTTTCTGAAATCCTCCACAGTAAATGACACTGGGGCAGTTGATTTGGAACTATTTAATCCTATGACTTTAAACTACCTGTTTCATGCCTACATTTCTGATTGGAATAATGTTGAGCTATCTAGCTTTCCCCTGCACCTTCATAATGCCTCCAGTCATGTTTTAATTGCCTCCTATCTCTTCTAGTTCCTGATCAAAAACAGCAGCTTTGGCAATCAATGATCAGTGCCTTAAGTTAAAATTAGCTATCAGCCAGTATTATGGGAAACTCCTGAAAATCCGCTGAGGATAACACAGTCTCACAAGTACACATTTGAAGAGAATGACGCTACAGGCAAGAAATGACTATACCTTCTACATCCCATTAAGGTATGTAAAGCACCAAACATGGCTTCTTTGACCTGCTTGTCCAGAGTAACTAAATGAGCGGCAGTACGCAATGTTTCCAGATCAAGCAATATTTCTACATAGTGTTTTTATAATTCTAACCACAGACAGACATTACTATTGAAAAGACTTTGCTGCAGAAGGGCCATACCGGCATTGCCATAACATCTGCTCCCAACTGTTAGAAATGCTGCAACTCTTAACAGTCAAGAAGACGGATACATAGAATTCTATTACTTATGTGGAAGTCTGAGGTGCTTATTTTTTACATTTTATTTATAATAATTTTCAGCTGTACTGTACTTGGTAATATTAAAATTAATTTGGTTATAAAATGTACAAATGAATATCACACTACATATATATATAATATTGAGATATGCATAATTTAATTTCACAATACATATCTATGAGGTTGTCACCCTTATAGTAAAGTATTCAGTATGGTCAGTAGATATTGGGGGGGGGGGTGAATTCCTAGAAAATATATTATAGCACAAGAAAAAACATATTCATTACAGGACAGCCCTCTACCCTGAGGAGCATTGCTACAATTGTATTCTATTTTGCCTTATAGGCTAGCCCAGTTCACAGATAATAAGCAGGTAGTAGAGCATAAGTGGTTAGTTACTAAATTCAAGGCTTATTATGGTATCAAAATGCCCTTATTGCCACAGCAAAATCAATCTGAACACAAGATGTTCCATGACAAAAGATAAAATGAACCAATATAGAAAACAACTCATTGCCATTGAAATAATAAACCACAGTTAATTCTTACTTTTCCAATGGTTATACTTTTTGGATATTCAGTATATTATGACAATTTTCTTTTACAACACTCTACAAAAAGAGATACCGTATATGGTAGGGTCCTCTCAACAGATCAATGGTCACTAAGAGAATCCCATGCATCTTGAAACAAAAAAAAAACAAAACAAAAGCATTTATGTATATAAACCCTTTCAGGGTCATATTTATTCTGTTTTGCAGTTATTTTGTTATACTGACTACACAACCATAAAACAGCAGCAAACTTCAGGATATCTGCATCGTCATTAAACAAAG
This sequence comes from Neoceratodus forsteri, assembly GCA_016271365.2. Lineage (NCBI taxonomy): Eukaryota > Metazoa > Chordata > Ceratodontiformes > Ceratodontidae > Neoceratodus > Neoceratodus forsteri. The sequence continues at coordinate 309,688,602 of CM028134.1, read as the reverse complement.
TGTCTTATCTGTCTGTTATGAAGCAGTATTGAAGCAGCAGTAAAATATTTATTTTTTCAACATGAATTACACCATTTGGGTGGCAAGCCCTATTTACAAGGTTGTCCTGCATGTTCACGTGAGTTATGTAATATGTTAAGATCTAGCGTAACATTTACATTAAATGTTACAAGTGAATATATACTAACATCAAAGAGTACTGCAAAGAAAAAAACAGCGATACAGTACATTATAATCATACATAGATCATTTTGAATAATCTATTTAAGAAACAGTGATTATTTAAAACAATTGCATGTACTGTATGTGTTAATTTGTGTTTCATTCCATGCTAAGGGCCAGATATTGAAAACATTGTGCTAGGCACAAACCGTTTGCATAGGGTTAGCGCCAGGTTAATGCGGGTCCGCTATATTCAAAAGGTCAAATAGCGCGTGCAAACTGCATTAGCACCAGGCAAAATTATAATGTATGCAAGGGGTAAACTGAGGGGGAGTGTACATGAATACAGGTGTAATGCTATATTCGGTGAATAACACCATGCAAAGTGTTTTTCCACGACTTAGTGCAACACTTTGCATGGTGCAAATGATTGCCAGGAAAAGGTAGTCATAACTCTGGGCAAACCAGCTTTGCGTGACTTTGTGGCTTTGCATGAATTTGCACAGCTTTGCATGACCCTAACCAGTAAGTATGACACATCGAAATAAGGCAGACAGAGAGGAAACATGTTGCTCAAGGATGGCATCCCTATGATGCCATCATCTGCCATCAGTCCCAGCCATACCAGGCAGTAAGTTGTGACCCAGCTCTCAGTGGACACATGGCAGTGCAGCCATATAGCACACACCTGCAGACCACCCTTCAGTGGACACCAACAGACGCCAGCACACACATGCAGCACTGTGGGAATGGAGGGTGTTGAAGGGAAGGTGTACAAGTGGCCAGGCTGCACTACAGACTGGGTGCGGCCACAAGACTGGGACAAGCCACGCAGTGCTAATGGGCCAGTGTTGGGAAAACCCCAACACCAGTGTGCCTGTCTGATGGTATGTGCCCATGTTCCTGCTCCTCCAGCCACTTACCGCGCATTTGTACAGACACCACAGCACACACAGCCAGCCGTGTATGTGTCACTGTGAGCATCCCGTGCCAGTGGTGCAGGATCTGTTAGTCGCACAACAGCATAACAGTAATGTCCACTGTCAGTAAACACCTGCAAGTTAGGCCTGTCACTGTGTACAGTGCAGTGGTCATCACTGCCCTGCGCACCGTAGGCATTGCTGTGTTCCTCACACTACTGCCCCCCTTGCTACTGTAGTGTCTGCTGTGCACTGTAACATGAACTACAGTTTGACAATTGCATGCAGTACCACCACCTGTGCCTGTGCTGTGTAGTCCCCTGGGGCACAATATTCTATGCTGTACCGTACAAATGTAGCCTGCAGGTACCACCATGCATTGCCAGACTGACCTGCAAGTAGAGCTGTGGACAGACTTAGCCGGCCCTCTATTTCCAGACTGACCTAAAGGTGGAGCTGTGGGACCCTGCAATAGCGCTGGGCAAACTGCATGCAAAGCAGGTTATAATGAGATGCTAATCTAGATGTCTGCTCACAGACTACCTCAGTAGGCTCATTTGCATGTCACTTTTGAATATAGCAAAGTTTTGCCCAGAGGAAATGTGATTGTGCTTGGCAAATGGCTTAGCTCCGTGCTAAACCTGAGCAAATGTGTTTATGCCACACAAACGTTTTGGAAACATTGTACATTTCAGCAGAATGTAATATCACATGCGCTGATGCTTGCAGCTTGACTGACTCACTCCTTAGCTAGCACACACATTGGCCACATAGTTCACCTCTACCTTCCTTCATGTCACTGTGAACTGGAATGCTGTTGTGGTTTGCACTTCCTGGTTGCTATATTAAGAGCTGTCTTATTCCCAGGCTATTTTTGCACTGCAATCTCAGCCCAGTTTGCCTGGCTTTCTTAGCATGCTATATTCAGCAGGTTTAGCACTGGGGGTATCCCTTTTGAATATAGTGGGCTATTGGTTCTGGGCTACTTTAGCATGCCGGGCAGTGCTAATTTAGCCCTGGGGCAAAGTTTTGAATACCTGGCACTAAATGTGTTATTAGACATACAAGGCGCGGAAGGCAATTTTAACATTTTTACCACGATATCAAGTTTTCTAAATGGTGTAAGCAATTGCCCACATCAATGCCATCCACTCCAAGCTCCATCCAAGCTTGGAGCCTTGTACCATAACAAAGACTGCCTGTCATCACAGGTTAGCTGGGAGTTGGTTACCAGAATGGTGCTGCTGGTCTTTGACTATGCAGACGTGGTCTACAGTACCACCCCCTCCTCTTCTGTTGCCAGATTGGACATTCTCTTTAATGCCTTCTGTCATTTTGCTACTAACTACTCATCACTGCTCCCTTTATGCCTCCCTATCTATCCTCCCCCTACCCTCATGTCGCTAATCCCACTGTGCCTCCTTCATCTCTAAATACCGATTTGGGTCCCTACAATCTTACCATGCAGCATTACTCTCACCCATTCTCTCTGCTTCATACTCCCTCCATGTAAGGGATCCTCATACCTTCTCTCTCCCCCACCCTCACTCCTCTGCTTGGCAGTCAGCCTTCTCCTATCACCTTCCCTCCCTCTGGAACTTGCTTCCTAATCTCTCAGCCTCCACAATTTCCCATAGGCACCACCTACAGCTCTTCCCCTCTTCCCACTGCTCCTATCAGCTCCTACTTGACCTGCCATGGTGCCCTTTCCACCCTGCTATGGCTCCTTCAGGGACAGTTCATGTAACTATAACTGCTACACTGAGCTGTTTCAATCTGCTTTTGTTAATTTAATTGGACACTGGTGCTACACTAACCATACCCATTGCACTGCTGGCCATTCCATTTGAAAAATGTTTGCCTCCATCAGTTTTATACCTGAGGGAACAGAAACATTGTGCAGATCAATGAAACAACTATTAATTGTTAGCTGATTTGTTTGTCTCTTACAACACACCAGTTTCTTCAATTTGAAGTTTTATTGAATTTCTCACAGTGTTTTTCAAATGTTTTTATCAAAGACCAATACCCAGCGACCTGCCCTCACAGATAGAAGCTTTTGTTATGTTTAGACTCGATTCCTGTAATGTCCTATACTTTGAGCTAAATCGAGGGGGACCCTACTTCACCTGCAGTTAGGGCAGAATGCAGGGGCCAGGTTGTCAATGCTCCATCCAAGGTCCTGTCACATAACCTTGGTCCTGCGCAAACTATACTGGCTGCTGGTGAGGTAGTGGATCTCCTTCAAGGTCAGCTTGCTGACCTATAAAGATCTACATGGACTGGGCCCTAGCTACAGTATCCGCAAGACCTTTTGTCTCCTCACTGGACCTCTCAACCTCTCTGCTCCTCTGAGGTGGGCCTCCTAGTGGTTCCCAGGGTTCAACTAAAACCTGCGGGTGAGTGGGCCTTTGATGTGCTGGCCCCACCCTGTGGAACTCACTTCCCAGATCTCTGAGGGAGGCCCGTTCACTGGATGCCTTTAAAAGGGGTCCGAAGTTCCACCTCTTTACAGGAGCTTTTAATTTATTATAACATTCTGTTCATAATTCTAGGTTTATTTTATTGTATTTATTCTGTTTTTATTTAATCTTTTTTTAGCTTTTTCTTAGCTAGTTTGTGTTAAATGTTGATTTTATGAGTTTGGTGATGTATAGTCTTGACAGCTACCTCTCCCCACCTTGCCCCCTCCTACCTACCTACTCCCTTGCCCCCCTCTCCCTTTCCTCCCCCCAGGCATTTCCTGACTATCCCTCCTCCCTCCCTCCTCTTTAGAGCTCTTACCCTCACCCTCTACCCTCTGGCAATGGCCTTTCTGCCTGCATACTCCCTTCCCTTTCACCTGCAGTGCTTATTTCTAAGGTTGCCCTTGGCTGGTATGTCATGCTACCTAACATTTGGCACATTTTGAATTATTGGAATTTCCTAAGCCTCAGTCTCTTACTTCTCTTTATTGTGTAACTAAGTATTATTATGTTGACCTTTGTATGTATGTATACCCCCATTCCTTCGACGTGGGATATTTGTAAATGAGCAGTTCCTGCTCAAAGCTATTTGTAATCCTAGATTTCAATAAAATAAAAAAAATTAAAACATGCTGTGATATTGTTTTATTGCTCTATTGTGAATATTGTGCAGTGCTCAGAGCCCATGGGAATGACTGCTTTATAAATAAAGTTTGGTTTGCTTTTCAGTACTTTGGGGGGGTCTTGGTTTTCCCTGATCTTATTTTGATAATACTTATGTTTCGCTTTTTTTACTTCATGATTCATTTTATTTCATGTAATGTTGATCTTAGTCAAACGTTATGGTTTCAAGGTTTCATTTGCCTTGTTCCAGCGTCTGCCCTTACTTCTCAGGTCTCTTTTTATTTTTCTGTGACCCATGAGGCATGCTTTTTTCACTTGATTTATTTTCCTAAATGGTGCTAGGTCATCACAGACTTTGACAAATACACTTGTAAATTCCTCCACTGCAAGTTCTAGATCTGAAATCACTATTGTTACGTCCCAAAAAATAAATAGCAAGTCCAGGATATTTCTGGTGCTTGGCTGTCTCCACTTTCTGGTTGGAGTTTGAATCGTTTGATTTACATTTAAATGTTTTAAACTATTTTCTAGATTGTTTCTTCTTGGGCACACTTAGGCAGAATTGAAATCCCCTACTGAAATGAGTTCTTTATTCAAGATATATTGCATCAACACCTGGGCCAGTACGTCAGAGCAACTAACTTAAACCTTAAAAGGGGAGTAAAGAGTTCCAACTATAAAATCTATTGTCTGTACACACACACACGAACAAGCATTCTATTTACCAAAAAAGGAAATAGGATTTTTGTGGAACTCAATTCACATTTAGTATACAGCATAACACCACCTCCCTTATGGGTAGCCCTCTTGAAATTATGGCAACTAAAATCATTCAATTCCAACTCCTCATGTGATTCCTTTTTATTCAACCAGGTTTCTGTCAGGGCTATCATGTTGGGGGACTCCATTTTCACCCATGATTTATAAAGATTTCATATAAGCGTTTGCATTATTATGTATCGGTTGTAAATTACTGCTGTTTCTTGTGGGTCCTGGGTTTGATTCATCACCATCACAGAAGAGTAAGGCCATTAATAGGGCATACCTACTAGTATTTATTTTACAGTTTTGAGAGAGCAGTACATTTTTGGGGATCCATATGCACTCCCTATTTTTTTTGAGACTGCATTCCTTATTTTAGGTAGGTGCCCTGCCCTCAGTTGTACAAGTGTTATTTATTAATAGCCACTCAGTGGCCTTAATCTGTTGTACACTGAAATAAGAATGACTCTGTGAGATCAGCTGTAGCAGGCTAATAGCCCCCACAGTTGCTAAGGAGCAAGAAATATTGCTCAGTAAACACATTTTCTATCCGATTTTGAAAAGATGAAGTAATGTATAAAATATTGAATCTATACTTGCAAAATTACATTTAAAAGTACCTAAAATGTTTGCCAAACAAGAATTAACAAGCAGTGATGTGGAAGAAAATATTCCACAGATGGAATTTCCGCAAAAGTGCGACTTTGGCTTCTGCGAAAGTTCTGAAATCATTTACACAACTTTCACAGGAATTCTGCCTTAAAACTGTGGAATAAATATACAGACTGCAGGTTAATTTATTAAACTGTGGGGAAAAATCCACAGAATGGATCACTGCCAGTTCTGATGCATTTTTTTCTTTCTCTTCTTCTTTTTGCTCCTGTGGCTGGCCCCCTTCTGTCCTGCCCCCCCAGCCCCATCACCCCAGCGTACACTGGATTTACCTCTCTTGCACTAGCAAGGTGCCAATTAGCTGAGTTCTGAGCCTGTGAGGGGTAAGCTTCATCCTGCTGGCCAAAGTTTTTCTCCTCCTTTGGTTTCCCCATTCCCTGAGCATGGCATAGCAGTGTGTAATGATGCCAATGGCCGAGCCACACACACTTCCATACATGGCATACTGGGTGTCTGCCCTGCATCCATCCCCTACATGTGGGCCCACTGTGCCAGCCACCAGCCACCGCTAGGGGTCGGGAAGGTGGCAGACTCCATCCCCACCCCTCTTCAGGAGATGAGAGCTGTCCTTCAGATGCTCAATCCTCTCACTCCCCAGCTGACCTCAGGTGGCCTGCTCGCACCATGAACATGGGTCACTGGTGTGGCAGGAGGTAAGTCATGATGCCTCAGCCCTCCATGGCACTGGGCCAGCAGAGGCTTTTGCCTGCAGTTTAATTTATTAATCCACTCCCCACTGATCAGGAGTCCCAGTAAATAAATAAATAAATAAACTCAAATTCCTCCCTCAGACCCTCCTGGTGTCTAATGGCCCCCCAACCCACTGATCATGGGTTCCAAGTAAAAAAAGCCCTGATCCATGGTGTCTAGTGGTTCCCACCACCCCCTACCCAGGGATCATGGCCCATGGGACCCAGTAAAGAAGAAAAAAACTCTGATCCCTCCCTGGTGTCTAGTGCCCCCCCCACCCACCAATCATGGCCCCAAAAAATGTTTTATTTCCCTGGTGTCTAGCGGACCCCCTGACCCTGATATACTGCACTGTCTCCCACTGGTAAAGCATCCCTTGGAAACTGCCCCAACACCAATTTACCCATCACTATGACTCTGATACATAGGAATCCCAGTATTACCACAGGTCCATATGTTTATCTTGAGTGACTCAAAGGATGACCATAATTCTTGAATGCAGCATGGCTCACCCACCCTTCCCTTCCATGCCTCTAGGATAGGTGAGCTAGCCTGTAACCTGAATGCTGTTATCTCCTTTAGAGCTTTGATGCAGAGTGCCCTAAATAGCCTCTAATAGGCTTGATTACCCAGTTGTGAAACCAGGATTGCCAGGACTAAGCGAGAGAAGGAGAAGGGGATGGGGACATCCCAAAGTTGAAGTAGCACTCCATGGATCTGTGTCCAACAGGAATGAATAGCCAGACAGGCTCAGAATATATGAAGGTGGAATGCTACCTGCCCACAGCCTCTCCAACATAAATAAGATGAGCCACTGCTAAAGTGCTGCATAATTGTAGAAGAATGAAAATACTGGACCATTTACAGTAAAATTCTATCCTCCCCTAGTGATGCCATAATTTTCCAACCCATATCTAGCATTTTAGTCCATTCATCATGAATGAAGGGGAAATGTGAGTAGTCCTCCCACTGTACTTTAAGTTACACCAACTACAGAATTCCCCCCCTTGATGACATTATTTGCCTTAGCTATTTTGCCCCCCCCAAAGATAGCATAGCTATCCAATATTGAAAATCCCTAAAGGGGTTAAATCTCTGCACACATGTGCCAGTAAATTATTAGTGGTTAAGTAGTGCCTAATTTGTGGGTAGTGAAAAATATCTTGTTTTGGCAGTCCATAGCATAATAGGAGTTCAAAGAAGGAGACGCAAGTGTTCCCCTGTACAAATGTTTATACCTGGTGAGGGTCAACCTATTCTATCAGTGTAAACCTGGGTCCATTCGAGGTGGAAGGAATTGGAGATCTCTTATGACAATTGACAGGGGCCAAGCACTTTTTGGAAAGCTCATTATAGGTTTGGTCTTCAGAAGCATACTTAGAGTATGCCAGGTCCAGGGACTTGAGTTGCCTTACCACAGACATGGAGAGAGGTGGACATGTAGGTGGGTGAAGAGGGGTGCAGGAAGAGGCTGAGCCACTTTTATCGTGAAGCAGCCTGTGTCACCTCCTTTTTTAATCCAAGCCACCACTGGGGAAATCTGTGCCAGCAGGTAGTAGAGCTGGAGGTCCAGCATAACCAGTCCCAACCGTGTACCCTGGGAAGGGTAAGAAGATGCCCAATTACTTTAATTTATCCAGACACCCAGACAAAGGGGTTTGATAACTGCAGCAGGTACTTACAGGAGTCCCCTGAGGACCAAATAGATCATAAGGGCTTGAAAGAAAAACAAAAATCTGGGAAGAACATTTATTTTGATGATGATTATGCAGCCTGCCAGGCTCAATGGGAGCATTTCCTAGCTCTCAGTATCTGCCTTCGCTTCACTAAAATGTTTCTCAAAATTTAGAGAAAAAAGGAAGGTGAGATTCAGGAATATTCAGACTCCCAGATACTTACCACATTGTTAGGAGGTCATTAAATGAACAGGATGCTTGAAAGGCTGCTGAACAGACTCCAATGTGGATAACATCTGATTTGTCAATGTTAATTGCATAGCCCACACTGGCTCCATGTTCCTTGAGCTCCATCAGTAAGGCTGGAACCAATGTATCTCAGGAGGTGAGATAGAACAAAGAATCAGCCACATATAAGGAGAGTTTCTGTTCTCATCCCCTGCCTTTACCCCCTTGATAGTCAGGTTATGGTGCACTGGAGCTGCAGGTGTATCAATATGTAAGACAATTAGTAGGAGTGGACAGGGCAACCCTGCCTCAGGCTTCTAGTGAGAAAAAATGGTCCAGCTGTATCCAATTCACTCTGACCATGGCCTAAGGGCCTTTATAAAGGATTCTGATTCTGGTCAGGAATATCTGGTCAAACCCCATCTTCAGTAGAGTGTAGTGTCAGAACTCCCAGTTCACCCTTACAAATGCTTTTTCAGCATCCATAAAAACTACCAGTGTGAAATCAGGAGAATGACACTGCCCAGACAGAAGGTTCAATAGGCACCTAATGCTGTCATGCAGCAGTCTTGCATTTATGAAACCCGTATGGTCAGTGTGAACCAAGGACCTCATACACTGCTGTAATCTGGAAGCCACGTCAAAGTGAACACCTGGAGAACTACATTCAAGTGAGAAATGGGGAGTTAAAAGCTGCACACCATCACATCCCTACCCAGTTTGAGGAGGACTGTGATCTGTGCATGTAGCCAAGAAGGTGGAGCCCCCCCTTCCCTTTTGGACCATAGAACTGACCTTCTGGAGCAAAAGGACTAGTAGCTCCCCAAAAATTTTGTAGAATTCTGATGCCAGTCCATCAAGACCCAGGGACTTCCCTGACTTCAAGCACTGCACAGCTTCTTGGTATTCCACAGTGATGGTAGAATATCCAGAGACTCCTTGGACTGTGCAGTGAGTTTGCAAACCTGCACCTTATGGAAGAAGGCATCCAATTTATTGGGATATGCATTTATTTGATCTTGCACATAAAGGGTCCTACAAAATTTCTCAAAGTGGTCAGCTGTCTTGCCTGAGTCTGGCTCATATTGCTGCTGTCCACCTGGCCACAGAGGTTGGAGCACCACCCTACGGGCTGCCATCCGGCACAGTTGGCAGGCCAATAACCAATGAGCCCCGTTTCCTGACTCATAGAAGGGCTGATGTGAATAACATATCCACCTTCTTGATCTTATTCTCCAGAAGCTTTTTAAGATATACCCTGACATGCTCTAATCATCATTTGATCTCCTCATTGAAAATAATTTTCTGTTCTGTCTCAGGTTGAAACATTTTGGACTCCAGCTCCAGCTGCTCATGCAGCCTCCCATTTTTAAGATGTGAGGCAAAACTGGGTGTAGGAGTACTAATCACAGCTTTCAACCCCTTCCACCAGATAGCTCCAAACAAGCCCCACTTAGGGTTTGGAGCCTGATACTCCTTTACAGAAGCCTTGACCATATTTTCATAATCACTATTCACCAGTAAGGACACCTTTAATTTCCAGCTAGGTATTTTCATCACAGGAATGATAGCCAAGTCTAAAGAGATTGGGATGTGGTCAAATAAAGGGACTGATTTAATATCACAACTGTCTACAACATGGACCCATATGAAGGATAACAAAAATGAAATCCCGGTAGGAGCAGGCATGGTGGGACAGATACCAACATGTGTAGTCTGTAACAGTGGAGCAGAGAAACCACCAGCCCTCCCCTGGCTCCAGTTTCTGAGTCAGCTTCTGGATACAGTTCCCCACTCTAATTCTGTTCTCTCCACTCCTGACCTATCAAGAGCAAGTCTCATGACCAAATTAAAGTTATCCCCACTGGGTAAAATTCTCCTGGCATCGGAGAATGGGCCAACTGCTGCTTCTTCAAGAAGGCCACATTTTCCCCCTCTGTATTAGGTGTATAGATATTCAAGACAATGAAGGGTACCACCCTACATAAATCTTTAATACACATAAACCTTTAATACATATATTAACATAAACAATCCAGCACTTACCACCCAAATAAAACAATGTTGCTTGCTATAGTAGATAGTGCCCAAAATATTTAATGAAGAGCCATAAAATAATGCCTTGACGCATTTCAGATAGACAAATTTTTTTTCAAAAGGCGTGCTACATATAAACCTGCCTTCTGGGTCCACAACCATACAGTACTTGTGATTTCCAGTTGGTAGAATTCATACTCAAGGAAAGTCACCTCCAGCAATGTGGATGAGCCTCATACATGGAAGAATACACAGCCCCAACTACAGTAAGTCTTCTTTTTGTTTTGCATGCTTTCTTGCTGAGAGGTAGATCTGCTGTAAAAAATGCTAACTCAGCCTTATTATACTACAGTTCTTAAGTACCTTAAACCTCACAATGGGGCTATTAAGGTACCATACATTGCATGTTATAATGCGACCCTCCACCATGATGGATTTAGACTACCCATCCTTCTACCAGCTTGCGATGTGGGGGTCCCCCTTCCCACTCCTGCCACTTCTTTAATCAAACTGAGATCCACACAGGAATACAGAAGATGTGCAACCAACAAAACTGTGTTCAAGCATGCCTTCAAACTGGAGCAAGAGAAACCTCAGTAGGTTATGGTACCATCCAGCAGCAAATATAAGGATAGTGGAGCTGCTGAATGGCTCCAGCCTTCAGACAACATGGTGCAATGCTGATGCCACTGAGCCACCCTCCTGCTTGTACCTCCTGATGCCTCATAATAGCAACCTCCCATTCCTTTTAAGAAAGGCTCTGTCTATAATTAAGGGACCCACCATCAACAATATGGCAGACAAAGACCACAGGTTACCACACCTGCATGGCCAGAGTGATAACCAGCAACCCCTTCTCTATATGGCGTTATGTTTACCTAGGTCTGACAATCACATGCCATGGTATAAAAGCAAAAAACCACTGCATGGGCATGGACCGATCTGTGATTTTCCCCCAAGAGAAACCCAGAACTACTATTATCTGGCTTATCAACCTGCACCCACCTCACCACCTGGCTGGAACCATTCTAGGAGTAAGTGTGCATTGTGCAACATACTAGCATAAACATGTAATACCCATTGAGAAGTAAGCCAGCCCAAGCTCCACTGATTTTTTTTTTTGTGTTGCAATAAGTGCCTTCCCCCTTTCTACCTCCCTTCTGCAACACAGAGCAAAACTATGGTTAGCCACACTGAGGCCCCCCTCCACTCACAGACCATCATGAACTATTAATATGCAGGCACCACCATACAGTTTCCATCTTAAGGCCCTCCATGGATTTAACACCATGCAGCTATGAGAGTAGACGTGGTTGGGAGTCCAGGAAGAGACCATGGCCATCAAGCCACCCCTTGCCCCAATCCACCCCAACCAAACCTGCATCCTCCACCATACTTCAATCTCTAGTATGGAAGGTCCATGGTTGATATTTCACTAGAAGTTTGGTTTGGAGTTACTGGGGAAGAGTGAGAGAGACAGAGATAGAGACAGAGACAGAGAGACAGAGAGAGACAGAGAGAAAGAGAGAGAGGGAGCAAAACCAACCCTCAAGCAATCAGGAGAGGACTCAAGAGTGAGGATCAGAAGGAGGATTAGCTCACTACGCCACTGAGATACAACTATGGCCAGCATCTTTTGCAGCCCTCAGGTAATGTGCTCAAGCTGATTCTCAACACTGGGGCAGCCCCGCCTCCTTCAGTCTAGCAACGTTAGATGGGCAAGAGTCAAGTTCGTCCACTGGCCAGCAATTTCCAGATGGGATGGGCATTTTTAAATTACACAGAAGGCAGACTGGCAGAAAATGTGCAATTTATTTGTCTTAGGCCACCACAACATACTCCAATCCCACCCACCAACAAATGATTACTGAAAAATATTTCCCCAAAACATAAAGGACATGAATAAATGAACCAGAATGAACCACATTTCCCAACAAACAATAGTTTGATCAGTATTTAACATGTCCATTTCTCATAAAGAGAAAGGGAATTTGTGAACTACCCAACATGAAGGTTTGAAATGTCACAGGTTACAGCTAACTGAGTTGAGGACAGATGCACAAGTCAAAGAAAATGTCATCATCACTATGGCACTTGAATGTTCAGATGAAATGGAATCCTACCTGCTGTGGCTTTGGGCCAACATATCAGGAGGATCGGGCTGATTAAGGATTTCTACATTTTTTAGCATTGGGATACTTTTTAGGTTTATTTGTGATCGGCATTGTCTGTTGACATGAACAGCATCTGTTGTTAGTGGATTGAAGTCCCATTAAGTGCAGATGGCAATAAATTTAATCAGCGAGATGAGAAAGCCAAGATAGCTCATAGCTGCATGGATGAGAAGCAGAACTGGAAGTCAGTCCTGCTCTTTCTGACACTCACCAGTTGTCTGTTCTGTGGTGAAATCCCTTGCCAGCTAGGTGAAGACCCTAGGTACTGCTGCTCACTGTCCAAGTAGGAATTACAAGCTACAAGTTGTTCTGAAGGCAGTCTTTGTAATGATTTGTGCAGGCAGGACAATGAAGAGGTGTGGATGATGGTTTCTCCCTCAAAGCATCATGGGCTGCAAACTTTAGAGGCCTCCCCCCTTCATTGTCAGTGGCTCAGTAGGTAGAACACTCGCCTCTGAGGCTGGGAGATCAGAGGGCTGTTGGTTCAGTTCCTACATCTGGCACTTGGGTTAATATCCCAGTACTGACACTGTAGTGCAGCATGAGAGGGGTGCTGCACTTCTGAGGTGCTGTCTTTCGGATGAGACGTTAAACCGAGGTCCCATCTGCCTGGATTGGTGGTAGTTTAGGTGGATGTTAAAGATCCCATGGCACTTATCGAAAAGAGTAGGGGAGTTTTTATTGCAATAGTAACATAGAAAACAACACAGTAAATCCAGTCAATTCACAAAGGAAGAGAACAAGAAAATAAAATTAATAACAACAATAATCAAAAGAAAAAAGGAAAAACATGCCTAAATTACTTACACTTTATGAAGTAAAGGAACCCTTTCCACCACTTTTGCAGCTTAGAAGGTGCAAGTTTCTGTGCATCCTGTGAATATATTCTAGTGAGCTCATTCGAAACTAGAATGCTAAAACAATAGTATGGCATTTTTTTTTTATATATAACCCATTGGCACCTAGCGTGCCATAAATAATATCTTAAACAACAAAAAAATAAAGATAAAGTCTCATCATGAAAATAGGAAAAAGTTACTGGATAGATTCCAAGGATTGGTGTATCATAAGAGATGAAATAAGGCCATTTAAAACCCCATAGGGTTGCCAAATAGGCCCACAATCCCTTTGAATAGGAGCACTGGAAAAAAAATGCTCCATTGTCTCTTCAACATTAATACAATCGAGGTAAGGGCAATTCCTTTCTTCCATAGCCTTGTACTTGGCATTACCCCGGACATTCAATTGACCATAAAAGATCAACCATTGGATTTCCCTTTGAAACCGATACAATCTAATATTATTCAATTGGGCCAAGACCTTAGAATTTAGGGCAAACAGGCAATTTTTAAAGCATGGATCCTGTGGATATAACTGCCCTATTATTAGTTAGTAAAATCACTTTACCTTATTATTCAATATAGCTTCCTTAGTAACATTCCATTTGTATAATTTTTGGACAGTCGGCCAGAAATATTGTGGGATATACACATGAGGATGTAATTTAGGAGCTAAGTTATGCCAATTCATAAGGTATTTGCCCCAAACCCTAGAAACCCATCTTGTCCCAGTGTCTTCAGATGGGGCCAAACCACACTTAATGGAACTCATAATGAACAGGGAATGTAAAAACACAACTGGGTCCACCATCCCAAGTCCCCCTGACTTCGTGCTTAAATAACTATAACTTTGTTTTATTGGGTTTAGGCGGTTACCCCATAACATTTGAAAAAACAAACTATACACTCTGGTTTCCAAATTAACCGGGAGAGGAAAAATCATAGCTATATACTGTAAACAGGGTAACAAAAATTGTTTAATAATATGTATGCGTTTCAATTTTGAAAATTTCCAATGCTTCTATCTATTAACTTTAGTCTCCACAACCTGAAGAACTAATTCCCAGTTCTCTACTGGCAAATTCTGGGGCCCAAACAGGATACCCAAAATCTTAAGAGGGGATAGAGAAAAATGGATACCCTCCTGTGTCATATTGGCTGGGCCTATTGCTCCAAGAAACAATCCTTTAGTCTTATGAATATTCAACTTGGCATTAGAACTTTTGAATAAGTGTCAAAAGCTTCCAAAAAATTGTGAACATAAGACTGGCTAGAAAAATAAAGTAACAGGTCATCCACATAAGCTTGTAATAAAAGATGCTGTCTCCCAAATAAACTATCTGGAATTCCAACCCAGCATTGAAAGGTAATTAAATATTGCAACAAGGGATTCAATTAAAAAATATAAAGAAGAGGACTAAGAGGGCAACCCTGGCATACCCTAGTCGTTAAATGAAAACTTTGAGCTGTACATCCTTTTAAAAAGGGAAAAACCACATTATGTTCGTAAATCATCTTAATTAACTTGACTATGTGACTTGGAACTCCATACTGTTCTAGTGTTAAGAACAGAAAGGGTAAATGTACCCTATTGAAGGCTTTTTCAAAGTCTGCCACAACCATACAACCTGAAATACCGGATAAAGATAGGTGTTCAATGACATCACGTATGATCATTAATGCAGATTGGATCCTTTTATCTGGTATCCCACAAAACTGATAAGGATAAATCACCAATCTAGCATAATTTTTCAATCGAGTATTCAAAATACTAGTAAAAATTATATAATCGGAATTTAACAGGGTAATAGGCCGCCAATTCTTAATATTTTGTCTATCCCCCGATTTAAATAAATGGATCAATAACCCCTCTGAAAAGGAAGGAAAAATGGTGGAGCTTTTACTGAAATATTGAAACAAAATAAACAGACATTGACTCAACTCCACAGAAAAGGTTTTATATAGGTTATTGGAAATACCATCCATTCCTGGGGAAATATTTGGTTTTAACTTCTGAATTACAGCAAGAATTTCCAGTTGAGAAATGGGCTCCAATAATTTTAAGGTTTCTGTTGACTCAGAAGAAAAATTAATAAAACTTAAATATGAAAGCATGGATTCCTCTGGAATTGGAAGGGAGGGTTCCAACGATTGATAATGGCCTATAATTAAGTCCCTTAGTTGCGTACTTAAAGTAACTATAGAGCCATCTGATTGTTTTAATGAATCCATAGTGGAGGACTCATTCAAAGTTTTACAAACTTCGAAAGGATCCCCAATAGGAGATTTTTTTGTACCATTAGTGAGTATAGCTTGCAGGGTCTTAGCTCTATCATACTGAAAATCTTTCATATTACTTTTAAGATTATTAATTTTTGCAGAATAATCACACTGAGAAGCATATGTAAGTGTCATGAGTCTCTGAAGCTGTTGCCTAAGAGATAAATACTTCAAAAATTTATGTTTTTTTGTCTTACTTCCTTGTTTTTTAAACCAGGTGCGCAAATCAGATTTAGTCTGCATCCACCAATCCCCGACATTAGATTAAAGAAAAACCACTGATAATCTTGCCTTTAATATAAATTTAACCCCTGACTGTATATATGGAAGATCTAAAATGGAAGTATTTAGCTTCCACCGAACCTGCCGAAAAATAGGGAAACCTGATGAATGGAGAGAACATAACAAAAGGGAGTGATCGGAGAACTCACTAGGTACCACCCTAAAGGAGCTCACCTGTACGGAAGGGGAAACTAGCATTTAATCAATTAAGGAATGATATTTCCCTTTCACAAAAGAATAATGGGCCCCATGATCTGCATAAGTCATGCAATTATAAAGGTCAGCCAATTAAATAATGTTTGCTAGTGCATGTGAATCACAATAAATTTTGTTATTATTCTGTTTAGGTGAGTCAATAATCGAGCAGTTAAAATCTCCAACCCAAAGCACCCTGACTGATGTCACTAAAAAGGGTTGAACTGCCTTCAAACAGGCCACTCTGTCTGCCTTCGTTTGGAGATTATATATACTAATACATCGATAACACACATCATGCCATTTCCCATCTACTATTAAAACTCTACCCGGTATTAGATCAATCAAATTATGCAATGAGAATGAAAAGGAATTAAACAAGATGCCTACATCATCTGCCTTATCCATGCCAAAGGACCACTAAGATGGCCCCTAAATCCAGTCCCGCTTGAAAGAGGTTAATTGTTTAACAGAGTGCATCCAGGTTTCCTGTAAATAACAAACTGAAATATACTGGTCATGAATATAGTGGAACAGAGCTTGCCTTTTGACCGTGTTCAGCAAGCTGTGAACATTTAAAGAACCCCAACACAACCGCATTACAAATCAGAAAACTTCAAAACCAACTATCATTTCTTTCTTTTTTCCTTTTTTTTCTCCTTATAATTGTCTACTGATTGTGATGGTGTAGACAAAGAAGATTTCTGAGAGTCTGAATCTCCCAACTCCATTTCTGTATCTCCCCATGGGGTGAATAACGCTGTATAAGAATTACTAGTCTCAAGTGCAGGAACAGAAGGTGGAGTTTTAGGGTGCAGATTTCTGGAAGATCTGCGTCATGGCAGAGGCAACCCCAGGACCAGATCTTTTGTGTCTTTCTCAGAAAAAACAGGAACAGCATCAGTGTAGCACACAGGAGGGAGTTCCAAAGGGTCAGGAGGACCCATACAGGACTTTTTATCCTTAAGAGAGACTGAACCAGTAGACTGTGCTACTTTATCAGGCTCAGAAGGAGAAAATCTGACAGGAGGCTCAGGGCGAGTGATGTCTATCGTTTCTTTAGTGAGGGTGAAGAGGGAGGGGAAGGGGAAGAATGGGGGGAGGGGAGGGGGGAGCTGGCAGCATTCTGGGCCTTCTGAATCAATAGGCCTGGACTTTTGCAGGGTGCTTTATTTTGGGCAGCCCAAGGACACTCTCGGAAAACATGACCATAATCCTCACAAAGATCACACCTGGAATGATTTGCACATTGCATTGTAACGTGCCCCACCTCCCCACAATTATCGAAGCGGGGCTGATCACAGACACTAGAAAGATCTGTCCTGGAACTGCACTTATAGCAGGCCCTTGGTTGCCCTCCATAAAGACAGACCCCCCCCCAATCCCTTCCTAACAAAAAAGAATTAGGGATGTGTTCAACCCCTGAATCAGATTGCCTCAGTTTAATTTTATACTTCCATCCCCCAGTCCAAAATTGCTCAGAATCCAAGATGGGTTCAGGAGCACTCAAAACCTCACACTTCTGAGATAGCCAAAAGGTGATATCTTCCACATGGACCCCCTCATTTCTAAACATTACTGTAACAAATTTAATTAGTGGTTTAGTTAGTGGTATTACCAAAAAGGGGGTCCATGTGGAAGAAAACATCACCTGCCCATACCAATCCCAGAATAAATCCAGTGCATGTGATGCCCGAAAGCTGATGTCAAAGTTGTCCTCTCCAGAAATATTAATGAAAGAAAATACATCATTGGGAGTAAAATGAAGTGAATCTTTTAATAGAGTTTTCCCCTCATAATATCTGTCTGGCCTGTTCTCTAAACCCCCTTTGTAGTGGATGTGAACTGCATTCCAACGAGGTGCTGCTTCCCTCTTTGCAGTAGAAAATAAGTCAGACATAAGTGGTTTCTGATGTGGAGGTTTCAACAAGGAAAGATCCTGTAAGGATAAAATATTGTCCACTAGTGGGAGATCAGGATCTGAATTTTGGGAAGCGGGCGGGGGAGACTGTACCTCAGGAGCTGTAGTAGAAGGTAAGGACTGTAATGTTGGAGCCGAATCAGTTTTTCCTGCAGAGCCTCCAGGAGGAATCTGTAGCTGTAAGTCAGGTTTCCACGTTGAGGAATACTGTGATAAAGAAAAATCTGTGTCCCAGGCTGGATCAGGTGTCCATATGCCTGTTGAGGCCTGCTGCCATCCTGCCCCCATAAGGGCTTTGCTTGGTGACCAACTTTCATGAGTGTCCCCTAAATTAGGGAGTGAGACCCTTGATGCCCCAATAATTCCTGGTTTAACAGATTGTGCCTTGGAAAGATTGCTAGAAAAAAATAATTCAGTCATCCCAACTTGGGAGACTGCAGTGGACTGGTAAACAATGCTAGGCTGAGCATGAGGCTTTGTGCTTACAGGATTTTTAAAAATGAATCCTGCTGCCTTACTGAGTGGTACTGACTCATTGGAAAAGAGCAGTCCTAGAGGGCCTTCTTATCGCTGTAGCAAAGGTGTAGTGGAAGCAACTTTCATAAGCAAAGTCAATGGCATTGCAGGCTGTAGGCACTTGCTAGAACTAGCGTTAATACTGCCAGCCTGAGATGCAACAGGCAAAGTGTTTCGTACAATTGCAGTAGAAGGGTTACTTCTCTGTGCTTTACCGCACCCTTCAGAGCTTTCAGCAGCCCTAGTAACCATGGCAATTGCATCCGGAGAGTCTTTACAGCTGTCGGAGAAGAGCTCCATGCACTGGACTTTCCCTCCTGATACTAATGCATCCACCTGTTGCTCAGATTGCGGTACAGGTGAGCGAGACACAAACTCTTCTGTTGCGCTAAATAATGGTGAAAGTTTCGTAAGGTGTAACAACTCACCCAAAGGCTTTAGGCACTTGCAAGGGATTGCAGTATTACTTCCAGCCTGGGTAATCATAGGGAAATCATGTAACAAGCAAGCATTTGCTGTAGAAGTTAAAAGCAACTCACCGCTTTCTGCAGGGCCTTCTAATACTGTAGTCACAGCTGTAGATTTGACAGTAGCTGCCGTGCTGCTGACAGAAGGAGTTTGAAGAGACAATGGGTGTGTAACAATGTTTCCTGCTGCTACTTTGCACGGCAATAAATCCTTTGATAAATCATAGCCACTAGTCATAGTAGCTGTCTGTTCCTCTATTTTAACACATGGGGTGCCCAAATCTTCCAAAAAAATGGGAGCATTGTGAAACTCAATGTCAGAATCTACTTCCACAAACTGCAAAAAGGTAGCCTCAGTGTTGCAAATGGTGGGAGCAGAGGCAAGCTCTCCCACCAGACCAACGTCTTCCTCCTTCGGCGTCTCACTCAGAGTGGCCATCCTGACAATGGCCTGTCCTCCAACTGGCAGCAACATAGTAGGGGAATTTCCCCAGTGTCCTGGCCAAATTTCCCTTATTCACTAAAAAAATACCACTAACTGCTTCATCTGGTTCAAGGTCTGTTGGCATTCATCTGTATCCCCCTACCCCGGTTCATGCCTGAAAATAGGCAAGATTTGTCTAGCGCACTTACTCAGTCAATAAAAACTAACTAAATAAATTGAAGCATCAGCCATTCCACTGCAATGAGGGAGCAACCCATCATTGCAGGGCGGTACCTTGCCTGGTGTAACATTCCCCTAAACATGGCGGCGGCCGTCTCACAGCCCCATGAAAGCTGACTAGCTGGGGTGCCCAATCCCCTTGTTGGCATGCCCCTGACTCAGTTCATTTGCTGATGGGGTGCCCACTCACTATTGGCTTAATGTAACCCACTTCTCCATTTGTTGTGTGCCGAGGGGGTGCCCAATCCCCCTTGGCATCATGCCCCCCTCTAACAGTCATGCTTTGCCTACGGAGGGCCCAATCTCCATTGACTTAAGCCTCCCACCCCAAAAAATGCAGGTGGCACACTGGGAGCCCACCCCAGTGTGCTGAAAGCAAGCCTGAAATAAAAAAACTTACCGCAACATCTTTTTGTTGTTTTTTCTCCCTGAAAGAAAGGAAATGGTCCCACGCTGGTCGGGTCCCCTTCCCCGATCTGCACCCACCCACTGCACACCCTACCTCCCCACACACCCCTCACCCCATACATACCTCCAGAGCCTGGCGTGACGATGTTCAGTGGACCGGGAACACGTCTGTACATTTCAAAGCCAACTGCGAACTGAAGAAATGCCGGTAAGCTCTATAATGGCATAAATATGGTTTTTTCAACTTTGGTACATATCTCAGACATTTTTGGGAATTTTGCCACCAAATTTTCAACATGGGGTTATTGGTACCCCTCCTCATGAATTCAGCCACTGTCATGACATTATTTAGTCCCAAAAGGTGATTTCATGGTCACTGCACAGAATCACCTTTCGGGACTGATTAACAAAACAACAGTACCAGTGTTCATGAGGTGGGCTCTGAAAAAGCCTATGCTGCAGATTTGGAGAAAAAAATCAAAAAATGACTGTTTTATGAGCATGCATTGCACAGTTTCCATGTTCATAACTTCACAAATTTGTAATATTTTCTCTCCAGATTGTCAACATTGGCATTTTTCCACACCTCCTTATGAATAGTACAGCTGTCATTTTTCACATCCTGACCAAAGTGTGTTTTCACACTTCTGGCGCAGATTAGAGTGGTTGTTGTGTGAAATCAGTGTTTGGGACACATTAAGAAAATCACAGTGACACTGTTCATGAGCAGAGATCCTAAAATGCCTATGTTGAAAATTTGGTGACAAAAGTCCATAAAATGACTGTTATGAACTTGCATCGTGCAGTTTCCACGCATGCTCATAACTTTGTGAATTTGTAATATTTTCACTCCAGATTTTCAAGATTGGCATTTTTCCACACCTCCTTATGAAGATGCCGCTGTCATTTTTCACATCCTGGCCAAAATGTGTTTTTGCACTTCTGGTGCAGAATAGCGTGGTCGCTGTGGGAAATCAGTGTTCGGGACACAGTAAGAAAATCACAGTGACACTGTTCATCAGCAGAGGCCCTAAAATGTCCATGTTTAAAATTTGGTGATGATAGTCCATAAAATGTCTGTTACGCGGATGCATTGCGCAGTTTCCATGTATGCTCGGAAGTGTGAGCATTTTTAATATTCCCACTGCAGATTTTCAACATTGCCATCTCTTCACACCTCCCTATGGATGGTACAGCTGTCATTCTTCACATCCTGCCCGATCTGTGTTTTCATACATCTAGCGCAGAATGCCACAGTTGCTTTTGGAACTCAAAGTTCGGGACACATTAACAAAATCACACTGCCACTCTTCATGAGAAGAGGTACCAAATGCTTTCATGAGGTGGGGTCACAAAAAGGCCATGTTGAAAATTTGTAGCGCAAATACCAACTAACGCCTGGGGCATTAGGGTTTCTAACCATAACATCCCACCCTGCAGAGACTGACAGGCATCGGAGTGTGCCTTTGGATTGCCAACTGCAATGCTCACGTCATCCCACCACCACCCCCCAGCCAGTGATAGGCATCGAGGTGTTCCTTGGACTCTTCGGCCCCAGAGTTCACCCCATTCTCCTATACTGCACCCATTTCAGCTTATGTCCTTATGGAATGGGGTGACTGTAAAGCCGAACACCGCAAGGAACACCTCAACATGTGTCAGTGTGTGCAGGATAGGGTGAAGTGACATGGCATGAACATCATGGGTGATGACCCAAACACATACCCCAATACCTGTCCGTCTCTGCAGGATAGAGGTGGGGTTGGCATGAAGTTCAATACTTCACTGCCATTCCTATTCTGCATCTGTCTAACTCCTGCATTTCCAATGGTAATACCAGCAAGCAAACATTCAGCATTGACAAATGCTTATTTTTTCTGTGAAATTCCATGAATTTTTTTTGGGATTCTTTAAAATGTCATGGATTTTTTGAAATGTATTTATTTGGTCATAACTTGCCTGTCTATTGAGCTAGACACCTGCAAATTGGAATGATTACTTGCTGTTAGGTGTCCTAATGGCATGCAAAATATCTCAACATTTGGAAGTGGTATTGCAATCATGTATCCCAGGTGAACTACATCCTAGATTTCTGAAGTAGACAGCAGAGGAAACAGCCTCTGAAAGGGACACTGTCAACCCCCTTAGGACTCAGATTTTCCCAGGTTTAAAAAAACATGCTTTGATTGCTCACATTCTGTTGAGACTGCTGATGTAGCTGGTTGTTTGATTCTGATTCCTTTTTTCTTTTAAAAAGTGAAAAACAGACTGCCCACAATACTAGTGTTACCACACTAAAACATGTTACAATGGCCTATGCAGCCAGTATACTGTTATGCTTGTGCAACTGTGTTAGTGTTTTGGCCATTCGCACACTCTATTCCAGAGGAATTACCACCCTGTAAGGGTACCAAAGGCAAGGAAATCTCAAAGAGGATTCCACCCCTAGAGGTGCCATGGGATTATTCCCATGGCTAAATGTACCTTAGGAAGGCTCTCAAGGAGAAAAATGCTGCCACTGGAGGAGGAGGAGGAAGAGGAGAGGATGGTGGGGCAAAGAAAAAAGTGCTTCAGAAGGAGGCTGAGAGGAACTGCTTATGTAGCTCAGGAAAGTGGGAGTGGCTGACTGCTCGTCCATTGAACTACAGGCCAAGCCTTCCAATTCAATGGCCTACACAGCCAGTATAGTGTTATGCTTCTGCAACTGTGTTAGTTTGGTTTTGGCAATTGCAGAGAAATTACCACCCTGTAGGGGTATCAAAGGCAAGGAACGCTTGAAGAGGGTTTCACCCCTAGAGGTGCAGTAGGATGATTCCCATGGCTAAAGGTACCTTAGGAAGGATCCCCACAAAGAATGAAGTAGTACAAGGCATATAAGCAAGCAGTAGCTGTGACATAGTAGTAGATAAAGCATCAGGCATCTTGATAATGTAATGAGATGCCTTGATAATGTAATCAGATGCACAGGTTAGCTTGAGTTCAGTTGGTAGCGCTAGCGAATGAGGGGACCTCCCAAGGAGAGAGGGAATGGCAAGTAGGGACACCATCCACCTCAATCCAACAGCGGAACCTACCTAATAGAACTAGGAAACACTTACTACAGCTAACTAACTTTTATGACCCGAGGCATGGAGGAGCTAAAAAAATCCTTTGAGGAGAAAATCACTGGGGATCCAAGGCCTAGCTCACCTTCCCTCCAGGCTGGGATATTTTATTTAGTGACGGCTCTGCAGCTGTGATTTGGAAACCCAATTAAAGGGAGATGGAAAATATTCCAATTTGGTGGAAAGCTCTCACTCAGTCCCTCTAGCGGGAATGCCATGGAAGGTTATGAGAGTGCACTGCAACATTGGGGGCTACCAAGGTGGGAGAAGGAGAGCAATGACTGCTGAGGCACTTACCTGACCTACTCTCCCTAAACTCAAACCAGGTGAATCAGAGGCAGTCATAGGGAGTATGTAGTGAAGGTACCTTGCTAGGGAAACCACTAAAGCCAATGGATAACCATTGTAGTGGAACCACTAGAGCCAAAGGAGATCAGAGTAACCACTCTTTACAGCTAGTCCTAAATTCTACACCAAGATCTGCTGTTGCATCAGTGAACAGCTAAAGCCAAACCCGGAGTGAGGGCATTCCCAGCTATGGGCCAGGTGAAAAGGACCCCACACCAAGTTGGCATGCTCAAGATGCGGACTTAAAATGCAGAGTGAGACCATCAGCTGCAGGGAAACCCTGTGCCAGAATGATATGGCTGGCATGCCCCAGAACTGATAAGGAGCTGAATGAGCATTAAGTGCCGAGACCTTGCAAAGGTCAGCTGCAATAGTGAGTGCAGCAGACATTCCAGAGGCTGAAGCTGAGGGGATGGTGGTAAGCAGGAAACAAAGATTGCGTAATCAAGAGTGGACCAGCATGTAGGTCAGTAACAGTGTAGCAACAGTCGGACCTGCACGTAGGTCGGCAAAACATAGTAACAATGAAGCAGCACTGTGAATAGTGGGGCAACCCAGCCAGGCATTCAAAAAGCTAATAAAGGTGGCACATACTCTGAGGATTTGTCAACAGCAGAGAGAGGATTTAGAACATAAGTAAATAGCCACATATGGTCATGACTCCCCAAACACCTCCAAATCCCTGCCATAGGAAAACAAGAAAGTGATGGAAGGGCCGAGACCCACATGCAGGTATTGAAACTAGTTAACAGCATCAGCTGTAGCTTAGCTGACCTCAGAGTATAACAGAGTGTATAAACATAGAAGCAGCATCTGTATTGAGTACACCAAGTTGTAAACTTCAATAAAGATAGAAAGAAAGGAGAAAGCATGCTCTGAAGCAGCTATCACCTGGTAGTGCAATGAAACTGCAGCAATGAGGTAAGTAGAACGAGTTGAGACAGCATGATTGAGCTGCATAGCTAGTGTTCAGAGTGAGCCTGAATCAGGTGAAAACAATTAAGTGCAACATGGCGAGCAGCTATGGTTGGGCTGAAACACACAGATAATTGTTGCAGTTGCATTGCAAGTAATTTGAGAGTTGTGAGTAAGTGAAAGCAAGTAATATGAACGCTGGAGTAGCAATATGCTAGGAGCTTAGAAACAAAGCCCCAAAAGACAAACCAAAACACACAAGCATGGAAAACACAGGGCAATGGCTCAAAACCAAAACAAAGGCACACAAACACAGAAAACAAGGAACAATGACAGAAAGAAGCACAAAGCCAGAAGCAAATTACAAACCAGAATCAGGAAAACAAACACAGAAGTCCAGCAGAGATTAACAGAAGCAGCAAGGCAGGGGGGTACAGGCCCCAGGGTAGGCCCCATCCAGCTGCAGAGGACAGATAGACACAGCCTCCAACTAGCAAAGAAAAAGTGCTTCAGAAGGAGGCTGAGAGGAACTGCTTATATAGCTTAGGAAAGTGGGAGTGGCTGGCTGCTGGTCCACTGAACTACAGGCCAAGTCTTTCAATTATTTACATTTTGTGATCAACCTCAGCGGCATCTTTTCTGGACTTTGGAACATCCCCAATACAGCATCACAGGACTTGGGAACATCCCCAACACAGTAACACAAGATCACTAGGGCAGCAGGTTGGGAAGGAGGGCTGGATGTCATTGTCCACCTGGGGATGAATGAGCTGGCTATGGACAAGACAAGGAGAATGCAGAAAGAGTTTGGGAGTTGAGGAGGGGTCTTCGGCAGGTAGAATGCTCACTGGCCTTTTCTGAGATGTTGCCAGTCTATGACAGGGAGGAGGATAGGGTACTCTGGACCAGGAACTTCAACCAATGGTTGAAGGAGTGGTGCAGAGAAGAGAGTTTTGACTACATTGGGGACTGGGGTCCCACCTGGAGAGATAAAGGCCTATATAGGGGAGATGGTCTGCATCCATCCGGGAGTGGAACCACAGTCCTCAGTGAACTGTTTAAATGCTACATTGGCAAGGATTTAAACTAGCCAAGGGGGGAGGCAGAAGGAACCTAAGAGACATAAACTGTCCACCCCTGCATGCGAAGTAATCAATAAGGAAAACCCTAAGGGAGGGGAAATCCCCAAGGGTGCCTAATAGCAGTAAAAGCAGCATGGTAGAAATGAACAGGGAAGGGAAGGAATGTAGAGGAGGTAAGGAGAGTAGACAGAATGGAAAAAGAGGGACTGACAAGAAGTGTTGTAAAAGAATTTGGAAGGCCATGTGCGTAAATGCTCGTAGTCTGGGAAATAAAACCCCAGACCTTGTGGCCATTATGGCAAAGGCTGACTTGGACATTGTTGCCATTAGTGAGTCATGTTAAAAAGAGCACCACGACTGGAATATAACCATACCAGGCTATACTCTGTTCAGGAAGGACAGGGAGGGCATGAAAGGGGGAGGAGTGACTCTTTAGATGAGGGATAGCATAAAAGGAACAGAGGCACAGGGAATACAGAGAGGGGCGGAGGCACTGTGGGTCACCATAGAGACTGGGAATTGAACGCTGTTTCCACTGGCATGATCTACAGACCTCCAGTATGGGGTGTGGGGGAGATAGATAAGGTACTGGTTGAAGCCGTCCAAAAGATGGTGACTAAGGTGGAGGTACTGCTGGTGGGGGATTTTAATCTGCTGGATGTGAATTGGAGCATCCAAGCTGCAGTTTCAATTAAGAGTAGGGACATCCTGGACTCTCTACAGGGGGAATTCCTCAGGCAACTAGTAAGAGAGCTCACTCATGAGGGAGCAACATTGCACCTTGTACTCACCAACAGGGACAGCATTATTAACATCATGGTGGGTGACCACCTGGGGACCAGTGATCACTGCACAGTGTGGTTCAATATGAGTACTGAGCCAGAATTGAACCAAACAAAGGCGAGGGTCCTGAACTTTAGAAGGGCTGACTTTACAAAGATGGTGGACTGCATCAGGATGCCCTGGTAGGGGGAAGACATTGGTGGAGTGGAAGAACAGTGGACAAAACTAAAGGGGCCATAGGGAAGGGAACAAACCTCTGAGTCAGGCAAGCAAGCAAAACCAAGAGGAAAAAGAGACCACTATGGCTCTCAAAAGAGGTGGCTGGGAAGGTACAGTAAGGGCAAGAAAGTTACCATTCAGGAGGTATAAGGAGACACAGAGGGAGGAGGATAGGGAGGTTTACAAGAAGAGGTAGACGGAGGCAGGAAAAGCAGTCAGTAGTGCAAAGGTGCAAAGAGAGGAGAAATTAATCCAGGCTGTAAAGAAAGGGTACAAGACATTTTTCAGGTATGTAAATGAAAGAAGAAAGACCAGGGGAGGGATTGTAAGGCTAAGGAGGGAAAGGGGGGAGTGTGTGGAGGGGGACAAGGAAAAAGCAGACATCCTGAACAGATATTTTTGTTCAGTGTTCATGGAGGAAGGAAAAGGACCACAGATAAGTGACAGGAGCATCGAAGGGAAAGAGGTGGACACTAGTTTATTTACAGAGGAGACAGTCCTGAAGGAACTCACAAATCTGAAACTGGACAAGGCAATGGAGTCAGATGGGATACATCCAAGGATATTGAAGGAGCTCAGAAAGGTGCTGGCTGCACCTCTGACAGTTGTATTCAACCACTTACTGGAGAGGGAGTGGTCCCGGAGGACTGGAGGAGAGCAGATTTGGTCCCACTTCACAAAAGTGGTAGCAGGGAGGAAGCTTGCAATTATAGGCCAATCAGCTTGACTTTGGTGGCGGGGAAAATAATGGAAACACTGCTGAAGGAAAGGATTGTGGAATATCTCGTAATCAGTGGCTTACTGGATCTGAGGCAGCATGGATTCACTGGGGGGAGGGGGGTCATGTCAAACAAATCGGATAGATTCTTTGACTGGGTGACCAGAGAAGTAGATCAGAATGGAGCAATGGATGTGGTCTACCTAGATTTCAGTAAGACCTTCGACACCATTCCATATAGGAGACTCACAGACAAGCTGTGCAGCCTGGGAGTGGCTCTAAAAGTGGTTAACTGGGTAAGGAACTGTTTGGGGAGTAGGTGACAGTGTATGGTGGTTAACAGGGTACACTCTGAGGAAGGAAGGGTGACCAGCACGGTGACTCAATGAATAGACTGGGACTGACCCTCTTTAATGTTTTTATAAGTGACATTGGAGAGGGACTAGAAGGGGAAGGTATGCCATTTTGCAGATGACACTAAAATCTGCAATACAGTAGACACTCCAGGGGGTGAAAAATTAATTGAGAACTAAGAAAGCTTAACGAATGGTCAAGAGTGTGGCAACTAAGTTTTAATGCAAAAAACTGCAGCCATGCACTTGGGACATGGAAACCCAGGGGCGGATTAGAAGATAAAGGAAGTGGTACTGAAGACCACCAAGCGGGACTGAGACCTGGGGGTAATCATACCTGATAACCTAAAGGTAGTCAAACAATGTGACAAGGCAGTGGAAAGAGCCAGCAGGATGCTAGAATGCATGGGGGGGGGGGGCGTTATCTCCAGCAGAAAGAGGGAGGTGGTGATACTGCTGTATAAATCATTCTTGAGACCTCATCTAAAGTACTGTATCCAGTTCTGGAGATCACGGGCCCAATTCTCAAAGCCTTGAGAGTGACACAAGGTGCCTGAGTCAAACATAAATTGCAAAAGTGCCACCTTGCATCAAAAAATGCACCCTGAGTTATTCACAAACTTAGCCTGCATCAAACACAGGCTGTATGCACCAAAGGGGACTTGTGCCAGCCTCGTGCCACAAAATGGGCTGCAGCATGGATTTAGGATCTTGCAGCAGATGCAGGCTGCCATATCTCTGATAGTGGGATTCACAAAACTCTCCCTGAGGGAGAATTTCTGAGTACCGTTAGACCAGCCAGGGCTGATCTAAGGGTACTTAAACATATTCCTCTGGCAAAGTGTAGCGCTATGTGGCAATGTGCCACAGTCCCCCATCCCAAGCCCTGATCTCCTGTTATCATAAATTAAATAGTCCTGGTGATCTAGTGGACCCCCTTCCTGATCCCTGATGTTCCCAACAATAAGTTAGTAAAAAATCTCCTCTTGGGCTAGTGGACCCCTCCCTGATCCATGATATCCCCCAAAATATGTTATAAAAAAAATACCTTGGTGGTCTAGTGGACCCCAACCCTGATCCCTGAAGTCCCCAAAAATATGTTATTAAACAAATTCCCTGGTGGTCCAGTGGACACCATCTCCGATCCCTGACATCCCCAAAAATATATTACTAATCAAATCCCCTGTAGGTCTAGTTGACCCCCTCCCTGATCCCCCATATCCCAAATATAAATTTTATAGTCCTGATTCCCTGGTGATCTAGTGCCTCACCCCCAAGCCCCAATCACCATTATGAACTAACACAACATCATGGGTGGTCTAGTGGACCCTCACCCCCTCATCCCAGCTGGCTGTGTCCCACCACCCCATTGCCCCCAACCCCAAACCAAGCAGGTGACTGGCACAGCACACCACTCACCACCACAGCCAGCTGTTCACTGAGCTCTCAATGGGCACCATACTATATTCAGTACACGCTCATTGATTGACAGCTTGCTGTCAATTAATTGGCATGTACTGAATACAGTACCATGCTCATTGAGAGCTCAGTCTGAGGCTGGCCATGGTGGTGAGCAGTGGACTCTGCCAGTTGCTGGCTCAGTTTGGAGATGGGGGAAGCGCGGTGGTAGGACACTGCCAGCCAGGCTGGGGGTCCACTAGACCACCAGTGATGTTGTGTTACTTCATAATGGGTGATCGGTGCTAGGAGGTAAGGCACTAGATCACCAGGGAATGTAAAATTTATGTTAGAGACATGGGGGATCAGAGAGGGGGGTCCACTAGACCACCAGGGGATATTTTTAATAACATATTTTCAGGGACATCAGGGATTGGGGAAGGAGTCCACTAGATCACCAGGGGAGTTTTTTAATAACATATTTTCAGGGACATCAGGGATTGGGGAGGGAGTCCACTAGATCACCAGGGGAGTTTTTTAATAACATATTTTCGAGGATGTTGGAGAACTGGGAGGGGGGTTCAGTAGATTACAAAGGGGAATTTTTTAATACCTTTTTTTCCGGGACATTGTGGATTGGGGATGGGGCTGCTAACCACCAGAGACCAGCTAGAGTGGTGCACAGCTGCCCCACAGCTTGTGGCACACCATCAGGATGTGTCATTTGTTTGGTGCTTGGCCAGAGTTGTCGCAATCTGTGGGACTTTGCCACTGAGATCTGCCCAGTAGAGGACTGGGCTCAGGGTCCCTGACACACCAGGTGTTGACGCAAGTCACCATTGGTGGCAGCTTGCATCAATCTCACAGCTTTTTGAGAATCTAGCCCCCCATCTCCTGAAGGACATAGACAGGGTAAAGGCAGTTCAAGGACAGCAACTAAAATGGTGCAAGATCTGCACCAGAGACCCTATTAGGAGAGACTAAATTACCTCAATATGTACACCCTGGATGAAAGGAGGGAAAGAGGGGGCAAGATAAAGACTCAAATACCTTATGTGTATAAATAAGGTACAGGAGGGAAGCATTTTTCAGAAAAAAAGATGCTCAAGAACAAGGAGGCATGCTATGAAACTGGAGGGATGTAAGCTCAGGGGAAAGTGAGGAAGTATGTCTTCACAGAAAGAGTAGTGGGTGCCTGGAACAGCCTCCCAGTGGAGGTGGTGGGGCAAAAATTGTAACAAGATTCAAGAATGCATGGGATAGGCATAAGGGTACCTTAGTGGTTATGGAAGGGAGGGCTATGCTGATGATCAAGGAGGGTCTGTGGTATTATAGCAGGTAAGGAAAATGGGCAGACTAGGTGGGCCAGGTGGTCCTTATCTACCGTTAGTTTCTATGCTTCTATGTATAGCCACTAAGATGCAGTGGGAGGAGAAGAGACTATCGCGTACAGAGTGAATGCATTGTTTGAGGGTGTTTGTCATGTTCAGAAAATATGCAACAAGGGTAGATCAAGGATTTGAAACAAAACAAGATTGGGTATGATTACACCATTTGCAAGCATTCCAGTTTTACTAAGAAATGAAGCAGATAAAACAACAAGCAGCACCAATGAATTTTAGAGAAGGTAAACAATCATAAATGTGGGTTTTCAGGTTGAAAAAATATAATGCAAAAAGGGTTAACAGTATCCCTTTAACTAGTGTACATAACAAACTACAGACTAGTGAGTGCTACATCTGTAGTGCATAAACTGGTAGAAAGCTTTATAAAAGCATTATAAATAAATAATGTATCTCTGACTGATCTTAGGAAACATGGGTTTACTGCTGGAGGATCTTGCCTCACCAACCTGATAACTTTCTTTGAGGATGAAAGCAAAGCCCTGAATGAAGGCAACTCAGTAGATGTCACATATCTCAGTTTTAAACACAGTTCCTCATAAAATGTTCATTAACAAATTGATTAAAATCGGGTTTAATGAAAATGCCATAGGATGGATTGCAGACTGGCTATATGGTAGGATGCAGACAGTGAGAATAAATGGGTCCATGTCAGACTGGGGTCAGGTTACGAGTGGGTACCAAAGTGGTTGGTGTTGGAGCTCCTGCTTTCTTACATCTTTATAGAAGACATGCAGCCTAGGTACGGAAGCTGGTGTGTCAAGTTTGATGATGATTTAAAATTAGGAAGTAAAGTAAACACAAGAGAACAACAATTACAGTAGGTTTGTAGTCCTAAGACTCATGGAGGAAAGGGCCATTGAAAACTCATTGTGATAAAGTGTGGGCAAATGCAATGTGGTACATTTTGGTTAGAAAAAGAAAGAGAAAATATTTATCCTAAATTGTCAAACTTTGAGGGGTACGGACCAAGAAAGTAATCTGGGAGTAAATGTAGCTAAGGGTCTAAACTTTCATAATCAGTTTGAAGTGATTGTTAGGAGGTGCAATGTGATTATAGCTAATACTGTATTAAGAAATACATTGCAAGCTGACAACTGGAGGTATGCCCCTCTGTATGTCTCTGCTTAGGCCCAAACTAGAATATTGTGTACAGTTTTGTGGTCTTTGCTAAAGAGGAGACAACCACAGACTAGAAAATGTACAGTGCAGGTACACAATGTTAGTATGAGGAACATGTAATATGGGATATGAGGCAAGATTAGAGCATCCAAACTTATTCACCCAGCCTTGAACATAGAAGAGTAAGGGGGAACATGATTCTTATTTACAAAGCCTTAATCTGCTGTTATAGTGGTAGTTCAGCTAGATGTTAAAGATCCCATGGCACTTCTCGGAAAATAGTAGGTGTATGTTCCCAGTGCCTTGGCCAAATTGCCCCCCATTCAGTAAAATACCACCAACAGCTTAATCTGGTTCAAAGTCAGTTGGCATTCATCTGTACACCCCAGTCATGCCTGAAAATAGGCAGAATTTGTCTAGTGCACTTACCCGGTCAACAAAAAAAAAACTGAAAAAAAAAACCCCTAAAATCTCATGTACTTTGGAATTTACACTCAGGATAGAATTGAAGTCATCACTATGGTCAAATACTGGGAGTGATTCTTTCCAGTTAAAAGGATAAATGACAAAACAAATAAGGTGGGATGTTCTACAAAAAGAGAAGTATAAATGTAGAACATATGCTGCACTCTTGTGGGCCACTTTGCATTAATTTCTATTTAATTCAGGTGTGAAGGGGTTAAAAAAAGGCTGGATGATTCCATGATTTCATTGGGAAATTAACGCTACTCACACTGCTAAGTGGCTGGTGGACCAGATGGACTTTAATCCTCTTTTACCAGTATTTTTCATCTGTTTTATGTGTTCATACAGTATGAGGTCTCAAAGTCTGGCATTTTTTGTTTGCGTGTGTGAAAATATTCACCTGCTTATAAACTGGCCAACTTTGGAGATGAATATGTACAAATCAGCATGCATAACCTTTATGGCAGGATCATAGAATCTATCTACTATGGATATATTTGTTTTGTAATATATGAATAAGCATCAGTAATACTATGCTAAGTTATACAAAAATTTCCCAGTAATACTCTCAATAATACTATCCTGAAAAGTGATAATACTATCAGTTTTGCAGATAATACTACAGTTCAAAGGTCATTTAAAACTGTAATATTAACAATGGATCCATATATTACAAAAAATAACAGAATGATAAGTGTTTCATAAGGCAGTAATACCATCTCGAGGCTTTGGGGGCTTTAGGACCTCTCAAGCTTCATTCTCAAGGTCCATGTCCCCCAACCCTCTCGATGGTGTTACTGCCTTGTAATACACAGTTATCCATCTATTATTCTATTTATAATTTTTAAGTTACATGGGTTCATAATTTTACTATGTAACCTGTTGTGAAATTTTGTGAAAGCTTGCTAAAAACATATGTTTGTAACTTCTCTGCTGTTGCAAGTATACTGTAGACCTAAAATTTGCTATGCACATTTGATGTCAGTGTGTCCTGGTATCTAGCAAAATGGGAAAATGTGGTTAAGTAGTTTTAAAATTACAGTCTTAATACCAAAAATTATTATTGGCAAATTTTGTTTCAAATATTCATAGAAGCATAATCACTAATGCCTTCAGCATTCCAGTTGTGAAATGTATTATGTCCAAGGCAGTTATTATTACTGCATCTAATATGTGGAGCTATCTGCAGTCCTGTTGTTCCTTTCTAGATGACTATGTAGTCTCCCCACCCCTCCCTTTTTTCTGTCTTAGCGTGACCAGATAGACTTGCTGAAACTGCTTGTCCCCCTGATATTCTCTTTGTTCTTCAAATTGACACACTCTCTTGAAAAGGTAGTCAAATACCTCTTTCCTATTAGACATGAATGGATAACCGAATGCCTAATTCTTGGTGCCCCAGTCATTGTCTTTCCTTCTACATCTCTCTGAGTGCCTCTAAATCTTAGATTTACAAGTACTGTACACCAGGCTGTCAGAGGTATACTGTTAGTACAGCAACATAATTTTATCATTGCACTTACGGTGCCACAACAAGGGCAAGAGTGACTGGGGCGATCTTGATTTTAGATTGCCTCTCACTCATGTCGCACTTTGTGGCACAGAACATCTCACTCCCTCTGGGGCATGCTATTTCCTGTGATAGCACTTTGGCGCTGTAGTCTTGGAAGCCACAATGTCTGGTGCTGCAAGGTCAGGCGGTGGAAAGCCTTCACCCATATTGGTGTTGACAAAATTGCTGTTGCACCAATATGGGTGAACCACTTTCAGACTACTTATATTTGTTGGGTGTGATTCTTATATGACTTGCATTCAAGTTTTTTTTTTTATCACAACATTATTTTTGCCACCACCTCTGTGGACCTTGCAGGAGCTATGACCCCCCCTTTGGAGGGGTACATCCTCCAGCCCATCGGGACCATCATGGGTCCTGCTGGGTCCCAGTATCTTTCCTCTGGTTTTCTCCCACACCTACACCTATGCAATGGGTGCAGCATCTGTCTTCACCTCCATGGAGGCAGCCAAGCACCCTGGGTGGGGGCCAAAACCCTCTTGTGCTGATGAACGCAGCACAAACCCCCCTTCCTGAGGAAGAAGAGCAGTCCTCTGGATGCTCAATCCTTACCTCCCCAGGCTGACCCCTGAATGAACCAAGTCCATTCCCGAACCCAAGTCACTGGTGTGGCATGAAGTGTGGCGTCCAGTGCCACAACCCTCAGTGCTACCTGGCTGGCAAAGTTTTAATTGTCACTGTATGCTTCCTCACCACAACTGGTGGTCTATGATTCTTGTGTTAAGCAGCTCAGCTGGACATTTCTTGGTGAACCCATGTATGCAATTCCTGCCACTGGTGCCCCCCCCCCCCCCCCCCTTTACTAGCTGCCTACACAACCCCTATTCTTTAGTATAAATCCCCCAGGCTTTCTCTTCTCTCTTGACATGATCTGCCTCCCACTTAGCACAACTGCAGCACATTCTGTGGATGCAGGCATTCCTTGTCAAAGAATATCCTCTGATCTAGAGGGTCTGTGAAGGTTGCTAAATTAGTACTGTCCAGCCACCTCCACTCCACCCTGGAACACACCCTACTGACAACCTCTAGTAATTTGTTATACTTGCCAAGGGCAGCTTATGTAATTTATTCCACCAACTCTTACCAGCTCTCTAGTATTCCTACCTGTACTGGCACAATTGGTCCATCTTGCCCAGCTAGCTAGGTGGAACTGTGCAGAGGCCCTCGTAGGTGCCAAGGTGCAGCAAACCAGTTAATCACATAATACATAATCTCCCAGTAGCTGCCCTGAATAGCAAGACCACACTGGGAAAAGATGCAGCAGCTGTGCTATTTATACTCACACTCACCTGCAGTGCATCAGAATCCAGCTAGCCAACACATATAACACCTGTATTGTGAATGCCTTGCAGTCAAAATTATGCTTGGCACAGGGCAAAAGTGCCTAACTTTGATGTCTGTTTACACCCCCGGTCAGCAGCAACTAGGTCTCAAGGCCTTTGCCAGCTATTATAAGCAGCTAAACCAAAATAAAGAAACTATTGAAATGGGGGACTTCAGTGTCAATTGGAATGCAAGCACAAAATCCTGCCACAGGGACCTCATAGCTTGACTCTATATTTCTCAGTTGATTAAGAGCTATGTCAGGGTGAACTATCACACAGGCACAAGTATGCTAATTGACTGGATGCTTGCCACCCATCCAGAAAGGATAACAGAGATCAAGTTACTCCCAGATGTACTCAGCGACCACTCGCCAGTTCAGTATAGCTGGACATCCAAGCAGATAAAGCGTCCCCCCAGTCTAGTGTGGAACAGAGTTATAAAAAATAGGGCCATGGCCGATTTCAAAAGAAATCTTGCAGAGGTCATCTGGAGCTTAATGGACTATTGCCCTAATGTTGATACAGCATCAGAGTTCTTCATTTACCACTTCAGTGCCGCTGTGGATAGATTTGTCCCATTCCACAAAAAGTTGGTAAAAGTCTCAACCATGGACTGGGTTACCCCTGACCTCCTGAACATGATGCACTTCAGGGATAAACTTTGGCACTGTGCAAAGCCTTGGGTTCGGCATCGGATGTACAGAACTATAAAACAGCTCATAACAAATGCACCTGGGCTATCCGGCAAGCCAAGGCCACTTTTCATAAAAACTTGCAAATGCAGCATTGGGGTGATGGGAATAAATTTTGGGCCCCCATTAAAAATCTCCTAAGGACCAATGAAAAGTGACCTCCTACAATGCTTTATCACAGTGATGAGACCATACTTGAGGCTGCCCCCATTGCCAACATCTTTAACATAGCATTCATGGACTATAGCACAGTACAGTCCCCCAAGGAAACTGACATCTCATATTGGGGTTCAGAAGATGAAACCCAATCCTCCAACCCAGATACTGGCCATATCCCCAACTTCTACTTCAAGCTAATAAATGAGAAGGTAGCCAGCAAGTATATACAGAGAGTCCTGGGTAAAACCAGAATGAGATATGACGGGATTGACCTGAAGCTAATTTCCATTGCACTTGATGAGGTTATAAAGCCACTCACCAAGCTCTTCAGCCTATCACTATGCCTTTCTGAATTCCCAACACTGTGGAAAACTACACTGGTTACTCCAGTGTTGAAAAGTGATGACAAATCGCTAGTATCCAACTACAGTTCCATCTCAATCTTGTCCCCACTATCTAAAGCCCTAGAAAGAATCATAGCTGATCAACTCACGGACTACCTACAGATGCGACAGCCAGGATGAAATGCAGAAATGCTGCAGAATATCACAGAATGCTGCAGTTTACTGCTGGGTCCATTGTAAGTCAATGGCAATTAAGCCCTTTTGTAGTGCAGGATTTTGTGACATGTCATTACTGCAAGTTACTGCACTTCATTGAGGCTGACTCCACTGTAGGTAAATACAACTTACAATGCCCCCAGCAGCATGGCTTTCATAGGATGCACAGCACTAACACCACCCCGATTGAGCTTATGAATACATCCATGAGGCACAAGACCAAGGACACCTAATTGGGGCAATCTTTATTGATCTAACCAAGGCCTTTGACTTGCTTGATCACCAGCTTCTGCTCCATAGGCTAGGATCCCTAGGCCTTTTGACTGAGACAATTAAGTGGTTCAGGAGTTAACTCTCTGGGCACACACAAAAAGTCAGAAACAATAGAAACACATCTGATACCAGGGATGTCACAATTGGGTCCCACAGGGCTCCATCCTGGGTCCCTTGCTATTCATTCTGTTTGTGAATAATCTCCCAGAGGCCTGTCCTACATCCAATGTCCTAATAAATGCAGATGACACTGTAGTATTATCCCATGACTCATAACCAGAATCACTCACCAGAAACCTGTAAAATAACTTTGTCTCACTACAAGATTGGTTTAAAAAGAATCTCCTAGTACTAAACAATAAGAAAACCAAAACAATGCTCTTCACAGGGCACCAAAAATTAATAGCAGCACCTAACCTTATAATAATGAATAAGTCTGGCACTGCCCTGGAATGGGTGACCTCAATCAGATATCTTGGGATCTCTATCGATGAGTCACTAACATTAGAGGAGCACATCCATACCATCACTACCGCTGCCAACAGAATGCTAAGGACCCTATACAGGCATAGGTTCTGCCTAATACCAGAAGCCAGATTAATGGCAATCCATGGCTCAGTCATCCCTATTCTAGACTTCAGCAAAGTGGTGTATGGGGCTGCTATGGAAACCATCGTCTACTGCATCCAGCTAGTTCTCAATAAAGCGAGTCGACTAGCACTCAGTGCAGACTGACTCACCCATATGTGCAGCCTACATTACAGGACCAAATGGCTTACTGTCCCTGAAAGAATCAAATTCCAGATCTGTATGTTAGGGAAGAAGGCTTTGTCTGGACTCGCTTCTGCCTCCATACAGGCAATGCTCTAGCCAGTCCCTTCCCTACATGTCACCAGAAAAGTTGCTAAACAAGCTCTATCTGTTACAGGTGCGATCTGGAGCACAAGAAAGTTAAGTGACTTGCTGCGGGTCACACAGAATGCAAGAGGATGCTGTTGGATTCAAACCCAGGTCTCCAGGTTTGCAGCTCAGAGCCTTAAACCACTGTGCTATACTGCCTCCTAAATCTGGAACCTTTGAAAAAAGAGCTCTTAGCTCAAAGGTGTATTCTGAATACTTATTAAATAAAATAAAAAAGAAGACCTTTCCTCTTTCAACAGACCCTTAGCAAATGTTGGCCAGTCCAATTTATTTCACTCAGTCCAAAAATGTTCATGCACTCACCAAACCCCTACAGAGGGATGCCAGACAATTCAGTTTCTATTAAAATTCATATTTTTATTTATTGCACATGTCTTTGACAAAGGACCAGTTGGAATCTGAAACGCATCAGGCAGTATGTGTTCTCTGAACAAAAATATGAATTTTAATAGGAACTGAACTGTCTGGTGTCCCTCTATAGGAGTTTGGTGAGTGCATGCACCTTTTTGGACTGAGTTAAGTTGTTTGTTCGATGCACCACCATCCTAATGCGTACTCCTTGAGTAAATTCTTTATTTATGCCACTGCCATTCCTTACAGGCCCCAGACCCATGAAGGCCTTCAGGCAGTTCCCTCTGCCCATCTTTACCTGCAGGAAAATCTCTGATTCAATAAATAACCTCCTCATGTCCTCAGAACTTGTACTCCCTATCACAATGTACACAACAATCAGCTCCTCCCTCTATCTCTAGTGCTCGGCTATGTATCACATTCATTTTACATTTGCTGCAAGCAAGAAAATGATCATACCAGCATTAACATCATGGTCCTGAAATGCCCCTCCAACTCTCCTGTTCTTTTTACTATGGATTCCCCATGAATCTAACTTTAGTAGCAGTCTCACTACCATTTCCTTTCTCCTCCAGAGCAGGTCAGTTTTATCTAGGGGTAAAATTAATGGGTATGGCTTTCACAAAATTATCATAAATTTCACAATTTTCACACAAAATTCATGGAATTGGACACTAAGTGCTGATCTTATTGTGCAGTTTTAGCTGCTTATAATATGGACATTCTTTAAGCAAGAGATTATTGGCAGCAGTCCCCATTTTTTTCTATTATATTTTTTATCTGGTGTTTTCAGGAGTGAGATTAGTTTGATTTGACAAGATGGCGACTGGTGTGGGTCTGCACTGAATCAAACTCTCTCTGAGTCTTACGTTGAGTCTCACTCTTGTTTAACTGTTACTTGTGTTATTTGTTTTTTAGTCTGTTTTTATTTTATTTATGTCCCGCACTACTGTTTCATCTTATCGAGTATCTGGTTTTGGGATTTGGACTTTCCGAACTGCTTTCAGAAGTCTCCCTTCTGTTTGTTTGTGGAGATACTTTTCACCGCGAGTGCAACTGGTTGTGTCTAGAGGCGTTTTCGATGCAACTTTGGAGTTGGGCCAAGCGGAACAAAACTGGTTTTGCTTGCTTTGCGTGCGAGGATTTATTGGACTGTTTTTGCTCTCTCGCTGACTGTTTGTGGTCGCTTCGACGTTTAGGGGCTTCCTAATCGTTTCTGTGTGACTGTTAACTTATTGGACTGGGACTTCACCGGACCATGGATCAGATTGGAACCACTGCAGCATTTTGTGGAGATTGCTCTGCTATCCTGTTTGAGGTTTGTGGGAGGAAATTTGCCTGGTCTGTTTGGGCATTTTGGGAACCCGTCATTTAGACGTTTCTTCCCTTCTTTTGGTTGGAGCCTGGCTGCCTGGGGAACTCTGGCATTTGGATTGACTCTTTATTGGGTGCTGGCTTTTGCCTGATACTGCTGAAGTGAAAGATTTTGAGCCGGGTCAAGACCTGGGATGGCTGTGGTGGAGGGGCCCCCCTGTCCTTGCTACCAGAGGGTGAGGGGGCTAGTCGGTGACCAGCCAGAGGGTTGGGCCTCTGTCTGCCCTGGGGGGCTTGCTGTGCTGGGGTGGTCATTATACCACCCTGTCTCTGGGGCCCTGACTCTGAGGGTAAGGCTTGTGGGGTGCCTCCTGTCCAGTGCAGTCTGTGGGGTTAATTTTGACCTGAGTGACTGCAGTCTCGGGGTACCGTTAAGTTTTAATGTTATTACCTTTATTGGCCTGAACTGAGCAATGTTTTCCAGCAGTGAGTGGGGAGTGATTGGTATCCAGATTACCCATGAAGAGGTTTACAATCTGCTATCTAGCCTACCCTTGACTTGTTTGCTTGGTAGATTTAATTTACTCATTGAGGAAACTGTGGATGGATCCTTGGTTTTGGATTATTTTATAGGTTCTTTTGATCTTTTCTCTGACTGGAACCTTCTCTCTGGACCAAAATATTTTGTCCGTGCAGTGAGAGTGCTCGGCTATTGTGAGTTCATGGGGAGTGTAAGTCCCTGCCTACTCACAAATTTTTATTTTGTTATTTTGGGGGTATTGTATGCTGTTTTATTTTTGGGTAGTGAGAGTGCCTGGATGCTAAGTAAGCTTGTAATGGGAGTACATGTTTTCTTAGCCAATTTATATTATTTTATTTTGGGAATTTTTATTTTTTCTGCATGTTTTTTCCTTTTTCTTTTATCTGATTTTATGATCGGATTTCCTTGTGAGAGGAGGGTCCTATCTGTATTTATTATTTATTTTATTTTTTTTATTATTTCCTGTTTATTTTTGGGTTCCGGAAAGTAGGTTTCGATTCTGAGAAATATGGATTAATTGGCTTTAATTTTTTATTTGGTTATGTTGTTTAAACTTTGTTTTGGTTTTTAATTTTTTGGGGGTTTGTTTTTTGTGTAATTTGTGAGAGTAGGACTTTATTGTCTTTTCCATGTTGAAGGACGTGGATTTGTATTATTATCCTACCACCCCGTCGAGTGCTACTCATCCTCCACTCTTTGGACCCTCCGCCCTTTTTCTCCTCTTCCTTTATTGTTTTCTATTAGTGTTGTAGGGCTTTGGGAATTGCCCGAAGGAGGAGGGGATGGGGCCGGGAGCCTGAACAGTGGAGGATGGATGAGGGGAGAGCTCAAATCGGGATTGTTAGGCCCAGAAGACACCCTGGGGTGAAATGGAGGTCAGAACATGGGTTTCCTTGTCTGATCCCCATACCCAAGTGCACCGCCGCTAATAATGATGGGCAGGTGGTTGGGGGATCCCCGGAATTCTGTCCAACTCGGGCAGTTTTATGCAATGCCAGATCCGTTGTAAACAAGACTGCCATTGTGGCGGAATTGGTGGCTACGGCGGATCTGGCTTGCATCACTGAAACCTGGCTGGATGCAAATGCTGGCCCCGTTCATGAGGCAGCCGTTCCGTCCGGGTATTTGGTGATACACCGCCCGAGATTGGTTCGCAGGGGTGGGGGGGTTGAGGTCTGTTTTAAGACCGAATTGGGTCTCACTAGTGTTCTAGTTGAGGAGACCAGATCATTTGAATGTGTTGTAGTGGCAGGTGGGGGCTATAGACTGGCTGTCATCTACCATCCACCCGGGGATGAGAAGCCATTCCTTAAGGAAGTGGCGGACTTCATAGTTGACCTAGTATTGGAGTCTCCCAGGTTGATGGTGCTGGGCGACTTCAATGCCTGGATCGACGATGAACTCTTGCAATTTGGACAGCACTTCCTCCAATTGATGAATTCATTGGGCCTCTCACAGGTTGTTACCTCTGCCACTCATAAATGTGGCCATTCCCTTGATCTGGTTTTCCTCCTGGGGATGGAGGCCTCTGGCGTGGGGGTGGAAGCTGTCGGATGGTCTGATAATCACACTGTGAGATTAAATTTTAGCACCCCCTTGCATAGACCTACCCCTGTGGAAATGGTCAAGTACCACCCTTTACGGGATGTGACTCCCAATGGTCTAACTGCGGTACTTGACCTATCAGAATTTCTTCTGATGAGCTCGGATCCAGAGGACTTGGTTCTGGCCTATAATAAGGCCATTACCAATGCTCTGGATTCTATTGCTCCCATCAGTGTGCGTCCTCTCTCCCTTCACCCGCAGTCCCCATGGTTCGATGGGGACTTGAGGGAGATGTGTCGACTAGAACGCAGGTTAGAGAGGTGTTGGCAGAAATCCAGGTTAGATGCCAACCATCTTAGACTGCTAGAGCATTATCAACTCTACCAGTCAGAAATTGCCTGTAAGAAGGCAGTATTCATGTCCATGGAAATTGCTGCTGCTCAGAACCGACTGGCCCAGCTCTTTCAAACCATAGACAGACTGTGCAACCCAGCCTGTCTGCAGGTTTGTAGAGCCTTTTCACAATCTCAGTGTGAAGAGCTTGCTTGGTTCTTTGCAGATAAGGTGGAATACATCAGGGCGGAGACCTGCGCGACACTCTCTATGGAAACGGCCGTGCACCAGGCCCCGGTCGCACTCCCTCTTTTTCCCTGGAGTCTCTTCAAAAGGCCGGAA
Organism: Neoceratodus forsteri; assembly: GCA_016271365.2. NCBI lineage: Eukaryota > Metazoa > Chordata > Ceratodontiformes > Ceratodontidae > Neoceratodus > Neoceratodus forsteri. Next base: position 309,646,784 of record CM028134.1, on the reverse strand, counting down.
ATCAAAGATGTTATGAGGATTGTCCAGGGTATGTGCACTACATGCTGCAGTTTAGATCCGGGCCCCACATCCTTGATTATGTGCTGTGGGGAGATTATCGTCCCAGTTCTGGCGAGGATAGTCTGGTGCTCCTTAGACTCTGGTGAATATCCTTGCTCCCTGAAGGAGGCAGTGGTGACACCAGTGTTGAAGAAGGCTTCTTTGGACCCCGACTTCCTCGGTAACTACCAGCCTATCTCAAACCTTCCCTTTGTTGGGAAGGTAATTGAGAAAGTAGCGGCTACTCAGTTAGACAACCACTTAACCATCCATAGCATCTATGATCCCCTTCAATAGGGTTTTCGAAAGAGGCACAGCACCGAGACTGCACTGGTTCAGGTGCTCAATGATCTCTTGATGGTGAGAGACCAGAAAAAAGGTCCATTTTGGTCCTTTTGGATCTGTCATCAGCATTTGACACTGTAGACCATGGGGTTCTGCTTGAGCACCTGAGAATCATCTGTGGGCTTTCAGGTTTAGTCCTCAGATGGTTTACTTCTTTCCTCACCAGTAGAACTCAGAGGGTGGTATCGGGGGTGTTTTCCTCTGATCCTGTCTTTCTGTCTTGTGGGGTGCCTCAGGGCTCAGTGCTGTCTCCCATGTTGTTTGCAGTGTACGTGCTTCCCCTCGGAGACATTGTAAGATGGTATGGGCTGGAGTTTCATTGTTATGCTGATGATACTCAGCTCTACCTGTCTTTTGCACCTGACCAGAATGGAGCACTCTCAGTGTTTAATAACTGCCTCGGAGAAATCCAAGGTTGGATGAGGTCCAGCTTGCTGAAGTTGAATTCCGGGAAGATGGAGGTGATGGCTGTGGATCCTGGTCACCGGATAGGGGGGTTGGAGACAAACCATACCTCAGGTTTATTCCTGGGGGATGTTGGGCTCCCCATTTCTGAACAGGTGTGGAGCCTAGGGGTGAGTCTTGATGATCGGCTGACACTACGTGCTCAAGGGTCGGCCATCGTTAAAGTTGCCTTTTACCATCTTAGGAACATCGCTAGGATCAAGCACCTTGTTCCGTCCAGGGACCTACCTACGCTAATCCACGCCTTTGTGACCTCGTATTTGGACTACTGCAATTCCCTCTACTTTGGGCTTCCTGGGGTTGATATCTGCTGCTTGCAGCTGGTGCAGAACTCTGCAGCCCGGTAGTTAACTGGGACCTCTCATTCTTCCCATGTTACACCAGTGCTGTGGAGACTGCACTGGCTACCGGTTCAGTGGCAGATCACCTTTAAAGTCGGTCTGCTGACTTATAAAGCCCTGCACGGTTTGGGCCATGACTACCTGAAAGAGCTCCTGGTTCCCTATCTCCTGGAGCGATCGCTCCGATCAGCCAGTGAGGGGTTGCTAGAGATTCCGAGGGCTATTTTGAAATCATCGGGTGCCCGGGCTTTTGTGTTGGTGGCTCCAACCCTCTGGAATTCTCTACCACATTGGATTAGAGAGTGTGCGACAGTGGGGTTTTAAGCAAGCATTAAAATCCTTTTTATGGACTAAGGCTTATAGGGAAGAGGTTGATCTGGACTGATTTTACTATTTCATCATGCTGTTTGATGTGATGTATTTTACTGATTTGTATTGTATTGTTTTATCATGGTGTGATTTTATAACCTGTTCTGCGCCTTGATTTTTGAAAGTCGCATTAAAAATAAAGACTATTATTATTCCTCCATTTTCATCTGCATCCTTCCCCAAATGCACACACAAGTGTGTGGAGGTATGCACACACCACATTCTGAGGTACCCTCCTGACTTGCCACCGCTCCCGCCAGCACTACCACCAGACCTCCACTCAGTGGCAGTGGAACTATGCAGAATGACAACCACCCCAGGAGAGGAGAGCTGCTATTAGGCGGCTCAATCCAGCTCCATCCCTCCCCCTCGCCCATGCCAGCACCCTGACTACCCGAGGTTATACCCAAACCCGGGTCGCCAGTGTGGTGTCCAACGCCTCAATCCTTAGTGTTACCGGGCAGGCAGCAGTCCCCTTTTTAAGGTCTATGATCCTATAAAACTTAAGGAAATTGTGTTCTCTAGTGTTAAATTTACAGGGTCTTATAATCTTATAGTTTACATACTTGCAAAATTTTATTGAAAAATATCTGAAAACTTAGCTGCTTATACAGTACCTCCATGTCTCTTAATGCAATAAAATGGAAACATTGCATGTACATCAATTTGGGTGTAGTAGCTGAATCAATTCAAATGTGATGAAATTTGGATAAAATGTTTTTAAAATCAGATGGAAATTACTGCAAATGGAATGTTGACAAAGTTTTGACTGCCTATAACTCAGACCCCTTTAAATACATAGTCCTAAGTATTAATACATACATACATTCAGGCTTTATTGTTATTTGAGTCATTCAATGGTGGAGAAATTTAGATAAGAAATTAGATGGAAATAATGAAGAATTTAATTTTGGTGGAATATTTGTCCACCCATAACTCAGCTCCCTGCAAAGCAAGGAATTCACAACTTAGTACACATTTACACATTATAAGGAAGTATACACTTGCCAAATTCAATAACATATGCATGAGAGGTTTTAATACTAGACATGAATAACTGAAATTAAAATGTTGGCAGAATTTCACAGAATGTTCACTGAAATTACACGAGATTTCATGAAATACGAATGATAACGCCACCATAATTCTACACATGGAATTCCACATTTTGCACAGCATTACTCAATTCTGATTTAAATGCATACTGTTAATTCTGGACGTAGAGTAAATTTACAATATTTAAAAGATGGTCTAGTATCGCTGTGTTCAGTAACTCCCTCATCCACCAGTGGAATCTTGCTCCTTTGTGCATTGGGAGGCAAAACAGCCCCTTTGAAACTCTGGCTGTGATGGAAACTTGAAACGGGAAGTGGTGTCACAGTTGGAGTAATATCACAGTTGGTCAAGCAGTGCAGGTATCTTTCTGGACTATGGGATGAGGTAGCCAGACTCAGGGTGGAAGTACACTGGGTCAGGAGTACCTTCGCCCCTATACAAAGACCACCCAGTCCAATGCAGCTGCCTCAAAGGATGCCAAGAATGAGGAGCACTTGGATGATGGTGAGCTTGGGGAAGGTTAGGGCGGTCAGGCAGAGGCACATCCCAAATCCTATTCCACTCCAGAACTCATATGCTGCACTGGAAAATGGGGACAACCAAACAGAGGCACCCAGAGAATTGAAAGGGAAGGATGTGGAGGTCACTTGAGGAGGTGGCCTTAGTGGGGAGAGCAGTGAACCCCACAGGAGGAGGAGGAGGAAGGAAATCCTGGTGAGGGACTCTGTCATAAGAGGGATCCAGCTAGGAACACATGAGGGGAAGGACAGGAAGGTGAGGTGCCTACCAGGTGCCACGGCATGGATGAATGGGAGGAAGATCCTGGGGATCACTGAGAAGGCAAGACGGGAGAGTGAGCTGGATGCCATTATCCACCTAGGTACTAATGACTTGGCAAACTGGGAGCCTAAGGAAGTTCAGGAAGAGTTTAGAAAATGGGGAAGGGGGTCTCAAGCAAGTAGCTACATCTGTCACCTTCTCGGAAATGCTACCTGTGAGAGCCATGGGAGAACATAGGGGAGCACACACCAGGAACTTTAACACATGTTTGAAGAACTGGTGCTGTGAGGAAGGGTTTGGATTCATTGGTGACTGGGGACCCACCTGGAGGGATGGGGGCTTGTTTAAGCCTGACAGCCTGCATCCATCCTGGAGGGGAATCCAAGCACCAAATGTTAAGTTTAAATGCTACATGGATAAGCATTTAGACTAGCCAAGGGGGGGTGGCAGGCCATCAAGGAGGGTACCTAATTGCCCACCCCCCATAGCTAGCAATAAAACCAGTGAACAGGAGGAGCTGATATCTCCACAAAGCAGTGTGCAAAAGATGGAGATAGGCACTCAAGGGGTGGATAGGCAGAAAGGTGGCAAAATTCAATAGAAGGGCAGACAGCAGGGGAGAACCAGGGATAAAGGACAACCAGGGAAGGTGATGAGTATAACAGCTAAACAGTCCTGGGAGTTCTCATCATGGAAAGCCATGTGTACCAGTGTCAGGAGCCTTAGCAACAATATGGAGGATCCTGAGGCTGCCATGCTGCAATTGGACCTGGACATTGTGGCCATTGCAGAGACCTGTTGTAATGATAAACATGACTGGGAGATGGCCATTCTCAGCTACAACATATTGAGAAGAGACAGGGAAAGCAGGAAGGAAGGGAGGAGGAGGAGTAGCACTTTATGTGAAAGATGGCATAAAGGCCACAGAGATCCATGAGGAACAAAATGGGGGAGAGATACTATGGGTTAAGCTGGAAAGGAAAATGGGGTCAGCCATCCCCACAGGGGTGGTCTACAGACCACCAGCCCAGGAGGAAGAGACAGATAGGGAGTTAATGCTAGCCATACAAAGGATAGCAGGCAAGGAGTAGGTGGTGCTGGTTGGAGACTTCAATATTCCAGATGTGGACTGGAGCCTCCCAGCAGCAGCATCAATAAGGAGCAGATTTATCCTGGACTCCTTTCAAGGTGCCTTCCTTAAGCAACTGGTCATGGAACCAACTCAGCAGAAGGCAATACTGGACCACATGCTCACAAATAGGGACAGTGTGATGGGGTAACAGTGGGGGAGGAACTGGGGAACAGTGATCACCGGTCACTGTGGTTTGAAATCACAGAAGGAGCAGAACCAAACAGCATAAAAACATGTATCCTGGATTTTAGGAGGGCAGACTTTGGGAAACTGGGAACATGCTCGAAAGAGGCACAAATGGGAAGGGAATCAGCGGTGGAGGAATAGTGGGTAATATTTAAAATAGGGATTACAAGAGCAACAGAATTATGCATTAAGCAGGTTAGCAAAGGGAAAATGAAGAGGAGGCCATTACAGTTTTTCAAGGAAGTAGCGGAGGAAGTGAAAGCCAAAAAGATCACAATCAGGCAATACAAAAAGGCACAGGCAGAAGGGGATAGGGAGAAGTACCATGAGAAGCAAAGGGAGGCAGGGAGATCAGTAAGAGAAGCCAAAGCTCAGACAGAACAGCATATAACAAAATCAGTGGGTAGAGGGGACAAAACCTTTTACAGGTACATAAGTGAAAAAAGTAGGGAAAAGGGAGGGATAGTGAGACTGAAGGGGAGGATGGGGACTGTGTGGAGGATGACAACAGTAAAGCTGACACACTGAACAGATATTTCTGCTCAGTCTTTACTGAAGAAGGGGAGGGTAATGGGCCTGAAGGGAGTACAAGAGGTGTTAACAGCGCAGAAATGGACACAATTCCCTTTACATGGGAAAGGGTCATAAAGGAACTGAAAGGAATAAGAGTCAATAAAGCAGTAAAGCAATGAGGCCAAATGGGGTGCACCCCAGGGTTCTAAAGGAACTAAGAGAGGTGGTTACTGAACCTCTGGCAATCCTGTTCAGCCAATCACTGAAAACGGGGGAGGTACACAAAGACTGGAGGACAGAAGATATAGTCCCCTTATACAAAAGCGGGAACAAAGAGGAAGCAGAGAACTACAGATCAGTTAGCCTGACCTCGGTAATGGGGAAGATCATGGAAGCACTACTGAAGGAGAGACTGGTGTAACATCTGGTTGCCAACGGTCTACAGGACCCAAGGCAGCATGGTTTTACTGGGGGAAGGTCATGCCAGACCAACCTCATTGAATTTTTCAACTGGGTGATAAGGGAGGTGGATCAGAGGTTGGCAGTGGACATGGCCTATCTGGACTTCAGCAATGTCTTGGACACTGTGCCACATTGAAGGCTATTAAACAAACTGGTGAATACGGGAGTGGGCAGGGCAGTAGTGCAGTGAGTTGGTAATTGGCTGGGTAGCAGGACACAGAGGGTGGTGGTAAATGACTGTCACTCCATAGAGGGAAGAGTGACCAGTGGGGTACCACAGGGATCGGTGCTGGGTTTGGTCCTATTTAACATCTTCATCAGTGACATTGCACAGGACCTAGAAGGCAGAATTTCCCTGTTCGCTGACAACACAAAGCTCTGTAACAGAGTGGGCACACCAGAGGGTGTAGACAGAATGAGTAGGGACCTGCAGAAGCTTGAAGAATGGTCAAGGGTTTGGTAGTTGAAATTTAATGCAAAGAAGTGCAAGATAATGCACATGGGGTACAAAAACCCTGGAACAACATATCAGTTGGGGGTGAGGATATAGCATGCACCAAGCAGGAAAGGGACCTTGAGGTTATCATCTATGATGACCTCAAGGTAGGGAAACAATGTGACAAGGTAGCAGGTAAAGCAAATAAGATGCTGGGATGCATAGGCAGGGGCATCACCAGTAGGAAAAGGGAGGTCATAATTCCACTATACAAGACACTAGTGAGGCCCTACCTGGAGTACAGTGTACAGTTCTGGAGAGTTTACCTACGTAAGGACATAGACAGAGTAGGGAAGGTTCAGAGGAGGGCAACAAAGCTGGTACAGGGATTGCATCACAAGTTCTATGAGGACAGGCTGAAGGACTTTTATATGTACTCCCTGGAGGAGAGGAAGGAGAAAGGGGAAATGACAGAGACATACAATAACCTTACAGAGAGGAACAGGGTTCAGGAATACACCATTTCCAGTGAAAAAGATGTTCCAGGACTAGAGGGCATGAGATAAAGTTGGAGGGAGGGTGATTCAGAGGAAATCTGAGGAAGAATTTCTTCACAGAAAGGGTGGTGGACAAGTGGAATACCCTGCCAGATGAAGTTGTGGGGGCTGAAACATTCATGGGATTTAAGAACGGATGGGATAGACATAAGGAAATTCTGGTGGTCGGGTAAGGGGCAACATACTTCTAGAAAAATGTAAAGGGAACTTACAAGCTCAAATGGGCAGACTCAGTGGGCCACAGGCCCTTATCTTCCAACAGTGTCTATGTATCTACATAAAAATCAAGATGCACTTTTATTAAATAAACAATTGGCTATTTTATTGATTATGATCCGATACTGTATTTTAGCAGAAAATTCTACTTCGATCATAAAGAGTAAACCCATACTGAATAGTCTCATCAGCAATCAACCATGATGCCAATATACATGACTGGGTGAGAGATGGACTGAAGGGTGCCCGGGGAGAAAAACCTTTGCCCACACAAGACAAAGTTGGAATTCTTTATGCACCATGTCAGTACAACTGGTGCATTGCAGGGACTGTAGAATGTAAGCATTTATGGCTATTGCCATGGACAGGTTATTCTGTGAACTCTGCAACTGATGGAAGCACTTCAAGGCCAGAGTCAGCATGCTTGTAGAGGCAACTGGCAGTACTCTAGGATGTAAGGGAAGGAGAGTCACGTGCGTGGACACAGGGAAGGGAAAACAGAAATAAAAAACTGTATGTACTTTAATGTACTGTTTCCATTACTCTTTTCCCCTATTTTCTCCCTAATTTCCAACTGGCTCTTCCTTTTGCTGGGTTCATGCATCCCGAAAGGGAGGGTTTTGTCCATTGGTTTGCCCCACTCCTTTCCAGTTGTGCTGTACTCTCCCCGTGTTTATTTACGCTTATTCCCCTATTTTCTCCCTTATTTCCTGCTGGCACTCCTCTTTTCACGGTTCACACATCCCAAAAGGGAGGGTTGGCCCATCAGTCTGCCTTCTCCTTTACATTTCTGCTGTACTCTCCTATGTACAGTGTATATTTCTGCTTGATCCTTAGCTCTTATATGATTTGTAAATAGGTTTGTACATAAATTGTTTATATTTGAGTTGGATGTGTTCTTGATCTGTTGCTTGGTATTATCCAATCTTCACGTGATTGATTTACTGTATAATTTCTTCTCATGACTGATTTACTGTATGTTAAATTTGTAATTGTCCTGTCACTGAAGCTTACAACATGTCTGTTCTATCATTATTATATATTTCCTGTACTTAATGTTTGTATCCCCACTTCCCTTTCCACCAGGACGCACCTGGAAATAAGCTATTGCAGCTCAGTGTGCCTTTCCTGGTGAAACTTTTCAAATACATAAAAAATAATGTCCCACTCTTAGATATGATGACTGGATTAAGTAAGGAAGGGATATAAGGGTTGGATCCTGAGGTGAGACAGGGGTAACCACCTGTAGCTATCCAAAATTGGTACCTGCTACTTGTTAGGATGGTGGAGGATGATTTCAGGGTGGCAGAAGCTGCTGTTGCAGCTCATACAGTATGTAGGGTTGTACACAACAGAGGGTCTAGGGAGAGATGCAAGGCAGGACAATAGTAAGGTAGTAGTTACAGTATAAGGGACTTTATGGTGAGGTATGTTAGCAAGGTAGGTGGAGTGGTTTGGCACAGATACATGGAGACATATCACTAAATTGACTACATGGTGCATAGATTGCAGACAACCCAGAATGACAGAGAAACATATGCAGGAGGTGAAAGAGAAACCAAGTGATGTGGAGCATATTGGCAACAATGGTGCTGGCAGAAGCAAACCAATAGTTCTGCAGTATCAGTTTAGAGAATTAGGAAAGTGCCTTAGGAGAAGGATCTCCAAGGTAGAATTCTCGGACATACTACCAGTGCAACACACAGGGCCAAAGATGCACCAAAGAGTAGACACTCGAATGGATGGCTAAGGATTGGTTCAGGGAGGAAAGGTAAGATTTTCAAAGTGGCTCTCTCATAGACCCACCCATCTTATCATCAACATAGCCTACATTCAGTGGTCCTACAGCATCATCAATTGCATCTGAATTTCCAGCTCTTGCAACAAAATATTGAAAAATGCATCCTATATTTTGATGCAAGTTTTTACAAACCACCTGGAGCCTTTGAAAAAAGCTATGCATGACACAGGCAAATCATTTCCAATGCAGACAAAGCTGTTCACACCCCATCATCTGAACTGAAGCTTTGAAAAACACTGCACCAAAGGTTTAGGTCACACACACACACACACACACACACACACACACACACTGAATAGCATTCTGAAACAGGAGGAGTCTAGAAAATGCAGACAAACTTCAGCTGATTTAAGGTGAGGGGGTGCTGGCACATGGACTGGAGTGTGGGGGAAATTTTAAATTAGAACGGGTTGGATAATAGTAATAGTAGGATAGCACTAGATAAGCATTGAAAACATGCTACACTGGCAAAGTTTCTGCAAAGTCAGGAACTTCACACATTGCAAATCTTTGTGAAGTTCTTTACGGATGTATCAACTTTGTTGCTCAGTTTTTATTTTATTTTTTGAATGCCCCAAACGGCTAAAATATCCACCCATTCCACCCACTGTGCATTAAATTCACACTTCCTAGATACATTTAAAATGTATCCCCCCTCCCATCCCAGTGCTAGCCTTCTCATCCCTTCCACTGCTCATGCAAAGTTTTTTTACTGGTATTATAGAATAAGTTAAATCCCCCTCATGCACCATTCACTCACACCACCCAATTCCCCACACCCCATCTCAGTTTCACTTTACAAGCAAAAGACATTTTTTGTTAATCCCGAACACAAGTACACACTTCCTTCCTCAGACCATGCCCACAGAATAAAATGTTTCTTCTGACTGTACAAATCAAGAAAATGGCCTCATGTATGATGAGACTGGCTCACTTTTTCCCTGTCAAATGCCACTGTTGGAATGAATGATGACATTTATGCTACAGAAACATCAGCCTGATCAGTGTATTGCTCAATCAGGTGTTACTATAAGGTAAAGGTCCTCATTCATTCATTCCTACTGTGGCATTTGACAGAGAAAGAGTGAGCCAGTCTCACTGCAATGAGGAATCATGTTTTTATTTGTACAGGCAGTGAAAAATCATTTTATATTGGGGGCATAATGGGAAGAGGGTGGTGGTGCTACAGGGTGGAGGGGGGTTAACAAAACAATTTCTTCTACATATGGAAGAAAACCAGAGTGGGATAAAGGGTGTTGGGTGGTGTGACTGGATAGCAAATGGGTGGGGGGAAGAAAATTGAATTACATTTATAATGCGACAATAAAAACTTTAGGGAAATACTGGAGGGAGAAGAAGGAGGGTGTTAGTGGTAGTGGTGATGAATTTTAAAAGTATCTGGGAGTTGGGAGGGGTTGGATATTGATGCAGACTTGGTGGGGGTGAATATTTTAAACATTTGTGGACATTTCTTTATAAACAAACTCTAGCAAGAACCAATATGGCTGTAAACTAATGGTATTATGGGGAGTGATAAATGTGTAAACTAGCAATTTTTGCACTAACCACTGAACCACCCAACTGCACTTTTTAAATGTTGTGATACACACACACACACTGACTAATACACATACACATCTATAAATATATATTCAAGTTTAACATATCAGTGCATTGTCTACACACGTTTACAGATTAAAAAATACATTGAGGGACCATTTTCTTCTTTTTAGGCTCCAATGGACATCAGAGGGAGGGGGCTTGCCACTAGACACCTCATTTAAATCAGCAATGACATGCATAAGGCTGAAACTGATCGAGATAGTGGGAGAATATAGACTAACAATTTTTGCACTAACCACTAAGCCACCTAACTGCACTTTCTAATTGTTGTGATACATACACGCTGACTAATACATATACACATATATATTCCAGTATAGAATAGCAGTGCACTGTCTACACACACAGAGCATTGCCATACATACACTAATACATATGCACTGCATTATATTGCATTTATTTTCTTATACATCTAACCCTAACTTTTACTATATTTATGATAAGCACTATGTTTTGCACAAACTCATTATACTAATCTATGGCACGACTGAGTAAGTAAAGTAGAGGACCAGGGAGGTGCTGTGGATGTGGCCCATCTGGACTTTATTGGGGGCATTGCAGAGGGACTGGAGGGGAAGGTATGGCTCTTTACAGATGATACAAAGGTATGCAATAGGGTGGACATTCCACAGGGGTTAAAAGAATGAGAGAAGACCTTAAAAAATGGATAAATGGTCTGAAGAATGGCAGCTGGGATTCAATGCAAAGAAGTGCAGGACCAATGTAGGTGTGATAAAATAGGTTTTCTGAAGACTGTATCTTGATGGTAATATGAAATAAATACAAATCAGAGTTACAGTTATATGCTATTAATGGGAGAGAGAAAACCATATTGATCAGATATTAAGTTTTCAGTGCAACACAAAGCTATAGACGGAACATGTTTAAATAGTGCAAACTTGAATATTCACAAATAATATTGACAAATGAACACATAGTTACAGACAGAAACATGTGCCAGCATAGAAAATGCAATTGAAGTGTGTCAGTTTCTCTAGTCTTATAGACTTCAACACTGGGATGTTTTATGACCTTGTACATCTGAATAACATTCCTTTTGTGGCTTTTGACCTTCAGACTGCCACATTTTACTGCATCTCTAGTACTGTACTTCTCAGCTAATTGTTTCACTAAAACTTTGGCATTCATGCATAGAATGGAACAGTTTTTTTTGGTTTTGTTTGTTTGTTTTGAGAAGGCCTGCTATTAAATCACCTATTTTGTGCATCTCAGTGCAACACAGGCAAGAGGAAAAAGTTAGATAGAGAGGGAGATATCAATCTCAATTATAGTTGAAAGGCTAATGAAGTTGACATGTTTATGAGCTAAATAGTGCTTTCGAGACTGCTCAGCTCAATTCAGTTAGCACAGTGATTCTACAAACCTCCAATATTATCTAGTCCGTTGGGTATCTGGAGGGCTCCTTTTCTCAACTGTCATAGTATCTGCAGGGCTACTCCCACTGCAGCCATAAAAAAATAGAGCACTTTGTGTAGTTACTACTTTTTCTAGTGAAAATTACCCATAGTGCCTCCTTCACTGGTGAATTATCATTGAAGTGGCACTTCTCGTTCTTTTGTAGTGATATGTTTTACAATTTCTCTTGGAAAAAACTAAAAGATTGTGGCTGCCAGGGAAGCGAAGTTTGGTGAAGTTTGTGAAGTGTTGCACAAAGTGAATTTCCCCAACTTTGTCCATCTCTAGAGATCACCCACACCCAAGCCTGAAACAGGAGGGTAAAAAATAGCTTATGAAAAACAAAGTAGAGAGGGGGAGAAACATAAACCTTAACTTTGTGATCACAAATGTGAAAAGTGAAACCAACAAGATGATATTGTTGAACTCACAGAGATCTTGTAGAATAAGAGAATAAGCTAAGATGCAAATGTAGATGAAGGGTCAGCGTGGGTCAGTCAAGTCAGGGGTTACTTCATAAGTCAATTAAGGTATTTAGGCAAATCAGACAAAGGTAGGAATAAAGCCCTACAGGAAGCCTTTGGATATGATTTTTATTAGGGTTGCCACCTCTCTGGTTTTAGACTGGATAAGCCATTTTTAGGGTCCTTGTCTGGTCATCCAGTTTTGATTAAATGTAGTGTGGTTTTTGGACCATTTTGAGTGCTCATATAGTCTTAAAACTGATGTATCGAATAATGCACTGTTTTGGCTGCATTACATGTCCAGGTCAGAAAGAAGTTCTGATGTTATACAGACCTGCCTTTGTTTGTAAAGGTATGCCTCCATACAGTGATACCAACACAGTGAGCTACGCTCCTGTCAGCAAAATCGACACTTTGCCAACAGGTCGCTGTGTTGGTGTGCCCATGACAGGGGGCATGCTGTCTCCCAGTCCTGCACCCCCACCCTGAGTTAACTCCGACTGGAGTTAACAATCCTTTAGTTGGGGGTTGTGGGGGCAGAGCCCCCCACATAGGGGGTTCGGGGTGATGCCCCCCCCGATAGAAAAACAGGACTGGGATTTTGCAAAGAATCATGCCGACCGTGATTTGTGGTCAACATGATTCCTGTTGCTGTAACACTGGTCGACATTAGAGATGTTGAACCAGTGTGGCACAGCAATTTGTAAAACCAGTCTGTCTGGGAAGTGTAAAGTATGGTCATTAATACCATTAGCAGTAAATTAACCTTATCTTTTCTACTATGAATTTTAAGCTTGGTCTTGTATTGCTATGACAGGAAACAGCTCTTATGCCTTTATATGTTCTCATGTATTTCTTTTTTGTTTGTCCTATATTCTGATGTGTTTTATACCCATTTTTGTTAAATTATCTAATTTGTATTGCCTTTATCACTACATTGATGACTTCTCTTCTGAGTCCTAAACAGCTACTGCTCTCATTTTTTTGTACTACCTGAACATTTCATGATATTAGCTACACTTTTACAGGTCATTCAGATAAACAACATGGAATAGTGTGTCTGAAATTGTGGAATGTCTTAGAAATATGAAAAGAAACAGCAGTAGCTGCTGAGGTAAAGGGAACACAATGCAGTACTGAGGGTGCCGCAAGCATCAATAATTAAGTTATCAAAAATTGGTCAAAGAATATCAGAATACTAACTGACATGGAAAGGAAAATGGGAGAGTGTTTAACAGAGGTTTGAGCAATAAGCTGTGAATGAGCTTGGCACATCAAGCAGACCGGAGACTCGTATACCGTGTAGTTGCCAAAGAATAAAAATAAATAAATACAATAAATAACAGTATAAAAATGATTTCCTATCACTATTAATGTCTATTCTGATATTACAAGTGGCTTTGGAGGAGGAGCGATATACTCATCAATCATAAATAAGGGGTGGAGCCAGAGGCGATGTTTGGGGTGTGTTTTTTTTAGATTCCGGTTTTTATCTCATCCAAAGGTGGTGACACTAATTTATATCCTCAAGAGGCACAAATACATATCTAAGAGTATTGTTCATGTCACCAGGTGGTACAGCAGTGCAACACAAGCTAAAAGGGTCACAATAATGTGTCCCTTGGTTTTCATGAGTGATTTTAACTTTTGACTGGGAGGTGCAACATGCCTGAGAGAAAGCAAGGAAAGCTTTCTTTCCTGTCATGTAGGACTATTTCCTTCTTCTGCATGTCAGGCATGGAACAAGTGTGGACAAAATGGTCAGAGCAGTATACCTTGTGGACTGATGGATAGTAGTAACTGTAACAGGATTAAATTCAATATGATAGAGGAAAGCTACCTCACAAAATAAGACAAGGATGTAAAACCTCAGGAGAGCTGGGTCCCGATATTCAAAAAGGTGTAAAGTGCAGTGCAAACATTAGAGCTGCACCTTATGGTTGTGTGGGTGTCCAAAAATGCTATATTCAGTGGAACAGAGCACTGGCCCTAGTCCACTGAATATAGGACCTTGGTGACCTAGGACTAAAGCACTTAGCTCTGGGAAGACATGGCTCCTGAAATAGAGCACCACAATGGCTTGCACCCAAGCTAAATTTCTGATATTCAAATGGATTCATGAAAATGAGCTCATTGGGCATGCAAGGTGCTAAGAGGTCATTTGCATGCCCATTATGGGCCCATTTGCATAGGAAGCCTGACAATTTAGCATGGAACTGCCCACCACATGCCCACTCCCAGAGAGCTATCCCTGGTGCTAGTGGTCCTCCCGTTGATTGCCAGCAATATGTATAAAAAACAAAACTGCTTTCCCTGGTGTCCAGTGGTCCTCTCCCCCACTGATCACTGGCCTGATGTATGAATAAAGCAGTTTCTCTTGGTGTTAGGTGTCCCCCTGCCGATCACAAGCCTGATGTATGAAAAAACAACTTTCTCTGGTTTTCAGTGGTCTTGCCCCCATCCTGATCCCCTGTATATTAAAGTTCAACCATTCCCTGGTGTATAGCAGACCCCCCTCCATATTCCTGATCCCCTGTATATGAATGTTCAACCATTCCCTGGTGTCTAGCAGACCCCCCCATCCATGATACCTCTGTATACAACATCAAAGCCATTCCCTGGTGTTTAGCAGACCCCCACCTCCCTAACCCAGTAGTAGTGCCCCACCATCCTGTTCCCCCTCCACCCTGACCCTGAGCCAGTGACTAGCACAGTCTTGTTCTATCCACCATAGCCAACCGCTGACTGAGCTGTCAGTGAGCACGAACTATACAGTCAGCTGTTACAGTACATGAGCACTGTGCCAGTCACTGGCTCAGGGTTGGGATGGGGAGAGTGGGGTGGGGCCACTACTACCAGGGTGGGGGGTGGGGTCCACTAGACACCTTTGGAATGGCTTTGATGTTGTGTGTTGTATAAAGGGTGGGTGTAGGGAAAGTCTGCTAGACACCAGGGAATGGTTAAACTTTAATATACAAGGGACTGGGATGGGGGCATGACCATTGGATACCAGGGAATAGGTATTTCAACAGTGAGCATTGGTGTGGGTGGGGGGAGGGACCCCTGAACACCAGGGTATAAATATTTCAACAGCGGGCATGGCTGTGGGTGGGGAGGAGGGATCACCGGACATCAGGGAATAAGTATTTAAACAGTGGGCATGGGTACAAGTAGGGGGAAGGACCACTGGGCACCAGGGTAAACTTTTATTTTTGACATCAGGCCAGCAATCAGCCGGGGGGACCACTAGACACCAAGAAAAGCGCCAATATTCAGGCCCCTACCCTTCGTTTGCATTGTGCCACCCCTCTGAACATTGACCAGGTGCAAACCTTGTTTGTCCTTGCTAACTGGACTTTTGAATATGGGAAATCCACCCAAATCCCAGTTTTGCAGGCAAACTGTGACTTGCACACAGGTAAAGTTTTGACTATTGGGCCCTTGATACTGATAAGCTGAGGAACATACAGTAGTTTTTGTTAAACCTGCAAATATGGCACTGCTGTGGATTCTAATGTCAAATGGAAGGAAGTAGCATATATTGAAGACAGTGACTAAATGTATCCCTGTGTGCTAAAACTATTAACTACAGTTTTACCATGCATCATGTTTCATTCTGCTTCATTACAGAGAATGGCAGAATGTGACAATTTATGCTATGACACCCTAGCAAAACATTGACCAAAAAACAGAAACTTATGTTTGGCTATTGGACTTACTAATGAACTGCTGCAGCAGCAGTTACAGACACTGCTGCACCTTAAAATGACAGAACAGAACTGTAATGGGGTCTGCATCTCTCTCCCTTTCCTGGTTTAGCAAGAGTAGCAGGTCAAATTATCAGATGACACATACTGTATACAGTAATGCAAGCTTGACTTCACTGTACTGCAACAATATAACAGAATCTTAGTAGACTGGTGGACTGTGGAAAGTAACACACCAATGGATCCTAGAGAACTTTTCTAGCCCTGAGTTTGCAAAGCAGTGTATAGTTTATTATTGCATTTTCCCCTAACCAACCCCAGAGAAGACTCTGTCCCAGGTGAATGGGTTTAAAATGTGAAAAGTAGGTTATGAGACAGCAAGATGACTGCCTAAGAGGCAGCAGCATTAGCACAGAGCTTGGAAGGACCTTTACTGAAATAAGAGTTTGAACAAAAGCTGGATGCATTTCTGCAAGCTGAATCAATATAAAAACAATCCTTTTAGAAAGCATGAAAAAAGCAAAACATCAAGGCACATGCTGCATCCTTTTTTAAAGATTTAATTCCTATTTCGAAAGATCCTATTGGTAATTTCTTTCTGCATAGCCCTGCCCAGAGAGTGGGCTAACCATTGATAGTGGCTGAGGTTACCGCTTGGTAAAGCCCACCTTCTGCATTGTCATTACCTGAACCCAATTTTTTTAGCCAGTAAAAGAATCCTTAATGGTGGTTTCATTGGAGGAATTAAAGACACCTCTCAAAACAATAAACATTGCTGTAGCAGATATGGACAAAATAGGACGGACTTCCCAATCAAGTAGAGAAAAATGAATTCTAACATGCAGAAACTTACAAAAAGACTTCTGAATTTACCAAGGAAAAGAAAGTGACAAATGCTAAAATCCAAACTATAAAGGTATGAACAGATGCTGTGGCTTGAGATAATACCACAATAAGAAGAAATATGGAAATGTTAGAGAAAGCTAGATGATACAAAAATGGGAGACTAGTTGGGGTGCCTTTGGGTTTCAACCCCATTTTCCCCACTGTTATTTGACTTAATTTGTGATTTATTTGAAAAGGCTTTAAATTTTCCAATCAGCAATATACCTCCCATCATAAAAGCTTTTCAGCTATCCTTTCAGTGTTTAGTTAATCCACATGGGGAATAACTGATATTAGGAACCTCAGTAACTGAACCTACAGGTACAGCCTCAGAGAGATAGTGTAGAACTACAGTGATTGTTCAGTTTGGTTTTGAAACTTATTGAGATAATGTAATAAGAATGGTAAGGTCAAAGGGTGTGTTTCAATAGAAGAATAAAAACAACTACACTGTATATGCATTTGGATGCATTTCTTGCAGCCCAGACCAGCTGCCATCACTTCCTTAGCTTCAAAAGTGAGATAATCAAAGCTGGAAGTACATTCTAGGTTCAGTATCTCTGCAAATGGCAACTTATTGAAGCATTAAGACACTTTTTTTTTTTACTTTGATCAAGTGAAACTTCTTAGTGGAGGATGACAAAAGCTGCAGCAAAAAGAGCTGACCTTGGAATAATCAGAACCCCAAAAACTTTACTCTGAACTCTATGTGTTTACCCAGACTATGTCTGACGTTTGACCTACTTATTAGTTTAATGTTACTCCTTCTTCCCTAGATAATGAAAAGTTCTGACAGATGAATAAAGAATTATAACCTTTTCAAATATATGAGTTATATCATGCAATTAAAATTTAATGGAATCTGATCTACTTACTAGTATTGAATATATTGCCTATCCATATCATTTTATTTTTCTTTTGGCTTGGACAATGCCTTTTTTCCTTTTCCTCTTTATTAGGGTATTTGTATTGCTCTTTTTTGTTACAGAACATAGGTAAACAAGCCTATGGAGATTTATACAGTATATGCATTTAAATAGCACGTAGTCACAAAGTATATTGTTACTTTATTGTCCTCCTGGGTGTATAAATACAATTGCATGAAAAAGTATTTTTTTTACTGTGTCTCTATTAGGACCCTTTTCTCTTTACTCTCCTATTACTTTGGGACTTAGCATCTGTACAGAAAAAAAAATCCTGTATTTTTCCGCTATTCAAGTACTGCATTAACAGTGAGGGATGTAATGAAATAGTATATTTTCTTGTGATGTCTGTGTACTGCCATGAGTATAAACACAGCATTCCCCCAATTAGAAAATGTATGTGATGGTTTTTTTTTTTGCTTTTAATTTTTGGCCAAGACTGGATTTGGGGATCAGTTATTGTTATATAAGGTTTTTAGAGTTTGGAAACCAGATAAGTATTGTAGAGAGGGGTCATGGGGAGGTACTGATTCCAGTGAAGGTTGCTAAGCATCTAATTACCAAGATCTTGTAATTTCCTGAATGCTGGACCCACACAAAAGTGGTGAAATTCTGAATGGACAGAATGCTAGAATTCATGGAAGTTGTTTGTGTTTTGGTGTTCAGGCAGTTCTAGCCCTTCTGAATTTTACCCCTGGCATGGTGGAGTAATCCCATAACCGAGCCATAACATCTGCACTGACTGAGAGAAAAAAGCCCCCACTCACCAGAACAGCTCCCCTGACTCCTGGAATGACCCCCACTGGCCAGACTAACTCCCCATCTGTTGGAACTTACCAGCCAAATATCAGAGTGCCCACACTTGGACTGGAATGGCCATCTTGAGGGGCAGAATGCCCACCCTGTGTGAAGAAATGCCTACCCATTGTAACAGAATGCTGTTTCTGTGTTCCATAATGCCCACCCTGAGGCTGCAATGACCTCCCTTTGTGCCAAAATGCACACCCAAAGACCCAATTGCCCATCAAAGGCTCAGAATGTAAACCCTATGTGCCAGTGCCAAAATTCTCAACCAATGTTCCATAATATCCACACTAACATAGAAACATAGAATTTGACGGCAGATAAGGACCGCTTGGCCCACCCAGTCTGCCCATTTCCCTACCTACTGGATAAGCTGCAGATCCTAGTTAACCAGCAGCCTACTTCTTCCTACCCCCATCCCCAGAACTGCCTTTATGACTATCCCATGCATGCTTGAATTCCACCACTGATTTTGACTTCACAACCTCCTTCGGAAGGCCGTTCCATGCATCCACAACCCTCTCTGTAAAAAAATACTTCCTTAAATTACCTCTGAGCCGCCCCCCCTCTATTTTCAAATTGTGCCCTCTTGTTCTTGCACACCTCTTTTTTTGAAAGATGCTACCCTCTTGGACTTTGTTGATTCCCTTGAGGTACTTGAACGTTTCTATCATGTCCCCCCTCTCCCTGGGACACTGGGAAGGCATATCCATGCTTTGGGTGGGAATGCACAAAGTGAGTTAAGAAATACTCACCCTGGGATCAGAATGCCCAACCTTGGGCCACAATGCCTCAGGCATGTGCCAAAACACACATCTTGAAGTCAGACTGCCTAGAGTGAGACCAGAATGACTGATCTAATGCAGGAATGCCCACCCTTTGTTTTGGAATGCACACCATGGGGGAAATAATGCACACCATGGGAAAGGAGTGTACAGCATTTGTGCCAGAATGCACACCCTTTGTGCCAGAATGCCTTCAATGATGGCAAAAATGCCCTCCCTGTTGATGAAATACCCACCACAGGGGCACACTGCCCACCCTAGAATGAAAATACCCATCCTTCATGCCAGGATAGTAACCTGGGGATTGAAATGCCCACCCTGGGGATAGGAATGCCATCCCTGGGGTCTGTAATGCCAAGGGTGGGGCACGAATGCCCATCCTGATAAGCACAGAGCCCACCCAAGGGCTAAAATGCTTACCTTTTGTGCTAAAATGCTCTCTCAGACTGCCAACATGTCCACCCTGGGGACCAGAGATACACACCTTAGGTGCAAGGGTATGATAGGGTCTTGATGCCCACTATAGAGACCTGACAATCTTACAAAGGCCAAGTACCCCTTTTTGTGCCATAATGACCACCCTTTGTGCCAGGCTGTGCTCCCCGAGTGTCTAAATGCTAATTTTGTGGGACAAAATGCCTACTTAAGTGCACAGTGCTGACACATTGCACTACAGTCCCACCTTGGGGTCCATAATGCTCAATATCAGGTGCTTTGGAGCCTGTCAGGCTCAGTAGAATGTTGTTAGGTGCAAGTTTGTACTGGATGCCCTCATCTAAACAGACTGCTTGTGACTGCCCTAATCCTTCAGTTGGGAGGGGATGTACTTTGTGGGCAGAGCTTCCTAGAATAGTGGCAGCAGTGCAGCCTTGAAAGGCCACTTTGAAACTGACAGATCAGTTGTTCTGAGAAGTGAGTGTAAGCCTGTGTGCTTTTGAGCCAGCCAGACTCTTTCTGACATTTTTAGGGGTGTGTTTGTGCTGGGTGCCCTCATCTGTGGTGGATATGAATACACTGCAGGGCTTCAAACAGGCATGGGATAGGCATAAGGGAGCAATACAGAGGAGTATGAATAGATAGGCCATTGACAAAGCAATGGCCAATGGCACATTTATAAGATAGAAAAAGAAATGGGCAGACTGGATAGGCCTTGCGGCCCTTATCTGCCATCAACTTCTATGTTTCTATGTTTCTATCTAAACAAACTTCTGGTGAATGCTCTAATCCTAATGTAATCTGTTAGTATTTTATTATCCATGTATATGTTTACTTCTTGAAAGTCTACATAGATTTGTACCTGTATGTAAGAGAATTGGAGTAGGAGAGAAAGTGGATTAGGCTAATAGGGGGATGCTTTTCTAGTATATATTACTCATAGGGCCAAGTGATCCTCTAGTGTGAGTGACCACCAAAGTGTGAGTGCCACAGAAAAAGAAGTGTGGTGTGTAGTGTCTGAAAGATGTCTACAGGGAAGCGGCAGGTTGGAAGGGTTCCCTGAACAGAGATCAGAGGAAAGGGGCAAAAAAAGAATTACTGAGCACTTATTATATTCTATCTAAAGTATAACTTCATGGCAACAGAAAGTATGGGTATATCAACTCACATATAGCTAGTACATCCTATCTAGGTAGGCCTTTGTAGTAGTAGTCAGGAAGGGAATAGTGACTCATATATAGTCAGTATACCATATCTACAGTAAGTTAGGCCTTTGTAGTAGTAGTAGCCAGGAAGGGAATAGATAAACACATATATCCAGAGTACCCTACCTGGGTTAGGCATTTGCAGCAGTAGTCAGAAAAGTTATAGAAAATCACATATTGCCAGTATAACCTATCTTGGGTAGGCCTTTATAGCAGTATTCAGGAAAGGAAAGGTAAGGAAATTGAATATAGCTGTTATTAGTATTAGTAGTTAGTAAGAATAAAGTACATCACATATAGCCAATATACCATTTTCATAGTTTCATAGTGGGTTACAAGTTCAGTGAGCACATGGCCCATTAATGAACTTGCCACCAAATCATTGGTGGAAGTGAAATTTCTTGTATTTCATATATTTGTCGAGGTTAACCTTGAAAGTACTCATGTTGGAACTATTTATGACATAGCATGGCAACTTGTTCCACTTTGTTATCACCCTTTGGGTGTAGTAGTTATTTCGCTTAGTTGTGTTGTTTGATTCCCCCATTAAGTGTAGCTTATGAGATCTAGTAGAGGTAATACAGGGATTCCTGCTTAACCCAAGGGTTTCTATCATATAAGGGTCTTGTAGAGTTTTGTATACTAAACATAAATTGCCCTTTTCTTGCCTATATTTAGTAGAATAAAGGTTTAATCTAAGTAACCTATTTCCATAACAGGTTCTTAATGGATCTTATAGATCGAGTAATTTTTCTTTGTATATTTTCATATACTATCTGAGACCTCTTGGAAGAAAGTGCACAGAACTGAGAGCAGTATTCCATATGGGGTCTCACCAATGCATTGTACAATGGGACCACCACCTCAACCTCTTTACTTTTAATATTACCCAAAATGCATTGCATTCGTTTTTGGCATTTTTTAGCCGTGACTAATGCATGGGTATCAAACTTCAAATCATCAGAAACAATTACTCCCAGGTTTTTTCTTTAACTGTTAACAATGTGATGCAGTTTATTTGATATGTAAACATGGAATTTTTTTCCCCCTAAATGCATCACTTTACATTTATCTAAATTAAAGTACATTTCATTCTCATCTGCCCGGTTTGCTATGTCAGTCAAAGTACTTTGTAAAGATCTTGCATCTTCATGATCCTGAATCAAGCATCCCAGCTTACAATCATCAGCATATTTTTCAACCCATACACTCTTAGAACAAGGCAGGGATGAAATCAAAATATTAAATCGTATTGGACCCAGCACTGATCCCTGTGGGACTCCACTGGTGACACACCCCCAGGTTGATGAATGTCCCTTAATAGTCACACACTGAATCCTGTTACTTAACCATGAGTGTATCCATATAATGATACTGTAATTTAATCCAGTTTTGACAGGTTGTTTTATTAATACTCTACGGGAGACTTTATCAAAAGCCTTCAAGTAATCAAGAAAAATGATGTCCACTGGGATGTTTTTATCTAAGGCAGCGCTAACCAGTTCAAAAAAACTAATTAAATTCAATAAGCATGGTCTTCCAGAAATAAATCCATGCTGGGTTGGGTCTACATGTCCTTTATTTTCTGAGTGGGTGGAAATATGTTTCTGAATTAATTTTTCTAATAGTTTACCCACAACTGAAGTCAAACTAATGGGTTGGTAATTTCCCACCTCAGTCCTCTTTCCTGCCTTAAAAATTGGTATTACCTCTGCCATTTTCCATTCATCAAGGGCCTTTCCAATAAGAATGGATCTATTAAATAGAACTGCTAGAGGCCCTGTGAGTTGAAACACCAGTTTTTTTAGGAAGTCCGGTGTGATGCCATCTGGTCCCAGAGAACCATTAGTCTTGAGACTGTTGATACCTTCAATAATGTCATTACTTTGAAACTCTAGTTTGTTACCATTCAAACCAATATATTGTTGAGTATGAGTTGTAAACTTATGCACACTGAGGAAATATGAATTAAATTCCATTGTCATGTCTGTCTCTTCCGTTAAAACCTGATCACCAATTATTAGGGGCCTATTGAGGGTCATTTCCCTTAAAGACTTCCAATATAACAAAATAATTTCTTATGGTTGTCTTTGACCTTGTTCACCAATTTGAGTTCCATAGTCTGCTTAGGTTTTCTAATTAATGTTTTAATATTTTTAGCAATGTTTTTAAATTTATGCCAATTTTCAATAGTTATTTTATTTTTGTAGGACCTATAATTCCTCTTCTTCTTCTTTACTAATTTAGATATTTTGTGGGTCCACCATACTGGTACTCTCCTTGATTTGATGTATTTTTGTCTAGTGGGTTCCCAAGTTTTAATACAAAAATTAATATGATTTGCTATGGTTTTCCATGTTTCAATGAGACCGATGCCTCTCAATTCTTTCTGCAAGTCTCAGTTATGTAGATAATTTGTTATCCTTCTGTAATTTGCTTTTTTTGTAGTTGAGTATTGTAGTTATTCCTTTATTAGTATTATGTTTTATTTTATATTCCAGAAGAATAAGATTATGGTCACTATCAGCTAAGGGTGCCATTATCTCAATATTCTCTATGAGGTCTGCATTATTAGTAAATAATAAGTCTAAAATATTGTTCCCTCTGGTGGGACTATCAATAATTTGTTCAAGGTTCTGCATAACTGTAGCATCAATAAATTGGTTTTCGAAGGTATTAGTACCAGTACACTTATGCCAATCGATATTTGGACAATTAAAGTCTCCCATAAGTAACATGTTCTCTTTTAAATTAAGATTTCGTATTTCGACAATCAAGTTATTGTTTTCTTCTTGGACTAAATTAGGTGCCCAATAAATAAGACCTATATTAAAGAGAGTCTGCTGAGTCTTAATTTTAACCCAAGTACATACATTTTTTTAATTCATTTTGATTAAATTCAAAAGCTGTTAAGGAATTATGTATATATAATGCTACGCCACCCCCTTTTTTGTTAATTCCGTTCTTACTTATTTTTAAATATCCTGGTATATCTGTGTTCCAATTCCCATCTTTGAACCATGTTTCAGTTACCCCACAGACATGTATATCCTTGGTAACCAATATTTTGTTCAATTATTCCATTTTATTTTTCAAGCTTCTAGTGTTAACTAACATTATTCTTAACATGCTTCCTGAAGGATCAGTCTGAGTATTTGGTATTGGTTCAGCTGAATACTTTTCTTGTTTACTGTTGGGACTACCAGTATAATCCAATTGGTCTACTTTTATCAACCCTCTTCCCCCCAACATCTTAGTTTAAATATTTATTGATTGTAGAAGTAATGTGTCCCCAGAGTAATTTATTACCTCTAAAATTGAGGTGCATGCCATCTCAAGCACATAGATCTGGTCTGTTTATGAAATCTTCCCAGTATTTTAAATTTGGAGTAGGCCTTTGTAATAGTAGTCAGGAAGGGTAAATTAAATCAAGTATAGACAGTACACCATACCTAGGCTATGCTTTTGTAATAGTAAATTACCAAACAGCATAATATTTTGTTAGAATAAAATGGAGGGAACATTTTATTGGGGACTGACTGGTTGTAATGGCTGCAGGGCAATCATTTCCAGTGCTATAATTCAGAGGAATGAATAATATCCTATCTATAGGAAGTTTGAGGAGCATCCTGCATAGCTACAGGCAGCACAGGAAGAAATACTACTGTGTAGAAAACTTATCTGGGATCTTATAGTAATCTACACAGACCCCCTACCCCAGAAGCCTATTGGAAACAAGCATTTGTCAATGCTGAATGTTGTCTTGCTGGCATTGGCATTGGTAGTGCAGAAGTTAGAGATGCATAATAGGAATGGCAGTGAAGTATGGAACTGATGCCAACCACACCCCCACCCTGCAGAGACTGACAGGTGCCGGGGTGTGCCTTTGGGGCATCAGCTATAACGCTCATGTCATTTTACCTCACCCTACCTTGTAGACACTGTCATTGTGTGCTTTGGGGTCTTTGGGCCTTATACTTACCCCATTCCATAAGGAAATACACTGAGACGGGTGCAGTATAGGAGAATGGGGTGGACATTAGGGCCGAACACTCCAAGGCACACCTTGATGCCTGTCACTGGCTGCAGGGTGGGGGTGGGGGTGGAATGGCATGAGCATTACAGCCAATGATCCCAAGTCACACCCCTGATGCCAGGCAGTCTCTACAGGGTGGGGTGTTTCATTTTGAAACCCTAATGTTGTAGGTGTTTGTTGGTATTTTCACTCCAAATTTTCAATGTAGGCTTTTTGTGACCCCACCTCATGAACAGCGGCACAATCAGTTTGTTAGCTGAAAGGTGGTTTTGCACAGCAGCTACGCCATTTGGAGACACAGGGATGAAGACACATTTGGGGCAGGATGTGGAAAATGACAACTGTATTGTTCATG
The DNA here is from genome assembly GCA_016271365.2 of Neoceratodus forsteri. NCBI lineage: Eukaryota > Metazoa > Chordata > Ceratodontiformes > Ceratodontidae > Neoceratodus > Neoceratodus forsteri. The sequence continues at coordinate 309,621,448 of CM028134.1, read as the reverse complement.
AAGAGGCATAACAAATGGCAGCGTTGAAAATCTGGAGTGAAAATATGAAAAATTGGTGAAATCATGAGCATGCATAGAAACTGCACAACACACGTCCTTAACCCAATTATTTTTAGGAGTTTTTTTGCCACATTTTCAACATAGGCATTTTGGGACCTCCCCTCATGAACAGAGGTGCTGTAATTTTGTTACTCTATCCCAAAAGTTGATTTCCCACAGTGACCATGCCATTGTCTGCCACAGGTGCAGAAACACATTTTGGGCAGGCTGTGAAAAATGACAGTTGTACTGCTGATAAGGAGGTGTGAAAAAATGCCAATGTTGAAAATCTGGCATGAAAATATTGCAAATTTGCGAAGTTACAAGGGTGTGTGGAAACTGTGCAATGCAAGCTTATAACACAGTCATTTTATGGACTTTCAGCACCAAATTTTCAACATAGGCATTTTAGGACATCTGCTCATGAACAGTGTCAGCATCATTTTCTCAAACTGTCCTGAAAACAGATTTTGCACAGTGACCACGCTATTCTGCGCTGGACATGTGAAAACATATTTTGGCCAGGATATATAAAATGACAGCTCTACTGTTCATAAGGAGGTGTGGAAAAATGTCAATTTTGAAAAACTGGAGTGAAAATATTACAAATTCATGAAGTTACTAGCGTGTGTGGAAACAGCGCAATGCACACTCGTAAAACAGCCATTTTTTGGATTTTTTTTCACCAGATTTGCAACATAGGCTTTTTGAGAGCCCCCCTCATGAACAGTGGCACTGTTTCATTACTCAGTCCCAAAAGGTGATTCCACACAATGACCACAAAATCACCTTTCAGGACAGAATAACACCATGACAGTGACTGACTTCATGAGGAGGAGTCCCAACAACCCCATGTTGAAAATTTGGTGCAACAATTCCAAAAAATGCTTGAGATATGCACCAAAGTTGAAAAAAAACTATTTATGCCATTATACAGCTTACCGATATTTCTTCAGTTTGCGGCCGGCTTTGAAGAGTGCAGACGTGTTCCCAGTCCACTGAAGATTATCGCTCCAGACACTGGAGGCAAGTATGGGATGAGAGGGGGTCTGGGGAGGCAGGGTGAGCAGAGGATGGGCACGGGTTGTGAGGGGGGGGCAGGGAGACTGAGAGGGACACTTTTCTTCTTTCACAAGGTTAAAAAAAACATTGCAGGATGGTTTTTCTTTTTCAGGGGATTTGGCACACTGGAGTGGGCTCCCAGCATGCCACCTAAGTGTTTTGGGGGGGATGCTGTAGCCGATGGGGGATTGGGCACTCCCTTCAGCACATAACAAATGGTGAGTGCATTATGCCCATGGGGAGTGGGCTACCCTGTTGGCACATACATTGGGTCAGGGCATGCCAACTTTGGCACCCCCAAAGTCGGCATTGTGGTAGGCAGTATGCTGCCATGTTTCATGTAATTTTTCACCAGGGCAAGCACGTTTGGAGGTGCCGCTGCATATGACGAGCTTTGCTCGCATTGCAGCAGACCTTTCCTTAAATGCGCTTACCACATTATGTATTCCTGGTGTGGTGTGGCATGCAGGCTTATTGGGGAATGAGAGATGCACCTACTGATGTGTGCCCTGCATTCACCCAACAGTGACCACACCTCAAAATCTGCTACTAATGCAATATGTTGGCTGGCGCGCAAGTGCAAGCCAAGACAAAAAAAAGGATGGAAAATGGTGGGAACTGATGATGTAGGAGTAATCCTTTTGAATGTAGTAAGCAGTGTCTGTCTATAGTGACTATAAACCATTTTACACCTCTGGAGCATGAGCAGTTACCCAACTACAATAGTAGAGACTGTGAGCCAGTCAAAAAGGGTAATAAGCAGAGTGGGTATCACAAGCTAGCTAAAGAAAATGAAGCTAAAAAGTAGAATGCTTATAGTAGGAGACTCTATAGTAAGGAGTGTAGGTAAAGTGGTTGGTGATGAATGGAGAGGAAGGGAGGATGTTGGGAAGAAGTTGAGGTCAGATGCTTGCCAGGTGTTTCAACCGTGATGGACAAGGAAAGAATAAGGAGGATGATTGACAAGTTGGAGGATGTCCCACATATCCTTTTACACTTGGGGACAAGTGGCCTGGCAAACCAAAGCTTTGAGGAATTTAAGTTCAACTTCAGGATCTAAGGGGCAGTTTAACTGAAAGGTATCTTAAACTGGTTTCTCAGATGTGATGCAAGTATGGGGCAGGGGAAACAATACGGGAAAGCAGGATATGGAAAAAGGAATCAAGGTGTGTAAGGAGTGTTTGAAGGAGTAGTGCAAAGACGAGGGGTATGGATATGTGGGAAACGGGTAATTTTGGAGGAAGGGGGTTATTTAAGAGGAATATACTACAGTACATCTCACAAGGGAGAAAACAAGTATATTAGGACAAAAGATGGACATCTATACAGAGCATCATTTAAACTGAAGAGGGAGGGGACATACTGGTTATTCCATAGAAGGATAGAACAAGGAATACCTAGCAGGGGCTCTCCCTGACATAGGACTGAGCCAAAAAGGTACTAATGGTATCAAAGGCAGTGATAAAAAAGACCGGGTAAGGAGGGGAAGGCTGTGGATCATTATAATCTAGTTAGTAATGTCAGAAATCATGGAACTAGAAAAGGCATATCAAGCAGTAACAGGGGAGCAGCTCAGAATAAAGGAAAAAAAGGGATAAAGTGGTAGGTTTGAAGGGAATCTGTCTGAATTCTAGGAGCCTGAATAATAAAATTAGTGATCTTCTGGCAATGGTGGTAGTTGCCATGTTAGATTTGATAGCTGTCACAGAGATATAGGCCACTGAGAACAATGCATGGGATATAGCAGTCTCAGGGTACTGCCAGTAATGGAGGGTTAGGGGTACGGGTAAGGGTAAAGAAGGTAATGTAGTTCTTTATGCCAGAGAGGATATAGTGGCAACAGAAAATGGGCCTATCATGAGAGAAGGAGAGTGAATGGAGTAGAGTTAATTTAGTAACAGTTAACTATGGCTGTTGGTAGAAAAGTGAGGCATGATGTAGTGTATAGACCACCAGGAAAAAAGGAAGAGATGAATAAAAAATTATGTGATTAGGTTAGGAGAAGAGTATGAAAAAAGGAAGTAGTTATAGTCAGGAACTTTAATCTGCCAGACATCAATTGGGATAACCTGGCAGCTAGTAGTAGCTCTGCTTGACATGTTGCAAGACTCTTCTGGTTCAGCTACCACATTGCACCATTTTAAAGCTGCACCTTTTAGAAGCTACCTTCAAATAAAATTCACACCAGATGTAAAGTTTATTACTAGAAGCCACGCCCCAATTTGTAACTGTGGCTTCTAAAGGGGTGGCTTAGAAACAGTGAAATAATCAGCCCTCCTACCACTCAGATAACCTATCTTGCTTTCCCTCAGTACTACTTGGACTTACATAATGTCACTATGTGGCAGTCTTCTATCTTGTAAGCAAGCACCAGTAAGGGACAGTAGGAGATGGTCTTTTATTATTTAATTTTGGTTACACTTTATTTTAATGTCTGTTTCAATGTAAATAATCATTAATTGTATGCAACAGGGTAATTGCTCTGGGAACACTGTGTCCAGTAAAGGAGCCATCTTGCTCCACAGTCAGTATTTCCTGATTGGTACTAACGTGGCCAAAGAGAGCATATGTATCGGTATTCCTTCTCTCTCTTTGCTCTGCAATGACTCACATATTGTAGTAGGTTGTACTGGGGAAAATATGGAGGCTGTACTTGGGAAAATGTGAAGATAGCAAAGCAAATACCCAATAAAGGAGCTGACTTGCTCCACAGTCTGCATTCTCTGGTTGGCATTTCCCGGTCAGCATTAATATGGACCACATGGTAATGGCAAAGGCAGTACATCTACTGGTATTCCTCCCTTGTCTTCAGTCTGCACTGATTCACATAGGAGGCTGTACTGAGAAAAATTTGGAGGCTGTACCTGGGAAAATATGGTGAGGGCAAAGTAAGGAGGACAGCATTCAGCTCAGTATGTACATTAGTAATTAAAGTCAACCCATTTACAAGCCACCCCTATTTAGAAGCCACGGCCAAAAATAGTACAATGTAATGGAAGCTACATCTTCCAAACTGTGAAATAATGAAGAACTTACAAGGCAGGACAGCATCCTAGACCTGCTACTTATTACTTCAGATGTAATTGGTAAAGTAGCAGTCAGGGAACTATTGAGGTCAAGTAACCACAATGCTGTGTTGTTTCAGCTTTTAAGGGTTAACACAGGTCCCACTTGAAGAGCAGTAGCCCTAAATCTTTTTTTTCAGTTAATCCTTTTTTATTAAAATATGTTAACAAATACATAAACAAGCAATAATACAGATAACATTCTAGAGATACCGTACATACAGTACATATATTAAAGCACAGGTAATTTCCAGAGATATAGTCAGTACAGGCTGCAAATACACTTTTATATCAACAAGAGGCCTCTGCAGGGAGGGGTATGCAGGAGCTTAACCCTCATGTCACATCTCATACCACATAGCGGAATGAGAGGAAGGGGTCCCATTCAGCTTGATAGGAGGGTGTGGTTTTCTTGGCAAAATGTGACATTTTGTCTAGGGTACTCAAGTAACTGACCACTGCTAACCACTGGGAGATTGAGCAAATCTCCTCGGCCCTCTGTCTTTGAAGTGTTAATTGCTTTGCCTCAATACTCTCCATCAGGAGCCACTGTAGGTGTCTTTGTGGGAAGGGGGAAGTCAGAGCCAACATGCCCCAGGATGTATAATTGAGGAGACAGGAGGAGGGTGTCACCCAGAATCTGTGTGCAGCATTCATGGATTCCAACCCAGAGTGGCTGGAGATTGGGGCCGTCCCAATTTGATATGCATGAGGTCCACTCCTGGAGCCCCACATCTCCAACACAGATCTTGATTCATGAGCCCCAGTGATTTCAGTCTGGCAGGTGAACCATACCAGTGACACATTTAAATGGTGAGTCGAGAATGCTGAACTGTTGAAAGGGTGAAGGAACATTGATGCCAACACTTTAAAGCGACCTTGGTTTTGCCCCCATCCCCAAGTTGCACCACCCTGGAGTAGGCCCCCCACAAGAAAACTCATTCTGAAAAGTGTTCGTCCTGTGGGTTTGGCACCATTTTGATGGGTTGCCATGATTCATTCACCCTTTTGACATGGAAACATGGTACCAGAAGTGAATAATCTTGTTCTGAATGAGGAGAATTCTTGTATTCAGACAAGTTTTATGGATAAGCGGCCAAAGCTGAATCCACCATGCCACTGAAATCTCCAGTCTTAGGGCCTGGGACAATTTACATCTTTCACATTCTGAAGGGTCTGAGGCCTAATGTAGTATCATACAAACATACAAAGAAGCCAGCAGAAGAAGTCCATTTGGCCTTATCAAGTCAGCTCGTATTGAGGGGTCCACCATCATATTGCAGGGTCATCTAACAGATCAGGCCAGACCTACCACTGGTGTTCATCAGTCAAGCATGGAGGCAACTGGGAGGTGTTAAGGGGATCTGAGGAGTGAACTTCTAGAAGTTAACAGTGGTGTTCTGATTTGGAGGTATAGTGCACCCTCTATTATCCACCCCACCATTATCTGCCACATTCCTTATCCACTGGTCTGACCTCTTGTACCATTCTAGCTCTCTAAGGAAAATCCCTCTATTATCTGCCACCCTCTCTATCTGTCATCTGCCAGCACTTTACAATGTACAGGCCAGATCTTTCTCATATTATACTCCCTCTATCATTCACCATGCTACTGGCACTGATGCACTGCATTTATGGTCCCAATTTTTTTGTTGTTGCAAAAGTCTTCATAAGAAATATTTTAATGCACACTGCTGAGGATGATGCTACCTTTGAGAATGACTGTGAGGTTTTCAACAACATCATTGATGAAGAGATTCTTAAAACTGTCAGTAGTTAAGAAAATGAAGATTTTGTATTACAAGCACGGGTTGATTTTTTTTTTTTTTTCAATTGTTTAACCAGGAGTGGCATGCTAAGCTGAAAGCTTATCTACAGGTGCAACCTGGGAGCACAGGGAAGTTAAGTGACTTGCTCAGGGTCACACAGAATGCAAGTGGGGGCTGTGGTATTCAAACCCAGGTCTCCAGATTTGTAGCTCAGAGCCTTAAACCACTGCGCTATACTGCCTCCCAATTTTAACATTGTGAATAGTGCAAACTGACCTGAACTAGCACAGCTATCCTTCTACTTGTCCATCTTGATTAGTGCAGGTCTTCCATGGCTGTTAATGAAGTAAATAAGTCCTTACTTTAGCAGGCTATATTACTCATGCTAATCTCCCTCATTGTTTCAGATGGCCAAGTATGATTAACAGCTCTTTAAGAGTTGCACTTACCTGCCCCCTGGCAGTGCAAGGTGGGAACCCCACAAAAGACTCAATGAGAGTCATTGTCACGCCACTGATAGGGTTTCTGTCCAGTATCCAGACTGTAAACATTGGTGGAATGCTGTTAAGTCACTAGCTCCCAGTGTTCTGAGTTTGTGTTTCCAGATGTGTTTTGATGTGCCCCACATTATTAAGAACAGTGTCTTTCATATTCCTACATTTTGAGAATCTTTGCCAAACAATTCAGTGACAAAATATTAAGAGGAATACAGTGTCTGACATGCAGGTGATGAGTTTTAGCCTAGCCTCCCCATGGTCACTCCCTCTCCCTTCCCTGTCCCAGTCTTCCAGCTCTGTGCTTTCCCTGGACCCCACTGCAGGCCAATGAGAGAGGAGGACCTGGCTGCTAAAGTGAAATTAAGCATGCCAAATAAAGCCAAACAGATGTCCATCACTGAATATTTTAAAATTGATTGATGAGAAATGAGAAATGGACTAAACTAGACCTTAACAGTCATACTGTTTTTTTAAGTATGTTTATAACCAAACTGTACCCAAACAAGGAAGCTGAATATGTAAAACCTAAATGTAGCCCTGTGCTAATTTTCTTATATGTTACCTATGCAACATAACACACGTCTCTTAGCCACTACTTTCTATTATCTGTCAAAAAGTTGGTGCACCAAAGTTGGTGGATAATATGCCTTAAGGGTGGGTGTAGGGGTGGAACTAACTTCTCTAACAGTAGGGATCTTACAGAAGAGATGAATAGATGGGTCTGTTGTTTGGTCCGGATATCACTCAGTTGTCATCCAGATGGAAGGACCATTAGGAGAGGGTGTGGAGAGCAACTGCAAAGCTGGGGCATACTGGAAGGCGATATAGTATGCATTGAGTCAAGGAAGGTCTCATCTGCCTTTTCTCCAGGTGGTGCTCAGCTTAGCCCTGCTATAAACCAGCATACTCCTTTTGCAGAACCACTTGGTTGGGATACCTATGGCCAAATGAGCCCAAGAGTGATACAGCTTGGGGGCCATAATCATTTTAATCGCCACTATTTCCCCTGCCAAAGAGAGGTGCAGCAACTTCCAGCAGTCACAGTTTTCCTTGAGCTTTTAAATGAGTATTTCCAGGTTGTCCAACACTACCACAGCTGGACACAACCCTATCCAGATTCCCAGGTAGTTTATATCCTTTGGGGACCACTGCAGACCAAACACAGCAACAGTCTACTGAAAACAAATGTTGTTCAGTGGCAGGACCTCCAATTTGCCAGGGTAGTATTTAAGGCCTGAGACTTCATGAAAGGTGGTTAGTGTGCTGTGGAGGGTGGGGACACTAGTGGTGGCATCTTGAAGAAGCAGCAGGCAGTCATCTGCATAGTGCAGCATATACACATCCAGAGGCCAAACCTGAATGCCTTGTAGTTGAGGGTGCTAATGGATGGTTACAGCAAGTGGGCTCTATTGCCAGGATAAAAAGCATAGAGGAGAAGGAGCAGCACTGATGAGCCCCCATTTTTAGGGTAAAGGGGTCAGAAAGGACTGAGTTTGTTAACATCCTGGCAGTGGGCAGTGTATACAACCCACTCTGCAAAATAATGCCAAAGACCATATTGTGTAACAGGGAGTGCAGGTAACCCCAACTCCACCAAGTCAAATGTCTTTTCAAAATCAATGGCAACTGAGCTGGCCCAGTGGCACTGAGGTTGAGGCGCTGGATGCCACACCTTGTACCACACAGGTGATCTGGGTTCAGGAGCGAACTCGGCCACTGGGGGTCGGCAGGGGAGGGAGAGGATCAACCATCCAGAGGACTGCTCTCCTCTCCCATGGGGAGGGTTCTGGAGTCGTCTAGCAACCTGGTGACCTCCGATAGAGATCGGGGGTACTACAGGGTGTGGACTAACAAGGAGGGGTGAGTATGCACCATGGCATCACTGCACGTCATGCTCATGAGGGGGCTCTGGGAAGTAAAAAAATCCTCCCTAGGACTGCAGAGATGAAGAGGGCACCAGTGGACCTGCCTGCATCCCACTGCCAGCTCCCTCACATCAGATTCCTCCTCAGGTGCCACCTGATGCTCAGGTAGGCCTTTGAGTCTGCAAGGTCACCATGGGTGGGTGAGCCTTCCCTCAGGGGCAAAATGGATTGCCGGGGGGACCTATCTGCCTGGGGTCAGGTGGGAAAGTACCAACTAGTAGGGGGTTCAGGCTGGGAGTCAGAGGCAGGTATGAGTGTGCACCTCGGAAGGTTGCCCAGTACTGGGGTGTCATAAATAGAATTTAAAAAAAAATCAATGGCAACTGCTACAGCTGGAGTGGGGGTAATGGAAGCCTGAAACATTAGGGAGAAGAGTGTTTGGTGATGATCAGAGCTAAGACATCCCTTCACAAATCCAGGCTGAGAGGGGTGAATAAAGGGAAGGAGGATAAGCTTAAAGTCTGGTAGCAAGTGTTATGGCAAGTATCTTTGCATCACCATTATTGAACGAAATGAGCCGATAACTGCCAGAAAGGGTGTGATCCTTACCTCCTTGGTAAGAACAGTAATCACTGCCTTTTACATTGAAGGAGGGAGGAAGGAGCAGTCAAGATATTTGAGAAAGGTGGATTACAGGACTGGAAAGATTATTTATTTATCCATTTAAAAGTTTGTGATCAGGAAAGGCGTATTGAGCCGATCATGTTTCCAGGTATGACCCGTGGGGAACGGACAGGTAGAAGATGCAAGATTAAGTATACAAACAGAAACAATATCAGGACATTTCATGACTTAGCATCATAGTACAGCACTTTGGTAGGTGTTGGATAACATAACAATCTAATTATACAAGCAGAACATTGCATCAGGACAATTCAGTTATTTACGAGGGCTTCAATTATGTATGCAAAACTTGAGTGCCAAACAGAGGGGTGATGTGCAAAAGGAGGCAAGGCTGCAGCAGGAGGGGAACACAGGGAAAAGAGGAGGGGTTGAAAGGTTAGGGAGGAGGAGGAGGGAGGAGTGGAGGAGGAGGAGGAGGAGGTGCGGCAGCAGCTGGAACAAGGAAGGAGACGAAGATCGGACTTTAGGGATGCACGCGAGGGGGGGTGACAAGCAGCCAGAGGGAGTTGCTTCCAGAGAAGAGAGAGGTGCTAGGAGAAGGCAGACAGGCATGTCCTGGGGTGAGGGAGGGAGAAAGAATGAGAGTCCCTGGATCATAAGGAGTAGGAAGAAGGGTGAGCAGGAGAAAGGCGTGAGTGAAGACAGGAGGGATGAGTCCCGAACCAGTATTTGGTGATGAGGGAGAGGCAGTGGAGCTCCCTTCTTTGGGAGAGAGGGGTGATGAAGGGGCAGGAGTAGATGAGACAATGGTGACTGAGGGGAGGGAAGGAGGTGGCAAAGTGCAGAATAAGTTTTGGAGAGTATCAAGCCTGGAGTGGAAGGTTGCAGGAGTGGAAGCATAGACAATGTCGGTGTAATCAAATATAAGCAGAATTGTTTTTGTAATCAGGTAATGTCCTTGGTGATTAGTTAAAGGGAGGCAATCTCTGTTGCAGTAAAGGAAGCCGAGGTTAAGAGTTTAGTACAAATGGCATCTATATGGGAGGGAAAATCTAGATGGCTGTCCAGCCAGACTCCTAAGTATTTAAAGGTATTGACCACCTCTATGGAGGGCCCATCTAGTGTGATGAAAGTAGGGGAGTACTGGAGATCAGACAGCCTCCGTCTGGAGCTGAAGACTATAAAAACACTTTTTTTGTGTTAAGTTTTTAGCTAATTTTCCTGAAACTGTAGCTGGACTTTGGCAAAGTCTTTCTGTAGGGAGAAAAATACATTGTTTGTTGGGAGCCAGAGGAATAGATCATGGTGTTGTCCGCATACATCTGTATGTGGGAGGAGGCGTAGCTGGCAGGAAGATTATTTATAATGATAGAACAGAATGAGACTGAGTAGGGAGCCGTGAGGAACATTGGCTTGGATGGGGAGTGGGGAGAACAGAACATTACCATATTGCACCGGTTGCTGTCTGTTGAGTAAATAGGAGCTGAACCATTTGACTGCAGATTGGGATGACCCAGATGAGTATGGCTTGCAGATCAGAAGGTGGTGGGAAAAGGAGTCAAAAGACTTTGCCAGGTCCACGAAGATAGCAGAGGTGACATGGTCTATATCCATATCAGAGAGGATATGGTCTGTGAATTGAAGCAGAGAGGCAGGGGCATAGCCAGGGGGTGTTTCCTTGGTGCTCAGAACCCCCTACCCTACTGCCCACTTGCCATGTGATATGCCAAAAAAAAAAAATAAAATTCAGCCACAGTCAAGTGGAGTGATGTAATCCCCCCTGGATTTACTCACAGACACTGGATGCAGTGCTCGATTCCAAGACCTGCACCGTGTGCCATCCATTGTCATTCTTTTCCACCAGTAAAGCAGTCCATTTAAACTTTAAAACCCACAGTCTGCTTAGGGATGGCATGCAGGACGGGGCGCCGGGAGTCAGCTGATGAATATGCGCCCTGCCTCCCCCAGTGCTCAGCTGAGACATGAAGAGGCCTCGGCTCTACATCACATGATTGCAGATTGGAGCAGTCACATGATGCATAGCCATTGCAGTGCCTCGCAGCATAAAGCTTAAGTTTTTTTACTCCAGGACTGGCAAAAAACATTTAATTTAGCCGTTAAGAGCTCCGGAGACGACGTGGGGATACCTCCTGGACAGACAATATAGGGTCGCGATCTTCTCAAGACCGGTGAGTCTACAATTAACAGGGGCGCATTGGCAAGCTCAGGCCGCGCCTTTGCCGGAAGATGGAAGCTGACCTAGTAGAGCCCCTGGTGGGGCGTGCTTCAGCCACCAAGCGGCCTAAGTCCCAGTCACCCACTATACTTGAGCAGGGCGAGGAATCAGTGAAAGAAGGGGGCTTGGGCACAAATGCAGATGACATTCGGGAAATCAAGGCACTTTTGCAAGGGCTGGTGTTGGACTTTTCTGAGGTTAAACCAGCGCTACAGTCTTTGGCACAAAGAATGGGTGATGCTGAAGCCCAGATCTCCTCGCAAGAGAGGAAGGTTTCTGTGCTCGACCAGGAGGTGGGGATGATCCGGAAAAAGCTGAAGAAATTGGAAGAGAGGGTGGAAGACCAGGAATCAAGAAATCGCAGAAACAACTTGATTCTGGCCGGGCTACCAGAGAGGGCTGAAGGCCCTGACTGTGTTTCCTTTATGCAGGAGCTCCTGTTAAAATTGTTAGGCCCTACACCGTTTGGGGAGGGGTATAATTTGGAAAGAGCCCACCGGGCACTACAGGAGATGCCACCGCCGGGGGAGAGGCCCCGAGTCATAATCATGCGATTCCTTAATTATAAAGAAAAATCTCATGTGCTGCTTGCTGCCAGACAAAAGAAACCTCTGCAATGGAATGGTGCTTCACTATGGTTTTTTCAAGACCAAACGCCAGCGATTAGAGAAAAGCAGAAGGAGTATGCCGATATTAAGACGAAGCTTTATCTTGCAGGGATAAAATTCCGGCTTCAATTTCCCGCTATCTTGGTGGTGCGTCTCCAGGCTGGAGAGAAGAAATTCCTCACGACGAAGGACGCGCTGGAGGGGCTACGGGCTGAGCTCCCAGATTTATTCAAACCCCCAACATGACTGCTTGCGGACAAAGGAGGCTGAGCTTCTTTGAGGGCTGTGATGGAAGAAAAACAAGGGTGTTTATACTTTTTAAGGCCGGTGGCTCTACTGCTTTTGGTTAAAATCTGGACGTTCAAGGGACTAGCCAGGACTGGGTTTTAGGACCTCGATGGGTCACAAAATGTCAAACCACAAGACTTTAGTGTATTAATTAGTGGTCATGGGGAAGGGGGTTCATTAATCATATTATCTGTGTTACCAGACCCAAGAATACCTTCCAGACCCTGGAACACTGGAGGAAGTTGTTAGAAGAGGGTGAAGAGGGATTTTGTTAATTACAAAAAGGGTCAATTAGCTAGGGTTTTACTTGCTAATGGGCGTTATTAGTTATAAAGTGGGCTCGTGCCAGCTTTGGGGAAGGATGGAGAAGGGGAGTGGCCAAAGGGATTTGGACTTAATCAGCGCTAGTAAATGGAGGGATATCACTCCGGGGTGTAAGGGAATCTAAAGTGGAGCAGTGTTGGCTCAAGATTTAATTTACCAAGGAGGGCTTTGAGGGGGACACCCCTAATTTCCTCTTTGTTTACTTTCTCTTTTTACTTATGGGAAATATAAGGGGGCGATGGACTGCAGAGAAGATGGGGCCTTTACGTTCACGTCTCTGGGGGATCCAAGGGCCAGATTCTGGGGTTTGATGCCAGTGGCTGGGACTGAGGGGAGGCAAGGGAACGGGTTCATCCATGACTCAACATCAGATGGTTGGTCGGTCTAAGGACCGGGGGACAAAGGGGGGGGAAACAGGGGTGGAAAGAGAGAGAGAGTCCCAAGTATGGGAACAATAGGAATGCAGACCTTAGAGAGGCACAATATCTGGGTTCATTTGAAAAATTTTGATGTTACTGATGGCATGCCTTAAAATAATTTCTTGGAATGTAAAAGGACTCAGGGGTCGACGTAAGAGAATGATCATTCTGCGGTATATTGAGCAACGAGGGGCACACATTGTAGCACTACAAGAGACACATTTATTGACTGATGAGTTGGATGGTCTCAGGAAGCGATGGGTGGGACAGGTATATGGAGTGGGAGGGGACAGGGCCTCCGGGGGGGTTGCGATTTTAATCAAGAAATCCTGCCCATATGAAGTGACCCAAGTGTTAACCAAGCAAGACTGTAGGGGGATCTATTTGTCGGGCAATTTGCTTGGTAAGGCAGTCTCGGTTGCATCCATTTATGGGCCAACTCCTCCCGATTCCAAATTTTTTGCCTCAATAGAAGGGGATATAGCTACCCTTCCCTCACACTCACTCATCCTGGCTGGTGATTGGAATATATATTTTGATAACAAGGAGGACAGGATACCTCCACATAGCGGGCCGAAGACCAAGGCCCAGTTAGCCCTGGCTAAGTTTTTGGAGACAGCAGCTTTAGTTGATCCAGTTAAGAATCTTTCAAATAGGGGCCTTAGCATGACATTTTATTCGGCAGCACACAAAAGTCACACTAGAATTGATTTTTTTTTGGTTAATAGAGAGGCTCTCGCAGAGATTAGAGAAGTGCTGACTGAGGGTAGGACCCTCTCAGACCACTCTCTCATCCAGATGCAGTGGGAACCAAGACCCACGCCGCCTAGACCTTACAGGTGGAGGCTTCATGATTGGCTTTTAACAGAGGATACGAGAAGGGCCGAACTAGAGGGGGCTTTACAGGAAATCATTAGGTCCCAGCTCCCCACACTGAAGGATAAAAGATTAACTTGGCCTACCTGTAACTTTTTATATGCAGAGGCAGCTAGGGCCCTAGCGGCAAGGGACAAGTCGCTTAGAAGGGCCAAAGAGGAATTCCTGGTTGGGATGATAAACTCATTATTGCAGCTTGAAGGGTCCTCGGGGGAAATAGATGCGGAACTTAAAAGTCTGAGAAGGGAATTGTCAGAAATTGTTTATGGGAAAACAGAGTTCTGGTTAAATAAGATTAATGCCAAATTCCTATTGCAGGGTGACATCCCAGGGCGCCTTTTAGCAGCCAGAATTAAAGAGTGGGAGGCAAGCAGGACAATTATATCAGTTAAGCATGAAGGGAAGCTGGTCACAGATCCGCAAGAAATGGCTGAGGCATTTGCATCATTTTTAGCAGAAATCTACCAAGCTAGAGACTTGGTGGGGGAGAAAGAGGCTAATCGTTATTTAGAATGAATCCAGTTACCTATTCTGGATTCTGCCCAAGCTAAGGAAATGGAAGCCCCAATTAGAGCATCTGAGATTGTTGAGGTGGTGCGGTCTCTTCCTCTAGGTAAAATCACCAGGGCCTGATGGTCTCACTGCTAAATTTTACCAAACCCATATTCAGACCATACTCCCTATACTTCATGAATTTTTCCTCACTATAATGAGGGAAGGAATTCACCATTCACCGCTCTATCAGGCGTATGTTACTTTAATACCCAAGCCAGACAAGCCCAGGGACGTACTAGGTAACTATAGGCCTATAGCGTTAATAAACCAAGATATTAAGATTCTTACCAAAATCTTGGCAAATAGGATTTTGATTATTGCTCCTAGTTTAATTAGCCAGGAGCAAGTAGGCTTTATGCCGGGGAGAGGGGCGAAAGACGCTCTCAGGAAAATTCATCATATTCTAAATTTTGCCCCAGACTCTCGGCTACCCTTGGCCCTGATTTCCCTAGACGCTGAAAAAGCATTTGACCGGGTCTCACATCCATTTCTCTTTGCTACAATGGAAAAAATGGGGTTCTCTGGGGGGTCTCCTTAGAGGTATTAGGAATCTATACGCTGCTCCAATGGCTAGGATACTATGTAATGGTTATATCTCAAGGGAATTTCAACTTAATAATGGGACTCGCCAAGGATGTCCTCTCTCACCGATACTGTTCAACATCTATCTAGAACCCCTGTTAAGATCTATAAATAGGGATGTTAAGGTCCAGGGGATCAGGATTGGGGGAATGGAGCTAAAACTTTCAGTTTTTGCAGACGATATACTTCTTCATTTACAAGACCCAGTATCCAGCTTTGAGAGTGTAAGAGACTCAATAGACCGTTTCTCTAAGGTCTCTAACTACAAGTTAAATCTACCAAACACAAATCCTACCTTGACTCCACATGTATTTAAGGCAGATTTCTCATCCTTGGGAGCACGGTGGAACACTGACAAATTGAAGTATCTTGGAATTTGGATTACAGCAAACCAGGAGTCCGGGGTTGATGCCAATTTGGGGGGGATCATATCTGCGGTTAAAGGGGACATCACAAGGTGGAACAAGCTACCTCTGAACTTTACGGTGCGTCTGGGCCTTGTTAAGATGAATGTTCTACCAAGAATGATATACCCGGTATATTTAGCTCCATATAACATCCCTGTCAAGTGGTTTAGTTTAATCAGGAGGCTAATTTCAGGATTCTTATGGAATAACAAACTAGCCAGGATAAAATATAATGTCTTGCGATTGCCATATGAGGAGGGGGGGCGTTAGGTTACCTGACCTCCATGCTTATTATGTGGCAGGCCAGTTAGGCCTGATGGCTCAATGGGTGGGAAGTGCTGAGGGGGGAAATTATATACCTGCATGGTTGCAAATCAAGAAGCAATCGTTACTGAGCTCTGGCTGTACCCCCGAGTTGATGCTATATGCCAGGCCCAAAAAAGGTTTATTCAGGGAAGGGTATGGGAATCCAATTAGGAAAACCCTGGAGGCCTGGTGGTCCTTTCTCACTCCAGTAAAAAGGTGCTGTCAAATGAGGTCCAGAGACCAGCCCATACTGGGTAACCCCAACTTGGTTATAGGGGGTCGGGTACTTGGACACCGGTGGTCTAATTATTTGGGTGGTTTAAGCTTTAACGATATGCAGCAGGGAGATAAAATAGTTCTACCACCACAATGTGAGGGTTTGTCCTTTTTTCAAAGGTTACAGCTTAAACAAATGTTAGCAGGGTTCCGGAAGGGGTTGGGGGACTTTTCAGGTAACTTCCTCTCGTGGGGGAATTTAAGGGAAGCCTTCCGGAAAGCTAACCCACTCTCACGAGTTTATAAACTTCTCTTGGACTTCCTGGGCCCAAATACTTCTACTCAAATCCCTTACTGGGACAAGGTGATGGCTCCTAAAAATCTTAGGTGGGAAACTATTTGGAAGGCCACTAAATACAATGTGATTCCCAAATATAGAAACATGCAGATTTTTGTGGTTCACAACATATACTATACCCCTGTAAAGCTATATGGTAGAGGGTTGAGACAGACAGATCTGTGTTTCAGGTGTGAGAAAGAAGTGGGTGACCTGTTACATGTAATGTGGGTTGCAGCAAAATTTCTCCCTATGGTGGGAGATTAAACGGGGCATGGATCCAATGCTAGACTACACAGCTTTTATAACTCCAGAAGTATGTGTTTTGGGTGACTTTTCTCAGATTATAGGGACTGCACCCAAATTCCACCTTTCTTTAATGGTGTCGGTAGTCAAGGCGTTCTTAGTAAAGCACTGGAAGGACGATCAGGTCTGTGCATATGAACAATGGGTGAGAGAATTGCTGGGGGTATTGGCCAAGATAAAGAGACACCTATTCTCTGAGGGGAGACAGGAGCTATATGCTAAAAGATGGGCAATATTAGATGCGATTTATTCCCAGCAGGTCACAAGCACTGGAACTCAGGTCTGTCTGTCTGATAATGATTAGCAAAGGGATATATGCTGGAGTGTTTAATGTCTATATTGTTTTGTGCCTTTTGTACCATGTTTTTTCTTCTTTTATTTTCCCCAATATTCTGGGTAATGTCTGGACTCAAAGCTTCCTAGATGGTTAAAACTGGGTCATACCGGGTCTACTACTAAGATAAAAGGGGAATGGTTGTGGTCTGCAGGGCTCAAGGGGATGGGACTCTCTCTCTCTCCTTCGGGACACACTGGGAAGTCAGTCCGGGAAGATTCAGGCTCCATGGGGTCAGATACAACACACTTGCAAGTGGACATATAAGGAGGATTGAGTTAGTGAGGGGATGGGTGTTTCTAACACTGGACAATGTATTATATTAAAGCACTATTGATTCTGGAATTTGGCCACAATGTGGGGCGGCTCCCCAGTGTGTTTGTACATAGGGGTTGTACATAGTTTACACAGCCAGTTTTGGGTTGTGTCCCTGGCATGGCCAGGTATGTGTAATATGTGTGTTTGTCTGTTTGGTCTACTGAAAGCGAATAAATGTGATTTAAAAAAAAAAAAAGATGGTCCAGGAGCCTGGAGTAGATCAGAGATTCTTGCAGTTTGGCAAGAGAGGGCAGGAGAGAGATGAGCCTATAATTGCTGGGTGAGGTTAAGTCCCTGCCTTTGTGGAAAGGTATCACTTTAGCAAGCTTCCAGGCCTGGGGGACCATGCTAGATGAGAGGGAAAGGTTTAGGGGTGGGCAAGAGGAAAGGCTATGGCTGGAGCTGAGACATGGAGGAGTTTAGGATGGAGTCCATCAAGGCTGGATTTCATTGGATTCAAGGGCATAAGTGCCTGGTAGACATCTGTGGGTGAAATGGGGGGAAGTTAATACCATTTATTTGAGGAAGGGATGGGGGCCCATACAGGGGTGAGAGGGATAGTCAGAGAGACTGCAGGTAATGAAGAATTTGTTGAGGGATTCAGCTATGGAGGAGGGGTTGAAGAAGGGTAACCCATCAACATTGGGGGGGGCTGGGTTAGGCTGTTAGGTTATTCTGATATGCTTCAAGCAACATAAGTCATCCTCAATATACCACCATTGCAGAACATAAGAAGAGGAACCATCAGGGTGAAAAGAAGCCCACCAAAAAATGTTGACACCCTGAACCACGTTATAATAGACCAAGAAGTCTGTAGCGGCCAAACTGCCCGAGGATTTTGGAGCTGACAAATGTAAATATCGAAGTTTGAGGAGGTAGCCTTTCCATACAAAAGAAGAAACATGAGTGTTGAAATGAGAAAACCATTTCAGGGGCAACTGAACTACCAACATTGCCATGGGGTACAAAATACGAGGATGAATATTCATCTTCAGCACACTCACCAGGCCCCACAGTGTCAAAGGCAACCCAGACCATCTAGTTAAATCCGCCTTAATTACCTTAAGCAATCAGTAAAATTACACTGAATTGTCAAAGATGAAAAGGCAGTTACCTTAATTCCCAAATATGTCATTTTGTTAGGTGCCCAGCTAACCCCCAATGAAATAAAGTCAGTCTTAGGAACATAGACATTCAAAGGAAAAACTTTAGTTTTCTCAAGGTTTAGCTTATAAAAAGAAATAGCTCCTATACGCTGAATTTCAGCTGAATCAATTTTTATAAAAAAATCGAAGCTTTTACCAAATGCAACACAATATCATCATTTTAAACATTTATTTTGTAACAGGCAGAACCCAAAGAAACATCTTCAATAGAAGGATGAAACTTGACACATAATACTAAAGGTTCCAAATATACAGTAAATCAAATAAGAAGGAGGAGAGAGGGCAACCTTGATGAGTTTCATTCAAAAGGGAAAAACTAGAAGATAAAACTCGATTGCAGCAGGATTTATTTATTTAGTTTTTGTTAACTGGGTAGGTGCACTAGCCATGACATGACTATTTTCAGGCATGACCCGGGAGAGTACAACAATCAAAGACAGGTGCATAGCATGAGTACAATTAAATTATAATAGCATAGGTCAAAACAGTTAGTAGTAATGAATACATGCAGCAAGGACAATAACAATCAATGAAATTCACATAGAATTTTTAGACATAGAAAACCTACACAGTCAAGTAAGAAATACCACAACATAGCAGCAAAGAAATATTGTTCAAATTAGTCACAACAATGAAGATTCAAATAGGCAGCAAAACAAGGCAAGGGCAAATTCCTGACTGGGCAGGATGCATTATCATGGCCTCTGAAACAAGACTCAGGTGTGAGGGGGGTTGGGGTAGATTAGCTCTCAAGGAGATAGTAAGGGTAAGAAGTGCTATGAGGTAAGGAGGTTAAAGTTAGGCCAGGCAGCATCTGGCGGGTGAGTGGATTAGGGAGAATTAAAACAAGTGCAGAGATCAGCAAGGGATAGATGTAAGTGCAGCTCCTTTTTGAAGCTGTCATGGGATCCAGATATTTGAAGTGCTTGGTGGAGAGAGTTCCAAAGCTTAGAAGCAGACTGATTGAAAGCAACAGAGCCTTTTGATGTTTTACATCTAGGTACATTCTGTAGGGATTTATCTACTGATTGCAGTCTATAGGAGGAGGTTTGAGGTACCAGCAATGTTGCGAGTGCTGAAGGGGTCTGGTTTCTGAGTATAGAGTCAATCAGGGAGCCAAGAGAGTATGGACGGCAAGCTGAGGGGGATTACCAGCCCAGGTCCCTGTACAGTTGGCAGAGGTGCATAAGCCACGGTGATGAGGAGGCGTATAGACAGATATTATTATAAGTGATATCCCACTTATAAAGGATGGTTTTGTGTGTGGCAGCAAAGGTTGGCATGCCATAGGTGAGGGCAGGGAGTAATATGCCTCTGGCAATGGCAAGTTTAGCAGAGGGAGTCAACATGAAACTGGAGTTGTAAGCAACCTGTATATGCAGGTTGGAGTCCAGGGATTGGTACAGAAGAATTCCCAGGTACTTAAAAGATGTAACACATTATATTTGTGTGCCACTACGGTCTTGCACCAATAGGGGAGTTTGACATGTCCTAAGTTTAGGGGCAGAGCCAAGTAACATTACTTGGGTTTTCTTAGCATCAGGTACAAGCTTATGTGCAGAAAGCCAATTTTGGACATTTGTGAAATCTGAAGAAAGGGATGCATATATGCTGGTAACCTTATCAGAGCTTGAATAGAGTACAAGATCATCTGCATAGAGAATAGATGAGCATGAAAGAAAAACCTCATCTATGTTATTGATAAAAAGTGAGAAAAGAAGAGGCCCCAGAATAGAGCCCTGGGGAACCCCAATATTGATGGTAGCAGCATCAGATACAGAGGAGTTGAATTTCACAATTTGAGTTCTACTTGATAGATAGCGTCCATACCAGGCAACAACTGTGGGTAAAACGCACAGATTGCAAAGAGTGGAGAAGAGCAGGGGGTGATCAACAAGATCAAAGGCCTTTGTAAGGTCTATAAAAACTGCCCATCAGCTGGCCAGCATCCATACTGGTAAGCACATTGATAGTGAATTTGAGAAGCACTGTAGAGGTACTGTGACCTTTACTGAAGCCATGTTGTGTGTCAGAAAGAAGGCTATACTTTGTGAGGTAGTCAATGGTTTGATTTGCAACAAGTTTTTCCAAAATTTTACTTAGGACCAATAGGATGGCTATAGGCCTGTAGTTAGTAATCTCCTTGGTATCACCTTTTTTAAGGACCAGCGTTACACGAGCAATCTTCCAGAGGTCAGGAACTTGGCTATTAGAGAGAGACAAGGTGAAAATTCTAGCCAGAGGGGAGGCTATGTATGGTGCTGTTAGTTTCAGGAGCTGAGGCTCAAGTGTATCTGATCCAGAGCTAGTGTTGTCAGAGACAGTCCATAATAGTTTTAAGACCTCAGCCCTTGAGATTGCCTTGAAGTAGAATGGGAGACTTTTAGACATTTGTTGGGAAGGATAACTGGGGGTAGTGGACTGTGCTGATGTTGCAAGGAGAGAGGCTGCCTGGGGAGATGGGAAGGCAGAGATATATTGAGACAGGCATAAGAACATTTGATTGAAGGAATTAGCAATGGTGTTGGAGTCAATGCAATGTACTCCATTTACTACCATGTGACTGGTGCTAGTTGACTGGGATGCACCGAGAAAGGTTTTGACATGGGCCCAGAATTTCCTAGGGTCCCCAGTAGAGCCTAGCAGCAATTCTTTACAATAGGCACTCTTAGCTGTTCTGACCTGTTTTTTACAGAAGTTACACAGTGTTCTGTAGGTAGTATAGTCAGATTGTAGCCCTGAGGCTTTGTACTTTTTCCAGCATTTATCCCTAGAGCATAGATTTTTTAGCAAGTCTTTGTGAAGCCATCCCATTTGTTTACCCCTCACCCTACGTGTCACTTTGGGGACATGCTTGTTCTGGATGGCCAGGATTTCATTAAGGAAGATACTTCATGCAGACTCAACATTATGGGCAAGGTAAATACCAGACCAGTTTATTCTCGAGACATCATGACAAAAAGCCTCAATATCCAGGTTGGCAAAATTTATAAAAGTGACATAGCACAATGGAGGGGATGGAGCAGCCTCAGTACTCCAGATGCAGAAGATGGGGAATGATCAGTAGGCGAATCTGCCAAGATGCCTGCTTGGTGTACATGATCCAGACGGTTTACCACTACCCAGTCAATAAGGGAAGAGGATTTTAGTGAAGGAGTAACTCTGGTAGTCTCTGTTAGCAGCTGGTGGAGGTTATAATTTTGTACCAGAGAGAGCAGTGTTTTATGGGCAGTCCCTAGCAAATTTTGGTTAAGGTCACCCAGTATAATGACCTAATTATATTTGGAGTGCAAAGAGGTCTGATCAAATAAGTCTTGCAGACCTACAGTGCTCCCATTTGGGGGATTGTAGGTGCAGACAATGTGGAGTTTCTTGGCTCCCAGGGTGAGAGTAGCATGAAGGGATTCACAGAAGTAGTATGGCATGGACAGGGTGTTCATGATGTTTAGATGATCTTTATAGAACACGGCAACCCCTCTGCCACACTTTGAGGAGAGCCTATCCCTATGGATAAGGGAGTAGCTAGTCAGAGAGCATGCAGAGTCAGGGATAGTTGGCTTTAGCCACATTTTAGACAAACAGAGTACTTCAGGCTTGTAGACACCCACACAAGCCTCAAGATCACTGAAATTTGGAGAGAGACTTCTGATGTTCATATGGGCAATGAAAAGCCCTTTGCTAGAAATTGTGAAGATGTCAGCCAGGGAGAAGAGGGCAGATGGACCGGGGTTCATTTCGACATCCCCTGCAAGAAGGATAGCTAAGATGATGAGGAACCATAATTTTCAATAGCAAAACAGTAAAGGAACTGCTTGACTCAGCAGGCCTTTTTTAAGTGTGGTCACAGCATAAAAGGTACAGTCCATAGAGAATAGGAGGTGCTTAGAAGCAAACATAGGTTGAGATGCAGTAATTGGGTTAGATAAACTGAAATCAGCATGTAGGGTGTTTGAAGAACTCGAGGGATAGGATCCTGGGAAAGTTATAACAACCTAGTTAAGGCATAGTAGGAGTAGAAGTAATAGGAACATCTCAAACATGTAACGAAGAGCCATGTTTACACAAGTGAGTGTAATCATCACACAGAGGGTTAGGTAGAGGAGCAAAGATAGCCAAAGAGGAATTATGATATGGCTATAGAAATTTAGGCAGAGAGCTGAAAGACAACTGCCAGCCAATCCCAAGAGAGTAACTTGAAGCCTAGACCAATCAGCGATCAGGTGTCATAAGTTCAAAATCCTTTGTTGGCTGAGAGGTGGTTTTGGTGCTGAACATACCTGTGGAGCAACGCTTTGCAGCTGAACCAGTGAGGTGGTTCAAGGCTGCATTTCAGTGTGGCAAGCTTGGTCTGCAGCTTTCATTTCTGTTTCTGACCCTGCTCCACCAGCGTGGAATGGGAGTGGGCGCAGGCATTCAAGTCTTGCAGCCTTAGTGGATGAGCATGGTTTGGCCTGAGAAACAAGCATAAACACCCCAGGGATGGTCCTCAAAAAGAGAGGTATCACAGTCCACTGGAGCAGAAGAGGAAGGAGTAAATATTAAGTGTTTCCCCTTTAACAGAACAGACAGCTGTTGTAGCCCTCTAGTGGCTTTGTAGTACTGTATACTTTGCAAATGGGAAAGTAGACACAAAAAAAAAAAAAAAAAGAAGAAGAATGTCTTGCTTTACAAAGAAGGATAGTCCCAGGGTAAGCAGCACTGATAAATGTCTCTAATGAAGCAAGGTAAAATGGAGACCAGCAGGAAAGAAGTCAGTGAGGCTGAGATCCTCCAATCAGAGTGTTGGCACTGAAACTTCAGAATGTCCAAAAAACAATATATAGTAGCTAAAGCAAATAGACATCAGGAGTCAAAGAGAAGCCCAGAGTGTTCACATGAAGGCTGCTGCATACATTAACTGAATCAAAGTACAGTACATTGAGAAAGGGCATATTTAAGCAGAGGCAAAGCAGAGTGCTTCCACCACCCCAGGAGTGATGTTATTACACGATAACGCACACCCTGGAGTGCTTTATTGCAACTATACAATGGTTTGTTGTTATATACAGAATTTAAAGGATGTTTTTATTAGTGTGGAAAAATATTTCTTAAAAGAAAATGCAAGGAATGATACAAATCCAAAGCTACGGTGATGCTACTGTGTAATAACATCACTGTTTCAATAAGTCAGCGGGTCAATCAGCTTCTTACATTTTTCCTTGTCATTGTATAACTAAAAATAATGCCACCATCTGTATTACAGTTATCTATATGTTTTGCAATTTATTCTATGCACTGTTATAGCAATCAACTCAACAGAACCAGGCCATCATATACATGAAGGTACTGTACCCTAACTGAAAACACTGCTGAGACAACTATATGTTGTGACAATGTGGAAGATAAACACAATGTTGAGACAACTTTTTGAAGACATTTGATGTGTTTAATTGTTTTTTTTTTAGAGACTGATATACAGTTCACACGCAAAATTTATATAACATAAAAGTGCATATGCCCAAATGCCACATTTCATTACAAGCTATTCTCTTGAAGGAAGATATTACTATATAAGGCATTAAAATGGGCATCAGGTAAATGTAAACTGGGGTAGGTGTGTTACTGAGGATATTGCATAGATGATCTTTTATTGCTGCTCCATGGGATCAGCAATATTTGCATAAGCTGTGCCCAGTCCACATTTTACAGCTCTGGCCTGGGTCTGGTGATCTGGGTTTTACCCATACCCCACTGCATGTGGCTTAGTGATATACTGTACAGATGGCTACAAAGTCTAACTGATTGAAGGCTGAAGTTTTAAAAAATCATTATGTTTAAAATACCAAGACTCACTCTCCCCCCATCACAACTAATCCTATACCAAAGTCATGCTTAAATACTGGTGCTTCTACATCCATACCACTAAGCTTTTAATGCCAACATGCCACTTCTGCTGTTATGAGCTCCCCCATCCGTGAAGTCCCATTCCACTTGTGGCAACCCCCAACCCCAAAACCAGGTAATTTTCCAGGCAGCAGCTCTTTACACCATAAACTTTCTGTGGATCTAGTATAAAGGCAGACTCTTCCCACTAACCTATTATTATCCATTTGAGTGCTTAACTGGGCATCCAGGTATCTACCCAACCTATGATATTCCTGGTTAGGAATGTAGTGGGATGAAATGGGTGGGGTGGGTTTTACCTGTTTTTAAATTATGAGAGGACAAAGTGCTGGTTAGGGCAGCAATTTGTAATCCTTACAAGGTTAAGCAGAAGAGGTGGCCGAAGACACTCAGGAAAACCTCATTTTGGAGGCTAAATGTCTCCCTGCTACAAGATAAGGATATTCAAAAGCAAATAAAGGACCATCTAAAACAGGCAATCATAGATAATAATCTACAAGATGCAAATCTGGGGGGTTTATGGGACACAATGAAAGACGTGGTAAGGGGGAAAATAATAGAAATAGCCTCAAGACAGAAGAGGGAATGACTACACAAAATGAACTAGAAATGAAAATAAAAGACCTAGAAGCACAACAAGTCAGACTAGACAGACATTGCGAAATACAACTGGGAAAAGTAAAGAAAGAATCAAATCAAAAATTCTTGGTTATAAGATAGAACAAAATCTCAGATATTTAAGACAGATATTATGAAAGGGGCCCAAGGGCCTTGAGATTAGTTCCAGGAAGTGTTTAAACCATTCTACTTCTAATAGCTTTCTATGATGTCTGTAATCCGACACAGAATGACTCCCAGAAGATAATGAGTTAACTTTCTGTGGTCTCAATTAACTCCTCAAGCCAGAAGAAAAATAATGCTCTAAAGCTTCCTATATACTATACAGAGGCACTGAAACTGGAATAACAGGTTCCAAGGAGAATAAACTTAGCAGGAATGTTAGGGGGATGGCAGCTCTGATAGTTGTTCCAGTCTTTCTTTTCACTGATAGAAACTGAGCCAGGAAAAAAGTAAAATACATTTCATCACAGACTGTGTTTAACAAGTACATGAACCTGCATGATTTATCTGTAAAGACAATTAAAAATGTATTTCTAAATGCATTAATAACACCAATGCTTTCAAGGTTCGAAACTACTAAGAAGACAAACTATATATATATATATATATATATATATATATATATAGAGAGAGAGAGAGAGAGAGAGAGAGAGAATATGGTAAACAAATATTGTTAATCCCAAAAGCTGAATTTTGTTTTTAGTATATAAATGTTTAAGAAATACCTGAAAGCTAAGTCTTTCCTTTTGAGACACCAGGTGACTCTGATAATCATTTGTTCCAAGGGTTTTTAAGCCAGTTCTTGTACCACCCATTTAAGAAATAAAATAGTACCCTGCAACCATTGACTAACTTGAAAGCATATTTATTTGAGGGTGGAAAACATTTCTTGGAAGAGGGTAAGGCGGAGGAGACTATTTACGCCTACAGTCAGTTTCACGGACAGAAAACATGACATCACTCCTTTTGTACACGCAATACTCCTGTTGGCTCCTCTCACAGTCAAAAAAAGAAGAATTTCTTGCTTTACAAAAAAAAAAAGAAGAATTTCTTGCTTTACAAAAAAGGATAGTCCCAGGGTGAGCAGCATTGATAAATGTCTCTAATGAAGCAAGGTAAAATGGAGACCAGCAGAAAAGAAGTCAGTGAGGCTGAGATCCTCCAATCAGAGTGTTGGCACTGAAAATTCAGAATGTTCAAAGGCACCAAATACCAACATACCTGAGGGGGTATACGGCTTTTGGCTGTTTCTGTAGATTTCTGGCCCTGCAATGACCTGGAGTTCAGAGGATCCCAGCTGGCAATTTCAACAGGGGGAAAAAGCCTCCGGGTCTGCTGATTTGCAGTAGCAGAATCGTTGGTTGCTTCCCAGGACAGACTTGTAGCTTTTCCTCTGGCAGTGAGGTCTGAGCCCCAGGCTGACACAGCACACCTGAGGGGGTATACAGCTTTTGGCTGTTTCTGTAGATTTCTGGGCCCTGCAATGAACTGGAGTTTGGAGGATCCCAGGTAGCAGTTTCAGCAGGGGAAAAAAGACTCAGGGTCTGCTGATTTACAGTAGCAGAATTGTGGGTTGCTTCCCAGGCCGGGCTTGAAGCTTTTCCTCTGGCGGTGAGGTCCGAGCGCCGGGTGGGCATACAATAACTTAATCCATTTAATAAAAATATCTGGAAAACCATTTACTTGCAGAACTCAAAAAAGAAAAGGCCAAGAAACCATGTCAAAAGCTTTTTCTAGATCCAGGGATACAAGGGTCACAAGGACCTGACTCCCCCTGAACACAGAAATGATATGTTATGGCAAGCGTAAATGATCTAAAGACAGATGGCCCACCATGTACCCAACTTACTCTGGATCAAATAACTTGGACCAGACCTGCTGGAGATGAAGAGCTAAAGCCTTAGCCAAAAGCTTGAGATCCACAGTTAGTAGAGAAATTGGGTGATAATTAGAGACAGTGGTTGGGTCCCGGCCAGTCCTTAATATAACAGAAATAAAAGCCTCCTGAAAACTGACCTCTAGCTCACCCTCTTCCATATAAATGCAAAATAAACAGGGGAGAAGCTCATCAGAGAAGGTTTTATAAATAGAGGCTGTAAAACTATTGGGACCAGGAGCCTAATTAGAGGTCAAGGATTTTAAAGCAAGCTGAAGATCCACAAGTGTGAGAAGCTAGTCTAGAAGGAACTGGGTTGACTCCATTAGCTTAGGCAGGGGAACTTGAGATAAAAAAATCCATCAATACTAGCCTAACACCCAATGCCCCCAAGGTGTAAAGAGTGCTATAATAAAATTTAAATTCTTCAACAATCTGGTGGGCCTGTGTTAAAATCTCCTGGCTTTCTAGCTTATGAATGAACTTATTGGATCGGGCTGCTTCCTGCTGTTTAAGACACAAGGATAATAATTTCCTCGCCCACTCTCCAGAGGAAATGTAAGAGGTCTTAGTCTTAAATAAGGAAAACCTCAGCTTGAGCCCTGCTTAGTTCATGATATTTATCCCTTACAAAGTTAAGCCATAAATGAATTTGCTCAGAAGTGGAAGACTCAGCCTGGCATTCCAGGGAACTTATTTGAAGGAAAAGATCCTGGACTTCCACTTGGTTTTTCCACTTCCTAATGGTATCCAAACAAATAATTTTGCCATGAATAGTGGACCACAAAGTTGCTTCCCGGGCTACTGAACTTCAGTTTTCAAAAAATAAATGAACGGTATAGTCTTATAAATGAGAAGCCAGAGTGGGTTGAAGTAAAGAATCATATAGCCTCCAAGTCTTATCAGCCTCCACACTAAGGACCAGCATCAAAGAAAGATGTACCAGAGAGTGATCTGAGACCACACTAGGAAGGATCTTGGCCAATACCAAACCTGGCAGCAATGTTTGTGAGAAACAAAATCTAATCTAGAATAAGTCTGCTGGGAAGAAGTAAAAAAGTTATATTCCTGAGATGTAGAATGCAAAGTCCGCCAGTGTTCAACCAGAGCATAAGTAGCAATAAGTTCTCATAGGGCTCTTTGATTCAGGGTTATCTAAAAGGAATAACGGCCAGACTTGTCTAAGTCTTCATCCAAGGGAACATTCTAATCACCTGCTAATCTAACCGGCAAGTCTGGCCAAGTTGCAAGATGCAGGGACAAATTAACAAATACCTGGGGGCAGTCGAGATTAGGATCATAAAACAAAACCAAAAGAGAATCAGTGTGATCCAGTGTGCCCTTGACTGTAATAGATCTTCCAGAGGGATCTGAAATAACCTTGTGCAAAGAGAAATCAACTGATTTTGCTATAAGAAAAGCAACCCCAGCCCATGTTTTGTCCACTACTACCCCGTAAACTTGACCCACCCAATTATGATGAAGTAACATCAAATCTGCAGTAAGCAAGTGGGTCTCCTATAGAAAAAACAACTGAAGAATGATATCTCCAATGGTGTAATAAAACATGGGAACATTTCAAGGGAGAGTTGGCACCCTTAATATTCAAAGTAATAAAAGAGTGCTTTGACATAGGAATACCAATTAAAAACTAAAAAAAATAGAAACATCTAATAAGCTCCACACCATCCATGTCCCACGAATACTCACACAAAGAAAACTGGGAAAGACTGGAAAGCAAGAGACTGAAAATATAGAAAATGACCTTAAAAAGTGAAGGCAGAAAAAATGAATGAAAATTAAAACATCAATACTAAAAAGATTATTTTTACCCTGTACCACTCCCTCAACAGCTGTAAACTTAACCACAATGACAAAAAGAAATGTACCACAAATCCTCCCCAACCGTAGAACCCAATACCCCCCCAAAGTTGCGACCGGGTAAGAGTCAACATGGGGCTATCACATATACGTCCCAAGCCAAGGCCGCATGAGATAAGATGACATCCAACAATCCTCATAATTAAGTAGGACAAAAAGTAGATCACAAAAAACTTTTACCTGAGTTCAATATAACAACAACGAAAATTTAAAATAACTGTTCAACTGAATCACAGATCGGAAAGTAAAAAGATAACAGACCCCCCCTTTGCCAAAGTACAATATAAAAAGTCACCTGCCCAAAACTGATATGTCAAATACAAGAATCCAGCATAATAAAACAGGATTGTAATGATCATTATCAAAGATATAAAAAGTAATAATCATAAACAAAAGGAACCAAAAGCGTCATTACAGCTCTCCATAACTAAATAAGAAATAATAAAAACAATGATGAATAAGGGATCTAGAAGCTCAATAACCAGCAACAGAAATTACCTATATCAAACAAGTTACTTCTTCGAAACTGTATAATAACCAGGAAACTAAGAGTCTCGGTCCCCAATAAAAGGCATACAAAACAAAATTAGTATAACAAATTCTGACTGTAAAGTCTACTCATTTCAGTCCAAGGAGCCAGGTATAACAGTGTCCACTGTAAAAAGCAGCTGCAAACGCTCGCCAGAATATGGAACCATGGAAGCATTCCAGAATTGTCCACAACACAGTGAAGAAAGCATGCCGCCAAGCGTCAGAAACGAGAAACACTAAACATTAACCAAACTGCAGACTACTACAACAATACCAGGGGAGAGGCAAGGCACCCATCTGAAACTAATAATTCCAAATGCAGAGCAGAAAAGGGCTGTCATAGAGGAAAACAGTGCAGTACATATCCCCAAACAAGAACCCATTAGTCAAAAGTAAAATTGTCATCAGCACCTACACAAAGCAGTAAAATTTAGAACCAAACAGTAACATTATGAAACAAAGGCAGGGCTCTCACAATGCAACATTTAAAATGCCTCAGGAGTCCATCTTGTCCTGTGAAGTAGTCAAGCTAGAGGTAGCAAACAGTTCAGGTAGCAAAGCTGGAAGTCCCTGCCTAGCAGTCTCTGCTGAATCAAAGCTGAAGGACACTCTGGGAAGCAACACAACCAATCTAGCAGGGAACTGCATGCAAAACATGATGACTCCTTGGAGACGCTTCCATTTAAAATCAGTGTAGGTGCTGCACTTTTCTCGAACTAGCTGACTTAAATCATTAAAAATAAAGAATTTGTGGTTCTGCCAATACAGTGCCAGTTTAGAACAAGCTGCCTGCTGTATCTGAGCCTTGTCTTGAAAATTTAAAAGGTTGCATATAATGGCACAGAGATGTTTGTCAGACTGTGGAGCGGGTCAGAGGGAACAGTGCACTTGTTCAACTGCATAAGCTACACCCGAGACAAGGGCACCGGCCAGCTAACAAAACAGATTTCTGACAAAATAGACTGGATTTGATTCCTACCTGATGACCTCAAGGTAGCTGGTCAGTATGACAAGGTAGTGGGAAAGGCTAGTAGGATATCAAGGTGCTTGGGAGGGGGATTTCTAGTATGAGGAGGGAGGTGGTGCTGCTGCATAGTATCACTCATTGTAGAGGGCCCTCTGCAAGTACTGTGTCCATTACTGAAAGCTGAATCTCCACAAGTACATTGACAGGGCAGAGGCAATATAGAGGAGGGCAATCAAAATGCTGCATGGGTTGCACAGAAACCCATATAAGGAAAGGCTGCAGGAACTCAACATGTACTCCCTGGAGGAGAGGAGAGTAACAGGAGACGTAACTGAGACCTACAAGTACTTCAAAGGAATGAACTAGGTGCAGGTGGGGTGTCCAGAGAAACAAATGCAATAGAATATGGGGGCATTCAATGATGGTAAAAGGTGGGGGAGTTTAGGGGTGATGTGAGGAAACACTTCATCACAGAAAGGTTGGTGGATGACAGGAACAGCCTGCCAGAGGAGGTTGTGGGGGCAAAACCTGTAGGGAGCTTCAAGCAAGTGTTGGATTGGCACAGGAACAAATTGTGTAGAGGAAGGGGGGATGAAGGGATGCCAGTGACCTAATAGGGTCAGAGGTATCAGGATAGGCAAGGGAAATAGGGGCTCACTAGATGGTCCTATGAGCCTTTTTCTGCCAACAGAATCTATGTTTCTAAGGGAAATGGCATCAGGACTAGCTGAGCCATAGACCCAACTTTTTAGTAGCTCACTAGAGTACAGGGTAGTACCAGGAGATTGGAAAATTGCAGATGCAGTCCCAATACATAAGGGTGGGGCTAAGGAGGATCCAGGTGACTAAAGGCTGGCCATCCTTTTGTGTGCAAACTGATGGAAGCAATAGCGAAGGAAAACCTAGTGAAATATTTGGGGGAAAAATGGGTTGCAGGACATCAAACACAATTTTGTGACAGGAAGATAATGTCAGACAAACCTAATTGTATTTTTGGGCTGAACCACTTAGGTATTAGATGACAGGCAGGCAGTAGATTTGCTTTATTTTGACTACAGTAAATCATTTGACTCAGTGCCACATAAGACGCTGTTAAAAAAGGCGGAGGATCTAGGAGTGGAATGAAATTAGTCCGATAGGTGGAAAACCGGTTTGGAGGCAGACATCAGAAAGTGAATATCACTAGTGGGTGCTGCAAAGGTCAATCATGGGACCTGTACTATTTAACATATGTTTAGAAGTGATGTATGAGAGGGTAACCAGGGCAACGTGCCATTTTGCGAGCATCACAAACCTCTGTAGCAGGGTGGGCAGTGAGGAGGGGGTGAGGGAACTTCAAAAGGATGTAGAAAAGCTAGAAGGATGGGAAAAAATATGGCAGTTGAGGCTCAACACCAAGAAAAGTCATGGTTATGTATTTAGGAAATAAAATCCCTCATACAAAATACCAGATGGGAGGAACTCAACTAGCAACTATAATAAAGGAGAGGGATTTGGGAGTTGTCATAAGTGATTTATTCAAGCAAACAAGCCAGTGTGAAAACTGTTTACAGTAAAGCATCAGGGATGCTGGGGTATCTTAGAAAGGGTTTTGATAATTTATTTATTTAAGTAAATCAGATAATACTTTGAGCATCAAATGCTCATTTACAAATATTCTTTGTCAGTTACATAGGTGCAGCAGTACAGGCTATATATATAGTAAAGTGCAGATTACAATATAACTAGCATGGGTAAACACAGAAGGTAACATTAGTTTGTCAACAAGCCAAGGTTTATTTGAGAGATTCCTGATTAGTTTTAAGAGGTTAACAGTTCAGGG
The DNA here is from genome assembly GCA_016271365.2 of Neoceratodus forsteri. Lineage (NCBI taxonomy): Eukaryota > Metazoa > Chordata > Ceratodontiformes > Ceratodontidae > Neoceratodus > Neoceratodus forsteri. The sequence goes on along the minus strand of CM028134.1, from coordinate 309,589,668 downwards.
TAAGATTCAGAGGGTAGATTACCAGAGGGCTAACAGGCAAAATGAGTAGCAGTCATGTAGGCATTATCAGGGAACACAGGACTAGGCATGCAGTGCATAAGCCAACAGTTCTGCTACATTGAAGCAGGGAGATGAGATTGATAAGGGCAGCTACAGTACATTGGCAAGACAAGAGTGTCTTCTGTAGTATTCTTTTGAATTGTCAAATTTTTGACAGCACATGGTGAGGCATATCAAGATGCAGATCATTTAACCAGTAGGGGGCCCTGATCACAAAGGAGCACATGTCCTGGCTAGTTCTGCAACAAGGGACAGAGAGGTAACCGTGGGTCGAGAGCCTGGTGCCATATGCATTTTGTGAGGGTGTTAGGAGGGTTTGTATCCTGGGGAGGTAAGTCCCAGGAGTGCTTTTGCTCCCATTAGGCAGGTCTGGTATTTTACCCTGCTAGTAAGGGGTAACCAGTTTTTGAGAGTATAAAGTGTGCAGGTGTGGGTGGTTTTTGGCTGATCCAGTAACAAAGTGGCTTGCTTTGTTCAGGGCCATCTTGACTCTATGTAGGACTGTTTCAGAGGCAGCCCATAGACCAGGATACCATAATCAATCATTGGGAGGATGAAGATCTTTGAAAAAGATATGAGAAAATTATTCATTGAAAGGGTGGTGGAGTTGTGAAATGAACTGCCAACTGATGTAGTAGATGCAAGATTTCTGAATGAATTAAAACATAGTTGTGAAAGAAGTACGAGAATTTTATACTAAAATGTGAGATACAGAAAGAATGTATACAGAAGGTGGGGTGGGAGAAAGAGGGGATGAACACACCATGACATTAGGGTAGTCATAAATATGGGCAGACTAGATGGACCATTGGTCTTTTTCTGCCATCATTATCTATGTATCTATGTACTCTGAGGGGCACAGTGCCCACTCAAGGGCTGGAATGCATACCCTAGGGCCAGCATGCCCACCTTGGAGTCTGGAATGCCTGACCTGAGGGGAAGAATGACAACCCAAGGGATGAAATGAATACTTTTGTATGATGACCCACCCACTACTGTATCAACCTTTGGCCACAGGTGGGACCATTCCACAGAGAGATAGGTGACATCAAGGATTCTTTGTTCTTTCCCATGTGACAACCCTTTCCCAATTGGATACTACCTAAGTACAGTACCTTACTTCCCCATCTGGAGTAGCTAAGAGCTGCCAAGAGTAGGGAAATCTGCACCAGACTAAACTGGAGACCTTCAGGAATATGAACCAGTGGTACTGCAAGTAAGAAGTCTGACATTCGGGTCGATGAGCAAAAAGGTAAAAGTTTACTGAAAATGTTAGAGAAATTCTTGCAATCTTGTATTTGATCCTGTTTGTAACTACACCATTTACTTTTGACACCTCGAACAGCTCCTTCAAAATTTTGTACCCAAACTTCTTCTGGCACTTGAGTTTGGTGTAATGTACGTTCAAAATTCTTAAGAAATTTGGAAGCATCCTCCTTCCTCTCTCGACTAAATACAGGAAGATTTCCACCAATCTATGGTGCAACTATAAGAATTACAGGCATCATAGCTCTCTCACAACTTTTTGACAGGTTTGGCCTTCCTTGCGGAGTTTCTTGGCCTTCACTCATCCTCGTTGAAGTCTCATGTAGTTCGCGTTGTCTGGTTGCACTATCATTCAGCATACTTTCTCTCCTTTCTGTCATACTATTTAAATTCTGCAGGGTATTCATGACCATGTCCATGAATACTTCCAGCTTTTGCTCCATACACGTTTCTAGCTAACAGGTCATTCTTCTTTCCACTTCATCAGCATCAAATGACCTTGTTTCCATAGGCACTTCTCTGGTAAAACTTCTACAAAGTCCTACAGGCGTAGTTATTCTCTCTGCTATAGGCAATTCACTGGTTCTCATATTAAATTCTGGTGCTTCCATGGAAGGAAAATTCACTCCAACTCCCACAACTGGATCTAGACTGTGTGTCCCCCCTATATCTCTAGGTCCCTCACACTCAACCACCATTCCTAAGAGTCTTGAATCCATATCTTCTTCTCACAACCAATGCCAAAGCCAACTTTACAGTAGCTAAGGCCTAGCAAAGTAGAGCCAACTCCACTACAACCTTTGAACTCACAGGTGATTTTGCAAGAAATACACCCCTTTAGTGTATAGTGTAACACTAAGGTTCCTGAGACAGAAAAAATGTCATGGTCTCCTGCTGAATTCAAAACAAACAGCAATTTAGAGTATTCCATTGTTAAGCGTAACCTGGAATTGGTCAGTCTTGTTATTGTGTTAACCTCACACAAAGCAATAGAAACTATTCACAGTGCAGTCACACATTTGGGAGCCACTTTTATGATAACTCACCCACTACTGTATCAACCTCTGACCACAGGTGGGACCATTCTACATAGAGATACAGTAGGTGACATCAAGGATTCTTTGTTCCTTCCCCTATGACAACCCTTTTCTAGCCGGGTACTACCTGAGTACAGTACCTTACCTTCCCAACTGGAATAGCTAAGAGGTGCCAAGAGTAAGGAAATCTGCACTGGACTGGAGACCTTCAGGAATATGAGCCAATGATACTGCAAGTAGGAGTCTGACACTTGGGTAGATGAGCAAAAAGGTAAAAGTTTACTGAAAATGTTAGAGAAATTCTTTCAATTATAGCAATGAATGGCACAGTTTGAAAACAGACAAACACAATTCATAAGCATCAATCACTTTTTCTTATACTCTGTATATCCCAGAAGGGTACCTCCACCTCACAATTCACTTTGAAATTACCCCTGGATACTGCAGGCACTCACCTCCCACCTGCCCTCCAGATATCACACTTTCCCAGGATAAACACCCACCTAGGCCTTCCTCCCAGATCTTTCTGTACTGCAGACCTAAGGCAATCATTGACTACTGGATCCACCTCTGAGCAGTCAGTCCACCTACCTGTTCTGCCAGACACCCTCACTGGTATCTAATTACTGTGTACACTGTACTTTAGAACAAGGCAATCAGTAACTACTGGGCCATACCTCTGATCAGTCAGTTCACTGAATCCTTCTTCCAGATACCACCTGGTATCCAAATACTGTGACCTTGAGTGTGCACAGTGACTACTAGACCTACCTACCTCAGTCAGCCCACTGAGCCCTTCTGCCAGATACCCCCTGGTATCCAAATCTATTCACTTTACTGTATGTTATGCTCTAAAAATAATTTAAATCAGTTAATATTTTCACACATTCATTTCTAGACACATTAGAACTAACTAACAACATTAAACAATGTTGCATACTGGTACATTAAAAGTTGTGACAGAATCCCCCTTTAGTCCCTTCAGATTCAGTCCTTCACTTTGACAGAGTCTCTTAAAATCAGAAGGATTGAGGTAAACCTCCATAAAACAGTGTCACTGTGGCTTTTAAAATAGTTCTCAGTTTGTATAAACAAGGTTTTTACTATACCACACTTCTTTGGAAATACTGGAGAAATTCTACAGAGATGGTGCAGCTTGGTGTAGTCAGAGGGTCCTCTTTTGAGTCAGCAGGTTACAGGTGTGTTGAGGAGAATGATGATTTCTTCAGATTTGTAGATTCTTCTCTGGGAGGAAACTGGCTGCACAGGAACAACAGGCACTTGAAGCAACAGGCTGTCTACACTAGGCCCTGTTCTTACTTACTGCCATACACTGTCCCTGTTCTGGGATATAGATGATCCCCTATCCTTACACTGCAATTAAACTAAACGGGTTCTGTCAGGCTTTTTTTCTTAAGTAGGCCTCTTCAGACAGACACTGTTTGGAATGGGCACCTTCCTTGCTGGTTGATCTCCCTGCTCAGACTGATTGCACACTTGTGCAGTTTTTTTATAGTCAAAATCTCATTAACATATTTAAATCTGTGGTCACTGAGTGGACACTGACCTGTCCAGCAGTTCAGCACCAATCAAATGCCTCCCTGAGCATAAGCCACAATGGAATTTTCAATTTTGAAGCTCAACTGCTTTCCTGAACTTTCTAAGCTTCTCCTTGTTTTTTTCTACTTTTGGTCATTTTAAAATGCAACTTCTTTGTCACTCAAAATGAACATTTTATCAAGGGTCAAGCACTTTCCCACTATAATGGTTGGACAACTGACTTTCTAAGCTTTCTGCTGATTTTTTTCTGTTTACAATACCCTTTAGGAAAGCAGAGTCACTAGGACTTCTATTATTTTAACAATAAACCATTTAAATAATGACTTCAGAACAATTTCCTATGCTTTTTTCTGTCAAAATAGTCATTTCCCCTTTAATTGTGCTGATCACAAGTTTTTTTCTCTCAGACATTAGTTATGCATTTTCCCACACTAATCTCCAGCTGTAGTGTAACTGCCTGCATGGATTAGCTTCACCAAGGACCACTCTCCCATAAAAGGTTAACAACTACTTTATTTTATATTCTACACAGTTCAAACTGTTTTCTCATCTGTAGGACACTATTCTGAATATACATGCCAAGTTTGGTTCAGTTTCATTAAAATTCAGCTTGGTAGTGTGTTACTGAATATATAAAATGTGTTCTGACTTTGTGCTTCATGTTCTGGCTGTCTTTATGTTTAAAATACTCCATTTTGGATAATGTATATACTGTATTTGTAGGCAATCAATGTTTGTGTGCTGTGCCCAGGACTCCTCTAGCACCTGCATGCCCTTTCATTATTTATTTAATTATTGTTAATGTGTTTTTGATGTATGTGAAGTTATGAGCTCCCATGCCCAATCACACCACTTTCAGTGCACAAAATGGCTCCTGTAAGCTTTTATTTATACTGTTGCGCATTTACCGCTGTGGAGACTCTGTGAGCCCCATTTCTCAGACTGTGCTCTTCTATTATATATTTTATTTATTTCTGACAGCCAGTCCCTGATGCCCACATTCCCTGGTGCTTTTTGCCTTGCCAACTACATGTGAGGGAATTTTTTTATCTGGTTGATCCTGCCATGAGAGGAATGCATTATGCTGCTACCTCTCAGCACTTTGTGAAGCAAGACACCTCTGCTAGGCCGAAGCCTGCTCTCCGTACAGCTGCAGAGTGAGGTGGCTGCCCAAGGCAAGCCTAGGATTCCTTATTTGAGCACACCATGCTCTGCTGTGGGACTGACGCTCGGTCTCTAACTCTCCACTCTCTTTCAGTTTTTGGTGCCAGTAGCAACCACAGCTGCCACTCTGCATTCACTTATTTACTTTCAGAGCAGCAAGATTTTCTTTTTCAGGAGTGATTGTGTACTAAATACACACAATTACTAAAAATCATCACAGGCAACTCAGGCAGTCCAATTTTACACTGGCTGTCCATTGCTTGTGTTACTAGCCAGGGTAATCCTTTTACTAGCCCACTGCCATACAGATTCTCTGTTTTACCATTAAAAATATTATAATGCCAATCACTATATTTTGTGTAACAAAATGCATGTGTGTGTGAAACAGCAGTCAAGAGTCCTTTCCTCTCCCCCCCTGCACTGCATTCCACTGCCACAATTAATAATATGCTCACAGCGTATCTGACAATCAAACTCATTTGAAACTGCTACTCTTTTATATATGACAATTATCGAAGCTTAGTCTAATCTTTTTAGTGCTGTTGGGACTGTCCCACATATCTTTGGCAGCTCCTACCTATTCTGGGGTTTGAACCTACGTCCTTAATCAGCAGCTGATGACTTCAGGAGAACTTTAACAAAACATAATATTTAGACACTGTTTGGCTTGTATTTCACATTAGTTCTGTATTCCTCCTCCCTATTACTTATTAATGGTGTAATCTGAAATAAATCAGGATCTTTGCTCCTGAAGAGTTCATCTATTCCTGTTGCTTTCTCTCTACCTGAGGTTATAATGCAGTCATTGTGACATAGCAGTTACTCCCATGGCAACAGATTGTGATGTCATAACATTGGATTATAACTTGAAGTAGGGAGTAAACTAAAGGCAGATGAACTCCAAGGTATAAAGATCATGTATTAATGTACATTTCCTCAGAAAAAAATAATGGGGAGGAGAAATATATAGAATGTATATGGATTGCAATCTAAATTGTACCTAAATATCATGTTTTTCAAAGTTTTCTTTGAGGTGTCAGCAACCCCTTAACTACAGATGTTATGACTACAATGAAACTAATAGGCTGTCCCTAGTCTCTTGGTGGAACAGGCTATCTGAGGCTGTTATACTTGTATATAAAAAATTAAACATCTGTATCATGCCATATAGATTTTTCAAACAGTGCAATGTCATTGCTGACTACTTGTAAGAAAAGACAGCAGGTGGGGATAGCAAAGCAATAACTGGGGACAAAGAATCAGGTAGGGAAGGGTTAAAATGAAGGATGCAGTGTACAGAACTGCATAACAGAATAATTTGGGCTGAGGGGACCACTGGATACCTGGAATGTGTGGTACTTGCTGGGCAGATGAAAGATGATTGCATTATCATTGAGGTGGCTTGAGTACCAAAGAAATATATAGTCAATTATTCATGAAGCAGACCTAGAAAGAAAGTGTCACGGGGTTAGAGTACTTCTAGACATCAAACAAAGAAAGGCTGCTCTGAACTGGTGGTGCACACAGCAAACTATGTCAATCAGCAAGCAAAAAAGCTGGCTAAACATCACATTCCCCCATAAAGCAGAAAAGTCAGTAGCTGCAAGGTAAAAATGAAAGTTTATTACAAGTACAAACACAGCAAACTTTCTCCATGGTCTGGACCTTAAAAAGATGTGCAATAACAAGGGGGCACACCTTTGAAGACTGAGGGGAGATGGCTCAGGGGCAATGTGAGGAAATATTTTTTCATGGAGAGGGTGGTGGTTGCATGGAACAACCTTCCTGAGGAGGTCGTGGGGTCAAAAACAGTGAGGGAGTTCAAGAATGCATGGGACACACATAAGGCAATTCTGGTGGGGGTTAGGAAGAAGTAGGCTGTTGGTTAACTAGAATCTGCAGCTTATCCAATAGGTAGGGAAATGTGCAGACTGAATGGGCCAAGCAGTCCATATCTGCCATCAAAGTCTATGTTTCTATGTTTAACCCAGGAACTTTGGGCTTTGTCAGGGGGATCCCTTGACAAAGCCCACAGTATCTGGCTGAAACATAGGGTCAATTTTGCTGTTCTATATTGTCTCTAATGGGTAAATTGTGTATATGGCTTTTGTTGGAATCTGTTGGTGTCCTACTCACCCCGGGGGTACTTTAACCTAAATAGTTATAAGTTGTATTATGACCGTCCATACCCCCCGGACTATGTTACTATTTTCCTATATGTGGTCACGCTGTACTTACTCTCTACTGTAAAAAAAAAAAAAAAAAAAAAAAATGTCTGTATCCCTATGTTGTATGTTGTACTCTCCCGGGTCGTTCCTGAAAATAGGCATAATACTTGTCTAGTGTACTTACCCAGTAACCAAAAGCTAAAATAAAAAAAATAAAAGAGTCAGGCTGTGGAGTCTGTTTGTTGTGTTTTCACATGGAATGAACTCCAAAGGTGGAGCAACAGAGGATGACACCAAGAGGAAGTTGGCTACTATTCTACCGAGGAGTGATTTGTGCCAAAACAGGGACCAGTTGGGGAGGTGGTTAAACTGGAACTAGACAATAGTCTTGTATTGTAACTTATACTAGGACCGAGGTGAAAAAGAAGCGAACACTGGCACCAAGGAACAGCTCTATTTATTTTTCAATAAGGCTGAGGCTGGCCAGGGAAGGCTTCCAATGTTTTAACAATGTGCTATAATTAGTACATTATTAAAACATGATTACTGAAAGCATTAACTAGTGATGTACTGCCAGCCTTTTGGCACTTCTGAGAATCATTGACTATACCAATGCACACTCTGGGCCCTGAGCTCCAAAGATATCTAGGTCCTATGGACCTGATACACAGTGTGTTGGGCCAGGAAATGCACATCTCCTGTAGATGCACAAATGTTGCACATCTGCTCTGCACCTCTCACCAGGGTCATGAGTGTGGGCATCCATACAACTATGCAGCTGGGCAGGGGTGGTGAGTGGGTGTGCCCACGGATGGTTGGTGAAATGTGGTATGCTCAATGCCTTTAACACCCCACCAGGCAAGTGTGGGGGGGGGCTTCCCCTTATACCAACCAGAGGGCTTCTATAACAGCTGTGTACCCCCTAACCATTGGACACAGGGCAACATGGTGCCCTGCAGCAACAGATCCTCAATTCCACAGAGGGTTAGGGGGTGGTTACGTGCTGTGGGGCATCAACATCCAATCAAGGTGAATTTAATGTGGGCTGTTGTGGACATAGCCAGCACATGTGGTCCACCATGTCTTATGAGCCCTCATTCCTGCAAAGCAGGGCATCCATTGTGAGGACCAGCCAGGGCTTCCAATTGGAAGCCCCCAGTCTGGCTCCTGGTCCAGTCCATATCTGTCCCCACCCCCACACCGGCCAGCCCTGCCACTTGTGAGGGCCTACCCACCTGCGCATCGGGCTGGCTGGGGTCATGCAATGCACAGGGATGGCTAGGCAGTACAGAATTTCACAGCCCAGTATGTGATCCTACCAGCATATACTGTACTGGGATTTTTATTGAACAGGGCCATCTGTGCATACATTTGCATAGGTTTATGGTATTAGTCATTGCTTTCATGTTAACAGATTAGCACTGCACTATGTGTGCTTTTCAGTGTATCAGTAGCTACACTAACAGGCTCTCAGTCATGCTGTTCGCACCTAGTGTAGCACTAATCCTGTTAGCACGGTGTTCAATGGTTGAATATCTGGCTCTATGTATGTAAATAAAAAATGTGAATAGCATAAATGTGGGTACTTGTATGATGAATCGCAATGATTTTAGCAACAAACATTTGCTGCAATAGATGACAAATACTCAGGTAGCACCCCTTCCTACTATATATTTTAGCCTTTCAAAACTTTTTGAAAAAAGTGATATTTTAAAACTTTCCTCAGTTTTGGAAGAGGTGAATAATACATCTTTTTTTTTTTTTTTTTTTTTTTACACAACAGTCTGGTGTGCATCTGCATGGAGCTTAAACACATAGAAAAGAGAAAGAAATAAGTGCTTTAGCTGAGATATGAAACCCAGGTGGCCTGGAATACCATTCTGTTGTGCTATAAGCTGCACCACCAAGGCAACTAGAAATCCGGGACTCCCACAAACACCTTACTCTTTCCCTAATGCACAAACTAATGCTGCACAGATGATTACATTTCAATTTACAATGGTGTGGTGTGCTTATATATGGAACCCCCCCAAAAACTGGAGAAAGAAATACAGTAAGTGATTAAGCTGGTATTTGAACTCAACAGAGTACAAAAGAATACCTTTCTGTTGGGCTACCAGCTGCACCACTAAGGAAACTGGAAACCTGGAACTCCCAGAACCACCTCATCTTTTTGTGGTGCAGAACCTTTTTATTCAACAGGATTCTAGTCACTGTGCCTACATGCTGTGGGTATGTAGTGTATAAGAATAATTAAGTGCAAATGCCATGCAGTGGGTGTCTTTCTGGATGATGACAGCATGTAATATGGGGGCACACACCCTTTCTGCACCCAATCCACTTTCTGTCAGTGGATCTGTGCACAGATGAACTGGGGGTGTGGCCGGGGGAGGTGGTAATGCACTCCATGCCATGCATGAACACACAAATTGCTGAGGGAGGGGGCATAGGCTATGCAATCAGGAACACAGCTGTAGCTGCTGCACACCCCCACCATCACCAACCTGCCAGCCGCAGTGAGGCAAGTGACCCAGATGTCATGTTGCCCCAGCCTTCTGGACATGCAGAGGGGGCTAGGGCAATCATTAGGGAACTTGCCTGGACTTTACTGATTTCCGGGACCCACCATGTCCAACAATCCACAGCTCTGCATGGAGCAGGGGATCAACTCTGCCACCAGGGTGGGCATCTGATTGGATTCCACCTGTGTCTTCTGGTCCATCACTCATGCACTAATGAACTGGCAGGGTGGGGCCACAGATAGACAGTCAGCCTCTGTGCAGGCTGCACCTCATGCACCTGTCAGTAGGTGGATAGGAGCATGGGCCATGTATGTGCCTGTCATATGTACCTGGCCCACATTGGTGCATAGAGCCCGTGGTGCATTCCATATATATATATCTATAGTATATATATATATATATTAGAGGCAAAAAACTCAGTTTAGTGCATCAGTTAGGGTTGTTCCACAGCGACAACAGTGAGGAAATTCAGTGTTAGGGTTGAAAACCCCCCTTGGATACCCTCAGCCCACCCCCCCAACCAGCATTGGGGTGCACACTGGGGTCATTGGCCCTAACTCTCACTTCATCACATGTGTAAAGAAGCAGAGGTATAGGAGAATGGAGTGAGAGTTAAGACCCCAATGCGCACCCCAATGCTGGTTGGGGGGTGGGCTGGAGGGTCTAAGGGGGGGTTTTCAACCCTAACACTGAATTTCCCCACGTTTGTCACTGTGGAACAACCCTAACTGATGCATTAAATGGAGTTTTTTGCCTCTAATTTCCCTTCTTTTTGAGAATGATATCGAGAAGCAGTGAATGTAATGCGGCTGTGGGAGCGTGGGGCCCTCTGGGCCCCGCGCTCCCACCACGTCATGCGGTGGTGGGAGCACGGGGCCCAAACCACATGATGTCTTGTGACATAGTAACAGGAACAGCAATGCAAACAGAAGCACTAACAGTGGCGCACATGGTAATGCAAGCACGAATGAGAACAGAAAGGGTAATGCACATGGTGGCGTAGATGGGAACGGTGCGCTACGTGATGTCTTGTCACATAGTAACATGGTGCCCGAAAACGCAAATGGTAATGGGCATAGTGACGCAAAGTGAAACAGAAAGAGAAACAGTACTGTAGACAGAAATGGTAAAAATAATGGAAGCAAAGCGCAAATGAAAATGCAAAGGATAACGCACATGGTGGTGTAACGGACGTAAGTAAATGGAGTACGGAACCACAAGTGGAAAGGGCAACGGTAACAGTAATGGAAGTGTCACAGGCTGGTTTTCCCAAAAGCTTCATAGAGAAAGACAGTGAGTACAAAGAATGTATGCATAATAATGGGTCTCGGAGCAGAAAATGAGGAGTTGGAATACTAAATTGCTTAAATCTCAGGAACCGTATGACGTAGAAAAAAAATGAAAAAGTCATATGATTTATGACTTTCCTGGCTAGTTTTGTACTTAGCGCCTGTTTGGGGGCTAAGAACTTTTCTGACAAAAAGTCTGTATCTCGCACCGTTTCTGAGATACGGGCCCTGAAAGGTGCAGCGAACACCGTAATGTTATCCTATGGGGAAAAAAAGAGAAGTTCAGAGTGCCATAATTTTGGCTCTCTGTAATATTTTTTCACCAAACCACTAAAAGGCACATCTGTGGGATGTTGGCTATCTTCCCTTCAAATTTCAGCCCAAAAGACAGAAACGTTATTTTGCAGCAGGGTGCCAAAGGATTGCTGCAATGCGTCAGACGCCGTAATGTAATCCTATGGGGAAAAAGCATCAATTTTGGAGTGCCGTAACTTTGCCTCCATGTAATATTTTGTCAATGAAATACTGAAAGGCACATCTGTGAGATGTCGGATACATTCCCTTCAAATTTCAGCCCAAAACACCAAATTGTTCTTTTGCAGCGGGGTGCCAAAGAATTGCTGTCATTTTCCCACAGCCTAGAAAAGTACTGTTGCAGTTTGTGAAAGCTTTCACAAATTCATTCGACAGTGTTGCAAGTGCGAAAGTACTTTGCGAAAGTATAAAGACATGGCTAGCATCCTCAGGGTCCTACTAGGTGAATACAAAAATAATTAGGTTGCTAGAGGGTCCCAAATTTAAATGCCAAGCATTTTTCTGATTACTAACTGAAAACAAAATGGCGGATTTGCGACAGTAAAATGGCCATTTGCAAAAGTAAAAACTGCATTTGCGACACTGTCAAACTTTTTGTTAACTTTTCCCATTGACTTATAATGGGAACTTGTTTTTTGAATAACTTTTGAACCGTTTAATATTTTTTCACAAAATCTTCGAAAGGCACATCGGGGACTCCAGCTGCACGTTCCCTGAAAATTTGGGACTGGTCGCGCAAACCATGCGACCTGTAGGTGCGACCGTAGAATTCCAAAAAAAGCGTAAACGCATGCGCAGATCACGCTTAATAACTCTGCAGCCATATATCCCATCGATATGCAACTTGGCAGATCCCAAGGCACAAGAGTCTTGATCATGTATTCTAAATTTCAGGTAAATCCGTCAAACGGTTGCAAAGTTATTAAGGTACAAATTTTGGGGGTTTAACATGTAAATGGCTCCTCAACCCTAACTATGGTAGCACTACCGTGCTACCATAATATATATATATGTATATATGTGTGTGTGTGTGTGTATGTATATATATATATATATATATATATAAATAATGGTAGCACAGTAGTGTTACCATAGTTGGGGTTGAGTAGCACTTTTAAGGTTAAAGGGCAAAACTTTGCACCTTAATAACTTTGCCACCGTTCAATGGATTTGCCTGGAATTTGGTATTCACGGTTGGGCGTGGTAGATCTAGGGATCTGCCAGATTTAGTATTTTGGAGTTAAACACCCCATAAATATGTTTTTCAAATTTCTGGGAACAGTAGTGTCACAAAGCAATGTCGCACCTGCGTAATTTTCGCAAATTTTTACGAAAGGTGTTACAAATTGTAAAAGTACTTTTCCAGACTATGGCCAAAATGACAGGAATTCTTTGCCACCCTGCTGCAAAAGAACGGTTTAGTCTTTTGGGCTGAAATTTGGAGGGAACACAGCCAACATCTCACAGATGTACCTTTTCATGGTTTGGTGAAACAATATTGCACGGTTGCCAAGTTACGGTACTCCGAAGTTGACTGTTTTTCCCATAGACTAACATGGTGGCGTCCGACATTCATTTTGGGGCTCATATCTTGAAAATGGTGCTAGATACAGAAAAATCATGAGTCATGTGAAATTTTTTTTTCCTACGGTGTACAGTTACTGAGATATAAGCAATTTAGTATCCCAAAACCTCATTTTCGGCTCCGAGGCCCATTATTATGCATACATTCTTTGTACACACTGTGTTTCTCTATACAGCTGTTGGTGAAAAACAGGGTATGAGTTTCTGTTAATGTTACAGTTACTGTTTCCGCTTGCATTTACATACCTGTTTGCGTTACCCTTCCCGTGTATGCAACCGTGTGCATTACCCTTTGCGTTCTCATTTGCGTTTGCATTACTGTTACCATTTGCGTTTCCACTACTGCTTGTGTTTGCGTTTCGGTTTGTGTCACCATTTGCATTGCCATTTGCATTTACGGCAGCCCTTTCATTTGCATTTGCGTTTGTCTTTCATTTTGTGTCTTCGTTGTTGTTACTGTTACCATTTACATTTCAGTGCATTGGGGCAGAAGTTTGACGTCTTTGCAGAATATTTAAAATAGCAAATGGGGAGAGGGGTGCAGCACCCCATACATCGAATGGGAAGAACACCCCCCCCCAGCTAGTGGTCAAACAGGGATTCGGCATGTTTGCAGTTCATTTGCATCACCAGGTAAGAAAAAAGGTTTGTCTCCCCATACGACGCACAGGGGTAATGACAAACCTCACCCAACAACTAACACACCAAAATCTGGCCAATGGAAAATCATGTACACAAATGCTCACAGCCTGGGAAATAAGATCCAAGACCTGCAGGCAATAATGTCAGAGGCTAAACTGGACACAGTAGCAATTAGTGAGACATGGTTTACCAGTAACCACACTTGGGAGACTTCAGTATCTGGCTATGTATTGTTCAGAAGAGACCGAGGTGCAAAAGGGGAGGAGTGGCCCTGTATGTCAATGAAAATATCAAAGCTACAGAAATTCAGAATACACATAAGGAGCCAGAAGAACTGTGGGTCACCCTGGAAACAGGAAATGGGACAGCCATAAGAACTGGGGTTGTCTACAGGCCCCCAAACCAGGGGGAGGACATAGACACATTACTGTTAGAAGATATACAAAACATGACAGCTAAAGGGGAGGTTCTGATAATAGGAGACTTCAACATGCCGGATACAGATTGGTCAATACCAGCGGGAACATCTGCCAGAACTAGACACATAGTGGATTCCCTGCAGGGGGAGGGTCTCAAACAACTGGTACAGCAACCCACAAGAGACACAGCTATCCTAGATCTAGTACTGACTAACAAGGAAGGGATAACAGATCTCCAGGTAGAAGGTCACCTGGGGGTCAGTGACCATCACATGGTATGGTTCAATTTGGCTACTACATCTAAATCATCCCATCTCATTCCAAGGCAAAAATATGGGACTTCAGAGGAGCTGACTTTGATAAGATGGCCAACAGAGTTAAGCTAGCCCTGGCAAAAAGAAACACAGGTGAGGGGGTACAGGCAAAGTGGGCAAGCATTAAGGATGCAATACTTGAAGCAACATCCCATTGTGTTAGACAGAAAAGGAAGTACAAAAGAAGAAGGAAACCACTTTGGTTCTCAAATAAAAGTAGCAGAAAAGGTCAGAGCCAAAAGGCTGGCCTTCAGGAAATATAAGGGAACACAGCGGGATGAAGATAGGGAGGCATACCAAACTGCCCTAAGGGAAGCAGGGAAGGCAGTAAGGCAGGCAAAGTCCCAAACTGAGGAAACACTAGCACGAACAGTAAAAGAAGGTGACAAGACTTTCTATAGATACATTAGTGAAAGGAGAAAGTCCAGAGGAGGTATTGCTAAGCTTAATGGAGAAAAGGGAGCATGTGAGGAGGAGGACCCTGTAAAGGCATCTATCCTAAATAGATACTTTTGCTCAGTATTTACTGAAGAGAAGGTAGGGCTGGGCCCACAGCTCAGCATCATGGACACAGGGGGGAGGGAGGTGAGCACTACTCCCTTCACAAAAGAAAGGGTCCTACAAGAGCTTGCTAAGCTCAGGGTGGATAAGGCAATTGGACCTGATGGCATACATCCCAGGGTACTTAAGGAGCTGAAGGTGGAACTAGCAGAGCCATTAGCAGAACTGTTTAGTGAGTCTCTGAGCACAGGAGAGGTCCCAGAAGACTGGAGAAGGGCTCATGTGATCCCGCTCCACAAGAGTGGTAGCAGGGAGGAGGCGGGGAACTACAGACCAGTCAGTCTTACCTCAGTAGTGGGCAAGATTATGGAGGCACTCCTTAAGGAAAAGATAGTGCAACACCTGGTATCCATAGGGGCACAGGATCCAAGACAGCATGGGTTTACAAAAGGAAGGTCCTATCAAACTAATCTCATAGATTTCTTTGACTGGGTAACCAGAGTGGTGGACCAAGGGGGAGCAGTTGATGTCGCCTACCTTGACTTCAGCAGCTTTTGACACTGTTCCACATAGAAGATTGATAAATAAGCTGGGTAGGCTCGGGATGGGTCAGAAGTTGGTCAACTGGGTGGCAAACTGGTTGATGGGCAGAAAACAGAAAGTGGTGGTAAATGGTATACAGTCAGAAGAGATGCAAGTCACAAGTGGGTACCTCAGGATCAGTCCTGGGGCCAGTCCTCTTCAACATCTTCATTAGTGACCTTGCAGATGGACTAGAGGGTAAGGCTTGTCTGTTTGCAGATGACACCAAGATCTGCAACAGAGTAGATGATCCAGACGGTGGGCAGAATGAGAAGAGATCTGATAAACTAGCAAAATGGTCAGAAGAGTGGCAACTGGGATTTAATGCAAAGAAGTGCAAAATCATGCACATAGGAAGAGAAACCCTGAAGCCACCTATAGGCTGGGAGGGAGTTGCTAGCAGTCACAAAGGAAGAAAGAGACTTGGGCATCATCATCACCGATGACCTGAAATCATCCAAGCAGACCTCTAAAGCAGTAGGTAAGGCTAGGGGTGTTAGGGTGTATTAGTAGGGGTATCACAAGTCGTAAGGGAGAGTAATAATCCTCTTTACAAGACACTGGTTAGGCCCCATCTGAGTACTGCGTCGTATTGGAGGCCACCCTTCACAAGGACATTAACCAAATTGAGGCAGTCCAGAGAAGGGCAACCACAATGGTGCAGGGACTGCATCAGAAGACATATGAGGACAGATTAACAGAGCTCAATATGTATGCCCTTGAGCAAAGGAGGGAGAGAGGTGATATGATCGAAGAATTCAAACACCTTAAGGATATTAACAAAGTGAAAGAGTCTAACATGTTTAAATATAAGAAAAACAGCAGGACAAGAGGAAACAGCATGAGATTAGAGGGGGTCCGATTAAGGGGGAATGTGAGGAAATTATTTTTTACAGAAAGGGTGGTGGATGCGTGGAATGGCTTATCACAAGAAGTGGTGGCTATGAATACAGTGCAAGGCTTCAAACAGGAATGGGATCGGCATAAGGGAGCAATACAAATGACTATGAATAGATAGGCCACTGACAGAGCAAAGGCCGATGGCACATTTATAAGGTAGTAAAAGAAATGGGCAGACTGGATGGGCCTTGCGGTCCTTATCTGCCA
Organism: Neoceratodus forsteri; assembly: GCA_016271365.2. Lineage (NCBI taxonomy): Eukaryota > Metazoa > Chordata > Ceratodontiformes > Ceratodontidae > Neoceratodus > Neoceratodus forsteri. Next base: position 309,573,138 of record CM028134.1, on the reverse strand, counting down.
TCAACTTCTATGTTTCTAAAATACTACAGGTAGATAGATAGATAGATAGATAGATAGATAGATAGATAGATAGATAGATAGGTAGATAGATAGATAGATAGATAAGATAAATAAAATGAATGTGAAGGTCAGGGAACTGATGGAAGGCAATCATTTCAACCAGACAACCTCATCCCTGGTGACAAGAAAGACTAGCCATGTCTCACCCACCAGAACTTGGAACTTCAGAAAGGCAGACTTCCCAAGATGAAAGATCTTGTATGCAAAGGTCTTGAGCAGCTGCGTGAGGCTGTGTTAGTCAGGCTTTACAGTCCACAATGAACTAAGTACACACATTACCTGTGGCTCCAAACAGTTGTTTAACATAGGAGCCTAGTATGAGGTGTAGTAATTTGAGCTTTTTGCGAATGGAATTTTTATTTAATGATGTCACTAGCATATTACTAAATTCAAACACGTTTGTTCAAATATGATTGGTGGAGGTGTGCTTACTTTACTAATTTAATGTGTTCACAATCTGACTGTGGTCATTCTCTGTGGAAGCACCGGAGGGTGCAAAACTTAAGACTAAGTCCTGAAAGCAGCATTCAGCATGGTGTGGTGCTGCAAATAAATGATTTTTCATTAAGAAAGCAGCCTGTGTGTCTTCTGTGAGGAGAGGTGAGTGCGCTTATCACCTGTAGTTAGAACATAAAAACAACATACAACAGTTCAGTAAAACTACTAAGTATAACAAATAAAACAGTAATCAGCCTTAATGACTTAATCTGGGAAAGTCTGTGCAGAGAGATATGTTTTCAGTTGTTGCTTAAAATACTCCATTGTGCAAGCAAATCTAATTCTTTCCAGACAAGAATTACAGAGGAGAGGAGCAGCACTCCAAAGGCTCTTTCCCTGATTGCTTTAAGTGAGAATGAGGAACCTGGCACAAACCTGCACTGGTAGATTGGAGACAGTGGATGGGAGGGTACCTGGTTAAATTTGCACTACAGGAATAGCGCCAGTCTAGAGAGTGCAAGTCCATAAAGTGCTACCACATACAGTGAGCGGGGATGTACAGTGCTTGCAGATGCACTCCTCTGGTCACTGTCCATGGTGCTGCCACAGGACAAGGGCAGCAGAATATCAGGGGCTGGCTGAGCTGCTCCCATGGCATTGAGGGCAAGGGCATGGAGCAACTTGGCCAGAAGGCAGTGAAGACTAGGGTTCTAGTCCTGGACTCTTAACATTTTGCCTGAATCGGGACTTGGTTTTTGTTTACAAGAGGCCATAGAAACAGTATTCCACAGTCCTGCAAATTTTTATTTGCCCCATGACCCACTTCACCAGGAGTTAGAATCTTTAAATCTGGGGAGTGTGCGGGGCAGACCCCCACAAACATAAAAATGATGGCATTTTTGCAGCGCTGTTCTTGACGATGATATTGTGGTTGGCTATGTTGTGACCCAGTGCCAGGTGGGAGTGTAGTACATGAAAATGTCTTTCAGGTAGCTTAGGCCCAAACCATGTAGAGCCTTGAATGTTAACAATCCTATCTTGAAGGTGCCACTGCATAGGCAGCCAGTGCAGACTGTGCAGCACTGGCATGATGAAGTTCCTTGAAGAAATAGCCATCACCAGTCAGGGCGTAGTGTTCTGGACCAATTGTTGCCATAACATCAAACCTCCATATAACCCTAAGTAAAATGCACCACAGTAACTCAGTCTGGAGTTAACAAAGGCATGGACTATTGCCTCCAAGTTGTATGGTGCAAGCTGTGACTTTATCCAGGTGATGTGGAGATTGTAAAAACCTTTCCTGACTACCACTGGTGGCTGATATTCTAGTGTCAGTGTGCAGTCTAGAATGATGCCCAGATTTTTCACCACATCCGCAACTTAAACTGACTGACCATTTACAGCTGGTAAAGGAAGACCACCACTCATCATCACCAATCCGTATCAGAGACCATTGGAGATGTCAAGGGTGCTAAACCACTGGTCAGCAGGGGTCAACAGTTTGAGCACATCGGGTGCTGATGCTACTGTAGGTGAGCAGCTAGGGGTAACTTGATTAAGCCTCCTATAATTGATTGTGAGTCTCCAAAATCCTGTGGGTTTCTTTACTGGCCAAATAGGTGAATTGGCAGTTGAGACGCAAGGCCTAATTACACCTTGTTTGAAGCGTGACTGGATGGTCTCTCTAAGTGATGGTAAGGCCTCAGCAGGAAAAAGATATTACCTGTCATGTGCTGGGCCTGGGATTTTGATGATTGTTTGCATCCTCCCACAAACATGCTTGTGTGTGACAAAAGCATCCAGATGCTTCTGCAGGATGGGTAGGAGTCTCTTGAAAAACTTGTGGTTCTGGAATAGAGCTATGATGTCATATTCCTTGTCATTAGTGGATATAGCTGCAACCACATGAGAATCAGAAATCATGACAATGTGGTACTGTCCTCTGATTTTGATCAGGAGCATGTTGGTTAGATCTGCCACGCAGCCAAGTGGCAACAGAAAATCAATTCCCAAGATGCTGGGATGATCACATAACACCATAAGATCGAAGGTGTGGTATGTGTTCAGGTTGCTTAAAACCACTGAAAGTACAGTCTATCGATACGTAGATAGCTTCATGCCATCTACGCCTGACATACTGGTCCTACATCTGGTAGACCAAGAAAAGTTTGCTGGGTCATCATCATGTAATACAGACACAGCCACACCTGTATCAAGTAGCATTGTCAGCTGGCAGCCCCCAATCATGACCTTGGTGCAAGGCCTTCCATTTGTGTCCAGAGCAAGCTTGTTCACAATACCAACTGTGGCCTATAGTTGTCAATCCATGCTGCTAGTAGCAGGCAGTTCCTGGTTCTGGACAGCTGCCACAAAGGGAGTATCATCAGGGTTCAGGCCTGGTTCCCTGTGGTTCTGGAGTCCCCGTAGCTTGTTGAGACCTGCTGTCCCAGGGCTATTGCTGTGATGACACATGCCGGGACTGCATCCACTATGGATCGAACCTGACCAAGAAGGTTCCAGAGATTTCTGTTCTCTGCAATTTCTTGGTAGAAGGGGCCTGGTCGATTGTTTCAATTGCCCAATTGGAATCAGAATTCCAATTGTGTTTGTTCTTGTTGTGGTTCCGGTTTGCACCTCTGGAGTGGGGTGCTGTCGATTGTACAAAGATGCAGATTTTTTTGTCTTGGACCTTATACTCCACTGTGTAGTGGGTTGTGAACTCACTGGTAGACTGTACCGTGGCCACCTTTTTTTAACCAGATCAAAGGATTCAGATGTAGAGCTGGTAAACACTCTCCATTTTCCGAAGGACATCTGCAAAATTGTCCATGGTTGGGAAAATTGTTGGTTCCACCTTTTTATGGACAGCTGGAAGCATATTCCAGAGAAACAAATTTTTGTATTCAATGAGGTCCGCATCTGCGTTTTCACCTGGAAGATGTTTGCCAGCTCAGTAGGCCATCCACAACCTCTGATGAAATGTCACAGGGCTTTCTTTGGCATTTTGTTTTACAGGATGGGCCAGCATCACCCCAACCATGCCTGGATTGTGAGTGATCATGAGTTCCTCTGCGATCTGATCGACAGTTGCTTTGGTGTCTCGGCAGGCAACATCTAGGTGTTTTGCCCATAGGCCTGGGTCAATGGTCTGTCGGGGGATCTGTACTTGGTAGTCCTCAGCTAAGCTGAGCATCTCGCATTTGGAGCATACTTTTTCCAAATGACAGCTGAGATTGTCAGTGTGACCCATACAGCCTATACTGTCAGCAATCAGCTGTACAGAGTGAGCCATCTGAAGGGGACTACTGGGGGCTCGGTGGGGGTCTTGTGCTCTGTGAAGGGTGGCCTCCACTGCAGTGTCAGCCACAGTTCAGACCACAGAATCCTGGGAAGCAGCCTCTTTCAGCATTTGTTTCATAAGCATTTTGAAAGCCTACTTGCTTCTCTCAGGCAAATCTGAATTACTAAGGGCTGTCTTGATCATTCTCTCGATCTCCTGTCTATCATTCTTTGTCAAGGCGGCTATTGGAGAGGCCATTGGTGGGCCTAAAGGGTCCAGTGGTAGGGTTAGACAGGCCAGTGGTAGGCCTAGGCCTCCCCCCTATCATGGGGGTCACCATCTTGGCATTGCACATGATAATCGTTATCACGTTGATGACATATAGTTGTGCTGTCATAGTTGGGGGATCCGACATCTTGTGAATGATGTGGGGATACTCGACCACAGAAAGGGCATGACTGGGCATTGTAATGGGAGATATCATCAGAGTCATCATCCCAGGATAACATGAGGTTGATGGAGTGTAGCAAAACCCACCCATCGGCTTAATGTGACCTGCCAAAACCTCTCGCTGATGGTGCAGTTTTGCCATCTTGTCTTTACATTCTACGTGACTAACTTTTGCAATACTCTGTTCCACACCATTGCAACATCTTTTTGTAACACTCTATACGTGGCGCTCAATTCACAGTTGTCCCTAAGTTCCCTATCCAATTGATCACTTACCCATTTCAGGTCCTTTCATAACTCCTCCATCTCCTCACACATTTGATTGTTTGTATTACTTAACAAGTCATTCATTTGCAATACCTGTCTCTTATCCTGTCTCAAACTTTCACATTTCTCTCTCAACATACATATGCCTCTCTGATTATCTTCACCAGAGCAGTGCAAAAGAGTCTCTTTCTCATTTCGCAATGACTGAATTTCAGTCTCCAGCTGTTGCTCCTTTTTCAAACTTTCAGACGCCTGCAATCCCATCTCTTTCTTAAGGGCTGACAATTGCAGCTTGAGGGAATGAAACCTCAATTTGGCGGCTTCTAAAGCAGCAGACAGAGCCACAGCCAACAGCCCTTTAGCCTCACGCTTTTTGGCTGTTTATCTTGTCTCGGAGTACTGGGTTGAAATCCCCAGCATGGAGTTTTCAGATTGAATTGCATCCAGAACAAAATCACTCCATCTTCCATGGGAGGCAAGGAAATTAAAGGCATCTAGTCTCAAGTCTATACATATGTTTGACATCATGGACATCCTGGTACCAGTAAAAGTTATTGGGGGAACACAATATCATTGAACCCATAAGAGGATGCCATTCTATGTATTCTATGTATTGATCCACAGCAGGCAAAACCAGCAGACAGCTGGGCTACTGTACTCTCGTAGTTCTGCAATTCAAAATTACCACTGGGCACTGTGAGTCAGCATCAAGCAAACCCAGTCAGCAGCCAGACTTTGTAAGTTATTATGGAGTTTAGAGTAATAGGAGAGGTGGTGTGGGAGTGCACACCTTCTGTACCCATAGGAAAGGGACATTTTTAAGCAACAAGTGAAACTTTGCACCATCCAAACTGCCTGCTCATGGTCGCCAATGTTCGGGTGATTAGCCCTGATCAGATTCTTTACAGTAATAGAGGTGCAAATGAGTCACAGCCATATTGCATATCAGTGATAAATCTAGTTTATTACTCCAAACGGAAATCACAGTTATCCTAAGCAATTCTTACCATAAGACACTGGGATCCAAGCCTAGCATTCCCCAGTACCCCAAGGAGTGTAGAAGGTCTCTAAGGGAATTTCATAATACATTACATTATATACTGCAGATTATTACTATGGTAACCATTTATAAGAAGCAGTGCTACATACATAGCATTAGCCATATTGGCCAATTGTTAGGTGGCTTCACAGTGTTATCTAGTTTTCTACAATATGTGCTAAGTCAGTTACATAATAGAACAATAAAGGCATACATGGTACACGGAAAACACAGGATGTGGTGCAAGTATACATAAATCCAAAAGATGGCAGTGCTGACTACAAAATATTATATCAGAAGATTACAAAGACACAAGTATCTTGGCCTACTATGTGCAGTTTCCACGCATAGAGAAAGTAAAGAGAAATACAATCATAATGTACCCTGACACTTACTCTTGTATGGTAAGTGTCTATGCCCTATAGGTTAGTATAACATGTGCATATTATAGTTTCTCTAAGGTGTAATAGGTGGAATGCCAATTAGGGTGTAAGGACCTCACATAACATTAGATAAAATGTTATTGCTAAACCACATAAATAACAGTAAATAGCGTACCTTGCCCTAGTCCTGTCTGCCTGGTGGACACTGCAGACCAAGGCATAAACACATATCTCTGCACGTCTCTGTACATGGCTGCACTTGCTCACCTTGCTTGCTTGGGGCACTCAGCTAAATATTGCAGAACTGGAAGAGTATCCTAAATTACTTCTGGTTCCGTGGCTCACTTCAAAAGTCAAATTGTATTAAAATTCTATTAAAATGATACCTTATTTGGTGGACTTCTGCACTCTCACACAGATAAGTGCCTGCAACTGTAGAAGAGACCTTGCAGCCATAAAGTACACAGCAGCAGTATGCGAGCTATTTCTGAGTTCTGTATGTATTAAGCATTTTGCAGCTATCCATAGATATTAGCATTTACAAAACTCATCAAATGCACAGGTATTGGCTGAATTATATAGTTATAAGCTGGGGCTATTTTTGTTTAGGCTTATTGAAATATCAACAAAATGCCTATTACCTACTGTATTTGCTTTACACATGGCTTAGTTGGTGCCTAAATGTCTGATTACAATTTGGAAAATACAGTACATATCTGGCAAGTCTTCAAATACTTAATACCTATTAAAGGAAAACTGTCATTATTAGAACTCCCACCACCTTAAGCTTTTCAAAATAACATGTTTTTGAAGATTTCTGACTTACTAAATTTTACTTTTCTAAGACTCATGATCAGACAGCATGACAAGCGCTGCCAGGGGCCATCTCTTTTTACAGTGTACTTTTGCACTGCCCATTTGTATTGAAAAGCATACAAGTGAGCAGTGCTGAGCCCCACAGTAACGCAAGATAGTGCTGTGCAGTGCCTGCCATGTTGGCTGATCACAACTATCACAAGAGAAAAATTTAGTAAGTAACAATGCTTTAAAAATCTTTTTTCATGCAAAAAAATCACTGCTGGGGCTCACCTGTGCACGGCCATGCCCTATGGCAGCCAGCAACACAAAGCCATCTGTGATCGCACTGGCAATGTGATCCAAGGATGCAGTCGTGGCCTCCTGCATTCATTTCATCCCCACCAGGATCTGTGCAGTGCCCCTTTCCTACTGCTCAGCCAACTGGTGCACTTCAGCAAGCAGTGCTTGCACTCCAGTGGCAAGCAGCACCTGTTGCTGAATGGATGCCCTCAGCAGCCGGGTGTGCTCAGCCAGATGGTCGGCATCCTGGGGCTCCCGGGTTGGATGCCAATCCTCTTGTGGTGACCGGCTATGCTGCAAAGCCCCCTCTCTGGTGGATGTTGCACAGTGGCGTCCTCAGGGGGAATGGGCACAGCAAGTGCACCAGTGGTGGACCCTGTGTCCGGCTGCCCAGAGGAACCTGTAGCCTGCTGCTGTCACCCATCCTGCTGCTGTACGCTGCCTTGCACCTGCACGGCCACATCATCACCACCACAAGGCACAGCCATGGCAGCACACAACCCTGCACATGCAGTGGTGGCAGGCAGCTGTTCCACCACTGGCAGAGCACTGGGCATGTTGCCTGTGTCAGATGCTAGCAGGGGCAATGCACCCACAATATTTCCTATGCTAAGAGTAGTCCTCATCGGAGTCAGACCCCACCCCAATCTGTGTCTCCACACAAATGACACAAAGGCTGGCATCCTGCAGAATCATATCCAGGGATTTATCCAACCCCAGGTCTAGGACATCCACCTGCACTGTGGTGCTGATCTGCAGCCTGTCTGGCCCCCGGATGCTGGTGGATATGGATGACTGGTCCTCCGGGGCCATACTGGCATCCACAGGTGCTGCTGCTGCTGATGCCCCATCCAATGTGCAGAGGCATGCTGGTGCTGCAAGAGAAATATGACATGTTAGTGATGCATTGCCCTCATGTGTCCTCCCATCCACTGCCGCTGCACATGGCCTGCATCATGGAATGCACATGGGTGCACACACATGCCCATGGCATGCATGCCAGCCACATGCATGCCACCAGGCCCATGCATGCACCCTCCATGCCACCAGCTGTGTGTGTCTGACATGCACCCTCCATGCCACCAGCTGTGTGTGTCTGACTGCACCGACCGTTGGTGGCTACCGTGCTGGTTCATCTAGGATGCCACCTCCTCTGATACACCAGCCCTGGCATGTGGTGTGTCCATGGCACTGCTCAGAACGGGCTCCCTGTCCTGGTAGGCCTTGACCAGGGCATCAGTCTCAGCCTTTTTGAAGTTGGGCCTGCCCCCACTCCTCGCCCTCCTCATGTGCCGACATGTTGCTGCCTGTGGACATGGACAGCACAATGTGTCAGTGGCAGCATCTCCCCAGTTGGTCCCACCCTGCAGTGTTGTCCACTCCCAGTGTGCTGTAGCGGCATGCACCACTTACCTATCAAGGTTGCAATACCAGTCCATGACCTGTGCACTTATAAGGCACAACGCATGCAAATGAGGTCAGGCGCACCAGTAATGACATGCTAATGCACTCCACAGTGCCATGCATGGGCTGATGAGCTCATTTGCATATGGCAGCTGAATAGCGTGATATTGTGCCATGTGCAATGGGATTGCTCCAGAGCAAGTCGCGGTGTAGTGTGCATGCACATAACGGTATCATGGTGTCAGTCATGCACTGTGCATGGACAGCATGATGCAGTGGCATTGCGCATGATGCCCATGGCCAGCTACATACATGGTCACTCATAGGGTACCATGCCCTATTGTGCACATGGGCACCGTGCAATGGCGGGTGACCCCTGACTCCTGGGTCAGACCTCTAACCCTGTGACCCAACTTAGCCATGCCCATTCTGCTCATCTCTGGCACTGCATGATAGACAGACACTGTGCATGCTCCTGCACATCGCGCATCAGGCACATGTTGTGGACACATGCACCTCCTCTTGCCATTTTCGCTGCCAAACTCACTCTAGTGAACATGGTGTAGGGAAGAGGCAGACATGCCCCTAACTGAACACAAGTTGAGCTGGCCAACCTAGTGGCCTGTGCAGAGCCCCATGCCCCCCAACTCTTTGGGCAGGTGCCCCTGCAGCAGGCATGGGGCACTGTGTGGCAGGGGATTGCTGCCAGCCCAGAGCAGAGGACTGGGGTGGCCAGGACTGGGGAGCAATGCCAGCACCGCTATGGTGACCTTATGCAGTGGGACCAGGAGAGGCTGAGGAGGCTTCAGTAATGCGCCAGGTGTGGGGCCGTGCAACAGCCAGGTAAGTCATCCCATGTTGCACGTCTGACCTGGTGCTGTGCTGTACTGTAGTGTTGTCTTGGCTGCCTGGCATGCCCTGCAGAGGGGTACACTGTCATCATGAGCATCGTGGAGTGGCATTGCCAGCTTCTGCTTGCATTGCAATGCAGCCATGCAGGTGTGTGGGATGTGTCAGGCAGGGGCACACCCTGTGCACAGGGGTTGGGGAGGCAGCTGCTCTTGTCAGTTACTGATGTGCACCTGTCTTCTTTCCATTCCCAGGACCAAAGGACCAATTGTGGGCCAGGGCTGCAGCAGCGCAGCAGGGCACAGTGGGATATGATGGAGCTGGACTGGCACCAGCAGGGCTGCAGGGGGCAGGTGAGCACTGTCATGGTCCTTCACACTGTACATGGGGGGTGGCCAGGGGAGTGGGGGTGGGCATGGCCACCTGTGCCATGTGCCATGGCAGCTGTATGCATCACACTGTACATGATGCATGCCACAGTGGTGCATCCATTGGACACATGTGCCGGCTGTTGGTGGAGTGGGTATGCGCCTGGCTGCCACTGTTGTTGCTGTGGTGTTGCCAGTGCACTGTGCCATGTGACTGTCATTGTGCAGTATTGTGGCCATTGTGTGGCAGGGACCACCTCTGTACAATGTTGTGGTGTGCCAAGTTGCTGGCTGGCATTGGCCCACACCTTGCGGGTGTCCGTTACAGGTCCTCCTGGGGAGTGGGTTCCCCCTGTCCATTGTGCGCTGTGGGTAGGCATGGTTCCTTGTGACATTGCACTGATCATCTGTTCTGTCCCTTGTTATAGGTGTCTGGTGGTGAAGACCGCCAAGGGTGATGCTGAGCCAACTGATGTGCCAGACACTACTTGTGGCTTCATCTACCCTGGAGGTGGTGGTGCAGATCAGGAGGATGCTGCAAGCTGAGAGGAGGGAGTGTCAGCTCACCAGGGTGGCTGGACAGGGCTGTCATTAGTTTTGCCCCCATTTCCCCTGATGTAACTTCACCTACAGTCCCCCTTCCCACTGTACAGTCCCTGTTCCCTGTCCCTTTCCCTTGCGGTACCTGCCCTTTCCCAGCCCTTGGTTTTATGTACATAGTTTGCTTCAAAATATATTTTTCTGATTTACCTGCCTGTGTCTGTGTCTGCTTTGCAGGTGGCATGAGAAGCCATGCTGCAGTGACCCAGTGTCTGTCAGTGTGGTGTGCATGAGAAGGGGCACATGCTGTGCTTCCATGGTTCACTGCTGTGTGCTGTGGTGTGCCCCACCATGGTGGTGTCCATCCCCTGGGTGGGTGGCTGTGCCTTGGGGTGTCTATGGGGCAGCTGTCAGGTGTGTGTGGTGGTTGTGTGTGTGGTGGTGGCACACAGCCATGGTCATTGGTCAGGTACTGTCCGCATGCTGTGTTGAGGCCCCTGCTTGATGTTGTGTGGCCTGTCCCATGTGGTCTGCCATGCTACCTGCCACCCAGCACATTTAGTGTCTACTGTGTGCTTCCTGTGTGCCTGTTTGGCATGTGTGTGCTTGGCTGCATGGTCCTGGGTGTGGCCTGCTATGGTCTGGGGGGGTATGGCCAGCAGCCTGTTAGGGGATCCCTTGGTGGCCCTCCATTGGCTGTTGGCACCTCCTGTCATCTGCTATCTGTGCCACTTTTGTGTTCTGGGGTCAAGTGTCTGTGCCTGTGTGTGCTCTGCTGTGCCCTGCTGGTGGAGGCCTCCTCTGGCCTGTCACTGTGCTTCCATGGCTCTGTCCCTGAGTCTGTTCTCTGTGCTGTGCCCCCCTCTGTTGTTCTTCTGCTCTGCTCCCACAGTTGTACTGGAGCATCTCTTTTTGTGCCATGGTGCAACTCTGCACCATGGTGCAACTCTGCTTGCGCCATGACGCAACTCTGCCATATTCAGCCAGGTTGCACTGGCACAGTTCGGCCTCTGCAACCTCTGAATATGGCTCCTGTTGCACCATGGCACATTGGATTTGCGCTGCACTGGACTTGCACTGGACTTTGGCGCATTTCTAAATATCTGGGCCCCTAGTTTCTGCTGAAAGAGGTGGGGCGTAGATAAAACATAAATATGTACAAATCAGTAAAAGGATTTTTTTTACAATAAGGACCCTTTTCTTTTTTGAAAATTTCCATGACTTCCATTGTTGTGCCTTTTTTTCACTGATTTCTAATTTTTTCACCCAGTATAATAAAATTAAATTACCCTGTCCAAACCATGCTCCCAGTATTTGTATTGGGACGAGAAGATGCTTATTTCTGTAATTTTCTGTGGTTCAGTGTGTGTAGATTTTAAGTTTAGTCCTACACTTTTATCTATGTATATTTAGGCTCCAGATAGAGTAGCATATTTGGTGACTATTTTCATAACTTTTTCTCCTGAGGTAGCATTCCATATTAAAAGACATATGCCATCTGCATATGCAACTATATTTTGATGGATGATTTCCTTATTTGGTGTTATCCCTGTAATGTTTTTAGATCAATTTATGTGCCTTAATAATGGGTTTAATACAAAGGCATATAGTAAGAGGCCTAATGAGAACCCCTGTCATACTCTTGCTTTTAGGGGTGAGGCAGTTCTGAACTTACAATTAATGTAGGGTACCAGCATGGCTTCTTTACATAGGCATTTAATCCAAGTGACCATTTGTTCTGGGATCCGACAGGTTTTTTAAAAGGTAACTATGAAGTTGTGGGCTACTTTATCAAAGGCTTTGGCCTGGTCTAAAGAACGTACACAACCATATGTTTTACCTTGCCTACTACTCTCAAAAATATCCCTTAATAATAATAGATTGTTTGTAATGTTTCTATTAGGAACTGAGCAGGTTTGTGCAGGATTGATTAATATTTATACAACTTTTTGTAGTCTGGAACAAAGTAGTTTGATAAGATTTTATAATCTGAGTTCAGTAGGCTAATTGGTCTCCAATTCGTGTTATCATTCTTTTCAACTTTTTTGAATAAGAAAATTAAACTTGCCTTTCCAAATTCTGGGAATGCATCACCAGAAGATAATATATAATTAAATACAATATAAATAAAAGAGTAGGAGAATTTCTCCAATATCCTAGCCAGATTCCCCCTATTCACAAAAATACCACCAACAGCTTAATCTGGTTGTCTGTCTGTTTACATCTGTATCTTTCCCCTTTTTCCCTGGACAAGGCTGAAAATAGGCAGAATTGCCTAGTCCTCCTTTCACGGTCAACAAAAACTAAACTACCCATAAACCACTGCCTCATCCAGCTGCTACCTTCTCTACATGACCATTCTACCTGGATGGCCACAGAACTCTTGCATAGACATTAAGAGAACAACATCACTGACATAGCACACACAACACAGGGCATGCATTCATCAGAGACCTGTGACAGGTGGATATCTATCTCAGCTGGCTCTGTCATCTGCCAGATCACGCCCCCCCCAGAACTTCTTGGTATGTGATGAGGGACATCCTTCACAGTTTGTAAGGATACACACCCATCCTCCCCACATCCTCTGCAGAAACTGCCTGAGCTGCTGCCATACCACACTGATTAATGATGATAATGACCTGTTGACACCTATGCATGACATGTCACTTCACCGACATACCAGGTACATGCCCCTTTAAAGGGGCTCCCATCAGCATGGGACAGCTATGCAACATCCCAGTCATGGCCTCGGTCAGGTGAATGATGGATATGTGTGTGTAAAACAAACCATTAGGCATCCATGCAAGGGCATCTCCACAGTGGTACACAGGATATGCCTGAAGCTATTAATAAATGTTCTCCTGCTGGATGGCAAGAAGGAACACAAGCAGGCATTGAGGGCACAATAGTGGTGATGTGTATTCTGGCTATGGCTGGATGCCAGCACTCTGTGGGACACACACACTGTCTCTAGAGATTCTGCTTGGACCACAACATGATCAATCAGCTGTGTAACATGGTCCTTTGGTTGATCACAGGTGATGTTGGTGGACACAAAGATGCTATGTTCATTTGTGTACTATGCCACAGGGTCCTTCCAGATGGTGGTGAGGGATGTCACAGGCATCAATCAATCCTCCATGTCCAGGGCACTGCACCACATTACCGACACCCTGCTGCTGCACGTGCATGAGCATATACAATTCCCCATCATGCAGGCTGACATACGGGGCACAAAGGAGACATTCTATTCCATGCAAGGCATGCCAGATATGCTGGGTACCATTGACTGTATGTATGTGGCAATTCTGCCACCATCTGTGCATGAAGAGACATACCAAAACTGCAAAGGGTATCATAGCACCAACTGTCAAATTGCCTGTGATTCCATGGATGTCATCACTAATGTGTGTGTTAGGAACCCTGATTCATGCCATGATGCTTATATCTTAGAGGGGTCCAGGCTGAGCACACTACTCAGTGCCCATGGAGACAAGGATGGATAATTGATAGGTAAATATCCATACCATATACAGGTGGTACACAGGTGGAAGATAGGCAGCTGAAAGGTACTAACCCTGTTTCTTACCCACAGCCCAGGAGATAGTGGATATCCACCACAACCATATCTGACTCACACCTGCAGGCACACTGAGCAGTGGAGGAGGCATACAGTGAAGCACATCAGAAGACACAGTTCATGACTTGAGAAAACTACAAGAGGACTACTGAAGATATGGTTCCAGTTCCTTGATCTGACAGGCAGCATGATGATGCTTGCCCCAGGGAAGCAATGCAGAATTTTCACAGGATGTGCCATGCTATAAAACATACCTTTGAGATATTGGCTACCCATGCCATGGGACATACAGGTAGATGTCCCACCAGGTGATGTGTGATGGGGGGGGACCTTCCAGGGGTGGGGTGTAGAATCACAATCTGGATGGACAGCATGGCATGTTCTCATGCAGAGGTCATTCAGTCATTAGGTGGGTGGCTGGGACAGCACTGTGACAGTGTCCCACCCTGAGTGCCAAACAGCCCTTGGATAGAGGGGGACATAGGTGTTTATGCTCAGGGTATATTTGGTGGAAGTATGTGAGGTCATGGTATATGTGGTGGGGGGTATATATGAGGTCAGGGTAGATGTAATGTTGGTATGTGTCTATGGTGTCTGTACAGTATGTGCTTGTGTGACACTTAGTGTTTTTGGTGTGGGTGGCAGGCACAGTGTTTCTTAGCCTTCTGTTGCACCTGTCTTGTGGGAGCACATGTGCACGGGAGACAGGTCATTTCTGTGGCCTCCCCCCTCTGCTTACTTGTGAGTCAGTGTGCATACCTAATGGCTGTGGTGGGTTGTTGTCCTCCTACACCTCTGGCTCACCAGTGCGGCAGGTATTTGGTGCATGGCTGCCTCAAAACAGATATGTCTCACTAGTTGACCAACAGCCTCATGCTATGACTAGTAACTCAGAAGAATCTACTTCACGTGTCTTGCAGGAAACTGTAAAATTATCTAAACCCATATCTACAGAGGATATGAGTATAAAACATTCACCAGAATCCCATATGTCAGCAGACTCTAGACCACATGAGAAGCCTAGTCATAAAAACTCCTTCATGTCAAGTACAAAACAAAATCCCCTCCTTTAACCTACTGGGTCATAATGTTGTACACTTAATAGCGTATGGCATTATGCACAAACCCTGTACCTGTGCGCACTCCTATTTGGACCCCCCCAGAGTTAGAATGCTAAGTGGGGGAGTCAGGGGGTACAGCCCCCCCGTAACAGGGGGTGTGGGGTGAGGAGCCCCCCACAGAACAAAATAAATTGTGAAATTGCGCAACACGATTATGTCGCATGGCATTCTGCCGTGTGACATTTTGACCCTGTGCCCTCCTTTAATAACCATTCAGAGACCTAATCAGAAACAGATATTTGTTTTGGTGACTCTATAATTAAACATATAGACAGGGCAATTTGTAATCCAAATAAGGTTAATCGTACCTGTTCTAGTTTCAGGGGGGCTAAAGTATCTGATATCACTGTTATGAGTCCCAATATTTTACAAACTCCAGATTTAAATCCCTTAGTCATTATCCATTCTGGCACAAACAATTTACAAAGCACTAGTCTAAATAAACTGAAACATGATTATATTGCACTTAACAACTTGCTTATGGAAAAAGGGTGTACAGTCTGTTTCTCAGATATTTTTGCCAGTTCCCAGAGCTACTCACTTTGTAACTTCAAGAATTAAAATATTAAACAAATGGTTGCGAAAATGGCATACCACACAAAATATTCCCTGTGCTGCATATTGGGAGAACTTTGTTGTTACCCCCGTACAGTTGGGATGGACTTCATCTCAATAGAAGAGGCAGTGCCATGTTGGAGAAATCTTTATTAAGCATCATAAACAATCATTTAAACTAAACATGAAGAGGGAGAATGAGGAAACACCCACGTCTCTTACACTTCACAAAAATCAGTTAAAAAGGACATGTAATATTCTGTCACTGAATGCACAATCATTAAATCTCACCAAACTGATGGAGTTAGAAGCAAAAAGCAAATTATTAAATCTAGATATCATAGGAATAACAGAAACCTGGTGGGATTCAAACTAGCTTTGGAATCAACAAATACTGGGCTGTAAACTCTGTCACAAAAATAGAGTAGACAAAAAAGGCTGAGGGGTCTATCTTTATGTAAGATAAGATATCCCTTCCTATGAATTACAGTCCCAAAGTAATACTGAAAGTATTTGGGAGGCAGTCCAACTAAAAGGACATTCACAGATTATTTATTTTATTTATTTATTTAGTTTTTGTTAACCGGGTAAGTGCGCTAGTCAGCAAGTGACTGTTTTCAGGCACGACCCGGGAGGTACAATTACAATACACAAAGAGTACAGCCAGATTATTAAGACAACGAGTACAAAAAATGCAGAGAGAAATACATATGGCAATGTAACATACATTAGTAAACAAAAATATACTTTAGCACTTGATCATGGAACATACTCAAAATGTGAATAGTAGAAGGCAGCAAATAAGAGAGGATAGGCATCAGTAGAAAAGACACAAGGAAGGGAAAACTGGCAAAAGGATGGGAGGGAGAGATTAAGTGGAAAGGAGGTGCCGTCAGATACGGCAACAGCGGGGTGAGGTACCAACCTGCGGCCGGGTCTATGGAGCCGAAAGACGGCAGGCGAAGAGAGGGTGGTGGGGGGAGCGGCAGTAGACGGCAACAGCCGTCTATATATAATCCCCCATCATCTGATTCTACTTATAGAGAGGCTTTGCTAAAGGATATTGTACATTTTTCTGATCATAAGAATGTAATAATCATGGGAGATTTCAACATGCCCCACATAGACTGGCCCACAAATATAAGTAGTAGTAAACTTGACTTTAATTTTCTGGCTACTTTAACAGAACAGGGCTTGTCACAACTAATTTCCTCCCCTACTAGACACAGTGACATCCTTGATCTTCTTATCTCAAACTTGAGCCACAAACTGACTAATAGTCAGATGTTAGATCCATTGGGAAATAATGACCATTATTCAGTCTTGTTTGAATTAATAGGGGGACATCATAGTCTAAAAAAGAAATCAACATATTGGAACTATGATAGAGCTGATTTCAAGAGTATTATTAATAAATGAAATAACATTCAGTGGAATAAATCTCTTCAAGGACTTACAGCTAATGAGGCATGGATTAAACTAAAAAATATAATCAATTAAGTGGAGTAAAACCATGTACCCATAAAAAATAAATATAACAAAAAGGGTAGGATACCAATATGGCTAAACAAAACAATTAGATTGCAAATTAAATAAATGAAAAAGATTTTTAAAAAACTTAAAAATAGTCAACCGATTGAAAATAGCACACTTTATAGTAAATACAAGAAAACTTTACAGAACCTAAAAAACTTGATCAAAACAGCCAAAATGAAAAT
Organism: Neoceratodus forsteri; assembly: GCA_016271365.2. NCBI lineage: Eukaryota > Metazoa > Chordata > Ceratodontiformes > Ceratodontidae > Neoceratodus > Neoceratodus forsteri. The sequence continues at coordinate 309,555,985 of CM028134.1, read as the reverse complement.
TGAATTCAAGTTGGCACATACTAAAGATGGCTACAAATCACTTTTTTCCTACTTAAACAACAAAAAGGGAAATTCCAGAAAGATAGGGCCACTTACTAATAATGGCAATACTGTACAGTCAGATACTGACATTGCCAATCTTTTCATACTTACTTCTGTTCAGTATTCTTGAAAAAAAAAAGAACTTTATTTACCAAAGGTGGATTCTAGGGCGTGCTCAGATTCTAGTCATAGTTATAACATTATTGCTTCTGACATCACTCCATTTTTGAAATCCTTAAAAAAAAAAAAAAAAAACACTAGTCCAGGGCCTGACCAAATCAGTGCTAGATTTCTTACTGAAACTGCTGAAGCAATATCAATCACTTTAAAAATAGAATTTGATGAATCCTTATAGTCAGCCAAAATTCATACAGACTAGTTAATAGCATCTGTAACCCCAATATACAAGAAAGGTAGCAGATCAAGTGTTCAGAACTACCGCCCTATATGCCTTACATCAGTCATCTGCAAAATTATGGAAAAGATAATAAAATCATTTCTAATGGAAGAAATGAGGGAATTAAATATAAATGATAACACATAGCATGGGTTTAGAGTTGCTCACTCCTGTACTACTAACTTGTTAGCATTTTATAACAACATTAGTCTGGGTCTAGATAACAAACAGCAGATGGATGTAATTTTGCTCGACTATAGTAAAGCCTTTGACAAGGTCCCCCACGGTAATCTAATCAAAAAAATGGAAACTTCAGGGTTTTCCTACTGTTTAATTAATTGGATAAACACATGGTTGACAAATAGAACCCAAAGAGTCATCAAAAATAACTGTGTTTCAAACCTTGGTGCAGTTATTAGTGGGGTTCCACAGGACTCGGTGCTTGGCCCCATTTTGTTCAACATTTACATAAGTGATATGAAAATATGCACCAAACATTGGTTATCCAAATTTGCTGATGACTCTAAACTAGGGGTATCATGAATAATACTCAAGATTCTGATTCACTTAAATTAGATCAACTTGTTGAGAAATGGGCACTAGAAAATAAAATGGTATTTAATACTGATAAATGTGTCGTCTTACACTTTGAGTCACATAACCCACAAAACAATTATTATATAAATAATAACTTAATTAAATCTACTAAAAAGAAAGGGATTTGGGCATATTGGTAAATTCTAGACTGTCACCTACAGACCATTGTCTAAAAATAGCTAATACAACAACTGGGTTAATTAGACAAATTCAACACTCTTTTGTCACAAAAACAGAACAATGTCTGATACCTCTCTATAGGGAATGTATCAGATCACTCATAGATTATGGGTTTCCCTTTTGGAGCCCTTATTTAAAGGGAGATATAAATCAGCTTGAGAGGATTCAAAGATGGGCAACCAGGATGGTCCCAAGACTACAATACAGCCCCTATCATACCAGACTTCAGATCACAGGTTTAAATTCTTTACAACACAGAAGAAATAGAGGGGACCTACTCTTAGTCTATAAATTGATGAAAGATCCAGAACTTATGAATAAGCATGGACTCAACTTAACTGTGAGGCCAACTGTACTGAGATGCCATAACAAACAACTTATTGTTCCAAAAGTAAAAACCAATCAGAGACTACATTTCTTTTCAGTTAGGGCACTGAGACAATGGAATAAATTATCACAGGAATTGATCAATTCTACTATTGTTGATGTTTTTAAAAAGGATCTTGATAATTGGTTAACAAAGAAATGTATGTTCTAATTTGCCCACTGTGTGTGGGGGAAATCTAGATGGGCCTCGGCCTTCCTTTTTCATTAAAAAAAACTAAGAAACCTAGTAACCTAGTAAGGGGTGCCTTGGGTACAGGTGGTCTGGCCCTGATAAACCTGGCTATCATGTGCTCTGCCAGCCTCTCCAGCATGTCCCCTATATCATCTGCTCTGTGCTGCATACCCCTCGTCTCCATGTTCAGCTACTCCAATACCTTGGTGTTCTCCTCCTGTGCACAGAGATTGTCATGTCCTATCTACCTCACCTTGGTGCAGTACATGTGAAGTATACCCTTGTGTCATACCGAGAAATGAGCCTCAGCTCAGTGTGCTTCTCCCAGTTAATGATTTTTTATTAATAAAAAATACCCTTTGTGCCTGGCCTCTGCATACGATGAGTTGGGTGGGATGAAGGGCCTCTCATCCCCACTGTTGCAGGGGTGCTGTGTGGTCTCCCATGGTCCCTCTGTGTTCCGCTTTCCAGTGCAGGAGGGTAGACAGACTGTCTCCTCTGTCTGCCTGAGGGTGCTGGCAGGCCACGATGGTGGACATACTTTGTGTTGCTGCACAGCAGGGTCAAATACACCCTATAAGCCATCTTGGGCCTGCTTTCCAGGATACGTCTGTGGCAGGGGTTCTGGGACTGGGAGCTGTTTAGTGCAGGTGTGTCCATCTCATCTTCATCCTCCTGTGTCTCCAGGTACGTCTCCATGCCTGTGTCCTCCAGCACATCTTCCTCATTTCGCATGCCCACTGTCTCCTTCAGTGTACCTGGAGGTGAGAAATAATCCAGGTGTCACAGGCTGTGGCAGAGCTATGGGTGTATTGAGGGTGTATCATAGGGGGCACTAGAGAGCACACTTGCTGTGAAGATGCACTCACCACAGCTCTGTGCCCCTTTGTAATGAATTTGATCAGAATTATAAATTACAGTGCATAACTTTGTTTTTAAGTGGCAAAGTTTGAGTCAGCATCTTATGTTGCACCATTTGATATAACATTTGTAATGGGGTGCCATAAAGGAACAGGAGGCAGACTGAAGAACCAGATGCAAACTATGCAAAAGGCTGAATCCTCCACCGCTCTACCCACCAGATCTGTAGTGGAATCACCCATGCAGTCCTTGGTGGCTTCAACGCTGGTCATCAATGGCAAGGTAGACTGGGTAAACAGGATGTCAAGACTGAGGTTGCCACCAAAATGACAACTTCAGTGTAATCATAGAAACAAAGACTCTGTCAGCAGATAAGGACCAAACAGCCCATCTAGTCTGTCCATTTCCCAACTCACTGCTGCAGCCCCAAATCCCATTTGATCTGAATCCTTAGCAGTACTGGCACTTGCAACAACCAGTAAGATGGCACATGAAAGAAAAAGCCAGTTTGAGACAGAGGTTGGAGGCCCTTCAGAACTCCCACAAGGCAGCAAATGTTAAACTCATATGGCTCCTGGAAGGGAGTGAAAGTGACCACATCCTCCAATTTCCTAAATCTTGGCTACCAGGGGCATTAGGACTTCACATGGACACAATAGCATCCTGCTTCTTTGAAGCTTATCAGATTTCTCCTCATTCTGTGGACCAACAAGGGTACAAACTGAAGACCGTGATGTTGGAGAGGGCCTCAGTGGTGATAGAAACATAGAACATAGAAGCTGGCAGCAGATAAGTACTGCAAGGCCTATCCTGTCTGCCCATTTTTTATTCTACCTTATAAATGTGCCATCAGCCTTTGCTCTGTCAATGGATCTATTCATACTCACCTGTATTGTTCCCTGATGCCTATCCTATGCCTGTTTGAAGCCCTGCACTGTATTCATATCCACCACTTCCTGAGGTAGGCCTTTACATGCATCCACCACCCTTTCTGTGAAAAAGAACTTCCTCAAATTACCCCTTAATCAGCCTCCTCTAATCTCATGCTGTGTTCTCTTGTCCTGCTATTTTTCTTATATTGAAACATGTTAGACTCTTTCACCTTGTTAATGCCATTAAGATGTTTGAATGTTTTGATCATATCACCTCTCTCCCTCCTTTGCTCTAGGGTATACATATTGAGCTCAGTTAACCTGTCTTCATATGTTTTCTGATGCAGTCCCTGCACCATTTTGGTTGCCCTTCTCTGGACTGCCTCAATTTGGTTAATGTCCCTGTGAAGGTGTGGCCTCCAGTACTGCATGCAGTACTCCAGATGGGGCCTAATCAGTGTCTTGTAAAGAGGGATTATTACCTCCCTCTTCCAACTTGTGATACCCCTACTAATACACCCTAACATCCCCCTGGCCTTACTTACTGCTTTAGTGGTGTGCTTGCATTATTTCAGGTCATCGGTGAAGATGATGTCCAAGTCTTTATCTTCCTTTGTGACTGCTAGCAACTCCCCTCCCAGCCTATAGGTGGCTTCAGGGTTTCTCTTCCCTATGTGCATGATTTTGCACTTCTTTGCATTAAACCCCAGTTGCCACTTGTCCAACTATTTTGCCAGTTTATCAAGATCTCTTCTCATTTTGCCCACCCCATCTGGATCATCTACTCTGTTGCAGATCTTGGTGTCATCTGCAAACAGACAAACCTTACCCTCCAGTCCATCTACAATGTCACTGATGAAGATATTGTAGAGGACTGGCCCCTGATGTACCCCACTTGTGACTTGCATCTTTTCTGACTGTATACCGTTTACCACCGCTCTCTGTTTTCTGTCCGCCAAACAGTTTGCCACCCAGTTGACCAACTTCTGACCCACCCCAAGCCTACCCAGCAGGATACCCTGATACATGCTTTAAGGGACACTCTGAATTTCAACTTTAATGGCACAACAATGCACCTATTTCCTGAGCTTTTCTTTTGTGACCAGATCTTGAAGAAAAAAGTTTGATGCTGTCTGAGCACAGCTGAAGAGTCTGGGAATCACGCACTCCCTTTTTATATCCACACATCTTTGCATTCTATCTGCTGGTATACCTATCAATTTATAGATCCAGTGGAAGCAGGCAAGAGAGTGGACCTTAGTCAACCAGAATTTGAGACCACAAGGCCTGAAGTAGCCAAACATTCCTATGAAGACAACAAAATTTGATTCTTGGAATACAGCTGAGTTGTTTTTGCCTTATAAAAAAAATGCAAAACAAGTACGTCTCTTTTTCTGCCTTTCAGCATATAACTTTAATTTCAATTACTGAGCGATATCCAGTAGTTACTTGAGGGGTAAAGGAACACTATATTATACACTGATGCTTATCTAGTGTTTTACATGATTAGTTTACTCCATTTACTGCTTAGAGGGGTGCCTGTTTTGGGAATTTACTACTATCTGTTTGGAATATTATATAAAATGCTGTTAAAGTGGCTGGCACATGTGTCTAGGTTCCATCTTGGACAGGCATCTACAGTCAGCAAAACTCTCTTCAAGGACTTGATTTGCTGTTCTTTGCTGGATCGATACATTTGCCATGGACATATAGACACTTATGACTAATGATCTTGTAGCTTAAAGCAGTAACTACAAATGGTCTTACAGTGCCCTGACATGTAATAGCACTTGTTTTTCTAGGATACCTGCCTTATTTATAAAAGGATTCATTCTTGGGAAGGCGACTTGGAGAAGTTGCTTCCTATGTTGGGTATGTTTACATGCTTGGGCTAAGAGCATATCCCAGTTCCATATGGGATTCTAAAAGTTATTGGTTCCAAATCAATGTATTTAGATTGCTCTTTCACACTTGCAAGGTACAGCAATAATCATTATTAATGCTTGACATTGTTATAAACTGTTTGGTATACCCCCACATATGTAAACCAGATTGTTCAAGCTGCAGATGCTGCTTTACATTGAATGTCACATGTATGTGACATTGGTTGTCTGACATTCAAAATGTAATAAAGAACATTTTTTTAAGTGCATTGCAGCCCACAGGGGGTACCATCAACCTGCACTGTCCTCCTTTCCCAGGCTGCCAGTACTGGTCTTCAGTTGTGTCCTCCTCTCCTTCAGTGTTGATGACTTCTCGTTGGAGGGGTCCCCATTGCAGGGTCTATCGGAGGCAACACAGAGTAGTTAATGTGTCCATGTTGTTCCAGCCCCTCTGATATGTCCATGTAATGTGCTACATACCTAGCAGTGTATCCATGCCCTCCACCTCTGTGAACAAGGACACTTCAGCAAGGGTCTTTGCTACCATACTTTCTGTATGGGATAGGCTGTGCTACCATGTGGGTAGCCACTTGCCAGTGGCAGTCTGATACCACAAGATAGCTGCCAGCTTGTGCTTAACAGCTGACCAGAGGTCACATCACTTAGCCTTATCACTGCCAGTGTGTGTGCCTCCTTCCCAATAAAATTGATGGTGGTCTGAATGTCTAACTATAGCTTGGCTTTAGTTTTTGTCAGCACCTTTAATGACTCTGCCCAAGAAAGGTTCCCATAGTTCTCCTGTATATTAAAAATCATGGCTGCCACCTGCCTTCTGGAGAATTTGGAGGGCTTTGTCCAGCCACGTCATCATGTCTTCATGTAGCCACATTCTGAGCAATAGGTATCAGCTGTGGTCTGGGTACCACAGTTGGTGCCCCTCTCCTGCCATCTTCTGAAGCTTCATGCCGCTCAGCATCCCTTATGGCATTCATTTCTGCAGTTGCTCATAAGGCAGTGTGGATGTCTATATATGGTGGGGTTAAGGGGTGCTGCCACCTGCTGTTGGCTTTCCCCAGGTCTGCTCTGCCTGGCCCTGCATGCATCTATATGCCCCATCCATGCATCCACCTGTCTTGTTTGTGCATTGCACATAACTCAGACTGTCTGTGTGACATGTAGGTGCTCACTGCTGCTACATTGCTTACAGGTGCAGTTCACATGCATTCATACAAGGCTGTAATATGCTGCTGCACTCATGCAAATCAGGGATCACTTGCACACAGGGTGCAGTGGTATATTCAGCAGTTTTGACTGCCCTAAACAGTCACTGTCACAGAACAGCTTAAAGCATTCAAAATTTAACCATTACAAATGTGCACAGTTGTGCACATCCCCCCTCCTGCCGAGTGCCAGCTACTGGACTGACAGCATTGACTGTCTGTCCCTGACAGTGCCTTCTACCCTCAATCACAATTGCTGGCCTGATCATCCTCCCAACTGCTATACCCTTATTCATGCAGTCTAGTAGTAGTAGTAAACATCTTTATTTTTATACAAGAAAAAGATAACATTTGGTACATTTCATGTCACACCTTTAGGACCGAGGTCCTATTTCCAAGGCGGTCCTGTATTAATTTTTCTGGTACAGATTAGCATATGACAAACATACAGTCAACAACAGTGTAACATACAATACTAAACAATACATTTATCAGCAATCTAAAATAATATACACTCAATTGTAATAAGATAGATTACAGTTTAAATAAATAACCAAATTGTGCAGTGATGTGTAGGCAGAAGTGCAAGATTTCAACCATTACACATAAATCTGCAGAACAGTTCCTTCTTTAGTTTAGTATAAAAACTCTTCACTGATTTAGCAGATTTAGCTTGAGCATTAATATTAGCCCAAGCAGTTAATGCATTATATGAAAATGTAATTTCTATAAATTTATTTCTAATTTTTGGTGCTCTCAATTCCTTGGAAGATTTATTTCATAGGTTATGTTTAAGCTCCACTTTGTTAAATTTCTCAATTACGGTAAATATAAAGGTTTAGAATTTCTTGTTATTTAATACATTTGATTTGCCCAAATTATTTTTTGCGTCTGTTCTAGTGGGAGCCAATTTAATTCCTGATACATTAAACGATGGTGAGTTTTATAGTCACATCTAAGAACAAAAAGGGCCATTTTATTATACAATATATCTAGCTTGTTAAGTTGAGTTTTGTTTGTCATACTGTATATGTGGCTTTTGTAATCCATTACAGGAATAAGTACAGTAGCTGATTTACAATATTTTTTTGCATTGCCATGTTAATACAGTGGCTTGACTTTCTAAAGGCCCCCAGTCTTTTATTCAGGTTTGTAGTCAACTCTGAAATATGCAAGTCAAGATTTAGGTGCTGATTTAACCAAACTCCCAAGTACTTATATTCATCAGCCTCTTCAAGGATCTCACCCGACAATGTTTTGATTTCAACTCTTGGGGGGGGGGGCCATTACATTTTTTAGTGCTGGTCTTGTAGAACAACATGGTTTCAGATTTTTTGCTGTTCAAAACTAATCTACAATCCTTGAACCATTTACACATATGGTAGAAATCAGACTGTAGTTTTTGACCCATACCATCTATGGAACAGTCAGTAGCCACCATTACTGTATCATCTGCATAAAGACGTATCTTTGCAGTTAAGATGTCATCAGTTAGTTTATTAACATAAATCAAAAATAATGTTGGGCCTAAAACAAATCTTTGGGGAACACTCCTTACTACAGGTTGCATGTTTGAATATTTGTTTCTGACTGCTACAAATTGTCTTCAATCACTTAAGTATGCCTCAAACCATTTTGTGGCTTCTTCTGATATACTTATGTCCAGGAGCCTTTCCCTCACTATAACATGATTGACGGTATTGAAGGCTTTTGATAAATTCACAAACACCACACCCACTACCTGGTCACCCTCCAAAGATGAAGCCAATATACTGACCAGGTCAGAGAGCACGGTGTCCGTGGAATATCCCCCTTGAAAGTCTGATTGGTACTCAGTGTTCAATCCTCCCACTATGGCAATACCCTTGTCCTTAGTATTTTGTGGTTCCACCACCCTTGGATATCAGGTTCAACACCACTTCCCCTCCTGTCTGTTCAGCATTGTGTACCCCAGCCCCCAGTGGCACTCTATTCACCTTCTAGTGCACAGACCAACTGCTGCTTCCTCCCAGAAGTGGCAAACATCGCAGACCCTCTTCTCACCACTTTGGCAGGCCACAATCTGAGTGACAGAGCATGAGAGCATACCTACTGTAGAAATGGCTGTTCATAAAGTAGGGCTTGCTTGTTCTATGTCCCTAAAATGGTGGAAGACTGATGCTGTGAGTAGAGGGGCTATTCTGGTCACCTTTTCCAGAGAAGGCAGCAGTTGATTTGCGCACTTCAGGGCGAATGGAATACCACTGGGGATGAGGGTAGAGGATGCTGAGTGACTGGACAGGAAGTGGGTGTTGGACTGGAGACAGAGGAGTGAGGGCTCTTACCCTATTAGTGATGACATATAGCCTAAGTATGAGGATTGAACCTGTGATCAGGAGAAGGGGGTACACTAGACTGCAACGGATGAGGGTATACCCACAGTAGGAGGATCGAACATGCAGACAGGGGCTGAGGAGTTGGCCATGACTATGCACAATGCCTCTGTACTGCAGTGCATGGTTGCATTGTGCAAAGCAGCATATGAGCACAAAATAGCATGGTAATGGCCCCTTATCACATTTCATGCCTTATGTGCTTATTAGCATGCTGGCCACTGAAAATGGTTTGGAGGCGTAAAGATATTTTCCCCATTTTTCACACACTACCTCCCTTCTCTCCTGTAAGACACTTTCCTGTAAGAGTCTTTGCTTCCAAAGGTTTCATATTTAACAGACAGCATGCATCAGTCAGGGTACGCTTCCTGTCCCCCAGGTAGGCCATGTGCTATCTAACTTGCACCATTACTTGGTGCACTGCTCTAAAAGCCAGTGCTGAAAATGGGGCCTGTGAACTAAAAATTCAAGAAAGCAGGAAGACACAAAGTTTCATTTCTGCAAAAACATGTTATGAAAATTTTGATGAAATGCATTCTTCAGCACAAATTATATGGAAATACACGTTATCATTCTCAAGTAGCATGTGGAAATTCAAACAGAATTCCAAAGTACAGTATTTAAACAATGCTAATAACATTAGAATATTGTCTTTTACACCATTTTTGTTACACACCCTTAGGCTGTGAGGTCCTCACTACCACATGAGTGATGCTAAAGAAAGAATAATAAATATGTGACTGTGTGCGTTGAGTTTTTTTTTTTTTTTTTTTTTTTACACACCCAAGGTGTGTGATGACACATAAACCTCGCAAGTGCAGCTCAAGAGGTTTATGCATTCATCACACATCAAGGGTGTGTAAGAAAAGCTCATAGGCATACAATTACATATGCTTTATTTTTTATAATAACTGGTGCTAGGTGTTTATTTTTTTCACTTTATCTTTTTATTGAAATTTGAGTATATAAGAAAGCACACATCTTATACAATACAAGACTATCCTCCATGTAAGCTATAAAATATCACTTAACAAAACATAGTATTTAGGGTAAACATATTGGAGAAGCCTTATAACATGTATTGATAATAACACACAAACCTAGACAAGATGTAAGTGTAGAGCAGAAGGGTTACAATTAATAGGGTATTATATGATCTGACATAACCATGTACGAAATACATGCTAGGGCAGGCTATGGCAAGGAATTCAGTAAATTGCAAAAAGTGATAAATGTGGTAATATGTGCAATGTTCAGTAATGGAGAGGTGAAGATAAAAGAAAAGTGTGCAAGGAAAGAAAGAAGAGAGAAAAAAGCAAGGAAGAAGGGATGGGAAGGAGAGAGGGAGAAAATAGGGAGTGCTAGGTGTTTAGTGGAAACTTAACATTACACCAAAATGCAGGCAGAAATGGCACTAGCCACCTGTGCTGCTCGCAAAGGACCCCTTTTTTCTTGGTTGTTTTTTTTTTGTTTTTGTTTGTTTGTTTCCAGTGGAGCACTGTGCATGATCTGAATGGATTGTTTCTAAAAATCATTTCCATCTCCTTGGCACAATAAGTAAAAGTAAGCTGACTGTGCTCATTTCTGTGATGGCTGCTGGTTTGAAAACCAGCACAGAAAGTGTTTCATGCTACAAGAATAATGAGTAATGCAGTGAAGTGCACGCCTGAAAAAGCTGTATTAACTCAGTGTGATGTCACAGCAGGATATTACAGCTTTTGAAAACTTTAAGGAGCGAGTTTATATCAGGGGTCACCAGTTATTATTGTGTTTTCTCTGAGCCATCATAAATTAAGGATGTTTCACGAAAGAAAACACTACCAATCAACCATAGTTCTTCTAATTTATTTTTACATGTAATTATCACTTAGACACTGTACATACAGTTTTCCCTGGTATGTTTCAATAGGTTATATTTGAACTTGAACTGTAAATTGTAACCTAACCTTGTACTTCTAGCACTCCAGCCCTCAGATCTTCAGTAGTAAAGCCAACCAAGTCATGAAACTAAAGATAGCATTCAAGAATACAAATGCAACAGATTTAGAAATTACATTTTTTAAATGTAACATCAAGCTGAAAACACCTTTAAAAAAATGTGAATCGGCACAGCGGTTGGATTTCTGCTTGCGACGCCAGCGACCCGAGTTTGAGAATGGACTCGGGTGCTGGAGGGCCAGCCGGGGAGAGAAGGCTGAATCATCGGATGACTGCTTGCCTTCTCTCGGGGGGAGGATGGGGATGTGACCTGGTGATTGCTGACACCTGGTGGAGACTGGGGGGTCAGCAATGCACGGGGTCCCGCTAATCAATGGGATGTGGTGAACGTTGGTGTAAGCCTGATGTTAGTGGCACGCCACATCCCTGAGGAGCACAAATGGAAAAACAGCCCTAAGACCAACCAGATGATGGTCGCCAGCTCCCCCTGCCGCAAGAACTTGGGCAGTGTATGAACCACACTAGCAGCACCTGAAGCAAGTATGGCACTGGCCGCCCTCCTGTTGCCTTCCCTCTCAGAGGAGGGAGACCCAACCGGTGAAGGATTATATCCAGGGGTTACCTGGGGGGGGGCTGCAGTATAGGGTGAAGAGGTGGCTGTACTGAGGCAGTGTGGCACAGAAGGCATAGGAGGGCCTGAAAGAGTGGCTGGCCCAGACCTGGGGGAGCAAAAAAAAAAAAATGTGAATGCAAAATAGGATGAAATCTCTAGAAAATTTGAAGTGCGATACCTATCCCTATCATAATGGAAAGCTCTATGGTTTGGGAGTGAAACATCAGGTCTGTTGGGGGGGATTTCCATTTCTGCACTTATGAAAGTAAATAAAATATCTTCAACATTGGTAAGTGATTGTAGTGTGCTATGATTTTTACTGTGGCAGCACTGGTACACTTTAATGCATGTATCTTTTGTGTACTGCTTTGTAAAGTGGTATGATTACTTCCCTACACTGCTGGTTACCTTCATTTGGCAGTCTTTTTTAGTTATGCCCCCTCATTCCTTTTCCTCTTATGCTGCAGGAAGATGAACCTCACAACTGTGCAGGTCATGCCTCTGCCTGCCCCCACGTGTTGCACCTTTCATTTGGCTACACTGAATCTGAGACAATAGTAATATAATCAATTGCCCAGCTTAAAGAAGTCATATTGAAGTTTATCACCATCCTCAAGGGAGCTAGTCTGCACCACCATGGCTAGTTTAGTGTTGTCAGTGAACAGAAGCAGTATGCAATATACCCCAGCACCTAGATCATTGATGAAAATATTGAATAGCTGTGACCCCAGCACCAGTACCCTTAGGGATGTTGCTGAGTATCTCTCTCAAGTTGATGTAGTGGTCATCAACCACAACAACTCTCTGTTCCATGTCCCCAAAGCAGTTCTGCACGACTCATGTATACTGCACTTGTGTATGTAACCCCCCAAAAAAGAGGTGTGGCTTACCTTAAGTTATCGCCCCAGGCACCTCTTTGCTCTCTATCTGGTCTTGTTTCAGCCTAGCATTCTGCCCACTTGAACCTTGCCTAATATCGAGTTTGAGGTTTGAATCTGTGTCAAATAATTGTGTACGCGTAGATCCTGCACAAATCTACAACTGGTGCCCTTGTGCTATAGCTTTGTGAGCTCTTTCTGTAGTGGCCATAGCCTGTTCTGGGCTCAAGTGCTTCAGCCCTTGTAACCAGTCAGGGAATGCTCTTTCAGACTCCACTCTTGCGTCGGAAAATAGTGCAGAGGGATCCCCTTTGAATATTGCTAATGTTTAATTTTAAAGCTGAAGAAATTGTTTATAATGTTGGGCTTTAAAGTTAGACATTTGGCTGTCTGCCCATTGGCAGCCATCTTGTTACTTTGAACTTTGATTTCAGCCAATCAGAACTCAGAGGGTCCTAAGGGGTCCTTATCTATTGCTGCTGGGAAGATCAGAAGACTGCATGTTTGGCGCCTTCTGAATGGTCAATCAGAAAGCCAGAACTGTGATTAACAAACTTAATGACAAATCAGATTGCAGTATTGTATTTCTTCAGTCAGAGAAGGACTGTTGAATGGGGCAGTTGCCAGAAGCTTTCATGAAGAGAAAAAGCTTCTCTGTGTGCCTCTCTGGTCATGGCCCAGGGCTACCCACTAAGCCAGATAGGCCCTTCAGCCTGAAAAGAACAGAGACTGACTTTGCATGTCAGAGCTAGAATTGCCAGAATTGTTGTCCTGAAGGAAACTGCCAGAGTGGGAACTTGGATAGAATTTGCCAAAGCCTATTTTCCAGAGCCAAAAGTTCAGAGACTGTATTCTGAGTCCAGAGGAAAAATTCAGTTACTGTATTCTGAGTTCAAAGCTACATATACATGTGTGGGATAGCAAAACACAGTGCCTGAGCACTGGCACCCACCACAGGCCTGGAGTATCAAACTTCCAGTTAAAGTGCCTTATTTATGCTGAATCCCTTGTTCCTTTACTCCTTTGTTCCACAGAATTAGTCTGAGATGGTGGATAGCCTTATAGTGCAAAAAAGGCTCTTTATTAATCCACACTTGTGCAAAAAATAGGGTAAAAATCAGAACAGGGTAAAACCGCTCAGAACGTTCACATCCACAATACAAGTGAGCTAAATGACTGACATGTTTAGCACATGACTGCTTTCTCAAAGCCTGCTAGCTCCCAGTGTGTTTAATGGTCATATAACCATTTAAAGTGCTAGTACAGAATTACACACATATGTAATGAGTTCCTTAAACAAGAAGTTCTCTGTGCTGACCAGACCATTCATTAATAAAACAGTTAAAATCCATACATACAATAGAATAAAGCCAGGACAGTGCACACCAATTATTGTTTAGTGGCACCTGTCCCCGCTAAGATCCATGTATGCACTATGTTTTTCCCTTGCAAGGCAATCAAAAACTTGACAGTATCTTTCCCCAAGTCACTGGCGCAAATCTAAGGAATAAAAAAAAATATATATTATGTAATCACATGATGTACAGTATTTTTTTTTTATTTAGTTGTTTAACCAGGAGTAGCACACTAAGCTGAAAGCTTTTTTACAGGAGCGACCTGGGAGCACAAGAAGGTTAAGTGACTTGCTCAGGGTCACACAGTATGCAAGTGGAAGCTGTGGGATTCAAACCCAGGTCTGGTCTGCTGGATGTCACCAGATTTGCAGCTCAGAGCCTTAGACCACTGCTCTATACTGCCTCCTGTATAAACAGTATAAACATAGAATATCTACAACAGCTAGAAATAAAACAATTAATAAAACCTGTTTCACTTTCTCTTTTTCCAAAAAGGTTTGATCTCTATTCTGCCATTCAGACCTGGCCACTCCATGGCATTTAGTGTATAAATCCAATATTGCTGCCTTCATAATAATAAATTATTGTAGTTGCCTCCCCTATACAGTGCAACTGTTTTTTCCACACAAGTAAATATAAAGTCATGATCAATCTTGTTATTGGATTTTAACAAATGATTTGCAAGAGCACTAGTGCTATCCTCCTTCTCAATTGCTGTAATATACTCACCAATTATTACTTTAAAGGCTTGTTTGGTCATACCAATGTAGAAACTCCCACATTTGCAGTCAGCTAGATACTGTATATTAAACCACAAGTACTGCAGGTCACGAATCCTCCAACTGCAATATTGCTCCCTGTTACTGGGCTCCTGAAAGTTTTGGTATTCCTAACCTTTTCACAATACTTACAATTACCACATTTGTTGCTACTGTCAGTCCTATGTGGTAGCCACACTTGTAGTCTATCAACTGGATGCATATAATGTACAATATAATCTTTAATATCATTTCCTAGCCTAAAGACCATTTTAGGATCTTCTCCTGTAATGTCTCTTAGACCTGTATCCAGTTGCAACAATTGCCTGTGTTTTTTAACAATATTCATTATTTTATATAACTGTGGCTTATAAATACTGACAAAATGAGCTGTGGATCTTGGGGGGCTAGATTTCTTCCAGTAATTCCTAGCTTGATTTGCCTCCCACTGCTCCCCTTGCTTGTGAAATTAATGTCTCCGAATAACCCCTTTCCAATAATTTATCAGTGAGTTCATTCACTCTCTTCTCATATAACTCACTAGTACCACAATTCCGTTTTGTTTGAATGGACTGTCCTTTTGGTATTGACTTAATGATACAGTATGAGCTGGGTGATTGCTATTAGGCATCAGTAATGCATTTCTGTCTGTGTTCTTCCTGTACAGATCTGTGATAACCACACCCTTTCCATCCTTTTTAATTATTACATCCAAATAACTGATCTGGGTTTTATTAAATGAGATGCTAAACCTTAAGTTCCGATTACTGTCTTCTAGATGTTTCACAAAAGCAGACAATTCATCTTCTGTGCCCTTCCACACCAACAGTATGTCATCAATAAATCGTTTCCATAAAAACATTTTTGCTAAAAAATAATTATTCTCATTCTTAACTACATCCTGCTCCCATTTGGCCATATATAAATTAGCATAGTTCGGAGTCAAGCTTGCCCCTATGGCCATCCCTTTTATTTGAAGAAAGTATTCATGTTTATAAAAAAATGCATTACACTTCAAGATATATTCAAATAGTTTTACCAATATATCTGTGTGTGGTTCCATTTCTTCTGTCTGATTTACAAAAAATTCCAATGCCTCAAGTCCATCACTATGGGGAATATTAGTATATAGTGACGTCACATCGAGTGTCATTAGTATAGTCTCTTCCTCTTTAGCCAAGTTCTCTAAAATTCTTAGTATCTCTCCAGCATCTTTAACAAAGGAAGGAATCTCCTTAACCAAATCAGATATATAAAAATCAACAAATTTGGAGAGAGGCTCTGGCAATGACTCATTGTCAGACACCATTGGCTGCCCTGGGGGTTTCATCAGATCCTTATGTATCTTAGGCAAATAGTAAAAATCACCCAATTGGGATGTTCCACCTGGAGGTAATCAATAACAGTTGGAGGCAACACACCATTTTGCTTTAAATAATTCAAATGTTCATCAATCTCTTTTAAATTTTAAGGTAGGGTCAGCACTTAGTTATTTTTACAAAAATCATTGTTCTGTAGTTGTCTATACACTTCTCTATCATAGTCCTCACTGTTAAGGACCACCATAGCACCAGCTTTATCTGCTGGTTTTAGAGTTATTTGTCTATTTCCCCCCAATGCTCGCAGTGCTAGCCATTGCTCTTTATTCAAATTATAACTGAAATTGTTGTGAGTCTCTTCATTAAGTTCCTGCATGTCTTTCTCACAACTTCTTTTTTTTTTTTTTTTTTTTTATATCGGCACTCTTTTTCCTTCTCTTTGGAGCAGCTGGCAGTCATCCGGTTACCAGCACTCACAGCCCAGACATGGATGTGGTCAGCGACTCGCTCTCCCCACGCAGGCTGGCACAAGGAGTGTCCTCCTTATGGGGAACTGGATCCATTATCTGGGAGGCGCACCTCTCTAGGTCCAGGGGTGCAGTGCACAGCCATCTGCTGCCAATCACCCTGCAATTTTCTGCCTTAGGTTTTTGCCCCTTAAGCTAAATGTGCAATGACATCAGTGCACTAATGTGTCGATGTCCACTGCACTCCAACCCTCTTCTATGCGCCACTCCTGCAGTGCTCCCGACTTCTACCAGGAACTGCTGCAGAGTGACACAAACCCCCTTACCCACCCCAAAGAGAGGAGAGCCATCATGGGATGCTTCATCATCTCCCTCCCCAGCCATCCCCCAAAGACCCAAGTCCATTCCCGAACCCTGTTCATGTGGCGTGAGGTACGGCATCCAGCACCTCAACTCTCAGCACCATCGGGCTGGCTATTTCTCACAACTTCTGATAAATGTTTATAATGCTGAGGACATAGGAGGGCAGAACATGGACTGGGATTTAAAGATGTTCACACACCCATTTCTAATATTTATTACCTTGTTGGCATACATATGTTCCCAGTTGTTCCCAACATCCTTCTGGTTATTCCCAGTATTCTCAATAACCCTCCAGGAAAAGAATGATTTTAGATTCAAATTTCTGCCTAATTTATTCAAATTTACAATTATCTCAAAGGCATCAAATCGACCAGTGGGTTTAAACCTGAGGCCCTTGTTCAACACTATTATTTCCATGTCATGCAATTCATAATCTGATAAATTAATAACATTCACTACTGGGCTCTCCCTCTGCCCCATCTCACTCTCCAAATTCTGCTGTTTCCTCTTCTTCCAGACCGTCTTCCTCTCTCCTCTTCTTGTTCTTTTAGTCCTTCTGGGAGGAACCATTTGGTATGCCTCATGCTTCTCCATAGGACTTCCAGTTACTGGGTGGGGGCAGTGGGGCATAGCTATACATAGTTCTGTGGTCTGTGCCCATCTCTAAGTTGTTATATGACTACCGGGCATCACCTGTTATCTAGGTGCAGTCACAGTTCTTTGTTTCACTAATATACACTTGGGCCAGATTAGGGAGTCAGTCACAAGTGCAACAGTTGGACATGGGGGTGAGTTGTGCTGCCCTTGGTCCTCCATGCTGTCCAGCTTGGAAGCCAGAAGCTTGAATCTAAGGTGCTGGAGGTTCAAGCCTGCCCAAGGGAGCCAGTCATTCCTTGCTAACTCAGAGACTGAAGTTCTGAAGAACTCTTAGTAACTTCATGGCCAGCCCTGCAACAGTGTTTTCTGACCTACCTTTGAAATGTACTGCAGGCCATTGGGCCTGGGATTATAAATACCAGTTTGTGTAAAAGTTCAGCCGTTAAGTTCTTTCTTTAATGTTCCTTCACACTTTCACGGCTAAAAAGATAAATCAAATCACTTGTTTTTGTGCACCAATGCTGAACAACCAGCTGCAACATGCATTAAGCCTACAACAGTTCAAGTCTGGGTGCCCAGTGAAGTTAACTGTGAATGTCTATCTGGACTGTTAATGTTGGAATTGTATCTAAATTGTACCATCCTGGTTGGACATAGGATTTTTGTTGTTAATGTGTTGTCAAACTTTAATTTGCTTTCCCTTTCCCCCCAAATATCTTCATGAATAAAAATGGTTTACAGTCCATGGTCATATTAGTACTGGGCGGTGTAAAAGGATATAAAAAAGATATGCCACCAGGTTGGTGTATTCCATGGAGTGCTCCTTTTGTATTTCATTTTTCTGTAACTTTGTCATTAAATTGTCTGTGTACATAGGCTAGCCACTTATGTTCATTTATTTATTATGTTGTCTGGTGCCCCCGCCCCCCGTTTCTTATTCAGCCTTACGCATGATCTGGATTATGCCATAAAGAAATAATAGTAGCAAAATAGCAAGGTTTAGCCGGCAGCCCGGGTGAAATTTCAAAGAATTTAATGAATGTGTTTATTGGGTCGTCTTTTCCCCTTTTCATTTGCTAAAAGGAAAAGCTGGTATAAATTGTGTAATCTTCCGTTTGTTTTAAACAAAAAACAAACCCGAAGATCCGCTATGGTTAAAACTTCTCCTCAAGTGCTAGTATAGTAGAAAAAAGCCACTTTATTAGAAGGAAACTAGATACAATCCAGATCTTGTCACTACTACAGCTTATTATAAATTCCGACTCAATCCAGGAAGTACCGTGTGACTGTGCGCACGTTCGCGCAGCTGCCGAAAGTACTTTTCTTTTAAAAATCAAGGTAACGCATACAAACACAAGGAGCCACCGCCAGAGAAGACATTCCTTTAATTTAAATGTTAAGACTGCTTCTCGGCAGGACGGCGCACTGTTCAAAAGTAGTACGGCTGTAGAATAGCCATTCGGCTGAGCTTAAATTAAAATACAGCTGGTAAACTTTACGGGGATAATAGGTTTACCTTTTTGCTGACTGGCAGGTCACCTAAATCTAAAGACAAGGAAAGGAAATAATAGGGTTAGGTACTGAAGTCATTATTTTTACCATTGTTTCGTTTTTATTCTGTGAAGCCAGCTTAATGATAGAATTTCCTTCGGTAACTCCTCCCTGCAAGCCCTTTCTAACAGCCGGCCGTCCATTTTTTTCCCATTTTTATAGACTGGACTGGGGGCTTACCTGAGGAATTGCTTTAGTTTATTTTAAAGTTAAAGGAAAACCTTGAAAAGATTGGTATTTCTGCAATAAATGTTCTTGTAAAATAACGGTTGAAACATAATGGAGTATATTAAGGCAAGCTTTAAGAAAACGTTATATTCCTGATTGATTGACAGAGAAGGCACCCCTATCAGTAGGCTCTGCCCTCTATATATTCAGCCAGGTAAAGGTGTTCTTCAGATCTTGTGTAGGGTGTTGCAAAGGAAACACTTATTGAGACTAGTTACTGCTAGATCTGCTGTATTATTAATCTTCTTTTGAATACTGCTGAAGTGAAGATGAATTTTTTTTGTTTTATTTAATTTGATGAAATAGTTCGCTGTTATTTTTGTTCTGTAAATATTTGAATAAAAATGTTGGAACCTATGCAACTGAAGAAGTTGGTCTATGTGTCCATCTGTTATCCCACAGCCTTTTACAGGTGGAACCTCACTGTGTCTAACCTTGGAGTGTGTTGCTGTTGTCACTTGTTATTCTCCACAGGTAACTGGTGGTTTCATCAATAGCCAGCACTCATTTGGTAAGTTAAGATTGTGAGCATATTATTAGCTATAGCCATTAATTGTGTGACTTTAGCCTTTTTGAACTACTGTGTGTTTAATCACATGTGTGACCACTGGGCAGGGAAGTCGGTAGGTACAGTATCCCAGGGGATTGTACTAGCTTGTCATATGACCTACTTATTCTTTTACTCTGGGAGGAGGCATCACACTAGCTATCTTTAAAAATAAACCCTCTTTTCCACTAGAACAAGAGCTAAGGTCTCTAAACCTGGTTTGTGGCCACTCAGACATGTGTAGTAGCCTACTGGTACACAGTGCCCGGGTTACCTGTACTTTGCACAGAAACTGGTCATATGCCACAGTGTCAAAAGCCTTGGGGAAGTCCATCTAAATTCAGCCTTGCACATCTACACCTACCTTGTCAACCCCTCTAAAAGAAGACAATCATGTTAGTTTGGTATGATCTGCTTCTATATAAGCCACATTGAAAGGTGGCAAGAAACTGGGCCTCAACCAAGTGTTTTATTATTTTCTGTGAAAATGGCTTCCACAACGTTTTACAAACAAGGAGAGAGAGAATTGTTGCAGCTAGGCTCGTCACTGCTTTGTTAAATGGTAGATGCTGAGAATGAAGTACCACTCTGGGAGGAACTATGCACACAAGGGAGCTTAATAATGTGCAAAAATCATACTTTATTAAGGTTCAGGACATAGTGCTAGGTACTCTCTATTGCCGTCCATGACCTTGCCTAGTTTTGATGTAAGACTGGCCTACCTATAGTTTCATGAGCCCTGTCTTGGCTTCATTCTTTTTGCCATAACAGTATTTATTTTTTCATGTTTTTTACACCATAGAACATCCTGAGGCAAGAAACAGTAGACTGAGAGTTCTAAGGAAACACACAACCATGGAATGTGACATTACCAATAAACAGGTGTCTGTTGTCCAAGGCAACTAATGACTTTCTGTATAATTGATAATAAAATGTGTGTAAACCATGTCTCTCGGTACTAGCATTCATTCCATCAGATTATATCATTTGCATACAGCATTACTTGCATTGAAATATCAGGAATAATATTAATGAACATGTGGTACCTTGGAGTAAGGAGAGCTCCTCTGAGGGCCACCAATACAATAAAACAGTAAAGGGCTGGGGTAGGACTAGAGATGCACAAAATCGGCAATTTTGCTGTGCAAAACCTTTTTGTGAAATTCCACCATTCCGTGAAATGTTTCACTGGGTGCAAAATTGTGCCCATGAAACACAAAAGTTTGCCACAAAATGCACAATTTCACCAGAATTTCACCATTTCATGGGTGAAATTTTGCATGTCATGACATCATTTCACATTTTGTGGATGAAATTTTACATTTTGCCTGCAGAATTTTACATTTCGCACCTGCAAAATATTTCATGAAATGCATGAATTTCGTGAACTATTTAGTGCAACGAAATTTTATAATTTAGGTAGGACAGGGCTCACAGCTATCTCCACTCAGTATTAGAAAGCTACCATACTACACCTTCCATGATGCTATATAGAGAAAGGGAGTAATGCCAGACAATTTGAGAACTCGAGACAGTTATGCATGAGGTCCTATGGAGGGGAGAGGTGGGAGGGCAGTAGAAGGAACAGCAGGGGTTTCCACTAGGGTAAACCTATACCTGCATCCTCACAGAATTTCCAGGATGTGGGAATGTAGGGATTTAGATGTGGATGGGGAGAGCGGAATTAAGAAGGTACATATTAAGTCAGCATAACTGTTGGGTATCCCAAGAGGGATTCACATGTTCTGATGGTCAAAAGTCAGAATCTAAACCCAATGAGTCACCTAGCTCTGGCTGGATGGGATAGAGTGTCCTAACACAGTATTTCACCTATAAGGAGCTCTAGAAAGAAGCTACTGGGTGTCCAGATAAGCACCCCAGTTGTTGGTGTATTTGTCAGTTTATTCAGAGCTGCATAAGGGTAAGGAGGGCTCCTTTGAGGGTCACCAATATAATAAAATAGTAATGAGCTGGGGTAGGACGGGGCTCATGGCTATCTCTACCCTGTATTAAAAAGCTGCTATGTGACCCCTTCCATAATGCTATATAGAGAAAGGAAGTAATGCTGGCTAATTTAAGAACTCAAGACAGTTATACATGGAGTCCTATGGAGGATAGCTGCCTGAGAGTGGAGGAGGGAACAGGAGGGGTCTGTACTACAATAAACGTGTACCTACAGTAGGTCTTCACATAATGTCCAGGAAGTGGGCCTGTACAGACTTGCATGTGGATGTGAAGCGGGAGAGTGGGGAAGAGATGGGAGAGTTAAGAAGGTAAGTAATAAGTCAGCATGGTGACTGTTGCATATCCTCAGAGGGATTCACATGTTCAGAAGGTCAGAAGTCAGGGTCTGATCCTAATGAGCCATCTAACTGTGGCTGGATGAGACAGGGTGTCCTAACACAGTAATTCACCTGTGAGGTGCTCTAGGAAGGATCTGCTGGGTTTCCAAATAAGTACCCTAAATTTCAATGTACTTCATAGGTTTATTCAGAGCTGCATAGGAAAGACACTCATATCTGGCTGTGGGGGTTAAAAAGTTCTCCCAGTCCCTATAAAAGGAGTGGGATATGTGACTCTCCCTCTGCAACGGAGTCGTCTCTTTGCTGCTGAGCAAACCCCATTTGCCCAGATAGTTTGTACACGACTGAGGGTGGTATCTGAGGAGGATATGCCCTAGAGTGCTAATTTAGGATCCCTTGCTGGTGGGAGGGGCACCAGAGCACTGCATCTGGTACAGACCTGTTCCCAGTATTGATCTAGTACTGGGCATGACCACAAAATATGAGTTAGGTTTGCCTGTGGGGAGGAGCATCCTATCACTGTGGTTTGAAAGTACCATGCAGTAAAGGGCCTGTGGAGTCCTATATGCCCAATACAACACATTTAACTGTAGAATCCTGGCCTGCAATTCCCTGTTGTCATGGTGGTCATGTGCCCACACTGAGTCTCAAGTCATAGGAGGAATCGGCTGCCCAAATTCCCTTTCCCATTTTCTCTTAGTCCAGAGAAGACAGCAGGTGGTCTGTACCGATCTCTAAGTTCTTATAAGGGTACTGTAGTGTATTTCACACAGAAAGCCATATTTGTAATTGGACAAGGTATACTGACACAGCAGCAAAACATTCATAGCAAAGGTACATTACAGCAACAAATCGATCATGTCACTGTAATGTACCTGTGAGACCCCAGCACTGCTTCTCTGGGACTTACACATCCTCCCCAAATCAACTCTGACTCAGAGTTGATTATAATAATATAGGGGGGATGTGGGGGAAGACCACCTGCATCGGAGTTATGGGGGGCAAAGCCCCCCACAGAAAAAGACTCCTTTCTGTGATGGTTGTCTGCCTACTGTCGGCAGAATAGCCATCACTGTACTTGCAGTCGAATGGGACAATCTAACTCTGGTTAGCTGAAGCCTACACAACTGCGCCAGCCAGCCATGTGCACCATGGGCTGAGACTCAGAATGTCCACTGGTGCAGAGCATTTTTCCCACACCAGCTGTTGCAGTGTGGGACTTAGTCTCTGGGCCTTATGAAAATCTTCCTCCCCTGAATACTAAGATCATTTGTTTAGACTTAATCTGATAAATCTTTTCAATAAAAATTAAAGGGCTTAAACACCTCAGTTTTACACTCACAGAAAATCTCTACAAATCTACTACTTTTCAAATGTGGTAGTGTTCCTTCTTCTTTGGTATAGGCTTTAATTGCTGCAGGCAAGAATAAAGATCAATTTTGTGTTGACAAATGTGTATGCTAATTAAACATTATGGCCAGGATATTTAAAGGCGTTGCACATGGCACAATAGAATTACACTGGCACAACCTCGCACTGTGTCCCGGTGGGATATTGAAGAGGCTGCCAGACGCAGTGCAAATCACAATACACTGGGGTGCAATGGTAATGTATGTGGCATAGATGCAGGGGGCATGCCCATGCATATGTGGCACATCCCAATATTCAGCCTGGGATGTGCGGCGCATATGCTGGCACAACCTTGCATTGCACCACATGGGGGGGCTCAAAGTTGAGCCCGTGAATAGGAGGAACAACTCATGGCCACCCACAGGCAGGCTGCTGTATTGCAGGGCACAACACAGCAGCCGCCAGCTGTGGGTGGCCACCCGCCCACTCAGAACACCATCCACAAGCACTTATATCTACCTGGTAGTCTAGTGGTACCCCCCTTCCCATTTCCATGATCACTGATAAAAGTAGGTAAAAACATTCCCTGGTAGTCTAGTGGTACCCCCTCTCTCCCGTTTCCCTGATCACCAGTAAAAGTAGGTAAAAACATTCGCTGGTGATCCAGTGGCATCCCCCACCCCTCCCAGCCACACAGGACCACTTGCCCACCCCACTCCCCCGTCATTGGCGGGTGGCTGCAACCCACCCGCATACTGCTCAGCTGCCCTTCGAATGACAGCTTACAGTATGTGCTCTAAACCCATTGGTCCACACTGTGGACCAATGGGCTTGCAGGGCATACTGTACAAGATAGTCACAAATATGTGAATGACTTAATTCACATATTTGTGACTGTCTCCTACAGGGAGGGATGTGGGGTGCCACTAGACCACCATGGATCATGTGGCAAAGGCATAACTACGATCATGGCTACGGGGCTGGGGATGCCCCAGGACCCCTTCAGAGCTCACGTCATGCTGTGCAGGGTGCCAGGTGCAAGTCGCCAGGCTGTCCAGCGCAAGGCATGCAAATGGGGCCATAATGATATGCAAATGGTCCCATTTGCGCCTTGCATATTTTATGGCCTCATTTGCATGCCCTCTGCTGAATTTTAGTAACTGTGTTTGCTCTGATGCAGCCCCATGCTCCCTATCTGTGGCTTGCACTGGCACAGTACCGCTGCAGCATGTGCTGTCCCAGCCATAATCAACAGTGCTGCGCCATGGCGCATCACCATTGAATATCACCTGGTCCTGACCCCGACACATCCCAGTTGTGCTGCGCCCATGCTTGTGTCTCTGCCAGACGCAGTCTGAATATCCAGGCCTGTGTAAACTGTGTTTTACTATTTGAGAAACATTCATTTTGTTGTTTTTCCCTGCTTCAAAACCTATATTTATTAACTGTTATTGTCGCTTGTCTGAGTAGTAGATTACACTTTGTGACCTGTGCTATGAACTAATTTTAACCTCTGTATTATGTGTACTGTATGATATGTACTGTCATTTCAACTTTGTGTACCATTACCTGTCCTAACCAGGACATGCTTGTAAATGAGCATTGCTCAATAGAGCTTGTTCCTGGTAAAATTAAGACATACAAATACAAAGCTTTATTATTTCTCAGTTACTGAGTCTATCACAGAAATAAGGAGGAATATTAAGATGAGTATTAGTGATTTGCTCTTTAATGCTAATCATTGTTTTATGTCTGAGCTGAGCTTAGATTCATGGAATGTACTTTCTGCTTGTGTTGTTTTACTTACATTCATCTTATGATTTCCTATTGTTTATATGGAGAAAATTTAAAGATCAAACAAACTGGAAGTACCATATTTTTAATAAAAGCTTGAATTCACATTAATTCAAGTCCCTGTGTCATAATCAGTGTTTCCTGAAATTTTCATGCTGTTTGGTTTTGTGGTTTTCTTTAAATCAGCATCAGTTAATGTGCTCTGCAGTAACTGAAAATAGTGAAGATTTTTCTGTCCCTATCAGTGAGGTCTGCAGAGCGATGATACTGTTTTGGTCTAGCCTGCTGCTTCAGCAGTTAAGTCCCTGATTGACTGAAGAAGCTGTTGCACTTCCCAGTCAGAGCAGTCTATAGAGCTAATTGTTTTTGCTCCAAGTTTGTTACTAACCCATCTTGTTTGTGTTTAGATAGATTAGCTAAAAATCTATTATTCCTTTGTCATAAAAAGTTGATCATTTGAGTTTCAGTGCTGCACTGAAGTAGTATAAATGTTTGTGAGAAACCCACTTGTATGTATCACAGCTGTCAGTTCTTTCTCAACAAAACTCTGCATTGTTTTTGGCTATATAACACAGGGTTGTTTAATGGCCATAAAATAAATCTAATTTTTTTTTTGCTATTTTAAGTTTTACACCTGGGGCTTAGGGCATCTCTCTGGGAAACCCTCTCATCATTGCCTATACTCCCTACCTGAAGCCCTCTTCTTCCGCTAAGTACAGACCCCCGGATCACCTCCTGCCCACCCACTCTTGGTGATCTTTTCTGTAATTATAGGGACTGCTGAGGAATCCAGAGGGCAGCCAGGAGACCAGGAAGACAGGCTCAGCATTGGGATGTGGACAGGACACTGGAGCCCCCTTCCCCTACACTAGGCCACCAGGGTTTTGACTCTTTTGGTTGCCCCTTGGAGCACAGACATGCAATGCCTGACAGCACACCTACATGCAGTCTAGCTGCTGCTGCTCTGCCCCTGATGTAAAGTCTAGCCCAGCTACCTGTAGGGCCCCTAATCTCCACTAGGAGCTGCCTATGGAATGGGCATTCCACAGAACCCACCCTGGGAGGGGCAAGCAGTCCTCCAGATGCTTGATCTCCTCCCTCACCTGCTGACCCCCAATGACCTGAGTTCATTCCCCCTACCAATCCCTGGTGATCCGAGTTAATTCCTGAACCAGGGTCACCAGTGTGGCATGAGGTGTGGCATCCAGCGCCTCAATCTTCAGCACCACCAGACCAGTTTAAATTTTGTTAGTTCATAGAAGTAGTGTGTCTTTGATGTAGCCTCCATAAATAGGTTCCTGTGAGAACAATGTTGTTTTTATGTTAAATTGACAGGTGATTGCCACACACTGCTATTTCAGGAACATGTACTGTATGAAATAAAAAAAATCAGTTCTTTGGGGGTGTCTGTGGGAAAATGCATCATGTATGTGTATAACTAGAACTACTATATGGCATCCTGATGCCCCTGACAGTTGAGGCAGTAGCACTCTGTTGCCTCCTTCCCCTGCCCCACAAGCCCCATGTCTCCTGCACCCTGCTGCTCACTGTCTTCTCCTGACAGTCAGGGCTGCTTAATCCTTCTGCCTCCTGCACAAACAATTGAGGCTTCTGCACCCTGATTCCCCTCTGTTCCCCACCACCATAGTCAAGGTCAATGCACACTGTTGCCCCCTGTTCCTGACTCCACAATCAGGGATGCTGTGCTCTGCTAAGCTCTAGTATCCCAGGCCTGCCTTCACAGTTGGGGCTGTTGCACCATGCTACCCCAAGCCACCAAAGGTGGGGATTGTACCAAACCTGCTACCCACTTCCATTGCCCCAAATGGGCAGGGCCACTGCACCACGTGCACTCCATCTTATAGTCAGGGCTACTGTATGCTAATGCCCCCACTGTGTCCTTCCCCACAGTCAAGGCTTCTGCACCATGCTGTCCTCTGTCCCCTGCCACCAATGTGCCGTGCTGCACCATAGAGCCTCTTGTCTCCACTGTTAGGATTGTTGCACCATGCTGCTCCCTGCCACCAGAATCAGATGTTTTGGTACACTGCCTAAACTGCTCAAAAGACAACATAAAAAAGTACTTTCATCATGTGCTATAGGGTGGAGGACAGAAGGTAGCAGGATGCAGCAGCACTAACTGTTTGGGCAGGAGACAGGGTAGGCATCAGGGTACAGCAGCTTAAACTGTGAGACAGGGTGCAACAGATACATCTGTTTGGGACAAAGGTCATAGGCAGCATGGTGTAGCAAAGAATCTGACTCTTGTGGCAGGAGGATCAGGGAGAAACAGCCCCAACTGTGGTGGCAGGGGACAGGGTGCAGCACATGCCCTGCCTTCTCTTATGGCAAGTGGCAGCATGGTGCAGTAGCCCTAACTGTGAAGGCATGGGGTTCTAGGGCACAGCAGGCTACAGCAGCCTTGACTGTGTAGACAGTTGCAAGGTGCAGCAACCGTGGATGTGGTGGCAGAGACAGAGGACAGCATGGTGCAGAAGCCTTATCTGTGTGGCAGGACACAGGGGGGCATCAAGGTATGGCAGCCCTGACTATGGGACAGGGTGCATACCGTGCATCAGCCTTGCCCAATTGGAGCAATAGAAGTGGGTAGCCAGTATAGCAAATACCCCACCTCTGGTGGCCTGGGAAAGCATGGTGCAGCATGACCAACTGTGAAGGCAAGTGACCTGGGACTCTAGGTCTTAGCACAGCACAGCAGCCACTGACTGTGGAGAAAGGAATAGGGGCAACAGGGTGCAGTGACCCTGACTATGGGGGTGGGGGACTGAGGGAAGCAGCATGCAGCAGTCTCAACTGTTTGAGCAGAAGACAGCAGGGTGCAGAAGCCCCTACTGTGTGGAGAATACAGTGGGAAGTGGGGTGAAGCAGCCTCAAATGGGTGCAGGAGGCAGGGGGCTTGTGGGGCAGGGGAAAGGGGGCAGCAGAGTGCTACTGCCTCAACTGTCAGTCAGGAGACAGGGGCATCAGGATGCCATATAGCACTTCTAGTTATACACATACATGATGTATTTTCACACAGAAATCCTCAAAGAACTGAATTTTGTGAATTCATATAGTACATGTTCCTGAAATAGCAGAGTGTGGTAGGCACCTGTTTGTCAATCTGACATAAAAACAAGATTGTTCTCACAGGAACTTATTTATGGAGGTTACATCAAAGACTGTAAATTAACAAAATTTAGATTTATTTTATACCCATTAAATAACCCTGTGTTATATAGCCAAAAAACAATGAAGAGTTTTGATGAGAAAGAACTGACAGCTGTGATACAGACAAGGAGATTTCTCACAAGCATTCATACCACTTCAGCTCAGCACTGAAACTCAAATGATCAACTTTTTATGAGAACAGAATGATAGACTTTAAGCTAATCTATCTAAACACAAACCAGATGGGTTAGTAACAAACTTGGAGTGAAAAGAAATTAGCTCTACAGACTGCTCTGACTGGGAAGTGCAACAGCTTCATCAGTCAGGGGCTTAACTGCTGAAGCAGCAAGCTAGACCAAATTATATCATCGCTCTGCAGGCCTTACTGACAGAGACAGAAAAATCTTTGCTGTTTTCAGTTACTGCAGAGAACATTAACAGATGCTGATTTAAAGAAAACCACAAAACCAAACAGCATGGAATTTTCAGTAAACACTAATCATGACACAGGCACTTGAATTCATGCGAAGTCAAGCTTTTATTAAAAATATGGAAAAAACAGTTCATTTGATCTTTAAGATACCAAAATATTTATACTAACACTGTATAGTAGAATTTGCAAGTAATATTAGCTGGAAACAGTGCTAGCTCAGCATGAGATATACTTGGAAGAACTGTAATTAGCTGTTCTTGGAAAGGTCCTACCCAGTCTATTGTTTGAAATAAGTCAAATGAGGATTTCAGTTGTTAAATGGGTCTGCTAAGTGAGTTATCATGTGTCGGAGTAAGGGAAGTGCTTTTATCGAGTAGTCCAATGAGCTGGTCTAGGCAGCTTCAGGAACAGGGTAAGCTGGACTCTCAGTAAACCCCACAGCTGAAGAAATTGGCAGTAAGGTAGTGGTGTCCCATTAACTTATTTTTTTAATGGTGACAAAGGCGTGGAATACTCCAGTATCCCCATGATAGATGTCGACAGCAATGTGTATTTCTGCCAGCTTCCAGGTGGCCCAATTCCCTGTAGTGCTACTAATCTGCTGGTGGGGGTGGGGTAGGGGGTGCCAAAGTAGGTGCAGTCTGGAGGTGAATGTAGTCCAACCCAGGAAATGTGTCTACCTGTTCTCTGTCTGTTAATGTGGGTAGTGCAGGGTGATTCAGTTTGGGCTAACTACCATTTCGGGAAAATTAATGCTGAGGGGACTGGCAAATTGCTGTGTTACCTCTATACTCAACCAAAAGGGCTAAGGGATCAAAAGATCAGGCCTGCACCAGAGGACTGCTTGGTCAATCCCAACACATTGGTGGAAGAAGCCGAGGTCAGGCAAACCAAAGCTTCCCTCAGACCAGTGGTGTTGTAGGGTCTATCATACTGGTTCTATGTGATAACGGTGAAAGCCTAAAGGTGATCATCATTATCGCAAAGTCACAGTGATGAAAAATGTTTTCAGCACTGTGAAACCCTGGCGCACAGGACAATGGTGCCAGGGACTTTGTTTCTAATATTTTCTGTGGGGGGGCTGCTCCCCACCCCACACCCCCCCACACAGAAGGCTTTGCCCCCCGCACCCCCCAACTAAAGGATTCTTAACTCCAGGGGGGTGCATGTGTGTGGGGGTGAAAACATTAAAAAAAAGGCTAGTGCTGTGCACAATAAAAAGGCACTAGTGCCCAGACCGAACACACTACCCTGCGCACCGATGCCAGCAGCTGACCCACCAAGCCACAGGGTCGACTCGGCAACCCACCACGGCACCACCCCTCACATCCCCTCCCACCCCTTGCTGTGTGTGCCCACCACCCCCGTACAGGTAAATATAGTGACATCCTGTCACTATATTCACCCACCCCTATATCCAGCCACCCTACTGGACCATGGCAGTCCCTGTAATGCGCTGGGGAAGGGGTCGCCATTATTGTAGGTGCCCTTTCCCCAGAGCCATTGTCACGGGTTACCATCATTTAATTTTACAAGATTTACCGCCCCATATAAAGCAAGTTAGTTTTTTTCTAGAAACTCTGGAAAAAGGAGCTTGTGACTAGGACAGGTAAACTAGAGAGAACAAATTATAGTTTAGCAGCTGTATAGTACTGATTTTCACCACATTCATCATACCCCAGATCACTAGCATAACATTTCCCCATCTCCGTAGGTGCTCATCTAATTTATCTAGCATAATCCTTGGCACTGGCAGCCACCATGTCTTTGACTGTGGGTTTTAACTTCCCATCCAAGCATGTTACTCCATGCAAGGAACACTGATATGGGTATGCCTGAAACAGTGCCTGAGTACAATATACATTGAGGGGTAATACCTCAGATTTTACACCATGTAGTTTGTAAACAGAAATCTTAGAATATTCATGAATTATAGAGTGCAGGGTGGGTAAAGAGGCAGGGAGGTCCATATTTGAAAGGATGATATTATCAGGAAATATTGCTATTTTATGATGTATTCCACCCACAGTAGCCCCTGGGAATGTAGGGGAGGCCCACAGATTCTGGGCCAAAGGTTTGATAGCCAGAAAGAATAAATAAGAGTAAGAAGCACATCCCTTTCTCATCCCACATTTTAACTGAAAGCTGTTGGCTATCAGTGAATTGGCCAGAATCTTTGCTGATGAGGTTCTATACAGACACTGCACACATTCAATAAAATCAGCGACAAAGCCTTGGCAACCCACAGAATGGATCATTCTACCCTGCCAGATGTTTATTTGGCATTAAGCAACATGGCGGCAGTGGGATCTCCATGAGTATTGACCTACCACAGGATATCAAAGTGTTCTGTGAGTGTTATCTGACCCCATGCAGCTGGGAACAAACCCCACCTGTTCAGCATGTATCAGGGTTTTTTTAACCTCCCCATACTCCCTGTTAGGGTTTTGGCATAGATTTTGGCATCTACTGTACATGTATTAGGGAGATGGGGCAGTACTGGTAACACAAGATTATATATTTTCCCTTTTTAGTTATTAAAGTAATCAGGGATTCGACAAGAGGTTGGAGGCGTGCACCCAGGGCATAAGCCTTGTTAAACATTCATGCCAGGTGTGGCACCAGCACTGTGGAAAATGTCTGGTACAAAATCTGAGGGAAAGCCATTGAGGCTAGGCAGGTTACCTGTTTACATAGAATGGATGGCCTCAAAAATGTTCTTCGCATAGAATGGTGCTGTTAATCTGGAGTTAACTGCTACTGCGAACTGCAGAGGCACTACAACTAAATAAAAAGCAGCATACTGTGCACAGTAAGGGGCAACCTCACAGGAGTTCAGTTTAGTAGACTAGTCTAAGAAGGTGGTACTGATATCGTGTGGGGAAGTAACCTCTGTGCCCTGTGATGTATGTATCACAGGATGTATTTTTTTTTAACTTCCTTGGCCCTGAGGTGGTGTAACAACAGCTTCTCATGCTGCTTACTGACCTCTCAGTAGGACTGCTTAAAATAAAATAAGCTGCAGTCCAAACCTGATCTATTTGGATCCTAAGGTTATCTACCAGCTCTAGGTTGTGGCTTAGCACTTGTTCTAGGGTTTTCAAAGTACCATTCTGTTGTTTGAGGGATTGCTCCCGGTCCTTGCAGAGTTTGGAGGAGTATACTAGTAACTTGCCCTTAAGGACAGCCTTTAGCACCTTCCACTGAGTATCTATCAAACTGTCTGAGATTTTCAAACTACTACTGAAACTCAGTCTGCTGGCAGGAACAGATGTCAGGGCATTCAAACAGGGTGGTGTCCTTATGCCACTTGTTATGAGGGCAAGAGGAAGGCCCCCCACAGGCCAGAGACAAGATCACTGGAACATGATGAGAGATTAAAATATATCTTAGGGAAGTGCCTCAGGTAAGAGCCACAAGGTTGTGAAAGATAAAGATGACATCAATTCAGTTATACCTGCTATAGGCAAAGAAGTAAAATATATGATCTCTCTCACCAGGGTGCAGTACTCACCAAGTATTGCTGAGTTGCTGGTTACAGTGAGTGCGCAGTATTTGTGCCACAGTTATACATTCTGCACAAGGTCTTGTTACAGTTCTGTCTAGTTCTGGCTGGAGTGCAGGTTTAGATCTCCACTTCAAGATAATCCCTGTAGTGGCACTGTGGGGGGGGGGGTGTCTAAAAATGGTGCAATATAAATCATGGTCAATCGAATTAGGGGTATAAACAGTGGCCAACATGGGGGGGGCTTGATATGTGCCCTCCACTATCACATAATGGCCATTTGTATCAGTGGTAGCTTTGTGCACTCCAAACTTAAGCTCCGTTTGTTTTGCAAAATTTCTACACCCCTCTGGTAGCGGAAGAACTGTGGAAAACAATGCCCACCCACATGCATCTCAGTTGCTGTGCCTCAGGATTCAGAAAGTGGGTCTCTTGGATCAAAGGTAAATCACAGGACATGTCACAACATTTAGCCAATAATTTACATTTCCTTGCCTGGCTATTGAGGCCATTAAGGTTCCAGGAGACTACCTTCAGGATATTGTAAGATCCCATAGTGATACAGTATGTGGGCAGGTGTAAATCAGCGACAGTCCCAGAAAAAGAGCAGAAATAAGAATTTTCTCCAAAGTCCCCCTGAACCCACCCCCTTATAACCACCAACCACAGACCAAGCAATAAAATAAAACAGTACATATGCAGTCTCAAGTTATCTAGCATAGAAAAGTGCTCATACTATTTAAGTGCAATTAACTGAGAAATGAAGCAAAAGATAAAGCAATTTTTGAGTGGTCTTAGCTGAACAAGAGCCAAGTATCTTCTCTTAGAGAAGATAAAGGATGCTAGTAAGCAAATGTTCACACAGAACCGATGGTCTTCCCATAAGGAGCCTGGCAGTCTACCCACCACCCCCTCCAGAGTCAGTTGGCTGGACTGCTCCTCAGCAGGGTAGAAGAAAAGCGAGGAAGCAGCTGACACTCAGGTGGTGGGGGGAGAAAGCCAAACCATGTATATTTGAGTAAATCTACTGTATACTGTGTATAGAGTAATCCCCATGATCCCACAACAAATAGTGTAGGGAAAAATAGCAGTTTACCTTGAGAAAGGTAAGAAATCAGGTAATAAGAAACCACTACTATAAACAGTCCATTGTGGCACCAAGTAGTGGCTGCCAGAAACTTTCCTCCATTTCAGTTTCCCATGCTGTCTACTGCAAGGAAAAAATGACGGTGAATGACAGCAGGCCATGGTTTAAAATGCTGATCAGATGTGGCCAGTCTATCAAAGTGTCCAAGTATCTAGATTTGTACCAAAGTCTCAATAAAAATGTTTTTAACAGTGTTTACGTAAACTCAAGCAGGCCACAGCACTCAAAAGGAAAAAGAGTCCACCAACAAGAAGGGGCTGCCACAACCATACGATACAGCACAAATTCTCAACTTCAGACTGGCCCCACACCTGACAGACTGGCAATCAGGGGTAATAACTAACCAATAGGGGCAAGTAACTCCCAAATAGCGACAGTTAACAAAGTCCCCAGGGGTAGTAGCAGTCAGAGACATTTATATGGAAGCACTCACATCTTCAGATGGTTTCAGAGGTATTCCCTGCTCCCTGATCTGGTGGTGAAGGCTCCACCCATTCATCCCCCAGAGCAGGGTTGTGGTTGGGAGACCAGGCAGGTCCCACTGCCCATTGAAAGAAGGAATTCACTTCAGCAGGAGTCAAAAACAGGTACTTTTTACCCTCAATGTTAACTGAAAGTGTGACCAGGTAGAGGAGGGAGGGAGGAGGGAATTCCTCAATTTCAAAGACCTACCATCAACTTGACATTTCTTCACCTTGTCATATGCCCGATGGTGCTCTAAGATACTGTGGCAATAGTCTGGGTAGAAGGATACCTTGACATCAATCACCAAAATGACCCCAGTTCTCTAACCTGGTGTAAAATAAGGCAGTATAGGGCAGTCGTTTAAGGCTCTGAGCTGCAAATCTGGAGACCTGAGTTTGAATCCCACAGCCCCCACTTGCATACTGTGTGACCCTGAGCAAGTCACTTAACCTCCCTGTGCTTCCAGGTCACACCTATAAACAAGCTTTCAGCTTAGTGTGCCACTCCTGGTTAAACAATTGAAAAAAAAAATTAAGCTCCTTATCTTGGAACCTCAGGAGCTTGAACATGAAGGGTTGAACTTTAGCAGTGTCATGCCCAGAGGCTTTTCCCACCTCCATATTCTGTGCATCCGATCTAGTTCAAAATCAAACTCTGTTTCCTTTAACTGGGACCACTTCAGAAGCATCCAGTGGAGATAAACCACAGCATAAGAGCCTTCGAGATCTTCAGCTTGGCCCAAACGCTGCAGGTTCTTTCTGTGGCCTTGGCCTTCCAAATCCTTGACTTTTCTGGAGAGCCATTCTATCTGTTCTTCTCATGCCTGCATCCTCTGGTCGGCAGTGGTCTGGGCTATACTGAATTTGACTGTCTTCTGTGCCACTGTGCTTACTTGACTTGTGAGTGTTGTAATGGATGATTGGATGTCTATTACCATCTGCTTAATAGTTTCCACATCTGACATTATTTTCCCAGGCAATGCTGTGTGTTTATCTGGGTCCATTGGCTGAGCGAAACAGGAGGCAAGCACCACAGCCATCTTGGCAACTTGTAAGGAAGGCTCAGCAGTAAGGTAAAATAGTATTTTTTTCTGCTTATGGGGGGGGGGGGGTAGGTGACCCAAAAAATGTTGGATGAAAATAGCGCTGTAATAACAGTGCAGGAAAAACAATGAGGGTCACAGTACCATGGAAAATAGCAAGTAAGCAGAGTACAGTATGGGTCATTTGGATACCATTCTCCACATGTGCTGCTGTCCCCTGATGTATGCATTAGGAATGATGTTTATATTAGTGATGAGGGGATTAGGGGATGAGGGGGTGAAGCCTGCCACAGAAACTAATGATGTTTCCCTTCTGTCCTCCTCCAAGAATTGTGCCTTCCCTGATTCAGGTGGGTACATCTGCAACCTTCACTACTGTCTGCTGGTCCCAGAGTTGCACCCCCTTCCCAGTCACTTTACTACATCTGCCTCCCTCCCAAATGATCTCCTCCTAGTTCCTTTACCCTTTTTATGGTGGTGGTGTGTGGCAGGTTTCCTTACCATTTTTGCCATCGGTGCCCATCACCCTTATTGCTCATCACCATTTTCTATCCCACTGATTTCAGGCACTGATTTTGCTGCTGCCATTTTGCCATCATTATCACTTAGTACCGACCCAAAAATTCACCCAATTCGAGGACATGCTCCAATAATCTTGGACCATGGAGAATGGTTGCCTGGTCCTCTCTGTAAATCTGTGGTTGAAGGTGGATAATAGAGAGACTGCCAGGAGCAAGATAGCTAGGCAGCTATCACAGTCAAGCATACACATGACATCCTTTGGTGCATGTCTTTGTTACCTCTAGGCTTGACTGCTGTAATGCTCTTTACTTCAGTGTCATGGGAGGGACCCTCCACAGGCTGCAGCTGGTGCAGAATGCAGCGGCCCAGTTACTGATGGGTCTGTCTAGATCCTGTCATGTGACCCCGGTCCTGTGTGCTCTGCACTGGCTGCCGGTCAGGTGGAGGGTCCTTTTTAAGGTGGGCTTGCTCACCTATAAGGCCCTATACAGGCTGGGTCCTGGCTACCTGTCAGAGCTCCTGACACCTGTGACCTTTGCTCGCTCCATCCGCTTCTCCTTGAGGGGTCTCCTGGATGCTCATAAGGTTTGGCTCAAGACATCTGGTGACCAAGCTTTCAGTGTCTCTGGGCTGATACTGTGGAACACATTTCCAACTGTAGTCTGGGAGGTCCCTTCAATAGGTGTTTTCAAACAGAAGTTAAAGGCACACCTCTTCAGTCTGGCCTATATAGAATAATCAAGACTATCAGAGAATTTTATTATTGTAATTCTGATCATATTTAGTTATTTATTGAATTTTAATTAATCATTTTATCTGTACTTCTTTGTTAGGTGCCCAGAGCCATAAAAATAAAATTTGCCTTGCCTTGCCTCTTGGCTCCCTTCTTTAGGATGGGGACCAGGTTGTTCATTTTCAAACCCTATAGTATCACATCTGTCTGGACAGATACGTGAAAGGCTAGCAAACAGCCACACTAACTATTCTCTTAGCTTTATCATGATCCTTGGGGGTGTCCTGTCTGCTCTGTGGAACTAACTTTGTTTGATCTTCACCAGGTAGTCTGCTACCATGGCAGGTGTGAAATCCATAGCCTACATCATGGCTAATCCTGATGCAACTGGTCCTAATGAGCACCCTACCTCCCACAAGTGCCCTTTGGTTAACACCACAGGGAGTTCTTAATGAACACCATACATCCCATAGGTGTCTTTTGGTTAACACCAAAGGGAAGTATTCAATCAGCATTTCAGTAGCATTCCCCCACTCTCTCACAAGTTTCTCCCTACATTCCCCTGTTTTCTGGTGCCTAATGCTCTCCTTCACCTTCCTCATTAAATGTATGTTCTTGAAGAAGGCTTTGATGTTGTCAATACCTCCTACTACTATCTTGGCTTCCCGACCCTCCTCACCATTCTTAGTTCTAATGTTGCAATCCCTCAAGTGCAAGCTGTACTCCTTTCTGGCCTGCAGGCAACCTGTGTTTCCCGCAGACAGACATTTGTTTTGCTCATGATTAACTGCCATAGGCCCTGTTGAGCAGGTTTAGGTGGGCTTTTCTTTCCCTTTTGCACCTTATACTGCATGGAAAACTCGTGGAAAATGCAGTGACCACAAACTGTTTTGGGAGGTGAATAGCAAATTGGCAGACATGTAGGTAGCAGTGACTGGTAGCTGTTTACTAATGTGGTGGGATGTTTTGATTATTGTATACATGGCATCAATGCTGGGTCCCATGCTCTTTACATTATTTATTAATTATCTGAAGAATGGGGGTCTTCTTATGGCACTAAATTGACAAAAAGAATGTACACAGCAGATATGGGATGCTTTATATGGGGACCTGCAGACATTAGAGATATAGGGTTAGATTTAAGTTGGGGAAGGGAGACGTAATGCATTTAGGAGCAAAAAATCAGGGCTGCACATAGACCCTGAGTGGTGCAGTACTGGACAGCACATCAGCACAACAATGGAAAAGAATCTAGGGTTATTCTGGATAAGGTGCTAAGCCAGGCAAGCAATGCGCTGCCACTGCCAAGACATCAAACACAAATTTGGGATGCACCATGAGGAAGGATGAGGAGGGTAAGGACAAGGTAAACTAAGGGAGGTGCTCTTTCCCCTGTACAAGGCCTTGGTTAGCTAACAGGTGGAGCACGGAATCCAGCTTTGGCTACTACATTAAACAAAGGACATTGAGGAGATTGACTGTGTCCAGCATTGAACTACAAAGCTGACTAGTTGTCTAGGGGGCAAGATCTATAAGGAGATAATGGACAAACCCAAATTATTTAGCTTAGAAAAGAGATTGTGGAGATGGGATATGATCACTGTTTTACAAATACTAAAAGTGATTGACAGGTTGGACTACAGTATATTCTTATTTTTGAGCTCTTGTGTGGTGGTAGGAGTAAGATAAAGGGATTCATTAGAAAGCATAGCTTCACACAGAGAGTGGTTAATATGTGGAATAGCCTACCTGGGGTGGTTTGGGAAGCTAACACTGTTCAGGCCTTCAAAGCAGGACTAGCTAGATTCCTGAGGGAGAATGGTATTGAGGATTACATAGCATGAGTAGAGGTAGCCCAGGGTAACATGGGCAAAAACCCATAGGACCTCAGTTCCCCCACCTCTTAAAAAAACATATATGAGCTTCTGCACCTCTGTTATTGTTCTCAGTTGATTATCATAAGAGAGGTTCCCCACCTACAAATATAACCAACTTAACATTTTGGTTGGGGGGAAGATTTTCAAAGTACATCAGTCACAGATCCACCCCTGTTATTTTCTGTGTCGACTTACCACTAGACTGGTAGACCAGTATGTGCCTGATCCATGCATATCTGACCTGCGTCAGCATCTCACATTCAAAGTTGTACACACTTGCATCAATTAATGATGCAAGGACACGGAAGTCCTGGTTTACATCATTTATTGATGCAAGGTACTGCAGGTCTTTTCTAGCTGTCTTGCAATCCCTGCAGCTTTTAAAAATAGTTGTAAGCTGGCCTTGCACAAGCAGTCTGATGCAGATTCAGGCAGATCTAACTCCTGTTTCTGCATCAGAGCCTTCTGAAAAGCACTTCCTACCAATTTAACCCCTGGTGGTAGAATTCTAGCTGATAAGCTTGAAGGTGTATCCATACAGTATATTGAAATTCAGTACGGTAACAGCAGGAGTATTCTTTTTAAAGTGTAGAAGCCATTCTGACATTCTTCTGATTTTGTCAGATCCTTATCTTTGAGGTGGCAATGCAGAGAATTACTGCAAGTTATGGTTTTAATTAGGATTTAAATAAAATTCTTCATTTATCAATTTAAGCAATTAAAACCGGGACAAAAAAAGAATTACTGAAATATAAATAGAAGCATGTGGTAATACAACAGAGCTGATAGATTGAGTGGATGCCATTTTAAAAATGATGTATCCCTAATCAAAAAGAATTATGGGACAATCAATATGATATATTTTTTAGCATTGTCAATTAGTAAATGCTGTAATAAAGCAATATTAGTACCATGTACATACTGGTTGGTAAAAACATTTTTGGTGAGGCACGATATCATTTATGCTCTCCCTCTTTTCAAACAAATCAAGCAGGATGCATTTAATTGCATTCCATTTGTTTTAAAACTAATTACAGAGTATACTATCCTGCCAAAATATGTTATTATTCATAACTGCTGTAGCACTGGTAACAGATATAATCAAAAGACAGCAGTCAGAGATAAAATGGCGGATCTGTCAATTTCCTTTCTAACAACTATAGTCTAGCACATAAAATACATTTGTGTTCCTAATTTATGCTACCATGTTCAGTAAACAGTGTAGAGGACTGATGTTTCATTCCATTGATCTTGGAACATGTATATCATCTTACTATGGTAACCAATGATTAACAGATAAGCACAATGTAAAAAATGAGGAGGGACATCATATCAGGCATTCTGTCCAGGACCGGAGTACACATTAGGACTCTGAAATGAAAGTGCTTCCATTGTAGCAGCTCAGTCCTCTAAGGTCATAACACTGAAAATGTATGGAAAAAAGTTCTTTCCTTAACATATCAGGTGGCAATAGTGTGCCTATTACTGGATAGAGAATTTAGAGGAATTAAAACTCTAACATATCATTCCTTTAGTCTATAAATACACAAAATGGTACATGAGGCATTCATGCACTGTTATATTTGTGTTCCTATTCCTTTGTGTAGCTGTCTCTTCCATATTACTCGTTCCTTTGCAGCACACAGCTCACAATAAGTATAACTT
The DNA here is from genome assembly GCA_016271365.2 of Neoceratodus forsteri. Taxonomy (NCBI): domain Eukaryota; kingdom Metazoa; phylum Chordata; order Ceratodontiformes; family Ceratodontidae; genus Neoceratodus; species Neoceratodus forsteri. Next base: position 309,516,381 of record CM028134.1, on the reverse strand, counting down.
TAAAACTCCTTCTAGCTGTTGTTTCCTCTCTAATTAGCTGAGGTCATTTAAATACATTTTGCATGAAGCACCTTACATGTATCACCCCGCTTCTGTATATTTACTAAATTACTAAATCAATATGCTGTACTGCAGTCAATGGTGCGCCTTGAGTTAAATACAGAGCGCTACATGAATTTAAATTTTGCAAGCTGTTGACTGCCCTAATGAGATTAAGTCATGTGCAGTTGGCTGCACAGATACTGCAGAGCCAGAAAGACCCAGAAAATGTTCAGAATACAATATGCAGTTAGTATTGTATATAAACCTTCACTGTTTTTACTTTAACAAACCAGGTATTAAACTCACTTCGATTTCATTTTCTTTCTTCAGCATATTACCTCCACTCTATTGGTAAAGTAATTTATTCTATCCTCTGTAGTCAAGAGCCTGGATCTCATTTGCCAGCATATTTATCTTCACTGCCACTGTGCTGTCATTCATCTCCAATCTCCACAGAGCACACCAGACCTGTGCAGAATTACAATGAGAATTGATTCAGCTAAATCCAGGCCGCAGAATCTGTACTGACAGGGTGACCCCCATAGGAATTAAAGATGCTGAGTTAAAAAAAAAAAAAAGAAAAAGTTTTAACACCATAATTCATTAAGGCTCCAATAGAAGAGTGTTAAGGGGCTAATCTGATTCACAGCAGAATGATGTATTGTGTAGGTAAACTGCTTTTGAAAAGTTTAATATCCTCAAGAAAGGAAATTACCATAACATATCTACCCTTCCTTTTAGTTCTAATCAACTTAAAGTAGCTAGTGGAAGGAGCTGGTAATGAACATAGGAATGATTTCTGCAGAGGCTGAACCACTTCTAGTTTTCCAGTCTATGTGTATGAAAGAAGAAAATCAATACAATTTAGTGCATTCACGTATGAAACAGTTCTGCTGTTTGGTCTCAGTTAAGCCATGCTCTCAGCCATTTCATCACATTTATTACCATATGCATCTGTTTGCCAATTAAATGACCTGCCTAGAAATTCTTAATTAATACTTAGTTTACTAGGAGAACCCTTGTCATACAGTATAACCTTTTATATTATAGTGAGCACAGATATTCATTTATTTGAAAGAATATATCTGCTTTGTAAGTGGACCAGGTAATTCTTATAGCTAACAGTGAAGACAAAGAGCAGCAGCTAGATACTTCACGTTTGCTGAATATAGATTTCTTTTTCCTGTGGTAGGATTCATTATGTTTGAAATGTAACTTACCAGAGAAATAGACTGTTCACAGGGAACATTTTAAGCTATAAGAAACATTTGTTCTCCTTTTAATGAGACATAGCTAAGTCTACTCAATCAGTTCTTTATGTTTTACATTTCTAAGAGTGAAGTATCTGGTAATATTAATCACTAAAAATTATGGCTTGGCCAGTAACTGGATTTTACCTAGTATGGTTAAGAAATTGCTTTTAAAAATACAATATATTGTTTCCATTTTTTTCCAACAAGTTTGACCATGGCACACAAGGTGAAACCAGAAGAACAGCCAAGCAGTTGTCAGTGTGGTCTCCCTATTTTATACACACATGAAGACTTTAGTTGAATTCAAATCTGAATGAATCAGATTTCTTTCTTAATAAATTCTACATGACACTGAAAGTAAAGCCTATAAGAAGATATATTTCTCCAGTCAGTAAATATTGCATTGCAAAAATATTAAAAATATATTTTATATCCCAGTGTCTGCTAAAGAAGATGAAGAGAAAATGCAAAATAAATACAATGCTGTGATGTGCCTGAAGCAGGGCAGAAACTATTTTTTTTTTCAAAGGCTGGTTGGGTAGCTTCCACATGGATGAAATATAATGCTAAATTATTTACACATAATTACATCGCTGTGCTGTTGCTAAAATATTAAGACACAGTTGTCCCGCAGGAAAAGCTGCATGCCAAACATTGGCACATCAAGTAATGAATAGCTGAGGGGCAATGGAAAACTACCACAAAATCCTAGGCTTAAGAAACAGTAGTTTCCATAAGTAATCCCACTGCTTCATAAAATTATGAAGCCACTTAATTTGCTTTATATTTTCTAAGTAATTACCTTCAGAACAAATGTTCAACATTTGGTAAGTGTAGCTTCCAGCACTTTTTTTATGGAATTGCTCCCAGCTCTCCCTTTTCAGTGATCCAAAGGACATCCAAGGATTACATTCAGGACTGAGCAAAATTAGGGCTAGCATCTGCCCCAACCTAATTGATGTGGCATGATTTTTCTCTTCTGACATTTCTGTGTTATTGGAGTAACCAGTCCTCTGTGCACACTAGGCAGACCTCCATTATTTTACTCAGATTTTTTAAGGCATTACTTGCCATTTGATCCTTAGGGCTGGCATGCCTTGTGACCTGGCTCCAATGATAGCTACCCCCAGAGGGGCTGGGTACCAAAACATAACAAGTTCCAAGAATGCCATTGGTCATCTTCTAGACAATGATATTTTTGCCATTCTGTTCCCCAGACTCTTCTACCTCCCACATGCCATTGCACCGTTACCACAGATTGCCACACAAGCTCCAGCTTCCTCCTCGGATAAGAGGGGGACCTACTAGAGGGGATCACTGTCAATAGCATCTCCTGACTGACCTTCAGCTGCCCAGTTGCCATCCTCCTAATCTCAGTCCCCAACCTAGGTTGCCCAAGCAGAAACACATTGCACACATAGGCAATTTAGCTGGGCCACTAGTCATTAGACCTACAGTTTTACATCCACTATGTAAATAGTGTTTTAGGAAAGATGGAGAAAGCATTCTCTAGTAGTTGAAGTACAAAAATGAGAATAAAGATATGCTGGTTCAAGTTCCACCATAACCATTAGTAGACTGTATGACTTTGGTCAATTACATTTTCTGTCTTAGACTTCACAGTTCTATAACCGAGTAACAGCAGGACTTCATTACAAATTACATATTGCTTCTTAATGTATTTGATCAGTGTGCATGAACTGTAAGCTGCAATAAGACAATCATTGTAAGTTGTTTGAAAGAATCAGTATATTCCTACTGTATATGTAAAATTTGCTTCTACAATTTTTTGTAGGTAAAATGGTTACCATTGAAGAAACAAGTGTTAGACTCATTCTTATTAACTATGTGCCCATCCTCAAAATCCTGCACACTGTTATGTGGGTGAGTTTCACTGGCAAAAAATGTGGATCCCTCTCTATACTTATGGATCTACAGATCTCTGGTGAAATGTACAAAAATGATCAGGGTATGTCGAACTCTGGATTATTTATTTATTTATTTTTTATTTATTGGATACAATCAGAATTACAATCCTTTGAGTCACAGACTCTTTTGCGAAGGCTCCACTTCTGTTACAGAGGGTGGAGGATAGACAAATAGAGAGAACGCACAGTAAACAGGTAGAAATTCATAAAACAGTACTGCAAGTGCAGTCCAGGCATAATCTTAGTTAACTGGTGGTAGTAGCAGGCATCGATACAAGATAACCCTTGTCAGAGAGGTAAATGATACTGACTCTTGGGATCTATCGGGACCCTGTGTCATTTTATTGGGAGTATGAAAATACCAGAGGAGGGCAAGAAGTTAGCCACAGTCGCATTTTTCTGACTCCAGGAGTTGTACTCTGAGGGCTGATTTGAATTGGGAAAGGCTAAGGGTCTGAGAGATGGGGGGGTAGAGTGTTTAGCCAAAGAGGGGCATGATAGCAGAATGATCTTTGCCCAAGGGATGTTCTACAGTGGGGGACCAGGAATGAGGAGGATGCTGCGAGTCTAGTGTTATGCCGGGGGGGGCTACACTGACTATTGGGAGAAGACCGATGGGCGCCAGCTGGAGATGGATCTTTTCTGCTAGAACGCAGGAGTGGTACTTAAGTCTTCCTTGGAAGTTTAGCCAACCAGCCAGAGCGTAGAGCTCACAGGTATGTGTTAATCTGTCACACCCAGTGACTAGGTGGCAAGCTTTATTCAAAGCAGTGTTGATGCTACGAAGGGCTGTAGGGTCCGAAGATCCATATATCACTATCCCATAGTCTATTAGGGAGAGGATAGAGGAGGAGACCGCAAGTCGCATGGCCTGGGTGGGTAAGCAATGTTTAAGTCTGTAGAGGATACCCACTCTAGTGTTAACAGCGGAGGAGAGAAGTTGTATGTGATGGTGGTAGGAGAGGGAGGTGTCTAATGTAATTCCCAGGTATTTAAAACATGTAACATGTTCAAGTGGGGCCCCTTGTTTGTTTTTGATTAGGAGAGCTGACTGGCTGTGTGGACTTTGTCGGTGTGCAAAGATCATGGATTTTGTTTTTGATAGTTGGTGATCAGGCGGTGTTCAGTGAACCAGGTTTCTAGCTCCCTGAAGAAACCCTGAAGAGCTCGTTGAGGGCGCTCAGCTGTGGGTGTTTCAAAACACTACCGCGATCATCAGCGTGAAGTAGCAGGTTACCGCCATAACTTGGGAGAGAGTTTAAAAAGGGTGAATAGTAGAGGGCCAAGAATAGACCCCTGTGGGACACCTGAGGAAACTGTTTTACAGGAGGAGATGGTGGTATTTATCCTGACTTGCTGTGACCTGCCTGTTAGGAAGTCCTTGAACCAGGCAGTAGCCTCTGGGACCACATTAAGTTGTGGAAGGACATAAAGCAATAGCTCATGACTGACCGTGTCAAATGCCTTGGTCAGAGCCATATAGATTGCCCCTGCTATAGACCCTTGGTCGAGGGCCTCATGGATGAATGAGGTGAGCTCAGTAAGAGCTGTGACAGTACTGTGGCCAGACTGGAATCCGTGCTGTTCTGGGCAGAGAAGGTTGTGTTTAGTCAGGTGTTCTGATAGTTGGTCCGACACTATTTTCTCCAGGGCCTTGGAGAGAGGAGGAAGTAATTAAATTGGTCTATAGTTGGTTGTGTTGGTGGGGTCACGCCTTCAGAATGGGGAGTGATTATGGCTCTTTCCAGGTTGTGGGAAACTGACCTAGGTATAAAGAGAGGTTGAGAATTTTAGTGAGATGGGGTAGTGACATCCAGGGTCAGCCTAATGAGTTTTAGATCTAGGGAATCATTGCTGTGCCATGTATTGGCAATGGCTTTAAATGTAGTGTTTTGCCTTGAGGCAGGAAATAACTCTCAGCTGAAAGGGTATAATATAGTTGTTACTCGAAGTATCAGTGGGGGGGGTTGGGGATAGTGTGGAAATAGTTAGGGGGTAAATATGGGAGAGGTCTGAGAAGGCAGAGTTGAGGGCTTTGGCAATAGAGGAAGGATCCTGGGTGATCTCCCCATTTATTGTAAGCTGGGTGGGTGCGGGTGAACGGGATTTACCATTGAGTTCCTTTACACTGTTCCAAAATTTTTTACCATCTCCCCAAGAGGTGGCGAGGGTATGTTGGTATTAAGTGGCTTTCACCTGTCTTAGGGCCCAGGTACATTTGTTGCGGGCCTCACAACAGAGCTGTCTATCCTGGGCATTTTGGGAGTCAAGTGCCTTAAGCCATAGGTTATCCCTATGTTGGAGCTGGTTAAGTAGTGAGGTGGTGATCCAGGGTGTGGTTCTGGTTTTTGCTACTTGCTTGGAGAGGGGAGCAAAAATGTCACAGGCCATGTTGAAAGTGGTTATAAAGTGGGAGAGAGCCAGATCTACAGACTGCGTGGTGTAGATGGGGAGCCAGTTGCTGGTAGCTAGGTGTGTTTTGAGCTTCTCTAAGCCTCCTCTTGTCAGTCGCCTCTGCCAGGAGTGATTATGGGGGGCATGGGGTATTTTCTGACCACCAGCAGGTCACTGGGGAGTGGTCACTGATACGCCTGGGAGCACAGTGGCTTTGGAGATGTTCCGTGGCCTGTTGGTGAAGAGATGAGGTCTAAAAGGGTGGATGTCCCTGTTCTATTGTCCTTCTGGTGGGAGAGGTGACGAGTTGGTAAGATCGTGAAGACAAGGCAGTGTCTTTGAAGCTGGATGAGGCAGGGATAGCCAATTGACATTAAAATCTCCCATAATGGTAACTTCACTAGTGTTGGGTATGTGTAGATACTGTGGAGGATAGAGTCAAATGCGTAGTTTTGGTTGCTCGGGGATATAGGCTGCAGTGATGTGGAGGGTCTTAGTATCCAGACTAAGTTTAACTGTTAGTGTCTGGGCACCATATTGTGGTATAGGAGTTTGTACTTCAGTGGCATGAAGAGAGGATTTAACAGATTACACACCCGCCGCCTCTCTTGCTGGACCTGTCAGCCCAGAAGATGGAATAATTACTGAGAGAGACAGCCTCATTTGGTATTCTTTCAGAGAGCCAGGTCTCAGATAGGGCTAAGATGTCAGGTGCATGCTGGGCAATCCAGCCTTGGAGGGATGTGTGTCTTTTTGGTAGGCTACATATATTAAGAGTAGCTAGCACAAGGCTGCCACTTGATCTGCTAGATGGGGCCACAGTGCAGGGCAGACAGGGTTGGGATGGGTATTGCCAGATAATAAAAGAAGTAGTAGGGCGTGCCATAGGATGACTAACCTACAGATTTTGGATGAGTGACACTGGGTTTGGTAGGGTGTAGGACTTTTCACATTGGAGGTGGGGACAGGGAGACTGGGAGTGATACTGGCTAAAATGGTGGGAAGAGTGAGGGGTCTGATTTGTAGGCTTACAAAGGGGGTGGGGGTTGGGGTCTGGATGGGGAGAGCTGAAGTACAAGCCAGAGTATCCTGTGTGATCACGTGTAATTAGGATGGTGTGTGGTGTAAAAGCCAGCATGATCACCAAGGCTCATGCGTGAGAGGTTGGGGACACGGTTTCAAGTAATCATAGGTAGGGATTTGGTGTGTATGAAAGTTATTGAAAAATAGTTTAGGTGCCTCTGGGGGGGTTGCTGAGCCTGCAGTATGATCCTGGAAGTCAGGAGGGCTGCTATTAGCAGGGATATCATTTTGAATGAAGAGAATCTGAGGTGCACAGCAGCAGCCTCTAGTGTTGATTTTGTATAACCTGCAGCTGGAAAAGTGGGCTGATAGGTTATTTTCAGTCAGTCACCTGACCAAACCTAGCTATAAATTTGAGAGCCAACCAATGATGGTGGTGGTGAGGGTGGTGGGGCTAAGCCTTGGGCAGCAGAAATGGATCAAGTTTGGCGGCTTTACTGTGCAGCTTTCAAAAAAGGCGCCAAGAAGCAGATCCCAACAGCAGTCCTGGGAAACGGTCGCGATTGCAGCCAGGAGAGTGAGAACAGAGGTAATTACCTTGTGGACAGCTTCTTGTGACCGCTGGCAGGGAGGGCTTCAGGACTGACCTCAAGGACCGGCCTCGGGGAGGGGGTGCACTCTGTGGGAGAGAGAAAGAGAGGAGAGGTTAAATAGGCAGCTTAATGGCAGAAGGATTAAAAGAAGAGCAGGCACAGGACTGGGAAAAGCACAGCAATGGCTTAGGCTATGCTGTGACTCAGGAGTCGAAATTTAACACTTCTACCAGTTAATCAGGCTACATAGTGCTGTAATGTCTGCTCTGAACACAATTCAATCTTAACAGTTACTTTTCCTAAACTTCCCCAGGTCAGCATGTGCAGGGTTACAGTTACACTATTTAGCAGCAGGAACTCCGAGTTTAAGCGGATTTTACATGTGCAGTTAGCCCAAATTAAATAATAAATACTAAATCACACAGTACAGCTTATGCAGGGAGGAATTAATTCAGTCACAGCTTGCTACCAGAAACTTTGAGTTTTCGGCAGCTTTCCCAAAGTGGGGCTTGTACATTTGGTAACACAATCCAGCTGGAGTTACTGTTCTGCCTGAGCAGGGTAAAACTGGGTTCTGTCCCAGCCTTGGGCAGCAGAAATGGATTGAGTTCAGCGGCTTTACTGTGCAGCTTTCAAAAAAGGCACCAAGAAGCAGATCCCAACAGCAGTCCTGGGAAACAGTTGCAATTGCAGCCAGGAGAGTGAGAACAGAGGTAATTACCTTGTGGACAGCTTCTTGTGACCGCCGGCAGGGAGGGCTTCAGGGACTGGCCCTAGCGACCCCCAGTCTATGGCAATAGACCGATTAAATTGGAATTATTTAGCCTCAAAGAGAGAAGAATAAGAGGTGACCTTTTATTCCTTTATAACATTCTTAAAAATGAGGTACTTATGAAATCAATGGCCATCCAATTCAAAGCTGTAAATACTGAATTAAATCACATAATATGCAACTCATGGTTCAGAGGGCTCGAACAAATAGAAAGGTATCATTTCTTTACCATAAGAGCAGTATGTGCATGGAACACCTTGGCAGCACATCTAATTAGCCTCCACTCCCCTGAAAGTTTTAAAAGAGAACTTGACAAATTTATTTTTTAGACAAGGTTATCTCAATAACCCACCAAATAGTGGAAGATAATCATGATGGGCTTCGGCCTTCTTTTGTCTTATACACCAAGATACCAAGATAACAAGGCCTCACCTAGAGTACTGCACCCAGTTCTGGAGTTCTCACCTCAGAAAGGATAAGGATAGGATGTAGACAGTGCAGCGCAGAGTAACAAAAATGATTCAGGGCCAGCAGGGCAGATCCTATGAGGAGCACCTCAAGGCACTAAATATGTACTCACTGGAGACCAGATGGGAGAGGGGAGATATGATAGAGACCTTCAAGTTCCTTAAAGGAATTAACAAAGTAAACTACGGGGAATTATTTAGCCTGAATACCAATTTGCAGTCATGTGGATAAGAAAGGATATTAACAGGAGGTAGGTTCAGGAGAGATGTGAGGAAGTATTATTTTATGTAAAGGGTGGTGGAACCTTGGAGCAGTCTGTCAGCTGAAGTGGTGGGTGTGAAAACAATCAGAGCATTACAGCAGGGCTGGGACATAATGAAGGGAATAGTGGTTTCTGGGGGTGAGAGGAACAAGGAGAAGAATAGAGAGAGGATGGGGAGGGTTAATCCCCTGGGGGAACAGTAGGTTCCAGGGATTATAGTGAACTTGGGCAGACTGGATGGACCTCTGGTCTTTTTCTGCCATCATTGTCTATGATTCTATATTTCTATGTTTCTATGGAGGCATCTGCACCATTTACAGTGGCTATTCAGTTCTTATTCCCTCCCATTCACAGGCTAGCAGATGTAGCTTTACATTCCATTACGTAGGTGAGCTTCTGAGAGAGGTCAGCACCATACAGCCCAGAATACTAAGAATTTGTAATGTTGATATGGGTGCTCTTGGGGATCAGTAGCTTCCTCAGCTCAGAGGGCTGCCATATCTATAGTATGAGTACTTATTAGCTGTGGAGTCTGCCAATAAGCACCCCTGTTCCCAATTTCCATATCAGGGTCAGTGAGTATAATCAAGTTACAGGATGAAATGTAAAAGACAATTGACCTATGGCAACACCAAGGTCAGAGGTCAGAAGAAAGCAGTAAGGAGGAAAAAGGGAATGAGATGAGGAGGGGAGGTAGTGACAGAACAGGAGAAGGGAGGGAATCAGGATAGCAGGAGGAAGCGGTAGTAGGAGAAGGAGAAGAATCTGAAGAAAAGCATGCCATAGCAATGGGGAGAAAGGTGATGGAGAGAGGGGATGAGTTCAGAGGATTAACAGATGGGTGTCAGGCTGGAATAGCTATAGGGGAGTGCTAATGATGGAAATGCAATAGGGGCAGAAGAGGGAAGTTTCAGGAGGATGAAGAGGCATCTGAAGGGAGGGCATGGAAGGTTGGGATGGAAGCAGATGGTAAACAGGGTGGAATCTTGGTGCTTGGGGACTCAATAATAAGAGGTGGCAGGTGGGGTAGCAAGGGAGAGAAGCATAGCCATGTTTGGGTAAAGGCCATGCCAGGAATGACAGCAGAAAGGGTGGGCAATCTATTCTGAAGTATGCTAGAAGGGGCAGGGAGAAACCTCACCTAATTTTGCACTTGGGGATGAACAACCTAGCTGATGGGACGGTAGATGTAGTGAAGAGGAGATCTGAGGAACTGAGACCAATTTGCAATGGGGCAGGGAGATCAGTAACTTTCTCAGAGGTACTTCCAGTTCCCAGAGCAAGCACAGCAAGGAAACTGAGAATACAGGAATTCAACAAATGGCTGGGATCCTGGTGTTAGGACAAAGGGGATGGGCTGGTAGGAGGGTGGGTGTGACCTGGGAGGACAGCAGGCTGTATGCTAAAGACAGACTGCACTTGAACGAAAAAGGAAAGCAAGTGTTGAAGCAGAGGATTGTGAGTACATAGAGGGTAAGTTGCCTTTAAACTATCAGTGGGGGATAGCAAGAGGGTTAGAGGTATGAAGAGGCCTCAGGATGGGAAACCGTGCAAACTTACCCCTATAACAGTGAAATTGGACTAGAGACAGGCGCTAGAGGAGGTGATTAAAAGGGACAGCAGGGGAGGGGGGAAGAGAGGGTAAGGGGACAGAAGGTGGTCTCATTGAATGCTAGAAGCTTGGGGAATAAAATTGCAGAACTACAGATCTCATGGTGGAGGGGAGGTGGACATGGTGGCCATCACCAAAACATGGGCCACCCAATACCATAACTGGGACCTGGCGGTTCCAGGATACAGGATATTCAGAAAAGACAGAGTTAATGGAAAAGGGGGTGAGTGGCACTCTATGTGAGAGAGGGGCTGAAGTGTGTAAGGGAGGAGGGGGAGGAGAGAGAAATGGAGTAACTAGGGGTGCAAATCCAAGACACCAAGAACCAGGAATAGGACACTAAGGCTGGGAGTGGTGTATAGGCCGCCCTCCTAAACAGAAGAGTTAGATAGGGAATTAGAGGGGCAGATCCAGAGGACATGCAGAAAGGGCAGAGTGGTGATAGTGGGTGACTTCAACCTGCCGAGAGTAGATTGGAGTACCCCTGACTCCAATAACAGAAGAGAGCCGGTAGTGCTGGATGCCTTCCAGGATAACTTCCTGATGCAGTTTGTCAGCAAACCAACCTGGAAAGGGAGCATCATTCACATCATGCTGACTAATGAGGAGTGTGTGAGGGAGCTGAGGGTGGAAGAACCAGTGGCTGGAAGTGAACACTTGTCAGTATGGTTCCAGCTGAATATGGGTAAGGAAGGGGTGAGATCTGACACAATGGTGCTGGACTTTAGAATGACTGATTTCAAGAAGATGGGAGAAGTGGTACAGGGGTACCTATCCAGAATTCAGCCTAATATGGACATGAATCAGAGGTGGGAACTCTTAAAGCTAGGGTTAGTAGAAGCAAACAAATCCTGCAGCAAGACCCAGAGCAAAAAGGCTAGGGCTAAGAAACCTAGCTAGATAAGCAAGGGAGTCATAGACAGGGTAAGGAGGAAAAGACATGCCTTTAGGAAATACAAAAAAACTGGGAGGGGGGAAGATAGGGAGGAGTACCAGAAGGAAGCAAAAGAGGACTAGGACAGTAAGGCAGTCAAGGCATTCCGGGAACTCAAGTTGGTGCATGGCATTAAAGAGGGGGAGAAGGGTTTTCTCAGGTACATCATGGAGAAAAGGGGTTGTAGGAACCAGATTGTAAGGATTAAGAGGGAAGGGAGATGGGTGTAAAAGGGGGGCGAATAGGCAGAAGCACTTAATGATTACTTCTGCTCAGTATTTACCAAGAAGAAAGGAAGGGGAGATACCCAAAGCAGGTGGGAGGGTAGGAAAAGAGGGTGGGGAGACAGATGAGGAAATCACAAAAGATACAGTGCTGAAAGCATTATGGGCACTAAGGGTGGACAAGGTGCCAGGGCCAGATGGTGTTCACCCAAGGGTACTGAAGGAGCTATCAGAGGTCCTGACAGGGCCTTTGGCAGGCCTGTTTAATGCCTCACTGGACTCAAGATGCATACCACAGGATTGTAGGATGGCTCATATGGTCCCTGTCCATATGAGCGGCCCCAAGTATGATCTAGGGGAATTATATACCAGTGAGCTTCATGTCCATTGTGGGAAAACTAATGGAGACAATCCTGAAGGAGAGGATGGTGTCCCTGCTGGAGTTCAATGGGCTAAAGGACAGTAGTCAGCATGGCTATGTCATGGGCAGATCCTGCCAGACCAACCTGGTAGAATACTATGGCTGGGTGACCAGACAAATAGACAAGGGCCATGCAGTGGATATCCTGTTCTTGAACTTCAGTAAGGCATTTGACTCAGTGCTGCATGGGAGACTTGAAAGGAAGAAAGCTAGAAGGCACAAGGATTGGTGCAAAATTGGTGAGATGTGTGGTGAACTGGCTGCTGGGAAGGCAGCAGAGAGTGGTGGTGGGAGGGGAACTCTCATCCCCAAGGGCAGTGACGAACAGGGTTCCACAGGGATCGATGTTGGGGCTAGTGTTATTTGGAATATTTATTGCAGACATTTCTGAGAACATCAAGAGTGAGATCAGTCTATTTGCTGACGGCACCAAGATGGGAGCGGTGGTGGAAGACCTAGGGGGTAACAGCATTTGCAGGACAATCTGACAAATCTGGAGACCTGGTTGGATACCTGGCAACTGGGGTTCAATGCCAAGAAATGCAAGGTATTGAATTTTTGGGGTAAAGAATCTAATGAGAAACTACCAACTGGGGGGAGTGCAGCTAGCCAAGACTGAGGAGGAGAAGGATTTAGGGGTCCTCATTATGGGATTAATGAACAACTCAGCACAGTGTAGGAAGGTGACAGCAAGGGCCAACAAAACGCTGGGTTGTATTGCAAAGGGTATAACCTCAAGGAGGGCAGAGGTGATTGTGCTGATGTGTAGACTGGTGGTTAGACCTCACCTGAAGTACTGTGTCCAGTATTGGCACCCGTACCTGAAGAGTGACATTAGATTACTAGAGGGGGTGTAGCACAGCGCAACACAGATGATCCAGGGTATGGGGGACTTGCCATATAAGGGGAGGCAGAGAGAGTTGAACAGGGCTCTGGGCATGTATTTACTGGAGGAGAGGAAGGACAGGGGGATCTGCTTGAGACCTTCAAATACATGAGAGGAATAAACAAGACTGGCATGGAAGGACTATTCAAAATAAAGGTGGGGAGGAACACTTGACACAATATGAGATTATAGGGTAGAAGGTTCAGGAAGAAAAAATGAGAAGACACTTTTTTTATGGAGAGGGTGGTGGCAGAGTGGAATGTGCTGCCAGGAGAGGTGGTGGCCTGTAGAACAGTGGGCTGCTTGAAAAGGGTCTGGATCAGGGCAACAGAGAGGATCAAGGGAGGGGGTAAGGAGAGGGGCAGCTACCGAACAGGGCTGCTAGCTGCAAAATCAAGCAGACTCAATAGACCAATAGGCCTTTTTCTGCTGGCAGTTTTCATATGTTCATATGTTCATATGAAAAAGATGTGTACTGGTCAACTCCCCGGGGAGGCTGAGGAAACCACTTGGGCCAGGATGTGGGCATCATGTTGGATGCTTGATTTCCAGCCCATCTCCAAATACATGGCTGACACCTTTTCTCGCACAGAGCCCTGTACATGTGGAAGAGATATGAGAGGGGGGCAAGAAAAATCTGTTGATGCCTATGGTGTACCACACTGTCAGAAGGGTGGACCATCATGGGCAAGCTAAACATGGATGATGCCTAGTTTGTCAATTTGTGGATTGGACTCAGAGATTTTTCAGTGTTGTCAAATTCAGTTTAATTACTGTTGTACATCGTCGGCGATCCCTCGATTGGTCTCTGCCATGGTTCACTGATAGGTCCTGAGGTGGCTCAGTAATCCAATCCTAGAGCCACAGATTCAACAGCAGAAATTGCAGATGTTAACATGTGTGAGAGCTGCCTGCTGGCTGGGGTTTCTTTCCCTTTCCTTCCTACGCTCTCTTTTTTCAGCTTTGAGGGCAAGGCGTTTCTCTTCGAAGCAGGCTCTTGCTTTATGGAGGTTCTGGTGCCATTGAAATCAGTTGGTGGCCAGCTCCTCCCAGCTCGTGATGTCCATATCTGTTTTCTTGAGATATGCCTTCAGTGTGTCTTTGTAGCGTTTCCTTTGAACACGACAGGATCTCTGGCCGTGACTGAGCTGGGTGTATAAAATTTGTTTGGGGAGTTGAGAGTCGGGCATCCATACACAGTGTCCAGTCTAGCGGAATTGATGTCTAAGGATCATTGCTTCAATGATAGTGACATTGGCCTCAGCAAGAACACTGACATTAGTGTGGTGGTCTTCCCACTTGATGCAGAGGATTTTCCGGAGACATTGCTGGTGGTACCTCTCCAGGCTCTTTAGATGATGTTGGTAAGTCACCCAAGTTTCACATCCATAAAGAAGGGTAGGGATGATAACCAAACTGTATACCTGGATCCTGGTGTCCTTTCATATGTCACAGTCAGTGAAGATGCGCCAAAGCAGTTTCCCAAATGAGGTACTAGCGCAATGGATCCTGTGCTGAATCTCATCGTTGATGTTCGCTGTTAGGGAGAGGTGGCTACAGAGGTAAGGGAAGTGATCGACTGTCTCCAGGGTCTGTCCCTCAATGGTGAATTGTGGAGGGTCATTTACAAGGCCTTGAGCAGGCTGATAGAGCACCTTTGTCTTCTTGATGTTAAGTGAGAGCCCCAGACTTTGGTAAGCTTCCACAAAGAGATCTAGAGCAGATTGGAGGTCGCTCCTGGTGTTTGCAAAGATGGCATAGTCATCAGCGTACTGGAGGTCAATGACGGATGAATTGCAAACTTTGGTCTTTGAACAGAGACATCCAAGATTAAAAAGCCCTCCATCCATTCTGTATATGATGTCAATTCCAGTGGGAAGGCGGCCTTAGGTGAGGACTAGGATAACTGCTAGGAAGATAGAGAACAAGGTTGGAGCGATGACACACCCCTGCTTGACCCCAGTTTGGATGATGAACGGGTCTGTCTTTGAACCATTATGGAGAACACTGGCAGTCATGTGGTCATGCAGAAGCCTCAGGACCTTGATGAATTTTGTAGGGCAGCCAGATCTAGTCAGCACCTTTCACAAGGCTTCATGATTGATAGAGTCAAAGGCCTTTGTCAGGTCGATGAAAGCCATGTTCAGGCCATGATGTTGTCCCCGACACTTTTCTTGGATCTGCCTGGCAGTGAAGATCATGTCGGTTGTCCTGCGAGATGGTCTGAATCCACACTGAGATTCTGGCAGGATTTCTTCGGCGATGGGAAGGAGACCGTTCAGAAGAATATGGGCAAGGATTTTCCCTGCAGTGGAGAGTAAAGCAATGCCTCAATAAATTCCACATACCGACTTGTCTCCCTTCTTGAAGATGGTAACAATGTTGGCATTCCTCAAGTCCTCTGGAATCTCCTCATTGTTCTAAATTTGAAGAATGAGTTTGTGGAGCTTTAGTACCAGTCTCTCCCACCCCAGCCTTGTAGACTTCAGCAGGTATGCCATCTGGTCTCACAGCTATGTTGTTTTTGGCCAGCTTGATAGCATGTCTTACTTCTTTGATGGTAGGATGGTTGGCAAGAGATTCTCTTTCAGGGTGTTGAGGGACAGAACTGTTAGTGGCATCTATCACAGCTGACTAGCAGTTCAGAAGTGTCTCAAAATGCTCCTTCCATCTAGCTTGAATGCCTTCATTTCCCTTTAGGAGCATCAAGCCATCTTGAGATCAGAGGGGAGTGGGACCATGGGAGCTTGGACCATAAATGGCCCTTGTAGCCTGGAAGAAGCTCTGCATGTCATGTTTGAGCTGGATCTCCTTGGCCTTGTCTTGCCACCATTTGTTTTTGATGTCTTGGATCTTCCTTTGAGCTTCAGCCTTGAGCTGCTGGTATGACTCTTTCTTTTGCTGGCATGAGATGTCATCTTGCCATGTGCAGTGAGCTCTTCTTTTCCAATTGAGCAGGTCTTGAATCTCAGTGTCATTTTCATCAAACCAGTCCTGGTGATGCCAGATGACATGGCCAATAGATTCAGCACATGCCGAGTGGATGGTGGTCTTGAACTCCTTCCAGTATCTCTCAATGTTATCATCAGCTGCGGCATGGCAGAGAGCCTTGCATGGAGATGTTGCTGGAAATCCTATTGAACCACTGGGTCTTGAAGGGACTTGGTGTTGAATTTCCTTTGCATTGATTTTGGCTGCTTTGATGTGTCTGAGTGAGCTGGATGTTCATGACAGATCTAACAAGAGGATGGTCTGTCCAGCAGTCATCGACTCCTCTCGCATGGCCCTCATGATGTAGACATCCTTTTGATCACGGGTTCTGACAATGACATAGTTGAGGAGGTGCCAGTGTTTGGATCGAGGTTGTTTCCAAGTAGTCTTATACTTGTCGCTCTGTCTGAAGATGGTGTTTGTGATGACCAGGCCATGCTCTGCACGTTTGTTCAGGAGTAGGATGCCACTGGAGTTTGTCTTTCCTACCCCTTCCTTCCCAATTGTACCATTCCAGAGATCTGAATCATGCCCAACTCTGGCATTGAAGTTACCAAGGAGAATGATCTTGTCTTCCTTAGGGGTGTTGGTCATGACTCTGTCATGGTTGGGAGTAGAACTGTTCTTGACATCCTCGTCAGCATTAAGTGTCGGGGAGTATGCACTGATGACAGTGGCATGCTGATTGTTGCTGAGCTTAAGATTAAAGGGTCATAAGGTGTTCGTTGATACCAATTGGGAGCTCTGTAAGCTGGTTGATGAGCTTGTTCTTGATGGCAAGGCCAATGCCGTAAATGCGTCTGTCTTCAGCAGGCCTCCCTTTCCAGAAGAAGGTGAAACCTTCACCCTCTTCTCTTAACTGGCCTTCATCTGGTCATCATGTCTCACTTAGGGCAGCAATATTGATGTTACATCTTGCAAGTTCCCTTGCGATAATATCAGTTCTTGTTTCTGGTCATTCTCTATACTGGTTGTCCATCAGAGTACGAATGTTCCATGTCACAAAAATCATTGTCTGTTTCTTGTTTTGACTGCAGAGAGAGTGATCCTGCTGGATGTGGCTATCCAGCCAGGAAAAGGTGAGACAGCCTAGGTTTAGGGCACCTTTTCTAGTCCCTTCCCCATGTGGGGTGAGCAGAGGGGATCCTAAAGAGGACTGCTCAGTCACAGTAGTAACTGCCGAATTGCACCCCTGTCCCAGTCCAGATGCCAGACGATCATCAAACTACTGCCACCTACATGCAGATTCATGGCTAGAGACTGCCGGATTCACTGGCCCTGTCCCCATCACCACTAGTCTGTCACTGCAGGGCTTGGAAGGTTGGTTGCAGGGATGTTGTTTCCCATGGTAGAAGCCTGCGCATGACTTCTTTTAGTGTGGGGAAGCTGGTGCGCCTACAGCAACCACACAAACTTGACAAGCATGAGATCTAGTGCCCACTGGTAAGGAGAATCCAAGATTACTGGAGATCCCCATCTTGTTGCAGCCTTCATCTGCCTTCACAGCCATTGAGATCCTAACATCTTCTTCCACCTGATCCACTGTGGAAGACTTTGGAGGTTGGACTGCACTTAGTCCGGGACCTCACCTCAGAGCTGTTTATCATGGGTGACCCTGCCAGGAGTATGAGACTCCGGATGACATAGCCCTGAGGGTAATTGGAACACACAAGCCTCTCCACCACGACAAGGTCTCGGTCCAAGGAGAGGATCTAATGGGTATCCATCTAATGTCCTGCTCTTTCCCCTGAAAGGAAGACACTGAGAGGGTGCACAGTTCAAGTGTAGTCAAAGGGATACACAAAGGGCAAATAATTAAGGTTCTAGCATAAAAGGTGGATGCCTACACTCCCAGGTGCCCTGTGAACCTCAGAATATCCTGCTCTCTATAAATCCTGTTGAGTGGTTGAGGTGCTATCATCTATGATTCCTACTGAGTGTTTGAGGTGCTATCATAGTGTGAGGAGAATGTCACAGAACCTTATTGGTGGCATCAGGGGGATGATAAAGGGATGACAGTTTCAGATCATGAAGTTGAACAACAGATAGTATGCGGCCTGTATCATGGAAGACAAACAATAACAAAATGTTTATATTGATATTTGTGAAATCAAAACCTGTTTTGTTTATTCTACAGTTTTTTTTTAATTGAGGGATGGGTTAAAGGAGACAGTCGGGACACTGTCATGGTCAGCAATCATTTTTTGTATGCAGATCCCACTTTTGCAGATCTGTATTCTTTAGAGCTGGCATCTAGGGTGCCTGTTTCTTACTTCTGTCTCTTAAAGGGACTGTTCACTTTAATGCAGTGAAGACATTTTGCTAAGTAATACAGTAGGTATTTGGCTCTGATAGGTTTGGAACCTGTGATTTCCCAGTTTCCAAACTGGTTCTCAAAACAGTAGACCACACTGCATCCAACTTCTCCATAAACAGAATAATTTAGGGCTCAGAGAAACTTAAGACTGCAATTTAGGAATTATTCAAGTTCTGTCTTTAACTGTAGGTGTGGGTGGAACACGGCTCCTTCCAAACCATCTGTATGCCTCATTGTCTCATTCAGTGAAGAGTCAGATTCCCTGACTGCTCGCACTAGGAGAGACACCTTTAATTCAGCTGTTGGTAGGAGGAGAAGAGCCCAGCTGACTTAAACTGTTTACTGTTCAAGCTACGTGAGAGAGAAGTGGGCAACTGATAAGGTTGGCAGTATAGTCAAGTGGTTAGTGTAATGAGCTGTGAATGAGCTTGATACATCCAGCAGACCTGGTTTGTGTCCCACAACCGTCACTTGCATACTGTGTGACCCTGAGCAAGTCACTTAACTTCCACAAAGCGCCCTGGTTGCCCCTTAAAAAACAGATCTTGTGCCCAGTGGGCCTTACCCCATTTCCAAAAAAAGAAAAAGAAAAAAAACTCTGGCCAGAGTTGATAGAGCTACAACTGAGGAATCTGTGGAAAAATATTGTAAATTACCAAAGTTACAAGCCTGCATTTGCAAAATGTAACATAGGCTCAAAAATGTGTTGTTTTTTAATATTTTTACACCACATTTTCAACATAGCCTTGTTATGACTCTGCCTCACAAAAATGAGCTGACAAAATGTTCACCTTCTGGCTCAAAGGTGATTTTACACAGGGACTGCAAAATCAATTTTCAGGATGCAAAAACTCATTTTGGGTATGGTTTGAAAAAAGAAAGCTGTCACATTCATGAGGTGCTGTAAAAAAATAGCTATGTTGAAAATTTGGGGTAAAAATGTTGAAAAGTACCATAGTTATGAGCCTGCATTAGCAAAATTCTACATAGGCTCATAACTTGGTCATTTTTTAAATATTTTTGAACCACATTTTTCAACATAGCCTTCTTATGACCCCACCTCATGAACAAGGGCAGAGAAAATGTTCAACTCCTTCCTGAAAGGTGATTTCATGCAGGGTCTGCAAAATCGCCTTTCGAAATGTAAAAAAAAATGTTGTCAAAGACTTGAAAAATGACAACTATCTCATTCGTGAGATGCTGTAAAGACATGGCTATGTTGTAAATTTGGTGTAAAAATATTGAAAAGTACCAAAGTTATGAGCCTGCATTTGCAAAACTCAACGTAGGTTCATAACTATGTTGTTTTTCAAATATTTTTACACCAAATTTTCAACATAACCTTCTTATGATGCCACCTCATGAACAAGGGCAGAGAAAAATGTCAACTCCTGCCTGAAAGGTGATTTCAAGCAGGGAGAGCAAAACCACCTTTCGGGACAGAGCTACCTAATGACAGTGCCATTGTTCATGAGGTGGGGTGCCAAAGAAGGCATGTTGAAAATTTGGGCCAAAAATATTTAAAAATGCCCAAGTTATGGAATGAAGTTCCAAACTCCATTTAAATACATTGAACTACATACATAGAAACATAGAAATTGTTGGCAGATAAGAACCGCCTGGCCCATCTAGTCTGCCCATAAGCCCTTGTACTGGATTACTGCTTCTGACCCACCTGCTGCTGTACCTTTATGGTTGCCCTATGCTTGTCCCAAGCATGCTTGACTCCATCCACAGTGCTTGCTCCCACCACCTCCTAAGGCAGACCATTCCATGCATCCACCACCCTCTCTGTGAAGAACTTCCTCACATTCTCTCTTAACCTCCCACCTTCCAATTTCATGTCATGCCCCCTTGTTCCTGTGCTCCTCCTGCAATGGAAAATGTCTCCCCCCTGCACCTTGTTTATACCTTTTAGATACTTGAATGTCTCTATCATGTTCCCTCTTTCCCTCCTCTCTTCCAGAGAGTACATATTGAGGTCCCTTAATCTCTTTTTATTAGTCTTGTGTTGCAAGCCCTGTACCATCTTAGTCACCCTTCTCTGGACTGTCTCCAGCCTGTTAATGTCCTTATGAAGGTGCAGCCTCCAGAACTGCACACAGTACTTCATGTGAGGCCTGACTATGGTTTTATTTAATGGCATCACTGCCTCCCCCTTCTGCTGGTGATACCCCTGCCTATGCACCCCAACATGCCACTGACCCTCTCAGCTGCATTAGTATTCTGCTTTGACAATTTCAGGTCATCTGAAATAATAATCCTTATGTCCCTTTCTTCCTTTGTGACTGTCAGCAACCCCGCCCCCATCCCATAGCTTTCCCCAGGTTTTCTGTGTCTCAGGTACATAATTTTGCACTTCTCTGAATTAAACCTCTTTTGCCAGTCCTCAGACCTTTTTTCAAGCTTCCCCAGGTCCTCTTCATTTTCTCTACATCCTCTGGGGTATTCACTCTGTTACAGATCTTGGTGTCATCTGCAAACAGGCAGATCTTTTACTCTGTCCTCTCTGCTATGTCACTGATGAAGACATTGAACAGGACTGGCCCGAGAACTGATCCCTGAGGCACCCCATTGGTAACCCTCCCTCCCCAGACTGCACCCCATTTTGCACCACCCTTTCCCTCCTCTCTGTTAGCCAGTTTCTAACCCAGTTTACCACCCTGTCACCCATGTCAAGCCTACCCAGCTTGTTTATCAGCCTCCTATGTGGGGCGGTGTC
The DNA here is from genome assembly GCA_016271365.2 of Neoceratodus forsteri. Classification (NCBI taxonomy): domain Eukaryota; kingdom Metazoa; phylum Chordata; order Ceratodontiformes; family Ceratodontidae; genus Neoceratodus; species Neoceratodus forsteri. Next base: position 309,495,539 of record CM028134.1, on the reverse strand, counting down.
TGTCATGACCTCCCTGATGTGAATCCATGTTGCCTATGGTCCTGGGCTCTGATGGCTTCTAGATGCCCCACTATCCTTTTTTTAAGCAATGTCTCCATGATCTCCCCACTATTGAGGTGAGGTTGACTGGCCTATAGTTCTCTGCCTCCTCTCTGCTGCTGGATTTGTATAGAGGTACTACATATGCCCTCTCCAATCCTCTGGTACTACCACTGTGTTGAATGACTCAGTGAACATGGCTGCCAGAGGTTCTGCTATCTCCCTTGGCAGTTCCATTAATATTCTTGAGTGCATGCCATCTGGTCCCATCACTTTGTCCACCTTCAATTTAGTGAGCTCCTGCAGGACTCTTTCCCTTGTGAATGGACTGTTGTCTACTCTTCACCCCCTTGGCAAGTTACGCACTTCTGTGGCCCCTGTCCCTCCCCCTCTTCTGTGAATACTGAACAGAAATATTTATTCAGTATTTCTGCCTTTTCCATTTCACCCTCCTTGCATTCCCTTCCTCTTCCTTGAGCCTGGAAATCCCCCACTTGTTTTCTCTCCTTTCGCTCATGTGCCTGAAGAATGTCTTGTCTCCTTTCTTAACTGACTGTGCTAAACCTTCATAAGTCCATGCCTTTGCTCTCCTTTCTGCTTTTTCCTCTTCCCTTAGTCACTCTAGGTACTCCTCCCTTTGAGTCTCCTTATATTTTCTGAACCCTTTCCTTTTCACCCTGATCTTTTCCATTACCTCTCTCGAGAACCACAGTGTCTTTCTCCTTCTCTTACCTTTTTATGCCAGTCTGATGCATTGGTTTGTTTCCCTTAGTAAGGCTTCTTTTAGAAGCTCCCACTGTTCTTCTGCTCCCCCTCCTGCCCCTGTTCTCTCCAGAGCTCTTTTGATACCCCTCCCCATTTCAGTGTAGTCAGCATTTTTGAAATCCAAGCCCTTTGTCCTAGGATGACTTGAGTGAGTCTCTGTCCCTATGCTGAAACCACAATGTTGTGATCGCTGGATCCCAGTTGCCCTTCTACTTGGACATCTGCGATTCAATCTTCATTGGTCATTATTATATCCAGAATACCTTTGCTTCAGTTCATGGTCCGGCTTTGAATCATAAAGACATGTCTGTAGTCCAGAGAGAATTGCTGCATTGGATCCCCAATGGATAAGTAAGTGCTTTGGGGGGGTGCCGTGGTGGGTGCTGAGTGGGAGGGTCTGGTGGGGGGTAAGGAATGGCTGCAAAAGACTTTGATGGATTTTGTTTTTTTACAGGTGGGAAAAAAAATCAGGACCGAAGATCCCCAATCATGACACTGGTGGATTGGGCACCCCCAGTGTCACAGTTATGTTTTTGAGAGGGGAGGGGATGGGATGGTGGGTGTTGAGAGGGAGGATCAAGTGGGTGGAGAAAAATTCTTATTTGAAGAAAAAAGGTCTGGCATTGGGGAGTACACAATCATGATACTGGAAGATTGGGCAACCCCAGTGTCACTGTTATGTTTCTGGATGGGTGTGCTGAGAGAGAGGGTCAGGTGGGGGAATTTGTATAATAAAAACAAATAAATAAATAAATAAAATAGGCAGTGTCGGTGGAACACGGCCTACTCCACCATGACCAAGATGGTTGCCACACACCTCTGAGCATTTGCGACTGCTAGCGCATGTGCAGTAGAATGTGGTGGCCATCTTGGACATGATAGAATGTGCCATGTTCCGCTGTGATCGCTGGCACTGTAAAATATTGCAGTGCTGCATCAGTAGGGACAACAGGGCCGGACTAGTTCACAGATGTGAAGGTGACTGTGATGCAAGTCCAACATGTTCTTCATTCACAAGGAATGCAGAGTCCTTTTTCTCATAGCAAGAGGTCTGCAGGACTTCACCCATTGCAGCCCTAAAAATTGGAAATTTGGTTCAGTTTTGAGATGAGTACCATGAATTAGTATACTGTTACAACAGTGAAACTGACACAGCAAAGAGCATTACAGTGACAGAAATCAACAGGTCACTGTAATGATCCACACTTTACACCAGCACAGCATCTCCCAGTGTTATACCCTCTCCTTGAAATAACTCCGACTCGGAGTTGGTTAAAATAATAATAGTGGGGAACAGCAGAGCCCCCCACATAGGGGGTGCAAGGGGCACGGCACCCCTTAGAAAACACATTGGTACACCAACAGCACAGTGCCCACAGTTGGAATTGTGTCTGTCTATGTAATGGATGTCGACAACACTATTGTCGCTGCGGCTTGGTGGAACACCGTGAATTTGTTTCATCCTCAAAAATTCAGTAGATCCATTTCATTCTTGTATAGGTAGCACTACCACTTATGACACTGGTAACACAGGTCCAAGAATGAGCTCAGGTTGTGGATGGCCAGCCAGAAGAGGGAGGATTGCGTATACAGAGACAGCTCTCCTCTTTTAGGTAGAGGCACTGTGTTTCACCGCTCAACTGTCATTTGGTGGAGATAAAATGTGCAACATTTAGAAAATCACTAACAAGGCTATAAAGAACTCAAACATACAAGCAATAATACCCCCACCTGTTTCTCTATGGCAGCTTCTTTTGGAGGACTGGATGAAGCAACTTACAGTCCTTATATGGCTTGCTATTCTTAAAGTGACAGTGAATCAGACAAGTGCAGGACAATATTGTGAATAAAATACTACAACCACAGATACTATAACACTTTAAAGTGCAGGATATACATACAGGTGTACAGTACAGTACATACATTGGCGTTTGGCACCAATAAGACGGGACACTAATATTTATGCTCCAAATATCCAAACTTAGTTATTCAAATAACGCATCCTATCTAGTACCTATAGTGCTAAAAGACATCCCTCTTCAAAAAAAAAAAAAAACTACACCTAGAAATACAGTATTGAGAGACACTGAATTAATCTAAGTATAATAATCATTTCTGAGGTAACTTACTGCTTAATACAGTACCTCAATGCAAGTGCAGCACAGAATCACACTTTTCAAAAAGTCACTGCTTTTCAAAATTTTGTTTTTGTTGAAATAAATACTAAGGTGATATGCCTACTAAAAACTGGATTGGTCTCTTTTTTTTCTCCTAAATTAAGTTTACCTTCTAATCTTGCAGTCCATTTGTGATTTTCAAAGTGAGACATTTGGGGAAGAGCACCCTACTGTCTCTCTGAGAACACCATTTTGCATTGTTTGTGGCATCAACAAAATAGCCACTTTGGCTTCTTCAGCTAACTTTGTTATCCATCCTTCTTTGCATCCCTGTTTAATGACCAGGAAAGAACCAAAAATAATTACATACCAAATACCAATCCCTGTGGGACTCCCCTTTTCACTTTCTTCCAGTTTGAGAGGTACCCATTTTCTTATCTTGTTCCAGTAAAGAAGTAAGCTATCCATTTAGCTATGACAAATAAATGCCAGTCTTAATTAATGTTCTTATTATTGTAATTTCATGTGTGAGACCAAATAAACTGCAGTACTAAAATAAAGGTAAACCACATCAATGGGTTACCCATCATCCAGTGCACTGCTTATCCTTTCACAGAAAACTATAAGGTTAGTTAAACATGATCTGCCCCACCAGAAACAACTTGAGTAGCATCCTGCCTTCCTTTTTTCTGATCTACTGTATACTTTTTTGACTATAAGTACCCCCAATTGCCTCCCTGTAGTCTGGACGGATTGCACCCTCTTGTAATGACTTATTAAAACTCCTTATTATGGACCAGCAATTTCATTTTCTAGTTCCTACAGAATTCTGGGGTGAATTTCATCTGGATTAGTGATTTATTTGGATGGAGATACAATAATTTGCTCCTTATGCTACTCTCACTTATTGATATTGATTCCTTATTGCATTCCTCTTCCGTTATCTCTGTTAGCTCTGATATATTTAAAACTGAAGCAAAATATTTATTGAGATTATTTGCCATATCTTGCTCATTTTGTATTATTACAGTATGTCACCTTTGATTAAATGGCCTTGCACTTGGTGGCTAATGGAAGGGCTTAGACTGAGGTCCAATGTGGGGAAATAACTCCTCCCACAAATGTCATATAAACCAGCCTCTCCATGGATGCCCTGCTCTAGTGTTTGAAAAAAAAAATTCACCTACCTGAGTTCCCATGTGGCTTGTGTGCTGGCTTCCTTGTGCTCCATGTGTCATTTCCTTACTTTCCCTTGTTTTTTTTTTCTCTTACACTGTGCCTGTTTCATCTCCCCTTTGGACTGCCGGTCTGGTGAGTGTTTTGCTTATCTTTATTCCTTTCCTGTTTTGCTCTGTTTTGTGTTCTGCCTTGCCACCCCACCCTTCCATTTTGCCCCCCCACTGTTTCTCCACTTCTCTCCCCACAACATTCCTTTAGGACTCCCCTGCCTTTCCCTTCCTGATGCCCCCACTTGAAACTGCTCTCCTTGAATGAATGCTGTCCTCCCTTCTGCTGTTCACCAGTGCCCAGTCTTCCACCTGTTTTCCTGCTGTCCTGGCTGGGATTGCCATTGCTTCTCTTCTCCATTTCTCACCACTTCCGGGTGTGGAGCTTGAGCCCTGTTGTGCCGTGCTGTTGCATTTTTTGCCTTGCTTTCCCTGTGGCCCTGTCCTCCTGCTTTTCACTTCTATTTTGCCAGTGATTCAAAATTTGACCCATTTCTGTGCAGTAAGTGTTTGCTTTATGTTTTGTTGCACTTCACATGGTCTGCACAGTTTCCTTCAGTCCTTTTTTCCCTCCATGTTGTTGTACTGTTTTGGCTTGCAAACTCCACTTCCCTCCGGTACAGCTGTTGCTATGACAGTGTGGTCACAACTTCCACACTACAGTGTAGGCTGAGTGTTCTCTACCACATGAGATGCATGAAGTTTGGTGACATACATAATATCAGTTTCTGAAATGAGGTATTTTGCTCATTGCATTTCATACTACTTTGCAGTCTCCAGTCTCTCTTTGCATGGTAATCAGTGTACCAGGACCACTTTTGTGCACCTGAAGCTGTACAGCTCCATGTTCTGCCTTCTTGGTCCCCAGTTTCTTGGCTTTCAGACTTCAGGTTATAACTACTAATAACACATTTAAAAAAAAGATTTTGCCGTTTAATCTCTTGGTGCTCAGCTTGCTAACAGCCTTTGGGTATTTTGCCCTGTCAAACATGTTTCTTTGCACTCGGTTGGATTCAAACCTGAGTGTTCAGCAATTTATATTACTTTCTCCATGGATTCCAACCTGCTCCCCTGCCATTGTACCAGGCAATTATTATTGTTGTTTTCAGTGCCTTATTGCTTCTGCCTATAATTCCTGTACTTGTACAATTGTTCAGCTTAGCTACTGCTAGAACCTATCCTATTTACTGCTGGATGCTGTTAAACTACTTTTATATAATGCTTCATTATTCTCTGTAGGTCAGCTCAACTACAGCTGTAAACTAGTTTTTGATCCACTTGTGGGTCATGGCACTTTACCGTGGCTTCTTTGTTTTTACTACGGTGGAGGACGAAAGGATTCTGGTGGAGTGTCATGGCCCCATGTGGCTCAATTACCTTATGTTCGAATACTGCCTTCACCACTATACTCCCCCCTTCCCTGTGTCTTGTTCACGTTGTTCTCTTCTCCCTGTTCATAGTAGATCTGTCCTTGGTTTTCCTCACTTCCTGTCATTCGTGGTTTCCCTGCTTCAACCTCATGTTCCTGATTTTGCCCTTGTTGCTTCCCTGTGTTGTGTTGTGTTGTATTTCTTCTCTGACTTTGTGTCCCCCACCCTCCTGCTCCTGTGCTAGCCTTCTGCTCAGCCTTTCTCTCCTGCTTCCTGCTGCTTCTCATGCCTTTTCTTCTGTTTCAGCTCCTGGCTTTTATCCAGCAGACTCCAGCAGTTCTACAGTTCCTGTTCCTAACTCAGCCTCTGGGGTATTGAATGAAGGTAGGCTTCTGACTGCTGGGAATGGGAGACCTGTTACTGCATTGCTTATTGTTTAAATCTCCATCCTCCAGCTGCTGTATCATGTTCAGCAGTGGATTGGCTTTGGACAGAAGTCTTTGCTGCCTTTATGTTTATCTAATTGCCTCTGCCTGATGCTGCCTGGCATTAGATAAGGGATCATCATGCCTGTTATGCCTCATTTGTATCTAGTTCAGAGTCCATCCCTGTGCATTTGTTAATGCTTGTGCTTTGCCTCTAGCACTATGGGCTGGAAGTGCCATCTTGGTCTTGCTGCTTGCTCTATGTTGCTGCTCTCCAGCTTGGGCTTTTGTGTTGCCCTGATTATTTGTCTCCACTTAAGTTGGTTGCTCCTCATTCCTGGGACCTGATTTTTCATGGCTTCCTCCTCCTTGGATGCTCCAATACCAGATCCTGATGTCGGTCCTCCTATAGCTATAGACACTCCTTCTGTGCCACTACCTGGCAGGAAGTGCACTGCCAAGACTCGACTTTCTACTTCTAATTGGACTGGGCCTCATCTGACTGCAACTTTTCATTGCTGTGGCTTTGATAACCTTGCTTCTGCTCATATGTGTGCCTTTTATGACCTATATGTCTCCAGTTGGCAGCCTGTGCCAGTTCTGGTGCCTGCTCCCATGGCTCCTCAGCCTTCCTTTCCCATGTCAGAGATATGTGACTTCATGGTTCAGATGTCTTCCTCCATATTTGCTCTTCAGTCTTGAATGTCCACTCTCGAGGCCCATCTATTGATGCAACCACCACCTGCTCTGCTCTGCTGCCTCCTCATCCTGATGGCCTTCCTGCTCCAAGCAATGTTCCTCCACCTCCAGCTCCTCTGGTTGTGCCAGGTCCTGTGCTGTTCCTATTACTATGCCAAGTATGTTGCCCAGTCCTTCTGATCCTGTCATTTCTCCTGTACATCTCATCTTAGGTCAGCTCTGCAAGGACATCATCAATGGCAAAGATGATAATTTGGTTTCCCTCCTGGTCTCCTCCCAAGACTTTGTAAACAATTGCATTGTTTCATGCAGTGATGTGGCAGTTGTCCTCAAATCCAAGGATTCCCGCCTCCTGCATAAGCGATTTCTGAGTTTGTTCTTACCTTCAGCCTTTATCAGGTTGTCCTTTGCTCTGCAGTTCCTCATCACTGTGCTGAACTGGATTCCTACTTGTATCTCTTGGTGGATCTTAGTTCCCATTATGGCAGTACACTCTTTTAAAATACCAAAATAAATGGGGCAGTCCTCAGCAATTAACTGTTTTGTCGACATTTTGCTGGCCAGAGGGCTTACAGCTGCTCTCTTTGTTGTTCTTTTAACCACTTTGCTTGTGCATTTTGCCACTACTTCTTCCTCGGACTCCAGGCCTTCTCCTCCTCCTCCTACCATTCTGGATTCACTCATACCATTGTGAACAAATGGGCTCATTCTGCTGCCTTTGGTAGCCATGTCTGGATGTTTGGCTCTCCTCAAGTCTGCTTCAGTTTCAATGAATGGGTCTGTTCTCATTCAGATTGTATATTTCTGCATGTTTGCAATTATTGTGATGATGCCCATGCTTGCTGTATTTGTCCTAATGCTCTTAAGTCTTCCAAATAACTTTTTTCCCATTCCTCTACTCCTATCAACATCTCTGTGTTGGCAGATGCTTTGGCCTCCCATCCTTTCTGTACAGCTGTTGCGCATCTCCTTTGGGGGTTTCAGCACAGTTTTCGTACTGGTGTAGCTGTCATTCCTTCTGAATCTTACATTTCTCACAATCCTCAATCTGCATTATATGAACCGGACATTGTTAAGCAACTCATTCAGACTGAGCTCCAAAAGAACTTCATCATTGGTCCATTTCTTCGGCCTCCATTTCCTACTTTGTGCATTAATCCTATTGGCATTGCAACATGGAAGTTCTCAGGAAAAAAGCATCTCATCATGGATCTCTTTGTTCCTCATGCTTCTTCCATGCCCAATATTAATTCATTAATTCCAGTTGAAGAATGTACCTTATCCTATGCTAGTGTAGATGATGCCATCATGTTAAGCAAGCACCTTGGCTCAGAAGCATGGCTTTCTAAGACAGATACCTCAGATGCTTTGAAACTACTGCCTATCCATCAATCACCTTGGCATCTCTATGGTATGTCTTGGAGAAATCAATATTACTTCGCAGTCCAACTTACTTTTGGATGAAGGAGCAGTCCTAAGTTATTTGATCAGTTTGCTGAAGCACTTTGTTGGGCTTTACCATAGACCAGTTGTGCTCCATTTTTTGGATGATTTCCTTCTAATTCATCCACCAGACTCCACTCCAGAGGAAGCTATAAATATCCTCATTCAGTTTTTTACATCTCTCAATGTTCTTCTAGCCAAATAGAAAACCTCAGGACCAACCACTTTCCCTGAAATTCTTGGCATCATTTTGGATTCTGTATGCGTGGAAGCATGCTTACTTGCTAATAAACTTCTTCTAATCCAAGATATGGTTAATTCCTTTTCAACAAGGTCTTCTTGTTCTAATCTGGAATTACTTTCTCTACTAGGCTACTTAAACTCTGCCATGAGGATCATTCCCCAAGGTAGATCATTCAGATCTTACCTTTTAAACTTGGCTTCTTCAGTTGAGAATCTCCACCAACTCTTTCAAATTACAGCTGCAGCAAAATCGGATTTAGCTATGTGGTCTTTCTTCCTGGCTCATTGGAATACATTTTCTATGTTTTATAAAGACCCTTCACTGGACTTCTACCCTAGAATTTACACAGATGACTCATCTACATGTGGATTTGGTGGCATTTTTGGCCAAGCTTGCCTTACTGCCCCTTGGTCTTCAGATATTCTGTCAATTCCTGAATTTTCCTCAACTTATTCATTATTTGAAATTTATCCCATTGTAGCTGCTGCTTTTCTATGGGGTCACTTATGAACTCTTCAATCAGTTCCTATATTTTCTGACAATCAAAGTAGAGTAGACATTAGCAACAAAGGTAGCTTTTCATCCTTGTCCATAATGATGTTCATGTGGAAGTTGACCTGGCTCTCTCTTTACCATAATTTTACCATCCAATGTTTTCATATACTGGGTCATTTAAGTAAGGCTGCTGATGCATTCTCTCACTTTCAGTTTCAGGTATTTCACCAAGGACATCTGGAAGTGGATCCAGAGATGTTTCCTTCCCCCTCATTCCAGGATCTCATAATGCCATAGAATTATATCAGCACCAAGCTTCCTCAATCATGTGGGAAACGATAGCCCCCTCTACAAGATCTACTTATTCTACAGCTTGGTCTAAAAATGCCTCATTCTGTGCCTCACAAATGCCGTGTGCTACTCCTATCTCTATAGATCATGTATTAGCATTTATGACATTTTGCCATATGACCCTACACTTATCTCATGGTACCAATAAACAATATGTTGCTGGACTTCAATTCATACATTCTCAATAGGCTCCTTCTGCTCCATCAATCCTTTCCAATCCATCCATAAAACTTCTCTTGCTGGGTTTTCAAAGAGCTACTCCAGTAAACATTCCTCAAAGACTTCCCATAGATGGACCCCTAATGAGATGTCTTTTGGGCTTATTAGATACGAATCCTTTTGATCCCAAGTCCAATTTGATAATTTCCACCACTATAGGTCTAGCCTTTTGCAGATTGTTTAGACTCAAAGAATTTTCAGTCTCATCTTCTGCCTCCTCTTCATTCCTTAAAATATCCCATCTTCAAAAACAAGGTGATTACTATATCCTGCATCTGCCTTCATCAAAGATGGAACGTGTTCATGAGGGAGTTTCCATACCCATATTTCCTTCTAAGAACAAATGGTGTCCAGTCACTCAATTGGGCAAACCTATGCATTTTCATTATGAATCAAATCATTCTCTACACTTACTAACCTCAATCCATAATACTCCAATGACTTGAAAATGGTTTGTAGTCCATATCAGAGTTTTGTTTCATTGGCTGGGAGTCAATCCTTATTCATATTCTGGGCACTCTTTCAGAATTGGAGCAGCATCATCAGTTCCAAGACATATTATCCCCAGCCATATTATCAAGAAGCTCAGAAGATGAAAGTCATCAGCTTATGAAACCTACATTCCAAATCCAAATTCTGAAATAAGAGTAGCATTTCTGATCATCTCCTCTTAGTATGGTCAAAGGATGGGCAGATCAGAACCATGGGTCCTCAGAGGTTTCCCCCAAGGGTTCTTTTTCCTCTCCTGCACATTATTGGTCATACTCTCCATGAGTTCGAGGAGATTATCAACATCATTTTGGGGGCTCTATATTCCTACACCTATCAAGTCTAAAGTCCCTACATCTACCCAGCTTAAATTAATACCAACAATAGGAACAGAGTTAAGCCATAACAGAGTATGCACAAGCATGAACACACTTTATTCCACAAACATTGAATGGGAGGCTTAGCCTGAGGTTCAATGTGGTGGAATAACTCCTCCAACAAACGTAAAATAAACCAGCCTCTCCCTAAACCCCTCACTCTAGTGTTTGGAAAAAATAGCCCGCCATCCTCCCCTTCCTCCTCTTCCTTCCAGTGTTCACCAATCCTGGGTGGGGGGGGGTCTGTCTATTCCAACAGCTATCAAATTTAAAGTTCCTACATCTACCCAGCTTAAAGTAATACCAACAACAGGAATAGAGTTAAGCCATAACAGAGCAGGCACAAGCATGAGAACACTTTATTCCACAAACATTGAACTACTGCACTGTTGTCTGGTTCTTCAGTCAATAAAATGTGACCTGCAATGGCAGCTTTATTTACATTATCTCCTATTTTTGGACAGTCTCACCAGAGGCTCTGAGTGATATGAAGCAGCTTTCTCGGATCATGGTATTAAAAGCCATGAACAGATCTATAAAAATAGCTCCCACAATCAGCTCACTAGTGAATATTTATTATTCTAGCTTTTTGGCAGGTGATGTTGGCATGTCAGTGCTGAGAATTGATATGATTGTGATGCTGAGACAGAGGGTAACCCATGAAGTGGGTGCATGAGGAAGGTCACTGTCCATTACAGTGATGCCTTCCTAGCACAATCCACTCTCAGTGACCAACGGGTAGGGTGACAGGATGAGGGGGTGGGTGAACTAGGCGACAGGATGTCACTATACGTATGCGCATGGAGGGGTGGAAGTGAGCACAGTGCGCATGGACTGGGGGGTGGAGAGGCTGTAGGGTGCCACTGTGGTCATCAGTCAAGCTGCGGTGTGGCATTGGGGATTGGGCAATGGCTGGGGTAGCTGAGATACTGGGTTCAGGTCTGGGCGCTGTTGCGATTTTTGCGCCCAGCCTGAACCTTTACTACTTTCACCCCGACATGCCCCGTGGTTGAGAATCCTTAGCTGGGGTGCGGGGTTTGGGTTCACAGAGCCTCCCCCACAGAAAGTAGTAAAATATGTCCTGGCGCTATTGTGCTGGTGCACCAGGGTTGTCAGAGTGCCGTAAATGTGTTCGGCACTCTGACTGAGCCATAACGGTGATCGCCTTTTGACGTTCGCTGTTATCACATAGATCCATGACAGAGTCTTTAACCCACTAACATTACAATGGCCCAATGGTGAAGTACGGTGAGGGTTTATATTAACAGTTGACTTCAAGTTTTATATATCCAGTGACAAGTCCCTTCTTCATCTTCCAAGGTGTGCTACTAGGATGGGCAAACAGGACTCATTTGCACAAAAAGTTCTGCAACTCCCCCGGTGTCCTCAAAAAGTGTTCCCTCCCACTCTGTCTTCAGAAGAGCCTTGAGAAAACATTTACAGGACTTATCTGTCTGGCACTGTAGCCGAGAATTGTGGCATCTCAATTACTGAAATTTTCTTTTAAGGCTGGTAAATGATTATAATGTATGGTAGAACACTTTCATAGGTAGAAATCTACATTTTCATAACAACATTTTACTATCAATGTGATGTCACCATGTTGTTAACCCATCAATGGTACATCACATCAATGGGTTAATGTAACCCCCCTGTCACCAGGGGTTACTAGAATTCCAATTAGATCTAGTGGCAGGCAGGGAAAGGCACCTTGTGAGACACCAGTTAAATGGGTTTCACACTGTCTCACTCTGTCCTCAGTCTCAGCTGAGCTGGAGGGATGACATCATATAGAATTCTCACAGCACCATAAGACACAGTGGAATGTTGCAGCTGGGAGGTAGGTTAGAACACTGGGGTTTTCAAAGTCAGTCTGTAGTAGTCTAGTGGGATACTCAATGGAGGGAGGAAGTGTGCTGCAGTTGGCAGCCCCTCATAGCCCCACCTCTGTTCAGAGCTACCACAGAAGAGGGTGTGTCTTCTCGCCCTAGAGAAGGACACAGAAGAATACTTGCTGAAGTGGTTGAGACCGTTCTCGAGTGGGTTCCAGTGCCCCATTCCTGAGAGAGATGAGGGAAACCAGACTAGCTCTTCAGGGACAATCCCCTGGCCCTGCTGGAAGTAGAAAAGCTGCCTGATGATAAGATTTGTGCTGAGGCACCAGAAGTATGTTTTTTCCTGTCAGAGAAGCCCCTGGGGCACCTTCAAACTATGGTGAGTCTGCTCTACAAGAGAGCCTATGTTTTCACTGAGACAGTTGTGTAAAATATCTGCTACTGTGGGTCAGGAAAGGACAGACAAGTACAATATTTTAAGTTATGTGTATGACTTGAAATGCATCTAACCAGTGGGGATCAACAGTGATGGACATAGCCACTTAGAGAATGTTGCAAGTCAGGACACCAGTTGCCAAAGACAGTAGTTGTTAAATGTGATACATTTCGAGATAGCATTCTACAAACAGAGAGTTTCAAAGGAAAGGTGTTGACTCCAAATGAATGGCTGGGTATGGATTTGGGGACAAGAGGTGGGAAACCCCTCCTTCTGGAGTAATCAAATTTACCTCCACAGATTCACTTTGGGCATCTATAGCGTTCTCCCAGGCACTTGGCCACTGTCTGCAGAAAGTGCCCAGATGTAAGATTAAGGATGTGTGTTATTCCCTTTAGAGTTAGGAAGTGCTCATGGGTGGTTGAGGGAGCCACCAACAGAAATGTCCATGCCATATGGAAAGCTGTACCAGACTTGGCCGAGGGCCATGCCAGGGAATCCAGGATAGAGAGAGTGCCAGTTCGGGCTCAGAGCCCAGTGTGTTCAGAACCTGAGGATAAAAGATGTTGTGATGATGAAGAAGATGTGTTCTGACCTTTATAGTTCTGCATAACCAGTGTGTGTAGCCCCGTGTGGGTCTATCTTGTTTTGTATTCCTGTGTGTAAGTGAATAAAAGTCCCACTTTAGAATCCCATTCATGGTTTGGACATTCTCAGTTCTTGCTTCTTGTGTCCAAAGTTACTCGGGTGCCCCTGTCCAGAAGTGCAAACCTAGCTTTGATGCCAAACGAATGTTTTCTCCCCGAACCCTGTCTAACCAGGTAATGGGTTACAAAAATGGAAGCACCAGGTGCATAACAACACCCAGCCCAACCCCAGGTTACAAATTGGAGGCACCACTGAGGATTTGGGTTTGGAATCTTGGGAGTGAACAAGAAATATTTGCTTGGATTAGGGTTAGCGTTTTGGCTGTCTGGCAGTAGGTACCCCAAAATGTGGAAGCATTGCCACCTAAATGTCCTGCTGTGTGCTGGTGTTCATGTGCTGCTGTAATTGTGCTGCCAGTTTTCTGAGGAGCAGTAAAGCCCGAGAGTGTATGCCCTTGTCATGCATCAAAGTAATGTTTGCCAGCTTTTTAAAGTTATGTGTGACAAGAAAAGTGTGGAAAACTGTGAGAAACAAACAGAGATTTGTGTCCTAGCATTGGAAGTGCTTGTGGTATTGACAGAGAGAGTCTCTAAGTGAAATGCCATGAAAAATGGTTGAAATGGTGCTCCCACTGAGGTGCTACAGTTGAAAAAAAAAAAGTGTGGCTTGCAGTTTAAATTTTGCCTGCTTGATTATTGCCGTGGAGGAGAAGAGCACGAGAAGCAAGAGGCTCATTTGCATGCCGTCGAGTGATTGGCAAGACTGCAATCAGTCCTGCCCCCAAGCCAGCTCTAGAGTGACTGCACAGTGTTCGAGAGGGAGAGAGAGAGGGAGTAGTGTGTGAACTGGCTTGCCAGGAGGAGCGTCCCAGTGACTGAAAATGTAATAAAAGTGGTCAAATTGGACTTTTCCATTTAAAATCAGGCTCAACCCACATTTCGATTAGTCTAGGAAGAGATCAAGGTGTTCAGAGGGACAATAGACAGGACTGCCAGCCTGCTTCATTTCAGAGGCCTCCATGACCGGATGTAGGCCAAGTTTTTCATCGCAGTCACCAGCTAATGATTAAGTGAGTACCAACCTAAAAGCAACTCAAACTGTGTGTGATTTCAACTAAAGCAAGCTGAATCTGTGTGTAACAGTGCGATCATTTTGCGAAGAAGGACTGTGTAATAATTGTGGATTCAGCAACAGTAAAATTTTCAAAGCCACGTGAGAGACTGTGGGATGTATGAAAGATGCAACAAGAAATATAGGCAATCCTGTTCAATGAAATACTGTGGTTTTATGGACTTTTAAGCAAGAACAGTGAGTTACAGGAAGTAAAAAAGTCCAGTAAAAGTCGTGTAAATGTGCTAAGAGAACAGACTGTGCAGTTTAAACAGTTTGAGTGAACTTTATCAGTAGAGTGTGTAAATCGGGATGCGAGGTGGCTTGAGTCAGAAACAGAACATTGCTGCACAGGAGTGCTGCCACCGCCATTGCAGGGTGGGGTTGTAAAGTAAACACAGCAGCAGGGGAGCCATTTTGTAACAGTTTTTCCAACAGAGTGGGACTTGAGATAACAGTGAGCGTTTGTTTTTCTCTGCAGTCATGACTTCGGGATCAGCCCACTACCCAGATCATGCCAGGGCTATGATAGTAGAAGAAGTTAACAGATTGAAAGATATTGAGAGATGTTACTACAGGGGACATTTCCCTCCCTCATGTGGCGATTCCAGCATATCCAGTAAGAGTGTGCATAATGTGCATAAAGGATGGAAGGGACGTCTCCATGATTCCTCACTGTTCTGGGTGCCTAGAGAGACATGGCCTAACAAAGCACCCAAGATTCATTTGGCTCCCACATGGACAAAGCTTCAAGAACCTGCAGTTGGCAACACATAACACCAGGTAGAGCCTGTTGGAGGAGGCTCAGTAGAGTGTGGCATGAAGCAAGAGGGTGCAGATCTACAGGCAGAACAATGTACTGATGTATCAGAGTCTGGGTCACAGAGAAATATTGAAGAGGGAGCATCAGCAGATCCTTGGAGAGAGGGGCCTAGCCCAAGACTCATAGGAGAAGGTGAGATGAGGGAGACCCTTGAATGGGAGGTATCGACCTCCGCACCCAGCAAGGAGTGGATAGTCTCAGGAGCGAGGACAACTGCTCACTTCTGGGCTCAGATCCTCAGTGAGGAAGACGATGAGGGGGAACCTATGTGGCCTTATGAAGAAGGTGCAGATCCACAGCCTCAGGCTCTTGCCTCAGAGGAACAAATGGAAGGAGAAATTGGTGACTCCACAGCCCTGTCCCCACAAAGAGGAGTCAAAGATCCATTTTATGTAGCTTTAAGTATGTGTAGCTGGCAGAACCAGGACTGGCCGCTCCCAAGACAGGCCAGAGGTCTCAAGTTGATCAAGTATAGTAAAGAGGAAAGACTGGTTCATAGGAAGGTGAATGAGATCTATGGGATATCCTTTCCTACCTTCCTCGGAGAGTCTGGGAGGAGATTGAAAGAAACAGGAAATCCTGGACAGTGGAAGAGGCCACATGATTTGTCCATTCCAGTGCACGTCAGTATGTTAGAGACAGAGTTTTGCAAGAGAAATTCAGACAATGGAAAGTGGGCAGAACACTATTTATAGACACTGTTCAGATCGTGGATAGAAAGGGACATGAAACCTTCTTCAGTGTGAGTTATGAGCACCCTCGGGGTAATAATTATTGCTCCTGACCCATTGTGTTACTTCCCACAGTGCAGGCAACATCCTGTGAATGTGCCCATGCCTACCAAGTGGAAAGCAGAGCAGTGGTAGCCAGTGCTGCCATCCAGCCATTGCTGTATCTATGTTGTTCCACCTGTCTGGCATTCCAGGAACCAGGTGCCCCAGATTCATTAGCCTTGCAGTATACTGGCTTTCCAGATTCCATTAACTGGCCTTCAAGATGACTTCATATCCAGAAATGACACCAGCTCAGCTGTATCCTGATTCATCTCCTGGGATTTCAAATGACTTCAGACCAGCTGTTTCCTGTCCGGTACCAAGGTTCCATCTCCTAGATGACATCAACCCAGCAGTTTCCAGATGTGCCATCCTGTCATTTTCTGGAAGATGTCTGCCCAGCTGTATCAGAAGAATGCTGCCAGGGAGAGTCTTCAGCTGGAAATCCAGGTGTCATATTGATTTCATTCTTCAAGGGACTGGTAAGTCCAGACTTTTCTATTTTAATGACACTACAGTACACACCCTACACCTAGCAGACTTCAGACTATTTGAACTGTCCTCAAAGACTCTACCCTTCGGGATTACAGTCCTACCAGAACTGTGCTTCACTGGGCTCCAGCCCAGGAGAGACTCTTTCTTGGACTTGCCTTCGGGCACTATTGTCACTAGATGGGACGTTTAGGGCACTCCGTTCCCAATAACGTGTATTGTAAATAATGTCATTGTTTTTCTACTGTTTCTACTGTTTTTAATTTTTCTAAAAAAAAATTGGAAAGGGATTCTCCAGTGTTTAAATGGTAGGGGTTAGATAGTACTTTGTTTGCAGATTAGGGGTTGTTTTGTCTTTTCTCTTGCAGGTGATCCTGAAGAAGACAAGAAGAGAAGGCAAGAAGAGGAAAAAGGACTCGGGGAAGTCCTTAATGTGCTTTAAAAGTAGAAACATAGAAACATAGACTTTGACGGCAGATAAGGACCGTTAGGCCCATCTAGTCTGCCCATTTCCCTACCTACAGGATAGGCCGCAGATCCTAGTTAACCAACAGCCTATTTCTTCCTACCCCCCACAAGAATTGCCTTATGTCTGTCCCATGCATTCTTGAATTCTCCCACAGTTTTAGACCCCACAACCTCCTCAGGAAGGCTGTTCCATGCATCCACTACCCTCTCTGTGAAATAATACTTCCTCACATTGCCCCTGAACCGCCCTCCTTCTATCTTTAAATTGTGTCCCCTTGTTCTTGCAAGTCTCTTTCTCTGAAAGATGCTACCCTCTTGGACTTTGTTGATTCCACTGAGGTACTTAAAAGTTTCTATCATGTCCCCCTCCCTTCTTTCCTCAATATACATATTAAGCTCCTTTAGTCTCTCCTCACGGCTTCTCTTGCAGACCCTGCACCATTTTAGTTGCCCTCCTCTGGACTGCCTCTATCCTGTCTATGTCCTTGCGGAGATGGGGTCTCCAGAACTGGACACAGTACTCCAGATGGGGTCTCACCAACTGTCTGTACAGAGGGATAACAACTTCCTGTTTTCTGCTGATGATGCCTCTCCCTATACATCCCAGTATAGCCCCAGCCCTCCCTACTGCCTTCTCACATTGCTTGCTAACCTTAAGGTCATCTGATATGATTACCCCCAGGTCCCTTTACTTTTTTGTTGTTGTTACTACCTCCCCACCCATTGTGTATTCTTCCACTGGGTTCTTGTTTCCCAGGTGCATTATTTTGCACTTCTTTGCATTGAATACTAGCTTCCATACTTCTGACCATTCCTCCAACCTTGCCAAGTCCCTTCTCATCCTTTCCACGCCTCCTTGTGTATCAACCCTGTTGCAGATCTTTGTGTCATCTGCAAAAAGGCATACTTTTCCTTCCAGTCCCTCTGCAATGTCACTGATGAAGACATTAAAAAGGACTGGACCCAATACTGAACCTCATGGTACCCCACTAGTAACCCCTTTCTTCAGAGTGGACCCATTTACAATTACCTTCTGTGTCCTGTTGTCCAGCCAATGTTTTACCCAGGCTACCACCTTGGGTCCCACTCCCAGGCTGGTTAATTTGACTATTAATCTTTGTGGGACTGTGTCAAATGCCTTGCTAAAGACTAGGTAGGCCATGTCCACAGCCCTCCCTGGTCTACTACTTTGGTCACCCAGTCAAAGAAATCTATTAGATTTGTCTGACATGACCTTCCGCTGTGAGCCCATGCTGCCTTGGGTCCTGTGCTCCACTGGCCTCTAGGTACTCAACTATTCTTTCCTTCAGAAGTGACTCCACCTCTTCCCTACCACAGAGGTCAGACTGACAGGTCTGTAGTTTCCTGCCTCTGTCTTGGTCCCACTTTTATGAAGGGAATCACATCTGCCTTCCTCCAGTCCTCGGGTACCACCCCATCCTCCCATGATTTATTAAAAGAGTAGCCAGTGGTTTCACTAGTTCCTCCCTTAATTATTTTAGAATTCTGGGTGTATTCCATCAGGACCCATTGCTTTGTCCACCTTCAGTTTTAGGAGTTCTTGCAGAACCCTTTCTTCTGTGAAAGGACTGGGATCGACCCCCTATCAAGAGTGCTTCTGTTAATTGGATTAGCACTTCCCTCCTCTTTTGTGAATACTGAGCAGACATATTCGTTCAGTATTCCTGCTTTTCACTGTCCCCTCTGCCTACCCACCGCTCATTCTATTCAGCCTCACTATCCTCCCTTTGTCTTTCTATGCTCGCTGATGTACCTATAAAGCTTTTATCCCCCTTCTTAACTGAGTTGGCTATCTTTTCCTCAGTTTGGGCCTTGCTATTCTGGCTTCCCTCCTGCTTCCTTCTGCCTTAACTGGTACAGCTCTCTGTCCTGCTCCTTCTGTGTTTCCTTATACTTCTGGAATGCTATCTTTTCTTCCTGACTTTCACAGCCACCTCTTTTGAGAACCATAGTGGCTTTTCTTTCATTTTGATTTGTTTATTTGCCTCACAAAGGCTTGTTGCCTCTGTGATGGCAGTTTGATAATTCCCCATTATTGCTCCACACCTCCTTCTAGCCTGTTTGCTAGTGCTTTTCTGAGGCACTCTCTCATCTTGCCAAAGTCAGCCCTCCTAAAGTCCAGTACCCTCAGTTTTGTATGGCTTGACTCTGTAGCTGAGTTTAACGTGAACCGCACTGTTTGTTGGTCACTTGTCCCCAGATGGCAACCCACTTCTAAATCTGAGATCCTCTCACTGCACCCGTTTGAGATTATGAGGTCTAAGATTGCTCCCTCACGAGTGGGTTCCGAAACTAGCTGTCTAATGCCTGCCACCTGTAGGGCATCAAGAATGGCCTTGCTCTTGGATGTGGCTGCAGCAAATGTGCTCCAGTTAACATCTGGCATATTCAGGTCTCCCATCAACAGTATCTCCCTTTCTCTGCCATTCTAAGAATGCCTTCTATCATATCCTTGTCCATTTCTTCCCCTGACATGGGGTCTGTACACAACCCCTGTGTGGATTGTGGTGCCCTTTCCAGTCTCCAAGGTGACCTACAGTGCCTCCTCTCCTCCCTGTTTACTCTTTTGTTCAGTTGCTTTTATCCCTTCCTTTACATAGGAGCTACTCCTCCCCTCTTCTCCCTGCCTGTCTCTCCTGTAGGTTATGTACCCTGGTATGTTAACATCCCAGTCATGGTTCTCTGTGTACCATGTTTCTGTGATGCCACATGATATCCAGGCATCCTCTTCCATTAAGGCCATCAGCTCAGGAGCTTGTTGCCCAGACTACGGGTATTGGTACTCATTACCTCCATTTCCTGATGGCCTTACTCCCTTTTGCCCCATCCCTGTCCTTCTTGCCTTTGTCACATTCTCCATTTACCCCTGCCCTTCTCCCTAATGACACCTCTATGTTGGTGTTTGCTGCACTTACTACTGTTATTATTTGGGGGCTAGGATTTTCCTGCTCCTTTCCAGTGCCTCCCCCCTTGGCTAGTTTAAATGCTTGCCAATGAAGCATTTAAACCTATCACCTAGGATCCTGGTTCCCCTCCCAGACAGATGCAGCCCATCATGCCAGTATAGGCTTGCATCACTCCAGGTGGACCCCCAGTCCCCAATGAAGCCAAATCCCTGAGCTCCACACCAGTTTTTCAACCACTGATTGAATCCCATGGTGCGGAACACCCTAGCCTCTCCTATGCCATAGATGGGTAGCACCTCCGAGAAGGTTACCGTGCATGCTACTTGACTAAGGCCCCTCCCCAATTCCACAAACTCTTCCTGCACTTCTCTAATCCCTTTCTTAGCCAGGTCATTTGTCCCTAGGTGGACAATGACATCCAGCTCCCTCCCCTGTGCAGCTGCTCTGGCAATCCTGAGGATTCGCTCCCTGTCCCTCCAAGCCATGGCACCAGGCAGGCACCTTACCTCCCTCTCCCCTTCCTCCCCCAGTTCTACCTTCCTAACAATGGAGTCCCCCACCAGGAGTTGTTTCCTTCCCCTGCAGGGTCCCCTGCCACCCTCCTGTGGGTCTCCTTTGTGGAGGTTCCCAGCATCCTCCTTGGTCTCCACTGTGGGTGCCTCCATAGAGGAACCACGCTTTGCCAGAAAGTAGTCCTGTTTAAAGTGCAGTGTTGTTGTTTGCTGTGTTTAACTTTTCCTCCCACAGGTATGGTTGTGGGGGAGTGTGGGAGTAATACCTTGGGTATAGTAATAGCTCCTTGTGTTTTGGTTGCAAGTGCCCAGGGTTGGGGGGAGGTTTCCCTGTGTTTTTTGGGTAAATTTTGGATTATGGTCAGATAGATTTTCCCTGGAGGGCTAGAGGTGATAGATAGGCTGTGGTTCTTACCAGCCCTAGGGGATGCAGTACTGATCTATTGAGGGCTATGCTCCGGACAATTCTACCAGGGCCACTAGGTAACAATAGCAAGATCATATAGTAGAGGCTGATACATCAGCCGATGGCCTCTGAGCCCTTAGTGTTGCCTGCCTGTGCCTAGCACATGGTGGGAGAGGGCCTGATCACCCCTCTCTGTTGGCAGTACAGAGGATAGGATGACCTGGGCCGGGTAAGTAATGACTGTGGACAGTCATTTTTCTGGCCGAGGGTGGGTGTACCCCCTGTCACCTGGGGTTACTAGAATCCCACTTAGATCTAGTGGCACGCAGGGAAAGGCAGCTTGTGAGACACCAGTTAAATGGGTCTCACACTGTTTCACTCTGTCCTCAGTCTCAACTGAGCTGGAGGGATGACATCATATAGAATTCTCACAGCACCATAAGCCACAGTGGAATGTTGCATCTGGGAGTTTGGTTAGAACACTGGGGTTTTCAAAGTCAAACTGTAGTAGTCTAGTGGGAGACTCAGTGGAGAAAGGAGGTGTGCTGCAGTTGGCAGCACCTCATAGCCCCACCTCTGTTCAGAGCTACCACAGAAGAGGGTGTGTGTTCTCGCCATAGAGAAAGACACAGAAAAATACTCGCTGAAGTGGTTATGACCATTTCCCAGTGGGTTCCAGTGCCCCATCCCTGAAAAGGATGGGGGAACCAGACCAGCTCTTCAGGGGCAATCCCCTGGCCCTGCTGGAGAAGATAAGCTGCCTGATGAGAAGATTTGTGCCGAGGCACTATAAGAAGATTTTTTCCAGCGAGGAGTGGATAGTCTCAGGAGCGAGGACGGCTGCTCACTCCTGGGCTCAGATCCTCAGTGAAGAAGAGGATGAGGGGGAACCTATGTGACCTTATGAAGAAGGTGTGGATCTACAGCCTCAGGCTCTTGCCTCAGAGGAGCAAATGGAAGGAGAGATTTGTGACTTCACAGCCCAAGGAGGAGTCAAAGATCCATTTTATGTAGCATTAAGTATGCATAGCTGGCAGAACCAGGACTGGCCGCCCCCAAGCCAGGCCGGAGGTCTCAAGTTTACCAAGTGTAGTAAAGAGGAAAGACTGGTTCATAGGAAGGTGAATGAGATCTATGGGATTTCCTTTCCTACCTTTCCTCAGAGAGTCTGGGAGGAGATTGAAAGAAACAGGAAATCCTGGATAGTGGAAAAGACCACAAGATTTGTCCATCCCGGTGCAAGTAGGTATGTCAGAGACAGAGTGTTGCAAGAGAAATTCAGACAATGAAAAGTGGACAGAGCACTATTCATAGACATTGTTTGGATCATGGATGGAGGGGGACAAGAAACCTTCTTCAATGCAAATTATAAGCTCCCAGATGGGGTAATAATTCTTGCACTTGATCCATTGTGTTACTTCCCACAGTACAGATAACATCCTGTGAATGTGCCCATGCCTACCAAGTGGAAAGCAGAGCAGTGGTAGCCAGTGCTGCTATCCAGCCTGCCGTACCTATTTTGTTCCACCTGTCTGGCATTCCAGGAACCAGGTGCCCCAGATTCATTAGCCTTGCAGTGTACTGGCTTTCCAGAGTCCATTGACTGGCCTTCCAGATGACTTCATATCCAGCGAGGACACCATCCCAGCTGTATCCTGATTCATCGCCTGGGATTTTGGATGACTTCAGACCAGCTGTTTCCTGTCCTGTTCCAAGGTTCCACCTCCTAGATGACATCAACCCTGCAGTCTCCAGATGTGCCATCCTGTCGTTTTCTGGAAGATGTCTGCCCAGCTGTATCAGAAGAATGCTGCCAGGGAGAGTCTTCAGCTGGAAATCCAGGTGTCATATTGATTTCATTCTTCAAAGGACTGGTGAGTCCAGACTTTTCTATTTTAATGACACTGCAGTACACACCCTACACCTAGCAGACTTCAGACTATTTGAACTGTCCTCAAAGACTCTCCCCTTTGGGATTACAGTCCTACCAGAACTGTGCATCACCGGGCTCCGGTCCAGGACAGAATCTTTCTTGGACTTGTCTTCAGGCACTGTTGTCACTAGATGGGACTTTTAGGGCACTCCACCCCCAATAATATGTATTGTAAATAATGTCATTATTTTTCTACTGTTTCTACTCTTTTTTACTTTTCTAAAAAAGCATATTTTTGGGGATTCTCCAGTGTTTGGAGGGTAGGGGTTAGATAGTACAGTGTTTGCAGATTAGGTTTTGTTTTGTCTTTTCTCTTGTAGGTGATCCTGAAGAAGACAAGAAGAGAAGTATAGTTTATCTGTATAGTATATATTTGAGGCAGTATAGCGCAGTGGTCTAAGGCTCTGAGCTGCAAATCTGGTGACATCCAGCAGACCAGACCTGGGTTTGAATCCCACAGCTTCCACTTGCATACTGTGTGACCCTGAGCAAGTCACTTAACCTCCTTGTCCTCCCAGGTCGCTCCTGTAAAAAAGCTTTCAGCTTAGTGTGCTATACCTGGTTAAACAACTAAATAAAAAAAAAAAGAAGGAGGGACTCAACAGAGTCCTTAATGTGCTTTAAAAGTAGTAGTGCTTAAAGTGCAATGTTGTTGTTTGCTGTGTTTAACTTCTCCTTCCACAGGTATGGTTGTGGGGGAATGTAGGAGTACCACCTTGGGTATAGTATTAGCTCCTTGTGTTTTGGTTGCAGGTGTCCAGGGTTGGGGGGAGGTTCCCCTGTGTTTTTTGGGTAAATTTTGGGTTATGGCCAGATAGGTTTTCCATAGAGGGCTAGGGGGATAGACAGGCTGTGGTCTTGATCGGCCATAGTGGCCACAGTACTCATCTATTGAGGGCTATGCTTTGGACAATTCTACCACAGCCACTAGGTAACCATAGCAAGATCACAGAGTAGAGGCTGATACATCAGCTGATGGCCTCTGAACCCTTAGTGTTGCCTGTCTGTGCCTAGCACATGGTAGGAGAGGGCCTGATCTCCCCTCTCCATAGGTAGCACAGAGGGTAGGATGGCCTGGGCTGGGTAAGTAATGACTGCGGACAGTCATTTTCCTGGCAAGGGTGGGCGTAACCCCCCTGTCATTAGGGGTTACTAGAATCCCACTTAGATCTAATGGCAGGTTGGGAAAGGCAGCTTGTGAGACACCAGCTAAATGGGTTTTACACTGTCTCACTCTGTCCTCAGCCTCAGCTGTGCTGGAGGGATGACATCATATAGAATTCTCACAGCAGCATAAGCCAACAGTAGAATGTTGCAGCTGGGGATTAGGTTAGAACGTTGGGGTTTTCAAAGTCAGTCTTTAGTAGTCTAGTGGGAGACTCAGTGAAGGGAGGAGGTGCGCTGCAGTTGGCAGCCCCTCATAGCCCCAAATCTGTTCAGAGCTATCACATAAGAGGGTGTGTGTTCTCACCCTAGAGAAAGACACAGAAGAATACTTGCTGAAGTGGTTGAGATCGTTTCCCAGTGGGTTCCAGTGCCCCATCCCTGAGAGGGATAGAGGGAACCAGACCAGCTCTTCAGGGCAATCCCCTGGCCCTGCTGGAGAAGAAAAACTGCCTGATGAGAAGATTTGTGCTGAGGCACCAGAAGTATGTTTTTTCCTGTGATAGAAGCCCTGGGGCTCCTGCAAACCATGGTGGGTCTGCTCTGCCAGAGTGCCTATGTTTTCACCAAGACAGTTGTGTAAAGTATCTGCTACTGTGGGTCAGGAAAGGACAGTCTAGTAAAATAGTTTAAGTTATGTGTATGACTTGAAATGCATCAAACCAGTGGGGGTCTACAGGGATGGACAAAGCCACTGAGAGAACACTGCAAGTAAGGACATGAGTTACCGAAGACAGTAGATTGTTAAATATGATATACATTTCGAGATAGCATTCTACAAACAGAGAGTTTCAAAGGAAAGATGTTGACTCCAAATGAATGGCCGGGTATGGATTTGGGGACAAGAGGTGGGAGACCCCCCCCCCGGAGTAATCAGATTTACTTCCACAGATTCACTTTGGGCACCTATAGCTTTCTCCCAGGCACTTGTCCAGTGTCTGCATAAAGTACCCAGACATGGGATTAAGGATATGTATTATTCCCTTTAGAGCTAGGAAGTGCTCATGGGTGGTTGAGGGAGCCACCAACAGAAATGTCCATGCCATATGGAAAGGTGTACCAGACCTGGCTGAGGGCCATGCCAGGGAATCCAGGATAGAGAGAGTACCAGTTCGGGCTGAGAGCCCAGTGTGTTCAGAATCTGAGGGTAAAAGTTGTTGTGATGATGAAGAAGATGTGTTCTGACCTCGATAGTTCTGCATAACCAGTGAGCGCTGCCCAATGGGGGTCCATCTTGCTTTGTATTCCTTTGTGTAAGTGAATAAAAGCCCCACTTTAGATTCCCACTCCTGGTTTGTACATTCTCATTTCTTGTTTCCTGTGTCCAGAATTACTTGGGTGCCCCTGTCCAGAAGTGCAAACCTAGCCCTGATGCCAAGCGAATGTTTTCTCCCCGAACCCGTACTAACCAGGTAATGTGTTACAAAAATGGAGGCTCCGGGCGCATAACAACACCCAACCTAACCCCTGGTTACATTAACAACTGGGAACAGTCTGCGCTTGCCCGCTACAGAAATCAATGACCTTCCTGAAATGGCTGCAGCAGTGAGCATGACCCGAAATTAGCAGTGGTGACAGATCTAACAGCTATTGAAAAGTTCCTGCTGTATTTTTTTAGTTAATTATGTGAACCATACACTATAAAATATAATGTATGGTTCACTATCGGCATCCAGCTGGTTTAACTGTCTTGAGGTTGCCATGTCTACGTAAACCTCTTGAGCTTCGCTGTTGAGGTTTACAAGGTCGCCATGGCAACCTCTTGATGGTTAACGAGCTGGTTACCGATAACAACCCATACATTATCCTCTGTGTTACAGCCTATTTGACTGCCTAGTGCTGAATCTGATTCTCTTTGTCTCTATCTCTGTCTCAGCAAACTGCAATTAGTGTGTATAAAATTGGCAAATACCTACTTGCTGTTTTTCTTATTGTTGCACAGTAACTTGAGAAAGGTGCTTTTTAGCAGTATATCACTATGCTATTTATTCATTTATGTTAATATGCCTGTGTGTCTTTAAGGTACTAGAATAAATGAACTGTGTCATTGGTCCACCAATACCTTTGACAAAATGCTTCTTTTCATGAAATGCATCAGGTCACATGGACCCTGACGTGAGTGGAAGGGGAAGGAGGATTACTGGCAGCATCATGGATGTCTATAAATGTTTTACTGAACTTTAATCATGTGTGCACAAGTTAATAATATCAAGCACTGTACTGGAATCTACACCAGTTATGCTCTCCTCCTTTTATTTCATTAACAAAGTGACAGCACACATTGCAGGTCTCTATCTATCTATCTATCTATCTATCTATCTATCTATCTATCTGTCTGTCTGTCTATCTATCTATCTATCTATTTGTGGAGGGGTTGCGGGATAAAAGATGGACCAGACACTGAACTTCAGATTCAACACACAATCTCTTGTGTGATGTTTATTCAAAATACAGAAAATAAGCTTCAGCAATGGCATATTTCTTCTTCAGCTCATCAGCTTGCAACAGACTATGTATGTCTTTTCTCTGCATTTAGCCAGCACCTACTGACAGTAATCTCTGATCTAAACATTTTTAGTAAAAACCCTTCATCCCTATGTGGGCCTTGTTTGCTTGGGTAGTGGGGGCTTAAAAGAAAAAGAGAAAAAACAAGCTTTAGACAAAGGACCTCAGTGCAGAAGCACTGAAAAAAAGGGTTACTCCAAAGAGCACTGGCAACAAGTCAAGTTTGAAATAAATACAACATCATACATACTTCCATGATTGCAAAGCATCATGGGATGTATGCAAATCACCATGAAATTTCAGACTTGTTCAACTTACAACAATTGACATGCATTTTAAATAATACAACTAACTTAATTTCTGTAATAGTCACCTAGTACTTTTTACCATTATCAAAAACACCTCGTGCCATTATATTGTCAACATTTACAGATTTCGCAAACATAAGAAATATACATCAAGATAGTTTATGTCATAATGCTATTACATACTAAATCCAACAATGATAAACACAATCTGTTGTTTTATATATGCTCGGAGGTCACCATATATGTGAGTACCTGAGAGGGAAAAGGAAAATTAAAGAGGACACTATAGCACAGTTAAGAATAGGGAGGGGGTGCCCATAGGTGGCCAACCTTATGGACTAGGAATTGTAAAGGATAGCTTAGGCTAAGAAATAGAAGAACTGTTGCAACAGATTTAAGAAAAGGTCAATCCTCGAGAGTGGCAGGAGCTTCTTGTAACACTGTCTGTCCGTCTGTCCATCTGTTTGTCTGTTCGTCCATCTGTCTGTCTGTCTGTCATTTTTCTGTCTGTCTGTCTGTCTGTCTATCTATCTATCATCTATCTGTCAGTTTTGATCTGATCATCAGTGAACATCACTTGAATCATCATCTTCAGCAATTCAACACTAGATATGTGTATTTTCTGCAAAACTGACTTTCAAAGATTTGCTCCAAAAAGGAATCTCTGTGAGCCTCTGCCATTTTTTCCATTCCCATTCCCCGCTCTCAAGTTCCACCTGCTTGATTCTTCTGACCCAAATACTTTGTTTTACAACATGTGATCACCACCACTCATGCATTTTAATTGTGGACATTCACCACTTCCTCCTCCTCCCAATACTGCCAGCCCCCATTGCTGGTTTAATAGGTGCTGCTAGTGCTACTCTCATTAGAAGGATGCAGCGGGTGTTTGCCATTGAGTGTGTCAATTCTAATGTCAAAGCTCCCATGAAAGTCAAGACATGGGGATCAAAGTACCCCGCCACACCAGAACCAATCAAAATTGTCACTGTTTTTGATCAGTTAAAAATATGTAGAACTATTTTACATTAATCATAGAAAAATCTTTAATACTATTAATAATAGGATACTAATTAGGCTATAAAGGTAAACGTATTTTGAATTATATATAAAGTATGCAAAATAATTTGTAACTTACTAAGTTATATAGGTATCACCAATGTAGTTACATGAAATATTAAGGAATATATTTATCCTTTGTCTTACAACTCTAGTAAGATATATGATTCTGGGGTCTCAGATATGTTTTAATGATGAGCAGTGTCCTCTTCTTGTTGCAAAATTATTATTCCTCACAACTGTGGTCACAATGCTTCAGAAATACTTACAGAACATTACAAAGGAAAGTGGGGTTGCACAGTGACTTGTGCATCTGCACAACAGTGAAAAGGTCAGCAAAACCAAATCTGGATCTACAACCAGTTGTTGACAAAACGTTTGCCAAATTACCAGACAGCGAAACCATCATGTCAATTGCATTTGCAGTCAGCAGATTGTTTCCAAGTTGGAAACATGTTTTCTTCAGGGGGCTTCACCCCAAACCCCCCATATGGGGGACTATGCCCCCGCAGCCCCCCCACTTTTTATAATCAACTCCAAGTCAGAGTTAATTAGGGGAGGAGGTGCAAATCCCCCAAATACAGTGCCTGGGTCCAGCGCTGTCTGTACAGTGACCTGGCGCTGTAGTCGCTGTACTGACAGTCACTGTAAATGTGTCTCTGTCAGCGGTGAATACTCCCAAATCTTACCTAATAAATGTTTAATGAAGTCACTATGCTATACTTGATTCAGAAAGATAAAAGGCTTCCAAATAAATGTATTTGTGATGGACCAAAAGCAAGTCCTACTGGTTTATCTATAAAATTATTACTATAAGTCTTAGGATCGCCACATAAATAAAATACTGGCAAGCTAATCTAATTGCTCAGCAATGAAGTACAGTATACATGTGCACCAACTAAAAATGTAATAGGGTTTATTTAGTAAGTATTCCAACAAAAAATCTGTATTTTCCAAGCTTGTTTCTGGCTTATGGTTAGCCATGTTTAATACTGTTGATTATAATAACAATAAATACAATATATAAAAAGGATAGTCATTAGCATTGTATATTGGCTGTGAGAACCTCAACAACATTCAACCACATCAGTGGTCCACTCATACCTCATAACCATTACTGGACTACCAATAACATTCTTCCAGTAACCATAAAAATGTAATTCATGGCCATACAGTTTAGTAAAAACTTGAACCTCCCCCATCCTGTAGGGGATCTACTTCCATCAAGCAAACCCACATTACACAAAACCGAAATTCATACTGTAGTGCTCTCTAATGTTATTTATTTTTTATTTCATTTTGTTAACCAGGTGAGCACACTAGACAATTACATGCCTATTTTCAGGTATGATCTGGGAGGTTAGAGCACAACTACACGGGAAACATAAGCTACAGTACAGAAGGATCATATCATACAAGAGGACAATCTAACCAGCTGTGAAGTAATGAACTCACAGGATCATGACTCATGAGTGGTGAAACCTTGAGTGAGTTATGGAAGTTCTGCTACCTCAACAGTAATCACAAATTGTGTATTTTGAATCACACCATTGAGTATTTGATCATTACCATATCACTTTTCCCATCAGTTGTTTAAGAGAAAATGTTGCTGTTTCTCTTTGAGTACAGCAGCTGGCCTACAGGGCTATTGTGATTTCATCAGAACTGTGAAAGCAGCTCTCTGTTTCTGAAAAAAAAAAACAACTCTTACTGCAGAATACAAAGCTGTGGCATACTGTATGCAACCTCTAAAATGAATGATTGTGGAATATGCAGCATCTAAAAAACAGGTTCCACATGCTGTATAAGCTAAAATGTGTGCATGTTTCATTCCATTAGTAAAATAAGATATTTTCTTAAGACTTTTTTCTGTTTAGAAAGTATGCACAGTTTTATTTATTTTAATGGGACTGTGTACAAAACTAAAAATATAAAATTCAGTAACATCCTCATTTGATATATAGCAAGCTTAATCATCCTTAACTATATGTCTAGTGTATAATACCAGGGGCTATTATAATGGTTAAAACAGGCAAAAATGCCGGCCCGGTGGTGCTGAGGGTTGAGGCGCTGGACGCCACACCTTGCTCCATGCCGGGACCTGGGTTCGGGACCAGACTCGGGTGGCTGGTGGGCGGCGGGGGGCAGTGAGCAGGCATCGCGACAGCTCGCCTACTCCGGGAGGTTAAGGCTATAGCCGAACACTTGTCTGACTCGAGCAGAGGCTCGGAGTACTGCAAGCCTCAATGTTAAGGGGAAGGGCTGCCGACATACAGTGTGACGCCGGTGTTCTGCGCCTGACGCCAGGGGTCCTACGCTGTAGGGGTGGGAGAAAAGGGGAAAATGCCTGCCATTGCCAGGAAGATGGAGCCCGGAGACGTGCCTTGATGTGCCTTCTCGCCTACTGATGGCCCCTGACCCGACGAAAGTTGATTGTTGGGGTAAGGGGGTCTTGCCCATCCCCACTGTGGGGTAAAACTGAAGCTCTATGGGGTTTCTGTGGGGTCATACGGGCAGGGTGGAAGGCAGAGGGATGTCTACATTGAGGCTCCTGAAGGGTCAGGGATGGCAGGCAGGAAGGTGAATAAAATAGTAATTTCAAAAAAAAACAGGCAAAAATCTGAAATATGTATGCATGAAAAATTTCTAGTGTCAACTGTCCATCTGGGAATCACAGTAATAGGGGAGGAAACTTGGTTGGTAGGAGTGGGGCAGAGCAGCAAGATGGCCACGCTGCTGCTCCACTCCACGTCACACCAAATGAATGCTCCTGGTTTTAGATTTTAATCTTCTTTCAGTTTTGTTCTTAACTTTGTGAATAAAACTAATGTTATTATAGTATCAAACCTACAATAGTGAACTCGGCACCAGTTTATAGCTAATGAGTGGATAAATTGCTAGTTTTCCATTGGTTGCACTAGCTGGAGCAATGAACTATGAGGTTCAGTCCTGGTTGAACTAGTAAGAAGAGTGGGTCTGTGCTGGACCTGAATAGGGCAGGACAAAGCACCAGATTCTCAGAGCTAAGGAATGGACTCAAAGAGAGGATGCCATCCTGCAGGTTTGTGAAGAGAGGCTACAAGCTGACGTTATCTTGTAAGATGCCAAGTTATACAGGAGCACGCTACTTCCTGAAATGCCTGATTGCATCCTAGAACAGGTATTCCTCTTTTGCCTGGGGGTATTGGTTCTTCTTAGACGTGTTAAATTTTATTATGCTCAGTGAAGCAATTTTCTTTTATTTTCTTTCTCTCCTAGGTGTGCCTGGCAAATATGACACAACTCATAGAGAAGTGATTAGACAGAAGGTTTGCAGTTTGTAAGAGGCAATGAATGCAACAGAGGGACTATGGGTCTATAAAAGGAGCCTAGATTGCTTATTTATGCATGCTGTTTGTTCCTACATTTTTACTCAAGATGATTTCTTAGCAACCCCAGAGGCTAACCAAATGGTAAATTCCATCACGAGGTATAATTTAACTTTATTTCCCTTTTTGGTGACCAAACAATGAGTTCTGTAAATGAGCAAAAGGAATTGTCTTTGGGAATGCCTCATTTCATTTATTGAGTTTACCTGTGGATACCAATGGATACCTGACTTTATTTATGGATATACAATTTTTTTTCTCTATTGAAGTTGTTTACTTTGCTAACAGTCAAGTTTTAAGCTAATGTGTGTTAGTTTGTAGGACTCCCTTTTTTATGGAGCTGAAGTCATCTGTCACTGCAGTCTGCTGTATGCCACATAAACACTCTTGATATTAAGTGCATTGCTCCCCTGGAGTTAATTACAGTGACTTCACATGAAGACTGTTTACTCTAGGTCTTTTTGTAAAAGTTGGAAAAAATTCAGTTTAGATAACAAAGAATTATTGGAGCTTGTAACTTTTCTTGATATTTGAAACTGGCTGACTAATTCAAAATGCGACTGTAATTATACATGGCAGAGGCTATTGCCCCAGTACTGGGCTGTTAGAAAAGTCACATGCATATGATATGGGCATTGGGCACTATAGTACAATATAGGATATTAGAGTTAACTTTCATGTGTGTTGAAATTGTATGTTTAAAGTTTATATGGTTTAAAAAATATAATTTTAGTATTTGTTGGTCATCTAAAAATTGAAACTGGATCTTTCCTTTTCAAAGGGCTACCTATTTTAGTAACTGAATGTAATCAACTGTCACTGATGTTCATTTGCACAGTCTAAAGGCTATCATTTTAAATGGCGCTGTGTACTGTATCTAGGCGTATTATGTATTATTGGGATATCCATTAAGTAAAAGCTCATATTTTATTTAAATATAAGATTAGCAGGAACACAAAATCATTACTTTTACAGGATCATCTACTATGACCTAACAATTTAATATAATGGTAAATAAGCTTCTTTTGAGGCTGATGATGGCTGCTGACAGGATGGGAGGCCTTATTGAGGTCCTTAAGGTGCCCATTGCAGTAATTCTGGAGGGACGTATAGGGTCTACTGCTAACAAGTTTTGTTTTAATAGCTTTAACAATTTTTAAATTTATTTATGGTGTTTAATGTAAGAAACTTAACATTTGTGCTATTTTTAATTCAACAGGCACAGATAAGAAAGACAGCCTATAAATGTATTTGTGCTGGTTGGAAAATGAATATTTGCATTTATATTTATTTATTTATTTATTTTTTGTTGACCGGGTAAGTGCACTAGGCAAATCCTGCCTATTTTCAGACACGACCCGGGGGAGGGGATACAGATGAATGCCAACTGACCTTGACCAGATTAAGCTGTTGGTGGTATTATTCATGAATGGAGGAATTTGGCCATTGCACTGGGGAAATTCCTCTGCTCTTTTCGAGAAGTGCCATGGGATCTTTAACATCCACCTGAACTACCACCAGAACAGGCAGATGGGACCTTGGTTTAACATCTCATCCAAAAGACGGCACCTCAGGAGTGCAGCACCCCCCTCATGCTGTACTACAGTGTCAGTATTGGGATATTAACCCAAGTGCCTGGTGTGGGGATAGAACCCACAGAATACTGATCTCCTGGCCTCAGAGGTGAGTGTGCTACCTGCTGAGCCACTGACACTACTTAGTGTGTATAACTGTGATATTTTATTCTTCTACACTGCACATCTGAATGATATGTCTGTATTTGTTTTTAGTATATTGTAATGGCTTATTAGCCAAACAATAAAATCAAACTTGAAAACCAAACTTAAACTAGTAATTGGGGAGAGTAATTAGGGGATGAATTATCTTGTGAGTTGATTGGTGGTCATTCATGATGGCTGCCTAGATAGTGTGTTGTGTCTTCCTTCTGTCTTCGTATTGTAGGTTAGTTTTTGTCTTTTTATGTGTTCCAAACTTGGAATAATTTTTTCAGTTTTTACCACATCATCTGTGAACAGCACCTGAATAATTATGTTGAATATTACAGCACTTAGTATGCATACTTTCTCCAGAATTGACTTTAAAAGAGCTGCCCTAATAAAGAGATTTTACAAGTTTCTACAGCTTCACGCCATTCCAAAAATCTGGTTCCAGTAACCTGATACCTGATATCTGTATTCTGTTTTATTGACATGTACTGTACCTTCTTTTAAGGAGCAAAGATTTCTACTCTGCTACCAGTGTGGGTAATTGCTGTCCTCTTTTCTCCAACATGGTGTGAACTGCATATGTTTTCAAGTTACCTGATTTCTGTTTGTTGACATCTGTGTGTCCTGTATCATCCTCTGGCTGTGGTCACTGGTCTGAGTTGGGAGCCTTGGTTTCACTTCTTGTACTAATAACCTCAATGAAGTGTTGAAGTTAACTTGTCATTGCTCATGACTGTTTGATTACATCTTTTTGGGAAATACTGGTATTCTCTGCAAGCAATAATACCTTCCAAGGTGGGTGGTACTGGGCAGTACCCGACTGCCAGGGACATAATGAGGCACGACACCACAGATGGAAGGCCTTATAATTTTGGAAGGTCCAGTATTGTGCAACACTGCCCACCCTGGAGGGTATTATTGCACTTAGAAAATGGGCTGTAGGTGATTTTTTTTTAAATGGTATAAAAATTAAAAAATATATAAAAAAAAATAAAAAAAAAAAATGTAAATGAACTTTTGTGGTAAAGTAGTCCCTGTATTACTAAAATGACCAGTGGAGGGTGCTTTTTTATATCTTTCTGTTGAGCATCTTGTCCTGAGTGTGGTT
This sequence comes from Neoceratodus forsteri, assembly GCA_016271365.2. Lineage (NCBI taxonomy): Eukaryota > Metazoa > Chordata > Ceratodontiformes > Ceratodontidae > Neoceratodus > Neoceratodus forsteri. The sequence continues at coordinate 309,461,678 of CM028134.1, read as the reverse complement.
GTTTGCTGCTTTGTCTGTCTCACCCCCACACACACAAGCACACAACAGTGAAGAACTGTACGTTTTTCTTGCTTCTATGAGCACCAAGTCGCACCAGGGGAATGCAGTATGGTGAGCTCTATATGTGAAAACAAGTATTTTTTTTCAGGTTTCAAATGTGGCACTAGGCTCCAGCACTATTTTCAAATTGTGCAGTCAGTTCAGAGATTGGAAATATACGCAGTTCATGAAAGTTATATTATTTAAAAAAAAATTTAGTTTACTGTTGTTTCTTCTCTTTGTATGATTGCATGGAAAACTGTACAGTCGGATGGGGGAGTAGCACAAGTGGCGCATGCCTGGTGCTGTAAGAAACCATTGCTTTAGTGTTGGCAGGTTTTTATTTATGGAGTAAAATTCTTTTTGAGAGAGGACACTAGATTGTGGGAATGGGGTTTATTTTTTAAAACAAAGAATTGCATTGCAGCTGTGGGCAGGGTTTGTGTGCGTGTGTCTATGTGGTAGGATGAGACCACCTTTCTTCTTGGTTAGCGAGCGATCAGCTGGCACACTCAGCAGTACTGTGACTACTGTTAGCATCTATCGCGGTATGGAGCACTGTTTCATTTGCTATATTAAATTATTTAAACAAAAATCAGGATTTTTTTTAATTTAAATGTCATCTATCAGGTTGCTTGCCAACACAGTGTGGGGGAAGGGTGACCACCAGCTTGGTAATGTATTGGCTAACTGAGGGGGGGAAAATAGTGTTTTTTCATTTTGAATTTGGAACATGGCGCCATGATTTAAGAAGGTAATGGGGCTGGTTGAGACTGGCACTTTTAATACCCAGGCTTTGTTGTTTGATAAATGCCCACCTTGCCAGTGGTATCATTCAGTCAGAGCCTGGGAATCTCTTAGCCCATTTTCTAATCACTTATATGTGCTGGACCTGTGCTTGAACTAAGATACACTGGTCTGTAGATCCTTTACTTACCAGTGGGACTCCAGCCTGCTAACTCATCTGGTTGCTTTAAGTCTTAGATTTGTGCCCCATGTGGACACATGCTCTGCTTCCAGGACATCACCTGAGAGTTACACCAACTAGATACTGACCTGCAGGATGCCTACCAGGACCATTATTTACAGGCTATCCACTGCCTGCCTCCAAGCCTCTGTAAGCTTGCACTGTCATTACTCTAGCATACTGAATTACAGTTACCAGAATGTAGTCACTGATTTGTAGGACTCTTCCTCCCCTACTGGTTTGAAAACACCTGCCCTGGGCCACATGGCGCATGCTATCCCTTTTTCCATCCTCCACAGCCTTCAACCAAGATCTCCAAATTTCCTTCTTTATCTTCTGATGGAAGATGTCTCTAGCTTACTTAGTCATGTGTTTATTTGCACGCTCATATGACCTGTCTAGTTGCACTGCATCTGCCTAGTTAGCCCATTCTAGACTTGCTTTTGTGTCTAGTTTACATAGAAACATAGAAGTTGACAGCACATAAGGACCACAAGGCCCATCCAGCTGCCCATTATTTCTACCTTATGAATGTGCCATAGGCATTTACTCTGTCAGTGGCCTATTTATTCATGCTCATCTGTATTGCTCCCTTATGCCTATTTGAAGCCCTGCACTGCATTCATATCCACCACTTCCTGAGGTAGGCCATTCCATGCATCCACCACCCTTTCTGTGAAAAAGAACTTCCTCACATTACCCCTTGATAGGCCTCCCTATAATCTCATGCTGCGTCCTCTTGTCCTGCTATTTTTCTTATATTGAAACATGTTAGACTCTTTCATCTTGTTAATGCCCTTAAGATGTTTGAATGTTTCAACCATGTCACCTCTCTCCCTTCTTTGCTCTAGTGTATACATATTGAGCTCTCTTAATCTGTCCTCATATGTTTTCTGATGCAGTCCCTGCACCATTTTGGTTGCCCTTCTCTGGACTGCCTCCATTTTGTTAATGTCCTTGTGCAGGTGCAGCCTCCAGTACTGCATGCAGTACTCCAGATGGGGCCAGTGTCTTCTAAGAGGGATTATTGCCTACATTTTATGACTTGTGATACCCCTACTATTATACCCCAACATCCCTCTAGCCTTACCTACTGCTTTAATGGTCTGCTTGGATGATTTCGGGTCATCTGTGATGATAATGCCCAAGTCTCTTTCTTCTCTTGTGCTTGCCAGCAACACCCCTCCCAACCTATAGGTAGCTTCTGGATTTCTCTTCCCTATGTGCATGATCTTGCACTTATTTGCGTTAAACCCCAGTTGCCACTCTTCAGATCATTTTGCCAGTTTTTCCAGATCTCTTCCCATTCTGCCCACTGCATCTGGATCATCTACTCTGTTGCAGATCTTGGTGTCATCTGCAAACAGGCAAACCTTACCCTCTAGTCCATCTGCAATATCACTGATGAAGATATTGAAGAGGACTGGCCCCAGGAATGATCCCTGATGTACCCCACTTGTGACATGCATCTCTTTTGACTGTATACCATTTACCACCACTCTCTGTTTTCTGCCTGCCAACCAGTTTGCCACCCAGTTGACCAACTTCAGACCCACCCTGAGCCTACCAAGCTTATTAATCAATCTTCTATGTGGAACAGTATCTAAAGTTTTGCTGAAGTCAAGACAGGCAACATCAATTGTACCCCATTGGTCCACCACTCTGGTTACCCAGTCAAAGAAATCTATGTTATTAGTTTAACAGGACCTTCTTGTTGTAAACCCATGGCGACTTAGATCCTGTGCTCCTATGGATTCCAGGTGTTGCACTATCCTTTCCTTTATGAGTACCTCCTTAATCTTGCCCACTACTGAGATAAGACTAACTGGTCTGTAGTTTCCTGCCTCCTCCCTGCTGCCACTCTTGTGGAGTGGGATCACATGAGCCCTTCTCCAGTCTTCTGGGACCTCTCCTGTGCACAGAGATTCACTAAACAGTGCTGCTAATGGCTTTGCTAGTTTCACCTTTAGCTCCTTTAGTACCCTGGGATGTATGCCATCAGGTCCTATTGCCTTGTCCAACTTGAGCTTAGCAAGCTCTTGGACCCTTTCTTTTGTGAAGGGACTTGTGCAAACCTCCCTCCCCCCTGTGTCCATGACGCTGAGCTGTTCGCCCTGCCCTACCTTCTCCTCAGTAAATACTGAGCAGAGGTATTGATTTAGGACAGATGTTTTTCCTTGGTCCTCCACCACACACTCCCCCTTATCCCCTTTGATCTTAGCAATACCCCCTCTGGACTTTATCCTTTCATTAATGTATCTATAGAAAGTCTTATACCCTTCTTTTACTGTTCATGCTAGTGTTTCCTCAGTTTGGGCCTTTGCCTGCCTTACTGCCTTCCCTGCTTCCCACAGGGAAGTTTGGTATGCTTTCCTGTCTTCGTCCCGCTGCATTCCCTTGTATTCCCTGAAGGCCAGCCTTTTGTCTCTGATGTTTACTGCCACTGTTTTTGAGAACCAAAGTGATTTCCTTCTTCTTTTGCTATTGCTTTTCTCCCTAACACAATGGGATATTGCTTCAAGTATTGCATCCTTAATATTTGCCCACTTTGCCTGTATCCCCTCACCTGTATTTCTTCTTGCCAGGGCCAGCTTAACTCTGTTGGCCATATCATCAAAGTCAGCTCCTCTGAAGTCCCATATTTTTACCTTGGAATGGGCTAATTTAGTTTTAGTGGCCAAACTGAACCATACCATGTGATGGTCACTGGCCCCTAGGTAATCTTCTACCTGGAGAGTTTAGTCTGCTTAGTTTAGCTGTATCTTCCCTTGCACTGTTAAAGCTTAGATAGCCCTTCTGGTTTGTTTAGTTAAATGTTTTGTTGCTTTTTCTTCTAATTTAATTAACTGTTGCTGACCACCATACTTGTTTGTACTGGCTGAATGTGTATTCTCATCTGCTCTAGTAATTAATTTTACTTTATAGCTGTACTTACTCCTGGTATTCACATTTAACATGTGCTGACTGTTAAACTCATGTGACAAATGTTCCTCTACCAATCATGGTGTCTAATTGCTATAATTGCATTCTCCACTCATCTGTACCAGATTTTAATAACCATGCTTCAATCCTCTTTTTTGTTTTATGTTGCCTGTTTTGTATTTTGTACTCCTTGCCCTCCCACTGTTCGCTCTCTCTTACTGTGCATATCCCACCTTTATCCCCTTTCCTACCTCTCTCCATCTTTCATCTCCCTTTTTCCTTATTTAAACTGGTCTCCTCTCCTACCCTATCCTAATCTTGATGCTCTCCTGCATTCTTTCCCTCTTAGCCTACCTCACCACCCACTCTCCTCCAGCATACCTGTTGTAGGCATATGACTCGTGCTCTCATTCTCCTCATAACCCTTATGCTACTGCCATCGGCGATGTGAAGCTAAACCCCTTGCCCCCTTTACCATACACCACTCCTCCAAAAGGGCTGAGTGTTTTTTATACAAAAATCAATGGAGTGGAGTCCACTCCCCCTACCCCAAGCTTGACCATCTAAGGCTTTGGCTACACACTACAGTCCTGATGTGCTGATTGTTACTGAAACCTGGCCCTCTGCCTGAATCAATGTTGTAGAAATTACGTTTTCTGTTTACATAGTTCACAGACAGGGCCACAGGAAGCATTGTGGTGCAGTTCTTCATTACATGGAGCACAGTGTAAACTGTAAAGTTTTGTATTCTTCAGCTGTTCCCTCTTCCTATTAGCTACTCCAGTGTAGGCTCTCTTTCTCCTGCTCACTTCCCATTTTCACTGCTGGCATTTACTCCACCTTTACACCTAAACATGACACCTGTCCTGCTTACTCTTATCTAATTCCTACATTTAACTTTAGGTATGCTTCTAGAGCTTGAGGCTGTAAATATAAATTGGCTTTCCCCGTAACCAAAAATACCTTTGAATAAATTGAATCCCTCAATCTCACATAGCTATTAGTGAGCTAACCCATCTCAACCTCAACTCTTCAGATCATTCCCTCATTGATTGGGTTCTGTCCTCTCACCCACACTGCGTTGTTTCTGCTGGCCCACTACTAGATACTTTAAGCGACTGTCACATGCTTTACTGCATCTGTAGCAACCACAGCATTAAAGCCCCACCAAAGTTTATCTGGTTTAGGTCACTCAAGTCTCACAACCTTATATCCCTGCTACATGATCCTCAGACCACTGACTGATCAACACACATTATTCACAATATAAATGTTACTCTAACTTCTTTTATGTCTACAGTTACTGCAGCATGGGACATACATGCCCTTCTCTGAAGATCTTGTGCCCATGTGTAGCACCCCAAAGATGGTGAGCAGGTTCTGCAGTATAGTACTCCATTCCCCAGTACCTGCCATCACTCCTCAATGAGTCCTCAGTTAAGCTCAGATGCCTCAGTAAAGCTTTCCCTCACATACCCAACCAGGAATAGTGTGACAGGATGGAGTACAGACTAAAACAGGGAACAGGTAATATGATTCCCCTTGAAATGAGCCTGGTGTCATCTCTGTTTTTTTCAATTCATGCCAGCTTGTGCTGGCCCATTAGTTACCACCCACATCGCCAGGTACTCACTGTCCCAAATATTGAGGGGCGTTATAAGAGGTCCAGCATGGTGCTGGGAAAGGACAGTCAAGCTTTTGTCAGTGAGCACTATCGTGCTCAGTAGTATATTCAGGTCTGCAGCAGGATGGAATCTGAAGGAGAGAGAGAAGATGCAGTGGAACTAGCTAAATGAGGAAGGAAGGATGTAACAGCCTCAGTGGCCCCTGTGGTCCTCCTTCCCATGAGTCAACAACTGTTTTTTTTTTTGTGAGGCAGTCAGGTGGGTCCCCCTCAGTGTCTACAGTTGAGCATCAGTGGTTTGGTGAAGCAGAGGAGCAGAGGTGGATTCTTTGCAATGACCAGTGCATGCTCTGTATAGCCCCATTTGTTCTTTTAACAAGTACATCTAAGCTTAGTTTCTTCTTATCATCATCAGCAGAAACCCAAATGGCCACTATGGTAAGAGGCTGAATGAGTGGAACTGAACCAGACTGAAGTTGCATAGCAGTGACAGAGCATAAGGGCTGGGCAAGTCAGGCCCTACAACAAGACCACCCCTCGTGCCTTTCCACAACATCCAGCCAGCCACCCTTCTGTATAGCAGTGGAAAATTACCTTGACAGGGAGGTGAATTATGACAGCGCAAAGGGCAGGATCTAACTGCATTATTTTATTTTAAAAAAGGGTTCTCCACAGTGCTAGATGGGGCATCAGGCAGCTGCTAAGGCCACAAGGGGGAGTGGGCAAGGCCCCAATCCTAAGATATGGTAACAAAGGAAAGGTAGGCACTTTTTGAAGGAGTAAACTCCAGAGGGTGGGATAAATTGGCAGAGCAGTTCTTTTTGAATAAACTACATACTCTTCCTGTACTAGAACCACCATCAGAAATGGTTAATGGCCAGTAGAACTCCACCTTCCACTGTTGCTGCTCCCCCGATGCTGCATGCAATGTGGAAAGTAAAGTGTGTGTGTTAGGGGGGAGCAAACAAATATCTTCAGAAACAGCTTCATGCTTGGCAAAAATTATTTTATTGCATCTTAAAAAGAGCGCCAATGTTTGGCCAAATATTTCTTGGGGTCTTCAGGAGTCTACCTTTTACAACTGTTATACAAACATAGAATAACAGTACTTACTAATCCTCTACTTCACAAAAACACTTTTCTATAGTTTTTTTAAATATATAGCGGCCTCACAGTTAGTACAGACCTGGTTCAGCAATGGATTTTCCACATGCATAATATTTTTTACTCTCATCTTGTGATTTTCCTTTAATCATGAACATAATTCATCCATCAACAAAGCAGAAGATATAGCAGGTTGAAACTAAATAAAGATATAGAAAGGGTTAAGGGAGTAAGCAGGAACAGGCAGTGACACCAAGGAGCAGACAAATTCAACAGGCTAACAGTTTGGTGTTCTTAATCAAATATAATGACAAGATGAACTACATAAAAATAATCCTAACTAGGCACTGGCACATCCTGTCAGATTATCCCTCCAACGAGGGAGTCTTTAGTAACCCACCTATAGCAGTGGCCAAAACATAGCCCACAATAAATAACACATTGGTATACACCGTCTCAGGACAACTGCTACTGGGACTCCTAAGATGTGGGATGCATTCCTCTGGATGGTGCTCAGTCTGTAGACATATAAGAAGCAAATATACATGCATTCAGCCCCAGAACAATAGAAAATACATCATAAAATAACACATAAACTGTGAAACAGCACAAGTGGATTATATTTTACAATGTCTCAGCAACCAAATTTATGTGGGGAAAACATTGAGACCTCTCAAAGTGAGGATCCAAGAACAAAAACCGGGATATAAGAAACAAAGTAAACACTCTAGAAGCTGAACATTTCAAACAAGAACCTACACAAGAGCGTCATTACTCTTCTGGGGTCTAAAAACAGTAAAACAACATCCAAGGGGTTGGGATTTTAACTAAGTATTAGAAAGTGTCGAGATGTACTGGATCTTCAAGTTGGATGCCTCAAATCCAGAAATCAGCATGAATAAAGATGACAATTGGACAATATGTTGGTAGCATTCTTGTACCTAAGGCAGTCCCAATTATCTGCATACTGTATTAGTAATTTAGGTCTCTTACAATGTCCCCTGAACGTCCTGCCCATTCTTAACTTTTTCTACTGCGAATTTTCTGAACACAATTCCTGTAGTCCAAGCAGTTTCTTAATATGTCCCTTTTTTGTCCCTTAAGAAATTCACACTTGAATATTTTTGAATGTAGAACACAGACAAAATAATAATGGGGCCATCACATACTAAGAATAAACAGGTACAAGTGGTATATGCCAAAGGATTATACAAGTATTCAGCATATACAGTATTAAGTGTGCTGAAAATATCATCATATAGATAAGTTGTAAAGTGAGCTGCACTTTATTAATAACAAAATGGTCTCAACACTATGCTAATGTTTGTAATAGCTACTTACAGGACAGGGCTTACAGAATGCAAGCACTCATTTTAGGTACCTACGCATGCTCAACTCTGGGACCCTGCAGCTCCTTTCAGGAGCAGACCACTTGTTGCCTTAGCAACATGGGGAACACCTAAGTCTATCAGGCTGTGAGTGTCAGCTCAATTTGTGACATCAGCATTGTCAGTGGCCTGCAGTGAGCATAAGTGGAGGTCATAAAGACTTCTCTGTGCCAAACATTTGAAACAAGAAGTCCTGCTTACCTGGAGTGAGAACACTTTTATATTTTTCTGCGCAAAAACAGCCTTTGGAGAAAATGATCCTAGTGAGAAAGCAGAATATTAGTAATCAACAAACTTTTCATAGTGACAATTTATGGAGACTATTAAAGGCCATTTGGAGACTGAGTAAAGAAGCTGTGAAACAAGCTCAGCATGCATTCAGGTAGTTTAATATAAATGTCTTTGGCCCAGCTTCCACCAAAAATGTAATTCTTTTTAAATCATTGTGGTGCTTACCATTCTTCTGTGTCCATAATCCAATAAGAATCACATTTTAACACGGAAAGTGCACATCCACATCAGAGTAAATAAAAGCATGCTTGAAAATGCTTTCAGCCCATGTCCAAACTGTTCCACCTGTTAGCAACCCCTCCATACCACAATGCAGCACGGGATGCTAGGACATTGGCAACATTTCTCCAATGAAGCACTGGGCGTTGCGATGTAAACAAAAGACAACAACATGGCGACCCATGCTTCACTATGTCATTGTGCTTCTGCCAGCTCATTTCCTGCAAAATAAAGCCAGACAACTTATAAGGCAGGGAAGAGGCATGAGCTCAGGTACCTCAGAGCAACTAGATTACAGAAAATGAAGAGGAAAAACTGCTTGAGAGCCTCAATGTCCTACACAATGTGACTGCATGTGCATATGTAATTGGCACAGAATAACATGGTGTGTGGTGCAGAGAGTGCACTTCTGCATCGTGGGACAATATAGTGCTGCAGACTTGGACTGATGACCAGTGTGCACTGCATTATAGGCCATAGGAGGAACAACAGCAAGGAACATGTCACACATTCCCATCCACACAGGTAATTTGAACCATGCTTCCACTAAACCCTTTTCAAAACTGAACTAAAACCTTGATTTCTACAGGGTTTAAACTTGGTTTTGAAACACAGTTTAGAAATGTTACAAGTCTGGACGTGACCTATGTTTGGCAGTCTTAAAATGTTACAGGGCAACAGTAACATTTTTAAATCATCAGTGTGGACTGGACCTTTGTCACAGGGTTAAAGGGCCAGTGAGGCACTTTTCGTGTTTTTTTGCACATATAGGAGCTTGGTGAAGGGATATGAGCACACATAAAAGTATAAACAGTAAAAGATGCTGCTTTGTTTATGGATGAATTTTGCTCAGGATTACAGGAAAATAACAAGATCAGAGTAAAAAAACACTATGTATGTGGAAATTCAGTTGCTGAAGCTGGTATGTATTAGATGCCAGGCCATTATTTATTTTAAAATTATAGAGAAGTGCTTTTGTGAAGTAGAGGGTTTGTAATTACTGTTATTCTATGTTTATATTATAGTTATAAAAGGTGGACTCCTCCAAAAGCCAAAATATATTTGTCAAAACAAACTTTTCATAGTAACAATGATGCAATACAAGCATTTTTGTCAAGCAAGAAGCTGTTTGTGAAGATATTTGGTCCCCACACCCTATACCAGCTTTGCCTTTCATCCTTTAAAATAAACCAAGCTCCCAGAGGGTGGCATAAAGGGCTAGGCAGGCCTCAGCAAGAAACGTCCAGTGGAGTGTGGGCAACAAAGTGGCCTAGCATCCCAATGCCACTAGCAAGCCCAAATCAAGTGCTAGTTTGGACATTAAAAATAATTTTATTGCTTGCACACCAACTCCGTTCAGGAGCAGGGGTTAAGGGAGTAAACATGACCCAGTGAGCCATGCATCAGCATAGCTGCCACAGCCCTAGCCAAAAGACCTAATTAATGTTTTAAAATTTTTTTTACTATACGTAGAATACCTAGTAAAGAAGGAACAGTGGGTGTGGGACTCCAACATACAGGCTTTACTTAATTGGCACTGAGCAAAGAGGGTAGGACTACTGTTTAGACCTAACGTTTAAGTGAATGTCTTATGGTGGGAGGTTATAATCCATGGTCTACACTTTAGCTAGGGGTATCCCAACCATTTACTTCAGGCTTCCCCTTACATAATGTCCATCCTGGTATACTGACCCTGGTCACAGAACAAATACTTTAAAATGTAGTTGCAACTGTTGTTCAAGTAACTGTGCTGAATCTTGAAAGGACATTTTAAAGTATAAGTGCCAGTGTATCTAAAGTGACAGTGCAGACGTGTTAATTGAATGTATAGGAAGGGTAAGAACTGTTTCATTCCAAAACAACTTATTTAAAGGAACAGTGGCCAATGTAAATGTACGCCTTGAGACTGTGAGTCTGCCATGCATGCATCAAATTTGGCCTGTTCACTGAAGTTGCCCTGTTTCACTTTGAGACAATTTAAATTGTCCTTAGTTGCCTTGTATCATAAATGCATGCTCCGAGACTGAGAAACTGCTCTTACATGCTGTAAACCCTGACTTGCTCCAAAAATGTATTGTTTTCCCTGCAGGTTCTAGGACTGCCCTGTAATGGTTGCATGATCCAAAGACTGCTGAAACCAGTAACTCCCAAGTAAAGATACAGTACACTTTGGAGATCAGTTTTATTTCTGCCTATTGCATTTTAATAATTCTTCTTGCATGGTCCAGAAACAGTTCCATCCAACTGTATCCTGAGAAAAGTGGGGCCAGTTGTCAGAATAGGAATAGGCCTAGTCAGCAAAGGAACTCCATTTCATCAGATTTTGCCATAGTCTTCAGGCCAGCCACTCCCTAACAGTGAACAACGCAGTCTAGGGAACTGCACCAGATTACAGGTAGGCATCAGTTGACCAGCATTTTTTCCCCAGGTTCTTCTGTGGTTTTCCTGAGATTGAAAGCATTGAGGTGTTTCAGATCTTCGGCTTCATCCAGGTTCAGTTCTTCTGATCCTTTCTCAACAACCATGGTGCTGGCCTGCAGTTTCTTCATGTTTTTGTCCAGTGTTTTAGCTGTCGATAGTTCAGTAGATCCTTTTCTTGGGTTAGTGGTGACAGTCCTCAGATTCTCCAGTTTGCACTGCCCAGTTCTTCAGGTTTATCATCAGAGTCTGTGGTGATGGTCCAGAGGCTCTTTGTTTTGCCAATGTTCCTAGAAACTACATATGAACATATGAAAAAGTCAGCAGAAGAAGGCCATTTGGTCTATCAAGTCTGCTCATATTGCAGGGTCCACAGCTTGAGCTAATATCCCTGCCCTCCCTCCCTACTCCTCCCATTCTCCCTACCCATGATCTTTACCTTCCCCTATGCCTATCCCAGCCTCTCTTAAAGCTGTCTTCTGTCTTCAATGAGACCACCTCTCCTGGCAGCACATTCCAAGTGTCCACCACCCTCTCTGTGAAGAAATGCTTCTTGATCTCCCTTCTAAACCTCCCACCCTCCAGCTTAAGACTGTGCCCCCTCATGTTATGGTTGCCACTCAGCTCAAAGAGACTCTCCTTATCAACCCTATTTATCTCTTTCAAGTACTTGAAGGTCCCAATCATGTCCCCCCCTTCTGTTTTCCAGGGAGTACATGTTCAGTGCCCTCAACCTCTCCTCATATGCCTTACCCTGCTGACCCACTATTATCTTTGTAGCTCTCCTCTGGACCTTCTCCAGCAGGTTAATATCCTTTTTGAGGGGTGGGCACCAGTACTGAACTCCATACTCTAGATGCTGCCTTACCAGTGAACTGTACAAGTGTTTTCATTCTTTCCCATAGTCCTTTGTAAACAAATTTTATTGTGGTAGTAAAAAATAGCATCATACAATACATTCGCACATATTGAGAAGCACACCAGGTTACATATATCATGATTGAAATATATATTTCCCTTTTTAATGCACAAATACACATGTCAAGATGACAGTACACTCTTGAGTACATTTAGTAGTGGAAGGCCTAACATTTTAAGTATATTAAATAGTGGGTTCAGAACTGCAAGGGGATAACACCTTTATATAACATTGTTATAACATTATTTAATTGCTATCCTACCCCAGCTGCCCTTCCCACCAACACAGGCCAGCTGGCTATCTTCGTATTAGGCCAGTGTCAGCCCGGAATACACATCAGCATCATTACTCTGCTCCCATGTTCCTAAAGCATCGCCTCTAATTAGTGGATTAGAGAGCTCTTTACATCACCACTGAGTTGTTGCTGATGGTCTGCATCATGGGGCCCCAGGTGTTGAGGAACACCCCTTTCATCCCATTAGCTTTGAGTTGGTACTCCTCCAGCTTCATACAAAGTGGCAAATTATTCACCCATTGGGCAATAGTTGGTGGAGATGCACTAAACCAAAGTTGAGCCACTGTCTTCTGGGTGTTTACTAGTGCTATACCCCATAATCAGTGTCTGACTAATTAATCCCTGCCTGCAAGTGTGTCATTTTTCACTCCTAACATAAATACCATGGGAGTTTTAGGCAGAGTACCCTGCAGTATTGTCTCCATGCTTTGTTGTACTTGATACCAGAAGGGGGCAACCCTGGGGCATGTGAGGTCCTTAAGAAGGAAGTCACCTTCCTCCACACCACATTTAGGGCACATTGGGTCTTGAGCTGGCCTAAACTTAAAGAACAGCTTCCTAGTAGCTGCCTGCCCAAGCCCATTTGATTCCTTACCTGACTGGAATTGAGCTACTGACATTTGGCAGAAAAACTCCATAAATTCCAAAGTTATATCCCTCGTAATTTTGGAAATCATGATGGTGCCAAAAAAAAGACCGACTTCCCGGTTAGACAAACACATCCCCACATCGGCCCATGCAGCACTGTTTTGTGATATCACAAAACGAAGGCTGCAGGAGCGTGCCCCATTCAGTTTTATGGGGATGGTATTTTCTAATATATTTAAACTCTTTAGTGTTGGGATTTTTTCATATCAAAGTGATCGATCAACTAATAGGATCCCTATTAGTCGAGCGATAGCTTTGATATGAAAAAATTCCAACATTAAAGGGTTTAAATATATTAGAAAATACCAGCCCTGTAGAACTGAATGGGGCGCGCTCCCACAGCCTTCGTTTTGTGACATCACAAAACAGTGCTGCATGGGTCAACGTGGGGCGTGTTTGTCTAACCGGGAAGTCGGTCTTTTTTTCAGCACCATTATGATTTCCAGAATTATGAGGGATATAGCTTTGCGAATTTAAGGAGTTTTTATGCCAAACGTCAGTAGCTCAAGTCTAGTCAAATAAGGAATCGAACGGGCTAGGGGGACAATAGCACTGCTGAAAGTAGGAACCTGCTCTTTAAGAAGCTTCTTTGGTGTTTGGTATGTTCTATATAAAAAGTTAAGTTGTATTCACCTTTGTTTGAGGAGGAGCAGTTGTGCACATACTCTATAGACACCTGCCACATCTCTTCATCTAGATTCTCATCCAGATCTATGCTCCACTGCTCTCAGGCCTTTATTCCAGGTTTAGGGGTAGCACCAATCAGGAGTTTGTAAAGTGCTGCCAGTGGCTTAGGCCCTGGCTGAGGTTTGAACAATACCTCGTCTATGGGGGAGGATGTAAGTGTGACCCCAGAGAAAAACTGTCTAACTCTCAGATAGGCAAAAAAAAAATCTCCTGTTTGTATACCAAATTCTAGTTTGATACTATTAAAGGATTTCAGTTTACCTTCTTCATACAAATGAAATACCCTTTTCAAGCCTTTTTTACCTCCATCATAATAGCACTTGGTGTAGGTTTGCATTATACCCCTGTGAGCCTTTGACTGTCTCTAAAAGTCCCGACCTGGCCGATTCCCCTGTGTTTTTCCGAATAAATATTTGGGCACCTATTCAAATTCTTGTTACCTGATAAGTATATGGGTTACCACTCTTTGAGAGGGAGAACAAATTTGAGTTGGTAACAATAGACAAATTAAAAGCCCGTCAACAGATACCTCCCCTTCTAGAAGCATCTAGTCAGGTGAAGTTCCCCCAGTACCATCCTCCAGTAGAGCCAACGGGGCAGCCCAATAATAGGATTTAAGATTTGGGAGTGCTAAGCTACCCTGTTTTAATGAAAGTTGGATAACAGACCTGGTGATGCAAGCCGCCCCCCCAACAAAAAAAAGAAACCTATATAAATTACTATTAATTGCTTTGAATAAATTTTCTGGGACCCTGATTGGAACATTTTGAAACAGACATAGACACTTAGGGAGGTCATTCAATTTTACAGTATTGAGTCTGCCAATTAGACTGGGAGGGGAGACTCAACCACCTCTCACAATCATGTTCAATGGCAGTCAGGAGGCAATTATAGTTAGTTGTCATGAAATATCTGAGATCCCCTATTGCTTATTTAAGGGTATGGACCGCTCTCATATTTAATGGGTTATTTAACAAGACTTGCCTCACTCACACACCTATTGGTAATATTTTACTTTTTGTCAAATTCACTTTATGGCTGGATATTTTGCTGTAGTCTTCTAAATTTTGGTGCACCTTGGGAATTCCTACAGTTTGCTCTGCCAGGTACAGTATATTAACAAGTTATCACTGAACAGTGATATTTTATAGTGACTCTCAGAAGTGCCAAATTCAGTAATCCCCAGGTCATTCCAAATTACCCCATCCAGTGGCTTTAGGGCTAACACATATAGTAGAGGGGAATGGTGACACCCCTGTCTGGTTCTCCAAGTTAATTTGAAGGGATAAGATAGTCTCCCATTTACCAGATCCTGCACAGTGGGTTGGTTATATAAAGTGGCAACCCACTTCATCATGTTTGGGCCCAGACCACAGTGTCTGAGTGTACTGAACATGTAACACCACTCCATGTTGTCAAAAAGCCTTTTTGGCATCCTGTTCCAAAACTGGGCTGCTACCTGGTTCCCTTTTTTATTACCCCATCTCATAAGAATGTTTAAGATCTGTTGAACATTATGCTTACCCTGCCATCCTTGCACAAATTCCTCTTTGGTCAGGGTGTACTATAGTGAATAGCACAGTCTCCAGTCTCACTGCAAGGATCCTTGTGATAATTTTGCAATCAGTTGTTAGCAATGAGATAGGCCTGCAAGATCCACAATGTGCTGGATCTTTGCCTGCTTTGGGAAGGATTATGATTGTGGCCAACCACAAGAAGGTGAACAACACCTCAGACTGAAGACTCTCCATTATCATGGTTCACAGTGGTTCTCGTAGATCCTACAGTAAAATCTTATAAAAGTCCATGAGAAACCCATGAGGACCCGGGGCCTTACTCCCCCTCAACTTTTCACTGCATTTTAAAGCTGGGCAGACTGTTCCCCTGGAGATCCGGACCCCAGATTGAACTTGCAATCCACAGACCTGGATAAATATGGACTTCACAGCAAAAGTCCAGTTCCCAGTCTGTGGAAATGCCATTGCTGCCATTTTGTTTACTGTTGCCATGCAGATGCTGTCAGCACACTCGTTCCATGTACAGGCAGCTGGCTGCATCCAATCTGGCAATAGATGGTTACATGACACACTCATGGTATCTAACCATGCTGAGTGTGCAATGTGGCCCAGATGAGAGAGGAGGAGGATGATTGGAGGAGCAGGAGCACCTCAGCAGAGAGGCTGCCAGAAAATGTTTCCAAATAAAACCAAAAAAACCTGACAGATATAAAAAAAATATGAAGGGAGGGAAGAGAAACTAGGGCGATTCAGAGAAAGACTAACCAAGGTGGGGGGAAAGAAACTGATCTTTGGGGGAGGGTGATGGTGGGTCGGGACTCATGACTCAGCAAGACTGGAGAAAGGAGAAATCTGGAAGGACTGGGGAGATTGTGGTGGCCTGGGAGACTGCCGGTTGGGGATGCAAAAGACAGACAGTGTGGAAGTGTTACTGTATGCACATGAGCAAAGTTAGGCTGGCAAAATCTTTGACTTGTGCCATTGCAGAAGATCCAGAGGAGAAAGGGCAAGTCTACTGGAGGCCCAAGAGAATTTTTACAGTTACAGAAAATCCCAAATGAAAGTTTTTTTTCCTTTCTTGTCCTCAGACAGTGTAGCTGTGTATATGAGCAAGGACAGGATGGCAACATCTTTGACTTGTGCCATTCCAGATCAAGAGGAGAGAGGAAGAGACCACTCTGGGGGCCCAAAAGAGATTTTACAGTTACAGAAAATCCCAAATTAAAGTTTTTTTTTCTTTTTTTGGCTTTAGACAGTATAGCTGTGTGTACATAAGAAAGGGGAGGCTGACACAATCTTTGACTTGTACATTCCAGATCCAGAGGAGAGAGGGAGAGACTATTGGGGGCCCAAGAGAGATTTTACAGTTACAGAAAATCCCAAATGAAAGGTTTTTTTTTCTTTTCTTGGCATCAGACAGTGTAGCTGCATACATGAGAAAGGGCAGGCAGGTGCAATCTTTGACTTGTGCTATTCCAGATCCAGAGGAGAGAGGGAGAGACTACTGGTGGCCCAAGAGAGATTTTACATTTACAGAAAATCCTAAATTATTTTTTTTCTTTTCTTTTCTCAGCCTCAAACAATGTAGCTGACTGTGTATATCAGAAAGGGCAGGCTGGCAAAATCTTTGAAGTGTGCCATTCCTGAGCTAGAGGAGAGAGGGAGAGACTACTGGGGGTCAAGAGAAATTTTACAGTTACATAAAATCCCAATTATTTTTCTTGGCTTCAGTGTGGCTGTGTGTACAGGGCAAGGGCAGCAGGGTGGCAAAATAAATCTTTGACTTGTGCAATCCAATCACAAATCACAATCACTTGTTAGCATTCATTTACAATCTCATCCAGAGGGGGGGAAAGAGAGACTGCAGGGGGGGCTAATGATAAATGTAACAGTCCCAGGAATCCCAAATAAAATTTATTTTCCTGGCACCAGTGTAGTTGTGTGTACAGGGCAAGGGCAGCAGGTGGCAAAATAAATCTTTGACTTGTGCCATCCAGTCACAAATCACAATCACTTATTAATGTTCATTCATGATTTCAAGTATTAAAAAAATACTGCACAGAAAAACAACATACAAGTTGATGTGCCTGTGCTGCTGGCTGTGGGTGGCCTAGGGGATACTCTGACTTTGTGACTTGTAGCAGGCTGTTTATAATACAACACAATTTAAGTACAAGTAATGTACACACAAGTGTCTTCTTCATCATCACTCATTTCCCATTATTCCTCCTTATTATCATTAATTTTATAGTATATTGTGTTACATTACGTATAAGCATTAATCAACCCCCAATGTAGGACTGTGCAGTGTGCAGCTATGCACCAGATGTGTCTGCATCTCCAATTCAAATTCTGAGGCACACTTAACAGTTACTGAATCTGGTCACTTATAATTAACTAACTGTATTGTAGGAGTCAGTCCGATAATCTTGGAAGGAAGTGGTGGTGGACTGCTGTGCTGTTGATGTGCTGTGTACAGTCATGAGTCATAACAGTAAATTTGTTCCTGGCTTGTGGGGAGTCATCAGAAGGACATTATGTTAGTTAGAGGGATCATTTGTTACAGGCTAGAATACTAATAAAACATGGATCAAAGTGTTGATGAGGTGCATTCTATTTCTCAGGTAGGCAATGGCACTGCAAAAGGCAGCAATCAGCCTGAAAAGAGAAAACAAAATTAAACCCCAAAAAGTAATTTTTTTCACATCTAAGGTTTCATTTTCCAAGTGAATGCTTGAATCAAGAAAAGGTCTCAGGTATGTCTCAGATCATCATAAGTTCCAAGTAAAAAAAAAAAAGTTATATATTCAAAAAAACTAAAGGAGTAGCAGATACCACTCACAGAGACACCCAGCAGTATGAAACAATTGCATGCTATGCCATTGCCAGTCCCTCATCCGATTCTTCTGAGGTTGAACCTGGCAAAGGTAATAATAGAGATGAAGAGAATGCTCAGGCAGCACAAGGTTTACTGGAGGGAATGGAAATTGCAGGTGAGGAAGAAACAGGCTGAAATGTTTTGGCTTTGGAGGGGGCAGTAGGAATAAACCACAAGAGGAACAGGCCCAAGAAAAATCTGGGGGTGGAACCCTGAAAAGGTGACCAAGGTACCATGCTTTCCTGGGAAAAAACTAAGAAAATATCATCTTTTGTTTGGTCATACTTCTCCATTAATGCTTCCAATGAGTTGGTAGTAACATGCACTATTTGTAAATGGCCAATCAACAGAGGTAAAAAGAAAGGAGCATTGGGAACTTCAGCACTGAAAAGGCACCTAGACAGATGTCATAGCATTACTGAGAATTCCAGTTGTGAGTCTCGAAGAGAAAATGACAGTGATAGCTCACTATACTCAGGGGTAACTCCCATAGATGAAAGCAGTGGCAGTCCCCACAGCACTACTGAAACACTTCCACCACAACTTCCTGCCATTTGAAGGACTATGGCTGTTACTGAAAGTGATCATGTGTTCAAAAGCCCTCCTCCTTCAAGGAGACAACTTACCATCCTCAGAAACATATGAGCATAAAGCCAAATATGTATCGATTTGTCTTGTTGCTGTTACAATAACCAAACAAATTTCAGAAATAATAGCTGTTGACTTGCTGCCATATAACATAGTTGAACATATAGGATTCAAGTGGATGCTTGAGTACCTAGAACCTTGATATAGTATACCATTGCAGAAATACTTCTTGACAACAGGAATTCCAGATCTTTAAGATGTTGTATGTAAAAAAATAAGATGCATCTTGTGCAAGGCTGTTGGGAAGTGGTGCATCTCACAACAGATATCTGAACAAGCTATCACCCTTCATGTCTATCATGGCACATTGGGCAAGTTTTGATCATTCATGTGGGACTGGGGACAGTGAGGCATCACAGCTTGTTATTACAAGAATGTTTGATTTTCCATCTGAACATACTATACCTCATACAACATCAACAAAAAGATCCAAAAACCAATACAGCTACCCTTACAGAAATAATTAGATGAAATGTTTTCATGCTGCACACATAAAATTACCCAAGTGATATGCATGCTGCAAATATGATTTAAATGATAAATTGAAACTGATTGCATGCATATGGCATGCATGCAGCAAGCAAGTGTGGAAACCATGACTTTTGTGTTAAATTGGGAAAGACTGCATTTTATTTATTTATTTATTGAAATGTTTCACCAGGAAGACACACACCAAACAACAAGTTGCTTGTCTCCCAGTGGAGACTACATGATTATGGCATGTATGCAAAAAGCAAGTGTTCCCTGATAACTGTACATGTAAAAGTTAAGTGACTTGCTCAGGATCGCACCATACACAAGTGGGGGATGATGAAATTCAAATCCAGGTCATCATGCCCCCAAGTCTCCTAGCTTGCAGTGCAGTGCCTTTAGCCGCTAAGACATACTGTCTGCACACATATTGCCCACTTGTACTTCAAAACATACTGTATCTGACTACATCTGCATGCATGCATGCAGCATGCTTGGCAGCCACTGTTATGCTTTTCAGTTTTCTTCTCTTACTCATCTCAGTTTCACAGTTGAACTGTAGCATACATACCAATGGAAACACATGTGGGGTTTTCCTACCCCAATATACAAAGATACCCATAAAACCACTTAATTACTTCTGTCTGGCCTGTATGCCTATATTCTCTGCATAGTATTTAATACTTCCACACAAACAGACTTTAAGGTGCAAACAAAAAAGTAGCAATAACTTGACACCCCCACCCAATGGTCAGTTCCTCCCCGCATGCATACTGTAGTGAGAATGGCCGCTGTTACTGACAAACCACCAAGTATAGACATAAGTAAAAAGTCTCTTATTTGAGTACTTGGGAGCCAGAGGCAGGAGTCTTTAAGAGATGATGTCCATTGGTCAGAGTGATGGGGCATAACCCCTTGAAATGAATCAAATTATTTTTTATTACAATGTTATATGATATGAAGTTGAGTTGGAGAATAATGAAGGCCATTGTTCTACTAATAAGGTCCTTGTTAGTTGAGTGGTGGCCTTCATTAATATCCAACTCTCCAACAATAATGTATAAAATAGTCATAAAAAATGGTGCACACCCCTGCAGTCTCCTTTGCCCTTTGTCATAAATGTGTCTGAGCATGGAGATGTGGAGGTCACCTTCACGGGGAAGGAGGCATAAGCCTGACTCTAGTGGGGCTCCAGTAGTCTGTGCATACCATGCCGCTCAACTGTTTGTGAATGCAAGGGGCGCTCTAGAATGTCTGTAACATCTCTAAAAGGTACAGCTTATTTGTTTTGACTGAAAAGTGATATGCAAATCAGAAAAAATTGAATGTATAAAATTCATCTGTATATACCCTGGAGCAGTGCATCAGAGTTGGGCTTAAACCCACCCAGTTACTAACCAATTTTTTTCCCTGACTGAAGTTCTGCCCCTCCCCCCAAAGAAAGAACTTTGTCCTGATTTTTCTTCCCAACTGCATTCCATTCAATACCCATCCCCTATGGATCACGAAGCCACCCAAAGGTGAAGAAACATGAAAAACACATCAATATTCAGTTCTTCCTTCTTCCCCAATCCCCCTGTAAAAAAAAATATTTACTTTTACTTACCCAGCCATGTGGCCAGAACATGCAGCCTGGCACAGTGGGTCACCAGCCCAATTTTCAGTCTGCTCCCCCTCTCTCATTCCATCAGAGGCTGGATGCTAGAACCGACCATCAGAGGTCCACAATGTGGTCCACGACCAAGTCACCTCACCAACTGAACCCACCCAACCTGGGTTGCTTGCTTCTTGTTTGGTTGCTGCTGTGGCTGCTGCCACACTACACTGATCAAGGCCTATGAAGGCCACCCACACCACTGTCACCACTGTTGCTAAGCCAAGATTGCTGCTGTGAGGGTCTGTGCTGTTAGTTTTGCATGGCGAGCCTAGTAGCATAAGTAGGTAGCCTAGTCTTGAGTTAGCTTCTAGCTCACTCTCTACACCTTCAGCCACCAGGGCAGATGGAGACTCACCAAGAGTAGACCAACAAAAATATGCTGCCACAACACTGCTATTGAGAGTTCAGTGCCCACTGACTCCTCCATGCTGTAGTGTGCAGTCTGTCTATTCTGTGGTGGGAAAGACAGTGTTGCACTTGCAAGACTCATGCATGCTTTCTTGGCTGGAGCTCATCCACATCATATGTGATTATGCCACTGCTAATAGGTGGAAAGAGTAGACAACACAATACAGACACAGATGAGTCTGGAAAGTACCTGCAGCATGAGCACACACAGGCCATGTGGGCACTTATTTTGCAAAAGATTAAATCCAAATTTAATGCCATTATTGCCACACCATAAGAACAACCTAGGCACAAATACGGGGGGTGGAGGATCTGCCTCTACCCTACCTAAATGGCACTGCTGCTTAATGGTAGAAATTTATTCTCAGATGTTAATGCAATGGTTTCCACTGTGTTCTGAGGTACTATATCTCCATGTTTCATGATGTGTCCTGATCATCATGTGGATTAGTGTCCCTCATTGTCCCTCATTTTGAGTGTCCATGTCAGTGACAAAATGTGATGTATGGTTCATGCTTCCAAGACCCTACTCAGCACAAAGAGTGCTGAACATGGCCACAGCATATGCTCAATACAGAATGACGAAGGGAAAGTAAGTGAGATGAAACAGTCATGGAGAAACACATTTGTAGCACTAAATATGCATAAGGGATTTGCATGGGCAAAAACCAAAAGGATAGGCTTCACAACACAGAGGTCCCTCTTCGTACATCTGGAATGGAGGATGTTGACTGGCTATATTCTAGGCATTTAATACAGTAAGCAAGCAATATTTTGCAAATTAATGGTGATTTAGTGACAAAAATCAAAAACCATAAACAAATTGCAAAATAATCAGAATTAATGAGTTTACCTGATTTTTACTGGAATTCATAATAAAAATGTATTTTAATGGCTCTAATTGCTAGCAGTAGTATAAGAAATAGAAAAAAGTGTGTTTTTTAGATGAGATTTGTACCAGTTTAGCTGTTGCACACATGGCAAGCATGCGGCATGTGAACCTGATGTGATGTTTAAATGATGTTCACTCCAGCTTAACTGCTGCACTCATGTTAAGTGTGCAACACATGAACCTGATGTAAGTTTTAGAAGATCTTCACACCACCTCACCTGCTGTGCACGTGTCAAGCTTGCAGCATGCAAACCTGATTTGCTTTTTAGACCTGGTTCACTTTGGATCACTTTGTGTATGTGAACTGCATGTAAACATCGCACAATTAAGCATGTGGCATGCATTCTGCATGTACACAGCACACCTATATTTCTGTAAGGGAATGGCTCACTTCACAGGGACTGTCAGTTGGCTTTATAGTTCCAGATAATGGGTCCAACATATGGAAGGCCTTGGAGGGAGGGAGGGAGGGGCTTTGTTCACATCCTCTGTTTTGCGCATTGCTTAAACTTAATAGTTCACGGTTTTCTCAAGGACAACAGGGAGATTAAGGCTCTTGTTAACACTGCTAAGAGAATATGCACTCATTTCAGTCACTCAAGCAAAGCCTCTCTTGTTTAAAAAAATACAGCAGGAGCACAGTTTACCTTTGCACAAACTGATCCAAGACATTTCTACTCGGTGGAATTTGACCTTTCATAATGTTCCAAAGGCTTCTGGAACTAAAGAAAGCTGTGAGGCAGTACACCATAGAAAATAACATTTGTGATGCAGATGTCTATATTACTCCACCACAGTAGGCCATCCTGGATATTCTAATTTCCCTGCTCCAGCCATTTGAGGAAATCACCAGGGAGGTTAGTGCAAACACAACAACTCTCAGCCAGGTGATACCCCTAATAAAAAATGTAAAATTCAGATTGAATCTGATTAGGGAAAACTTAGAGAAGCAAGACAGTTCCATGATCACACAGGTTGCAAGTGGTGCAGCTGACACATGCAGGTTGCCCCCAGATACAGCAAGATCTAACAAGACGTATTAACAAAAAAGTTGAAGAAGATGACAGGCTATGTAAAATTATTCATTCTGAGTACTACATTAAAGCAACAATCTTGGACCCATGATAGAAATCGAAGCAACTATTAAGTGATGATGATGATGACACTTGTTTCAAGATAAACAAACAAGAAATAACCAATGAGATGTGTGCTGTCATGGAACAGAGTTCAACAGAAGCACCACATTCAGAATCTCCTTCATGACACAGCACAGCATCAGGTGGCCCATCCTCTATTGTTGCGGCATTTCCTCCCTCTTCCTCCTCAGCCTCTGCAGCCAAATCTTCTTCTTCACCACCAGCAAATTTTAGGCCCATTGCTTTTCACCCTTTTTCTGAACTCCCTCCCCCAATCCTGTAGTGGGAAGGTACTGCTCTATGCTGATGATGCTGTTGTCCTTTGCGAACATCACCATCTCAGCTCACTACAATCAACCCTTCAGGGTTTCTCTGGAGAGCTCAAAACCTGGTTCTCTGAACACCGCCTAGTACTTAACTATAAGAAGACTAAATCGATGATTTTCACCCACCGACAAAACCCGCTCTGTAATACATCGCTAATTATCTCAAACTCCTGAGGCATTGCCCTGGAGCAGGTCTACTGCTTCAAATACCTGGGAGTCCTGTTGGACATGTCTCTCACATATCATGATCACATTCAACAGGTATCCTCCTCTGTTAACACCAGGTTGGGGATCCTATACAGACATAGGCACTGCGTTCCTTCCCAGGCAATGCATCTGGCCATGTCCTCCTCAATACTACCTTTGGTGGACTATGGCATAGTAATTTATGAGTCTGCTGACCATACTGCCCTGTGCAGCATCATCCTCACCCTCAACAAAGTCTGCCGTCTGGTCTCAAATTGTAACAGGCTAGGCTATACTTGTGAGCTTTACAAATCTACTAGCTGTCTAAACTTCCAAGATATGGTTAAGTATCACACCTGCCTTCTAGCTAAAAAGATAGTACACAAACTAGCACTGATAGGCCTCCACCCTCTTATTCAAACAGCCTATCTCAGGAGTGCACCAAGGCACTCAGCAAATACCTCCCTACTAGTACCCCACTGTATAACCTCTCTTGGGCAATGGTCTTTCCGTTATCATGCCCCTCTGTGGCTAAACAACCTACTGTCCACATTCTCCCATACATCCAGTTTGGGTCAATTTAAAGCTGGTCTCAAGTCCCTCCTCAATTCTGCAACATGTGACTGTATATAACTTTTTTATTAGGGGTGGTTTCATGTAAACAAAACCATGTTACTAGCAGGTTCCAGCGCTACAGCAATAAGGTAGCCCCTGCATAAGGACTTGTTCTTCTCTTTTCACAAGCTTTGGATCCTCAGTCTCAATGTAAATATAATATGACTCTGGGCCTATCTTGTAAGACCTTCCATAACCGAATTACTGTCTTATGTACATAAGTGATGACCCGGGACCTTTTTAAGATCCCTGCTGATGAAACCCTTCATTGTACACTGTGCCAAATGTTTCAGTTTTGTTCCAATTGTCTCAAGTTTGTACTGTGTAAACTGTTAAGTTCGGTAGAAAATGTTTACGTTTCAGTACTTTACAAGTGATACTCTGTGTAGTTTCTTTTCTCTTTCTTACTGATGTGGAGCCTTTGCAAAAGAGTCTATGACTTGAAGGATTGTAATTCTGATTTCTTCCAATAAAGAAATAAATAAATAAAGTAAAATACATTTGGCACTGATGCAAATGACAGCCTCGTGTTATAAGTGCCATAAAGCAGAGTGCCATTCTACAGAGTTCAAATGATCATGTGAAAGACTGCATGGCACCCTCCACAGGGTCTCCCACTCCTGAAAATGGTGATGGCCACTGAATCAAATTCTCCTCTGTCCATCAATCTGCCTGGATAGATTAACCAAGTTGTCACATTGCCATCATTAAAACATTACATAGAAACATAGAAACATAGACTTTGACGGCAGATAAGGACCACTTGGCCCTCCCAGTCTGCCCATTTCCCTACCTATTGGATAAGCTGCAGATTCTAGTTAACCAACAGCCTACTTCTTGCAACCCCCCACTATAATTGCCTTATGTCTGTCCCATGCATGTTTGAATTCCCTCACTGCTTTTGACCCCACAACCTCTCCAGGAAGGCGGTTCCATATGTCCACCACTCTCTCCGTGAAAAATAATTTCTCATTACCCTGAAGCCGTCCCCTCTAACTTTAAATTGTGCCCTCTTGTTCTTACACATCTCTTTTCTGAAAGATGCTACCCTCCTGGACTTTGTTGATTCCTTGAGGTACTTAAAGTTTCTATCATGTCCCCCTGTCCCTCCTTTCATCAAGGGTATACATATTAAGCTCTCTCAGTCTCTCTTCATATGGTTTCTGATGTAGACCCTGCACCATTTAGTTGCCCTCCTCTGGACTGCTTCCATCCTGTCTATGTCCTTGCGTAGATGAGGTCTCCAAAACTGCACGCAGTACTCCAGATGGGGTCTCACCAACTGTCTGTATAGAGGGATAATCACTTCCCTTTTTCTACTTGTGATGCCCCTCCCTATGCATCCCAGTATCCCCCTGGCTCTCCTTACTGACTTCTCACATTGCTTACCCACCTTTAGGTTATCTGATATGACTACACCCAGATCCCTTTCCATTATTGTTGTCATTAATACCTCCCCTGCTACTGTGTAATCTTCTGGATTTTTATTTCCCAGATGCATCACTTTGCACTTCTTTGCATTGAATCTGAGTTGCCATATGTCTGACCATTCCTACAACCTTGCCAAGTCCCTTCTCATCCTTTCTACCCTCCCTGTGTATCAACTCTGTTACAGATCTTTGTGTCATCTGCAAAGAGGCATACCTTTCCTTCCAAACCCTCTGCAATGTCACCTATAAAGATGTTAAAGATGACTGGACCCAGTACTGAGCCCTGAGGTACTCAACTAGTAACCCCCCCTTTCTTCAGAATGTGTTCCATTCACTATTACCTGCTGTGTCCTGTTGAGCAGCCAGTTTGCTATCCAGGCTACCACCCTGGGACCCACTCCCAGGCTGGCTAACTTGATTATTAATCTTTTGTGTGGGACTGTGTCAACTGCCTTGCTAAAGTCTACATAGGCCATATCCACAGCCCCTCCCTGGTCAATTACTTTGGTCACCCAGTCAAAGAAATCAATTAGATTCATCTGACATGACCTTCCTGCTGTGAATCCATGCTGCTTTGGGTCCTGTGCCCTGCTGGCCTCTAGGTACTCAACAATTCTTTCTCTCAAGTGATTCCATCATTTTCCCACCACTGAGGTCAAACTAACAGGTCTGTAGTTTCCTGCTTCTGCCTCCCACTTTTGTGAAGAGGAATCACATCTGCCCTCCTCCAGTCCTCAGGTACCACCCCATCTTCCCATGATTTGTTAAAGAGTGTGGTTAGTGGTGTCACTAGGTCCTTCCTTAGCTCTTTTAGGATTCTAGGGTGAATACCGTCAGGCCCCATTGCTTTGTCCACCTTGAGTTTTAGGAGTTCTTTCAGTACTCTTTCTTCTGTAAATGGACTGGTGTTAACCCCACTATCCAGAGTGCTTCTACTGTTTGGTTTAGGTAACTCCTCCTCTTCTTCTTTTGTGAATATTGAGCAAATGTATTCATTCAGTATCTCTGCCTTTTCACTGTCTCCCTCTGCCCACCTCCCCTCTCCTTTATTAATCTTCACTATCCCTCCCTTAACCTTTCTATGCTCCCTAATGTATCTATAAAGGTTTATCCCCTTCTTAACTGAGTTGGCTATCTTTCCTCGGTTTGGGCCTTTGCTTTTCTGACTGCCTTCCCACTTCTTTCTGCTTTAATTGATACAGTTCCCTGTCGTGCTCCATCTGTGATTCCTTATACTTTTTGAATGCAGCCTTTTTCTCTTTAATCTTCCCTGACACCTCTTTTGAGAACCATAGTGTTTTTTTTATTCTACTTTGTTTTATTTGTTTCACACAAAGGCTTGTTGCCTCCATGATGGCAGTTTTGATTTTTCTCCATTGTTCTTCCAACCCTCCTTTCTGGCCATTTGCTAATGCATTCCTCAGGTATTCACCCATTATGCCAAAGTCAGCCCTTCTAAAGTCCAGTATCCTTGTCTTTGTATGGCTTGTCTCCATGGTTGTGTTTATTGTGAAGCATACTGTGCAGTGGTCGCTTGTTCCCAGATGTCTACTGGCTTCTAAATTTGTGATTCTCTCTCCATTTGAGAGTACCAGGTCTAATATTGCTCCCTCCCGAGTGGGTTCCACCACTAGCTGTCTAAGGCATGCCCCCTGTAGGGCATTGAGAATGACCCTGCTCTTGGATGTGGCTGCAGTCCATGTCGCCCAGTTAACATCTGGCATATTCAGGTCCCCCATCAACAGTATCTCCCCTTTTTCAGCCATTTTGATAATGCCCTCTATCATTTTCTTGTGCATTTCCTCCTCTTGAGACAGGGGTCTGTATACAACCCCTGTGCGGATTGTGATGCCATTCCCTGTCTCCAAGGTGACCCAGAGTTCCTCTTGTCCTCCCCCTTTACTTTTTAGTTCTGTAGCTTTGATCCCTTCCCTTATGTAGAGAGCTACTCCACCTCCTCTTTTACCCTCCCTGTCCCTTCTGTAGATTGTGTACCCTGGTGTGTTGACATCCCAGTCATGGTTCTCCATGTACCATGTTTCTGTGACTGCCACAATATCCAAGTGTTCCTCTTCCATCAGGGCTACTAGCTCTGGAAGCTTGTTTCCCAGACTACGGGCATTGGTACTCATTGCCCTCCATTTAATGTTGGCTTTATCCTTTTTTACCCCATCCCTACTCTTATTGCCCTTGTCCATTTTTCCATTTCCCCCTGTCCTGCCCTCTGTCAAGCTCTGTACCTCAGTGTTTACCCTACTACCTGCCATGTTTTGTGGGAGGAAGCTTGAACTTTCCTGTTTCCTATCAGCACCTCCTCCCTTGGCTAGTTTAAAAGCTTGCCAAGGAAGCCTTTAAACCTGTCACCTAGGAGCGTGTTTCCCTTCCTGGACAGATGCAGACCATCATGCCAGTATAAACCTTCACCTCTCCAGGTGGACCCCCAGTCCCCAATGAAGCCAAAGCCCTGTGCTCTGCACCAGTTTTGCAACCATTCATTAAACTGCATGGTGTGCAGTACCCTAGCCTCACCCCTGCCATAGACTGGCAGCACCTCTAAGAAGGTTACGTGCTTGCTACCTGTCTGAGGCCCCTCCCCAACTCCACAAATTCATCCTGCACTGCACTGATCTCATGCCTAGCTAGGTCATTTGTCCCGAGGTGGACAATGATATCTAGTTTCCTCTCCTGTGATGCTGCTTCTGCAATCCTGAGGATTTGCTTCCTGTCCCTCCAAGCCATGGCACCAGGCAGGCACTTTACTTCCCTCTTCTCTCCCTTCCCCAGATCTACACCCCTAACATTTGAGTCCCCATCAGAAGCTGCTTCTTTCCCCTGTGGTGTCCCTTGCCACCCTTTTGTGGGTCTCCCTTGTGGATGTCCCCAGCATTCTTCTTGGTCTCCAATGAGGGTGTCATCATAGAGGAACCTTGATTTGCCAGACTGACATATAATTTGTGTAGAGGTGCAACCCAGGGGCTACGCCTCTGTTCCACCACCCTCACCCTCCCAGAACCTGTATTAACATGTATTAAACCACACAGTTTAATTGATCTGGTTGCCCTGCTCCCCTGGAAGCAGTTACTCCAAATTAGCTGAGTCCCCCACTTTTATTTACAGTTGTGCACATACACTATATGGCATCTTTCAAGTATCCCACATCAGTCCTCACTCCCCGGCTCCAGATCCATATAGATTACTGGGTCTTAGCATTGCATTTGCCAACTGGATCCCTTTTCCATATGGCCAGAAGAAGCTCCAGTGGACCACCAGCCCCACAACAAGTCATTATCCATATCTGACCCTCATCTCTCATCTTTTCAGAACATTATTTGCTTTTATATTTACATATCACAACTACTACCCTCAGATCAGAGTCTCACCTCTTTGGAAATGTTATGTCTGGTCACTGAAGATCAAGCAGTTTGATTAGCACATACTTGTGATCTGCCTTCCTTGGCAGCCATGTGGATGTGGATGAAATCCTCAGCCTCCATGGGGTTGGCAAACATATTGGGTGGTCTTCCTGGGCAGAAGACACACTATTTTGCTGGTTACATAAGAGCAAATTCCTAGCCATGGGTATGAAGCATTGTTTTTACTCAACTGAATTTTTGCCATTGGACCTGAAGCTCATGGATAAAATCTTGGAACATGGAGACCCTCACCCCATTGACTTCAAAAGGGAATTCTTACAAGCAGTTCTCAGATAGATTCCTTTTCTGGATATCAAAAATATTTTATGAGGTCGTGGTGAGGATGGTCCCCTGCTTTAGGCTTAGGACCCATCCTGTGGGTCCTTTGAATTTCAAAGTTGGCAGCTGCAGGGTCCATTTTCAGCCATTCCATTAAACATTTCTGAATTGCTCTGCCCCCTTCATTGCCCTCCAGATTCTCTGGGAGACCAACGAAGTGAATGTTAGATCCCTTCCTCTATTCTCCTAGTCATTGGCTCTCTCAGATAACATCTGAATTTTTTTCCTTCCAGTTACTCTGATCTCTGCTTTAATCTGCGATGGTGTCCTCCAGCTCATTAATTCTTTTTTCCATTTCATCAAGATGTGTACCATGTGAGCTGGAGGTTTCTTCCAGTCCTGTTACCACCAGCTGGAGATGGGTGATTTGCACAGTGATATTGGCAAATTCTGCCCTAACATCTTGCTGCAGATTTTGTAACATTACAGCTACCAATAGACAGCTTTCTTTTACTGCCATTTGTTCACCAGACTCCGTTGCCACCACTGTCAAACTTTTGGCCCTGGTACATATATCAGCCAGTAAACTGGAAGCTCTACTTGCATGCTCAAATGGAAGCATGGACTGCATTTTTCCACTCTAGCCAGGTGCCATCAGTGTCCTCTATCGAATATTCCTCTGTTGTGTATCTCCAGTTCACTTTACCAATATTTGTTTGCCTTATTTGTCAGTGCCAATTAGACCCTCATTAGAAAATGATTGTCATGTTCTGATGCCATGCCATCCCATAGTCCTTTGTGATGGCCAGGAGACTCTGCCTATGAAATGCAAGTATTTGTGTGATTTTCATTCCTGGATTTTGTCAGCACCTTGTGGTTCAAATCCTTTGCTCTTGGTAAAAATTCAGTTATTCATGTTGGCCAATAGAAAGCACATGCTTGGAGATTTCTCTTTTTCCAATATTCTAAACTAAATCGTCAGTGGTACCCAATGGATCCACATAGACACCGGTGTAACATTGTACACTTTTTAATGGTGCATATTTATGGAGTTCAGTATATTAATAGAGTGATTTTTAAGTAAATCAACATTAAAGAGTTATTTTAGAGTACAGTAATATTTACAGAGTGGTTTTACAGTACAGTAATATTTATAGTAATTTTACAGCACAGTAATAATTACAGAGTGATCATAGAGTACATTAATATGTATACAGTGATTCTCAAGTACAGTAATATTTATAGAGTGATTGTGACTAAAAATGTGAAGCTGATGATCCATAATTATTATTGTTCACACCTCTTCTCTTGTTCCACTTTCTGTGGTGCCATTGGTTGCTTACTAAACTGGTCACTCTTTGTCACTTGAATCTCCTGTCTCTCCATATTGGTGAAAATTTCCATCATGTAACCATATAATCAAAAAATAGCCTTACCCATGAGCTGGCAAACACAGCACACCTCCTCTGGCCTAGGCAAAAAGCACCCTAATCAAATACCTTAGAGGTTGGATTGGTTAATTTCATTCAAAACAAATTTCTTGGTTTACTTTACATTGGCCCCATATTCCCTAGATTTTTTCAGAGGTCATTGACCAGTTTGGCATCTCCACAAAGTCTTCAGCTAACCTGAGGACTTGTTGAGAATGGATATAAACAATACATAATGCCTGCACTAAGGCCACCAGGGAAGCCAAATCAATTTACTTCACCTAAAACTTGCAGAAAAGCCTTAAATTCCCTGATGAGGTTCTGGAAGGTTAGCCACACCCTTCTTTTTTTTGTAACCATATTGTATTGAGGTGCTGCAAAACACTTACTGTAAAAGGAAGCATGAAATATGATCAGGTGCATATAAAAGTTACAGCAATCATAAATCACAAACAGAAGGTAGCTTTACAATTTTAAATTCAATAATGATGCACATAAGATGGTAAATATCTGTTACAAATATTGGTCTATGAAATGCATTATGGCAGCAAGTGAAGATGGCACTGATGTATACCTGTGCTAATCCTTTAGTTCAATTATTCTATAGATACACCTGATTGAAATGTTAATATTATTTGCAATAGAGTATGAGTAGCCAAGTCCTAAAACTTAACATGTAAATATTCCCTGGAAGTAAGAAGTGCTGGGGTTAATATTACAAATAGAAAAATAGTTATATAAGTGTGCATTACAAGGCAGTAAGACCATTGAGAGGTTTTGGAGACTTGGATTCTTCAGAGTGAAGTTTGAGAGGTTCCCAAAGTCCCCCAAACCTCTCAATGGTCTTACTGTCTTGAAACACACTTAGATATATGTTATTTTCTGTAATATATGGATTAAATTTAAAATTCTATGTCTTTTTTCCTTTTACATTTTGTGAGATGGGCACTGAAGACGCACTTACTCTTTGCCTACTGCCCCACTGGAGCCAGTTGCTCATCCTTGTTCCCCCACCCCTCCACCCCTCCGTGTCTGTTGACATTCTCTTGATTACATAGTTTGAGGAGAGCACTCACCCCTACAGCAGCAAACTTGCAGAAAGCAACAGGTACACTAATTCAGTGCTTTAAAGTCATTTTACTCCATGAGCAGACATAGCAGTGCAACAGACAAAGTAGCTTACATTTCACCCGTCCATACGGGCTTCTTCAGAGCTCTGAAGAAGCCCATATGGATGGGTGAAACGTAAGCTACTTTGTCTGTTGCACTGCTATGTCCGCTCATGGAGTAAAATGACTTTAAAGCACTGAATTGGTGTACCTGTTGTTCTTTGCAAGTTTGCTGCTGTAGGGGTGAGTGCTGTCCTCAAACTACATTGACTACAAATCTTGGAAGTTAGCACCACCAGCCCTGTGAATCTCCATTACACATGAAAAATTCTCTTGATTATATTTGGTTGGCAGTCCTATCTTTTAGTTTTTTTATCTTTCAACGCATGCAGGATCAACCATATAATCCATTTAATGTGTGAAGAAAAAAAAGTTGAAGAAATGAAGGGCACGCATCGTTAAGCAAGAGTAAAGAGCTGCCATGTTTTTTAAATTGTTCTGCCCTTCCACAGAGGAAAGCTACCAATAAGAATGCTGGCATCACTTCGCCTGTGCAGGAAGCGATTTGGCACCATGGCAACTGGGTTTCTGTGAGAGGCAGACTTGAGCATGCGTAGTGGCATTTCAGTGTTAATACTAATGTTCACAGCTAAAACTATAGTATTATCAGCTCTGAACGATAATATTATCAACATGAAACAATGGTATTATCACTGCAGCAACAATAGTATTATCACAACAGGAGTAGTGTATTATAGGATTTTTTTTTTGTATGGGCTAAGATAGTATTATTATGGCATGTCCATATATTACAAGGCAACAACCTGTTGTGAAATTGCATTGAGCAAAGATTCCCAAGTTAGTTCAAATTTGTGCCGCTGCCCTCTAATGTTATAGTGATAATTTTCCATTCTCATATGGAAGGACATATTGTTTAACCAATGCACCAACATAGGTAGTGACGAGCTCATCCAATTTTGCACTAATGCCTTTCTTGCATTGATCAAAGCTATATCTGATGCTACTTGTGATTTGTACAGACCTGGAGTCATCAATTCCCAACATAAGTTCAGAAGGGGAGCATGGTAATTTCCATTACAACACTTTCTCCATTATCCTATGCACCTCTTTCCAAAAGGAGGCCACCTTATTACATGTAAGGGCCATGTGTATAAAGTCTCCATCCTTAACCGAACATTTGGGGTAAGTGGAACTTGGATGATTTGTAATGATGGAGCATACCAGAGAAAGGTATGCTCTGTATAGAAAGTTATATTGTATTCTTGTCAATCTATTGGCACTAGAGCATGTTTGGGCATGCTTAATGACAAGGTCCCAGGCCTCAAGGGTCAGAACACAGGCCAGATCTCCATTCCATTGTGCCTGTGCCTTGGGTGGGGGCTCAGGTGCTGCACCAATCAGCATCTTATATAGGGTAGTGAGTGGTCTAGGCCCCCAGTTGAAGATGGTATAGTATTTCTTCAATAGGGGATGTTTCAAATATGCACCTAGAAATATATTTCCTGATCTGTAGGTACACAAAGAAATCTCCTGACTGGAGAGCAAATTCCTCTTTAACTGCTGTAAATGATTTAAGCATCCCTCCCTCATATAGATCACCCACAAAGTTAAGCCCACATTTACCCCACCTTAATAAGGCTTGATGTAAAGCTACATTACAGCCACCCATCTTCTTACAGACAGCCAACAACCCAGCTCTCAAGGACAGCCCCTTTGGGTGTTTGATAAAGTTGTGGGTACTGAACCAAATTCTGCTGAGCTGCTGTGTATTCAGATTTGTTTTCCATGGCACCTGCATACCATCCAGGCCCAGTATCAGGTATCCCCTGAGAAGACCTGTGTTATCTACATATCTATGTCGTCAAGCTTTTGGTGATTGACTTCATTCATCTAATTGTATCAGCTGTTTTACATATTTTAAGATTTGAAATGTTTGATGTGTTTTTAAACTCTGTAAGCCACCTTGGTTTTTGAAAGGCGCCATAGAAATAAAATTTATTATTATTATTATTATCTTCTAATTTCAACCTTTCAGAGACATAGTTTGAGTCACCCTCTGCAAATACAGCTAGCTGTGCCACCCAATCATAAAATTTCATATCAGGCAGAGATAGACCTCTTTTGCCAATGGATTGCTGCCAAATGGCTCTTGATATCCTTGCTTTCTTCCCGCGACACAAAAATTTGATTGCAGTAGCATTAAGGGATTGAAAAAAGATTTTCTGGAACCCAGATGGGCAAGTTCTGGAGCAAATAATGACATTTGGGAAGTACATTCATTTTGATGGTATTCCTTCCCTGCCAAAATTAATTCTGGGGACAAAACCACTACTGATAAACAAATTATACTTGAACTTCTTAACACTCATTTTGCCACAGCTGGACTTGCCTTCGACTCTTTGCCTGCTAGCAAATTTCACAATCAGCACAGTTGCCTTGCTCCTGCCAATGTTGTCTCCACTCCCTCTTACCCTGACTCCTCCTTCTCCTTCTCTCTTGTCACTCTGAAGGAAATAGAAGACCTTCTAATGCAGTTGGATCCAAAAAAAAAAAAACACTGGTTCTGGCCTTATTAACCTGTACTTCCTGAAATTAGGCTACCACATACTATCAGTTCCCATAATGCACCTCTTTAACATGTCTCTGGCTCAAGGTACACTTCCTGACATTTGGAAAACAGCTCACATCATACCACTCTCTAAGTCTGGTGACCCTACTGACTTAAAAAAACTACAAGCCTATTTCCCTGCTTCCAACCCTATCCAAATGCCTCGAAAAAATAGTTAACTCACAGCTAAGGAACTGTCTTGACTCTGCATATCTACGCATGCCAGTTCAGTCTGGCTTCAGACCACACCACAGCACTATTACTGCACTAACCAAAGTCTTTAATGATTGGTTTAATGTACTGGATAGCAGAAAACATGTATGTGCCTTGTTTCTTGACCTGAGCAAGGCCTTCAATACAGTGGATCATACTCTTCTGCTGGATACCCTACATAACACTGGCCTGGACCAGACTGCCTTGAATTGGTTTGCTAGCTATCTCATCAGTCGCCAGCAGCAAATCAAAGCAGATGATGACTGCTCCCTATTGAAGACTCTCCTGAAAGGTGTCCCTTAGGGCTCCATCCTGGGGCTTCTCTTGTTTGCCATCTACATTAATAATATTAACACTGGTATAAACTTGACAAGTATCCACCTCTTCACTGATGACACTGTTATTTATATAGACAGACCAACTCCTGAACTGATATGTGAGGACCTCCAACTCAAATTCAACCAGCTACAGATGAACCTCCTTCACCTGAAATTACTACTGAATGACAAAAAAAACAAGGCAATGTTTTTCTCTCACACTGCCAGAGCAGCTCTCTCTCCAACACTACACACTCTCCTTAAAATCATTACCCTCTTAGGTGAACTGCTAGAATTTGTGACAAAATTTAAATACTTGGGTGTGTGGGTTGACCACAAGTTGTCCTTTATAGACCACATAGAAGACCTTATGAAAAAGCTGAAACAATGACTTGGAATTTTCTTCAGGATCAAGCACCTACTTAGCAAGGAAGCCAAAACTAGACTAGTACAAGCCACCTTCCTACCTCTCCTGACTATGCAGACATGCTGTATGGACAAAGTGTTAGCTCTGCTCTTTCTAAGCTTGACATACTGTATCATCATGCACTTAGAGTCATCATTGGTGCCCCCTACTCTACGCACCACTGCTCCCTTTACTCCCTTGTCAGTTGGAGCTCTCTTAATCTCAGGCGGCAAAAAAATTTAGCCATCTGGACTTTCAAAGCTATCACCTAAAGGTTACCCCAATATACCTCTGACTTCTTGCCCATCTGCACACCAGAAAGCTATGCCCCGAGGAGGTTATCTTATGTAACACTTATTATTCCTAAAATCAGAACTAGGTTTGGTAGCTTGTCCATAGGTCATGCTCTTCCCTCCCTGTGGAACAAACTACAAAAAATTTTGAAATTGGCTATCCTGGCTAAACTGACAATATTTAAGACCATGCTCAATCATTCCTTCACTGAGACATGCAAGTGAGATCATTGACAGTACAAATGGTTGGAATGAGCTGAGTTACGGTACCTACGAACCTTCTTAAGCTTAACATACTCTCCATCTTCTGCCTCTATTCTTCTGTGATGTCCCTATACACCACTCCTTTTGTTGCACAAGTAATCTCTTCTGTTTCTCCTTTGCCTCCCTACTTGTTATGTACCTCCTCTCCCTTTACTGTGTTCCAAGGACCATTCGCACCTTTTCACATTTATGTGTGCACAATTGTTCCCTTGACATGTAACTAATGTTGGAACAGTTGTTCTCAGAATATGTAAACTACTGTACAGAACTGTTATATTGTATATTTGCCTGTATCTGTTTATGCATTCAACATCCTGCAATCTATCCTTACTCTGTATAGAATGTTTTATTTTTTATACTTTTTTTTTGCATTGTCACTTTTCCATGTCCGGGTCCACCTTGGAAATGAGTTGTTTTGCTCAATGGTGTTTTCGCCAGGTAAAATAAAGATTGATTGATTGATTATGTGCCCGATGAGGCTTATGGAGAGTCCCAAACATATCTCACAGTCATGGTGAATATTACTTAATAATTTGCCAATGTTTTCTTGAAATAATGTAAGCCCATGCCTGAGGTATAGATACCCAAGTATTTAAGCATATCTAACACTTTCATGCCCAGGCCGTTCTTGTCCAAGTGGGTATGAGGCCCAGGGCCTATTGGCACAACCTCACTTTTAGTCCAATTTATTTTATGACTAGTGGTTTTACCATATTCAGCAAGAATTTGCTGTACCCTGGGAAGATCCCACTCTGAATCTTCAAGATGCTTAGATGATCATCAGCAAACATGGATATTCTGAATTGGTTTTTGCCAAATTGAAAACCTTCAATTGGCTTATCAGCCTGAATTACAGCTGCCAGGGGTTCCAGCTATAACACATATAGAAGTGAAGAGAGGCAGGATCACTGTCAAGTACTCCTAGTGAGACTGAATGGTTTGGATATTTTAGAATTAACTGTAACCTCATCTGTGGGATTGTGATACAGTGACACTATCCATCATACCATATTATTCCCTATATCAAACATTTTAAGCACAGCAAACATACACCCCATTCCACACGATCAAAGGCTTTTTCGGCATCAAGGGCCAAAACTGCTGCCCGAGACCTATATTTCCTCAACCTTCATCGCCATATAATGTTTAATACTTTACGCACATTATGCTTGCCCTGACAGCCCTGGACAAAGTCAGCATGGTATGGATGTACCATATGTGGCAGAACCCCTTCCACCCTATGGGCCGCACTCTAGCAATAATCTTATAATCAGCTGTGAATAATGAAATGGGTCGATAGGAGCTGCACTGCCTTGGATATTTCCCTGTTTTGGGTAGAACCATTATCATTGCCAACCACACAGATGGGGGCAGCATGCCTTCAGCCAGACTTTCTTGGATCATGGCAGAAAGTGGCTCCCTCAAGACTTCAATAAAGGTCTTGTAAAAATCAACAGGAAAACCATCAGGTCCAGGCACCTTCCCTCCCTTTAGGTGTTGTACTGCCTTTTGCATCTCATCCATTTTATATCATCCTCAAGACTGATATGTTGCTGTGGAGTAATACTGGGAATTTGGGCTTTGTTTAAAAAACATTGTATTTCTCTGTCAGATGTTTGGGCCTCAGAGGTATAAAGTTGCAGATAGAAACTACGAAAGGTTTCCCCAATCACATCATCATTGTGTTTTGCCAACCCATCTGGGCCTGTTAAACAACTTACATTTTAATACTTTCTCTTTGTTTTATGTTCCAGGCCAGCAACTTCCCACAGGCATTCCCATCAAAATAGCCAGTGGCTTGATTCAAAATTATGTCACATTCAATTTTAGAGTTAGTTAACACACTGTATTAAGGTCCCATTTTAATTTTTGCTACTGATGGTACTCACTGGCCATAGGCCATTGCATAAGTCTTTTTCAACTGGGGAATTCTACTGTTCTAAGTAAAGTAACTGCTGGTTCCTGACCTTCCTACCATGGCTAGAATGGAATATAATACCCCCCCTCAGAAAAGCCTTTAAAGCTTCCTATCTAGTGGTGATTGAGGTATCATCCCTCTTGTTCTCCTGTAGATATATATACATCTAACTTTTCACATTCAAGGCAAAAGCAGGTTTCTATAGTAGAGTGGGATCCAGTTTTCAGGTTATTTGGGAAGATGATACCCCCTTATCCTGAAGATCCACCGATACTGATGCAAGGTCTGTGATAGCTATTGTTTCATGTTTAGCTGCCAGTAAGGCTAGAATACGATTCTGTGAAAACAAAATAGCATCCAACTAGTGTTGCTCGGATAATGCTTTGATGGATCTGATTACCCTCCTTTGGATAGTACCAGTATCTGACCTAGGATCCGACTCAAAATTCAACCAAAGTCAGATGTTGGATCCCCAGTCAGATACCAAAGGATCCGAGGTCAGATCCAGGTATCTTAGGTCAGATCCTTGGTCGGATCCATAGATCCGATATTGAATCATGGGATCCGGGGGGGCATTTGTATTAGTACTTCAACTGCAACACTGTGTGCATTACAACTCCTTTTTAAGCATTAACATGTGAAACACTGATAACAGCAATCTGTGATATGCTGACATTAAAATTATGATACACCCAAGGTTGGCATCACCATGTAACAGTTATGTATGTTTTAAAAAAAGAATATGCTTACCTTGTGTTGACTGCATCACTTACCTGTAGTGAATGCCTTTTTTTTGCATCCCGTATGTGGCTGTACTGCCATCAAGGTGTTCACTGAATGATGGAGAGTGATCATGAATTCCTCTCCATCTGATCATTGAAATCCCTGATAGCAGTGGGGGAAGTCTTGCATCGGCATTGGTGATGACACAGCTGCAGACTTTTTTCCATACTCTGCGATCTGGCCTTGAAGTGATGGCAGTATCACATGATACTCATTCTCAGTCACTGTTGCCAGTAATATATCTCTGTAGATGAGACTGAACATGGTCAGTGTATTGTGTCATTGTTGTACTGATCCTTCTCATTGAGATGCATTGCACTGATGGAACAGCCTGTGGCTTGCCATCTTGTTTGTTGAACTTGTACAAAATGTACCTTCCTGGGTTGAGCTGCCATCAGTTCTCCATCATGAGAAGTCCATATGCTTGTGCTGCCTTTGGAGGATGGGGTGTGCTGCAGGTGCTTCTGGAGGAGAATGAGAGTTCAGTGGGGCATTTTGGCTTATACACTGTTGCCAGAGGATGACTTGTGCTGCTGGTGCTTGAGGAGGAGAAGGAGGAGAATTCATCAGAGGTGCTACCTGTGAGGGAGACACAATGAAAGAAACTGCATTTTACAACAGGGCACAGAAACATCAAGAATTTTACCCTTCCCCCAGTAGTTCTGACAGGCTGGCATAGCAAAACATCAGAAGAGCCAAGTGTAAACCACATGGAACCACAATGGCACACGTTAATTTAAGGTGTGCAGAATTATGGGGTTTTTACCTTAGTAGCCAAGAGGGGTGACTGTGAGGACAGCGCTCAGGCTTGATGCCCATGATGGTATGAGCACTCCATGAGGTAAGACCCAGAGAAGGACAGTTCATTATAGATGCTACCTGTGAGGGAGACACAATGAACGAAACTGTGTTTTGCAACAGGGCACGGAAACATCAAGAATTCTGATTTTCCCCTTCCTCCAGTACTAGAGAAGCCTTTCCCTTAGCCACCCTTAACTAGTTGTGGCCATTAAGAAAATCAGGTAATTAAACATAATCAGGAACATAGGATGACACTGTAACTTCAACAGGACATAACTCTGGCAATATTGGGAGTTAAGTGACAGTCTATACATGGTCACAAAGGTCTCAGTGGGCACTATAAGAATATCATACACCCCACCCTTGACTAGTTGTGGCTGTTAAGAAAATCAGATTATTAAGCATACTTAGGACCATTGGATGATACTGTAACTTCAACAGGCCATAACTCTGGCGATATTGGGAGTTAAGTGACAATCTATATATGGTCACAAATGTTGCAGTGGGCATTACAAGAATATCATATGCCTCATCCTTAACTACTTGTGGCTGTTAAGAAAACCAGGTAATTAAACATACTTAGGACCATAGGATGACACTATAACTTCAATAGGCCGTAACTCTGGCAATATTGGGAGTTAATTGACAATATATACAAGGTCACAAAGGTTTCAGTGGGCACTACAAGAATATCAGATGCCCCACCCTTAACTAGTCGTGGCCATTAAGAAAATCAAGTAATTAAACCTATTTAGGGCCATAGGATGATACTGTAACTTCAATAGGCCATAACTCCTGCAATATTTTAAGTTAAGTGACGATCTATACATGGTAACAAAGGTCTCAGGGAACACTGCAAGGCATTCTGGAAGCTTAACTAGCTGTGTCCATTAAGAAAAGCAATTAAATCTTATTAGGCCCATAGGATAGCACTGTAACTTCAACAGGCCAGAAGTCTGTCAATATTAGGAGTTAAGCAAGTTCGAGACATGGTCACAAAGGCCTCCATGGGCACTGAATGACTGACATATACCAGATGCTTATTAGCTGTGTCCATTAAGAAAAGCAATGAAAATTAATTTCAAAATCAGAGCTTCTTATCTTACTAGTTGAGAGTGCCAGCTATGAGGATGGCACACACACGTGATGCCCAGCACAGGATGATCACTCCATGAGATGAGACCCAGAGGAGGAGGAGGAGGAGTGTTCTGTCAAGATGCTACCTATGAGGGAGACACAAGAAAAAAGGGCACAAATATTATATAGATATCTATGCAGAAACATTAAATTAAATTAACAGATACTAGTGTGTGATTGTTGAAGTGTTCCATTCATATCTTGCCATCATAGCAGGAGAATAATCCAGTTGCACCAGCACCACCAGCACCACCATATAGACACTGAGAAATAGTTCCATGCAGGAAATGTCCAGGAAGGCATGGGCATCCTTGTTACATCTACTTGTCAGGCTGAATGAACTTTAAGAAATGCATATTAGCAATAACAAACAACAGTTAACAGCAATTCACACGGATCTTGCTCTGTCCTCCAAAATGCCCCAAGAAAATATCACTTACAGTTTTTATTCTCAATTTGGACCTCACTGAATGTGTGAGGAGTGCTGGGAAGTTGCAATAAAATTAACAGGCTACTTTAGCAGTGCATGACATGACCATGAGCATAGCATTAATTTTTTGACAGTGCAGAAATGGCAGTATGGTAAGCAAACAGTGATGT
Source organism: Neoceratodus forsteri (assembly GCA_016271365.2). Taxonomy (NCBI): domain Eukaryota; kingdom Metazoa; phylum Chordata; order Ceratodontiformes; family Ceratodontidae; genus Neoceratodus; species Neoceratodus forsteri. Next base: position 309,420,401 of record CM028134.1, on the reverse strand, counting down.
CTGGGAAGCAAAGTGCATTGCCACATACAGCCACAGTGGGACAGAGTCCAACATATTGCTAACAGGACACAGTCAAGTTTGCTTGGACCAAGTGAGTTGTACAATACACATAAGACTGTAGGCAGCCAGTAGTTCATTATAGTTACATAAGTTAACATTACAACATACATGGTATTAGAACTGAGAAGTGTACACCAGTGACATGCTACTCTCAAAATAGTCACTAGGGATTCATTATCTTTATGAACAGACTGTATAAATATAGCCAGTTTGTTTCAGCTAGCATTTGGTGTTGTATTTTTAAATTCTGATCCACATAGCAATGTTGCAGTAGGTGCAAACAGAAAAACAGGTTGCCAAGTAGTACTATTTAACTATGCAACACATTTAAAGAAATGGATCCATCAGATCCAGTGTCTGATAGTTGGATCCAATGTGGATCCATCGACTGGATCATTTCAGGTCATTGAATCCAGTTAGTGGATCAGAGATGGTTGGATCCATGGTCTGACACCCCTACTATTCGATTGGATCCACTACCTTGTAAAAAGGCAGGTATCTGGTGGGATCTGGATTTATCAGTACCTCAGGACTGGAGAATGGCTCATGTGGTGCCCCTCCACAAGAGTGGCCCCAAGGATGAACCAGGAAACTACAGACCAGTGAGCCTCACATCCATCGTGGGTAAGCTAATGGAGACTATCCTGAAGGAGAGGCTGGTGGCCCTCCTAGAGACCAAAGGACTACAGGATATCAGACAGCATGGCTTCATATGTGGCAGATCCTGCCAAACCAACCTGGTTGAGTTCTATGACTGGGTAACTAGGTAACTGGACAGGGGCCATGCAGTGGATGTCCTGTATCTGGACTTCAGTAAGGCATTCGACTCAGTGCCACATGGAAGGCTGGGAAGGAAGGAAGTTAGTAGGCACAGGGGTGGGTGCAAAGCTGGTGAGATGGGTAGGAAACTGGCTGCAGGGAAGGCAACAAAGGGTGGTGGTGGGTGGGGAGCTCTCACACCCAAGGGCAGTGACGAGCGGTGTTCCACAGGGCTCAGTGTTGGGACCAGTGTTGTTTTGGATATTCATTGCAGACATATCATGGGACATCAAGAGCAAGATTAGTCTGTTTGCTGATGATACCAAGGTAGGCACGGTGGTGGATAACCTAGGAGGATGGCAGGGGTTGCAAGATGATCTGGCAAAGGTTGAAACCTGGTCAGACACCTGGCAACTGGGCTTTAATGCCAAAAAATGCAAGGTGCTGCATTTTGGGATGAAGAACCCAAGGAGGAGTTACCAGCTAGGGGGAGTGCAGCTAGCCCAGACAGAGGAGGAGAAGGATCAGGTTGTGCTTATTACAGGGTCAATGAACAACTCGGCACAATGTAGGAAGGCAGCTGCAAAGGCAACAAAATGCTGGGTTGTATTGCAAGGGGTATATCCTCGAGGAGGGAGGAGGTGATTCTGCCACTGTATAGGTCATTAGTTAGACCACACCTGGAGTACTGCGTGCAGTACTGGCATCCATATCTGAAGAGGGACATTAAGTTACTGGAGGGGGTGCAGCACAGAGTGACAAAGATGATCAAGGGGCTGGGGGACTTATCATACGAGAGGAGGTTGAAGGAGTTGAACATGTACTCACTGGAGGAGAGGAGAGACAGGGGTGACATGATTGAAACCTTTAAATACATGAAAGGAATAAACAAGACGGTACAGAGGGGCTGTTCAAAGTAAGGGAGGGAGGGCCACCAGGGGCCATGATATGAGACTGGAGCGAGGAAGGTTCAGGAGGGAGATGAGGAGACACTTTTTTACAGAGAGGGTGGTGGCTGGGTGGAATGCGTTACCCGCTGAATTGGTATGCAGTAGAACAGTGGACTGCTTCAAATGAGGATGGGACAGGACAAGGGGAGGGTTAATGAAGGGGAAGGGTGGAAGGGAGGGGCAGCTGCAGAATAAGGGGTGCTAGCTGCACATTCGAGCAGACTTGATAGACTTTATCTGCTGGCAAATTTCGTATGTTTGTATAGGATACTATCCAAGCAACACTACATCCAACCTGGCATAATGAGAAGAAAAGTGAGAATAATGACTATACTCCCTTCCTGTAGGATGAGAATATCTCCAAGCATCCAAAAGTGAGTGTTCTACCATTATTTGTAAGAGTGCCCTTGGGTTATTGGAAAGAGGGACAACTGTGGGAGAGGATCTATCCAAAACAGTGTCTGTTACACAGTAATAGTCCCCACATAGCAGCCATGGGCCCTCAAAGTCAACCATTTGCACTGATAATTTGTAAAAAAAACATCTGGGCAGTTAATTTTGGGCCCATAAACGGATTCAACAGCTATCTTTTGCCCTATAAACAGCTGTATTTGTAGTAAGACATACCTTCCCCTGTGTCTGCATAAGATTTGGTGACCACTCCAGGAAACCGTGGCCTCAGCCAAACTGCTGCTCCCCTTTCTTTGTAGTAAAATAAAAGCCAAACCACTCCCCCAACCTCCAGTTCTTGGCCATATGGGCTCCTTCTTTTCTTGACATATGAGTTTCCTGTAAGCAAAGGATATCTGTTTTCATGGCTTTCACCTTTACCAGCACCTTTTTACACTTGTATGAGACTTTAAGCCATTTACATTCCATGACCATATATAAAAGTTATTATCAACCATTATTCATCCCTAGAACAATATTACTAAATAGCCACCTTGCAGTAACAACCATTGAGCATGACATTGATTTTCCAGTACCAGTTTTATACTTAAGAAAAAACATTCTAAAAGCTATGAAACTTAAAGCTATCAAACTATTTAACAAGTGTCCCCTTTCCTAACCCCAACCCATTACTATCTCTTAATGTCCTCCAAACAGTGATAAAACCAACTAACATTGAAATAACATGATGAACAGGTTTGTAACATTTAAGATCATAAGAACTATACCCAATAAACCCAACTGAACCCTTCCTCCCCACCTCCCATTCCACCTGCAGAAAAAACAGAATATAATAGAACCTATAAGAAATGTAACCCCAACAGTGAACCCCCCCACCACCAAATTAGCATTTATTTAGTGCAGCATCCCACCTGTTCTCCAGTGGTGAGCTGGGATAATCACCTTAGATCAATATTTTAAAGTATACAGAATGTTGTTTCAGTAAATAATGCTTAAGGGAGGTGTACCGAAAGTCCTCCCCAAGAGGGAAGGAGAAGTGGGCAACCCCCCCCACCTTGTGAGATAAAAATAAATTATCAAACTCATGTATAATCACTTATCCCTATCAGTCAAGGCATTATGGCTCATTTTGATCAGAAAAGGAAGACATCAGGGAAGCTAGCCCCAAGAGGCAAACCAGGATTGCATAATATTATTTAGATTGCTGCTCTGACGGCGACCTTCAACAATCCTTCACTGTTGCCCAAGGCTGCCCAACCATCAGTTCCCTCTGACCAGCCATCTAATGCCAAGTGTAGGAATTGTGATACTAAGCTATGAAAGAATTAAAACATAAGAAACTGAAAAAGACAAACACATCTTTCAAATTAGTAATCCTGAAAGGGTTTAAGTACCAATTGCATAGGATTGGCTGTAACATAATAGAGCTGGATGGTAGATTTATATGCCTGGGCTGGAACAATATTAAATATGGGGGCACTAAGTCACCAAGTCAACAGGAGTCTGTGTTAAAAGCATATCAGGGTTACTAGATCAGTATCAGATCTATGGTCTATCATCAGATATTCGACCAGTCTCCATGGGTGCAGGGAGAAATGGGAATTCTTACATGCTCAAAAGTGGCCTGGCTAAACAGCATTTTGGGGGCCAAATAGAGCATAATGTAATGCACATCTCCCCTGCGCTGATACCTGTCACCCTAGTGACAGATGGAAGGGAGCTTGTGGCTGGAGTGAAACAATGACTGTCTGTACATCTGTGTGACCCAATCCCATTTTAACAAAAAAAAAAAAACAATCTTACCCACCACTAGGTGATTTCTCCAGATCTAGGCTGAGACTGCTGTGCCTTTCACTGATCCAAGAGCCTCCTCTCTGTGCTGCAGCTATATCAGATGTAAACAGCATGAACTCTCCTAAGCATATCACTCTCTAGTCGCACTGTTGAGAAGGGGCATAGCTCCTGTTGTAGTAGTTGAAACGGGGTCTTCTAGTGCCAGCCACAGGAGCAACATCATCATTGGCTGAGAGGTCTGTACTCCACTGCATACCCCCATCATGGCTGCAATCTTGACCATCAAAAAGTTAAAAGTTTGTTTAAATTCTTGGAGCCCCTCTACCAGACCAGCACTGACATTTTCAAAGTGGCAGTGGCTGGCTCCACAAGGAAGCAAGACAATCGCCGACACAAATCCACTGACACCAGTGTGCATTGTTAACAAAATAAGCCAAGGTGACAGTTCGGCTGACACATCATTCAATATCAGTCCGTTGTTTAAAACAGACCTCAATTCTTGTATATCAGATATTACCTCGGTCATCATAATGCAATTCTTGGAGTCGGCACTAAATGAGGCATAACATCAGTCATAACATTAAAACAGTTGACACCATGCTGTATATCTACCTGCCTCATGGCACCATGGGTATCACAGGGTTTCCTTTCATCTGACTATGGGTTTCCTTCTTCATGAAATCTAAACAGAGCCATATTAGATCTGAAAAGGGAGAACTCAGACCAGAGAGTAAAGGTGCTTAACAGGCAGTTCATATGAGCCCATATTATGGTACAGTGTAACATTAACAGTTTGCATATGAGTAAATTGATATGCTACTCCTGCCAAAGCAGACCTGGAGCATGTAAACGACAAGTTCCCTGATCCAAGATGGATGCTAGAACTCCATGTGGTCACCCATTGGCACTAACATTATGCATTTACAGCAAAACAATCCCACGCAACATATCACAGTCAGCAATGCTCAGGATTTTTTTTAGAATAATTAACTTTATTTCGCTTTCATTTAATTTTTTATTTTTATACTGGAAATCCATGTGATCAAAAATTGCCTGTTTTTACAGGTATCCAGTGTAAACAAAGTAAGAAGGCATACAAAAGAGTGAGTTAAGCAATGAAAAAATTACAGAAGAAGAGTGAAATAATATATACAGGACATTATAGTCAAGCAAAATATTGTAGTGCTATATTACAATATGCATATTTACAATATTGAAGAACAAACAGGTAGGGTAAAAAATAATACATGTGGATGAAGTTGAAAAACAGAAGAACTGTACAAGGCACTTGCAGTCAACATAGTTTAAAGGAGACATTAGTGGGAGGTGGGCAGAGAGATAGGCGGATGGATAGGAGAAACAGTGATGAGTAACGCTATGGGCAGGTGCAAGCTGAGTTTTTAGGAGGAGGTTGGTTAAAGTGCTTTTGAAGACAGCAATGGGAGGACACTGGGTGAGGGATTGAAAGGATTGTACCTCTTTAAGTGAGAGAGCACTGGCCAAGGGAGGTACAGAATAGTGGAGTGGCAAAGTAGTTATTGGAGGAGGGCTTTGGGAGTGTGTGGGAAGGTGGGCCTAGGGAAAAAAAGAGGAGGCACTGTCAGGGAGAAGACCCATCAGGGATTTGAAGAGGAATGTGCAGGTTTTAATGTTGAAACTGCTCTCAAGTGGGGAGCCAGTTTGCTGATCTGTAAAGAACGCAGTGGTGGACTTGACCTGGGGGGACCAATGACAAACCAGAGGATGCTGTGATAGGTGGACCTCAGCCTGTCAAGGTTTTTGAAGGGTGGTAGGAAGTAAACTAGGGAGCCATAGTCCAGGAATGGAAGTTGGAAGCTGCTGGTGAGTTTTGCCCTAGATTCGTGGGGTGAGGAATTGTTTGATGTGGTAATGCATCCTGAATCTTTGGTGTAATTTGTTGACAAGGAGATTTATGTCATTTTCAAAAGTTAGATGGCTGTCTAGAAGGATCCCAAGGCATTTAAAATTGAGGACCCTGTTAATCTGGTTCCATCATTATAATTAAGGGTGAGAACAGAGTCTGTGTTTGTCCTGGAGATCAAGAAAACCATAGATTGTTTTTTTTTGGCATTAAGGACAAGGTCATATGCAGAGAACCAACGGTGGAGTCTACTGAAGTTGCAAAGGAGCTGGTTGTGGGAGACAGAGGAGTTTTTCTCACTGCTGAAGAGGGTTGCATCATTTGCATACAGTAAGAGCTTGGTAGAAGTACAGATGCTAGGAAGGGAATTCACAAAGAGGGAGAATAGTAGGGGGACAAGAACAGAGCCTTGTGGGACCCCATATTTAATAGGACAGACATGAGATAGGGGACCCTCAATCAAGATTCTGTGGGTCCTGTGACTGAGATAGTTGCAAACCCATTTGATGACCCTGGCTGAGAATTTTAGCTGGGCAAGGGTGTTGAGGAGAATGTCATGATCTACCAGATTGAATGCTTTGGTGAGGTCAATAGAAATAGTTCCTGTGTAGAGACCATCGTCTATGGCTTAATGGATATCATGCATGAAGTTGACCAGAGCAGACTCAGTGTTGTGGCAAGCCATAAAGAAATGCTGGGAGCTGTAAAGGATATTGTATTTATCTAGAAAGTCAGTTGTCTGGTTGAGGATAATTTTCTTGATAATTCTGGAGAGTCGTGCAAGGAGTGAGATGGGCCTGCAGTTGCCGATGTCATTTTTAGGGCCAGATTTATGAAGAGGTCTGATGATAGCACTCTTACAGGTGCTGGAGAAAGACCTAGTGGACAGGGAGCAGTTGAAAATGTTGGTGAAGGGGGTAGCGATAGGATGACTAATCAGTTTGAGTATCCATCAGTCAACGCCATTGGGACCGATGCTTGGTCATCGGTTGTTTTTAGTGAAATATCTAACAGTGTTAAACAGTGTGAAAGAGCAAAAATCGAACTGCAATGTGGAGGTAGGGGGTACTGAGGAGTGCAGGGGAGTGTTGCTGGAGCTTTGGGGTGTTTGGGGATGGAACATGGTTTATACTTGTCTAGAATGCTGAAAAAGGTGTTGAGGTTGTTGACAATCTCTTGTGGGTCATTGATAAGACTACCTGCAACTGTGAGGGCTATAACTTGTTGTTTTTTTTGCAGCTGAGTACTTTATTGAGGGACCCCCAGAGGAGTTTAGGATTTCTACACCTTGAGGAAATGTTTGTTTTTGAAGACGTTGATTTTGCCTGACCGAACCATGGATTTATATTTATTTTGAAGGGATTTGTAGTACTGGAGAAGGCTGGAGGAGTTGGCTTTTTGGTATTTTGTCCAATCCCTTTCTCTCAACCTAATTATTTTCAGCAGCTCTGGAGTGATCCACTCATTGTGTTACCCTCTGACTCAGGTCTTTTTCAGAGTTATATAGGAGTCACAAATGTTCAAAAAGGTTTTGCTAAAGCTGTCTAGGGCAGTATCAATATTAAGAATGTGCTGGGTGAAAGACCAGTCTGTGGAGAGGATCATGTATGAGAAGACCTCGCTGTCTAGTTTTTGAAGCTATCTGGAGTATATGAATTTAGGCTCAGATTTAAGGAACTTGGCTGACCATTTGCAAAAGACTGCTCAGTGGTCATATAGGGAGTTTGGTAGGGTCCTGAAATCAGTTGCCCTGGCAGGGCTTGTGACAATAATCCAGTCTATCAGGGATTCATATCTGGTCTTCTAGTTGATGTGGGTTGGAGTGGAAATGATTTGGTGCATCTCAGGGCCCTTAATAACCTCCCTAGGTTCATCAGCCAGACTTGTGCCCCAGTTAATGTTGAAATCACAAAGGATTATCCAATTGCAGTTGTTAGGGAAGGATTTTTTTAGGTGGATGAAAGAATCAAGTTTGCTGTCGCGGCTGCCAGGTGGGAGGTATGCTGTGAAAAGGGTGATGGTCTTATTGTGACCAAGTATGGTGTTAATTGAGAGGGCTTCAAGCGTGGCCACATTGAGGTTAAGGTCAAATTCTGTGCATGTAAGTTGATTGGAGATGCAAAAGAGGTAGCAACCCCCTCTTTTGCCAACTCTATCTCATCTCAGTGGGGTGTACCCTGTAATGCTGACTTCGCTGAATGGAATTTTATTATTAAGCCAGGTCTTGGTGAGGTCAGTGACATCAAAAGTATTGGTGGCAACCCATGATTCAAACATAGTTTTTTTTTGGCAGTGAGACTTTAGATGTTAAGGTGAACAAAAGTGAGTGCACAGTTAGTTTTTGGTGAGTGGCTATGGGTGGGTGGGAGAGGAGATGTGAGGCTAGGATTTGGATGTATGGAGCTGCAGAGGATCAGAAGGAGCATGAGGTGGTGTGTGTACCTGCAAGAAAGAAGGGAGAGTTTTTTGACTTCAGCATTATGGGGCATGTAGTTTTGTGGATAGATCATTGGCTAAAAAAGAAATTGTAGCTGTGTTGAAAGCTGAGAAAGTGTTTGTGGATCCTGAAAGGAAAAGGTGTGGTGAATGATGACCATCGTGGGGGACAGTAGGTGAGCTCGGTGGAGTGGTGTATGCTCCCAGGGGGTAGGTTAAGGGGTTTAATACCAGGCTTCCAAGGAGTGCCCTGGAGGGATGTAGTGGGGTAGGGGCCACAAGTTCAAAGGATCTGCAGGGCTATTAGCATGGTGGGGAGCAGAAAGTTGGTGGCAGATGTAGGAAGGAGGCAGGACTGGAGGGGTGAGTGTGCAAGACAGACAGGTTTTGACATATAGGCTGTGACCTTGTGTGACAGCAGTACAGGCAGCATGGGGAATGGACTAAAATAGTGGAAAAGTGTAGGAGGAGGATGTACCAAGTGCAGCCAGAAACGTGGGGGGGTGAGCTACTTGGTTGCAGTGCAAGCACACACACAATAGGGACAAACATGCCCTGAGTGGGTGGGAGGAGGGGTGGGTGGGTACTGCTATGCGATGCCACATTAGTGGTGCCATCCAATGCTGGGTCAGAGGCTTGTGTGGTGTACCTTGTTGGGGATGGGCTGGTTCTCGGTTTGGGGAGAGCTCTCTGGCCATCCAACTGCTCTCGACCCTCTGAACACTAAGCGGAGGTCCTGCTGAGTGAACATGGGAACAAGAGAAAGGGCTTTAAAATGGATTCAGAGGTAACAGGGAGTCAGGCGGTGCAGAGGTGTGGGAGAAAGACAGATGGGGTGAGAAAACAGTAGAAACAGTAGAATGGGGAAAACAGGCATAACTGCACAAAGCAGTGGAAATAACTATGAAATGCACTCTAAATCACTCTAAAACACTGAACGCAGCAAGGATCAGCAAGGATGGAATAAATTATGGCGCTGCAAACATAAATATAAACTACAGAGCTGAAAACAATCAGTTGCTCTGTAGGGACAGACAATGGAGGCTGAGGTCCCTTTAAGTTGTAATTGGTGCCAGCACTGGGCCAGAGGTTTATAAAGCATACTTTGTTGCATGTGAGCTGATTCTGGATTTGGGGAGAGCTCTCTGGTTGGTTCTTACAGGACATATCTTCATCTGGCAAGTTGTGTGTCACTGGGTCTGGACCGACCCTCCTGGGCTGCCTCCATGGCATGGATGTACTCCTCAGCCTCTTATGGCCTGCTGAAAAATTTAGGTGGGTGCTTCAGGCATGTTATTCTGAGTTTTGCAGAATAAAATAAGGAATATTCCCAACTGAATGCTCTTAAGAGTATACTTCGCTCTAGCACATTTCTGTCTTTGTACTTGTAGTTTGCAGCTAAAATCCTGAAAGACCAAAACCTTGTTTCCATCCATATTTAGTAGAGTATGAGAATGAGCCACTCTCAGAATTTTCTCCTTACCAGGTTATCTCAGAAATGTCATTAGATAGTGCCTGGGTTTGTCACCTTGCTGTGGCCGGGGTCCTATGTGCCCACTGCAGTTCAAAATTTGCCACCTCCGGTTCAAGCCTCAGTTGCTCTGCCAGCCATTTTAAGATCTTTTTCCCACCTTCTTTACCTTTAGCATTTTCTGGCAGACCGATCAACCAACTATTTATACATCTCTATCAATTTTCTTGGTCATCAGCACTCTCTTTTAAAACATTTCACTGTTCCATGGCTAGATGACCCCAAAGCACACCCTGTCATCTGTTGGTCTGTGGAGGGTGGGGGGTGGGGTGGTGAGGGGGGGTGTTAGGGTCTCAACCCTAATGCCTCATTTCCTTATGTTTGTCGCTTCACCCTAACTGATGTATTAACAACATTTTCTGCAATGAATTTCCTTACTTTTTGAGAAGGTGAAATGTTACCCTTATATGGTTTTGGGCCCTGTGCTCCCACTGTTTCAGATATTTGGAGCAGAAGGCCAGCTCACATCTATTCATAAGTGTACAGACATTGCAATGAACTGTCATTTCCCTGTGGGAACACAGGGCCCTCTGGGCCCTGCACTCCCACCTACCTATGATTGTAGAGATGCAGCACAGGCCTAGACACATTCCAAGTACCCCTTGTGCTTCAGATGATGCAATATCTCAGTAACCCTAGCAACCATGGAAAAAATCCATTGCAGCTGCAGTCATGGACTGGTAACCTGCATACGAGCTTAGTACACCTAAAGCTGTACTAAGCTGTGTTTAGTGAAGAATCCATATCTCAAACTGTTTTTGAGATATGGGCACCAAAAGGCACCACATTCACCAAAATGTTATCCTATAGGAAATTTCTCATCTTCATAATGCCATAACTATGTAACTGATACAAAGTTTTACACCAAACCAGCATAAGTCACATCTCTGGGACACCCCCTTTCTACCCTGCAAATTTCAAGCCAAAAGTCCTAAACGTTTTGTTGCAGTGACATGGCAAAGAAACAGCAACCTTTAAAAATACCTATTGAGCTGTCAAAATCCTTGTTTGTGACCCGAATCCCTGTTCTTGAGGTGCCAAAGTCCCTGTTTGTGAGCCAATTTCTGTACTCAAGGTAGGGCCATCTGGTCGTCCCCTTGTGAACAAGAATTTTCACAGTTCATGAACAGGGATTGTCACACAAACAGGGATTTTGACACCTCATGAACAAGGATTTTGACAGCTCATGAACAGAGATTTTTGGGCCATCTGGTCATCATCTCACAAACAGGGATTTTGACAGCTCACGAACAATGATTTCTCACTAAAAAGGATTTTGACAGCTCATGAACAGGGATTTTGACACCTCACAAATAGGGAGTCCTTTTTAGAATCCCTGTTTGTGAACTGTCAAAATCCCTGTTTGTCAGCCCAATCCCTGTTCATGAGGTGTCAAAATCCTTATTCATGAGAAATTCCTGTTCACGAGATGGGGCCATCTGGTCATCATCTCATGAACAGGGACTTTGACAGCTCATGAACAAGGATCAGCTCATGAACAAGGATTAGAAGTGAGTCATGAACAAGGATTTTTAAAATTTCAAAACCACATTTCAGGGCTGAACTAAAGTAAACCAAAGCCATGGGTTTGTAGAGGTCATCATCTTGAACAAACCCCATGCTTCGTTTACCTCACAACACTTCCCTGAGTCAAATTATAACATTTTGTTTGATGAGGAAAAGTGAAAACAAGATGGCGGCTTGCTAACAGGTAATTTTTCTCATGAACAAGGATCTTATAAATCCCTGTTCCCAAGCTGTCAAAATCCCTGTTCATGAGGCAAATCCTTGTTCGCAATTTATACACCAATTCAAAAAACTAAACTGAGCATGCTCAAGACCCAATGTTTCAAAATTTAATAACTTTGAATGGGTTAATATTTTGTCACCAAACCAATGCTGTATTGTTCTTTTGGGCAACCTCTTTCTGCCCTGAAAATGTCAGATCAAAATTCCAAGTGGTGTGGCTGAAACACAATGGGCAACAATCAGCAAAAACTGGTGAAAAAAGTGAAACACACACTTTTTCACCATGCGCTGCATGAAAACTGCACATCTGATTGAAATGGAACCTGGCACATTAAGAGATATACCCCCACAGAACAGTGCATATCAAATTGCAAATACATTAAATGGTTGCAAAGTTATTAAAGTGCACAATTTGCAGTTTAACATTAAACTGCTTACTTAACCCTAACTATAGTGGCGCTCCCATGCCACTATAAAATATATGTATATATTATAGCTGTACAGTAGGGCAGCTATAGCTAGGATTGCCCAGCCGCTTTTAAATTAAACCCCAAATTTTGCACCTTAAAGAGGGAATGCCACCAACATTTTGGCATCAATAAATTCAGAATTTGGATCAGCATATCCTCAATCAGCCTCATGCCAAAAATCAGATCTGTAAGTTACTTTGTTTAAATGTTACAGGTTATTTTGTAACCCTTAATTCACAGCCTGTTCATAAAAAACAGTTTCAGTGAAGAACTGCTGATGATGTCATCTCCTGAACTCACAGCCTAGTCCTCCCTGCAAGCTACCTTATATGATGTATTTCTCCTGTTACTTAAAACTGCAGGTGTAGCGAACATCTGAAAAAGGAAAACTTACATGGTAGGAGGTCAGCACATACACTTCTATAATGTGTAGATGCAAGGTACAGTACTTCAGAATGTGATGGGAGGGATGAAAAGTGGCAAACTTGGCTTTAGAATTACAAAGTTGTGTGCAATTTTAAAATTCTGTGGGTATGAGATTTTGAAATGTCACCAGGTTGCAATTGTGGAATGCAGCAATGACACAGTCTCAGAAAGTAGCTGGAACACAATTTCAGAATGTGGCTGTGATGCACAATTTTGGAGGGTGTCCATGATGCACAATTTTGGAATGTGGCAATGATGCACAGTTTCAGAATGTGGCGGTGATACACAGGTTTGAAATGTGGCAGTGAAGCACAGTTTTGGAATGTGGTGGTGATGCATAATTTTGGAATGTGGTGGTGACACACAAATTTGAAATGTGGTGGTGAAGCACAATTTCAGAATGTGGCAGTGATGTACACTTTCAGAATGTGGCAGTGACAAACAATTTCAGAATGTGCCAGTGACACTCAATTTCAGAATGCAATGATGATGCACAGTTTCGAATGCAGCAGTGATGCACAGTTTTGGAATAGGATGGTGATGCATAATTTTGGAATGCAGTGGTGACGCATAGGTTCAGAATGCAGCAGTGATTCACTATTTTGGAATGTGGCAGTGGCACAGTTTCAGAATGTGGCAGTGATGCACAATTTTGGTATGTGGTGGTAACGGATAATTTTGGAATGTGGCGGTGACACACAATTTTGGAACGTGGCAATGATGCACAATTTTTCAATGTTGCTGTGATGCACAATTTCAGAATGTGGTGATGATGCACAATTTCAGAATGTGGTGGCAATGCATGATTTTGAAATGTGGTGACGCACAATTTCGGAATGTAGCAGTGATGTACACTTTCAGGATATGGTCATGACACACAGTTTTGGAATGTGGCAGTGATACATAATTTCAAAATGCGGTGGTGATGCACAGTTTTGAATGCAGTGATGATACACAGTTTCGGAATGCAGGGGTGATGCACAGTTTCGGAATGCAATGGAGATGCATACTTTTAGAATGTAGCAGTGATGGCCTGCCCGGTGGTACTGAAGGTTGAGGCACTGGACGCCACATCTCATGCCACGCTGGTGACCCATGTTCAGGAATGGGCACGGGTTGCCGTGGGTCAGCAGGGGAGGAGATGGATTGAGCATCCAATGGACTGCTCTCCATCTCTGGGGAGGGGGGATTCGGGCAGCCGGTGCTTGTGTGACCCCTAGCAGAGGCTGGGGGTTGGTGGCATGTAGCTTCAAGTTAGGGGGGCGGGACATGGCAGACTCTTGACTGGGGCACGCACGGGAGCGTGCATGCACCTAGTCACTGGCATCATTGCACACCATGTCCCACATGGAGAAAAAGTGGAAAAAAAAGAGAGCTCGGCAGAATGATGTGCCCTGCAGCACTGTCCCCGAGAAGGCACCTCCCTGGCATGGATCCGTTGGGGTGGGTTGAGTTGCTCCCCACCACCCTGCCGCAAAGGGTAAGTCGCGGGGTGCATAAGGGAGGGGGTCTGACCTTCCGGGGATGGTGCTGGCGGGACAACAGATAGCAGGCTTGCAGCCAGAGCTCTGGAGGAGGAAAAAAAAGAATGTAGCTGTGATGCATAGATTTAAAATGTGGCAGTGAAGCACAGTTTGGAATGTGGCGGTGATGCATAGTTTTGGAATATTGCAGTGAAGCATAATTTCGGCATGTAGCAGTGAGGCATAAGTTCAGATTCTGGCAGTGACACACAATTTTGGAATGTGGTGGTGATGTACAATTTCAGAATGTGGCTGCGATGCACCATTTCAGAATGTTGTAGTGATGCATAATTTGGGAATGTGGTGGTTATGCACAATTTCAGAATGTGGTGGTGATGCACAATTTCAGAATGTGGCTGCGATGCACAATTTCAGAATGTTGTAGTGATGCATAATTTGGGAATGTGGTGGTGATGCACAATTTCAGAATGTGGCGGTGATGCACAATTTTGAAATGTGATGATGCACAATTTTGGAATGTGGCAGTGACATACATTTTCAGAATGTGGTGGTGATGCACAGATTTTTATGTAGTGATGATACACAGTTTTGAAATGTGGCAGTGATGCACAGTTCTAAAATGCAGCAGTGATGCATAATTTCGAAATGCAGTGGTGATGCACAGTTTTGGAATGTGACAGTGATGCACAATTTTAGAATGTGCTGGTGATGCAAAATTTTGGACTGTGGTGGTGATGTGCAATTTCAGAATGTGGAGGTGATGCATATTTTTGGAATGCAACAGTGATGCTCAATTTCAGAATGTGGCAGTGATGCTCAGTTTCAGAACGTGGTGGTGACATAATTTCGGAATGTGGCAGTGGTGCATAGTATTGGAATGTGGCAGTGATGCATATTTTTGGAATGTGGCGGTGATGTTCAGTTTTAGAATGTGGTGGTGATGCATAATTTTGGAATGCAGTGTAATGCACAATTTGGGAATATGGCAGTGACAATTTTGAAATGTGACATTGAAACACAGCTTGGCGGGGAAGTGCAATTTTGGAATTTAGCAGGGATGCACCATTTCAGAATGTGGCAGGGATCTACAATTTAGGAATTGAAAAGTGATGTGCAATTTTGGAATGTAGCAGGGATGCATAATTTTAGAATGTGGCTGGGATGCATAATGTTGGAATATGGTGGGGATATGATTCACAATTTTGAAATATGACGCGTGCGTACAATTCTGTAATGTGGCACGGACAAGTAATTTCAGAATAAATGGCGTGTCCTGTCACATTCAGACAGCATGCATTCCCACTATATTCTGAAATTGCCAGTCCCCATCAAATTCCTCGATATGTGTCCTTGTCACATTCTGAGACTGATTGTCCCACCACATTTTGAGATGGCACATTCCTGTCACATTCTGAGATTGCATGCCCCCCCAAACATTTTAAAATTGTGTACCACCTTGACATTCTATGCTTTGGTTTTGTGCTGCATTCCAAAACCACCTTCTGACATGTTCTAAAGTACAGTGCCATGCATCTGAACATTTTGGAAATGCAAGCACTGCAGCCAACCCTATGTAATTTTTTTTGCGCCTCCCTTCTTCCTGACTGACCACTCCTTCGGGTCTCCATTGCCCCTCCCGACTGCCTTCCCCGACTTCCACACCAGCTACCAACCTCATATGGTGGTCCCCCTGGGTAACCCAGTGTATCCCTTTGCCAGACGGGTCCACCTCCTCCGAGGGGGAAGGCACCAGCAGGGGCAACCAGCACCACTTCATTGGCCCTGGGTACTGCTGAGGTGTGTCGGTCATGGGATCGGCAGCAGCGGAGAGCAGAGAGACCATCATCTGGCCAGCCAGGAAGCGTTTCCTGGTTTTCTGTGGGAGTGACATCCTGACATCAAGGCGTACACCGGCGTCTGTCACTCCGCTTGAACATCGAGCCCGGCCATCACTGCTATGCTCTCAGCCTCTGCCAGGAGCCAGCATGCACTGGTGTGCATCCCCACCTCCCCGGAGAAGGAGAGCTGTCCTCGGATGCTCCATCCTTCTCTCCCGCCGCCCTCCAGTGACCTAAGTCCATTCCCGAACCCGGGTCGCTGGTGTCACAGACGGAAATCCAACCACTGTGCTGATGGGCCAGACATGTAATTTTTTTAAAGGATTGTTATAGCTACAGTTTCTTACATTTTGAAGAAACAGGTACTATAAGGTTGCTGACAGGGAAGACTAGAGTGTGAGCTCAGGAGATGACATCATCTGAGGTGCTTCACTGAAACTGGCTTTTTTAAAGAGGTAGTGAAATCAGGGTTACAAAATAGCTCATAACTTTAAAATGAAGTACTGTAGAAACCTAATTTTTGGTATAAGATTTATTGGAGATATGCTTAGTCTAATTCTGCAATGCAGCACTTTTGGCGGGCTTCCCTCTTTAATAACTTTGCAACTGTATGACAGATTTGCCTGAAATTTTGCATGCATAGTGTGGCACCATAGATCTCTGAATCTGGCAAGTTGCATAATGGTCGGCTGAGTGGTTGAGGAGCAACTGTAGATAAGGTGTAGGCAGAAGCAGAGACAACACTTTTAGAGTTTCCAATACCTTCCATTAAGGAGGAGCCATTGACACCTCAGCATCTGAGCTGTAGGCCAGAAGAAATAATTGAAGAATTAGAGAAACTGAATAAAGAGTATGTATATATGCTTGAGGACCTGCATGCCAATAAATTAAGGTTGTCTGGTGATGTACAACAGTTAAGCCAACAACTAGGGAAGACATCTTATGAATGTAGTAGACTTGTAGGCCAGATTCAATTGCTCAAGAAACAGTTAGATGAAAGTAATGAGAAAATATCTGACAATGACTGTGTCTTTGTCAACCTAAATACTGACATTTCTGTTTTAAAAATCTCTGCAGAACAGGAGAAAGAGCAGTGTTCAGCTTTTGAGAGAGAGAAAATGCTGAAATATTAAAAGTTAATCAACAGCTAAAATAGTGGTGTTCAACTTTAGAAAAGGAGAAGCCTGAAATATTGAAGGCTAATGAACAGGTCACTAAGAATTTTGCCAAAAGTGAAAAGAGGTATAAGGAGTTAAAGGAACAATCAGAAAGTAAAGAGGAAGAGTGGGCACAGAGGGAGAAGTACCTATTAGACAAAAGGAAGGAGGGGACCTCTGAACAAAGAAGTATAAACTTGTCACCCCTAAGGTATCTACCCCAAGGAAGTGAACAAGTGGTTTATCCTTCTTGGAATTCCCTCTGTGCAGAATCTGCAAATGGAGCAGGCCCTTACCCACAACACTCACCTCCTCAGTCTAGTTCTGAAGAGGATTTAGAACATAAAGAGATAGTGCAAGAAGAATAAATACATAGAGATAAAGAGATCAGTGTACCAATAGGGACAAACAGAATAGTGAAAAAACCAGATACGCAAACAGAAAAGGGGAGATCTGAAGGTGCAACCTCACAAAATGAATTAAATGAGGATAGCCAATGGAAAGAGTGGTGTACCCTTTTGGAGCATTTCCTCTTTGAATTAGGAAAAGTTAGAGATTTAAAGGCCCAAAAAGGAGATACCAAGAACAGAGGTAAAAATCATGTGAGACTAAGAGCATCTTAGGAATTAGGCCCAGATGACTCCTCCCCTGAAAGGGAATATTCATGTTCAGAAGCGGAATCACATGACAAGTAAAAAAAGAGCTATAGAACTAATCAGAAAAGAGCTTCTGATTCTGAAGATGAGTCATCTGATGGGTCCAGAAGTAATAGAAGGATGTCAGAAATGAAACAGGGGTGGCTGGCCCAGTGGCACTGAGGGTTGAGGCTCTGGACACCACACCAGTGAGCCAGGTTTGGTAACGAGCCCAGGTCATTGGGGGTCAGCCGGGAAGGAGGAAGATTGAGCTTTCTAGTGACTGCTTTCCTTCTCTGGGGAGGGTGAGAAGGGGAACATCAGCTCTGCTGGCTCCTAGACATGGCTGGGGGTCATTGCAGGGGCAGCTTAATGTGGGGATGGCATGGGAGGTGTCTGACATGTGGTGCAAGGGGGCATGCACCACAGCATCATTGATGCCACTGCACGCCCATGCAGGGGGGTAATAAGGGACCTAACCTGTAAAAAAAATCTCCTTGGCATGCTACATGATTGACAGTCTGGCAGCACCACCCTGCTCCAACTCAGGATGCTCCTTCTCGATCTTGACCCCTCAGCTTCCATGGTGTTGATCGTGTACCTACCGTGATGCAGTAGTTGTGTGGACTGGAGGAAGGGGTTGAGCTTAGAGCTTGTGGTGGAGCAGGGCTGTGTGGCTGGCTGGACTGGGGTGAACCATAGGTAACACCCCCCAGCTGCAGAGGGAATAAAATATGTATGAAAAAAATAGAAATGGAATAGGGGTATTTAAAATGAAAGACTGTTACACAAGATTTGAAATTGGTAAAAGAAAGGTACATATCTAAATCTGTGAAAGGAAGCATTGAGTAACAAATTAAAAAATAGAAAGAATGTTTTGAATCTTTGTCCATAACTGATGAGGGAGAACAAAGTTTTGTGATTAGGTGATCTGTCAATGACCCTCGAACTGCGTGGTCAAGAATGTCTAGAGGAAGTAAGAATAAACCTGATAATCTGTACAAGTTCCTGAAGGAGTTTGGTAAATACTGCACTAAAGGGGCGGCCAGGCATGCTGCCTACCAGATGTGGTGTGGCATTGACCAAAGTCCTAGGGAATATTATTGTAGGCTAAAGGATGTGTACTGTACTTTGGAGCTGAAGATCACTCAGACAGTGATTTGGATGACTTTCAAGATGTATATTATTAAGGTTTGCCCCCTGCTATTAGGACACAATTGGCACTTGAGCTTAAAAGAAGGCCCAGGGACAACCACTGGATTTTCAGACAGACAGAACACATCTGAGACTCTGGAAGGGGCGATGATGCTCCTTCACAGAAAAATAGTGTCCCCATTTCCAAGGTCCAAGTGTCTGAGTCAACAACCTTGAATACTTTGACTATAGAAGGGGCTGAGCTACCTACTCCCAAAAGCACGAGGCAAAGAAAGAAAAAGGGTGACAATACTCCACCAGTAAAAGCTGTGGAGGAGCCCAAGGCTGTGCCTGAGTCCACAGTGGTAACCCAATCTATCAATCCTGCCCAAGCTTCCCCTGTTGTGACCACACCACCTGGCCATGAACCACAGTTCTATCAAAGCCCTCAGCAATTCCCACAACCTCAGCCATGCCAAAATCAAGGTCCCTCCTATCCAGGTTATGATCCTGGTAGAGGGTGTGGCCGAGGGTGTGGGAGAGGATATTACACAGGTGGTAGAGATACCTATGGAGGGTGACAAAACTATAATAATGATCAAGGCAGTAACAGGCCCCAAGACAGCGTGCGACCTGGTTCCCCAGTAATGGAGGAAATATATGGAATGAAGGATCATATGGGAGATGTAAAAACACTTCTCCAACATCTAGTCCCATCTTCCCCTCTGCCTTCTGGTTTTCCTGCTCCTGTGCAGAACTCACCTGCAATCTCCAGTGCCAATGGAACCAGTAATAATGGCAATTGACTAGTGCCTTCTTTCCTTCCTAATGCTGCCCAGTTCGATGAAATCACAATTGTTAACAAAGAAAATGAAACTACTATGAAATTGTAAAATAAAAGTGCTAGCTCAGAACATGACCTTTCCCTAGATTAGAAGTATCCTGAGTTACTGCTGCAGGCAGTGTAGAGTGTCACAGTGAACCTGCCATGTTGCCAGGAGTTAAGAAAAACAAGTTCTACCTGGGCAACCTAATCCCTAAAGGGGAGGTGGGGCAGATAGGTTTTACTTTGACATAAATATTAAAAATAGCCTAAGTGATGAAGCTTTGGCTAACTGTGGCAAACTGGTTGATGCAGTGGGTAACACTAAGGTGTTGAAAACCCTCTCTGATGGCTTACAAGCAGTAGGTTAAGGAGGGGGGGACTCAACAGACTCTAGGTAAAGTGTGGCTGAAGTTGAGGTTTGGCAAGATGGAAGTCAACCACCCAGTGTATATCACTGATAGAACTGGGGATGATTTCTTGATTGGGAATGACCTCCTAAAAAGATTTTGGCCTATCATTGACTATTTACATGGAATCCTATGATCACAGGAAAACAGGCCCATTCCATTTGGGAAACATAGAAACATAGAATTTGATGGCAGATAAGAACCGCTTGGCCCACATAGTCTGCCCATTTTCCTACCTAACATAAAAGCTGCAGATCCTAGTTAACCAACAGCTTACTTCCTCCTACCCCCACTAGGACTGCCTTATGTCTGTCCCATGCATTCTTGAATTCAACCACTGTTCTTGACTCCATGACCTCCTCAGGGATGCTGTTCCATGCATCCAAAACCCTTTCCATGAAAAAAAAAACTCCCTCACATTACATCTGGGCTGTCCCCCCTCTATCTTAAAATTGTGCCCCTTTGTTCTTGCACATCTTTTTCTGAAAGATGCTACCCTCTTGGACTTTGTTGATTCCCTTGAGGTACTTGAAAGTTCTATCATGTCCCCTCTCTCCCTTCTTTCCTCAAGGGTATACATATTAAGCTTCTTTAGTCTTTCTTCATATGTCTTCTGGTGCAGACCCTGCACCATTTTGGTTGCCCTCCTCTGGACAGCCTTCACTCTGTCTATGTCTTTGTGGAGATGGGGTCTCCAGAACTGCACACAGTACTCCAGATGGGGTATCACCAACTGTCTGTACAGAGGGATAACAGCTTCTTGTTTTCTACTATTGATGCCTCTCCCTATGCATCCCAGTATGCCCTCAGCCTTCCTTACTGCCTTCTCACATTGCTTTCCCACCTTTCCGTCATCTGATATAATTACCCCCAGGGTCCCTTTCCAGTTTTACTGTTGTCAGTATCTCACCCCCCCTTGTGTACTCTTCCCCTGGGTTTTTGTTTCCCAGGTGCATTACCTTGCACTTCTTTGCATTGAATCTGAGCTGCCATACATTTGACCATTCCGTCAACCTTGCCAAGGCCCTTCTCATTCTTTCCACTCCATCTTTTGTATCAACCCTGTTGCTGATCTTTGTGTCTTCATGTTAACAGACATACTTTTGCTTCCAGTTCCTCTGCAATGTCACTTATAAAAACATTAAAAAGGACCAGTCCCAGTACTGAACCCTGTGGTACCCCACTAGTAGCCCTCCATTCTTCACTCTGGACTCCATTTACTACTACCCTTTGCATCCCATTGTCTAGCCAATTTTTTATCCAGGCTACCATCTTGGGACCCACTCCAAGGCTGGCTAACTTGTGTATTAATCTTTTGTGAGGGACTATATTAAATGTCTTGTTAAAATCTAGGTAGGCCATGTCCACAGCCCCTCCCTGGTCAACTACTTTGGTCACCCAGTCAAAGAAATCTATTAGATTCATCTGACATGACCTTTCCATCATGAATCCATGCTGCCTTTGGTTCTGTACCCCACTGGCCTCTAGGTACTCAACAGTTCTTTCCTTCAGAAGTGATTCCATCATTTTCCCTACCACTGAGGTCAAACTAACTGGTCTGTAGTTTCCTGCCTATCCTGGAAGAGTCTGAAAGTTGCTAAACAATCAGAATAATGTTATCTGGAGAAAAATGATGCAACAATTAAACTAAATTTTGTATGTTCTGATGTACCTAATGTAGCTGTACTAGGTAATCCTGAACATTTGCCTCCATGGAGAAGTAGCGCTTACATGGTTTGTCTGTCAAAGCATGATGTGATAAAGTCTGAGGTTAATGCAGGAGGCCTCACTTTCTTCACCAAGGAAGTGAACCCTGTTATCCCAGAGACACGTCCTGCAACTGACACAGAGACATTGGATTCTGAGTACCCAACCTCCTTTGAGGATGGTGAAAATGAATTACTGCCATTAAATCATGGGTCATTGCTCTGCAATATAAGGACAGGGGAAGGCAGATTAAAGGGGCCTATCAAAGCAAAGAGTTACAGACTGTAAATTCTGTGTTTTGCTTAGGTTATGAGCACTGTTTAATTAGTGAACTGTTTTACAAGATGCTAAAGAGGCGGAGGCATGGTTTAACATATCTAAAGAAACAGGAGTGGTTAGAGAATGTACCATACCAGAAAACTAGCATGAGGAGCATAAGTATCTGTGCTTTGAACCTCCAGATAGGGAAAAAGGAACTACAACACCCTGTAAAGGTAGTACAAGGCCTAGAATCTCCAATGCACCTTGGGCTAGACATCCTTGTATGACTGGGTGTGTATATTGACCTAGTCAATGATGTTCTTTGGTCACGAAAAAGGTGGAACCGTTATCCAATTAAAGTGACACCTCAGGCCTTGAGGTCTGGACAAACTATTACTGAAGTGTGCCAGGTGGAGAATGAGTTCACTACAACAATTCAAGGTAATGTCAAGGATTTCTCTCTTAGAGTTAATGTTAAGAAAGGCCAAGAAATGCCTGATGAGAATGCACTCTTTGTGCCTGACAAGTAACAGTGACACGAGTTTAAAACTCCACTCCACACTTTGCTTGGACATGAGCAGCAGAGTAATGGTCCTTTTGGTAAATAACCCAATGTAGGAGCTAATTGTGAGTTAGGAGTAGTGATAGGGAATCCTTTTATGATTTGGAGTTAGTTGTTCCAGTTATTGGGGAGTTACCAGAATACATTGATTAGATTGAAACAGATGGAGAATTTAGGTTTATACCAAATGGTTTAATTGTTTTGTAAGACATGTGTCCAGTAGATAAGGAAGAAATACAGGCATGTAAAGCTGAAAAGGATTACCTTGTACTGTCAACTATGGTTAATAAAACAGAACAATTTAAAGAGGTCCATGCAATTGATGCTGAAAATGTTTCTGAGATAATAGAAGACAAGGTAGAAATAGATAAAAAATGTACCTTTCCCTGATTTGAAAGAACAAGCTGAGCAAGCTATACAGAATTGTAATTGTGAAACAGAAGTAGAAAAAGAAAAGGTTTGTGGAATGTGCCTTTAATTTATGGACATGTTCACAAAAGGTGCTCATGATTGTGGGGTAATTGACCTCCTTGTTACTAGGGTACCTACCGACCCTAGTAAAGATCCACTTTATGTACGTCAGAACATAATACCACTAGCATCTTATGAGCATATATAAGAGATACTAGATACCTTGATGGAGTGAGGAATTATAAGACAGGTGAACTCTATTTTTAATTCCCCTATCTGGCCTTAAAACCTACAGGAAAGTGGAGGCTCACTATTGACTATAGAAAGTTAATCCAACAGGTACCTTTATCTCATTGGCGCATGGTATATTTTATTTATTTAGTTTTTGTTGACCGGGTAAGTGCACTAGACAAATCCAATATTAGACAACACTAGACAAGTCCAATATTTGGACCAAAGTTTGGCCAAAGTTCAGGGTACCAAATATTTCACTATCCTAGCTATAGCAAATGGATTTTGGACATTAAAAGTAGATCCAAAAGATCAATATAAATTGGCTTTTACCTTTAGAAGGAGACAATGAACATGGAACAGGTGTTCTTTTGGGTACTTAAATTCACCAGCAGATTTCAATATCTTTCAGCACAAGGCCATGCCTGATGCTGACGGTAGAGGGAATCTGGTTTACGCGGATGATGTACTAATCAAAAGCAACACTTTTGAGGAACACCTAGCTGAAGTAGCCTATGTGTTAAACCAGCTGAAAGCCTCTAGTGCCAAGTTGTCCTTACCAAAGGGGCAATGGTTCAAAAATCGGGTAAACTATCTTGGGCATGAAGTTGGTCTTGATGGGCCACACTCTCAGTATACCAAAGTTGTGGCAGTCCAGAAAATTGGTCCACCTAAAACTTTAAAGGAGTTACACAGTTTCCTAGACAGTTTATCCACGACTATGCTGAAATTGCTTATCCCCTCACCGGGTTACTGAAAAAGTCAGAACCCTGGGTGTTGGGGGAGGGGGAGCAAGAGAAAGCCATGCAAGCTTTGAAGGATAGTCTAAGTCAAGCAATGTGCCTTGCTTACCCACAAATGGAGAAGGAATTTTATCTAGAGACAGTACATATTAGTAGCAGCATCAGTGAGGTGTTACTGTATACCACAAACATGATTCAGACAAACGTGTTATTACTTATGTGAGTAAAACTTTAAGTGATGTTGAGAAAAAGTTTTCAGTCTGTGAAAAGGCATTGTTTTCCACCATATGGGCAGTATAATAGTTCAGAAACTACATTTGTGGTAAGAAAGTTGTTGTAGAGACTGGTCACCAACCCCTTATGTTTCTGGGGAGCCAGAAACTTAAGGATTATAATGTGCCTAGCAGCAGAATTGTGGCCTGCACCTTAGCACTCCAGGGCCAACCCCTAGAGGTTAGGTATGCACAAAACAAAACAAATACAGTGGCTCAAGGGTTAGCAGACCAGGAGATGCATAATTGTGCTGTAGATGAACATCCAGTACCAGAGCCTGAGCTATCTCCTGAATTGGAAACGATATACAAACATAACAGACACCACCATTATGATGAGAATGTGTGTGAGAATTTGCCTAGAGCCTGCTTTAATGGTTGTTCATTCCAGCAAGGTGAAGACAGGAGTTCTGGTTTAGGAGTGGTATGGCAGGATAATATACCTTGTACGCCTATCAAATGCAAGCTTGGTCCTAAGATAAAACCAATATGCAGAACTGGCAGCCACCTATGTAGTGGTACAGACTGTAGTAGAAAATAAGTTACAGGACATTGTAATTTGTACCAACTCTGATTATGCAAGAGAAGCCGTATGAGGAGAGACTAAAGGAGCTTAATATGTATACCTTTGAGGAAAGAAGGGAGAGGGGGGACATGACAGAAACTTTTAAGTACCCCAGTGAAATCAACAAAGTCCAAGAAGGTAGTATCTTTCAGAAAAAGAGAAGTGCAAGAACAAGGGACACAATTTAAAGATAGAGGGGACAGTTCAGGGTAATGTAAAAGTATTTTTCACAGAGAGGGTAGTGGATGCATGGAACAGCCTTCCTGAGGAGGTTGTGGGGTCTAAAACTGTGGGAGGATTCAAGAATGCATGGGATACACATAAGGCAATTCTTGTGGGGGGTAGGAAGAAATAGGCTGTTGGTTAACTAGGATCTGCGTCCTATCCTGTAGGTAGGGAAATGGGCAGACCAGGTGGGCCAAGCGGTTCTTATCTGCCATGAAAGTCTATGTTTCTATATTTGGCAGGACTTTCTTGCACATTTACCAGGGTGGAAGGTGAATGGTATGATCAGTTCAAGAGGCAGTAAGGTGATGCATGCAGACCTTTTCCTAGCCTTAGATCAGTTGGTTCAGGAACATAACTTGGTTGTTTATTGGAAAAAGGTAAAAGGACTCTCAAAAATTCAGGGACCAGACAAGAGGGGAAATAAGCTAGCAGAGGCTCTGGCTAGGGAGGGTGCTTTAAATGGAGAAGAATGGAACTTTGTTCCTCCTGTCCAAGCTAATGTGGATGTGGTTACCTGCAGATAAAATCAACAGAAACATGAAAAGAAGATCTTACAATTATATGGTGAGAAACCTGACTTTGATTTAGTGAAAATGCAACAAGAGGATGATGGATAGGAAAGTTTTATTGTTTCATCAAGGATCCCACTGAAAACAGGATTTCTGACAGTGACCTACAGAATAGCAGTGACCTGACAGCCATGTATAGCCAAAAGGATAAATTCCAGTTAAGGAATGATGTCTTGGTAAGAGTTGGTAAAAACCTGATTGAGGTCCAATGGGTGGTTCCTCTAGGCCACAATGATATTATGTTATGACATGCTCATGATGAACCATCAGGAGCACATAGGGGGAAAGAAGAACTTATGAAACCTTTAAAGAGATAGTCTACTGGCCCTATATGTACAGTGATGTTGCAGGGTATGTGCAAGGGTGCATAAAATGCATAAAATGTTGCATGTTCCAACCAGCTACTCCAAGACATAGGGCACCACTACAGTCAAAAGGGATCGCCATGCCTTAGTCAGACATCCAGATTGACTGACTTGGCCCTGTTACCAGATCTTCAAGGGGTAACCAATACCTTTTGACAGCTACTTGTCTGTTCATGAAATGGGTTGAGTGTATACCTGCTCTAAATAACATAGCCAAAACCACAGTTTTCTTATTAATAAACCACATGTTTAGTTGCTGGGGATTACCCCTGAGAGTAGAATCTGATAAAGGTCCTCATTTCGTAGGATACATAGATACATAGACAGTGTCGGCAGATAAGGGCCTATGGCCCACCTAGTCTGCCCATTTGAGCTTGTAAGTTCAGTTTGTTTTCCTAGAAGTCTATTTCCCCTTACCCCTGACCTCTAGAATTCCTTTATGTCTATCCCATGCATTCTTAAATCCGTGATTGTTTCAGCCCCCACCACTTCCTCTGGCAGGGTGTTCCACTTGTCCACCACCCGTTCTGTGAAGAAATTCTTCTCATGTTTCCTCTGAATCGTCCTCCTCCAACTTCATCCCATGCCTCTAGTCCTGAAACATCTTTTCGCTTAAAATTGTGTTTTCCTGCACCCTGTTCCTCCCTGTAAGATACTTGTATGTCTCTATCATACCTCTCTCTCCCTCCTCTCCTCCAGGGAGTACATGTTCAGTTCCTTCAACCTGTCTTCATAGGACTTGTGATGCAACCCATGCACCATCTTTGTTGCCCTCCTCTGAACCTTCTCTACCCTGTCTATGTCCTTACATAGCTATGGTCTCCAGAACTGTACACTGTACTCCAGGTGGGGCCTCACTAGTGTCTTGTATAGCGGAATTTAGGAGAGATAATAGAAAATGTGTGGAAAATCCAGGGGGTACAGTACAGAGGAATCTAAATGTGTCCCACCATCCACAATCATCTGGACAGGTGGAACATGCTAATCAAACAATTGTGTATATACTGAAGAAATATATCAGTTCTTCAGGAAAAGATTGGGATATGAAGTTACCACTAGTATTAATGGCCATATGGGCCACTCTTAATAAGTCTACAGGCGTAACTCCTTTTGCAATGATGACAGGAAAACAGTTGGTGATACCTTTACATCTCCTGTATACTACAGGAAATATAAATTCAGTGTGCGCCACTACAGCACACTAATATGTAACCCATTTAAAACAGCATTTGCAAGAAACCTTTGCATTTGCTCAAATGAACCTAGAGAAAAGCGTAGAGGCCTCTAAGTACTATTATGACAGGAAAACTAATCTAAAAGAGTATCAAATTGGTGATAAAGTATTTTAGTTTAACTGCAGTAGAGATAAAGCTAAGGTCAAAAATTTCTTCCAAGTTGGCAATGACCCTTTGTGATCACTGACAAAATGTCACCCGCAGCATACCAAATTGAACTAAAAAACACTGGTGAGATAGTACCTAAATGAGTTCATATTAATCTGTTGAGGCAATATCTTGAATGCAAAAAAAAAAAGGATATTCTGAGTCAGTCTAAAAGTAGTGATCAGGAACTAGAGTCCAGTAAAAATGTTAATTGTAATACTGTTCTTTGAAACTGATGAGTAAAAGAGAATATGTTGTATTTGTAAAATGTTTAACAATGTAAAAGGTTGTTACATTATTTAAAACTGCACAGTTGTAATAATGTTTAGTCATGTTTATTCATGTAGTGCTGTACATATTTTTATGCCAAAAATTACATCTCCAATGATGTCATCTATTGATGTCACATCTTATGATGTCACATCCAATGATGTCATATGTGGTGATGTCATACGTTACATGATGATGCAACTTTATGTTTTATGGTTAATTTTCCTTGCAATTCTTAAACTATATACCCATATAGTAGGACTGTAGTTTTGAATTACAAAATGCAATTTTGGGGTGCATTTTTAATTCAAAAGGGGAAATGTAGGAACAAAACTAATTTAATTAAAAATATGTTATTATTATAAGTTTTATTATCCTATTCTTATTAATCATTGATTACTATTTTTTATTCTTCATCAGGATCTAATTGTAAGGCATAATACACAAAAAAATCTGGTTAAAATTAGTGCCTTCATGAAAAACATTGCTTCAGAGTTAAGAAAAACATGCTTCTGTGGTTTAAATTTCCAAGTGCCCTCCATCTGGCTGATAAAGGGGATACTGCATTGAATTGATAGTGTAATACTAAGGAGGACTATCTGCAGTATTAGTCCAGAGCCAGGGGCCCTGCATTCTTGAAGAGCCAAAGGTTATAATGCTCTAGCAACCAAAAGATAAGAAAGAGATGTTACTATGTAGCTTGACCGGTGGTATACTACATCTGAACTCCAGGCTGAAATAAGAGAGACACTCATAAATACCTCTTTTAAAAGGAGTACCATTCACTACAATGGAAATGAGAAACTTTTACCAATTGAAAAGAGGTGTAAAGTCCCAGTATCGCCAAACTCAGACACCCAATAAAAGCTGCAGAGATCTCTTGGGAGACTGAATATCAGCTCTGCTTACTATTTACAAAACTCTGTAGCTCTCAAACTATCAAAAATAAACAAGCAAGCTTGGTTTCAAAAGCAAGTTGACCTTACAACCTTTCTAATGATGTGAGTGTTGATTGAATACCTGTTTGTAGGGTCTAGTCACTTCATGTTAAAGAATTCTTAATGAACTCCAAGCTGCATGATGTCACACTTCATTAGACACAAAGAAAACCATGTGCATGCAGAGAAATCTTATGTTTAAAACTTTCCTGAAAGAATTTTATGAACAAATCTTATATTATTCTGTAGGTTGGAATATTTAAAGATGAACTATCACTTTGTTTTAAAAGATTTTAATAAAAACATGAAGTTATAGCCTTTATTAGCCTAATTTAGGAAATATAGGTCCTAGAGACATAACATATATATCAAAACACTCAATTCAATTACAGAAATCCAACAATGTTGGTATAAACATTATATTGTTTTGCATTAAGAAGTTATAAAAGAAAATTAATTTCATTGATAAAAGTAGATCTGGAACCAGTGGGATATCCTTAGACTGGTAATAAATGTCATCCTATATCATCTGCAAGGACCAATCAGAGTTTGGTGTTGATGTCACCCGACATACAAACTTATAGGCAAATTAGGCTGAGCCCACTTCAGAACTGCCTGATCCTTGGTGACGTAAGGACCTCACATTGTTTGGACTCAAAAATCTGGTTAACTTGGACTTTTACTAGGCCGAAAGACTGACGTCATGTCTGCTTGGGACCAGCATTTGAGTTATGCCATTGTCTCCACCAGTAGGTGCTAAGGACAAGCTTGAAACTCTGCACAATATTGCAATGAGGTCCAGCTGCTTGTTACAAGAAACACATTTTTCCAATATTGGACAGAGCAAAGAATATGGTTTACCCTGGACATTTTGACTGATACAGTGTTTTAAGTTTCTGCTCAAGCCAACATCCTGAGGCCAAGTGGATATGAATTAAAACAGAAAACACCACAGATCCAGCTGCTAACCAAAAGACTTTGCCATCCCTAAAGCAACCTTTTTCTGCAAACAAGTGCAGTTGGGAAGAGCTTATCATTGTGCCTTGAACTGTCAGTACTTAACTACTTGATTTTTCCTGCCAAATCTTGATAAGTGACTTTTGATGATTCATGATGTCAAGCAAGGAGGGTCCAGCCTGCAGTGCTTCATTGATGTCCAAATATTCTACAGTCCAAGATTAAAGGGTGAATCAGGGGAAAGACAAAGGACTACAGCCAAGCCAAGCCACTAAAGGACTTTTATTATCCAAAATCTCACATTCTCACCAAGATTTGGAAAGTTAAAAAGGAAAATACCAAATTTATAGATAACCAGAAATGTAAGTATTCTTCTAGTTATTTTAATTAATAATATCTTAATATTTCAGTTTGGCTATTTAGGGTGATAACATAGTGAACTTAACTTTTAATTACAAATCTTTCCAATTGTTTTAACCAGGTGAGAAATACTAAGATGAAAGCTTGTTTACATGTGTAACCTTGGGTATATAGGTTAAGAAACTCATATAAAAGAATACATTTTGCATGCTATGAAGCTTTGAAATAAGTCTTATACAGAAATATAATCTGATACACTGATGTGATGAGTTTGCATGTTGTTATACATGGAGGTTATGCTGAATACTAAGTATGCTGAAAGCCTAGTATATAGCTAATGCCATTTATGTTGAATATTGCTTAATCATTTGCATTGTTTATTTGCTGAAATTTGTTTTATTTGTTTTATTTGTGGTTTGTTTGATTTTCTGAAACCTTTGTTGTTTATGTTTACAGTGTTTTTACATTACTTTTATTATGCTTGATATTTATGCAAATTAGGAATATTTAGAATTACTGTACAGGTGTTAAATATATATATTTTTCATATTGCTTAGTGTGGAGGAAGTGTTTTTATCATTATATTGAACCCGGAGAACAGGGATAATATCATATTTGAATTTTATAATTATTTTTGGGAATTTTTGAAAACTTTTTGTTAGTAAGGCCAAAGGTAAATCCAAGTGCTGTATTACAAAAGTGATATTATAACCATTGTTTCAAGAGGGGTACAGTCCTGCTCTCAAGAACCATGATGTGCCGGTGCCATCCCCATGCAAACCAAGATGCCTGAATGGGAAGGTGATCCAGAAATGCACCCCAGTATGACAAGCTGGCTTTGGTTGTCAGAATCAGCTCTGGGGGGACTTTCAAGGGGAACTTCTTGCTTAGGTTATCTAAACTCTCCCACCAACTCAAGGACTGTCAGTGGGGTGGAGAAACTAGGATCCTGGCTTGATAGTTATCCGAGGTTAGGTTCCAGACAGCCAGCAACTCAGTCTGAAGGGGTCAAATATGTAAGTGAGCCCACAGGATTAGTTCTGTTGTTGCTGTCATGAAACCTATAAACTGCAGCAACTCTGAAATGTAGCTGATGATTGGCTGCTTAGCAACAGAGACTCCAGTCTCAAGGTCTCCTTATTGGGTGCCAATAGGAAGACCTTCCCCTTGTCCATCCTGAAAACCACTGTCACATGCTCCAGGGTCTGAGATAGGCTGATAGAGCTCTTCTCTGGATTGACTACCTGTGGGAATCCAAAAACTCCACGGTCCTGGCCACTGATTCTCTTGCCACTTTGGCAGAAGGCATTCGAATGAGCAAGTCATCCAGGTAAGGGTGGACATGATGTCCCTCCTGCAAAAGTTGTGCTATTAAAACTATAAACACCTTTGAGAACACTCTTGGGGCTGTTGCCAGCCCAAAGAGAAACAGCCTGTACTGGAGGTGTTACCCCTGGACCGAGAACCTGAGGAATGTCTGATGAGACTGCCAAATAGGAATGTGGAGATATGCATCCCTCAGATCTATGAATGCTAAATAATCCTCCAGTTGAACAGCCTGGATGATTTACTGTAAGGATTCTATCTTGAGGGTCATGTAGTGAATAAACTTGTTTAGGTGTTTCAGGTCCAGAATAGGTCTGAAATCACCCAACTTTTCTTGAGAACCACAAAATAAATCCAGAAAAATCTCTGGCCTTGTTCATTGGGAGGCACTGAAACAATCATCTCAGTCAGCTTGAAGTGATCTAACCTCTGAGATAGTGCTTGTCTCTTTACTTGGTCCTTTAGTATGGGGGACAGCAGAAAACATCCCTTTGAATAAATGGCTGTAAACTATGTTGTGAAGCCTAATGCTAGAATCTCAAGGACCCAAGCATCTGACATTATCTGGGCCTATCTTGTGTAAAAATTCCACAGTCTTCCACCAAGGGAAGGGGACAGAGATGGGCTGTGTACCTTCATTGTGATGTATTATCTCTTTACCCTGGACCTCCATTACGTTTTTGAGCAAAGGCATCTCTGCCACTCTTTACCTTGAACCTAGAGTAGGATCCTTTACTCATCTGGTTGCTAAAGTTTTGAAAAGGATGAAAACACCTTCAATACTGCCTCCTTAGCATTTTTAAGTGGAGTTGGCCATTTGCTGTTACTTTGCTGTTGTTTTGATCAAAAGATGTCCATTTGTATCGTGAATATCTTTCAAAATGTCATCCAGGCATGATCCAAATAACAAGCTTCCCTGAATGACTAAATTAAACAGCTTGTCCTTTGACGCCTGGTCCACAACCCAATGCCATAGCCATATACCTCACATGGCAGACACAATGTGATAAGTAGATCAAGTTGACATTTGTAAGTTCTCCACTGTGGCATCCCCTTGAAAAGAGGAGGCCATGGATACCAGCTGAAAAATGTTCACTGCCTCAGAATCAGGAGGAATGAAACTACCCAGTATCATAACCCACAAGTTTAATGGTCTGGTCACAATAAAGGATGAATATGAGGTGCAGAGATTTGCTTTGTTGGAGGTGAAGGCTCTTCTGCATGAAGCATCCACTCGCTTGTTGTGCATATCCACTAGAGCCAGAGATCCCTCATTTGGGATAGTCATATGCCTTATGGAGTTATGTACATCCTTCTCAGCCAGGGGTGGAGTTTCCCACTTGGGATAGTTTCTTCCATAAAAGAGAACTACCATACCCTGGGTTTAGGCAGTTATTTCCTCTGGTCTGCACCTGCCCATTCTTCTTCAATAATCTGGTCACAGGGAACAAAGTTTGGAAAACACTTTGGAGTAGAGGAGGATGCAGACAGGATAGTAATAATAATAATAATAATAATAATCTTTATTTAAATAGCACCTTTCCAATGTCAAGGCACTTATCAATAAGACAAATAGATCAATAAAATAAATGGATCAATAAAATACCCAATATTCAGAATGATTACACAAGTAAAAACAATTAGTCAGAGTATAATTTGTGCTGTGCCAGATGTGTGTTTTCAGTGCCTTCTTAAATCTCTCCACGGTCGTGCACTCACGTATCTGATGGGGTAGAGAATTCCGTGGTCAGGGGACCATGTACATAAATGAATGGGCCCCAGATGACTGAAGACTCTTGCTGGGAATCTCTAGCAATCCCTCATCAGTTGAGTGGAATGGTCATCAGGGTGAATAAGGAACCAAGAGCTGTTTCAGATAGTCCAGGCCCTGTCTGTGTAGGGCCTTGTAGGTCAGAAGTCCAACCTTGAAGGTGATCCGCCACTGAATCGGCAGCCAGTGCAGTAAGTGCAGTCCTGGTGTGATGTGACATGCATGCAGGGTTCCCACCAACAACTGGGTGCAGCATTCTGTACTAGATGCAAGCGGTGGATATCAACCATGGGAAGCTGTAGATAAAGGGAGTTGCAGTAGTCAAGGCACGAGATCACAAAGGCATAGACCAGTGTTGGAAGGTTGCCAGAAGGAACAAGGTGCTTAACCCTGGTGATGTTCCTCAGATGATAGAAAGAGGACTTGATGAGTGCCGACACCTGTGAACGCAGAGTCAGCCCATCATCAAGAATCACCCCTAGGTTTCACACCCATTCAGAGGTAAGAAGCTGGATGACCCCCCTCAAAAAGTCCAGAGGATTGACCAGCCCTCATCCTATCTGTCCGGTGACCAGGGTCCACCACCATCACCTCAGTCTTACCAGAATTCAACTTTAACTTGCTGGAGCTCATCCAGTCCTGTATTTTAGTGAGGCAGTTGTTAACTACCTAGCATTCACTATCCTGGTCAGGTGCAAAAGACAGGTAAAGCTGGGTATCATCTACATAGAAGTGAAACCTCAGCCTATACTGTCTTACAATGTCTCTGATGGGCAGCATATATACCGCAAACATCATGGGGTAAAATACTGAGCCCTGGGAGACCCCACATGGCAGACATACTGGCTCAGAGGAAGAAATCCCCTAAACCACCCTCTGAGTTCTTCCAGTGAGGTAGGACTTAAACCATCTGAGAACTGTACCAGACAGGCCACAGATTAACCTCAGGTGCTCGAGAAGTACCCCATGGTCCACAGTATCAAAAGCTTAAGAGAGATCAAGAAGGACCAAGATGGAATGGCCCTTCTGATCTCTTGCCATCAGGAGATCATTGAGCACCTGAACCACGGCAGTTTCGGTACTATGCCTCTTACGAAAACTAGACTGGAGATGTTTGCAGATGTCATGGATGGTCAACTGGTGTTCCAGTTGCAGCACCACAACTTTCTTCATCACCTTCCCAACAAAGGGAAGGTTAGAGACTGGTCTGTAGTTTGCAAGGCAGTTTGGATCCAGAGCAGCTTTCTTCAGGAGAGGTGTCATCACTGTCTCCTTCAGGGAGCAAGGAAACTCACCAGATGCTAAAGAGCACCAAACTATCATTGCAAGGACCGGGCCAATGATATCACAAAAACCCATAATTAGGGAAGTTGGGCTCAGATCTGAACCACAGCACATTGGGAACATACTCTGGGCAATCCATACAATCACCACGATTTCCAACCGGTTGAAGGAACTCCAGTCAAACCGAAGAGAAATGACCATACACTGACCGCTATCAGCTCCCATAGAGTGTGCTGGTTGGATCTCCGCCCTGATACTGGTCACTTTATTCACAAAGAACTGAGTGAGCTCCTCACACTCAACCTCTGAAAAGGCTCTTTGGACATGGAGACAGGTTGGGTTGCACAACCTGTCTACAGTTTAAAAGATATGAGCTGGTCGATTCTGAGCAGCAGCAATCTCCACGGACAGGAACTCTGCCTTCTTACAGGAGATTGCTGATTGATAGGCTTGATAATGTTCCATCAATCTAAGGCAGTCAGCCTCTAGGGTGGATTTCTGTCAGCAAAGCTCAAACCTTTATCCAAGTCACCATAGTTCCTTCAAGGTCCCGTCAAACCACGGGGACCGAGGGTGAAGGGAGAGAAGATGAAAATGGATGGGAGCAACAGAGTCCAGGGCCACAGTTATGCCCTTATTATAGTCCTGAACCAGGCTCTCTTGACTCCCACTTGCCACCAGAATTCCCAATAGGTCCAACACTGCTGATAGGCCATTGGGATTCACATCCCACAAAGGGCGGTATCTGACCGTCTCCACAGGGGCAGGCCTATGTGGAGGGGCACCATCCAACTGGTTCCACCACCAAGTCAGAGATTTTGATCCCCAGGAGGAAGACCAAGTCAAAAAAGTGACCAAACTTATGGGTAGCAGAAGCAATCACCTTTGTAAACCCCATCAATATCATCAACTGGAGGAAGTTCAGTCCATATTGCGAGAGTTCAGTGTTGACCCAGGCATTAAAGTCACCCAGTACCAACAACCTGGATGACTCAAATGCCATGTCAACCAAGAAGTCTACTACTTCCTGAAGGAACCACTTCTCATCCCTGGGTGGACAGTAGATGAGAGCGATCCTACAGCCTACACCTGCAACCATGGTACACTCAAATGAATCAGCCTCCTCAACTAGCACACTTGTAAGGTCCAGTTCCCTCTTGAAACAGATAGCAACCCCCCCATGGTCCATTCTCAAGCAGTGTATCACCGAGTACCCGGCAGGAACAGCAGCCTCCAATATGGAGCCAGCATTATCATCCAGCCAGGTCTCAGTGATGCAAGCCAGATCAGCTGTCCCAACAAGATCTGCAGTTATTGCAGTCTTGTTCTTAATAGATCTGCCATTGCATAACACTGCTCCAGTTGGACGGGATTCCGGGCCACCCGGGCAACCTGTCCACCATTAGTGGAAGCATTGGGTATGGAAACCAGACATGGAGAACCACATTCCACAATCCATTTCACCTAAGGGCATCTCCTGGGCCTCACTACCCCAATATGAGCATCCCGTTCATTCACTCTCCAAAGTTCGCAACCCCTGACCGAACCCCTCCCCCTGTGAGCAATTTCTAATGCTTTACAACAATGATATACTGTAGACTGCGGGGGG
Organism: Neoceratodus forsteri; assembly: GCA_016271365.2. NCBI lineage: Eukaryota > Metazoa > Chordata > Ceratodontiformes > Ceratodontidae > Neoceratodus > Neoceratodus forsteri. The sequence goes on along the minus strand of CM028134.1, from coordinate 309,384,641 downwards.
GGCAATAAATGGGTGGAGGTCACAAACTTTGGAGGGTGAATAGCACACGACCGGGTCTGCAATCCACCCATACATCTGGAATCCCAAATCTTTCTGCACACACCTAGAAACCTAAAACACTTAAGAACACAGTTGCAAAAATAACCAGAAAATCTAATTTTCGTAACAAATTCAAACATCCTTCCACTGTCTCTCATAGAGTGGAGGCAGCTTTAACACAACAAAACCCACACTTTAAACAAACAAATACCACCCCAATACACCCCCAAAAATACTATCCCAAGAAAAACAATCCTCCACTTTTTCTCACAAAGCAGGGAGCAGGGGACAAAAAAAGACAGCACAATATAAAACCTATAAAACACCAATCTCTCACTGACTGGAAGCAAATGTTAAACAAATAAATAAACAAATTAAAATAAACAATATAAATACAAACAGTCACAGGGATAAACAAAGCAATGTTTTGGAGCTTCAGCTATTAAAGCAGTCACCAATGTCACTAATAGTATCACTGAGGAATAATGAATTTAGGGAGCTCCCACCGCCATGAAATAATGTCCAGTATGGCTTGTCCACACTACCTCTCATATAGGTGGACAACTTCCAGAAACTTAAATACAAAAATATGGAATTAGGCACTCTCACTGCTAGATGAAACAAGGACTAAATAGAAATAAAAATGAATGATCTGACCATATCCATTTGTGAGGCCCCAAGAAGCCCCTTGTACCTCCTGGCAAACATACTCTTCTTCCAGGGTTCATATTGATTGCAGGCTGGGAAAGGGTCAAACTACTCCATCCTGGAATGCCACCACTAGAGATCTCATGGCAGAGACTTTGGCCCCCAAACTATGCCAGCCCACCAGCCGACACACCTGAGAGGCCTAGGAGAATCTCGGGGCCCCTGCCAGCTCTCTAGATGGCCCACATCCTGGTCTCCCATCTGGCCATGATCCAGCGACTCCTGCCACCAGGATAGAGATGAACCCCCTCCCTTAATCCAGTAATCAGCCCCTCAGGCAACCAGTCCACACTTCATGCTCCTCCGGCAGTCACCGGCAAATGTTCTGGCTTCTTTCCAGCAGGAATCCGGCCCCCACCAGTCCGACTCGGAGACCTCAAACAATACTCATGTTCCCAGGTGGGCTGCTCTCCCAAACACCGACAGCACCTCTTCCAGATGGCTCCAGCAGTCAGCTCCGCCAGTTCAACAGTCCAAAAGCCACCAACCACCAACCACCAACAATCCAGTAGGTGCAGGCAAATTCATGTTCATAGAGTAAATCTGGAGTGCTCAAAACTAAACCAAATAGGTGGCAATAGTTCTTACGGCTACCAGTTGCTAAACATTCAACCGCAAACACACCTAACCTAAATACTTCACTGATAATCCCTGTCTAACTACACTAAAATATAAACTCAGCAAAAATTTTCAAAACACAGAAATACAAATAAATAAAAGTTAAAATACAGCATTCAGCAGCATTCAGCAAAGAGCTCTCAGGCAGCTAGCCCACCGTGGCTGCTGCCATGATGTTAAAGGTACACTTCTGAGGCCTCCATGGATTGTACCTCCTTCAGCTGTAATGTCCTCCAAGCCTCAGTTGTCAGATCAGACAGAGATTTGGTATCGAACAGGGGAGGGATTGGAATCCTCCTTTTCCACTCTGTCCACTCCCCTTCCTCCTCCTCATCAGAGGGTTTATTCTCATCATCAAGTAAGACTTTTGGGTCAGGAATTTCCCCACGATCCCCAGTAGTCTCCTTCTGACCCTCTAGATGGTCAAGGTCAGGGTTTGCCTGCAGATCAAGATTAGTAGACTTGTCCTGCTCTGGCACACTTGGATGTGCCTGTGTGGGCCCTCTCTCCACCACCTGAAGGGCCTGGCTTGGGGTCGAGGGTGTCAAAAGAGATGTCTTGCAGAACATTAGGGCTCAAAAACACACCAAAGAGCAGCAACAAAAATGTATGCTGTTCTGCTTTGCCACTGCCAGCCAGTTTTCCAGGTGCATCCCACCCCCCCCCCTCCCAGCTCGGGGTTTTGACTGGGGAACTGGAGAGACATATTAGATTGAGTAATACAATGAGAGCACTAGGAGACCAACGCACAGTACAGCTCTTGACTTCAAGTGTATTAACAACTAATATGTATGGTATGCTATTACCTTTTTCTTGTATAAATATCCCTTGACAAGAAAACCTAAATAATTGTATTGCAGGTGGATCTTGAAACACGGGTGCTTTACCACCAGTGGTTTGTTTAATTTTCAGCTCACACATAATATATTTTTAGACTGTGTTTTCCCCCAGGAAGCTAGTATATGTTCTCCATACAGTACCGATTCTCATAAAAATGATACTAAAGATAAAAGCAATTCATGTTTCTTCCTTCTAGCTATATATCTGCAACTGTAGCTTACTCATGCAAGTACAGTATAAAAAAATTTGTATCTCAATTGCTTGCTTGCTTAACTAGACTCATGCACATATAAATACTTTTGACTATTTTATGTGCTGAAAACATGCATGCAGTTTCAATATCTTGAAATATAGCTTTTTACAGCGTTGTGTTTGTCCTTTGAAGATTTAAATCCTACACTTAAGCTCACAGCACAGCTTTGACAACCACAGGATTACAAAACTCTTAAGTGTTTTTCATTCTTTTCTGAAGTCCAAACATAATTTTACAGCTTTTAAAACATAGTATACAGTCTTTCCTTCCATAGACATAGACATGTCTTATTGCAGCTGCCCAGCTGAGTCTTCTTTGCAACCAATAGCAGTACCTTAGTTATCATACATCCTGTGTGGCCTTTCCGTGCTGCCACCCCATTTTTGTAGTTCTATCATCTCATTTCTAGTTTGGCCTTTTTCATATTTGAGAAACGACTGAGTCATTAATCCTCACCATTTCACACTTAATCCAGGTGGACAAATAATGCACTAAACCCCCTGTAGAAACTGAAGTTTATTTACATTTAGACAGGCTAAGTCACTAGGCGTGAATCTGTTTTCAGGGGTGTCCTGTAAGGCACATTATGTTACAAAGTTTCATAAATAATCAATAAACAAATTAAAACACAAAATTAATAACAGTAACATAAAAACAGATTCCATGCAGAAACAACTGTCTTACAACTGTGAAGTGTGTCTATATTTTGCAATTTTGGTGGAAGCGAGTTCCAAGTAACAGCAACAATGTATTCAAAGGTCATTTGTCCATATCTGTTTCTTGTCTTATAGATGTGTAAGTAACTTCTCAGAAAGAATAAGTGGGTGATTCTGTAGTTATTCTTTTGAAAAGGCACCATGCAGCAAAGCCTTTCATACATTTGAAAACAAAGTTGCACAGGAGTCTCTGCCACCTACTCTCAAGGGACGTCCAGTCCAATTGAAGTAGTAATGAACAATGAGGAAACATAGAAGGTGGGCCTGCCAGACCCAAGACAAATCTAGCTAAGCGATATTGCATCCTGTCCAGTTTCTACTAATTGTTTTTGCATACACAACGCTAGACAATGCAACCATAATCTATTATGGGAAATAGAACTGTGGTCACTACTTTTGCTCTAGTGTCTCTAGCCATGCAATGCTTGTGTCTATGGAGAGCGCCAAGTTTTTGGGAAACTTTAGTACACATTTTCTCAATGTGACTGTCAAATTTCATTTCTGGATTAACCCAAACCCCTAAATATTTATAACAATTAACCTGCTCAATCATAGATCCCAAAACTGAATGAATCTCAGATTTGTCTAACGAGGTGCTGCCCCTTCCTGCTCCAGACCTAAACTGAATGGTGTTAATTTTTTTCTCATTTAGAACAAGCTTATTTTTCATCAACCAGTATTCTAATTTGTTGGAATCATGCTGCAAATTAATTTCACACTGTGTCAGTCTTTGGCAGAGAATAGCAGGACCATATCATCAGTGTTTAATTTCACTGTGCATCTAGTACACAACTCTGCAATCTTACCAATAATAACCTGGATATCATAAGGCTCAGATAGTGCATTAAGGAAATTAATTTGATCCATTTAGTACAAATAATAGATACAGATTGTTAACTACTGTACCTTTTCCTGATCTATGGATAGTTCACACTATCTGAAACTGAACTGATATCATACACACAATGCTAGTTTAATAGATATGTCAAAAGCAATTGTCCATAACTCATTTAGTTGTCTGCCTTACTGCTCAGCTGAGCAAAAGCTTGGCATTGGAATTTCAAAATATTCATTTCAGAAACTAGTATTACTTGACATGTGAAAGCTATTCCTTCATTATTTATTATATCTCTATAAGGAAATCTGTTGATCATGTAGGCACCTCATAGTGAGCACTACTTGCTAGTCATTGCCAGTGGCATTCACAGTGTAGGGCCAGGAGAGCAATGTTTACTCCAATACTGTCTTTACCCACCCTTATTGCCTAGTCACCCTAGTGGCTAGAAAATGCACTGCTTACCATCTAGTCTATATTGTTATTCTTGAGAGGAAGTGTGGCCTAGTCATTAGAGCACAGAGATGTGACCCTGGAAATCCAGGTTTGCAACCCACCAGAGATGTTACTTACTGTGCAACCTTGAGAAGATCATGAAACTTCTCTGTGCTTAAATTTCTCCTTTTTCTCTGAACCACACACAAACTCACCCTCCCTGAGATTTCCTTATCCTCTCTTTAACTACCCAGGTCTCCTTATTTCCCTATGGAGTGATACAAATGCCCATGGCTTGTATGGTACTTTGGGTTACAGTATATATATAAGACAGTATTTAAAATAAATTCATTTTCTTCTGCACTTTGAGTGTACTTTAGTGAACAACAACAATTCTTTGAAACACATTGTACATGTTTCTCTTCTAAAAAGTACAATAAAAACATTCTTTTTATTTATTTATTGAATTATATACAGTAGAATTAGCTGGCCAGGAACAAAATGTTGAGCTGAGGCTCATTTTCTGGTCTGACCCTTACTTAGCATGCATAGTGGGTTAAGGGGGTCTAAATTTAAAGTGGGGAAAGGCAAAATGCGACAGTTAAGGACAAGGAGTCTGGGATACACATAAACACTGTGTGCTGCAAAAGTACCCAACAGAACTGAAGAATGGATCTAGGGGTACATTTTGACTGCAAGCTGAAGCTAGATAGGCAAACTGCTACTGAAGTCAAGAAAGCAAATGCAATGCTGAGAAGTATTAGAAAATAAGTATGGAACAGGTCAAGGGACATGAGCCTTCCTTTGTAAAAGGTCTTGTTTATATCACATCTAGAGTACTGCATTCAATTTGGTCACTGCAGTACAAAAATAACATTACAGCTGGAGAGGGTTCCACACAGAACATGCAAAGTTTATTTGTGGCATAAGGGGCAAGAGCTAGTGCAAGAGGTTGAGTATATTTAGTATGTTTAGTCTAGAGGTGAAAATCCTAAAAGGGAACATAATTATTGTCTCTGAAATACTGGAGAGGATAGAGAGTGAATTATACATAGATGTTTAAGTTGCTAAGTGCAAGAAGAACTTGAGGGTATGTCATCAAGCTGGGGGGAAGGGATTAAAGGGAAAGTTTAGAAAGCATTATTTCACACATAGGTTAGCCAACATGTGGAATATTTCAAGCTTTTAAGGTTGGCTAGACAGATGCCTGAGGGAAATTGCTATTCAAAATTACACAGCATGAGCAGGGGGTAACATTCCAGCTGTCAAGCTTAGATGTGTGTCCTTTCTCAAATTTGGTAAAGTGACTTCTATGTTCCAAGAGAGGCAGACAGGAAGGACCTCCAAGTCACTTCAATCATTATAATACTATATTACTTTGTAGTATAGTAGAATTGTTACCCATTGCTGTAAACTTAGCATAGGAACTACCAATTGCATTATGCAAAACATAAAATGCCATGTGCCCAGCCAGTAAAAAGCATTCTGGCTAAACTGCTGGAACCTGCCAAATTTTTCCTCATTTTCATCAAATGGCAGAATATCTACTGAGTAAGATGTTTATGTGACTATTGAAATCCGATCATGTGGGTTAACCATTAAGAAACAAATTTGTCAAAATCTTGAAGTTTATCAGTAATTTATCCACATTCTAACTGTGTGTATAAACATTCCTGCTACTACCTGCATATAAAGTTAGTGACATTGTTTTGAATAGTCATATGTGTTTTCCAATTCATAGAAACATAGAAATATTGACAATACTGGCAGAAAAAGAACATTATTCCATGCTAGTCTGCCCTCTTTTAACCTATCCTACTCCAAGACATATTGGGTTACATTTTCAAAAGTTCCCAAAAATGACACAATTCTGTCAAAACAATTACAGATCAGTAAGCCTCACATCAACTGTAGGAAAACCAATGGAGACAATCCTGAAAGAGAGGCTAGTGACCTTTTTGGAAAACAATGGACTCTAGGAAAGTAAGCAACGTGGGTTCATCTCAGGAAGATCCTGCCAGACCAACCTAGTTGAGTATTATGACTGGGTGGTGAGGGAACTGGATAAGGGCCATGCAGTGGATGTCCTGTATTTGGACTTCAGCAAGGCCTTTGATTCTGTGCCTCATGGGCAGTTAGGAGGAAAGTGGGAATATGCGGGGGTGGGGACAAAGACGGTAAACTGGATTGTGAACTGGCTAAAGGGGAGGCAGCAACAGGTGGTGGTGGTGGTGGGGAAACTGTCATCCCCAAGGGATGTGATGAGTGGGGTTCCACAGGGCTTGGTACAGGGCCAAGTCCATTTAGGATATTCATAGCAGATATCTCACATGGCATCAGGACTAATATCAGTCTGTTTGCTGATGATACCAAGATGAGGGCAGTGGTGGGCAACATAGTAGGGTGGCAGGGGCTACAGGATGACCTGACTAAACTGGAGGAGTGGTCAGAAATGTGGCAGTTTGGTTTCAATGTGAAGAAATGCAAGGTTCTGCACTTTGGAGCAAGGAACCCAGGGAGGAGCTACCAGTTGGGAGGGGTTTAGTTAAGTACCACCATCCCAAGGAAGAAAAAGATCTAGGGATAGTTATAATGGGAAATATGAACAACTCAGCTCAGTGCAGAAAGGTTGCAACTAAAGCCAACAAGATGCTGGGGTGTATTGCGAGAGAACTCTCATCCATAAGAAGGGAGGTGATCCTGCCTCTGTACATGTCACTAGATGAGACCACACTTGGAGTACTGCATGCAGCACTGGCATCCATTCCTGAAGAGGGATATCAGATTACTGCAGGGGGGTACAGTGCAGACCAACTAGGATGATCCAGGGATTGGAGGATAAATTCTAAGAGGACAGGCTGAGTGAATTAAATATGTACACTCTGGAGGAGAGGAGGGATCGGGGGGATATGATCGAGACCTTTAAATACTTGAAGGGGATAAACAAGACAAGTATAGAAGGGGTCTTTAAGTTAAGGAGGGGGGATGGACACGAGAAGGCATGGTCTCAGATTGGACGGCGAAAGATATAGAAGAGCGATGAGAAGACATTTTTTCATGGAGAGGGTTGTGGCTAAATGGGGCACTCTGCCCGAGGAGGTGGTATACTGTAAGACAGTGTGCAGTTTTAAAAGGGGATGGGACAGAGTGAGGGGCGGTAATAGTGAGGTGGCAGGAGAGGGGGGAGCAGCTGTAATGTAAGGGTGCAAACTGCACATTCCAGCAAACTTGATAGGCCATGAGGCAGGTTTCTGCAGGTTGATTCATATGTTCATACTAATTTACATCATGCAGCTGCAATGGGTACACCACAGCATCTATACCATCTGTGCAGAACAGCATTGCAAGTTAACATCTGAATCCTGTTTGTGTGGTCTAACATACTGCTGGGGAATGGGACTCTAACCATTTTTGCACTGACTGAGCACTTTAAGCATTTTTTGAATCTCCCCCAAGTGACATCTCTGTGTTACCGGCATTTCTACACAGGTAGCTGAATTAAGGAGCAGGAGATCCTGAGAAAACGTCATTCTAACAGGAGGGGCCTCACAGGATAAAATGCCTCACACTAACACTAGCTGAGACAACAGGTATGCCACAGCATCTATACCATCTGTGCAGAACAGCATCACAAGTTAACATCTGAATCCTATTTGTGTGGTGTAACACACTACTGAGGAACAGTACTCTGACCATTTCTGCACTGGCTGAGCACTTTAAGCATTTTTTGAATCTCCCCCAAGTGACATCTCTGTGTTACCAGCATTTCTACACAGGTAAATGAATTAAGGGGGAGGAGATCTTGAGGTAGTGTCTGTCCAACAGGAGGGGCCTCACAGGATAAAACACCTCACAATGCCACTAGCATGAGCGTTGTGGCATGAGCGTGAGTGGCTGTGCCACTCAGAGATGAAAAGGAACTTAGAAACAGGACTGACGAGGTCTACTCAATTGGACTGGTATATAGTATGTTTAGTGGGTATTGATTTAATTAAATAGAGTTGATAAGAAACAAATAAGGTCCATTTGAGTAGATATTCATTAGATAAAATTGAAACTTACTGCTTTATCTGGTGGGTTTTCTCTTTTTAGAGAGAGGAGACACTTTGTGTTTGTTAGTGTTTCTAGACTCTAGCAGGAGAGAAGCCATGACTGCAAAACAAGTATACAGTTCCTAAATAGGAGAGATATGTGGTCACATATTGGGGATTTTGTTAGTTTTAACATGCTTGTCCCAACTGTGCATTTTGTCGTGCAGGAGATACTGTAACTATGAGGAGTCAATCCCATTGTAGCTTGCACGCACTGAACCATATCCCAGCTGAAAAGAGTTTGACAAAAAGAAGAAATGCTTTTGTCCTGGTTAAACAGTAGTTGATAAACTATCAATTTCAGCTTAAATTGGTATCGAACAATTCAGCTGGAGGGACTAGCAGGTGGTCACTCGGGTTTTCCTTTTTCCTTAGTGGAGACATTGAGTTAAATTCAGGTCCCAAAGATGGGACAGTGAAAATTATGCACAATAATGCACAAAGTTTGTAAATGAGATGGACATGTTTCGAGTATGGGTTGAGGCAGAGACACCTGTTATTATTGCTTTATTAGAAACATGGCTAACTAATAAAGTTGAAAATGATGAAATTTCATTAAACATTTATTATAACCATAGAAAAGACAGAGGTACTGGGGGGGGTGTAATATTATATATCAGTCAATCTTTGGGCCACTTGGAAATCTGTTACTCTAATAGAATTGAAGGTATTGAATGTTTGTTAATTAATGTATTGTCTTTGGAGTCAATGATTGGGGTAATTTATTCACCCCCCAAAATGAAGACAATATATTTTGAGAAATTAGCTGAGACTATAGCCCAGATCATTAAAGGAAAAAAGTTAATTATAATGGGTGACTTCAAAGCAGCATGGGGATGCAAAAGAGGTCAGAAACTGCATGAGTCATTTCAAAGCAAAATGTGGAGCAAATCATATCAAAACCAACTAGGAGAGGTAGGGTGGATAGTTTAGGAAACATATTAGATTTAACTTTTGTTTACCCTGAGTTTGCAGTATTAGAAAAGAATATTAGTCCTCCTAACCTAGGAGATCATAAGGTAATATATTGCATTTTAAGCATTGAGACAAGTAATTTAAACACTCAAACACCAACTGTTTTGGTAAGCAGATGTTTCAAAAAATACGATAGGCAGCATTTTCAGTTTCAAATGTCAAAACAAATATTGTACAGAAGTTCCCTCATCCCAGATTTGGATATGGCTGTAGAGGAATTTATAACGATGTTCCTAGAGGTGTGCAATAAGTGCATTCCTTATAAAAAGAAAGTGAGGAAACCAAGTTACTTGCCAGGGATAAATGATAAACTAAAAAGGCTTATCTCCCATAAAAATTATTTATGGAAGAAAGCTAATAAGAACTTAACTCAAATGACATGGGATCAGTTTGAAAAACATCGACACAAAGTAACCCAAGAAATTAGGAAAGTAAAAGCATGTTATTTTAAACATACGATCAATGAAACAAAAGAACCTAAAAATTATTGGGCTTTATTGAAATCTCTTACCAATTCATCTATACAACCAAAGGATATAAAAGCCTTGGACAATGGAGTCATATATGACTCTAATAGAGCAGCAGACATTTTAAATAAGTATTTCACTGAGCTTCTTGATCTAAATATGCAAGGTATGAGAAACACAGAAAAGGAGACTTTTGAATCTGAACAAAATGATAGTTTGGAAGACCAAAACAACATGCCAAATTTCAGATTCAAAAGAATATCTAAAACCCAGGTCATAAAAGAAATAAGAAAAGTGCAAACAAACAAAGCTAGTGGTTTTGATGACATTGATGTTCACTTCTTGAGGGATTCTATTTATGAGGTTGCTCAACTTTTGATTGATCTTTTCAATAGAAGTTTATAATGGACAGTTCTTTTCCAAATCAATCGAAGTTAGCCAAAATTGTACCTATTCACAAAGGGGGTTCGGATGTTAGGCCTACACATTTTAGACCAATTGATCTTTTGTCTATTGTTTCTAAACTGCTAGAAAGAATTGTTCATAGCCAGTTATAAGCTATTTGGAAAAATATAATAAATTGAATAATTTCCAGTTGGGCTTTAGGAGAGGTTTTTCAATGAGCACCCACTCATGGAATTCGTAGATTTGATCTCATCTCCCTTAGGGGAGTCAAGGACTGTGGGTGCGGTATTCAATGGCCTCTCCAAAGCCTTTGACTTAGTTGACCACTCTATCATGTTACACAGGTTGAAGCAAATTGGTGTAGCAAATGAACCATTGAAATATTTTCATTCCTCCTTATAAAACTGATTCCAGATGGTGGTGTTGGAGGGGAGGTGTTCTACATCCCTTCCAGTGTCTCATGGTGTTTCTCAGGGATCCATTCTTGGACCCCTGTTTTTCATTATGTATCTAAATGAACTTCCTAGTTTAATGAAGTCTACATCAATTAGACTTTATGCGGATGATACCGTCCTGGTTTCTGAGGGAGTAAGTGCTGGGGAGGTCGAAGCCAGGTTACAGTCAGATTTTGACATTTTGCAAAAATGGTTTTCATTTTCAAATTTGATCATAAACTCAAAATATACTTATATATATATATACTTATAATAATATTTAGTTTAGCACCATCCGGGAAAATGTTTAAGGAAATGCTTTGCAGATAACAGTAAAAAGTGGTAGCACGCTGACACAAGTTTCAGCGTATAAATATTTGGGGGTTATAATAGATCAAAACTTATCCTTTGAACAGCATATTAATGGATTAATTGGTAAAGTTAATTTTAGGATAGGTACTTTAAGGAGAGTTACAAAGTGTATTAGTAAAAGAGACAGACTAACCATAGTCAATCAATTGATTCTTCCGTTGATTGACTATGGATGTCATGTTTATTCTCATGCAAATCAAAATTTACTTCATAAATTGGACATTTGCTGAAATTGATTGGCTAGATTTGTTTTATGATGTAAATATGACACTCATCACTGTCTAATGCATAAAACTCTAACATGGCCTTCTTTGGAATTACGTAGACAAGAAAGCTGGGCTAACTTTATCTTTAAAATTTGTAGATCTGGGTTTCCAATACCCTTAGCTGGAAAGTTAACTCAGCCCTTGCATCAATTTAATTTAAGGAAAGCAAGGGCTAGAGAATCGGAAGTTCCAAAAATAAAAAATAAATTTGGGATGATGTTATTTCAGTATAAAGCATCTATAACATGGAACAACTTTCCGATAATAGTCAAAACCCAAAATGTGACAGTAGGAGAATTTAAAACAATGATGAAGCAGGAACACATTTTTCATTGTAATTGTGATTGATGAAACATAGCTACCCCTGGATTATTTTATAGTGATTAATTGTATGTGTAACATTTGTTTTTAGTATTGAATTGGATTGTTTTTTCTTTCTCTTTATGAAACATTGTTGCATTATGTCATCTAACAGGAGCGCCTTGAAAAGAGGGCCTCATCAGTCCTAACAGTGTTTTGTGAAAGTGTAAAATTCACTCATTCCTGTATAAATAAAATATTTTACTACTTTACTTACTACTACTACATATAAATGTGCCATCCCCACAGAACAGGGTCCTACCGAGGGTCTGGAGGTCACGAAGGCCAAAGTACAGACACCCTCCCCCACCCCCGAATCAAGCAGCCCCACAGAACAGGATCCTACTGAGGGTCCGGAGGTCACGAGGGCCAGAGTACAGATGCTCTCCCCAACCCCCCCCGAATCAAGCAGGCAAGGATCATGGGCACACTAAGCCACAGGACTGTGGCGCAGTTTCATCTAGTGTTTGGTGCCTTTTTTACTTTAACATTTATGTCGGCCCAGTAGTGAAGATAGTTTTATTTCAGCAAGATCTCCACCGCCACTAGCAGTACCTGTAAGCCTTTGCAACAGTGCCTTAAGGAGTCAAAGAAACTGTTATATTTTGTTTAAAAAAGTAATATTTCCAGCCTTTGCAACTGTGCCTTAAGGAGTCAAAGAAGCTGTTTTATTTTGTTTAAAAAGTAGTATCTCCAGTCTTAAAACAAAGAAACGGTTTTATTTTGTTTAAAAAGGAATTGATTGTCTCCCTGGATGTCCATGTCCCAATAGCCTGTAACTTAAACTGTACTGCCTTTGCTTACTATCACTAGTATCTCAGGACTTAAAAAAAAAAAAGAAATTGTTTTCTTTTCCCTAGCTATCTCTTGCATAAAAACTCCCCCATCGTAGAACTGTTTAAGTAAGTCTTACCTACTTCTCCACAGCCCCACAGAACAGGATCCAACCGAGGGTCCAGAGATCATGAGGGCCAGAGTACAGATGCCCTCCCACACCTCCCGAATCAAGCAGGTACGGAACACAGGCACACTAAGCCACAGGACTGTGGTGCAGTTTCATCTAGTGTTTGCCCTGCTGACGCCGCGACTCAGCTCCCCACCGACCACCACCCTTGGTCGACACGCCCTTATATAGGGCTGGAAAAGAACCAAGAACCAATAGGACTGAGGCTGTGCCTGAACCATTCAGCCCACTTTACCATTAGCATCCTATAACACCTCACCACTTGAGGCAGCATTGTCCCCCAACCCCATTACTGATTCACATTACCCTAAACCTGTATATGTCCTTTGGTGTCTATCCCTTCTATCTCTCCTTCCCACTCTCCCCTAATAGCCTCATTCCTGTACCTCCACAGACAGTTCCCCACTGCCTTGCAATTTCTGGCATCTCAACTGATGGCGGCAAGCCAGCATTAGAATGTTTACCACACTCCTCACCTCTGTCATCCTCATCCTGGGACGCCCCAGTCACTCGCCTGTGGCACACCCCTCTGGCACCCCTGTGACACAACACCAGCTCCCACCTACTCTCCCTGGCACGGAAACTCCACTGCATCCCCCCAACTCTTTGCCTGCCTATCTCCTCTCAATACCACCTCCCATGTCCCATTGCATTCCTCTCCTACCCTATCCTCATCTCCCTGGCCACCCCTTGCACAGGCAGTACCCCAGAAAAAAGCAACATGCCCACATCACCAAACAGAGAACACTGTCCCTCCTCAGAATCTTCGCTCTGCTGCTTCTAATGTCTGGCAATATACACCCTAATCCAGGCCCCATCTCAGTCAGTCTGGGCACCTATCACCATGGGCTAAGTATAGCTGCGATGAATATCTGCAGCCTATCCAAAAAAATAGCACAGCTTCAATGCTGGATGCAGCTGCATGAACCAGATGTGCTTGCCCTCACCGAGACCTGGCTGTCAAAGAAGGTCCCGGACTCCTCCATAGCACTCCCTGGCCTGACCACTTGTAGAGCGGACAGATTTGGCAAACGGGGAGGGGGTTGTGCCTTTTACGTGTGAGACTCACTGCTATGCCAAAGCCTACCAGCACCCTTCCTGAACCATGAAGTACAGGCTGTAACACTAAAAATCACTTCTGACACTACCAGAGCCCCTGTAACCATTACAGTGGTGTACATCCCACCATGTAACCAAGCCTCAGCATTTCAATCTCTGCAGACTATATCTCCAGCTTCCCACCCAAGACTCACCACATTATCTTGGGGTATTTTAATGTGAACTGGCTGTCAAGCTCAGCCTCCCCTATAAAGGACACCCTCTCAGTGCTAGACCTGACCCAATTAGTCAACCAGCCATCCAGGGTTAATCCCAGAAATGGTTCTAGCACCCTCATTGACCTCTTACTCACCAACCGGCCTAACAAAACCACAAACCTAACTGCACTGCTAGACTCATTAAGCGACCACTTCCCCATCTTCTTCACCTGGTCATGTCTGCGACAACTACCCCAACTAAGCAGTTTCCTCTGACACCATCTTCAACCTAGAGGCCTCACTAAACTAAGGAGATACCTTGCCCAGTGTTATTGGTCCCCCATCAGACGTGCCCCCTCTATAGATGCTGTCCTTGAATACTTCACCCACACATTCAACAAGGCCTGTGATACATTTGCCCCACTCACGAAGGTACAAACCAAAAAATGAAATGCCCCCTGGGTTACACCAACACTGCTCAAGCAGCTGAAGAGACGTGATGACCTCTGGTACAAAGCAATTGCCTCCGGTATGCAGATGGACAGGCTGGCCTATAAAATGGCCTGCAACAAGTGTACCTGGGCTATTAGAATGGCCAAATCCAGCTATTACAAGTCCACCCTGACCTCATCTTGGGGGAATACTAGGTTGTTTTTAGGTAACCTAAAGGAACTAAATAGACAGTCCAGGATGCCTCCCCCTACCCAGCTATCTGTCAGCAATAATATTATAACGGACTCACTCACAATCACCAATGGCCTAAATGCTGCATTCTCTGATCTGAGCACAGTTCTGCCAAGCAACTTTTTCGATCCCACCCCTAATTCCACAGAACCCAGCAACACCTACCCACTTTCAACCTCAGGGTCATTACTATGAATGAAGCAAGTTCTTACCTTAAAAAAGTGCTAGGGGGCTCAAACTACTGCACAGACTCCTTTGACATGAAAATCTTTAACTTGGTATTTGACTCAGTGCTATCCCCCTGACTGATCTCCTTAACCACCCCCTATGTCTAGGGCAGTTCCCAAGCGATTGAAAGACGGCTACCATCACACCAATACTGAAGAGTGGGGACCCCACATTGCCCAATAACTACAGGCCCATCTCCATACTTCCTCCCCTTTTGAAAGCCCTGGAAAACAATTGTTGCAAACCAACTCACAGACTACCTATTTGTACATGACATCCTATGCAGGGAACAACATGGTTTTAGAGCTGGACACAGCACAACCACTGCCCTCATAGAGTTCTCCAACTCACTACACAATGCCCTAGATAAAAAGCTGCTAACAGGAGCCGTATTCATAGACCTGTCGAAAGCATTCGACACAGGCTCCCACACCCTCCTCATAAATACTTTTTGCCACACAGGTCTGTCCTCTGGACCCATCATGTGGTTCACAAGTTACCTCACAGACAGGTCCCAATGTGTGAAGATAAACAGCACCCTCTCACCCGCTCTACCAGTCCACTCGGGGGTGCCTCAGGGCTCCATCCTTGGCCCACTGCTATTCAGCATCTTTCTGAATACCCTGCCCAAATCCTGTCCTTGTAACCTTCTGCTCTACGCAGATGACGTGGTAATGTATGCCTCTCACTCAGATCCCACAATCCTTCAGTCCTCCCTACAACTTGCCTTCAACCATGTTGAACACTGGTTCATGGACCACAGACTTGTGGTCAATGTAAAAAAGACTAAATCAATCCTCTTTTCCCACCGTCAGAGTAAGGACCACAATGCCCAGCTAACAATCTTCTCCAAAACCCTCCTCCCACTGGAACAGGTCTACACCTATAAATATCTGGGCATTACTTTCAATCCTAATGTCTCATTCCATGCACATATAAGTAATCTTTCCTCTGCCATAAATATACTCACAGGATTGCTATATCGGCACAAAGCCTGCCTACCTCCAGAGGCCCTAAACATTGTTGTTACCTCCTCTGTTCTCTCCCTTGTAGACTATGGGCTAACTGTCTACTTAGCCGATAACCACACTGTACTAAATAAAATCTACCTATCCATTAACAAAGCCTGTAGGCTCCTTGCTGGAATGGATAAGAGTACCCACAGCTGCACCCTGTATGCACTAACAAAGATCCTCACCCTAGATGAAAGAAAACGCTATCAAACATGTCCCTTACTAAGAAAATCCACCTAGACCTTACTCCCACTGGAGTCTCAACCTCCCTCCGTGCTGCACATACTGCAGCAACACCCGTGTGGCAGATAAATTAACTTGGACTGTTCCCAGAGTCACAACCACCCTGGCACAATGGTCCTTCTCCTACAGAGCACCATCCTGGTACAATGAACTTCCCCTGGCCATCACCTCTATCTCCAGACTAGACCCCTTCAAAACAGCCCTCAAGAACCACAAAATCTCTACCCACCTCTGCCTTTTCTCCCATTAATAAACAGATATCTGCCCACAGATGGCAAGATTTATTTATTTATTTATCAAGTCTAGGATTACAAATACCTTTGAGCCATGGCTCTTTTACAAAGGTTCCACGTCAGAGAAATACAAATTATGGGGAACATCAAGACAGGCATTACAACAATGTGGACATTGCAAACAGAGTACAGATTAATACAGTTCAAGGGTAGCATTGTAACACGATCCTGGGTTAAAGATATCCCTGTCCCACTTCTGCCATTGTGTATTAATGACAATGTTGGTAATCTGACTGCTCGCATCACCTGCTAGCATTTAGGCCATCCCTTAATTTTTGATTGTACTGTTCGCTGACGTGCACAAGCTCCCTGCAGGACTGTATAGCTACCAAATCTGTATAGGTCTAGCAGCACTGTTCACTTGTCTCCCACTTATTGTATTCTGCCTATATTTGACACATATTGCTTATACCCTGTTGTCTATTCCTTCTTCCACCCCTCTGTAATATTGTACAATGACTGCTTCTTGTTATCTTTTGTATTCTGACGTGGAGCCTTTGAAAGTGAGTCTCTGACTCAAAGGTTGTAATCTGATTTTTCAATAAATAAATAAATATTAGTTGCATCCAAGTCATCACTACACTTGTGTTATAATTGCAGCATATCTTAGACATATTTGCAGGCTGTATTATAAGTGTGTCAGTTTTACATCACTAATCTGGATACGAGCATGGGTACAGCAGATTGTGGCACAACCATCTTCTCATGGTAGTTCACCCTTCTGATACCAATGCAGCTGTGATTTGTCACAGAAAAGTCATGCAACTTGCTGTTGTATCTGTTGCAACTCTTTGAAAATACAGGCCTTTGTCTACACAGGGTTTTTGACCTTGCTTCTACCACCCCCTTTGCCCCCTGCCTTATTGCTACCCCTTGAATAACTTTTCAGCCCCTAAATCTGCCCCAGCAGTGCTTAAATCCATTAATTATTTAGTACCCACCACCTGAACTAGTAGGCTGTTCCATGGCTTAACTGCTCTCTGTAAAGGAAAACTTTCTCACATCTTTCCAGAATCTCCATCTCATCAGCTTCCACTCATGTCTCCTTTTTTGACTAACCATTCCTGCAGAACAGTCCTTCACAGTTTACCTTGTTTATTCCTTTCTGGAACTTGAAGGTCTCTATCATGTCACACCTTTCCCTCCTGGCCTTCAATTATCTCTTAACTTTCCAATAGCACAAGCAGACCGTTATAATGATTCATTTTAGATGGTGCTTGCTGTAAGCCTTTTCATGCAACAGATCTTTCACAGTTGAAAACCAACAACAGTAACAGGAGTTCAGATCTGATACACATGGAAACATAGATTTTGCCAGTGGAAAAGGACTACAAGGCTAGGCAGTATGTACCCTAACCCTCCTTTCCCTATGTGGTGACAAGGGACCCAAACATCCCCACCATCTCCCAGTGATTTTTCCTTTTAATGATATCCATGTGCCTGTCACATATGCCTAAATTCCATCACTGCACCACCATCCACCTAGGCAACCTGCTCCATCTAGCCACAACCCATTCTATGCAGAAATGCTTCCTCACCTCCCTCTAAAATCTTCCCTCAACTAACTTCATTGTTCTCCCTCTTCTAACCATGTTTGTACTCAACATAAAAATCTCTCCACACACCAACCTGTTTTTTCCCCAGAGGTATTTGAACATCTCAGTCTGGTACTCCTTAACCTAGGACTGATGTCATATGACCATTGATGGAGGTCCAGTGCTGTGGGTAGCTTTCTTCTAAAAATTGGTTGGTTGTGCCCACTCCTTCACTCATACTGAACAGGGATACACAAATACACAGCTTCTGTGAGGAAGTGTAGGGAGTCTGCTATAAACCGAACTGCTATACTCTATGTCTTGGCAGACTCCAGTTCCTCATTTTCAGATGGGTTCTCTGTCTGTAAATTGAAGGTTTCAGCAAGCATTGTGGCAAAGCATCTGATCTAAATGGGATGGAATACATCAGTCCCCCCCCCGGTTAGATGGTAATAGGCCATGTGCACCACTGACAACCATGAAAGGATGAGTCATAGCTCAGTTGACAAAGAAGACTTGTACTATCAATTCTTGTCCCCCTACTTGAACTTGTTCCTATGCAAACAGGCCTAACTTTTCCCATTCTATTGTGAAGGAGGTTGAGATTACTAATTCGTCAAAAGGTAAGAGTTTGGTAGACTTTAGGGGATGGACTTACAAAGGTCAGAATGTGCCGCAAGGACCTTGTGCCAAAGAAGAATGACGCAAGGCACACTTTGCGACACACAGTCTGACAAACCCGATTTTGAAAGGCAGCCTGCAGCATAGCTGGGATCCCCTGTGCCAGGCCAGCCTGCACCATGCCTGTGGCACAGATTCGGATGCACCATGGTGGTAGTAGGCTTTTGGCAGATGCAGGCTGCCACATCCCCAATCTGGAATTTCCAAAACCAATCCTGAGGAGAAAGGCTTAAGTACCATTAGACCAGTCAAGGGCTGGTCTAATGGCCATAAGACATCCATTGGTAAGGCCAGCAAGCAGACACAACTGTGTCCCCCCTGAACCCTGAGCTGCCGGAAACCTAACTGGATATAAATAACCTGATCTAGTGCCCCTCCCATGTGTCATAATGTACATTATCGCTAAAAAACAGGTAGACCCTGGTGATCTAGTGCCCCATCCCCAATCCCCAACATGCCATAATGTACACCATTGTATATCAACTGGTATTCCCCTATGATTCTCCCCCAAGCCTCAGTATGCCAGTAATACATCATAGTATTGCTACCAAGTCATTCCCTGGTGATCTAGGGTCCCCACCCCAGCTCGATATGCCCAAATATGGAACAGCCCCAACATCCCATCCTGGTGGCCTAGTGGAACCCCAACCCTGGCAGGTACTGGCTACCACCCCTCTCACCATCCATCCTGAATGCTGATCAGATGCCTGGCACAACCCTCCTCACACCACCATGGTAGGATGCAAAATGAACTGTCAGAGAATGTACTGTACACAGTACGTGTTCTTGCAGTTTTTTTGGTGCCCAGCTATGGTGGTGTGACGAGGGTTGTGCTGGGCACCCAATCGGGGTTCAGGATGGGAGGGAGTGTGGAAGTGGGGTGGTAGCCAGGACCTGCAGGGGGGGGCACTAGACAACCAGGAGGAGATGTTGGGGCTGTGCCATACTCAGGCATAGTGAGCTGGGGGGAAGGGTATCCTAGATCACCAGGGAATGACTGGGTAGCCATACTATGTTGTGTTACTGGGACAACCTGGTTTGGAGTGATAATGTACATTACCAGCAGTTCAGGGTTCAGGGAGGGCCATAGCATTGCTCTTTTCTAAGGGCACAGCAGCCTCCCCACCACCCCGCAGCTGCTATAGCACATATTATGGGTGCACCATCTGTTTGGCACACTGCCACTGTTGCCACAAGCTGCAGTACTTTGGTGCCGGAACCCTGTCAGATGAGAAATCAGGTACAGGGTTCCGGATGCACTGGCACTCAGTGCAAGCTACCACTGTTGCAGCTTGCATCTGTGCTTTGACAATCCTGCCTTAGTTTTCCATGAATTCTTCTTTTCATCTAAATTGGAAGGTTTCAGTTTACAGTAGTTTCTGTTTGCTGAAGTGTAGTAGATTAATTGATAAAAAGATAGCAAGAGGAAAGCACGTGCTCACAGTTATAACAATGTATTAAAGTGAAATGAAAATTGGTCACTCACCACCAAAAACTCTGAGTCCTTTAGCTTCTTTTTTATTTCAAACAGTGCCAGAGTACATACAAAGTTTAAAAAGACCATGGAGCATTAACACACCTGACACATTTCACAACCTCACATTGCTTTATCAAAGGCCTTTGAAAAAGCAATGTGAGACTGTGAAATACATCAGGCATTTTGACAATCCACTGGTCTTTTTAAACTTTACAAGTACTCTGTCACTGTTTTGGTTAATAGAAGGATAACACAAAGAAGCCAAAGGAGTCAGCAACGTTTTGGGGGGGTGAGTGCCTGAATATAGCAGATTGTATCAGGCTGATTGTGATGGCTAAAGCTGACATGCTCTATAACCAGAAATCTTCAAATCCCTTGTAGTTGACATCAAAGCAGGGCTGCAGCACTGGCAGGTTCAATAGCCTGCAGTGAATATTAGAGATTTTGTAAGCTCAGATCAGATACTTGTTGGTCCTGTTCTTCTCCTGGGGCTACGTACAGTCCTCTGAGACTGTATTTAGCCACAAGAGGACAGCAGGGCCAGCAAAGAAAAGATCATAGCTTAGAAAAACTCTAACATGCACTGCAGGCTACTGAATCTCCCACTGTTTCAGCCCTGCTCTGATATCAGCTGCAAGGGATTCTGGGATTTATTACAGAATAGGGCAGCTAAGAAGTCAGCAGAATCAGCCTGAGACATTCTAGTATACTGCAGTAAACACTAAGTAAAAAATATGTTTGTACACAAAGCATAAATTGAGACTAGCCCCTCACTTAGTGTGGGGCTCTTAGTGATGATTGTTCCCCTTTAACAGAAAAACATTATGGCCTCTGTCATGCTCCTCTTGTTATCCTGTTCTCTAATGTGTACTTATTGAGGCCCTTCAAAGGGCACTCCCTGATGCCCATGTCTCATCTTGATTGCCATTTTCTGCATAGACTCTGCCCTGTTAATATCCTTTCTATGGTAAGGGCTTTAGAACTGCATGCAGTACTCATGATGGGTGTGAAGCAATGTCTTGTACAGTAATGTAAGTAAAAGGTTTCCCCAACTTCTAGTGGTCCCCCTCACTGATTGCTGGCCCAAGGTAAAACACATAAGTCTCCCTGGTGTCCTGTTGTCCTTCCTCCCCACCCACACCCATGCCTGTTGGGTACCGTATTTTACCCGGATGTCTAGTGAACCCTTTCCTCACTTGCACCCATGCCCCATTGTTTCCATAAGTATTCCCTGTTATCCAGTGGTCCCTCCTCTCACCAGCACCCATGCCCAATCTATTCATCATAGTCCCTGGTGTCCAGTGTTCCCCCATCCTAATCCCCTGTATTATAACGTAATAACATACCACCATTCTCTGGTGTCTAGTGGACCCCCACCCTGGCAGGTAGTGTCCCACCACCCTGCTTTCCCTATCCCAACCCCTAGCCAGCAACTGGCACAGCTCTCCACTCTCTACCATGGTTGGCTGCTGAACAAGCTGGTGACTGGCACAGCCCTCTGCTCTCCAACACAGCTGGCCACCGACTGAGCTGTCAATGAGCACATACTGTATACAGCTGTCAATCAATGAGCATGTAACCTAGCTCAGGGTTGGGACGGGGGGCACATGGTGGTGAGGCACTACATGCCAGGGTGGGGGGTTCAATAGAAACCAGAGAATTATGTCAATTTATTGTACTGTTGCAGTGAAATACAATTTTGCCAGTGAAATTGGCAATTTCGCCGCATTAAATGTTTTGCAAAATTGCAGCAAAATTTCAAAATTTCGCCCATCAGCCACTGCAAATGCTGGTGTCTATTAGCCCCCCTCAGACCAATCACTGGCCGTAATTGAATTAAGCCCCCCCCCAGTTACCGTGGCCCCCTCATTTCCTTTTATTTAAAAACAAAATTCAACTCCCACTCCCTGGTGTCTAGTGGACCCTCCAGCCTGTCATCATAAGCTAGCAACATCCACCCTGCTCCTCCCCCCAGTACCCTGATTGGGCCACCA
Source organism: Neoceratodus forsteri (assembly GCA_016271365.2). Classification (NCBI taxonomy): domain Eukaryota; kingdom Metazoa; phylum Chordata; order Ceratodontiformes; family Ceratodontidae; genus Neoceratodus; species Neoceratodus forsteri. Next base: position 309,362,459 of record CM028134.1, on the reverse strand, counting down.
GCACAGCCCTCCACTCATCTTCATGACCAGCAGCTCAACTGAGCTTGAGTGAGCATTTGAATGAATTAGCGCGTGCTTGTACAAGCATGCTCTCATTCATTCAAGCACTCAGTCATGCTCAGTCAGGCTGCCGGCCATGGAGATGAGTGGAGACTGTGCCAGTGGCCTGATGTAGGCACTGGGGAGCAGGATGGTGCTGCTGGCTCAAGGATGACAGGGTGGGGGTGGGCTTCACTAGACACCAGGGAGTGGGGTTTCAATTTTGTTTTTTAAATAAAAGGAAATGAGAGGGCCAGGGTAACTTTGGGGGTGTGTGCTTCATTTAATTACAGCTGGTGATTGGCCAGGGGGAGGACCACTAGACACCAGAGAGAACAATTTGGGCCAGTGAGCAGCAGTGGGGGAATGGGGGGACCACTACACACCAGGGAGAACTCTGGCCAGTAGCCACTTTAAATTTCACCACGGGAGGTGAAATTATGCCCACAGGTAGTGAAATTTCACCCACGAGTGGCAAATTTCAACGGTTTACGGGTGAAATTTCGCTCACTCCAGGGGATGATATTTTGCATTTTGTCCTGTGAAATATTTCACAAAATGCATGAATTAAGCAAAAAATGTTGTGGAGAGAAATTTTCCAGTTTTGCACAACATTAACTGGGGCCCTGGGATAGGGAGGGAGATCTGCTAGACACCAGTGTAAAATATGGTACACATTGTGCATGGGTGCATGTTGGGCGAGGGACCACTGGACACCAGGGAAACATGTTTTACCTCAGGTCGGCAATTGGTGAGAAGGGGACCACTAGACACCAGGGTAACCTGCTGCTTACACCTGGCCAGTGATCAGCAGGGGGGAACACTAGACACCAGGGGAAACTTTTATTTATACCTTCAGGACAGTGATCAGCAGTGGGACACCACTAGATGCTAGGGACTACTGTGCTGGGGATTGGGGGGAGGCCATTGTACTTCCTCTGGCAACTGCTATGGTTGCATAGAGTAAGACGGGGTTTCCATTGGCAGTATGTGTGCTGCAGAAGAGGACCAAGCAAAATGGTCTTGCATGGTGCACACACTTTGGATATTGGACTGCACCAATATTCAGGTCCCTGCCCCTTCATTTACACTGTGTCCCCCTTTAAATATTTCCCAGGAGCAAACCCTGTTTGTCTGTGCTAACTGGGCTTTTCAATATTACTCATTTGTGCAAAACTCAGTTTGCATGCGAAAACTCGGTTTTGTGACCAGGTAAAGTTTTAAATATTGGGCCCCAGGATGGAAAGACACAATAGGAGCTGATGGACCCTAAAGGAACAACTATCCTGGTTTATGCATATGAGCTCAAATAATAAATAATGAGAATAAAAGCTGCAGAGCTAATGAGAAACATAAGCTGCTTTGTGTCCAGATATGTTTTTCAAAGTTTGGTGGCTCTTTAAATCCAAAAAAAAATTGTAATCTTGGTAACAAGGAGAAATACGAAAAAAACAAAACAAAACCATTTTGGCCACTGTTAATCAGTTTACAAACACAATGAAGACATGGGGCTCAGTTTTTAATGGCTGGTGCAGGGCTTGCATCAAGTCATGTAGCAAGCCCATTCTTTGGAGCAGCTGCCTCAAACTCCTTTGACACAACTGCACCCAATTTTAGTGCATTGTGTGCAGCTGAGACAGTTTCCACAATTTGCGACAGCTTGCAAAAAATATTTGGTGCAAGCCCTGTAAACAGGATATCCCACATGGCACAAATTAGACCAGGGACAAGCTGATCTAACTTGTGGCATGTGGTCCTCAGGATTGAAAATGCTGATCGCCGGCCGTGAAAATGACACAAGCCTCGTGCGCCAAATGATCAGCACACCAGGGGTTTGTGGCATTCTCAGGGTTCTGAAAATTGAGCCTATGGACATAATTTAAAATGAAACCGAAAAACATAATCCACAAGTCCCCTAACATTATCAATAATTTCCCCTAGTTTTTAATTAATAATCTGCAAAATTACATATTATTTATTTTGCATGTTGAAGTCTTTGTCCCTTAACTTTTAAACTCCCTTTGCTATTTTATGAAATAAGGCTTCTTATTAAAGTGAAAAAGTTTATTATGTGGTATTGAAAAAATGAATAACAGTAACCTGCTTTCAAACACAGCCAGTGCCCCTTTTAACTAGTATCACACTGACCATTGTTTCAAGAAACTTCATGAATATTCATTAAATACCCTTAATTAATTAATACATTTGTATCTAGAGATTGATGTAAAAAACATAAAAGGATCCCCCCTACTGCATATACTGAACCTAGCAACCTGAGTATTACCCTGCTATAAAACATGTGCATCTGTTTCTGTGCTGTTTGCATATGGATAAGTTCCCCAGTCCCCACCACTGTTTTGAGATCTACAGTCTGGAATCTCCACTTGCAAACACCTCTTTGGTCAATCTACTTCTAAAACTACATGCTACTTTATGGTATTCCTTTTTTCTCATTTAGTGATTATTTGATTAACTATCATCATATCTAACAAATAAAATAACTATTACTTGATTTCTGACAGTATTAGGCCCTCTTAAAGAAAGCTTCATGATCTAAGACGTCCTTCTCCTCTTTCTTCAACTACTGAACAAATATTTCTATCTGGCTGAGTGTTACATTTCCCCAGCCCCAGTTAGTTGTCTAACCATGCATACAGGTATATCTCTGAAATGCCTACTGCATGAAGTTGTGCTGCACTACTTCCCAGAAATACCAGAACATGTCTGTTTATTATGTCTTGTGCATGTTAAAGCACTAGTGCATGATATTGGTGACATTTTTGACCTACACTTCTGTCTTCTTTTTCAGATTGCTCCATATCTCTTGATTTGTATGATGCCCTTTCTTCTCCATTTTGAGTCTGCTTTAATACTCTTTTCACATTTGAACTAATAAAAAGAGTGCTCCTTTTAAAGGGGAGTGGTTATCACCAAGAGCCCCCACAGTCAAGTGTTGGTCTTGGTCTCATTGTACATTTTGTGAGCAAAAACATTTTGGTTTACTTACTGTTTACTGCAATATAATAGATTGTATCCAATTAATTTTGCTTTGCTGTAGGCTATCTTCTGTTACAACAAATCCCAAAATCACCTGCAGATCACATGAGAGCAGTAGGCAACAGTAATAAGATTCAATAACTTATGGTGCATGTCAGATTTTATATAAGCTCTGATCTTTAATTTGTTTGTCCTGCTGTCCTCCATATGCCATGTACAGTCATGGAGGACTGTATTTAGTCTTTAGTGAAGAGCAGTCCCAGAAAACTGCTCATTAGAGATTGTAAAAGTTCTAACATGCCCTGCAGGCTATTGCATCTCCTACTGCTGCCTACTGCTCAGATGGCAGCTGCAGGGGATTCTGGGATTTGTAGTAGAAGAAGATGTCAGCCTACAACTAAGCACAATTAGTCTGCTATAATCTACTATACTACAATAAATAGTAAGTAAACCAAAATATTCTTGTACAAAAAGTGCACATTGGGACCAGTGCTACACTTCAGAATGGGGTCCTTTGTCCTGACTGCCCCTTTAATAGGGCTGCAGCCAGGTTTTTAACAGTATTCTCAGCTGTTTTTGTAAACGTATTGTCTCATAAGATAAGAAAGCAATATCTGCTGTATTCTAGCTTATTATAGTCACAAGAAAAGGGACCTTAAACTATGGGTGTTCAAAAGCAACAGAAAATACAGGTGAAAGCCTGGTCCTGACCATATTAAAGGACTGTTCTTTTTATTATTTCAACTGCAAAAGAAGTGACAAGCAGACTCAAAATGTGGATAAAGGAATAGGATATCATAAGTCAGGAGGTAAGTGGCATCTATAATTAAATAAAATAGTGTGGGTCAACATTTTCACTGCTACCATGCACTGCTGCTTTAAAATAGTGCAATCATTTCCTTTTTAGTACAAAAAGATTCACTGTGTTACTTGTGTGTCACCCTGTTAGGGTATGTGGCAGATGCACTGGAAATCTATTAACTTACTGTACTTTCTGTAATTTATTCAAATCATTTCTCCAAGAAACAGTAAATTAAAGAAATAGACTCTTATTTCCAAATATTATTTTTCCTTTAATAGAATAGAGGTGGAAGAGGCAACACAACACACACAGTATAAAGGAGCTAACTATTACAATGGCAGTTGTAGTTCAAGTGGTCTGTGAACAATGTTTTAAGTGTTAAATGAATCTGAATGAATTTGGAAACGTGTTCGATAGTGCAGGAGCTCTGTAAGGAAATGAAGCATCACCCAAGGTTCAACAAAACCTGGTTAGGATAATCTACGTCTACTAGAAGATTTTAAGACATAATTGTCTTAATGTGCTGAGGATCACAAACAGTATATTGCAGTTGTGGAGAGAAATTATTGTGAAAGTAGTAGTAGTAAGTATAAATCTGTATTGATCAGTGTAAGCCATTTCAAATTAATCAGATATAGTACACTATAATATATTATAAAATGGCAAAAAGGAATTCTCACCTCTGATTGGCTGACACTGCCTCCAAGTTGGGCATTTATTTCTCAATAGATGCCCAGCTAAAAGCAAGTGCCACCAAAATCCACTTTACAATGTACCCTGCTGCCCAGCCTACTTCCTCATTGGCTGAAGGCAGCCAAGAAATTTAAAATCCCTGCCATGTTTTTCTCTCGCTTAGCGAAAGACAACTATCCCCCCCCACTTTCCCTCAACAGCACGCAATAAATAAATAAAAAGGAAGACTGCAGTCCTGTCATTTTACAGTCAGAAGACTGAAAACACACAATGACACCAGTCTCCTGACCGCCGTTCTCGCAATCCGTACTCCCAAAGCTGACATTCATGTCAGCTTCATCTAGTACGCTGCATTTTTAAAAAAAACAAGACACACATTACCGCTTCGGTCAAAGCTCGTCCCGCTGCCGCTTTCCATTCCCTTTCCATTACTCATTGCTTAAGAAGTCCAACTTTTCCACAAGCTGCAGAAACAACCTCTACCCATACCACAAATTACTATGAAAAGGCAGCAGCATTCGCTTCCACTAAGGTCAAAGGTCATGAACAATCTTCCTGTGTGTGTGTGTGTGTGTGTGTGTGTGTGTGTGTGTGTGTGTGTGTGTGAAGGGGTTCAGGAAACCAGAACAGCACTGCAGGGAGGAGTAACAGCACCTATAACAGCTGGTGCACTACTTTGTCAATGAACACTGTTTTTAACAGTGTTTTGAACAGTTTTCACACTCATTTCCTCTTTATTTTCACATTTCACAAAGATGTAGTTACATGGCCATTTTATAAGCACAATAATACCCTCCAGGGTGGGCATTATGGAAATACTGGACCTTCCAGGGGCTATAAGGCCCTCCGCCTGCGGTGTCAGGCCTCATTACGCCCCTGGGTGATCCAGTATTTCCCAATAATGCCCACTCTGTCAGATATTATTGCTTACATAACCTCTGGCCATAGCCGATTGCTGTGATGAGCTGCCCAGTGAGCAAAGTTACATGTGTGCGTAGAAATTATTAAATGCCCAGGTGTAACTTGGCCATTTTTTGGAGGTGTTGCACCAAATTTTCAACATGGCCTTTTTGGGACCCCTCCTCATGAGGAGTGCCAGTGTCATTTTGTTCACTTGTCCCAAAAGATAATTTTGCACAGTGACAGTGCCATTCTGTGCCACAGGTGTGAAAATGCATTCTGGGCAGGATGTGACAAATGACAGCTGTACTGTTAAAAAGGAGGTGTGCAAAAATGGCAAGGTTGAAAATGTGGAGTGAAAATACAAAAAACTGGCAAAGTTAAGATTGTGCATAGAAACTGTGCAACACATGCTCTTAATGCAGTCATTTTTGGGAATTTTTTCACCAAATTTGCAACATGGGCTTTTTGAGACCCCACCTCATGAACGGTGCCACTTTCATTTCATGAATCAGTCCCAAAAGGTGATTCCATGCAACAACCGTGAAATCACCTTTTGGGACTGAGCAATGAAATAGCAGTGAAAGATTTCATGAGGTGGGGTCACAAGAATTCCATGTTGGAAATTTGGGACCAAAATTCAAAAGAATGGCTGATTTATCAATGTAAGTTGAAAGTCCCTTTGAATGGCATTATAGCATGCTTATCTTTGATTCTTCAGTTCGTGGTTCGGCTTTAAAGAATGCAGACATGTCCAAGTCCAGAGAAGATGATGGTGCCAATCTCCACAGTTAAGTATGGGGTAAGGGGGATGCAGAGAGGTGGGTGCCCAGTGGGAGGGGGACTGGGGTGATGACAAGGGACTATTTTCTTTTTTACAGATAAAAAAACTCATCAGGGGACTGTTTTCTTTATTTACAGGGAAAAAAAGACATTTGAGCACACTGGAGTGGGCTCCCAGTGTGCCACATGAGTGGGGGAATGGGTACATGATGCCGACATGGGGATTGGGCACCCTAATGCCAGCAAGGAGTGGGGAAAAATACATTTGGGGACAATTGGGTGGACACCCAGTGTGCCACATGATTGGGGTGCTACTTAATGTTGACATGGGGATTGGGGACCCCGATGTTGGCACAGAGATGAGGCTGGAGGAAGTGGGGAGGGCAGCAGTAGTGGGAGAGGTGCAAGATGGCTTTCTTTGTTGCCAGTGCTGGCGCCGGCGATGTAGTTGTGCATGTGCGGCACTCGCACATGTGCAGTTATAGTGAATGGCATTTTGCCATTCACAATATTATGGCACCAGCAGAACTGCATATGCATGTGGTGGGGGTGAGGGGGTTAAAAATACACCCATGGATTTCTGGCACCCTCTTAACAGTTGCCGTTAGCATTGCTAAAATTCTTTTTCAGCAATATACCCTCACCGGAACAGCAATCGCTATTCTGCAATCACTGCTATCATATAGAAATGGCTTGGGAAGGGATATGAGATGCAGCCCCCCCCCAGGCTGATGGCCAACACAGCTGCCAATAAGGTTAACAAACCAGCAGCATCGTCTAGACAACAGACCCCAGAGAGAGGATTTTCAAAGCCTATGTCAAGATACAATTTTCTACTGTACATCTTTGAGCATGACAAAAATTACCCCATATCTGTACCCGAATAAAAATATTTAAAATTATTTTAGAAACTCAATAACTGATAATATATGTCTACTCTTTTTCTGGAAATAATTTTAAGCATTTTAAATTATTCAGGTATTACTCAGATATAATCAGCACATTCAGAGCTGAGAAATTATTTCAGCTGTATCACAACAGCATCTCAGAAGTTAGTAGATCACTTATCCTGGAAGAAGAGAAGAAATATATGATCAGTTATTGAATTTCTAAAATCATTTTAAATATTTTTTTAAGTAGGGATGGCGGTTACAATAGCATTTTCAAATCTTTCATTTTCATGACAGCACAGCATCAGCTTAGGTGGGTAACAGACAAAACAAACCTGTTTCCCCATGTAAAAGAATACCACACATTGATGGTGATGGTACACTTGTATACAGGGGAATATTTCTCTGCTGTAGCAGAATAATTTTATGACATGAATATTTTTATCACAGGTAGTCATCTCACATAAAGAAAATCATGCAAAATAAGGTGAATAAGAATGACTAAAGGTAAAATCATGTCATAAAGTGTGGGAATGCAGCACCAATTTTCACATAAAAAATTTAATTTTATTACTTGCATTATTCACTATTTTTATTGATTATTGATTAATTTTAGAAGACTCCTGAATAAGGCATGTCAGGCAAAATGTTGGGATGTTGCTACAAGCAATAAAAATATTAAGAAAACACTTTTATTTGAGAGTGCTATATAAAAGCCTGGTGAGCGACCATTGCTAGTGTACTTTAGGACAGATATGCCTGAGCCAGCTCCCACCTCAGACTATTGTGAGCATGATTTCTTGCTGCAGCACTGTTTTTGAAAATACCACTCATTAACTAGGCGTTTTGCCCCTTTGATGACTTTTAAAAATCTAAACCTTGACCTTCATACAGCTCACAACTTGGGGCTGCTAACCCACAAGCTATACACATGGGGTACCTCCAGTATAGTTTTCCATGCCAGCATCCCTGCCCATCATTTGGCCCTGATCTGCATTCAGCAATGAATATAAGCACATTGCTGCACCTACACATAGAGCTGTGCAGAATTTTTTTAATTCCCTTTCAGATGTAACTCCTTTGTGTTTCAGAAATGCTGCCCAATTCCAAAGAATTTGGTTGGAAGTGGAATTCTGAAACTCCAAATGTGGTATAAAAGTTACAGATTAGGAATTCATAGTGTATCTCTCTCTCTCTCTCTCTCTCTATATATATATAGTGTAAACTGTGGATTAGTTTTCTGCAGTTTACATAAACTATGTATTAAATTTCCACAAATTGCAGAAAAGTAATCTGCAATTTACATAACCTGCAGACAAGGAATTGCAGTTTACATTAAAGCTTTCTGAATTACACAGAATTTAACAAAAAAATCTAAAAAGCATTTCAGAAACAAGATTCCCATTCTGCCTGAATTCTAGCAGTGGAATTCCACATTCCATACAGCTTTACCTGCAGATCCTACTTTACCAGCCTGAGTTAAATCAAATCAAATTTATTGAAAAGCAATAGAGAGTGAACGCTCATTTACAACTGTGTCCATAAATAAGAAACAAGACATACTGTATAATACATACAAATATACATATAATCATCATTAAAATACAATACAATTGTTCATCCATAATAGTCACATCTGTGTATTAAAAATCATGTCACTATTCTTCCTTTCCCCCAACCTGTAACGTTGAGGTCCCTAATTCTCAAGATGGCAGCGCTATGAGAGACCCACAAAAAGGGTTTAACACAAAAGTGCCTGCTCAACACTAAATGTAGTGGCACACTATATACTATACATATACATATACATATACATATACATATACATATACATATACATATACATATACATATACATATACGTATACGTATACATATACTATATTTCACTTCCTGTGCTCTTTCCCTGCACCCCACACTGACTATTCTATTTTGATCTCCCCTCCTTACTCTTACTCCAACCGTCATCCTACCTATTAATTCTTATTTTACCAACTGCTGCTCTCATGGCTTTCCTATCTCCAGGTCCTCTCAAAGATAATAACTTGGATAGTTAAAACTTTGAAGTCCTTCACCTTTCTGTTACTGCCATTTCTGGCCCTTTTTCACCCTTCCTAAAACTCTGTTATCTCATTTACATAGCCCCTGGAAAGTGGAAGTGTGCCAATGCCATGGTTGTCTTCTCCACAAAGGGGACACTCCCTACTCCCCAAGAAAAAAACACCCCATCTCCACTCTTCCTGCACTAACCAAGGTGAAAGAAAATCTAATTATCTACCAACTCTATGCCTATCCTGATTCCTAGTACTTCCTTTCCTTCTTCCAGGATGATATCTGGACAAACCTCTTCACTGTATCATGTCTCTATAGTTTGCCAGCTCCATACCAAAAGGGGTGTGCCATGGGCTGTTCACCTATGCCACCTTTGCCTGTATTGCCAAGGCATTTGACACTGCCCCTACCTCCTTCTGCACTTGACAAGCTTAATGGTATAGGCCTATTTCATGATTTATCCAGGTCACCCCTGAAAATGGGAAGTTATGTCCTTGGATTCTTACCAGGTCAACAAAGTTTCAATAATAATTTTGGTTTCTAACTTCTTCTTCTTCTACCTGTTTCATAGATTCCAATTAGTCTAAGAAGGTGTTTTCCACAGTCCTTCTCCCCATTTCATCTGGTGACTCTAAACACTCCTTCCAAGACACCATCCCTTTCTCAATTTTTCTAAATGACCTCCCCATTATTTTGTCTCTACACAACCAAATGCATGCAGAAGACACTTTACTTTTTGTCTCGGGCACCTTGGTGGCCAAGATGGAAATATCTGTACAGCATGACTTCAACCAAATCCAGCACTGGTTCTGCTCTAGCCATCTGTTGATCAATGTCACAAAATCTGCCTTCATAACCTATAGTAGTATGCAGAGTCTAGCCAAACACTGACAAAGTCCTGATCATCGCAACACTGGATGGCTTGATTTCAAAGAAGTCCACTGTTTCAAGTAAATTGTTATGTGACTTGCACATAATCTGGATTGCTCTGCCTTCATCGATTCCATCCATACTTAATAAAGAAGTCTGGCCCCATTTATCATCCACTACAGTAAGGCTTGCTATTCAGTCTCTGTCAGCTGGGAGATTGTCCCAAAATTATTTTAAAAGTGCTTAACTATGTAGATGCCATATACAACACCACTTCAAAGTCAGATCTCAACAGACTGGATACAATTATTTCACTCCTTCTGCCAATAATCCTTAACTGTCCTTTTCATTATCCCTTGAGAAAAAATACAAGAATGTCTGCAGAATAGGGAAACCAGGGAGTGCTTATCAGCACTTGAAAATTGTAACCCAATATGGCATCAGAACATTTAAGATGTGTGACACATCATTCATTGTAAACACCATTCTTTTTCTATGCAACAAAATGTAAACAGGTAGCTGTGTGGTCAAAAACAGCACGGTCAATAACCGCAATATATGGTCAATACAAAACCACGCAATCAGAAACCATGGTAGATTAAATATACTAACCCTGAGACTGTGCAGCACTGTTATGAGTGCAGTTTTTGACCGTGTATTTGCTGTCGTGGTTTTGATAGGGCACTCAACTTTGATCAGAAACCCTTACTTTTAAAAAGCTCCTTAAACAAATATCAGAGTAATAAATATTTACATTGTTGAAAAATTAATTAGAAAACATTTTGTATATTCATTATGTTGTTTCTGGTCTTTTTTTTTAAGACTACATCTCCAGACTGTAAGCAATTCTGAGTGAAAGGAACTGTTTTGATAGAGCTGCAGAGGAGACATTATCTTGACAAGCAGAAAATACAGCATGGGGTACAAACATGCCTGGGAATCTACAAAAGTTCAGCTCTGAAAATTAAATGTTTTGGTCTTAGCACTTTTAAATAAGGAACCTGTCATATCTGCAGGGTTAGCTCTCTTATAGCAGACTCAACTTTTTTGCAGCATAAAATGACACCAAACAAATGTATAATAGATACAATCATGTTATTATCTGAGTTGGTATAAAATTAACTGATACTAGTGGTCTAAAAACTAATGTTTGTATTTGGTGATTGCTTCATTCCAAACATATTTTTATTCTGTTAAAAAGTATTTTAAAATAAGCATGCTTGCCCACCCACCCAGAATAAGGTCCCCGCCCTTGAACGGGCATCTCCTGCAATGTGGCCCAGCTCAGCTCTTGCCAGCTGTGCTCCCTCACCAGCTTGCCTGCACAACCAGACTAAGATTCTCACCCTTAAATGGGCGCCTGCTGCAATGCAGTACAGCTCAGCTCCTTGCCAGCCGTGCTTCCTCACTAGCTTGTCTGCCCGACCTGACTAAGGTCCTCACCCTTGAACGGTCACCTGCTGCAACGTGGCCCAGCTCAGCCCCTTGCTGGCAGCACTCCCTCACCAGCTTGCCCTCCAGCCCAGACTAAGGTCCTCACCCTTGAACAGGCACCTGCAGCAATGTGGCCCAGCTCAGCTCCTTGCCTGATGTACTCCATCATCAGCTTTCCCATCAACCCAGACTAAGGGCCTCATCCTTGAGTGGGCACATGCTGCAATGTGGCCCAGCTCAGCTCCTTGCCAGCCGCAGTCCCTCACCAGCTTGCCTGCCCTCCCAGACTAAGGTCCTCACCCTTGAACAGGCACCTCCTGCAATGTGGCCTGGCTCAGCTCCTTACTTGCCACGCTCCCTCACCAGCTTGTCCGCCCACCCAGACTAAGGTCTTTGCCCTTAAACAGGCACCAGCTGCAACGCAGCCTGGCTCAGCTCCTTGTTGGCCACGCTCCCTCACCAGCTTGCCCGCCCACCCAGACTAAGGCCCTCACCCTTAAATGGGTACCTGCTGCAACATGGCCTGGCTTATCTCATTGTTGGCCACGCTCCCTGACTAGCTTGCCCACCTACCCAGACTAAGGTACTCACCAATGAATGGGTGCTTGCTGCAACGCAGCCTGGCTCAGCTCCTTGCTGGCCATACTCCCTCATCAGCTTGCCCACCCTCCCAGACTAAGGTCCTTGACCTTGAACTGATGCCTGCTGCAATGGAACCCAGGTTTGGCTCCTTGCCTGCAGCACTCCCTCACCAGCTTGCCTGCCCTCCCAGACTGAGGTCCTCACCCTTAAATGGGCACCTGCTGCAACACAGACTGGCTCAGCTCCTTGCTGGCCACACTCCCTCACCAGCTTGCCTGTCAGCACAGACTAAGGTCCTCACCCTTGAATGGGTATCTGCTGCAACAAGGCATAGCTCAGTTCCTTGCTAGCTCCTCTCCCTCACCAGCTTTCCTGCCTGCCCAAACTAAGGTTCTCACCCACGAATGGGTGCCTGCTGCAATGTGGCCCAGCTCAGCTCCTTGCTGGATGCACTCCCTCAAAAACTTGCCACCCACTCCTACTAAGGTATGGACAGAATAATCCTCTGGGAAGCCCTGTTACCCAGGCAACCTCACTGAATGGAGGCCCTGTCTTAGACATGGCTCACTATTGGCTGGTGCCACTTTCTGCATGGTTCCTATTGGTCTGGCTCCGATCCATAGCTTGGCAGTGCTCAGTTTTTAAATTTTGCTGCTTTCTGTTATGTGTATTTTTTCTCACCCACCCACCCATGCTGACCACGACCTTTATTAGATACATTTTTTCTCCCATAGAGCAATGCCCACTTGCTCCTCTCCTTCTAGCTGTATGCACTCACCAACAACCTCTCCTAAAGCGACATACCCAAAATCTTAAGCTTATCCTGAAATCTGCTGCTTACACTGCCCACTCTCCCTGTAAACACATTGTTTAGCCTTTTCTGCTGGGCTAAGTCTCTCCATCCCTACTGTCTTAATCTGGTTACTGGTGGGTGGTCTCCCCCACCCACACATTACACTCAAAATACCTTCTACATACCAAGCCCCTAATTCCACTTAAAATGACCCACCTCACTTTAATTTCTCTCATAATTCTTCTATCCCTACTACCTCTCAGCTACTATAACATCACTCTGACCCTGCTGCAAGCCTATGAAACCCTGATCAAAAGTATACCCTCAAGTACAATGTCCTCAATGGCTCCTCATGCTTATGCAGCCACTCTCATCCTCACTGCTTACAGGCCAACAGTCCACTGCCCCCTCCTTGAGTACCCACAGCTGCTTCTGCTACTCTGTTCCACCTGCAATACCTTGGAAACTAGAACCTCCAAATGGAGACAACATAAGACATTGAAGCTCCTCACCTTTTACCTTTCGTAGATTTCCCCTGTTCCTCTTACTACTATCTGGTAATGTTCACCCTAATCCTGGTCCCCCATCAACACTCAATTCACAACACAGCAAACTGCAGTTCCTCACTTAAGCCTCCATCAATATTTGTAGCTTGCTACCTAAAATTGATGACCTGCAAGTTTGGATGGCACAACATAATCTGGATATACCCACCCTCAATGAAACCTGGTTCTCCCCAAGCGTCCCTGACAATGATATAGCCATCTCTGGTTATGCTTTTTTTAGACTGGACTCTTATCAATAAATGAGGCGGTGGTTGTGCCATGTATTTGAGGGACACCATTAAGGCCCAGATCCTTCCTCTACCCCCCACAGCAACAATGCACAAATGGTAGCCATCAAAATAATTCTTGGCCAGCAAGGTAAATCCCTCACCATAATGTATGTCTACATCCCCCTCATAACCAGGTCTCTGGCTTCCACTCAATTACAGACTACCTTGAAAGCATACCCCATCACACTGAGACAGTGATGTTGGGAGACTTTAATGTAAACTGACTTGACCCCAAAGCTGAACTGTACAAAGATGCCCTTGCCACAATTGACATTGCTCAGATGGTACCCCCCATACATACCAATTACAGAACTGGTAGTAGCTCCCTACTGGATTTAATTCTCTCCACTCACCCATCAAGAATCATTAATACTAAGGTCCTACCAGACTCTCTGAGTGATCATTCTCCAGTCATCTGTCAATAGACTAATAGGACACACAGATCAAAGCCTAGGCTGTCCTACCAACAAATCCTAAAAAAGGGTAAGCTCCCACAATTTCAGGCCTCACTTGCCCAGATGGAATGGTCCTCCCTTGACTTCATGAACTGCATTGATCTCACCCTTAACTACTTCATCAAGCAGTTTAATGAAATGTGTGATAAGTTTGAGCCCCTTTAAGAAAAGAAAGCTATGGGGATCCACTAACTCATGTATCACTCCTGCCCTTATCTATATAATGAAGAAAAGTGTCACCAGGTTGATGTTCAATAATTTAAAGCTGCCAGTAGCCGGTGCACCCAAGCGGATCATAGAGCCAAACAAGACTACTACAAATGCAAGCTCACAAACTCCTGGGGTAATACCAAAAATTTCTGGGACAACATCAAGAACCTCATCGGGAAACCAAATAAATCACCGCCATCAATGCTCGAAGTAAACTGTACCACTATCCAGGACCCTAAATTAATTGCAGATGCTTTCAACCTCTCTTTCACAGATCTCAGTGGTGTTCTCCTCTCCGACTTCTTCGAAGATGCTACACTATCAGGCATTACTGAAAAAAACAGCTCCCCCAACTAGTGCACTACCCTTCTATTTCAGGACAGTGTCTATCACTGAATCCAGAAAATACCCCCAACGGTGTTAGGAAAGTCAAGATTTAGTAGTGACACCCTGGACCTAAAACTTCTTTCCCTATCACTAGATGCCATCTTATTAACTCTTACAGAACTTCTCAGCCTTTCTTTCTCCCTTTAACAGTTCCCCCAACTCTGGAAATCTGATATTGTTACACCCATTCACAAGACTGGTGAAGGATCTCTTCATAACAATTACTATCCCATCTAAATCCTCCCCCCACTCTCTAAAGTACTCAAACGCATTGTGGCAGGCAAATTATCAGATTACCTTGTCAAATATAATATACAGTGTCCTCAGCAGCATGGCTTTAGAAAAGCACACAGTACAATCACTGCCCTGCTTGAATTCGCCAGTCACATCAAGAAGGCCTTGGACATTTACTAGGCATGGTGTATGTAGATTTAACCAAGGCTTTTGACACTGTTAATCACCAAATCCTCTTGAACTCCCTCCCCACCTTAGGCCTCTCTGTGGAAGTCACCAGCTGGTTTGCAAGTTACCTTACAGACAGGAGCCAACAAGTCAAGATCAGTGACTCACTATCAGACAGCCTTCCAGTGCGATCTGGGGTACCCCAAGGGTCCATTCTTGGGCCGCTGTTCTGTAGTCTCTTCATCAGCTCCCTCTCTACAGCTTGCCACAGCAACATGTTACTCTATGCAGATGATGCAGTCCTTTTCTCTATGCACGCTGACCCAATCCATCTATCCCATTATCTTCAAACTAATTTTAGCCTCATAGAAATGTGGTTTGAACAGCACAATATGTTGATGAACTACAAAAAAAACAAGGCAATGTAGTTTTACAACTCTCACAGTAAACAGAAAAATGCCTGCCTAACTATACTGAACAAGCATCACATCCCACTAGAGCAGGTGCAAGAGTTCAGATATCTAAGGATCATGCTTGACAGCTCTCTCTCTTTTAACTTTCACATTAAGCTCATCTCCAAAGCCACAAATGCAAGGAAAGGGATCCTCTATCATCATCATCATCACTGCCTTACACCTGAGGTAATTGCATTGCCGTAACCAGCTCCTTACTATCGAACATTGATTATAGACTTCCTTTTTACAGATCTGCCACTGATACGAGATTAAAAAGAATAAACACTGCACTAAATAAAAACTTCCATCTTGTCACTGGGGCTGGGAAAAGAATGCATACTTGCAAGGTTTATATACAATCCAACTGGGTCAACCTCCATGGGAGACTTGCCTACCAGACTTGCCTACTTTCAAAGAAAATCTATCTGCTTTAGCCTTACCCCACCTACATCACATGCCCTCATGCTGCCTACCCCACACATCCACAGCACCCACAGTGCCAGTAAAACTTCCTTCTTGGTCTCCTTTTGCTGAACCTCCAAAGCCCAGTGCTCCTTCTATGTTAGAGCACCTTCCCTGATGAATGGGCCCCCTTCCCGGAAGTCACTGCTGAGAATAAGCTTGGGCTTTACAAGAATAAACTGCATCGCCACCTCACCAATCTCAGCAGATGTGACTGTACCCACTAGGCTAATTCTCTCCCCACCCTCCCCCTCAAATCCCTGCTGCTCTCTTGCTCTCCCCATTGCTCTCTCCCTTCCCTGTCTTCTCCCTTTCCCAGTCTTCTTCCTCATGTCTTCCACCCCTTCCCTTCCTGTCTTCCACCTAATGCTTTCCTCCACCCCATCCCCTACCACTCCTAGTCTCATCTTTCTTTCCCTGAGTGTACTTCCTCCCCATCTCCCCTCTACTATCTCTGTCCCATCCCACCTTGCTCTCCTCTACCCCTTCTCTCCTCCAAGCCCGACCCACCTCCAATTCACCCCTGTCCCTCTTCACTCATACCATACTTCACACCTCTTCCCATATCCTATCTCCCTCTATCCCCACTTCCCAAAACCCCGACTCCCACCACCCTCTGATCACCCCTAGCCCTCATTGCACTTATTTCTGCCTCTTGCACTTTTATGACAATGTCACTTCTTTGACGGCCTCTTGTTTTACTTTCCCCCACCTCTGTCTAATGTCACTCCTGCCCTGGTTTAACTTTTTTGTTTCCTTCATAGTAGTTATTGTTTGTTTTCCCATTGTATATACTTGATGTTGATTGTACCTATTCCATGTACCTGTTCCAATTGTCTGCTCATTGATTGTAATTGCCTACACACTGATTGTAATCAAAGTGGAACCTTTATAAAAGAACCATTGGTTCAAAGGTATTTTGTAATCCTAGTACTAAATAAATAAAATAAATAAATAAAATGTTGAATACCTGTCAGTTTTCCAAAAGCATGTAAATGTGGCATTGCTTACAACATAGTCTAAAAATGAAAGGCTGTTTAAAGCATGTGAATATAGTTCAGGAAAAGGCAGTGTGCTCTGGAAGAGTGGTACCAGTGCACACTAGTATTGCCAAGCTTCAAACAGTAAAAAAAATGCTTGATGGTTGCACTGGAGGAAGAAAACTGAATAAATCACCAGAATACCAACATATGCCAAATTGTAGACAGAAAATTAAGTGAGCAACATGAAGCCACAGACAGTGGCCAGCAAAAACCTGATGCTTTGACTACTCAGGTCTTCATCTGGGGGCAGAAAGGCGGGAACTTATCCTCATGGTCACATTCTTGAAGAATCCCAAGTCAGGCGAAATGTGAGGGTTCTTTGTTGCACCTTAATATCTTTAACTGAGGTAATGTTATTTTTTCCCTCTTTGCCACTTTGTCAGTCTAAAGTTGTTGGATGTTGCACAGAATGAAGTAAAAGTACTGGACTGTCACACTTTATTATTAGGGAACACTTTATGATTGAATGCTCTGAATGCAATATGGAACATAATTCCCTTTTTCACTGAGTGAAGTGCATTATCTAATGTGGGAAATTAAAGTGGATAAATAAAGACAACTTTTATGGGACAAGAGAGTCTAGTCTCTGAGTGATGAATGGATATTTAATGTAGTTTCAACCTCCACCGAGTGCATCCGATATTTCTGGAAATTGTTCACTGCCTGACAGTAACCATCACTCTGGGATACACTGGCCTAATATCATTTGCACTTACCAACAGCAATTTTGGATTCTACTCTGTCTGCAAGGAGATTGTCACAAAATTATTTTATCAGTGTTTGATTATGTGGATGTAGTATACAACACTATCCCAACTCAAACCTCAGCAAGTAGGATCCAGTCTTCAGCTCCTTCTGACCAATGGTCCCAACTATCTTTCTCATAGTCACTTGAGAAAAAAATAAGAACATGGCACACATACCACCACAAGACCATAGATTGTTTCAATAAAGTGCACTTAATCAAAACTCACCATATCCCAATCATTCACTGTGGAGCAAGCAACTCTGTGTAGCACCACCTAAAATGAATCTTCTTCATAGGGTGGTGCTTGTCTTCTGCATACTGGTTTTCTGGTCTTTAATTAATTTGCCAGTACCCAATAGAATCTAAGAAAAAAATACCCACAAGTATGTAATCAATTCACCAACATCAACATAATCAAATTCTGGCCAGAGCCGGTAGGGCTGCAGATGAGGAATTTGGGGTAAAACTGTTGAAAATTACCAAAGTTATGAGCTTGCATTTGGAAAAGGTAACAGGCTCATAAATTTGTTGTTGTGTAATATTTTTACACCAAATTTTCAACATAGCCTTGTTATGACCCTGCCTCATGATGAAGGACAGAGAAAATGTTCAACTCCTGGCCTAGAGGTGATTTCGCGAAGTGACTATAAAAACAACATTCAAGATGCAAAAACACATTTTCGGTAGGAGCTGAAAAATGATAGCTGTCATATTCATGAGGTGCTGTTAAAATGGCTGTGTTGAATATTTGGGGTAAAAGTATTGAATATTATCAAACTTACAAGGCTGTGTTTGCAAAAGTCAACATAGCCTCATAACTTTAAAAAATATATATATTTTTACACCAGATTTAGAACATAGCTGTCTTATGACCACACCTCATGAACAAGAGCAGAGAAAATGTTCAGCTCCTGTCCGAAACATGATTTTGTGCAGGGATTGCAAAATCATCTTTCAGGATGTAAAAATATTTTGGCTAGGATTTGAAAAATGACAGCTGTTACATTCATGAGCTGCTGTAAAGATTAGGCTATGTTGTAAATTTGGAGTAAAAATATTAAAAATTACAAGAGTTATGACCATGTGTTCACAAAATTCAACATAGGCTCATAACTTTGTTGTTTTTTTTAATATCGGGTCGGGACACCATCTGATCCTCACCCCCCATCATCACCAGAACCAGGCACCACCACCAGGTATCCCCCCTTGGTACCACCAACAGGCACCACAACCACTTACTACCACTAGCAGGTACCCCACTTACCCGGGCCCAACCCACACAGGGCCCGTTCCCGGTCCATACCCCACTAGGTCCGGACATGTGATCCAGCACCTAGTATCTATCCCTTCCCCATCCCCCCACTACTTCCATGCCTGGGTTTCTCTGTCCCTAGCCCATGCTGCCTAACCCCCTCCACCCTCTCCTGACCCCTTTTCTCCCTTTTGTTCCCCCTTTATCTTCCCCCTTTTGTTCCATCTTTTTCCTTTTCTTGTCCCTTTTCTCCATTTTGTGGGTTACCTGTTGCCCACCCTCAGGGCCCCTGCCAGCCCCCCAGGACCATAGGCTTACCTCCCACAGCTCTCCAACCCCATTTCAGGGTCCAACGGGGACCATATTTTATACCCTCAACTTCCTGTGCAGTGCCAGCCAGCAGCAAAAACCCCTCTACTTAGTGCAGGTGGGGAAACATTATCCCATCAAAAAGAGGGAAACTAAAAGCTCTGCAGGCTCTTACATAGCCCAAGCAGGCCCCACCTCCCAGCCCCCCTCTCTGGCCCCTCCCCTTGACCAATTGGGAAGCTGTCCTTCCCTAGTCATTTGACCCTCTCTGACACCTTCTCTGACATCCCATCCCCGTTCCCTTTCCTACTTTCCTATCCCCTTCCCCTTTGCTTTTCTGGCATGGGGACATTAGACAAACTGGCCTGCCTTTTACTGGCAAACCTGATTATCAAGGGTTCACTGTTTCCCTTACCCTGTGCACCCTGTGCACTGGCATAGGAAAGTACTTGTATCCCCTGTGTGTATAGCACAAAGGGGAGCAACACAAAACTGTGACACTTAGTGATCCTTGAAATCACTCTGGAAGGCATAACTGTGACTGTGAATTGAGCCTCTGTATCTTACCAGACAGAGAAAAATCTTGCAGTTTTGTGCAAACAGCTTGTTAAATTATGTGAAATTGAAGAGAAAAACAAGAATAGGATTAAGTTGAAAGACACAGATGGACAGACAAAGGGTAAAATAGGCTACATCCTCAGGGGTGTTGTGGGATTTCATCCCCCACATCTAAAATCAAAAAGAAAAAATTTGCAACATAGAATAAAAGGTTCCTGCAATTCCAGGAGCATATACAGTATCCCTATTATGTAAACAAATACAAAAATGTAGTACACAAGACACAATAATGGAGTTTGCCCTTTAAGGGGCAGACCAAGTTGTCCTGGTGGACCCCTTCCCTGAGGACAAAGTGGTAGTGATCAGAGGGAGGAGGGAAGGAAGGGGAAGGGGTGGGGCAATAGGCAGGAAGGGGAGGGGCAAATAGAGGAACAGGTGAACCATTGGAGGGCTAAGAAAATGGGAGGCAAGAATTACAGGGTACATAACAGGCAGTACAGAGGTATTCTGCCTTTTTTGCCAGAGAATTTTGTTAGATTCAGATCAGAACCAGCATGTCAGACTGGCTATCAATAAAGTGAAAAAATTGTGGGGAGACTTAGATTTAAACAGCAAAAAAAGTTTGTGGAGCAAGGAATTTGTGTAAGGTAAAGTAAGAAAAACTTTAAAAAAATATATATATATAATATAAAAAGAGAAAGTGTTTGTGTTTGTTGAAAAAAAGAGCAAAATAATGATATTGGAAAGCATGTGCCTTTGAGGCTTTGCAATTGATATCAGCAGAATAGTGAATGTAATTTGATATGGCTGTGTTTGTGACAGAAGTGAGAAAGTAAATGAAAGGGAAAAAGCATGTGGGGTTACAGCCTGGCAAGGAGTTGTGATAGGTTAGGCCAACTTTTTCAGCAGGGGAAGGGCCCAGCCACCCACCCCCATCCCCAACCACCCCACACTACACTTCTTTTATAGGGTACCACAGTCGTGACATTTCCTGTGGCAAAACAGGAAGGGGTGGATCAGTGGGGAATCCACAAGGTGAGCTCATTTACAGCAGCACTAGTAATTTAACTTGTTATAACAAGTTATACAAAAACAAAACACAAAATTAAACCATTACTTGCATTTTCTTCCTTCTAATTACTCTGACCAGGTTATAAACCCAGCAACTTATCTGGAATGGATATCATTAACTGCAGATACTATGGAACACTTTTCAGAATGACAGTCTTACAGGATTTAGGACACTGTCCTACATGCTGGGCCATTGGAGATCTTAGGGCTCAGCTCCAGGCAGCATGGGCAGAGATTGCACTCCTCAAATTTCATATTCAAGAGGAAATACATTATAAGAACCACCCGCCATTTCCCCAACATCCAACAGAAGAACCTCAACGGCAGAGTTTAGTTGATCTGGGAGGTTGGCAGGTGGTTAGGAGGGGCAAATCGGGTGCCCTATCACTCGGTGCTCTCCAACATAACCTCCAAAAACCATATAAACACTAACATAGAAACATAGAAACATAGAATTTGACGGCAGATAAGGACCACTTGGCCCACCCAGTCTGCTCATTTCCCTACCTGATGGATAAGCTGCAAATCCTACTTAACCAGCAGCCTACTTCTTCCTACCCCCACCCCCTAGAATTGCCTTATGACTGTCCCATGCATGCTTGAATTCCACCACTGTTTTTGACTCCACAATCTCCTATGGAAGGCCGTTCCATACATCCACAACCCTCTCTGTGAAAAAATACTTCCTTAAATTACCTCTGAGCTGCCCCCCTTCTATCTTCAAATTGTGCCCCCTTGTTCTTGCACACCTCTTTTTTTGAAAGATGCTACCCTCTTGGACGTTGTTGATTCCCTAGAGGTACTTGAAAGTTTCTATCATGTCCCCCTCTCCCTCCTTTCCTCAAGGCTATACATATTAAGCTCCTTAAGTCTCTCTTCATATGTCTTCCGGTGCAGACCCTGCACCATTTTAGTTGCCCTCCTCTGGACAGCTTCCATCCTGTCTATGTCTTTGTGGAGATTGGGTCTCCAGAACTGCATGTAGTACTCCAGATGTGGTCTCACCAGCTGTCTGTACAGAGGGATAATAACTTCTTGTTTTCTACTGGTGATGCCTCTCCCTATGCATCCCAGTATTCCACCAGCCCTCCTTGCTGCCCTCTCACATTGCTTGCCCACCTTTAGGTCATCTGATATGACTACCCCCAGGTCCCTTTCCATTTTTGTTGTTGTTAGTATCTCATCCCCCATTGTGTACTCTTCCCCTGGGTTTTTGTTTCCCAGGTGCATTACCTTGCACTTCTTAGCATTGAATCTAAGCTGCCATACATTTGACCATTCCTCTAACCTTGCCAAGTCCCTTCTCATCCTTTCCACCCCACCTTGTGCATCAACTCTGTTGCAGATCTTTGTGTCATCTGCAAAGAGACATACGTTTCCTTCCAGTCCCTCTGCAATGTTGCTTATAAAGACATTGAAGAGGACCGGTCCTAATACTGAACCCTGCGGTACCCCACTACTAACCCCCTTTTTTCAGACTGGACTCCATTTACTATTACACTCTGTGTCCTATTCTCCAGCCAATTCTTTACCCAGGCTGTCATCTTGGGACCCACTCCCAGGCTGGCTAACTTGTATATTAATCTTTTGTGTGGGACTGTGTCAAATGCCTTGCTAAAGTCTAGGTAGGCCATGTCCACAGCCCCTCCCTGATCAACTACTTTGGTCACCCAGTCAAAGAAATCTATCAGATTTGTCTGGCATGACCTTCCCGCTGTGAATCCATGCTGCCTTGCATCCTGTGCCCCTCTGGCCTCTAGATACTCAACAATTCTTTCCTTCAGAAGTGATTCCATCATTTTCCCTACCACTGAGGTTAAACTAACAGGTCTATAGTTTCCTGCTTCTGCCTTGCTCCCACTTTTGTGAAGGGGAATCACATCTGCCTCCTCCATTCCTCAGGTACCACCCATCCTCCCATGATTTGTTAAAGAGGGTAGTCAGTGGTGTCACTAGTTCTACCCTTAGTTCTTTTAGAATTCTGGGATGAATTCCATCAGGCCCATTGCTTTGTCCACCTTCAGTTTTAAGAGCCTCTTCAGAACCCTTTCTTCTGTAAATGGGCTGGTATCAACTTCTGTATCCAGAGTGTTTCTACTGTTTGTTTTAGGTACCTCCCTCTTCCTTTGTAAATACTGAGCAAAAATATTTGTTTAGTATCTCTGCCTTTTCACAGTCACCCTCTGCCCACCCTCCTCCCTTTATTAAGCCTCACTATCCCTCCCTTGGTCTTACCTTCGCTCCCTGATGTACCTATAAAAGGTTTTATCCCCCTTCTTAACTGAGTTGGCTATCTTTTCCTCGGTTTGGGCCTTTGCTGTTCTGACTGCCTTTCCAGCTTCCTTTTGCTTTAACTGGTACAGTTCTCTGTCCTGTTCCTTCTGTGATTCCTTGTACTTCCTGAATGCTTTCTTTTTCTCTTGAACCTTCACTGCCACTTCCTTTGAGAACCATAGTGGTTTCTTACCTCGTTTCATTTTGTTTATTTGCTTTACACAAAGGCTTGTTACCTCTGTGATGGCAGTTTTTTATTATTCCCCATTGTTCTTCCACCCCTCCTTCCTGCCCATTTGCTAGTGCATTCCTTAGGCACTCACCCATTTTGGCAAAGTCAGCCCTCCTAAAATCCAGTACCTTTGTCTTTGTATGGCTTGACTCTATTGCTGTGTTTATTGTGAACCATACTGTTCAATGGTCACTGCAAACTACAACAGGTATCTGCCTCTATCTCCAAAATCAAACAAAGGGGCAGAGGACACTGCCAAGCAGGACACTGCAGCACAGGATCTTGCACAACAAAACTCACCCAAATCAGGAACCAAAACAAAAAAAGCAAAAAGGAAATCCAAAAAACTTCTGATCATAGGAGACTCCATGATTCGGGGAGTTGATACCTATCTCCAGCCAGGGGTAAATGGTCAGATGTCTCCCAGGTACATCAGCATGGAGAGACATTGACCGCATTGCTAAAATTGTTCAGGAAGCAGGAGAAAACATTGACATCCTGGTACACATAGGGACTAATGATCTCACCAGCCGGTCAGTTGTGGAGACCAAGGAACACCTGACCAGGATGGGTGACAAACTATTATCCATTTCATCTGGCATCTCCTTCTCTGAGATCCTGCCAGTCTGGGAGAGGGGGGATAGATGGACGGAAGGTCAGAGAAGGGAAGATAAGGGAGCTAAATATGTGGCTCAAGGGCTGGTGCCTGGAAAAAGGACATGGATTTGTAGGGAACTGGCAACAGTTTTGGGAGCCAAAGTTCTTTAAATTTGATGGATTGCATCTGACTAAGGAGGGAGTCAGTGCATTGGGGCAGAAGTTTGACGTCTTTGCAGAATATTTAAACTAGAAAATGGGGAGAGGGGTGCAGCACCCATACATCAAATGGGAAGAACACCCCTCTCCCCTCAGTTAGTGGTCAAACAGGGATTCAGCATGTTTGCAGTTTATTTGCACCACCAGGTAAGAAAAAAGGTCTGTCTCCCCATACGATGCACAGGAGAAATGCCAGACCTCACCCAACAACTAACACACCGAAATCTGGCCAATGGAAAATCATGTGCACAAATGCTCACAGCCTGGGAAATAAGATCCCAGACCTGCAGGCAATAATGTCAGAGGCTAAACTGGACATAGTAGCAATTAGTGAGACGTGGTTTACCAGTAACCACACTTGGGAGACTTCAGTACCTGGCTATGTACTGTTCAGAAGAGACTGAGGTACAAAAAGGGGGGATGGAGTGGCCCTGTATGTCAATGAAAACATCAAAGCTTCAGAAATTCAGAATACACATAAGGAGCCAGAAGAACTGTGGGTCACCCTGGAAACAGGAAATGGGACAGCCATAAGAACTGGGGTTGTCTACAGGCCTCCAGACCAGGGGAGGACATAGACACATTACTGTTAGAAGATATACAAAACATGACAGCTAAAGGGGAGGTTCTGATAATGGGAGACTTCAACATGAGGGATACAGTTTGGTCAATACCAGCAGGAACATCTGCCAGAACTAGACACATGGTGGATTCCCTGCAGGGGGAGGACCTCAAACAACCGGTACAACAACCCACAAGAGATAGGGCTATCCTAGATCTAGTACTAACTAACAGGGAAGGAATCACAGATCTCCAGGTAGAAGGTCACCTGGGGCCAGTGACCATCACATTGTATGGTTCAATTTGGCCACTACAACTAAATCATCCAATTCCAAGGCAAAAATATGGGACTTCAGAGGAGCTGACTTTGATAAGATGGCCAACAGAGTTAAGCTAGCCCTGGCAAAAAGAAACACAGGTGAGGGGGTACAGGCAAAGTGGGCAAGCATTAAGGATGCAATACTTGAAGCAACATCCCATTGTGTTAGACAGGATAGAAAGTGCAAAAGAAGAAGGAAACCACTTTAGTTCTCAAATACAGTAGCAGAAAAGGTCAGAGTCAAAAGGCTGACCTTCAGGAAATATAAAGGAAACCCATTGGGGAACCCGATTTTAAGAATAGATAACAAGCCGATCACACTCTAATGGCTTCCCCTGTTGCACGATACCCGGCTCTCCAATTTAGTCACAGCAGAGAACTTATGGTTCTCAACTATTGACATTTTAAAAACTTTCAATATTCCTACTAAGGGTACATTTAAGGTATTTCAGTTAAGGCATTTATTAGTGGAGGTATTTGGGGTGACACCTCCCCCAAAAGGAACTAAAGCTTTTTTGGGCCAAGCATATAGACGGGGTGAGGAATATCCTAGCTGACAGCCTTTCCCGTCTGCAGCTGGATTGTTTCCAGGTGCTGGTACCAACAGCAGAGGAACTGAAAACGCCCATCCCAATGAACATCTGGGATGTTGGCAAGAGGGAGCTAAGATGCTATTTCAGAACTCATGGGCACCATGGACCTTGAGGGCCTATGAAGGGGCATGGCAGGTGTTCCAGGCTTTCAGGGCAGTACACCACATGGAGGTAAGTGGGCCAGTTACAGAAGATTAGCTAGGAAAGTTTACAGTGGATCAATGGGAGAAGGGGTTGGCATACAACACTATGGGGGTATACCTAGTTGGGATCAGTGTAGTATGTAGCCTGAAGAGATGACAGGATCCCACGAAATCAATGTTGATACAGAGGATGATGCAAGGTTGGAGCAGGCTGAAACAAAGGGAAAAGGACAGGAGGTGCCCGATAGCTGAGCATTGGCTAACCAGACTACAGGGAACACTCATAGAGGTCTGTAAATCCAAGGATGAAGCACAGCTATTCTTTACAATCTACGTAGTAATGTTTGCAGGGGCATTGAGAGTGCGTGAGTGAGGCAGTGGGGCATGGTGGTAAGGATGAAGAGGGGGACTGGAATGGAGAGATATAGTTTGGGGACTGGAAACAATACAACTCATAATCAGGAGATCAAAAACAGATCAGGTGGGGAAAGGTTGTGTCATAACCTCAAAACCCCACCCCAAAGGGACCTTGTGTCCAGTGAAGGCTCTGTGAGCTTATACCACAGAGAGATACAAAAAAGAGGGGAGATTATTTATACATGGGGATGGGAGGAAGGTTACCGGTTACCAGGTTACAGCCATACTTAAAAAAGGCATGGAGTTATTTTGAAAATTACCATGGCCTTGGTGGACAAGGACCCACACCTGAGGGATTTCACACCCTTCACAGCTCAAATCTTAACACAATGGTACCATCTAAAGAAAAATAAAGGCTTTAAAGAATTTTTTTTTCTATTTACTTTGATCTCAGTGGATGGTTCTTTTATCCCAGCCACATTAGATCACACCTTTATTAGGTGGAGGAGGGTGGGACTTCAATTCTATAGACAATTTATAACAGAGAAGGGCATTGTCCAGTTTGAAACACTACAGAGAGACTATGGTTTATTTGAAGGGGACATCTATAGATATACCCAGGTTAAAAACTGTCTTTTAAGGCAAAGGGAGATAATATTACAGATGCTCAATCCAGTTCCAAAAGTTTGGAAACTCCTAGAAGACACCATAACTGGTCAGCACTGGGAACATCTAGTAGGCCATATTTACCAGATCTTATGCCAGGGAATGGGTGACTCATCACTTTCTATCATGAGAAGTTGTAGAGATTTGGAGATTGAAATCTCCGAACAGGATTGGCTTCGGGCTCCTCCTATAGCTTGTAAGATAACTCATTCAGGTGTTTGGAGGGAATTTGCTTGGAAACACAGAATACTTTTTTTAGGTCCCCAGCTATTCTAATCAAATATCTCCCTTCCTCCTATGGCAGATGCTGGCCTTGATCATATCTTTTGGTCATGCCCCTATTAATGCCATATTGGTGTAATCTTCAACAGGCTATGTCAGAATGTTTGGGAGAAGGGATTGAATTAACTGCGGAAATGGTTCTTCTGGAAATTTTTCCCCCACATACCCCAGCCTGGCACAGATCTTTGCTACCCATTTACACAGCAGCAGCCAAAAGGCCATAACAAGACAATGGATGTCAAAGATAGTTCTGACCATAGGGGATTGGGACAAGATAGTATCTAACATTTATTATTTGGAGACTATTACGGCTAAAATACACAACAAAGCCCCACAGGCCGCGCTATTGTGGAGACCATGGGTATTTTACATTTCCAGCAGAGACGCAGATTTTATACCTGGATGATTGGAGATGAATGAGATGAAAGGAGATAGGGGCAGAAGAACTCTGGACTAAGTTTGAAATATTCCCCCCCCTCTTGGGGGTTATGGGGAATCATGGGGGGTTTAAGGGAATGTATGTTTTTAATCAAAATGTGGACAGAAAATGCAGAAAAAGACAGACTAACAAAGTAATTGTCTGTAATGTATTGTGATCATAACCTTTCTCTCTTTTTAATAAAAAGAAAACTTAAAAAAAAAGGCATGGAGTTTTTGGGCAAAGACACAGCCAGTTATTCTTCCCATTCTTTTCATATAGGAGCCACATAAAAATGGGCGGCGGAAGGAGAATCAGTGAACAATATGTTAAAAACGGGGTGCTGGTGGTCTGCCAGCTACAAAAGATACATTCGTGCTGTCAAAGTTTAAGGACTAACAAGACATCTATGTTTGTTTTGCAGGTACAGACCAAATGGGGGGGAAGGGAGGGATAAGAAGTCACTGAGTAAGGTATTAAAAGTGTCTTGTTTTAATCCAATAGGTAGAGGGAGGCTAACGGAGGTGTGGATATGCAGACATTCCTACATTTACTGGGCAGAAAGGAGAGTGGAAAAGAAGGCCGGGGGGGGAAAGTTGCTCTACCAAGATGTCAGACACTGTAGGCTGATATGGCGTGGCATTCAGGGGATGAAGTGGGCGCAATTACTTTTAACGTTGCTGGAGATGACACATCGGAGACCCACACCGGATTTGATTATCATACACCTGGGAGGGAATGACATGGGGAAAAACCATGGGTAGACACGTATCTAAAGGTAAAAAGGGATTTGGAGAAGGTCAAACAATGGTGGCCGGATGTGACTCTAGCATGGTCAGACAATACATTGGAGAGTATGGAGACATGCATGCAGACCTGTAGCGGTAGATAGAGCAAGGAGAAAGATGAATAGGAGGGTGGGGACTCTGGTAAAAAGCATGGGAGGGCACATAATAATGAGAGGAGTGGAAGAATGGGTAGAGGATTTTTACAGCTCCGACGGAGTGCATTTATCAGATCTGGCCATTGATATGTTTAACACAGAGATGATGGGATTTATTGAGGCCTGGAGGAGACAAAAAAGCAAGTAAACCCGGAGGGGGGCAGGGGGACAAAAAAGGGGGAAGAGCAGTCATCCAACGCAAGCTGAAGACAGGCTATGGGAAAAATGAGGGTGAGGGGAGAGGGAAGAAAAAGGAAAAGGAGGAAAAGGAGAGCAACAGAAAGAGAAGAAAGTGGTCTCGGTTATCAATGTTACCTATAAGAAGAGGGAAGAAGAAGGCTCCCAGGTTTTCACCTGGGTAGGTGAGAAGAAGCGGAAGAAGAGGAGGAGTTGAACTGATATTGAGATGTAATGCAATATGATAAAAGAAGAGTAATAAGACAATAGCTAAAGATGATAATGGGAATGTAACAAAAAGGAAATACATTTTAAAATAAATTGATTGCTGATCTTGAGCACAACACACTGGTGTTCTGTTTTTTATGAGGAAAAGGGGAGAATCCGGTACAATGGAGTTTGCCCTTTAAGGGCTGACCAAGTTCTTCTGGTGGACCCCTTCCCTGAGGACAAAGTGGTAGTGCTCAGAGGGAGGAGGGGAAGGGGAGGGGGTGGGGCAATAGGCAGGAAGGTGAGGGGCAAACAGAGGAACAGATGAACCATAGGAGGGCTAAGAAAATAGGAGGAGAAGAATTACAGGGTACATAACAGGCAGCACAGAGGTACTCTGCCTCTTTTGCTGGAGAATGTTGTTACCACCCACCCACCAAAAAGAAGGAAGTGAGGGAAAAGTGCATCTTGGTAGAGGGGCCAAAAGGGTCTGTCAAAGGTGGATGGCAGAGGATGTCCGGTTGGACGTTTTTGTTGGCCTGCCAAAGGTGGATGGCAGAAAAAGGGGAAAATATGAAAAATGGGGGAGGGGGGGGGAGGAAGAAGAAAAAGGAGGAAAAGAAGAGAGAAGAAGAAGAAGAAGAAGAAGGCTCCCAGGTTTTCACCTAGGCAGGCGAGAAGAAGCAGAAGAAGAGGAGGAGTTGAAATGATATTGAGATGTAATGCAATATAAAGGAGTAATAAGACAATAGCTAAAGATGATAATGGGAATGTAACAAAAAGGAAATATGTCTTATAATAAATTGATTGCTGATCTGAGCACAACAACACACTGGTGTTCTGTCTGTTATGGGGAAACGGGGGGAATCCAGGACAATATGTAAAATGCTAATAGTAACATCTAGTAGAGACAAATACAAAAAGTGGACATGCAGCACAAGTGCAAAGTACACATAAGTACACTTATTGAGCATTGGATAAAGTGGCAGGAGAACTAGTTGCAGTACCACTAACCCACCATTTTAGGAATGGAAATGTGCACAGAGTTACAGCAGAATTCATATACTGGCTGACACACAGAAAATACACGCAACATTAAATGCCTTCATATTCTGCTGCATGTTGTATAAGATAAACGTTTATGCTTGGTAAGTGAAGGAGGGTAAATTTAATACTGAATTTGTTCTCAGTTAGCAAGAGGGTAAACTAATTATTTTTTTTAAAGAAATGATTTACTAAACAAAGTCCATCTAAGATGCAACATCTTGATCCTGAGGGTCTGGCTTTTACTCATTTTTATAGTGTATTTACCCATGAAAGTCCAGCTTAGTTGCAACATCTCATTTTCAGTAACTTGCTCAGGGTTACATGATAGTTGGCTGTAGTAGGGTTTAAACCAGTGCTATCCTGCTTCACAACACTGCTCCAACCTCTATCACTTTTTTTGGGGGGGGGGGTCACAGGAAAAAACTACTAGATGCCATGTGTTTTTATGTGTTGTTTTTAAACTTTGCAAAAAATAGTCCAGCTGAAAAAGAACATCTCCTTTCCAGCGAGGTGCTGCTTTTACTCATTTTTAAAATGTATATTATTTACCCAGGAGAGTGCAGCTGAAATGTATCATCCATTTCCAGTGTGCTCCTGCTTCTACCCATTTTTGTAGCTACAGTAGGTGGACTGGGGACAAGCAGGAACAAAGACAGCACTTGTGAATGAAAAATTAAAAGTACTCACTAAACAGTGATGCACCAACCATAGTTTTAATTCACTAAGAAAGTAACACTTAGTGATGGTGTTTCGTCTCTATAGCCACTGGGGCACTAGATGGTTAAGTGACTTGCTTAGAGTTATTAAGTGAATATTTCTTTCTAGCAGGGATTGCACCTGTGGTTTCCCAGTTCCTAACAGTACTCTAACCATTGGGCCACACTCATTGTGTGTGTGTGGGGGATGCGAGGAAAGGTAAGCAATTGCTGACAATGTTTTTGGGGAGGGGGGTTGTTTTCTCCATGATAGTCCAGCTGAGATGCAACTTCTCATTTTCAGTAGGGCCCTGCTTTTACCCATTCCTGTAGATGGATGGTAGACTGAGCACTGGGAGGTTGATTGAGTAGCTCTGAGTCTCACAGTTAGTATGTGGATGCAGCACAGTTTGAATGTACGATCTCCCAGTCTCACCAGCACCATAGCCCATAGCCATTATACAACATGTCCTCAACTGTGTCGGAGGAGATAGGAAAGCCACAGTTAAGAGGGTTTTTTGTTTTCCCTCAACAATGACTCAGAAATTGTTACAATTTAAAACCCTGACACTTACAGATTTGGTAGAGTTTGACGCAAGGTACATGCTTTTCTAATTTTGTGTTTCTAGGTTAAGCTGGTTTTGAGACTTTTACAAAAATGGGTGCTGTTTTTCACTCATACTCAGTAGCAAAATGGAGAATCATAAGGAAAAACATGAGCATTCTAAGGATAGCTGTATTTTTGCAAATCCATTTTGATATAATTTTCTGTGGTGAAAATGGTTTTGTCCAGTGAAAAGTTTTGCTTTCATATCGCTTAGTGATGTGAAAACTAAACAAAAGTTAAAACTTTTCATGCTTTAAACTGATAAATTAGGTGGAAGGGTCACCTGTAATTTATGTGGCTAAATAATATTGTGAAAGGAAGGTCATTTGATACTATTGGTTCCATGTGATAAGGGTAAAGTTTTAGCAGTGCATATCAAAACAGCGAGTGCAAATCGGCGAAAACATTATCGACGATCAGCACTACACCGAAATGGAAAAACAGTAGGAACACCATACATGTAACAAAACCACAATGTACACCTCCTTCCCCTTCATATATAAATAATCAACTCCTGGTGAGAGGGCACTGGGGTAAAGAGGAAAACACAGGAGGTGGACTACCCCACACTGGTGGTGACAGTTGCATGAGGGACAACCCGTGGGTGGGGGGACCATAGTTGGTGGAACAGGAGGGCAAAAAAATAATTACAAGAAAATACAACACCTAGGTTATGTAAATGAATATAAAGAACAATTACCTACACATAGCCCCGAACCCAGGTCCACAACATCTAGAGGCAGTGACCTAACCAGCACTAGTCTATAGGTGGCTAGCTCAGCAGAACGTTGCTGAATTCATCCATTTAACCTGCCTACCTAGTAACTCCACCCCCAGGATTCAGTACTTCTCGCTATTCTGTCCCTCCCCTCTTGCTATTCCTTCCACCTCGCTGTTCTATTAAAGACACTGTTGTTCCAGGCACACAATTTGAGTCACTCAAGTTGCTTCGCCCATATCACTGGATATGATTTACACCTTTGTTTTGTGTTTTTGAAAAGGGAGAAGCAGTTTTAGAAAATGCCATTAGTGATGATGAAAGCATAATGGTTGAAATGTGTTTCCACAGTTTGCTTTTACATGAGTTAGCGATGTGAAAGCTAAAACAATTTGATTTCTCTGCATGCTGCAGTCTAAAAAATGTTTATGGCATAATGGTCTTCAGTTTGACAGGACTACAGAGTATTGACAAATGAAGGTGCATTTGTACTTTGTACAACAATTTGGTGAGTTTTTGACAGAAATATACATTTTTTAAATATTATGAATGATGGAATTGTAAGTATTGTAAGGGGTTTGCTCATATGGTTTTATCCATGGCTACTATGGTTTCATATGTTATTTTTGATTTTGTTCATATTTTAATGATGGTTTGAGATGGCTTATTAGAACATTTTAAACTTGTTAGATTTTTTGATTCTAACTTGTGGGGTTGACAGTTTAACTAATTTGTGGAATTCTTTTAGATGTGTTTTATCAAATATGGCTGGGATTTGAACTAAAAATGAACATTTAGAGTCACAATCCCGAAAGCAAAGTAGGAGTTATACTTTTGTAAAATAGCTTTTGTGACATATCAAAAAAATTTTTGTGACACCATTTTGCTTTTGTATGTGATTTTTTAATGGAATTTTAGGAATTTTTTAAATCTGCAGTTTATGACATGCAAATGTGGTGTTGTTATCACATGGACTTTTAACTGCAAAGCACAGCGCACCACAACAAGATGGGCTCTTTCCATGAAGTAAGGCTTAAAGGTCCCTGAATGTCCACATCATGTAGCACAGGTCACAAAAGGACCTGCAGGAATCCAGATACAATTACACTATCACAAAAAAAAAAAGAAATTTATTGCAAAAAAAAAAAAAAAAATGAGGCATGCCCTGTAATAGATAATAATATGTCCCATATTCCATCCTTTACTTATAATGATATTCTTCAGGCATTATTACAAATAAACTAAAATTCAAGTTCAGGCCCTGACAATATAAACCCAAGGTTTATATTTTGAACAGCTAAGTCATTGGCCTTTCCATTAATGTTATTGTTTAACAAGCCCTTACTTGAGAAAAACGTCCCTGATGATTGGAGCTCCACCATTGTAGTTCCCATTTACAAGAAGGGTAATAAATTAAATGTACAAAACTATAGGCCTATTAGTCTCACCTCAATAATAAGTACAGTAATGGAGCATTTAATTAAGGCCCTGTTTGAATAAGAAATGGACAATTTAGGTATCTATGACAGGACACAGCATGGCTTTTCAAAAGGCCATTCATGTTCCATGAATCTAATTTCTTTCTATAATCATGTAAGTAAATATTTGGATGTTAAAATTCCATCAGATGTCATACTACTTGACTTTAGCAAGGCTTTTGATAAACTGTTACATTCCATCTTAATCAATAAATTATATAAATGTGGTTTCTCATCTTGTCTTGTTAATTGGACTGCTAGCTGGTTGCAAAATAGATCTCAAACAGTAAAAATAAATAGTTCCTTTTCAGTTTTAGGTCAAGTTACTAGTGGAGTCCAACAGGGCTCTGTGCTGGGACCACTATTATTTAATATTTTCATAAGTGATATGCATGTTTCCCCTAATAGTCATCTGTCTAAATTTGCTGATGATATGAAATTGGGTGGTAGGTCGATACTATATCTGCCATAAAATCTCTTGAAAATGATCTTCTTCATATCGAATCTCGGGCACAGAATAACTCAATGCATTTTAATACTGAAAAGTGTTCGGTCCTCCATTTTGGTATTATTATTACCTTAATAACATCATGTTAAAATCAACCACTAATGAAAGAGATCTAGGTATCATAATTGACCATAAGTTATCCCTAAATTATCATTACAACAAGGTGATTAGATTTGCTAATTTGCTATGTTGTAATGAAACAAATTCAAAGAACATTTGTCAGTAAATCGGAGCACTTCCTATTACTTCTTTATAGGGCTTATATTAGACCTCAACTGGACTATGGCTCACCTATTTGGAGTCCTTATCTTAAAGAAGACACTAACCGTTTGGAGTTAATTCAGAGACAATTTACTAAAATGGTATCATGCCTACATTCCTTCAGTTATGAATCTCATCTAAGAGAAACAGGTCTCTTTCCCTTAGATGTATGTAGATATAAGGTGGACATTCTCTTTGTGTATAAATTATTTAAATTTCCCATACTAAGGGAACAATGTGGACTTACCTTAGCAGACAAACGCATAGTGGGTAGACGCCATAACCAACAATTAATTGTAGATTGGACTAATACAAAAAAGTGACAACTTCTTTTCTATTTGAGTTGCCAAATTCTGGAATTCATTACCAAAGGATTTGATTGATATACTTAACTTTGAATTGTTCAAATCCCAATTAGATTTATGGCTCAACTCTCAATATTATCATAATCAATAATCCACTGTTGTTGTGGGGGACAATCTCGATGGGCCTTGTGCCTTCTTTTGTCCCATACCCATCCAGTAAATCCAGTAAATGTAATGCAGACATCAGGGTTGAGCTCAAAGCAAGTACATTAAGAATTAAGGGGTTTGGAGTCTCAGGAGTCTTACAAATTGGTGGTGTGGTACTCAGTGAGGTTCATAACTCTAATGCCCTTCCCTCTTTTGAGAAATCAAACTTATGTATGATCTTATGCTTTACACATGTTATGTTATGTAAAAGTTATGAATGATCTTGATTTCATGCTTCAGCAGGACCCCTTGGGCCTACAGGCCCTTTGTAATGAAAATTGTAATCATCTCTGGATTCACTCTAGTGTACAGGGATCAGGTGAGAGTGGGGGCCATGGTCAAAGCTTTTCACAATGCCCCATGCATGGAGACATTGTGCAGTGCTGCTAATCATAACAAAATGGCATGCAAGGGGCCCCTTAGCCCCTCCGATGCCATATGTGGTCATTAGTATGCAATCTTCTCAATATGGCATTGAGGATCAAAGGCATAACTCCATTTGGAATGAGTTATCACCCTTTGTTTCTGAGTGTATGTAGCCAGCAAAGAGCTGTGGTACCCCACAGTTATGCACTTGACACAGAGCTAGCCCAGCCCCAGTATATATACTTCCTGCCTTATGAATATGCTACACTAATGACCACACACTATTTCACCAAGCTGCGATAGCCTTGTGTGAATAAGGGTGCCCTGACCTCTAGTTTATGTTTATTGTGTGGTCAGGTATTCCACTAGCATAACTGAGGACTGCATTGGATATTTGTTTAAGATGTAACAAAAATCTCTGAACATTATTCTAAATACTTTGGACCTGTGAGAAGGTAACCCCCTTCTGGGAGGGTATACAACAATGACTGGACCCTATGCTAAGCTTGAGCTCTTCATTTCATCCTGAAATGTGTTTGTTGGGAACATCTGATGAGGATCTAGTTGAGAATCAGAGATCCCACATGGCTGTGTTATCAGCCTGTGCCAAAAAAGTAATTCTCAGGCATTGGTGTGACCAAACTGTTTCTCAATATGTAGAATGGTGTATGAAATACTGTTTGCATTGCAAGCAGAGCAGATTATTGCCAGCTTAGTAGACCATTTGGATAGATATAGAAACTATCTGGGAACCATTGTATTTTCTGTTAACCCTTTGAGTAGTTGATGGGTTCCCCAATTAAGTCTCTTATATACTAACCCTGTGTGGCATAATATAATAACTATATTAGAGACCCACATCTAAGGGATTAGGGTCATATTTATTCACTACAAGCACCGTGTTATAGGAACTGAGGAATTTAGCACAAAGTTTTGACCCTTAGGACCACTTTATCTCCCCGATGTATACTTTTATTCTTATTTTACTTTACTGTCCTTACTATTTATACACCAGCGCTCTTTTATATTTCTCTTCTGGGTTGGGGAGGGTGGAAGAATTGGGTGTAGGGTATGAGAGGGTATGGGGTAAGAATAAGGAATTGTTTAAGATAATTGTTATTGTTCGGACAATTCATATGTGGATCTGTGTGCATTTTATGACAATATTTTTAGTAATGTGTATTTTCTTGACTTTACATGTACTACAGTTTATTCAATTTGAAAAGAAAATTGTGGATCAGATATGTGTGATCACATGCATACATTGTAACCATGAGCAAGTCACTTAACTTCCTAGTGCTCCCAGGATGCACCTGGAAACAAGCCTCAGCTTTGTGTGTCCTTCTTGGCTATCAACTGCAAAATAAATGGCCATAAATTGCAAAATAAATTAAAAAAATACTTTAAAATGTGTTTTTCTTTTTTTTTATCATAGAAGATTTTATTAAGATTTTCAGCATTACATTACACTTCCATGTTCATTTCTCTCATACATGTAGCAAATTCTTCAGGGTCCATAGTCTTACAGTATACAGTATATTACCAAATGGCTAAACAACTATGATCATTGCACATACATCCACATAAATATAACCTATCTTCCTTAACTGTAGCTACTCATTTATTCCTAGCCAGCTGGGACATCTAGCACAGCCCATCTAAAAGCTAGTAGAGGGAGAATTCCACAGGGGAGGGGGGGTTTACATAGGGGCGAGTTGAAATAAAAGTTCCACTTACTATGGAAAGGAAACAATTGGCCTCGATGAGCATAGCTCAGCCTTTCCAGCAGTACTAGTTTAGCTATGGCTGCATGCCACTGTCTTATGCTTGGACTGTTAGCTTGTGTCCATTGCATTAGGAGGAGCTGTTTGGCCTCTAATAGGGCCACCATGACCCACTCATGCAGGGTCTTTGGGAGTGTAAGGAGGCTAGACATGTCTCCCATCAATAGTTTAGGATCTAGCTGGAGATTCCCTATGCCTAAAACCAAGAAGAATTCTTGCCTAATTGTATCCAAAAAAGCATATCCAACAGTTGGATTGTGGCAATAGTCTTGCTGAGCACAGAACGGCCAGGGTTCTGTACCAGCCCAACATGATTTTTAACTGTATTAATTGGCTCTTGGCATCTTTATACAACCTATGCACATTCTGAAGACAACCGGCCCATGTAGTGATCGATATTGTTACACCCATCTTGGACTCCTATCAGATTCCACAGTGTTCAGTAGGGTCTGGTAATGAGTCTCTACCTATAGCGTAGAATTTGCCTATGCGCCCCCCATGAGGATGTCTCCTTATGTAGAGCTGAAAGCCACTTCCATTTATTATCTGGTTATAATTGGGCAGAAAGGGCATAGATGAGGCTACGTATTTGAAGATACCTCCAAAAGTTGGTATTTGGAAGACTAAATTTATTCTTCAGCTGGGCAAAAGATAATAGCGTATTTGAACTAGGCATCATAAGATCTCTCACATAGCGAATGCCTTTATTCTCCCAAGTAGACCAATTAAGGGGTTTCCCCTCTAAAGTTTTAAAGGTGTTGCACCAAAGCTCTGCATAAGCCAGGGGTGGAACCCACACATTCTTGGGGGTATTGGATACAGTCATAATGTGGCACCAGGCGTATCGGGAGTGACAAATGACCAGAGAGAGGCCCTTTCCTGTAAAGCCACTAGTGCTCAACAGGGACCTAAGCAGAGTAGGTCCTGCCAAGTCTCTTTCAAGGCCAACCCACTCTGGCCAAGATGTATTGAGCAGTACAAACCATTTTGTTATTTGTGCCACAGTGCATGCTAGATGATAATTCAGAAACCAAGGGGCTCCAAGACTTCCCTTAGTCCAGTGTGCCCTAAGCTTGCTTTTCCCCCATCTATGTGCCTTTTTCTCCCATATTAGAGAGGAGACCATCCTCTCAAGGGAAGCAAAGAGTTTGGGAGTCAATCATATTGGAAGATTATTGAATAAGTATAGCACCCTCGGAAGTAGTAGTAGCATGCGCACTGAAGCCACTCTACCCATCAGAGATAAATGTATTTTTTTCCATCTCTCCAGTTCTACATTTAATTGTTTAACAGAGGGGAGAAGTTAGCTGATTCGAAATTTGCCCAGTTAGAAGGTATGTAGATACCCAGTTATGAAAAGCCTTGTGGAGCCCATTTTAATTCTGTGCCATGAAGGCATTCCGGTAGGCAGAGTGGGTTCAGTGGAGCAAGTACATTCTTCCGTTGGTTAACCTGCAGGTCTGATAATTC
Organism: Neoceratodus forsteri; assembly: GCA_016271365.2. Lineage (NCBI taxonomy): Eukaryota > Metazoa > Chordata > Ceratodontiformes > Ceratodontidae > Neoceratodus > Neoceratodus forsteri. Next base: position 309,324,000 of record CM028134.1, on the reverse strand, counting down.
TGCAAAACTTTTAAGAACCGAGAAGGCTGTTGGTAGCGACTCTTGGGGATGAGATAGGGTAAGTAGTAAATCATCCGTATAGGCAGCCACAGTATATGACTTGCCATGTGACGATATGCCTGAGATCCCTTCCGTAGTGTCAAGAGCACGGAGTAGGGGATCCAGGGCAATTAGAAAAAGCAGGGGGGGATAGGGGACAGCCTTGAAGTGTGCTCCTATATAATGGAAAAGAGGAAGAGATGGTGGGATTAGTAAGGATCTTAGCCTTTGGGGAGTTATAAAGAGTCGAGAATCACAAGCAGATTTGGGGGCAAAATCCACATATACGAAGGACCTCATGGAGGTAATTCCATTCTATGGAGTCAAATGCCATTGAGAAATCAATGGCTATGGCAGCCATAGGAATTTTAGCTCCACTTGCCACCCATTTTAGATTCAGTAGCAATCTGGTGTTGTCTGAGCCTACTTTTCCAGGCATAAAGCCAACTTGGGATGGATAAATAATTGAGTCAAGGATATTCTGCAATCTAGTAGACAAAATTTTAGCCAGGATCTTTGTGTCCACTGGCAGTAATGATATGGGGTGAAAGTTAGAGCAATTCAGGGGATCATCAGATTTTTTAGGTATGACCGTAATTAAAGCCTCATTCATTGTGGTAGGGAGAGAGCCTAATGAGTGGGCACATTGCAGAGCAAACAACAAGGGGTTCACAATTTCCTGGTCCAGGGCTTGATATAGTTCGATGGTCATTCCGTCTGGTCTGGGGGCTTTCCCCTTGGCCATACGAGATAAGGCTTGCCGCACTTCCATCTCTGATATAGGATGATCTAAGAGGTCGACTTGCTCTCTAGTTAGTGAGGCCATTGTAACCCCCTGACAAAACTGATGTAGCTTATGTGAAAGCTGTTCCCTCGTATCTATGGAATTGGATTGGTATATTGTCTTGTAGTAATTTTTCATGGTCTCATTAATGCCCTTCGAGTCACTAACCACTGCACCTGTGGGAGTGCGGAGGGCATGAATCTTTGAAGATGCTTGCTACTTCAACTGGTAGGCAAGGAGCTTCCCGCCTCATCGCCTCCCTCCCAATATCGGTGTTTAGCCCTAAACCAGGTCCATTTGGCCTTATGCTGTAACACTGATTTTATTCGGTATTTGAGTCCTACTATACTCTTCAACAATGAGGGATCCCTAGAAGCCATGGCAGTGGTCTGAGAGGCTTTAAAATGACCCTCTAGGTCAGTCAGTTCTGATTGCAGCAGCTCTATCTTTTTTTCTGGATTCTGATCTGATTTGCAGCAAAGGCAATGATGTGCCCTCTCAGAGTGGCTTTAAATGCCTCCCAAATCATACTCGCCCAGACTTCCCCAGCCTTATTAAAAGTAAAGCATTCCCAATCTGCTTTCCGCATTTTTTCCTGAAATTCAGGGTTACTGACTAACAAGGGGTTGCATCTCTATCTTGTACCCATGTTGCGACTTTCCAGGGCGGTGTAAGTAAGCGACACTGGCGCATGATCTGATATAGTTATGTTGCCTATGTCATTATTCGAGATGGCACTCGAGGCTGGCTGATTAGCTAACCAATAGTCAATGTGACTATAGGTGTAATGTGGGGAGGAGTAGTACATGTAGTCATGGTCTGAGGGACAATCACGCCTCCAGACATCCACTAAGCCCCATTCTGCTATCACTTCTTGCAAGGCAGCATGTGCCTTCGTGTGGGTTTGGGGGTGGGCTGGGATTTATCCAGGAATATGTCTGGTACTACATTAAAATCCCCTCCTATTATCAAAGGAATAATAGAGTCAGACTGTGTTATTCCAGCAATAGTTTCACTCAAATTTGGAAAAAACTCCGCTTGGTCCACATTTGGAGCATACAGATTATATACAGTATTATCAGTCTGTCCAGGCCAGATTTCAGTTTAACTATTACCCATCTCTCCTGCTTATCAGCACGAGACTCTTCCATTACCCAGTTGCTCGCCTTCTGAATTAAGATAGCTACTCCCCTTGTTTTAGTAGATGCTGAACTAGCAAACACAGTTCCAACCCACCATTTCTTGAGCCAAGGAGTGGATTTATTAAGAAGATGTGTCTCCTGCAAAAGAGCTATGTCTGTGTGCATGGAGCATAAAGACTGCAACACTTTGGTACATTTAATAGGGTGGTTCAGACCCTTTACGTTCCATGACACAAGACGTAGACCCCGTACAGTAGCTGGAGGCATCTTAATAATACCTGTATATCAGGACCCTCTGGGCTTTCTCTGAGATATTCTAAAGGAGTGGACCTTTAGTACCCTGCTTGAGAGCTACTACCTGAGAAAACTACTGTATCTTATTATTCAAAGGTAAGATAGTGCTATGCCCTATCCTGCAAGAGAGATTATTGCTTAACAATGATAGCCACAGGAAGTGTATGTATGAACAGTGATATCTAACCTAACTAAAGCTAAGTACTACAATAGTAAAGCCAGAAAGCCTGTATTTCTCAGGCTTAAGTACCCTATACTATAGTCAACCAGCAATTAACTGCTAACTGCTACAGACGTTTCCAGGAAGAGGATAAACAAAGGCCATATCCTCAGCTCCCCTTACCTCTGCGCCTAGGTGATATCAATGAGAGTCACAACTCAACTAGGTATATCCGTCCTCAGCTGAGAAACATTTTCAGGAGAAAATATAATCCCGGGGGGAGGGTCTAAACCAAGTATGTGGGGGAGGAGGGTTCCTTGCAAAAAGAAAAGGGGAAGGAATGGTAAGGAACTACCCTAATCACAACATAAGGGCCAGGCCCCCATAGCCTTCACCCATTTAGTGCAGATTTCATTACTAATCCAAAACATTGAAATTTCAGCAACTCTAGCCTTATTTTTACTTCCCAGATACCTAACTTAGAAAGTCATGAAGGAGGGCAGGGGATGAGAAAGGGAGGAGGGGGACCTGGGAGAGGAGGGAGCCCTTCTTCGTCTGGGCACTATACCTCAAGGAGTTTCAACCATCAGAGAGAGGGGAAACTTTAGCATATTTCTATGTTACTGTTAAACCAAACAATGTGACATCATGCAGGAGGATATTACAATCTGCAGTCCATGCATTCAAGGTTCAGACAGAGATTTCACCATCCCAAGTCGTTGTTAGCTAGGATCATTCTCCAGATGCTGGGGCTTCTTCAGAAGCTACCGCTGCTGCATACGATTTAGTCCCTGGTTTAAGCTGATTAGAAATGTCCACCACTTCCAACAGAGAAGATTCTGGGATATCAGCCCAGTCCATGCTGTTTCCTTGATTAGGCAGGGAGGTCTCAGGTTCATCCACAAGGTGATCAGAGCAGGGCTCTAAAGGCTCATCTCTAGGCATTTTCACTGGTGGGGCTGTTTTCTGCAGATCTGGGGAAAGTTGTTGGCCGCCCCTACAGCACTGTCGCTGTCTTGGAAACAGGCTGGTATTTCTAGGAGGGAGAAAAGGCAGGTTCGGATCAGCAGCTGCTGCAGGTGCAGGCCTGGTGTTTGCATAGGTAGATCTCTCCCTTGGGGGCTCATCAGTCCAAGGACCTGGTCCCTTAATACATCTGCCCTCTGGATTCTGTGGTTGGTGATTTTGGTTCCTAGCTCTGGTGTCTGAGGGTTCCCAAAGCCTTCTGGGGAATGAAGTTTGAAGGGGGAAACTGGGCCAGTACTTAGAGGCCCATCTTTCAATCTCCTCAGGAGCCTCTACCAGCAATTCTCTCCCTTCTTTGGGCACCAACAGTCTGGTAAGACCCTTAAATCTATACTGAAAGTTATGGGCTGACAGTACCTTCTTAATAGGGCCAAAGACCCTGCGCTTGTTCGCTGTTTCCTGTGCAAAGTCTCTGTATATCGAAATCAACGCACCTTGCCATCTAATTTCACCCAGGTCCCGAGCAGCACTTAGGACATGTTCTTTTGTAGAGTATCTCAGAAAATATGCCATGATTGGCCTTGGGGCTAGTTGCTGTTTCTCTTTCCTTCCAACGATCCGGTGCGCCCTTTCAGTTTCAACTGGGCCTCTCCAGCGCTCCCCTAGCATCTTAGGGAGTGACTCATTGAGAAATTTTTCCATAGAAGTTCCCTCAGATCCCTCAGGGACTCCGATAATTCAGAAGTTATTGCGTCTCCCCCTATTTTTCTGGTCCTCCACTCTGGCAAGTAGTGTTTCCAATTGTAAGTCTTGCATTCGTATTCTCTGTGTTAGTTTAGCTTGTTGTAGTTCCAAAGTTTCCACCTTCTGCTCTGCTACATTGAGACAATCCTGTATTACATGTACCTCTGCAGTAGTATTTGTAAGCATAATATTGATGGTATCCACTCTCAACAAAACCGCCTTCAACATTCGGGTGATATATGTTAGTGATTCAGTCACAGATGGCGTTTGCACACTTGTATCTGGTATTGGGGAGATTATGGGTAGCAAGACTTCGGTCACCAACTTCTTCTGAGTTGATTGGGCTGACAAGGATGCTGATATGAACTCCATCTATAGGTTGTATGGATCAGGTACACTGTGAGTCCTGAGGCTTAGGCCTACAATTTCTTTCGCCTAGTTGAGCGGCACCTCTCCTGGATAGCCAGTGGATTTTAGCAGCTTTGCAGTACACTTCAGTCAGGAAAAGCACACCGACCGATTGAGGGCAGTTTCCCAGACAGGTATTAAGCAACAAAAACTGATTTACATCCCGGGATTAGACCGACCCACCACAGTTCTTTCTCAGCGAGGAGGAGCCAAGAATTATGCTGCCATTCCTTTGGCGGTCAAGCCACGCCCCCTAAAATGTGTTTTTCAAAAACAAAATATAGATTGCTTAATAAAAATGAATAAAACACTAAATAGAAATTAAAGCCAGATGCTGATGTGACAACAAACATGATCCTGCATGTATAGTATATCAGTTATCTAACTGTGCATTCATGTTTTGCAGTTTATTCCAATGCAGTCACATTTCCCTTTGTAACTGAATTTAAGTTTGAAAACAATATTTAATAATAAGTAAATTTAGCTCCAGAGATGTCTCTTGACTAATTACTATAGGAGCATTCCACTGTAACTTTAACTTCTTAGGGTTCCAGAAATATTCAGCCTTGCTTCTTGTTTCTCAAGCCCTAAGATGTTGCGTGGAGATACTCTTGATTAGCCAAAAGACATCTTCTGAGCCCCATTTACTTATATTATAAACCAAGTCATAAATAGTTTTTTTATATAGCACAAATTACTTCCTTGGGGTGTGTCAATGTGTTTGGTACTTTGTTAATTTTGTCAGAATTAATGTTAACTTTTGTGTGAACTGGCCATGCGTCAGTTGTTCTGTTGGGACCTGCCACCATTTTAAGGGATACATATTGTAATACTGTATTTAGTGAAATAGGCAAATGACTATGTGTCTGTCATGGCTATACTTGGAAAACAACTGTTTTGAGGTGTTTGTAGGAGATTTAAAATGGAGTTTGAAACAATCGAAAATGGAGTCTGAAATTCTGATTATTCTAGCTAAGTAGAAAATAAGACTTTATTCAGAGAAAACAGCCACTGGTCAACACGATCTGCAAAGTGTGCAGGTTCTCAAATCTATCATAAGAGTTCTACTGTAGAATCATTTCTGTTTAGAATTGCGGATGTTTTGTGGTCAGGCATAGAGCTAAAATTATCAGCGTCTGACTACTGTTTGACCAATCACAATGCACCAAGTGCCCAGACACCTGCCAAGAAAGGAACCATTGCGGTTAGGGCCTTTTTGCTTACTATGTTCAAATAAGTTGTTTGTGTCAGCTAGAGTTTACGGTAAATTCCATGCTTCAATAGGTCAGGCAAAGTTCATTAATACACTGTGTTCTACAGATTTCTCTGTTAAGAATCTCAACATTATAAGTAATTTTTTTACTTACAATCATGCTGTTTAAAATGTTGTTATTTAGACCGTAATACAAGCTGTACAGTCAAGATAAAATGTGTCAAAAGAAATCTAGGTTTAAAGCTTAAGCTAGTACTCCACAAGTAGGAGCCCTGTGGGCAGCTGTGTTTACCTACATGCAGTCCGCAAGAAGAGATAATTGTTAGACGCTTCTGTGACAGACAGTGTTATATTTCATATGCTGTTTAAAGGAAAATCAATAATTAGTATTATGTAATCTAAAAATTGTCTGATGAAAAATATATTTCCCTGTTTGTAACATGAAGTGCCATAAATTATGTGTTTATGCTGCCACGTATTGACAAAGTTGACTGTGACTGTAAACCAATCCTTTGGCAACTCACCCTTCATGGATACTGATGTCAGGCATGGTCAATCAGTCAAAATGATTGTGATTGCCTTAGGTCAAATTTGGTAATGCACTCAATTGACTACTGTGATTGGTTAGTACCCTACATCCTTTCAGGATGTGAGGTTAATTCAAACTATGTAAGAGGGAGTTATCAAAACTTCCCTTGGAGATCCCAATTAACAAGAAGACAGAAAACTCATTATCTACACTGGGATCTCTATCAAAGAACTGTGAGTTGGCTTGCCATTCAGTACTTTATACTAATCTGCTCCTCTGCCTTTTTTTTATGTAATTTGTAAAAGTAGTGAAATAAAACTTGATTCTGGGAGTATTCGAGCATCTCCAGTAATTTTATTTCCATAGTCTGTGCAGAACCCATAACATCAGATATGTTTAATATCTAACAGTACAGTCTGTGTAGTTGCACAGTCAGTGTACTGTAGTACTAGTTTGAACATTTTACAGTACAGCCGCAGAGCAGGGCACAAGCATGCATGTCTAACACACACCTGTAAGTCCCTGACAGAAACATCTTCATCTCACTTTCAGCTGCTTACCTTGCTGCTTACACTCTAGTTTTCCATCACTCCTGCTGCCAGTGAAACTTTCTGAGGTAGTGTTTTACCAACTTGGAAAATGTACTGACAACTGGGACAAGACTTGAGATGTGCAAAGTTCACAAAATGTTTTTTGTGAACTGTGCTCAATTCGCGAAGCAAAATTCACAAAATCTGCCAATTCATGGAGTGCTGATTGACCATGAAGTGTGGAATTTCACCAGTGAAGTTTCACACTTTGCACAAAAACTATTGTCTATGTCTACTAGTAGTGGGCACCAGCTCACACTGATCGCTGGCCCCAGTATAAAAAAATATATAAGCATCAATTAAATCCCTGATGTCTAGTGCCCCCCCCCCGCTGATCGCTGGTCCAAATGTAAAAATATATACATTCAATCCCTGGTGCCTTGTGGTCCCCCTGCCCATCACTAGTCACAATGCAAAAAAATATATATTTAAATCCCTGGTGTGTACTGGTACCCTCCCCCACTGATCACCGATTGCCCCACAGTAAAAAAAATATATATACTAAATTTCTGATGTTCTAGTGACACTCCCCACGATGACTCCTGGTCCCAGTGTAAACAAAATATCAATGAAATCCCTGGTGTCTAGTGGGCCTCCACCATCAGGTAGTGCCCACCACACTGCTCCCTCAATCTGACTCTGCAGTGAGTCAGCACAGCCTCCACTCTCAACCATGGCTGGCCACCCAACTGACCTGGAACCGAATGAGTGGATGCTTGTACATGTATGTGCCTATTCATTCCAGGTCAGACAGACAGCAGTGGTGGGAGAGGGAGGGCTGTGCTTGTCACCTGCTCGGGATTGGGGTGGGAGGAGTATTGTGTTGGGCACTATCTGATGGGGGCGGATCCACTAGAAAGCATGGATTTCATTTGTGATATTTTTTTTTTACATTGGGGCCAGTGATCATGGGGGGGCACTAGACACCAAAGATTTAATATATACTTTTTTACATTGAGCTGGCCATCGGGGGGGAGCACTAGACACTGGGGATTAAATATGTATATATATATATATATTTTTTTTTTTTACATTGTGGCCAGTGATTGGTGGGGATGGGTCCACTAGACACCAGGGATTTATTTGATACTTATATATGTTTTTTACACTGGGGTTGGCAATCAGCAGTGGAGGACTACACAATAGGGATTTAGGGGATTTGCTATTGTAACTTCTCCTTGCTTTGTTTTTGTTTTTAAGTGCAAATTGTACTAAAAAACCAAAACAAATCAAGGTGAAGATACAAATGGTGAATTGTCATTTAATGGGACAACTTCGTAAATTGATCTGCAGAGGTGAATTTGTTGACTTTGCGGAAAATTCGTGAGCAATGTAAAACTTCGCTGCATCTCTAGACAAGACCATACACATATTTTTTTTTTGAGGGGGTGGTTACTTTAAGACAGGGGAGTTGCTGCAGGTGGTGGTAACACTGATTAAGACCATCATTGTGGGTGGCAACATCAAGAAAGTCCACTGGGAGCAAGAGATACCACTGCATATTATAACATCTACAAAAGCCTTCTTGTGCAAGGCACTACCAGGGGAGGTTGAATGTTTGGGTGATAATTTTGAGGAATGTTTAAGTATGATTGTAAATGTAATATATTTATGACCTGTGTTATGTGACATATTTATTAATATGAATCTATATTTGCTTTGTTTACACTTCTTTTGCAACTGTATGTCTACATCCAATGGGACTTCACTGAAAATGAGCTGTTGCTCAATTGTTTTATCCCTGTTTATGTTTCTATTTCATGAATAAAAGATGTCAATACTACTACTACTAAACTGTAATGTACATGCTTGAAGTGTGTGTGTGTGTGTGTGTGTGTGTGTGTGTGTGTGTGTGTGTGTGTGTGTGTGTGTTTATGGATGTACTGTCATTCAAACCTGGGCACCATCCACTCCAATCAGAACTTTATTTTTGTTACCTCCAAATATAAACTGGGTTAATTCCTTCCCAATCTGACACCCCAGTTTGTTCTCCCTGTACAAGGTTCAGAGGGACATTTCAAATGTGCCTCCATTAAGATCACAGTAAGGGAAAAGAGATTAGATTACCCTGACAGTGTCCCATTTTGAGTTGCCTATCAGATTTCCATACGAGTAGAAAAATCTGAAAGTTCTGTAAAGTCTAGGTTGCATTTATGATTCTAGCAGCACTTTGTTGTTGACTGTGATGAAAATAGCAAAACTGATGGGCAGCAAGATGTTATCTTACTGGAAGCATTCATGGACATATTTTGCTTGGATTACCAACACATGAGACTGTTTTGAACTTTAGTCTTTGTTTTGTCTGATTGATTGGCTGCACTATAACTGATTAATGACATCCAGCCATGCACCAATCATGGTATGTTTGTGTATATGTGTATGTGTGTGTGTGTGTGGGGGGAGGGGGTGTTCCATCAGCAAATTAGAGGAGACTTGGAAGAAGTTTATTTTTAAAACATATAATTTCTCAGTAACTCAAAGAAACACATCTACAATAATGCTTTTACATCAGTCTAGCCATATTAATTGATTTACTCCTACTTTGGTTATCTTCCAAATAACCCCTGGTGTCCATAAAATGCCAAAGACAGCTGTTGAAGACTAATCATAGCAGAGAAGTGGACTAAGCGCAGAGAACTGTGATTTATTTAGGTCAGAAAGTGGACACCAGAGCATCATAAAAAAGATTTAAGTAGCAACAAGGTGAGAAATTGAGGCTACAGTTCAGGAGATTTGGCAAGCTGCCCTTTTAAAGGGTACAGATAGTGTTCATCTTATTGCTGACAAAACACCATCGTGCATATGTACTGAAAAATATACATGTATAAAAAAATGTGCACCTTGAAACAAAAAATGTAATTTAGTTTCCACCCTGCTTGAACATCTCAGTTGTCCCACAGAGGAAAACAGATCAGAATTTAAATTGTTTTTGCAGATGTTTTGTTATAATTATTACAGAGAAGGCAGTCCTCACTTAGTGTGCATTAAATTCATTAACAGTGTAAATTAAAAAGTTCAGTACCAGGCAGCAGGTGCAATTGTTTTTTGTTTATTTTTTCTGAAATTGCTTCTCATGCTTCAAGGATTAATTTTAGACCCCCAAAACATATGTTTATGCATGGCAAAATCCCCAGAAACAGCAGACATGTGTGGGGACCTTGCCATCATCCTTTTTATAGTTATTATATATTTGAACTTTTCTCAACCAGACTAGCTCTAATGATATGCGGAATCTTGTTTTCTCAAGGGTCCTAGAGAGAAAGCAGCAGTCACTTACAAAGTACTGTAGCTCCACTTCAGTCAAATGTTTACATTGAACACATTCAAGATTATAAATTCTCATCGTAAATGGATGCATACATGTTCTCACACAATAGAAGGTGTAAGCAGATGATTTACAGACTATTTCAAGGTTCATGAAACTGAAGGATAATAGATGCCTTAAAATATGTCTGCTTAGGAGCGAGTTTAAGCTTCTATGGAGACTTATTCAATCATTAGGGGCAGAGTGGATAAAAGCTTGACATCTTGCTTCGGTCTTTACCGCTAGTTATCTTAAAATTCCTGCTGGAAGATTACCTTAATGAACAGTTGCATTCTGAAGGTAGGAGAAGTGGCAGTAGATATGCATCAGCTTTTCCATGTGCACATTTGTACATCTGTATCCAAAAGTGGTATTGCTAGTGTTTAGAGGGGCATAACCAATTTAGCTGCTCACAAAGAGATCAGAGGTTTTGGAGTAAACACTTGAGAGGATAAACTTGCATAGCTGTTTGCCTACATTGACAAGAGAAACTAGTGCAGTCGTAATAATAGGCAACATTTCAATAGTCTACCAAAGGCAGCTGGAAGTGGGAGGCAGCCTGCCTTCTTATGTATATACTGAGTTAGAGCTTGGATCTGTACAGTACACCTAGCTTAGGATCCACTGTGGTTAGTATATCTTCAATGCATTCCTCAGTGGTTACAGAGGGCTCAAAACATACTCCAAGGTCTTAAAAAACAGTCCTCCCTAGTCCCCCTCCCCATTTTCTCTCACTCATTTCTTTACTTTGCATATTATTTAGACTTTTTATCTTGAATCCCCTTCTATCTCTTTCCTATTTCATTTCCTGCTATTTTTAAATTGCTCTTCAGTAGCTAGATATACTGCTTATGTTGCTCAGTTGTGCTATTCACCTGAAGAAGGGATCTGTGATGCCCCAAAAGCTTGTGTATAATTCCATCTTTGTACAAGATACTTGTTAGTCCAATAAAAGGTATCAAACCTTCCATCATTTCCTGAATATAGAGTGGACATTTTAAAGAAATGTGGTGCAAAAACTGGCATGTGATATTTATCACTTCTGAACATCAATGCACGCCCCAGCTTCTGCTGGTGCATATCAGATCAAAGGTAGCATGATATAATAGGGCTAGAGATTGGGTGCCTACAATAACGGTGACCCAATCCCCAGCACATGTGTCAAGGGCTACTGTAGGGTAGGGTGGCCGGATGGGGGGTCAGTAAATATAGCGACGGGATGTCACTATACATATGCATGCAGAGGGGGCAGCGAGCACACTCAGTGATGGACAGTGGGACGGAATGTGAGGGGTGGTGCTGCAGTGGGTTGCTGAGCTGACCCCATGGCATGGTGGGTGGGTTGGTGGTGTTGGTCGGCAGTGTACTGGGTTCAGGTCCAGGCGCTGGTGCATTTTTGTTGCCCCCGGCCCAAACCCTGTTTTTTTTTTTATGTTTTCACCCCCCGACATGCATTCCCTTGGAGTTGAGAATCCTTAAGTAGGGGTGCAGGTGCGTGGGGTACAGCCTCCGCTAAAACATTAAAAACCAAAGTCCCTGGCACCGTTTTGCTGTGCTGGTGTCAGAATGCCGAAATACATTTTCAGCACTCTTGAATTCTGGATAACAGCGATCACCTTTAGGCTTTCACCGTTATCACATAGATCCAGATCAAGTATCTGTTTGATCTTTTTGATACATTTGAGTACTTCTGCCGACAACTGAGATCATATCCCATCTCATTCTCCTTTGCTTCGGAAACTCATAACTGGCCAAGTTTTCTCATATTGTCTAAATCCATTACATAAGAATATTTTGGATGATGTTTTATCATTGTAGATAATATAAATGGCCAGGGTTTCTCATACTAACTAAATCTTGATTATAAAAGAATATTTTGGATTATGTTATCATTGTAGGTAGTAGGCTGTATATATAGGACACAGGTAAAATGGATAGTGGAATCATCATGTATCATCAGGAGAAATTTCTAACTGTGAAAGTTTTTTATTCAGTTAGCCTGTTTATCTTCCCACTGTGGTGCAGACAGTTCTTTTCACTGACCCCCCAACCCAGCCACTCAACAGCCCAAGGACTTATCTTCATCCCAGTGCTTCCCCCACAGCTTGCCCCACATCTCAGGGATTGACAGTGGGTGCCCCACCACAGACAAATGGGTCCAGTTCCAGGACAGGGCCCTGAAGCTGGTGTGGAGGCTGTGAGTGCTCAGTTTCATCCTGTGCTGCACCCATACATTTTCTTCTTTTTCTCCCCTGGAGGAACAGACATGCAATGCCATTTCAGATGTGCCCACACACACTACCAAGTGCAAAATGTCGACAGCTGCTGTCCCTCCTTCTCAAGGTGTGGTCCCGAGCTGTCTGCCTCCCAGCCACTGCTAGAGGGCAGACAAGCACCGGGAACACCAGCACTCCCTCTGCAAAGGAGGAGGCAGTCCTCTAAATGCTCAATCTTCCTCTCCCTGGCTGACCCCCTGAGACGCATGTCCATTCCCAAACTTGGGTTATTGGTGTGGGAAAAGGTAATGTACCCAAGGTGCCTCAGCTGTCTTCACCACTGAGCCAGTTTAACTATAAAAGTCAAACTTAATACTGCCTCTGACTTGTGAATCATTGGCTCTTGAGATACATGATCAAAAGAAATACAATGCATGTACTGGGGTAGAAAAAAGACTAAGGACTAAAATTACATTATCAGAGTAATGTGAGCATAAGACATCAGGAGCATGATATTCAAAACTGTACAAAGCAGAGCACAAAAATTGGCACTCTGCCTTACAATACTCCAGGTGCCCGAAGATGCTATATTCAGTGGAACAGTGCACCTGCACTTTATTCGACTGCACATAGGACCATGTCGGCCAGTGCTAAGCCACTTAGCACTGCCCTGACAGGGATCCCAAAATGGGACACCACAATGGACTGTGCCTGAGTGCAATTTCAGATATTCAAATGACCCCATACAAATGAGCCCATTTGGGCATGCAAGGTACAAAGAGGCCATTTGCATACCCATTATGGGCTAATTTGCATGGGAAGTGATGCTCGTTTGTGTGGTGCAGCCCCCTTCCCCCAATTGTCTGGTCCCAAAGAAGCAATCCCTGGTGACAGTGGTCCCTCCCCCACCCATACCCATGCCTAGTGTTTAGAATCTGATTACCTGGTGTCTACTAGTCCCTCCCCCCCACACATACCCATTCCCAATGTTTAGAATCATATTCCTCTCCCTCTTCCCGTTCCCCAGGTCACACTTGAAAACAAGCCTCAGCTCAGTGTGGCTTTGTAAGTTACCAACTTTTAAATAAATAAATAAAATAAATACCCTAGTGTCTAGTGGTCCCTCCCCACAATGCCCTTCCTGATAGTAAATATCCACATCCATGGTGTGTAGTGGTCCCTCCACCCCGAAGCCCTTCCTTATAGTAAAGAACCACAACCCTGGTGTCTGGTGGTCCCTCTCCCTACCAAACCCCATCCTGGCACTGATGAAACCCCCAGGTTTTTCAATACTGCCCCCTATAGTGACAGCTGGCCTGCCACTGCAGTGCCATGCAGCAGGCCATTGGCAAGTCAGTTCCCCCCCACAACATAGCCCTGGCCCCATTCACAAACATTAGTCTGCACCCCCCAGCCCATCACTTGGTGGTGGTTAGTTGTCCCCTCCCACCCGCAGCACCGACAACCCATCCCCCAGTACCTCTCTCTCCTGCCTGTCAGTGCCACGGTGAACTGACAGTGAGCAACACAGCCTTCCACACACCACCTTAGCCACCTGCCATCTGACAGGAGCAGGGAGTGTGCTGCTTATTTATAGGGCGAGGCTTATAAATAAGCAGCATGCTCCTGTCAGACAGCAAGTGGCTGAGGTGGTGTCTGGAGGGCTATGTCACTTGCTGTAGATTCACTGCAGCACCCACAAGCAGGTGAAGGGGACCAGGAGGTGGGTTGTCAAAGGGAGGGCCACTAACCACCACCAAGGGATGGGCTGGGGGTGTAGATCAATAGTTGTGAATATGGCCAAGGCTTTGTTGTGGGGGACTTACTTGTAAGTGGCCTGCCGCATGGTAGTGGTGGGCCAGCTGTTGCTGTGTGGAGGAATATTGACAAACTGGGGGGGCTTTCACTGGTGCCAGGATGAGGATCGTGTGGAGGGAGGGACCACTGGACACCAAGGATGTGCTTATTTACTATTGGGAAGAGCATCAGAGGGGAGGGGCAGCAAGACACCAGGGATGTGACACTGCCAAGATGAACTGAATGCCACAGTTTCCTGCATGACAAAAGGGACTAATTGCCATTGAAATTACATTGCTTTATTCAGTAGGTCTGCTGCAGCATACTGCAGAGTGTTTTAAAAATGGGATTCATCCTGGGGGACGCCACTATATGTGTGTGTGTGTGTGTGTGTGTGTGTATATATATTTTTCTTTGAAAAAACTTTGATGTCATCTGTTGGGGTGAATACCACAGTGACAAAAAGAAATGAGGCGTTATGGTTTCCAACCCTAATGCCCCATCCCAGGGTTCCCACCCTTCCACCCTCCCCATCCTCCACCTTCTACACACCAACAGGCTGCGGTATTATTGGGTCATCAGGCCCAACTGTCACCCCATTCCACATGTAAACAAGTTTACACACTATAGTATAGGACAATGGGGTGAGAGTTAGTCCTGATAACCCAATGGCACACCCTGATGCCTGTTGGTGTTTTGAGGGTGGGGGGAAGTGGGAGAGTGGTATAGGTGGGAACCCTGGGGGTGGGTCGTTAGGGTCGGAAACCCTAATGCCTCATGTCCCTGCTTTTGTTGCTGTGGTATTCACCCTAACCGATGCATTAACAAAGATTTTTGCTAAGAATTTCCCTTCTTTTTCATATACAGTTGGATAGTTATATCCTCATTTTACTGTGGGAGTGCAGGGTCCTTCAGACCCTGCGCTCCCATCCCTTCATCCAAATAGTACAACAGTGTCCATATGTTATGGTGGGAGCACAGGATCCTTTGGACCTTGCGCTCCCATACCTCCATGCAGATAGTACAACAGTGGCCATGTGTCATGAAAACCTCCTTTTCGTAAAGGTTGCGCATTTACGATAATCTACAACATTTGCGATAATCTACCACAACAATTCCCAAAAATATAATTTTCCCACCAAACACTCATAAATTTGGGAAAATGTAGAAAAGCGTACACAAATCTCCTTTTCATAAAACAAAAAAAAAACTGTGCGAAAACCTCGTTTTCGCAAAGGTCACACATTTGTGAAAATCTACCACATTTGCAAAAATCTGTGACATTTGATCATTCTATCACATCCGCAACAATCTAGCATGTTTGCAAAAGTCTTGTTTTTGCAAATAGGCCATATCTGTGGAAATCTCAATTTGTTTGAGGATTTTGAAGTTCACAGCCTGTGAAACAGAATTAAATAAAAAAAAAATCAGAACATAGCATAGTTTAGCTGTATTCTGATGGTTTTTTGGGGGTAAGTGGCCGCAAAGAAGTTTTTACATTACTCGAAATCTTAGGTGCCAGCTCAGCAACAGAAAGGCTTGTAGCCCGTTCTCTGTATGAGAAGCGTGGTATTTTCTTGACTTCTGCAGCCGAAGCTGGAACTCGTGTTGCCAGCTGCAGAGTCAAGTTTGACCCGTTCTGTTTTGTTACTCTGTAACTGCAACTCCCAATGTCTTTGTAGCCTTGGTGTCTAGTGGCACCTCCCACCCTTGTTAGCAGTCCCATTAGTCAGTTAGTTAGTTACTCTAAAGTGACACCAGGATGCCCAGTCCTGGTGTCAGATGCACCCCCTCCGACCCACATTTGTTTGCGAATCATTTTCCTGACATCAGGAAACCCAATCCCTGTGTCAGCAGTCGAACCCTCCCCCCTAAGGTGGGGCACTGGATAGCCCATATCCAGTGTCCCAGTAATAGTAACCCCCACACACAGTCACCAGTAATAAGTAACACTGAGGAGCCACCCTCAGGGTTACAAAATTATCCTTTTTGCAGTTCTATACCTGCAAGAAAGAAAACAGTGCCCCACCATCTTCTTTTTTTAAGCCTGTGAAAAAAGAAAACGATCCCTCATCATCTTCCCCATCCTCCCCAGCCCCACCCCTCCCTCTGTGCACCCACCTCCCCATACCCCTCACCACATACTTACGTCCAGAGGTCGGGCGCTGTCATCTTCTGTGGACCGGAACATGTCTGCACTCTTCAAAGCCAAGCTGCAAACTGAAGAATCAGGGTAAGTGCTGTATAATGGCTGTCTATGGTGTTTTGAACTTATGTTGATATCTCTGCCATTTTTCAACATTTTTCCACCAAATTTTCAACATGGGCTTTGTAGGACCCCACTTCATGAACACTGTCACTGTTGTCTCATTACTTGGCCGCAATAGGTGATTTCACAGTGACTGCATGGAATCACTTTTCAGGACCAATTAACAAAATGCCCATATTGAAAATTGGGTGCAAAAATTCCCCAAAATGGCTGTGTTGTGAGCATTATGAACGTGCATTGCACAGTTTCTATGCAGGCTCATAAGTGCACCAGTTTTTAATATTTTCACTCCAGATTTTCAACATTGCCATTTTCAGACTGCCTCATGAACAGTATACAGCTGTCATTTTTCACATCCTGTCCAAAGCATGTTTTTGCACCTGTGATGTACAATGGCGCAGTTGCTTTGCAAAATCAACTTTTGGGACAGATTACCTAAATGACAGTGTCAATGTTCATGAGGTGGGGTCCCCAAAAAGCAATGTTGAAAATTTGGTGAAAAAATTCCTGAAAATGTCTAGGTTATGTGAATCTGTTTAATTTATTCTATGCACATGCATAACTTTGTGGATTGGACCCTGTACTCCACAGTAAAAGGATACAATTATACTATCTGAAAAAGAAAAGAAATTCATTTCAAAAAACTCTATTAATGCATCAGTTAGGGTTACTAGTACAGCAACAAAAGTTTGGAAATGCAATGTTAGGGTTCTCACCACCAACACCCCCCCAACCACCTTCCACACACCAACAGGCATTGGGGTGTTGGATGGGGCCATCAGGCCTAACTCTCACTCCATTCTCCTTTACTGTACCATGACAGCTTGTTTACACATGGAATGGGGTGAGAGTTAGGCCTGACAACCCCATGACACACCCCAACGCCTGTTGGTGTGGAGGGTGGGGAGGGATGAGGTGGGGTGGTAGGGTTGGGAACCCTAACATCGCATTGCCAAATTGTTGTTGCTGTACAATCAATCTTAACCGATGCATTAACTGAGCTTTTTTGCAATGAATATATATATATATATATATATATATATATATATGTATATTCATTGCAAGAAACTCCATTAATGCATCAGTTAGGGTTAATAGTAAAGCGACAAAAGTTTGGAAACATGCTGTTAGGGTTCAAAACCCTAACTCCACATTCCACCCCCACCCACTCACATGCAAGCAGGAGAAGGGCCAAGGCAACACAACCAATCAGAGACAACCAGCATCAGGTTACAGAAGTAATGTACAACTCTCTAAATGTACTGCAACACACATCCATCATCATTGGTCACCAACTGTATGAGTTCTGCAGCCATCATAGTGCCTTGGGAGTACACGTGCATGCTGAACAACCATGGGTGATGCCACACAGTAAGCATTTTTGTTTTACAAACAGCAATAACAAGATTTAAGCAGATGCCCATATTTCAATAGTAAAGAAGTGATGAAACACGCAGTATGTTATCCACAGATAGTTTCTTGGAACTGAGAGTTAGTATAAGCCTACCAACAGTCATTGGATGTTTTCATTTATTTTTCTGATAGAGTAAGTCAGTCCTAATAACAAACATTAGTAATAATAAAAGTAGTTATTTGTAGTATGCTTTACAAGTAACATGTGAAAGCAGCAGTCATAACATCCAAAGCTAACAATAACATGCTGCTAATAAGTATTTCCAGGTAATGTAGCAGTATAACAACATGTGATGGCACCAGTTTCATACCTGAACAGTATCTTAAAAGTACAATGTGTCATCTGTATCTGTTCTGCTACCACATGCCCAAATGGTAGCAGCGATACCTGCAGCAAGCCAATTGTTGAATAGTAACACATAAAAGTCAATATTTTGAAAATGTGTACAGACTTAGTCTCATTGTATGAAGAAGATATACCAGCAATAATGTGTCATCATACTGTACTGGCAGTATAGAGTCGATGATACTATAATTGTTTTTTCATTACATAGTGTTATGTGAAATAAGTACAGTGTTGTGATTATTCTGGTTGCAGATGTGATGGAGTGGTATAGTGTCTTACAATTGTGCATGTCTTTTGCATGTGTGTGTGTGTTGGGGGGATGGGGGAATGCGGAGTTAGGGTTTTGAACCCTAACATCACATTTCCAAACTTTTGTCGCTGTACTATTAACCCTAACTGATGCATTAAAAGAGTTTTTTGCAATGAATTTCCCTTCTTTTTGAGAAAGTGTAATGTAAGTGATATGTATTAGTGGGAGTGTGGGCCCTCCGGGCTCTGTGCTCCCTTCACATTGTCCGTTTGTTGCATAATGCTATGTGTATATGGGAGTGCAGGCCCTCCGGGCCCTGCGCTCCCACTTATATATAACTACAGAGCCATACAGCAGCCCTATAGGGTAAAGAACCCTTGTAACACTAATGTGCTCATATCTCAGCAATGTAGCAGGTAGGAAAAAAATCTAGTGCTAGTGTAAGAAAGACAGTGAATACTTCACACGGCATGAATCAACCAAACCATATCTTACACAGTTTCTGAGATACAGGCACTGAAATGCACTGAAAAGGCACCATTGGAACCCTTGAAACATGTTTTTGCCAATATCTCTGTAACCGTAGCAAGTAGGAAACAAATTCCACTGCAGGTGTCATCTACGATTTCCAAACTTGTTTCTGAAGATTAATTCACCTGAAGATGCCGGTTGGGGATGTGGGCGGGGGGTCTAAGGGGGGCTTTCAACCCTAACACCAAATTTCCTCACTTTTGTCGGTGTGGAACAACCCTAACTAATGCATTAAACAGAGTTTTTTGCCTCTAATTTCCCTTCTTTTTGAGAATGATAATGAGAAATAGTGAATGTAATGTGGCAGCGGCCCTGCACTCCCACCACGTGATGTCTTGTCACATAGTAACACAGTGCCCGCAAACACAAATGGTAATGTGCATGGTGATGCAAAGCAAAACAAAAAGATAAACAGTACTGTTGACACAAAAGGTTAAAATAACGCAAACGCAAGTGCAAATGAAAACACAAAGGGTAATGCCCATGGTGCTGTAGACTGGAACAGTAAGTGAAACGGGTACGGAACCACAAGCAGAAGAGGTAAGGGTAACAGTAATGTAAGCACACAGGATGGTTTTCCCCAAAAGTTGCATAGAGAAAGATAGTGAGTTCAAAGAATGTATGCATAATAAGGGGTCTCAGAGCAGAAGATGAGGAGTTGGAATACTAAATTGCTTATATCTCAGGAACTGTATGACGTAGAAAAAAAATTAAAAAGTCATATGATTTATGACTTTCCTGGCTAGTTTTGTACTTAGTCCCCTGTAAGTCCATATCTCGCACCGTTTCCGAGATACGGGCCTTGAAAGGCCCGGCAAATGCCGTAATGTTATCCTATGGGAAACAAAGAGAAGTTCGGAGTGCCATAACTTTGGCTCCCTGCAATATTTTTAAATCAAGCTACTAAAAGGCATATTTGTGGGATGTTGACTTTCTTCCCTCCAAATTTCAGCCCAAAAGACCAAACCGTATTTTGCAGCAGGGTGGCAAATGATTCCTGTAATGCAGCAGACGCCATAATGTTATCCTATGGGAAAAAGTGTCAAATTTGGAGCGCCATAACTTTGCCGCCCTGTAATGTTTTTTCACTGAAATACTGAAAGGCACATCTGTGAGATGTCGGCTGTGTTCCCTCCAAATTTCAGTCCAAAAGACCAAACCATTCTTTTGCAGCAGGGTGGCAAAGAATTGCTATTATTTTTCCACAGCCTGGAAAAGTACTGTCGAACTTTGCGAAAGCTTTCGCAAATTCATGCAACAGTGTCGCAAATTTGAAAATACTTTGTGAAAGTACTTTTTCCAGAAATTTGAAAAACATATTTCTGGGGTGTTTTACCCCAAAATAAAGACATGCCTAGCATCCTCAGCGTCCGACTAGGTGCATACAAAAAGAATTAGGTTGCTAGAGGGTCCCAAATTTAAATGCCAAGCATTTTTCTGATGACCAACTGAAAACAAAGTGATAGATTTGTGACATAAAAGGGCCATTTGTGAAAGTAAAAACTGAATTTGCGACACTGTCGAACTTTTTGTTAACTTTTCCCATTGACTTATAATGGGAAATTGTTTTTTGAATAACTTTTGAACCATTTAATATTTTTTCACGAAATCTTCAAAAGGCACATCGGAGTACCTGGCTGCACATTCCCTGGAGATTTCAGACCAGTTGCGCAAACCGTGTGACCTGTAGAGATGAGCAAAGAATTCCCAAAAAGCGTAAATGCGTGTGCAGATCACGCTTAATAACTCCGCAGCCATATATCCGAACAGTACAAAAGTTGGTAGATCCCAAGATGCATTGTTCTTAATCAAGTATTCCAAATTTCATGCAAATCCATTCAACAGTTGCAAAGTTATTAAGGTGCAAAATTTTAGGTTTAACATGTAAATGGCTCCTCAACCCTAACTATGGTAGCACTACCATGCTACCATAATATATTATGTGTGTGTGTGTATATATATATATATATATATATATACATATATATATATATATATATATATATATATATATATATATACAATAATATATATATATATATATATCTAGATAGATATACATATATCAATCAATCAAATCTTTATTTATTCATTTATTCAACTTCAAAAGTTGGATACTTTATATCATAGAGCAATAAGGTTCATTACAGACCTGCCATATAATACTCACCATTGTTCTCTCTATGATGCAACTGGATGGGTTTCCCTTCATGTCAGGAGGAGCAGAAATGCAGCTCTATGGATCTACAGAGCTTTATCAAAAAAACTCCCAAGCTATATCCTGGACTGCTTCAACCTGACCACTCCTAGCTCCTATGCCCTAAGAAACAACAATATCATCCTGCTCAAATTGCCCAAAGTCAACACCAATATATATATATATATATATATATATATATATATATATACACACACACAGATGTGTCAGCCACAATGAAGCACAGTAACTTGCAGTAATGACATGTCACAAAATCCTGCATGACAAAAGGGCTTAATTGCCATTGACTTACAATGGCCCCTGCAGTAAATTGCAGTATTCTCTGATATTCTGCAGCATTTCCATGCTTAATCCCGGCTTGACACTTCAGTGTGTGTGTGTGTGTGTGTGTGTGTGTGTGTGTGTGTGTGTGTGTGTGTGAGAATATATATATGTATATCAATCAATCAAATCTTTATTTATTCAGGCGATCATCATTGAGCAAGGCTCATTTACAAAATAGACCTGATAAGGCCAAGGTTCGAGTTGATGCACAGCAATTACATCACATACTTATGAGACAGTTATACATACAGAAGAAAAGAAAATGTTATTTATAACACAATAATATACAGAGAATTCACATGTTAAAGCTTGGCTAAGAGAAAGTTAAACTAACATCTACAATATGTACAGTACATATATATCTCAATGAGGATCATGACAGTCACTCACATAATGAGTACAAGGATGTTGAAGGGAATATTGGGTACCATATACTGGCTGTGTCTGACTGGAAGGAATATGCCATATGTGATTGGAATATGGTTTTGTGGGATGACTATTCTATCTCTAGCGATAGCAGCTGCATTTCTCTGTTAAGAAGACTGTACAGTGCTGCTTGAAGGATGTAAATGGAATGATGATGGACAGTTTAAGGGATTTTTGTAGGGTGTTCCATGCTATGGCTAGAGAATAGCTAATTGCTGCCCTACAGCCAAAAAAAAAACAGAGCAAATGCCTGGGGCATGGGTTATCCCAGAGGATATTGGCCATACAGCCAAATTTTAAAGAAAACACAAATTGCACATACCCCAATATTGCAGAGCATCATGGGAAGCCTATGCAAATGCCCATGAATTAATTTGACTGGCACAACTTTAAGCAGAATTGCATGGTGCCAGAAGGCCTCATAATACAATCAGCAAAAGCTGAGAACAGCAGACACAGACCCATGTTCCATCCTCATTTGGACTCATCAGTGTGCCATATCTGTATCTCAGCCCAGGGAGAGGGAGCCAGCCTATAGAGGATCTTATTTGTTTGGGTCATGGGCAGCCCAAAGTAGAGCAAGAAGTGAACTACAAAAGAACCCCAGAGCAAATTCACTGGGGCATTGGTTATCCTGGAGGACCAAGCAATTCTGCAGCCATGCAATTCTGCTTAAAGTTGAGCCAGTCAAATAATTCATGGGCATTTGCATAGGCTTCCCATGCAAGGTGCATATCACTGTCGTATCCTCTCTAGCACACTGCACTGACAATATAAGCATACACATTGTATAATATATATATATTTCTATATAACAAACCAATTACACACACACACACACAAAAAGAAAGTAGATAAATATGTGGGGAGTAGTGCAATGTAATGGCTGTGGGGCAGCAGTCTTCCGGGAGTCTTTCTGGAGGCTGAGATGCTGCCCTAGTTGCAGACAACTCTCTGCCCTGAGGGAGGAAGTTGCCCATCTTCAGGCCACACTGGACAGTAGTAAGGGAACCTTCACCCAGGCCACACTGGACAGTAGGAAGGGAACCTCCCCCATCCAGGGAGCACCAGATCCACCACCACTTCCTCAGAGGTTGTGAAGAAAGCAGAGCAGTTAGACCACAGTGGGCTCAGGGAGGGTGAGGATGATGGAACAGAGGCACACCCAGTCAGTTGTTCCACTCCACAATCCATACACCATTCTGGGGGAGCATAGCTCCCAGATGGATGCACCTGCAGAAGAGACTAAGGAGGCTGAGGACAACTGTCACAAGGGAGGCCCACAGGAAGGAGGCAGAGGACACCACAGGGAAAGGAAGCAGCTCCTGGTGGGGGACTCAATTATTAGGGGGATAGAACTGGGGGGATCAGGGAAAACTGAAGTAAGGTGCCTGCCTGGTGCCATGACTTGGAAGGACAGGAAGCACATCCTCAGGATCATGAGAACAGCTGCATGGGAGTCTGAGCTGGACATCATTGTCCACCTAGAGACAAATGACTTGGCTCATCATGAGATTAGAGCAGTGTAGGAGGACTTTGTAGAGTTGGGGAGGGGCCTAAGACAAGTAGCACACAGTATCCTTCTCAGAGGTGCTGCCTGTCAATGGCATGGGTGAGGCGAGGGTACTTTGCACCATGCAGTTTAAAGAATGGTTGAAAAAATGGTGTGGAGCACAGGGGTTTGGCTTCATTGGGGACTGGGGTTCCACCTGGACGGACACCAGCCTATACTGGCAGGATGGTCTGCTTCTGTCCAGGAAGGAAACAAGTCTTTTGAGCAATCGATTTAAATGCTTCATTGGAAAGCTTTTAAACTAGTCAAGGGGGGAGGCACTGATGAGCAGCAGGAAAATCCCAGCCTCCCTACAAAACAGGGTACTAAATGAGAAAAGACCAAGGTAGAAAGGTCAGTGGGGGATGATGCAACAGAAGGTAAAGCCATCAAAAATGGAGAGCAATGAGTCCCAATGCCCATAGTCTGAGTAACAAGCTTCCTGAATTAGTGGCCTTGATGGAGGAGGAACATCTGGATATCGTGGAGTCACAGAAACATGGTACACACAAAACCATGACTGGGATGTAAACATACCAGGATACACTATCTACAGGAGGGACAGAGAGGGTAAAAGAGGAGGAGGAGTATCTTTACATAAGGGAAGGAATCAAAGCAATAGAACAAAGGGTAAACAGGGAGGAGAAGAAGCACTGTGGGTAAATTTGGAGACTGGAATGGCACCACAGTTTGCACAGGGTTTAGATACAGACTTCTTCAGAGGGGAGCAAATGGACAAGGAATAATAGAAAGTATACTTAGAATGGCAGAAAAAGGGAGATATTGCTGATGGGTGATCTGAATATGCCAGATGTTAACTGGAGTGCAGTTGCAGCAGCCACTTTGAAGACTGGGTTATTCTAGATGCCCACAGGGGCATGCCTTAGACAACTAGTATTGGAGCCCACTCGAGAGGGAGCAATCTTAGACCTGGTTCTCTCAAATGGAGATGGAGAGAGGATCACAGATGTAGAAGTGGGTAGCCATCTGGGAACTAGCGACCATCGAACAGTATGGTTCACAATAAACACAGCAATAAAGTCAAGACATACAAAGGCAAAAGTACTGGACTTTAGGAGGGCTGACTTTGCCAAAATGGGTGAGTGCCTAAGGAATGCACTAGCAAATGGGCAGGAAGGAGGGGTGGAAGAACAATGGGGAATAATAAAACTGCCATCACAGAGGTAACAAGCCTTGTGTGAAGCAAATAAACAAACAAAATGATGTAAGAAACCACTATGGTTCTCAAAGGAAGTGGCAGTGAAGGTTCAAGAGAAAAAGAAAGCATTCAGGAAGTACAAGGAATCACAGAAGGAGCAGGACAGAGAACTGTATCAGTTAAAGCAAAAGGAAGCTGGGAAGGCAGGCAGAACAGCAAAGGCCCAAACCGAGGAAAAGATAGCCAACTCAGTTAAGAAGGGGGATAAAACCTTTTATAGGTACATCAGGGAGTGAAGGAAGACCAAGGGAGGGATAGTGAGGCTTAATAAAGGGGGGGAGGGTGGGCAGAAGGTGACTGTGAAAAGGCAGAGATACTAAACAAATATTTTTGTTTAGTATTTACAAATGAAGAGGGGGAGGTACCTAAAACAAACAGTAGAAACACTCTGGATAGAGAAGTTGATACCAGCCCATTTACAGAAGAAAGGGTTCTGAAAGAACTCTTAAAACTGAAGGTGGACAAAGCAATGGGGCCTGATGGGATTCATCCCAGAATTCTAAAAGAACTAAGGGTGGAACTAGTGACACCACTAACTACCCTCTTTAACAAATCATGGGAGGATGGGGTGGTACCCGAGGACTGGAGGAGGGCAAATGTGATTCCCCTTCACAAAAGTGGGAGTAAGGCAGAAGCAGGAAACTACAGACCTGTTAGTTTAACCTCAGTGATAGGAAAAATGATGCAATCACTTCTGAAGGAAAGAATTGTCAAGTATCTAGAGGCCAGAGGGGCACAGGACCCAAGGCAGCATGGATTCACAGCAGGAAGGTCATGCCAGACGAATATGATAGATTTCTTTGACTGGGTGACCAAAGTAGTAGATCAGGGAGGGGCTGTAGACATGGCCTACCTAGACTTTAGCAAGGCATTTGACACAGTCCCACACAAAAGATTAATATACAAGTTAGCCAGCCTGGGAGTGGGTCCCAAGATGACAGCCTGGGTAAAGAATTGGCTGGAGAATAGGACACAGAGAGTAATAGTAAATGGAGTCCACTCTGAAGAAAGGGGGTTACTAATGGGTACCGCAGTGTTCAGTATTAGATTCCGGTCCTCTTCAATGTCTTTATAAGCGTTACATTGCAGAGGGACTGAAGGAAAATATGTCTCTTTGCAGATGACACAAAGATCTGCAACAGAGTTGATGCACAAGGTGGGGTGGAAAGGATGAGAAGGGACTTGGCAAGGTTAGAGGAATGGTCAAATGTATGGCAGCTTAGATTCAATGCTAAGAAGTGCAAGGTAATGCACCTGGGAAACAAAAACCCAGGGGAAGAGTACACAATGGGGGGTGAGATACTAACAACAACAAAAATGGAAAGGGACCTGGGGTAGTCATATCAGATGACCTAAAGGTGGGCAAGCAATGTGAGAGGGCAGCAATGAGGGCTTGGGGGATACTGGGATGCATAGGGAGAGGCATCACCAGTAGAAAACAGGAAGTTATTATCCCTCTGTACAGACAGCTGGTGAGACCCCATCTGGAGTACTGTGTGCAGTTCTGGAGACCCAATCTCTGCAAAGATATAGACAGGATGGAAGCTGTCCAGAGGAGGGCAACTAAAATGGTGCAGGGTCTGCACTGAAGACATATGAAGAGAGACAAAAGAAGCTTAATATGTATAGCCTCGAGGAAAGGAGGGATAGGGGGAACATGATAGAAACGTTCAAGTACCTCAAGGGAATCAACAAAGTCCAAGAGGGTAGCATCTTTCAGAAAAGAGGTGTGCAAGAACAAGGGGGCCCAATTTGAAGATAGAGGGGGGGGCGGCTCAGAGGTAATTTAAGGAAGTGTTTTTTTCACAGAGAGGGTTGTGGATGCATGGAACGGCCTTCCGGAGGAGGTTGTGGAGTCAAAAACAGTGGTGGAATTCAAGCATGCATGGGACAGTCATAAGACAATTCTAGGGGGTGGGGATGGGAAGAAGTAGGCTGCTGGTTAACAAGGATCTGTAGCCTATCCATTAGGTAGGGAAATGGGCAGACTGGGTGGGCCAAGCGGTCCTTATCTGCCATCAAATTCTATGTTTCTATGTTTCTATGATGCTTTGCATTATTGGGGTATGTGCAATTTGTGTTCTCTCTCTCTCTCTCTCTCTCTCTCTCTCTCTTTATATATATATATATATTTATATATATATATATATATGTATGTATTTATTCTCTGCAAAAAACTGCTTTTATGCACCAGTAAGGGTTCAACTTAAGGCAACAAAAGTAAGGAAATGTGGCATTATGGTGTCCAACTCTAACTCCCCACCCTAAGCAGCAAAAGGAAAAAACATTATTGTCTTGGGTGTCCAGAGTCTTAATAAATCAGTGGTGGGGTCTCCACTGGGGTTGTCAGCGCTAATACTCACCCACCAGATCGTAGCCTTCTGTCCAAAGCAGAAGGTACAGCTCCACACCAGTGCCTCATGGTGATACACTCTTCAAAGATAGATATGTATGTCTCGCCACATGTTGCCAACACAATCTGTGGTAGCTTTCCTTACACAGGGCCCCGTAGGCCCTGCATGAAGAAAAGAAATCACGTATGACCTTGTTTGCTCAGGGGAGGGAGTGGGCATTTGAGTTGACAATACCAAGGAAGACCCCACAACTGATTCACCAAGACTGTCAGAGACCCATAACCCTAATGTTCTTTCCTTTTGCTGGGGGTGGGAAATTAAGGTTGTGAACCCTAATGTCACATTTCCCTACTTAGTGTTGTTATGTTGAATCTTAACTTGTACATTAAAGCAGTTGTTAATTTTTAAAAGAATTTCCTTTTTGTTTTGAAATAGTGGAATGGTTTTCTCATTCATGCAGACATGCAGGGACTTCTGGGCCCTGCGCCAAGGGAAGATTCCATCCAACAACTGAAGTGCTGATCCCCATAGGTCCTGCACTTCCATGCAGCAACAGATGTCAAAGATTCATGGGGCTCTCTGATAGACTGCAGACATACAGGGCCATCTGCATCCTACGCTTCCATGTGACTGCAGGTAGAGATGCAATGTGTGAAGAATCCATCTCTTAACTGAAGCACAGGGTCCTCTGGCACCCATGGGTGTAGAGGTACTGGGCTCTATGTCAAGTGAAGTATTATCTTCCCTAAATGTTACTTAGGTCTGTCTAGGCAACCCTGCCTTATCCTTCCCAGGCTGGGGTGTGGTGTTGCATGACAGTGCCATCCCCCCAGCCTCAGCCCATCCAGCTAGGTCACTGAGCTCACCCACAAACACAACTCACTAGCAAGGAATCACAAAGGACTACTCACTGGGACAAAGGCTGGTACTACACAAAATGTATCCTAATAGTTATTTATTTTTTCCTTTTGACCCCAAATGTAAGATAGCCATTTTATGACTGCTTCTTATAAACATGATGCATTTATAGAATACTGGCCAAAATGCCATTCCATACCACATGTGCGAAATCAAGGCTCATTCAGGATTTGAAAAATGACATCTGTCAAGTTAATGAGGGGGTGTGAAAAATGGCTATGTTGAAAGTTGGAAGCAAAAATACTGAAAATTAGCAAAGTTTTGCGTGAATGTTGAAATATTTAAATATTCACCCATAACTTGGTAATTTTACCACATTTGTGCAACAAATTTTAAATGTAGTCTTCTTATAACCCCACCTCATGAACCAGATAGTTGAAAATGTTCAAATCCCAACCAAAACATGGATTCTGAAAAAAAATGACCTGCCATGTTCACGCGGTAGGGTCCTACAAAGGCCACGTTGAAAGTTTGGTGGAAACAGGAAAAATTAATTAAGTTATGAATGTTATATTTCAATGTTCACTCACAATCTGGTCATTTTATCATATTTTACACCAAATTTTCAACACAGTCTTCTTATGATACCACCCCATGAGTTCAGTAGGTGAAAAATTTTCATATCCTACCTGAAAGGTGATTTCCTGCAGTGACTACAAAATTACCTTTCAGTATGGTTTGAAAAATTCCACCTGCTTTGTTCACGAGGTTGGGCCCCAAAAATGCCAGGTTGAAAGTTTGGTGGAAAAATGTTAACAATTAGCAGTGGTATATGTGAACACACTGAAATATTTTTTTTTTTTTTTTTATTTTATTGAACTCTAGGATTACAAATACCTTTAAGCAGGAACTGCTCATTTACAAAGGTTCCACGTCAATATTTCAATTGTCTCTCATTCCTTAGTCATTTTACCATATTTTTCCACCGCATTTTCAACATAGTCTTCTTATAAACCTATCTCATGAACCAGATAGAATACAATGTTCAAATCCCACCCAAAAGGTGATTTTGTGCAATGACCACGAAATCACCTTTCAGCACAAATTTCAATACTTTCACCTGCCTTGTTCATGAGGTGTGGTCCCAAAGAGACCATGCTGATTACTTGGTGTAAAAATATAAAAAATGACAAAGTTATGAGTAAAGGTTCAAAAACCATTGGATGTACCTCCTTTTCTCATATTGCAGTCATCAATTCACACAGCAAGATGTTTCTTTGATCAGAGAGTGGATGTTAGCCGTGCAACCTCTTCACGTGAGTAAGAGGGTGTGTGTGTGTGTGCACGGGTGTGGGTGGTGGGTGCTGAGAGGGAATAAGGTGGGGTGGTGGGTGCTGAAAGGGGA
Organism: Neoceratodus forsteri; assembly: GCA_016271365.2. Taxonomy (NCBI): domain Eukaryota; kingdom Metazoa; phylum Chordata; order Ceratodontiformes; family Ceratodontidae; genus Neoceratodus; species Neoceratodus forsteri. The sequence goes on along the minus strand of CM028134.1, from coordinate 309,294,649 downwards.
TTGCGAAGGGTGTGTGAGGGTCTGGGGGGTCAGATCGCTGATGGACTTCTTTTTACAGTGTTTTTTTTAAACAATGGATAGTTTTCTTGATTGCAGGGGGATTGAGCCAACACTGGTGCTTGGGCACCAGTTTTGGGATACTGTTCAGCAGCACCAGAGGATGTCACCCCTAAGGCCCTACCCTGAGATTTGGGAAGGTGGGCAGGTTACATAGAGGAGAGGGGTCAACAGACGTGGTACCATGGATTGAACATATTCTTTGCAAAAAACATATTTAATGCACCACTTAACGTTCAAGTTAGCAGCAGAACAGGAACACCCACTCTGACTGCTCATCTAATTTTGCAGTCCTTTAAAAAAACAAGGCACAAATAATGGATGGCACACAAAGAGTGCTGAATATAAATGCAATTTGATACTCACAAAATACAAAGTGCAGTCAGTGCTGAAAACTACTCTCTTTGGGGGTGTGTTTTGTACACACCCCATGCGCATATGAAGCTATTTGGCCCCTGCATCAGGGGGTGGAGCTACAGTGTGAGACTGACAATTTTGCAAGGACAAGTGACAAATCCCAACACAGAAATTTAAATATACAAATTCAATCCATACCCATTCAAAGAATTCAAACCTAGTGAAATTTAAAGGCATAACACCCTTAAAAGAAGTACTAATGGAAAAACTAGCCCATATTTAATTCAGCTCTTTCCAGACAAGTAACTAAAGGGTTGTTAATCTATACCACAAAATACATTAAAAGCAACACATAGGCAAGAGGTAATAGCAGTTAGTTAAATATAAATACTCTTCCCAGAGGATTTGCTATAAATACAAGCTACTATATATATATATATATATATATATATATATATATATATATATATATATATGTATATACCAGGAGTAAAATGTTAAGAAAGATTATACAAATACAACAGGAAGAAATAGGACCCCAAGAAAAGGCCAGCTTTTATCCATTAAGCTCAAAATATACTGTTTTAAATAATACAAAAAAGGCTGCTTATATAACAAAGAGAAACATAGAAACAAAAGTTGTCAGCAGATAAGGACCTATTGGCCCACCTAGTCTGCCCTATTTTCTCTATCTACTCTGCCATCGCAGACCCTACTCAATCTCCAGTTTCTCCCCCCATCTTTTTTCTAAGTGACCCTTGTGTCTATGCAATGCATGTTTGAATCCTTTTACCATTTTAGCACCCAGCACCTCTACTGTGAAGCTGTTCTAGGCATCCACTACCCTCTCTAAGAAGTATTTCCTCACATCTCCTCTGAGTCTTCTCTCCTCCAGCTTCATAGCATGACCCCTTGTCCTTGAGCATCTTTTTCTATGTAAAATGCTACCTTTATGTACCCTATTAATACCTGTGATGTACTGTATTTGAACGTTTCTATGATGTCCCCCCTTTTCCTCCTTTCCTCTGAAGAGTACATATTTAATTCTTTGAGTCTTTCCTCATGGGGCTTTTGATGCAAGCCACACACCATTCTGGTTGCCCTCCTCTTTACTGTCTCCATCATACCTATATCCTTCCTGAGATGGGGCCTCCAAAACTGGACACAGCACTCAAGGTAGGGCCTCACATTCGATCTAGACAGGGGTAACACCGCTTCCCTCTTTCTGCTGGTGATATTGCCCATGCACCCAAGCAAACTGCTCGCTTTCCCCACTGCCATATCACTCTGCTTTGCTACCTTCAGGTCATCAGAAATGATTAACCCAAGGTTCCTTTCCTGTTTTGTGGTTGCCAGTACCTCCCCTCCCAATTTCTATATTGTCCCTGTGTTTCTGTTCTCCAAGTGAATGATTTTGCACTTTTTTGCACTGAAACCCAGTTGCCAAACCCTTGACCAGTCTTCCAGCTTTTTCAAATCATCCCAAATTTGTTCCCACCCCACCCCACTGCCGTTTCCTCTCTGTTGCAGATTTTTGTGTCATCCATGAATAGGCATACTTTCCCTTCCAGCCCTCCTGCAATGTTGCTAATGAAGACATTGAAGAGGACTGGGCATAGTACTGACCCCTGTGGCAAACCAACAGTCACCTTGCCTTCTTCAGAGTGAACACTGTTTAGCACCACCCTCTGACTCCTGTTGCTTAGCCAACTTTGTACCCATTTTACTACTTTTGGACCCACTTCTAGGCTGTCCAGGTTGCTCACCAGTCTTCTTTGTGGAATGGTGTTGAAGGCTTACTGAAATCCAGGTAGGCCACATCCACAGCTCCACCCTGATCCACTGCCCTGACCATGCAAAGAATCGATCGGGTTTGTCTTGCAAGATCTCCTCCCAGTGAAACCATGTTGCCTCAGATTCTGTAATCCACTGGTCACAAGGTATCCTCCACTCCTTTCCTTCAGTAGTGATTCCATTACTATACCCACCAAAGAAATCAGGCTGACAGTCTGTAATTTCCTGCCTCCTGTCTATTACCACTTTTGTGAAGTGGGACCACATCTGCCCTCCTCCAGTTCCCCCAGAACTTCCATCTTATCTAGTGATAGATTGAACAGGGCTGTTAGAGGTGCAGCCAGCACCTCCTTGAGCTCCCTCAGTATCCTAGGGTGTACCTCATCAGGACCCATTGTTTTGTCCATTTTTAGTTGTGCTAGTTACTTAAGGACAGTTTCCTTTGTAAAAGGACTAGTGTCCACCTCCCTTCCTTTGATGCCTTTGTCCCTTATGTGTGACCTGTCACCTACCCCTTCTTCCGCATGTACTAAACAAAAGTATTTGTTAAATATGTCTACTTTTTTTTGGTCCTCTTCCACAAAACTCTCTCCCTCCCCTTTTAGCCTTACTGTCCCTCCTTTGGTCTTCCTCTTTTCGCTTATATACCTAAAGAATGTTTAATCCCCCTTTTTTACTGACTTGGCAAAATTCCCCTCCATTTGTGCCTTTGCACTCTTAATTGCTTTCCCTGCCTCCCTTTGTTTCTCCTGATATCTCTCCTTATCCTCCTCCTTCTGTGTCATCTTTTGCCTTTAAAATGCTAGTTTTTTTGTCCAGACTTTCTCTGTTACTTCTTTAGAGAACCATAGCAGTCTCTTATCTCTTGTCCATGTTAAACTGCCTTACCCACTGTTCCTTAACTCCATCCAGTTTCCCTATCCCTGCTAGGGTGTCACTGAGGCATTCTCCCATTTTCTTAAAATCAGCCATCCCGAAGTCCAGGACCCTGGTTTTAGTATGGTTTGTTTCTGGCCCAGTTCTTATACTGAACCACAGTGTATGATGATCACTGGTTCTCAGGTGGCTACCCAGTGTGACATTAGCAACTCTGTCCCTGTTTGTCAGTACCAGGTCCATTATATCCAGTATTGCCCCCACAGGAGTCAGTTCCTTAAATAGTTGCCTGAGCAATGCCCCCACAGGGAGTCCAGGATGTTCCTACTTCTAACTGTAGCCATAGCTGGGAGGCTCCTTTCCACATCTGGTAGACTGAAGTCCCTCACAAGTAACACCTCCCCCTTGCTTGCCGTCCTTTGGATTATTTCCAGCATATCTTTATCCTTCTCTCCCCCCTGTGCTGGAGGTCTGTAGCTCACTCCTGTGTGAACAGCAGCCTACTTCATGTCTCCAAGGTTACCCACAGTACCTCTGCTCCTCCCTGCTCCTCCTTTATTTCGGTAGCTTTTATGTTTTCCCTCACATAAAGAGCCATTCCTCCCCCCTTTTTACCTGCCCTATCCTTTCTGAATAGAGCATAACCTGGTATGGATACATCCCAGTCCTGGTTTTCATTTCACCAGGACTCGGTAACTGTGACTATGTCCAGGTCCGCTTCTGCCATGGTGGCCTCTAGGTCTGCAATCGTATTGCCCAGACTTCAAACATTTGCACACATGGCTCTCCAGATTGTACTGCCACCCCGCTTATGTTACCCATTTGCCTTCCCCTGTTTCCTCCACTATTCTTCTTACTATCTACCTTTCCTTCTACCACCTGGATTCTTTTGTTAATTGGTTCCTTTGGGAATTTCTCTCCCTGCAGATTCCCACTATTGATCTTGAAAAGCCTGTGGGGGGGGGGCAGTTTATTCCTCCCTGCCTCATTCCACCTTCCCCCTTGGCTAGTTTAAATGCTCACCAATGTATCATTTAAACCATTCAGTGAGGACCACGGTAGCCCTCCTAGATGGATGCAGGCCATCACCCCAGTATAGGCCTTCATCCCTCCATGTGGGGCCCCCAGTCGCCAATGAATTCAAATCCCTCCTCTCTGCACCATTCTTTCAACCATGCACTGATGTTCCTGGTGCAGAGAATCCTGATGTAGAAAGGCAGCATGTCCGAGAAGGTCACAGTTCATGCAAATTGCATTAGACCCCTCCCTAATTCCCTGAACTCCTCCTGAATTATTGCTGGCTCATCCCTAGCTAGGTCATAAGGCCCTAGATGGACAATGACATCCAGCTCTCCCTCCCTTCAAGCTGCCTTATCAATCTTTTGGATCCTCTTTCCATCCTTACGTGCTATGGCACCATAAAGGCACCTAACCACTCTCTTCTCATCCCTACCTGCCTCCAACTGTATCCCCTTCACTATGGAGTCTCCCACCAGAATTCACTTCCTAATCATCTAGGGTCCTCTGTCACCCCCTCCCTTGGGTTCTCCACTAATGATAATCCCCACATCCACCCCAGTCACTACTTCAGGTGCCCCTGTTGCACATTCCCATCCAGCAGTGCAGTGTAGGAATTTCATAATGGGACCAGACTGGGGATGCACCTGTGCTCCACCACCCTTACCCTCCCCATGCCCACCATTGTCCAGCCGCTCTTCCTTCTTGGCATCCTTTGAAGTAGCAGTGGTGGACTAGGTGGTCTCTGGGTGGGGGAGTAGGTCCTCCAAACCCAAGCCAACCCAGCTTTGAGTCTGGCAACCCCCTCCCTCAGCCCAGTGAGGTGCATACAGATGGGGCAGCTATGTAGCCTCCAGAAGGTCCCCTTGAAGGCAGCTGCCCCACAGCCACAGCATAGCACCACTCCAATCATCCTATACTTCCTACTCTCTCTGTAATTTTATCCCTTTGAATTCCTTTTATTCCCTTACCCTATATAGGGAGTTTCACCTATTCCTAGGTTTCTGTATCCCCTTTGAATTCCTTTTATTTCCTAATGCTATGAAGGGAGTTTCACCTATCCCTAGGTTTTTGTGTCCCCTTGCTCGAATCCACACTGAACAGTTGTCAGCAGGCTGCCCACCTATTACCTAAACAGAGTATCTAGCAATCCCCCACACTCCCCCTTCCTCAACAGCTCTTTCAAGCAAGCTCCCTCACCCTCTCACTGTTATCCAGAGAGAGTTTCTGGATTGTTTCCTCACCCACAGTTACACTACTACAAATGTCCATGTACCCACTCCCACTAACATTGCTTCCAGACTTACTTACCAGCCAGTGTGCACCCTCACACTTTCCAGCAAGCCACCTTATCTCTCACAAACTGTTTTTATCCCATCCCTGCACTTACACTTTCACAATGGAAATTCCAGAAAGTCCCTTTCCTCATTCAGTACGTTCTAGGGTTACTTACCAGCAAGACTTTTCACTCTCAATTACACAACCAAATTATCCATCAAGCCCCTAGTCCTACGACATAGCATAATCCATCCTCCGGTACCTTGCACTTTCCTACCCCTCAACCTCTTTATCTCCCAAAAGCAATATAATCCATACCTGAAGTCTGATGGACAGGGTTCCTGGTTGTTGTCTGTCTCCTGGGCTGACTTCTGGCAGATACCACATGCTACTGTCCTTGGTGTGAGTCCTTAGCGTAAGGGTCACAAGTGGAGGGCTGCTTTGTGGTCTATCCCTTTAATAGGAGCCTGCCTGCTTCTTGGTCCCTCCTCTGTGGCCCTAATTGGTTGGGGTGGCTGCTGAAGGTGTGGCTTTGTTTGGGATTGTCTCATTCTGTGGAGCCTGCTCGAAGCTGCAAGCTACACTCCTCAAACATCCCTCAGTGTCCAGATGACAGTGATTCTTTGGTGGTGTTGGCTTAGTGTGGGACAGCCCTTCCCCATTGTAATATCCATTCTTTTGTGGTGTGTTCTGAGGTTCTGGCTATTTAAAAGCCCAGCCTGCTTCCTGGTTCCTCCTGCTTGGCCCTGATTGGTTGAGGCAGCTGCTGGAGGCGCGTCTTTGTTGGTGATTGGCTCCTTCTGTAGAGCCTCCTCTGAGCTGCTAGCCGTGCTCCTGAAACATCCCTCGATGTCCAGAAGATGACAATTCACTGGCAGAAGAGCCCTTACCCACTGCAATATCAGCTCTTTAAAAGGGCACTGTCGGCTTTGCTCCTCTGTTTGCTTCACAATCACATGAATGTGCATCTTGGCACACACCTAATGAACAATTACTGTAAAATGCCCCTCCATGCTTGAAAAGTCCCACTTTGTACCTCTTTTGCATTTTTTTACCTTATAAGTTACCCGCTTGGTACAACTTTACATCACGCACCTACCGGAAGCAATCAATGCTCGGGAACACATGTCTGCCATGAGCGCAGTCTAATACTGCATTTTTTTCATAGGCATAGTATAAAAACAAAGATCCATCAGTCTATTATGGGAATCTAAATACTTTGTGGGATCTCCACAAATAAACTGAGCACTCCAAGTTGTACAAGGTATACAAATGAAAGTTTTAGCCTGGAGCTGAAATCCCACACATGCGCAACAGCAGCACATTCTTGCCCATGTGCGGGATCTTTGCTAAGTCCGCTCCTGAGCATTTTCAGGATTTAGACTCCAGGCTAAAACTTTCATTTATACAGCTTGGAGTACTTGGTTTGTTTGTGGAGATCCCACAAAGTATTTGAATTTCCATAATGGACTGATGGAGCTTGTTTTTATACCAGACTCTTGAAAAAAATGCAGTTTTGGACCGTAATTAAGGTTGGCACTTGTTTCCGACCACTGACTGCTTCTGGTAGGACTGCGGTTTAAAGACAGACCAAGCGGACAACTCATAAGGTAAAGAACTGCAAAAGAGGTTCAAATTGGGACTTTTCAGGCTTGGAGGAGCATTCTACAGTAATTGTTCATTAGCTGTAGGCCAAGAGGCACACTCATGTGATTGTGAAGCAAACGAAGGGGCAAAGCTGACAGTGCCCGTTTAAGTCAGAGACCTATATATTCAAGCTTAGTTGACCATAGACATGCCTTGGGTAGTGCAAATAGCCCTTTCAGTCCAGAACCTCATTAAGGCCCTAAGGCCCCCCTGAGAATAAACTCTTGTGGTGGAGTTTCCACCAAGAATCCCTCTGAAGTAACCTCTGTTATCTATCACCACCCCTTGGTAACTATGGCACATGCTCAAGACCTATACATTTTAAGTCAGTAGGATTCATGTGGTGACCTTCCTTATAATGTGTCCCTAGTTTGCTTTTTACTGTTCCATTTTTAATGGCCCTAATATGTTCTAAAAACTTAACTTTCCGTTTCCTGGTGGTTCTTCCTTGTTTTTTAAGGACTGCACCTTTAGATGAGCAGTGCAAGTGGGTGTTCCTGTTCTGCTAGTTTTGATTGTGCCACACTGCACAAGCCATAGTAAAAATGTATACTTTTGTATTCGGCATGTTGGAATAATTATTTCCCAGATGGTAACTTTGTCTAGTATGGGTTTTGGCAGTCAGTGTTTTTTGTTTATCCACTATGGTTACATAAGTAAACCAGACCACATTATTTAAATATTTGTGTGCGGCTGAGTAGAATGGCTCCAGAATAGCATTTTGCATTGTTGATTTAGTTAAATATGTTCAAATCTCAGCAGGGGCATGAAGCAGGAGAACAAGCTGGAACCACGACCTCTATTCTCCTAAAAAAATATGGACGGGGCTCATAAAAGGTGATGAGTTGAGCAATTGTTTGATCAACCAGTTTCTGAAACTAGAATGGAATCAGAAAATGTTGAAAATTAGTCCCCTTCCTTAAAAGAACTGTTTGAAAGCCTTGAGGATTTGTTAAATACAGAAACAAGTCTCATTTACAACTGTGTCATGCTAATGAAATATTTGGAAGTGAAAAGGATCCACATGGTCTTCAGATGCTAAAAATACCATCATTTAACCCAAAAAAGTTCAGACAAAAAAATAGAGTGGGAGACAGCATTGAGTGAGTGCTCCGCTGTTTTGATGAGAATTCTTATCAAAGAAGATGATTTAAACATCGAGTAGTACATGAGTAAAATTAATTCAGTAAAGGAACAATTAAATAAATGGGACAGTTCCAAAACTGAATTTTGTGAACTGGAAAGAAAGCTCAAAATCAGAACTGACAAATTTGAAAATGAGATTAAAAGGAGAAAGAAAAATAAATTCCAGAGGGATCTGAACAACTACGAAACTGGGCAAGTTTATACATAGGAGAGACCCGGGAATACCAGTAAAGGGTGACAACACTCCAGAAGTCACAGTCGAAAAAGAAGTGACAGCAGTAATACCAAGTATAGAGGAAAGGATGGGAGCTCTGATGAGGAATCCACTGTTTCACTAGAAAGATCTGTAACTTTTTCTGGGGTGGAGGAGGAGGGGGAGGAAATGGCAGATGATTAAAGCCCCCGCCCCAGTAGAAAATGTAAATCAAAAGAAAGAAAAAAAGCTTAAACAATGGAATACGAGGTGGGGGAAAAGAAAAACCAAAATGTTTTATGAGCCAGCAAGGAAATCGACCAGAAATATGAATCAAAAGAAGTGATCAACTTTTCTGGTTCTGACTTGACTCCCTTACAATGTATTGTCCTTTCCAAAGAGCTAAACTTCATCCCTACTGTGACACCTAATCACTTTCAAGTTACTTTTGAACTTTTTAAATTCTTTCATGACACTGATTTGAGACTTCATTTTGATTTAAATAATGAGGGCAGTGATGTATCTTTAAATGCTGTGGGTCAACTCACTTCTAATTAGGACAATGTTTGTAATAATCATGATGAGATGAAATCAAACCTTGATTTTCCACTTACTATCTTTTATAATGAGAATGTGTGTGACATCATCTGATCAATTAAATAGTTCAGCTGACAGGTTGGAAGGAAGTGGGAATCTTCAAGATACAAACAACCTGTATATGGAGTTTATGCAATACAGGCATACTGCATTCAGGCCCAAATCAGATTTTGTCCCACCTGGTTCCACCAAGCCAGCTGTGGAGGTGTTTAAAAATTTGGTAACCAGAGATATCAATGCCTTATTTGAAGCAGAGCTTCCCTCCTGTTTTATTTATTTTTCATTATTTTCAAGCAATACAGATGGAAAAAAAAATCACATTTTCCTATAGGGTAACAGGAAAATGCAGAGATTACATAGACATGCAATAAGTCTGAAATGTGTTACTTATTACAATCCACCCTGTAGTCTGGTACAGTAGGAGCAGGGGGATCCAACTTTTAAGAACATTCAACCCCAACAGTAAATTCCAATATGCCAGCCTCTTTAATGGCTATGGCGCAATCCTGAAAATAGTTAAAATAATATCAGGAGATCAAATGCAAGCTCAATGCTTTGCTGTTAACCTGTTGTGACATATAATAGAAAAGTAAGAATAATACAAAATCACACATGTCCCCACAATGCAAAGCATCATGGGCTGCATATGCAAATCACCACAGAATGTTATGCTGGTCTAACTTTAAGCAGAATTGCATGGTGCCGAAAGGCCTCTCACACAGTTTGCAAAGGGTGCTAACAGAAGACATAGACACGTGTTTCGTCCTACCAGGACTCATCAGTATACCTCATCTGTTTGACACCCCAGTGGAATGGACCAGCTACCCCTAAGGCAGTGTGCCTGGGATATATTGTGGTGAACCCATTAAAATAAAAAACTATTTAAAAGACAAAGAACCTCTGTGCGTAAACACTGAGGCAAGGGTTACCCCAAAGGGCATTTGGCTGGGAAGCCAAGTTTTAAGAAAATACAAAATCACACATGTCCCCACAATGCAAAGCATCATGGGCTGCATATGCAAATCACCACAGAATGTTTTGTTTCCCCACAAACTCCTCATATCCTCTGCCAGTAGTCACAGAAAAGAAAAAACCCAGCTGGTGCTTCACTTTATTACTAACTATATAAAGATAACATATAAAACTGGCGATGATTAATGTTATTGGGAAACCCTGTCAGTAGCTGGAAACGGGCCCCTGGTTACCATTAAATGGACATCAAAGGCCATGAGGAGGTCATTTAAAATGGCATTTACCACCAACAGAAATGGAGGAGCACCCAGGCTACTCCCAGAAAACCCAAATGGAAAATCATTAAAGTTTATTATTATTATTACATATTTGACCAAAGCCATTACGAATATAGCTTCACAACAAATCCTACAGGGTTAGAATTACACAAGCATAACATAAAGTATAATAAACTCATTGGGTGGGATATTAAAAAGGGTTGCACCATGCGCAATAGGGTTGCACCTGTGCAAGTCCAAAAGTGCGCCAATTCTGCGATATTCAGCAGGAGGCAGTTGCGCCACCGAAACATGCTGAGCAACAGCGCAATGCAAATGACGGCATGTGCAACTGAAGGGGGTTGATCCATGCATAAAGAGCACAATGCGATATCCAAAGACTTGCGCAATGCGCAACAGCGGAACAGCCGGAAGTTGTGCCCCAGCGGAAATGAGCAAAATAAAAGGCTCAAGGAAGAGGCGCAAGAACGCCACAGGGATGCCAAGTGGGGAAAAGAGAGAGAGAGAGAAAGACAAACAGTGACAGGCCAGGGCAGGCAAGGGAAGCAGTGTGGGCCATAGGCTGCAGAGGCCAGTGGGGGTGCCCGGTGCAGTGGAAGTAGCAGTCAGGACAGCGGGGGTAACAGAGCAACATCAGCCAGGGGGTCACAAGCCAGGGAGATGGACAGTGGCAACTTCCACATGGAAGTTGTAATGAGGGGGGTGAGAATGCAAGGTGCAGGGGGATGTGGCCATGGATGGGCCCGTCAGCGGTACACCCCCAACAGGCAGTACCGTGCCCGCATCAGCTTTGAGTTGTACACAGATGTAGAGAATGTGGGCCGGTACCACCTGAACAGGGCAATACCGAGGCGGCTCTGTGAGCTGTGCAGTGATGTGATGCAGGCACCCTCACGATGGAGTCATGCTCTGTCAGTGGAGACCAAGGTGACAGCCTGCATGTGCCTGCTCACCACGGGCACCTTCCAGAGGCCAACAGGGACACCACAGGCATCACACAGTTGGCCACGTCATGCATCCTCACCCAATTCCTCAGCGCACTGCTGCCACATGCTGTGGAGCACATCCATTTTCCCAGCACCGCGGCAGAGCGTACAGCAAACATGCAGGCGTTCCACAGGGTAGCATGCATGCCTGGCATGCTAGGGGCCATAGACTGCACCCATGTGGCCATTCGCATGCCACCTGGCCCCGATGGGGCTGCATATAGGAATAGAAAGGGCTTCCCCAGTGTCAACTGCCAGGTGGTGTGTGATGCCACTGGGCGTATAATCAATGTCTGTGCCACACACCCTGGCGGAGCACATGATGCCTTTATATGGCATCAGTCCGCACTATGCCATCGATTCGAGAGTGGGGACATCCCCACAGGCCATCTAGTGGGTGAGTACGCATGTAGGAAATGCAAACTCGGGGCAAGGGTGGGAATGTCACAGGTGCCATGGTAGTGGCACACAGGGAAATGGACAATATGGACCTGAACATGAGACTGATCTCCACTATCTCCACACAGGTGACAGTGGATACCCACTCTGTCCCTGGCTGCTCACACCGTACCGGTGCCCCATGACCCCATCGCAGCAACGCTATAATGAGGCACATGCCACACGCAACATCATTGAGCGGGTGTTTGGGATGCTCAAGGCACACTTCCGATGCCTAGACACCTCCGGCGGTGCCCTACAGTACAGCCCTCAAAGGCTTGTGGGATATTCTGGCCTGTTGTATCCTGCACAACATGGCCAATGACTGTGGGATAGCCGTACAGGTTGAAGAGGGGACAGTGATGGGACGCCAGTGGCGCCGGTGTTGATGGTGATGAGCAGCCCCCCCTTTGATGGCAGGACCCCCGACTGATCCGGCAGGCCCAGCTGCACCGGGACACCATCATGGAGGAGCATTATGCACGACACAGGTAAGTCAAGGGGCCATGTGCAAACAACACTGTCCTGGCACAACCCACAGGCACACAGAGTAACACACCAGGGGTGCATGACGGCAAGGGGGGTGGAAGGGACCATGCACACAAACACACCATCAGGAGGGTGAACAGTCATATGACACACACACACACACAAACACACCAGGCACAAAGCGTATATGGGCAGGTGCACAGCAGAGCAGGAACAGACATGGCAAACACACAGATCCACAGACCACACCCACCACCTGTACTGTCCAAGCACGTGTGTCAGATGCTGGGCACCCTTGCACCTTGGTGTACAGTACAATGCAGGCATCATCATGCACACACACCTGTGGACAGCAGTCAGGATGGTGTGCAGGTGGTCCGTATGTCGGCGTGATGGGCAGGGCACCCACCAGTGCACTGCCCACCATGACGCACAGTGCACACAGGGCAGCACCAGACAGGGCCCGCACTGGGAGACAGGTCAGTCATGTTGCACCATTCCACAGCCACCGTGGATGCATGGGTGGCCCCACCGTGACCCAACAGCACTGGCAGGCTGAGCAGGGGCCACATGGGGGTGGCACCGATGGACCACCAGGGGTCCCACTGCGCGATCGCGACCTTGTCCGCAGTGGGGTCTGTAGGATGCCAAACATAACTGCACCAGGGGTGCTTGGGATGCTCACAGCAGAACCCGGCATCGACAGGCTTGGTGTCGCACGATGTCGGGAATGGGGAGTGGAGAGCGTACTGTGTGGGGTGCGCGGTACAGGAGCACCTGCATGTGTGCCCAATGCAGCCACGACAGCGACCATTGCCTGGGTCTGCCTGTCAATGGCGGCGGTCACATCCATCCGCATATGGACCATCTCTGCACAGTCCAGAGCACAGTCCCTGCTGTGCCACTCCACAGCCGCACACAGTGCCTCCACAGATGTTGCAATCCGCCTTTGCTGCTGTACTGATTCCCACAGCAGGCGGGTGTGCTCTTCAAATGGGTACTCTGCCACAACAGCATCCTGTCCCCCAGGGTGTGGAAGGTCCTGATGCTCAACACCCCTTAAGGGTGGGTGCTGTTCACCAGGACCAGGAATGGGCGTACCAAAGGGCGGCAGGCATGTGCCACCACTGGACACTGTACCCCCAGACCTGGTGGGTGACTGCTGCTGCTGCCCCTCCAACCGCTGTGCCCCAGGGACCACTCGTTCCACTGCTGTGGCCGCAACAGTGCCAGACACCTGCACAGCCACCGGTGCTGCCCCAACGGTGCTGACAGGCACAGCCTGGGACTATGCCAACATGCTGGCACACACGTTGGAACCAGCTAGGCCCAGGGGCATGTGCTGGTCTGCTGTTTGTCCGTCATGGGATACACACATGTCACTGCCCATTGCAGTCCTTGCATCAGCAATGGTGCAGGTACATGCTACAGCCACAGTCACAGCGTGCTGGCATGCTTGCATGCCAGACTGCTGAGACACAGGCTGTACACCCCCCACACCCGACTCACTGACATCAGAGTTGGCAGCTCAGCGTGCATGCTGGTGCAGTGCATGCTGGCTGGTGACAGAGGTGGATGGACCCTCCTCCATGTCCAGCAGGTCATCCTCACTGCCTGGACCCACCACCACCATCCCCTGAAGACGAACAGGATCTGTAACAGAAAGAGAGGACATGTGAGTGCATGTGAACAACCTTCCCCCCCCAACACCACCACCATGTCATACCATGCAGTGATGGGCTTCCACCTGTCTGGAATCCACCTCCTGGTACGCCCTCAATAGCACTGCACTGCATTGATGCAGCCAGTCGGTCCTCAGCCGGGGTCAGCTCCACCACCGCTGGCTGGCCCCCGCCAGTGCCAGCACGTGCTGCCCTGAGGGCTGCCACCTTCTCCTTCACCCTCCTGTGGTCTGTCCCAATCTTCTTTTTGCATTCCTGCATGGAGCGCTGGTGGCTTCCGTGCAGGTTCACTGCCCGGGCTACCTCTTCCCATGCAGCCGCACGGGCCTGAGGGGTGCCCCACCGTCCACTCAGTAGTGACTCCTCCTCCAGGTAGGCCTGGAAGAGGGCCTCTGTCTCTGCTGTGGTGAAGTTGGGACTCCTCCTCCTTTGCCCACCATCCTCACCCTCACTTTGGCTCTGCTCGGTCATGGCGATCTGTATGGGTGGAAGTGGACACCTGTCACTGTGCAGTCTACAGCGTTATCCCATGCCCATTGTCCAGAACATCCCACAGCATGCAACCCATCTCTCACCTGCAGTAACCGAATCTGGCCAGCGAGCCCAATGTCACATTTATAGCGCAATGCATGCAAATTAGGAGTGGAGCAACTGTAATGAGATGCAAATCGTGCCCCTGCACCTTTGAATGGCTGATCAAATGATTTGCATGTGTCGGCTGAATATCGCGCCATTGCTCTTTTTGCAATACGGTTGAGCCGGCTGGGCCAATGGCACAGATCTGTGACTGTGTGGTACACTGCATTGCGCATGCCCAGGTAGCTTACGCAGGCATCTGCCATGCTGATGACATGCTGTGCACAATCGGAAATTCAGGCCATGGCCACCATTGTGCCAGTGGCGCTACAGCACTGGGCACTATATGGTGCTGTGGCACTACTGTGCAATAGTCCACTGTGGCACTGACACGCAGGTGGTCGGTCGCGCAGGATGCATAGACGTCAGATGGTGCTGTGCGTGGCCTTGCGTCATAGACCCCTGACCTGGTGTCCGACCTTTGCCCCCTGGCGCTGTTCGGCTGCCATGTGACGCCCTATTGCGCTGTTTGCGGACAGCGCCTATGAACCGACGGCGCTAGTGTGGACAGTGCAATTGGAACCTATGGTGGTCTATTGCACAACATTTCCACGTGTAGGCCATGGGTGCCATATTGCCTGCTGTAACTCCAACCATGGCACGCAGGAGAGCACCCCAATGGAGCCCAGTGGAGGTGGCCAACCTGGTGGCCTGGTTGAGCCCCACTATGGAGCACTGTATGGGGAGGAGCCCCTCACCATGGCTCGCACCCAGGTCTGGCTGCAGGTGGCCACTGATCTGGTGAGGGTCACAGGGCAGCGCCGGTCTGCCGAGCTGTGCCGGCACAGGTTCAGTGACCTCCGCAGGAGGGAGCCAGATGTGCTGCAACACCTACGGTCACGTGCCAGGAGGGGTGTTGTGCCTAGGCCAGGTGGGTGTACCATCTATGCACCTGTATTCTCCGTAGGGGTGTGA
This sequence comes from Neoceratodus forsteri, assembly GCA_016271365.2. NCBI lineage: Eukaryota > Metazoa > Chordata > Ceratodontiformes > Ceratodontidae > Neoceratodus > Neoceratodus forsteri. The sequence goes on along the minus strand of CM028134.1, from coordinate 309,279,291 downwards.
GTGTGTTTTGGTGGCAGTGCATGGGGGATGGCTCTGCCATGGTTGGCTGTGTCAGTGTGTGCAGGTGTGAGATGCATGGGTCTGGCTGTGTGGGCAGGCACACTCACTGGGGCAGGGGGCAGTCTGCTTTGGAGTCACACTGATGTTTTTCTCAACATTTGTCTCCCACAGGCCGGGCAGAGAGGATGCAGGCACGGGCTGAGGAGGGCCGTGGCAGGGCCCAGGTGGCGGACGGTGGTGCTGTGAGGGGTGGGCCACAACAGCAGCAGCAGCCACAGCTGCTTGCTGAGTGTGAGTATCATTACATCATGGATGCTATTGCATGCTGGAGGGGGTGGGCATGACCACCAGCGATGGACAACACAACCATGCATGACACAGGTGACAGTCATCACTGTCCAGTGTCACTGCACATCTGTGTGTGCATCACTGGTGGTCCATGCATGCACTGGGCACATGGCTGTGGAACTGGCATCCCACCACATTGCCACGTCACTTGACAGCCTTGTTTGTGTTATGATGGACATGGGCAGTGTGTGTGTGTGTGTGTGCAGTGGTGCACATAGCTGGTGCCGCCTGGTTGGGCATGTCATGTGCATGGTCACTGTGGGTGGGTGCATACCATCACAGGTGCGGGACATTGGGCTATATGCCTTGCAGGTTGGGTGGTGTTCAGGGTTGTGGACAGTCACAGCCATTGACTGTGTTCCCTTTTCCTAGGCCTCATCGTCCTCTTCAGGATGGAACGAGCACTCCACCAGCTGACCCGGGTGTCCCTTGAGAACCATGACATCCTCCAGGACATCCAGTGCCGTGGGCTTCGGAGAAGGCACAGCCAACCGAGACGGCACCAGGCAGCAGAGGACCAGCCTGCTAGGCCTTAGACAGGCTTCCTTCCCACTTCACCCATCCCTCCCACCCTGCCTTCCTCTCTCAGTTGTTCACCCCTACCCTTGCCCACCCCTACCTTGTACCCCTAACCCCCACGCTTGTAAATAGTTTTGTTATTGTTCTTGTTCTACTTTCTATTTTTGAAATATATATATATTTTGTTATGAATACTGTGGTGGTCTCTGATTTGCAGCTGGCTATGGTTGCTCAGTTGCAGTGGTGTGCATGCCATCTGGGGTGGTATGGTCCTGGGTGTGTGTGTGTGTGTATGTGCATGGGGAGGTGTCTCCAGTGTGGCAGTGACTTTCTGTCGGTCTTGCCATCTGCTGCCGCCCACTGCTGGGTGCACAGGGTGGGTCTGGCTTGTATGGTTCTATGCTACATGAGGTTGACGTGTGCAGGGGGGGATGCATGGTGTTTACTGCAGTGACAGTCACTGCACATGGGTGGTGTCTTGGGGTCACGGTGCAGGGTGTGCTGTGCAGATGGGGGCTGATGTGCACTGTGGTTGTCAACCCCTTGTGTGGCAGTCTCAGCCTGCCAGTGGTTGTGCTAGGGCGCCATGGCCCTGCTGTGCTTTGTTGGCTTGTCCCATGGGCCAGTGGATCATCTGTCCCACCCCCAGTGATGCTGTGCTTGGGGTGTGCAGGTGTCTTGTTGGTTCTGCAGTGTGTTCCTGTGCCCATGTGTGGCATGGCTGGCGGTGGGCCCCAGCCTGCCTCCCTGGTTGTGCAGTTCCATTGCTCTGCTGGGGGTTGGGAGGTCCTGCTTGCGCTATGGCACCTCTGGACTGCTCAGCTGGGCTAGCCTTGTTGCACTATGGCACAACCTTTCTGCTCAGCTTCCTCTTCCTGGTTGCGCTATGGCACAGTTTGTGCGATATTCAGACGTTGGCTGCTTGCACAATTTGTTTTGCTCCATGTTTGAATATCTCGTCTGTTGAGCATATGCACAATTGAATTGTGCTTGCTCCTGCTGTTGCGCACATTTTGGGAGCAGTTTGAATATCTGGGCCTATATATATATATATACTGTACATATATATATACTAAATATATACATACATACATTTAATAAGAAAGATAAAAAGAGTTGGCCTCTATTAGCCCTATTATCATAAAAACAGTTCATTCGCCTGTGTTAATTCTTACAGAAATTTGACAATTCCTTAACAATACTATGTTTTTAAGAATCTGCATTGTATTGCTGTGTTTTCATCTGCAATGTTTTGTGATTCTACCTAAAACTGTGTTGTTTTTGAAATGTCCTGTACCCAAAAATTTCTCTGTAACTAATTCTGGGTCGCCCCTGAAAAAGGGACCTCTTAGGCAAAGTGAGCATAACTGGTGAACAAAATTAAATAAATAAATATCTGTAGTAGTGGCTAATACTGTTATTGACCAGCCAAGGTGAGACCTTTAAACTCTGAATTCTTACCAGATCCATTTTACTACTGATGTTTTAAGCTTTATTCTTGACATAACTCTACTATTTTGAGCTAAGAGTAATGCCCATCTTAATGTATTTCTCCAGGATTCAAAGATCAGAGTTCTCAAGATCATTGTTTATTCTAGAGTGCCAATTAGACTGTTTACAGCCTAGTTGTTGCCTTTTGTATTTTTCAAATAAGCATTGTGCAGGCAGTTTATCTTTGTGTAATTTAGTGAGTCTAATCCAAAAATTAATTATCTTTAATGATGCCATTGCACTGAAACTTATTGAGCCCATTTCAACCATTATTATGAGATGGGCAAGTACAGAAGGACCTATGCCCAACATTTGTCCATAGAGTTAATTCAATGGAAATTCCGGGGTAGTATGGGATGAGATTAACCAAATCATGGCCAAATAAAGGGCTAGGGGTATATATTTAGCCCTGCAAGCTTCCAGAAGGGGTTTTACTGAATTACCCCCATATTGTATATTAAATCTCAGTAAGACACCTGACGTCTGACATAACTTGAAGATAAAATCATTTGATCAATCAATCAATCAGACTGATTGATTGATTGATTGAAGATCATTTGTATGATTAGCCCAGCTCCTGTTAGGAGAAACAGGTAGGCCAAAGTAAGTATAGGAGTTCAACAGGCTGAAATCCAGACCTCCAACTTTCCAGCTATTCCCGGGTTTACTATTAGAACCTTAAATCATGATTTGGCTTTTACTAGCATTTATTTTGAGATTAAACATATTTGCATACATAAGAAACATAGAAGTTGAAGGCAGATGAGGACCTCAAGGCCCATCCAGTCTGCCCATCCAGTAAGTTCAGATTATGCCTTAGACCAGCTTTTGAAAGTGAGAGAAATGCTAGGTCATTGGCATAAGCCAAGGCTGGGCATTTATTAGAGCCCACCTTTGGGACAAAAAAGATGAATCCTTAAGTTAGGTTAGTAAATCATTAATATGCATACAAAACAAAGTGGGTGCCAAGACATTTCCCTGATGTACCCTTTTGTTAAATGGGAATCTATCTAAGATGTGGCCTTCTGTTGCCTGTATAAACTTTGCCCATGTGTTAATGTGAAGTTCTTTGATAATGCTGACTAGACATGGTTCAATACTTTATTTATCAGTAAGTCCTATAGGTCATTTCTGGAGATAGAGTCAAAAGGTGAACTAAAATCTATCAAGGCAACATGTAATTTCTGCTTCCTAATGAAGCTATACTTTTCAAATACATGGTTCATAATAAAAGTCGTTGGCAGTGCAATATCCAGGTCTAAACCCTACCTGTAACTCTGATAGCCCTCCCAGTAAATTGATTTGCTCTATTAGTCTATTAAGAATGATTTTGGAAAAAGCATTCCTGAAATGTCCAATAATGAAATAGGTCTATACATTGTAAGGTCTGTTCTGACCCCTTTTTTGTAAATAGTGATCATTTTGGCTCCCTTCTAGAAGCAGGGGACCTGTCTGCACTGTAAGGAAGGGGCCATCAGATAAATTTCAGGGGGAACTCTGTCAGGAATGGGAGCCTTACTTCTTTTCAGTCTGGATATAGCCAAATAAATCTCTTTTGATTGTAGAGGTAAAAGAAATTAAGTCTAATATTTATTGTATCCTAGCCTGGTGAGTTAGAACTGATTTTAGGGTCATAGAATATATCTGTATAATATATTATCCAGTCGTCCATAGGTATATAAGAATCTAATCCAAAGTTACTTTTATTAGTGCCTTTGGCACCCAGGAGCCAACATGCTTGACTACCCTTTGAATTAATAACCTATAGCATGTGTGTCCACTGTTTTTGATTAAATTCTCTTTTCTTTGTTGAAGGATTTATTTATAATGTTTTCTTGCTTTGTTTAATGTGTTATACTGTATGATACCCAATTAAATGCGTTTTGGTCCTTCTAGCTAAACAAGTGAGTGTGTTTTTTCCCCTTCTGCAATCTTGATAAATCGTGTTACCTATGAGATCTGCCTATAGTCAGAGACCTCCTTCTCCTCTGCTACAGGTATGCTGGCAACTCTGGTAACAAACTTTTCCTGCATTTGAGTAGTCCATGGATCTGCATCTTTAGGGTCTGAAAATTGCCAGGACTTGCCACCATAGGACTACTGCACTGACTGGAAGAAGGAGGGCCGGTGCCACAGCCAGAGTTTGTGGCAGCCAATTCTGTGATGAGGGATGATGGTGGCCATAGCTCCAGAAGAGGGTTGTTTCAGGAGCTGTAGCCAAGGATAAGGATTCCAGCAGCCATAGCCGCACAAGGAGAGTCAGCAGTCATAGCCATAGAGGAGGGTTCCTGGTGGAGCGAATCAGAGTGCTAAAAAGAAAAGGCACCAGATTCTGAAAATTGTGGATGGGTTATAAAAAGCCAGAGCCCAGCCACTAACATACAAAGGACTACTGTGGGGACTGGAAGAAAATTTACCGCTCTTCCTTATGTCTGCTGTTAATTAAATAGACTGCCCGGGCTCCTCCACGAAGGGGCTACCACCACAAGAAGAGGTAGAAGAGGGTTAGCCTCTTGAAATGGGGGGGGCCATTGGGAGGAAAAGGGGCATTGGGATACTGCTAGCAACAAGGGACATTTCAGCTACAGGAGGGATTAAAGCAGAGAGATGTGAACTTTTCAAAGAAATGGATTTCTCTCCTGTAAGCATTTATAAAGTGACTTTTTATCTGTAAAGGAACTTCTATATTTCTAAGATTTCTTAGTTCTATTACATTATATCTTGGGCAAAAACATGTCTGAAATGGTCTGTACTAAACTGAGGCTGAATGGGGTATAGCAGTAGCTGAGTCTGGAAACAGCAGTAACTGGGTCTGAAAAAGTACTTATTGGGAAATTGGAATAATAATACAGGGGAAATACTTTTGGGTAACTTTAAAGGAAAATGAAAAGATATATAAATTAGGGGCTAAGTGATTATTATATTTCTCTGTTACATTTCTATAGTATCATGGCTTAGGTTTAGGTAGTAGTAACATAGGCTTAGGTTTAGTTAGTAGCAACATTGCATGGTAGGATAGGGTAGCATATTTAGGGACTAGGTGACTGTTTCTATGTTTCTTAGTACATTTCTATGAGTGTCACTCTATAGCTAACAAAGGTAGTTTAAGGGGTGATAACATTACAGTGTAGACTGTCTTATGTTTCTCTGTTTACATTACTGTAGCGTCACAGTTTAAGTTGCATTGGGGGATGAGGAGTAGCCAGGATGGTAGGAGGATGGGGGGAGGGGTTGGATGGAGCTGCCAGATAAAGGAACAATGGGGGGAAGGAGTGAGCATGAAGGTAGAGAGAGGGGGGATGGGGATAGAACACAGAGCCGGGTCAAGTGGGGGACCTAGCAGGATATTGATATGTACTGGTTGTGGAGCAGCTGTGCATATGGACACACTCTGGAGTTTAGGAACATGCCCTATATGTGTGAGGGTGTATCACTTGGAAAGTGCGATTTTGGTGTTAAGGAGGATGGTGGATTGCTTAATCTCAGAAGTAGGGCATAGTGGGAGAAGAGGCGGGGGTCTGGCAGCTCAGGAGAAAAGACTTGTAAGCTAAGATGAGAGAGGCATAGTGGGAGAAGAGACAGGGGTCTGTCAGCTCAGGAAGAAGGACTTGTAAGCTCAGATGGGAGGAGGGGTGGGAGGAGGAAAGGTGGGGAACTACAGGAAGGTAATAGACCAGTAAACGTACAATGCTGGTACGAATAGGAGGAGGGTAGTAGTGGGGGGGAGGATCTTACTACTCAGTGTGTTCTTGGAGGGGGGTGAGGCAAACAAGGGTTGGCAGGAAGTGGTCAGGAGGAGAATGAGAGGGGGTAGAGATGGAGCTAAGGGGGCTGGCAATGTCGGCCTCAGAAGGGAAAAGAGGATAAGAGGCAGTGGCACTGCAGGAGGTACTGTAGTGAAGAATAGGTATGCACCACTATAAAAGTTACAAGGGGAAAGCAGGTGTACACCTATACAAAAAGAAATTGACATGGAGAGCATATGGAGATGAAGATGGATGATGGTGCACCTATACAAAGAGGAAATGACATAGGGGAATATGTGGAGATGTAGATGGGTGATGCTGCCTGGGGGGTAGGAGAGCGAGAGGAAGAGGTAAATCTGAGGGTATGTAGGGCCCCTGAAAAAGCAGCTGAGGATGGAGGGACTGGGAAAGCAGATGCAGGGAACTAGTAGGGGAGGGAAGAATATTGGTAGGTCTGGGGTTGCAGATCATTCTCCAGGAGGGGGGGTTGCCCTGGTAGTGGTTGGGGGATACAGGAAGAGGGTGCTTGGGGGGAGAGGTGAAGCTGGAATGCAGGGAGAAGGCAGTGGGAAAAGCAGGAAAGGTCCAGAGAAGAGAGAGAAGAGGGTCCTGGTAATAGTGGACTCCATCATTAGAGAATCAGTTGGGGGGAAAGAAATGGGGACAATGGGGGCCCTATAAGCCTGGAAAGTATGCTGGGAATGACGTTGTTTAGGGTAGGGTACCTTGTGCACTCGATGGTAAAAAAGCAGAGAGGAGTGTCCCACATTGTGGTACACATTAGCACTTATGATGTGGAGGAGAACAGTGTGCAAGGAGTGCAGGCCAGATGCAGGGAAGTGGCAAGACTGTGTGTAGCTGAGAACAGCACTGTCTCATTTTCAGAAATCTTCCCAGTACCGAAGGGGGCTATGGAAAGAAAATGGAAGATTAGGGAATCAACAGCCAGTTGAGGGAGTGTGTCAGGCTATGGGGTATGGGTGGGTGGGTGACTGGGGACTACATGGAGAATAAAGAACTTTTTGCTAGGGACAGACTTTACTTGACTAAGGAAAGAAAGGAGGTCCTTAAGAACAAGCACTCATTTCAGGGACGTGAATGTGATTTTTGCTGATTTTATTACTGTTGTTGTTGTTTCTTTTCCATTTTAGTGTAGATTTCAGTTGTTGGTACCAGGTTGTTTTTCTGGCTTAATCTGGAATGGTATCTGTTTGAGGGAGTTTGTTGTGAAGCTGAGTGTTTCTAGGGGGGTTTTGCTGATGTAGCTGATTGTCTCTGGAGGTCAGGAGGGGCCCAACCCCCCACTCCCAGTGCATCGCTTCCTTTATACCATTAGCCTATGACATCATATGGTACCAGCTGACTGCATACACACACTGTTAGCCATCTCATTGCAGTATACAACACAGCCATACATCACATCCTGACAAAAATTAAGTAGAGACTTTACTGTGAGCTACTGAATAGGTGAGGTCATGAAGTAAATGATGGCACTGTTTGATAGCCAGGGTGCAAGGAAGGTGTGCGTAACTCTGGGAATCTGAGGCAGATTACTGTGGGATCAAGGAACTATAACTCTGGGGACTTGGGGCTGAGTAAGTAGAATCAAGGTACAGGGAATCTAGTACTGTGAAAAGGGAAGTCTGGGAATTTGAAGCTGATTGGGTAATAACTGTGACTCTTACACCACTGTAATAATGAAGAGGGTTAGGGCAGCATCGTAGAAGGAAAATGGAGCAGGACAGGGAAGGACATACTAGAGAGGGGTATGGCAACTTGTGGGGTGGTTGGGGACAACAGAAAGGTAGGTGGGCTAGGGGGCAGCAGGACAACTGGAGTGCCAACATGGGTAGAATAGCTGTGAGCAGGGAGCAGGGTGGGGGAACAGAAGAGAGAGTAGAGAATGGATAGGGAGAAATGATTGGGTAAGTCAGTGGAAAGGACAGGAAAGGGTGATGCACCAGGGGGAGGGACAGTGGCAGCATAAGGGGAGGGGGGATCAGTAACAGGAGGGGAACTATGGATACGGAAGAGGGAGGATTGTGAAGTGTAATAACTGTGGAGCAGCCATATTTATGGGTACTCTGTGGAGACTGGGGGGGTGACCAGTTTGTCAAAGGCTGGGGAGGCTGGAGAATGAGATTTTAAGGTTAAAGAGGAAAATATCTTGGACAGAAAGAGAAGAGGAAATGGGAAGCACAGACTATAACCGGGTGAACAGAAGAAGGGCCAGGGGTAGGGACTGGAGATGGAGAGAACAATCCACACTGGGGACAAAGGGGGGTAGATACAAGTACAGGAGATAGAGTACCAAAAGGAATGGGGCCAGAGTTAATGCACGTAGGCATACATAGGCTCAAACAAGTACTGGCCATTGATGGGAATGACGGATGGGGGAAAAGGTGCTGTGGAAGAGCAGTCCAGAGTAATAGAGAGAAATGGGACGGGGGGGTTGGTGAGAAGGGAAAAGAACCTAATGTGTAAAGGTAGAATGAGCACAGGAGGGAGTACTGATGAGGGTAGCATAACAGGGGGAAAGAGGAAAACAGTGTGCAGGAGGAAGAAGGAGTTAGGATAGGGAGGGAAAGGGAGGGGTGACGGGAGACAGGAGTGGGATCTTAGTGTTAGGGGACTCAAGATTGAGAGGGGTCAGGTGGGGTAGCAAGGGACAGAGGCATAGTCAGGTCTGGGTGGAAGCTATGCCAGGAATGAAGGCAGAAAGGGTGGGGCAATCAGTACTAAAATATGCCATAAAGGGCAGGGAAAAACCACATCTAATTCTGCACCTGGGGAAGAAGGATCTGACTGATGGGATGGTAGATGAAATGAGGAGGAGGTTTCAGAATTTAGGTTTAGTTTACGAGGGAGACAGGAAGATCAGTTGACTTCTCGGAGGTACTTCCGGTCCCAAAGGCAAGTATGGCAAGAAAACTGAGGATTCAGGAATTTAATGAATGGCTGGTACCCTGGTGTCAGGAAAAAGGGTATGGGCTGGTAGGAGTTGGGGGGGGCCTGGGAGGATAGCAGTCTATCTGCTAAAGATAGATTGCACTTAAATAAAGAGGGGAAGGAAGTACTGAAGCAAAAGTTTGGAGAGTGTATTGAGGAGAATTTAAACTAGGAGAGGGGGTGGCAGAAGGGATCAAGGTGCTCAGAGGTCTCAAAATGAGAAATCATATGGGCTTACCCCCCATAACAGTGAGATAAGGAGAGGAGCAAACAATACAGGCAGGGCCATAAAGGGAGAGGGGAAAGGAGCAGGGTAGAAAGAAAGGAGATGGAAGGTGGTATCTTTAAATGCTAGAAGCATGGGGAATAAAAATGCAGAACAACAGGCTGTCATTGTGGAGGGAGGGGTGGACATTGCAGCCATCACCTACACATGGGCCACCCAAAACCATGACTGGGGCCTGATGGTTCCAGGTTACAGACTATTCCACAAGGATAGAGTTAAGGGGAAAGGAAGGGGGTAGCGCTTTATGTGAGGGAGGAGCTAAAGTGTCAGTGGCTCAGTAGGTAGCACACTCACCTCTGAAGCCAGGAGATCAGAGGGCTGTGGGTTCAGTTCCCACATCTGGCACTTGGGTTAATATCCCAGTACTGACACTGTAGTGCAGCATGAGAGGGGTGCTGCACTTCTGAGGTGCCGTCTTTCGGATGAGATGTTAAACCGAGGTCCCATCTGCCTGGATTGGTGGTAGTTCAGGTGGATGTTAAAGATCCCATGGCACTTATCAAAAAGAGTAGGGGAATTGTTTATTGCAAAAACCAAAAAAACATCAGTACAATATGCTCAAAAGAATACAAATCAAAAACAGGAACATCACTGAAGAGCTATTGGAAAGAAAACAAACAAAACCAAACATATTGTCACAAAAAATAAGATACAGACCATATTAAATCCAATAAACATGCTTCCAGTATTCATAAAATAAGGAAACAGGGAAATAACAGGATTCAAAGTCCTTTTGAGTCCGTAAAGCTGATTCAATATGGCGTAAAACAACAGAAGGTAAGGTATTAGTATGCTGCAAAGAAAAAGAGCATCTCGCCTGCCATAGATAAAACTTGATGCAAGCAAATATCAAAGTAAGAGTACTTGGATGATAATGGGAAAAAAAACCTGAATAATCCCCCAGAACCAAACATTCATAGGAAACATGACATGATGTCCCCCAACCCCACTTGGCAAGTAAGGTAGACCAACATTTAACAGTATAAGAACAAGTAAGAAAACAATGAAGCAAAGATTTCTATACCTACACATTCAATACAAATACAGTTTCATTCTGCAAGAGCTTTGTGCTTCAAATTTCCCTTAACCCCTAGCCTCCCATGACAACTCAGCCATGTCACATCCCACATCCGGCCAGGAATCCTCTCGTCGGTCAGAACCTTCAAAGCTAAATGTATTTTCATAGGGAAACATCTGGAAAAGTCGACCTGAACTAAAAAATTCATAGACATTATTCTATGATACAGGCCCTTCCTGGAAAGCTGATGAACCTCGCTTTGAGCAACATGCCACTGACGAAGTTTGGCAACCACTAAAGGTAGAAATGAGGGCAGTTTAGAATTAGATTTAACAATAGGTGCTTCAGTAGACCAGCGCAACATAAAATCTTGAAGCGAGAAAAGAGTCCAGGTGTCCCAGGGATGAGACTGATATAGTGCCACCTCTTTGAAGGTAGATTTAATGAAGAAGGAAAAATAAAAAACAACCACATTAATCATAGCAAGACCACCCGCCTTAATTGGAAGATATGTAAAATCACGCTTAACTGGGTTCAGTCGGCTTCCCCATAACATCTGAAAAAAAATACTGTATAAACAGGTTTCATATTGCCTTGGTAAAGGAAAAACTGAACTAAAATAAAGAAACAGAGGGAGTAAAAATTTTTTGATGATCAAAACACGTTTTTGCTTAGAAAACGTCCAGGATTTCCATAACTGTACCTTTTTTTCACCAAAAGCAATACGTGATTGCCAGTTAAGATCATTCAAATCACCCATACCAAAAAAGCAGCATAAAATCTTAATAGGTCCCATAGAGATAGCTATTTGCCCAATCATGGGTTCAAAAGGGCCGTCCCCCCAAAAAATACCAGCACTCTTTTCATAATTCACAGAAGTTCCCGAAAGCAGACCAAACTGTGCCAAAACATGCAATGCAGAAAGGCCAGAAGCTGCATTTCGAAGCAGGAGACATATATCATCTGCATAGACAACTAGAGTCTGTGACGGAACCTCAGGAGATGGTGAAAAACCCATAATGTGAGGATGATGAAGAAGCTCCCGAACTAAAGGGTCCAAAACAAAGGTATATAATAAAGAGCTAAGCAGGCAGCCCTGATGCACCCCCCTACAAAAATCAATCCCCTTCCCCAACAACCTATTAACAAGGGGAAAATTTTGGGCATCACTATACAAAAGTTCCACCCAAGCCCTAAGTTTATCGGAAAACCCATACCACTGAAGAACGTTGAATAAAAACCCATGTGCCACCTTATCAAAAGCCTGGGCCTGGTCCAAAGAAAGTAAATAACCTGAAAGTTTCCCCAATCGGCCAAACTCACAAACATTCCTTAGCAGGGCCAAATTTTGGTGGATTTGTCTACCCGGAATCGAGCATGTTTGAGCTGAGTGTGTTAAGGAACAAGCAATACGTTGGAGCCGATGACACAAAATAGCCGAAAAAATCTTATAATCCATATTTAATAAACAAATCGGCCTCCAATTTTCTATGACGTGTTTATTCCCTTTTTTAAATAAATAAATGGTTAAGGCGTCCGAAAATCCAGAAGGCAGTCTTGAAGATTCAAGAATTTCATTATAAACAGATGTCAAGATGATACTTGTATCATCAAAAAAAAATTTCTACAATTCATTGATTAAGCCATCAGGACCAGGTGATATACCAGACTTCAACTGGGTAATTTCTGAGCTGACCTCATTCAGGGTTATGGGCATATCTAGAAAAAGGGAATCAGTGTACGAAATTGGGGCAGTTAGAAGGAAAACAAAGCGTCCCAAGTAGTTGTGGGCTGAAAACCCCGACCATGTTGAGTCTGTAAGAAGGACCGGACAATATGTAATATTTCAATGTCCGTCATGTGCAAAAACCCCCTTTTGATCATAAATGTCGTCCATAAGCTTTTTGTCCATGGCTTGCTTACAGACCGCAAAAGGGTCAGAACTGGGTGAAGATTTAAGTCCGTAAAACAAGTCATCGTGAATTTTACAAGATTTCCCATAATGAAAATTTCTCATACTCTGTCGAAGCACAGCAAGTTGATCTTGTATCTGAACATCAGAACTAGAGGGGAGTGACATTAATTTATAAAACTGCGCTCTATTTCTCAAATAAGTAATATAATCGGCTGACTGAGTGCTGTGATGGTAGGCCGTGGAAGTCAGTCTAACCTCAAGTTTATTATCCATACACCACTCACCCCAGGAATCGTACATCCCAGCTACGGAGCATCATATATCCAATGCCTGGGACAAACATAACTGAAACCATTCATTTGTCAAAAAAAACGGGTTCATCTTCCATCATGCAAGCAAAGCAGGAAAAAAGGTGGAATATTAGACAGTGAAAAACATACTGTCAATAATAGATGATCCGAAAACTCACAAGGGGTCAATAAAAAAGAAAAAGGCAATAAATATTGGGAGGCAAAAACAAAATCAATCCTAGTAGTGAAACTGCCGCATTTGTAAGTAGACCCTGGGCCTGGATGAAGCGCTCTATATAAGCATCTGTCAAAGAGGCTGTCAGAATCAGTTTAAACAGAACATGAGAATCACAATACACCTTACACTGTAATTGATCTTTAAATCTTAAATCCAGGCCACAGTTGAAATTACCCCCTCAAATAATGTGTCGAGGGGTAAAAAGGTAATTCTGAATTTCACTAAACAGAGCAATCCTGGCTGATTTAACCTGGGGAGCATAAATGTTGATGAGACGAAGGGAAAGGCCCTGGTAAACACAATCCAGGAGCAAAACCCTCCCTGGGGCCAAATCAACCTAACTAGTTACCTGTACAATAGGATGACAGAATAATATCCCCACCCCATCTGCAGCATCAGGACCATTAGACCAAAAAGAAGGCCCAGAATGCCACAATTTCATAGTGGAATTAACGTCCGAGAGAGTAGAAAAACACATCTCTTGCAGAAAGATAATATCCGCAGAAAGGGACTTACAATAATGTAAAAGTCTGAGACACTTCTTAGTATTCTTAATACTACAAGAATTCAAAGAAACAACAGTTAAAGAAGCCAGGGAGCTAGACTAAGAATTGTCCTTTTTATGCTTCCTTCCTGACTTCTTCTTGGACTCCAATAATTCAGGACCTCATTCATCATCACACTCCATACCAGACAAGGCCCCAGATTTGACTGATAGGTCAGATTCAGAATGCCCATTTGGATCCTGCAAAACCCGAAATGTATTATGCATCGGAGTGATAGTAGGTACAATTAGCTTTTTAGCCTGAGACCTAGTCACACACCTCGGATGAGGTGCCTGAAACTCAGGAGCCGGGGGGGGGGCTGAAGTGAGTGAGGTAGGAGCTGTGAGCCCTGAACCCTCAGGTGGTTGCATAATATCAGAGGGCTCATCAGTGGGGCAGAATACTACTCCATCAGAAGGGGTTGAGGCAGAAGAACTAGGACCAGATGGGTCGGGATAAGGGGGGACTGTCTCCTCAGTGGGAAGCCTAAAACAGTCCTGGGCATCTGAAATCAAGGTCTCCTTATCAAGGACCCCTGAATTATTCTGGCCAGCATATGGACACTGGTGGTATGCATACCCCTGGGTATCACAGAGATTGCAACGAAAAACATTCTGGCAAGTGCTACTGTCATGATCCAGTTCACCACACAATGCGCATTTGATTTTATCACAGGCACTACTGAGATGATGAGGGCTACCACATTTATAACATCCCTTGAGTTGGCCTGGGTAAAAACAGACACCCCGATCCCTACCCAAGAAAAAACTATTCAGAACATGCTGGACTAAATCCCCTACAATGTGCAGATTCACCTTAAATTTCCAGCTTCCTTTCCAAATACCCTCCCCATCAATAACTGGCTCTGGAGGTCCCAATACAGTGCATTTACTCTCCAACCAATACATAATATCCCCCTCATTTACCCCCTCATTCCGAAACATGATGTGTACAGTTTTAAACAGTGGCTTTGTAATGGGAATAGCCCAGAATGGAGTCCATCAGGGAGTAGATTTCAAGGAATCATATTTTTGCCAAAATGTATCTAGGCCCACAAAGGATTTGAAACTGATATCAAAAGTTTCTCCCCCAGAATATTGATAAGGGCATATATGTCTGAGGCTTGAAAATTCAAGGAGTTTTTAAGCGTCCGTCAGGCCACAAAGAAATGGTCAGGATGCTCCTGAAGACCCCCCCATACCGGAGGTGGACAGCATTCCATCTGGGGGCCTGGTCTAGGTGATTGTTCTTAAAGAGGTCTGCAAAGTGGGGGCCAGTAGAAAACCGTTCCCGTCTAGGAGAGCAAGGGAGGGAAACATTTGGTATTTCAGATTTGGACTCTATACCTATACCAGGAGCAGAAGTTTGCAAAGGCTCACCAACAGAAGCACCAGGAGTCACAGTCTGTGGATCTGAGGGCTGCACTCCCACTGAGATCCCTGAAGAAGGCGTCTCCTGAGACGAGAAGGAAATCCAGTCAGAATCCGGAATCCACCGACCATCCTAATGCATCCATCCTGCATCCAGCAGGGCCAATTCTTTACTCCAGTCCCTCGATGGAAATAAGCCTGCTGACTGAGGTAACTTCCGTGTTGTTGCATGTACATCCCCAGATGCGGAAGGCAGCACCTGATCTACAGAGGTAATTGAACCTGCCGCAACCTCGAGCGGCTGATCTGTGTGCATCCCATCCGCCTGTGCCGGAGTGGAGCGAGCAGCAATGCTGGGCTGAACAGGCAAAGAAACCTCCTCAATCATGAATTCCGGTGAAACTGCAGCCACCAAATCTCCCGCTGCGCGGAGCACACCACGCATATCTCCTGAAAGCACCACAGAGACCACTTCAGAGCTATAGTCCATACAAGCCTCAGCCGCATCCGGCTGTACAGTAGAAATCACCCTGCCAACTGCAGGTAAAACATCTGTCTCCATCACAAGCTTAGCACAGACTGCCAGAACATTGAACAATCAGCAGGTCCCCCTACCGCCAGCAATGCAGTAGGGGAATTTCCCTTGTGTCCTGGCCAAATTTCCCTCATTCACTAAAAATACCATGAACAGCTTAATCAGGTTCAAGGTCAGTGGGCATTCATGTGTATCCCCCTCCCCCGGGTCATGCCTGAAAATAGGCAGGATTTGTCTAGTGTACTTACCCAGTCAACAAAAAATAAATAGAGTATGTTAGGGAAGAGGGGGAGGAGGGAGATACAGAAGCTCTATGGATGAAAATCCAAGGTCCAAAAAATAGGACACTATGGTTGGGGGTGCTGTACAGGCTGCCCTCTCAATTGGAAAAGACAGATAGGGAACAGATCCAGAGGACCTATGAGAAGGGTGGGGTGGTGATAGTAGGTGATGTCAACCTGACAGGAGTGTAGTGGGGGACACCTGCTACCAAGTGTAGAAGAAAACAGATAATGCTAGATGCCTTCCAGGATAACTTCCTGATGCAGTTGGTCAGTGAACCAACTAGGGAAGGGAATACCCTTGACCTTGTACTGACTAACGGGGAGAGGGTGAGGGATGTGAGGGATGTGAGGGTGGAGGAACCACTGGTGGGAAGTGACCACCGGACAGTATGGTACCAGTTGCAGTTGGGCAAGGAGAGAGGGGCATCTGGCACAAAGGTGCCAGACTTTAGAAAGGCTGACTTCAAAAAGATGGGTGAAGTTGTGCAAAGGTTCCTGGTCAGAATTCAGCCTAATACGGATATGAATCAGAGGTGGGAACTCATTAAGCTAGGGATAGTGGAGACAACAAATTCCTGCATCAAGGCTCAAAGTAAAAAGACTGATGTGAAGAAACCTAACTGGGTGAGCAAGGGTGTCACAGACAGGGTGAGGAGAAAAACAGTTGCCTGTAGGAGATACGGAAGAACAGGGAGGGGGCAGGACAGGGAGGAGTACCTGAAAGAAGCAAAGGAGTTGACCAGGGAATTAAGGGCAGCAAAGGAGTCAAGGGAGCTCAGGCTGGTGTAGGGAATTAAAGAGGAGGAAAAAGACTTCTTTAGCTACATCAGGGAGAAAAGGGGTTGTAAGGACCAGATAGTAAGGATTAAGAAGGAGGGGGAATGGGTGGAAAAAGGGGATGAAAAGGTAGAAGAGCCTAACAACTACTTCTGCTTGGTCTTTACTAAAGAGAAAGGGAGAAACACCTAAGGTTGGGGGGAGGATAGGATCAGAGGGGAGGGGATGATGGATGGGGAAATCACAGAAGGTAGAGTGCTAGATGGATTAAGGCCACTGAGGGTGGACAAGGCACTGGGACCGGATGGCATACACCCCAGGGTACTGAAGGAGTTGGCAGAGGTCCTGGTAGGCCCATTGGAACCTAGTGAACTACTATGACTGGGTGACAAGGAAAATAGACAAAACGCATGTGGTGGATGTCCTGTACCTGGACTTCAGTAAGGCATTCAACTTTGTGCCACATGGGAGACTAGTATGCAGGCTGAGGGGCACGGGGCAGGACAAAATTGGTGGGATGGGTGGAGAACTGACTGCAGGGACAGCAACAGAGGGTGGTGGTGGGAGGTGAATTATCATCCCAAGGGCAATGATGAGTGGGATCCCATAGGGGTCAGTGCTGGGGCCGGTGTTATTTGGGGTATTTATTGCAGACATGTCAGTAGGCATAAATAGCAAGATCAGTCTATTTACGGATTACACCAAGATAGGAACAGTGGTGGATGACCAAGGGGGGTGGCAGGGATTGTGGAAGGATCTAACAAGGCTAGAGACATGATCTGACATCTGGAAACTTGGTTTCAATGCCAAAATATGCAAGGTGCTGCATTTCATGGCAAAGAATCCAAAGAGGAGCTAGCATCTGGGTGGTTGCAGCTAGCCATGACTGAGGAGGAGAAAGATCTAGGGGTGCTCATTATGGGAACAGTGAAGAACTCAGCACAGTGTAGGAGGGCAGCAGCAGTGGTCAACAAGATGCTGGGTTGTATTGCAAGGGGTATAACCTTTAGGAGGAGGGAGGAAGGTGATTCTTTCATTATACAGGTCACTGGTCTGGCCCCGCCTGGAGTACTGCATTCAGTTTTGGTGCCTTACCTAAAGAGGGACATTAGATTGCAGAAAGGGGTGCAATGCAGAGCAACAAAGATGATCATGGGTCTGGGGGAGTTACTGCATGAGGTTAGACTGAGGGAGTTGAACATGTACTCTCTGGAGGAGAAGAGGGACAGGGGCAATATGATTGAGACCTTTAAGTACATGAGATGAATAAACAGGACAGGCACGGAGGGACTGTTCAAGGGGAAGGTAGGGAGAGACACCCGGGGTTATGACATAATATTGGAGGGTGGAAGGTATAGGAGGGAGTTGAGGAGGCATTTCTTTACTGAAAGGGTGGTAGTAAAGTGGAATGCACTACCATAGAGGTGGTGGCCTGTAAAACAGTGGGATGCTTCAAGAGGGTCTGGGATATGGCATGGTAGGGGGGGTAGGGTTGGAGGGGCTGCTCCAGAGTAGGGGTGCTAGTTGCAAAATCAAGCGGACTCGATAGACCAAATGGCCTTTTTCTGATGGCAATTTCGTATGTTCATATGTTCGTAAACTATGGGATTATATATGTAGATGATGGGATTTAAACTAGATGAAGGGGAGCGCTACAGATTACAGGGCTCTTCAGCAAGATAGGCAGGAGTAGGCTTTTCTCCCATTCTGGAGGAGTACAGGAAATGAGGACTAAACCTGGAGGAGTGGAGGCCAGAGGCAGGGGGGGTGGTAGGATTAGGGAAAATTCTGGGATGGGCTGGAAGCTTGTTCTGATAAATGCCCAGAATCTGGAAAATAAGATGCCAGTTCTTCAGGCAATGTTGGTGGGGGGGGGATGTTGTGGCAGTCACAGAGACTTGGGCCACCCAACACCATGACTGGGACATGAAAATTCCCAGGTATACCACACTTAAAAAGGACAGGACAACGGGTGGGGGGGTGCACTGTTTGTCAGGGAAGTGGTAGTGTGCTGCAGAGAGGAGGTGGGGGAGGATAATGTGGAGGTGGTATGGGCCTTGTTATAGGATGGTGAAGGGAGAAGAGTTCATCTGGATGTGATCTACAGACCACCCATGCAGTTGGAGCACATGGATGGGGAACTAATTGACAACTTGAGAAAGAATTGCAGGAAGGGGAGGGGGAAGGGTGGGAATGTGATATTAAGGGATTTTAGTATGCCAGGGACAAACTGGAGTTACATGGCATCTTCATCGGCAAAGGAGCAGAGAGTGCTCGACACACTCCAGGATGAGTTCCTGTCTCAGCTGGTTGAAGAGCCGACAAGGGAGGGAAGCATCCTGGACCTGGTCCTCACCGATGGGTAGCAGGTCAGGATCTGGTGGTGAAAGCCACATTGGCAGTTAGTGACCACTCTATGTTATGTTTTACCTTGGACTTGGGGAAGGTGAGGAACCAAATGAAGACTATGGTAGTGGAGCTCAGGAGGGTAAACTTCAGGGAGATAGCAGATATACTCAGGGAGTATATAAATAAAATATAGATTGGGATCGACATGAAGAGGCAATGAGAAATCATGAAGCGGGGCATCCTGAAGGCCACCAAAACCTTTGTCAGGTCAGAAAAAGAGATGGCCAGAGCCATGAAGCCTTGCTGGTGGACAAGGGAAGTTCAGGAGGTTGTGAGGAAAAAAAGGTTGGCCTTTAGAAAGTGCAAATGCTCCCATAGTGAGGCAGACCTTGATGAGTATCATAGAATTTCCAGATTGGGTAGCAGAAAGGTTAGAAAGGCCAAGGCAGACAAAGAGCTTAGATTGGCAAGAGGAATCAGGGATGGGGAGAAGAAATTCTTTAGATATGTTAGGGAGCAGAGGAATTGAAAGGAGCAGATAAGAAAGGTGAGGAAGGGGGGAGGGTGGTTGGGGGAGATGGAGCAGGCTGAAGTATTAAACTATTATTTCAGCTCAGTCTTCACTATGGAAAGGGATGGGTCATTGTCTCAGGGAGGGGGCAGAAAAGGGGGCATGGGGGTCTCTCGCAGATGTGAAGATACAGGTAGAGATGGTGGGAGAGGCTCTTAAATCTTTGAGGACGGATAAAGCTCCAGGGCCAGACAGCATCTGAAGGAGTTGGTGGATGTCCTGGCAGCCCTATTGATGGAACTTTTCAATTCCTCCCTTCAATCAGGATGGGTCCCCCTATAATGGAGGTTGGCCCATGTCGTGCCCCTCCATAAGAGTGGACCTTGGGATGATCCTGGGAACTACAGACTGGTCAGCCTGACATCCATAGTGGGGAAAATGGTGAAGGCCATCTTGAAAGAATGGATGTTGGAGTTTCTGGAGGTGAACAGTCTCTAGGATGAAAACCAACATGGGTTTCTCCAGGGGAAATCATGTCAAACAAACCTGGTCAAATTTTTCAACTGGGTGACATGGTCCCTGGATGGAGGAAAGCTGATTGATGTTCTGTACCTGGACTTCAGCAAGGCTTCCAACTCTGTCCTGCATGGAAAGCTAATTTGGAAATTGGGGGAAATGGGGATGGGAGATAAGTCAGTGGGGTGGGGTGGGTAGCAAATTGGCTTAGGTATAGACAGCAGAGGGTGGTGGTAGCGGGCGAAGTCTTGACACCCAGAGAGGTCATCAGCGGGATTCCACAGGATTTAGTTTTGTGTTCATTGCGGACATAGGGGAAGGGATTGGTAGTAAAATGAGTCTGTTCACTGATGATACTAAATTGGGGGCAGTGTCAGATAGTGAGGAGGGAAGGAGGGCACTACAGGATGACCTGGAGAGTCTGGAAAACTGAGTCCACAAGTGGCAGTTGGGGTTTAATGCACATAAATGTACATCCTACACCTAAGTGTTAGGAGCCCTCGTTACACCTATCATTTGGGAGGGATACAGCTGACTGTGAGAAGATGGCAAAGGATCTGGGGGTGATAATTGATGCTGAAGGGAATCACTCAGAGCAGTGCAGGAGAGCTGCAGATAAGGCAAACAAAATGCTTGGGTGCATTGCCAGGAGGATATCATCCAGGAGAAGGGAGGTTATACTTCCCCAGTACACCTCATTGGTGAGGCCTCATCCGGAGTACTGTGGGGAGTTCTGGCACCCCAGCCTAAAAAATGACATCACACTGCTGGAGAGAGTCCAGAGAAGGGCAACGAGGATGATTAGTGAGTTGGAGGGGTTGTCATATGAGGATAGGCTTAGAGAGCTGAACATGTACTCTCTGGAAGACAGAAGGGTTGGGGGGATGTGATAGAGACCTACTAATATCTGAATGGGTTTAACAGAGGGAACAAGGAGGGTCTCTTCAAGTCAAAGGAGGAGGGGACTATGACAGGCCATAGTCTAAAGTTAGAAGGAGGATGGCACAGAAGGGAGGCGAGGGGGTATTATTTCACAGAGAGGGTGGTGTTACCCTGGAATGCACTGCCAGATGATCTGGTAAAATTGGGAACTGTGGGAGATTTCAAGAAGGGTTGGGACAGGCACAGGAGCACGATACGGGGTAGGGTTACGGTGATCAACAGAGGTGCACAGGGTGGGGAAGTGGGTGGGAGGGATGAAATAATGGGCAGAGGTAGGGCAGCTACTGTGCACTACCAGTAAGCTGTGACAGGCAGACAAGATAGACTGTTAGGCCTAATCTGCAAGCAACTATGTATGTATGTATGTATAGGAAATGTGGAGCCGGCCTGGTAGGAGGAAAGAGTGAACAATACCATGGGATCAAAAATGCTGTTGAATCACATTGAATTGCTTCCTCCTGACCCTAGTCTGGAAGGACAGGGCAGGAAATAGTTTTATGTCAGATGCATTGATAGTTGAAGTGTAATCTTCTCTGGTGTCAGACAGGACAGCGCTTCTAACATTGGAACCAGAAGTGAACAGCAAGACAGTGCACGACTGGGAGAGAGTTGTAGGCTACACTCGTGGATTGACCCTATAGGTCTTAATCAGGGAATGCCATGAAAAGTCATCAGGAAGGTGAATGGAATCCATAAGCCATCGCCGCATGAACTCTAGCAGATCCATGCCCTCAGCACCTTCAGGTATCTCCACAAATCTTAAGTTACTTAATCAAACTTCATTTTCCAGGACCTCCAGTCTCCACCTCATCTGCGTATTTTCACATTAGGGCTGTCACTGCTGCTTGGCAAGTTGTGGTTCATTTATCCACCTTGCTAACAATCCCTACCAGTTCATTAATGACAACATAATGGGTTTCCAATTTATTGAGACTCCTCTTGATTTTGGAGTCCATGACTTTCAAGGACTCCAGCATAGTATGCAACAGAAGTTCAAAGGTGGAGCTAGGAGGTTTGGATGCTGTGCTCATGGTGGCATCATTGACAATGCCATGCTGCTGCTCCAATTGTTTGGATGAGCCTGGCTGTTGATTCTTTGGTTGTTCCATCTTAAAGTTAGTATCACACGGTTCTGTTTAAGGTCAGGAAGCAGAATACATCAAGCAAAAAATCTTTTGAATTATATTACTGAAGTTTGCTATGAAATAACAGAGCTATGAGGTGAGCTGGTACAAGAAAACAACCTGCCATTAAGATGGCTCTCTACTAACCCCCAAGAGCTTCCTTTTTGCATGCACTGCAATCTTATCACCCCCCATTTGAATGCCAAGCAATTGAAGAACTTAAATCTAATAATGATATAATAATTAAAAGGGCTGACAAGGGGGGGTAATGTTCTAGTCATGTCTATGGAACAGTACAGAAGTGAAGCCTTAACGCAACTGAGGGATGAGAAAAGTTATAAACTTTGAAAAAGTGATCCAACTGAGGTTTTTAAGGCCAAATTGAACAATTTAGTTAATGAAGCCCTTTGTAATGGTCAACTAACTTTTGATGCTGCAAATTTTATTAGAGTTAAACACCCCGTGAGGCCTTCCTTTTACCTCCTGCTCAAGATACAGAAGTCTCTGGCCAACCCACTTGGGAAACCAGTTGTCTGTGGGATAGACTCAGTGTCTGAAAGTTTATCCAGATATGTGGATTTTTATTTGAAATAAATTGTTTATGGGACACTGGCCAAGCTCAGGGACACCATGGACATTTTTAATACATTCCGTGGTATGGGTTGGCAAGAAACTTACAGGTTTGTTACTATCAATGTTAAATCACTGTATACTAGTATTCCACACAATCTTGAAATAGAAGCTCTTAGGTACTTTCTTAGGAAACAGCAAGGAGATTATCCAGCTGTGCCCTCTGATTTTCTCCTCTATGCAGTGGATTGTATTTTACATCACAATTACTTTACCTTCGACAGAGAGTTTTATTTACAGGTTCAGGGAACAGCAATGGGGGCCATTATGGCCCCCTCTTATGCAAACCTGTACCTATCCTGGTGGGAAAAACAGTTAGTATTTAATAGTGAAAATAATCCACACCTGAGGGGGGCTAGTCAGAAGACACTGCTTTATTGATGGTATAACTCTGATTTGGTCAGGGATAGAGGAAGGGGTCCAGGATGTTGTCTCATGGTTAAACAAAAATTATTTCAATCTGAAGTTTACCAATGTGACAAGCTCTGCATGTATAGAATCTCTGGATGTCAGATTTTATGTGAATGAGCAAGGAATGGTAAAAAGTGGCACTTTCAGGAAATTAATTGCAAGGAATGCTCTGAGAGTGGGCATCCATGCAGGGTGATTAACAGTATCCCTGTGGGGCAGTTCCTTCATATTAGAAGAAACTGCTCCACAGAGGAACATTTTGAAAGACAGTCCTTAGAACTCAGAAATTGGTTTAAAACTAGAAGCTGTTCCAACAAAGTCATCAATAGATCCAATGAAATAGTGAAAAACACCTCCAGGGATACTCTACTTACACCAAAAGTAGCTGGTTTGGAAGAAGAAGAAGCTAAGATAACCTTTGTGACAAGGTATTCACCACTTGCAGCTAAAACTAAGGGAATGATGAAGAAACATTGGTCGGTCCTATTGACAGATACAGTACATCTTTGATTGATGTTGTAGGGCCTAGACCAAGAGTCACATTCTCAAGAGGACAGAATTTGGGTGATATTCTCACAAGAAGCCACTACATAGAGCCCAATACTACTGTAATAATTGATTGAGTGACAGACCAAAAGGCTTTTACCCCTTGTAAAAAAAATTCTGCATCTAAATATGCAGTACAAGGTAAATAGGCACTGAGAGGAAATAATATTAAGCCTGTCTGACAGTTTATCTGTTACTCCAACTACGTGCTCTGTGTGGCCTGGTGCTTTTGCTCTAAGATTTATGTGGACAGGACCACCAGGCAACTGAATGTTAGATTATTAGATCATAGTAGGGCCATTAAAAATGGAACAATAAAAAATGCAATAGGAGCACATTATATGGAATGTCACCATATGAATCCTAGTGACTAAATTTATAGGTCTTGAACATGTACTACAGTTACCTAGGGGTGGTGATAGATGACAGAGGTTACTTCAGAGAGAGTCTTGGTGAGTATTCCACCTCATGAGTTTATCTCAGGGGGCATTAATGAAGTTCTGGATTTAAAACCCTATTTGTACTACCCTAGATATGTGTATGATCTACTAAGCTTGAGTACATAGGTCTCTGACCTCATCTGTTAAATAAGCAGCTTTTTTATGTTGGCTCGCGCATGTGCAGTCAACATATTGTGGTAGTAGCAGATTTGGAGGTGCCGTCACTGTTGGGCGAATGCAGGGCACGCATCAGTAGGTGCGTCCCTCATTCCCCAATAAGCCTGCATGCTGGCACCACACCATGAATACATAATGTGGTGAGCACATCTAATGAAAGGTCTGCTGCAATGTGAGCAAAGCTCTTACGCAGCGGCACCTCCTGATGTGCTTTCCCTTGTGAAAAAAAATAAAATTAACATGGCGGCACACTGCCTGCCATAATGCCAGCTTTGGAGGTGCCCAATCCCCCTGTCAGCATGCCCTGATACAATGTATGTGGCAATGGGAGAGCTCTCTCCCCATTGGCATCATGCACGCCCCCATTTGTTATGTGCCAATGGGGGTGCCCAATCCCCCTCAGCTCTTGCCCCCCACTTTCATTGTGTGCCAATGGAGGTGTCCAATCCCCTGTCAACTACAGCATTCCCACCCAAAACACTTAGATGGCACATTGGGAGCCCACCCCAGTGTACCAAATTCTCTGAAAAAGAAAAACTGTCCTGTGATGTTTTTTTTTTTTTGTTTACCCATGTGAAAGAAGAAAATGGTCCCTCAAGGTCTCTCTGCCCCCTCCCACAACCCGAGCCCACCCTCTGTGCACCCTGCCTACCCACACCCCCTCACCCCATACTTATCTCCAGAGTCTGGTGCAACAATCTTCAGTGGACCGGGAACACATCTGTATTCTTCAAAGCCGACCGCGAACTGAAAAAATGCCGGTAAGCTATATAATGGCATAAATAGGGTTTTTTCAACTTTGGTCCATATGTTGGCCATTTTTTGGAATTTTTGCACCAAATTTTCAATATGGAGTTATTATGACACCTCCTTATGAATTCAGTCACTGTCCTGGCATTATTCTGTTCCAAAAGGTGATTTTGTGGTCACTGCACAGAATCACCTTTCGGGACTGAATAATGAAATGACAGTGCCACTGTTCATGAGGGAGTCTCTCAAAAAGCCTATGTTGCAAATTTGGTGGAAAAAATATAAAAAATGGCTGTTTTATGAGTGTGCGTTGGATACTGACTCCAGATTTTTAAAATTTGCATTTTTCCACACCTCCTTATGAACAGAACAGCTGTCATTTTACATATCCTGGCTGAAATGTGTTTTCGCACGTCTGGCGCAGAATAGTGCAGTTGCTGTGCGAAATCAGTTTTTGGGACAGTTTGAGAAAATGACAGTGACACTGTTCATGAGCAGAGGTCCTAAAATGTGTATGTTGAAAATTTGGTTCTGACAGTCCATAAAATGACTGTGTTACAAGCGTGCATTGCGCAGTTTCCACGCACTCTTGTAACTTTGCAAATTTGCAATATTTTCATGCCAGATTTTCAACAATGGCATTTTTTCACACCTCCTTATCAACAGTACAGCTGTAATTTTTCACAGCCTGTCCAAAATGTGTTTCCACACCTGTGGCGCACAATGGCATGGTCGCTGTGGGAAATCAACTTTTGGGACTGATTAACAAAATCATATCACCACTGTTCATGAGGGGACGTCCCAAAATGCCTATGTTGAAAATGTGGCTAAAAAACTCCAAAAAATAATTGGGTTATGGATGTGTGTTGCGCAGTTTCTCTGCATACTCATGACTTCACCAATTTTTCATATTTTCACTCCAGATTTTCAACATTGCCATTTTTTATGCCTCCTCATGAACAATACAGATGTCATTTTGCACATCCTGCCAAAAATGTGTTTTTGTCCCTGTGTCGCCAAATGGCATAGCCACTGTGCAAAACCACCTTTCAGCTAACAAACTGATAGTGCCGCTTTTTTCATGAGGTGGGCTCACAAACAGCCCATGTTGAAAGTTTGGAGTGAAAATACCAACACACACCTACAGTGTTAGGGTTTCCAACTGTAACACCCCACCCTGTAGAGACTGACAGACATCAGGGGTGTGACTTGGGATCATTGGCTGTAATGCTCATGCCATTCCACCCCCACCCCCACCCTGCAGCCAGTGACAGGCATCGTGGTGTGCCTTGCACTGTTTGGCCACAAAGTTCACTCCATTCTCCTATACTGCACCCACCTCAGCATATTTCATTATGGAATGGGGTAAGTATAATGCCCAAAGACCACAAAGCACATCACAACACTTGTCACTGTCTTCAGGGTAGGGTGAGGTACAATGGCATGAGTGTTATAGCTGATGACCCAAAGGCACACCCCAATGCCTGTCGGTCTCTACAGGGTGGGGGGGTGGGGTTGCCGTTGCTTCAATACTTCACTGCCATTCCTATTATGCATCTCTAACTCTGGCACTATCAATGCCAATGCCAGTGAGACAACATTCGGCATTGACAAATGCTTGTTGTATTTAGAACAGTATATTTTGATTGAGTTCAATGGATTAAAGCTGGCCTATCCTTGGGGTTCATATTTCTTCCTGTTGTATTTGCACAGTCTTTCTTAACATTTTACTCCTGGTATATCTATGTGGTAGCTCTTGTATGTATAGCAAATCCTCTGGGAGGAATATTTATATTTAACTGACTGCTATTGCCTTTTGCCTATGTGTTGCTTTTAATGTATTTCATAGTATGGATTAACAGCCCTTTTGTTAATAGTCTGGAAAGAATTTCACTAAATATGGGCTAGTGTTTCCATTATTACCCCCTCATAAGGGTGTTATGCCTTTAAATTTCACTAGGTTTAAATAGGTATGGATTGAATTTGTATATTTAAATTTATATGTTGTGATTGGTCGCTTGTCCTTATAAGATTGCCAGTCTCACACTGTAGCACCACTCCCTGACAAAGAGCTGGTTAGCTCAGAATCCACATGTGGCTTGTTTGATAGTAGTTTTCAGCACTGACTGCACTTTGTATGTCGTGAGTATCAGATTAAATTTACGTTCAGCACTCTTTGTGTGCCCTCCATTTCTTGTGCCTAGGGTTCATGTTATTGCCACAAAAGTAGGGAAATATGATATTAAGGTTTCTAACCCTAACTCCCAACCCTCAACCCCAAGCAGCAAAAGGAAAACAAATTAGGATTTTGGTTCTCAAGAGTCTTTCTTGGGGCTGTAAACCTTAATGCTCACCTCTCCCCCAGCCTGTAGACTCCTGTCCAAAGCACAATGTACAGCTGCAAGCCAGTGCCTCCTAGCAATACATTATTCAAAGGCAGAGAAGTATGTCTCATTCTTTTTGAGTGGAATCATAGCCGCATTCACGCAGGTCACTTTGGAACCTGCGAGAACAGATGCAGATGTGCAGAGCCCTTTGCGTCTTGCAATAAGGGAAGACTCCACCTGCCTACAGAAGTGTAGGGAGATTGCAAGCCCTCCAGTTCTGTGCAGCGACAGATGTCAGGAATTCATGGGGCTGTCTGGAATGCAGAAGCGCAGGGCCTCCTGATCCCTATGCTTGCATGTGGCTGGAAATACACATACAGAACAAAGAGTCCATCTGCCAGTCAATTCACAAGGACCTCAGCCATCCACTGGTGCAGAGGTGCAGGGCCCTATTCCAAGAGAAGAGAAGAGATGTCTGCACTATATGGTACCTGAGTCCATGTAAGCAACTCTGCAGCTATCATTCCCAGCCTGTGGAGGTGTTACATAAAAGTGCCATTCCAGCACCCTCACCCCATAGATTGGTCACTGAGCTTGCCCCCGAACTCAGCTCACTGACATGGGATCACAAAGTATACTCACTGGGGTAAAGACTGGCAATACACACAAAGTTTCTTAATACATATCTATCTATCTATCTATCTATCTATCTATCTATCTATCTATCTATCTATCTATCTATCTATACCTTTTTTTATTTTGATCCAACATTTTCAAGATAGTCATTTTATGATTCCCCTTATAAACAAGACATGGAGAATTTATAGTATATTGTCTGAAACATAATTTTTCACCACAAGTGCGAAAACACATCTCGCCCATAATTTAAAAATGACACCTATCACATTTATGAGGTGGTGTGGTAAACTGGCTATGTTGAAAGTTTGGAGTTAAAATACTGAAAATTAGCAAAGTTACAAGTGAACATAGTAATATTGCAACGTTCACGCATAACCTGGTCATTTGACCATATGTGTACACATTTTCAACATAGACATCTTATTTTTCCACCTTATGAACCCAGCAGGTGAACATTTTTAAATCCCCACCAAAATGTCATTCCATACCACAGGTGGAAAGCACATTTTGACCAGAATTTGAAAAACAGCAGCTGTCATATTCATGAGGTGTTTTGAAAAAATGACTGTCTTGAAAATTTGAGGTCAGAATATCAAAAAATTAACAAAGTTTTGATAGAGAGTAGAAAAAATTCAATGTACATTCATACCCTTGTCAGTTTTATGTATTTTGACCCCAATTTTTAATATAGCCCTCTTATGACCCGACCTTATGATCAAGGGTGGTAAAGTTTTCAAACCCCTCCTGAATGGTGATTTCACAAAGTGACAGCAAAATTGCTTTTTGGACCAGATTTACATAATTACACTGCCATTGGTCATGGGCTGGGGTCCTAAAAAGGCCATGTTAAAAATGTGGTGTAAAAATATTAAAAAATAACAAAGTTATGAATAAAAGATCAGAACACACTGAAATACATTAAACCACACTTACCTGATTTTCTCATATCACAGTCACTAGTTCAAGCAGAAAGAAGTGTCTTTAATTCAGGTGAGTGAGGGTATGTTGGGGTGTGGGGGGTGGGGTGGGGGTGCTGAGTGAATGTTGAGGTGGTGAGTGGGAGGCAAAAGCCAGGGGTCAGATTGGCAAGGACTGTTTTCATTTTTATAAGTTTAAAAACAGACATCATCAAGGGATGGTCTTCTTTATTTCAAGGGACATATTCCAGCACTGATGATTGGGCATCCCCTTGTCGGGCAACTGTTCAGTGGCACCAGGGGTGGGAACCCTGGTGCCACCATGTACATATTTGGAAGGGTGGCAGGTGACCTGGAATGGGGATCAACAAAAGTGGTACTGGGACTGGGCACCCAGTACTGTAATATTAACTTTGGGAATGGGGGTAGGTACTGTGGTCCGCTTAAGAAAAATTTAAATTATATATATATAGATAGAGAGATAGATAGATAGATAGATAGATAGATAGATAGATAGACAGACAGACAGACAGACAGACAGTTAGACTGAGAAGGGCAGATTTTAGGAAAATGGGGACATGCTTGAAAGAGGCACTAATAGGAATGGGGAGGGAATTGGGGTGGAGGAACAGTGGGCAATATTTAAAAAAGACATTACAAGAGCAACACAATTATGCTTTAAGCAGGTTAGCAAGGGGAAAAGGAAGAGGAGGCCATTATGGTTTTCCAAGGAGGTAGCGGAGAAAGTGAAAGTCAAAAATATTGCATTCAGGCAATACAAAAACACACTGGCAGAAGGGGATAGGAAGAAGTACAAGGAAATGCAAAGGGAGGCAGGGAGGTCAGTAAGGGAAGCCAAATCTCAGACAGAAGAGCACATTGCAAAACCAAAACCCTTTACAGGTACATAAATGAAAAAAGAAGGGTGAAGGGAGGGATAGTGAGACTGAAAGGGGAGAAGGGGGGCAGCATAGAGGATGACAACAGTAAAGCTGACTTACAGAGCAGATATTTCTGCTCAGTCTTTACGGTGGAAAGGGAGGGTAATAGGTCTGAAGGGAGTACAAGGGGTTGGAAGGGCATGGAAATGGACACAAGTCCATTAACACAGGAAAGTGTCCTAAAGGAACTGGAAGGAATGAGTCAATAAAGCAAGGGGGCTGGATGGGGTGCACCCCAGGGTACTAAAGAAACTAAGAGAAATGGTGGTTGAACCTCTGGCAATCCTGTTTAGCCAATCACTGGAAACAGGGAAGGTACCCAAAGACTGGAGGACAGCAGTAGTCCCCTTATACAAAAGTGAGAACAAAGAAGTAGCGGGGAACTATAAACCAGTAAGTCTGACCGCAGTAGTGGTGAAGATCATTGAAGCACTGCTGAAGGAGAGATTGGTAGAACATCTCTTTGCCAACTGACTACAGAACCCAATGCTTCACCAGGGGGAGGTCATGCCAGAGCAACCTCATTGAATTTTTCAACTGCAAGACAAGGGAGGTGGATCGGGGAGGGCAGTGGACATGGGCTATCTGGACTTCAGCAATGCCTTTGGCACTGTGCTGCATAGAAGGCTGTTAAACAAACTGGGGAATATGGGAGTGGGCAAGACAGTAGTGGGGTGGGTGGGTAATTGGCTGGGTGGCAGGACACAGAGGGTGGTGCTAAATGGCTGTCACTGCACAGCGGAAAGAGTGATCAGTGGGGTGCCACAGGGATAAGTGCTTGAACCAGTTCTATTCTACATCTTCATCAGTGACATTGCGCAGGACCTAGAAAGAAAAATTTCCCTGTTTGCTGACAACACAAAGCTCTGTAACAGAGTGGAAATGCCAGAGGGTGTAGACAAAATGAGGAAGGACCTAGAGAAGCTTGAAGCATGGTCAAGGGCTTGGCAGTTGAAATTTAATACAAAAAAGTGAAAATAATGCACATGGGACACAAAAACCCTGGAACAACATATCAGTTGGGGGGTGAGGATATAGCATGCACCAAGCAGGAAAGGGACCTTGGGGTTATTATCTCTGATGACCTCAAGGTAGGGAAACAGTACGATATGGTGGCATTTAAAGCAAATAGGATGTTGGGATGCATAGGCAGGGGCATCACCAGTAGGAAAAGGGAGATCATAATTCCACTATACAAGACACTAGTGAGGCCCCACCTGGAGTACAGTGTCCAGTTCTGGAGACCTTACCTATGTAAGGACATAGACAGGGTGGTGAAGGTTCAGAGGAGGGCAACAAAGATAGTACATGGATTGCTTCACAAGTCCTATGAGGAAAGGCTGAAGGACTTGAGTATGTACTCCCTGGAGGAGAGAAGGGAGAGGGGATATGATAGAGACATACAAGTACCTTACAGGGAGGAACAGGGTGCCAGAAAACTCTATTTTCCAGAAAAAAGGTTGCTCTAGGACTAGAGGGCATGGAATGAAGATGGAGGGAGGGTGAATCAGAGAAAATGTGAGGAAGAATTTCTAAGCAGAAAGGGTGGGGGACAAGTGGAACACCCTGCCTGAGGGAGTGGTAGGGGCTAAAACAATCAAGGGATTTAAGAATGCATGAGATAGATACAAGGGAATCCTGGAGGTCAGAAGTAAGGGACAACAGACTTCTAGAAAAACTTAAAGTGATCTTATGAGCTTAAATGGCAGACTGGGTGGGCCATAGGCCCTTGTCTGCCAACAATATCTATGTATCTATTTAGATACAGACAGACAGTCAGACAGACAGACAGAGAAGAGACAGAGAGAATAGGGGATCACCATCTCACCGCTTCAGCTGAAGCTGGCAGCAAATGTCCAGTTGCAGCTTCAGTGCTCAAAAAAAGTTCCTCTGTTCTCATGCAGAGAACGTATGTCAGTGGCTCATCTCGCTATGCTGGGCACCCTGGATTTTGGGGTGCCCAGAAAAGATATTTCTAGCCATTGTTTTAAAAACGAACACCAGAATCTAGCTAAATGAGTCCTGTTTAACTAGATTCACATTTTTTTATTACATAATTTCTATGTATTTCCTATATTTTTTCTTCAGGAGGGTGAACAGGATGGTGCCCATCATGTCACAAAAAAAAATTTTTGGTGCTGTGAGAAGCAAGTGGTGGGAAAACAAAAACAGTCTGTGACATGGAATTTTTCATGTCATATCAGGACGTTATCCAAAAAACCCTACTGAGCATACTCAGAACAGCAAAAAACAAACATTAAGCCCTTATAACTCTGGAACCATTTAACATTTTTTCATGAAGCCTTTCAAAGGCACTACTTAGCCAAAGCATGTTTCTACCCTGAATGTTTTGGAATAAAAATTCCATGCCATGTAGATTGTACATGACAGCAAAATAAAAAAAAAAACATGTTAAGTATAAGAAAAAATTAGATGTGTACAGGAAAATTACGTGCTGTATGAAGATCTCAAAAACTGCACAAGCTGCCACCATGAAACATTCTACATATTTAGACCTTGCCTATTAGACAACATATGGAAAATATCCATTAATTTCATCAAATGCTGCCAAAGCTATTAGGGTGCAAAGTTAGGGGTCTAACATAGAACCTGTCACTGAACCCTAACTGTACTAGTGCTACCACACCATTATAATATATAATGAGGAAATAAACATTGGGAACAGATCAGGCATTGTGGAGGTGGGTGGTGGGAAAGCGATACCGGGATGGCCACCTTGGTCTGCTTTTACAGATGGATATAGGTAAGAATGAGAGAGGGCTTGCTGAGCTGGGGGAAGGAATAAAGAAAGAAAGAAAGATAGATACCAGAAAGAGATAGCTATGAGACAGAGGTAGATACCAGAAAGAAATAGAGATAGAGATAGAGATAGAGATAGAGATAGAGATAGAGATAGAGATAGAGAGAGATAGAAAAAGAGACAGAGACAGATTGAGATCAACAGGTCACTGCTGGCACACAAGCCAGCAGCACACCTCCGTCTGTGGCTACAGATGTCAAAAAGGTTCCAGTGTTCTCATACTGAGAACACAGTACAATGGTTCCTTTCACTAAAGTGGGCAACCTGGATTTTGGGGTGCCCAGAAAAAGTATTTCTGCCCATTACTGCACAAAACAAACACTAGAATATTCTTAAACGGGTTCGGTTTAGCTAGTTTCAGGTGTTTGTTTCTTAAAAATACATATGTTTTTATGTATTTTCAGTGTTTTCTAGTTTTGTAAAAAAAAAACAAGATGACTGCCATCACACTCAATATTTTCTCTCAAGACGGATAAATCACAAACAACAAACCCATGCGACTGATGTTTTTTACTGTTTTTATCAGATGGTTAACTCAAAACTACTGAACAGCTCAGAAAAATATTAAAACCCTTATAATTCTAGAACCATTTTATATGTTTTCATGAAACCTTTGAAGGGCACTACCTCAACATCAGCTGCTTCTACCCAGAGAGTTTTGAGAAACATTTGTACTTCTAAGCTGTGTGTGACAGCAAAATAACTTATGTTAAGTATAGAAAAAAAAAGAGGCATTTCATTAAAAAAAAAAAAATCTCCTGCATCTCATAAACAATGCACAATGCCATCACAAAACTTTTCACATCTTGAGACCCTGCCAGCCAGACTGCACATGCAGAATTTTGGGCTATCTTGTTTAATGCTACCAAAGTTATTAAAGTGCAAAAATTGGGGTTTAACATTAAACACCTTACTTAACCCAAGGCACTTCAAACGCACTTCAACACAAAAGGAAAACAGCTACATATGTTGTATGTAAATGCTGAGAAGGATGTCTGCCCTGTCACTGATTGTGTTTGTTTATCTGTAACCACCTTTTGTGTGTTTGTAGCCTGGAGTTCTTCTTTGGGTCAGGAGTCTGTGTCCACCCCGTTCTTGTGATCTGGTATATTGTGTAATTTGTGTTTCTTTGTGCACAGAGAGAAGTTCTGAGCACATGGTTCTGTTTGCTGGCTTTGCGTTTCTCATAACTGGGACACCTCTGTAGACAGTTTTTGTAGCTGAGAACATGCCATGTGTTTTAACATTTTGCAGTACCAGAGACCATCAGTCCCTGGTTGCAGCCACAACGGCACTTCAAAGTGTCTCACCGGGGGGAGACCTGAAACCCAATGTGTCCCACAGGATATGGACAGTCCTCAGGGCAAGTCCAAAAGTGGCTCTGCTGTGACTATGAGTACGGGAAACAGGTCAGACGCTGTGGGAAATACACCCCCCCATGCATAATGCTGAAACCATCCATTTATATATGTTTATAGAAACCATTCATTTATATGTGTTTATAGAATCT
This sequence comes from Neoceratodus forsteri, assembly GCA_016271365.2. NCBI lineage: Eukaryota > Metazoa > Chordata > Ceratodontiformes > Ceratodontidae > Neoceratodus > Neoceratodus forsteri. Next base: position 309,245,429 of record CM028134.1, on the reverse strand, counting down.
CAGAAATGAACAGTGTCAGTAAAACCAATCTCACCAGGTTCCAACTGCTTGCATCAATTTATCAGCCAGGACCACCTCCGTGAACTGAGCTAATTTGCACTCACAATTCATTTGCAATTATGATAACCAGGGTTTCATGCCTTGAAGAGCCACAGATTACATTCGGGTAATTACGTGTTGAAGAGCCTCCAAAAGAGCCACAAATGGTACTTTGAAGAGCTGCATGTGGCTCACAAGCGGTGGCATGAGTATCACTGTCCTAACTGGTGCATTAACAGTTTTTTGCAAAAATGTCCTTGCTTTTGGAGATAGTATAATCGTATCCTCATTTGCCTGTAGGAGCACTGGGCCCTGCATACCCATCCCTCCACATACATATGCATGTTTATTGCTCTGTGTTTGCATTTCTGCCAAAAGAGCAACCAAACTGTCAACATAGCCTTCTTATTATCCCACCTCAAGAACCCCATACTTTTAATATCCCCTCTGAAATGTAATTTTCCAGCATCAAAATGTCATTCCATGCCACAGGCGTGAAAACACATTTTGGCCAGGGTTTGAAAAAAAAAAAATGCTGTCACATTCATTAGGTGGTGTAAAAAATGGCTATGCTGAAAATTTAGGGTCAAAATATTTAAAATTTCCAAAGTTACGAGCGAGTATAGTAAAATTTTAATGTATGTGCATAACTTTACCATTTTTACTTATTTTGACACCAAATTTTCAACATCACCTTCTTATGACCCTACTCCATGAACAAGGGTGGTGGAAGTGTTTAAATCCACCCAAAATGTGATTTCACTAGACGATCATGAAATTGCCTTTCAGGCCAGATTTGCAAAATTCCACCATGTTTGCTCATGAGGTGGGGTCCCAGAAAGGCCATGTTGAAAATATGGGCTCAAAATATACAAAAAATGGCAGAGTTATCCATCAAAGTTCAAAACCCCTTTGATATACATTGAACCACACTTACCTTAGTTTCTCACATTGCAGTCAGCGATTCCAGCAACAGGACATGTCTTCAATTAGAGAACAGATCTTCACCCTGTGATGTGTTCAGGTAAATGAGGGTATGTGGGGGTGCACTGCGGGGTGTGGGGTGGTGGCTGCTGAATAGGAGGTGGTGGTGGGGGGGTCAGATTGGCTAGGGACTGTTCTCTTTTTTGCAGGTTTACAGAAAAAATCCATAGAGCAAAACATTTTCTTTATTTCAGATAGGAATGGTAATCAGAAGGTGAGGGGTGTCACTAGAAAACAGGGAAAGACAAACGAGTAGTGGGGGACAGCGATCAGAGGATGGGAGATGCCACTAGACAAAAGGGAAAGACAATAAAATAAAGGTGATGGTGATTGGAGGGTGGGGGATGCCAGTAGACACCAAGGAACAACAAAAAAAGGGGACAGAAATCAGAGGGTGTGGGTGCCACTAGTCACCAAAGAAAGACAAAAAACAATGGAAACAGTTAACGTAAAGTGGGAGATGCCACTAGACTCCAAAGAAAGACAACAAAATAACGGGACAGTGATCGGAGGGTGGGGGTGCCACTAGACCCCAGAGAATGCTAAATTAATTAAGGAGTCAATGATTGGGGGGTGCCACTAGACACCAGTGAAATGGTGGTTCATTGCTGTCACTGCAGCATGTTGCAGCACAAATTCCAGCTGTGGCTGTAGAAGTCAAGAAACTCCCATTGTTCTCATACAGAGGACTCGGGTGAATGGCTCCTCTCATTAAGCTCAGCATCCTGGATTTTGGGTGCCCCGGAAAGGTATTTCTGTTAACTTTAAAAACAAACACCAAAATCTAACTAAACAGGTCCCATTTAGCTAGGTTGAGGTGATTGTCTTTTTTAAAAACATACATAATTTGATTGTACTTTTACTGTTTGTAAGTTTAAACAGTAAAAAGGAAATGGCAGTCATTTTGACTGTTTTTTCCCCCCACGGCAAGTAAATCATGCAAATAACCACCTGCAATGTGTTTTTTTACCTTCCACAATCTATATTTTTCTGCATACGAATGGTAAACAACAACCACCCATGAACACTTGCGAACATTTTTTTTTATTGATTGAGCTTGAAGGTTAATCTAAAAAAACTATGTTATAATGTCAGGGTGGTGAGCAAACCACAAAAGGCCAAGAAATACTGAGAGTTAAAAAGACTGTAACTCTGCACGTTCTGTTTAACCAAGGTGGTAGGATTTCATATATCTAGTATCTGGATCACTGATATCTCAGTTCTACACAGAAAAGGTAATCCAACTCCTGGAGTGCCTTATTTCTATTATTACTGTACACAAATCTAGAAGTAGTCTGTGTAAGCAAGGTAGTAGGTCTTTATTGTGCTGACAATTGAGTTCTGCATGGACGTGAGATGTCAGTGATCCAGAAACTAGATATATGAAATCCTACCATCTTGCTTACTCAGAAAATGAAGAGGTAGGGTCATTTTAAGTCTAACTGAGCATTTCCTGACTTTTTGTGCTTTGCTCTCCACCCTAACATTATGTTAACATAGTTTTTTAGAAGAATGTCCATTCTTTTTAACGAAACATAACTGAGCAACATAAGTGGATGTTGCTGAACCTGTTCCTACTAAACATGGATGAGAATACAAAGAACTGGGTAATTACATGACTATGTAATTCATATGAATAGCAACAGTTAGCTGTCTTTAAATTATCTGAGAGCAGCATTTCATGAAATAATATATTGTCAGTATCTCACTCTGCAGTATAAGGGGTTCAGCAGTCGAATAAGGCAGTCCTACAGTATATAGGTATTGGAGAAAAACTTTGGAATAACTATTTATTTGAAAATGAGGTGTCATAGTCCTACATGTGTCCTACTGGACTGGGGAGAGGAAAACATCATAATTCACATGCAAAATGACTAACTCAGGTGAGAACAAATACTGTGATTTTTACTTCATATGACAAACATGACATTGCCCATAATAGATGATTTCATGAAATGTCCTAGAATTATTTTTTTATTAGGAGTGTAATGATGCTGGGGGGTGATTTTCCATGAGACAGAAGAGTTATTGTAGCTTCCACACAACAAACCCATCCTCACCAACACTTAAATGATCTCATGCAGCTGAATGTGTGTGTGCAACACAAGTCTGTAATACTGTACCAACTAGATGGCTAACTTTTGTGCACCAAAGCAGCACACAGTGAATGGGTGTGCAATGCATGGCTTAAGGTCAGCTACAGTACTAGAGAGAATGCATCTGCTAACAAGTTCACCCTCAGGGACTGCTACTGTTCCAATAAAACATAGAAACATAGAAACATAGAATTTGACAAACTAATAGCTGCATGTACCCCTTGCTTCCTTTGTTGATGTGAGGGAATGTACAGTGCCACCCAGCTGTGCTCCCAGGTTTCTCTCCCTCTAAATTCATATCTCTAAAAAAATTGAAAGCAGTGGGACATTTTTAGCAGCTGGTTAGCAGGCAGCAATGCTCAACAATGCGGAGGGGGCATACAGACTGAGGCTAAATACCCCAGACCTAGGCAGAAAACCCATTATGAGCTCTCCTTTTCTGCTGATATAATAATAATTGTTGAAGCCAATTTTATACTAATATATTTTACTAGACAACCTTTAAACACCCTGCTTTTAACACCTCTCCTTCACACACCCCATGTACGTTTATATGTTTATTTCACAAGTTCATCTTTTTTTATGTTTTAATCCCACATTTCTCTGTCAATATGACAATGTCATGCTTTTCTTGTACTCTGCACTCATAGTATACTATGACAATCACATAGCACAGATAGCTGCTCATGATCTGTTGCTATGCTTTGGTATGCAAACAAGTCTGGGAAGAAATCAAATGTCAGTTATATCTGAAAAGAAACTCAGTTATCTAGGTGTCTGAGAAAAATTATGACTATGACTGAAAATAAATGCAGTTAACTAAGTCTTAGAGCAAAAGTGGTTTATTAACAGATAAAGCAGATGAAAAAAAAAAAAAAGCAAATGCCTGCCAATTCACAGTATATGAAAGAAACTTGCTGTGTGACATAATTAACCATGTCCCTTTTCTGGCATGTTCCTGCCGACATTGGTTTGCTTTACCCAATCAATAGAATGTTACACAAATACACAATACTGGTACATAACTCACCATCCAACAACTAAGTCAAACTGTGAATGACAACACTTGAATACAGATTTATACTAGGCTGTTGAGGGCAATCAATGACTAAGTAGTAGGAGAGCTGACTTTCGTTACAGTGGGTCATTGTCTGTCTGTTTACTTTTTTGCCTTATTGATTTCAGCATGTTTATCATCGAATGTGAGATGAGACTTTATGAAATATAAAGACATATAATATATATATATATTATAGGGGCATGGTCATGCCTCTATATTTAGGGTTGAGTAGGCACTTCTATGTTAAACTCAAAAGTTTGCATGTTAATAACTCTGGACCTATTCAATGGATTTGCATGAAATTTGGCATGCATGGTGGGGCATGGTAGATCTCTTGATCTGCCAAATTTTGTTTAGATTGGATTTACATTTTTTGCACACCAAAATGCTGAAAAATGCACTTTTCGACAGTTATGTGGGCAGTTTTTTGGATTTTGTCCATGGCGCTGCATGGCTTGTCTGAAGGAGCTTGGGTCAAGGAACATGCCACTTTTCATTTGGTGAAAAAATATTAATCCATTCAAAAGTTATTAAACTTTCCCATTTTAAGTCAATGGGAAAATGTATATGGTTATTTTGCAGAAGAAGAATGGGGTTTTGGCCATCTAGTCCCTCCTCATGATCAAAGAATTTGCAGGCTCAAGATCAAATAATCTTTGATTGCAATGAATTCTTTGATCGCGACGGCCGCCATCTTGTTTTCAGTTTGCGGTTGGAACAATCCAAATATCTCAGCTCAGGGTGGCTCCTGAAGTAAAACTTGGATGGGTTTTGCTCAGGGGGCTTCGCTCTATTGAGCCATGGCTGTGGTTTCTTTCAAAATGGTAAAAAAATAGAGTTTTTAACTTTTTTATTCTTTGATCGAGGCTCAATAATGAGCTTTGTTTATTTATTTATTTATTTATTAGATCATTGGTTTACAGACCTTTGAGTCAAAGATTCATTTACAAAGGCACCTCATCAACAGAGCAATACATCACAGCAAACAAAACAGTACAGTATATAACGCTAAGATTAAAAAAGTAACCAGTGTTACAGGAATTCACTGGTGGTACAAGCTTAGTAATAGGTAGATCACAGTAGTCATAATATAGGTACATGAGTAGCTATATTATGACTACCTTTGATCGCGAGCCTGCAAATTCTTTGATCACGAGATTCTTTAACTGCAATCTTTGAGAGGGTGCGACTAGATGGCCACTGGAAAAAAATCTATTTTCTCAGCTCAGGGGTGGCGTATTAAGACAAATGAGGGTGGGTTTTGCTCAGGAGACTTCGTTCTATTGAGGCATGGCTGTGGTTTCATGTATTTTTGCCTAAAAATTGGACTTTTCACATTTTTTATTGTTTGATTGTGAGCCTGCAAATTCTTTGATCACGAGATTCTTTGACCATGACTTTGATCGTGATGGCGCGACCAGATGGCCACTTGAAAAAATCAACTTTCTCAGCTCAGGGGTGGCTTATTAAGCTAAATGAGGGTAGATTTTGCTCAGGGGGCTTCGTTCTATCGAGACATGGCTGTGGTTTCATTTATTTTTGTGTAAAAATTGACTTTCACCATTTTTTATTCTTTGATCGTGAGCCTGCAAATTCTTTGATCATGAGATTCTTTGATCGCAATCTTTGATCCTGAGGGAGGGACTAGATGGCCAGATTTAGAAGGACCAGATAACCCAATTTTAACAATTAAAAAAATTAAATATCTTGGAAACAGTTTGGTCTTTTCACTTGAAATTTAGAGGGTGTTGATGGGATGTCCTGTAGATGTGAATTATAGTGCTTACATGTTGGACAATATATTTTTTGTGGAGATATTGCATGGTGCAGTTTACGTTTTGTGGACAGCGTTTTCCATTGCGGTACTGGCTTCAAATTTATATGGTAGCTATCCTTACTGCCATGGATGTACTTTTCAGATGTTAGGTGCCTAAAATGTAAACAGGTGTAGAATTCTGCAGAAATTTGCAAGTTGGTGGAACGTGAGGCCCGAAGGGCCTGTTCTCCCACCAACTTGCCTGACTTTCTACTTTTATATTGTTTCTCAAAAAGTATGGAAATTCTATGCAAAAAACTTTGTTAATGCATCATTTAGGGTCAAAACACAAAAAGTCAGGAAATGAAACATTTAGGGTTGCCCCCTTCCCCCCATGGATCCATTTCCATTATCCTCAGATTGACAGCAGACGTGAACACAGTTGGGAGGCCCAATGTCACCCCCATTCTTCTTTTACCGTGGCTTGTGAATATGATTACACATGGAATGGGTGACATTTAGGCCTCACAACCCCAATGACACACCCTCGTCAGCTGTCAATCTCGGATGATGGGTATATCCATAAACGTTTCATTTCCTGAATTTTTGTGTTTTAACCATAAATGATGCATTAGCAAAGTTTTTTGCATAGAATATACATATATATATATATATATATATTATTGCTACCATAGTTAGGGTTGAGTACCCCTTTTAAGGTTAAATGGTGAAATTTTGCACCTTAATAACTTTGCCACTGTTCAACAGATTTGCCTGAAATTTGGCAGGCACGGGGCACGACCAAAGATCTTGGGATCTGGCAACTTTTGTACCAGTTGAGTATATGGCTGTGAAGTTATTAAGTGACATTCGTGCATGCAATTAAATTTTTTGAGCATTCTTTGCTAGCACCTACAGGTCACATGGTTTACGCGACTGGTCCAAAAACTTCATGGAATGTGTGTCCGGGGTCCCCAATGTGCCTTTTGAAGATTTTGTGAAAAAATATTAAACAGTTCAAAAGTTATTCAAGAAAAATTTCCCATTATAAGTCAATGGGAAAAGTTAACAAAAAGTTTGAAAGTGTCGCAAATGCACTCTTTAGTGTCTCAAATGGCCCTAATAGTGTCGCAAATCTGCCATTTTGTTTTCAGTTACTGATCACAGAAATGCTTGGCATTTAAAATTGGGACCATCTAGGGACATAATTATTTTTGTGTTTACCTATTCGAGCCCTGAGGATGCTAGTCATGTCTTTATTTTGGGGTTAAACACCCCAGAAATAAGTTTTTCAAATTTCTGGGAAAAGTAGTGTTGCAAAGTAGTGTCACGCTTGCAACACTTTTGCTAATTTTTGTGAAAGGTGTCGCAAATCATGACACTACTTTTCTAGACTATGGCCAAAATGACAGGAATTCTTTGCCACCCTGCTGCAAAAACATGGTTTGGTCTTTTGGGCTGAAATTTGGAGGTAATGCAGCCAACATCTCTCAGATGTGCCTTTTAGTGGTTTGGTGACAAAATATTGCATGGATGCAAAGTCACTGTATTCTGAAGTTGACTTTTTTTCCCATAGACAAACATGGTGGCATCCGCCGCGCCTTTCGGGGCTCATATCTTGGAAACGGTATGAGATATGGAATTTTTGTCACAACAAGGTGTAGCTCTATGGGCTACGCATTTAGTGAAAACCTAGCCAGGAAACTCATGAATCATGTGAAATTTAAATTTCTTTCTACGTCGTACGGTTACTGAGATAGTACCATTTTAATACTACAACAGCTCATTTTCTGCTCCAAGGCCCAATATTATGCATACATTCTTTGTTTTCACTGTTTTTCTCAATGGAACTTTTGGGGAAAAATATGGTGTGTGCTCTAGTTACTGTTACACGTAGGCTTTAAACTTGTGTTTCACTGCCCGCTTGTGTTAGCGTTCCCAGGATGCAACCGTGCATTAACCTTTATGCTTCCATTTCGCTTATATACTTGTTACTCTTTGTGTCACATACGTGTTTGCGCTGAACCTGCCTGAAATCTTCAGGAACGTGGTGGCTGGGGTCCCCGATGTGCCTTCCAAAGATTTTGTGAATAAAATATTAAACTGTTCAAAAGTTATGGCAGTCCGAACTTCTGTTTTTTTCCCATAGGATAACATTACGGCGTTCTCTGCGCCTTTGAGGGCCCGTATCTCGAAAACGGTGCGAGATACGGAGTTTTTGTCAAAAAATTATAGCCCCCATGGCTACGTATAAAACTAGCCAGGAAAGTGATAATACGTATGACTTTTAAATTTTTTTTCTATGTCATACGGTTACTGAGATATAAGCAATTTACTATTAAAACTACTGATTTTTGTGGTCCGAGAGTCATTATTTTGCATACATTCTTTCTACTCACTGTCTTTCTCTATACAGCTTTTGGGGAAAACCAGCCTGTGCACTTAAATTACTCTTACTATTACCGTTTCTGCTTGCGGTTCCGTACCCTTTTCACTTACCGTTCACGTTTACGCCACCATGTGCGTTACCCTTTGCATTTTCATTTGCGGTTGCGTTTCCGTTATTTTTAACATTTCTGTCTTCAGTACTGTTCCTCTTTCTGTTTCACTTTGTGTCACCATGCGCATTATGATTTACGTTTGCGGGCATAATGTTACAATGCGACAAGACATCACCCCCGCACTCCCGGTGCTGCATTACATTCACTATTTCTCATTATCATTCTCAAAAAGAAGGGAAATTAGAGGCAAAAAACTCCATTTAATGTATCAGTTAGGGTTGTTCCACAGCAACAAAAGTGAGGAAATTCGATGTTAGGGTTGAAACCCCCTTTGCACCCCTCCAGCCCACCCCTTCAACTGGAATCGGGGTGTGCTTTGGGGTCATCGGTCCTAACACGTCACCCCATTCTCCCTATTCCTCAGCTTCTTTCCACATGTGATGGGGTGATACTTAGGGCCAATGATTCTAATGCGCACCCCTATTCCAGTTGGGGGTGGGCTGGAGGTGCAAAGGGGGTTTCAACCCTAACATAAAATTTCTCGCTTTGTCGCCTGGAACAACCCTAACTGATGCATTAAATGGAGTTTTTTGTCTCTAATATATATATATATATATATATATATATTATGGTAGCACAGTAGTGCTATCGTAGTTAGGGTTGAGTACCCCTTTTAAGGTTAAATGGTGAAACTTTGCACCTTAATACCTTTGTCACCATTCAATGGATTTGCCTGAAATTTGGCAGACATGGGGTGTATCTATAGATCTTGGGATCTTGCAACTTTTGTACCAGTCGGATATATGGCTGCAGAGTTATTAAGTGACATTTGTGCATGCAATTATGCTTTTTTGTACATTTTTTGCTCGCACCTACAGGTCACAGAGTTCATGCCACTGGTCTGAAAACTTCAAAGAATGTGCAACCAGGGTCCGCAAATCTGCCATTTTGTTTTCAGTTACTGATCACAGAAATGCTTGGCATTTAAAATTGGGACCATCTAGGGACATAATTCATTTTGTATTTACTTTTTTTTTTATACTTCATTTTTATTGGTATCATCAGATTCCAGTACAAAGTATATATTATTTCACACATCATTATTTTATACATACTTATCTAAAGACCTTAAGAGGTCCACTAGAATTCTAATCATTGCTAACAGTTTCAACTGGTACTACATCATTTTAAGAAACACCATCATAGTACCTGTGCATTTCCATCATCCTTAGAATTCAAACCAGAAAAAAAGAATAAATTATAAATTATAGACTATGCCCTAGTTACAGAAGTAGTTTAAACAGTTGGAAGCTAGGAAAAAAAAGAAATGAAATGAACAAGGGACTGGATTATAGTAATTAGGGACATGGGAGGAGGAAGGGGGGAGTATCTCCAATCCAGGTAAGGGTGGCATCAAGGCCAGCACCTAGTTGCCAGTGAATAATATCAAAAGATCGATCCCCCTCTAGATTCCCTAACTAAGCAGTTCCCATCTTGCCCATCGATTTACAAACTGTGGAGCCCTCTGAGTTAGCGAGAAGGAAATCCTCTCATGAATTTTGACATTGTTTACTAGGTCCCTCCACTCCGTCTCAGTAGGTGACTGGGGGGAGAGCCACTTCCTAGAAATCACCTTACAAGCTGCCGCTACCAAAATATTCCAAAGATACTTGGCCTCTTTACCTACAACCTCCCGGGGGTGTAGGCCCAAAATTATATATTCCGGTCCCACAGGAACCTCAATATTAAAAATTTTCTGTAATTGGGCTTGAATATTGCTCCAGTATTGATTGAGCATAGGGCAATGCCAAAAAATATGAGCTTGAGATGCCCCATGATTACCACATTTCCGCCAGCATAGTGGTGAGATCTCTGGATTCCACTTAGACACCTGCTCCGGTACTTGGAAATACCTGCTTCTTAGTTTCCATAAAAATTCGTGCCACCCTGAAGAGGAGGAAGTAGACCAAGTATTCCTTATAGACAATAACCATCTTTCTTTATTTATGTTTAACTCAAAATCCTTTTCCCATTTCTCTTTTATATATGTGGTAGAGCAATATGAATCCATAATGAAAGCTTTATAAAGTATAGAGATTGCACGTTCCCCCCTCTCTGTCCCCCAAATTCCTTCAAACACCGTCGGTTGGGGTACCCCCCGAATCTAAAAAAGATTTACGTAAACATTTTGTTATGTAGTCTCTGATCTGGTAGTAGAATATCAAATCCCCCTGCGCCCAATTAAACTTTCGGATACATTCTTCAAACGTCAGGATCTGCTCCCCTTTCATTAACTGCCACGGAGCCCAACATCCCCTTCTCTGAAGTCGCTTAAACCCAGGGTTCCCATGAGCAGGTGTATGAGATGAGCTCAGGGACCAAGCCTGGTATTTCCAGAGATATACCTTAGTAGTTCCACACAGACACCCATGTCTGCAACCCACCAGAGCTGCCACAGTGCCCGAATACAATGGAGGTGAGCTACTTACTGATGCAGCTGGCACAAACATTTGTGACCAAAGGGAGGGAGAACAGGGGGTAGCTAGATCCATGAACTTCCAACTAGCCTGGTAAGTGAGGTGTTGTAGCAATAGAGAGACCCTCAATTGAGTTGCCACCCAATACCCCTCTAAACAAGGGACACCAAACCCCCCTTCTTCCTTTGAGAGATAGAGAGTTTGTTTTCTAATCCTTGGGCGTTTTCCTGCCCATATAAATTTCAAAAGCATCCTTTGCCAGGCCACCAACCTCTCCTTTGAAATTAAGCAGGGCACACATTGAAACAAAAATAGGAACCTCGGCAACAAGTTCATCTTAATAGATTGAATTCGGCCATACAGGGTGAGAGGGAGCATGGACCACCTTTCAATATCTGTTTGTATTTGTTTTATTAAAGGAGGGAAATTTAAGTCGTATAGTTGAGAGTTGCTAGATGATAACATTATTCCCAGATATTTCATAGATGGGAGGTCCCAGTTTAATGGGTATTTGTCTCTTAAGAGTTGGGAAGGGGAATAATTAAAAGTAATGGCCTCTGTTTTATGAGTATTCAAGATGTACCCTGAAAGTTCAGAGAATTCCTTTATATGTTGAAATAAATATGGGATGGATGACTCAGGTTCTGTGATATATAGCAAGATGTCGTCTGCATACAGAGCAAGCTTATGTTCATCCCCATTTATATTTATTCCCTTTATATTTAAATTCTCTCTGATACTTTGGGCTAAAGGTTCAAGATATAAAGCGAAGAGAATGGGTGACAGCGGACAACCCTGACGTGTACCTCTACTTAATGGGAAGGAAGGGGAGATATGGCCATTCGCTCTAATGTATCCTTTAGGTGTACAGTATATTTTGAAAATGACATCAATAAACTGGATGGGGAGCCCAAATTTGCCTAGTACTGCCCAAAGAAAAGGCCATAGGACTTTATCAAATGCTTTTTCGGCATCAAGACTAAGAAAGATGGAGGGCGTCCGAGCAATACCTAAATAGTCAATTAGATAAGTAGTTCTCCTGAGGTTGTCCTGTGCCTGACGATTCGGGATGAAGCCCATCTGATCAAGATTAATCAGGTTAGATATTACATTCTGCATACGTTGGGCCAGAACTGACATGAAAATTTTGTAATCTGTATTTAGTATGGAGATGGGTCGGTACGAGGAACAGAGAGTAGGGTTTTTCCCTTGTTTGGGTATAACTGAAATGATGGTCTGCTCCCATGAAGTTGGTGTCATCTCTTCGGTTTGCAAGGTCCCATTATAGACCTTAAGTAGGAGTGGTATAACCTGATTTTTAAAGTGCTTATAAAACTCCCCTGGCAGCCCATCTGTACCTGGGCACTTAGAAGCCTTCAGTCTCGTGACTTCTCTTTGCATCTGTTTTCCATTAATAGGGGTTAACAGGTCTACTTTAGCTTGATGGGTCAATGAGGGCAGTGAAATACGTTGCAAGTATTCAGATATATTGTTCTCTTGCTGGGGTGAGGAAGGAGGGGCGGCATACAATGAAGTGTAGAATTCTCTGAAGGCCTCTACTATTACCGGGGTCTGATGTAGTTTCTGCTTAGAGCTGGGGTGTATCAGGGTTGAAATCCATGCTCTCACTCTCTGGGATCGCAAGCGAGCCGCCAATAGATGAGTGGCTCTTGGGCCTCCCTCATAGTACTCTTGTTTAAGGTACAAGACCTTCTGCTCCACCTGGTATTCCAACAACTTGTTAAGGTCAACCCTAAGTTTGCTAAGCTTCTTGAAGGTTTCTGCGTTATACTTAATCTTTAGCTGGGGCTCACAATTATCAATCTCCCCCTTCAACTTTGTTTTTTAGGTTTCTCTTTGCTTTTTCTTAAAAGCCAATATAGTAATAAATTTACCCCGCACTATAACCTTGCAAGTATCCCAAAGCAAAGCTGCCAGTATCTCTGGGGAGTCATTGTCAGTCACTGCCTGGGTTATTGTGTCACTAACCACCTTTTTCACCTCTGGGTCTTGCAACAAGGGTGTATTTAATCTCCAGAATGTACGTTTGACAAAGTCCCCTAGGTGAAGTTGGCAAAAAACTGGTGCGTGGTCTGACAGTGATCTATCCCCTATCCAGCTGTCTTTTATTTGACCAACTAGCTCTACTGGGAGTAAAATGTAGTCCAATCGTGAATGGGACTGATGCAGAGCCGAAAAAAGGTATAGTTTCTTTGCTTTACATGGGTAAGGCGCCATCCATCCCCCAGTCCCAGTTCTGCAAGCAACTTCCCAACCTTTTTTATACAGACCTGGTTGCGGCGGGGAACCACTGAGGAAGAGTCCAGCCTCGAGTTCAAGACCAAGTTTAGGTCACTACCAATAATTACCTCCCCCTCTGCCCACTCCTGTAATCTTAAAAAAATTTGACGATATGTCTGAAAGTCAGAGCCGGAGGGACATAAATCGATGCCAGAGTTAGTATCCACCCAAAGAGATGCCCCTTCAGAAAGGCATAGCACCCTTCTCCATCTGTCAGCTGTGCTATTTGCTCAAAGGGCGTCTTCTCTGGGACAAGCACTGCCACCCCCCTGCACCTTCCCCTTCCATAAGTTGCACACACCGAAGCGCCAAAACCAAATTTCCCCAACTTCTGATGCTCCGTCAATGAGAGATGCGTTTCTTGCAAAAACAGAACGTCCGCCTCGCTCCTCTTGAGGAAGGAGAGTATTTTGCTACGCTTTATTGGGTTAATCAGCCCGTTTACATTGAAGGAGCAAAAGGTGGTAGGTTTAGCTGCCATTTCTAACTCGGCAGGGACTCTTCCTCAAGCCTAACCCAGGTATTTCTCACTTCCCTTCACCAGAATCCCTTACTTTTACCCTAGTGTCACCTGGTTCCAAAAACCTACAGGAACCTGTTAGGAAGGAAAACAGGGGCTAATTACTGGAAGCAGATATAAAGAGGGCTCGGGGGGGGAGGGAAGCAAAAGGGATCAAATAGATAAGGTAATAAAAAAAGGGGAAAAGTAGTGATGTAGTCTACCTCAACAAATCTATGCCTTTGTTAACTAAAACTCTATACTTCACTAATTGCAACAACAACTTACTGTTATTTAGAACACGTGGCTTCCAAGGTAGGGGATCCAAAACCTAGGATCCCTTGCCCTAACCTCAAAAACGCCAAAAGAGTGGGCTACGAGGTAGAGGTTGAAGAGGAGGAATGCCCTGAATTAACAGAGCCTCTTCAGCGAATAACTCCAAAGGAGTAAATTCAAAAGGTAAGTTCACCACAGAGTCACCTCAACTCTTTACACCTTTAGAGGAACATACAACAAGGTCGTGTATGAACAAAAATATGCCTCGTTGCTCCCCAGGGGCGGTTTAAATTTAAACACTTAATTATTAAACATTTGAAGTACCCTTCCTTTTCAAACCTGTATATTGGAAGGTCAAATAGTATATTTAACCCTGCACCAATGGTGGTCCGCGTCAAGGCAACTCAATGCAGACTGTTAAAGGAAAGAATCCCAGTTTTTAAGTTTAATAGGCCTCACGGCCGCAAGTAGCACTTTGACAGGTTTAGACATCGTCACCACGGGGATATGCTCCTCATCTCAGGCCAACCTTATTTCGATTTCTTCCTCTGTCCTTCTCAGGTACCGTCCGGAGAGGAGTCGCTCGTAGATCCGAAGCTTACTACTCACTGCAGCTGTCCCAGGGCCTCTCCTACTTTCCTCAATGATGCCAGTCTCCCAAGTCCATTTGCAGTCTGCGGTAGAAGCCCTGCCGGAAATCTCTGTTTATGCACTCGCTCTGCATCCGTAGGGGGAATTGGAATTCCCTTCTTCTGAAGCTCATCCAGCGCTTTTACAGGGGAAAGATACAAATGAGGACCCTCTTCCCAGAACATGCATAGCTTCATGGGGAATGGAGTTTGGAATCTTATACCCTTAGCCCTCAGTGCTTTCAGTACCGGTACATATAGCTGCCTTGCTTGCTGCACTTCTGGGGCATAATCATGATCAAGGGTTATTCTAGATGAAAGGTACGTCAGCTCCTTCTTACCCCAGGCCCTACAAAGAATGTCTTCTTTAGTTTTGTAACTGCTTAACTTGAAGATAATTGACCGAGGGCGGGCTGTCTCCCCAGATGGTTTCTGGCCTAGTGAGCGGTGGGCCCTTTCAATGGATAAGGCATAGTTAGGTGGTAGCTCTAATACATCTTTCAGTAGGTTTTCTAAGAATGCTGTCATTGGAGGTTCCTCAGCCCCTTCAGCGAGTCCATATAGCCTGAGATTGCTGCACCTTGAGCGACCCTCTAGATTGATGCACTTACTTTGCAGGGCCTGGGCCTGTTGGAATAGTGCTTCCACCGCATTAGAAAGGTGCGTATTGTTCTCTTCCAGAACTTTTATTTTGCCTTCTACTGCGTTAACTTTGGTATCTATGTTAGAGATTTGAACTGCCAGGGATTGAAACTCTCTCCTTGATTCCGCACTAGAATCACGAATCTCCTGCAATATGTTTTCGTACCTTGTGCGAGATAAGTGATCTGTCTCGGCCTCCGTGTCATAGCTGGAGCCTCTCGTGCTGCTACGTGAACGGCTTCTGCTGCGTGTAGGACTGTGCGGTCGTATTTCATCTCCGGGAAAATCTTTCCTCTGTGATTTACTTATATTGCTTGACAGAGATGGTCCCCGCTCTCTCCTACGACCTTCTTTAGCCATTTTTGCTTTGTAAGTTTAAGGAAAAGGGTAGCTTTGTCCCTGGTAAGCGGAGGTGTGTTCCTAAGCTCTTGTCTGCTCTGTGGCGGAACAGGAGGTCTCGTTTTGTGTTTACTTATTCGAAGCCTGAGGATGTTAGCCATGTCTTTATTTTGGGGTTAAACACCCCAGAAATATGTTTTTCAAATTTCTGGGATGAGTAGTGCCACAAAGTAGTGTCGCACTTGTGACCTTTTAGCAAATTTTTGCAAAAGGTGTCACAAATCATGACGCTACTTTTCTAGGCTATGGCCAAAATGACAGGAATTCTTTGCCACCCTGCTGC
Source organism: Neoceratodus forsteri (assembly GCA_016271365.2). Lineage (NCBI taxonomy): Eukaryota > Metazoa > Chordata > Ceratodontiformes > Ceratodontidae > Neoceratodus > Neoceratodus forsteri. Next base: position 309,229,487 of record CM028134.1, on the reverse strand, counting down.
AAAAAAACAGTTTGGTCTTTTGGGCTGAAATTTTGAGGGAATGCAGCCAACATCTCACAGATGTGCCTTCTTCTGGTTTGGTGACAAAATAGTGCATGGATGCAAAGTTACAGTACTCTGAAGTTGACTTTTTTCCCCATGGACTAACATGGAAGCATCCACCACACCTTTCAGGGTTCATATCTCGGAAAAGGTGCGAGATACAGAATTTTCATTGTGACAGTGCATAGCTGTATGGGCTATGCTTTTAGTGAAAACCTAGCCAGGAAACTCATGAATCATGTGAAATTTTAATTTTTTTCCTTCATCGTACGGTTACCGAGATATTACCATTTTAGTATTACAACTGCTCATTTTCTGCTCCGAGGCCTATTATTATGCATACATTCTTTGTTTTCACTGTGTTTCTCAATGGAGCTTTTGTGGAAAAATACTGTGTGTGCTCTAGTTACTGTTACACATTGGCTTTACACTTGTGTTTCCGTGCCCGTTTGCCTTAGCGTTCCCGAGTACACAATCATGTTCATTACCCTTTGCATTTCCATTTGTGCTTGTGTTTGCATTACTGTTACCATTTCTGTCTCCACTACTGTTTGTGTTTGTGTTTTGCTTAGAGTCACCGTGTGCATTACCATTTCTGTTGGCGGCTGCCATTCCATTTCCATTTGCGTTTGTCTTTTGTTTTCCGTCATCATTGTTCTTACCTTTACCATTTGCATTTCCAATTGCGTTCCCGTGCCCTTGCGCATTACGGTTTACATTTCCATATGCACTTGCATTTGCATTTGCATTTCTGTTTCCTTTGGCATTATTGTTGCTGTTACTGTTACCATTTCCATTTAGAATTGCAGTACTGCGACCGTACGATTACGGTTTATGCTTCTGTATGCCGCTTGTTTCTTTTGTGTTATTGTTGCTGTCACAGTTATAATTTGCATTTACAATAGCGGTACCATGACTGAGTACATTACCAGTTGCATTTCTGTATGTGCTTGTGTCTCCATTTGCGTCACTTTTCACTTTGGCGTCACTTTGCACCTGTGTTTCTATTAACACTTGCTTTGCAATTTACGTTTGCGTCACCATGTGTGTAACCATTACCGCTTGCATTTGTGTTGCTGTTACCGTTATTATGTTACAAAAAAATCACGTGGTGGGAACGCGTTCCCACCACCACATTCCATTCACTATTTATAGTCCTCATTCTCAAAAATAAGGGAAATTAGAGGCAAAAAAATCCATTTACTGCATCAGTTAGAGTTGCTCCTCAGAGACAAAAGTGAGAAAATTTGGTGTTAGGGTTGAAAACCCCCTTGCATCCCCTCAGCCAGCCCCACTCAACTGGCATCGGGGTGTGTGTTGGGGTCGTCAGTTCTAACTCTCACTCCATTCTTCCATGCCTCAGCTTGTTCACACATGTGATGAGGTGAGAGTTAGGGTTGATGACCCCAATGCACACCCCGATGCTGGTTGGGTGTGGCGGGCTGAGGGGGTGCAAGGGGGGTTTTCAACCCTAACACCAAATTTACTCACTTTCGTCACTATGGAACAACCCTAGTTGATGCATTAAATGGAGTTTTTTGTCTCTAATATGCATATTTATATATTGTGTTCCCAGTATTTATTGAAGCTATCTGCAGTATGGAGTACAGCAAATCAATTTTTCAGCAATGCCTCTTGGCAATGCCTCATGTCTTATGGGTCACATTACTTAGTGTCTGTGCAAGCTGAAATAGACTATGCAAACATATACAATGTGCTTTATAGGTGACATAATAATGCCCACATTCTCCTATTCATAAATCGCTACATTTGTTAATTCATTATTTTCGTGTGTGTAAATGATCATATTTATATTTGGAAAATTGCATGAAGTACCACAAGCCCATCTTCAAACTCCTTTTAGAAGGAGGGGTATCATAACACCTTTTCCCAGTGCTGCTATGGGGGGAGGGGTTGGGCTTACTCCTCCAGCCAGTCCATCTATCTATTTAGGTTTCATCAACCAAGATAAGAGGTCAGAGAGGGTGGGAAAAAGGGAAGACACAAGATAAGGTGAGATAATTCACAAGTCTCCTGCTGAAACGTAGATTAGATTAAACATATAAAAAATTATTAATCTATGCTATGAACTAAATGACTTGCTAATTATGGAATGAAATCGGCAGGGGGAAGTAGAAAGTTTACAGGCTGTAATCAGTCAATGAATCTAACATTTCTGTCTCATTGTAAAGATTTCACAAATATGTTTTTCCAATATGAACTACAAAACATAGAAGCAATCTCCTTTTTCAGCTTTTCTTGTTACCTGTTTCTCTCCCTCACATGCTCACCTGCAGCACCATAACAATTTTGTTTAGGTTTACATAAATGCTGCTTGTTTGTTTTTCTGTCAGTTTTAGCTAGAGATGAACATAAATAAACTGCATTTACTTAAAGCAAAGCCACAGCTTTGATATGATGCACATCTTGCTGAAACTGACAGAAAAACAAATACAGTGGAATTTGTTTACATGCACACCCATTTTGCATGGAGGAAATGTGCATTTAAGCTGAATGTGCATTTACCCAAAATTGACCTTTTTTGGTTTTAAACAAACCCAACGAGATACAGGGGGACACGCGTATGCGTGTAAACATTTATTTCCTTTTTTTAGAGTTAATATTGTAGTCAACAGGTAACGCCTCCATAGATAATCCTGAAAATCACCAGGGCCTTTTGGATTTCCCGACAACAACTGGTCTGATTTTTTCACCCCCAGTCTGGTTGCAACAGATTAGAACTGAAATTCGCTCTCTTGCTTTTCCCCCCAGCTACTGGATCTGATTTAAATGAAAGTGACCCCTCAGGTGTAGCATGAAAATAGAGCCCAGTCTCATCACAGTTGTATATACAGTCTGAGGGATAATCTTTAAGGAGTTGAGGTTCTACTGTGGACAGCCAGGTATCCGCAGACTCACCATCGGCATCCTTTTTTTCTCCATGACAGCATTTAAGTATGATTCCATTTCTTTCCTCCCAGCTGCTCAACCATCCACTGGTTGTTTTGAAAGTAAGCCCCATTTCAGTGGCCAAATCCTCTGCTTTTTTAGCCAAAATCAGACCACTGACAGCGGCATCCATACTTCGTGCAGCAGAGAACTATCGCAAGAGGGCTGCCTCAACCTCCTAACTTTCCCCCCCCAAGTCTCCTTTTGTAGTCCTTGTTCTCAGAGTGCTCCCATTCTGCCAGCAGTCTGTCTTTGTTGTGTACTATTCTAGTGATTGTGGACACATCCACACCAAATTCCAAAGCGACATCCAAGTGTTTTACATTGGGTATCTCTAGACACTGGAGCACTGAAATTTTCTGGCCAAGCGTGAGTATTACTCTTTTCTAGTCCATACTGCTTCTGCTGCTATGGGGTGAGTGAGTGGATAAACTAGTCAAGGTGTTAAATACTGCAGCAAAACTTAATTAAGATAGTAAAGCATGTCATTAGCAGTTTCACATACCACGGGCAACATCATGAAAACCATTGTGCACTTAGCATGTGCTAACTACATTGCAAGGCATATGTTAATTACTAGGAATTCTATGTATTTAGCCAAAATGTGCTTTAACCCGAAATGTATATAAGCGGATTTTTTAACATTGGAGATATGCGTAAAAAAACAGAGATTTTAAAACTCATGCATTAAAACTAAATGTGCACTTATCCGAAGAACATTTAAGTGGAATTCACTGTAAATAGCATTTAAAGCTATACCAAAGCATTAAACTGCTGTAGCTAAGACTATAAATTAGAGAAGCAGATAATAAAAGCCCCCCAAAAGGGGGTTCTTCTACAGGCATTATTATACACTCTGCTACCTGGTGAGGAGGGATATATTTTATTTATATGGCATATAGTACTGGACTGGGGAAGCATGGGCTCCTGAAGGTTTTGCTTGCCACACTGATTTGTTCATTTGCTGATGTCTGCACAGTGATAAGTCACATACTCATACAATATGTGCAATATTACCTTATTATGTATACTTTACAGTGCATTTTCAACACCTGGAGTACAGTTCTCTAGGAGTCGGTAAATGGAAATATCAATACATTCCTTTAAATTAATTGATCTACCCCAATAAAGCCATTATTAGTTTACATCTTTGAACCATTTGTTATACCTGTCTTTGTCCCATTCATCTTACATGGTGTGTGCATTATACATGAAGTGTTAATATTTTAATCTATGATGTACTCAGAAATGTATTCCAAATTTAACTTGATTGTTGACAAGTCACTAACTGCATAAGTAACTGATGTGCAGATTGGAATAAACCTGAGAGAAGAATAGTGAACACTCAAAATACAAAAGTAGCAGTATAGAGGAGATAGTATAGCGCAGTGGTTTAAGGCTGTGAGCTGCAAACCTGGATACCTGGGTTTGAAACCCACAGCCCCCACTTGCATACTGTGTGACCCTGAGCAAGTCACTTAACTTCCTTGTTGTCCCAGGTCACACCTGTAAACAACCTTTCAGCTTAGTGTGCCTCTCATACTGGGTATTCATACTGGGTATAGAGCGGAAGAAAGCATGTCTTTCCCATACTATTGCTCCTCACATCAGTGGGTCCATCGTTCCCCATTTTCAATCAACCAGTCATCTATTTTTGTTTTAAACTCTTCCAAATTTCTGCTATTCACTGCATCCTCTGGAAGCCCATTCCACAGTCTTCCTGTTATATTTACAAAGGAGTAATATTCACTATTCAATCTAGCTGCTATCAATTTGATTTGTTTCTTGTGACCTCTTAGTCCTCCTGGTTTCTCTCTACCCTCAATATTCATTTCCTCAATCAATTTCTGATCCATCATCTTGTATAACATCAAAGGATAACCCCTTACCCTTCTCTACTCTAGAGAGAACAAACCAGTTTTATATAGCCTATCCCTGTTGTTAAATTTGGCTAAAGCACCTATGGATTTTGTGTATCTCCTTTGTATCTTCTCAAGTTTCTTAATGTCATCTTGCTTGTATGGATTCCACAACTGGGATCCGTAATCTAGGTATGGTCTAACACATACAATGTATATAGTGGTAGGCTGCAATTCTTTGATTTCTTAATGAGGCATTGGTTGATGTTTTTAATCATACAGTTTGATCTTGTTAACATATGAGTCATATGTTTATTAAAATTCAGCTTGTTATCCACAATGATTCCGGAATCTTTTTCTTCAGCAACTTTCTTTAGTATTGCCCCATTTTACTCATAGGTCCGTGAAATATTATTTTTCCCCATGTGCATACTGACACATTTTTGCACATTGAACGGCATTCTGTTTCGGAGCGCACAATCTTCAATTAACTTTAAATCACATATCATGTCCTGCTGCTGTTCTGCAGTACCAACAGGTCCAACCAACTTAATGTTATCGGCAAACTTTATAAAATCATTCTTTATGTTAACCTGTAAATCACTGATAAAGATCAAAAACAAAGCCGGCCCAGGCACCGACCCCTGTAGCACTCCACTTGAAACCTCCATGGGTGCAGAACATTCTCCTACCACTCTAACTCTCTGGTATCTGTCACATAACCAGTTGTTGGTCCAGTTTATGATTCTGCTGTCTAAACCTAAATTTCCAATTCTGTTAATCAGAGTATAATGTGGAACCTTATCAAAGATTTTTTGGAAGTCCAGGAAGATGACATCAATAGGGACATTTTCTCCAAGTGATTTTTTTTATTTTTTCATAAAAACAAAGATGGTAAGACATGATTAGAGTGGTGCAGTGCAGTGGCTGTGGAGCAGCAGTCTTCCGGGAGATGTTCTGGAGGATGTGGTGTTGTCCCATCTGCAGGCACCTCTCTGGGCTGAGAGAGGAGGTTGCTCACCTCCAGACTGAGTTGGCCAGGATTTGTGGGACCTCCTCTTCCATCCAGGGGCCACCAGTGCCACTGCCGTTGCCTCAGAGGTTGCCAAGAAAGAGGAGCGGTTGGACCACAGTGGGCTCAGGGAGGGTGAGGGTGGTGGAACAGAGGTGCATCCTCCAGTTGTACCTCTCCACAATTCCTATGCCATTCTGGCAAAGTGTGGTTCCTCTATGGAGGCACCCGCAGTGGAGACCAAGGAGGATGCTGGGAACCTCCACAAAGGAAACCCACAGGAGGGTGGCAGGGGACCCTGCAGGGGAAGGAAACAACTCCTGGTGGGGGACTCCATTGTTAGGAAGGTAGAACTGGGGGAGGAAGGGGAGAGGGAGGTAAGGTGCCTGCCTGGTGCCATGGCTTGGAGGGACAGGGAGCGAATCCTCAGGATTGCCGGAGCAGCTGCACAGGGGAGGGAGCTGGATGTCATTGTCCATCTAGGGACAAATGACCTGGCTAAGAAAGGGATTAGAGAGGTGCAGGAAGAGTTTGTGGAATTGGGGAGGGGCCTTAGTCAAGTAGCATGCACGGTAACCTTCTCGGAGGTGCTGCCCATCTATGGCATAGGAGAGGCTAGGGTGTTCCGCACCATGGGATTCAATCAGTGGTTGAAAAACTGGTGTGGAGCCTAGGATTTGGCTTCATTGGGGACTGGGGTCCACCTGGAGTGATGCAAGCCCATACTGGCATGATGGGCTGCATCTGTCCGGAGGGGAACCAGGATCCTAGGTGATAGGTTTAAAAGCTTCCATTGGCAAGCTTTTAAACCAGCCAAGGGGAGGCACTGGAAAGGAGCAGGGAAATCTCTAGCCCCCAAATAATCACGTAGTAAGTGGCAAACACCAACATAGAGGTGTCGATAGGGAGAAGGGCAGGGGTAAATGGAGAAAGTGACAAAGGCAAGAAGGCAGGGATGGGGCAAAAGGAGTAAGGCCATCAGGAAATGGAGGTAATGAGTACCAATGCCGTAGTCTGGGCAACAAGCTCCTGAGCTGGTGGCCTTGATGGAAGAGGATGCCTGGATATCATAGCAGTCACGGAAACATGGTACACAGAGAGAACCATGACTGGGATGTTAACATACCAGGGTACATAACCTACAGGAGAGACAGGCAGGGGAGAAGAGGGGGAGGAGTAGCTCTCTATGTAAAGGAAGGGATAAAAGCAACTGAACAAAAGGTTAAACAAGGAGGAGAGGAGGCACTGTGGGTCACCTTGGAGACTGGAAAGGGCGCCACAATCCGCACAGGGGTTGTGTACAGACCCCCATGTCAGGTGGAGGGAATGGACAAGGATATGACAGAAGGCATTCTTAGAATGGCAGAGAAAGGGGAGATACTGGTGATGGGAGACCTGAATATGCCAGATGTTAACTGGAGCACATTTGCTGCAGCCACATCCAAGAGCAGGGCCATTCTTGATGCCCTACAGGTGGCAGGCCTTAGACAGCTAGTTTTGGAACCCACTCATGAGGGATCAATCTTAGACCTCGTACTCTTAAATGGGGGCAGTGAGAGGATCTCAGATCTAGAAGTGGGTTGCCATCTGGGGACAAGTGACCATCAAACAGTGTGGTTCACGTTAAACTCAGCTACAGAGTCAAGCCATACAAAAGTGAGGGTACTGGACTTTAGGAGGGCTGACTTTGGCAAGATGGGAGAGTGCCTCAGAAAAGCACTAGCAAACAGGCTAGAAGGAGGTGTGGAGCAACAATGGGGAATCATCAAAACTGCCATCACAGAGGCAATAAGCCTTTGTGTGAAGCAAATAAACAAATCAAAATGAAAGAAAAAGCCACTGTGGTTCTCAAAAGAGGTGGCTGTGAAAGTCAGGAAGAAAAAGATAGCATTCCAGAAGTATAAGGAAACACAGAAGGAGCAGGACAGAGAGCTGTACCAGTTAAGGCAGAAGGAAGCAGAGAGGGAAGTCAGAATAGCAAAGGCCCAAACTGAGGAAAAGATAGCCAATTCAGTTAAGAAGGGGGATAAAACCTTTTATAGGTACATCAGCGAGCGTAGAAAGACAAAGGGAGGGATAGTGAGGCTGAATAGAATGAACGGTGGGTGGGCAGAGGGGGACAGTGAAAAAGCAGGGATACTGAATGAATATTTCTGCTCAGTATTCACAAAAGAGGAGGGGGAAGTGCCTAATCCAATTAACAGAAGCACTCTTGATAGGGGGTCGATCCCAGTCCTTTCACAGAAGAAAGGGTTCTGCAAGAACTCCTAAAACTGAAGGTGGACAAAGCAATGGGTCCTGATGGAATTCACCCCAGAATTCTAAAAGAATTAAGGGAGGAACTAGTGAAACCACTGGCTACTCTTTTTAATAAATCATGGGAGAATGGTGTGGTACCTGAGGACTGGAGGAAGGTGGATGTGATTTCTCTTCACAAAAGTGGGACCAAGACAGAGGCAGGAAACTACAGACCTGTCAGTCTGACCTCTGTGGTAGGGAAAGTGATGGAGTCACTTCTGAAGGAAAGAATAGTTGAGTACCTAGAGGCCAGTGGAGCACAGGACCCAAGGCAGCATGGGTTCACAGCGGAAGGTCATGTCAGACGAATCTAATAGATTTCTTTGACTGGGTGACCAAAGTCGTAGACCAGGGAGGGGCTGTGGACATGGTCTACCTAGACTTTAGCAAGGCATCTGACACAGTCCCACACAAAAGATTAATAGTCAAATTAACCAGCCTGGGAGTAGGTCCCAGGGTGATAGCCTGGGTAAAACATTGGCTGCACAACAGGACACAGAAGGTAATTGTAAATGGAGTCCACTCTGAAGAAAGAGGGGTTACTAGTGGGGTACCGCAGGGTTCAGTACTGGGTCCAGTCCTTTTTAATGTCTTCATCAGTGACATTGCAGAGGGACTGGAAGGAAAAGTATGCCTTTTTGCAGATGACACAAAGATCTGCAACAGGGTTGATACACAAGGAGGCGTGGAAACGATGAAAAGGGACTTGGCAAGGTTGGAGGAATTGTCAGAAGTATGGCCGCTAGGATTCAATGCAAAGAAGTGCAAAATAATGCACCTGGGAAACAAGAACCCAGGGGAAGAATACACAATGGGTGGGGAGGTAGTAACAACAACAAAAAAGGAAAGAGACCTGGGGGTAATCATATCAGATGACCTTAAGGTTAGCAAGCAATGTGAGAAGGCAGTAGGGAGGGCTGGGGATATACTGGGATGTATAGGGAGAGGCATCAGCAGCAGAAAACAGGAAGTTGTTATCCCTCTGTACAGACAGTTGTGAGACCCCATCTGGAGTACTGTGTCCAGTTCTGGAGACCCCATCTCCGAAGGACATAGACAGGATAGAGGTAGTCCAGAGGAGGGCAACTAAATGGTGCAGGGTCTGCAAGAGAAGCCGTATGAGGAGAGACTAAAGGAGCTTAATATGTATACCCTTGAGGAAAGAAGGGAGAGGGGGACATGATAGAAACTTTTAAGTACTCGTGAATCAACAAAGTCCAAGAGGGTAGCATCTTTCAGAAAAGAGACTTGCAAGAACAAGGGACACAATTTAAAGATAGAAGGAGGCGGTTCAGGGGCAATGTGAGGAAGTATTATTTCACAGAGAGGGTAGTGGATGCATGGAACAGCCTTCCTGAGGAGGTTGTGGGGTCTAAAACTGGGAGAATTCAAGAATGCATGGGACAGACATAAGGTATTCTTGTGGGGGGGGGGTAGGAAGAAATAGGCTGTTGGTTAACTAGGATCTGTGGCCTATCCTGTAGGTAGGAAAATGGGCAGACTAGATGGGCCAAGCGGTCCTTATCTGCCGTCAAAGTCTATGTTTCTATGTTTCTATGTTTGTTGTACATCCTCTGTTCTTTCTAAACCCATGTTGCTTCTTATTCACTAACCCAATAATAGACATATTTTCCTCCAGCTTTATTTTCAAAAAGCTCTCAGCTATCTTACAAATAATAGAGGTCAAGCTGACCGGTCTATAATTTGTTGTTTCCATCCTATCCTCCTTCTTGAATAAGGGTATCACCAGGGCTTGCCTCCAGTCTCAAGGTATCTCTCCTGTTGCAAAAGAATTATTGAGAATCCTAACCAGAGGTGAGGCTACAAGCTCACCCAACTCCTTTATTAATCTGGGGGTGAGCTGTTCAGGGCCTGCTGATTTATGTGATTTTAAATTATTGATGAATTTCTGCACTATTAACAAGGTAATCTTAAGGTCAAGTTATTCACAAACATTGTGAATTTTAGCATGATTCATTCTAGCCTTATTTTCAAAGACCATCACAAAGTAATTATTTAAGAATTCAGCCATATCATTAGGTTAGTTATTTCCTACCCATTCACCTTAAGAGGTCCTACCTGATTATTATTATTATTTCCTTTTAGCCTATTCACATATGAGAAGTACCTCTTATTATTATCCCTTCGATTGCCCAAGCTAAATTCTATTTTGTTCCTTTTGAACCTTATAGGTTTTTTAACAATTTTATTATTCTATTATAATCTTTCATAGGTTTCATAGGTTTCTCAGAGCTTTTGAAGACCGTAGTCCATATGCTCGCCATGGCCTTATGTGTATCCAGATATGTTCTTGTTGATCAAAAATTGATCAATTTGTGTCTTAAATAATTCCATTGTTCTAGTGGTTATAATCTCAACTGGGAGCATATTCCAGATGTTTGCTACTCTCACTGTTAACCAATACTTCCTCCTCTTGTATTGTATCTATCAGGTTTAATCTGTAGGGAGTGGGCTGTGGTATTATAAGGTTGATCTCTCAATTCTAGATTGAGTTGTTCCCAGAGTGTGGTGTCATTTAATGCCCTATATATCAGACACAGATCCCCTCTTAATCTACAATACTCCAGCATGTAAAGGCCCAAGGATAACAGCCTCTGCTCATATTCCTGGCCCTGGAGCCCAGCTATGCTCTGTGTTGCTCTCCTTTGCACCCTCTCCAATGATCTTATGTCACCTCTATCCCCAGGGACCCAAAACTGGGCACAGTATTCTATATGAGGTTGCACTAGGGATGTGCACTGTGGTAAAAGAACTTCTTTTCTTTTACATTTAATATGTTTATTTATGCAATATTGTATACTACAAGCTTTTTTTATTATTTGATTATAATGCGGTCTAAAGCTAAGATTATTACATATCTTTACTCCAAGGTCTCTTTCCTTGGTAACAACCTTTAATGGCACATTGCCCAATGTGTATTGGTACAATTTATTTTTTATACCTATATGCATCACAGTGCATTTTGCCACATTAAATGTAGACCCTTGATTCTGTGCCCAGCCATCCAAATTTCTTAAAGTGGCCTACAAAGCATTTGCATCCTCTACATCTTTAATTACCTTACCTAATCTAGTATCGTCGGCAAATTTTGACAACCAAATATCAGGTGTAGAGCTCATAGTCCCGATATATATACTAAACAAGAATGGGCCAAGCACAGAGCCCAGAGGAACCCCGCTGGTCACATCTGTCCATCCAGAATACTCCACTTTTATACAGACCCTCTGCTGTCTACCCATAAGCCATTGCCTAATCCAATGGACAATATCAGAATGGATACCCAACATATTGAGTGCTTCAATCAATTTGTCATGTGGCACTTTGTCAAAGGCTTTGGTGAAATCCAGGAAGATCACATCCACTAAGCTCCCTTCATCCAAACCCCTATTTATCTTACCGTAGAACTCAAGAAGGTTTGTCAAGCATGATATGTCTTTTACAAAACCACAATCTTCTTTACTTTCTAATGTCCCCAACCTCTTCATATTTTGAAAAGCTTATTTTTCTTATTGATTAATTTCATCACCTTAGACGTGCACCATAATAGTTTTTTCCTTTTCTTACTGTATATTTTTTTATTTGGTACATATTTGTCTTCCAAGGATCTTAATTTGTTTTTAAAAATATTCCACATATCCTGTGTGTTTTTCCATCAAAATCAACTTCCCACTTCCATGTCTTCAATTCAAAAATCAGCCCTTTTGTAGTTTTTTACTGAAGTAGTACCTCTGGTTATATATACTTTATGATTTTTAATGATGAATTCAACTACATTATGGTCACTATTAAATAATCCTTCTCGTGTCCTTGTATTTGAAATTTTATCAGATCTGTTAGTTATAATCAAGTCCAAAATATTGTCCCCTCATGTTGATGTGAAAACCATTTACTGTAGGTCTGATGTAATAAGTGTATTGACAAACTGGTTGTTTCCTGTGGTTTTCTGTCCCCAATCTATTTCAGGGTAATTGAAATCCCCTGTAATCAAGATGTCACCCTTCTGAGCCATGAATTCAGTTTCATTTTCTATTCTCCTGTTTATGTCACTGCTAGAATTAGGGGCCCTGTAAAATACACCTACATATAACTTTTTCCCCGTATGCTCCTGAATCACTAACCATAATGATGCAAGTTCTGAATCCTCCAGAGTTTGAAGAACATAACCATGGATATATTTATTTAGAAAAATTGCAACACCTCCTCCATTTTTATTCATCCTGTTTTTTTCAAATAAAGTGTAACCATCAATGCTTTTATTCCACTCTACACTGTTTTCCCACTGTGTTTCTGTAATCACACATATATCAATGTGTTCTGCTGACATTGGGGCCTCTAGCTCATATTTCTTTACACTATTCAGGCTTCTTGCATTTAGGGTCCAAGCTTTCAAATCTGACAAGTTTTACCTTTTCAGAGCTCCCACAGTATTTTTGTAATTTTTGTTGTTACCATGGTTTATGTTCTTTTGATTAACCTGGGTACAATCCCCTCTCCCCTACCCTCTAGTTTAAAACTCTGTCTACTGATCTTTTTAGCATGAGTCCTAACTTACTACTACCTTTTTTACTAAGATGGAGACCATCCTTACAAAATCACAGTGGATTATTCACAAAAGACTCCCAATGGGTTATACACTCCAATCTCTCCCTAAGTGTCCATAGCCTTAACTAAGAATTAATTTCTTTCAGTTTGTTCATGTTAGAGCTATTCTCTCTGGGTACTGGTAGTATCTCTGAAACCATCACTTTGCAATTTAATTTATTTGCTCCTTCCCTTATTTTTTATATTCTTATTTCATTTCATCCATACTCTTACTCTTATTATTGTTTACTCCTGCATGAAGGATGATCATGGCATTCCCTTTCCTCTCTTTAATAATGTTCTGGAGCATGCCCCTAATGTCACCTATTCTGGCCCCTGAGAAGTTACTCATGGTAATATTTTCTTCACTTCCTTTTGAGGTATATCTGTCCAGATATTTTACTATAAATCCCCTAATATATATACTGTTTTCTGAATATTATTTGTGTTTTGGTGAATAGATGTTTTGTTTAATATGACAGATGCAGTATTCGTGCTACTCTCTCTAGAGTTATTTCCTAACGGATCTTTGCTACTATTTTCACTTAATGCTGAATTCTTTATTTTTCCTCCTTCATTAGTAGTTAGAGAAGATGCACTGCTCATAATAGGACACTTGTTCTCCTGTATGCCATTTTCTTGTGTATTAACCTCTCCAGCTGTAACTAATGTATCTGACTGTTGATCATGTTATTTATTTTTATTTAATTTTTATTTATTTAAACAGCAGTTTGGAAAACCTTTGAGCCATAGGCTCATTTACAAAGGTACCTTGTCACAGTAAGACAAACCAAAATACACAGTATAGCAGTACAACACATAAGTATAACAGTAAAATTAAGACATAGATACAAACAAGCTGGTACAGGTAGGATGGATGCAAACAATACCAGAGTTATGTCATCCTTAGCAGCTTAGTAATAAGCTTTGTCATATGTAATACTATATTGTCCATTTCCCCCAGTCCCTCACTAGCTCTGTCCTTAGAATTACTTTCACCGTCTACATCCAGTGTTATTAATGGTTCATAACTATTGTGTATATCCAGACTGAAACCCATAGCTCTTTGTCTCCCCTTTTTGTATTTTCTCTTCTCTGTGTCCATTCATCTTCATTGGTCCCCTATCTAGGCTGCTTCCTACTATCTCCATTAGCATTATCTATATAATCTGTCTCTTTCCTGCTTTCTGGTACACATTCTTGTAGCAGGAATTTCTGTTGAGCCATGATTACTTGCATTTCTAACTCCATGATTTTATTTTTTAGTTCTTTAATCAAGTTACATTCCTCACAGGAACGTACCGTTTGTTTGCTATGTTGATACTAACATTCCTACAGTGTATACATCTTAACCCAAGATGTCCCCTTTCCAGTTTTACTACGTTTGAATCCATTCTCAATCAATAGCAATGCTTCAGAGTGTACAGCCTGTCAATTCCCACTATTTTGTCTCTTACTGACTGGCTAGCATTACCTGCCTTCTTCCTCTCTTCCTCTGCTGACACTGCAGACACGGGCAGACACTCTCCTAGTTAAAAAAAATACAAAGTTATCCATTTTATTTACTTTCTTCTGATTAGAGATGTGGTGCATCCAGCACACTCATTGATTAATGCATTTCAGTTTTTTTAATGAATTCATATTAGAAGACTAATCCACACATAACTGGACCTTGTGATGAAAACATTCCAATTTATGCAGAATTTTACAGTCACACATTATTCACACACCCTTTGTTATGTGCCTAGACAGACACTCCACCATCTTTATGGGAGTTTTACAGTTCATGCTGCACACTATGAGGCTGTCAAAACACAAAAAATGCATTCACCAACATGGTTTGATGATATGGAGTGCACATGAAACCTAGTATGTAAACCATCACAGTAAAAGTAAAAAGAAAAATGTGTACTTTCTGAAACATCATTATTTATTAACACTTTATGAAATGCAATACAAAAAAAAACTCTACAATATCTTGCTTCTTGCTGACTTTCCCTGTCAGTGACATTGGTACTACATCCAATGGTAAATGTGAAAGTGCCATTCTCTTCATACTTGAAGCTATACACATCAAATGCATTAACAATTGCAGAAGTTACTAGCTTATGACATAGTTCAGACCCTACAAAGTACTGTTTAATGAGTGGCACAGTAACTCATCTTACTGTAGGGCTTTTTTTCCTTCTTTTTCCTCTCTACCTTGCAGACTGCAGTGTGGTACAATTCCTCCTCTGTCTGTCTCAGGGGTAGTTGCATCATCTGTGCCATGCACTGACTACTGCTCCACATTGAGAAACTGAAATGATCTTTAAAGATTACTTCAGAAAAAAATATTCTTCCACCAATGTCATACCTGTATGGGCATTGGAATGAGCATGATTTTTATTTTTTAAGCCACTAAATGATGTTGGTCTAGTCAGGTGGGGAGTGGGCAAATTGGGGTTTCATGTTCTGGTGGGGTCAGGTGTTGCATTACCTTATTAGTAAATGGAACAGCTGATGCATTTATGAGGCAGCAGTGAACTTCACAGGGAAGGGGTGGTTCTTCTATGTAGAGGGTGGCATGGTGTGAATATTGTACAGGAACAAGTTTGGATCTAATTGTAATAATTGGGCACAGTGGTTAGGGGCTTAGAAATAAATAAAAGTACCACTAAAACGGTATCAATATTGATTGGAATCCACAATATCTCTAAACCCAGTGTTTACTGATTACTTCAGAAAATTATTCTGCTGCTAATGTCAAACCTGTATTATGTCATACCTACGCCATCATCGCAATGAGCATGATTTTTTTTCTTTAAGCCAGTAACTGATATGGGTCTCGACGGGTGGGAGAAGTGGGGAAATAGGGGTTTCATTTTCTGGTGGGACAGAGTGTTAACCATTTCCCATCTCCTTTTTAACTACCACCTGACTACTTTTACTTTTCTTATCCTGGTTTAAGAGCACTGAAACTGTTCTGCACAAGTGGTATGTTTTCTCAGAGTCTGATTGCAAGCAGACGTGGAATTGGAAAAACATGATTTTTCAAATGTAAATAGCTTAAAAACTAAAAAAGTCCCTAACATCACCTCCCCCAAGGAAATCCTTCCCCATCACCCTGCATAACCCTACAAAATTTCACAGTTTAAGGATTTTTTGGTTTTTCTGTAGACAAGGTAAAAAATTAATTAAAAAAATATACCACTGAAGTCAATGGAAAAAACACAGCTGTTCCACACTTTAATATCTCTACAAATACTGAACAGATTTACATGAGATTTTCAGGGATTGTGCATTCCATCATGTACAACAAAGCCGTCATGTTTCATGTAAATCTATAAAACCATCTTTCTACAAGAAGCAAACAAAAGACTGAGTTTGACATAGAACTCAACAGCCACCCTGACTATAGGGGTGCTATCCCCAAAATCATTATAATTTAAAAACTGTAAACTATTTTTTCACCAAATCATCCAAAGGAACACCCTTGGCAAAGGCCCCATCATCCCAGAAAATTTCATGAAGAAATTTCATACTGTCTAGTCTGTAGATGAGAGGAAAAAATACCCAATGTTAAGTAAAAGGTAGATTTTTCCACTTTTTTGATGCTCTATATCATGAGAACCATTCAAGATGCCATTAAGAAACTGTTAACATCTTGAGACTCTAACAGCCTGACTATACATATCGAATTTAATGCTAATTTGTCAATGATGGCAATGTTATTAAGGTGCAAAAATTGGGTTTAACATTGAACTACCTATGCAACCCTGACTATAGGGGCACTACTGTGCCATTGCAATAATATATATATATATATATATATATATATATATATATATATATATATATATATATATATATTTATACAATAGGGGTGAGCTGATACACAGGACAATCAATCCATGTATCTTCACCCCAATGTGATAAAAGGAAGATGACATGTACAGTGTGAAAATTCCAGGCATTTATACTCACAATGTACATATCATTGGCATTTATCCATAGAGTCACTTCCCCCCATTCATCACACCGCTGAATGGTTCCATGTCAAATGTGTAAATCTATAAGAGTGAATGCAATATGGGTGACTCTTTTACAGCACCTGTCATTTGGGTGACTGCAAACTACAGTGCAGCACATTTCAGCGAGTGCACAAAACTAGCAGCAGCAAATCCAGACTCTCGGAGTAGTCGTCATGAGCAGCAGCACCAGATCCCTCCATCCTTCCCTCTCCATTTCTACTCCTGGATATTCCTCTTCTCACCTTCTCCTCCTCCAGCTCAGGTACAGCAGCAGACTGTGATGCAGCTAAACAAAGGCAGGTGTGTGGTGCCATCTAGAGCAGTAGCATTTCAGGCACCCACCCTGGGTACATCCTATCAACAGTGCAGGTATGTGTTTAAGTAGAGGGGCTTCCCACCCCTGCACCCCCGAAGTGCTGCACCCTCAAACCCCCCTATCTTTAGGATTCTAACACCATGCTGCACATGGACACAGGGGGTAGGCTAAATCAGTGATTGCCCTAATGTCTAATCATTCTTTCTGTGCATTCACTATTGTTGTACAGTTGCTCAAATGCATATCACTCTTTTAAAGTTGTTCAGTTAACATCGCTCATATTCCATTGCTCATTTGATGTACTACCACTGAACCAAACAAAAAGACAAGTAAGTCAAAAACAAAATACCAGAGCCCTATTGTATGAATGGGACACACGATGTCCTGATGTGTGATTCCCTATATATCACAACTCATGGACAGTGACCTCAGAAACCCTCACTCATAACTCTGCTATTCTCTGTCACTCATGAGCCGAGGTCACTGTCCACTCATTGTGATACCTACTGTAGTATATCACACACCAGGACATTGCTTATCTCTGTATGTATATGTGTGTGTGTGTGTGTGTGTGTATATAAATTGCAAAAAACTTTGTTAATTCATCAGTTAGGGTTGAAGCAACAAGGTATGGAAATGAGGCATTGGGGTTGAGCCCCTAACACCCCCTCCCTACCACCTCCCCATCCTCCACACACCAATAGGTCTAACTCTCACCCTATTCTCCTATACTGTACCATGTCAGCCTGTTTACACATGGAATGGGGTAAGAGTTAGGCCTAATGACTCCATGGCACACCCGATGCCTGTTGGTGTGTGGAAGATGGGTGGGGTGGGTGGGATGGTAGGGTGGGGTTAGGGACTCAACCCTAATGCCTCATTTCCATATGTTGTCTCTTCAACCCCAACTGATGCATTAACAAAGTTTTTTGCAATATATATATATATACAGTATATATATATATATATATATATATATATATATATATACACACACACACACATATATTTATACAATAGGAGTAGGAGCTAGCAGAGTGTGATATCTGAAGTTATTTTCACCGGAGTGTGACAAATGAAGCTGGTGTCAGCATCATTTAGCTCAGCTCTCCCACCTGTAACACTATGACCCTGCATGAAGAACATCTGAAAAGCAAGTTGCACTTCCCTGCTGCCTACTTAGAGGAAATTCCTGTATGCTTCAATGACCCCACCATTAGCGCTTCACATAAAATATCATTTAAGCTAAGTGCACATTTCCCAGACTCACCCACATGTTTTTTAAATAAAGTATGTTGACACTCATCTCATGATTTTTTTTTGTCTTACAAGACATCAGTACCAAACAGCTTTGGCCAAAACACAGACAGTCATTTTGTCACACTTCGACTCTGAGTGACATTGGACTGAACTACAGATCACACATATTTCCAAAGCTAAGCCTTTATTTTGTACTTTACTTTATTGACATGCGAAAACATTCAAAACGTTTTCTTTTCAAACTATTATTATTTAAAATGATATTTACTGTGAAACTATATACTTCTTGCTCTCACGAAAAAAAAGTGGACAGTGTCACGGAAAGCGAAAGCTCCTCGCACAAGCGAAACTGCTCCCTTACCTATAGTTGCCAACCAGCTTCTCACGGACTTCTAAAAAATAAATAAAATGTATACCAAGCACAAATAAAAAGTGTTACACACAGCAGCATTCCAAAAAATTAAATAAAACACAAAACATGTTAAAATTTATGAAAAAATAGAAATCAAACACAGTCTCTACACTCCAGTTCTGGACATGTCCCACCTCCCAAAACATATAATCCAATCACTCATCAGACTCAGACACACATCAACCAATTACCACTCAGTCAAAGAAACAACCACCAATCGCACAACACATACAAGCTTCATTCATACGCATTCACTCACAGCAACAGCTCAAAGCAACAGAAAGGCAAAAGATAAAACAAATACAAATGAAAGCCCCCACACCTATTGTATGACTCACACACATGATGTACAGATCATGTGATATGGAAAATATTCTCAGTCTTGCATCGTGAGCTCTGGATACTATCACTCGTGCCTTCAGCACTAGTGAGTATCCAGAGCTCACTCTGCAGGAGTGAGAATATTTCCCATATTACACTCCTGCCCATCATGTACCCCATATCTATATATCTATCTATCTATATATATATATATATATTCATTTGCAAAAACTCCATTAGTGCATCAGTTAGGGTGATTTCCAAAAGAGTGGAATGCGGTGTTAGGGTTCAAAAACCAAACTCTGCATTCCTGCCTCCCCCCCCACACACACACACATGCACACACACATACACATACAAGTAGGGGAAGGACCAAGGCAACACAACCAATCAGAGACAACCAGCAGCAGTAACAGAAATAACATACAGCTCTCTAAATGTACTACAAGACACATCCATCATCATGGTCCAGCAACTGTATGAGTTCTGCTGCCATCCAAGTGCCTTGGGGGTATACAGGCATGCTGGGCAACCATGGGTGATGGACTGCAGTAAGCATTTGTGTGTTACAAATTAAGCTAACCATCATATGTTGCTAATAAGTATGTGTAGGTAATGCAACAGTATAACAACATGTGATGGCCCAAGACAATTTGATTATGTCAGGGTAACATCAGGAGGCATTAACATACAGTAAAGGATGGTGAAAATACTGTCTGATATAATCCTGTCATAACTACATAAGTGGCAGCATGGGGCCAAAACTATTTGTTTATGTCAGGATAACATCAGAAGGCATTAACATACACTAAAAGTTGGTAAAAATGCTGTCTGATATTATCTGGTCATAACTAGATAACTAAGAGCATGGGACCAAGACTATTTGGTTATGTCAGGGTAACATCAGGAGGCAATACCATACTTGGAAGGGTGGTAAAAATCCTTTCTGATATTATCCAGTCATAACTACATCAGTGTGTGTGTGTGGGGAGGGGGAGGGGGGAATGTGGAGTTAAGTTTTTGAACCCTAACACTGCATTTCCACTCTTTTTGTCACTGTGGAAACAACCCTCACTGATGCAGTAATGGAGTTTTTTGCAATGAATTCCCCTTCTTTTTGAAAAAGTGTAATATAAGTAGTAAATGGTATGTGTTGGTGGGAGAGTGGGGCCCCCCCACCAAGCTGTCCATTTCTTCATAATGATATGTGTCTGTAGGAGTATGGACTCTCCAGGCCCTGCACGCCCAGTTACACGTAAGTATGGAGCCATGCAGCAGCCATATAAGGCAAGGAGCCGTTGGAGCAGTAATTTGGCAATATCTCGGGAACTGTAGCAGGTAGAAAAAAATGTCAAGTATTGTTGTAACAATGACAGTGAGTAGATCTCGCAACATAAAAGTCAACTGAATCTGTATCTCACATCATTTCTCAGATATAGGCACTGAAATGTATTGAGAAGGCACCCTTTGAGCCCTTGGAATATGTTTTTGTCAATACCTCTGTAACCGTAGAAAGTAGGGAAAAAAATCAACTTCAGGAGTCATCTACTACTTCCAAACTTGTTTCAGCAGGTTAGTTCACCTAAAGGTGAAACAAGCTGCCAGTAGAGAAAACTCTGTATCTCACTTCCTTTTTGAGATACGGGTGCCAAAAGACATGACAGATGCCACAGTGTTATCCTACAGGAAATTGCTCTGCTTTGGAATGCTGTAACTTTGGTCCCCTTGAATGTTTTGGCACCAAACCACCAAAAGGCATATCTGTGGGACCAGGGCTTGTCACCCTGCAAATTTCAGCCCAAAAGGACCCAACCATTTGGTTGCAGGAGGGTGCAAAAGATTTGCAGTTATTTTGACTTACTTTCACAAAATACTTTCGCAAATCCTGAAAGTTTTGCAAAACAAATCATGAAACTTTTGCATTTGTGAAAGTATTTTGCAAAAGTATTTTTTTTTTAAATTGAAAAATGCATTTCTGGGGGGTTTAACCCCCCCAAAAAAGATATGGCTAGCATCCCCAGGACTCAGCTAGGTAAACACAGCAATCAGTGTTTACCTAGAGGGTTGCAATTTTAAATGCCAGGCATTTTTCTGTGTCACTAACTGAAAACAAGATGGCCGAATCATGAAGGTAAAAGGACCATTTGCGAAAGTAAAAACGGCCATTTGTGAAAGTTTCATGATTTCTGCTAACTTTTCCCTTGGACTATAATGGAAAATTAGTTTTTTGAATAACTTTTGAATGGTTTAATATTTTTTCACCAAATCTTTGAAAGGCACATTGGTGACCAAGACTGCATCTTCCCTGAAGATTTCGGATTAAACGGACAAACCATACGGGCTGTGGGTGCAAGCAAAGAAACGTGCAAAAAGTCCATTTTTTGCCATTTTATTTTGCATTCTGTAGCTCCACAACCATACATCTGACCATAACGCAACTTGCCAGATCCAGAGATCTATGGTATCAGACTACGTATGCAAAGTTTCTGGCAAAGCCATCATACGGTGGCAAAGTTATTATGGTGCAATATTTGAGGTTAACATTAAAGCGCTTACTCAACCCTAACTACATATACTGTGCATATATATATATATATATATATATATATATATATATATATATATGTATATATGTATATTTCTCTCCCCCACTTGTACTTAGCTGAACCAGCGGGGCACCTAGGGGACTCTCACTGGAATGTGCATACTAACTTGTGGAAAAACTTAAACTGCATATTATTTTAATCTGTATTTCTGCAGCCCAAACTGCTCTCAAGCTGCTACGATTATTTATTTATTTATTTAAGACCTTAACCAGAAAAGCATGCTGAGCAGACATCCGCTCGATTCCAGATGCGACCTGGGGGATGAATCCCAACATAGATAATACAATAAGGAGGCAGTATAGCACGGTGGTCTGGGGCTCTGAACTGCAGATCTGGTGACATCCAGCAGACCAGACCTGGGTTTGAATCCCACAGCTTCCACTTGCATACTGTGTGACCCTGAGCAAGTCACTTAACCTCCTTGTGCTCCCAGGTTGCTCCTGTAAAAAAGCTTAGTGTGCTATACCTGGTTAAATCAACTAAATAAATAAAAACATTGTAGCAAATAAAATTCATGCAGGTTTGCACTTGAGATGCCCGTAGTTGGCTGAAGAGAATAGGGTGTTCGGGGCGGGCGTACAAGAGGTTGATCAATAGCGACATATTATAATGCTTTGGGGTATAAATGCCATGTTGAAATACAGGCTAGAAACATGTACAGCTGGTGGTAAAGTGGGTGCTGAAGAGGTGATTGAAGTGCTGGGAGCTTGTGGTGTGTCTGATTGTAGCGGGCAATGCATTCCACTGTGTGGGTATGTGGCATTGGAAGGCAGATTGACCTTTAGACAAGCCCATGAAAGGGACATGGAGGAGCCTGGAGTCCGTACTTCTGAGTTTGTAGGTTGGTATAGCTGTGCTGAGAGAGCAGATGTGAGGTATAGGGAAAGGGACTGAGACCAGAACTTGGCAGCAGTCTTTACAGAGTGAATCTGTCTGCGAGCCTGGATAGAGGGCAGGGCTAGGGAGCTGTAAAGGTCGCAGTGGTGAGTCAATTTTGGACAGTCCAGAATGAATCAGCAGAAGGAGTGGAAGAATGTATCCAAGCTGGCTAGGGAGGAGGGGGGAGCAGTACCATAGACTGCATCACCATAGTCTAATAATGGGAGAATCATCTTGAGAACAATTTCCTTCTGTGTCAGTGTGGGGATACTACCCTTGTTGTGGTATAAGGCGCCAAGTTTAGGGAGCAGTTTTTTGTGGATGGAGTTAATGTGTGTGGTGAAATCAAGGTGCTGGTCAAGCCAGACACCTAGGTATCTGGAAGAGGTGCAGATGTCCAGAGGGGACCTCTCCAAGGATTAGAATGAGGGGCAAGTAGCTAGGCGGGAGAGTTTTGCCTGTGATCCGAAGGTTAGCGAGACAGTTTTCTTTGAGTTTAGGCATAGCTGGTTGGAACGGAACCAGTGCTGGACTGCATTGAAATCTTTCTGGAGTACGTCGGCCATTTCCCCGGGGGAGGGGCCTGCAGCATACAGAACTGTGTTGTCTGCAAACATGTGGATGAATTTTGGCAGACTGATGGGAGATCATTTAGGAATATGGAGAAGAGTAGCGGTCCCAGGACTGAATCTTGGGGAACTCTGGCAGTAACTGGCTGAGGACTAGAGCAGTGGGTGCCGATTTTTACTGATTGACATCTACCTACCAGGTAGGCATGAAACCAGCTGGAGGCCAAGTAGGAGAGACCAGCAGTTTTTAGCTTGGATAGAAGCAATGAGTGGGAGACGGTGTCGAAGGCTTTGGCTAAGTTGATAAAAATGGCTGAGGTGACAAGCTTTTTGTCCATGCTGGTGAGTATGTCATTTGTGAGCCTTAGCAGGGAGGTGATAGTAGAGTGTGATTTGCGAAAGCCTGATTGTTAGGGGTGAAGAAGGAGGATGCATCTAGATAGGAGGTGAGTTGGGCAAGAACTAGACATTCCTGCAGTTTGGCCAGGATAGGTAGGAGACAGATTGGGTGGTAGTTACCCGGCAATGAGGGGTCTCCACCTTTATGGAGGGGATGACAGTTACTTGTTTCCATTCAGCTGGTATTATGGCAAGTGAGAAGGAGAGTTTGAAAAGGTCTTCCAGTGGGGCGTCTATGGCGGGGGCAGACAAGTATAGCATTTTTGCGTCCAGGCCTGTAGGGTAACAACCTTTGTTCAGGTTAAGGGCCCCCAGTAACTGTAGTATTTCAGTCAAGGAAACCGGATGAAAAGAGAAACTGAAGGCTTGGCTGGATGGCTCCGGAACCAGGGATGTACTCGATGTGGGTTGGTTCTGGAGAGCAGTTAGCAGGGATTCCGCGCAGCTGGTGAAGAAGGTATTAAATGTATTGGCAACTTCACCAGGGTCAGTGACGGTAGCACCCTGGATGGTTAGGGTCAGAGTCGGTGGTTGGACTGTGGAGGGGAGGAGGGACTTGATTGTTTTCCAGAAGTTTGTTGGGAGGTTCAGATTTGCATTGAAAACCGTCAATAAGTAGTTCTTTTTGGCCTGACGTATAAGTTTGGTGCAGGAGTTGTGAAGGCACAGTAGCTTTGGAGGGACGATTTGGTGCCGGTTTTCTTGTGAGTTTTCCATGTCTGGTCCCTGGAGTGGCAATGACTAATGATGGCGCCAGAGACCCAAGGGATGTGGGCACCTCTGATGCTATTTTTTCTCAGGGGGGCATGTGAGTCCCACACTGTAAGGAATCTTGCCTTGAAGGATTCGAGTGTGGAGTCAATAGAGAGCACCTTCAGGATGAAGGACCAGTCTTCATGAGCTAGGTCATGCAGTAGAGATGCTAAATCTAGAGTCCTATATGACCTTGTGAGCAGTGTCCTTGGAGGGGGTGCTGAGGGCCTGTGCACTTTCCTGACCATGTAGGTCATGTGGTGGTCACTTAGTGAGTCTGGAAGAAGACCAGCATTAATAATCCTGTGTGGGTGGCTGGTAAGTGCCCAGTCTAGGAGGGAGTGGTTCTGCATTTTATGGTTTAGGCGGGAGGGGTGAGAGAGTAGCTGGGTGAAGTTTAGAGCATTTATTTTGGTTCTCAGCTTGGCATTGTCTTTTGCAAGGCAGTTGAAATTGAAGTCACCTTGGATGTGGAGCTCTCCATTGGAGGCAGATGACTTTAAGGTGTTCAAATGGTCTATGATGTTAGGCGGGGGGGGGGGTCCCAGGGGCACAATAGGAGCAAGCAACATATACTGGGTTGGAGTAAGGGAGTGATAGTTTAATTAGTAGTGAGTCTATTTCTGGCAAGAGTGTGGGGGGTTTGAACCAAGGTGTACTGTAGCCTGGTAGAGATAAACATAGCAATGTCACCGCCTTTTTTCTTGCCCTGTTGAGCATACCTAATAATCGAGTAGCCAGGGATGGAGAACTCAAAGTCTCCATAGTGGGGTTTTAGCCAGGTTTCTGTAATGATAAGGACATCTGGACATAGTGAAAGGACAATAGGTTGCAGCGTGGTGATTTTGTTTACTATGCTGCAGATATTGAGGTGCAGGAGTCTAAGGCCTCTGGGGAGAGGAAGTGGACCGGAGGTGTTGGGAGTGATGGGTCCTGGGTTGGATTCGATATCCCCTGCTAGGAGGAGGAGCAGCGCAATAAATTGTTTGGATTTGTACCAGTAAGATTTTGGACTAGTGGAGGGGGTGGGTAAATGAGGGCTTGGCAGAGTGCTGCATGGTGCTGTGAAACAGAGGACCATTTGCCCTGAGTGAAAGGAGGGTGGAAGAATGGTAACACTACAATCCCAGGTGTGCAAGTGGTCAGAGGGCAACTGATGAGGGGGGTTGGCACCTTTGTGCACCTCCTTTGTGCACTGGAAACTATGGTATCTCTTCCTCACTGCTCTGCTACTTTCCGGTGATGAGACAAATCCAGGTCCTAGCTCCCTCTACTCCCATGCAGACTTTTTGAATTGCAACTTGAAAGGACTACGCATTGCTCATCACAACATTAGAAGCCTTCTGCAAAACCAGCTGGAGCTTGAGGTGTGGGTCACCCTGCACAAGCCAGTCCTATTTTGTCTGTCAGAGACCAGGCTGAAACCTACAGTCGCTGACTCCTCCTGCCTATTAGTTACTTACAACCTTATCCAGAGAGACAGAACCTCTTCTAAAAAGGGGGGTGGTGTTGCTATCTATTATAAAGAGAATTTAAATCTCTCTGTTCTCTCTACACCTGACCTCCCCACTGCAATTCACTACATGCGACACTTTCCTGGGGTACAAAAAGACTGCATATTTTATGTGCCTATAACCATCCCAGCAGTGGCCTCACTGGTCTCATGGAATTACTTGAACAGTTTTAAATAATTAATTTGTGACCTTTGCTTAAACATCTGTTAAATTGGACCCAAGCTGCTCATTTTATTTTAAATTGTTGTTTTTTCTTCAGCCCAAACTGCTCCGCTAATTAATTTGTGACCCTTGCTTTCAGTTAAAATTGTAGTTTTCTTCAGCCCAAAGTGCCTCTGACTCTTACCCTCCCTTTCTTTCACCTCCTCCCCTTTCAGAGAAACAAAGGGCTCTTACCTCTTAAGATTGACCCTCTCTCTCTCCTCTCTCCTCTCTTCCCTCCAGATTTGCTCCGGTTTTGGGAACGCCCCCCCCCAGCGAGCGGACTGATGGTCGTGAGGGCCAGCCTGCTAAAGCCCTCCCTCCAGCTTTTCAACTGATTCTCCAAAGGTGAGTGCCACGAACTTCCTCAGCCACTTGCAGCTGCTGCATTTTCTGAACTGAGGAGGCCCCGCCGACATTGTGGGTCAGCTCCCCACAGCCCCCACCACCACCCTTGGTCAACTCTCCCTTATATAGGGCTAGGGCAGAGTGTAGAAACACCCCAAGTGTAGAACCAATCATCTCACTTCTCCACTTGCAGATTATAGCATTTAGCCACTTGAGGCAGCACTGCTAAATTTCTTGCAATCATTTGCTTCCCCTTTTGTATTTCGCATACCTCAATCTCTCAGAGTAACTGTATCTCTGTGCCACTACAGGCCTGTGTCTCCCCACTTTCTCACCCCTGGCATCCTTACCATTAAGTGTGCAAAATAATAACGTATACTCGGAAGTGTCACCCATACTGGCAGTGAGCTGGTCTCTCACTATTAAGCTGTACAGGCTTTTCACACTCTCACTCCTTGCAAATCATCCTCATCTAAACCTCTCTTCTGCTTTACTTATCTGGTTCCCACTGTGACCTATTGTATTACCATGACCCCCTCTACCTTTCTCTTTCTACTTATCACACTCCTCCTGCTTAGTACCCTCTCCGGGACTACCTTTAACCCCCACTATAACGTAAGTGATCGTTATACATCACATAGTGACTTCTACATCTCAGACCTCCTTGTTCTGGATGTAATGAGGGTGGATCCCACCACTCTTCTTCTCTATAGGGGTCTCATCTACATTGCCTCGTTGGTTTCTCTAACACACTGTGATGGCCCACTACACTATACCTCCTTTGTGCACCGGAAACTATGGTATCTCTTCCTCACTGCTCTGCTACTTTCTGGAGATGTTGAGACAAATCCAGGTCCTAGCTCCCCCTACTCCCATGCAGACTTTTTGAATTGCAACTTGAAAGGACTATGCATTGCTCATCACAACATTAGGAGCCTTCTGTATAACCAGCTGGAGCTTGAGGTGTGGGTCACCCTGTACAAGCCAGACCTACTTTGTCTATCAGAGACCTGGCTGAAACCTACAGTCACTGACTCCTCCTGCCTATTAGCTACTTACAACCTTATCCAGAGAGATAGAACCTCTTCCAAAAAGGGGGGTGGTGTTGCTATCTATTATAAAGAGAATTTAAATCTCTCTGTTCTCCCTATACCTGAACTCCCCACTGCAATTCACTACATGAGACACTTTCCTGGGACACAAAAAGACTGCATATTGTATGTGCCTATAGCCCCCCCCCAGCAGTGGCCTCACTGGTCTCATGGAATTACTTGAACAGTCATCTCTATTGGCTGGGTCAAACAAAGTGATTATTATGGGTGATATAAACTTAAACTGGCTGGGAAATAGCCAAACCAACTTTCAATCCCAAATCATGCTACATAAGCTACATCAGCTAATTACTGAACCCACCAGGACAGCTATGCACACACATTCTAGCACCATAATTGACTGGGCCCTAATTAATCTGCCTGAACACATACATACTGCTGGCATACTTGCTGATGCACTCACTGACCATTCCCCTATTTTCTGTCTGTGGTCTCCGGCCCCTTCAAACCCTACACCGCCCCCAAAGTATATCACATTTAGGAGCTTTTCAAGTTTTGATCCAGTACACTTTCTAAATGATGTCTCTCAAATTGACTGGAACAAAATATATAGAGCTAATGATGCCCAAACTGCCCTAGACTTCTTCCTTAATGAATTCCTGACTCTCCAGGATATCCATACCCCGTACTCTACACATAGAGTGAAAGGAAGACAAATGAGATGGTTAAAAAAGGACCTCCTTTCCAAACTTAAAACAAGAGACATGAGCTGGAAACACTTTAAACTCTCAGGTCTTCCAGCTGACTTTGACCTCTATAGGGCACAGCATAAAGAATGTAAAAAGCATACACGATTTGCTAAAAGCAAATACTGCAAGAGTCTTCTCACTGATGCAACAGGAGCACCTAGAAAATTCTGAACACACGTTAGGTCCTTCCTGGGGTCTACCCAGTCCCCTACTCCAAATAACATGATCTTAGATGGGATCCACTGTAATGATCTGTGGACAATTGCTAATTGCTTCAACAAACAATTTTCTGACCTGACCAAATACACCTCAGCCTTCCCCACTACGCAACCTTTAAGCATACACACTGAGCTACACACGGATACATCAAAACTATTTTTTCACTTCAAAGCCATCATCAAATCTGAGATACTAAAACTCCTAAACACTATCTGAGACAACACTAGTACTGGCTCTGATGGTATTGAAATTAGACTCTTGAAGATAGCAGCATCATTTATAGTCTCTCCTCTTGCCCATATTTTTACTTTATCCCCTCTATCACAGCTGTGTTCCTGATATCTGGAAAACTGCCAGAATCACTCCAGTATTCAAGAAAGATGACTCAAAAGATCCTTCCAACTATAGACCCATTGCTACATTATTTGTTTTTGGCAAAATTCTTGATAAGCTTGTTGCTACTCAAACCACTGCTTTTCTTCACAAAAACAATCTTCTCTCTCCTGCCCAACATGGTTTCATAAGGGCCATAGCACCATCACGGCCCTGCTCAAATTCACCACTGACACCCTGTCTGCCATGGATGCAGGCCTTCTTACCGGGTCAGTTTTTATAGATATGAGGAAAGCATTTGATCTTGTTGACCACCCTATTCCCCTTGCAACATCAAAGTCTATGGGTTTCTCGATGGGTGTTGTGGCCTGGTTCAGTAGTTATTTGTTAAACCATGCCCAATGTGTGAAATACAGTTCCACCCTCTTGGACCAGGCTATTATAAACATTGGGGTACTCCAGGGTTCAATTTTAGGGCCCCTTCTCTATATTCATCAACAGCATCACCTCGGATCTCACCTCCTTTTCGTCCCTCTTGTATGTGGATTATATTGTCCTATATGCTAGCTTCAAAAACTTGTCTGACATAAACTTGTCCCTCACATCTTTCCTCCTGAAAACTCAAACCTGGCTATTCAACTAGAAACTGGTCCTCAATGTAGCCAAAACCCAAGCAATGCTGTTTGGGTCTACTACTAAACTAAAATCCTGCAAACATAGCCTCTCAGTCACCTGCCCTGGCTCCCCTCCCATGAATACAGTCACCTCTTTCAAATACCTTGGGGTTGTCCTTGATCAGTCTCTTAGCTTTGATTTCCATAACAAAACCACTTCTAAATTAGTAAACTCAAAGCTAGGCAGTGCCTATAGAGCTAGTTACACACTTACCCTATCTGCCAGGCTAGCTGTTGCCCGCAGCATCCTCTTACCAGCCCTGACCTATGAAGTCATGATATATGCGGCCATACCTAAGTCATCATTGCTTGTATGGGACACCACCTACAATAATATTTATTGTTATGCCTCCTTCTCCCCTAGGCTTGAACATCACTGTAAACTCTATTCAGGCCTTAAATGGCTGTCACCTGCTGTGCTGCGATTCTACTCAGTTGGCTCCCTAGTGGACAATGTTACTAGAGCTCAATCTCCTGATAGTCTTGCAAGGCTACTGTCCCCTCAAACACCTTCCTGTGGTCTACGCTTGACTGATAAGTTCCTGCTGCAGGTGCCAAGGTGTAAAACTTAAAGGGCTCCCATGCTTTCTCCCACTATGCCCCACAGCGATGGAATGCCCTACCATCAGCTCTTCACAAAGAACTATCCCATGTGCTCCTTAAAAAAGAGCTCCATGCCAGTCTATTTGCTTCAAATCCCTGCACCTGTTTTAACCCCCCTTGATCTCTCTCTCTCTCTCTCTCTCTGCCTACCTCATATGCCTGCAGTGTTCCTTAATGACTAATCTGTCTCTCTTTCCTCCTCCCCCAACTCGAATGGTTGTTTTCTCATCCCTACCCATATCACTCCCTATTGATATGTCCAGTGAAATGCCTTAACCCTTTTTATCTCTCACTGGATGGCAGCGTTTTTCCACCACAATATGCCTCATAAGAATTGACTGGTTTTCCTGCCTCACTTCTAATGCACAATAAACTGTATTAGCTTAAGCTTTGCACTTACTATGCACTCACTAGATTACTGTAACTGTTACCTAGCTCTCCTTTATGTTAGATAGCTGATCATGGTTTTATTTTGTTTACTCTGCCCTATAAATTTCTCTTATCTTTACCATGCATACTTTCTCAGCCAATTTATAATCCCCTTGTTTTTCATGTATTTCTCCTATATTGTCCACACAGTACTTGTAATGATGTTGTGTTTTTTTCCTTCTCTTGTTGTAATCCTCCCAGCTCGGACTGTAAATAGTCATCTTTATGACTAGCTCACCTACCTGGTAAACAAAAACACATAAATCAAATAAATATATATATATATATATATATATATATATACACACACACATACATATCTTCATTGCAAGACTGCAGACATAAGACAATTCTTGTGGGGGGTAGGAAGAAATAGGCTGTTTGTTAACTAGGATCTGCAGCTTATCCAGTAGGTAGGGAAATGGGCAGGCTACGTGAGCCAAGTGGTGCTTATCTGCCATCAAAGTCTATGTTTCTATGTTTGAGAAACTCCATTTTAATGAAGCAGTTAGGGTTGATTCCACACCATCAAAAGTCTGGAAATTTGATGTTAGGGTTACTACCCCTACCACCCCACCCTCCACACACCAACAGGCATCAGGATGTTGGTTGAGGCCATCATGCTTAACTCCCATCCTATTCTATGTGAAAACAAGCTGAGATGGTAGAGTATAAAAGAACTGGGTGATAGTTAGGCCTAATGACCCCAATGCACACCCCAACACCTGTTGGTGTGGAGGGTAGGGTGGTAGGGTTGGTAACCCTAATATCGAATTTCCAGACTTTGGTTGGTGTGGAATCAACCCTAACTGCTGCATTAAATCAGAGTTTTTTTGCAATGAATTTCCTTTTGAGAAAGTGTAATGTTACTTATATCCATACTGTATGTGGGAGCTCAGGCCCTCTAAGCCCTGCACTCCCACCTACCCATAAGGCTAGAGACATAGCACATTAGGGCCCTGTGCTCCCAGTTTTGCATGATGGTATCCATGTGTGGGAGCATGAGCCCTCTGGGAGCAGGGCAGAGGCAGGAAACTATAGACCAGTTAGTTTGACTTCAGTGGTAGGGAAAATTATGGAATCACTTCTGAAGGAAAGAATTGTTGAGTACCTAGAGGCCAGTGGGGCACAGGATCCAAGGCAGCATGGTTTCACAAAAGGAAGGTTATGTCAGATGAACCTAATAGAGTTATTTGACTGGGTGACCAAAGTAATTGACCAGAGAGGTGCTGTGGATATGGCCTACCTAGATTTTAGTAAGGCATGTGACACAGTCTCTCACAAAAGATTAATATACAAGTTAGCCAGCCTTGGAGTGGGACCCAAGGTGGTAGCCTGGATAAAAAACTGGCTAGACAACAGGATGCAAAGGCTAATAGTAAACGGAGTCCACAGTGAAGAAAGGAGGGTAACTAGTGGTGTACCATAGGGTTCGGTACTGGGACCGGTCTTCTTTAATGTCTTTATAAGTGACATTGGAGAACACCTGGAAGGAAAGGTATGTCTCTTTGCAGATCAAATATGTGGCAGCACAGATTCAATGCAAAGAAGTGCAAGGTAATGCATCTGGGAAACAAAAACCCGGGGAAGAGTACACGGGGGGGGTGAGTTAATAACAACAAAAATCGAAAGAGACCTAGGAGTAATTATATCAGATGACCTAAAGGTGGGCAAGCAATGTGAGAAGGCAGTAAGGGACCTTCATTTTAGGGTAAAAAACACCCACACAAAAAAAGTTAGTGTGTTTGTCTGAGTTAGCTGAAATGAATGGTTATCTGAAGCAGTTATCTGGGTGTAAATTTCAGGTGGCTGAAGGGGATTGTTATCTGTGCAATTTAATTACATGTAGAAAGATCTGTTAAGTAGGGGAGTGGCTTAGCTAGAAGGAAGCTAGATTTAAACACTGCCCTAGATTGATTCTCCTAGAGACTTGGCAGAGAATACCAGGAGGAAGGAGTGCTGTGTGACTGAACTTCTCTAGTGGGACTATATTGCCCTCCTTCCCTCCCCTCCACCCTTCCATCCAAAGCTAGTTCTACTTTTATAGGCACAGGATTTGACTGACAACAAGAACTTCCTGTTTGGGAGCAGGAAGTGAGTGATTGCAGAGCCACCAAAGACTCACCATCCTAGAAGGGCAAGAGTAGCTCTCTGCCCCCACCCACTGGAGGTCTGCCTCTGAGCAAGTAAGGAGTCTACTGAAAAATATAGGATCTTCTTGTCTCAGAACAGGACGATCAGGTGCTTAAAGGGCACAGAGGCAGTAAGTAAGTAGGGAGGGAAGAAAAAGAAAAAAAAGGAAAGAGTAAGGATTCCAAACAACAGTGATGGAGCCAGAATTAAGACATGATGGGAATGGTGCAGTGCAATGGCTGTGGAGCAGCAGTCTTCCAGGAGACGTTCTGGAGGATGCGGTGTTGTCCCATCTGCAGGCACTTCTCTGGGCTGAGAGAGAAGTTTACTCATCTCCAGGCTGAGTTGGCCAGGATTTGTGGGACCTCCTCTTCCTTCCAGGGACCACCAGGGCCACTTCCATTGCCTCAGAGGTTGCCAAGAAAGAGGAGTGGTTGGAACACAGTGGGCTCGGGGAGGGTGAGGGTGGTGGAACAGAGGTGCATCCCTCCAGTTGTACCTCTCCACAATTCCTATGCCATTCTGACAAAGTGTGGTTCCTCTATGGAGGCACCCACAGTGGAGACCAAGGAGTATGAGGGGAACCTCCACAAGGGAGACCCACAGGAGGGTGACATGGGACCCCACAGGGGAAGAAAACAACTCCTGGTAGGGGACTCCATTGTTAGGAAGGTAGAGCTGGGGGAGGAAGGGGAGAGGGAGGTAAGGTGCCTGCCTGGTGTCATGCCTTGGAGGAACATGGAATGAATCCTCAGGATCACCAGAGCAGCTGCACAGGGGAGGGAGCTGGATGTCATTGTCCACCTAGGGACAAATTACCAGGATAAGAAAGGGATCACAGCAGTGCAGGAAGAGTTTGTGGAGTTGGGGAGGGGCCTTAGACAAGTAGCACACACAGTAACCTTCTCAGAGGTGCTGCCTGTCTGTGGTGTAGGTGAGGCTAGGGTGCTCCACAGCATGGGATTCAATCAGTGGTTGAAAAACTGGTGCAGAGCTCAGGGATTTGGCTTCATTGGATTCTGGGGTCCACCTGGAGTGATGCAGGCCTATACTGGCATGATGGGCTGCATCTGTCCAGGAGGGGAACCAGGATCCTAGGTGATAGGTCTAAATGCTTCACTGGTGAGCATTTAAACTAGCCAAGGAGGGAGGGAGGCATGGGAAAGGAACAGGGAAATCCTAGCCCACCAAAAAAAGTCAGGGTAGTAAATGAGGTAAACACCAAGACAGAGATGTCGATAGGAAGAAGGGCAGGGATAAATGAAGAAAGTGACAAAGGCAATAAGGATAGGGATGGGGCAAAAAGAAGTAAGGCCATCAGGAAATCGAGGGTAATGAGTACTAATGCCTGTAGTCTGGGCAACAAGCTCCCTGAACTGGTGGCCTTGATGGAAGAGGGATGCCTGGATATCGTAGCAGTCACAGAAACATGGTACACAGAGAACCATGACTTGGATGTTAACATACCAGGGTACATAACCTACAGGAGAGACAGGGAGGGGAGAAGAAGGGGAGAAGTAGCTCTCAAAGTAAAGGAAGGGATAAAAGCAACTGAACAAAAGAGTAAATAGGGAGGAGACGAGACACTGTGGGTCACCTTAGAGACT
This sequence comes from Neoceratodus forsteri, assembly GCA_016271365.2. Lineage (NCBI taxonomy): Eukaryota > Metazoa > Chordata > Ceratodontiformes > Ceratodontidae > Neoceratodus > Neoceratodus forsteri. The sequence goes on along the minus strand of CM028134.1, from coordinate 309,195,335 downwards.
GGAAATGGCAACACAATCTGCACAAGGGTTGCATACAGACCCCCATGTCAGGGGGAGGGAATGGACAAGGATATGATAGAAGGCATTCTTAGAATGGCAGAGAAAGGGGAGATACTGTTGATGGGAGACCTGAATATGCCAGATGTTAACTAGAGCACATTTACTGCAGCCACATCCAAGAGCAGGGATTCTAGATGCCCTACAGGTGGCATATCTCAGACAGCTAGTTTTGGAACCCACTCATGAGGGAGCAATCTTAGACCTCATACTCTCAAATGGGGACAGTGAGAGGATCTCAGATCTAGAAGTGGGTTGCCATCTGGGAACAAGTGATCATCAAATAGTGTGGTTCATGATAAACTCTGCTACAGAATCAAGTCATAGAAAAATGAGTGTACTGGACTTCAGGAGGGCTGACTTTGGCAAGATGGGACAGTGCCTTAGAAAAGCACTAGTAAACAGGCTAGAAGGAGGGGTGCAGCAACAATGGGGAAACATCAAAATTGCCATCACAGAGGCAACAAGCCTTTGTGTCAAGAAAATAAACAAATCAAAATGAAAGAAAAAGCCACTATGGTTCTCAAAAGAGGTGGCGGGGAAAGTCAGGGAGAAAAAGATAGCATTCAGGAAGTATAAGGAAACACAGAAGGAGCAGGACAGAGAGCTGTACCAGTTAAGGCAGAAGGAAGCAGGGAGGGAAGTCAGAATAGCAAAGGGCCAAACTGAGGAAAAGATAGCCAACTCAGTTAGGAATGTGGATAAAATCTTTTATAGGTACATCAGGGAGTGTAGAAAGAAAAAGGGAGGGATAGTGAGGCTGACTAGAATGGATGGTGGGTGGGCAGAGAGGGACAGTGAAAAAGCAGGGATACTGAACAAATATTTCTGCTCAGTATTCACAAAACAGGAGGGGGGGTGCCTAATCCAATTAACAGAAGCACTATTGATAGGGGGGTTGATCCCAGTCCTTTCACAGAAGAAAGGGTTCTGAAAGAACTCCTAAAACTGAAGGTGGACAAAGCAATGGGGCCTTACAGAATTCACCCCAGAATTCTAGAAGAATTAAGTGAAGAACTAATGAAATCACTGACTACCCTTTTTAACAAACCATGGGAGGAAGTTGTGGTACCTGAGGACTGGAGGAAGGCAGATGTGATTCCCCTTCACAAAAGTGGGAGCAAGACAGAGGCAGGAAACTACAGACCTGTCAGTTTGACCTCTGTGGTAGGGAAAGTGATGGAATCACTTCTGAAGGAAAGAATTGTTGAGTACCTAGAGGCCAGTGTTGTACAGGACCCAAGGCAACATGGGTTCACAGCAGGAAGGTCATGTCAGATGAATCTAATTGATTTCTTAGACTGGGTGACCAAAGTAGTAAACCAGGGAGGGGCTGTAGACATGGCCTACCTAGACTTTAGCAAGGCATTTGACACAGTCCCACACAAAAGCTTAATAGTCAAATTAACCAGCCTGGGAGTGGGTCCCAGGGTGTGGTAGCCTGCAAAACACTGGCTGGACAACAGGACACAGAAGGTAATTGTAAATGGAGTCCACTCTGAAGAAAGAGGGGTTACTAGTGGGGTACCACAGGGTCAGTACTGGGTCCAGTCCTTTTAATGTCTTTATAAGTGACATTGCAGAGGGACTGATGGAAAGTATGCCTCTTTGCAGATGACACAAGATCTGCAACAGGATTGATACACAAGGAGGCATGGAAAAGGATGAGACGGGACTTGGCAAGGTTGGAGGAATGGTCTGAAGTATGTCAACTTGGATTCAATGCAATGAAGTGCAAAATAATGCACCTGGGAAACAAAAATCCAGGGGAAGATTACACAATGGGGGGGGGGAGGTAGTAACAACAACAAAAATGGAAAGGGACCTGGGGGTAATCATATCAGATGACCTTAAGGTTAGCAAGCAATGTGAGAAGGCAGTAGGGAGGTCTGGGGGTATACTGGGATGTATAGGGAGAGGCGTCACCAGCAGAAAACAAGAAGTTTTTATCCCTCTGTACAGACAGTCAGTGAGACCACATCTGGAGTACTGCGTCCAGTTCTGGAGACCCCATCTCCGCAAGGACATAGACAGGATAGAGGCAGTCCAGAGGAGGGCAACTAAAATGGTGCAGGATCTGCAAGAGAAGCCATATGAGGAGAGACTAAAGGAGCTTAATATGTATACCCTTGAGGAAAGGGTGGAGAGGGAGATAGAACGTTTTAAGTACCTCAGTGGAATCAACAAAGTCCAAGAGGGTAGCATCTTTCAGAAAAAGAGATGTGCAAGAACAAGGGGACACAATTTAAAGATGGGGGGGCGGATAAGGGGCAATGTGAGGAAGTGTTTTTTCACAGAGAAGGTAGTGGATGCATGGAACAGCCTTCCTGAGGAGGTTGTGGGGTCTAAAACTGTGGGAGAATGGGGTAAGAAGAAATAGGCTGTTGGTTAACTAGGATCTGCAGCTTATCCTGTAAGTAGAGAAATGGGCAGACTAGGTGGGCCAAGCGGTCCTTATCTGCCCATCAAAGTCTATGTTTTTATGTTTCTATGAGGGCTGGGGGGATGCTGGGATGCATAGGGAGAGGCATCAACAGTAGAAAACAGGAAGTTGTTATCTCTCTGTACAGACAGTTAGTGAGACCCCATCTGGAGTACTGTGTGCAATTCTGGAGACCCCATCTCTGCAAAGACATAGACAGAGTGGAGGCTGTTCAGAGGAGGGCAACCAAAATGGTGCAGGGTCTGCACCAGAAGACATACAAGGAGAGACTAAAGCAGCTTAATATGTATACCTTGAGGAAAGGAGGGAGGGGAGGGACATGATGGAAACTTTTGAGTATCTTAAGGGAATTAACAAAGTACAAGAGGGTAGTATCTTTCAGAAGAAGAGATGTGCAAGACTAAGGGGGCACAATTTGAAGATAGAGGGGGGATGACTCAGAGGTAATGTTATAAAGTATTTTTTCATGGAGAGGGTTGTGGATGCATGGAACAGCCTTCCTGAGGAGATTGTGGAGTCAGGAACAGTGGAAGAATTCAAGAATGCATGGGACAGGCATAAGGCAATACTAGTTGGGGGGGGGTTGGAGAAAGTAAGCTGTTGATTAACTAGAATCTGCAGCTTATCCATTAGGTAGGGAAATGGGCAGACTAGGAGGGCCAAGCGGTCCTCATCTGCGGTCAAATTCTATGTTTCTATGTTTCTAAGATATTAGGATTAAAGAACACCAAACAGACAAAGTAAGGAAATGAAAACCATTTGGGTTTGGAGTCTTGGGAGTCTTAGCGAATCAGTGGTGTAAGGGTGCAAAAGAACTACATTAATGCATAAGTTGCTGTTTATTACTAAAGCCACAAAAGTAAGGAACTGTGATGTTGGGGATTTTTGAATCCTAACTTCACCCACTCCCAGCCACCTCCCCTAAATGTATTCCTAACACTTGATGTACCTGATATTTACAACTGAAAGAGAGCTCCATATGGTTTTAGAGACTATGTAACCTTATCTCTATCCACCCACCATAGACCACCCCATGCACCAAGCAAATGAAATGCTAAAGCACAACTCAGTTTTCATACTGTGCATACATTTCAACATAATACATGCTTTACATAGTACAGGGACTTTAGTTACACCCCCTGACTAACACTACACTCATACATTTTAAGAAACAAGGGGTTGGATTTTCAAATGGGTCAGGGACTAAGTGCTGACCATAAGCCCCAGCCACAGGATGAAACCTCCACACCCATGGAATTTTGTATTTTCAGCTGGTGCAGCTGAGGGAGATGTTACATCTGGTCCCATCAGGCATAGCTTTTACCAGCAGCTGTGCTGAAAAATCATCCACAAGCAGTCATAAATCATGGAGCTTGTCATAAACTGGCTCCACGTTTGAGAATACTACAGCTGCAGGAAAAACTGTGGCTCTGCAAAGGGTAACCCACTTGCACTAGGTTTTTCTTGCAGCTGCAGGATTTTCATGGGCTCTGAAAATCTGGCACAAGGTGCAAACATTTGCTACATTTTCTATGACAGCTAAGATAAGGGTACATGGTTTGTGTAATTCCTTTTCTAAAGGTTTTGATTGTTACCCCACTCAAACTGGAGAATAAGTGTAAGAGGAGGCACTTGTAACATTCTATTCAGTGTCAGTCTTGAGTAGAAGATGAGTACAGCTTAAAGCAGCTGTCACCACCTTTGGGCTCTAGCACTGTCTCTGGAGTACTGGGCTGGGGGCATAGCATTTTGTATTGATATAAATAAATTATGTGATATTTTCACATACTCCACTGTGTCTTCATGATGTAGTTGCTCCAGCTGGTGTGCTACTTGTTTGTTGGGGCACAGTTAGACCTGGAGTGGTGGAAGTGCTTCAAGATTCAGGATGTGCCACAGGTTCCCTTCTGGGATCAGTCTCCAGTGGGAAAGCAGAATCATGGCAGCAGACAATTAGTAGTAGTAAATGGCTTTATTTTTTCAGAGACTAAAACTAAGATCTAAAAGTCCCTATTTGCAAAGTTGTCCTGCTGTACAGAAAGTTAAATACCCTCCAAGCAAAGCAGCATAGCAAAAAAGGCTCTCCAAAGACTTAGATACAGGATTGGCTAGGTTGGGCACTTGATGAAGGATCCTGGATTCCCAGTATGACTGCAGGAATACATGAAGAGAGGTGTAGGAGAGCAACCAAGCTTTAAAGAGGAAAACTAGATGTACAGCAATAAATGCAGTCAGCCAAAGATGGTAAGAAAGAGTCCAGACATTACAGATAAAGAAAGGAAGCATGGAATAGCAAAAGAAATGTAGTTGTGAATTAAATGCTGTGACCCTTTAATGGATCCTCCCACATAAAGAGCAAGAGAGGAAGCAAGAAAAGCAGGAGGAAATGGTCTTGTGAGTTAAATGCAGGTGCCCCCTAAAGTATCCTCCCAATGATAATACATGAAAAAGTGGTATGTTAGGGGCTTATTATCTAAACTCTGATCCAGGGAGGATGGAGGATGGAGTCCTATGGTATCAGTTTGACAGGGCAGAGGGGGAGTCCAGGAGAAATTCTCCATCTGTCTGGTGTTCAACTTTACCAATGTGGGTCATTTTCATATTTTATTTGTAACCTGGACACACAAATTATACAGCTGCTAATTTGTAATATCACCCTGGAGAAAGTACAATTTAACAGTAAGCCACATATACAATTATTTCACCAAAATAAGCAGTCATCAAAATAGTGACAAGTAGCAACATTGTCTAAGTTTGAATCAGTGTTAAAATGAAACATAGTAAACCGCATTAATAAATATCAATCAGGTACAAAGCAGCATGATTTGGGTCTATAGCCAATTTCATAAACCACAGTTTTAATTTATAAAGATGTGATTTTTTTAAAACAATGAGGCCTTACAGTAATTGGAAGTACCTGTCATACTTGCAGACCAGAGACAAATACAGACATTTCCCCAAATAAAGTCAGAACTCAAGGTAAACACAGTCTGTGATCACTGGAGAACTGTAATCCAGGCTGAAAGGTTCACACATCAAGCCAATCAAAAAGAAAAGTAGGAGAGCCACATAAAACACATTTTGCAGTAAGTTGTGCAAAATGTTTTTTTTTCTCTGTGGTTAAAAGGAAGCCAATTGAATTGCCCATATATAGCACAAATCTTTGAAAAAAAAAAAAGTAATAATGACAGAAGACCCGGTCATTTCCTAGAGATTAATGACTGGCTGGGGGGAAGGGTGGCCTGAGGCATAGCCATGGGCCACCCCCACTCAGCCGGTCATTAATCACAAGGAAATGAGTGGCTCTGAGGTCATTATTGTGATTATAAGTCTAATTGCAATAATGCCGTCTTTTTCTGTGGCGGCAGTGGGAGTGCAACAGTGGGAAGCACAGAGTGGGTGCTGTCCCTGTCACTTCTTAGAGATTTCAGACCAGCGCAGCAACCAATCATGGATGGCGCTACTTCATGAATAATTAATTAGATTAAATGCTCATTCATTGCAGTTCAGTAGGGCAGCCAGCCGTGGTGGAGAGTGGAGGGCTGTGCTGGTTGCCCACTAGCGGTTGGGGTAGGGGTAGGAGCGGGGGTGGTGGGGGACTACCTGGGGGGTTGGGGGGTCCATTAGTCACCAGGGAGTTGTCACTTATTACCGCCTACTGTGATGGACTGGTGGGTGGGTGGCTGCTTGGTGATTGGCGAAGGGGGCACTGTGGTGTACTACAGGGTAGTCTGTTGCTGTGGGTGGGAGCTACCAGGGCAGTACCTCATACTGCCTGCTTGCAATATGCTGGGCGGTGATATTATGCACATACCGACATTGTTGACTGTGATGCTTTCCCGGCTTTGTATTGTGCTGCACTGCTTGGGACATGATATTACTGGCTGGATCCCAAATATTCTCAACAGAGCTTGTTCCATCTCTCTCTGTTATTTGGTGCCCTCACCCATCTTTTATCGTCCTTATTGAACAAACTACTTAGCTGGTTGAAGTAAAAATACTGGTTGTACCCAACTGATATTTTACCCTAAAGGAGTTCCAAGTCAGTTTGTTTCCTCGTTCATAGAAATCTTTCCAGCTGTTTATTCCCTTCCCCTTCCCTCCCACATTTTGTTATATACATTAGTCCCACTTAGTTTGTAATTGGGATTATTCCATATTTTATTATCAGGGGAAATATGTATAGCCCATTTAGTTCTATTTGTATATCTGATCACCCTTTCAGCTATAAGTCTTACTATTAAACTTTTAGATTTCTTTAGCTTATTGCCTGTGAACAATATTTGGGCAATATCAATTTGTTAGGAAAATGAGGCCATAAGTACACTGTATACAAAAGAAGTTGTCCGATCACAATCTTTATTATATGCCCATCTGATGACCATTTTCATTATACTGTATATGTCAAATGGCACTTCTCTAGATCTGGGCAGAATAACCCTCCCTGGTCTAGTAGTAGGCAGAGTTTATTCTAAGACATTCCAGCTGTTTTTTTGTTCCAGATGAAATTCCTAAATTCTTTATTTATTTGATTAAACCAAAGACCTTGAATGGGGGTCAACACCATTTGTAATGTGTAAGACAAATACAGTATTGCCATCGTTTTTATTATTTGTATTTTTCCCCAGAGGGAGAGAGGTATTTTACCTCAAAATTGGAGTCTGTCTTTTAATGAATCAAATAATTCCTTGAAATTTAGCCCACATAAACTATTTATGTAATTGTGAATGTACACACCCAAGTATTTCATACCCTGCTTCTTAATAGATTCATTATATGTTGTATTGAAGCTGGATTCTGTATATGAAAAATAATCATATCTATTTTGCATTCTTTAATTTTGTAACCTGCAACCTTTAAGAATCTTTTTTTTACTGTAATTAGTTCCTATGAACTGTGTTCTGGGTCCTGCATGGTTAGTAAGACATCGCCTGCAAATGCGTTAAGTTTTAACTCCTTTATACCTATTTTAATACCCTGAATTTTAATATTTGCCCTGATTTCATTAAGCAAGGGGTCTAACCCTATAACAAAAAGGGAAGGAGACAGGGGACACCCCTGATGGATGCCCCTATGGAGTTCTATAAAGTCAGAAAAATGTCCATTCACTTTTTCTTGAGCCAGCAGATTGGAGTAGATAGTTGTAATAATAGAAATAAAATCAGATGGAAATCCAAAAGATGTAAGCATGTTTAATAAGTGGGGCCATTCTAGCATACCAAAGGCCTTGGTGGCATCCAATGCAATCAGGGCTGCAGGAATATTTGATTTTTCCAGGTACTCAATAAAAAATTATATTTTAAGTAAGCCAGATCGGATAGTTCTGGTAGGAATAAATCCTGTCTGGTTATTGTGCATCAATTTGCCTAATAGGGGGAGCTTCCTATTGTTAAGAATCTTTGCCAAAATGTAATAGTCAACATTCAAAATTGCTATCGGTCTATAATTTTTGACTTTGTTACTCTGTTTCCCCTGCTTTAGCAACACTGAAATATATGCCTGAGAAAATGATAGGGGAATCTTTTTTGACCATTGAATCTGATTAAAGAGATTATGTAAAAGAGGGGCAATTTTATTTTCAAGAACTAGAAAGAATTCCAATATAAAACCATCCACCCCTGGTGCTTTAGATTTTGCCATTTAATGTAGAGTTCTTTAATTTCAGTTTCAGATATCAGCTGAATAACAACTTCTGCTTCAGCAGCATTCATTTCCCCACCTGTAAATTTTTCATAGTACATTAAGTCCTCCTGTGTTGGGTAACAGAGGTATATAGGTTGGAATAAAACTTAGAAAACACCATTAATATCTCTTCTTGTTCCATACCAATCTGGCCTTCAGATGTTTGTATTGCAATTATTTCTGTCCTTTCATCTTCTAAGGCTTGTAGTCTTTTAGCCAGGACCTTTCCAATCAATTCGCTATTTGTTTTCCAATTTCTGCTAGACCTTGCCCAGTGTTTTTTTGTTTCATAATATTCTATAGATTCTAGCAACCTCCTAAGCTCTTGTAGCTCTTTTTCTTTTGAACCATCTCCATCTTTAGCTGCTTTTTCTAAATCATGTAGTTTAGCCTCCACTTCATTCTGCCTACTTAATCTTTGTTTGTTTTTTCATGAAGCTTCTAATATAATGTCACCTCTTACTGTTGCCTTAAAGCCATCCCAGCAATCTATTATGTGTGGTTCATAGCTCAGTGCTTATGTAACATATTGTAGCTGGATGATGTAGATGGTTGTTGGATACAGAGGCCAGCAGGTAAAAGGACAATGTTTATTAGGTACTAGTAGAATATGATTTGTGCTTAGGTACTTCAGCATGAGCATAAAGAGTCAATGAATATAGTACATATGAATCAGATATTTTGAGCAATGTGCTTGGATGCTTGAATTGAGTCATTTGATATTATTTGACGGTTTCCGCTTTTCTCTGTATTCCACCCATAGGGAGGAAGCTTGGTTTAGTATTATGAGACCCCCCAATGGGATAAGAGTGCCGCAGAAGGAGGAGGTGTCGGGGAGGATGGTGGGTGACTGTGACTCACTTTAAGCAGAGCAGAAGTCTGCTGCTTGAAATAAGTAGTATGTGGGGGAGGAGCTCTTCCCCCACATAACTACGGGCTATGCCCTTCAATTATGTATGGTTCATAGCTCAGTGCTTATGTAACATATTGTAGCTGGATGTTGTAGATAGTTGTTGGATACAGAGGCCAGCAGGTAAAAGGACAATGTTTATTAGGTAATAGTAGAATATGATTTGTGCTTAGGTACTTCAGCATGAGCATAAAGAGTCAATGAATATAGTACATATGAATCGGATATTCTGAGCAATGTGCTTGGATGCTTGAATTGAGTCATTTGATATTATTTGATGGTTTTGGCTTTTCTCTGTATCCCACCTGTAGGGAAGAAGCTTGGTTTAGTATTATGAGACCTCCAAAAAGAATATAATATAAACGATTGTTCTGTAACTGACTGATAAAGTAGTCAAGCAGGAATACACCCCTAATAATGGTAAGAATAGATGATCACCTCCTCCAACTCTGGAGAGTGTAACCAGTAGCATGCAGGAGAGGAAAACCCCCCTTGGGGGGAACCTCTGAGGACCCATGGCTACTGACCTGCCTGTCTTTCTGGGCACACTAAAGGAGAGAGATCCTAATTAACAACTAAATTAATAAGCTAATCTGAATTCTAAATTGTAGAATTTAATCCAGATAAATGGAGCTTAAGAAAGTACTGAATTGTAACATGACCAGTGAAGCAATCTCCTCCTAGTAAACTCTGAGTCTGAGAATCCATGTACAATTTGGTATGATGGAGAGTGGATATATTAAAAGGACCATCTTCCAGACTTCAGTTGATAGAAGGCATAAGAATCCAGGGAATTGTATGATGGTGGAGATGAAGTTGATGACTGACGAACTCAATACACATGATCAGATGAAGATAGTTGCATCCAAGCTTTGACTTAAACAAGGCAGGATGACTAGAAGTAGTACGACTTCCAGGTTTCTACTAATAGAGGGCTTGTATAGGATGTGGAATGAGAGAAGGCTTGGAGCCAGGCTACCAACTGATGAATCCAGTTCTGGAAAGTAGGATAGGAGTAGAGTATAGTCTTAGGAATTAATATAAAGGCTACAGCTGTAGAGCTGAGCTGTAATAACGCAGGCTGTAGAGGATAATCAGAAACACTGGTGTGAGGTTAGGAAGCATCCAAGTAGTAGAATATGGTGAGCCCAAAAAGAAGCAAGGCAGGTGGACTGCGAATCCGAAGAGAGAGAAGTAGGTAGCAAGGAATGCACCAATGTAGGCTGGTGAGAAGGAATGGGACATGGCAACCAGCCCTGGTGAAAGTGCAGCTTAACCAACAGCTGGTGAGGTAGGAGAGAGAGGCGGCTGATTCTAGGTATGGGAAGCGCAGCCAGACCTATGGAGGTCTGCTGGAGAAATAGAGTGTGGCAGGTAGTCCCTTGACAAGATGCGCAGCACATCCATCAGCTGATGAGGTAAAAAGAGAGGTGACTAACTCCAGGTAACAGGAAATGCAGTCAGATCTACGGAGGTCAGCTAATAGGAATAAGTGTGGCATAGAGCTTCCAGGAGACGTATCTTGAATTAGTTCAGATCAGAGTAGCACTGCATTCAGAGGCAGACCCAGAGAATGGAATGGTGCTGAGGACTGATGTATCCAGTAGATCAAGGATGACAGGGATCACATTGAAGAGACCGTGGCAGAGACACGGCAATTGGATGAGAGGAATAACATTTGAAACTGTAGGTATGCAAAGTTCAAGGCAGGAAACCAGATGAGACCCGAAGATTCCTAGATGGGAGAACTGAAGAGGCTGAATCAAATGAAGCAGCATTGTCACAGGGTCCGAGAAGCAGTAGCACAGAATCAAGATCTTGAAAGTCTGCAGGAGACACTAACTAAGTGTCCTAAGAAGGTGCAGCAGCAGTAATTCCAAGGCTGAGGCAGCAGGACAAGTATCTAAGAACAGATAATGAATGAAGAAACATCCAGATGCGAATCCATAGAAAAGGAGCTTCCGGCTGGCTGACACAGCAGCAGGTAGGCATATAGTAGAATGGGAATCTCCAGGTCCCAAGCTGGGCGAGGCAGAAATAGAGCAGAAGTAGGGGAAACCTCCCAGCCCGGTGGGTGAAGACAGGTCATGAAAGCTGTGAATCTTCAGGCCCCAGGCTGAGCGAGGCAGGCAAGAGCAGAAGAAGGTAAACCTCCCAGCCCGAAGGGTGAAGGCAGGTAGTTGAATCTGTGAATCTCCAGGCCCCAAGTTGGGCAAGGTGGGCATAGAGGAGAAGCAGGTAATGTAATGGAGGCAGTAGCTTGAGCCAGGTAAATGCGAAGTACCATTGCAACTGTAAAGCAGATGTAGGAAAGTAAAAACGATGCTGTAGACCGATGTATCTTGCAGATCGAGCATGGCAGGGATCGCAACGGAGATCTTGGCAGAAGATTAAGCATCCTGTCGAGGCAAAGAACATCCAGAATCTGATAGTCTATGAACGAGGCAAAGGTGTGATCACATAAATCAGTGCAGGCAGGCATGGTCTAGGAGCCGAATGGGACATCCAGAAGCACACTTAAGGAGAAGGCCTGAGGAACCATACAAGCCCTGCAGAAGCCATATAGGGAAGAACGGATGGAGACTAAGGCAGGAAGGAGTGGCACAGGAGCCGAGGGCCATAGGGAAGTGGAACAGCCGTGAAGGGATGAATCACACCTCCCAAGTCCTCAGCATTGAGCCAGAACATAGCCTGCAATTCATAGGAATGGCCAGAATGTGAGCAAAGCCTGATGTGGAAATAGAACAAGACCACAAAGCGTGCCCCATATAGGTAGGGACAGGGAAGGGTCCAGCAACGGAAACAACAGGAACAGTCCGTAACCAGAAATGTAGCATAAGGAAGAACCAGCAAAGCAAATGAACGAGGGAAGGTAACAGCGAGCTAAATACAGAGCGCTAAGCACAGGGAGAACAGACAAGAAGCATGCATACCTCTCAACTGACCCTGGTGATCAGGGACTGCTAGACTGTGCTTCCAAAGTGCGCCCTGTCCCTCCTAAATCAGATGTGTCCACAGGTAAACAATGGGGAATGCAAGCAAATAATGCCAAACTATAATGCTACATAGACGGTCCACATTGGAATGCATTGCATACTAAGCAGCATATTCAACCTGCTTGCTGAATGGAGAGAACCCAGTTTGTAAAAAAAAAAAGGTCCCTGAGTTTGATCCTTCATCCCTTATATGCTTATGCCATGTCCCCAATTTATGAGGCAGGGTGGATAGGTATGGAGGCATGGGATGGAATGTCCAGGACTGAAGGTTAGATCGCAGGAAATGCAGAGAAGAAAATTCAGTGGCTGAGCCAACTCGCAATTTACTGTATCGCTAGATAATGGAGAAATAATCACTAAAAACAAATGAGCACAAGGAAACACTATGTATCGTGCAGTAGGCAGAGCTAGCAGCATCACGTTGCGATGTGTCTCATTCCGAGATCTGAGTCCACAGAGCTTCCCAGTATGAGCAACCAACTGTCATGTCCACATTTCAGAGGCAAAGGTTGAGAGACAGGAGCAGAACGAGCCATGGAAGAGTGCTCCGCAGGAGTGCACAGGCGGCACAGGTGGAGCGGGATCTGAAGGTGAGCTGAGCAGCATAGAAATAGCAGGCAGGTGCAAAGGAGGAGAAGCGAGGAGCAACTCGGCTGAGCGGAAATCCAAACAGGTGGCTAGTCGAGCAGGAAGCATCTGAAGGTAATGCAGCAGAGGCAGTACTGCCAAGGAGCAGGTAGACGGCTCGGCGGAGAGGAAACGAAAACCCAGTGAACCTGAGGCAAAGAGTAAAGCGGCGATGGACTAGGCCTGGAGCTGGGCTGCCCAAAGGGAGACAGTAAGAGGAGGAACACAGGAGAAAACAAAAGCAGGGAAAAACAAACGGTAGCAGGAAGAATGGGGGCAGAGCCCTAAAGAGCAAAAATAGGAAAGAGAACAAACGGGGGGGGGGGAACGAGGAAACACAGGAGAAAACTGAAGCAGGGAGAAATGAATATGCAAATTAGGGAAGAGAACAAACAGAGGGGGGAATGAGGAAACTAAACAAACAGCAGGATGGGTGGGGAAAACAAGCAAAGAGGCAGCCACGGACCAGCATCGACACAACAGAGAGTGCGACTTGCTCTAAACAAAGCGGAAGTCTGCTGCTTGAAATAAGTAGTATGTGGGGAGAAGCTCTTCTCCCACATAACTACGGGCTATGCCCTTCAATTATGTTCTTTTCTGAGACACCATTATCAGCCATAAAGTGATCCATAACCTGAGCCATTTTAACCAAAAAGTTTTTGTCCTTTAATAAATTGTTATTAAAATGCCATAGGCCTTTCTTTTTTATTTTATAATTGATGTCTAAGAATAGATCACAACATACTGGGCTATGATCAGAGATTAGTATGGGTTCTGTATTGGTGGCAATATCCAGAGTCTCTATTAGCAGCTCCATGGATATAAAAATATAGTCTAACCTGGAATGTATTTCATGCCTTGGTGAATAGTAGGTATAGTTCCTACTGCCCCCATGCAGATCCTTCCATATGTCTATTAAATTATTAGAATCCAAGAAATGTTGTAGTAATTCCACTTTATATTTGTCCCAGCTGCTTCCCTTTGAAGTTTTATCCAGGGAGCTACTGAGTGTGCAGTCTAAATCCCCCACAATATGTAATGACCCCCATTCCAGGTAAACATTAGCTTGTTTATGTTCAGCCAAGAAGTTGCCATAACCTTTGAAAGGGCAATATAAGGAAAAAAAAATAATACTTCTATGATCTAATTTGGTATTTACCAAAACAATTCTTCCTTTCTTATCCATTACTGTACCAGGGATTTCTCCCTTAAAACTTTTGACAAATAAGATAGCTACCCCTGCACTCTTACTCTATTCTCCAAGAGAAAAGTATAATCGACCAGAATATTTCTTTTTTAACTTCTCTATTTCTTTTTCATTTAAGAAAGTTTCTTGAAGCATAATAATACTGGATTTAAGCTTCTTAATTCTTGTCAGAATCCTAGTTCTTTTTACTGGAGAATTAATCCTGCTAATGTTCCAAGTACATCCCTTAACTGACCCCTTCTTTCTGATCGAACTTCACCATATCCCTTCTTGCCCCTTGTATGACCCAATACTTCCTGCACCTGTTAATCATTATTATCATTTTATTCCCCTGCACCCCCACCCCATTATGCCTAAAATCAAAATCTGGCATACACCCCCATTACTTGGTAACAAGAGCTGGATCAAAAGACTTGCCCCCAAAAGCTTGCTACGTAACCTTTAAAAAAATATTAGAAATCAGAGCCTCTTCTATACACTGCCGAATTCTGATAATTCAAGAGTTTTATCCATTTTCAATATTTGAAAAGATTGTATGTAATCTGATTTTTAGATCTGCTACAGCTTCTAATGGAGAATTATAGAACAGTTTGGTTGTTCAGCAGAACTTTAAATCTGGCTGGAAAAACCACATAAGCCTCAATACCTTCTTTCCATATTTTTTGCTGAATCCCCCCAAATTTCTTTCTCTGTTCCCACAATATTTTAGAAAAATAGTTTCTGAGCTAAATAGATTGTTCTCAGTACACAAAGGTTTTTAAACCATAGAAAGCCTGCATGATAGAATATTTCTCTTCTGAAGTTGGAATTATAACTATTACTGGTCTGGATTTCTGTGCTTCTTTAGCTGTTCCAGCCAGTGGACACTATCTAAGATTGGAGTTTCTTCTCCAGAGGCCAGAATTTTAGAACAAATATCAACTACAATACATTTAAGTGACATTTATTTCTCCCAGTTAGGAAGAATCCCAAAGGTACGAATGTTCTTCCTTCTGGCACAATTTTCTTGATCATCTAGTTTCCACTTGAAAGTTTCCTGCTGTTTTTTTAAGTCCTTCACATCTTGAGATAAGGGGGACACAACATCCTGTAAATCAGATTGCCTTTTTTTCACTTCAGCTATGTGTTTGATCCCCTGCTCCAAATCTGTGTCCAACTTTTGGATATTATCAGAAAAGGACTTTTATTGAATCTGGTAAATATTGTAATTTCTCTATTGATGTTTTAGGGCATTCACATTTTTAATTAACTGCAGGACCTATTCAGGTGGTATGTCTTGAGAGGTCTCAGAAATGTTTGGTCCTGCATCATCCTGTTTCCCATTTGGTATACTGTAGATGGGCGTGCATTAATAGCTTCTCCTGAGGCAGAATCATCCTCTGAAGAATGAACTGGTTCTCCTAGAGAGCCTGATGGTAACTCTGCCTCCCCTCTGGAGGAAGACCCTTCTATTTCTTGTGGGGGATGCACAGACTTTGCGGCTGGGGGGGCAGATTTCCCCTTTCCTTTCCTTTCTTTTTTCCTTTCAGGATCAAGTTTCGGAGCCATTTTAATTAATTTTGAACCAACAGGGTCACAGCAGTTTTTTAAATGGCAGTCTTAATTGCTTTAATTTCCTGCTCCTTAAGTTTGTGCTTGATTTTAAATCAGTTTCAGAATTATTATTCTCTTTCTGTATTTCTGATTTTCCCCAGAAGCCTTAAAGATTTTTGGAAGTCTTTTCTCTCCTAGTTTTGCATTTTGTTCAGTGTCCCACATGTACAGATCTGTTTCCTACCCTTTTATAAATTGACTTCACCACAGAGGAACAGTTAGTTGAATTTCAAATGGTTCTCAAATAGCTGGTAGTGTTCTGATAGTGTTCTTTTGATCACCTTAAAGCCTTACTGGCAGATAACAAGCGCAACCAATGATTAAAGGCTCATAGTTTGGAAACAATAAATACCCATCCATTCTGCAAATGACAAGATAGACAAAAGTTATTCAAAATATGACCTCCCCAGAATGAAGGATAACTGCATTGTAGATTTTTTAGTCAAAGTGGTTACTTATCTCGAGGGTCTTTCTTTTGGTGTCTCTTGATGTCCCTGTTCCTTTTCCAGCTTTCTAACTTCCTTGAAAAAATGCCTCTTTTCAAGGAACTTTGGAACTTTTAATTCTGAGCTGGCAGCATTCGTCCTGTAAGGAAAATCACATAGGGCACCACTGTCAGACCAATAGCTGAATGCAGCTTGTGTGGCACTTTTTGTTTGTTAACCACAATATCTGAGTGGACCGATTCCTGTACCTCCTTGAGATCCGGACCACTACTGCTGCAAAAGACAAGCCTCTTCTGTAAATTCCTAGCACTTAAGTCTCCCAAACTGGAGAAAATTCTTGCTTAGCTAGGTTTTAAAAGATGGAGCTTTCTGACAAACTTCCAGACTGCCAGAGCTTCTTCAATCACTGAGCCAGTTATTTAGTTTTTGCAGTTGCTCGCCACTATCGTCGGCTTCAATGGAAGTTCGTTTCTACAAAAAAAAAAAAGAAAGCTGCCAGTAACCAAAAACAGTTGGCGTTTGCTCATGCCAAAATGCCTGCCCAGTTAGATGCCTCTTTTCACCGATGAGTAGAGCGGAGATGCAGCACCTCCATGCTGCCTAACCTGTGATCCGGCACATTGCATCACCAAGCACCACCCAAAAGCTTCCATGAATCCACCAACGTGTCCTGTCTGTCTGTCTGTCTATCTATCTATCTATCTGTCTATCTATCTATCTACTTATCCATTATTTGTGTTAAGTGGATCTGGGTTGCCACCCACAGTACTGCTTTTTTCTCCCCCCTCCCATCAAGGTAACCCATCCCTCATTCCCACTATGTGCATGGTGGTACTGGGGTACCCACCCCCGTGCCGCTGAACAGTAGCCCAACACTGGGGTGCCCAATCCCCAGTATCAGAATATCTCCTGAAATAAAGAAAACCATCCCTCAATGATTTTTTTTTTAACCCTGGAAAAAAGAATGTTAACCCTGTAAAAAAGAAATCAATCCCTCTCTGATCTGACCGCCCACTTACAAAGACACACAATTTTGACCTCCCACCCAGCACCCACCTCCCCACAGCCCCCACACCCCCATACCCCACAAACCCTCATTCACCTGAACATGTCCCATGGCATAGATCCACTCTCCAAGTGATGACATGTCTGCTGCAGGAACCAGCTACTGCAATATGAGAAAATCAGGTAAGTCCAGTTTAATGTGTTTCAGTGGGGTTTGAACTTTTATTCATAACTTTTGAATATTTTTAACCCAAGTTTTCAACATGGCCTTTTTGGGATCCTATCTCATGACTATTGGTGGTGGAATTAAGCAAATCTGGCCTGAAAGGCAATTATATGGTCACTTTGTGAAATCAGCTTTAGGGTGGGATTTGAACATTTTCACTGTCCTTGTTCTTGAGGTGGGGTAATAAGAACGCTAGGTTGAAAATGTTGGGGTCAAAATATGCAAAACTGACAACATTATGAGTATACCTTAAAATGTTTCTACACTCATTCATAATTTTAGTAATTTTCAATATTTTGATCCCAAATTTTCAACATAGTCATTTTTTTACACCACCTCATGAACGTGACAGCTGTCATTTTCCAGATCCTGACCACAATGTGTTTTTGTACCTGTGATGTGGAATGATGTTTCTGTAGGGATTTGAAAATGTTCAACTACCAGGTTCATGAGGGGGCCGTAGGGTCATAAAAAGTTATTCTGAAAATTTGGTGTGTAAATATGATAAAATGACCAGGTTCTGAGTGACCATTGCAGTATTTCAGTGTTCACTCACAACTTTTCTAATTTTCAATATTTTAACTCCAAACTTTCAAGATAGCCAACTCATAAACATCACAGATATAATCTTTAAAATCCTGGATGAGATGTGTTTTCACACTTGTGTTGCAAAATGATATTTCAGACAATACATTATAAATAACACATATCACATTTATAAGAGTCATAAAATGACTATCTTGAAAATCTGAGGTCAAAATAAAAAAAATGATAATTATTAAGACACTTTCTGTGTAGTGCCACTGTCCAACCAATCTGGTATGCTTTGGGAACCTGTGCCAATGAGTTGAGTTTGGTGTGGGGGGGATGCTCTGTGACCCACCTACATGGGGGGATGGCACTGTTATGTAACACCTCTCAGCCCGAGAATGAAAGCTGCAGTGTTGCCTGCACAGGTCTAGGTACCATATAGTGAAGGGAACTCTTCTCTTGGTACATGATCCTGCACCTCTGCACCCATTGGTGGCAGAGGGCCTTGGGCATTGGCTGACAAATGGACTATTTGCCCTGTGTGTCTGTATCTAGGCAACCAAGAAGTGTGGGGACCAGATGGCTGTAGCTTTCGGAGCCCACTAGACAACCTCATGAATCTATGACATTTGGCCCTGCACTTCTGTAGGTGGACATAGGGACCTGAAAGTCTGCATATGTTCATACAGGTCCCAAAGAAACCTTTATGAATGAGGATACAATTCCAATATCTCAAAAAGAAAGGAAATTCTTTGCAAAAAATCTTTGTTAATACTCCACTTAATGTTCCAGTTAATGCCACAAAAGTAGGGAAATATTGTGTTCAGGTTTTTAACTCTATCTCCCCACCCCACCCCCACCCCAAGCAGTTAAAAGGTTAGATTTTGGGTTGCCAGAGCCTTGGCAAATCAGTGGCAGTGTCTTCATTTTGTTTGTCAACCCTAATGCCCATCCTGTTCACTGAGCAAACCATGTCAGGGCCTGCATGAAGAAGGCTACAACACATTGTGACGGCAATATGCTGTGAGGCATAATTCTTGGCCTATGAAGAGTGTACCACTGTGAGGCACTGGCTTGAAACTGTACTTTGTGCTTTGGAAAAAAGACTATGGGCTGGGGTGAGGAGGAGCAATAGGGCTGACTGGTACATTTACAATGTTTTTTCAATGCCTATATATACATATATATATATATAGAGAGAGATAGACAGAGAAAGAGCTAGAGATAGAGACATAGACACAGACATGCAGTGAAGCCCACCAGGATGAAGCACAACTCTGCAGAAATCTGCAGTAATGTTATTGCAGCAAACAATGCACTTTCAATGGCAGTTAATCCCTTTTGGTCATGCAAGAAACCTGTGACACTGTGCTTCATCCTGGCAGACTTCACTGTAGGCATAGATATAGCTATAGATATAGCTATAGATATAGATATAGATATAGATATAGATATAGATACAGATACAGATACAGATACAGATACAGATACAGATATAGATATAGATATAGATATAGATACAGATACAGATATAGATATAGATATAGATATAGATATAGATATATACTGGTCTAATTTGGCTGCCTTCACACACTACAGAGACACATAAGTTAACTCACCAATTTGAATAGAAAGTGGCAAAGCAGTGCAGTTACAGAAGGCAGCAGCTTGCTGAAAAAACATGTCTGCTGAATGTGTGGGAGCAATGTTTTCAGCTGCACTCCCCCAGTACAGGGGAAGCTCATTGAAAAGCTTGCTGAGATCAGTCAGTCAATTATAGCTCAGTGGAAGGGTTTGCCTCCAATGTGTAGGGGCAGATCTCTCTGGCCTCTCTGCAACTGCGCAGGGTTTCTAGGTGTTGGTATAATTCAGTGGGGGTTTCTTCCGATGCAGTTTTTCTTCCTTGCTAGTCACATGCTGACACTATCCCTCCTCAGCTGCAGCCCTTGTCTTATGCTGCTTGCTTGAACTGGGGGGGGGGGGCTGTTGCTTAGAGTGAGCTTATGAATTTCAAAAAAGAAAGTGAACTCCGATTGGCTAATGAGCTCTGAATCACATCACACACTACACCTGGACATGCTCTTAGCAAGATCAAGGGCGGAAGCATCACAGAACATCAGAAAGCTGCTCAGAAATGGGAACAAAGGCAAGAAAGACAATATATTTGTAAAAAACAAATTTCATTGCTCTGGGGAAGGTAAATATTGCAAGGGTGGGGGGCGTTTTTTGCCAAATACGCATTATAATCATGGCAGTGATTTTCCAGTGGCCCTGGCCATAACTACTGAGTCACTATTGCACCATTATAATATCTCCTTATAACCTGTCAGTTCTACATTTTTACTATTTACTGCAGCATTTCAACCATTTCTGCTATAGAACTGTTCCATGTGGCTATCCTATAAAAATATTTAAATGCATACATTTAATAAAGGTTTCCTTCCTAGCCACTGATCTATTGTATGCTGTTCACATCTGGCTGGTATAATTCAAATTCCCTCATTCTTTTTATGTTTTGAGGCCCGTGCACCTGAGGACTGGAGGAGGGCAGATGTGATTCCTCTTCACAAAAGTGGGAGCAGGATAGATGCAGGAAACTACAGTTTGACCTCAGTGGTAGGGAAAATAATGGAATCACTTCTGAAGAAAAGAATTGTTGAGTACCTAGAGACCAGTGGGGCACGGGACCCAAGGCAGCATGGATTCACGATGGGAAGGTCATGTCAGATGAATCTAATAGATTTCTTTGACTGGGTGACCAAAGTAGTAGACCAGGGAAGGGCTGTGGGTATGGCCTACCTAGATTTTAGCAAGGCATTTGATACAGTCCCACACAAAAGATTAATACACAAGTTAGCTAGCCTTGGAGTGGGTCTCAAGGTGGTAGTCTGGATAAAAAAATTGTCTAGACAACAGTACGCAAAGGGTAGTAGTAAATGAAGTCCACAGTGAAGAAAGGAGGGTTACTAGTGGGGTACCGCAGGGTTCAGTACTAGGACCGGTCCTTTTTAATGTCTTTATAAGTGACATTGCAGAGGAACTGGAAAAGTATGTCTCTTTGCAGATGACACAAAGATCTGCAACAGGGTTGATACATAAGATGGAGTGAAAAGGAAGAGAAGGGACTGGCAAGGTTGGAGGAATGGTCAGATGTATGGCAGCTCAGATTCAATGGAAAGAAGTGCAAGGTAATGCACCTGGGAAACAAAAAACAAAGGGAAGAGTACACAGTGGGGGGTGAGATACTGACAACAGTAAAAATGGAAAGGGACCGGGGGTTAATTATAACAGATTACCTAAAGGTGGGCAAGCAATGTGAGAAGGCAGTAAGGAAGGCTGGGGGGCTACTGGGATGCAAAGGGAGAGGCATCAATAGTAGAAAACAGGAAGTTGTTACCCCTCTGTACAGACAGTTGGTGAGACTCCATCTGGAGTACTGTGTGCAGTTCTGGAGACCCCATCTCCACAAAGTCATAGACAGAGTGGAGGCTGTCCAGAGGAGGACAACCAAAATTGTGCAGGGCCTGCACCAGAAGACATGCGAAGAAAGACTAAAGGAGCTTAATATGTATACCCTTGAGGAAAGAAGGGAGAGAGCGGACATGATAGAAACTTTCAAGTACCTCAAGGGAGTCAACAAAGTCCAAGAGGGTAGCATCTTTCAGAAAAGAGATGTGCAAGAAGAAGGGGGCACAATTTGAAGATAGAGGGGGGATGGCTCAGAGGTAATGTGAGGAAGTATTTTTTCACAGAGAGGGTTGTGGATGCATGGAACAGCCTCCCTGAGGAGGTCGTGGAGTCAAGAACAGTGGGGGAATTCAAGAATGCATGGGACAGACATAAGGCAGACCTAGTGGGGGGTAAGAGGAAGCAAGATGTTGGTTAACTAGGATCTGCAGCTTATTTGCTAGGTAGGAAAATGGGCAGACTAGGTGGGCCAAGCAGTCCTTATCTGCCGTCACATTCTATGTTTTCAGTTGGTACAAAACATACATGGAAAACAAGTTGACTCCTTTATGCAATGTGAATCAATGTCAAACATCAGTAACTAGGCCTGGCCATTAATATTTCATGTGGTAGAGTCTGAGAGTCCAAAAGCTTCACATAGTATTATTATGCATGCATATTGTCTGCAAGGCTCCATGCCATAATACAAAGTCTACTGAAGCATAGCAGCAGATATCACCTTGTTTGTGTCCCCTTCCTTGTAACATGCACTTAGGTAGGCAGGTATGGTTCCTCCCATGGGGGTGGGGATTTGCCCTGGCACCACCCTTGGAGGAGAAACCACTGGTACCACTCACTGGACAGCAGGTATCTGGAGGGGATGAGAGTGAGGGGATAAAAACAGCTGTAGCCAGCAGCTCTCTCTCACTCCCCTCACCCTCTTCAGATTTCCCAACCCCCATAAAAAGCAAGGTTCTGAGTCACCCAGGTTGGATTTTTTAACTCTTTGCACCAATATGGATGACCACACTAAGGGTCAGTGAGGAGCTTTCCCAGTTTTCCCCTAGAGGGTTTCCCCAAGATTTTCACCTCCTCTAAAGGGATTTAACCAAAAGTAGGATTAGCTCAAAATAAAACTGTACCAAGCATTGTAACCTCTCACCTTGTGAGTCTCTTAATGATGGTACAAGGGCAAAGGAGGAGGAGTTAAATTCTTCCAAAGGACTCTTCTTCCCTGGTGCATGAGGTGTTTGGGGCAGAAAGACCTGGACCTCATTTGAGGGGTCATGGTACAACCTCACTGGGCTTGCTTGTGGGAACAGCACCACCTGATAGGGGTGGTCACTTGCCACCCAGCCTCATGACCGCCCCACTGACTGAGGTTGACCCAACCCAGAGAGGTACATCATTCCCTCTGGGTAATGACCTTCACAGGAAGGGGTGCAGAGGCTCCATGGTGACTAATGAGATCTGCCACTTTTGCACACCTCTCCCATTTTGTATATGTCATTTAACAAACATATGGCTATAGCCATTTCTCCAAGACCTGTGTTGTATGCATTATTCCAGGTAAAAGGTAATGAGGACTAATAAGACAAGAATACCTTAATATAAGACTCTAAAATGTTTGTTTCCAGGTCATTATAATCACATGCATTATAACAACATACAGCTATGATATTCACAGTGTTTGACTTCCAAGAATCACTTTGCACAAAGAGTCCAGTCCATGGGGTTCTTTATGTAACTGGTTATGTACACTTATTTGTGTGCACTTTTCTTACACATATCTATACACCCACACAGTTGTAAAGTTCACAGAACATGAAATGTTTTCATAATATACAGTAATGAGATCTGGTCTGTTCCTACTGTGGAGAGATAGTGGGTGGGTAGCAAAAGTCAATCATACCATGCTAGTCCACATACTGTGTTAATGAAGCTGTAAGTTCCTAGTTTTGACCCAGAGGAATATAATAATCCACACTATTAACATTTCATGAAGCCTGTCTACATCAAAATTGTTTGAGGAGAAAATGTTGCTTGGTTTAGCATACTAGACAATATAATAAGCCTTCCACATTAGCAAATTGTACACAGAAAATCCTAAGGCCATTAAATTTGGCTCAGAATTAGATAATTCATTCTTAGCTTTGAAATATCTAAAGATAATATAAAGAAGAGTCTTTTTACAAAGGTAAAACTTATAAAATAAATTAGTTAACAAAGACACTCTGCATTATTTAAAGTATTTAAATGTGTTTCATTTTATCTAATTAATTTTATATCTTAACCAAGAGATGCCTACTTTAAAAGATGGAAAATATATAAAACAAAAAACTACCTTCTTCAAACAATAGAATGCCAAAGAGCTATTAAATTGCATTACAAAACTGTGTTTAATGTAAGGGATGCTTTCAAAATGTATTATTGCCTTTCACGTTGCTTGTGGATAAAAATCTGAAATCCTTTAGGTTTTTATTCAACAAAAATATTTGTGCCGTAACATATGATTTGCCAAAACTAGGTGACACAGCCACAACTCTCAATTTTGCTTGGCAACTGTGCCTTCCAAAATGTGGGATAAAGAGGGTGATGCAACCATAAGCCTTCTGAAATGTGGCAAAACATCATGGGGGGACATTTTCAAAGGAGATACACTGGTGCATCTCAAAAACTGTGCCACTGTGCAATATTCAAATGATGGAGATGCGTCGCCATGCAACTATAATGTATGCAGTGCATCTGGAAGGGGAGTTCCCATGAATGTGCCGCGCATCCCGATATTCAGCCTAAATGGGCAGTGCATCTGTTGTGTATCAGCCAAGATGGTCCCCCCCAAAGATAGGCTTGAAAGGAGTTGGGCTAAGTGCCAGTCACCCACAGGCAGCCAGCAGAGCAGAAGTAGTGGAGGAATGGATGGGTCTGCTGTCCTTATGGTGGAGGTACTGAGGGGTGTGAGGAGATGGGTGAAACAGCAACATGGCTGTGAAAGAACCCATAGGCGGTATGCCCAACAGAGATGGTACCGTGCCCATGTCACCTATGAACAGCTGACTGACATACAGATTGTGCGGCGGTACCGACTCAACAGGGATATTCTGTGACAGCTCCGTGAGTTGTGCCATGATGACTCACAGGCACCCACCAAAAGGAGTCATGCCATGTCTGTGGAGACAAAGGCGACAGCAGCAATGTGCTTGCTCGCCACTGGCACCTTCCAGATATAAATGGATAACACCACTGGTATTACACAGTCTGCCACATCCCGTCTCCTCATACAGTTCCTTAATGCACTGCTGCCACATGGTTTAGAGTTCATCCAATTCCCTAGCACACAGGCAGAGTGTACAGAAGTCATGCAGCAATACCACAGGGTGGCACACATGCCAGGCATGATAGGGGCCAATGGCTTCATCCATGTGGCGATCAGGGCACCATCTGGCCCAGATGGTATGGCATATGTCAACCAGGAGGGCTACCATTCCATCAACTGCCAGGTGGTGTGCAATGCTACAGGGCACATCACCACTGCCCCAAAACATGCCCAGTACAACATACAGACAGCACAGGCAGGTACACTGCTCATCCTTTGTAGAATTAGGCCTATGCCTCTTTGACTGCTCCAACTCACTATCAGACGTATTGTTGCCTGTGGAAAGGAATGTGACAGACATGAGCACATGTGCAGTATGCTCTGGATATGGGCAAAGTCAGACAAACTGCAGTACAAAAGAGGATGTATCAAAAGGAGTGTAAACAAACCTACCTTCCAGGCTGCAGTTCCTGTCAGTTACCTTTGGTGTGGTGTGGTGCTTTTCTGGCCTATCTCATGCAAATGAATTATGCAGCATCCAGTAATGAGATGCTAATCAGTTGACTTAGGCCTGGATTAGCTAATGAGGTGATTAGCATATCCTGGCTGAATATTGCAAATCTGCTTCTGGCCCATCTCAATTTAGGCTGCACATCTGAAATGCTCTGAGCATCTCTGCATGATGCATTTCCTGCGCATGCACATTGCGCAGTGCTGTAGTTGACATGTACAGAGGAGCCTGTCCGACATTACTAGATGTGCATTATGCACATCTCTGTGCTGCACCTTTGCCCTCTATCATTCATATTTGTGCACATGCCCCATGTGGTTGGGTGCCAGTGTGTCATTCTCCATGTATCGCACACATCCCTGTGCTGCACTGTTTACAGTTCTGTGTACCTGTGGGCATGTGCCAACAGTGCAGCCTCCAGCCTCCAGCCTGTGTACCGGTCTGTGTCTGGACCACTGTGCCTGTGCTGTGGCTGACATGACCTTCCTGCTTGGTTCCTCTGCACTGTTGTCATGGTGCATGGCTGGCCATACTGTCCATTGTGCCCCTGGTGCCGGGGTGCTCCATCACTGCCCTCCTGTATGCCATGCCCAGTGTGCTCTTTGTCCCCTGGGTTGGTGGTGTATGTGTGGTGACTTGTACTATGCCCATGGGGGCTGGGTCTGTGTCCACTGTGCACTTTGTCAGTACCTTCCTCCACACCTTTTGCCTTGGGATGCTTCCCTCCCTGTTTTGGCCATTGTACCTCACTCATTTCCCATTACACATCCTTCCCTGCTGTTCCACTGTCCCAGGCCAGGTTGCTCCTTTTGCTATCTTCAGTCCTGCCCATTTGCTCCTGCACAAGTCCAGGTGTGCCGGTGCATTTCAGGATGTGCTATAGCGCATCTTTGCTATATTCAGTCTGACATGCACTGGCACTTCTCTACCATGCATCTTTTGAATATAACATTGATTTGCAACGCCACATCTAAGTTGCATGGTGCAACCACTTGTGCCCTTTCCAGGTGCAGTTTTAAATATGGGGGCCCATTTTCCTATTCTCAGATATTGATTTTACAGCAGCTCGGGTCAAACAAATAGGATAAACGGTAAATTGATTAACCAGAAAAGGTACACAAAGCCAAAGCTTGTTTCCAGGTGTGACTTGGGAGCACAAGGAAGTTAAGTAACTTGTTTAGGGTCACACAGTATCCAAGTGGGAGCTGATGGGATTCAGACCCAGGTCTCCAGGTTTGCAACTCAGTGCCCTTAACCACTATGCAATACTGCCTCCTCCAAATAACCCATTAATAACTTTTTGACACAAGTGGTGATAATTGTGCATAATTACTAGGGTTGGGCAGACCTGAAAAGGTCCTGACCCTTATTATCAGGATCAGGATCCAGGCCAAAGTCCTGGTGAATTCTGATTCGAATCAGAACCTTTAGTAAAATGTGATGAAAACTGCAAATCTGCCATATAATTGCATGAAACAACACTGACATTTGTGACACACACATAGAATTGTAGTCAGCATTTCAGGATACGAAAGCTGTGAGTTTATAGCACTGACGTGCTGTTCAGTTGCATATGGCAGTCATGCAGTTGACCTCTGTCTGTTTCCTGTCTCAGATTCCATAGTACTAGTGCTGCAACTGTAAACTGAAACTGACCTCTCTGGCCTCAGAAGAGGAATCCCATTCCCATTTAGTAGCACACACTATATAATGGACATATCATAGAAACAAAGAAATATAGAATCTGATAGCAGATAAGGACTGCTTGGCCCACCCAATCTGCCTATTTCCCTACCTATTGGATAAGCTGCAGGTTTTAGCTAACCAGCAGCCTACTTCCTCCTAACAGATATCAGTTTGGTATTGTTGTTCCAGTTCCTTCTCTGCTCCACTGAGAGTCATGCAGTTATCTTCTAGGACATGGGGTCCCCTCCACCCACCCACCCAAATTGATGACACATTTAGGGACCCCTACCAAAAATAACTGCATGTCCTTAGAATCCAGAGACCTAGCTACTGTGTTGGAAGGGGTGTGGCTATGAGGTCGAGCCTGTACTGAGTGGGCAGAGACCCACATTCAAGTAATCCAAAAATGCAAAAATTAGACAAGACAAATTAGACATTGGGGGTGGGAGGGACCTGGGAGGACAGTAGTCTCTATGCCAAGGACAGACTACACTTGAGTGAGGAAGGAAAGAAAGTGTTGAAGCAGAGGATGGAAGAATATATAGAGAAGTTGGGAGTTTAAACTAGGAGTGGGGGTGGCAGTTGGGAAGAGATATGCAGAGACCACAGGTTGGGAAATCATATGAGCTTACCCCCATAACAGTGACAAAGGACAAATGGCAAGTACTATTGGTGATGCTAGGAAAGGAGGGCAGGATGGGAGGAGGGGGAAAGGTGGAAGGTGGTTACCCTTAATGCTAGGAGCCTTGGGAGGAAAACTGCAGAGTTGCAGGTTCTCATGGCAGAGGGAGGTGGACATTGCAGCCATCAGGAAACATGGGCCACCCAATATAATGACTGGGACCTGTCTGTACCAGGGTACAGGTTATTTTGTAGGGACAGGGTGACTGGGAAAGGAGGGGGTGGCACTATATATGTGAAGGAAGGACTGGAAGTGTAACGTAGGAAGGGAGGAGGGTAGCACAGAGTCACTTTGGGTGCAAATCCAGGATTCCAAGAATAGGAGTCTTAGAATGGGAGTGGTGTACAGGCCACCATCTCAGATGGAGGAGTTAGACAGGAACTAGCGGGACAGATCAGCAGGACCTGTGAGAAGGGTAGAGTGGTGATTGTGGGGGACTTCAACATGCCAGGAGTGGACTGGAGCACCCCAACAACCAGGAACAGAAGGGAGCAGGTACTGCTGGATGCCTTCCAGGACAGCTTCCTGCTGCAAATGGTCAGTGAACCAACCAGGTTAGGGAATACCCTTGACCTTGTGCTGGCAATTGGGGACTTTGTGAGAGAACTTACAGTGGAGGAACCGCTGTCAGGGAGTGACCACCACTCAGTATGGCTCACATTGGATATGGGCAAGGAAGGAGTGGAATCTGGCACAAGAGTGCTGGACTTCAGGAGGGCTGACTTTGGGAGGATGGGGGAAGTGGTAAAAGGGTACCTGGCCAGAATTCAATCTAGTATGGATACTAACCAGAGATGGGAGCTCACAGTTGGGATAGTGGAGGCAACCAAACCTGCTGCAAAGCCCAGAGCAAGAAGGCTAGGGCTAAGAAACCGAGCTGGTTGAGCAAGGAGGTCATGGAAAAGGTAAGGAGGAAAAGAGCTGCCTTTAGGAAATACAAGAAAACAGGGAGGGGGAGGACAGAGAGGAGTACTTGACAGAATCAAGGAGGTGACAAGGCAGTAAGGGGAGCCAAAGCATCTACGGAACTCAGGCTGGCACAAGGCATTAAGAAGGGGGAGAAGGACTTCTTTAAGTACATCAGGGAGAAAAGGAGCTGTAAGGACCACATAGTAAGGATTAGGAAGGAGGGGGTTGGGTGGAAGCAGGGTGCGATAAGGCGGAAGCACTAAATGAGTACTTCTGCTCAGTATTTACTAAAGAGAAGAGGGGGGTGACACCCAAGATGGGTGAAATGGCAGACGAGGGGGAAGTGGTGACAGATGGGGAAATCATGGAGGGCAGAGTTCGAGAGGGTTTGAAGGCACTGAGGGTGGACAAGGCACCAGGCCCAGATGGCATCCACCCCAGGGTACTGAAGGAGCTGGCAGAGGTCCTTGCAGGACCTTTGGCAGACCATTTAATGCCTCCTACATTAGGGTGTGTGTACCTCAGGACTGGAGGATGGCTCATGGTGCCCCTCCACAAGAGTGGCCCCAAGGATGAACCGGAAACTACAGACCAGTGAGCCTCCACATCCATCGTGGGTAAGCTAATGGAGACTATCCTGAAGGAGGCTGGTGGCCCTCTTAGAAGCCAAAGGACTACAGGACAGCAGACAGCATGGTTTCATCACGTGGCGATCCTGCCAAACCAACCTGGTCGGGTTCTATGACTGGGTAACTAGGCAACTGGACAGGGACATGCAGTGGATGTCCTGTATCTGGACTTCAGTGAGGCATTCGACTCAGTGCCACATGGAAGGCTGGGAAGGAAGTTAGTAGGCACAGGGGCAGGTGCAATGCTGGTGAGATGGGTAGGAAACTGGCTGCAGGGAAGGCAACAGAGGGTGGTGGTGGGTGGGGCTCTCACACCCAAGGGCAGTGACGCGGTGTCCCACAGGGCTCAGTGTTGGGACCAGTGTTGTTTGGGATGTTCATTGCAGACATATCATGGGACATCAAGAGCAAGATCAGTCTGTTTGCTGATGATACCAAGGTTGGCGAGTGGGATGACCTAGGGGGATGGCAGGGGTTGCAGGATGATCTGGCAAAGCTTGAAACCTGGTCAGACACCTGGCAACTGGGCTTTATTGCCAAAAAGTGCAAGGTGCTGCATTTTGGGATGAAGAACCCAAGGAGGACTTACCAGCTAGGGGGAGTGCAGCTAGCCCAGACAGAGGAGGAGAAGGATCTGGGTGTGCTCATCACAGGGTCAATGAACAACTCGGCACAGTGTAGGAAGGCAGCTGCAAAGGCCAACAAAAATGCTGGGTTGTATTGCAGGGGTATATCCTCAAGGAGGGAGGAGGTGATTCTGCCACTGTATAGGTCATTAGTTAGACCACACCTGGAGTACTGCTTGCAGTTCTGGCGTCCAGTATCTGAAGAGGGACATTAAGTTATTGGAGGAGTGCAGCGCGGGGCGACAAAGATGATCAAGGGTCTGGGGACTTATCATATGAGAGGAGGTTGAAGGAGTTGAACATGTACTCACTGGAGGAGAGGGGACATGATTGAAACCTTTAAATACATGAAAGGAATAAACAAGACAGGTACAGAGGGGCTGTTCAAATGGGAGGGAGGGCCACCAGGGCCATGATATGAGACTGGAGCGAGGAAGGTTCAGGAGGAGATGAGGAGACACTTTTTACAGAGAGGGTGGTGGCTGGGTGGAATGCGTTACCTGCAGAAGTGGTAGGCAGTAGAACAGTGGACTGCTTCAAATGAGGATGGGACAAGACAAGGGGGAGGGTTAATGAAGGGGAAGGGTGGAAGGGAGGGGCAGCTGCAGAATAAGGGGTGCTAGCTGCACATTCGAGCAGACTTGATAGACCTCTAGGCCTTTATCTGCTGGCAAATTTCGTATGTTCGTATGTTCGTAAGTCCATTAGGACATACTGAAAAACGTGTGCTATAATGTTCAGGCAATCCAGAAATTAAGATGTACTGAAAACATTCTGCCATCAGTCTCAACTACAGGCAGTCCAGAAATTACACAAGTCCATGAGGACATGCTGCAAAACGTGTGCCATCTAGTTCAGGCAGTCGAAAAATTATACAAGTCCATGAGGACATGCTGCACAATGTGTGCCATCAGGTTCAGGCAGTCCAAAAATTATACAAGTCCATTAGGACATGCTGCAAAAAGTGTGCCATCAGGTTCAGGCAACCCAATAATTAGCAAAGCACGTGAGGAAGACATGCTGAAAACATTGTGCCATAAGTCCCAACTTCAGGCGATCCAAAAATTAAAGAAGTCTATTCAAAATGTGAAATGTGTGCCATCAGGTTCAGGCAATCCAAAAATTAGCAAAGTCTGTTAGGACATGCTGAAAACATTGTGCCAACAGGTACAAAAATTGTGCAGGTCACATATGGGCTTACTTGAGTATTAATTTATTTTTCTGAAGAAACTGTGATTTTTCTACTCTTCCAAGTAGTCACCTTTAAGGTCACTGCGAAATGTATTTGCTGCCTCTGGATCATAGCTGTAACCAGTCAATGGAAGGTTTACTTTTAGGAATGTTAACTTCTCAACATTTTCTGATAGTAGCCTAGATCGTGTATCTGTTGCCACATTTCCTGCACAGCTAAAGAGTCGCTCTGAAATTCACTGGTTGGGGGACAGACCATATACTTCAAGGCTACCTGCACAAGTGCAGGCCATAGAGGCTCCTTGCTTTGCCAGTATTTAATGGGATCTTCATTCCATTCAATACCTTTTTCTGCTAAGTAACAGTAAACCATGGCCTGGGCAGAAGCAGTGACATATGGAGAAGGAAGGGCTGATTTTCCCAGGATGACAACATCCAAGTGACCCCAAAGATGACTGATGGGTCTAGAATGAATGGCAGCAGCTGACTGTTTTGTAGCCTGACTGAGAAGAGAGAGCTGAGAAGGTGCAGGAGGAATGGATGAGGGGGCTGCTTCTGTTGTCATGTTTTTTTTCAAAAGCAAATCTACATCTTGAATGATTTTCTCTCTGCAGTTTCGGAACACATTTGGGTCATACTGTGAGAGGTGTTTCATCTTGTACCGTGGGTCTAGTACTGTTGCAATAATGTAATGTTCTGCCATGAGCATTTCACCAAGTTTCTCATCATCTCTGATTTTTTTAAGCATTCTATGTACTATGTCTTTTTTAATTCTGGATGGCAAGTCACTTTCAGTTGCACTAGACTCTCCCATCTGAAACTGGCTTGTTGCGCCTTCCAACTCATCCCTGATTGCAACTAGCTGAAATCTAAGAATCTTGATCAATGGGATTATTTGGCTGAGTGTGGCACTGTTGGAACTCACTTCACTAGTAATTTTCTCAAAGGGTTGCAGGATCTTGATGAGAAGTTCTAAAGCAGCCCACTGCTAAGGATTAATGTGCACATCAGCATCCCCTATGCTGTTCTCTAGTGTATACTGTCTTACAGCCTTTTTTTGCTCCAGCAGTCATTGGAACATGTAAAAGGTAGAGTTCCACCTCGTTGCAACATCCTGGATGAGTGTATTAGGAGGCAGTCCATGCTCTTCTTGTATGGCCCAAAGACGTTGGCGTGCTTTGCAGGAATGGCTGAAATGTGTGCATATTCATTTTGCCACATATGTGAGAGCCTTTATATCTCTGTCCTTTTCCAGAAATGCATGCACAATCAAATTTAGGCAGTGTGCGAAACATTGAATGTGGACAAAGCCCCCATCAGACAATGCTTTCTTTATGTTTGAACCATTGTCAGACACAATAAAACCTACAGAAAGCCCTTGTGATGTCAGCCAGTACTGTATCTCTCTATTGAGCTCATCCAGGATGTTTGAAGCTGTGTGATCCTACGGGATATGCTGGATGTGAAGGGAAGCCAGTTTCAGAGGGGAATTGTCAATGTTACTACAGGGAGTACATGATACCCAATGTGTAGTCAGTGGCATAAATGGTTCTGAATGGCAGCAGGTATGTGGCTGTTGAGTGAGAGTAAACTGACTGCAGTGCTTACAAATACTGACTGTCAGCCTTCTTGTTCCAAGTCTAAACTTCAGTGCAAATAGTAGACAGTTTCAGAATGCAGCCCCGATCTACGATTAGGCTGGCAGCTACAAGCTGCAAGAATGGTCTTGCAGCTTGTAGCTGCTGCAATCGCAGCTCAGAGCTGCATTCTGGAACTGCCTGCTATTTGCAGTGAAGTTTGACTTGAACAAGAAGGCTGCCAAAGCAGTCAATCTACTCTCACCCTTCAGCCACATGCCCGGAGGGTAGATCTGTTTAGAAATTTGTGACCAGTGTGATTGAAGGACGGTTTTCCTAACATTTTTTTAATCGGGGGGAAGTTTCTAGCCACAAGCGGCTGGCAGACCCAGACTTGGGACAATTATGCAATGGGTTCTTATTTACCCGGGTCCGCCGGGTTGCATTGGATCTGGGGGAGTTCTGATTTTAGGCGGGTCGGTCCACCCATCCCTAATAATTGCACCAATTGTCAGACCAAATTGTATGTGTTCTACATTACAATTTTCATTAAACAGCATCACAGAGTTTCTTTGACATTTCTCAATGAGTTTCTTACACTTTGCTTGATCCAGCAAAAAGACAAGCAAAAGCTGTTCCTTAAGTGTTACATTGAAACATAGAAACATAAAATGTGTCAGCAGAAAAGGACGAGTATGCCCATCTAGTCTGCCTATATTCCCTGCCTACTACCACACTCTGGACCCTACTTGGCTACAAGTCTCCCTCCCTCCTCCCTTTCCACTACCTATTATGCCCATACGCTTATCCCACACATGCTTGACGCTCCCCACCACTGTCTTTGCCCCCACCACTTCTTCAGGCATCCACCACCCTTTCTGTGAAGAAGTATTTCCTCACATCCCTCTTAACCCCACCCCCCCAAGCTTCATATCATTCAACTATGTTCTGGTGCTCCTTCTCCTCCTCTGAAGGAGACTCCCCTCCTGCACCCTGTTAACCCCTGCAAGGTGCTTACAGGTCTCAATCATGTCCCCTCTCACTCTCCTCCAGGGGATATATGTTGAACTCCAGCAGCCTCACCTCATATGTTTTATTGTGCAACCTATGCACCATTTTGATAGCCCTTCTTTGGACCACCTTCACCCTGTCAATGTCCTTGCAAATGTGCAACATCTAGAACTAGACACTGTACTCTAGGTGGAGTCTCACCAATGAACAATACAGTAGCAACACTGCCTCCCTTTTTCTGCTATAAATCCCCCTTCCTATGCACCCCAGCAGCTGGCTAGCTCAGCCTACTGCCTTGTCACACTGCACTGCCACCTTAAAATAATCAGAAAAGATTACCCCAAGATTCCTTTCTTGTTTGGTGACTGTAATTAACTTCCGGTATCATACAGCCCTGGGTTTCCCCACCCAATGTCCACGACATTGCACATTTGGCATTGAAACCCACAGCCTAGGCCACTTGTCTAGTCTCCCCATATCCCTTGCATTCTCTGCACCCCTTCCTTGGTGTCCACCCAGTTGCAGATTTTTGAATCATTCAAAAAGAGACACACCTCCCCCTCCAGTTCTTCAGCAATGTCACTTATGAAGGCAATGAACAGGACAGGATTCATTACCAATCATTGTGGTACTCCGCTGATCACTCTCCCATTCCATGAGTGACTGTCATTTACCACCACATAGAAACATAGAAACATAAAAGTTGATGGCAGATAAGGACCGCAAGGTCCATCCAGTCTGCCCAGTTCTTTTTCTACCTTATGAATGTGCCATCGGCCTTTGCTCTGTCAATGGCCTATCTATTCTTACTCATCTGTATTGCTCCCTTATGCCTGTCCCATGCCTGTTTGAAGCCCTGCACTGTATTCATATCCACCACTTTCTGAGGTAGGCTCTTCCATGCATCCACCACCCTTTCTGTGAAAAAGAACTTCTTCACATTACCCCTTAATCTGCCTCCATCTAATCTCATTCTGTGTCCTCTTGTCCTGCTATTTTTCTTATACTGAAACATGTTAGACTCTTTCACCTTGTTAATGCCCTTAAGGTGTTTGAATGTTTCAATCATATCACCTGTCTCCCTCTTTTGCTCTAGGGTATACATATTGAGCTCCATTAATCTGTCCTCATGTTTTCTGATGCAGTCCCTGCACCATTTTGGTTGCCCTTCTCTGGACTGCCTCAGTTTGGTTAATGTCCTTGTGAAGGTGTGGCCTCCAGTACTGCATGCATTACTCCAGATGGGGCATCTACCACCCTTTGCCTCCTATCCTTCAACCATGTTGATACCCAGCTTACCACCAACTCCCCAACCTCTAGGTTGCTAAGTTTCTTAATTAGCCTCCTGTGTGGTATGGTGTCAAAGGCCTTACTGAAGTCCATATAGGCCAGATTCACTGCCTTCCTGTGATCTACCTCACTAGTCACCAAGTCAAGGAAATCTATGAGATTTGTTTGACATGACCGCTCCACTGTGAAACCATGCTGCCAGTGGTCCTGCAGCCCATTTCCCTGCAGGTACTCCATCAGTCTCTTCATTAGCAGGGTTTCCATTAATTTCCCCACTACTAATGTGAGACTGACTGATCAGGAATTGCTAACCTTGTCCCTGCTGCCACTGAGGTGCAGAGGGACCATGTCCGCCATCCTACAGTTCTGTGAACTTACCCCCAACTCCAATAAGGTGCTGAATAATGTTGCCAGAGGGGCTGCTAACACTGTGTTCAGTTATTTTAGTACCCTTGGATGGTTCCTGTCTTGATCCAACACCTTGTTTTCCTTTAGGGCTTCCAATCCCCTTCAGACTATCTCCTCCGAAAATTGACTTTTGTCCACTCTCCCCCTCTCTCCAATGTCTGCAGATACATGTTGGTTCATCCCTGCTGGGAACCTCCACAATGGAGACCCACAGGAGGGTGGCACAGGACCTCACAGGGGAAGGAAACAACTCCTGGTGAGGGACTCAATTGTTAGAGGGATAGAACTGGGGGAAGGAGTGGAAAGGGAGGTAAGGTGCCTGCCAAGTACCATGGCTTGGAGGAACAGGAAACGAATCCTTAAGATAGTGGGAGCAAGTGCAAGGGGGAGGGATCTGGATGTCATTATCCACCTAGGGATGAATGACCTGGCTGAGAATGGGATCAGAGCAGTGTAACAGGAGTTTGTGGAGTTGGGGAGGGGCCTTAGACAAGTAGCACACACAGTAACTTTCTCGGAAGTGCTACCTGTCTATGATATGGATGAGGCTAGGGTACTTACCATGGGATTCAATGACTGGCTGAAAAACTGGTGCAGAGCTCAGGGATTTGGCTTCATTGGGGATTGGGGGTCTACCTGGAGGGATGCAGGCCTATACAGGTGCGATGGTCTGCATCTATCCAGGAGGGGAACCAGGATTCTAGGTGATAGGTTTAAATGCTTCATTGGCAAGCATTTAAACTAGCCAAGGGGGAGGTACTGAAAAAGAGAAGGGAAATCCTAGCCCCCTCAAAAAATCAGGGTAATTAGTGAGGTAAACACCAAGATAGATCAGTCGATAGGGAGAAGGGCAGGGGTAAATGGAGAAAAAGACAAAGGCAGTAAGGACAGAGATTGGGCAAAAAGAAATAAAGCCATAAAAAAATGGAGGGTAATGCGTACCAATGCTCGTAGTCTAGGTAAAAAGCTCCCCGAAATGGTGGCCTTGATGGGAGAGGGATGCCTGGATATTGTGACAGTCACAGAAACATGGTACACAGAGAACCATGACTGGGATGTCAACATACCAGGGTACACAATCTATAGGAGGGACAGGGAGGGAAGAAGAGGAAGAGGAGGAGGAGCTCTCTATGTAAGGGAAGGGATCAAAGCAATGGAACTAAAGGGTAAACAGGGAGAGAGGAGGCACTGTGGATCACCCTGGAGACTTGAAATGGCTCCACAATCCGCACAGGGGTTGTATACAGACCCCCATCTCAGGGGGAGGAAATGGACAAGGAAATGGTAGAAGGCATCCCTGAGATGGCAGAGAAAGGGGAGATATTGCTGATGGGGGACCTGAATATGCCAGATGTTAACTGGAGCACCTTTGCTGCAGCCACATCCAAGAGCAGAGCCATTCTCGATGCCCTACAGGGGGCATGCCTCAGACAGCTAGTTTTGGAATCCACTCGGGAGGGAGCAATCTTAGTCCTGGTACTCTCAAATGGGGACGGAGAAAGGATCTCTGATCTTGAAGTGGGTAACCTTCTGGGAACAAGCGACCACCAAACAGTGTGGTTCATGATAAACTTCGTTGTAGAGTCAAACCACACAAAAGTAAGGGTACTGGACTTCAGGATGGCTGATTTTGTCAAAATAGGAGAGTGCCTAAGAAAAGCACTAGCAAACAGGCAAGAAGGTCGAGTGGAGCAACAATGGGGAAACATCAAAACTGCCATCACAGAGGCAACAAGCCTTTGTGTGAAGCAGATAAACAAATCAGAATGAAATAAAAAAACACTATGGTTCTCAAAAGAAGTGGCGGGAAGGTAAGGGATAAAAAGATGGCATTCAGGAAGTACAAAGAAACACAGAAGGAGCAGGACAGAGAACTGTACCAGTTAAAGCAGAAGGAAGTGGGGAAGGCAGTCAGAATAGCAAAGGCTTGAACTGAGGAAAAGATAGCCAACTCGGTTAAGAAGGGGGATAAAACCTTTTATAGGTACATTAGGGAACAAAGAAAGATTAAGGCAGAGATACTGAGGCTGAATAAAGAGGAAAGTGGTTGGGCAGACAGCAACAGTGAAAAAGCAGGGATACTGAATGAATACTTCTGCTCAGTATTCACAATGGAAAAGCAGGGGGAGATACCTAATCCAGTCAATAGAAGCACTCTGGATGGGGGGGTTGATATTAGTCCTTTCACAGAAGAAAGGGTTCTGAAAGAACTCTTAAAACTGAAGGTGGATAAAGCAATGGAGCCTGATGGGATTCATCCCAAAATTCTAAAAGAACTAAGGGAAGAACTAGTAACACCACTGACTACCCTTTTAAATAAATCATGGGAGGATGATGTGGTACCTGAGGACTGGGGGAAGGCCGATGTGGTTCCCCTTCACAAAAGTGGGAGCAAGACAGAGGCAGGAAACTACAGACCTGTCAGTTTGACCTCAGTTGTAGGGAAAATGATGGAATTACTTCTGAAGGAAAGAATTGTTGAGTACCTAGAGGCCAGTGGGGCACAGGAACCAAGGCAGCATGGATTTGCAGCAGGAAGGTCATGTCAGACAAATGTAATTGATTTCTTTGACTGGGTGACCAAAGTAGTAGACCAGGAAAGGGATGTGGACATGGCCTACCTAGACTTCAGGAAGGCATTTGACACAGTCAAATGATTAATAAACACAAAAGATTAATAAACAAATTAGTCAGCCTGGGAGTGGGTCCCAGGGTGGTAGCCCCGGTAAAACACTGGCTGGACAACAGGACACAATGGGTACTAATAAATGGAGTCCACAGTGAAGAAAGGAGGGTTACTAGTGGGGTACCGCAGGGTTCAGTACTGGGGCCAGTCCTTTTTAATGTCTTTATAAGTGATATTGCAAAGGGACTAAAAGGGAAAGTAAGTCTCTTTGCAGATGACACAAAGATCTGCAACAAGGTTGGTACACAGGGTGGTGTGGAAAGGATGAAAAGGGACTTGGCAAGATTGGAGGAATGGTCAGATGTATGGCAGCTTAGATTCAATGCAAAGAAGTGCAAAGTAATCCACCTGGGAAACAAAAACCCAGTGGAAGAGTACACAGTGGGGGGTGAGATACTGACAACAACAAAAATGGAAAGGGATGTGGGGGTAGTCATATCAGATGACCAAAAGGTGGGCCAGTAATGTGAAAAGGCAATAAGAAGGGCTGGGTGGATACTGAGATGAATAGGGAGAGGCATCACCAGTAGAAAACAGGAAGTTGTTGGCCGTTTGTACAGACAGTTGGTAAGACCACATCTGGAGTACTGTGTACAGTTCTGGAGACCCCATCTCCTCAAAGGCATAGTCAGGTGGAGGCTGTCCAGAGGAGGGCAACCAAAATGGTGCAGGGTCTGCACCAGAAGACATATGAAGAAAGACTAAAGGAGCTTAAGATGTATAGACTGGAGGAAAGGAGGGAGAGGGGGGACATGATAGAACCCTTCAAATACCTCAAGGGAATCAACAAAGTCCAAGAGGGTAACATCTTTCAGAAAAAGAGATGTGCAAGAACAAGGGGGCACAATTTGAAGATAGAGGGGGGATGGCTC
The DNA here is from genome assembly GCA_016271365.2 of Neoceratodus forsteri. Taxonomy (NCBI): domain Eukaryota; kingdom Metazoa; phylum Chordata; order Ceratodontiformes; family Ceratodontidae; genus Neoceratodus; species Neoceratodus forsteri. The sequence goes on along the minus strand of CM028134.1, from coordinate 309,156,771 downwards.
AAAGGTAATGTGAGGAAGTATTTCTTCACAGAGAGGGTTGTGGATGCACAGAACAGCCTTCCTGAGGAGGTCGTAGAGTCAAAAACAGTGGGGGAATTCAAGAATGCATGGGACAGACATAAGGCAATTCTAGTGGAGGGTAGGAGGAAGTAGACAATAGGTTAACTACAATCTGCAGCTTGTCCTTTAGGTAGGGAAATGGGCAGACTAGGTGGGCCAAGCGGTCCTTATCTGCCGTCAAATTCTATGTTTCTATGTTTTTGTCCCACCCCCCCTTTTCTTCATTTTCCACTGCAGTCACCCCCCATTCTCCTGAGCCTCACTAACCCAACCCTTGATTTTCTCTTTTTACTCACATACCTGAAGAAAGTCTTGTCCCCTTTTTTGACCTCCTTGGTGATCCTCTCCTCTGTTTGTGCCTTAGCTGCCCTCTCCATCCTTCATGCCTCCCTTTATCTAGATATTCCTTCCTGTACCCCTCTGACTGGGCCTCCTTGTACTTCCTAAAAGCTGTTTTTTTCCTCACTTATCACCTTAGTCCCCTGATTTGAGAACCATACTGGCCTCTTCCTCCTCTTACCTTTGCTTCTTTCCTTCAGACAACTTGCTGTTGCCTTAGTTATTCTCTCCATTATCCTTTCCCATTGTGCCTCCACTCGCCCTGCCTTTCCCTCCAGGTATTTACTAAGGAAATCTCCCATTGCTTTAAAATCTGCTCTCCTGAAGTCTAGGAACCTTGTTCTAGTGTTTTATTTTTATCCAGCCTAATCTGTATGCCAAGCCACACTGTACGATGGTCACTTGTACCCAGGGGACTACCCACTGTAACATCTGTAATGCTGTCCCTGTTCGTAAGTACCATATCTAGCACTGCACCATTCCTAGTGGGATCTGTATCCAGCTACCTGAGAACTGTGTTGCAATTCAGCTTTGCATTTTGACAGAACTGAGATGCAATCTGATTGATCTGCAAACATTTTTTATAAAAGTTGCTCTTGAGCTGGATAAGTGTTGAAAAAAATGTGATGTGCCTTGTCAATTCATTGGACACATTAAAAAGAATGCCAAACCAATTCATTGGCATAAATGTTTGTTGTGAATTGTTCTGTAGCTGTGACATTATTTTTGTTGCAATTGTGTGGCATTGTGCAATAATACAGACATTTCACAGTTCCATGAAAACGCAGTCATATGTCTTTTTGCAAAATTGTGACATCAGAAAGCAAGTCATTATAATAAAATTGTGACAGCAATTCCAGCATTTCAGCTTTTTAACAAACAAACAAATGTTAGATTGCATTAAGGAGAAGTGGCTTGCATTATTTTTGGGATCAACTATAAATAGCACCATTTATACAATGGGGTTCTCTATTTAGTGGCAACTATATCTCTATTCAGTGGATACAATATTTTCTATATTATTCTGGTGAAGAATTAAATCTGTATCCCTAATGTTAAAATGCAGACTGAATTGTGCATTGTTTTTTATCAGTTAGAAGAGGTGCTCAAACTACTCCTCAGGTTTACGTGAGATAGGATAATGAGGGATGTTTTCAGTTAAAGGAGCAGTGTAATGAAATGTGTTTTTCAAACAACTGGTTTCCAGCTATAGTTAATAAAAATTCACACAGCTGTTGAATGTTCTTTTCTATGTGTTTCTTGATCTGTGTACATTATACTTATTTTTCAGGCCCAAATCTAAACCTAACTCATGTTAGGTCAACATTGCTCATTGTAAGCCAATGGAGTCTGTCATCTTTTTTCTTTGAGAAAAAAATAATATAAAACATTTGAAAAGATACTTAAAATTCTGGTTGAACTGAAATATTTGATGAAAAAATGTTTTGAATCTTTTACAGTTAAAAAAGGGTAGGGTCAGTGGGGGACGAACCAGTAGCCATATTGATTAGATGTTGATAGTCTGAGCTTGTGAAACTTTGAGCTGCCTTAAGCTAACAATCTTCACCCATGCTTATGAAGCTGGGTGGCGGGGCGGGGAGAGGGGCAGACATAATGGATCTGGAGCCTCTTCCAACTGTAAATTACAATAGTGCTGTGTTACGTATCTAACTTCTCTTCAAAAGTTTCACTACATTCAGAACTGTAAGGTCAAAGGACTTTCCCCTGTATAGTTAAGACAGTTTGTTGGGAGATACGTTGAGAAATGCCACGCTGAAATAAACTTGAGGAGTGGTGGCTCAATCATAGAGCCAGAAGTAAGACAGGCCACAGCAGGAGGGCTAAAGTGCCACAAGACAATACTTTAGCCAGCTCAAGAACTGGTCTGGAACATATAATTGCCCTGGTATACTTTTTTGCTCCCACTCTACAGTCTGCCCCTCTTCGGCCATTTCCCCACTCCCAACCCTGTCACCTGCCTTCTACCAGACCTTCTTCCAACTCCTTGTTCCTCTCTGACTTACCCCTCCAGGGCAGGGCCTTGCCACTGATGAAGGCCAATACTCAGTCCAGAGTCAGGGTACCAACACTGCAGTGTGGGGTGTGTGGAGCATGAGCAGCATCATTCTGCTGACTGGAGGATATTTTCTTCTTTTCCACCCTGCCTTTGAGAGGCTCCTGATGACTCAAGCTCATTGACAAACTCAAGTCTTTGGCATCATAAGCAGTAGTGCTGTTGCTGCACTGATGAGATGGCTAATTACCCTGGTATTAGATCCTGTGCAAGATTTGGACAAGAAGGTGAACATCTCTAATCACTGGTTAGTGGAGGCTGAAAACAATGTGATGGTTTCAGCAATGTTGGTAAAGGCAGCAGTAGATACAGTGGGTAGTGTTCCACTTAGAACTTGCCAAAGACTCCTGCAGCTGTGTCTGGAGACCTGGAGAATGGGGTTAGTGCAATGCATGCTTAGTTTTTGGATCTTCTAGAGGCAGCAGTGGGATCAACCCTGTTTATTTTATGGTTCAACTACTGACAGACATACTGCCACTGCATCCATCCCATGCCCACCACATATGGAAGCTATACATAGAAACATAGAAACATAGAATTTGATGGCAGATAAGGACCGCTTGGCCCACCCAGTCTGTCCATTTCCCTACCTACTGGATAAGCTGCAGATCCTAGTTAACCAGCAGCCTACTTCTTAATAATCAATATGAAGCTGTGGATAGCCCAGATAAATATCCCACTTTTACTGCTATTATTAACCAAAAGACACACAGGAAAAACAATGCCTTCTCAGGTTTGTCTAGCACAACAACAGTCTTTATTTTGTTTTAGGCACCAAATTCATTCTCTTTCTGTTTCCCCAACTGCAGATAAACTGCAAGAAAAAGACATAAATATTTGTATGCAATCGGGGCTTGGTTGAGAGATTTACTGATCCTGTAAATGAAATACTTCAACTATCAGTAAAACTGTGTGCAGGCTAAGCAGGTAAAATATATTTGTTCGGTGACCACAAGGATGTTGTCAGCTTATTGTAAAAACGTTGTAAGTTCAGGGACAAAGGACTAGATTGTCTTTTGGACTCTGACATTCCCTAGACAACTTGTAGGCTGTGAACTTTGCTATAACCTTTGGTTTGATCCCAGATATATTACCTTTCTTTTTCTGACTTTATTAGTTTATTTTCTTAGTATGACATTTATTTTGCTGGCTAACCTACGTACTAGATGATAGTTGAGGCTGCACTGCATGGCTTAAGATAGTAACCTGTTCATAGAAAGGCACAAGCAGATAGAGACATGAAATCCACCGAGTCTGCTCTGGAACAACCTTGTAGTGTAAAGGTATGCCCTGCCCCCCACTCTATCCTGCATAGTGTAATGGCATTTGCTAGTTTTAGTAAGTGGCCATACCTCCAGCCTGCAATGTGTCTGCTGTAGCAAGTAGTCATACTTGCACTCCCCAACCAGCATGTGTGAGCCTGGTAAGGAACAATAGAGTTAATAAGCCATGTGTGGATTTTTGTAAAGAAAACGAAATGCAAACCATGGCTTTACTGAATTTTTCCATGACTGTGGGAGTTACTGGGGACTAAGATATGCTGAGCAGAAGAAAGACATGAGTCGATACCTATTTTGTTTAAATTTTACAACTGACATATCTGTGGGATTTACATTTACTGTAATAAGCTGTTAAGTATGTTAAGTAGTAGGCCTGTGTGCTTGAGAATTTCATGTGACATTTTCTTGCTAAGACAAAAGAAATGGTGGTGTTTGAATGTTCTAATATCATATTTATGCTGTACTGCATCCAGTTACAAAGTATTTGTTTTACTTGTGTATCTGACAGATGTGATGCAAGGTAACAACCAATCATGATGTAGGATTGTCTCTACCTATTATATAACTTATTCTAAAATGTATTGGTCCTAGAATTCATTAAAACTTCTAGAACGCAGAAATTTGTACAAATTGTGTTTGAGTACATGCAATTTCTTCACTTCACTGTAGCACCTGGAGCATAACACACTGTTTTTTAATCTATTTTTACATTTAAAATGCATGGACTCCAAGAAAAGGCAATACACAATGGCTCATTTAACCAAATAGAATTAATCTATGTACAGTCGTGTCTCTTTTCACATTTAGTAGGACATGATGGAAAACACTAGGCTGGCTGGCAGTATAGCCTAGTGGTTAGAGTAATGGGATTTGAATGAGCTTAGTATAGCCAGCAGACCAGGGTTTGTTTCCCAGAACCTCCACCTGCATACTGTGTGGCTCAAGTAAGCCACTTTACCACCCCGGTGCTCCCATGTTGCCCTTGAAAACAGGAACTTCTGCCTAGTGAGCCTTATCTGGTTACCAAAGAATTAAAAATAACTCTGTAAATTGAAATTGTTCAGTATAAAAACTTCCCTTACAGAAATATACATGTGCTGTGTACATGCAGAATGCCTGCCACAAACTTAATTGTGCAATGTTTGCATGTGAGTCACATACACAAAGTGAACCTAAGTGGACCAGGTCTAAAAAGCAAATCAGGTTTGCATGCTGCAAGACTGACATGTGTCCAGCATGTAAGCTGGTGAGAACATCTAAAAATTACATCAGGTTTGCATGTTGCACACTTGATATAAGTGCAGCAGTTAAGCTAGTTGGTATGAAAAATCAGATAAGGTTCACATGCTGCATGCCTGCCATTTGTGCAGCAGCTAAGCTGGTGCAAATCTCATCTAAGAAAACACATCAGTTTCTATTTCTCATACTACTGCTAGCACTTAGAACCATTAAAATACATTTTCATTGAGTTCCCATTAAAATTAAGCAAACTCATTAATTCTGATCCTTTTTCAAGTTAAGGGCTTTTGATTTTTGTCATTAAATCACCATTAATTTGTAAAGTATTATTTGCTTACTTCATTAAATGCCTAGGATATACTCAGTCAATGTCCCCCATTCCAGATATGCGAAGAGGGGCCTCTGTGTTGTGAAGCCTGACCTTTTTGGTTTTGGCCATTCAAAACTCCTTATACGTATTTAGTGCTACAAATGTGTTTCTCTGTGACTGTTTTGGCTCACTTGCTTTCCCTTTGTCATTCTATGGAGCATCTTCACTATGGCCAAGCACTCTTTGTGCTGAGTAGGATCTTGGAAACATGCACCATACCTCACATTTTGTCAGTGAAATGAGGGACATGGACACTCAAAATGAGGGACAATGCGGGACACTAACCCTCACAATAATCAGGACACATTCTGAAACATGGAGATATAGTACCTCAGAACACAATGGAAACCATTGTATAATTACTTGTGCCAATATTAGCAGCTGAGAATGAATTTCTCCCATAAAGCAGGCATACCATTTAGGAAGAGTAGAGTAGAGGGGGCAGTTGCCCCCCCCACATTTGTGTCTAGGTTGTTCTTATAGTGTGGCAATAATGGCATTACATTTGATACAGCGATGTTGGGGGGCAGATTTGGATTTAATCTTTTGCACTATAAGTTCCCCCCCGGCCTGTGTGCACTCATGCTGCAGCTGCACTCCTGACTTGACTGTGTCTGTATTGTGTTGTCTACTCTCTCCACCTATTAGCAGTGGCACCATCACATGTGATGTGGAGGAGCTCCAGCCAAGCAAGAGCACATGAGTTGTGCAAGTGTGACACTGTCTTTCCCGTCACAAAGTAGACAGGCTGCACACTTCAGCTTGGAGGACTCAGTGAGCACTTAACTCTCAATAGCAGTGTTGTGGCGGCATTTTTTTTTGTCTACTTTTAGTGTGTCTCCATCTCCCCAATGGCTGAAGGGGCAGAGGGTGAGCAAGAAGCAAGCAACACAGGATTGGTGGGTTTGGTTGGTGAGGTGACTTGGTTGTGGACCATGCTGGGGACCTGGGTTGATTGGTTCTTGCATCCAACTTCTGGCAGAAGGATGGAGGAGAAGAGGACTGAAAATGGTCTGGTGGCACAGTGGGCCATCTTGCAGGTGCTGTCCAGATGGCCAGGTAAGTAAAAGTAAATATGTTTTTTTATAGGGGGGATTGGGGAAGGAGGAAAGACTGAAATACTGATTTTGTTTCAGGTTTCTGCACCTTTGGGATGGGTATTGAATGGAATGGAGTTGGGGAGAGAAATTGGAACAATTCTTTTTTTGGGTGGGGGGGCAGAACATCAGCCAGGAAAAAAAATTAATAGTAACTGGGTGGATTTAAGCCCAAATCTGATGTACTGCTCTGGGGTATAGACAGATGAATCTTATGCATTTGAATTTTTCCTGATTTGCATATCACTGTTCAGTCACAACAAATATATTTTACCTTTTAGAGATATTCAAGACATTCTAGAGCTTGCCACCTAGGAGCTAACTATCATCTGGCCTCCACTGGTTGTTGGCTTCCCCCTGCTGAAATCTGAAATGGCACCCCTACCATAAAGTCTAAATTTACAGGACACCTTCTGTGTGACCAGCATGTTTCCCATGAGGAATGGATAAGGAGCAGAGCAGTTTTCAGGGGTAAAATGAGGGCTGTCCCTTGCATTCCGGGGCAGTTGAGTGGTATGGTATGCACAAACTATTGGAGCCCCACTATAGTCAGGCTTTTGCCCCCTCAGTGAAACTGAATTCCACATCCCTGCTCTTAGGCACATTATGACATAGGGCAAGGGAGACTGCACCATTGAAATAAATGGGGGTATTTTTTTATTATTATTTTATACATGATTGATGTTGAGTTGGAGATTAATGAAATCCACTGCTTCACTAAAAGCAAGAGCCTTGTTAGTAGAACAGTGGCCTTCATTATTCTACAACTCACCATCATAATGTATAAAACAGTAATACAAAAAAAACTCCATTCATTTCAAGGGGGTACACCCCAGCACTCTGACCCATGAATGTCATCTCTTAGACCCTGTCTACACTGACATGCATTTACAAAATGTTTTTAAAAATGTTTTCTGTGGTTGAGCGTGGCTGTCAGACTATCTACATTGTGCCCTGACTCCGTGCTTGCCCACTCAAGTTCTCAACTGGCAACCATGTCGATCAGAAACCGTGCTAATACCCTGCTCTGATCAAGGTTTAATCATGTTTTGTAAACACAGTTCATAGCATGCCTTTACCATGCTACAGTGTGGATATGATCTGTGTTTGTCATTCTTGTAAAGTTACAGACTGCAGGTAATGTTACAAGAACACAAGTGTGGACAGGGCCTTAAAGACTCCTGACTCTGGCTCCTTAGTACTTAAGTAAGAGACCCTTGACTTATAATGATACTTGGTGGGTTGTCTGTCGCAGCATGGCTGCACCTGCTACAGTGTGTGTGCATGGGGGGGACTGGCCATGTGGGTAGGTGTTGAGATAGTGCTACTTTTGTGTTTGCCCCTTAAAGTCTGTTCATGTGGAAGCATTCAAAACCATGGAGAAAAAATAGTAGGAGTACAGGCCAGACAGAAATAATTAGATAGTTTTGTGGATAAGTGTGTATATTAGGGATGGGAAGAACCACATGTGTTTCCATTGGTATGTGTGCTACAGTTCAGCTGTGCAGCTGAGATTACGGGAGACAACAGAACTAAAAAGTATATCAATGGCTATAAGCCTACTGTATGCGTGCAGATGAATTCAGATTTGCATTGAAGTATAAGCGAGTTATATGTGTGCAAGCAGTATGACTTATTAGTTAAAGGCACTGAACTACAAACCAAGAGACTTGAAGACCTGGGTTTCAATCTCATCAACTCCTACTTGTACAGTATATGATGTGATCCTGAGAAAGTCACTTAACTTTTATGTGTGCATTTATCAATGACCACTTGCTTTTTTGCAATTTAACATAAAAAGCAGGCTTTCCACACATTTAAATCATGCATGCAGCACACATATCACATGGGTAGCTGTATGTGTGCAGTATGAAAACATTTCATATAATTATTTCTGTAAGGGGTTACACCAAAGTAGCCTTGTTGCAGCCAATGCTATAAATCAACTCCTCTATAAAAGTGCATTAACTAATATGCAGCCTATTTTGCTTACAGTGTATGCTGCACAAAATACATTACTCAACTGGGGCCTCTCTTAGCTCTTTTGGACTTCCTCAGGAAGACAGAATCATTAGTTGACAAACTTGAACTGACAAAACTGGTTCTTCAAACCTGAACCTAATCTAATATTGAAAAATATATATATTTGAAACTGCAGATACAAAAAAAAACAAGTTTGCCTTACCTGTACAGTTAGAAGGGAACTTTGAGCAGTAACAGCACATATTGTGAGGAACATGAGTGCTGGAAGTTTCATGAGTAGACCCCCACTCCAGTTCCTCAGGACCCCAGTAGGGAGACCCCATGCCTTCTCATCACAAATCAACCATCAATGATGCATGTAGCATCAGATCCTCAATCAGTCACCTTTGCACCCCATCCCCCGATGGAGCACACATGGTGGGAAGAAACACTAATTAGCAGTCTCCTATTAAAGGAGTGGTGCACCTTCATATCTAGTAAACGTTATTTGTTTCCTTGTCAATAGATAACTCTTTTCATGTAGCTGTTGAGGATATATGTATTTGCTTTAGTTTGTTTTCAGTGTTCACACCAACCCCTGTAACTAGCCTGGGGATCTCCATTTCCTGGTTGTTGAAATCTAATTATCCCTGAAAGCTATACTAGTGTAAGAGAACATGTTGTCACCCATTTACACCATGTGTCACTATGCTGAATGTAAGCAATAATACAGGATGGGGTGTGCATGGAACAGATATTGCCACACCCCCAGGGGCATAGTAAGGCACACGGCTGCAGGCTCAGCGCCTTCAGACCCTGGAAGTGCTGTAATATGTGTTCCATGCACACCATGGAGTGTCTTATTGCACTTACAATATGGGCCTCTGATTTATGTTTATATAGAGAGATATTAAAATCTTTCATGTACTTGGCTGTAAAATAGTTCCTCCATCTCTAGTAGATAGCTGTACTTTTCTTTTTGCTCTTAGGACTTTTTTCCCCAGTGTGGCCACAGTAGCTGTAGAACTTCAACCTCTCTCCCCATCCACACACACAAAATGTACAATGAAACTGAGGTCCTTCTTGTTTGTATGTTTTTTTTCCCCAAAGTTTAGCCATAGTTTTAATATAATACTATTACTTACTGACTGCAGTGCATGCGACTGAACAGCTGAGCAGCAAGTGAGGAGATTGAGTGTATGGATAGCCAGGTGGGTGGAAAGGCACGAGCATGGCAGGAAGCGCGCTGGTAAGGGATTTTTAAAACAGACACAAAAATACATTGTGCTGATTTACTGTATCTGTTGTGTTTATTCTGAATCACATAAGCCTTACTGATGATTGCTATGACTGTTCTGCTTCTGTAGCATGTATGCTGTGGTCAGCAGTATCAATCAGCTGTTCTTCTCATGTTCCATTAAAGAATTAACGATTGCGGTGGTGGGGAGGCTGTGTACATTGGTCACCATCTTATTTTATTAGTCTTTTTTAGTTTTGGCAAGAGGTGTACAAGTGTGAGACTGTATGTGTGGGTGTGTGTGTGTCTGTCTGTCTGTGAGGCTTCACAGATCGGGGGGGGGGATTTTCAGTGTATCTGTGATCCTGTGCCAGTAGAGTTTTCAGAGCATCGTGATTAGAGATGGGCAACATCTGCAAATTTTGTTCCTCAAAATATTTTGTGAAAATTGTGCAATTAGCTAAATATTTTGTGGGTGCGAAATCTGAAGTCCCACCGGCCTAATGCAGAACTTCATCAGCGAAATGTAGAATTTTGCCCGCGAATGGCAAAATTCTGCCATTTGCGGTCAAAATTCTGCATTTCGCTAATGGAATTCCATATTTCACCAGTGAAATTCCACATTTCACACTCACAAAATATTTAATGGAATGTGTGAATTTTGCTAAATAATTCACGTTGCAAAATTCACAATTTTACCAGAATTTCACAATGTGAAATTTAATTTCACTGCATCTTTAATCGTGATGCCTTTGCTATGGTTCACAAACTAGTAAATATCAGGTGATCTGACATGTTTTCCATGCACAGATGAGTATAGTAGGAGAGTTCTGTGTTTTTTTTTTTATATTGAATTTAGGTGTGCATTAGCAAGGGGGAAAAATGGAGACGTTTAAAAAAATCAGTGAATGGCACATTGATTTCTCTTTCTTTTCAATGTGGTCCTGCTCTTGAGAACTTGTTTATACCTGTGCATTAAACAGATATAATGCACAGGTAAGAACCAATCACAAAGCAGGATTTTTCTCTCCCCATTTAATAAGTACACATAACCTGAAAAAAATATCTAGAAATGCACAGACAGAATGCAGGTGAAAGGGAAAAAAAACCTTGCATTACATCTGAGACAGTTTGTAAAGCTAATTGAAGGTAAATTTGGTATTTCACAGCTTGCTGTAACTTGTTTTGTTTAATTCTAAGTAAGCAGACAGGCATACTGTGGAGTCTAAAGAGTGCTGACATATCATGTACTCACATCCTAATGCATCACTCAGGCACAATGAGATTTCAACAACAACAAAATGGAGACCCCAAGGTTAGTTACAGGAGCTGGTGTGAACATTGAAAACAAACTAAAGCAAAGACATATATCCCCAACAACTACATCAAAAGAGTTGTCTGTTGACAAGGAATCAACATTTACAAGATATGAGGGTGTACTACTGCTTTAACTATTAAACTATCTGTTGTAGTAAGCATGACTTGTGCCATAAACCATTAAAATGTCCAAACATAAGTACTGTAAACATGTTATGCAAAGATTCTTTACCCTACAATAATCAAGAGAGTCTCTGTTACATATAGCAGTCCCTTCATGCTGAGAGAACAGAACCCTGCTCTGTCAGTGTTAGTCCAAGTGTGTGTTCAGTGGAATTAATTGAAGTCTGTACCAACTAACCACTACGACAAATAGGATAGTCATTTGCTACAGCTCAACTGTTATCTGCAGTTCACTATGATCTTAAGTCATCTCATGTGTGAACTTTCCAGTTATTTTACTCACGAGGGTTCCAGTTGCCTTTTGATCATTTAGTAAATACTGCTTGTTGTGGTAAGTGTGGTAAGTGAATTAAAGGTGGGCTAGGAACCTCAGCAATAATCTACTCCACCCTCTCAGTTTGAATGAAATACCCTTGAATGATTTCTCCTCTGTGGAGTGGCAAAAGAGTAGTCCAGGAAAAATAAAATGTGCTGATCTTCCAACTACGCTACACCGGGTTTTGATATCTAGTTGCCCTTAAGATCTGATCATGAGCCCCTGATGAGACTATGACCAGCAACATTGTCCTAGGCCCATCCTCGCCAGGCAAAGTCCTTCTCAGGGTTATGTGGTAAACTTTAATCATAGGAACCACATGCCCCAAACCAACTGTCTCCAGCAGTCACCATTCCAGGAACTCACAAATGTCTTCCTCTTCAGCACCCTCCGATATACTAAGGGTATGAATGTTAGAGGATTTGAACACATTCTCCAGTTGCTCAAGTCTATTTTTAATTACTAATTGTTCCTTTACCATTGCGGCCACCACTGCCATTGCCTTACTGGCGGATTTTTCTGATTAGTCTACTTTCCCAACTACTCTGTCAATTTTATTTTCTAACAGAGCCATTTTACCTGCATAGGCATCTATTTCTTTTGTCCATCAGTTTAATTGACTAAGATCATGAACTGCATCTCCATGTGTGCTGGAAGGTTGTTGCTGTTGACCTAGTGCCTACGACAGCCCTGCTGCTGTGGAGTTGTTCTAGTCTGGTTCTGCAGATGACCCATCACCTGTTTTGATACCATACAGATCCATGTTTTGTATACAATTGAACTGTTGAAGTTTTTAGAATGGCACTCTTCTTAAAACACTGCAATATGTAAGTTTATTACCCACTGAGTTAGGAGCTCCATGAGAAGACTGCCTCTTGCTGAGCTGCTAGCTCTACCCCTCCACCCATAATACATGGTTGAAATGGTGAGTGATGGTATTTTTTGTTGCAGTGGAATCCAAGTACCTTCACCCATGACATATGTTATACACAAAAGTGATAGTGTCTACTGGGGGTAGATTGCAGCAGTTATGATTCTGTGCTGCATATGATTGGCCTACTATTGGTCAGATTGCTCACTGACTGTTTGATGAATAACACAATGTTATTTAGGCAGCTGAAACGAACATCACATGGCATGACACCTGTAGAGTAATTCCATGCTACGGCCCATACCTTGAGCACATGTACTACCTCCAATGTCATTTCCTGTCTCTTTCTATGTTTCATAAAATTAATGTCTGCTAGTAAAGTTAGTATTTGTCATATCATCCTTATATATTCCATGGTTATCCTGTGGTCCTGAATTTCTTCTGAGTGGTGACCGATGTCCCTTGCATCCAATGGATAATCCTTTCCTGGGCCAGTTGCTGGTTTCTGTCATTTTCTTGGAAACCTTGTGAGATGCTTAAACATTCACTTTGACAAAACAGATGTTCCAGACTGCATTGCTACAGTTCTTTTTGTTCTGAGGTTTACACACATTGTATGAGTGGGGGTGTATGAGATCAACTTATATCCACTGTGCACAGCATTGAACCTCCATGCATTCTGGTGCCAGCTTAAAGATCAACTGCAACAATCCTTGAGTTTTGCCGTGTGCACTTTTGTCAACATCTTTTATTAAACGATGACCCTCCCAAAGCTGTGTGCTTGTTTTTACTTAGAAAATTTGAAAAAAAGTATTTTTATTTACCAACAAGTCTTCGTGTCATTTCTCCATGATGTAGACTCTTTGTTTTGATGCCACTCCTCCTGTGCTTGAGTTTGTTCCCTGCGTGATGACGTGTTAAGGTGGATATCTTTCAGGGCTGTTTTCTGGCTCCTGGGCGATTGTCTGTAGACTGACAGGTCAGAAGGTAAAGCCAAGGCTAGCAGATTATATTTTTCAGACATGTGCTTTGTGATCATAGGAGACCATAAATATAACTGAACCCAGATCTCACAATGAATTGTCAACAGTTGTCAGCTGTTCTGTGGCTCAGTGGCAATTGTGAGAGGACTAACAGGTCATGAGGAGAAGCAATGGACAGCAGTGAATATACTGCACACATGAATTATGTGCTAATATTTTATTGTATTTTTTTCATATATTTGCTACAGGTAAAGTGGCACTACGTAATGATTCTGACAAGCTTGTGTGAAATATATTCGCTGCTGTCCTTGGCTTCAACCCCATGAATTGACAAGTCCAACTCTGCATGGAGTCACAGACTGCCCAACGCCACATTCAAAAAAACACATATATTTCTAAACCTTTAATTTTTGACAGTTGTAGTTGTTTGTGTAGTAACATGACTAAATTTGGAAAATTGAGGTGTCAGCCTAACCGAATTGTCCGCATACCTATCAGAAAGCGATAACAGTGCTGTCCATTTCATGTGTCTTTCATTCCTCTGGAGATCAGCTCCCCACTCCCACCCCACACATACCCAAAAATATATCATGCTGCCTTTCTTTCCATGGTTCATAGTTTACATTTCTTACATTTCCCTTGTCACTTTGTGGTTCCTATTGCCAAAGTTCGTATTCTTATTCCCTGTGTCAATTATTCTGTTGCCCCAAAAAAATAAAGTACTGGCGATGGGCCATATCACAGTTTGCTTTCAATATCAAGATTGCATTGAGCTGGAGCCTACCATCTCCTTAGCCCAGGCGGCAAACCATTTTCCACTCGGTCATAGAAGAAATACTTCTAAATGTTCCCCCTATGTAGAACCTCGGCATTTAATAAAGACACAGCCCTGGCACTACTGTCACACTCTCCATGGAGCCACAGACTACCCAATACCTCATCAGAACTAACCTACAATGGAAAACTTTTCATAGTTGACAGTTTTGAACAGGCATGCTTGCCCACCACCATGCCCGAAACCACAAGTTCAGTAACAAAATAAAGTAACTATGGATGCTTTTGTGCAAGTAACATTAGTGTTTTAGACTCCTACAGTGTTGAAAACAATGTCCAATAGAAGTGAGGACCACTATTGCTACATTGCTATGGTAGTGATAACAGAATAATGTTTATGTTTCAGTGAGACAGACAGTAAGTCTGCCTACCCTGCAGAAGCAGATCAATAGAGGCCAGTAATGTGGATATAATGCATAATTTAGAGTACCTGCCAACTGCGGACACATTACTATATTCCATGAATCATCCTATGCTGGATGGGCACAATTACATTCCGGGTGGTTGCAAAAAAGGAATTTTTTTTAATTTTCACTAAAATAGCTATGTAGTATGACAGGTGTTGGCTCGCATTTAATGTAAATCAGTGAGGCATAATCATCAGAAATATCAGGCATAACACTGCCATACATGTTTTATATACTATTGTGTCGAGTTGATTCCTCAGATTAATATGCTCAGTCAGTAATAGTTTATTGTTCATCCAAAACTTAAGACAAAATTATTGGACATTACAACAATACATAATTATTTAAAAAAAATTAAAAACAATGATGAAGAGTAAGTCGATATGATAAAGTGTATTCAGGAAGTGTTTAAAAGAAAAAGGAATACAGTACTGAATGACAACAATAATATTAAAAAGCAGTAAGTGTTATTTTTATATTGCAAACTTCTTCTTTTTCCTCTTTTTCTTTTGCTTAATCACCATCATGAAGAAGTTTGTAATCTTGACTGCTTCTTCATAAATCCTTGGATTTAGTAGAATAAATATCACATCACACAAATTGTTTGCATAAATAGCGAGAGTCGGTGCAAGCTGAGCTTTTCTAATTTTATCATACAGGGGACAGTTAATTATAATATGATGCAAATCCTCCTTAAACCCTTTCCTACATTTACAGTTTTCATCGTCATCTATAACTTTTTTATCTATTCTATTAAAATATACAGTACATATTTGAATGTAATTAAGCCCATTCTTGCCCAAGTAATGGCTTTATGTTGGTCTTTCAAAATTGGAAGAATTAAATATTCTTCAAGGCTATGGATTGTTTTACTTTCTTTGAACCAAGAAGCACATTTTTGTTTTTTGATTTTTTCTATAACTTGTGTTTTGGCAGTCCGGATAATGTTTTTCTTTATTATTTCTTTAAATTGTGTAGAGATTTTAATATCTCTATTAGCATCATTCCATAAGTGTGCTAATTTATAATTTTCCAGGGTCTTAACCAAATAGATCAACCACTTTGATTTAATCCCAGTTTCAAGCCAATTAATTTTCTCCTTTAAACATAGCATATGATGACTGTTTTTCTCATTGTTTATTATTTTTAACCAGTAGTTTAATACGTGTATTTCTTTGATAAAACAAAGTTTTACTTTTCTAATTTCTGCTCTGACCATTGCATTAGCTGTTGCTCATGGTACTTTGTAAAAGTACTTTGTAATAGTATGATAAAGAGCTTTCCAGCAAGTTCTCAGTATTATCTTGAGAGCCCCATATTTTGGCCCCATATAACAAAATTGGATTCAGCTTAGCCTCTCCTGCAGTTAATGCAGGGAGAATCGACATCTCTCCATATCGGTAGTTAAATTTTAATAAGGCATTTGCACATATTTTAGCTTTGATGCATTGAGCTTTTAGATGTTTTGTCCAATTACCCTTCATTGTGATTTTTACTCCTAGACAATTATATTCTGGTACTACCTCTGTTAATTCCTTATAACAATAAATTTTGCATTTTGAAATGTCCATATTTTGTTTCCCTAGGATCATAATCTTTGTTTTATCCAGGCTAATCCTAAATTTTAATTCAGTACTTATTTGGGTCAAAATATCTATCGTTTTTTTTGCAGACCTGCCTTAGAAAGGGATAATAATATAATGTCATCAGCATATGCCAAAGAACCTACGTTCATTGAATCTATCTTTGGAGAATCCAAGTTGTCCTCTATCTTATCTTCAAGCATGACATTTATATAGTTATTAAATAATATAGGTGCCAAAAGGCAACCCTGCTTCACTCCTCTATAAGACGAGAAGGGTTCAGTGAGTTCCCCTGACTTTCCATATCTCACCATTGTTTTAGTCTTAGTATACAAACCAATAATTGGCAATAACAAAGATAATGGGAGATGTTTCTCATGCAATAGTTTCCATAGTATGTTTCTATTAATTGAATCAAATCCATGTGCAAAATCGATGAATAATACATATATTTTCATCTTTCTTAGGTTAACATATTTTTCTAATAAATGGTTTATGACAAAGATATTATCTATTGTAGAGAAGCCTTCTCTGAACCCAGCTTGAAGTGGTGATAATATATTATGTTCTTCAGTCTATAAAAGGAACCTCTCCAAAATTACTCTGGAGAATATTTTGGATATTATACTGTATACATTCCAGCCGACCTCGAGCACCCAGTGAGCGCCGGGGCTCAGCGAGGCACGCCAGCGGCGACCGCAAGAACACGACTAGCAAACCAGAGGAGGCTGGGAGAGACAGCCAGAAAGCCGACCTCAAGCACCCAGTGAGTGTCGGGGCTCCGAGCCGTCAGCGGGTGGGCGGCGACCGCAAGGCTGACTACGGAACCAGGAGGCCGGGAGAGACAGCCAGAAAGGTACGGGAAAGCCGTGACCAATCGGAAGGCGAGCGCTAGCTGAGCCCTGCTTCCGATTGGTCCTCCTTCTCCATTGACTTCTGCTTAAGCTTGCACCTCCAAAACTGGCCGGGAATAGTGTTCTTTTACTGCAATTTCTCTAAAAAAGAGCTGTTTTTACCAAATTGTTAAAGATTAGGATTTAAACTTCTATTTTCTTGTTTAATGCCTGAGTGATTACAGTCCTTTGGTGGGATTTCTGGTGGGCTAGACGCTAAGGTGCCGAACCCCCCCCCCAGTCTTTTGTTGTGCAAATCTTTTTTAGCACCCTTTGCAGAATCATTTGATTGCTGCAATTGTGCTTTTTTTGACTGTCCTCTCCTCTGTCTCCTCCATTCCAGCTGACCTCGAGCACCCAGTGAGCATCAGGGCTCCAAGCCACCAGTGGGCGGGCGGCGACCACAAGGCCGACTAGGGAACCAGGAGGCCGGGAGAGCCAACAAGAAAGGTACGGGAAAGCCGCAAAATTTTTGCCCGCCCCCTCCCCCCTTCTGGGTGTTTCTTTTATACACACCTTCCCGCCGAATCTCCTATCTCCACCCATAGTCACCTCCTAGCCAATAACCTAGCACCATTCCTCCCATTACCTCTAGTATTTTTAACCCCTAGCTATCATTCACCATGCTGTTGCTCCTCTTATTGCTCCTCTGCCTCTCACCTATTTCATATTTTGAGGATGATGCCGCACCAGCTCATGACCTAGTGATTAAGGCGGCTAGTCAGTCTGGCCTCCCTCTCGCAACCTTAGTGGATGTCCTTCATTTCCTCAATTATGCCTTGCCACTGCTGCATCATAATCCTTGGGCTATCCCACAAAAAGGCTCACAACCAGTTTTGTACTGCCTATACCCCATGCTCCATTATTGGCCCTACTGTGCTCCCTTATATCTGTCCATTAAGCTGGCACTCTATGACAAAATATCAAGCCATAAATCAGGCCCGATAATCTCTGAATACTGGACCCCGAGCAAGAAGAGAAAGCCCTCTGTCTGTTCCTTCCTCCTATCACTTGAAGCCCTTACTAAACTAATATTCTTTCTGCTGATCTGTGCTGGCACTGTTGAAATCAATCCTGGACCCCCAGAAGGCTTCATCTCCCCAGCAGACCTAGTCTCCATGAAAGGCCTAAGTTTTCTTCACATCAATGTATGCAGACTCCTAAAAAAGTTCTCACTAATACAGGCCTGGGTTGCCTACACCTTACCTGACTTTCTGGTAATCTCTGAGACATGGCTTAAACCTGCAACAAATGACAGGAGATAAATCTACCTAACTATCAGTTATTCAGATCAGACCGTCTATCCAGGGGTGGTGGGGTGGCCATTTATGTTAAATCAAATATCTCTGCATCTTGCCTTAATATTTCATCTCAGCCTAAAGAATTCGAATGCTTATCCCTTTAAAATATCTCTTTCAATATGACAGCTTTTCAACTGGTTGGCTGCTATAGGCCCCCTCTGCCAGCCTTAAACTCCTTACCCATTTGGGAAATATAATTAATTTGGGCCCTGAGGATACCATTATTCTAGGCGACTTGAACTTAAACTGGCTATCCAATGCATCTGCACCCCTAGTATCTTTCTGTGACACATATGGTTTCACTCAATTAATAAACGAACTGAAAAGGATTAACCCAAAAAACAAAAGTAATAGCACCCTACTTGACATTATGTTGGTAAATAAGCCCCATCTGTATTCACACGCTGGAGTGCTATTCAGTGATATAAGTGATCACTGTCTCATAGCTGGTATAAGATCATCAATCAAGCCATCTAACCCTGCAAAATTCCTCCCAAGAAGGCCTAAAAAGAACCTTAATATTGTAGAATATCTCCAAGATCTGTGTCACTCTATACGCTGGCAAGAATTCTACCTTACAGCTTCTGTGGAAACAGCGCTGCAGGTTTTAAATGATATAATCATAGGTGCCTCAATACACATGCACCAGTTACCAGTGTCAGAACAAACGCAAATCTTGTCGCTGGTTTTCCGCTGACCTTAAATCTGCATTGCTTGCTAGAGATAAGCTCTGGAAAAGGGCAAGAAAGACCAAGGATCCAAACGACTGGTTACAATTCAGAAAAGCCAGAAATAGCTGCACAAAAAAAGTGAGAGATGCCAATGCTGCCTTCTATACAGTAGAGCTGGATGCCTCCTACCTTAACCCAGTCAGATTCTGGGGCACTATCAAGGGGATCCTAGGGAAAGATTCTAGCACTTCTTTACCATCCCAAGTGCACCTCAATAATGTGGTTATCACTGACAAGCATGAGATTTTAGATGCTTTCAATAATCACTTCACTACACCTGGCCTAGCTTTCAACTCCACTCCAGCAAATCTAATGCGTTCACAACTTAATTTCCAGTCTACTGAGGGACAGAAGGCTGCTTCTACATTCTCTTTCAAGCCAATATTATTAAAACAAGTAGAAGACCTATTGCTCCATCTGAATACCACTAAAAGCGCAGGAGCAGACTCTCTGGACCCCTACTTTCTAAAAATTGCACTGCTTGCCATTGCAGCCCCCCTAACTCACCTTTTCAACTTGTCCTTATCACTGGTTCTATTCCTTCATTGTGGAAAACAGCACAAGTGTTTCCCTCCTTAAAGCAGGGACTCCATGGATCTCAACAATTATAGGCCTATATCCATCTTACCAGTGCTGTCCAAATGCTAGAAAAACTGGTGAGCATCCAACTAAGTGACTACCTCGATGCTAATAACCTCCTTAATCCTGCTCAATCTGGGTTTAGAACCATGCATAGCACCATTTCTGCCTTAGCAAAAGTTACAAATGACTGGCAGACTGAATTAGAAAAAAAAATAATATCTGTGCTGTATTTCTGGACTTAAGTAAAGCCTTCGATACTGTGGATCATGATCTACTAATCTCTCACTGCATTCCTTAGGCCTTGACCCAACCTTCTTAAGTGGTTCAGATGTTACCTCACTGGTAGAATACAGCAGGTAAAAAGTGAAGGCGACCTATCTTCCTCAAAACCACTCCTAAGAGGAGTACCTCAAGGTTCCATCCTGGGCCCTATCCTCTTTGCCATCTACATCAACAACATTGATTCCAGCCTCACTAAAGCCAATGTTCACCTTTTTGCAGATGATACTGTCCTATATGTCAGCAATCCATCACCAACAAAGGCCTGTGAACTATTTACTTGAAAAGAAACTCCTATTAAATGCCAAAAAGACTAAAGCTATGTTCTTCTCCACCAATATATATTCTACCACTCTCTCACCGAACATTCTTCCCCAACTATCTACCATCCTTGGAGAAAGCCTTGAATATGTTGATAAATTCAAATATCTGGGGGTTTGGATTGATAACAGGCTTGATTACACTCAGCACATTGACAAGCTCCTGAAAAACTCAGACAGAGACTCGGCCTATTCTTCAGGATCAAACATTATCTAACCAGAGAGTCTAAACAGAGACTAATCCAGGCCTCATTTCTATCCCTCGACTATGCAGACTTCCTATATGGCCACTGCTCTCTGTCCTACTTAAATAAACTGGATACCTTGTACCATAGAGCTCTAAGATTTATCACAGACCTTCCTTTCAGCACCCACCACTGTTCTCTCTATACTGCAGTTGGCTGGACATCCCTACATCACAGAAGGAACAAAATGCTGCTTTATGGATCTACAAAGCTCTGACAAACAAACTACCATCCTACATCTCAGATTGCTTTACTCTGGTTACACCCAGGCCATATGCCCTAAGAGCAATAGCCTCATCACTTTGAAGGTACCAAATGCAGTACCCGGCATGGGAGGGCTGCAATCAACTACTTCTAGCACTTATCTGGAATTCTCTGCAGAAGACCCTGAAGTTGAACACCTTCATTCCTATAGCATCCTTTAAAAGCTGTATATAAGTCTCTTCCCAGAGATATGCAATTGCTTCCACAAGGCCTAGTCCCTTCATACCCCTTACCCCCGTCCCTTTTATATTCCCCACCTTTACTTGTTTAAACATTCATCCACTTACATCTTACCAGATTATCTCCAAAATCCCAATACCCCACCTTTAGTTAGTCAAATCTGTCTTTTTTTTCTTTTTGCTTTGGTGCCCAAAATCATTGGTTAACCGCCTTGTATATATGTGTATATTATTGTACCTGTTCATTTATAAAGTCTCTGTTCTTTACTCAATTTGTATTTGTATATATGTGAAATTATACCTTTATGTTGTTTCTGACCAATCAGGTCCATCTTGTAAATGAGCTATGCTCAATGATGTTCGCCTGAATAAATAAAGATTTTGATTGATTGATTGATTGATTGAAACTAATGGGTCTAAAATTACTTGGATCATATACAGAGCATTTTTTTTATGTAATGGGACAATAATATTGGTTGTCCAATCAGATGGGGTATAATTATATTTTAAACATAAATTGAAAAAAAGAGTCAATACTGGTATCCAAAAATAGTTGTATTGTTTGTAAATCTCATGTGGAATTAAATCAGGGCCTGGAGCCTTATTATTTTTTAATTTATGTAAAGCCAATTCTACCTCTTGTATACTAATGGTTAAAGGGTCATAATCATGATAGGTGAAATCCTCCATCAGTATGGCATTTTTATTTCCTTCTTTGTAATTAAATATTGTTCTAAAATGTTCTACCCTAACATCTTTTGGAACATGTATTGTAGGGGTGAGTGGTAATTATTAGTTACTGATGAAACCAATTCCCAGAATCTTTTGATTCTGTCACCAGCATCATTATAGCCCATTGTTTTATTTTATCTTCATTTTTTTTCTCTTAATAGTTTTATATATAACTTCCTGGCTTTGTTTAAATTGTTACAATTTTTTCTTGAAGAGTGTTTTTTTGGTCCATCTAATCAGAGTGTTTTAGCTCTTTTTTAGCTGCAATACAATGCTTATCAAACCACAAATTCTCTATTTCCATGTTAATGTTATTTTCTTTATATATTTTTCTGATTATCTCCTCATTTAAGTTTAGCCAAAGAGTAATCCAATAGGAACACATCTTCTATTGAATTATTTGACAGTACATCATATTGCATATCCCAATGTGCAAACATTTCATTTAACATTTCTTTATTCATTTGTGAGTGAAGCAGGACCTTTCTTCCCCTAATGGACACCTGACATTGTGGTTTAACTACTTCACCACATCTTTCATCCTTCATCAATTTTAGTGTCAATTCTAAGGAGGCATGATAACTTTCAAGGTCTCATCATTATTTTTAGTGTTCCAAATATGTCAAAATGTTCGGGTAGATGTAACAAGTAATCTATAACACTTTGTCCACGATGTTAAAAAAAAAGGTCATGGTCCCCTCCAAATCACCCTTCAGTCGGCCATTTAAAACCATGAGTGGGACATTTTCTATTAATTTCTTTAACCTCACTCCATTTGTATTTGTGGTTTTATCCATACTATTCCTTTCATTACACACATCCAAATTTAGTTCTCCTTGAAAATAACTTAAATTATCATGTTTGGCAATTCTGGCATTAAAATCTCCTGCTATGATTATAATATATTCAGGGAGTCTTTCTAAGATATATTCTATATCTTCAGAAAACATATTCCACAAGTTTTCATTATCGTTATTGGATGAGGCAGGTGGAAAATAAACATTAACAACAATCAACTGTTGACATCCCCATCTTAACCTTAATATTATATAATAAGTTTCAATTTTAATCTGTGTTACAGAGGAAATATTCTTCCTGATTTTTATATATGTGGTTAAGCCACCAGATAATCTTCCATAGGTTTTATTTCTGATTGCTGGTAAATGAAATGCAGCAAGGCCATTTAAATCAATCTGTTCTTTAGATTAGGTTCCTTGAAATAGCATGATATCAAACTCAGTAACAAAATGTTTCCATTCATTATCCACCATTTTACCAGATTATCCTGTTATATTCCATGTCAGTAAATTAGCATTATGAGACTTATAATTATTACTTTCATTGAGGCTAAGGGGAGTAATAATACCTCAGATTAAAATGCAATGCATTATCAACTACTAATATCCTGATGACTCCTTATGAAATACATGAATATGTGCATCAATGGAAATGACATTCAGTAACACGATGAGATAATTTATGAACTTCCCATATGTATTGTTTGTTCCCATATGTATTGTTTTTTTTTTCTGTGTACATCCCCAATGTTCATGTTTGTAAGCTACAAACTACAACACAAATTAACAAATCATATGAAATGATTATAGATCATTTATTAGACCAGTTATTCTGTGGCCACAACAATTATACTGTTGCTTGCAGTTTCAAGATGTACTTGAGCTTGAGCCAACCACCTTATGCAGCATGTCATTTGCCACCCCGCCATTCAAGAAATTCTTCTAAATGTTCCCCTAGAATTATTACCTTCTGTGCTTGAACAATTATACAGCTAGTGATGCTGTTACTGGTTGATGACTGTTCTGTGGCTCGGTAACGATTTTAAGAGGACTGGCAGGTCATGGGGTGAATCAACAGACTGCAGTGAATATATTGCACACATGGTTCCTTCACTTTTTTTGGTTTCCTTTATTTTCTGATGTTTACTATAGGTAAATGGTCAGCATGTGCTGTCTCTGACATGCTTTGATGAAATATAGTCACTGCTAATCTTGGCTTCAGCCCTTTGATTTGACAGTCCTGTCACATTCTCCACTGAGCTGCAGACAGCATCAGTCTTTGCCGAGTGGGTGCAGGTACTCTCTGTCTAGTCATCAGAAAAGGAATTTGACACGTTATGAATGAATATTTGCATCAATACAAATGACGTGTCTGTAGGCTCCCCTGTCTATTGCTTTTAGCTGTGTACATCCCCTATGTACTGTTTTTTTTGTGTACATCCCCAATTTTCTTGTTAGTAAGCTACAAACTCCAATGCAAATGAACACATCATTAGAAATAATTATTGTATCAGTTATTCTGTGGACACAAAAATTATACTGCCAGCGTGGGGCCATATTAAGTATGTTTGCACTATCAAGAAGCATTTGAGCTGGAGCCCACTGCCCACCACCTCACATGGCATGCCATTTGCCACTCTTCAATGAGCCACAGGCAGCCCAACAACTCATTAAAAGAAAAAAAAAAACATACAATGTACAACAATTCATTTTTTGGCAGTTTTGAAATGGCATGTTAGATCCCCCAAAACAGAACCCACAAATAAAATAATGGTGGAATCATTTTTTTGCCCTGCTATATATGATTATATGATCCTTCATTGCCCTTGTCATATTCTAAACTCACTTATGAATTAAAGCAAGTACCATTGGTGTTTTAGTCTTCTGTACCTGTAGCATCAAAACCACAGACTCCAATATGCATGTCAACCATGATGGCTACATCTCAGTGGTAGTGATAACTGAATAATGATCAGTGTTTCAGCCTGACAGGAAGAACATCTGCCCACTCTGCAGCAGATAGATTGATAGAGGCCAGTAATGTGGATCAATATGGATATAAAGTAAGCACAATTTTATGTTTTCACAAATGAAATGAAAGCCAAATATTGCAATTTAGATTAGCAACCAACTGCTAACATGTACCTGCATTCCATGCAGCAGCCTTTGCCAAGTGGTCACAGTTACTCTCTCACTCTGGTTGCAGAAAAGGAATTTTTTTATTTATTAGTAAAAAAAACGATGTAGTCTGATAGGTGTTGTCTAGCATAGAGTGGACATCAGCAAGGCATCATCAGACATAACACTGCTGTGCATGTTTTATATACTGTACTACTGTGTTGTGTTTCTTCCTACAAACTGTAATACAAAGTAACCAATCAGGAGAAATGCTTATTGTACCAGTTATTCTGTGCCCCCCAAAATTACACTGCTGCATATGGGAAACAGTACAATTTGCCTTCACAGTACAGACCATCCAGTTTTCTCATGGATTCCTGCCACCAGACAAAAATTAAGCTACTGAACACATATGGGACTGCCATCCCATGCAACACATTGTGGCCCCATTGCTTGACCCCACATCACTGTTTGTGTGTCTTGATTAGCCCCCTCACCTTCCAAGCAGAGACCACATCACTATATGTCCCAGCAAGCTGTCCTAGATATTTAGGCACTTATTGGTTGACACCATTATGTGATAAACATGGTTCAGAGTCATGGCAGTAGGAAAAGACATGCTGGGGGGACGAGGGTGGAATTGATGGGATGCCATTGAGTAGCAACAACTTCGCTGATAATCACAACTGGCCATCTGGAACACTCACAGAGAAAATCAGGAAGAATCGACTAGTGCCAGTTATGTAATGGACTGTCATACCTGTCAACCCCTGGCAAGGCCTGAATAAGTGCGACTCTGTGTTAATATATGTGTGTGTGTGTGTGTGTGTGTGTGTGTATGTGGGTATGTGTTTGATATGGGTGGGTGGGGAAGTGCCCTGGACACCAATCATAAAATGCACCTCCAGATAAGGTAAAGTGCAACTGTAGCTGCTAGAAAATTAAACGCATTATACTACAGGTGGAGAAAATGCATAATGACATTTATTATTATTATTACTGATTTCAGTGTTATCAATGTGTATGCATTCCACAACAGCAAAAATCCCACCCCAATTACAATGTGTCACTTTTGTAATGACTTAATTTTGTGCAACCAGGTTTTACAACCTAATGTTGATATGTTCAAAAAGTTCTGATGGCATCCACGCAGTCTGACAAGCCAGTGGGGTAATCTAGAAAGACAATATGGTCAGGGGATGCACCAGCATATGAAGGGCTGACATTCCTACCCCTGAAAAGGGCTCATGCACAAATGTGCAAGGAGATAGCACTGGTGGGGACATTACCATGCAGTGTAACCACAAGGGTGCTGTCCCTGCAAAAACACTGTAATGAAGCCAGTGTTCTGCATGTGATTCTCTACTCCACAGAGGAAGGGAGGCAAAAGGGAGGTAATGATTGAAACATACAAATACATGGCTGGTAATAACAGGCCACAGGAAGGTAGCAGTTATCAAATAGAAAATAAAAACAAGGACAAGGTGTCACATTATAAGTATGAAATAGGTCAGTCTCCAAGGCACTACAGGATCTTTGAAAAAACACAGGTGGTAAGACAGAGGCTTGGGTATGGTCTGATGGTCAAGTGTGGTACCCCACATACAATCATTGGAGTGTGTTCTGATGGTCTGAGGTGAAGCTCTAATCAGGCAAAATATATCTCAGAGATACACAATGAGGTCCTTGTCAACTGTCATCTTCTATGCCTCACTGTTTTGAATGCGACATCTGCACTGCTGGTGTTGGTCATCTAGTGACCTGGAATGAGAACCAAAAAAAACACAAATATGACAGCCAATACATGCTCATGCTTTTAGGTACCAGCACAGTTATACTGCTGGCAGCAGGCACATTTCAGAACAATGACTCTGTTTGCCTCATCTATTGCACTGTTGTGACTATGCCATGCATATGTATTGACCTGATAATTCCTTGTATGTACAGTATCATATGTACATTATATTGCATGTTTACTATTCCTGTACCACTAACAACATTGTACATTGTACTTGCATTCTTCTTTCTGTATACTCTGTTTACTATGTACAGTATATACCCTTGTCATATTTTTATCATGTATTGCTACTGTATTACTGTTACTATATTTTGCCTTCATGTATCTTGTCTAATGTATACTCCCCTTCCCTCCCCCCAGTTCACACCAGGAGATGAGCAACTGGTTGTTCACTGTGCCTTCCCTGTGAAATCAACTGAGTTGTGTCTTGTGTCTCAAAATATTGTTGTAGTCCCAATTTTCTGTAAAATTTTCAATATCTAATTTTAATTTAAGTGGATCAAATTTCCATGTTAGGCTATAACTCAAGCCTTTATGCAGTACATTTATTTTGGTATCAGATGATGGTCACTCTATGTCAAAAACTG
Organism: Neoceratodus forsteri; assembly: GCA_016271365.2. NCBI lineage: Eukaryota > Metazoa > Chordata > Ceratodontiformes > Ceratodontidae > Neoceratodus > Neoceratodus forsteri. The sequence continues at coordinate 309,129,793 of CM028134.1, read as the reverse complement.
TTAATTCTCTGTTGTCTTTGATCCTGTTGCATATATTTTTTTCTGGTATGACTTTTCCTGTTTCTTCTCCTCCTCTTGTGCCTTGGTTGCTGTTGATGGGTACTCCTGTTCTTTTCTTAAAAAACACTTCTCTCCCTTGTTGTACTGCATGACCTTTCATGCATATCATGTTTGCTGTATTGTGGTTCCCATGTGTTGTATCTATCTTGGTAGTAATTTCTATAGGGTCATGCTTTGTCATAATATGGTCTATTATAACAAAGATATGCATTTCTATGACATGGAAATCTCCCCCTGTTGTAACCAATTGTGTAATGTCTTCTTCCTTCACTTGTATCTGAATCTGAGGCAGGTATCAAACTTTCTTAGTCCGAGAGGTTGTATTTTGATTTCTGTAAGCTAATTTCTTCCAGAAGTATATTCTTCCCTCTTTATAATCTATAATATCCTTCCTGACTTTATATAGATTGATGTATTTTATTTGAGCACCAAAGTCCTGCAGAGATTTTTCTGTTTGATCTACAAAGTTTTTTAACTCATTAGTGTCTGTGGTTTTCTATATTTGGTTCTCTAAGGTTTGCATCTCATTTGTTAACCTCACTTGTTCTTTCTTTATGGTTGCTGTAAGCAAAAGCATGAAGTCCATAGAGCATTTTGCTCTAGCTCTGTCCAACTTCTCTTGGAATCCTTCTTGTGAGTAGCCCAGATTAGGCTCCACAAGAACCCTTAAGCCATGAGGTATCAGTTTCTGTTTTAAATATTCAAGTAAAGTGACCATGTGACAATCCAGGTGTATCTCCTTTTCTTTTAGGGACTCTGATTTATTAACCAATCTTTTGGGTATTGTTGCATCTGTATATTTTTTTTTAGCTCTTTACTAAACCCATAATTCTATTAGCATCCTCTGTACTTATTAGGTGCTAAGTGAGCCTCTGTCATGTTATAAATTTCTGCAAAAGTTGCCATGATAATATCTCTTAATCTCTGGAATCTGTCCCAAAGCCAGGTGCAATTTTAAATTATTATCAGCTATTCAGTTATTCAAGGGAAAGATGAACTATTTCAGAAAAATAGAAATCTGTGCTAAAAGAGCAGCTGAAGGATCATCTTTTTCTGCTGGAGCTTAGCTAGAGCATGTCCTGATATGATGAACAGCGTTAAAATCCATTTGCAAAAAAGAGCTCCTCCTGTTGTTTTTTTTATTTTAGTTTTTAAAACCATCACGAGCGTGCTTGTTTACTGGAGAAGTTCCTGCAGTGAGTACCGGATGTCAAGACAGTGTGACATCAAGTAGAGGAAGATCTTTCAATGCCATCTGCAGGCTGCCTATCAACAATAGCACAATCACACATGTTGGTAGCCTAATAAATGCCTTACTAGAGTCAAATCTTCTTCCCCTATCTTATATATCAGGGACTAAAACAAGGCAGAAGCAAAAGACCAAAATCAGTGACAAGTTTACTCTGGAAGAAGACAGAATAAGGGAATTAGTTTAAATTGCATTTTCTGAAGAACATGTCTGCGCTTAATGTTTGGCATTATTGTATGCATACAATCGTCACTGGTTTATCATAAAATGCCAGTTTTAGGACAGGGCAAAATCACGGACAACTGAAAAAGATGCATGGGTTATCAATAAATCTGCAATTTTTCTTTCTCAAGATGCTGAATGCTGCAGATGCCTGCATGGCATGAGATGAAAATGATAGACCCTTAGTCTTATTGTCATCTCCTGTTTCTCATTTGACCAGCAACATTGTGACTAAATTTAGAGGGGAATTTGGGGAAAAGTATTTAAATTCATTGAATAGACACTGTTGGTCACAAGAAGATAAACAGCTTATCAGAGAGATCATTATCTGAGACAGCCAGTAGGGCCCAAGGGCAGCGGGGCTGAGAACCCTTCATGGTTGGCTTACTCTTTGGGTTTTCATACAGATGTAAAAACATTTGGTGGTTGGCCTAGCATCTGGATTCATAGACAAGAGCATTACTGATGAGAGAACTGTCTCCGTCTCTCATATAAGCTGGTTTTCAGGTTTGTAAATTTCTGCCACTCTGGCAGTTTTTGGAATTGCCTCACGGTCTCAGTACCAACAATCCTGACCAGATAATGCAGTACTGTTTTGCCTTGCTTAGGTCTCCATCCTGGATTGCAGTGCACCTGTTCCAGCTCAAAGGAGTGCCTCAAGTCTTGCAGTTTCAAAGTCTTTACTAGCCAGTCCCTAATAAAGCCTTCTGTATCCATGAATTTATCCTCTGGCATACCAATGACACTCGCACATTGTTCCAGAAGGCACGGTTTCATTGATCATCCACTATAAATATAACACCATGGTACATTAACAACCATGTGTAGTCCCCCAGACACCACAGCCATCACCAAAAAATATAGACTGCAGCTATGGGCCATATTAATTTAGAGACTATTGGCACATTTTTCTTAATAGAGCTGTCTTTCAAAAGTTTGCAGACATTACTAATGAAGAGGCATGTGAAATAAAAAAAAAATACCCATCCTAAGACCTAACTGACATTAAATGCTCTTCCAACCAGGAAGGATAATTATAAAGGCAAGTGTTCTTCTCACAAAATAGAGTTGAACTGCTAATAGAAAGGCTAGCTATTTTATTAACTTACTAACATACTAAAATGCCAGCAGAATAGGCCTAATGGTCTTTCATGTCTGCTCGTTTGGTCAGCCTCCACCCTGGGTGCTAACCTTGCTGCCCCCCTCACCTCATCTGGCTTCTCCCTTCCCAGTTCCGGATATTCTTGCTGCATTGGATTTTGCTTCCAGATCCCTTCCCCTTTACCTGTCCCACCCCCTCTTGAACCCCTCCACTGTCTCTGCCTCCACCAGCCCCCTAGGCAGCGCATTCCATGGCTCCACCTCTCAGTGAAGTAGCACCTCCTCCTTTCTCCCCTGAATCTTCCCCCCTCCAGCTTCCACCCATGCCCTCTAGTGGCCCCCTTCTCCTTCCTCAAGCACCTGACTGTTCCTCCCTATTTACCCTCTCATGTACCTGAAGACCTCATCATGTCCCCCGGTCCCTTCTCTTCCAATGTGTACATATTTAGCTCTTCGAGCCTCTCCTCATAGGTCCTGTCCCCAAGCCCCAAATCATTTTGGCTGCCCTCTTCTGGACCCTCTCCAGGAGGGTGAATGTCCCTCTGTAAGTGTGGCCTCCAAAACTGCACGCAGTACCAAGGTGTGGCCTCACCAAGCAGTTATACAGAGGGAGTATCACTTCCTCCTTCTGGAGGTGATCCCCAACGATGCATCCCAGCATCCTGTTGGCCTTGGGCTGCTGCCCTCCTACAAGTCTCTGAGTTGTTCATCTTGACATCCACCACCACCCCAGGTCCTTCTCAGCCATCGAGACTTGTAGCATTTCCCCAAGGGTGTACACTTGGCCTGGTTTCTGGCCCCTAGGTGGAGTACCTTGCATTTCCCTGCATTGAACCTCAGCTTCCACTTTCTAGACCATCTTTTCAGAGCCTCAGGTCCCCTGTGAGGCCACCCTCCCCTCCTCCCATCCACCACTGCCCCAGTTTTGAGTCATCCATAAGAGACTCATCTCACTCCTGATTCCTGTCCTTATGTCAGAGACGTAGGTGTTGAAGAGGGGGCCAAGGACTGATTCCTGTGGGACCCCACTAAGACCCTCCTTGGGGATGAGACTATCCGCCAACTATGACCCTCTGGGTCCGGTCCTGGAGCCAATTGCTCATCCATCTGATTATCTGTTCCCACACCCATTTCTCCCAGCTTATCCAACAGGCCCACATGACTAACAGAGTCAAATGCCTTGCTGAAGTCTAGAAAGAGGATGTCCACTGGTCTACCCAGGTCCAAGGCACTCGTCACCCAGTCATAGAACTCCACAAGGTTTGTCTGACACGATTTCCCTGGGATGAATCCATACTGTCTATCATCCAGGCACCCTGACTTTTCCAGGTCCCCCGCTAGCCTCTCCTTGACAATGTCCTCCATCACCTTGCCCCCCAGCCCTGTAGTTCCCTGCCACCTCCCTTGATCCCCCCCTTGTGGATAGGCACTATATTCGCCACCTTCCAGTCCTGGTGCACCTACCTTGTCCTCAGAGAGATGGTGAAAAGCTCCACCAGGGGTTTCGCCAGGACATCTGCAAGTTCCTTCAGCACTCTGGGATGTAATTTATCCAGCCCCGGTGCTTCCTCTGTCTTAAGGGAGCTGAGAGCTTCCCTCACTCTCTCTGCTGTGATTTCCAATTCAGGTACCTCTTCTCCCTGCTTAGCCCTCCCATCTCCTGCCAGTGATGCCTCCCCCTCTCCTCAGACCCGCTGATCGGTAAGGGTCCCCCCCTCCTCAGTATCTCTGTCTCCTCCCATGTATGATGCAGCACCCCCATCTTCCTTGGTGAAAACTGAGGTGAAGTACTCATTTAGTACCTCAGCCTGCTCCCCTGGGTCTTGTGCCCATCTCTCCTCTGATTTAATCCTGCTAATCTGCCCCTTCACCCTTCGTATTTCTCCAATGTATCTGAAGAATCCCTTGTTCCCTCTCCTAATTTCCCTGGCCAGGTTCTGCTGCCTTCCTTGACATACCACTCCTCACCTAGTGGCCCTTCCAACCATCAGCTCATACTCCCCTCCGATCCCTTTCACTCCTTGAGCACTTGATTGCCTATAGGCTGCCTTCTTTCCCGCACCACCTCCTGGACCTCCCTGGTCCACCAGCAGGTTTCGGGCCCTACCACATTTCGTCTTACTCTTGCACAGGTGCTGGTAGCATCCTGCACCCCTCTCCTGATGATTTCCCACCTACTATCAGCGTCCATGTCTGACCCAATCACATCCAAATGCTCCTTAAGGATCCTTCCCATTTCCTTAAAATCTGTCCCCCTGAAGTCAGTTACCTCCATCTTTGTGCAGCCTTCTAGCCCTCCTAGGTCCAGGCAGAACCAGACCATGGCATGGTCACTCCCCGCCAATGGGTCCCTTATCTCCAGACCCCCAATCTGGTCACTGTCTGCCAGGACCACATCCAGTACCCGCGCCTTCCTGGTCGGTTCCCCCACCTGCTGAGTTAGGAACGCATCCTGAAATACATCCAACAACCTCTGTTCCCTGGTCACAGAGGATGTCATAGTCTCCCAGTCTGTTCTTAATTAACTAAACTTCAATTAACTTTTATGCCATTCTTCATTCTATATACAGGATGAGCAGTACATCTTCAATAACTGTTCTGTTGCACTCAACTGTGTTACCTGCCCACTCCCGTGCACTAGTGCCTTTCCCTACATGTCATGGCATTATACAAGCCGGAGCACCATGGCTTGTAGACACATGAACATGCAGTTATCTGGGCAGAATAAAGAATATTTAAACTGTGGCTTCAGCTTTGTGATTTTAGTTTCTGATGATGGGACAACATAAGGAGAGCAACCACTGACCTAATGATCACTTGTGAGTACATTCCTGTCAGTGGCTCTGTAGGTCTTTATCATTTGTTTTAAACATAAGCATCCCCTGCAAAGGCTGGTGCTGGGTATCCTTTAAGATTTTATCAAAGAAGCAGCACTGGGTATAGGTATTGTGCTCTTGGGTTGCAAAACATCTTAAGTCAGCATATAGTTTACAGTGGTGGGTATGTAAGTTAGAAGACATGGGGAAGTGGCAGATGCTGTTGCATACTGTCAATTTTTTTTTTTAAAGTTCAGCAGCAGTGGTAGTACAGTAAGTGAATGTGCCATAGTCCTTCATGCACAGATGTGTACCTTTGGCAATGGTTTAATGTAAGGATGGTGACTGAAATTTGTAGCTGCAATTACAGTGCCACAATAAGGGCACAGTGAAAGGGGCAATCTTGATTTTAGATCACCCCTCACTCCTGTCACCCTTTGGCCCCACACAATTCTATCCCCTCCAGGGCATACCCACCCAAGAGGAGGTTATATTTAGTTTTGGGGGCTGCAGGAGGGCACTTTGGTGCTATAACTCCTGGGAAACATAATGCCTGGCACTGTAATGCTGGGCGGCATGCTGTCAGTGCCATAATTGGTGTTGGCAACATGTTTGTCACTACGACATGGGTGAACCTTTGACAATCACTGGCCTTACTTCCAGCAGGAGGCAATCATGAAAGCCTGTATAATGCCTCAAGTTTTGGACTGGAACTGATAATATTTTGCAATGTATGACTGTTTATGACATGGCCATCCATTATAGGGTATTGTAAATTATTTTTATATAGTTAACTGCTACTCCATTTTACTTTATTTGCCTGTTATGCATTCTGATATGCTTTGATCAATTTTTGATAAATAAATAATTTAGTGTTTGGGTTCTCTCAGACCTACATAGAGTTCCACTCCCCTCAGTCACTACTGCTCTTTATCTTCATATTTCTAAGACATTCCATGACATCAGTTACACCATTCCATGCTATTCATCTGAATGGTCTGGAATGTTGTTACTAAGTGATATCATAGAATGTTCAGGCAGTATGAAAAGTGAAAGAGCAGCAGCTGCTGAGGATAGAAGGGTTAAGGGTAGTTACAAAAGCAAAACATAGATTATTAATTAAAATAAGGTCAAAACATATCAGAATATTTAATACACACTAAAATGGAAACAGGAGAGCATCTAAAGGTGTAAAGACTGTTTCCTTTCACCTTCAAGCAAGAGATTAGAATGTTGCCACACACAGCTTCCTCTAATGGAATATGAACCTACTACACTTGGTGACATTGCATTATCTAGTCTTAAAGTAATAGGGGCTTAAAACTCTGAAGTTTACATACTTGTGAAAATTCATTTAAAAATGTCTAAATGCTAGGCTGCTTATAAATCAGGACCTTTAACATTAGAAAACTGAATCTTGGTGCACATGTCTATGATATGAAAGAGTTATAAAATGGGCAAAGGTGTTGTTGGATCACATGAGGAACTACATGGGTATCACAGGCTCAGTTCTGCACTGGTTTGGCTCATACCTGACTGGGAGGATGCGGCAGGTGGCACTGGGAAAATTTACTTGGGAGCCATCTGTGTTGTCATGTGGTGTTCCTCAAGGTTCAGTCCTCTCCCCACTTTATTCTCCATGTACAGTATATGCTGCTGCTGGGGAGATCACAAGGTGGTACAACATGAGTTTTCACTGCTATGCAGATGATACTGTTATATCTGTTTTGTGCCCCTGATGATACATCTGCATCTATGGTGCTGAGCTGCTGTGTGGCTGAGATAAATGATTGGATGGCCTCTAACTGGTTATGTCTCAAAGCAGGAAAACAGAGGTCATGGTTATCGAACTTGGTAGCTGGAGCTTGTCTGTAGCTGAGGATATGGCCCTCAATTTGTTGGGTGGCCAACCTCTCACAGCCAATAGTACAGTTAGAGATCTGGGGGTCATTTTGGATGACAGATTGACATTTGAATAGCAGGTGTCTTCAGTTGTCTGATCTGGGTTTTTTCACTTTCAGAACATTGCTAGGATCCAGCCATACTCAGCTCAGGATGACCTATTGATGACTGTCCATAATTTTGTCACCACTAGGTTGGATTACTGTAACACTCTATACCTAGGGCTATCTGGAGATTTGATGTGTTGACTGCAACTAGTGCAGAATGCCATGGCCCGGATGTCAGTAGGGTCTTCACTGAGGAATTACATCACACTGGTTTTGTGTGCTCTGCACTGTCTGCCTGTGCATTCGCACATCACCTTTAAGATCATCTTGTTGACAAACAAGGCCCTACGTAGTCTCGGACCAGACTACTTAAAAGAGCTCCTGATTCCATACCAAGCAGTCTGCCCTCTCTGCTCCACCAAAGTGGGTCTGTTGGTTGTCCCCATGTCAAGGCTTAGATCATCAGTTGATAGAGCTTTTGGAGTGGCAGCCCTTATTATTTGGAATTCAGTCATTCATTATATTCACTCAGCCAGTATGGTAGAGGCCTTAAAGCCTCACTGAAAACTTTTTTATTTGATCAAGCTTTTAATCTGACATGATCTGTTCTCAAATATGGTTTAATTTAAATGTATTTTTGTTGTTTGGTTTTATTTGTGTAAAATACTCAGAGCCCTTGTTGGACTGAACGTTATATAAATAACATTTGCCTTGCCTTGCCCTGCCTAGTTTAAGGTTTTTAGTAAGCAAAGGTAGATAGCAGATATGTCTGTGATGGAAGGTCAGTTCTGCTGTAGGGGGGTGGATCAATTTTCTCAATACGGGATGTGGCTACTATCAAATCTGGTCAGGCTTAGGACCAGTATGATCATGCATTATGCTGAAATACTTAACAGTTACCTGATTTGTTTTACCCAATAATATTTTCTTTGATTTTTTGCCCCATTTTATAATGTGATATAACCTATCCTTTCTTATATCTTCTTCCTTATGTAACCCAAGGTACCCCTTAAACATTTTGTTTGCCACTCAATTAGTAAACAAAATCTGTATGACAATAAAACAAATCATGACTTTATTGAAAATGGAGAACACATTCTCATAATTAGAGTCCAAATCTTTCCAGACTTCAAACAACATTTAAATCCTGCTATGTATATCATGGTTATTATTATTACTGTGGATATAAGACCCCTTGATAACCATTTAAAAAAGAATGTTAAGATTAACTATATGGTCAAAGAGTTGAGCCACAAGGTTTACTTTTTATTTAGGCATTATCATTATATCCTTTTCAGCACTATATATCACATTGCTAATGTAATCATTATTCCCCATTTTGAATATGCCAACCTTAATTATTGCTAATGCATCTCAACCTGAAAAGATTGGATGTCCTATATAATCTTGTTGCTCATTTTATTTTAAATGCTACTTCAAAAGATATCCACCATTGTTACATTAATTTTTATTTATTTGTTTTTTGGGGACTGAGTAGCTACACTAGCCAACTGAGGGCCTATTTGCAGGTATGACCCAAGAAAGTACAAAGCACAAAATACAACAGGGTCAGAGTCGCAGGTACAGCAAGTCAAACAGTAAGCAAATGGAGAACTACACAGTTCCAGAGGTTGGATATGTGCATTAGACAATAATACAATAAGACAATTAAATTAGAATAATTAACATGATTAGGATAAGGCAAGTGTGAGAATTAATGGTCAGGAATGGTACATATGAAAAATTTTACAAGTGAGCAAATAAACAGATAAGTAATAAGGTAGGTTGAGGCATGTATATGCTGAGGTCCGAAAATCAGTTGTGTAATGTACAAGCTGCTGTCGTCAGGACAGTTGGAAGCAGTTGTAGGTTGTGGATTGGATTAGGTGGGTCTTGAGGGCCGATTTGAAAGATGAAATGGTGGTGGTGGTGGTGGTGCTGTGGCTATTTGGGGGCAGTGAGTTCCAGTACTTGGATGCAAATGAAAAGAATGCCTGTTAGCTCATCTTGGTCGAGCATTTGGGTGCTACGAGTGAGGTAGAATCCAGGGACCTAAAGGAGTAGGTGGATTGTGTGCTGGGTAGTAGTGGAATGTGGGTGGCTAGGCGGCTGACCTGGAGTTGTTTGTGTATAAAACAACCAAGGGCATACTATCGAGAAGCAGAAGGGGATAATCATCCTAAACAGGATTAGAGAGTGCAATGGTGCATGAGAGGTGGGGGGAGCAAAGCAGCAAATGTTATTGGAAGGAGGACACCTTGTGCAATGGCTAGGTGAGCATTTGGGGTGAGCAGGTGTCTGAGACGGTAGACTAGGCCAATCTGAGAATTTATGGCTTTACACTGGTTTAGGATATGAAGGTGAGAGTCAAGTTCAGGGTCCAGGGTCAAGCAAAACACCTAGGCACTTAAATCCCTTGACTACAGTAAGAGGAGAGCCATTTAAACACCTGGAGCCATATATTCAAAGATTTGCTCCCAGCGCAAATCCATTGTGCTGGAATAGCACCGAATTTGAGCCGAGCTGCAATATTCAAAAGCCCTTTTAGTGCCGGCACTGTGATAGTTAATGTATGCAGGGGAGGAGAGGTAGGGGAGTAGCCATGTACGCCAGCGCACCGGCATATTCAAAAAAGCAGCGCCATGCTAAAGGTTTGTGTGCCAGCTGTAGCACTAAATACCGCCTGCAAAAAGCATGAGGTAATGTGGCAGTGTTACTCAAAGTAATTTGAAGTGTAACTTTGATACACTTCAAATTTCTTCTATGTCAATCCCTGGTAGTCCAGTTGTCCCCCCACCCTCCCTCCTCAAGATCCTCGACTTCTGTTGACTACATTATAATCATCTACTCTGTTGATCTAGTGCCCCCCCCTTTCATGAACCCCAACAGAGTAACAGTATAATATTAAACAATTCCCTGGTAGTCTAGTGGCACCCCCCCCCATTACAATCTCCGACTTCCATTTGTAATGCCCCAAAGTTGGGGCATCCCAGAAAAACTAGAATCAGTAAATAAATTAGGGGTTTACAAGTGCTCAGGGTGCCTGCTGTAGGTGTAGACAGCAGGGTACTATGATAAGGGGCCCCTAAAAGTAAAGATTCACCTCCTTATAAAGGGAAACTATAAAATAATGCAGAAAAGTGCCCTGTGCACTTTACAGTATGGTCAAAAAGCAGATTTAATAGCAGTACATGTCACAATGGCTTGGATGGAATGCTGTGCTGAGCTGCTCATGCACAGCATTCCAGTCCAAACACTCCAGAACCTGAGGGTTTGTTTTCAAAATTTTAACAGTTTTTCTGGAGTAGTTCCCGCTGGCTGTGGAGCAAAGAGGATGCAGATGGTTAAGGGGAACCAGGAGAGCTTACCTGGGGGTTGAAGCTGTTCCCCGAGGGCCAGTCTGTGTGCCTGCTCTGGCTCCAGCCAGTGAAGAGTCATCAATAGCTCCGTTTTGGTCCGCGGTGTCATCGGAGCACCAGAAGAAAGCTACCGGCCATTTGCCGCGGTTTGGGCTGTGTAGCCCCATCGATTTATTGTTTTGACCACCCTTGTGTTTTTTCATTATAGTTTAATTTTCAGTCCCGCATCTGCAGCCTTTCCAGCCGCATCGCCGTTCATCTGTCAGCCGTCTTAGGCCCCCCGGTCATCCCCCTTACCTTCCTGCGCATTCCCTCCCACTGCCAGCATCCCTCCCACCTCCCAACAGCACAGCAACCCTCCGGAGGACAGCGGAGCGGTGAGTCGGCGGCAGCACTTGAAGCGTGCTGACTGCCTGTTTTAAAAAAAGAAACTTTGTTTTTTTTAAAGTGCACAGAAGGCGCTGAGAAGAGCGGCCGAGCACTGCAAGGTGAAGAGAGTCATCAGGACCTGAAATTTAGTATGCAGAGGGGAGGCGGGGCAATGCGACGCCCAAAGGAGGGGCCATCCTTCGAGGCCTGTATAGCAGCCTGTTAAGTATTCATTTGGGGGCGGGACTCGGGTGGGGTCTTGGCTGCTGAGTGACAGCAGCTTTTAGAGTGCTGCAGATTTAAAGGGGCTCTGCCACTCTCAGGACTTAAATGGGCAATACAGGCCCAATAGAAAGTGGGGCACCAGGCCCAATATAAAGTGGGGCACCAGGCCCAAGTCTTAGTAGGGCATCAGGCCTGAGGTAAAAGTAGGGCATTAGACCCGAGGTAAAGCTTGGTACTAAAGGAAGGCCCCGGCCTAGTGTAATAGGGCAAGCCAGCCTAGTGATACTAAAGGGAGGCCCCAGCCTGGTGAAATTGGCCAAGCCAGCCTAGTGGTACTAAAGGGAGGCCCTGGCCTAGTGTAATAGGGCAAGCCAGCCTAGTGGTACTAAAGGGAGGCCCTGGTCTAGTGTAATAGGGCAAGCCAGCCTAGTGGTACTAAAGGGAGGACTGGCCTAGTGTAATAGGGCAAGCCAGCCTAGTGGTACTAAAGGGAGGCCCCGGCCTAGTGTAATAGGGCAAGCCAGACTAGTGGTACTGAAGGGAGGCCCCAGCCTAGTGTAATAGGGCAAGCCAGCCTAGTGGTACTAAAGGGAGGCCCTGACCTAGCATAATAGGGCAAGCCAGCCTAGTGGTACTAAAGGAGGCCTTAGCCAAAACGTCCAGGAAGAGATCCTATTCAGGAAGACCCTACATTTAGGAACAGGGGTTTGTCTAAGAGTGCTCAATTCGCCTATACTGTAAAGCTACTGTAACAGCTGTACTGCTTATGCAATGGCTATTGCCCTAAGTACTTGAACTATTGCCCTAAGTACCTGAACTACCTGAACTATTGCCCTAAGTACCTGAACTATTGCTCTAAGTACTTGAACTATTGCTCTAAGTACCTGAACTATTGCCCTAAGTATCTGAACTATTGCTCTAAGCACCTGGACATTGACCCCATCAGTAATAATTACCCCTAAGTTTATAATTTGCCCTTTCCCTGGCAAATTATTGTATCATTCCACAGTTATCTGGGCATCTTTCAGTTATATGGTTACTACTGTATGAAGACAGTCTCAGTCTTCTACCACACTGCAGTCCCATAGTGTGGTTTGTAATACCACGTATTCCGAATCAGTCTCTACTCAGAAGAAGACGTTCTCTCAGCATTCTTCACTCCTGTGGGATCATCCATCAGCTCATCACATCCATCTGTGTTGTCCGCCGAAGTCGAGTCCGTCGCCAATCATACTAGTCATACCCGCCATTTCTTGTTTTTCACAGCTTGAAGGTACGTCCGCCGAAACTCATCACGACAGCCGTGCCAGTGTCGTCCCATGTGGTTCCTGTTCCAGATGTCCTGAAGTTGGTCACCCTCTACAGAAGAGTGTGCTCATCCTGGAAAACCTGGTCTGCGCCCTTCCTGGTCGTTCGCCGAAAGTCGAGTACGTCGAAGCCCAGTATGGGACGCATCCGCCGTTTCTTTGTTTTTTGTGTTAGTTCCTGATCCTAGGATTGCAGAATCAACCATCATCTCTTCAGATTTGCCTGGTTCCTGGTCCTGTCAGAGTTCCTTCTGCATTTAGCTGGCCCTTGGAGTGCCGCAGCATCAGTCAGGTCGTGGTAGTCCTCCACTGGATTCATCGCCACGCAGGTCTTGATCTATCTTCATCCTTGGCAACCCTGGAAGTGGGTTTTGGCTGAGGAACCCTTTGTTTTCAGTGTGTTATCTCAGGAGCCAGTTGCTCTGGTTCTTCATTCCGGCAGCCTTGGAGAGAGTGGGCTTTTGCCGAAGAAACATATGGTCTGTTTACCAAACCTCTCACCACCTCAGTGGCCTTAACTAGGTCTTTCCTGGGAATTGTGATTAGGGTTCTACAGTTCTGTTTTATTTCCCTTGTAGCTACCAATGAAGAATGACGGTGTACATGAAGATGCCGGATCCATGGACTCTTGTAATATCTAGACTCTGATGGAAATGTGTGGTGATGATTACCCTAGTACAGTTCTGAGTGGCTTATGTCACCTGATCCTCATCTAAGAGTGTCGAAGTGTAGAATAATTTCAGAATAAGAGTGACAGTAGGCCTATAGTCTATTCTTGTGGTAATAATCTTAGTAGTCATAGATAAAGTATTTCTCTGTTTATTACCCTATTGTTCTCGGGCAACCCCTCCTTCCTCTTGTGACTGTGTCTCTCTACCCGTGGTACAAAATAAACGTCCTGCGGGCATTAAAGCACTAGCTTGACTCCTGCCTCTCCTTGTTTGGGTAACGGTTATCCTATCCACATAATTCGGACCTTGGTGCCTCACTCATCTCTTTTCACCACCTTTAGAGTACAGTACTCAACAGAGCACCTCTAGACCATCACACAGTGTCTGCAGTTTAATCATTCACCCTGGTAGTCTAGTGGCCCCACCACCACCCTTCATGATCCCTGACTCTCATATCAACAGAAAACAAACCATTTCCCTGGTAGTCCAGTGTCCTCTTACCCCCATCACTATTCTAACCTCAGTAGGTTTCAAAAATAAACCAATGTCCTGGTAATCTAGTGGTCCCCCCAACCCCCCCACTTAGCAGGGCCAACCCCCCCTGTGCCCTCCAACCATCTCTGAATGTAGCTGGTGACTGGCTCAACCCACCACTCACCTCTGCAGTCAACTGCTGACTGACTGTTGTATGAGCATACTTTAGTGAGGTATGAATGAACGCTCATTCATACCTCCCTACAGTATGCTCAGACAACAGCCAGTCATCGGCTAGCCGTGGAGTTGAGTGGTGGGCTGAGCCGTCACGCTCTGTTCAGGGATGGTTGGGGGCGCAGGGGTGGCACTGCCAGATTGGGGGGCAGGGGGACCACTAGACCTACCAGGACATTGGTTTATTCTAACACTCTTCGTGGGGTTGGGAACATGATGGGGGTAGGGGGGCCACAGAATTACCAGGGAAATGTTTTTTTTTTCTGTTGATACTGGAGTCAGGGATCATGAAGGGGGTTGGGGAGCCACTAGATTACAAGGGAAAATGAATATGTTTGTAAGCTACGGGGTCGGGGATCGTAGTGGGAGGGAGACAATACCTCTAAACCATTTGTCACGATAATGTGTAACAGTGACCCTCAGAATGAGGGGCAAATACTCAACCATGGAGATACAGGCTTAAAACACTGTGGAAACCAATGCATTTAATTGTACAAAGTGTAGTGTTCATGTAGCATCTTAGCATATTCCTCATTTCTGCTGCACGGTCTGTATTAACAGCATATTCTCTGTGTGTGCAGCACTTTTTCCATGAGGGATGAATGAGGGGCAGGGCAATTGTGGGCGGCAGAATGAGGGATGTTCTTCATAATGAGGGACACTTGAGGGGTATGGGGGGCACTAGACTAATGTAATGAATGAGTGCATCCTTGCTCATTCATTACACTACCTGCGCTCATTCATAACTGAGTTGGCAGCTGGCCATGCTGGTGAGAGGAGGGCTGAGCCAGTAACCGGCCCTGTTTGGGGATAATTAGGGGGCAGGGATCATCACTGCCCAGGGCGATTGGGGGGCCACTAAACTACCAGGAACATAATTTATGTACATGAACTTCTGGTCAGGGATCATGCTGGTAGGGAGGGGGACCACTAGACTACCAGGGATGGGACCAGACACATGGATACAGAGTCCTTAACAGCAGATAAGGATGATTTGGCCAACCCAGTCTGCCCATTCCCCTACCTAATGGATAGGCTGCAGATCCCAGTTCACCAACAGCCTACATCCTCTCACCACACCTCCACCAGATGTGCCGTAAGCCTATCCCATGCATTCCTAACTACACCCACTGTATATGAACCCACGACACGTGTATGGTGCATATGTCTGTGCTGGGGGCATTGGGGGGGTTTCTACCAGGTCACACATGACCACTGGCAGTAATGTTTATATGTAGATGTATATATACATATAGATATATCACGTATATAAATATATATATATATATATATATATATATATACGTGTGTGTGTGTATATATATATATATATATATTAGAGGCAAAAACTCTGTTTAATGCATTAGTTAGGGTTGCTCACAATGACAAAAGTGAGGAAATTCGGTGTTAGGGTTGAAAAGCTCCCTTGGACCCCCAGCCCACCCCCCAACCGGCATTGGGGTGCGGGTGGGGTGCTCAGACCTAACTCTCACCCCATCACATGTGTAAAGCAGCAGAAGTATAGGAGAATGGGGTGAGAGATAGGACCGATGACCCCAATGCACACCCTGATGCCAGTTGGGGTGGACTGGGGTCCAAGGGGGTTTTCAACCCTAACACCAAATTTCTCACTTTTGTTGCTGTGGAACAACCCTAACTAATGCATTAAACTGAGTTTTTTGCCTCTAATTTCCCTTCTTTTTGAGAATGATAACATACGAACATACGAAATTTGCCAGCAGATAAAGGCCTAGAGATCTATCAAGTCTGCTCGAATGTGCAGCTAGCACCCCTTATTCTGCAGCTGCCCCTCCCTTCCACCCTTCCCCTTCATTAACCCTCCCCCTTGTCCTGTCCCATCCTCGTTTGAAGCAGTCCACTGTTCTACTGCATACCACTTCAGCAGGTAACGCATTCCACCCAGCCACCACCATCTCTGTAAAAAGTGTCCTCATCTCACTCCTGAACCTTCCTCGCTCCAGTCTCATATCATGGCCCCTGGTGCCCTCCCTCCTTACTTTGAACAGCCCCTCTGTACCCATCTTGTTTATTCCTTTCATGTATTTAAAGGTTTCAATCATGTCACCCTGTCTCTCCTCTCCTCCAGTGAGTACATGTTCAACTCCTTCAACCTCCTCTCGTGTGATAAGACCCCCAGCCCCTTGATCATCTTTGTCACTCTCGCTGCACCCCCTCCAGTAACAATGTCCCTCTTGAGATACAGGCCAGTACTGCACGTACTCCAGGTGTGGTCTAACTAATGACCTATACAGTGGCAGAATCACCTCCTCCCTCCTCGGGGATATACCCCTTGCAATACAACCCAGCATTTGTTGGCCTTGCAGCTGCCTTCCTACATTGTACCAAGTTGTTCATTGACCCTGTAATGAGCACACCCAGATCCTTCTCCTCCTCCTCTGTCTGGGCTAGCTGCACTCCCCTAGCTGGTAACTCCTCCTTGGGTTCTTCATCCCAAAATGCAGCACCTTGCACTTTTTGGCATTAAAGCCAGTTGCCAGGTGTCTGACCAGGTTTCAAGCTTTGCCAGATCATCCTGCAACCCTGCCATCCCCCTAGGTCATCCACCACCGCGTCTACCTTGGTATCATCAGCAAACAGACTGATCTTGCTCTTGATGTCCCATGATATGTCTGCAATGAATATCCCAAACAACACTGGTCCCAACACTGAGCCCTGTGGAACACTGCTCATCACTGCCCTTGGGTGTGAGAGCTCCCCACCCACCACCACCCTCTGTTGCCTTCCCTGCAGCCAGTTTCCTACCCATCTCACCAGCTTTGCACCCGCCCTGTGCCTACTAACTTCCTTCCCAGCCTTCCATGTGGCACTGGTCGAATGCCTTACTGAAGTCCAGATACAGGACATCCACTGCATGGCCCCTGTCCAGTTGCCTAGTTACCCAGTCATAGAACTCAATCAGGTTGGTTTGGCAGGATCTGCCACATATGAAGCCATGCTGTCTGCTGTCCTGTAGTCCTTTGGCCTCTAGAAACGAGAAACAAGAAATAGTGAGATATATGCAGCTGCGAGAGCGCCATGCGATGTCTTGTACATAGCAACAGGAACAGCAATGCAAACAGAAGCACTAACAGTGGCGCATATGGTAACGCAAGCGCCGAATGAGAACAGAAGAGTAACGCATTAACGGTGGCATAGACGGGAACGTCTGCCACGTGATGTGTTGTCACATAGTAACATGGTGCCTGCAAACAGAAATGCTCAATGGGCATGGTGACGCAAAGTGAAACAGAAAGAGAAACAGTACTGTAGACACAAATGGCAAAAATAACAGAAATGCAAGTGCAAAGGAAAGCGCAAAGGATAATGACATGGTGGCGTAGGCGTCACGGTAAGTGAAGCAGATACGGAACATAGCGGAAAGGGCAACGGTAACAGTAATGTAAGCGCACAGGCTGGTTTTCCCCAAAAGCTGCATAGAGAAAGAAAGTGACTACAAAGAATGTATGCATAATAATGGGTATCGGAGCAGAAAATGAGGACTTGGAATACTAAATAGGTTATATCTCAGGAACCGTATGACGTAGGAAAAAATTTAAAAGTCATATGATTTACGACTGTCCTGGCTAGTTTTGTATTTAAGCATTTTTCAGACGAAAAGTCCGTATCTCGCACCGTTTCTGAGATACGGGCCCTGAAAGGCGCGGCGAACACCGTAATGTTATCCTATGGGAAAAAAAGAGAAGTTAAGAGTGCCATAACTTTGCCTCCCTGTAATATTTTTTCACCAAGCCACTGAAAGGCACATCAGTGGGCTGTTGACTGTGTTCCCTTCAAATTTCAGGAAAAAAGACCAAACCGTTATTTTGCAGCAGGGTGCCAAAGGATTCCTGTAATGCGTCGAGCGCCGTAATGTTATTCTATGGGAAAAAGTGTCAACTTTGGAGTACCATAACTTTGCCGCCATGCAATATTTTTTCTATGAAATACTGAAAGGCACATCTGTGAGATGTCGGCTACGTTCCCTTCAAATCTCAGCCCAAAACTCCAAACCGTTCTTTTGCAGCGGAGTGCCAAAGAATTGTTGTCATTTTCCCACAGACTAGAAAAGTACTGTCGCAATTTGCGAAAGCTTTCGCAAAAATTTGTGACATTTTTGTGAGCACGAAAGTACTTTGTGAAAGTACTTTTTCCAGAAATTTGAAAAACATATTTCTGGGATGTTTTACCCCAAAATAAAGACATGACTAGCATCCTCAGGGTCCGACTAGGTGAATACAAAAAGAATTAGGTTGCTAGAGGGTCCCAAATTTAAATGCCAAGCATTTTTCTGATCACTAACTGAAAACAAGATGGCGGATTGCGAAAGTAACAGGGCCATTTGCGAAAGTAAAAATGCATTTGCGACACTGTCGAACTTTTGTTAACTTTCCCATTGACTTATAATGGGAAATTGGTTTTGAATAACTTTTGAACCGTTTAATATTTTTCATGAAATCTTGAAAGGCACATTAGGGGATCCTGGGCACATTCCTGAAGATTTCAGGCGGGTCAGCGCAAACCGTGCGACCTGTAAGCTGACCGTGGAATTCCAGAAAAGTGTGCTAGCGCAAGATCACACTTAATAACTCGCAGTCGGTATCTGACCAGTACGAAACTTGGCAGATCCCAAGGCGTATGGATCTTGATCATGTATTCCAAATTTCAGGCAAATCCATCAAACAGCTGCAAAGTTATTAAGGTGCAAAATATTGGTTTTAACATAGAAATGGCTCCTCAACCCTAACTACGGTAGCACTACCATGCTACCATAATATACTACATATATATATATATATATATATATATATATATATATATATATATATATATATATATATACACATCACACCACTATAGTTAGGGTTGAGTAGCCACTGTAATGCAAAACCTCAAATTTTGCACCTAAATAACTTTGCCACCATACAATGAATTTGCCTGAAATTTAGCATGGACGGTCTGGTATGAAAAATCTCTAGATCTGGCAAGTTACATTATGGTCAGATGTACGGTTGCAGAGCTACAGAATGCCAAAAAATGCAAAAAAATTGTCTTTTTGTGTGTTTCTTTACTCGCACTCACAGCCTGCAAGCTTTGTCCGTTCAGTCCAAAATCTTCAGGGAAAATGCAGCCTTGGTCACTGATGTGCCTTTCAAAGATTTGGTGCAAAAAAAAAAAAAAAAACAGTTCAAAGTTTTTCCAAAAACAAATTTCCCATTATAGTCAATGGGAAAAGTTAGCAAATCATGAAA
This sequence comes from Neoceratodus forsteri, assembly GCA_016271365.2. Taxonomy (NCBI): domain Eukaryota; kingdom Metazoa; phylum Chordata; order Ceratodontiformes; family Ceratodontidae; genus Neoceratodus; species Neoceratodus forsteri. The sequence goes on along the minus strand of CM028134.1, from coordinate 309,110,487 downwards.
CTTTCATGAGAGGCAGTTTTTACTGTCACAAATGGCCCTTTTACTTTCATGAGGTGGCCATCTTGTTTTCAGTTAGTGACACAGAAAAATGCCTGGCATTTAAAAATGGGACCCTCTAGGTAAACACTGATTGTTGTGTTTACCTAGTCGGGTCCTGAGGATGCTAGCCATATCTTTTTTGGAGGGTTAAACCCCCCAGAAATGCATTTTTAAATTTTTTTGAAAAATACTTTCACAAAATACTTTCCCAAATGCAAAAGCTTCTTGAGGTTTTCTCACGAAACTTTTGTGATTTGCGAAAGTAATTTGCAAAAGTACTCCCTAAATAACTGCAAATCTTTGTCACCCTCCTGCAACAAAACATTTGGGTCTTTTGGGCTGAAATTTGCAGGGTGGCAAGCCCTGGTCCCACAGATGTGCCTTTTGGTGGCTTGGTGCCAAAACAGTACAGGGGCCCAAAGTTACAGCATTTCAAATTTCAGACATATTCCCATAGGACAACATTGAGGCTTCCGTGACGGCTTTCAGGGCCCATATCTCGAAAACTGTTTGAGATACGGACTTTTTGTTGCAAAATTCCTTAGTCCCCCCCATAGGGGAACTAAGCTCAGAAGTATATTGGAAATCCATGAAACCCATGAAATTTGACATTTTTTTCTAGCTTGTACGGTTCTTGAGATATTTGCAAATTAATGTTCCACCTGCTCATTTTCATGTCCGTATGTCACTATTCTGCCCTCAGAGTTGGCACACACAGTGCCTTTCGGTGTCTGTATCTCAGAAACGATGTGAGATGTAAGCAATGAGACATGATGGGGTGTGCATTAGACAGTTCTAATGCACGGCTAGGGGGACGTAGTGAGGCACGAGACCACAGGCCGAGTGCGTCCAGTCCCCTAGCCGTGCATTAGAACTGTCTAATGCACATCCCAGGAGTGGCTTATTGTGCTTATAAAATGGGCCTGTGTATTCTAAATGGGGGTTCTAGATTTAGCTGTGTATTCGACACATCTAATGCATGGCTAACAACCAATCAGATTGCTTGAAATTCTTTGCCCATTTTATAAACAGATTCAGTCGACTCTATGTTGGGAAAAATACTCACTCTCATCATTACGACACTTGAATTTTTTCTTCTAGTGCTACGGTTCATGAGATATTGGCAAATTAGTGTTACATGGGTTCCTTGCCCCATAGTGCTGCTGAATGGCTTTGTGCTTATGTGTAAGTGGGAACGCAGGGCTTGGAGGGCCCGTGCTCCCACCAACACATACCATTTACTATTCGTATTACACTTTCTCAACAAGAAGGGAAATTCATTGCAAAAAACTCTGTTAATGCATCTGTTAGGATTGTTTCTACAGTGACAAAAGTTTGGAAATTCATTGTTATGGTTAACACCCCACCACCCTACCCAACCACGACATCCTCAAACCCCAAACTACACATTTCCCCCACTCCCACCCTCCAGCACACATGCACACACATGCAAGACAAATGCACAATTGTAAGACACTATATCAGTCAGGCACATCTGTAAGCACAATAATCATGCAAAACTCCTTTCACATACCACAATGTAATGAAAAACATATACAGTATGATTGACTCTATACTGTCAGCACAGTATGATGACACATTATTGCTGGCTTATCTTTTTCATAAAGTGAAACTTAGTCTGCACAAACGTTCTAAATACTGATTTTTATTTGTCATTAATCAATAATTGGCTCACTGCAGGTGTCGCTGCCACCACATAGGCATGTGGTAGCAGTACAGACACACCTGACACATACATAGTACTTTTCACATACAGCTCAGGTATGAAACTTCTCCATCACATGTTGTAATACTGCTGCGTTAACTGCAAATACTCATTAGCAGCATGTTATGGCTAGCTTTGAATGTGAGAACTGTTGCTCTCACATGTTACTTGTAAACTATATTACAAAACATTACTTTTATTATTATTACCATTTCTTATTAGGACTGACTCAATCTATCAGAAAAAAATATGCAAACATCCATTGACTGCTGCTAGGGTTATCCAAACTCTTATTTCCAATACAGCTATCTATAGGTAACATACTGTGTGTTTCATAATTTCTTAACAACTGAAATATAGGCATCTGCTTAAATCTTGTTATTGATGTTTGTAACAGAAAAATGCTACCTGTGGGCCATCTCACATGGTTGCCCAGCATGTGTGTGCACCCACAAGGCACTCTGATGGCAGCAGAATTCATACTGTTGCTGCACTATGATGACGGATGTCTACTGTACTGCTTGCATATGTGTGTGTGGGGGGGTGGAGGGGAATGCGTAGTTAGGGGTTTGAGGATGTGGTGGTGGGGTGGTGGTGGTGGGGTGTTAAACCTAACATGGAATTTCCAAACTTTTGTCGCTGTGGAAACAACCCTAACTGATGCATTACCAGAGTTTCTTGCAATGAATATATATATATGTATGGATATATATATATATATATATATATATATATATATATATACGTATATTTCTACATGTTGTGTCTGCTTGCAGTACTGCATGGGCAAGTGGTATGCACTGTATGTGCCTGCTAAGCCACATTCCCTCCATCATCCAGTCTGTACTTCCAATCCCACCAACAGGGTATGCTGTGAGCATACCTTGGCCTGCAGCTTCCAGCCTGTACTTCCATTCTGACCAAAAGGTGGAGATGTGTGCTCCATGCAGTAGCACTGGGCAAATGACATGGAAATGTATGCTAAGCAGCACATAATGAGATGCAAATTTGACTGTTTGTCCATGGATTAACTAAGTAGGCTGATTTGCATGTGAGTTTTGAATATAGAAAACTTTTGCCCCGGGCTAACCTGTCTGCAGTGCAGTCGGGTTAGCCCTGGGCAAACCTCCCATCAGCATACCACTGTTCTGCAGTGAGTGGCCTGCATCTTTGTTTGCAGCTGCTGTGAAACACCTCTGTGCTATCACACACTATGCACTCCACCTGCAACTCTGACTTACTACCCCTCTGTGTCCACTGAGCAGTTGTTTCATTTTGCACTACCTTGTTGCTATATTCAGTGCTGTCTTATTTCCCATGCTATTTTAGCACTGCACTCCCAGCCCTGTTTGCCCTGCTTCCTTTGCACGCTATATTCAGCAGGTTTAGCCCCTGGGCTATTCCTTTGACTATAGCTTGATTTTCATTCTGGGCTATTTTAGCACACCGGGCAGTGCTAATTTTGCCTGAAGGCTCACCTTTATATGTCTGGCCCCTGATGTCCAGTGGGTGGGAACAGGAGGACCAGCACGCCCTGGTGCCAAAAAGCATCACTTGTGTTTTGGATGTGTTGAGCACTAGATTGTTGTCCACTAGCCAACTTTGCATATGGGTAAAGTCCTTTGATAGTTGGTAATTGATGATTTGGGAGCTCTTAAAGCTGTGATACAGGGCTATATCATCAGCATGCATTATTACTGAGCAGGAGGTGGAGACAGACGGGAGGTGGTTAATGAAGATTGAGAAGAGAAATGGGTCTAGGATAGACCCCTGCAGAACACCACAGGTGATAGGGAGTTGGTGCAACAAGGTGTCCCCATATTTGATGAATTGGTGCCAGTCAGTTGGCATGGGGGAAGACACCAAAGGTTGTTAATGTTTGGGTTAGGAATGAATGGTTGACAAGGTCAAAAGTCTTTTATAGGTTGAGTAAGACAGCGCTAGTGAGGGAGCCTTTGTCCAGGGCAGATTTGACATCATCAGTGAACTCAATGAGGGTGGTTGTGGTGCTGTGATCCTTTTAGAGATCATGCTGGCAAGAAGTGAGGAGGGTGTGGGCATGCAGATAGTTTGTTAGCTAAAAAGCAACAACCTTGTCAAGGAATTTGCTGAGGATGGGCAGGAGATCAATAAGACAATATTGTAAAATGTCTTTAGGGTCTCTATTTTTGGGAGAGGGACAACCTTACTGATTTTCCACTTAGATGGAACCACTCCAGATGCGAGGGATAGATCAAAGATGGGTGATGGGGATGGAGAGCGACTGAGATCCAAACTTAAGTAGCCTGGTCTAGACTCCCACTGGACCTGGACCAGCACTGAGAGAAAGGGAGCTAAGGATGTGATGAACTTCTTTTCTGGTAATTACTTTCAGGTAGAAGGGGGCATGAGTTGGGAAGGACACTCTAGGAATGTGGTCCTGGGCAGTGGGAGAGTTGGAAGGGAAGGGGGAGATGTTGGTGAACTGAGTGTTGAGCGCATTTGCATCAGTGAGTGAGCTGGTGCAGTGAATGCCATTTATGATCATGTCCTTTTGTGAGGAGTTGGAGAGAGCACCCAGGAGCCCTTTGATGTGTCCACAGAATGTGCTTGGGTTGCCAGCAGTGAGTTTCTTTTTGCAGAAGGGGCTTTTGGCTGCACATATAGTTTTTTGCATAGGTTACACATTTACCAGTATTTGAGCCAGCCTTGTGGTTTTGAAAAGGTTTTATAGGATGCCTGGCATCTGTCTCTTTTTTCACAGAGTAAGAGAAGGTCACTGTGAAGCCAGGGGGTGGCAAAGTCACAAAACCTCCTCTTTGTGATAGGAATTAGCCTATTTTAGAGGTGGGAGACGTAAGACTGGAGAATTTCTAAGGTAAGGTTAACTTCAGTGGAGGCTAAGAGTGGGGACCAGTCGGTGAGAGAGAGCTCAGCACTGAGGGTGATGGGATCAAGGTGTGATAAGTTCCTAATGGTTAGAATCTTTGGGGGTACTTTTGAAGTCTGTGCCTTCCATAGGCAGTAATTGGAGGAGTGATCACTAATGGAGTCTGGGAGTACGTCAGAGATTTGGATTCAGTCAGGCTGGTTAGTGAGCATCCAATCTAATAGGGAGAAGGATGAACCACATGAGGAGGGGCGGGTAGGGCAGGTAATGATTTGTGAGAGACATGCCTTGCTGATGAGTAGTTCATAGGTTCTGGAAATAGGACTTAGCCAATCAAGGTTAAGGTGTGTCTTAATCTGATAAATGCTTTATATTATCCATCTAATGCTTCAGTTTACTGTGGGCACTACACTCTTTATTTATCAAATCTGATTTCTAGCTGACAGGGCCTCTGTCCTTCCAAGTATATTTCATATACTTCCTTGTTTATACAGTCTAACTTTGGCTGTAATGCCTTGTTCTGCACTGAGCCCAGAGGCTGCAACTCCCTACCAGCTATGTGGTGTTCTAGTGGTAACCCCTGTCCCATCAAGTTCTAAACAAACTCTGGCGAGAGCCTATAGGGCTGCAGGAGAGAAAACTGGGTTAAAAATATTGAAAACATTTTTTTAATATTTTTACACCAATATTTTAACACAGCCTTGTGATGACCCTGCCTCATAAAGAAGGACAGAGAAAATGTTTAACTCTTGGCCTAAAGGTGATGTTGTGCAGGGACTGCAAAATCAACTTTTGGGCTGCAATTTTTTGGGCAAGAGCTGAAAAATGACAGCTGTCACATTCATGAGTTGCATATTGAAATGGCTATGTTGAAAATGTGTGGTAAAAATATTGAATATTACCAAAGTTATGAGCCTGCATTTGTAAAATTCAACATAGCCTCGTAACTTAATAGGTGAACATATTAGAATCATAGAACTCAAGAATGTGCAAAATATAATACCACCCCATATTAAATTTATTCAAGGCCAGGGAATACATTGCTAGTCTTTTTTTGGCATTGAAAAAGTTTCACTTGGTCCACGGGGAGGAAATCTGGATACAGCTTTACTTAAATTAGGCCCTAAATATCATGATATCAGGGCAGAAAGGGGTTAGGTTGCACTTGGATGGAAGTGAGGATAAGGTCAAGAACATTTATTGTGGTACTGTACTCTATAAAGACCCTGCTGAAAGAATGCAACAAACATGTCAAGCAGGGAAACATATGTCAAGCAGAGAAACACCAGCTTGGCATAGATGCATAGATGCTGAATTCTTTGGTGCAGTCTTATACTGCAGCAAGTTAAATTGTGTCGGTATTCATTTTTGAGTGAGGGATTGGGAAAAATGTCAAATGGTTGTCAATTCTGACCCACCTGTTATTTTTCCTTGATGACAAAACTGCTGCTTTAAGAAAATGGTTTTTTTAGACCATCATGATGCATCATATTTTCAATAACCCCAACTTTTTACACCCTGTGGGTCACTATCCCACATAGGAAAACTGATCTTCTAACTCCTCTCTGAGTGCAGACCAAGCCCTCTTTTTGTCTTGACAAATCCCCACTGCCCTGTCTGCCGCTTACTTAGTGGCAGTAAATTTATGTAGCATTTTTTTAATTCTGCATTCTTATATATAAAATGCCTCCTGACATCCTTTGTAAGATTCCCTCTATAAGTTTCTTTATATTTCTGCCAGTGTTTACATATACTGCAGTAAAAAGAATGTGTTCAGTACTAAAAATAAAAAGAAATTTGCTGGTGGGCTTTCTGTTTAGATAACACTGTTAAGGGGAAGCTGCATTTTCAAAACATGAATACCTGGAAGGATCTCAAAGATAATATCCACATTTATGTTTACTGGTAGTTGTTACCATCGTCTCCCTGTAGAACAGCAGGCTGAGATGGTACATGATCTCAGTCTTCCCATTCTCAGGCGTATTGACAGGACTGAACATATGGATATATTCTCCAGCAGGACACAGGGACATGCTCTGAAGATCACAGATGGCAAGTTTATTAGGAAGCATATTTTACCCCAGAAGGTGGCGGCCTTCTAAAATGACCTGTCAGTAGAGACTGCGGACATGAAGACAGTAGAGTGATCCCCAGTGTTTCCCATCCCTTAGCTTTTGCCAGCACTGAAACCACCAGTGTGAGAACCCTGCACTGTCCCTGCCCACACTGTACCTACCCATGTGGATAAACAGAGGGCTTCAGCATCTAGTGCTGTCAGTCTGCCACCTTTCATCAACACTATAGCTATCACAGTGCAGAAACCCTGGGCTTTCTGTTCTACACTACATCTGCTCCTGTAGATTTATAGAGGGCTTCAGTCTCCAGCGGTGCCAGTCCCTCACTGTTCACCAGTCACACACTGTACCTGTCACTGTAGATAAACAAAAGGCTTTAGTCCACAGTTCCATCAGTCCCTCACCATTCACCAGGACTTAATGCAGACAGTATGGAAAGCAAGCACTGTCCCTTCCCCCAAGATTCAGAAACTTCACTTGGAAAGCAGTGAACCACACCTACTGGAAAACAGAATGGACTGATACATGTATCTGTCACTGTGCATGACCATTCAGTTTCATGATGGGTCACTGACAACATTTGCAATTTGCGCTTCTGTGGACTTTCTGTTACTGTTACCTTTTAGGACTACATGTTTACTTTGTTTTGCAGTTGGACTACAGACTTCATCACTCTGATTACACTCTTCTTGGTCATATGCTGCTTGAAATTTAGTACAAACCTGGCATTTTTGCATCTTATTTTGCCTTGAGCAGTTGACATTGTTTTTTTCCCCAGAGTTTCCTGATTTGTGACACTTGGTTGTGTTTCATCAATTTTCTCAAGATGACCACTTGCCCTAGCATGATTTCCATTCTGTCTGTGTGTAATTACATTACTGCTACACTACGATGTAAACACAGAGAGTAAAGGTGTATTTTGGGGGCGAGCATGTTTCTATTACCTCTCCTTGTATGTCTCACATCAGGAACACATATTCTTTTATCCACTGCTGACTCAAATTGCAGTTTTTTAAAAGATTTCCTTCCTTGATATTTACATTCCTCTACTGATACTTGCCTCAGTTTACACTTTTCATTTTACTGTGTAATTTTGCAGTGACTTAATTTGACTCACCAATGGATGTGAGGTTTGGAATAATGTCAGGTTCATCATGTGGTGCTGATTCCACTACCAAATCATTTTTTTGGCATTCTGTTCTCTGTGTCCTGTATTTTCACATTACTGAGAGCTGACCACAATACCTCAGTATCGGTTTCTGAATCACTGCTACTTTCATTGGATGTTGGATCATCTGTGTAAGTAAACATATCCTCTAAAGCCGCCTTAGCTGTCTTTAGCGTCTTTCTTGATGATATTGTGTGCTTTCCCACAGAATTATTCAAAAGCTCTCTGAGGTGATATGTTCTGAGACAACAGATTGTTTACTAATACTGTACAATAAAAGGGCAACTAAAACTATCATGGGGTTACATGGAATTTTACTGAAATGCATGTATGAATAATGATTCTGACGTAATACCACTGTCATTCATATAATTCTTATGAACATTGAACTAAAAAGAACACTCCTCTACCTTGCACCTCTGTCAAGGCAACAGAATTACAATAGACATGGGAGGGGTAGGAGGGTTAAGGGTGTTCCCAAACCACACCCAGCAGCTCACTCTGCATATTTGTAAAGGACTAACAGCTCACAAGCCTGTCTCTCTTATCATTGCCAGCCCCTTTTCTCATATAGCATGTTATTTCTGGGACTATGGAGGATTTTAGAAAGATTCGGCAATAGAACAGAGAAGCTTCAAAAAACAGTGTTGTTGCGTCAGAGCTCCATCATTCATGTGAATCTCTGGTGTTGTTGCAGCTCCTTTCTGTTATATTATAGACTCCATCTACTTGTAAAAACTCATATTCTGCACAAATTGCAATAAAAGCTCATTTCCACAGCATGGAATACTTGAGCTATGCAAATTAGCTGTGGCACAGCAAAGTAGATTTAAATGGCATGGAGTTCTTCTGCAGCAATCCGGTATTGTGACAACTTTCATGTTCTCTGGTTCTGTTGCAATCTACTGTTGTTTACTGAAATAAAGAAGTTACAAGGCATCGCAGCAGCTAGCCATTTGTCTGGGGCCCTCCCTCCCTGGACCTGGAAGGAATGTAGGGGACCTCCCCCTGGGGTGAACAGATTTTTCCCTGCCATTCCTCGAACTGGAAACAACTCTTGTGACCAGCAGTCAGATCGAGGTAAGGGCCTTTTTTTTTTGGCCATGCTGTTGGGGGGATGGGAACGTGCACAGAGCACAATCAATAGTGCAATAGAAAAAAAAAGCTGTCTCTAGTGCTGAGCATACTTCTCTACTGCTATGCATTTTGCATAGCACTATGATTTTCATACTCAGGTTTATCCTTGTCCTATATAGGTTTATTGATGTTCTTAATAAAGTTAGGGCTATTTCAAGACACAGAAATGATTAAATCATTGAGCAAAGTTGCTAGAAACATCATTTATTACTAACCATATGTGGACGTGATTTGCTAGAAAAAGAAAGTGCCATGCAATCTGGCCATGGCTATAATTTTTGTAGGCCAATGCAAGGATGTTAATGCTGAGAGGTTGAGCGGTATGGTTCTGAGCCCTATAGGGGCTGTTGGTTTGCTCACGGAAGAAACAATTCAGTTCCTCAGTGATCTGCAGAGTAGGTCGTGGCTTCGACTGGCTTAGTTGGAAATTGTTGGGTCAATTATTTTCTCCACCTGCATAGTTTCTGATCTGTTGATGGGCATATTGCTTGGTGAGTGTGGTCGGGACCCCAGTGCTACAATGGGGCTTCAGTTCTTCCAACGATTACAGGTTCCTACTCTGACCCCACCACCCCGCCACTGTTCCTCACTGGTGGTCCCCTACCTTGGAGGTGCTCCCGCAGTTGAGGGACTGTTGTCACTTGGCTTCTTGGGGCCTCAGGGAGAAAGTGTAGAGATGAAATGGGTGTTGACTTTGGGGAGGTGCAGCACCATGCATGTAGGGGTTTCAGTGGCTATTTTGATAGGGTGGCTCTGCAGAGAGCTGAGAAGAAAAGGCTCAGGCAGGAAGAGTTCCTTTGTTGGTGGTGGCAGCCTCAGAGCCATCATCTTGTGGGTGGCAATTCAGGGATCCACTGCCTGCGGCTCCAACACTATGGAGATCACTAGTGACAGCACAGTAAAGGCGGGGCAGGCAGTCTGGGCAGTGCCAACATGGTGGCAGCATGCCGCACCCTTCAGATGGTAGTCAGTAACAGTCCCACGCTGGTCGCTAACCTTCCTAGTGCCAGTCAGGCTCTGGCATTACCAGTGGTCGCAGTAGAAGAGGGATTGGGCTTTTCAAGATTGGACTTGATCATTTTGAGAAAAAAAGGAAATGTTTTGAGCCAGGTTTGGCTTGACGTCATGGGGCACGGGGCATGAGTCATGGGTTTGATACTCGGAGTAACTGCAGTTTTTGTGGAAGGACACCAAGCCGAATCCAGCTTCCAGCTTGGAGTTCATTATTTCATCAGCATGTGTCCCCTTTTCAGCTGGTGCCCAGGCAACCTTCTGAGACGCAGTATCACTAGTGCACTGAGTAGTGCAGAAACAGCTGGCTATGCAGTATTCGGGGCAGTTGACATCAATAGGGGTCCATAGCACAGCCCGCACATCTCTTGCATGGTGGGCAGTTTGGCTACTCCTTAAAGTAGAGAGCAGTGCAGGACACGGGTGCAGCCAACAGGCTGGGGCCAGATCCAGGCCTGTTATAGGTATTATGTGCGTTACTCAGGCCGAACATTGGTGTCCAACATCCCAGGCTAGAGGCGGGGAATTCCCAGCTAGGAGTTAGAGGTTGACACCGAGCAGATATGCTTGGGTAAGACTTGGCTGCATCTGTTGGCATGGCAGGTGCAGGATTGGAATCTTGCAGATTAAGTAGCGGTGACGGTGGTCTACAGTAGACTTGGCAGTAGCTAGGTATTACTGGCCACTGGGCACCCTGAGAATGTTAGGCATGCAGGCAGTAGGGCTTGGAGCTTTATAGCCACAGAACAGCAAGTGGGGTAGTTGCGATGTTGCCAACTTGATTTTATAAAAGATGTGATAGCTCAATGGTCCAGGGTATTACCAGTTAAGCTGTATTTAAACTGTTGCTTCTTTTAGCACAGCACCATGGTTTGGGAGGGGTGGAAGACAATGTAGGATCACTGAAAGGGCTAGACATGGGTGCAAGCATGCGAGTCTTGCCTTTGCATGGATTGCTTGTACCTCAGCAGAGCAGAGCAGAGGGCCCAGTGGATTGCCTGCTAGTCTCAGGTGCAGAAGGTTCCAGGTAGATTCCCAGCGAGCACACAGGGGCTTATAGATGGCCCCTCTTCCACTCGAAACAAGGCTGTGCAGTCCAAGCGGGGATGTAGTAACAGCTGAACATCTCCTACAGCTGCTAGCATGGGCCACTGGTATACAGCTTGGTTGGAGGCTTTCAAGCCAATCAGAACTGATTGGATGCCTGTATTGTATGCTTAGCAGAGGTATTGGGTTCCTGCATCATTCCTAGCCACAACAAACGTTCTGGTTAGTAACACACTGTCTGATCAAAGGGGTGGCAAACCCTTCCATTGGCCACAGTGTAAAAAAACCAAAAACAAGTGGGAAATGATATACAGCGAGTGGCAACAGACATGTCGTGGGTGTGACTATTAGGACATCTGGTATTGTGCACTTTCCAGGACTGAGCTGTGATAGGTAAGCAGGGGTGGCTGCCTTGATGAAGACAGGCTTACAGGAGATATAGGGCTCCATCTTCTAATGCTCTGCAGTTGGGTGCTTGTGTTTCCCAGGTGGCGGACCACTATCAGCTTATGCTGCAATAAGCTCAGTTCTACCAGAGCCCCCAGTCTTACAGGATATGCCTGTTTCCTATTATGGAGCAGTTTCCTAGCCTGATGTGCCCAGTGTGTTGGTCCTTAGGCATGCAGGGGCAGCAGCACCAATGCTGCTGGCCAAGGATCCGCAAAATAGTTGTCACTGGCATGCTTATCATTGTAGATACGGTTTTAGTAGTGCAACATCCAGAGGAAGTCAGGAGGCATGTTACTGCTTTAGTGTTGGGACAGGTACTATGTTTCATGTTTGAAAGGGCATGGCTGCCCAAAAGTAGGGCTGTCATGCAAAGCAGGACAGATAGTAACCCTAGTTATCTTTAGGGGGGTGCCAGACTGGTCAGAGCAAGGTAATAGCTACCAGGTTGATTACATACAATCAGGTGGTCTTTAGCAGTAGCTACTCCATCCCAGTCATAACAGTTAGCTGGACCACAGAGTACAAGGAGAGCTAACTGGCTCAGGGCCCCCTCTTCTGCATGCTAAGCGACTGTGAGGTCCAAGTTGGGGACGGGCCTCCTCCTGCCTTGGTTCGGCAGGTAAAGGGCACTCCTTTCAGATACAGAAGTTAATTAACCACTGGAAAAATAATAATAATAGCATTGGCATTGTGGCGGGGTGGACAGGTCTACAGCCGCATACATATGGGGTCGTGGACCTGAATCCAGTCAGCAACCCCTCACCTTGTAATTGAACAAGTGAATATACACATGGGAGGAAGTAGCAGGGAGTGAGAACGGCTTTTTGGTGACAGGAGTCAGCACGCCTCCACCACAGATTCATCGGCCCACCAGCTACCCAGTCCTATAGGGGAGATGTGACAGGGAAGCATGGCTTGGCTCAGTGCTGGTGGCATCACTGAAGCGATACCAAGGGGCATAGGGAATAGGTAAGGTGAACAGTAGGTAAATTTTCATTGGGAACCAAGTTGGCAAATATTCTAGCCAGGATTTGGAAGGATGGGTTCCAGAAACTTCACAAGGTGGCCTACCTGGGATGCTCTGAGTACTGTACAGAACATGGTGGACATGTCACAGTCAGAGTAAATTACATAAATTCACAGAGCTGGCAGAGGTCCAGAACAAAGACAGTAGTAATGTATCATTGGGTTAACTCCTAGGTGGTACTGGATGGATTCGACAGGCAGCATAAGTGTGTCCAGTTGGAACAGTCACAGTGGCGATGACGGTGCCACATGATCAGAGGAGCATGGGCTGGGTGTTGGAGCATGACCTCGGGGGTCATGGATTGGCATGGGTTGTGCCAGCTGGCACAATGGAATGTATAGGGATGGCTTCTTGCAGCTCCAGGGATACCAGAGGGGAAGTAAGTATAGGTTGGGGTAGGCTGAGTGGCACTTCAACAGGCAGTGGGTACCACAGAAAATGAGAACAGGGTGCAATAGAGAAGGCAGACAGCTTTCTGCTATATCAGTGGTATTTGCACTAACTTTCTGTTGTCTCTTACAGGTTCCATAGAAAGTGCCAAGAGTGGAGAATAAGGGATGGGCAACTCCGCTCTGCAGTTTCTGGCCCAGCCAGCTGGAGTAAGGCACAAGCCATCTGGGTACTGCCAGAAGGGCACAACTGGCTGATGGCAAGTCTAGCACAGGGCAGAGATCAAGCACTTGGTTCCTCCTTCTAAAGGGTTAGCAATGGGTCACACCTAGAGCAGGAGTATGCTGGACAGGTTGGGATATTGACGCAGCAACCTGAAGGTAGAGGGGGATGGTGTGTTAGGAACCCTAAGGCTAGAAAGAGTCTTCCCACAGGACTTGAGGGAGGAGAGGATGACTTAAGTGTGGTATAGATAGATAATTAGGATTTGGCTGGGTAGGCGGGTCTTGGAGGTTATTTGAGCAGCGACTTGAGGGGTCAGACTGCATCTGTCCTGTGGTGGCTCGGGAGGATTGCAGACTGAGGGTACAATGGGAAGAAGGAGGAGATAAGTCAAATTCTTCCAAAGGGCTTGTCACTTCAGTTCTGTGTCATAACGGTGACCGCCAAAAGGCAATCGCTGTTATGGCAAAGTCACAGCACCGAAAATCTATTTCGGCCATCAGGACCCTCAAGTAACAGCAAAACAGTGCTGGGACTTACATTTTTAACGCTTACCCTCCTTAAGGATTCTCAACTCGGTGCAAACATAACAAAAAAATTGGGGCCGGTGCACAAAAATGTACCTGTGCCTGGACCTGAACCCAGCACCCTGTCCACCCAAGCCGTGAACCCATCCACCACACCATGGGGCCAGCTTGGCAGCCCACTGTGGCACCACCCCTCAAAACCCCTCCAGCCCCTCGTTGAGCATGCTCACTCCCACCCACCCACGCGCACGTACATGTAGTGACATCCTGTTGCTACATGCGCGAACCCACCCCATCCGGTCGCCCTACCTTGTTGGTAGCCCCCATGACATGCGCCATGATTGAATCGCTGTTTTGCAGTTCGCCCAATCACAGTTATGCATGTCACGGGCTACCATCACTTCTGGTCAGCATGAGTCTCGGGGCCGCAAGACCTGGACCCAGTTGGGAGGGGTTGTGGTCCAACCTCATTAGGATTATTCCTCAGGCACAGCAGCACCAGATGTGGATGGCTGAAAGGATGCTGGGCCCGCCCTATGACCTCACCTGCTCCAGTTGGAGGGGCTTTGACTCAGGAGGTACATCAGTGATCAGGCCCACACCAGAGTAGCCCAAGAATTGGGGGCAATAGTGTTGGAGGCCTTCATGTAGGCTGTGTATCCTCCAGGCAGCACACACTGCTCCTAAATAGGTGGTGATTTAATTCAATAAATGCATGACTATGACCATTTCCTCCAAGACCTGTGTTGTGTGGTTATTTCAGGGAAAGGGAAAGTGGAGGGCTCCCAGACAATAGAGAAGCTGCAAGGCATCACATCAGCTGGCCATTTGTCTGGGGCCCTCCCTTCCTGGACCTGAAAGAAATGTAGGGGACAGATATCATGGCAACACCATGAGGGGAGGTCCCACAAGGCTTCCTGGAGGCAGTGGCACTCAAAGAAGGAAAGAGAAAGAAGACATTTCTGAGCTGAGGGCCAGCAGCTGTCCCTTCTTTCCCTCCATTCGTCGAACTCCCACCCGCCCACCCTCGTAAAAGCAGGGTAAGGGACCAGGGCAGTGCTCCCGTTGAGCCATTATGGGTGACCGCATAAGGGGCCGGGGAGTGAGTTTTCCCAGTTTTCCCAATAAGCAGGGTTTTTCTGGATTTTTTGTCTCCTCCAAAGGGTTATACAATTTAGTGAACAAAGTGAATTGATAATTAAAGAAACAGTTTTTTTAAAAAGGTAGATGTCAAGGTAGAGAATCTGTTCAAGTTATGTTGGAACATGTTACAACTGTCACAACCTAGTGTGGTGGATCAGGAGGATCACAGACTGAGGTTACAAGGGGAAGAAGGAGGAGACGAGTCAAATTCTTCTGAAAGGCTCATCACTTCCAGTCGGCATGAGGCTGGGGATGCAAGACCTGGACCTGGATGGGAGAGGTCATGGTCTAACCTCATTAGGATTATTCCACAGGCACAGCGGTGCCAGTCATGGGCAGCTGCAAGGATGCTGGTCCCTATGACATCACCCACTACTGTTGGAGGGGCTTCAACTCAGCAGGTACATCAGTCATCAGGCCCACACCAGGGTAGCCCAAGAATTGGGGGCAATAGTGTGAGAGGCCTGTATGTAGGCTGCGTATCCTCCTGGCAGTGCACGCTGCTCCTAAATAGGTGGTGATTTAATTCAATAAATGTATGGCTGCGGCCATTTGCTCCAAGACCTGTGTTATGTGGTTATTTCAGAGAAAGGGAAAGTGGAGGGCTCCCAGACAATGCCTCAGAGTAAGTGTAAATACTGTTTACCAAGTTGGATTCAAAAGAAAACATATTTCTTGTACTTACTGAAGCACTACAAGGTGGGGAAAGAGAGCTGATTATCCAGCGCATATGTTTCTTAACCCCTAGGATGCTGAAAGAACTAGAATGCATCTATTTGAGTGAGCTCTGGACAGCTGCTCAGTCTGCAGCCCTGCAAGGGTTAAATTGAAGGGCTGCAAAGATGAGGAATGATCCTTCAAAAACTCCAAAGGAGGTGTTCCACTGTCTGAATCCGGTCGCTCATTTTTAGAGTTAATGTAAGAGGGCTGCACGCTCCGCCTACCTGCAGCCCTGAAAATGGGTTTAGTGCAAGCTAATTATCCAATATTATGCTACCTCAAATCATACTGTAGGAAACATAATGTCTACATATTATTCAGCTTAGAACTTTTGAAGATTACTTAATTGTTTTATTATTTTAACAATATGTTTGATGTGTTTTATTCTAACATGTCTGTATTATTTTATATTTGCATTGGTATTTCTGTTACCTAGTTGTGTACAATTTTCTTTCTAACAAACTTTGACCTGGACATTGTTGCCATTACTGAGACATGGTGCATCGAGAACCATGGCTGAGACCATACCAAGCTATACTTTCTTCAGGAAGGACAGGATGGATAAGAAGGGGGGGAGTGGCTCTTTACGTGAGGGCTAGTATAAAAGCCACAGAGATACAGGGAACACAGGGAGGAGAGGAGGTACTATGGATCACCCTAGAGATGGGGAATGGAGCTGCTATCTGCACTGGCAAGAGCTACAGACCTCCATCATGGGGGGGGGATGGATGAGGATCTGGTGGAAGCTATCCAAAAGATGGCAAACAAGGGGGAGGTGCTGCTAATGGGGAACTTCAATCTGCTAGATGCAGATTGGAGCATCCCAGATGCAGTTTCAGCTAGGAGCAGGGACCTCCTGGACTCCCTACAGAGGACATTCTTCAGACAACTAATAAATGAGCCCACTCATGATGGAGCAATATCGGATCTTGTACTCACTAATAGGGACAGTGTTGCAGACGTCAGAGTGGGTGGCCACCTTGGGACTAGTGATCACTGTATGGTGTGGTTCAATATAAGAAATGTGACAGAAGTGAACCACACAATGGTGAGGGTCCTGGACTTTAGGAGGCTGATTCTACAAAGAGGGAGGAATGCCTCAGTGATACCCCAGCAGGGGGAGAGGACTTGGGTGGAGTGGAGAAAAAGTGGGAAAGACTAAAAGCGGGGACAGTGAAGGCAACAGACCTCTGTGTTTGGGACAGGACAAGGGGAGGGTCAATGAAGGGGAAGGGTGGAAGGGAGGGGCAGCTGCAGAATAAGGGGTGCTAGCTGCACATTTGAGCAGACTTGCTAGACCTCTAGGCCTTTATCTGCTGGCAAATTTCGTATGTTCGTATGTTCATGTCAAGTAAGTAAGCAAAAACAAGAGGAAAAATAGATTGATATGGTTCTTAAAAAAGGTGGCTGGGAAGATAATGACAAAGAAGCTGGCATTCAGGAGGTATAAGGAGACACAGTGGGATGACTATAGGGAGATGTATCAGGAGAAGCAGACAGATGTAGGGAAAGTACTGGTTCCATGCCATAATAGCAATCACAAAACAGCGATCGCTATTATGGTGAGTGTATATTGCTGAAAAGCAAGTCAGTGATATACACATGCTGGCGAATGCATATCTGGCAAATACAGTGTTTATGCCAGGGGGGCTTTACCCCCATGCCCTCCCTCAAGGGGGGCTTTACCCCCTGTACCACCCTGATTTTGGATACTCCAGGGAGGTGCATGTCAGGAAGGGCAACACTTGGGAATGTGGAAAAAGGAAATAACAACAGCCGCAAGCAATGGCAAAAGTATCTCCCTGGTCCAGCCCTGAACCCAGTACCTACTGCACTGGAGCCAGTCACCCTCACCACCACACGACATAGCTGGCTCAGCTGCAGCAGGCACACTTCCTTGTCACAACCCTCTTTCCTATCCCTTCCCTTCTCCTCCCTATCCCTCCTCTTCCAGTCGCCGTCCCTCGCTGTTCTGTCGCTATCCTTGCAGGGTAGCTCAACATGATAGCTCTGAAAATAAGCTGCTGTTTTTACAGTTGCTTATTTTCAGTAGCTATCATCACTAGATACCACAAGCAGTCAGAAGCACAAAGGCACAAACAGAGAAAGAAATAATTCAGGCAGTAAAGAAAGGGGGAAAGACTTTTTTCAGTCATGTAAGTGAAAGGAGAAAGAACAGGAGAGGGATCATAAGGCTAAGAAGGGAAGGGGGGAATGTGTGGAATGAGACAAGGAAAAAGCAGACATCCTGAATGAATACTTTTGTTCAGTGTTCATGGAGGAAAGGGAAGGAAAGGGGCCACAGATAAGTGTCAGGGACATTGAAGGATGGAAGATGGACACTAGTCCATTTACAAAGGGAAGAGTCCTGAATGCACTTGCAAACCTGAAAGTGGACAAGGCAATGGGGCCTGATGGGAAACACTCAAGAATATTGAAGGAGCTCAGAAAAGCTGCAACTCTGACAGTCCTATTCAACTACTCACTGGAGATGGGAGTGATCCTGGAGGACTGAAGGAAGGCAGATGTAGTCCCGCTTCACAAAAGTGGGAGCAGGAAGGAGGCTTGCAATTACAGGCAAGTCAGCCTGACCTCAGTGGTGGGGAAATTAATGGAATCACTACTGAAGGAAAGGATTGTGGAATATCTTGAACCCAGTGGCTTACAAGATCCAAGGCAGCATGTATTCACGGGGGGGTCATGTCAAATGAATCTGATAGATTTCTTTGACTGAGTAACCACAGAATTAGATCAGGGTGGAGTGGTATATGTGGTCTACCTAGATTTCAGTAAGACTTTCAACACTGTTCCATGCAGGAGGCTCATGGACAAGCTGGGCAGCCTGGGAGTGGGCCCAAAGGTTGTAAACAGGGTAAGAAATTGTTTGGGGGATAGGAGACAAAGGGTGGTGGTAAACAGAGTTCACTCTTAGAAAAGAAGGGTGACCAGTGGGGTGCCACAAGGATCAGTACTAGGGCTGGTCCTCTTTAATGTCTTTGTTAGTTACATTGCAGAGAGGCTAGAAGGGAAGGTATGCCTTTTTGCAGATGACACTAAGATGTGCAACAGGCTAAACACTCCAGGTGGGTGGAAAAAATGTATAGGGATCTAGGAAAGCTTGTGGAGTGGTCAAGAGTGTGGCAAATATCTTTCAATGCAAAGAAGTGCAAGATCATGCACTTGGGACACAGAAACCCAGGGGTGGAGTACAAAATGGGTGGACTAGTACTGACGACTCCCAAACAGGAAATGGACCTGGAGGTAATTATATCTGATGACCTAAAGGTGGCCAAACAGAGTGGCAAGGCAGTGGGGAGAGCCAGTGGGCTGCTAAAGTACATAAGTAGAGGTATCATCAGCAGGAAGAGGGACATGGTGATACTGATGTATAAATCACTGGTGAGAATGCACCTAGACTACTGTGTCCAGTTCTGGAGACCACATCTTTGGAAGGACATAGACAGAGTAGAGGTGATCCAGAGGAGGGCAACTAAAATAGTAAAGGGTCTACATCAAAAGCCCTATGAGGAGAGACTGAAGAACCTCAGTATATACACCCTGGAGTAAAGAAGGGAAAGGGGGAATGTGGTAGAGACTTTCAAATACCTCACAGGTATAAATAAGGTGCAAGAGGGGAGCATTTTTCAGAGAAAAAGATGCACAAGAACAAGCGGTTATGCTATGAGGTTGAAGGGGGTAGGCTCAAGGAAGATGTGAAGAATTACTTCTTCACAGAAAGAGTGGTGGATGCCTGGAACAGCCTCCCAGCGGAGATTGCAGGGGCAAAAGATTGCCACGGAATTCAAGAATGCATGGGATAAGCACAAGGGAACCTTAGTGATAAGGAAAGGGGTACAAAAGCCTGAGATCAAGTAGGGTCTGCAGTGTTACAATAGGTAGGGAAATGGGCAGACTAGGTGGGTCAAGCAGTCCTTATCTGCCATACGTTTCTTTGTTTCTATTGTACTGTACTAAGTTGTAAGAATACCATTAAAGTGAGTCCATGGCTCAAATTCCTGTTTCCTTATAAAACATATCTACTACTACCACAACTACATGAGCTAAAAATGTATAATTATTGTGAGTTATGTTAATTTACATAGAAACATAAATACTGACAGCAGAAAAAGACAATTGGTCCATCCAGTCTACCCATAAAACCTTAACAAACTCAGGACCCATTGTCCATTCAGGGTTCTAACCAACACTATACACTCCCATGCTCCCTACCTTACCGCTACCACACTGAGCTATCATTATGTCCTTCACTTTGTCTGAGCCTTGTTTGAAAGCATTGATACTTCTGGTACCCACCACATTAGCTGGTAGATTGTTCCATGGTTTCACCACCCTTTCTGTGAAATAAAACATTCTCACTTCCTTCTTGACCCCCCCCTTAAAAATAAGTAGTAATGGATTTGTTTTTAATAACCGCCTTTTCTTTGTTCAAGGAGCTGAAAATTGCATTATTTTGACAGATGCAAAACACAACAACAAAAAACGATTACTGGGGAATTTACAAACAAATAATATGCTTTAAGTTAAAGACCCATTGTCCATACAGGGTTCTAATCCACACTATCAACAACCATGCTCTTTGCCCTACTGCTACCATCTTGAGCAACCATTAAGCCCTTCCCTTTGTCCCTGCCTTGTTTGAAACCATTGATAGTTTTGGTACCCACATTAGCTGGGAGATGGTTCCATGGCTCCCCTACCCTTTCTGTAAAATACACTTTCTTACTCCCTCTTGAACCTCCCCACACCTCCTTTAAATTTAATAGTAGTGGATTTGCTCTTAATAACTGCCTTTCCTTTGCTCAGGGTGCTGAAAATGACATTATTTTGACAGATGAAAAACACAACAACAAAGAGCATGATTACTGGAGAATTTACAAATAAATAATACACATTAATGTAAAATACAGACATGGGGGAAACTAACATAAAATGAATGAAAACTGAATTTAGTGAATGAATGAAACATTCACATTTATCTTGTTGAATTCAATGCTGCTGTAAGCATCTGCCTTCTGCTGTCATCCTTGCTTCATAACATCCATACTAACCATCAACTATTTTAGAATTGTTTTATGAAAAAGGCTTCATGCTTGATAATTTAGTGGTGTATGAGCTGGTAGTAAATATTTCTGCCTTTCTAACTGTTGTCTGTGTCAGATATTTTATAAATGACATACCCAAGATAGTCTAACTGAGAAGGAATGTCCCATATTTAATGAAGCCTTACCTTTACCTAGTTTTAAACTTTGAGGACTAAGGTACAGGGAGGTCAAATGTCAAGGTCACACAATAAGCCTGTGGTGTGAGATACACTTTTCATTGCACTGACCACTACAACAGACATGTTGGCAAGTTTGCCTTAACAGCAGTCCATACAGTTTTTAAAAATGGTCTGCCAAGGTCAGTATGTCAGTAAGTAGTTATCAACTTTTGCATCTGAAGTTGAAAGAATGTGTGTGTGTGTGTGTGTGTGTGTGTGTGTGTGTGTGTGTGTGTTTGTGTACAGTCGCAGTATGCTTCCTAATATTGCAGAGGTACAGTGTGTGTGCCAACACATATCTTCAGATTTGTACCCTCAATGTAAATGTTAACTGCTGATTAGATCCATCAGCAGAACACCAAGGATAACGCTACTCAATGACCCTTGAAAATGTTTATGTTGATAAACCTGAATTTTTCTGTGTCACAAATATCCATTCTCACCTTTGCTGTTGATTTTGAAATTTCTCAAAATGTTAATACAACATTTAGCAGTGTGTATACCTCCATTTAAAATAAAAGACAGTATATTTTGAAATAAAATACAATATATTTAACTATGTCTTAACTATGAATAATACAGGAAACAGATGAAGGGTGAAGAAGCATCAGCTTTGTACAAGAAAATAATGAAATATACATGAGGATGTAGCGCCATCTAGTTGTCATCTGTTCCTGATTTTTGTAGATTTGTTCTCCAAGCTGAAGGCTAACTGGACAGTTAATGTGGGAGTTCTTTTGAATACGGAAAGACCATGGCAAAGTCTTGACATTATTGAATAAAATAAGTACAGTATATGCTGGCCTGCTGCCAGTGGGGAGGTAATATCCCTCACATTACAAGTGACAGGTGAATAAAGTCCCTTTACACCTGAATTAAATAGAACTCAATGCAAAGTGAGCCCCAAAAGTGGAGCGTAGGTTGTGTGTGTGTGTGGGGGTTCGGTCACCACTGAAAAATATTGTTGGCATTAGCAAAGTCATTTGCAAAACATTTAAAAAATGTTTGAATTCAGAGCCATCTTTTATTATTCAGGACAACTACATGAAATCTGTATTTTTTTTTTCACTGACAGCTGTAGT
The DNA here is from genome assembly GCA_016271365.2 of Neoceratodus forsteri. NCBI lineage: Eukaryota > Metazoa > Chordata > Ceratodontiformes > Ceratodontidae > Neoceratodus > Neoceratodus forsteri. Next base: position 309,088,573 of record CM028134.1, on the reverse strand, counting down.
ACAATCTGCATTATGTCTCACACTGGGATGCTTTTGCATTTCTCAATGAATTGGATAAGTGTTGTTGGATCCAACATAAAGACCTAGAGAAACTATTAACTAAGAGTTTTAACTCAGTTAAAATGGTTTGTGACAAGAATGTAGGGTTACCATGTGTCCTGATTTTTGCAGAACAGTCCTGATTTGAGCAACTGTGTCCTGCAAAAAATCATGAAAAATACTATGTCTTCATCTTACAGCAGAAAAAATACATATTTTTTCTAACTTTCCTCTAAATGTTGCAGAAAACTACAGTTCCTTAACCCAAATACCTTAAAATGATAAGAAACAATAGAAACAACTTAAACAATTACAACACTTAGTCTTAATTCGGATTATTTTAAGAAAACAAGTCTGTTGCATTGGCTGAGGTTACATATTGTCCTGCAAAAAAATCATGTTTCAGTAAGAAATGTCCCACTCTGGGCTTCTTATAAGGTGATAATCCTACAAGAATGCCAACAAGTTTCAGATGAATTATAAAAACATTTCTTAAAACTTGTGTTTTATGCTGGTGAATGTGAGTTGCCAAGCATGACCAACCTTAAAAAAATGCTACACCAGCTTTTTGATGTAACAAATAAAGGTGAACTGCCCTGTGTGCCTGAATCTGGAGCTGAAGTCATAATCCCCTACTTGTGGCATCCCAGCCTGTTGCTAAGGGAATGGCCGGGGCAGGGTGCCCTCAGAACTAGAATAAGCCTTTACTGTAGATGAACACTGACAGAGAATTAAATGACTTGAACTTCCTGGGCTGTCTTTTTAGAATGTAGTACAATTAAGTTCAGCCAGCTAATGTTGGCTTTTATCTGTTTGCTGTTGGCTTGGCCTACTTTTTTTATCATTAAAGGTTTTATTGTCTTCAGTTTTGCATTATCATCACAGGATTATTAAAATGTACTAAAACAGGAGTGATACAGCATATACAGTAAGTTTTCCACCCACCATGAAGGAGGGTTAAGAGCTTATACAAAGTTAGATATGCCAGTACCAACATGGATACATATGTCATATAGAAGATAGAAGGGTACATCCTGTCAAATATTTGACATATCTCTACATGCACTTCCGAGAGACAGGGGAGGTGTCTGAAGTATCTCCCTTCCAGCCAGGAAGGGGGTGATGAGAGAAAAAAAAATAAAAAAGGGGGGATGAGTAGAAGGGGGAATAGGGGAAGGAGGTCCCTCCTCCTGTCAGGATTACCTAAAGAAAAGAAATAGGCAGGGCAAGTCCATGAGGAGCCCTCTAGCCCATAATGGGGTGTGCTAGTATGGAAGGGTCTGGGGTGAGATGGACCAGTTTAAACAGGCCCTCCAACAGGGGGATTACTAGTTGGTGTAGGGGGTACAGTACACAGATGCAAGTGTAAGTAAGCATCCCACTTCTTATAATATCTAGGTACCTGGCCCTGACTGGAGTGGGAAAGTCTTTCAAGGATAGTTAGTTTAGCTAGCACAGAATGCCATGTCATAATTGAGGGTGGTTGGGGTTGCCTCCACTTCATCAGGATCGCCCATTTGGCCTTGAGTGCTGCAGCCAAGACCCATCTCTTGTGAGGTGGTGGGAATGTATCCAGGGATGATGGGTCACCTAGGAGCAGTATCAGATTAGTGTGGCCGAGTGGGCAACCCACCACTCTGGCATAGTCCATGAAGACTGAAGACCAGAAGGGGGTTAGCGTTGGGCACTACCAAAGTATGTGTAGCAGATGGGTGGGGCTCTGGTGGCATCTCCAGCATCGTGAGTGGCTGATAATCCTCAAAGAGTGAAGAGCAGCTGGGGTTCTATACCACCTGAGTATGATCTTTAGTTGGATAATCTGACTTTTGGTATCTTTATAAGCTGTATGAGCCACTCTGATACAACTCCTCCAAGTTTCTTAAGAGATTGTGACTGGGATGTCTGCCTCCCATTTTTGTCTACACATCCCAGTAGGGTCTGGTTGTGCATCCTGTATCATTCTGTAGATTTTCCAAGCCAGACCGCGCTGCATCTCCTGCTTATGTAGTTCGCCCAACTAGTGCCATTTAGAGTCCAGGACTTAATGTGACTGGTGAGGTCTGCTAGTACTGTGGATTTGGCGGTATCTCCAAAAGTCCTGGGCTGGAAGATTGAACTGGGCCTTCAATTGGTCAAAGGACATCAGTTCCTTAGAGTTTGGCATATATATAGGTCCTGGAGGATCCTGATACCCCTGCTGACCCATCCAGGTCAGAGAATCATTTTTTTGTCTATAGAAATACTTTTGTTGTTCCAGAGGTGAGTATAGTCCACCGATGGATGCCAGGCAGGTTGTGGTGTGTGAGAGGTAGCCATGGCCATCCGCCAGGCTTGCCCCATCTCCAGCATGACTGATGGGGCCTGGGAAATTAGAGGAGGAGTGGGAAGAAGAAGTGAGCACAGGTAAATCTCCTGAGCCAAGTGGGTTTCTAGTGTGACCCACAAGGGGGGATGAGAGGTGGAGAGGACAAACCACTGTGTTGCATGCACAGCCAGGTATGCCAGTTGGTACCCCTGGAGCCAGGGAAGACCCAGACCCCCTTTGGACCAGTGGGTCTGGTGCTTCAGTCGGCTCCATCAGAGAGTTTTACTCTCCCAAAGGAGAAAGGAGATGAGTTTATCCAGGGACTGAAATAACTTGGGAGAAAGGTGAATGGGGAGATTATTGAAAAGGTAGGATACCCTAGGGAGAAGAAACATCTGTATAGCCTCAACCTTACCCTCAGGGAGAAATTAAACCTGTGTCACTGGTCAATCTCCACAGCAAGTGAGGTAATTAGTGGGAGAAATTAGTAGTTTTCAACTCCTTCCATCTAGTGGTTATGGTCACCCCAAGGTAAGAGAAGCCCTGTGGGGCACATGAGATATCCGTGCCCCATAGAGAATCCCTGGAACATGCCAGGTTTAGGAGAGCCAGTATGGTTTTCTTTTGATTCACCTGAAGACCTGACAGTGTGCGAAGTCCTGCAGTATGGCAAGGGTCTTAGGCAGGGATTGCTCCGGGTGTGTCATAGTAAGGAGGAGATCATCTGCGCATGAATTGACCAGGTTGGAGACACCTCCAACCTGGATATCGGAGATATCCTTGGTGCTTATAAGCTTCCTGGCCAGTGGATCTAGGGCAACAAGGAACAGCAAGGGGGAAAGAGGACAGCCCTGGCAAATGCCTCTTTGTAGTTAAAATGGGGAGGAGATATCTTTATTTGTTAATATTCTGGCAGACGGCAAGCTGTGTAGAGTGGACATCCATCCCCGAAAGTAGGGGCCAAAGTCATAAAGCCTCAGAACTTTGTGCAAGTAATTCCACTCTACAGAATCAAAAGCTTTGGAGAAGTCGACGGCCAGGGCAGCCATTGACTCCGAGGACTGTGTTGCCAGCCATTTGAGGTCGAGCACCAGTCTTAGATTATCAGAGCCGGATTTCCCTTTGGAAAACCCTGCTTGAGAGGGGTGGATTATGGATGGCAAGATTTCAACCATTCTATTGGAGGGGATCTTTGCCACTATCTTTGTGTCTACTGAAAGGAGTGAAATAGGGCAGAAATTGCACAATCCAGGGCATCTGAGGATTTTTTAGGAAGAAGAGTAACGAGGGCCTCTCTCATAGTGGAGGGGACAGAGCCTCCGGCATGTGCCTCTTGCAGAGCAAGGACAAGTGGGGCAGAGATTTCATCATGAAGTAGCTAATATAGCTCCACCCTCATGCCATCTGGCCCAGGTGCCTTCCCTTTGGCAAGCTGGGATAAGGCAGATCATAGTTCCTCTGAGGTAATAGGCTTATCCAGCTCTTCTATGGATGCTAGGGGGGAGTCGGGGGTGTCGGCAGATCTACAGAAATCCTCCAACTTTTTAGACAGACCCCCGGCATCTAGGGAGGCTTTAGATTGATACAGGGGTTGACAGAACAGACTCATTACCCTGTTAATACCCTTGGGGTCTGAGACTACTTTCCCAGAAGAGTCTCTCAAAGCATGAATGCAGGATGCTGCATTCTGCTTTCTGAGCTGATAGGCCAGCAGTTTCCCACCCTTATCACCTCCCTCCCAGTATTTGTGCTTAGATCTGAGGAGCTGCCAGTCAGCTTTGTGCTGCAGCAGGGTATTAATATGATATTTAATCCCTGTTATAGAGGATACAAGGGAATGGTCTTTGCACTGAGGGGGATGTCTTGAACCTAGACTCTAGGATAGTCAATTCCACCTGCAGCTTGGAAAGATCCTCCTTGCAGGCTTTATTCTTGGCTGCAGTAGGAGATAATCTGGCCACATAGGGCTGCTTTAAGGGCTTCCCAAACAGCATCAGCATTCACCTCTCCCCCGGCATTATTTAGGAAGTAGGACTTAGCTTCCTCCATTATAGCCTTGTGGAACTCTTTGTCCTTGAGGACCAGGGGATTACATCTCCATCTGGTGATTGAGGAGCATTGCCCGGGAGGGAGGCAGTTACATGTAACCGGGGTGTGGTCTGAGATAAGGATATTGTCCACTTTGGTGTCGCTGATTCCCCGGGCCACCTCCTAGTTGACTAGCCAGTAATTGATGTGGCTATAAGTATTGTGGACAGGGGAGAAGAAGGTATAATCCCTTTCTGTGGGGTTGTCCCTTCTACAGGGGTCAACAAGGCCCAATTCCTCAATGATCTCATGTAAGGCTGCCCTTGCCCTGGGGTGTGTTTGGGGAGTTGGGTGGGACTTATCCCGGAAAATATTGGGGACCAGGTTGAAATCCCCCTTCCCCAAGTATAAGTGGCAGATTTTAGTAGCCTTTGGTGAGGGAGGCAAAAGCCTGGCCAATTTCGGCCAGAAAATCAGCAGAGTTTGAGTTAGGGCCATACACATTAGCAACTATTACCTTCCCCCCAGGAAATGAGAAGCGGGCTGCTACCCAATGACCATGGGTGTCCATCTTGACAGCCTCTTTGACCCAGGGACTAGCTCTGTGTACCAATATAGCTAAACCTTTAGGTTTAGTGAGAGCAGAACTGGCCAACAGTTTGCCCACCCACAGCTTCTTAAGCCACTGCACCGTCCTGGCAGTGAGGTGTGTCTCTTGAATAAGGGCTATGTCAGCTCATAGGGAGTGAAGGTGCTGCAATACCTTGGTGGGTTTCACTGGATGGTTGAGATCCTTAAAGTTCCACGAGACACATATCAGCCCTGATTGTGTAATGCCTGACATGGTCAACACACCTCAAGAATTAAATACCACTCACCTCCGAATCACCAAACAGGATTGGGTGATGGGTTACCTGGTACTCAGGAGGGGGTTTGGGTACACTTCTTCCATCAATCATTAGGGTCTATAGGAAGTGCAGTAAGAGGAGTCCTAAGATGCGATAAGTGCACTAACTACTATAGCTTTAAAAGAGAAGACAGAGAAACACAGATTAAACATAATGTAGCAAACAGTGCTTAAATGTCTTAGAACAAATAAGATACATAAAAACGATTATTCTACTGTGAAATCACTAAGGGTGAGGAGTTAAGCATGCAAAGGGAGTCCCAGCAGCACTGATGGTCCCAAGCTACGTTGACTCACACACTCAAATGGGGTATAGGACGGGTCAAGCTTAAAATGGCCCATCCTTACCTGTACTTTACATCATTAATAGGTGATCCAGGGTGGGGGGGTCACAAACCTCGGGATCTGGGGAGGGAATCAGGGGAGAAAGAGAGGGATCCAACCCCTAATCTACTGCCAAAGTTAACATTATACCATTCTACTAACCTATATTCTTAACATGTAAGATAACCTACATAGCTTTCATAACACCAGCTGATCAGAGAGGATATAAACAATGTATAAACAAAAACAATCCTACCACTAAAATTCAAAAATATCCTGTGGGCATGAACTTTCCAGATTTGTAAGCCCTTGTCCCCCCATTGGGGTCAGGGAAAAGAAAGCATCCCCCTGGTGAAATGACCTGGGCCAGATGAACAAAAAAAAACAAAGAGAGGAGGGGGGAAGGGCTAGCAGCCCACCTCCATGTACAGGAATGTCTACCGAACATCTGAGGGCTGAGCCCCATAGCTTATAGACACCCTATGGGTGGGAGGGGTTGTCAGTAGATTCCTTGGCTCCAATGCCCCTTTGCCCCAGCAAAAACAACTTGCAGGCAGAGGAAAATAGGAAGAGCCTAACAAGCCTCTCGTTTACTGCCAAAATAGGGGGTGGGGCTACAGCCCAGAGTCAGAGTGTAACTGTTATGTGTCATTAGCAAACATGTATTGGTTAACATCAAAAAGTCTATATCTTATCCTCATGTGGTCCTTCTGGTCATCACCTTTCCGGTCCTGTGGTCGTAGACCCATTGGGAGCTCTGTCTGTACTCCTGTGGGGTGGCAGGCCCTCAGCCACAATTTCAGTGAAATATTTAAGACCAGGCCTGACCAGGAGGTGGGTTTCATCAATGTCCTATACAAGATCTGGAGGTTCGGCCACCCAGTCCAGAGGCGCGGCAGTGTCCATATAGTCAGAGTCTTGAACTGGAGTTCCATTCGCTTCATCATCTAAAGCCAAGTCTTCCCTTGGGAGCTTAGCGGGAGGAGAAACAGAGTGCTGGTTAAATGCAAGGCAGTGGCAGCTTCCGGATCTCAGTTGGGGGGTGCCTCTGATGCTGCAGTTTGTTGGAATCAGTAGCTGGCCCTGTTGGTTTAAGTGACGGTTCTGATATATTTGGCCCGGTATGGCTCAGGGCTGAGAAATCTAGACAGCCCTTCAAGCTTGGCTTGGGGGGCTATTTTACAGTGGGACCAGTCCGTTCCTGAAAGGAGTCCCTGGGGAACTGTTTTCCCCTGCCAGTGTCCCTCTTGAAATGTTCCTGCCCTCCAGGGACCCAGAGGCATCTGGGAGATGTAGTGCACTTCAGTATGGTGGGCCATTGCCTGGAGAGCCAGTGTTCAACCTCCTGCGGGTGTTGGGCCAGAATATCCTTGCCATCCTTTGAAACATACAAGGAGGTGAGTCCCTTGAAATGATATTTAAAGCCATGGGCCTGCTGTGTATTTTTCAGGGATGCATAAGATTTGCACCTGACCACCACTTCATGTGAGTAGTCCCTGTAAAATGATATGCAGGATCCCCTCCAAGTGATGTCCCTGAGATCTCTTGCTGCCCTGAGTACATGTTCTTTTACAGATTACCTTAACAAATAGGCAATGATAGGTCTGGCAGAAGTATTGTTAGAACCTGCCTTGCCATATAGTCTGTGTGCCCACTCCACTTCCATGGGGCCCCTCCATCGGTCTCCCAGTAGTTGGGGGATGAGCTCATTAAGAAATCACTCCATGTTCTGTCCTTCTTCCCCTTATGGGAAGGCCCAGGATTCTTATTTTATTCCAGCATCCCCGATTCTACTGGTCCTCGGCTGTTTCCCATAGTTTGGCCAGTTTCATCTCATGGTCTTGGAGACATTGCCATACTAGGCCCTGGTGCCTCTCCAGCTCCTCTGTGCTCTGCTCTGCTACATTCATTTTGTCTTCTAGTCTGCGGACATCTGCAACATTACTGGTGAGGGTAGCACTTATCCCCGCCACCCTGGTTAACAGGGCCTCCAACATCTTAGTGATGTATGAGAGTGAGTCCCCTAGTTGTGATTGCTGTCTCGGTGATTCCTGGAGAGTGCCGGGAGTTGTAATAGTCTGGGGGGAGCCCGATGCCACCATCTCCTCCATTGAGATGCATGTGAAGGGTTATATTAGTGGCTCTCTACAGCAGAAGGATTTGCCAGACGTTGTAACTGACTCTAAAGAGTCATGATGCGGTTGTCCCCACAGCTTGCACTCCGGGATTAGTGATGGTTGGGGCCTGCGCGGCCTAGTGCATCTGGTGATCTGGTGTGGCATCTGGTTGCCTCTGCTCTGTTCAGCTGTTGTGGTTGGTCAAAGAACAAAAATGACATCTGTTGGCAGTTGGTGGGGGTCGGTTAAGTATGCCCCATAAGTTAGATGGTGAAATAGACCCCAATCACATCAGGAGACCGAGGATGTTGTCTGGTGAAGGATGGAGCAATTAATTTAGGCTGCCCTTCCACCAGTGCTCAAGCCACACTCCCACTTGGCCTCCTTTTTAACTCAAAAAATGTCTCTAGGGGAGGACTGGTCCCCTCCTCCAATTCTACATAGGGAGTAGACTGAAGACAAATATGGATTCAATTGGCTATCCAAAATCTGCCTTGTTGGTGAGCCCCAATGAAGTATAGAAACATAGACAAAGATGGCAGAAAAAACTGATGGTTCATCCTGTCTGCCCATATTATACTATCATACCCCAGGATCTACTGTCTCTGTGGGTTCTTCTAGTACACTGTTCCCTCCTTTTGTTTATCAGTGTTTCCATCCCTCATGGCCCACTGAGTAGGTAATATACCCCTGACTCTATCTCAGTCATGCTTGAAGTCATTTCTGGTTTTGGCACCCACCACCTCTGCTGGCAGACCACTCCATGGCTCAACCACATGGCTAAATGAAGAAGGGAAGAACCCCTTCCCACTTCAACTTGCCTTCAGGAGGCCCCCTTTTCATATTAGATTAATAGCTTATGTGGTCCCCATAGCTGACAGCAGGATTTTGTTTCTCAATAAAGATTCAAAATATGATTTGCACAGAAATTAACAATTATTAAAAATGCCCTCTTAAACTTAAAAAGCAAACAAATAAATGTTAAATGATTCAATTTGCAATCTTTTTTTTTTCTTTCTTTTGATCTCACTTCTCCACTGCCCTTACACAAGGCAGCCTCTCTGAAAATGAAGTTAAAATGAGGCTACTCCCCTGAAGTAATATATTAAAATATGCCATTTTTTGAATATGTTGAAACTTACTACATATCCATATGAGCCTACTGTACATATTTTTAAATAGCTTTAAAGGTTTTACCTTGGTTCAGTCCCCCAGAACCCAGGTCCATGTGATATGAGCGAGTACGAAATCACGGCTCGCAAAACGGCAACTACTAATCGCTGAAAACAAAATCAACAATCAGCACTATGCTGAATACAATGTTTGTGACAATATGGTCTTTAATTTTGTATAGGGGCTATGCCCTCTGTACCCTCATTTGTGGGGGGCTATGCCCCTCCGCACCCCCAACTTAAAGGAAGGCTGTCATAAACCCTATTTTCCTGCCAGCCACTACTCACCTGCCAACTTGCAGTGAGAGAGGTTCATGTCTGTTGTAGTACATGTCTTTCACTTAAAATGTGCATTTTATGTCCTGGAGTGAGAGGTGCCATGTCCTGGATTGTAGCGGCAAGAGCCGCAACCTGCATGCAAATTCTATTTCTTAGCGTCCTGTTGTATGCGGAACACACAGCAATGATGATTGGGGCATGTTTTCACAAAGTAAAAAGAAACATTGTGCCTGGTAGTATTGGTTGAGCTCTACCTCTAGAAACAAACCCCATCGAAAATGGAGCAGTCTAACCTATTTAATTCTGTTTTGCAGTCTTGAGTTCGGGCATGAGCGGTAACGCATGCGTTACTGCACATGCCCGAACTCAGAGCTGCAAATTTCATAAACAGACTTAAATAGGTTAGACTGTTCCATTTTCAGCGGGGTTTGTTTCTAGAGGTAGAGCTCAATCAATACTACCAGGCACAACGTTTCTTTTTACTTTGTGAAAACATGCCCCGATCGTCATGAAGCTGAGATCTGCACACAACGGGAAGATAACCAAGCTCACCAACTAGCCCACAAGGTCAAGCTCAGTCTTCCGGTGCAGCAGTACTGTCAGAATGGTGCTTCCAGGACAACACTAGCAACCTCCATCAAGGCAACAAAGGACTACAATTGCATACCATATGCAAGCTGCAAAATGGAAAAAAAAATAAAGGTTGTGCTAATCGGGCATTTCTGCAGCCCTAGTGATTGGCACAAGAGTTTATGACAGCCTTCCTTTAATGTAATCAGCTCTGTGGGGGTGGACAGTGGGGAAGGAAGGAAAAACAGGAGAGGGCAATTAAAAATATTAAAGTGCTAAATGTGAAAAACAGTTTTCACCTATATGCAGACCCAAACCCGGGTCCATGCTCACCACATGCAGTGACCTTCAACACCACGCCAAGCTGTCAGTTCAGAAGCAGCCTGCTCAAGTTCACTACTTAACCTGTCACCTCTACACTCCCTAACTTATGCAACATTCACTAGTCCATCCCACCTACCTCGCTATTCATGCCCACTCGCTATAGTTTCATTGTCGCTGTCTATGTGGGCGCGCAAATTGAGTCACTCATTCTGAGTCACTTAGTTTGCTTCACCCATATCACTGGATACCCCCCAGGACTCCCATTACTGAACAATGCTTCAAGCACGGAGACAAGAGCCTGCACTTCAACAGTACTGAACAGTAGAAATGGCTTCAGTACAGAATGGGCTCAGGATTTAAAAATAAGCTTATTTAGAAACATGATGAATTTCCTTTTTTCTGTGTTTTTCTTTTGCTTTCTGATATCTAAGGAAGAATTATAGATAGCTGTTATGTGTTGTTGTTACACTAGTCTAAACATTGCTGTTTTACTTTAAATAATAATCCCAGTACTCTTTTTCTGTTTCATTAGCATGCATTTTTCTCCCCTGTTCTGGGGTTGTTATCTCCTTTCCATTCTCTCACACCAACTCCCTGAGTCTTATCCAGTCAACAGACTGTGCTACCCCCTTATTGACTCACCTCCATTCCATGCTTGATTTATCCCCTCAGGGAAGAACACAGAGATGAATGAGACAGAATCCCCTTAGAAATCTCCCAACTGGAAGGACTGGCACGTAAGCACAGTTGTAGTGCTACTGCTCACGATGCTGGTGACCTGGATTCAGGAATAAGCTTGGTCATTGGGGGCCAGCTAGAGGGAGGAGGATGAAGTGACCCCGGGGACACTGTCCTCCTTCAGGGAAGGAGGACTGCCATGCCATGCGGTCTCTGCTATCTGCGGCAGCACTGGTTGTAGTGCAGGAAATGCAGTGTAGGGAGGGGGAGGATCTTACTTGGTGTTTGACTGCGATGTGCTGACACACGCCGACAGCCTGGACATCTGTCCTTGTGCCAGCATCCTCTGGGAGGGGTACAGGGAAATTTAAGGGGTAAATACCCCTGTACCACTGCAGCATGTAGACTGTCAAAAAGTATGCCCTGAAAGATGGTACATCTGTCATCAACAGCACTGGGAGCAAAATAAAGTATGTTTGGAAAAAAAAAAGACTTCTCCCAACTGGGAGTAGTGGGTCAGCAGATGAAGATGTACAAGGGTGGCACAATGACAGAAAAACCCTTATTGGTCATGGGGGAATGACAGACTTAATCCCCCATTTTCTTCCCTAAGTCTTTCCCCCTCTTCCATTGAGGTGCAAGCGTGCCATCAGGCAGTATTAGTAAACAGAAGAGCAGTCATACTTAAACAGAAGACCCTGAAGTGTTCAGATTAGACTATGTAGAACAAATCTGGAGAAAAAGTAGAAAAAACATATTTCAATCACATCATACCCTTCAAAATATGAGCCTAAAGCCACACAACATCCCTTGATAGTGCTAAATCTTTTAAGTGAAAGTTAGTTATTTTTACTTTGGCTGGTGAGCAGTCATCAAGAAACAGTGGCAATTGGGTGTAAAGTTTTTTTTTACCACTGTAGAACACAGGAGTGCTCATTTTATTTGTAAATCATGTTCTATGTTTTCTCCTCTTTTTCTTTGTATTTTCTCTTCTCTCTCTCTCTCTCTCTGCTTGGCAGGTATTGCAATCAAGGAGGTTACACCAGCAATAAGATATTACAGGTGGGTTATGGCTCATTAAGAGCATGCCCCAGGTGCGTTGAGGCACAAGGCACTTATGCTGAGTGCCTTTAGCACCTGGGAAGTGCTCTTATCAGGCCATAACCCACACCCCGGAGTGTCTTATTGTGCTTATAAAATGGTCCCTCAAGTAATTATTAAAAAAAACAAAAAAAACAAAAAAAAACTAAAGTCCAAAATATAAAAAAGGTTTTAACACCATAAATAGTAAACAAATAGTCCCATGTTAAACTCATTTCAGCAGTGTTTATTAGCCACACAGGGCTCCGTTTGTATTTCTTGGGTAATCTGTGCACACTGTTGCTTTCAGTAGCATCACACCATACACTCCATACCAGGCACTGCTGTATCACCATCAGTTATCCATGTACCACTCCTGGGTACCACTATCCCACTGCAAGATGACCACGATCTGTGAACTGCTGTCTGATGTGACTCCCTCTCTCACACACACACACACACACACACACACACACACACTCACACTGACAGAATCGACTCTCTGTTTTAAGTGAAGTCTGACCTGTGCTGTTTGCTAGCTGCAAATCCTCACAGTGGTTGTTTACCTTTCACCGACCGTCAGTTTGGGTGAGAGCAAGTGTGTGTCACACTGCAGGTGCCATAGTTAGTGTTTTTTGGACAGCACTTCCTAGATCGCCCCTGTAATGGCTGGCTGTTTTCTAATAGAAGATTTTTTTAACATAGTTTGTATAAAACTACCGGTGGAGGAACGGATTTGATTTTGTTTATTTTAATGCAGTTGAACGACTGGATCTGTAGCCGCATGTGAAAGACGTGGCACTGGGTTCGCTGAGTTTACTGCAGTCAGGCTGAGCCACAGCAAGCAAGACAGATCAGACTTCAGTTAAAAAGGAAAATCTTAGGGTATTAGAGAGAGATTTTGTCAGTCTGTGTGTGTGTGTGTGTGCACGGGAGTCTCATCAGACAGCACTTTTGAGATTGCAGTTGTCATTTGCGGAATAACTGAGAGGGGTAGCATGGTACCTGTTGTTCCGATTCAGTCACATTGGAGCTGAGGGCAGTGGGAGAGTGGGGTGGCATGGATTGATGTTTTGTGGTGCTTCAGTTTGGTTGGCACAAGCAATGCCCATTGAATGGTTATGTTTTGATAAGGACATGGCTGGGAAGGGCTTCCTGCCAATCTGAAGTCTAAATTTTTTTTGCCCATTTTGTAATGAGAAATAAACAACAGGTTTCAGGTACAATTGTTAGTTGAGGAAGGCATATTAAGTGTGCATGCATATCCACTACTTAATCAACTCTATGCACTAATTCATTTTCTTACCACTGCTGGGGAAACAAGGATAGACGTCTGGTACTACAGTTAGGAAGAACACACTTTCTGTATACTTGATTTGTGTTTTCTATTACTCCAAATACAGCATTTGTACTTGAAGAAATGGACAAAAAAATATCATGAGCAGCATGAAAAAGGGCAAGGGGGTGGAGAACGTGGTCACAGGTCAGTACAGGTAGCATCACTTCAAAAAATGTCCCATCCAATGTTGGAGAAAGTAGTGGAGCACAATAACTACAAGAAAAGATACTGACACCCCCCCCCCCAAAAAAAAAGGCCTCTGTGACTGTGGCAGTATCTTTTTACAAAAAGAGTGGTTAAGCCTCTCAGCAGAGGTGGTGGGTACCCAAACCACAAATGGTTTCAAACAATGCTGGGATAGAGCTAAGGGTATAGTAGTTACTCACCAGGATGAGTGAGGCAGAAACAAGCACAACAAAAGGGGGACTAGGGTATGCATAGACCCCATCAAGACAGTAGGTCCCAGCATATAAGGTAATATAGGCAGACTAGATGGACCGTCTGTCTTTTCCTGATGTCATCATCTATCTTTCGATGAGAGGCTGAGCAAGGCTTCTCAAACCAGAAATGCCTAAAGGATGAGTACAAGCTGAATTCGGCCTCTGCCACTCTCCACTATAGCACTTCCCACTCTCCTCTGACAGGCATCCCCTACCCATTAGCTCCCTCCCATGTGGCACTTTGAAGTTTCCACACTATTTTACCTTGCCCACTGGGCATGCAACTGGAATGGGCAGTTCTCTCCCTGCAGTTCGAGCCAGAATCTGCCATGGTGGTCCGCCAGGTTGTGTTCCTCCCCCTCTCCTCACTCACTAGTTCCATGCTGACCTTCTGCACTGTTTACTCTCCACCTTGCCTGTTTCCTGACACTCACCTGGATTGTTCACTGATCATGCTTGCCCCTTAGTTACCTGTACCTGTAGTCTCCTACCTCCATGTTACCTTGTGGGTTTAACGTATTCGAGTTGTAGTTGTACTCATGTTTGCTAGCTCTGACTCTGTACCATGTCTATATATTGTACTCTGGCCCCACCTGTGTGTGGGGGAGTATGTTACTTCTGTCTATGCACTATGTTCCTTGTACTGAATTCTCTCTGGCCCACCTGTATTGTGGGCTTGTATGCTACCTTGACTATGTACCATGTTTTTCTGTATTGTAACCTCCCGGGTCGCACCTGAAAATAGAACTTGTTGTCTAGTGTGCTTATCTGGTTAACAAAACAAATACATAAAGATATTCAGAAGGCAGCAGCAGTGACAGACCAACAGGAACATTTTTTATAGTACTAGATGAAATGCCACAAGTGTCAGCAGAGTGGCATACAAAAAGTCATACTGGGCAGGAGATCTATGATACTTAGATGAATTGAAGGAGTCAGAGGAAATAGAAGACAGTAAAAAATTCAGTCATCCTCACACACACACACATACACACATACACCATGAAAAGTGAAGATTAGCAAGTTAGACAACAGTCTGAATACCTTGAAAGCAGTAGCACTGAGGAATCAGTGAGAACCTCTACTTTAAAAACAAGTCAAAATAGAAAACGACTCCAGACACATCCACAGTAAATGCCAGTGTGTGCCCAGTTCCTTCTCTTCTTCTGTTAACCAATCCATGAGCCTACAATCTGAATGAACACATCATTACCTGATATGATTCTGATTTTCCATTGGTGTTGAAGACAGTTCATGCACCCAGTTCAGGGACCTGTATGGGGAAGGGTCCTGGATGTAGCTGCAGGGTTTGAGGTGAATGGGAAAGACCCTGCACCATCAATGTAGGAAAGGACATTTTTCACTGTTTTCAGTCCTGCCACCAGTCCTGTGTGTAGAGAGACAACTAACATCTGTGTAGTCACCTGTTATTTCAGTGCAGTCCCAGCTCCTGCCAAAAGAGGTGCTACCAGAAGGGACATACCTGATCTTTTGCTCCAGTATCTGAGTGTGCTGACTCCATACCATGTCTAAGATCTCTATGTCTCTATCCACATAGATGTCTGGAATATGCTCAAATTGAACATATCCCTGCCATGGTAATATGCACTCCAATACCCATCCAGACAGGATGGCATTCACAATCCTTGACCACTAGTGTGGATCCCTTTATAAGGGCAGAGGAAAGCAGGGGGAGAAGATATTCCTGACTGTGGGCATCCAATTGGATGCTCATGCCAGGCTATCAGTAGATCCCAGACTCTGGAAGCAGTAAGGGATAACAGGATATGGCTGTTCAAGGACTGCCTTATCCCCAGCAAAATGTAAATAGATATGCAAACTCTTCCATCCTGTGCCAGTACTTCACTGAGCCAACTGTGGAAGTTCAGAAAGCTGAGGACTGCAGGAGGAAGTTGATCGGTCGTCATGGATACTGCTCTGGCCATGTGAAGAGGGCATGTAGCTGCTTATGCAACCCTTTGGGATGCATAGACATCTCCCCCTACTCCAGCCCTCTGTGGTGCATATCCTTGTTCATTTATGTTGTATACACACACACAACTGCTCCTGTCCCACTGTATCACATCCACCTATGTAGCCACATGCACAGACCAGAGTCATGCACCAAGGGAAGCCGACTGCCCTCATTGTGGATGTGTGGAGGTTCCTGCAGGTGCAAAGTGGGACCACTGTGTACCACATGCCCATGAAAATGCCCCTACTCATGTGCAAAGGTGGTGCAGGACATTTATGGATCAGGCCCTAAGTTTCTTCTAGCTTAAGGCACAAGATTCAGGATTGAGATCCAAACCTGAAGCTGGGTTAAACTAGGCTGGATTTAGTAGTTTTGGGGGTTAGCAGAGATTTTTTTTAGTAATGATACACTTAGTTATCCCCAGCTACTGTTAGAGTCAGCAAACACTGTTGGTGTACTGCTTCTTTCAGAGAACCAATCACTGACATAGTGAGCTCCCTGCTCCACCATAGCATTTATGCACATTTAGAGCTTTAAAGTAGTGTTGCACTCACTTTCCGTGGAAATATCAATTTGTAAAGAAGAACATGTTAGACAAGCATCAGCATCCCTACATGGGATGGCTGGGGGCCAGGCACACTGCAGCAGTGAGGTGCCAAGCTCCCAGGGAGGGAACATGTGGAGCCAGCCACTGTTAGCTCTCATCTTAGAGGCCAGTTATGGAGCAGCATTGACATCTGCTGCAAAATCAGTTACTCACCCAATCTCCCAGTTGGAGGAAGGGTGCATTCATGTCGGCTGTGACTACAGAGGCAGTGGACAGGGGACAGGTGGATAAATAATTATATTTAATAACCTATGAGAAACTGTTTAATTTCACTTTGGGAAACTTGTATGAAGCTCACCTATCCCAAGTTTAACCCACTCCTGAGCATGGCCATGGGGTGGTCCTGTCCACAAACCTTGTGAAAGAATTAAGCAATAATGCACAACAGGGTGTGTGTCGTGCTGGGATAATGTCGCACCTTAGGTAGCTGGACATGAGGCCACAGGCCGAGTGCATCCAACACCTGCGGAAGTGACATTATCCCAGCACAACACACACTCTGGAGTGCATTACTGCTACTATACAATGGCTCGTTTGTAAAAAATAAAATAATTTTTTTTTTTTTTTTTTTAGTTTAGTTTAGTTTATTGTTCTAGGAATTACTACCTTTGAGCCAGAGGCTCTTTTACAAAGGTTTCACGTCAATTAGGTACAGTACAAAAGGTTACATAGATAACACAACAATTTGTGTTGTGTCAAGAGCAAGAAAACATATACAAATACATATTAAATCACCTGTGCAAAAGGACATGAGATATCAATAATCACATTATTATTACAAGAAAGAGGTCATGCCAGATTAGGAGAAACAAACAGGGAAAAAGTCCAGAACAGAAAGGTTAAGTGAAAGGTGTGGGGAGCAGACAATAGCAGGAGAAAAGGTTTCCCAAACATGTCTTTGTCAGATAACGGAACAGGGTGGGTAGTAAGAAAATAGGAGGTTAAATCAGGGCAGTCACAGGAGCTGGAGGTGGCAAGGTGAGAGAAAAGCCTTGATTTGAAAATACCTAGAGAGGTGGAGGCAGTAATATGAGTGCTGAGGGCATTTCGCCAGCTGGGGCACGATAGGCAAATGATCTTTGTCCTGAGAAGTCTGGCATCGGGGGACTTGAAGGCTGGTGTTCTGATCTTCTGATAAAACGGGTGCTAGCGCCGGGCATACAGGTCTTGGATACAGGGTGAGTGAGGCCCAGAGTGGATTTTTTCGCCATCAGGCAGGTAAGGTACTTTATCCGGTTTGAGAGTTGCAACCAACCTGAGTCAGCATAGAGTTCACATGTGGAGTACGTCGATGTGCACCAGTGAGCAGCCGACAGGCCTTATTTAGGATGTTGTAATGCGACTAAGTGCTGTAGTAGTGGCAGATCCGTATATAACCAAGCCATAGTCAACGACTGAGATGATAGAAGATTGGATGGCAATCCTCAGTGCAGAATGGGTAAGAAGCTGTCGGTTCCGATACAGAATCCCAATTCGCTGATTAATAGTTTTTGCAGTACTATCAATGTGAGTTGCAAAGGTTAGGCCTTGATCAAAGTTGATTCCAAGATATTTGAAAATTGGCACTTGTTCAAGGGTATTTCCCAGATATGTATTAATGGTGAGTAGGACTTGCCGTTTCTTGTTTCATGGTTAGAAGAGCATGGATTTAGTTTTTGTGGTTTAGAACCAGCTTATGTTCAGGAACCACATCTCAACTTTGGTAAAAGCATGCTGAAGGTTGAGGCGTAAGAGGTTCGGATCTTTATGAGTGGCAAGAATCACGGCATCATCGGCATAGAGGATTAATTGTTCAGGGCAGGATTTGGGGAGGGAGTTTAGGAAAAGGCTGAAAAGGAGGGGGCCCAGGATGGATCCCTGGGGAACTCCTGAGCGAACCGGTTTTGAGTCTGAGAACTCCAGCTACTTTTACAGATTGAGAGCGCTGAGCAAGGTAATTTTTTACCCAGTCACCAGGACCCTGCGAGAGCCCTAGGGATAGAAGTTGTTTGATAAGTAGGCCATGGTGAACTGTATCAAATGCCTTGGTTAAGTCAATGTAGACTGCTCCAGTTAGGTTTTCTTTGTCCATGGCATTGTGGATTGCTCCTGAGAATTCAAGTAGGGCAGTCGACGTGCCATGCCCTTTCCTAAATCCATGCTGCTAAGTGCATAGGATGTTGTGCTTTTCAGGTAGTCTGAAAGTTGGTCCGCCTACCAAGCGTTCAAGGGCCTTAGAGAGAGGTGGTAGTATTGATATCGGCGATAGTTACCAGGCAGTGACTTATCACCACTTTTGTGCACGGAGTGACAACTGCAGCCTTCCATTTCTAGGGAATTGGCTGTAGCAGAGGAGAGATTGAAAATTTTGTGAGGGGGAGCAGTACTTCCTCCAGAGTGAGGGACAGAAGTTTAAGGTCAATAGTGCCGCTGCTTGCTCGGGACTTAGAAATGGCCTTCTTTACATATTTATGGACTTCATGTGCCTTTACTAGTTTGAAATAAAAAAGATTACAAAGGTAATTTAAAACTAAATGTTATTCATTTTTCTACTGTGTAGGTATACTTACATAAAAAGTAGTGCTGATTTATTTTGGCCAGTAGGTGGATCTGGAGCTGTTGTGGTGTAACTGTGTCTCTGCCACCTGCAGCCCCCAACCTCCCGCTCTGTAATGGTGCTGAATGTCCTCCTGTGTCTTGTCTCTTTTTCTGTAAGCTGCTTTTCTCCCTCTCCTCTCCCCTCCCCTATACACAGGTGGGTTTATCAGGGGCTTTTTTTGGTATACTTTATTTCTTTTTCATAATGTTTTGGCAGAAAAGGCAGAAAAAATGAGCAGCAGTGAAGATAACACCTCCCCCACCCCCGAACCACCATGATGAACTGGCACTGTGTTTTACTGTCTGGTTGTTCAAGAGTCACGTTTGAGCAGAAGAGACAGGAAAAACAAGCAGCAGTGGAGATAATCCCCCCCCCACACACACACACACACCACCACTATGAACAACACTGTTTTACCGTCTGGTTCTCCAGGTACGTCGGCATGACCCGGGAGTAGTTCTCAGGATATACATTGAAGCCGCCATCTAGAGAAGTCAGCACCATTCCCTTTCTGTAAGTACAGCTCACAGGGCTGTTTAAAAGCACAGCTGACAAAGTTAAAACTGTACAGCAAGTGAAGCCGATCACAGAGATGGCTTCAGTTTAGTTTCCTCTTTTTTTTGGAGGGAAGAGGTTACTTACAAATAGCATTTATTTTTTCTTTTCAGGAAACTTAAACATTAAGGAGGTTATGGGTAGTCAAACAGGGTTACTGAAGCCAGCAGCTCAGTGAGAAATATTAAACCAGTTGTCTGTTAACCTGCGAAGCTGATCACAATGACAGCTTTATTTAATTTTCACTTCTTTTAATTCAAAAATGTGCAAGTAGCGCAATTAATGTTTCAAGTGTCACGTGTGATACATTAGTTCATTTTTTGTGGTTTTGGTGTTGATTTGTAAATGTGGGAAGAAGGGGGTTATGTTACAAAAAGTGAAGCCCTGGGAAACTGCACAGTGGTCATGCAAGAGTGGGCAGCTTGGACATGTCATGTGTAATGATTTCTTTTACTTTTGATGCGATCTTGAGTGTGGCAGGAGTAAATCCATGATTTTATGCTGGGATAACATCACAGATCTAACTCCAATATGATCAGTCAGAGCCCATGGATTTCTCTTGCCACTGTATAATGCTTCTTAAATACAGTGTAGGGTGTAACACAGTTTTAAAGAGCAGCTGACAACTTCAGGAGAACTTTAACAAAATATAGTAGTTAGACACAGTCCTGCTTGTATTTCACATTATTTCTGTATTTCTCCTCCCTATAATTATAATTGTTATAATTATTAGGTCATCTGCATGAAAACAGGATCTCTGCTTCAGAAGTCTTTGTCTAGTCATGTTGTGTTCTCCCTACCTGAGGTCAGAATGCACTGTTTATGACATCACAGTTACTCCCATGGCAACATAATGTGATGTCACAACAGATGATTGTGACTCAAAGTAGGGAGTAAACTACAGAGACAGATGAACTCTAAAGGATCGAGATCATGGGCCAAATTTTCATAGGTCCCCTTTTTGGCACACATGGAAAAACCTTGCTAGTCTGCAAGGTTTTTCTTCACACACCATAATTTCCATCACATAACCATTTGTGACCAGCTCTGTGATTTGCGACAGCTTCTCACTATTTTTTGGCACAGCTCTGCCAAAATGTTATTTCTGGTAGTACCAGGCATAGCACCCCCACAAGATGGGAGTGGTTTCTTGGGGTGCTGCTGACCCCCCACAGTCTGACCCCACCATTGCCTGGTAGGGCCCCCTGCTTCTTCCAAGTAGATCACTCTTGTGTATTTCACACAGAGTGCCATTGGGAGATGGAAGACAGCCTAACTCAGACTAGTTGGGTCTCCACATCTGTGCCAGCTGCCCTTATGGTATTTCAAAAATGGCACTGGTGCAGAGATTTTTTCTACACTGGTGGCTGCACTATATGACTTAGCTCCAGAATGTTTTGAAAATCTGAATTATGTGTATTCATGCAAATTTCCTCAGTAATAAATGATGGGGTAGAGAAAGCTATAGAATATGTATGGAATGCAGTCTAAACTGTATCTAATTATTATGTCTTTCAACGTTTTCTTTGATGCATCAGCAGCTCTTTAAGTATAAAAATATAAAACTTGAGTGTCATTTATTTTTTCATTGCCCTCCCATTGTTTTATACTTATCAGCCTTAATGGTGAACCTATGCCAAATTTGTATTTGGTGAAAGTGCCAAAATTCATCACTTTAACTCTGATTCTCATCTGTCAAAGTTTCGGGCACTTTGTTTCATTGTGACCCATCAGAAAATTAATATGAAAACATCTAGCCCTTTCTAGGTAGCTAGGTCTTGCCCTGTGTCTACCTCTCCCACACCCCGCTCATTCCCACACTCCATCCTTCCTCCATGCTCTCAAACTGGTTTTGTTTTTTAAAAATTAAAATATTGCTTCTGGCACTATGCCAAACCAAGAGACAGCATTTTATTAAAAAAAAACAGTCTTGAGGAACAGTAGAGGTGTTGGGGGACTGAAAGTGGCCTGGGGGGATGGGGAAGGCTTTCACATACTCTTACTTGTAACCTGCTAGACTCCCATACTGAGGACCAGAGGTTTTTCATCCAAAGAATCAAAGCTGAAATGAAGTCAGGGGTGACTGACTTGTATCCAGACTGAATCTGCCCATAACCAAATTGCCTCAACCTTACCCTTCTCCCTCCCTGATGAACATAGCCACTGCAGCTGCACCCACCAGCCATACAGGAAGGGGGAGACTTACTGCTTTCAAATCTGATTCCAATGTCTATTTATGATCGGCCATTGGGGTGTGTGCAAATACCTGGTGCTGTTGTCCATGCCCTCCTTCCACTGAAGCTGCACCCTTCCCTTCTGCAACAAATGTGGTGAGTTCTAGTTTGGGAATCCAGGGATCTCTCATGAACCTCCAGTCTCCCAAGTCACTGTGTAAAATAATGTCTTCATGCCACTGGGCCAACCTTTGGGTGTCATTCCTTAAGTAAGTAGGGAGTGAGAAATATATAATTAGATTATAGCACTGGCAATTGATATCCAGCTCCCTGCCTGGCTAGTACCTGGGCGAGTGCTACAGTGTAAGATAAAAATTAGGGGTGATTGGAATTGGATGATTCCATTCCTTTCACCATCTGTCTGTTCATTGAAAATTCCTATTCTGCACCCAGTTCCATTTAGATACCAATTCAAGCATCGGAATCAGAGCCAGAATTGGAATTATCACTTATGCATCTGACACATCCCCACCCAGTAAACAATAAAAATGGACCGGTGTCACTGACAAAGAAAGCTCTTCTACTTTCCCCTGAACTGTGTCTCCCCTTCCTTACCTTAAGGCTGCTACTACTGAAAGTTGAGAGTTTCCTCTTTTTGGCCAGGTCTGCTGTGGAGTGTAAATGGCAGAGGTGGGTGCCACCTGGTTCAGTGAAGAACTGGTGCTACTTGTGCTAGTAGCACTGGAGGAGGCCCTGAGGGTCTGGCTACAGATCACAAAGAAGTAAAGAGTCCATCACCACAGTACAAAGAGACCCTTCTCCCCAGCACCCCACCACCAATCATATGCCCACCACCAAATTGCACTCAGGCAGTCACTGTTCCATCTTAGTCTTGGATTGATGGAAACTTAGTGACTGAAGGACTCCCATGACTGTTCAAATCTTCCAGGATATATAAAAAAAAAACAGTGTGGCCATTTCCTTAGTGAAACTCCACCTGCTCTCTAAGTGACTTTGGGAAAAATAACTGAGGTGGTATGGAGGTGGCAAACCAAAACTAAACCCTGGGTTACAACCAGATGCTTCATTTAGTTTGAGTTGATATGGGCCCCACGGTTTAAAGTCTGCGACCACAGGGAGACACGGGGGTCACCATAGGAAGTCAGCACATATAAGGATGCAATGCAATTAGCCTTAGAGTTCCACAGGTATAACCCTTAGCAATTCAGGTATCTCTGGCCAGAAGGAGGGAGAACCATCAGCAACCTTCAACTAACTTATTTTCCTTTAACTTTCCATTTCCTAAGCTACAAAATGGGCAGGAAACAGACTATGTCAGTGGACGCTGCAGAAGGCACCTTGTAGGACTGATCATTTGAATAGGGGGCATTGCAAAGCAGTCCTCTGTCCAGTTATGTAGAATTATTTGCAATATCCATGGTATAAAAAGGGACAGCAATCTAGTAAGGAGGACATATGTGAACTGTTCAGTTTTTCATGTATTTTACTTGGCCCCATTCATCCAGTGTTTAACTCAGACTGTTATAATGCATATGCATGTTCTGACCAGTTGTTATATTCTGTGCAAAGCAATGGGTAAGAGATGAACAAGCTGCTCAGCAGCTGTAATACATAGAGAATAATGCATATGTTGGGGGGTGATATACAGTTTTTTATGCACCCAAGGTGTGTGATAATAGAGAAACCTCGAGAGCAAAGCTCGAGTGTTTTCACTATTGTCACACACCGACGGTGTGTTAAAAAAACTGCATATCACCCCCCACATATGTTTTATTTTTTATAATAACTGGTGAAAACTGGTGCAAAAAGAATGTTACACAAGAATTGTAAAACAGTCATATTAAACTTTTATTCAACATATTGATTTGTAATGTATTTTGTTAAATTGCAGAACATGTAGAGGAGAGAACATCCTTATATTTAAATATAAGTATCACAAGTTCATCTTACACCGAACACTTTTAACTATGGTACCTTATGATCATGGGTTCGAGTAAGGTAAAGTGGATGGGTCAAGTAAATCACAATCGTAGCAATAAAAAGGAAAAAAATAAAACTTAAAAATTTGTTTTTCCTATTTTTTAAATAAACACATTTGAACAAGTCCTCCAGCTTCAGTGTCTGTTGTTTCATCATCTCGATGGGTCAGGGTCATTTCAGTCACTGTGGAACCGAGGTGAAAGTTAATGCAGCCTGTTGAAACAGTAAGGGGTAGTGGGGAAAATACGCTTTTAGTGGAGAGATTTTCAGCTGGTAAATACTTCATTTCTGAATAAAAAAATGACTTTGCATATTACTATAAGAGAGTAGTATCTGTTCTGCCACATACCTTTAGTTGGAGTCTGAATGAGACAGCACACACGGACGTTTTCTTGGTGGTGCCAATGACTGATTGTAGATATTTATTGATATTCCCTGGTAGAACACACATTTCTTCCCAAACAAAGTCTGTAGGCTTTGTGTGTTCTCGTCGATGGGGAGGCTGGAAGTTGAGGGGAATACTTGCTGATCATTTCTTGATGCTCCAGGACTTGCACTTTTAAGTTGAGGGACAATAGCTGAGGTACTTTCTTACACTTGGTTGAAGACATTTGAAATGTGTCTCTTCTTTTTCTCACTTAAAACAGAGTAATTATTTATGCTCTGTACATTCCTGTGACCAGAAATCTGCTGGACTTCAGTGGATGGAATATCAGCATCAATTAGTCATTGGATGCTAGTTTTGCGTGTACTGTGGTTCGTTATATGCTTTTCATCTGGGAGACCAGCTGAAAGTTTCATTTTGTGCATCATTTGTTGTAATTTGTTCATCCCTATGTGCATATGTTTGTACCACAGTGAAACATCTGGTTTTTGACACACATTGGGTGCTAGATAGAATGGGGCATCAATAATTAGCATACTAGCAGGTTGGTTTCCTTTGTATTTATCATAAGCCGGCAGTGGGTTTTTATCGGAGTTGCTCTGATTTTCATACAGATGGGGATCGACTGGTCTGACATCACGGGGTTTTCACCCGTGTGTGTCTTTGTTTGTCTTTCTCTGCACTCCAGGTACCTGTTGCCTTCACTGTCTCTGTCCTCAATTATATCACCCCATGTTAAATTATATTGTTCTTCGGTGCACAAAGCGAAATGCATACCAATTTGGAAAAAGAGGAAATTAAGCAGTGACACTGGGCTGCTTAAGGAAATCATCCTTGTTGAATATAATAGATTTATGTCCTCCTCGGACAGTGGCTGGACTTTTATGGTCCTATTCCCCTTGTCAAGTTTCTTTAGGTACTTTAATTTAGCTTTGAGTGTTTTTTTGGTTTCAGGGAATTCAGTTTCTAGGCCTTGGAAAATTGATGCACTGTATTTCTGAGATTGTAAATGACGGTCAATGCTGGCTATTATTCCCCTTATGCTTCCGGGTTCGTACTTAGACCCATCTGATTTTTTCATGCAGAAAAAAAAATCAGCCAGAATTACATCTAATTCTGAAGGTGAAATGCTGTGGACATCTTGATTGTCTTCTCTGTGAGCAAGGTAACTTTTTAATATATGGAGATCGCGTACTGTCTTTCTAATGGTATTTTGGTTCTCTTGCTCTGCTATGAATTTCTCCCTGTCACTGCTGCAGGCAGCCACAAAATGGTTCTCCATTTTGTTATTTTTTCATGTTCACTTTTGATATAGGATTATGCGTTGTCGCTCTGTACATTTCTTTTAAAATGGGTGTTATGCTGTGAGTGAGAATCTACGGTTGGAGAACCATGTCATGCTACCTCAGTCTATTTAATTGGTCTGGTCTGCTGCAGGCTCCTCAGTGTGAGACTGTGAAGGTCATATCAACCCGCTGGTTAATATGAGTTTTTTCACATCAACCTGCAGGTTGATATGACTTTTTACAGTTATCGAAAATGAGTTGATAACAGGGTTCACCTGTTATTATAATTGTATGTTTCTAAAAGGGTTCAAAACTTTGTTATATTACTTCATGCCTTACTAATGTAGCTGTTATCTCTTCAATAATCTAAAGTGTCTCAGTGCTGTAACTCCATGGAAGTCATCCCAGCCAAGAATATTGATATGACCATTCATGTATTTGTTGCCATGTGTTTTGTGTACATAAAAGACAAAATAAATGAAATGTGATATACAAATAAATCTGGCATAGTTGCTGAAAACTAGGGTTTTGTTCAGATCACCCATCTCCTCACCTCCTCAGTTATTTTCCCAGGTCACTCAGAGAGGGGGCAGACATGGCATCAAATGATAGCCAGGATGGGGATCAATTTATTTTATTTGTTGGTGGGATCACATGGTCATGGGAGTCCCTCAGGCAGGATGGTTTGATATTAATGTTTAGATTGCTACAGAACCAGGATGGAGCAGTGGCTGGCTAGTTAGGGCAATTTGGCAGCAGGTTTAAGGTCAGTGGTGGCTTGATGGAGAGGGGGGTTACTTTGGACCATCGTGGTGGACTCCTTAATTCTTTGGATTCCAGAGCCAGATACTCAGAGCCTGCACCAATGCCACTGGCACCAACAGTTCCAGTTCTTTTTTGACCCAGGTGGCCCCTACCTCTACTGTCTGCACTCCACAGCAAACCTATCTGAAGAGAGGGGACCCACAGCTTTCAGAAGCAGCAGCCCTAATGTAAAGGAGCCTGATAAGGGAGACAAAAGAGCTGGGTAAATGGAGGCATTCTTTTAGTTAAAGGGGTCTGTTTTTACTGTGTACTGGGTGCAGGAAGCTTCGACATGCAGCCGAGTATGGAATCAATATCAGATTCTGAATCTGAATTCAACATTTTTGGGGGAGAATTAGGATTCTCAGTACTCAATTAAAAAATCCTAATCCAAGGGGACAAAAAACAACAACTGCAGAACCCAAGGTATCTGATATCCTGAACTGGAGTCTGTTCACCCCTAGTAATCATACAGGTACTGCATATACTGTAATTGTGAACAGCAGGGATGCACAAAAGGAAGCTGTGGTTAGTTTTGTTATATAACATTTTTTTTTTTAAAAGAGGAAAATGCTCGCTATATTTCTTTACTGCAGCATGGCACACTGGATAGTGATTTGTCTTGTTGTAATACCTCTGGTGATCTGACCAGCTCTTGGCTTTACTTCAGGCCATTTGCAACATAGTGGCATGATTACAGGTGGTAACCCTCACATCAAAATTATTTGCTACTCAATTGCTGTGTTAGTTTATAACTTACTTTTTTAATTCTCTTCTAGTCCTTTTTAAACTAGGTTCACAGTCTCTGGTAATACTAGTTCCTAACCTAGTACGAAAACACTTAAAAGGACCTTCTTGAGACCTGAAAAGTCCCTATATGAGACTTTTATTTTATTTATTTAGTTTTTGTTGACCGGGTAAGTGCAGTAGACAAATCCTGCCTATTTTCAGGCCTAACCGGGGATACAGATGAATGCCAACTGACCTTGAACCAGATTAAGCTGGTGATATTTTCAGTGAATGAGGGAAATTTGGCCAGAACACCAGGGAAATTCCCCTGCTCTTTTCGATAAGTGCCATGAGGTATTTAACATCCACCTGAGCTACCACCAAGCCAGGCAGATGAGACCTCAGTGTAATATCTCATCCAAAAGACAGCACCTCAGAAGTGCAGCACCCCTCTCATGCTGCACTACAGTATCAGTACTGGGATATTAACCCAAGTGCCAGATGTGGGAACTGAACCCACAGCCCTCTGATCTCCTGGCCTCAGAGGCAAGTGTGCTACCTACTGAGCCACTGACACTGCATGACTTCAACATGCCTTGAAAGCCTGAACACAAAAACAATTTGGTTAATCTAATAAAAGCATTACTCCTCCCCAAAGATGCATACTGGATTCTTTGGAAGTATGATTTATGACAATGCCCTCCATGAACATAAACCCCAAACTGACTTAAAATGCAGATTCAATGACACAAGTAAGCATAAATACTATAGTCTGCATGTTTGGGCAATTTTTTTGAGTTAGTATCATTATAAAATTATGAGATAATATTATTACTTTATATTTTTGAAACTAGTTGTGCTAAAATTAATTGAAATAATTGTTAACTAAATTGTAGGTTGTTTTTATCTTTCCTTATTGTAGTTTCATCCTTACAGAATTGGGGCACAACTTTCCTTTACTTATACTGCACTCTGGTGTTCAGCTTCATACATGACATGACTGGAAAGCTGAAAAGCAGTTGGCAAAAGTATCAATCACTGTTATTTAAATGCTTGGTATTTCTTTACTTGTATTGTGTACAACAGAATAGCCATGCCTTTATTTTCACAAACATTATTGTCTTATATTAATAATGCAAAAGAAACTGAAAACATGCAGCATCTTCAATGCATTGGTCAGTCACAGTCCTCTAATACAGACTACAGTTCTGTAGCTGGTACACAAACAATAATAGCTGCTCATTAAGGCAACAACACTGAAACGTACTAAGCTGTCAGGTTAGATAGCCAGTACAGTGCATTCTGGTAAACAGACTCTAGGAGAAGTAACCATTGTTTAGTACATAAAATGCCTAACATAGACCTCTGTCTGAAATCTGTTCAGAACATAACAATATGTTGTGAAATTGATAATGCATACTGTACTACTGAAGGAGGAGGAGTCTCAGCATACTACACAATGTTTTCTTCCTCATCAGCCACTAGGGGGTCATGTTGAGCAGAACTGATGTGTTCACTCTTCCACCAACCCTTTCACAGACCCCTCTTCCTATTCAGGAGCAATGTTTCTCCCCAACTAAGACTTAAAGGACCTGATTCACAAAGCTTCTGGCATGGCACAAGGGGTGTGTGCCAAAAAGAATGGCGTAAGGTGCACCGAGCGCCATAAGATATGCCGGGAGTGATTCACAAAGGCATCCTGTGTCAAATGCAGTCTGCTTGCACCTTCCCTGTGCCTAGAAGTGGGTTGCAACAAGGCGCTAAAGGCCCTGCAACAGACGCAAGCTGCCATATTCTCAAAAATTATATTCACAAATAGCACCCCATGGAAAGTTTTATACGTATCCTGAGACCAGCCAGGGCTGATCTACGAGAACTTAGAAATCATCCCCTGGGACAGTTCAGCACAGTGGCAGTGGTCTAGTGCCCCCCTCATCCCTGATGCTGATGTGTTTGTTAGTAATAATTAGATCCAACTCCCCAAACCCCGATGCAGCCATGTATGTTATTATCAAATTGATCCCCTCTCTCTGAACCCCAATGTAGCCGTGTTTGTGATTAATGAAGAGATCCCATCCCCGAACCCTGATGCTATCAGTAGTAAGTAATAAATACCAAGATTCCCCTTCCAGATTCTTGTTGCAATAAACCCATTGACAATTTCCCTGGTAGTCTAGTGGCATCCCCCTACTCCCACCAAGCTGTGCCCATCTCACCAGTGAGGTGGCAACTGGCTCTGCCCACTGCTCACCTCCATGGCCAGCTGCCAACTGAGCTCTGACTGAGCACTGTACTGTATATAGTATGAGCTCAGTGAATGACATGTCAATCACTGAGCGCATACTGCATACAGTACAGCAGTCATCCAGAGCTTAGTTGGTGGCTGGCTGTGGAAGTGAGTAGTGGGCAAAGCCGGTCGCCAACTCACTGGTGAAATGGACACAGTTGGATGTGGGGGTGCCACTAGACTACCAGTGAAGTTGTAAATTGGTTTATTGCAACAGGACTTGGGGAGGGGAATCTTGGTATATATTACTTACTACGAACAGCATCGGGGTTTGGAGAGGGGGGACCACTAGACCACCAGGATCTAGTGCAGCATCTTGCAGCTGACCCTCCCAGTCCACTGTCTGAGTGGTGCACAGCCAAGTTTGATGAAAGCCTAAGGACTTAGCCACCGGGACCCTGCTTTTTAAAGAATCGCACACAGGGTCCCTGGGGCATCGGGCTTCAATGTAAGCTGCTTTTTGTTGCATCTTGCACTGCTCCAAGCCCACTTTGAAAATCAGGCCCCAAGTATATAACATTAGTGTTAGGATCAGATTTATTTATTTTAAGTCATCAGTATTTCCCATATAGGCATTTAGCAACAAAATGATTTGATAACAGATGCCTGCAGACATATGCTAGATAATCCCAAACGTGCCTAACAACAGGCTTTCGATTATCTAGTGCAACTACCTGGTAAATAAAAAATAACATAAATAATTAAAATATTTGCACATAGCCAGCCTGGTGGCACTGAGGGTTGAGAGGCGCTGGACACCACACCTCGTGCCACGCTGGAGACCCGTGTTCGGGAACGGACACTGGGCCGCTGGGGGTCCACATGGGGCAGGGAAGGATGGAGCATCCAGAGGACTGCTCTCCTTCCCTTGGGAGGGGGGGTGATCACGGCACTGGCCCCTGCATGCCCCCTAGCGGAGGTTGGGGAGCAAGGTGTACGGGTGAGTACATGTGGGGAGTCGGTTGCAGACGTCTCAAGGGGACCACGCATGGGAGCGTATGTGGGCCACCTTTGCTGACATTATTGCATGCATCCGGCTCCAGAGGGAGCTAAGCAGAAAAATCCCTGCCGCAGCGCCTACATGAAGCCAGCTCGCTGTCCCTCATAGCTCTCAGGCTGACTCCTGTACCAGACCTGTGTCCATGACACCTTGTCCGGTGGCACAGCTCCGCCCTGGGGGGACAAGCCAGGGGGCTGGGATGACAGCTGATATGGGAGTGGGGACAGCAGGGGGCCATGATTGGGCTGAGAACTGGTGCTGGAACAAACAAACAAAAAAAATTTGCACATTCAGTTTGGTGGCTTGTGCAAATCTGACAATATGTACATAATTTGGAGTATAAAAAACAGCTGTTTGGAGTCTTGGTGCAATGACAAAATGATAACTATTGCATATCCTGGTGAGGTTCCTAGTAGGGGTGTGCCTTTAGCTGTGTTAGAGATTTGTATCTGCCGCGTTTTGCTCAGTCTGATCAAAGAAGGATTGAAATGCAGTGTTGTCAGTAAGGCCCAGTCCTGTCCTTGATGTGTTGCAAAATTATGTGCCAGGCCCTCTGCAGACAGGAAGTATGTGTGCTAGCTGTTGCATCCTCTTCTCTCTTTCTCAGCACAACCTCCTGCCCAGTCACAGCCAGTCATCAGGATAAGCCTCACAATGAGGCAGGGGAGAAGAGATGGAATGAGCGACTTGGTAAACTGCATAACATTCATTCAGTGCCGGAGCAGCTGGAAAGGATGCTTTAATGAAGACTTAACTGTTAGAGATAAACCTCAATTTGAATAAGCATTTTAAGAGCTACTTTGAAGGGGTCAATGTGATTGATTAAACAAGACTTTCAAGGATTAATTTTTGGGAAAACCATAATGAAATACTGTATAGCCCATTATTGCCACATCCCCTTTTATTTTGTGGGAGCGATCTTACCCAACTTGTTGGCACAAATAAATGTTTGCGTTATGCTGGCAGGTAGTGTCATCTTCAAACAACAATGGGCGGTCAGCTTTTACATTGCTGCTTGATCTGTCAAGTCTGTTTGCGCAGTCTTTCATTTGGTTGATGAGCTTCCATTTTAAATGTAATCATTAGCTTACTTAGAAACTAACCAATGTATTAATATATGTGCAGTCTCTTTTGTACTAGTTACACTACAGCTATAGATACCCACTTACTGAGTTTTGAAATTAAAGGGACGCTGTCAACCCTTCTTGCATTATATTAATTCTAGTTGAAAACACGCATTTTATGATTGTGTACCTTCTCTGAAACTCATAGAAGCTGTTGGTGTTCTATCTGCATCCTTTCTTAGGAGAACTAAAATGCATTAGAATAGCGCAGTTATCCCCTACTTTGTTTTGCTTTAAATCATTGATCTGTTCTTGCCCCACCACTGATTTGCCAAGTCTCTGGAGACATGAAACCCTATTTTTTTTTCCTTTTGCTGCTTGTTGGGGGGGGGGGTTAGGGTTTGGAAACTGTAACACCATATTTTCCTACTTTTGTGTAACTTGACCCCTAACTGGTGAATTAACATAGGATTTTGCAAAGAATTTCTTTTCTTTATAATAGTGGAATCATATTCACATTCACATTCGCATAGGTCCTGAAGGGACCCACTTGAACATATACAGATGCACAGGGCCCAAAGGAAGAATGGGAAGACTCCATTTACCTCCAGAAGTGCAGAGCTCTTGCGGGCACTGCAGTTCCATAGAGCGATAGATGTCAAGAATTCATGGGACTGTGGTTGGCTGCAGAAGTGCAGGGCTCTCTGTTCCCTGTGCTTCCATGTGGCCACAGATACAGATGCACAGGACAAAAATCCCAGCTGTCAGCCAATACCCATGCCCCTCTGCCACCCACAAGTGCAGTTATGCATGGCCCTATTCCAAGAGAAGAGTTGCCTTCACTATATAGTATCTGGGCCCATGCAGGCAACCTCCAGCTTTCATTCCCTGACTGGAAGAGTATTGCAAAATAATACCATCCCCCACCCTTACCCCATCCAGCTGGGTCACAGACCTTGCCCCTGAACTCAGCTAACTGGGATGAGATAACAAAGTATACCTGCTGGGGTCAAGATTGGTACTACACTCAAAGTTTCTTGATAAATATAATTATTTCTTTTAATTCTGACACCAGATTTTCAAGATGGTTGTTTTGTGACTCCCCTTGCAATCATGACATGTGGTATTTATATTGTATTGCCCAAAAATTAATTTTGTACCACAAATATGAAACACATCTTGTCCAGGATTTAAAAAGTGACACCTGTCAAATTTATGATGTGGTGTGAAAAAATGACTATGTTGAAAATTTTGGAGTCAAAATATCAAAAAATACCAAAGTTATGAGTGAACATTGAAATATTGCAATTTTCACTCATAGTTTGGTCATTTTATTGTATTCATATACCAGATTTTCAGCACAGCCTTCTTATGACCCCACCTCATGAACCCAGTAGATGAAAATGTTTGAATCCCCACTAAAATGTCATTCCACTCCACAAGTGTGAAAACACATTTTGGGCAGTTTTTGAAAAATGAGAGCTGTCATGTTCATGAGGTGGTGAGAAACATAGAATCTGATGGCAGACAAGGACTGTTTGTCCCTCCTAGTCTGCCCATTTTCCCTACCTACTGTAACACCGCAGGCCCTACTTGATCTCTGGCTTTACCCCCCTCTTTCTTTACCATTAAGCTTCCCTAATGCCTATCCCATGCATTCTTGAATCCCGTTATAGTTTTTGCCCACACCACCTCTACTGAGAGGCTGTTCCAGGCATCCACCACTCTTTCTGTGAAGAAGTACTTTCTCACATCTCCCCTGAGTCTACCCCCCTCCAACTTCTTAGTGTGATCCCTTTTTCTTGAGCATCTTTTTTCTGAAAAATGCTTTCCTCTTGAACCTTAATTATACCCATGAGTTTTTGAAAGTCTCTATCATATCCCACCCCCCTTTCCTCCAGGGTGTACATATTGAAGTCCTGCAGTCTCTCCTTATAGGGCTTTTGATGCAGACTGTGCACCATTTTAGTTGCCATCCTCTGGACTGTCTCTACTCTGTCTATGTCCTTCTATAGTTGTGGTCTCCAAACCTGGGCACAGTACTCTGGGTGAGGTCTCACCATGATCTATAAAGTGGTAACACTACCTCCCTCTTTCTGCTGGTGATACCCCTTCCTATGCCCCCTAGCATCCCGCTAGCTCTACTCACTGTTACCCCAGGTATCATTCTTGTTTGGTGGTCATCAATACCACTCCTCTCATTTCGTACTCTGCTCCTGAGTTTCTGTGCTCCATATACATGACTTTGCACTTCTTCTTATTGAAACTTAGTTGCCACACTCTTGACCACTCCTCTAGCTTTCCTAGATATCTATTCATTATATCCCCCCCCCCGGAGTGTCTACGCTATTGCAGATTTTAGTGTCTTCTACAAAAAGTCATACCTTCCCTTCTTGTCCCTCTGCAATGTTGCTAATAAAGACATTAAACAAGACTGGGCCCAGTACTGATTCTTGTGGCACTCTGCTGATCACACTCCCTTCCTCAGAGTAAACTCTGTTTACTGCCACTCTTTGTTGCCTATTCCCCCAACCAATTCCTTGCCTAGTTTAGCACCTTTTACGAACGTCTAGACTGCCCAATTTGTTTATGAGTCTCCTATGTGGAAAAGTGTTGATGGCCTTACTGAAATCTCCACCCTGATCTAATTTCCAACTAGGGTGATACGGTTTTTACAGAACCCAAACAGTTGCAGAGGGAAATAACGAACTAAACACACCTCTGGGACAAAGAAGTCTTCTAGGTCTAAAAAGGGGTCCAGGACCAGGAAACTTCTAATAGCATTCCTAAAGGGGGTCACTTTGCAGCAGTCCCATAATGCATGTTTAATGCAGCCCTCAGCTAACTCACACCTGGAGCACTGGGGAGATGCAGTTTTATCCATTTTGAACAGTTTCAGAGGAGTATAATAGAGAATGTGCAGGAGATTGTATTGGATCAGTGAGTAGCAGTCTTCTTTGATATACTGTACTCATACAAATTGTTCAAGGCAAATTGTCACATGGCTTGACCCCACTGCAGATCTAAAGCCTGCTGCCAATAATAACAAATCCCAGATAAATTAGAAGGGTACAGAACACGCCATGAAGTGCTGCGATCAGCAGTAGCCTGGGGGTGCTGGTGTATGAAGGTAGCAAACCCACACACAACAGAACAGCAAAGTTTACACCAGCACTCACCACCTCTTTCAAATAATTCAGATCCAGTCAAATAATGAATCAAATATAATTTTAATCCACAACCAGACCAGAGGTCATAGAAGAAAGAACTGCTTGCCCCAGCACTTCGACTCAGACATGAGTCTTCATCAGGGCTAATGATCATGGGTAACAGAACAACCTTTATAATGCCACTATTTAAAGCTAATACAAAATGCCTGTGTGCAAAACCAGTAATACAATTAGAAAAAAGTTTTTACTTAGTACCCCTTAATGCCACTAGATGGCGCTGCTCACATGAGTACTTAAACCAATAATTGTGACTGTTTCTATTTCATATTCCTTTCAGAAACAAATAACTCATTTAAAATGATTTCATAATCCATTTAATCTGTGGCTGTAACAACCAGTCCTCACTAACATGGTAGTGGATGGTAAGCTAGCATTTCCCTGAGCTCCATACCATGGCCAACAATAAATCTAATGATGCCAATAAACCCATACTCCCGTACTGGACATGGCCTCCAACTTGGGACCCAGTCCCTCTACCCTGCAATGACCCAGGGTCCATAAACAACCCTAGAGAACCTAACAAAGCAATGTAAAAACATTTACTGTACAGAGTAACCAGGAATATTTTGTCTTACTGTAATGTTTGCCTAGTAAGCAATGTACAGTTTGTCTTTAATATGTCTTAATGTAATGTTTGCCTAGTAAGCAATGTACAAATTGTCTTTAAGCTATGTATGTATGTACTAACGTGGAGCCTTTGCAAAGGAGTCATCGACTCAAAGGATTATAATTCCAAAATTTGAATAAATAAAAATAAAATAAATCTCCAAAAATAAACATAAAGAGAACTTAGGGGTAAATCAAACCTCTTTAGACAAGGCAACATTTTCAGTATGAACCTCATACATCCAGGATCTACATGTAACTGAGGAACCACAAAGAAGGTTTGAAACTGGATAATTTGTAGGAAAACAAAGAGAGAAATATAAATGAGAAGGGTCCAGCATTTGAAATGCAATATATAGGCCAGAGATGGAGTGGTGCTTGGCAGCAACAGCTATTAATGTGTCTAAATTGGAGCCCACTGCCTTAGTCCGAGGATAGGATCTTAAATGGAATACAATAGCTCAGGACAGTTGAAGGAATTTAAAAGAAAAAGATGGGGAGAAGTGGAAATGCTCTCTAAAGGAGGTGAATGAGGGCAGCTTGTCCTCCTCTAAGAGCACCTCCACTGTGGAATTCCTCAGTTGTTTGCAAAATGCCAGTGCAATGGGGTGGGACCCAATCTGGATATTAGGGTTATTAATTATAGGTTGCGTATAAGCTTTCATTCATAGGACTCCAAGGTAAGAACTAAGCTGGACATGGGCTTTAAGCAGCCAGAGCAATGGGATTAGTTTCTGAGGGGCCAGGAGCTGGGAAGGTTTAATAAAAAGGAAACTATGGAGTTGGAACCCCAACAGCCTACATAAATGTCACTCAGTTTGCAACCAGGAGGGAGTATAACCCACCAGGGCCTCACCATCAGAGTTCTTCCCCGAAAGGAGGTATTTACTGGAATGAAGGGCACAATAGTACAGAAAGAAATTTGGGAATCAGAGGTACCCCAACTTCTTCAAAATGGTTAATTTAATGTAGAACTGTCAAATTGCCCCTCACTGCCAAAGGAAATTTATAAGAATGTATTGAACCTGGAGAAACCAGGCTTTAGGGAGATAAATACACAACATGCAGAGTGGGTTACAAGATACAAGTGAGAATGTTCATTTTGAGGATGTTGATGAGTCCACAAAGGGTAAAAGGAAGAGCCAACCAATGATGCAAGTCTGACTTAATGGTGTGAAGAAGGGGCGACAAGTTATTTTTAAAGAGCTCCAAGGGCTATCTGGAAATCATATGCCAAGATATGTTAATATCCGAGATGCCCAGACCAACCCCATGTCCAGCACCTCCCGCTTACTCAATAAGTGATTTAGGGACAGCACCTTCAACTTATTTAAATTTAATTTATATGCCAAAATATCTGAAAACTTCTGGATTTCGGACAAAGCAGCGGGGTTCAAGACACAGAGCCCTCCACACAAAGAAAATGATCATCAGTGTAGGCTAATATTTTGTATCCAGCACCTCCCACCACAATCCCCTTTAAAGCAGGATTGTTGTGGAGTTGGCATATAAGGGGTTCAATATAAAGTATAAAAAGGAAATGGGATAGGGGCACCCCTGTCTTGTTCCCCACAGCAGTCAATTGGATCAGAAAGCACACCATTACACCAGATACGGGCTGTAGAAGCTTGATATAGAATTTAAATCCACTTAAGAAATTCTCCTGGAAACCCAAATTTCATGAGAGTGGCAAATAAATAGGGCCACAAGATCCGATCAAAGGTTTTTTCCATATCCAGGAAGACCAGGGCCACAGGGGTCCTGCCCTTCTTGGAAGTGGAAATCAGGTAGAGAAGCTTATGGAGGTGAACAGCAGACACACGACCCCTCATAAAACCAACCTGTTCAGCCCCAACCAGGCGGTCCCAAACTTGAAGAAACCTGTTAGCCAACACCTTAGCAAGGATCTTAAAATCAGAGTTAATCAAAGTTATAAAATGGGCATCAAAATATAAGCAATTTGATTGGGCAATACCTCTGTGATAATGTGTCTTACACACAGGAAAAAGGTTCAGCAGTGCCCAGTGGGCACTGATATTGGTAAAGCTGCCCACTCAGAATGTTCAGAAAAGCTAAAGCAGTCATTTTGTTTACATTTTAATGCCCATTTCATAAATTAAATTGATGCCACTCTCTGT
This sequence comes from Neoceratodus forsteri, assembly GCA_016271365.2. NCBI lineage: Eukaryota > Metazoa > Chordata > Ceratodontiformes > Ceratodontidae > Neoceratodus > Neoceratodus forsteri. The sequence continues at coordinate 309,051,552 of CM028134.1, read as the reverse complement.
GAAATTTTGATGCCCACTGCATGATTTAAAAAAAACAACACACGCTCCCACTAGCTCGCCCACTCACTGTACAGCTAAACATCCTACCTGCTGTCTGTCAATCCACCGACCCACTCGCTCGCTCGTGCTGTTGCTGTCTCTATAACACCGAGCAGGCAAGCACACCATACTTCACTCCCTTAGTGTCACACGGTTTGCAACAAGAAATTATGTTGCCTTTTTCTGAAAACCAATATAACCAGTGCCAAGAACAATAACTTAATCCAGCACTTACACAACACTTTCACTTTCAGTACTTCACTTCCACATCAGCATAACGGCTTTCAAAACCAGCGTGTTCTCCCTAGCAATGATTGGTGCCATAAGGTACACAAATAAAAGAAAAAAAAAAAAAAGACAGCATAATTTCTTGTTGGAAACTTTCTAAACTAAATGAAGTAGGAGTGCTGCTAGTTGGGGGGAGGGGTGCCATGACAACTACATCGCAGAAAAAAAATACAAGTAAGGATGCCTTAGCAGCTCAAAAGTCCTCAACTCAAAAAAAAAATAAGACAAACATGTAAGTTTTCCACTATTAAATACTATGCATTTTAGTTATCACATACATCTGTATTCTAGATAGCCATTTCATAAGCACAATAAGACACTCCAGGATGTGCATTAGACACTTTAACGCATGGCTAGGAGGCTGGACATACTTGGCCTGTGACCTCGTGCCTCACTACATCTCCTAGCCATGTGTTAAAGTGTCTAATGCACACCTTGTCATGTCTTATTGCTTACATACAGGACAGTAACTGCCTGGTAATGAGTCATCTTTGCCCAGTTTAAGGAGCAGAGTGATTCAGGCTTCTGTGGGGGAAAAGTTCAGAAAGGCTAAAGGCAAACAGATAATTGAACATCCTGGTCAAAAAAAGGGGGCAGCTCTCATAGCCTTCTTTATAGAAGTCATTTGAAAAGCCAACCGACCCTTAGGCCTTATCATGAGGGAGCTGCTGTATAACCTGAACCACCTCTGATAGAGAAATGGGGCATTTAAGCAATTCTTGTTGCTGAGCCATCAAACAGGGGAGAGCAATTTGACTTAAATATGCATCAATTTTCTCTGGCAGGGAAGGGTCAATTTGGTCTGTGGAGTATAAAGAACTGTAAAAGGTCCTTGAAAACTGCTGCTATGTCAAGAGGTTTGGTGACAAGGTCCAAAAGGGACCCAGCACATATGCCTTTAATGGTTTTGGAGGCCTCTAGATGGTGAAGACAAAGGGCCAATAATTTCCCAGCATGCTCTCTGGAGTCCAAGTAGCGAGTCCTAGTGGGAATAAGAGCTAGTTCGGCTTTTTCAGCAAGGAGGCTTGCATACTGGGCCCATAACAAATTTAACCTAAGCCAGTCTGATTCCTTGGTGTCCAGAGTAAACCGTGTTTCAAGGGCCTGAATCTCGCTAAGTAAGCTCTCCAGTCTAGCATTTTGGGATCTGTTTCGGATGATGGCCAAGCGGATACACTCCATCAATTACACACTTCACAGCTCCCCACAAAACATCTATGGAGGTCACAGTCCCTCCATTTTTTATTTTTTTTATTATAGCTGTTTGGTCCCCATTGCCTACTCCCACCAACTGGCAATGGGGACATATAGGTGTTTTTTGCAGGTTTTCTCCACTGACACCCCCCCCCAAGGCCCTGGCACATGGCCATGTGAGCATGTGGAGGCACGCTATGCACCCTGTGGGGCAAGCTCAGCCCCTTCTCCCCACCTCGAAGCAGTTGAGAGTTGATCTGCCAGACCCTGTCTCCCCCCCCATGGATGGCATGCCATGTAAGGACAGATGCATGATCGGAAATCACCAAAGTCTGTGTATTAATGCAGAGTAGGCCAGGAAGACTCTCTTCCTTAATCAAAAAGTGGTCAATTCTAGAATATGTATTATGTGGGAGAGAGTGAAAGTATATTGCCAGTCCATCGGGTGGAGGAGAAGCCAGGTATCGACTAAATCCAGCTCATCCATTAATTCCTGAAGTCCATGTTTGCCCAGGGAGAAACACTGCCTGATATTGCCTGATTTGACCAACTCTGTCTGAAGTGGGAGGTTCCAATCCCCATCCAATGAAATGACAGAATGAGTAAAGGGAGCCAAAAGGGGTGTAAGAGCCATACAAAAACTAGGGGAGTCCACATTAGGTCCATATATGGTACCCAACACGACTTCATGGGGACCCAACCATCAGTGTAAAAAAAGATAGCGTCCCTCAGAGTCCCAAATCTCATTTATCAGATCTCATTTATCATTTATCAAAAAGCAATACTGCGGGCAATAAGAATCGCAACCCCACCCCGTTTGCTACTACATCCCACCCCATAAGCCTGGCTCACTCATTCTCTCCTGAAGTAATGTGTTAACTCTCCCTTCAGGTGGTCTCCTTCAGAAAAATGACCCCAGCTCACAGTTGCTTTAAATGACAAAGGATCATATGCCACTTGTGCCTTTCCTGGGCCCCCTTAATATTCCATGTAACAAACTCTACAATACTACTCATATGGTATTATCCATAATTGGCTAGGGACTGACATAACTTCCCTAAAAGCATTAAAAAGCAATACACCGGAAATGCACTCCAGGACACCCCCCCCACACACAAAAACCCACATAAATGTAAATGCTGTCAGAACCAGTATAACAGACAAAACGAACACCAGATACCTAGTATAAGACCCCAGTCTCAGGGACCGTCCACCTGATCAACTATGGTCTACAACGATCTCCCACTGAAGAGCCACCTCCTCCCCCCACCCCACCTTCCCTGACTATAGCTTACAAAATTAAACATGTTAAGGGTAACATAAAAGATCCCCACCCAAAACAGGGGCACATTGAAGTCAGGGCCCTCCCCACATAGCAGCGAATACAGAACACCATTCAGGAAAAGACTCCCATAAAGAATAAATAGCCATTGAAGTAAAAAACAGAAAACAGAGAGGGCTGAAAAAAAATTAGTCAGGGAAAGATAGAACAGAAGCATCTCACAGCAGTTCCCTGTAAGCTCTAGATCTGTGACCCATACAGAGAAGAGGGAAAAAGTAACCTGTCTCTCATACCATTAGTTCATGTGTATAACCCGCAATTCCAAAACATGTAAGTGCAGGGAGTTGAAAATGAAGGGACCCCTTAACACTGCTCCAAGCCCACACAAATTACGTAAAATGACCAAACCCAAGGGGTCACCAAAAATATCATAGCACTAAAAATTATTATGAAAAAAGACAGGAAAAGTGAGTCCAATGTGCTGCCGAGAAGGAAGAGAGCCCAGACCCTCCCACCATAATCTGTCTTAATAGCAACCACTCCATCGATCTTGTCTACCCAAAATACTGATCGAGTAATCCAAAAGATACAAAAACAACCTAAATAAAAAGAGAAACAACAAATAAGTTAACCAAATGACAAACAAAGTAAATATTATGAGGAAGGGGGAGGAAGACTGTGAGACTAAAAAAGAGAATATACACCTGATCCAACCAACACAAGAACCAGAGAGAGAGAGAGAGAAAGAAAGAAAAAGGGGGGAGAGAGAGACCAGGCTCAATGAAAAAATATGATAAAGAGGAGTCCCCATCATACTAAATGCACTCTGATCACACCCATAGGAAAGAGAGGAAGCAGACAACCAATAGCTACAAAGTTCAAACAAGAACATGAAAAAGCTGTAGCTAAACTTTGACAGCACCAAGAAAAATAATGTCTTTTAAAGACAGTCGAATGCCATAAGAATGTTTAAGATTTAGGACGGTCCAAACAGGAAGATCAGCAGCCAGTAGCAGAACAACATCCAGGAGATCAACCATTGATGAAAAGGTCCAGGTACAACTTCATTATGCTGGGTTGGGCTTGCTCCACAGACTCAAAGGTTGTGGGGGTACCATTCGACCATACCCGAAGTGTGGTAGGGTAGAGCAGACGGAACTTGATGTGCATAGCCACAAGCTTGGAAGTCAAAGGATGAAATACTGCATGGCAGGACCGAACTACTGGGGGAAATCCTGAAAGATTCAGAAATGTTTCCCTTCCCAGGGCATTTCATGCAAAGACAGAACTTTTGTTAAGATATGCTGTTTGGCCAGAAAGTTAAGCAGTTTCACAATAATGTGGTGCGCAGTGCTTCACCTTCTGGCGGCATATGTCTCATCACACTGTGGGCACACTCCACTACATATACTGGGCCATTTGGGGATGGTCTTGCCAGCTTTTCAAACAACTTTTTCATAAATGAAAGACAGTTCAAGCACTCAGCCTGTTCTGGCAACCCCACTATGACCACAATATTTCGGCGGCTGCATCCCTCCAGATCCTCATTCTGCAGCTCAAACTTCACCACCTTGTGCTACAGAGATACAAGCTCAGGATCCACCCATTTATTCGAATCCTTAGTAGAGCTTACCAAACTTCCAGGCCTCTGACTCTCCTAGAGAGCTCCACAGTGGTAATTTTGATTGCTTTGATATCAGTTAAGGAAATTATAATGTCTCTTAAGGGAGCAAGCTCCTTCAGGAACTGGGCAACCATATGAACCTCCAAAGCTGAAGAAGTGCCTGTATTCCCAGAGGAGTCAGCCTTGGACAGCTTAGACCCATATACTGTCTCAGGAGTTTGTGGTGGTGAATGACTCCAGGGCTGGATCCATCAGCACATCCATAATCCAGGTAAGAGTGCACTTCAATATGATCATGGATGATTTGGAAATCAGGGGAAATACAGAGAAGGAGTTACTAGCTAAAATGACTGATTAAAACAAGAACATTGTGAGTCGAGGGTACAGAGCAGGAAGGGAAGCAACTGTCTTAGAGCAGAAGCATCATGTGACTCCACATTCCAGCATTCTATTTGTCTTTCTCACTGACATTTATAATAATTTTAAAGCTGTACATGCATGCCTCCAGGTGCCATTTTACTAATAGACAGTCACAGCTCTCCCCGACTCCCCTTCTGCCACCTACCCTGTCCCATATGCCCCTGTCATCCCAATGTCCACCCTGTCTCACAGGCACAAGCCACTTAAACCACCTCCTGGCTGGTCTAAGTGGTGCCTCTTGCTGCATCCATGGTGGGGCTTTTAAAATTCCAAAAAAGGGAATGTTGCAGCCCCATCATGGCACAAGCCCCCTTGTGACCTAGTGTACCAGGTTGTTTGGTGCAACCCTGGCGCAAGGGGGCTTTGGCACAGAAGCATCTGGATGTGACGCAGGCTGCAAAAGAAAATTGTGTTTGATGCAAGTTGTGATGCAAGTCATCTCTTTCGTCAAACTCTTTTGACACAAGTCCCTAGAGTCAGTCTAAGTGCATTTAAAATTGGGCCCCTAATGCTTTAAGAGCTCTCTGCCTCTGATGTGTGCAGGTGCAAACTGCTTGGCTTTTGCTTCTTTAACAATTGCGTGAGCTTCTCATCCGAGTTGTTGCTATTAAATGCAGTAGTGATGACTCCTGTTTTACTAGCTGAAGTTGTGCTCCATGCTGTCTGGCTTCACAACCCCAACATGCAGCTCTGCACAAATTGTACGGGGCACTCCATGTAAGCAAGTACACTGTGAATATTTGCTGTTAAAGTATATTGCAACCCTTTATTTAGAGCTTGCACCATTCCCAAAACCCTCCCATACAATTGTAGGTAAAGGGGGTTCACCCACTGCATTGTGGCATTAATCTGGTTGCCGTATATTAGAGCACCAGAAACATATTGCCTGCAATGAGCATGGCCCCACATTCTGCCAGCAACCCAGCTAAGGTGACAATGGACGGCAGGGAACAAAAGTTTTTTTTTTTGTGGGGGGCCTTGCCCCCCAATACCCCTTGATGTGGGGGGCTTTGTCTCTCACACTCCCATCACTAAATACTATCTCCTCTGGGTCCAGGTATGAATGGATCAGAGGAGAACAGTGTCAATGGCAAAAACACCATGAGTGCAGGGCACCGAGAAATCCAGCATATCCCTGTCACTCACAACATTTTCCCCTCGGCCTAATTGCAGCTCCCTAATTGTGCATAATGGTATACCGGTAAAGGGTACCCCTACAGAATAAATATAGTGTTTATCTTTACTTTGGTGGCTAAATACATTTTTGTAGAATTTAAAAGTATGTCAGAGACCAGGAAGTGTTTTGAACCATCTTACCTGATCAGAACATAAGTCTGCAGAGGACGTGCTGCACAATGGTGTCATAGCAGTGAGAGAGCTCAGTGTGTGAAAGTAAATGTACATGGAGTCCTTTGTTTATTTTATATATTTTTTTATTTATTTAAGTCTCAGAATTAACACCTTTGAGCCAGAGACAGTTTTACAAAGGCTCCACGTCATGGATAAGTAAATCAAAAACAAATGGAAAATTACGTGGTATAGTAGACTGAATGGTTACAATAAACAATTACATAAACAAACAATGAGAGCTATAAAAAGTGCCAAAGGTGATTGCAAAGGTTACAGGCAATAATATTTATAACTGCAGTCAGAAGGATGACGTTGTCCAAATGGTGTCAAGATATACCTAACAGGAAAGTATATCTGTAGGATCCAGTTAGCAGAAGTAATAGTATGCAGTCAGAGGGACGTTGTATGTAGGCAGGGTAAGGAAAGCACTATCGTTGGATAGGTCATGTCAGACTGAGGAGGGGGAGACTGTGGGTAGGTCAAAGCAGGCAGAGGGGGAAGGTGGAAACAGGAGAAGAATTAGTATGGTTGAGTTGACACGATGCAGGGGTAGTAAGTTGAAGGCAAGAGGGAGGGGATTAGATCGGTCCAGGGGGACAGGGTATTGTCACATCAGATTATGGGGGGCAGTCACAACAACTAAGTTTGAAAAGGTGAACCTGAAATTTGCTTTTGAATAGTTCAAACTTAGGTTCGGTCAGGATGCTAAGGGAAGGCTGTACAGCCCGATGGGCGCTCGAAGCATGAAAGCCCTCTGGGCTTGCACAGTATGGCAGAAGGGAACATGAAAGGTAGGATAGGTAGTGCTACATGTGCGATGAGGAATTTTGTTAGCCCTAGTGAGGAGCTGCTGAGCAGAGGGGGGGATTTCCCAAGGCTGATCTTTTTCACTAACAGGCAGATTTCATAGGAGGTCCTTCCATGAAGGTTTAACCAGTTTGTTAGAGCATAAAAGTCACAGGTATGGGCGTAGTTATGTGCCCCAGTGACCAGTCAGCATGCTTTGTTCAGAGCAACACTAATCCTTGTAAGAGTGGTGTCAGTAGAGGAGCCATAAATTATAAGACTGTAGTTGATAATTGAAAGGATAGAACTGGTGTCAGCAAGGTGGAGAGCCTCTTGGGTCAAATTGAATCTGTGTCTATGTAAGAGCCCTATTCTCATGTTAACCTCTTTAGAGATAGTATTCACATGCTCATTGTATGACAACTTACTATCTAAAGTTATGCCTAGGTATTTGACACTGTGAACTTGTTCAAGGGGCATACAGAGATTATTTGTGATGTTTAGTTGGGCATATTTATATTTGTTGTGGGGGCAGTAAAGAGCATACCTTTTGTTTTTTTTATAATTCATAATTAATCTTTGTTCAGCTAACCAGGCCTCAACTGCCATGAAACATTGTTGCAAGCTACTGGCAAGGGGAAGTGGATCGGACTGACTAATGAAAAGCAAGGCGTCATCCACCTATAGAAGCAAGTTGGTAGAGCATACTTAGAAAAGGGTATTCAGGAAGAGGCTAAATAGGATGGGACCCAGGATTGATCCTTGAGGAACTCCTGAGTGAACAGGTGGACTGATTGATAGCGTGTCTTTTATTTTTCCAGATGTCCAAGATTTACCACATATGTTTACTTCATGCTGTTAAATTATATTTAACTTATACATCATAGTCTAATGCACAAGTTAAATATCACTTAACAACATGAAGTAAACATATATGGTAAATCTTGGACATTAAACAAAGGGCTCCATTTACCTTTACTATTACATACAGAGTTCTCTCACTGCTATGACATCATCATGTAGGACATTTGCTGAAGTCTTGTGGTCTGATCAGGTGGGATGCTTCAACACACTTCCTGATCTTGGACATACTATTAAATGCTACGAAATGTATACAGGCACCAAAGCAAAGGTAAACTTCATATTTATTCTGTAGGGGTTCCCTTTATCTACAATCACAGGGGTGGGTTTTATGAACAATGCAAGCCCTAAATAAGGGGCTGAGGTATAATTTAAAGAACTGCAACCTTCCTGGGTTTTTACAGCCTGTATATAAAATTTTTAAACAACAGTTAAAGAAACATTTTTGTAATCAACTGCAATGTAATTGTTATTAACAATTTTTATTTATTAAGACTAAGTTTATGTATTTGTAACCAATTTAGTCTATTTACCTGTAACATCTTGACTGTTAGTAACACGGCCCTGGGTCATGCATGAATAAGGGACTTGGCTCATTGTACTTACCTGGTCAACAAAAGTTAAATAAATAAAATAAATAAACTCCAGTGAGTTAGTGTGTGTGTTCTGGGAGATGGCTGTTTCTGCCCTCATCATGGTGATTGTACAAACTTAAGCTTTCCTGTGCTATTCTAAAGTCTGATGGCTCAACTATAGGGGTGCACAAGCTGTTTCCCGAAGGCCAGAGTGGTTATGTGCAGACCAGGGCAAAAACATCTGGCTGAATGTTGCAAACCTGTATCATGGCAATAAAGGTTTTAGAAAGCCAAAGGACTGTGATCCAAAACTTGCAATCATGTTTTACTAGTTGCGATTGTGCTCCATAATAGTCAGCTTCAGAACCTTAACATGCAGCTGTGCACAAATCATCAGGGACCTGCATAAGCAAGAACATTGTGAATATTTTTACTGTTAAAGAACTGCAGTGGGTTTAGAATATGTTTTGGGAGACGACTGTTTACAGTGGTTGAAGGGCACAGTACATTTAAAAGTATTCAGGAAAAATAGCATTGCAAGGCTTTAGACTGATTGTGGGGGGGAGAGACAGCAAGAGAGTGACTGCTAGTTGGTGCTCCATGACCTGGCTAACAGACACATGTCCCAGCAAAGCAAAATTCCCCTCTCCCAGTCACCCTGGCAGCTACTGCAGTAATGGGGTCTCTCCAGTCAGCAGCTCACACGGCACTGCTTCAGTAGCTTGTAAAGCCTGGATCTATCATTGACGGGCATGATGGACAGTAAGGTCACACGTTGTGCTCACCCGCTCCACGATCAGTACCTTTGTTCACCCCAACTGCCACAGTCTGCAGCACCCAGCCTTGGCACTCAGACTCAGTTCAACACCAAGGAATGGCCCAGCCAAATTGGAACCAGAAGTGAGCATAGAGCAAGAAAATAGTGCGGTGTGTGGAAGAGACAAAGGAACAGCACTGTGGTCAATGGAGAGAATGCAGAGGAGAATAGAGAGTTGTGGTTCAATTCCATTCAAACCACTCAGTGGAAGGAGAAAGCATAGGTATCCAGTCACATGCTTCCAGAGACCCCCTTTCTCTGCTAATCACAATACATCAGCATAGCTCTCAGCTATGTAGCCATATGAAATGGGCAGACCGAGTGGGCCAAGTGGTCTTAATCTGCCATCAAATTCTGTGTTTCTATGCAGCTTTGTTATCATTCTGTACTCATGTCAGCACCGAACGATAAGGTATGAAGTAGGACTTGAAAATTAATAAGATCTGTAAACATTCAGTTGCTATATCACACCTGAGTATTGCAGACATTTTTGTAACACATTTTTTGTATATTTTTCTGAAATATGTATTATAATGGATAAATTATACCCAGATATGCATAACTAAGAGTATAAAGCCATATGGGGTTCTTCTGATGGCAAATATAAATTCTCTCAGCTGAAAAAGCATTGTGGTTTACGCACATCACCCGGACCCCTCAATAGCTTAAGACCCTTATTATGTATAGTTGGCATATATTTATCACTTATAGCACTGCTGTTTACAGAAGACTGGGTTTCTGCACTGGTTATATCTCATTGTCATCAGTGTCATCTGACATAGTCTCACCAGGACACTTTTTTGTTAGACTTTCTCTACTCTCTGGCATGGTAACAGTAGCAGCAGTTCTGAGAGTTTACAGGAAAATAAACACAGAAAATCAGTGGTACATGTATCTATATATTATAGGGGAATAGTTGCGTCCCTATAGTTAGGGTTCGGATTTTTAAGGATAAACCCCAATTTTTACACTTTAACTTTGCAACCATGCAACAGATTTGCATGACATTTTGCATGTGTGGTTTTGTGGGGTAGCTCTGTGGATGTCTCAACATTTGTTCCAATTAGATGTGCAGATTCCGAGTTCTGGATAGTGCAAAAAAATGAAATTTGGGGTATTTTTGCTGTTTTTTGGCTGTTTTTTTTTAACTTGCTTAGCACCCCAGACAGTTTGGAATTCTGATCTGAGATTTTCAGGAGAGAAAGTGGCTGTCCCACAGATGTGCCTTTTGCTGGTTTGGTGAAAAAATATTGATCCATTCCAATGTTATTTAATTTTGAAATTTTGGTTCTGAGCATACTCATTAACCACTTCAAGATAGCTATATGAAACGAAAAAAGAATCATTTTTTAGGAGGGAAAAATCCTTTTTCATTTGCCACCATCTTGTTTTCTATTTTTTGCTAAAAAAAAAATGTTCAGGACCCACAAAAATGACATCCTGCTTTTAGACCAAGACATCTACCTTGCTCATCAGGACTATGTGAAGTGGATTCTGCTGCACTTAACTGTGAGAGAAATAACCTGGACATTTTTTTTTTAATTTAAATCCCTTTTCATGACTCGCTTCCAGTACAAAAAATGTCATATGAATGAAAATATCATAGAAAAATGTTCTTTTTAATCATCATTCCAATATTTATGTAATCTTTCCCTGGTATCTAGTGGTGCCCCTGATCACCATCCCCCTAATTATTTAATTGTTCCCTGGTGTCTAGTGCCACCCTTCAATTGCTGTCTCCATTAATATTTAATCATTCCCTGCTATCTAGTAGTCCCAAACACACTGATAACCATCCTTGTAATTATGAAATATATTCCTGGTGTCTAGTGGAACCTTCCTACTCCTCCAATCACCATCCCCAAAATATTTAATATTTTCTTAGTGTCTAGTGACATCCCCCACACTCCAGTCCTCATCCCTGTAAGTATTTAATTTTTTCCTGGTGTCTAGTAGCACCACTGACCCTCTGATGCTGTCCTTCTAATGACTGTATATTTCCCTGGTGTCCAGTGGCACCCCTACCCTCTGTTTGCCGTCCCTGTTCAGATTACTTAATTCCCCAGTGTCTAGTGGCACCCCCTTCCCTCCAGTCACCATCTTTTCTGAAATAAAGAAAAAGGTCCCACAATGTAGTTTTTTCCTTAAAACCTGTACAAAATAAAATAGTCCCTCACCGATCTGACCCCACCACCCCACACTCCCCACACCCCCTCACTGATCTAAACAGGTTCCAGGGTGAACATCCACTCTCCAATGGAAGACACATTTTGCTGCTGGTAATGCCGACTGCTATATGAGAAAGCAATGTAAGTGCTGTTCAATGTATTTCAGAGAGTTTTCAACTTTGATGCACAACTATGCCATTTTTGCATTTGTTTACACCAAACTTGGAACATGGTCTTTTTGGGATCCCACTTCATGAACAATGGTAATGGGATTAGGCAAATCCCATCTGAAAGGCAATTTTATGGTGGCTTAGCAAAATCACTTTGGGGCAGGATTTGAACATTTTCACTGCTGTTGTTCATGAGGTTGGGTCATAAGAAGACTATGTTGAAATTCTGGGGTCAAAAAATATAAAAATGGCAAAGTTATGAGCAAATTTTGCTAAGCTTGCTCATAACTTTGGAAATGTTAATATTTTGACCCCAAATTTTCAGCATAACTTTTATTTTACATCACCTCATGAATCTGAAAGCTGTTATTTTTCAAGTCCTGCCCAAACTGTCTTTTCACACCTGTGGAGTGGAATGACATTACAGTGGTGCAGAGTCACATTTTGGCAGGGATTTGAACATTTTCAGTATCAGGTACACGACGTGGGGTAATAGAAAGGCTATGCTGACAATTGTGTTGCTATTGTCCTACAAATGAAAACACAGGGCCTCTGCCCTGTTTTTAAACAGCAATATACATATATGCATCTATGGATGGATGGGAGAGAAGGACCCAGAGGTCCCTGCGCTTCCACAGACAAATAAGGACACAAATTACACTATATTAAAAAGTAAGGAAATTCTTTGCAAAAAACTATGTTAATGCATCAGTTAGGGTTCAAGATAAAGTGATAAAAGTAGGGAAATGTGATGTTAGGGTTTCCAACCCTAACATCCTTGCCTCACCACTGCAGTGAAGAAGTGGTGGAGTCTTCCTTGGGGATGTTAACCCTAACACTCACTCCATTCTATGCACTCATGAAACATACAAACCTGCCTCCATCACATCTCAGCTTTTCTGTTACTGCAATGGGGTGAGTGTCAGGGTTGACAACCCCAAGGAAGATTCCACCCCTCATTTGTTTCAGGAGTGGGGCAGGGGTGTTAGGGTTGAAAGCTAACATCACATCTCCCTACTTTTCTTACTTTATCCTGAACCATAACTGATACAGCAATACAGATTTTTGCAAAGAATATATGCAGTATATATGTATACACATATGTAAACATACACATATATAAACAAATTGACAAAATACAGACATGCAGGAACAATCCACATTGTTATTATACAAGCTGTTCTCTTTGATTTGCATTTAAAACTAGATACCATAAAGTGCAGTGCATGATTTGGCTTTTTCAGGTAACATGCACCTTACTCATCAAACTGCATCCCAAGTAACTAAATTTGCCTTGTTTGTGTTACTGTTTGGTCATTCGCAGTTGTAGATATGGGGATGGCCACGTACAGCAACACAGGTTAGATACATAGTCCTAGCTGAGCTGAGCAATGCAAACAGCAAGTGCAGATATGCATACACAAACTATGGAAGATGCGTCTTTACATTTCCCTAGGGTTCCTGCTGCTGCCAGGGTAAAGAGGATCAGGGGACAGTACAACAGCAACGTGCTCCCAGATGCTGTCATGCACACCATGACAGTCTCAAAAATTCTTGGTGATAGGATCATGAGTTCAGTCCATTAATATAAAGAACAAGCTTCAGTTTTAGAGTAGGGCAGCATTCATCGTCTCTTGACTGGAAAAGGACAATTATCAGTTTTCAGTAAATGCAACATCCTCGTAGGAGACAAAAAATGCCTCTGTTTCCCCTGATTAGCTAACCTTGCTGAATCGTCCTTTACTTGTAACAACTTTATTTTTCTGAGAACATGTTTCTTTCTGTTTCTTCTAACAGCACTTCACAAATTCAGGCAAAGATTGGTTTTGCTAAACTAAAGCAGGATGAATAATTCACGTTAGACTTTGATGTTCTTTTAATGAAATCTTAAAGATGCCCTAGCCTGATCTTCTAAATGAAATGTGATTTTTTGTTTACTTTTTCAAAATATACAGTATACTGCTGTAATAAAGTTGTCTCTCAAAGACATTTAGCAAGATTCTGCTGCTGATTTTCTGATTGAGCAAGCTATTTTTTATCATGTTTTGGCATAATGAAAGGTTGGAAAGCAGCAAACATCCAAAAGACGAACTGCTGTTTAGTAGTCTCCCAGTACCCGGCAGCCTTTTTCATATCACAGTAGTCCACCTTTCAAGTTCCTATTATCTCAGCACTGAAAAAAAATTAAGATGGGGGAGGGTTTCACAGAAAAATAGACAGGGATGCAACAGACACAGAAGTTATCCAGTCATGCTGGGATGTTGTGACAGGGGAGGTCATACATTGTGCTCATCTGCTCATCTGCTCTATGAGCAGTACCTCTGTCCACCCCAACTTCCACAGACTGCAGCACCCACCCAATTTGACACTGAGAAAGGGCCCAGCCACATTTGTACCAGAAGTGAGTGTGTAGCAAGAAAATAGTGCAGTGGCAGGGAGGGAGACAAATTAACAGCATTGTGGTCAATGGAGAGGACACAGAGGAGAATGGGAAGATGTGCTTCAGCTCTATTTGAAGCTATCTGTGGAAGGAGACAGTCTAGGTATCCAGTCATGTGCTTCCAGAGCCCCCTTTCTTTACTAAATAATCACAATATGCCAGCATAGCTCTCTGCTATATATAATAATATAAATTAAACATGGGAAGGGGTGGGTAATCTGCTAGGGAAGGTGGAGAAGAAGCAGTACTGAGGTGGGTATCCCAGTCCACTAGATAGATTAGATAGATAGATAGATAGATAGATAGATAGATAGATAGATAGATAGATAGATATAAAGACAGACAGACAGACAGATATAGATAACTGATAAAGAAACAGAGAGATAAAGACCGAGACAGACACAGAAACAGTGACAATTAAAGAAGGGGATTCCTGGCTCACTGCCTCAACTGAAACTGGCAGCAAGACTGCAGCTGCAGCATCAGAATTCAAGAATGTTCTCCTATTCTCATAATGAGAAAGCAAGTGAATGGCTCCTTTCTCTAAGCTGGGCACCCAGGCTTTTCGGGTGTCCAGAAATGTTATTTCCAAGGCAATTTTCATAAAACAAATACCAGAACTTATTTAAATATGTCCCTTTACCTAGGATTAGGTGTTTGTGTTTTGAAAATATATCACTTTTATGTATTTTCAGAGTTTGTAAGTTAAAAAAAACAAGATGGCAGCCCTAATGATAGGTATTTTTCCCACACAAGTAAATCATGAAAATAAGCTCTCCGGATCTTTTTTTTTGTTTGTTACCATTTACATTTGTCAGTTATCCCAAAAATCCTTATAATTCCGGAACTGCATAATATTTTTCAAGGCATCGGGTGTGCTTTTGGAGCTTCTGAGAGAGATCAGTGTGGGTGAGAAAGGAAGGGGCATAAGCAGAAAATATAAAAAGCATGCTTGCACTTTTCTTTTTATTTAATCAGACATATATATGACAATACAGGACAGGACATAGTAGGGGATCTGCTCAGACAACTACAATAATTATGCTACCACTCAAGTTGCCATTCATGTCAGTATTGAAACTTGCCAAAAAAAGTTGTTCCATTGCCTACTTGCTGATCAAGCACGTATGTATTTCTGTCTTTATTTATTTTACAGTAGAGTTTTAAACGATCACTATTATTAAAATATATATAGTATGTACAATGGACTGACTCAGAATATGCCATTTATTTTCATGGCTGAGGGAGCAGGACAAAAACACATGCATGGGAGGACAACAAGTGTGTTACAGTGTGTGTGTAAGTCCTGCCCCTTCATAGGTGAAGAAAAGTGCCATATTCTGAATCAGGACATTGCATGTCAAAATTATACAATATATTTTAAATTGTAAATATTTTAAAACAGTTCTTTTGAAGATTTACTGGTTCTTGGTAGGCAAAGTGTGGGTTGGGGAACCACTAGGATCCAGTGACATAACACCATATGATTTGAACTGGCCCTCTGCACTGCTATACCCTCAACAAATGCTGAAGTTCTGGATTTCAAGAGAACAGACATTAACCAGATAAGGGAATTAGTCTGCGGTAGGATAGTTGGGGTTGAAGGATTCAGAGGTATGGAAGGAATGTGGGTGGAAATTAACTCTCTGAGCCCTAGGCGGTGATTTTGAATAAGGTTAAGCATAGAACATTTCAACTCACATGTGAGTTCTGGGGCTGATTTATGGGGCAACAAAGTCAAGCTTCAGGATGGTCACGAAGAGAAACAGGTATAATTGACCAATATGATTCTCTAAGAAGGTCAGAAAGGTGGTGAGTGGCAAGAAAAAGGCCTTCATCAGATAGTATGAGAAGCAGGGAGGTAAAGGATGGTGTGATTATCAGCTGAAATCAAGGGAAGCCAAAAGGGTAGTCAGGGATGCAAAATCAGACACAGTTCATATTGCAAAGTGGTGTAAAAAACAGTTTTTCAGATATATTAAGGAACAAAGAAAGATGCAGGAGTAATTGTTAGGCTGATAGGGTCAGGGTAATAGAGAAGAACATGTAGAAAGCAGTCATCCTCAATTACTCCTTCTGCTCAGTTTTCACAGTGGAGGACAGTGTGCTTTCCTGGAAAGTGGCATAAAGTCTGTTGATAGTGGGATCCCACAAATGAAGCAGATGATATTTAAAAATGAAAGGGTCAGAAAAGGACTTGCAGCCCAGAATGTAGATAACACCCAAGGGTGCACAGGGAACTGGCATCAGAACTGGATGAACCCCTGGCAGGGCTATTCAATAGCTCAATAGCTCAATTCAATCAGGGTGGTTCTGAAAGACTGAGTGATTTCAGATGTAGTTCTGCTTCATAAACATGGAAATAAGGAGCAACTGAGTGACAACAGGCTTGTCAGTCTTACCTGTGTTGTGGGTAAACTGTTGGCAACACTCGTCCAAGAGGACCTATTAGACTAACTGGAGAGTAAAGGATTCCAGAGTAATAAGTAAACAATACTATCCAACAGGATGGGCATTATTGGAAAATACCAGACTGCCCAGGGGCGTAATGAGGCCCAACGCCGCAGGCAGAGGGCCTTTTAGCCACTGGAAGGTCCAGTATTTCCCAATAATGCCCACCCTGAAGGGTATTATTGTGCTTAGAAAATAGGCATGTCAGTAAATTTTATTGAATCTGTAAAATAAATACAGTAAATTACTGTGAAATAAAATAATACAGGTATTACACATCAATATATTGGTAAAGTAGTGCATATGCTGTTCTTGTTGATGTTACTCCTCCCTGCAGCATTCTGGTGGATTAATGCCCCACCCCCCAATCAAAGGCACACATAAACAGGCACTGCTTCGGCAGTGTTATGTGAAAATGATTTGTAGTACTTGAAAGGAAGTTCGTTTTTAGTTTTCGGTGCATGTTTTTTTTTTTTTTCAGTCCAAAATTCTGCATGTACGGTGCGCAATGTTTGTCCGCGATGTACGAGGACTAAGAACGTCTCAGCATGAGAAAGGAGTGACGTACCATATGAAGAAGGAGCGCGATGTGCCACAAAAGAAAATGTTTCTTTCACATTTGTTTAAATAGTGACGTAGAAAAGGTTTCTTTTGAATTTGTTTAAATAATGACGCAAGTGATAGGCTGTGGCATTGTGGGGGACTTTTGCTGACTCAGTAGTATGTCTTTGTTTCCTGTCAGCAGAGGACTGACAGATCACAGTCGAGTTAGCAGGGTAGGGTGTGACACTGCAGTCGGGATAGTGGTTCCGATGTGTTACACTTCTAAGTGGAGAATAAGTGAAGTGTGTGGGTCTTTTTTGATTTCTTTTTTAAAGACGGAGCAACGGGAAGTACATATAGTTTGCTTTTGGTTGGGGAGAGCAGTGACTATCTCTAAGCGAGAGAAAAAAGATGGCGGGTTTTTTAAATTTCTTTCACAGCATTCAGCCAATTAAAAAGCAGGTTGGGCAACACTATGAAAGCTGCTCAGTGAGGGGCCACTTGGACTGGCTCTTATTTTTAGCTGGGCATTTATTGGAAAATAAATGCCCAGCTTGGAGCCTGTCTCACCCAATCAGAGTTGAGTATCGATTCTTGCCATTTTCTAAACAGCACTGGATCATGTCGGGGAGGTCTTCACAGACCAACCTGATACTATTCTATGACTGGATGACTCAGTTGGTAAATAAGAGAAAACCAGTAGACTTACACTACTTTGATCTCAGCATGGCATTTGACTTTGTGCCACATTGAAAGTTGATGAAGAAGCTAAAGGATCTAGGTGTGTTGAAAGACACAGATGGGTGGGTATTTAGTTAGGGAGGAGACAGCAGAGGGTGGTGGTAAACACAGTTAAATCTGGGGAGAAGAGGTCACAAGTCTGGTGTCACAGGGTCCAATCCTAGGTCCAGTACTTTTCAATCTGTTCATTAGCAACATAAAAGGAGTTCAGTGCAACATGGGTCACTTCACAGATGACACTAAGCTGTGTGATAGGGTAAACACTGAGAATAGGGTACGAGAGTTGCACAGGGGCTGCAAAGGTTGGAGAAGTGGTCCAAGGTTTGACAGTTGATGTTTAACACCAAACAGTGCAAGGTAATGCATATTAAGAATAGGAAACCCAGGACAGGATATTGGATGGGAAGGGGTTAAGCTGAACACTACTACTACTACTACTAAGTAAATAGACCAAGAAATCATCATAAGGGACTCCCTTAAACAATCTAGCTAATGTAACAAAGCCTATAACAGGGCAGCTAGGATGCTGGGATGTATTAGGAGGGGATTTGATAGCAGGAAAAAGGAGGCATTTCTACCTCTCTCTACAGATGAGTGGTTAGGCCAGACATGGAGTATTGTGCCCAGTTCTGTAGCCCTCAGTTGACAAAAGACAGGAACAAGTTGGAGATGAAGCAGTAAAGGGTAACAAAAATAATTCATGGCCTACAGGACATATCCTACAGGACCAGGTTAGGGTGCTGAACATGTACTTGCTGAGGGCCAGCAGGGAGAGGGGCAATATGATAGGGACATTCAAGTTCCTGAAAGGAATGAACAAGAAAAACTGTGAGGAACTATTCAACAAGGCTAGTGAATCTAGAACACTGGGACATTGGTGGAAGCTGGGGGGAAGGAAATTCAGAGACATGTGAGAGCGTTCATTTTCACAGAGAGTGTGGTTGAGCTGTGGAACAGTTTTTTTTTTATTTACTGTACTTTATCTCCCACACAATTGACCAGCCCCCATTAACCACTCTTTTCCACATCCCTCTCACCTGCTATCCCTGGGGCTTACATCCATTCTGACAGTGCTCCATGGTTTGCCTCCTGTAGAAGAGCTTTTCAGCTTCCCCAGGTATGGGAGGAGTTTAGGTCGAATGTTTGGTTGGCAGTCTAGTAAGTAGTGCAGGACCAGTGAGGAGTGAGACAGTGTCATCATGGGGCTGAGGGCTCCATTTTTCTATTTTGTCCCTCCTGGGCACCTCATGGGTGAGGACTGAAGTGGATGTTGCATACAGGCATTCCAATATCTTCAGTGGGGCGGCACCGGACCACCCATCATGGCTCTGCTTGCACTGTCCCCATGGTCACCCGGGCGGCAGTGTTCCAGCAAAACTCACAGATTCTCCTCCCCCCAGCTGGCCCTCAATGACTCAAGCTCAAGTTTTAGCCCAGGTCACCAATGTCACAAGCAGTAGCACTAGCTGTGGAACAGTCTATTGGCTCATATGGTGGGTACCAAGAACATTACCATCTTCAAACATGGTTGGAAAAGAGTGAAGTGCTTATAAGTCAGCTGGGAGGGTAGCAGCAAGGCAGGGAACATGGGGGTGGGAAGGGTAAGCATAAACCACTTATAGATATGAGGTCTCAGTAGTTGGATAGGGTATTGGGGCAAAATTGATATAGTGGTCTTTTTCTGCCATCAACTTCTATTTTTCTATTTTTCCATTTGATTTCACTGTGTTTTGAGTGTCGCATGGGCCACTGTGATGTCATCAGGCATTGTGTAAGCTGCTGTCTCCTATTGTAATAGGGTTTCTTTGTGGCATATATAAAGAAGACATACAGTAATTGCTGATGATGCATCCAACATTGACATAAATAATTTATCTTCATTTGAAATTCATCAGTGGCTAAAACAAATAATTTATCTGGAAGGTCTGACTCTTACCTACATTATATAAACAGTATTTTATTATTATACTGAGCAGCATTATTATACCGAAACTTTAATGTTATATGCTATCAATCAGACAAATAAGTGTCTAACCCCTTCTGCTGTCTCTTCTTCCATTACTACAGTCAGTATTACAACAAGCAGAAAAATATTGTATTTCACCAGTGCCTTCTAAGTGTTTCCACTGCCACATGTCTGAGTACAGTTTTTGTAGCTGCTACTGCAACTCTGTTAAGATTCATTGGACTGTCATGTCCCACTTCCTCCCCACTCTGCTAAATAACTACACTACACTTCTATTGGTAGTTAAATGGTCAAAGCCATTAGGCTTATTGTTAACTCTGTTTTGTGTCATGCTGTTCAGAGTGACATGCACAGCTGGAATTCTCTTCCCTGGTTTTGCAACCCCTTTCCAAGAGGAAGGTGCTTATTATTTGGGGGTGATCCAGAACCCCACCCATCTCAAGCCAACCTGCTCACTAAAGGGTTTGTGGCAAAGCCTGCAGGATACTTCCTCCAGTAGTGAGGGGGAGTCTATTAGCCAATAGGATATCATCTCACCCCATCTGGCAGAGCTCTTCTCCTCAACAGCAATCCTAATGGAGGATGTCAAGACTCATCTGGACAAGGCATGCATCTGCCGGCCCCACCCCCATTCTGACTAAGAGGTGTTGGTCCTGGCTAGTCACAGGTATCCTCTCCTTTCCTGTTACCATTACTATTTCCAAAGTATTCAAAGCCACTGCCTAACAGACCTTTCCTTCCTGCAGGCATGCACACTAACCATTCCCTCACTCTGTCCCAAATGGCTAGGCTGAACTGGTCACATCATGTCTGCGAGGTGTACCCGATCAGTGGCATACAGCCCTTGCTCAGAAACCAAAACAGGACTGTGTTTTATCACCCTCCTCTTTATTGTCCTCATAAATGTTCCATTCTCAGTATTAATCTGCTATTGAACTTTGTCCATAGCATTGTGGTCTGGTGCATGCCTCCATGTTAACCTCTGGAACATATGTGACCACATCAATGATGTGCTGGGCCACCTCTGTTGCAGGAGCCATGTCCTCCTTTATGGCACTCAGAAAGTTGATCAAGGTTCCAAGATTGTTATCACCCAGGTGAATCATTAACAAGTCCAGAAGTCCTTTCTTTTCCTCCTTTGCTTCAAGCCTGGGGAGTAAATCCTCCATTACATCTACTGCTAGTCACACCATCTGATTTCTGCTGCCTCTGACCTCAGGAACAGGTCCCTGCCTCCTAGCTACTGTCTAGCCCTTTATTCCAACCAGTACACATAACAGCCCTTACATATCTAATCTTTTGGAGCCACGTGCTAGGGACCATCTAGGTGAAAGAGAAAAAAGGCATAGGTTATTATAGGTGTAGCTTAACATATCTGCTGAAGGCCTACAATTTTCACCACCCTAATTACTGAATATGGCATCCATTGTGCCTTTATGATTATAGCTGCACCTATTAATAATGAATGTGTCCTGTGTTCTGTCAGTGTGAGCCCCTTCAGCTTCAGAGTCCTTTTGAGTATATGACAGAACTGGCACCATGTATGAGGAGAGCTATCCTCATGCCTGAAGAAAATGCATCTCCCCTGGCTGTCCCAGCTTCTGTATAATCTGAGACTCCCTGCTTTACTGGCAAGCTGGTCCCCACCTGGACTTGAATCTTACACAAATAACCCTTGCCTACCTGGTCTGTCTTATTCTTGCCCAGGCAAATAAACACCTCCTCTTTGGTAACCGCTTTGCAACTCTGTGCAATCCAGGCATTTACATTGCAGACATTGCCTTGGGCAACAGTTCTGAAATCCTGAAGGGCTCACAGAGGACAATCAGAATGGCTGTATTAATCAAAAGGACCCCAGAGGTTAACCAACACACTATTTTGATTGTTGCCCAGACTGCCTTTAACAGGATTGAACTCAGCGGGTGCCTTGCATCGTCTACTTCTGAGCTCATAGTTTCCAGACATTCAATATCTTTAGAACCCTAAAACCTTGCAAAGCCTCCCCAATCCCTAATGCTTTCAAAAACAAGACTATCCCCACCAAATGGTGTCCCGCCTCCCTTAGGGTCATACTTTTGTGCACTGTAGCCACAATTTATTAGCAAAGCTGGCACTCTGGAATCAGCCAGTGCTTTCAGCCCTGACCAGAAGAAAGTGTTCCATTCCTCTGTGATATGTTCATCTCATGTTTTCATGCTTGATACAACTGAATTATTAGTCAGCTGCCAGATACCAGGATCACCAGATCCCAAAAGTACTTTGGTACCCAGTGTTGCTGTTCCTTTATCATTGGCTGCAAGGCTGTGAACTTCTGGTATTGTTAAAATGAGATGAGGCATCAGCAATCCCACTGTCAACACCCATGACATATTAAGCCTTAAAGTGTTTATTCAACAAGAATTTGAACATGAATATACTAGTTAAGTCACCTATCAGGTTCTATGACACTAACTGCCCATTAATGGAGTGTACCACTCCAATGTCATCTGTCCTTAATACTACCCTCTTGTTCCTATGCCTGATGCCCCAAATGGCCAGCACCACCACTTTTAGAAACAATTTCAATATGGTAGTGCTCCTGGAAATTACAGCGTGTAATCCATTTTTGCAGCCAGGCTTTAGCATCCCAGGACCTGCATAGTAAGCTCTAAAGCCTTGTCCCCAGAAGTGTCTGTATGTGACTCTATGCTCATGCTGAGTATCAACTTGGCCCACACTGCAACCCTGTTTTAATATCTCAAGAACATGAGCAAGAGAACAAGATCCTCTCTCATGGCCTCTGTGACCCTGATTCAGTGGTGAGGCTTTAGTGCTCTGCCCTGCCTTAGCCAAATGCTGCACAAACATCAACCCCATTGGAGTAACTTGGGATGCAAAATGTATGAGCTGATCCAGCCATAGCAGTTGCATAAGGGTAACCTTACCGGTTCCTACCACAACCTTCATTATCTACCTCAGGGTAATCACCTTATCCTGTGGTAGCCGGAACTCTGCTTTCACAGGGTCAGTCTCAATGGCCAAGTATAAGATTGTCATCTGGGGCCCTCAGGGGACCTTAAACACCTCTTGAAATGTACCTAAGAGCTTGATGCAACTATCCAAACCAGCCAACCCCATGAACAAAAAGTCAACCAAATAATTGGCTACCCCTTGTTCACCCAATCCCTGTGAGACCACCCAGTGCTAGAATGAGCTGAACTCCTCAGATTTGTTACATATCACCAAACCCTTAGGCATGCAACTGTCAAAATAGTATCATCTTTCAAATTTCATGCCCAGAAGCTCCTTCGTGTGACGTAGTAGTAGGCTAAAGGCCAACTTAATGTTTGCTTTCACCAAGGGTGCCCTCAAGTCACAGTCTCTAACTCTAATAATTGTTTCATCCAGGGATGTATATGAGACTGGTATAGGTTTAGGATCAATGAGCTCATTCACTGATTCTTCATTGGGGTAGGATCAGTGACTGATCAACTTAAATTCCCTCAGATCTTTTTTGTGAACTAAACAAATGGGGGAACCGTCAATCACCCAATAGAATGGTGGTCAAAAGGGTCATCCTTGATTCTGTCTGAGGTTAATTTATTTTTCCATTACCACTAAGGGCCTGTCCCATGCCAATTTGAGGTTGTCCACATCTAATTGTCACCTTAAGCAGTTATATGGAATTCAAAATCCTGTTATAAAACCTGCTCCAACACTTTAACTGCTAACTATTTGGGGCATTTCTGAAGCCACAGCTTATGTTGATCCAATTTTATCAGCATTACAGCTTTTATCTTTTCATTTCTTGTGGAAGTATCCCCTTTCTCTGAAAGCCCAGTTCCTACTGGCATTATGTGGCAGTGGGGCCTGTCAAAGGACAAGCATTCATGCTTACATTTGTAACTGGTTTGGGAGCAGGTCTCTTTACTATACTTCAAAACACCATCCATGGTGTTTGGTGGCTCAGCCCCCACCTGCAGGGCTGCTACAGCAGCACTGGCAGCCCGCTATTCACATACCTCATCCTCGTGCTAGTCTAGGTGTCTACCCATAGTGGCATATCCTGGATATCCCAGTTCTTATCAGGGTCATACTGCATCCATCTATAAAGTTCTCATCATATTCTAACAACACCTTACCCCTCTAACTGAAGAGGCTTACACTTTTCTCAGGGTTTACTTGATAAATGGTACTGATTAAAATTATGAACCCCATAGACCAGTTCTTGAAAGTCTGATGTACTTTAATTTTCTTCACCTCCATGCCCATGATCTTATCATCTTTTTTATTCATTCTGTTGCCCTCCTCCTTAGCCTGATGGAGTAGTGAAAACATGTCCATGTAATTCTTACTACACATCTGCTGTCTTGCTTAATTGGCCAGGTGCATGCCCAAGGGCTCAGCAATATTATCAAATGGGGATGGAGGTGGGACAATGTGAGCCCCTTTCCCCAGTTAGGCCCTACAGGCTGGATCCTCTGTCCTTGAAATCCTACTGGTGCTGCGTGGTAGGCCAGTACTACCACCCAACATTCCCATTGTCTGGTCAATGCACAGGGCCTGGGGAAGTGCCTGAAGGGAGTCTGTGAGCTGAGTAGGGAAACTGGCATAAAGTGTGTGGAAAGTCTGCTGGCTAGGTGATAGAAAGCATCAACAAGAGTAGAGGCCCCTGGGTGGGACAAGAACAACTTCCTCCTCTGGTTCTGCCTCTGTCCAATTTTGGCCTAAACTTGGGAGCAGGTTTCCCATCTGGCTAATACCCCCAAAGGCCTCCAGCTCCCCCTGCATCTGTTTGTCAATTAGTTCATTCAAATCAACACGTTGCTTACTTCCTGTTGATGTCCCCTTCTCATTTTGTGTTCACGATTTCCTCTTTTTGGGGTTCATCCTCATTTCTGAGATGCCCTCCTCTATTGCAGGTTGTAGCATTGGTATTGGCTTTCCATCCTGGTCCTCCAGGCTTTGACCCAAGGCTTGCCCTTAATGGTCACCATTTGCCTCGACCTGGTCATGAGGGTCTCTGTTACAGGACCCACCCCTGCCAACTGTTTCATCTGTTCTGGCATCTTCTGCCTGCCATAACCCCCTTTTGATCCCTTGCAATCAGTCCCACTGCTTAATCCTACCCTCACTTTTTTTCTATAACAGAGGTCACTTTGACTTGAGCAGCTTTCCTGTCCCAACTGTAAGTTACTACTACCAGGCTAGGTGAAGATGAAAGACAAAGTAGTAAAGTGATGTGCTTAGGGCCACACAGTGACTAACTGGTGGTTATGAGTCAAACCTTAGACTCTAAATTCATGGCGCTGTGCATTATCCTCTTGGCCAAGCTGCCTGAAGGGGGAAGGGGGTTACAGCTCCTGTCTTGAGCTGCTTTAAAAATGGGATGTATGGTCTATGCCTCCCCTGTCTATGCTGTAGCTATTTACATGTATCCCTCTATTAGTAACAAAAAAACTAAATATCTCTAAAGATCAAGGATTAATGAAGATTAGCCCTACTACATTTTTCATTATATCATTTAGAAACATTAAATTCACAAACTGAAGAATGGTTTATTAAAGAAACAAACCCAAGCAAACAAGAAGAAGAAGAAAATAAAGTTATTGATGATTAGTACCCTTTTATAACACACATGCTATTACCCTGGCTACTATACACAACCTCCACTCCCCACTCCACAACCCCTCCCCCCAAAAATAATATAATGCCACTGGAACAACTTGTGTCACTTTAGGAAAAGCTAATCAACTGATCAACTAGATGAAAAAATGTTTTGACTTACGCCAATATATCTAAATTAAAATTTTAAACCCTCAATAATATTCCCCAGATTTCTGATATGGGTTGGACAAGGAATTCAACAACTTCAGCATTGTTTCAGTAATTGCATAATTTGCCCTTTTTAACATGTTTACAGGACCTGCAGTCTTTCACACCAGTTGTGTGGTATTTATAGTGCAGACATTTTGTGACCAATAAAAACATGTCAGTTCAGATTCTCAGAATACTCACTTACAGAAACAATTATGTTCTCAGATTAGCCACAAAGCAAACTAATGTTGGATATTTAGAACACTGCTGTGATCACCAAAGATGTAACACATTAGGACATTGACTCAAGCATTGCAATCTCAGAAGAACAGTGTACCGAGTATATAAAATTCCCTTTTACAAACTTAATTTCTTCAAAACTGCAGCAAGTTCAGTTTAGTATTCTTCATCACAAGTAGTATACACCCACCAGACTGACTGAAATAAACCTTTACATAATCACTTGAATAGATGCTAAAAATATGTTGGGTAGCTTTCCATATGTCCTTAATCTGTAAAAAAGCTTGCAATCTTTTGGAATAAGATGTTAACAGTATTAGAAGAAGCCATTTTGGTAAAAGTAACAAAGCAAGTATTAGATATTATTATTTTAGGGATCTATATAAATTCATGTCAGGGTAATCTGCACTGTCAAAGAATGATTGTTAGAGCTCATTAATGACAAAATTGTGTACTGTTAAAGTGAAAGGACAAAGAAGTTCTGGATATACAAATGAGGATCATTTTCATGATAGATATGTTAAAGCAGCAGTGCAATGAAAATGTTTTCCCAAATAAGCTAGTTTCAGCTGAAATTAATAAAAATACTATCACACCTGTCACATGTACTTGACTAGTTAACCTCTTACCCTGCGCATATATGTTTTTTTTATTTTCTTGGTCCTAATCTTTGCCAGCTCTACAGTGTTATTAGTGTGTTAAATGTGACAGAAAAAATTAATTAAAATATTTATAAAATACTCAGATTTTGGTGGATTTAGAAAACTGGGCCACCAAATAAAACTGGAAGATGTCTGGAATCTTTTATAGTAAAAAAAAAAAAAAAACTGCTGCTTTAAAACAATGGCTTTTTGCTATTGCTAAAAAACATGATATCCATGTCACTGATGATAAATGCAATAGATAGACATGTTAGAGTGGGGAAACCACTTTGGTCAAGTGATCACCATCCCATGTGATTAATACAAAATAATTACAGGAGTTCAGCAGTACAATTTAAGAACCATGGTCCAGGACCTGAGCAGGCCGGATTTTGGCTTTGGTAAGATTTTTGAAATTCTTAGTGTAAAGCTGGTAGGGGTGAAGAGGACTGGAAGCCAAATGATATATCATCAATAGGTGTGTAACCATGGTGACTAAATCACACATGAGACAGGTTTTTAAGAAAAAAAAAAAAAAAAACATGAAATGCTGATCTGGGTCTCCAGAAGGGTGGGTGACACAGTAAGGGCAAGGTGGGGAACATCTTAAAAATTCAACAGGAAACAGAATGAGGCCAACTGGAAAGGTTATCTGGAAAAACTAAAGGAGGCCATTAATGTGGTTTGAAAAACTAAGGCAGGGACAAAGGTGAGAGTAGGGGAGGGAGTGAAAGTGGGAGGAGAAAATAAACTTTTCTTAGGTACATCAAGGAAAAGAGAAAAAACAAGGTGGCATAATCAGATTGAAAAGGGAAGGGCATAGGTTGTACAGAATGTAAAGAAGGCTGATGTACTGAATTAATTCTTTTTTGTTCAGTATTCACAGTGCAGGAGGGAAGGACACTGATGGTATGTGAGTTGAAGGCCACAGAATTGGGCCTGAAAGGAATGAAGATGTGACCAGTCTCAAAAGCCTGAAATTGCACAAGGGACCTGGTCCTATGAGATTGGGACCAGGTGCCTGCTCCCAGCAATTTGTATCCTAGAGTACTGAAGGAGGTTGGTCAGTCAATGGATGTGCCACTGGTGAATCTGTATAACTGTTACACAGAGACGGGGATGGTTCCAGGAGATTGGGAGATAGCAAATGTAGAGCCACTCCACAAAAGCAGGTACAGTGGTGCACCTGGGAATTTGGTCACCCTGACCTTAATTAAAGGTAAACTGATGGAATCCATCATTAAGAAGCCACTGCTGGAATTCCAGGTGGCAACCAGGTTGCAGGACAAGAAGCAGAGGAAGACTGCAGCTGAATGGTCATGCAAAACCAACCTAGTCACCTTTTTTGATTGGCCCACAAAGACAATGGGTAATGGCCAGAAAGTGAAAGTTTAGTACTTTGACTTCAACAAAGCCTTCAGTTCTGTGCCACATAGAATGCTAAAAAAAAAAATAGATGAATGATCTGAGGGTAGTGGACAAGCTGACCAAATGGACAGAGAACTGGTTGGGGGTAGGACACAGAGGATGGTCATTGATCATGTATACTCTGTGCCCAAGGGAGTCATGAGTGGGGTGTCACAGGGATCAGTTCTGTGACCTGTGCTCTTCAATGTTATTTTTCTATGATATAGGATAAGTGTATCTTATGCATACAACACTAAAATCTGTGAAAGTGTGAATTTAGAGGTAGGAATACAGGACATGAAAAGTAGTGATGTGTGCAGTCAGGAGAAATGCATGAAGTACTGTACTTCACAAGGTCACCCTGACTTTGCTTCTCTGAAAGGCACATTTTGCATAGATTTCACAAGCAGAAGGAGGGAGGTAATGGTTCCACTGTACAAGACCCTGGTGAGACCTCACCTTGAATGCTGTATACAGTTCTGGAGAACACACCTTTGAAAGGACATTGACAAGATAGAGATGGTGCAGGGAAGGGTGACCAAAATGGTGAATGGATTACATCACAAGACTTACGAGGAGAGAGTGAGGGACCTAAATTTGTACATGCTGGAACAGAGGAGGAAAAGAGGTGACATGATAGAAACATTCAAGTACCTCAAAGGCATAAACAAGGTGGAAGGGGGACAACATATTTCAGCTCAACAGTAGTTGCAGGACAAGAGGACATGACATGAGATTGAAGGCTAGCCACATAAGGGGAAATATTAGGACGTTCTTCTTCATGGAAGGGGTGGTGGATGCATGGAATAGCCTGCCTCAGGAGGTGGTGGCAACCTGTACTGTGGTGGGTTTTAAACATGCATGGGACAGAAACAAAGGAATAATAGAGGCAGGAAGAAAAAGCTAAGCAAATGATCAATAAGGATCACTGGTCGCTTTGTGAGCTAGCATAAATGGGCAGACTGGATGGGCCTGGCAGTCCTTATCTGCCAGTAGAATCTATGAATCTACATAGTGACCACCATTGCCTGGTGATACTACACATTCTGTAGTGGCACGTCACCATAAAAAGGGCTGGCAAAGTGCAACTACCTGTAAGCATAGTTTTTGTAGGGTGAAGCAGCACTTCACTAGCAAAGAACGACATTAAGTATGCGGCATTTAAAAAAACCTTTTAATGATTACCTCACACCATCACCCATTGTGCAAATATTTCCATCCCCTAATCACTTCCCAGATGTGGAAAATGAATCCCCCCTGCCACTCTCTAGCACCCCCCACACACAGTCCCAGCAAAGTTCGTCTACTAAATATAGTAGTAGTAGAATGTGGTAAAACCCCTTTCCCTGACCATGCCAAATCAAGTTACCACCCTTTCTGCCACCTTGTCAACCCCCAACTCCCTACTTCAGTTTACAATTTCCACCCTACCCCCTCTAGAACCCAACCTCCCTGATCCCCATGCCAAACCCTCAATGAAGAGAAAGGAGAGTATGGTGACAACTATAAAACAATCTGAAGAATTTAAATTACACTCCCTCGGAGGAGCGTTTGATCTCCTCAGTATTCAATACATGAATAAATAAATGACAATGTTCTCTCTAGTAACACCTTATTAGCTGACAATTCAGCCAATCAGGTGTTGCTACTCACAGCATTATCATTCATTATTGAAGCAATAGTGAAGAGATGTAACCACTCCTATAAGGGAATGTATTTCTGAACTTTTTCACCAGTCCTGATATCATTTACATTTGAGGGGGCTATGGTGGGGTAGAAGGGAGGTTGGCTACTACAGAGGCATAGGATAGAATAGGGTAGGGAGAATTAGAGAATTATGGAAGTCAGGAATATGGGCTTGGCAGAGGGAGAAGGTGGCTAATTGTTTTGAGCTGGTGGGAGAATAGGATTTTTTACAGCTGGCAGTGGCAAATAATATTGACCTACTGTATTACTTCACCAGGACTATGGGGGGGATAGTGGTTATTTGCAAGTGTCTGAAAGTAAAGAGATGTATGTAACTTATCTGGGAGGTGGGGTGGGGGGTGGCTGTAAAGTCACTGGGCCAGGGTAGGAATTTAAAAAAAAAAGTGTTTTGAAAAATGTTACCAAATGAAATCAGGGGGCAAGGTCAGAAACTTTGCGACACTACCCACAGTGCAAGGTTCCCAACTTTGCAATATCTACACTAGTAAACATTTCATTTGCAACATCTCTAGCATGTTCTTTTAGTAAGAAGTAGGATCAGAGCATACAGGGTATTCTGTATTAGGAGAAGTGTGTAATCTTTCCCCTTAGGTATGTCCTCTGTGCAGCAGCACTATTACAGCAAACATGTTGATGCTGACAACATTGACAGTTCACTGTAATAGTCCACCCGAGACCCCAGAACTCTGCCTCCTGCCCTGAACCCCCTCCCCAAATCAACTCTGACTCAGAGCTGATAGTCCATAAGTTCTGGGGCTGCGGGGGCATGAGAGGTTCGGGGCAAAGCCCCCTGATAGAAAAGGAACTGGGTCTCCTTTTGGATTTATGTCGACCACAACTTATGGTCGACATAAATCCATCACTATGATGTTGGTCGGCAAAACTGTTGTCGAACCGGTATCGTAGATATAGGAAAGAGAAAACCAGAATTGTATGCTTTGACTGCCACTGAGATTGTGGACTAGAGAGGGGGAGGGATGTGACATTTGGGGCTTAAAATACCATAAATGATTTAAACATCCAGAGTGCAACAGGAAAAGAATAACAGTGATTGCTGTTCATGGGGAGGGGGTTCTGCCCAAAAGCCTCTAAGAGAGAGGAACCAAAGCCTTGCAGTTATGACAAGGGTGATTAATAGACTGTTCTTAACTTGAAATGGGAAATAGAATCAACTACTTGGGCTCCAGCCCCTGCATATTCAGACCATAACTTTGAGATGCATGCCCTTAAATATTTATTCAACCAAAAATTAAACCCTGCAGTATCACTGTCTTTATCAGAGGGGGGAAATAATGGGAGGGGAGACTGACTGTATAAAGAGGTCCTAGTGAGTACTGCATCTAGGCCTGGTAGGTTTTTCCCATTCTCTCATACTTGGTGAGTTGTCTGTGCCTCCACCAAGCTGAGTCACACCTGCCCCCTAGCTCGGCATAACCAGTAAACAGGTTGAGGGACACTTTAAAGTTAAATGAACCTCACCAATACAACAACAAAAATATTAAGACCTCAATACTACATTAGGAGCCCCAACTCTGAGTTCTTTCCTTGTGGCCTGGTGAGTGTGGGGATCTTTTTCCAGACAGATTCCTTGGCAGTGTATAGACTATTTCAACATTGCTTTTGGTGCTGCCAATCTTTGGTTCCTTCCAGTTGGTGCTATTGGCTGCAGGGCCTCTTCTGGTCTTCTTCAGGAATGTTGTTGGGAGACTTGGTTAGACACATTAAGTGGGGAGGTTGAGGCATGTTTTATTTGTTATTTTTCAGTTCTGCTTCTCAGATGTAGAGATCAGCTTCACAGAAAGAAGCATAGGCTCCACCTGGCAATTTGAATATATGCCAAGCTCCATTTCAACAGATTCATAGTTAAACAGGATACTTGAAATTGTCTTGGACTCTGATGATAAGTAAGTCTTTATTGAGCAGGGCATACTCCTGGTGATTTACTGCCAGAATCATAAGAAGTTGTGACAAATTGATATTCTGTGGCATTGACAGATAAGTGCCTTCCTTTCATAGACAGATCCAGTATTTGCTTTTTTATGTTAAAACAGAGAAAGTAGGTCAAAACTGATAGGGTTTGTCACCAACTTCGGATCTGGGATTGACCAATAAGTGGGCCCTTTCAACCTCTACTGTGCCAACTCAAAAGAGGCTAGTAGTTAGGGTACAGCAGAAGGAAAAATCCCAGTGATGTAATTTTTAGCTGACTCAGTGAATCCCCCGTGCTTCAGGTTATATATTCTGCCCAATTTTTTAATCATCAAGTTTCTCCCAGAGCTGTTGAATTTGTTTTTACATTGCACTCCAGTTTGTCATCCCTAATCACCGCTCTATGGTTTGTACAGCCAAGATATCTCTTGATGTCCACCATCCTTTGGCTCGATTGCACTATACTGGCAAGGCATTACACTAGGGATTATTTTATTACTGGTATATTGCAAAGGAAATCATGCAACATTGTTTTAATTTCAATCAGGTCTTCAAAGCTGGAACCGGGAATCTAGCCCATCAGCACAGCAGTAACACTATTGTTCATGGCATGCGTGACGTGGGATCAAGAGTAATTTGAGGTTGCTGAGGTCAAGCCAAGGGGAGAAGGATTTGAACATTCCTGAGGACACTCTCTTCCTCCAAGGAGGAAGGGATCCTGCTCCTGTTGTGCTTTCACCACCTGGGTGATCACAGGTAGTGGTGCAGGCTGATGCACCAGTTGAATTGGGGGAGATGCTGATTAGCTAGTGGGGTGTGTGACCAAGCTCCACACCCACACTTAGTCATGCCTGGTATCTGCCAGTGAGCAGGGACAATAAAAGTGGAAAGAGAGCCTACAGAGTGGCAGGGTGAAGTGCTGACAGCCTCTTGGTCCCCAACTTGCCAACTGTCCACTTGCCCCTTGGCACTATGTAGTCTGTGGGGAGCCTGGGCAACTTCCCATCAACTCACTTTGGAGGGGTAAGTCCATAGGTAAGAGAAGGCTGTGTAAGAGACATATATGGCAAGGATGGGGTTGGGAGCTGGGACAGTTTGCAAACAGGGGAAGCTGTGCAATGGAAACAAAAAAAGTTAGAGTTGGGCATTGCTGCTGCCATGCTGAGGGCTGTGAGTCAATAAAGCCTATTTTGAAACTTCTGTAATTACAGTCTGTGAGATATTAATAACCTTCTAATTACTGGATAGCTGAGATTATGCACAATATGCAACTGGGAGAGGGTGGGAGGTGGGCTTTAAGAAGTTTAGTGCAGTTTTTTTTTAAGTATTGAAAACTGGAAATGTTTTGCTTGGGGCAGCTATTTTTTTAGAAACCCATTTTAAAACCATTGACTATTCAAAATAATATATGGACAATGTAAGCAATATAGGGTCACATATATTCAGTCAAGTCTGAACTTGAGTTATGGGCCTGGATCACTATTTTGCTAAAAGGCAGATTGTCATTTCTGAGGCTGGAAATGCCTGTCAAGTTTTTCATCTAATTTCCACAGTTCAAAGGTATGCAAAAATAGGCTTGTTTTTCCAAGCCTAGTGTAAGACTACAATGTCATTTTGAGTTTTGTTTAGGAACAGACCAGATAAGTGGTGCTGAATATCCATAAACAAGGGCATCAGAGGTAGTGTCAATTTTGTGTAGTGGAGATCTTTTAAAACACTAGAGCCCTGTAGCATTTCTTGCTACAAAACCAGTGTGTGTTGAAATGTAATGAATTAAGATCAGATTCAAACTGTTTTGTTGACTTTGAAAAAAAATGGTTATCAAATGTCCCTACCTGAAATATAAATAATATTCAATTTAGCTGTCTTAATGTCTGACGATGTGAGATGAAAAATGTTTGCTCTATAAAAGGTATTGTATAAAAATAAAATCATTTCTCAGGAGAGATTATGATATGTCTGAGCAACAGTACTATCAAAATGATATTTCTCAATATCTAATGTCATCAAGAGATATGGTATTTCTCAAAAACAATGCTATCAATTATGGTGTTTTAAACATTCAATACAATCAAAATGTTTTTTTCAACATCCTTCAGGAGCCAGATATTGCTGTGGATGCTCATTTATTTTATTTGTTGATTATTTGCTGGGTAAAGTCCTGCTTCTGTGTGGAGCAGTGGAGTAACATGGTGCGGTGTGCCTACACTGTATTAGAAGGTTGCACCCCCCCCCCCCCAAGGGAGGGACTGGGTTTTATCAGCTGCTGTAGATTGCTGCAGTTTTATGAGCCCTTTTGTGTCCAAGGTACTTTTTTTCTACCTTTAGAGGCAGGATACTGGTGCAGCTGTACATTTTACTTAAAAAAAAATGTCTATTTTGACCCACAGCGCACATGAAGTGTGTGTGATATCACTTCCTGTCAGGTACAGTTAAAGTCTTGAGCCACAGTGAGTGGAGGTGAATGTGTGGCAGAGGCGACACTGGCAGAAGCAAGCTGCATCTGCCTGTGTCCACTGAGGAACCGAGGGAAGAGGGCAGGTACTTTGCTGGTAATTATAAGCATATGCAATTGGTGGAACAAATACCAGGTAATGAACAAGAACACTAGTTTCTAACCTGCATAATGGATACAATAAATGATATATTGAAACTCATGTGCCAAGAAGGTATTGTATATTGGTGCAATGTGCTAGCTGTAAAATGTACATTGAAAGTGCCTCAGTGGCCTGTCCTAATGGGTTTATCTGTGTAAAATGCCACGCATTTGATAATGTAAGACACAAAATAAATGCTGCACAAACTGAATTAAAGAATCTGCAGGAAATCAAACAAACTGAGAAATTTGTCAACCCAATTAATTTAGAATCAAGACACTTAGTAGTAGTAGTAGTAGTAGAAATCATTATTTTTATACAGGATAAGCTAGAATAAAACATCTTTAGGACAAAAGTCCTATATTATAGATGCTCCTGTTTTAGTTACATGTATAGAAGAAGAAATTGTACAAAACATAAAATCAAATCATAAT
Organism: Neoceratodus forsteri; assembly: GCA_016271365.2. Taxonomy (NCBI): domain Eukaryota; kingdom Metazoa; phylum Chordata; order Ceratodontiformes; family Ceratodontidae; genus Neoceratodus; species Neoceratodus forsteri. The sequence continues at coordinate 309,017,086 of CM028134.1, read as the reverse complement.
ATGCAACATACATAGCAAACTCATTCTAATTATTACACATGCATAGCATCCTCAGTTCATATTTTAACTCCCTCATAAAGGATTTAACATTGTCCTGGACAACAATAGACAATTTGTTGATTGAATTCCATACTTGAAATGTAATAGCTGGGAAACACATGTTGCTATATTTATTTAACAACCTTGGGGGATTAAACCATCGTAAACATGTCTGATATAGGTTGTGGTGATGTTGCATTTTTTCTAACTTTTCATACAAGTAAGTAGGTTTTTCTGTATGAAGTACTTTATGTATCAGATTTGCCCATTGCAACTTTCTTTTATGCAAAGGTACTAGCCATCCTAGTTCCTCAAATAATGTGCAGTGGTGAGTATTAAAATCCGTACACAAAATAAATCTTGCAAACCTATTGTGCATGGAATCAACTTTAGTCAAACACTTCTTGTTGGCAAAGCTATATATGTGACTTCCTTAATCTAAGACTGGCAACAAAAGTTGATTTACAACAGGGGACCTCATTTGCTTATTCAAACAAAACTTTGAGCACCTAACCTCTTACTTATTTGGTTATAGTATCACTTATGTGGTAACCAAAGTCTAAATGTTCATCGAACCAGACACCTAGGTATCTGTATACTTTATATTGTGTTATTAGCTCACCTTTGTTTGTTTTTATTTTAATATCAAAGACAATATTACTCTCCCTCATCCCCTTCTTCCTAAACACATTAGATTTTTTTTGTTCATTACCAAGCTGGATTCTGCTATCCATTTATATAATGCAGAACAATCTGTTTGAAGGTTCCACTCCATTAAGTCTAGGTTTCTTCCATTAGCAACTAGGATGGTATTGTTGACATAAAGCCTAACTTTAGAGAAATTTGCTATTCCTACTAGTTCATTTATGTAAATTAGGAATAAAGTAGGTCCTAAAATTGATAATTGTGGTACACCCTCCGGACAATTGCACTATCCGAGAGGTGTCCATCCACAAGGACTTGTTGGGTGCGATCCTGTAAATAGGACCTGAACCACTCACTGGCTTCTGTAGACAATCCTGTCTCTAATAGCCTATCACACAACAGGCCATGGTCGATGGTGTTGAAAGCTTTTGAGACATCCATGAACACTGCATCCACTGACCTACCCCACCTTTAATTGGGATGCTTTCAGGTCCACTAAATTGGTGAGTGCGGTGCCCATGCAATGACCCTTCCTGAAGCCTGACTAGTACGCAGAGAGCAAGGGGTACCATTCAAGATATTCCCCAAGCTGCTGCTGCACCAGCCACTCCAGGACCTTCAACACTATCGACAGTAAAGCAATAGGCCTGTAGTTTGTAGGCTCGGACAGTAAACCCCCTTTATGGATCGGGATAATTTTCCCTTTTTTCCATAACTTTGGAAATATTTCTTCAGTAAGGCTCCAATTAAGCAACTTTGTCAAAATTGGTGCAATTACACTCACTGAGTCCTTTAAGAATCTATTTTCAATGCCATCAATATCATATGATTTTCAGGGATTTAATTTCTTAATTTCATCCTATATTTGTTTACATGGAACACATTTAAACCTAAACTTAGGGATGTGTTGAGTAGGAAACTGTTGTCCAAGGGAGTTTCCCTGTTTACAGGAGTAGGAATCTGAATGTCTGGGAGGGTCACAAAATACTCATTTAATATGTTTGCTGACTGAATTGGGGTCTGGTATAGTCAATTGTTAACCATTTGAATTTTGGGTTTCTGGGTAACTGAGGTTTCAAAGGTTTTGATCCAAGACCAGTAGTGTCTTGAATCCGAGGCTTTCTTAGTTTTTTGAAGTAATAGCTTTGCTTGGCTTTTCTAATTTTCATTTTTAGGGCATTCCTAGCTGATTTATATTTTTCCCAATCCCGTGGGTATAGGATTTTACCTGCTTTCTTCCATGATTTAGATTTTATTCAAATCTGTTTTTTACATTTTTCTATAATCCATGGTACATGACTTTTTCTTTTGGCTCTTGTATTCAAATGGTGCACTTTTGTCACATGCTTCTCTATACCAGTTTGTAAATTCTTGTATTATCAAATCCAAAGATGGTATCAGGAACAATCTGTCCCATTTTATGTCTGATAGTTTTGCTAAAAAAAAAAGGTCTTTATTATGGCCTTTAAATTATCTATTTTTTTGTTTTTAGGAGCACTGTATTGAATATTCAAGTTTTACCATCAAAAATGTCAAGTTCACAGCTTAGAGAGCAATGGTCTCCCAGAATTGGCTGATGTACAGAAATCAGCAAGGGTTTTATTTTTGTGGAAATAAAAACTAAGTCCAAGATGTTTCCAGGAATTTCTGGATGAATTTTCCTGGTTGATTGGCTGACCAATTGGGTCACAGCCAAAGGTTTAAAACATTGCTCTAAAGATCTCCCCTACTTTTGCCCCAAGAAGCATTAAAGTCTCCTGATAGACTTAATTCCATTCCTAAAGTTTTCTCCTGTATTTTTAAGGCAAGCTTTTCTTAATCGCTTATTTTGGTTTTAGGAGGGGCATAGATTACACCAGTTGCTACCTTTAGATCAATGATTTTAATCAATAAGCAGTCAATCAATTCAATGACCCCAGAATAAATTACATTAGTCTGCCTCAGGTCCCACCTAGTCAAGAGCAACACACCCCCTCCATGTTTACCCACTCTATTCAGTCTATGACTCAAAAAGCCCTCAATTTCCAGTTTCTTGGTATCAGCCTGAGAGTTTAGCCATGTTTTTGTAAGTGAAACTAGGTTTGGAGACTCAGAGGTAATTCAAGTCCTGAATAAATCAATTTTAGTTTTCATGCTCCTAGCATTGTCACAACTCAGTTTTATTCAGCTGGAATGTCCAGGGCATGTTTTTTTTTCAATGTCGCCACCCAAAGTTAATATACTGGCTAAACAGTTTAAGTGTTTTAGGAATGAATATGCTGAAAGGGGTCCACTATTTATTCCATTTAATTGAAAACGTATTTTCCCAAATGAATTTCTTCTATTACAGAAGCTTTGTCATGGTAGGTGCCTAGGAGCTGGGCATCCCACATTTAAGGTCCTCAATTCTAAATCAAAAGCAGCAGAATTTTGTATTAGATCAGAACTAGTCCATTTTACATAAAATGCAAGAACAATACAAATATAAAAAGCCAATCTCTGTAAAAGCTTCATGTTCTTCATTAATATGGGCAGCTAGCCCTAAACACTCTTAAACAGCTATATCCTGTATGTGTTAATTTACCCTATTTAAAAGTAAATACATTTCAAATGTTACCTCAGGACTGTAAGGCCTCAGGTGAGCAAGAACCCAAGCTTCGTATAGTAATATTAATTTAGTAAGAAGTCTTACTCACCAGCGAGCCCAATCGCAGAGTATAAACTTCTTCTGTTCAAGTTATTTTCCTCTACTGAGTGACGCAGCCACTCATGCTCGCACTCGAGGGTTGGTGACTCGGGCCCGCATGAGCAATTTCAAAGCCTTGGCCCCTCCCCTGCTGGTGTCTGATTTGCTGTGTAGCTTGCCACTGAGCCCCCTGTCACAATATGCAGCACCAATCTAGACAGAAAGCTGCTGAATACCATCAATTTCCCCAGTTATATGCAGCTTGTAAATGGAAATGTCCTCAGTTATTTCAGGGGCAGATGTTTTTAAACAGGAGCCTCCAGGAATCTTCTCCAAAGCAGAGTGATAGCTGACTTCTTGATGCTGCTGGTCAGTGTTCTGCAGAGCAGTTTTGATTCTCCTTCCCTTGGGCCAGCATGAGCAATTTCAAAGTCTTGGCACTGTCCCTGCCGGTGTCTGATTTGCTGCGTGACTTGCTAACTAGCCCCCTGTCACAATATGCAATACCAATCTAGACAGAAAGCTGCTGAATGCCATCAATTTCCCCACTTCTAGGCAGCTTGTAAATGACAATGTCCTCAGTTCTTTCAGGGGAAGATGTTTTTAAACAGGAGTCTCCAGGAATCTTCTCTAAAGCAGAGCGATAGCTGACTTCTTGATGCTGCTGGTCAGCATTCTGCTGAGTGGTGTTGCTTCTGTAATTGCCAATAATGCTCCAACTAACAAGAAAAGAACAAGGGAGAATGAACTAAACATGAGTGGTATAGTTTCCAATGAAAGCAGTAATAAAAAAAGTAGAGGTAACACTGGGAATGTACAAGAAAATGACTGGAGTCCAGTGGAAAGCAATAACAGGAATAAGAAAGGAAGAGGGTCATGACCTCAAATAAAACCTCTACTTCTAATGTTACTCCACTTGCATATATATATATATATATATATATATATATATATATATTACAGAGACAGACAATAACAGCTGTGCAATGGAGGAGTGGGATACTAACCAACCAAGACAAATGGTGGTTCTGGGATACTGAGTTATAAAGCAATGCGATCATATTATATATGAACCAGATAAACATAATAGGATGGTATCAAGTTTTCCTGGGGCAAAGACAGGAGACATTAGAGATATTGCATCTAGTACAATAAAAAATAGTAGCACCAAACCAGTTTTAGCCCTACATGTGGGAACAAATAATGATGGTAGACACCATGAAAAGGAGATAAGCAGCAAAATTATTGATACTGCAGTTTAAATTAAGAATTTATGGGCAGAGGTCATTATTTCTAGCATTCTCCCTGTTCCCAGAGTGACAAATGAAATAAATAAATAAATAAATAAACATGCAGTAAAATACTGCTGTGTAGCAAGTGGCACCAGATTTATCGAAACATGGTCCCACTTCTATAGGAGAAATCACTTGTACAGTCATGATGGATTGCATCTCAACAGATGTGGAGTGTTTATTCTGGGGAGATTAATAAAGGCCAACCTTGAGATCATTCCTTTAAACTAGATAAGAAGGGGGTAAAGGGGTGATGCACTCCAACAATTATCCCAATAAAGGGACAGATAAAGATCACAAAGCACACAACAAAACATATTCCATTAAGTGTTTTCTGAGTAATGCAAGAAGCTTATGAAACAAAATGGGGGAATTGCAGTCAATGCTAACCTCCAACAAAACAATTTATAAAACACTAATCTCAGAAACATGGTGGGTGAAAGAGGACTCGTGGGATAAGAACATAACTGGTTACTCACTAATTAGACTGGAAAGAAACAACACTGGGGGTGGAGTTGCAGTATATATAAGACACACAATCCCCTTAATTGACAATACAGAAAATATAAAGAAGCCAAACTCAAATACAGAGAAAACATGGTTACGTTTAAACCCCAGATCTCCTGAGAAGTGCAACCTTGGTTTGTGCTGCGGACCCCCAACCACAGAAATCGAAAAGAACACAGACATAATTGAGGAACTTGACACAGCTTACAAACAAGGACAAAAGGTTTTGTAGGTGACTTGACCAACAGTGATATCAACTGGATAGATAAAACAGCACATAGTAGGCACAGCATAGATTTCCTAGATGTCTGCACTGAAAATAACTTACAGCAACATGTAGCATCACCAACTAGAGGTTAAACTATATTAGATTTAATAATAACAACAGACACCATTAATATACTAAAATGCAAGATCTCTGTTCCTCTTGGAACTAGCGATCATGCTATCATTTTCTTCGACATACAGGTACCATACCTAAATCAAAAGGATGCATGGAAATTTACATATATAAAAACTCGAACAAGGAACAAATGAATAAAGAAATTGAAAATGTTAACTGGGTCCAACTCTTTCAAAGAAAAACAGTTGAGGATAACTGGAACAATTTTAAAGAACAAATCGGCTCTATCATTACTAAGCATGTTAAGAAAGTTAAGAAAAACAATCAAAAAGGGTGAAAAGCAAAATGAATGACCAATAAAATCAAAAAGCTTATTAAAAACAAAAACAAGCAATATGCAAAATATCAGCAGGAGAAGATGGTAACAAATTGGGAAATGTTTAAAAATATGCAGAAGAAATGTAAAAATGCCATTAATAGAGCCAAAAGAAAAATGGAAGTACATCTAGCAACAACAGTAAATTAACATAACTGTAAGCAATTTTTTTGGATATATAAATTCACTCAAAAAAACAGAATCAGGTATTACTACCATTGTCAAAGATAACAACATAGTTATCAAACCTATAGAAATTGCTGAAATGTTTATCAAATATTTCTGTAAATCATACACTGATCCTAAAACTGTTCATGCCCCCTTAGCTCATTATGCGCGTAAGGTCACTATTAGCATTGAAGAAATAATACAAAAGATAGAAGGACTAAAGTCATATGGAGTACCTGGGCTGGATGGCATAGCACCACAAGCACTGAAAACAATGACAGAAACCATATGTCACCCACCAAAAATAATATTTGAACAATCCCTTGACACAGGGCAGGTACCCACACACTGGAAAATGGCACAAATAACTCCTACACATAAGAAAGGCAATAAACAACATGTTCAAAATTATAGGCCAATAAGCATCACATCTGTCCCAGGAAAACTCTTAGAGTCTATAATTAAAGACAGAATTCTAGATCATTGCTCAAGGAACAAAAAACAAGACTAGAGTCAGCATGGTTACACCAAGGGATGGTCTTGTATCACAAACATGATATGTTTCTATTAATACATTAGTAGGTTGCTCAATGATGGGGAAGCAATAGATGTCACCCTGATTGATTTTAGTAAATCTTTTGACAGAGTGCCACATTTGGCAATAGCTGAGAAACTAGAACAATTTGAAATCAGTAATGAGATTGTAAGGTGGATAATAAATTGGTTGGAAAATAGAAAGCAAACTGTAGCAATAAATGGATATTTGTCCAGTGAGGGGGGTTTGACTAGTGGGGTCCTGCAGGGGTCAGTCCTGGGCCTGATAATATTTCAGATGTTTATCACAGACCTAGGAGATGAGGTACAAAATACCTTAGTTAACTATGCGGATGACATCAAGGTTGATGGTCCTTGTACCGCCCCTGAACAAATCAAAACAATTCAATCAGACCTGGATAAAATCATCAAATCGGCTTATACATGGGGTATAACTTTCAACCTGGAGAAAAGCTGTGTAACAGATGTAGGAAAGAAATACACAGAACATAATTATCTCCTGAACAATACAATCATGAAAGCAGTAGACAAAGGCAAAGATCAATGGGTATACATAGATACCGGTATGAACTTCAAAGACCAATGTACATCTGCTGTAGCAAAAGCAAATCAAATAATGGAATGTATATGAAGGAATATAAAAAGCCAAAAAGCAAAGATTCTAATGCCCCTATGTACTTCGTATGTAAGACCTCACTTGGACTATACAAAAAAACTGAAATAGCAAAAGTGGAAAAAGTTCAACATAAAATAACAAAGTTAGTTAATGATTTTAAACAGTTCAAATACATTGAGAAACTTAATAAATTAAAATTAGCACCCATTAGAAGTCAGAAGAAAATGGGGGGACTTAACATTACTCTGTAATATATTACAGGACAATGAACTCAGAAATAATCTGAATTGGAAATTCAGAAGCATACATTAGATCACTAGAGGGCATCACCTACTGCTACAAGCAACTACATTTAGATCATCAATTAGGAAACACTTCTTTACTCGGAGGGTGGTCAACCTATGGAACAGACTGCCCTATGAGATCACAAGTAAAACTACAAAAGACATGTTCAAAAAAGGGTTAGATAATTTCATTGAACATGGTGGTAATTTGAACTATTATATGGAGATATGTGGAGCAACGTATAGGCAATTTGCCCAGTTTGCACCTCCACATCATTTAATGACATTTAGTGACCATCATCACATCTTCTACAGCAACAAGTCTGTTTGCAGCAACATAAAGTTAGAAGACCTCAGGAGAAAGGCAACAACATGTAGAATTCTTTGCCATCAACCATGTCTCAAAATCACAATGTGACAAGTTGTTCGGTAACAAGACTCCCATCAGCTCCAAATATCTGCTATGGGATTAGACTATCAAGAGAGAATGCCAGCAAGCATCATCAGCCACCCCCCCCCCATAGATCAGGTAAAAACAAATGTCTGTAAAAGACTGTGGGCCCTTCCCAGACAAAACTCCCTAACTGACATCTCATCTTTGGCAAGAGAATAAAAAGGCTAGGAGTGAGATTTTACCAGGGGGCTGTGGCTAATGTGCATACAGGTTTTGCTAAGAACTGTACAAACTGTCATTATCTGGACTGGTCGTATGCAAACTGAAACTGGGACTCTTGTATTGATGGTATCAGCTAAAAAAGAAATATTCAAAGAACATACATCTCCAGTCCTCCCTTCCAGGGGTAAGAAAAGACTGTCAGTAATGTTACACATTCTTCTAATGAGAGTGCACAGGTACAACTGTATTTGAAAGAGACTATTGCTTAATTAGTTGTTAAATGCTTATATGCCATCTTGGGCTTGCAGTATAGCCAAGATGTTAGAGTAACAAGCTATGCATATATATATTTATGGCAAAAAACTCTGTTTAATGCATCAGTTAGGGTAGTTTCACAGTGACAAAAGCGAGGAAATTCGGTGTTAGGGTTGCCATCCCTTGCACCCGACACCCACCCCGTTCCCACCAACAGGCATCGGGGTGTGCATTGGGGTTGTCGTCCCTAACTCTCGTGCCATTCCATGCATAAATGAGCTGAGGCAGTGCAGTATAGAAGATTGGGGTAAGAGTTAGGACCGATGACCCCAACGCACACCCCGATGCCTGTTAGTGGGGATGGAGTGGGCATGGGGTGCAAGGGATGGCAACCCTAAAACCCAATTTCCTCAATTTTGTTGCTGTGGAACAACCCTAACTGATGCATTAAATGTATTTTTTGCCATGAATTTGCCTTCTTTTTGAGAATGTGCACTATAAATAGTGAATGGTAATGTTCACGCAAATGGTGATGGAAACAGTGAGGTAAAATAAAATAGTAACACTAACAGTAACGCAAATGCAAGTGCAAATGGTAACACACATGGTAACACAAATGTAAAGGATAACACAAATGGTAAGAGAAATGCAAGAGCAAATGTTAATGAAAACAGAAATGGTAATGCAAAGGGTAACAAAAATGCTACTGGCAACAGAAATGTAAACGTTAATGAAAACAGCAACGCAAATGCTAATGCCAACGGAAACACAAACACAAATGGTAACGAAAATGCAAATGGTAACATAAATGCAAGCAGAAATGCAAACGGTAACGGCAATGGTGATGCAAAAGGAAACAGTAATGCAATCAACAATGAAAAAGCTACCGAAAATGCAAATGCCAAGGACAACAGAAACGGAAATGCAAATGGTGATGAACACGAAAACAGTAACGGTAATGCAATTGGAAATGCAAATGGTTGTGGTAACAGCAATGATGATGCCAAAAGGAACACTAACACAAATGGAACTACAAATGCAAGTGCGTACGCAAATGCAAATGGTAATGCACACGGTCATGGTAATGCAATTGGAAATGCAAACACTTACGGTAACACCAACGATTACACCAAAGGAAAAAGAAATGCAAATGAAAACGCAAATCGTAATGCACACGGAAACACAATTGGAAATACAAAACTCTTATGGTAACACCAATGATGACACCAAAGGAAACACAAATGCAAACGGAAACGCAAACAGAAGCGCATACGCAACTGGTAATGCACACGGTGATGTAAAAGGAAACACAAACAAAAACATAATGGAAACACAAATGGTAACAGTAATGCAAATGCAAGCGCAAGCACAAACTCAAACGAAAAGGGTAACCCACACGGTGATGTAAACAGAAACGCTAACGCAAACGGTTACGGAAGTGCAAGTGGAAACACTAAGTGTAACAGTAACGGAAATGCACACACTTTCTTTCCCAAAGAGGTGCATTCAGAAGCACAGTGAATACAAAGAATGAATGCATAATAATGGCCCTTGGAGCAGAAAATGAACACTTGGAATACTAAATTACTTATATCTCAGGAACTGTACGACATAGAAAAAAAATAAAAATCTCATATTATTTATGATTTTCTTGGCTAGTTTTGTACTTAGTCCCCTAATGGGGGGCTAAGCATTTTCCAATGAAAAGTCCATATCTAGAAGCGTTTTCGAGACACAGGCCCCGAAAGGCGCTACGGACACAGTAATATTAGCCTATGGAAAAATCATCAACTTTGGAGTATTGTAACTTTGCAGCCCTCTACTATTTTGTCACCAAACCACCAAAAGGCACATCTGAGGGATCTTGGCTTTCTTCCCTCCAAATTTCAGCCCAAACGACCAAACTGTTCTTTTGCAGCAGGGTGGCAAAGATTTCCTATTGTTTTGGGCATAATGTCACAAAGTAGAGTCATGATTTGCGACACTTTTGCAAAAAAAAATCATGAAAGTGTTGAATGTGCGACTCTACTTTGTAACACTACTGTTTACAAACATTTTAAAACATATTTCTGGGGTGTTTAACCCCCCCCCCCCCACAAAAAGACAAGGCTAGCATCCTCAGGACTCGACTAGGTGAACACAGCAAGAATTGTGTCCCTAGGGGTCCTAAATTTAAATGGTAAGCATTTCTGTGGCCACCAACTAAAAACAAGATGGCAGATTTGCGACACTATAGGGATCATTTGCGACACTAAAAATTGCATTTGCAACACTTTTGAACTTTTTATTAACTTTTTCCATTGACTACAATGGGAAACTTGTTTTTTTAATAACTTTTGAACCATTAAATATTGTTTCACGAAATCGGGGGATCCCGGCAGCATGTTCCCTGAAGGTTTCAGACTGGTCACACAGGCTATGCGACCTGTAGGTGCAAGCAAAGAATGCACAAAAATGTGTAATTTGTGCATTTTTTGGTGCGCTATAGCTCTGTAACGTACATCCGACTGTAACAAAATGTGACAGATCCAGAGATCTATTGTACCAGACTGTACATGCCAAATTTCAGGCAAATCCGTGATACAGTGGCAGAGTTATTAAGCTGCCAAATTTCAGATTTAACCTTAAATGGGTTACTCAGCCCTAACTATAGTGGCACTACCGTGCCACTATAATTCATTTCAAGTATGTGTTGCTTAAAATAAATGCTAACTTTAGGAGGTGGAGTTCACAGGTCCTTTTATTAATAGTACAGAGTCCACAAAAAATCAATGCAACAAGATTCATCACTACCCGTAAGGAAAACTGTATTGGATCTACAATCTGTCAATCAATGCCAATGAGTGCTTACTGAATACAGTAGGTACTCACTGAGAGCAAAGTTGGAAAGCAGCAGTGGTGGCGAGAGGAGCGTTATGCTAGTTTCTAGCTATGGGTATGGTTTGGGGTGGGAGAAGGGTGGTGGGTCACTCCGTTACTGGGTGGGGGCCACTTGATCACCACAGAATTATTTCATTTGCTTCTACAGTGGTTGTGATGGGGCAGACAGACACCAGGATCTATTTCCGTTCTGTATCAGGTGGGTGGGAGGTGGGGCTGCTAGACTACCGGTGATATTACTTTGTTTATATGGGGGTGGTGATCGGATCATCTGGGGAGGGGGGAAGGAGCACTAGACTACTGGGGATCTTGTTTTCACAATACTGGGATGGCAAACAGACATTAGGGGAATGCCACTAGGCTAACAGGGTCAATGATATTTTGCAAAGGGATGGCGATCAGACATCGGGGAGGAGGGAGTGCCACTACACTACCAGGGATCTTGTTTTCAAAATATGGGATGGTGATCAGACATTGGGGGAGGGCTACTAGATTACCAGGGATGATAATATTTCACAAAGAGATGGCAATCAGACATCAGGGAGGGGTTAGGGCCAATAGACTACTAGGGACAGGTTGTTTACATTATAGGGATGGTGATCGCGATGGGGGAGCCACAGTACCTCCACCAAACACTAGGGTTGCCAGACTTACTAACAGGTCTGACTTGGCAGTATTTTCTCCATGCAAGGGATCTTTGCAAATGGCCGTTGCATGGAGAAAATGGTTTGTGAATTGTACTCTGCCTGTATGCAGGTCTCCTCCCCCTCATTTGCACTGCGGCCCCCTCTAAACTTTGTCCCAATGCAAACCCAGTTTGCAGGTGCAAACAGGGCTTTAGTGAATTCCAACTCTGTGCAAACTCCAGTTTGCACCATGCAAACTGGGTTTGTGCTGGGGCAGATCTTTGTGAATCTGGCCCCAGATTTCAGAAATGGACAGACTAACTTTCATGGTACAAGACAGAATGCATACTTATATATCCCACTTGACACAGTGGGAACTGATACAGGGTCAAGAAGAAGTTGAAAATTAGAGGTGCTGAGACACCTGACAATGATAGTTTAAGTCTTAAAAAATTTGGTTAGGAATTAAATAAGTCTCCTATACTAAAACTGAGATCAAAGCCTTACCAAGGTACCGCCGAAGTGGTGCACAGGGATGGGAATGGGGGTCCTTTGTGCAGGGGGAGCTGTACCCATTGTCCAGATTCCTCCCTAGGTAATGGGGGGGGCAGTGATGGGGTGGACAGTGGTGCCATGGGAGTGTGTACTACAAGGGACGAGTGTCAGGGGCTAGTAAGGCTGGGAACTGAGGTTTCATTATGGAATTTGCAGCTTAGTACATAGATGGACTTGTGCAAGATATGGAATTTGCAGCTTAGTACACAGATGGACTTGTGCAAGATGTAAACACTCTGGCATGGTGTCCTTGAATATGTTACACATGTGTATGATGTACTGCCCCAATGGTTGTGTGGGGCTGGTAGGAGGCTTATGGCAGGGTTCTCCCAGGTGTAATATGCACCCCATGTGCACCACCATGGCCAGCACTATGCGCCTTGGTACATGGCACGTAGTGCTGGCATGCCCCGTGCCTGCCCTGGTGCACTGTTCTTCACATGGCCAGGGGATTGGGAGGTAGGTGCTGCCCCTTCCTTAATGCATCCCATGCAAGGGGGGCGCATAGTGTGCAGAGTGGCTACATGCCCCTGATACACGCACATAGCCACTCAGCCCCAATAGTGCATAGGGCCCAATAAAAATGAAATTTTGAGACAACAGTTTGTGGGTGAGCTTGACAGAATTTTTTGATATAAGAAATTAAGTCAAATGGAGTTGTAAGGAAGGAGGCAATATAGCAGTGTGAACAAAAGGTATTCAGAAAGAAAGAAGGATCATATTAGTAATGGATTGCTTTCTGAGTTTGGAGCATAGCAAAAAGTTTTCTTACTCGTAGAATATATAGTAGTGACACATAAATGAGCAACCATTAAGAGAGGTGCATGTAACTCTGAACTGAGTTTCATTTAAAAGGTATACTGTACATAAACAATAATAACAATAATATCAGTATCAATTTGGTAACAGCAAATTATGATATTCATAACTTGTTATTTATTTATTTTTTCCCCTCCGCCTTACTTGCCCCTGGTCTGCCTCTCCTTCTGGCTGCACATTGCCCCCCTGACCTCCTTGCCCTAACCCCCTTCCTACTCACCTCAGATCACAGCCGACCCAGGGGTGGCCCGGTGTAACCCTTCGCCGGATGGGTCCCTCTCTTCCGAGGGGGAAGGCGCCAGGAGGGGATACCAACGTGCTCTACGATCAGTCCCCTGGTGCTGCTGAGGTGGATTCTGGGACGTCAGGGCATTTGAGATGGCGGGAGCCATCAGCCATCATCCGGTAGACCAGGAGGCAGCTTTTTCCGTTTTTCTGTGGAGAGTGATGTCCTGACATCAAGGCATATACCAACGTCTGTCACTCCCCCTTGAACACCAAGCCCAGCTGTAGTGCTGTACTCCTAGCCTCCGCCAGGAGTCAGCATGCGCCAGTGTGCATCCCTGCCCTCCCCCCGGAGAAGGAGAGCTGTCCCCAGACGCTCCATCCTTCTCCCCCTGGCTGGCCCTCCGGCGACCTGAATCCATTCCCGAACTTGGGCCGCCGGCGTCACAGACAGAAATCCAACCGCTGCGCTGATGGGCCAGCCCCATTATTTTTACTTAAATTCAGAGTTCTTCTGTAATAATTCAGAAATGACACAGCCTACAAAAATCAATTAAATATGGGGCAGCATTTATGTTTAAGTAATGATGGAGAAATGGTCCACTCCATTATTAATCTAATATTCCAACATTATCATAAAAATACTTTTGGTTATTTACATTGTAAAATTTGTACATTTTAATACCCACATTCCCTGAAGAAGAAACCGCTTTTGAGTCTTGAAACATTGGATGCTGATAAGAAAATGTAAGTGGCAAGATGATAAAAGAGGTGAATAAAACAGAAAAACATTGTCCAGGCTTTGAATTTTGTTGCATTACTTAAAATAAAACATATTGAATGGTGTAGTACACATTTTTTATCTGCTTGTCCTGTGAAACTCACAGCATTGTGGGATTTTTGTGAGGTCCACCATAGTGGGATCAAGATTTGCACTTGGCCTAGTATACTGTAAATCAAGATGCCTCCCATATATTTGGCTTGCAAGTTTGGGTTCAGATGGTAATTGTTTAAGTGACACTGACTTTATTCACAAACTACAAGCCCCCCTCACCCACTCCCACCACCATCCCCCACATTTGTATCCAACTAACAGGCTACTATCTGGAGTCCAGATGCAACAGGAGGGATGGGGATGAAATATTTTCTACTATTAGGCTTTTGCAACCTGGAAGAAAAAAAAGCTTTCTTTTACAGATACTTTGCAATTGCCTACCTAAAGGAGAGGTGAAAATATAGTTTCTGGGAAATACATTGTGGAGAGAGCAGGGACTGAAGGCATTGTGAGGCCCCTCCCCCCCCCTCGGCCAGGTACTTCTTTATTCTAGCATGAATTTTATTTCATTAGTCTGGAATACTTCCTAGCCCTAGACATAAGGTCATTCACAGATGTTACAGGGAGCAACCTCCTTTGCTCTGGTTGATAACCCAGACACAAGCTAAGTACTAAGGACCAGACGTAGCTTGTATTTGATAGCAGATATCATCTTCCTTAAGTTTTTGTCACTCCCTCCTGTGATTCCAATGGTGGGTGTGCTAGCTCAAGCACAACCAGAAACAACAGGGGAACAAGGGTATCCACAACCATGCTTTACCACAAGATTCTGACCACTCCCGGGTACTATTGGGTCAATGATTGCAGTGCATTCTGTATGAAATGTAAGGCTCTACCCAGTTAAAAAAGGGAATGTCAGATAGCCAGGGGAGGACATATGTGGATATCCTAATCTACGGCAAACATGAATTAAGAGGGATAAGACTAACACCTTCCTCCATTCAAAGACAGTCTATATGCAGCAACTCCATATATTTTCCTAACTACTCATAAGTGGTATAGGAAAGCCTGTGCTTTTCTGGGAAGAACAATGAAACATGGGCAAATGAAGGCTGACCATAAACAGGTTTCACCATCCTGATGGCTCATGGCCTACATTGATCAGAGTCTGTCCAAGCTAGCAGAAGCTATGGTACTTCACAGCCATGAATATCTAACGTGGCATCCAGACAGTGAAAGCAGCTCACAAGGAACAGTTGCAGTTACTTTCTGATTAGAAGTCCATGAACTACAAGGTGAACTACTCAGTCCTTAAGAGAGGTCCAGAGGGCCCCTACCCTCAATGGAATATTGGGTCAGGCCAACCTGAATCCCAGAACTCCTACAAAGTTGTTGCAAAACCTCAGGGTTCTGCAACAACCACTGTCAGTTTTACACTATACTGACAAGTGCACAGATTTTAGAGCAGTTGACTATGTAAGCAATAATACTTGACAGGGTGGGCGATATTGTGCTATACCAGACCACCCAGGGGCGTAATGAGGCCTGATGCCACAATCAGAGGGCCTTATATTCCCTGGAAGGTCTGGTATAGCACAATACCGCCCACCCAGGAGGGTAATATTGCACTTAGAAAATGGCCACTGTAAAACAAAATAAGTTTAATAATAAAATGTTAATACAAAATCGATTTAAAATCAGTTTTGAAATAAAATAGTTCCTCCGCCTGCGTGTGTTTTATCTAGCGACTTTTGTCTTTCTAGAGCCCCTGTAGCTGTAGGTCCTGGTTGCCATGGTTATTGGTTACTGCCCCCCCCCCACCGCTTTTGCAAGCAACAGGAGTTAGTGTTTTTAACTTTAGAAGAGTTGCTTCTTTTACTTTAATTTCCGTGAAAGAAATATCCAGTACCGCTACATAGGTCTGACAGAAATGCTCCTGCCTTGCGTGACTGCAGCACCGATCACGAAGAATATAGAAAGAAAAAATAAAATGCTTAAACATCAAAAACAGGTACAGTTGCATTGCTGCCTTAAAATAACAAGGGCCTCCCGAAAAACTGGAAAATGAACTGCGACCACTTCCATCAAACCGCTTGGCTTTTAAGTTAGCCCCAGGCCAGCCCTCCGACCTATCCCGGTCTCTCCAGGATGTCTCCTCCTCCTCCTCCGCATCCCGCAGCCCCTCCGTGGGGGTAAGCCCGCAGTGTATCGAGGCCGAGGCCGATCTGGGGTGGAAGCCAGCCGACCCGCGGACCGGGCTGAAAGTACCGGGCGGCTGGCAGCTAGGTGGCAGAGAAAAATGAAAATAAAAAAAAATAACAAGGGCAAGATGATTGCTGCTAGCAGATGGGGTGGGCAGTGTAACTGGTGGGTGCTGGGGATTCAGGAAGCAACATCTTAGTTTCTGTCCCGCTACACAGTCTTGCTGCATATTTTGAGGACCGGGATTAAGTTCTAATTTTTTTAAGGTTTTCCGGTCATTGCTGCCTGCTCTGAGCCATAAGACCGGGACTGTGAAGACAAGAGGGACAGTGGACCTTACTGTGGTTGCTGTTAGAGGCAGTGTAGGCAAATGCAAATGGTTTCCCTTATGAGATTTTACAAAAAAAAAGTGTTGTTTTTGTTTTATGGGTTGCCGCCGACACAGACGGGGGGGGGAGGAGGAGAGGAGGAGACCGGCTGTCAGCTGGGTAGCAGTGGAGTGATGCAGAGCGGGGTGCCGTTTCAATTTAAAATCTTTGACTTGGGGGGGGCGTGGCTAGCAGCCGAGAGGAATGGCCACCTGAACTCTGAGCTCCTGCTAAAACCCCTAAATAATCCTCACTTAATCCATTTCTTCTACTGATATGGTGCGAATACAGGGTTTTCTGTGCTCGTGTAGCTATTGTCCTTCGAGTGACTCGGTGTTTGATCCCTGGCTGTTGCTTTTTTTCCTTAAGTTTCAGCTGCCTTTGTCCGAACTGCTGGGCCTCAACAATCACCAAGATGGATTCTGCCTCGGGACCCAACTCGCTGCAAGGCAATATGCCTGAAATTCGGCAGATGTTCTCAGAGATTCTTCAGTGCATGGAAAAACTGAGAGAGGCTTATTCATGTACTTTGGGACAGGGTGGAAGATCTGGAGAACTGGAGCCATCGGAACAATTTGCGCTTTGTTGGCTTCCCAGAGGGGTGCAAAAGGACTGACACAATTTCTTTCCTACAAAAGGAGCTGCCTGATATTCTGGACTGGTGAAGCAATGTCCCGCTAGAGATAGTCAGGGCCCATAGAACTCTAGTCCCTCGCCCTGAAACCAGAGCTCATCTCCATACAATTTTGGCTTGCTTTCTCTGTGTTCAAGATCAAGAAATGATCACAAGGCTGGCACGTATTAAGAAAGATCTCCAATGGAAAGGTCACAAAATACAGATCTTTTTGGACTATTCACAGGAGGTAACTACCAGGCACAGGGCCTTTATGGCAGCCCACAGAGCCTGTGCCGAACTGGGCTTAGAGCACTCCCTACATTGTCCGGCCCTGCTGAGGATCATTTACAATGGAACTCCCAGAGTCTTTGATAACCCTACTGCGGCTGAGAATTTTCTATCCGCTCAAGCTCCTAAACTGTCCTGGGGCCATCTGTGAGAGTCAGTTGGTTCACAGGCCTACTCAAGCCGGCCATCTCTGATGGAGACTTCTTCGCAAGTTCCTATTCATCACTCCTTGCTACCCACTAAACCTCAGAGCACTTCTAACCAAATATCTCCTCAGAAACAATTGGGTAGTGAAAGTAAGAGATGGAACAGGAGATGGCAAAGGATCGAAGGGTGCATGTCGACAAAACCCCACGGCTCTAGTCAAGAAGCCGGAGTGAAAGCCCTGAATCCTCAGCCTCGCAGAACTCCTTTCACCCGGATATGAGCAATAATAAGTGTCAGGCTCTAATGGATTTACCGGCAGATGGTTCCCCTGTTGGCCCTCCCTTACCTCCTCGATCCGTGTCTTCAAAAGATGCTGGACTCCAAGCGGTCAAGAACCTTGCAAGAGCAGACATAAAAGATACATCCTGGGAGGCCTCGTGTTAACCAGACGATAAGCTGGAACTGACACCATCGAAAGATGTAATGTCAGACGTTGATGCTGTGGGCTGACTTTCCCTATGAATTGTACTTTGGTCTTCTTCTCAGGATGTCAAATGCATCCCTTAAGTCCGTAACCTAAAAGGTTGGGAGACAGGGTTCATATTTCTGGTTCCTCTTGAAGGATACATCAGCCTGGTACAGAAGCTCTCTACCCCTTAACTAAGCAGATTTCCTGATGATATATGTTTTCTTTTTGGGGTTGTTTTCTGTATTACTCCCCCATGTGCAGGTATCCTCACCTGTCCCCGCCACCGGGCCTAAGCGTGAATTACGTATTAGGGGGACTTTCTTTCATAAAGTTTTAGTGCCCCTCTCCTTATTCATTACTAGTATAGGGATTTATTGGTTTTGCCTTGCACACCCTTTCCATTGGAAGGTGGGGATCTGCAGGTTTATTTTCCTGACAACTGAGTATCCAATCTTTTTTTTGTGTGTTTTGCACATATGGGTAGAAGGACTCATTAGCTGATAGGGGACTGCGAGCGGCAGATCTTGGATTTCTAACAGGTTTCTCTGTTTAGTGTAGTTTCTGATTACACTACCCCTCAGCAACCTCCAGTGGTATCTGGGCCATTACTGGTAGATACGTTCAGCGGTTGCTGGTCAGACAAGGGATTGTTTATGGGTAAGGGAAAGGGTGGGAGGATGGTTTTTGTTAGTGCTGGGTTTTTGTTATACTTAATTGGTCAGTTAATTCTCCTGATTAAGATATTTTCTGTTTATAACAGTACTTTTGAAAACTGTTACTCTGTTAGTTCTTATGGCAATCTGGAAGCTAGGGCTATAGATTGCAGTGTGGCTAGAGGCGGGGAGACTTGGCTTATTGAGCATAACCCACTTGAGCTATGTTTCCTTTTGCAATTTTTGACTGCCATGTTATTTCACTGGTCCTATGGGGACTAGATTTGTATCTTGGAATGTCCAATGGATCAGTTCATCGATTAAGTGGAAAAAGGTTTTTGCTTCATCTAAAGAAGTTGCAACCTATGGTGGCGTTCCTCCAAGAGAAAAAGCTGTCCCCTTCTGAAGCCAGGAAGCTCAAACGGGATTGGGTATCAGATGAATTACATAGTGCAGCGGCATCCCATAAATGGGGTGTCTCTATTTTATTTCACAAGAATTTGGGGTGGAAAGTGAAGCAGCACAAGCATGATACGGATGGAAGGTGGCTTCTGGCAGATATGGAGACTGGAGGGCTCTCTAATTCTAGCTAACCTTGACGCCCCTAATCAGGATTGTCCACAATTCTTTTATACTTTTAACCAGGCACTTACTGACTTCAATAAAAATAATGCTCTAGTACTGGTGGGTGGAGACTTTAACTTGGTTCTGGATTTCCCTATGGACAGAAGTAATAAAACTCCTGAGCCTCACAGGCAAGCCCTTAAAATGGTTCAGACATTAATGTTGGAGCATTCTCTGCTGGATGCCTAGAGAACAATGCACCAAGGGGTACATGACTATTCCTGCTTCTCCCAGGTTCATGGTTCATCTAGCAGAATTGACTTCTGGCTTATTTCATCTGCTCTTTATGATAAAGTATCTAGAGCTGATATGAATCCAATATATGTTTCTGACCATGCCCCCCTAGAACTAGGAATTACAATGGGGTCGGATCCCTCTCCAACCCTTTCATGGTGGTTGGATACCCTTTTACTGGAAGATGCTGACTTCCTCCATTGGTTGGGACCTGTAGTGCAGGAATACTGGGAAATTAATGATAACGGGGAAGTGAATGATTCGACCCTATGGGAGGCCTTCAAGGTGACCCATCGAGGCAGAATCATTTCCTTTGCTTCTGCCAGGCAGAAGCATCTAGAGGCTGATCAGAGAGTTCTAGAAAAACAACTTTCCTCCTTGGAATCTTAATATAAATCCCTCCAACCCTCAGCCACCTCCCAGTCCCTATTGGCTCAACTAGCTATCACCAGAATTTCTTTAAATGCTCATCTGATCCGGCAAGCTGAGCTAAATCTCAGATGGCTACGACACTCCTACTGGGAAGGGGGGGAAAAGTCAGCAAATTATTAGCTTATTGGCTCAAACAGTAACAGGCATCCAGAACTATTCATGCACTGAAGGACACACATGGGGGTCTATCTCACTCTAGCAATGGAGTGAATCAGATCGTGGCCCAATTTTATGAGGCATTGTATGCTTCCCCTTATCCCCTTGACCCACTGACCATTCAAAACTTTCTGGATAAATTACCTATCCCCCATTTAACAGAATCTGATTCTAGACAGCTGGAAGCTCCATTTACTGTGGCTGAAGTGGAGAAGGCTATAGCCTCCCTAAACCCTTGGAAAACCCCAGGGAAGGACGGACTGCCTATTTATTTATATAAACTTAAGGGAACAAAACTGTCTCCTTACCTTATCAGGATGTTTCAACACTCATTGCAGGTAGGTATATTACCCCCAACGTTGAGAGAGGCTACTATTACGGTACTTCCAAAAGGAACTGCACTCCCCTGTCAGTTACCGTCCCATATCCCTTATTAATGCAGATGCTAAAATTCTGGCCAAACTTCTTGCAAGTAGGTTGGATGGCCTCCTATTGGATCTGGTTCATCCTGCTCAGGTGGGTTTTGTACAAGGCCGATTGGGATCAGACTATCACAGATCATTGCTTACGCTACTGCACTGCACCAAATTATCTAATAAGCCCTCCATGGTCCTTGCAGTTGACTTTGAAAAGGCCTTCGACTCCATTCAGTGGCACTTTTTGGTTCATACCTTATCCAAAATGGGCTTAGGACCTGGCTTTATTTCTAGGATACAGTTATATGCCTCCCCTAGAGCTTCTCTCCTGATGAATGGGATTATGTCCACATTTTTAATCTTGCAGAAAGGTACCAGGCAGGGGTGTCCCCTCTCCCCCCTTTTATATGTCCTAGCAATAGAGCCCCTGGTTATTGCCCTCAGAGAATCTCCCCAAATCCCTGGTATACAAGTGGGAGGAAATATCTTTAAAATGTTTTTATATGCAGATGACCTTCTCATCACTACTGCATCTTCCCCCGAGGTGATTAGCAATATCCTGGACATTTTAGCCACCTTTGCCAAAGTGTCAGGTCTTAAGATAAACCATTCCAAAACTGAGGTGCTTCCCTTTAATTTACAGACTCCGGGAGATGACTTTACAACCAAAGGTCTCCAATGGTCCCCTAATGGTATAAAATACATGGGTATTATTCTTCATCCGAACACAGGGAAAATGCTCTCTGCTAACTTTACAGCCTTATTAGATTCCCTTAAACAGGACATGGGAAGGTGGAGGGCCTTCAGATTGTCGCTTGCTGGTAAAATCAGCTCTATAAAAATGATGGCTGCTCGGAGGATATTATATTTGTTAGCCCATCTACCCTTAGTAATTCCTCAGAAATGGTTTCAGAAATTTGAAGCAACAATAGGTAACTTTTTATGGGAAGGATCCTTGCCTTGATTTAGTAAAGCCAAACTACACCAATACTGGAGAAGAGGAGGTTGGGGTCTTCCTTGGCTTCAGAGATATCATATGGCCTTCATTACTTTGCAGACTATTGTATGGTTTTCCAAGATAGGTCAAGCCTTCCCAACTTGGCTCCCTTTAGAGGTGTCCATGGTCCATGCCCCCCTCCAGCAGTGGTGCTCTACAGTAAGAAAAATCTATCCTTAGATGTCTCTCCCCTGATACATGTCTCTGCTCTGTATTGGAAGCAAACCCTTTCTTTCCTGGGACATGACCCAACCCCGTGGAGACGTATGCCCCTGTGGAATAATTCAGCCTTACAGACAGGGAAGTCCCCAGTATACTGGAAATATTTGGAGGCCCAAGGTATATCCATGTTTCAGGATTTATTACTCACAAACACTGTCAGTATTGGATACTTTTGAATCATTAAAAGAAAGATATGACCTACCACCTACCCATTTCTGGAGATATCTTCAGATTAGGGATGCTATACTCCATTTGTCAAATGCCTCTTCTAATGGGGGTTTACAGAGTTGACCTCACCTGGTAATTATATGGGATAAGCAACTTAGGGGCAGGGTTAGTGTGATTTACTCTGCTCTGAGGGATACTACTGTAGACCCAACCCAGAGGGCTAAAGCACAATGGGAAAAGGACTTTCAGGTTCCAATATCTGCTCAGCAATGGCAACATGGCTGGATCAGGGCACACGCTGCCTGCCAGGATGGGCGTATGCGTCTAATCATGAATAAGACCAGTCATAGATGGTACAGAGACCCGGCTAAGCTTAAGAAAATGGGTCTTCTCCCCACCGACACTTGTTGAAGTTGTGGTAACCCAGGAGTGCATCTGTTTCATGTTCTCTGGGATTGTCCCACTCTGCATTCCTTTTGGATTTCGGTTCAGGGGATGTGTCAACAAATTTTCCCAGATATAGTTACAGACCCACCTCTCTTACTATTAGGATGCGCTCAGCCACATGTGCCTAAGTTTAGTCCAGCGGCCAAATGGGTTACTGCAGTAGGGGCTATTGCCAAAAGACTCATATTATTACATTGGAAATCCCCAGTGATACCTTCCTTTCAAGAGCTTCTCCTGGCATTAAGTCAGGGTGCTATATTTGAAAGAATCTCGAGTTTCGTGGCTGGTTCTGTGGCTCAATTTGAGAGATCTTGGCAACCCTTTCTGCAATCTAAATATTGCCATGGTATCCCTCACGGAATTGATTCACTGTCCAGATATGTTGCCTCTTCCCCCCTATGGATTTTAGCCTGTGCTCATATGTAGCTCCTTCCCTAGCGAAAGATTGCCTTCTTGTATATAGTTAATAAGGTTACATGGATTTATGATAGGCACACGTGTGCTTTACAACCTAGTACTACAATTGATCTGGCATGCTTATATAATTTTTACTTTCAATTCATTATACTTAACTCCCACCGGCCATGGTGGCTTCTGGGACTTAAATGGACACTTATCACTCTTAGCTAGTTATTTGTGTACTTTGGTCTTGGCCTGTATATTTTAATTGTCATTACTGAATGTACTGAATCAATATATGTAACTCTATGTGTTGCTGCATCTTCCGGGGTCATACCAAATGTGGCTGCAATGGCCCGGTTTCTTATGTACCAGTGTAAACTGTGTGTGTGCCTTATCTAAGATAAAACAACAAAAATTATTAAACTTTAAAAAATCTTTGTCTTGGTGCTGGGAGAAAAAAAACATGTGTCAAGAAATGTGTTTCTTTTTTATTTATTTATTTTTGGGGATTTAGCTGAGGATAGAGTGAGAGAATGGCTGTAGGACTGGAGTCGGGTTTTGGCTCTCGCTAAGGGAGACAAAAAAAATGGTGGGCATTTTAAAATAAACATTCTACTGTGTGCCCAGCACTTCAGCCAATGAGAAAGCAGGGTACTGGGCACAAGGATACTCTTCTGGCTATCAGGAAGGTTTGAGTTGGGGCTTTTTATTTGGTGGGCATCTATTGTCTGATAGATGCCCACCTAGATAAGTGTCTCAGCCAATCAGAAGAGAGAATTGTCTTTGCCCATTTTCTAAGTGCTAAACAAAGGTCAGTCAAGAAACTAAGGTCCAGAGCTGGTGAGCTGGTCATTTATGTAAAGGCTACAGTCCAGGTTTGCTCAGGCATCTTGACAGCTTACCCCAAGGTGGTTTAGCAGTTACACCATGAGGTAGGTCATACTGACTACTGTGTTAGTTTAGTTCTTTGTTAATGGTTTAGCCAAGGTACTAGTTATTGTGTAACTTAGCAAAGCTCTTGAGTAAGGTAGAGTACAAAAGCAAGAGTACTGGACTTTAGGAGGACTGACTTTGGGAAAATGGGAGAGTGCCTCAGAAAAGCACTAGCAAATGGGCAAAAAGGAGGGGTGGAGGAACAATGGGGAAAAATCAAAACAGCCATCACAGAGGCAACAAGCCTTTGTGTGAAGCAAATTAACAAAGCAAAATGAATGAAAAAAACACCATGGTTCTCAAAAGAGGTGGCGGGGAAGGTTAAGGAGAAAAAGGTAGCATTCAGGAAGTATAAAGGAACACAGAAGGAGCAGACAGAGAATCATACCAGTTAAAGAAGAAGGAAGTAAGGAAGGCAGTCAGAATAGCAAAAGCCCAAACTGAGGAAAAGATAGCCAACTCAGTTAAGAAGGGGGATACAACACTTTATAGTTACATTAGGGAGTGAAGAAAGACCAAGGGAGGGATAGTGAGGCTTAATAAAGGGAAGAGAGGGTGGGCAGAGGGTGACAGTGGTAAAGCAGGGATACTGAATGAATACTTCTGCTTAGTATTCACAAAGATGAGGGGGAGGACCCTAAATCAAAGAATAGAAACACTCTGGATAGGGAGGTCAGTATCAGTCCATTCACAGAAGAAAGGGTTCTGAAAGAACTCATAAAACTGAAGTTGGACTAAGCAATGGGACCTAATGGAATTCACCGAAGAATTCTAAAAGAAATAAGGGTAGAACTAGTGACACCACTGACTACCCATTTTAACAAATCATGGGAGGATGGTGTGGTACTAAAGGACTGGAGGAGGGTGGATGTGATTCCCCTTCACAAACGTGGGAGAAAGAGAAAGGTAGAAAACTACAGACCTGTTGATTTGACCTCAGTAGTAGGGAAAATTATGGAATCACTTCTAAAGGAAAGAATTGTTGAGTTCCTAGAGGCCAGTGGGGCACAGGACCCAAGACAGCATGGATTCACAGCAGGAAGGTCATGTCAGATGAATCTAATAGATTTCTTTGACTGGGTGACCAAAGTTGTAGACCAGGAAGGGGCTGTGGACATGCCCTACCTAGACTTTAGCAAGGCATTTGACACAGTCCCACACAAAAGATTAATATATAAGTTAGCCAAACTTGAAGTGGATCCCAAAGTGGTAGCCTGGGTAAAAAACTGGCTGGGCAACAGGATGCAGAGGGTAATAGTAAATGGAGTTCACTCTGAAGAAAGAGGGGTTTCTAGCAGGGTACCACAGGGTTCAGTACTGGGAACAGTCCTCTTTAATGTCTTTATAAGTGACATTGCAGAGGGACTGGAAGGAAAAATATGTCTCTTTGCAGATGAACGAAGATCTGCAACAGAATTGATACAGAAGGTGGGGTGGAAAGGATGCAAAGGGACTTGGCAAGGTAGGAGGAATGGTCAAATGTATGGCAGCTTAGATTCAATGCAAAGAAGTGCAAAGTAATGCACCTGGGAAACAAAAACCTAGGGGAAGAGTACACAGTGTGGGGTGAGATACTAACAACAACAAAAATAGAAAGGGACCTGGGGGTAGTCATATCAGATGACCTTAAGATGGGCAAGCAATGTGAGAGGGCAGCAAGGAGGGCTGGTGGGATACTAGGATGCATAGGGAGAGTCATCATCAGTAAAAAACAGGGAGTTATTATCCCTCTGTACAGACAGTTGGTGAGACCCCATCTGGAGTACTGAGTGCAGTTCTGAAGACCCCATCTCTGCAAGGACATAGGCAGGACGGAGGCTGTCCAGAGGAAGGCAACTAAAATGGTGAAGGGTCTGCACCAGAAGACATATGAAGAGAGATTAAAGGAACTTAATATGCATTCCCTCGAGGAGAGGAGCGAGAGGGGGGACATGATAGAAACTTTCAAGTACATCAAGGGAATCAACAGAGTCCAAGAGGGTAGCATGTTTCAGAAAAAGAGATGTGCAAGGACAAGAGGGCAAAATTTGAAGATGGGGGGGTGGCTCAGAGGTAATGTGAGGAAGTATTTTTTCATGGAGAGGGTTGTGGATACATGGAACAGCCTTCCTGAGGAGTTAGTGGAGTCAAAAACAGTGGGGGAATTCAAGAATGCATGGGACAAACATAAGGCAATTCTAGTGAGGGGGAAGGAGGAAGTAAGCTGTTGGTTGACTAGGATCTGCAGTTTATCCATTAGGTAGGGAAATGGGCAGACTAGGTCGGCCAAGCAGTCCTTATCTGCCATCAAATTCTATGTTTCTATGTTTCTAGAGAAACTGTGCATAGAGTACTCAGAAAAAAAATATTTTTGGTTTTCTTCCATTGGATATGATCACACTATGCTAATGTTAAGTAATGAAAGGATTCCTTTGTGCTCTATCATAGATGAAATTGCTGTCATAGGCCAAGTAAGGTATCACCTGCACTAACACAACCAGTCTGAAAGTTGCATGTCACCTAACTTCATGGGCCTGTCAGGGAATGCTAAAGAAAATGTTTAAGATGGTTAAAGTGCTATTGATGTTACGATTTGTACTTTCCAAATTGTCTGATAACTGTTCTCAACAATACATGTGGTTAACATCAAGTTTGCATTGAGTGTAGCTGGTTCTTATCATTTAGATTATCTTATCATCTTAACAATTCCAGGAGAGGGCTTAGGTGGGTAATATAGGGTTACATATTTTCAGGTCAATGTTCAACTTGAATTATGGGCCTGGTTCATTATTTCTACTACCAGCCAGCCTGTCCTTTCTATAGGTTGGAAAAAACCTGTTTAGTTTTTCTGCAAGCTTTTTCATATTATTTCTATTATTCAATGATACATAGAAATATGCTTGCTTTTCCTAAGTCTAGTGTAAGGATAAAATATCATTTTGAATTGTGTTTAGGAACAGACCAAATAAGTGGAACTGAATATGCATAAACAAGTGCATCAAAAGTATTATCAATTTTGTTGACTGGAGGCTTTTGAAACACCAATGCCCATTGATTTTTTTATCTATGTATTTTTTTTATTATTATTATTTTTGTGACAAAATCAATGTGTGTTGAAATGTAATGAATTAGGACAAGGTTCAAACCATTTTGTTGATTTAGGTGAAAACTTAATTATCAAATGTTTTTAGATGAAATATAATCAAAATTCAACTTAGCTGTCTTAATGTCTGATTTCATGAGTTGAAAAATGTTTGCTCTGTACAATGTTCTGTATAAAAATGCAGCCATTTCTCGAGATAGATTATGGTATGTCTGAACAACAATACCATCAAGATGGTATTTCTTAACATCAAACACCATCAAGAGATATGGTACTTTTCAACAACAATGCTGTCGACTATGGCGCTTCGAACATCAAACACCATCACGATGATATTCTCAACGTCTGATGTCATCATCACATCTTCCACAGCAACATCTGCATTAATTCAAAGTTACCGAACCTCAGGAGAGGGACAACAACATGAGGAATCCTGTGCCCTCTACCATGTCACAAAATCATGATGTGACAAGTTATTCAGCAACAAGACTCCCACCAGATCCAAAGATCTATTATGCGATCAGACCATCGAGGGAAAAAAGTCAGCAAGCATCATTTACCGCCCCCCCAACCCAATCAATCAAAACTTTATTTATTTGGCACCCCTTCCCAGGGGCTCAGAGCACTGTACAACATCCATATAGTTAACATATATAATACATTAAAACATATAAAATCAATCGAAAAACATATTTCAGAGCATAAACTTATCAACCATAGATTCTAATATTTTTAAAATCAAAGACAGTAAATAGCCTTAGTCTCAAATTATATCAAGCTAAATGCTTGTTTAGACAGGATTGTCTTGAGACCCCTCTTGAAGGTTTCCACCAAGGGGGCCTCTCTAAGATGGACTGGCAATGAATTCCACAGGACAGATGTAGCTACAGAAAAAACCCTGTCTCCTGACGGCCGCAACCTCATCCTGGGAACTGTCTGGAGGCCACCCTCAGAGGAACAAAATGTGCGAGCTGGACAGTGAGGAACCAGGAGATCTTGCAGGTAGTCAGGTCCCTGACCATATATGGCTTTATAGGTCAGGAACCTGACCTTGTAGGTAATCCTCCACCTTATTGGCAGCCAGTGCAGCCCACAGAGAACCAGTATAATATGCTTAAATATAGACATATCCATCAATAGCCTGGCTGCCATGTTCTGCACCAGCTGCAGACAGTGGAGATTGCCCCCCAAAAGCACCAGGTATAAGGCATTGAAGTAGTCTAACCTTAGCATGATAAAGGCATGTATTATGGTGGTCAGGTTATTAGGCGGTATCAGGGAATGGATCTTGGCAATGTTTCTCAGATGGTAAAAATCACTTTGGACAATGGCTAACACCTGAGCATCAAGTGTCAAGCCGCCATCGAGAACAATGCCCAGATCCTTAACTCAAGTGGAGGAGATGAAGGACAAGTCACCCAGTTTCAAGCCTGTGCCACTACCCTGTACCCCTCCACCTCATCTATGTCCCAGCTCCACCAGCAATACCTCCACTTTGCCTGGATTGAGTCACAACCAATTTTGAGTCATCCAGTCCAAGCAGGTCTTAAACACAGAGACCGCCATCTGGTTTTCAGGTGCATGGGACAGGTATAGCTGGGTGCTATCAGCATAGCAACAAAAACCCAAGTCATACCACCTGATAACGTCTCCCAAGGGCAGCATGTATACCATGAAGGAAAGAGGTGAGAGGACCCAAATCTGTGGAACTTCACAACACAGGGGCATTGGGTCAGATGAGGATAACCCCATCATGGCCCTTTGCACTCTGTCCATGAGGTTGGACTTAAACCAGCTGATGACATTGCCGGTCAGTCCACACCAGTTTCGCAGGTGGTCCAACAACACCTCATGAGCCATGGTGTCAAACAGTGTAGAAAGATCAAGGAGAACAAGAACAGATCATTCTCCGCTATTCCTCGCTCTATGGAGATTGTAAGACACCCTTACCAGGGCAGTCTCTGTGCTATGCCCAGGTCTAAACCAAGACTGGAATGACTTGAAAATGGCAAAGGAAGTGAGATGAGTTTCTAGTTGAATGACCACCACCTTTTCCAAAACCTTCACACAAAAAAAGGAGGCTTGAGACCAACCTGTAGTTGGTGAGCCAGTATGGGTCCACTGAGGGCTTCTTCAAAAGGGGTCTCACCAGTGCCTCTTTTAAGGCCACAGGCAATATCCCACCCTCATGGAACACTGGATGATTTTAGTAACCACAAGTCCAATCAGGTCAACACATCCAAACAAATGTCAGGTTGAACCTAGATCAGGATAGCAATAGATAGGTTGTAACTTTGAGATAATCACACTCACCTCATCCACTTTGACTGGATCAAACGCACTCCACCCACAATGGGTGCCTCCCCTCACCATTGACCTGACCCCACAAGCCAACTGAGCAGCCCTGGTGGAGATATCGGATCTGATAGAGGACACTTTGTCAGCAAAGAACAGAACAAACTTATCACACCTAGTGTTTGAAGTAGCTCCTCCAGGACGGAGACAGGCCAGTTGCAATAACCTGTCTACCATACAGAAGAGGTGAGCCAGTCTGTTCCTTGCTGCAGCAATCTCCCTGGACAAAAGTCTGCCTTCTTTTAGGAGATTGCTCCTTGATAGTCATTATAATGTGACTTCAAGGCCAATTTGCCTCCATCATCCTGAATCTCTGCCATTGATGTGCCAACCTCTAGCCCTTAATCTTTAACTCCCTGAGCTCCCCATCAAACCAAGTGGTTCTCCAGTGAGTAGATGAGGGCAGTACATGAACAGGCATGATAGTGTTGAAGGTGGTGGTGACAGCCTTATTATAGGCTGTCATTACGCCCTCCACACCTATCACACATGCAGTTTCCACACTCCATAGATCCAGTGCCGCTTGTAATCCCATTAGGGACAATCCCCATAAAGGGTGTTACTGGATCATCTCTACAGAGGAGGGACTCTCGGGGGGGGGGTCCAAACATGATCCTCATGGTGCTATGATCTGACCAGACCACTGGATCAATCCTGAGATCTATGATCTCAAGCCCCAATGTGAACACTGGGTTCAATGTGTGCCCTTGTGAGTGGGTCACTGAGGTAATGACCTGTGACAGGCCCAATGCTTCCATACCTTGGAGGAGGTCACATCCAAACAACAAGAGTTCATCATCAACCCAGGCATTGAAGTCCCCCAGAATCAACCATCTGGGGACTCCCAACACCAGGCCAGAAATGAAGTCTCCATCCTCCTGCAGGAATTCCCCCTCCTCACCAGGCGGGCAGTTCCCCATGGAACAGATAAAAAGAAATGCTTGCAAAAAACTGCAAGCCCTTGCTAAACAAAATTCCCTTATTAACATTTCATCTTTGGCAAGCAAATAAAAGAGCTGGGAGAGAAATCCTACCTCAGGGGCTGTGGGTTTATCAAGTGGCTGATGTATGTGCATATTTTGCTAGGAACTGTATAAACTGTAATCATCTGTGCTGGTTATATGCAAAACTGAAATTGAGACTGTTGAACTGAGGGTAACAACTAAAAAGGAACTGCTCAAAGAATATACCTTTTCATCTCCTTCCCCTTCCTATGGGAAGCAAAAGACTGTCAGCAATGTCATGTTCTTCTAAGAAAAGTGCACTAGTACAATTGTATTTGAAAGAGACTATTGCTTAATTATTTTCTAATTGTTTGTATACCATCTTCTTTCTTATCAAGTATGTGTTGCTTAAAATAAAACCTATAGAATTATATAGTATGGATTTCTTGTTATCTGCTTGTCCTGTAAAACTCATGACATTGTGGGATTTATGTGAGGTCCACTACACTGGGATCAAAGATTTGTTTTTGGGTTAGTATAAAGTTAAATCAGGTTGTCTCCACACATTTGGCTTCCAAGTTTGTGTTTGGGTAACTAAAACTGGATTCTTGCAATCACAACAAACATGTCCAATCAACGTGTCTCCATCTTGGGGATAAGCTGACATTGGGGACCTCTTGAGTTTCATGCTTGAGGTCCTTATAATGTAATCTCAATCCTGTTATGGAAACACTGCCTTGTTGTGTATAATTGTCCATGCATTATTTTCTATATAATTCCTATTTTTCTTTTGGGTGAGACCTAATTGCTTGATTGCTTTAATTGATTAATTGAATTAGCACCCATATGGATTAATTATTGCCCATACACAAAGATTTTACCTTGTTTTCAGACTGGAATTACTGTAACATAAACTAGTAAGCACCTATTGTCATTATGCATGTTGTTTTCTGATTTCAGTCAAGTTTAGGGTTACATTCTGAGTGATTTTGCTACATAATGCCATTGATGATGACAGTGACAGAGTTTTTTGTTTTGGTCTTAACATAGGGTTATAGATCTATGTAAGCCTGGATTTGTTTCCTAGTGTGGAATATTCTTTTTTTTATCACTACAAGTTATATCGTGCCAGAGAAATTGTTAAATGTCATTGCTGATGTCAATGATAAGAGTTTCAATACGGTTTTAATTATTTATTTATTTATTCATTTATTCATTCATTAATACAATCGGAAGTACACCTTTGAGCTCAACAGCTCATTTACAAAGGTTCCTCATCACAATAGGGTAATTACATAGTATAGGCAGGCAGGGTACAGAAGGTGACTCAAGGGATCCCTGTCACAGAGAATTGCAGAGGTGCTACAGCAGGCACATCAAATAAGACAAACATTAATTCACAAACTAGTTTATGCAGTCAGGTTGATACAATACAGAGTATCCAGTAATAGAATAGACTTTCAGCTTTATCAGTGGAGGCAGTCAAAGTTGTATCCAAGTGTAAGAACATTTCTAAAATCCTTCTTGAATTGGGATAGTTTGGATAGGTTCAGCACTTATTCAGTCTGCTCATTTAGCCAGAGGGGTGCTCTAAAGGCAAAGGAACATTGGGCCTGACTAGTTTTACAGAGAGGCACAAATAAAATGTTTCTGTTCACACTCCTGGTTGTATATTGGTTAGGAGCTGTAGGTAGGAGATTTTGGATTTCAGGGGGAGAAAGGCCCATTAGCACCTTCTTTCCTATTAATCATACATGATATTTTATTCTATCTTGCAGTTCAAGCCAGCTGGTTTGGGTATATAGGGTACTGATGCATGTGTGAGCTTATCATCCCAGAGAGTGAAGTGGCAGGCCCTGTTTAATGCCAGCTTGACACTGCTGAGGACCACATTAGTAGCCACACTGTAGACTGACAGGCTGTAGTCCAGCACAGGGAGAATGGAGCTAGATACTGCCAAGTGCCTTGCTGAAGGGGTGAGGTAGTGCCTCTGCCTATAGCATGTCCCTAACTTTATGTTGACCAGACCATTGGTCAGAAATTATTCTTTTCAGTGCCTTTGACAGAGGGGATAGTATGGAAATTTGTCTACAGTTGTTCACTAGGGAGCAGTCTCTATTTTTGTGGACAGGGATGACGATGGGCATTTTCCATAAGCCTGGGGATTGGGAGTGCTGGAGGGAGAGGTTGAATATTTTGGTTAGAGGGAGTGCCAGTTCATTCAGAGTAAGGGCTAACAGTGTCTTATCTACCAAGTCACTTCACATTTTTGTTATCCTTAGAACCCATTTTACATACTTTATTGAGTCATACACAGTGACAGGTCTGAAATAGAACTGAGGGATGCAGGGGTTGCAAGTTGCGGTTGTGGGTGGAGATTCACCACAATCTTCAGGAGTGTCTGCCATGTGAACAGCATTCTGGGTAAGGATGGAACTGAGATCAGTT
This sequence comes from Neoceratodus forsteri, assembly GCA_016271365.2. Lineage (NCBI taxonomy): Eukaryota > Metazoa > Chordata > Ceratodontiformes > Ceratodontidae > Neoceratodus > Neoceratodus forsteri. Next base: position 308,984,242 of record CM028134.1, on the reverse strand, counting down.
AAAGCATTAAGTATCATAAGTAGGGATTTGAGACAATAGCTTTCACCAATTAATCTCACCTTTTCAAGATGGAAGAATTCAACTCGAGTTATTTACTGACCCCATAGTGGGTATCTACCTTTTTTAAATGTATCAGTCATATCACTGTTAATGACATCTGGAGGAGGCCATTCAAAGGGGCCACAACTCTCTGATTAATCCAGGAACCCCTCTTTCTAGATTTGTAATGTTCTAGTGGTTATAGTTGTAACCTTTCTTTCTAATCCTACACACTCCCAGAGATCTTCATTCCTGAATGCAGAATACACTGGACTCAGGCCACCCCTGAGCCTACGGTACTCCAAGGAGTACAAATTCAACTCTGTTAGCCATTCCTCATATGAGAGGGCATGGAGGTGGTGAATCTTTTTAGTCATTCTCCTTTGCACCCTTTCGAGTTGTTTTATGTCAGTTATGTTGTACGGGCTCCAGAATTGCATACCATACTTCATTAATGGTCTGACCAATGCCTTATACAGTGGCAATATCACTGTTTTATCTCTATTTCTTATATTATGCCAAATACAGTGTAGCATTCTATTTGCATTTTTCACAGCCTGCGTAGTATATAATCTAAATGTTAGGTCTTTTGTGATTAGTATACCAAAATAAATTTCACTGTCCACACTGCTTAATATATTGAGACACAATTTCTAGGTTGCTGCTAAATTATTTTTCCCAAAATACATCACACCACATTTATTGGGTATGCTGACTGCAGATCGACACCACAAACACAAAGACCAGCACAGTGACAGATTTCACCTGAAATCATTGGGTTGCTGTGCTGGTCCCTGCAGATAACTGCGGTGCATCTCCCAGTGTTGTACCCCCTTCCCCAATACAACTCTGGCTTGGAGTTGTATATTTTGAGACTGGGGGTGTGGGGAGTGGAGCCCCCCCACATGGGGCATTTGGGGGGCACTGCCATGCAAAGAAAACACTTGCACACCCCAAACAGTACAATGCCAACACTTGGTATTGTGTCTGTCACTGTCAGGGCTGTCACCCCACTGTAGAAAGCCCATTTATCGATATTAAACCTAATTTTGTGTACCTCTGCCCAATCTCATATGCAGTATAGTTCTCTTTGTAGGTTTGGTACATCATCCTGTGTTCTTACTATGGGCCCCACATTACTGTCATCTGCAAATTGCATCACTCAAATATTACTGGCTGTTTGCAGGGCAGATACAAAGATATTAAATAGCACTGGGCCCAGTACAGAACTCTTGGAGGCTCTGCTGGTCACCTCACCCCATTCAGACATAAACCCCTGATGCTGACTCTCTGCCTCCTTTGGTGTAGCCAGGCCTGTATCCATTTTATTACTAGAGGGTCAACCCTTAGTTCCTGAAGGCTACCAGTTAGTTCAGCATGCAGTACTAGATCAAAGGCCTTGGAGAAATCCAGATATACCACATCCACTGGAAGACCATCCTCCAGGGCCCTGCTGATCTGCTGAAAAAAACACAAAAGTTCCATCTGACATGATTGCCTAGGCATAAAGCCATGCTGGGTTATATCTGTAAATCCCATGATCTGAATATAGTGTTCTAGGTATAATTTAATATATTACTCCATAATTTCACACAAGACACCAGTCAGGCTGATTGGCGGATAGTTTTGGACATCTGCTCTGACCCCTTTTGTATGTCTGCAGGTGGATGCTACAGCTATATTACTTTAGCTTGAAAAGGGGTGTCTGTGGAACACATTTTCTAATAGTTTTCAGTGTATCCTTCCTTAACACTGCAAATCCCTATGGCAGTTAAAAAAATACTTCCTTCTTTCTTTTTAGAATGATGGACACAGAACTCCAAGTTGCTTTTCTCTGAGAGCAAATGTGCACACATTCCAAATAAATCTAAATATTTTTAAAATTATTTAAGGTGCACAAAAACAACCAGTATGAACACTGTTCAGGACAAAAAGATGTTTCATGTGAGGGTAGTCACTAATCTGAATTCTTTACATTTTGTAAAATATGGTCTTCCAAACAACCTCATTTTTTTCTCTCTGAGTGAACACTGTAGGAGTCATGCCACACAAATGTAAATATCTTGGAAAGTATACAAGTTACCATTATACAACCAACATAAAAGTTGTTCAGGACTGAATAATCTTTCAAATGAGGGTAGTTACTAATCTGAATTCATTAGATTCTTTTAAGTATAGTCATCCAAAAGGTGAAAATTGTGAAGCAAAATGAAAATTCAGGTAATCAGATGGCCATAGTTTAAAAAATAAAATTAGTGCAGCTTAATGAAAAGGCTCTTTGGGAATGTAGTTTTGTCCTGAACAACTTCCATACTGATGGTTTATGTGTAACGCATGTAAGTTTAGAGATATTTACATTTGTTTGGCATAACTCCTATAAAGAATGAAAATTAAGTTAATCAGATGGCCATAGTTTAAAAAAATATAATTAATGCAGCTTAATGAATAGGCTCATTTGAAAGACTGTTTTGTCCTGAACAACCTACATACTGTTTTTTTTATCTGTAACATAAACTTTTAGAGATATTTGCATTTGTTTGACATAACTCCTATTGCACTTCTAAACAGCCTCAGTTTTACAAATTACTATGCTACTTAAGTGAAATTCTAAACCAGTCCACCTTGTTCATCTCTTATCATGCCTAATTTAAAGTGGACAGGAACTGATTACTTAAGTGCAGCTGTCTGAAATGTCTCTATTTTCAGAAATTACATCTATACCTCTAAAGGATCCCTATTGAACGGTGTCTGAATAAAAGCTAATGCTGTCAGTTGTGTTTTGTATTGTTTTCTTTGCATGGACAACATTCTGTGCAGTTCCTTTTATGAAACCAAAAAATTTGAGTTTTGATTATGTCACTTCATGGTTTCAGAACTGTGGGCACTGTACTGATAAGTTCCTGCTAACATTTCTAAAACTGTATAGCCACAGAAAAACATGTTGCCTTATTGGTGCTTGTAACACAAGATCCACAGAAACAGATGATTTGGTACCTTTTATTGGGCCAACAGAGTTGGTACAAAAGAACGCAAGTGCTTTTAGCTTTTGGATTACACAGAATCATTTGTCAGAAAACACTGGCACTTGTTTTAGAAGAACATACTTTCTCAAAACCCAGATCATACAAAAAAAACAGATGAAAAGTTGTTAAGGACCCCACTGGTTAAAACCGCATTTAAAAAAAAAGTACGCATATAAAGACAGTAAAAGTTCCATCAAAAGAAAGTTATCCCAAGGTCAAATTACACTGACTTTAAAGTTCACTCCCTGAGAAAAGCTATAAACCAACTAAAATTCATTTTAAAACCCTCCGTACCTGTCTGTGCTAACATTAGTAAATGACAATGATCAAAACACACAAGGAAAAATAAGCTTAAAGAGCAGCTGACACCTTCAGGAGAACTTTAACAAAACATAATATTTAGATAAAGTTCAGCTTGTATTTCACATTAGTTCTTTATTCCTCTTCCACATTATTTATTGCTGAGGTCATTTGCATGAAAACAGGATTTTTGCTCCTGCAGAGTTCATCTATTTCTGTTGCAGTCTCCCTACCTGAGGTCATAATGCACTGCTTGTGACATCACAGTTACTCTCATGGCAACATAGTGTGATGTCACAACAGAACATTATGACTTGAAGTAGGCAGTAAGCTGTAGAGGCAGATTAACTTTAAAGTGACTGCAAGGGATAAAAATCATGTATTCATGCACATTTTCCTCAGTAATAAATAATGGGGAGGACAAACCTAAAATATATACGAAATACAAGCAGAATTGTACCTTCTTATGTTTTTTCAAAGTTTTCTTTAAAGTGTCAGTAGCTCTTTCAGCAATACATGGTAAATAATGTTAAAAGTCTAATAAATATGTAAATATGTATGTGTTAAGTAAAAAATAGGTTAGAAGACAAACTGCCCTAGTGTAAATTAAGCCTTCACTGGCTGTTTCACACAGTAGTGTTAATCAAATTTTACACAGTGTACTGTTCAGATAAAAAAAAATGTTAAACTCTGTGTACAATTAGTCCATATTACTCATGAATAGCCAAACTTATACTGTCTTAAACATGATATATCTGCAGTTCTGTAACAAGTGACTAGTGTATTTGTGTATTCAAAACCCAAATCTCTAACACAGACCCCTTGTAACTGAGATATTGTTACCCTAATATGTTCATGTATCATCATGTGTCCATATGCACCTAATCTGCTGTTGTATTAAACAGCAGTTGTATAAATCTAAAACCAAAACAGGACACAACTGACAGCTTCAGCTTTTATCCAGGCACAGTTACACAGAAATGTGGCAGCAGAGAAAGGTCCCACGGCCCATCTAGTCTGCCCAATACCCTATCCCGTTCTTCTAAGCTTCCACCCCTTCTCCCAATCCTTTAAATCTATCCCAAGCCCTCTTGAACCCCTCCACCATTTCAGCTGCCACTACCTCCTCTGGCAGCTTGTTCCAGACCTCCACCATCCTTTCCATGAGAAACTGCCTCCTAACATTACCTCTGTATTGCCCACTTTCCAGTTTGAGGCTATGTCCCCTCGTGTTAGCTCCCTTCTTCAATTTGAACAACTTATCACCCTCCACCTTGTTTATTCCCTTCAGATATTTAAAGGTCTCAAGCATGTCCCCCTCTCCCTCCTAGTTGCCAGAGGGTACAAGGTCAGCCCTCTCAATCTTCTCTCATAGGGTACATCCTGCATCCCCCGTACCATTTTGGTTGCCCTTCTCTGTACCCTCTCCATCATCTCAACATCTCTGTGTAGTTGAGGCCTCCAGAACTGTACCCCATACTCCAGATGCAGCCTGACCATGGTTCTGTATAATGGCATTAGCACCTTCCTCTTCCTACTATTAAAACCCCTTGCAATAGAGGCCAACATTCCATTTGCCTTTCCCACTGCCCTACTACTCTGGCTCCCCACCTTGAGGTCATGTAATACCATAATCCCCAGGTCCCTTTCTGTTTCCTTCTCCTTAATCATCACCCCCCCCAAGGAATAAGACTCCCTCCTGTTCCTCCTCCCCAGGTGCATCACCGAGCACTTTTGTGCATTAAACTTCAGTTTCCATGTGTCAGACCACCTCTCCAGCCTCTCCAGATCCCACCTTATGGCTTGCACCCCCTAGGGGAATCCACCCTATTGCAGACCTTTGTATCATCTGCGAACAGGCACACCCATCCCTCCAGACCCTCTGCTAGGTCACTAACATAGATATTAAAGAGTATTGGTCCTAGCTCTGACCCCTGTTCCACCCCACTGGTCACCACCCATTCCCTGGAATGTGTCCCATTTACCACCACCGTCTGACTCCTTTCTGTCAACCAGTTTTCCACCCACCCGGTGATCCTGCTGTCCACCCTTAGTCTGTCCAGCTTATGCACCATTCCACCATGCTTAACAGTGTTGAAGGCCTTACTGAAATCCAGATAGGCCATGTCCACCACTCCTCCCTGGTCCACTATCTTTGTCACCTCATCGAAAAACTCTATCAGGTTAGTCTGACAGGACCTTCCCTTGGTGAAGCCATGTTGCCTATCATCCTGCATGCCATTTATCTCCAAGTACTCTGTCAACCTGAGCTTAAAGGGTACCTAAACAAGCAGTTTTTTTAAACTGCAAACTCCAAAATCTGGTTTCATATGGAGGTGAAGTAAAGGCTGCTGTTTACATGTACAGTATGCTAAAACTGCATTTATGTAAATAACATAAATGCAGTTTCATAGCTTTTGAAAAATGTAAACATCAGCCTTCACATTCAAAAAACAGCCTTGGCTTCTCCCTAAGATGTCTGCCTTGTGTGTTAAGTGATGAGTCATGATGACATCATTTGAGCCAGAGACAGAGATCAACATATATTTCTATAGTGCTTACTAGTTCTTCTTTCCCTCTTTATTTTGAATTGTTGTACCAGAATGATCAACACCATGTATTACCTCATGGATTATTTTGATCAGTTCACATGTTAGGATATGATTTTGTTCATTTTGTTTACTTTAACTTGCAGAAAATGTCTTGCAATCCAGCTGATTGTTTCTTTGGCAGACTGCATTACAGTACAACACTTCAAATACCTGATGATCTAGTGGTTATGATGCACTGAATTTTGTTTTTTGTTAACCAGGAGAGACACACTAAGCTGACATCTTGTTTACAGGTGTGGCCTAGGAGCACAAGGAAGTTTAGTGACTTGCTCAGGGTCACACAGCAAAGTACCAGTCTTGTTCAGTTCCAAAGTTAATGCTCTCTTGTTAAAAATAAGGCTTTCTTTTTCCATGTGAACCCCCTGCACCTAGCCTACCTTCTGTTGAACACCCCACCATCCATAACCTGTCCTTAGTACTGCCTGGGGACGCATATGAGCTTGCAGTCTCATGAAGAGAATTATCACACCTCAGATTGTAATCTTGTACCTCAGAGGGTTGTGCACACCTGTACTGATATACATCTTAAGCTGGCAGTGTTAAAAAATGCCTCCCAAATCACTCTCCCGTTCACATTCTCAATGTCTGACGTCTGACTTCTGCTCCCACAGTAAATATTAAGTGGATCACCACCCTTCTGCACAGTGATGGTAGTATGTACAGTTCCCTGTTGTGTTTTTTTCTCACGTTCCCAGCAATTCTTCTCAAGTACTTTTCTGTGCTCTACTCCACAATGTGAGTTGGCTGGCTACCACCCTTCCAAATCTTGAATGAGCTATACACAATTCCCTCAATACTGTCCTAACAAATGTCAACATCCCCCAGCTGATGTCAGGAAGGTTTAAGTCCCCAGCTGGCACAATTTCCCCTTTCTGAGCCATCCTCACTACTGATTCTATAAAGTGTCTATCCCCTTCCTCCCCCTGCATAGGAGGCCTATAGACTATCCCAATGCACCGGCTCTCCCCTGTACCCTGTTTAGGGTGACCCACAATATCTCTGTTTCCCCCTGCTCATCCCACCCCTCCATGGCCCCAGTCCCTTCCCTGACATATAATGACACCCCTCCCCCTCCTCCCCTCTCTATACTTCCTAAACAAATGATACCCTGGGATCACCATCTCCCAGGCATAGTGCTCGTTCCACCAAGTCTCACTCACTGCTACAATGTCTAGGTTCTCCTCCATCATGGTGGCCTCCAGGTCACCCATTTTATTTCCCAGGCTCCTGGCATTTGCAACCAAAGCCTTCCAACGTGTAGCCCACCCCTTTCTTCCCTGCGGCTAACTGTTCCCTTGATGCGTGTTGTGACATGGGGGAGGCTGATTGCCTCTCTGCTCTGCCTCCCATAAGGATGGCCCTATCCTTCACCCCCTCTTAGTTAGTTTAAATTGAACTCCCTTGCCATGGCATTCCCCCAGTTTACTCATTAGTGCAGCTGCTCATGAAGAGCTCAGGTGCAGCCTGTCTTGGCCATACAACCCCTCCTTCTCCCCCCATGTAAAGCTTTAGTCACCTATCTAGCCAAACTCCATCTGACTGCACCAACCTTGTAGCCAATTGTTGAATGCTCTAATCGTTTCCTTTCTGAGTGTGCTTGCTCTTGGTACTGGCAAAACCTCAGAGAAAGAAATGGAGCCAACTTCACCTGGCCCCCCTCTATCTGCTCTGGGCTTCCTCCATCTGCTTCCCTGTGTGAAATTGTGCCAGCTGTGCCAGATACTCCTTTTCTCTAGCTACAGGTATCATTTTTGTGCCTCTGGCCCTCCTGCTGTCCATTCCCACTGACCCCTTTCCTCCTGTCCCGGGCTTCCCTGTCCCAGCTCTGGACATGCTGCTGTCTGTTATCACCTCTGGTCTATCCCCTCTGGATCCCCTTCCATCCTCTCCTTCCCAAGCTCTAGACTTCTGGGGCAGCATATCTGGTACTCCATGGAATCCACTCAGCCATTCCTATTCCTTCCTTGACATAGCGTCCCAGCCTTTCTACCTCCATTTCCCAGCTCCCCCTTAGCCCCACCTTAGCCACCTCCTCTCTCAGCAGGAATTGAACTGCTTACACATCATACTCCCCATCCTCCAAGCCCAATTTAGGATCATAGCCATTCCACAGCCACTGCTTCCCACCACCATACCAAAAAATTCCCCTCCCTTGGTCACCCCTCCCTCTGCACTGCTCTACCATTTCTGTCGTGATACTCAGATACAGTTCTGAAAAAAGAACACCTTATGTATTTTTGGGCCCCTGATCCTCACCTCCTCTTCAGCCCCAACTCACAGTCAAGACTTGTTAAATAGGGATCCTTTAGAGGTATGAATATAATTTATGAAAATAGAGACATTTCAAACACTCGCACATAAGTAAACAATTCCTGGCCCCTCTAACTCATTCTTTTTTTTTTGTATTATTTCACTATGCGCCCACCCGCACCTTATCCGGTCTCTCCTTCGGGCCCCATGTGGACCTTACTCACTCGGCAACCCTCGACCCTACCAACCCACATTGCAGCCAGCCCAGGCAATCCCGTGTATCCCAGCATTGGGAGGATCCCTTACGTTCGTAGTGTAAGAGCCTGTGCAGCTATACCAATGCTCCTGGGTGCTGCTGAAGTGGCGTTCAGGGTTCAGGAGCTCCACAGTGAGGGTGTCTGAGGCCATCATCTGACCCAACCAAGGCACCATTTTTCCTGTTTTTCTCCCATGGAGTGGCGTGCCACAGATATCATGGCTTGCGCCGACATCCGCCACTCCCCCCTAGACATCTGGGGCCTGACATCTTGTCATGCCTCTAGCCTCCAACAGGGGCCAGAAAGCACTGGGCTATAACCCCACCCTCCCCCTGGAGAAGGTGAGCCATCACTGGATCCTCCAGTCTTCACCCCCTGGCTGGCCCTCCAGCGACCCGAGTCCGTTCCTGAACCCGGGTCACTGGCATCACAGAAGGAAGTCCAACCACTGTGCCGGCAGGCCACTTCTTTAACTCGGTGAAACCCATTATGTGTTTAGAATGTTGGAGACAGAACTCCAAACTGCTTTTCATTGAGAATCTTCCTAAGGAACTGTGCAGAATTCTTAGAAAATGTGCACACATTCCAAACAAGTCTAAATATCTTTAAAACTATCCCAGGTGCGCAGAAACAACCAGTCTGAAAGTTGTTCAGGACAAAACGCCCTTCCAAATAAAGGTAGTCACTAATCTGAATTCCTTATATTTTGTAAAATATGATAATCTTATTACCTTTATTTACATTTTTGGTTTTACAAAATTCACATGTCTGATGGCAATTAAAAATAAAACTATAAAAAATTTAGTTTAGTGACAACTCTCATCTGAAAGGCCTTTTTGTCCTGAATACAAAAATGTAAAATAATGCACTTGGGGCACAGAAATCCAGGGGCAGAGTGCAAAATGGGCGGAGTGATATTGACAACATTAAGAAAGCACACATTCCAAAAAACTTTTACATACAGTTGATTACTGTTTAACAATATTATGCTTCTATGGCTGCCACTGTACATCTGATGCAACCCCATAATCACATTCCTCACTTGAAGCAAAAAGAGTTGGGGGTGGAGCTCATAACTGACTCCTTGTTTTTGTGCTAAAGGGGTCTGTTTTTACAGCAAAAACAAGGAAAGGGGTCATTTCTAAAATGTGCAGACAAGCATGAGGACCACTTTTATTCAGAGCATGCCACCATTGGTAGCTACCACTTCAAGACTGCTACTACCCCCAGCTGACACAATCAGGGGAAACCCAGAAGTAGTCTACCAGCACTGAGATCAATATGGTTAAGGAACATTTACCAGAAATTACTACTTAGAAAAGAATGAGAAAGTTACTGTGATGACGAGCAAATCCCAGACCAGATCTCCAGTTTGTTAATAGTCTCCTTCTGAGTCTGATTTTTACAGCTGTGTGGGCTAAGCTCCACAGATGTTATGCCATCATCAGATTTGTGTAAGAATGCTGTGGAAGCACATAAGTGGATAGCTGTCTGATGTTCTGCTGCAGTGCTCCAGCATAGTTTCCAATGTTTTTGTTTATGCAGCCCTTCCCCTCTGTGGGCCGCACAAACATCCCCATTTCCTTGTGCACTACTTTTTCTTTCCACAACTGCAGAAGTGACAGCCACTGTGTGCAACATGGTGGTGCTGACTTACAGTGTGCATGCACAAGTATCATGCATACTGTATGCATGTAACGGTATCCCATGAGGATGGCAACTGAATATGAGCGATCTTCAAAATGGCAACTCATATTCAACACTTTCTTCCTCAGCTACCCTGGAAGGATAGCACCTCTATGAGAATGCAAGGGTACTACACGGTGACAGGAAGGGGGAGGATAACAAAGGGGAGAGGAAGGACAGGGAAGAGGAGTTGGGGTCTGGTGTACTTGCTGCCGCCGAGCTAGCCATGTGGTGTGGTGGTGTGGGTGGCTAGCTAAGGTGTGGCAGGTATAGGGTTCAGGAACAGGTGCAGGAAAATGTTGCCATTGCCTGCAGCTGCAGCACTTAAGTTTTTTTATATGCAGGAATTTTGCCCCTCCCTAACATGCACCACCCTGGAGTTGAGAATTCTTATTCAGGGAGGTGTGGGGGGGTGCAGCCCCCATGATAATACTTTTCTTTTCCAGATGTCTGGTCACCTGGAAGTGTATATAACTGATTTGCTTTTCAGCGATATACACTCACCAAAATAGAGATCGCAATTTTGCGATCGCTGTTATTTTATAGGACTGTGTAACCCCCATGCCACCTTCGACTAGCTGGCACCCCCTTAAAAGAACTACTGCCAACTACATGGCACACAGTTTTCTTTTGGCAGAACTACACTCATGGTACCACCTCTAGCATTGGAATGTATACCTGGCCCATTATCTAGAGGATGGTAGGTGGGGGTACATACTAAAATGAACCCTTTTATTTACAAGCAGGTCCAGGGGAGAGGATGCTAGGCAATATACTAGACCTAACTGCTGAGAGGCCCTAATAATGTTTACATTAGAAGCAACAAGCAAAATGCCCAAAGCAGTAACTGGGGTTTTGCAGTATATCTTTATTTACAGATGTTACTTAAAGCAAGGGTGCCCCCCCCCCACAAAGGTTTGTCATTGCAATACAGGCACACTCTCATTTTCAGGACACTTTGCTAGGCAGTACTGTTTTCTACAAAACCATCACTATTTCTCTTTGGAATTGCATATCTGTGGGATGTGCCACACACTTTAAACATTTGCCACACATTTCCATTTTCAAAGTGTATATCTGTGGGATGTGCCACACACTTTAAAATCCTCCTGGTGCATGGTCTTTGCCCAGGGAACAGTGGTACCCATCCATGAGCCACTTCGTCTTGCCTGAAACTCTAGATGGCATTCCTCCCCACCCTTTGCCCTAGACAGCTTCTGCCATTCCTTCAGGATTACACCATATGAGTCTCCAATCTCCAATGAATTGCTAAAGACACCCAACTTTAACTTTAAATTCATCACAGTTGTGGTGAAAGGGATCCTGACCAGTGTGATCTAGCCTTATCTAGGGCACACACTCCTCAGACAACTCCCTCACAGAACAGTCTCAAATTCTGTACTCACAGATTAGTTGTTCCTTCCTCCCAGTCATGGAAAGAACAAAAGGCACCTTTCTGTCTCTGGTAGCTGTCAGATTCTACTCATTGTTCTTCCTTAAGGCAGCTGTGAACTTCAGGGGATTGCCCCTTGGATCCACAAGAATTACATTCCCTCTCACTGCCCCCTGGAGTGAAACTAAACAGTCCTGCAGGCAAACTGAAGATTTTACTTAAGTAGGGTGAGAAATACCGGGGTTCCCTTTGACAGACTCCCAGTGGCAGAGCTCCTGCCACTTTGACTGCCTCACTTCAACTTACTGATGAACATTCTAAACCCCCCGAGGTCAGCTGACTCTAAAATGGTTATGCTGCTGTGAGAGTTCTAAATGACATAATCATCCTTCTCTCAGGCTAGCTGAGTAAACTGATGTCATTATGTAGAAAGCCCCTAATGAGCTCCCCAACAGCTGCCTTTTCCTACCTGCCTAAGACTAGTACTAATGGGACTCTAGTAACCTGAGGGGACTGGGTTGTTATAAGTAGTAATGTCAGCACCGCCATGTTGTGCAAGTCTGACTTCAGGGCAAACTGCACATGTGTGAGTATCACGCATGCGCAGTACTGTAATCACTGCAGTATTGTAGTTGACTCTGGTGCAATGAGAGCACCGCATATTCTTTTCACCACTCTTACCACTCCTAAAAGCTTTCCACAGCCATGTTCGCTCTGACTAGAGTTTATTATGTATTGGTGTGACATTAGCTGTGCACCAGTCTTCTAGGATCTCCCTGCTCCACAATGAACTGCCATACAGAACCTCCAATGAATCAGCCAGCTCATTGGCCAATTCCCTAAGTATACATGGGTGCAGACTGTCTGGTTCAGGGGACTTATTGGTTTTTAATTTCAGTAGTTTCTCCAGGACAGTGGTTTTACTAAAGTCAATTACATCATCGAGCCTACAGTCAGTGCTTATTTTATTTGTGGTGCTTTGGAAAGCACTTAAAAAGTACTTGTTAGATGTATTGGCCATTATTTTCTCATCAGAGTCACTTCCCCTTTACTGTGTAGTGGCCGTATTCTGGTAGTTCCTGAGTGCTGGCTATTATTGTGGTTAAAGAAAGTCTTCTTATTATCTACAGGTTTATTGGTTATTCTTTCCTCCTCATTTTTCTTTGCAGTCTGGATTGCTTTTTTGCATTTCTTGGCCTTGTCTTTAAATTTGGTCTGTCTACTGGATGGTCAGCTTTTCTTTTCTTTTTTAAACTTTATTTACCCCTCTTCACGCCGACCCCCAGACTCTCTCTGGTGGAGACACTCGACTCACCTCCATCCCACTCACCTGAAGGCTCTGTCCTACTATTCGGTTGGCACAGCTCAGATTCATCTCTCCTGGTGCCTGTTCCCCTTGATTTAAGCCCCCCCCCCCGGGGTGGGACCATCTTCTGGCAATCTATCTGGAATCTGGATGGGCATCTAGGAAGTGGAGGAGCACCGAAGGCAGCCGACACACTCAGTGCTGGGTGTGGGGGGGGTGGTCCCCACCTTTGCTTACTGGGGATCAGGGATATTCCTTGTTACTGTTCTCCTGAGCTCAGATGTGCAGTGATGTCCTGCATGCAGTGTGCACATTCCCATTCACACTTGTAACATGTCTGCTGGAGCTCACACTCTGTTTGTGAGCCGCTAGATGCTGTGACCCCCAGCATCTGCTAGGGGCCCCCAGAACAGTGGCCAGCCAAACCCCCCCCCAGGAAAGGAGAGCAGTCCTCCAGACACTCAATCCTTTCCCATCCCTGCTGACCCCTGATGTCCTGGGCTCATTCCCAAACCCAGGTCACTGGCTTTGCATAAGGTGTGGCATCCAGTGCCTCAACCCTCAGTGCCACCAGGACGGCTCTGCTTTTCTTATATTTATAGTATGCTTTATTCTTTTTCCTAATGAGCTTTATAATTGTGGAATTGAGCCAAGAAGGGATTTTGCCTGTTCATTATATTTTATTTTCTCTGGTACAAAGTAACTTGTACAGTGTTCCAATTTGTTTTTTATATTTTTCCAGATGTTTTGTACGCTCAGCCCTTAAAATTCCTTTTCCCATTCCCAGCTATTCAGGTATTTCCTAATCTTATTATAATTGGCCTTATTCCAGCATTTTATTGTTGTTTTTCCTTTATTGTTAATTCTTCTCCCCTGTATTTTAAATTCAACCATGTTATGGTCACTTAGGCCTGGTGGCTCTCTAAAAGCGCGCTCCTTAATATCTTCATTCATATTACTCAAAACAAGATCTAGGATATTTGCCCCCCCCCCCAGTACCTTGGTTAACATATTGCTTGAGGCCATTAATACTTAGTAAGTCCAGGAAGTCTCTTTCTAATATGCTATTCCCAATGCACGTTTTCCAATCTATGTTGGGTAGATTCAAGTCTCCCATTACAACTGCCCTGCCATTTAAGTCCATATTTTTAATAGCATCCATAAATTGGGTATTGTCTTCTGCACTATTCCCCGAGGGCCTATAACCTACCCCTATTGTTATTTTTTTGTTACTGGGTTGAATGAGATTTATCCAGACTTGTTCTACTCCTTTATTGTTCTTGAGAATAGGCTTTATTTTATATGTGTCAAATATTTCTCTGATATATATAATGCAACACCGCCTCCTTTTTTCATGTTCTATTCACATGAAAAAGTTGGTACACTGGGATATTTTTGATCCAGTGGTCATGCTACACAAAGGGAGACCTGTCAATCTGCAAGATCTCCTTGCCCCCTACCATCCATCCTGGATACTCCATTCTGCTGGGGGGTCCTCCTTGGAGTTCCCAGAGTGAGGCTGTGGCATTCTGGGGCTAGGGCATTTTCAGTGGTGGCGCCCACTCTGCAAAACTCCCTTCCTGGATATCTTAGGGAGGCCCCCTCAGTGGAAGCCTTTAAGAGACAACTAAAAACATATCTGTTCCAACAGGCTTTTAATGACTGATTAATTTTAAATGGGATGGATAGAATTTTAATGTCTATGTTAAATTGCTGGTATGTGTATCCTGTTTTTGAATTATATTGTGCAGCGTCCAGAGTCCATAGAATTGGGCACGCTATCAATAAAATATCTATCTATCTACCTATCTATCTGTCTGTCTGTCTGTTTATCTGTCGATTGATCTATCTATCTATCTATCTATCTATCTATCTATCTATCTATCTATCTATCTATCTATCTATGCTGCTACCATGTCTCAGTGACTACACAGAATTGTACATTTTCTTGTTGCAGGAGTATTTTTAGCTCTTCAATTTTATTTTGTGAGGCTTCTTGCATTAATTAACAACACTTTGATGTCCTTTGATTTATTTCACTTTGGTGTTTCATTCCTTTTATTATATTTCTGGGGTACATGTATTCCTTCTGAGTCCTTATGGACATGTTGAAGAGTAATGTGGGGGTTTGACTATCCCCTCTACCCTCATCTCTAAGTTTAAATTCACTCCAGAGATTACTTCATTGAAGAGTGTACCAAGAACCTACTCCCTTTGGCATTTAAGTGGAGGCCATCAAATGAAAATAAATCATATCGTCCCTCAAATAGTTCCCATATCTTGATGCAGTGTATTTTTTTCTGTAGGCTCCATCTCCTCAAGTTACTATTCATGTATGTTAATTTTGTGGTTTATTTATGACCTGCTTTTAGCACTGGTAAAATCACAGAGATAACCAATTGTGCTTGCATATCATCTGCCATTTTTATTTCTTTGAATTCCTTCAGGACCTCTGTCACTGATTGGTGCTTTGTATTATTTGTCCCAGTATGCAGTATTACCAGTGGGTTTTCCCCTCCTGCTTTTAATGTGTTTGGTAGCATATTCCCTATATTCTTAACAGTCACACCAGGAAAACTGCAATTAGATATTAGTTCTTTATTACTCTGAGTCGTATGCCTATCTACATATTTAACTATGGAGTCCCCAAGTATAAAAATCTTTCTAGTGAGGTTGCTTACATCCTCATTGTGTTCTCTCTACTTATATTTAAATTTCCCCTGACCGGTGTGCTTACTTCAGGGACTGGGTTTGATCCACTCACTGAGGGGTGAGTTTAAATATGCTAGTTTGACCCTGAAGTCGTTCCGAAGTCACAGAGTTCCCTCATTCATTCTGCAGCCTAGTCAAGTCTAGCAGTTTATGGTTGGCACAGCAATGAAAAATATATTAGCTGCTGGAGCCTGTCTCTCTGCACAAAGCAGTCTCACAGGTCAGCAATTGAGCAGTGTCACAGCCCTGCTTGCTGAGGAATGAGTTTAAATATGTTTGCTTGACCCAAAAGTTGTTCTGAGGTCACGGAGCTCCCTCTCCCATTCTGCATCCTAGATGTGTTAAAATCTAACTCCTGAACTCCTTCATGGTGTACGTAAACAATAGACTGGCTACAGTGCCCTAAAAACAAAAATAATACAGCTGCTTTAGTTCTGTAGTTCGTGGGGGCTTACCCACAATCTACCAAGCCCTCCACTTCCTTTTTTCCTGCTTCCTGTTTCTTCTACAGTGCAGGAACGATCCCCCCAGTGAATTCTAGCAGTTTAAGGTTGGCACAGCCATGAAGGATATATTAGCTGCTGGAGCCAGTCTCACTACACAAAGCAGTCTCACAGGTTAGCAATTGAGCAGTTGTTGAAGGAGTTTGCAACCTCCCCAGAATCCAATGTAAATGGCCTATTGGTGCAGAGCATTAAAGGCTGCAATTTGTCATAATTTCCCAGGAGATGTTTTAGATTTTCCCCAAATTTTCTCCTGTCTCTGCAACTATTCAGTTTTCATTTTTTAAAGTAGGCTGCCTTTGCCAGCCTTATGTCTCTCATGTATTTGTTTAGAGTAGCCCAGTACATTTATAGATCCTACAGTGGTGCCATGCCAGTGGCACTGCTCATAAAAACCTGCAGGTGTGTGGTTTCCCGTACCTGGCATAATGTGTTCCCAGTGCAGTGTGGGGAGATCTGCTGTCTGGGAGCCCTCATGACCCTATCTTGGGTGGTCAAGTTCTGGAATGGGGCCAGGGAGTCTGGCATAGTATTCCTGGGGCTGTGGGGGGAGATCTGCTGTCCAGGAGCCCTCATGACCCTATCCTGGGTGGTCTGGGTCTGAAATGGGGCCAGTGAGTCTGGCATATTGTTCCTTGGGCTGTGTTGGGAGAGCTGCTGTCCAGGAGCCCTCTGGGTGGTTTGGTTCTGGAATAGGACCAGGGAGTCTGATGTAGTGTTCCTGGGGCTGTGTGGGGAGAGCTACTTTCTGGGAGCACTCATGACCCTATCCTTGGTGGTCCCAGATTTTCAGAATATTTCATTGTTATTTTGCTGTAGTCAATTAAATTAGTTTGATGCTCCGACTCTCTGAGAGTGTACTATACTTGAAAACAGCCAGTGTTTAAAATAAAATCACACTTAACCTTCACAACTACTGTTACTGCAGGAATAATGTGCAATTGGAGCGGACATTGGCATCAGCCAGAAACATCTGGAGCCATGGAGGTCATTCATTATACCTGGGGTTTCATTATAGTGACATTTGCTATAGTGAGGGAGAACCGTATACACATATAACACACTCAGCAAAAACTTTTCTTGACACTGAACTGTGCTTGTCTTCCTTTAAGGGTTTTATGAATGCATCTTTGAACGACATCTCTGTGTGGCTCCCTGTAACTCATTGTCTACAAACTACTGTATATACATTTGACTACAATAGAAACACAGGCATATGTTTTAACTCATCAGTATGGACCTGCTGTGATCCTGAACCCGGGGGGGGGGGGTGTAAAAATATATATCAGCAGATTAATTGAAACAAGTAAGTACTTTTCTATTTTCTTTTATACAAGTTATAGGTATTTTACATTCTCAGGATGTTCGCTTTATTTCTTTAACTGATCCTAAGCAAGGGTACTTTGCCATGGCAATGTTGGTTACTATTTATCCCCCTGACAATCTAGTGACAGCCCTTAATCCTCTCTAAGTCTCCAGTGGAAAACATTGTTTCTTTCTCACTACAATTTATGTTGTAAAAGAAATCTAATTGTAGAAATGAAAGGAAAAGTATGATTTTAACTTGGATTTGAACCCAGCACCTCAGTAATAAATGCTTTAGCTTTTAACCAACCGAGATATGAAAGTTCAGCCAATTAAGCCCCCTGAGTTTTCCCATGTGAGTCACATGTAGATTCCTTTCTGGTGTTGCAATGAGCAACCAGGAAGTCTTTTTACAGACTCAAATAACTCCTCCTCTATCTCTCCCAAGTGTAGTATATGCCACTGCAAGGCAAATTTAGAAATCCAATTGTAGGATTGAAAGGAAAAGTGTTACTTTCACTAGAATTTGAACCCAGGACCTCCACAATCCATGCTTTAGCTCTTAACCAACTGAGCTATGAGAGTTCAGCCAATTAAGGCCACTGAGTTTTCCCATGTGAATGAAACATTAATTCATTTCTGGTTAATGGGTGTTCTATTACTTCTGCCAGTTCTTTTAATAATCTTGGTGACAACCAATGGGGTCCTGCAGAATTTGTTATATCCAAACATATCAGAGCTTTCTCAATGTCCCACCATCAATACCCAAGCTTGAATTTTGCTGTTTACAATAATTGTCTTGTCAACTGAAATACAATGGCTGGGATTATATTTCTGGAAAATGGAATAAAAACGGTTGTTAAATATTTATGCTATCTCTGATTTATTAGTTAATGTTATGCAGCAGATACAAGGGGTGGACTACAGTAACAGTACGCATTTTACAAATTTATGTATCTGTAGAATGCTTTGGATTATACTTGCCTCTTTCAAGCTTAATTTCAGGTTTTTTTTTTTGCCTTTCTTATTTCTGCTTTACAGTTATTTTAACCAATGTTTTTTGTACCTGCTAATATTATTTTCACTTGGATGTCTTTTCATTATTCTGTAAAATCCTTTTTTCTTCGAAATAAGTTTATCAATCTTACCTGTGAGCAATGGTGGTACTTTCCTTTCTTGTTGTGTACTGTTTTTTTAATGTATAAATGTCTTGCAAGTTCAGAATTTTATTTTTAAATAAGGTCCAGCGTTGTTCAGTATCAAGTGTTTAAAACTCTGATTCTCAAATCCAATTTGATAAATCTGCCTTCATTAAATTGAAATTCCCAGTACTATAGCTGTACTTAAATGCATTACCGTGGTCTTTTACATACTGTCTTTGAAAATTTGAATATTGTGTTATACTCATTATTAGCAATGGGATTATTTTTTACATATTTAAAGATATCAGTGAAATTTGTTAACATTATGTCCAGACTATTTTCCCCTTTTGTCAGTCTGGTGATGTGGTGTTCCAAGTTGTACCCTTTTATCCTATCCAGGAAAGGTTTCCAACTCTTTGAATTTGCATTTTATGCCACTATGAATCTGTACAAATACTTTGCCATACTTTGGTGGCATGCCACCTTAGCTCTCTTGCTAGCTACCCCACAATCAATGTACTTATACACTTTTTACATTGTTTTTTCTTCTTTCATAGGAATGTATTACTTGCACTGTGATTTTATTCTTCATGTGCATGCACATGCTGTTACTTTATTTTTGCTGTTTCACTCTCTGTTGTTCCTTTTCTTGGGTCACACCTGCAAACAAGTTCTGACTCAGCATGCCTATCCCAGTTCCCATATTTGAAATAAATACTTAAAAAGATCGTAGCAAGTGACTTTGGGCAACATTCATTAGCTTTACCTCCAGCAGTAATGTCACTTTACCTTGCCTTAACTGACCTGACTCAGCACTCTTCCATGTTTTTCAATGTTACATTACTGAACTGGACCAGTAAAAGCAAAGTAAAGTGTTGTTTATGCTGGAGGTAATATTCCTAAATCAAGGCCCTCATCATTTAACTTACATTACTTTATCTAATAAAATGAAGCAATAATGCACAACAAGGTGTGTGTCTCATGCTGGGATAATGTTACACTTTGTGTGTTTGAGCATTAGGCCACAGGCTGAGTACACCCAACACCCAAGAAGTGACATTATCCTACCACAGCACACACCCTGGAGTGCATTATTGTGAGTATGCATTTGTAAGAAAAAAAAAGAAAATATCAAAACGTATATTTAAACTAGACTTTCAGACATTTCTTCAGTGGGTAGATATTCTTAGAAAAATATAGTGCTGATTAATTTTTTTTTTTGGCCATTAGGTGGAGCTGCTGTGATGTTAGTGTGGCTCTGCCCTCAGAACTGTCTTCTCTCTTTAATTACATGCACTCTGGCTCTCTCCACTGTCCCATCCCCGACTGTTTTGCTATTTTGCCCCCCATCTCTGGTTTTATGTCTTTCTCTCTTCTTCTCTGTCTCTCTGGATGTCACCTGGAAGCTGCAGATCCACTTAGTTCCCACTCTTTAAGTCTATATGTCACTCAATGTTCTCCTGCCCCCACTGCTCTATCTCCAGGTTGAGGTTTATGCAGTGATGGTTAGATGTCTGTGTCTCAGGATCCCCAATACAGTCAGCTCATGTTTGTACTGGGAGAAGAGGACAAACAATAATGAATCTAACAATTGGTAACTAGAATGTTCTGTGCATACTCAGAACATTCAGAACAAGAGGAAGGACTGTTCTCACTGCTGACAGTGAAGCAGATCTCACTGACGGCTTTCTATAAGATTTTTTTTCTATTTTCTTCAGCAAACATTAGGGAATTATAGTAAGTATATGCATTTGAGGAATGTAGGAAGAAATTTGATGTGTCATTGAAATAATCTGTCTGCTGTGGGAGGGTGACCTTTACAGAAATAATTATATGTGATATGCGTGCTGCAAGCATGGTTTAAATGTTACATTGGAACTGACTGCATGCATATTGCATGCATGCAGCAAGTAAGTGTGGAAAGCATGCTTTTTATATTAAACTGGAATAGACTGCATGCATGTGGCATGCATACAAAAAGCAAGTGGTCACTGATAACTGCACACATAAAAGATAAGTGACTTGCTCAGGATCACACCATATAGGGTGGGGGTTAATGAGATTCAAACCCAGGTCTTCAGGTCTCCAAGTCACCTGGTTTGCAGTTCAGTGCCTTTTACCATTAAGCTATACTGCCTGCACACATATGGCTTGCTTGTACTTCAGTACAAATCTATGTACATCTGCATGCATGTGGCATGCTTATAGCCACTTTTACACTTTTTAGTTTTCTCACTCCCCCTCATCTCAGCTGCACAGCTGAACTGTAGCACACATGCCAATGGAAACACATGTGGTTCTTCCCACTCCAATAACATGGACAGATTTACCTTTACACAAATTATGCCATGCTATAGGGCCCAGTGGTTCAGGAGGGCCCCCACAAAACTGTATTTTTACTATTTATTTGAACTTCCCTACTGGCTGACCACAGTCCAGCTGCCAACCAGCCATACAACTTGCTGCCTGTACTGTTGTCTATTTATTTTTTTCACATGCCATGGGATGTCAGGCACATTGGCACCAGTTGGCAATTGCAAAGCACACACACCCCATGGCCTCTCAGTCTCTCCATGTGGCTACGTCGCCACCTCTCATCCACCCTGCCTGACCACAACCAACCATATCTCATCAGGTCCTCCAGAGGTATGGCTGCTGGGGAGCAGTGGGAATCTGAGTGTGCATGCATGGCATCAGGGTGAGAATGTTGTTAGCCAGGCAGCAGTGAGTTGAGGAGGAGGAGGACGAGTGGAAAACAGTTGGTCGCAGTGTGGAGGGATCATCTCGATTGAAGAGAATGTGCACTAGTAAACTAGAGAGCAGGCTGAGGGTTGGGTTCACATGGAGGCTCAGGCTCATCACTTGAGTTGTTACCACCATCCAGCCAGGCTTCTTAGACTTTTTTGTTAGACTCGTCAAAGTGAGGGATGTCATGTGTCTTGGTGCAGTGTCGCATGCTGCTTTTGTGTGCTGTGTAGTCATGCTGCTGCTGGGGGCACCTGGGCCTCTCTGCAGCCCTCTGGTCCATCCCTCCACTCCTGTGAGGAGGAGTCCCACATTGGTCGGTCAGGCCAAGAAGAAGGTAAGGCCAGCCACCACACCAGGAGGTAACAACAAACAGGTATGTGTTGTAAATTTGTTGCCTTCTTTTCTGTTGCACTTGCACCAGTTAAAGGGTTATGGGGCTCTTTGGCCTTAGGAGGGAGTCGAGTCGGGAGAGACTGAACCTGAAAACAGACCATTCCTATCCTGACCTCAGTTGTGTGACACTGTTGGATCGGCTCCTGAGATGAGACAGACAGTACAAACTGTACCGATATGTGAGTGCTGCTCTGCTCAGTCAACAATCACTTCAGTGAAGTAACATAAGGGAAGGAAAGGGGATCTTTTTTTTGGGTATGGGACTGGACTGGCGATGATGTCTCGCGCTTAGTGGTGCAGACTAAGACAAGTGAGACTCAGAATGTCACTCACACTCAGCCACTTTTTGGTATTAAAAAAAACAAAACATTCCTCTGAGACAGCCCAAATGGCAATAGGGGTCAAGCCAAGCCTAGGCTAGAAAAAGACTGTACAGTGAAGGGAAACTGTAGTCTATAACTCTGGCAAGTCAGTGGTGTTCAACAATATGGAGGGGATGTCCTCGCAAGGGTGTTTATTTTCCAGTGATTAGGGCCTGTGAAGACAAGTAGATGATGTTTCTTTCCTGTTTCATCCTACACTTTTTGGCTTTGTGGTACACTTCAGGCACATGGAGAAATGGAATAAGATAAAATTCTGTGACTTGACCTCCTATGTAAAAATGTCTATAAAATGTCGAGTAGCCTTACAGGATGAAGGAAAGACTGATTTTAACCATATGGCTGGGGTTTGGGGCCATTATAATCAGTCAGAAGTTGAAGAACTCTGCACACCTTACTCTAATGTACTGCAAAACAGTGGGTTGTTGGCATTTTGGGTCTTCCTGGGCCACAAAATATGACTTGGAGTAGGGCCCCCACATCTATTAATCTGGGCCTGCCCAATGCACACACTTACCCCAAAAACTACTTAATTACTTCGGTCTGGTCTGCACTCCTATTTTCTCTCCATAGTTTTGAATGCTTCCATGCAAACAGACTTTAAGGGCCAAACACAAAAGTAGCAATAACTTGACACCCACCCACATGTCCAGTCTCCCACACCAATGTGCATGCACTGTAGCAGGTGTGGCTGTACTGCTATAGACAACCCACCAAGTATAGATAAAAGTCAAGAGTCTCTTACCTGAGTACTAGGGAGCCAAAGATAGGAGTCTTTAAGAGATGATGTCCATGGTTCAAAGTGCTGGGGTGTACCCCCTTGAAATGAATGTAGTTATTTGTTATTACTATTTTATACATTGTGATGGCAATTTGGAGAATAATGAAGGCCACTGTTCTACTAAAAAGGCCCTTGTTAGTCAAGCTGCGGCCTTCATTAATCTCCAACTCTCCATCAATAATGTATAAAATAGTAATAAAAAAAATCCCCATTTACTTGAATGGTGCATGACCCTGCAGTCTCCCTTGCCCTATGTCATAATGTTCCTGAGCATGGGGATGTGGAGGTCAGCTTCACTGGGGGTTGGGGCATAAGCCTGACTATAATGGAGCTCCAATAGTCTGTGCATACTATACTGCTCAACAGTCCCTGAATGCAAGGGACAGCCCTCATTTTACCCCTGAAAACTGCTCTCCTCCTCCTCATCCATCCCTCATGGAAAACATGCTGCTCACACAGAGGATGTCCTATAGATTTAGACTCTATTGCAGGGGTGCCATTGCAGATTTCAGCAGGGGGAGAATCAACAACCAGTGGAGGCCAGGTGCTAGTTAGTCCCTAGGCGGCAAACTCTAGAATGTCTGGAACATCTCTAAAAGCTAAAACTTATTTGTTGTTTCTGAAAAGTGATACACAGATCAGGAACAATTCAAATGTATAAGACTCATCTGTCTATACCCTGGAGCAGTGCATCAGATTTGGGCTTAAACCCACCAAGTTACTAACCAATTTTTTTCCTGGCTGAAGGTCTGACACCCCCGCAAAAAAAGGCTTTGTCCCAATTTCTCTCCTTCACTCCATTCCATTCAATACCCATCCCATATGGGTTGTGAAGCCACCCAAAGGTGCAGGAAAATGAAAAACACATCAATATTTCAGTTCTTCCTCCTTCCCCAATCCCCAGTAAAACAAATTATTTACCTTTACTTACCCTGCTATCTGGCCAGAACCTGCAGCCTGGCCCTGTATGCCACCAACCCAGTTTTCAGTCTGCTTCTCCTCTGTCCTTCTGCCAGAAACTGGATGCTAGAACTGACGTGACCATCCCAGTTCCTCAACATGGCCCGCTATCAAGTCACCTCTTCAACCAAACCCACCCAACCTGTGTTGCTTGCCTCTTGCTTGGCTGCTGCCAAGGCTGCTGCTGCACTGCTCTGATGAAAGCCTATGAAGGCCACCCATACTGCTGTCACTGCTGCTGCTAGGCCTGCATTAGCTTGCTGCTGTGGGGGGGTTGTGCTGTTTTCTTTGCGAGGTCAGCCTAGTAGAGTAAGTAATCTAGTTTTGAGTTAACTTCTAGCTCACCCTCTGCCCCTTCAGCCACCAGAGGAGACAGAGGCTCACTAAGAGCAGACCAACAAAAAAATGCCACCACAACACTACTATTGAGAGTTCAGTGCTTACTGACTCCTCCAAGCCGTAGTGTACAGCCTATCTCATCTGTGGCGGGAAAGACAGTGTCACACTCATGTGACTCATGCACTCTTGCTTGGCTGGAGCTCCTCCATGTCAGGTGTGATGGTGCCACCACTAATAGGTGGAGAGAGCTGGCAACACAATACAATCACAATCGAGTCAGGAGTGCACCTGCAGTGTGAGCACACACAGACCAGGAGGGCACTTATTATGCAAAAGACTAAATCCAAATTGAATGTCATTATTGCCTCACCATAAGAACAACCTAGGCACAAATGTGGGGGCGGGGGGCAACTGTCCCCTGTGCCCTACCTAAATAGAACCCTGCTTTATGGTAGAAATGTATTTCCAGGTGCTAATAAGGGTATAAATAAATATAATGATTTCCACTGTGTTCTAAGGGTACTGTATCTCTATGTTTCAGGATGTGTCCTGATCATCATGAGGTTTAGTGCCCCTCATTGTCCTTCATTTTGAATGTCCATGTTCCCTCATTTCAGTGACAAAACGTGAGGTATGGTGCATGCTTCAAAGACCTTACTCAGCACAAAGTGTGCTAAGCGTTGCCATAGTGTTTATGCTCCATACAGAATGATAAAGTGAAAGTAAGTGAGCTGAAGCAGTCATGAGAAACTCATTTGTAGCACTAAATATACATAAGGGCATATGCATGGCCCAAAACAAAAAAGTCAGGCTGCACAACACAGAGGCCCCTCTTCTCACATCTGGAATAGGAGATGTTGGCTGACTATATCTTAAGCATTTAATGCAGTAAGCAAACAGTACAAACTAATGGCAATTTAATGACACAAATCAAAAGCCGTTAAACAACTTGCAGAAGGATCAGAATTAATGAGTTTACCTAATTTTAATGGGAAATTAATGAAAAGGGTATTTTAATGGCTCTAATTGCTAGCAGTAGTATGAGAAATAGAAACTGATTTGTTTTTAGATTAGATTTGCACCAGCTTAGTTGCTGCACACATGGCAAGCATGCAGCATGTAAACCTGATGTGATATTTAAATGATGCTCACACCAGCTTAACTGCTGCACTCATGTCAAGCGTGTAACATGCAGACTTGATGTGATTTTTAGAAGATGTTCATACCAGCTTACCTGCTGCACACATGTAAAGCTTACAGCATGCAAACCTGATTTTCTTTTTAGACCTGGTTCACTTATGTTCTCTTTGTGTATGCGAACTGCATGCAAATATTGCACAATTAAGCATGTGTCATGCATTCTGCGTGTACACAGAACACTTACATTTCTGTAAGGGGGTGGGACTTATGTTTTAGAAATGTTTTGAAGTACTGGCAAAATTCAGACCAGCAATGCTAATGATAGGCAACTTGGACATGGCATATGGAGTATTTTATTTTTTACATGTGATGTGGTCATGTGTGAGCTGAGATTTCATCCATTATGTTGTGTTGGGATGACATTACTGTTGAAACTCTCAGGTGGCCAATCGGCTTTCAGGATTTTTTCTTTCTATTGTATAATATCCAAGTGACCATAGCTGTTGAAGTTTATCTCATTTTTTACAGTATTTCCAGATACTATAGGTATCCTTATGTAGGCTGAGAAGCTGATTCAATTGATCATACAACAGTTTATGCACTTTAAAAGAAAACTCCTTCAAAAAAGTAAATTTTTAATTCTTCAAGAACTCTAAATAACAATCTTACAAAAAATTCATTTAAGGATTTCATTTTACAAGACATAGGGGGCAGGATTCACAAAGCAGATGCACTGGGAGCAAATGAGATGAGTCAGCACAAATGAGATGCTCCATCCCAAAACAGTGGGATTCACAGAAGAATGCACCGCAAGATGCACTGTGCACAACCCCACTGTGAATACCACTGAAGCACCATGGCACAACCTGAGATGCTCCAGAGCAACCAGGATGCAAAGAAGCACCCTGGACAACACAACACTGAATAAGGAGCAAGTTACCAAGGGACACAGGAGCAACAGGGGGAGACTGCAGTGGTACAAAGGATGCAGGTGAACAGCCCGGCAGGGACTGGTCAAAAGGGCCATAGTGTGGCCAAAGCAGATGAGGTGCACAGACAGAGCATGCACAGTGACACCTGGAAGCACCAGACACACACCCAGCACAGGGGCCCAACAAGCACAGACACCATGCACAGGGATACCTGGTAAGGTGGGACACAACAGCAGAGGTGCACTGTGCAGCACGGTAGAGGGTGCCACATGCATCCCAGTGCAAAGGAACACATCAGGGTGGACAAGGGAGCTACCACACAGGTGCACTCAGGGGGACAGCCACAATGGCACACAGGCCAAAGGCCATGTTCGGCACAGGTGGAACATTTCCATATGCAATGTGGACCACAAGAAGAGTGGCACAACAACAGGGGACTAGTACAACAGAAGCAACCAGCACACACCACTCACAGAATAGGGGCACCGTGAAAGCCAGCATGGTGAAACATCCACCAACAGGCCAGATGCAACAAGAAGGGAAAACACTGAAGTGGGCATGAAAGGTGTACAGGGTATGTGG
Organism: Neoceratodus forsteri; assembly: GCA_016271365.2. Taxonomy (NCBI): domain Eukaryota; kingdom Metazoa; phylum Chordata; order Ceratodontiformes; family Ceratodontidae; genus Neoceratodus; species Neoceratodus forsteri. The sequence continues at coordinate 308,957,459 of CM028134.1, read as the reverse complement.
GTGCACAGTACCATAGGTTCACATGTGTGAATGGGAAAAAAGGTACAGTGGAAACCAGCAAGCACAACAGAGTACATGCACAAGGTAAAATGAATGACCACAGACACCACTAGCAATATAAAACGCTTTAGTAAATTATGAAAGGTAACACAAAAAACTATGTACAATGTTAAAATGACAGTAGGAACAGGGACAGTGTGGTGTGGGAATCAGAACAGAAACATATCAAACAGTATACAGGAAGATGATGGTATGGTGGTGGGGGAACAGGGGACAGCAACAGACAATAGGGATGGGCATGGAGGGTAGGGGTCAAACAACAATGGGGCTATGAACAGGTGTCCCAGTGTCCTAGCATGCTGGATGGGCCACAGCCGGGCGGCCACCCCTCCGTCCCCTGGTACTCAGCACCTGGACAAGTAGTGCTATGGCATTCAGGAACTGCCCTAGCCATCTGTAAAGTGGCTCCATAGTCCTCCAGAGCACCCTCCTGAGCTACAACTCTGCCAACCGCCCAATGAGTCCTCTTCTCCGCCACACCATCACACCTGACTGTTCTCTCCGTTGACCTACAGTGGGGACACAGACAACAGGTACTAAGTGTCATGGTCCACACCTGCCACCATGGCAATGGCCAACAGCCCACCAGACACACCAAACACCAGCAACAGGCTGACACACAGTGCCACACTGTGACCATCCAGTGGTACTCAGACAGCACAAGGCCCACATGTGCATGTAGAGGTAGGCGCAGTGGGCACATAGCCATGTCCCACAGTGCATGTGCAGATTTCAGCAGGCTGCACAACTGTGCAGGCTCCATCCACACATCAATGGAGCACCACAGCATGCCCATGGTCCACAGCAGATGTGCACAAGGTGGATGGACTCACAGGAGCCATGTGCACTGTGGCCCTAGCACATGCCACCATGGCCACACCCCATGCGTGTACACAACATGCAACACACGGACATGCACATGTGACTGGCAATGGCCTGCAGTGGAAACTGCCCCCCAATGAACACACAGAGGATGCACAAGCAGAACAGTCACCTGCACCCACATAACCTGATCCCTGGCCTCCATTACTAGCCCTAACGAGCCTGGCCTCCACCGCCACTGCAGCCCTCTGCCTGTCTGTCGGCCCTGAGAGGAAAACAGAAGCAAAGAGCACTGTGAGGTGATGGTAGGTGTGTACCACCACCCCCCATGTCTCACAGCAACACTACTGGTGCCAGCATGCAGTGATGGACCCACCCCCCACAGTGCCCCAGTAAAGGCACCCTGGTCAGCGTGCAGTAACACACATCACCCCAGCCCATGTCCACCATGGTTGTGTGTAGATGGACGTATGCCATACCAAAGTCTTAGCAACCATGCAGCCACCACAGTGCCCATGCACCCCCCAGTCATGCACCATGCCGCACACAGCTAAGCATGGAGGCTATGTCAACACCCCACATGCCACAGGGGCATGGCATGCCATGTGTGTGTGTGTGCTTGAGTTGGGGAGACTTGTGCCAGTGCACACTGCCACTCCCCGGAAACAGATCCAGCCTGCCTGTGTTGATGTGACTTACCTGAGTGTGGCACTGAACTCCTGTGTGCCCTATCATAGAGGCTCTGGAGCCTGTCCAGGTCCCAGCGCTAGATCCCCATAGAGGTGCCTGCATTGCTCCCCTGTGTGCTCCACCCCGGTCCTGTGCACCAGATGATCTGCTAGCCTCACCCACACTGCTGAGGATGGCTCAGTGAGGTCCTGTGTGCCAAGCAGCTGGCCCTTCAGAGGCATAACCAGTGCCGCAAGATTCACCAGCTCCACCTCTCCCCAGTTCATAGCCCTGGGCCCTGCTGCCTGAGCACATGGCATGGTTTTTAAATGGGTCTTCTCCTGTGCAGGTGTGCACTCATCAGGCTGCTGAAGTGCAATGGCCCATTCATGCCACATGCGTGATAGGCCGCTGTGTGCTGGACCTTGCATCATGGTGATGTGGCATGGCAATATGCGAATGCTGCCCATTGCACATCACCGTGCATGTGCAGTGTGCACTGCACAGGTGGGAGACCAGGGTCAAGGGTCATGACCAGATCATGTATGCATGTTCCTCGTGTATCTGCCATATTGTGAATGGCAATCAATGCCACACACAGTGCACTGGGACTGCGCAAACTGCCAGTGTTGTGCCATGTACTGCAGGTGCACAATGATGCTATGTCATGCTGATGCACCATACACTGCACCAATGGTGTATGGGGAACTGGATACGCTGCAATCATTGATCGCGCTACCAGAATCACCTGACTATTTGTGCTGTGCCTAGCAAGTCACTAAGTCTGCATCGCACATGCATGGGGATGTACCATGATACTTGCGCCACATTCATGAAATGCCCCTAAGCTGACCATGCATGCACGGGGAATGTGCCATAGGGGGATGCACTCAATGCATCAGTTGAGCATTGCTGATTGAGATGAGCTTTGGGCAATTATGCAATTCACAGACAATGCTCCCAAATCAGCTCATTGCCAAATTTAGGGGCATCTCACCTGTTTAGCATCTCATTACAGATACTTCCAATCTCATTTGCATGCCCTGAGCAGTAAATGCTCCTGAATGTACCTCCACACTCCACAGGTCACTGACAGGAATTGCATCCTTGAAGGTAGGTCTGTTCACATTCTACCATTTACTGCTTGTCAGCACAATATAACAGTGGGGGTTTAAGAGCATACAGGGTGCTGTGTCTGTGCAGCATCCAGCCACTGTGCTGGCACATATCAACATTTGACTGTACTGTGCTAATGCCTGCATATTGTCACATACAGGAACCACAATGTCCGAACAGGATGGAGATGCTGGATGGAGGTGTCTGAATTTCACAGCAGATAAGGAAAGTGCGCTGCTGGGGGCCTACCTCATAAGGTAGTACATCCTAGGTGGCAGGGGTGGCAGCTACCAGCAGAGGGATGAGGGCTGGGAGATGGTGGCCAGATGGGTGAATGCCCATGGAAAGTATCATAGAACACCACAGGAGTGCAAGAAGCACTTCAATGATGAGAAGAGGAGGGCCAAGGAGAAGATGGCCAACATCAAGGCCTCCCTGGGTGGGACAGGGGTGGACCGCAGACTGGTGTGTACCTCACACCCAATGAGGAGTTGCTGGTGGCCATCATGGGCCAGTCGGCTCTGCTGGGAGTTCCAGGTGGGGGCTTCCAGACAGGTGGCACTCCGTTACAGCACTGTGAGTATACATGCCCCAAGATCTGTACCTCTCCATGTGTGTGTGTGTGTGTGCCATGGGTGCCCTGACTAGCCCCACCATGGGAGGCTAAGCACCCATGTGTTGGTGTGCACTGATCATGTCTCTGTACACCCCGTCTGTCTACTGTGTGTTGCAGACACATGACATGCCACCCTGTGCAGCCTGGGGGGGCCCAACCATGGTGAGTAGGGGTATTCATCCGGGATGATATACCTGAGGGTGGTAGCCAGAGGGTTGGGCTGGTCACCCACATATCCATGAATGCCTGTACAGGCCTCAGTGCATGCCTGCATCTGACGGTGCATGACCGTATCAGTGACCCCATGGCCAGCAGTCCCATGAATGGCATGTCAGCCACACCTATGGCACACGTGCATGTCCCTCTGTACATGCCTGTCTGAACACACCATCAACACATGTTAGGAGCCATGTTTCCCTTCTCTCTTACAGTTCCATCACACCTCACGGGTGCTGCCATATCTGGTGGACCCCACAATGACCTGGCAGGGGAGGAGGCTGGGCCATCACACCGGGCCACACTGGGGCTGTGGCAGATGCCATGCCAGGCCCTTCAAATGCCACTGCAGCCCCAGATGCAATGCCAGTTGCTGCAAGGCCATCAAACCCCTTCATGACTTGTGCCATGGCTGGTGGCCATGATCACTCATGGCTGGTCAGCATACTGGGTTTGGCTGATGATGACCCAGAGGACAGGATGGACATTTCAGATGCCCTGCTGGTGCTGACATCTAGTGTGCAGGGGGCACACGATGATGATGATAATCCAGATGCCACACAGATTTAGGGGAATATGGCCAATAGCTGCCCAGCTGAGGCACAGGTGCATGCATAGGTGGCACCATGCGGCAGCGATGGTCCTGTGGCTCCAAGTGCACCTGCAGGGCCTGCACATCCACCCATGGTGATGATTGCTGGGGGATCTGTGTCTGGTGCTGCTGTGGGGACAAGGACCACTGCCACTGTTGAGTAGGGTGCTATTGTACAGCAGTGGGTTTCAAGGGACCATGATGTGGGCGTCCTTGAATGCGCAGTTGTTGCCCACACCCAGTCCCCACCCATACAGCAGCCTGATGTGATGTGCCCACCCATGGTGGATGCAGTGCAGCAGGCCTGGACACCACCTGCCCATCAGCACCATCCTCATGATGCCTCCCCTGCTGACGAGGTTGAGGACTATGCATGCCTCCTGTGGGACATCATGGAGGGGCAGCGGTCCGTCATGATGGAGCTGAGGGGCATCCAGACTCAGCTGACCATGGAACATGGGTAGTCGGCTATGTGGCATGCCCAGATGTTGGCAGAGGCTCACCTAATCTGGGTGGACATGACCACTGCTCTGGAGCATATTGTGCACGCTGCTGAGGCAGTGAGTGCAAACAGTGTGCCATGAGGCTGCTGGGCTGTGAACTGCACTCCCAGGAGTGCCTCACACACCCCAGATCATGATGTCAGGTAAACCCATTGCTGCTGATGCCATCACCACACATGGCCATCCTCAACACCCCCGGATCCAACCTCGGTCTCGAGGACATCACACCAGTAATCACCCATTCAGGGTCTCGCTGCAGTACCCCTCCAGGAGTGGTGGACTCCCCACTGCAGCCAGTGGTGCAGACTCAGTGACCACCAGGCATAGACGTGGCCACCCATGTGTCCATGGTGGCCTTGGTAATTTTTCCTGATGCATGGGTTGACAGCACCCATGGCCCCTGTTACCTGCACCAGTAACAGCCCATACACCAGGCTGATAGTGCCTGGGGTGGTGTGTGTGGCACACGCCTGCAGTGGTACGATGCCTTTGTGGGTCACCTGTGTGTTGCACTGTGCATGACCGGGGGCACGGTTGTTGTGCTGTGTGGCATGGGAGCGATGCGTGTGGACAACAGGATGCAAAGGGTAACAGTAAACAGAGTCCACAGTACTGTGCATGTGTGCAGGTGGATGTACACTGATCCATGCCATCCCCAGCACAGACACTGTGTCCCCTCATTCACATGTGTCCGGCTGTGCGTGTGTCTGTGCATCACTGCTACCCCTCACTGGTGCACTTCACGGTGGCTGTGTTGCTGTCATCTGACCTGTGGTGTGGGTGTATGGGTGTGTGTGGGTGTGTGTGTGGGTGTGGGGGGCTGCCAAGTTTGTCCCACCTGTGTTACTCACCTACGGTCCCTGAAGTGCTCTTCCATGATGGTGTCCCTGTGCTGCCAGGACCTGGCAACCAGGCATGGGTTCCTGTGGGCCAGTGGCAGTCCGCCAGCTCCACCACGGGGCCCCTGCTCCACTGCATCCTCCTCCTCCCCCTACTCCTCCCAGAAACTGTTGCCCTCCTCAGCCTGGACAGCTATTCTACTGTCAATGGCCATGTTGTGCAGTATACAACAGGCCAGAAATATGCCACAGGCCTTTTCTGGGCTATATTGTAGGGCACCACTTGACTTTCCAGGCACCTAAAGTGCATCTTCAGCATGCTGAAGACATGTTCAATAATGGTGTATGTAGCAATGTGTGCCTCGCTGTAGCACTCCTCCGTCTCTGTGCCAGGTTGGCAGAAGGGTGTGAGGAGCCAGGGTCAGAGGGAATATGTTGCATCACCTGTGGGGGAAATTGCAGTATGTTACTACCCCACATGCATGTACATTGTGTACCACAGACCCCCTCCAATCCACAGTGGCACACTGGTGCAGCTACTGCTTGTCCACCCTGTTCCTGTGGCCCATCTCCAAGTGAGTCTCCTTCCCCCATGGTGGGTGGTTTGTTCATGCACTCACCAGCAACTACTTGCTCTGGCTGCCCTCAGCTGCCCTGTACCTGCCCATGCACACTACCATGGCTGCCTGCACCTGTCCAGTCCAGCATTGCCTGCCCTCCATTGCCCAACTGTCACCCATGCCTGGGTGTGTGTGGGGCATTCCATCCTGCCACATGTGCCTGATGTTCTGCATCACCTCACCTCTCATGCTGTGCTGTGCTGCTGCACTGTCCCCCATGATGCGTGCCCCATCCCATTGGCGTGCCCACCTCCAATGTCCCACCTGTTCACCTCCCCCTTCGCAGGCCCTGATGAGGCCCATGCACATCTGCCCTACCTCCCGTCATTTGTTGCGCCATGGTCTCCTGTTTGTGGGCATGTACACATGCCCCACTCACCCACTACGTGGCCGCTGGATATGTCCCCCATCTCAAACTGGTGGCACAAGACTGACTGGTGCCATATGAAGGCATTGTGTGTACTCCCAGGGTGTGTGGCTCAGACATTGCTGATAAGCCCTGTGGCATTGCACACCACCTGGCAGTTGACAGAGTAGAACCCCTTGTGGTTCATGTATGGCATGCCCTCATCACTGGGTGGTGCACGGATTGCCACATGGGTGCAGTCAACGGCCCCATGACACCTGGCATGCATGCCACCCTGTGGAACTGCTGCATAGCTTCTGTCCACTCTGCCTGTGTGCTTGGGAATCAGATGAATTCTGAACCATGTGGGAGCAGTGCGGTGAGGAATTGCGTGAGGAGATGGGACGGGGACAGCTGGGATAAGCCAGTGGTGTCTCCTGCTGGTTTCTGGAAGGTTCCCGTGGCAAGCAGGGACATTGCTGTTGTCACCTTGGTCTCCACTGATATGGCATGACCCCTTCCAGTGGATGCCTGCATTTTACCATGGCACAGCTCACAGAGCTGCCTCAGAATTGTCCTGTTCAGGTGGTATCGGCTGACTGTTTCTGTGTCTGTCAGTTGTTTAAACATTAGTCTGGCACAATACCACCTCAGAGCAGGCCACCTATGATGCCTTCTGCCGCCATGTTGTTGGTTTGCCCGTCTCCTCATCCCCATTATCATGCCCACCATCAGGAACAGTGCACCATCGATCTCTGTGACCTTAGTTGTGCTACTGGTGTCCTGCCTGCTGCTGCTGCTGTCCTGCAGTCTGCCTGCTGGGAGCTTGCACTTAAGTCTACTTCTTTTATACTCATCTCCTTATGTCGCATTTGGTGGATGCGCTGTGAATGCACTGTGTGTACACTTCATTTTGCTTTGTGAATGTCTCTGCGCTGTGTATACTGCTACATGCCCCCTCCAGATGTGACGCATATCATTATTTTCACCCTTCGGCACATCCTGTGTGGTGCAGTACATCTGGGATGTGCCGAAGCATCTCTACCCTATGTGAATGGCACCATTGCGCAGATGTGCCCAGCGCATCTGCTTTGTGAATCCTGCCCAGGATCTTCCAGCAACAATGATTCATGATAATTCTCTGAACCTGGCCAAAACACAGTTCCACAGATTACAAACTAAAACCTGAGTACAGAGACCCATCTTCTGACAGTGTGGATTCCCATTATCCCATTGATGCCTCCAAATACTGACCATACAACTCTTCTTGCTAATCTAAGTACTTTGCTGTAGCTTTCCAAGATTTCATATCCTCTGCTACCAAAAAAGTTAAATTTATTAACTATAATGTGGAGTAACCATGCCAATAAAAATACGATGAGATAGAATCAAATATAAACAACTAACTGGAATACATGTATGGCAGAGCACTGGATAAAGATAACTGCCTTTGACTAGAGTGAGGTTTATAACACATGACTTCCTACCGGGAGTAACCATGCCGGGCGAAGGGTTAGTGGGGAGGAATTACTCATTCTGAATTCTGAATTCAACCAAATGTAGAGATAAACCAGCTAGAAAAATACCCCCTCACTTAACCCATAGAGTGGCATGAAGGCCAGGAGAAGTATGGTCCCTATACCTGCTCATAAAGTGCCCATTTGCCCACAGCTATGAATGAGATGCGCTCTAAGCACACAAATTTATGCATATTGTCCTTCCATTCATCTATGGTAGGAAGTTCTTCCGACCTCCATTTCCTATACACTATTCATTTAGCTTCTGTAATAGCTGCCATGAACCATAGATGAAGGGGTTTATGTTAGAAACATAGAAACATAGAATTTGACAGCAGATAAGGACCGCTTGGCCCACCTAGTCTGCCCATTTTCCTACCTGATGGATAGCTGCAGATCCTAGTTAACCAACAGACTACTTCCTCCTACCACCCCCAACTAAAACTGCCTTATGTCTGTCCCATACATTCTTGAATTCCACCACTGTTCTTGGCTCCAGGACCTCCTCAGGAAGGCTGTTCCATGCATACACAACCCTCTCTGTGAAAAAATACTTCCTCACATTACCTCTGAGCTGTCCCCCCTCTATCTTCAAATTGTGCCCCCTTGTTCTTGCACATATCTTTTTCTGAAAGATACTACCCTCTTGGACTTTGCTGATTCCCTTGAGGTATTTGAAAGTTTCTATAATATACCCCCTCACCCTTCTTTCCTCAAGGGTATACATATTAAGCTCCTTTAATCTCTCTTGGTATGTCTTCTGGTGCAGACCCTGCACCATTTTGGTTGCCCTCCTCTGGACAGCCTCCACTCTGTCTATGTCTTTGCTGAGATGGGTACTCCAGATGGGGTCTCACTAACTGTCTGTACAGGGGGATAACAATCTCCTGTTTTCTATTGGTGATACCTCTCCCTATGCATCCCAGTATCCCCCCAGCCCTACTTACTGCCTTCTCAAATTGCTTGCCCACCTTTAGGTCATCTGATATAATTACCCCCAGGTCCCTTCCATTTTTGATGTTGTCAGTATTTCACCCCCCATTGCATACTCTTCCCCTGGGTTTTTGTTTCCCAGGTGCATTATCTTGCACTTCTTTGCATTGAATCTATGCTGCCATACATTTGACCATTCCTCCAACCTTGCCAAGTTCCTTCTCATCCTTTCCACTCCACCTTGTGGATCAACCCTGTTGCAGATCTTTGTGTCATCTGCAAAGAGGCATACCTTTCCTTCCAGTTCCTCTGCAATGTCACTTATAAAGACATTAAAAAGGACCGGTCCCAGTACTAAACCCTGCAGTACCTCACTAGTAACCCTCCTTTCTTCACTGTGTACTCCGTTTACTATTACCCTTTGCATCCTGTTGTCCAGCAATTTTTTTTATCCAGGCTACCACCTTGGGACCCACTCCAAGGCTGTCTAACTTGTATTTTAATCTTTTGTGTAGGACTGTATCAAATGCCTTGCTAAAATCTAGGTAGGCCATGTCCACAGCCCCTTCCTGGTATACTACTTTGGTCACCCACTCAAAGAAATCTATTAGATTCTTCTGACATGACCTTCCCACTGTGAATCCATGCTGCCTTGGGTCCTGTTCCCCATTGGCCTCTAGGTACTCAACAATCCTTTCCTTCAGAAGTGATTCCATAATTTTCCCTACCACTGAGGTCAAACTAACTGGTCTGTAGTTTCCTGTCTCTGTCCTGCTCCAACTTTTGTGAAGAGGAATCACATCCACCCTCCTCCAGTCCTCAGATACCACCCCATCCTCCCATGATTTGTTAAAGAGAGTAGTCAGTGGTGTCACTAGTTCTACCTTTAGTTCATTTAGAATTCTCGGGCGAATCCCATCAGGCCCCATTGCTTTGTCCACCTTCAGTTTTACTAGTTCTTTCAGAACCCTTTCTTCTGTGAATGGACTGGTATCGACCCCCTATCCAGAGTGCTTCTATTGTTTGGTTTAGGTACCTCCCCCCTCCTCTTCCTTTGTGAATACTGAGCAGAAATATTCGTTCAGTATCCCTGCTTTTTCACTGTCACCCTCTGCCCACATTCCCTCCCCATTATTAAGCCTTAGTATCCCTCCCTTGGTCTTTCTTCACTCCCTAATGTACCTATAAAAGGCCTTATCCCCCTTCTTAACAGAGTTGGCTATCCTTTCTTCAGTTTGGGCCTTTGCTATTCTGACTGCCTTCCCTGACTCTTTCTGCTTTAACCAATAAAGTTCTCTGCCCTGCTCCTTCTGTCTTTCTTTATATTTCCTGAATGCTTTCCTTTTCTCCTCAACCTTCCCTGCCACCTCTTTTGAAAACCATAGCATTTTTTTCCTTCATTGTGTTTTGTTGATTTGCTTCACACAAAGGCTTGTTGCCTCTGTGATGGCTGTTTTGATTACTCCCCATTGTTCCTCCACCCCTTCTTCTTGCCTGTTTGCTAGTGCTTTTCTGAGGCACTCTCTCATTTTCCCAAAGTCAGCCCTCCCAAAGTCCAATGATCTTGCTTTTGTATGGCTTGATTCTATGGCTGTGTTTATTGTGAACCACACTGTTTGGTGGTCGCATGTTCCCAGATGGCTACCTACTTCTGAATCTGAGATTCTTGCTGCATCCCTGTTTGAGAGTACCAGGTCTAAGATTGCTCCCTCCCAAGTAGGTTCCAATATTAGCTGTCTGAGGCATGCCCCTTGTAGGGCATCAAGAATGACCCTGCTCTTGGATGTGCCTGTAGCAAAGGTGCTCCAGTTAACATCTAGCATATTCAGGTCCCCCATCAACAATATCTCCCCTTTTTCTGCCATTCTAAGTTCATGTTGAATTAGATGCTTATTGGTATTGCCCAGAACCATGACGGATGCATCCATAGGTACCTGGCAATGCATAATATCTGTCATTCTAACCTGTAACTGGCGCCACCAGCCTGCTAATTTAGGACATTCCCAAACAATATGTACCAATATACCTTTGGACTGGTGGCATCTCTAGTAGTCAGAGGTGCTAACCAAGTTCATCTTCTTCAGTAGGTCAGGTGTCCTATACTATAAATGTTTTTAGTTGCATGAGTCTCCCTCCTGTGTCCCAACAGTGCCCATAAGCACTGGAGCAACAGTAGGCTTAGTCTTTCTCTCTCAAATGTTATCCAAGCTGCTTTTCCCACCTGGCCCTCAGTTTATCTGTTGTGGGGTATATTCCTGCAAGAGTCTTCTGTAGATCTGCCCTATCTTAGGAGGTTTCATAAAGAATCTGCCTCCACCCGCTATCCTGAGAATGTTGTCCCAAGTACCTGTCTCTGGTAAATGGAGTTGAGAACCTGTATAGAAAGAAATAAGATGGCAAATTTGAAACTATCTCCACATATGGGATTGTGGTAACAAGTGGCAACAAGGCCTGAGCTTTGAGAGTTGCAAAATCTTTAAAGAGGCCAGAGTCCAAGTGAAATATGTCTTCTACATGAGAAATGTCACCGGCTGCCCATTCCTGCCAGTATATGGATTTACTCCCCATGGACAATTTAGGATTAAACCATAGTATCCAGCAATGAAGAGGTACTTGCCTTGGAGAGTGGACTATTTTGCCTAGCTCCTTCCAAATACCAAGAATATACCCATGAATAGGGTAGCTGCAATTAATTTGAGATGCATCCCATAGTATTATTTCAGGTGCCACTCCCTGTGCCAAATATTCTTCTATAGCAATTCATCTAGCCATCTCCTGATGACTATCAGCATAAAGCCGCATCCATAGCTGTTGATGGCCCATCATTAGATAGTAACCTTTAAAATAAAGAGGTTTGAAAAAACCCTTTAAACCATGGGGCAATCATTCTCAACAAGGTCAACCAGGGTTTGCCACCTTCCTAAAGAAAACCTCTAATCAATTTTTCCAAGGACTTCCAAAAAGACTCCAGAATATGTAAAAGCAAATACTAGAGGAGATAAAGAATTTTAGGGAGTGCCATCAACTGCAAAGACTGGGACTTCCCCCACAGCCAGAGGCAAAGATGTTTCCATCTATCAAAGTCCTCAATCAAGAAATTTAGCAGCAGAGAGAAATTCAAAGTAACCCAATTCTTCCACTGCTCTTCCACTTAGTGGAAATAAAGATGCCCAGGTATCATACTGGATGGGTTGCTCAGGAAAACCCTCTTCCTTGAAGGGTAAGTAAGTTGCATTTCAAATTTAAAGTCACCACCTACATCTTGCTCCAGTTATTACATAAACTAGATAGCTCTGCAAACTGGTCTAGCAAGCCAATTAAAGTAGGTATTGATTTATCAGGGTTTTTCAGTATGATTAAAATGTCTTCTGCAAAATGCATTGCTTTGTATATATCAGTCCCTAGAGTGACCCCCTAGATGAGCTGAGATTCCTGAAGCTTCTGAGCCAGTAGCTCAATAGCTAGCACAAGTAAGGTCTAGGACATGGGACGGCCCTGCTGTGTGCCTCTACCCAAGGGGAATCTAGTTGAAAGATGCCCATTTATAAGGACTGAAGCTTGTGGAGCAGAGTAAATTGTCTGGATCCACTGAATAAAAAGTTTACCATGGCCAAATGCCTGCAATATAGCAAACAAGTAGGGTCATTTAATGGAATCAAAGGCTTTCTCTGTATCAAGCTCTACAGCTGCCACAGGGTCTGGGGAGGATGCTGCAGCCCACATAAGGCTGACCAGATTCCTGATGTGATCCACCCCATCTCTACCAGTCAAAAAACCCATCCTGGTCTGAGCGGACTAATAGTGGCAGAACCTTATTCAGTCTTAGAGCTAAAACCTTAGTTAAAATCTCGTAGTCCACATTCAAAAGGGAGATGGGGCAGTAGCTGGAGCACTGATAGTGATTGTTCCACTTCTTATGCAAGACAGGCATGGTGGCTTCCATCGTGGAGTCCAGTATCGAGGTGGTGAGCCATGCTTCCTGAAATGTAGATGCGAGCAATGGACTAAGCAAGTCAGAAAGAAATTTATAGATCTCAATAGGGAAACCATCAATGCCCAGTGCTTTCCCATTTGAGATTTGTCATGTTGCAAGCTATACTTCCTGCAGGGTGACAGGTCCCTCCATTGTGCGACACTGCTCCTCCGTGAGGTGGGGTAATTTGAGTGATTCTAAAACAATTTTAATATTCAACACTGTTTGGTGTCCCTGTTCCAATCTAGCAGCATACAACCCTTCATAGTGCTCATTAAAAGCTAAATGTATCTTTGCTGGAGCTGTTAGGCTGCCCTGCACTTTCTGAACTCTAAGAATTTTCATCTTCTATGCCATTTTCTTTAAACAATAAGCCAACAAATGGCCTGTTTTTCCTTCTCCATCCCAAAAGGCATGCCATGTCTTATAAAAGGCAAGCTTAGCTTTTTGGGAATTCAGACTGTTAATTTTATATTGGCGGCTCTGCAGATTCAGAAGTAGGGTGGGTGAAGAGTTTCCTTCTTTAAGCCTTTTTTATAGTTCCACTAACCTTTTCTCCAAGGACTGTATTTCATGAACCTTATCTTTTTTCATAGTAGAAGCAAAATCTATTTTATGTCCTTGGAGATAAGCCTTCAGCCCATCCCAGACCCACTAATCTGCTAATGAAGAGCTCCTATTTCAAAAATGCCCTCGCAAACTCCTGGGGTGATGGGAGATCATTCTGGGACAACATCAGAAATATTATGGGTAAGCAGTCCAGATCCTCTCCCACTATAATGACTGTCGATGGAACCACTACCCTAGACCCAATGGTCATGGCAAAGGCCTTAATTAAAACTTTCACTGACCTCAGTGGGGTCCTCCTGCCAGACTTCTTCTCTGACACGGACTGGCCAAAACCAACATCTCCTACTGCCTCACCTGACCAACCACTTTTCCACTTCAAAATAGTTAAGGCACATGAAGTCTACAAATATATAAAAAAGGCTGTCTCTAAATCCAGAGCAAGCAGTGATACTATTGATCTTAAAATTCTGTCCCTTACCCTGGAAGAGGTGGTGCACCCACTCACCAAAATTTTCAATAGCTCCCTCTTCCTTAGTCAATTTCCCAGCAAATGGAAGTCTGCTGTAGTCACACCAGTGTTCAAAAGTGGCAACAAGTCCCTACCAGGAAACTATTGGCCTATATCTATACTTCCACCCCTCTCCAAGGCCCTCGAACGCATTGTGGCTGACCAACTCTCAGACTACCTGCATAAGTATAACATACTCTGCTTGCAGCAACATGGATTTAGGAAAGGACACAGTACGCTCGACCGCCCTACTGAATTCTCAGGAGAAATTCACACTGCCTTGGACAAAGGATATCAAACCGGAGCTGTTTTCATTGACCTAACAAAGGCATTTGATACTGTTCACCATGGCTTACTTATCACACAACTACACAGTCTTGGGCTCTCAGAAGGACCAAGGTGCCTGGGTTAAAGTTACAGACCCAAAGCTCTCAATCAGTAAAAATCTCAGAAGTTCTCTCAGACTCAAAAACCGGTCCTCTCAGGTGTTCCACAGGGGTCAATCCTAGTCCCTCCTCTTCAGCCTTTTCCTAAACTCTCTCCCAAATCCTGCCCAGAACAAATAATCCTTTATGCTGATGATGCCGTGAGTCTCCTCTCATAAGGAACCGAACCCTTACTCCAGAGCCTGCAACTTGATTTCTCCAATGTTGAAAAGTGGTTCCTAGATCACAAGTCTTCTAAATCACAAAAACAAAATCCATGCTTTTCTCCAGTCCACAAAACAGAAAAGACAAATTCCACTTACTATCAAAACATTCCCAGGAAATATCCTTGAACAAGTGTCAACATTTAAATACCTTAGATCACCTTGATTAAGGTCTTGCCTTTAAACCCACATTGATAACACAAGCGAAAAACGGTGAACCAGCGCATTGGTATCCTGTTGCAAAATGGGCAATTCCTTACCCAAGCTGCGCTGAGATTGCTATCCAAAGCTCTGTCATCTCAATCATAGACTGGTAATTATCTATGGCTCTGCCACTACCACCGCACTAAGGCACATCACAACCACCTAAACAAGGCCTGTCAGCTGCTCACTGGAGCGCAAAGATGTACTCATACATGAGCTCTACATTTAGAAACAGGATGGTTGCAACTCTCAAATCGCATAAGGTACCTCACATTCTTGATGGCAAAAAAATCCATCTTGGGCTGCACTCCGCCGTGTATCCAAGACCTACTTTGCCCGAATACCAGCATCCATCCCACCAGAAGATCAGAACACCAGCCTCTCCAGGTGCCCAGATGCTGGACCACACAGGGCCAAAGATCTTTTTCCTGTCGTACCCCCAGCTGGTACAATGCCCTGAGCTCACTCATTACATCCTGCACATCACTAGGATCTTTCAAATCTATGCTTTACTCTCACCTCTCAGCCTCTAGCTCCTGTGACTGCCTTGACTAATGATTCTTCCCTCATGGCTGTTTTTACTGTTTTTCATCCTCCTCTTCCTCTGCTCCTTTCTTGACAAAGGCATCTGAGTACCTCTAGCTACTCTAATTCTGCTCCCCTTCCCATATCTCCTCCTACCCTTCCCACCTTGACCATTCCTCCAATGTTTTGCTTTTTTCTTGTGATGTACTGTATTATACTGGCTTATTGAATCCTTTATAATTTGCTGACCATTCTATGTAACATGTCTTGTTTGTTTGTACATTGTTGACGTGGAACCTTTGTAAAAGAGCCATTGGCTCAAAGGTAATAATTCCTAGAACAATAAACTAAACTAAAATAAACTTCCCCATTCAGATTAGAATCCAGATATGTCTGAATCCCATGGTGTAGCCATATTTTAAAATTTTCATCCCTGCAGAGACTAACATTATATTGCCAGCTTTTATCCCTACCCATAGGGTTCCCAGGTTGAAATGTATAGGTGACTGGGGAGTGGTCTGAAATGAAAATGGTTTCAATAACTGAATAAACTGCCCCCTGAGCCATGAATCTGGAAGCCAGGATCATGTCTATCCTACTGTATGAGTTATGTAGGGTGGAATAGTATGTGTAATCTTGGCCAGACGGGTATTCCAGTCTCCAGACATGATCCCTTAAGCATGAGTTGAGGGCTCTGTTACCTGCAGAGGGTGACCTAGCAGGGGTATTACTTTTGTCACAAAGGGAGTCTGTAACATGGTTAATATCTTCCCAATTAATACTGTATTCATCCCCATATCCAGTAATGCTTGGGACAGGTCATGGAAAAAATGGAGATCCTCAGCATCTGGAGAATATGCCATTCCCATTACCAAGGACAAAACATCAAACCTACCCTGAGCTAATAACTACCGACCCTCTTTATAATCTGCTTAGGTACCCAGTGCACACTACGGTGACAGAGGATAATTAGCCCTCACTTTTTTGAGGAGTAAGATGATTCAAATACTTGTCTTCCTGCAAAGCTTTCCCAGTTTCTTTGCCTCCTTTCTTATAAGGTGGGTCTCCTGCAGAAAAATGATTTGCCTCCCCCCCTCCCCAAGATGTCTGAGGTGCATACGGACTCGTTTTTTGCTTAACAGGGCTATTCAGCCCATGACATTTCAGATTATAACATTTTATAATCACAGGCTGAAACCTCCCCCCCCGGCATGGTAAGATTATCAGGTAGAGGTGGCGAAAGTTGTAAATTCCACTTTCGTGAAACTTTTGCAAAAATTCAGAAATTTCACAGAATTTTTTGAACTTCCACAATTGGTGAGATCAGAATATTCCGAATATGTTTGATGGATTTTTGCCCTGCTCTGTGGGATTTTTTTGCTGAACTGTAGAATAATACACATGAACTGCGGAATAACAGTTCTGAGGAATGTTTTTTTTTTTCAGTTTAATGAATAATTCTTCAGTACATGTAATTATTCCACAGTTCAGTGATCAGTTCTGTGAACTTTTTCCCCCACAGTTTAATACAATGATCTGCTATTTATACATTTATTCCACCATTCTAAGTCAGAATTTCCGCAAAAGTTGCTAATTTGATTTCCACACATTTGTGGAAGTGAAAATCTGACTTTTGTGGAAATTCTGCCAGCGAAAGTTTTTTTCGCACACATCTACTATCAAGTTAACCAGCACTCTGCTTAAGGATGGAACAACCAGAGCTGTAACAGTTAAAAACAGATTAACAACTACTTAGATAAATAACCTGTATAGTAAACCATATACAAAATGGTAAATACGTAGTACCTCTATAGCCATAGCACAGAAGGCTTGGTGGCCACAGGACTACTGCCTTATTAAGCCTGTAAAATCTGCTGCCTCAAACCTCTCTACGCTAACAGATACAGCAAGAAAAAGCTGCAAATTTCCAGCTGCTGCAGCTTAAACTATACATACTGTGCTGGGAAATTAACGTATATAACAGTATCTACTCCAAAGTTCCAAGAGATCCACAAAGTGAGATAGTCCCTTGAGGTAAGTCTTTAAAGAATGGTTTAACATACATTGCAGTTCCGTACATTTGGGAGCCTGTCAGAATAATTTCACAAACAGGTGTGGAGAATATAAAGATTATGACCTCAAAGTGAGCTTGTCCCTTAACTGGAGTCTAAACAGCTGACTACAAAACAGGGGCATTACCCAACTAAACAAAAAGTATGGACATTGAAATTATTCAAGGTGGGTTTACACTCACTTTTAGAAATGGCATCATGTACTGCCTGGTGCTTTATTTGTATATCAGGTTGCTACAGAGGTATGACAGCAGGAGTCTGCATGCCCTGCAAGTGTGATGTCCGTGGTCAGAAACTAAATAAAGCATAAAACAGGGCA
Source organism: Neoceratodus forsteri (assembly GCA_016271365.2). Taxonomy (NCBI): domain Eukaryota; kingdom Metazoa; phylum Chordata; order Ceratodontiformes; family Ceratodontidae; genus Neoceratodus; species Neoceratodus forsteri. The sequence goes on along the minus strand of CM028134.1, from coordinate 308,939,790 downwards.
GACAGTATTTCCATACCTGTGAAATGCAACTAGAGTCAAAGCCCCCTATTGCAGCCTAAAGCTGTCACCACTAGACTCCATATTAAATGGAACACCAAAGGTGCTCAGAGCCAAAGGTACTAGTGGTAGTAGTAGTAGTAAAATGTTTTTATTCATATTTGTATGTAAACAAAGGATAAAACTCAACTGAGCATAAACTCATTTACAATGAGGTCCTTCAACTAGGCTCCCAAAACAATAGAAGCGGGACTTGGTATCCCCAATATAACAGCCGACAACTGTACACGAGGTACCAGTGAGGAGATAGTCTACCTAATAACTTATATACTAACCATGAGTCTAAAGCCCAGACATAACCGATCTACCAATCCACTCCCCCATCCATCCATGCCAAGAGATTGAACGGCTAGCCAACACACAGTCTAAACTGCGAAAAGGGTATACCAACTAGAGGTGGGCAAGCCAGAGCAGGCTGGAGCCAAGGTCAAGCCAAGTCAGTTATGTTCAAAGTAAGCAGTTTTATCAGCCTGAGTAGTTAGTATAGTGTCTAAAATATTCAACTGCTATGTAAAGAACAACCTGTGATCAGGGCTTGACTCATGTTTTGGCTCTTAGAGTCAAGCCAGAACCATGGCTCTGGCTCAGCTCTGGCTTGGCTCTAGGTGAAAAATTCCTGGCTTGCCCACCTCTAATACCAACCTTCCCATGCAAACCCTAATTTGTGGAAAAAGAATGGAGTCGGGATCACAGGGGAGGGTAATAACACATATCAATCAAATAAAGAGTCACTCCCCTACGGTAGTGTGATTCCCAGTAACCAATGCCTATTAATGTAAAACTAGGCTAAGGGTTGGCTACCCAGTAAGAAAATATTATATCTAATAACAGTTTCATTGAGGCACTTCAGCCACTATGTCCTGGACTCAGTTCCATGGGTTCAGATTCCTTCACTATATTTCTACTGTCAATGCCGTCCCAGGCTCAAGTCCCTGCAGTAGGTATTCTGCCTTAAATCAGAGGAGATTCCCTTTGTGGCTTGGGATCCAAAGTAGCCTCTCCACCTCCAAATCGTGAAGATTGTATTGGATCCCCTAGCTGCAATATAAAATGCCTGGCATCAGCTGGGCAAGTGAAAGTTTCTACAGACTTTCCTAAGGTGACTCTGAGCACAGCCAGAGGTCCCAAAGTACATTTAAGTCCTCTCTCTCAGGTGAAGTCCCAAACACAATCAAACAATTTCCTTTTGTCAATCATTTGCAGGGGGTAGTCAGGTTGGAAGGATACTTTAACGCCTTGCCATATCAGATCTCTCTTCTGCTTGGATTTGAACAGGATAGTCACTTTGTTCTGATAGTGCAAAAGGTGGAATACAACTGGCTGAGGATGGGTGTTCTGAATGGCAGGTGGAGAGCCAGAGAAAACCCAGTGTGCCCTGTCAGTTTCCACTGGGGAACCCCATTAATGGTCCAGAAGCTGTGGCAACATTGTTTGCAAAGTCAATCATGTCTTCTCCTTCCGATTTTTCTGGGAGTCCAAATAAGTGCAAATTATTGCACCTACTTCTTGTTTCCTGGTCCTCCATATTGTCTCATAAATGCTTCAGCTCCCACTTCAGGGTGGAAACATGGTATTCAGTCGGGTGGGCCCAGTCATGTAACTTGCTCACTCATTCCCCCGCTACAGTGATTCAGGACCCCAAATAGTCTATGGCTCCTTTCACCGCTCCAAGGGCAAGATTCATTTTAGATAATTGCCCAGTGATGCTGCTCATAAAGTTTTTAATTTCTAGTAGTTCCTGACTTATTCAGCTGGATTTGGTTTCAGGTTGCATAGGGGCCATCTTAGGATGAGAATGATCAAAGCTAGCAGAAAACTCCTCTGTTTTCGACTGCTTTGGCATATTAAGCTCATTCAAAATGTCCAAATCAGATTTTCCTAACTTCTGGGGCTGCAGGCTAATCACTCTTTTCCCAGATAACGAGAGGTTTGGGATGCAGATTACCCTACATTCAATGCTGTCAGGCAGAGTTCCTGGAGCCAAGTTGTTTTCAGCTCAGCTGCATCACGTGACCCACCAAAATTACATTTTAAACATACATTTCCCTAGACTGAGGTTTATCTCAAGTTGAACTTTTGTCTGGAAATACTTCAAAATGGAATTCTTGGGAGTATATATACTGTAACATGTATACTCTAAAAAAGAAAATGAGTAAAAGGCAACATAACCAGTGAATAAAGCCCAATGTAATTGATTGTCTAAGACACTGTGAGAACACCTGTTGGCATTTTAAATTAAGGCAAAATAGTTTTTCATGCACTGAGTATAGGAGACTGAGAAACCTCTGTAAGAAATCAGTTTATGTCACAAATCATGCTTTTACAAAGATTGATTATTTAGTTGTTAGTTGATTGATTGATTTAAAAGTTGGTAACCAAGAAAGGCACACTGAGCCAAGGCCTGTTTCCAGGAGTGACCCGGGGGAGAGGTTGTAGGAAAAATAACTACAAACACAATTCAGAGCCAGTATAGTAAGTACAGGATAATGGTGTACACAGAGGCAGCAGTAAAATGTGCTGGCATAATATAAATACAGTGCTGTATACAGCAGTAAACAATAATGTGTAAAGCAAAGTGCATAGTGCATGTTGGGGTAGGGGTTAAAAGGTGAAAGGCAGCGACTAGAGCATGGAGCAGGTGAGGGGTCAAGGGAGAGGATATAGGGTTAGGGAGGGGGTAGACAAGAACTGGAGGGTATAGGATGTTGCTTGAGGTGGAGTCTAAAGGCAGGGAAAGAAGGAGAGAGGTGGAGGGGGGAGGGAGTCCACAGGAGAAGGCCACTTGGCTGGCAGATGTATGAGGGTGGAGAATGGAGAAGGTGTGGGAATCCCTAGAGTGAAGTGAGTAGGAAGAGCAAGGAGCAGGGGATGACAAGGAAGAGGGATAGGAGGGGAGGGACCTGAACAGTATTTGGCAATGAAGGCAATGCACTGGGGCTGGTGAGAGGGAGGATAGAGAGGGAAGAATAAAGAGAGCAGTGAAGGGTACAGAGGGGAGAGTCAGTGGTGAAATGGCAGAAAGCATTGCACAGGGTAGACTGGCAAGAGAGGAGGAGGGGGTGACTCCATAGACTAGACACACATAATCAAAGACTGGGAGAACTATTTTGGTTACTAATTCCTTGTGAACCTGGAGGGGGAGGCAGTCTTTATTGCAAAATAGGGCTCCTAGTTTGGGATGGAGCTTGGCATGAATGGGATCTATGTGGATAGAGAAATAGAGCTTTCTGTCAAGCCACACTCTCAGGTACTTGAAGGAAGGGAAAGGTTCCAAAGGACTCCATCTAGAGTGATGAAAATATAAGGGGACGGGAGACTAGCCAGTTTTTGGTAAGTGCTGAAGATCATGGTAACTATCTTTTTGGTGTTGACCTTGAGCATGTAATTTATGTTTTGTTTTTTGACAAGAGGAATGTTTTTTTAACTCTTTTTTTCCCTCCGATTACTGATCTCCCTCAGACATGGCTCACAGATGGTTGACTTTCTCGAGCCCAGCCTGAGACCCCCAAGTCAGACCTCTCCTCCAGAGCCCCCTCCTACACTCCTGCCCTGCTGACCCCCTAGCTTCTACCCCCCAATGTGGGGCCACCACCTGCTTACATTGGTGTGCCATGAAATCTAGACAGCAGGCGGATTGAAGAGGAGGAGGAGGAATTGAGAAGCTGACTGGGCAGGGTCCAATAATGGGCATGGGGACCAACTGCTGAGTCCGATGCCATCTTCCTGGGTGCCAGGGTTTTTCCTTGTATTGGTTGTGGTTCCCAGAGGCAGAGATGTGCTAGGACTTCCAGTACAGGATGGGTGTGCTCTCGTATCCACCCGCAGGAAGTCCGCCATCACCTCTACCCCTTTCTGAGTGTCCCCTGGCAGAATCAGCTCAGCAGTGGTCCTGTTTTAATTAGTCTTCTTTGCATGGGGAGAATAGAGCAGGGTAGCCGTATGCTTTTAGCACCGTATCCAAAGGCTCAGGGTACCTTACGATGGTAAAACACACAACTAAAATAGAAAAATGAAAATGATCCCAAATATTAATAAATCAATCATAAATACAAAATTTTACTCTGCGTAGACCTGGCTAAAAAATAATGTTTTCTAAAAGCCTCCATGGTGTGGGTGGAAAATATACTTGGGGTAGCAACCACCAAAATGCTCTGTCCCCAACTTCCTGAGCCATGAATGAAGGGACCAGAAGCAATCCCACATTCATGGAACACAGAGAATGGGTAGGGGTATACAGAAACAGGAACTCATTGAGGTAGTCAGGGCCAAAACCATGTAGGCTCTAGAATGCTAAAACACAAATCTTGCAGGTAATGCATCATCATACTGACAGCCAGTGAAGAACATGTAGGACCAGCATGATTTGATCACTTTGAGACAACTTCACCACCAGCTAAAGCATAGCATTCTGGGTCAGCTGCATGTGGCACATCTAACCTGTAGATAAGCTTAAGTATAGAGCATTACAACTCTTCAGTCTATAGATGACAAAAGTGTGGGCTATTATCATCAAATAAGTGGGCACTAGATGTGAGTGAAGTTATAGAGTTGGTAAAAGCCATTATGTACTACTATCAGCACCTGTTGTTCTAATGACAACTTTCAATCCATAACGATGCCCCGATGGGATCTGCACAGAATCCTAACACTGACAATCCTGATACCCAAAAGCCCAACACTGAAAGCCCGACAGCCACATTCCTGACTGTGGCAAAATCCCGAAGTGTGGTGATTTGTGTGGTTTTGGGGTTTGTCCATATATATGATGTGGGTGCTGGTACAGAGCCCCCCGCAAATGTTTTCTTGGACATTGCACCTCTGTTGTCTTGCATCGTTGGGATTTTATACTAGACACTCCCTGATCCTTTATTGCGTCTTGGCCATTTAAAGATGGTAAGAAGGTATTATTACTTGTCATAGCTTACCCATGCTAAATTACTTGGACAATGAAAATCTCTGTCTTGCCTGGATTGAGGCTCAGCCAGTTTGAGGCCATGATCACTCAAAAGCACTGCCCTAAAACCAAGGATGCATTCCTCCCATCAGGCGTGCAAGACAGGTGTAGCTGAGTAAAATGTACATAGCAGTGAAACTCAACCCCATGCACCCTAATGATTTTCCCAGGGGTGACTTGTACATGGAGAACAGCACAAGCACTAGGATTGAGCTTTGAAGAACTCTAAAGGTGAGTACAGTTGCTCCAGAGAGGAAATTACTTAGAGTAAGCTGTTGCATCCTCCCTGTAAAGTTGGACTCAATCCAGCTCAGAGCAATGTAAATGAGTCCTACATAGTTCCTCTGGTGATCTATCAACACCCATCATGTCAAATACTCACAAGAGATCCAAGAAGACCCAGATGGAACAAATCCCTCAATCTCTCACAGTGACGAGATCATGAAACAAATTCCAAGTTGTGACACATTGTACCCGTTGTTGTGAAAATGTCATTAATTGCTGTTCAAAGGAGCTGACATAGTCAATTGTCTCAAACCAAACAGAAGAAATCAGCCACACATAAAAAAACCTTCAGAGTATCAAGATATGTTTTTGTCTCAGGAAAGCCACCAACTCATAAGCCCAATGTTTTGCCCCAGTGAACTTCTGCAAGGATGGTAGGCATGTCTCATCCAGTTCATAATATTCATTTGTGTTCTCTCCTAGTTTTGAAATTAATTTCTGGTATTCAGTAGTGAATGTGTGAATGAGAGGAGTGTCAGAGAGAACAGCACTTGACTTTTAAGATCCCATTTTGGATACCAGATACTGGTTTGGAAACTACGAGCCTTTTCATGCATACGATACAGGAGTAGTTTGCCACATTGACTATCATGGCCAAAGGTCTTATATACCAGAGACAGCAAAAATGGATATTATGAACTGTGGGGGAGACATACCTATCATTCCCTGAAGAAGCCGATCGGGGTGAAACATTGGGCTTATTGTTGCTGGTTCTGAGAAAAAAAAATATCTAGAGAAAATTAAGGTTTTTTAACGTGTGACTGATTACTTCGGTTTGGTTTGAGATCATGAAACACCCTGATGAGAGCTCCCTTAGTGCTGTGATGGGGCTTAAATCCCAACTGGAGAGGCTTGTCAATGTTAAATTGTTCCAGGTGAGCTTGGAGCAGTGCTGCAAACACCGTCTTGATTACCTGCCTTCAGTTTGATGCAGGAATGTGTGCGTGTGTGTGTGTGGTGGGGGGTAGAGGTGGGTGTGTGCTGGACTGAGTAGGTGGTAGGAAGGGGGTACATACTGTTTACACTACATAGAAACACAGAAACATAGAAACATAGAAGGTGAAGCAGATAAGGACTGCAAGACCCATCCAGTCTGCCCATTTCTTTTTCTACCTTATGAATTTGCCATCTGCCTTTGCTCTGTCAATGGCCTATCTATTCATACTCATCTGTATTGCTTCCTTATGCCTATCCCATGCCTGTTTAAAGCCCTGCACTGTGTTCATATCCACCACTTCCTGAGGTAGGCTGTTACATGCATCCACCACCCTTTCTGTGAAAAAGAACTTCCTCACATTACCCCTTAATCGGCCTCCCTCTAAGCTCATGCTGTGTCCTCTTATCCTGCTATTTTTCTTATATTGCAACATGTTAGACTCTTTCACCTTGTTAATGCCCTGAAGGTGTTTGAATGTTTCAATCATATCACCTCTCTCCCTCCTTTGCTCTAGGCTATACATATTGAGCTCTGTTAATCTGTCCTCATATGTTTTCTGATGCAGTCCCTGCACCATTTTGGCTGCCCTTCTCTGGACTGCCTCAATTTGGTTAATGTCCTTGTGAAGGTGTGGCCTCCAGTACTGCACGCAGTACTCCAGATGGGGTCTAACCAGTGTCTTGTAGAGGAATTATTACCTCCCTCTTACAACTTGTGATACCCCTACTAATACACCCCAACATCCCCCTAGCCTTACCTACTGCTGTAGTGGTCAGCTTGGATGATTTCAGGTCATCTGTGATGATGATGCCTAAGCCTCTTTCTTCCCTTGTGACTGCCAGCAACTCCCCTTCCAGCCTATAGGTGGCTTCAGGGTTTCTCTTCCCTATGTGCATGATCTTGCACTTCTTTGCATTAATCCCCAGTTGCCACTCTTCTGACCATTTTGCCAGTTTATCCAGATCTCTTCTCATTCTGCCCACCCCCATCTAGATCATCTACTCTGTTGCAGATCTTGGTGTCATCTGCAAACAGACAAACCTTACCCTCCAGTCCATCTGCAATGTCACTGATGAAGATATTGAATTGGACTGGCCCCAGGACTGATCCGTGAGGTACCCCACTTGTGACTTGCATTTCTTCTGACTGAATACCATTTACCACCACCCTCTGTTTTCTGCCCGTCAACCAGTTTGCCACCCAGTTGACCAACTTCTGACTCACTCCGAGGCTACCCAGCTTATTAATCAATCATCTAGGTGGAACAGTATCGAAAGCTTTGCTGAAGTCAAGGTAGGCGACATCAACTGCTCCCCCTTGGTTCACCACTCTGGTTACCCAGTCAAAGAAATCTATGATATTAGTTTGACAGGACCTTCCTGTTGTAAACCCATGCTGTCTTGGATCCTGTGCTCCTATGGATTCCAGGCATTGCACTATCCTTTCCTTAAGGAGTGCCTCCATAATGTTGCCCACTACTGAGGTAAGACTGACCAGTCTGTAGTTCCCTGCCTCTTCCCTGCTACCACTCTTGTAGAGCAGGACCACATGAGCCTTTCTCCAGTATTCTGGGACTTCTCCTGTGCTCAGAGACTCACTAAACAGTTCTGATAATGGCTCTGCTAGTTCCACCCGTAGCTCCTTTAGTACCCTCAGATGTATGCCATCAGGTCTCATTGCCTCGTCCACCCTGCACTACAGTATGTAACTTTATATTGATCTCTCTATGCTTCTCCTTACCCCCAGGACACATCTCAAAATGAGCTGTTGGCAGCTCAGTATGTTTTTCCTGGTGAACTTTGGAAATAAATAAAAAAATAAATATTGATGGTTGGGTTTTGGTGGTTAAAGGTGAATGGGTTTATGCATGCTACAGAGGGTGGGAGGCAGGAGACAGTGTGTTTTTGGGTAGCCCAGGCTCTGCAAGGTTGTACTTCACATGTATCCACTTGATGGAGTTTTTACCCAGCAAATTGCTATGCAAGTGTACAGGAGTCAGTTCTATTTTGTTAGTTATTTGAAGTTGAACAGGGGCAATGATTATAGGGATGGTCTGGTGCAGTTGTATTTTGCCACCAGACTTGACAAATGAAATTATTGGAAGAATGCAAAATGAATGAAAGCAAAAATATGTCTGACTATACCTAATGAAAACGAGAAAGCATATGAAGTGTCACCTTTGCGAGACTAGGCAATGTTCTGCCCCTTCACTGAGATGATTATAGGGAAGGCTAGGGACATTTGCATAGTGACACCAGGCTAGACAGTGGTAAAATTGCTGGACCAGCACAAGAAGAACAAGCATTTGTCAATGGCGAATGTTTGCTTGCTGGTGTTAGCATTGGAAATGCAGGAGGTAGACAGATGCAGAATAGGAATGGCAGTGAAGTATTGAACTTCACAACAACCCCATGTCCATCCTGTAGAGATGGACAGGCATTGGGGTAAGTGTTTGGGTCGTAGCCCATGATGTTCATGCTATATCACCTCACCCTATTCTGCAGACACCAACACGTGTTGAGGTGTGTCTCTTGGGGTGTTTGGCTTTACAGTCACCCCATTCCATAAGGACATATGCTGAAATGGGTACAGCATAGCAGAATGGGGTGAACTAGCAGGGCCAAAGGGTCAGGTACACCTCAATGCCGTCACTGGGTTGGGGGGGCTGACTGACTGGAGCCTATCACAGCCAACAAAAGTTTATTTTTCTATAATATTTTTTACTTGAAAAAAAAACTGGCATTACCTAAGTACTGTGGTGCACAACAGGACTATCAATTCCCAAGCCTTGCACAAATCATTGACTGTTGTCCAACATAGCCATTCTTTTCCCATTCTGGGTTTATCCTCCTGCTCACTGAGCTACTGCTATCTGGCCAGCACCCCTTTGTCCTGCCAATCACCTTCCCCCAGACAGCTAGCCACCATTATGGCACTGTCAAGGTTGCTTATCCCCCTCTCTGGAGGTCAGGATCTGGTCAAGGGGGGTGGCTGATCAGTTGAGGGGCCTATGATGGTCTGGCTATGATCCTGCATGGCTGGTAGGTTCACATAGGAACACAGAATTTATCAGCAGCAAAGCACTGCTTGGCCCATTCAGTCTGGTAAAGTATTCCCTGCTTAGTCTATGTCTTCTGGTCTCCTGTGACCCTTCCTCTTCCCTGCTTGTGCTCTAATATATGCTTATGTATATCCCACAGAAGTTTGAAGCCCCTCCTACTGTTTTAGCCTCCAACACTTTGGCTGGAAGTCTGTTCCAGGTGTCTACCACCATTTCAGTGAAGAAATATTCCCTCACATCTCTCCTGAACTTCCATCCCTTCAGTTTCATCATTTTCCCCTTGGTCTACATGTTTATCTTCTTATAGAAGAGGGTCCCCTACTGCACCCTGTTCCACCCCTGTGAGGTACTTATAGGTCTCGATCATGTGACCACTGACTCTCTTACAAGGTGTATGTATTGCGATCACTTAGTCTCTCCTCGTAGGGCTTGCCCTGTAAACCCTGAACCATTTCAGTTGCCATCCTGTGTACTGCCTCCACCCTGTCTATGTCCTTTCTGTGGTCAGCCTACAAAACTGGATACAGTACTCCAGGTGGAGGAGTACCAGTGATCAATACAGTGGCACCACCTCCTCAATACTTCTGCCTAAGATACCCCTCTCTATGCACCCCAGCATCCCACTAGCCCTGCCCACAGCTTGTCCCAGTGTGGTGCCACTTTCAGGTCCTTTGATATACTATCCTCAATGCTCCTTTTTCTGTCTAGTGGTTGTCAGTACCCTCCCATCCTATACACAGCTCCAGGGTTCCTATGCTACAAGTGCATGATTTTGCACTTTTTGGCATTGAACCCCAACTGCCATGTCTTTGACCATTCCTCAAGTTTCTCTAGATCCCTACACATTCTCTCTACCCCCTCCTGACTGTCCACCCTATGGTAGACTTTGGTGTCATCTATAGAATGGCTACTCTCCTGTTTTTCTCTCTCACAAACTCAGGTGTAATATAAGTGTGTGTGGTGGTAGAGGTAATGCCTCAGATGTGTGCAGTGTATCTCTGCCAGTAGGCAAGTTCCCTGGCCCCAAGCAGTGGCTGCCACAACACTGGGCCATATCATCTCCTTCCCACTAGCTGTGACATGCTGCCTCCCAGCCTTGCCATCTTAGTGCCAGTTTCTGAGTTTGCCCCCAAACCCTGGTTACCAGTGTGGAAGTGACACACTTCTGTCAGGCAATTGTGTGACCTAAAGATATATATATATTTTTTTAATTTACTGTTTTTTATCTTAAAATAAATTGTGCTGCCCAAGCAATGAAGAGATCAATAGGACTGTGTATTTACGGCCTTATTAAAATAACTTTTGTAAGGCACAGGCCAAAAATATTTTTATATAATATTTCTATTTGAATAATAAAATCAGCTTACTTCCAAAATTGCAGCTATACTGGGCGGTGGCCACTCACACTCAGTAGTCAGCAGCATAAACCACTGAAATCAAAAGCCACACAGGTAAAAAGAAACATTAAAAGTTTGAAACCTTTTAGTAAAACAACTCTGAAACAAAAGCTGATTCTTCCTCTCTCCCAAAAGATTTAACTCAGTTGCATTGTGTTGCACTGTAAGACTACGAACAGGTAAACCTACTAGGCTACAAAAAAGAAAGAGAAATGGGTACTCCACCTGAAGATCATAAGCTGATGGTGCTACACGGTTTACATGCAAAACTGATTCCACCAGCACTTTCAGAGCACCCACCAAATGACCCTAATAACTTTACAAAAGGATATCTGAGCAAATCAATGCCAACACACATGGTAAATAAAATTTAAAATCCATATAATACAAAAAATAGAGAGACTTACAAAAATCACCAATAAACCCTCAAAGGAGGTGAAGTAAGCTAAGCGCATCTCTGAAGAAGCCCTGCCTAGTTGGAGTGAAACGTAAGGTTTTTACACCTTAGGGCATGCTGTAGCTGCCGGTGTGCTTAACCTGCTTCTTCCCTTTTGAGGGTTTATTGGTGATTTTTGTAAGTCTTGCTACTTTTTGTATTTGGATATCTATGCATGTATGCACATTTCTGCCTCAATACATTAAACATGGATTTTACATTTTATTTACCATGTGTGTTGGCATTGATTTGTTCAGATATCCTTTTGTAAAGTTATTGGGGTCATTTGGTGGGTGCTCCAAAAGTCTTGGTGGAACCTATTAGGCTAACTGCTAAAAACAGTTTCCCTACTACAGAGTCTTAACACTCAAACTGAGCACAGGTTTCTGTGTTAGCTACTATTTGTTTCAACCTAATAAGACTGATTTTGTTCAGCATTTAAAAACATAGATCCAACAACTTCTGCTCGCACCCTCTGATAGCATAAGCATTGGATCCCAGAGGGGACATCCTGTTGTAGCATGCACCATGTGATCATTATTTTGGGCAAGAAGTCAGTCATGTGACCTGCTCTCTGTTGCACAATTCGTGAAGTATAATATAGTTCAATGGTACAATTTTGCTATTGTGAGATTACATGAAGGCCCGGCCCCTCTGCTTCACAGTGAACACTATATGAAAAAGTATAGATCTTTACTTAGACATGAAGATTGCATGAAGTGTACTGTAGAAGATGGCTTTTTTCCAAGCTTAGTCATAATACATACATTTCTATTAAAATGAAATATTTATATTTAAGGCATTCTAATTTCTTGTTGATGGTGAAGTCATAGTTCAAATATAAATATTTAATTCTTTCTCAAATGTTTATAAAATACTGTCATACCCACATGTAGGTGATTAAATGTAGTATTGACATGCATGAAAAATATGACATTTGGGAGTTAGGCAATCACAATATTACTTGTACTTCAGGAAAACACCTTAGTATGTAAATATATGTATGCCAGTGTATCCAATGTGTCTTTTTTACTCTACTCATTTATAGTCTTGCAGCTTGGACAAGTGCTTCCACATATGCATGATGTCTTTTGTCATTTGTCTTGCTGGCAGCAAAGCTGGGAACATTGATAAAGAAAAATGTAATTCACCTTTCACACATGCAGAAGGGCAAATTGCTTTCAATTCCCAAATCATGAATACAAAAACAGCAACTAGCTTCACATTTAGTCACACTGTGAATTAGAAAACAGAAAATAATTCCTATCTTATGAATAAATGAAAAAGTAAAAAAGAGAAAAGGGAAAATACTCCAGAAATTACTTTAAATGCATTCTTAGCTTGCCGGAGCCTGAATTAAATTGCATATTTAGAACTGGAAAATAAAGTGCATTCATATATGTCATAAGTAATACCAATATTACTCAAAACCAGCACAAAGGAGTTTATATAATTTGTCAAGCAGACTCATTCAGTTCTACATGACTTGCTTTAAAAGAGGACTGCTAACTGGATGTGGCACTGAAAAGCTGCTATAGTCTAGAATTTTCTCAGGTCCCTAGAAGAGTCCATTTCCTGATGGAGTCTGTTTTGAGTTGAGTAAGGCCATACTTTGACCTCCCTATGAACTGGTCTTATACAGTTATGCTGGTAGATGAATTGCCTTTGAATACACTGTACAGGATGGAGGATTAACTCATGCCTTTTTTTCTGTTTCTCAGCACGGAACAGAAAATACATATTTCTTTTCACTGGTGCAGAATTCTGCCTAATTCATGACAAAGTAAACTTTTATTGTGGTAAAATGTAAAAGTGTCATGGAAGCAAATGGCACAGAAGTACTTTATAGGTAAAGATCAACATACCTTCATTTTTTTAGAGATGCTGAAGTACTGTTTCACATCTTCTGTTTTGTTGTAATGTAAATATCTGACCTAAGCACAAAATATCTGGTATGAAAAAATGTAAAAAGAAACTATAAATGTTAAAATATTACACATGCAGTTTTAGAAAATGTCATGCATATTTTTAAGCTATAGTGTGCAAAATTTTAATTTATTGTTTGTTTCCCAAGCATAGCACAGTGTAGACACATCTGTTTCCAGTAGGGCATGATGCCTACTGATTTCTGCAGCATGGTGGACCAGTGCACTGATAGGTTAAGTGACTTGCCTAAGGTCATACAGTGAGTACTTGACTGTATCGGGGTAAGAATGTATAATCCCTTCAACAGTCCTCATCCCCAAGCTGGTGTTCTAATAACTAGACTGCACTGGCATGCAGCAAGCATGGTACAGAAAACTGGCATGTGTGAAGCAAGGAGGGTGGGAGAACAGGTTTGTGTTTTGCCATACCACAACCTGAAGAATAGCATATTTTTTAAGCTAGTGTCCTTCATATAGGAAACCGAAGTGAAAGAAATGTAAATTGTACCTGTACTGTGGGACAGCACCAAGAAAGAATAAGCACCCACAATAGCCAAGGTTTGATAAAAAATATTTGGTGAAGTTGAAGTTGTGATATAACAATTGCACTTAAGAGACTATGCCACAGTCACTAATCCATGTAAATTAGGAAACCTAATGTAAAAATGGCTAACACTAGGTGTTTTTGTTTAGATAACAAAAATCTTACTTTTTGGTACCTTTATGACTCCTGCAACCTCATTCCTGTCCCTTAGGCTTACCTAAACTCCTTAACTGCTCTCTATTGGCCCTAGAAGACTCAGTCTAGATACTCCCATCACCTTAGCACTAAAGGTTTCCAATTGATCCCATCAAGGGAGAAGCCCCTGCTAGGGAAGAAGCATCCTGTGTTTATTGAATTGGCTGGAGAAATCTTTAGTGTATCCAAAGTCTGTAAACATGGTGTGTGTGTGTGTGGGGGGGGGGTTGCCCAACATGATAGGTTGAACTTGGCCTCTTCATTCCATGGCAGATGGCACCAGCTGATTTCAGTCAGTTCTACCAATGTAGCATACAGAGCATGGATATGAGGCAGGCTGCATGTAGTTACCCATGTTTAAATGCTTATTTCTAGCTTCCTGCACCTCTTTCCTCTGCATGGTCCATATTCACCTTTCTCACAATCAATGCTGAAAATTAGATTGTGTAACTAACCTCTATTTGCCAGCCTGGATTCAATAACTTTCAATAAATAGTAAAGACTGCCTCAGAAACTTCAGTGGTGGTTGAGTGTGGGGTGGGGGGATTGTCAAGCAGTTGTACAGATACAGATGGGAAAAATAAGGGAAGGCATAATATGGCAACCAGCCTCTGCATGAAGGAAGTGAGTAAAAGTGGAAGGAAAGAGAGACTGTTATGGTTATCTAGGGACATGGCCATGGTGGTGAATAAAAAAAGAGTGGCATTCAGCAGGTATAAAGAAACCCAGAGGGAAGAAGACAGGGAGGTGTATCAAGTAAAGCAGAGGGAAGCACGGAAGACAATGAGGGGAGACAGAAGAAAGGCTAGCCAAAGGGATAGCTAAAAGGGATAAAACTTTTGCCAGGTACATAAGTGAGAAGAGGAAAATAAGGGGAAGGGATAGCTAGGATAAGGAGGGCAGCAAGTGGGGCTATGCAGAAGAGGACCAAGAAAAAGCAGACATCTTGAATAGGTACTTCAGCTCGGTCTTTACAGTGGAGGGAGGGGGTGGGCCACAAGGGAGCAGCAGGAACAAAGGGGGAGGTGCACACAAGTCTATTTTCAGATCAAAGCATTATTGCAGTTTCAATTGTGAACATGACTATGGGACCAGACAAGATACACCCAAGGGTGTAAATGAACTCAGGGAGCTGCTACTTGCCCCACTGATGGCCTTATTCAACAGCTCTCTAGAAACATGTGTTGTTCCAGAGGAGAGGAGGAGTGGAGATGTGATCCCTCAGCAAGACAGCAGTAGCAGGGAAGAGGCTAGAAACTATAGGCCAGTCAGTCTCACCACAGTAGTGGAGAAATTAATGGAAACCCTCAAAATGGATTCATGGGGGAGCCAGATGAATCTGATTGATTTCTTAGGCAGGATGACCAGGAAAAAGAGCGGGGGGGGGGCCACATATGTAACTTATCTGGACTTTAGCAAGGTCTTTGACACTGTGCCACACAGAAGACTGATAATGAAACTGAGCGGCCTGGGGTGCAATCCAAATTGGGTGAGAAACTGGTTAATGAATAGGAGGCAGACAATGGTGGTTAATGGCACTCACTCTAATGATGGAAGAATTTCCAGTGGGGTGCAGCAGGGTAGTACTGGGATCAGTCCTCTTACATGTCTTCATAAGCAACATTGCAGAAGAATTGGATGGGAAGGTATGCCTTTCTGCAGATGACATCAAATCTGTAATAAGATGGATCCTCAGGAGCAGGTGGATAGAATACATAGGGATCTTGGGAAATGCTAGGAGTGGTCAAGAGCATTACATTTGGGGTTCAATGTCAAAATGTACAAAATCATGCACCTAGGGCATAGAAACTAAGGAGCTGAGTATAGGATAGGGGGAGGTACTGACAGTCACTATGCAGGGCAGGGACCTTGGAATTAGGATAGTTGATTACTTTAAAGTGGCAGGGCAGTGGGTAGGCCCAGTTGGATGCTAGAATGTGTAGGAAGAGGTATGTCCAACAGGGGGAAGGAGGTGGTGTTGCCACTATATAGCCACTGGTAAGACCCCACCCAGAGTGCTATGTCCAGTTCTTCAGGCTGCTCCTCAGAAAAAAACATAGGGTGGAATCAATCCAGAGGGGAGCAACCAAAATGGCACAGGAGTTGAACCAAAAGCCATACAAGAAGAGACTGAGGGATCTCAGCATGTACACCCTGGAATAGAGGACAACAAGAGTAGACATGATAGAGGCATACAAGTACCTCACAAGGGTGAACAGGGTGCAGGAGGGAAGTCTCTTTCAAATGAGAGACAGAACCAGGACCAGACAGCATGCAAGGAAGCTGGGGGGGAGGGAGAGTTTAAGAGGGATATGAGAAAGTACTACTTTACTGAAAGAGTGGTAGGTGCCTGGAGCAGACTGCCAGCTGATGTAGTGGAGGCAGAAACAGTAGGGAGGCTTCAAGCATCCAAGGAATAGATATAGGGAATATTAGAAAATGGGAAGAGAGGTGGGAGGGTCACCAGAGACTAGTTAGGGTCTGCGCAGAGAGACTAGGCAGGGATTATCTATGCAGACTGTTGGGCCAGGAGGTCCTTTCTTGACAACAAATTCTGTTTCTATGTTTATGTTTCTAACTGATAATTTTAAGCTATAGTAGATCTCTTAAATCTTAACCATTTCTAACCTCAATGACTGGAATTTAAGCAATGTTACTCAGTACAGAAACAGTACTTAGGTATATGTTTGAACCCTTCATTTCAGTTGAATATACTGTGCAAATGAAATCCCTTTCCAAATGTGTCAGCTCAAAATGAGGGTCCCTTTCTCAACACCATCACTGTCTCCTCTATGAGTTAGGCTTCATACTCAAACACCTAGATAATCTCCCTTTTCGCCATTGCAGACTTTATTCATGCCAGTGGTGCTTGTTTTCTTCTATAAAAACTTGACAACTTATGTAACAAACTAATTAGATTTATTTAAAATCCCCAATGAAATTCAACATTGCTTCCTATACAAAGGCATTGATTGGCTGGCTGTCCCTGAAAGTCAAGCATCAATTTCATCTTGTCCCGCTAATGTTAAAATGTGTCACTGGCACAAATACTCTCTATTTGGCCACCCTAATCAAGGCCAATAGCTCCCAACCCAGAGTTTGTTCCTCTGCTGGTACTCAGCTCAGTAGTTATCTGGCTGAGAGTTCCACTAGTAGCAATGCCTTCCTTCTTGCTGGATCCTTATCAAGAAATACAGTACTTTCCCTCAACACCTGCATCTTGCTGATAGCAAAATCCTTCCCATGAGCCCTAAATTTACTTTTTTTGGATCGGTTGAAAACATTGTGATTGAGCTATCCTGATTATAATATCTAAGAAATTATATTTATTCATTCATTCATTCACTCATTCATTAAGTTTATTCAGAGAGCACTTGAGCTAGGCTTATTTAGGATGACATCTAAAACCAAATGCAGATACAGTTTCACATGCATACAGTAGATACAGACAGAATGCATCAGCAACAGTTACAGTAAATACAAACAACAGCTTCCAGGGGTTGACCTTAATGTTTTGCACTAACTAGCGTGAGTGTTTGAATGAGCATGAATTGTGGCAAATGTGGCTGCTACATGCTATGTGCAACATTTGCAAAAAGTGTTACACAATTCTCCACATTTGCACTGAATTTTACTACGTGAATTGCTACATTTTGCACTTTGTGGTGAATGTTTTATGCTAAGTGCAGCCATTCACATAATAAAAGTCACCGCAAGGTGCATAGTGCCTGTGTTGTGCAGCAACTTGCATAGTGCAATTTGTGCAGTCCCACTGATTTCACTACAAAATTTCATTAACTGTGCTGCGCACTATATGAATTATGTAGTTTTTTCACTTCGTCTGTAGCTACTAAACAGTAGCACAATCTGACCCGAAAGTGCACTAGCCCACAGATAGTTGCAGTATTATACAATTATAATGCAGAATTATTTTGTGTGGACAGAAAATAAAATAGACAAGAAATAGACAATGATTATTGTACATTTATCCCACTCAAAGACAAGGGCTCACACAATCTGTGCCCTTTTCCCCCTGTTGTCCTGAGCTGGGGCTGGCTCTCTACCACATTCCATCCCACCTCCCTATAAAACAGACAATCTAATGCACTGACTATTCAGTCAAGCAACCCCAGCCCTGTTCACACAATAGCTTTTATAGCTTTGCTGGCATCATCATCCCCCTCACTACACTCTCTCTCCTGCTCACGAGGCATCTATCAGAGTTAGCTACAAAAAGAGACATAGCCCCCACATTGTGACCAAACAGAGAGCTGCTCTTTCAGAAGTGACCGCACAGAGGCAAGCGAGCAGCAAGCAATAAACCACATTGGTCACAGCAGTAACATCAGCAACAGCCAAAGCAGACCTGCATTAGTCAAGATGGACAAGAAGAGGGTTAGCTACACTAAACTGGGACAATTTGCATCATGTTCCAGACAAGCAAAACCACTGCATGTTAAAATAGATCCTAGTAAATACAGTAACAGTCCAAGCCATAAAGGCTTAATGAAGTGATTTCACAATAATCTCCATCTTCTTTATTATACTTATGTATTGTTATATTTTATCTAGTCTTAACTTGCACATGTTGTATTTTCCTCATCCTTATCATAATATTGTAACTCACATCACAGAATGACATTGAAAATTAACTTTTCTTAATCTACTTTTCCTACCAATAACAAGCATTTGTCAATGCCGAATGTTGCTGCAGTGGCATTGGCTTTGATAGTGCAGTGTGGGAAAACATTTTGGGCAGGACGTGAAAAATGACAGCTCTACAGTTCATAAGGAGGTGTAAAAAAATGCCAGTGTTGAAAATGCGGCATGTAAATATTGCAAATTTGCGAAGTTACAAGAATGGGTGGGAAATGTGCAATGCACGCTTGGAACACAGTCATTTTATGTGCGTTCGGCACCAAATTTTCAACATAGGCATTTTAGCACCTCTGCTACTATACAGTGTCAGTGTTATTTCCTCAAATTGTCCCAAAAAGTGATTTCGCACACCGACCGTGCTATTCTGCACCGGAAGTATGAAAACATATTTTGGGCAGGATATACAGTATGAAATGACAGCTGTACTGTTCATCGAGAGGTGTGGAAACATGCCAATGGTGAAAATCAGAGTGAAAATATTACAAATGCTGCGATATACGGTGCATGCATCTATAACACCACGCTTCGTAACACAGTCCAGTTTATGGAGTATTGTCACAAATTTTCAACATAGGCATTTAGGACCTCTACTCATGAACTGTATCACTGTCATTTTCATAATCTGGCCCGAACACCAATTTCCCACAGCGACCGCACTATTGTGCGCCGGAAGTGTGGAAACACATTTTGGGCAGGATGTGGAAAATGACAGCTGTACTGTTCACAAGGAGGTGTACAAAAATGACAATGTTGAAAATCTGGCACGAAAATATTGTGAATTCATGAAGTTATGAGCCTGCATAGCAACTGCGCAACACATGCTTGTAAAACAGTCATTTCTTGGATTTTTTCCACCAAATCTGCAACACAGGCATTTTGTGAGGCCACCTCATGAACACTGGCACTGTCATTTCATTAATCGGTCCCAAAAGGTGATTCCGCACAGTGACTGTGAAATCACCTTTCAAGGCCGATTAATGCCATGACAGTGATAGAATTCATGAGGAGAGGTCCCAAAAACTTCATGTTGAAAATTTGGTGCTAAAATTCCAAAAAATGCCCGAGATATGCAGTAAAGTTGAAAAAAACCCTATTCATTCCATTATACAGCTTATCGGCATTTCTTCAGTTCGCAGTCGGCTTTGAAGAGTGCAAACGTGTTCCCAGTCCACCAAAGATCATTGCGCTGGACTCCAGAGGCTACGGCGGGGTGGGGGGTGTGGGAGGCAGGGTGCACAGTGGGTGGGTGCAGGTTGTGGGAGGGGGACCAGGGAGAGTGCCGAGGGACCGTTTCCTTCTTTACAGGGGAAAAAGAATAAAAGACATCAGAGGACCATTTTTATTTTTAATAGGTGCTTTGGCATGCTGGGGTGGGTTTATAGCATGACACCTATGTGTGTGTGAGTGGGTGGGTGCTTTAGCTGATGGGGTATTGAGAACCCCCAAGGGCAAACAAGTAAAGGGGGGGAGCCACAGGAGCCGAGGGGGATTGGGCACCCCCACCAGCAAAGAGAAACTGTTGGGGGGGCCCATGATGCAGAGGGGGATTGGGCACCCCCTCGGCAATCAAAAAAGGTGCGTGTTACATGATGCTAATGGGGATTAGGCGCCCCCATCAGCACACAATAAAGGAAGAGGGGTTGACAGGCAACAGCAGCAGTCACTGCAGTCACTACCACCATGTTGCCTGCATGTAGGGAGAGGCATGCTGTGGTGATGCTGCATGAGAGCTTTGCTCTCATTGCAGCGACCTTTTGTCACCTCATTAGCCAGGCAGGGTGTTGGCCCCTGCTGTTGGCTGATTGGGGAATGTGGTACGCACCTACTGGTGCATGCCCTGCATTTGTCCAACAGCAACCGCGCCTCCAAATCCCCAGTGCCCAAGATGTTGGCTGCGCAAGCGCACCAACATAAAAATATTATACAACAAATCAGTACATAAATAAATAAGGAAATTATTTTATTTTTTATTTCAAAGGAAACGTATAAGGGAAAACATTTTTAGCTTGTGCTGGGCAGTAGAATTAAAAGGCATACCCCATGCCAGGGTTTCTCAAATGGTGAGGCTAGCCCACATGGGGATGCCCCAACCTGTTCTAGGGAAAGCTCAAGCAAGTCTGAAAAGTACTGTATTTAAATTTTGAGTTTTAGGTGTTTTGTATAAAGAGATAAGGCACATTGAAAGTGAAAAATAGTAGGTGAGTTTATTTATTTACAAACTTGTGACCAGGAAAAGCACACTGAGTCACAGCTCATTTCAATTGTACATGGGAAATGGTAGGGAGTGGATACAGTTCAAAAGGTAACTGTGCAAAACAGTCAAGCAATACAAATTAAACAGTAGTGCCAACAAACAGGAACAATGTACTAATAATAAGAGGTAACAATTGATCAAGTAGACTGGTGGCAGAACAGCCCAGATATAAGAGTTAAGATATAAGAGTTAAGCAGAGTGGTACCAGGGGCAAGAACAAGAGGCAGCAAAATTATCCCTAGGAGACTGCTTAAGAGCAAGGTAAAAGAGGGAAAAGCAAAGGTGGGTAGGAAGGTTGTTCCAGACAGAGGGGAAAACAGACTGAGAAAGCAGTCTGACCCATGAAGGTATTGTAACAAGGAGTAACAATGGTTCAAGAGTCAAAATGATAGAGTGAGTAGGCTGTACTGGGGAGGCCTGGGGAGGGGGTTATTATTGAGAGGGTGGAGAACAATAAACTGAATTAAATGAGAATAATTTTAGCCAATTATAGTACTTAAAGGACTTTGACTTTATTCTTAGTGTACTGTGCAAAGTATGCTATTTTTCTATTGGGAGGCTCAAGACTACTTCCATGTTTGGGGGAGGTGCAATATATTTTCTGTGGCTTTGAGAAAGTTTAGTATAAAACAAGGGTGGAGGACTAATGACTTAATTTTAAGAGGGAAATAATTTGGGGTAATGTGAGGAAACATTATTTTCACAAGAAAGTGTAAATCTTTGGCACAGGCTCTCAGTGGAAGCAGCAGAAGTGAAACATTCAATCTTTCACACTCAAGTTAAATAATGTTCTCACAAGGATTATGAAATAGATAAAAAGAATCCTAAAACCTGATTGGTTGAGAGGTAGTTTCAGCTGTGCTGATATCCCAGCACAACAACATGGCTAAACATTACCTCAAGCTACCAGCTAATTTGCACAACCCTGAGTTATCTAAACAGTAACATAGTATTGTGATGATGGCATGGATGTAAGGTCCATCTTGTCTGCCTCTCCAACCACAAGGTAATGACTATACCCAATTTTGTATGGATCCATATCCAAGGAGATCTTAATGGCCAGAATCATACTGTACTCATGCTAGGTAATCTTCAGTGCCATTCTTCCTCAGGAATCTGTCTAGCATGGATCTATAAGCACTCCTCTTCTCCTAGAACTTTATTCTCAGTCTTATTTACTACCGTAACTCCATGTCGTCTGTACATCATCACACAATGTTACATGCAGTCTGGTGGGTAATGCTTGTTAAATACATGGCTGTGGTGATCTGGAATCAAACCTGAGTCTGGTAGTGTTCCAGGAGGAACCCCAGGCAGAATACAGGTGCAGTGGACCACCACGCTGGTGCAGTTAGTTGTGTCAGTCCAGGGTGGTTTGTGGTTTTCTGATGTTTTATTTTTGTGACAGGTAGAGTAGCTGACTTAAGCTGTGAATCATTTCTGACACATTTTGATATAGAAAGTAGCCATTATCTTAGCCTGGATTTGCAAGTCTGAACAGTGCTACTTTCCACAACTCCACTGGGTAGGCTTTTCCACAAGTTAACCACCCTTTGTGTGAAGGAAATCTTTCTAATGCTACTCCTATTTCTGCCCTCATTCAGTCTGAGGACACGATCAGCAGTTCTTCCTGCACTCACCAGATCGAGCATCTGTGTGTACTCCACCATGTCTATTCTCCTTTTTATTAGGAATGCCATGATCATGTCATCTCTCATCCTTCTCTTTTCTATGCTATATAATTTGAATACGTCCAGTCTTTCCTCACAGCTCTTACCTCTTAAGCCACTAATCAGTTTGGTGGCCCTGTGCTGAACCTTCTTGAGCACTTCAATGTCACAGCTGCACTGCAGTGACCAGAACTAAACACAGCACTCCAGTTACAGTTAAGCCAAGGTCTTGTACAGATAGAGTATCACCTCCCTTGACCTGCATCCCAGCATTGCATTTGTTTTCTTCAGTGCAACAGCACACTATCTGTCTGACTTCAGGTTATGATCCACAATTACCCTAATTTTTTTTCTCCATTTTCATATCCACTGTTGCACCACAGAGGGTGTGTGTGCATCCAGATTCCTTGCCCATAGGTGTAGTACCTTACATGTCCCCAACATTAGCTCAAACCCACCATTTCTCTGCCAATGCCCCTAGTAAATGCAGATGCCCCTGCAGTGCATCCCCATCGTCTGCTGTGTCTACTCTTCTTGCCAACTTAGTGTCATCTGAAAATGTCAAGAGCCTACTGCTGATTCCAAGTTAAAGAACATGGACCCAGTATCATTTGATGATATACTTCACTCAGAAGAAAGCTCCTATATGAAAGGTGACTATCCACCACCTCTCTGCTTCTTACCTGTCTACTAATTTGGTAACCACCTCCTGTACACATCTGCATTTTGTGTTTGTCTCTTCATATCCACTATAAAAATGACTGCATTTGAACTGCTGGATGGATCAATTTAATTTTCACCATCTCTACTTTGCATTATTAATTGCTAACTGCAATATATATATTTTTTTTTAAAACTGGACAGTACCTCTAAAACTGTTATAAACAAACTACCACAAATTGCACAGCTGAACATCTGGCTCTTACAAACCCCATATTTACATCTAGGGACCCACACTCAACAAAAAACCTTCTCCAGATATAGCATCAATTACATAGCTACAGGGCCCCACTTTTTTGCTCACCATGCATGCATGGGCAGCAAAAATCATGCTAGGAGAGAGGCTTTTGAGGGGTGTGATGCTGTCAATCCCATGCCGGTGGCCTTCAAGGGGCTTGTCAGTGTCATACCAATCATCAGCCAGGCTGGTCATGCCAGTGTTCTGGCTTGCTGGGAGGAAACTTTGTGTATTTCAGAGGAAAGAGCTGACCCAATCATAGGTCATCTCTTTCCTTTGATCAACATAATGCTGGGGATCAAGCACAGCTGATCTTTCATGACCAGCCAGCTTAAAATGGAAAACATCCATTTAGATCTGTCGATGTCTGTTGCTGCCACAGCTGTAACTGTCCCCTCCCCAAGCCTAGGTGCCCAATCCCCATGCCAGTTGCTACACCCCACTCTGCCCCTTTTTACTTCTGCAACACTGGGTAGCCCACTCCTGGTGCTGCCAAACATAACACTGCCACTGGGGTGCCCACCACTCCAGTGTCTCCACCTGAAATAAAGAAAAACATCCCTCGTAGTTTATTTTTTTAAATACACCCTGTAGAAAAGAAAATCATACCTCAATATCTGTTGCTGCTGCCACCATAACTGTACCCCCCAAAGCCCAACCCATGTTAATCTTGTGGCTCAAGGGTGCCCAATCCCCTGTGCCAGCTTATACCCCCACCCTGCCCATTTTGTTTCTGCAGTACCAGTAGTGCTCAATCCCCCTGAGTCACCATCTGAAATAAAGAAAATCACCCCAAGTATTTTTTTTTTAAGTAAACCCTGTAAAATTAAAAATGGCCATAGATGTTTGTTGCCACCATTACTGTCTCCCCACCCCCGACCATCCCAGTTTCACTTCTGCAGCACTGGGGAGCCCAGAACCTGTGCTGCCAAAGATAACACCAACACTGGGAGTGCCAATCACCCAGTGTCATGACCTGAAATAAAGTAAACTGTCCCTTGTATTTAACAAAAAAACTGTAAAAAAGAAAACTATCCATTGATGTTTTTTGCTGCCATTACTGTCTCCCCACCTGACCCTCCCGCTCGGCACCCACCAACCCTCACACACTCCCCAAGCCCCTACTTACCCACCAGGTGTCCAATGCCATAATCCTCTCTGGAATGCTGACACACATTTACTCTTCAACGCCGAACCACGAACTGAGGAAATCAGGTATGTGGTTCAATGTATTTCAATGGAGTTTTGAACTTAGTGGCATAACTTGGCCATTTTTGAATATTTTTACCCCATATTTTCAACATGCCTTTTTTGGGACCCCACCTTATGAACAATGGCAGTGAAATTAGGCAAAATTGTCCTGAAAGGTGATTTTACAGTCACTGCACAAAATCACCTTTCAGGCAGAAGTTGAAAATTTGCTCTACCTTTGTTCATGAGGTGGGGTCATAAGAAGGCTATGTTGAGAATTGGGAGTAAAAATATTAAAAAACAACAAAGATATAAGCCTACATTGAAATGTACCAACGCAGGCTTGTAACTTCTGTAATTTCCAATATTTTGACCCCAAATTTTCAATATAGCCATTTCTTCACAGCTCCTCATGAATGTGATAGTTGCTATTTTTCAAATCGTGGCCAAAATTTCTTTTCATACTTGTGGTGTGAAATCACCTTTTGGGCAGGATTTGAAAATGTTCTTCACCCTTGTTCATGAGATGGGCTCATAAGAAGTCCATGTGGGTCATAAGAAGGCCATGTTGAAAATGTGGGGTAAAAATATGAGAAACCAACAAAGTTATGAGTATATGCTGACATTTTTCAATGCACACTTGTAACTATGGTAATTTCAAATATTTTGACCCCAACTTTTCAACATAGCCATTTTTTCATACCACCTCATGAATTCGACAGATGTCATTTCAAAAATAATATTTTAGCCATTGTTTTATAAATGACACCTGTCATTCTCAAAAGAAATGGTAAAAAAAAAGACAACCTTGAAAATGTTGGTGAAAATGTAAGTTATGAGGAAACAAATTATTTCCACATTTACTAACAACTTTATGTTTTTGCAGATTTTGGCCCCTAATGATCAACATATCCCTTGTGTCATCCCACCTCCTGAACATGGCCAGTTTCATTTTTTCAAATCCCCTCTGAAACGTATTTCCTCAGTAGTACAGCAAAATCAGCTTTTGGATGGGATTTTAAAAATGTTACCTTTCTTGATCATAACATCAGGTCATAAAAAGGCTGTTGGTCATTTTAGGCCAAATTGTGGGAGCCCACTTAACAGTAAATATTGCCTCTCAGCTGTCCTATCCTGGGTAATTATAGTCTAACAATGTTTTAAAACAGGACACCACTGAAAATGAGATATTGCATGTCATCTGCTCCATATGAAGTAAAAATGTGTACTAGCAAGACCTGGTACAACAGCAATATCAGCATCGAGCATTAGGCATTGACAAATGCTTGTTTCACTTTAGTGTTCTGCTGCTTATTATCTGTTAAGGTTTTAATTCCTTTCCTTTTGTATTTTTTTTATTTGTGGTATTATATTTTGAACTTATATTAAACAAAATGGTTTTGAATCACATTTTAAATCTGTCAACTTTTAAAAAGAAGCTTTTGGAAAATTCTCCTTTGTGTCCAAACCAAGGGATTTGGAGTCACTTATTACTTTATCACTTAATAGATGGCTCCTCCCTACTTAGCCACCACCCAGACAAAGAGGCAGTGAATCATCAAATCACTGGGCTGCTAGGTCACTAGTTTTCTAAAGTACCATTAGGCTGAACTTGTTGCACTGTACTATGCTGTGCTGCTTATCCCTGTATGTTGTATTATTCATGAATAAACCCATTTCAATTAGGATATTAGAATAAGCTCTGTTGTTGTCAGCCCGATGGTGGGTGCACTTTAGTTTTGATTTTATCTTGTACACATTTGCCTGATGTTTATTTATCTTCATACCCCTTTTAAACATGGTTACTGCAGAATTTCTGCTAGGAGCATTTATTGTCTCCTGTTTACATCATTTCAAACCACACTCCCCACTGCAGCATGACCCCATATTAAATGCTATTAACTGCAATACATATATTTAAAAACTGGAAAGTACCTCTCAAACGGTCATAAACAAACTACCACAGGCCACACAGCTAAATACATGGCACATATAACAGCCTAATTCTTACACACTCGATGAAACAGCCTTTACCAACTGCAACATCATTTACACAGCTATAGGGCCCAAATGTGCAAACAGAAAATCATTGACCTCTTCTGCTCTGCAAAACAAAACCCCCTCCCTGCCTTCTCATAAATACATTTATACAATGGCAAGAACGAATGCTGGTCCTTGATTGGTCAGACTGGGACTGGACCCGGGATGGTATCCCAACATAACATCCCGGCTCTAGTCCCAGCAAACTCATGACTGCATCAAATCTTTTAAAAGAAAACTCACTCCACAGCTATCCCTACCACTGGCTTCAGCGCTGCCTGCTCTGCTCACAATCGGTGCTCCCAGCTCACCATAAACACACCGATGACATGTACTGCTACTCATTTACTAAGTTAGCAGTCTTCAATTACTGTTCTTTACTTTTTGTCTACCGGTACAAAACACAAAACAACTGTATTGGGAGAACCAGAAGCACAATAGCGGTCTGAATAATTAATGAGCAGGGTGACCACGCGACTTGCAAAGTGAAGGGGAAAAAAACATTACACATATAAGCGGCACGGATAGCTGGCCATACGGCTTTCAAACATAAGTCATAAATGTCAGTAACTTGCCTTTCTTTGTAATGTTGCTTCAGTTTCTTGCAAAATGTATCTATAATTTCTTCCTTGTTTCTCAGCCAATGTACAGTCAGTAAGTGTCCTGAGTGCTGTCTGTGAAAGCAAAAATACACTGCTCCCCCCGCCCCCCCCAGGTTAACATAGCTGTCGTGTCTGACCAGCATTCTCCAGGTACAGTTGCCATATATTTGGTACCAAGAGAACAAAACTAGGAGAACATAAAGTCCCCCCTCCCCACAAAAAAAAGATGAGCTAGTAAAGTTGGATGTGCATTTGAACACATGTACTCAGTCTGTTCAGGGATGTTGATTGGAATTGGGACAGTTGAAGACCATCGCACTGACGGCTTCATGGCAAAGTCCCAGTTACTTTAAAAATATCAGTTTAATGTGTCCTTTCAGGATAGACAGTAAAAAAAAAAGTACAGAAAGAGAGTGCAGACAACAAGTGTACAGTAAGGAAAGTGATTGTATAAGGCAGAGCCACAGAGTCAAAGTAACAATGGATCAGCTCCACCTATTGGACAAAACACATAATCAGCACTATTTTTTTGGTAAGTTTTCCTACCCTTTCAAAAAATGACAGAAAAAATGTAGTTTTAAGGAAGGTTTTAAAATTTTTACTTTTCTTTTTTTTTTTAACAAGCCATTATATGATAGGAATAATGTACTCCAGGGTGGGAGTTATGCTGGGATAACATCCTTTCTTGGGTGTAGGACACCCCAGCCACCTGAATCGGGATGCTATCCCAGCATCCCATGCATTATTCCTTTAATGATTACTGAAGCTTCCACCTTCTGGCAGTGCTAAACACTGCTTAGTGAAACTGCCCCTACTCACAGCACTACACACCATTTCTTCAAGGTGATGCCAGCTCACAAAAAATGTAGTAAGACACAACACACTAAATTTTGAACTGACCGTAGGTCAAGTGTAATGAATCATCCTGTAAAGGTGTAGTTATTCCATCACAACACACATCATGGAGTGTCTTTTTGCATTAATAAGATTAGTACAGTGTGAGAACAAACTTTTAAAGTTTAAATTTTTTTACATAAATATATTTAAAACATTGTTTCAGAAATATGCAGTAGTCCCTCTACACTGAAGTGCCACAAGGGGGCACCAATGTAAACAAAATTGCCTTAATAGTATGACTGATAGTACTGCTACTTGACATAACTGATCAACTTCCCCCATCGTCAACTCCTTTCTGCTGTTTTTCTATACTTCTTCAAACTCCACCCACCTGCACAAAATCTTCTTTAGAAGTATATGACACCTTTTTATGTTTGCATGCAAACTGTAAAGCAAGGATATTAGGATAAAGATTTTGGGTCTGTAGGTGTGTCAGGATGTTAGTTAGTAATGGAAAAAACAAGCACACACCTTTGCCATCCAGTGATATTGAGGGTCTGCAGGTTTATATGATTATCTAAATGTGATTATGTGTGCAGGGAGCTTTAGCCTATTACATGGCACAATCATCTATGTTGTCAACTGATGACATGTTCTTGTTTGTTGTATGTGATGCATGGGCCGAAGTGTCAATGCTCTTGTGAGGCAAATATCTAACTGGTATTTGATCCCTATGGAGATCTGTGCAGCATTGTTTCTGGCACCTCCCCATTATCGCCAGTGCCTGCTCCTTCATTGCCCTGCACATGGCCTTGATTAAATGCCACTGGAAGTTGACTTCCGTATTACCTGTTGAGTGGGCTTAGTTTAATGCCACTGGTCAGAGGCTCCTCCTTCGCCTGCTGAGCAAACTTACTTTAATGCCATAAGCAGGAAATTCCTTTGTTGCTTGCCAAGTGGGCTTACTTTAATGTCACCTGCAGTAGTTCCTTACCTTCTCACCAAGCAGACTTTTTTCAACTAGATGCACATCCACAGGGATAGGTGGCATACTAGGCCTTGTCCTCTTCAATGTCTTCATAAGTGACTTTGCTGAGGAACTGGAAGGGAAGATGTGTCTCTTTGCAAATGGCACAAAAATCTGCAACAGGGTAGACACCCAGGAAGGGGTGGAGACAATGCAAAGGGGTCTGGAGAAATTAGAAGAGTGGTTTATGGAGTGGCAGTTGGGTTTCAATACCAAAAAGGGCAAAGTCATTCACCTGGTATGGGATAACCCAGGGACTGTGTATAACATGGGGGGTACTTACAGTTGTCAAACAAGAGAGGGACTTTTGAGTGATCATATCTGATGATCTCAAGGTGGCTAGGCAACACCACAGAACAGCAGGCAAGGTGAGCCAAATGCTAGGATGAACAAGGAGGGAGATTTCTAGCAGGAGAAGGGAGGTGGTGTTGCCTCTATATCACTCACATGTGAGACCCCACCTTGAGTACTGTGTCTAGTTCTGGGAGCTGCACCTCTGCAAAGACATTGACAGGGTGGAAGCAGTCAAGAGGAATACTACTAAAATGGTGCATGGTTTGCAAGAAAAGCCATGTGAGGAAAGACTGCGGGAGCTTGGTACGTACTCCCTGGAAGACAGGAGAGCAAGGGGGTGCATAACTGAGACCTATAAGTACCTCACAGGTGTAACCAAAATGTGGGGGGAGCTTCTTTCAGTGGAGGTGCACCAGTGCACAGGGCATGCTATGAAACTTGAAAGGGGGGAGTTTAAGAAGGACATGAAAAAATACTTCTTCGTAGAAGGTGTGGTAGATGCCTGGAACAGCCTGCCAGATCAGGTGGGGGGGAGGGAGACAGTAGGGAGTCTCAAACACATGTGCATATTGTAAGTAGAGGTAAGGGGGAGGAAGGAACAGCTATGACCAGTTGGGGTCCAGGGTGTACTATTAGGAAGGGAAATAGGGCAGACTGGATGGGCCTATTGGTCCTTTTCTGCCAACATTTTCTATGTTTCTGTGTTTCTATGCAAGGGATACTGCTTTAGATATTAAATGGGCACAATGCAGGCCCACACTAGCCCACTGAACCACTTAGACTATAATATAACCCTACTACACTCAATCTTTCTTTCTTTCTTTCTTTCTTTCTTTCTTTCTTTCTTTCTTTCTTTCTTTCTATTTTTCTGTATTTTCTTTGTTTTTATGTGATTATTTTCAGTTTATCTCTCCTTTTTACATGAAAGTGACTTTATTATCCAAAATAACTTTTATTTAATTACCAGACATGTCCTATGCCTCTTGTACCTCTCCATAACTCTGTTTCTGCTCTTACTACTACTTTTTACCCATGCTAACCAATTTTTACTTCTTATTTTACAGGTCTGAAAGGACATCAATCCCCTGCAAGTAATGATTTTGTCTATCCTTACATAGCCATCCTATGTTGTCCCTAAAGTAGTGTGAATCCTTTATGACCCAACTGCCATTCTATATGTATATATATATACAGTATATATATTAATTTATAAAGGTGCTTATCTCATTGTGGCCAGGACAGGCTGGGATCCCTTCTGCTCTGCCTCACAACCCCCCACCATCCTGCATCTCCCAGGACATACTGGAGGACCACAGTACCTCCATGGATTCCACCCCCATGACAGGGTTAGGAGGGGGAAGGGCAATCTCCCCCTACCATAGCACTAGTGATGGGTAAAGTGGCCCCAATTAGCTCCATGGAGTGATTACGAGAGTGAAGGTGAATTTAGGCGTAGTGTCTACCAACGCCAAGCTGTGTGTGTACTTTGTATACGAGTAATGCAAGTCCATTGAAAACAATGACTTCGCATTACTCCGCCTTCCCAAACCACTACTTCACCAATTCTTAAGGCAAAATACATTGAAAACAATGTACTTTGCCTTGTTTTTAAGCTCCAAAGGCAAATTTTGCAGTGTTTCATGGCATTTCAGGTCACATGGGCTCTAGATTTTTCTGCACAGCCTCAGTTTGGGGTAGAGTGTGTAGGAAGCTGTAGGAGACAATCTGCTCTGAGAGCTCTCTGCAATTCAAACCTTCAAAAAGCTGTTAAAAAAGCCTTTTTGAGTCATTTTTTTTTGCTGAAACTTTAGTTCATCAATTATAGGAAACCCTCCTGTGCTCATATCATCGAACATTTATTGTTTTTGTGCATGAATTTTGAATGTTAATGTACAACATTCAGTCTGTGTACTGAGAGACAGTGGAAGTGTGCTTTGGGGGAGGGATGTATCTGTGGTGTAGGTAGATTAACTTGAAGAAAAAGACAGTGCTTTCTGTTTTGGTGATATTTTTCTTGTATAACTGTGTTAATGTACACACAGTAATATTTTCAATATTTCTTGCCATTTTTTTGCTGATTGTTGTGGTGCAGCAGTGCATAACTTTAGTTTGTTTAAAATATGTGGTTATATTACTGAAGTTTTCAATTTGCATGCATTACTTAGTGTGTGTGTGAGTATGTATGTGACACGTGTCATCAAATCAGACACCTTTATTGTGCCACATAAAATTTAGCAATGTGAAGTTGCTATCCATTGCAGCTGTGTGATTTTTGTACTTCTTTGTGGTATCTTTACTGGTACTAGTACTAGTGACTGTTACTGCAGCAGTGCATTACACTGCCCCCCTCCATGCCCACCCCAACCGCAAAGGTATTTTTTCCAGATTTGAATTTCTGATAGTGAGCACTGGTTAGGTGTTGTGCCTTTGTGTCTGCATCTCTTCAGTGCACAGTGAATCTTACTCTGTCTGTGCATTTGCATCTCTTTAGGGCCCATTCTCCATCTGTAACTTAAGTCACAGTTGTTTCTTTGACTTCCCTTCAGGGTACTGGACAGGTGTGGTGCTTAATTCTGCATGAACATTGTACTCATTAATATGTGTTTTCAAGTCAGGACCATCATCATGAGTCACTCGTGATACAAATCACGTTCTTCATCATCATGGTCACAAATGCAGTCACAAATCACAATTCACGATCATTCACATTACGAATCACAACATTAATTTTTTTTCTAGTTACTTGGATGTATTGTAAGCCTGTTTTGTAGTATCTCTCCAGGCTTCACCACCCCACCATTGTACTCATTGATATGTGTTTTTAAGTCGGGAGTTTTGTGCCACACCTCATCAGGGCCGGGGAAGTACAGCCATAGGCATTTGCATTTCTTCATCATCACAGTCACAAATCACAATTCACGATCACATCACAAATCATAACATTAATTTTTTTTACTAGTTACTTGGATGTATTGTAAGCCTGTTTTGTAGTATCTCTCCATGCTTCACCACCCCACCATTGTATTCATTAAAGTTTGTTTTTAAGTCAGGGAGTCGGACAGTGTCTGCAGTACATGCACAGACTGGAAAGAAGACTGAATGCACACATGCAGTTTAGTACAGTGTGCTTGCACTGCTCAGAATAGAAAGTGTCACGGATATGGGACACAACAAAAATAGGGCATAATTACATACAAGGGTCGGGGATGATGTAGGAAGGCATTTTATAACACAGCAAGGAAGGTGTAGGGGGGCACATGGTGTGAGAGAAAAAAAAATAATGTGGGATCCTGAGGTGATCCAGCAGCAGTTCCAGCATGGACATAATTTGCAACTGATGTTCCTCTATGTGATCCAGACGCTGCTCCACAACACTCAGCCTCTCGTTGTTATCCTCAACAGCACTCCAGAGAACTGCCACAGTGCACCTCTACCTCACATAGGCGGCACTTGACCACACTGCTGTCCCCCCACACAGTAAAAAAACTGCCAAACAATGGAAGTGCGGGGAGGACCAGGCACAGGCAGGGAATGGCCAGATGAACTGGCAGTCGGCTGGTCATAGTGCTGAACAGGGATGGGATCCACACCTGGACCTGGGGGAATAGGCACATCCTGCTCCAGAGAACCTGGACTTGGTGGTGGTTCAACTGCCTCAGAGTCAGGACAGGAGGCGGTGCTAGTCCTGCTTCCTGGGGGGGGCACTCACAAGTATCGAGCAGTCCAACAGGAATGGGTGCCCATGCCCTCCACACATGCGCATGGTATGATGCTTACCACTACCATGCTCTCCCAGAGCTGCCCCCAACCCAGACATTCTCTCACCCTGGTCCATCTCTCCTCCTGAGCTCCCTCAGTCCGAGCAATTACTACTCACACTGTCACACAACACAAACACACAGTCACACAGACAAACAACTAACTACTTATAAAGGTAAGAAAAATAAAATTTACAGAAAGAACATATTAAGTAAAAAAGAGTACAGAAAAGACAAATAATGTAGCTTTTAAAAAAGCTGTTGGGTCTAAATCAAAGTTTAAATCTCCTCCTCGCTTTGATCTCAAAGTATCAGCAGTCACAAAACACACTACTCTCTCTCCATCTGCACAGGAGAAAGTAAAAGTGTCTGCTTGTATGACTCACTTTCTTCCTGCCTAGTTAAAGAGCATGTGACTTACAGTACTACAAGCCATGTGATGTGTGGGGGGCTGCCAAATCTGAAACACCAAGTGGATCACTTAGAATCATAATGAGGAACACTAAGTCCATTAAAAACAATTACTTCACCTTACTTTGCATTGCCATTCCACCTTAACGCAGAATGGTAATGACAAGGCAGAGTGAGCACTTTGCATTGCCCACTCCATGTAGTGGATTGGCAACATGAAGTGCCCACTTTGCGTTCACTTTGCCAGCGGAATTTAAATTCGTTGCATCTCTACATAGCACAAATCCAGTCTTCCAGCCTCTATGTCCTGCTGATGTGGCTGGTGAGGAATCGGTGGGCAGGCTTCATACATGCCTGTCCTGCCACCCATTTTCCTCTGTTTTCTCCCTTTCCCAAGCTGTGGTGCCATCATTAATGGGTGCATGTGGAGGCACATGCACACTGCAGAGTCCTGTAGCACCTCTGTACCTCTGCTCCTCTCATCCCATGCTATCACCAAGTGGTAGTCATTCAGTGGAGCACACAGTCCCCTCCCCAGGAGAGGAGAGCAGTCCTTTGGATGCTTGATTATCTCCCACAACCAGCCTCCAGTAACCCATGCTCATTTTTGAACACAGGTTGCAGGAGATTTCTCTAGAAATATCTCAGAAATTTTCGGAAATAGCTGCCGATGTCTGTGGCTACTACTGTATGTCTCTATCATATCCCCTCTCTCCATCCTGTCCTCCATGGAGTACATATTCAAGTCGTTCAACCTGTCCTCATAGGACTTGTGATGCAATCTATGTACCATCTTTGTTGCCCTTCTCTGAACCTTCTCTACCCTGTCTATGTCCTTACATAGGTAAGGTCTCCAGAACTGTACACTATACTCCAGGTGGGGCCTCACTAGTGTCTTATATAGCAGTTGTGGTGAATGGCATTTTGCCATTCACAACATGATGGTGCCTGCTGAACTGCACATGTGCTGGAGTCACACATGTGTGGTTCATGCACCAGAATGTGGAAGTAACAGCCAAAATAGTGCAGCTGATATTCCGTAGTGGCTGATCGTGGCAGAGGGGTTCAAGCCCTACTGGACATTCGGAAGGATACTTCCAAATGTCCAAAGGAAAGTTCCGTTATCGGCTGTTTTATAGAGCTAGGATCCAATCCCAAAATGGCTGTAGGCTCTGCCCACAGCCCTAAAAATGCTTGCACTGGGAGACCATTCCGTTTGGCAGCTTTCCATTTGTTTTTTTTTAATGAAAACACCGGATGCCAATCTTTGATATTGGCTTTTACTTTTTTAAGTGCAGACACCAGAAGGCCATCTCTAGTGTTGTTTTCACTTTTTTGAATGGTCAACTGACCAGACTGGCAGCTGATTGAGGAGTCAGAGGACTGGTACCAAAGTACAACTAAAATTATAAAGGGAAGTTCAAATTTTGCAATGGCTGATTTATTTTTGATTTGTAATTGGAAAGTATTGGTGAGCAGTGTGTCAGAGAGTGATAAATCATAAGAACTGTTGTTTGTTCCAAGGAAATCTGAGCTACGATAAACTTTTATCAAGGCCAGTGGCATGGAGGGCTGAGGCACTGGATGCCTCACATCCCACCACACTGGTGACCTGGGCTCAAGAATGGAACATGATTGCTTGGGGGTTGGCTGGGTGGAAGAAGGATTTAACATCCATTGATGGATCTCCTGCTTTGGGGTAGGGGGACAGTGTGTTCTGCTGCTTGGCTGACACCAAGTGGGGGGGAGGTGGTACAATAGTCATCACCAGAATTGAAAGTTAGAGGCAGGTGTTGAAAGCATGCAGCATCTTCACTGTCTACAGATGCACCATTCACACCACCGGCTGTGACTCAAGGAGTGTAACAGGTGGAAAATAACTGTCTGCAGGATGATGCTGCAGCCCTGAAGGCACCACACCACTGTCCATGGCACCCACTCACACAACAAAGTAAGAAGTAGATGGGTTAAGCCTTAGAGGAGAAATGAAGGGTCTGGAAGTCAAGAGCAGAAGAAGGCCGATGAGAGGAACAGGAAGCTAAAGTTCACATAAAAGAAAAAGATTGAAAAAATATATGAACTATAAAGTGAATTGTGTCTGACTCTCACATTTTTCAAAGTTAGCCAACTGGTATCAGGGGCTTTTTGAAGGGAACATAAACAGCATATAATTTAAATTAACAATTGTTGATGCAATCTGTTCATTATTGACATGCTCTTAACATATATGAAGCCATTAGGCCTGATTCTTAAATGAGTTAGAATGCTGCTATTCCCTGGTGTGTCTAACACATGGCACGTGGGACTTGCAGCATTCCTTGGCCAGCAATTGGGATTCTCGATCTGGTGCACCACATGCCACAAGTTAGACCTGCTTTTGCTGGTCTAACTTTGTGGTCCTTTTCTGGGGCTTGCACCACATATTTGGCGCAAGCCACTGTAAGTGGGGTAAAATGTCGTGAATGTGCATGACCTTAGTGAATCTGGCATGAGGTGCAGCAATGTGTTTGACAGTTTGACGCAGGGCTTGTGAAAGCCCTCCGTCAATCTTTGAGAATTGAGCCCAGTATGTTTATATTCTGTATGCTGTTCCCAACTCTTTTTATTGCTTTTAGATTGGTATGCCCTGCATGTAACTAGGGAGACACACATATATGAAAACACACACACACACACACACACACACACACACACACACACACCCCGTGAGGTTTGATTCTTATATTCAAATCCTGATGATGTCTGCTAGCTGGCTAATGGGCAGAAAACCAGTGTGATTGGCAGGGCTTTCTCCTTTGAAATATAAGAAGTTGAACTGGCCCAGTGACACTGGAGGTTGAGGAGCTGGTCGCTACACCTCACGCCATGCCGGCAACGCAGGTTCGGGAATGAGCCAGGGTCACTGGGGTCGGCAGGGGTGAGAGAGGACTGAGCATCCAGAGAACTGTTCTCCACTCTCAGGGAGGGAGGCTATGCCATCCCGCTTGCTGATTGCCCTCTGGTGATGGGTGGAGGGCAGTATGGGTCAGGAGGCCATGTAGACAGCATCTTTATGCCAGTGGGGGGGGATCAGGAGCTGGCAGGCTCCATGATAGCCCAATGCATCCCCGTGGCTGCCCTGACTTCTGGATTATGCTCTGGGGGGGTTTGAAAGTCAATGCTCCTCTTCCTGAACCCATCACTGGGGCAAGCCATGGGGGAATTATGGGGCTGGTCGAGGCAGGGATGCTCAGGTATGGAAGATGAGCTCCTCTGAACGAGGGGCCAAGCCACCTGCCGGGCTCCAGGGAGTATAAAAATCTATATATTAAAAAAAAAGAAATATAAGAGGTTTATACCCATCAGCCAGATGAGCACTATCACCATCAATCGTTTCAGCATTGACTTTTGAGAAGCAAGCCTCCTTCATTTCTGCATCCATTGGTTTATACATTACACACCTACACAACCCCTACACTACAGTAACAATGTGTTCGCTTTGTGCATGTGCACAAGCAAACATAAAAAGAAAGCATACAGCTTATTACAGTAAAATGCATGGGAACAGAGTGAGCAAATGATGATTATAAAAGTAATCTAAAAAAACGTAAATGTATGATCAAAATGTAAATATATGATCAATAGGGAAAGTCTGCAGCTAGAGAATAACATGGCAAACAATAAAAGGTAGGGTAGCGCCAAGGAGCTCATCAAGAATGTCAATATGCAAAGAGGAACAGAATGTAATATAGGTTCCCTGGAAATTAATGTTAACTATATTAACTCTAAATATTTATCTAATTTATTTATTTATTTGAAATTGTTAACTAGGAGAGGCACTCTGAGCCTAGACTCATTTCCAGGTGTGATCCGGGGAAAGGGGAGTTGGGAGGTTATAGTAAATAGGTTTAAACAGGTGTACAGAGTACATAATTTGAGTAGATATACAATGTAAATACAGTACAATAGTTAAAAGAGGGTAACTCATCAAGATAGTGACTCCAAAACCACAAAGAGTGAAAACAGCACTGAAACACAGCACAACCACTTATTGGTGACTGATGGTTCTCCCCTCCCTGAGTTGTGTCCTCCACAGAGTTGGTATATATGGTAAGGGTGGTGTGGGGGGCAAAGCTCCTCACAAGGGTGGGATGTGGGGGGGGGGAGAAGCCCCCAGTAATAAGAGAGTTCACTGTAAGTGATCACACTGCATTTCCATGCTGTTTTCACTCCTCGTCATTCTTGACATGAAACCTTTAAAGACGTATACAGGGTGCATAACATAAGCAGATATACACTGTAGATAGAGCTATACAGGAAATAATACAGGGTAGTAATAGGGCATACAGAGAAATGGGTATTGCGGCTAAACAAATAAGTGAATAAAATAGCATTGACCAAAAAAAAATATTCCTGGGGGATGGAAAAAGTAAGAGAGAGGAAGGAGGAGGGAAAAAGGAAGAGAGAGGAAGGAGGAGGGAAAATGACATGACAAAGCAAGTCAAAATGTACAGTACTTCTGTTCAGTATTTACACCTCAACATGGCTATGCTACATCATGCAAACCTAATGTACCCCAAATCCCTGAATATTCATAGTGAGATGATGGATTATCAAAGTCTGTAGAGGGGAACTAGAGTGATCTGGACAAATCTAAATGCCTAGCTCCAAAGGTCATGTACCCAACTATATTGAAAACCTTGACACAAGAACTTGCAGGCCCACTAACACTGATCTCTAACCCATCACTAGTTTTGGTTGTGGCATCAGAAGCCTGAAAATGTGCCTTGGTAGTCTCTATATTTAAAAAAAAGATCAACGTTAGACATTAAAATCAGCTATTGCAGATGGAGGTAATGGATCAAGCACAGCATGGCTTTGTCAAGGGATAGATCTTGTATTACACATGTATTAGTATTTACAAAAAGGCTAGCAGATTTATTTATTTAGGTAACCCTGTGAAGATTATGGCTAAGATATTTAAAGCTGTACAGTAGCTATTTGCCATGCACACTTCCAGTAGCAAGTGCAAATTAGCATCAGGTCCAAACCAAGGATACATTGCAATGCTCGCTAACTGACACAGTGGTTGTAAAAAGTGTACCAGTATAACTGCAAATAGTGACTATCACGAAACTACTGCTAGGCACTCTGTAAGCCACCCATTGTGATTGCAAAGGCAAACCAACATACTGCAATGTGAGCCTGTCTGACAAATGAATGGCAGTGCCACAACCCCCAAACAATGCCCCAGAAAAGCACACAGAACCATGAAGAATGGCACACACAGGTATGACTGTATAAGGCACTTTCATGGTGCACATGATATAAAAACACAATAGAAAAAGGGAACTGAAAAGGTCTGGCACACTGCCAAGCAAGAAAAGAAAATCAGGGCCATGGCATGGGTAAAATAGGGAAACATAAATAAAAAAGTCATTAGCAACTAACAGCTCCTAGCTTCTGGCACCTGCAGCCCTTGTGCAGGCACTTGTAGTGCAGCTGTGATAGCCTGTAGCAGTACTGTTACCTCCCCTCCAGTGCATGCATCCCACACATGAGGAGCAGTGTCCTCCTCACCATTGGCATAATCACTATGTCACCCAT
Source organism: Neoceratodus forsteri (assembly GCA_016271365.2). NCBI lineage: Eukaryota > Metazoa > Chordata > Ceratodontiformes > Ceratodontidae > Neoceratodus > Neoceratodus forsteri. The sequence continues at coordinate 308,900,712 of CM028134.1, read as the reverse complement.
CTGGACCTGCTGCTGTAGATCATCACCTGGAGCAACAAAGGAAACATCATCAGTATGTGTATCACACACGCCATGGGGTCAGGCCTGTGGCAGGTGATCTACAAGGTACAACCAGCATGTGTGCTGTGGTCATTGCCTCCTGAGGGGCAGCCAACAAAGCATGCACATGACAACACACACACGTGCAGTGCAGAGTGGCACATACAGACATGGGCAGGGCAATGAATGCACATTGCAGGTCTTGGCAATGACTGTGTGTGCAATATGGACATGGTCCCCAAACATGACTGGTAGCATGGTTGTGATACCATGAGCAGTCCTAATTGTGCCACCATTGGCTGCTGCACCATGTGGAGGTAACCAAGGTAGCAAACACGTGTGTCCACAGGCAGCAGGGCACTGTAGCTATAGTATACTTGTGTGTACCAATAGTATGCTGTGTGACACATGTGACATAGGTGACAGAGGTGTGGCATAGGGTATGTGGTGAGTCACTGACCAGTGGTATACAGATGTGCATTTACCAGAATGTGGCCGCTGTAGAGTTATGTGAGCTACAATGTGCCAGCCCTCTGACATGTGCAGGGACAACAGCCAGTGGGGGGATATGAGGGAGTGGTGATGAACTGGGATGCCCCACTGTACAGCAACATACCCAGGAGACATGCTGTTTATCAGCAGTCACTCTACCAAACTCAACAGGATAATACAGGCAGTGCAGAATGTACAATAGGATCATACACAACACCATGAACATGCCAGAGAACATAATAGGCTGGAAAAACAGCATGTCTTTCATACAACACCACACATGTGCAGGACACATGGTCACAGTATGAGCACAGCCATGGAACACAGTAGCTAAGTGTGTTCCAATAGACAGAAAGCACATGATCTCAGTCAAATGTGTGGCGTGTTACAATGCGCCACTACAGAAATGCACTGTTTGCAGCAGCGGGAACCATTGCACAGGCATCACCCTCCCACCCCCACACAGGACGGTGCAGTTAGGATGACATGATCCATGTGTCCCAACCCTGTTGTGCCCTCAGCCTCCTTCTCATGGACATGGCTAAACCAACAAACCAGACATGATGCACGCCCCATACAGTATGTCATGTAGCACACATGAGGAACAGGGCAGATATTGGGATACATCCATTAGCAGTGGATGGAACACTTTAGGCACAATATGTATAAAGACTCAGCAACAGTGCTGGATGCTGGGCATCAGGGATGACAAACAGCAAAGCCCGTGGGCCAACCTGCAGTTCTCCCCTAAAACCTGTATGCTGACCCAGACCTGGTTTATGGTTACCAACACTGTGAGGGGGTGGACAAGGGTGGGCAGCATGTGTTGGCACCACCCCACTGTACAGCTAACATGTGTGCTGCAGCCACATTGGATGGTACTGAAGATGTACTGTAGGTCTTTGTTGCCTGGAGGCAGAAAAGAGACCAACAGACACATAGGTCACACATGTATTGGCCATGCAGCAGTGCTGAAGGAGGGGAACAGTGGACTACACACCATAGGAACTCTGCAGACAATGTTGAGCTTCATGTGTGTACCTGTCAGTGACAGTAGTATGAACAGCTGTAGTGTGCCTTTACTGTTGCCACAGTGTTAGCAACACAGATCAGCTCCTGCCACAAGATCACAGAGTCTGCCAACATTTTTGTGGCTGGACTCAATTTATGTGGGTAACTAGCTGCTTGTAGCCATTTTTGCCAGTCTGAGTCAGCAGGAGGTAGAGGGGTATACCGACTGCTCGGCAAGCTGTAAGGGGGTAGGCATTTCAGCTTTAATTCCTTCAGACAGAATTTGGAATCTTCTGAGAAGCAAAGTATTTCTAAACTCTTTATCATATTTTTTGGACATTGTATTTATGTTATTATTATAAAGCATTTTTTTTTGTCATAGGAATCCTTGTAAGAGGCTGCAGCGTGTGAAGACCTATTAGCCTAATATCACATACTACTAAGTGACTTAACCTTAAGCATAAAGCAAAGGCATTTACCTGACTGGAATGAAGCACTAAGTGAGTGCAATGGAATTTAGCTGTAGGGATTGTGGGACACTCATCTCCAAGGTTGTGCATTTGAGAAGGGACACTGCCCTATTTACAGGACCTTCAGGGAGCACTATGCTTCAGTTGGCAGCAGCTGGGAGGAAATATACCACCTGTGGCTCCAACTAATTTGGTGCTCACCTCCCCAAACACACACACATATCCTCATATGCACACTGGCCCAGGGAAGTGGAGGGTGTTGGGGAGGGGGATGGTCACACAACAGTCTGTTCTTCCCATGAGGTATCAATGGCAAACCATTGTGTGCGCCTTGAAGAAGCACAAATGCCTGACTTGGATGGGAGTTATTGGAGTCATTTAGTGCTGATGGAAAAGTAGACATGGTGACACCTGGGGGCATGGGGAGCAGAAGTTACCAAGGAGGATTCTAGTAATAGGAGACTCTATTGTTAGAGAGGTGGAGAGGGTGGTAGGTAAGGGGAAGGAAGGTGGTAAGATTCCTGCCTAAAGCATCATCAATCTGAGATTGGGAGAGCACAGGAGGGGAACATGAAGCATTAGTGCACCTTGGTACTAATGGTCTGGGGAGTCAACCTATGGAGACAGTAAAAGAGGAACTTCAAAAGACTCGAGGGCCAATTGAAGAAGCACTCTGCTTTGCTAACCTTTTTTAAGGTCCTTCCTGTCTAAGGTGGGGACAATGGGAAGTATAAGTAAGAAAGGCAGAGATCAAGGAGTTCAACAAGTGGTTGAAGGGGTGGTGTCAAGAGCAGGTCACCACTTTATAAGGGATTGCAGGGGGTTTCTGGGACAGAAGGCTCTTCAAAGGTGATGGCTTTCACCTGACAAGAAAGGGGACTAGAGCATTAGCACAGAAGTTTGAAACCTACATTGGCAGATAGTTAAACTAGCTATGGAGGGGGACAGTGGGGAATCTAGACAGGAGTCCCTCAGGAATGAGGGAAAGGTGTTCAGGAAATAATAGGTGGGAATAAAAGAGTCCAGAGGACAGGGCAGGGTAGACACAATAGACATGAAAGAAGATGAAACACAAGACACCAAGATTATTAAAGAAGGGTGATGGAAGAGTGCAAATGAGAAATAATAGAGGAGTGGGTGCATGTTGGAGGGTGGTATTCCTCAATTCCAGACATCTAAGCAATATGATTAGTGAGTTCCAGGCTTTGGTGACAGACTCTGGGCTGGATCTAGTAGCCATTACAGAAACTTGGGCCAGTGTGAACAACGAGTTGATTTGTACATTGCAATACCAAGTTGTACCTTATATAGGCACAATAGAGGGACAGGTCGAGGTGGAGGGCCATTTACATCAGAGAAGGGATTGAGGCTGTACAGAATGTTACCATTGGGGGGAAGAGGAGTTAGAATCATTGTGGGTTCAGATGACAGAGGTATCAGGTAGGAAGATTTGAATAAGGATGGTTTATAGGCCACCGAGGTAGTGAGATGAGAAAGAGAGAGAGATAAGCAACTGGGTGCTGAAGTTGGGAGGTGTGGCAAAGGGGGAGGTTGTAATAGTGAGAGGTCTCAACCTGCCAGACATCAGCAGGGACATCTCAGTGGCCAGGAGCATCAGAAGCCAGATTCTTCCTTATCTCCTGCAGGACTGCATGCTGGTACAACAGGTTAGGGATCTCACTAAACAGTCAGCCATTCTAGATATGGTGCTCAACAACTGAGAAAGAGAAAGCCAAGTACAGGTTGGGGAATCACTGTCATCTAGTGACTGCAATGTACATGATTAGAGGTGGCCCTGGGCTCCTGTAAGACCTCATCTAAGGCTGATGTGAAAGACTTCAGGAGGGCAGATTTCAGCCATTTAAGGATAATTTTGCTGAGCAGGTTAGGTGGGATAGACAGCATCAGGGGAGTGGAGGAAAGATAGGGGTTTAAAAGGAGCTATTCTCGAGGTACCAAAAACATGCACAAGAGCAGTTATCGAGAAACAAGTGCAAGAGACCAATTTGGTTCTCTGAAAGGGTCAGGAAGGCAGTGAGGGCTAAAAAATGGCCTTTATCTGGTACAAAGAAAACTGGGGGTATGAAGAATGGGATGAGTACCTGGAGAAAACAAGAGAGCCCAAGAGGGGAGTTATGATCTCAAAAGGAGACATAGAACTGTGCATTGCAGAGAGGTCAATGAAGGAGAAAAATACAGTTCTTTAGAGATATAAGAGAAAAAAAGTAACACAAGGAGGTGAAACTGTCAAGCTATTGGAGGAAGGCAGGGTAATAGAGGATGATGGACAGAAAGTAACTGTGCTAAACAGCTATTTCTGTTCAGTATTCACTAGGGAGACTAGCAGATTCTTGCCAGTAGGTTGCATAAAGACAGCTGATAGAGGAGTTCCAAAAAAGAAATTGCATGAATTTATAGAAAAAGAGTCAAAAAGGGGCTAGCAGCTCTGAAAGTAAAGAAGGCCCTGGGGCCAGATGGAATGCATCCAAGGGTGATAAGGGAAATGGCATTGGTGTTAGCTGAAACCCTGGTAGGGCTATTCAATAGCTCTGTGCAGCAAGGGGTGGTTCCTAGGGAGTGGAAGATGGTGGATGTGGTGCTGCTGCACAAGAAGGGGACAAGGAGCAACCAGGAAACTACAGACCTGACAGCCTTACCTCCGTGGTACCGAAACTGATGAAAAGTCAAACCGAAAAGAAAAGAAAAGAACTGCCCAAAGAAAGCAGTGTGGAAGACCAAGCAGCACACAATGTATGGAAATAAAGAGACCTCACACATACAGCCCCCCCCCCCAGTCAGCCTTTCAGAATGGGCAGAGTCCATTTCTGGGACATCAGTGGGGGAGGGGGAATAGGGGGAGGGGAACGGGGGAAAATGGCAAGGCTATCAACCTCAACATCAGGACACATAGGGGGACGAGGGGGAGTGGTTTCCAGCTGGCGCGGACTCCCATAAACATAGGAAGGATGGAAAAATGGTTGGAGGGATACCCAGACAAAGGGGCGCCAAAAATATTGAGAGAGGGTTTTAAATATGGTTTTAGCTTACAGTTCAAAGGTTTGAAGAAAAAGATGGTGGCAAATAACTTAAAATCGGTACAAAGGAAAGAAGGGGTGTTGACTAAGAAAATTAGGGAGGAAGTAAGGGCAGGGAGGGTCGAAGACCCCTTCACGACCCTGCCACTTGCCAGCCTGAGGGTTTCGCCCCTGGGTCTGGTCTCTAAAAAACAAGAAGGGGAGTATAGGGTAATACACCATCTGTCTTACCCAGAGGGTGATTCAGTCAATGATGCCATAGGAAAGGAGGACAGCAGAGTCACTTATGCCACACTGGAAGATGCAGTAAAACTGATTAGAACAAAACAGGAAGCATGGGTGGTGAAAACAGACATAGAGTCAGCTTTTCGTCTTTTACTGGTTAGGCCAGAAGACTGGGACTTACTGGGTTTCTGGGTGGAAGGAAAGTATTATTTCAATAAAGCCATGCCAATGGGGTGTTCAATAGCTTGTACGACATTCAAGATGTTTAGTACTTGGTTACAATGGGTTTTTCAGAACAGATTTGGGTACCGTGCAGTGGTGCACTAACTGGATAATTTCCTGTTCTTTGGGGAAGGTAAGGTAGAGACCCAGGACATGCTCAAGAAATTCCAGAGATTATGCCAAGAGTTGGGGGTCCCACTAGCCGAAGACAAGACGGAAGGGCTGAGTCGCATAATTGAGTTTTTGGGATAAGAACTGGACACAACAAAGGAATTGTTTCGCCTGCCCGAGCAGAAGGTTAAAAAGCTGAAAGAGCTACTGAAGGCAGTAAGAAAACGCAGGAGGGTGAGGCTGAAGCAGGTCCAGCAGTTGCTGGGCCATTTAAACTTTGCATGTAGAGCGATCACACCAGGATGTATGTTTACACGGCATCTGGCATGGGCTACGAGAGGGGCTACAAGGCCGCACCACTGGGTAGATATTAACAAGATGACAAGAGGGGACATGGCAGCAAGGGAGCAATTTCTGCAAGAATATAACAGGCGCACATTCTTGCAGGAGGACTGGGTCTATAACACGGACTTACAGTTGTATACAGATGCGGCAGGGGGTATAGGGATGGGAGGGTACCTCCAGGGAAAATGGTTTGCCGAACCATGGCCGACGGTTTGGAAATGGGGGGGTGACAAAAGACATCACCTTTTTGGAAATATTTCCCATATGGGTGGCGATGGTAGTATGGGGGGAGGAACTCAGGAATAGGCAAGTCACATTTTGGAGTGATAACAAAGCAATCATGGCAGTATTGAACAAAAAGAGGACAAAGTCTGAGAGGGTCATGAGGGTTTTGAGCAGAATGGTGTGGGAGGGTTTGGCCTTGAATATGTCTTTCAGGGCAAAACACGTCAATGGAGTGGACAACGTGATAGCTGATTGCCTCTCCCGATTGCAGATGGACAAATTCAGGACCTTTGCACCTGGAGCAGAGACAAAACAGACTGCCATTCCGGATCATGTATGGGAGATTGGATTGGGGGAGCTGAGGTATTGTTCTGCAACTTCTGGGCCCCTCGGACCCTGAGAGTGTATGAAACCTCCTGGAGGGCCTTTCAAAAGTTCAGAGATGAGTACTGTGGGCAGGTAAGTGGTTCGGTAACAGGGGAACAAGTGGCGCAATTTATAGTTAATGGTTGGAACCAGAGAATAGCGCACTCAACCATGGGAGTGCACCTGGCAGCCATAGGACAAATCTGCACATTAAGGGGTCGGGAGAACCCCACAAAAACTAACCTTATTAGGAGAATGATGTAGGGCTGGATGAGGGGGACAGGGAGGAGACAAGATAGCAGGAAGCCGATATCAGAAGGGCTGATGGTGTGGCTATTGGGGGCTTTACAGCATATCTGCATGTCTATAAGGGAGGCAGTGTTATTTCAGTTGTTATACACCACCATGTACAGTGGGGCCTTCAGGTTGAGCGAAATAGTGGGGCACAGCAAGAAGATGGAAGGCGGGGGTTTACATTGGGAAGACATGGAGTTGCAGAAGGAAGCCATAACAGTTAATTTGTGGGAGTCCAAAACTGACCAGACAAAACAGGGGAGGAAGGTGTGTTTATGGGCACACAAAAATAAAGCCATTTGCGCAGTGACAGCTCTGCACGTATACGTGGCAGACCAAAAAGGCCAAGGTAATGGAAGAATATTTTTACACGGGGATGGCAGGCCAGTATCTGGGTACCAGGTGACTGCGGTGTTGAGGAAGGTACTCTGGTTTATTGGGGAGTCAACGGGGGGATATTCTTCACATTCATTTAGAATCGGGGCAGCTTCAGTGATGTCTGCACAGGGAAAGGGGGCTGAAGAGATTAAAGACAGAGGAAGATGGTCATCAGGATGCTATAAAAATACATAAGAGAATTACAATACTAAAATGTTTGTTTTCTTTCCCATAAGCAGGTATTAAAGAAGAGAAAGGGGGGAGGGGGGGAGAGAGAGGGAGGGACATTGGACAAAGACTCATTCTTATGCTTTGATCAACCAGGTACAACCAAGAAGCTCAAGGCATGGATTTGTGGGCACTCTTTTGTGCACTGGGCAGAAAAATGGGCAGCCTGGAGGCATGGGAGAAAACAACTGTACCGGGACATTGACACAATAAGGCTGGTGCGGAAAGGTCTACGAGGCATGAAATGGGCACAGCTGTTGCCAGACCTGAGGGAAATCAGGAAGGACTATAAGCAACTGGACCTGATTGTGGTACACCTTGGGGGTGAACAAGGCCTTGGTTGGACATTTTTTATCAGATAGAGCATGACGTTAAAATATTCAAAACTTGGTGGCCTGAGGTTACATTAGCATGGTCAGAAATCACTCCTAGGAGGGTATGGAGGCAGGCAGAGAACAACAAGAGCATAGACAGGGCCAGAAAACGTATGAATGTGAGAGTAGCGAGATTATTCCAGAGTATTGGGGGAATGGTGATAAAACATGGGATCATGGAGGAGGTAGATGAGTATTACAGAGGGGACGGAGTGCATTTGTCAGGGCTTGGCCTTGCCATGATCAACAAAAATGTGGGGGAAGCCCACCATCCATCGCAAGCAGGAGGTGGACTAGTGGAAAGAAGAAGCAGGGGCACAGTGTGTACGCCCATGCCCCCGGTGCAGGACATAAGAATAAGAGACCAATATACCCCCATGATGTACGTCGGGGGGGGAGAGTGAGAGAGCTGGCTATTAAATTAAAGAGAACAATAAGAAAATTATGTAATGTATGCACCTATGTGGAAATGTAAGTTATGTACAGATGATTGGGAATATTAAGAAAATGTAAAAAGTAGAAAATGGTGATTTATCAAATCATATCAAATCAATAAAATTATTGCCAAGACTGAGCAACCTCACACTACTAGTCCGTGTCTTTATTTATTGGCTGGGTTCTGGGGTCAATGGAGTTGCAGAGTCCTACAAAGGCTGGACAATTGGTCCTATATTGGGCAGCTATGGCAAAAAGTGTAAAGTTATGCAGTTAGGGATCAAAAACCCCAGAACACAGTAGAGGATGGGGGAGAGGGGTTAAACTGGATACCACATCAGAGGAAAAAGACCTAGGAGTCATCATTAGTGACTCCCTTAAAAAAAACAGGCAATGTAACAAGGCCTAAAGCAAGGCTAACGGGATGCTGTGGTGCATCGGGAGAGGGTTCAACAGTGGAAGTCAGGAGGCACTATTACCACTGTATAGTTCATTGGTGTGACCACACCTGGAGTACTGTGCCCAGTTCTGGAGTTCCCACCTCAAAATGGATAGGTACAGGCTAGAGAAAGTACAACATAGGATGACCAAGATGATTCAGGGCCAGGAGGGAAGATCTTGTGAAGATCAGCTTACGGCATTGAAAATGTATTCACTTGAAACCAGAAGTGAAATGGGGGATATAACAGAGATCTTTAAGTTCCTGAAAGGAATTAAGGTGGACTGTGAGGAGCTTTTACCAGGGACAAAGAGTCACAACTGAAGGTTAATGGAGTAAGGTTTAAAAAGGATATAAGGAAGAATTATTTTACAGAAAGAATGACTGAGTCATTGAACAATTTGACGGTAGAAATAGTGGGTGCCAAAACCCTAAATGGCTTCAAACACGACTGTGATAGTGCCAATGGACATTAGTTACAAAGAAGGAAATTGGAGTGGACACACGGATAATGAAAGCAGGAATAGTGTAAGCGAAGACCCACAGAAACAATACATCCTTTGGTATGATAGGGTAATATTGGTGAACTGGAGGGAGGAACCATAAGTCTTTTTACTGCCATCATTCTCTGTGTTTCTATGTTTAAAAACCTGGGCCATCCATGAGGCATTGCATGTCACATGACTGGCTCTTGCTGGAGTGGCAAAAGTCACTGTCGCAAGTTAATGGTGGAAGTTACATACTTTTTTCCCTTCTTCCATAAACAGTTCTCAGCCTGTATGTTTGTTTTTTCCTTACTGACATTAATGGTGTTTTTGTAGACAATAATTGAAGATAGAGTTTAAATGTTCAGGATTTGTGTTGTTAGTATTATTAGAACGTGATCTTTTATTAGCACTATTAAAAATACAAGGGTACAATTAGTGTGCCAAGAGACTAATACAGATGGGTTAGACTACAGGGGAAATGTATTTCCCTTAAAGACCGGGGGGGGGCGGAGCCACAAATCAAACTGAAGGTACAAAACCTTGCCTATGTCCCCAAAAGTTCTGTAGCTGCAGAAAAAAGGGGAAATTGCTCTGAGTGTTATACAGAAAAATTCCGCAGCTGCAGAAAAAATACACTACAGACTGTGGAAAAAAGTGCAGCTGCAGAAGTTCCTGAGGAAAAAAAGTAATTGATAAGTATGGCACAACCCCTTAAAGGCTATTCTTAGCCAGTTGTTTTCCGCAGTTGCGGAAAAAATGTTGCACACATGAGAGTGAGGCATAACACTCCCTGAGCAAAATGCAGTGCCCCAACAATTGAAATACAATTATAGTGGAGGTCAGGCACAAATAAAAGCAAACCAGTGGGTGTATATCAGTGGCAGTAGTTACAGCAACACTAGCACACATTGTCATTGAATGACAACAAGCAACAACCACCAGACTCAGTGCAGCCCATGAAGGAGCCCCACAGGCAGTAGAGACTGAACAGCCTGCAATGAGGCAGCAGGCAACAGAAACACTCCAGGGAGAGACATGACCAGCAGTTACAGACAGCCACTGTGGTGCATGGTAGTGCTGGTACCAGTGGTGCTGCAGTGGTCCCAGTTGAGGGAATGGTTTCTGGTCTCTCCGTGGGTACTTTCAGCTACACCTATGGCACGACTGTTAAAGTCTGCTGCTCCAGCTAATTTGGATCACTGTTGTTGTGCCTCCTCAGCCATTTCTGCAGCTGCGGATCTGCAGCTGAGGATTTGCAGCACTTGCAGAATTTCCACAGCTGCTGAATTTCTGCAACTGCAGGGATTTTTGCAGAATTCCACACGTGAGCAATTTTTTTTTCAGAATATCCCACACCAGCTTTTCCGCAGTGCTGCAGGCCTTGTTCCCGCAGCTGTGTGATTTTTTTGGCTATCTTTGTGAATCCTGCCCCAGTAACTTAGTAAGTGAGAATCCTTTGAGGCTAAACTTTACCTTGGACACTTATTGTTCTCTGACAGGACACTAACCCCACATGATTGAAAACAAGGAACACAATTTTAATTAGAAGTTCCTCATAAATTTGACAAAAATCTATTGGAATTTTTTTGATATTTATTGTGAGATGGATGAGGCAGCAACATATGAGATTATCTCTTCAATGAAAACAAGAAGGGTTAATGAAAATTATACAATGGCAGAAAAATTTTCTGGACTTTGGTCAGTGTGTGCTAGCTGCAGAGAGGTTATCTAAGCATAATTTCACAGCAGCAAATCCAGTCATACACATGGCTGCATTTGTCTAACATTGAATAACCAGCCACAGTCTCTCTTACCAAGAGTTTGATGTCTTGCAATTGAAGTAGCACAGGCTTAGTTTCATATAAAAACCTTATTTACTCATATTTGGGGGGTGGGCAAAAACATTTGTCATGGCTAAAACAATTCATAGGCAGAGAACAACTTTTGGAACATTTCCTTTATAGTGTGCATCAGCTTTACAGTTTTATTTTTTTGTGAGGAAACACACCCCATATGAATGCATTGCATCATGGATATGCAAATACCCAATTGCCAGGTATTGCATAACACACTACAGTGACACCAGACAATTGATTATTTTCATACCAGTGATGCAATGCTTTTTCTTTTGTCATGGAATACTTTCTGCACCTTATCCCCAGGCAGCCATCATTGGACAACACCCCCCCCCCAGCCCCATCATCCGGAATTACCAGGACTTACCTTACACCTGGTCTGGGAGTGGAGCCTGCGGGGAGTCGGTTGCCATCCTGCCACTAACAGAGATTTTCTCCTCCATTTTTACACCCAGTGGCCCCAGAAGTGGTACACATGCATGTGGAGGCATGCTTTAGTCCCTCGACCCCTGAAAAAAACCTTTCCTCCCACCCCATTGGCCTAGCGCCTGGCTCCTCCTTGGCTCATGCTGTCCCCAGCCTCCACCAGGTTGTAGCCATCAGTTGGAGGAAGCCCATACACCTCCCCAGAGAGGAGAGCTTGCCTGTTGGCAGCTTCATCCAGCTCTACCCTCCCCCCTTGCTGACCTCCAACAGCCTGGGCTCGTTCCCCGAACCCAGGTAGTCGGAATGCCACGAGGTAAGGAGTCCAGTACCTCAGCCCTCAGCACCACTGGGTCAGCAGTGATGCAGTGCTTTCACATGGGGAGTGTTTCCTCAACAAAAAAAAATAAAAAAAAAAAAGTGCAACTAATACTATAAAATAGATGTTTCTACACATAAAAGGGATTTTCTAACACTTGTTCTCTACCTAATAGCCATCTACATGTGCTCACTTTTGTCCTCACAATATTGATAAATAAGAGCCATTTTATAATAGCAATAGTGCATGCCAGAGTGAGGGTTGTGCTGGGATAACCTCACTTCTGGGATGTTGGATGCACTCAGTCTGTGACCTTATGCCAAACCACTCCAGGTGTGAGGTTATCCCAGCACAACCCACACCCTGTCATGCATTATTGCTTAATTATGTTGCTTGGTTGAATGGAGAACCAAGAATAAAAATGAAGGATAGTGATCAGCTGTGGAAGGGGTTTAAAAAAACATGGTGATGTCCAATATTTAAACCAGTAAAGGTGCCTAAAAAAATCAGGTAATACATGATACAAAAACTTTGGGGGATTTCAAAACGGTTGGCTACAGATACTTATAAAATGGACAAAAAAATGTCCTTCATTCTGGTTGGATGAAATCATTTTTCAGCCATGTCCTTATCAGGACATAATTGTGCAACCGGCACTAGTTGTGCCACCCTATCCTCATAACAGATAATGTATCAGTGTGCCAGTCTTGCCCAGTCATGCCAGCTGACAGGTACTACAGCTGTGATCTGACAGAAGCATGACAGAAAAAAAATGTCAGATGTCCCAGACATAAAATTTGAACTAAAAATACAAGAGGTCCTCAGTAACCTTCAACAAAATGAAAACATCAACCAGTAAGAGAGACTGCAGCCTAGAAAAAGAAAACTGAAGACAGCCGTGGTGAGCAACTTTTCTGCACTGATGCCTGAGGCACTTGGCAGACTGGAATGAGAGAAGGACGAAGTAAATACTCAAAAGATGACTGTCTGGGCAACGAGTGTCCTATATTACTGGTGATCAGCTCATCAAATTGAATGAATTTTCAGACAGTGACAGACCTCTGTCAAATACTACATCAGTTCTACGCCAAGGTGTGCCAGACTAATGAAACAGAATATAGCCTAGCCAGCCTGCTAGGACAAAGAGTGGGGCTAAATCACCACATCAACAGCCCACCTCTATATCAGAGCAGAAATCTCCACAATGACCCACAATGACAAGCTGCCAAGAATATGTTTAGTGCTGTCTGTAAACATCACACGAGGCAAGGCAAAGAAAGTGCACAGCACCACCCAGCAATTTCCACAGCAGACCTTACTATACTGAAAACATCCCTGATTATGTCACCGGGAACACCTCGAGGTCTTCTCTACATGGTCTGATTTGAGATTCAACTGTGCATGGCAAGACATGTCAGAGAAGGTCTCTGCCAACTTAAACCAGACCATTTTGAAATCAAAAGTGTTGATGATGGCACATACAAAGGTAATCAAGCAGCAGTTGACCGGTACCGCACACCAAGTGTCATTGCGCCGTAGTGCTATACATGTTATTCAGTGGGTACCGCTCATGCGCACCACTCAGTATACCATACTACTGGTCAATTTTTGTGTGACTACCACTGTAACACTCTCTTTTAGTGAGTTCACAAAAAATCACAAAAATAATGACGCAAACAAGCAACAATACTGAGGATTCCTCTATGCCCTGCCAGAGAACCCACTGTGCCCAGTGAACTAATTCAAAAAAGACATCTCTATACATTCACTGAACCTGACCACTTTCTATTGTCATACGAGATGAATACCACCTAAGAACTATAACAAAGCAGAGATATGGTATACCAGAGAGACCCTTGGCATAAATCATTTGGCAAACTCGATGACCAAAATCAGCTACAAAGCCAGACTGTAAGCCTGCTATACCAATCACAGCATGTGAGCAACTGCTATGCAGCTCCTCTCTGAAGCAGGACCCAAAGCAAGGGAACTCATGGCCATGACCAGCCACCATAATGAGTCCAGTCTGTGGTCCTACTGGTGGCATCACAACAAGACAGACAGCACTGAAGTAAAATCCTCATCCTAAAGCAGAAGCCTGCAAGTGAAAATCAAAATACCTCTGCAATAAATGATCCACAACAGCCATCCATGAGTAGCTCCTCTCTGCAGTCAAGCTCCTCTGAGCACCCAGATGCTCCAGCTAGTGATGAGGCAACATGTCATCCTACAGCTGATCCAGATGGCAGGGAGTATCCTCAAACCACGACACACATCCAGACCATTATCAGCAAAGAAACTACGAGCAGCACATCCTTCATACTACAAAACTGTTATATGGAAACAGTTGACTTTATTAATTTTACTCGATAAATGCATTACATTTTGCATTACAGTTGCAAACAGTGCATTCTATGCATTGCAGTTGATTAGACAATTCATTACAGTCCAGTTTAAACTGTTATTTTAAAAAACAGGAATTTATTTATTACTTTCACAAGAAAAATAAATTGCATTTAATGTTACAGTTACTTCTATACAAACAATTATGTTACAGTTCATTAGAGTTCATTGTCCTACTGTTTAAGGGACTATTTTTCATCAAAAGTTAAAAAAAACACTGTTTAAAAGAAAAATTAAATACAAATGTTTAAAACCTGATCCTGAGTCTCACATGGAAATTTTTTGCCCATTTTATAAGCACAATAAGAAACTCTTAGGTGTGAGTTATGCTCTGATAAGAGCATTTCCCAGGTGCTAAAGGCACTTGACACAAGTCCCTCGTGCCTCATAATGCATCTGGGGCATGCTCTTAACAGGCCATAACCCACACCTTATCATGTCTTATTGCTTGTAAATGCATGCTCTGTCTGCATCCATCCACTTGCTTCCAAGCAGCCCTGCTGCTATTTTCAGAAGTTGCATCTGTTTAAGAGACAAAGTCATAGTCTGCAGCAGAAAACGTATGCAATTGCATCTGAATTGGGTGCACCTCACAACTGCATCCATCTTGGATGCAATTGCATCAGTTTTTGGATGCAAATGTCATACACTGTTAGGCCATCTAACTGATGGTCTTGCAGATTTGAATTCATTCCTGCTTTAAAAATAGGGACAGATACTCCTTAGTCAGATCCTTTTGAAAATCCTGTCCTCTAAGTCTCAGTACTGCTGTGCACAGCAGATAAAGTCTCTGGAGAATAATAAGTTTTAGACACATTTTTATTATCTTTTCACATATGGGGATAGATAATAACAACCACGAGAGCAGGGGTTAAAATATAGGACAAGCAATTGAATACAGCAAATTATGTAAATGAGTCCCTGTCACAACAGGGGCCCATTCCATTAGGTTAGATCTGTGATGGTTGAAGATGTTTATCCTGACCTGGTGGAATTCAAAGTAACAGACTCTAGTCAGCCAGACTTTAAATTTTGTAAATTAACAAAGGAAGAAATACAGAGATACTTTGAAAAATTGGATACCATAATAGACTGCGATCCAAATTTAATTTATCCATGATTACTAAAGATTTCAGCTTTTTGTAATGTACAAACCCTTTGTACAGTACAGTAAGTGAATTTATACCCATCCCAGAGAAAAGTGATTGATGTTTGGAACCAATCTTTTGTTGTTCCAATTTTCAAATCAGGAGATAGACTAAATGTAGACAATTACTGGCCAGTATCCCTGTTACTGGTTTTAGTTAAGATGGTTGAGAGATTTGTATTGAACCAGTTAATGGTATATATTGCCAGACATCATCTCTTGTCACAGCACCAACATGGTTTTAGAAAAAACTTCAATATGGAGATGGACTTGGTTGAGTTGATGAGCACTGGTGTGTGTACTTTTGAGGTGGAGGGCTTTATCAAGGCAGTGTTCTTTGACTTAACCAAGGCCTTTGATTTGGTAGATCATTCACTGCTTATTAAGACACTGGGCTCATTTGGCCTTGGTACTGAGGTAACACATTTTTTCAAGAACTACCTTACCAGTAGAACTCAGGGATCCATGATACCAGCATGACAAAAATTCTGTCGACTGACATTACAGTGACACCTTTATGTTGATGGCATAAATTTGTCAGCATAAAGGTGATCATTGCCTCCCATGTTTTCTTTGGTGGGCTTTTCCCCCGAACCCCCAAGTTAGGGCTGTGCCCCCAGCACCCCCCAATTAAATTAAGCAACTCCGAGTTGGAGCTATTAGGGGAGGGGGTGGAAGACCTCTAGAAAACAGAGCCGGGGTCCAGCACTGACACTACAGTGACCTGGCACTGTTTTCGCTGTAGGGTCAGTCACTGTTGACTTGTCACTGTAGGGGGTGTATACCAAACTCAGAGGGTCTGTATTGGTGCAGTTCTATCTGAACCCCAGACAGCAACAAAGGGAGTACCACAGTGCTCAGTATTGGGATCTTTACTTCTCTCATTGTTTGTAAACGATTTGCCAGGTATATTTTCTTCATCTCCCACAATCATATATGCTGATACAATTGTCATCCTCAGCTCGAGCTGTGAACTTGGTAAGATCCATTTAGACTTGCAATTTGGGTTTGAACAGTTGACCGTCTGGTTGTAGAAAAATAAACTGCTGCCAAATGAGTCAGAAATCAATCAAAAACAAGTACGATGCTGTTTGACACAAGCCAGAGGTTGGCCTGTGCTGGGGATGACTTAGTCATCAACGGCAGGATGGGAGATGTTTTGACATCCACAAAAGAGTTTACATATTTGGGGATTCATCTGAACCAAAGTATGATTTTTATATCCCATTTGAAGCTAGTTTCTTGAAAGATAACCCAAAAGTTGGGTTACTTGTACCGTAAGGCTGGATCCTTGATTTTGGAAACCAGGTGGCAAAACAGGATGTATTCTCTATTCTGGAATATGGGGCAGTATGATTTGTTAATCAAACAGAAGTCTTTTTGCAAACAGATTGGAAAGTGAGCAATGATATCTGCCACTTTGTGCTAAAGGCACTTTTTCAAACTCACCACTGCACTTCATATTCCGAGCCGGGGATACTTCCTCCAGAAATTACAATAGAACTGAGTATAGTGGCTTTTGCACATAGAAGATATATATGACAGCAATGACAAAAAATGTGTCAAGTAAATTTTTGTTGACTTTAACATTACACTCTACTTGTAGTTCCAAATCACCTATTTTTAGGTTAAACCATCATAAACTGAAAGACTTTTGGGATGGTCCTAATATTTATTTATTTATTTATTTATCATTTATTTATTAGACTTTTGGTAACTGGGTAAGTCCACTGAGACCATGCAGTCCCTTTTTCAGTGACGACCCGGGTGACAATGATGAACACAGTGCAATAGATAAATACATTAATAATATACAGGATACAGAAAGATTTAACAATGATGCAAAAATTATGACAGTGGAAAGCCAGGTAAGTAACTTAAAACAGATCAGGCATTAAGCATATATAAATAAACAGAACACGAGAGCAGGTGGATTACAAGATACATCTATCAGAGTAACATAGACAAGGCATTAACAATGCTATAAGGGTTATTTAAAGCAGTTGCAGAGGAGGGGGTTAGTAGGAAAGAGGTAAGCTCTTTTTTGAAGGAGGATAGGGTGGGGCAGGAGAGTAAGTTGGGGGGAGGTAATTCCAAGGAGAGGGAGCTGAGAAGGTGGATGAGTGCTTACCTGATAGGCATTGCGACTTCTGGATTGCTAATAGGGTAAGGAAGTACATCTAAGCATGTGTGTGGGTGCTTTTTTGCAAACGATTTCCCTTAGGCAAGGGGGATTAAAGAGCTTGGTAAGTTTGAATACAAGGCATACGGTGTGAAACTGTAACCCTGAGTCATAGGTAGGCCATTGAAGAGAATACAGGACCTCACAGTGTTGTTTTCTGGAGTCTGCTCCAAGGGTAAAACGTCTAATCCTATGATAAAGTTGACGCACCTGTGCAAAGGAAGAGGACTGAGTGGAGAGTAGTAGAGGGGCACCATAAAACAAAATAGGGAGAAGGGACATTGACGCAATCTTTTTACAGGAGGCATTGGATAAAAGAGGGCAGAGGTGGCATAATAACCTGAGCTTCTGGTTTACCAGTTTGGTAAGCTGAATTGCATGATGCTCCACTGAGAAGGAGGCATCTAAGTGAACTCCAAGGTATTTAAAAGTACTAACCACCTCTATGGGGGTCTCCTGACTGTGTAGTGATCTGGAGCTGTTTGGTAGGTTTGGGGGACGGGTTATGGAAAAGCATAGCTTTTGTTTTTTTTCATATTTAGAATTAGGCAATTGTCAGAGAACCAGGTCTCCAGCACAAATCAGAGTTAAGGCTTTGGTTAAGCCAATCTATATTGTTAGATGAGCGGTATAAGATTGCATCATCTGCATACAATTGCACAGATGCACTGCCACAGAAGTTGTGGAACTGGTTGATAAAAAGCGAGAATAGTATCGGGCCAAGAATAAAACCTTGGGGTACTCTGTGTGAGATAGGCCTTGAAGAGGAGAGTGAACCGGACCATTTTACCCTTTGCGATCTTCCAGTGAGATAGTCATGGAACCATGTGAATGCTAAGTGATCTAGACCTAATTAATGCAATTTACCAAGAAGAAGCTGGTGGTTGACTACATCGAAGGCCTTAGTCAAGTCGACAAATACTCCACCAGTTAGAAGACCAGCATCACTTGCATTAAGAATGTCAGTCAAGACTTTGACATTTTGACTTTAAATAGTCTGTCTCCCACTGTAAGTCTTAACTGTTCATCACACAGTTTTAAAAAGACATTGTTGAATATGTACGAAAGCTCATTTTTCTTTTAGTGTTTTGATGTACCATGAATATTTTGAATGCTCTGTAATTATGATTGCTTTGCACTTTATGTAATATGTGTTACAATTGTCTATCCATTTATGTCTATTTATGTCAGTTGTGGCTGTAAATAGACATGTCCCAGTTCACTTACTGATCTGAACTTTGACACTCTCTCTTGACTCTGGTTTGCCTAATGCAATGGGCTGCTGATTATCCAAACTCTCCATTATCGTAACAAATCTGATATCTCCCAGAGTGCTTGAATAATCAAGGTTGTACTGCACTGGATACAAATCAAAAATGATATGTCTGCTGGAATGGTACAGACCCCACAGTTGTACACCTGACCCTGCAGAGGGCAGCTGTAACATCAATGTTGGCATCACTGCTGCCCTAATGCAGCACTATTACCAGCCATCATAATGCAGGACACCAGTGGCAACGCCAACACAACTACATGGATACCCACCATCACTGACCATCATTATTGTATACAGTGCAAAGACCATGTCTTGCCTGACATCTGTGGGAAAGCAGCACCTGTGAGAATGCTGGCATGGCATTACACAGCAGAGGTCCTCACACCCATTATGATGATACCGAAGACGTAGGGGACATAGTGCATGTAGTTCAGTGAACATGCCATGCAAAGCACAGGGATGCATAGGATGCCACAGTAAATTCCATGTGTACATATAGCACATCTCCACCCAACCAACCCACCATATAAATACCAGGAGGTGACAATGCACAATGCTGCACAGTAGAACTAGACATGCATGGCCCAGGCAGCAGCATGCCCCAAATCTGTGAACAGTACAATGCAACCTACATGGTGCAGGACAGAGCCATATGCACACACCCAGATACATACCAGCCTGTGACACTATCCATGGCTGTGATGGTGGGTCCCCAACTTGCACTGGCCACTGATGTCCTATACCCACAGACCTGGCTACACATTGTCCACGCTACACCTCCTGCAGAGCAGCCCACCCCCGGTTGCTGGACCAGTAGAGACATGGAACACAGAAAACAGTATGTAGGACAGTGAAGGGGCACTGAATGTCTGGACAGGTATGTGCCATGCACACTCATGTGACACAGGCAACATTGAACTTATCAAACTGCACAACCATTCACATGTACAGTGTCTGATTGATGTGTGATGTGCCACTACTGGCCCTGGTGCACATGCAGTAGTATGGATTGAAACATGCTGCATGTATTCTGGATGCCTCATGTGCCCCCCAGCAGATTCACACATGTGAGCCAGACCCCCTACACTCACCATTCTATACCATGATATTGAGGTAGCAGTATGTGTAGGACACACACACTTGTAGTGGTGGATGCAGAGAGAAGTGGTCCCTAGATACAGTGATCATAACCCAGACCACACGCCACTCACCAACATACCTGCATACATGGACATTTGTGTGCACCCCACCAATGGCTAGCACCATGTACCACACATGCACTGCATGCATGTGTGATTCATGGTCTGCATGGGCTACACACACATACATACCGCAAGGCTCTGTCACATACATCTAGGATGTGACATAGAACACACAGAGACAGAGGTCTGCAGTCAGGGCATATCCAAATACCTAGTGGCATCCAATCAGGAAGAAAAATGCCTAGTAACATCCACTCAGGAATGAGATACATTAATGGACGTAATGGAACATGCAGTACCACAACAGAACCAAACCATCACAACATGCATGTGGGTCTATACAGCACATATGCAGTTACTACTACTCAGCCACAGCACCAAAGACCACAGGCAGGACAGAGGTTAATGGGGAGGAACAATCAGACACAGCCCTGAGACCTAAAGACACATGGGAGTTATGAACACACATGAAAATGGCATGGCCTTTTCTGTCTAGCTGCAAATGGCATGTCCTTATCTATCTGGCTGCCTCTGGCAGCATGTGCTGCCTGTAGCTGCTGCAGGCACTCCTCGTGTGCTGGGTCATGTTGTTCTAGCAGTGCCTGCACTTTGCTGGTGTCCATGTGAGGTCCTGTTTTTGGAATATCCTCAGTTCAACCATCTCCCAAATGCAGGTCTTTGTTGTTCCATGGCCTATCTTGTCAAGGCACAGAAGAGGAATGACTCCTTCTTGAGGACCTCTTTCATATGGACAGCAACCTTGCCAGGTTGAACCTTCTGTCTCTCATCCATTCCTCCTCGGGCACCTGTCCACTTCTCAAAGACATCACCACACACCTCACTGTGTGCTACTTTGACTATCTACTGGTAAAGACCAGTTGGTGGCCTAACTTCACAAATAAAGCTGTGTGCATATGGAAGCATTGTGTACTGACCACAAAGCACCGTAGGTTGATGTGCCCATGTGCATGGTGCACCATGCATGTGCCATTCAGGCCAGCACTTCTGTGAAGTTTACAAGCGATAGTGGCTCCATGTGAGCACAGTGATGTCGATTTGCAGAAGACTAATGGCATCATCTACATTGGCCATGTCATCATCATTGTGTGTGACTGCACAAATCATGTGATTGTAAATAAAAGCTTGCAGTCTGTGTTTGCACTAGCTACTACATTAGTGACCATCATAAACAGGCATTCAGTGAAAGGTTACATGCCAATTAGCCTTGCTGTACCAATAAGGAGCAAAACATAATTTGCATGTTATGATAGAAACATAGAAACATAACCTGCTATACAATATAATGTTTATTTACTGTGAATTCCACCCATACATTTGATGACACATCATACTGAGTGTGTAAAATTACCTTGTTATCCTCTCAATCATGTATCACATGTAGGGAATGTGACTGCACACCTACAATAATATCATGGTGTTACAAACAGAGTGTTTATTTGCCTACAATAATTTGTAATTATTTTTTTATAAATAATGAATACAAATATATAAATAAAAAAGAAAATAATGGCAGAAAACAAACAAAATAATTATCCATCCAGTCTGCCCTTAGGTCCCTATCAAACCCTGTAACCTCTTCATCCAGGTGTACAGCGATATGAGCAAGTATTATTGAGTGGCTCAATAGGAGCAACTCAGTAATACCACTAGTAATTGAAAGTGACTGTCAGAAAAGACTGAGAAGTAATTATAGCAAGAGTAGCACTGAGCTACACTTGCTACAATCACTGAAAGAGTATATTAGGATTAGTTTGGGTAAATCCTACCGAGCAGGCCATTTGGTGTAGTGGCTTGAGCCATTGCCCCTGAAACCTGTGGTGCTGGGTTTGGATCCTGGTGCAGGGAAATATTTTTCTTTCTGGGTCTTTTTATTTTTTTCTATGTCCATTCCCCTGGAGTTAGTAATCCTAATTTGGGAGTGCGTGGGGCTTGCCCACCTCTTAAAAATACTTGGTCTGTTTGCCATGTTTGATGTAGTAAGTGACCATCGCTGTTTCCGACAGTTGCTGTTATGTGGTTCACCCTTTTGACGTTGGGCTCTTTTGTTCTCATGCTATGTGATCGGCGCAGTTAAAGACTCTCCATTATCACATAAAACACTTTGTCCATACAGGTACTACAGCTCACATTCCATTCCTTTTTCACCTCCTCACTGCTTTTAAATTGACCATTATACCCTTAGCTTTGTCCCAGCCATGTTTGAAACTATTTATGATAAGAATGATACCAGAACACTGCAACATCCCCCCAAATGCTGCACTACAATGTCAGTAGTGGGTATTAGCCCAAGTCCTTTTGTGGGACTAGAACCCTTGATCCTCAGGGGCCAGATTCAGGTTAGCAACCTACTGAGCCACTAACAGATAATTATGTGCTCATGCACTCATTAAAGGCTCATGATAGAAGTGCCCCCCCATGCCCTGGGTTGCAATCCACATTGAGGGGAATGTGCTGAGATGGCTGGATTACTGTGTGAAGTGGGATTGCTTACAGGAGGAAGGAAATATAAGCTGCAACATTCACATCTACACTATGGGTTCAATTTTCAAAGTGTGATGCTGGGCTTGCATCAAGCCCTGCTTCACACCCATTTTTTGGCAAAGCTGTGCCAAACTCCTTTGATGCAACTGCACCCAATTTTAGTACACTGGGCGCAGTTACAACAGTTTCCTCATTTTATGGCAGTTTATGCCTAAGATTTGGTGCAAGCCCGTAAAAAGGGCCCCTCAAATGGTGGAAGTTAGACCAGGGAAAAACTGCTCTAACTTGTAGCATTTGGCATTTGGGATTGAAAATCCCGATCACTGATCGGAAGGCCACAAGCCCCCTGCGCCAAATAATCGGCACGCCAGAGGCTTGCAGCATTCTCAGGGATTTGAAAATCAAGCTCTATGTCAATAACTCTTACAGTTGCTGTGCCCATGTACTGTTGCACTGACATTGTGCCCATTTCTTACAGGACTGCATCCACATCATGTGACACTGACAAGAGCCTCTGCTGTTCAAAGTTCAGTGCCAAGCAACAGCAGGCAGGTGTGGGAGCTTTGACAGTTGTGTGCTGCATGTATGTGAGACCATATGCTGCTTGCATATGCCACCAGGCATAGGTACTTGTATGATGGGGCATTTGATGCACTCATTTTGGTGTATGGCCAGTACAATGGTGTCAAATCAAAATCAAACCATTTTTATTTATAAAAAACGCAATTCCATATGATCAAAGCACTTGTATAACACTAATACATAAAAGCAATAAAATAGATATCCAGTTGAAAAATACAGTAATTATTAAAAACCCAATCAGTAGATTTAAATAGGATCTGGAAAAGCCAGTCCGAATAAATAAGTCTTAAGGGAAAGGGAAAGGAAAGGAAAGGGGAAATTGTTTAACCAGGAGAGACACACTAAACCAAAGCTTGACTCCAGGTGTGACCTCGAAGCACAAGGAAGTTAAATGACTTGCTCAGGGTCACACAATATGCAAGTAGGGACTTTGTGATTCAAACCCTGGTCTCTAGTCTTTAGTCTTTAGTCTAGTCTTAAGAGCACACTTAAAGGCTCTGACAGTCAGGCACTCTCTCAGCCAATGAGGAAGAGAGTTCCACAGGGTAGGGGCCACAAAAGCAAAAGTGCAGGCTCCCAAGGTCTTCAGTCAGACCCTGGAAACCTCTAGCAATCCCTCATCAGAGGAGCAG
The DNA here is from genome assembly GCA_016271365.2 of Neoceratodus forsteri. NCBI lineage: Eukaryota > Metazoa > Chordata > Ceratodontiformes > Ceratodontidae > Neoceratodus > Neoceratodus forsteri. The sequence continues at coordinate 308,877,011 of CM028134.1, read as the reverse complement.
AGGTGGCAGAGGAGGCAGTAGGGACAAAGGAGATCTTGCAAGTACCACTGACCCTGTCCGTGTATGGCATTATAGGTCAATAACCCGACCTTGAAGGTGATCCACCACTAAACTGGCAGCCAGTGCAGGCCGCAGAACACAGCTGTGACATGGCAAGATCATAGTAAACCAGTCAACAACCTGGCCACCTCATTCTACACCAGCTACAGGTGGCAGATATCAACCCCCGGTAGCCCTAGGTAAAGGGCATTGCAGCAGTCAAGGCGGGAGGTCATGAAGGCATGGACCAAAGTAGGAAGATCATTGGGCAGGACCAGATGTTTTATCCGGGCGATGTTCCTCAGATTGTAAAAAGAGGTCTTGACAATAGCTGACACCTGAGACTTAAGTGCCAAGCCTTCATAAAAAAAAAAAAAAGGTGGCTTTGGGGAGCTGGAAACTGTTGGGGGCCTCAGGTCACCCTGTCCCTGTTGGTGTGCCATAGCTACCAGGGTAGGACACATGGCAGGTGTACAGGTGCTTATAATCTCCTCGTATTGTCATGCACACTGTCTATGTCTGAACACACAGCATGTGTGTACATCCTGCCCAGCAGCAGGCATACAGGCTTGACATAGTCCATGTATGGCTCCTACCATGTGTGTTCCTTTTGATGGACAAGGCAGAGTGGGGTACAGTGTGCCTCCTGTACATGTTCATGTGCAGTATTCACAGGAATGTGATCAATACCCAGAGTAACTGTGCACTGTCCATCACTGGCCACTATGCTGGTATGCCCTGCATGTCCATGCTTGGAGGGTGGCAACATGGTATACCTATTGATCCATTGGGCTGCATCCATCCACACCTGGATGGACATACCTGCCACTGTATGGCATGTGTTTCTGGATGCACAGTAGTCCATTCCCATGCCATGAATGCACACTTGGGGCTACAACCCTGTGTATGGGACTACATACAGCAAGCACCAGTCATGATTATAGGCCATATTATTCACTTATGCATACCAGCTGTACAAGCATCTTGAGGGGTACAGACAATCAGATAGTTCTGTAGCTGTTGTGGCCATCCGTGGGCAGGGCCATGTGCATGTACTTACACATTTGTTTTCCCAACAGCCACTGGCACAGGAATATATGGCCAGGGAGGGCCAGTTTTGGAAGTCCATACCCCTCCCAATAGAAAGCCTTGTCATGGTGTGAGGTAATGGGTGCTATTAAGGTGGTGTATGGTAGAAAGTGCACTGTGGAGGAAGTGAAGAAACTCTTCTATGGCAAGTAGTAGTGGACTAAGGAAAAAATAGCAGATGCATGGCTCTCACTAAAGGTCACAGGCAGTGGCCCACTGGCACAGCCCTCCCTCACACGAAAGGAGGACCTGCTGGCATTCTGAGAGGGAAATTGACACATGGCGACTTCTACATTCCAGGGTGAGGATATGCACTGTGTGTTTCAAACTAGGGGTGCACGGGGACTTTCAGGGTACTCACAGTGCACATGAGTGTTGCAGGTGTTGTGTTGGGACTCAATATGTCAGGGCATGCCCATGTCACAGTGTGTACATATGTTCTACAAGGCATGGGTGTCTGATGAGGCATGCATGTCTGGGGTGTTGTCTGGACTGGGTGTGTTGTGGTGTGTATCATAGCTGTGCCATTGCCTAGTTGGTGACACTTGGCCCTGTGTTCCATGTTTACAGATCCATTAGAGGGCACTACTCAAGGCCTTCTCTACATGGAGGGTTCCAAGGAGGATGCCAGTGACAACAGGAGTCCTCTGAGGGGACAGTGGACCTCATTGCAACCATGGGCACCATTGGACAAGATTGGTGTGGAGCATTCCCTAGTCCTGATATCTGACAAAGAGATGGGAAGGTGGAGTCCCCACATGAACATTCAGAGAATGATTCTTAGGAAAGGACCCATGCAAGTGCACCAGACTGGTCCCATTGTGCTGACAGGGCCAGGGATTCATAGCCCAGTAGAGGTAGTGACACAGTGGACACACTGTCCCCCCCAAATATATGCCAGAGGGCTCCCCATTGACAGCCCTCACCTCTACCACATTGGTCCCTGTACACAGATCTGTCTTACGGGGATATGAAACACGGTGATATTGCAACCCATGAGTCTGTAGTGTATGAGCTACAGATATTGTTGGCCAATGTGAACAAGGAAGGCAACAGGCAGATGAAAGAAGTGGTGGACTGCAATGATGTCATGCATGCCATCCTATTCATCATGCACCATGTTGTGGCTCTTGGTGGACAGGATGGCCTTCCTGTAATCATGGCACTCTGCACCCTGTGCATTGCTGTGGCACAGGAGGATCAAGCAAGTTTCATAGGCACACAGTACTGTGATTGCAGAGTCACTGTCAGCATCTCTGGCCCACTTGGTGGAGGTCACCAAGAGGCTATTCCAGGGCACTCATGAGCAGTAGGTGACAGTGGTCAGGAAGCATGGGGAACACCACACAGGGATGCAGTTGGGTCTTTTTTTAACCTTGGCAGGAGAATGTGGACAGAATTTTTAATGTGTTTATAAGTGACATTGCAGAGGGTCTGGAAGGAAAAGTATGCCTCTTTGCAGATGACACAATGATCTGCATCAGGGATGATACACAAGGTGAAGTGGAAAGGCTGAGAAGGGACTTGGCAAGGTTGGAGGAATGGTCAAATGTATGACAGCTTAGATTCAATGCAAAGAAGTGCAAAGTAATGCACCTGGGAAACAAAAACCCAGGGGAAGAGTACACAATGGGGAGTGAGATACTAACAACAACAAAAATGGAATGGGACCTGGGGGTAGTTATATCAGATGACCTAAAGGTGGGCAAGCAATGTAAGAAGGCAGTAAGGAGGGCTGGGGGGATACTGGGATGCATACAGAGAGGCATCACCAGTAGAAAACAGGAAATTGTTATCCCTCTGTACAGACAGTTGGTGAGACCACATCTGGAGTACTGTGTGCAGTTCTGGAGACTCCATCTCCATAAAGACATAGACAGGGTGGAGGCCATCCAGAGGAGGGCAACCAAAATGGTGCAGGGTCTGCACCAGAAGACATATGAAGAAAGACTAAAGGAGCTTAATATGTATAGCCTTGAGGGAGGGAGAAAGGGGACATGATAGAAACTTTCAAGTACTTCAAGGGAATCAACAAAGTCCAAGAGGGTAACATCTTTCAGAAAAAGAAATGTGCAAGAACAAGGGGGCACAATTTGAAGATAGAGGCAGGATGGCTCAGAGGTAATGTGAGGAAGTATTTCTTCATGGAGAGGGTTGTAGATGTTTGGAACAGTCTTCCTTTTTTTTAAGCTTCCTTTCAGCTTTTTTTTATATTCATATTTTTTTATTATGCATTTAAAAACTCTGTTCCACCTATATTTTCACATAAATATGTATGTAGTTGTAACATTTCCAAAACTGAAAACCAAACGTAAGTTAAGAAACGATACACATATTAACTGATTTCCATCCCTCCCCCCTTACAACAAATATCAAGATTGGGGCGAAAAAATTTAGACATTTTCATTAGGCCAACATAACTAATATATTTAGAACTAATTTATACACATATTTCAGTCCTATAATAGTTTCATCAATGGTGACAAATTATCCAGTATTGTTTGCTATTTGGTTCCATATACATCGTGTAATGTACCATCCACACTAAACATTAACTCCTCCAACACCAGTGTCTCTCTAAGAGTATACCACAGCTGAACAAATTGAACTTGAACATTTGATTATTTTTCCAATTAGTTAAGATGTATCTCTTCATGGCTATAGAAGCCAGTGCAAAAATTCAATTTTGTACATCATTTAAAGCGAATGAAGAAGTATTATTAAACAAGAAAATGTCCTGTGAAAAGGGAATCTGTATCTTAAATAATTCTTCCAATATCGTTTTAACCTTCCATCACCCATTATTAATGAAAGGGCATGACCATAAACAATGAGAAAGATTACCTTACTGGTTACAATCATGCCAACATAAACTTGAGTAATTATTGTTAATTTTTGAAATCTGAGAAGGTGTTACATATGCTCTATCAATTATTTTCCTCTGTAGTGTTTCATTCTTTGCTGAAACATATATCTTATTCCCTTTAACTTGCAGATATTCCCAATGATTATGTGTTATATTTGTATATGTGTCCTTTTTCCACTTAGAATTCGATTTGTTCATGCTAGAGATCTTCTTTAAACATAAAGAGGCATAACACCTGGCAAATAATTTATCAGTTCCTTTTTTCAATAATGCACTTTGATCCTGGATAACCTTACTATAATCTTGTCTAATATTAATAAAGTAACTAGAGAGTTTCTTAAAACTACTCCTAATAGCATAGTATGTTAAAATATTTACAGAATTGGATACACATTTATTATTTAATTGTTGATATGAAGGAAATTTTCCCTCAAATATTTAAATCACTCCAAATATTCCACTTATTCTTTTGAAGTGACTTCAAAACTTGGTAGTTACCTGTTCCCCACAAGTAAGTGTTTGGATATATTTGTAAAGAGAACCAAGGTATATCCAATTTCCTATGATCACAGAAGACTTATGTAAAAATGAAGGCCATGTGGAGAAGGGGAACAATGTTAGATTTAAAGATTGATCTCTCAAATATAGCATTCTGAACAAAAAAGGAACCATTATCACAATCATTCAACATGGATTGGTATAAAAATTAATCCTCATCCATGATAAAGCACCATTGGTATATTATTGAAGAGACATGGGCTTCTCAATATGTCTGCAGGTTCAGACATCCTAACCCACCTCATTCTTGTGGTATCACTAAGATTTTCCATGTGATTCTGGGTTTCCCACCCTGCCATAAAAATTTGGAAAAAATACGTTTAAGTTTCTCAAACTTTGTTTTGCCGGGTTACCCAGGATATTTTGTAAAACATAAATATAATGTGGCATAGCCATCATTTTTATTGTATCAATCCTTACCCACAATGAAAGAGTGAGGTTCTGCCAATTACTTAACAAGCTTACAATTTTTTTTTTTGCATTATTAAAGTTTATTTTGACATTCCTTTGCATATCAGGGGACAAATAAATACCCACATAATTTATTGAGTCTTGTTTAGAGAAATAATTATTTAAATTGCTTTGTTCAAACTTTTTATGTCTAGATAATTTCAATATTACCGATTTATTTTTATTTAATTTGTAACCTGATATGTAAGAATAATCTCCAACAATTTGCAAAAAAGCTTCTAAAGAAGCATTCAGATTCTTTACTATTAACAAAATATCATTGGCGAATATGTTTACCTTCAAGTATTCCTGATCTAATTTAATCCCTTCTATTGTAGGATTATTTCTAATTACCTGTAAACATAGTTCTAATCCTAAAATGAAAATTGTAGGGGATGATGGACACCCTTGTCTAACTCCATTAAATATATGGAAATCATTTTTAAATGTCTATTGACTTGGAATTTAACTACTGTAGTCCTGTACAGTTGTTTTATTAAGAGTATAATTTTTTGGGGGAACTTAAATGCTTCTAAAGTATCAAATATGTAATTTCGATTTATTAGATCAAATGCTTTACTAGCATTAACTGCAATGGCATAATAAGAATCTGTTTTATATAGAGGTTTAGTGTTTATTAGTTGAATTACTGCCTGAATTCTTTTATTTGCTTGTGAAATAATTCTCCCTTTTTCAAAACCATAGTGATTTTTATGAATAATAGATGTTATATATGGTTGAATTAAGTTATTAATCAATTTTGCTATGAGTTTCTAGTTTGAGTTTAAGATGGAAATAGGTCTATAACTACCTGGGGAGTATATAGGTTTATTGTCCTTCGATATTAAAATTACCTTAGCTAAGTTCATTGATTCCGGTAATGTATTATTTGGGTCTAATAATTCCTCCAACCATCCTACTAATCCATGGTACTAACTCTTCTCCAAATATCTGATAAAACTCGTTGGTTAATCCATCTAACCCGAGAGATTTATTTTTCAGTAATAATTTTATTGTTTGTAGAATATCAGTTAATACAATTGGGGAGAAAGGTATGTAGTCTCCAGGGAGTTTAGCCATGGAGAAAAACTCTGATACCAATTTCGAGTCTGGAACAAAATAAATTGTTTTATAATAATTACATATTACTTCTGCTATATCTACATATGATTATTTTATATTGCCTATGGGATCCTTCATAGACGTTATAATTTTTTTGCTTTTCTTTCCTTAATAAATTTGAAAGTAATTTACCTGATTTATTCATATTATAATATCTAGTCTTCTTAGTAGCATAATGTAACTTTTTATTTTCTTGATGTATTAAGTTGAGTTTTTTTGTTTGATACAAAAAAACAATCATTTTTATGTTGCTTGTATGCATGTACAAGAAACATAGTGCCATCATCGGAGTTTTTGGAGGTGTGATACCCATCTTCCAATTCAGTCAGTGTGTTTGCAGGCACGTCCCCAGTTCCCTAATCACTGCTGCAGCTGTCTATGACAGCAATTGAAAATGCAGTGGTCATACAGTTGAAAAGGAGAGCTCCGCTACAGTGAGCAGAGCTCTCCCCCCCACATGCAAGTACGCATACTGCGTGCTGATGTGCTCTCTCCCCAGCCTCCCCACGCACACACTGTATGGCTGATGGGGGTGCCCAATCCCCCATCGGCTACATGCCCCCCCATAAAAGCTATCTAGGTGCCATGCTGGGAGTCTACCCCAGTGTGGCAAAAACTGTTATAGCCGACGGGGGTGCCAATCCCCCACCAGCTCCACAGCTGCATGCCCCCCCAAAAAGCTTTCCAGGTACTGCACTGGGAGCCCACCCCAGTGTGGCAAAGCTTGTTATGGCCGATGGGGATGCCCAATCCCTTGTCGGCTCCAGCCCCCCAAACAGCCTTTCCAGCTGCCACGCTGGGAGCTCACTCCAGCGTGGCAAACGTCCTGCGTAGTCTTAATAAAAAGGTCCCTCGTAGTCTCCCTGTCCCCACAACCCGCACCCACCCACCCTGCCTCCCACCCTCCACCCCATACTTACCTCCAGAGCTCGGTGTGATGATCTTCGGAGGACCGGGAACACTTCTGCACTCTTCAAAGCCGACCGCGAACTGAGGAAATGCCGGTAAGTTGTATAATGGAATAAATAGGGTTTTTTCAACTTTGTTGCATATCTCAGCCATTTCTGGGAATTTTGAGCCCAAATTTTCAACATGGGTTTTTTAGGTCCCCTCCTTATGAATTCTTGCACTGTTATGGCGTTAATCAGGCCCGAAGGGTGATTTCCCAGTCACTGCATGAAATCACCTTTCAGGACCAATTAATGAAATGACACTGCCAGTGTTCATAAGGTGGGCTCTCAAAAAGTCTATGTTGAAAATTTGGTGACAAAATTCCTAAAAATGACTGTTTTATGAGCGTGCGTTGTGCAGTTCCTATGCACGCTCGTAAGTTCGCGAATTTTCAATATTTCCACTCCAGGTTTTCAACATTACCATTTTACCACACCTCCTTTTGAGCAGTACAGCTGTCATATTTCACATCTCACCCAAAACGTGTTTCTGCCCATGTAGCGCACAATGGCGCAGTCAGTGTGCGAAATCAATGTATGGGACACATTAAGAAAATCACAGTGACACTGTTCATGAGCAGAGGTCTTAAAATGGCTATGTTGAAAATGTGGTGAAAAAATTCCTAAAAATGACTGTTTTACGAGCGTGCATTGTGCAGTTCCTACGTACACTCGTAAGTTCGCGAATTTTCAATATTTTCACTCCAGATTTTCAACATTGCCATTTTACCACACCTCCTTATGAGCAGTGCAACTGTCACTTTTCACATCTTGCCCAAAACATGTTTCCACCCACGTAGTGCACAATGGCGCAGTCAGTGTGCGAAATCAATGACTGGGACACATTAAGAAAATTACAGTGACACTGTTCATGAGCAGAGGTCTTAAAATGGTTATGTTGAAAATTTGGTGAAAAAAATTCCTAAAAATGACTGTTTTACAAGTGTGGTTGCGCAGTTCCTACACACGCTCGTAAGTTCGCAAATTTTTAATATTTGCACTCCAGATTTTCAACATTGCCATTTTACCACACCTCCTTATGAGCAGCTGTCATTTTTCACATGTCACCCAAAATGTGTTTCTGTGCATGTAGTGCACAATGGCACAGTCAGTGTGCGCAATCAATGTTTGGGACAGATTAAGAAAATCACAGTGACACTGTTCATGAGCAGAGGTCTTAAAATGGCTATGTTGAAAATTTGGTGAAAAAATTCCCTTCAGCCATTCTGCAATGTTACTAATGAAGACCCTGCAGCACCCCACTGGTCACCCCTCTCCCTAGATTGCACCCCATTTACCACCACTCTCTGCATCCTGTCTGTTAGCCAGTTTATAACCCAGTTTACCACCCTTTCCCCCATGCCCAGCCTACCCAGCTAGTTTATCAGCTTCCTATGTGGGATGGTGTCAAAGGCTTTGCTGAAATCAAGGTAAGCATTGTCCACTGTCCCACCCTGATTCACTTCCTTTGTCACCCAGTCAAAGAAATCATCCAGATTTGTCTGACATGATGTCCCCACTGTGAATCCATGTTGTCTATGGTCCTGGACTCCGATGGCTTCCGGATGCCCCACTATCCTTTCTTTAAGCAATGCCTCCATGATCTTCCTCACTACTGAGGTGAGACTGAATGGCCTATTGTTCCCTGCCTCGTCCCTGCTGCTGCATTTGTGTAGAGGGACCACATGTGCCCTCCTCCAATTCAATCATGTTGAATGACTCAGTGAACATGGCTGCCAGAGGTACTGCTATCTCCCTTCACAGTTCTCTTAATATCCTTCGGTGTATGCCATCTGGTTCCATCACTTTGTTCACCTTCAATTTAGTGAGCTCCTGCAGGATCCTTTTCCCTTTGAATGAACTATTGTCTACCTCTTCACCCCCTTGGCAACTGCTGTACTGCTGTGGCCCTTGCCCCTCACACTCTTCTGTGAATACTGAGTGGAAAGACACAGTGGATGACTTGGGAGGAAGGCATGGAACTATAATTTCCAAATACCTAAACAGCACATACAAGCAAACAACATTCAGCATTGACAAATGCTTGTTATATCTATCATAATCTAATAAAATAAGCTTATCTAATTCTTTACATTTATTGTCCACCTCTCTTTCATTTTTATTCCTAATTTGGCCTATTTTAATCTGGTAAGAACTTATTATTGCTCTTAAATATGCCTTGAAGGGATCCCATAGTTTAAGAATTGTTGTTTGACCCATGAAGTTATAGAACCAATATTCTTTTATTGATTCATACTGAATACTGTGTCCAGTTCTGGAGACCCCATCTCCGCAAGGACATAGACAGGATAGAGGCAGTCCAGAGGAGGGCAACTAAAATGGTGCAGGGTCTGCAAGAGAAGCCGTATGAGGAGAGACTAAAGGAGCTTAATATGTATACCCTTGAGGAAAGAAGGGAGAGGGGGGACATGACAGAAACTTTCAAGTACCTCAAGGAATCAACAAAGTCCAAGAGGGTAGCATCTTTCAGAAAAAGACTTTCAAGAACAAGGGACACAATTTAAAGATAGAAGGAGGGCGGTTCAGGGCAATGAGGAAGTATTATTTCACAGAGAGGGTAGTGGATGCATGGAACAGCCTTTCTGAGGAAGTTGTGGAGTCTAAAACTGTGGGAGAATTCAAGAATGCATGGGACAGACATAAGGCAATTCTTGTGGGGGGCAGGAAGATATAGGCTGTTGGTTAAATAGGATCTGCGGCCTATCCTGTAGGTAGGGAAATGGGCAGACTAGATGGGCCTAGCGGTCCTTATCTGCCATCAAAGTCTATGTTTCTATGATTCTTTTATAAGTTCCCTAAACTCTTTGTCTTTTAAAAAATCATTATTAAATGTCCAGTTTAGAAGTCTTTGTCAGCATTTATTTTCTATTAAGATTTCCATAAAGATCAATGCATGATCTGATATAAATATTGACTCAATATCAACTTTGGTAATATTAGAAACCAGATTTTTTGATACCAAAAAGAAGTCTATTCTTGAAAATGTTTTTTTTTATCAAAGTGAGTATAACCAATTTCCTGTGGATGAATTGACCTCCATATTATCTGCTAATTGTTCTTGATTGTTAAAAGACAAATAGAATAATGGATAGCTTACTGTGCATTACAAGGGAATAATTCCATCGAGAGGTTCTGGGGATGTAGGAACCTTGAGAGCTAAGCTCGAGAGGTTCTCACGTCCCCAGAACCTCGAGATGGAATTATTCCCTGTAACGACAGCAAGCCATAATGCTATTTTTTTAATATATGGATGCGATTTTATTTATTTGTTTATTTTTATGACTGGCAGGTGGCGCTTCAGTGAAGGACTCTCTGTCCTGGCCAACCACCGAGCTATCTTGCTGCTGCTCTCAGCCCACCCCACCCGCCTTCATCTTGCCGTATGACAAGAACCGGTAGGCAGTCCTACCTTTTCCTTTTGTTGGGCTCCACTCTGCATTCCATTTTGTGTATGAGAAAGAAAAAAAACGCAGAAGAAATGTGCAGAGGCAGTATGGTCTCGCTAAATGAGAGAGCGAGCAGCCATGTTTTTAAAATTGTTCTGCCTGCCCACACACCAAAAGCGGCTAATCAGGAGGCACACTTAGGATGACGTGGGGAGCAGGAGGCATCTTTGTGGGTGCTTGCGCTGTTTGGTAGTTGTGATAATACTATCGTTCAGGAGTGGAACGATAGTATTATCACATTTGAACGATGGTATTATCATTGTCTAACAGTGGTATTACCATTGAGGGATCGATGTTATTACCGGAGTTTTTTTGAATGCTTTTCAATAGTATTAAATTCAAGATCCATATATTAAAATAGTTTATTAGAAATCACAATATTACTTGATGTAGATACTGTAATTTTATCCAACCTAGGAATATTTAATACATTGAAATCTCCCGCCAAGACAATATCTGAGGCCTGTAAATATTGTAAGCCTTTTGATATTGTTGCTAGAAAAGCATCATAATGATCAAATGGGGCATATAATGACCCTAACACAATCATATTATTATTCACTTGAATCTTAATCATTATTATTGTGCCTTCATTATCACTAAATTGATCAATTAGGTCAAAATGAAGATCTTTTCTGATCAAAATTGCAACCCTTCTACTCTTCTTCGTACCTGAGCTAAAAAATGTATATGGAATCCATCTCCTTTTGAATTTAAGTATTTCTTGTTCCAGTAAGTGAGTTTCCTGGATGAACATAACCTGAGCTTCCTGATTTTTAAAGTAAGTTAACAATCTGGACCTTTTAATTGGAGAATTAATTCCATTGACGTTCAGGGAAACCATTTTCATTTTTTCTTTCTGTTGAAATATTTATATGACAATGATCAGAAATCAAGAACGGGAAGACCATAAAACAAATTTCTAAATACAAGACACACCTAACTCTCTTCAAATTGACTGACAAAAGTTGGCTCACATTCGTGAAGTAATAATCCCTACTATTAACTAAATGCCCCAATCTGACAGATACAAACATTTCATTCCCTTTAACATATACTTTGACTTCCAGCCACCAGGTACCTGCGAGAAAAGGTTTTAATAATAGGTGATACATTATAATCCTAGTAAACTGTGAAGGAAAAAAGCCTTGCGGCACTAATGAGAACATCCCAGTGAACATGAGAATCACTGCAATCAAAACCCCCCATCAGCTTCCAGGCTTAATCAAAGATTTTAGCCAGTTTTGTTTTTAAATCCTGAATCTCAACTTCAACAGAGTCATAAGTATGGTGAATACCATTAATTACAACTCTCATCTTCGCTGAAAAAAACATTGAGGTTTTAATTCCTAGCAGCCATAATTTATTTCTAACCCATCCATATTTTTCCCTGGCTTGGACAAGTTCCAGTGGAAAATCATTATAAATTGATACTGAAGCACCCAGCACCTTTAAACACTTTTTTAAATAAACAGCTGCCATTAACATTTCTTTATCTTTCGTCTTCATAAATTTAATTATAATTGGTTTGGGATGAGCAGAGTCATTAGGTTTCTGGCGCAGCCCTCTATGGATGCAGTCTATATCAAATGTTAAGTTGCTCGGGTCAATATCTAAGTAAGCTGATGCAATTTGATTAAAGGATTCAATCATGGTCTTATCATTGTCCCAGGCCTCAGGAACACCAATTTATCTTATTTTTTTTCTTCATGCACATGTCTCATGATCTAAAAGGTTTTCTTTCATAACATTTGCTTTTTCTAGTTCAAGTACTTTCACCATCATTGTTGAGTTCTCACTTTGTATATATTCTAGTGTTGCTTTTATTTGCACCAAATCATGTTTCATTTCTATGTTCTCTTTTATCAACTTCTGGGTCTCAGTAAAGTATTTTTCTAAATTAGCTTGTTGTGAAAGTAAAAGCGCCATCTGTTGTGTTAACTGATTCATCTGTTGAAAAAGATTTTTAGCCCATTCTGGCATTTTTTCCAACTTCCCATCCCCAGTGTTATTTTCTGAACATAAGTTTTCTACAGTATTTCTTTCTTTTTTGAACAAAATCAGGTCCACTACCTTCCATTTCTTGCATCTGTCGCTGACCGTATATATCTTTTTTTTTAACAAATGAGCAGATGTATTGGTATCATTTAATTGATCAATTGAACTTTTTGTAGTTATAGGTACTGGAGAACAATAAGAATTTGAAATTCTTACCTCCTTGGATGTTATAGGGTCTCCATAACTTTGTTCCTGCTTTCTCCTTTTCTTCACCAGTACTGCCATGTGCTCCATCTAAAGATCTTTGTTATGGAAATGTCACATTTTTTTGTAAAGTACCTTTCTGCTGATCAATATTTAAATTTTCTTTTAGAAGTTGGCTTGGGCTTGCTGAGTCAGGAGGTATACCAACACACTCCTCTTGTGTTTTATACTGGACCTCTTCGAGAGTACTTTCATCTGACTCACTCAGCTCCTCCATGCCTGTTTTAACCGTTGTTGTTTTATTTTGAAGGAAGCATGGAAAAAGCCCCAGTCTCATAGCACTGGTGGAAGAAACTGGCATCTCATGAACATCTTTGAGGCTTTTTGATTTTACTGCCACAGATCCTGATTTTTTAGACTTCGTAGATGAACAGGTACTGTAGGTTTACCTGATTTTGTTTTCACATTAGCCAGTGAAGGTTTCCCTTCTTTCCTAGGCATCATTATTCCAAAATCCAGAAATAGATCTGTGTTCTTTATATTTAGCTCATCCTCTAATGTTTCTGGGGAGGAATTATTATTCATACCTTGTCATCGAAAGAAGGATTTTAAATGCCTTGATGCGGGTAGTTCTGGAGGGGTTCTGCAGTGCATCACACTCACAACATTTTAAATTGAAGCGCCATGATGTTCCTCCTCCTCCATGGGTGGTTCCCCTTTGCTCATGGAACAGCCTTCCTGAGGAGGTTGTGGAGTGAAAAATAGTGGGGGAATTCAAGAATGCATGTAACAGACATAAGGCAATTCTAGTGGGGGATAGGAGGAAGTAGGCTGTTGGTTAACTAGGATCTGCAGCTTATCCATTAGGTTGGGAAAAGGGCAGACTGGGTGGGCCAAGTGGTCCTTATCTGCTGTCAAATTCTATGTGTCTATGTAATTGAGACCATTACCCTTGGCATAGCCATGGGCCCGCACAGCCATAGGCAGCCCTGGATGTCGTGCAAGCCCACAAACAAGTCCTGCGGACAAGGGGTCCATGGAGGACAGTGCTCCACAGCAGTGTCCTGCACATGGTGGAGGGCATATCAGCATGGGCATAGTGGCAGGTAAACACCTTGCCCAGGACCCCTGAGCTTCACCATCCTGGTTGGCACCAACCTAGGTGGCACAGAATACCCATGCAGCACTGCAAGGTGTTCTGATCATTAAATAATTATACCTTGAGAAAGCACTCCATGAAAAACTGTTAACTTTGCTTGGTCCATCTGCTATTTCTAAGTAATCAGTGCACTTTTGGGCACCTTGCAATTAAAAGTATGTTTTAATTCTAAGTACTGTTCAGTACTAGTTTTATTACCTAGCTAGTGATGAGGTTGTGTGCCACAACTCTTTTGGCTGAGTTTGTTTTGCAGTAACCCTGGGACACACACATCCGCATGTGTATTGTTCTACACATCCACCCATGTGCTGGGTGACTGTATTACTGCTGGCCTATCCCCCACTGTGTTGTGTGCTCTCATGACCTTTGACCCTAACAACCCATGTGCCAGGTGCACTTTACCTTTGTAGGCCTTATGCCCCCTGTGCTGTTTGCTCTTATATCCTTTGACCCTTGAAGCAAGAGGAAAAAAAGACCACTATGGTTCTCAAGTGAAGTGGCTGGGAAGGTAAGAGCAAAATGGATGGCATTCAGGAGATACAAAGAAACACAGAGGAAGGAGGGTAGGGAGGTGTATCTGGAAAAGCAGATGGAGGCAGGGAAAGCAGTCAGGAGTGCAGAGGCACAAATAGAGGAAAAAATGGCCCAGGTAGTAATAAAAGGGGATAAGACATTTATCGGGTATGTCATTCAAAGGAGAAAGACCAGGGGTGGGTTGTAAGGCTAAAAAGTGAAGGAGGTGAGTGTGCAGAAGGGGACCTGGAAAAAGCAGTAATCCTGAACAAATATTTTTGTTTGGTATTCACAGTAGAAGGGGAAGTTGAGGGACCACAGGTGGTGTCAGGTGAAAATAGCGAGAGTGTAACAGCAAGGGATTAACATTGCCGGGGAGAAGAATGGCATAGGACAGTGCTGGTCATTTGGGTGCTGCCTCTGGCTTGTGCTACTATCCCTGTGATTTGTGCAATGTGGAGTCTGTTTATATTTTAGTTGTAGGGTGCAGGTGGTGAAGCTTCCCCATGTGAGAGGTGCAGGGGGTGAACCCACCTGCATTACATGTGGTAGCCTATGTAGCTGTTTTTACTTCTCACTTTCTTGCCCACACTTTTGTGGTTTGCACTGTTGTGCACTCACTTTTATCACCTAGTACCACCACAGATAAGAGACATGGACATCAATGGAAGGGAGGTGGACACCAGTCCATTTAAGGAGGAGAAACTCCTAAAGGAACTCACAAAACTGAAAGTAGATAAGGCAATGGGGCCAGATGGGATACATCCAAGAATATTAAAGGAGCTTAGAGTGTTGCGGGCAACATCATTGATGGCCCTGTTCAACAAACCACTGGAAACGAGAGTGATTCCGGAAGACTGGAGAAGGGCAGACGTAGTCCCTCTTCACAAAAGTGGGAGCAGGGAGGAGGCTGGCAACTACAGGCCAGTCAGCCAGACATTGGTGGTGTGGAAATTATTGGAATCACTGCTAAAGGAAAGGACTGTGGTATATCTTGAATCTAGTGGATCACAGGACCTGAAGCAGCATGGATTCACAGTGGGAAGGTCATGTCAAACAAATCTGATAGATTTCTTTGAATGGGTGACCAAGGAATTAGAACAGGGAGGAGCAGGGGATGTGGCCTACCTGGATTTCAGCAAAGCCTTCAACACCGTTCCATATATGAGGCTTGTAAACAAGTTGGGCAGCCTGGGAGTGGGTCAGAAGGTGGCAAACTGGGTTAGAAATTGGTTGAGGGATAGAACACAGAGGAAAGTGGTAAGTAGAGTTCAATCCAAGGAAATGAGGGTGACCAGCGGGGTGCCATGAGGATCAGTGCTGCGGCTGGTCCTCTTTAATGTCTTCATAAGTGACATTGCAGAGGATCTGGAAGGGAAGGTATATTTCTTTCCAGATGACACTAAGATCTGCAACAGGGCTGACACTCCAGAGGAGGTGGAAAAATGAGGAGGGGCCTAAGTAAGCTTGAGGAGTGGTCAAGAGTGTGATAACTAAGATTTAATGCAAAGAAGTGAAAAATCATGCATTTAGGCCACATAAACCCAGGGGAAGAGTACATGATGGTGGAGGGGTGGCCACCAAACAGGAAAGGGACTTGGGTAATCATATCTGATGACCTAAAGGTGGCCAAACAATGAGACAAAACTGTGGGGAGAGCCAGTTGGATGCTGGGGTGCATAGGGAGAGGTATTACCAACAGAACAAAGGAGGTGGTGATTCCACTGTGCAGATAATTGGTGAGGCTTCATCTGGAGTACTGTGTCCAGTTCTGGAGGCTGCATCTCCAGAAGGACATAGACTGAGTACAGGCAGTTCAGAAAAGGACAACAAATAATGGTGCTGGGTCTGCATCAAAAGTCACATGAGGAGAGACTAGTGGACCTCAATATGTATACCCTGGAAGACAGGAGAGACAGGGGGTATGATACAGACTTTCAAAAACATCAACGGCATAGATAAGGTACAAGAGAGTAGCATCTTTCAGAAAAAAAGATGTTCAAGACCAAGGGCTCATGATGTGAAGCTGGAGTGGGGTATTCTCAGAAGCAACATGTGGAACTATTGCTTTACAGAAAGAGTGGTGGATGCATGGAACAGCCTTCCAGGGGAGGTGATGGGGGGAAAAAATGGTAGGAGAATTCAAGAATACATTGGATAGGCATAGGGGAATCCTAGTAATACAAAAGAGAGGGTAAAGCCGGAGATCAAGTAGGGTCTAAGATATTGCAGTAGCTAAGGAAAATGGGCAGACTAGGTAGGCTAAGCAGTCCTTATCTGCCCCTAATTTCTATGATTCTATGTTTTTATGACCCTGCCCCCAATGTGCAGGACCGGGTGTACTTTACTGTTGTTGGCTCTTTCCCTCCTCATGCTGTGTGTTCTCATGTGCTTTGTCCCTCCCCACATATGCAGGTGGTAATTTATTTTTACTGGGCCTATGCTTCCATGTGCTCCTTTGTTCTATTGCTATGTATCTTTTCCCTACCTTTTGAGTTAAAATGAAGCTACTGATACACAAAAGTCTCAAGGTCAGAAGTCTCCTGACCCCCACACTCCACAGCCTGAAGACCCTGTGGCACCCCCACCTCTTGTGGTACCACCACCACAGGCTTAAGCCACTCATCAATCTCAGTCAGGAGCAATTCTAACATTTTTTGACCTGTATCGGTGATTTAGTCACACTCGTCACTGTCAGTGTGACATGTTGGCAAATATTCAGAGGGTTGCTACCACTGCAATTAGGCTTAGTACAGTTTTGTCCCTCCGCCAGAACTGAATACTACCCCAGTTACCTGTGCCCAGTGTGCTGTAATACACAGAAAGGAGTTACCAGCTGTTTGGTCAGAGGTCCATATATGCATACTGGGGATTGGTATGCCCCCCGTATGGTGACACCAACACAGTGAACTACGCTCCTGTCAGCAAAATCAACACTTTGCTGACGGGTCGCAGTGTTGGTGTGCCCGAGACCGGGGCATGCTGTCTCCCGATCCGCACCCCTGCCCTGGGTTAACTCTGACTGGAGTTAACAATCCTTTAGTTGGGGGTTCTGAGTGCAGAGCCCCCTGCATGGGGAATTCATAGAAAAACAGGACAAGGAGTTTGCAAGGAATCATGCTGACCATGATCTGCAGTCAACATGATTCCTGTTGCTGTAACACCAGTAGACATTAGAGCTGTCAAACCAGCATGGTAGAGATGTGGGGATCTAGTATCGAGATCAGGCTCAGTGCCACCACACCACCAGTTCAGTTCATTTTTATTGTTTGATCTTATAAAAGAGATCATTACAGGCCACCCTGGTGGTGCTGAGGGCTAAGGCTCTGGATACCTTACCTCACGCTATGCTGGTGACCCATGTTTGAGAATGAGCATGGGCCACTGGGGGTTGGCAGGGTTGGAGAAGGATTGAGGATCCAAAGGACTGCTCTCCCTCTCTGGGGAGGGGGGACGCTAGTGGTTGGCACTTGACTGGCCCCTAGCAGAACCAGGGGGGCAGTAAGCCAAAGCTGCAGAAGAGGGGCTCAGATGGGGCAGATGCCTGGTGAAGTGCATGCTGATGCATGCATGCTCCCTCCGCTGTTGTCATTGCACACCCCTCTCCACAGGGGAGAAAATGGAAAAGCAGGAGTCCTCACCATGGATGACAATTGTCCCGCTTGCAGCGCTGCCAGGAGGGCATCTCCCCCCAAACTGGATCTTTTCTGGTGGGTTGAGGGTCTCCCCAGGCCCCACCATGAGGGGTAAGTCCTGGGGGCTGAAGAGGAGGGGGCATCATACCTGGTCAGGGTGGAGGGGATGTCAGATGGCAGGGCGGGGACTTCAGAGGCAACACCAAAAAAAGAGAGGAGAGATCATTACTATCATAAAACAGAAAAAAAGAAGAAAAATGGTAAAAGAAATGTAAAAACATTATTAATCCAAGTACATTAAAATGCAGTGTTATATTGAGAATACATTGCAGTATGTATGTGTGTTTGAATAAAATATTTAACATCTGTCAGTATTTTGTAATTGCTCTAGTAATCCTTTTCCTTATTTTATGGATTGTCACCAAAACATTGTCTGTTCTCTTGATGATATAATCATGTTCTACTGTTAATAATACATTTAAAACAGTAATCTCATCACAGCCATGTAAGGACATAAAAATAGCCCACCATTTTGTTCTTGTGGTTTTGTACCAGGGGCATCTAAAAAAGACATGTTATAAATTTTTAATTTCTCCACCAGCACAGTAACATAAAACATGAGCTGAAGCTTTAAGTCTATTCAGTCTTGCAGATAATACATTAGACTCATTGAATTCTAGTCTGTATGTAGCATAGATCTTATGGTGCAGTGGGCTCTATAGAATATCTAAGTAATATTATAATAAATGGTTGCAGTCATTATTGTTGTACCATATCACATATCTGGAGCATATAATCTGCTCCAGGCCATTTAATTTGTATTTTTCAACTAGCAATTTTTTTATGTGTATTTTATATTGATCTGCCATGGCTGTGTTCCTTTCAACAAGGCTGAATAGATTCAACAAACCTACTGATTCCAGTATTTCTAAGACTTCCTGCACCTATTGTGCTCCCAATGCAGTTTTTCTTCCAAGCATTTCCTAGTCAACCTATCAGATGATAGTTTACTAGACCTTATCACAAAATTGACCAGTCGTGATTCAGCCATTGCTCGTAATTTAGCAAGACCTACCTCTGCCCTTACAAAACAAGAAGGGGTAGTTTTCTGGAATGCCAGGGCTGTCCTTAGCATTTGGATAACCATTTTTTTTCAAGGGTTCAATGTATTTGTGATCCCACAGTTCCACCCCATATAAAATGTGAGAATTATACTTAGCCTCTATGGCCCTCATCAGTGGTATGATGGAGCCCCCCCCCCCCATATCCCCATATCTAACATCAAACCAGAGTAGCGTTATAAACATTTTATAGCAGTGAATTGCAATGGGGTTTCCAGGATAGCCTCTGTGTAAGTACAAGTCCCAAATAGGGATAGTCCAATGTGACTTCCATAGGAGAAGAATCAATATAGCATTTAAACAAAGAATATTTAACACCAAAAATCATAATTTTTTGATTTTTGCATATTAATTTTCAAAGATATATCTTTGGCAGAATCCTGTAAAATATTTAGTTTTTTTTTGTTATCCAGATTGAGATAAGGAAAGCAGGAACACATTGTTTGTGTAAACTAAGGCTGGACATCTAATTGGACCTATTTTTTGAAATCAGTTTGTGTTTCACCAAGATTAAGTAGTAATGTATTTATTTATATTGCAAATAGTGTTGGAGCGAGAATACACCCCTGTCTCACACCCACATGTTAACAAATTTTCTGATAAATTGTTTTCAAAATTCAGTCTGACTTGTGCCCAAGGTTGTGAGTATAGTAGCCAAATGATGTTTATTAGAATTGAAGAACTACCCCAAGAAAACATTGAATCTCAAAGCTTGTCTCTGTTAATTGTATCAAAAAGCTGATGTGAAGTCTATATATGCTACATATGTTTATTGCTGGCGTAGCTGCACATACTTTTCATATAAGTGGTGGAGTATGAAACAGTTTTCCATTGTTGAAAATTGCTCTCAAAATCCTGCCTGCAACAGGGAAAGATCACCCAGCCTCAGATAAAAGTCTACTCAGTATAATTCTAGAGCAGGGGTTCTCAAATGGTGAGGCCAGCCTCCCTGGGGAGGCCCCAACCTGTTCCAGGGGAGGCTCAAACAAGTCTTGAAAAAAGTATTATATTTCAATTTTAAACTTTATAGATTTTATGTGAAGAGACGAGGCAAACTGAAAGAGGATAATAGTAGGTGAATTTATGTATTTATTCACCAAGTCGGTGACCAGGGAAGGTACTGTACACTGAGCCATGGCTTATTTCAGGTGTACCCAGGGAAGGGTAGTGAGAGAATACAATTCAAAATGTAACTGTGAAACACTCAAGCAATACAAAATGAATAAAAGTGCAAACAAATTACGAACAATAGACTAACAATGCGAGGAACAAGTGATCAATTAGACTGGCAGCAGAGCTGTCCAAATACTATACAAGAGTTAACCATACGGGTACTAGGAATAAGAGCAGGAGTGAGCAAAATGATCCCTGAAAAGTTGCTTAAGAGCAGGGTGAGAGGCAGAGGTCAGCAGGAAGGTTATTCCAGTTAGAGGGGAAACAGAAAAAGCAGTCTGACCCATGAAGGTATGGCAGTAAGGGGTAACAATGGTTCAAGAGTCAAAATATTGGAGCAAGTAGGTTATCCTGTTTGGGGGGTTACAATAAGCTTAATAACATGAGAGCCAGCTATGCAAAGAGGTTTCAATTTATTCCTGATGTACTGTGAAAAGTAGGCTATTTTCTATGGGGAGGCCCAAACATATTTCAGTATTTTGGGGGAGGCTCAAGATCTTTTCCATGGCTTAGGGGAGGCTCACTATGACAAAGTTTGAGAACTGTTGTTCTAGAGAATGTTTTTTCTATAACATCTGTTAGGCTCATGGGCCTATAATTATTATGAACATTCCTGTCCTCTTTCTTATATATTGGTGTGATTAGTTCCCCTCTCCAAGAATGGGGAATATAATTTTCCCAAATGCGCATATTAAAAACTGCATTAAAATGTTTGCCCGCTCTTGGTCCATACACTAATAGACCTCTCCAGAGATCTTGTCAGGGCCCGGTGCCTTGTTCAATTTTAGATGTTGAACTGATACTATAACTTCATGCTGAGAAATGAAAGAACAGTTTGATCTTATAAAGGCCAGTTCAGAGGGAGGCCAGCACTTTGACTTTAAGTGATCATACATAATATGTGTATAATAATTAACCCACATGTCTGCGGGGACATAGTTTTTAATTTTTTTTGACATGCACTTACACCCCTCTGCAACCAAAGACCAAAATAATTTTGTGTTCTTTATTGTAAATTGCAGCAACCCCCTTGGCAATGCATGAAATGCTTGTTTTTTTCTTTCTAAGAAAGGTTTTATATTCCTTTCTTGCATTTTTAATGTATCTACTTTAGTTATAAAGGCACCATTCCTATACATCTTAAGAATCTTAACAAACTTCTTTTTCCGCATTCTACATTCCTTACAAATCATCCACTACACAAAGGGGGTTATTTCCTAACTGTTCTTTCACAGTAGAGGTTCTCCTGGTTGGAATTAAAAAATTCTTGAAAAGCGTTATTCAGTGCTTCTGGCTTTGCTTTCTCTGCCCATTTAATGACATTAAACAGGAAAGTACTAATTTGTTCTTTAACGTGTTCTACGATTTCAGTCCACAATAGTCTTTTTTTATATCTAATTTCCATCTTCCCAAGATACATTTTATTTTTAATTAGCATGCTGTTAGTGGTTATTTTATGACCATAGAGGAGTAGTGGAAAATGGTCACTTTCAGTTCGTTCAGGTATAATTAACTTTTGCCAGAATTCTTTGGAGCCTTTCCAGAAAGTCATATCCAATACTGTTGAGCCTTTATTAGATACGAATGTTGGCAGACCTCCCTTATCTCCCTGCAGTCTACCATTCAATAGATAAATATCATTTTTTTAATTAAATTAATTAGAAGCTGTCCATCATAATTGATGTTAGCATCTTTTGAGGCTCATTTGTAGTTCTCTGCTAATGGGTAAAGTCAATGCATAAGTGTATTGTCTGCTAGTTCATCATGTAAGCCTGTCCTTGCATTGAAACCACTTACTATCAATAGGAAATCCTCTGGAAATTCCAGAGATATCAAGTACACTGCCTTCTCTAGCTTTAACCAAATCTTCTTAGTAAGGATGTTTAATTTTGTTGGTGGAATATAGCATGATATCAATATTATTGAATCCGAGGGGCCTTTTATCCTAATGGCTATAAAAAATCATCTTCAGATATTTTATATATATTCATGAAGGTCCCTATTTTAATGTGTATTATACAGTAAGTCTGCAGGACATCCTGCCAAATTTAGCCTCCTTTTTTCCTGGTCGATGAAAATTATGGTAACCATTAAGATTTATATCATCAGTTTTTCATGCCATGATTTATGTATGCGTATGATTGCAAACTTTTTGATAAAAGCTAATGAGTCAGTATTGTATTTTATTATTTATATTTGGCAATGTTCCAAAAAATCAGGGAAATTTTATGTTCCGGGGGTCTTGTTTTGTATCTTAGAAACCATTTTCCCTGACTATCTGGCTCCTTAGCATCTAATACTTCACTACAGGAGTGGAGTCAATTATCAAGGCCAGTTAGTATTTGAAATCTATTCTGAATTAAAAAGAACTGCAAGTATTTTGTGGAGCATGAAATTGTGTTTCCTGGTTTCTTTGGGGTAACTGTTGTTTTAGGTCTCCCTCATCTTTCTTTTGCAGATTGTCCTTTGTAAATGCTTTATCATGACAATGATCTGTGACAGTGTCATATCTAATATATATATATATATATATATATATATATATATATATATATATATATATATATACCCATTTGACCCAAACCAATAGTACTATTCAAAATTCTAGGTGCAATTACTGCATTTTTATATAAAATGTCTACTTGATTATCCCCTCTTAAGCGTTTGTGTTGATAAACAACTTGAATGCCATTTCCACCTAACCTAATACTTAATATATTGCTAAAAAAGAATTACAAATGGTCTTAGTCAATTTTCTATCTATCTCCTTAAAGATTTTGAGAAATCCAAGCACAGTCAGCGTGCCCGGATCATATAGGTTTTCCTGAGTAAAGGAACCTAAATTCTACTTATTCTTCTCTACCAGTTCTAGCTGTAAATTCCATTTGTCCAGCATTGTTCCATTTCTCCAAATATAATTTGTGACTCTCCTGTGTGTACAATAAATTATCACACATTCAGCATAGCCATGATTATTCATGCTATGCACTTCCTTGATGTCATTTTCATCAATTTATAATTCCAATGTTTCTTTAAAAAGCTGGACTACTCTACTCCTAAGTGATGTTACTGCCTCCTCTTGCTCTTTTCTGAGGCCATATATTCTAAGGTGAAAATCAATTTCTAATGATGTATTACCCAAGATGATAAAGTTTTCCCCATCCATAAGTGGGCTAGGCTGAGGAGCACCAATATTATCTAATTGAATAGTTTCTTTTACCTCTGGCTCTCCCCATGAGTACTAACATTTATTTGTTACATTTTTAGAGCTAAGATTCTGTCTTGTATTTTCCCCAACTTCTTGGTGTCCTACTTCTATTTTTTTCCTCCAGTGCAATTCTATTTATTGTTAGCTTTTTCTTCTTCCTCTTTTTCTTATTTCCATCCTTATCTGTTGTATTTCTTTGTTTCTTAAGTGGAGTATCTGGTATTACTATAGCAGAGAAATCTCGGCTGCTCCTTTTTGCAGATTCCTTCAGTTCTATGAAGGGAATAGAAGAAGATTCCTTAAGGGGATGTATAGAATTCAATGTTCTTAAAATATCATCCATTCGAGCACCATTGATGGCTATGTTTTCCATTAACATATTTTTTTCATATTTAATATACTTTATTAAAGTTTTCCAGATAACAAGAAGAAGAGAAACACCAAAAATGAACATACACACAGAATAAACACAACACTCAGATTAACATTCCCTATATGCCCCCCCCACACACACACACATACCTGGGCCCACCCCATCCCCTGACCGGAACACGAACAGATAAACTCACAAAATATAGTCATAAGAAATAGGGGCAATAATAAAGATTTCCACTAATAGGATAGAGGGTCCAGTTTGAAGAACCTCAACTCAAAAATATAAAATTAATTATAGTGATAAGAGGGCCTCAAAAGGCCCCCATTGATCCTGATACCTGTCAGATCTGTCTTGTTTCAAGGCAATATGCTTCTCCATAGACAAAGCTTGCAGAAGTTATTGATGCCAGTCTCTGTGAGATGGAATAGTTGTATCTAGCCAATGACGTAAGATTACTAATTTAGCAGTAATTGAGATTAGAGCTATATAGGCTTTACGGGGACCAAAACGTTCCTCTGGGAAATGCCCAACAAGACAAATCTGAGAAGTAAAAAAAGAGTCCAATCCTAAAAGAGGGTCAAAGGAGGTACAAATTGCAGTCCAAAATGGGACAGCCTTAGCACAATCCCAAAGGATGTGCTGAAGGGAACCCTCACCCTGACCACACTGAGAACAAACAGCTGAGGCTCTCTGGACCATCGTATATAACCTTTTTATTTTTTTTAATTTTTTTTGACCGGGTAGGGTGCACTAGCCATGGCAATGACTATTTTCAGGCACAACCTGGGAGATTACAGAGACAGTTACATTAGATACAAGAAATAGCAGTGTGGCCATTTAAACAATTCATAAATTCTACAACAGGAATTACAGTACAATCACGAGAAAACAAACAGGTACAATTTGAGCGCATAGCAATGAATAAAGAAGAATGTAATAATCAATACAAAACAAGACTGAATAACAGGTACAATCTGAATGCATAGTAATGTTAAAAGAAGATGTAATAAAGCAGTACAATAAACCATAAACAGGGCCTAAAAGCAAAACATTAATGGACAAAACTGGTAGGATAGTACAAAGAGGACTGTTGTACTATTATTGCCAGAGCAGGAGGGATATTGGAGGATGAGGAAGTAGAGAGGAGTAGGGATGTTAGTATGGGGAAAATGGTTAGGTGGCATAGGAAATTTTTGCGGGAACAGGAGAAGAGGACCAGACAAACAGAAAGGTAGGGCAGTAGGGTGGCAAGGGGTAAGTGTCAGGCACATTTGAAGAGGCAAGATTCTGATATAGGCAGTTTTGTGAGTGCAGAGGTTGGATCAAGCTGTTAGAGCTAGGGAGGTTTAAAACATGTGCAAGTGCAGGATTCAGCAAGATGGTTGCGAACCTGAGAGGAACGGAATACAAATTATGTAATATGTGGAACTGAGTGAGACAGTATCTATCTTGTTTAATATACTCATAAAGTCTCTTTCAAAGGGTTTGCCAGGCTTTAGGCTGCAACTGCAAATTCAGCGCATGTTGCCAGTAATAACAAATACCAACCGATCCAGTTGGATCGTGACTTGAAGGAGAATATACAACTTAGTGATGGGATGAGGTTGTTCTACTGTCACAAAAAAAATCAGATAAAGTAGAGTGGGATTGAACAGTCCAAGGGGACACTCCCAGGAAACTAATGAACACTCAAGAAAGCTGGAGGTGCTTGAAGAGATGATAAACTGAGATAGAAGAAGATTCTTGTAGCATAGCAGCCGGACATAATTTGCCCTCTTCAAGTAAAGCCTCAAGAGAGACACGGTGGAATTGTGGACAAAAATTGGTTGGTACAGTGCAATTAGCAATTCAGATATTAGGATTCCCCAAAACAAGCTGGGACAAGTCATTGCTCCAGTTAACTTGCATGTAAGTGCACAGCTGGATTAGAGCTTTGAGGGACCACATGAGAACAGATCTATGTAATGGTAGTTGTAAGTGAGAGGGTTTGAGATATAATAAGCTAGCAAGTTGAAGACCATGTTTTTTACACAACCGTGCCTTTATTGAAAGCCATACAAGCAGTAAACTGAATCTGAAGGGGGCAACAGGAGGGCAGCCGCATTGGAAAAGCTTACTGCAATGGAGGGCACAATAATAAAGAAAGAAGTTGGATAAACATAGGCCACCTGTCTCTTTAAAGAGTGTTAATTTAAAATAGACCCAACGGGCAGCCTTATTCTTCCAGATAAAGTCTGTGAGCAAGCTCTGAAGATGAATCAACCATGGTTAAGGGAGAAACAAACCAAGCATACCAATCAGGTAGAGAATCCGGGGTAGAATATTCATTTTGATAACATTAACCCTGCCCCAGAGAGAGAGAGAGAGAGAGACAAAGGGAGGGCCATCCACCTCTACAGGTCCTCTTTAATTACTTGTGAAAAGGGTGTGATATTCTCTTTCAACAAATCAGAAAGGGATCTGGTAATGCAAATGCCAAGGTAGGTAATGGCCTTAGGCTCCCAACACAAACCCAGATCCAGAATCTGTTGCCTGGAGATGTGGATGTTCAGGGGTAATACCTGGGTTTTTCCGGGTTAAGCTTGTATCCCGCTACTGCAGAAAACTGCTGTATTTCCCCCAAAGCAGCAGGAATTGACATCAGGGGAAATTGAACATGTAAAAGAAGATCATCCACGTAAGCAGACAATTTGTACATGGTATTAGCAATCGAAATCCCATGTATATCAGGGTTGTATTGGATTCAGTACAGGAGAGGTTCCAAGTACCAATTAAATAAGAAACAAGGGCATGGACACCCCTGTTGTGTGCCACAGTGAAACATCACTGGGGTTGATATAATTCCATTACATCTAATTCTGGCTGTAGGACTGCAGTATAGAATCTTAACCCAGGTACAAAAATTAGTAGAAAATCAAACTTCCAAATGGTTGCAATAAGAAAAGGCAAGGAACCCCTGTTGAAAGCCTTCTATGCATCTAGGGAGACCAGAGCTGCAGGGGTCCTGCTCTCCCCAGATGCAGAGAGACAAGATAAAGCAACTTTTACACATGGTCACTAGAATGTTGGTCCTGCATGAAACTGACCTGCATTGGAGATATTAGCCCTCTCACACCCGAAGCAGATGATTGGCAAGTACCTTGGGCAAGATTTTAAAATCAGAGTTAAGTAGGGAGATAGGACGATAGCTGCCTGGCAGCAGTTCGTTCTTCCCTGGCTTAGGTATAAGAGAGAGCCAAGCTTGAGTGAGAGAGGTCTCAGTGAGACCTGAGGAAAGCAGATGATTGAAGAGGCAGGTGAAGAAAGGGGTCAGAATGCCTATACAAGCAATATAAAAAATATTATGAAAACCATCTGGTCCGGTAGCTTTATCTTTCGGAAGGTGTTCAATAACTTGGTGGACTTCAAGTAGGATTATAGGAGCTTGTAAGAGTTCCTGTTGCTGGGTCAAAAGAGCAGGAAGGGAAGTTGGTTTATGCAGGCCTCGATCTACTCCAAAGAATCTGGGGGCAAGGGATCTTGACTGTAGAGGGAGCTCAAGTAAACATGGGAAGCCTCTGTGATGTCTCATGTGCGGGTGAGAACCCCAACCTCAGGTGTAGGTTGAAGACTTGATTTTACCTTTAGGGAGTCTGCATGCCTTAAACGGAGAGTGAGGAGTTTTCGGGCTCTTTCTCCAGACTCCAAGTAGCACACTTTGGTGTGCTGTAGGGCAAGGTCTGCCTTTTCGGCCAGTAAAGCATAATATTGTGCTCCAAAAGAATTCAAACAAGACCAGGTGTTAGCATCAGAGTGAGAGGAGAGGGAGTGTTCAAGCATACAGATCTGGGATAATAAATCTCCAACTATTTAACTAGGCACATCTTAGCCATAGTTGCTAACCTGATACACTCGCCTCTCACCACACATTTGGCTGCAGCACACACCACATACATGGTCTCAACAGAACCCTCATTTTCCTGAAGAAAATTGTTATGATAAGTTTGAATAGTCACCAGGGAATCCGGGTCTTTAAAAAGGAAAGGATTAAGGCACCAAATTTCATCTGAGTCCTCTAGCCGCCAGGGAGTATGGTCCATTAGCACCAGGGAGTGGTTAGAAATAACTGTGGGCTGGATGGAGCAATCCAGGAGTTCTGATAGACTCTCTTTGCTGACCAAACAAAAATCAATCCGGGAGTAAGAAGAGTAGGGAAATAGAGTAAAATGTATATTGGTGCTTAATGAGATGTAATATGCACCAGGGGTCCACGAGTCCCAGAATGTCCATAAACTCTCTTAAACCCCATTGACCTGGGAAGAGACCCTTCCTACAACAACCCAATCAGTCCAAATCTGACTGAAGAACCAAATTCCAGTCGCCCGCCAGGAAAATGGGGAGGTGGGCATAAGGTTCCAAATGTGTTAGCAAGTCTGAAAAGAAATGGGGGGGTCTGAGTTTGGGCCATAAATAGAAACCAATAAAACTTCTGTGAAGCCCAGGCATCCATGTAAAAATAAAAAAAACACCCATCAGGATTACAGTGTTCTTGTATCCTACCAAAGGGGGTAAATTTTGTCGAGATCGAGTGGGTTGGTTTTGCTTTGATTCTTATTGTATGTACTGCATAACAGATTCCGTTCTGTGGGGCAGAGTAGACTAGGAGTGACAGTATTGCTGTTTTCTGATATTTGGGGTATCTGGGCGAATAAGCCCTTTTCAATCCAGGAAGTGGGAGGAGTTGTGTAGTTAAGGCAAGCCGGTTAGAGCTACTAGTACTGTAAAAATGCCTCCTTTTATTTTAGACACACCCTAACAGGCAGCAGCACACTAAACACAATAATTACTGATCTTATGGGTTAAAATCCTATGTTTAAACTTATAGCCAAATTAAAATTCTTGCCGAGAGGTCGCCTGGAGTCAAGTGACCCACTAAACACACTTGTGGGTTACGGTTACTATATAAACTCACTGAGAGCAAGCAGAGCAGTTTTGCTTTGATCCTGATTGTATGTACTGTGTGACAGACTCAGTTCTGTGGGGCATACTAGACTAAGAGTGACAATGTTGCTGTTTTCTGATATTTGGGGTATCTGGGCGTATAAGCCTTTTTTAATCCAGGAAGTGGGAGGAGTTGTGTAGTTCTGGCAAGCCAGCTAGAACTACTAGAGCTGTAAAAAAGCATCCTTTTATTTTAAATACACCCTAACAGGCAGCAACACACTAAATACAGTATTTACTGATCTTGCTGGGTTAAAATCCTGTCTTTAAGCTTATTGCCCAATTTTGATTCTTGATGAGAAGTTGGCTGGAGTCACATTACCCGCTAAACCTACTTCAGGGTCACAGTCACTATATAAACTTGTCAAGAGCGAGCAGGGCAAGCGCGCATCCATGCACATGAAGACATGTGCAGAGACTGCACGTAGTGCATGTCAGACGTGTCAGGCAGGACAGAGGGACTGAAGGGCCATAAACTCTATAAGTAACATCAACTATACCTGAGTATAATTAAAATGGAGGATATTAATATCACACTGCAAAAACATTGTTCAGAAGGGTGTCTACTACAATGTAACAAATGTCATACAGTATGTATGCAGACAATACTTCTGCTGTCAGGGGCCTTCTAGAATGTAATCATTGTCTGGAGTATGAAACCGCTATCTACAAATTAAACAATGTCACAAATGATTTGAAAAACCTTAAAGAGATACTGAAACTACAGTAGAACAGGTAGGCAAAGCTATTATCAGTAAAAACACATGTGGGAGTCAGAAAAGAAGTAGAGAACTTGAAGCAGGCCAGGAAATAATATAAAGTAGTAACAAAAAAACTAGGGAAACCACTGAAACATACAATGACTCATGGTGCTTCGGTAATCACAGAAATGGCATAAAAAAGGCAGGAGGGCTATTGTATCTTCTGACATCAGACTTGATAATAGATTCAATGTACTGGGTGAAATGGGACCAGAAGCAACAGACGTCAATAACACCAACAAAGAAACAAGGGAGTAATTATACTAGGAGACTCAATTGTAAGAAACTGTGATGCTGTGGTATGTAACCCTGACAAACTAAACAGAACGGTGTCATGTTTCCCAGGGGCAAAAGTGAAGCACCTTAAGAAAATAGTATCAAAAATTGTTAAAGAACCAGGGCCGAACCCCATCATCACTCTGCACATTGGCACACATAATGTAGGGTATAATCATGAAAAATATATCTGCCTAGAACTAATAGAACTGGTAACAAACTAAAACACTTAGGCGCCCACATCATTATTTCTAGTCTAATCCCAGTATTAAATGCCAACAGGGAAAAAACAACACTATTGAGGGAATGAATTGAAGATTATATAATATGTGTAAACAAAATAAAATAGACTTCATTGACTCATGGGCCCAGTTCTACATGTAAAGGCTCTTTACAGTAAAGACAGCTTACACCTTAAAAAAAAAGGAGCCCAGATTCTAGGAAATATAATTAAAACAAAAATGGAATCCCTGCCTTTAAAGGATACCTAAACAACATTTTGACAACAAACTACTCAAAAATCTGACTTCATAGAGGACTAAAGAAAAGGCTGCTGTATTCATTAATGCTATAACTACATTTATATAAATTATCTAAATGCAGTTTCAAAGCATTTGAAAAATGTAAAATCAGCCTTCCAATTTCAAAAAAAACTGCTTTACCTGCTTCCTAAAATGGCTGCCAAATGTGTGAAGTGATGACATCATTGGAGCCAGAGTCAGAGAGCTATATGGCTCTCTATAGTGCTAACTAGTTCTTTTTTCCCTTTGTATAGAATTGTTTCACCAAAATGGTCAAAACCAAATGCATTATTTTGATCAACACTCCTGTTAGGCTATAGTTCTGTTCATTTTGTTTACTTTAATATGCTGAAATTGTGTTTTAATCCAACCAACATTCTCTTTGGCAAACCACACTGCAGTGCAAATCTTAAATAACCTGGTGGTCTAGTGGTTATGCCAGATCCAGGATGTTACAATGGAGGGTGCTGTGGTGGTGTGCATACTTGATATGCACTTTTCAATATTTTTATTAAATCTTTATATTGTTAGCTATTACTTTTTTAGTACATTTTTGACAGAACCTATAAATGTAATCCACAGTTTTGAATGTAAACATTTGTACAATCAATAAATCAGACTTATTCAACAATGTGAACTGCAGCAGCGGCAAGCAAGTAAGTTACAATGGGGGTGGTGCAGACGCACCCGTCACCACCCCCTAGATTCACCACTTGTTTGTA
Source organism: Neoceratodus forsteri (assembly GCA_016271365.2). Lineage (NCBI taxonomy): Eukaryota > Metazoa > Chordata > Ceratodontiformes > Ceratodontidae > Neoceratodus > Neoceratodus forsteri. The sequence continues at coordinate 308,845,823 of CM028134.1, read as the reverse complement.
GCAAAGTTCTTGTGTAGTCCAATGCCAGAGCTCATACTTTCTCGGAAATCAAAAATATGCTTGTCTTGTCTTCTTTTTCCATGGGAAATAATAATAAGAATCAACATTTATATAGTGCTTTTCATGCACATTTTATCCCAAAGTACTTTACAAGCAATGCTAGACTGGTAGTGAAGTGACTAAATGTGTAGCGACAGCCATTTCACACATTAATACCCACACACAGCATTGGACAATTGCATGAACTGTATTTATGGGAAGGAGAATGTTTGCCAGGACAATGGGTTCAGTTAGTAATCATGGTACTAGCAGCCCCACATCTTATATCTCATAGTGATCTGCTCATCTTTGTCTCTTTCTGTAGTCTCCCTTCCCTGAATATAGCAGTACCTTGCAGGAGTGGCCTTCTCAGTCCTCCTCTGGTATTCATTCTTCTCTACTTCTCTTCACACCAAAAACTGGTGAGCGTATCACCCTTTGCATCATGAAAGCAGATAGTACAGTCCCCGAGTTTTTTGACATATCAAAAATAAACAAATCATTCTGGTAAGTCAGGCTGATAGCAACAGGGAACAAGGGGAAGGATGGGCTTTCCTAGTCTTCAAAGATATAGGCTACCTTTGATTATAGTAGGCACTATTAAATGGCGGGTGTGCACATCGTTATGCATTTCATTTTCTAGTGCCTAATCATAGGTGGCTTAGCTCTTATATGGGTAGGAAAGCCTATTTTCCCCCTCATGCCCTGTTGCTATCAGCCTGGCTTACCAGAAGATCACGTTTATTATTAATATGTCAAAATAACATGGGAGACTGTACTAACCACATTCATGATGCAGAGGGTAGTGAGTTCACCAGTTTTTGGTGTGTGCAGCAGGTGAGAAGAATGAATGCCAGAGAGGGACTGAAGAGGCCATTCCACCAGGCTGCAGCTATAGTCAGGTTAGGGGAAGACAGGAAGGGGGACGTCACGCAGATCATTGTAAGATATGAGATGTGGGGCTGCCAGCACCGTGATCACTACCTAACTGTGGATGAGAGCAGCCAGTGATGACAAATACTCAGAGTGGTAGGGCTGCACCTAAGCTGTTACTTGAATTCAGTATAGGGAGAGTACCTTCGGGGGGGGGATGTTGAAGTTGATTAGGACAGTACCAAGGGAGCTATGTATAGCTCATTCAAGATTCAGAAGGGTGGTAGCCAGCCAACTCACACTGTTGGGTAAGAACACTGAAAAGTACTGGAGAAGAATTGCTGGGAGCTGTCCTGCAGGTTCTGCAGATCACAGGTAAAGGAGTAGACCGACACTGGAAATCAGGTGGATTCACTCAAACCATTAGTATGCCTCTCTTGCTAATAATATTGCTGTCCATAATAAGTGCAGCCCTTCATGAATTGCAGTTTTTCTGGTGGGTCCTGATGCTTATTGCTTGGCCTTCCAGGAATACCTAATTGTTGGTTAATGAGGTGGGAAAAAACAAAAACGGGAACTGTACATACTGTCTTAACTGTGAGAAGGGTGGTGATCCACTCAATGTTTATTATGGAAGCAGAAGTCAAACATTGAGAAAGTGGACTAGAGAGTGATTTGGGAGGCATTTTTAACAGAGCCAGCCGATGAAGCATATCAGTATAGGTGTGCACAACTCAGAGGTACAAGATGACAACCTAAGGTGTGATAATTCTCTTCATGAGACCACAAGCTTATATGCGGCCCCATGCAGTACTAAGGACAGAGTATGGATGGTAGGGTGTTCAACAGAAGGAAAGCTAGGTGCAGGGGGTTCACACGGAAAAAGACTACAAAATAAGCTTATTTGTGGATTACCAAGAAAGCATGACCTTTGGAATTGGATCAGACCAGTATTTCGCTACAAATTTCAGGGTATCACAAAACCACTAGAACATCAAGTATTTGAAGTGTTGTACTGTACTGCAGTTTGCCAAAGAGAAAGTCAGCTGGATTACAAAACATTTTCAGCAAGTTAAAGTAAACAAAATGAAGAAAACCATAGCCCAACATGTGCACTGATCAAAATAATCCACATGCTAACACATGGTGTTGATCATTCTGGTGAAACAACTCAAAACAAAAGGGGAACGAAGAACTAGTTAGCACTATAAGGAGCCATGTGGGTCTCTGCCTCTGGCTCCAATGATGGCATCAAGACTCATCACTTAACACACTTGGCAGACATTTCAGGAGGCAAACAAGACTGTTTTCTGAAAGTGAAAGGCTGATGTTTACATTTTTCAAAAGCTATGAAACTACATTTATGTTATTTACATAAATGCAGTTTTAGCATATATGTAAACAGTAGCCTTTACTTTACCTTGCTATGAAGCCAGATTTTGGAGTTTGCAGTTTTAAAAAGCAGCTTGTTTAGGTACCCTTTAAACTAAAAAAGAGGGGTGAGGGGAAGCCACAAAATCAGTAAACAACACACTAAAGTAAATCCCAATTACACTGACAATAGGGGTCAGATATTCAAAGCTTTGCCCCTGTGTTAAGTTAACACTGCCTGGTGTGCAAACCTAGCCTGGAGCACAAAGCAAGCTATATTCAAAAGGAATAGCCTGGGGAAAACAGCCTCTGAATATAACATGGGAAAGACACTGTGCAAACTGGGCTGGGAGTGCAGGGCAACCATAGCCCTGGAATATGACAGCACTGAATATAGCAACCAGGAAGTGCAAACCACAACAGCAACACAGTGCACAGCGACGTGAGGGTAGGTAGAGAGGAACTATGTGGCCAATATGTGGTCTGGCAAATGCATGGACCCAGTAGAGCTGCAGGCAGCAGCAAACATGAAAAAACAGTGATCAAAACTGTATAATATTCCCTGAGCTGTTAGCGCCGTGCTAACATGTTAGCGTGACTTTAGTGCAGAGCTAAGTGGTTTGCCTAGTGCAAACACGGTAGCCCCATGCTAAACTTTGCCATATTCAAAAGTGACATGCAAATGAGCCTACTTAGATAGTTTCTGGGCAAACAGTTACATTAGCATCTCATCACGCCCTGATTTGCATGCAGTTTGCACAGCGTTACTGCAGGGTCCCACAGCTCCACCTGTAGGTCAGTCAGGCAGTGCATGATGATAGCTGTAGGCTTCATGAAAACAGTACAGCATAGCATAGCATATCGTACCCCAGCGGACAACACAGCATGGGCACAGGTGGTGGTGGTGCTGCATGCAACCTTCACACTGTAGGTCATGCAACAGTGCACAGCAGACACTACAGTAGCAAGAGGGCTGGTAGTGTGAGGGACACAACACTGCCTATGGTATGTAGGGCAGTGATGACCACTGCATTGTACACAGTGACAGGCACAGCTTGCAGGTAATTACTGACAGTGAACATTACTATCACGCTGTTGTGTGATCCACAGATGCTGCACCTGTGGCATGGGATGCACACAGTGTCATGTACATGGCCGGCAGTGTGTGCTGTGACATCTGTACAGTTGTGTGGTAGGTGGCTGGGGGGTCATGTAGGATCCAACAGGCACACAGGTGGTGGCGTAATCCCACTACTGGCCCATGTGCACTGAGCAATGTGTCCCAACCTTGTGACCACACCTGGGCTATAGTGAGGTCTGGCCACCCATACACCCTCCCCTCACTGGCCACCATGTACACAGTGCTGCATGTGTGTGCTGGCATCTGTTACGCACCAAAGACATATGGTCTGCAGGTGTGTGCTATATGGCTACACTACCATGCTGTCCCCTGTGGGTCAGACCACCCCTCACTGTCTGTGCTTGGCTCGGACTGGTGGCAGCTGCTGGCATCATGGTGGTGCCATCAGCAAGCAGCATGTGTCCTCTATGTCTGGCATTTTCTAAGTGTTGTACTCCTATGTTAGGGCTGCGCAAACTGCTCAAATCCCACACAAGCACCACGCAATGCACCAATGACATAAAACGCTGTTTGCCCAGGGCTAAGACCAGCTTTTCCTGGGCGGTAAATTGTACCATGCTATGGGTTGTGCTATGTCGCACTAAACACCTTAGCATGGCACTAGTCACTGAATATCTCATAGCGAATTTATTCATGTTCACTATGCCCCTTGCATATCATTATGCTTTGCCTGGTGCTACTGCTGTTTGCCCACGCTAGTTGGCTTTTTGAATATGGCAGACCCATGCCAATCCCATGCTATTCCCACACAAATTGTCTGCGGACCATGCAAAGTTTTGAATATCTGGCCCTAAAGATATAAAACTACTTTTAAGCAATACCAGAAGTCTCAAACAAAAAATGGATGAATTATAGTCAAGATTAGTTTCTGAAAACATTAAAATAGCCTTACTGACTGAAACCTGGTGGTTAGATACTGATGACTGGAGTAAAGCCATTCCAAGCTGCAACCTATTCCGGTTGGATAGAAAAGAAAAAAGAGGAGGAATTGCAATATACATTACAAACAAAGTTGTTGCTAATAACACATCTTGGAAAATAAAAACTGGTTCATCAACCACAGAAACTATATGGGTACAAATTAACACAAATCATAATAAAGACAACATACTTGGCCTATGTTACAGACCTCCCAACACCACAGAGGAACAAAACAACATAATCTTAGCAGAGATAACTAAAGCATCAGACTTGGGTGATGTTATACTAGCTAAGGATTTCAATTTCCCAGATATTAACTGGGCAAATCATACCACACACACAAAGCAAAGTGCATAATTCATAAAAACATGTTTAAAAAATAATCTAGCACAACTTGTGAATAGTCATACTAGAGGAAGTAATATATTAGACCTAATTTTCACTGCAGATACCATAACTGTGACTAGTTGTACGGCAACCTCACCTATCAGCTCTAGTGCTCACAATTGTGTCCTTTTTAAAGTTGAAAATACATGTAAGCAACAAAAGGGATGCACAGAGATATATTTATTCAAAACTGCTAACAAAAATAAAATTAATAAACACCTACAGAGCACAGATTGGAATAAAGAGCTAGCACAAAAATTAGTAGAAGAATGTTGAACATACATAAAAAATACAGTAATCACACTCACCAAGAAATATGTGAAGAAAGTAAAAAATACAACCTTAAAGACATAAAACCAACATGGTTAAACAAAGGGATTCTAAAATTAATAAAAAAGAAGAATAAAGTATATAGCAAGACAAAATATGACAACACTGCAATAAACTGGACATTTAAAAACTTGCAGAAAAAGTGTAAAAACAAGATTAACAGAGCAAAACAGAATACAGAAAAAATCTAGCAAGAACAGCAAAAAAACAAAAACAAATAGTAAACAGTTTTATGCATACATAAATGCATTAAAAAATCAAACAATGAGTTATCATCTATGGTTTCAGAGGGGAAATTGATCTCTGAACCAGTTGAGATAGCCAATATTTTTAATAATTACTTTTGCACAATTTACAAAGCTATTACAATGTCTACTGGTCACACTGTACATCCTGATACAGGTAGCCATGAAATTAAACTTGAACAAATCAATCATAAAATAAATAACCTTAAAACTCATGGAGCACCTCGGCCCAACAACATATCTGCACAAATTCTACAAATTATGTCGGAAAACATTATAAAACCATTAGAAATACTATATGAATAATCACTTAACAGTGGAGAAGTGCCACAAGAGTGGAAACGCACTACAGTGACCCCAATACATAAGAAAGAGAGTAAGCAGGATATATTGAATTACAGACCGATAAGTCTCACTTTGGTAATATGTAAAATAATGAAGTCTATAATTAAGGACAATAATAGTTCTGAATTTTTAAAACAATCTAGTATTTGACAGTAACCAACATGGTTTTTAAAAAGGATGTTCATGTCAAACTAACTTGATATGTTTTTATGAAAATGTCAATAAACATATTAACATGGGAGAGCCATACAACGTTATACTATCTGACTACTGTAAGGCCTTTGATTTAGTACCACAGTTTGCAATAAATGACAAATTAAATAAACACAATATTGATAAGCACATCATTAGCTGGATACTAAACGGGCTCGATAATACATCATGGGTAGTTAGTATAAAGGGTTACAAATTCAAGGCAGGAAAAGTGACAAGTGGCATTCCACAGGGGTCTGTGTTGGGCTCAGTCATATTTCAATTATTCACAGCAGACATGGAAGATACTATTCATAATCATATTTGTAAATATGCAAATGATGTAAAACTTGTGGAGTGTGTAGGAATAAGGAACAACAAAAACTCAAACAAAGCGACATTGACCATTTAGTTACTTGGGCAGAGAAATGAGGCATGACTCTAAATCAAACAAAATGTAGTGTCTTACACAAGGGACTACACAACCCAAAAAATCAATACTTTCTGAACACAACACCTCTCATATCAAAAAGTAGAGAGAAAGACTTGGGCATTGTAATCGATACAGAATTAGGATTCAAGAACCAACACAAAGCCATTATGGCTCCAGCAAATAGGATAATAGGGGCAATCAAGAGAAACATTAAAAGTAGATCAAAGGAAGTTATGCTCCCCATGTATCTATCATATGTAAGACCACATATGGATTATTGCAGTCAGTTATGAAATCCATACAAGCTAGGTGAAATTCACCATCTGGAAAATATACAATGCAGATATGCACAATTAATTAGACCTATTCAAAATTGGCCCTACACAGAATGATTACAATTTCTAGGATTACACAGCCTAGAAACTAGGTGAACTAGAGGAGACTACTCTTTTTGTACAACATTATGAATGATCCATTACTTATGAATCAGCTAGGCATTGAGCACAAAGACATTAATTCCATCATAAGAGGATATCCGTTACAAGTTAAACTAAATAAATTTAGGTCTGATAAAAGAAAGTACTTCTTTACTCAAAGAACCATCAACTTGTGGAATAAATTACCTGAGAACATAATCATTAGTGACAAAAAAGAATCATTTAAAAACCATCTGGTTAGCTACATAATGCAGGGTGGAAACGTAACATACTATGATCTGTACTAAGGAACTACATTTGGGCACTAGCCTTTTTGGTTCCTCATGCATTCAGTGACATTCAGTGACATTTATCTATCAAAATGGCAACACCACCTTTCTTTCTGCTATGCCCTGCCCCAAAGGCCTAGCCCACCCAAGCCCTCCAGAAGAGTAAAATCTCTTCCCTCTGCATATGGGTCTCTTGGAGAAAGACCACCCCAGTTGAAGTTTTTTAACATGCAGTAATATCATGGCCCTCTTCCACTTATCATGCACCCCTTTAATATTCCAGGAAATACATTGGAAGGGAGCACTCATAAGTACAGAATAACCAGAAGGAGCTCCAAGAACAGTGTTCTGACTAGAATTCTAATAAAGACCACAATCCAGCTGTGCTCTTACTGCCACATGCCCCATCCCCCAAACTCCATTGTGATAAGAGTCAAATGAAAAACCACCCCTTCCCTCCCCAACCTCCACAATTGGAAAACATACCCAATGACATTAAACACCTTACATTAAACACCTTACACAGATCTTTACCCCCTGTCCTATTGACTGATTTTCAAAAGCCCTCTAGCCCATGATGTATGACAATCACTACCCAAGAGACCCCCTCACCACCAGAATAATTATTAGCAATTAGAACCAAGTCAATGAAAGTTCTAGGAAGCTCTGATAAAGCAAATACTGCAGAGCCCAAACCAATTAACATAGTCTCATATAAGTCCCAAGAAGAAGAACTTGCCTGGCCAAATTAAACGTGAACAAACCTTCTCTGTGATGCAATTTCTGTGCCTAGTGTCCCGGTTCTGTGAGAAGCTGACTCCCACAGCACCAGTCTACAGGAAAGGTCTGTGAAGTTCTGGTTTCCTCAGAATGGAAACACATTAAATGGCACAATGGTTGGCTAATGGAGATATCAAACAACATCAACTAGCCTGTGCAGTCCTCAGATCTTCTCATTATTGGGGCTGTGTAAGTGATCATGATGGCTGAAGGAATCTGGGTTGCAGCACATCCTATGATGTAGTCTCTGAAGGAGTAGGCAAATCTTCAAGCCAGCATGTCCCAAGCCACAGTAATAAGCTCCTTACACTTTACTAGGACCACAGCAAAATGAAAGGGTGCAGAATACTCCCAAGGTCCAAAATTAGTCACACTCACAGGTCAGGCAAGAAACATGACAGATTAGCTGAAAACATTCTCCAGGTATATTCTTTGAGGTGACCACTATTGCCCCCGACGTCACAATCCAGTCCAATGGAAACAATATGGTTCTACAGTAACTTGAGGAGGTACAGTCCTTTGTATAGCCATGGAAACCTTAAATGAAATAAAAAAGGCTGTACTCTGACCAGATATCTATCTCCAGACCACCAGAAAGTAGGACGCAGAGCAGGTGGCACAGAAAGGTGGGCTGAGAACATCAGGCTGGTTTAAACAGTTGGTCTCCTGTTCTAGTGTCTCAAAGCTCTGCCATACACCCCTGTGCTATGCATGAAGAATAGTGGGATACCAGATTCTAAAGCAGATACTGGCACAATTAGTTTAGAAACTAGGGGTGCAGCACTGCTCTCCTCTGCCAGACTGCTATAGGCAGATCCTGAACAACTCGAAGTCATCTACATTCCCAGTGCACTTATTTGAGGTCTCTGACTTTCGAGAGGCAGTGTTGCTGATCAAGATAGTTGAGGAATTTGAATATAAGTAGTCTCGGTGGTGAACCATCTGCCAGCATGAGGCATAGGGAATGATGCACCCACTCAATAATATAGGCTGGCCCATTAGGGGTGGGTCCCACAATTTCATCACACAATTTCATTATGAACAAAAGAACATTGGGACCCTTCGCCCTTTTGGGTAAACTCAAAATTACAGCGTTGTTCCTTGTGCTCCTTCCCTCCAGGTCCTCTTCCTTTAACATACCTATCTTGTTCCTTATTACAATTAATTGTTCTATAAGAATCTAATTTGCAGCATGTTGATTACTCATGATATTAATAATATCTTTGCTCAGAGTGGTGGGGTAATACATTAACGATTCTTCATTTGCTACTGGGGGAGTGTCATCTGCCTTAAAGTCCTTGTTAGTACCTGACCTGCCCTCCCTCCAGTGTAAGTGTCAAGAGGGTATTCAGTTCTGAGGGGGCAATAGTTCGAGACCATCATACAAACTTCTCTCCTTCAAATGTCAGCATGCTGACATTCATAAAAATGAATCAGGGGCACATACCAACTCAAACTGCAACCTCTGTATTCATACCTCATCACGATCATGGTTGTGGTGATGTGGGATAGACAGACCATCCTGGTGGCAGCATGAAATGGCCTACCATTGAGTAGATGATGAAATCATGGAGAAAGAATTCCTTAGTGGTCACAATTCAGACAAGGAAGACTGTGAGGGCAGCTTCCTTTATGATGATGATGATGAGGTTGATGGTGGGTTTTAAGTTAACTGGTTGAAAAACAATCACATTTTTTCAATGGTACATGTTTTGTTTTTCATAACGTAAAATCAGTGTCCCACCCTGAATGAGTCTCATTCCATAATTTCATATTGGCAATTTGGCACAAGTAAATTCACAATCCTTTATATTTAACTTCCCTTCTAGGTATTATTTCTGATTAGACTTAACAGAATATGTGCTGTTGTCATTAGCAAACACAGTCAGCCTTTTAAACACAACTGTCCATTTGTAGTACTAGGTGTTAGCTGCTTAAAACCTGCTGATTAAAGGTATCTGCCTCCTGACTGAGAGTGAAATACTGTAACACAATGCACACCATATCCAGCCACCCACCCCTGTGTGTCTGACAGTGAGAGGGAATGTGTTGCATCTGTTCCCATGACCACAACCAGTAAACCGCAGTCAGCCAAAGCTGATGAGCCAAAGATAAGGGTAATGGGCCTCAAGGGAGTACAAGGGGTAGGAATGGCTCAGAAATGGACACAAGTCCCTTTACACGAGAAAGGGTATTGAAGGAACTGGAAGAAATATGAGTTGATAAAACAATGGGGCCAGATGGGGTGCACCCCAGGGTCCTAAAAGAACTAAGAGAGGTGGTGGCTGAGCCTCTGGCAATCCTGTTTAGCTGATCACTGGAAACAGGGGAGGTACCCAAAGACTGGAGGACACAGATGTAGTTCCCTTATACAAAAGCGGGAACAAAGAGGAAGCGGGGAACAACACACCAATCAGCCTCACCTCAATAGTGGGGAAGATCATGGAAGCACTACTGAAGGAGAGATTGGTGGAACATATGGTTGCCAATGGACTACAGGACCCAAGACAGCATGGTTTCACCAGGGGGCGGTCATGTCAGAAAAACCTCATTGAATTTTTCGACTGGGTGACAAGGGAGGTGGATCAGGGGAGGGCAGTAGATGTGGCCTATCTGGACTTCAGTAAGGCCTTTGACACTGTGCCACACAGAAGGCTATTAAACAAACTAGGGAATATGGGAGTGGGCAGGACAGTAGTGCAGTGGGTAGGTAACTGGCTAGGTGACAGGACACAGAGGGTGGTGGTAAATGCTGTCACTTCACAGAGGGAAGAGTGATCAGTGGGTTACCACAGGGATCAGTGCTGGGACCAGTCCTATTCAGCGTCTTCATCCATGACATTGTGCAGGACCTAGAAGGCAGAATTTCCCTGTTCACTGATGACACAAGCTCTGTAATAGAGTGAACATGCCAGAAGGTGTAGACAGAATGAGGAGGGACTTGCAGAAACTTGAAGAATGGTCAGGGGTTTGGCAGTTGAAATTCAGTGAAAATAAGTGCAAGATAATGCATATGGGGCACAAAAACCCTAGAACAACATATCAGTTGGGGGTGATGATACGGCATGCACCAAGCAGGAAAGGGATCTTGGGGTTATCATCTCTGATGACCTCAAGGTAATGAAACAGTACGACAAGGCAGCCGGTAAAGCAAATAGGATGCTGGGATGCATAGGAAGGGGCATCTCCAGCAGGAAAAGAGAGGTCATAACTCCACTATACAAGACACTATTGAGGCCCCACCTGGAGTACAGTGTAGAGTTCTGGAAACCTTAACTATGTAAGGACATAGACAGGGTCGAGAAGGTTCAGAGGAGAGCAACAAAGATGGTACATGGATTGCATCACAAGTCCCATGAGGACAGGTTGAAGGACCTGAATATGTACTCCCTGGAGGAGAGAAGAAAGAGAGGGGATACGATAGAGGCATACAAGTATCTTACAGGGAGGAACAGAGTGCAGGAATACATTATTTTTCTGTGAAAAAGATGTTCCAGGACTAGAGGGCATGGGATGAAGTTGGAGGGAGGGCGATTCAGAGGAAACGTGAGGAAGAATTTCTTCACAGAATGGGTGGTGGACAAGTGGAACACCCTGCCAGAGGAAACAGTGGGGGCTGAAACAATCATGGGACTTAAGAATGCATGGGATAGACATAAGTGAATTTTGGAGATTGGGGTAAGAGGCAATAGACTTCTAGGAAAACAAGTGAACTTACAAGCTCAAATGGGCAGACTGGCTGGGCTATAGACCCTTATCTGCTGACAGTGTCTATGTTTCTATATAAAGCCACCAGATAGTGAGAGAGAATGTCATATTGTACCCAAGACCACCACCAGTAAACCAGTCAGCCAAAGCCACCAGATAGTGAGAGGGAATGTCATCATGTACCCATGACCACCACCAGGAAATTGCAGTCAGTCAAAGCCTCCATATAGTGAGTGGGAATGTCATCATGTGCCGATGAGCATCGCCAGTAAAATGGCGTCAGTCAAATATACCAGATACTATCTCAGTGAGAGGGAATGTGATTGTTTTCCATCCAGTGCCCTGCCCATGACATGACTTCTTACTATCAATACTTTACAGTGAGTATGCGTACTAATTTTTCATACTATGGAAGTTCCTTGAGCTGTGTTATGCTTCCTGTTGCATTTCTGAGATTCACTTGAGAAACACATATGGTCAACTTATTTTCTTTTTTTACAAGTTAACAGTTTCAAGCACTCTCCTGAACTGGAGGACTGTAGTACTGCAGTACTGTCTACAACCACCTATAGGATATCCATTTCAGGTAAGTATATCAATTTATTTCATTAGGTCTTTTTTGTAGTTCATTTTTTCAAGAGAGTGTAAATCATAGAAAGTAGGTGACATGTATGTCACATAATATATTTTTCATGCACATCAGACACTGTATTGCTGCAGCAGGCCATGGTGATGTTGAACAAAGTTTTGCCCAGGTCGCGACAAGATGTCTTTTAAAATGTAACTTAAGACATTGGGACAGTGCAAGGATTACACGTACTAAATTTGTGATTTGGTCTTGGTGTGGCTTACTAAGAGCTTGGCATCTGTTAAGCTGGATATATAACAAGCAGTAACAGCCACACTTTGAACAGAATGTGTTACTGCAATGAAGTACTAATAATTTCTTGTTCATCTGTTTTTTGCAGGAAACATTTTGGTGCCGTGTGCTGCCATCGGACCATCAGGACTGGACTGGAGGATACACAGAAAACCTGTGAAGAATTCACAAAAAAGAAACCATTAATGAAACTTGCTTCCAAATGATAACCCTCACCCACCCACCCCCAAAAAGTATTTACCTTGCCTGGTTTGACAGTATTCCAATGCCAAAATTCCTCATCAAGCCAAAAAATGAGCACTGCAAGTTCGACTATATGATGACCTGTGATATATAAAAAAAGCAAGCAATGATTACATGTATATATGTAAATATATATGTGTGTATATATATATATATATATATATGTATATAACATGTATGTATATGAATATTTAAGGTCAGGTTCTGTGGAAAACCCTGATGGTGCCAGGTACATTAACTTACCAAGGATAGTATGAGTGTACACACACATAGGGCATCCTTGCTGTTTGGGTCAGTGCAGCAGACTTTGGGTAACCAACAGCATCATCAAATCATCATGGTTAACTCAATGGTCATCTTTTGCTATCACATCATTTGTCAAGACACTGTGCATCAGCCCACCCAATCAGTGCAAGAAGTATTACATGAAATTCCAAGAGTGGCAACAGTTGATACAGTTCTTGTTGGAGTGTGCATGCATGAATGAATGCAGCATGAATTCATGGAGCCTTTTCATCACATTTAATGGTCTCATAATTTTTTTCAATATGTGGAGTCTGGAATTTTCGTCACATTTATACAGCACCATTTCTTTGGTCCACAATTATGAGGACTGTGTGCACACATAATTTCGTGTGTCAAGAAAGACTGCAGACTTTTCAGCAAATAATGCTGTCATCATTTCTCAATATGTGTAGTCTTGAATTTTCTGGACATAAGACAGCAGCATTTTGGGGATGCACAATTGGGACTGGGTGCAGTCATAAATGAGTGTGGCATGAATTAATGGAGACTTTTCATTCCATTTTATGCCCTCATTTCTATTCATCTGGAGTCAGGAATTTTTGGGACATAAGACAGCATCCCAAGATTTGTATGAACACTGGCCAAAAACATTCTACAGAAAATAAGCTAAACAAATGACGCCCCTCCCTTCCTAGTTATATTCCGACTTAATAATCTGTTTCCAAAAAGAAAATATTTTAGTGGTCTCAGTAATGTTTTCTTTCTGTCTTGGTGTGTGCATGTGTGAAAATCAGAGTGAGCAGTAATATCTAAGAGATATGTGTGCACTGTCAGGTGCACACTGCCAAGCACCCTGAAAACATATATGATCGTTGACTTGTTCCACTGTTGATGGTATAAAGAATATATAATGTATATTTTATTTGTACCATCATCAACAGCAGACCAAGTCATATAATATGTTTTCAGGGGGCTCTGTAGGCAGTGGCAACGGCAACCTGACAGTGCACACATGCTGTTTAGAAGATCATTGCACTGCTCACTCCTGCTTTTCAACAAACAAACCATGACAGAAAGGAAATATTACTGAGACCCAAAATATATGTCATGGTAATCAGACATTATTAAGTAGGAATATAATGAGGCAAGGATACCACATTTGTACTTTATTTTATTTCTGTTATTTTGGGGCATGGTTCTTACCATTTTGGGAGGTAAACAAGGCTATGAGAAAGAAAGATGGAACACACACTTAACATTATACACATAAAAGTGCTCAATTGGGGGAGACTAACAACAACTAAAATGGACAGTGACCTCTGTCAGATGACCTAAAAGTTATCAAGAAATGTGAGAAGGCAGGAAGAAGGACCGGGGGTATACTGAGATGCATTGGGAGCTATCACATTAAAATGAAGTCCAAAAATGGAAGTTCTTATCCCTATGTACATATATTTAGTAAGATCTCATCTTAGATACAGCATGCAGTGATGAGAGCATATCTCTGCAAGGATATACACAGTATGGAGGCTGTACAAAGGAGGGCAACTAAAATGTTGAAGGGTAAGAGGGGTAGAACAAAACCATTTGAAGAGACACTAAAGGACATTACATATGAATGCAAGGAAAGGGGGGAGGGCATGATAGAAACTATCAAGTACCAAAAGGGAATCAACAATGTACAAGTAGGAAGCATCATCCAGAAAAAGAGATGTGCATGAGGAAGGGCCCAAAATTTGAAGACAGAGGGGGGATGGATCAGGGGCAACATCAGCAACTATTTTTTTCATACAGAGGGTGGTGGATTCAATGACAAATTAAAACTAATGATCAACATTCTGATGGTATGGCAGCAGTTGAAGCATCCCCATTATTTGTAGCTGGTGCCCCTAAATTCACTCCAACTGTTGCTCAATTCTGTCAAGATGGTGGTTAACAGCCTCCAACTCACTTCACATCAGGCCCAAATTGGCCTGTGTGGCAAGTAGTCGGACAGGGTTGCCACCATCATCTGCAGCAGGTTGTGGTGGTGGAGCAGCCGATTGATCCATGGCCCTCCCCCACTTCACACCACCACATACAGGTGGATGCCATGCTGCCCCCTCTTCCACAGCAGGGCCAGCATGTGCATTACTGCCCTGTTCTGCAACCTTGGCCTGCCACTGTATATGGTGGTGGTTGTACAGGTGGGTGCACTGACCACCTGTGCCAAGGTGAGTTCCTCTGCGGCCACTGCTCACATCCACACCACACAGATTACATCTCACTACACTGCTGTCCCCAAGCAGTGTAGTAAAGAACTCCTACACTAATGAGGTGTGGGGAGGACCAGGTACAGGTGGGAGAGGCCATAGGTGTTGGAGCCAGGGGCTGCTGCTGCGCAATTGGGGCAGGGGGTGCAGAAACCTGCTGCTGCAACTGTTGCAGCTCCTCCTTCCTGACTCCCTGCTGCTGAGCCACTGGCACAGGAGCCATAGCAGGTGGTGGCACTGGGGGGCACTGGTAGGTGCCACAGGAGGTGGTGCTTCCATGGCACCATGTCCACTACCTCCTGCTTTGGGGGGGACACTACTCAGGATGGTGCTTCATTCCAAACGTAGTCTGCCACCACATGTGCATACACCGATGTGATCTCCTCCACTACCTCCTCTGCTACGTCTGTGAAAACCAGCTCTCTTCCCCTCCATTCTGGTGTCTCTCTCTCTCTCTCTCTCTCTCTCTCTCTCACACACACAGACACACAAAAACAATTAACTATTAACAAATATGTAACTGAAATACAGCACAAACACAAATCCAGACAACAAATAGGCTTTCAAAATACAAAAATAATCAGCTAATTAGCAAAAAAATTAAAAGGTTTATGGTAGTTTTAGACTAGTTTCGAGATTTTCCTCTCTAAATCTCTGTTCAATCAGCTCTTTCTCCTCCTACAAGGTGAAAGTGAAACTCTCTTTCAAGCATGATTCACTTCCTGCCTGCCTGAAGCATGTGACCTAGAGTGTGTAAGCCATGTGATGTGTGTGGGCTGCCTATAAATTCTCACTCTGCCTTTAAAGTGAAGTAAGGCAGAGTGAGCAATGTGAAGTCATCACCATTATTACAAGGTGAAGTAGCGATTTTTAATGGACACTTCACATAGCCGGAAATAACACAAAGTGGGCTACTTCATGTCTACTTCGTGGGCAGAATTTAACTTCGCTGCATCTCTAACCATGTGGAAGTGAAAGCACCCTATGTTGAAATTCAAGCTCCTACTGAACCAGCAGTACCAGCAGCACCTTCACTTCCACAAGTGTTTTTTTGTTTGTTTGTTTGTTTTTACACAAACAATACACAACAGGGATTTGGGGGACTAAGCGGACACACAAGATGCAGAAATTCAGGTAATTATAATGTTACTGTGTACATGAAAAACTGCTCACTTCAATTAATAAACAAAAATGAAATCAATATAGTCAAACTACAGTGAAAAAAATGATTCAGTAAAACACACCTACAGAACTAAAATTACAAACTGAAGAAAACATGAAAGAAAAATCACCCAAAACACTGACTACAACAGCACTAGTATTGCTAAGACAGAAATGGCTGCCTAACCTGCCTTTTTCTTGCTGGAAGTTTCTTCAGCAAAGCTCCAACCCCCCACCCCACCCCACAGCACTTCTTCACTACACAATACATAAAATGAAACTAAAATGTTAAACTAACTAAAGCACAAAAACTACCACAAATAATTGGTGATCTAGAGGAGGAAGGCACAGTAGACAATTAATTTAGTGATTTTTTGGAAAAAACTGCGTTTTAAATGCTTTCCAAAGGTTTTTAGGCATGAGGACACAGAGCTCGCTTAACACCAACTGTCTCTTCCTCACACTGCACTGAATTCAGCCTATGCATGGCAATACAGCTTATTGCAGCACCATGTGAACCCCAGTCCCATGGATCCTTGAAAATTTCATCTTACAGCCAAAATTTACAGACAAAGTTTTCAATTTTGCCATTCGCGAAGTTCTCCTTTAAGGCAAAGTAAAAGTTTGCCTAACAAGGAGACTGAAAATGTCTCCACAAAGTGAAGTTTTCTAGCTACACCCACCTCTAGCTACTGGTAATGCAGCCCCATGTAGATGGTAGAAATATAAAACCTGGAATATTTATCCATGGGATGGATGACTTCAGGGGCAAGATAGTCAAATCTTTGTGCAGAGCACAAATCGTTTGTGCCAGGATTGTGCCCTGTTAATGCAGGTCCTCTGTTTTCAAAAGACCAAATAGCGTGGGCAAACTGGAATAGTGCCAAACAAAATGAAAATATATACACTGGGCAAAGAAAGGGGGTATGTACATGAATACAGATGCTATGCTATATTTAGCATGTTAGCGCCATGCAAAGTGTGTTTGCATGACTTTGCATGACACATAGCACATCGCAAGTTACCACTCAGAAAAAAGTAGCCTTAACTCTGGGAAAAACAAGGATGGGGTGCATGGACACAGCAGCAACAGCCAACAGGGCTGTATGCAACAACAACATCATAGTGCACCTGAGGACTGCAGTCATTAGGTAGGAAGTGAGGGCAGAAGGCAACCCTTGGCCACTCCTTATGCCAAGGAAGAAATATGCTACAACCAGATGGTACCAGCCATGAGTCCTAGCATAGTAAAGCAGCAGTGCCCATGATGCCTTCATCTGGCACCCGTCCCAACCCTGCCAGGCATTTGAGAGTGGACTTGTACCTAGTGGACACCTTGCCAGTGAGTACATGCAGCGCACATCTCCAATCCCCCATGGGGGTACACCAACACAATCCAGCACACACACATGCAGCACTGAGGGGAGAAAGGGTGTGAGGGGAGGGTGTACAGGTGCCCAGGATGCACCACATAGTAGGTGCTGCCACACGGCTAGGGTCATCCACACCGTGAACATGTTCCAGTGACGGGAATGCCCCTGACATCATTGGGCCTGTATGATGGTATGTGTCTGCCCCCTAGGGGCACATACCACACACCGGTACATACACCTTGTCACACACAGCCAGCCATGTGTGTGTTACTGTGAGAATCCCATGCCGATGACACAGCATATGTGGGTCAATGGACAGTATGACAGTGTTGTTCACTGTCCGGACACACCTGCCAGCTGGGCCTATGTGTGGATAGCAGCATTCAATGTTATCTGACACACAGTATTCATTGATGTGTCCCTCACAATACCAGCTACACATGGTAATGCAGCGTACTGTAACAGGACTAATCTAGGCCATGTCCCATTTGTGTTATGTAGGAGGGAACCAGAAGCAAAGATTCTATTACTATCTCTATCTTTTCTAACTCTCTATTAGACTGCACAGTCATTACCTCTACCTGCTGGACTTTCTAGTTTCTAATTCCTGAATTGCTTAGGTTTGTATTGTATGTAACTAGGTTCCCTGATAAGTAAACTAGAGATAGTGAAATGATAGCAGAGACAGCTGTGACAGAGTGTGACCTCAGACTGATGTAATCTGTCACAATGCTTTAGCCAGCTACTAGATGCACCACAGTGTTAGGCCTAGCAACAAACAGCTGTTAGATGGGTCACAATCTTATGCCTAGCAACTACAAGAGCCTGTCTTACTGAGATGGGTAGGGAGATGGATTTTCAACAGAGCCAGGACAGGCTGCCTTATGTCCTGCTGGATAGATTGATTTTGGGAGGGGGGGAGAGAGAGAAGAGAGAGAGAGAGAGAACTGAGACTATAGAGGAGAAACGCTGAAATGTTTTTCCAATTTGTTTATTTTTTTTTCTTGTGATTTAGAACAATAGATCACCACTTGTGGTTTCCTACAATTTTCTCTTGGACTGCTCATGCTTCAAGACCTAAGCCTACAATGTATTTAGTGTCAGAGGCACCTGGACAAGTTACATTCTGTGTCAGAATCCACACCACATCCAGAAACCTCTCCACATGTATGATACACACTGTAGCAGAAACAATATGTCAATGGCATGCAGCACAACCACCCGTGTCTGTGGTGCTTGTCCCTTGGGGCACAATAGTCTGTGCTGCTGTGTACAAACCAGCCTGCAGCTACAGACTTTCAGTTCCAGTCTGACATAAAGGTGGTACTGTGTGCACCCTGAAATGGCCCAGCAATAAACACATGGAAATGCATGAAAATCAGGCCATTATGACTTGCTAATGTGGCTGTTTGCCCTCTGAATTCCTAAGTACCCTCATTTGCATATCCATTTTGAATATGGCAGACTTTTGCCCTGAGCAAATTTGTTTGCACTGGGCAAACCTGTCTGAACATTAGCACTGTTCTATAGTATTTGGCCTGCCCTGTTGTTTGCAGTTGTTCTGCACCACTTCTTTACTAGCGCCCACACTGGCCATGTAGTTCACATTTACCTGACTCCATCTCTGTGTACACTGTGCTGCTGTTGCTGTTTGCACTGCCTGGTTGCTATATTCAGAGCTGTATTCTTTGCTGGACTGTCATTGCACTGCACTCACATCTATGCTTGTCTACCTTCATTTGCCCACTATATTCAGCAGTGCTTGCCCCTGGGCTATTCCTTTGAATATTGCTTGCTATTGGTTGTGGGCTACATTTGCCTGCCGGGCAGTGCAAATGTTGCCCCTAGGCAAAGTTTTGAATATTGGGACCCATGTGTACCAACACTGGTGCAATTTGGATAAGTCATTTTAAACATAGATGGGAATAACTGTAAGGTGTTTGGGGGGCAAAAGTTTGCAAACTTTTCATGGAAACTTCACCAAATCTTGTGAAAATTTAATTACACAAGAGTTCTACTGACAGAAGTTACATTTTACCTAGCCATAATCAGAACACCCCAAATTAAATCCTCCTTTGATCTTAAGACTTTTAGAGCCAGAGCCATTAGGACATGGAACTCTATTCCTGTTCAGATTGGATCAATAAACTTCCATACTAAATTAAAATCAAAGCTCAAAGAACATTTGTTATTAAATGTGGGGAGTAACCATTTCACATAATTTTACATCATTGCTGAGTAGTTTTTATGTATGTGTTCCATATTAAGTGTATTTAATGTCATGTGGGCATTTCTTGTATTTTGCTCTGTAAAGAACTGTACTGTGCTATGTGCCTGATTATCTCCTGTAAAAGCAACCTGTAATCAATGAGACCACCAATAAATCAAAATAAATACATCAATATACCAATTAGTCAATCAATCAATCAGTCAATCAAACAAAAGTCTATCATTTTGAGAATAAGCATGGAGGGGTGACAAGACTTGCTATTGTGCTGATGCACCAAGCTTGGTGAAACATTTTTACAGCTGCATGGTAATAACCATGCTGATGTATTGCTATTACATAACAGAAGAAGGGGCTGTAGAAACATGTAACTGGATACCTAGACTATCTCCTTCCACAGTGGAATCGAAGCACATGTTTTCCTCTCCATTCACCACAGTACTGTTCTTTTGTCTGTCCCCCTTCCCTCTGTGTTGCACTATTTTCTGGCTGTGGGGTTACTTCCAATTCACTTCTGGTTCCAATCCTTGTGGCACTCACCCCTGATCTCCCTCCCCCAGCAGCAGAGCTGCTCAGTGGCACTCTGTCCTACTCCCCCCCAAGCAGAACCACTTGGCAGCACTCCATTCTGCTCCATCCCAGCCCCACAGTAGCACAGCCACTCAGTGGCACTCCATTCTGCTCCCCCACCCCAGCAGCAGAGCCACAGTCTCAGATCCTGGTCCCCCATCTCACCCCACTAGTAACACTGCCACTTGTACTGTATTATTTTGGCTTTCACTTTTGTTTCACAAGACATGATGGTGAGGCTTGCCCCTCAGCTGGAGCCATATTTCACAGTTTGCTCCACATCAGCTAAAACAGTCTGAACTTATCAGAGACCAGAGCCTCAGAACAGTGATGCATCATCTTCAAAAATCTGAAACAGAATATCAATGAGGAGTAGTCTCTGCAGAGGAACAGCCTGCAGCTGCAGCAAGTATGAAATGTCTGGAGAATCCCCTTCCTGGCAATGCTGCTGTGTTTATGTGGGATAGATCCTGTGACATGTCAACACTGCCAGCACTGAGCAAAGGGGGAAGTGCATTAAGAAGTACAATCCTTCCTCCTCTCCCCTATGCACAGAGTGGGGAAATACTATCTGTTTGCAATAATAAACAAAAGGCACACAACCAAGCAGCTGCTGAAAAGTGTCTGTGACACTTAGTTTCCATTTTTATATCCCTCTCATGTGCCACCATAAAGGACATTTTAAAAAGAGGATTAGAATGCCTCTTTAGTAATTGCAGTTCCCAGTGTTAAAGCCTGACAACCAGGTGTTCACAGCATCTGTACTATAGGTTGGAGTGCCACTTTAAATAGAGTTGTTGTACATGAATAAAATCCTGCTAGTTCACATTGTATGTTGCAAGAGTTGACCAGTCTGTGATGCTTGTTTTGTATGTGAAGCTGTTATGCACCAGAGGCAGGGATTTCTAGGCCAAAATCAAATGAGGTTCAGTGGTAGGGCTATCAGTGACGGACCCGATGTACTTTGCAAATCCCAGGCTAAGTGCTGTGAATTAATGCTGTAAGAGCCTCTACTTCAAAGCAAGTTCATTACTTGAGCTCAGTGCCTTGACCAATTAATAAGAATGCTCCATTATCACCTGCATGGGATGAGATCAGGAAAAGAAATTGAGCCGTGAGGAAAAACAGTCTGAACAACGGCAGAGATCAGAGACTAGTGGCACCCCCCCACCCTCCGATTCTAATCCCCTTTGATCTTTATCCCCTTATTTCCATCTTTTTCATTGGTGTCTAGTGGCACCCCCACCCTCCAGTCCCCATCTCCTTATTATGTTTCCCAAGGTGTCTAATAGTGTCCCCCACCCTCCAATCCCTGTCCCCTTATTGTCTTCTTTCTTCTTTTTTTTTAGTGGTGCCCCCCCACCCTCCAATTGCCATCCCATAGCTGCAAAAAAAGAAAACTGTCCCTTGATTTTATTTAAATAAACCTACAAAAAAGAAAATGAACCCTTGCTGATACAACCTCTCCCACACTGACCTCCCACTCACCACCAGACACACCCCACTCCTCAGTACACCCCCC
The DNA here is from genome assembly GCA_016271365.2 of Neoceratodus forsteri. Taxonomy (NCBI): domain Eukaryota; kingdom Metazoa; phylum Chordata; order Ceratodontiformes; family Ceratodontidae; genus Neoceratodus; species Neoceratodus forsteri. The sequence continues at coordinate 308,823,878 of CM028134.1, read as the reverse complement.
CACACACTCTCACTCTTCTGAACAGGTACAGGGAGGAAGATCCACTCTGTGAAGACACAACTCCCTGCTGGAACTGGCAGCTATGATCTCAAAACAAATGTAAGTGTAATTCAATGTATTTCAATGGTGTTAAAGTTTTGATGCATAACTTTGGCAGTTTTGCATATTTTCACCTCAAATGTTTAACATGGCCTTTGTGTGACCCAACTTCATGACCAATTATGATGGAATTATGCAAATCAGGCCTGAAAGACATTTTCACAAGCACTTGGCAAAATCACCTTTTAGGCAGGATTCAAAAATTATCACTGACCGTGTTCATCAGGTAGGATCATCAGATGGCTATGCTGAAAATTTGGAGTTGAAACATGTACATCTGGCAAAGTTATGAGCCTGCATTGACATTTTACAACACACACTCATAACTTTGGTAATTTTTACAATTGCGGCTCCAAATTTTCAACATAGCCATGCTATTACATCCCCTCATGACTGTGACAACTGCCATTTTTCAAATCCTGTCCAAACTGTGCTTTTGTGCCTGAGGCATGGAATGACATTGTTGCTACACAAAATCCTCTTTTGGGCAGGTTTTGAAAATTTTTTCCACCCTTGTTTATGAGGTGGGTTCATAAGAAAGCTATGTTGATTGGGACAAATATTTAAAAATGGCAAAGTTATGACTGTAGGTTGAAATTTTGCAACACACGCTCATAACTTTGGTAATTTTCACTATTTTGATCCCAAATTTTCAACATAGCCATTTCATCATATTACTTCATGAACTTGACAACTGTCGTTTTTCAGATCCTGACCCAAATGTGTTTTTGCACCTTTGGTACGGAATGACATTGTCACTGTGCAAAATCCCCTTTCAGGCAGACTTTGAAATTTTCCCCACCCTTGTTCATGAGGTGGGTTCATAAGAAGGCTATGTTGAAAATTTGGGTTAAAAATATTACAAAACAACAAAGTTACGAGTGTACTGTGCATTATAATTTTTCAATGCACACTTACAACTTTGGTATTTTAAAGTGTGCAGTGTCCCTATAATTAGCATAGCAGTCATACCAGAGTTTGTTATTGATGGTATTAATCTTTTAAAAAATCAAAGGAGCAGTCTAGATGTGTACTGAAGTATCTGAGGGAGGAGACTTCTCCAGGGGACATCCATCCAGAGTCATTGAGACCAGTGTAGTGTAGAGCCTGACAAGTCTGTCAGCTATCAAAGCATTTGGAGATCATTTTCTTAGGGTTCAGAGTGAGTTGGTTAGATTGGAACCATTGTTGCTGGACTTTTTTATTTGTTTTTTTTCTTAACCTGGTAAGTATTCTAGACAACTAAATGCCTGTTTACAAGTATGGTCCGGGAGTTAACAAACATTGGCAAAAGCATATATATAGTAATTCCATAAAGTAAACAAGGTCAAAAATACAAAAAGCAATTAGCAAAGAAAAACATAACTTTAGTAAATTCAGCCTTTTTTGTAAAAAAAAAAATAGCAAGTAAGAACATAGACACAAGCAATCTCAGACTTAAGGAGTAGTTCTCTATCAAAATAAAAAGTTTAAAACTACTGCAGTTCAAACAGTTATGTTTAACATTGGTGTTTTCAAGCTTTTACTTAGTTTATTTTGTTCTTGATCTTCTAAAGATATTAGATAATGATGTAGACAGTTCACTGAGTGTTTCAAAATGCATCTGAGAGTTTCCAGCTGACTTCACAATTGCAGAGTGTGGTATCATAGTCTGTTGTCATGGTGAGCAGTATGATGCCACAAACAAAGGCACTATGAGGTAAATAGGATAAGTCAACACTTTTAATATGAAGTTTGGATACACTACCAAAATGTGTTAGAGACCTGGAAAGGAAATCTGACATTTAAAAGAATATATTCTGTAGTAAACAGTTATAGTTGACACTATGTTTACGAAGGTAAATGATGAAGTGCAGAGTTGCTCTTTAAATAGGCTAGAGGATTTACATAAATAGTGTATCGGTAGGCATGGGGTATAAATGTAAAACAAGAATCAGATTAGTTGATGTTACAGGTTTACAAGGGGTATAAATGCAAAATAAGAATGAGATTAGTTACAGTTACAGGTTTACAAGGGGTATAAATGTAAAACAAGAATAAGATTAGTTGATGTTACAGATTTACAAGGGGTATAAATGCAAAATAAGAATGAGATTAGTTACAGTTACAGGTTTACAAGGGGTATAAATGTAAAACAAGAATAAGATTAGTTGCAGTAACAGGTTTACAGGTTAAGGATATCACGAGCTGGGCCTTCAGAGCACCTTTGATGGAATTCAGGGTAAGAGCACTGCGTACATTGAGGGAGAGGGAATTCCATTGCCTTGGAGTGAAGAGGAGAATGCCTGGTCACCCATTTTGGTTGAAAATTTTGATATGACTCAGGAGGAAGAGTCAGTAGATCTAAGGGAGTAGGAGGGGTGGATACATTATAACAGATATATAGGGGTGGCAGAGGAGGTGGGTCTGAGAAGCTTGAAGAAAAAAGCATCTCAATACATATGATCAGGAGGCAGAGGGGAGAATGAACTCAGTTGTGACTAGAGTGTGCAGTGATGAGATAGGCAGGGGGAGGACAAAGTGAAATGGCGGATATTGTTGTGTGTCACCTTCCATTTGTTGAGAGGGGTTTGGGGCATTTGTTTAAATAAAACAGCTGTACTGTGGGTAAGGGAGAAGAATGCCTTGGGATATGGCTGTATGTGTTTTCAGAGTAAGGGATTTTTGAATTATTTTTTCTATTTTTGTCTAGGAAAGACACACTAAGTCAAGGCTTGTTTCCAGGTGCATCCCAAGAGCACAAGGAAGTTTAATGACTTGCTCATGGTCACACAGTATGCAAGTTGTGGCTGTGGAATTTAAACCCAGTTCTCCAGGTTTGCAACACAGTGCTCTTAACCACTACTCTACACTGCCTCCCAGGGTGGTGGAAGCAGTATGTCAGGCCAAGTGTGGAAGTAACAGATTTGTTAGTTGAGAAGATGTGTGCAGAGAAATCCAGGGCAGAGCCTAATGTGATGCCTAGGTACTTAAACTCTTCCACCAAGGAGAAAGGAGTCTCATCCAGGCACTGTATGGACAGAGGATTGGGCCAGGATAATTTGTGTGCTTTTGATCCAAATAGCATTGCTTCAGTTTTGGAGGTGTTGAGAAATAGACTGTTGACAACAAGCCAGTTCTAGATGGGGCACAATTAAAGTTTAGCTGGGCATTAAGTTGGGAGAGGTAGTGGGAGCTAAAGTAAAGGGCAAAATCATCAGCGTACATAATGGTGGAACAATTGGTGGTGACTGAGGGAATGTTGTTGATGAAAAATGAGAAGAGGAGTGGCCCTACAATGCAGCCCTGGGGAACACCTCTGGTATGGCTATTAAGTTGGAAAAGGCCTCATTAAATCTGATGCATTGTTGTCTGTCCAATAGATATTTAGTGAGCCATGCAGAGGCATAGGGCAAAGTGCCAATTTCAGTTAGTTTTGAAAGAGGACAGCATTGTCCATGAGGTCAAATAACATGGATAAATCATTAAAGACTATACCAGTAAGAACACCTTTATCCATTGCAGGCTTAATGTCATCAGTAAGCTGGTCCAGGGTGGAGATGGTACTATGCTCTTAATGGAAGTCATGCTGACATGTGGTAAGGTGGTGATGAGTTTGTAAGTATTCAGTAAGTTGGGAGGCTACCACCTTTTCAAGCAATTTGCTGAGGGCAGGTAGAAGGGTGACAGGATGATATTGTAAAATAAGTTTGGGGTCATACTTTTTCAGGTCAGAGACTATCTTGGCATTCTTCTATGGGTCAGGAACAATACCAAAGATGAGGTAGAGGTTAAAAATATGAGCTATAGGGAGAGCAAGAATGGAGGTGCCTAACCAGAGAATTCTAGGTTCAATACCATCCTGACCTGGACTGTCTCAAAGAGGTAACGGGTTCAGTAGTTTAAATACCTCTCATCTGGAAACATCTTTCAGGAGGAATGACAGATGGTGAAGGGGGTGAGAGGGTGGGGATTGAAAAGGAACAGTGATGTGGGTGGCAGGATGGCTGGGAAAGCATGATGAGAGGTGCAAATTGGTTGTTGAAATTATTGGATATGGTCATTTGATTTTTGTAGTGTACCCTGTCTATGACCATGTCATTTTGAATAATTTCAGAGGGATCTTCCAAGAGCTCTTTAATGTGCCACCAAAACCCTGTGAGGTACCAGCAGAGGCTACCAGTTGCTCTGTACCAAAGTACATTTAGGAAGACTAAAATTAGGATAGGGCCTAGGACTGACCTCTGAGGAACTCCTAATCTGATAGAAAGTGAAGCGGAGGTTGTGTCACCTAAAAGGACAGTTTGGTACTGGTTGGGCAGGTGGGAATGTAACTAATTGATCAAGGGACCAGAATGGTCACCAAGTGCTGGTGTTTTAACTAAGATGGGGAAAGCTACAGTGTTGAATGCCTTTACAAGATAGAAATAGAAGGAGTGACCTAGCCCTAGTCCTTCACCTTCAAGGCAGTATTACTTAACCTGAGGAGGGAGGAGACATAGAAACATAGAAACATAGAAGTTGACGGCAGATAAGGACCGCAAGGCCCATCCAGTCTGCCCATTTCTTTTTCTACCTTTGCTCTCAGTGACCTATCTATTCATAGTCATTTGTATTGCTCCCTTATGCCTATCCCATGCCTGTTTGAAGCCCTGCACTGTATTCATAGCCACCACTTCTTGTGGTAAGCCATTCCATGCATCTACCACCCTTTCTGTGAAAAAGAATTTCCTCACATTCCCCCTTAATCGGCCTCCTCTAATCTCATGCTGTGTCCTCTTGTCCTGCTATTTTTCTTATATTTAAACATGTTAGACTCTTTCACCTTGTTTATGCCCTTAAGGTGTTTGAATGCCTCAATCATATCACCTCTCTCCCTCCTTTGCTCAAGGGTATACATATTGAGCTCCGTTAATCTGTCCTCATATGTCTTCTGATGCAGTCCCTGCACCATTTTGGTTGCCCTTCTCTGGACTGCCTCAATTTGGTTAATGTCCTTGTGAAGGTGTGGCCTCCAATACTGTACTCAGTACTCCAGATGGGGCCTAACCAATGTCTTGTACAGAGGGATTATTACCTCCCTCTTACAACTTGTGATACCCCTACTAATACACCCTAACACCCCCCTAGCCTTACCTACTGCTTTAGAGGTCTGCTTGGATGATTTTAGGTCATCAGTGATGATGATGCCCAAGTCTCTTTCTTCCTTTGTGACTGCTAGCAACTCCCTCCCAGCCTATAAGTGGCTTCAGGGTTTCTCTTCCCTATGTGCATGATTTTGCACTTTTGCATTAAATCCCAGTTGCCACTCTTTTGACCATTCTGCTAGTTTATCCAGATCTCTTCTCATTCTGCCCACCCCATCTGGATCATTTACTCTGTTGCAGATCTTGGTGTCATCTGCAAACAGACAAGCCTTACCCTCTAGTCCATCTGCGGGTCACTAATGAAGATGTTGAATAGGACTGGCCCCAGGACTGATCCCTGAGGTACCCACTTGTGACTTGCATCTCTTCTGACTGTATACCATTTACCACCACTCTCTGTTTTCTGCCAGTCAACCAGTTTGCCACCCAGTTGACCAACTTGACCCACCCGAGCCTACCTAGCTTATTTATCAATCTTCTATGTGGAACAGTGTCAAAAGCTTTGCTGAAGTCAAGGTAAGCGACATCAACTGCTCCCCTTGGTCCACCACTCTGGTTGCCCAGTCAAAGAAATCTATGAGATTAGTTTGACAGGACCTTCCTTTGTAAACCCATGCTGTCTTGGATCCTGTGCCCTATGGATTCCAGGTGTTGCACTATCCTTTCCTTAAGAGTGCCTCCATAATCTTGCCCACTACTGAGGTAAGACTGACCGGTCTGTAGTTCCCTGCCTCCTCCCTGCTACCACTCTTGTGGAGCGGGATCACATAAACCCTTCTCCAGTCTTCTGGGACCTCTCCTGTGCTCAGAGACTCACTAAACAATTCTGCTAATGGCTCTGCTAGTTCCTCCTTTAGCTCCTTAAGTACCCTGGGATGTATGCCATCAGGTCCCATTGCCTTATCCACCCTGAGCTTAGCAAGCTCTTGTAGGACCCTTTCTTTTGTGAAGGGAGTAGTGCTCACCTCCCTCCCCCTGTGTCCATGATGCTGAGCTGTGGGCCCTGCCCTACCTTCTCTTCAGTAAATACTGAGCAAAAGTATCTATTTAGGATAGATGCCTTTACAGGGTCCTCCTCCTCACATGCTCCCTTTTCTCCATTAAGCTTAGCAATACCCCTCTGACTTTCTCCTTTCACTAATGTATCTATAGAAAGTCTTGTCACCTTCTTTACTGTTCGTGCTAGTGTTTCCTCAGTTTGGGACTTTGCCTGCCTTACTGCCTTACCTGCTTCCTTAGGGCAATTTGGTATGCCTCCCATCTTCATCCCGCTGTGTTCCCTTATATTTCCTGAAGGCCAGCCTTTGGCTCTGACCTTTTCTGCTACTGTATTTGAGAACCAAAGTGGTTTCCTTCTTCTTTGCACTTCCTTTTCTGTCTAACACAATGGGATGTTGCTTCAAGTATTGCATCCTTAATGCTTGCCCACTTTGCCTGTACCCCTCACCTGTGTTTCTTTTTGCCAGGGCTAGCTTAACTCTGTTGGCCATCTTATCAAAGTCAGCTCCTCTGAAGTCCCATATTTTTGCCTTGGAATGGGATGATTTAGATGTAGTAGCCAAATTGAACACCATGTGATGGTCACTGGCCCCCAGGTGACTTTCTACCTGGAGATCTGTGATCCCTTATTTGTTAGTCAGTACTAGATCTAGGATAGCCCTGTCTCTTGTTGGTTGCTGTACCAGTTGTTTGAGGCCCTCCCTGCAGGAATCCACTATGAGTCTAGTTCTGGCAGATGTTCCTGCTGGTATTGACCAATCTGTATCTGGATGTTGAAGTCTCCCATTATCAGAACCTCCCTTTAGCTGTCATGTTTTGTATATCTTCTAACAGTAATGTGTCTATGTCCTCCCTCTGGTCTGGGGCCTGTAGACAACCCCAGTTCTTATGGCTGTCCCATTTCCTGTTTCCAGGGTGACCCACAGTTCTTCTGGCTCCTTGTGTATTCTGAATTTCTGTAGCTTTGATATTTTCATTAACATACAGGGCCACTCCTCCCCTTTTTGCACCTCGGTCTCTTCTGAACAATACATAGCCAGGTACTGAAGTCTCCCAAGTGTGGTTACTGGTAAACCACGTCTCACTAATTGCTACTATGTCCAGTTTAGCCTCTGACATTATTGCCTGCAGGTCTGGGATCTTATTTCCCAGGCTGTGAGCATTTGTGTACATGATTTTCCATTGGCCAGATTTTGGTGTGTTAATTGTTGGGTGAAGTTTGGCATTACCCCTGTGCATCGTATGGGGAGACAAACCTTTTTTCTTACCTGGTGATGCAAATGAACGGCAAACACGCTGAATTCCTGTTTGACCACTAGCTGAGGGGGGAGGGGTGTTCTTCCCATTTGACGTATGGGGTGCTGCACCCCTCTCCCCATTTGCTAGTTTAAATATTCTGCAAAGACGTCAAACTTCTGCCCCAATGCACTGACTCCCTCTTTAGTCAGATGCAGTCCATCAAATTTAAAGAACTTTCGCTCCCAGAACTGTTGCCAGTTCCCTACAAATCTGTGTCCTTTTTCCTGGCACCAGTCCTTGAGCCACGTGTTTAGCTCCCTATCTCCCTTCTCTGACCTTCCGTCCATCTGCTCCCTTCTCCCAGACTGGCAGGATCTCAGAGAAGGAGATGCCAGATGAAATAGATGATGGTTTGTCACCCAACCTAGTCAGGTGTTCCTTGGTCTCCTAACTGACTTCGACTGGCAAGAATCGATAGTCCCTATGTGTACTAGGACATCAATGTTTTCTCCTGCTTTGTGAACAATTTTAGCAATGCGGTCAGTGTCTCTCCATGCTGATGTACCTGGAGACATCTGACCATCACCCTGGCTGGAGATGGGTATCAACTCCCCGAATCATGGAGTCTCCTATGATCAGAAGTTTTTGGATTTCCTTTGTGCTTGTTTAGTTTTGGTTCCTGATTTGGGTGAGTATTGTTGTGCTAGCTCCTGTGCGCAGTGTCCTGCTCTGCAGTGTCTTCTGCCTCTTTATTTGATTTCAGAGATAGAGGCAGATACCTGTTTGTAGTGTTTATATGGTTTCTGGAGGTAATGTGTTGGAGAGCAGAGAGTGATGGGGCACCTGATTTGCTCCTCCTAATCACCTGCCAACCTCCTGGACCAACTACCCTCTGCGGTCAAGGTTTTTCTGTTGGATGCTGGGGAAATGGCGGGTGGTTCTTATAATGTATTTCCTCTTCAATATGAAATTTGAGGCGTGCAATCTCTGCCCATGCTGCCCGGAGCTGAGACCTAAGATCTCCAAAGGCCCAGCATGTAGGACAGTGTCCTAAATCCTGTAAGACTGTCCTTCTGAAAATTGTTCCACAGTACCTGCAGTTAATGAAATCCATTCCAAATAAGTTGCTGGGTTTGTAACCTAGTCAGAGTAATTAGAAGGAAAAAAAAAAGGAAAAAATGCAAGTAATGGTTTAATTGTGCTTTGTTTAACTTGTTATAACAAGTTAAAGTACTAGTGCCCTGTAAATGAGATCACTCTGTGGAGGCCCCACTGATCCGCCCTTCCTGCTCTGCCACAGGAAATGTCACAACTGTGGTACCCTATAAAAGGAGGTAGGTGGGTGGTTGGGGATGGGGTGGGTGGCTGGGCCCTTCCCTGCCTAAAAAGAAGAACCACGGACGAAGAACAAGGAGGTAAGAGCAGAAACAATCAGTCAACAACAAATGCAGTAACCCTGAAAGCTTATCCTAATGTTAGATAAAACTGTAAAACCTGTAAAGCACCACCTGTAATAATTTCAGAGAAGATATACCTGTAAGAAACACTTTGCTCCAGAGAAAATAAAGCAGTAACAGAAGATATACCTTGCAAAAAGACAATTGAATCAGAAGATTACAGCAGTAATCTGTTAACACACACCTGTAGGCACACCTTGTAATAATGCAGAAGAAGGTATACCAACAACAACAATTTGAATCAGAGAAAAAATAAAGCAATGAAATGTTAGCAACAAACAGTAGCAATCCCTGTGAGTAAAAATAAAACACCACCACACAGTAAATCTGCTTAGCCAAATTAAGTCTTAATTCCTCCTTGCTCTGGTAAGTTTCTCTACTCTGCCTTTCAAGCAGTCTTAGAAGGAAAGAGCTCAGGTGAAGCTAGGTGCCTTGGTCAGCAAACCAAGTCTTCTACCTCAAGATATCAACTAACCTGACTTTTAACCCTTCTTTCTGTTGGAAATTACTGACAGTTTGCCAGCTCCACCCCACATACACACCTAATCCTTTGGAAGAGCTGTGGGAGGAAAGCAATTAGCTCCTTCAATGTGAGAAGGAGACTGAAACACCTCTGAGACAACAAACCTTTTCAACAAACAAGAATAAAATAAAACACAGTGTCAAACAGTAATTTTGCTTAGCCCAATGATAAAAGTCACAAAATGTAAGCTCCACCTGTAATACAGTAATTTCAGAGAATATATACCTGTAAGAAACACTTTGCTCCAGAGAAAAAAGCAGTAACAGAAGATATACCTTGCAAAGACAATTTGAATCAGAAGATTACAGCAGTAATCTGTTAGCACACACCTGTAGGCACACCTTGTAATAATGCAGAAGAAGGTATACCAACAACAACAATTTGAATCAGAGAAAAAATAAAGCAATGAAATGTTAGCAACAAACAGTAGCAATCCCTGTGAGTAAAAAATTAAAACACCACCACACAGTAAATCTGCTTAGCCAAACTAAGTCTTAATCCTTCTCCCTTGCTCTGGTAAATTTCTCTACTCTGCCTTTCAAGCAGTCTTAGAAGGAAAGAGCTCAGGTGAAGCTAGGTGCCTTGGCCAGCAAACCAAGTCTTCTCTGTGTAGACAGTGTAATGGCTCTTATGGGAACCAGACTAGAAAGGAAACAATAGGAGTCAAGAAAGGAGATGCATTTGGAGAGTTTGTTTTTTTTTCAGAACTTTGGCCTGCTCATAGGTAAAGAAGATAGAGTGTTAGTTACCCAGGATGGAAGGATCACAACCTTTATGCAGTGTGAGCACCTTGGTGCACTTCCAGACACTAAGGACCTTGCCAAGGATAAAAGAGAGGCTGAGTAGGGCAGAAGTGGGACAATGCTGGCAGCAGCAGAGGAAGAGGAGGTTGGGATTAAGGCCATCAAGGCTGTTGCTCTTGGAATGGTTGTGAAACAGTGGGACATTAAAAGGAGAAGGTTGGAGGTAGGAGGACAAAAGCAGGAAGAATGAATAAAGGAGAAGGAAGATGAGGGGGAGATGGGGGGGAGGTGGAGTGGGTGGAAAAGAATGGGGGAAGAAGAGAGAGCTTTGTCTCTTTTTCCCAGTCATTGCTTTAAAATTAAAATGCCTTCCCCTGCTTCCCTCATCACCATATCCTGATGCTAATAATCAAATTGGATATTACTGCTCCAAAATTGCATGGGATGCTCGTCCTAACTCTTTCTGTGAATATAACTCTAAACAATAATCTTGTCTAGAATGAAGGCTTGATACTAGAGAGAATGATTAGTCTTAAGGTGACTTGACTTTTAATTCTAACTTGTTTAAATTATGAGGTGTGTGTTAATTGTTTTTGTATAATTTGTGTTTAACTCATTTGTACTTGTACTTGGGACCTCATTGGAAATGTGTTTTAGTTTTAAATGAACAAACTGAATTAAATTTAAACATACTGTCACAATGGTGTCTAACATACCCCTATTATTAGAGTTTTTCTTTGCTCTCCATTAGTATTAAGCCAGCCAGATTCAGTTATACTGTCTTTCTGCAAGATCCGCTCTGCCTCAGATACTCTTAGTTTTTCTGTTCTGTATATTGCTATATCCCTACCCCCTTCTCTTCCTAGCCATTCTAAATAGCAGATATACCTCAATGTGTGTTCCCTTTGTGTCTATTGGCACCCACTATATCTCTGGTACCCTTATTATATTGATATTGTGCTGTAAAATTAATATTTCTTCTTACTTTGCTTTTCAAACTGCATGTAACAAAAAGCCGTTCAATTTCTCAGATATTTTTGATTAATTTTCCCTGTATATTCCTACTATGTTTGTCATTACAATAGACATATTTCCACCATTTTTAAGGCTGCAGTGGGCATAGCCCAGCAGTTTTATGATCACTGAGAAAACTGATGCTGAATTCTTTCTTAATGAACAACATGATGAGGTGACAAAAGTTGCTTTCGAGACTCTGTACCATAAAACACTCTACACTCCCTCACACTATTTTTTTTAATTATTATTTTCAGAGCGATCTGCGACCACTGAAATACAGAATCAGCACCCACCACCCCACACACCAGAAACATAACAATGACACTCAGGGTGCCCAATCCCCCAGGGTCTCACTCACAAATGCTCTCACTGCCTGCCCTCCTTCCACACTATCGCACATGCATGGTACTTTGTATTATTTTTTTCCATGCTTGCTAATGCAATCTCTTATTTTTTTTTATTTTCTGAAGTCTGTGACCACAGAAATACATATCCAGCATCCACCACCCACACCCCCTTCCCCAGAAACATAAAAATGGCACTGGTGTGCCCAATCTCCCAGTGTCTCAGTCACAAATGCTCTCACTGCCCTGCCCCTTCCACTATCGCACATGCATGGTACTTTCTATTCTTTTTTTTTAATATATACTTTACTCCCCCCACCTGACCATCCTTCTCAGCATACACCCCCAAAAAACATAACAGTGGTACTTGGGTGCCCAATCCCCAGTTAAGGAATCCATGTTTGTTTATTTTTTGTTCCCTGTAAAACAAAAAGGTCCATCAATGTCTTTTGCACTATTACATTGCCCCACCCCTCCACACCCACTGCCTCGCAACCCCCAAGCCCTTACTTACCAATCGGGGGTCCAAAGCCGTAATCCTCTCCAGACCACAGACACATCATCAATCTTCAAAGTCGGACCATGAACTGAAGAAACAGGTATGTGGTTCAATGTACTTCAATGGGGTTTTGAACTTATTCACCTGTGGAGGTCAAAGAAACTGGCTCCCCTGTGTTTCCTGCTGTTGTACTGTCAGCATTATCACTCATTTTCCTTTGTTTAAATATACTATAGTCATAAGTAACTGTCTTTTTAAAAGCAACTTTTGCAGCTTGAAGGTGTTATTACTTTTGATGTCACATACAGTCCTTCTGTATTTAGAAAGTTCAAAAAAGTTTTACCTCTTAGCTGTAGTCTTGATTTTAGCTGTGGCCTGTTTCAGACTGTTGACTTCCCCAGAGGTTACAATTTGCCATTTCACTTTTAACTACTTGCTTCTGGGAGGTGCTTCAGTGTAAGCACTGCATTACTCTACTCTTTTCTTTCCCTTTTTGCATAGAAAATTAAAGAAAAGCAGTTTAAGTACAATATACTTCTATTATTACTCTGACTTTTCCTACTGTTCTTACATATCTCGAGCTTTTCTCTTATCCTTCTTTCTCTAAATAGCTAATACAGAGGAACTTGTTATGTTATTGGGACGTGATAACATTCATCTTCTTTTCTAGATGTGAAGTTACTTAAATACAGTACATTTGAGATTTGTTACTTATGTTTAAATATTAAACTAAAGATTGAGAGTAATTTAGAAGTGTGTTTAATAGTAATAACACTGAGTCACATGTATATTTGATGTCATTTTTCTTTGTTTTGTTTAAAAAAGATAACGAAATGGTTGTTGGACTAGGATTTCTCTGTTAATTGCTAGTTATTGTGAATTTCTGAACTATTTAATAAAAATTTTGATTGGTAAAAAAAGGGTGGGTTCTGTGGTTGCTGGATTGGGGCTGGATGGGGTGCACAATTTGGGAGGGCTTCACCGAAATTGTATGGCAGTGCCCCCATTCAGAGAAACTTAGTTTGTTGTTTTTCGGTGCTGGTTCACTCACCAGGCAGATGGTGGAGTCATGTGTTACAGACATTCCTACAGGTACTATTTTGGTATGTGTTTTCCTTGGCTTTGCCTGAAAGATCCTTGCTGTTACTTGGTGCTGTGGCCAGGCTGGGGGAATTGTCTGATGTAGCCCACTTTGAGTGGTGGCAGTGAGTTGATGGAGTGGGGAGGAACAGTGCAGGTGGGAGTCATACACGGAGGAGGAGAGGGTGGAGTGTGGAGGGGGAATCACAGAGCAGTGGGGAGAGGAAAGGAAGATGGACATGGGCATCTGGTGGATGCCAGAAGTGTATTTTATGAAGCTGACACGATGCAAAAACAAGCTGCTAAACTGGAGACATTACAAATGCAGCTTGAGGTCTCAGTGGTCATTTAACCCCCTTGGTTTAAGACATTCCATTTTATATAATATCCACTAACTTTTCTGTTTTAGCAGCATATTCTGTCTGCTGCCACAACCTCTATATTTTCAGTGATTGCTCGGGATATTTAAATGTCATGATCTCTTTCCCTCACCACGCCCCCTGATGAAGGGACTTTTGTCTCAAAGCTTCGGGGCTAGTCTGAGGGAGCTAGCCACCTTGTATTTTGTATCCAGGACAATACATCAGATTCCACACTGAGAATAAAAAATAAAAAACCTACTTGTTTAAATTGGCTGTTGCTATACGAACTTCACTTACCGTATGCCCAAAAAGTTAGCTAGCTATACATGGTGGGTTGCTTATCTCCTACATTCTTGTTGCACAAGTACATGCATTTCCAAACATCCACCAAATCCACTACAAATCCAATGACATATAGGAGGAAATCAATCTTCTTCCCCCAGGTCTCCCTTTCTGGTTCGCCTCTGGCGAAATTCATTCACAAAACTGGACTGTCTGGTACGGTATGGGCTGCACGCCCATTGGCTCTTGCTCTGCACCAATGGGCGTGCAGTCCTACGAGCAGTCATCGCCAGGCAAGCAGGCGGGTGGGATGCTGCCACCAGCTGCAGGGGAAGTGGGTGGTGGGGCTTCGTGGGTGGGTGGGTGGGGGGACACTAGGTCACCAGGGATGTGTTTGGGGGTTGCCAACACATCCCGCGATCGGGATTTTCGGTCCACTGGACCACCAGGGATATATTCGGGAGGTGGGTTGGGTGTTTCGATTACATCAGCCAGCGATTGGGCTTATCAGTCCACTGGACCACCAGGGCTGTGTTGGGGGGAGACATTGCTCCCCACGATCGGGCTAGTGAGGGGGGTGTTTATGCTATGCCTGTGATTGGGCCAGTGGGGGGTGGTGGGGGTTCGCTCTTTTGCCCGATTGGGCTGCGGGCGTCCTTCCCCAGCGGCTGCTGCCTGGCAGGGTGCCAGGTGCAAGTCCTCGAGGATCGGTGCACCTGCATGCTAATGGCATGCAAATGGGGCCATAATCAGATGCAAATGGCCCCCCCTGCACCTTGCATGAATTATAGCCCCATTTGCATGTCACCTTTTGAATATCGGGATTTTGCGCATGGCGCAATGGTACTTGCACCACCGCAAGTTGAATGCTCCACTTTGTCAACTTGCGGTGGCGCAAGTTCCACTGTGCCATGCACAGTGGCTGTGGCTGGGGGGTGATATTCAAAGGAGTTGCTCAATAGCACAAGTCCTTTGAATATCGCCCTGGACACACCCCTGCGCAACTATTTTGCGCAGCGCAAGGGCTTGCGCCTATGAATGGCGCAGTTTGAATATCCAGCCCATAGTGTTTTATGGAAAGAAGTGTCTATTTCTTTAAAGAAGATAAATATACAGTTTCTCATTAGAATACCTTGAGTTCCTTGGTAGTTGGGATTTTCTGACATCACATATCAGAATTCTGTTAAATTATTTTTACCAGCAGTTTGAAACATAAAGGTGAAGACTCACATTTCTCTGCACAAACAAAACAACTACTATTAAAGTATGTCATTTTTTACTAACATTAAAACATAATAAATAAAATAACCAATTGCCTCTTTAACAGAAGTGGACACCTGTTCTATGAGCACAGCTTGTCAAACTGTAACATCACTTCCAGTCTCAGGGTTCCAAGATATGATTCTTGCTTTATTTGAATTTATGGCTTATCTCAATGTGAACATCTCTGAACTATCATCACCTACAGATGAGTCCAAGACCTCACTTGAAAATGGTCTTTCAGACTTTAAGATGCCCTGCAAAATTAATTTCCCCTTTAAATGGAAATTTGATGTGACACTTTTTATGTGAGTTTTCACTCAACAGATATCAGTTTGTTCCAGACATGACTGGTAGTAACACCATAAGTATGAGCTGAGGAAAATGGCAGCACTGACAAAGGACATATTAAGTCGGAAAGAACTCTGGTTGCATCATGTCCACCCCACCTGTTTCATAAGCAGCTAAGAAATAAGTAAGCCATGTAAACACATACCAGTTTACAGGGAATTTCCTTGTCACTCTGCTACCCAGGCTAACCAGTAATTCTCATGGTAGACAGAAATGTGGCCAAGGTTAGAAAATAAGTTGGACATTTTCCAGTCTCTGATTGGCTGAGATCCTTTGCAATGGGTACATTTAGGTGCCAACAGAGCCTGCAAAAAAACAAGTTTCTTGCCAACCAGCCTTGGTTTGAAGGAAATCAATGCTCCAAACAGAATTTTCAAAAACTATGTCATCCACATTTTTTTGTTTGTTTTTTGTTTAGCAAGCAACAACCCTCCACCCCCAAAACACAACAGAACAGCAAGTTGAATACTGATCTGGCACACAATGTTCCAGTTTTATGCCATTTTTCCCCCAACTGGAAAAAAGTTTTCATTTTTAAACTACTAATGTTAGTACATTGCATGATCAGTGCTACTCCAGTGGAGTTCTTCCTATAATCCTTTCCAGCTTGCCCTGGCTCAACACCCACTTGACTCAAACAGAAGCAACTTCTTTGTTGTTTTTTTTTTTTTTTTAAAGTAAATCATCTTACGTAACTGCAGCACATCCACTGTGCTTCCATGCACAATGGCTCAGTATCTCCTGTCAGCCGCCATTCAACTGCAGTCCAACCTTATTCTTATTGCATTCTGACTCAGTTCTCGGCTGCAGTGTGGTCTCCCAATTCAACATATAAAAAAAATTAAATAAATAAAATGGACCCAAGCGAACTTCGGGGGAAAGCAGATGATGATCTCAGAAATAGCAGTAAAGAAAACTCACAGCATTTAAGGAAAGTCTAAGAAGTTATAACTGTGAATTAAACACTGCAATGCCGTCTACTGGCAAGTACACCAGTAGAAAGACTACTTTACTAATAAAACCACTTTCAGTAGATTTGTTGTCATTATTTTTCTTTTTTAAATAGTACATCAAAATGCCACATGCAACCCATTTTCTGAGTAGGACAATACCCTCCAGGGTGGGCAGCATAAACTGTATCAGACCTTTCCAGGGCTATAAGGCCTTCTACCTATGTTGCTGGGCCTCATTGTATCCCTGGGGGCGGTCTAATATATCCCAATACCACCCACCCTGTCAGATATTATTGCTCACTTACCTGAAAGACCTGTACTGCCTTCATGCCCACAGTCTGTACTGAACTTTCTGTTCCATAGGTTTACCATCCTCTGGGAGAAAAAGTGCCTCTTAATGTCACCCTTGAATTTACCACACCTGTAGTTAATGGCATATCCCCATGTCCTGCTGCAGGCCACCAGATAAAGAATATGGCTTGATGAATCATGTTGATACCCTTGAGTAGGTAGAAGACTGAGACCATGTCCCCTTTGAGCCTCTTTTTCTCCAGCATGAACATGTTAAAGCCCCCAGCCTCTCCTCATAGCTTTTGTCACCCATACCTCAGATCATTTTTGGTGGCCTCTGCTGCACCAACTTGACAGCCTCAATGTCCTTTATGTGTTGAGAAGACCAAAACTGTATGCAGTACTTCAGGTGGGGCCTGACCAGGGCCTTTTAAAGTGGTCAGTTTACTTCACCTGCACTGTTGGACACCCAACAATTTGTTCTCTGTTCAGCATACTGGCAGCCCATCCCTACTACATGGGAATACTCAGGAAAGACCCAGCTGTCTGGAGTCAGTTTGCTTCTCTCAGCGAGGCTGGGCAAACCTACACCAAACCAAAGTATTAAAAAAAAGAAGAACTTTAACAAATACAAAAAAATACACATAAAAAAATCATTCACCTGTAAAAAACAAAAACAAAAGTGAATGAGGTGAAAGGTAAGAGGGAAGGAGGGGAATCAGGGAAAGGTAATCAGGAGAGAGTGAGTAAAAGGAAGAAGGGAGAGTGTTCTCTGGCAGCAGGCTTACTGTTTTACAGGGAAGAGGGAATCAGGAATAAGACAGTGTGTATAAAGAGAGAGGAAGGCACATGCTCTTGGGCAGCCACCAGCTTAGCTGGCTTACTTTACATTTTGAACAAAAAAAAATTGGATGGGGCAATTTTATTTTCTGGCTGAACTGAGCAAAAAAAAAAAAGAATAATATTTTTGTCTTACTCATGTGCAAAATAGTCATGCAAAAAAAACAACTGGGGTGGACTTGAGTACAGAAAATTAAAATCACACAAAACCGAAGCTGGCAGTCAGGCTCAGCAGACCTAATCTGACTTATCGTGTCTGTGTAGTAGTAGTGCTGCTGCTGTATTGAATCTGAGAATGTCAAGATGGTCCAACCAGCATCTCACAAGAGAGAGACAGAAATTGTTGTTTATTACTTAGGGTAACTCAAGAAAGAAAAGAAAATAACTTTATTGTTGTATTAGCCAATTGTCTTAGGGCCACTGTTAGGTGCCCTGAGCCCTGTCATTTATCAATGTGACATAGCCAGCTAGACTCTCCACAGCAGTTAGTGAAAGAAGTAGCCTTTTATGGCTTAATCAGCATAGAACTCCAGTGGTCATCTTGAGCACAATGGACAGTGCCATGTTCTGCCGCGTCCTTGGCTGCAGCCATACAGGCTCTGGACAGAGTTTAAACTGTACTGTGGTTGAGTTTTTTTTATGCTACTTTTATCTCTTCACCTTCCCACCCCTTCCCTCCCTTTTTCTGGTTACCTTATCCAAGTTTCTCACTATTTATTTGCCATTTTCCTACTCTTCTTCCCTCTTTACTCTCCTTTCCCTTTACTCCCCAACCCTCTCCACTGTTCTTATCTAGTTGTCATAATTTTCTGACTCCTGTACCTCTGTTAGGCTTTTGCCACACTTCCATTATAGCTTACTACAATGTACTTGTACAATGTACAATGTACTCGAATAGCATTTTAGCCCCTTACAGTGTCTCTGTCCTTTGACCTTCCTGCTTCCACTTGCTCCTTTCCTTCTTTTATCATGTGTTTATCACTTTCTGTCACTTTTTTATATACTTCACTTTTGCAAATGTTAATGCCTATTAAATAGTATGGTAGTACTGTGACACATTTTGGTATAATATCTACTATGCCATATGTGCTTCAGATGCATATTATACTTAACCAGTCCAACCTAGTAAACCTTTACATTTTATTGCACTTAAGTAGGAGTGTCTGCATCTCTGGTCCCATCCCTTGACAAAGACTCACATTAGTTGTGTTTCTTTTATTAATTTGTTTGAAATGGTGGGCTTTGTCCCATCCTGTTTAAAATAAAAAATTAAAAACTGGAGGTGATAGGCTCAGTTTTTAGGGCTGCAGTGGGCAGATCCCAGCAGACATCTTGCTCTGAGAAAAGGACTACCAGATTCCTTGCAAATGAGCAACATGTTGAAGTGACAACACAATGTCCTCTGTGTCTGTGAAACATGCCACTCACTGTGTGTATAGGGAGTTGCACTACACTTTTTTTTTATTTTCAGTGGTCACGGTGGACTGTTCTGTATTCTGCCATGACTACTGAAAACATAACCCCCCACCTGACCCCTCCCTTGACACCCCAGAAACATACTGACACTGGGGTGCCAAATCCCAGTGTCTCGATCACAAATCCTCTGACTGCCCCATCCCGCCCCCATCCACTATGTGCATGCATGGTTGTTTCTGTTTTTTGAAATATTTAGTTTCCTCCCCCAACCGACCCTCCCTCTCAGCACCCACTACCCCACATCTCCCCTCCCCAAGAAACATAATACTGGCACTGGGGGTTCCCAATCCCAGAGTGTCCCGATCACAAATCCTCTAACTGTCTACTCCACCCCACCCAAGTCCACTAAAGCACATGTGCAGTTATTTGTGTTTTAAATTTTTTATATTTCTAGTTTCTTCCCCCCACCTGACCCTCCTTCTCCGCACCCAGCTGCCCACTCCACCCCCAGAAATGTAACAGTGGCACTGGGGGTGCCCAATCCCCCAGTGTAGAAATCTTTGTTTGTTTCTTTTTTTTACCTGTAAAACAAAACCATCCATTGATGTCTTGTGCACTGTTACACTTACCCCCCACCCAAACCTGGCACTCAGCATCCACCACCCTACAACCCCCAAGCCCTTACTTTCTGATCAGGAGGTCCAATGGTATAATCCTCTCTTGACCACAGACACATCTTCACTCTACTAATGAAGGTTCAGAACTTAGGTAATTTTCAATATTTTACACCAAATTCCTTATCTGCAGCCCTATAGGCTCTGGCCAGAATTTGTTTATTTAGTTTGGTCCATTTTCAGGCTAGGTATGTAGTAATGTCTCAGTGTTTAGTTTTGTCATTTCTCTAATACACCTAGACCTGATAGTTTAAGTCCTTCTTGACTGACTGTAGAGTGTTCTTCACCAGTATTTTAGCCCCTCTTTTATTGAGGTGTAGTCCATTCTGCATGTACAAAAACACCCCATGTTCTCAAGCCCAAATCCCTCTTTTTGTCAAGTTTTGCAACCAAACATTGTTCATTTTGATTGCACTTTGTCTTACTAGACCCACTTTTAGCACCATCAATACTGCTTTTTAAACACTACTACTCTTCTACCCCAAAGCATCCTCCATAGACTCTAAAAATCCTGCATGACATGTTGATATTGTTTGTGCCCAAATGGAATATAGCTGATAATTCTGTTTCCTGTGCTTTTTCCTATCACTTCCACAGTGCCATTTTCATGGCCCTACTCCCAACATCAGGTAGACAGGTTTACATTCTAAGAATGCAGCTCCAGTTAGAATCAGTTATCATACCTGGCCCACTGGCTCTTCAGTTACCCTAGTGGAATGTTTACCATTGTGTATGCCTCATTCTCTTTACCTTATTAACTTCCAACAGCTCTGTATGAAGTCCAAACCATTCATTGCTTAACATAATGCAACATGGCTACCCAGTTGAAAATGAGTTAAGCCTATTTTCTCTGCTCAGAAGAGTATGATCTATGTCCCTTTCCTTTCTCTTCTGTCTCCTCCTACTATTAACTGCCATTCATCCCTTCATCCTGCATGTCCAGGATTCTCTTCCTTTTCCCAGCTCCCGTCTAGCTAACCTGAACTGAACTGTCCTCTTCACCATTTACTCCCCATATAAATTTCCCTACTCCATGTATACTACCAATTGACTGTTGTATAAAACTCTTTCGTTCCCTTATCTCATGCTTCTAGGTTTAAACCAGGCATCCAAGCAGTTTTAGCTGCAGTCTTTGTTGATTGCCAGGGTACAATGGGCACAACAATTGACAGTCTTGGCACTCGAAGTGCATCATCTCCCTTTCACACTTCTTGTTTTACAAAAAACATAAAATAATCACATTACATCTGGTGTAAATAGTATTTGACAGATGTCAGTAGCTGACATGTAGGTAACCAGTGCCCCTAAGTAAAAAGTAAGTAATATGACTAAATTCACTAAAAGGAAAAGGAAGTTATTCATGATCTGCTGATAGGCTGGAGGGAGGATCCATGAGGAGTGCAATGGAATGTAACAAAATTTGATAACAGTCCTGCTGTGGGCTGAAGACCTGCCAATCTGTTCTCAATGCAGCAAGGTAACACCTTCATATCATAGAGAAAAATCATAGAATATACAAATGCATAGAGGAGGGCATCACCTATGGCATAGAATTTTGGAGTTTCACCAGGGCACATTCACCGGTGTGCCCAAATGTAACAAAGCCATTGCCTACAAGCCCCTGCACTCCCTCTTGATGTGCTGTGTTTGTAAACATGAAGTGCATTAGCAGGGCTCCTCTCGCCTCTTCTAGTACTACATTGTAGAATCCTAAATGCTCTCACAGTCACCATTCATGTGGCCTGGAGGGACTGTGTGTACTTCCATTTCACACCACTAGAAACGTTTGTGTAGTGGAATTGTGAATCATGTGCACTGGGTAGGCCTTATCACCTGCTTGTGAGAAATTAAAACACCATTAGCAGCCATACACAGCCTTGTATATCCCACTTTAGATGGAAGGCTTGTTTAGAATGGGCACCTGCCAGAGCACTGATTACAAACACAAGACAAAGAAATTAGTAGTACAAAATCTCAATATCTTGTCAATCACCTTCCTTGTGGTCTGGAGCATAAATGAAAATTGAGAAGTATGAACAAAGAACATTTTCACTTACCCAGCAATTAGCTAGAATAACATTTTCACAACTAAGATGACTCACAAAGGGCAGACTGGTGTTAGATTTATGTAACTAATGTTGCAGTTACAATACGACTCCCAGCTAGACAGGGTGAAGGTTCAAATGAATTTGTAGTGGGAACTGGGGAACCAAGTAGCAAAGTTACCTTACAACCTGATGGGTAATTCTCATTTCAGAGGAATAAAACCAGTGTCCACACAGGTAGACAGTACAATTGATGGAGTTTTACTTAATCAAGCAATATTTTTTTTTATGAGGCAATTAATGAGTGTTGCAAACATATATTTGAGGTTACTACCCATACTTATTTTCATCAGAAGTGCATTTCCACAGCTTCATAACCTCTTTTTCCCTCCTGCCACTACCATCACATCAGATCTGGGTGCTGGTCAATGACAACCGGCCCCAGCCCAAAGGATGGGCTACATGGGATAAAGCACAGATATCCATGGCCTCTGGGAACTTCTATCTCCCAAGGCTTGAATTATGTTCCTCCACATGGTTGCTAGATACAGCCCCTGGAGTAAGCAGCAACTGCTTGGTGATTTCTCCCACAGTAAACCTTCAACTGTACAGTATCTCTACCTCAGCTGGCAAATTTTTCTTGGCATCTACTAACACTGTGCTGTCTGTCTTCTTCTTATTTGGGGTTCTCTTTGTCTCTGTTGAGGTCCCTGTCATGTGGCAGATGGCACCAGAACACCTTCACACTGGCTGAAACCCAGACCCCAAAGAGAAATCAGGGCATGCCCTTTAAGGAGGCACTCCTTCAGCCACTCCTCACTCTTCAGTTTCCTGACTCCAACTCCCCACTGCTAGAGATAAGTGTGGCTTATGCTGCTGCAGCAAGCCCCACTCCCTTGGCAGTGGCACCAGCCCAGCTCAGGGGTTAACCCTGTGGTTGCCTGCTGGAAACCTGCATGTACAACTGTGAAAGCATTCACATGGGAAGTGATGCCACAACCTAAGTAACACCTATCCCAGGACTGAGAGCACTGCATAAAGAAATCATGGGCAGATCTAGGGTACTCCACAAATGCCTTGTTTACCCTATGTTATAGATCACACAACACCTGGATAGTGCAACAGTGCATTTATTCCCATATGTATGCAGTTAATGGCTCCCAGAATTAGATGGACACACATAATATCATAGAAGTAGATCATTGTCCTCTGTTGCTTCTCCTGGAAATGAGGATCAGATGCATTGTGAAGTCTTGTGATTCAGGGTATCCACAAAATGATCTAGGGCCTGGGACATGGATGACTATTTAATACAAGGTGTGCCTCCAAATGGTGCCTAAAAGCTTCCAGTCACCAAAAGGCAGAGGGAGTGGTAGATACCTGACCCTTTAGGGAAGGAAATGGATTCTCATGGTAACCAGCTGCAGCTTGCCATGCAGCACATTACTTAGATATAGAAGGGGATCCAATCTATACCTGGCTAAAATTTGTCAATGTCTCAAATCCTGGAAGGATGTTTCAACATGCAGACCTCAATTCCACAGCTCACACCACTGCGGTATCAAGGCTTGACTATTTTTTTATAATGATTTTTATTTCTTTTCACAATAGAAACATCACCATACAGATATGTCATTACAAACATCATACCAATGAAAATTCACGTGTAACTAATACAATCTGTTCACTATTTCTGCTGAACACAGGAATCAAAATGTGACTCCCCTAACCCATACCCTTCCTCCTACCATGGAGACTCCCCTTTTTGATTTTTCAAAGCGCTTGTAAAGGCACTAGTATGATTGCTATTTCATATCAGGTTGGTCCCTCTAAATCATAGTTCATCTTGTCCCATCATTTCTTAAATAACATTGCTTCCCGTATCATATACAACCATCTGTCCTTTTCAACTGTCCCATCACTGAAGCATACATTTTTTTCCAGAATTAACCTCTTTGTGGCCAGGGTACACAAGCATATTATCTTATGTTGTGATTTGTTTAACCTCAACCAGCCTGTATCACTGAATAACAACTGAAAAAGAGAGGGGGATTTGCAAATGTGGTAGCCTAGATAACATACAGACAGCTTTGGACCACCATGAAGAAATTTTTGTGCATTCCCCAAAACAGTGGAATAGGTTCCCAATACCACCACCACAGAGGTGCCAATAGTGCTGATTCCCCTCATTATGGAATTGCCCTAGCACATATGTTGTATAGTAGGCCCTATCTATTATTTTCTTTTGGATAGCTTTATTTTTTGCATTTAGATAGTCTTTTTTAATAGTAGAGTGCAGATTTTCCCACTGTTGTGGAGCATATATAAGTTGAACTTCATCCTTCCATTTACTATTAGTTATCCTCCATGGATTTTTGTTCCCTGTTATTAAAACATTATAAACTCTTTGCAATAGTTTGACATCACGCATTTTAATTATTGTTTCTTGATCCTGAATTAGGGTTTCCAAATGATTGCATACTGCATGGTTTGCACTTTTTAGTAAAAGAGCAAATTTATCCTTTATCTTTAGGTAAGTTAAAAAATTAACTCAAGTAATACCTGGAAACAGTACCTTAAATTTAGTATATGAATAGAAGCTCCCATTTATTATTAACTGGAGCCATTTCTGAACTTGAGAATTTTTGAATTTATTTACAATTGTTCTCTCATTTGCCTGCCACACAGCTTTACTAGACCAAATACTGAAGTGTAACCAAGATAAATACCTTTTATCGAGCAGTTTCACAGTGGCCTGTCTTAATTTATTAGCAATGGTACAGAATGGCTGAGGAATATGTATTTTAGTTTGAATATCCCATATTAAACCACCACAATTATCATATGTATAGTTATCCCAAAATAATATCTCCCACGGTAAACCCTGTTTGGAATGAAAAGCCCACTCCCACCATATCTTTGTTTGATGAGCCACTCCATAAGGGTTCACCCACTTTGGTGTGAATTAAATAATAAATGACAGTGTAAACAACATTTTATCAGCAAGACCTGCATCAAACCTTTGTGTAGCAAGACAACTACATCACCAAACACAAGTGAGAAAAGTACAGGAAAAGTCAAAGTAACAGAAAAGAAACATTAAACACCTCAAAATTCACACCCCAAAGCAACTCAACAAATACTTATATTTTAAAATTGCACCCCTGACACAGGGGGCAAAATCTCCAAAAAAATAATATAATCAACTCCACGTCTGACATGCATTTGAAACAAAGTGACAATAAACACCAAGTGTAACATGTGGACTCTTAGGAAATCAGACTCAAAATGCATAATACCACACAAGACCTGAGTTTATTACAATCATAAACTATATATAGCACAGTGTGCATGAATTTCTGGCAAGCTTAAATAAGCAGCTGTAAACGTAGGAAGAAACGGACCAATACCAACAGAAATTCATAACAGAAATAGTCATTTCATTCAAAATTCCCCTGTAACTGGAATTTATCACCTGAGTCCAAACCTAC
This sequence comes from Neoceratodus forsteri, assembly GCA_016271365.2. Taxonomy (NCBI): domain Eukaryota; kingdom Metazoa; phylum Chordata; order Ceratodontiformes; family Ceratodontidae; genus Neoceratodus; species Neoceratodus forsteri. The sequence goes on along the minus strand of CM028134.1, from coordinate 308,798,787 downwards.
ATGCAACAACAACCCACTAGCCATCAACAGCATAACAGACACCTGTGACACAGAACAAGCCTACAACAGTCTAACCACACCATGTTCTAACCATGCCACACTGTCACATTCTCAAAACACATAATGTGCTCAAAGAACACAACACTTTAACATCTGAAATGCCACTGTCACTGACGACCTAGTTCAGTTGCTAACATAATGGTGCCCTAATGATCGCTCCCTCACAATGGCATACCCTCCATAAGATACCGGATCAAAACAGCTGTACTCCCCTGCTTTCCTAGGAATATTAAAGAGCTGGTTACATGTTCAGATGAACTTTATCAAAATCTAATATTTAGACACAGTCCAGTTAGTATTTTCAATTAGTGCTGTATTCCTGCTCCCCATTATTTATTACTGAGGTCATTTGAATGAAAACAGGTTTTTTTGCTCCTCAAGAGTTCATCTGTTCCTGCTGCTTTCTCCCTGCCTGAAGTCATAGAGCACTGCTTGTGGTATCACAGTTACTCCCATGGCAACAGAACAGAGGATTATGACTTGAAGTAGGGAGTGAATTATAGAGGCAGATGAACTCTAAAGAAACTCTAAGGGATAAAGATCATATAGTCATGCAAATTTCCTTCATAATAAATAATGGAGAAGATAAATATATAAAATATTAATGGAATTCAGGCAGAATTGTACATAATTATTATGTGTTTTAAAGTTTTCTTTGAGACATCACTAGCTCTTTAAGTTGCTCCCATGAAAGACAGGGTTTCCTTACCCTCCACAGGAACTTGGAAAAAATCCTTTTAATATAATTGAACCATGTCAAACAGGGGGATCCAATCACTGTCTGTATAGCAAAAATCAATTTTGGTAAAGTCATCATCTTGATGGTTTCAATTCTTCCCCACAAAGATAAGGATAATTTGTGCCAATTATCCAAAAGCGTCCTAATTTTGTCTTTAGCTTCATTATAGGTCTGGTTAATAGTACTAATCTGATTATTCATAATATACTTATGTAAACACTTAAAACTATTCTTCACCAGAAATGTTTCAAGTATGGACTGATCCAAGGGGTAGTCCTCACCTGTAATGGCCACAACTATTGATTTTGATTTTTTTAAATATATAACCCAGTAATGATGCTTGAAGTTTTCTAGTTGCCTGGAACAGGATTCTCCCTATTATGAAGCCAGACTGATCTGTATGGATAATGTTGGACAGCTTCAGTTTTAGTCTATTCACTATTACTTGGCCATAATTTTGTAGTCTATGTTTAACAAAGCTATAGGTCTATAGCTGTCAATTTTGTTGGGATTGTTCCCCTCCTTTAGAATGAGTATTGTTTTTGCCTCAATCATAGATTTGAGAAGTTGCTCCCCTCCTTCTATCAGCTCTAGTGCCATAAACTGAATCCAATTATCCAATAGCTCTGCAATGGTATTGTAAAACTCTGCCTTAAATCCATCAAGGCCTGGTCTTTTATTTTTTGAGAGATTTTTAATCACTTCCTATTTCTGCTGCTGTGAATTGGGCATCATTACAATTAAATTTATGTAACTTTGTATTCTTAATATAATTACTATGGATATTGTTATTTATGGACATTTTCCTTTGAAATATTTTTCATAAGCCTCTAAAACTATGTTGCCCATCTCATTGTCTTTGTGAAAGTGTTTACCCTTATTGTCTTCCAAAAATGTAATAATGTTTTGCTCTTTCTGTTTTTCTAATACAGTCTCTAACATTTTATCTGATCTGTCATCCTGGATGTGCCTGACTTTCTTTAATTTCCTGATGTTACTAAGGACATCCCTATTGTTTAGTTCTGATTTTTTTTCCTAAGTTTAAGCTGATACCATTTTGTTATATTTTGTGTAGTTAGTTACCACTAAAGAATCCAGATCTCTCAGGGCCAGATATTCAAAACTTTGCCCTGGGGCTAAATTAGCACTGCCCAGTGGGCAAACAGCCCAGAGCACAAAGCAAGCCATATTCAAAAGGAATAGCCCCGGGCAAACAGCTTCTGAAAATAGCATGGGAATGAAGCCAGGCAAACTGGGCTGGGAGTGCAGGGCAAACTTAGTCCTGGAATAAGACAGCTGTGAATATGGCAACCAGAAAGTGCAAACTACAAGAGCAAAACAGTGCACAGTAATGTGAAGGTAGGTAGAGGTGAACTATGTGGCCAATGTGTGTGCCAGCAAATGCGTGGACCCAGTACCGCTGCAGACACGAGCGTATGTGAAAGTACAGTGTTCAAAACTGTAAAATATTCCCTGAACTGTTTGTGCAGCACTAACATGTTTGCGCAGGTTTAGCACAGGGCTAAACCGTTAGCCCGGTGCAAATGCATTTGCCCGGTGCTAAACTTTGCCATATTCAAAAGTGACATGCAATGAGCCTACTTATGTAGTCTCTGGGCAAACATCCAGATTAGCATCTCATTATGCCCTGATTTTCACGCTGTTTGCACCGGGCTAACGGTTTAGCCCTGCACTAAACCCGCACAAACGTGTTAGCGCTGAGCAAACAGCTTGGTGAATATTATAAAGTTTTGAACACTACTTCCACATGTGCTGCTGCCTGCAGCTTTACTGGGACAACACAGCATAGGCACAGATGGTGGTGCTGCATGCAACTGTCACACTGTAGGTCATGCTACAGTGCACAGCAGACACTACAGTAGCAAGGGGGCCAGTAGTGTGTGGACACAGCAATGCCTCTGGTGTGCAGGGCAGTGATGATGACTACACTATACACAGTGAGAGGCACAACCTGCAGGTGTTTACTGACAGTGGACATTACTGTTACACTGTTGTGTGACCCACAGATGCTGCACCTCTGGCATGGGATGCTCACAGTGACATATACATGTCCAACTTTGTGTGTTGTGGCAGTTGTACAGCTGTGCGGTATGTGGCCGGGGGGGGCATATATTCTTAGAAAGGCACACTGGTGTATGTCCAATACTGGCCCACATGCACTGCATGATGTGTCCCAGCCTTGTGGCCCCACCTGGTCTGTGGCACAGTCTGGCCACCCATACACTCTCCCCTCAACATCTTCCATGCCCACAGTGCTGAATGTGTGTGCTGGCATCTGTTGGTGTCCACAGAAGTGTGGTCCACAGGTGTGTGCTGTATGGCCACACTGCCATGCTGTCCACTGGCCACAGGGTCACCACTTACTGCCTGGCATGACTGGGACTGGTGGCAGATGATGGCATCATTGTGATGCCATCAGTTAGCAGCATGCTTCCTCTATGTTTGGCTTTGTCTATGTGTCATATTTATTTGTTAGGGTCACTCAAAACCCACGCAAAACCCACACAAAGCCATAGTGTCGGGCAAAGCTAATTACCGAGGGTTACGACAAGCTTTTCCTGGGTGGTAATGTGAACCATGCTAAGTGTCACGCTAAGTCACGCAAAACTACTTTGCACTAATCACTGAATATAGCATTGCTCCTGTATTCATGTCAGTTTGCTCCTTGCATACATTATGATTTTGCCCAGTGCTAATGCAGTTTGCCCATGCTGTTTGGCCTTTTGAATATAGCAGACCCACACTAATCCCACACTAAACCTGCACAAATGGTTTTTGCCTGGCGCAGTTTTGAATATCTGGCCCGCAGTCTGTCATTTAAGTCTGTACTTCTGAGGTGCCATCTTTTGGATGAGATGTTAAACCTAGGTCCCATCTGCCCGGATTGGTGGTAGTTCAGGTGGATGTTAAAGATCCCATGGCACTTATCGAAAAGTGTAGGGGAATTTTCCTGGTGTCCTGGCCAAATTTCCCTCATTCACTCAAAATACCATCAACAGCTTAATCTGGTTCAAGGTCAGTTGGCATTCATCTGTATCCCCCTTCCCCAGGTCATGCCTGAAAATAGGCAGGATTTGTCTAGTGCACTTACCCGGTCAACAAAAACTAAATAAAAATAAAGAAATTTATACTTCCCTCCTCCCTCCTCTTTACTTCATTTATGTTAGCTTGATATGCTATAGTTATACCCTTGAGTACAGCCTTTAATGGATCCCATCATACCCAGATTGGCATAGCCCCATTATATTCAAAAAAAAACCTCTCTAATATCTTCCTCTATACTTTTTTTTTAAATTCTGATCTTTCCATATATCATTATTGAATCTCCATACACTAGAATAAATTTATTAGAATCACCCACTTTAATGTCTGTTTGAATTAACACGTGATCTGAGAGGATACTGGAGTTGATTTTGACTTCTGAAATATCTATTACAAGAAATATAGAAACAAAAATTGAATCTATTCTTGAGAAAGAGTTATTCTTTTTATTATGATGGATGTACTCTATCACTCCGGGGTAAATTACCCTCCAGGAGTCGACTACATCATGAATTTGCATGAAGCCTATCACAAGTTTGGAGTGATATTTAATAGCAGAAGAGGGGTTAGAGGTTTTGTCCAGGTTAGGATTTAAAACGGCATTAAAGTCATCTAGAAGAATTATATTTTGAGCTTGAAGTTTTATCAAGCCCTCCATAATAGTTGTTAAAAACTGTATAATCTGAAAAAGGACCATATAAAGTACCGACTGTAAATTCAAGACTGAGGAACTTAATTTTTAACAGGAGAATTCTGCCCTTGGAGTCACTGAATGAATCAGTTGAGGAACAGTATGGGGATTTCCTTAAAAAGACAGCTACCTTTGCATTCTTTTTTGTACCTTCTGAGAACACTATATGAGAGACCCAGTTTCTTTTGAGCTTCATAATTTCTATTATATCTAAATGTGTTTCCTGCAAGGCAACACAGTGAACCCTTGTTTTATTAATATAATTTAATAATCTAAATCTTTTTATTCAAGAGTTTATCCTGCTTTCTTTAAGGGAAGCACATCTAAACAATTTTGCTTCACCATTATTACATGTGAGAAAGGGTATGAATATACCAAACTTCTTACTACATTAAAAATACAAACCATATCCTCCTGTCTCCATGGTAGGCCCACATTCATTCCCCCTACCCCAATGACCTAGAAACAAAAACCTTAGCTTCATAAAGCTGCTATAGGAATGAGTAATCACCTCCACCTTGCATCTTCCTCCCTCACCTTTACCCCCAGAAAAGATAACACAGGGTAATGTATACCAAACAAAGTACAGTCTGAAAGGACTTGTCCACATCCTATTTTAATGCCTTCTATGATCCTCCCTCCTTCCCAGCCACTCCTTCTCTGTGCACACCCTTACTGACCTAAGGAATGAGGCAGGAATTAACAAAAATAAGAAAACTCTCTTTTTTATAATTCCTTCCCATGATACTAATTCCACTCCTTAATACCATTTATATATATCAATATAAATCAGATCCTGACCTGTACTAAGGTAGCTATTAGACTACCGGCAACTCAAAAACCAGTCAAGGCATCAGGACAGACCACCTGATACTAGTGAAAGGAACAAAGTCAGTCCCAGGGTGAGACTACTTGCCTAAACAAAAAATGAAACATAAACACAGTTGCTGCCCTGTCATTGCAGGTTCTTTCACTACTCAAAGATTATTGGAAGAAAGTCTGAGGACCTGAGGGTCACAACTTTAATGTGAGAGCCTTTTGCAACAAACCAGAGTGCAAATCTGTACAGAGAACTCACATATTTCTTAAGGGAAGATGAAGCTTAACATAAAAGAATTTACTTCCTGACCCAAACCCCACTCAAAAATAACAGGCTAACTTTTTTTTTATTTAAACATTTGAAAACCGGGATAGGCACACTGAGCTGAGGCTCATTCCCAGATGCGACCGGGGGAAGGGGAAAAGAGATATAAAGCAGAAAATACATAATAGATACATGAGATAAATATACAGTTGCAAAAGTTATACAGTGAAGTATTGTACATTTAGATGAACTATATACAGAAAGTATCATACAATTCTAAGGATTAGATCACCATCCACAAAACTTGCCCTATAACAGGTACATAGGCAGAACCACAGAGATAGTACTTTAGTAAACTTTTGAAAAGAAAAGGCTAGAAGTTGAGGTAAGACCTCTCTTTAGGGAAAGTGATGAAAAATACATCAAATTAAATTTATTTTATTGCATTAATGCTTGAGGGAATGAAGCAGGGCTTAACGAAGGTGAACAGTACCCCTCCTATATGATATCTCTTAGGATACTTTTTCCTGAACCAAAACCCAGATATGGAACAGATCCTGACCCCTGAGAAGGTCACTGTTACAGGCCTGAGGGATTGGTATAATTGCAAAAGCCTTGTGTGGCAAAACTAGAGGTCAGAACTATGAGAAATAGTAAACTCCCCAGCTAATTCATTACGTAAAGAACCGTGAAGCTTGCCACAAGAAATGACTGTCGCTGTCCTAAAAACTACTCCAACAGAACATATTAACCTGCCCCATATCTGATACTCAGTCAAATCCTAAAACCCTTGCTTTAATAATTTGCCAGAAAAAAGATCCAATAAATTTGCATGTGTCATCCTCTTGTAGAAATAGTCCAAAACGCTTCTACTTAAGTATCCTCAATTTCAATAAGGCCACTGTATGGCCAGCTCAGTGGTGTGGAGGGCTGAGTCATCATGCCTTACCTCCTGCCACACCAGTGACCCATGTTTGTGGTACATGCGGGTTGCCGGGGGTTGGCCAGGGAGGCAGAGGATCGAGCATCTGAGGACAGCTCTTTTCTCCTGGACAGGGTGTAGAAATAGACTGGTGCCTGCCTGACATCTAGCTGTGGTTGGGTGTTGGCACGTTGGGTCCCACACAACATGGAGCAGAGGCAGAGCAGCTGACTGGTGTGCTGCATGCGGAAGCATGCACAGCTCAGCCATTGTTGGCATTGCATGGATCCCCCCTCAGGCTCAAAGTCAGAAAATGTGAAAAAGGTCCCAGGTTCGTCAGATGACAGCTGTCCTCCGCAGGCTCTGCTTCCAATAGCAGGCACCTCCCCTAACTGGATACTGTCTCAGCAGGTTGAGGAACTCCCTGCTGTCCTGCCACGGAGGGCAAGCAGTGGGGGAAGAAGGGAGAAGGTAAGTCCTGTGGGTCGGGGGGATGGGGCTGGAAGGACAGCATGAGCGTGGGCCAATAGGGATGAAGGAATGACAACAATTAAGCCAAAAAATTAATAAATAAGGCCACTGTATTACACCTGGAGAAATCCAAATTATTAACATGCATACCCTAGCTTCTTTTTTCAAATCTTTCTCTGCCTGTACAGAAGAGTCATATATGAGCCTTTCACCATTTAGTACCATGTCCATTTTGGCTTTGGTAGATCACTGTAGCCTTCCATCCTTTGGCCCATGTTATGTTTACCAGCTTGTCAGATTTCCTTCTCTCCTGGAGTATATCTGGTGGCAAATCCTTAAACATTGCTATGGTCACCCCCATAAGAGACAGGTTTTCTTTATATACAGCTGCTATTAGTTGCTGCTTGTTTTCAGAACAGGACAAATTGGTGACAATAGGCCTTGGTGGGCCATGTGGGTTTATATCTGGTGTGAAGACTCCTCTGTATATCCTGTCGAATTCAACCTGGACATTGGCTGTATCTGTGTCCAAATATGCCATCATTATTTGTTTGGCTGATTCTGAAAGGGGTCTTTCCTTATCCCATACCTGAAACACCCACAGTCCTGATGTTTTTATGTCTGGCCCTAGAGTCAAAGTCCAATAACTTTATTTTAAAGTCTTTCATAGCTATTTCCAAGGAATTAATTTGCCATTTTGTTGGTATGACCTTATCTTCTAAAGCTGAAAGTCTCTGCTGTGCTGATACTAAATCTGTTCTCAGTTGCTGATTTTTGGCTAATAGATTATTTATTGTGGCTTGGAAGAAATCAATCTTGGCCTCCACTGCTTGAAGCTTATTTATTTTCTCCAAAAGACTTGCCTAAAAATCAATTATTAGCTTTGCCCAAGGGGGGGACTCATCACTTGCTTCTGAGTCAGAGCAATCAAAAGAATCAGATCTGTCAGAAACCACCACTGAAATGGAAGGAGTAGCATCTCTTTTTTTGTTTAATAAGAGTATGAGTTTTCTTTTCAGTTTGTAGAATATTGTTTCCCTGTAAAAAGGTTGGACAGAATTGCTACTAATTGAATTGTGTTTGGGCTGCTACAGATTTAATTCTAGGCTTTTGCTGCAGGTCTCAGAATCCACTGAATATTTTGTATTAATCTTGACATTTTGCTTGTTTGTACCTTTCATTTTTCCTGTGGCTTCCACCACCCTGTTAGCATTATTCTCCTCTGTCTGGTTAGGTAAAGTTATGGAAAGTATTTTCATTTCTGTCCCTGTTGTTTTAACGGTTTGGTTCATAGGTTGAAAATAGGAGTCTGTAATGTTGTTAGCACATACCTCAGAGACCCAGTTCTTGCTCTGTGACTGCTGCTGACTTTGGTTAAAGTCCTTCACTGATTTCTGCAACTCCTTAGTGTTTGGTGGTTCATTCTCTACATTCTGGCTCTCCTCCAAGCCAGAATTCAGTAGTAGAGAGACTCTGTAAAGAACCAATGCTTCCATCTCGATATGCACTCCTGAAGAGGAATTAACAGGATGCTGCTGAGTCGGCGCTAAAGCTGATGACTGAAGTTTGTCTTGCTTAGCTGTCCTGAGGGCCGTAGGCTTTTTTGAAAATATCAGCGCAGGTATCAAACCTTTTTGGAGTGAAAAGCTAGTTCCCGGAGACTGGTAATGTTGGCATTCCTTAGGATTCAGGAGTAGTGGTGTAGAAGCAGCAGGGCTCTGTGAGCCTTTCTCAAATCCTGATGTTTTGCCTTTTCATTGGATGCTGCCCATAACTTTGTTTATACCTCCAACAGCTGAAAAGATTTAGCAATTGACTTGTTGTGGTTGGCATTTTTAAGTGGTTTAATAGGCTTCTTCGGCACCATGATTTTGTTGAATTTTAACAAAGCTTTTCTAGCTTTCTTTAAATACACAAAGTCGTTGGCTTCAAGGGCTGGTATTACTGAGGCCAAAGGTGGAAAACAGGTAAAATTCAGAGTCAAGCAGCTGAGGTATGCACTCACATATGGGGAGATAGCTTATGGAGCTGTTAAGGCAGAGCTCTCACACCTGTCATCTTCCTCCCCCCCAATTGTATCAAGGCTTGACTATTATAATCTCTACCCTTTTTTTGACTCTCAGTAACCACTTTTTGCTGGTGAATTTGGCAGTAATGATAGCCCTGTCTACCACAAGTCCTCACAGTCATATCATACTGATGGTGTATGCTAGCATTTTCTATCAGGCAGAAGATCATTTTCAACACTCTGCTGTTCAGTTTTGAGGTCTCTTGGGTGAAGTGACAGACTAAAATTGGACATGGCTTGGTCATCAGCAACTAACTAGTGGTAGCAGGACTGAGCATTCCATTGTACAATCTCATCCTCCAGAAAATGAGGGCCGCCATTGTTACTGCTATGCTGCCACCTGGGAAACCACAGGTGGCAGTGCAACTGAGGATGCTGGGGAGGAGGAAATGCAGACCAGGAGCCAGAGTGACACCCATGTTCAGTGTGCACATGCATTTTAACTCTCCTAGCATGCCTGCATCTCAGGGACAGAGAAAAATTAAGAAAATGGCCCCAATTGAGCAACATGACTCCAGTTCTCCTCCTGCAGGACTTGTACCTCCAACTCTTTTAAGACTGTGTGCTGTACTTGTTTGTACAATGGGGGGGTGAGGTAGTAATAACAACAAAAATGGAAAGGGCCCTGGGGGTAATCATATCAGATGGCCTTAAGGTTGGCAAGCAATGTGAGAAGGCAGTAGGGAGGGCTGGGGGGACACTGGGATGTATAGGGAGAGGCATCACCAGCAGAAAACAGGAAATTGTTATCCCCCCTGTACAGACAGTTGGTGAGACCCCATCTGGAGTACTGCATCCAGTTCTGGAGACCCCATCTCTGCAAGGACATAGGCAGGATGGAGGCAGTTCAGAGGAGGGCAACTAAAATGGTGCAGGGTCTGCAAGAGAAGCCATACAAGGAGAGACTAAAGGAACTTAATATATATACCCTTAAGGAAAGGAGGGAGAGGGAGGCCATGATAGAAACATTTAAGTACCTCAGTGGAATCAACAAAGTCCAAGAGGGTAGCATCTTTCAGAAAAAGAGATGTGCAATAACAAGGGGACACAATTTGAAGATAGAGAGGGGACAGCCCAGGGGCAATGTGAGGAAGTATTTTTTCACAGAGTGGGTGGTGGACACATGGAACAGCCTTCCTGAGAAGGTTGTGGGGTCTAAAACTGTGGGAGAATTCAAGAATGCATGGGACAGACATAAGGCAATTTTTGTGGGGGGGTAGGAAGAAATAGGCTGTTGGTTAAATAGGATCTGCAGCTTATCCTCTAGGTAGGGAAATGGGCAGACTAGGTGGGCCAAGTGGCCCTTATCTGCCATCAAAGTCTATGTTTGTATGTTTGTTTGAGTTACTTTGAAGGGTTTGTAGGCCCCTCAGACACTGAGGAAATAGCCCCATCATGGGGGGTAAGCCATGGGGCGTTTTGACTGGAGCAAGGTAAGTATCACAGAACAGTTCCAAATAGTAGTGGACTGAAGAACAGATTCAAGTGGACAGTGGAATGGAGGCTTCACATAACTTTTTTAGCTCCATATGGTACGGAACAATCAATGTTATGCGAAGCCTGCATTCCACTGTCCACTTGAATCTGTGCTTGACTGCTCTACTATTTGAAACTGTGTGCAATTGTGGGTTAGCCACCTAGGTAGTTGTACCACCACAATAAATATTCATGGCACCTATGTGTGGAAAAGTATCATAAAAGGCAGGTGACAGGGCTGGGGATGATGTGGAGAAATAGATGGCCACTCAGTGGAAAGGTGCTCATCAAGAAAGAAAATAAAAAATAAATTAAAATTGGACATGAGGTTCCATGTATTTTTCGAGGATTAACCCATAGCAAGTACAAGTCTGTGAATCTGGAGGTACCATGAAAAGGATATTAGGTTTGGTAGATAAATATAGATTGATTCCCTTGTAAATTGTTGTAAACCCTGTGACCAGCATTACATCACCACTTTCCTCATGAGGTCAGTTACCATAGCCCCAACACACACTAAATATAATAGCACAATGCAGATAAAATTATGTATTAAGGAATGCTTTATTATACAGTATAACATTAAATTAAGAGTTGCAGACAGGTTGTTTAGAGTGAACTCAGACATACTGTATGGGGTTTTTATGAGTGCTCCAAATGTATTCTGGCAGTAACTGTGACATTGAAGCATTGAGTGTATGTTTTCTTGATGGGCAGGCACACAAAAAACACAACTCCAGATGCCAACACTCTAAATAAACTCTGGCCAGAGTCAATAGGGCTGCAGGAGAGGAATCAGGGGTAACATTATTGAAAATGTATTTTTAATATTTTTCACCACGTTTTCAGTATAGCCTTGTTAAGATCTTGCCTCGTGAAGAAGGGCAGAGAAAATGTTCAGCTTCTAGTTTTAAGGTGATATTGTGCAAGGACTGCAAAATTAACTTCTGGGATGCAAAAACACATTTTGAGCAGGAGCTGAAAAATGACAGCTGTCACATTCATGAGGTGCTATAAGGAAATGGCTATGTTGAAAACTTGGGATACAAATATTAAACATTACCAAAGCTATGAGCCTGCATTTGCAAAATTCAACATAGCCTCATAACTGTATTTTTTTTAATATTGTTACACCAAATTTATAACAATACACATACACACACACACACACACACTCATTTCTCTATATCAGTTAACTCCAAATGGTGGATGCAACTGTTCTTGGATTGTGCAGTGGTTTGTAATGAGTAAGGCACTTTTCAAATCTAAAATTAAATTATTTTTAATCTTTCCATATTCTACATCCCCTCATTATTATTGCATATTAGCATCATTTGAGACAGAGAAAATGGGCTAACAGCACTAATAAAAAGTAATGCTTCATGCTGAAGTCCAATAAAATATTTATTTAAAACACAGATATTGGCAGTACTCACCCTTTGTGGTGGGTTAAATGTTGCTCATATCTGTGTTTTTAAATAAATATTCTATCTAACTTAAGGGTGAAGCATTTTTTTTTGCATTACTGCTGTTAGTACGTTTTCTCTGCTTCTACTCTTCCTTTTTAAATTGGGCTTCAGCAGTTAATCCCTTTACATCTCCTGATCCACTTATCTAATACATCTTGTATGTTTATTCTTAAATTATTAATAAAACAAGGCATGTATGTAACAAAAGGGGGAGGGAAACATATATTACGCCCATTCCCCATATACCATTGAATGCTTTACATCTCGAAGTCTAGTTTCTAAATACGTTCTATATGTTTATTGTAAACTAACCATAAAACAGGGCTCTTGTCTTAAAAAAATGGAGGGGGGTGAAGGAATATGGGAAACAACAGAAATGTACATATGTCAACCTCTCTCTATCGTTAATATTTATAACATGATTGTAAAACATATCTAATCATAAATGACTGGGCAAGGCAGCCTGCAACTGGAGCTGATTACCTAATATGCACATATAATGAGATTGAATGCTTAGTGTTTTTTCATTCTATTAAACCTTAGAAAACTTTTAACTCATAAAGGTGTGATGACAATCAGATGTTTTTGGTGCAGTTTTAGTCACTGATTAGTAAGCCAATTTCAATGTATACTAAGGAAGAAATAATTTTACCTACCACGGTTTCAACCCAAGCCATTGGACTACCGTTCCCCTGCTCTAAGCAATGACCTACAGGCTCACGTGGTTGAGTACTAGGTTCCAAGACCCACTTCCTTATTCTGATATTGCATATCCTGCAACTAGGAAAAACTGAGATGACAATTAGATGTTTTTATTCAGTTTTAGTCACTGCTTTAAAACATAGAAACATAAAATCTGATGGCATGGGTTGCTTGGCCCACCTATTATGCCCATTTTTTATGCAACTGAATCTCTTACGCAGTTGAATCTTAAACTGTATTGAGAAAGAAAGAATATTTGTATAAAATAAAGGTGTGTAAATTCTGATCCATACCATGTATTACCCACAACTGGAGTCTGGGTTCACCGATCATGGTCACCTGCAGCCCCGTGAATAATAAAATTACCTCCAAGTTTTCCACTCATCTGATTAAAATTAACACTTCTGAAATTAAGGGCACTTCTGGAGTTTGTGCTCCCAGGCTAACTCAATAGCAAACTGCAGTGAAATCTGGTTGCAGTTTCTGAGGGGCTGTCCTGTGCTAATGTCCCTGAAGTACTCACCATCTGTACAAGCCCTAGCTCCTAACAGGTCACTCATCTCTACATTGCAATACTAATTAAGTACATACAGCAAATAGTAAGACATCATGACAGCTCATCTGAAAGGCAGTTGAGTTCAGTTAAGCACTGATATATCTTGTTTGTTTATAATTACGTTGTAAAAGGTCTGAGTAAATACCAAGTAACTGATGTCAGGGTCACAATGGAATGTAAGCAGTAGGGATGAAGCCTTCTTGTCTAAAATTCACATCAGTATGTCAGAACAGCTGATTGCTGGCAGTTTACTCTTAGCGTATGGAGCTAGTTTGTATGGTTGTGAGATATTGAACTTACCTTTTTTTTTGTAAGTCTACTTGCTCTTTGCTGCAGCCATTTTCATTTATGATTATTTATAAGATGTCAGGCATGTAACACATATGGTTCTGGGAGGGGGGTAGAATACTGCCAGTGCTCACTCAGCAGAAGGGGCCTCCATCTGATGCACATGAAACCACTTTCCCAAAAATACCAAAAACTTGGGTGGAGGAAGGAAACCAGGCTGGAAACACAGGTGCTTTTCTTAGCTGATGTATTCAGTGGACAGCACTTGCTGTACTCAAATGTCCACAGTCAAAGCCGGCAATGAACAGCAAAAGAGAAAATGCAAACTAGGGGCAAACTGCATCTGAAATGTTATCAATATGGCAATAACTAACAGGCTGTTGTGAAACCATTTTGGCAACAGTCAGTTTTTGCTATAGCTGGTATCATTTTGGAAGCATTTTACACATTGTTTGCATTTTCTGTTTTGCTGTTCATTGCCTATGACTGGAAATTTAAGTATTGCAAGTGTTGTCCACTGAATACATTAGCTAAGAACAGCACTTGTGTTTCCAGCCTGGTTTCCTTCCTCCACCAAGTTTTTATAATGTTTTGGGAAAGTGTTTTCATGTGGATGGGATGGCTGCCCCTTCTTCAGAGTGAGCACCAGCAGTATCATCCCCCCTAGGAACCATATGTGTTATGTGCCCAAGGTCTTATAGATACACATAAATGAAAATGGCTGTAGCAAAGTGTGAGTAGTAATGTTTAAAAAAATAGGGCACTCGTGAACTCCAAATGATATCCACACTGTTGCATTAAAAGTTTTTGAAGCTTTAATAGAAAAAAAAGGCTTGCGTATCAGTAAAACAAAGCAACCAGACGTCAGCAGATCAAACAATCTACAATTTCACCCCTACACATGCTTTGTCAAGACTAGGTTCACCCAGTCATCCAATCTCAGCATATGTGCCTATAAGGTAATCAAATCCAAGTGCAGATAATCAAAGTGCCTGTGTAATTACATTAAAATCAGCAAATCAATAATATAGGAATGAGGGGATGTATAACATAATGCACCCAATTAGCATACACTATTAATCCTTTTACATCCCCAATCTAGTTATCTAACACATCCTGTATGTTTATTCTTAAATTATTAATGAAACAAGGCATCTATGTAACGAAAGGGGGAAGGGAACATATAGTATGCCCATTCCCCATACACCATTGAACGCTTTACATCTGGAAGTCTAGTTTCCAAATACATGCTATATGTTTATTGTAAATTAACCATTTAATGGGGCTCTTATCTTAAAAAAAGGGGGGCCGAGGGAGTAAAGGAAACAACACAAATGCACATGCATCAACTTTTGTCCATAGTTAAGACTTATAACATGATTGTAAAATGTATCTAATCATAAATGACAGGGCAAGGCAGCCTGTACCTGGAATTGATTACCTAATATGCAAAAGACAGATTGAGATGCAACATTGCAATCTAAAACTGATTAGAATTCTAGAAGGTGTGTAAGGCAGAGGTAACCCACTGCCCTATTTTGAGAAACTACTTTCAACTGCCATGGGTCTGAAATATCTCCAGGAATGGATTATCATATACAGAAAAATGTCATATTTATGTCAGCCTAAAATGAAGCTTATTTCTATTTGATTTCAGTCAGACAAAATACAAATGTACAGGTAAACCAATTGTGGTAGTGTTACACATTTCAGTGCCTTGTGGTTCCTCTTGCATGGACCATACTCGCCTGCTGCTATTCACTGGCAGTTCAGTGATTAGTCAATTCACGGCAGTTCAAGAATTTTATCTTATGCAGGTCTCATGGTTTTTATGCCTTTTTTTTTTGTCACAAGTTGCAGCCAGTCATAAGTTGCAGTAGCGGGCTTCAACAAAGTGAATAATCCCTATATGATATTGAGTGCATCAAGTTAGCAGTATAATACTTGAGACTATTCATTTCATTGGCCCATACTGCAACTTACAACTGGCTGCAACGTAAGAGTTAAAAAAAGTCATATAAACATGACATCTGCATAAGGTAAGGTTTTGAAACCGTAATGAACTGACTGAGCACTGAACTGCAAGTGACTAGCAGGAGGCAAGTACAGTTCATACAAGATGTTTTAAAATGAACCCCATGATACAGAAAAGTGTGGTCACTGATTATGAATTACAGTATTGGGAACAACACATGGGATGGCTGGATGAACTGGAAAGGTGAATGAATGAAAAAAAAAGATAGACAGACAGACAGATAGGAATCCTGGTTATCCAAACCTCTTATCAATGCCTATGTAATGGACAGCTAACATGTCCTGAAGGCTACTTTGCAAGCATAATGATGTGTTACTTCTTGGCATACAGCAGAAATCTGCCAATTACAGCACTAATTACAGGACATAAAGTATTTGAATGGGGATTGAAAGGGAATTGACTGCAGTAGATTGATGCAAATTAGCAAGACACCAATGGGAGGCTTCCCTGTTCCCCTTGCATTATACAAATCTACTATTAGCACACTTCAGTTCACTGCAGTACTGATTAGCATGTCTCGCAGTTCTCAGAGCTTGCCTCAGAGTTTGTCTCAGACAGTGATGGGATCATCCTGTGAGCTCCTAAATAATATTCGGAATCTTGTAGAAGCACTGCACTAGCTGTTCAGTCAAGATGCAACCTCATCCATTTACTCCATCCTTTCATCTCCCTCACATATCCACATTGCACTGTAATAAAAATATTATTTTAATCCAGTCAAAGACCACTGCAAAATGACTGCAAGTGACCCGGCAGTAGCAGCTACTAGGCTGGTTCAACCCAGGAGTCCCAATCTCATATGTCCGAAATGTTATAGTAGCTTGCCTGGGCCATGCAGAAGCCAATGGCTTAGCTCTGAGTTCATTTTATACTAGGATTCATACTAGAATGCTAGGAGCAAAGAAGGCCACTGTAGCCCATGGCTGCTCCTGTCTAATTACCCATAATAAGTCAAAACCTGTCTTTCCTGGAAGTAGGTGTCAAGCTGGGATTTAAACTGTATCTTATTTTTTAAACATATAATTCTTTCAGGTAACATAGTCCATGGGGTCATCACTCTTTGTATGAAAAAAGCCTTTCTCTTACTAGTGTTATATTTAATGTAGCGTAACTTGAGTGGGTGGCCCCTGGTAGCAATCTCATCATTTTTAAATTGAAGATTTAGCTCATTTAATAGATAATCATCTTGCATTATATCATAACATAATAATAGATCTCCTCTGACCCTTTTTGTCTCCAGTGATGGAAGCTGCAACTTCTTCAAACCTTGTTTGTATGGCATATTCTTTAAGTTATGAATCATTTTTGTGGCCTGTCTCTGTACCCTGTCAATGTTTGCCACTCCCCTCCCCAAGTGATGGGCCCCCACATGGGGCCCCATACTCCAGGATGGGTCTAACATATGCCCTGTACAGTGGCATGATCACCCCCTTGCTTCTACTTCAAAAATTTTTCTTTATGTTCCACAGCACCTGTTTTGCTTTTATAATTTGTTTATTACAATGAAGGTGGTACATGAGTTTGCGATCTATTAAGATGCTCAGGCCTCTTTCTTCTTCTGATTTACAGAGCACCAATCCATTTATATAATAGTTTTTTTCACAGTTTTTCTTACCCAAATGAATTACACAACATTTGTCTATGTTAAAACTTATGCCTCTGGCCATTGCCCAGTCATAGATGTTGTTTAGGTCTGCCTGTACCATTTGTACCCGCTCTGGGTTTGTCACCAAACCAGCCAGCTTAGTGTCACCTGCGTATTTACTTATCCAGTTTTCCACCCCTTTTCCCATACCTGCCATGAAGACTCAAAAAGAGCACTGGACCCAGGACAGACCCCTGGGGAACCTCACTTGTCACTGAAATTATGTTGAAATAGTACCCAGTTATGTATACTCTCTGTGATCAATCAGTCAACTATCCCCCAATCCAGCGGAACTCTCTATGGTCTAATTTAATTTCAGTTAGGCAGTGCATGATTTGTAAGTGAGGGACCTTATCAAAAGCCTTAGCAAAGTTGAGATAAATACAATCCACAGCCCTCCTCCTCCATCCAGTGCCACTGAAATCTTCTCATAGAAACACAGCATATTGGTCACACATGACCTTTCCGCTACAAACCCATGCTGTTCATAATCCCCCTGGTCAGTCTCTACCAGATGGGTGTTTATTATGTTTTTTATTATAGATTCCATTAATTTCCCTGGCACCGAGGTCAGGCTAATGAGCCTATAGTTTGAGTGGTCTGCCCTGTTACCCTTTTTATGTATGGGGACCACATTTGCTGCCAGCCAATCCCCCTGGCGCTTTAACCACTTTTGAATGACTTTTTGAATATCGATGTTAGTGGGATAACAATATTTGGGGAGAACAGTTTAAGTATCCCATTTGAAATACTATCTGGTCATAACTGTAAAATTGCTGCATGTTATCTTTCTTAGCTGTGGTGGCTAGTTTTATTCCCAGTCTTTGTTTATTCCTTCTTATTATTAATTTATATTTATTTTGTGTTTCCTTATAGTTAGCCCAAACTTGGGGGTCTCCAGTACTTTTATGTGCATTATAGAGTCGCTGCTTTTTAATCAATAGTTTTATTGGAGCTTTAGTTAACCATTTAGGCTTCTTTCTCCTGTTGTTATATACCCTTACTTTTCTGATTTGCTGATCACATATTGTGAAAATGTCATGTTTAAAAAGTTTCCACGTCTTCTACTGTATTATTTTCCATTTTAGTATACCAGTTTATCTCCTCCAGGCCTTTCAATATTTTGGTGCTATCTGTGGTGCTCAGCCTATAGATTTCTCTGCATTCTGTTTTTATTGGTATGTGCTATTTAAATGAAAACATTGCCCCATTGGGGTCACTTTGTCCTATAGATGCTATATTATAACAGGATATGATATTTATTTCCTTAGTTGTCATAACTAAGTCCAATATATGATTCCCCCTGGTAGGGGAATTTACATGTTGAGTCATATTCATGTCCCGGCTAAGCTCCAGAAATGCTATACTCTGAGGGTTCCCTGCTTCTTGTTTACTCAAATTTATGTCACCATAGTTTAGGTCACCCACAAGTATTACCCACCCCAGTTCACATGCTTTTCTAATCTCAAGATTTATTAACATAGATAGTTCCCCTGAGGCCCCAGGGGGTCTATAGCATACTCCTACAACAGAGTGTTTATTTCTTCTGTTATCTCTTCTGATCCAAATGGATTCAGGGCCAGTTTTACTTTGTTTAACTCAGTCATATTAGTCAATTTTAAGGAGCTTGATATAGATGCTGCAACCCCCCCTTTTTTATTTTCCCTGTCCAGATGACATAATTCATATCCTAGTATAGCCTTTCTCCATTCATTTCTTTCCAACCACCAGGTCTCCACAATAAAAGCCATTTTAACATGTGTCCCATTATTATATAGTGCCTCTAATTCATTTTAATTATTTAGACTTCTAGCATTTAGAAGTAGATAGTGTATTTTATTCCTAAGGGCTTGGTTAACTCTGTTAGATCTATTCCTAGAGCTGGTTGCATAGGGATGTTTTTAGCAGACCCCCCCAGAATTAGTTTAAATGTCCCTTTAAAGTTTCTTTTATTATTGTTGCCAATGTTTGCGTACTGAAGTTGCTTAGATGGAGTGTATCAATTTTATACATTTTGCTGTTGTTTATAAACTTATCCCAAATATCAATGTATACCATACCCCTAGTGCCACAACCATTTAATAGCCCACTGTTCACCTTTTGTAAGGTGTGATTTTTGTCAGGGTTGCATCAATAGTTAGGCAACATTCCAGATATCATGGGTGTTTGTTCCTCTGCCCTTATTTGGTCTGCACACCCAAATATTTCATCCACAATATCCTTTTCATGATCCCTTCCAATGTTATTACTCCCCATGTGTATTAGAATTACTTAGTTTTATGTAATTCACCCTAGCCCCAGGAAGACAGTTCACTACTGTATTGTGTTAACTACCCCTGTCAAAATATTATCTGTTCATCTTAATATAGAGTCCCCTATAATCAGAACCCTAGTGTCAGATGTAGTGATGTTAGATTGGGTGACGGTACTAGCCTCAGAGACAGTGCTTAGGGGTGAATATTTATTGTACAGGGCTACTTCAGTAGCTCCAAGTGCTCTTCTCCTCTTTGCTGTAGGGGCCTTTTGATACAGTAGCCCAACTGTTTGAGTCTAACTCCTAACCCACTGTAGTCCATGCACTTTGATCAGACTCTTCGCTAGTGGTTACAGTGGAGCAGTTCCTTTTGTCGCTCTGTTCCAGTTCCACACCATTTATGGTATGTAGTGGAGAGTCTGTTGGAGTTTTGGTCCCCTCAATACTCTTACTTTTAGTGCTCTAAGTTCTTCCGCCATTTTGTCATTTTATATACACCTATTGCATTTGAAATTTGCTGTTACACTACCCTGTATTGCTTCCATGTACATTGCATATGTATTACATTTTACTAAGGCCCCCTGTTTACACCATGTGTCTAGCAGGTGGGCTATATTTGCAATGTTCATAGCTATTTTGCAATATGTCTCTTACTACCACTAGCAGCAGACCTCAATGCTATATGGCCAATAGACTTTGAAATGGATGTCCCCTTACCTTGTGAATGTCTGCTAGTCATATAAATTAGTGCCCTGACCCATGCCCTTTGTACCCGCAGGACCCAAAAAACACACACTAACATGCTCTCATTATATCACCCGTGGACCGGAAGTTATGCTGCACCAGTCCAGCGACTGTGTTTCCCTTCAAAGACTTCCAAATCACCTAAAACATATAAATCCCCCATTATTAATGGACTTACATGTGCCCAAAATGCCCCTGAAGCAAAATAAACCCAAAATCTGACAGAGTAGTCCACTGCTCATTTGTGGAACTACAGCTGCCCTGCTAACTTCCTGTTTCCTGGTTGGTAATGTTTCACCAGAAAAAACATCACTTTACACACATACAGTCAATTAGCAATATTTCATAAAACTCTCCAGCACCTCTTCTTGTGCAGCCTCAGCTCATGCGTTGGTGTTTAGCTGCTCAAGGCACTGGAGTAGTGA
Organism: Neoceratodus forsteri; assembly: GCA_016271365.2. Taxonomy (NCBI): domain Eukaryota; kingdom Metazoa; phylum Chordata; order Ceratodontiformes; family Ceratodontidae; genus Neoceratodus; species Neoceratodus forsteri. The sequence continues at coordinate 308,778,095 of CM028134.1, read as the reverse complement.
GGGACCTCTTTATAGAAGAGTCGCTCACTGGTGCGCTGTTATATCACCCATGGACCAGAAGTGATGCTGCACCAGTCCTGTGAATGTGATTCCCTTCATAGACTTCCAAATCACCTAGAACATATAAATCCCCCATTATTAATTGGCTTACATGTGCCCAAAATGCCACCGAAGCAAAATAAACCCAAAAGCTGACAAAGTAGTCCACTGCTCGTCTGCGGAATTATAGGTATCCTGCTAACTTCCTGTTTCCTGGTTGGTAGTGTTTCACCAGATTAAATTTTCTTATTTGTTGAAGTAGCACCGGGAGAAAGAAAAATTATTTACTGCTAAAAACAAGTTGGGGGAAACCAAACAAAAGGTAGAGTTACCTGAAAGTTATTCCTTGTTGTCTGTTTGATCACATAGAAGTTGTGAAGATTGCTAATAAAAAAAAAGGCAACAAAAGAAAATACTTGGGAATCTTAATGTTCAATAGTGAATTGTAACAGCAAATCAGTTTGAGAGACATGTACCTAAAGAAAGCTAACAAATGATTTACCAATGTTCTCCCCCCAGTTAGGGTGTCTTAATGAATTAATTTGATACTGTGTTTAACATAGGGAGAAAATGATTTGACATTTTGCACTGTATTCTTGCTTAGTACTTACTTTACATAACATACTTAATTGCAGATGTGATTTGCTATCACTTTGAGCATTTCCTAATTGGGAGTGGTACTAATAAAACTTATTGGCTTTATCATGACAACAGTGTTATGGTGTCCCACGTGTCAGCTCTCATCTCCATCTCCCTAACTCTCCCATGCTTTGTTTTGGTTCAGAGCTGGCCCATGCTTCGGAGCCACTATAAAAAAACAAGTTATTGATGTAATGTGCAAGAGAAGGAATATAGCAAATTGCTTCTATGGGTGTTTTTTATGTCAGGGTGGGGGCCAGAATATCTTGTCATGGCAGTGGGTGGTTTCTGTATTAGAGGAGGGAACTGAAGTGTCCAACCTGATGGGTATTTGTTGTTTTGAGAAAGGGAAACAGAATGTCATTCTGATGCAGAGGGTGCTTTTTGTGTTGGGAGGGTGGAAACCTTAAAGATCAATTGCAGCATTTTAGAGGTTTCTCTTTATCCCACAGTTGCACTGTGACTTTCCTCAATGTTAGTGTAGTTCAAACATTGTATGTTTTGATGTGCTTGCTGTTGTAATGCCTTTAATTGCTGTCATTTACTTCTCTTGATGTCACTGAGTTTGAAACTGTCTTTTTTTCTTAGCTGCTGCAGATCCAGGGTGTTGTGACATTATTTTTGCCTCAGAAGCACCCGCTGGTCTGCAAGGCGAGAGCCAACAGTGTTGGAGGCAGTTTCAAATTAGTGAACTGTTCCAGAAGTTTTAGCTGATGAAAGCAAAGCTTCAGTGGTGGAAAGTGGTAGCACTTGCTAGCTGTCACTTTGTGTTTGTGAAGTGGTGAAGTGACCAGGCCATTGATTATTTTGTCTTGAGGCTGGTGACTTGTTATTTCTGGCTGTCATTTGTGGGGTGGATGAGTAGCTGTGGTTGTGAAAAGGGATGGCATAAAGTGTGATTGTGGGAGATGTTCTCTGAGGCACTCCATCTACCTGACATCATGGGTTGTATACACCTGTTAGGTTGTCTGATGCACATGTGACTGAAATTGAAGATGTCCCTTCTGAGGGTCACTGGTCACTTCTAATCAGTTCAAATTGTGCATCTGAAAAAGGTTGTCAGACTACTCCAGAGCTCCAGACCACAGAAAGTTAAATGATTCATCACAAGGTAGGAAAAAATCCATATATATATACATATATATATATATATATATATATATCCCCATTGCTCAGACAAGCACTATAAATATTGCAAGTTTAAGGTTAGATATAGACAGCACAGCGAGTTTTACGTCTACCTGTTACGTCGGTCTAATTCAGAAATTATTTTTATATTAGCATGACTCTAGTTGCCTCTATCACGTGAGCAAAATGTTTTTGTCTACAGATTCAAATCATTCAGAGAATTTGCACACAACAGACCTTATATGCCTGCCAGCAACTTCACCTTACATTACCAGCAAACAATCTGAATCAGGTTTAAGCAGCCACACAGGTGCACTGCGTATCGCAGCACTAACGTACAAGTCTACTCCCATTCACTCCCTTAAGTTTACCTCTACGACTTCAGCACTCTGGACATCCCTATTTTAGCAGTCCCAGATGCTGCATGCCAAAATCAACGGCAAAAATGATTACAGGAGCTCTATCCTCATGAAGTTTTACTTCCCTGTATTCAATGCTCTGACCACACCAAATAAGCCAGATTACTTTTTTGCTTTGTTTCCTTAATGCTGCATATGTGTTTCCCTTTTTTTTTTTAAAAATAACCTGAGGGTTCAAGTTGTATGCCCTGGGAAAGGTGAGGCACAAACATCGCTGCCATGGTAGAGAGTCAGAGGTGGTGGGGTGGTGGTGGGGGGCCTGCGCACCTGAACAACTAAGAAAATGTCACTACCTGGCATCTACAAAACAGATAAAGCTATTGTCCCCGAGAATAAATATTTGAAAGTCCACAAAAGATGAAGTGTCACGTACTCTGCTTTCACCAGATAAGATTCCTGGAACAGTTCATTAATTTAAAACTGCCTCCAACACTGTTGGCTCTCACCTCGCAGACCAGCAGGGGGTTCTGAGGCAAAAATTATATCACAGCTCCCTGGTTCTGGCAGCAGCTAAGGAAACAAGTTATGGCACTAAGTTCAAAACCCCATTGAAACTGATGGAGCAAACCTCTTCCCATAGTGAAGTGTGGACCACTTGAGAAAATGTGGGTATTTTGCCTGTGGATAAGCTGAATTTGAGCGAATGATTGTTTCAGCTTTGGTTCTTTTTTTATTTGTTTTCCCCCTTTTGGTTGGCACAGTAGTCTGTAGCAGGCGTGCTATGCTGCTGAAGTGTTACTGGAATTCTTGAGTGAATGTGGAAATGCTGAACCATGCAGTAGAATCCAGAGTTTCGGCAGAGTTTGTCACATGTTGCCGGGTGCTGTGGCCTTTGGCTGATGGCACTGACTCTTTGATATGGTGATCAGATGACAGAGTTAATCTACCAGACGGGAGGAAGAATTTTAACTGAAAGCCTGACAAAAGCGAAGATGTGTTAGCAGGCCAACAGCTTTAGAAATAGAAATTTGTGGTTCTGGGGAGGCCACGTGATGCAGCTGGCTGGATAGCAGCTTCTTGAGATCGGTCCGGCCACCGGCCCACCTAATTCGGCTTAAAATAACATTTAAAATTGGCGATTACCCAGAGAATTAGCAATTTTGTACGTTGGAACCCTCTCCCCTACCTGAATATAGAAGGAGAGTTGACAAGAAGTCCCAAGGAATGAAGAAATTGGCTTTGAAGCATACGCCACCATCAACCCCAGAAAAGGCTCCTAAGAAGGCAAGGGCCATTGAAATGGCTAGCTCTGCAAGCCCCATTCCTGGAGATTCTGAAGCTGAACCGCTTACTCTTTCCTGTTTCCTGGAGGAGTTTAAACCTTTTCGGTCAGAGCTCCGATCAATCTCAGAAGAAATTAAATCTATGGCACAAGCTCTCGAGGACGTGGCAACCTGTACCTCGGATAATGAAGCCAGATTGCTTTCCAAGGGAAAAAAAGCAGCAAAGAATGGAGACAGAGTTAACCTCCACCCGGCACAGAATTAAAAGCTTGGAGAATAAAGTTGAAGATTTGGAGGGTAGGAGCAGGCGTAACAATGCAGTGCTAATCGGGCTACCAGAAAAGGAAGAGGGTCCAGATGCTGTTGGTTTTGCTCAAAAGTTTGTGGAGTCGATAGCTGGTCCCTCGCTATTTGGGGACAAGTATATTATTGAATGTGCCCACAGAGCCCTCCGTCCACCCCCACCACAGGGATCCCCTCCTCGTACATTCATTTCTAGATTTCTTAATTACCAAGAGTGCCAGCATTTTATTGTAAAGGTTAAAGGCTTGCAAGAAATCCGTTGGGCTGAATCGAAGGTCCAAATAGCCCAAGACTTGACATTATCAGTAAGGCAAAGAAGAGCTTCTTTTCATCAAGTGGTAATTAAGTTACTTGCTGCGGGTATTAAGTTTAGAATGGGGTACCCAGCGAGATTTCAAGTATTTATGCATGGTAGTTGGACCACCTTTGAAGATGCGGAGTCGGCAGCTACAGAATTGAAGAGTGCTTTTCCAGATTTATTTCGGGATCGCTGATGTGCCTGAGATGGGTAGGGTGCTAAGAAGCTTGGTTAAAAAATAGATAAAAAAGACGAAGTATAAGTGGAATTATGGAGGTGGTTTGAGTGAACTTTATCTTTTGGTTTGAAGTGGCTGTTTGGATGGCATTAAAGAACAGCAGTCTTATATGTTTTGCCGTGTGTATGGAGCTTTTATTATGGAGATTCCGCTGCCTGTCTTGTAACATTGTAGCTCCTGTGGCCAACGCCCTTGACTGAAGTGGAACAAGGAGCTTGTTTCGCAATCGGCGGGGAGAGAAATGTGGAAAGTTTTGGTGCGATTCTCGTCTCTGCCCACATGAGGGAGCCGTAGACTGGACTATTGGGACTTTTGCAGGTGCTGGAGTTCATTGTGCATAGATGGCCCCAGAGAACTGATTTTTCACTTAGATATGTTTCTATTTTATGCAGATGGGATTTAGTAGGGTTGGTTAAGGCTCTACAAAGTTGTTAATTAAAAGGGGCAAAGGAAGTAATCGAAAGACTATACCTACTGTTGAAGTTAAAATCCTGAGACATTTGAATGATGCCATTACAGTTCCAGTTCTGTTTTACTGAAAGTGTTTTAGTTCTTCGCTAAAATATACTGGTCAAGGAATGTCTGTTTGTCCATATTAGGGGTTTAGAAGGAGTCTCAGTCTCTTACAGGCACCGGAGTTTAGACTGCTAGGCTGGCCTTAGAGACTTGTTACGCTACTTAGATATGTTTTTATTTCATGCACAGGGGATTTGAAAGGGTAGGGTAGGCTAAGGCTTCATAGAAATATTAATTAAGAGTGACAAAAGGTGGAAGTCAAAAGAGCATACATCTAGTCTATGTTGGAATTAGGTGACATTTGTATGATGCCACTAGAGTTCTTGTCTTGTTCCAGGGCGCTCATCTTATTCTTTGGGAAATACTCTGGCTTTATACAAGGGTTATTCATATTAGATGTTTAGAGGCAGTAGGCTTAAATTAATATTTTCTTGCTGGGATGCACAGTGATATTAGGGTAGTATTTCTCACACTAGATACCTGCTTGGTAAGGATATTAGGTGTGAGTCGGGGTCCATATTTAAGGTGATGTGGCAGTTAGGTGGTCGGGATGGCTGGGCGGGGTGGTTGCTGTGTAGTTAGCTGCTGGCTTGGGCCATGATAGTAGGGGTGGGGGTTGGGAGGCTCGAGGGACTATGGGTTTATGGTTTTAGTTTTGAGTTGCAGGGATACATTAGGGGAGAAGGAGGGAAGGGGTTGGGGAAGGGGGGCATACAGCAACACGGTTAGACCAAGGCGAGGAGGTAGAGTTAGAAAGTGAATCGAAATTTTATTCCCATATACCCTAGGTACTATTTCTAAAGTGATAATATGATGAGTTTATTAAGGTTTGCCTCGTGGAATCTGAAAGGACTAAGACACGAGCTAAAACAATATAAAGTCCTGAAGCATTTGGCATTATTATCTACTGAAATTGTGTTTGTTCAGGAATCTCATCTCCTAGATTCGGAGGCATTACGGATGCAGAGACAACAAGTTGGTCACATTTTCTCCTCAGCAAGTACATCCCAAAGTTGTGGGGTTCTCATATTGATCTCTAGAAAGATTCCTTTTACACTTTTTCAAGTACTTAATGATCCTCAAGGCAGCTATGTATTTGTTCATTGTTGTTTATATTCTACGGAATTGTTATTGGGGAGTATGTATGGGCCTAATTATGATTCTCCTGGGTTTTTTATGCGACTGGTTAATGTTTCAGCTCCATTTTTATTGTTACCCATGATCTTGGGTGGGGATATGAAAATAGTATTTGATCCTATGATGGACTGTACATCGGGGCAACATAGAAGGCTCTCACAAGTGCATTGGGCCTTTCGGGAATTTATTGATAGCATGGGGCTATGTGATGTATGGCGAGTACTCCATCCTGGTGACAGGGGTTATACCTTCACCTCCCCTGTACATAAGACCTCTTCACTAATAGATTATATATTTATTTCCAAAACTTTATTGGCCGGAGTGTTTGAAGCATCTATTCAACCAGGCCCACCTTCTGATCACTCACTGGTGAGTTGCCAACTGTCCATGGTATCCATGCTGGGTAGATCGTCAAGGTGGAAGCTTAATAACCAGCTTTTGAAAGATAAGGCAATGATTAGTATCATTAGTAGACATATTGAACAATTTATAGAATTTAATATGGGGTCTATATCTAGAGCAGACTTATTATGGTACTCATTTAAAGCGTATATGAGGGGGGTTTTGATTAGTCTCTCCTCTCAAAGGAAAAAGAAAAGGGAACAGGAATTAACTGCCTTGCTCACACAAATAAGGGCCTTGGAGGCTCAGGTCATAGTTTCCCCAACTGAGGAAGCGAGTACTAAATTGTGTAAATTAAACGATAGGTACTTGGAAATTTTAAGGGAAAAGGCAGAATTTTCTATACAGAAGACTAAGGCTTCGTATACGGATCAAGGGGAAAAAACAGGAAGACTTTTAGCTCTGTGTCTTAAACAACAGGAATTGGCCAGGTACATTCCCTCTATCCTATCTAGCACAGATGGTACTCTGAAAACCTCCCCGGTGGATATAGTCTCAGAATTTAAAATCTATTACTCTAACTTATATAGTTCAATGCCGCAGCCCCCTACTATTCAGGAAGTGGATCGCTATTTAGAAGAAGTTAACTTACCAGTTCTGTCCATCTCACAACAACAAATCATTAATAATGCCCATCTCATCGGAGGAGATAATTAGGACAATTGACAGTTTACCTTCTGATAAATCCCCAGGTCCAGATGGGTTCTCCTCTAACTTTTATAAACAATTCCAAAAGCAGCTTATCCCCTTATTACAAATACTTTATCAGTACATTTTAAAGGAAAATGAGATAGATTCCATGTTATTCAAAGCCCTAATTGTGGTATTACCCAAAACAGGGCATAACCCGGAATTAACCTTTAGTTATCATCCCATTTCACTCTTAAATCAGGATATCAAAATCTTGACCAAATTAAGAGCCACCCGCCTCAATGGGGTTTTACCGTTTCTTATCAGAATGGAACAAGTTGGTTTCATGAAAGGGAGGTCCTCTGTGGATCATCTTAGAACATTAACGCATGTTTCATCTGTCTCAAGAGATGCCCATCACCCGGCAGTGCTGGTCTCCTTGGATGCCGAGAAAGCTTTCGATAGGGTGAACTGGAATTTTTTGTTTGGTACACTGAAAGCTTATAATTTCCCTTCTGAATTTCAGCAATGGATAAGGGCTCTATATCAGGGTCCTTCAGACAGAATCACGGTGAATGGGGAGATGTCATTTGTTTTCCCTTTAGAATCTGGTACCAGGCAAGGGTGCCCACTATCTCCCTTACTTTTTAACCTGTATTTGGAGCCTTTGGTTTGCTGTTTAATGGGCTGTTCTCAGATTAAGGGCATAACAGTTCTTGATCATCAGATTAAGGTATCAGCATATGCAGACGATATTCTGTTACAATTGTCTGATCCGGAAAGGTCGATTCCGGCTATGCTCACTGTCATCAGAGAAATAGTCTTTTATCTAATTATAAGTTAAATATGGGCAAGGCAGTTTATATTTCCCATAATCACAAAGGCTCAATGGAGTTCCGTTGAGGCTTCTGGCCTCTTGGGCACAGGATACTTTAAAAACACGTAGGTATAATTATCTCAGGAAATACTGCTCTTATGCAGAAGCTTAACTTAGACTCGTTACTTCGAGTTATTGATTCAGATCTTGGAAGATGGTCTAAACTTCCTATATCCTTGTGGGGTAGGACTAATTTAATTAAAATGAATGTTTTTCCAAGGCTATTCTATCCTATGAATCTGCTTAATATTTGGTTACCTCTTTCCTGGTTCCGAAGAGTTCATGAGATGATTACAAAATTTATATGGGGGAATAAGCATCCTAGATTGGCATATTATAAGTTGGCTGCCCCTAAAGATATGGGTGGGCTGCGCCTTCCTCATTTCACCTTTTATTACTGGGCTGTGAATATTTCTAAATACCTGCGATGGCTCACATCGAGGGAAGAAATTCTCTCTTCCCCATTCTCTCCTCTCTGTCTTAAAATTGAATTTTCTCTTATGTCGGCTAATGGGTTAACTCCGGCAGCTCTCTTTTATAATAGATCTAGCTCTCTACCGGTACAGTTAAAATCCACACCAGTAGCAATTTTGGTTAGAGTGCATTCGCAGTTGTGTAATTTTCTAAAGTATAACCATATGCGGGACATATGTCAACCGGCTGAGGGTAACCCCAACTTAAAGATAAATAATAAACCACTTACCACCAAATGGTTAGCTTCTATTAGGGACCTACCCCTTGCCTCGTTAATTTCAGAGGATCATAAGTGGTTATCATCTTCTGAGATAGTATCGGTGTTGAAGCTGCCTGGTACATATATTTTTAAAATTTACCAATTAAGACATCTTATTGTAAAGGTGTTTGGTACCTCCCCTCCTCATTTAAGTCCAAGAAGTTTTAGGAATGAATTGGGCACCCTAACTGGGGCTCAAAAAATGGTTTCTCAAGCTTATAAAATGCTGTATAAATGGGCCTATCCATGTGCTTGCCTTCAGATTTCTGGACCTCTTTTTTCCTACTCAGGATCTACATTGGGAGTCCTTATGGAAAAACTGTCATAAATATGTATCACAGGATAGATTACGACTCACTCAATTTCATATACTGCATAATTTATATTATACTACACAAAAATTATTCAAAATGGGACTCCTTTCTACTCCGACTTGTAATAGATGTGGTAAAGAAGAAGGCTCTATTTACCATATTTTCTGGACTTGCTCTAAAGCTACAGCTTTATGGGTCAAGATTCAACAGCACACTGATCCATTGTTAGGTCTGAAAGAGCTATTTACCCCCGATATCTGTTTATTAGGTGATTATAGTAAAGTTAGTATTTCAGTTAGACTTTATCATATGGCTCTTATTTCCATTACTGCCAAGAAGATCATTTTAAGACATTGGAAAGACAGTGATGACACTGCCTATACTGAATGGTTAAGGGAGTTACTTGCCAATTTGAGAACAGAGAAAACTATAGCCAGTCTTAATAATCAACCTGAGAGATACAAAAAGAAATGGGAATCACTACATACAGTGTTTTCTCTTTAAGAGGTCCACTGTATATATTTGTGATATTGTTTTTTATTCTTTTCTTATTCACAGAGCAATTGGATTCATCGCGTCAGTCTGGTTACGCCGTGTTGCGGGGAGGGGAGGGTATGTGTCTGGGTGGGTTTGAGGGAGTGGGAAGGGGGGGGGTTGGAGAATGGGTCCTGTACAGGTTAATCTTATCTGAATGTCACGTACAATGATCTAATGGATCCCTTCTCATGTGATTGTTTGTCTGTTTGTTTTGTTGTGTTTGTTGAAGAAAACCAATAAAATTCTTAATGGAAAAAAAAAAAGAAATTTGTGGTTCTGATTATAACAGAACATTGAGAGAAATAGACTGCACACAGGAGGGGTGATTTTTTTTTCCAAGTCTTTAAAAAAAATACAATGGTAATTTAAAACCCCTCTATCTAAAACTGAATAGGAACAAAGAACAAACAAAAACAGTAAAGGAGCTAAGGAACATGCTTGTGCTCTGCACATTTTACACTACAGTAGTTTTATTGTTTGCTGTCTCTGCTGAGAATGATTCTGAGAGGTGTTACTAACTTTACTGTTAAGTTTGGATGTTTAACAGATCTTTAAAAAACTTTAAAAATGTTTTAAAGGCCAGTGGAGTAGATATTTCTGATCCCACAAAGTCCACTGAAGGAATTCCTAAGTAACTGCCGATGCTCAGTGGGGCGAAGCAGTTAAAAACAGCCAAGTTGGATTTCAACACTCGGAGCTGAAGAAATGCCCACTAAACCAAAGGCAGCTAAGGAAAATAAGGAAGTCAGGTCTTCCAGCTACCAAGAAAGGTGAACAAACCTCTTTACAGCACATAAAATTCAGGATGACTCTCAAATTAACACCTCAAAATTCAGGAGGTGTGTTAGACATTTTGATGCCAGTTCACATGTAACCAGGTTAAAAAAAAAGAACACGAGAGGGAGTTTCAAGACTGATATGAGACGCTGAGGACAGAAGGTCACTATATACAACAAAATATTGGCTCCTGGAGGGAATCTCCTCTGTTATTCAGTCATGTCTGCTGCTATCCTTCCATTTGAATGACATGTTAAATGGTATATTTTCAGCTCATCAGTCAGTTTTAGTTCTTGCTTTTGGATAACCTATGATCATTTAATTTTCTGTTTGCACATCTACACTACTTGTAAGTGGTTATTTTGTTAATTTTGTCTTGATACATACGGAGTTTGTTAAAATCTTGTCACTGGTGTTAGGATAAAAAAATGTGTGATTTCTTTTTGACATTTCTTTAGTGTCAGTGTCTGACACTGTGTTAACCAAAAAAGAAAAATTAAAAAAAAGCAGATGTGTGCCACCACACACATGGTTGACATATTCAGATGTAATATCAATATGCAGTCTTTCATTTGGAGGGTGGTACGGCAGTCAGACTGATAACCAGTTGAGTTTTTTTACCTATGATTATGTATATTTTCATGTTGTTACAGACACATAATCATACAAAAATAAACTAATACTGCCCTCATTTTGTCTGATTCACCACCCTCTGGATAAAAGATTGCATATGATGTTATGCCTGAATGTGCCATATAAGCACATGGTAACGTATGGATGTATTTTCCACAAAGACAGTCCCACGAGAAAACAGTCAGCAAGACTTGAGTATGGGCACCATTTGCATTATTTCAAAAGCTCTGAGGACAGTAAAGCCCTCTGAATTGCAATATAGTTCATGCAATAAAATAAAAATTATATATTACAGTCCTTTTATGCAGTTATTTCTTAGCTGTTTAATAGTACTGTAGAGGGGAACTCAACACAAGTGCTTCTGATTGTGAGCAAGCATGACGGTCACTATGTGCAGTCGCAAGTGACCAGAAAACAAAGGGAGCCCATACTAGAATATCAAGATAATTGAAAACAAGTGTTGGGTCACTATTCAATGTCTGACAGAGTGCCTTTGTGACAAATAATCCATAAGGCACCTTGCGAGTATGTAGCACGTTCATGAGTAACATCAGTATGCAATCTTTGATCCAGAGGGTGGTGAATCAGACAAACTGAGTGCTGTATTAGTTTATTTTTATATGATTATGTGTCTGTGACAACACAAAAAGATAAATAATCATAGGCCAATAGATTCAACCAGTCAACAGTTTGATTACCTTACTGTCCTCTGAATGAAAGACTGCATACTGATATTACCTCTGAAAAACAGAGGACCTACTACATATTTATACACTGTATGATGAGCTCATTGATCAGCAGGAGGACTCTGTGGCCAAGATTAGTGCCTGCCACGATGCCTGGCTATGTCCATTACTCCAGTTGTCTTAGCACATTATAAAAAAATCCTTAGTGATATACTGGTCAGGCTGCATTTGATGAATAAGTTATTGTACACCTGAAACTCGCTGATGAAGTGCATCACTATGCACATGCATGTTCTGCTGAATAAATATGTGTATTTGGGGGAAGGGGTAAAGATGCATGCTAACATTCACTTGAATGCATGTTGAAGTGCCTGACCACACACATGAACTATTGACCATTTGCATAAATGCAAATATTGACAACAGAACAGTGACCCCAAAAGTATCACACCATAGCTGTCATTTTCTACTATGGTCCTCAATTTGGTCCCAGTCACTTGTGAGTTGTGACTGCATGTAGTGACAGTCCAGCTTGATCACAATCATATGGACTTTGTTTGAGTTACCCACCACAATACTATTGAACACTCAAGAACTAGCTGCAGAAGATGAGTTTTATTTTTCCCTCACTACATTTTCAATCAGTCTGTTCTTTCTATCCTTTGCAGATTGTGTTCTTATGAGAACACATCTAAAGTAACACTCCCACTTTGCATTGTGATTTAGGGCTGCATGGCTAATGGATCTCTTTCTCTCTCTCTGTTTCTCCTATCCAATCCCTGTAAGACAACTCCTTGACTGCACTGTCCCAATACCATATGGTGTTGGTATCATCCATCAGAATTTGGGTGGTCCAACAGTAAACCTGAGCCTTTTCAATGTCTCCCTTGTGCTCAGCCACTTTTTCAGGGACCTTACTGGCTCAAGGCTAGGGAGACTGTCGAGGGCTTGGAAACAGTGTTGTAGGTTAGTGAGCCATCCATATGACAGGGATGAAACAGCAATGTAAAAAAAATAAATAAATAACTAGCCAGAGCGGGTATCATTTTCACCAACCCACCACTGACCTGTTCCACTTCTGGTGTAAGTTTCACATAAGTTAATTATGAGAAGCACAACAGAAGGGACTGGCTTTGCTGCTCCCATGTGCTAGTGGTGATTCTGCAGCACTGGTCATAGAAAATGACTATACTCAAGGGGATTAGCAGACTAGCAAAGCTCTGCCGACGATTATTTAAAGATCTTTGTTGCCTGCTTATTCCTATTGGGCTAAATTATAAAAACAAGTCTGAATTATATTAGATGCCACTTAACCAAAGCTGTTATTTCAATATTATTCTGTTATTTTGTTTATTTCTCCAGTTCACCATTTGGTTTAGGTTACAACTCTAGCTGCAGTTGTGACTACTGCTTTTACTTTTTAGGTAGAATGTAGGCGTATGTTTAGGGTAGCACTAGTCAGGGGCTAAAATGAGGAGGTAGCTTTTTTGTGTTGTAGATAGGGATTTATTAGACCCACTTTCAAAACTGGTGCTCAGTCTAGTTTTACTTTCAAGCATTTTCTGCCAGTTAGTTTTTGGCTTACCTCCATGTTATCCTGAGTTGCTGGAAGCCGGCTGTTACCAGGCGCTATCTCTGTAACTGGATCTTGCCTAGACTGGCCCTGGACACAGTTCTCAATATCAGTCCCTGGGAATCACTGTGTCGGGGTCAGGCTGACTGACTGCTGCAGGCTCCAATGTTCTGGATGCAGGTTGTCTCAGGGTGGGAGAGCAATAAAGAAGTTACTCATTGCACTCAGGCAACGCCTTTATATACATACCCAGTCAGTCTTGTCGCCTGTTGAACATAAGCTCCCCCTCCCAACCCAGCAGAGACGCGGCTTTTACAGTATGCAAAGGCTACATGGCTTTGACAGGAAAAGAAGCACAGTCTGGTTTAATTATTTAAACACATTAAATATGCTGTTTAGCTGGGTAATGTCATTTACTTTGTCTTTGGAGCGAGTGCCACTGGATGAACCTCACATGAGGGAGTGAAAAGTGCTTAAAGTAACAAAATTTTCTTGCCATTTAAAAAGGAGTAACTACGTAAAATTTTAACTACTTATCACTTCTTTTTAAATGTAAATTACTTCTTGCTCAATTATGCACAGAGAGCTATGGTTTGAACACATTTTTGTTGCAATTGAAAAGAGTTACTGCAGGGAAATTTAACTACTTATCACTTCTTTTTAAATGCAAATGTTATGCACAGGGTACAGAGAGCTCTATTTGCCCCCCCAAATTAAAATTGTTCAATGACAAAATGCCAAGAGATTCCTCCTGGTCAGGTAGTGCGAGTGCATTGAGCCATGGTGATCAGACTCGAAGGTGTCTTTTGCCACCTCATAAGGTTGTTCATTCATAAGCTGCATTTTTCCTAGTCCTAGCAATAGGACTGCAGGGCTCCACCCATGCAGCCCTAAAAATGGGAGAAATTATACTGGTGCAGTCATGCCAGTATAATTAGGGTGAAAGTGCACTTCTATGGTAAAGTTCAGATTTTGAGGGTTAATAACTTCGGAGCTGTTCAACAGATTTGAATGGAATTTGACATGCATAATCTCGAGTTGCAGGTCTCTTGACCTTCTAAATTTGGTGAGAATCAAAGTAGGAGGAAGTAAGCTGTTTGTTAACTAGGATCTGCAGCTTATCTGTTAGGTAGGAAAATGGGCAGACTAGGTGGGCCAAGCGGTCCTTATCTGCCATCAAATTCTATGTTTCTATGTAAGTTCTATGAATCCGTTGAGTGGTTTCTTAGATATAAAGTGTTGACAAAACAGTAAAATCAGGATTTTTTTATATTTGACATCCTGGATCTCAGAAATGGCTTTATGCTGTGGGCTGAAATTTTCAGGGTAGGAAGGATTTGGGTCACAGATGTGCCATTTGAATGTTTGGTGGAAAAATATTAGTCCATTCAAAAGTTATTACACTTTTAATTTCCCATTATTTCCTAAGGGAAAAGTTAAGTGTGACCAAAATGAAATGTTTTCTAAAAATTTTTTTTTTTCAAATTGGGCATTTTTGTTCAAAAACTGATAATTTTTGTTCAAAAATTGGGCACTTTTTTGCAAAAATGGGGCATTTTGTTTGAAAATGTGTATTTTTTGTGACAATGGGGCATTTTTGTTTGAAAATGGGACATTTTTTCGAAAATGGGGAATTTTTTTTGAAAAAGGGGCATTCTTTTCCGAAAATGAAGTACTGTTTGCAGATATAGAAGCATCTCATTTTCAGAAGTGAGGAAGCATTTACGAACATTTTCGTGTTATTTTTTTTTTAAAAAGGTACTTTTTTAACCATTTTCTCCAATTTTCACATGTCATAAAATACTGTTTGTGGAAATGGAAGCATCCCATTTTCATAAACCAGGGAGGGTTTTTGAACATTTTCGTATTGTTTTCCCCAAAAAGGTGTTTTTTAGATCATTTTCTCCAATTTTTGCATGTTATTAAGTACTGTCTACCGAAATTGAAGTGTTCCATTTTCATAAGCGAGGGAGCGTTTTCAAACATTTTTGTGTTGTTTTGCTAAATAAAGGTGCTTTTTCAACCACTTTGTTCAATTTTCACTTATTTTCCAAAGATGTGGTGTTGCTTATGAAAATTGTCCAGTCTGCTTTCAAAACCATTCAGTTTATTTTGAACATTTCTCCACTTCCACAGTGACAGATACTTATACATAGAAAAGTAGAAATCAACAACAGTGCTGCAGTGGTGGGGGGTAGTGCACAGAGCTGCAGTTTGAAACATTCTGGGTTTGAATCTAGAAAGCTAAATTTTTTCCCCTAATTTAAACACCGGCAAAATTCTTGTTTTTTAGGTCATTTCTTCCAGTTCTTTTTTTTATTGATGTGACTGTTACTGATATTTTTTAATAATAAATGATGTTTACATAACAGAAAGAAGGCACAAAATTGTACTATCTTGATGGACAGATGGGAGTGCAGGGTCTGCACTTCCACTGTGACATATGGATACTGTTCTACTATCTGGATGTATGGATGGGAGCACAGGGTCCTGTTGTACTATCTGGATGGACGGATGGGAGCGCAGGGTCTGAAAGACCCTGTGCTCCCACAGTGAAATGAGGATAGAATTATACCATCTGAAAAAGAAGGGAAATTCATTGCAAAAACTTAATTGATGCATCATTTAGGGTGAATACCATAGCAACAAAAGCAGAGAAATTAGGTCTCACCCCCAGGGTATGAAGTTTTTGCAATGAATATATTTATTTATATATATATATATATATATATATACATATTAGAGGCAAAAAAACTCAGCTTAATGCATCAGTTAGGGTTGTTCCACAGCTAAAAAAGTGAGGAAATTCAGTGTTAGGGTTGAAAACCCCCCCTTGGACACCCCAGCCCACCCCCCAACCGGCATTGGGGTGCGCATTGGGGTCTTCGGTCCTAACTCTCATCCCATTCTCCTATACCTCTGCTTCTTTAAACTTTGATTCCCTGCAATATTTTTTCAGCAAACCACTAAAAGGCACATCTGTGGGATGTTGGCTGTCCTCCCTCCAAATTTCAGCCCAAAAGACTGAACCGTTATTTCACAGCAGGGAGCCAAAGGATTGCTGCAATGTGTCGGATGCTGTAAAGTTATCCTATGGGAAAAAGTGTCAACTTTGGAGTGCCATAACTGTGCCACGGTGTAATATTTTTTCAACAAAAAATTGAAAGGCACATCTGGGAGATGTTGGCTGAGTTCCCTCCAAATTTCAGGCCAAAGCACCAAACCATTCTTTTGCAGCAGTGTGCCAAAGGATTGCTGTCAGTTTCCCACAGCCTAGAAAAGTACTATCGCAATTTGCGAAAGCTTTCACAAATTCATTCGACAGTGTCATATGTGCGACAGTACTTTGCGAAAGTACATTTTCCAGAAATTTGAAAAACATATTTCTGGGGTGTTTTACCTCAAAATAAAGACATGCCTAGCATCCTCAGGGTCCAACTAGGTGAATACAAAAGAATTAGGTTGCTAGAGGGTCCCAATTTTAAATGCCAAACATTTTTCTGATCACTAACTGAAAACAAAATGGCAGATTTGCTACAGTAAAAGGGCCATTTGCGAAAGTAAAAACTGCATTTGCGACACTGTCGAACTTTTTGGTAACTTTTCCCATTGACTTATAAAGGGAACTTGTTTTTGAATAACTTTTGAACTGTTTAATATTTTTTCATGAAATCTTTGAAAGGCACATCGGGAACCCCGGCCGCAAGTTACCTGATGATTTTGGACCAGTCACGCAAACCGTGCGACCTGTAGGTGCAACTGTAGAATTCCAAAAAAAGCATAAACGCACGTGCAGATCACACTTAATAATGCTGCAGCCATATATCCGATCCCAAGGCGTATGGGTCTTGATCATGTATTCCAAATTTCAGGCAAATCCGTCAAACGGTTGCAAAGTTATTAAGGTGCAAAATTTTGGGTTTAACATGTAAATGGCTCCTCAACCCTAACTATAGTGGCACTACTGTGCTACTATTATATAGATATATATATATATATATATATATATATATATATGTATTATAGCTGCACGGTAGTGCAGCTCTAGTTAGGGTCAAGTACCCCATTTAATGTTAAATGATGAAACTTTGTACCTTAATAACTTTGACCTCGTTCAACAGATTTGCCTGAAATTAGGTAGGCATGGGGCATAACCATAGATCTTGGGATGTGCCAACTTTCATACTGGTTAGATATACAGCTGCAGAGTTATTAAGCAACATTCTGGGGCACAATTACTTTTTATGCACATTATTTGCTTGTACCTACAGGTCGCACGGTTTGCGTGACTGGTCCAAAAACTTCAGGATACATATGGCCAGGATCCCTGATGTGCCTTTTGAAGATTTCATGAAAAAATATTGAACAGTTCAAACATTATTCAAAAAGCAAATTCCCATTATAAGTCAATGGGAAAAGTTAACAAAAAATTTGATTCTTTCACAAATGCACTTTTTAGTGTCACAAATTACCCTAGTAGTGCTGCAAATCCACCATTTTGTTTTCAGTTACTGATCAGAAAAATGCTTGGAATTTAAAATTGGGACCCTCTAGGAACATAACTATTTTTCTGTTCACCTAGTCGGACCCTCAGGATGCTAGCCATGTCTTTATTTTGAGGTTAAACACCCCAGAAATATGTTTTCCACAATTTTGGGAAAAGTAGTGTAGCAAAGTAATGTCGCACCTGAGACACTTCAGCAAATTTTTGCAAAAGGTGTCGCAAATCATGACACTACTTTTCTAGACTATGCCCAAAATGACATTAATTCTTTGACACCCTTGTGCAAAAGAACAGTTTGGTCTTTTGGGCTCAAATTTTGAGGGAAGGCAGCCAACATCTCACACATGTGCCTTCTGGTGTTTTGGTGAAACAATATTGCACAGATTCAAAGTTACAGTACTCGGAAGTTGATGTTTTCCCCATAGGCTATCATGGTGGCATCCGCTGTGCCTTTCAGGGCTTGTATCTCTGAAACGGTGCAAAATAAAGAATTTTCATTGTGACAATACATAGCCCTAGCCAGGAAACTTATGAATAATGTGAAATTTTAATTTTTTTTCTATGTCATATGGTTACTGAGATATTAGCAATTTAGTACTACAACTGCTCGTTTTCTGTTCTGATGCCCATTATTATGCACACATTCTTTGTTTTCACTGTGTTTCTCAATGGAGCTTTCGGGGAAAAACAGGGTGTGTGGTCAACTTACTGTTACACGTAGGCTTTACACATGTCTTTCTGTGCCCATTTGCGTTAGCATTCCCCCGTGTACACCACTGTCTGTGTTACCCTTTGCATTTCCATTTGCACTTGCATTTGCATTACTGTTGCCATTACTATGTTGCAATAAATCACTATTTACATTTCTCATTCTCAAAAAGAAGGGAAATTCATGGCAAAAAATTCCATTTAATGCATCAGTTAGAGTTGTTCCACAGTGACAAAAGTGAGGAAATTTGGTGTTAGGGTTGAAAGGCCCCTTGCACCCCCCAGCCTGCCCCCCACATGGCACCAGGGTGTGCGTTGGGGTCATCGGTCCTAACTCTCACCCCGTTCTCCTATTCCTCAGCTTGTTTACACATGTGATGGGGTGGAGAGTTAGGCTGACAACTCCAATGCAAACCCCAATGCCATGTGGGGCCAGCTGGGGGGTCAAGGGGCATGACACTAAAAAATACTATCATGACAATTTTCAAGCTGCACATATAAATTTTCTCATAGGATATAATGGGGTACTAAAAATGCTATAACTTTTGAACAGAACAAGATTTTTACATGAAATCTTCAAAAGGCACATCTGCAACCCAGGACCCATGTAGCCCTCCCAATCTGAACCACTCAGATGCAGTCTTCAGTACAAAGTGGACATCTAAAGAAAATGGAATGTTGGGGATTTTTCATGTTTTTCAGCACACTACAATTCCACAACTGTACATTTTATAGATCAAGAGACCTATCAAACATCTTCCTCTATTCCAAATCAGACAAATGGATGCAAAGTTATCAAAGTGCAACATTTGAGGTTTAACATAGAAATGGTCATGCAACCCTAACTATAGTGGCACTACCATGCAAAGTAAGTTTGGAAGGAGTAAGGGTGGATTGGCTAATTTTATTGATAATTCACTTGTTATAGGATGTATTGAATCGAGTTTGTATAATGATTTTTTATGTATGTAATTCTGAAAGCTGAAACTAAATGTATTGCACTGTTTAATATTTATATTCCCCCTCAAATAAAGCAGATTGATTATGGAAGAATTCTTGAGACTTTAGAGGGTGATACTGTCTCTGTTAGAGTTTGATATCCGGGTATTTAATTTTTTCTGGCTGGGGATCTCAATGCACATACAGGAAACTTGATAGAAGAAAAAAAAGTGACTGGGGTACAGACAATGTGTTTAATATTCCAATTAGACAATCTAAGGATAAAAAGGTTACAGGAAATGGTAGGCTTTTGATGCAATTTTTAGGAAGAAATCATTTGAGATTATTAAATGGATGTTCTAGGGATGACTGGGAGGGGGAAATACCAGTTCCATCAGTTAATGGGGGGTAGTGCAATAGACTATTTTATGATAGATGCTTCTTTATACCCAATTGTAGATTTTCTCAAAATTAAGAGTATGGGACAGCAACCATTTTCCGTTAGAATGTAAAAGTAAGATAGTCTGTACAATGTTTGATAGAAATAAGAAATATGTGATGGAAATAAACCATACCATGTGTATAATGTATAGAAAAAAAATTGTATGGAATGAGTTCACTAAATTAACAGTAGATAGAATTATAGACGTAATCAATGTTTGAAAACTTTATCAGACTGGAGTGGGGGAAATAAATTGGAAAATGAGTCGAATTGCTATAATCTGATAAGAATTTTTGACCATTTTATGGAAAATTATAGTGAGCAATTATGTAAAGCAATGCTCCCAATGTATAATAATAATGTTGGAATAGATAAACCCTGGTTTGATAAGGACTGTATGAAAATGAAAAAGAAATCAGGAAAGTTGGGAGACTAAGGCTGAAATTAACAACCCCCACAGTTGTGCTATGAAAAATTGGAAAAGAGAGTATAAGAAATTATTAGTTTTCAAAGAAAGATTATATAAACAAGAATTGTGGTCGCATTTACAACAGGCTATATGGAAGAAGGATACAAAATTATTTTGGACACTTGTAGCAAATGGTTGTGATGAGACGAATGTGAGATATAATCTATATGGTCTGATTTCAGGAAGTACGTGGGTTCTATATTTTGAAAACATTTGCAATAGTAATTTAAAAGTAGAGTGTGTTGAAGTTTGTGATATTTCTCTGGAAAACAAGTTAAGCTGTCCTTATGTATTTATGGTTGCCGAAGACAGAGCAGTCATTTTAAATCAAAAGAAAAATAAAGCAGCCGGTCATGCTGGCCTATCGACTGAAATTTTCCTTCACAATCCTGAAGATTAGGCAAGGCTTTTAGTCTTAATTTTTAATACGATAAATTAATGCTTGTTAGTACCCCAAGACTGGAATCAGTGTATAATTATACCATTATTAAAGAATGGAGCTACAGAAGACCCTAAGAATTATAGACCAATTGCACTTCTTCCATAGTACAAAAAATTTATACCAGGTTAATTTTAGATGGATTAAATATTTGGGTGGAGGAAAATAAATTAATCTCCAAATGGCAATGTGGATTTAAAAAACAATGTAGTACTCTAGATCTAATCTTTATGCTGAATTATATTATAGCTATTTATGTAGAAGCAAAGAGAACTCCAATATATATATGTTTCATCGATATAAAAGTGGCCTTTGATCCAGTTAATAGGGTTTTATTATGAGAAATCCTGAAGAAATTGCATATTGATAAACATTTGTTGGGTATTCTTAAAATGTCACATTACAATGCTACAGCAAGGGTACGTTATACCAGAGATGGAGCTCTAACTGACCAGATAAATATTTCAAAAGGTGTGAAACAAGGATGTCTGTTGGCACCAACTCTGTTTAATCTATACATCGAAATCTTAATGAATAGATTAAAGGATATTGATACCTTTGCACCTAAGGTCGATAATGAAGAAATAAAGTTGTTATGGAATGCAAATGATGCTATACTTCTATCAAGAATCCCATTAGGTTTGAAAAGAGGAATTATTAATATAATGACATCTTTAAAAGAGTTGGATTTGGAATTGAATGTGGGGAAGACTAAGATTATGATAATAGGTCGAACGAATGATAAGAGAAAATTCTGGAGTATAAATGGTATTAACCTTGAAGTATTGCAGACATATAAATACCTTGGGGTTATATTTAATAGAAATCATTCTTGGTTTGCTCATGTCAGGGAAATTAAAAACAAATCTTATAAAACTACAAAGTAGTTTTAAATCATTAAAAACAACATTTGAGGCTAAAACAATCTGCTAACTTCTGTATGGTGGGGAAATTGGGAGGATTTATCTTGATAAATGTGATAATATTGAGGCAACACACAATAGATTTTTTAAACTTATATTGAATCTGCCAAGGGACTGTCCCTCTGCTTTTCTGCACTTAGAATCTGGTATGCTTCCATTAAATGTAAGATTAATAATAAAGGCAATTAATTTTTTGGGGTAAGATCAAAGGCATGAATGAAGATAGGCTGCCAAAATTATGTTGGAAAGATTTTACTAATCGTTTACAAACAAATAATGTTAAAAATACTTAGTTTTCAAGATTGAATGAAAAATTGAAATGTGTAGGGTTAGAGGGGCTCGTATCACTATCTGCAGAATGTAATGCTGTACAATATTTTGAAAGTGATATGATGAGATTAAAAGATATTGTAATTACTAGGAAATTTGAGAAAATACACAAAATTGATAAGTGAGAATTATTCCTCATGACCCCATGGCACAACCCAGCATCTGTCGATCTATGGAAGATGGGTGGTGGGGTGGTGGTGGGGGTTAGGGGCTCAACCATAATGTCTAATTTCCCCACTTTTGTCGTTTTAACTATAACTGATGCATTAAACAGTTTTTTGCAATGAATTTCCTACTTTTTGAAAAAGTGTAATATAACTAGTAAATAGTATGTGTTGGGCTCCACGCTGCCACCAAGCTGCCAATTTCTGCATAACAATATGCATCTGTGGGAGTGCAGGCTCTCTGGGCTCTGGGTTCCCACTTACACATAACTACGGAGCCATAGAACAGCCCTATAGGGCAAGGAACCCTTATAACATTAATTTGCCAATATCTTACCAACTGTAGCAGCTATGAAAAAAATTCAAGTGTTGTAATCATGACATCAAGACCTCCACATGGGGTAAGTCAACCAAATCTGTATCTCACATCATTTCCGAGATACGGGCACCAAAAAGCACTGAAAAGGCACCCTTGGAACCCTTGTGACACTAATTTACCAATATCTCAGTAACTGCACAACCTAGGAAAAATATTCCACTGCAGGTGTAATCTATGACTTCCAAATTTATTTGTGCAGCTTAGATCAAGGTGATCTAAACTGTAAGAAGTGAAAAATCCATATCTCACTTCATTTTCTAGAAACTGGGGCCAACAGTCACTATGGGCAACACAATGTTATCCTGTGGGAAAAATCTCAACTTTGTGATGGCATATCTATGGAACTAATTAACTTTTCAACATCTAAATAGCATAATTCACATCTCTGGGGCATCCACTTAATACCCTGTAAATTTCAAGACAAAAGATCAAACCATAAATTTATAATGCAGTGGGAACATTTTTAAAAGTGTCAAAATCATTGTTCATGAGAAATCATTGACCGTCAGATTTTGGCCATCTGGTCCCTAAGTGATGGTCAAAGATTTTGCTGCCTCACGAAAGGGGATTGGGTGGTGGACTGGGATTTTGTCAGCTCGTGGATGGGGATTTTGTCAACTTATGAAAGGGGATTAAAAATCCCTTGATGAGCTAGACAAATCCCAGTCTCACAGCGATCCCCTCATGCAGGCAGGAAAATCCTTGACTGTCAAGTCAATCCTCATCCATGAGAAGGGCAATCTGGTCACAAAGTGATGGTCAAGGATTTTGCAGCCTCACGAATGGGGATTGGCTGCCGGAGTGGGAATTTGTCAACTTGCAAAAGGGGATCGGAAGCGAGTCGGGGACAAAGAATTTTAAAATATGAAACAGCCATTTTTTGACCAAAACAAAGCAAACCAAAGGCATATGTTTGTAAAGGGCATCACCCTGAACAAAACCCATGCCTTATTGCAACAAGAAGTCACCTGTGGAGGAAGCTATAACATTTTGTTTGGGGGGAAAAATGAAAACAAGATGGCGGCTTGCGGACAAGGAATTTTTTCTGACGGAAAGGGATTTTTTAAATCCCCTTTCATGAGCTGACAAAATCCTTGACTGTGAGCCCAATCCTCTTTCGTAAAACATAATATAAATCTTGGAGTGAACTGAGCATGCTCAAAACCCAAAAATTTAAAATTAAATTACTTTGAAACAAATTAATATCTTTTAACAAATCAAATGCTCGATTGTTCTTTGACACAAACTCTTTCTACATCCCAAATTTCAGACGAAAACATCAAATGGTGTGGTCGCATCATGATGGGTAACAAAACTGTCAAAAGTGGTGAAAAAAGCATTTTCAGTGCTTCGTTGCACAAAACCCATAAGTCTGACCAAGATGCAACTTGGCAAATCAAGAGACCTACCACACCACACCACGTATTCCACATTTTGTGCAAATCCATTGAAGGTTTGCAAAGTTACTAACGTGCAAAAATTGGGGGTTAATATTAAAGTGCCTGCTCAATCATAGCTACAGTACAAGTCACATTAAACTCTTCCCTCATCTCACTGATGTAGCATTGTTCAATGAGTTTCCTAATCTGTGCAGTGTTTAATTCAATGAATTATTAAAAGTTTAGTATTGGTTTGCAATTAGCTGTTAGGACTATAAGCTTTATTTTCAGCTGAGTGCTTATGAGTTTCTTTTCTGAAGGCAGACTAAACAACTCATAAGAAATGCTGTGATATTTATAAACAATGCTCTTAAGGAATGCTGTGATATTTATAAACAATGCCATGAAAATGCATTGCATAAACACTGCAAAACAGCTACTGCCATATCGCTAAACAAGTATAAGTGAGTTGAATAGGCAATGAAGAATGGTTGGAAAACAATTAAAAGCTTCAACAATTCAAGTTGCCACTGCAGTAGAATCACAAAAAAAAATGCTACACCAGTGAGCTGGTGGAACAGTTTAATGTGACTTGTACTGTATAGGGGCTCGACAGTGCCCTTACATACACACACACACACACACACACACACACACACACACACACATATATATATATATATATATGGGATATGACATGGCCTGACTGAAGATATCATATTTATCTTTATGAGAGGCCAATGCTATCATGATATCTCATGAGTGGTGAAGCCATGAATGAGATATCATGATGTCATTGGCCTCAAGTAAAGATAAATATGATGTCTTCAGTCAGGCCATGTCATGTTCTGTTTGTACAATGTATGTTTTGGTCCCCAATACAACCCCCCCCCAGACATGTTGTTTTGTTGTGGAACACAACTTACCACATGTCCCACTTAACACAATCTTCCAGAGGTTTACAGTGAGGCACTGTGTCAGTATATGGACAGGAAATTTGTGGCTTTTAGAAATATTTTTAAAAAAAATGTTATCTGGTTGATCCTGTTGCTTTTTACTTGTGTTCCAGAAGCAGTTGCAGTTTTGGTGGTGGTTGTAGCATGACCGAGGTGGTATTAAGTAGTAGCATGACTGAACACTTTTAATATAGTTAACCGAAGAGTTGCCGCATATTTAAAATAAGCACTGTCCTGGTGGAAGTTAGATCTGTTGTGATTTGTTAAAAGTTACGCCTGGTTTGGTTAACAAAATGCTGCTGGCAATGGGAAGAGACGTGAAAGCAAGTCACAGCTTCAGTGATGACATTGCAAGCCTGAGCAAGTGTTGCTATAGCAACAGTCGCTTGGGCTCACGATGTTTTCACTGAAGCTGTGACTCACTTTCACTTGTCTTCCCTTTGCAGGCAGCATTTTTTTAACCAAACCAGGCATAACTTTTAACAAAACATGACAGATCTAACTTCCACCAGGACAGTGCTTATTTTAAATATTGCTGCAGCTCCTCGGTTTCCTATATTAAAAGTGCTCAGTCATGCTACAGATTTTAAACAAGAAAGTGAAAGTGTAGCTGCTCCAGGAATACAAGGGGGAAATGATGGGATGAACCAGATAAGATTTGTTTTTTGTTACTGTTTATTGGAATATGATGCAGGATCAACCAGATGGAAGTGGGGAAGTGCTGTGACTCATGGAATTTTATGGGGGTTTGTTTATTTGTGGCAATTAGCACTCAATACCATGGAGAGACTGCATGAAAAGTGAACAAGCTCAAGCGTTGTCAGCAAGATGAAGGAATGATTGTGATGAGGAGGTTGGAGATGGTAGACAGTGACAAACTGATTCAGTTTCATTAGGATGATGTATAGGAACATAGAGATATCAGTGATACCATCACATGTGAAGATATCACTGATATCTCCGTGACCTGGCTGAGATATTACTTTTTATCCTGTCATAAACATATGTTGCATATATATATATATATATATATATATATATATATATATATATATATATTTATACAACATATGTTTGGGAATAAATTCATGGATAAAAAGTATCTGAGACAGGTCGTGGAGATATCACTATGGCCATGAAGATATCATTGATATCTCCATGTCCCTATATGTCATAGTGATATCTCCACGTTCCTATATATCATTCAATTGAAAGTGAAACCCTGGTCTCTTTTGTTTAAAACCTGGACCCCCCCCCCAAACCACACACACACACACACACACATCTCTATTTGGTTGATCCTGCCAATTATTTTTATCTAAAAATTTAATTTAAGCACTTATCTGGTTGATCTTACCACTGTGACATTCAGCTAAGAATGATATTACTTTCACTTTCCCCCTTGAAAGTAGCATGACCGAGCGGTACGAAGATCGAGCCATTAGGAAATTACAGCAGTTCATAGTAAAGAGGTCTGTACCCATTTAGTTCAAAAAAAAAAACCTCTGCACTTCTGTATTTCTTTTCAGGAAGCTGCTGAATATATTCAGAAGTCAAGAGAGAGAGAGAGACAGAGGGTCAGCAGCTTCACAGCAACAGGAGGACCTCATGACGTCTGTTGCTATAGCAACACACACCGCTGCTTCCTCCTGCTTCTGACGCCGCCGACTCGCACTCTCTGTCTTCTGAATATAGTCAGCAATTTCTCAAAAAGAAATACAGAATTGCACAGTTTTTTTACCTAAATGGGTGCAGACCTATTTACTATTAACTGCTGTAATCTCCTAACGGGTCGATCTTCCTACCACTCGGTCACACTACTTTTAAGGGGGAATGTGAAAGTAATATTCTCGGCTGACTATCACAGTGGCAGGATCAATGAGATAAGTGCTTAAATTACATTTTTAGCTAAAAATAATGGCAGAATCAACCAGATAACATTATTTATATCATTTTAAACTGGCAGAATCTACCATATTTTTTTTTATTTTTTAGAACATGTTATCTCTTGTGTTCTGGGTTGTGGGGGTGATTTGGTTTGTGTTCAGGGAGGGGTTCCATTACAATTCGGCCCAAACATATGTTTTTATAAACATAACATGACATGGCCTGAGTGAAGATATCATACTTATCTTCACTCGAGGCCAATGACATCAAGATGTCTCACTCGTGGCTTCGCCACTCGTCAGATATCATGATATCATTGGCCTTTCGTGAAGATAAATATGATATTTTCACTCAGGCCATGTCATATCCCCTATATGTATATTTTAGTGGCACGGTCACACCACTATAGTTAGGGTTCAGCAGTCAGTTACATACTAAAGTCAAAAGTTGGGGCGTTAATAAATTTGGACCAGTTCAATGGATTTGCATGAAATTTGGTACATGCAGTGGAGCATGGTAGATCTATTGATTTGTCAAATTGTGTATTATAGTGGCGCGGTTGCTCCACTGTTGTTAGGGTTCAGTGGTCAGTTACATACTAAAGTCAAAAGTTTGGGTGTTAATAACTTTGGACCCATTCAATGGATTTGCATGAAATGTGGTATGTGTGGTAGAATGTAGTAGATCTTTTGATTTGTCAAATTGTGTTTCAGTTGGACTAACGGTCTTTGTGTATGAAAGCGCCGAAAAATGCAAAATTATCCATTTTTGGAGACACCTTATGGGATTCTGAATGTGGTCCTGCACGGCCATTGTGTGATGTGCCACTCCGTGAGTTAGCTTGTTTGAAAGAGCTTTGGTGACTGAATATACTGCTTTTCATTTGGTGAAAAACTATTAAGGCATTCAAACGTTATGGCACTTTTAAGTTCCCATTATAAGTCAATGGGAAAATTTATATGTATATCTTGCGAACAAAAAATGGGGTTCTGGCCATCTGATCCCGTCTGGCGATCAAACAATTTTCAGCCTCATGGTTCAAGAATCTTTGTCCCCGAGAATTTTCAAAATCCTTCGATTGTGAGGTCCGCCATTTTATTTTTTATTTTTTGATTGGAAAAACACAAATATCTCGGCTCAGGGGTCACTTCTGAAGTAAAACTTGGATGGGGTTTACTCAGGGGCTCCGATCTATCGAGCCATGCCTTTGGTTTCATCCAAATCAGTCAAAAAATATAGTTATAAGCTTTTAAAATCTTAATTCACGGCTTGCTAACGATTTTTGATTGCGAGCCTGCAAATTCTTTGATCGTGAGATTCTTTGATTGCGATCTTGCATCGCAACCTTAAAATACTAATATCTTGGCTCAGGGGTGGGCTAGGTACACAAATGAGGGTGGGTTTTGCTCAGGAGGGTCTGTTCTATCGAGGCATGCCATTGGTTCAGTTCAAATCGGTGAAAAATTTGCATTTCACCATTTTTAATTCTTTGTTAGTGAGGCTGCAAATTCTTTGATCATGAGCCTGTGAATTTCTTGATGGTGAGATTCTTTGATCATGATCGTGCATCATGAGAGAGGGATGAGATGGCCCAATTTAAATAAACTTTCTCTGCCCAGGGGTGTCCTAGGAAGCCAAAGGAGGGTGGGTTTTACTCAGGGGGCTTTGTTCTGTCAAACCATTGTGGTAGTTTATCCCAATTCCTTCAATTTTTTGATTTATAATATTTTTAATTCTTTGTTTGTGAGCTTTCAAATTCTTTGATCGTGAGTCTGCAAATTCTTTGATCATGAGATTCTTTGATCGTGATCCTGCATCATGAGCTAGGGATGAGATGGCCCAATTTAAAAATCAATTTTATCTGCCCAGGGGTGTCCTAGGAAGTCAAAGGAGGGTGGGTTTTACTCAGGGGGCTTCTTTCTGTTGAACCATGATGGTGGTATACCGCAATTCCATCACTTTTTTGATTTATAAGATTTTTAATTCTTTGTTCATGAGCCTGAAAATTCTCTGATTGCGAGCCTGCAAATTCTTTGATCATGAGATTCTTTGATCGCCATCTTTGATTGCGAGGGAAGGACAAGATGGACAGATTTTTTATAATGGAATAGATAGGGAAATATTACTAATCTTTAACATTGAATCTCTCGTAAATGGTTTGGTCTTTTTACTTGATATTTGGAGGCTGTTTAAGGCATGTCCTGTAGATGTGAATTATGGTGTTTATGTGTCAGAGAAAATTTCTTTTGCAGAGATATTGTGCGACGCACTTTACATGTTGAGGACAGTGTTTTGCTTGTGGTGGTGGCTTGAAATTGATAGGATATCTAGCCTTAGTGTCATGAATATAGTTTTCAGTCGTGTTTGTTAAATGTCAACAGGTGCAGAACTGTGCCAGTCTGATGAATGAAAATCTCATATGTTAAAATGTTATATCTCGGGCACGGTTTGGTCTTTTCACTTGAAATTTGAAGGGTGTTGACAGCATGTCATGTGGATGAAAATTATTGTTTCTGATTAGAAAAATTTTTTGGGGTGGAGATATTGCGTGGTGCAGTTTACATTCTGCAGACAGCGTTTTGCTTGTAGTGGTGGCTTGAAATTGATAGGATACCTAGCCTTAGTGTCATGGATGTAGTTTTCAGTCTTTGTGTGTGTTACATGTCAACAGGTGCGGAACTATGCCACTCTGACGAATAAAAATTTCAACTTTTGACATGTCATATCTTGGACACGGTTTGGTCTTTTTATCTGAAATTTGGAGGGTGTTGACGGCATGTCCTGTAGATGTTAATAGAGGTGTTTACGTGTCAGACAATATATTTTTTGCTGACATATTGTATGATGCAGTTTACCTTTTGTGGATAGTGTTTTCTATTGTTCTACTAGATTAACATTTATTTGGTGGCTGGCCTGGCTGTTGTGAATATATTTTTTAGTCATTGGGTGTGTAATGTGGCCTGATACTTACAAGTTGGTGGAAGGCCCCTCACTCCAACCAACTTGAGCAACTTTCTACTTTTCTGTTCTTTCTTAAAAAGTAAGGAAATTTTATGCAAAACACTTCATTATTGCATCAGTTAGGGTTCTTCTACAGTCACAAAAGTGAGGAAATTTGATTTTAGGGTTCACCCTTGCCCCACCCCACCCCCCACCAACAGGCATCGGGGTGTCGTTGGGGTCATCAGTCAACTCTCACCCGATCCCATGTGTAAACAAGCTGAGGTGGTGCAGTGCAGGAGAATGGGGTGAGAGTTGAGACCGATGACCTCAACACACACCCTGATACCTGTTGGTGGAGGCCGGGTGGGGATGGGGTGCAAGGGGTGGGAACCCTAAAATCAAATTTCCTCACTTTTTTCGCTGTAGAAGAAACCTAACTGATGCACTAACTAAGTTTTTTGCGTTATATATATTTATATATTCATTGCAAAAACTCCATTATTGCATCAGTTAGGGTTTCTATTGCAGTGGCAAATGTCAGGAAATTCAAACTTAGTTTTGAAAACCCTACCACACCACCTTAATCCTCTCAGCCTCCACATACCAACAGGTGTTGGGTTGTGCCTTGGGGTCATCGTCCCTAACTCTCACCCCATTCTATGTGTAAACAAGCTGATATGGTACAGTATAGGAGAATGGGATGAGAATTAGGGCTGGTGACCCCAAGGCACAACCCGACACCTGTTGGTGTGTGGAGGGTGGGAGGACAGGGGTGAGGTGGTAGAGGTTTATAACCATAAGTTTGAATTTCCTGGCTTTTGTCACGTAATAGAAACCCTAACTGATGCATTAACAAAGTTTTTTGTAATGAATATAGATATATGCAGAGGAGACTCTATAACACCAGAAAATGGACAGATTAGATGGGCCATGTGGCTATTTTCTGCCATCAGACTCAATGTTTCTATGTAAACTGTGTGCACCAAAAAGTAGAGCTTAAATTCTTTATCTGTGCCAATTCAAAATTTATTTTAAAGAATTAATATGTTACTCATAAACAAGCAATGACATTTCTCAGGTGAGAATGCCAGCCATTGTGTTCAAGATACCAAATAACCATAACAGGGTATATCCTAGCATTAAACTAGGAAGGACCAAGATCTTAGA
The DNA here is from genome assembly GCA_016271365.2 of Neoceratodus forsteri. Taxonomy (NCBI): domain Eukaryota; kingdom Metazoa; phylum Chordata; order Ceratodontiformes; family Ceratodontidae; genus Neoceratodus; species Neoceratodus forsteri. Next base: position 308,747,364 of record CM028134.1, on the reverse strand, counting down.
AAGCTGCAATAACAGGAGGAACTCATTGTGGAGGCATCAGAAGGCACAGGGTGAGCCTCGGGGCCAGTGGCATCAGGTTCTGCAAGGCCAGAGGCCCAGAAATGGTTCACTACTGAAAAGAAGCTGGAGAAGCTCACTGATCTGGTGGCGGACCTGGCCACTGGGATCAAGAGCCAGTTGTCAGACTGTCAGTGCAGGGGGCAATGGAAGCTGCCAGGACCAGCACTCCAGCAGAGCAGATGGCCCCAGCACTGATTCTGAGCTCATATGCCAGCCTGAATAAGCCTGTGGTGATGTACATGACAGAGAAGGCCAGGCAGCAGATCCACAACAGGGAGTATGTGGATATACTCTCCCTCTTGAATCAGCCAGCAGACCAGGACAAGAAAAAGAAGGATAAATCAGAGGAGTCTGATAACAAAAAAGTTTAAGTGCCTCACAGTTATGATAATTGGATTGTGGCATTTGTGGTGTATAACACCAACATCTTACAGGTCAAGAAGGGTCACAGCCTGGAGCTATTTAATTACATGCACAGGATCACCCTAATGCATAGTCATAAACTGGGGATGGATTGGTTTAAATATGATGAGGAGTTTCTGTGGCATAGGCAGGAGGAGACCACCCTGGGTGGGGGAAGATAGACATGCCCCTCTTGGTGAAGGTGACACATGGGGAGGGTCATACATATGGACAGTTGTGTCCTTCTTAAGGTGACTACCCCCCAATGTCACAAGACAGGGAGTTTCCCCCAGATATGTAATTCTTATAATCATGGGACCTGTAATAGAACCAATTGCAGGTTTTGACACTCCTGCATGGCCTGTGGCCAGCAGCATCACTCTGTGCAGTGTACATCTCCTCAACCACCTAAAGGGAGCTTTTGACAAAAAGTCCCAGAAACCACCAGGTGGCAAACCTGCCCACCCCAGTAAGGGAGGACAGTATTAAGCCATGGTTTGACCTGGACAGTCCAGCCACTGCCTGCTAGAGGTGTAGTTCATGACCATCTTTTAGATACCGTACATGTGCCGCTGGAGGGAATACAATGCAGAGAACTTGAAGTCCATGTTGGATCACCCTCAAGTGATCCAGGATATGCTGGGAAAAGGGAGGCAGCTGGGGTAGGTGAGTGGACCTTTCTCCACTCCTCCTTTACCTAATCTGAGAGTATCCCTGATTGGGTTAGTCCCAAAGAAGGTGCTGGGGGAGTTCAGGATGATTAACCATCTATCCTACTCAGAAGAGGATTCAGTTAATGACCACACCAATCTGTGATACATGCTGGTTCAATATGAGTCATTTGACAGAGTCATCAAAATGGTTTGAGCAGCCAGGCCTAGGGCTCAGATGACCAACACAAACAATGAGTTTATTTTCTGGCTGTTGCCTGTGTATCCAGGTGATAGGGATCTCTTGGGCATGAAATTAACAGGGGAATACTATGTGGATAATTGCATGCCAAATGGGTGTACCGTAGCGTGTGCCATCTTCGAATGGTTCTGATCCTTCCTGCACTGGGTCATGGTACAGGCCTCCAGGAACTCGGCCATCATTCACTACCTTGATCACTTCCTGTTCATGGGACCAGCAGGGTCCTCGATCTCCAGGTCGACCCTGGCCACATTTGAGGACATGTGCCAGGATATCGGGGTCACCTTAGCGCCTGGGAAGGTGGAACCTCCCAGTCCAGTGATGATCTTCTTGGGCATCAAGACTGACACTGTGGGTCAGCAGTTTTGTCTACCAGCAGATAAGCTGGAATCTTTGCAGGCACTATTGGAAAAAGCTGAAAGGACCAAGAAGGTTATGCTAAAGGAGGTGCAGCAGTTGGTAGGGCACCTCAACTTTTCTTGCAGAGTTATCCCCATCAAGAAGACCTTCTTGAGATGCACTGCAAAGCTGGGAAAGGGCTTTAAAAAGCCACACCACAGGATTAGAGTTACAGAAGGGTTTCTGGAGGACCTGCAGGTCTGGTGGATGGACCTTCGTGATTCATTCTAATGTTGTGGCATTGTGGAAGGATTAAAAAGAATCCAGCACTCCAGACTTCAAGAAATAAATTCAGTGTTAGTTTTATTAAAGTGTCATACCAAAATGTAGTACTTACAACAAAATATAAGTCCAAAAAGGCACAAAGGCACAAACAGTGAAATTTCAGCTCCCACACTAAAAGCACCAGCCTCAGTGTTTCAGGATTATGCTACCCATTCATCAGGAGGCGTAACAGGACCATAGGGATGGCCAGCTCTTGGAGTTTTTAATGGACACAGCTGGAGGGCTTGGGTTAGGGATATATTTCTGAGAAGAATGGTGTGCAGTGCAATGGCCACCAGAGTGGGCAGTGGCAGGCTTGCACAAGTGGATCACATTCCTGGAGTGTCTGAGGAGAACCAATAGGACGTATGTGAAAGTGCTGTGGCAAGATCATAGTTATACATATCAGGGAGCGCCAGACCCTCATGACTTTTGGGGAGGTGTGATTTGCTCAAGACAGCTCTCTGTCTGCCTTCCTGCCATAAGTATTTTGAGATAATTTTATTCCGTCTACTATATTCCTTTCTATTTGGAGGAAAAGGGATGTTTTGTTGGAGATATAATATCCTTGGAAGGACATTCATCTGTATAGATTGCACTCTGTTGAGAAAGGAGACAGGAAGATGTTTCCATCTCTGAAGTTCCACTGTAACATGGGTGAATAAAGAGTCAAAATTGAGGGCTAGTATTTTAGTGAGGTCCGAAGTAAGATTTATTCCCAGGTATGTGACATGTGATCAGTCCCATTTATATGGGTAGTTCTGCATCTCTTGGATGGTGAGGGGGTCAAGCACCCTCAGTACCTCCATTTTACTTGGGATTGATTTTATATCCTGAGACCGGTTCTATTTTCTGGAATCTCCTCTCCAGTCTGGTAATAAAGTGGCGGGATTCATTATGTATAGCAAGAGATCGTCTGTATAGTATGATACTTTATGTTGGATCCCTTCTATTGTATAGCCATTAATCCACTCCCTCTGACACAAATATTGAGCTATTGGATCTACATAAAATGCGAAGAGATAAGGGGAAAAGGGGCATCCCTGTCGAGTGCCACGGGATAAGGGGAAGTGGGTGGAATGTGAACCATGGATTTTAACTGTGGCCTCTGGCTTAGTATGGATTCCTTTACTATTCTCAAGACATTTTGAGGGGAATCCGGATTTTACTAGGGTAAACTGAAGAAATGAAGAGGAAACCCTGTCAAATGCTTTTTGGGTGTCTAGACTTAAAATTAATAAAGGACATTTAGCAAATGGGCATGGTTAAGGATATAAAGGATCCATTTAATATTGTCCATTGTTTGCTTGGTCTTGATAAAGCCAGATTGATCTAGATTTACTGAGAGGGCAAAAATGGCATTTGAGTCGATGTGCCATAATGATGGTATAGCTCTTATAATCTTGATTCAAGACCGAAATCAGTCTATAGGAGTCACATAAGAGGGGAGTTTTATTAGGCTTTAAGATGGCTGATATGGCAGCCTGCCTCCAGAAGATCACATATTCCTCTGTAAAGTGACTTTTATGAAATGCCGTTAATAAGAGGTCCCTGATCCATTTATATGCTGCCTTATAGAACTCTACCCCACAGAAACCTGGGCCCAGACTTTTCCTGTTCTTAAGATTATGGATTGTGTGGTGAAGCTACTGTGATGTAATGGGACTGACAAATAAATCCAGATGCTGCTTTGAGAGAGACGGAAGTCTGAGATCATTCAGGAAGGATGTGATTTCATGCAGGTCCGGGGGAGAGGATTCTATGTATAAATCCACATAATACTGGCAGAAGACCGAAATAATTTGTTTAGTGGTATGTAATCACATACCAGAGTGTGGGTCTACAATTTTTGTTACGGTAATCTGATGAGTTTGTTTGCACAACCTATATGCCAGTACCTGGGAATCTCGTGCCTCCCTTCATAGTATTTTTGGTGTAGACAAAATAAGGCTTGTTCCATTTTCCTAGTTAAGATACATTGTATTTCATGCTGCATTTGGGAAAATTGACCCTTCAAAGAATGATCCCCCTGCCAGCCCTGTGGCACTGAGGATTGAGGCGCTGGATGCCACACCTTGAGCCACACCAGCCACCCAGGTTCGGTATTGAACTTGAGCACCAGGAATCACCAAGGGAGGAGAGGCTTGAGAGTCTGGAGGACTGATCTCCTCTCCTGGGGTGGGTATTTGGGGATTCCCCACTCTGTAGCAGCTCCCAGTGGAGACCAGGGGCACTACACAGAGCAAGGGCTACAGATCAGGTGAGATGGCTGCTGACATTAGTGGGATGACCAGCGCAGACAGCATTGCACATCCACATTTTCTAGGGGTAACCAAGGAAGAAAAATCCGGGCTGTTGGGGAGGTGACAGTGGGGCTCTAGTGTCCATGCCCACATGTCAATGCCAGCCCTAACTCGACTCAACTCTCTGTGGTTTCCACCTCCTCTCATGAAGGCCCAGTGGGAGAGGGGGGGACCCAGCAACCAATTCCTCAGTCAGGGAGGGTTCAGGCACAATGGCAGAGGCTGGACAACTGACCCCCACCTGAGAGATGCCTCAGCAACTGGCAACCGGAGGGAAATAAAGTTAATAAAAAAAAGTATGATCCCCGGTATATGCGCTAGCTGAAGGAACTCCAGTTTCTCTTGCAGCTGTCTAAGCCAGGTCTCAGTTTGCCTTTTATTCCTGGATGCGAAGGCCATTATATGGTCTCTGAGGACAGATTTAAGAGTGTCCCATAATAACTGGGATGTAGTGTGGGGGGAGGCATTATCTTATAGTATTTCTGGGAATTTTTCTTTAAGCATTTCTTTAAATGATGGATCTTTCAGTAATGATGGGTTAAAGCACCAGCATGTATTCTTACATTCCTAAGAAATGACCAGTTCTAGAGTAAGGGGGGCATGATCCGAAAGATAAATATTATGCATTACAGCATTATGAAGGAGTTCCAGATGTTCTCCCATTATGCAAAAGTAATCTAATATAGAGTAGTGGTGATAGGCATGTGAGTAAAATGAAAATTGACACTGAGAGGGGTGCAGGTGACACCAAGCATCCATTAAACCCATATCATGAAGTAGGCACTGGAGATGTTTTTGTCCTGAAGTAAGCTGGGATGGTCTGGGTGCAGATGTGTCTAAAGACAGGTTCAGTAGGCAATTCAGATCACCCCTCACCACTAATATTCCTTGTTTACGAGTAATGATTTAATCAATGATTTGTTGGACAGATAAGGCATCGCTGTCTGGGGGGATTGTGTACTACATACAGTTAAAACCTGACCATGAATGGTGCCCGTGGCTAAGGCCAACCTACCCTCCTTGTCAGTGTATTGGTCTGTGATTACAAATGAGGAGGTCTTGGGAACCAGGACCACTGCCCCTCTGCATCTGCTGTGGTGGTACGCAGAATCCACCATCTTAGAAAAAACAAATTTCAAATGTTTTTGGTGTTCCATAGAAGATAAATGGGTTTCCTGTAACAATAATATGTCCGGTTTAAATTTCTTTAATACCGTCAAAGTGCGATATCTTTTAATTGGTCCGGTCAGCCCATTAACATCATGAGAGACTAGTCTAATTGGTGTAGTCATGAAATATCAGAGTTAGTTATATAGTTTTTCACCCCCAACCCTCCCCTTTCAACAATCTTGGAATGATCCTTTATAAGCATGTGGCTCTGCACATAATAAAGCTTGATACCCTTAATAAGCTGGGAGTCTCTACTAAGTCTTGCATCCCAGTTGCTAAGCCTAAGATTCGGAACTAGTCAAAAAAATGAAACCTGCTTGCCAACTGGCTTAAAGCAAAATCTGGAACATAGTGGCCAACAGGACCTAACTATGGGGTCCTCTGGAATAGGAAGGAAGCCCCCCCCCATTCCGAGGTTGTAGTAGGTCATATTTTCAAAATGGGACTTCCATGGTCAGAGAAAGGGGTGACATTCCTTCTGGCTGGGACCAAATAAGAGCCCATGTGGAGAGTCTTCTGTTTCCTGTTCTGGGAATCGCTCCCCTGGGATACAAGTCATCCCAAAAAGTGGGTACAGGGAGGAGAAAAAGGATGGGCCAAAGCAATAAGAACCTAAGAGGGGATGGTAGGCTAGGGATGGATTCTAGGGATACCAAGGGGAAAAGGAGCACTTCCTCCATGGTTGAAGTGGTTTTCCTCAGTGAAAGCAGCTCCCTTATCTGTTCTGATGAATGGGGAATGGGTAAGCTGTTCTTAGTTAAATTAGAGAACTATCTGAGTGACTTAGGACAATTATTCTCTATTCAATTCTACCAAATAAAATTTGGACCCACCAGGCATCAAGAGCTGGAGGAGACGTTGCCCACAGCCAAGTGGGTCTAGCTTAGTAGCCACTGGCCTGCAGATAAAAAGCCCCTGAAAGGAGCAGGCTCTCCAAAACTGGGACGTAATATAACATAATATTTACAAATCATGGCAGACATTTCAGTGTCTGCATAACCACTCATAACCATGTAATCAAAGTTCAACATCTTTTCCATTACCAAAGCTGACTTTGTTCCCACTTGGTGATAAAAGGGTAAGAAAAATAGTCTCTAGATGCAATTGCCACAGGCCAGCTCATCGGATCCAGAAATACAGGAGGGGGGAATAAAACCCTGGGAAGGGAATAAGCTTAAAACATCCCTCCCCAAGAAAAAAAACCCAGACCCCAACCCCCACTCAGACTACACCCTGGCCCCCTCCAAGGAGAGGGCAGCCCCACCCCCCCAGCACCAAATGAGAAGAATCCCCTCCCCTGCCCTCTGAAACCTAACCGAAGTTGCCCGCCATCCACTCCATCCTGTCCGCAATGGTGGAAGTGAAGTGGGCTTGGACACCACCCAAGGTCCATACCCCCTGCCTTAGTAGATCAGTTGTGTGCATACATCGCAGAGGCCAAAGGTGAGAGGTTGTCACCAGGTATGGTGGGACACCCCTGGTTTATCATGGGTTTCTCAGGTGATGGGGTTCACTGACACCACTAAGGCCTTCAAGGTTTGGAAAGTCATGGAGGGCTGGGGAAAGTCATGGGGTGCCCAGCCGGATGAGAGGCATCCATCATGCTGACAATTTTGGCCTGTATTTGGGCAGCCTTGCCCTCAGTGTGCTGGAGCACAAATGAGGCATGACTGTTTGAGACAATGTTCTTGGTGCCATTCTGTGGGACATTACAGGTATCGGATCCACTCAAGCCAAAAGGACCTCAGTTCTACTGGTCAAGGATGTGGTATCCTTGAAGGAGGGGAATTTTGTGTATCTAAGGAAAAGCAAGACAGATCAGAAGGGAAGGGGCCACTGGTGCCCAGTGCAGGCCCCTCCTAGTTTCTCCTGGTGGGTCATGGAGAGGGTAGAGGCCTATATAGCTGCATGCCCCAAAGTGGGGAAGACATTCTTTAGGCACAAAGATGACAAGCCAGTGATAGGTTATCAGTTCCAATATATCCTGAATAAGGCCATCCAGCAAGCTTGTTTGGACACTCAGGAATTTGGTACACATTCCTTTCGGATTGCAGCGGCAACAAATGTGAGGAGCCTAGGATTGTCAGATGGAGAAATTCAGGTGTTGGGGTGCAGGAAGTCCCACGCATTCTTGTGCTACATCTGTCCATGTTTACAGAAATGTTTCTTTGTCTCTTGCAGGTTCCCCAGATGGTGCCAGAAGTGTGTGGATCTGTGGTCATTCCTTCATTTACTGGGGAGCAGTGAGAGTGGCCTGCCAGCCAGGGGGAAGCAACCTGTCAATTCCATTGCAGACAGCGTGAATTTTTTTTTTTAACCTTGCTCTTTTTGCCTCCTTCCAGCCTCATCATCCCACTCAATCAGATCCCCTACATGCCTCACTGACTCGGCGTCTCATCACAGGAGTCTGCCCCTAGAGTGCTCACCCCCTCAGTAGCCTTAGGTAGTCCAGATATCCCCCGGGTGGGGTGAGGAGAAGCACTCTCCTACCTTCTCCCCGAACAACGGTGGAGTGGGTGGAGCACAGTGGAGTCTGCTTCTGACCTGGCAGTCACCAATACACTTGGTGCTTGAAGGGTCATCACCTAGGAGTGACAGGCCACCATTTTTCCATGTTCTGTTCCCAGCAGCCATCGGAACTCTAGGGGAGCCAATTGGGAGGTGTGCGTACAGACACAACTCCTCCAAGGGCTCCCGGCTGACACTGCCCCATTCCCTTGCGTGACCCTAGACTGCAATGTCAACCCCGGATTCACCTGAAAGGTGGCAGTAGAGCAGTGAGTCATGTATAGAACCCTCCCCAGAGAAGGAGAGCTGCCGTTGGGTGCTCAATCCCTCTCTCCCCCTGCCTACCCCCTGCTGCCCAAGCTCATTCCCGAACCCGGTTCACCGGTGTACAGCGAGGTGTGGCATCCAGTGCCTCAACCCTTAGCACCACCGGGTCAGACCAGACAGTATGAATTTGATGGCTGGGAATGAATGATGTGTGCTGGAGGGAGTTGCTCTCGAGGTTGCAGGAGGAGATTAGCATGCAGAGGAGCCCAGACATCTTGCTGATCCACCTTGGGTGTGAAGACTTGGGGTCTCAGAAAGTGATGGACCTGCTGCTGTCAATGAAGGAGGATCTACACTCCATTAGACACTGTTGGCCCCATACAGTTCTCATTTGGTTGCACCTGATTCAAAGGAATCATTGGCCACATGCTTGAGATGTTGGTACAATTAATGCTGCATGCATTTGAGTCAGTCATGAAAGGAGAACCTTTATGGATCCCATGGAGGGATCTGTGGTACTACACAGGGAAAGTTATGCCTCCTGCTGGAGCCTTTTGGTGGGTGAGGAAGGGCAAGTGCAGGAAAAAGGAATAGACATGAGCCGGCCCTCCAGCTCAATGGTTGGATTTCCCCTTGCGACGCCAGTGGCCCAGATTCGGGAATGAGCCCGGGAGCTGGGGGTCCGGCCGGGGAAGGGAGGACTTGAGCATCCCAAGGACTACTCGTTCTCTCCTGGGGGAGGGGGGGAACCAGAGCTCGGCTCTTGTCTGGCCCCGGGTGGAGACCTGAGGTACAGCAAGCCCGACGCTCAACAGAGGGGTGATGTGCCAGACATCGGCGCTTCAGCGCCTTGACATCCAGGGACTTGGCATGCCAAGAGAACATCGGGAAAACAACCATGCAGCCTCCCAGTAGACAGAGCACCAGGCCCTGACCTTCAATGCTCCTACCTGCCCGGAGACAGCATTCCGACGAAATACAGAGATGCATCAGGGAGTAAGGGCTCCCACCCCGTACCCACCTGGGGGGTATAACCATGGCTCTATGGGGGAGAGAACTGCACCGTCACCAGGTAGGTGAGCGAGGCAGATAAGGCCGTAGGTATCTCCTGAAGAGGGGAGAGCTGCGAGGGGGGGGAGAATAAAGAGAAAGTAAAAAAAAAAAGGAATAGACATGATACTTAAGCGGGTCTTGGAGGAACAGTTACAGTGAGTAGCTTAAGGTGTTGGATTGTGTCCATCCTATGGTGGCACAGGAGGATCACAGACCAATGATACCAGGGGAAGAAGGGGAACGAGTTAAATTCTTCCAAAGGGCTCATCATCTCCAGTTGGCATGAGGCCAGGGGACCGCAGGACCCAAACCCAGATGGGGGTTTGAAGTCCACTCTCATCTGGTTATCCTGCAAGGACAGCAGCACAGGATGGGGGGGGGTGGCTGTAGTAGCCTTGGTCACATGACCTCCACAGGAGATGCTTCATCCATTCAGGCACACACTAGTGGTGGCCCAGGATTGAGGGCAGGTGTGTGGGAGGCCTGAAAAAGCTATGTATCCTCCCAGCTGTGCATGCTGCTCTAGAGGTGTGTTCATAACAATAAATGCATGGCAGCAGCCATTTCCTCCAAGACCTGCGTTTGTGTGGTAATTCAAGGGAAAGGGGTAGTGGGGGGCTACCAGACAATTCAATAGATGAAATTGGAGCGGGTGATTGTGTTCAAAACTTTAGACACAGAGAAATAAAGCAATAAAATAAATAGTAATACTGTACAGGAACAGAACATGAAAATAAAGATATGGAGGCATTCTGAAGCTGGTTAAAAAATTATCAAAGCATAGGTGTACTATGTGAAACTTTGAGGGGGGAATGTCTGACTGTTTGTGATGGAGTGTATTATTCCTACACAAATCTCCTTATAAAACAACAACAAGAGGTTTCCCTGGCAGGGATAATAAGGCCTAAATTAAATTGTTTTACTAGAGCTGCATCACACTGCCTGCCTTCTTCTGGCTACATGCTTATCTATTGTATGCCTTGTCACAATGATGTGTAACCTTTCCCATTATGTAAAATTGTTTTGACTTTTGTAATTCTCCCTGCTCATGCCTGAAAATAGACATTTTATTTTCTGGTGTGCCTACCTGGTAAACAAAAACTAAATAAATAACTTAATACACTTTCAGAGGTCAACCCTTGAAGAGAACTTGCAGGGGCTGTACTGGATGCAGACTGCTGATATTTAAGGTTGCTGCAACCCATCTGTGCAGCCAAAGCCTATTTATTCAGTGGGCCTGATACTGAGGGGAGAAGCTGATTCCTGCAGATGTGCAGCTGCCTCTTCAGGAAGAAAGCTGCAGTACAATTTTAGAAGTTGCAGTTCTGAAAGGTTGGAAAAGGAGACAGAATCCGTAGGGTGGAGACCATTGTTCCATACAGGGAAAATAAATTCAGAACCAGCTGGTTATTTATTTCTTCACTTAATAAAGCTTCTTTTGTTTCCTTTATGTTTAAACTGCTCAGAGAAACAAGCCCTTTTGCTGTTACTTTTTGAATGAAATCATTTTTGGTAGAACTGTAAAACCTAATTAGCTCTCCATTTGTGAGTGTTCTCAGTCAGGCATGGCTAAGCTTAAGTCTTGCTGCTACAGGATCCCTTTAAAATTCTGTATGTGATGATATGCTCAAAAACTGAGTTTTCCTTTATGTTGAAACTGGTGTTGCTGGTTGTGTGTGTGTGTGTGTGTGTGTGTGTGTGTGTGTGAGGGGGGTGTAAAACTTGCTGATCTGTTTGGCTCTGTAGTCACATTGATTGACAGTCTGACAGATAAATTGGAGTTCTGCTACATAAACAAGCCCACTTACTGGCTCAAAGCAGCTATTGCACTCCACAGACATGGTGATTGTCAGTCTGACTGACCAATAGGTATGCTGTATTATGAGCAGTAAGCCTTTCTCACTAGTGCAACACAGCAGAAAGGCAGATCATCATTCTCCTGTACTCTGAAGGACTGCTATTTTGCAGAGGTCATATAAACTGGATTCACGTGCACCTAAGAAGCTATAAGCAATGGCCATTACGTAACTTGCAGCACACACATGCAATAATTACAGATGAAAACTGCAATGCTGTATATAATAGTTTGCAAAATCCATTTCACATCTTGTGACATATTGCTTCCTCTCACATGAAAGACACAAGGATGTACTTATTCCATTAGGCAGAAGAGGTTGACTAGGATTGATAAAGTAGCAAATTTAACTATTCCCAAGCTGACTGGCTGAGGATGGCCAACCCCCACATGCAATTCCCAAATGGCTGGCTTAACCAAGCACCCATTTCCCCAAAACTGATACCAATATGTTTGCTTTCACTTTTACAAGCAAATATTAAAAAGATCAATTAAATGTTACTTGATGTTTTTTCTCATGTATCATGAGGGTGGGTACCAAAGGACCAAACACTCATTATATAGTACTTAGTACTTAGTATTATAGCTTTACAGGTGTGCCTATCTACAATTAGCAACTGACTTTCAGGATCAGTATGGTAAGAAGAATATCAGTAGTATTACTTTGTAGCATACTGCAAGATAAAAGATGGTAGTGACAATGTTAACGACAATGATCATGACAATATGTTAATAAAATTGATAGGCAATGGCAATGGCAGAGAAGATGCTGTTTGCATTTTCCCTAAGGACTACATGTGTGCATGCATGAACACACACACACACACACACACACACACACACACACTGCAGATATACAACTACAATGCATGCATCTGATCATGAAGGTTTGAGATTCATAAGACTATTAACAGTAATGCTAGTTGTGTCCTTGAGATACTTATAACTTTATACAGAAATTGTTCTTCAAAGCTGCATTGCAGAAGCTGGTTCAGAGGACCAAAAGCAGGACAGCAGTTGATTACCTTCAATTGGTTTCCTTTTTTGCAAATCAGTAGGTGTGCCTCTGGGTGTTTCAAATGTTCCTGCTCTGACTGTGAATCATGCAAAGGAAGCATTAATGGAAAAAAAATCATTTTTTGAGATTTCCTTCTGGCTACAACACAGTTACCATCCCTATCTTGGCCTGAAGGAACATCACATTATTTGAGTTGTTGTTACTTTGACAAGGTTGTCACTTTTACTATAATAATGTTTTTCCAGTGCTGCAAATGCTAGTTGCTCAGTCATTATAGTCAAAATGATGGGTATGATTGAGTTGCTGGAATTTTTAGCACTGGAAAAAAGCATTCTTACAGTCAAGCTGGGAGACATTGTCTGTCAATTTAACTATGAGGTCTGTCTTTCCAATACTGAAAATTCAAGTGATTCAGTCATGTCTATCACTTTGATATAAGCATGCCTTTCCAGTGCTCAGTGTTGGCACAGGCAGTTGAGGAGCTAGTGTATTGAGATTAAAAGGTGAGTAACCAACAGCTAGGCAAACACACTCTATATGGACGAAACAAATCCAGGGTTTAAAGAAGTCCATAGATTTGTAGATTACTGATCCATAACAATGATAACAAAAGCTCCAACAGTAGCAGCAGAAAATCAAACCTCCCCCCTACTGTACATGCTGAACTTTTCTACTCAGTGAGGGACAGCTGATCCTGACCATCACAGGAACACCATCCTGAGGTGCTTCTGCCAGTACACAGCCACAGAAATCAACAGAGCAGCTGTGAAAGACTCCCTAGTGAACTTTTTCATTCAACTCAAGGCTTACACAGCAGGTACGGGGATTCTGGGGTTAGCCAGTGGCTGTGCTCCATTCCATGGGGGCAGGACTTTACCTCTTCAAAAGTCCACCCTGCCCACTAGCATGAGCACTGAGAGCGAGTGGCAGGACATTCCACAAACAAAGATTTACCTATCCTAATGGTAGATTAAATTAACTGCTATGTTCTGAACCTCAGTGCATCAATGCTTATCATTTTGTTACTTGAATGCCATTACTAGCAAAACACTTCACAAGTTTAACTTAACTGTTTACGTCTCAATTTTGTTTTATACTTAACTTTTACAGTTTTCAGTTAACATTCTGTTTTTTTTACAAGATGGTTATATATGTGTATATGTCTGTTTGGACATTACTTACATAGACTTTTATATTATGTTGGCTTGAGCTTGCACCACCACCAACATATTGCAGTAGTAGCAGATATGGAGGAGCGGTCATGGTGGGCGAATGCAGGGCACGCATTAGTAGGTGCGTCCCCCATTCCCCAATGAGGCAGCTGCAGGCACTGACACCAGCAACATGTAACGTGGCCACCAGATCAAAGAAAAGGTCCACTGCAATGAGAAACAAGCTTGTCATGCAGTGGCACCTTCCGACATGCCTTTACTGGTGAAGCAAACAGCCTGCCACAGTGCCAAAGTCCAGGGGTGCCCAATCCCCCTGTTGGCATGCCCTAGCCCATTTCATGTGCCAATGGGGGAGCCCACTCCCTGTCGGCATAATGCCCCCCTCTCATTTGTTGTGTGCCAAGGGGGTGCCCAATCCCCCTCGGCTCTTGACCCCCCTTTGGTATGTGCCAGCAGGAGTACCCAATCCCCTGTCGGCTAGCCCCCCCAAACACTCAGGTGGCACACTGGGAGCCTACCCCAGTGTGCCAAATGCTCCTGTAAAACAAAACGGCCCCACAAAATTATTTTTTAAATCTGTAAAGAAGAAAACAGTCCTCGCAGCCCCCTTTGGTATATGCTGGTGGGGGTGCCCAATCCCCATCAGCTAGCCCCCAAACAGTCAGGTGGCATGCTGGGGCCACTCCAACATGCAAATGCCCTAAAAAAAATCCAATCCCGCAAATTTTTTTTTTAAACCTGTAAAAGAAGAAAATGGTCAATCGCGGTCTGTCCTGCTCCCTCCTCAGCCCACGCCCACCCTCTGCACACCCTGCCTCCTCACTCCCTTTCTTCACCCCATTCTTAACTCTGGAGTCTGGTGCAGTGATCTTTGGTGGACCGGGAACATGTCTGCACTCTTCAAGGCCGACCGTGAACTGAAGAAATGCTGGTAAGCTGTATAATGCCATAAATAAGGTTTTTTCAACTTTGGTGTATATCTTAGGCATTTTAAAGAATTTAGACACCAAATTTTCAACATGGGGTTATTGGGGCCCTTCCTCACGAATTCAGTCACTGTCAAGGCATTATTCGGTCCCGAAAGGTGATTTTGCGGTCACTGCAGGAATCACCTTTTGGGACTGATTGATGAAATGACAGTGCCACTGTTCATGAGGTGGGCTCTCAAAAAGCCTATGTTGCAAATTTGGTTAAAAAAATTAAAAAAATGACTTTTACGAGCATGCGTTGAGCAGTTTCCACGCACACTCATAACTTCATGAATTATTAATATTTTCACTCCAGATTTTTAACATTGGCATTTTTCCACACCTCCTTATCAACAGTACAGCTGTCATTTTACATATCTTGGCTGAAATGTGTTTTCGCACTTCTGGCACAGAATAGCTTAGTCGCTGTGCAAAATCAGTTTTCAGGACAGTTTGACAAAATGACACTGACACACTTCATGAGCAGAGGTCCTAAAATGCATATGTTGAAAATTTGGTGATTAAAATCCATAAAATGACTGTGTTACAAGCATGCATTGAGCAGTTTCCACACATCCTTGTAACTTCGCAAATGTGCAATATTTTCTAGCCAGACTTTCAACACTAGCATTTTTTCACACCTCCTTATGAACAGTACAGCTGTCATTATTCACATCCTGCCCAAAATGTGTTTTCACACCTGTGGTGCAGAATGGCTGGTCACTGTGGGAAATCAACTTTTGGGATAGATTAACAAAATCACAGTGCCACTGTTCATGAGAGGAGGTCCCAAAATGCCTATGTTGAAAATGTGTCTCTTCAGGCTGGTGGTGAGGTTGGCATCAGTTCAATACTTTACTGCCATTCCTATTATACATCTCTAACTCCTGCACTACCAATGCCAATGCCAGGGAGACAACATTCGGCATTGAGAAATGCTTGTTCTAACTGTTTATTTACTTGCTCAAAGTACTTTACAGTTTGTTTTTTTCCCACGAGGTAGGGATGGGGCTGTTGGCTTTTTTTCTCACACAGGTAATGGTATTTGTTTGAACCAAGCACGACTGCTGGGTTCACAACACAAGACCATGGCCTATAATATAGGCCTGTTTATTAAAAAGTATTCATTCACCTGTGTGGGGGCATTGTTTATCATTTGGTTATTGCTGCTATCTCTAGATGTAGAACTGAATCCAGGGCCCAATGGCAGATCAAGATGAAGCTGATGTAGACTATTTTTTACTTGTTAAAGGGGACTTAAAGATTGTACATTTCAATGCAAGAAGCTTAGCTGCCAGACTGCATGAGGTAGAGGTCTGGGTCAATTATTATAAGCCTGATATTTTAGCTATTGCTGAGACTTGGCTTCACTCCTATATACCAGATAACGAGTTAACATTACCAGAATACTCCATTTATAGAAAGGATAGGGCAAAGGGAAAATGGGGGTGTAATGTTTTACATTTTAAATACCATGATTGCTGTACCTATCACTCATGATGACCCAGGACACTATTATTGTGAATATTTTGGTTCGCAAATTACACTGCATGCCTTTAAGAAGTTAAACATCTAGGCCCAGATATTCAAACTGCACCAGGCTGTGGCGCAAGCTTGGGCGCAGCTCAACTTAGCTGCGCAGTGGTGTGGACTGGGCGATATTCAATGGAGCTGAGCCATGGCTCAGCATCGTTGAATATCGCACCCTGGCCACCCACAGTGTGCATGGCGCAGGGGCACTGCGCCAGCACAAGTGGCCAGAGTGGAGCATGGGGATCCGCTAGCGCAAGTTCCATTGCGCTATGCACAGCAACTGCGATATTCAAAACTTGACATGCAAATGGGGCTATAATGTATGCAAGGCACAAATGGGGCCATTGCATGTCATTATGGCCCCATTTGCATGCAGGTGCACCGATCCCCAACAACTTTGCCTGGTGCCCTGCCAGACAGCAGCCGTCGGGGACCAACGCCCCCTGCAGCCGGCAATGTGCTCCACAGCCTGATCGCGGGCAGTTGCATTAAAAAATAGAAGCTATGTCTGATATCCCTGGTGGTCCAGTGGACCGCTGTCTGCCCGATCACGGGCATTTGTATAAATAAATAAATACTTCCCATATCCCTGGTGGTCCAGTGGACCTGCCCGCCCGATCGTGGGCAAAGTAATAAAATCAGATCCCCAATATCCCTGGTGGTCCAGTGGATCACTGTCTGCCCGATTGCGGGAATTTGTATAAATAAATGACTAAGTCCAATATCCCTGGTGCTCCAGTGGACCTCTGACTGCCCGATTGCAGGCATTTGTATTAAAAAAAGTAATACTACCAATCTCCCTGGTGGTCTAGGTACCCCCACCGCCCACTGAGCCCCACTGCCGCTCCCCTCGGTCAGCTGGTGGGTGGCAGCACCACCCGCCTGCTACCCGCACCCGCCGACTAACACCATCGGTATGGCTATCGCTGAATGATTCATTCACATATCTGGAATGTGTAGTACAATGCAGGTTTGCCGCCCATTGGCTCATGCTGTGGACCAATGGGCGTGCAATACCGACAGTGTCGGTCGGCGGGTGGCAAGGTAACGAGTGGAGTGAAGTGCTACCGCTCCCGCGGCGACTGAAGCGAGGGCAGTGAAAACTCCGGTGGCCCAATGAAGAAACACCTAGACCACCAAGGAAAGATAATAATAATACTGTGTACTGCGTCGAGCAATCAATCACTGGACCACCAGAGATAATGAACTTAGTATTATTATAAATACCCGCGATCAGGCAGACAGCAATCCACTGGACCACAAGAATAATGAAGATGAGGTAGTACCAACCCGCGATTAAGCGAGCAAACCACTGGACCACCAGGCCCAGAATGTGATTTTATTCCTAGCCCATGATCAGGTGGGCAGGTCCCCTCGACCACCAGGGATATTGGACAGAAATTTTTACAAATGCCCACCATCGGACATGGGGGGGCGCCACCAGGTGCAGTCGGAGCTCGGGTGGCCACCCACAGGTGGCAGCTGCCGTGTTGCAACCTGCAATGTGGCAGATCACCTGTGGGTGGCCATCAGTTGTTCCTTTTTTTTTTGGATCAACTTTGTGCTGGCGCAGGTAGCAGTTGTGCATGCATGACTCTGCACATCCTGGGCTGAATATCGGGCTGTGCAGGGTATGCATGGGTAGACCCCCCTCACCTGCACCTGCATACATTACTGATGTGCTCCAGCACATCTGGATTTATGCCGTGCACTTTTCCCTTTTGAATATCATGCCGGGGCCCATCAGTGGGTTGTGCATGGTGCAAAACTGTTGTGCCATGCACAACTCTTTTGAATATCTGGGCCCTACTGTATTTATAATTCCCCTAAAAGTAATAACCAGGGATTTAAGGATTTCATAGACTTGATGCCAAATTGTGACAAAACAGAATTAATTGTTGTTGGTGATTGTAATTTAAATTGGATGGGCAAAGATACTATTTAATATAAGACTGTTTTGTTAGGATCAGGTTTGCATCAACTGACAACCAATCCCACTTGTCTTAACTTAAAATTTAAAAGACATATGTTATTGGATTGGTTTTTAACAAATAGAAATGAACACATTATAGCTAGCAGTTTAATCTCAGATTCTATGTGGGAGAGGGGTGCAGCATCCCATACGTCGAATGGGAAGAACACCCCTCCCACCTCAGCTAGTGGTCAAACAGGAATTCAGCATGTTTGCCGTTCATTTGCATCACCAGGTAAGAAAAAATGTGTGTCTCCCCATACAACGCACAGGGGTAATGCCAAACTTCACCCAACCACTAACACACCAAAATCTGGCCAATGGAAAATCATGTACACAAATGCTCACAGCCTGGGAAATACGATCCCAGACCTGCAGGCAATAATGTCAGAGGCTAAACTGGACATAGTAGCAAGTAGTGAGACGTGGTTTACCAGTAACCACACTTGGTAGACTTCAGTACCTGGCTATGTATTGTTCAGAAGAGACTGAGGTGCAAAAAGGGGGGGAGGAGTGGCCCTGTATGTTAATGAAAATATCAAAGCTACAGAAATTCAGAATACACGTGAAGGAGCCAGAAGAACTGTGGGTCACCCTGGAAACAGGAAATGGGACAGCCATAAGAACTGGGGTTGTCTACAGGCCCCCAGACCAGAGGAGGACATAGACACATTACTGTTAGAAGATACAAAACATGACAGCTAAAGGGGAGGTTCTGATAATGGAGACTTCAACATGCCGGATACAGATTAGTCAATACCAGCAGGAACATCTGCCAGAACTAGACTCATAGTGGATTCCCTGCAGAGGAGGGCCTCAAACAACTGGTACAGCAACCCACAAGAGACAGGGCTATCCTAGATCTAGTACTGACTAACAAAGAAGGGATCACAGATCTCCAGGTAGAAAGTCACCTGGGGCCAGTGACCATCACATGGTATGGTTCAATTTGGCTACTACATCTAAATCATCCCATTCCAAGGCAAAATATGGGACTTCAGAGGAGCTGACTTTGATAAGATGGCCAACAGAGTTAAGCTAGCCCTGGCAAAAAGAAACACAGGTGAGGGGGTGCAGGCAAAGTGGGCAAGCATTAAGGATGCAATACTTGAAGCAACATCCCATTGTGTTAGACAGAAAAGGAAGTGCAAAAGAAGAAGGAAACCACTTTGGTTCTCAAATACAGTAGCAGAAAAGGTCAGAGGCAAAAGGCTGGCCTTCAGGAAATATAAGGAAACACAGTGGGATGAAGATAGGGAGGCATACCAAACTGCCCTAAGGGAAGCAGGTAAGGCAGTAAGGCAGGCAAAGTCCCAAACTGAGGAAACACTAGCATGAACAGTAAAAGAAGGTGAAAAGACTTTCTATAGATACATTAGTGAAAGGAGAAAGTCCAGAGGGGGTATTGCTAAGCTTAATGAAGAAAAGGGAGCATGTGAGGAGGAGGACCCTGTAAAGGCATCTATCCTAAATAGATACTTTTGCTCAGTATTTACTGAAGAGAAGGTAGGGCAGGACCCACAGCTCAGCATCATGGACACAGGGGAGGAGGTGAGCACTACTCCCTTCACAAAGAAAGGGTCCTACAAGAGCTTGCTAAGCTC
Organism: Neoceratodus forsteri; assembly: GCA_016271365.2. NCBI lineage: Eukaryota > Metazoa > Chordata > Ceratodontiformes > Ceratodontidae > Neoceratodus > Neoceratodus forsteri. The sequence goes on along the minus strand of CM028134.1, from coordinate 308,727,904 downwards.
AGGGTGGATAAGGCAATCGGACCTGATGGCATACATCCCAGGGTACTTAAGGAGCTAAGGAGGAACTAGCAGAGCCATTAGCAGAATTGTTTAGTGAGTCTCTGAGCACAGGAGAGGTCCCAGAAGACTGGAGAAGGGCTCATGTGATCCCGCTCCACAAGAGTGGTAGCAGGGAGGAGGCGGGGAACTACAGACCGGTCAGTCTTACCTCAGTAGTGGGCAAGATTATGGAGGCACCCTTAAGGAAAGGATAGTGCAACACCTGGAATCCATAGGGCACAGGATCCAAGACAGCATGGGTTTACAAAGGAAGGTCCTGTCAAACTAATCTCATAGATTTCTTTGACTGGGTAACCAGAGTGGTGGACCAAGGGGAGCAGTTGATGTCGCCTACCTTGACTTCAGCAAAGCTTTGACACTGTTCCACATAGAAGATTGATAAATAAGCTGGGTAGGCTCAGGGTGGGTCAGAAGTTGGTCAACTGGGTGGCAAACTGGTTGACAGGCAGAAAACAGAGAGTGGTGGTAAATGGTATACAGTCAGAAGAGATGCAAGTCACAAGTGGGGTACCTCATGGATCAGTCCTGGGGCCAGTCCTCTTCAGCATCTTCATTAGTGACCTTGCAGATGGACTAGAGGGTAAGGCTTGTCTGTTTGCAGATGACACCAAGATCTGCAACAGAGTAGATGATCCAGATGGGGTGGGCAGAATGAGAAGAGACCTGGATAAACTAGCAGAATGGTCAGAAGAGTGGCAACTGGGATTTAATGCAAAGAAGTGCAAAATCATGCACATAGGGAAGAGAAACCCTGAAGCCACCTATAGGCTGGAAGGGGAGTTGCTAGCAGTCACAAAGGAAGAAAGAGACTTGGGCATCATCATCACTGATGACCTAAAATCATCCAAGCAGACCTCTAAAGCAGTAGGTAAGGCTAGGGGGGTGTTAGGGTGTATTAGTAGGGGTATCACAAGTCATAAGAGGGAGGTAATAATCCCTCTGTACAAGACACTAGTTAAGCCCCATCTGGAGTACTGTGTGCAGTATTGAGGCCACACCTTCACAAGGACATTAACCAATTGAGGCAGTCAGAGAAGGGCAGCCAAAATGGTGCAGGGACTGCATCAGAAGACATATGAGGACAGATTAATGGAGCTCAATATGTATACCCTTGAGCAAAGGAGGAGAGAGGTGATATGATCGAGGCATTCAAACACCTTAAGGCATAAACAAGGTGAAAGAGTCTAACATGTTTAAATATAAGAAAAATAGCAGGACAAGAGGACACAGCATGAGATTAGAGGGAGGCCAATTAAGGGGAATGTGAGGAAATTCTTTTTCACAGAAAGGGTGGTGGATGTATGGAATGGCTTACCACAAGAAGTGGTGGCTATGAATACAGTGCAGGGCTTCAAACAGGCATGGGATAGGCATAAGGGAGCAATACAAATGACTATGAATAGATAGGCCACTGACAGAGCAAAGGCCGATGGCACATTTATAAGGTAGAAAAAGAAATGGGCAGACTGGATGGGCCTTGCGGTCCTTATCTGCCATCAACTTCTATGTATCAGTGATCACCATCCTATATTTGAAATCTGGAAACGTGGGGGAAGAATACAATCTTCCCCTAAAATCATAGATGGATAAAACTATTCTAAAACTGATATTTCTATTTTTTTTACACTGGCTATTAGGAGTGGATTGGTCTTTTTTAAAACTCATACTTGACATAGACAGTACACTAGATTATTTTATTGGAACCATTATGGAAATGGTGAATAAATATGTACCAGTCAACAAAAAAGAGTTAGTGGAAGAAATGCAAAATGGCTTAATAAGAAACTTTTTAAGATCATGAAAGATAGGGACATTGTCTAGCAAAAATATAAAAGAAGTACATCTACATTTGACTTAAATGTATATAGAAATAGGAGGAATAAATGCAGAAAGGAATTACAATGAGCTGAAATTAATTATTTTAAGCAACAACAGTCAGAAAATTTGTCAAGTTCAAAAAAAATTCTGGGGATCAATCAGATCCCTTTATTTCTTTCCAATTGAAAACATTACTGGTATGCTTAAGGATGGTGAGCTACTGACCAATCCTGCCTGAATTGCTGAAGAATTTAAATCACAGTTCATTCATTTGGATTCTTTTCAGAAAGACCTAAATGTTAAAACATGAACCAATCAGGAAATTAACCTAAATAGGTAATCTTTTTTTCTAAAGTCTGTTAAAAGTGTAAAAGTGTTAACAAATACTTAAAAAGATAAAAAAAACTGACAAATCCCCTCTTTGTGATGAGTTGCCTCCTAAACTTTTGGTACTTGCTGCTCCTAAAATTGCTTATCCCATTAGTTCATTATATAACTTGTCCTTTCAAACTGGACAAGTGTGGAACTGATAGGAAAAATCTTAAATAATGACAATGCATAAATCAACATCCCAATCTGAGTTCTGTAATTCTCTATTTTATCGGCCCTAAGTGCAACAGAAAATTGTTTACCAACAGCTTGATGATTATGTTTAGTTATACAATTTGATCTCCATTAATCAACATGGCTTTAGGAGGGGATGCTGTACTGGGACTGCCTTGGTTAAGTTCATAGATGCTGTCCACAGGGCAACCGAGTCTGGTTGCCTCATGGGGGCAGTGTTCATGGATCTACTGTAACTAAGGCATTCAACTTAGTTGACCTTTCTCTTTTGTTGAATTGTCTTAAATATTTGGGGCTGGAAAACTCTCCAATGGCCTGGTTCAGTGATTATCTCACTAACAGGTTTCAGTGTGTCAACTTTAATGGTGTTTTCTCCTCCTATAGGAGGGTTCAGTGTTGAGTCCCACAGGACTCCATACTGGGCCTAGAGATGCAGCAAAATTTAATTTTGCTGTCAAAATTCGGGTAAAATTGAAAATTTCACCACACAAAATATTTTGCAAAATGTGTACAATTCCACAAAATATTTAGTGGGTGTGAAATGTGGAATTTCACCAGCAAAACATGGAATTTTGCCCCCAAACAGTGGAATTTTGCCTGTGAGTGGTAAAATTCCACCATTCGCAGGTGAAATTCTACATTTCACCAAAAGAATTTTGCAATTCACACCCACAAAATATTTCGCAAATTGCACAAATTTCACAAAATATTTCACAGAATGAAATTTGTGGATTTCACCCATCTCTAACTGGGCCCTTTGTTTTTTCCCTTTTCATAGACCCCATTTCACATACTACTTACATCTGTGATTTAATATATGCAGATGATGCTGCCTTGTTGACTCATAATTCATCTGTCTCAGAAACTAATTCCACCTCAGTTGTGAATTTATCACCGTTCAGAATTGGCTTTGCCAAAATACTCTCATTTTAAGTTAAATGAAAACAATAACCATGCTATTTGGTTCAGAGCCCTAATTAAAAACCTTTGGGGGTAATTTCAAAGTGCATGTTCATGGTGGAAGCCCAGTTGAGATTAGAGGTGGGTGAAGTGTTCCCGCTTTGCTACATGGACCACTTTGCATATTGTTCCTTAATCCACATAGTGCTCCGCAACATGAAGCGAAGTACTCTGCCTTTACATTTGAACACAAAGTGTATTGTTTTCAACGCTCAATGTGTTACTTCACCTTGTAATGCAGCATTCCCCTTAATTTTAAAGCAAATGCCATTGATATAAATGTACTTCGCTTTGCTTCACCTGTTTATTGCTATGTGAGGTAAATGTTGCATTGATTCATGGGATGACAGGTCACATGGGCTGTATATTTTCTTGCATAGCCTCAGTTCCGTGCAGTGTATGTAGTGGAAAGCCTGAGACAGTTTGCTGTCAGAGCTCTGAGAATCAAACCATCAAAAAAGCTTTAAAAAATCACTTTTGATCCAATTATTTTGGTTCAAATTTAGTACATAGATTATAGGAAACCCTCCTGTGCTTATATCATTGAGTGTTTGTTGATTTTGTGCACATTTTGAATGTTAATTTAGAACATTCAGTCTGTGTATTGACAGACACTGTAGAAGTGTGCTTCGGGGAGAGGCGGATCTGTGGTGAAGGGAGATTCATAGTGGTAAAGGCAGTCTTTCTAACTGTTGTTGGGCAGCTAGTGTGTTAGTATTTGTGTGTCCATGTACACACAGTAATATTTGTAGTAAATTTATATAATTTTTTGCTGTTCGCTGTGGTGCTGTGCCTTTTTTCAGTCAGTTTAAAAGATTTGGTTGTAGTGCACTGAACTGTTAAATTTTCTGCACATTACCTTTAGTGTGTGTGTGCATGTCGTCAAGTCAGATACATTTTATTGTGCCACACCATAATTACAGCATTCTGAATCTCTTATCCATCTGCAGTATTTTTTACTGCTTCATTCTATCTATGTAGTGGACTGATACTGCAGCTGCCCCCCTCCCCACAAAAGAAAGTATTATTTGTCCAGCTTTGGATTTGTGACCACTGGTTAAGGTGTTGTTGTGCCTGTGTAGCTGCATTTTGAGTGCTCAATCTCCATCTATCTGTGCGTCTGCATCTGTTTAGGGCCCAGTCTCAATCTGTAAGCCACAGTTGTTGTTTTTTGGCTTCCCATCCACCCCAAAGTTCAGAAATCTAAATTTGTTGTTAATTTTCTGTGTAATCCCAAAAAATGCACACAAAGAGATGTGCATGCAAATATGTTTCTGGCCATGGCACTGCTGCCAGTGGCAAGAGTGGCCATGGGTGTGGGTGTGGTAGTATGCAGCATAAGGGTATAGTTGATGGCAGTAAAGGGATTTCTCTGAATGTGTTTTTCACAGCACAATCTGTTGCTTCAATGATGGTTGGAGATGCTGTTGTCCCCGCTGGTGGTGGTAGTGAAGTTGGTTATGGCATGAGTATTGCCTCAAGTTCAACCTATGACAAGTTAACAGGTTGCCAAAATATTGTGGAGTCCAAAGATGTGAGTCAAAGTGTAGTTGATGTCACACTCCCTGTCCCCATCCCCACAGTAGTTCAACATGATTCTGTTCCTGATGATGACTCACAATCACAAACTCACGTTTTGAGTACTGTTGAGGTTATGCCTGGGCCATCCAATGATTCAAATGTTGAAGAAAAAATAGTGGATGATCATACTGAGGCTGTGGTTGGACTTGGAACATGTTCTCTGCAGGACAACATCCAAGCTGAATTTGTTAGCAACCCACAAAGTTGGAAAAAAAAACTGTTTGCAAGAAACGTATTTATTTTCTTGGTGACTCTGTGTAATCTAAACAAATGCCCACAAAGACATGGTTAGGCACAGGTGTTTCTGACTATGGCGTATAAGCCACATAAGTAAGTGGGGTATAAGCTTTGGGCCTGTGGGCAGTGCGTTCTGTCACATCACATGGAATAAATAAAAAATAAAAAAAAATATGAAGGGAAAAAGTACTGTGTCAGAGAGGGTTAGGGCCAGGCAAGGTCCCTGAATCTGTGCTGGTAACAGCATTGCCTGCAGCATCAACCTTAGCGTAGGTGGTGTGTGAAATAAATTCTGTGTGTGTGTATCTGAAATAAAATCTGACAGCCAGTCCTCAAGTAACAGCAAGTAGCCATGTAGGTAAAAGCAGCAAATTAACACCAGAGGTTAACCACAGGCATGAGGAGGAGGACTTTGAATGTTCAAGTAGTGTTCAGAGTACCAGTGTGGTGCATATCTCACTTCAAACATTGCACTCATTGTCATGTCATGATCATGAGTCATGAGACAAATCACGTTCTTCACCTTCACGATCACGGATCACAAAACTTTAACTTTTTTTGGTCCAGCACTGTTTTTTTTTTAATCTTTGGTTTCATCATGAATCAGGACTGGGGGACATCCAGTTATCATGTCACGCCACTCAAGATCCTTGGTCTAGCACGATGCTTCTGTTTGTATTCAGATTCTGTAGGATGCCCTACTCAAATCTTTCTCCTCGCAGGAAGCCAGACCTATTTAATCCAACAGATACTGCCTCAGCACGAACATTATACAGTTCCGGGAAGTTCATCATGACTGAGTCAAATCATGTCATGATCACTAGTCACAAGACCTTAGCATGGGTGGTGTGTCAGATAAATTCTGTGTGTGTGTCTGAAATAAAATCTGTCAGCCATTTCTCAAGTAACAGCAAGTAGCCATGTAGGTAAAAGTTGTAAATTAACACCAGAGGTTTGCCACAGGCATGAGGAGGATGACTTTGAATGTTCACGTAGTGTTCAGAGTACCAGTGTGGTGCATATTTCACTTTGAACGTTGTACTTATTGTCATGTCACAATCACAGCTTCATGAGTCATGAGACAAATCACGATCTTTATTTTCACAATCATGAATCAGAAAACTTGTAACTTTTTTTGTCCAACATAGCAAGCCAGACAATCACATCTATGTTTGTATCCAGTGACGATGATGGTGGTGCTGAATAATGCAGGCAAAGCAGACCATCCTGGTGCAGTATAAAACAGTGTACCATTGAGGTTGCTGATGCAGTCATGGAAAAAAATTTCCAAGTGGGTACAACTCCGGCATTGAGGATTGCAAGGGCTACTTTCCTTTTTTTGTTTCCCTTGTTTTCCGCTGGTGTAAAGTATTTAACAGCGGTGATATACAGGCCAGATGATGGATATAAAAAAAGACAGGAACAGCTCCACAGGGTACTGATACTGAATGGGGTACTGGAATGAACTCAGAATAATTTCTTTTTCATCTGTTTGCAGGTAGCATTGAGGTATTGTGGACTGGCGGTATGTTCCATTCTGAAAACGGACAACAGTTTGGGTACACTGAAGACCTGGAAAGAAGACAAAACTATTAATGAAAATTGTTTTCCAAATGACCCATGCAACCCCCCAAAAGAAAAATACTTACCTTTCTTGGATTTACATTGTTCGTACAGCCGAGAATGTAAAAGAAAAGAACAGTAATGAGAAATGATTATAATTCACTCACTCACAGCAGTAACCCCCTGGAAAAAAATTAAATTTTACTGTACCACGTTAGGTGGTGGCACATATGTATGGCATGTGACTGTGACCATGGCCAACACCTCGGTGAAGGGGAAACTTCCAATATTTATGATGATGATTCCCTGCAAAGGCACAACATGACAGACTGCTCAGTGCTTACAATAAAAAAACAAAATTCAATACAAATTAAATGGCAGTGTCTTTGAAAAAACATGACAGTGACAAGTACACTAACTTACCAATGTTTGTATGAATACACACACACATAGCACAGCATGTTTCAGTCAGCACAGCAGAAGAATTTCCCAGAGCATCAAATTATAGTTCAACCCTATGGTCATCTGTGGCTATCATTGTTTAGCAACACACTGTACATCAGCAGCAGTAGAAAACAGATGGACAACAACAGCAGCAGGCACCAGCAAGCCATTTTCTCACTTGGGAGTGGGACACTTATGCAGAGCTCTGGCTGTAGGTGCACGCTTTTAGCAGTGCATCAAGAAATATTTGTGACTTTTCTGAACAGTTTTTCATGTGATTATTCTTCATCGGGACTTTTCATGAAATGAAAAGAAAGGGCCAAAACCACCAGCAGCAGCAGCAAGTGTCATAACAATGCAATGATGTCATTTAACACACTGTGATGCATTTCTGGACTGGTATTAATTTTCATCTTGGCTTTTCATGAAAAAAATGGGGCATTCAAACACAAAATAGCACATTGTTGAGGGGCATGCTAGGTGGTGTTATGGTATTGTGAATATTGCCCTGTTGCTTTAACTGCATGTTCAGAAAAGGTACAAGTATTTTCATGGTTGTTGTTTAATTTACTTTATTTTTCACATGACTGATGGTCCTGAAAATGGCGGACACTGCATGCTTTCATTACTGGTGAAACTGTCAGGCCCAATGCATGCTGCAATACAAGTGTTTCGTAGATGGCATTTTGGAGACCCAAGATTTAATTACAGGCAAGCACGCAGTGTCCAGAGTGTCCGCAAACTTGGCAGCTGCGAGACTTACTACATAAAATACAGTAATGAGTATAAACTTAAAAATTGTTATTGTTGAAAGCATAATTGCCCGGGGGGGATATAGGTGGAGGTGGAGAATCAGATATACCATTCTGAGCCTAAACAAATACAGGATTAACAAAATTAACATCACAAAGACAACATGAACTGAACATAAATGTTGTACTAGTATGTAATAAAAATAAATAGGGCTTAAGAAAAGAAATAAAAGCAGATATTTATTTCGTGGGGGGAAATTTTGTTAATCTTGTTTTTCTTGATCTTGATTCTTCCAGAATCCTAAAAGAACTAAGGGGGGACCTAGTGACACCACTGACCACACTTTTTAACAAATCATGGCAGGATGGGGTGGTACCTGAGGACTGGAGGAGGGCAGATGTGATTCCCCATTACAAAAGTGGGAGCAAGGCAGAAGCAGGAAACTGCAGACCTGTAAGTTTGACCTCAGTGGTAGGGAAAATGATGGAATCACTTCTGAAAGAAAGAATTGTTGAGCACCTAGAGGCCAGCAGGGCACAGGACCCAAAGCAACATGGATTTACAGCAGGAAGGTCATGTCAGACTAATCTAATTGATTTCTTTGACTGGGTGACCAAAGTAATAGACCAGGAGGGCTGTGGATATGGCCTACCTAGACTTTAGCAAGGCATTTGACACAGTCCGCACAAAAGATTAATAATCAAGTTAGCCAGCCTGGGGTGGGTCCCAGGGTGGTAGCCTGAATGTGAACTGGCTGCACAACAGGACACAGAAGGTAATAGTGAATGGAACACATTCCAAAGAAGGGGTTACTAGTGGAGTACCTCAGGGCTCAGTACTGGGTCCAATCCTCTTTAACATCTTTATAAGTGACATTGCAGAGGGTCTGGAGGGAAAGGTATGCCTCTTTGCAGATGACACAAAGATCTGTAACAGAGTTGATATACAAGAGGGGTAGAAAAGATGAGAAGGGACTTGGCAAGGTTGGAGGAATGGTCAGACATATGGCAACTTAGATTCAATGCAAAGAAGTGCAAAGTAATGCACCTGGGAAACAAAAACCCAGGAGAAGAGTACACAATAGCAGGGGAGGTACTAACAACAACAAAAATGGAAAGGGACCTGGGAGTAGTCATATCAGATGACCTAAAGGTGGGTAAGCAATGTGAGAAGTCAGTAAGGAGAGCCAGGGGGATACTGGGATGCATAGGAAGGGGCATCACAAGTAGAAAAAGGGAAGTGATTATCACTCTATACAGACAGTTGGTGAGACCCCATCTGGAGTACTGTGTGCAGTTTTGGAGACCTCATCTATGCAAGGACATAAACAGGATGGAAGCAGTCCAGAGGAGGGCAACTAAAATGGTGCAGGGTCTACATCAGAAACCATATGAAGAGAGACTGAGAGAGCTTAATATGTATACCCTTGATGAAAGGAGGGACGGGGGGACATGATAGAAATGTTCAAGTACCTCAAGGGAATCAACAAAGTCCAGGAGGGTAGCATCTTTCAGAAAAAGAGATGTGTAAGAACAAGGGGGCACAGTTTAAAGACAGAGGGGGGACGGCTCAGGGGTAATGTGAGGAAATTATTTTTCACGGAGAGAGTGGCGGATACGTGGAACAGCCTTCCTGAGGAGATCGTTGGGTCTAAAACAGTGGGGGAATTCAAACATGCTTGGGACTGACACAAAGCAATTATAGTGCAGGGTTGCAGGAAGCAGGCTGTTGGTTAACTAGAATCTGCAGCTTATCCAGTAGGTAGGGAAATGGGCAGACTGGGTGGGCCAAGTGGTCCTTTTCTGCCGTCAAAGTCTATGTTTCTATGTTTCTATGTTTCTTTACCCTCATATTGGTAAATGCAGTTCACCACCTCCCCAAAATGTTCAACCACCCCACGCCATTATGCTTTCGGCAATAATAATAATTTTTTTGTTACTCATTATTACTTAATTTTATGTAATAATAAGTCATGTGGTTGCCAGCTGTGCAGACAATGCGTGCTTTCAGCACAGTTGCAATTGTGCAGGCCAAAAGATGTCTTCAAAACACTTTTATTGCAGCATGCATAACAGCACATCAGTTTCACCTGTAATGAAAGCATGCAGCATCAGCCATTTTGCATGCTATCAGTCATGTACGACATAAAGTCAATTAAAGGGGACTTAACCTGATTAATTATGTGCAGCTGGTTGTAATGTCTCTATTTTCATAAATTATATTCAGACCTCTTAAGAATCCATATTTAACTGTGCCTGAATAAAAGCTGAAGCTGTCAATTGAGTTTTGTTTTGTTTTGTTTGTATGGACAACATTCTTTGCAGTTGCTTTCGTGGAACCAAGAATTTGGAGTTTTGACTATGTCACTTCATGGTTTTAGACATGTGAGCATGAACTTATCGGTAGAGTACCCACGGTTCTGAAACCATGAAGTGACATAGTCAAAACTCCAAATTTTTGGTTCCATGAAATGAACTGCACAGAATGTTGTCCATACAAAGAAAACAACACAAAACACAACTGACAGCTTCAGCTTTTATTCAGGCACAGTTAAATATGGATGCTTTACAGGAATGAATATAATTTATGAAAACAGAGACATTTCAAACAGCTGCACATAAGTAATCAATTCCTGTCTCCTTTAAGTAACATGTAATACACATTGCAAATAAAACATTACCTGAACATTAATTACATATTTAGCGTGCATCAAAACAAAAATATTAATTAGGAAAAAAATAAATAAAACCAGAGGAGATGCTTGGGGGCATAAATTGACATACAAAATAATTTTTTAAGGGGCCTGTTGGGGTGGTTGCTGACCACCGCTGATATTATGCAGCAAGCGTATCATCTCCTTGTTCTGCTCCTTGATATGAGACAGATGCTGCATGGCCACCTCCACCACTGTTTGCATGGCTTCAACCTCCACCCACAGCACAGCGAGGTCCACCATGGTCACAGGATGCTATGGGTCATTTTCTCTGGGTGCAGCTGCAAGAACCTCCAACTCTGCTGCCTGCATTTCCCTTCATAGCCACCAATGAGCAGGTGGATGAGGTGCTTTGGCCACAGCTGCAGGAGTGGCTGCTAACTCCTGCAGCTTGGCCTTCCATTTGACCCAGTGGTGGCCAGCTAGGTGGGTTTGCTCACCACCAGTGCCAAGGTGCCCACCCTTGGGCCCACGATGGACAAGTACCTGGCACAATTTCCATCACACAACAATGGGGTCCCCAGGAAGACATGTGAAGAACTCCCACACAGGAGAGCTCCATGAAGTCCTGGTATAGGCAGTGGGGGGGCACCACTGGCCACCGGCTGTGCTGCTCCTGGTGGTGGTGGAGAAGCAACAACCTGCTGTGGCTGCTGCTGCTGTTCATCTGGCTGCTGCTCCTCCAACTGCTGTGCATCTGGCTGCTGCTGTTCCTCCAGCTGCTGCTGCTGATCATTCTGGCAGACCACTGCTGCTGCAGAGCTGCACTTGAGGGCAAAAAACTGGCCCTGTTTAACATAACTGGGCGGACATGACTGCCCTGCATCCATGGCCCATGCTGGCCACCACTTTTCCTGCAACACCTATGATCCATCACCAAAAAAAGCCTAGAACAAATACTAGAAATTCTACCAAAAACAAAGTACTCATAAAAAAAAATTAAAAAAAGACTGTAAAATTAACTTAAACTTCCTACACTATTTAACAAAATAAATCTAAAAAGGTTTAAACTGAAAGAAGCAAAATCAAGCAAGTTTTGCACTCTGCAATCACCAACAACCCACACACACAAACTGCTCTAAACAGATCAGTGATGTGCACAACTCTTTCTACAAGAGAAAGTGAAAGTAAAACACTCACTTCCTGCCTATTTAAGTTTCTCCTTGAATCATGTGACCTGCAGACCTGCAAGTTGGCCACTTCGTGTTCACTACGCCAGCAAATTTAAACTTCACAGCATCTCTAATTGAGATTGTGGACTCATTTAAATATCTTGATGTAACATTGGACACATCTTTAAACTGTAGTATACATATGGATAAAATCATAGCTAAGATTCATTCAAAGACTGGAACTCTTTATCAATTGCACAACTTCTTAAACAATGCCATAACACAGCAAAATCTTCTCCCCATAGCGAATTGTGCTTCCATCATTATTGACACTATACCTGTTAGTACCATTTCACGAAAAGAAGTACCCTTACAAAAAATTGGTAAATTTGCACTTTGGGCGACACATTGAATTCACCATTACCAAATTACTAAACTTGATTGGTTATCCATCCATAATAATTACAAATTATCTACATCATGATTCACAATCAAAATTATGAATTTGAGTGTCCCAGCCTCATTATGTGTTCTATTAGTCAAATGTACTCTTACTTATGAGTCATGATCTTCTCAAAAAAAATCAAATAGTTCTACTATTACTGCACACACATTTTGGAAATAGAACCTTTGCTTACTGTGCTGTTTCTGTGTGGAATTCATTGCAAACTCATATTAAGATTTCCCCCTCTATTAAATCATCCTCAACAGCTGTCCTCCACTATTTTAAAAGTATAATTGTATGCTCATGTAACTTGAATGTACAGATGCACTGATTTAATTTTAATATCTATGTCATGTCATTTTTGTATTCTGTATTTTAAGTCTTTGACTGCCATTACTTTGACTTCAGGTCATACCTGAGAAAGGAATGTATATTCCAGCATACCTACCAGCAATTTCAAATTAATGAAATTAAATTGAAACATGTCAACACTTTGCACAGCACTCATGCTTTTTCAAGGCATGCATGTGGCAGTTGTGGGATCTAAACCCAACTCTACTGAGTGCTCACCTTCACAGCTCAGGACTCTAACCTGTAGGCTACACTGCCTCTCAATTTGTAACAAAAAACATAAAAGTCAAGTACAGTATGTGTGGATAGCCAAGCTTGTTAAAGTAGACAGAAAGTGTGCAGATACAAAATCTAACCTAGGCAAAGTAAAGAGGTTATCTATCCCTGAGAACCTAACTGCAACATAGGAAATACCAGATGAAGAGAGACCAAGGGTCCATTGTATTCATCTCCTGCCATCCACTCAGATGTAGCATTCAATAATCATGTGAACTACCTGTAGCCAGTATTATATGCAACATGTTACCAGTGAGTTGTATGGACAAAGGCACTGTTGTGAAGAAAACTGCCAGTAGCATAATCTTCTGAGAACCTGATACCAAGTGATCCTCCCTTTCCTCCTAAGCATACTAATTCTGCTTTGAGATATGTTATGTGGCCCTCCATTCCCTAGTGGAGTAAACACTATATCCAGCAATGTTATTCTCCATCAGGAACTACTCCAACATGAGTTTAAAAGATTCAACACTCCCATGTGCATCATTTCCATTTGGAGCTTGTTCCATAAGTTTGCCACACTCTATGTGAAAAAAAATGCCTTCTCACATTATCCCCCAATGTTAATCCCCCCACCCAGCAGGGTATGCTCTGTAGTTCTGCTGTTCTTAGCAAGTGGAAAACATTTTTCGTTAGCCACCCTATCAATCCCTTAAAAACTTTAAAAACTGAAATGACGTCTCATGCTATATTAGTCTTTTTTATAGTGAAATCAGACAGATTGTCTGTGTATTTAGTTAGCTTAGTTAGTTAGTTAGTAAGTTAGCTATTTAGCTAGTTATGTATGTATGCATGTATTCATTAATTTATTTAATTATAAAAGTACCTTTGAGCACAGGTGCTTATTTATAAAGGTTTCACATCGACAAAATACTCAGGTTACAAAGCAAGGACAGTTACTTTATCATTTCCAGAGGAAAATATTCAGGTCATATTACACAAGATGTGTAGATATACAGATGATTTTATGCATACATTAACAGCCACATTGTCCCAGATTGTCCCCCCAATCATGACAGACACTTCATATTGTGGGTGTTCAGATCGGCAATTAGTTTAATATTTCAAGATCCTTTACATATAACCATCAATCATTGTACATTTTATATATATTTTTTCCTATTTTACTAACAGTCCTTACAGGTGTCCATATTTACATCATCTTTTTATGTCACATCATCAATACTTTAAAGGATACCTAAACAACATTTTAACAACAAACTATTCAAAAATCTGACTTCATGGGGGACTAAAGAAAAGGCTGCTGTATTCATTAATGCTAAAGCTACATTTATATAATTTACCTAAATGCAGTTCCAAAGCATTGGAAAAACATACAATCAGCCTTCCAATTTAAAAAAAAATGCCTTACCTGCTTCCAAAAATGGCCACCAAATGTGTTAAATGATGACATCATAGGAGCTAGAGTCAGAGAGCTATATGGCCTTCTATAGTGCTAATTAGTTCTTTTTTCCCTTTGTATAGAATTGTTTTACTTAAATGGTCAAAACCATGTGCATTATTTTGATCACTACACATGTTAGGCTATGGTTCTGTTCATTTTGTTTACTTTAACATGCTGAAATTGTGTTTTAATCCAACCAACTTTCTCTATGGCAAACTACAGTGCAGTACAAATCTTAAATAACCTGGTAGTCTAGTGGTTATGGCAGATCCAGGATGTTACATTGAGGGGTGCTGGGGTGGTGTGCATACTTGATATGCACTTTTTAACATTTTTATTAAACCTTTATATTGTCAGCTATTATTCCTTTTTTGTACATTTTTGACAGAACCTACAAATGTAATCCATACTTTTGAATGTAAACATTTGTACAATCAATAAATCATACTTCTTCAACAAAGTGAAATGCAGCAGCAGCAAGCAACAAAGTTACAATGGGGGGAGGGTTTAGCTGCACCCTTCACCACCTCCTAGATCCATCACTTGTTTGCAGCAAAGTTCTTGTGTAGTCCAATGCCAGAGTTGGAAATCAAAACTATGCTTGTCTTGTCTTCTTTTTCCAAGGGAAAGAAAAACAAACATTTGTCAATGCCGAATGTTTGCTTGCTGGTATTAGCATTGGAAATGCAGGAGTTAGATGCAGAATAGGAATTGCTGTGAAGTATTGAACTTCAAGCCAACCCTACCTCCACCCTGCAGAGATGGACAGGCATTGGGGGATGCGTTTGGGTCATCGTCCATAACGTTCATGCCATGTCACCTCACCCTATCATGCAGACACCGACACGTGTTGAGTTGTGCCTTGGGTTGTTAGGCTTTACAGTCACCCCATTCCATAAGGACATACACTGAAATGGGCGCAGTATAGGAGAATGGGGCAAACTCTGGGGCCAAAGAGTCCAAGACACACCTCGATGCCTGTCACTGGCTGGGGGTGGGGTGGTATGGCATGAGTATTACAGTTGGCAATCCAAAGGCACACCCATGATGCCTGTCAGTCTGTACAGGGTGGGACATTATGGTTAAAAACCCTAATGCCCCAGGTGTTTGTTGGTATTTTCACTACAAATTTTCAACATGGCCTTTTTGTGACCCCACCTCAGGAAAGCATTTGGGACCTCTTCTCATGAACAGTGGCAGTGTGATTTTGTTACTGTGTCCCGAACTTTGAGTTCCCACAGTGACCGTGCCATTCTGGGCCAGATGTATGAAAACAAGGATCAGGCAGGATGTGAAGAATGACAGCTGTGCCATTCATAGAGGAGTGTGAAGAGATGACAATGTTAAAAATCTGTAGTGAAAATATTAAAAATGCTTGCACTTCCAAGCATACGTGGAAACTGCACAATGCATGAGTGTAACACAGTCATTTAGTGGAATTATTTCACCAAATTTTCAACATAGGAATTTTGTGACCTCTGCTCATGAACACTGTCACTATAATTTTCTTAATCTGTTATGAACATTGAATTCCCGCAGCAACTGTGCTATTCTGTGCCAGATATGTAAACACATATTTCAGGCAGGATATGAAAAATGAAAGCTGTACTGTTCATACGGAGGTGTGAAAAAATGCCAATGTTGAAAATCTGGAGTGAAAATATTACAAATGTGTGAAATTACAAGGATGTGTGGAAACTGTGCAATGCACGCTTGTAACGCAGTCATTTTATAGACTTTTGTCACTAAATTTTCAACATAGACATGTTAGCACCTCTGCTCATGTACAGTGTTAGTGTGATTTTTTTAATCTGTCCCAAACACTGACTTCCCACAGCGACTGTGCTATTGTGTGCTGGAAGTGCAAAAACTCATTTTGGCTAGGATGTGAAAAATGACAGCTGTACTGTTCATAAGGAGGTCTGAAAAAATGCCAGTGTTGAAAATCTGGAGTGACAATACTACATAATTGTGAAGTTATGAGGGGGCATGGAAACTGCACAATGCATGTTCGTAACAGTCATTTTATGGATTTTGTCACCAAATTTTCAACATAGGCATTTTAGGACCTCTGCTCATGAACAGAGTCACTGTGATTTTCCTAATCTGTCCCAAACAGTGATTTCCCACAGTGAATGCACTATTCTGCGCTGGGAGCGGGAAAATACATTTTGGACAGGGTGTGAAAAATGAAAGTTGCACTGTTCATAAGGAGGTGTGGAAAAATGTCAATGTTGAAAATCTGGAGTGAAAATATTAAAAATTCATGAAGTTAACTTGTGTGGAAGCTGTGCAACACAAGCACGTAAAACAGTCATTTTTTTGAGGGGATTTCTTTCACCAAATTTGCAACATAGGCTTTTTGAGAGCGCTCCTTGTGAACAGTGGCACTGTTCTTTCATTAATCTGTGCCAAAAGGTGATACTGAACAGTAAGCATGAAATCACCTTTCGGGACCGAATTATGCCATGACAGTGACAGAATTCATGAGAAGTGGTCTCAATAACTCTATGTTGAAAATTTGGTGCCAAAATTCTCAAAAATGTCTGAGATATGCACCAAGTTGAAAAAAACATGTTTGTGCCATTTTACAGCTTACCAGCATTTCTTCAGTCCGCAGTTGGCTTTGAAGAGTGCAGATGTGTTCTTGGTCCACCAAAGATCGTCGTGCCAGGCTCTGGAGGTAAGTATGGGGTGAGGGGAGTGTGGAGAGGTAGGGTGCGCAGAGGATGGGTGAAGGTTGGGGGAAGGGACTCGACCGGTGTGGGACCATTTCCTTTCTTTCAGGGAGAAAGAAAAAAATAAGACAGCACAGGAAGGTTTTTTTTTTGCAGGCTTGCTTTCAGCACACTGCAGTGGGCTCTCAGTGTGCCACCTGCCTTTTTGGGGTGGGGGGACTTAAGCCAATGGGCATTGGGCCCCCCATCAGCAAAGAATGACTGTTTAGGGGGCATGATGCTGATGGGGATTGGGCACCCCCCTTGGCACACAACAAATGGGGGGCATTATGCCGATGGGGAGTGGGCTTCCCTGTTGGCAAATGAACTGGGCTGAGGGCATGCTGACAGGGGGATTGGACACCCCAGTCAGTTGGTTTTTATGGGGCTCTGAGCTGCTGCCATGTTTAGGGACATGTTACACCAGGTAAGGTACTGCCCTGCAATGACAGGTCGCTCCCTCATTGCAGCAGAATGGCTGACACTGCAATGATGAGGCAGCCCCTCATTGCAGTGACCAAATCATTTCAAGTTGGTGGCACTTCTGCAGAACAAGTGTCATCAGGACACTGGGCCTGCATTGGGTGCCAAGTGATGAGCCCACAAATGCAGTGCGGGCATTGGCTGCCACAGTGCCGCACCTCCACAAGCCACTTCTTTCCTAAGCTGCCACATAATGTTTCTTGCGCATGCGTGCAAGCAAACATAAAAAGAAGAATAATCACCATTTATATAGTGCTTTTCATACACACTGTATCCCAAAGTGCTTTACAAGCAATGCTAGACTGGCAGTGAGGTGACTGAAAATGTAATGGCAGACATTTCACACATTATACCCACACACAGTCTTGGACAATTGCATGAACTGGTTTTATGGGAAGGGGAATGTTGGCGAGGACAATGGGGACAGGTAGTGATCATGGTGTTGGCAGCCCCACATCTTATATCTCACAGTGATCTGCTCATATTTCTCCCCTTCTGTCTTCCCCTTTCCCTTAATATAGCAGTACCTTGCAGGAGTGGCCTTCTCAGTCCCCCTCTGGTATTCATTCTTTGCTCCATCTCCCTACACCAAAAACTGGTGAGCTCAACAACCTTCTGCAGGTAGTACAGTTCCCGGGTTTTTTGACATATCATAAACAAAAAAATCTTTCCAGTAAGTCAGGCCGATAGCAGCAAGGAACAAGGGGAAAGATGGGCTTTCCTATTCTTAAAAGATCTAGGCTACCTTTGATTAGGCACTATTAAATGACAGGTGTGTGCATCATTATGCATATCATTTAATAGTGCCTTATCACAGGTGGCTTAGATCTTATATGGATAGGAAAGCCTATTTTTTCCCCTTATGCCCTACTGCTATCAGCCTGGCTTACCAGAAGATCACATTTATTATTAATATGTAAAAATAACACAGGAAACTGTACTAACCACATTCATGATGTGGAAGAGTAGTGAGCTCATCAGTTTATGGTATGGGGAGCAGGCTAGAAGAATGAATGCCAAACAGGGACTGAAGTGGCCATTCCAGCAGGGTACAGCTATATTCAGGTTAGGGGAAGACAGGAAGAGTGACGTTGAGCAGATCATTGTGAGATCTGAGATGTGGAGCTGCCAGCACTGTGATCACTACCTGACTGTGGATGAGAGAAGCCAGTGACAATAAATACTCAGAGTGGCAGGTCTGCACCTAAACTGCTACTTGAATTCAGTGTAGGGAGATTATCCTTGGGTAGGGGGGTGTTGATGTTTGTTAGGACAGTATTGAGGGAGCTGTGTAGAGCTCATTCAAGATTCGGAAGAGTGGTAGCCAGACAACTTGCATTCTGCAGATCACAGGTAACGGAGCAGACTGACTCTAGAAGTCACTTTTAAGACAGCTCTTAGATATAATATGTTTACAAATTCTGTCTGTAAATGTTTTTCATGAATGCATTTTTTATATTGTCCATTTATTGTACTGTATATGTTGTATATGTTTTGTATTAATTGTGTCATAACTGGACATTTATGAAAATGAGCTTTTAGCCCACAGGCCTTTCATGATAAAAATAAAAATAAAATGAAATGGAAGTCAGGTGGATTTGCTCAAAGCATTAGTTTACCTCTCCTGCTAATAATATTATTATCCATAGTAAGTGCACCCGTTATGAGGGCATGTACAGCACTTTTTCTGGGGTGTCTTGATGCTTATTGCTTGGTCCTCCAGGAAGATCTAGTTGTTGGTTAATGACGTGGGAAAAAACACAACAGGGGGACTGTACATACTGCCTTCACTGTGCAGAAGGGTGGTGATCCACTCAATGTTTACTGTGGGAGCAAAAGTCAAACATTGAGAAAGTGGACTAGAGAGTGATTTGGGAGGCATTTTTTAAGAGTGCCAGCTGATGAAGTGTATTGGTATAGGTGTGCACAACTCTTTGAGGTACATTATTATAATCTGAGGTGTGATAATTCTCTTCATGAGACTGCAAGCTCATATGCCGCCCCAGGCAGTACTAAGGGCAGAGTATGGTGGGGTGATCAATAGAAGGCAGGCTAGGTGCAAGAGGTTCACGTGGAAAAAGACTGCAAGGGAAGATTATCTGTGGATTACCAAGAAAGCATGAGCTTTGAAAATGGACCATACCAGACCAGTAGTTCACTACAAATTAGGGCATCACATATCCACTAGATCATCAGGTATTTGAAGTGTTGTAATGTACTATGGTTTGCCAAAGAGAAAGTCAGCTGGATTACAAAACATTTTCAGCAAGTTAAAGTAAACAAAATGAACAAAACTATAGCCTAACGTGTATTGATCAAAATAATCCACGTGTTAACACATGGTGTTGATCTTTCTGGGGAAACAATTCAAAACAAAGGGGGAAAGAGGAACTTGTTAGCATTATAGGGAGTGTGACAAGGTGCAGCCTTGCCACGGGATTCAGGATCAGCTTTGTGGTAGTTAAGGAGTCTCAGGAAGACCAGTTTGTTAACATCCAACCAACCAGGAATATTTTTATTTTCTTAATATGGTTGGTGACACAGAACTTTGGGCTTCTGCCCTTTTCTTTTTTAAGCCCCACCAGGGAAAATGAAACAAAAACAGAAATAAAGATGCCTAGCTCTGGGTGGGAGTGCTGACTAAACAATCCCTGACCCTAACTAGAAACCCCCCTTTTCCAGAAGGCTAGACCTTCTGAAAGAACACAAACAGTAAAATGGAAAACTCACAATGGAAATAACTGTTTTCTTTTTGGACTAATTCAAGAGCCCAATCTCCTGAGGGTTGCTTAAGGGACTCCTGTTCTGGAACACATCCAAGCAGCTTGTCAGCCCTCTACCCCTGCAGCAACTCTCTGCTGGCTTTTCCTTCCTGTTTTTAAAGCTCTCCTGTCTGTGCAGCTGCAGCCCATCAGCTGAATCAGCAGCAGCTGTACCCTGACAATCTTATTCAAGGAAACCCCCTCTCCTCCAGTACGTGAGTTTACCACACATCCCCCTCCCCAGCTCAGCACTATAGGGTTGGGTGGCCTGTGCCGAGAAGTAGGGTCTTTGGGAAAGTCCGTCCGCATTTCCATTCAGTGTCCCTGCTCTGTGGTGGACCACGAAGTGGTACGGTTGTAGTGCAAGGAACCATCTCGTCACTCTGGCATTTTTTTCCCTGTTTGCATCCACTTGAGTGGAGCATGATCCATCACCAGAGTGAACTTGTGACCTAGTAAGTAATATCTGAGTGTTTCCGTCACCCACTTTACTGCAAGGCACTCCTTTTCCATTATGGAGTACAGCTGTTCCTGGGGTAACAACTTCCTACTTAGGTACAGGATGGGGTGCTCTTCAACTGCTACCACCTGGGAGAGTACTGCCCCCAATCCAACATCCGAGGCATCTGTTTGCAGAATGAATTCTTTATCGAAATCTGGGGAGACCAGTACTGGATCAGAACAGAGGGCCATCTTGAGGTCAATGAATGCCTCATCTACTGCTTCCGACCACCTCACGATGTCCGGTGCTCTCGCCCTGGTTAACTCCATTAATGGAGTGGCCTGAGTGGCAAAGTGAGGGATGAACCTCTGGTAGTAACCGACTAATCCTAGGAAAGCCCTCACTTGCTTCTTCTTGTTTGGTTGGGGCCAGTTTTGAATTGCTTCTACCTTCTTCACCTGGGGTTTCACCAATCCCCATCCAACCACATAGCCCAAGTATTTTGCCTCTGACAAACCGATCTTACATTTGGCGTGGTTCGCTGTCAATCCAGCTTCTCGTAACATATCTAGTACGGTCTCAACCTTCTGAAGGTGAGTTTCCCAGTCCATACTATGGATGACCACATTATCAATATAGGTGGCAGCATAGTGAGAGTGTGGGCACAGCAGTCGGTCCATCATGCGCTGAAAGGTTGCAGGTGCTCCATGCAGACTGAATGTGAGAACTTTGTAGTGGTATAAACCCCCTTGGGCGATGAAGGCGGTCTTCTCCTGGGCTGCCCTTGTGAGTGGTATCTGCCATTATCCCGTCGTAAGGTCCAAGGTGGAGAGGTATCTGGTCTTCCCCAACTGGTCGATCAGTTCATCGACCCTAGGTAGGGGGTATGCATCAAACTGCGATACCTCATGTAGTTCCCTGAAATCATTACAGAACCTCCAAGTATTATCTGTTTTTGGCACAAGGACGATGGGGCTTGACCATTCACTATAGGACTCTTCTATGACGTCGAGCTTCAACATCCTCTCGACTTAGGCTCGGATTTCTTTCCTCTTGGCCTCTGGGATATGGTAGGGTCTTTCCCTTATCCTTACACCCGGAGCTGTCACAAAGTCATGGTAGGCTGCGACCATCCGACCAGGTAGTTCAGAGAACACATCCCCATTTCGCTGAACCATTTCCACTGCTTTTTTGTACTGTGTAGGAGACAGCTCGGGTGAGATATGGACTTGCCCCTCTGTTTTACCTTCTGCCGGGGTTATGGCCAACGAGACATAGCAAGCCTCCCAGTCTTGCCACGCCTTCAGGAGGTTAATATGGTATATTTGGAGCTTCTTCCTGTGATTGGGTTGGCTTACTTTATAGTTCACATCACCAACAGCTTCCACGACCTCGTATGGACCCTGCCATCTGGTGAGCAGTTTGCTTTCTACTGTAGGAACCAGGACCATCACCCGATCCCCCCGCTGGAACTTCTGGATCCTTGCCTGACAGTCATATTAAGTCCATTGGGTCTCTTGGGCCTTTTCTAAATGTTCCCGGACAATAGGAGTGACCTGGGCCAACCTTTTCTGCATTTGGAAGATATACCCAATCACACTGGCTCCCTGTGGTGGTTGCTCTTCCTAGTCCTCCTTTAGTATATTGAGGATACTTCTGGGCCAGTGGGCATATAACTACTCAAAGGGGGGGAATCCGGTGGATGCCTGTGGGACCTCTCAGATAGCGATCATTAAGTAGGGAAGGAGTAAGTCCCAGTCCTTTCTATCTTGGCTCACGACTTTCCGCAACAACCCCTTCAAAGTCTGATTAAATCATTTGACCAGACCATCTGTCTGGGGGTGGTACACTGAGGTTCTCAGGGCTCGGATCTGGAGGATCCTGCAATTCTCCTTCATTAAACGTGAGACAAAGGGAGCACCCTGGTCCGTCAGTATCTCCTTTGGGAATCCAACCCTCATGAAGACTTGAATTAGCTCTCGGGCAATTGACTTCGAGGCTGTGTTATGGAGTGGGATCGCTTCCGAATATCTTGAAGTGTAGTCTACGATGACCAGGATGTGTTGGTGGCCCCGGGCTGACCTGTCTAGGGGGCCTACCAGGTCCATCGCAATCCTCGCTAAGAGTTCATCGATGATTGGCAAGGACACCAACGGGGCTCTTATCTTCGGCCGCGGGGATGCCAACTGGCATTCTGGGCATGAAGCACAGTACCTCCTTACCTCAGCGTAAATTCCAGGCCAGTATAATCTTTGGAGTATGCGGCGCAGTGTTTTTTTCTACCCCAAGATGTCCACCAAGAAGGTGAGCTTGTGCCAAATCTAGTACCACCTTCCTGGGCTGGCGGGGGACCAGCAACTGTTCCTCATCATGTTCTTCATCCGGTATCACTCCATAAAGGAGGTCATTATTTAACATGAAATATGGTCCAGGTCCCTTGGCTTTGCCTTCTACTGGCACCCGGTTAATCTCCACAACCGCTGACCGGATATTCTGAAAAAGAGGCTCGTCTATTTGATCCCGACCAAAGTTCCTGAAGGCTATCCCGAGGGTACTCAATTCAGTGGGATTCGACTCTGTCTCCACTTCTGGGTCCTTCTCTTCCTCCCTA
The DNA here is from genome assembly GCA_016271365.2 of Neoceratodus forsteri. Classification (NCBI taxonomy): domain Eukaryota; kingdom Metazoa; phylum Chordata; order Ceratodontiformes; family Ceratodontidae; genus Neoceratodus; species Neoceratodus forsteri. Next base: position 308,704,607 of record CM028134.1, on the reverse strand, counting down.
CAACTCTCCCCTCGGGCACCAGACCGCTTACCCTGTTGGCCCTCTGGGAGTGGGGTTCTACCTCCCACCAGCACAGACCTGCCATTGGCAGCCAGTATCTTGGTCCCTAACTTTTTACAATCCCTGCTTTCCTTTCATGATTTCCAGGACTTTCCTGCCTCCCCATACAACTCAGGGTCCCAATGCCCATAAGGGAAATAATCGGGTGACTCCTCCGACCCCTCGGGGATTCCTAGCACCATAGCCTCGGTTACTGGGTCCCTGGCCTTCCGGGTTCCCCCCTCATGGAGTAATGTCTCAAACCCCAGGAAATCTTGACCCACCAGGACAGGATGCACCAATTGAGGGAGGACCCCCACCATGACCTGCCTCTCCTCCTGTGCTTCCACGGTACCTAGCGCTGTGGGGTAATAAAACACTGTGCCATGGACACAGGTGATCCCGGTATGTTTCTGGAAATTAATTTGGGAGGGTTGCACCAAACTGAGAACTATAAGGGTGATGTCACTCACTGAGTTGACAAGGGCCATAACAGCCTGTCCGTTTACCTTAGCCACCAGGGTAAATCGGTGTGAAGTGGCGACCACCCCTACCACATTAATCAAAAAGCAATTGCTCTGTGGGGAACCACCCCAGTTGCACTGCATTGGTTCGACCCCATTCGGGCAGTTGGCAATTACATGTCCCCGATCCCTGCACCCATAACAGTGGTAGCATTCTCGGGGTGACCCTGGACCCTTTGGGCTTCTAGATGAGGTCAGATCCCCCTCTATTTTCGAACCTGAAAGTCCCTTCGCAGCCTCAGACTGCTCTTCGGTAGTCCTTCTCCCGGGCCCTGTCTAGTTCGACCTCTCGGGGGGCCAGTACCTCTGGTTTGTAATTTGCCCCCAAGTCCCAGGGGTAGCTGACCCCATCATCCAGGGAAAGTTCCTTCATGACATAATGCCACTCCACCAAGGTGACTAGTTCATCACAGGAAGCGGGGTCAGCCTGTCCAACCCACTGCTGTAGTCTGGGAGGTAGTCCTCTTAAGAACTGGTCCATGATTTTGGCAGTGCTATGGAGCTCGGGTTGCAACCACTTCTTGGCCAAGTGGAAGAGGTTGTACATCTGCGATGGTGGCTTTTCCAACTCCCGGAACCTCCAGCTGTGGTACCTCTGGGCTCAAAGAGCTGGAGTCATGCCAGCATGGGCCAAGATCGCTTCCTTCAGCCTTGGATAGTCAGTGGCGACTCCCTCACCCAGATCATAATATTCCTTCTCGGCCTCACCGCACATAAACAGAGCTAAAATGCCGGCCCACTGTTCCTGAGGCCATGATTCACGAGTAGCTGTCCTTTCAAAAGTGAACAAATATGCTTCAATGTCGTCAGCCATCGTCATTTTCTGCAGACAGTGGGAAGCCCGTATAGTCCGGTAACCCTCTGGGGTAGGCCCTCCCAGGCGACTTTCTCCCACCATGATCTTGATGAAATGCTTTACCATTTCCTGGAGGACAGCGCAGTCCTGGGCCATCTGCATGAGCAGCAACTAGTTTGTCTCTTGTTGAGCCTGGGTAGCTTCCTGCTGGGCTGCCGTAGCCTGGATCAAGGCTTTCACCACGTCCTCCATGCCTGATCTCCTTTACTCTGGGGTGGTTCAGATTCCAGCTAAATTCTACACTGACCTGATCCCACTTCTACACCACGTGTGACAAGGTGCAGCCTCGCCATGGGATTCAGGATCAGCTTTGCGGTGGTTAAAGAGTCTCAGGAAGACCAGTTTGTTAACATCAAACCAACCAGGTATATTTTTATTTTCTTAATATGGCTGGTGACACAGAACTTTGGGCTTCTGTCCTTTTCCTTTTTAAGCCCCAACGGGGAAAATGAAACAAAAACAGAAATAAAGAGGCCTAGCTCCGGGTGGGAGCGCTGACTAAACAATCCCCAACCCTAACTAGAAACCCCCCTTTTCCAGAAGGCTAGACCTTCTGAAAGAACACAAACAGTAAAATGGAAAACTCACAATGGAAATAACTTTTTTCTTTTTGGCCTAATTCAGGAGCCCAATCTCCTGAGGGTTGCTTAAGGGACTCCTGTTCTGGAACACATCCAAGCAGCTTGTCAGCCCTCTACCCCTGCAGCAACTCTCTGCTGGCTTTTCCTTCCTGTTTTCAAAGCTCTTCTGTCTGTGTAGCTGCAGCCAATCAGCCAAATCAGCTGCAGCTGTACCCTGACTATCTTACTCAGGGAAACTGCCTCTCCTCCAGTACCTGAGTTTACCACAGGAGCCATGTGGGTCTCTGCCTCTGGCTCCAATGATGTCATCATGACTCATCACTTAACACACTTGGCAGACATTTTAAGGAGCAATAAGGCTATTTTTTTGAAAGTGAAAAGCTGCTGTTAACATTTTTCAAAAGCTATGAAAACTGCATTTATGTTATTTGCATAAATGCAGTTATAACATAAAGGTAAACAGCAGCCTTTACTTTACCTTGCTATGAAGCCAGGTTCTGGGGTTTACAGTTTTAATAAACTGCTTGTTTAGGTACCCTTTAAGATTTCATATCCTCTTATTCCATCTTCTTCCCCCCAGGTGTAAACCTAGGGGCAGCTATCCATCTTTGTTTCGGAGGTAACGGAGTAAATCAATACCGCTTTTTTTGTCTTGTTGTTGTTGTTTTTATCTTTCTTCCTTCGGATCACCACCGACTCCCCCCGAACCCCTGTTCACCTTTTCATTCCTCCTTTTTCTCTTTATCTTATACCATCTCCCAGCTGTCCGCCTCCAGCCGTCCCATACCTGAAAACTCTTTTTGTTTCCTTCTGCCATCCACCTTCGGCAGTCCCAGAAAACCAAATCAATAAGAGGCTAGGTGGGAGGGAAGCTGTACTGAAAGTAGCAGAAAAGAGGGAGCTCACCTCTCTGCAGCCACTTAAGTAACCATAAACTTATCCCCTCCCCTTTTTCCTTTCAGTCTATTGCCTCCCCCCTCTGCCCTAGTGGCTCCCCACCATTTCCATAATGTCACTAATGACTTATAGCTGATCCAGGCTTCTCCCACTGTCCATCACATCTAGTCTTCATTCAAGCCTCCCCCCCCTACACTGTCCTCTCTCATCCTCTCTCTTTCCCTCTCCCTGCTGGCCACCTTTCCCTTAGGGATAACTGATTCTGGGGGAAGCACTAGGACAATCTAGCCTGTCCCTTCAAGGGCAAACCCCATTGTCCCAGATTTTCCTCCCAATCATGACAGACACTTCATATTGTTGATGCTCTGATCAGCAATTAATTTAATATTTCCAGATCCTTTACATATAACCATCAATCGTAAATTCTACATATTGTTTCCTGTTATAGTAACAAACCTCACAGATGTCCATATTTACATCATCTTTATGTCACATCATCAATACTTTAAGATTTCATATCCTCTTGTCCCATCTTCTTCCCCCAAGGGTAAACCTGGGGGCTGCTATCCATCCTTGTTTCGGAGGTAACAGTATAAACCGATACCAAGTTTCTCATCTTGTTGTTGTTTTTACCTTTCTTCCTTTGGTTTCCCCCCACCTCCCCTCCAATCCCTGTTCCCCCTTTCATTCCTCCACAGCCTGTCTCCAGCCTGTGTTGGATGACAGGACCCTCCCCCAACTTCCCTCATCTTCCAATTTCTCTGTGCCAGGCTTCAATAGTTCCCATGGTCTCAGTGTTAAACATCTCCACCCCCAGATCAATCAGGTGAACCCCATTGGACCTGCAACATGCATCATCTGCTTCTTCTATTCCCCTTCTAATCACTTTTCCCGTCATTGCCAGGAATAAAGTACCCACTCTCCTATTTATCTTTCTTCAGGCTCTATCTATGGCCACATGTTTCTTTTTGAAATGCCATACCTTATGTGGTACCATGTCTGACCACACCAATGTTCCATGTGGCCACCACTGTTTTATCCTCTCTGTGTCATGTTTAATTTGCAAGAATACATCTAACCATGGCCTGGACCCAATATCATTGCCCCCCTTAGTTGGACGATTATCATATCTGGTGTTGAGTATCTCCCTCTCATTTCCCTCAGTGTGGGTAACAGTGAAGCCCACTTCATTTCCCTGATTCCTGTCCATGATAACCTGCAGCACTTTGGGTCCTGATACAGTTGTTTTCCCCCAGTCACCTTCGCTCTCTTTTCTCTACCCAGTAAATGTACGAATGCCCACATATCCAAATCTCCACCTGGTGTCCAAGCCCTGTATTAAGATAAAGGAGAAAAGAGCCTGTGAGTTTGTTTTGCCCACCATGATGGTAGCCCCCCTTTTTGTTACCCCCTACTAGCCCTCCCATTACTACTTAACACATGCAAAGCAAAAGAGAAGAGGTTAGTGAGTTTGATCCTCCAGTGGCCTGATATATCTTTTATAACATTCAGATTTTAATCAACCTTTCTCTTGTGTTTGCCCTTTTGTTCTCCCTGCTGCTGCCAACTCTGAGGCTGCTCCAATCCTGAAAGGAGGAGATGTAAACCTCTTTGGGTCCTTTCCCTCAAAATTCATCCCCTTCCTCAGTATTGCAATGATTTGACAGCTAGTTACTGGTTTTCCATTCCTGTGAGTAAACACTCATCCTCTGCTCTCCCGGCAGCCTGCGCTGTAAGCCCGCAGAGCCTGTACTAGGCAGATTGTTTGATTGGAATGTTTTCCCAGGAAGATTCTGTTTCCCCTGCCTCCTTGGTCTGTCTTTGAATACAGTAAATGGATTGACACCTCATCCCCAGTCACCACTACATCCTCCTACTGGATTCCGTCTGACACCCCCAACTACAGCTTCACTCACTCTGAGTGTTCCATGGTACATTATCAAAAAGGCAGACCAGAACACCACCTCCTACCCCCTGATTTGCATATGTGAAACAGTGACCTGGCTAGTTTGACCAATAGGTGCTCTGATACCAGCATCCTATCATCCATCTCCCTAGTCTTTAACCTTCCCCTTCCCTGCAGCATCCTTCTAACAAACATCATTTTTGTGGGATCTCTCCAAACTCTGAGGCTGCATAGTATGCTGATGGCTGCCAGGTGGATCCCCCATGGTGGAGTGTGGTAGCCCCTTCTTCCACTGATATACTATGTATTTCCCAAGCTGGTCATCTGTCACCAGACCACTTACCTCCATGTGGTGCATTTCCCTGAAAGTTTGAAATGCCCTCCATGCCCCCTCATATGACCTCAGTGTCCAGAGTGACCAGGAGTTTCGAAACAGCAACTTGGCTCCTTCCAGCCAATCTCCCAAATGTGCATTGTTATGGGTGTTTTTTGTTCCTCCTCCTTCGATGTGATGGCCCAAAACTTGTCCAGCTGCAGACGGGAGATGCTGTCAGCTATCCTGTTTTTATCCCATCTACTTGCCAAGCCCTAAATAACAAGTTCAGTTTTTAACCCCTGTAGGACTAACTGTCGGAGGACCCTTGCCACCACTTCAGACTTTGGTCCCTGATTGTTTAGCACATCTACAACTGCCTTGCTGTTGCACCAAAATGTAACTTTCTTGTTCCGCAGTTCCTCTCCCCAAATTAGCTTGCTAATCCAGATTGGTACTATCTCCAGTAGTGTGATGTCCTTAGTCAAGCCCAAACATGTCCATGCCTACCTCTGGCCAGACTTCCAAAACCATAATCCTCTAAAATACCTCCCATTCCTAGTCCCCACAGCTGCATCCGTATGTAGCTCAAGGTCTGTGTCATATAATCAATCGTCCTGCCAGAATGTTATCTCATTAAAATCCCTTAAAAACTCATCCCATATCCTATGGTCTGCTTGAACACCCTTGTACAGGTCCACCCAGTGATATGGCCTGCTGATTCCCTGGGTGGTGGTAGCCAACTGTCTTGTAAATCCCTCCCAGGCCCTATTGCCCTGCAGGTGAAATTGAGGTGCCCTATTAATCAATCAATCAATCAATCAATCAAATCTGTATTTATTCAGGCGATCATCATTGAGCAAGGCTCATTTACAAGATGGACCTGATAAGGTTAAGGTTCGAGTTGATGCACAGCAATTACATCACATACTTATGAGACAGTTATACATACAGAAAAAAGAAAATGTTATTTATAACACAATAATATACAGAGAATTCACATGTTAAAGCTTGGCAAGAGAAAGTTAAACTAACATCTACAATATGTACAGTACATATGTATCACAATGAGGGCCATGACAGTCACTCACATAATGAGTACAAGGATGGTGAAGGGAATATTGGGTGCCATATACTGGCGGTGTCTGGCTGGAAGGAATATGCCATATGTAATTGGAATATGGTTTTGTGGGATGACTATTCTATCTCTAGCGGTAACAACTGCATTTCTCTGTGAAGAAGGCTGTAAAGTGCTGCTTGAAGGATGTAAATGGAATGATAATGGACAGTTTTAGGGATTTTTGTAAGGTGTTCCATGCTATGGCTAGAGAATAGCTGATTGCTGCCCTTCCTATTTTGGTGTTGACTTTGGGCAATTTGAGCAGGACGATATTGTTGCTTCTTAGGCATAGGAGCTGGGAGTGGTCAGGTTGAAGCAGTCCAGGATATAGCTTGGAAATTTTTTGATAAAGCTCTGTAGATCCATAGAGCTGCATTTCTGCTCCTCCTGACATGAAGGGAAACCCATCCAATTGCATCATAGAGAGAACAATGGTGAGTATTATATGGCAGGTCTGTAATGAACCTTATTGCTCTATGGTATAAGATATCCAACTTTTGAAGGTAGGGAGTGGGGCAGTGACTATAGAGGAAGTCTGCGTAGTCAATGACTGATAGAAAGATGGCCTGGATAATCTCATCTTTGAATCTCTATTAAGGAAGGGTTTTAATCTGTAGAGGAGGCCAAGCCTTAGGCGAAGCTTTTTCAGCAGTTGTTCTAGATGCTGAGTAAAGTCAAGTCTGTTGTCAAGCCACACACCTAGGTATTTGAAATTTTCAACATACTCCAGATTTTCTCCAAGTATAGTGCATAGCTGGGGGAGACTGATTGAAGAGGATGTGTTGGTGGAGTTTTGGGTTGTGAACATCATTGCTTTTGTTTTCTTTGCATTTAGCAGAAGCTTTTCTAGAAGCTGATGTTGTAACAGGGAGAATTCTGCTTGTAGGATTTCATGAGCAACTTTGAGTGAAGGGTTGCTGACATACAGTACAGTGTCATCAGCAAGAGATGTACTGAGGACTTGGTAAGGGTTGAATCAATTTTATTTATATAAATGGCAAAAGGATAGGACCCAGAATAGAGCCTTGGGGACTCCTCTTGACAGTGGTCTTAATGGGAGGTCACCTTCAGCTTTACCTGCTGTGATCTACCAGAGAGGTAGCATCTGAACCACTTAAGGGAGGATGGATCTAGGCCAATGGAGTGTAGGGATGAGAGTAGCAGTTCATGGTCCACAGTGTCGAATGCTTTGCTCAGGTCCAGGAATACAGCACAGACATTGTTCTTTTTATCCAGTTCAGTTTGCTAATCATTGGTGGCCTTGGCTAATGCAGTGATAGTGCTATGTTTGGCCCTGAATCCAGATTGAGCTGGATTTAATAGATAGCATTGTCCAGATATTCCCTTAACTGAATACTCACTAATTTCTCCAGCATCTTGGATAACACAGGTAGGATGGAAATGGGCCTGTACTTATTAAGATCCATAGGGTCCCCTGATTTTAGAAGGGGGACCACTTGGGCTGTCTTCCACGGCGTGGGAATAGAGCCAGAGTTTAGGAAAAGGTTAAAGAGGTGAGTTAGGGGGACTGCAAGCACATGACACGCAATCTTTAGAAAGAATGGGTCCAGAAGATCTGCTCCTACACTTTTTGGGGGATCTAGATGCCATAATAGATCCTCAACTTGTTTCAACAGTATAGGTTTGAAGCTAAAGGAGGAGTCAGATCTTTGTTCACCAGTATAGTGGGAGCTTAAATGATCCCTTAATAGGTTAGCTGGGGAGGAGTCAAAGGCAAGGCCAGCTGTTGTGAAGTGGTTGTTGAATGCATCCAGGATTTCCAATGTGCCAGTAATGGGGCCATAGTTACTGTGTAATTGGGTTGGAAGGGTTGTTAACATCCTGGCCCATCATACCCTTGATGGTGCCCCAAAATCTAGCAGTATTATGGTAGGAGGAGTCGAGCTGGGCCAGGTAGTAGGCAGCCTTTGCATCCCTAACTTTCCTAGTGCATTTATTCCTGGCTTTCCTAAAGATCATCCAGTCCATGATATTCTTAGTTTTCTAGCTACTTTCCAAAGTTTATCTCTCTCCAGCAGTGCAGCTTTGAGGTCAGCTGAAAACCAGCGACAGGATTTGTTTTTATTCGGATACTAGAGATTGGGGCATGGGTGTTAGGGCATTTAATATAATGCTATTTAGCACCTGCTGAGCTTTTTCTACAGAATGTGCAAGATAGAACTTTTGCCAGTGTGGAGGTAGGCTAGATCATGCAGATATCCTTCAATATTGATGTTTTCTTGGATCTCCTCATGAGGAATTTTGCAGGATCTGTTTTAATGCAGTTGGATCTTACCCCTGCGATGGGGCAGTGGTCACTTATGTCGCATAGGAGCACTCCAGCATGTGTGAATAGATGTGGTTTACTCACTATCATGATGTCAAGTAGAGTACTGTTACTACTATTTCTTGCATTTAGTCTTGTTGGTTCATTAATTAACTGTATGAGCCTGTAGGTGTCACAGAATGATACCAGAGATGTAGCTGCTTGGGTAAGCCACTTAAAATTCAGGTCCCCTATGATAATGACTTCTTCAGTACAGGACTTGACCAGGTTTCCCAGGTGGGATAAGAGCTTGTGTTCAGCAGAGGGGGGTCTGTAGCATCCAATTTAATGGAAAGCTGCTGTATTGGGGAGAGAGACTTTTAGAGATAGACACTCAAATTCCTTGGGCATAGATGTTGCAGCAGTACAGGATACAATTAAACCAGCCTTTACATATATGGCTACTCCACCTCCCCTTGTTTGGTGATCAGCTCTGAATAGCTGATAGTTAGGTAGGTTAACTTCCCTGTCCATTGTGGTGGTCTTGAGCCATGTCTCAGTTACCACAAGAAAGTCTGGCAAGGTATGGGCAACCCAGGCTTGTAGCAATGTAAATTTTTTCAACAGACTGCATACATTAATATGCAGGAAACTGAGACCTTTAATTGAGGATAGGTCTGATGGAGAGGTAATGCTTTCAAGAGGTCCAGGGTTGATTTCTACATTACCAATACAGAGCAATAGGAAGATCAGTAATTTCATAAGGGCTACCAGTGATAGGGAGAGGGGGCTGTCTTTGGTCCTCCTTTTTTTATTCCGTTGCCACTCTTTGTTTTGGGTGCTCCCTGTGGATTTAAGGTAGTGTGTCAGGATACCAATTAGCAGATTGATGACTAGGCTTAGTGGGGATCTATATACCCAGTAGTGGGGCCTTGGCTGAGACATATATGTGGTGATATGTGTAACTTTATGGTGATTGTATCACTGTAGTCGATGCAGCAATGGCAAGACATATATGAGGGTATGGGTGTCAGCCATGGGGGATGTTCCAGAGAAACTAGGTGGGTTGCCCACTTTAGACTGTATATCAGGGTCATCTTCATTGTAGAACCCTATGGCTGATAGTGACAGGAGTATCAGTAGCAAGCTCCCCATTCTGAGGAGGATAATGATAGTTGGCAATAGGGAGTAGCGAAGTTGCTGATTGGTTGGATCAGCAAGCTGGTGTGGCTCTCTGTTGGTTTAGAGAAAAGTGCTGTGGGCTGGGAAGAGATTTCGGCGGGAAGATGCCTATAAATTAACACACACAAGAGGGGGAAGGTGGGTGAGCAAAAATTTGCGCCTTTCCCGACTGCTCCCTCGCTCTTCCTCCCGGCCTTGTGGTTCCCAAGTTCGGCTAGGTGCCGCTGACCGACCGCTGGCGGAGCAAAGCCCCGGCGCTCAGCTGGTTGCTGTGGGCTGAAGGAAGCAGGCTGTAGAGAGACAGAGGAGGGTGCAGCAATTAATAAGGGCAGTAGCAAGCCTTTTCCTGAGCGTCACTGACCAAATCTGCACTACAAAGGACTGTGGGGGGGGGTTCTGTGGCGCCTCAGCGTCTGGCCCACCTTACATATTCAGACAAGGAGCTGCAATACCTTAAAGAGCAGAAACGGTAATTTCCCCTTACAATACAGTAGTGGATAACAGCACTTTTTTGATGATTTACACATATAAAACTAGAAGGAGAGTGGCGCCTCAGCATCTGGCCCACTGCTGCTAACAGAGTCCAGCAGAATTCAACAGAATCAACAGCAGTTGCTCTCTATAGATGTCTCACCAGAGTGGAAGCAGCTCTTCTGGGAAACTTGCAGTACAACACCAGGGGAAGAGTAAAAGACAAAAAGAAAAACAAATTTTCAAGTCCCACACAGATTTCAGCAATGCAAACTGAGCCAGTGTAAGTCAATGGGGCAGGAGAGCCAATCGGCTGCTGTGCCTGGTGGAGCGCTCGCTTACCGATTGGCTGCGCCTTTCCCGACTGCTCCCTCACTGTTCCTCCTGGCCTTGTGGTTCCCAAGTTCGGCTAGGTGCCACCGACCGCCCGCTGGCGGAGCAAAGCCCCAGCGTTCAGCTGGTTGCTGTGGGCTGAAGGAAGCAGGCGATTGGCTGCGCCTTTCCCAACTGCTCCCTCGCTGTTCCTCCTGGCCTTGTGGTTCCCAAGTTCGGCTAGGTGCCGCCGACTGCCCGCTGGTGGAGCGAAGCCCCGGCGCTCAGCTGGTTGCTGTGGGCTGAAGGAAGCAGGCAGAGTGGAAGCAGCTCTTCTGGGAAACGATTGGCTGCACCTTTCCCGACTGCTCCCTCGCTGTTCCTCCCGGCCTTGTGGTTCCCAAGTTCGGCTAGGTGCCACAGACCGCCCGCTGGCGGAGCGAAGCCCCGGCGCTCAGCTGGTTGCTGTGGGCTGAAGGAAGCAGGCAGAGTGGAAGCAGCTCTTCTGGGAAACTTGCAGTACAACACCAGGGGAAGAGTAAAAGACAAAAAGAAAAACAAATTTTCAAGTCCCACACAGATTTCAGCAATGCAAACTGAGCCAGTGTAAGTCAATGGGGCAGGAGAGCCAATCGGCTGCTGTGCCTGGTGGAGCACTCGCTTACCGATTGGCTGCGCCTTTCCCAACTGCTCCCTCCCTATTAACTGTTGTACCTGCTGAAACTGTACTGTGTGCTTGTCCCTGGTATGCCCCAATAGTTCCTTCAGAGACTGTACTTTTTTGGCTGGCAAGTGGAATAACTCTTGATGAGCATCTATCTCAATGCCCAAAAATTTGATACTCCTTCTGGGTCCCTCGGTCTTGCTGGGTGCCAAGGGTACTCCTAGTTCCCTGTAAATCCACTGGAATTTGTCCAACAAACATTCAGTCTAGCCTTGCCCACTGCCTAAGATCAGGAAGTCATCTAAATAATTTATGGCTGCCTTGTGCCCTGTCTCATGTTGGAAAATCCACTGCAGGCAGGTGCTAAATAACTCAAAGGTAGCACACGCTGTTGAGCACCCCATAGGCATGGCCTTATCAAAGTAGCACCCTCTGTCCAATTTGAAACCCATTAGGTCCCAATCTTGTGGGTGGACTGGTAGGAGTCTGAAAGCTGCTTCAATGTCTGTCTTTGTCAGCCCCAGTCAGAGTAGCCCTAATGATCTGCACTGCCTCATCCAATGTTGCATATGACACCCTGCTGTCCTCCACAGAAATGAGATCATTCACAGATTCCCCTTCCAGGAAAGGCAAGTGGTGAATGACCCTGAATTCCCCTGGCTGTTTCTTAGGGACCAGGCCTAGGCGTGACACCCTCAAGTTGTGAATCGGCAGGTGGCTGAGTGGGCCCTCAGCCCTCCCAGCTTCCCTTTCTTTCTTAATTTTTCTTCTTAGTACATCTTCTTTCCATCTTACTGACCCCAGGTTCTTTGCATCCCTGCTCCCCCTTGACCCCTAAATCATAAGTCAACCCCCCTTTTAAAAACTTTCACTAGTGTCCCTGCTGCCCTTCTATCTAGATAGTCTTTTAGCCTGTACTCTAATAACTCCACCTTTACTGGGGTTCTGGCCAGCTGAAAACCAGAGCCCCCGATGGTTGTGTCGTTGCTCATAATTTCAAAAACCTTTTCCCTCTCCCCCTAACCCCCTCCCTCTGTACCCCGTTCCCAGCCTGTCCCCTGTAATTAGCTTGACCCCTCTGAAAAAACTGCCCTTGTTGTCATTGTTGTCCCTGGGCCCCCACCAGTTTGTCCCCTATTTGTCCAGTTTGTTCAGCACCTAGAGGCTGGATGCATGCCCCCACATTTGAGCAAGTGTGTCTAAAACTGCATTGCAGCCAGGTATAAAAAGTCCTGTTGTAGGCCCAACAACATTTTTGCAAAAGGGCTACTTTCTCCCCCCCTTCCCATTCTTGAGTAGCCTGATCCGTGACATAATCCATCCATAAATCCAGCTGTTTTGTATCCCAGTGTACATCCCCATAAGTTTCCATTCTTTGGCAAAAAACTCATCATAGTACTGCCATCCACCTCCCCCCTTTGCTTTCGCCCTCCAGATAATTAAAGAAAAAGTTATCAGTGGTATCCCCAACTCTGGCTTCTTTTCCATTGCTATCACCGACTACGTGGCAAAACCAAGGAACCATGAATCCCAGGTCTTATCCTTCGTGAACTTGTCCTCTTCTTTTTTATGCAATAGTACCACTGCTGCAGCCATCTCGCTCTTCCCTCTGCTCTCCTTTTCATCATACTTGGTCTCTGCCTCCATACTGACCAGGGCAAATACGTCTACATATTCCCCCCTTCCTTTTTTTTTTCTTTTGTGGCTAAAGAGACGTGTTCATCTATCTTCACCCCAGGAGAGCCAGTTTCTCTTGTACATGCTCCCCCCATGCCAGAGCTTGGCAGTCCTCCCCCTGTCTGTGTCCCTTTCTCAGTCCTGATTTCTGACAATGCTTTTTCAAATTGCCCTATTCCATCATCCCCCATAGAGGTGATCATTTGTTCAATATATTCTCTGATACTACCACCTACGTTAATACCCCCTTTACATGTCTGGGGCTCTAGTTCATGGCCAGGGACTGGTCCTGGTGCAGAGGCCTCTGGTGTCACTGGCTGTGGCAAGATGGGGGTGCCAGACTCAGCAGTAGAGCCGGCATGGGCTGTGGAGCTGGGAATGGTCCTGGGACCAGGACTGGTAGAGGCTTAGGCAGAGTGGGAGGAGAGGCAGGTCTTGGCTCTGGGTCCACCCCATTGGGGTTGGACACCAGGGACTCCTAGGTTGTGGAGGAGGCCTATTACAACCCTTCCCTCTCTCCCAACTGTCCACCTTCCACTTCTCACCCTGTCTGTCCAGTTTCAATCCCTCGACCATCTCCCAAACCTTATCGGCTTTCTCCACCAGATCCAGTATGGTGTTGTATGCATCCTCCTTGTGTGGTCTGCTCTTCTTGGGTGCCATGGTTGTCAGCTGTGCCCTGAGGAAAAAATGCTGCAAAACTGAAATAATCTCTTAATTCCACTTTCTCGTGAACCTAGGTCTCTTCTTGCTTGCATCTCACCCTGATTCCCTGCATTTATGTTTTTTTTTGGGGGGTGAACAAGGGTGTAAAAGCCCCCCTTCCATGTACATAGACTATATATTTTTTTTATTATAACCCCCTATTTTACTTTCATAGTTTTGTCTTTTTCAGTGTTATCTCCGCTAACCAACACATTGCTTGAAAAATTTCCAGTTCCGAAAACTGTGAAAGGGTGTCCTTAAATACAGACCTTTCAACTCTTCTAGATTAAATATTCATCACCATGATCTAATGTGCTAATCTGGGTTGTTTTACCAACCCAGTGTTTCATTTCCAGTTGCTGTGCCCGGCTCTGGTATCCAGCCTGTCCTCTGTCCCTTCCTACCCCTCTTTCAAGGGTATCTCCAGGCCACGTATGGCAGCACCACCAGTTCTTCTCTCAGTGTACCAAGCTCTCCCATGTGCGCTGCATCCTGCATAAAAAAAACCATCCCCCTTGTAGTCTTCATCCCCATAGCACCCGATACTGAAATGCAGTAACTCCCTCTATATTCATTGAACAAAATGCACAGTGGTGCCACCCCCAGGCCAAAATGGCAGTTCCTCAAGGTTAAGCCCCCCCCGGCCTGCCCCTGTTCAACTAAGCCAGTCAGTCTTAAGGAAACTTCCCATTAGCCCACAGTCATGTTCCCTTGCTCCGGGTGTGTTTTTGGCCCTCTTTCAGGCCTGCTGTGCTACTCTCATAGCCCCATATGGATGCTGTTAGTCTGTGAGATCTACATAGCTAGAGTAACCCCCCTTCCCCCACCAACTGATAGGCCCATGAGGATGTCGCCATCCTGGGTAAGAAAAAATGCCTAGGCCAATGAGAAAACCACGTGTGTCCCCAGCTCTTTTCCCGGTCCATTAGGAACCGAAACATCTGCCAACAGCCTTCAAGCTGAGAGTGAATGATATGCAACAAACAGTCCACTCATTATTTAGTGAAAAACAGTCCCTAAAATAACCGGCTGACTTAAATACATCATAAATTGTCTGTTTTAGAAGTGTAACCCCAAAAAAAAAACCCTCTACCCTGACAATTAAATACTGCGAGTGATTCGAAAAAAGGGGTTCCAAAAAAAATTGTTAGGTTTTTTGTACTTCATGCCAAAAGACAACATTTAGACCTCAGGTAACCTTCCCCGAGCTACCATCCAATGTAACGGCCCTCCCGTAGGTGAAATCCCCAACAGCCCCTACAGAGGTCATGCTGCAGCCTACCTGATATCTGTTGTAAACATTTTTTTTTTAAAAAGCCACTCGTCCGAGTTGCATCCAAGTGGGGAAAAACATCCTCCCAACAAATTACCCAATCACTGTCTCCCAACTAGCTCCCCACACCATCTACCAACAACCATTGCTCAACGTGGGCCTTCTCCATACTCGACCCCTTTTGCTCTTACCAAAACCAGGAATTATCTTGTTACCCACTTGCTAGCATAAGAAAAATGAAAACCTGCCCTTAAGAGAGCCCCTCCCCAGCAAAATGCCTCAGACCTCCCGCTATGGCCATGCTGTTCTAAGGGCATGCGGCGTCATGTCCTGCCTTGGCGTGGGCTGCCAGCCACCTTCTTGCTAACCAGAAAAAAAAAACTTATCTCCTGATGCCCCCTTTCGCCTTCCCATTACAGTGCCATCTCTTGATTCTCTCACTTGCAAGCGGCCACTTAAAATGAGACCTCCTGGCTTCCCATGGAACTCCCACTCCCTTCTCCTTCCCTGGCTCCATGAGCTGCAGGCCTTCTGGATCATGTGTCTCACAAGGAATTCCTCAGTTCACCAAAATCTTTTTTAAAGGTAACAATGTAAATTGCCAATCTGATGTGCTGCTGTCAGATAATCAAGCTGAAGCGGTACTGAAAGTAGCAGAAAAGAGGTAACTCACCTCTCTGCAGCCACTTAAGTATCCCTAAACTTGTCCCCTCCCCTTTTTCCTTTCAGCCTATTGCCTCCCCCCTCTGCCCTAGTGGCCCCCCCATTCCCATGATGTCACTGATGATTCATAGCTGATCCAGGCTCCTCCCACTGTCCTTCCCACCTAGTCTTCATTCAAGCTTTCCCTCCATCCCCTGTTCTCTCTCTTCCTCCCTCTCCCTCTCCCTCTCCCTGCTGGCCTTCTTTCCCGTAAACATAACTGATTCTGGGGGAGGCACTGGGACGATCTAGCCTGCCCCTTCAAGGACAACCCCCATTGTATGATAACAGAGCTAGTTAGGGCATCAATTAGGCAGTGATGCAAATTAGTTAAAGTAGGTACAATTGGGAAACTGTATTCTAGAAATTCAAGTGATGTAACCTCTCCACCCACTTAATAATTTGAGTGCCTCTCTGCTGCACGTTCTTGATTGCTGCAATATCCTTTTTGTACTGCAGCATCCTGAATGGCACACAGTAGTCAATGTGTGGCCGAACAGGTGCCCTATAAAATGGTGGAAATACTGAATGTTTGGCATGTAGTGTTCCTTTTCATTCAGTCTGGCTTATCCACTGCTGCTGCTCATGGTTGTGCCAACTTCAATTTCCATCAGTGCCGATGCCTTGATAATCTTCATTATTAATTGCTGCTAATTGTTTACAATTGAAGTGGTGCCCTTTCCTGACTTATTTGTGCTTAACTAAAGTACCATATAGTACACTTGTCCATATTAAATTTCATTTTGCCACATATTGCTCATTCCCCCAATACATTTATGTCCCTTTGTCCACAGTATTAGTCTTCCCTGGGGTATACCACAATCATTAGCTTTGTGTCTTCTGTAAATTTAATTAGTGATAAGCGAGTCAGCTGTGACCCAGTTCTGATTCTGGCTCTGATTTTTTTCAGAAAAGGTTCTGATTTACTCTGATTTGCTCTGATGAATTGTAGACCTATTTTAGTGTATCTGGGTATGAGAAATGCATCAGTATTATTCTTTTAGATCCCTCTTGTTAAAAAAAATAAAATGTAATCTTTAAAAAAAAAAATTGTGTCCGTACTTTCATATGGTTTATCAAGGTCAGTAAGCAGCCAACAACAGTTAAATAAATTGACTTGTTCTTGCCAATCCTCTGTGTCAGCTACCACATGGCATTCATAGGAAACAGTGGCCTGGATTCACAAAACTATTGAAAATCTCTGGAGCTGCTGGAAAAAGTCGGCATAACCACTTGTGAAATCACAATTTCTCCTGCAGCTATGGAATTCTCAAAAGTGGATCTTGGTTAAGACTAGATCCATGATTTATGGCAGCTTGTAGGTGGTGTTGCCATGGTAATCCTGGCAGCTGCGGAAAAATGTTAGGGCCTGTGGGACCAGCCATTTCATCTTCTGCCGATGCTGCGGATGTGAAATAGCAATCTCCTCAGCTATGGAGATTTCAGTCCACAACTGGATTTGTGATGTGGGACTTAGCCCCCAAAACATTTGTGAATCCAGCCCACTGTATGCAGGTCATTTGGGGATTTTCAGTGAAAGGAGGCAGCATGTCAAATGTTGGAAAGAGAGAGAGAGAGAAACCAACAAACTCATTAGCAGGAAGTCAACAGTAGAGTACAGAGTGCAGACCTTCACTGAGTCTGGCATGCTTTTTGGTGAGAGACAGGCAGCATAACCAGGATGTCATGGG
Source organism: Neoceratodus forsteri (assembly GCA_016271365.2). NCBI lineage: Eukaryota > Metazoa > Chordata > Ceratodontiformes > Ceratodontidae > Neoceratodus > Neoceratodus forsteri. Next base: position 308,687,428 of record CM028134.1, on the reverse strand, counting down.
GCCACAGCCATCCATTCCACTTTTTGACCTGAGATGTTATTTTTTTTTTGTATTTGTAATTATTTTGCTTTCCTACTTGGTGTTATAGCAAGTATGATGTGCCCCAAACCATCCCACACACTCCTGCCTAATTGGTCAAATATTTTTTAACATAATTTATATATCTATGTCTATATCTATCTATATATATTATGGTAGCACGGTAGTGCTACCATAGTTAGGGTTGAGGAGCCATTTCTATGTTAAACCCCAAAACTTTGCACCTTAATAACTTTGCAACTGTTTGATGAATTTGCCTGAAATTTGGAATTTATGATCAAGAACTATAGGCCTTGGGATCTGCCAAGTTTCGTACTGGTCGGATATACGGCTGCGGAGTTATTAAGTGTGATCTGTGCGCACGTCTACGCTTTTCTGGAATTCTGTGGTCGCGCCTACAGGTCGTACGGTTTGCGTGACCTGCCCGAAATCTTCAGGGAACGTGTAGCCAGGGTCCCTGATGTGCCTTTCAAAGATTTCTAGAAAAAATATTAAACGGTTCAAAAGTTATTCAAAAAACAGTTTCCCATTATAAATCAATGGGAAAAGTTAACAAAAAGTTCAACACTTTCACAAATGCATTTTTACTTTCGCAAATGGGCCTGTTACTTTCGCAAATCGGCCATTTTGTTTTCAGTTGATGATCAGAAAAATGGTTGGCATTTAAATTTGGGACCCTCTAGCAACCTAATTTTTTTTGTATTCACCTAGTCGGGCCCTGAGGATGCTTGCCATGTCTTTATTTTGTGGTAAAACACCTCAGAAATATGTTTTCAAATTTCTGGAAAAGTACTTTCATAAATTACTTTAGGTACTCACGAAAGTGTCATAGACTGGAAGCTTTCGCAAATTGTGACAGTAGTTTTCTAGTCTGTGGGAAAATGACAGCAATTCTTTGGCACTGCGCTGCAAAAGAACCGTTGGGAGTTTTGAGCTGAAATTTGGAGGGAACGGAGCCGACATCTCACAGATGTGTCTTTCAGTGTTGTATTGAAAAAATATTACATGGCAGCAAAGTTACAGCACTCCAAAGTTGACATTGTTTCCCATAGGATAACATTACGGTGCCCGACGCATTACAGAAATCCTGGCACCCTGCTGCAAAATAGCAGTTTGGTCTTTTCCTGCAATTTGGAGGAAGACAAGCCAACAGCCCACAGATGTGCCTTTCAGTAGTTTGGTGAAAAATATCACACGGCGGCAAAGTTACGGCACTCCAAAGTTGACATTTTTTCCCATAGGATAACATTACGGCGCCCAACGCATAACAGAAATCCTTTGGATCCCTGCTGCAAAATAACGGTTTGGTCTTTTTTCCTGAAATTTGGAAGGAAGACAGCCAACAGCCCACAGATGTGCCTTTCAGTGGTTTGGTGAAAAAACATTACAGGGAGGCAAAGTTATGGCTCTCTGAACTTTTCTTTTTTTCCCATAGGATAACATTACAGCGTTCGCCGCGCCTTTCAGGGCCCGTATCTCGGAAACGGTGCGAGATACGGACTTTTCGTCAGAAAATTTTTTAGCCCCAACTGGGGCTAAGATTCAAATTAGCCAGGACAGTTATAAATAATATGACTTTTAAATTTTTTTTCTACGTCGTACGGTTCCTGAGATATAATGTATTTAGTATTCCAAGATCTCATTTTCTGCGCCGATACTCATTATTTTGCATAAATTATTTGTACTCACTGTCTTTCTCAATGCAGGTTTTGGGGAAAACCAGCCTGTGTGCTTACATTACTGTTACTGTTGCCCTTTCCGCTTGCGTTCCATACCCGTTCACTTACCGTTGACGCCTGCGCCACCATGTGCATTATCCTTGCGTTTCATTTGCGCTAGCTTTCTGTTATTTTTGCCATTTTCTGTCTACAGTACTGTTTATCTTTCTGTTTCACTTTACATCACCATGCCCATTGACATTTCTGTTTGCAGGCACCATGTTACTATGTGACAACACATCACGTGGCAGACCATTCCCGTCTACGCCACCATGTGCGTTACCCTTTCTGTTCTCATTCGTGCTTGTGTTACCATGTGCGCCACTGTTAGCATTTCTGTTTGCGTTGCTGTCCCTGTTAGTATGCCACAAGACATCATGTGGTGGGAGCACGGGCCCAAAGGGCTCCGCACTCCCGCCACCGCATTATGCGGTGGGAGCGCGGGGCCCAGAGGGCACCACGCTCCCGCTGCTGCATTACATTCACTATTTCTTGTTATCATTCTCAAAAAGAAGGGAAATTAGAGGCAAAAAACTCAGTTTAATGCATTAGTTAGAGTTGTTCCACAGCGACAAAAGTGAGGAAATTCGCTGTTAGGGTTGAAAAACCCCCTTGCACCCCCACCACCCCCCAACCGGCATTGGGGTGTGCATTGGGATCATGAGTCCTAACTCTCACCCCATTCTCCTATACTTCTGCTGCTTTACACAGGTTATGGGGTGAGAGTTAGGGCTGATAATCCCAATGCACACCCCAATGCCACCACGTGCGTCATCCTTTGCGTTTTCATTTGCACTTGCGTTTCTGTTACTTTTTTGCCATTTGTGTGTACCGCACTGTTTCTCTTTCTGTTTCACTTTGCTTCACCATGCCCATTGATATTTGCATTTACAGGCACCATGTTACTATGTGACCAGACATCACGTGGCACACCGTTCCCGTCTACGCCACCGTGTGCGTTACCCTTTCTGTTATCATTCGCGCTTGTGTTACCATGTGTGCCACTGTTAGCATTTCTGTTTGCATTGCTGCTCCTGTTACTATGCCACAAGACATCATGTGGCGGTAGTTGAGACCCTTACATTCACTATTTCTCAATATCATTCTCAAAAAGGAAATTAGAGGCAAAAACTCCGTTTAATGCATTAGTTAGGGTTGTTCCACAGCGACAAAAGTGAGGAAATTCGCTGTTAGGGTTGAAAACCCTAACTCCGAATTCATCCCCCCCCCAGCACCACACACACACAGACACACACACACAATCAAGTATGGGGGAGGACCAAGTCAACACAACCAATGACAGACATCCAGCGGCGGGTGACAGAAATAACAAACAATTGTCTAAATGTACTACGAGACATCCCCACCCTCCTGACCAGGTACTGCATGCTCAGTGGAGATCAACAGCAAAACTGAGGCCATGTACACCAAACGTACACATCCCTGATTGCAGCTGCACACAACGTATCACACTTAGTAGTTGCATTGCCTTACCTACCGATGCCCCACACCACACCACAACTGGTACTGTGCCGTTATTCAATATAAATGCTGAAGGTGCATGATGACAGTTGTAGAAAGGTTTTAACACTACTGAGTATACATTAATTAAGAGAAGCACATAAATTAACCACAAGACACTAGCAAGCTCAAGATAAAAGTAGTGATACATTTAGTAGGTGATTTACATAGTAGTACATTTACTGCAATGGTTTACTCAACATAGAGAGGCTGATGTAAACGTATGGAAAAGGATTGCCTGTTCAACGCTGTGAAATTGGTAGTGCCAGTATCACATGCATTCTTATTGATGAAGGTGTATTGCTGATGTACATACATAGACCTTCAGTGTGTTTCAATATTAAAGATGCAGTAAGTATTCTTTGTAAGAAAGATTGTAATTGCATGGATCAGGCCAAGCAACTTCTAAATATCATAGCACTACTGAGCCAACAATGATGTATCTGTATCGGACATGTATATAGGATAGATTTTCCTGTAGGCACTTACTGAGTAGTTTGTACCTGATAAAGACAATCTCATTGCATCTGTGATGACTAACTTATTCAAATAGTAATACATTTGCTATTGTTGCAATGAGTGATCTATGCCACTTATGGACACAGTGTGATTTTTTTAACAGTTGTTTCATACTCAGGCTGTATGCCTACTGTTTGGGTTTTCCACACTTCTGTCACTGATGCTATCAAAGTGATAACTATGTTAATTCTGCTACAACAGGAATCAAGTAGGTATGGTGTAGATATAAACAGAATGCCTTTTAGTATTGATTTAACTCATAATGGGGTAAATGTACTAGGACAGCAGGGGTTATCCTCTATCACTGAGTCTGTCAGTTATAATCACACTAGGGTTTCGATGACTGTAATGATCAAGTTACACTGTTCATCTTCATGAGTTCATATTCACAGCCATTCTCCAGCAACTAGACAGTGTATGGTGTAACTGGGTGGGACACTGTGTTTACAAGCTGCTGCAGTGCCTAGCAGAGAGTATCTACTCATAAAGACAATTAAGCAATAAGGCATGACCAACAGTTATGTTAAATGGTCTGTTAATCACCCTGTAGGGGTTTAATGTTGAATGAGGCATATCCGAGTGCCACATGTCGCTAGACAGTGATAAACTGACCATTAACATAATACTTGGGGCGGCTTATTGCTATCATATAACAGTTTTTTAAACAACATTAAACCATGTTCATCATATGGTTAGGCTCTACATGTATGTTAATAAAACTAAACATAAGGCTGTTACAATGTTTACAGTCAATTAGAAAGCTGCATTTCTCAAACCCTTGTTATAATCAGAGATATTATACCTGTACAACTCCTTGGTTTTGCTTAACTCTATTGCTCAGGTGGCCCACCACAAGTGGTGTGGTGTGGTGTGGGGCATCGGGGTAGGTGAGCCATGCAACTACTAAGTGTGAGTACGTTGTGCAGCTGCAATCAGGGATGTGTACGTTTGGTGTACATGGCCTCAGTTTTGCTGTTGATCTCAACTGAGCATGCAGTACCTGGTCAGGTGGGTGGGGATGTCTCGTAGTACATTTAGACAATTGTTTGTTATTTCTGTCACCTGCTGCTGGATGTCTGTCATTGGTTGTGTTGACTTGGTCCTCCCCCATACTTGAATATGTGTGTGTGTCTGTGTGTGTGTGGTGCTGGGGGGGGGGTGAATTCGGAGTTAGGGTTTTCAATCCTAACAGCGAATTTCCTCACTTTTGTCGCTGTGGAACAACCCTAACTAATGCATTAAACTGAGTTTTTTGCCTCTAATATATATATATATATAGTATATCTATATACAGTATATATATATAGCGAAAGACAGAGAGAGATTCATTGTAAAAACGTTGTTAATGCATCAGTTAGGTTGGTTCACACAAAAGTGTAGAAATTCACAGTTAGCTTTTACCAACCCTACCACTCCTTACGCACCACCCCTTACCTGCACACACCAATACATCAAGGTGCGTTGTCAATATCAACTCTCACCCCATTCCATATGTAAACAACCTGAGGAGGTAAAGTATAGGAAAATGGGGTGAGAGTTAGGCCTGATGACCCCAATGCACACCACAACGCCTGTTGGTGTGTGGAGGCTGGTGTGTGGGGTGGTAGGATTGGTAACCCTAACATCAAATTTCCACACTTTTTCCAGTGTGGAATCAATATTAACTGATTGATTAACAGAAATTTTTGCAATTCATTTGCCATCTTTTTGAGAAAGTGAAATGTTACTCATATGGAATGCATAAGTGGAAGTGAGGGCCCTCTGGGCCCTGCCCTCCCACCCATCCAAAACTATATTTTCAGAATTGCAAAATGATATCCATAGATGAGAGCATGGGTCCTCTGGGCACAGCACTGCCACCCACCCATTTGTGTTCAGACATAGTGCAGGAAGTTCCCTGTGTTCCCAGTTTTGCATAAAGGGATGCATATTTTGGAGCATGAGCCCTCTGGGCCCTATGCTCCAACCCACCATTAGTGTATAGACATAGCACCTGAGGGCCCTGTGCTCCCAGTATTGGAAGATGGTATCCATGGGTGGGAGCATGGGCCCTCTGGGCCCTGCGCTTCACCTGCCTATAACAATAGTGACATAGCGCTGGATGTGTTTTTAGTTTTGCATAATCGTATCCATAGGTGAGAGTGCGGGCCCTCTGGGCCCTGCACTCCCACCCATCAATGACTACATAGGCATAGTGTAGGAAGGCCCAAAGCTCCCAGTTTAGCATGAATAGTAAACATAGTTGGGAGTCCAGGCCCTCTAGGCCCTGCATTCCCACCTACACATAAGTACAGACACATAGCACAGTCCTAGCACTGCAGAAAAAATTATTTGAGGTTCTATTCATGACCTAGCCACCTCCTACACTTAGTGAAAAATCCTTATCTCAAACCTTTTTGAGATATAGGTGCTGAAAGGTGCCATGGCTGCCACAATATAATCCAATGGGGCAATTCGCAACTTCGAAGAACTGTAACTCTGCAAACAGTGTAATTTGTTTCACCAAACCAGCAAAAGGCACATTTGTGTGCAAGGGCTTGCCACCCTGCAAATTTCAACCCAAAACTCCAAACTGTGTAGTGGCAGTGAGGTGACAAAGAAACCATGATTTTGGTGAAAGTACTGTCGCAAATTGTGAAAGTTTCGCAAATTGCGAAAGTACTTTGTGACACTTTCACAAATTTGTATTGTGCTTATATTTGTGACAGCATAAATGGCCCGATCAAGAAAAACATATTTCTGGGTGTTATTTTAAAATTCTGATGCATGGATGCTGTTCTTAGGACCCCATTTAGGTAAACACAACATTTGGTGTTTATCTAGGTGAACTAGTTTTTAAACTGTTATGTTTTTGTCTCCACCACTAACTGAAAACAACATGGTGTCACCACAACAGTACTGAGGGCATTTGTGACAGAAAAGGGTGCTTTTGTGACAGTACCACTTGCTTTCGTGAGGAGCATACAGTATATTCTTTTCCCATATGATATAATGGGAAATTTTAAACTTTAATAACTTTTGAATGGATTAATATTTTTTCACCAAATCTTCAAAAGGCACATCTTTGATAGTCTCCATGTATCCTGAAAATGTCAGACCAGATGGACAAAGCATTCATGCTGTGAAGATGAGCAAAGAATTCACAAAAGGTGTGGATTTTTCACACTTTTCGATGCTCCACAGCTTTGCAACCAAAAATCTGACCGGAAAGAAAATTTCCAGATCCATAGATCTATGGTACGACAATGCGAATGCCACATTTCAACAAATTGGACAAACGGTTGCAAAGTTATTAATTTTGGGTTTAATATAGAAGTGGCCATGCAACCCTAACTATACCTTTACAATCTGGCAGGTATAAGATATAAATATATATATATATATATATATATATATATAAGACAAAGAACCTCTGTGTGCAAACACTGAGGCAAGGGTTACCCAAAGGGCATTTGGCTGGGAAGCCAAGTTTCAGAAAATACAAAATCACACATGTCCTCACATGCAAAGCATCATGGGCTGCATATGCAAATCACCACAGAATGTTTTATATATATATATATATATATATATATATAGAGGCAAAAAACTCTGTTTAATGCATGAGTTAGGGTTGTTCTGGCGACAAAGTGAGAAATTCGCTGTTAGGGTTGAAAACCCCTTGGACCGCCACCCCCAACCGGCATTGGGGTGCGCATTGGGATAGTCGGCCCTAACTCTCACCCCATGACATGTAAAGCAGCAGAAGTATAGGAGAATGGGGTGAGAGTTAGGACCCATGATACCAATCGCACCCCAATGCCAGTTGGGGGTGGGTGGGGGTCCAAGGGGGGTTTTCAACCCTAACAGAGAATTTCCTCACTTTTGTCGCTGTGGAACAACCCTAGCTAATGCATTAAACAGAGTTTTTTGCCTCTAATTTCCCTTCTTTTTGAGAATGATAACGAGAACTAGTGAATGTAATGTAGTGGCGGGAGCGCGGGGCCCCCGCTGCATAATGCGTTGGCGGGAGAGCCGGGCCCTGATGTGTTGTGGCATACTAACAGGGACAGCAACGCAAACAGAAATGCTAACAGTGGCGCACATGGTAACACAAGCACGAATGAGAACAGAAAGGGTAACGCACATGGTGGCGTAGACGGGAATGGTCTGCCACGTGATGTGTTGTCACATAGTAACATGGTGCCTGCAAACAGAAATGTCAATGGGCATGGTGATGTAAAGTGAAACAGTAAGATAAACAGTACTGTAGACAGAAATGGCAAAAAATAACAGAAACGCAAGCGCAAATGAAAACGCAAAGGATAACGCACATGGTGGCGCAGACGTCAATGGTAAGTGAAACCGGTACGGATCCACAAGCGGAAAGGGCAACAGTAACAGTAATGTAAGCGCACAGGCTGGTTTTCCCCAAAACCTGCATTGAGAAAGACAGTGAGTACAAATAATTTATGCAAAATAATGAGTATCGGCGCAGAAAATGAAATCTTGGAATACTAAATACATTATATCTCAGGAACCGTAAGACGTAGAAAAAAATTTAAAAGTCATATTATTTACAACTATCCTGGCTAATTTGGATCTTAGCCCCATTTAGGAGGCTAAGAAATGTTCTGACGAAAAGTCTGTATCTCGCACCGTTTCCAAGATACGGGCCCTGAAAGGCGCGGCGAACGCCGTAATGTTATCCTATGGGAAAAAAAGAAAAGTTCGGAGCGCTATAACTTTGCCTCCCTGTAATGTTTTTTCATCAAACTACTGAAAGGCACATCTGTGGGCTGTTGGCTGTCTTCCCTCCAAATTTCAGGAAAAAAGACCAAACCGTTATTTTGCAGCAGGGCTCCAAATGATTTCTGTTAAGTGTCGGGCGCAGTAATGTTATCCTATGGGAAAAACCGTCAATTTTGGAGTGCCGTAACTTTTCCGCCATGTGATATTTTTTCATCAAGCTACTGAAAGGCACATCTGTGTACTGTTGGCTATCTTCCTCAAATTTCAGGAAAAAGACCAAACCGTTATTTTGCAGCAGGGTGCCAAAGATTCCTGTAATGCTTGGGCGCCGTAATGTTATCCTATGGGAAAACTGTCAACTTTGGAGTGCCATAACTTTGCCGCTATGTAATATTTTTCAATACAACACTGAAAGGCACATCTGTGAGATGTCAGCTGCGTTCCTCAAATTTCAGCCCAAAACTCCCAACGGTTATTTTGCAGCAGTGCCAAAAATTGCTGTCATTTTCCACAGACTAGAAAATTACTGTTGCAATTCAAAGCTTCAGAAAATTTGCGACACTTTTGAGCACGAAAGTAATTTGAAGTACTTTTTCCAGAAATTTGAAAACATATTTCTGGGGTGTTTTACCACAAAATAAAGACATGGCAAGCATCCTCAGGGCCCGACTAGGTGAATACAAAAAATTAGGTTGCTAGAGGGTCCCAAATTTAAATGCCAACCATTTTCTGATCACCAACTGAAACAAAATGGCCGATTTGCAAAAGTAACAGGCCCATTTCGAAGTAAAAAATACATTCTGGAAAGTGTTGAACTTTGTTAACTTTCCCATTGACTTATAATGGAAAACTGTTTTTTGAATAACTTTTGAACCGTTTAATATTTTTCACAGAAATCTTTGAAAGGCACATTGGGGACCCCAGCTGCATGTTCCCGAAGATTTCAGGCCGGTCACGCAAAACCATACGACCGTAGGCCGACCACAGAATTCCAGAAAAGCGAACGCTACAAGACAGATCACACTTAAGAACCCATAGTCAGATATCTGACCAGTACGAAACTTGGCAGATCCCAAGGCCTATGGTTCTTGATCATAAATTCCAAATTTCAGGCAAATCCATCAAGCAGGTTGCAAAGTTATTAAGGTGAAAAGTTTTGGGGTTTAACATAGAAATGGCTCCTCAACCCTAACTATGGTAGCACTACCGTGCTACCATAATATATATATATATATATATATATATATATATATATATATATATATATATATATATATATATATATATATAAATAGAGAGAGAGAGATAGAGAGAGCAATGTATGTATGTGTATATATCTATATCTATCTATATATATATTATAGTGGCACAGTAGTGCCACTATAGTTAGGGTTGAGTATCCCATTTAAGGTTAAATCTGAAATTTGGCAGCTTAATAATTTTGCCACTGTATGATGGATTTCCTGAAATTTGGGATGCATGGTCTGATGCTATAGATCTCTGGACCTGCCAAGTTTCGTTATGGTCAAATGTATGGTTCCGGAGCTACAGAGCGCCAAAGAAATGCACAAATTGCGCATTTTTGTGCATTCTTGGCTTAAGCCTACAGCCCGCACGGTTTGTGTGACCAGTCCGAAACCTTCAGGGAACATGTAGCTGTGGTCGCTGATGTGCCTTTTGAAGACTGCATGAAAAAATATTAAACAGTTCAAAAGTTATTCAAAAAACAAGTTTCTCATTATAGTCAATGGGAAAAGTTAACAAAATATGCAGAAGTGTCGCAAATGCACTTTTTAGTGTCACAAATGACCCTTTTACTTTCGTGATTCAGCCATTTTTTTTCAGTTATTGGTCAGAAAAATGCTTGGCATTTAAATTTGGGACCCTCTAGGGAAACAATTCTTGTGTTCACCTAGTCGAGCCCTGAGGATGCTATCCATGTCTTTTTTGGGGGGTAAAACACCCCAGAAATATGTTTTTTAAATTTTTGTAAAAAGTAGTGTTGCAAAGTACTTTCGTGATTTCATTTGCAAAAGTGTTGTGATTTGCAAAAGTACTTTACTACACTATGGCCAAAACAATATGGAATCTTTGCTACTCCATTGCAAAAGAACGGTTTGGTCTTTTGGGCTGAAATTTGGAGGGAAGAAAGCCAAGATCCCATTGATGTGCCTTTTTGTGGATTCATAACAAAATATTAGAGGGCTGCAAAGTTAAGGCACTCCAAAGTTGACAATTTTTCCCATAGATTAACATTACAGCATCCACTGCACCTTTCGGGGCCCGTATCTTGAAAATGCTTCAAGATGCACCTTTTTGGGAAACAAAAGGGTGTGAGTTTGTGTTACCATTACCGTTAGCATTTCTGCTTGCGTTTCCATAACCGTTTGCATTAGTGTTTCCATTTACATCACCGTGTGCATTACCCTTTGTGTTTGCCCTTGCGTTTGTGTTACCGTTACCCTTTGCATTTCCATTACTGTTTTTGTTTGCATTTACTTTTGCGTCACCGTGTGCATTACCATTTGCATTTGCATACGCTTTTGTGTTTACTTTGGCATCATCGTTGGTGTTACCATAAGCGTTTGCATTTCCAGTTGCTTTACCATGACCATGTGCGTTACCATTTGCATTTGCATACGAGCTTGCATTTGCTTTTCTGTTTGCGTTAGTGTTTCCTTTGGTGTCATCGTTGGTGTTACCATAACCATTTGCATTTCCAATTGTGCTACCATTACTGTTTGCGTGTTCATTACCATTTGCATTTGCATTTCTGTTGGCCTTAGTATTTGTGTTTTCTGTAGAGTTTCCATTGTTGAGTATGTTACTGTTTCCTTCTGCATTGCTGTTGCTGTTACTGTTTGCATTTGTGTTAGCAATTGCATTTTTGTTACCGTTTTCATTACCATTTGCATTTGTGTTTCCATTGCCGTTAGCGTTTGTGTTACCATTTTCATTACCGTTTGCATTTCTGTTGCTGTTAGCGTTTGTGTTACCATTTGCGTTTCCATTTCTGTTTTAATTTATGTTTGCACTTGCGTTTCTCTTACCATTTGCATTATTATTTCCATTTGCATTACTGTGTGCATTACCATTTGCACTTGCATTTGCGTTACCGTTAGCGTTACTATTTTCTTTTACCTCACTCTTTCCATCACCGTTTGCGTTAATGTTACCGTTTGTGTTTTTGTGTTTGCATAGTTCAGTGCAAAACATTGTTTTTGCAATTTTTATGCACTGCTTTTCATGACACATAGCACAGCCAGTGTATGGTTGATTGGCCTGAAGCTTGGCACAGAGAAAGACCTGTGTTCAAGGAACATGCCAGTTTTTGTTTGGTGAAAAAATGTTGTTCCATTTCAGAGTTATTGCCATTTAAATCTGCCCCACTTCACAGTTACTGATTTTTCAGCCACCAGGTCCACCATTTTAGCCCATTTTCAGCTGCAATTTTGGCCATTTTGTGGTGGAAGACATCTTACAGGTGCAGAAACATAAAAACTGAATATCTCTGAAATGGTTTGGTCTTTTCACATGAAATTTGGAGGGTGTTGAGTGGATGTCTTGGGGATGTGAATGATGCTATTTACATGTTGGAAAAATAATTCACTATGGAGATACTGCATGATGCATTTAATGTTTTGTGCATAGCATTCTGTATGGTGCTAGTGGCTTGAAATTTATAGCATAGGTAGCCCTAATGGCACGGAGGTACCTTGCAGTGGTTTGGTGTGTAAAACATTAACAGGTGTGGAATTATGCCACTCCAATGAATGAAAATTCGGTGTTAGTGTTGCCACCCCTTGCACCCACACCCACCCCACCCCCACCAACAGGCATTAGGGTGTGTGTTGGGGTCATCGATCTAACTCTCACCCCATTCCATGTATAAATAAGCTGAGGTGGTGCAGTATAGTAGAATGGGGTGAAAGTTAGGACAGTATACACACCACATGCAGGTGGTAGGAAGGGTGAGCATTGGGTGCAAGGGGTGGCAACCCTAACACTAAATTTCCTCACTTTTGTCACTGTGGAACAACCCTAATTGATGCAGTAAACAGAGTGTTTTGCCACAAATTTCCCTTCTTTTTGAGATTGTACACTATAAATAGTGAATGGAATGTGGTGGTGGGAGCGCAATTCCCCACCATATGAACTTTTGTCACTTTGCTGTGCAAAAACTGTATGACCGACTGAAATGAAAATTGGTAAATGAAGACATGTACCATATCACAACATGTATAACAAATGTTATCTGAATTTGTTCAACAGTTGCACAGCGTCACGCCGGGAAAACTGTGCAGGAGTGCTGGAAATAACATTTTTCCCACTTCACTGCACAAGAACCATATATCTAATGGAACCAAAAATTGTTAAAAGAAGACATGTACCATAGCACACTGTGTGTCCAGAACTGTGTGCACATCCATTCAACGGTCGCACAGCACAATGAGCAAACAATGTAACATGCACAATTCAACAACTGTAAGTGCCAGCGACCCAAAAATTACCACAGTCAAAGATGTATTAGAAATCTTTGTACATTCCAAATGCCAGGCAAATCAGACACACAGTTCAGAAGTTATTAAAGTGTAATTAACTAAATTTTCATTGGTCAGAGTGGTATAATTCCACACCTGTTAATGTTTTGCACACAAAACCACTGCAAGGTACCTCTGTACCACTAGGGCTACCTATGCTATAAATTTCAAGCCAGTAGCACCATGCAAAATACTATGCACAAAATGTTAACTGTGGCTTTGGCCTACTAGCTCCTTCATCCTACCTTAGTATGAACCTTAGTAACTGTGTCACGCAGTATTTCCACTGTGTATAATTTTTCCAACATGTAAACAGCATTATTTATATCCGCAGGACATCCACTCAACACCTTCCAAATTTCATGTGAAAAGACCAATCTATTCCAGAGATATTTAATTTTTACATTCCTGCACCTTTAAGAAGTCTTACACCACAAAATGGTGAAAATCGCAGCCAAAATGAGCTAAAATGGTGGACCTGTGGCTGAAAAATCTGTAACTGTAAGGGGTGCCAACTTCAAATGGCAATAACTCTGAAACAGAATAACATGTTTTCACCAAACAAAAACTGGCATGTTCCTTGAACACAGATCTTTCTACATGGCAAGGTTCAGATCAATCAACCACACACTGGTTGTGCTATGCATCATGGAAGACAGTGCAGAAAAATAGCAAAAACATAATGCTTTGCACTGCACTGCACAAACTCAAAAACACAAACAGTAATGTTAAAGCAAATGGTGATGGCAACAGTGAGGTAAAAGAAAACAGTAACACTAACGGTAACACAAACGTAAGTGCAAACATTAACACACACAGTGATGCAAACAGAAATGATAACGCAAACGGTAAGAGAAATGCAAGTGCAAATGTAAATGAAAACAGAAATGGTAATGCAAATGGTAACGCAAATGCTAACGGCAACAGAAATGCAAACAGTAACAAAAACGGTAATGAAAATACAAACGGTAACAGAAATGCAAACAGAAACGCAAACGGTGATGCCAGCAGTGACACAGAAGGAAACAGTTATGCACTCGACACTGGAAATGCTACCGATAATGCAAACACTAAGGCCAACACAAACACAAATGGTAACAAACATTCAAACAGTAATGGTAATGCAATTAGAAATGCAAACGGTTACGGTAACACCAACGATGACGCCAAAGGAAACAGCAATGCAAATGGAAACACAAATGCAAGGGCATACTGAAATGCAAATGGTAGCACACACAGTGACACAAAAGTAAATGCAAAAAAAAACAGTAATGGAAATGCAAACGGTAACGGTAATGCAAACGCAAGCGCAAATGCAAATGCAAACGGTAATGCACACGATGACGTAAACGGAACGCTAATGGGAAATGCAAGTGGAAATGCTAATGGTAACAGTAACAAACACACACCCTTTGTTTCCCAAAAGGTGCATTCAGATGCTCATTGAATACAAAGAATGTATGCATAATAATGGCCCTCAGAGCAGAAAATGAGCACTTGGAATGCTAATTTCCTTGTATCTCAGGAACCGTACAACATAGAAAAAAATGTGAAATGTCATATTATTTATGACTTTCCAGGCTAGTTTTGTACTTAGCCCTCTAGTGGGGGGCTAAGCATTCTCCTGACAAAAAGCCCGTTTCTCAAACCATTTTTGAGATACAGGCCCCGGAAGGCACGACGGATGCCGTAATGTTAGCCTATGGGACAAATTGTCAACTTCGGAGTGCCGTAACTTTGCAACCTTCCCATATTTTGTCACCAAACCATGAAAAGGCACATATGTGGGAGCTTGGCTTTCTTCCCTCCAAATTTCAGCCCAAAAGACCAAACTGTTCTTTTGCATCAGGGTGGCAAATATTCCCTCTTGTTTTGGCCATAGTGTCACAAAAAGTACTTTCGCAAATCATAACACTTTCGTAAATGAAATCACGAAAGTGTCGCATATGCAAAAGTACTTTGCAACACTACTTTTTACAAAAAATTTAAAAAACGGTTTTCCGGCGTGTTTTACCCCCCCAAAAAAACATGGCTAGCATCCTCAGGGCTTGACTAGGTGAACACAACAAGAATTGTGTCCATAGAGGATCCCAAATTTAAATGCCAAGCATTTCTGTGACCACTAACTGAAAACAAGATGGCCGATTTGCGACACTACAAGGGTCATTTATGAATGTAAAAAGTGTATTTGCAACACTTTAGCATATTTTGTTAACTTTTCCCATCGACTATAATGGGAAACTTGTTTTTCTGAATAACTTTTGAACCATTCAATATTTTTTCAAGAAATCTTTGAAAGGCACATAAAAGGCCCTGGCTGCATGTTTCCTGAAGGTTTTTGATCAGTCACACAAACCGTGCGACCTGTAGGCATGAGCAAAGAATGTGCAAAAATGTGTAATTTGTGCATTTTTCGGCGTTCTGTAGCTCCATAACCGTATATCCGACCATAACCTATCTTGGCAGGTCCAGAGATCTATGGTGCCAGACCATGCTTGCCTAATTTCAGGCTAATCTGTCATATGATGGCAAAGTTATTATGCTGCCAAATTTCAGATTTAATCTTAAATGGGGTACCCACGCCTAACTACAGTGACACTACCATGCCACTATAATTAATATATATATATATATATATATATATATATATATATGGGATACATGATGGGCATGAGTGTGATATGGAAAATATTTTCACTCCTCTAGAGTGACCTCTGAATACTAACGAGTGGCAAAGCCACAAGTGAGGTTTCAGAGGTCACTGTACAGGACTCAACATATTTCCCATATCACACGAGTGCACATTATATACAGTATCCTATTTATACAATGGGGCCTCATTGTTGCAAAATGGTTTCTGGGGCTGTAATAAGTGGCATTTATTTTAACTCTGCTGATGTCATCAGGATTTATTTAACTGCAGTGAAAATAACTTATTTTATCTCACTGGAATATGTCTCACCCCCATTGTATAAACATATATACAGTCAATTCCACTTGTATGCCATTCGGATATATGCACATTCCAGTTGTGTGCACACATTCATCCGGTCCCGATTTCAATCCTATTTGTTCAGTGTTAAATAAATTGGCTGTGTGCACACAGAGTTTCGGTTGTGTGCTCAATTCTGATAGCAGTTAACTGTAAGTAGCAGCAACAGAGAGGTGTAAATTTAGATGTTAGATGCCTGCCTTTATTAAGCGCTGTGATCCCTGAGCTGTCCTGCCACTACCATTAAGTACTTAGCACCTAATATGCCTCATCTGAGATAACTGAAGGGAGGAGTGGGTTTGAAAAGCTCACAGTAACTGCCCTGACATCAGCCTTGTCAATAGAAATATTCCAACCACTATAAGAATGACAACCGCCAACTTTAAAGAGTAACAGCTAGCAGTAAACTCACAGAGGATATCTGTGCCACTGTGCTAGATTCAGGTGCTGGAGCCGATGAAGATAAGGATGATGAGCCTGAGGTCCTGCCTTCTTCAACAGGAGACGTCTGGACCGTGATGCAGAGAATCTGTGATTACGTGGATCTCTTAGACAAGCACACATAACCGATTTTTATACCATGCCTGGACTTCGTGGTAATGTAAACTTAGAACTTTAAATGATTCAGGGGTTCCAGTTTTCTTTTAACGGCTCAATTCCTGTTGTTTTTTAGCAGCTCAACTGCAGTTGATAGGTGCACAGTTCAGTACCAGATAACACTTTAATTAATGTTGCATATTTATGAATTATGCTGCTTCATTTTTTAACATTTTTACACAAGTACAGCATTTCTAGCATGTTTAACAGTGTATGGAATTGTGTAATAACATTTCTGTATGCTTTTACTGCAACCGAGATTCTGTGCCATATGTAAAATAGCAAATTCGGTTTAGTGCATTTTCGGTTGTGTGCACAACTTTGGCTAGTCCCGACCTTGTGCACACAAGTGGAATTGACTAAGTGTATATATATATATATATATATATATATATATATATATGTGTGTGTATGTATATATATATATATATATATATATATATATATATAACATACACACGCATATATATATATATATATATATATATATATATATATATATATGCCTGGTAGGTATAGGTATAGTAAGGTAAAAGGTACAGTTAGGGTTGTGCTGATACTTCTATGCTAAACCCAAAATACTGCTGACTATTATCACAAAACCTGCAATGCTTGAGGCAAGGTCAACCAGATATATATGTATTATATATATATACTGTATATATATATATATATATATATATACACACACACATATTATATATATGATTGAACTTGCCCCCCCCAAGCATTGCATTTTTTTTCTTGTGATATACATCAGTTTGGCCCCAACCACCACCTACCCCTACCATGAAGCACACATGCTAGTTCCTAACCCTGTCACTGCCCCTCCCCCTTTTTTTCAAGCTGGTGGGGATTCACATGGTACACTCTACCTGGGTTCCCAATTTGAAAAACATATACAGCAATACATATGATGTAATATGCACTGTGACCACACAAGAAGGATTTTTTTTTTACTTGATCATTCTGTTATGTTTGCTGACCTCTGTCCTTAGAATTCAAAGAAATAATTAAATTAAATAATATCATCAACATCATCTTCAAACACCACCAAGGAACCACCCTTATTAGGACACACCTGTTACAGCTCTGCATCATTATCACTTTTAGTTCCTGCCACTCTTCACTGAACTAGTAAGAGAATTTATTGAGGTTGACTTTTAGGAAGGTAAGGTGCTGTACATTTTCAGGTGTAAGCCTTATGTGGCCCTTATACACAACATTTCCAGCTGTGCTAAATATATACTCACTATAACAGAGTGACCTCTGTCAGGAGAAGGTGCCCAGTGATGGGATAGGTGTCCCTGGTCCCCTTGTTCACCTTTTTCCCAAAAGTATAAAATAAAGTGCCAGCAAGCCTTAAACTAAATGAAATATGGAAACTCCCAGTTATGTTACATCATAGCCTATGGAAACTCCCCATTATGTAATGCCACAGCAAATGGGAATTCCCCTGAGAATTATGATGTAATCATAAAGGTTATAAAAGCTTCCACTAGGGACAGAAATGTTAGATAGGGAGTCAGTCTAGAGCTGTCTGTGGAGGACGAAAGACCTCTGGAGAGTGTGGGCTCACACAAACTTGCTAAATAGGCTAAAGGAAACTCCTGGTGATCCTGCTGGGAAAAGCAGTGGTTTTGTTTGTTTGGATGCACTGAATAATCTTCTTTATTTTTCTGTATATATTTTTCTATCAGTTTTAAAGAAAATAAAATAACAAATGCTTTCTAGCATTTTTTATGCACCAAAAATCTTGTCTGCCTGTTCCTGTGTTTGAAATCCCACGTCCTCTGCTACTCTCACAGTAAACACTAGTGGGAGGGCAAATAAGAAGGTTAACAGCAAAGTCAGATAGTGCAGACTAGATGTTCTTCTTTTCCAGCCAGTTCTCAAAAGGGCCATCAGTAACATTAATGAGTGATTCTCATAATCATCCACAATATCAAACCAAGACAAAGAAGGCAGCTTCATGACAGGTAGATCTGGAATATCAGTTTACATAAGTTTTGACCAAAAAGTGTGAGAGTCATCTGTGTGCTTTTCAGAATAACATGCCTTTTTCAAGGGCTGTGAAAGAGGACTTGGTGCAGGGCTACCCAATGTTGATAAAGGGATACATGGTAGTACTAAAAGGAAATTATTGCTGTCACCACCAACAGTTGCATCATTAGATGCAGCGTCCACATTGCATGATTCACTCGCATTGTCAGATTCAGTCCTGTTCTTTTCCTTTGCAATTACTGAAATCAGCAAGTTTTTGTATTCAAGATAAGAGTCACTATGATCTGAAGGAGGGAGCTGCTGTAAATTAAACTGAGGTTCAAGAAAAGTTGAAAGAAGAACATTTTTGTCTGTTGTGATATTGTGAAGTCTTCTGCAATTTTGGAATTGCTGTATCAGTTGGTCTGTGAGGACTACACAAGATGTGTCTCCTTTTTGTTCAAATCCTCTACACAGACTCCTGAGTTCTTTGTGAAATAAATTTATGATGGGAATAACCTGGCTTAGAGTAGCATTATCTTTGCTAATCTGTTAAGTTGCTTCCTCAAAGGGAGTCAAGAGCAATATAATATGCTCCATGAGGCCTCACTGGAATGAATTCGGCACAACACCACCTGTTATGTTGTGCTCCATGGTATATTCATGGACTGCCTTCTTCTGTGCAAGAAGTCTCTCACACATGGAAAACATTGAGTCACATCTTGCCGGAATAGCTTGTTTTAGTTGCTGTATTGGCAAGCAGTTATTTTTTTCTGGAGGTCAGCCAAGATACTATGTGATTTTACAGAGTGACTAAAACGGTTACAGATTTTCTTTGCAGCTCTCACTAGAGTTACCATACTGTTGTCTCTGGAAAGAAAAACTAGTACTAACAGATGTAATGAGTGTGCAAAGCAAGGAATATGAGTAAAACCACAACATTTCAATGCACTAACAATATTAACACCATTGTAGGAAACCACAAATTCAGTATGGAGTCCCAGGGGCTCCAACTATTCAGAAATGTTGTCACACAACTCTTCCAAAATATCTTCAGTGGTGTGATGCTTACCAAACATACTAACGCAAGAAGCTACCATTCTTTGTCTGCCTTCCTGTTCACTGCTGCTTGTGGTGGTGCTTAAAGATGATTGTAACACCCAATGTGCTGTGATGCATATATAATCAGTGGTTTGAGAACTTTTCCACGTCTGTGGTCAGGTGCAAAGAACCACATTCACTGTCTTGAAAAGTCAATTTTATTTTACTTTGCATACTTGCATACATTTTGGCAATAGCCACAGTTGCAGAATATTTACGGCTTGGTATGTTCTAACATGGAGCAAAATATTTTAATAGTGCTCTAAAACCATCATTCTCCACCACAGAAAACAGTCGCAGGTCCTTGGCAATACATTCAGCTGTTAACAGATTCATTTTTAACGTGACTTGATGTGATTTACTTTAGGCAGTTTTTGTTCAAGCATCACAGTAATGGCCAGCTGTTTAGTTAATGTAGGTGGACAAAAACTGCATGATTGCAATAGTGGATATGTAGCTTGTCTAAATACTTTTGCCAGTGAAGTTGAACATGCATTTTTTTTCTGCCCCATCTCTCAGTCTCTTCACCATCACTATTGTCTGTAGGATTATTTTCATCACAGATATTTTTCCCTTGCTCAGGACTGCTGCCCAGCTGAATGGTTGGATGTGCTCTTTACAGATGCCTATTTAGTGATGCTGTCCCAAACTGGCCCCTCAGTTCCCCCTGCTAACTTCCCGATGATAAAAGGTGCATACAGTATCATATTCATTTTTGGGACTTATATGAAAAAAGCTCCACACAACTGAGGGGGGACATTTTGTTTTCATGCCAGGAACTACAGCAATTTTGGTGCCAGTTGTTTTTGACCCTGATTCATGCACACTGTGGCTATCCCCAAAAGAGCTACCTTGATTATTGATTGTTTTTCTACTACTGGCTGTGGCTACTGGTGGTGCTTGCTGTATGTGTTTTTTTTTTCATTTTGGGTGGAGGAACCCAAGTGGCATCCTCTACCTCATCAGTATCACATTCTGATTCATCACTTTTGGAAGAGCATAACTGTGGTACGTTGTGATCGTGATCTTGTTGTTGTATATTTACAACCTCTTCTTTATCAGAGGCATGGCTTTCTGATGAAGGAGCCCAATATGCATGAGTGGCATATCATGGAGTGCCACGTCTAGTGGTACTAGATAGAGCCTTTTCCTTCAACATTGACTTTCTAGGTATAAGTATTCAGACTACCTTTTTTTTCTGTTTTACTTTTATCTGATTTTTCTGGCAATGCTGCTGACAGTGCTGCATTACTTTAATCAGGGGATTCACCAACATTCTTTTCTTTTTCTGGTTGTATTGCTTCATTTTCATCAATTGTATTAAAGATATCTTTAACAGTGAATTTCCCTTTTTTTCTGAAATTGTTTTCAGGTAATATTTTAATTGTTACATGTACCAATTTTAGCCATTCTGCTGTTGTTGGCCACATGCTCTATTTCCATAAAAGACTCTGATTCTGAATCCATTTTTGGGGGTCCAACATAATTGCTTACTTAGTAGTATTAGTTCGGATGCAGAGATGGCCATCAAAGAGCCTGAGATGTGACATTTCCCTCTGAAGATTTATGAGGCACTATATGACCTAGTAGCAGTTCAGGTGCAGAGATGGGCAGCACAGAATCTGAGACATGCCACGCTATCTCACAATACATGAGGCACTATAAGACCTACTGTAGTAGAACGTTAGGCACAGAGATGGGAAACAAAAGAATCTGAGACATGATGCCCTCCCCCTTCAAAAGTTGTATTTATTTATTTATTTGCTGAGAATCAGAATTACAATCCTTTGAGTCATAGACTCCTTTGCAAAGGCTCCTCATCAGTACAAAGAACACACTTTAAACATTTTATACATACATTGGTCATACAGTATTACATTAGACATTTTGTACATTGGTCTCACAGAAAGTGTATTTACATCAGTTGGTTACCACCGCTAGGATATTATAAGACCCTGGGTCATTGTAGTGAGATGAGACAGGTTAGAGATTTGAGGGGTCAATTTACAGAACCCTGAGTCTACGTTTATATGCAGCTAGGTTGTAGGACCTGAGGATGTTGTCAGGAGATAGGCTAGTCATTAGGTATATTCAGCTGAGAGGAATGTTGGTAACAGCCACAGGCTTTTGAGTCAAGAAGGAGGCTCTTGATACCTGTTTTGAATTGGCCAAGAGTAGTGGCCAGGGAGATAGAGGGAGGTAGGTTGTTAAGCCAAAGGGGAGCATGATAATGGAAGGACCTTTGCCCTAGAGAGGTCCTGCAGTGGGGGACTAGTAGAGAGGTGTTTGTAGGGCATCTAGGGGCCCTCCTGTGAGTGGCTGGCTGGATGAGGGGATGTAGGCCCTTGGGTGTAAGATTCATAAGTATTTTTTGGCTTGGAGACAAGTATGGTACTTAAGTCTCCCTTCAAAGGTCAGCAAGCCTGTAGAGTTCACATATATGGGTTAGTCTATCACAGCCTGTAACCAGACTGCAAGCTTTATGAAGAGCTAGGCTAATGCAGTGTAGGGCTGTTTGGTCTGTGGTGCCATAGATTACAGTACCATAGTCGACCAATGAAAGGACTGAGCAGATTACAGCAAGACGTAAGGCCTGGGGAAGTAGGCAGTGCTTATGTCTGTAGAGAATCCCTATCCAGGTATTAACAGAGGAGGAGAGGTGTTTAATGTGTGCATGGTAGGTGAGGGATGTGTCCAAAGTGACACCCAGATATTTAAAGTTTGAGACCTGTTCAATGGGAGGCCCTGTGAGTTTGAGATGGTTAGAGAGGCATTACTACATGGGCTTTGTTGGTCGGCAAAGATCATAGATTTCATTTTGTTGTAGTTTAGAATTAAGCGATAGTCAGTGAACCAGGACTCTAATTCTCTGAAAAAGTCTTGTAGGGCACTTTGGAGTGAGTTAGGATTGGAATGTTTCCAGAAAACTACGGCATCATCTGCATAGAGCAAGAGCTTACTGCTGCAGTACTGAGGGATGGAGTTTAGGAAGAGAGTGAAAAGTAGGGGCCCTAGAATAGACCCTTGAGGGACACCCATTTGGACAGGTCACTTGAAGGAGAGGGTGGAGTTAATTTTGACTTGTTGTGTCCGGCCAGTGAGATAGTCTTTGAACCAGGATATAGCCTCAGTGGTGAAATGGTAGGAGGGGAGAGAGTGGAGAAGAAGTGCATGACTGACAGTGTTGAATGCTTTGGTCAGATCGACATATATTGCTCCAGCTATTGATCCCTGTTCCAGTGTCTTGTGTATGTATGATGTAAATTCGAATAAGGCTGTGGTAGTGTTGTGTCCCTTCCTAAAACCATGTTGTTCATGGCAGAGAAAATTGTATTTGGCCAGGTAATTGGTGAGCTGGTCCGATACAATTTTCTCAAGAGCTTTTGAGAGGGGGGGGGAGGATAGAAATGGGTCAGTAGTTACTAGGGGAAGTGGGGTCCCTAATCTTGAGGATCGGAGTTATAACATCTTTTTTCCAAAGAGATGGGAATTGACCTAGTCATAGCAAGCAGTTTAGTATTTTGGTGAAGTGAGGCAGGGTTTCATCAAGTGTTAGTCTGAGGATTTTGAGGTCAAGGGAGTCACTGCTCTAGCAGGCGTTGTGCAGGGCTGGGAAGAGGTAATTTTTAGATTCTGTACAGGAGATGATTCGCAGCTGGAAGGGAGGTGGGGCTGCTGAGACAGGGGTGTCCAAGGGGCGGCTGGTGGTAGGGTCAAAGAAGTTTTTCAGGAGAATGTGCCTGAGGTCAGAGAAGGTTGTGTTTAGGGCATTGGATATGGTGGTGGGGTCTTGGGAGAGGGCTCCCTTGACTTGAAGCTGGCTGGGGTAGGGGAGATGGTTTTTCCACATAGCTCCTTAATGTTGTTCCAGAAGTTTTTCCCTGAGCCCCAGGTAGTAGAGAGAGCTTGCTTATAGTAGGTAGCCTTAGCTTGCCTGATGGCCCAGGTGCATTTGTTTCTCGACGATCTGTAGAGTTGACTGTCCTGAGGTAGCTGGGAGTCCAGAGCCCTGTGCCAGAGGTTATCTCTGAGGTGCAACTGGTCAAGGAGGGACTGTGAGATCCATGGGGTATCCCTGATTTTTATGACCTGCTTTGAGAAGTGGGCAAAGATGTCACAGGCAGCGTTGAAGGTGGTAATAAAGGAGCTGAGGGCTGCATCTACTGTCTGGGCAGTGTGGATGGGTGACCAGTCGCAGGAAGAAAGGTACCTTTTGAGGCATGAGAGGGCATCTTTTTTGAGGTGCCTTTGGACAGCAGTGTTTGGGTAGCTGGGGGGGATTTTATTAGACCACCAGCAGGAGACAGAGGAGTGGTCACTTATTGCATCAGGGAGCACTTTCACCTTGGAGAGGTGATTAGGAAGGTTAGTAAAGATGAGGTTGATAAGCAAGGAGGACCCTGATCTTGGGTCATGCCCAGGAGGGGACTGAACTACCAGGGTAAGGTCATAAGCTCTGACAGCATCCTTGAAGGTGGCAGATGAGTTGGATAGCCAATTCACATTAAAATCTCCCATAATAATCACTTCACACTTGGGAGGGAGATGGAAGATGCTGGATAGAATAGATTCAAAGACAGGCTTTTGATTTGAAGGGGGGATTCAGACCGATGTTATGTATAGCGGTTTACCGGGGGTGCCGAGGGTGACCTTGATGGTTATAGATTGGGCACCATGGGCAGGCAGGGGCAGGGAGACCGTGAGGGTTTGCAGGGTTGTTTTGGCATAGATGACACAGTCACCTCCCCTTTTGCCTGTCCTGTCAGTTCAGAAAATGGAGTAGTCAGCGAGGGTGACAGAGGCATCAGGGATGTTTTTAGAGAGCCAGGTCTCAGATAAGGCCAGGATGTCATGGTTGTGTTGGGTGATCCAGCCCTGGAGAGGAATGAACTTTCTAGGTAGGCTGCAGATGTTAAGGGTGGCCAGTAGTAGGCCCCCATGCCTGCCCTCCTTAGTATCTCTAGGAGAAGGTGGTCCCAGGTTTGGATGTACCTTCTCTGAGAAAAGAAGGAGGAGGATAACAAGCCAGCGGAGTGCTTTCCGGTGCAATTTGGGTACAGAGTGGTGGAAGTGGGGAGTAGAGGGGAATTTGGTGTTCACGGCTGGTATAGGGAGTGTGCGGATGAGTTGTACTAATAGCGCTGGGGACAAGGCATGATGTGGGCTACATATGGGGTGCCTGCGTGGGAAGAGGGGAAGTAGTTCCAACAAGGTCCAGATTGCAGTGTAGCTTAGACTGGGGGTGTAGTTGCTTCTGAGTGGAACTGATGGGATCGAAATTTGGGGGATCAGAGGGGGGACAGAAATTCTATGGTGGCAATTAGGGGAGCAGACTTGGGGATCCCTTATGTGAGGCATTTTTACTGGGAGAGTAGTTGGGGGGAACAAAAAATCAGTAGTCCGATGGCTTGGATAAGTACCCGAAGGTAGTTCTTCATGTTAAGGTAGGATAATAGGATTGTGATTTCAAAGGCAGTTAAAACAGAGGTGGCCTCTAGTGGTGAGTTAGTATAGGCTGCTGATGGCAAAGTGGGCTGATTGGTTTTATGGTTTTAGACGATCACGTGATGTAGGATATATAACTTGATGTTGACCAAGGGTGGAGGTGGGGGCAGTGGGGCAGCCGTTGCAGAGCGCCAGCTGGGTCAACAGTGCAGACAGCTCCTAGGCAGCGAGCAACCAGTGAAAGAGGCAGTTTGGATCACTCATGGCATACCTGAATTCTCTGTGACTTGATTCGGTGTGGGAGAGGGCAGCTCCTGGCTCCTCACGACCTTGGGTGTCCCAGCTGTGGACGAAGGACAGGAGAAGGGACTGGATTAAATAAGGTAGGAGGCTTGTGGGAGGGCTATCAAAGCTGAGAAAGGCTGCTGTTATTAGCACGAAGCTACAATTAATCCGGAGCACAGGTACAGGTGAATGCGGTTTGCTAGCTTAAATAAAATATTACCAACAGTGCCTGAGCAAATAGATCCACTTTCAGAAAAATTAAATTTAGGATTGCAGTAGCACCAACCGGGTAATTCTCTGGCAGACTGCATACAGTTTTTCGGGGTTTTTTTTGTTTTTTTTTAACAGGGAACTAAGCGCCTAACTTCAGTCTCATAAGGCTGCTGCTGTAACTGGCAAAAATGTCTTAAATGAAGCACATGATGCAACTAAAAGACAAGCCTGTGCTGGGCTAGATAGGCCTGTTAGCAATTACATTGATTTAAAGTCAGGTAGAGTAATATAATAATACTGAAGCAGGTACTTTGCTGCAGTCTTTTTTAAACAAAGATTTGGAGCCAGAATTCTGTTTTAAGTACAGGCAGTCAGTATGGTCCCTGCTTTCAGGTAGATTTTAAGCAGAAACAACAACAACAAAAAACTATCTCCACATGTGTGGAGACATAAAAAGATTAGGTCCTTTAACAGTCTGGGTACAATGTTTAAATAAATAAATAATTCAACAGTGCAGACAGCTCCTAGGCAGCGAGCAACCAGAAAAAGAGGCAGCTTGGGTCCCTCGTGACGTACCTGAATTCTCTGAGACTGCCCATCTCTGTGTATGGCACAGAGATGGGCAACACTGAGTGTAGGGCAGTGTGACCTTTCAGGGCAGCACACATATGGGCAATGCAGAGTTTGAGATGTGACAAACCCCTCTGAAAATATGTGAGGCACTATATGACCTAGTAGTAGTAGTTCAGGCACAAAGATGGGCAACACAGAGTCTGAGACATGACACCCCCGTTTCACAGTCTGTATGGCACTGTGGCACAGAGAATGGGCAACACAGAGTCTAGAGCAGTATGACCATTCAGGGTAACACAGAGATGGGCAACACAGAGTCTGAGACATGACACCCCCCCTTCACAGTCTGTATGGCACTATGGCACAGAGATGGGAAACACAGAGTCTATGGCAGTATGACCATTCAGGGTAACACAGAGATGGGCAACACAGAGTCTGAGACATGACACCCCCCTTTCACTGTCTGTATGGCACTATGGCACAGAGAAGGGGCAGCCAGAGTCTAGGGGAGAATAACCTTTCAGGGCAGCACAGAGATAGGCAACATAGTCTAGTTTCTCTCCCTCTCTCTCTCTCTCTCTCTCTCTCTCTAGATATATATATATATATATACTCTCTCTCTCTCTCTGACAAAACAAAACTGTTTTTTTTATAATTTTACTGTTGAGCGTGTAGTGTCTGCAGTACTCTGCTGCTGTCTACTCTGCTGTTGAATTTGTTGTTCTCTCTCTACTCTCTCTTTCTAATGAAGAAAGTAATCATTTTTTAATGAGGACTTTCAATCCATTGCAATGTCTGCAGCACTCTGCTGTTTCCTGCTATTGAATTCATTGGTCTGTCAATCTCCACTCTCCCTCTCTCCCCCTCCCCCTCTCCCGCTCCCTCTCCCTCTCTAACAACATTTTTTGGGTTGTCTTTTGGAAAATCTTCACACACAAATACACACACATGATTGTCTCTATTAACTGCAAAGCCCCAGATGTGCTCGATACTCAGTTTCCTAGGGAGGTTCTGTGGTGGCTGACACAGAGAATTGACTAGAACATGTTAATCACAGAACAGAGACCCTCATTGGTTGGTTCCTTCAATGTCCCAGGATCATGAGGGTTTCCCATTGCCATGTGACAGTCCAGGGACTTGGGAGTCTTTGGCAGAGATCAAGGGAAAAATCATTTTTGTCTGTACTTTTCTGTGCCCTGCACTGCCTTTTCCATGAAGTACTGGTGCTGAAAATGTTATTCCAGATTGGACTCCACTTCTGAACTGAGCCAACTCAGCAATCCGGGTTGAGCTATGAAAGTCTCAGTTTTTCTGGACAGAGTCAAGTTGGCCCAGTTTGGGGGGGTTAGAACTGCACCAGAGCCAGTTTATCCATCTCTAAATTTAATTACCTTAATTGAAAATTCTGTATCCCATTATTTTATTTATATGATTTGTCTGATTTACCAGGAAGATGGATTGGATCAAAGACCCATTTTCATCCATGACTGGGGAGAGGGGGTAACAAAAGGTATACAATACAGATTTGCAAATTACATAACATCAAATCAATGTAAAATATATTCAAAAATACACAATATTTGCATGAGTACAACTGTAAGTAGATGAACAGATGAACATAAATTAAAAACTTCTCAAGTGTTGTCTAAACAAGCATACACTGATAGTCCATCTAAATGGCTTTTTACAGTCTTTTTTTAAACACAGGTATTTTGGAATGAACATTTATCTACAGTTTAATAAGATCATTTAGTAGTCTGAGGCCATAAAACGTTAGTGAACATTCTGCCACCTTGGTTCTGATCCGACTTCCTTGGTACTGTTTTATTAAAGATATATGCAGTCATTTGTTAACTTTAACTCGTATTAGCCTGTCATTTAAAACTTTGATAGTTTCTAACTTCTAAACCCCATGCAGGAAGGTTAATGCTGAATAATGAGTTCTCTGTTTCGGTGACAAGATTCCAAATTCTGCTATAAGTCACAGTGGTGTTCTTGTTTGTTTTGATTGGTAGTAAACCGAATAATGTTATTAAATGTAACCACATACTGCTGAAGTGTTCAGTTTCATAAATTAAATAAGATAGAACTGTATTCCAGGACTGGAAAGAGCACCTGGTTGCCTCTGGTTAGTTTAACAGACAATCTTAAACTATTCTTGTTCCTATAAAAGTAACCCAACTTGTTAATGTTTTTTAATTACCTTTGTAACGTGCTCATGAAAAGACAGAGGATTATTAAGCATTACTCCTAGATAATTAAAACTAAGTACCTCCTCCAGACCTAGACTGTTCTTCCCTAATATGACCATATTGTTTTCTTCTAGTCTTCGCTTAGTTCCACAGGCCACCGTTTTTGTTTCCTTTGCATTTAACAAGATTGTATTATCCGTAAACCAATTTTGTAATAGGCATAATGAGTTGGTTGCATTTTTGCTTCTAGGTCTGCTCTTGTCCACCCAGTATAATAAAGTACTGTATTATCTGCATACATTATGGTTGAGACTTCCTTGCAGATTTCCAGTAAATCATTAACAAATATTGAGAACAGGAGTGGACCCAGAACTAAACCTTGTGGCACCCCATAATGTGCTATCCTCATGGATGATTTTACAGATACAATTCAGACTAATTGTCTTCTGTTCGATAAGTATTGTCTAAACCAGTCAAGTGTATAATTCCCCACTCCAATGTTTTCAAGCTTATGGATCAGTATCAGGTGATCCACCAGGTTGAAGGCATTGGTCAGGTCCATAAAACAAATTCCTCCAGTGAGCAACCCACGGTCCATTCCACCATATATATTACCTACTATGTAGTATTTATTTATTTTACCAGAAAAAATTTCCATTTAGCAAAACTCATGTTTAGAGGAATATTGTTTCACTGATGCAGCAAGCAATTATGTTTGGAGTGAGTAGAGAGTTGGTTCCTTGCAGCGTTGTGCTTGTGCAACATATGGATTACATGCGAGAGTGACTTGTAGTGAATGTGGCCTTTTGCACTCTTTTCTAGCAAATCATCATCCTTTTGGGGGTAACAGAGGCATATGAACCCTCTTAAATAGGGTTCCACCCCAAAGGTACCTAAGGACCCAGTCATTTGGCTTACAGTGCCTTAAGAATGAAGCCCAGAAGGAGACAGGTGAGCTGCCATAGAAGAGGAGTGAGGATGGGGTGCAAGCAAATGAACATTTGAGGGTCACTTGGGCCTTGCACATTTAAGTTGCACTTGGTGTGAGGGAGTAACCCATGTCTCCCACTGCCCCACCTCACCCCAGACATTGCCTTGCCATTCACTGGTATAGTGTGCAACTATGTATGGACTGATTACAAGTTGTTTGCTTAGAGTGTTGTGCTTATGCAACCCTGAGTAGCTTGTACTGTGCATGGGATTTTGCACTCGCTGCTCTTAGGAAACTGCCACCCTTTTGTGGTACCAGAGGCATGAGCACCCTTTTGAGTAGGGCTTCACCCCTAGAAATGCTGCAGGACACAGTCCATATGTTAATGGCACCTTATGAAAGAAGCCACAAAACAGAACCGAGGCTGTGTAATAGAACTGTCAAAATATTGTCTTCTATTATGGAAAGGGGGGGTGGCCAAAAAGCAAAGTGAAAGAAGTGGTGTCACCATCTAGTTCCTGACCCAGAAAATTTAACTGCAGCCTAGGAATCTAAATAATTTTGATGACCATCAGCATGGAGGAGAGGGGAAAACACTCTGTGAAGGAAACCTCTGGAAAGTCAAGGATTCAGATCACCATCCCTCCAGGCATCAAACAAACTATTAGTGATATAGGCATCAGTCGGGCCTCTAAGTCACTTGTGCATGCTAAGGAAGATGTGAGCTTCTCCTTCTGACAGAAGGTTTGCCACAGAGGAGCTTAAGGCTTACCATCTAGGGGCATGACATAGCCACTCCAAGGATCACTGACGTTTGAATGCCCCAAGGAAAAGGAGAGGATTGGAAACAGCTGCTTCAGACCAGGCAGCCCCCAACTGCTCCTGACAAAGATTATTGATATAAGAAACTGATCCCTTGAGGGTGTTGGGCAGTGCAATATGAAACCAGTGAGGCAAAAGCATACTGATTTTTGAAGAGCAAAGCCATTGAGGACAAAAAATATCAATTGTTGCAGTCTGAAGCCAGATAGCAAAAGCATACTGGGTCCATGATGGGATGAGAGAAGGTGCATGACCAATTTAGGATGACATATGCCCATTGCTGGTAGTGAGGCATTTGTCTGAAGTAGTCTATTCATTTATTTATTAAGTCTAGGATTACAAATACTTCTGAGCCTTGGCTCTTTTACAAAGGTTCCAAGTCAGAGAAATACAAATTATGGGGAACATCAAGACAGACATTACAACAATGTGGACATTGCAAACAGAGTACACATTAATACAATTCAAGGGTAGCATTGTAACAAGGCAGCCAGGGGCATTTGTCAGAGAAAATAGACAACAGATAAGAAGTGCCAGAGTCATAGGGAGAGGGAAGGGGGGGGAGGAATGTAGGAAGGGTGGGGAGAGGGTGAAAAGTGCAGCACTGGGTATACCAACATGTGAGGCTAGAATCCATTGAGGAGGGAAGGGGGGACCACTAGAGCAGGAAGGGAAGTGGAGAAACAAGGTTAAATTGGGCAATCACAGGAGCTGTTGGTAGTGAGATAGTCCCGGAGTCTAGTTGTAAACATACCAATTGTTGGGGCAGAGGAGATGGTGGGGCTGAGGTCATTGAACCAGAGTGGTGCTCGATAAGCAAAAGAGCATTGTCCCTGAGAAGTGTGACAGTGGGGGACTATCAATAGCTGTAGCGTGGATCTCCTAAGGCACCATTTGTTATTTCGGTGTTGTAACAGAGTTGAGACCCCAGAAGGTGCAAGGCCAAGGTAAATTTTCTTCACCATGGAGCAGGTGAGAAACTTTATGCGGTTTGATAGTTGGAGCCAGCCGGTCTGAGTGTACAGGTCACATGTGTGGGTGAGACGGTGAGCACCAGTGGTGAGCCGACATGCCTTATTTAAGGCAGTTGAGAGGTGTCTAAGGGTTGTGGTTGTGGCTGAGCCATAAATGATGAGACCATAGTCTATTACAGAGATCACAGAGCTCAGAACTGCAACCTTCAAAGCTTCTGGCATGAGGTGTGGTCTGTGTTTGTAGAGGAGACCAAGCCGTATATCAGCAGCTCTAGCTACATTATCTACATGAAGTCCATAGGAGAGATAAGGGTCAAGCTGTATTCCTAAGTATTTGAAGGATCCCACCTGATCTAGAGTGTTCCCCTGGGTGTTGGAGATAGCCAAGTGGTGTAGCTTGTGTGGGTTATGAGAGCTGCAGAAGAGCATAGATTTGGTTTTCTTGTCATTGAGGACCAGTTTATGATTAAGAAACCATGTCTCTACAGAACTGAAACCAAGTTGAAGATTGTGTTGAACAGTTGCAAGATCTTTGTGAGTGGAGAATACAACAGCATCATCGGCATATAGTATGATCTGCTCAGAGCAGTGCTAAGGGAGGGAGTTTAAGAAAAGGCTAAAAAGGAGGGGGCCCAGTATGGCTCCCTGTGGGACACCCGAGAGAACAGGCAGGGTGTCAGAAAGAGCTTTCGCAATTTTTACTCTCTGCGACCGGTTTTCTAAGTAGCTTTTAAACCAGAGAGAAGAGTCAGGTGATAGCCCGGCATTCAGTAGTTGGTGAATTAGTAGTCCATGGTGTACTGTATCGAAGGCCTTGGAGAGGTCGATGAAAACGGCCCCTGTGAGAAGGCTGTTGTCAAAGGATTTGTGCAAAGCTCCAGTGAACTCAGGAAGGGCTGTGATGGGGCTGTGACCTTTCCAGAAGCCATATTGTTGTGGACAAGGTATATTGTATTTATCCAAGTGGTTGGTAAGTTGATCAGCCACAATGCACTTGCGTGCCTTAGAGAGTGGGGGCAGTATGGAGATAGGGTGATAATTTGAGGGATTCATCTTATCCCCACTTTTATGGATGGGTATCACAGTGGCTGTTTTCCATAGGTCCGGGAATTTTCCACAGCTGAGAGAGAGGTTTAGGATTTTGGTTAATGGATGAATTACCTCATTGAGGGTGAACAACAGAAGCTTAAGGTCCAGGGTGTCACTACTAGATCTAGATTTAGAGAGAGCTGCAGTAATATAGCAGTGAGCTTCATTCAGCCTTACCTCCCTGAAGTAGAAGAGGGGATGGTTAGACTGACAGGCTGAGGTATTTGGGGAGTAGGCACTGTTTTCGAAAAAGTCATGGGGTAGAACAGCACTAAGGTCTGTAAAAGCCTTGTTAAAGATGTTTGCGATCACCTTGGGGTCAAGGGTTGATTATCCATCAACCATTAACATGGCCGGAGAGGTTTTTGGCTGCTTCCCTGTGACATCCTTGACATTTCCCTATGTATTGGTGAGACCGTCTTTGTACTAGGTGGATTTCATTAGCCATATGGCTTTTGTGTAGGCATTTCATGCTTGTTTGTAATTTTGGATGTCCAGTTGTTTGCCAGTTGCCCTGGCAACTGCCCAGAGGTGATCTCTTAGTTTCAACTGTGAGAGAAGAGCCACAGTGTGAACCATGGGTTAGAGAGAGATTTTGTTTTGCACCTTTTAGCTGGGGCAAAGAGGTCGCAGGCTTTATTGAAAATTGAGATCAAGTGATCAAGAGCCAAGTTAACATCTGTTGCTTCATAGATGGGTAGCCAGTCTTGTAGAAGCAGGTATTGTTTGAGATGTGGAAGTTTTCCACGAGGAAGGACTCTGTTAGTGATACTTTTGGGAGGGGGCTTAAGGAATTTGTTAGACCATGCACACATGACTGGGGAGTGGTCACTGAGAGAGTCTGGGAGAACGGTCATACGAGAATTCCTTGTGGGGTGAGTGGTGAGGACCCAATCCAAGAGGGTACTGGTGCCAGTCTTGTAGTTAATCCTAGTAGGGGAGTTTACCATTTGCGTGAGGTTAGCAGCTGAGATGGAGTCTTTATAGGCACTGGCGCTCGATGCTAACCAGTTTATGTTGAAATCCCCTAGTAGAATAAGTTCAGTTTCAGGAGGATGAGAGTTGATAAAGTTTAGGACATCATTGAAGCCATGTTTAGGGTCCCTGGGTGGGATGTATACGGAGACAATAGTCAGGGCTTTATGGTTGGGACCTAGGACGATTTTTATTGTCAGAATCTGGGCCGAGGCAGAAAGTGATGGAGTTGCTACAGGGTGCCAAGACAGGGAGTTTTTGATATAGATTGCACAACCACCACCTTTTTTGGATATCCGGTCCAGCTTGTGGACATTGTAGCCCTGTATTGTTACTGCTGAGTCAGGAACTTTAGGTGTCAGCCAAGTTTTCACCACTGCAAGGATGTCAGGGTTGTGTTGGCATATGAAGGCTTGAAGTACATCCAGCTTTGGTAGTAGGCTGCAGATATTAATGGTTGCAAGGATAAGGGCACCTGGAGTTTGTGTGTGGCCTGAGCTTCTAGGGCCAGGATTGAGATGGACGCTGCCTGAGATGAGAAGGAGGAGGAGGAGTTTTAAGGAGCAGAGTCGCAGCTCTTTGAAAGATAATTTTGATCATTGTTTCTGGGAGTAAAGGTTGCAAGGTTCTAGGTGGTATCCCATATGGACTGCAAGGTGGTACAGTGTAGAGAGGTGGCCCCACTTGTTGACAGTAGTGGTCGGGTTAAGTAACCAGGAATATCCAAACGGTGCACCAAGCACGTCTCGAGTGGAAGTGGAGAGTTCCCTTTGAGTAGCAGGGAAACCAGAGTAGGGTGGGGTGTGGGTGGGGCGGGCTGGCAAGGACCAAGGAGAGAGAAGGGGGGCAGGGCAAGGAGGAGAGGCAAGAGAAAGGCAGAGAGAACCCACATGGCTTACATACTAGATAGAGACAAAGATAGAGATATAGCCCTCTAGTGGTAAGAGGATATAATCTGCTAATGGAAAAGTCAACATTCACTTCTAATATCAACTCAGAACTTAAAATGACTGTAAGGATTTAAAAAATTATTAAACCCTGGCACATAAATTCAACTAGAGACGCAGAGGGAGATACAATAGTTAGAGTTGTGTTCAGCAAGAGATAGTGTGGGCCAGCCACTTGGAAATTAGCTTCCACTGGTACCAAATCCAAAAATCAGGGCTAGTACCTTGCAGTACAGAGGATTTCTGAAAAACTGTTTAGGTTCTAGAAATTGAGGGGTCTGTGGCCTGGTCAAGGCACCCTGGATCCCTTGCAGTATGGAGGATTTCTGAAAAACTGTTTAGGTTCCAGAAATTGAGGGGTCCGTGGCCTGGTCAAGGCACCCTGGATCCCTTGCAGTACAGAGGATTTCTGAAAAACTGTTTAGGTTCCAGAAATTGAGGGGTCCATGGCCTGGTCATGGTAAGGGTAAAGGTGATCCCCAAGTAGAGGACAGGACAGTTGCATGAGCAGGCAGGTGAGATGTAAGGAGCAGCAGACCACAGGCTTAAGGACATCTAGAAGATGGTGCTCATGAGGGGTGAGGCAGGGTGAACACCCACACTGAAGGTCAGCAAAAGCCCAGAACAAAAATTAGAAGATGAAACACAACCACAACCATGGCTGGAGGGATCCATAGGTAGGCAGTACAACCAGCAGCCCAGGCCAAAAGTGAGGGGGCTGCAAGTACCCCACCTAGATAGTCAGAAAGGTATTAGCAACAAGAGAGATCAGCCAGCCTCTGCAAGCACCCTCGGACCAGGCAGGAGGGGGACTCGAGTGAAGCAGCTATGGCAGGATGAGCTTTGCATCAGCAAGGCCACCCCAACCAAAGCACCATCAGAAGTGGAGCAGAGAAGGTGCAACAGAGGCACAAACCCAGAAGCAGATGGGTTGAGAGGTTGCAGTCGAAGTGCAACAGGGCAGAGACCGAGGTAGGGGTACACTGTGTGCCACAATGGAGAGTGCAGAAGCAACCACAGATGCATGGGGTAGGCCAGCAAAGCAGCCAGAGGCAAGCAACAAGGAGGAGGAAGAGGTTAAACAGATGCCCCAGGCAGTGGCTGCACATCAAGGTAAAGAGGATGGAGACGGTGGGCAGGAATAAAAGTTGAGAAACCAGCTGCACCACAATCCATATACTCTTAATTTTATGCTTTATTTATGGTTGCATCCAGCAAAAGATCCCCATTAGAAAGTCCAACATTTTGCCTCTCATGGGTTTCTTCAGGGATGAGGATCTACATGTAAACATATAACAATGTCAGAAATTATAAAATAAATAGTCCATATACATTCAGAAGATCTTATATTGTCTACAATACAGGAAGTCTTTATGGCATCTGTTTCTGCTAGTAGCTGTTGAATTTACCACCCCTGAGCCTCAGTGCATTTCCCCACATCCTGCTGCAAAACACCATGTCAAACATCTCTAACTGTGCAATCTTGTTCATATTCTTCCATACGCAAAATATTGACATCATGTCCCTTCTCAGCCTTGTATTTTGCAGAATAAACATGTTAAGGACCACAAGCATCTCCCCATAGCTTTTGTCCCACATATCACTAATCAATTTGGTGGCTCTGTAGTGCATCCTTTGAACTGCTACAATGTAGTTTTTTTTCAATTTTGCTTTTCATCTCAGTTGCAACTGCAGGTGGATTGTCAGCCCCACCCCGCCTCCCCTGACCGACAACCACCTCTCCCAGGACATAGCTCACCCATGAAATCCCCAAGGATTACTCCCATGCTGGGGTCAGGAGGGGAAGGACCATCCCCCCAAGAGAACACACATCCAGATGTGGGATTGGTATTATGGGTGGTGGTGTGGGCCAGGGGCAGACAGGTGGGTCTTTGCCTTGTTCTCCCTTGTGCATCTGCCATTGTACAGAAGACAGGAGGCACACGTGTCTTGCATCAAACTGTGGCTCCCTGCCTACTGTAACACCCTTAAGCTTGCATCACCACCAACCCTCCACTTAGTGGAGATCAACAGTGGGACAGTAAACCTACCCTCCACAGAAGAGAAGAATGGTCCTTAAGATGCTCAGTCCTCTCCCTCTGATAGATCCCAGTGAGCCGAGTCAATTCCCAAACCCCGTTCACAAGTGTGGTGGCAGGTGTGACATCTAGTGCCTCAACCTGCCACACCACTGGGCTGCCTCAGTGTCCCTATTTTGCACTAAGGATACCAAAACTGCATGCAGTACTCAAGGTGGGGTTTGGCCAGCATCTTGTAAAGTGGCAGGATTACTTCCCATGTTCTGCTAGTCACAATCATTTTGTTGTACCTCATTAATCTGCTGACCCTTTTAACAGCATCCATGCACTGATAGTCTTGCTTCAGCCCCTTGTCTATTATAACACCAAGATCTTTTTCCTGTTTGATTGCATCAAAAGGAATCACACAGAGTGAGAAGGATCTTTGTTTTTCATCCCCAATTGTAGAACCATGCATTTGGCTGCACTGCATCTGAGGCTCCAGGAGTCAGACCAACCTCCATACTTGTTCATCTCCTACTGACGTTTGTCCCCATCCAAAAGGGTGTCCACCACCCTGGACAGCTTAGTGTCATTTACTAACTTAAGAAGCTTGCAGGAGACCCCAGGCTTCATTTTGCTGAGGAGTATTTTGAAGAGTACTGGCCTTAGTACCTATCCTTGAGGGACAACGTTGAGTACTCACTCAGAATAATTCCCATCCTCCATATTCCACTACTTCTCAGACCCAAGCTAGTTAGCAGTCCACCTTTTGAATGTCTTATGTATACTGCATTCATGTGATTCCCTGCTCCATCAATGCCACCTCCAAAAGGCCACCAATAGGTGTCAATTCAAGGGAGGCACTTCATCCCACCCCTTCCAGGAGGAGAACATCCACAGGCCAGTGTCAGACTTCATTCCTGACATCCCAGGCTCAGGAAAGGAACCCAGGTCATCAGCATGACACAGTCATTCCCCAGTCAGTGACATGGTGCCAGTCTTGAGCAACTTCTTCAATGAACACTGCATGTCCTCTGCATTATCAGCCCAAGAAGTCACTCCAGACTCTTGGCCAACAGGTACTTTATCATAGAAAGGTCTGCTTTTCTAGAGTAACTAATTCTGGAGGTTGAGATCTGGCTAGTTGTTTGCTTCAAAATGAAGAAGGTGACCTAATTTTGGTCACTGCCTCTCTCTGGATCCTTGATGTTTACACAGGAGATAACCCTAAACTCATTGTTAAGAAAAGGTAATGGGTGGTCACAAACCTAGTACCTTGTTGAATATGCAGCCATAGGAAGCACTGCTTGACTGTGGACAGGACTTTAGTCTTAGCCCTGCAGTTCATCCTCTTAAGACTCCAGCCTATGCCTTGGAGATTGAAGTTCCACAGTATCACCACTGCATCCAAATTGGAGGTCCTCATAATTTCCCTCTACCTAATCAGCACCATGCTCCACAGAGCTGTTTGGGGGCCCTCTAGCACACACCCAGGATGACTGTTTGTCCTCCTTTTTCACTAGATCAACAAAGATGGATGCTGTGACACTTTTCTCCCAATGTACTCCTTGAACTCCACAGCAACTCCTTCCCTTATAAAGAAAGCCAACCCACTCTCTCCTTATCAGAACTATCCTCTTAAAATAGTCTGTATCCCTGTATCCTGCTGTCCCATAAATCTTCTCCCCAGAAGTCTTGATGAGGGCCACTAAGTCCAGGCCTTTGAGCTACATTAGGTCCTTTACTTTATTTAATTTTACTTTATTTGGTTTACTAGGAAAGTGGACTGGATCAAGGACCCATTTTCAGCCATGCCTGGGGAAGAGGGGCTAACAATAGGTATACAATACATATTTACAAATACAGAAAAATCAAACTTAAAAAAATGTTAAATATACAATGAAATAGATTATATGTATACAAATGAAACTTCAAAAATAAATGTATTGCTTGAAATAGGCACTAATGGAAATGGAGAGGGAATCAGGGGTGGAGGAACAGTGGGAAATATTTAAAACAGGGATTACAAGAGCTACAGAATTATACATTAAGCAGATGAGCAAGGGAAAAGAAAGAGGAGGCCATTATGGTTTTCCATAGGAGGTAGCAGAGAAAGTGAAAGCCAAAATTATCACATTCAGGTAGTACAAAAAGACACAGGTAGAAGGGGATAGGAAGAAGTACCAGGAGAAGCAAAGGGAGGCAGGGAGGTCAGTAAGGGAAGCCAAAGCTCAGACAGAAGAGCACATCGCAAAATCAGTGGATAGAGGGGACAAAACCTTTTACAGGTACATAAGTGAAAAAAGAAGGGCAAAGGGAGGGATAATGAGACTGAAGGGGGAGGATGGGAGCCATGTGGAGGATGACAACAGTAAAGCTGATGTACTGAACAGATATTTCTGCTCAGTCTTTACTGAAGAAGAAGAGTGTAATGGCCCTGAAGGGAGTATGAGGGGTGGGAATGGTGCATAAATGGACACAAGTCCCTTTGCACAGGAAAGGGTCCTAAAGGAACTGGAAGGAATAAGAGTCGATAAAGAAATGGGGTCAGATGGGGTGCACCCCAGGGTCCTAAAGGAACTAAAAGAGGTGGTGGCTGAACCTCTGGCAATTCTGTTTAGCTGATCACTGGAAACAGGAGAGGTGCCCACAGACTGGAGGACAGCAGATGTAGTCCCCTTATACAAAAGTGGGAACAAAGAGGAAGCGGGGAACTACAGACCAGTCAGCCTGACCTCTGTAGTGGAGAAGATCATGGAAGCACTACTGAAGGAGAGATTGGTGGAACATCTGGTTGCCAACAGACTACAGGACCCAAGGCAGCATGGTTTCACTGGGGGGAGGTCATGCCAGACCAACCTCACTGAATTATTTGACTGGGTGACAAGGGAGGTGGATAAGGGGAGGGCAGGGGACATGGCCTATCTGGACTTCAGCAAGACCTTTGTCACTGTGCCACATAGAAGGCTACTAAAGAAACTGGGGAATATGGGAGTGGGCAGGACTGTAGTGTGGTGGGTGGGTAATTGGCTGGGTGGCAGGATATGGAAGGTAGTGGTAAACGGTTGTCACTCTACAGAGGGAAGAGTGACTAGTGGGATACCACAGGGATCAGTGCTGGGACCGGTCCAATTCAACGTCTTCATCAGTGACATTGCACAGGACCTAGAAGGCAGAATTTCCCTGTTCGCTGATTACACAAAGCTCTGTAACAGAGTGGACACGCCAAAGGGTATAGACAGAATAAGGAAGGACCTGCAGAAGCTTAAAGAATGGTCAAGGGTTTGGCAGTTGAAATTCAATGCAAAGAAGTGCAAGATAATGCATATGGGGCACAAAAATTCTGGAACAGCATATCAGCTAGGGGGTGAGGATATAGCATATACCAAGCAGGAAAGGGACCTTAAGGTTATCATCTCTGATGACCTCAAGGTAGAGAAACAGTGTGACAAGGCAGCGAGTAAAGCAAATAGGATTGTGGGATGCATATGCTTGGGCATCACCAGCAGAAAAAGGGAGGTCAGAATTCCACTATAATAGACACTAGTGAGGTCCCACCTGGAGTACAGTGTGCAGTTCTGGAGACCTTACCTACACAAGGACATAGGGTAGAGGAGGTTCAGAGGATGGCAACAAAGATGGAGCAGGGATTGCATCACAAGTCTTATGAGGACAAGCTGAAGGACTTGAATGTGTACTCCTTGGAGGAGAGGAGGGACAGGGGATATGATAGAGGCTTACAAGTGCCTTACAGGGAGGAACAGGGTGCAAGAATGCACAATTTTCCAGTGAAAACAATGTTCCAGGACTAGAGGGACTGTGATGAAGTTGGAAGGAGGGCGATTCAGATGAAACATGAGGAAGAATTTCTTCACAGATAGGGTGGTGGACAAGTGGAACACCCTGCCAGAGGAAGTGGTGGGGGCTGAAACAATCTCAGGATTTAAGAATGCATGGGATGGAGATAAGGGAATTCTGGAGGTCAGGGGTAAGGGGCAGCAGACTTCTAGAAAAACTTATAGGGAACTTACAAGCACAAATGGGCAGAGTGGGTGGGCCATAGGCCCTTACATGCCAGCAGTATCGATGTATAAAACATATATACAGTAATAAATGGATAGGCATTGTACAAGTGATATAAATTGATCAAGAATTATCATAACAGCAACTTACAGATATGGTATGTGTTTCAATAGCTTTTCACACTATTTTTAAATGCATGTTTCTTTGAATAGACACAATTTCTCATTTTTGGAAAATCATTCAGCAGTTTGGGACCATAAAATGTAAGTGAAAATTCTGCAACCTTTGCCTTTGTCCTAGTTTCTTGATATTATTTTATGGTTGAAGTGCACACTCATTTTGTTGTTTTTACCTGCAAAAACCTGTCATTTAACACTCAGAGTTTCTAAGTTTGCAGTTCTATACTGTACAGAACCATTAATATCGCATTCAGAATTCTCTGTTTAGATGGCAATAATCCAAAATTTTGATACAAATTACAATGGTGTTCCTGTTTTTTGAAATTAGTAGCTGACCTAGTTTTGTTGTTAAATGTAAACACATATCTCTGGAACAGCACATGCAGTAAATTCAACACAGTATTGAACTGTATTCCAAAGCTGGCAATAACTGATTTGCTCTTATTCTTTTCACCTGTACAGTCAAACAGTTTTTGTTTCTGTATAAGTAAACTAATTAATTGTTAATTTTATTGGTCACCATTGTAATGTGCTCATTTAGAGACAATGTGTTATTCAGCAATTCTGCCAAGTGGTTAAAAATGAGTGCCCCTTTTAACCACAGACCATTCTTTATTGTGTTGGCCATGTTGTTTCCCTCAGGTCTTTATTTAGTCCCAAATATCATGTTTTTTTGTTGTTGTTTTTTTTTTCCACTTAACAGTATTTTATTTTCCACAGACCAGTCTTGTAAAGCAAGATACACTGACTGCATTTTCATCTCCAAGTCTGCTCCTGTTTCCCAGTGCAATAGAGCACTGTATGATCTGCATACATAGATTCACAGATTAATTGACATGTGACAGCAGAAAAGGACCTTCCTGGCCCATCAAGCCTGCCCATTCCTCCCCTCTACTTGTCCCCCATCCAAGATTCCCCCTTCCTCCCATTGACAACCCTTTGTGTTTGTCCCAGGCCTTCTTGACCCCCCACTGTACTGGACCTCACCAACTCTTCCAGCAGACCATTCCAGGGATCAGCCACTCTCTCCATGAAGTAATACTTCCTTACGTATTCCCTAAACCCTCCCCCTCCACCTTCAGTCCATGCCCCCTAGTTCTTGTATCTACTTTCCCTGAAAATAAGCTCTACCCCACTTTATTGATTCCCTTCACATACCTGAAACTTTCGATCATGTCCCTTCTCTCCCTTCTTGTCTCCAGAGGATAAAAATCCAGCTCCTTCAGCCTCTCCTCATACGTCTTCCTATTTAGCCCCTGCACCATTTTAGTAGCCCTTCTCTGCACCCTTTTCATGCCATCTATGTCTTTTCATATATGGGGCCTCAGAACTGTACTCCATACTCCAGGTGTGGCCTCACCATGGAACTGTAGAGTGGCATCAGCATCTCTCTCTCCTTCTGCTGGTTATCCCTCTCCCTAGGCAGGCCAGCATCCTGTTAGCTTTGCCCATTGCCTTGCTGCACTGGGTCCCCACCCTAAAGTCGTCAGTGATTATTACTCCTAGATCCTTCTCCTGCCTGGTTACAGCCATTATCCCCTCCCCCCCCCCAGTGTGTGTGGTATTTGGATTCCTCCTCCCTATATGCATCACTGTGTATTTCCCGGCACTGAATTTCAGTTGCAATGTTTCAGCCCACTATTCCAGTAACCTTAGATCATTCTTCATTGCTTCCACCCCCTCCGGGTGTCCACCCTGTTGCTGAGTTTTGTGTCATCTGTGAAAAGGCAGACCTTCTCCTGAAGCCCCACTGCTATGTCGCTCATGCAGATATTAAACAGAATGGGCCCCAACACCAACCCCTGGGGGACCCCATTCGTCACCCCTGCCTCTCCAAAGTGCATCCCATTGACCACCACCCTTTGGCTTCTACCCATCAACCAGCTCTCCACCCATCTTGTTATTTTCTGCCCCACCCCTTGACTCCCCAACTTATTAACCAGTCTTCTGTGGGGCTGTATGTCGAAGGCCTTCC
Source organism: Neoceratodus forsteri (assembly GCA_016271365.2). Taxonomy (NCBI): domain Eukaryota; kingdom Metazoa; phylum Chordata; order Ceratodontiformes; family Ceratodontidae; genus Neoceratodus; species Neoceratodus forsteri. Next base: position 308,645,042 of record CM028134.1, on the reverse strand, counting down.
CGAAGTCCAGGTAGGCCATGTCCATTGTCCCACCTGATCAACCACTCTCATCACCGCATCGAAGAATTCGATCAGGTTCGTCTGACATGACTGTCCCCAAGTGAAGCCATGCTACCGAATGCCTTGCAGCACCCCTCTTCCAAATAGCTTACCACCCTTTGTTTCAATATTGCCTCCATTACTTTATCTACCACCGATGTGAGACTGACCGGGCGATAATTGTCTGCCTCCTCCCTGCTGCCACTTTTATGAAGTGGCACCATGTCTGCCTTCTTCCAGTCCTCCAGTACCCACCCTGCATCCAGGGACAAGTTAAATACCCTGCCAGTGGGTCTGTCAGTACCCTGCCTTAATTCCCTGAGCACCCTAGGGTGTAGCCCATCTGGGCCCATGACCTTGTCTACCCTCACCTTATTTAATTCCTCCCTTACCTCTTCCACACTGATTGGGCTAGGATCCATCCCTCCTCTCCCCCTTCCCTTCTCACTTAGTGCTGGTCCCCACCCTTCCCCTTCTGTCATAAAAACCAAGCTGAAGTATCCATTCAGCACTTCAGCTTTCTCAAAATCCCCTTCCACCTGCAACCCCCTTTAATCCTTACTATCCCCTGCCTTACCATCCTCCTTTCCCCTATATACCAAAAGAACGTCTTGTCCTCCCATTTGGCCTGCCTTGCAATTCTCTCCTCTGTTTCTGCTTTAGCCTTCTTAATCTTCTGTCCTTCCACCCTCAGTTTCTCCTTGTATGTGTTCCTATCCTCTTTCCTCTGTGTCCTCTTATATTCCCTAAAAGCCCTTTTCTTCTCCGCATTGCCTCCCTCACTTCCCTGTTCAGCCACAGTGGCCTCCTCCTTCTTTGTTCTTCCTCACCCTCCTTACACATCCCTCTGTCACTTTAAGGTGCCCCCCTTGATCTTTTTCCATAGATCCTCTGCCTCTCCTGCCATCACCTCCCACTCCCTCACTTCTTCCCAGAATATCTCCTCCATCCTGGGAAAATCTGCCCTCCTGAAGTCTAGAACCTTCATGGTGGTTTGACTAGCCTCGTATCCTGCTCTGACCTTGAAGCCCACTGTGCTGCAGTCACTTTCTCCCAGCCTGATCCCCACCCCCACTCCCTCCTTGCTATCTCCATTGGTTAGGACCACATCAAGTGTGTTTTCCTCCCTTGTGTGTTCCCTGACCAACTGTAGCAGGAAGGCACCCTGTGGTGTCCCTCGGATCTCCCCACTCCTAGCCAACCTTGCTGATGGGATATCCCAGTCTATATCTGGGAGATTTAGGTCTCCCACCAGTAGAATCTCCCCCTTCAGAGCCATTCTATGAACCTCCCACAGAATCTGAATGCCCATTTCCTCACTCTGTGTAGGGGGTACATATACCACCTTTAGTCTTAATGCTGTCCCAGCCTTCCTCTCCAGCTTTCCACTTCTCCCTGCCCTTACATCCCTTCCATGACCTTGATTCCCTCCCAAATGTATGGCACAACTCCTCCCCCTTCCTACCAATCCTAGCCCTCCTGAATAACTTGTACCCCAGGACCTCTACTTCCCAGTCTTGGTGCTTGGACCACCAGGTCTCTGTTATGGCTACAATATATAATCCCGCCCCCTCCATTAATGTTTCTAAATCTACCATCTTATTCCCCAGGCTTCTGGCATTTGTCGAAAGTCCCTTCCACCAATTTCCCTCCCCATCTCCCCTACCTTAAGCATGCTTTTGCTTAATGTTCCTTTACTTCCGGGGGGGGGGGGTTAATGCCCCCGACACTCCTGTCTTTTGGCGTGTCATTTGGTGTGTCATTTTCCCCATCCCCCAATTTAGTTTAAATCATATGTTTGTTGTATGAATTCCTTCAGTTTGATTTTCAGTACTGCCTTCCCCTTCCTGTTTAAGTGCAGTCTGTCCTGGGCATATAGGCTTTCATCCTTCCATCTTGTCCCCCAGTCCCCCACTAACCCATACCCCCTCTGCCTGCACTGTCCCTCTAGCCACTGGTTGAACTCACTGATCCTTTATTTCCTTTCAGTGCTCACTTTAGGCACAGGCAACACCTCTGAAAATACTATAGATCAGAAGCACAGGTTGCTACAAAACTTAGCAAGTGCTGTGAATCTCACCTGTACTTCCAACAGGCTATTCCTATCCAAACCATTTGTCCCCAGGTGGAAAATCAGGTGATTTTGACATCCTGTGGTTTTCCCCGTAATGGAATATAATGAATTACATCTGGTGCTGTCATACAAGGCAAGCACTCCACCCAAACCGCACTACCCCTGCCCCCCATTTAATTCCTCTTAAAATCAAGTCCACAATGAGTAGGATCCTGTTCCCATTTAGCTTTTGCTTATTATTTATTTCACTTTCCTTTCTCCTAGTTCTACGCATCTCTTTTGCCTCCCTTTCTCTTTCACTCTTTTGATTCCTTTCTCACCCTGAGACCTGGCACCCTCCTGACTTACTCCCTTCTTGTTCCCTTGTTCTCCCCACTGTTGTTACCTGCTTCTCTATGTCCCCTTGCCTCTCTCACATCGATCACATCCCCCCCTTTTGTTGGTCTTTTGTCAGTGCTCCCTCAGAGTTTCTCTTTGAGTTGGTAACCCTATCATTTTATCACCTCTGTTTTGCCTTCTAGGCACTTGCTAACTTGAGCCTTTTTCCCTCCCAGCTTCTTTTAAGCTTCTTCCTCTCCCCTATCCTCCTTTACGCTGCCTCTCTCCTCCTCCCGCAAACTCAGAATCCCTTCCATGCTCAGTTCTATCCCTTCCCCTGTTACCACAGTCCCTCCCATGTTTCCAGCTCTCTCTTCCCTTCTGTTTACCCCCTTTTCCTGGGCCCTACCTGTTGCACCACCTGGTCCTATTAGCACTCCCTCCCCAAGTCTGCCTGCTAGAGGAGTGTACCTGTTGGACACTGTAATACCCTTCCCATCTTGTGGTTCCCTTCTCCCTAATGCTGAGTTATACGGCTTTCCTTGTGCCTCCTTCCCCTAGTGTTTACTTCTTGCCAGGCATATCTCCCCTCCCCTCACCTCCTGATCTTGGACCCTTTCCTCCCTGACCCCCCTTCTCCTGCCCCATATCTCCATGTCCCCAGCTGGTTCCTTTGCACTGTCTTTCTTTCGTGCAGCCCCACATCCCCCTATTTTGTTGCAGTCCTTTGGTAAATTGTTTATAAATGCTGAAAATAGGAGCAGCTTAGAACCGAGCCCTGTGGAACCCCTGTGGATAGTACCCTCGTGGAGGATCTAGCAGATCCAATTTTAATCAGCTGTATATTTCTCAAGTACTGCCTAAATCAATCAAGGGTATAGTCCCCCACACCCATGTTTTCAAACTTTCAGATCAATATGGAGTGGTTCACCAGGTCGTAGGCCTTGGTCAGATCAAGAAATATTCCACCAATGAGTAGACCGTGATCGATACCATCATATATGTTGCTAGTCAACCTGACCAAGGCCGTCAACGTGTTGTACCCTTCCTTGAAACCATACTGATCCTGATATAAAAGTAGATTTTTTTCTAGATGTTCTGATAATTGATCTGACACCACTTTCTCTAATAATTTTGCCAGTACATGTAACACAGAAATTGATCTGTAATTTTAAACTATTTGTTTATCTCCTGCCTTATATATAGGTGTTATAATTGCTGTTTTCCACTGATCTGGTGTACAATTTATGCATAAGGATAAATTAAAAAGATAAGAGGGGTACACAAAGTTAGAACTGCAGGGAATAGGACACAAAATAAAATACATAAAAATCACGATATTTCAACACCAAAAAATAAAAAGTACACAGAATGCCAACTCCTAGTCTCTAACCCAGGTTGCCAAACACAAAGATGGTGACATTAGCCACCACACCAGATGGCCAGCTGCCAGCCGACTGACAAAAAAAACCTACAAATCCTATACCAACTTTACTCACACAGAACATGCTTAAACACAATGCACTTTTAATAGCACATTGCTATCAACCGCACATCACCATATCTCCTTTCGCTATTTTGATATCGCTCAAAAGTACATCACTCAAAAGCACTCGCTATCTTAATGGGTTTCTGTTGTATGCCACCTTGCCCTCTTCCCTTCAGCCCAACTGATATTTTAGCCAGATTCTTTTTTCCCATGACCATTTACCACTAGGACTGCTCATTGCTGGCTCTCATGTTGTCTGATTCATAAGGCTGTGAACCCCACCTACTAGTTAACACCTTTGTTAAAATTGTTTCCCTCAACACAATAGCCCTGGCTACAAGCAACCAGTGTCAGCTGGAGACCAATCTCTGGCTAATTTACATACATACACAAACTGACTGCCCTTAACATTCATGAGACCTTAAATTTAAAAAGAATCATCTGACCCTTTAAATTATATTAGACCCCCTTTGCTGGTCTGGTAGCACAGTGGTAGAGCTGCTGCCTGCTACACAAGTGGCCTTTGTTTGGGAATGGACCTGTACCACTCAGTCTGAGATTGAGAATCTCTTGGACAGCTCTCCTTCCTTAGGAATTGGTGTGCATGCATTCTGCTGGTCAGTTGCCACCTGGGGGAATATAAGTGGCAGTGAAATGAGGCCATATGGGGAAAGTGACCCCACACACAGATGCTGGTAGTATCTCAGCAGAGGCAGAGCATGGGCATGATATCATTTCACATGTGTGGGCCTGGTGAGAAAATGAAGGAAAACATCTCTGATCGCCGATGGATGATTGCCTGCTCCCCCGGATGCCCCACACCAGTAATGGGGCAGCTTCAACTAAGCTCCTGTAGCAAAGGACACCAGACAGAAGGTAAAACCCAGAGATGTCGGTGATCGGGCAGATGAAATGGTCCAGATGGTTGTAGGTTCAAGCAAAACATGGAAGATATAGTTCATTGAAAACAATTAGATATCCTTCTACCCCTGAATGAACATCCTAAGGTTTAATATCCCCTCACATTCAACCCCAGCCCCTTGTTTTGGTCCAATTTAAGCTTCCCCTCCACAAACTACATATCTGTCCCTCCACTTATTGCACTGTTTTGCAGTTGGGTGAGTTACTTACAATCTGTTCTTTGCAGAAAAGTTTAAAGAATATACACTGATTGACACTGAACACCTCTTACATGGTCCACAAGCTGAACCCAGTCCACTAAGGGAACTCCCCCATTAACAATGATGGCTGGCTGAGGATGGCTTTTCTGCTACCTTGGTGGAAATGTTGAGGGGAGGACCTAGGCTTTGAGAACCATAACTGCAGGGAATGTTTAACTGTAAGTTTTCATGTCACTTTACCACACTGTGTTTTCTCAATGTGTAAGGTTCATGAGATCCCTCTCACCTTCACTTCTTGACACCATTCGTGCTTGACAGATAGGAAAAGCACATAACACACTCAGAGCTTTGTATGCTAAAATAGTCATGCTGCACATTTATTCAATGTTCAGCTGCATCTTCCAATCAGACCTGGAATAATGGATACTCAGACTTGAACCTTGGTAGTGGGTTCCATGTGATAACGGCGACCACGTAATAGCGATCACTGTTTGGGTGAGTCTACATTACTGAAAATTAATTTCGGCAATGTAGACTCATGGCAAAGAGCAAGACTGTGCCCAAGATGTAGGTGTTCTGCCACCCCGACCCCCCCCCCACTAAAAGATTCTCAGTTCCAGGGAGGTGCATGTCAGGGGGGTGCAAAAGTAAAAAAAAAAGACCGGGCGCAAAATCTAGCTCACCCAGAACTGAACCCAGCACCCTTCCAACCCCAGCCTGCCACCAACCCACCATGCGACACGGCCAGCTCTGCAGTCCACTGCCATACTACACCCCACAAACTCTCCCTCCCCTTCTGCCCATTGTAATGCATGGTCCCTCCTTGCCCCGCTCATGTGTATACATAGTGACGTCCTGTCGCTATAGTCACCGAACCCCCTATCTGGTCACCCTCCCTGCCAGGTATCCCTGTGCAAAAATGCCATGATTGAGTCACCCTTTTTGAAAGCACTCAATCGAGGTTGCCTTGTACACGGAATAACATGATAGTGTCTAAGAGTAGAGCACAGTTGTAGTGAGCACATAAATGAAAGCAACGGTGATTTAATACATCAGTTTATAAATGGGTGTATTGTTGAACTTTTCTGTGAGTCTGCACAGTTCTTTGATACCCAGTCAAATTCATGATTCAAACATCCATTGCACACAATTTCAGAAAATACCTATATGGAAACCATAAATCCTCTCCTCATAAGAAGTCTCTTTTTTTTTTGGCCCTGCCTTCCTCTTCTCATTCTGGGCTGAGGCTCAGCTCCTGCCCAACGTGCCACCCCACCTTGCCCAGGCTTACTTCCCTGGGCAGGGCCACCAGGCGGTCACCCCCTAAAGTCAATGGTATTTTGCCCTGGCTTCCCCCCCCCCGGGCGGGGCCATGGAAGCAACACCCTCCCCCGGCTGACACTGGTGGCAGTGGGAATAGCAGCTGGGTATGACTTCATATAAGAGGAGGGCTGGATTTTGAAATTCTGAGTTTTCCCCCAGAGGCAGGATGTGCAATGACATACAGCAACTGTCCTGCCTCAAACACATTTTGGCGCCAGTCATTGTCGGTCCCCCGGCCTTTGCCAGGGGCCACTAACATGATGGACACTCACCCCCTTCCCTTCAGAGAAGGAGAGACACTCCTTGGGTGCTCAGTCCTTCTCCACCCGGACAGCACTCTGACTCCTTTGTCCATTCCCGAACCCTAGCTGTTGGCGTCACACTCAGGTGCCTTGCTGCTCTGCCAATGGACCAGCCCATGTAGGAAGTGTCTTTGGACACAAGAGGATGTAATCCTAGGAAACCCCCTAACTATTGTGTGTGGACTATCACTGGCATCAGGGGGCCCATGACAGATACATAATCTATGATTTTGTAACAATCGCACAGGAGTGTGGTGTATATATTTATGGAACACACACAAACAGAGGAGAGGAATAAGTAAGTGCCTCAGTTGAGACTTGAACCAAGGCCACCCGGAATACCATTCTGATTGTACTAACCAGCTGCACCACTGAGACAACTGGAACCTGGGCTATCCCCAAGCACATTACTCTTTCTGAAATGCACAACCCAAAGGCAACACAAATATTTACTTTATAACAATCACACAGGAGTGTGGTATGCATATTTATGGAACACATGCAAACAGAGGTGAGAAATATGTAAGTGCCTCAGCTGGGACTTGAACCCAGGCCACTCGGAATACCATTTCCATTGCGCTAACCAGCTGCACCACTGAGACATCTGGAACCTGGGCTGTCCCTGAGCACATTACTGAATGGCAATACAAATATTTGCTTTGTAACAATCACACCAGGGTGGCCTGTGTTCAAGTCCCAGCTGAGGCAATTACTTTATTTCTCACCTCTGTTTGTATGTGTTCCATAAATATGCACACCACACTCCTGTGTGATTGTTACAAAGTAAATATTTGTGTTGCCATTGGGTTGTGCATTTGAGAAAGAATAATGCACTCGGCGACAACCCAGGTTCCAGTTGTCTCAGTGGCGCAGTTGGTTAACGCAATTGGAATGGTATTCTGGGTGGCCTGGGCTCAAGTCCCAACTGAGGCACTTACTTATTTCTCACCTCTGTTTGTATGTGTTCCATAAATATGTACACCACACTCCTGTGTGATTGTTGCAAAGTAAATATTTGTGTTGCCATTGGGTTGTGCATTTAAAAAAAAAAAAGTAATATGCTCAGGGACAGCCCAGGTTCCAATTGTCTCAGTGGCACAGCTGGTTAGCATAATCGGAATGGTATTTCAGGTGACCTCGGTTCAAGTTCCAACTGAGGCACTTACTTATTTCTTACCTGTTTATACATACTATATGATGCTGTTATCAAGCATCATTAACTTCCCAGAATCATTTAGAATCATATTCTACGTCTCTAGCAGAAGTCTCAGCTCACGTATTAACATGCTGAAAAAGGCAGTGCACACACCAGACATGGCAAACATAACAATATTTATTGGTGCCAAAAATGGAATGCTAGTCAGAAACCCCTGCATTTCTTCACCAGCAGAAGCCACATATTGTGGCAATACATAGGTGCTCCTGACCTGCCTTCCATTTTTGGCACCCATAAATTTTGTCATTTTTGACATTTCTGGTGTGTGAGCTGCTTTTTTTCTGCTTGTTAGTACTACCTCAAAGAAGCAGCCTTAGGAGACAGGTATGCTTTCCCTTTCTTCAGTCTCTCAATTCACGTAATTAGATGGCAAACAATCATCTCTTACCTAGATGTTGCCCCAGTTCTTCCCCTCAGGGATGCACAGATTGTGTAGGTTTCCTAACGCCATTGCTGTATGAACATATAGTCATAGCAACATAAAAAAAGACAATTAAAAAGTCTTAAAGCACATTACAAGCAGTACAAAATGGCCCAGTAATTCATTTAGGAGTTGTTGTCTAATCAGATTAACATAATGTGCAAACACAGCATTCTGTCTCATTAAGGGACCATTTAGATAAAACATTTTGAATGGCAATATTCTCTGTTGTAGACCCTGAGGTATAGATAGGAACTACTCATATTATTCTTACCTCATTCAGCAGTAGACAATGTAGTTTGTAATGTATAATATAATCTCTGGTTTTATTATCACAAATTTAAAGTCTATTTTCTTTAGGAATTTTTAACAGCTTTCTTAATTATAGCATATGGGGAATAGTTTTAATACCCAAAATCAGTGAAAGCTCGTCATAGTCCTATATCACCCAACTCTGTAAATACACTTCCAGTTTTACATCCATTCTAATTTGCTTGAAAAATGGTAAAGACTTTGTTTTATATACTTAAACATCGCAAGGTAGTTTGAATATCTATATCTGATCATCTCATTTTGATGTCTTTGTTTTTCAGTTCATTTCTACTGTACTGTAATGATAAAAGAGTTTTATATTCAGTAATGCAATATTATTTACAATGTTAGTGTCTCATGACTGATGTTTACCCAAACTTTCCTGCATTTATATCCTCTCATGCCATGGAATTTTGGGACATCTACCTTCCACCCTGGTAAATAATTTTAGTCTATAATTTAGAGTTGTACTCCTAAGAATGCACAACAAATGATGGTGTTGAACATGTAGATTCGGATTGTCTTCTTATAATATATATGAAATGTCACCTTAAGATTGGGAACCTGATGTTTTGTGGCTTATAAGCCACTTCATCACAAGCAATGGTGGTCACCTGCATCAGTATGTATCACAGAAGTAATTTCTTTATTGTGTTTTTGCTAACAATGGATATTCAAACCCTTCACCAGGTGCATAGTGCCTATTTGTGAATAAATTCAGCACCAGCAATAACTGATAAATCATTTATATCACAATATTTCCTTTATTGTTGTGGATATATGCTAAAAGAATAGATCATCCCTCAAAATCAAAGTATCATGTTGAGTACAGTTAGATAAGCTCAGACTACATTAAATGCCATTGCCCATAGTATTATGCAATTGATAAACAGTGTGCATTATGCTTTTGATCAGTTTGCAATAGCGGCTAGTACAGTAGAATTTGTATTAAACTGTCAGACCAATGAGTTCAGTTGGCATTGTTTTCCAAAGCTGGAAATGCATAGGCACCCAACATTGTTTTTTTTTCAACAAACAAGCAGCTCAAAAGCAACTTTTATAAAATAGCTTTTCAACAAATTAACAGCCCAGTAACAGCATTTATAAAATAGATGTGTGACTCAATGGGAATCCATCTGCAATGAGGTTTAAGACTATAATGAGATAAACATTTTATTTCATGTTAGTATCTTTGGTTTAAATCAAGTATTTGCACACTATCATGTCAATCATCCATTAAGAATTGTTACAGCTGTTGGTAGAAGGGGTGCCTAATATAGAAAGCTCTGTTTCCCACAAATTTTACCAATACAATAAAATACTGTGTTCCAAATTGGGAGGCTATTCAGATGTAGGTTGCTAAAACATGAGTTAAGGTAACCCTTGCCTTACCACATCCATTATGTAAGTATGAGATATAGAGAATAATGGATAGGCAACTATGCACAACCAGTGTGTTCTGCCACAGAGGGGTTCTGATTCTCTCTGACCTCGATAGTGAAGCTCGTGAGGTCCATGGGAATCAGAACCCTGAGGTGGCAAAACACACTGGTTGTGCATAGAGTTGCTCATCCTGTATTTTGTATAGTGTATAGTACTGTGTGAAATATATGTTTGTGAGTTCTTTTGCTTTCAAAATGAAACTGACTCATGCGGTCTCTAGAGGTTCTAGAATGTTGTTCTACCACAGTAGGGTAGAATCACATTCCATGACCTTTGAACTGTTGTACAACAGCATTTTGAATGGGATGGAATTCTGTACAGAACAACACTCCACTATACACAATATTAGAATTACATTGTTTCAAAAGATATGGATTGTAACATATTCTAGGAAAAATTTTAAATGTAATATAATTGCATTTGTTATTGAATGAAAATTTTAAGGAACTTTTAAATGATGTCCACTTTTCTTCCTCTATAGTTAGCCCCTGTGCTTCGCCCAACTAATCCTTAATTAGAGTTAGTAATAGGACCGTATGTATAAATCACCAGAATTTGGATATAATGTTGAAATAACTTCTAAAACATTTCCCTGGGGAGTTACCTGGATGTGAACTGAGATTAGTTTAGGTAGTTTGCAAGAAGGACCAAGCTTTTTAATACTGTAGGATCTAACCTGCCAATATCTTAAAAATGCCTTGAGTAAGTACACTATTTTCTGGGCTGAGCAAAACTCATAAAACCATTTACTGTATTCAAATCATCAACTTGAGTCAGCCCTTTCAGTGCTCATAATGTATACTCTTTCTCTAATGTGAGGGTGGGTGATCATAATTCTGAAAAGTGAAATATATATATATATATATACTGTATATATATTTATATAGCAATTATTATGATTTCCTTGATGAAAATAAATCCATACTTACCAGGATGATCTGGTCAGTGTGACTAATATTATATTACTTAATTCTCTTCAGTAGTTTGCAAATAGTAAGCAGTAAAGCTTTATATAGCTCCACTGTGATTTTACATAATCTACCCTTCAAGGGTTGTCCAGAATATAACACTCCCAAGTGTGATTAATTAATTCTGCAATTTGACAATACCAAAAATTAGGTCATTTTAAACCTGCCTCCTTGTAAGGAGCTTTCAATTTTTTTACAATCCAGTGTGGCTCTTCTAGCTTTCCATACAAGATAAGAAATTTTTATATTTTGGGATATTACAACAGTAATTGATTTAGAATACAAGCTATATTGGGGGTGGAGCCTAGCATCCAATATGGAAGCACATTAAAATTTAGTGAAGAGGACACGTGGAAGCTAATTTTAAAGATCTGACAGAAACACATACCCTGAAAGAAGCCTGAAAAAATGAATTGGTGACTGGAAGAGCTGCGCTACAAATTGCTACTGGCATCAAGCAAACTGGACTTCGGCTGCCCGAGAAAAGTGAATATTGACCTTTTTTTTTCTGGCAAATTCGTAGAACTCCTCGTGGTGCCAACGCATAGGCCGGGCAAAGCACTGACTCTCAAGTCCACTCATCACCCGACAAAAAGCTCCACACACCACCTGCCTGGAGGGGGTACCTGTGACCCAGCATGGCAAGCTCTGCGCTCCCATTAGACTCTACTTCGGAGTTTGCAAATCTAGCACAAATGTTAACAACAGTTCTTCAGGACACCAATGAGCTGAAACTGACTACCACTAAAACTAACACAGGCTTACAGCTGGTAGCTCAGTGGGTGTCCAAAATGGAGGCAGTAGTCCAACAACATGGCCAGCAACTGCACTAGCATCAAGCCATATGGCAAGACCAGCAGCAGCAAATAAACTACCTCCTGAATAAAATGGATGATATTGAAAATCACTCCAAAAGAAGCAACATTAGGGTAGTGGGCATTCTGGAAGGGATGGAGGAGCGAGACATGGTAACATTCCTCTGCACTGCTTTGCCAGATATGCTGCACCTCAACAACATGGCCCCATTGGAGTTGGAGAGGGAACATAGGAGCTTAGCCCCCAAACCCCCTCCTGGGGACAGACCAAGGCCCATTTTGGTGAAATTCTTAAGATACCCTGCTAAAGAACTGTTTTTGCTGACTGCCAGGGAGCTTAAAAATGTTGAATGGCAAGGTCACTCCATTTAAATCTACCAAGACTTCTCCCATGAATTATCTAGGAAGCGGAGGGCATATGCTGCTGTCAAAAAACAACTTTATCAGCTTAACATTATGGCTGCTCTCTGCTACCTTGCTATGCTTCATGTGACATATAGTGGGGAATATATCACTTTTAACTCCCCTAGCAAAGTGGACATGTTCCTCACAGATATTCAAAGAAATGCAAATGCCCTAGGACAGCTGCATAAAGAACCACAGAGCTCCTCCTGGCAATCCATGAAGTAATGTCTGAGATACCAGACCCACACAGACCGCCGATACAGAAAAGCACCCTTCCAGAGGAGCCATGGCAGAAAGTGCAGTGTGGCAGACCCAAGAAACTGACAAAGCAGGCTTCAAGTATGAAACCTTTACCCCACAGAAACAGATCCAGAAGATGTCAGCAGCTCCAACTGCTCTCTGATGCTAGCAGCGTCTCACCTGGTGACACCCAGGTCAAAATAAGCAACCGCTTTTCTCCCCTGTTGGAACTGTCTCTCTTGACCCTAAAACTCCCTACAGAAATGGCACATCCAGTCCTGACTACTACAACCTCTGACGAACTTCCTTCTGACTGGATTCCACGGTGTCAATAGTGGGCAAACTACATTGAGGACCAGCAAGAGCCTAGTGATCCTGGCAATGTGGGTAAGGAGCTGACTTCTATGTTAAGATGAATTTTCATCCAATTCAGGGTAATATACATTATATTTATGGATCAGTGAGCCTTTTAAGAGAACCTCATTGGGGATTTAAAACTGTATTTGTCCTGTGGAGAAAAGCTCTGGCCCTTGTCTCTACCATTTCAAAGATCCTGCTTATATGCCATGAGGCTGAGACATGATGCAGGGTTTCCTGGGTGCAGACCTTCTCCATATTCTTTGGCACTGCCCTTCAATCTGCCCCATTTGGGGAAGATCTTAGCATGTTGCTCCATAATTTTTAAACAGCACTGTGCCACACTCACCTTTCCTGTGGATACTAGGACTTCTCCCTAAAGATCTAAAGCTGCCATACCAACCCAAATTGTGGTTGATACATGCCTCTGTAGAGATTAAAACAGCATTATTTAGAAAATTGTGGTCTACCGAAATTCCCTTTTCTCAGGGCTGGTTAATGTCCATGGAGAAATCGGCCAATTTCACTAAAATGTCCCACTTTGTTGCTGGTACCACTACCATGTTTCTAGAGTAATCGGCCCCTTTTGCTCCTACATATTCTTAAAAGGATGGTCTCCCACTCCACCACAGAGCAAAGATCTTTTAAGACCACCCTGAAACCTAAATATCAGAGATCTTGTTTCCCCCAAGCCTAGGATCCCCAATTCTACGCCCAGCTTCAGATGTAACTATCTGCTCTAGTTCAGTAATGCTTGTACTGCCTTCTTGAATACAACTAAGAGTCACTGTCTGTTCAAAACTTAAAAGTAATATATACCTACTGTTTTAGCAAATTTTACCTCATGTGAATGTTATGCAATGTTTTCACAAAAAATATGCAGCATCCTTTTTGACCTGTTTAATTATCAGTTGTTATTTGAGGAAAGCTCTACATGTTGTATCTGTTTGTATCTGTGTTGTACACTTGAAAACTTGGAAAGCCAATAAAAAGATTAACTGCAAAAAAAAAAAAAATACAAGCTATGTGAGGAAGAATATCCATTTCAATAATTTGTGTTCTTTGTGTTAAAGTTAAGGGCAGGGCTACCCATCAGTTTAGGTCTTGCTTTATTTCTTGAATGATCAGTTGTAAGTTTGAGTGCTGCACCATCCCATTTTCTTAAATTCTGTAAGCCCTGCCATGGACACAATAGGTGGCTAAGGTTAGACCAGCCAGGTGGGATAGGGGGCATCAGGGAGATGGCAGAATACCAGGGTGATTAAGTAGTACCCAACAAAGGTGCCTTTTGCAATGTCAGGCACCTGATCAGCTTGAACCACTTCCTTGAGGGTTGGCAGAGATGGAAAGTGACTTGGCCCCAGGTGGACACAGTCCTGTCACCTGCCTCAGAGGTGCCATGATCCCCAACCCTGCAGGTGGGAAGTATTGGTTCCAGGGTAAGGGCTGCCAGTGGTGGAGGGGAATGTTCTCTGGGCACTGCCCTAAAGTCCTCTGTTACCCAGACCCCCCACAATATGGCAGACTGCCTCCCACCTACAGGGTTATGGATTGTGGCACCTCTGGGTCATGTGCCCACCTGAGGCCAAGTAATTTTCCCTCCCTGCCAAACCTACACAGATCACAAGCAGATCAAATGCCTGGCATTGCAAATGGCACCCCTGCTGGGTGCCACATCACCATCACCACCTTGTTATTTTGCTGTCTCCCTGACTCCCCCTAGTGTACCATTATGCTCCTTGTGCCCCTGGCCCCCTCCTGGCATGCATAGTAACTCCCACCTTTGCGGTCCCCCTGTGTTGTGCCAGGTGAAGGCTGCCTTATCCCTCCATCAATCCCCACAGGTATGCCAAATGTTTGATGCAAGACTGTGGCTGCGGCAACTCCTGGGCCTTTAGTGCAGGGCCCCTCCTTTATAAAATTGAGCACAGGGTCTCTGATGCACCTGGAGTTTGCTGTAGCCCTAGAGGAATGCAGCTTGCATCACTGTAAGTCCTGTTTTAAAACTGGTTCCTTTATGTCTACTGAGGGTAATTCCAAGATTTCTCAAGCTGTATTTCACCTGTCTGAAAGGAAATTAATTTAAAATGTGGTGTTACTGTACTGGATCATTCAGAAGACTTTTGACTTGGATCAGTTGATTTTATATGCTGAGTTTTGACCAAATTCCTGTTTTCTACATTATGATTGGTATAGATTTCTGTGTGTCAGCCTGGTATAACAGTACACCATTTGTATATAATTAATTTTTTAAGCTGTTCACTCTTAACTGAAATTATACTATCTCCTTCTATCACATTATAATACCTAACAGCTCTATTTTTATAGCAAACAGTAAGAGTAATAAAGAAAAATGCCAGCTTGTACCCCTGTACAGGGGGAATGGAGACAAAATGTTTGAATAGTCAGTATAATCATGTTGATATATTTATATAACATGGCACAGTCAACATTAAACTTTAAAGTAACTTCATTATTATTTAATGGATAATAAAATGTCTAAACCCAATAGTAATTAATTTGAGGTAGGAAATCTTCTGATTTTCCATCTCAGCTGGTTGTGAATTTTATGCTTTTTTGATTATGATTCATGTCTAATATAGTTTAAATATATTAACATTTGCTTATTACATTTATATATATATATATAAATAAACTCTTAAATATCTGCCACTAAAAAAATATAAAAACCAAACAGAAAATCTTTATACAATTAGTTAGCTGCTGACTACAATTCAAGTTTAATATTGACTGTACTGCAGCTTAATCCAATTAGAGTAATAAAGTTATTACCAAAACCAAATTTAAACATTACCTAAAATAAATACCCTAGTCCACCTTATCAGATGCCTTTTTTGTACACAGTGACATCAGTCAATCAGACTTTATTTGTTCAGTGCAAAGTTCAAGGAATCAAAGCGCCTTACATATAGTACTATCAGATGATTAAAAATCCATTTAAATAAATTTGAAAATAAAATATCTCAATAACAGCCTCAGTATTAAAATCCTTAAATTAGACCCCATCAGGGGAAGGTCTGGCTAAATAAAAATGTTTTCAGTTCAGCTTTGAAATTGTCGATGGTCTAGCACTCTCTAATCTGATCAAGTAGAGAATTCCACAGGGTCGGGCCACAAACGTACAGTCCTCAGATGTCTTTAAGGAGGCAGTATAGCACAGTGGTCTAAGGCTCTGAGCTGCAAATCTGGTGACATCCAGCAGACCAGACCTGGGTTTGAATCCCACAGCTTCCACTTGCATACTGTGTGACCCTGAGCAAGTCACTTAACCTCCTTGTGCTCCCAGGTTGCTCCTGTAAAAAAGCTTCCAGCTTAGTGTGCTATACCAGGTTAAACAACTAAATAAATAAATAATAAATAAATAAGTTAACCCTGGTAATCTCTAGCAATCCTTTGTCAGAGGAGTGGAGTGGGGGGGTAGGGGCAGTAGAAGCGTAGAAGCTCTTGCAGGTAGCTGGGTTCCTGGCTGTGTAGGGCTTTATAGGTCAGCAAACAACCTTGAAGGTGATCCACCAATTAATTGGCAGCCAGTGCAGAAAGCAGAGCACAGGTGTGATATGGCAAGATCTAGGTAAGCCAGTCAACAACCTGGTCACTGCATTCTGCACTAGCTGCAATCAGTGAAGATCTATCCCTGGTAAACTTGGGTATAGGGTGTTGTAGTAATCTAGATGAGAAGTCACAAAGACATGAACCAGTGTTGGCATGTCACAAGGGAAAATCAGGTGTTTGATCCAGGTGATGTTTCTCAGATGGTAAAATGAGGCTTTCACCATGGCCGACATCTGCAGTTTCAGTGTCAAGCTACAATCAAGTGCAATGCCCAGATTTCTCATCTGATCTGAGGTTAGCAGCTGGTAGTCCCCAAGCCAAAGTCCCAAGGTCTGACCAGCTTGTACCCTCACACTCTGGCGAACAGTTCTAACACCAATAATTCAGTCTTGTCTGGATTCAACTTCAACCAGTTGGCCTTCATCCAGTCTTGGATCTCAGTGAGGGAGCTTAATTACAGTGAGGCAGACATAATTACAGCTTCTCCTTTTCTTTTTGGTACAGTTAGATTCTGTGTATTCCTAATATCATTTGAGTTTCTATGATCCTTTACAGATCTCTACTGATCTTTATGGATAAGATGTAGGAGTACTGAGTCCAGTCCATCCATCAGAATTTTTGTAACGATCTTACAGTCTGAATTCATCAGGAAACTCATCCTATATGATGAACACCAAAGTGTTTTTCACCCATTTTTAGTATTAAAATAATCAATGATTTTTGGAGCTTTGGGGACTTCATTTTGTGCTAGGAAGGAGACAGAGTGGTTAAGAAGGTTATCAAAATGTGTTTAAATATTAAATTCTTCTGGTAGACTTTCCTAGCTTGAGTTATTTTCCCTTTTAAAACTTTTCTCTGTCCTTTCCCCTTTTGATTGGGTAAAGCTCCTTTTTCACTGAATAATCTGTTCCGTATTAGTCACTGGTACATTCAAATGATCTAAAATGTGTCTTTAAGTTAGAATACTATTTAAATTCCTTCTTGATTTCTATTGGCAGTTAATTATTTGGTCTCCAGAATTTAGTTTATGCATGACTTTTTCTGTCTTATCCTTTGGCAGCTGATATGCCAATATCTTACCAGATTTGTACACCTGTCCATTAGCATTTTACACGTGAATATCATATTAGTCATTTTTTGTTTCTTCATTCATTATTTTGCAGGTTTAAATTGTTTAGTTTGTTTAAATCTGATGCATATCTTGTACGCACATGCATCATCCCTGCTCTATTAATTTCGTTTACTCAATTTTATATTTGTGATTCTAGAAGAAAGATATCAAACTCAGTTTATGTATTTAGTCAAAGTCTGCTGGCAGACCCTCCTGATCTAGGGTGTTTCACTTTAAAAAAGAAAATCAGAGACAATTTCATTTTTGATTGGGTAATGTTTTTTTCAACTGAGAAATAAGCTCCATATTAGTAATTGGTAGGTTCAAATGACATAAAAATGGTCTCACAAATTGTAGTGAGAAAGAAATAATGTGACCACTAAGTATAGGCTCACATGGCTAGGCCTGAAGTTTTTCCTTGGGCACAGTTTATTTCTCTGGTGTTGCGCAATCCTGCAACAAGGAACAAATATGACAATCAGATGTTTTTTAGTGCAGTATTAGTCACTGGTAAACAATTTAACTCACAAATTGTAGTGAGAACAAAGTAATGTGACCCACTGTGATTTGAATCCACACCCCTGGAATACCGTCCCAGTGCTCTTAACCACTGAGTTATAGGATCACATGGCTGGGCCTGTTGTTTTCCCTTGAGCCTACTTTGTTTCTCTGGTGTTGCATAATCCTGCAACTAGGAACAAAGATGAGAATTTGTTATTTAAGTTGCTTAGCTGTGGCTAATACCGCACTAAAAAAAATCTGATTTTCATCTTTGTTCCTAGTTGCAGGATTGTGCAACACTACAGAAAGCAAGAGTGTCCAAGGAAAAACAGCAGGCCCAGCCATGTGACCCTATAGCCTAGTGGTTAAGAGTACCAGGACAGCATTCTGGGGGCCTAAGTTCAAATCCCAGTGGATCACATTATTTCTTTGTCACTACAATTTGTGATTTAAATTGCTTAGCAGTGGCTAATACTGCACTAAAAGACATCTGGTTGTCATCATTGCTCCTACTGTAGTTGCAGGATTGTGTAACACCAGAGAAAGAAAGAGTGTCGAAGAGAAAACAGCAGGCCCAGCCATGTGAACCTATAGCTGAGTGGTTTAAAGCACCGGAACAGTATTCTGGGGTCCTGGGTTAAAATCCTAGCTGGTCATGTTATTTCCTTCTCACTACAATTGGTGATTTAAATTGCTTAGCACTGGTTAATATTGCATTAAAACATCTGGTTGCCATAAAAGACAACTGTAAGTTAAAATAATATTTCTTAAATTCCTTCTTGATTTCCTTTAGTCTTTGATTATTTGGTCACCAGAATTTAGTTTATGAATGGCTTTTTCTATCCTTTCCTACTACAGCTGATAAGATAATATCTTGCTGGATTGGTACACCTGTCCATAGTATTTTTCACTTGTACAGTATATTGTATTAACTGTTTTTCAATCATTATATTGCAGTTTCAAATTGTTTAGTTTCATTAAATCAAATGGTGCTATTGTAAGCACATGTATCATCCCTGATCTTTTAATTTCTTGCACAAGTTCTTTTACATTCCCTTTTTTGATCCTATCTCATTGTATGACATGACTAAAAATACAGCCCATTGCCACTGCCTTCAGTGCATCACATATGGTGTTTTATTGAATCTCAATTATCATTATCATTTTTCTATATGTTCCAGTTATTTAAACAAGTAAAGGTGGAAGTCTTTTTTTTTAAAGTAAGGGGCCCACAACCCATCTGTTCTTTATATATTATCTCGCATGTTAAAGGGGAATGATCTAAAAATAGTATTCCTTCATTGCTAGTCTCCTCAACAGCCCTTACCAAGGATAGCAAACCCCACCAAAAAACAATGAATTCTCAAATATATTTATGCCTATTTAAGAAAAAAAAATTCATGCACATTACAATTACAGTCTCTCCAAAAATCCACAAGATTTAGCACAGCCAGACATCCTAGTATTAATTTGGCAGATTTTAAAACAGTGGAATTGGTCACTATCCTGTCCAGTTCTAGGTTTAGAATGGCATTGAAATCTTCTTCTGTAACATAAGGCTGCAGAAACTGAGAATGTTTTTTTTTTGTGTGGGACCAAAGGTTGTAAACTGAGTAAGAAATTGGCTAAGAGATAAGAGACAGAGGGTCTTGATAAATGGAGTTCATTCTGAAGAAGGAAGGGTGACTAGCAGGGGTATCACAGGGATCTGTACTGGGACAGGTCATCTTTAATGTCTTTATTAGTGACATTGCAAAAGGGCTGGCTGGAAAGATTTCCCTGTTTGTGGATGACACTAAAATCTGCAAAGGGTAAACACTCTGAGGGGGGTGAAAAAGATGAGAGGGGATCTAAAAAAGTTAGAGGAGTGGCCAAGGGTATGGCAACTGAACTTCAATGCAAATCAGTGCAAAATCATGCACTTAAGGCATAGAAACCCAGGTGTGGAGTACAAATTGGGAGGAGAGGTATTGATGACCACCAAAAAGGAAAGACACCTGGGGATTATCATATCTGATGACCTAAAGATAGCTAGGCAGTGTGACAAGGCAGTCAGGAGAGCTAGCAGGATGCTGCTATGCATAGGGAGGGATAACACCTGCAGAAAGATGGATGTGGTATTACCCTTGTATAGAACACTGGTGAGACTCACCTTTAGTATTGTATCCAGTTCTGGAGATCCTTATCTCCAGAAGGATATAGAAAGAGTAGAGGTAGTCCAGAGGAGGGCATCCAAAATGGTGCAGGGTCTGCATAAAAGGCCTATGAGGAAAGAATGAAGGACCTCAACATGTATACCTGGATGAAAGGAGGGAGAGGAAGGATATGATAGAAATGTTAAAATACCTCACAGGTATAAATAAGATTCAAGAGGGAAGCATTTTTCAGAAAAAAAGATTCTCAAGGACAAGGGGTCATTCTATGAAGCTGGAGCGGGGTAGATTCAGTGGGGATATTAGGATGTGCTTCTTCATGGATAGGGTGGTGGATGCTTGGAACCACCTCCCAGCAGAGGTTTTGGGGGCAGAAACTGTAATGGGGTTCAAGAAAGTATGGGATAGGCACAAGGGAACCTTAATTATATTACTTTTTTTGGGGGGGATAAGCCAGAGTTTAAGTAGGGTCCATGGTGATGCAGTAGGTAGGGATAAACAGGTAGATTAGGTGGGCCAAGTGATCCTTATCTGCCATCAAATTTTATGTTTCTATACCAAAAAAGTTGATGATGGCAGGATTGTCCTCATTAGGACCATATAGAAAATATCAACAGTCTGCCATCGTCCCTATGTAAAGGAATACTTCTGCTTCCGGTGAGCCAGTTGGGCTCAAAGGGCTACATTTCTGTGTCCAATTGAAGTTTACTGTGACTTTACTGTGTACTGTTTCCCTGTCTCCTCTAGCTGGAAGTATTTCCACTGGTTCTGTGTTACCTCTTGTGCAGCCTTTCAAACATAAGCAATCTGTCAGCATCAGTCTGTGATGGAGGACTTGTACTTCTGGTAAGCCAGTCAGGCTGAAAGGATTACTTTCCTGAAACCTACTGAACTGTGCTGGGACTTTACTGTCTACTCTTGCCCCTTCTCCTCCTGTCAGGAGGGGAGTGTTAGTGAGTGGTTGGGGCTTGCCGGCATTTGCAGCAGTTCTGTGATACCACTCATGCAGCTTTTCAAACATCAGCAGTCTGCTGGCATCCCTGTATGAGAAAGGACCTGTGCTTTTGGTGATCCAGTCAGGCTCAAAGGGCTACGTTCCTGTGCCTTATTGAACATTTCTTCTATTTTACTGTGTACTGTTGCCCCTTCTTATCCAGTTGAAAGGTATGTTCGGTGAGTGGGCAGAGCTTGGTGGTGATTTTCTGAGGCCCTCATGGTAGAGTCCTCTGCTGCAATCCATACCTGAAGGTCTATAGCTTAAGGGCATCACACTGGGAGTATCAGTGTAGGGCGGCAGTCAGCAGCAGATGTTCCACCCCTAGTGTGACACTCTATGTGTAATGCTGTCATCTGTTACCTTATAAGGTTTGAGAATTTACTGTTGTACTCGGTGTCTAGTCATAAAATGTTTCATTACGTTTTATGTTAGTGCAATCAAATCTGAATATTATTGGTGTTTGTTCCAGTGCCTTAATGTAAGTGCCTGGGGGTGTTCTGTTATTAATTAATGTGAGTAGTATACAAGTAATACTTTTTTTGTTTTGTGTAACCCCCCTACAAAATGGGGTTCCTATAATGTCTTCCTGGGCTTGCCTAATGCCCATTGTCAGGATGGTGTCCTGTGCGTGTAGTAGTTTAATGTGTCTGCAATAGAGCACTATAGCAAAGCCTCCATGCCTGTCTCTTTCAGACAATCATTGTGCTGTGTTAGAAATTAGTCTGGGCTGTTTCTGAGTAGTTTAAGGCTTATGACCAGGTGGGCGAGTGGTATTTCTGCTTCATTCTGCAGTTGCCAAGTATGCAGAGGGAACCTGTTTAGGAACTGTGATTATTTGCTGTTTATCTGCTTTAATAAAAATAATAATGGAGTTTGTCTAACCTGCCTTCCATTGCAGTTTGAACCTTTGCAAAGGAGCCACCATTTTGTTTCTGGACTGCCAGAGTTGGAAAAATCGGAACCTCAGGGGACTTAAAATGGAGACTGTCCCCAGAGGTCTTGTGGGATTGAATTTCTGTAGGAATTGTAGTTTTTAAGGTTTGGCACCTAAATGGACCTGGAGGGGGAGCCCTTTCTGTGACAGACAGTTTAATCAGCCAACCAAACCTTTTGGATCACTGGGAAGCCCAGAGCTGCCTGCAGCAGTGAGACAGTGGAGAGTGGAATTTGGAGAGTGAAGAGCTCGAGTGATTCTAGCAGCTGCTTCTTGGTAGTAGCACAGGGAATCAGCGGGAAGGCTGTGTTTGGCCTGTCTGTCACCATCTTCCAGTGTGAAAAAGTCTGTAAGAGTAAAATCGGACTTAAATCTGATACCCTGAACCCTGAAGAGAAAGTGAGTGATCATTGCCTGTGTGTGGACTGAAGACTTGCTCCAGAAGTGATTGGTCTGTCAGGTACCAAAGTGAGCCCCAGAATGAAAGGTTTGCGCAGAAACCCTGATAAATTTCAAACGGAGTTTATCCGATCTGTGGCTGATAGCTGTGCTGCTTATAAGTGTGCTGAATGTGTAGAGTGGATCGTGATTTGGTTCCCCATTTTTGTTTATGTTATGATAGCTGGAAGCTGCTTCAGCACTCATTATGGACTAAATCTGAACTGCTTGCTCTTTCTGGGCCATGACATCTTGGCCTAGACTGCCGCTCCCACCACAGAGACTTTTCTGACGAAAGACCCACTTGGGGATTCAGCTCCCTGCTCAACACCATTGAACAGGTAGTGACCACCAAGATGAGTCATGTAGGCCCTACTTCCCCTGGCAATCCAGAACAACATCCAGAGGTCTTCATCTCAAGAATCCTGCCTCTTGGTCTGGGTTACATGAGTACAAAATAGGGTAGCTCTCTGCAACAAAGTTACAATCATTGTGTGTCATCTGATTTATTTGTTTGGGTTTATTACAATGAACTGAGCCATCTTACAAATTCTGGGTTAATGTGCATGCTGATGGTTTTCTTTCCTAAGGGCCCCAAGAACAGCTGCAACGCTGGCCTATCCCAGGCAATGATTTAGGCTAGCCAGTTTAACAACTAGGTACCCAGGGTGTGTGACTGTAACAAAAGGACTCTCTGTACATGTATGATCAGCCTGAATCAATCAGATCTAATAATCATCTGCTAGATTTCTGCCCCACCTTTGTTCAAATCCCCCTGAATAAATCAGATTGTGTTTTTTCTAGTTAACCTGGCTAGTGTGTACCTTCTTGGTGGGGATATTCTACTGCCATTGAATTGCTGCATCACTGGTCTTGTTTTAAAGAGGGTCTCCAGGGCACTTACAGTGGATTCAGCCATGGTGGTAAGTGTAGAGAGTGTGGGTTCAGTATTTTTATCATATGGTATATGTGATTGTTTATCTGTTGATCTGTTTAGGTTACTAGAAGGGTTGGTGGGTGGTTATAGCATCCCAGAGGGCTATACCAACAGCAGTTGCGCTACCTCAAAAACCATTCCTCTGGGTGGAGGCACCCATTCACCGAGCTCAGGCCCCTCAACCTAGGCCTAGTCATGCAGGCAAGGGTAGTAGCCCATAGGATAGTGCCACCTAGGGGTTATATTTGCATTTGGATATCTTCTGTCTTTCAGGTTGTTGATTTAGCTATGTGGGGTGCTGAGTACAGCTTTTAGCTAAGATTGCCTTCCCCACCTGCTGTTAATCTTGTTTGACTACCTCATTATATTTGGGATTTGCACCCATTACCTATTGCTAACCATTTATACTGCCTGCTACTAGGTAGTGTAATCTCACTTGCTCTTATTTATGTTAACCTGCCCCCACTTCATGGAGAGGTATGCACAATTACTCCTGCCTAATTGCATGACCCTTTATTGGGTAAGTCCCACCTCCTTCTGCTACTTCCCATATTGTTATTTAATTTTATTTATTTAGCTTTTGTTTACTGGGTAAGTGCACTAGGCTAAAACCAGCCTATTTTCAGGCATGAACCAGGAGAGTACATTACATTACAGGTTACATATAGTAGTACTGAGGATGGGATACATAAATTTAAGCCACAGTAGTACAGAGTATAGGATACATAAATTAAAGCCACAGTACATCAAAGACCCTAATACAAAGAATGAAAACACAACAATACCTACATCCTGGAAAAGTTAGGCATCCAGTAATATGGTGGTACAATTAAAATAGCTACATATTGGAAAAGTTTTGATATACAGTACTACGGTGTTACAATATAGTGGTATCACAGCAAATGGCAATTACGTAGAATAGCATAACAACAGTGTCAGACAATGAGAAAAAGTGCTATAAGTCTAGAATTGCAAGCAAACAATTGTTGGACATAGAGAGGAAGTGTTGGGAGAGTAGAGGTTGGAGGATTTATGAACATGAACATGTATCATAAGACCTGAGGTTTTGGAATAGTTATTTTCTGAAGATAGCATGGGATTTTAAGGTACAAAAGTGAGGGGGTATGGAGTTTCAGAAATTGGAGGCAGAGTGGGCAAAAGCCTGGTGGCCCATTTTAATGGAGCATCTTGGAATAGCCAGGAGGCCCTGGATGGAAGACCATAGTGGGTATAGATGGTCAATGGAGGAGCCTCATACTGGATACTATACTCCCCCTTTTCCTTCCAATTTTTAGTACCTCCCTAACTGGGTAAAGCTATCCTCAATTCATTTAACTTTACTGGCTGCCTCCCTGTTTGAGTGAAACAGACCTGTCACCTTGTACTATTTTATTCAGCTAACACTCTTTCTGATCATGTCTATTTGTTTACTTTCTAGTGACTCCTTTACTCACTTTTTCTTAGCCTTCACCCCCCCATCTTGTACTGTTTCTGCTTTTCTCTCCTGTTAAGTATTACCTTAACCTCCCCATCCCTTAGTCTTTGACCAATCCTAGTAATCCTTACTTATTCCTCACTCCTGCTCTAACTTTTATCTAGTGGAATGTAATGATCTGCTCACAACATTCTCATAATCATACACACTTTTGACCCCTCCTTTTACTGATATTGATCCAAATTCCCAGTCATCTTGTGTTCTCCCCCTCTCCCCTTTTCTCCCCACCTCTCTTCTTTCTCTCATTTCTGATTTATCCCCCCGCCTTCATTTCACTTACCAGTATTACACTGGCATCAAGACCAAGGAATGGATTGGAAAGGCTAAATAGACTAATGGTATTTTTCTGCCTATAAATATCTCTGTTTCTATGTTAATTCATTCTAGCTTCTTATCATCTTCCTGTCTTCACCTTCAAGTACTAATTCAGCACTTTCTTCATCCCACTACTGCTTTCTCATTCTGCACATGTCATACACCTTTTGGTTCGCTTGCTCTCTAAATCTTTTTTTGCTGGGAATGTTAAGCTTAATTAGGCCCAACTCTCTCCTCCTCCTCCTCCTCCTCCTTCTTCTCTCCCTAAAGGTCCATGGATTTGCCATCAAAACTTCTGCAGCCTTCTTTCAGAACTTGACACGGTAAGGTTTTTGGCCTTCCTGTGACTTGTCTATGTTTTACACATTAGAAAGAATGGGAAGCAACAGCCCATGAATGCTCACATATGTTTATGTGGATCTTTATTAAAGAGGCACAGATGAATTTGATAAGTTGTTGACCAAGACTGAAGAGGCAAAGATGGAACTTTTGAAATTTAAAACCCACAAGGACACCCAAGAACTATATAAACTAGTGAAACCAAAAATTTAAACACATCAACAAGCCTTATATATCAAGAAAACAATCTACACTGAATAGGAATTAGGAAGATTAAGAAGAAGAAAGAGTTTTCGACTGGAGCAGAGGTCGAAGATTTCAGAGAAGAGGCGTCTCCCATACAAGACACCCAATGGAGACTCCCCAATGGGTTCTGATGAGAAAGAGGGAACAAATAAACAAGTAGTGAATCCATTCAGCATTGTGTTTACTGATAGTCTAGCAGAATATTGCAAAAATTGTCCAAAAATGTGAAAAAACTATGACAATTTGAACATAAGTAGATTTTTATGTTTTTTTTTTTTTTTAAGAAAAGCAGGACACACATGATCTGATGATATTAAGTGAGTCAAAACTCTCCCTATCAGTCCAAATCTGGGTATCATTCTTTTTCAATTGTATCCTTATTCTTCTGGAATAAATTGTCTGACAAACTATGTTCTGCTGTATCTTTATGTAATTTTAACTAAAATTTGAAAACTTATTTGCATACTTTGGATGTTTGTAAACGTTTTCATTAATTTTGATTTTTTTTGTATTGTTGTTACTGTATTATCTGTTATATTTTCCTGACTGGTCAGACCTGCAAGAAGGGCTTTTGTCCAGTATCCTTACCTGGTAAACAAAATTTTAAATAAAAAAATAAATACAGTTAATGTACAATTACATGAAAAACACCAAAAATACCCATATATGTGACTCACTGGTTCACGAATATGTTTCCAGATTATTACAAATGACACCAAATAACCTTTTATACTTTACATCACTACTTTAAACCAAGGATGCAGACCTTTGGTTTGTAATTAATTTTGTATTGTGTGGAAACATTTTCAAAATTATTGTACAATTTGAAGTATATAGATAACTGATGTAGAGATGTGTTGTCATCTAAAGACAAGCAAATATTCATTGTTATCTTTAGAAATATGTATCACAGACATATCATTGAAGACAAACTTTACAAGGATTGCTTGAAATAGTAATGAAAAAGAAACATGATATGTTTATAGTCATTATCTCACAAAAGTGTAGGTAAGTACAAATGTATTCGTTCAACATAAAGTCATTATGAAACATACAATGACACATAAAAACAGCATATACCAAGCAATAAAAGTGCACTGAGTACATACAGTATTCTAGTTGGTCTCCTGGGACGTGCCATATACTTAATTAACCTTTAAATAAACATTTCCTTAGGCATTCCAAAGATAAATGCATAATCCTTATATGAATCCAATCTTGAGTCTGCTAAAGATACTCATGTCACTCTCAACTTCCATCTCAGTTCCTTCAAGATGTAAAATGCATAATGTGTTTTGGGTTCAAAACAAGTTTTCCCTATTACCGTATAAACACTGTATTTTTCCCTAGGTATATTGGAGCAAAATAGGGTACCTTAAATATTTTAATGTAGGGCATTATATTTCTGCAAGCATAGGCTTATATTATACTCCCCCACAAGAGCACTTTCAACTAAATAAATAGGTAAACAAACCCAATATACATTCCACACCATTTAAAGAAGACAATTAGTCATAGTAAAGTGGGTAAACAGTAAAATACCCTTCTTCTGGATAAGAACACTCCATTGGACCCACCACTTGTTATTTAGAAACACAAAAACTTTAGTGGTAATATTCAGGATTTTTTCTGACCCGTCAGCTCTGCATGCGTTAATGTGACTCTACTCACTGAATCCCACTTTATGTCAGACATGCTTTAGCTCCATTACTTCCCCTTTCCAATAGGTGCTATTATGCCAGATAACGTCTAGGTACTAGTCCACCCTGGCTACAAGGCCTAGACTGACATTCCATTTAGACCAACCTTGGTGCACAGCTACCAGCCATGGAATAAGGGTTCTGAAGGAATGCAGTATCAACAACGTGCAGAATAGCATTGGATCCTGCCCCAATATACATGCTGTACTACTAATCATACTTTGCCCCAGAATTTCCATTCTAAATAATTATGTCCATAACAGTAGGGAACCTTAAAACACCCCTCTCCCACATTTCAGGCTAAATTGTTAAACCACTCTAAACTAGACAGACTTGTCCCATACAAAAAGAGAAGAGTGTATAGGAGGGTCAGCTCAAAAAATCTATCCAGAATTTTACATTCTTAAAATAAATTGGTACCCAGATCATCGTAACCATTTTAGCCCAGAGGCGCTAAAATACATGTCTACGAATCTTCAATTTTGGTATACCTCAAAAAAAGGGAAGAAGGGGATGAGAAAACTTGCTAAATTTTAAACAAAGCAAATAAATTATGATCTTATAGCTAAGTCGAATAGATGTTATGTGTTAAACCATGTCTTCCTTTAAATACATGTACATAAAATAAAATATGATGTCCACCTTGTCTTGAAGCTTATCCATGCACTTGGTTCAAGTTAATTGACACTCTACTTAGCCTTTTTAGGAGTATTCATATTAAAATATTCCCAAATATAATCATGGTTCTTGCCTGACAAAGTTAAAAAAATACTTTAACAAGTCTTAACAAGTTCTTGCAAACTCTTTGTTTAATTCCATGGATACAGGATAATGCAACTGCATTCTCCATCAAGTGTATTTGTGTAACAAGAACCAGTTTCTATTCCTCAAAAGTGATTCCATATGGAATTTCAGCTCTTCAAACAGGATTCACAACTCCAGTATATACTTAAGTAACAACATACACTGCAAATGGCAAAAATAGCAATACCAACATTATCAGCATAGCTCCAACACAGCTTCATACTCACAGTCAAGATGTCGATAAATTCTACTGGAGTCAATTGGTTTATTTAGGAGAAAATTAGCCACCTCATTGTAGGCCAGAACAAAGTAAAAACTGTATCTCTGGTGGGTTTTACCCCCTTAACCAGACTTCTCCAGTTGCCAACACCACCATCAGGCCTTGCTTGCAGTAATTATTTTCTAGTAACACAAGCTAACATTGGTAGTTGGCATCAGATTTTACTTGGATAGCAATATAATCTCCTTTTAAAAGTTAATTCATCTCTCTGTATTGAGCATCCATGCCGAATTTCAAAGATCCTTTTCCCTTAGCCGAGTATCCCTCTCACACTCCCATCTCTCTTCTCTGGCTCCTGGTAGTGTAGACACCTGTTAAGTGGCAAAGAAGAGCACTCCACTAAGTGCAGTAAATTTAAAATGATGAAACAATTGAACATTATAGCCCCTGCCCTTAAGCAATGCTGGCATACCTGTTACTAAATCAAATAAGCCTCTCAGCACAAAGGTTCCTGTCTATTTCCAGAAATCCAATGTTCAGGTCTAAAACGTCCAGTGATCCAAATCTCCTCAAGAGGCTTCTTATAGGATCTGCTCCATATTATCAATTTCTACTTCAGCAATTCATGTGTACCAGTATATTATGAATTGATAACTATTAGTCAGTCTGCCAAAAATCAATTGTATCTAGCTCAACCATTCAAGGGCTCTGTCTGTGGTTGTACACAATTTTAAAAGCTAAAAAAAGCTTATCAGTAAACTGTGGGTCAAAATTATATAAGCCCCATTCATAACATCAAAGGTAAAGTTTTACCTCGTCGCTAAACCAGCTGAATTATTTTTACATCATAAGCTCCTCCAGTGTCTTTAAATTTCTTTGCCGAACTGCCTCCCCTTGCAATGTCCGGTCTGTCCGAATATCAGGGCATCCACAAAGTAACTGGCAGTATCAATAATCTTTATAGAAAATGCTGGGTAGGATTTAAACATTTATCCACCATAAAATTAAAAGTATAAGGATTGTAACTCAGCTCTAGGCAGAAACATCAAAACTCCGCTAAACAATGCTAGCAAGAGCACTACTCAACTCTGCTCACACGCTTTAAGCCATTGCTGAGTTCACCCTCATAGGATCAATGCCAGAATAATAATTGTTTCATTCATGAACTGGCAGAAAAAGATTCCAAGAAGGCTAAAAAAACTTTAAACAAAAAACACTGTCCTGGTGTGGTGAGAAGCAGAGCAGCAGTATAGCGATCTTGGTGCTCCCCCCTCCTATTCCAGATTGGGTATGGTCTGGGTATTCATGTAGGTACAAAACTGTACTTCATACAAATAATATTCTATGATTGCACATAATTAGGTTACACAATTTCAGTATCAAATACCTGTTATAGTTAAGGGATGGATGAATTTTAAAATTCTGATACTTGTTTACAAAGATTACCAGAATACTTGGTTATCACTATCATTGTCTCTGTAGCATGATCCTGCACAAGCACACAGATCAGTACATGGAAGTGAGGCATTGCTACATTTGCATGGTAGTCTGCAAGCCTTTCTGCAACCACATTTTATCAATGTTTTGCAAGATTTACAGTAGCTGCCTCTGGAAGGACTGTCCAAATAGGGGATCCAGGGGTTGGAAACTAGACAGTGAGAACAGACTGTATCCCCATTTGGACAGTCCTTCCAGAGAAGACTTTGACAGTCAGGAAAAAATTACAGCAGAACCAGTGATAGGCAATGGGTGAAGGGTGACCACTAGACAACAGGGATTTATTTTTATATGGAGCCAGTGATCGGCGGGTCAGTGGGGGACCACTAGACACCAGATATTTTTCTTTACATTGGGCCAGTGATCAGTATGTGGTGGGGTGGCCACTAGACACATGTTTTTTTTTTACATTTGGCCAGCGATCAGCTGGTGGGGAGTACCACTTTTTTCACATGGGGCTGGGAACAGTGGTGGGGGTGCAGCAGGCGGCAAACAACAGGGGGATTAGTGTATTAAACTGCAGGGAAAGAGCTGCAGAGCTGACCACTGACAAAGATCAGTTCTGTGGAATTTGTTTCCTGCAGTTTAATACATCAACCAACTGCTGATACATTTATTCTGCTGTTCTAAGGTGGAATTTTCACAAAAGATGCCAAAATGATTTCCAAACTTTCGTGGAAGCAAAAGTCTGACATTCATGGAAATTCCACTGGCAGAATTATTTTTTTTTTGCACAGTTCTATATAAGGCTATACAGTATAACTGAGTCTGTTCTTGATAGTTAATTTTTTTAACAATTTAAGTAAGGTGACAGTGATTGTCTAAACTGTGAGTAGGAGCAGAATTGAAACCTAAAGGCATGTTTAGACAGCCCTGTTTACACTGCAGCAACCTGAGCACACTAGCCTCGTGGGTATCACTATGAAATACTGATATTTAAAATCCCGACACCCACAAGCCTGAGACCAATGTCCCAACATGTCTCTTACCCAACAGATTAATATCCTGACCACAGAAAGCCCAACAGTGGAATTTTCCAGAACTCGGAGTTGGCTATAATAATTTTTGGGGGGAGGGGTGCGGGGGCAGAAGTCCAGTGTCAGGCTTTCCATGGTCGGGATGTTAATCTGTTGGATAAGAGCTGCATTGGGTGTCGATCTCAAATGCATTGGTTTTGGGATTATAAATGTCAATATTTCATAGTAGAACTGTGTTGTGTGGTACAGTAAGTCATCCTCTCATCCATTTCCTGAGCTGGCACAGCATTAAGGATGCATTCCAGAGCAAGCAGTTTAAACAGCTATGTGGACAAGCTGTGCCACTCGCTCCAGTGCACAGCTAAGACAGACTTCTTTCCCCCCAGCTCAAGCTGATGGCATTTGTCCCATGCACTGTCCCTCTCCAGTGCAACTCACATTGGCCTGGAGTGAAACGTTATAAACAAGAGACTTGAGTTGACACGGGAGTCTGGAGTAACACAGATGTAGTGGGAAACTGCAAGCCGACTGCCATGTAAAGGCACCATAAGACCTTATTTA
Organism: Neoceratodus forsteri; assembly: GCA_016271365.2. NCBI lineage: Eukaryota > Metazoa > Chordata > Ceratodontiformes > Ceratodontidae > Neoceratodus > Neoceratodus forsteri. The sequence goes on along the minus strand of CM028134.1, from coordinate 308,613,401 downwards.
CATTTAATGCCCAAGTCCATGTTAATTCCCTAGGTTCAGTAGGTCTAAGAGAGTAAAACTTCATGTTCCCATTTAAAGCCATATATTTGTCCAGGTTAGTTTTAAAGTTTTCTTTGCTTGTACTTGATATTACTGAGAAGGGGATACTATTCCAGAGGCTAACAGCTCTCATGATATAAAAATACTTCCTATTATTTGTTCTAAATGTATCAATTTTCATCTGTAAAGGGTGACCCCTAGTGTGAATCTGATCACTTTTGTATTCAGTATGAAGTTCTGTTATCAGACTGGGTTGTTCAATTGTATCATCTAACATCCAGTATTTCAGTGACAGGAAGATTTTGTTTGGTTAGAAATCAATGTTCAGGCTCTTCTTACCTCTTCTTACCTCAGTACATGGTGCTGGTCTATCAGCATGTAAATACTTCCTGGAGAGCCCTAATAAGCAAAATATACCAGCTGATTTTATTTTGGAGAGCCTAAATTTCATTTTAGCACATTTTTTAATTTGAATAATACTTTTTTCTCCAGACTTGTGGCATGGTGATGGGGGCATCAGTGGCTCCTAAAATACACCAGTCATTTCCTGGGACTGTGTGAGATCAAAACCATCTTTAGTTTTTATGTAAACATATTTATGGGAAATACTTTCCACTGGTATCATTATATAGAAGATAATGAGCATCATATTCAGACATTTGTGCAAGTACTGCACCTGCATTATGCAGGTAACACAGAAACATAGAAAACAATGGCAGAAAAGGACCACTGATCCATCCAGTCCACCAATTAATCCTAACAAACCTAGAACCTATTGTCCACACAGTGTTCAAACCGACACTATCCACCCCATACTCTCTACCCTGTCACTACAGTATCATCCTGAGCAACCACTAAGCTCTTCACTCTGTCCCAGCCATGTCTGAAACCATTAATAGTTTTGGTGCCCATTACATCATCTGGCAGATTATTCCACAGCTCCACTACCCTTTCTATAAAATAAAACTTTCTGACTTCCCTGTTGAATCCCCCCCCATCAATTTCCACTCATGTTCCCATGCTCTTCATCCACTTCTTATGCCAATTCGTTCCTTGCATTTACCTTGTTTATTCCTTTCAGGAACTTGAAGGTCTCTATCAAATCTCACCTCTGTCATCTGGCCTCCAGCGAGTACATTTTCATGCTTTGAGATGTTCCTCATATGATCTGCCCTGCTAGCTCTTAATCATTTTGGTCATCATATGTTGCACTGTCTTCAGCCTGTTCTTATCTTTCCTTAGGTGAGGACTATAGAAATGGGCACAGTACTCCAGGTGGGGCCTCACCAGTGATCTACCGAGTGGTAGTAATAAGTCCTTCCTTCTGCTGTCAGTTGTCAATACACCCCAGCATCCTGTTTGCCTTACTGTAGGCCTTTGTTATGCTGGTTTGATTGTTTTAGGGTGTCACTGATGATGGCCATTAGATCTCTTTCCTATGAGGTTTCTGCACAGCTCCCCCCCCCCAACCAGTACTCTGTCCTCAGGTTCTTGTTCTCTATGTGCATCACCTTGCATTTTTTGGCATTGAATAGCAACTGCCAAACCTTTGACAGCCTCTCTAGATTTTGCAAGTCTGTCTGCACCTCCCTAACCCACTTCTCACTGTCTACCCTGCAAAAAGCTTAGTGTCATCTGCAGTGAGACACATCTTGCCCTGGATTCCTTTCCCCATGTCAATAATGAACATATTGGAAATGACTGGACCTAGGACCAATCTGTGTGGCACCCCACTGGTGACCTCTCTCTATTCTGATATGACTCTGTTGACCACATCCATCTGTTTTCTCCCTTCCAACCTATCTCACCCATCTTACTATGTCCTTCACTGCACTTAGATCCTTTGGCTTCTTCAACAACCTTCTGTGGGGCACCTAGTTCAAAGCCTTGCTAAAATCAAAGTAGAATAAATCTACAACATGGCTCTTATCCATTACTCTCATTTCCCAGTCAAAGAATATTATTAGGTTGGTCTGACAAGACCTTCCTGTCATGAACCCATGCTGTTTACTATCCTGGAGCCCATTGCTCTCCAGGTAGTTCATGAGATCCTCTGTGACTAGTGTCTCCATCAGTTTACCCACAACAGAGGTAAAACTGACAGGTCTGTAGTTACCCGGATGATTCTTGCCCCCCCCCCCCCCCATGGAATGATACTGCACCTGCTATGTTCCAGTCTTTTTGAACTACCCCATCAGAACTGAGCTATTGAATAACCCCAGTAGGGGTTCAGTTAGTTTCACTGCCAGTTCCTTGACCAGCCTCAGATACATCCCATCTGGCCCTGTGGTCTTATCTATCTTTAGGGCTGTTAGCCCTTTCCAAATCCTTTCACTGGTAAATACTTGCTGCCTCATCTCAGGGATCTTCCTTACTGCTGCCTTCATGCCACTCTCTGGCAGAGGCCCTCTGTCTTCCCTTGGGAGTACAGAGCAAAACTAGTTGTTAAGAATGGCTGCTTTATGCCCATCCTCCTCAATTACTCTGTCTCCCACAGTTAGCCTAACAATTCCTTCTTTCTTCTTCTCCATTCTTTCTATTTTTCCTAATATGTCTAAAGAAAGGTTTTTCTCCCACCTTTGATCCACCATCCAAAAAATGCAGCTTTGTGTCTGCATTTGCTTCTCTTTCCACCCTTTTGTCTTCCCTTGTTCTCATTTTGGTACTTTCCCAATTTTCCTCCCATTGTGTTTCCTTCTACGTGGTGAAGGTCTTCTTTTTCTGACACTCATTGCTTCCCTGACCTCTCCAGAGAACCAAATTGATCTTTTGTTCCAGTCTCTTTTGATTACCATTTTCATACAATACTTTGTTTCCTCGAGAATGGACCCCTTCATTGCCCCCCAACATTCCTTTACATCCCTGAAGCTATCCACACTCACTAATTCTGGCAGTCCTTCAACAGGTAGGGTACGGTAGGGTAGGATAGGGATATTAAGATGAACTACTCCAGTGCTAACCCCTCTGAATATAGGTCTGTAATGGTGTAGCACAACTGCATTGTGCAAGCACAGCACAAACAATGCAGACACTGTGCAGTGCACTTGTGCAGCACTGAAAATAGCACTAAATATAGTGCTGAACATATGGGGCAACCGTGGGTGTGAAGAGGGCACCAACAGAAGACAAGCACAACACAGCAGCATAGGTATCCAAAATATTTTTTACTAGGGAGAAATTCCAATAGGCCATAGAACAATTACAGAACAACAACAACAAGAACATTAACAACAGAAACAATAACAAATATAAACTCTGGTCAGAGTGAGTATGGCTGCAAAATCATGAATTTTCAGCAGAGCCTTATTATCCCACCTCATGAACCACGTAAGTGAAAGTGTTCAAATTCTGGTCAAAATGTGACTGTGGCACCAAAACATCATTCTGTCCCACAGGTGCATAAACAAATTTTGGCGAGGATTTGAAAGATGACTGCTGTCATGTTCACCAGGTGGTGCAAAAAATGTCTATGTTTAAAATTTGGGGTAAAAATATTACAAATTACCAAAGTTATAACTGAACATAAAATAATTTCAATGTACCTTTGTACAGTAACTTTGTTAATTTTATATATTTCAACCCCAAATTTTCAACATAGCCTTCTTATGACCCCACCTCATGAGCAATGGTGGTGACATATTTCAAATCCCGCCTGAATGATGAGTTCACCAAGTGACCATGAAATTGTCTTCTAGGTCTGATTTGCATAATTCCATTACCATTGTTCATGAGATGGGGTCCCAAAAAAGGACATGTTGAAAATTTGGGGTGAAAATATCCAAAAACGACAAAGCATGCTTCAAAGTTCAAAACCCCATTGAAATACATTGAACCGCACTTACCTTAGTTTCTCATATTGCAGTTCCCAGTTCCACCAGCAAGACATGCCTTCAATCAGAGAGTGGATCTTTGCTGCGAGGCATGTTGATGTGAGTGAGGGTGTGTGACAGTGTCAGCTGGTGACTGCTGAGTGGGAGGTCGGGGTGGCAAGGGTGAGATCAGCGAGGGGTCATTTTCTTTCTTACAGGTTTAAAGAAAAAAACAGAGAGGGATAGTTTTTCTTTACTACAGGTCACATTTAAGAAATGAATATGTGGCTGGCAATTGGACAGCAGGAGATGCAACAAGACACCAGGGAAACATTAGAGAAACACATGAATGATGATCAGAGAGTGGGGAGTGCCAATAGACACCAGGGAAACATTAGGGAAACATGGAGATGGCGTTTGGAGGCTGGGGGGGTGCCACTAGACATCAGAGTAACATGGGAATCATGATTAGAGGGCGGAAGGTGCCACTATACACCAGGAAAATATTACATAGATAGGGGGCCAGTGATCAGAAGGTGGAGTGCCACTGGACACCAATGAAATATTATATAGATGGGGGGCCAGTGATTGGAGAATGGGCTGCCACCATACACCAGGTAAGCATTACAATGTGGGGGTGCTGCCTAGCTCTGAACTGGAAGTAAACTGGAAGTGAGCATGGAGCAGGAAAACAGTGCACTTGGCAGTAGGGGAGAGGGGAAGGAAAAGCACTGTATTCAAATGAGAGAACTGTATGTGCTTCAACTTCACTGTGGAAGGACACAGTGTAGGTATCCAGTCACATGCTTCCAGAGTCCCCTCTCTCTCTATTATGTGATAGCAATATGTTGCATATGTAACCCCCCTGAAAATGGGTTTCCTAAAAGACTTCCAGGAGCATGCTTGAATGCTCCAAGCCTGAATGGTGTTTGGCGTTTAAGCCATTTATCTGAGAGTGCTTTTAGAGCCTCTGGTACTGTCTCTTTAAGAGCAGTCTGCTTGCAGACATAATTAGTTTGTATGGGGGGACTGTGTGTTTCTCTGCTTGAGTCCCACTCAAGCTGCTGCCAATTCACTCCATTTTTGCAGTCACTAGGAGTGCAAAGGGAACCTATCTGAAAGATGTAACTGTTTGCCATAAATCATTTAGAGTAATAATGAAAATACAGTTTGTCTAACCTGCTTTTCTTTGCAATCAGAACTGTGTTTGCCTAGTTCCCCATTCTAGTTTTGAACTGCTGAACTGGACCAATCAGTGTGGGTTACGGTAGCTCTAAAATGGTGCCTGTGGATGAATCAGAACTTGGACTCGTAATCTGAGCCAGCCACAAGAGGATTGTATGGGCAGTGACTCTGGGAAATGTAGTTTGGACTTCGACGCCTTTTTGCACCAACAGGTGGAGGCAATTGTGAGTGACAGCCAATCCAGCCAAGAACTGGGAGGAACTCAAAGGAAGTGCCCGGTTTTGTCTACTGGAGTCTCAGTTTAGCTCTGGCAGTGAAGAGGGAATGAGCCCTGTGCTCCTTCGGTGCGCAGTTTTAGTCGGGAAACGCGTGTAAGGCCCCAAGTTTTGGTCTGCAGCTTGTGCAAGTGCTTGTTTGGACTGAATCTGACCTGTGAAGAGAATCAAGGAGATCTGAAAAGTAGAAACCAGACTCACCCTGTAGAAGACTGGAGAAATTGCTGAATCGCTCTCGGTCTGTCAGGAACTGAATCTGCTGTGTGTTCTCCCGGGTATTGTGCAGTAATTGCGATCGGGATAGAGAAGCAGCCTGCCTGGTATAGTACTTTCTTTTTCCATATAAATGTGTGTAGTGCTAGTGGGGACTCGTGTTTCAAACCCCCTGTACAGTGAATTGAGTGCATGAAGCTGGAAGTAAACCCCAGCTTAATCCAGACTACATCCATTTGCTCTGAACCGCCGTGGGGTCCAGTCACAAGGACCTTGTCCACATGGTCTGCTGCGCCTGGCAATCCAGGACAATCTGCCTCCCATTCAGTTTCAGCATTGAATCTGTGAGTACAAATTAGGGTAGCTCCCTGTCATCATCTAATTCCTAGTGTTCCATCTAATTACTTTCCTTTCTTTTTCCACGAGCTGAGCCTACCGGCTCCGGATTACAATTTGGGTATTGTGCATGCATTTTCCATCTTCAGGGCCCCAACCAGCTGCACCAAATAGGCTAGCATCTTATTGCCTGGGTACTCAGTAAAAGTGACATTAGGGACATTTGGGATTCTGAAATATGTGCACAGTACTGTGATTATTAGTGCATTTAAACTAATTAACCTGATTTCCTGGCCCTTGTTATATCCCCTAAATAAATTAGATCTGTTTGTTTCAGCAAAGTTACACTGCCTGAGGTATTCATCTATGTTAAAGTATTGTACTGTGGTTTTTGCACTGTATCATCTTATTTTACAGGGAGTCCCAGGAGTCACGCTGCCCGAACCAGTCCTGGGGGTAAGTGTATATTGTGAAAGTAATTCTGATATATTGTGTGGGCCACTAGTGGGAAGAAAAGGGGGTCACAGTGTCCCAGAGGGCTGTGACCAAGTTAGTTTAACTATTGCAAACCCTGACCTCTGGGTGGAGGCACCTGCCATCAGATCCAGGCCCCTCAACCTGTTAGTGGCAAATCAGGCAGGGGTAGTTGCCCTTGGGATAGCGCCATCTAGGGGTTACATATAGCTCTGCAATACAGCTGTAACAAAGGGGGTGGGAAAAATAAAATGGCATCTGTCCATATATGCTGGGATGTACAAAAGTAAATGCCCACCTGCCAATGTAAACTGGAAGGAGAACAAAGGAAAACTGCCACATACCAGTATAAATGGGGCGGGGGGAGGACTAAAGTAAATGGGCACCTGCCCATCCAAAACAAGTAATACAAGGGCACCTGCCCATTCCCCCAATAATAAAGGGCACACACTTGGTTCCCAAAACATAAATTAAATGTACAACAGCATGTAAAGTCCCAGAAAGATGGTTTTCAAACAAAGGTCCAGGGCCCATCAAGGGGCAGCAGGAGGTGGTGGTGGCAGTGGTGGTTGCTGCTGTTGCTGAAAATTTCGTCCAATTGCGGCTGGCAGCTCACCCACCCACAGGACTAGGCAGCTTTAGCAGACATATCTGGCAGTGCAAGAGATCATCCCAGTCATCTCACTCAAGTACATGCTGCCACCATCTTGAGGCACCCTAGGCACATATGGAAAGAAATGCATTTAACTCAGCCAACTGTGCACACAGTTTGAGGGACACAGTAGTGGTAAAGTATGCATAACAGATGTACAACCAGATGACACATAGACCATCATGCCACACATAGGTGGAGAGAGTTAAACAGCCACAACAGAATGTGTGGGGCACACCAGAGACAACACTGTTGACCCAAACAGTACAGGACTGCATGTAAAATTAATGTGTCATGCTGCAATGAAGCAAGATCAGCCATGTAAGGGACACACAACACTGGCAGATATGCCAGAAGTGGACATGCAGCACAAGCAACAGCAGTGCCAGAGGCCACGTATTGTCCTGAGGGGCTTAGAGCAGCACCCATATACCTTTGTAGCCACAGGGGCAAGCCCAGGCATGCGCATGTTACCAACACATCACTATATGGACAACACCATCATCCAGCACTCTGTGCAGCAACTGCTGTAACACACATGTTCAGTGGTGTTGTACACAGGTAGGCTCTTGACTCACTGTACTGTGGTTGCCAAACAAAAGTGGTGTGGGATGTAGAGATGCCTGGAGGCACACCTCGCCCCAACAGATGCCAACTCCACCATAGGTACAGGGTTGTCACTCATATAGAGCCAGTACAGGACAGTTGTGTCTAAATGTATGTGTTGTCTAGACACTACTGACTATACATCACCACCACAATCATGTACTGCAAGGTACTTGCAACATCCACCAATGCCGTCACTGCCGCTGACCCCGTGCCACATATGCCTGTCTCTGTTGGGATGCAGTTGCATTACACACAGTGCATATGTCACTGGGGATGGCATAACTGCAGGCACACTGCCATGGTCACTGTATCACTCACATGGCATGACCCAGTGGTGTACTGGTACAACAATGGCCTGTGCCTACCTCCATCTAACAGATATATGTATATCTGAAAGACAAACATACAGTACATAATCCTAACCATGTGGCACAACAAACCTGTCAGAGACAATGACACCATAAGAACCAGGGCTCTGAGCAGCACTGTAGGCCTCCTGCTGCACAGGGTCTGCAGCACTACTACATGGTGTAATGCACGCCAAGGCACAGTACCCCCCCCCCACACACACACACACATACACCAGCATCCCTGCCTCATGGCCATGCATAACATGTCGGTGGTGGGACAGTGCACCATGTCAGTGTTGATACCATGCTTCAAGGGCCAGGTGAGTGGGTCCGCCAAAAATGTATAGTTTCATTCTCCCAGTCATGCATGCAGCATGCCAAGGCACACAAGGACATCGGTCTCCAACCACAGAAGCATGCAGTATAATTACACATGCAACCCAGAGGGGAAAAATACACAGTACAGGGTACTTACATTGATGCATGTCTGCAGAACTTCCGTCCATAGACTGGGCACACCATGAACAATCAAATCCTCCTTCTACTGCTTGTCCTGTCAGCATAGCTGATGTTCCCTTGCCTTGCCTTGGGCCTGCTGGGCCCTGGCACCTCTGGAGGAAGACAAAGGAGACATGATCAATAGCAAGCAGATGAACACATGCCACAGTACCATAAACCCTAAACCCTGAAAAGTACAGACACCCATATACAGTACCAGTACTGTGCACCAGCAATGCATGGTGTGGAATGGTGCATGTCACCATCATGGCCATGGCCTAGCACAGTGCATGCTTATAGTGCCCATATCCCACCATCCCCTTGACCCCTGTCCAGCCTACACACACATGTCAGTTACAGGTCATGTACACCTCACAGCATGCAGTAGGATGCAGGTAGCCCCAGGTCACACACAACTGGAGCACAAGAGGCATCTCTGCGCAACAGTTGGGGGGGAGCATTGCACCGTAGGTGTATCCCAAAACAATGGCAGGATCAAGATCAATAGATACTTCTGCTCAATATTTACTGAAGAGAAGGTAGGACAGGGCCCACAGCTCAGCACCATGGACACCGGAGGGAGGGAGGTGTGCACTAGTCACTTCACAAAAGAAAGGGTCCTACAAGAGCTCGATAAACTCAGGTTGGACAAGGCAATGGGACCTGATGGCATACATGCCAGGGTACTAAAGGAGTTAAGGGTGGAACTAGCAAAGCCATTATCAGAACTGTTTAGTGAGTCTCTGAGCACAGGAGAGGTCCCAGAAGACTGGAAAAGGGCTCATGTGGTCCCGCTCCACAAGAGTGGTAGCAGGGAGGAGACAAGGAATGACTGACCAGTCAGTCTTACCTCAGTAGTGGACAAGATTATGGAGACACTCCTTAAGGAAAGGATATTGCAACACCTGGAATCCATAGGAGCACAGGATCCAAGACAGCAGGGGTTTACAAAAGGAAGGTCCTGTCAAACTAATCTCATTGATTCCTTTGACTGGGTAACCAGAGTGGTGGACCAAGGGGGAGCAGTTGATGTCACTTGCCTTGACTTCAGCAAACTTTCAATACTGTTCCACATAGAAGATTGATTAATAATCTGGATAGGCTTGTGATGGGTCAAACGTTGGTCAACTGGGTGGCAAACTGGTTGACGGGCAGAAAACAGAGAGTGGTGGTAAACGGTATACAGTCAGAAGAGATGCAAGTCACAAGTGGGGTACCTCAGGGATCAGTCCTGGGGCCAGTCCTCTTCAATATCTTCATCAGTGACATTGCAGATGGACTGGAGTGTAAGGTTTGTCTGTTTGCAGGTGACACCAAGATCTGCAACATAGTAGATGATCCAGACGGGGTGGGCAGAATGAAAAGAGATCTGGATAAACTAGCAAAATGGTCAGAATAGAGGCAACTGGGGTTTAACGCAAAGAAGTGCAAGATCATACACATGGGGAAGAGAAACCCTGAAGCCACCTATAGGCTGGGAGGGGAGTTGCTGGCAGTTACAAGGGAACAAAGAGACTTGGGCGTCTTCATCACCGATGACCTGAAATCATCCAAGCAGACCACTACAGCAGTAGGTAAGGCTATAGAGATGTTGGGCTGTATTAGTAGGGGAATCACAAGTCAGAAGAGGGAGGTAATAATCCCTCTTTACAAGACACTGGTTAGGCCCCTTGTGGAGTACTGTGTGCAGTACTGGAGGCCACACCTTCACAAGGACATAAACTGTTCTGAGGCAGTCCAGAGAAGGGCAACCAAAATGGTGCAAGGACTGCATCAGAAAACATATGTGGACAGATTAACGGAGCTCAATATGTATACCCTAGAGCAAAGGAGGGAGAGAGGTGATATGATTGAAACATTCAAACACCTTAAGGGCATTAACAAGGTGAAAGAGTCTGACATGTTTCAATATAAGAAAAATAGCAAGACAAGAGGACACAGCATGAGATTAGAGGGAGGCCCATTAAGGGGTAATGTGAGGAAGTTATTTTTGACAGGAAGGGTGGTGGATGCATGAAATGGCCTACCTCAAGAAGTGGTGGATATTAATACAGTGCAGGGCTTCAAACAGGTATGGGAATGGCATAAGGGAGCAATACAGATGAGTATGAATAGATAGGCCATTGACAGAGCAAAGGCCGATGGCACATTCATAAGGCAGAAAAAGAAATGGGCAGACTGGATGGGCCTTGCGGTCCTTATCTGCCATCAACTTCTATGTTTCTATGTTTCTAAGACTGGCCAGCACAGTGCAGTATAATAGTATACCATGAGTTATGTGGCATATGCATACCAGCACCCATGCTACATAACACACACAGTGTACATGGAACAGATGGTGGCTTGTGGAAAGTGACATTTGGTACACCTGCCACCATAGCTACATGTACACCACATGTCATATGATATAATGTAGTTATCCACCCTGACAGAGCACCCATGTCAGTGTGTTAGCACACACCCGGAGTGCCATGGCTCCAGAATCCACATTGTGTCCTGTATTATACAGGTCAATGATGACATCTACTGGGACACTGGTCCACCTGTCTTGGTTATATAGAGCTATACAGCTGGGCTTGTCCAACAGGGCACAGTGGACACAAGAGTTTCATAGAAACATGGAAACATAGAACTTGATGGCAGACAGGGACTACTTATTCCACATAGTCTGATCACTTTTAGCTTCCTATAGTGTCACTGCAGACCTTACTTGATCTACTTGATTAAGTGTCAGTATGGCTCAATTCGTAGCACATCTACCTCTTGACCAGAAGGTTGTGGGTTCTATTCCCACACTGAAATTGGGCTCATACCTAAACACTTCCACTTGAGTGCAGTATTGGGGGGTGCTGTACTGTTGGGGTGTGCCCTCCTTCAGATGAGATACATTAAACCCAGGTTCCTTCTACCCATCACTGGTGCTGTCCAGGTGGAAATAAAAGAATCTAAGGCACTTTTGGAAAAGGCTAAGGCATTTGTTATTAAAAGAAAAATCATTCAAGGCAAACAAAAACATTACACAAAAATCATATGCAATACACATAGAATTAAACAAAGTAATATTAAGAAGAATCAAAAATCGAAAATCAAATTAGAAATAATATCACTTCATTCCCTCTCCCCATATACCAAATAATACAATAATGTGCATATCTCACAGTCCTCAGGTCCACAGTTCAAATCTGAGGCCATTGCTTCTCAGTATCCTCTGACCTCCAGCCCTCCTTGGTATTCTGGGTACTGAGGCAGAGGGCAGAGAAAACCACAATGCTGGCAATTTTTTTTCCCCAGCCCATGAGCTGAAGAGGGCCCGGAATGAGTCTTAAGAAGCATGGCAACAATGTATGTTGCCATGCATGTGCACATTGCACAAAAATCAGACCCAGAGCTCTATACTTGAATCAGGACATGGACCAACTGCAAAAGGCTTTCCCCACTCCTACAGCAAAAACCGAGCTGAGACTCACTGAACTGATATCATCGGGCACTGTAAAAAAAGGTTTCCTGGCCCCAGGGAAGCACTGGGGCTAGGAATGATAAACCAGTACTGTGCATGTGCAGGAAAACAGGAGCTCTAGCAACCCAGGACTATTTTTTCTGGTGCAGCAATAAATTCAAGAAAAATAATTTAAAATGCAAAAACAAAAATACACTTTTTCTTTATTTTTTTGTACCACAAAACATGGGAACATTGTATAATCACAAAGAACCACTCAAGGGTGTGAGTTATGCTGGGATTTACCCACTTCTGTTGTTATTTGGTCACTTGTCCTGTGGCCTCCTGACCGAACTACACCAGGCATGGGTAAATAGCAGCATAACCCACACCCTGTCAAGGTTCATTGCTTAATTATAATACACAAATTGTCTGCATATAGCAATGCTTTAATTTCTTCAGAGTCCTGCATTAATCTAATACCTCTAATATTTTGTGTCTCTGTAATAATCTGAGTAAAGGATCAATTGAGAATAAGTGTAAGTTGGGGTGTATAGGACAACCCTGTTTTATTCCCCTCTGTATTAACACTTCATGACCTTCCCACATATTTATATTGGTATTATAACTGCCTCTTGGTACAAAAGTTTTATCCAAGTTATAACCTAGGAAGTAGACAAAGAATAAATAGTCATATGAACACATGAACATATGAAATTTGCCAGCAGAAAAAGGCCATTTGGTCTATTGAGATTGCTCAATTTTGCTGCTAGCAGCCCTATTCTGCAGCTGCCCCTCCCTCTTCACCCCCTCCCTTTTTCCTTCCTCTTGACCTGTCCCAGCCCCTTTTGAAGCACCCTACTGTTTTACAGGCTACCACCTCTGCTGGTAATGCATTCCACCCTGCCACCTCACTCTCTGTAAAAAGTGTCTCCTCATTTCCCTCCCAAACCTTCCCCCCTCCAATCTCATGTTGTGGCCTTGAGTGCCCCTCCCCACCTTTACCCTGAATAACCCATCTGTATCAGTCTTTATTTATCCCTCTAATGTACTTGAATGTCTTGATCTATCATAGCCCCTCTGTCCCTCCTCTGCTCCAGCAAGCACAAATTAATCTCCTTTAGCCTACTCTCATACGATAAGTCCCCTAGTCCCTGGATCATCTCAGTTGCTCTACACTGCACCCTTTCCAGTAATTTAATGTCCTTTTTCAGGTACAGGCACCAGTACTGCATGCAGTATTCGAGATGAGGTCTAACTAAAGATCTATACAGTGTCAGAATCACCTTCCCACTCCTCGATGTTATTCACCTTGTGATGCAATCCAGCATTTGGTTGACCCTTGCTACTGCCTTCCTACCCTGTGCCGAGCTGTTCACTGATCCCATTATGACCACCCCCAGATCCTTCTCCTCCTGAGTTTTCGCCAGCTGCACTCCCCCTCAGTTGGTAGTTTCTCCTTGGATTTTTTGCCCCAAAATGCAGTACTTTACACTTTTTGGCATTGAACCCCAGCTGCCAAGTGTCCAACCAGTAGTCATGATATACCCTATTAAAGGCCTTTGCTTGATCCAGTGATGACAAAATAAAAAACACTTACTGTGCCACATCTCCCTCTTTCTAATATTTTGCATATTGGTATTAAGTTACCCTGCATATGTCATCTTGGGATAGCACATGTTTGAAAAGACGATATTAGATAAGGGTTTATGTTAGATAATCTCTTAACCAGTATTTTTATGAGAATTTTCATGTCCACATTTAGGAAACATAGCAGTCTCTGATGTTGTAGTAAGGCCCCCTTTCCCTTCTTATACTGAAATATTAAAATAGCAGTCCACATAGAATGTCGTAAGCTTTGTTCCCTGGGCCCACAAACGTGCAATGGGTGGAGTAACTTGGCTCCGCCTCCATGGAGGAGGCATATGGCCAGGTCATGGGGTCCCGCTCCATTCTGGCAATGTGCATGTGCTGACACCCAGCCCCCGCTGGGTGTCAGGCAACAGCATCCCACACTGTCGCCCCTTCCCGAGGAAGGAGATTTCAAGGATTTACATCAATTGGTCAACACATCCATCAATATACATACATAAGCCTTGTTCAACATCTATTGTAATGTTAACTATATCAAACACAAACATAACTCTTGTTAGGAAAGCATTCCATAGTCATTTGTCATGAGGGTAAATCAAATATTAGGTCTACTGTATGGTCTTACATGGGTAAACAGGTAGGTGAGAGTACCATTGGTGTAAGGGGGGCTCTATATCCTGTAGTAGCCCACAACTTCTGGAGTACCCTATATGATGGAACAGGTTATCAAGAGTTTTTGTGTTGGTACAGGGGTCACTCAAGGCCTTTCATGGTGGTTTTAGTTGATTTTTGCTCTGTGGGGGCACTGTTCTTACAGGCTGGGTCTCCACAAAGTCAATAAAGGGAGAACATCTCTCTAAATATATCTTATTTTTGCCAGCTGCAAACTGAGACATTCTTGACAAGGTTGCCAGTTTTCCCATGGCCATTAGCCATTCCTCTAATGTTGGTACTTCAGTGGTGGGCCACCTTCTCAAAATGAGCCTTTTAGTTTCTACTGTAGCTTACAGTTGCCATATCTTTTGCTGAGTTTTCAGAGGCAGGTCTGAGGGGGTTAGTCCCAATAACAGCAAAGCCAGGGACGATGAGATTTGGCATTTTAGCACCTCTGAGCAGCACTTGATGGCTCTGGACTAGATGGGGTGTATTAAAGGGTAGTGCCACAAGACATGCAATAGCTCTGCATCGGTTGCCCCATATCTCCAGCAATTGCCGCCTTCTATGACGCTCATACTTTTCAGTCGTACTGGGGTGCGGTACCACAGGTGCATCATTTTATTTGGGATTAGAAGACTGTGAGTGTCTACACATGCTCTGTGGGCATGTACCCAGCAGGTCCTCCATTAAGCATCAGTTATCTGATGTCCCAACAGATTCTGCCACTTCAGTCTAGGTGCATTTGACTGGTTGGGGGCTGCTTCCCTCATATAGTTGTACACTGTTCCCACTAGACCTCCTTGCTTCCTAGCCCATGCAGTTAGGGGTAGTTTCTTATCTACTTTTGATCCCTTGGACATACACATTGTGCACGGGCAGCTTCTTTTGCCGCTTTGTTGATATAAGTGTCTAACCTGAAGGTATTTCCAGAAATTGCTTTTAGATAACTGGTACCCGATTTTCAGGGAGGTAAAAGAGTCAAATGCATTACCTTCTTGTGTGAGAACATCTTTCACCCTAAGAATATGTCTTCCTTTCCAATCCTGCCATAAAAAGGGGTGGTTATCTATAAGCAATTGTGGGTTGTTGCAGAAAAGGGTGAGTTTCCCCAGGCTCAGGTGTGATCCAGTGATTTGGCCCATCTTTTGCCATGCATTATGTGCCACCTTTAAAGTGAGCCATTTCTTATGAGGTGTGGGAAGTTCGTGGCCTAAGAAGCCCACAAGGTCCACTCCTTGGAGTGCACCTGACTCAATTTCTACCTATGCTGTTTTTTTGGGGCCCAACTCTTGAAATATCATGTATGTTCATGCCACAGAGAAAGCATAGGCATATTGTTGGCAAAGAGGTAGTCCCCACCCTCCTTCTGTCCTAATGAGACCTTACCTTGACCCTGCTATATCTTGGCATCAATGTATCCCATAGGAAGTTCCCTATTATGGCATCCAGCTTCCAAAATCAGCTTCCTGGGATCTTTGCTGAGATGTGGGCAAACAAGTTGAACACATGAGGGGGCTAGCATTATCTTGATTGCTGCAAGTTTAGCAGGCATGGAGAGGTTCAGGTACTTCCACCTGTTCTCTTCATCCTGTAAGTTATGTATTAGTGGAGCAAAGTTTTTCGTATGAGACGTTAAACCGAGTTTCCATCTGCCTGGATTGGTGGTAGTTCAGGTGGATGTTAAAGATCCCATGGCACTTATCAAAAAAGTGTAGGGGAATTTCCCCCGTGTCCTGGCCAAATTTCCCACATTCACTAAAAATACCACCAACAGCTTAATCTGGTTCAAGGTCAGTTGGCATTCATCTGTATCCCCTTCCCCCGGGTCGTGCCTGAAAATAGGCAGGATTTGTCTTGTACACTTACCCGGTCAACAAAAACTAAATAAACTAAATAAATAAATAAATTAATTGTGAATACAAAAAGCATGGGAGAGAAGGGGCACCCCTACCTTGTTGCCCTATGGAGATTGAAAGTCTCAGAAATGGTGCTGTTCATCAGAATCCTGGCTGCTGGATTTTTATATAATGTTTCAACCCATCCCCTAAAATTATCTCCAAAGTTACAATGCAGGAATTCCCACTCTAAGGAATCAAAAGCCTTCTTAAAATCTACCGATATGGCTGCTGCTGGAGTGGGTAGAGTGGGAGCATTCTATAAGAGTGTAACTAGGGATCTTTCATGGTCTGCACTTGCCCACCCTTTAACAAACCCCACCTGCGTTGGATGGACCAGGTTTGGAAGGACTTTCTCTAGGTGGGTAGCCAGCACTTTTGCTAAGATTTTAGTATCAACATTTATGAGAGAGATAGGTCTGTAACTGGCTGGAAGACAATGGTCTTTCCCAGGTTTGGGGAGCGCAGTTATGATGGCTTCCCTCATTGTTGCTGGTAATTCCTTCTTCCCTAATGCATCTGTTAGCATATTTAGCATTGGTTAGGCTGCTGAACTACTAATCACTTTATAAATGTCAGCAGTGGCCATCTCACCCAGGCACTTTGTGCAGGGCCATTGTCTTAATGGCTGCTGCTATCTCCTGCAAATTGAAAGTGGCATTCAAGGCAAGTTTTTGACTGGCAGCAAGTTTCTGCACCTTAAGGCCTTTTAGAAAAGCTGAGAATTTTGTTTGGTTCCATTGCAGGTGGGAGCTATACAGGGTCTTATAAAATTCCACCATCACTTGATTTCTAACTTTGGGTGTAATTTGGTTTTCCCCTTAGCTGTTTTGCAATTGGGCAATGTGCCTTTCAGCTTATTGCTTTTTAAGCCTGTACACCAACAATTTCCCAGATTTTTCCCCATAGGCCCAATATTTAAATTTCATCCTTTGTATCTGGAGCTCAGCTTTTCTAGTGGCTAGTGCATTCAGTTGTATGCGTAAGGACATTATTTCATACATTAGTTCTTTGTCCTTGAACATACCTGGATTATTTTATACAGCTTTTCCTTTGATTTGAGCTGTGCCTCTAAGCTGGCTGCTTCTTTTACCCTCTGTTTCTTTCGGTATGCTATGTAACCAATTATCTTGCCCCTCATCGTGACCTTACAAGCCTCCCACACAGTCACCAGTGAGGCCGACCCATGTGGATAGTCCAAGAAGTAGTTCTCTGTTTCTGTGGCTACCCATTTTTTGAAATCTCTATCTTGCAATAGGAGGGGATCTAGCCTCCAGTTTAGAGATCTAGTAGTGGATGAGCCTAAACTCAGAGACATGGTTAAGGGGGCGTGGTCAGAGATGTATAGTGGGGCAATTGTGGCATCCAGCACCTGCTGCGTTAAACTGTGAAATGTGAACCAATAGTCTATTCTGCTGGCCACTCTCATTGTGTCCAAGAAATATGTGTAGTCTTTTACAGTTGGGTGCTTACGTCACCGGGCATCTTGCAGCATGTGTAAGGAAAGCAGGGCTTTCAGGGATTTAATGGGCCTCACATGTGGTCAGGTCTGGCATTACACCTGTCCAAAAAGTGGTCCAGTGCTAGATTACTATCGCCTCCTACAAATATGTCCATGCCTCCTATGCACATGCCCATTATGGCTTGGGAGACCTGATTGAAGAACTCTGGTGAGCCTTTGTTTGGGACATATATGTTTGCCATTAGCATTGTTCCCTTTGGAGTTGCCACTTTTGCTAGGACCCATCTCCCTTGCGAGTATGCTTTGTGGCCCAATAGAGTCCATTTTAGTTGCTTGTGGCAGAGTATGGACACTCTCCTTGGGTTGTCCCTACAGTGCTGTGTACCTCCCAACCCACCCAGTCCCTCACGAGCTGCTGAGTTTCTATAGCTGTAAGCTTTGTTTCTTGCATTGTGGCAATCTGTGTTTTCAATGTTTTTAGCCTGGCTAGACCTTTTTTCCTTTTAATGGGTGTGTTTAGGCCCCTCACATTCCAGGAGGTGGCCTTTACAACATATAGATTAGCCATCATAGGATTTAATTTGTCTGGCTTTTCTTCTGGTATAGTTCTCTACCAGGTCCATACTAAGGGCAGGACATTTGGCCTTCAGAATCCCTCTCCCTGTGGACCCTCTCCTACCTTTAGTCCTCCCCCTCATAGCTGATGCTAATTCCCAAACATGACTTCTTGGAAATTTCCTTTCTAACATCTCTAAAACTCTATTTTCTTGCTTTGTCTGGGGCTTGAGCTGGCACCCTGTGATTCCAGCAGGTATCTACATCGGGTAGCCCAGGACATTTGTATGAAACCTTAAACTTACAAACATTATTAACATCATTTTTAACATTCCCCAAACAAAACTCATAATCACTTTTAACACTGAACACTCTGCCTGGTCATAACATTTATAGTACACTTCCTTCTTGGGTGGACCTTCCACAGCAGCCAGGCCTGCCATAGGTACATAAGCCAATGGCTTGAAAAGCTTCCCTGGGGTTGAAATTGAGTCATCTGGTACACCACCCAGTTTGTTCACTCCCTTTGGGCTGTTGGTGCCTTCTTACAATAGCTTAGGGACTCTGGGGACCCTTCGCTCATTACCTTGTGGTTTGGGCTACTCCTTGCTGCCTGGTAGAACCTCCCATATAGGGGAGTCAAGGGCAGCTGCTGAGCATCCATTGTGTTTTGCTCTTAGCAGTGTCTCTAAGGATGGAGTCTTTAGCATCATTTCTCAAATCAATTGGAGCTGCGGGACTCATTTCCCTCTTCCCTCCCTCTTTTCCCCAGCCCCCCATATTGATACCTTGGACTTGTCCTCAGCTACGCCATGCTCCACACACTCCATATCCAGAGCCTACCTTACACCTTAAGGGAAGGATTGAGCATCTAGCTGCTGTTTTTCCCCCTCTCCCTCCTCTTCTACCCCTTGAGCAACGTTACCCCCTCATGTGGCCAGGTTTGGTTCTCCAGGACTCCGCTGCTCTGGTTCTGCCCAAACCCAAGCCCCCTTCCCTCTTCCAATACATCTTTGGGACCTCCTCATTGAGTGGGTGTAGGTTCCTTGGGGGTGACCCCTACTGGTCAGATCTGACCATGACAGGGCAGTTTATTTGGTAAAATATACTCAGAATCAGGACCCCAGTGATAGCACCGAATGGGCGGCAACCTGCTGAAAGTAAACATTATTAGCAATCTAGTTACATATTCTGTGCCCAAACCATAGCCACCTCTTGTTCCCTGGATCAGGATACAGGGGCCACCACATCAGTTCATTGAGACCCAGATTTAAGCACATGCAGTGTCCTGGTGTTATATCCATGAGCCTCATTGCCACATGTCAGGATAATGCGGCAGATGCTGAGGCAGGGATGTGGGGTTTTCCCGTTCAGAACAGCAAACATCGCTGTATATCCCCTTGCTGTTCAAGGGTGGGAAGTGTTCAGAGAGAAAAAATGAGAGGAGTTAGTCCAAAACACCTTCCCCTTCCTTGGCTGCGTTGAGGTTGAACTTATGGATTTTTACGTCATGGTCGAGATGCCACTGCATAGTTTGCTTGGTGCGAGGCATGGGACAAGGAAAGAAATCCTAAAGCCTGTATTTGCCCAAGGTATCAAATGAATATAAATCCAAAAAGAAAAGAGGTAAATAGTCCACTGAGTTTAGGTTACAGTAAATCACTTTCAACTGCCCAAGTGTAAATTTATATGCATACAAACGAACATATGAACTTGCCAGCAGATAAAGGCCTTACGGTCTATCAAGTCTGCTCGATTATGCAGCTAGCAACCATTATACTGCAGCTGCCCTTCCCCCTCCTCCCTCCAGTGACCCTCCCTCTTACCCTGTCCCATCCCCTTTTGAAGCAGCCCACTGTAGTACAGTATACCACTTCCTCTGGTAATGCGTTCCACCCTGCCACCAACCTCTTCATACAAAAGTGTCTCCTCATTTCCCTCCTGAACCTACCCCACCTCCAATCTCAGATTGTGCCCTTGGGTGTCCCTCCCCCTCCTTAACTGGAAAAACCCCTCTGTGCCCATCCTATTTATCCCCTTCACATAACTGGAGGTTTCAATCATGTCCCCCCATCCCTCCTCTCCTCCAGGGAGTACATATTCAGCTCGCTCAGCCTACTCTCATAGGGCAAGTCCCCTGACCATTTTATCATTTTTGTCACCCTGCGCTGCACCGCCTCCAGTAACCTAATTTCCTTCTTCAGGTATGGCCTCCAGAACTGCATGTAGTACTCTAGGTGTGGTCTAACCAGTGACCTGTACAGCAGCAGGATCACCTCCCCCCTCCTGGAGGATATGCCTCTGGCAATACAACCCAGCATCCTGTTAGGCTTTGAAGCTGCCTTTTTACACTGCGCAGATTTTTTCATTGCTCTTGTTATACTCACCTCCAGATCCTTCTCCTCCTCCATCCTGGCCAACTTAATACCCCCTAGCTGGTAGCTCCTTCTTGGGATTTTTGCTCTGAAATGTGGCACCTTGCCGTTCACAACTGAACCCCAGCTGCCAAGTATCTGACCAGGCCTCCAATGTTGCTAGATCATCTTACAACCCCTGCTCCCCCTCCAGGTCATCCACTACTGCTCCCATCTTAGTGTTATCTGCAAACAGACTGATCTTGCTCTTGATGCCTATTGAAATGTCTGCTAGGATGATCCCAAATACCACCAGCCCAAGTACAGATCCCTGTGGCACCCCGCTTGTCACTGCCTTTGATAACTAGAGTTCCCCTCCAACCACCACCCTCTGCTGCCTCCTTGCAGCCAGTTCAATATCCATCCCACCATCTTTGCCCCAGCCCCTCTGCCTTCCAGCTTACTACTTAGCCTCCCATGCGGCTCCGAATTGAATGCCTTACTGAAGTCCAGGTACAGGACATCCACTGCATGGCACCTGTCCAATTGTCTGGTTACCTAATCTTAGTACTCCACCAGGTTAGTCTGACAGGATTGCCTGAGACAAATCCATGTTGCCTGATGTCCTGCAGCCTATTAGCCTCAAGGAGGGAAATCAGCCTCTCCCCTAAGATTGTCTCCATCAGCTTTCCCCCGATGGATGTGAGACTTACTGGTCTGTAGTTCCCCGGCTCATCCTTGGGGCCGCGCTTGTGGAGGGGCACTACGTGTGCCATCCTCCAGTCCTGCAGTACACATCCTGAGTCCAGAAAGGCATCAAACAGGTCTGCCAGGGGTTCTGCCAGGACTTCTGCTAGCTCCCTTAGCACCCAGGGGTGTATGCCATCCGACCTCAGTGCCTTGTCCACCCTCAGTGCCCTCAAGCCCTCCAGTGCCCTGCCCACTGGGATTTCCCTGTCTGTCTTCTTCCCTCCTGTGCCCACCCCCACCCCTGAGTACTGCCCCTTTTTAGTAAATACTGAGCAAAAGTACTCATTTAATGCTTCTGCCTGTTCTGCCCTTGTATCCACCCACCCCCTCCCTTTTAATCCTCACAGTTTGGTCTTCGCAGCTCCTTTTCTCCCTAATATACCTAAAGAAATCCTTCTCTCCATCTTTGATGCCCTGTGCTAGCCTGAGTTCCCGGGACGTCTTGGCTGCCCTGACCACCCTTGTCACCTCCCTTGACTCCTTCAGGTATTCCTCTGTCCTCTCCCTCCCTGTTCTTTTGTACCTTCTAAAGGTGGCTCTTTTCCTTCTTACTTTCTCCATGACCCCCTACTCACCCAACTAGGCTTCTTGGTCCTTGCCCTCTTACTCTGGATCCTTGTGCAAATTGTGGTTGTCTCCTCTATACCCTGTTTAATGACCTCCCACCTCTGATTAGTGTCCATATATGGAATGATCCTGGCCAGATATCGCTGTACTATTTCCCTCATGCTCCTGAAGTTGGCCCTTCTGAAGTCTAACACCCTTGTGCCTGATTCTACTCCCTCTTCCCCCCAGGTTTATCTTGAACCACACTGAGTGGTGGTCACTCTTTGCCAGTGGTTTGTTCACCCTTAGCTCCCTCACAAACTCACCATTCACCAGCATGCGGTCAAGGGTGTTCCCTAACCTGGTTGGCTCATTGATCATCTGCAATCAGAAGCTGTCCTGGATGGCATCCAGAAGTACCTGCTCCCTTCTATTTGCGGTGGCTGGGGTACCTCAATCCACCCTTGGCAGTTTGAAATCTCCTACAATCACCATACTGCCCCTTCTGCAGATCCTCTGATCTGTCCTGCTAGGTCCTGTCTAACTCCTCAGTCTGAGTGGGTGGTCTGTACACCACTCCCATCCTGAGGGTCCTATTCTTGGAGTCCTGGAGCTGCACCCCTAATGACTCTATGTTGCCTTCCTCCATTTCCTCACTGACACACCTCACACTTTTCCTCACATACAGCGCCAGCCCCCCTCCTTTCCCATTTATCCTGTCCCTCCGAAATATCTTATATCCTAATACTGCCAGGTCCCAATCATCATAGTGAGTGGCCTATGTCTTGGTTATGGCTGCAATATTCACCTCTCCATCCACCATGAGAGTCTGTAACTCTGCTATGTTGTTCCCTAGACTCCTAGCATTCAAGGTTACCATGCTCTACCCTGCTTCCTTCACCCTTCTCCCTACTTGCTCCCCTTTATTAGCACCCCCTCCTGATTCCTCCCTAAGTCCCCTGCTGCCAGCATGGGGGTTAGCTCATTTGGCTTCCTTGCCAAGAAGACTTGGTTTGCTGGCCAAGGCACCTAGCTTCATCTGAGCTCTTTCCTTCTAAGATTGCTGGAAAGGACAGAGCAGAGAACCTTACCAGAGCAAAGAAAATGGATTAAGACTTCTTTTGGCTAGGCAGATTTACTGGGTGTTGTTATTTTTATTTTGTACTCACAGGGATTGCTGCTGTTTGTTGCTAACATTTCATTGCTTTATTTTTCTCTGATTCAAATTGTTGTTGCTGGTATACCTTCTTCTGCATTATTACAAGGTGTGCCTACAGGTGTGTGCTAACAGATTACTGCTGTAATCTTCTGATTCAAATTGTCTTTTGCAAGGTATTATCTTCTGTTACTGCTTTATTTTTCTCTGTAGCAAAGTGTTTCTTACAGGGTATATCTTCTCTGAAATTATTGCAGGTGGTGCTTTACAGTTTTATCTAACATAAGCTTTCAGGGTTACTGCATTTGTTTTTGACTGTTTCTGCTCTTACCTCCTTGTTCTTTCATCCGTGGTTCTTCTTTTTCAGCAGGGGAAAGGCCCAGCCACCCACCCCATCCCCAACCACCTCACACTACACTCCTTTTATAGGGTACCACAGTTCTGACATTTCCTGTGGCAAAGCAGGAAGGGGAGGATCAGTGGGGCATCCACAAGGTGAGCTCATTTACAGGGGCACTAGTAATTTAACTTGTTATAACAAGTTATACGAAAACAAAACACAAAATCAAACCATTACTTGCATTTTCTTCTGTCTAATTGCTCTGACCAGGTTATAAACCCAGGAACTTATCTGGAATGGATATCATTAACTGCAGGTATTGAGAAACACTTTCAGAAGGACAGTCTTACAGGATTTAGGACACTGTCCTACATGCTGGGCCATTGGAGATCTTAGGGCTCAGCTCTGAGCAGCATGGGTAGAGACTGAGCACCTCAAATTTCATATTCAAGAGGAAATACATTATAAGAACCACCAGCCATTTCCCCAACATCCAACAGAAGAACCTCGACCGCAGGAGGGTAGTTGGTCCAGGAGGCTGGCAGGTGGTTAGAAGGGGCAAATCGGGTGCCCCATCACTCTGTGCTGTCCAGCATATTACCTCCAAAAAACATATAAACACTACAAACAGGTATCTGCCTCTATCTCTGAAATCAAACAAAGGGGCAGAGGACACTACAGAGCAGGACACTGCAGCACAGGAGCTAGCACAACAAAACTCATCCAAATCAGGAACCAAAACAAAAAAAAGCAAAAAGGGAATCCAAAAAACTTCTGATCATAGGAGACTCCATGATTCGGGCAGTTGATACCCATCTCCAGCCAGGGGTAATGTTCAGATGTCTCCCAGGTACATCAGCGTGGAGAGACACTGACCGCATTACTAAAATTGTTTACAAAGCAGGAGAAAACATTGACGTCCTGGTACACATAGGGAATAATGATCTCACCAGCCGGTCAGTTGTGGAGATGAAGGAACACCTGACCAGGCTGAGTGACAAACTATCATCCATTTCATCCGACATCTCCTTCTCTGAGATCCTGCCAGGCTGGGAGAGGGGGGGCAGATAGACGGAAGGTCAGAGAAGGGGAGATAGGGGGGAGCTAAACATGTGGGTCAAGGGCTGGTGCCAGGAAAAAGGACACAGATTTGTAGGGAACTGACAACAGTTCTGGGAACGAAAGTTCTTTAAATTTGATGGACTGCATCTGACTAAGGAGGGAGTCAGTGCATTGGGGCAGAAGTTTGACGTCCTTGCAGAATATTTAAACTAGCAAATGGGGAGAGGGGTGTAGCACCCCATACGTTGAATGGGAAGAACACCCCTCCCCCCTCAGCTAGTGGTCAAACAGGGATTCAGCATGTTTGCAGTTCATTTGCATCACCAGGTAAGAAAAAAGGTAAATTTCCCCCATACGATGCACAGGGTAAATGCCAAACCTCACCCAACAACTAACACACCAAAATCTGGCCAATGGAAAATCATGTACACAAATGCTCACAGCCTGGGAAATAAGATCCCAGACCTGCAGGCAATAATATCAGAGGCTAAACTGGACATAGTAGCAATTAGTGAGACGTGGTTTACCAGTAACCACACTTGGGAGACTTCAGTACCTGGCTATGTACTGTTCAGAAGAGACCGAGGTGCAAAAAGGGAGGGTGGAGTGGCCCTGTATGTCAATGAAAATATCAAAGCTACAGAAATTCAGAATACACATAAGGAGCCAGAAGAACTGTGGGTCACCCTGGAAACAGGAAATGGGACAGCCATAAGAAATGGGGTTGTTTACAGGCCCCCAGACCAGGGGGAGAACATAGACACATTACTGTTAGAAGATATACAGATCATGACAGCTAAAGGGGAGGTTCTGATAATGGGAGACTTCAATATGCCGGATACAGATTGGTCAATACCAGCAGGAACATCTGCCAGAACTAGACACATGGTGGATTCCCTGCAGGGGGAGGGCCTCAAACAACTGGTACAACAACCCACAAGAGACAAGGTTATCCTAGATCTAGTACTGACTAACAGGGAAGGGATCACAGATCTCCAGGTAGAAGGTCACCTGGGGGCCAGTGACCATCACATGGTATGGTTCAATTTGGTCACTACATCTAAATCATCCCACTCCAAGGCTAAAATATGGGACTTCAGAGGAGCTGACTTTGATAAGATGGCCAACAGAGATAAGCTAGCCCTGGCAAAAAGAAACACAGGTGAGGGGGTACAGGCAAAGTGGGCAAGCCTTAAGGATGCAATACTTGAAGCAACATCCCATTGTGTTAGAAAAGGAAGTGCAAAAGAAGAAGGAAACCACTTTGGTTCTCAAATACAGTAGCAGAAAAGGTCAAAGCCAAAGGCTGGCCTTCAGGAAATATAAGGGAACACAGTGGGATGAAGATAGGGAGGCATACCAAACTGCCCTAAGGGAAGTAGGAAAGGCAATAAGGCAGGCAAAGCCCCAAACTGAGGAAACACTAGCATGAACAGTAAAATAAGGTGACAAGACTTATTATAGATACATTAGTGAAAGGAGAAAGTCCAGAGGGGGTATTGTTAAGCTCAAAGGAGAAAAGGGGGCATGTGAGGAGGAGGACCCGGTAAAAGCATCTATCCTAAATAGATACTTTTGCTCAGTATTTACTGAAGAGAAGGTATGGCAGGGCCCACAGCTTGGCACCATGGACACAGGGGGGAGGGACGTGAGCACTACTCCCTTCACAAAAGAAAGGGTCCTACAAGAGCTCGCTAAGCTCAGGGTGGACTAGGCAATGGGACCTGATGGCATACATCCCAGGGTACGTAAGGAGCTAAGGATGGAACTAGCAGAGCCATTAACAGAACTGTTTAATAAGTCTCTGAGCACAGGAGAGGTCGCGCAGAAGACTGGAGAAGGGCTCATGTGATCCCGTTCCACATGAGTGGTAGCAGGGAGGAGACAGGGAACTACAGACCAGTCAGTCTTACCTCAGTAGTGGGGGAGATTATGGAGCAACTCCTTAAGGAAAGGATAGTGCAACACCTGGAATCTATAGGGGCACAGGATCCAAGACAACATGGGTTTACAAAAGGAAGGTCCTGTCAAACTAATCTCATTGATTTCTTTGTCTGGGTAACCAGAGTGGTGGACCAAGGGGGGAGCAGTTGATGTCACTTGCCTTGACTTCAGCAAAGCTTTCGACACTGTTCCACATAGAAGATTGATAAATAAGCTGGGTAGGCTCAGAGTGGGTCAGAAGTTGGTCAACTAGGTGGCAAACTGGTTGACGGGCAGAAAACAGAGAGTGGTGGTAAACGGTATACAGTCAGAAGAGATGCAAGTCACAAGTGGGGTACCTCAGGGATCAGTCCTGGGGCCAGTCCTCTTCAATATCTTCATTAGTGACATTGCAGATGGACTAGAGGGTAAGGCTTGTCTGTTTGGAGATGACACCAAGATCTGCAACATAGTAGATGATCCAGATGGGGTGGGCAGAATGAGAAGAGATCTGGATAAACTAGTAAAATGGTCAGAAGAGTGGCAACTGGGATTTAATGCAAAGAAGTGCAAGATCATGCACATAGGGAAGAGAAACCCTGAAGCCACTTATAGGCTGGGAGGGGAGTTGCTGGCAGTTACAAGGGAAAAAAGAGACTTGGGAATCATCATCATCGATGACCTGAAATCATCCAAGCAGACCTCTAAAGCAGTAGGTAAGGCTAGGGGGATGTTAGGGTGTAATAGTAGGGATATCAAAATTCATAAGAGGGAGGTAATAATCCCTCTTTACAAGACACTGGTTAGGCCCTATCTGGAGTACTGCGTACAGTACTGGAGGCCACACCTTCACAAGGGCATTAACCAAATTGAGGCAGTCCAACGAAAGGCAACCAAAATGGTTCAGGAACTACATCAGAAGACATATGAGTACAGATTAATGGAGCTCAATATGTATACCCTTGAGCAAAGGAGGGAGAGAGATGATATGATCGAAACATTCAAATACCTTAAGGGCATTAACAAGGTGAAAGAGTCTAACATGTTTAAATATAAGAAAAATAGCAGGACAAGAGGACACAGCATGAAATTAGAGAGAGGCAGATTAATGGGGAATGTGAGGAAATTCTTTTTCACGGAAAGAGTGGTGGATGCATGGAATGGCCTACCTCAGGAAGTGGTGGCTATAAATACAGTGCAGGGCTTCAAGCAGGTATGGGCTCGGCATAAGTGAACAATACAGATGAATTTGAATAGATAGGTCACTGACAGAGCAAAGGCTGATGGCTCATTTATAAGGTAGAAAAAGAAATGGGCAGACTGGATGGGTCTTGCGGTCCTTATCTGCCACCAACCTCTATGTTTCTATGCATGAAGATCCTGCCTGGCTCTTGCCCACTTGCCACCATCCTTTACTAGTTTAAATTCTCATTGTTTGCTAAGTACTCCTCCAGTTTCTGTTTCAAGACCCTCCTTCCCTTCCCACTTAAGTGAAGCCTTCCCTGACAGAGATCCTTGCCCTCCCATGTGCTTTACCACCCACACCCCCCACCAGCCTATACCCTTTGAATGGGCACCCTTACTTTAACCACATGTTAAATTCCTTTAACCTCAGCTTCATTGCTGTGCTCGCCCTGGGTACAGTAAGCACCTCTGAGAAGGTTACTGATCCTCCCATCTCCTCAAAAATCCTCCCTAGCTCCACAAACCTCCCCTTGACTACATCTACTGCATAACCCAACAGGTCATTTGTTCCCAAATGCAGAACTATGTGAGCTTTCTCCCTACCCTTCCTATCATACTTCAGAATGGATTGCCCCACCTTCTCCACTGTCATGCCTGGCATGGCCTCCACCCATATTCTGCTATACCTCTACCCATTGCTCTCCATCTTATCCCATTCAGAACTGAATCCCCCCAGCACTAGGATCCCACCCTCATTGCCCTGTCCATTCCCTATCCCTTCCTGCCAGGTTTTCTGTTCCCAAGTGCAACTCAGCTGTTCCCCCTTCCACCCCTATCTCTGCCCTGCCCTACCCCTTCCCATTCTCCCCGATAACCCCACCCTTCTCCACTGTGCTCAACCTGCCTCTTCCCCTGATGCCTCTCTCTCCTTATCTCCTCATACCCCCACCTCCCTCTCCTTAGCTACTGCCCCTCTGTCCAGTATCCCAGCTCCCACTGGCTTATCCTTACCCATCAAAGTCCTGCCCCCCTTTTGTCATCATTCCAATGCCCACTGGGTTACGAGTAATCCCTTCCTCATCAGTCTTACCTACTTGGCCCTCCCACCTCATCTCCTCCAGCATAGCCAGCACTGAAAACCTGTTTAGTGACTCCCCCTTACTCAAAGTCCTCCTTGGCATACTACTGAGAGGCACACATTTGATACCTGATTTACGACCATTCCTGCCCCTATTCCCTATCATCCTCCACCCTCCTTCATCGGTACACGGTGGTTCCTGAGGTGGCACTATTGGTCCATATACCCCTCCTCCCATAGCCTGGGTTGCCTGCAATATTCTGGGGCACCACATGTGCCCTCAGTCCTGGATTGTTCCACCATTCTTTTCCCTTCACGCTACTTATCTCTGCCCTTAACCACATAATGCCTTCCCCTGCTGTTTCAGTTGTCTGCACACCAGGCAACTCCCTGCTCTCCATGTGACCCCTAAAAGAATAGCTGCCCCACAGTTATTGCAGCCTACTACACTCCACATGCCCCTACTTGACCCACTACCTCCCATCCAGCTTGCCCCCACTTCATACTGCCTGCCCCAGCCCCTGGGACATTCTCCCTTACTAGGGCTAACCATTTTATCTACTTTCCCTTATCCTCCCCATTGCACTGTCAGAAGTAATCAATCAGTCCTGTGGTAGCACACCAGTGTGTGCTGACCACCAATCCTGACCCATCACCTCCCCAATAAAGGCCTATAAGCTCACTGAAGGAGGATGGGGAGGGTGGGTTGAGCCTATCTGACTCTCTCTCTCTCAAGTCAATCAGTCATGACGTGCTCCCACTGAACTTCCCAGCTCTCTGAGTGCTCCTGCCACTCCCCACACCAGCAAGTACCACAGTAAAAAGAACAATTTAACAAGCCCTTTTTTTGTGAACAGTTGGCAGAGGCAAACAAAAACAACTTCCCTCAGTAAAAATACAAGTATTACAAGCTCTTTTTTGGTTTGAAAAGTTGGCAAAGGCAAAAGAAACACACGTTCCTCAGGACATCCCTTACTTGTGCTTCACTAGTCTTCACCCGGTATCAGCTGGACCCCCGGCACTCCATTCGTCCCCTTGCACTAGCCGCTCCTCCTGTCCAATACTTCCACTGTGGCAAATAATTATACCCCTGCACTGGTCTGGTGCTGTTCCCCACACACACCCCTCCTGCACCTGTGACTCGGCTCAGTCTATCCAGTAAGGGTCTGGGCCTCAGGTTTTGTAGGCCCCTTACCCTTTGTTTGACCTTAGCAGGCTTTTTCCTTCCAATGATTGGATCTTCATATCTGACTCACTCAAGAGTGTAAATCATTCACAACGTGCTCCCGCTGCACTTCCCAGCTCTCTGAGTGCTCCCTCCACTCCCCACACCATCAAGTACCACAGTAAGAAGAACAATTTAACAAGCCCTTTTTGTTTGTGAACAGTTGGCAAAGGCAAACAAAAAACAACTTCCCTCAGTAAAAGTACAGGTATTACATGCTCTTTTCTGGTTTGAACAATTGGCAAAGGCAAAAGAAACACACTTCCCTCAAGGCGTCCCTTCCTCGCTCTTTACCGGTCTTCACCCATGTCCCCCTTTTTGTACTAAATTATAGTTATAATTCCTCCCCCCCAAGAATCACCATTCTTGCAGCAAGTAAAAAAGGTTGTATTTCTTCTAACAAAGCCACTCGCCCTGCTTTATTTTGGGGTGATATACATTTATTAATCTCAATAATCTATCGCCATATTTAACATCCAATAATAAGACCCTGTCAGGAATGATCTCAAGAAAATGTTGTAGTTGAAATGATGTACCTTTAAATATGTTTCCTACCCCACCATACCTTTATAGGCCTTGTGACCTCAGAGAGGGGTCACTCAACCATCTTTTCTTTGCAGCATTAATTTCATGTAGTGTTTTCAATCTGGTATCTTGCAAAAATAAAATATTGCCTGGTAAGAAATATAAAATTAGTGTAGTTTCCCTTTACAGATTTAATACTGTTAGCATTCAGTGTGAGAGGCGAAATGGTTTGCCCATAACATATTGGGATATTTTATTAAGGCAACTGGTCCATAGACTTCCAATTCTTGGATCTGGTTCTATATTTGATCTTTTTCTTTGCTGAGCCTTCTGAGTGAGGTTCTTCCAAATCTGAGGACTAGCCCTGAATATTAGATGTTTCGGAGTCCACTTCATCACCCTCTGTACCTCCCCACTGTCTTACCTTTGCTAAAGCTGCATATTTGTTTTGAACTGAGAGATATTCTGATGTTTTAGCTTTTGGTTTTGTTTTCCTACCTTTTCTCCTATCCGTTACCAAGATCATATCCTTTTCAAGTGATAGAGGAGGAAAAGGCATGGGAGAAGTTCTCTGCTCTGGTACAATGGTGATCGTATTTTGGTGTGACACAGACTCTACATCAGTTTCTATAGTTTGAGATGTCTGCTCTGGGGTAGCACTGCCTCATCAGGAGGGGTAAGAGTTGACACTGTTTCTAAAAGGGTGACTCTATCAGAGAGGCTTGTATCACCTCATCATCATTCATTTATTGAAGGCAAATTGAGAGAAACTCTCATTTACAACCGCATTCAATATAGACAAAACATTAAAATGACACAATGTACAAAATGTAATAAACAAGATACAAATCACATAATTACAAACACAGATAATCAAGACAGAGCATATTTGTTCCATAGTAAATACTACATTTTGCACAAAATAGTTAGCCTTAGAACATGCATCAGTTTACCCATAACAATCACAATGATTGTATAGCAAGCTATCTAAGGATGCTCTAAATCAAGCAAGGGAAGGAAGAGTGATTATCTTAAGGTTTTTTTGCAAATAATCCCACACTTTAGGAACAGATGCAGCTAAGGTAAAGTCTCCAATTTTTGTTTTATACATAGGCACTTGATAGAACAGCCTTTTAGTTGAATGAAGAGAATACTTTGATGTATTTTTACATTTAAGTATTTGCAGTAAATAAATTGGTAACTGCTTTAAGATAAATTTACATACATACATGTACTAATGCATCTCTCTCCAGGCAGTCAAAGAAGTCCATTGTACCTGTTCATATAGTTGGCAATGGTGTGTGGAATATGGCAATTTCGTAACAAATCTAAGAGCACTATGATATAAGCGATCTAATAAACTTAAAATTGATAATGTAGTATTTTTATAAATGTAATCCCCATAATCTAACATGGCCAAGAATAGTGAGTTTACCACCATTTTTCTAACCAAATACTTAAGATGTTTTTTATTTCGGTAAAAGAATGCTAATATTTTTTTTAATTTATTCAAAAGATGAATAACGTGATTTTTAAAGTTTAGTTGTTCATCCAAAATCATACCCAGATATTTATATTCATGTACTTTTGAAATGATGTTCCCACTAAGTGTCATTATTTGATATTCTGAGAGTGAATGTTTTTTCCTTGTAAATAACATCCACTGTTTTTTTTTTTTTGTTAAATAATAACCATAATTGCAGCAGAGCTTCCTGTACCTTATTAAAGTCATGCTGCAATCTCTGAATGGCTATATCTAAAGAAGGATGATGAATATACTGTATAATACAGTTTCATCAGTGTAAAACTGTGTTTCACACTATCAGAGCAACAGTTAGGTAGGTCATTTACATACAACAAGAACAACAAGGGCCCCAGTGCAGAGCCCTGGGGAACTCCCTTGTTGATGATGACCGTATCTGAAGTGGCATCCCTAAATTTACCATATTGTAATCATGACGTCAAATATGAATTAAACCATACCAATACTGACAGACCCATTCCAAGTGATTTTAATTTATTAAGCAAAAAATTATGATCTACAGTGTCAAATGCCTAGGACAGGTCAAGAAACACTGCTGGAGTGATTTCTGACCTGTCCAAGGCAATAAACAGGTCATCAGTAACCTTAGAGTTAACATGCACTGTACTATGATGCTTCTTGAAAGCAGATTGTGTATCTGAAATCAAGTGATGTCTATCCAAATATCCAATCATTTGTCTGTCTAATTACTCTAGTGCATCTATTCCTTATTACATTAAATGCTAATTTATTCTCTGGGGACTTTGTTTTTCTTAACTGATTCCATGCATTGTTATTTTTTTCTTTAATAAGCTGTTTTATTTGATTTGTTATCCAAGGTGCTACTCTACTACTTATTTATTTATTTATAGAAATATTTCACCAGGAGAGCACACTGAACAACAAGTTGCTCATCTCATGGTGTGACCTGGGGTAAATCACTACTTACCCTTTTTTTAATTAGAGGGGCATGCTTATTTATGATTTCTAAGAATGAAGATTTAAAGAAACACCATGCTGTTGAAATATCCGGGCATGCGTACAGCAAATTCCAATCAATTTCAGATAAACCCCTCAAAAATGCTTGATCAGTGAATCTAGTAAATTTACTTGTAGTTGTTGTACATGTTGAAAATATGACTTTTGAGTTATCTCTTTTACATGGTATACTATAGTGATCACTAACATCCTCCTCAAACACTGATGAAGTATATTTCTGTGGTGTTGTTGTTAATATGACATCAAGTATAGAGTCTTTTTCATGATCAGTTTTATGTGGCCTGGTGGGTTTTCCTATTATCTGAGTAAGATTCAAAGCAGTCAATTGATTTTTGGTGTCCTGATCAAGACCAGCATAGTCCCAATTTAAAACTCCCAACAGAATAAATTCACAATTTAAAAATGGTGAGATTAATGTACTCAGTAGATATAGTGTGTGTCTAGGTGCTGAAGGTGGCCGGTAACAAACAGCTACATACATAGTGAAGCTATTTGACCTTGTCACTCTCAGCACAAAGAGTTCCATCTGCTTTGGCACAGATTTTGCAAGCACAATCTGACCCCCATATTCATTCTTCAAATATAATGCTACCCCCCCCCCGGTTGTTCTAACCAATATAAATTATATCCGTCTAATGCTACTTTTGAATCAAGAACTCTCCTTCCAAGCCATGTCTCTGAGAATGCAAACATATCTGGAACTGATGTATCTACTAATGATCATAAATAATCCATCTTTGGGAGAAGGCTTCTTACATTCAAATGCAGAATTCCCATGCATTTTCTATCACAAAATTCATGAAGAGAAAAATCCTTTCCATTCGTCTGTGGACCAGAATTTACATGTACACTCCCAGATAATAACAGTAACAGTAAAACAAAATGCCTTGCAAAACTAAACTGTACTTTTTAAGGAATAGATATTTTTCTAAAACAAGCCAGTAGAACAACAGAAAACATGTAGTGGCGTATATAGGTTGCACTTACTCCTTGCCTGCTTGCATATATTAAATAATTTCGATTCAAGTAATCACGTCTTCCTTCATACAAGTTTGGGAGAAATACAGCTGTACTTTGTTCTAGATATTGCCCTCTAAATTCCCTTGACAGTACTAATCCCCCTCCTCAAGCTAGATATGATAAGACAAATAGCTAGCCCTTTAACAACTTCCATTTCTGAAGTAACAAACTAGTCTAAAAATGCAAAACGTTAAGTATCAACAGTACTTAAGTTAAACTATTCAGTAAAACACTTGTATTGTTTAATTAGATGTCTAGATTGTAATAGATGGCATAACCTTCTGTGTTTTGGACTTAGCTACACTTATAGACTGTCTTTTAGTCACCAAATCTTCCTGATTCAACCCCATCCCCACCCTCACTATTATTTGTAGCCCATGGACATCTCTTGTAAGAATGATCTTGTTCATCGTACAAGTTACAGTGAAAAGGTTTCAAGCACTTTTGGCTTAAATGCCCATATTCCATACAATTATTGTTACATACAATATTTATTCCATACATTTATTATGTCCATATTCCATACAAATATTACACTTATCCGTACTACATGTAGAGATAATGTTTGTTCCTGAACTGCATTTGTGGCAGAAATGGGGTTGCCCTCAATAAAAGTACAACCCTGGGACCCTTCCTAAGAAAAACTAATAGGGAGATGACATAGATCTGCACTGGTCTGAAGCAACTTAACTTTAAACTTCCACCCACCTACCACACTTGTTTGCTATCTATAATAGGCAATGGGGTGTCAAGAATTTTACAACATTGCTTTAACCAATAGATAATATCTGACATATGCACCCCTTCATTTCTAAACAATATCATGATAGTTTTGATTGTTGGGTTAGACATAGCAATTGCCATGAAAGGGGCCCATAGTGCAGGGTCTTTAAGCACATCATATTTTATCCAGAACCTGTCATAAGCTTACAGAGTTTGAAAAATATTATCAAAACTTTGTTCCCCTGATACAAGGATTACAACATACAACTCAGATATATAAAAAAAAAAAGACTCCTTCAATAACTTGTGAATAACAAACACTCTGTCGAGGGGTACAATCCCCCAGTATTGTTCAGCCTAAGGGCATTTCTCATAGGGGTTGGTTCCCCAAGTGTAGAAAATAAATCAGCATATGCTTGATGAGATTGTCCACTTGTTTTCCACTTGGTTCTATGCACATTCTCAGGTGGGGGTGGTAGAAATTCTTCTCTAGAATCATCTGCAACATCACTCAACTCACTCCAGGGTTATTCTGTACAGTGTTAGTGGGAAAACTTGTAACCTCTGCTGGTGCAGTATTAGAGGAATGGGGAGCATTCACTATCACAGTTCTTTGCCCCACTATCAGTATCACCCCTTCCAGCAGTATTAGGTGTTTCTGAGACTCTGTTCTCCCACTTTCCAGACCCCTCCATATTTAAAGTGTTCTGTGGTCTTACCTCTGCTATAGAATAGCAGTCCTTGTTGACCAGAACCCAGGAGACACCATCAGCAGCATTCATCCAGCCCTAGCCGCGCAGCTTCTGAAGACCACATTTGAAGAGTTTTGTTTTCCAATATCATTGTTGAGGGAATGCATCATAGTCCAAGCCCCCAGCTTGCTTGTGCCATTCCTGATGCTGTTCCAATTCCTCCATTAGCTGTAGGTATACACTCCTCATGACATTTCTCTGAAACACAGCCCAAAGATTGCACTGTCTCTGGCTGTTTAAGCAGTGTTGTTGAAGTTCCCGGTCTCCCTTCACACAATACTGTGGCCAACTTGGAGAGTGCAAACTCCATATGGGCTGGTGTTAATTTAGGGTTGTTACCTGTAACAGCTTGGACAGAGTGTATATGTACTGTAGTGGGTAATTACGGGTGGTCTGGTTTTGAAGTTGAGTCAGGATGTCCCAGCTCTTTGATAGCAGCTTCATTTGTTGCTACCATATCAGTCTCTTTGGCTTGGAACAGCTCTGATGGCTTTTTTGTTACCTTCAGGAGTGCATCAGTGACCAGGGCTATATTTTTAACACTGCACAGTGCTGCTTGCAATTTCTTCTTCCTTTTCTGATACCTTTCTTCTTCCTCCGCTAACACAGCATGTAAGTGGTCTGTTTTCTCCTTTAGAGCCAAAGTCAACTGTTCTTCAGCCAGCACATCACCACAGACTGCTTTGTGAATAGTAAGAGTCCAGAACATAGTTGTGCACTGCAGGCAAGACCAGTGCTCAGCTGAGGTAGCCAACCCCCACAAACATGAAACCAGTGCAAAGTAGCAAAGCACTCACCAGAGCTATCAGCAGGCTAGTAAATAAGCCACACAACTCAGTAAACTCTGTAGTTCCAAATATTTTATTGCTGAAAGTACTTGCTCAGGTAGCAAGGTGTGTAGCTAATATAGCCACACAAACCCTTGTATTTTGTGAATAGCATGCTTCTTGGGATTTCCAACCTCAGATCATCCATTTTCCATGTCTTCCATACCAGCAACCATATCAATATCCTCAGCAAGGGAGGTCTCTGGTATGCGAGAGGCAAGAGAGGAGACCAACTCCCCTGCCTCAGAAACATCCATCCTTTCACCTCCAGGGACAGCTGTTTTGGAAAGCTGCCAAAATGGCCAGAGATCCCCCTACTGGAAAGCGTAGGGGTTGTATCAATATTTTATTCCTAAAACATTTCATGTCACTGGTTGATCTGACTCCGTAATCCTTGGTAAGTTCCTCCATTGGTTATTCCTGAAAGTCTGATACATGTGCTTAGCTTCTTCTTGGTCAATCTTGCATATGGTATGTGTTACTTTACTGAGTTCTGTTGCTGATGTTTGTTTTTATTGCAATGCAAACAGGCACCTGTTATTCCATATATGCCATTTAAAAACTGTAAATATTACCCGTAAGGTACTCTGATCCCATTCCCCTCAAATATTACAAAAATGAACATATATCGATACCTCAAAAGTGATTTTCTTAAATATAGGTTTTGCCCACTTACTTGCCATAATGTCCAGAACGTGGCAATGTATGGGCATGTAAAAAAGAGATGTTCCACAGTTTCTTATTCCATTGTAAATGTTTTTCTTGTACATATTCTTTTATTTAACTGTTTGTGTTTTTTGTTTGCTTTAATGTTTAGTTTATCATGGCAACATAGCCAATGTCTATCTCACATTCTTGCTGGTATTCTAGGTTCTACAACTAAATAAGTCAAATAAGGTAAGTACCTGAGAGGACAGTGTTTGAATTCTACAGGTTCCTGATAGTGAGTATCTATGATCCATTTGTATAATCCACAGCTGCTTCCCGGTGGTCGCAAGGGTGCTCCACAGCCCTCCCCCAACCCCTGCGGACCTCCAGAACTGAATCGGAAGAGGTAATATTCGTGGCATCTACCTACCTTTTTGCTGGGATGGCAGCTTTCCATCTGTTGCTGCTCATTATTGTCTGCTGCCTGCTCTTGGTGCCATTTTCAAAGGCATACAACTTTCAGGACAGTAACAGCCCTCCTGCAGTTCACGCCGCTTTTTAGACAGCCAAGGCATGGAGATTGTTTTTTTTCCTCACGACTTTGCCTAATTATTGCCTCAGTTTGTGTGTATTTACTTGGTTACTTCAAGCACTCCCTTTTAAGACCTCATGAAAGGGTGGGCAACGGTCGCAGTAGTAGCCGATGTATGTTAAAAGTGGGTTTTACAGTTTCAGAAGGAATAGATTAATTTACTGCACTGCTTGAATTTATTCCTATGATTCCTGCCTGTTTATTTCTGCTTACTGCCTCATATTGTATGTACAATTGCAGACCTCACGGGAGGGTGGGCAAGGGTAATAGTACGAGCCTCTGAATGATAGATCGGGGATTTACAGCTGCTTTTCAAACTGTATCTTTATTTTCACTGCTATCTCCTACATTACTGGTCGGAAGACCCCCTTCCCCAGCACAGCAACGCTATTGGCACGCTTTGTGATTCACCTAGCTCTGCCCCCCTCCTTGCCCCCCTCCCTCCAGCCTATTTATCCCAAGCCTTCTCTCCCTTTGTCTCCACAGCTGCTTCCCGGTGGTCGCGAGGGTGCTCCACAGCCTTCCCTCAACCCCTGCGGACCTCCAGAACTGAATTGGAAGAGGTAATTTTCGTGGCATCTACCTACTGTTTTGCTGGGATGGCGGCTTTCCATCCGTTGCTGCTCATTATTGTCTGCTGCCTGCTCTTGGTGCCATTTTCAAAGGCATACAACTTTCAGGACAGTAACAGCCCTCCTGTTGTTCATGCCACTTTTCAGACGGACTAGCCCCGTCGAACGCTGCACGTTCAGCTCCCCACCGCCCCCACCACCACCCTTGGTCAGCCTTCGCTTAAATAGGCAGACAGATGTCACATGGGCTGGCTAAGAATTAACCAATCAGACCAGTTTTCCATTTGCAAGCTATACTGTTCTACCACTAGGGGCAGACCTAGCAGTTCTGAAGCCTCAACCTAAGTGCACACCCTGCTGCTTACCCTACAAAAAAAAAAAAATATAAAAGGCAGCCAACAGTCACATCCCGCTGCAGGCTTGTAGGCTTGAGCTCAGTCCATATACCTCTCGGTGAATCTCAGCCTTCATCATATCCTACTCCCCAGTGCTGCCCGTCCACTCCACTGCCCCTCCACACAGACATGGCTGCCCCCTCCACCACCCCTACCGAGCCCACCAGGGGTGGAACTACCACTCCCAACCAGGGCAGCCCTTGGCCCCTCAGCCCACCCACCTCGTGGCTATCCACCAAGGGCTTAAAAATTGTCCATCTTAATATCCATAGTCTCTTACACAACCTTGCTGTGCTTGCTGCCTGGGTTGTCCATTACAACCCAGACATACTGGGCATCACAGAAACAAGGCTAAAACCCCACACTCCTGATACTATGTGTTCCCTACCAGGATACAGCCATATCAGAAGTGACCGAGAGGGGAACAAACGTGGTGGTGGGGTGCTACTTTATTACACAGCCCACCTTAATGTCTCTGCAGTAGACCTCCTCCCCCTTTCATCTTGCGAGTTCCTGCATGCTGTTCTCCTGCTTGGGCTCACCAAGAAGGTTCATTTGATCTGCTGCTACAATCCCCCTAGAGGCGGCTTGCCTGGGCTTTCCTCTCTCCTGCACAATGTTAGTGAGAGAGTGGGCACAAGTGAAGTCCTGATCATAGGAGACTTCAACCTAAACTGGCTAGGCTCAAACTCAAAATCATACGAGCCACTGCTATCGGGCCTCGCACTAAAGCAGATCATCACTGAACCAACAAGGTCCTCCCCCCGGGGGGGAAGGGACACTGATTGACTGGGTCCTGACGAATAGACCGAACAGGATCACATCCTCGGGCATCCTACGTGATGCCATCTCAGACCACTCACCCATTTTCTGCACTTGGGGCATCTCCCAGGCGAAAATACCTGGAAA
Organism: Neoceratodus forsteri; assembly: GCA_016271365.2. NCBI lineage: Eukaryota > Metazoa > Chordata > Ceratodontiformes > Ceratodontidae > Neoceratodus > Neoceratodus forsteri. Next base: position 308,574,260 of record CM028134.1, on the reverse strand, counting down.
AGTTATACAAATGAGGGACTTCTCAAAATTCCACTTGCCTGACTTCCTTGCTGACCTCAGCTCGATCGATTGGACCGGGGTCACTGCCTCCTTGGATCCAGATCAAGCACTGGGTGCTTTCTTAACCAGATACATCCCAGTACAAAAAAACCACGCCCCTCCTCACTGAAAGGAGGGTGCGGGGCACCATCACCAAATGGCTCCATGGGGGCCTTTTCTCCCTAATGAGACTCAGGGACAAGTGCTGGGAAACCTACAAAGCATCCCACAGTGATGACAACCTTATTGCCTATAGGCACCTCAGGAACATCTGCAAAAAAGCCATCAGATCAGCCAAAAGTGAGTATTGCCGATCCGCACTACTCGCATCAGCCAGCAACCCGAGGTGTTTTTGGCAGAACATTAGAAGCGTAGTGGGGGGCTCTACCCGAGTTCAAGTCACGGACTTCCTAATCAATGGGATCAGCTGCAACAACCCATGCACTATCTCCAATGCCTTTAACACAATGTTCTCTGAGCAGCCCCCCCACTATCCTCTGCCCCTGCCGTTCCCACATCCCCAAGCGCCCATCTGTCCGTGCCCTGCTCCACCACCTCCTCCTGACCTGGTCCTGAGACCCAGCCCTCCTTCTTCTTACAACACGTGTCCACTGCTGAAACCCAGAGGATGCATGCCAACCTCTCTTCTCACACTGGAGCAGGGCACGACAACCTGGAGCCAAAACTGCTTAGGTTGGGTGCCACCTACTTGCCTGGCCTATAATGCATATTTTCAACTCCTCTCTAACAGCTGGTGTCATCCCGGATCTCTGGAAGGTAGCCAAAATCACCCCTGTTCTCAAGCAAGGTAACCCCAAAGACCCCACTAATTACCGGCCCATTGCCATCCTGTCGGCCACCTCCAAACTCCTAGAGAAAGTTGTGGCCTCTCAGCTAAATGAGTATCTGCAGGTACACAACCTCCTCTGTCCAGCTCAGCATGGATTCAGGAAGGGGCACAGCATGGCCACTGCCCTCGTGGTAGTTACCTCACATATTAGAACAGCTACCAACCAGGGCAACCTCACAGGTGCGATCTTCATGGATCTCTCCAAAGCCTTTGACAGGGTAGACCACTCCCTCCTCAGCTCCACTCTCCTCACCATTGGACTCTCTAACCCGGCCCATGCCTGGTTCTTCAACTACCTAACCAGTAGGAAGCAATATACCAATCTTAACCAGACTCATTCACATCTCACCACTGTCCAATGCGGGGTCCCCCAAGGGTCTGTCCTCGGTCCGATGCTCTCTTCCCTTTTCATCAATAAGCTGCCATCCATCCCCTTCCATGGACTAATCACCTTGTATGCTGATGACCTTGTCATCCTGAACAGTGATCGTGATATTGATACCATCAACTCCAAACTAAACACCGACTTCAACCGGATCCAATCTTGGCTGGCGGTACACAAGCTCACCACCAACCTTAAGAAAACACAGGCTATGCTCTTTGGCTCCCTCAGCAGAACAAACTCCTGCCCCACCCCCCTTTTAATCCATGGGGCTGATGGCCTGCCCCTGCAGACGGTTCCCGTAATCAAGTATCTTGGCGTTACGCTGGAACCCCAGCTGGACCTCTCCCTTCACATCTGAAACATCTGTAAGGCTATGAATGCTAAGCTCGGTCTCGCCTACAGAGCAAACAACTGCCTCACCCCAGCTGCTCGGGTGGCCCTAGCCAGGGGTGTTCTCCTCCCCTCCCTCTGCTACGCACTTGTGACCTTTGCCTCTGCGCCGAAATCCATACTCCCGAAATGGGATACGGCCTACAACATCATCTGCCACTTCACCCTTTCTGCTCCTCCCCTTACACATCGCTGTGACCTCTACTCTCGTCTCGAGTGGCTCCCTCCGGAGACGCACCGTGTTTTTGTAATGGGTAACTTCATTGACAACATCGTCAGGACATCCATCCCTGCTGCCCTTGCCCTTCCCCTCTACTCTGACGCTTCCACCTACCATCTTAGGTCAAGGGCAGCACTCTCCAGCCCAGTTCCTAGGACATGCTCCCTTGCCGGTGACCGGGCCTTCACCAGCTATGCCCCGAAACTATGGAACTCATTCCCAGTCCTTATACGGTCCACTCCCTCCCACAATGGATTTAAAACCTCCCTCTGGAACTTCCTGAAGGGCCCCTCCACTTGCCCTTGCACCTCGTAGCCTTGTCCCACACTATGCTGGCACGTAGGACCTCCACGTCCTCTGGGACCACTGCACTTACTCTCCTGACTACCTGGCCAAGCAAGGACAAATTAGGTTAACACTCATTGCCTATATCATTGCCCAGCTCTTAACTCTCCCGGGCCACCTATAATCCCCCCCCAGGCTCATGTGTTGTTTTGTACTGACTGTCATTTCTCTATGTCTTCTGATACTCCTCTGTATGTAAAAATTATATTCAGCCGCTTCACTGTATGAAAAGATATACCAGTCACTTCACTGTATGTGTAAGTTGTATTACTCACTGTACCTGTAAAATTCATGTCTGTAACTCTCCCGGGTCACACCTGAAAATAGGCACATGGATGTCTAGTGTGACTTACCCGGTAAACAAAAGCAAATAAATAAATAAATAAATAACATTTTTCTGTGTAATGTCATAATTTGAAGACTACTAATCTGCCAGACTTTCAATTTTCATGAACAGCAGGCATTTTGGCTGCATGGTCTCCAGAGCGCCAAAGGATGCAGTCCAACAAAAGTTTAAAGGATAAAAACAGCACTTTATTATTTATCAAGATGCCAAATGGACAAACAGCCCACCAGCAGGTGAAACATAAGCCCCTTCCTCAATCCTACAGCCAAACATATTTGTGCATAACTTGCACTTTCTCAAGGCTCAATCTCAATTTTATACTTTACAAAAAAAATATGTTAAGGCACCAGTTAGAGCTGACAAACTCAAGGCATACCCTATGCCTGATTTGCAAAGCAACAAGAGAGGTGAAACTGGAATGGTTATTCCTGTTGCTACCTGCAGGGTGGTGGTGGGGAGTTAGGGTTGGAAACCCTAACGCCCCATTTCCTGACTTTTTTTGACATCAAGTCACCTTAACTGGTGCCTTAACGTAGTATTTTGCAAAGAATTTCCTTTCTTTTTGAGATAGTAGAATTGTATCCTCATTCATGTAGGACTCTTTTGGACCTGTGTGAACAGATGCATACATGCAGGGGCTGTTAGCAACCATCCATGGATGAGACAGTAAAATGAGGTCCCTTCTGTCCATCACTGTCATTGTATAGGTAGAGGTTAAATATGCTATGACACAGTTAGCCTGGTAGTGCTACAGCTCCTTAGACTGGCAAACTGGGTTCAGGAATGGACTTGGGTGACTTGGGAGCTGGCCAAGGGAGGGAGGGAAGATTAAGTGTCCTTAGGCTTGCTCTGCTTGGGGGGGATACAGTGTTGTGATTCTTATCTACCACCCAGTGTAGGCTGGATGGCAGTGGAGTCAGGATGCACACACTTGGGGAAGGACCACATTGGTGCTGATATGTGCACGTGCACCTCTGCATGCACGCATGGTGCACCATTACACACTGGCAAAACTCATGGGTGAAAATCTAGTGCAGACCCCCACCACCACCACAGCAGCAGGATGATTCCCTGGTCCCTTGCATTCATGCACCACTGGCTACAAAACCTCCATATATGGACTTTGCTCTGGAGGGGCTTGGCTGCATCCTCCAGCCCAGACACTTGGTAGGGGAATCTATGGTAGATCATACAGGGAGATAAGTCCTAGGGATAATGAGTGCTGGACTGCATGGACAAAAAGCAAAAGAGGGCAGGTTAGAAACAAAGGGCATAAACAAATAAAAAAAAGATGCCTTGACATGATTTGAAAAGAGTGGGGTGGGGATAACTTGAGTGTTTTAGCTACTGTAGCATTCCTTTTTCCAGTAAGACCTTGCACTACCAAATCTCACTCACATTTGAAAAGTACTCTGAGATGCATTTAAGCTGCTTCTAATTAAATTCTACTCATTTTTATTATGCACAAAATTAATTCAGTCTTTAAAGTATTTAGGAAAAGTAAATAAACTGTATTTCAAATAATAAACTATACACAAATCATGATTCAATTATAATATTCTTATGGCTCTTGAAATTAATTCAAAAAGGTTAGGTGACATTTTATTTTTAATTATTTCTAAGTTTAGTAGAAAGGATTTACATTTAAGTGGACCCCTGTGGCATTGGCTTGCAAAATTAATACACTACAACAAAGTCATTAAGCTGAGATACTAAACAATTTTCTTATAAAGGTTGTCATGTGAGGTTTAGTTTCTGTAATTGGGTTTGTGAGTGGTGACTGGGGGTGCCATCTGAAATCTCTCAATCACCTACCACCCCCATTCCTTTAGGCCTATTTCCTGGACCACAGGAATTCAACCATTTCCATTTGATAAGCACAAATTCCCTGGTGCTCCAGTGCTCCCTACCACCCAGTCCCCACCACAAATCTCTCCTTGATGTACAGTGGAAACCCCCTCCCTTATCTTGTTCTCCTACTCTGCTGTGTTGCTGTTAGGTCTCTCAATGACCTTTGTACCCATCAGTTCTTCACTGGTTGGTTACTGAGAGGGTGTTACAAAACTCTGTGACTGACAATGCAAGGGTTGCTATGCTTTGTAATTGGTCCTGAAGGCCTTTTGCATGTCAATCACTGCCAGTTCTCCACATAGTTGTTATGTCTCATGCAACCATGCTAGGTAGGCTTGCAACCCGTGGCTTAATAAGATGGAATGTCACCAATGTTAGCAAGTCCTCATGTTGATGACATTTCCTCAGAGATGCTATTTAAAATGAGTTGTAACTTAAGTGGTTTGCCAAAATTAAAAAAATAAATATTTTTCTACTACTACTGCAGATAGTGACTAAGGGCCAGATATACAAAACTTTGCTCCAGGCAAAAATAATTTGTGCAGGTTTAGAGTGGGATTAGCGCAGGTTTGCTATATTCAAAAGGCCAAATAGCGAGCAAACTGCATTAGCGCCAGTCAAAATCGTAATGTATGCTAGGGGCAAACTGAGGGTGTGTGTACATGAATACAGGTGCAATACTATATTCAGCGACTAGTGCCACGTAAAGTGGTTTTGCGTGACTTAGCACTACACTTAGCACGGTGCACATTATCCACCAGAAAAGGTAGTCTTAACCCTGGGCAATCGGCTTTGTGCAACATTTTAATTTTGTGTGGTGTTTGCATGGCTTTCGCGTAGCTTTGTGTGACTCTAACAAATAAATATGACACATAGACAAAGCCAGACATAGAGGAAACATGCTGCTCATTGATGGCATCACAATGATGCCATCATCTGCCACCAGTCCTAGCCATGCCAGGCAGTAAGTGGTGACCCTGCTGCCAGTGGACAGCATGGCAGTGTGGTCATACAGCACACACCTGCGAACCACTCTTCTGTGGACACCAGCAGATGCCAGCACACACATGCAGCACTGTGGGCATGGAGGATGTTGAAGGGAGAGTGTACGGGTGGCCAGGCTGTGCCACAGACCAGGTGTAGCCACAAGGCTGGGACATATCATGCAGTGCACATGGGCCAGTATTTGGAATACCCCAACACCAGTGTGCCTGTCTGATAATATATGCAGCCCCCTGGCCACATATCACACAACTGTACAACTGCCACAGCAAACAAAGCCGGACATGTATATGTCACTGTGAGCATCCCATGCCAGAGGTGCAGCATCTGTGGGTCACACAACAACGTAACAGAAATGTCCACTGTCAGTAAACACCTGCATGTTGGGCCTGTCACTATGTATAGTGCAGTCATCAGCACTGTCCTACACAACATAGGCAGTGCTGTGGCCATACACTACTGGCCCCATTGCTACTGTAGTGTCTGCTGTGTATTGTAGCATGACCTACAGTGTGACAGTTGCATGCAGCACCACCACCATCTGTGCCTATGCTGTGTTTTCCCCTGGGGTACAATATTCTATGCTATGCTGTACTGTTTACATGTAGCCTACAGCTATCATCATGCACTGCCAGACTGACTTACAGGTGGAGCTGCAGTTGGACCTGGCCAGCCCCTGTACTTCCAGACTGACCTACAGATGGAGCTGTGGGACCCTGTAGTAACTCTGGGCAAATTGCATGCAAGTCAGGGCATAATGAGATGCTAATCTGGATGTTTGCCCAGAGACCATCTAAGTAGTCTCATCTGCATGTCACTTTTGAATATGGCAATGCTTAGCGCCAGGCAAATGTGTTTGCACCGGGCTAACGGTTTAGCCCTGCGCTAAACCCGTGCAAATGTGTTAGTGCTGCACAAACAGTTCAGGGAATATTATACAGTTTTGAACACTGTACTTTCACATGTGCTGCTGCCTGCAGCTGTACTGGGTCCACACTTTTGCTGGCACACACATTGGCCACATAGTTCATCTCTACCTACCTTCACATTGCTGTGCACTGTGTTGCTGTTGTGGTTTGCACTTCCTGGTTGCTATATTCAGAGCTGTCTTATTCCAGGGCTAAGTTAACCCTGTACTTCCAGTCCAGTTTTTCTGGCCTCATTCCCATGCTATATTCAGAAGCTGTTTGTCCCGGCTATACCTTTTGAATACAGCTTGCTTTGTGCTCCATCTAAGTTTGCCTGCTGGGCAGTGTTAATTTAGCCCTGGGCCAAAGTTTTGAATATCTGGTCTTAAGAATGCAAACCCCAGTTCTGAGTGTGGTTAGTTTGATGTTTTAACCTGAATAAATATGATTTAGCAAGGCAATGCCAACCCTATGCATTGTGTATGTTTCTGTCAAATCCCTATCTTTTCCAGAAGGCAGACCTTTTCAAAACAGCATGACTGAGCATCTTAAATTAACAAATCTTGATAATCAAATCTTGCAAGGCTTGAAAAGCTCTGCCCATGAGTACTGGCACTACATGTTTCACACATACAATGTTTTCTTTAATTTAAACTGTATGCAAAATATTCTAAATTATCTCAAATCTTTAATGATATGATATCACTTACTGAAGTACCTTGGCAGGAAGTGGAGGATTTCTGAGCTGGAAGACACATGCCGCTCCACTCTGTGTTTAATGCTATTTCTACATTTTACCATTTTGCTGCTATCTGTTTTATCGACTGCAAGTTAAGTATCTGTTTTTTTTTGGTTTTTAGCCTCCAGTTTTGGACAGTTTGCTAGAAGTGTCTTTTTATTAAATAGCACTAGTAACTGAAACATGGTGGGAGGAAGGTGACACTTGGGATAAAAACATAAAGGAATATAACCTATTTAGTAAATCTAGGAAACATAGAAAGGGAGGAGGTGTAGCAATGTATATTCATGATATCAATACACTGTGAGGAAATAATTCCAACATCAAGTAACCTTGAGCACCTATGGGTAAAGATATTACCACCAAACTTACTTAAAGTTGTCTTAGGGCTTATTCATCATTCCCCATCAATTAGTCAGGATGATGAAAAAGAAATCCAGAATTGCATAAACCAGCTAGACCCATCAGAAAATATAATACTCACCACATATTTTAATCTACCAGGGATTAACTGGGGAACACACAATGGCATAACAACGAAGGACAGGGTTTATTTAGACCTTTTCGACCAGTTGGGATTAGATCAAATGGTGAGTGACAGTACTAGAGGTGGAAATACACTTGATAGTATTCTAACCAATATGGGCAATTCTATAAAAAATATTAAAGCAGAGGCACCTTTAAGTAATAGTGATCACCAGATTGTGTATTTTAACGTCAATGAAACCCTTACAAAACAGGCAGGTACTACAAAAATCCCATTTTAAATAAAGCAAACTTCCCAGCAATGGGTGCTAATCTTTCAAAATGGGACTGGGGGTCTGATTTTCATAAATGCTCACTGGAAAAGATATGGGAGTTATTGGTCAGCAAAATTCAATCTGAAATAAATAAACATATACCCGATAAAGCTAAATACGTGGACAAGGGCATTACTCCAAAACAGATGACCCCAGAACTAAAAAACACACATCAATTTCAAAAGCAAAATGTTCATGCAAATTAAAAGGTTAAAGGATATTGACAAACAAATCAAAAATCAGGAGATATTAAAAACAGTCAAAAAGGAAATAAAAATAGCAAAAACAAAATAAAAGCAAAAACTGGCAAAAGACAGTAGTGCTAACTGTAAGGCCTTCTATTCCTACATAAATAGTAAAAAAGGAAGCCACAAATCAATAGGTCCTTTTAAGGACAATGACGGTAGAGTGGAAGACTCAAAGGGTACTGCAGACATATTAAACAAATAGTTTAGTTCAGTTTTTAATCCCAGGCCAGTAAATACACATGACATGAACAACCAGAAGGTGTTACAGAGTCAAATACAAATTGACCCTCAGGATGTTAAGGTTAGACTAAAGAAATTAAATAAAAACAAATCCCCGGGACTAGACTGTATACATCCTAGAGTTATTTAGGAACTAGCAGACCAAATAGCTCTCCCCTACCCCAGCATTTATCTTTCAGACTTCTGTAGATAAGGCAGAGGTGGTTAAGGTTTGGAGGGAAGCAACAGTCATCACAATTTATAAGAAGGGGACTAAGACCGATCCAGCAAATGATCGGCCAGTGAGTTTGACCTCAATTATGGGTAAAATATTGGAGGGTATACTAAAAGATATAATATTAGCACATCTGGAAGAAAATAATATGCATGACCCATCTCAGCATGGGTTTACTAAAACTAGATCATGCCAGACAAATTTATTGAGTTCGTATGAGTGAGCCAGTAGGGCACCGGATGCAGGACAGGTGGTAGATGTCATCTTCCTCGACTTCTCCAAGGCCTTCGATAAACTACCCCACAAAGAACTGATCTCCTCATTATGGGATACAGAATTAAGTATAAATATAATTAAATGGATAGCAGCTTGGCTGAATGGCAGGAGACAGAGGGTTTCAGTAAACGGGATGCTCTCAGAGTGGACTTCAGTGACCAGCGGGGTGCCACAGGGCTCCATTTTGGGGCCCTGCCTGTTCAATATATATGTGCCATTACTGAGATATAACTGTAAAAATATATGGACAACAAAGTTTGCTGATGACTGCAGACTTGGGGCAATAATGGATACGATAGAAGATTGTAGATCTCGCCAGGAGGCAGTGGATTATATACAGAAATGGACATATAACCACAAGTTACCACTAAACATTAGCAAATGTAAAGTAATGCATATGGGGAAAAAAACCTGGATTGGACTTATGCACTAGGTAATCACTCCCTGGAAACTACAGTCGACGAAAGGGACTTAGGGGTAACAATAAAGAATGATCTAACCTTCAACACACATTGTGATAAAGTGGTTAAAAAAGCAAATAGTACATTAAGCTGCATCCTGAGTCACATAGGGAGTAGAAGTCCTTAAGCATTAATCCCACTGTATGGGTCGCTGGTGAGGTCTCATATGGAGTACTGTTCCCAGGTATGGGCCCCATATAGGAAACAGGATATAGATAAGTTGGAGGGAGTACAGCGAAGGGCTACAAGATCTATTGAAGGAATGACACATCTACATTATGAAGATAGATTGAAGGCTCTGGACCTGTATACCCTCCGTTATGGGAGGAAAAGCGATGACATGCGTCTGCTCTACTGGGTCTTTACAGACCATATAGTGTGGGACGACCTGGGTTTGGAACTAAAAGTGCAGCCATATGATACCAGAGCACATTCTGTACAATTAAAAACAGACAGATGGAATTCACTAAAAAGAAAGAACTGGTACACTCACAGAGTGGTTTCAATTTGGAATTCAGTACCATTGACAGTGGTGGGAAGTCAGAGTATGACAGCATTTACAACTAATTTGAATAATCATTATAAAACAAAAGATAGGCTATTGTAGTTCTGTGTACATGGCAAGCAATATGGACAAAAGTCTAAATAAGCTTTGTATTACCTATGCTACCTATGTTCTATTATTCCACCAAATTGCAGTTGAGAAACATGAAAGAACTCAGTGGGTGAATAAACAAAGATAATTCTGCGGACTCTAGAGTTTAGAGTGTCCTCGTTCTGTTTAAAACTGGCACGGTTTTATGTATTTTTGCTTATTTTTTCCTCACTAAGTTTCCTTTATACTATAATAGATTTGAGTAGTATAAAACAGACTTGCCAATAGAACTTAAAGGCAGAAAATTGTTTAACTGCAGATTTAGTGGGAGGAAATGGGTTTTCCAGTGGAGATGGGGGGGGGGATCTGAGCAAAGAATATGAGTTATTTGAGGAAACCAAAGTAAGATAGCACTGATTGTATAAACTATTGATATTGGCTTTGTTTCCTATAAGCCTTTCATAATGGGTGGCTAGTGGTCCCAACCCTCTCCCAACCCATGCCCGTAGTTTTAAAATGCAATCCCTGGGGGCTAGTGTACCCCCCCAACCCAGCAGGTAGTGTACCCCCACCCTTACCCTGATCCAAGTGGGCAACCAGCACAGCCCACCACTCTCCTCCATAGTTGGCTGCCTGAATAATCTGATGAATGAATGAGCATGCACTTGTACAAGTATGTGCTCATTCATTCATCAGGTCAGATGGGTGTCTGGCTGTGGAGGAGAGCAGTGGGATGTGCCAGTCACTCTGGTCAGGGTGGGGGGCAGGTGAGGTCAATATCTGCTGGGGGTGTCCATTAGTCACCAGAGTTCATTTTAAAACTACAGGCATGGGTTCGGAGAAGGGAGTGACCACTAGCCACCAGAAAATTATTAAAACTCTTTGCATAAGTTCGGGGGGGGGGACTACTAGCCACCAGGGAATAATTACTAAAACTATGAGCATAGGTTCTAGAAGGGCAGGGACCACTATCCACCAGGGAATAATTATTAAAACTATGGGCGTGGGTTTGGGAAGGGGGTGGGACCACTAGCCACCAGGGAATAATCTGTAAAAGTATGGGCATGGGTTCAGGAGGGGGGAGGAACCACTAGCCACCAGGGAGTGAAGATGTTGAAACTATGGACATGGGTTGGCAGGGACCACTAACCACCAGGAAATACATTTTATTTTATGTCTGACAGCGATCGGCAGGGGGGGAGGCACTAACTACTACACAACAAGACTAACATAAACACAAAAAACTCTGAAAAATGCAGAGTTTGACCCCCCCGTCTTTTTCTAGATGAGAGCAAAAATTCAGAAAAAAAAACCCACCATGGAAGTCAATGGGAAACAACATAGCTTTTTCACACTTTAATATCTTTAAAAATACTAAAGTGATTTACATGAGACTTTTAGGGATTGTGAATTCAGAGAGGTAGAACAAATCCTAAACATTTCCTGTAAATTGGTAAAACCATATTTCTGCAAGAAGCAAACAAAAAAATGAATTTAACATTGGACTCACCAGGCTCCCTAACTATAGTGGCGCTACCATGCCACTATAATAAAGGTTTCTCTTACATACAGTGAAGCTCGCCAGTATGAAACCCACTTTTATGGCATTCTGCAGTATACTGCAACAGAGTTTCTGCAGTAAACAGTGTAATTTCAATGGGAATTAATCCCTTTTTTCATGTAGAAAAATGTGACACTGCCAGGATGAAGTGAATATCAGTTTCCTTGCCATCGAAATTACATTGTTTGTTGCAGTAACTCTGCTGCAGCATGTTGCAGAATGCTACAAAATGTTGCAGAAGTAGGTTTCATCCTGGCGAACTTCCTTGTTTGTTGGTACTAAAGCTGTCTGCTTCACGATTCTTAAGATCCCTGTCTCCCATTTTTGCAACCAGATCTGGCAGTTGGAATGAAATAGTGGTTCCCATTCCATATTTTTATTACATAACAGTGCTTTGAAGTTTGCCATTAATAAAATACTATAGAAAAAGACTATGGGGTTTATTATATTTAACCCCCTTGTTGTAAAAGTAGATAAGTCACGTTCCTTTCAATGTAGTTTAAACGGCTCCCCCATAAGGCCTGGAAAAAACAATTAATAAGGAGGTCTCTAGAGATTTTGGTGGTGGAAACAGGTAACTTACGTATAAAAACAAAGGAACTCAAAGGAACTAAGTATGTTTTAATTAAGTATATTCTTTCCTTTTCCCCATTAACCATTTGTTCCATTTAGCTACAATTGTTTTACCGTGTGTGATTTTTGGTTCCCAATTCAAGAGGCATAAATTTTCTTTTCCAAATCTGATCCCTAATATCTGTATCAGTTCTGTATGTATTTGGATGCCTGCAACCTCTGTTTTTCTATATTCCAGCATTCCCTTATTGCTTACCAAGTCATTTTTATATATTTAAGGTAGCTCCTGAGAGTTTACCAAATTCTGTACATATGGTTAGGGCTGCTTTCACTGATTCTTCTTCTTGTATCAGTAAACATATATGGTCTGCATAGGCAATAGCAGTGTATGGGATAATACCTTCTTCATGTTTTAGAGGGTGCAGTAAAGCAGAGGTGTTGAGTGCTGTTAATAGCAGATGTATATAAAGTGCATATAATATAGGGCTTAAGAGGCATCCCTGCCTTACTCCATTATTAATACTTACAATAGGTCCACACCACCCATTGACAACTGGTGTTACTATTACATTTTTATACAAATACTGTATCCAGTTAATTTCTCTGGCAGTCCATATTGTTGCATTACATACCAAAGATAATTATGATTTACCAGTCAAAAGCTCCACATTGGTTTAGTGATATTAAACACAATTGCATTCTATCTGTATTTCCTCTTTCTACAATTTCTTTTATTAATAAGAGGTGATCTGAAATTCTTATACCTGATACTGAACAAGTCTGTGCTGTAATTATCAAAAATTTAGCTGCCTGAAGTAATCTCTGGTTTATGATTTTTGCTAGAATTTTAAAATCAGTGTTCATGAGGCTGATAGGCTTCTAGTTCTGAATATTTCTTTTGTCTCCATTTTTGTGCAGCTATATTAGTATTCCTTTTCTCTTGCTCCATGGTAGATGTTGTGTTTCTAAAATATGGTTGAAAACTATTGCTTTTGTAACTCTGGTCCTATGCTTTTAAATATTTCACCAGTTAAGCCATCTTGCCACAGGGTTGTTCCTGATTTTATGGAGGGGATAGCCTGCTCCACTTCAGCCCCAGATGTTTCCACTATTACTGCTTTTGTAACCTCTTCCGAGAATGATGGTATTTGAATTCCACCAAAGAATTGTTCTGTACCTTTAAGAGAGGTAGTTGGGCCTTGAAATAATTCTAATGTATACTGAGTAATTACCTTTTCTATTCCACGTCCTGCTGGTACACATTTTGAGAATCATTCAGTCCCACCATTCTCTTTTCCTGTATCCTTGATTGACAGCTTTCATAAGGACATATATTTGCAGTTTTCCCTTGGGTGCCAAAGAATTGTTGTGTCCCAAGACTTTCTGCTTTTTGTTTCTGGTAGTTTACCATTTCTTCCTTCATGCTACTAATCTGTTGGGAATAATCCAGTTTCATATCGTGAGTTAGAGATAAGTTTTGTAGCTGTTGTCTGTTGTTTATATATTGAAAGTATTTATTTTTCTTGTATATATTGCTCAAAGAGTGACGTAAGTACCATAACTCCCTTTTAGTATCTTCCCACAAGCTTAGTGGGTCATCATGTACTATGAAAACTAATTTCCTTGTTGTGACAAAATATTGTGCTTCTTGTAATACTGCTGTTTGTTCTAACATAGAAGAGTTAAGTTTCCAGAGCCCTGGATCTTATGGGGCTGTTGCTATATTACCAATAGTAATCTTTGTAAACAATAACCCACTCCAGGGTGTGGGGTTATAGGCATTTAATCCATGCCTGGGGTGCGTTGTGAGGCATGAGGCTGCAGGCCAAGTGTCCTCACAGTGCCCCAGGCATGGATTAAATGCCTGTAACCCCACACCCTGGAATGGATTATTACGCTTATAACATGGGTTACTTATAGAATAGGGTACAAGTGCTGAAAATTAGCTGGCTCCCCTGTTTTAATGTGAAAATGGAATATTATCCTTTCACGTTGAAAAATAGTCCCTTTCAAAAGATGAATTTTGTGGCTTGTTACGTAAGTAGACCTCTTAGAATGTCATGCTACAATTGCTTTCTCACATGTTTGATGTCTTACAAACTAGCACGCTGGATGTGAATCCTACATGCTTGTACAGCGCTATCATATGGCACTGTTGAACACTGACAGTGACTGTCTGTGGACTGCTGCTACCTGTGGATTAAAAGCATGGACAGTTGTACCAACATTGTACCTGACACAGAGCTACCTTTGCAGATAGTGACAGCATGCCCAATAGGAAAATAGGATAGGACAACTACAGGAGCTGTATAGATGTCTTTTCCTCTTTGAGGCATCTAGTCACTGCACGCTGAACCTCAGTGCAGACGACTCGGGACCCGCCTTTTGCTGAGTCGGTGTCATGCTCAGTACCACAGCTACAGTTTACTGTTGTGCCTCATGTGTACTGAGACATGTTTGGGAGCAACACAGTGATGCTTTCTGACTGTTAGCCACTTCTCTATGTGCTAGCCTGCACAGAAACAATACCGAACTTGCAGTCATGGCTGTTTGCAACTGTTGGGGGGTGGGGAGGTCCGGGGCCCTGAAAATATTTCCTATACTACATATTCAGGACTTTCTTTTGCAGCACTATAACCAACCCCCCCCAACAGCTCAACATTATCTGAAATATGTGTTTGCGCTATCCAGCTCTTCCCTCCGCCTGTCTGAAGAAACACTTACTATCTCTCCTTAAGTCTCTGCCCATGGCACACTCATCACGGAAGACCGAATTTCAGCAAAGCACTGCTGTCAGAATGCAATCTGTAACATCGGTAAAGATGAACTTATGGTTTCGATACCCCGTTGCTATATGCAAGCAGCCTATGCAGTTCTTTAATCTATCTACTACAGGACAATGTTGGTGATCAGTGCACATCACTACTGAGTATCGTGAATGTCATGTGTTGTTTGCTTACACTAACTTACATTTGCTTCTGACATATCGGAACGGACTACTGGACAGCCTGGAATTTCAAGATGTGGCACTAAGAAATTGAGGGTGGCAGGGAAACTGGAGGAAAGCTTTCGAGGCTGTAATGCTCTTTAGTAACAACCAATATTGGATTCATTGCTTGGGTTTAGATATGCACCTTGGCAGAGCTGTGTGTGAAGGGAGAACCATTCTGTGCTGTGAGCTGTGTGACAGGAGCAGTATCCAAAGCATTTTGTTTCTTTGCTGCATGATTTCTCTATTGGCTGAACAGTTTTCCACCTATTCCTTATTAGTGCACGCTTCACTTAAGGGAGCAATTAGCTGTCTTATACCTTCTAAATTATACCTCACTTTGCTTGCTAACATAGAAAAAAATGTTTGTTACTAAAAACGAGCTGTGGAGAATTTGTAGATCCCTTCACTGGGTGATCATCTCTGCTATACTGTAAAAACAAGATCAGGCATGAAAACCATGAATTAAATAGGGAATTTAATTCATTGACAGGTCATGACTTTCTTCCAATCAGCTCTGCTACTTTAGGTAACCCATGTTATAAATGAGTTTATTATCTGAAAATTCTGTTACTTCTAAGGTTGCATTACTTATCTGTAATTTTTTTGACACAAACACATAGTCTATTCTTGTGGCCAATGGGCCTTTATGGAATGTGGAATCATTTCTTTCTGTCGTGTTTTGGTAGGTATCTGTTAGCCCTGCAGTTTTTACTAAGTTTGCCAGAAAGTGCATGTCACAGAATACTTTTTTAGTTTTTCTTTGCTGTCCTCAATCTTGAAGTGTTAGGTTGCAATTAAAATCTCCAAATGCAATACAATGTGAAGAGAATAAATAAGGCTGTACTATTTTTAATAAATCTGTTCTGTCTGATTTGGATTCAGGTGCATAAATATTAATACATCTGAATAGAACATTGTGTATTTTTGTGTCTAAAATCAGTAGTTGTCCTGAGATCAGATCTATTACTTTAATAAAAGTTACATCTATGTTTTTAAAGAGGAGTCCTATGGCAGAACATACAGTACCTCTGGTCATATGGACCAGTAGGATGTTCCTACATACCATGCTTTTCTTGCCATAGTGATATCAGAAAGTGTGTGAAATCTTGTGTCCTGTAAAAAATACTCTTCTGCATTTGTTGTTATTAAATGTGAAAAGACTGCATTTCTTTTTTTTTTTTGCCATTTTTAATACTGTATACTTTAACAGTATTGATTTGAAAGGCTGGTTCTATAGTGATAATAACTGAACTGAAAGAGTTCTGTAGAATTAACCATCAGTGTCCTTGGAGTGAGATAGTTTTCTTCCCCACTCTTACTGTTTTCTTTCTCATTTTGGTTTTGGCCTTTGCTTTTCTTTTCTGCTTCCTCAGAGGTGTCAGAGTCACATGCTGACTCTTCAGCCTCATCCTGTAATACTTCATATCTATTTGTGACTGTCAGCATCTCAATTTTCTGTACTTTTGAGGTAGGTAGGCTCCAGTTTTGTTTTCATCTGGTTGCCATTTTTTTTTCATTAAGTTCAGGATTGGGGAAGGCATACTATCTGTTAACAAAGTTGTGGTTTCATTGGTTTCTGGGGTTTCATCCTAATGTTTTTCTTCATTTTCTAACACTATTTCTCTGTCTACAGAAGTTTGTGGTTCAGTTTGCATCTGTGAGGGTTCTTACTCCTGCTTAATTCTCTCGATGTGTTCTGTGGGAGCACTGTTCATGGGGAGTGGGGGTTTTAGATATCATTTTTGAAGAGGTTGCACTTACTCTAGCTCGTTGTGCTAATGTCACATATAGTCGTTGTTCTGCTCCATCAGCTTGTCCTGGTTGATTGTGAGCAGCTCAAGGACATTTTTGATAAGAGTGCCCCAATTCCTCATAAAAGTTGCATTGCATTTCATTAACACAATGTAGGCTAGTGTGTCCCAATTCATTGCATTTGTTGCACCTTATTTCATCACAGATACTGCTAAGGTGTTCTGATGACCCACATTTATAACATGCCTTAGGCTGTCCTGCGTAAAAAAGAACCCATCTGTCGCAATCCAGAAAAAAAGCTATTATTCAGATGTTGCAAACCTGTCTCTGCAGTTTTCAAAAGTAATTTTACCTTCCACCCTCCATTCCATATATTGTCCAAATCTGTTATTGCCTCTGAGTCCCCCAAACTGTGCATTTCTGTTTCACCCAGTAAACCAAGTAGGTTATGCTCATCCCTTCATTAAAAAGAAAGATTGTAACATTTTTCACAGCTGGTTTCATTAGAGGAATAATTACATAGTTACATAGTAGTTGTCAGCAGAAAAAGTCTGCCCTAGAGAACAAATTCCCTTCTTAATTTTGCTCTGCAGGTCCTACCTGTCCTGTGACCTTTCTTCCCCCATTTCTGTTCTAAAACTCCCCTGTGCCTATCCAATACATGCTTAACATTCTCCACAGTGTTTGTCCTTACCGCCTTTATCTCAAACCAGGCCCCAAATGGTGATTTTTTTTAATCCATGATATTTTACCCAGAAACATTCTAAGGCTGCAGTTGTTTTAAAACTTATATCAAAA
Source organism: Neoceratodus forsteri (assembly GCA_016271365.2). Classification (NCBI taxonomy): domain Eukaryota; kingdom Metazoa; phylum Chordata; order Ceratodontiformes; family Ceratodontidae; genus Neoceratodus; species Neoceratodus forsteri. Next base: position 308,556,675 of record CM028134.1, on the reverse strand, counting down.
GTTGTTTCACCTGACACATGTATTAGTGCATAGATTTCATAAGCAAAAAAATTCACTGAATCCTTTAACAATTTTCTTGCAACAAATACCCTGTCTGGCTGTTCTTCCATGCCTCCTTTGTAATGCAGTAGTACATTGTGGCATTTGGCAGGAAGCACCAGGCTATGAAATAAAGATGCGTATGGGCTTTGGTTCAGTTTGTTTAAAGTCACAACTGGTGTTTCAATAGGAGTTTGAGCTGCAGTACTTGTACTAGGTATTGGCTCTGAGTCTATATGAGCCTTGTCAGGCCTTGTTTGTTTAGGTAGCACAGTGTTTTCATTTAATACAGTTCTTTTATCCTTCTCTTCTATGAGAAGTTTTGGATTTTGTGTCAGTTGCAATTCATCTGGTATTTCCAAAACTATTGCTATGTTGTTTATGTTAGTTTTTTCATTTGGGTCAAATGTCCCTTTCTCTTGGTTATCTGCATCAATTAAAATTATGTGTACCTTCATTTTTGATGCTTTTTGCTGTCAGCATTCTGGTTAGTGATTTCCCTGAGATCCAGGCCTAAGTTTCACCTGAACACTCCCATCCTGCTGCTGAAAGCACTCCTTCCTGTATATTTCTCCTTTGTGCTTTTGACATTACCTCCATTTGCTTTGTTTCTGTTTGCCTTGTTTTTCCAAACATCATGTTGGTCTCTGGCATTGTTGAGGGGACCTGCTCTCAACCTCTATAGCATCCATCCTTTCTCTCCCTGTTCATCAGGACTAACCATTTTGGCAGACCTAAAATGGCCAAGGGTTCCCACAACCACAAGAGTAGGGGAATTTTATTGAGAGTAGTTGACATACAAGTACAAATGATAAAACAAAGGCTCAAAAGTAATCAGAAGAAAACATAAGACAACAACAACAAAGTAACATATTAAGTCAACAGTGGAACATGAAGCGAAAAAAAAAAATAAGGTGTAGTACTATACTTGTTTTACTACAGTGTAGAAAAGGGTATGCAATTGTATATTTGTGGGGTAAATATAAACAAAAAAGGGGGGGGCAGTCAAACTATAACTGCACTGGCTTCAAGGGGGTTTAAAAACATGTGCCAAAAATCTCCATTTATTCTTTAGAGTAGAAGAGGGCAAGGTACACAGTTCTGTCTGGTGTATATAAAAGAGCTCCTTTTGTATCATACTAATATGGTGGGTGGAATCTCTTTTTGTTGGAATAGCAAAGCACATCTAGACTGCCAGAGGTAGTATTTTATACTTGTAATGAGCAAGCATATGATGCTGGCATCATAATTGACTGGTATTTGAAGATGTCCTAAAATGACATCTGAAAAAGATAGGCTGGACCAGGAAGGGTTCTTCCACTGGAGTGTTAGGACCTGGTAGAAGTGTTGGCATTAGGGCAAATAAGAAGGAAATGGTCCATTGTTTCCATTTGGGAGGTGCAACTGGTTCTAGGACAATATCTCTCTGAGAGTCTTTTATGTTTCACTGAGTTTACCTTGTCCACAAAGCCAGAGAACATCCCACATTTTCTGGGGGTGGGGGTATGTGTATCTTGGAAAGAAGTATGTAGGAGGGCACTGTCAGTAGGTGAGATAGTTGTATATGCTACAGGGTCTGTAAAATGGGAATGCATTATAGTGGAATAGATATCTAATCGAGTAGAATGTTGAAGTGTAGCAAGGGTCTAGTTTCCACTCTCCCCCTTTGGTAATAAAGGGTTTAATAAAAACTGGGTAACTTGGGAGGTAAGAGAGGGAGTTGGGAGAATGAGACCATTGTTGTAGGAAGGGTAGCATCCGTCTGTCAGTCCATGGATGCCAGAAGGCAGTGTCAATCCAAAAGTTGCCAGAAAAATTCCAGTGAAGAAACAAACTATAAGAGAAGGCAATTGAATTTTTCATGCCAGGCCTCAGGTAGAAATATGAAGATACAGTACATTTAATTTAATCAGATTAAGAAGACTGCCCTATATAAGTTCAAAGGTGTTACTGAGCATTGTTACTTCAAGAAGGGCAGGAAGGGGGCAGGCAATACTGTGGTAGGTAAAGATAGGGAGTAAATAGGAGTGTATAATGGCTACTTTCTTTTTCTTGGACTGTGACCAGTGTTTTCATTGTTGAACTTTCCTTTGGAAAAATGACAGCTTAGATTCCCAGTTGATGACAGCCAGGGAGTGATCACCAAACTGAATTCCTAGTATCTTAAGGGGGGACTGGGACAAATAAATTCCTCCTATTTTAGTAAGCTGGGGTGGAGCTGTTCCCAAAACATATTCTGCACATTTAGTTCAATTCAATTTTGCAATAGAAATACGGGTGAAATTGGTCAAGTAGTTGCATACTGGGGGGGGGGTCTTTCACAAATAGAACAATACCATCAGCACATGCCACCAGTTTAACCTCTGTAGAAAGGTCTGGTGGAGATATTCCATAAATTTTGGGGTGGTTCATTATTTTGTAGAGGACTGGGTCAATGCAGCAGACATAAAGTAAGAGGCTCATAGGACAACCATGCTGAACTCCAGTCAAGACAGGAATTATTTGCCCAATATGGCCATTAACATTAGGAAGGAAACTAACTACTATATGCAAGTTATGAATCCATGATCGAAAAGTAAAAAGAATGCCATAATGGCTTAAGACCTTGAACAGATAACCATGTGAGACCCTGTCAAAAGACTTTGCCTGATCTAAGGTGAAGACATAACCCAAATGTGGTGTGGAACTAGAAAGGGAAAAGACTTCTCAGAGTAAGATGAGGTTGTCATAAATTGATCTGCCTGGGATAGAACAAGTTTGAAAAGGGATAATTACTTGGTGAGCTACCTTGGCAAGTCTAGTTAGAATTTTCATCAATATCTTTAAGTCTGAATTTAACAGACAAAGGGGTGCCAGTTACTGAGGTCTTGGGCATCACCCTTCTTAAAAAGGAAGATTTTTCAGAGCATCACAAAAAGTGAATGGAGAAGGATGGTGTAAGACCCAGTGAAAGACTTTTGTAAAATTCTGAGGGAAGGCCATCAGAACCTGTAGCCATATTATGTAGGTATTATGTAGGGATGATATGGCTTCCTGAATTTCCACCTTGGTGATGGGCCCAACAAGTGAATCTAAGTCCCCCTATGAAAGGGAGGGGAGGTGGAGCAACTGCAGAAAGGGTCAATTGGAGGAGAGCAGGTCTGGTACTGAACATAGCAGTCAAGTGATGATGTACTTCTGCAAGGACATCAGCTTTGGTAGTGACAATGTTGCCTGCTGGGATACATAAGGTAGTAATGTGACATCACAGTACTTTCTGTTTACAGTGTATAAATGCAGTACCTCCACCTGTGTGAGCCTGTGTACCTGAATGGTTTTCTAGGTGCAGGGATTTCATTCTATCATACTAGAAATGCTTCATCTTTTCCATAACTATGGCAATTTGGGCAGAAAGATCCACATGTGATTGATGGGCAAAGATAAGCATGCTCATAAGTTGTGTCTGGAGTTGCAAATATTGTAGGAAATGACACCTGTGTGATCCAAGAGAAGAAGATTGGATCAAACTTTTCACAGCCTGCTTGGTGTCAAGTCGCCAAACACCAATATCTTTGTGCATGCATTGTAATGACATTCTAGCAAACAATAAGTCCTTAAGTTGTAATTGAAGGGAGATGTTCAGAAGCAACTGAGTGTTCAATCTCCATATGGCTGGACCTGTGTGAATGACTTCTTCACCAGTAAACATTCCTCCCAGCAAGAGATAATCGGAAGTTTCAGTTGGAGTGAGGGAAATAGAACAAGTCTGTACATGAGAACCATGAAGATGTAGTCGATTCAGGTGGCAAGAGTGTTCCTATAATAAGTATAACTGCAAGTCCAGAAGAGTGATCTATAGGCATCTTGTAGGGAGGTGTCTATCAGCATTTGGTTAAGTAAGTTGGTGTCACAAAAGAGCTTGTCCATTTTCACACCTCTATCCAAAGTAGAGAGACTGCAGTTAATGTCTTTTCCCAAGAAAAGTAGATTGGCATTATATAACTAGGGTTGGAACTGTTTAAAGAGGTCTGTCTGATCCTTTTTCATTTGGGGAGCAGAAATCACAAGAAAATGAAACTGGTCTGATTCACTAGAGACAGCCAATAGAAGGGCCAACCTGGAACCACATCAGTCAATTTGTGGAGGTGTATAGTAAGACCCTGAAATAAAATTCCAACTCCATCGCAACAGTCAGGACCAAGGGACCAGTACGATGGGCCACATGGCCATGATTTGTGTGCACAGTAAATGTCTGAGAGAGAGAGAGAGAGAGAGAGAGAGAGGAAAAATGTGTGTCCTGTATGGGGTAGACATCATATGGCAAGGATTGTAGGGTTGAGAAGAGAATTTGTTGCCTCACTGGGTTTTGAATATGATTAATGTTAAAGGTAGCAAGGGAAAGGGTGAGAGCCATGTAGAATCAAATGGAAAAGGGAAGACATGATCATGTGTCTGTTACAGTTTTGGAGGAAAACTTAGCACCTCTCCTTGATCTTTTCTGCTGTTGCTGAAGAAAGACAGAGGAGGCAGCATCTGTATTATCTTCAGGCAGATGAGAGGAAGAGGAAGAGGATTTGAGAGGCTGTAAGTCCATGCCTATACTATCCTCAGAATCTAGACCATCCAGATGAAGGATCTCATATTTATTATTCAAGGCAATAGTAGGCAGTGATGGGGCTGTGATGACCTGATGAAAGGATGTTTTTCTGATCATCATTATATGGTCTGGAGGTGGCATAGAGGAAGCAGTCAGATCAGGAACTGTGAAAGGGTCAGGCTGGACATCTGCCACCAGAGAAGCATGCTTGGAAGATTGTAATGGTGAGGCAGGAATATCAGCAAGCAACTATTCTGAAGGGGGGGCAGATGCTGATGAATGAGGCAGTGAAGGAAGGGGGTCACCAGAAAGCATGAGGGAGCTATCCTCTGCATTGGCCAGTTGCTGGAAAGTTCCTTATATAAAACTTTCTGAGAGAAGTGCTGAGCCTGTTCAACCAGTGAGTCTGAGCGGGGTCGAACATCTCTGTTATTTAAAGCCCATGAGCAGGAATGGTAGGAGTGTCTTTTGTCATCGCAGAGATTACAACACAGTTTTTGCATTTAGTGCTCATATGTCCATGGGCTAGGCAAAGGGTGCATCTGATGATATCACAAGTGGTGTTAAAATGTTGGTCAGAGCCACACTTGAAGCACATTTTTGGTTGCCCAGGGTAAAAACAGAGGGCTCTGTCTCTACCTAAATAGAAAAGACTGGGCAAATGTTGAATTCCAGAGGGGCTATGTCTCGGTTGCACTCTAAACATCCAGTTTCCAGTCCAGAAACATTCTGTATCCAAAATCAGTTCAGGGGCTCCGAGCAGGGTACATCATTGTGCCAACCATTATATTTAATATCAAAGATGTTCACACCCTTATTCTGGAGAAGCATTGTGAAAGTGCATCGTGTGGGTTTTGTCAAAGGAATGGCATGAAATGTAAGACAACCATACTGCTGCTAAAGGCCATCCAAATAGGCATTTGTCCTAAACCTGATGTCAAAGTATGGGTCAGCTGTGTAGTGTAAGATGGCATAGATTTCTTGAGGGGAGAAATGCATCGAATCCTTAAGGGGGGTCTTGCCAACATAGGCATGGTCAGGGGTCTGTTCAAGTTCCCCAGTGTATAGTAAACACACTACATTCTGGCATTGTGCAGGGGCTGAAGAGGTTGGGTATGCTGCTGTTTTATGAAAAGATTGCCATCGAGTAGCTGAGGAGGGCAGAGGAGGCCTAGGAGGAGCTGGGAGTTCTTCATTTAGGAGGGGTATTTTACTATCCTTTCTATCTGCCCAGGAATGAGGCTGGGAAGATAGTTCAACAGAGTCCATGGTGGGGTCAGGAAGAAGGGGGGAAGTTAGAAACCATGCTGAAGTGTAAAGGAGATGGTAAGGGAGCATCCTGTGGCAGAAGGGGGGAATCTTCAGGGAAAGATTCTGTGGGTGGGTAAAGCAGCAGCAGGAGAAAGGGAGACAGTGACTGGCTGAGAGAAGGGAGAAGGGTTTGAAACCTGAGCAGGGGAAAAGAGGCCAGACTGGGTTGGAGCCAGTTCTGGGATAGAGCGGGAAGGAGTTGGTGAAGAAGAGGCTAAGCCAGCATAAACAATAAAAGTAGAGAGAATAGGGAGGGCTGATGTGGAGGCAGGCATAGTAAGGGTAGGCTCCATGGAGGATGGAGACTGTGAAGGAGCAGCAAAGGGGTGGTCAGGACAAGTAGAAGACCAGCATCCATCTACAGACTTTCCCCAGCAAGCATTATTTTGCACAGCGTCCTTATTCCAGTCAGCATGCGGATAATGAGTGATGTATGGCTCATGGGAACTATGAGCGAGTCCAAAAGAGGTCCTTTGCAATGATTTAGGTCAGAACAATGAAGAAGGAGCTGGCTGTAAAGGTTGTGCTGGTAAGGGTGTAGCTCAAGGAGGCAGAGCTTGAAATGTTGCTGCCAAATCTAGAGGGAAATTGTGGTTGGTAGGAGATGCAGAAGTAATAGTAGTAGCTGCAGGAAAAGAGTGCTCAACTTGGTTGCAGCCCAGGATTGTTGCTGGTTGTGGCATTGGACAGAGGGGCCACAGTAAGTCCTTTGATGTGAGTACATCATCACTTACAGTGAGAGGAGCCAATCTGTCAGCCTTCGGGCCTCCAAAGCAGTGACAGTCAATGTAGACTACAGCTGTTCCTTTGCCTGATTAATTCGGTGTTCTTCCTGTTCGAGGACAGCCAGGAGGTGTTTCTTGTGCAGCAGGGCTGCATCCAGTTACTTCTCTACAGCTTGAAGCTGCAGTTCCGGGAGAGGAGCAGATTCAGCTGGAGAAGGTAATTTGGGATCCATACGCTGCCTGGGAAGTTCAGGTACTCCAAAAACTCAGTTATCAGAGGTTAGTCGATCATCTGTATGTGTGGTAAATTATTTTAGAGCTTCAGAAGCATCAGGAATGGGTAGGAAGGCTCTCCTCTCCATACCAGATGCACCAGTGAATGTACTGTCTGCCATCTAGCACTAAATGGGTCAAGGTTCCCCCCCTACTGCAAGAGTAGAGGAATTTCCCTGGTGCCCTGGCCAGCATTCTCCTTCCCATAAAACCAGCTCATGGAATAGTCCAAGGCTATGTCTGGGTGTTGATGTGTGAAATGGCTGCCACTACACATTTAGTCACTTCACCACCAGTCTAGCATTGCTTGTAAAGTGTTTTGGTATACAGTGTTTTGCTGTGGATCTCCACTGAGCATGCAGTACCTGATAAGGTGGGTGGGGATGTGTTGTACTACATTTAGACAGTTGTATTTTATTTCTGCCACCTGCTGCTGGTTGTTTGTGATTGGTTGTGTTGCCTTGGTCCCCCCCCCCACTTGCATATGTGTGTGTGTGGTGCTGGGGGGGGGTGAATGCGGAGTTAGGGTTTTTAACCCTAACACCAAATTTCCTCACTTTTGTCACTGTGGAACAACCCTAACTGATGCATTAAACAGAGTTTTTTGCCATGAATTTCCTTTCTTTTTTAGAGTGAGAGTAGCAATAGTACCCGCAATGTTGTAGTGGCAGCACCAGACACACATAGCCAAACGCATATATATGAAGAACACAGTAAGTCATCTAGAAGAATTGTCTGTTATGAAGAGTAAGAGAACATCCACCTCAAGCATCTGCCTCCTAATATTTATCTATTTCCTTGTGCTTAACATTGGTATGTCACATACTAATTTATGTTCTTGCACTGCTTCACACACTATCATTTTGCAGGCAATGAAACTACTTTTGTGGGACATAAAAAATGTGGCACTGTGTTTCTCAGCACCACTGTTGAATATCTACATATTTCACATGGTCTTCTTCCATACCTTTACTAGACACAAATTCTGAACATGACTCATACATATTAATGTACAGTACCTGCAAAAATGTTGTCATAACACTGCAAGGTATGTAACACATCAACAATTGTGATGTGTTATCTGTTTAAACCTGAAACTTTGTGTACAATGCCCCTCTTTACCAAACTAAGTTAAAGGAGCATTTTCTTATACAATATATATTGATAACAAAGATCCCCACAACTTAATAATACCACAAGACAGAGTGTTATTTTCAAAAAATATTTATTTATACATATATTAAAGTAAAAAAATATACTTATTAGATCTTCTAATCAAACAAAATCAGTCCTGACAATAATTTGTAAAATAAATAAAAAAGATTGTTCATTGTAAAAAAAAACATAGAAATATATTATTTTTTTGTTGTTATTCATTTATAAAGTAAATGGTATATAAAAAAAATAGATCTCTTCAGTAAAAAAAAGTTAGAAAAATATAAACATTTTACAATATCAGTGAAAAAGCCAATAAAAAAACTATTTACAATATTTACACACAACTCTGAAAGAGAGGTGTGTTGCTGCTTGAGGCAGCCCAACCCGTAAGTTGGACACAATGTGGAGGCGCAGTAGAAGTGAAACCTGTTGCTCCTTCCAGAGGAGATACCGGAGGAGCTGTGGAGGCTGTTCACTCTTTGTCAGGGGAAGCTTGATGCCACTGGTGCAGGTGAAGTAATTGAGCTGGCCACAGTCTCACTTGCTGCTGTCCCCACAGGCTCAAGCACAAGGTGGACAGTGGCTTGTTGCACTGCCATGAAGGACAGTAATTTCTCCTGTCCCTCACAGAATGCAACATTGTCTTTTATAAGATTGTCAACCTTGCGCTCATGCCTGAGGTAACAGCGACAGTGGCCAGTGCACCATTTTAAGTGAGGGCACCCTGTAAAGTGACAAAAAAAATGAATCAATATATGATCCTCACAATGGTGAATGTCTACCTGTCTTTAATCTTAGAATATTGATATCCAATTCAATAATTGTAATACATGTTGCTGGCCACTCTCAAGACCATCAAGGACTGTGATGTTAATCGAACTGCTGTCTTGTCAGTTCTGTTATTATTTTTTTTTCTACCGTGCTATGTTCTTTGTAGACAAGTTGAGTGGATCTGTAAGAACAGTATATTTCCTACACTGTTGTTCTATATCAGTTAGTATTTGACATAACTCACTACTTAAATGTTTTGGTATTATCAACAACACAGTGTCATATACAGTGATACTAGCTCTTCAATTGTGTAAGAACAAGTGAACTGGAACATCCGCATCTATATTATTTGTTCCCAGCTGCATGAGAATAATAGTATGACCTGTAGTCCAACACTACTATTTCCGTTATCTGATGTTCACATAGTCTTCTTTTTAATAACTGCTAGAAAGGAGACACACATGTCATATACTTTTCTATTTTGTGTACATATTTTCATAGAGGCAAATCATCTTTTGCTGCTGTTACATCAACGCTTGAAATAATGTTAGCCATTTAGAAATCAACATCTCAGTGACATCGGCAATTTCTTAATTAGATATTATCTCTACACATCATGTAAAGAAACAGAATATCCAAATAATAAATAGTTAATATGATATGAATATCTTCTAATTTACTAAAAAGTTGTTTTTATCTCAATGTTGTACACAATACAATTGTTCTCAGAAATAAAACTTTTCGATTGCCACAAACATCCTAACTTGCCTATGTAAAATTGTAATAACACACATGTAGAGCTTCGTCATATGCTGGACAAGCTCTCACACTATTTTAAAATAAACATTATTATTATAATAACAATAAGCTACAGCCAAGAATCATGTAAATAGTGAGCTAATCACCCTCTAGTGGCATGTTGCACTCATGCACAAGTTATGCCACATTGCACCCCTACACAAAAATTTACAGGCTATAGAATTATCCTTGCTCATGCCTTATAACTTAATGCTACTTAAACCATGAGAACATTGATGCATAGACTCAGGATTCTTAAACTGTTGAATCCCACCTAACCATAAGCTATGCAGCAGCATTGAAGTTATCTTTGGAACACCTACATTAGACTATGCTGATGAGTTGAACATATCGCAACAGTTTCACGTCTTGAAAAGCTTGAGTGATGTATCCTTGTGTAAGGATCAAAATGATAACTTGTTTAGCAGTTTGCTACAATGAAACAAACTGCAGCAGTAATTGATGCAAAAAAAATAAGTGGCACGTGAATATGTATAGTCATAACTTTCCATTACTCACTCTGTGATCTGTGTCATATATATAGGTGCTCACTAACCTTCCACTGTCTGTGTGGGGGGGGAGGGGTGTGAGCATGCACCATAAACAAACTACAACAATATCTACCCACTTACAGGTGACTTGACACATTGAAGAGCATTACAATGCACCCATCATCTGTGAATGGCAACTACAACATGTGACATATCCATTGTACCTCCACCTCCAGCTACAATTGATCACACTCTTACAATGTGGTAACTAGCTCTATTACTACACTGGGCCCTACCCATTCAACTGAAAACTTGTTTTGAATTGGTTGAGTGTGCATTGTAGTCCAGTAGGTCTTACCATCTTGATAATCATGAGCTTTCTATCTATAAATACACTTCTTATCCCAGTACACTCCCCCCTTTATACAATAACAGTTATGATGACATGCATGCATGCCACACTAGTCCAGCACACTCCATCACCCTTGCACACCCATTGCAATAATTATGTTAAGGTGGTCAGAACTGACTTAGTACAGCTGCTCTCATGGGCCATACTAGTCTTAGCAAATCATACATTCCCCCTTCATGTAGTACTACCACCTTGACCACTTACCCAGTGAGAACCAAAAATGTAATCATAAGTGTAGCGTCATTAGGAGTAGGTCACACTCTACAGCAAAATACCTCTCAACCATCCATGAAGTGACACCATGTAGTACACCTGTATGCATACTAAAGCAAAAAGTGGGTCTCTGAACATGGATAACAGACTGTGTAACAGAATCTCAATATACAAATGATCCAGTCACATATTGAGACTGTCTACTGCAGTACTGTTTGCATCCCCACTTACTCATCCCTTTCACAAATAGCCACACAGCTCTCACACTACCTGCAATGAGCAGTTCTATGGCTGACTTAGGGGTGACAAGGTCCTCCATACTGCTGAAGAGAGGTTGTGGGTGCGGGGGGCTGTGACAGTACATCTTGTGTGAACATCTTTTATAATGATACTTACGCTCAGAGCTGGTGCCAGGCTCCTCCTTCACCTGCACAGTTGTCACCGGCACTGCTTCCCTGGCCACTATAAAACATATAAGTTAAGAATATTATAACCATATACTACAATATATTAATCTATCACAAAACTTTTCTTGTGAAATACATTTTTCATAGTGTCTTGCGGTGTTATTCAACTATGTACCACATTTGTCTTTGTAATGACACCTCTGTGTTTCCGTGCATGTTGTGTCATTTACCAGCAGGGACATCCAGCCACTGGCCCTGCTCATGGGGACAGCAGCAAACTCATTCGCATGAAGGGTACTGGCACCACCACAGCTGATCTGCCACAGAGGTTCCCGTACCTTGCCAGCCAGATCAGCACCATACACCCCAGTGTAATTCAACAACACTCTCCCTGCAGTACTGTGCATGGCCATCCAGCTGCTCAGTGACGCCCACTCCATTTTCAATTATTCTCCTAATGGTAGCAAAGACGTACAATACCATCCATGCAGAAATGTACAGACATCCACTGTACTATCTCCCCTTGGATATGTATGCATCAGCAGTGCCACCAGGCATTCCTAGTGGCTGCTAGATCACAACGTAAGACCACTCCATTCATCAGAATTAGGAGAACAGTCATGAGAATGCTGAATTCTAGTCCTCCATGTCCAATCCCCAATGGACAAGGTTCGTTCCCAAACCTGGGTATCCATCATGGAGCGAGCTGTGGCGTCCAACATCTCAACGCTCAGCAGCACTGGGATGGGTAACGTTCCACAGTTCTTAATGTGGCTGCGTACTACATGTGTAAAGAAACACCATTCAAGTTGCTAAGACCGTAAAAGCCCTGTTAAGACCTGGTACCCACAACTAAACAGGTAGAAGGATTACATTAGTATAACTGATTAGATGATAAGTTAAGGATCTACCACAGTGCCACAACCAACTGGTAAGTTCACAAAACATATAATAAGGTGTGCAAGTGGCTCCAGCACAGCACCAGAGATACACAATACTTCACTAATAACATTATTGTACTGCATTTGCTTCACTGTTCCACCTCAGATACAGTTTTTGTTACAATGCACACAACCAACATTGGTAGCAAGTTTATTGAGGCATTAGTGATACATTAACTGTAACAAAAGTTAAAAACTGGCACTATGGCACGATACTGACAGAGCATCACAACAGAACTTCTTTGCCACCCACAGTTCATGCCTATTGCACAATGTCCTGAAATACACTTGCTCTACTGTGGTTGGACATACATTCATTTTTTTATTTTATGTTTTTTTATGATCAAGCTGCAGTAGTATAGAACTGATCTTGAGATTCTGGCAATATATGACCAGGACATAACAGGCTCAATATTACAATCTGTTAGGTATGCATGGGTCGCCCCTCCCAACTTGACTAGCATATATTACTATTCTTCCCTTCTCACATCATTATTTGAACAACAGAACATTCTCCTGTGTTTATTGTGTCTGGTCACATCAGTAGGTCTCACATAAGTGGGTACTATATCAATATGCAAAAACACTTTAAATATACCAGCCAGGATCTAGATAAGATATATTGGGATGAGTACCTGTGTTACTCATTTTGAAAGTGATATGACAACAAAAAATGCAATTCAGATGTGTACAAATATCTTCTTAGAGTGCAGTGAAGACAACATTTATTTATAAAAAATAGATAAGAATTTCATATGACAACAATGCTCCAGATAGCATTGGTGTCTACAAATTTACTCACCAGTTTTAGAACATTGTCAGTTAAATAAAAGGGAGATGCATACAAGTACTGTACATCTGGCTATAAAAACTGTTCCTTTTCATTCACCAGTTATGTTATGAAGCAGTATACCTTGTTGTTTATAACATTTACAAATATTGCATGGGTGCTGGAACTCATGGTAACTTTCTGAAGAGTATTTCCTAAAAAGAAGTGAGTTAAGTAGTCCAGTGCACACCTTATGTGACGCCCTCATACCACTCCAATTATCCAATGCAATTATTTCTATCAGCATCTTACCATCTGACTCGACAAGGATGACACTGTCAGTGTCAGACTTCTCAGCCTCCACAGCTTCTGACTGTGCTGGTACTACCTCGGCTGGGGATGGGGGTTGCCTGCACCGATATGTGAAAGAAGAAAATAAGTAGATCCACTAAGTATGTTATGTCAATGTTAATACATTTCACTACACTTTTTCTAAGCAATCGACATGTTTCAGGTACCTAACATTGCCTTTAATCAGGTATTGCAGAGTCATTGCAGATGCATATAAAATCAGAATTAGTGCAAATAAATATTTGATAAATAAAAGGTCAGAAGCTGACTCAGTACACAATACTTAGTACTTATATAGTATGCCACATGAAATATTACTCTGCTTCAATGAAATTGATACTGCATAGTAACTCCCCCACTACTTTGGCATGACAGCAATTCATATGTAATAGTAGAAGTACATAATAAGACTTCAAGTCTTGGGAAGACATTGAAGAATGCAATTTGTATGTTACACCTTCCTCCGACACCAAAGATATACAAAAACAGCTAAAGTCAATGTCACAGTATGCCATCAGTTAACACATCATATGTTGCATAATTGTCATGATAGAGTTTATTCATATATAGGGGATACATCATACCCAGGAGTGTGAAATGTAAAATATTCTCACTCCTGCACAGTGCACTCTAGCTAGATATGAGTGTAGAATATTTGCCATAGCACATGATCTGGGCATCATCTGTGTGATTAATACAATAAAGTTAATATTTTTCTGCTTTGCTACTGTCCATTTCATTGTTTTGTGGTGTTACACAGACTCTTTTTTTCTCTCTGTGTGGGTGGAGGGATGGGGGGGGGTCATGCTGGAGACCTGTGATAACACAGCAGAGACTAATACTAACTTTTGCAGTTTTGTTGTGATGTATGCCCTACAAATGAACTGTTTGAATGTAGTGCACCTGATGGTTGGAGAAAATATGTCTTTCTCGTACTTGCAACACCTGACTGCAATTATCTTTAATGTAACATAAAAGTGGTGCAGGCTTTCAACACTCGTTTTGGTATGGGGCTCTGGCATATGTACAGTGTTAACATCAACTAGTGACATAGGAAGTATATGTATAAATGCAAGATTTATGCACATACTGTATACGTCATTGGGTTGTTTATTCAACAGCGGCATAAAATACATGTTTTTATCTAAGTCAGTATCAGCCCACCTCTATTGTGTGAACATATATATATATTAGTAACACAGAAAAATATTTATTATTATTTAATAACAGTTATCAATACTTTTTTCCTTAAGACAAAAAAAAAGACACAAACAATGATGTCTTTCTTGACCTAGGCAATATTCAGTTGTTTTACACTGCAGAGACTTGACTTGTGTTGTCATATTGTGATAATAACATGGCTACAACAACAAAGCCTTCAATCAGAAAAAGACTTTCTTTTGTTCCACTTGTGTCCCTGTACTATTATATCATAGAATTTGAAGAATTTTTTTTGAATAACTTATGTTGACTGAGGCGATCCCCCACAGCTGGCTTGCCTGCAGCTTCCTAGAGTTCATAAGCAAGGTAGTACCAGCACTTGTCATTCTCCGGTATCTCCACTCTCTGCTTCAGAACACAGAAGCACTGGCGCAACAGCTTCCACTTCTTCTTCAGCTGCACAACAGTCTTATTTTTTACCTTTAACACCATGTGCAGTAAGCTATTGATGTGCCTCTACATTGTGTCCAACTTACGGTTCGTGCTCCACATTAAAATGTGAGCACTACCCCTTGCCTGAACTGCCTCAAGCAGCAAGCACACCTCTCTCAGTGACCACTGCCTCATTGTTCAATCTTGTATTCTGCAGTAAAAACATAAACAAACATTCCACTACTGTCATGTCTCAGAACCTATATATTTCTATGTATTCTATGAACTATTCTGATTAGAACGTGGCAAGAACAGCATTTTAAAACTCAATTCTCATAATCACAAATATTATCATTCAGGTGTATTTCAACACACTAATAACATACACAGCCCTGTGTCGTGTCATGCTATGTTCAAGTAATAACATATACCACAGGTTGAATACAGGTACATCAAAAGTTCATTTTCCTGTCTATTGAAGATCAAGCATTGTCTGTCTCATGTTGGTCTGCTTAGCAGCCAGCATCTTGTGGTACTACAGATTTAGAGGAATAGTTACTGTTGGGGTGGATGCACTTCATAACAGTAGGTGTATTCCACTTTCCCCAATCATTCAACAGCAGTTGCCATCACCCTCCTAGCTAATTAGGTGATGACATCAGAGAAAATGAAAAGTGCAATGAGAGCAAAGGTCTCACACAGTGTGACCATAACACGACTCACCCTACGTGCAGCCAACATAGCAGCAGTGACTGCCGGTGTTGCCTGTGAACACACCCATTTATTGTATGTTGATGAGGGTACCCAGTGTCCATTGGCATAATGTATCCCCCTCCCTTTTTTTTGCTTGCCGAGGGTGTGGTAAATTCCTCTTGGTTTGTGTGCCCCCTTTCCTTGTTTGACGACAGTGGGTACCCATTCCCCCATCACCTCCTGTGCCCCCTGTTTTCTGGTTTGTTGACATGGATGCCGAATCCCCATTGGCTAGACCACCCACCGACACATACACAGTCAGATGGTATGCTGGGCAGCTCACAAAAGGATGCCAAAGAACCTGTATGAATGAAAACAGTGCCCCAATGTCTCTTGCACCAATTTTCATATCTACAAGTGGACATCACAGTAGTCACAGGTAGCAAAACCACTGTCACACTGGTGCACGCTAGTGCTCCTCTGTGGGCACTTGACCTGGCACTATGACACAGAACCATATAGTATGCAACTGCCACAGTCACATATTTCAGCACAGCTGACCCATAGCATGCAGCCACTAAATATCACCCTGACAACACCCGTAGTGCATCCGAGGTCAACTGTTACCAGGCCTGCATTTCACTGTGAATATCCACAAGTAATTGTTACTCCTGTGTGAGTGGTGTATACACCCATTCTATTTTTTGACCAACATGTTTGGTTCTTAAAAGAACCTTTTTTTACAGCTCAATAGGTATACCAGCAGTCTGACATTCTTAGAGGACTCTGAGGATTCCATCTCGAAGGGCTCCCAGGAAACAGCAGTTACCAGCATGTGAGAAGTGCACACTGTCTGGTAGGTATAACCAATCATAAGAAAAATTAATTTCAGGGTGACGTATGGTGTGCAATCAAGACATGCATAAATATGCAGATATTTGTATGTTCACCTTTCTCCATGCTCTGTCAAGCAAGTACACATGGTGTTCTGCTTGCCAGACCCTATGCTCTGTAACATCTGAAAAAATGATTTTACAGGCTGGCAACATACTGATAATAGATGCAAGGTCCAATTTTGCTTCTGCCACTAAATTTATCCAATGTTTGGTGCCTAAATCATTCCCTCCAACATGTGTCACCAGTATGTCTGGGTGAGGTTGAGTACTCAGAAGTCTGTGCATTGCTGGCATGAGATGCTCCCACCTCATTCCACCTCTGCCATACCACTTCACATAGTAATTTGGGAGCTGCAGGTTTTTCCAAAATCATTGTTCTGAGCATACTCAGACACTCACCTCACTATACTGCTGCCAACAATCCAAAAAGTCCTTTTGCTGTTTTCTGCCATTTTCAGCTTTTCTACTTAGAAGTGGACAGAGAGCTACCAAAAAAGTCAGTGTTCACCCTGCAGTACCTAAGCAGTAGTGAAAGTAAAAAACTGCTGTGGGCTGATCCATGACACACAAATAAAACACATAATTGGCTACTACTGTGCCTTCATTAATCAATGTAATGTGTGCACTGACTATCACTGCAGTTCTGCTCCAGCTAAAATGTGCAAAAATTTCAAGGTGGCAAAAATGCATCCTTTTGATAGGCAGTTTTAAACAATTACAAGTGCAGAGACATAACTGATTGGTTCCCTCTTCTGCTATGGTACACCTGCACCTTGCTGTCTCCCTCTATTTGCAGCTGTATCTGTGCAAGTAAGTACCAAATAACTGTCTGACTTCAAACAGTTATAGCTAAATAATGAAACATCATAGCTTATTTCTAACTACATAGTCAAATAGAGCACTAAAAAATGTTTTGATTAATACTATTTAACTGTTTCTAACACTTTTTATCATAATAGAAAAATTATTTATAAAATGTGATGTACTTACAGTGAGGAATGTGCTGTATCTCTGTTAAGTCTAAGATGGCTGCTATGTCCTTCTTCTTCGTTCCTATCCATCTCTGATTGGTTGTCTTACATGGCCTGATAAATGCACCACACCATTGGCAGAACTGCCTGTCAGTCAAGCACTAATCAAGATATAATTTGCTAATGCACAGTCACTCCCCATAAGTCTAAATTTGCAATACTTTCAAACGCAGAAAAGTACTTTTGTGACACTTTCGAACGAATGACACTACTTTTGTGATACTTTCAAACACACAACATTATTTTTTCAAAACTTTCGCAGCACGAAAGTATAAAGTTCAACACTTTCGCTCATTTGACAGTACTTATTTGAAACTACTTTAGATACTTTTGAATGCACACTATATTTTTCCACACTTTCATGCATTCAACACTGTTTTTTCAACACTGTCGAATGCACAACACTTTTCTCTTTTTTTTACCAAATTAGATGATTCATGAAGGCCGAAGTGTCCCACTTCCTACATTATGCACAAATACAAAAGTGCAAAGAATTAATGATTTTTATTTAAGCAACAAGGGACAACAGGGTGTGTGTTATGTTATAATGTCATTCCTGGTGTGAGTTGAAGCATGAGGTGAAGCCGAGTGCTTCCACCACCCCATGAGTGATGCTATCACACAATAACACATGCCCTGGAGTGATCTGTCACTATTATACAATGGCTCAGTGTGATACAAAATAAAAAAAAACAATTTGAAAATGTTTTTCATAGTTTATTTTGTGAGTTTCTTAAGAGAAGAGTAAAAGAAAGGGAAAGGTGCTCCATAATTACAGTAAGCAAAGGTAATTCTAATCAATGACAGTGATGTTGTACTGTAACATCATCACTGTCTGCGGCACACAGTGACCAATCAGAATCCGGATATTCTTTCTTGCCATTGTCCAAACTTAAATATGTACTTGGCTAAATAACTCTCATTTCTACAGCATCATTTTCAGATGTAATTGTATTCAAGTACTTAACGGTAACCAGCAGAGTCATTATATACATTTGGAAATACCAGTAATAAATTTTAAAACTTTATTGGGTGATGCAGTCTCTAAGATGGTACTTAATTTTCAATAGTTGACCAGCTGAAAACAAGAGACATTCCAAGTAGCTATTCACAGACTAACATTTTACAATGGGCCATTGTGTTAGCACAAAAGTGCTCTATAGCTTAGGCATTGTTGGGAAATGGAGGATCTTCTAGGCTGTTAAAGGCATTCTGCCTGTCGCATTGGGTCTCATCATAGCCCTGGTAATTGTGGTATTCCCCAATAATGTCTATCCTGCCAGGTATTATTATTTACGTTATTGAGAAAATTCTTTATACAATAATGTTTCAAGCACAAAATGTTTCATGTTGCATACCCAAATTGCTATCCTACCCCAAGCACATCACTTATTCACTGTCAAAGTTACTCATGTGAATGCATTGTTGGCACCATGATAAATATATTTTCAAAAAAAGTGTAACAATCATGTTTTCTTAATGTGTTGTCATAAACACACAGATTGTTAATGCAATAGTCCTTCCAGCAATCATAAGAGAGTACTAAGCCAAAATCAGAAGGCATCAGTCAGTCATTTTTTGTGGGCATAGAACATGAAAAGTCAACAGGAACAATTTATCTGCCATGGTGATAATACTATGAAAAAAACATCATAGCATTGATCTACATAATGCCACTGCAACTGTGACAGTCAATCTGAACCCAGCATTTCTAAGAACTTTCTTATAATGGTCAACACATAAGTAACATGCATCAACATAGAATATTAGAAATGAACATCTCAAATGGATAGTATTATTTTCTTTTTCTGTGTTTATTATACAGGTGTCTGATACTTCTGTACGATTGGTGACTACTACTGTGAAGCTACACATTCCTAAGTTGCCGAGTAAATATAGACATACATTAATAGAAAAGCGAAGCAGGTATCGTAGTACTTCATTGTTGCTTCAGAGTGATAAAAAGAGCAGTGATGTCAGTTCAAGACATAAAACAATTCAGACTTCTACTGGAATAGTGAGCTTGACATCAACTCACTCCACAACAAAGTTAAAAACTTGCTCATCAGCAAGGAAAACATGTTCACATGAACAGCAGTTGTTCCGGTCTGCCAGGCGCATCACAACTATTGCCACAACAAGCATAACTGCACGTTGTAAACAGCACTACAAATGTATACCTGGTGATTTGCATCTGAGAAAGCAAAAGTATTTTCCATTACTAGCATCTAAAGCTAAGATCAACAGGCTTATTGCTGCTGTGATGAGACATGAGTGCAAAAAGACAGAGAGTCACCTGTCTTTGATGAAATTGCATCTCAAAGTATGTACATTTGTGAACAGAGTATTATTTGTTCTTCAATGTTTATGGCGTAAGATGTCTCATGTGCTTGAAATATTCAGGAAAGTTGTTTACGACATGAAGAAAAGGATACAGCAGTATCCTACCTTGACTGTCCACAATTTCTGAAATGTTTTCACAGGTCACTGGATGCACACACAGCACTCAAAGGCATATTTCTGGTAAAAGTCTTATTATACACAGAAAAAAGACAGCAAGTTAACCATTGATGAGTCCAGTAAGCTAGTCAATGTGCTCAGTGTCGACTAAGACACAGCAATGGAGTCAGATGATGACTCTGAGGCAAACACTGAGACTCATAAATGTCACTGCCTCTCATGGCCATGTGATGAAACGTGCAACCGAAGGCAATCGTCATCTGACAATGTTAAGCAGTTCATCAACCTATCTGTAATAACAGATCGGAAAGACAGATATAAACTGTTTAACAAGATTGACCTTTGTGTGAAGTCCATCCACATACTGGACTTATGGGTCACTCACTAGCATGCCCGGATAGCAGTGTTTGTGACAGTGTATTTCACAATATGAGGATGCTGGGAGTGCATCAAACAGGCATGCAGAACTTTGTATACAGGGTATATGAAGTTCACCGAGTTGTCAACCAGTACACTTGCTTGAATGGCTTACTGCAGTCTGGTGACATGCACGGTGCCATGACATTTATCAAAACAACTGCAACGTGTCACTTCTGTATCAGAAACAAGCATTTATCAGTCAACAACTTCTAATGAAACATCTGTTTCGGTCTTAGAAAGTGACATTCTAAAACAGTTTGGAAAAGATATTGAGAAAATTGAACTGGCAAAGGTTCAAAAATTTGACTCTGTATGTGTGTCCTGTGATCGTCTGTGCTACAGTAAACAAACAATCACAGTAAACCTTGAAATGTTGTCACCATACAATGACATGTGGTTCCAACTCTCAGCATTTCTGCTTTTGAAATCTAACTTCCCAGCTACAGCCCACAGTTGTGTTGTGCAAACACTGTTTCTCCAAACTAAAGTGCAACATTCTGCCACCAAGGTCAGTGTTGAAAAATATGGAGGCACATGCCACACCAACTGAGATTGCCACATTGAATATGTTTGAGCGCATTTTAATTCAGACAATGAAGCCATTTCAGACCATTTTACGTCTGAACACAAAAACATGGAACATTCCACAGAAAGAACTCATCAGATCTCTCAAGGGTTCCGGCATGTATCTTCCACTTCCTTTACAGGAAAATGTGGAGGCAATCTCAACAGAAAATAGTTTGGTGTTTCTTGTAAACGGTGTACCAACAAAGTCCAAGATCATCTGGCAAGATGTTGTCAATGTAGAGAAGGTGAAGCTTGCTCTTACTTATTTGAAGAGCAACAATCCCTTTTATGCAGACCCTGATAGTGAGCACATGAGTAGTCTATCACTTCAACATAATGTTTTGAAGACAACGAAACCAATGATAGAAAAGGTCAATATACAAACAAATGCTAATGTATATGAACAGTACACAATTCACCCGCTGCATAGCAGAGATCCAGTGGGTGACAACATTGATCTGTATCAAATGAAACAGGTGGAAGGTGAACCTGTCAGCATATGGAAGGCAACACTAGAAGCACGCTGTTTCCCAGACTTATTCCCAAAAGGTTCAGGTGGTCGCCTAGATGAAAGAGAAGTGTGTGTGCAGGGTGCTGAGTACCATACTAGCCGTGTTTTAAATAAGAATAGAAAATTCAGGTGTAACATACAGTACCTATTTCATCTCCTCTGGGAGAGTGAACTTAGCATTCTGTCTGTGTCTATTGCACATATTATTCATCTCACAACTCCACTAGATGGAATAACAGCTGTCAATTTCTAGAGAAATTAAAGCAGAAAGATGAAAATGTGCAAGTGAATCTGTCTTCCATTCTCTCTAGTCTACGTGGAACCAAAGAATATTGGTATCGTAGACACTCTGAGGTGATGACAATGCTGTGAGAGTATGGTCCAGCCACATGGTTTGTCACACTCAGTTGTGCTGAATATGCCTAGAACGAAGTCACTGAACTGTTGAAGTGGGCCAATTCTGACCTCAATGGCATTCCTCAATGACTGTCAGTGAAATGTGCTCACTTGACCCTGTGTCTGTCAAAAGACATTTTCACAAGCAGTTCCATGACATTCTCACTTCCATATTGTCAAAGGACAATCCACCTCTTGGTTATGTGGAACATTACTTCTGGAGGATGGAATATCAAGCATGGGGTGCTCCTCACATTCACATGTTTATTGTGGATCAAGGATGCACCACACATAGGTGAGCATGAAGCAGCATAAGTGTTTGCATTCATCAAGAAGTACATCACTTGCAGCATTCTGGACAAGTACGACAGCCTCACACTATGGAAGCTGGTACAAAAATTCCAGCTGCATATTTGTGCAAAATACTGCCAGTGAGTAGTAAAGAACAAATCTGATTGGTACAAATGATGTCGAGTCAGATTCCCTAGGCGAGTTTGTCAGGATGGTTCCATGAATTAACTTTTTTCAGCAATATACGACACCACTTGAAGGCAAAATCAACCAAGAGGGTATATGAGTTACCCAGAGATGAAAAAGAGGTCTATAACAATGACTACAACCTGACTCTTCTCCTAATGTGGCAAGCAAACATAGATGTTCAGTTTGTGGCCAATAATTCATTGGCCCTGGTGTAGTACGTCACTTTGTACATTACCAAGCATGAACAGACAAGCTTGTAAGATCTTTGGGAGGATATTGCCAGCTCAAGTAAAAGCCTGACATCTCAACTGTGGTCACTCGGCTTGAAGTCCCTCTCATACAGAGAATGTGGTGCCTATGAAGCTAGTGACTGATTAATGGGTACGCATCTGTACAGGAAGTCTGATGCTGTCCGCTTTCTCAGTGTGAACTACAAAGAGAAATGCAAATGTGTACTTATCCCTCATTCTGAAACAGAGGAACTCGCTGCCAACAGACCTTCTTCAAAACATATCTTGAAGAATAATCTGATTGACACATACAACCCACATCGTCATGATAACATGGGTGATATGTGTCTATTTCAGGTGGCTAAGTGGTATGACTACAAGGCAGATATATCACCTGACTCAACACGGCACATTTACAAGGTGAAAAGAGTGGATGGCTGTCTCGTAAAGAGACACAAACCTTGCTCATAGACCACTGAAAATTGCACCTAGGTATATCAGAGAGCAGACAGCATTACTACTTTGCTCTCTTATTCCTATTTAAGCCCTGAAGGAATGAGTCTGAATTAAAAGATAACTGCGACACACTCAAGGACGAATTCAATCTCAGTTATGAGAGTTTCAAAACTGAATACTCTGAGACATACATATAGAGACTGGAGGCTGAAAAACAACAGCTCGAGAAGGCAGGGAAACAACTTCAAGAGGACACTCCTGTCAGCTCACAAGGCAATCCTGACCCAGAAGGACAAGGCATCTTAGGTGAGCCTCTGTCTTTAAATGCCCCAGAAGTGTTGATCTCAGAAGTTGAGAGTGCCATGCAACATAGAACACACTGAAATATCAACACACCTGACTTTAGAGAAAAACTAAATCAGCAGCAGCAAGTAGTTCACTCCCAAGTAATTGATGCTGTTTGACATGGACTATTACATGAAGCAAAAAAATGTCTCTTTCTTGACTATAAACCACTACTGATCTTTGTTAGTGGCTCAGCTGGCACAGGAAAGAGTTTCCTAATTGAAGCCATCACTGCTGAAATACGGAGCCTGACAGGGTCACCAATGTCTGCAGCTGTTACAGCTCCCACAGGACTAGCCGCATACAACATTGGTGGACTAACATTACACCATGTCTTTGTGTTGCCAATGGAACATGGCAAAACAGGAGAATATCGTAAATTGCCATTTGAGGTTGCATCTCAGCTCCGTTCAATGTTCACAAAGATGAAGTTACTCATCGTCGATGAAATCAGTATGATCGCCAATGTAATGCTCGTCTGTATACACCTACATCTACAGGAGAACTTAGGTACTGACTATGGAGTACCATTTGGTGGCAAAAGTATAGTTGTACTGGGAGACCTTTTATAGCTTGCACCAGTCAATGCAGAACATGTCTTTGCAACTCTGACTGCCAAGCAGGCCAAGAATACACTAGGCTGCATTGGAGGTTGTAACCTTTGGGAGTTATTCACCTATGTCGAGTTGTATGACAGCATGCTACAAAGTGGTGATCTGGCTTACAAATCATTTTTAGATGAAGCTCATACAGGTTCTCTATCACCAGGACATGTTGCTATGTTGAATGAACGGAGAATCAGCTAGATACTACATCCATGGAAACAGCATGTAATGTTTTCAGTGATGTGTACTCCACATGCACACACATCGTGTGTTTTATGCCACGACTGAAGAAATGCATTGAGTTCAACCACATAATGTTGCAGAGAGAAAACCAAGAAATTGTTATTCTGCATGCTGTTGACACGGTTGATGGTGTCATTCTCAGTCGTAAGCTAGTAGAAAAGATGACTGAATGACTCACTGAACTGAAGTCAGATGTTTCACGCACAGCTGGCCTGGAAGCTGTCTTAACACTTTGTAAGAATGCACGTGTCATGCTGCATCGTAACCTTGAAGTTGAGCATGGGATGGTAAATGGTGCCATGGGTAACATCACTGACTTTGGTTACAATGTCCAGAAGACATTTATCGAGACACTTGTAGTTCACTTTGACAACATGCAACAGCCTGTACAGATAGAACATACCTGTGTAAAATTTCAGGTATTCAAAAATATCTACATTAACAGGAAACAGTTCCCATTATGTGTTGCATATGCTGTTTCTATTCACAAATCTCAGGGCTTGCGTTTGGATTCAACAATGGTGGACATAGGTACAGACATTTTCAAAGATGGCATGAGCTACGTGGCACTTTCTTGTGTCCTCAGTCTTTTTGGGTTGCACATAATAACTCTTGCACCTCAGAAGATACGTGCTGACAAGCGATGTATCATTGAGTACAACAGGTTACGTACTCTCTACCAGCCACACATGTCTTTAATACCACTGCCTATATCTATGGCTGTCTCACATCATTCAGTGATACTGCAACTGTCAGCTAACAGACACGAGCTACAACAAGTGATTCAACTCTAAAGAGTTCAAGAAAGATCACAATTTCAACTACACATTCGGAACCAGTAGTTGGTCAAAGATCAATTGGTGTAGCTGTTGTGCCAGTGTTCGACAACAGCACTAGAGTGAACTGCTATGCTAATTCAGCTATGCAAGTTTTTCTCCACATGCCACACTTTGTGCAGGCAATATCTGCTTGACAAAACACTGCCCTATTGACAGAGTTGAAGCAGATTGTGAACATGGCTTCTAACAGCACTAACAATGTTCAGTCACTAACACCTCTACGCCAGGTGTTAGGAACATATGATGGATGCAGAACATTTGCTGCAAACATACAGCAAGATGCCAGTGAGTTTATGATGGCAATAATAAACACCTTGGATGAAGACGGCATCCCAATGCGTCAGTACATCACTGTGTCATATGTTACCAAATATGTATGTGTAACATGGTCATTCAGAGCATCAAACCACAGAAGACATGTTGTGGATTACTCTGTTTGTCCCTCAGGCCAAAAGTGTTAAATTTCACCAGCTATTTACCAATGCTCAATGTGGTCACTCCTGTGAAAGGTGTGGAGGTACATGTACTCAGTCCAAACGTCTCAGGACTTCATCTCAATATCTGTTGCTTATTTTGCACAGATTTGACTCCAATAGGCTCAGAGTGGACACTCCCATCACAGATTACACAGCTGGTAGAATAGTTTTTAACCAATCAGTGTTTGACACTCACAGTGTGGTCTGTCACCATGGTCAATCTATGCATTCTGGCCATTACACCTGTTTGCTAAGGTACAGAAGTGGATGAGTAGAGTATGATGACTCTACAAGCAGTTTTAAACAGAGACTGCCACAACACTCAAACTATGCATATCTTCTAATATTGAAGAATTATGATGACCTTCATATCTCGGAAGAATAACACACAACAAGTAGCATTTTTTGCTGACTACTTTGTGACAGAGTCAGTCGTAAGGCAGTACGATTGTTTTTAATCTACAACTGTCAATAAATGGTACCATATCTACAAAATGATATACTGCCAGAGACATTTCATGCACTATGACATATAAGATCTTGTGTGGATCAATGACAACATGGAAATTGTTGTAGTGGCTTCAATCAGTGCCAACAGTCTTCACAGTCACTAAAGAAACCATGCTTACATGTCTATCAAAGACTACATGTTAAAAGAGTCATTTCTGTCTCCCCTGTTCTGTACATATCTTTTCTTGTAGGTGTATCATACCCATGCATAACAAGAAGTTGTTGCCAGTTGCTAACTGTTTGCCTCTGCTGAGACACAAAAGTTGTCCCTTATCATTTTAAATAAGTGTGTAACACATGTCTCATTCACCAAAGAGAACACTCTGTCACAAGTTTTATATCACCAGCTTTTTCTTTGTCTATTATCTGTTGACATCTTGACAACATCATCATTCTTTCACCATGCAACAGTGTTGAACTATGCCTGATATATTTGTTATACTGAAACTGTACATATGTAAATATAAAACTCTTTAGACATAATGAAGCAAGTGAAATGAAGCAAGCGTGAATACTGAAATATTGCAGCTTATTATCAAATGTATATATTTGTAGAGAAACATAATGAATATAAATGTGCAAATACTGTTTCACTATTTAAGTATTCCAATAACACATGTATAACAATTGGCTTGCTATGTGATGACACATTTGATGATATATTCAGTGTTATATTGTCTTGCCATCTTTGCTGATTATTCTTAATTGGTGTTGAAAAAGTGTGACTGCAATAGTCAACTAAGATTTTGTTCTTGCCATACAATCAAATGCAATACTAATAAAAATCTACAAACTTCATGTTTGATAAAAAAATGCATGCCGCACACGGTTTTTTCTTTTAACTGATGCACACCTCATGTAGTAGCTAATGTAAACATTGAAAGAAATGTATATTGTATCTGTTATGGTATTAAACATATTGTACTTTGCATGCAAGTAAATGTAATGTTTGTTAATAATACTCAGAATTGTAAGTCAGACACTTCTGCTGATTACAACTCATGTCACACCTGTTGCTGACTATGTTTATGATCTAATTTTCCATATACACCTACTCAGTGATATATACTTAAATATTCAACTGGACATACCAGCAATCTAATGTCAATGAAAATGTAATATCTGTATATTGCTATTAATTAAACAGTTAGCATTTGGTTTTTCACCCACCCCAGGAACACACACATTATCAGTCACACAATAACAACAAATTGCAAGTGTTCCATGTGTGCAACCAGTATTTACAACATCCTACCAAACCTTTATTAATGCAGGTACTTATTACAAGACATACCATCTATCAACTATAGATGACACACATTTAAATATATTCCAAACAATGATCTCACACATTCAATTATCATTTTGTGAGACTGATTTTGTGCAAGAATTTCAATCTTTATTGGTCCTTTTTCACTTTTTTCCAATTGGCAATAATTTTTTTTTAAAACCTAGCCTCCTGTGTCAAGTCTTTATCATGAAATCAGAATGTTTGAATAAAACTCTTGTTGATTATGGGTATGCAGATAGAAAAAGGTACAGTAACAAGGTCTTTTGATTCAGAAGTAATGAAAGCACAGGGACTTCCATACTTCCAATGGACGACATATAGATGCTGAGGTGCTAGCACAGGCCATTCAAATCCTTCACTGCCAATACATGATACATGCATGAAGTTGTGGAACAACATGCCATTCACACCCTGTGCTCCCACCACATAATATATTAATGCAGTGCTGGGAGCAATTGATAGGTTGTGGTAGTGCAGGTCCTCCGGTCACTCCACTCCCACTATATATGTATTCACTGATAGAACCACAGACCATTCAGGTCCTGTCATCCCAAAAAATGAAATATGTATGCACAAGTGGCTTCACACTCCCCTTCAAGCACTGCACTCCCACTGGACAATATATGTATGCAGTGGTAGTAGTATAAGTAATTCAGGCCCTGCACTCCCAATGCATCATGTATGCACACAAGTGGTACAATCACAGTCCCTTCAGAACATGTGTTCCCACTGTGTGATATATAAATGCAATGGTGGAAGCACAGGTCCTTCAGAGCTTGCACTCCCAATACTGATTAACTGCTGCCACCTCACAACCCTGCACTTCCAGAAGATCATAACATACATGGATGCAGTGTTCAGAGCACAGTCCCTTCAGGCCTGTGCTCCCACTGCATGATATATGGATGCACTGTTGATGGCGCAGTCTCTTCTAGCCCTACAGAGAATGGGGGGAGACTTCAGACCAAGAACGTAAATGCAAAACCCAACGCCATTGGTAGGGGATACGCTGGACAGGTACAAGGGGGACTTTCAACCCTAATACCGAATTTCCTTGATTTTATCACCCTGCAACAACCATAAGTGATACATTAAACAGACTATTTTTGTCTCTAATGTACCTTCTTTTACAGAATGATGACAGGAAATTGTGAATGTAATGCATTTGGCACCCACATGATTTCTTGTGAAATAGCAAGAGGAACAACAACACAAACACAAGTGCCAAAAGTGTCATACATGCTAACGTAAATGTAAATGATTAAGCAAACATTGATGAAGATGCAAGCAGATCATAGCATACACAGATACACTGGTGGGATCCCGGGCCTCTCGGGCCCTGCACTCCCACAACATGATATATGGACACAGGGGTGGCGACGCACTACCTTCTAGCCCTACAGATAATGGGGTGAGACTTAACACCAACAACCCCAACACAAACCCCATTTGATGGGGGATAGGCTGGAGGGGTACAAGGGGGACAATCAAGTCTAACACCGAAGTGCCTCATTTTTGTCTCTGTATAAGAACTGAAACTGATGCATTAAACTGATTTTTTTTGCCTGTGATTTCCCTTCTTTTTGAGAATGAGAATGATAAAATCATGAATAGAATACAGTGACAGAAGCATGGGGCCCTTTGGGCCCCACACTCCCACCATGTGATGTATTGTAACCGAGTAACAGGAACAGCAACACAAAAAAAAGTGCGAACAGTGGCATACATGTTAATGGAAACATAAATGGTAAAGGAAACATTCATAGAAATGGAAGCAGAAAGTGACAAAGGAGCGAGGAGTGGCGCAAACAAGCATTGAAGTGCGTACGACAACACAACTGTGTCATAAACCAAAACGCAAACACAAATAGCAGTGGAAACATAAATGTTAACATTAATGCAAATGCAATTACAAATGAGAACAGAAATGGTAATGCACACGGTGGTGCACACGAAAATGGTAACGCAAACAGGTACTTAAATGCAAGTGGAAACAGTAACTGTAACAGTAACAGAAATGCATATCCTGTTTTTGCTGGACAACTGCATAGAGAAACACAGTGGCCTGGATATTCAAAAGGGTTGCGCCATGCGCAACAGGGTTGCGCATGCGCAAGTCCAAAATGCGCCATTCTGCGATATTCAGCAGGAGGCAGTTATGCCACTGGAATCAGGTTGCGCAAGAGAGCAATGCAAATGAATGCATGCTCAACAGGAGGAGGATCCATGCATAACCTCGCAACCCGATATTCAGTCGGTTGTGCAGGGTTCATCATCGCAACCAACCTGCGCCTTACACAACCTTGAGCCCAAAAAAGCCAAGTTGAGGCCACCCACAGGTGAGCTGCTGCATTGCAGGTGCAACACAGCAGCTGCCACCCTGGTTGCCCCCAACTCTTTCCTTGTGCCCCCACCAGCCCGATCGGCGGGCATAGTGTAACTACGACTCCCCGCTCACACATCTCCCACAGCCCGATCGCGGGCAGTACAGGACATGTAACACCCCCATATCCCAAAGCCCGATCACGGGCATAAGGTGTATGAACCCCCAGTGCCCGATCGCGGGCAGAATACACCCCAACCAAATATCTCCCTGGTGGTCAGTGGACGTAAAGCCCGATCGTGGGCTGAATCATCACAAACCCCCAAACATCTCCCTGGTGTCTAGTGTCCCCACCCACGAGCCCCTCCACCCGCTCCCCGCGGCCAGCGGGCAACAGCATCCACCCACCTGCCGCCCGCCACCCACCGACTGACTGTCCGGTGGGGCTGCGCCCATTGGTGCAGAGCTACAGCCAATGGGCTGCAGCCCGCCAGTCGGCGGGTGGCGGGCGGCAGGTGGGTGGATGCTGTCGCCCGCCAGCTGCGGGGAGCGGGTGGAGGGCTTCTGGGTGGGGGGAGACACCAGGGAGATGTTTGGGGGTTTGTGATGATTCTGCCCGCGATCGGGCTTTACGTCCACTGGACCACCAGGGAGATATTTGGGTTGGGGTTATATTCTGCCCGGGATCGGGCACTGGGGGTTCATTACTATGCTCCGATCGGGCTTCGGGATATGGGGGTGTTACATGTACCTGTAATGCCCGCACTGGGCTGTATTGCAGTATCGGTCTCGACGGGTTGCTGCCTGGCAGGGTGGCCAGGTGTAAGTCCTCGGGATCGGAGCACCTACATGCAAATGGCATGCAAATGGGGCCATAAATAGATGCAAATGGCCCCCCCTGCGCCTTGCATAAATTATGGCCCCATTTGCATGTCACCTTTTGAATATCGGAAATTTGCGCATGGCGCAATGGTACTTGCGCCACCGCAAGTTTAATGCTCATCTCTGGCAACTTGCGGTGGTGCAAGTTCCACTGCGCCATGCGCAAGTGCTGTGGCTGGGGAGTGATATTCAAAGGAGTTGCGCAATAGCGCAACTCCTTTGAATATCACCCCGGCCACACCCCAGCGCAACTATTTTGAGCAGCGCTAGGGCTTGCGCCTCAGAATGGCGCAGTTTGAATATCCAGGCCAGTGTGTATAAAGAATGTATGCATTGTAATGGCAATGGAAGCTTTAAAGCAGCATTGGAAGCACTTAACGGCTACTATCTCAGCAACCACACAACTTAGGAAAAATAAAATGTCAGAAAAATCACTATTTTCCCAGATACCATTTTGTATTATATGCAACTCACGACAAAAAATCTGTATCTCGCACCATTTTTGAGATACGAGGCCCGAAAGGCACAGCGTACGCCACCATGTTAGTCTACGGGAAAAGGCATCAACTTTGGAGTACAGTAACTTTGGAGCCATAGAATATTTTTTCACCAAACTAACAAAAGGCACATATGTGACATGTTGGCTGCCTTCCTTCCAAATTTCAGGCCAAAAGACCTAACTGCTCTTTTACAGCAAGGTGTCAAAAAGTCCTGTCATTTTAGGAATAGTGTTGCAAAGTACTTTTGTGTTTTGTGAAAGCTTTCGCACAGATTTGCGAGTGTTGTGCATTTGAAAGTACTTTGCGAAAGTACTTTTTTCAGAAATTTGAAAAACATATTTCTGGGGGGGGGAAGTTTCACCGCAAAATAAAGACATGGCTAGCATCCCCAGGCTCCGACTAGGTGAACACAAAACAAATTGTGTCCCTAGATGGTCCCAATTTTAAATGCCAAGCATTTTTCTGATCACTAACTGAAAAATAATGGTGGATTTGTGAAAGTAGTACGGGCATTTGCGAAAGTAAAAAGTGCATTTATGAAAGTGTCGAACTTTTTGTTAACTTTTCCCATTGACTTATGAGAACTTGTTTTTTGAATAATATTTGAACCATTTAATATTTTTTCATGAAATCTTCAAAAGGCACATTGGGCAGCCTGGATGCATAATCCCTGAAGATTTCGGACCACTTGCACAAAACATGCGAACTGTAGACAACGGCAAAGAATTCATCAAATAGTGTAAACGTCTGCACAGATCATGCTTAGTAACTCTGCAGCCGTATATCTGACCAGTACGAAACTTGGCACATCCCAAGGTGTATGGTTCTTGATCATGTATGCCAAATTTCAGGCAAATCTGTTAAATGGTGCCAAAGTTATTAAGGTGCAAATTTGACCCTTTAACCTTAAAAGGGCTCCTCAACCCTAACTATGGTAGCACCACCATGCTACCATAATATATATATATATATATATATATATATATGTATATATACAGGTATATGCACTTAGGCATACATTAACATACCGTATACACAAACATAAACATCTAACAACCATATTTTCTCTACAGTCTAATCCAGAATTGATTGATATACTTCCTCTTACAAGCTAAGCTATGGTGGTAGCAGTGTTTCTATTTGTTTCCATGAACCACTGACAAAATCATCTGTTTTATTAATATCATTCTATATGCTTTCAAATGAAGCTGTTTCTTGCAACATAAACCAGCATCACTGTGATTCAAATTCATTGATTACTTGGGCATTCCATTTTGCATGAATTAGTCTCTTTGTTATCATTGTTCCCAAAACAAAAACATCTTTTCTTTGTATTTATTTAAAGTTATCTTTGTGGTATCATTGAAAACTGATAAATTATAGTCACATGAAATTTGTTTCATAATAGTGTTCATAATATTTAGCTGTATGTTCCTACCATTTTAAAATGAAAGGACATATCTATAGGCAATGATATAAATCACCCTTGGTTCCACAGTCACACCAACATAGACTCTTACCCACTTTGCCTATTTTATGATTCATCTCAGGGGTATAATATGATATATCTATGACTTTTTTTCTATATTGCTTTGTTCTTTGCATCTCTCTCTCTCTCTCTCTCTCTCTATATATATATATATATATATACAGTATATATATATATATATATATTCATGGCAAAAACCCTGTTTAATGCATCAGTTAGGGTTGTTCTACAGCAACAAAAGTGAGGAAATTTGAATTTAGGATCAAAGCCCCTTGCACCCCAGCCGCCTCAACTGGCATTGGGGTGTACGTTGGGGTCGTCAGTCCTAACTCTCACCACATTCTCCTATACCTCAGCTTCTTTACACATGTGATGAGGTGAGAGTCAGGGCCGATGAATGCAATGCACACCCTGATGCCAGTTGGGGAGGCTATAAGTGCAATGGGGGCTTTCAACCCCAGCATCGAATTTCTACTTTGTCACTGTGTAACAACCCAACTGATGCATTAAACAGAGTTTTTGTCATGATATATATATATATATATATATATATATATATATATATATATATTAAATGTAAAACTTTGTTAATGCATCAGTTGAGGCTATTTCTACAGGGACAAAAGAGGAAATTCGACATTGAGTTCCCAACCCTTGCACCCACCCCTCAGTGCCCCCACCAGCAGGCATTGGGGTGTGCATTGGGGTCATCAGACCTAACTCTCACCCCATTCCATGTGCAAACAAGCTGATGTGGTGCAGTCAGAGTTAGGGCTGATGACCCCAACACACACCCTGATGCTTGTTAGTGGGGGCACGGTGGAGGTGGGGTGCAAGGGGTGGGGACCCTAATGTAGAATTTCCTTGCTTTTGTCACTGTGGAATTACCCTAACTGATGCATTAACAAAGTTTTTTGCATTTAATTTCCTTACTTTTTAAGAAAGAATAGAAAAGTAGAAAGTTGCGCAAGTTGGTGGGCGGGTGTGGCCCTTTGGATAGATTTTTAAATTGGGCAATCTTGTCCCTTGCTCATGATTCACGATTGTGATCAAAAAATCTCATGATCAAAGAATTTTCAGGATGGTGATCAAAGAATTTGCAGGCTCACAAACAAAGAATTAAAAATGTTATAAATCAAACAATTGAAGGAATTGCAGTTAACCACCACCACGGTTCAACAGAACAAAGCCCCCTGAGTAAAACCCACCCTCATTTGACTTCCTAGGATACCCCTGGGATAAGAAAATTGATTTTTAAATTGGGCCATCTCATCCTTTGCTCATGATGCACGATTGTGATCAAAGAATCTCACGATCAAAGAAATTGCAGGCTCATGAACAAAGAATTAAAAATGGTGAAATGCAAATTTTTCACTGATTTGAACAGAACCAACAGAATGCCTCGATAGAACGGACCCTTCTGAGCAAAACCCACCCTCATTTGTGTCCCTAGCCCACCCGAGCTGAGATATTTGTATTTTTAGGTCGCGATGCAAGATCACGATCTAAGAATCTCACGATCAAAGAATTTGCAGGCTCGCGATCAAAGATTGTTAGCGAGCCACAAATTAAGATTTTAAAAGCTTATAAATCTATTTTTTTTACCAATTTGGATGAAACCAAAGGCATGGCTTGAAAGATTGTATCCCCCTGCA
Source organism: Neoceratodus forsteri (assembly GCA_016271365.2). NCBI lineage: Eukaryota > Metazoa > Chordata > Ceratodontiformes > Ceratodontidae > Neoceratodus > Neoceratodus forsteri. The sequence continues at coordinate 308,522,549 of CM028134.1, read as the reverse complement.
TAAAACCCATCCAAGGTTTACTTCAGAAGTGACGCCTGAGCTGAGATATTTGTGTTTTTCCTATCAGAAATTTAAAAACAAAATGGCGGACCTCGCGATCAAAGAATTTTGAAAATCCTCAGGGACAAAAATTCTTGAACTGCAAGGCTACAAATTCTTTGATCGCCAGGTGGGACCAGATGGCCAGAACCCCATTCTTTGTTTGCAAAACATACATATAAATTTTCCCATTGACTTATAATAGGAACTAAAAAGTGCATAACTTTTGAATGCCATAATATTTTTTCACCAAACAAATATATATATATATATATATATATATATATATATATATAGTTTTTATTAGACTTAACCTGCAGGTTTTTCCACTGCTGTTCTGTAAGATTGATGTTTAATTCTGTATGCCTTTGCTTATTTGTATTTATTCAATTATTTTTTTTTTTGGCATTGTCAATCTGTTATATATTCTTTGCAATAACATCTGAGTACCTTATTTTAAAATATTATCATGATCCTCAAAGTAGCTTCCAAATTCAAATTTCCTTCCAAATTGAGATTAAGAAAATTATTTGATTGATTTTTTTCTTAAGGTAAGGTCATTTAGAAAATGTTTAATCACAGCAGATAGACATGATTGTTTATATTTTAAAAAGGAACACAATTTCCCCACAAAAGATAATTGATCCCATATCTGGACTTTTGATTTACTAAAGAGAAAGAATTTCCCTCTAATACCTTCTGGCCATAGAATTTTACTCCCCCACATATTAAGATGTAGCCAGGGAAACATTTTCATTTGGATATTTTTTGTAGGCTAAATTATAGGCTAAATAATGCCCATAAAGCTGGAACATCCTTATGTTTTCTTTGTCAATTAAATATATTTAAATGCTTTATATGTATTTGTTTTCCCTTCTGAGAAAAATAACATTTGTTCCAGGTTGTGTTCAGGACTAAAATGAAATGCCCATTCTTATAAAGTTTTAAATTGATAACTCAAACTATAAATGTTTAAATCTTGGCAACTATATCCTCCCAAGTGTCTAGGCATTACTAATTGGTTCCACACTCTTTGAGATTCCCCCTCTGTAGAAGAATTTAATAAAAACAATTTTTTATGTCATCTAACCAGGAGGTAGAGGGAAAGCCCACAACTGTGTGTATTGTAAATACAAAATGCAGAAGGACCATCATTTTTAAGGTTTCAATCCTCCTCATTAAGAAAGGGATAATTTCTGCTAATTGTCTTAATAATGTCTTTTTTTTTCCTTTGCTTGGTGAAAGTTAACTTTATTTTTTTTTTAAATTCAGCTTTATTGATTTTATTAGTAACAGAGCGAAAAGAAGATATTTCAGCAGAGACTTATTTAAAATAAAAAAGGAAAGGAAAAAAAGGAACTAACACGTGTTACATTATGAAAGAAATTAGACATTTTCTTGTAAGACCTCCCCCCCCTTCCCTATGATCTTCCAACCTACCATCCCAAACCTCTTACCTCCCACCCCCTGCTAATATGCCTTGGGAAGATTCGCTCATCAATATGCTTACCAGGATTATGTTACCTTCCAGTACTCGGCCTGGACTGAAGCAAATAAAGCATTTGAAAGGAGCTCCATATCAATTCATATTTTGCCAGACTATCCCTTCTCCTAGCCCCAAATTTTTCCGTATTCAAGTTAAATAACAGTTCTTGTAACCACTCCGTGTAAGTAACTGGAGTGTCATCCAACCAATGCTTTAGTACCACCTTCTTAAGCGAAGCTGAAATCAAGGCCATATAATAGCTTCTAACTTTGACCATGATGCCAGTATAATCGCCTATCAGACAGACTTCTGGGGTAAAATACTGGTCAATGCCCAATAATGGATCTGCCTTATATTTAATTTGATCCCACAGCATTTTGATTGGTGGGCATTCCCAGAAGATATGATATAAGTCCCCAACTGCATGGTGACATCGAGAGCATGACTGATCAGGTCTGCATCCAATTTTGTATAATTTAGAAGGGGTCCAAAACAGGTTGTTTAAAAAGTGAAACTGCATAACCCGTAACCTATCCTGAGTTACATATTGGTATGTGTGGCGCCAGATTTCATCCCAATTCCTCTCTTGGCCCACCAGTTGACCTAGTCAAAATCTAGGTTTATTATCAATATCTGCGTATGCTTGGTCATACAGTGTCTTGTATACTTTGGAGACCACGTGCGGTTCCCAGACCATCTGAGCCAAAGATTCAAACCACACCCCCATCAAGTGCCCATTTCTAAATTTATGCTTAATTTGCTCAAGTATATGCCTGAGCTGATACACCTTGAAAGTCTGATTAGGTCCCATACGATACTTAACTAGTAGCTCTGCAATTGGAAGACACTTGTCCCCCCTGTAAAATATCCTCTATCCTTAAGCCTTTCAGCTGGGGGAGCCAGGATTCTATTATGATTTTTCCTCCAATCTTCAGGTTAGGGTTGTAACATATTGGTTGGTGTCTATCTGTATTCGGGGAATAATGCAAGAAAGCGCATAACTGATTATGAATACGTAAGAACTCTTTTATTGGGGTGACTGTTAGTTTAGGGGGCAGTATTCTTGGAGTAGAATAGAGAAGAGCTTTCGGGTCTATACCAGCATCCCTTATCAGTTCTATTTCCAATTTAACCCAAGAAAGTACATAAGGCAGAGACTCAAGTTCTATGGGAGGCACAAGCCATCGTAAATATTTACAGACATTACTTGCCCAATAATATAATCCAAAATGTGGTAGTCTTAACCCCTCTCTCTGGGAGCAGCCAGTTTATAGTAGGCTGACAGGCGTTTCCTCTCCAATAAAAATCTGAAATAATTGGAGTGTATTGCCTTATGCCATTTTAAAGGTAGCCACACATTAAGCATATTTAGAGGCTAATAAATCCTAGGTAAAATGTTCATTTTAATTATATTAATCCTCCCCCAGAGAGAGCGGAAGTCTGTCCCACCTATTAAGATCTTGTTTTATATTGTTCTTAAGAACATCCAGATTAAGTTTCACTAATTTAGAGTGCATTCTTGCCAGAAAGATTCCTAGGTACTTCAATGTATGTGAAGCCCACTGCATACCCATGACCGCCACATCTGACCTATATACCTTCATGTTAAGTGGAAATAGCTGGGTTTTCCCTATGTTAATTTTATAATTGGATAGCTTGCTATATTCTGTAATAATTCCCAGTACAGCCGGGATTGAGGTTCGAGGGTGGGTAACATGAAGCAAAATATCATCCGCATATGCGGAAATCTTAAACTCCTGCGACCCCATCTTTATCCCCATAACCCTAGGGTCTTGTCTGATTTTAAATAAGAGGGGTTCTAAATATAAATTAAACAAAAGGGTCGATAGGGGGCAACCCTGTTTAGTACCCGAGTAAAGAGGAAACCTTGACGAGAATACCCCATTGCAATATATTTTCGCACACGGATGTCTGTATAGAGCAAACACACTATTAATAAAAGAGAGCGGAATGCCGAATTTCTCCATAGTCAAAGATAAAACCTCCAGTCCACTCTTCGTCAAACGCCTTTCTCCGTATCCACAGACATCAATCCACATGGAAATTTACTATCCTTGGATGCAGAGAAGATGTGAGACAACTTACGGAGATGGTCTGAGGCCATTCTGCCATTCATAAACCCAACCTGATCCTGATGAATTAACCTAGGCATAACTTTAGCTAAACGAACCGCTAAAATCTTTGCTAAGATTTTAACATCATAGTTGATTAATGATATAGGCCTATAATTTGAGACCTTCTCAGGTTCTCTCCCTTTTTTTGGGATAAGCACTATCAGGGATTCAAAAAGACGGTTGTCTACTGTGTCAGAGGAAAGTATACTCTGAAATAGTCTTTTTAACCCTGGGCTTAACTGCATCGCAAAACATTTATAAAAGTTAGGTGAGAAGCCATCTGGTCCCAGAGCTTTATCTAATGAAAGGCATCTGGATTGCCTTTAAAATTTCAATCTCTGAAATGGAGGAGGAGAGCATTTCCTTCTGATCCTCTGGCACCAGAGGCAACTTACAAGAGTAAAGATATGCCCTTACTTCTTCACTACTGGGTCGGAAGGTCATAGGGCTATATAAATCCTTATAGTAGTCTTCAAATTCTTTAACTATTTCGTAAGGGGAGGTTTTAATAGCCCCATCTGTCAGGGAAGTAATACTTTGGATAATTCTGGATGCTTCTGTTGCTTTTAAATGCATAGCGAGAAGCCGTCCTGATTTTTCGCCTTGATCTAAATATAAAGCTTTCGTTTTACCAATGGCATATTCCGCTTTATCTCTCAAAATCTCATCATACTGATGCCGCAGTCTGATTAGCTCCTCCCTAATCTCTACTGGCGTGCCCTTTGAGAGAGTGTTTTCTATTTCTCTAATCTGTGTCAACAACTGCCTGGCCCTGCCTTCTCTCTGTTTCTTCCTAGCCGCTGCAAGTTGAATAAGTTCACCCCTTAATACACATTTCAGTGCGCTCCATTCTATATCCCCTCTACCTGTTGAATTGCAGTTTTCTTTCTCATATTGTTCAGTTCTCTGAACTATACAATCTCTTATCTCCACAGAGCGGAGAAGTTAGTTGTTTAGTTTCCAGATGGTCTGTCTAGGAATGCTGGGAACAAGATTAAGGGTGCAACTAACCATAGAGTGATCCGAGATGATCCCTGGAATAATGTTACTGTGCACCAATCCAGGAAGCATACACTGGCTCATCAAGAAAAAGTCAATTCGGGACCTGGATTTGTGGACTTCCGATAAGAATGTATACTCCTTACTGGAAGGATATAACACCCTCCATGGGTCACACAAACCCAGATTGTCAGACAGGTCCCTAATAGCTCTCTGTGCTGGCGAGAGGCCCTTACCTCGTTTACCTTCTTTATCCAAATCTGGAGTAAATGGTAAGTTCCAGTCTCCACCCAGCAATATTGACAGGTGAAGAAACTGGGACAAAACATTTAATAATTCCATAAAAAAGGCCGGTGAATCTCCGTTTGGGCCATACACACTACCTAACACTATCCTAGTCTGATTTAAGAGACCTATTATGATTAAGTAGCGACCACCAGGATCCGTCAGTTGCTTCTCACACACGAAAGCAATGTTCCTGGTAATTAATATGGCCACCCCCCTACTAGCTGTGCTATCTCCAGCAGTATATACTTGGCTGACAAACTGACGCCTCAACAAATTAGATTCCCTTTCAAGTAAATGTGTTTCCTGCAAACATATTATCTGGCCCCTTTGTAGTTGCAGATGTCTCAACACCTTGTATCTCTTTATTTTCTTCCTGGCTCCTTTGATGTTCCACGTGATAAATTCATATGTGCTACCCATTATCCAAGTGCCCAGTATGATACCATCGAATACCAGCCTCCATAGCACCCCTCCCTTTTGTCCGTAGCATCACCTGATGAACCAATCTTCCAGTGCGCTTTTCCTTTAGTCCATTTCTGCTTATCCCCTTTCCCTCATCTCTGTTTCCCCTAGTAATAACATATATTCCCCATTTAACCCTCTTATCCCCAACTGCACACACAACATTGACCCATATATGTTTCTGGTATAATCTTCCCCCACTCCCCCCAACCAAACAACCTTACGGCCCATGATATCCAAGGTTCCATTCCTCCTGATCTCCCTCCAGCCTCCCCCTCCCTTTAACCATTATATATCTAACTTTCTAACAGGTGAAAACCATTAAGATCTACCGCACAGTTCTAAAGCTCAAAAAAAAAAAAGAAGAAAAGAAAAAAAAAAAGAAAAAATTGCTTACCTAAGAAGGTCATTTAACCATGAACTATTAAGCATCAGACTTTCATTAGTAAATAAATTGACACATCAGCTGATCTCCAAACTAAAAGAGTCCGTTCCTTCATTGCCTCATTTGCACAATTATCAAATTCTTTTACTTCAGGTCACTATCCTTTGAAACCCCATCAAAACAGAGCCCCGTCCCAATTCCACAAATGCTTTTAAGCAAGGCCCCCTTAGTATCAGATTACAATAAACATTGAATAAAACATGCTGTTATACTGCACAGCCCCAAGGTCTATACCCCCCTCCAGAAATATGAGGAAGTTAAAGAAAAATACCCCCTAGCATATATACAGTATATGCCTTTGAAGTCACTACTTCCTCAATCACAGTTACTCCCCAGACCCTATCTGGGGTTACTCTTTACAAAAAAGGAAAGAAAGAGAAAATGGCAAAAACTAAAATAAACTAAGCAGACTTGCACTTCAGTCCACACCGTTAAAATCACAGTCGCTAACTAACGGGAAAAGTAGTGGGGGAGCTCCCTCTTGTGGTTAAGAAGCGACACACTCTCAGTTCCTTTTAACAGATTAACTTAAATGTTCACAACGAGGAGATTCAATGCTTGAATACCAGTCTCCATTCAGATTCCAGTCGACTGCCTAGAGCAGAGGGGCCCCCAAGATAGATTCTGAGAGGACATCCTTCCTCGACCTCGCAAGCAACAAGGTGGTTCCCTCATGACCGAATCAATAATCAACCAAATTGGGGGTACTGTTATTAGAGACAAATACTGAAAAACGGAAACCGTTTACTGGGTGAGAAGCCATAACGATACCTATAGCCCCCTTACATTGCTGTTGACTGGAAAGAGGTGGGGTTGTGCTCTGCTGCTTTTCCCTTGGTTATTAATACCTTCATACAGTCCAACTCGGTGTGCTGAGGTTCGATTCCATCAATGCCTCGCCTCACTTCTCCGGATTCCCACAGGTTCCGATTAGCTTCTGCAAGCGGCAAACCCCCCCCAATATCACTGCCTACAAGGTCTGCCTTTTAGATCCCCAAAGTGAGAAGTGGCTCCAATGCTATGAGTTTCTAAATAAGCCGAAGTGGGGAAACTGCAACTCGCTGGAAGTACGAATAGACAGAGCCAATTACAGGATTAACATACTAAACTACTCCTGTAGCCCCGTGACTTTACTTATGTTGGGAAACTAACATATCTTGTTTTCTCTCTTGTATTTGTTTATTTTAATGTACTTGTTTATATTTCCTTTCAGTTTTAAAGACTGATACTCCTCTCCTCCTTCACCTTTGCTTGAATAAATCTGGGAGGGCTTCCTGCAACCCCTTCCTCGCTGACTGGACATCCTCAAAACTGGACCACTGTCCAGACAGTAATACTTGTAGTCTCGCTGGGTACCCCATTCTGAAGTGGGTACTTGAGGCTATCAGTTTGGTTATGATCGGGTGGTACTCAGCTTTCTTCTGACGTACCGATAATGGCAGATCTTGAGTGATTCTTAACGGGTTCCCTTCCAACTTCACTTCTTTAAGTTCCTTAACTTTAGACAGTACAAACTGCATTTCCTGAAAGTTCAGAAACCGGAAAATCAATGTACGCGGCGGGGACCCTGATGGTGGCATTGCCTGCAACGCCCGGTGAGCCCGCTCGATCGTGTAATTTTCTTCAAAGGGCGTAGGGCCTGCAATCTTTCGCAGGAGTTTATGAACAAACAAGACTGTGTCTGCTCTCTCTTCTTTCTCGGGGAGACCAATGATTATCATGTTGTTCCTTCTGCTTCATCCCTCCAGGTCTTCGATTTTCAACTCCATTTTATTTCTTTTTTGCCTCAGGTTCACAATCTCCGGTTCATGTTTAGCCACTTGCTTCTCCAAAGAGGTAACTTTTATTTCTGTGTCCCCCGTGCGACAAGATAGATCCTCTAAAGCCTGAGTTACAGCTGTCAATTCTTCCGTTACCGAGCAAAGCTCCAAGTGAAAAGGTTTGAATTCGGCAAGAAATTGTGCCAATGTCAGGGGTTCGTTCTCCGGACTATTAATTTCACTCTCCAGGCCCCCTATGAGTATGGAGACTCTGGCTTTTTTTGGAAGGGCCTTCGCTGGGGATACTGGTGGGGTATGTTTAGGTGGAATTCTTCTCATCTCTGCTTCCATCTGTCCCCAATTTCCGTATACAATGTTCTAGAAACCTTTAGCTGAATTAATCTGAATAAATTCTTGATGTAGATCCTCTGGAATATGCGTAATAAAGACGTATATTGGAGTAGGAGGCTGGAGCTATTCGACCAGGCTGCTACCACGGAACTTGCATCACGTGACTCCACCGAAAGTTAACTTTAATTAACTCATTTTTGATTGCTTACCAAAGTTATGCATAGATTGTTAATACTATTCTCAGCTTTGAAATATTTTATTACAGACCGACCAACCACTTCTTCCTGGTCAAAAATTATCATAATGCTTTATTTTTGATTATTCAAACTATAACCAGACAGAACTAAAAAATGTTCTACTTATAAAAGACAGGTAATGATGTCTTTAGATTTTGTATTACTTGCAATACATCATCTGCAAATGCATTTATCTTGATATTATTCCCATTATAAGGTATTACCTTAACATTCTTATTTTTCATAACATAGTTCAAAAATGTTTCAAGACATAACACCAAATTAGCAGAAAAAGCAGGTATCCCTGATGAACTTCATTAAACATATCAAAATGGCATGCTAGATATGTATTTATAAGAAATCTGATTGTTGTCTTTGCATACAATAAGCCTATTAATTTGATCTGAAAGTCTGGAGTATCTCATGTTCTGCAAACATTTCATCATATATGTTCTATCAAGGATGTCAAATGCTTTTGTTGCATCTATAGCAATGGCATAATGTAATATTTTTTGTGTTTTGTTTTGGTATGATGAAATAGGGTTTGGACTTTCCTAGTTGCTTTGAAATAAAATCAAACTGGTCTTGGTGGATAACCTCTGAAAGACCTACTTTAATTCAATTAACACTTAATTTTGGGATTAGTTTATAATCTATATTTAACAAAACTATGGACCTATAGCTATTTGATTTAACAGAAATGCTGCGCTCCTTTAATATCAGTATTATTTTGTCTTCTTCCATTGTTTGGGGGATTTGTCCGAGGCCAACCACCAACTCAGATATAATTAATTCAAATCATGGAAGTAACTCTTCTACAAAGGCTATATAGAATTCTACAGTAAAACCTTTTAGGCCTACTATTTTCCTTTTTTTTTGGTAAATTTCACTTCATTGCATTTCGATCTGGAAATACCCGAGTCTCTAAGATAATCCTCTAATTTTACACTGTCCACTTCATAGTTTCTTTGAAATATAGTTTTATAATACATTTGTATAACTGTTGCTGTAGCTTGGTCTTTGTATGCCCTATTCCAAAATTAATGGGTGTTTACTCACCTGGTAAAGGTGATTGTGTTGGTTGACATCCATGGCATTCCAGACATTACATCATTGGTTTTAGCCCACCTGATAGGCTATTGATGCACATGACCTGTTATCAGATTTCTAGTACACCCAGGTCCCAGAAGCCCCTGTTCTCCAGTTCGAATCTTCCATAGCTGAAAATAAGGCTAGTGACAGTACGAGAAAAAACTTTGAACCAATTACACACACCTTGAGATGCCTTCTGAACATGACTGGCGACCTCTTTTATTCCCCTATTGATACAATGCTAATACTCAGCCTAGTAGATGGCTGACAACAGATGTCCTGGATGCTCTAGAGATATCTGCAAAGCCCTCCCTTCTTTTCATACTTTTACATGAGCACACTCCTTGTCACTCTGATTGCTCTGCTGCCATGGATGTCAACCAACACAATCACCTTTACCAGGTGAGTAAACACCCATTGTGTTGGGTTGCCATCCATGGCACTCCAAACATTACTTCATGGGTAGATAAGCAACAGTACTGTACACCAGGGTGGGGCAGGGTGAGCTAAGAGTGAGAGAAGGAACTGGTTGCTGAAAAGAACCTGAGTGGCAAAGTGAGTCTGTAGCCTGTATGAGTAGTCCAACCTATAGTGTCTGGCAAAGGTATGGATGGAAGTCCAGGTTGCTGCTTTGCAAATATCTTCCATAGACACATTAGCCCTTTCTGCCCAAGAGGTGGACACTGCTCTGGTAGAATGAGCCTTAATACCCTCTGAGGGTGTTAGCCGCATTACCTTGTCAGCTTCCTGAATAGTTCTCTTGAACCAGCCAGTGATAGTGGTCTTGGATGCTGCCCTACCCTGTCTCTGCCCTTTTGCAACAATGAATAACCTTTCTGTTCAGTGTATGTGTTGTGTTCTCGATATGTATGTGGCTAATGTGGCCCCCCACATCCAAGTGATGAGGAATAATCCTGTTCCCCAGTTGTGAACCCTCGGAAAAGGTCGGCAATTCTATGGGTTGTTCCCTATGGAATGAAGATGTGACCTTAGGCTGGAAGGCTGGCACTGTCTGTAGGAGTACCCCCTGTGGGGTGAAAATGGTGTAAGGCTCCCTGCATGACAGAGCCCCCAGCTAGCCGATTCTCTGGGTGGAGCAGATGGCTACAAGGAAGCAGGTCTTGAGGCCCACCCAGAATAGGTCCACCTCCAGCAACGGTTTGAAGGGTGTTGCACTGAGGTACTCCAAGACTAGGGACAGATCCCATGGGGTGATTAAAGGTCTGACCCTGGGATGCAGCACCTCTACAGCTCTGAGGAATTGTACTGCATCTGGGTGAGCTCCTGGGCTATGTTGGCCTATGGGGCCAATGGCAGTGTTGATGGCAGACAGCTGTACCCAGAGTGAAGAGTGAGATAGCCCTTTGGCCACTCCCTGCTGTAGGTATAAAAGAATGGTAGACATGTCTGCTTGTTCGGGGTCCTTGCCCTTGTCCCAGCACCATGCCACAAATATCGACCACTGCCTACTGTAGGTGGAAGTAGTGAAGGACCTTCTGGACTGCAACATTGTGGAGATGACTGAATCATGGTACCTGGCTCTCAGCAATCTCTGCCTCTCAGGAGCCAGGCCATTAGCTTCAGGGTCCCTGGTGCGGGGTGGACCATGGGTCCCTGCATTAGCATATCCAGTTGGTATGGGAGTCTGCACTTGTCCAGGGCCATGGCTATTACTGCTGAGAACCAAGCTCTTCATGGCCAATAAGGTGCCACCAGGACAATGGTTCTCCATGACTGCTGGATCTTGGATAGAACTTGTGGTACTAAGGGAATGGGAAGAAATACATAAGCCCAATCCCGGGACCAAGGCTGGGACAGAGCATTGATCCCCTGTGAGCAATGCCCCCTATACCTTGAGAAGAATTTGCTGACCTGAGCATTCTCCACTGTTGCCATAAGATCCATCGATATGGGGCCCCAGGCCTCCTGTATCAGATGAAATAAGTCTGGATGGAGATGCTACTCTCCTGGGTGCACCAGTTGTCGGCTGAGCCAGTCAGATCAGACATTGATCTTGCCTGTGAGGTGGACTGCTCCGATTTGCATCAGGTTGGTCTGGGCCCAGTCCAACACCCTCGTCACTTCCTGCTGCATGGCTCTGCTCCTGGTGCCCCCTTGTTTGGAGATGTATGCCACCATGACTTGATTGTTAGAGAAAATTAGGACTGACTGACCAGATATGGATGACTGGAATGTTCCGAGAGCAAGGTAAACTGCTCTCATCTCCAGTACATTGATGGAAAGTCTGGCCTCTGGGGCTGTCTAATGGCCTGGGGCTGAGAGGGTGCCCAGGCATGCTCCCTATCCTAGCAGGCTTGTATCCATCTTGTTGGTGACATTGTAGGTCACTTCCAGTGGGACCCCTTATGTGAGGTAGTGGCTCGCTGTCCACCAGACTAGGGACTATCTGACAGAGGCCGGAAGCGGTACTCTGACCTGCAGGTTCTGCTCATTCAGAGACCCATGGGTCAGCATGGTAATTCTGCAGCAGTCTCATGTGCCACCTGGCCCATGGGACCAGTTCGATGCATGATGCCATGCAGCCTAGCATTTGAGCTTTTTGGCCAATGGTCGGTGAGATGCAGGCCTTCAGCTGGTGGGCTAGGGTTACCACATTTTCCACCCTTCTCTGGGAGGGTCTGGCCCACCCCTGGGATGTGTTGATTTCTTCCCCCAGGTGTTCCAGCTGCTGCATGGATACAAGGTGGCTCTTTGTTTGGTTCACTACCCAGCTGTGCTCCTCGAGTGACCATAGTGCCATCTGGGTGGCCCTTTGTGACCATTCCATGGAACTAGCTCAGATCAGCCAGTCATCCAGGTAGGAAATAACATCTACCCCCTGATCCCATAGCCTGGTAACCAGCACTATGGACACCTTGGTAAATACCCTTGGTGCTGATGTAAGCCTGAAGGGTAGAGCCTGATATTGGAAATGCTGACTGAGGATGTGGAAATGAAGATACTGCATGTGCTTTGGCCTGATTGGGATGTGAATGTACAAGTCCTTCAGATCTATAGAGGTGAGGTAGTCACCTACCTGAATGTGGCGGACAGTTTATTTTGGTGTCTCCATTTTGAACCTTTGAGTGACTATATGCTGATTGAGGTGCTTGAGATCTAGGATGGGACAGAGCTCCCCTGTCTTCTTGGGTACGAGGAAGAAAATGGATTACACTCCTTGTTCTTGCTCATGAGGGGAGACTACCTGGATAGCCCTGTTCTGCATCAGATCCAGTAGGATCTGATGGACCTGATGTGAGGATGCCTTCTTTCTTGCAATGGGGGAGCTTATGAATCTGTGTGTGACTGGAGTGTGGAACAGCTCAATGGAATACCCCCTTGACACTTCTTCTAGAACCCACCTGTCTGAGGTTGTGTTGTGCCATGTGGGTTGAAAAAGCATTAGCCTCTTGCCCACAGGCGGGCAATGCCCCTGCATGGGTAAAGTCCTGATAGATGGTAGTCTGTAGTCATTGCTGTTTGCCTCTGCTCTCTCTTCCTCTGCCTCCGAACTTGGGGCTGCATCCCCTGGTGGAAGAGGACTGGTAGCCTGAGTTAAAGGAATTACAGAATCCTCCTTGTGCTCCTCTGCCTTGAAAGGAGTTGTTCTGGTAGTAGTCGTTCCTTCGAGACTGCTGGAATTTGTTTCTCCCTCGAAACCTCTGTCTGCCTGAGTGCAGTTAGGTTGGTCTATTCTTATTCTTGAGAAGGTCCTTCCCTTCCTCCTTCTGCTTTAGAAATTCCTGCATTCCCTCCCTGAAGACATACTTTCCCTTCAAGGGTAGGTTCTGCAACAGTGCCTTGGACTCATCTGCTTCCCATAGCTTAAGCCACGATGCTCTTTTAGCATGTTTCATGAAGACTGTGGCCCTGCAGTTTAGCTTCAGGGTGTCCACCACCATGTCAGTCAAATACTTAGCAGCATTGAGTGTGCACTCTAGAAGTTCATTCTCTCTGGTCTTGGGGTTTGCTTGCTCAAGTAGTTCCTCAAGCCATCGGATTTGAGCACATGCAGTGTAGATGGCAGCAGTGGAGGCTTTGGCCACTGTACTCTCTATTTCAAACAGTTTCTTTAACATGTCCTCCACTTTTTTATCTGTGGGGTCCTTCAAAGATACGGTACAGCACGGTAGTACCATCTTTTCGCTGAGTGCCGTAACTTGAGGATCAATCATGGGGGCTGTGCACCAATAGCTGGCCTTGTCCTCCTGGACCAGATACATGCGATCCAGGTTTCTCTTGTCTGACACCCTATCTGGCTCTGTAGACTCCCACTCCTTACTGAAGATGTCATCAATCACCATACATATGGGGAAGGCCTCCTTGGTGGCCTTCCTCTGCTGAACCATAAGGTCGAGCTTCGACTTGGGCTTGTCCTCCTCTACCTCAAACCCCATAGTGGTTTTGATTATCTTCATAAGACCTGGGGTCAGGTCAAAGGAACACAATTTGGATGTGAGGGATGGCATGGATTGTGGTTCCATCTCCCCATCATCATGGGTAGACCTTGCTCGGATGGACAGACTGCCTAGTTTCAAGAACTGAGCCACCGACCTCTGCTAGGAGCTCCAGCCACATGTAGACACTTTGATCCCAGGTGAGCAGCCAGTCTTTCACCTGGGACACACTCCGTGAGCTGATTGGAATAGTTGGAAGCACCGCAGCCTCTCATTGGTTGCCACACGCTGCTACATCAACCCCATTGGCCAGGGGCTAAATCCACAGAAAGAGTATCTTAGCCAGCACCGGGACCTCTGTAGAACCCAGTTTTTCATCCCACCTACCCTCCCCCACCTCTCCGCTGATTAAATACACTTCTTTTCTGCCCCCAATTCCCAGATGCCTCTCTAATTGGCCACCTAAACCCTCTGCTCATTGGCCATCCAAAGTTCAGCCTGCAGCCTATCTGCTACTGACTGCCTATTCCTCAGCTCTTACTGCTACCAATGAAGTGCTCCCTGAATTTCTATGCACTATCATACTCTGCACTCAGGAATCATGTCTTCCATGCCTGGACATATGCTCCTCCTAACTACCCTACTCACCTGTTTCCCACCACTACTGTCCAACATCCAACTAACTCTCCCCAGCCTGCCTCCCCACATCCTGCTGCACCTCAATGACCATTTTTATCCCTCTAATTCTGTGACCATCTCATCTCCCAGCCCAAGCTGGTCCCACTACACCTTGCATCCTTGCCCCTTCCTCCTTGCTCCCTCGCACTCTTGGTTTGTTCTGCAACTAACTACCTCCCAACCTGCAACTCATAATCATTCATCCCCACTGCAAAGATGGTGTTCAACAGCACTATGGTGCTCACAAGTAATCACACGCTACCTTACTATCGGTCTCCTACTCCTTGCAGCAGAGGACATACACCCAAACCCAGGTACTCCAAACAATCCCACTTTGCCAATTGCAGCGGGACCCTCCCCAAATACAATTTCACCAACAAGTCTCACCGGAGACCACCTCCCACATAGCTGCACCTCCTACATCTAAATATAAGAAGCCTACCCCTCAAACTTGACTCCCTCCACTTTCTCACAGCTTACCATGCCCCAGATGTCTTCACCCTCTCTGAAACATGGCTAAATAAGCATTTCTCTGATACCTCACTTGCTATTCCAGGCTACGCGATAGCCCATCAGGACAGGTCAACTAGAGGTGGTGGCATAGCTATCTATGAAAATGATTTGCATTTCTCAGTAGTCCTAGCCAAGACCAAACCCCACACCTACAAACTTCTATTGCTACAATTAACTCTCCCTTTCTCTCTTCCAATCTACATAGCTGGAGTCTACTGCTGACCTGGCATCCCAGCCTCATCTGTTACCAACATCCTCATGTAAATTGCCTCCCTAACCCCTACTGGAGAACTAAATATCATGGGTGACTTCAACAACAATTGGCTAGCTCCTTCTTTCAACAAAACTCGGTCTGACATTTCCACGCTAAATCTCTCACAAACCATCACTGAACCAACACATCTAAACCTCAAAATGGGCAACCACTTGCTAACAGACTTGGCTCTCACCAGCCACCCCCATCAGGTCATCATTTCAGGGCTACTACCCGATTCCCTAAGTGATCACCATATTATATACCTTGTCCGGAAAATTCACTGAACCAAATCTGCCCCAAAGTACCCAGTCCAATGCTCCTACAAATCATTAAACCTCACCCCTGTGCTTGAAGAACTAGCACTCCCAAGCTTGGAATCCCCTGCCAAATTCTGTTCCATAGATGATGCCTTCCTCCAATTCCAAAGCATGTTCCTCAATGTCTTGGACACTCATGCCCCACTGCGTCATACTAGGGTACGTGGCAACCACCTGCCCTGGATCACCCAAGAACTTATAGCCTGCCAAAATGCACAGGACAAAGCATGGAGTACTCATAAAACCTCACGACACCCATGTGATTTTGCCATCTATTGGATTCTACATAACAAATGTACCAGAGCAACCCCTCTAGTTAAAGCAGAATACTTCAGCTCCTCCCTCCATTCTAACTTAAATAGTCCATCCAAATTCTGGAAGGTCATCCATTCCCTCGTCTTCATGCCAGCCGCCCACCCTACCCCACTCCTTATCATGAATAACACCATTCTCTTGGACCCACATGCTGTTGCCACCAAATTCAAATTCAACACATATTTCTCCTCCTGCGCCTCTGCTCTCCTCTCCTCCTTTCCCACTTCTGAGCCATACAGTCCTCCTAACAGATGTATAAATTCTCATGGGCCATCCACCTTTTCCTTCAAGGATATCTTGCCAGTTACCGTCCTTGATGCCCTATAGGCTCTCAATTCATCAAAAGGTAAATCCCCCGATGATCTCGACTGCAAACTCCTCCACCTCTCCACCCCTGCCATAGCAACTCCCCTTGTCAACCTCCTAAACCTCTCCTTTTCCACTGCTGCTGTTCCCCAAATCTGGAAGCATGCCGTCATCATCCCCCTCCCTAAAGGGGGTGCCACTACCTCCTCCTAAAATTATCACTCCATCTCCCTCCTCCCAGCTCTTGCAAAACTACAGGAACACCTAGTCCTCAACCAACTCACCTCCTTTCTCTCTGAATCCAATTTTTTCACACCGTTCCAGTCCGGTTTCAGGAAGCATCATTCCACTGCCTCCTCCCTGATTAGGCTCACTGACACCATCCTCTCTGGAATGGACAGAGGGCTGATCACCTCAGCTATTTTCATTGACCTTGCCAAGCATTTGACACGGTCTCCCACCCCCTGCTGTTAAAATGTCTCTCAGAAGCTGGCCTCACTGGCTCAGCTACCAACTGGTTCAACACCTACCTCTCAGGTAGAACACAATCAGTTAGAATTGCAGACATCACTTCCTCCCACCTCCCTATGAACACCAGAGTCCCCCAAGGGTCAATACTTGAACCCATTCTGCTCTCCATCTTTCTCAATAACCTCCCTCTAGTGTGCTCATCTGCTTCTATTCATATGTATGCAGAAGATACTGTCCTTTTCGCCTCTGGCTCCTCCCCAGATGAGGTAACAGCCAACCTCCAGGCTGAATTCAACAAAGTTCAGCTATGGTTCAGCTCTCACCAGCTCTCCCTCAATGCTAAAAAAACTGTCACCATGACCTTTAGCACTCAACAACATCTATCCAGGCTCCCCTCCCTCCCTTCCTACCACACCCTTGATGGGACAGTATCGGAGGGCATCACTTCCTTCTGGTACCTTGGGGTATGGCTCGACTGTCACCTGTCCTTCTCTGACCACATCGACACCATCATGAAAAAACTGTGCCCCAAGCTCAGTACCCTTTACAGGAACTGCAATAGCCTCCCTCTAATGGCTAGGTGTGAGGTAGTGCAAAAGATTATCCTTTCCTCTGACTACTGTGACATAGTCTACAGTGCTGCTCCCAAATCTACCTTATCCAGACTGGACCCCCTTTTCCACGCTTTCTATCACTTCGCCCTTGATGCCAGCCCCGCACCCATCACTGCAACCTCTACCATTTCCTTGCATTCCAATCCCTCAAAAATTGCCACCTACAGCACTGTGCTAAGTTTGTAGCTAAATTCTGGCATGATGCCCTCCCATCATACATCTCTTCATTACTTTCCCCCACTCCCTCCCCTACTCATGCCCTCAGATCCCTCAACCTCCAGAAGCTACAAATCCCATGGTGAAAGACCATTATCAGGCAAACAGCCTTCTCTCATCATTTCCTCAAACTCTGGAATGAGCTCCCTCCTCAAATTCACCACTCCTCCTCTACCCACTCCCTATCTACAGTGCTAGCAAATTACCTCACAGTAAATTGTTCCTGCACTTGATACCTACATGTGCCCCCTAAGGCCCCTCCCCT
This sequence comes from Neoceratodus forsteri, assembly GCA_016271365.2. NCBI lineage: Eukaryota > Metazoa > Chordata > Ceratodontiformes > Ceratodontidae > Neoceratodus > Neoceratodus forsteri. Next base: position 308,504,908 of record CM028134.1, on the reverse strand, counting down.
CTAATCCTTACTGCCTGACCAGCAGCACCTAGCTTACACTATGGAAGCTGGCTTATCTAAACCAACTACAACACTTCTTGGCAGATGTTATTTGTCCTGTCCTAAACTGCACTTGATGTCTTGACTTTTCACCTCATTTTTCTCAATCCATGAGTCACACTACAGTTATCCAAAGTAATCCATGTGCTACAAGTTTAACCAGCAATCCAATGCCGCCATAAATTTCTAAACTATAAACAATGCCTTCCTTGTGCTGCTTGTTGAACTGTATTGAATGTTGTACCCTGTTCATCTCTGTGACTATATAACTGTAACTCTACCTCAGTAACTTGTACAACTGTAACTTCAGTCTACTGTATTACTGTAACTTGTACATCTGTAACTTCAGTCTACTGTATTCCTTGTTATATGTAACTCTGTTGATAACCTGTGAGTTATCTCCCACTGTATCCCCACCTCCCAGGTCACACTGGAAGATGAGAATCTTCTTGCTGAGTGTGCCTTTCCTGTTGAAACAATTTCAATAAATAAACAATAAATAAATAAAATTATTAGATCTTGTGCCATCCACACCATCTGTGAGTTCTTTGTCTCCCATGTCATCCCCTGTGTTGGGGAGTGGAGTGTCTGGGGTGGCACAATATCCCTACAGTCTCCTGTGACCCCTCCTGGGTTCTCAGGGTCTGGCTGTGGCTGAGGGATTGGAGGTTCCTTGGGCTGTGTCAGGGACTCCAATCTTTCCATGGTCTTCTGCATAAAGTTCTGTTGGCTCTCCATCATGGCCACCTTGGCCTGTTGAATCTGGAGGAGAATAGACCCTGGGTCCATACAATTACAGCTGCTGGGTCCTGGACTGTCAGATCCCATCACTGGAGATTGCTCCAGAGACAAATTGTCCTCCTCATGTAGGCATGTGGGGCATTGTGGTCCCATATTGTGGGGCATCAAGGTCACACTGGAAGTGGTACATTTCTTTGCTTTCACCATCTGAGAGAGAAGGGAAGGGAAAAGAAAGGGGTATTAGGGAAGAGTCATAATGGGCCTCCAGCATAGTGGGTGTCTTACATGGTAGGGGGGACTGTGGGATTCAAACTCATGTGTCCAGGTTTGCAGCTCAGAGCCTTAAATCACTGCACTATACCACCTCATTGAACACACAGTATAATAACCAAGCATATGACCATCTTCGCCATCTCCCCCTTGGTGAGTGTATGTCCCTCAGACAAAATGGCAGCCACCAAAAAGGCGTGTCTCCAAGGGATGCATGTCCCCTTAGACAAAATGTCAGCCACAAGGAAACTCTCAGTACGGCGCCATGTCCCAGAAAATGCCAGAGTAGGTCTTAGATAGTCACCCTTGGGCCACTATAGAGAGTGACCCGAGTGGTGATGGTTACATATGGAAGGGGGAGAGTGATACTAAAAAAAAATCACCCAGTTAGGCAGGCCACTGGGTGAGGTGCCTAAGCCAAATGGAATTGTCCAGGAGAGTGCCCCAAATTATGTGATACCTTAAATATCCAACCCCAACTACGGTGTCACAGGTCTCCGCTTGGGAGGGGAAAGCCGTGGGAACGTCCATAATATGCACTCTCTAGTGGTTCAAATATCTTTATTTGGGAAGCCTATATTAACCTTTGTACCAAAACCTGCAGTATTTGTATAAATTTTGAATTGTGCTCTGAGTAAGAATTCTTTGTCTCTGTCTGTCTCCTTATTCTATAATGTGCTTGTTTCTGCCCCCACCCCCAGACCCCGCAAAGCCTAAGATGGTAGAGGGACGCCTGAGAATAGGCCACAGTTTGTAATAGTCCCATCGGGTGCTCTTTTCAACTCAGGGACTACAGGCGGCAAATACAAAAGTGTCAGCAGAGCAAGCAGAGGAAAAGAGTGCCGATGGAACAAGAGGGAATCTGAAGTCTCAGAGGGCCGCCACCTTTCAGAGCGGCAGTAGGGGGAAGAAGAAGGGAGGGGGTCAGCCACATGGTGATAGGCATGCTAAGAGAGGGACCCTACACAGCAATCTCTCAGAGGCCTCCTGCTAGGTTGCAAACAAACAAACCAACGCAGAAGCATGCAACTTCCCTCAGGGAAGAATCACTGGCTACACTGTTTACAACTTGATCATCGGAAATGGTCATCACTACCTGGCTAGACTCGCTCCAGACCAACTTTTACCTCCTCAGTAGAGTTATCCACGAGCTAGCCTTTTGGTTACAGCAGCACAGTCTGCCCTAAAAGAGGGAATGAAAATGCATAAGCCTCTTAGGAAGCACAAGTAAATGCTTCAGTACCTAATTTTTCTCAAGCTAATCTTAGTTAGGAATCACAAACAAAAACAAACGCTTCACTGCTGAATGCAGGATCCACAGATTTCTTAATCTAATAAACCTACTCCAGAGGAAATGAAAAACATCTCAATGTTGAATGCAGGATCCAGATTTTTTTTTTATTCTAAGCATCCCTTCCAAGGGAACAACATCTCACTGCTGAAATGCAGGATACAAAGGTTTGTTATTCTAACCATCCTACTCCAGAGTGAATAAACATCTCAAATTTTCTTAGGCAGGCTCAAACAAAATGCTTCTTTAACTGAACACAGCCGAAAACAAACTTCAAATTTCTGTATCACTGTATTTGATGATTGTGTTGGGTTGCCATCCATGGCACTCCAGGCATTACATCATGGGTTTTAGCCCACCTGATTGGCTAATGATGCACATGAACTAGGGTCAGATTTCTAGTACACCCAGGTCCCAGAAGCCCCTGTTCTCCAGTTCAAATCATGCATCTGATCAGGCTACAAGCACTCCAATACAATAATCAAATACAGTGATTAGGTTCTGTTATTTTTGTTTTGTAAATAATGTAACCAAATGTCTATCTGATATATCTCCCTTGAAATACCCTACTGATTTACATTTTTAAATACTTTTGGCTGTTTCCATATATTTATTTCAGGTTTTTTTTTTAGTTTGAGATTATTCCATTCTTGTTGGTATGTACTGAAATTTTTGCAACCTTTTATTTAAATTATTCTACTGTTCTTTTTTTTTTTTATTGTTTCCTTTTATGGGCCTAAAAAGATATTGTAACCTTCCATCACAGCTTTAAAGGGACATCAACATGTTGTCACCGATACATTACCATTATAACACCAATATTCTCTCATTGTTTATAAAAATGGAATATCTTCTAATAATTCATTATCAATCATTCATGTTTCATTATACATCCTTGACGAATCTTGTAGTTTTAAGTCTAATTCAATTAGTGCATGGTCAGAGAGCATAACTATTTGTTATAGGTTTTTCAACTTGAAATACTAATATCTTTAAAACAAAAATATAATAAATAATTAAGAATTCTGTTTTTGTATCTAGAGGAGCATTCCCTATTGTTAGGAAACTTCAATTTCCAAGGGTACACTAAGTCATGTAATATCAATAAGCTTTGCAATAATTCTGGCTGGTACTCATTAATTCCTAATGTTTCTGAGGATCATCTAATTCAGGGTCCAATAGAACATTGAACTCTCCATGAAAATAATATTATTAATTTTGATTTTGACTAAACCCTCAGAAAATGTAGCCAGAAACGCAGCATATATAGTGAATGGAGCATAAATGTAACCTATGGTAAATGGTTTATTATAAGCTACAGTTTTAACCAATAGTATTCTATCTTCTGAATCATAAAATGAATCTAAAATAATTAGTTTAATTTATTTTCTCAAGTTTAGAGCGACTCCTGCTTTCTTCTTCACCCCCTCAGAACAAAAAAATATGAAATATCAAATTTCTTTCAGGTTCTTGATTTCAGTATTGTTTAAGTGAGTCTCCTGTAAGTAAATACAGTCTGCTTTGGATTTGTTTATGTAATTCAGTAATCTAGTTCACTTAATAGGAGGATTAACTCCATTTGCTTTATAGGAGGCACGTGAGCTGTAGAGTGTCACAGCCGGGAAGCAGAGACTAGAGTGCCTTATGCTATGTGGTTGCAATCGCTGGACCTCAGAATAAAGAGCTGCAGCAGGACCGATGAAACACTTTGATTTTCTTTAGTGCAGGTATGCCACAGGTTGCCTCTGTAAAGAAGTGATAATTTGACAGCTTTCCAGTCTATCATTTGCACCCACCCAGCAAAAGCAGAGAGGAGTGGTTTTATAGTATCTGTTGGAGACCGGACCTCTGGATGACCTGAGTAGAGTGGAGTTTGAGCGGTGGCAGTAGCTGCCCTCTCAGGGGTACAGATCCAGTAAAGCCCAAGGGGGCCTTTTGGTCTGTTTGCCTTATAGACTTTGGATAATACAGCCTTCTTGCTTTAACTCTGGAAATATTTGGTGTTAAACCTGCCTTCATTATTTCCCTTATCACTTTTTTCTTTCATACCTTTAGCTTCTATTTTATGATAGATATTGGTTTTGGTTTCTGATTTTTGAGAGAAAGTGGTATGAGGGGTAAATAGTGCAATACTGTAAGATTTTATAAGATCTGGAAAGAAGGAAACTGTGGGGTATTTTTTTAATGTTATTGTGGAGATTTAGGCTTAATTTCAGTCTCAATTTTAACTAGAAGATGTTTGTTTTATTGTTTAAAGCTAACGATTTGTAATTTGAGGAAAAATTTACCTGCTTCTGGGTATGAATCTGAACCCAATTGATTGGTTGTTTAGGGTCAGGTGACTTTTTACTTTAAAAGGCACAGGTATGAGCTCTTGTTCAGCTCGACCTGCAGAAGTGAGGGAGAAGTGGAGATTGTAGAACGCTGGTGAGCGTGTGGTCTTTTGGAAATATTTTTAGCAACTTTGTGTTCTTGAGTTATTCTCCCTCGTATTGTTGGAGCCTGAGTATTAATCTACTTATTTTATGAAACGCTTTGGGTGAGCAGGCATTCTAGTTCACTGCTATTTGCTCACTTAAAGGCATTATTTGTTTTTGACGCACATAGCAAACTTGTTATGGCAGTTATTGCTCCTTTTTACTGCTGAGATACTGTATGGCAGAAGAACATAATCAAAAAACAACTGAAGCAACAGAAACAACTGCTTAATTATAGTGAGCTTGAGACTGAGCACTGTTGAACTTGGGCCTAGAAATACTGAAACTTACAACATTAGAAGTAAGTAAGCACCACATTAAAGCAGTTTATTAAAGTTTTAAAAATTGAGTGTTTGACTTTATTGCAATTGTAATTGTAGATGAGTATTGTAAGCTCTGTGTTTTTCTCTTTTAACATTTAAAATAATTACCAGTTGCATAGTAATTGTATTTATTATCATACAGCGCCTGATATTTATCATGTGTAGATGATTTACTGGTATGTTTCCTGATTGTTTGATATTTATATAAGGGACCCTGTTTAGCACTGTGTTTTATCTCATACCTTTAGTGCCTACCATCCTACCTACGATTACAGTGAGGAGATTAAGAGAGGAAAAGAGTGGACCTGGTGGCTCACCATCTAAAATTAAAAAAACACTTGGATTGAGACTTGGACCGAGTAGATATTCGCTTGCTAATTTGTCAGAATTTACCAAGGACAGAGGATAACAGCCTTGTTAGAGAAATCTGGAGAAGTTGGAGGTGAACATAGTGTTTTGACATTTACTGGAGGATTCTGTGGTTAAAAGAAGAAGGTCAAAAACCTAAAGAAGAGTGAAGATAAGCAAAACATCAGTGTATATCTCAGAAACTTGTTATTTGTAAGGTGTATTTTGTAAAGTGCATCAGGGGTAACTTAACACACTTCTTAGTGCTGGCATCTTGGTATACTGCTATATTCCCTAATTTAGTGGTAATAGTAAGTAATAGCAGGTGTAAGTGTGGATAATTAACATGAGGGGCTTAATTGCTTTAGATTACTTCATCTCTATACTTAGGTTAAGGGAAAACATTGCTATTTTATTTTTAGACTTGTTGGTTAAATTGTGTTTTTGGACAGATTATACCATCATATTATCTTCGAAGCATAATGAAGTTTTCTGTTCTTTTCTACTGTTAAATGGTGGGAATTATATTGTGATCATAAATAAGCAGAAAAATAGTTTGTGAAATGTGTTTGAGCACCAAGTTGAAGTAAGGGAAGAAAGGAAAGCAGGGGAACTTTGAAATTCTAATGTTAGCAATGTATATAATGATGCAGCATAGAAAGATAACAGTGGTGAAAGAACTCAATTAATGAGCCCTTGTGAAGTGGAAACCCCACCTTTGGATACATTAACTAGAGAATGCATTAATGCACTTAGAGATCCATTATTGGCTAATGCCATAATTTATGAACAATTATTGTCATTTAAAGAAGATCTTTCATTAATAAAGGGGATTTGTATTGATAATAAAATTACCATAAAATAGTTATTAATAAGAGAGCAGAAAAGAGATTTGAAGAATGTATTTATCCCAAATGAGGAAGGGTATGAGGTGAACGGAAGGTAGTACCCGCCTTCTTATACTCCCCCAGCCTTAAAAACAGTAAACAAGGATAATAAGGAAGTGGATATAACAAAAAGTATGACTAAGTCAGAATTGGTGATGCTACCGGAAAATTATAATGAACAGGATAGTGTGATTGTGGAAATGAAATCTACACACCCAGAACTCTGGGAAAAGGGAATTGAACAGAAACAAAGAAGAAGTAAAAAAACAAGCTGGTAATGAAAACAATCATCCATTACAAAAAGCTGTTAAGGTTACTTACAATACTCTTAATTCTATAAGTACGGATATAAGTATGGATATAAGTAATCTTGTGGGAAGTTTGTTAAAGGAGAAGGACCTGAGTTTAGGAAGAAAAAAGAAGACGAAAATAATACTACAATTTTGGTAGAACTAGAGGAAGAAATAGGGGAAGGGAATATACAAGAGTGTATGGAGAGGGAAAGAGATAGGAAGATATTAATACAAGACAGGGTGGAAAATCTGAAAGGGAATCAATCTAGAAGAAAGTTCAATAAAATCCTTAAAAATGGATGGAAGAAAAATGGTATAAAGATGGAAGTAAAGAAAGTTAGGTAATCGAATAATAATTACTTACAAAAGTTAAGTCAAATGGTTGATAAAAAAACAGAAGGGAAAAGTTGGTAGGAAAAGAAAGGAGGAAGAAAGAGTGGAAAAGATCAGAATAAGAATTACATAACAGAAGTAACAAAGAAAAACAAAGTTGAGGAAGTGAGAATGAAGTAAGTGAGGTTCCAGTAATGATCAATATAAATAATATTGGAATCCAAGATATTGAAACATTAAGGAAAAAAGACAGAAAAAAAGATTATAGATGTGGAGCATTCTTAAAAAGGATGTTAGACACAGATTATGTATTACGAGTGTACAATGTTAGCTTAATACCAAATGAAACAGCTATAATACTGAATAAACATTTGAAACAATTTCTTGGATCAATATTAAATAAAAACCAAAAGAATGATAATCTACTTGAGAGATTGAGCGTCATCAGACCCATAGAAAATTTAGATCTAATACTTTTGGTCTCTGATCAACACTATATCTTAAAGGCCATTGAAAACCAAAAATGCAGTTTAAAGCTATTTGGTTTTGGGATGGAAAGTGTTATAAATATTAAAACTTTGTTTCAAGAATATTTCTAAGATTTAGGTATTAAGAGAAAAGATGTTAAAGAACATATAATATCCATATATGGAACTGGGGATTTTTTAAATCAATCCAAGAAAAACTTAAAACTTAAGATCTAAAATGGTGTGCTTATTGCAGACTCTCTTGAAATATAGAGATTTAAATAAAAGAATCTCTAAGGTTAAGAGATGGGAAAAAGATGGACAGATCACAATATGGACAGTAAATGAACAAGAATACTTAAACATCTTGGCAAATGTGGGGAAGCTGGATGATGTTGATATACATATAGTGGGTGAAGAACTGGAAACTTGCATTGCCCATGAAAAGATATATAGCAATGATTGGCTAGGTCTGGTTAAGAAAGCAAATAGATACCAAATATTGAAGAATTAAATGAGGATTGACAAAATAAGGAGGATGTAACCAATGAGCCAAATAAGCAGGAATCCAAATATAATATGATATCATGGGATGTCACTGGATTACAGGAAAAGTTAGCAGATCCATCATTCATGCACGATATCATGAAATTTAATTACACTACATTCCAAGAAACCTGGGTTAAAGAAGTTGTTTTCCTGATCAGTTACAAGGTATTTTACAAGGCTGCTAGAAGTAACAAGAAGTATGAGAGATTATCAGGTGGGTTAATAACATGGTGTAAGATTTTAGATGATACAGAGTATACAGAAATAGATACAGATTCATAACATATTTTAGCAGTTCGATTAAATACAAAAGATAAGATATTATACATTATTAATGCATATTTTCCTCCGAAAGATTAGAATTATGTAGGATTAGAAGATATAGGAAAATTAGGTTCCATAATTGGACAATATAACATTGAGAAACCAGAATGTGGAATAGTGTTAATAGGGGATATGAGCGCAAGGGTGGGCCTTGGCCTTGAGTCTCCCATCAAAATCCTATGGGCATGTGCAGCTCGGGAAAATGGGAAACTAAGGATGGAGAGGACAGCTATGGATGTAAAATGTGAAAGAGGGAAACAATTAATAGGGGAAATGGATAATAATCTTATGGTACTGATTAACGGAAGATCCTTAGGAGATTTAGCAGGAACCAATACTTATATTGGATCCAGAGGATCATCTATCATAGATCATTGCTGGTGTAGCATACATACAATCCATCAAGTATTGGATCTTAGAGTGGGGTATAGAGCTGAAAGTGAACACTGCCTTCTGGAGATACTTATAAACCTGGGTATATGAATGGTACATAAGAACAATAATAACTTACAAATAATTGAAGTTAAAAAAGGGATGGGATTTAATAAAAAATATTCATCAGTACAATTATTATGCGATATGGGTATAAGAAATGACATTTTAAAAATAACTAAAGAAAATAATGTGGTGGAGTCATATCAGGAAATAATGAATAAAATATCTAAGATCTTACTTAAGGTGACAGTACATAAACCAAAAACTGGTAGTAGATGATATGATAGTGAATGTAAAGAACAAAAATATAGGATTAATAAATTACTAAAAGTTTTGCAGAAGGAACCCACTAAAGAGAAGAAGAAAAGCCTTAATAAGATGTGGAAAGAATATAAAAAGATTATGAAACACAAAAAGGAAAAATATCAAAATAACATCTGGAAAGAATTTACAAATACAGTGAGGCAAAGGAATAATAAAAATGTTTGGAAGATGGTCACATTTGGATGGGAACAACACATGGAAGAAGTGGAAAATTATGTGGACTCTAAAGTTTGGGAAGATTGTTATAAGAATTTATTTTTTAATCATGATGTATATGAAGAGAACATCACTTGGGTTTTGAATAATGATTCTTTCTCTTTCTTAAAAAGAAAGATAGTACACATCATTCAAAATCTAAAATGACAAAAAGCACCAGGTCCAGATGTGGTGCCTCAGGATATAATTAAGGATGATCCAGAAGTGTGGGCTACTACCATAAAATTACTTTATAATTATATATTAATAAAAGGAGTTATACCTTAAATGTGGAAAGTCAACATAATTGTCCCAATATATAAGAAAGGAGATAGAACTAAACCATGCAATTATAGACCAATAAGTCTTCTAGAATAGATTAAAGTCAGAAAATTTTTACTACATTGTTACATTCAAGAATAATGGATTGGATAAATAAAAATGCACTAATAGATGAAGCCCAAGCAGGCTTTACGCAAAATCACTCCACTTTGGATCAATGTTTTACACTAGCGCATATAATATAAAAATATACTGTATATACAGTACTTTAAAAGACAAAAACTCTTTTGTGTCTTTATAGATTTGAAAGCCACGTTCGATAAGGTGACACTATCTAAACTTTGGGAAGTTCTGGACAGATATGGTATGGATTTGAATATGATTAACATACTAAAATTATTATATGAAGATAATACTATTATAGAAAGAAATAATATGTTATGGTGGTGCTCGAGATAATGTTATGATGAGGGTGCGCTCTACTCTAAGGTGGTGAAAAGAGATGAGCGAGGCACCAGAGGTCCGAATTATTTTTCGGATAGGATAACTGCTATCCGGACAAGGAGAGGCAGGAGTCGACTTAGTAATTTTCGATGCCCGCAGGGCGGGTGTTTTATTTGGAACCAAGGGGGTAGACAGACACAGTCACAAAAGGAGTAGGTATGCCCAATACACAATAGGGCAGATTATAACAAGGATAACTGAAACACTTTCGATCTACCACTTTTATGGTTACCTCTACAAATATAAACTGCAGGCCTACTGCCACTCTTATTCTAGTACTAGTTTATACTGTACTCTATACTCTAAACAAGAACCCAGTCTTAGGCTACTCAGCACTACATTAGGGTAATCAGCATCATACATCTACAACAGAGTCCAGAATTTTACAAAAGTCCAGAGATCCGGCGTCTTCGTGTACACCATCGTTCTTTGTTGGTAGCTACAAGGGAAATAAAACAGAACTGTGGAACCCTAATCTCAATTCCCAGCAAGGACCTAGATAAGGCCACTGGGGTGGTGAGAGGTTTGGTAAACAGACCATATATCCTTGGCAAAAGCCCACTCTCTCCAAGGCTGCTGGAATGTAGAACCAAAGCAACTGGTTCCTGAAATAACACACACTGAAGCAAGAGGTTCCTCATCCAAAACCCACTTCTAGGGTTGCCAAGGATGAAGAAAGACCAAGATCTGCGTGGCGATGAATCCAATGGAGGACTACCACGATCCGACTGATGCTGCAGCACTCCAAGGGCCAGCTGGACTCGGAAGGAACTCTAACAGGACCAGGAACCATAAGAATCTGAAGAGATGATGGTTGAATCTGCAATCCTCGGGTCAGGAACTAACACAAAACAAAGAAACGGCGGACTCGTCCTGGACTGGGCTTCGACGGACTCGACTTTCGGCGAACGACCAGGATGGGGCGCAGAACAGGTTCTCCAAGATGAGGTCTCTCTCTTCTGTAGAGGGCGACCAACTTCGGGACATCTGGAACAGAACCAAATGGAACAACACTGGCACGGCCATCGTGATGCATTTCGGCGGACGTACTTTCAAGCTGTGAAAACAAGAAAACAGCGGGTACGACTGGTACAACTGATGACGGACTTCGACTTCGGCGGACGACACGAACGGATGGGATGAGTTGATGGATGATCTTCCTGGAGTGAAGAATGCTGGAAGGATGTCTTCTTCTGAGCAGAGACTGATTCTGAGCACGTGGTGTTACAGACCACACTATAAGGCTGCAGGGTGGTAGAAGATTGAGACTGTCTTCATACAGTAGTAAACATATAACTGAAGAATGCCCAAAGCACTGTGGAATAGTACAATAATATGCCGGAGGAGGGCAAATTATAACTTCAGGGGTAATTGCTACTGATAAGGGCCAATGTCCAGGTGCTTAGAGCAATAGTTCAGGTACTTAGGGCAATAGTTCAGGTACTTAGGACAATAGTTCAGGTACTTAGGGCAACAGTTCGGGTACTTTGGACAATAGTTCAGGTACTTAGGGCAATAGTTCAGGTACCTCGGACAATAGTTCAGGTACTTAGGGCAATAGTTCAGGTACTTGGGACAATAGTTCAGGTACTTAGGGCAATAGTTCAGGTACTGGACAATAGTTCAGGTACTTAGGGCAATAGTTCAGGTACCTCGGACAATAGTTCAGGTACTCAGGGCAATAGTTCAGGTATTTCGGACAATAGTTCAGGTACTTAGGGCAATAGTTCAGCATAAGCAGTACAGTAATCACAGTAATTTCACAGTATAGGCAAATAGAACAGTCTCAAATGAACCCCTGCTTCTATAGGTAAGGTATTCTGGGATAGGATCCCTTACTGTACGTTGTGGCTAGGGCCTCCCTTTAGTACCCCTAGGCTGGCTTGCCTATTCCACCAGGCCGGGCCTCCTTAGACCAGGCTTTACCTCGGCCTCAATGCCCCACCATTACCTCGGCCTGAAGCCCCACGTTAGCTTGAGCCTGCCCTATTCCGCAGGCTGGGGCCTCCTTTAGTACCACTAGGCTGGCTTGCCCTATTCTGCTAGGCCGGGCCTCCCTTTAGTACCACTAGGCTGGCTTGCCCTATTCTGCTAGGCTGGGGCCTCCCTTTAGTACCACTAGGCTGGCTTGCCCTATTCTGCTAGGCCGGGGCCTCCCTTTAGTACCACTAGGCTGGCTTGCCCTATTCCGCTAGGCCGGGGCCTCCCTTTAGTACCACTAGGCTGGCTTGCCCTATTTCACTAGGCTGGGGCCACCTTTCAACCAGGCTTTACCTCAGGCCTAATACCCTACCTTTACCTCGGGCCTGAAGCCCTACGTTAGCTTGGGCCTGGTGCCCCATCTTAGATTGGGCCTGGTGCCCCAATTTACAATTGGCCTGGTGCCCCTCGAAATACTGGGCCTGGTGCCCCACTTTATACTGGGCCTGGTGCCCCGCGACACTTTGGGCCTGGTGCCTCACTTTATACTGGGCCTGGTGCCCCTCGTTACCTTGGGCCTGGTGCTGCTCAACACTTTGGGCCAGATGCCCCACTTTATAATGGGCCTAGTGCCCTACTTTAAACTTTGGGCCAGAATTGCCCTTTTAAAAGGCATTGCCCCTTTAAATCTTTCAGCTCACTGAGAGCTGCTGTCATTCACTAGGCAAATCCTGCCTCCGCTCTGCCCCCTTTATTAATATTCATAGGCCGCTATAAAGGCCTTGCTTCCTGGCCCCTCCTTTGGGGCATCGCTAATCCCGCCTCCGTAATTAATATTAAATTTTATGGGTCCTAACGACCCAATGGGCCCCGCGGTGCTCGGCCACCCTCTGAAAGTGCCTAATGCACTATTTAAGCAAATTCAGTCCCCCCTTTTACAAAGAGGCGGACAGCACGCTTCAAGTGCTGCCGCCGACTCACCGCTCCTGTGAGCACTGGGTTCTTGCTGTGGTAGGGAGGCGGGAGGGATGCTGGCAGAGGGAGGGAGAATGAACAGGCAGCTGGGGGGATGACTCGGGGGGCCTTCAACGGCCGAAACAGGAGCGCGACGTGATGAGGCTTTCAGGCTGCCGACGGGGGACCGAAATTGAACTTAAAATACTTCGGGGGCTAAAAATAATAAACGGAGGGCTTTTAAGCCCTAACAGCGTGACGGGACGGCTGTTGGCTTCTTCGTTGTGCCCCGATGGCACCACCAACGACTTCACCACACAGCAGGCTCTTCAGGCAGTGGAGGCAGAGCAGGCACACAGGTAAGTCCCCAGGGACGGCTTCAACCCTCCAGGTAAGCCCTTTCCTTGTCCCTCTGACTTACTGTGTCCTCTCTCCTCAACAGCTGCCCATGAACTGACAAACTGTGGAATGGGATTTGAAAGTTAAAACTGTCTGGATTCTAAAATGGCTGGATTGGAATGCTGTGCATGAGCCACTCAGCACAGCGTTCCATCCAGCCATTATGACATGGAATGCTTGCAAGATCTATCTTTTGACCAGCTGTAAGTGCACAGGTGCACTTTTCCTATTATTTACAGTGTTTTGTGTGTGCAGGGAGGTTGACTTTTATGTCTAGGGGCCCCTTTTGTACAGTACCCTGCTGCCCACCCCTGCAGCAGGTATTGTAAGCACCTGTGTTTTCTGTGTTCATTTAATTTAATTTTAATTTTCTGTAATGACCACCTTTGGGGCATTACAGATTAAAGAGGGAGATACCATTAAAAAATTCACTTTGAATGTTGACTTAAGGCAGGGATGTGTCCTTTCCCCTATATTGTTTAACTTATACTTTAATAAAATACTGGAGGAGTTGTATGATCCTGAGCTGCACATGCCCAAGTTTGGCTCAAGGCTATGTCCATATTGAAACATAGAAGCTGAAAGCAGATAAGGACTGCAAGGCACATCCAGTCTGCCCATTTCTGTTTCTACCTTATGAATGTGCCATCGGCCTTTGCTCTGTCAATGGCCTGTCTGTTCATACTCATCTGTATTGCTCCCTTATGCCTATCCCATGCCTGTTTGAAGCCCTGCACTGTATTCATATTCACCACTTCCTGAGGTAGGCCATTCCATGCATCCACCACGCTTTCCATGAAAAAGAACTTCCTCACATTACCCCTTAATCGGCCTCCCTCTAATCTCATGCTGTGTCCTCTTGTCCTGCTATTTTTCTTTATATTGAAACAAGTTAGACTCTTTCACCTTGTTAATGCCCTTAAGGTGTTTGAATGTTTTGATCATATCACCTCTCTCCCCCCTTTGCTCTAGGATATACATATTGAGCTCTGTTAATCTGCCCTCATATGTTTTCTGATGCAGTCCCTGCACCATTTTGGTTGCCCTTCTCTGGACTGCCTCAATTTGGCTAATATCCTTGTGAAGGTGTGGCCTCCAGTACTGCATGCAGTACTCCAGATGGGGCCTAAACAGTGTCTTGTAAAGAGGGGTTATTACCTCGCTCTTCCAACTTGTGATACACCTATTAATACACCCCCAACATCCCTCTATCCTTACCTACTGCTTTAGTGGCCTGCTTGGATGATTTCAGGTCATTGGTGATGATGACGACCAAGTCTCTTTCTTCCCTTCTGACTGCAAGTAACTCCTCTCTCAGCCTATAGGTGGCTTCAGTGTTTCTCTTCCCTATGTTCAGGATCTTGCACTTCTTTGCATTAAACCCCAGTTGCCTCTCTTCCAACCATTTTGTTAGTTTATTCAGATCTCTTCTCTTTCTGCCCACCCCATCTGGATCATCTACCCTGTTGCAGATCTTGGTGTCATCTGCAAACAGACAAATCTTACCCTCCACCTCACTGATGAAGATATTGAATAGGACTGGCCCCAGGATTGATCCCTGAGGTACCCCACTTGTAACTTGCATCTCTTCTGACCGTATACCATTTACCACCACTCTCTTTTTTCTGCCCATCAACCAGTTTGCCATCCAGTTGACAAACGTCTGATCTACCCCGAGCCTACCCAGCTTATTAATCAATCTTCTATATGTAACGGTATCAAAAGCTTTGCTGAAGTCAAGGTAAGTGACATCAACTGCTCCCCCTTGGTCCACCACTCTGGTTTCCCTGTCAAAGAAATCTGAGATTAGTTTGACAGGACCTTCCTTTCGTAAACCCATGCTGTCTTGGATCCTGTGCTCTTATGGATTACAAGTGTTTCACTATCCTTTCTCTAAAGAGTGCCTCCACAATCTTGCTCACTACTGAGGTAAGACTGACTGGTCTGTAGTTCCCTGCCTCCTCCATGCTACCACTCTTGTGGAGCGGGATCACATGAGCCCTTCTCCAGTCTTCTGGGACCTCTCCTGTGCTCAGAGACTCACTAAACAGTTCTGATAATGGCTCTACTAGTTCCACTCTTAGATCCTTTAGTACCCTGGGATGTATGCCATTAGGTCCCATTGCCTTGTCCACCCTGAGCTTATTGAGCTCTTGTAGGACCCTTTCTTTGTGAAGGGAATAGTGCACACCTCTCTTCTCCCGTGTCCATGGTACTGAGCTGTGGGCCCTGCCCTGTCTTCTCTTCAGTAAATACTGAGCAGAACTATCTATTTAGGATAGATGCTTTGACATGGTCCTCCTCCTCACATGCCCCCGTATCCCATTTGATCTTAGCAATATCCCTTCTGGACTGTCTCCTTTCATTAATGTATCTATAGAAAGTCTTTCACCTTCTTTTACTGTTTGTGCTAGTGTTTCCTTGGTTTGGGCCTTTGCCTGCCTTACTGCCTTCCCTGCTTCCTTTAGGAAAGTTTGGTATGCCTCCCTATGTTCATCCTGCTGTGTTCCATTATATTTCCTGAAGGCCAGCCTTTTGGCTCTAACCTTTTCTGCTACTGTTTCTGAGAACCAAAGTGGTTTCCTTCTTCTTTTGCACTTCTTTTTCTCTCTAACACAATGGGTTGTTGCTGCATGTATTGCATCTTTAATGCTTGCCCACTTTGCCTGTACCCCCTCATCTGCATTTCTTTGTGCCTAGGCTAGTTTAACTCTGTTGGCCATCTTGTCAAAGTCAGCTCCTCTGAAGTCCCATATTTTTGCCTTGGAATGGGAAGATTTAGTTCTAGTGGCCAAATTGAACCATACCATGTGATGGTCACTGGCCCCCAGCTGACCTTCTACCTGGAGATCTGTGATCCTTTCCAGGTTAGTCAGTACTAGAACAAGGATAGCCCTGTTGCTTGTGGGTTGTTGTACCAGTTCTTGCTTATGTAGATGATGTGGTGTTAATTTCTTTGAGCTTCTTGGGAATTAAAAGGAGCCTTCAGAAATTCTCAGGAGGTAAAAAGGCAGCAATGGAAATTAATATAGAAAAAAACTAAATATATGATTTTTAATAAATATCCATTTCAACAGGGGAAAATGAGTGTATTAAAGTGTAATAATCAAAAAAAATAGAACTGGCAAACATATTTTGTTACCTGGGAATAGTATTTAGCTTTAATTTGAAATGGCAGGAATATATAAATTATGTAAAAGGGAAAATAAAGAAGTTTTATTCTGTGGTAGAAAGATTTTCATACAAATATGGTGGGCAATCAGTTAAAGGGTATCTAACTGCAATAAATGCAAAGATTAAGTCACAGCTGCTATATGGAGCAGAAATCTGGGGGTCTATTAAAGTAAATTGCTTGGATGCTTGTATGAATAAAATTTACAAAAAATTATTGGGGTTACCTGAAGCAGCATCCTCTAGTTCTGTTACACTGGAATTAGTACAGCCCAGTATAATACAATGTGTAGAACAGAGACAATGTATCTATTCGTTAAAGGTGTACATTAAAAATTATAAGAGTCTGGCGAGGAAAAGCTTGGAGGAATCACTGACCTCTAATTCAAGAGGTTTTGTTTGCCCCAGCATGAATATTCTGGAGAAATTGTTTAAGCCCTATGATTTATTGAAGTGTGTCACGAAGTCTTCCAGGACACCTTTAATGATCCTGGAGGAACAAGTTAAAAATAGAATTAGAGACATTCATTTTAACAAAGAAATGGATCTGGTAAGAAACTGCAAACTTAGCAATTGGCTGTGGGAAATAAAAATAGGTCAATGGGATTAGAATGTTACCTTTTTGAAATGCAAAATCCCAAAGATAGAAAAGCAATTACCAAACTTAGATTCAGATATATAAACAGTCAAACCCTAAAGATGAATTATAAAATGTCAAAAACAAAATGATGTGCTTGTGGACTCGGTGATGACACTCCATTTTACCTTCTTATCTTTTGCCCACTGTATAGATATGAAAGAGAAGATTTTATCTGATGTATTGAAAGAATTAGATATGGAACAGAGATGCTGTATAAAAGGTTATTTTCACTATCTGTTTATTTTCGCTATATTAGGTATTGCTGAAAAATAAATGGATAGTGAAAAATAATGGACAGCTGATTACCAGTATTACTATATTGAATAGTAAGCCATCTGAGCTAATTCTATCAGATATGAATATGTATAGAGGGTTGACTTGTGCTAAATATAACAGATGCTAATTCAACCTGCTATACTGTATCAGTATAATTGTTTGATAAAACAAAAAAATGTTGCTTGGCTGGAGAAAATCATTAGGTTAACTAAGATATTAGAAAGAAAGCAAAAATATGTTATAAACATCTAATAGATTTATTATTCACTTTCTGCTACAGGATTTAAGTTTGATTTTTTAAGCTGATGGAATTTAGAAGAAATATTTATATAAAAAATTATTTAAACTTGTATAATGTACAATGTGTCTTAACTTATGTGTGAGCTGTATTAATTAATGGCAAAGAATGTTTTTCTACATTGTAATGACAAATTAATTTTTTTTAAGCAATAAACATGAATCTGAATCAATAGGAGGCATACCTCAATACTCTAGTAGTAGTCATAAATAAATAGAACAGTAACATATCCAACAATACACCACCTAAGGGGAAAAAACAACAACAAAAAGCAAGCCTACATATCAATTTCTGACAGAGAAAATCATTTCCCACTCATTTCTTCTTTTAATAACCAAACATAATGTAATCCCTTTCTGCTCTCCATAACATGCTTGAAGTTGCTTGAATATAAAATTCTCAATCCCGAACGGTGAAAAGAAGAAAGAAGAAAAAGCAAAACTGTATACAGACAAAGAAGTTAAAAATAAAATTGCTGCTCACCTGGGCTGCTTAAAATTCAATTTTACCCTGCTCCTCTGCATCCCCCCTTTTTCTGCTTCATGAACATTTATACTTATATTAAGCTTAGGTTGAAAATGTAACCTGCAGAAATAAAATTAGTTATGTTTGGTTTCAGCTTTTTTGGCATATTAAGTAACCTTTAGATCCCATAGAAACATTTCAGTCTTCAGTGCTGCTATTTCTAATGGCCGATGAAACAACTTTCTCCACTTCTTGAGGTGTTTCATATGTGAACCTGATGTCTTCAGTTATTTTGACTTGATATATCATTGTTGCCTTTACATTATTGGACCACAACTTCTTTCATAGTAAGTCAGATTATTTTCCTTTCAGTTACCATATCTGATGGGAGTTTGTTAAAGACTGAGACTGAGGCTCCCACCAACTTAATTTTCTTCTTTTTGTAAACTTATGCCATTAGTTTATCTTTCTCTTCAGATTTAAAGAATTTAGCAATAATTGGAAATGGTGGATCTTGAGATTTATGGTTTGCCCTGCATGTTCTATGAATTTTGTCAATTTTCAGATTTCACATTTGCTGTGTCTGTGTCCAAATACACAGCCATAATTTGATTTAAAGAGTCTCTCAGTGGTTTATCATTGTCCCAAAACTCCAGTACTCCAGTTATATGGATGTTCTTCCTCCTTGATCTAAACTCAAAATAATCCATTTAGATTTAACATACTTATTGTTTTTTTACAAAGAGTTCAGTTGCCTCTTTACTGGTATATCTTCATCTTCCAATATTGTTATTCTTCATTGTGCTTATGTTAACTTTTGTTTGAGTTCCTTGTTCTCTGTAATCAAATAGATTAATACTGTTTGTAACTTATTTAGCTTTGTTTCCAGGAATTTCTTTTTATCCAGTTTCCTATTTATTGGTTGGATTTGAGCCAGAATTGCTTCAGCCTATGATGGGGTGGTGAAGCACCGACAAACTTATGCTCCATATCTGATACTTCAGATTCCTCCACTCTCTCTGGGGCATCATCCATTGGTATTTCAGAAGCTTAAACACTCTTTGAATTAATTTCTTGTCTGATTATCTTTGTTCAGAGTTTTGTAGATTTCCTTTTATTTGCTGAAAGGTCTCCCCCATATTGTCTTCTGATACATTGACATCACCATTGTTATGCTTAATAGGCCTTTTAATTATGGATTTAAGATTTGCAGCATTTTCCCTTATATTTGATGTGTTTATTCTTTATTTTTAATTTTGGTTATCTATTTGCAGTATTTTTACCTCCTTGGCTGGGAGGTTGTACCCTTGGTTCCCCCTTCAATCCAGCCTTTATGGTCCCCTGCCCCAGCCCCAGCCAGAGACTGAACCCTTCACCACTACCCCTCACAGACTGCTTCACAGTGGGTACTTACCCCACCACTGCGGAGACCTGGAGGCCATGCTTGGGGGAGCTGACTTGGGTGTATCTGTGGTGGTGCCATCAAGGCCTACCTTCAAGCATGCAGGACGGTTGTAGCATTATTCATGATATCCCCCCATGGCACAGATGTGCAATGATGTCAGGGACACTGCAGTGCATGCTACCACATGTTGCATGTCCAAAGTGACCTGCACCTCCCCATTTGTTTTGACCCAAAGCATGCACCAGCCCCTGGCCACCACCAGGAGCCAGTGCCTCAGTGATCATCCCCACCCACCCTACATGGAGCAGGAGAAAAGTCCATAAGATGCTCAATCCTCGTCCCCCTGGCTGACCCTATGACTCCACACCCATGTCATTGGCATGGGTAGAGGTAGAGGTAAGGCACCAGTGCCTCAGCCTTCTACACCACCAGGTCAGCTGTTTATTATATATATATATATATATATATATATATATATATATATATATATATATACACATATATATATTAGAGGCAAAAACTCCATTTAATGCATCAGTTATGGTTGTTCCACAGTGACAAAAGTGGGAAATTGATGTTAGCGTTGAAACCCCTTGCACCTTCCAGCCCACCCTCCAACTGGAATCAGGGTGCACATTGGGGTCATCGGCCCTAACTGTCACCCCATCACATGTGGAAAGAAGCTGAGGAATAGGAGAATGGGGTGACAGTTAGACCGATGACTCCCAATTCGCACCCGATTCCAGTTGGGGGTGGGCTGGAGGGGTGCAAAGGGGGTTTCAACCCTAACATCGAATTTCCTCGCTTTTGTCGCTGTGGAACAACCCTAACTGATACATTAAATGGAGTTTTTTGCCTCTAATTTCCCTTCTTTTTGAGAATGATAATGAGAAATAGTGAATGTAATGCAGCGGCGGGAGCGCAGGGCCCGAACACCACGTAATGCAGTGGTGGGAGCGTGGGGTCCGCTCCCGCCACGTGATGTCATGTCACATAGTAACACTGTGCCCGCAAATGCAAATCGTAATGCACATGGTGATGCAAAGTGAAACAGAAAGAAAAACAGTACTGTAGACAGAAATGTTAAAAACAACGTAAACGCAACCGCAAATGAAAATGCAAAGGGTAATGCACATGGTGGCGTAAACGTGAACGGTAAGTGAAACGGGTACGGAACCGCAAGCAGAAACAGTAATGGTAACAGTAATGTAAGTGCACAGGCTGGTTTTCCCCAAAAGCTATATAAAGAAAGACAGTGAGTAGAAAGAATGTGTGCAAAATAATGACTCTCGGAACACAAAAATGAGGACTTGGAATAGTAAATTGCTTATATCTCAGTAATCGTATGACATAGAAAAAAAATTTAAAAGTCTTATGTATTACCACTTTCCTGGCTAGTTTTGTATTTAGCCCCTGTTTTGACAAAAAGTCTGTATCTCGCACCGTTTTCGAGATACGGGCCCTGAAAGGAGCTGCGAACGCAGTAATGTTATATTATGGGAAAAAAACAGAAGTTCGGACTGCTATAACATTGCCTCCCTGTAATATTTTTTCACCAAACCACTGAAAGGCACATCTGTGGGATGTTGGCTGTGTTCCCTGCAAATTTCAGCCCAAACGACCAACCCGTTATTTTGCAGCAGGGCGCCAAACGATTGCTGCAATGCGTTGTACGCTGTAATGTTATCCTATGGGAAAAAGTGTCAGCTTTGGAGTACCGTAACTTTTCCGCTGTGTGATATTTTTTCAGAGAAATACTGAAAGCACATCTGTGAGATGTCAGCTGTGTTGTCTCCAAATTTCAGCCCAAAACTCCAAACCGCTGTTTTGCAGTGGGCTGCCAAACAATTACTGTTATTTTGGGCATAGTGTCGCAAAGTAGTGTCGTGATTTGCGAAAGCTTTCGCAAAAATTTGCGACACTTTCGTGAGTGTGACACTACTTTGCTAAAGTACTTTTTCCAGAAATCTGAAAAACATATTTCTGGGGTGTTTTACCCCAAAATAAAGACATGGCTAGCATCCTCAGGGCCCGACTAGGTGAATACAAAAAAAATTAGGTTGCTAGAGAGTCTCAATTTTAAATACCAAGCATTTTTCTGATCACTAACTGAAAACAAAATGGTGGATTTGTGACAGTAAAAGGGCCCTTTGCAACAGTAAAAAGTGCATTTGCGAAAGTGTTGAACTTTTTGTTAACTTTTCCCATTGACTTATAACGGGAACTTGTTTTTTGAATAACTTTTGAACCGTTTAATATTTTTTCATGAAATCTTTGAAAGGCACATTGGGAACCCCGGCTGCATGTTCCCTGAAGATTTTGGACCGGTCCCACAAACCATGTGACCTGTAGGAGCGACTGTAGAATTCCAAAAAAAGCATAAACGCATGAGCAGATCACGCTTAATAACTCCGCAGCTGTATATTTGACTGGTACGAAACTTGGCAGATCCCAAGGCATATAGGTCTTTATTCTGTATTCTGAATTTCAGGCAAATCCATTGAACAGTTGAAAAGTTATTAAGCTGCAAAATTTGGGGTTTAACATATAAATGGCTCCTCAACCCTAATTATGGTAGCACTAATGTGCTACCATAATTTCCCATTTTTTTCTCACTGCCTCTGCCATCCCCCTTCCACTGGTCCTCCACTGGTACTTATCTCTTTGGCATGTTGAGGTGCCAGCTGACTGGGTGAGGTGCCTGTGAAGGGCCGATATCATCCCACCAATAAGAGAATTTTTCAGCCTCCATTTTTTTCCCATCCCCTGAGTGTGGAGCTGTATGCATGCAATTATGCCAATGGCTGAGCCACGCATGCTTCCACAGATGGCACAACAGGTATCTGCTCTGTCTCCACCCCCAATCTTTAGAACCAGTGTGCCAGCCTCCAGCTGCCACTAGGGGCCAAGCATGCACTGGTCTCTGGTCCCACCCCTCCCTAGGAGAGGAGAGCTGTCCTTCATACACTCGATCCTCCCCTCCCTAGCTGACCCCCAGCAACCTGCTCGCACCGCAAACACAGGTCACCGGCACAGCAGGAGGTAAGGCAGTGGTGCCTCACCCCTCCACACCACTGGGCTGGCTCACTTATTCTTTATTAAATTTAACCAGATTCAACAAGGGAGTTGAAGAAGGTGTTGATAGTTCCATTATCTGAACTGGAGTGGAGCAAAGAGCCCTATCTATTTCCATTACAGTAATACAAGTACTCAGATTGCTTACTGTATACCCAGATCATGCCATATGGGAGCCAGTAGTAATTCTCTCTCTAAAGGCATATTCACAGGCAGGTTCTCTCTAGGCAGGTTCTCTCTGGGTAATTTTGTTCCCTCAAGGTGGCAGTTGGACTGTGTGTCCAGATTTTTACTTAGGTTCTCCAGTGGACATCCATGTGGCTGACACAAATGATTTGGATTCAGCTGATGTAGTTGTGCCTCCATTGATGCCACTGTTTTTGCTACATGTCTTCCCACATCTCTATAGAAACCACCTTATTTTGAGAAGCCCATTGTTCTTTTGTATACACATAATCCAAAATCTGATCCAATTCTAAAGCCACTGGGTTTGCAGATATAAGGGAGCTATTGTTTTGAGTTTTTAAGTTAATTTTCTCAATCAGCTAAGATAGAGTATCTTCTTTAAATAGCAGTTTCATAGTTATTTCAGATGATCAAAGTTTTTTCAGCCTCTAACTCAGTATTGTTTATGGCTTTTGTTCCACCATTTGCAGGAACATGTATGCTTTCAGAGGCTATATACTGTAGCCTTTATGGAAGTGCTGCCTGTCTATAACAACAGGAAGGAGATGGTGCAGAGAAGAGGGGTATGGCTACATTGGGGACTGGGGTTCCACCTGCAGGGTTTAGAGCTTGCACTGGTTTGATGATCTGCCTCCTTTCAGAAAGGGAGCGTCACTCCTCAGTAGATGGTTTAAGTGTTACTTTGACATGCATTTAAACTAGCAATGGCGGGGGGAGGCAGAAGGCAATAGGGTGGCAAACACTGCCCCCCAAGCTGTGATGGAGGGTAGAGAATTTCTGAGGGAAAGGATTACCACCAAAATGAAGGACAGTGAAGGGAGCAATGGGTCAGCATGGGAGGAAGGGGGGGAAGAGAAGCAGGCAGTCCAGTAGTAGCCACAGAGATTGCCAGCTATTTCCAGATATTTCAAGACATTTCTAAAGAGTTTCTCTCTGCTGCCCCTACTGTGGAAATGGAGAAAATATGAGATATTTCTGGAAATATCACATAAATTTCAGGAAATAGCTGGCAGTGTATGTGGCTGCTACTGTATGCAAAGGAGAAGAAGGGGGAACAACTAGACAACATGAGAAAGGACAAGAGTAGGACAACCAAAATATGGATAACCATGTGTGCCAATGCTAAAAGTCTGGGAAATAAGATACCAGACCTGGAGGACACCATGGATGAGGCAGACCTGGATATTGTGGCCATCACCAAAACATGTTGCACAAACAACCATGACTGGGAAATGGTCATACCTGGCTATGCAATGTTTATAAGGAAAAGAGTAGGAAGGAAAGGTGGGGGAGTGGTGCTTCATGTTAAGTAAAACATCAAAGTGACAGAGGTACAGGGATGATGAAGGTTGAGATGTTGTGGGTCAACCTTGAATCTGGAAATGGAGCCACCATTTGAAAGGGAGTGCTATACAGGCCTCCAACACAGGGAGTGGACATAGACAAAGAGATATTGGAAGACATAGGCAAAATGACTAAGGGGGGGTGGTGCTGGTTGGGGACTTTAATCTGCCAGATGTAGAGTGGAGTCTACCTGCTGCATCTTCAGCTAGGAGCAGAGACGTCTTGGACTCCATGCAGTGGTATTCCTTAGGTGGCTGATCAGTAAGTCCACTTGGGGTGGGGCAATATTGGACCGGGTACTTATGAACAGGGACAGTGTAGCAGGTGTCAGAGTAGGGAGTCATCTGGGGACCAGTGACCATTACACAATGTGGTTTAATATAAGAACAACAGTGGAATCCAGCCACACAAAGGAGAGAGAGTCCTAGATTAGAGAAAGGCTGACTTTACAAAGATGGGGAAATGTATCCAAGAAGACCTTGCGGTGGGAGATGTTAGGGGGAGGGAAAATGGGTCAAAATAAAAGAGAACATAGTAAAGGCTACAAACTTGTACATCTGGCAAATAAACAGAAGCAGAAGGAGGAGGAAACCATTATGGTTCTTGAGGGAAGTGGCAGCAAAGATAAAGGCAAAAACAGTGGCATTCAGAAGGTATAAGGGACCCAGAAAGAGGAGGACAGAGAAGTGTATCGGGGGAAACAGAGGGAGGCAGGCAAGCAGTGAGAAGGGTAAAAGCATAAGCTAAGGAAAGAATAGTCCAGACAGTATCAAAAGGAGACAAGACATTTTTTCAGGTATATCAGCAAGAAAAGGAGACCAAGGGAGGGTTTGCAAGGTTAATAAAGGAGGCAGGGGGCTATACAGAGGAGGACCAAGAAAAGGCAAATATCATAAACAAATATTTCTGCCCAGTATTCACAGTTGAGGGGGAAGGGGAAGGATCACTAATAAGCACCAAGAGATTGGGAGGAGGGTAATGGACACCAGTTCCTTTTCTTTTTTGCCAAACAATTTGTATTAAAGCTTTCAATTACCAACTACAACAAGCATAATACATGCAAAATACAAGGGTTTCAAACAGTGCTGAACAGTAAAACCAATAGTGAGGCAATGAATGATCAGACTTGACAAACCACCATAAAATCCCATCCCACCAAGTGTAGAAACCAGATAAACACTTGATAATTATCTACCCATAAAACCTAACAATAAGAGAGGTCAGTCCTCTTTAGTTGGTTGGTTGGAAAATGGGAAAGGTAATTGAAAAGTCTAAGGGGTTAAAGCAATAATGATAGGGAGTGTCTGCCCCAGAAGAATCGATGCAAGGAGAATTAACTTCACATTCCCTTCCAATTAATTTAGTCTCCCCTTCATTGAAAACCAGAAAGGTTATCATCCACACTGAACCTGGTCATACTGACAAGGTAGCATCCGTCATACAAGAACTTGGTGTAACCATAGCGGGGATAAAGAAATTAGTTCCTAGTAATATAGAAGGCAATGGGCAAAAGTATATAGAAAAAAGATCCCTTTCTCTAACTCCCCCTTATCTGAAGCAAATAAATCTCACGGAAACCAGAAAAATCAGGCAAATGTGTCTATAAACTATAACAGAGATTATTTCACAAATGATGGAGATTTTATAGCATGTTCCACCATCTCTAAACAGATGTTGGAAATAATTAAGAACCCCTATTACGCCAATGTTTTTCTTTTAGATAATCCAGCAGCCCTAAAAGAAGAGATAGCAAACTTGTATGCCAATGTTTTTCATAACCAAATTATACTAACCAAAAAACAAAGAGGGAGAACTCAAAGTCAAAATAGTTAAATTGTACTACAAGATGAGGACAATACCTCAAAAAAGAATAAGGCCATCAAGGTTAGATTACCATCTCCGTTTAGCAGAGTCACCATGTAATGGTGCAACTCAAGTTGAACTTGTTAAGAAAAAGAATAGGAAAGGGGAAAATTTAACATTGCAACTAAATAAGAGCACAAAGGTGCTTATCTCTTCAAACGGGGATGCTAGAGGAAAATATAAGGGGTGTGGACTTTGACCAAACTAGCATGAGTAAATCTAAGAATATAATAAGAAACCGAAGAATTCACACTATCCGAAAATCAAACTGGGGCTAGAGAGTTAGTATGTAAAGAGACAGAACACTATAGAGGAGATACCAAGGATATAAAGGAAATAGAGGTGAACCCCCAAATTAATGGTGATACTATTGTAAATTTGGGGCAGAATAATGCTCTTAAGTATAACAATAAGGATAGCGAAACACAAATATTGACATCTTTTGCCGCTCTAGATTTAGAAACTGAATTTCTCATTGAGATATATGGGGTACCAAAATTAGTGAATGAGATGCCTGAGAAGCTGGAAATAAAGATAGCATTCCGGAAGTATAAGGAAACACAGAAGGAGCAGGACAGAGAGCTGTACCAGTTAAGGTAGAAGGAAGCAGGGAGGGAAGTCAGAATAGCAAAGGCCCAAAATGAGGAAAAGATAGCCAACTCAGTTAAGAAGGGGGATAAAACCTTTTATAGGTACATCAGCGAGCGTAGAAAGACAAAGAGAGGGATAGTGAGGCTGAATAGAATGAACAGTGGGTGGGCAGAGGGGGACAATGAAAAAGCAGGGATACTGAACGAATATTTCTGCTCAGTATTCACAAAAGAGGAGGGGGAAGTGCCTAATCCAATTAACAGAAGCACTCTTGATAGGTGGGTCGATCCCAGTCCTTTCACAGAAGAAAGGGTTCTGCAAGAACTCCTAAAACTGAAGGTGGACAAAGCAATGGGTCCTGATGGAATTCACCCCAGAATTCTAAAAGAATTGAGGGAGGAACTAGTGAAACCACTGGCTACTCTTTTTAATAAATCATGGGAGGATGGTGTGGTACCCAAGGACTGGAGGAAGACGGATGTGATTCCCCTTCACAAAGTGGGACCAAGACAGAGGCAGGAAACTACAGACCTGTCAGTCTGACCTCTGTGGTAGGGAAAGGATGGAGTCACTTCTGAAGGAAAGAATAGTTGAGTACCTAGAGGCCAGTGGAGCACAGGACCCAAGGCAGCATGGGTTCACAGCGGAAGGTCATGTCAGACGAATCTAATAGATTTCTTTGACTGGGTAACCAAAGTAGTAGACCAGGGAGGGGCTGTGGACATGGTCTACCTAGATTTTAGCAAGGCATTTGACACAGTCCACACAAAAGATTAATAGTCAAATTAATCAGCCTGGGAGTGGGTCCCAGGGTGGTAGCCTGGGTAAAACATTGGCTGCACAACAGGACACAGAATGTAATTGTAAATGGAGTCCACTCTGAAGAAAGAGGGGTTACTAGTGGGGTACCGCAGGGTTCAGTATTGGGTCCAGTCCTTTTTAATGTCTTCATCAGTGACATTGCAGAGGGACTGGAAGGAAAAGTATGCCTTTTTGCAGATGACACAAAGATCTGCAACAGGGTTGATACACAAGGAGTGTGGAAAGGATGAAAAGGGACTTGGCAAGGTTGGAGAAATGGTCAGAAGTATGGCAGCTAGGATTCAATGCAATGAAGTGCAAAATAATGCACCTGGGAAACAAGAACCCAGGGGAAGAATACACAATGGGTGGGGAGGTAGTAACAACAAAAAAGGAAAGGGACCTGGGGGTAATCATATCAGATGACCTTAAGGTTAGCAAGCAATGTAAGAAGGCAGTAGGGAGGGCTGGGGGTATACTGGGATGTATAGGTAGAGGTATCAGTGGCAGAAAACAGGAAGTTGTTATCCCTCTGTACAGACAGTTGGTGAGACCCTATCTGGAGTACTGTGTCCAGTTCTGGAGACCCCATCTCTGCAAGGACATAGACAGGATAGAGGTAGTCCAGAGGAGGGCAACTAAAATGGTGCAGAGTCTGCAAGAGAAGCCGTATGAGGAGAGACTAAAGGAGCTTAATATGTATACCCTTGAGGAAAGAATGGAGAGGGGGGACATGATAGAAACTTTTAAGTACCTCAGTGGAATCAACAAAGTCCAAGAGGGTAGCATCTTTCAGAAAAAGAGACTTGCAAGAACAAGAGGACACAATTTAAAGATAGAAGGAGGGCGGTTCAGGGCAATGTGAGGAAGTATTGTTTTCACAGAGGGTAGTGGATGCATGGAACAGCCTTCCTGAGGAGGTTGTGGGGTCTAAAACTGTGGGAGAATTCAAGAATGCATGGGACAGACATAAGGCAATTCTTGTGGGGGGTAGGAAGAAATAGGCTGTTGGTTAACTAGGATCTACGGCCTATCCTGTAGGTAGGGAAATGGGCAGACTAGATGGGCCAAGTGGTCCTTATCTGGCATCAAAGTCTATGTTTCTAAGTCTCATCTTCTCTGTATTGAAGGATCAGGTGAAGTGATCTGTGTTATGCATCCTCCAAACCTTTGTATTCAAGACTGTGTGTTATTCTATTGTAAGTAAGGAAATTTAACAAACAAAATATGGAAACAAGAATCAATTCTAAGAATCAATGGCATCTCATTATGCCCCCCACAGAAAGTCCCTGGTCCCAAAATAGAATTGGTAGGGACAGGAGTCATGTGATGGGCTGAGTCGAACTAGACGTCTTCTGTGCTGCTCCAAGGCCCGATCTATAAGTTTGGTGACAAAAGCTCAGGGGTCCACCTGATTTGATTGTTATTTTATTACTAAAGCGAGTTAGCCTCAGCGGTCTTGAGTTCAGGCTGCAAGCTTGCTAAAAAGTGAGGTGGAAGTGGTAAAAGCGTCAGCCTGTGTGGCGTGCAGTCGGAAGGAGCAGGCCGAGATGGAAACCAGGATGGAGGCTGAAGCCACGGAGCTCTTGCTGCGTAGATCCCCGCGACTAAAGGCTGAAGCCCCAATCCCCTACCCTAATGGAATCGAGGAGGATTTAGGAAGAGAAGGGGAACGGTCAGTCCAACGAGGATATACAAGAGATTAAAAAGTTGCTGCAAGGTTGGTGGTGGACTTTGGTTACTGTGAGACCGGCATTACAATCTTTAGCACAGCGTATGGGGGCTGCAGAAGCCAGGATTGCCTTGCAGGAAAGAAAATCAACGACGATGGAACAGGAGCTAATAATGGCCAGAAAGCAAATCAAGAAACTTGAAGAGCGAATGGATGATCAAGAGTCGAGAAGTCGGAGAAATAACCTGATACTGGCAGGGCTGCCGGAAAGGGCTGAAGGAGCGGATTGTGTTACATTTATTCAGGACTTGCTTTCCAAATTGTTAGGCCAGACACCATTCGGGGGAAGCCTACAACCTCGAGAGGGCCCACAGAGCATTAAGGGAAACACCCCCACTGGGAGCAAGACCCAGGGTGATTATTATGAGATTCCTCAATTATAAAGAAAAGATACATGTGTTGTTGAAGGCTAGACAAAATAAATCACTACAGTGGAATGGCGCGATGCTTTGGATGTTCCAGGATCAAACGCTTTTGGTCAGGGAGAAGCAGAGGGAATATGCGGAGATCAAGAAAAAGCTTTATTTAGCTGGTATCAGATTTCATCTGCAGTACCCGGCAACGCTGTTGGTGAGATTACAATCGGGGAGAGAAGCGATACCTAACTGCGAGGGATGTGCTAGAAGGCTTGCGTGTTGAACTTCCTGATTTATTTAAGTCGCCGACCTGAGCTGGACTTTCCAGAAAAGGATGTAGTGAATGGACTTAAGTAATTATGGACAAGGGGAATATGGAGTTTTCCAGGATGCAAAGTTTATTATAGCTATGGTTGTATGTTTGCTCTTTCTTACATTAGGTAGTATTTTTGGGGGTTATATTAAGCTTGTTTGGCCTGGGTGGGTCAAGCCCTGGGGCTTGAAATAGGGATTCAAGGGAGAGCCACCTGGATTTAGTGGAAAGAACTTGGGGGGAGTGAAGATCAGGTTCCACTAGGGGGGAATATACAAGGATGGCATTATTGTAAGCTTCCTATACTCAGTGGGAACAGTTTAAAAGTATGATAAGCTGTTAGTGAGAACTGACCCACCTATGATCGATAGTATGCTGGAGATTTTCTTTTTTTTCCTGTCTGGAGTTCCAGAGAAAGGAGGGGGGAAGTTTGAGAGGATGAGGGTGGAATGGAGCAAGGGGGCAGAAAGGTAGAGGGAGATTAGGTGATGGGCAGGCTCTTGTAGTGATAGGGGTTATGGAACAAGGCAGGAGGGACACAGAGGGAGGTTCATCCATGACTCGATATATGTTAGGAGGTCAATCAAGGATCGGGGCAGGGGAGGGAGGATCTGGGGTCGGGAAGAGAGAGAGAGTCCAAAGAAAGGGATGTGAGGGAAGGCAGAATGGAAAGGACATGGTGAAATGGATCACTTGTTACGAATTATATGATGGATAATGACTTACTTTAAAATAATTTCATGGAATGTCAAAGGTCTCGGGGTAGACGTAAAAGAATGGTTATTTTGAGGCATATCAATCACTTGGGAGCTCACATAGCTGCTTTACAGGAGACCCACTTACTAACTGAGGAATTAAGTTGCCTTAAGAGGTTATGGGTGGGCCAGGTGTATGGGCAGGGTAAAGAAAAGGCATAAGGGGGTGTGGTGATCCTAATAAGAAGTAACTGTGCATTTAAGGTGAGCAGGTGTTGGTAAGGGAAGATGGTAGGGGTTATACCTCTTGGGATTTTGTCTGGTAAAGCAATTTCACTGGCCTCTATTTATGGTCCCACTCCCTCTAACGTGGACTTTTTTGCTTCCATTGAAAGGGATATAGCAGCCATCCCTACAGATTCGCTTATTTTGGCTGGGGACTGGAATGTTTGTGCCAACAATCTGGAGGATAGGATACCCCCATCTAGTAGTCTCTCGAACAAGGCACAGACTGCCTTGAATAGGATGCTGAGGCGACAGCTTTGGTGGACCCGAGTAGGACCCACTCCAAGAGAGGCAATACCATGACTTTTTATTCCAGCCCATAAGACTCAATCACAGTGATTTTTTTTTTTTGTTAGTAGGTACTTAGGAAGTGAAGGACATGATGACAGGGGCTAGAGTCCTTTTGGATCACTCCCTATTTCCTTGGTGTGGAACTAAGTCTTGTCCCCCTAGACCAGTTAGGTGGAGACTGAATGATTTGCTGCTTTTGAAACTGCAATGCAGGAGGAACTAGAGGAAGCCCCTGCAGGATTTATACAGTATCAAGACACTCTCTACAAAACCAAAATTGGCATGGCCGACCTGTAAAGTGCTATATGTAGGGCAGAACAGGGTCTGGCAGCCCAGAGGAATAGACTGAGGAAGGCAAGGGAGGAATTTATTTTGGGTGCAATTGAATCATTATCTCCTTTGGAGGGGTCCTCAGGGGAAATTGATTTGGAACTTAAAACTTTGCGAGGGGAATGGGCGGATATTTTGTATGGTAAGGTGGAATATTGGCTGGATAGGATTCAGGCTAAATATTTATTGCAGGGGGATGTCCCAGGTCATTTGCTGGCAGCTAGGGTTAGGGAATGGGAAGCAAGCAGAACAATTACCTCTATTTGGCACGGGGGGAAATTGGTAACGGATTCTCAGAAAATGGCAGATGCATTTGCGTCCTATTTTAATGATCTATACGGGTTGGGAAACCCAGTCAGAGAGGAGGAAATGAATGCCTTCTTGAGGAATACCTCTCCGTGTTGGATGAAGTACAGGCTGGAGAGTTAGTGGCTCCTATAAGGGATTCGGAGATACTGGGGGTGGTGCAATCCTTACCGGCTGGTAGAACTCCGGGACCAGATGGTCTTACAGCTAAGTTTTATCAGGCACATATACAGACTATACTTCCAATTTTGCTAGATTTTTTCAACATTATCATGCAGGAGGGGATGTTCCATCTGCCACTGTATCAGGCATATATATCACTGATCCCTAAACCAGACAAACCCAAGGATTGGGTGGATAGTTACAGGCCGATAGCTCTAATTAATCAGGATATTAAGATATTAACGAGAATCTTAGCTAATAGAATATTGAGCATTGCTCCAAGCTTAATTTGTGAGGAGCAGGTGGGATTCATGCCAGGGAGGGGGTCTCAAGATGCCCATAGGAAGCTTCATCATATTCTTAGCTATGCACCGGATTCCCAGTTACCTTTAGCTTTAATATCATTAGACGCTGAAAAGGCGTTTGATAGGGTCTCCCATTGCTTTCTGTTTGCCACGATGAGGAAGATGGGCTTCCCGGAGGGCCTGCTTAGAGGTATTAAAAATCTATATGCGGCTCCAACGGCTAGGATATTGTGCAATGGCTATACCTCACAAGAAATATTGTTAAAAAATGGGACTAGACAGGGATGCCCTTTATCACCAATATTATTCAACATCTACCTGGAGCCCTTGCTGAGGGCCTTAAAGGAGGATAAACATATAAAAGGGGTAAGGTTAGGGGGGAGAGAACTTAAATTTTCAGTTTTTGCTGATGATATTCTTTTGCACTTAGAGGACCCAGTTTCAAGTTTCGTGAGAGTAAGGGTTTTAATTGGGCGATATTCAGCGGTGTCAAATTACAAATTGAACTTAACCAAGACTCAGATTCTCCCCCTGACCCCGCATGTATATAGGGCGGATTTTGCTCCATTATGTTTGCAGTGGAAGTCAGATGGGATTAAATATTTGGGCATTTGGATCACGGCAAACAGAGAAAAGGGGGCTGAGGTGAATATGGAGGGGGTGCTATCTGCAATAAGAGGGGACATACCAAGATGGAATAAGCTTCCTTTGAACTTTATGGCCAGACTAGGCCTTATTAAGATGAACATACTGCCCAGGTTATTATACCCATTGTACATTGCCCCTTATGATATTCATATTACATGGTTTAGGGTTATTAGGAAGCTTCTTTCTGATTTTCTATGGAACACTAAACCGCCCAGGAAAAAATATGAAGTACTACGTTTACCTCAGGCAAATGGTGGGATTAAAATGCCTGATCTCCACGTATACTATGTGGCAGGAAAACTGGGTCTTATGCTTCGTTGGGTTAGGAATATGGATGGGGAAACATATACCCCAATATGGCTACAAATGGAGAGGCAAATATTGAAAGAGTGGGGTTTCTCGTCGAAGCAATGTTGTATGCTAATTTTGAAAAAGAGTTTATTAAAGGGGTGGGAACTGATTCATAATCAGCGAGAGCATGGTGGTCCTTCCTTACCTCTGCACAGAGAAAAGTGCAGATGAAAGCTTGGGATCAACCGATGCTGGGTAATCCCGCATTTGAAATTGGGGGGCAGGTGCTAAATGCTCAGTGGGCTAATCAGGTGAGGGGTCTAAAGGTAAGGGATCTTATCCAAGGTGAAAGGGTCATTCTACCAGCTTCATTGGAAGGGCTGCCCTTCTTTCGAAGATTGCAATTAACTCGACTGTTGGAGGGAGTGATGAAAAGGAATGGAGGGTTTTTAGATGGCTCCTTCACTTGGGATCATCTAAAGGGAGTGGATCCAAGTCAAGCTGCCTCTCCCAGGTTTATAGGGGTTGGTGGAGTTCTTTAGTCCAGCCTCACCCATACAAGTGTCGTATTGGGACAAAGTAATGGCTCCTAGGAATCTTGCTTGGGACTCTATTTGGAAAAACCATAGGTATATAACTATACCTAAGTTCAGGAGTATGCAGTTTTTTATTGTTTCTAACTTATATTTTACCCCTGTAAAACTATATGACAGAAAGCTTAGACAGACGGACCGATGTTTCAGATGTGAGACGGGAACAGGAGACTTGCTGCATGTGATATGGGAATGCTGTAAAATCTCACCTCTGTGGGGTGAAATTAGGCAGCGCATGGACCCATTGTTGAACTATACAGAATATATAACTCGGAGGTTTGTGTTCTGGGTGATTTTTCAACAATATCCGGAGTCTTACCCAAATTCCATCTGTCTCTGATGACTGCATTAGTGAAATACTTTTTGGTTCAGCATTGGAAGGACGATCAAGTTTATGAGTATGAACAGTGGGTGCGGGATTTGGTGGGGACTCTGGGTAGAATAAAGAGACAATTCTGTGGTGAGGGGAAAAAAGGGTTATACGCTAAGAGATGGTCATCTTTAGAAACAATCTATGCATTGCAGAGATCAATGCAGGTCTGTCTGTCATGCCATGATCAGCGGGAGCTTGGTATATGGGAATGAGAATTGGTTAAAAATGTACTTCGTTGACTCGATTGAGTAATTTTGTTAGGGTATGGACAAAATGTGATTCAAGCAAGGGTCATAAGAGCTTAGGACTCAGGCCTTCCAGGCTCTAAGTGGGGATGGGGACTCTCTCTCTCTCTTTCCAGGTGACAAGGCAGGATTCCACCTCTGATTAAGATTATTAGAGGTGTTGAGGTTCACCACAGGATAAAAGCTGTAAGATACTACATGTGTTGGCATTGTGTATCCTATTCCTGTTTTTTTTTTTTTCTTCCTTTCTTTTTTGTAGAGTGCTGAATAGCCTTTTATTTATTCTTCGGGGTTGTACTTTTTTGTAGCACCTGACTAAAATGGGCTGTGGGCTATATTTTTCATATTAGGAATGCTAATTGAATTCCTGTACTGTTAATAGATGGATTCCTGTTGTGTATGTAAATATGTTTTTTTTTTTTTTAACCAATTATTTTACCAGGTGAGACACACTAAGCTGAAAGCTTGTTTGCAGGTGCAACCTGGGAACACAAGAAAGTTAAGTGACTTGCTCAGGGTCACACAGTATGCACCTAGGGGGCTGTGGGATTCAAACCCAGGTCTCCAGATTTGCAGCTCAGAGCCTTAACCCACTGCGCCATACTGCCTCCCAAATATGTGATTGTACATAGTTCATACAGTCAGTTTTGGACTGTATACCCTGGTTTGTCCAGGTCTCTACTTATAGTTTTGGTAGATTGTGAACCAAAAAAAAAAAAAAAGTCAATAAAGATTTGCTAAGCAAAAAAAAAAAAGAATTGGTAGGGACACAGACCATGGTTCAAAATAGTGGGCAAACAGAGACAGATAGGAGTAGAATACAAAACATCTTGGATAGCACTACAGATTTTGAAAAAAAACACAATATCAGATACGGGAATGCAAGACATTATCCATTTTCAGATGGATGAAGTTTAAGGATGAACCCATTAGCAATATCAAGAGGAATATGGCTTCTTTTTTAGCCTGTTCCCTCCATATTAACATCTGAAGTAATGCTATTGATTATATAAGGATACATAAAAGTGATAGTGATATGCCACACATTGATATTACCTTCAAAAATTCTCAGCTGGTAGCAACACTTCTAGAAATTTCTCCCATGTTAGATGATCTGGGGATGCTCTTAGTGCTCCCAATGGTGTCAGATATACAAAGATTGAAGGCCCAAAGAATGGGCGAACCCCCAAATGAGGAAATTCCCTCTACACCAAACAGATATGAATGCCTACATACATGAACCTTCTTAAACATGTGACTAAGAAGCAATTTGAATGTCCTTTGCAAAAAAAAAGGAACAGCACAAATCATGAAATTCAAATACTATCATGGAATATTTTTTTAATTTTTTTCAATATGACAACATGGAACTGATCAGCTATAACTTTTGTTGATTTTTAACCAGACATGATTTGTACTGAGGTTCCAATCATCATTTGTCATACTACCCTTTCCTGCATATGGGGTCCAAACGTAACTAGCTATCTCTTCCTAATGATAGACATACATTCTCATTATAATAATTCCTAAGAGTAAAAAAAAAGAGAGAAAAGAGAAAAATAACAGCAAAAAAAAAAAAAAGAAAAGAAAATAGGGGGAAAAAAGAATAATAATAAAATAGAACATGCCTGAATCATATATTACATTATTTACTGATCAGTGAGCATCTTTAATAACGGCATGGAAGGAAGCCCAGATTTTACTAAATTTCTCCAACTGGTTATCTCAAATATAATGTATTTGCTCCAGTTGAATAATGTTTTTGATGTAATTTAACCAGGACTGAAAAACTGGTGGTTCCGTGTTTTTCCAATTTAGTAATATGCACTTCCGTACCACATTCATTTCCAATGTATAAAATATCTGACCAAATTCATCCATTTTAGAATCAGCCATAAAGACAGACAGCAAAGTTGCCATCGGTGTGCATGGTACATTATATTTGGTGGCCTCATTTAGAGTTTTAAATATTCTTAGCCAAAAATGTTATAGTTTAGGACAAGAATAGATTAGATAAATTAAGTTCCCAGACATGTTGCCACACTTTAGGCAACAAGGACTTATTGAGTTATTAATGATATGCAACCTTGAGGGTGTATAATAAACTCTATGGGTTATATTGTACTGTATCTGTTGTAATTTAGAAGTCTTTATATACAAAAAGGGGGGTTGTAGAATTTGGTATAATGTGTCTTTGGACATATTAATTTCAAGATGCTGTTGCCATTTTTTCCTTTGGTTGCTTAAGTTTTTATTTGAACCCTGATTTAATTCTGTATATATTGTCTCTATTAACTTAATGTCACTTTTTTTCTCTAATAGCAATTCCCATATGGGAGAATTCCTTATTAATGTTATATTCATGTTTATCACTTTTATATAATGTTTTAACTGCAGATATTGAAAAATTGTTTTGATATCAATATCATATGTTTTGCTCAATTCAATGAACAACTTAAGCTTGTTATTCTTAAATAACTGAGCAAAGGATACTATCCCTTTAGAGAACCAATTTTTGTATGCACTATCCATCATGGTCAAGCGAAAAGCAGGGTTTTTGAAAAGGGGTAAATCTTTTGAAATACCTATTGTATAGCTGGCTAGTGTATGTGCTCTGTACCATACATATAGGGTTGATCTAGCTGCCAAATTGGTGACATATGTATTGATCATTTCCCTTACATTCCTCCTATGTGGAATAAATAAAAAATGATTTAAAGGAATTTTACTTAAATCAAATTCCATCTATATCACTGAGGGAGTGTAGCATTTATCTGTAAGCCAGTACCATAATACTGAACATTAAACAGCCAAATAATATTTATAAAAATCAGGTAATGTCAACCCCCTGCCCCCCACCCCGCTTATCCTTCATCAAAGTAGCATAAGCCACTCTAGGAGGTTTATTTTTCCAAACATACTTGATTATTTGTTTTAATTTAAAAAAATAGGATTCCAGGATCTCCATCAGGATACACTGATATATATATATATATATATTTAGGTAGGATTTTCATTTTAGCAACATTAATGCGTCCAATGATTGTTAAAGGTAAAGAAATCCATCTGTTCAAATCTCTTTGTGTATTAACTAATGCCTCTTGATAGTTACTTTGAAACAGCTCCTGTAGCTTACAGAGAAAGTTAATTCCCACATTTAAAATCTGTGATGTTATTGTACATTTGAAATCATCTGGCAGATTATTTGAATCTCATTTATTATTAGACAGGATGAAAGATTTCTACCAGTTCACTGTATAGCCTGAAAGACTCTTGAAATCCTTCTTTAAATTAAAGAGCTGTGACCATGATCAAGACATGTCTGCCAAGCAAAAAAGTGTGTCACTGGCATATAAACTGATCTTGTAATTAGATTTTTGAATAAGCATTCTTTTAATTTTATTATTACTATTCCTGACCTTATTGGCCAATGATTCCATGACCAAGGCAAAAATGAAAGGTGAAAGGGGACATCCCTGTCTTGTCCCTCAGAATAATTGGAGAAAATCAGACAGGATGTTATCTGTGTTTACCTTTGCTAGAGGTATATAATAGATTAACCTTAACCAACCTATACATTTATTGCAAAAATTCATTGTTTGTAGTGTCTGAAATATGAATTGCCACTCAATTTTTTCGAACGCTTTCTCTGCATCTGTTGATAAAAAAAGCTGTGTCATTACGAGTACTATTAATTATATTAATTGTTCTTCTAATATTTTCGTAAGTTTTGCATCCCTTAATAAAGCCTGATTGATCGTGATGTATTAAATGGTCCATAATTAACTGTAATCTTAATGTCAATATCTAGGTGAAAATTTTGTAATCCATGTTTAATAGTGAAATAGGATTGTATGATTGGCACTTTAATGGATCTTTATTCTTCTTATGAATTAAATGAATTGCTGCATAGAAGGATTTAGGGAGCTGTTGTTCTGTGTGGAATGAATTTAGTAATCTTAACAATAATGGTTAGATGATATGTTTAAATTTGCTACAGAGATCCACTGGGAGGCCATCAGGGCCCAGGGCTTTATTGCTAGGGAGCAGATATATTGTTATCTCCACCGCCTCACTGCTGAAATCTGCATTTGGAATTTCAAAAGCTTGAGCAGAAATATTCGCTAAGTGTGCATCTTTTAAAAATTCTTGCAGCTTGACATTATCAGAATTTAGCAGAGAGGTGTATAGCTGTTGATAAAATTGCAGAAAGATTTTGTTTATTTCCTTAGGATCTGATGTTATAGATTGATCCTGTCTGCATATTCTATTTATAGCATTTGTTTCACTATCTTTATTGGGTTGCCAAGATATTAACTTTAAGGGCTTGTCTGAATACAAATAATAGTTTGTTTTGGTTTACAAGATAACCTTTTCTGCTCTTTCTGCACTTATTTTGTTATATTCTGATTGTTTCTGGAGTAGGATACTATATAAGCTGGGATTTAAATTTCTAATGTGTAGAAGTTGTATTTCATGTATTTGCTGTTCAAGTTGGATTTGTTTTGAAGTAAACCATTTTTTTCCTGTTACATTCCATCAGCCTGAAATAATCTCATACCCATAATTTAAATACTTCCCAAAGATTACTTATTTTCACCTCAGAATTATCATTGAAAGATAAAAACTCTAGCATATCCTAGGTTATCTTATCTATTGATTCCCTTTTATACAATATAGAGGCATCCAGATGCCAAGTAGCACTACTCTCTAAATTGATGATACCCAAACTAAAAATGCAAGGGGAATGATCTGAAATTAATATACCAGGGTATTCAATTGTTAAAACCTTGTGAAGTAATGATTCTGAGCATAATACCAGATCAATTCACGAATAAGATGCATGCACATTTGAGTAGAATGAGTAAATTCGCTTATCTTTGTAAAAATGCAGCCAAGGGTCCAATAAATGTAATTCTGCTTGAAAGTTTTTAATAATAATTAGGGATGATTTATGAGTATCATAAGAATCATATATACGATCCAATGTATTCAAAGTGAGATTGAAATCCCCTGTTATTACATAGGATGGTGAGTGATGTATTAATTGGAGAAAGAATTCAGTAAAATAATGTGGAGCATTTTCATTTGGAGCATATAAGGTGGCCAGTGTGAATCTGAAATTAAACAGATGTAGTTCAATTAGAAGAAAATGATCTAGGGAGTCCATAGTGGTTTTTAAAATAAGTGGATTCAAAACCATTTTCTTAAAAAATATAGCCACTCCTCTTGAATTAGTTTGATAATTTGATGCAAATCCTTACCCCAAATGTTTGGCAAACCATTCTGCTTCCTGAGTATTAAAATGCATTTCCTGGAAACAAATACAATTTATCTTATGCAAATCCAGGTAGTTAATGACATTTTGCATTTTATAGTTTTTCTTGAGCCCCTTTATGTTCCAGGTCACTATTTTTATTCCATCAGGCTTTACCTATCTACAATTTGAATCCTACAAAACTAAACCTCTTTTGGATCCATTTTGAAAGTATGTACTATACAAATTTCAAACACAGTTATCCTTTTCTTAGCTGACACAGTATCCATAATGGTATCTATCATAGCTGGACTAAGATCTAACCCCTCCCTCCCAATGGGAGAATATCCCATTTGCATTTATGTAGCTGGTTTAATTAACCAACTATTACCTATTAGCACCCCTGTCCCAAGCCCAGCCATATCCCTGCCCATCCAAGCAAGCTCTGAACAAAACAAAATGAAACAAAAACACAGTCTAGAAACAGCTTTGCATTATAGAAATTTTGATTGTAGAGCCTCTTAGTTCTTTATTCTTTTTTTTTTTTTTTACTGTTTAAATCAATTCCAAGAAGGGGATGATAGAGCTTAAATTTTTCTCTTTTTTTAGATTCCTATATTACTTTTTCCAAGTCATCATTATGGTTCTTTCTTTTTCCTTCCTTCATCTTCCTCAGTATAGTCCTTCCCCTTCTAAGTGGCTAGAAGATTTATAGCTCTTTATTGGTTGAATTCATCTCTGAATCTGCTTTCTGAAGTTTCTGATGATGCCTGGGATGCCTGGGATTTCTGAGTATTAGTACTTGTCTGCACTGCTCCCAGGTAGTATTTATCAAAAAGCTTCCTGGGCCTCCCAAGGGTCTTCAAATGTTTGCAATTTATTGTTTACTATGAATCAGATTTTTGCAGGATATATCATAGAGAATATAATCCCTTTTGCATACATTTTGGCCTTCAGTGGGTTGAACTGCTTTCTTCTGAGTGTGGTCTCCTGTGAGACATCTGGATAGACATTGAAATAAACAGGACCAATTTTTAATCCT
Organism: Neoceratodus forsteri; assembly: GCA_016271365.2. Taxonomy (NCBI): domain Eukaryota; kingdom Metazoa; phylum Chordata; order Ceratodontiformes; family Ceratodontidae; genus Neoceratodus; species Neoceratodus forsteri. The sequence continues at coordinate 308,464,214 of CM028134.1, read as the reverse complement.
TTTTGAGTTCTAGCTTGATGTAGAATTTCTTCTTTGTGCCGAAAATTGTGAGGTTTGATAAACACTGTTTGGGGCATACTAGACTTTTCAGCTACAAATCTACTCCCACTTATATGTTCCCTATTCAGGGCTATGCTTTCTTCGGGGTATTTTTTCTCCCACCACCTCAGTGATAAATTTTTCAAAGAAAATTAGCCGATTCCGTCCCCTCAAGAATTTTACACAAATGGAGGTTTCCCCTCCTTGAACAATCTCTTTGTTCTGCTGTCTTCTGAGTTAAAATCTGCAATTGCTTTTCATACAAAGACTGCATTTTGACCACTGGGGAAATTTCATCTTCTATTTTTGAAATCCTTTCTTGCATTACAGTATTATTTAATGATAAACTGCTTATTTTTTTGTGTCAATTCAGTAACTGAGGAGGTAATCATTTGTATTGATTCTTTCATCTCCCCAAATGTGCGAGCCGTGTCACTTTTAATATCCATATTTGCCTCTAAAATTCTTTCCTTACTAATTACCCCCTCAACTCCTTCTTTAATAAATGGTACCTCTTCATCTTAAGTAATATTGTCTTCCTCGAGTGGTAATTTAGAGGCCCCACTTATTGTGGAGTTAATTGACATATTACTTTTGTTTAAATCAGAAGTTTTCTGAGACTCATTAGATTTCAAAAGATGTTTTTTTTAAAGTAGTCTGAGTTGAGTCTGTATGTTCCCCTATTTTTTTTTATCTTTCTTGGGGGCACTTTTGAATTTGTAGGGCTAACTGGATTAAAGAGATGCTGTGTTTTTAAGTGCTTTGAGGCTGCTGAGGGGGAGGAGGAAAGTTTTCCTTTTCTAATGGAGTAATAATTGTTGCCCAAAAGCAGGACCCGAGGTAGCTTCCTGTCTTTAATAAAAAAGTGGGAGTGTTTAAAACCCTGTGGGATCCTCACCTTATTTTGATCTAGTTTCTTTTAAATGATCAAGGCTAGTATGGTCTGGGTTATGCTTATGCCCAAAATAATATTGCACCAACTCTTTAGCTGAGTGAAAGTTTTTTAACATGCAGAGCAGGCCCCAAGGAGAGTGAAACACCAGGACAAGGAGCTGCTCTTGTGACTTGACTTCTCTACTAGGACTATATTGCCCTCCACCCCCCAAAGCCAGTTCTACTTTTATAGGCAAAGGATTTGACTGACAACAGGAACTTTCTGTTTGGGAGCAGGAAGTGAGTGATCACAGAGCCACCAAAGACTTACCATCCTAGAAGGACAAGAGTAGCTTTCCTCCCCCCCCCCAGCTGCTGGAGGTCTGCCTCTGAGCAAGTAAGGGGACTACTGAGAAATATAGGATCTTCTTGCCTCATAACAGGAAGATCAGGTGCTTAATGGGCACAGAGGCAGTAACTAAGTAGGGAGAAAAAAATAAATAAATAAACAGAGGAAAGAGTAAGTATTCCAAACAACAGTGAAGGGTCCAGAAATAAGACATGATGGGAGTGGTGCAGTGCAGTGGCTGTGGAGCAGCAGTCTTCCAGGAGATGTTCTGGAGGTTGCGGTATTGTCCCATCTGCAGGCACCTCTCTGGGCTGAGGGAGGAGGTTGCTCATCTCCAGGCTGAATTGGCCAGGATTTGAGGGACCTCCTCTCCCATCCAGGGACCACCAGGGCCACTTCCATTGCCTCAGAGGTTGCCAAGAAAGAGGAGCGGTTAGACCACAGTGGGCTCAGGGAGGGTGAGGGTTGTAGAACAGAGGTGCATCCCTTCAGTTGTACATCTCCACAATTCATATGCCACTCTAGCAAAGTGTGGTTCCTCTATGGAGGCAACCACAGTAGAGACAAAGGAGGATGCTAAGAATCTCCACAAAGGAGACCCACAGGAGGGTGGCATGGGACCCCACAGAGGAAGGAAACAACTCCTGGTAGGGGACTCCATTGTTAGGAAGGTAGAACTGGGGAGGAAGGGGAGAGAAAGGTAAGGTGCCTGCCTGGCACCATAGCTTGGAGGGACAGGGAGCAAATTCTCAGGATCGCCAGAGCAGCTGCACAGGGGAGGGAGCTGGATGTCATTGTCCACCTAGGGACAAATGATCTGGCAAAGAGAGGGATCAGAGCAATGCAGGAAGAGTTTGTGGAGTTGGGGAGAGGCCTTAGACAAGTAGCATGCACAATAACCTTCTCGGAGGTGCTCCCTGTCTATGGCGTAGCTGAGGCTAGGGTGTTGCACACCATGGGATTCAATCAGTGTTTGAAAAACTGGTGCAGAGCTCAGGGATTTGGCTTCACTGGGGACTGGGTGTTCACCTGGAGTGATGCAGGCCTATACTGGAGTGATGATCTGCATCTGTCCAAGAGGGGAAACAGAATCTTAGGTGATAGATTTAAATGCTTCATTGGAAAGCATTTAAACTAGCCAAGAGGGAGAGGCACTGGAAAGGAGCAGGGGAATCCTAGCCTCCCCCCAAAAAAAGTCAGGGTACTAAGTGAGGTAAACACAAAGATAGAGATGTGGATAGGGAGAAGGGCAGGGGTAAATGGAGAAAGTGACAAAGGCAATAAGGACAGGGATGGGGCAAAAAGGGGTAAGGCCCTCAGGAAATGGAGGGTAATGAGTACCAATGCCTGTAGTCTGGGAAACAAGCTCCCTGAACTGGTGGCCTTGATGGAAGAGGGATGCCTGGATATCATAGTAGTCAAAGAAACATGGTACATAGAGAGCCATGACTGGGATGTTAACATACCAGGGTACACAACCTACAGGAGAGACAGAGAGGGGAGAAGAGGGGGAGGAGTAGCTCTCTATGTAATGGAAGGGATAAAAGCAACTGAACAAAAGAGTAAACAGGGAGGAGAGGAGGCACTGTGGGTCACCTTAGAGACTGGAAATGGCACCATAATCCTCACAGGGGTTGTATACAGACCCCCATGTCAGAGGGAGGGAATGGACAAGGATGTGATAGAAGGCATTCTTAGGATGGCAGAGAAAGGGGAGATACTGTTGATGGGAGACCTGAATATGCCAGATGTTAACTGGAGAACATTTGCTGCAGCCACATCCAAGAGTAGGGCCATTCTCAATGCCCTACAGGTGGCATGTCTCAGACAGCTAGTTTTGGAACCCACTCATGAGGGAGCAATCTTAGACCTCATAATCTCAAATGTGGAGAGTGAGAAGATCTCAGATCTAAAAGTGGGTAGCCATCTGGGAACAAGTGACCACCAAACAGTGTGGTTCACGATAAACTCCACTACAGAGTGAAGCTGTATAAAAGTGAGGGTACTGGACTTCAGGAGGGCTGACTTTGGCAAGATGGGGCTGTGGACATGGCCTACCTAGACTTTTGCAAGGCATTTGACACAGGCCCACACAAAAGATTAATAGTCAAATTAACCAGCCTGGGAGTGGGACCCAGGGTGGTAGCCAGGGTAATTGTAAATGGAGTCCACTCTGAAGAAATAGGGGTTACTAATGGGGTACCACAGGGTTCAGTACTGGGTCCTGTCCTTTTTAATGTCTTTATAAGTGACATTGCAGAGGGACTGGAAGGAAAAGTATGCCTCTTTGCAGATGACACAAAGATCTGCAACAGGGTTGATACACAAGGAGTATGAAAAGGATGAGAAGGGACTTGGCAAGGTTGGTGGAATGGTCAGAAGTATGGCAGCTTAGATTCAATGCAAAGAAGTGCAAAATAATGCACCTGAGAAACAAAAACCGTGGAGAAGGTTACAAAATGGGGGGGGTAGTAACAACAACAAAAATGGAAAGAGACCTGGGGGTAATCATATCAGATGTTCTTAAGGTTAGCAAGCAATGTGAGAAGGCAGTAGGGAGGGCTGGGGGAATACTGAGATGTATAGGGAGAGGCATTACCAGCAGAAAACAGGAAGTTGTTATCCCTCTGTACAGAAAGATGATGAGAGCCCATCTGGAGTACTGCATCCAGTTCTGGAGACCCTATCTCCACAAGGACATAGACAGGATGGAGCGGAGGCAGTCCAGAGGAGGGCAACTAAAATGGTGCAGAGTCTGCAAGAGAAGCCATATGAGGAGAGACTAAATGAGCTTAATAGGTATACCCTTGAGGAAAGGAGGGAGATGGGGGACATGATAGAAACTTTTAAGTACCTCAGTGGAATCAACAACGTCCAAGAGGGAAGCATCTTGCAGAAAAAGAGATGTTCAAGAACAAGGGGACACCATTTGAAGATACAGGGGGCAGTTCAGGGGCAATGTGAGGAAGTATTTTTTCACAGAGAGGGTGGTAGACACGTGGAACAGCCTTCCTGAGGAGGCTGTGGAGTCTAAAACTGTGGGAGAATTGAAGAATGCATGGAAAAGATGTAAGGCAATTTTTGGTGGGGAGTAGGAAGTAATAAGCTGTTGGTTAACTAGGATCTGCAGCTTATCCTGTAGGTAGGGAAATGGGCAGACTAGGTGGGCCAAGCAGTCCTTATCTGTCGACAAAGTCTATGTTTCTATGAAAAGAGAATAATCAGAAAGAAAATAAGTAACACAAGTGTTATGGCCCTCAGAACAAATAGTGTTTCCAATTCTAATCTCTGCCGCCAAAAGAGATATTCTCTCCAAATGGATCTGTCAAAAAAGAAATGATTTACTTTTTGTATGGATCCGTGGATCCATTGTGTTGAACCATATATTGTTTTCTTTAATTCGACAAAAGGTTGCAGAGCCAAACCTCAAAGAAGCAACACAGATTATAAACAACAGGACTAAGAGAAGAAAACGCTGCTGCTGCTATTCAAAAAGAAAGTAAGCAAGGTTCAGGTTTACACGTCCTCATGTAATCTTAAAAGTCTCAAATAACTTCATGTCCTGAAAGTATTTTAACAGAGCTATGCCTGCATTTTAATACATCAAATACGTTCTGCCTTTTAAGCCAGCCCGCTTTTTGTTTCGCCTAACACTGGCTTTTTGCAGCAAATGTTTCAACTCAGGCCACACTCCGTGGAACACGTACTAGCAAATAGCAAAGATGTTCATACCTGTGGCTCCAGAATGGCTCTTTACATACTCACAACGTGGGTAGATGAAAAGTTTTGCAGTAAAGAGCCTGAAAAGAAAAGAGAGTCATAGTTGCTCGAACGAACGGAGAAACAGGAGCTTGGCTTGTGCCGGCTTCAGCTTCACCTGGCCATCTTGCCCATTGCATGTTGCATCACATGCTCTTGGCTCACATGTGCTAGCATACTATCATGGAATATAGAGGGAATAATGTACCAGTTAGCTGAAAATGAAGTAAAACATTTCTTGTGTTTACACGACATTATTTTACTACAAGAAACTTGATGCCCAGATCCATCAGTTTCTTTAATTCCTAGATACACTAAATAAGACATTCCTGCTAGAAAAGATAAAAAGTATGGTCACTATAAAGCAGGACTGTCAATATATATAAAAATGGAACTCAGTTTTAAAATCACTAAGTTAAACTGTACAGAGGGCACAATTTTACAAATACAACTTGAATTAGAATCTTGGAAATTGATCCTTTTGATTGTATATTTACCCCCAAAATTCTAGGAAGACTATGAACTTCTGGATATAGTTTAAGTTGGCTTAGGAGCCATTTTTAGAGGAATATGCAGTACTACTTATTCTCATAACTGGTGATTTTAATGCACCAGTATCTAATGAGAATCAGTTTAGTGGACTGTATGGCAATTTCTTTTCGAGTCTTCCTGTAACTAATCCAAAATCAAAATACTCAAGGGCATCTGTAGATAAAAAAATACTCAGCAAGGAAGAGAACTTTATAAAGTTGTGCTTGAAAATAATATATATTTAATTAATGGACATTTTCCAGGGGATATAGAGGATGCATATACCTACATGGGTCATCAGTAGAGGTGGGTGAAAGTTACCATTTCCACCTTAGTGGAACATTTGCAAAATTTGGCAACTTTCACAGAAGTTTCCGAGCTTCTGCCTCTGGTGGATAGGAAAACTTCAGAATATTTCTGAGGTGATATTTCTCCCAGTTCTGTCCACCTGACCAGTTAATAATTCCCCCCATTAGCAGTACCGCCCCACCCAATACCCTCCAGTGGTTAGGGTCCCTTCTCAATCTCCCACCTGCCAGATCTAAATTTAACAAAAACCCTGGTGGCTAGCGAACCCTCCCCCACCCAATCACCCACATGCCAGATATTTAAATGAAATGGTGGCTAGCGGTCCCTCTCCACCCAATCACCAGCCTGGTCTATTCAGTAGTAGCCACACTAGACATCTCATCATGTGACCCACACCCCATCGCTATCCACATTCCCCCATATAATAAAATATTGGTGATCTGGTGAACCTCCTTCACTTCCTCCCTTCCTAACCTTGATCCTAAGTATGTTTTTTTTTGTAACTTATTCCCTCCCTGTTGGTCCCCCGCCAGATCTGCAGCTCAGAGCCTTAAACCACTGAGCCATACTGCCTTCAAACTTTTGGCCTCTTTTGGTTTTCAGACTGGTTTGTAATTGACCTGGAAGTAAGTTGCTTTCATTAACCTGCACTGCTTTATTTAAAATGCAATAGAAGCCACCCTTGCTCATCCTTTTGCATACTAGAAGCACTAATGGAGTTATGGGCTAATTTTTTTTTATTTCCTATATTGCGTCCATTTTTATAAGGACTAGATTATCTCTGCCTAACATTCATGACTTGGTCAACCTATTTCCTTTTCATCTGTCAAGTGTCCACTGTAGCTTTCTATGCCTGGGAGAATGTTTCCAGCCTGCATTTGTAGCCCTGTAGAATTTAAAACTATTCATCTTCAGCAAGATGTTGGGAGTTGATGGGACACTAAGGCAAGCTTTTAGCCTACAAATCTGTTTCAGAAGCTGGATATTTATTGTACTTATCCTTACAGGGTGATCTGACTGTCCTGAAGTTCTTCCCACTTTTACCTTCCTGACTTTACAGTGGTCTCAGAGCAAAGCCTCTGCAGCTCAAAAGTTTTTTTCACCATCTGAAATTAGTAAAGATGAGTGCAGAGCAGACAGAATTTCCGCAAAGGTTTGGAAATGGATTTCCAAACTTTTGCAGAAGCAAAAGTCAGACTTTCACTTAAATTCTGCCTGCGTAAGTTATTTTTTTTGCACACCTCTAGTCATCAGGGGTCATCAATAATAGATGTAGCACGGGTTAACCTAAAGGCTATGAAAGTTACATATGATTTTTCAGCATCTGAATGCTCCAGTTTTTCACATTTCCCTATTCTTATATCCATCAATATACCTAAAGTAGACAATAGGCCAGATATTCAAGAGGTTGAGCCTGGCACAATTGAGTTGTGCCAGTGCAACCCCAGAAATGCACCCTTGGGCAATATTCAAAGGTAGAACTTGTGCAGTGCAAGTCCTGATGCACTGGGGTGCAAAGATAATGTATGTGGTGCATCCCCAGGGGACGTGCCCATGCATATCCGGCACATCCCATTATTCAGCCGAGGATGTGTGGTGCATAAGCCTGCACAATCCCCGGGATGCACTGCATACCAATGGCCACAGTTGAGCCTGAAAAAAGTCTCAAAAGGTGGCCACCCACAGGCAAGCTGCTGTACTGCATGGCACAACACAGCAGCCGCCAGCCATGGGTAGCCACCCGCCCACCCAGAACACCATCCACAAGCACCCATATTGTCCCTGGTGATCTAGTGGCACCCCCAACCTCCCCATAGTGGTGATCACCAATAATATAATGGAATGTAATCCCTGGTAGTCTAGTGGCATCCCTTCCCTCCCGATGCCCCGAGCACCCTATAATAAAATAGAATACCCACACTGGTAGTCTAGTGGCACCCCCTGTCCTCCAGATGCCCTGAGCATCCTGTAATAAAACAGAATACCCAACCTGGTAGTCTTGTGGAACCCTCCCTCCCAATGCTTGATGCCCTACAGGTGGCATGCCTCAGACAGCTAGTTTTGGAACCAAGTCATGAGGGAGCAATCTTAGACCTTGTACGCTCAAATGGGGACAGTGAGAGGATCTCAGATCTAAAAGAGGGTAGCCATCTGGGAACAAGTAACCACCAAACAGTGTGGTTCATGATAAACTCAGCTACAGAGTCAAGTCATACAAAATTGAGGGTACTGGACTACAGGAGGGCTGACTTTGGCAAGATGGGAGAGTGCCTTAAAAAAGCACTAGCAAACAGGCTAGAAGAAGGGGTGGAGCAACAATGGGGAAACATCAAAACTGCCATTACAAAGGCAACAAGCCTTTGTGTGAAGCAAAAAAACAAATCAAAATGAAAGAAAAAGCCACTATGGTTCTCAAAAGAGGTGGTGGGGAAGGTCTGAGAGAAAAATATAGCATTTAGGAAGTATAAGGAAACACAGAAGGAGCAGGACAGAGAAGTGTACCAGTTAAGGCAGAAGGAAGCAGGGAAGAATTCAGAATAGCAAAGGCCCAAACTGAGGAAAAGATAGCTAACTCGGTTAAGAAAGGGGATAAAACCATTTATAGGTACATCTGGGAGCATAGAAAGACAAAGGGAGAGATAGTGAGACTGAACAGAATGGACAGTGGGTGGGCAGAGAGGGACAGTGAAAAAGCAGGGATACTGATTGAATACTTCTGCTCAGTATTCACAAAAGAGGAGGAGGGGGAGGTGTCTAATCCAATTAACACAAGCACTCTGGATGGGGGGGTAGATCCCAGTCCTTTCACAGAAAAAAGGGTTCTGAAAGAACTCCTGAAACTGAAGGTGGACAAAACCATGGGGTCTGATGGAATTCACCCCAGAATTCTAAAAGAATTAAGGGGAGAACTAGTGACACCACTGACTACCCTCTTTAACAAATCATGGGAGGATGGTGTGGTACATGAGGACTGGAGGAAGGCTGATGTGATTCCCTTTCACAAAGGTAGGAGCAAGACAGAGGCAGGAAACTACAGACCTGTCAGATTCACCTCTGTGGTAGGGAAAGTAATGGAATCACTTCTGAAGGAAAGAATTGTTGAGTACCTAGAGGCCAGTGGGCACAGGACCCAAGGCAGCATGGGTTCACAGCGGGAAGGTCATGTCAGATGAATCTAATTGATTTCTTTGACTGGGTGGCAAAAGTAGTAGACCAGGGAGGGGCTGTGGACATGGTCTACCTAGACTTTAGCAAGGCATTTGACACAGTCCCACACAAAAGATTAATAATCAAATTAGCCAGCCTGGGAGTGGGTCTCAGGGTGGTAGCCAGGGTAAAACATTGACTGGACAACAGGACACAGAAGGTAATTGTAAATGGAGTCCACTCTGAAGAAAGAGGGGTTACTAGTGGGTTACCGCAGGGTTCAGTACTGGGTCCAGTCCTTTTTAATGTCTTTATAAGTGACATTGCAGAGGGACTGGAAGGTAAAGTATGCCTCTTTGCACAAAGATCTGCAACAGGGTTGATACACAAGGAGGCGTGGAAAGGATGAGAAGAGACTTGACAAGGTTGGAGGAATGGTTAGAATTATGGCAGCTTGGATTCAATGCAAGGAAGTGCAAAATAATGCACCTGGGAAACAAAAACCCAGGGGAAGATTACATGGGGGGGTAGTAACAACAACAAAAATGGAAAGAGACCTGGGGGTAATCATATCAGATGACCTTAAGGTTAACAAGCAATGTGAGAAGGCAGTAGGGAGGGTTGGGGAATACTGGGATGTATAGGGAGAGACATCACCAGCAGAAAACAGGAAGTTGTTATCCCTCTGTACAGAAAGTTGGTGAGACCATATCTGGAGTACTGCGTCCCGTTCTGGAGACCCCATCTCCGCAAGGACATAGACAGGATGGAGGCTGTCCAGAGGAGGGCAACTAAAATGGTGCAGGGTCTGAAAGAGCAGCCATATGAAGAGAGACTAAAGGAGCTTAATATGTATACCCTTGAGGAATGAAGGGAGAGGGGGGACATGATAGAAACTTTTAAGTACCTCAGTGGAATCAACAAAGTCCAAGAGGGTAGCATCTTTCAGAAAAAGAGATGTGCAAGAACAAGGGAACACAATTTGAAGATAGAGGGGGGATGGCTCAGGGGCAATGTGAGAAAGTATTTTTTCACAGACAGGGTGGTGGATGCATGGAACAGCCTTCCTGAGGAGGTTGTGGGGTCCAAAACTGTGGGAGAATTCAAGAATGCATGGGACAGAAATTAGGCAATTCTTGTGGGGGGGGTAGGAAGAAATAGGTTGTTGGTTAACTATGATCTGCAGTTCATCCTGTAGGTAGGGAAATTGGCAGACTAGGTGGGCCAAGCGGTCCTTATCTGCCATCAAAGTCTATGTTTCTATGATCACCCTAAAATAACACAGAACACCCACCCTGGTATTCTAGTGAAACCGTCCCTCCCCACCCGTAGCTACAATGGCAGTATACTAATAGGTGCTGTTCTCTGGTAGTCTAACAGTAACCCCCACACTGCCTGTATCCCCAATCACCAGTACGAGCCCTGTAAAGAGTACCTTGGTGGTTCTGTGGCACTCCCACCCACACAGGACCCCCATTCCACCCAGCTCCCCCCATCAGTGGCAGGCAGCAGCATACCCACCCTCATACCTCCATGGCTGCCCACTGACTGACACTTACATTATGGTCTGCAATCCCATTGGTCCACAGTGTGGACCAATGGGCTTGCAATGCATACTGTACTAGTCATTCACAAATACATGAATGAAGTCATTCATTCACATGTTTGTGACTGACTAGTACAGTACGCACTGCAAGCCCAGATTGCAGACCATACTGTAACTGTCTGTTGGCAGGCAGCCATGGAGGTATGCTGGTGGGTATGTCACTGATGGGGGGAGCTGGGTGGACCAGGGGTCCTGTGTGGGTGGGAGGTACCACTGGACCACCAAGGTACTCTTTACAGGGCTCATACTGGTGATTGGGGATATGGGCAGGGTGGGGGTTACTGCTAGACTACCAGGGAATAGTACATATTAATGTACAGCCATCGCAGCTACAGGTGGGGAAGGGAGGATCCACTAGACTACCAGTGGGGTATTCTGTTTTATTTTAGGGTGACTAGAGCATTGGGAGGGAGGGGTTTCCACTTGACTACTAGGAATTACTTTCCATTATATGATCGGCGATCACCACTATGGGGAGGGAGGGTGGGTGCCACTAGATTACCAGGGATATTTTACACTTCTGTTTCTTGCAATCGCAGCTACGGGGAGGTGCTATGCGCATTTCGCTGGCCAGCCTTGCACAGCTCATGCAAATGGGGCCATAATGATATGCAAATGGCCCCATCTGTGCCTTGCATACATTATGGCCCCATTTGCATACTGCCGGCTGAATATCAGGAATTTGCACACAGCATAACTCTGTTGCACTGGCGCAGTTCCCATTCCTGGTATTCAGCCCTGTCTGGGGGGGGGGGATGCACCAGCACATCTCCTTTGAATATATTCTTGGGATGCACCAGTGCAATACAATTGCACTGCACCACCACATGCACCATTGCTGACCACAATTCTGAATATCAGGGCCATTGTATCTGAGGAGCAAGAAGCCATGCATGAGCCTATAGAGATTATAAATTAAAGAAGAATTAGGTGGCAAGCAGAATCCAGCAATATGTTTTCAGAGTTTTTATCATCAGAAACTCAAACTTAAGGCTAGAGGATATGGAAATGGCTGATTACGTAACAATAACAGAAAAATGGTAGGAGATAAATAATCTCATTAGGCCTTTTTGTAAAATGACTCTTTATTTATTTATTTGAAGTATCAGTTTAACAACCAAGAGAAAAAGGAACCCCCACTTAGTTTACTTTCACCTGTAAATGGCCACACAGAGGTTGTAAAATACATAGAACAAGGTTTAATATTCAAAGATTAAATAGGGCTAGAAAGCAATAAAAGATACTACTGGAACAGGAGCGAAACAAATATAATAAAATCATGTGGGATAAACCAAGGAAAGCTGTGATCTTCAAAGATGTTAAACTGTTCTGGACATTAGTTACTACTGGTTATAGACAATATTCTACACAAACTGAGGCATATATCTCTCCTAATATATTGGAAATTCACTTTAGGAATTTATATTTTTCAAAAAGGGAAGAATTAGGCCACGCCTTAAAGAGTCTTAAAAAATAAACTTATTTTCCACACCCTATTTGTATACAGGATGAGGAAATTTATGGGGCACTTACAACTATAGTGTCAAAAAAGACACCTGGACCTGACCAGATCCAGGGAGACCTATATGAAGCTTTCACAGGATGGTGGCTACCCATATTCCAAAAACATTTTAATGCCTTTATTCAGGGACAGGAGCTTCCACATAGCTGGAAGGGTAGCACCATTTACTCGAGTTTTAAAAAGGGGGATAACCTTGACCCCAGCATGTACAGTAACAGACCCATAAGTCTTATTGATGTTTCTCAAAAGTTATTTTGCAAAATTTTTTTTGCCAAGACTTCAATCTTGGTTGATAGACAAATGCATCCTTAGTGAGTTACAAAATGGCTTCAGAGCTGGATGGTCGACAATCCAACAGTGTTTTACCCCTTTCAGTTTAATATAGAAATATGTAATTGTTAAAAAAGCAAACTTTATTGCTGTTTTGTCTACCTTTCCGCTGCCTTCGACAGCATTAGCAGCACCTTATCGTGGGAGAAGATTGAAAATGATAATATTGAACTTGCTTGATTGGATGTTTTTCTCAGACTCCAACAGAATACCTGGATTAGGGCACAATACAATCATTATGGCATGTTGACCTCAACTATTTACATAAATGGGGGGAGTGCACCAGGGCTGCCTGCTAGCTCCTACTTTATTTAATGTTTACATAAATTATATTTTGGAGGAAATAGAAGATCCAAATTTTCATTCAGCAGTAGTGTTGAATGAAAAAATTCTGTCTTGCTTATGTGGATGACTTAGTTTTAATTTCCACATCCTTAATAGGACTACAAAGGAAGCTGAGTTATTTTTCCACATTATGTAAGGTAAATTATTTAACTATCAACAGGGGAAAAAACAAAATGGTATTATTTGGTAATAAGAAAAGATCTCCTCCTAGAATAGCGTTGGATAATTTAAGGCTTTCAACTGATAAGTGGTATGACTACTTGGGCATCAAAGTCTCTCAGGATTTACAAAGGAAAAGTCATTTTCAGTTGCTTCAAACTAAAATGAAAACAACATCAAATGCCCTTACATTGTTTGGTGCTAAATTGGGCAAAAGTTCTGTAAAAGGCATACTTAAAGTCCTTAATGCTATGGTAACATACAGTGCCCTTTATGCAGCTGAAATTTGAGGATCTGCAGATTTAAAGCACTTGGAAATAGTTCTTAATAAACTTCATCCTAACATACTCATGGTTCTGCAATCAACCCCAGCAGAAGTCTTCAGACTTGAGTTGGGCAATACCCTGTGACGACTTTGGCATTAGAAAGGTATCTTGTATTTATAGTGCACCTGTGTAAACTGTCAGAAACTTGTTTGCCACGATGATGCCTAGAAGAATAAATAACATATTCAACTAGGGGAATCTCTTTTCCATCTATTCAGTTAATTAAAAAATATAATTTTCCATTAGGACTGGGTTATTTACTCTATGAAATTTATTTAAACCAATGGAAGATTTAATCTATCAGATAAAGGCAAGAATGAGAGATACAGTTACTGCTAAAGACTTTGACAGGATTACTACATTGAAAAACTATAGATGGTACAAAACTATAAAGATGATACATCAGTTGGAGCCCTATTTGTCTATTTTGCATAACCCATAATATAGGAGACTTATTACAACATTCAGAATGAAATTATATAACGCACATCATATCCTTTACCAGCAGAAAAGACCGGGATTATTAATGCCTTATTGTAAATGCAGCATTACTTTTGAGGATGCCTTGAACCATATGCTTCTTATATGTCCTCTCTACTCAAAAGGAAGAAGCCAATAGCTGGGGGAACTTCTAGGCACCATTGGTCTCCCCTCAGATGAAATAGTCAGGTCTCTTCTTTCCTCAACTGATAATGTCATTTTATATAAACTTTCAAGTTTCTTAACCGCAGTCTTCCTATAGACTAATTTTCTGGACTGGGGCACATTTAGAGTACTAAATTTACCAGCATTATATATTATAATGGTCATTATATGGTACATGGTCTCTGCAGGTAGGGACTTCAATTGTATTTACATAGAAACATAGAATTTGACAGCAGATAAGGACCGCTTGGCCGACCCAGTCTGCCCATTTCCCTACCTAATGGATAAGCTGCAAATCTTAGTTAACCAACAGCCTACTTCTTCCTACCCCCAACCCCTAGAATTGCCTTATGACTATCCCATGCATGCTTGAATTCCACCACTGTTTTTGACTCCACAACCTCCTCCAGAAGGCTGTTCCATGCATCTACAACCCTCTCTGTGAAAAAATACTTCCTTACATTACCTCTGAGCCAGCCCCCATCTTCAAATTGTGCCCCCTTGTTCTTGCACACCTCTTTTTCTGAAAGATGCTACCCTCTTGGACTTTGTTGATTCCCTTGAGGTACTTGAAAGTTTCTATCATGTCCCCCCTCTCCCACCTTTCCTCGAGGCTATACATATTAAGCTCCTTAAGTCTCTCTTCATATGTCTTCCGGTGCAGACCCTGCACCATTTTAGTTGCCCTCTTCTGGACTGCCTCCATCCTGTTTATGTCTTTGCAGAGATTGGGTCTCCAGAACTGCATGCATTACTCCAGATGGGGTCTCACCAGCTGTCTGTGCAGAGGGATAACAACTTCTTGTTTTCTACTGGTGATGCCTCTCCCTATGCATCCCAGTATCATCCCATCCCTCCTTACTTCCCTCTCACATTACTTGCCCACCTTTAGGTCATCTGATATGACTACCCCCAGGTCTATTCTCATTTTTGTTGTTGTTAGTATCTCACCCCCCATTGTGTACTCTTCCCCTTGGTTTTTGTTTCCCAGGTGCATTACCTTGCACTTCTTAGCATTGAATCAAAGCTGCCATACATTTGACCATTCCTCCAATCTTGCCAAGTCCCTTCTCATCCTTTCCACCCCATGTTGTGTATCAACTCTGTTACAGATCTTTGTGTCATCTGCAAAGAAACATACTTTACCTTCCAGTCCCTCTCTAATTTCGCTTATAAAGACATTGAAGAAGACCGGTCCTAGTACTGAACCCTGTGGTACCTCACTAGTAACCCCCCTTTCTTCAGAGTGGACTCCATTTATTATTACCCTCTGTGTCCTGTTCTCCAGCCAATTCTTTACCCAAGCTACCATCTTGGGACCCACTCCCAGGCTGGCTAACTTATATATTAATCTTTTGTGTGGGACTGTGTCAAATGCCTTTCTAAAGTCTAGGTAGGCCATGACCATAGCCCCTTCCTAGTCTACTACTTTGGTCACCCGGTCAAAGAAATTGATTAGATTCATCTGTCATGACCTTCCCACTGTGAATCCATACTGCCTTTGGTCCTGTGCCCCTCTGGCCTCTAGGTACTTTATAGTTCTTTCCTTCAGAAGTGATTCCATCATTTTCCCTATCACTGAGGTTAAACTTACAGGTCTGTCATTGCCTGCTTCTGCCCTGCTCCCACTTTTGTGAAGTGGAATCACATCTGCCTTCCTCCAGTTCTCAGGTACCACCACATCCTCCCATGATTTGTTAAAGAGGGTAGTCAGTGGTGTCACTAGTTCTACCCTTAGTTCTTTTAGAATTCTGGGATGAATCCCATCAGGTCCCATTGCTTTGTACACCTTCAGTTTTAAGAGTTCTTTCAGAACCCTTTCTTCTGTAAATGGGCTGGTATCAACTTCTGTATTCAGAGTGTTTCTATTGTTTGGTTTAGGTACCTCTCCCTCTTCATTTGTGAATACTGAGCAAAAATATTTGTTTACGATCTCTGCCTTTTCACAGTCAACCTCTGCCCACCCCCCCTCACCTTTATTATGCCTAACTATATCTCCCTTGGTCTTTCTTCACTCCCTGATTATAAAAAGTTTTATCCCCCTTCTTAACTGTGTTGGCTATCTTTTCCTCGGTTTGGGCCTTTGCTGTTCTGACTGCCTTCCCAGCTTCCTTTTGCTTTAACTGATAAAATTCTCTGTCCTGCTCCTTCTGTGATTCCTTGTACTTCCTGAATGCTTTCTTTTTCTCCCTAACCTTTCCTGCCACCTCCTTTGAGAACCATGGTGGTTTCTTACATTGTTTTGTTTTGTTTATTTGCTTCACTCAAAGGCTTGTTGCCTCTGTGATGGCAGTTTTGCATCATTCAAATAATGACTTTGCTGGTCTTATTTGCCTGGTTATTCAGGTGTGCTGTCCATTGAATAAATTGGCTAACTCAATTTAGTTTTCCTGTAATAAGGAATAGTTACTATTTTATCGATGTCATCCCTGTGAGGCTGATTCCATGTAATGGTTTCTTATGACTCATTCTTTGTAATGGCTTTTTATGTAATAAACCAAATGCAGATTGAATAGCAAGTTAATAATTGTAAGGAAGGAAAATATAATCCAAAGTTTTTTTAGAATCTGTTAAGACTTCCGCTCCTATGGACTAGAAATGTCAGGCTAAAGTACACCTGTGGGTGTGTAGGTAACTAGACCTGAACCCTAGGGTGTCCTGATTAAATTTTGGATTTCCAAAATTAGCTAAAACTGTCCATTGTATTCTTCTTCCTCTCTAACAGAGAAAATATGTGAATTTGGCTCTGTAATAGCTCCTGTGCACACTGTCAAATTGGGGATTGATTATAATCTCATTCTATAAGGAATGGGATAGGCTTTTGATATTTGGTTAAGAAACTGTTACTGATTGTGCCTGAAACTATGTCAGTGTAGGCCAAAGGGTAAGCTACTGAAGTTCAATATTAAACCTACTGTGTGTATGTATATATATATATATATATATATATATATATATATAAATGTGGATCACTGAATTTTCTGTTGTTGAAATGTTTCACCCAAAATGGACGTGGTGAGGTAGTTGATTTGGGATATCAAATATTTATTGTATCTATCTTTTTCTTCTCTGTATATTATCTATTTCATCACATTTTTAAATTGTAAAGACATGATATGTCAAACAGTAAAGAATGTTCTACTTGTACTTGATAGGGAGTGTCAGATAAACTAATCTAACTTTGGGGATGAAGGTGGGGGGGAGGAGGGGTAGAGAGCAAATGTACGACTAGAATAATTAGTTGCCTTTTGGTCACTACCACTCTGTTCCCTGAGAAGGGAAGAAATTTTAGATATAGCAACTAACACATTAGGGATTCAGGGAGGAAGGGGAAGGGTGGCCATACTTGGAAACTAAATAAGTACCAGTTCCTTTTCTAAGGAGAGGATCAGGAAAGCACTTGCTAATCTGTGGGTGGACAAAGCCATGGGGCTAGATGGGGTGCATCCAGAAGTGTTAAAGTAACTCAGGGAGGCACTAGTTGCACCCCTGATAGACTTGTTTAACAGTTCACTAGAGACCAGCATAGTCCCAGAGGACTGGAGAACAGCAGACGATGTCCCACTTCACAAAAGTGGTAGCAAGGAGGAGGTGGGAAATTGTAATTGTTACTTTGCATTCTCATAATGCCTTAACGTGAAGTAAGGTGAAATGACAATGATATTGGCAGCCCTTCACAAACACAGTCACCAACATTAATGTGCATTCCCAAAATGCTCATGTCTTGTGTCCATAAAACTCCCCAGTGATGATGAAGTGTAATGAGAGCACAAGAAATGCAAAGTCTCCCAAAATTAATGGTGCACTCAGATGTCATGCATACAGTAGTCACACACAGTCACCAGAATTAATGTGCATCCCCAAAATGCTACTGTCTTGTGTCCAGAAAATTCCCCAGTGCTGATGAAATGAAATGAGAGCGTAACAAGAAATGTGAAGTCTCCCAGAATTAATGGTACACTCCGTCATGTGTGCAGTGGTCACACACAGTCACCAGAATTAATGTGCATCCCAAAATGGCTACTGTTTTATATCCAGAAAATTTCCCAGTGGTGTCTAAGTGAAATGAGAGCTTAATAAGAAATGCAAAGTCTCCCAGAATTAATGGTGTACTACAAATGCACAGACAGATTAAGATTACACTGCACACTCAAGAGAAGCAGATGCAAAGGCACAACACCTAACCAGTGCTCACAAGTCACAAATCCAAATCTAGAAAAGAATACCTTTTGCCAGTTTGGGGGGGGGGGGTAGTGCACTGCAGTAACAGTCCACTACCAGTAAAGATACCACAAAGCAGTATAAAAAATTAATTCAGGTGCAGAGGATAGCAGGTTCACACTGCTGCAATTACTCTGTGGCACAATTAAAGGTGTCTGATATAAAGGCATGCATCGCACACACACTCACACACTACAAGTAATGTGTAGCAAACTGAAAACCTTTAGTAATATAATCAAATGTTTTAAACAAACTGAATTTATACACTGCTATACCACAACAATCAGCAAAAAAAGTCAAGAATTACTGAAAATATTACTGTGTGTACATTAACACAGTTATACAAGAAAAATATAACCAAAACAGAAAGACTGCCTTTTTCACCCAGTTAATCTACCTACACCACTGATACGCCCCTCCCCCAAAACACACTTCACAGTACACAGATTCACTGTTCTAACTTAACATTCAAAATCTACACACAAACAATAAACACTCGATGATATGAGCACAGGAGGGTTTCCTATAATCAATATAATAAATTGTGAGCAAACAAAATAGCTCAGAAAGACTTTTTTAACAGCTTTTAAAGGATTTGAATCACAGAGCTCAGAGAGGAAACTGTCTCCATCTTCCACTACACACACACTACACAGAACTGAGGCTGTGCAGAACAATCTAGAGCCCATGTGACCTGCAATCCCATAAAGCACTGCAAAATTTGCCTTTGGAGCTCAAAAATAGGGTTAGTGAGGTGAAGTACATTGATTTCAATGTACTTCTCCTTAAAACTAGTGGAGAAGTGGTTTGAGAAAGGTGGAATAACGCAAAGTCATTGTTTCCAATGGACTTTGCATTCCCTATTATGATGCAAAATACTCTGCTTTGCTACAGAGTACTCTTTGGATTCTGTTACTTCCCTAATCACTGCGTGGAGCGAATTTCAGTCACTTCACCCAGCACTAATAGGTAGGGGTATTACCAGCAAGAAGAGGGAAGTGGTTTTATCACTATATAGATGTTTAGTAAGACCTCACCTGGAGTACTGTGTCCAGTTTTGAAAGCCATATCTACAGAAGGACATAGGATGGAGTCCATCCAAAGGAGGGCTACTAAGATGGTACAGGGTCTACATCAAATATCCTATGAGGAGAGGCTAAAGGAATTAAACATGTACACCTTGGAGGAGAAGAGGGAGGGGGAATATGATTCAGACCTTTAAATATCTCATGGGGTGAATAAGGTACAAGTGGGAGGTGTTTTTCAGGGGAAAGAGTGCTCTAGAACAAGGGGCCATGACATGAAGCTGGAAGGGTGTAGGTTTACGAGAGATGTGAGGAACCTTATGTTATTTTTTTGATGCTATGTTACTTACCAAGCTAATGTTGTTTTGTCACCAGGATTCTGTATTCCCAGTACTCGCAGCCTAGTGTGAACAATTGTCTTATGATCTAATGTGCTGTACTATTGTGAAAATCTCCTATGTACACTGACATTTTTATTGTAATCAGTATGTTTACTATACTGTACTGTCAATTTCGGAAAGCTACTGAATGTAATCCATCTTGTACTCTCCTGGGTCATGTCTGAAAACAGGCCTTTCATGTCTAGTGCACTTACCAGGTTATCAAAAACAAATAAATTCTTCTTCACAGAAAGGGTGATGGATGCCTGGAATGGTCTTCAAGCAGAGGTTGAGGGTCAAAAACAATGGTGGGATTCAAAAAAGCCTGTGATAAGCACAAGGGAGTAATAATGGATAGGCAAGGGAGTAGCAGAGAAAGAGCCGTAGACCTTGAGGGGTCTACAGTGTTAGCAATGCAACAAAAAAGGGCAGACTGGATGGGCCATGATACCCTTAACTGCCATCAATTTCTATGTTTCTAGGCTGCTTTGTGGTATTCACACTGTTTAAAATTTTATTCTCTAACTGTTGCAGTTGCTATTGCAGATTTGCAGCCAATAGCAATGTCGATAATTTAGTAGTCTGTTTCCCTGCATTACAAGTGGCCTCTTCAGCATTATCTTACTAATTAAATCCACTAATATTCTCTGGTCTCTGGGATTCTCTTTGAAGTCAGTCAGGGTAGTTTTAGTAAATTTACGATTGTCAGTACCATTTTCTCAGTTCTTTGAGCTCTGCTAGTTGAAGATTTACTTACAGTAAGATTCAATCTCTCCCAGTGGAGACACTAAAGCACACTAAAGTCTGCAAGCTGAAGCTGCCTCTCCAAAGGAGGGGTAAGGTGATTGCTGCCAATAGTATGGTTGGGCGAGCCAGAATAAAGTAAGTTAATTTCTTTACCAACATTAGCTCTTTCAGGGAGAAAATCAAAGTCGGTTAAGACTGGTTTACTTTTGAATATAGAATTATTTGATATCTGTGCCACCATTGTTAATTATTTCAAAGGATTCCTGCATAGCTTTGCTGGTTTGGCTTATGCAACTTTTTCATTTAGTTAACATGTTTCTG
Organism: Neoceratodus forsteri; assembly: GCA_016271365.2. Lineage (NCBI taxonomy): Eukaryota > Metazoa > Chordata > Ceratodontiformes > Ceratodontidae > Neoceratodus > Neoceratodus forsteri. The sequence goes on along the minus strand of CM028134.1, from coordinate 308,443,580 downwards.
CTGTTCTCAGCCTTTGCTGATTGTATTGTGAGGCCTTCTGGCACTATGCAATCCTACTTAAAGTTGAGCCAGTTCAAATTAATTCATGGGCATTTGCATATGCTTCCATTAATGCTTTACATTATTGGGGTATGTGCAATTTGTGTTTTCCTTAACTTGGCTGTATGGCCAATATTCTCTGGGATAACCCATGCCCCAGTGCATTTGCTCTGGGGTTCTTTTGTAGTTCTCTTTTCACTCTGCTTTGGGCTGCCCATGACCCAGACAAATAAGATTCCCTATAGGGTGACTGGCTCCCTCTCCCAGGGTTGAGATACAGATATGGCACACTGATGAGTTCAAATAAGGATGAAACACGTGTATATGTCTGCAGTTCTTAGCCTTTGCTGATTGTATTGTGAGGCCTTCTGGCACCATGCAATTATTCCTAAAGTTGAGCAAGTCCAAATTAATTCATGGGCATTTGGATATGCTTCACAAGATGCTTTGCATTATTGGGGTATGTGCAATTTGTGTTTTCTTTAAAATTTGTCTGTATGGCTAATATCCTCCTGAATAACCCATGCCCAAGAGCATTTTCTCTGTTTTTTTTTTGCAGTTATCTTTCTTTGGTGTCATGGCAAGACCAAATTTAGCTAACAGCTTAGCAGTTAGCATTTCTAAAACATCCTCTAAGCATATTTAATTCAAGTAGTCCTAGCTGCTGAGATATGAAGTTTTCATGCTAGGTAGAGCATTACACAGAGCTCTGCACCTCAGCTACATGTTGCTGTCATCTTCATTCTCTCGATCCCTAGTCCTGTGGAACCACCCATGTTTGCAGTGAGTTGTTAAATAAGACTGTCCAAGGTACAACCAGTACCTCCTTAAGCTCCAGTACTCTTCTATGCACTCTGTCTGGCCCCATTGATTTGTCCATTTTCAGAGTTACAAGTCCCTTCAGGACTCTCTCCTCTGAAAAAGGACTAGTGTTCACCTCCCTCTAAAGCCCATTACTTTTTTGTGGCCCTTCACCTTCTCCTTCCTCTGTGAACACTGAACAAAAGTATTTGTTCAGGATATCTGCCTTTTTCTGGTCTCCATCTGCACAGTATACTCTCTGCACAGTCCCCCCTCCCTTCTTAACCTTGCAATCCCTCCCATAGTCTTCCTGTTTTCACTTACATAATGTCTTGTCCACTTTCGTTACCACTTGAGCTATTTTCTCCTCCGTTTGTGCCTTTGTGTTCCTTACCATTTTCCCTACTTCCCTCTGTTTCACTTTTACACATCCATATTATCCTTCCTTGCATCACCTTGCAGCTTTTGAATGCTAACCTTTTAGCCATTACGCTTTCAGCTACCTCTTTTAAAAACCATAGCAGTCTCTTTCCTCTTGCTTTTGCTGACTTGCTTAGTGCAGAGGTTTGTTGCCCCCACTATGTCCTCCTTCAGCTTTGCTCTCTGTTCCTCCACCCCACTCAGGTCACCCCCCCAGGCCATCCTTTAGGCATTCACCCAGCTTCTTAAAATCTGCCCTTCTAAAGTCCAGGATCCTCATCCTTGTTTGGTTTGATTCCACAGCCTTCCTTATGTTGAATCACACTGTACCATGATCCTTGGTCCCCAGGTAGCCATCCACCTTGATGTTTGCAGTACTGTCCCTGTTTGTGAGTACCAGGTCCAGTATTGCCCATCGTGAGCAGGTTCCCTGACTAGTTGCCTAAGGAAAGCCCCCTAGAGGGAGTCCAGGATGCCCCTGCTTCTAGATGAAGCTGCAGCTGGGAGGCTCCAATCTGCATCTGGCAGATTGAAGTCCCCCACCAGCAGCACCTTCCCCTTTTCTGCCATCTTGCCAGTGGCTTTCACCAGTACCTTATCTAAATCCTCCCCCTGTGCTAGAGGTCTGCAGATCATGTCAGTATGAACAGTGGCTCCATTTCCCATCTCCAGAGTGAACCATAGTACCTCTTCCCCACCATGTTCCCTGTATCTCCATTGTTTTTATGTTTTCCCACACATAAAGCATCACACCCCACCTTTTCTTGCCACCCTGTCCTTCCTGAACTGAATATAGCCTTGTATGACTATGTTCCAGCCATGGTTTTCAGTGCACCATGACTCGGTAATGGCCACAATATCCAGGTGAGCATCTGTTGCGATGGCCTTTAGGTCAATAATTTTGTTTCCTAGGCTTCTAGCATTCACACATGGCCTTCTAGATTTTGTTACTACTCTGCTTACCAACCCCCCTCTTTTCCTTTCTGCCCTCCCTCCTTCCCACTCTCTTTTTAATGCTCTTGTTCACATCCCCCTTTATTTCTACCACACTGCCTCTTTTACTAATTTGCGCCCTGGAGAATTTATCTCTGCTCGGGTCCTCCCTACAATCTACTTCAGTCTGGGGGGCATTTTATGCCTCCCAGATTCTTTATACCACCCTCCTCAGCTAGTTTAAATGTTCTTCAAAATAACATTTAAACCATTCACTGAGGACTGAGGTTTCCCCTCCCAGAAGGCAGCAGGGCCATCACCACTTCATATGCTCTTATCCCTCCAGGTAGGTACCCAACCTCATTGAAGCCATACTCCTCTCTGCACCGTTCCTCCAACCATGAGTTGAAGTTCATCGTGTGAAGAACCCTTTCCTCCCCCATGTTATAGACAGGTAGCCCCTCAGCAAAAGTCACCGAGTGTGCTACCTGTCTAAGACCCATCCCCCACTGTCTAAACTCCCCTTTCACTATCCCAGCCCCACACAAGTCACAGCCACACATGTATAGTGCACAGTCCTTCACAGACAGTAATCCAGAGGCACAGTATCATAGAAACAGTACAGCAGACAAGAAACAATAGCAACCATACATACAGTCAGCTGTACTCACCTGGCCGTGGCACAGTGCCAACCTACCCCATTGCCCTCAGCTGCTGTAGTTGGCATGGTTGCCTGTGGGACAGGTCATTATACCTGTGATCACACTGGTTCCCCGTCTGGACCAATCCAGTGCAGTGCGCCAAATGCTTCCCAACAGAGGCCCAGTCATCACCTTAGCCTGTTTGCTGCCTCTGCCCCCTCACCCAGGAGCTGGCCCTCCCTTGCAACAACCAGGACAAAAATGTTGTCCAGCTCTGTTGCTGACCACCATGCGTCTCTCTCTGGTGACCAGCCCTCCTCCTTCTGATTGTCATTTTCTCAGTACGGTCTAGTATGTCTAACAGTCCTCACACCCAGCTATTGAAATGTCCATGGCTTTATGGGTGTTGCCTGTCATCTGCACAAATTTTTCAGCATTAGCACTGTGCTAACATAAGTTTATACAGTGCTATGCACATTTCTGGGTGGAGGAGGGGCCATGCGCATGAGGCAGAAATGGATTGGCATGTAGACATGGTGTGCATGCAACCGGATAGTGCTGTTTGTGCACAATGCTATAGCGCAACACCAAAGTGCAGATGTAGGCACAGCATCATGATGTCATCCCGATGTGTGATGTCATTCCTGCAACTCATGGGTGTAGAACCAATGCAACTGCAGGGTTAACGCTAGTGCTAGCATTAATAGGCTAGCACCTGGAGCAAACCTGCAATATTCCAACACTATAAGCAAATGAACTAATTCTCCATTCTGAGGGCAAAGTCCACATTAGCATATCGTTACTGGAATGTAGTCATTTATTAAGATGCCTTATTGCTTCCACAGCATAATAAAGGGAGCAAAGTGTACCACCAAGATTCCACAGCAGAACTACAGGTAACTAGAGATAAGCGTACTGTTTAATGGCTGACAAAGGAACATGTTTGTTCATAGCACTATGATTATGCTATATCTGGACTAGACTATGGCTATATCTGCACATGGCCAAGGCCTGTGTTAGGCCGGTGGAGGGCTATGTGTTGCACCCAGCAATGCTGAAACACCTACTGTACATGTCTCTGCCACTGTTCTGAACCATTCATATCAATGTACCTTTGCTCTCTGTGCTACTGTGTGTATGAAATCTTCAAATCTGATAATTCTGTCCATTTTCAACAGAGACCAGGGAGGACTTGGAGAGGAAGAGGAACCACTACTTTTCAGATGATAAAGTACAGGTGCTGCCTCAGGTGTATCATGCCTGGAAGGATGTTGCAGATCATAAAAGGGGTACCAGGCCAAGATAAAGTAGGTCTGGGTAGAAATCACAAATTGCATGAATGCTGTTGACAGCAAAAACCAGTGGAGGGTGTAAAGAAAAGCTGTGCTGAAACCAGGTGCCATATTAAAGAGGAGCTGTCAAAAGGCACAACAAGACATCCAGGCCACAGATGGTGGGACCTGGACAGCACCAGCAAGGAGACGATAGCCTCCATGGTCTGGGCCATGGAGGTAATGAGTGTGTTGGGAGGTGGTTACAAGAGCCAAGTAGGGCCAGCACATCCATGTGAGTGACCAACTTTGAACAATCACATTGGGCATGTGGGTGTGAGTATGTGTGGGTGTGCATACATGCACCAGTGATGTTGTTGTGTGCAAGGGACAGAGAAGGTTCTGTTTGTCCCAGACAAACAGGCACAGAGTGTCAGGACAGAATGTAATGCACAAATCTGTGGTATGTTTACTAGTCCAACTGTAGGTATAATGGAAACATAGAAACATAGAAAATGTTAGCAGAAGGAGGCCCGTGGTCCATCAAGTCTGCCCAAGCATGGTATCTTGGGACCTATTGTGCACCGGTGCCCTATCCCCCAAGATGCCCAGTCTGACATTGAGCCCTAGCCTTGTCCCACATGTGTTTAAAACAAGATACTGTCTTAGCTGCCACCACCTCAGGTGTCAGTCTCTTCCAAGGTTCTACCTCTCTCTCAGAGAAGTAATACTTTCTGATATCCCTCTTGAACCTTCCCCCTTTCAGTTTCCACTCATGGCCCCTTGTTGTAGAAATGACATTCCTGTTAAAAAGTGCCAGGTGTGGTACTTTGTTAATATCGCTCAGGAACTTGAAAGTTTCAATCATATTCCCCCTTTCCCTCCTAGTCTCCAGTGAATATATGTTCAAAGCTTGAGGTTGTCTCTAATAATGAACCCCAGATCCCATTCTTCAGCAGAAGAGTTAAGTTTGACTCCGTTTAGCCAGTATTCCATCTTAGGCTTGGCCCTACTCAGGTGCATCACTTTGCACTTCTTAGCATTGAATTTCAACTGCCAAGTGTGTGTCCACCTTTCCAACTTCTTAAGGTCCTCCTGTATTTCTCTGATTCCCTCCATTGTGTCCACTCTTCTGCTGAGTTTCATGTCATCAGCAAACAGGGCAATGTTGCCATTTATAGTCTCACTGATGTCACTAATGAATATGTTAAAAAGGAACGTTCCCAGGACTGACCCCTGTGGCACCCCACTAGTGACATATCTTTCTGTAGATCTTACTTCATTTACTACCACCCTTTGTTTCCTGTCCTTCAGCCAATTTTGTACCCACTTGACTATTTTCTTTGCTACCCCAAGGTCTTCTAACTTTTTTAAGAGGCTCCTGTGTGGGACAGTGTTAGAAGCTTTACTGAAGTCAAAGTAAAGCAGGTCCACTGCATGGCCCTTATCCAAATCTCAATGTAATTGAAGAAAGTAATAAGGTTTGTCTGACATAACCTGCCTGTCACAAACCCATGTTGTTTATTGTTCTAGAGGTGATTTATTTTGAGGTATTCCACCAATTACTGCTTAATAAGGGACTCCATAAGTTTACTGACTATTGATGTGAGACTGACTGGCCTATAGTTACCCATCTCCTCCCTGTCGCCACTCTTATGGAGTGGCACCACATCTGCCACCCTCCAGTTACTTGGTACTACCCCAGATTCAGTTGACCTATTGAGCAGGTGTGCGAGCAGGGCTACTAGCTCTTCTGTGAGCTCTTTCAGCACCCCAGGGTGCACACTATCTGGGCCAGGGGCTTTGTCGGGTTTGATGTCTGAAAGTCCCTTCCTGACCCTGTCCATGGTGAACTCCTGACTACACATTCTCTGAACCTCTCTAGTCATGGCTCTGATACCACTGTCTGGAAGTGGGCCCTGTTCCTCCCTAGAGAATACTGAGCCAAAGTATTCATTTAATAATCATGCATCCTGAATGATTCACTGAACACAACACACGTGAGTCACTACCGCTGCATGCAGTCTGTCCTGGTCTACCTGTTTTCAGGGCTAGACAGGTCCACCATGATACCCTGGTTGTTCCATGGTATAGTTATGAGGAACACCCAGAACTACTGCATCATAGTTACATGTAATAGTCACATGGGTGTGTCTCCCTTGTCTCCCCTACTGCTATCCCATGTTGTCTATTGCATCAGCTTGGCTGTCAGGCTGCAGGTATCCCTGAAAGTCCCTGAGTGCCAGATGTGTGAGACAATGGTTATGTGCCATTAGCCAGTATCTATTTATCCTGATGTGTTGGACATCAGTGGAGTAATTCCTTACTTTGTCATGTGCCATCACCTGTGTGATCACCGGTGGTGGAGTGTTGATGTGTATGGCTCCGTGAATTTATAAGCACTGCAATACAAAGGCAACATGGGGGTCGAGACACACAGTATGCTTGGCATTTGTACTGCCATGGTAGGCACACATGAATGTACATTACATTGCTTTATAAAATGGCAAGAAAAAATCTAGAAATTTCATAGGCCAAGAAACATTACCAAACCATGCATTAAATCTCTATAAACTCAGTCTGGCACTGAATCTCATATTTCTCCCAAAAAAAACTTCTTAGAGCCATTTACTAAGTGTAATAAGCCCCACCAGGTTGTGCACCACAGGTTTTTAATGCACTTCCCAGGGGTGTAAAGAGACACAGCCATCGGCCTCGTACCTTACTACACCACGGGGCATACACTAAAATCCTATAATGAACACCTTGTTGTGGCTTATTACTTATATATCCCACTCTTCTCCTCTCTCTGAAGCTCAATTCACCATAATGGACATTACACCTGATATTCTGGGTCCATCACAGTGATGGCTGCCCTGCTGCCCACCTGTGCTGTAGAGGAAACAGACTCCAATGAGGAGGAGGAGGAGGGAGTGGAGGATGATAAGGATTATGAGGATGACATTTATGTGGAGGAGTGGGAGAGAGAGGGGTTCACCAAGGAACAAGTGAGGTTCCAGCCCCTGCCCGCTCCCTTTCTAACAGGGCCCAGCCAACATTCCTTCCCAGCATTGCCATAGCACAGGTGCAACCATCCACTGCTTTTGGTACAGCCACCACTGTGATCCCCATGATCCTGCCACCCAAGGCCAATCTCCCAGGGTCAGCCACTGCTGTGCCCCCCATAACCCCACTATCACAACAGCAACTGGCCTGCCACCCAAGGCCAATTCCTCTGGCCCAGTCACTGTGATGCTGTCCTTGCCACAACAACCAACAGGACCAACAGCGGTACAAACTCTGGCCACACAATGGCCAAGGGTGTAGCCTGATCCTGTCCCACTGAACAGTCTGCAGTGACACCTGGAGGCAGCGACCAGCTGGTGACTGCTGCAGTCAGCTGTGGGGGCACAGAAGAGCACACAAGAAGAACTGGCATGCATACATCACATGCAGCACAACATACATCATGCCAAGCAGCATGCAGAGGGATGCCACTTAGAGCACATAGTGTCAATTCATGAACTGTGGCAGACATGTCTACCACTATGGATTGCCTGTGTGCCACTGTACAGGAGGCTGCAGCCACAGTGGCAGGCACCACAGAGGATGGTCAGAGCCTGGTTGGTCCAGTGGGAGGAGTGTTGCACCACAACAGACACCTCGGCATACCAGTACACAATGCAGTGCTGGCACCTGGACAGCCAGGACACCCAGCACACCCAGGATGCCCAGGACACAATGCACCCCAGCCATGGCTGACTCTTTCATCTGGGTCCATACTCCGCAAGGCCATGACCATGGCTTGTTAACACCGTCCCCATCCTCATCCCTCCTTCCATGGATGTGGACTCCCTACCCTCTCAGGTACAGCACACATAAACTATCTGTACTCTGGAAGGTGGTATGTGATGCATCCAGGGTGCATATTGCCCACCCATCCTATCCCACTTGTGCCACCTCAAGCTACCCTGATATTACCAACGTTTCATCACTCTATTGCCAAACTGGCCTAAAGCTTCTGTTACCCCCTCCCCCCCTGCTGGCATAGCAACTGATTTCTTTTCATTCCCCCTTAGAAGGCCCCCTACTTGGATGGCATGTTATTTCTTTTCACCCCCTTTTAACCTCATTGCCTGGATTGCATGTTGTTTCCTTTCATTCCCGTTCTATCTCCCTACCTGGATGGCATGTTGTTTGTTTGTCCTCCTTTTAAACCTCCTACCTGCCTAGATGGCATGATATTTCTTTTCAGCAACCATTCACACACATGCACACACATGCACCTACACACCTACACACATATATGCGTTCGTCTTTATATCACTGTTTCCTGTATATTCTTTACATAATTAATTTTCAAAAAAAAATTACAGTCTCATGTGTGGTCTGCACTGACCTTCTGGTCAAAAGAGGTCTATGATGAGGCAGGCTCTGTACTCATGTGACCTCCTGGCCATCCTGGGGCCATGCCTGTCAAGCTGCTCCTGCATTCCCTGGTCTTCTGAATTAACATTCACTGTAGGATGTTCCTCTGGGGCTGGCACACCTATCCCATTGTTGAGTGCTATGTTGTGTAGTATGCAACAGGCAAAGAATATGCCACAGGCCTTATGCGGAGTGTATTTAGGGTGCCACCAGAATGGTCAAGCTCCCTGAACCACATCTTGAGTATTCCAGAGATACGCACCATGATGTTGCATGTAGTGATGTGTGCTGCATTGTAGCTATCCTCTGCAATGGATGTGGATCATAGGACAGGTATGAGGAGCCAGGGATCCTGGGGATATACAATGTCACACAGTTATTGTACCAGTGCGCACACACAAGAAAAAACAATAAGAAGCAATGAAGCCAGTGGATATTCCAAATCCTTTAGTGGTTAAATAATCAGCTTCAAACACACAAGTAGTCACAACCTTGAAAGACTTTAAACTTGGTGCTGTTCCCTAGCGCCTCAACTCTCACAAGTTTTCATTGATTATTTACCCACTAAAGGATTTGGAATATCCACTGGCTTCATTGCTTCTTATTGTTTCTTCTTGTGTGTGCACACTGGTAACTGTGTTGTAGTTTTCTGTGTAGAGGTTAGCCACCTTCTAATATACAGTGCTGCACCAACCTGAACTTGCTGCATCGCAGTGGTATCTGTGGAATGGGATATATAATGTCTTCTGGGTAGGTAACAGGTGTGGGTTAGTGACATCATCTGGCAGCATGGAGAGGGGGGGAGAATCCTTTGAGGTATACTCACTGATGAGGTGACTACTAGGGATGTCCTCATCATCAAACTTCTGGCACACAATGGAATTGTGCCAGAAGGCATCATGGCCATTGTCAATGAACCATGCCAGGACATTGATGATGCGTTCTGGTGCCTCACACACCAACTAACAGTTGACTGAGTGGTACCCCTTCCCATTCACATAGACTTCAGATCAATCACTGGTGGGTGCTCAGATGACAACATGCATGTAAGCAATAGCACTTAGTACAGATGGTATGTCCACAACTTGTTAAAAATGCTGCATGGTTGCTGTTCACTCTGCTGATGTGGTGTGGAATATTGTGAACTTCCTAGTATGGTCCAGCAGGGCATGCAAGCACAAACACAGTATATGGTAGTGCATGGTAAAGGAGATTGAGGAGTTCATGATGTGGCTTAATGTGAATAACTTGAATCTGAAATTCCTGTACTCAACTAGCAACTCATTTCTGAATTTGTAACTTAGTACAGGAACCAGCCTCAAGGACAGGCTGGTTCAAAGCCAGCTTGGCATAACAGCATAATAGAATAGAGAGCAAGAAGCTGGTTATCACCATGCCCAGTGGGTTTTTACAAATATATGGGCTGCAATGACTGTGAATAGGCAATTGACATAACAGAAGTGAGAGCAAGAAGCTGGTTCCACCATGCCCAGCAGAGCTTTTACAAACACACGGGATAGGTTTCACAAAACTTCTGAAATTCCCACAGCTGTGGGAAAAATCCGATGCAAGTGGGTTGCCACTTGTAGAGCCACAGGTTTCTGCAGTTTTTCTGTAGCTGTGGCAGATTTTCAGCAGCTTGCAGATGGTGTTGCCAGGGAAATCCCCACAGCTACAGAAAACTATTATGGCCAACTGCTGCCACTGCGCATAGCAATTGCCATCACTGTGGGGATATCAATCTACAACTGGATCTGTGGTTTGGGACTTAGTCCTAAAAACATTTGTGAATACAGCCCATGATTTGTAATATCTGCCATTATGCCTAACAGGGTAAGGAATTTGTACACCTCAGTTCCAATAAGAAGATTTAGATAAGATATTTCATAAGTTACCAAGTACATGTAAATCTTATAGTGTAGTTGCAGTGTTCAAGGATGCAAGTGCTCTCCAGCCCTGATCCCTGAAATTATTATTTCGGGATCAGGATCGGTGCTCCACTGGACCACCACTAATTTATTTATTTTGCAACATGGGGGGATCGGGTCTTTGGGTGGTATGCTAGAACCCACAAGAGCTATTTTAATAATGATTTCAGGGATCAGGGCTTGGGGGGTCTGCTAGCCCACAGGGGCTATTGTAATAATAATTTCAGGGATCGGGGATGGGGGGGTTCACTAGCACACTAGGGCTTTTGATTATTAGTTTTGGGATTGGGGCTTGGGGGGGGTGCTAGCCCATGAGGGCTATATTAATAATAATTTAGGGGTTCGAGGCTGGGGGGCCACTATTCCACCATTATATTATGTATGAAGGGGGCTGTATGTTCAACTGGTGGCACACTGGCGCAACACCTAGTGGATGCTGAAGTAGACCCCTGGCTGGTGTAAATGTACTTCAATGGTTGTCCTCCCCGAGTGTTTTGAAAATACAATTTTAGGGGATGTGGCAACTTGCATCTGCCGAAAACTCCCTAGTGCCATGCCACAGACATTCTTTTTTATATTCATTTTTATCCTCTGTGGCTCTGCAGGCAGGTATCTGTCTACTGCTCCAGCCTCCGGTCGCCTTCCCCCAGGTAGCCCCATGCCCTAGTTCCCCCACAGATTACCCCCTGTGGCAGGGTGGGAGGGGGCTGCCCCCCCATGACCATATCCAGAGTGAGCTATTATGGGCGGTCCCGAGGAGGTGGTGCCGACTTGCTGGAGGAGACTTCACAGAGCCTGCGGCCATTTTTCCTCCTTTTTCTGGTCCCTCCCCTGTAGCTGTGAATGTGCATGTGTGGAGGTGTGTGTGCATCACAAAGCCACATTCTTGTGTCTCCCAGAGTCGGGCGCTGCCCCTCATCCTCCATCAGGAGTCAGCCATGGAGTGGGACAATGTGCCCACCTATCCCCGGGAGAGGAGAGCTGTCGTGGGATGCTCGATCCTCTCCCTCCCCTGCTGACTCCCTATGGCCTGAGTTTGCTCCCAAATCTGGGTCACTAGGGTGTAACATGAGGTGTGGTGTCCTGCACCTCAACCTTCAGAGCCACCGGGCTGGCCACCACAGCCAATTTTTGGCACAAGCCTCTTTACCACAAGCAGCCTGCGTTTGTCACAGGCTGCTTTTAAGAATAGCCTAGGGTACATTTTTTGGCATAAGGTGCCACTTGCGTCATTTTTCTTTGATGCAGGCATCTTGTGGCCTTCTCAAGGGCTTTGAGAATAGGCCCCTACATTTTTAAACTAGGGACACTTTGAGGCCTAAGGGGGTTGACAGTGCCCCTTTAATATCTACTTTCAGTAGGGGTATCTGGGTATTTCTAAGTACGTTTAGAAATTATGTTACTTTCTCATAGGATCACCACTGATTTATAATTGTGTCATACTTTTAACTCAAACCTTTCTGCAATTCATTCACCATCTACCGTTTCAACAGTTTTCCGAATATAATGTTATTGCCTTCACACTTCTCTCACTGTGTCATACTTGTAAATTAAACCTTTCTGTAATTCATTCACCATCTACCATTTCAACAGTTTTCCCAGTGTAATGTTATTACCTTCACATTTCTCTAAGTGCTTGATCAGTAAACATACATGCTAATGCCCTGTTGGAAACTACATCACAATAGTACTCCAAATCTTTATATCAATTTTTTTAAACATCACATTTCTTTCCATGAAAGACCTGTGAAACACTCATTTCTGTTAATTCAGCCCATATTTTGTGTTTTGACTAAGGGAAAATCACCACATTGACAACATTATCCACTCAGCCTGTAGGAGCAAATCCTGGCCTCTCTACCACTGGCAAGTGGAAGTGCCCCTGACCTCCTAACTGCCAACTGCAGCTTCTTTCTTGTTTTTTTTATGTACATACGAACATAAGAAAAACACCAACAGATACAGGCCCTAAGGTCTATCGAGTCTGCTTGAGTGTGCAGCTCTCAGAATTTACTTTGCAGCTCTCCCCCTCCCTTTACAATAGTAACCTTCCCCCGACCTTGTCCCACCCTCTCTTAAAACTGCCCACCAACTTCAACAATACCACCTCTTCTGTCAGTGCATTCTAACCAGCCACCACCCTTTCTGTGAAGTAGTGTCTTCTCATCTCCCTCTTGAACCTTCCCACCTCCTACTTCAAGCTGTGTCCCCCCTTGTTGTCAGCCCCCTCCCACATAGAAACATAGAAACATAGACTATGACGGCAGATAAGGACCACTTGGCCCACCTAGACTGCTCATTTCCCTACCTACAGAATAAGCTGCAGATCCTAGTTAACCAACAGCCTATTTCTTCCTACCCCCACAATGATTGCCTTATGTCTGTCCCATGCATTCTTGAATTCTCCCACAGTTTTAGACCCCACAACCTCCTCAGGAAGGCTGTTCCATGTGTCCTCCACCCTGTCTGTGAAAAAATACTTCCTCACATTGCCCCTGAACTGACCCCTTCTATCTTCAAATTGTGTCCCCTTGTTCTTGCACATCTCTTTTTCTGAAAGATGCTACCCTCTTGGACTTTATTGATTCCACTGAGGTACTTAAAAGTTTCTATCATGTCCCCCCTCTCCCTCCTTTCCTCAAGGGTATACATATTAAGCTCCTTTAGTCTCTCCTCATATGGCTTCTCTTACAGACCCTGCACCATTTTAGTTGCCCTCCTCTGGACTGCCTCTATCCTGTCTACACCCTTGCGGAGATGGGGTCACCAGAACTGGATGCAGTACTCAAGATGGGGTCTCACCAGCTGTCTGTACAGAGGGATAATAACTTCCTGTTTTCTGCAGGTGATGCCTCTCGCTATACATCCCAGTATCCCCCCCAGCCCTTCCTACTGCTTTCTCACATTGCTTGCTAATCTTAAGGTCATCTGATATGAATACCCCCAGGTCCCTTTCCATTTTTATTGTTGTTACTACCTCCCCCTCCCCGGGGTTTTGTTTCCCACCACTTCTTTGCATTGAATCCAAGCTGCCATACTTCTGACCATTCCTCCAACCTTGCCAAGTCCCTTCTCATCCTTTCCACACACCCCTTGTGTATCAACCCTGTTGCAGATCTTTGTGTCATCTGCAAAGAGGCATATTTTTCCTTCCAATCCCTCTGCAATGTCACTTATAAAGACATTAAAAAGGACTGGACCCAGTACTGAACCCTGCAGTACCCCACTAGTAACGCCTCTTTCTTCAGAGTGGACTCATTTACAATTAACTTCTGTGTGTCCTGTTGTCTAGCCAATGTTTTACCCAGGCTACCACCCTGGGACTCACTCCCAGGCTGGTTAATTTGACTATTAATCTTTTGTGTGGGACTGTGTCAAATGCCTTGTTAAAGTCTAGGTAGACCATGTCCACAGCCCCTCTCTGGTCTACTACTTTGGTCACCCAGTCAAAGAAATCAATTAGATTTGTCTGACATGACCTTCCCACTGTGAACCCATGCTGCCTTGGGTCCTGTGCCCCACTGGCCTCTAGGTACTCAACAATTCTTTCCTTCAGAAGTGATTCCATCACTTTTCCTACCATAGAGGTCAAACTGACAGGTCTGTAGTTTCCTGCCTCTCTCTTGGTCCCACTTTTGTGAAGAGGAACTACATCCACCTTCCTCCAGTCCTCAGGTACCACATCATCCTCCCATGATTTGTTAAAAAGGGTAGTCAGTGGTTTCACTAGTTCTCCCCTTAATTCTTTTAGAATTCTGGGGTGAATTCCATCAGGCCCCATTGCTTTGTCCACCTTCAGTTTTAGGAGTTCTTTCAGAACCCTTTCTTCTGTGTAAGGACTGGGATCGACCCCCTTATCCAGAGTGCTTCTGTTAATTGGATTAGGCACCTTCCCCTCCTCTTCTTTTGTGAATACAGAGCAGAAATATTCGTTCAGTATCCCTGCTTTTTCACTGTCCCTCTCCGCCCACTCACTGTCCATTCTGTTCAGCCTCATTATCCCTCCCTTTGTCTTTCTATGCTCCCTGATATACCTATAAAAGGTTTTATCCCCCTTCTTAACTGAGTTGGCTATCTTTTCCTCACTTTGGGCCTTTGCTATTCTGACTTCCCTCCCTGCTTTCTTCTGCCTTAACTGGTACAGCTTTCTGTCCTGCTCCTTCTGTGTTTCCTGATACTTCCTGAATGCTATCTTTTTCTCCCTGACTTTCCCTGCCACCTCTTTTGAGAACCATAGTGGCTTTTTCTTTCATTTTGATTTGTTTATTTGCTTCACACAAATGCTTGTTGCCTCTGTGATGGCAGTTTTGATGTTTCCCCATTGTTGCTCCACCCCTCCTTCTAGCCTGTTTGCTAGTGCTTTTCTAAGGCACTCTCCCATCTTGCCAAAGTCAGCCCTCCTGAAGTCCAGTACCCTCACTTTTATATGGCTTGACTCTGTAGCAGAGTTTATCATGAGCCACACTGTTTGGTGGTCACTTGTTCTCAGATGGCTACCCACTTCTAGATCTGAGATCTTCTCACTGTCCCCATTTGAGAGTATGAGGTCTAAGACTGCTCCCTCATGAGTGGGTTCCAAAACTAGCTGTCTGAGGCATGCCACCTGTAGGGCATCGAGAATGGCCCTGCTCTTGGATGTGGCTGCAGCAAATGTGCTTCAGTTAACATCTGGCATATTCAGGTCTCCATCAACAATATCTCCCTTTCTCTGCCATCCTAAGATGCCTTCTATCATATCCTTGTCCATTTCCTCCCCTGACATGGGAGTCTGTAACAACCCTGTGAGGATTGTGGTGCCATTTCTAGTCTCTAAGGTGACCCACAGTGCCTCCTCTCCTCCCTGTTTACTCTTTTGTTCAGTTGCTTTTATCCCTTCCCTTACATAGAGAGCTACTTCTCCCCCTCTTCTCCACTCCCTGTCTCTCCTGTAGGTTGTGTACCCTGGTATGTTAACATCCCAGTCATGGTTCTCTGTGTACCATGTTTCATTGACTGCTACTATATCCAGGCATCCCTCTTCCATCAAGGCCACCAGTTCAGGGAGCTTGTTGCTCAGACTATGGGCATTGGTACTCATTACCCTCCATTCCCTGATGGCCTTACCCCTTTTTGTCCCATCCCTATCCTTATTGCCTTTGCACTTCTTTCATTTACCCCTGCCCTTCTCCCTATCGACATCTCTAACTTGGTGTTTACCTCACTTACTACCCTGACTTTTTTGGTGGGGGCTAGGATTTCCTTGCCCCTTTCCAATGCCTCTCCCCTTGGCTAGTTTAAATGCTTGCCAATGAAGCATTTAAACCTATCACCTAAGATCCTGGTTTCCATCCTGGACAGATGCAGACCATCATGCCAGTATAGTCCTGCATCACTCCAGGTGAACCCCCAGTCCCCAGTGAAGCCAAATCCCTGCACCAGTTTTTCAACCACAGATTGAATCCTGTGGTGTGAAGCACCCTAGCCTCACCTACGCCATAAACAGGCAGCACCTCCAAGAAGGTTACCATGTGTGCTATTTGTCTAAGGCCCCTCGCCAACTCCACAAACTCTTCTTGCACTGCTCTGATCCCTTTCTTAGCCAGGTCATTTGTCCTTATTTGGACAATGACATCCAGCTCCCTCTCTTATGCAGCTGCTCTGGCAATCCTGAAGATTCACTCCCTGTCCCTCCAAGCCATAGCGCCAGGCAGGCACCTTACCTCCCTCTCCCCTTCCTCCCCCAGTTCTACCTTCCTAATAATAGAGTCCCCCACCTCTGCCCCACTTGACATCTGCTCCTCCTTCCCTCCAACCGTATCCAAAACAATGTCTACATTGACTGTGCTCACTATCCATTCTATTGTTGCTGCCCTTGGAGTCTCTACTTATTTCAGAAGGTGCTACCTTGTTATCCAGTGTGTACTATATATTTATCTCTAAGTCTCTGTATATATGGTGTACATATTTTTGTCTTCAGTTTACCTAGAAACTCAGCTGTGTACTGCTTGTTGTATTTTTTGTATATGTCTATGTATATTGTCCTTGTTGTTATTCAGGTCCTCCTTTTAAATGAGCATGCTCAATGTAGTTTTTCCTGCCAATAAACTTGAACTAGTGTCTCTCCCTCCCTTTAATGTAAAAATCATGTCTGTGCTGACTCTGTTTATGCCCTTCATACATTTGAATGTTTCAATCATATCCCCTCTATCCCTCCTTTCCTCCAGGGACTACATGTTTAGCACCCTCAGTCTGTTCTCCTAGGGCTTTTCCTCCATTCCTGTGATCATCTTGGTTGCTCTGCATTGGACTCCCTCCAACATTTTGACATCTTTCTTTAATTAGGGACACCAGAACTGTACACAGTACTCCAGATCCACTCTGCTGGAGTGTACCCCAGTTCCCCCACTGCCAAAATGCAGCCTGACCCACATTCTTCTATGACCATGACCATTTTATCTCACCCATTGTATAAAGGAGAGCGCAACTGGGGGGATACCTGCTCCCCACTGCTGAAATACTGACCTTTTCTATTCCAACCTCACTCCTCACCATTGTCTCTGATGAAAATGACCTCTGCATTGCAAAGGTAGCAGAACTTACTCTCCTCACCAACCTGTGTCATCCTTGGGAATACTGGCCAATGTCCTCCTCATCTAGATAACAGGATCCAAAGGGGTTGGGCTACAGTAGGCTGGTCCCTATATACCTCTCATAGCTCCTCCCCTCTGGCCATAGACTTCTCCCACCTCTGAATATGTCTAACATCTACCTAAACCCTCCATTTGTATCCTCCCCCTTTCCTCCCCTCCCCTCCCCCTCCAGCTACCTGATCTGTTCTGGTGCAAAGGTATGTGGTCACAGAAAAAGGGTCACCTGCTGTAAGACTCCCTTTGCAGGCTGTCCATTGTCTTTATGCTCTCTTCCAGATTATAAATTTATTTATTTTTATATTTTTTATTTATGTCTTTGATAATCAGGTGAGTTGGCTGATCCATAAGGACCGATTTCAGCCATGACCCGGCCACAACAATGAGGCAGCAAGATGGAACATTAGTAGTCATACAAAAGTGCATATCCAAGCAGTAGTACAAATACAATGTAAGGACAGTGAAATAGTCTGGGTACAGAGAAGTAGAAACTGGGTAACAATATGTAGGTCTTGGTCTACAGAGCAAAAAAAAAAAGTATGTACAAAATACACAGAAAAGGCTTGTTTACAGAAGTTGAGTTGTAACTCATTAAACAGAGGTAATAAGAAACACTAAGCTATAATATAGCAATTTATCCTGTCATGAAGCCTGGTGTCAAGCATTCTGGGGAAGATTTTTAAAAGGGTTGAACATAGATGTAAATGCAGGCTGTACCTGCATTTGTGTCCATCAATTTATGTCCAGGCAGTTCTGTTGCTGTTTTCAGCAGTTACACTTGCATACTGTGTGACCCTGAGCAAGTCACTTAACTTCCTTGTGCTCCCAGGTCGCACCTGGAAGCAAGCCTCAGCTTAGTGTGCCTTTCCTGATTAAGCAATTTCTCATTTCCCCTTATGACGAAAAGTCACAATTTTTGGCAAAATATGGATACAGTTGTGAGTTGCATCTAATTTGGATGTAATTGCCTCTGTTTGTGGATGTGAAATGTGGACACTGTTAGGCCATCTAAGGCACCATCCATACTACACCGCTTAAATGCTGTAATGGTTCCAAACCGTTACAGACAGTAACTGTTACAGTGTATCCACACTGCCAGTGAACAGTCTCGGTAACAGTGTGGAACCGTGACAGCCCATCTGCATTGTGGGTGCCATGGGACCATTACAGATGGCACCCTATCCCACAATGCTGTGCGTTCTGCACTGAGGACAGCTGAGCAACACACTCATGCATCCACAGTACAACTGGTAATGTTACCGAGGCAGAATCGGTTTCGTAACCATTGTTGAAAACACCTCATATGTGGTTTCAACAATGGTTACGAAAATGCCTTCTGTAACGTTACAGGTGTCCCAGCTGGCTCTCCATGAGCCCTCAGGGTCGCGAGAGTGGGTAACCGAGCAGCCCTCCCCACAGCCCAATGGTGCCTACATTTACTCCAGACTGCAGCCAGCTGGCTCTCTGTGAGCCCTCAGGGTCGCGAGGGTGGGTAACTGAGCAGCCCTCCCCACAGCCCAAAGGCACCTATGTTTACTCCAGATTGCAGTCAGCTGGCTCTCCTTGAGCCCTCAGGATCACGAGGGTGGGTAACTAAGCAGCCTTCCCCACAGCCCAAAGGTGCCTACGTCTACTCCAGACTGCAGCCAGCTGGCTCTCCGTGAACCCTCAGGGTCATGAGGTCAGGTAACTGAGCAGCCCTCCCCACAGCCCAAAAGCGCCTACATTTACTCCAGGTACGGATCCCAGCGCTGTGCTCCAGCTAAGTGCAGACGGCTGAGAGCGGAGTTTGGCGCCATTTTCAAAGACTGCATATTTTCTGTCATCAAACAAATGCTGATTGTTTTTTTCCCTAAAAACTCTGTTTACTGCACTGGCTATATGCTTATTCAAGCTGAGCACCTTAATTCTGTTACAGCAATTAAGTTTGTTAAAGCCAAATTTGCAGCTTACAGATTTAAATTGTACTGTTTCCAGCTAAACCACAGCAGCCATATAAAGTAAAACTCTGCTTCAGCACTGGCTATATGCTCATTCAAGCTGAGCACCTTACATCTGTTATAGCGTTTTAGTTTGTTAAAGCCATATTTTCAGCTTGCAGCATTTAAATTGTACTGTTTCCAGCTAAATCACAGCAGCCAGTTACATTTTCAACCTACCTCCCTGTACCTCGCTGTGTTATCACGACCCCGCCCCCTCCTCCCTTCTCCCCCTTTGTTCCTGAGCCACTTCTATCCCATACCTGAACTTAATATTCTTTGTCTCTCCTATTTCCCAACAGACTGCAGCCAGCCGGCTCTCTGTGAGCCCTCAGGGTCGCAAGGGCAGGTAACCGAGCAGCCCTCCCCAAAGCCCAAAGGCGGATACGTTTACTCCAGGTACGGATCCCAGTGCTGCGCTCCAGCTATGTGCAGATGGCCGAGAGTGGACCCCGCCGATGCTGTGCATCGGCTGCCCCACTGCCCCCATCTCCACCCTTGGTCATCCTCACTATTTATAACTACTGACACCTGACAGATTTTAACCTATCAGGCAAGTTTTCCACATGCAGCTTATCAGTTCTGGCCTCAAGTGGCCGCTATACACAAAAACCCAACTCTGTCATTGGTACCCCCATCACTACTATATCCAACTCCCTCTAGTGGCATCTACTTCTTACAACAACCTTCCTTCCTACTATCTTTCTCACTTGGTTCCACACTTGTTTCGTGGTGCCAAAATGCTGTTGTGGTTACTATACTGCCTGCTCCTTCCTACAATCTTCCTCTCACCCTCATCTCACCCTATCCATCACTCTCCTCACTGTGGCCACTCTCCCCTCTCCATAGAACCCTCCACCCCCCCTCAGGTACCATCCCCTTCCACCCCCTCTTGCCCTACCCCAATGCTAACCATTCTCTTCTCCCTTCCTCCTCTCTCCTCTACATCCCTCCCCCCAATCCACACTTTTCAACCTCTCCCCTTCACCCATCCATCACTACTCCAATCTCACCTCCTAAACCTGGAAGCTATATACCGATGCATACACCTCCACATGCTTCCCTCTAAGCGTTGTTCCAGCACGTCCAAACTTACCCCACTACTCACATACTCTGTTCTCCTCTTATTCCTGGTGGGTGACATACATCCCAACCCTGGCCCTTTTGAGTCCAGGAACACCTCAACTGGACTGCCTCCAAGCCCATCCCCAAATTCACTCCCCAAGGGTCTCTGCATATTTCACCTCAGAGCCAGGAACCTCCTTCCTAAAATGGATGCCCTAACTCTGTGGGTCACCCAATACCACCCAGACTTACTCTGCATCAAGTAATCTTGGCTATCTGCCAATATCCCAAACTCCTCTCTCAACATCCCAGACTACAATTTATTCCATCAGGACCGAGGCAAATGACGTGGGTGTGTGGCACTGTACGTTAGGCAAGCCCTCTCGTGCTCCATCATATTTACTGAATCTTGCCCTTCGTCCCATGAATCAATAGTGGCACATCTATCCTTCCCCTCCTCCTCTTCCCCCCTCTACATTGGGGCCCTATATGCCACCCCTAAGGTCTCACCCGACTTCATTATCAAGGCCATAACTTCCATCCACTCCAAACGTCCAATGGGAACTTATGTTTAGGGATTTTAACTCGACTGGCTCTCCCCCTCCGCAAAACCCACCACCCTAAAAATCGAAGCCCTAAATCTATCCCCACTAATCCAAGAACCTACTCGCCTAAATTATCAGTCCCAAAACCACACTCTCCTGGACTGGGTCTTATCTTCCCATCCCCACCATATCTCTGCCTCAGGCATATACTCCAATGCCATCAGTGGCCAGTGCATCACCTATTGTGTCCGCAAAATCCACTCACCACTCTCCCAGCCCAAATTTGTCTGGTCTCAACCCTTTCACCACCTAAATGTTGCTGCCTTGCTACATGACTTTGCAAACACAGACTGGTTGCCAGTACTCTCCCTGTCTGATGTCGACCTGGCACTATCTCAGTTCTGTGGTATCTTCCTGAGCATCTGGGACACACACGCACCCCTAAGAAAAACTAGGGTAAAACGCCACCACCACTTCTGGATCACAGCCAACCTCATCACCTTGTGTCGCTCCAGGGACAAAGCTTGGAGACTCTACAAATCCTCCCAAACAGCTCATGATCTCCACACTTACAAACACCTCAGGAATAATTGTACCAAAGCCATCCGGCAATCTAAATCTTCCTACTTTAAAGCTCAATTCACTCAAACTAGTAATCCAATGCCTCCTTCTGGAAGCTGATCAACTCCCTTCTTGACCCCCCTCGAAACAGGCATTGTCCATCCCTCAAATTAGATGGCACTACAGTCTGGATCCCCACCGTGGCAGATCTCTTCAACAATTTCTTTGTCTCCTGTGCCATCCCCGACTCCCCCTCCCACTCTCGACTGAACCTTCCTACACAGCCGCTGGCTTCGCCTTCCTCCCACCACACCCTTGTAGTATACCACACCCTCTCCTCCCTCAACTCTTCCAAATCAAGCCCAGATGGTATACACCCTAAATGCTCCGCATCACAGCAACAGCTATTGCTGCCCCCCATCTCACATGCTGAACCTCTCTCTATCCACTGCCACTGTACCTCTAGCCTGGAAATCTGCCAAAGTCATCCCCCTGCACAAAGGTGGTGACCCCACCCAACCGGGAAACTATAGGCCCATATCACTCCTCCCCTTCCTGGCCAAAGTCCAGGAATCCCTTATACAGTCCAGACTGTCTGACCTCAACACAGCAAACAACCTACTCTCTCCAGCCCAGTCCAGTTTCTGAAAACACCACTCCACCATAACCACCATCCTAAGGATAACTGACTCCATACTCTCAGCCATGGATAATAGTCAAATCACAGCCGCCATATTTATAGACCTGGCCAAAGCACTTGAATCAGTATCACACCTGCTACTACTCTGTAAACTATGCAGTTTTGGCATCTGCCCCCCAGCAATCGCCTGGTTCCACTCATACCTCCACAACAGGCAACAATCAGTTCAAATTGACGACACCCTCTCCTCTCCTCTACCACATCTGTGCTCCCCAAGGATCTATTCTGGGCCCCATCCTTTTCTCTCTCTTCATAAATGACCTTCCCTCCACCTGCCTCTCCTCCAACATCCATCTGTGTGCAGATGACATGGTCATTTTTGCCTCGGGCACCTCCCATGACAGTGTCCTCCCTATTCTGCAAAGTGACTTTAACAGAGTCCAATCCTGGCTCCTCAAGAACTGACTCACTCTTAATGCTAAAAAGATGGTCTCCATGGTTTTTGGGTCCAGACAGAAGCTGGCAACCCTCCCAGGCCCCCCAGTGCTCTCCACCTTGGACGGCTCACCACTGGAGCAAGTTTCAGCCTTCAAACACCTGGGTGTATGGCTGGACTGTCACCTCAACTTCTCCACTCACGTCAAGGCAATCTGAACTAAACTCCGACCAAAACTCGCAATCCTCTACCACCACAAATCCTGCTTACCGATCCCCAGCCAATGAGAGCTTGTATGCAAAACAATCTTGCCAGTTATAGACTATGCAGACATAGACTATGGTACTGCCCCCACATCCTCCCTCATCAGACTTGAAATCCTGCTCAGCGCCTTCTGCCATTTTGCCACTGCCTCCCCCCCTCACTCACCATTGCCTGCTCTATGCCTCACTCTCAATTGCCCCACTCTTCCACAGGTGTGCCATCCACTGTATCTCCCTCTTAGCAAAATTCTGGTTTGGTCTCCTCCCCTCATAACTTGCATTTCTACTCAACCAACCCCCCAAACTACTCTCTTCACCACAGGGACCCTTGTATTTTCCACCTCCCCTGTCCTCTCACCCTCTACGGACAACTTGCCTTCTTGTACCATCTCCTCATTCTCTGGAACTCTTTGCCCTCTGACCTTTGCAAGGCCTCTTCTTGTTCAGCTTTTACCCAGCTCCTCAGGCTTCTACCTAACTCGCATTGTCCTACGTGCTCAAATGGTCTAAATGCGCTACAGCGGCACCACTCTGCCCTTTCCAACTCACCAATGACACCACCCCTAGTAGACCTGTCCTCATCTCTCTCTCACACTCCTAATTGACCAAATGTTACATCTTCGATAAGTGTACTGTACTGTATAATTTAAAGATTGTGATTACTGCCTGTACTTCCTGTTACTCTTGATACTCCCTGTACAAACTGTACCCAGTTTGCACCTGGAAATGAGTCTCAGCTCAGCATGCCTTTCCCGGTCATCAAATTTTAAATAAATAAATTAAAAAAGGGGTAAACGCAAACTGTTGTGGTAATGGTTTGGACCCTCTGTAACGTTACAGAGGGGTTTCAGGGTGTAGTGTGGACAGGTCCTTATAGATGGCTTAAGAGATTTGGATGCTTTTCTGCTTTGAAAGTAGCAGCAGACACAGCTTGAGCAGATCCTTTTGAAACTCCTGTCATCTATCTTTATGACCATGCTATCTTTGTTGTCTTTATACCCATCTGATTCTGTGTACCAGTGATTTTATTCATCATGGATCCCCGAGGGTAATTCATACTGTAAGCAAGGGAGTTACAGGGTGATCATGTGACATATCCTGCATAGTTAAAAAAGCATTTTCTCCATTTATCTTCTCTCTTTTCTTGCCTGCAGGCACCAAATGCTGGAACTGCCAATGCCAATATAATTATTTTGTATATTTTGCTCATTCTTAATGGGAAGAATGTAAGGTATGAATTTCTTAATAATATATGAACTGGCAATTATTGCAGTAATACATGTTTCAGATTATAAACCATGGGACGGTTTTGCAGGATGCAAGTTCTGATAGTAAGACAACTAACTTCACTTTAAGGTGTTTGCATGTTTTTCTCACCTGTCTTAGGAGTGTGCATACAGTACATTAGAAGCTGGTATAATTGATCAATTATGATTTTACCTCCTTTGGATATTTAGGCAGAGTTAGGTCTTGCTGGCCTTACCCCCTGATAAAGCTCCTTTATGAGTGAAGTGCTGGGACATTAGGACCATGTTCAGAAGCTATCATTTGTACTGGGACTGTACACTACTTATTTTGAGCACTGGTTTTGGGATTGCATGGTAAAAGTGTAACAAGCTGAAACTTCTTTTTTGTTGACTGCTGAATAAAACAATGTTGTCTGCATCTTTACAGCCTCAGATTGTTATTTGCTTTTCTGAGTGCAGACATTTTTGCTTTGCATTCATGTTTTTGATGGACTGGCTGCTCAATCACCTGCACCATCCTGTCCTTCATACTGTGACCTACAACTCCTGGAACTCTTCCATCTCCTCCAGCATGCCACAACTAACAGGTGAGGGAAGTTTATTTAAAAGCCACAGTGTATCACACTGGAAACTGGAGAGCCAATATATAGGTGGATGAAACCGTACAAAAACCTAGCTCTTCTTTATACTCCTAATATTGCAGATTTGATTTAACATCAGCTCGTCAGTACCTGAACCAGCAATTATCATCACTTGATATCTGAACAAAAATATATAGAACTGCACCAATAGCAGAGATAACAACACATACAATTTAAAAACAACTTCTTAACATATACCTTCCTATCAGAGATACTGATTTACTCCTATATAGGCAGGTAACACCCCCCCCCTTCTCTTATAGAAATTACATATCATACATTTACAAACAAACTATTGTAACCAACTTGGAAGATGTATTTAAATATTATAGTTTTTTTTTTAACATGAAAACCTGCTTACCTGTATTTCTACAAAGATGGCTCCATTCACAACAATCTGCAAATGTTTCAAACTCTTCCCTGAGTGGAGGTGCCCAGCCAATATTGTTCACTGATGTACTCAGAAACTATCCCCCCTCCCCCAATTGCAGTTCCACCTTATGGTATACTTATCTGTTACATTACACTTGAGAGACCAAAGAAGCCCTGAGTTTGAAAAATGCCATTAAGATGTGTATTCATGACTCTGCCTTTACTGGCATGTGCTCTTGGCCTGGTTTTGTAAGTAGGGTTACCACCTTTTAGGAAGCCCAAAGTGGGACATTTCTTACTGAACCATGATTTTTTGTAGGACAATATGTAACCTCAACCAATACATCAGACTTGTTTTCTCTAAATAATCAGAATTAAGACTATGTGTTGTAGTTTTTTAGTTGCTTTTAGTGTTTCTTATCATTTTAAGGTCTTTTAGGTAAGGTATTATAGTTTTTTGCAACATTTAGAAGAAAGTCAGAAAATATTTTTGCTACTATAATGTCAGGACATTTAGTATTTTTCATGTTTTTTTTCTCAGGACACAGCTACCCAAATCAGGACAAGTCCTGCGAAAATCAGAACAGGTGGTAACCCTATTTGTAAGTACTGACAAACCATGTTGTGCCTCACAGACTGTTACTTTCAATACGACTGAGCCCTAGCAAACTGGTGTTGCCTTAGAAGTCGTAAACTCTGTTTACAAGGCAGAAAACCTAGTTTGGACAACAAAAAACACTTTTGCATAAATGCTCCTATGGTAAACATTACAAACTATTCATTTTTTTAAATGAGGCTTAACATTTTAAAAAATTGATCTTACAAATGTGTAATTTTGAAAACAGATGCAATTTTCATTTATTTTGTACAAACAAAAAATCTAAATTCCACACTTTTTACAAAACATGTTTAAAAATGCACGATTTGAACAGAATGTACCATAACTGAATTGTTATAATGCTCATGAAATGTCATGAAAATTGTATAAATTCAAAAACTGTACTTTTGCACAGTTTCACAAGTGTAATTTAAATTTCATCTAGCACTTCTCTATTCCTAGCCATCACTGAGAAGCAACCCATGTTTCAAAGACACAATAAAAAAGGATCCAAACATCAGCCTCCTGCACAGCTTCTCAACATGTGCATAAGCTGAATGACTGTTACCAGTCCACAAACCAAGCAAGATATTTGTAGGAATCAACCACTTCTAAACGTTCTCCCTTAACAGTGGTTCACTGCAAATGAAAACCGCTACAGTTGAGAGGACTAATCCTTTATTCCTAAATACAGTAGCATTCCCTTTGTCTTTTTGGAATTTAACAGCAATTTATTATTAAAGGGGAACTATCAGCACCAAGGACCCCATACTTTAAGTATGGAACTGGTCCCAATGTGCAGTTTGTGAGCAAACATTGTGATTTACTTACTGTTTACTATAATATGATGATGATAACCATTTTTGCAACAGGATTGAACTATTAGGACTTTGCAGCCCTGTTTATAAAGTTGTCCTGCTTGGATACAAAGTTTCTTATATACAGTACAAAGGTGGAATACAAGAGGTTACAGACTGACATTGTAATATATATGCTAGATACACAGTTTCTTATATACAAAGGATGGATACATGTAAGCATTAATCACCAACAGAGGAGGGCTCTACCATGGATTAATGCCCTGCTGGAGGTGGGGGTTGGCACACGAGGCTGAAGGCCGAGTGTTTCTAATCACCTAGCGGGCATTAATCCACGGTAGAGGCTGACACTGGAGGTGATTAATGCGCTTGTAACATGGCAAGTGCGAGAGGAATATTGTGCGGCCACTATTCGTGATCACAATACACAACCATTATGTGACAGAAGTATTGCTGTATGGTAAAATATCTACTGCTTCTTTCTGTCCGATACAGTGAGATGATGTGAGACCATGTGCGTTCCCGCCTGCCGATAGACATTTATTTACATAGTGTCCGGTATTTTAGAGTTACGAGCAGGAGTCTAGTGCTATCTGTCAGAGACAAAGTGCGCCACAAATGGCTGATTCGTACCAACCATTTCAATGCCTGCTGCCTCACCGTGAAATCCCGATTGTGTTCAGCACCGGCCCACTGTGGGTGAGTTCTTTCGCTGACTACAGTGACAGTAGAAAACATTGATATAGTCAGGTATAGTTGTCTCCAGTGGCTAACTCTCCAAATTTTTCAACAGTTCTAAGTCAGATACAGAGATAGACGTAGGGACAACAGGGATGTTTTCAGTTACTCTGCTTGCCATGCAGCGTTTGGTGTAGTCTTTGTATCTCGATACTCATTCGGTGTTTGCCTATCTGATGTTCTCGTTGTCTTTGCTGCACTGTATTGCTGTACACCATCCCCTGGGGCACACACACTGTGACAGAGACAGAGACATCACAGCTCCTAGTACTTCTTTCTGACTCACTTTTCATTTTGCTTGATCCCGATGCTGAATGGGCTCTGCGGTACCATTGTATCTCTCAGCTGCTACTTGTCGTCTCAGTGCTGCACCGTGTGTCTGCTTCTGGTAGGGCGCCAGCAGGCTCTACACTGGGTTAATCACCGCTCGTTTAACATCACATGATGTGATTATGTCAATCCCCTTCCTGGATTTGACCATCATTTACTGTGCCATGTTACAATGAGATACAAAGTTCCTTATACATGAAGGGGGGATCATTTTCTTTTTCATTAAATCTTTATTAGACTTTCAAGTATACAAACAACATAAAGCAGGTGTACTTAGAAGAAACATGTACATTTGGGAAGTAAGGCAAAACAGAGAAAACAAGAAAGGAAAAAAAAACCCTCCATCCCCCCCACTAACCCCTTCCCTCCCCCCACCCCCCTGTTCCCCCACTCGTCCGAAGCCAGGCTACTCAGTATCAAACCTTGGTGCAACTATAAAGCTTTGATTTTATTAAAGTTGTGGCAATTGCTAAGAGTTAAGCACAAGGAAAGGGGCTCAAATATCATTGAATTTACTTAATTTGTTTCGTAAGCTGAAAATCATCTTCTCATAACTCCGTCAACCACTCACAGTATGATAATGTTTCGTTATCCTTCCAATGCCTTATTACTAACTTTTTAACTGTCATGGCTATAAGGGCGATGTGATATTTTCATGTCTTTATGGAAATTTCAGAGTAGTTCCCAAGCAGGCAAGTACCGATCGAGAACAACTCATCTAGACCTAACAGGGGGTCTGCCTGCACCCTAATCCGCTCCCAGAGGGGGGCTACTTTGGGGCAGTACCAGAAAATATGTACTAAATTACTATCACCTTGGCCACACCGCTGACAGTTAGCGGGCTGTCTACTGTCAAACCTGGCAATCTTCTGGGGAGTGTAATACAGATTGTGTAAGATACGGAACTTGATGAGTCGGAGTCTGTCCTGAGTGATATAGTGGTGACATCCCCACCAGAGTGTCTCCCATTTGATGGGTATCCCTGGTAAGAGAGTTTCCCAAAAGGTCTTAGGTCCGAAGGGACCAGGGTGTAAATTGTTGTACAAGGTTTAGAATATTTTGGAGACCGCATGAGGAAGGCCTACAAATTGTACCATTTCAGACCAGAAGGGGGATACATCAGGTGACGGGAGATGGGTTCCATAAGTTCTTACCAAGATATGTCGTAATTGAAATAATTTGAATATGTTGGAGGTGGGCAAGCCTTATTTTCCTAAAATATCCATGGAGGAGGCCCATTTCTGTTCTGTCCCTGCCCAAAAGTAACTGAGTTTGACCTCCCGAAATTGTGGGATCCAGGCGGGGGAGAGAGTTTTCCCTTCTAGTCTAATGTTCAGGTTCCCCATGAGAGGTTGCTCCAGGTCTTCACGATGATTATATTTGAAAATCAAGCAGAGTTGGGCGTGTACCTTCACTGATGCGGTGATGGGTGATCCGAGCCAAGACTTAGGAAGACTCTTAGGAAGGACAAACATCAAAGCTGTCGGAGAAAGGTTATGCCTATGGATTTGGGTTAACTCTATTTGGACCCAGAGGGGTGTATACTTATCAGGGTGGCCAGAATTAGGGGGGGAGAGCCATCTTAGGTACTTACTTAGATGGCAGCCCCAGTAATAGAGACGACTGGACGGAGACCCTCAAGCCTCCTTTAAGCTTAGGGGCAGCAAGCTTATGAAAAGCCAGCCTGTGCCCTTTACCAGCCCAGATAAAGTTGGCGAAGATGTTGTGGACTCTTTTAAACCATGAGTGGGGTAACCAAATGTTAAGGAGGCTGAGGGGATAAAGCAGCCACGGGAAGATGTTCATTTTAATGAGGCTAATCCTGCCCCAGATCGTAAGTGGAAGAAGGGACCATCTGTTCGGGTCTTGAACGATGATGTTTAATAAGGAATCCAGATTAAGTTTGCACGTGTGGGAGGTATTTCTTGATAATGTGATGCCTAAGTACTTCACTGTTTTCCTATCCCAGGAAAGGCCTAAGGCCTCGACCTCATTCCTCATCACACTATGGTTGAGGGGAAAAACTACCATTTTCTCAACGTTAAGTTTATAGTTTGATAATAAACTAAATTCTCTGATGACCTCAAGTAGGTTTGGGATAGATTTTCTGGGGTATGAGGTGCAGAGGAGTAGGTCATCAGTGTAGGCCAATACCTTTATTTCTGTGTCCTTTACTGGTATTCCTTGGATCCTGGGATCAGCCACAAGTCTGCGGATAAGGGGTTTGAGATAAATGTTGAAGAGTAGTGGGGATAGGGGACATCCTTGCCTCATTCCAGAGAGAACGGGGAGCCTATCAGAGTAGCACCCATTGCAGAAGACTCTGGCTGTCGGGACAGTGTAAAGGGCCTGAATCCAGTTCTGAAATTCCTGGGGAAAGCCGAAGGTGTTCAATGCCCGGAAGAGGAAATTCCAGTCGACTCTATCGAAAGCCTTCTCAGTGTCCAGAGAGACCAAAGCCGCAGGGAACCCGGCATCTCTGGACGCCAATAAGGCATGGTCCAGTGTTCTGATGTGATCACTGCCCAGTCTGCTCGCCATGAAGCCGACCTGCTCCATTCCAATGAGACTTGGGATCACGGCGCTCAGTCGGTTTGATAGCAGCTTGCTGAGAATCTTGATATCCTGATTGAGTAGCGAGATCGGCCTGTAACTTGCTACATTTTCAGGGGTTTTACCTGGTTTTAAAATGAGAAGATTATGGCTTCGAAAAGTGATATGTCCGTGCTTTTCCCATCTAGGATCTGCTGAAAAACGGGAAGAAGCAATGGAACGAGGGTCTTTGCAAACACTTTATAGAAGTTCGGGGAGAACCCATCGGGCCCAGGAGATTTGTCATTGGGGAGACTGTCAATCACGCCCAGTAATTCTGCCTCCGTTAAGGGAGCACATAATGCGGCACACTGGTCAGCTCTGAGTGTGGGGAGGTGCAACCCCCTTAAGTAACAATCCAGCTCTGTGTTTGGGGGGGGGATTTGTCATCGGTAAGTATAGGGATTTGAAAAATTTTGGAATTGAGGTAATTTTGGGGTCCACCAGCAGGAGACCATCGTGTGCCCGAATTGTGGGGGTATATCTAGTGGATTCCTGCTGCTTGACATGGGCAGCAAGGAGATGGCCCACTTTTTCACCCTGATCGGCGTATGTCGCTTTCGTTTTGAGAATCATATATTCGGCTTTCTCTCTGAGATGTTCCATGTAAGTGTTTTTAAGTTTAGCCAAATCTAATAAGGTCTGTTCCGAGGTGTGAGGGGAAAGATTTTTTTTGATATCCCTAATCTGTCTGAGAAGTTGAACTAGCTCTTGCTCTCTCAGTTTCTTTCTTCTTGAGGCCACCCCAATGAAAAGGCCCCTTAGGTAAGCGTTAAGGGCCCCCCATTCAATATCAGGTTTGCCCGTGGAGTTTAAGTTAGGTAAAGTATATTGAGCAATATGGTTATTGATATATTTCACTATTTCTGGGTCTTTTAAGAGTTGGTTGTTGAGCTTCCAGCGACCGTTCTTATTGGGGATATCCGATAGGGAAAGATGGCATGAGACCAGTGAATGGTCAGAGGGCGGGCCAGGATGTATGGCGGAATCAACAATTCCAAGGACCAGACGATGCGAGATCAGTATATAGTCGATCCTGGAGAATGTCTTGTGAATGGGAGAGGTGAATGTGAAGCCCCTCTCAGAGGGGTGCAATAATCGCCACACATCATGTAATCCGACCTTGTCCCAGAGGTCTCGAAGAGCTCTTTGAGCTGGTGATAAGCCTTTGGGCCTGCGTCCTGTGTGGTCTATATAAGGATCAGCGACCACGTTGAGGTCCCCTCCCAGGATCATCGGTGTGTTAACGAAGGGGATTAATTTATTTGTAAGATCTACAAAAAACTCCGGAGAATTGGAGTTAGGACCATATATACTTCCCAGTAAAATTTCCATATTGAAAACTCTTCCTTGGACCAGGATGTATCTCCCATGGGTGTCTTTTATAACCTTATTTGAGACAAAGGGAACATTTCTACCTATCAGTATCATGCCACCACAGCTCTGTTTTGTGCCTTGAGCAGAGAATACCTGACCTACCTGTTGCTTCTTCATGTTTAATTCTTCCGTGGTCAAAAGATGAGACTCCTGAATGAACGAGACATCAGATCTCAGGAGTCTGAGATGCTTACAAACCTGGTACTGTTTAACTTTCTGCCTGACACCCTTAACATTCCATGAAAAGAAATTCAAACTACCCATCTTTGTTCAGGGTTGTGTATACGGGAAGATATAGGCCATGCTACAGAGGGAAAATCTTGCCATCCCTTTGTTGGATTTGTCTAAAAGGGCCTGGTCTGGACAAGCCCCTCCCTTCCCCTCCACCTCCCCACAGTTCCCCAGTGAAAGAGTGAAACTTATGTACAATAACACCAGAGGTACAACCCAGCCCTCCCCCTTCCCATCATAGCAATAGACAGTGAACAACAAATCCTCTAGCTATCCCTTCCCATCCCCCAGCCCCCCAAACCCAATCTGCAACCCCAATATCTGAAATATTTGGTTATGTACTATAGCAACTGACTATGGGGGTTGCGGCAAACACTAACCACATAACTAGAAGTATCCAGAATAAAGTCCCAACAACTAACGCTATTAACTGTAATAAGAACAGCGCTCATCAGAAAGAACCACAGTACGAGCTATCAGATAATTGGACCAATCTGAAAAAAGATAACTTGGTCCAAATTAACTGGTGAACAATGCGAATGTCTTCAACCTAAAGTAGCAAACATGGTTGTCACCAGACTTCTCAACTATAATCAAAAACATGAGAGTTAGAATGTCAACAGCAGAATAACAATCCCAGCAGTGACGATAGGACTGGTCACTGAGAAATATGCGAAGAATGGTGAACAGTCTGCCGGGCTCAGGAAACAGTGAGAGAGGTCAATCCAGTTGATATGGTAAATGGCTTCAGTAGTGCAGCAGAGCCAGGACACCCACATGAATGAGACACACTCAGCTAGGATCCGTGCATGCTCAGCAAGTTATAGCCTCGGGGGGGCTGGGGAGAGCTTGTTTTGATTTATAAGTAGTGCATTAGGACAGTAGGCTTTAGGAACTCCCCATATTAAACTGAGGGTCACAGCAGACGAGGTCATTCATGGGAGGAGCCAAAGGGGTGAACAGAGCATCACTGGACCCTCTTGCACCTCAAACCAGGGACACTGTTAGCGTGAAACCGATCAGTTCTGCCGCTGATGTGGGGTGTCACAAGCGAGTACATATTAGCAGACGACGGCCACATAGCTCACCGAAGACAAGGCAACAGAATGACAAACAGCTCCAAGGAAACAGATGCCTTCAAGAAGAGATCACTGGGAAAGGGGCCATGTAGTGGGGTATTCACGGGGTTGAAGATTCCGGAGATATTGCTGATGTGCCATGGATAGGCGTTTAGAAAGGTAGAATGGGGAGTAGGCACTGAAACTGCTCACGCTGAACATGAGGAACCAGCTGGGTGGGAACTCGGGGAATGAGATACCATTGCAGGAGCACAAATAAAGCAGTCCAAAAATTGAGTCGACTCTGACGGCTTGAGAGCAGGTCACTCGCAGCTGCCTAACCTTCAGGTACCTTTAAATAACTCAGGGAAGGCGTTGGCAAGAGCCTTTGCAGCAGCGTCTGGATCTTCGAATGCCACCCAGGTTCCCGATATCATAACCCCTAGCTTGGCAGGGTAAGACATGCAAAACTTTATGCTTGCGGCAACTAGCTTGGAGACCAAGGGATGGAACTGGGTTCTCCGCTGCCTTACAGACGCCGGTAGGTCTTGTGCCAGTCTGATACTTGCATCTTCCCAACGCACCTCCTTTAGATCTTTGATTTTGACAAACAGGTGCTGATGCTTGAGGTAATTCAAGAATTTGAAGATCAGCAGGTGGGGGGCCTCTGGGTGGTGGCTTGGAACAAAGGGCCCGAAGCGCCCGTTCGATGGTATAGGTGGTGCCATAGGGGAAGGCCCGGCTATCTTTTCGATCAGCTTTTGAACAAAGGTTATCACATTGGCTCCTTCAGCTCCAACCGGGAGACCTATAAGGACCGCATTGTTCCTGCGACTGCGGCCCTCAAGGTCTTCTATCTTCATCTCCATTTTGGCGAGTTTCTGATGGATAGAAGCCATCTCGGGCTCCATTTAATCGGCACGCCTCTCCACCGACTTGATTCTTGCATCCTCATCTGAAGATCTCTGCTGCAGGTCCTCCACGGCGCCGGTAAGTGATTTAAGCTCTGAGGTTAACTCTGCCATGCTTTCTTTAAAAGGGGAAAACTCAAGGAGAAAGCGCTGTAATGTGAGGGGTTGCTGGTCCGCGTCGGAGGCCGCTAATGTCTGCTCGTCTTCACTCCCTGAGGCCCTGGCTTTCTTCGGGGCCTTTTCAGGTGAGACTGGCGGTGTATGTCTTGAGGCATTTTTCCTGGATTGCATCTCTTCTGAGCTAAATGAGCTGCACAGGTTAGACTCGAACCTCTCCAGAAGGTAATGAGCTTCAATCTGCTCATCGGTTGTCGGGTTAATCGCAGAAATGTTGACTTAAATGGGTCGGAAAGCTGGAGATGCGGTGAAAGGCAGTTATCTGGAGGACTGCATCACGTGACTCCAAGGGGGATCATTTAACCTACTGACATGCAACACTGCAGCTGATGTATGTGACATTACTGTACCATCAGTAACAGGTGTAGGTATTGAGTAAGTGTTTGTTTAACAAGGTTTTAAATGCTATCTCAGTAGGTGTCTTAATGATCTCTGGGGTAGCTTGTTCAATTTGTTTGCAGCTCACCAGTATGAATTCATTTCCCCATATGAATTAGATATTTTAGGTAAGAGAACTCCTCTGTTTTTTACCTCCCTTAGAGTGTGTGCTTATGTACTGGCAACATCCTTTTTGTTTTCAGATAGTATAGTGCAATCCCTGTAAAGTTTGTAAGTGGTAAGTGCCCTTGCTTTTTCCCATCTGAGTTCTAGTGAGTCACATTGTACGTCTGTATATACTGAGTAGTGATGTCTGTTGTATTTACAGCTTAGTACAAATCTTGCTAACCTGTTGTATGTTCTATCAAGCCTTTTCAGTGTGGAGTTGGCAGCATGCTGATATGCTAGGTTACCATATTTGAGTACGGGTAATAAGAGTTGCATTGCTATTGTTTTCCTTGTGTCTTTGGGAATGAAGTAAGCCTTCCTTCTTAGTACTCCAGATGTTTGTTTGTTTTTATGAAGGTCTTTTTATGTGTGTGTTAAATTTTAGCGTGTTGTCTATCATAACCCCAAGATATTTGTATTCCTTCACATTTATTAATGCTTGCCCATCTAGCGACTTAATGTTTAGGGTCATGTTTGGTTTATTTCTCACCTTGTGGTTATGGAATAGCATTGTCTGGGTCTTTGTGGCACTTAGGACCACGTTTGAGTTAGTGCACCATTCCTGTAAGCTATTAAAGTCTAATTGTAGGGTGAGCGCCAGGTCATTAAAGGAGGCTACTTTACCTATTAAGACAGTATCATCTGCGTAGAACTTTATGTCTGCATTATTGATGTGGGTTGGCAGATTGTTTATGTAGATTTAGAATAACAGGGGACCTGGAATAGATCCCTGTGGTACCCCTCTGTGCAAAGGTAGTGGAACTGAGATATACTGGTAGTAGTAAGGTAGTAGAAATGAATTATAGCAGATTGTATCAGACTCATTTAGTTTACTTCAAGGCTGACATCTTCCATTACTACAGATAACAGAATCCCCTGCAGCTAACATTAGAGCAGTAGGCAGCAGTGAAAGATTCAGTAGCTGTAGTGCATGTTAGAGTTTATATAAGTTCTGATTTTTCTTCTTCTTTTTTTTTTTTATGGCTGCATGGATGGAGCCCTGCAGACATTTTGCTAGGAGTTAAAAAAAGGGACTGTGGAAGCACCTGACCAGAGTTGGTCACTGTGTGCTTCGACAGTGCTGTGGGAGAATGTCCACAGTGCTGTAATTATTGATGGTGCAGTGGCTGTCCACCACCCCTCCCCTCCACAGCCACACAACCCCCTTTCCTCCCCTCCAGTAGGGACACTATTTGTTTGCAGGCCAAACAGGAACAGTTTCCCATGCCCTAGATGACCACCGTACCAGAGATCACTGGGTCATGTCATTTAGTTTAAATACATTATGGATCTGCTTAAAGAGCTCGTAGCATTTAAAAACACTTTCATGATATACATTGATTTTATCTTGCCTTATGAACCAATTATTTCCAAAGGCTTTCAGTTCGATCCATGCCTCCTGAGTGTCTGACATCACTGCCTCTCTGCCACTGGCATACTATGCTGTGTAGTCAGGGGGCCGGATATTCAGAAATGCACCAAAGCCCAGCACAAGTCTGGCACAGCACAAATACGATGTGCACTGCTGCAACAGGAGTGATATTCAGAGACTATGCATGTCACAGTGCACCAGTGCAACCTGGCTGAATATGGCACAACTGGGAATGCACCATGGTGCAAGAAGAGATGTGCCTTGGAGCAAGTAGAGGTGTGCCATGGCACACACACACACACACACACACACACAGGTGCGCCACAGCAGCTGAGTGATGGGGGGCATGGCACAGAGAAGTGATCCAGGGACAGAACCAGGGAGGCACAGTGACAGGCCACAGGAAGCCACAACCAGCTGGGCACAGCAGAGTGCAAACAGGCACCCAAACCCCCGTCCCGATTACAACAGTGGCACTGAAGGTAGGCAACAGGAGGTACCAATGGCCAACAGAGGGCCACCAAGGGGACTCCCCCACAGGCTGCATGCCGTGCCACCACAACACAGCTAGACCACAGCAGGACACACCCAGGACCACACAGCCAAGCACACACACCCACAACATGCCCCTGACAGCCCTCCCATGGGCACCCCCATGACACATCCACTGACCAAGGGGAGGGACACCACCACAGTGGGACACACCACAGCACACAGCAGGGAACCACAGAAGCACAACATGCACTATGACACATGCACACCACACAGACAGGTACTGGGTCACTGCAGCATGGCACTGCACGCCACCTGCAAAGCAGACACTGACACAGGCAGGTAAGTCAAAATAATGTAATAGAGAAATAAGAACAGCAAACTATGTTCAGAACAATGGGGGGTGGAAAGGGTAGGAATGTGAGGGATGGGGACAGGGAGCAGGAACTGTACTGTGGGAAGGGTTACAGTAGGGGGAGGTACAGCAGGAGAAACAGGGGAAGGTAGGATGCACACTAATGGCGGCCATGCCGTGCCACCCCTTGTCATCCATGTCATCCACCTGTCATCATCCGCCAGTGGATCTGGAGCACTGCCTCCATAGTGGTTGATGAAATGAGAATGAGCTGCCGAAAGAGCCTGCAGTACAGGGGCATCCTCCACTGCCCCCGGACACATAGGAGAAGGGACAGGACAAGCGACCAGTGCAGTGTCCCAAGGAACCATGCCCATCCACTGCATGCATTGGACAGCGGGATCACACATCCCTAGAGGGCCTGAATAGGCCACCCACAGGGGGATGGGCCAATGACTGCCAGCAACACAGTACACCAAAACAGAGCACAATGGTGGTCCCTGCTGCACAGTAGCCACCCAACTGCACAATGTCAGTCACATGGCACAGTGCCTATGTTGCACCATAGCATAGACAGTGGCAGCCAGGCACACGCTGACCCTACCAACAGCTAGCACATGAGTACAAAGGATGCACCACAGTGGTGGGCACCATGCACAGTACAACATACACAGCTGCCATGGCACATGGCGCAGGTGTCCATGCCCTCACCCATGCCCCCACTAACCTCCAATAAAAGTGTGATGGACCATGACAGTGCCTACCTGCTCTCCGTGGCCCCACTGATGCTGGGGCCTCTCCGGCACCACCTCTGGGTCCCGCTGTTGCCTGCTGTCCTGCTGTCCTGCTGCAGCCTGCTGTCCTGCTGTGGCCACCACCACTGCTGCCCTCCAGTGATTCTCAGGGTCTGGGAATGGAACATAGACAGCAACACATCAGTACACAATCACAGCAGCTGCCCCCCTGCACAGTGTAGGTCCCTGCCTGGCACGGTCTGCACAGTGGCATGTCAGTGCAAGTGGTGGTGGGTGATGCAACCTCATGATGCACACAATGACAGTACACCACCCTGCAGGACATGCCTGGAAGCCCAGGCAACACCACAGTACAGCACCAGGGCACACATGCATGCAGGGCCTACTCACCTGACTGTGGCACATGCCCATGCCTGATGCATGCCTCCAGCCATCGGGGGCAACCTGGGTCCCTCCGCATCAGGTCCCCATAATGGTCCTGACACTGCTCACCAGTTCTGGCCACCCCAGTTTGCTGCACTAGTGTGGCAGCAATATCCTGCCACACAGCCACATGAGGCTGCTGTAGTGGTGCCTAGCTGAACAGCTGGGATGCATGGGGCAGGACACAGGCCACAAGGTTGGCCAGCTCCATCTGCATCCAGTTACTCACCCAATGAGATCTGCGCTGCGACCTGTCTCCACTGAGAGCCATGGAGCAAAATGGCAGCCATAGCCACATGTGGCCACAGCATGCGCTAGCTGTGCGGGTCAAGGAGATATGCGCTTTGCCCACCTATTGCACAATGGCGGAGATGAGCAGCATGGGCGTGGATGGGTGGGGCCACATGTCTGGGGCCATCTAGGGTCAGAGGTCACTGCAGGGGTCAGAACATGGTCATGCACTATGCGCCAACTGCGCAATAGCAGCCATGGCACACTGTGTGCCATGGCTGCTATTGCTCAGTTTGTGCTCAATGCACAGTAGGTGGCGGTGCACCACACAGCACCTACGCACAGCGCCAATTCACTACGTGCATGCATTTGCATTGTGCCATGTCGTGCTCCAGAACAATCATATGACTTGCTCCGGACCACTCTTATTGCGCACAGTGCAAATACGTGATATTCAGCTGCCACATGCTAATGAGCTCATCAGCCAACACATGGTGCAATGGGGGCATTAGCATATCATTACCATTGCGCCAAAGTCCATTTGCATACGATGTGACATAAAAGTGCCATGGAATGGCAAAGGCCATGGACCTGTATTGCATCCTTGTGAGGTAAGTTGTGCATGTTGCTGGAGCACACTGAGCACAGAAGGCAGAGCAAGGGAGATGGCAATGGGTATTGCTTCCACTGACACACTGTGCTGTCCATTTCCACAGGAAGCGACATGTCAGAACCTGAGGAGGCAAGAGAGAGTGGGCCTGCTTGCAAGCACAGGCCCAACTTCACAAAAGCAGAGTCAGAGGCCCTGTTCAAGGACTATCTTGACAGGGAGCCACTCTTGAAAGGTGCCTTGGGCACACCACAGGCCAGGGCTTGGGCCTGGGTAGAAGTGGTAGATTGTGTGAACCAGCAGGGCAGCCACCAGTGGTCAGTGCGGGAGTGCTGCAAGAAGGTGGGCACTGACTAGAGGCAGATCAAGAAGAAGATGGCGGCCATCCGTGCAGCCTGGAATGCCACTGGAGGGGGACCTGCTGATGCACCAAAGCTCACAGTGCAGGAGGAGCTGGTCGCAGCCACCTTGCATCACAGCACGGTGGAGGGTGTGCCTGGTGGAGGATTACAGACAGGTGGCAGCCCATCCCTGCATGGTACATATGGCAGCAATGCACAGCATGCTGTGGCATAGTGGGTGGGGGTTGGGGGGGCATGTGTGGCCATTGCTTCACTGACACACCTGTTTATTCTTCCAGCACCAGCACACCTGCGAGCAGAGGATGGGGCACTGATAGCAGACGTGGAGGCAGGACCAGCCCTGGATGACCAGCCATCCACCTCCATGGGCATCTGGGGGCCTGGGGGGATGCAACACACCACCACTGTCCAGCCAGATGTCCTGGGCATGGGGTCGGACGAGGCTCTGGATGTGTTTCTACAGGATGCTAGTCTTGGTGTCCTGTGCATGGAGACATAGATCGGGTGGGGTCCAACACCGATGACAACTTCACCATAAATCAGGGACACTGGTTTACCAGGATTGAGAAAGGGCAAATTCCATTTTGCACATTGTAAAAAACGGTACTGTCACCGGTGTCTGCTAAGCCAAAATCCAGTTTTACTGGTATTTGGTTTTGTGTACTTTATTTAACAATTTTTAACTCTACTAACATGCATTTTAGCAGCTTTGACCTCCACTATTGCACATCCTTCCATCCTTGTACCAATTTAAAGTTATTTTAGGTACAAAATATGATGGCAACAACAGCACTACAGCCCCATCCCTGAGGTGTGATGGAAACAGCAGCAGAACCCCATTCCTCTGGTGCGATGGCAGCACCAACAACACTACAGACCCATCCCTCTGGTGTGATGGCAGCAGCAGCACTGTGGTCCCTATCCATTAGGGTGTGATGGCAGCAGTACCACATTCCGCATTCCTCAGTTGTGATGGCAGTATCAGCACTATGGCTCCCATCCCTCAGGTGGGACAGCAACAGTACAACATTCCCCATCCACCAGTGGTTATGGCAGAAGCACAACAGCCCCTGCCTCTCTGGTGTGATGGCAGTATCAACACTATGGCCCCCATCCCTCTGGTGGACAGTAGCAGTACAACATTTCCCATCCACCAGTGGTTATGGCAGAAGCACTACGGCACCCCCTCCTCAGGTGTGATGGCAGCAGCAACAATGCAATCCACATCCCTCAGGGATGATGGCAGTAGTGACAGCACTATGATCTCCTTTCTTCAACACCCACACCCCACATGCACAAGTTACAAATTACTTAGTCTCTTTGCTTGTTAGAACTCAGATGTGAATTAATCTGAACCACCACCACTACTAAGGCGGACCACATTTGTTTTTTCCTATCATTAAACTGCTTGAATTGGATTTCTGCCTGTGACACCACCGACCAGGGTTTGGGAACAGGTTTGGGTGTTGGAGGACCGGCTGGGGGGGGTGAAGGCTTGAAAGTCCAACGACCACCTGCCTTCTCCTGGGAGGGAGGGTATATTCACAGCTCAGTATTTGCTGGCCCCAGGTGGAGGCTGGACGCATGGCAACACATTGGCCCTCATTGCAGAAGAGAACGTGATGGACATCAGCTTGTGCCTTGACATCATGTGGCCTGTCACACTCTCACGAAAATAGAAAAACACCTGCTGGCCACACAGAGGATGGTTTCTGGTCCCTTCATAAGCATGAAACCCCAGACACATGTATCTGTTCTGACCCCTGTTAGCCTCCCACAGGGGTAGGGACCCACAGATGAAGGGTTACTTTGGGTTACCTGGTAGCATGGCCATAAGGGGCAGTGGATGATGGTGGTGGGGACTCAGCAGCAGTGGTAGGGGGACTTGGCAGGCCTGAAGGAGTGGATGGTCAGGGGGTAGGAGGAACAAAAAAAACCTGCCTGAATTTGCTTCTTTGAAATAGTCTCTTCACCTAAAAAAAAAATCACAAGTGATTAGTGGAGGACCTTCTAATGCATCTCACAAACATGTGGATTTCTTTTTTTCCCTTGGTCTCCATGAAAAGGGTGTCTCTCAGTTTTCATGTCTGAGCTCAGATGTGAATTGAGCACCACTCTACCCACCAGCATCATACAGCCCCTGGGGTCTTACCTTCCGTGTGTCACTGAATGTGCTTTCCATTCCACTGGCCAAGCATAAGTACACTTAAACACATAACATTTGCTTTTTATTAAAGGAGTCTGTCAGAAAACTTTTTGTTGTCACAGAGACTGACACAACAGGTGGGAGAGAAGGTGCAAATGATGAAATGGGCAGACTAGATGGGCCGTCAAAGCCTATGTTTCTATCCCATTCACCTAAATAAGTAGTAAGGCAGCTTGTGCCTTGTGAACATACTTTCATTCAGACTAATTTTCAATCAAACAACTGAGGATTTTGGATGGCCCTGCTGATTATAAACTTGAATAAACTAGTTGGTAACAGTGATCCTGTGCTTAGCAATCTATATCCTAGATGTTCATATGCAAAAAATACAATAAAAACCTGACTAAAGTCTAAAAACAAGCTTATACAATGCAAAATGTATCTGAACATTTATGTTTACCTATACAAAATCATTGCAGCCCGAGTAAAACTCAAGTAAATTACATGGTACCCTGACTACTGTATGATGTAGTAAACTTATATTGGTATTAGTTTTATATTTTTTGTAAACCGGGTAAGCCCACTAGGCAGAACTGCCTGTTTTCAGAGGTGATCCAGGAGCATTGCAGAGGTTAAGTGACTTGCTTGGAGTCACACAGTATGCAAGTGGAGGTTGTGGGAATCAAACCCAAGTCTTCTAAATGTACTCAGTTCAATCACTGTTTGTTACTCTAACCACTAGGCTATACTGCCAGCCATAACACCCATATATAATGTTTTAATATATGATTTAAATAATAGTGCACAGTACCTACAGTGCAAATTATGAACATTGAACACTTTGCAACATTTTACTAAAACCGAATTATTTCCCTCTCCATCTGCTTATGTTTTCTTACACCAAAGTGGGTGTATAGTTGACAGAGCACTGTAAATAGCCTGAGGTTGCACTACTGCTTGCAATGCCAGGGACTCAGGATCTGAGGCGAATTCCCATTGCTACAGGTCTGGCCAGATGAGTGGGATTGAGCACCTGGGGGGCTGCTCTCCTTCTCTGGGAACGGTGGCCTGCAGGTCCTGCTGCTTTACTGCCACCTGGGTGACCACAGGTGGTGGTGCAATGAGACTGCAGAGCAATCGGGAAGAGAAGAAGCTAGCCAGGATCTGGAGTAGTGGCATGTCTCTATTTTCCCTACTTCCTTGGATCCCCTCGAGTGTTGGTGCCCTCAGGAACAGAGGCCAGAAAACCAGTAACAAACAACCCACATCGGCTGCTGGTAGAAGGGACCCAGCTGCCCCAGACTTCATAACCAGTTTCCATGAGGGACCCACTGGGCTGCCCACACATTAAAGGACTGTGGAGGGATGACCTGGGGTCCTCTCCTTCCCACCTGGGGGTACAACCCTAGGCAGGATGGGGGCAGGCTCACAGGAGCCCTGAGCATTACCTGGGTGAAGCTAGGATACCCAGCCTAGGGATCTCTGAAAAGTGGAGACTGATGCTGTGAGAAGGGGCATAGAAAAAGAAAATAAAAACATTTAAAAATATGCTGAAATCTTAGGGATTCTGTGCAGAGAAATGCAATTTCTGTGAGGCACCGGTACAAGAATTCAAAATCCACAAACCAAGCAGGATTCCGTGATTTTTACCGGTGTTACCAGTAAAAACAGAAAACCATTGTCCCTGACCATAATCCTGGACAGCATGGGTGGTGTTGTTGAGGAGACACCCATATCAGGCACAGGCAGCATGTCCAGTGACCTGACAGCAGGGGAACAGATGCCTGCCACCACTGCAGGTGACGCTGTGTGCACTGCCACAGTTGTATCATGTGGTGGTGGTGGTGCAGCTGCGCAGGTGCTGGGCAGTGTTCAGTGGCCGGAGGGGCAATGGCAGCAGGCTGCTGGTGCCTCAGGGTAGCCAGACGCAGGGCCCACCACAAGTGCACCAGCTAGGGACATACCCCAAGAGATGTATACATCAGTGAAAGGAGAAAGTCAAGAGGGGATATTGCTAAGATCAAAGGATGGGTTTACAGAAGGAAGGTCCTGTCAAACCAATCTCATAGATTTCTTTGACTGGGTAACCAGAGTGGTGGACCAAGGGGGAGCAGTTGATGTCACCTTCTTTGACTTCAGCAAAGCTTTCGATGCTGTTCCACATAGAAGATTGATTAATAAGCTGGATAGGCTCGGAGTGGGTCAGAAGTTGGTCAACTGGGTGGCAAACTGGTTGACAGGCAGACAACAGGCAGTGGTGGAAAATGGTATACAGTCAGAAGATATGCAAGTCATAAGTGGGGTACCTCAGGGATTAGTCCAAGGGCCAGTCCTCTTCATTATCTTCTTCAGTGACATTGCAGATGGACTGGAGGGTAAGGTTTGTCTGTTTGCAGATGACACCAAGATCTGCAACAGAGTAGATGATCCAGATGAGGTGGGCAGAATAAGAAGAGATCTGGATAAACTAGCA
The DNA here is from genome assembly GCA_016271365.2 of Neoceratodus forsteri. Taxonomy (NCBI): domain Eukaryota; kingdom Metazoa; phylum Chordata; order Ceratodontiformes; family Ceratodontidae; genus Neoceratodus; species Neoceratodus forsteri. The sequence goes on along the minus strand of CM028134.1, from coordinate 308,400,149 downwards.
AAATGATAGGAAGAGTGGCAACTGGGGTTTATTGCAAAGAAGTGCAAGATCGTGCACATAGGGATGAGAAACCCTGAAGCCACCTATAGGCTGGGAGGGGAGTTGCTCTCAGTCACAAGGGAAGAAAGAGTCTTGGGCATCATCATCACTGATGACCTGAAATCATCCAAGCAGACCACTACAGCAGTAGGTAAGGCTAGGAGGATGTTAGGATGTATTAGTAGGGGTATCACAAGTCAGAAGAGGGAGTTAGTAATCCCTCTTTACAAGACACTAGTTAGGCCCCATCTATAGTCTGCATGCAGTACTGGAGGCCACACCTTTACAAGGACATAAACCAAATTGAGGCAGTCCAGAGAAGGGCAACCAAAATGGTGCAGGGATATATGAGGACAGATTAACTGAGCTCAATATGTATACCTTAGAGCAAGGGAAGGAGAGAGGTTATATGATTGAAACATTCAAACACCTTAAGGGCATTAACAAGGTGAAAGAGTCTGACATGTTTTAGTATAAGAAAAATAGCAGGACAAGAGGACACAGCATGAGATTAGAGGGAGGCTGATTAAGGGGTAATGTGAGGAAGTTCTTTTTCACAGAAAGGGTGGTGGATGCATGGAACAGCCTACAGTGTAGGGCTTCAAACAAATATGGGATAGGCATAAGGGAGCAATACAGATGAGTATGAATAGATAGGCCATTGACAGAGCAAAGGCCGATGGCACTTTTATAAGGTAGAAAAAGAAACGGTCCTTATCTGCTGTCAACTTCTATGTTTCTATGTAAGAGGACCGCACTGTGCAGTGTCCACCTAAAAGGGTGGATGTGCAGTGTGGCTAGTCACCACAGGAGGGTCGGCGTCCTGCCCAGAATCCCCATGATAACAATCCAATGGCAGAGCATACCCATTTGCTCCAGGCCTCCATTGAGCAACAGGTGCAGGTTGCCACTGGGCTGCATGCACTGCACGTGAAGGTGCACCAGCTGGCTGAGCAGTGCTAGAGAGGCATTGTGCAACTCCTGGCATGGATGCAGCACATGCAGGAGACCACGACAGATTCCATGGATCGCATTGCACAGGCGATCATGGATGGCTTTGTGCTGATGGCAACCACAAAGTGTGGCTGGCCACAATGGACCCCATGCAGTGCATTGTCCACCCCATGATCCTGGCATTGGGTGATGCCCACAATGTCAATGCCGAGCTCTGATGTTGGCATCCCAGGCACACCTGGGGGTGGGCCTGTTTGGGCATCTACACACCCCCGTGCGGACCAGGTCACAGTCCCACAGGTCAACCCCTGGGGAACTGTTGCAAATACCCCCTGTGGCCAATGAGCAGCCTGTAGCTGCCGATCAGCCCTGGCATGGCTGCCCCCATGGCTGTGGTGGGATCTGTGTGGCAGCCCTGATGTGCGACCCACCTTGACCGTAGTCTGCTGCTTTTGCCCTGTGCATGCATGGGTGGCATGTGCATACCACTGGTGTGGTGCCTGTGTGTCATGCCGCATGCTGTATATGTGTGTGCTCTTGGCCAGCCACTGGACCATGTGGCGTGGGCATGATGAGGCCAGATCTGCACCGGTTGTACCTGTGCACTGGTGCAATGCATCTGATCCTCGCCACATGCCAGTGTCTGGGTGTGTGTGTGCGTGCGTAGCTGTGGGCTGCTTTGAGCAGTTGTGTGTGGTAGTGTGCCACCGACTCCCCTGACCCTGCACCACACCTCTGTGTGTGCATGCTTATTGCCATGCATACCCCTGTATGTGTGCTGTACCTGTGTGTGTGTGGCTCATGCATGGATTTAGCACCACCTACCTGTGTGCACCATAGTGCTCCTGTGTGATGGTGTTGCGGTGCTGCCGGACCTGCCTCGTTAGCCGTAGATCCCTCCCCCCGGGGGGGGCTGTCCACCTCCCTCCAGCTCCCTTCCTTCATTTCCACATTTGTAAACAAAAGAGCAAATTATAAGACTTTTTTTTCACTTGCACATGAATCATGATTGTAAAGGGAACTGCACTAAAAAATTGATTTAAACATGCAAAAACCACACTACTGAACTTGTCCCTCAGCGTGGTGAACTGAGAAAAGCTAACACTGTTACAGCATGTGTAGCTCTAGTAATACTTTTTACATTATCTGATTCATTTCATGCTTAGTCTTAGCAGTGTTTTCCTGTCATCATTGTGAAGTGCTTTCCTCAGTTCACCTTGATGCCAGAGAGATTCAGTGGTGCAGTTTTTGCATGATTAAATCAATTTGTTTTTTAGTGCAGTTTCCTTTGCAGTCGTGATTCATGTGCAAGTGCAAAACATAGTCTTACAATTTGCTCTTCTTTTTACAACTGTGGAAATGACAACTGCAACTGCAAATGCAGTGGCTTTAGTATTGGCAGTACTTAGTGACAGCTTTACAAACATGGTTAAAAGAGTGAGAATAAATGAGCTAAGCATTTGCCGTATTTTGGGTTTGGGGTATTTGAGTGGTTTTCTTTCAGTTGCTTTATTTTTTAATCAAATATTAGAAATAGAGGAGCAGCAGAAAGAGAAATGTGTTAAAACGTAAAAGAAAAATAAAGAAAACTAGGGTGGGGTGTCTGTGGTGTTATCTATGTCCTGGCAATGGCACCAAAATCTCTAGTGTCTTGACTGAGTTATTGTAGTCCACGTCGGTGGCTGTTCCGTGTACAGTTTTCTGAGTATCTACCACTGTGTACTGTCATTTATGCATTTACTGCTGTATTTCTTGACTGGATTTACTGTATAAACTTGTGATACCTTTCTATGTGCCGTTGGCACATTCTTTATCCATGTATCTCTTAGATAGATTTGTTGTATGCCATTGCTGATGTCTAAAGTGAAGTGTTTCTTGGGTGGATGTCATTGTCCTGGTGTCACCTTTATTGAGGTCCTTGTATATTTCCTTACTGCTTAATCAATACATTTTGATTTGGGGAGTCACCCACTGACACCCCCCCACACACACACACACACTTTAGGGAGTCCCCTGCTCACTTCCCTCCCTCCCTCACTATTGGAGTCCAACTACAGATATTGCTTGTTCACTATACAGCAGTGTTCTCAGTAACTATCGGCAGTTTTTGGCAAATCTTGTGTGTAGTGAGGTTTAAGTTAACCCCTTATTGTTCGGTTCTAACTGAATCCCAAACCCTCCCAATATTAAATTTGTTATAAAAATGACCCATTGCTCTCATTTAACATATTCCTCTGTTAATGACCCCTGTTAATTAATGAAACTGACCCTCTGGTGTTTACGGGGCCACCTCATCTTGTCCCAAGTGATACTTCTATAGTAGAAATGTCTCCGTCTATAGAAATGATCTCCCTCCTGCTCAATAATCAATTCTTCATGTCATTCCTTCATCTACAGATGACATTTCTCCTATCTCTGCCCACTTCCTATGTCCCTCTCATTCACAATTTATCCATATGCTGCCCCTTTATCATTAGTGCCTCTGGCTTGAAAGTTACAAAAGAAAGGTTTATCCTTCCCTGCCTGAAATAAAGACTGCTTCTTTTTCTTAAATGCATGAATTTGCGATATCATGTATGGATTTCCCTCAGGTGTAACCCCGGTTCCTCATCCTGTTGTGCCGCCCCTCTCTCAGATTCACCGCCACCTCTCATCCCGTTCCCTTGTCACTGTTGCTATCTTACACCTGCCACAAGAGGTACTACAGTTAACTCTACCAGGTTTTATTCTAAACAAAATGTGTGCATAATATTAACCTTTACTTAAAATGTAGAAGTAAAAAGCTTGGTTCTTTGTAGCACACTTTTCCATTAGATGATGTATCGCCACCTTTAGTTCCTTCTGTAGGGTTCAGCTAAGCATTTAGTTAGCCTCCGAACATCCTTCAGTGATGGAGGTCCTGAACTTGCAGTTCTTTCTGCCCATCTCCCCATTTTAACTTTTTTTTTTTATACTTCATTTTTATTAAGTACAGGTTAATAACAGTACATTATAACACATATTCAATCATGGATATGTTCAATACAATTGATATCAAGACATTTCAACTAGATACTTAAATTTCCATATTATTATTTGTTTTAAGCACTATATACCAACTTCAGGTGTAGCGGAAGAACCTGTCACTTTATAGGGATTACATTGTACATAACTCCACTACTACCTAGTGGAAAATTGCTCCAGGATTTGATTAAAAAAACAACAATGGCATACAGTGCAGATATTTAGGTAATAAAAAGAGATTAAAGATCTTTTAAAGAACCCATTCTAACAATTTAAAAAGTGAAAATAAAAAGTTTAGTAGGTCAGCTTATTCATCATTTGGATTTTGTTTCGAAAAGGGTTATTTCTAAAATATTTTTCATCATACATATATTTCTTCCCCTATATCCGGGACAATAAGGTGTGAGCCCCATGCATTAGAGGGTTTTCTATATAGAGTGGGATCTAATCCACTGCAGTTCTTCCCCATATGCAGGGTGCGGACTGGTTCAAAACTTCTAACCCAGGTACCAGGGTGTATCTCCCCAATACTCTCAGGTTGCCCCTATCAGAACATAACAACCCACCTGGTCCATCTGTTCACATAGACTACTGATTTATCCTGTAAATTATGGGAGATATTCTCAAATGTTCTGATTTGGTCTACAATGCTCCTCCATTGGAAGATGGAGGGGGGTTCCTCTTGTAGCCATCTCCTGGTAATGGCCTTATAGGCCGCCACCAGTAGTATAGACCACATATATTTCATATCTTTTTGTTTAAGAGACTCCGGGGGGATGCCCAGGACCAAATTCTGAGATGTTAAAGGTACATCAAGACATAAGATTTTAGAAATAGGCTGAGTGACAGATGACCAGAAGGGTTGTAGCTTCGGGCAACCATAAAATATATGCCCGTGGGTTGCCACCCCTGTCTCACATGCCCTTTAACAATCTGAGGGAAGGCTAGGGTTTCTTTTGGCCTGTAGATGAGGTGTTAAAAAAAACCTTGTACGGACTTTCCAGGCGTATTCACGCCAATTTGGGGATGAAGTGGTGGACCACGTCATCTGCCAGATCTTAAGCCCATTGTGGTTGTAGTAATGGGAGGTGAAGATCCTGCTCCCATTTGACCTTGAGAGGCTCCAGCATGTGTTCCTGCAAGGACACCAAATATTTATATATATAGGATATTGCATGATCACCCCCTTTAGCATTGAAGATTTGAATATATGGGGATGTATCTTCCAATATCTGGGAACGGGACTGAGTACGCCTATACTGGGAGTTTACAAAATCTTTAATTTGAAAGTAATGTAATTTTTCTCCCTCACCCCATCTAAATTTGGACTTAGCTTCCTCAAAAGATATTATGGCATTTTGCCTAATGAGCTGCCAGGGGGCCAAAAGTCCCCTATTTGCTTGGACTGTATACCATGTTGAGTCCTTAGCAGGTGGAAATTCTGGATTAGTGATAAACCACTTATATTTCCATATGTGCTCCTTGGTGTTCCTCCAGGGGTTTCCCCTCCTCCATCCCTCCAAGATGGAACGGATGCTCCTCTGTGTACCTCGTAAGGTCTGTTTTAATAAAGTACCCGAAAATATTATAGCAGGCAAAGGATACCAAAAACCTCTAGTTAAGTCAATTTGTTTCCAATGAGCATCACAGTACTTATTACCCCACATCAGTGCACATCTCATTTGCGCCGAGTTCCAGTATGTGGAAAAATTAGGGAATGCAATACCACCCTGCGACTTAGGAAGGTGTAATGCATGGAGTTTAAATCATGGTTTTCTACCTTGCCATATAAAAGCTAAAGACATTTGTTGTCAGGCCTTAAGATCTCATATAGGAATAACACATGGTATTGATTGGAAAAAGCATAACAAACGTGGCAGAACATTTAACTTTATTGCCTGAGACCTAGCATAGAATGACAGGGGAATTATGCTCCACCTTTTAATATCTTTTTTAATATTATTTATCAACAGAGTATAATTGTTTTTATATAATTGGCCAAGATCTACTGGTATTTGGGTTCCTAAATATTTTATTGAGGGGAGATCCCATTTAAATGGGAATTGCCTACCTATAAGCGTGGGAACTGGGTAGTTAAATAGGAGTACTTCAGTTTTGGTTGTGTTCAGGGAGTAGTCTGATAAAGCAGAGAACCTTTCAAGTTTGTGAAAAAGGGCAGGAAGAGTCTTGGTTGGATTTGTAAGATATACCAGTACATCATCGGCAAAAAGAGCTAGCTTGTGTTCTTTATCCCCCAAATTGATACCTTCCACGTCATTCGCCAACCTAATATATTGGGCCAGAGGTTCTATATACAGGGCGAATAATAGGGAAGAGATTGGGCAACCTGTCTGGTCCCTCTATAAAGGGGGAAACCATGGGAAATATGATCATTTGAGCATATATATGCCTTGGGGTTCGAATAGAATTTGAAAATAAGGTTAATGAATTTCTGGGGAAAGTCAAAAGCAGCAAGGACACCTCTTAGAAATTGCCATGATACTCCGTTGAATGCTTTTTCAGCATCTAGACTTATAAGAATCACCGGAATTTTATAATTTTGTACATGTTCAATCAGGTAAATGGTAAGCCGAATGTTGTCCGAGGCCTGGAGGCCTGGGATAAACCCGCACTGGTCCTGTTGGATTAAGGTAGGAATTATTTGCTTTAATCTCTGTGATAACACAGAGGTAAATATTTTATAATCTGTGTTTAACATCGAGATAGGGCAATAGGAGCTTGGAAGGGTGGAGTCCTTACCTGCCTTTGGGATGACAGATATAATTGCCTGGTCCCAGGATGGGGGAATTTTCCCTTCAAGGCTTTGGATAATGGTATACAGTCTGGAGAGTAGGGGAATAACTGCCCCTTTAAGAGATTTATAAAATTCACCAGGGAGGCCATCCGTCCCCGGGCACTTTAATGTTTTCAGTCTCCCTATCTCTGCTTCTATTTCCCTGGTTGTTATGGGGGCGACCAGGCCTTGACCCAGATGTTTAGGCAGTTTTGGCAGCTGCAGGGTTGCCAAGAAGGTATTTATTTGTTCCTCTTTCACCTGGGTCGGGGGCGCATATAACTGTGTGTAATAGTGGACGAAGGTGTTTGATATTTTCTCCACCGTATGACAGGGCGGATGTTGGGGGGACGGCCTTAAAGTTGATATTAGTGCTTGGGCCCTGTGTTGTCTGAGACATCCAGCCAACAATTTCAAGGAGCAAGGGCCTCCGTCATAATACTTCTGCTTTAGAAACAATAGCTTCTGCTCAATTTTATAATCTAGTATAGCATTCAGTTCTTGTTTAAGCTTTTTAATTTCTTTTGAAGTTTTGGAGTTGGTCTGGGATATCTGTTGAAGCTCTAATTTTTGTATCTGGGCCATCAAGGCACTTTGTTTTTGTTCCCTCTCTCGTTTGTTTCAAGCTGATAATTCAATAAATTTTCCCCTGCAGATCGCCTTGATGGTGTCCCATAAAATTGAAATATCAATCTCAGGACAGTCATTTTCCATCACTGCTTGTTTGATAATCTCTTCCATGGTATGAATGTTGTCCTTACTGTGAAGCAGGGAGAGGTTGAGCCTCCACATTGTACTTTTCCTAAAATTATCTGAGTCTAGTCTAAGAAAAACTGGGGCATGATCTGACAGGATAAAATCACCCGTCCATGTCCTACCCGCCAACCCTAGATGCTCTTGGGAGATTAACATATAGTCGATTGTGGTATAGCTAGAGTGGACCTGTGAGAAAAAGGTGGCATGTTTAGCTAATCCATTTAAATATTTCCATGTGTCCACAAATCCCAGTTCTCCTAGCAATTTTGTTAATTCTTTTGTTTTTTTCCCAGTTGACCTTCCCCCACTCCCAGCTGCTGAAAGATCTAAGTTAAAGTCTCCCCCACAAACTGTTGTACCTTCTGCCCATTGAGACATAAGGAGGAAGAAAGCCCGGTAGGTTATGAACTCCGTGGCTGGAGGAAAGTATACTGAGGCAAAGGTGGCAAGTTTCCCCATTTAGTTTCCCCTTAATCATTACATATCACCCTTCCTTATCACACAATTGGTCTTGACATTCAAATGGCACCTTGGAAGGTATTAATATAGCTGTTCCTCTCCTACGCCCCCCCTTAAAAGAAGAAGAATAAACCTGGGAAAAGCCCAGACGTCTAAACTTCTCATGTTCATCATGTGACAAATGGGTTTCCTGAAGTAAAGAGATATCGGTTCCAGAGTGCTTCAGGTAAGATAATACCTTGGAGCGCTTAATCGGCCCGGATAGGCCATGAACATTATATGAGCATATAGTATAACCCATTGTGGCTGAAAGACAATGGCTCAGTCCCTTTAACACAGACCCCCTCTCCCAGTACAAGGTAGCTCATTAGTATCATTTCTGCTGACCCAAAGAAAAAAATTATAACAGCAACAACATAATACGCTTAATTGATCTAAATGACAAACCATAACTGTTTGTGCAAACAGTGCACTAACATAGTCATTTTTAACTGACTTCCAAGGTAGGAGGTCAAACAAATGTGGTGACCTCTTTTCCCACCTATCTGATGGTATTGGTGGGGGGAGGAGTGCCTCAGAATCCCTCAAACAAGAGGGGAACTCCTCCTGGGCCCTTGCCTTGTAGGGCTCCTGAATTATGGTATTCGCCATATATACGGCCATCTTGGCTGTACTGCCTCACCCGTGGTTGGTGTGAAGGTGTAAGATTTCCTTCCACATATGCCCACTAAATCCCCAATTTCTTCTCCTCACCTCCCACCCTCCCCAGTCCCCCTCCCTCATCCCCCCCCTTAGGAGAGAGGGAAGGAGGGGGGAGTTGTGTCACATTGAACTCCCCTCTTCTGTGAGTACCTTCACAGTGGTGTTTACATGGATCTCACCCACATGAAGCACATCATAGGGGGTTTTCAACATACAAAGTGATTAGAAATAAAAAGGTGGTGATTTTTGTGCTTCCATAAGCTATTGGGGGCCTTTAAAATGAGACTATCGACCCAGATTACAAAGGCACGCCCTGTTCGGTGGAGTATAAGCTGGCCACGCACCAGTGCCCAACCCCCCGGCCCCACAGAATAAGCACTTCAGGATATTTATCATGTCCATAGTTCATTCATGCTATTTATAGGAGAGACTCCCTGCAACCCAACTGGGTTTCATGTATTCTGGCACTGAATTCCCTTGATCGAAAGAAAACATGAACATGAAGGTCACTAGACCAGAGCCTTGTAGTATTGCAACATAACGTACTCCAAGGCTGGTTCTTGATCGATTTCTATGTACTTTAAAAAGGGAGTAATATGAACACAGGTGGGGCCATCACACTATCTCCCAGTCAAAATCCTGTGCCCAACAGCAGGTGAATAGAAACAAGGGAGAGAGCCAGGAACATTCCCGGAGTAGTGTCCAAGACCTGAGCCTGGAACGAAAGGCATTAGCAAACTCCACCAGAAATATCAAGAGTCTGGGCATTGGAAGTGTCTTACTTCGAGGATATTTGTAGCAAAACAATAAGTCAATACTTCTCAGCTTAACAGTCCGAGTATCGAAAGGAAACAGTATTTAGAGGTATTTTCTCACCCATCTGCAGACTCAAGATCTCTTTCTGAGATTCCTGGCAGTTTCTTCATTAATTCTTTAAACTCGTGTAGAACTGGTGATGTGATATTACCACTCACAGTCCTATTTTTCCTCCAAGGAACGATGTGCCATTCCTCTGCAGGCTCCTTTCTCTTGGGCTGGGTAACCTTTGTGTGTGCTGGAACCACAAACCCCCGCTTTTGCAATGCTTCACCTGCTTTCTGTGGAGAATCATATAATTCAGCTCCTTCCTTCCAAAAAACTCTCAGTTTTGCCGGATAAGGTGTTTGAATCTGCAGTTGTCTATTTCTAAGAAGTTTGATGATTGGTATGTATTCCATACAATGCTTCTGTATAATAGGTGGATAATCTTGGTCGAAAAATAAACGTGAATCAAGATATTTGACCTCCTTCTTCACCCATGCTCGGCAGAGGATATCTTCCTTGGTGCGATAGCTTCGGAATTTAATGATTATTGATCTGGGTCTGGTTGTCGGGTCTTTGGGCTTGGGGAGTAAGGTCCGGTGGGCACGCTCAATTTTCAACTTGTAATCATGTGGTAGTTTGAGTACATCTTTCAACAAGTCAGTCAGGAACTCAACCATGTCCCCTTCCTCTGCGCCTTCCTTCAAACCATATAGATGTAAGTTATCTCGTCTGGATCAGCTTTCCAAATCTACACATTTTTGTTCTGTATATATAGCATGGTTACAAAGGGCAAAAACTGTGCGGCCTAAAGATTGCAGGCCATCCTCCGCGTTGGAAATTCGGTCCTCAGCTTCCTGGACCCGACCCTCCACCATCGAGAGCTTCTGATTAAGCTGTTTAAATTCCGCCTTATTTTCCGCTCGCATTTCTTTCAACTCTTTCATTAGAGCTTCATAGCGGTTTCTGGACAGATGCTCCGCTTCATCGTCGGTCTCATAGCTTTTGGCTGCCATGGCGGCCCTAGATTGGGTGGAGGTGCGTATAGGGGAACTTGCTCTCGAATCTTCACCATCCCTTTCAAATCTGGACTGCTGCGTTTTAGATCTCACTCCTCGATCTCTTTGTGAACCTCCTCCCGACATTTTTAGGAACTTTTGAATTTCTTATTCTGGATTTTTGGAGGTTGTTCAGACAGGCGAGACAGAGTGCTGAAAGTTTAGCTACTGCTCAGTGCCGTAGCAGAACCGGAAGTCCCCCATTTTAACTCTAATTGAAAGGACTCCCTTTTTTTTCCTTAAAGGACAACTGCATTGAACCCATAAATCATCTTTCCCTGTAGAAGCTGATTTTTAACTTCCAGTTCAAATTCTGTTATTGATCCATCTTTACAGGCTGTATTATGATATTAGTGGGTGTTTTTGATTAACACACTACTGGTAAGGTACCATTTTAGAACTGAATGATGCAGTTTATGTGCCTTGTTCAGCTCTTCCATTGTAGGAACAATGCATACATGTACTACTATAGAACTTCATAGCTGGAAAGGGACATGAACTACATCAGACAGTTCTAAAATGGCACTTTACAAAAAGGGTGTACATCAAAAACAACCACTGAGATTGCTAATAGGCATTAGAAAATGTGCAAAGCTATTTGAGGCATCTGATTGGCTTAGACACTTCTTTAGCTGGGCATCTATCAGACAATAGATGCCCACCGATTAAAAGGTCCAGCCTAGCCTGCCCCATCACCAGCATGTCGGTGCCCAGCCTGCTCTCCAATTGGATAAAACCCCTCACTTGCATTCCAAATATCTGCCATTTGCTTCTGTCGCTTAGCGGGCGTCAAACTGAGTGACTGACCCATCATAAAGTATAAATTGTAAAATGCAGTGTAAAGAAAACACAACGCTCTCCACACAAAATTCACTTTTCCACAAAAAACGGCTTGTCTGAGCCTAAATATTGAGTATCATCTTGTCCCATGCCTCTTGAGTGTCCACAGTGGTACTCTGAGAGCCGAACCTGAGTGTTTTCTCTCATTCCTCCATCAGATGGCAACCCACTAGCTCCCAAAACAGACTGATTCCTACATCTAGCACAAATTTCTGTATTCTATTTCTTTTTTGTTGAGCAAGCCTGGCAGATTTTTTTTTTTTGCTGTTGTGCCCCCCCCCCGCACTTAGTCGCCTGCTCACTTGCAACCCGCTCATAACTGCCAGCAAATAATGAAAATAAGACATCAACTGTGTCAACTACCACTCATGCCCCACCATCCTGATGTTCTGATGTCCTGCCCCATCAACAAGTTGGCTGATATATTGCTTGCATGTCTCCCTGCTGTCTCACAGCTCTACCTTTTGAAATTACTGTATTCTGTCATCACTAAGGCAACACCTGCTAGTCCCATTCAAAAAAAAAAAAAAAAAACACAAGTAACAAACTTACACTGACACTGGAAGTGGGGTGAGCAAGAGGAAGATAATTCCAAAATGAAATAAAGCAAAACTGTAGGGTCGGGGAGGACACAAACAAAGCCATCACATTTACAGCTCCAGAAGCGATATTATGTTTACTTGCGCCCTCTCGCTTCCTCGCTCACTGAAATCCACACTGCATCTCTTGATAGAAATAGTTTCCATGAATGAATGAATGAATAAAATTTTACACACTAAAACAATAGCATTCAGTGAATAAATAAAATTATAAAACCTATGTGTGTGTATGTGGGGGGAAGGGTAACCATGACAACCAGAGCCAAAGTCCCTAGTTTAAAAAAACAACAACATCATTGTAATTCAGGCGGAGGAACTATTTTATTATAAAATAAGAGTTTTTACATGTAAACAATACTTTTTTTCAAACATGCTATATATAACACAGTAGCCCATTTTCTAAGCGCAATAACACCCTTTAGGGTGGGCGGTATGGGCTATACCTGACCTTCCAGGGACTATAAGGCCCTGGGTGGTCCAGTATAGCTCAATACCACCCACTCTGTTGAGTATTTAAGCAATAGGGCATGACAAGGTGTGTGTTATCATGTAATAACGTCACTCCTGGGGTGGGTTGAAGCACAAGGAGAAGCCGAGTGCTTCCACCACCCCAGGAGTGACGTTATTACACGATAACACACACCTTGGAGTGCCTTATTGCAATTATACAATGGCTCGAGGATATACAAAACAATAAAAATGTTTTTAGTAGATTTTTAGTGAGGCAGTGTATCTTTGTTTCTGAAAAAAATCCAAATAATCATCCCCATAAAAATCACAGTGATGTTATTGTGTAATATCATCACTGTCTCAGGCACACACTGACCGATCAGAGTCCAGGAAATTTTCTTGCCATTGTATAATATTACTTGCAGAACAGATGGAATAATAACAGCATTTGAACCAATTTTTAAAAGCCAACTTCTACTGGGAAAATTGCAGTTCTTTAACAACTGGGGCACCAAAAATAAAAGCTGTGGAGCTAGGTAGTAATGGATTTTTTTGTCATTTATAATGGGCTGTATATTATATTATGTACTGTGCTGTATAGAAAATGGTAAATTACATTATTTATTATCATGGGCTGTAAATTACATGTTTTAATTTTACAGGCAGTAATGGTTTACAGTTATGGTAATGGTAAACAGTAATGGTATACAATTGCTATGGTCTGTGTAGTTAATAATTCATGACTAACATGGGCTGTATATTAATAAATCATTTGTGATTATTCTGCACTGCATAATAAATTGATTATAATTACTACTGATTGTATATAAAACTGATTATTATCAGATCTATATTAAATGATTTATGATACCCATGATCTGGTTGGCTTTACATAGTAGGTTATGTTATACATTGACTGTATAATATTACATTTTGAAACTGCTCTGTATAATATTATATTTTGTAAATGCTGTACAGTACTTGATTATTAGTATGGGATATTGATGTATCAGTGTATGGTTTGGTTGTATATAATGAAGTATTATCATTATAGGCTACTGTATGTTACATTATTATCATGGTGTCATTGTATGTACACTAGATTACATTTTTATGGGTTGGTTGTACTGTACTATTTATACAAACTACTAGGTAATTATTAGATGGCAGTAGGTACTAGAATATTATAATTTTGGGAAGATGAAATGTAACAAATTATTGTTATACTGTGATTACTCATAGTGGTTGTATACAGTAAAAAATTCTATGGGCAACTTGTATATAACAAGCTATTACTATTATTAGTAATAGTAGCAGTATTTGAATGGTATATTTCCATTATTATTAGTAGTAGTAGTAATATTATTTGATTATTTTAGATTAGACTATAAGGTAAATGGTTTCTTTATAAACATCAGAAAATTATTTAGTGCTGACATAAACATATAAAAATGATAAGAAATTATGTCTGCACTGAATGTGGTCTGGTTGTACATTTTTTTACTTTTTAGTTTATTTATTAACTGGGTTAGCACACTGAGCCAAAGTTCTTTTTTTTAGTTGTGGCCTGGAGCTGAAAAAAGGCAGCTGCAAGTTGTCATATAACAGTAAAACAATTTTCACATTCATCGCTCCCTCCCACCGAGTCCCATCTCTTATCTCTGTTCCTACCATCCTGTCCCTACCATCCCACCCCTAGCCCCAATCATTAGTTCTCACTGCTTCACAGTTCAGTGGACGAGAGGGGGAAACTGGGTGTATGCACCAATCTGACTTGAAAAGCTGATGTGTATATATGGGGGCTGGAAGAAGTATTTTTAAACAAGTGCCTATATGCCTTAACCTCTGGCATCTTCCCTCTGTTCAAGCCTTGCTGTTATCGTCAGTTTCTGTAAGGGAAAGGAACATATTTTTACATTGCACTACAAGGCAGACAGGATAGCATTAGAAGGAAAGATTGCTCTTCCAGGGGAATTCCAGTACTAATGACCTTTTCTGATGGGCAGGTACGTGCAGAGGTACTGTTCTTTCTGCCTGCGTGTCTTCTGTCTCACTCTATATTTGCTACCAGTACCCCTTTAGATGTTCCCACCACTACTTGTTAAGCCCCCTAACTTACCCATTATTTTTTGGGTGTTGCATTTTTTATTAATGAGTTACATTTTTTTATTTCTTTTGCTTCAGTGTGTGTCACTGTGCTCATTGTAAATTTTGTTCTGAGCTACTTCTGCTACTTTTTTTGTCTTTGTTACAGTAGTTTGCAATTTGTGTACTCTTCTGGCTGTTTACATTCCCCATTGTAACTCCCTACCCAGGTCATGCCTAGAAAATAGACTCTGGCTTAGTGTACATTTTCTGGACAATAATTTTAAATAAAAAATTCTATACCAGACTGTATATTATGAGCCTGTAATTATGAATGACTAGGCTGTCCAAAAGAGCAGCTGCCTGAAAATCTCGGCGAGGGCTGATCTCCTAGTTACACAGAAACATCAGATTTGTCAATAGAAAAGAACTGATTGGCCTACCCAGTCTGCCCAGATGGTCCCTGCCTAGTCTATTTCCACAGACCCAAACTGGTCTCTGGTGACGCTACGTCCAACTATTTAGTAATATTCCCTTATGTGTATCCCATGCATGCTTGAAACTCCCAGCTGTTTTTGCCTCTACCACTTCCACTGGCAGCCTGTTCCAGGCTTGTACAACTCTTTCAGTGAAGTAATACCATCTCACATCCCTCTTAAACTCCCCCCTTCCAACTTTATCTCATGCCATCTAGTCCTGGTGCTCTTTCTCATTTAAAAGAGACACCTCTCCTGCACCCTGTTTACCCCTGTGAGGTACTTGTAGGCCTTTATTGTGTCCCCTTTAGATCTCTGCTCTTCCAGGGTGTACATGTTGAGATCCGTTAGTTTCTCCTCATAGGGCTTTTGGTGCAAACCCTGCACCATTTAAGCTTCCCTCCTCTGGATTGCCTCCACCCTGTCTATATCCTTGCTGAGGTGCAGCCTCCACAACTGTATACAATACTCCAGAAGGGATCTCACCAAGGAGCAATATAGTAGCACACCACCTCCCTCCTGCTGCTGGAGATACCTCTCCCTATGCATCCCAGCATCCCACTGGTCCTACCCACTGCTTTCTCACACTGCCCTGCCACTCTGAGGTCTACAGATATGATGACCCTAAGATTCTGTTACTGCTTAGTGACTGTCAGCACATCCCCCAGTACTACACTCATCTCCTGGGTTACTATGCCCTAGGTGGTTTTACACTTTCTAGCATTGAACCCCAGGTGGCATAATCTTTTACCACCCCTTAAGTTTCACAAGATTCCTATGCATTTTCTCTACCCCCTCCTTAGTGTCCACCCTGTAACAGATTTTGCCATCTGCAAAAAGGCATATCTTCCCCTCCAGTTCTTCTACAATGTCACTTATGAAGACATTGAAGAGGACTGGTCCCAGTACTGGCACCCTACTGGTTACCATCTCATCAGACTGATTGCAGATAACCACCACCCTCTGTCTCTAGTCCATTACCAGTTCTTAATTCAATTCACCACTTTGGATCTCACCTCTAGGCTGCTCAATTTCTTTATCAGTCTCCTGTGTGGCACAGTGTCAAAGGCCTTGCTAATGTCTACATAGGCCATGTCCACTGCCCTCGCTTGACCTATTTTCTCCCTCTCTGCCTGTCTGACGGCTGATGGCTCTGCAGATTGCAGCCACAGAAACTCTTTAATTTTGCCTTGAAGAAACTCTTGGCTCAGGAGAGAAATTCTCCCTGACTCTCTTCTGGTTGCTGTATTTTGCACCAACCATGACTGACTGCAGTGGGTGGAAGAGGTAACTCAGATCATTATTTGCAATGCCCCCCATCATCTTCTCTCACTTTTCTCTTGCTCCTCTTTCTCTGTGTCTCATTTGCACTCACCTCAAGCTTGTGCTCTATCAGCAGCAAGACAGTGATCATGAATGAGAGACAGATTTCTGCTAGGCATGCAAAAATAAATCAGAGAAATTTGAAATTTATATTTAAAAGGAAAGGGGCCTTGCACCCCAGCACCCATATGTAAACTTTGCCACTGTGCAGGAAACTCACATAATAGTATCTGAATTTAAAAATATGGAGCAGAACGGGGGAGGGTGCTTAATGTACAGTATGTTTGTGTGTGCACATCACTTTTCACTAGTATCCAATCCACACATTACTGTATTTCTATATCCCTTTTCACACTAATGCATTAGCAGCTGTTTTGACTCAGACCAGATCTTTTTTTTTTTTTTTTTTTTTTGTGGGGCCCGCTGTCTTTTGTTTGCTAACTACAGGCACAGAGGACTGTACTTAGCCTCTGGAAAACATCTGATCAGAGATTATAAAAACTCTGACATGCACTGCAGGCTATTGAATATATCACTGCTGCCTACCATTCTAACGTCAGCTGCAGGGGATTATGGGACTTTTATTAACAGAAGATGTAAGCCTAGAAGTAAACAAAATTGGTCAGATACAATCTATTATACTAAACAGTAAATAAACCAAAATGTTTTTCCACACAAAGTGCACATTGAAACCAGATGCACACTTGAGCATGGGGCACTTTGTGTTGACTGCTCCCTTTAACTGAATTTTGCTGTAAGACATTGAAAGCTAATGACATTTTTTTAACCATATCAACTGTTGCACTTTTAAAATATACAAATGTGTCATTCACAGAAAAATATTACTTTCAGTCTGTTACACCCTAATTTAAGTCATTAATCAACACTTCCCACACAGTGGCACCCTCCCTGCCTCCCATCTCCCTATCCAACTCTCATCCTCTCTACCTCCACTCTTTCAAATCGTTCCTGCAGTCACACTTCACAAAGACATGTACCTGCAGCAAGCCATTTCTCTTGCCCTACACCAATACACTTTCTTCTTAATATATAATTTTTTTCTCAAAGTGTAAGGTGTCACAATTAAGTTTGGGGTCTAAGGCAGTCAGCAAATAGACAATTTTGCAACTGTGGCTATAATAATATGCTTAGGTCAAAACCCAGATTGCAATTAGATAAATGACATGGGGCCCTATGCATGAAGCCAGTGTGCTGTGCATAGGATGTGTGTGTAAAAAGTAGGCCCGATAGACGAGAATTGTGTGCAATGCAGCATGCATGACACACATGTAAGGCACCACCTATGGTGGCAGTGCGCAGGCACGTGTCCCACTAGTGCACTGAATACACAGGGGCAGACCCACATACACAGTGTGTAGTGGGATGCTGAGCACATGCACATATGTGCATGGGCCATGCACAAGTGTGGCACACGGCGAGGAAAGATACTCATGCCACAGGGCTGCCATAAACCTGCATGGACACTGGACAGTGGCACTGGAGAACCCATGCCCCAGCCATAGGCAGTTGTGAAACACCAGCAAGTCTACTTGCACAGCCCCCTGTGCCCCCATGCACACAACAAACCACACAGGTGGCCAGGCAAGGCCACATGGCACCAGCATGTGAGGGCGGCTGACATCTATCCCATGGCCCACAGAAAGCCAGTGGTGGGGACCAGCGGTTCACCTGTGCCATGGAACCATGGAATGACCACCACAGATGGTGCACACAGCCACCGCACATGACACCACTGGCAGGACACCCCATACAATGAAGCACACCCCCAGAAGCCCCCAGTGCATCAGGGGGTGCCTCCTGGTGTAGTGGAGGCAATGGCAAGGCCACCACATGCCACACCAGACAACCCTGCAGTCCCCTCCATGACCAAGCTCAAGGCCTGTGGTGAGTTGTCCAGGCCAGGGTACAGCACCCCCTATGTCACAATGTGCAATCCAGCCAGGCCAACACCCCCCATCCCCACCATGTAGGCATACGGATGGCTGTCATTCCAAGGCTCACCCCTTGCCACACCCAGCATTTGCATCCCCCCAGCAGCCTCCGTGACACATCCAGCACACTGATAATGATGGTGGTGACACCCCCCCAATGGCCCGGTGTACAGCCCAGGCAACCATAAAGCCCCCCTATCACACACACACACAAGCATGCAGGTCAGTGAACATGCCGTGTACAATAAAGTAGGTTTTATTGCAAAAGTAGGTGACAGCAATGGTCAAACAGCAGAATGTATGAATGCACCAACCACCCACCCACCAGCCAGCACAAACCACCCCAGCAAACACAACATAGACTACTATGTAACACAGTCCTCAAAGTCAGGCCCAGGCCCACATCCCACCCCCCAACAGAGGCAACACAGGGCCAACCATAGTCCCACAGTCCCACACCAAGATGTAGCGCCAGCAGACGATGTCCTGGGATGAGGTGCAGACTGTCCCCCTGCCTCTCTCTGGCCCTTAGTGCATGGGCACTTCTACCAAGGCCATGGCTCATCATCTGTGCTGGTGTCCTCCTCAGGCTCCTGTAGCCACTCCTTCCACTGCAGCACCATGCGCTGGACAGGGCCCCTGTGCTGCTGTTGGGAGAAGGGCATGATAAGCACAAGGGCGAGTGCCCCACCCCCGCCTCAACATGTCCTGTACCAGCCCCCCCATGGCCCCTGGACACACTGGAGTGTGGTCCCCATCTTGGCCATCTGGCACCCCACCCACAGTGGCACCCATACTGCCTGTAGCCAGACTGTGGCCTGTCACCATGGCCCAACCCTGATGACCATGATGCAAGTGCACCACAGTGGAACGAGTCAGACATGGTGGATGGAGCATGCCATGGTGGTGGGCAGGCTGCCAACATGAGCAGGCATGTAGTACACATGTGATACACAGCACGCCAGCCTTGCAAATGGGAGACACTGGATGACCCTGACACAGCAGGACCACACCCGCTGCCTACAGTGCAGGGCATGAGCACACACCACCCGTAGGAAGGGACCCCAGCCACTTAGGCCATCAGGCCACCATGTGCAGTGATGCAGCACGGGCAGGGGTGCAAATGCCATGTGGATGCTTGGTGGCACAGCAGCCTCAAGACACATGCTGAGGCCCCATGGTGTACGCACCTCAAATGGCAGTGTGTGGAACAGCAACATGATGTGCTTGCAGCAAGAGTGGCACAGTTGTACACCACGCAGGCTGTGGACACCGCCCTGTGCATGGCCACGCATGACCTCACCAACAGGAGACCTGTAGCTCACCAATGGACAACACCCCCAGACTAGTACAACTGTGCCAGAGCAGTGCAGGCAAATGGTACTTACCCTAGAGGGGATGGTGACATGCCACAGGGACAAAGGCTCTGCATCCCTGTTCTTACCCTCATAGTATGGATGTCTGTTTCTCACTGTCCTCAAGAAGTACCATGACATCAGGTGCTGCCAGCACCATCTGCACAGGCCACTTGGGTGCCACACCATCACTTGCCTGCCCTTGAACGGGGCTGCTTCAGCTCCCCCATGGTCAGCCGGCACCCAGCCAGCCACCGACCGAGACCAGGACACCCGCCTGCAGCTCCTTGGAAGCTGCCTGCCCTTGAATGGGCCTGCTTCAGCTCCCCCATGGTCGGCCAGCACCCAGCCAGCCACCGACCGAGACCAGGATGCCCACCTGCAGCTCCTTGGAAGATGCCTGCCCTTGAGCGGGGCTGCTTCAGCTCCCCCATGGTCGGCCGGCACCCAGCCAGCCACCGACCAATACCAGGACGCCTGCCTGCAGCTCCTTGGAAGCTGCCTGCCCTCGAACGGGGCTGCTTCAGCTCCCCCATGGTCATCCGGCACCCAGCCAGCCACCCACAGACCGAGACCAGGACGCCTGCCTGCAGCTCCTTGGAAGGTATGGCGACAGCGCAGCCAATCGGAACACAGGCACTTCCAGCAAACCTGCTCTGATTGGCCAGGACATTTTCCCTGCTTTTTACAAATAGATTTTAGATAGAACTAAGCACATTTCAAGTGTCTAATAGAAGTTTTTCAACTGTATTAGCTGGATTGTTATTTCTTCTACTGTTTTAAAGTACTTACAGCTCTTCTGTTTCCTTGATCCTGCATCCCCCCCCCCCATCCAAGTCCTCTGCCTTGGCACCGAAAAGTCTAACTCTCATTTTTCTTGCTAAACTGCTCAATCTAAACCTATCCTACCTCTATTCTATTTAAACCCTGCTATTTTTTCTTCTCTCCAGCTGCCTGCCCTTGAACAGGGCTGCTTCAGCTCCCCCATAGTCGGCCGGCACCCAGTCAGCCACCGACCGAGACCAGGACGCTCGCCTGCCAATAGGAATATGGGCGCTTCCAGCAAACCAGCTCTGATTGGCCAGTACTTTTCCCCTTTTGCCACCTAGCGTTTTTTACAAATAGATTTTAGATAGAACTAAGCACATTTCAAGTATCTAATAGAAGTTTTTTTTTTGTGGCTAGTTTTCCATTAGCAGGCTATACAGACCTGCCACTAGAGGGATTCCTGTTCTTTCATTTAAAAACAAAACAAAAAGTCTACCATCTGAAAGACACAGTTGCTTTACTTGCTATATATCTTCCTTCCTGCCCTCAAGATCCTCTCGAACCGGGTAAGACTTCCCTGAACCATGGGACTGCTGAGAGCGACGCCATTGTCCCCACAGTATCTGTACCGCACCCTGATTGGATGCTCTCTTGCCTCCTGCTCGGGGATTGGCTCTTGAGCCAGCTAAAACTTTGCTGTGCTCGGGGCTGCTGCGCCCATGCATTTCTATGCAAATGGCTGAAATTTTATGCCCGTCCCCTCCCCCCGCTCTGACCTTAACTCACAGACCTTCCTCCACTCCCCTGGTAGCTCCGGCCCCCACTTGTGCTCCACTGGGTACCTGTTTTGAGACCCCCCCATCTTTTAGTCGTCACCTCCCACTCCCTGGCTGCCTGTCCTTCCTGGCTGTTTTCTCACTTCCCACTGATCCAGCTACTTCTTTTCCGCCCCCTTCTCCTAGCCCAGCCAGCATGTCTTAACCCCTCCCTCTGCCTACCCCAAATCCTACCTTAATCATGCTCCTCCACCGTTCTCTACCCCTTATTCTATTTCTTCTTGCCTGTCTTCCTCCCCTACTGCATGCCCCAAAATTCTGCTTTTCCTCCCTCCCCCACAGCTTCCACATTCCTACATCCTTCCTCCACATAGGCACACTGCACACTGGTCACCGCCCCTTGCCCAGGGTCCGTCCTACTACCATGAAACTGTCCCACACACACACTGGTCCTAGCCCTCCACTCTAGTCCCCCCGTCTACGCTTACCCTCACCCACTATCGTTGATGCTCAGCAATTTCCTGAGATGCTAGCAGGCTAAAGCATTCCCTTAAAGAAATACGCTGCAGCTCCTTGAGGCTAGTCCTCCTCCTCCTAATGCTGTCAGGCAACATCCGCCCAAACCTTGGCCCACTCTGCTCTAAAGCCACTAATCTGAGCAAGACTTCGGGTGCCTTCTCATTCATATCAATCAACATCTGCAGCCTTCTTCCTAAAATGGATGCCCTACAGGCCTTCACCAGCCAACACTGCCCTGACATCCTGGCAGTTGTCGAAACCTGGCTCACGCCATCAGTACTGGACCATGCAATCAGCCTTCCTGGCTGCAACATCTTTAGGCTGGATCACCTCTCCAAAAGAGGCAGGGGCTGCGCTCTCTACCTAAAAGACTACATACAGGGGCACCACATCATTACCTCATTCCAACCCACAACTGCTTGGATATTGCCAGTGAGAATCCTCCTTGGAGCCCAAAACAAAACCCTCACTGTTGCCACCATCTTCATCCTTCCCAAAGAACTGGTCTAACAGCTGTTCTTGATGTTGTAAAGTCACTCCCAACGGACACCGAATCCATCCTCCTATGCAACTTCAACATCATCTGGCCTGTGGCAGATGCTAGTGCACACAGGGATACAGTTGCTCCGGCAAACCTCACACAAATGGTTGGCTCACCAACCAGGAAAAATTACAGGACCGGCACCAGCACACTCTTAGACTGGATCCTTACCAGTCACCCATCGTGGATACCTAACACTAATGTCCTCCCTGACTCTCTCAGCGACCACTCCCCTGTTAGCTGCACCTGGTCAAATAAATTCATCAAACAACCACCAAAAACTATCACCAGCAGGGTTCTACCCCGTGGTCACCTTCCTCAGCTCAAATCTCACCTCCTCCATCAAGACTGGTCCCCTATCTTCAATGCAACCAATGTAAACACTGCTCTTGACTACTTCATAAACATCTTCACTGTGGCCTGTGACACGTATGCTCCTATTAAGAAACGCAAAGTCAAATCACTCAGTAACCCTTGGCTCAGAGGTGACCTCCTCAGGATGCTAAAAACAAGACACCACCTATGGGAGTTGGCCAGAAACTCTGGAAGGCAAAACGACATCCAAAACTACAAATGTGACCATAATGACTGCACCAAAACCATCCAGCAAACGAAGTCCACCTACTATAAGCATGCCTTCACAAACTCCTGAGGCAATGGTCTGGAAATCTGGAAGAACATAAAGGAACTCACCGGGAATCTACCCAATACCCCCCCATCAATATTCAACAATCAAAGAACCATAACCCTCAACCCAAAAACCATTGCGGATACCTTTAACAAAGCCTTTACTGACCTCAGCGCTGTCCTACCACAGGACTACTTCAAAGATGGTGAAGCCCCCTCTGTCCACAATGAACACTACTCCCACCAGCTCCCCCTGCTTCTACTTCAAAGCAGTCAAGGCTCACCAAGTATGCAAATATGTTACCAAAGCCCTTGGTAAATCAAGATTCAGTAATGACTCCCTTGATCTCAAAATCCTGTCTCTCACACTTGATGAAGTGCTTAGTCCTCTGACCAGAATTTTCAACCTCTCCCACTGCCTTAGCCAGTTCCCAGACAGATGGAAATCTGCCACTGTCACCCCAATCCATAAAAGTGGTGACAAAACTGCCCACGATAACTACAGACCTATCTCCCTACTACCCCCACTCTCCAAGGCTCTAGAATGCATCATCTCGTACCAGCTCACAGAATACCTGGATATGTACAACATCCTGTGCAAGCAACAACATGGGTTCCGAAAAGGTCACAGCACCTCCACAGCCCTACTTGAATTCACCGGGCGCAATCCACAATACACTTGACTCCAGTGAACTACTAGGCTCAATCTACATTGACTTAACTAAAGCCTTCAACACCATCAATCACCGCCTCCTGCTTGTTCAGCTTCAGAACACTGGGCAGTCAACTGACTCCATTGGCTGGTTTAAGAGCTACCTTGAAGAACGGTCCCAAACAGTAAGAATCGCTGATACACTCTCGGACCATAGACTGGTCCGCTTGGGAGTCCCCCAGGGCTCCATTCTGGGACCCCTCCTCTTCAGCCTATTCTTAAACTCACTACCGGATAGCTGCCCAGAACAAATAATTCTCTACACTGACGATGCTGTGATCCTCACCTCAGACCCTGATCCAATCCAATTACAAAATAAACTTCAGCGGGCCTTCTCCTCCATCGAATCCTGGTTCCTAAATCATAAACTGCTTCTCAATCAGAAAAAAAAACAAGTCTATGGTCTTCTGCAACCCACACAACAAAAACAAACAACTCCACCTCTCCATTGCAACCAAACAAGGAGCCATCCTAGAGTGAACACAATCGTTCAAGTACCTCAGCATCACCCTTGATCCCCACCTCTCATACACTGTCCATATCAGCAATGTTGCAAAGTCTGCCAATGCGAGGTTAGGCATATTATTCCGGCCAAGAAACACCTAACCCCAGAAGCACTGTCAGTGGCTGTCCAAAGCTCCATCGTCAGCATCATAGACTATGGTCTTATCATATATGGGTCTGTAACTACCACTGCTCTCAAATGCATTGCGACTTCCCTGAATAAGGCCTGTCATCTCATCACTGGCTCACATCGCCGTACCCACACATGTGACCTTTATTCCCAATCTGGGTGACTTCAACTTGACAAAAGCATAAAATACCAAACCTGCATCACGGCCAAGAAAATTATAATGGGGCTTGCCCCACCTGGTGTCTGTGCCCTCCTTAAGCCTAGATATAGGAACGTCACTACAAGGAGATCCAATTCCCATCTACTACATATCCCACAATGTCGCATGACCCAAGGACAAAGATCATTCACCTATCGGGCATCCAACTGGCTCAACTCTCTTGGCAGCGACATAGCGACCACTCCAACACTCGGCCTCTTCAAGTCCAAGCTGCACCTCTCACTGCTTGTATCCTGCAATTGCCCATCTTAACGTTTCCACCATTCCAGCTGCATATACCCCAGTACCCAGCACTTATAATCAGTCTTTGCACCCCTAGCACCTTACCTGTCTATTCCTCGAAAAACGGCCCTAGCTGCACTGTCTCTTGCTCTTGCCCACCCCCACGTATCTCCACTCCTGCCCCACCCCCAACCATCTCGCACTCTCCTACCCTTCACCTCCCTCCCCCTTGATCTCCTACCCTCACTTCCCCCACCCACCCCCTCCTTCCTTGTCTTGCTCATAGCTCAAGTCTTTGTACTGGTTATTACATGTTTGTAGTCTATGACTATATGTTTGTAACTAAAAATGATGACTGTTGCACACGCTGATGTGGAACCTTTGTAAAAGAGCCTCGGCTCAAAGGTATTGCAATCCTAGATTGAAATAAATAAATAAAACCTCAGCACCATCAGGCACCATCAGGCTGTGGTGTCCACCATAGCACCAGCCAGGACCGCATGCCTGTATCATCCTGAATAGGGCAGGGAATGGAGACACAAGGGGAAAACATTGGTTAGTATTGAAGGCATATATAGTACCAATCAGCAATAATGTCCATTCACTGTAGGGTGATGCATGGCAGTGATACTCACCAGGGTATACCACTGTGCAGCCCACAGGGTGCCAGACCCACCACTGTCACAGTACTCGTCCTCTGTGACTCATCATAGCAGCCTAGGGACATGATCTATCTTGCCCCCTCCTTGTGCACAGCAGTCTCTGCACACATTTATACCCTGCCTGGTAGGCTGTACACATGCCATGCGTGCAGTCATGTGCCGGCCAGCACAGTAAGTTGTGACATGTGCAACGCTCCCTGCCCATACAGTGGCACAGGACCGGTGGGATACTTTGCATCATCCCGCCAGCACGACAGATGACACGCAGGTCCCAGGACTACTTCAAAGATGGTGAAGCCCCTCTGTCCATAATGAACACTACTCCCACCAGCTCTCCCCGCTTCTACTTCAAAGCAGTCAAGGCTCACCAAGTACGCAAATATGTTACCAAAGCCCTTGATAAATCAAGATTCAGTAATGACTCCCTTGATCTCAAAATTCTGTCTCTCACACTTGATGAAGTGCTTAGTCCTCTGACCAGAATTATCAACCTCTCCCTCAGCCTTAGCCAGTTCCCGGACAGATGGAAATCTGCCACTGTCACCCCAATCCATAAAAGTGGTGACAAAACTGCCCACAATAACTACAGACCTATCTCCCTACTACCCCCACTGTTCAAGGCACTAGAACGCATCATCTTGGACCAGATCACAGAATACCTGGATATGTACAACATCCTGTGCAAGCAACAACACGGGTTCTGAAAAGGTCACAGCACCTCCACAGTCCTACTTGAATTCACCGGTGCAATCCACAATGCACTTGACTCCGGTGAACTACTAGGCTCAATCTACATTGACTTAACTAAAGCCTTCAACACCGTCAATCATCGCCTCCTGCTTGTCCAGCTTCAGAACACTGGGCAGTCAACTGACTCCATTGGCT
This sequence comes from Neoceratodus forsteri, assembly GCA_016271365.2. NCBI lineage: Eukaryota > Metazoa > Chordata > Ceratodontiformes > Ceratodontidae > Neoceratodus > Neoceratodus forsteri. The sequence goes on along the minus strand of CM028134.1, from coordinate 308,373,937 downwards.
GGTTTAAGAGCTATCTTGAAGAACGGTCCCAAGCAGTAAGAATCGCTGATACACTCTCGGACCCTAGACCGGTCCGCTTGGGAGTCCCCCAGGGCTCCATTCTGGGACCCCTCCTCTTCAGCCTATTCTTAAACTCACTACCGGACAGCTGCCCAGAACAAATAATTCTATACGCTGACGATGCTGTGATCCTCACCTCGGAACCTGATCCAATCCAATTACAAAAATAAACTTCAGCGGACCTTCTCCTCCATCGAATCCTGGTTCCTAAATCATAAACTGCTTCTCAGTCAGAAAAAAAAACAAGTCTATGGTCTTCTGCAGCCCACACAACAAAAACAAACAACTTCACCTCTCCATTGCAACCGAACAAGGAGCCATCCTAGAGCAAACACAATCATTCAAGTACCTCAGCATCACCCTTGAGCCCCACCTCTCATACGCTGTCCATATCAGCAATGTTGCAAAGTCTGCCAATGCGAGGTTAGGCATATTATTCCAGCACAGGAAACACCTAACCCCAGAAGTACTGTCAGTGGCTGTCCAAAGCTCCATCGTCAGCATCATAGACTATGGTCTTATCATATATAGGTCTGTAACTACCACTGCTCTCAAATGTATTGCGAGCTCCCTGAATAAGACCTGTCATCTCATCACTGGGTCACATCACTGTACCCACACATGTGACCTTTATTCCCAATCTGGATGGCTTCAACTGGACAAACACATAAAACACCAAACCTGCATCACGGCCAAGAAAATTATAATGGGGCTTGACCCACCTGGTGTCTGTGCCCTCCTTAAGCCTAGACATAGGAACGTCACTACAAGGAGATCCAATTCCCATCTACTACATATCCCACAATGTTGCACGACCCAAGGACAAAGATCATTCGCCTATCGGGCATCCAACTGGCTCAACTCTCTTGGCAGCAACATAGCGACCACTCCAACACTCGGCCTCTTCAAGTCCAAGCTGCGCCTCTCACTGCTTGTATCCTGTGATTGCCCATCTTAACATTTCCACCATTCCAGCTGCACATGCCCCAGAACCCAGCACTTACAATCAGTCTTTGCACCCCTAGCACCTTACCTGTCTATTCCATCGACAAGGCACCCTGGCTGCACTGTCTCTTGCCATCGCCCACCTCCCCCCGTATCTCCACTCCTGTCCCCACCCCCAATCACTTCCCGTACTCCTCCTTACCCCCTGTACCTCCTTCCACCCCTCGATCTCCTACCCTCACTTCCACCCCCCCCATCTTGTTCATAGCTCAAGTCTTTGTACTGGCTATTACATGTCTGTAAATCAGTGACTATATGTTTGTAACTATAAATGATGACTGTTGCACATGCTGATGTGGAGCCTTTGTAAAAGAGCCTCGGCTCAAAGGTATTGTAATCCTAGATTGAAATAAATAAATAAAAACCTCAGCACCATCAGGCGTCATCAGGCTGTGGTGTCCACCATAGCACCAGCCAGGACTGCATGCCTGTATCGTCCTGAATAGGGCAGGGAATGGATACACAAGGGGAAAGCATCGGTTAGTATTGAAGGCATGTACAGTACTGATCAGCAATAACTTCCATTCACTGTAGAGTGATGCATGGCATTGATACTCACCAGGGCATACCACTGTGCAGCCCACAGGGTGCCAAACCCACCACTGTCACAGTACTCATCCTCTGTGACTCACCATAGCAGCCTAGGGAAATTATCTATCTTGCCCCCTCCTTGTGCACCATAGTGTCTGCACACATTTATACCCTGCCAGGTAGGCTGTACACATGCCATGCATGCAGGCATGTGCCGGCCAGCGCAGCATGTTGTGACATGTGCAACGCTCCCTGCCCATACAGTGGCACAGGACCGGTGGGATACTTTGCATCATCCCGCCAGCACAACAGATGACACGCAGGCATGTGCATGCCTGCCAGATGGCACAGCCCCACATGATCATAGCACGCAGGATGCAGCACTGACCCCCCAATGTGTGTGTGTATTTTGCACTAGGCAGGGGATGGACATGAGGCCATGCAGCATGCTGCCACCTAGTGTATACTGGCCATGACATGGAGGCCAATAGTCACAGTGGCAGCATAGAGTGGATGCAGCTACACAGCCCTGGTCAGTCAGCTGCCAGGCCTACCAGCTTGCAGCACGGTACTGCAGTGATGTCAGGTGATGTCTGTGTGGGGGCAGCACCACAGAGGCATAGCTGCTCCATGCCTCACAGCACGGCATCGAAGGGCATGCATGCCAATGCCCACATGTATGTACCACAGTGCAATGGCAGCTGCAGCCGCATGCCCATCCTCACCTTGTACCCACTGCCTAGCACACCAGTGATGTGTGGCATGCACAGGTATATTGCCTATGCCAGTTATGTAGGCAGTGGTCATGGTGGGACATGACCATCGACCACATGTGGTGCATGTGCCATATGATGCATGTCCATGCACAGGCAACATACAGGGCCCCATGTAAAACTGGTGATGCCATAACCCTGCACTGTTTCCTGTACATGCCATTGGACAGCACAATGACAGTATGTGCCCTGGACTGCTACTGAACGTGTATCTGCAGCAAGCAGGGATGGTGAAGGGGAACAGCCAAGGCAACGGGAGCATGTGTTCAGGCCATGCATGGATGACACACTGCTGTGAGACACCCACTGCCTCCAATGATTCCACATGCCTTGGCCCATGGTGCAACAACTATGCGACCTTGCACGTGACCGCATGGCACCATGGACAAGTCACTCCAGGGCCATGACTGTGGAAACAAAGGTTATGTGTGCCTTGTCCTATTATACCATAGGGTCCTTCCAATGGGTGGCTGGTGATGGCATCGGCATGAGCCAGTCATCCGTGTCCATGGCCTTGGCACAGGTCCCTGATGCACTGCTGGAGCACACACGGCACCATTTCTGCCTACCTCAGTCCGACACAGAGGTCCGTACCACAAAGCTGGCTTTCTATGGCATGCACAGCATGCCTAATGTGATTGGCACTGTGGATGGAACACACATCACCATTCTGATGCTCTCCATGTCTGAGGAGGCTATCGCAACTGTAAGGGCTTCCACAGCATAAACTGCCAGGTGGTGTGTGATGCGATGGGCCAATTCACTGATGTGTATGCCAAGTTCCCAGACTTGTGCCATGACTCATACATTCTCGACGCTTTCAGGGTTGGTGCGCTGCTCTGTACAGGATGTCTGGACAGCTGGCTGTTGGGTAGGTCGTCTGTGCGACTGTCTGTGTGAATGCTACTGTGTTCATCTCTCTGTACATACCATGCCTGACATGTATGTTTCTTCCACAGGTGACAGCGGATATCCACTGTGTCCATACCTGATGATGCCATTCATGGCACTGGCTACTGTGGTAGAGTTGGTGTACAACAAAGCACACCACCATCATACTAGGGCCATCATGGAGTGGTGCATTGGCATACTGAAGATGAGGTACCGATGCCTTGACCACACTGGTGGTACCATGATGCAGGCACCACACTGCGCCTGGTATGTATTGACCATCTGTGTGATGCTCCACAACATGGCCATGTGTCATGGCCTATCAATGCCAGACTACCAACCATGGGACATGCCTCAAGGTCCACGACTCGATGACCACATATGCGGTCAGGACACAGCAGCGAGCCATGCAACTCATACTGCAGTTGTCAATGGGATGTTCAGTCGCTAGCCCTAGCATTCCAGTCCTGCCTATGGCCTTAAACTCCCAATGCCTGAACAGTGGCCACAGTGGAGGCATCCAGGATGGTATCCATCATAGTGCAGAGGTGCGGTGGCCTCCGTGTGCCTGATGATGTCACTGCCTGAGGGCGCACGTCGCCACCAGTGCAGCTGTGCTGTTGGCAGCCATTGTGGATGGCCATGGCTGGTGTTTGGTGACAGGGCACTTATGCCACTGTGTTGAGCCCCTGTACCACAGCAAGGTAGCCAGCTGGACTGGGGTCCTCCCACCCACCACTGCCCCATCGTGCATGCATGCCCCATTTGGTCAGTGTGTCCCACCACAGCGCATCACATGGTGCTGCATCTATCCCACCTCCATGTGTGCTTGAGAGTGTCTGTGTGTGTGTGCGCATGCCCGTGTCTGTGTGACATGCCACCACCAGCACACAGCTGCATGTTTATCCGTCACAAACATGTTGGTGCATACGGGGCCACCGTATCATGCACCATCAACATTGTCTCTCTGCAGCATGCCAGTCTGAGTGCCTGTCCGCCCCTGCCTCTGTGATGGGGGTCCTGCTGTGTGGCTGACCCCTCCACTGCAATACTCTCCACGGCTTTCTCAGGGTTACTGTTGGCAGTCTGCTGGTCCCCAGACCAACTCTCCTCATTGGCCATGTTCTCTGTGACATCTGTGGGCATACGTTGGTGATGTGCATGTCCCTGGACTGGATCCTCTCAGTGTCCATGTTGTGTGGTGCTCTGCTTGGTGCAGTGGCATCACCCTCCACTATCCTGGGCCTGCTGTGTGCAACCTGCTTGTCAGGCAACTACATGTTGTTGTCCGGCACTGTGTCCACCTGGCATTGTGTTTCAACTGTGGCCCTCCTGATGCCTCACTACCCCACCTGTCATTCGTCGCACCACCGCTGTGCCACAGTGGCATGCTCCAGCCAGTCAGGGTCTCCAGAGTGCGTTCCTACACCTGCACCATTCGTGCGACATCACGGCCCATGGCACAGATGTCACCAGAGAGCGCCATCAGTGCATCAGTGTGATGGTGCTGCGCTTCAAGACAGTCCGACTCCAGCTGGTGCAGCTCCTCATATTGGGGGTCTGATATGACCATGCCACTTGTTGGCCATACCCATCCCATCGGTCTGCTTGATGGGTCCTCATCACCACTGTCTGGCTCAGCTCTGCCACTGGGCTGCATGCCCACCACCTGACATGGCACACAATGGCCATGGGATTCCATGGTGTTGCATGTCAGCAGCTATTGCATTGGTATCGCTGTCTGCCCACTGAGCTTGCTGCACCAGGTGTTCTCTGTTCTGTCTTCCTCTGCTACCTCTGTCACGATGTCCACTTCCTCATTGTCAGCTCTGATGGAGGTGTCTTCAGCAGAGTCCTGCTGGTCATCAGCTGCCTCTCTAGCACCTGTGTTGGGGGGGTATAGGGTGGGTGATTACTGGGCAGCCCACATGGTGGGTCAGTGTCATGGACATGTCTCTCCACATACTCATCAGTGGTGCCATCGTCCTTCCTCTGCACTCGCCATTTATCTGTGGCTGTGTGTGGTGGGCACACCTGCGCCATGTCCCCATGTTGTCCACCATCCCTGGCATGCTCTGTTGGTGCAACACAGCACCATTATCCATTGTGCATGCAGGCTGACCTCAGCTGGCCATGCTGTGTCTGTGTGCATTACTTACTGGCCAATGTGTCGACTCCTTCAGCCTTCCCATGGATACGCATGGTAGTGAGGGTGTCTGTCACCATCTTCTTGATTGGCATCAGCTGGCTGTTGGGCCCGGGGGACCCTCTGCTGGTACTATGCTATGCCCGTGCACTGACTGCCACCTTACATTTCATGGTAGTGCATAGGTCCCGCCATTTGTGCTGGATCACTGCCATGGTCCAGGTGTCTGGACCGGCAATGTTCATGGCTGCCTGTACCTGCAGCCACAGCCACTCCTTCATCTCCACGGGGGTGACTGGCACTGGGGCACCAAGCAGCCTTGCATGGTTTTGATCTCACTGACCAGCGCTGCCACTTGTGGCCACTTAGAGTTTGAGGACCAGAACCATCTGGTTCTGCCACCATAGACATCTCTAGGTGCTGGTCCTGCCGCCTCTCACTGTGGCTCATGGGGGCATTGCTCTGCATGCTGCTCTCTGCAGGGGCATTATTTTCTGCCATGCCGCATGTCCCAGCTTCATGGTCTGCATTCACGTCCGCGTATGCGCTGTGGGTGGTGCTTGTGCCCGTATATGCTGGGGTCAAGGGGCAGAGTCAAGTAGCTTGAGCTGACCTCTTCATCCTCCGCATTCAACTATCTGCATACTGCCTCTGCACAGTGTGCATATTACTTTGTGCATGCCACGTGTTCTTCTGTACCCATGCACCACACAGCTGCACACCGTGCAAACGTCGAGTTTATGCACTTTCATGCACATTTGTGCATAGGGCCCTATTCAGTCCAAGAAAGTCTTCACTTGATCATTCATGGTTCTCTCTGATATTTGGGCTAACACTGATGGATTTGGCATTGGGTTATAATTTTCATATCGGTCCTGTCTCTAGATTTAAAAAGAGATGACAGCAAAACCATTTTCCAGATTGGTGGTAATTCATTGATCATAGGGACATGAGATATGTCAAGAAGGGTACAGTTAAACCTAATTTCAGAAACATTGGTTTTAAACAGTCAGGACCCAATATTGAGCAGCAGGGGTACCAACTAAATGACTTAGGGATATGCTTTCCATCCACTGTACTATATTTCTAGCAATTCCAAATTTTCTCAATCTTAGAGCCAACATCTCATGAGGAAGCATGTCAAATGCATTCCATCAAGTGTAAGCTTTTTATAGCAACTGTCTTTTCCCTGTCTAGCACATTTGTATATTTCAAGAAGAAAAAAAAGTTATACTGCCATAGTTTTCTCTTAGTGAATGCATGCTGACTTTCCTTTGACAGCTGGAATCTCTTCAAATGTTCAGAGATCTAAGTTTTGTCTCCTCAATCAAGGTTAGGCTCCGTGGCCTACTGTTACAGTACCTGCATCACTTCTACTTCACTTTTAAACAGAGCAGTCATTTTTGCTCACTTCAGATCCCTATGTGCAACACCTTTTTCCATTAACTTTGTGGAAATTCTTGCCAGTGTGCCAACTATAGCAGCTGTTAACTCCTTCCTGCACTCAAATATATGCCATCCAGCCCTTGCAATTAATTCACAATCGGCTATTCCTGTTGCACAGTGAATAATTTTAGTGTATTCCCATTCCCACCCTCACCTAACCCTAATCACAATAATCTGTACACAAACTTAAAGCCAGTATACCCCTCAGCAACCAGTAACAACCAGCAAACAGAAGTAAACAACTCCTTTACACAAGTAACCTATCCCCCGCCCACCTCCATGGCTGGTCACAGTCTACTCCACAAGTCCAGTATTGATAGACATCAAGCATAGAAAATGAGTTTCAGGGGCCATCCCACAAATTCCTGAATTGATAACCCATATTGCTGGGCTCAGTGTCTATTGATTGTCTACTGAGCAGAGGATACATGCCATTGACCAGAAGGGAGGTATACTGATGTTGAGTTGTTTATTGGTGTTACTGGGTGGTTACTGGTCTTGGGGGTGCACTGGATTGGGGAGAATGGTGATTGCAGCAATCAGGGCTGAGTGAGGGTGGGGGCCCACTTGTCTGCCAGAAATCATTCTTATATATACTTTGGTGATGGATGAAGATGGGAGTCCACTAGGCTACCAGGGAATGAGTTGGCAACACTATCATGAGTATTGGGGCAGGAGATGGGAACCAAGTGGATTATTAATATTCTGTCATGCAACAATGACACCAGAGATGCCTTCAGGGGGAAGGGGAGTAACACTCTTTATGTTCTATTAAAATGTGCTTTTTGAAGTTAGTAAATAGTGCTGGTCAAGGCAGGCTATTAGAACATACAAAAAGCTGCCAATATACCACTGTATCCATATGTACTGTATGCCTCTATCTTTCATTTTCATGTACTCCTGGGGTACATTTTTTTTAACCAGGATAGACACACTAAGCTGAAAGCTTGTTTACAGGTGTGACCTGGGAGCGCAAGGAAGTTAAGTGACTTGCTCAGGGTCACACAGTATGCAAGAGGGGGCTGTGGGATTCAAACCCAGATCTCTACATTTGTAGCTTAGAGTCTTTAACCACTGCACTATACTGCCTACTTGGACATGCAAATGATTTTACTTCTTGCACAGTGAGGCTTCCAATATGGTGAGTGTGGTGCTAGCCACTGAATAATGGAGCAAACCTCATTTGCATAGGGCAGTCCCTGTTTGCGTGGCTCAAAAGCTTCAAATATGCATCCCACAATCTGTTATATTAAGAACACAAGAATGTGACTGCAGAAGGGGACCCTGCAATCCATCCAGTGACATTGTATCACTATGCCTAAGTGTGCATTTAAGGAGCCATACAGTTTAATTTAGTGTGTGTGCAAGTGTATGTACTGTATGTGCATTTGTGGGTGCGCACTCATGCATAAACATAAGCATGCATAGGTGCACTCACATGTACAGTCTATGTGCAATGATTATTTAACTATCACATCTAAAAAAATTCCATTAAGTATATTTTCAGTTTGACTACTGGTTTATTGATGTGAAGAACTTTAACAGGAACTGAAGAGAATTGCAAAACTTGCTTAACTTATGACCTCATCTGAGATTTGAAGATGTCTCTGTTGATGGATGCCCAGAGTCTCTAAGCCACCAAATATACATTAACTTTTTTTTGGGTGTTATTAGTTTCATATAATAACTTTTTTTTGGGTGTTATTAGTTTCATATAGAAGCTAAAAATAAATGTATGTGAGGCATACTTAAGGGAAGGGTTTACTTGTAGTCTTTTTGTGCCAGATATTCAAAGCTTTGCCCCTGGATTAAGTTAATACTGCCTGGCAGGCAAATGTAGCCTGGAGCACAAAGCAAGCTGTATTCAAAAGGAATAGCCCAGGACAAACAGCTTCTGAATATACCATGGTAATGAGGCCGTGCAAACAGGGCTGGGAGTGCAGGGCAAGCATAGCCCTAGAATAAGGCAGCACTGAATATAGCAACCAGGAAGTGCAAACCACAACAACAACACAGTGCACAGCGATGTGAGGGTAGGTAGAGATGAACTATGCGGCCAATGTGCATGCCAGCAGATTTGTGGACCCAGTACAGCAGCAGGCAGCAGCAGATGTGAAAGAACAGTGATCAAAACTGTATAAATGTCTCCAAACCATTAGAGCCCGTGGCGCTAAGCTGTTAGCCCGGTGCTAAGATTTGCCATATTCAAAAGTGACATGCAAATGAGCCTACTTGGGTAGTCCCTGGGCAAACAGCCAGATTAGCATCTCATCATTCCCTGATTTACATGCAGTTTGCCCAGCGTTACTGCAGCATCCCACAGCTCCATCTGTAGGTCAGTATGGAAGTACAGGGGGCTGGCCAGGTCTGGCCACAGCTCCACTTGTAGGTCAGTCTGACAGTGCTCGATGGTTGCTGTAGGCTACATGTATACAGTACAGCATAGCATTGTGTGCACCAGGGGAGAACACAGCATAGGCACAAGTGGTGGTGGTCGTGCTGTATGCAACCGTCACCGTGGTGAGGTCTGGCCACCTGTACACCCTTCCCTCAATGGGTGCCATGCCCACAGTGCTGCATGTGTGTGCTGGCATCTGTTGGTCAACACAGACATATGGTCTGCAGATGTGTACTGTATGGCCACACACTACCTAGTTGTCCCCTGTGGGTCGGATCCCTCTTACTGTCTGTGCTTGTCTAGGACTGTTGGCATCATGATGGTGCCAGCAGTGAGCAGCATGTGTCCTCCATGTCAGGCATTTTCTAAGTGTCATGTTCTTATGTTAGGGTTGCACAAGCAGCACTAATCCCATGCAAACACCGCGCTATGCACCAATGATGTGCAAAGCTGTTTGCCCAGGGTTAAGACCTGCTTTTCCTTGGTGGTAATTTGTTCCACGATATGGGTCGCTCTATGTCAAGCTAACACCTGAGCATGGCACTAGTAGCTGAATATCTCATAGCGCCTGTATTCATGTTCACTTTGCCCCTTGCATATAATTATGGTTTGACCAGCGCTAATGCTGAGAAACAATTACAGCTTGAATTCATGCGCATCGAAGAATGGTTCAAGTCACACAAACTGGTCATGAACTACAGCAAAACAAAGGTTATGACCTTCTACAATGCCAGGAGCAAGTACAAATCCTGTGACCTCACCATCCTAAACCAAACCGGGACCTTACTTGAACACATTCCTGATTTTAAATACCTAGATGTCATATTGGACAGCTCACTCACCTACCATCGGCACATAGATTCTGTCGCCAAAGCCACCAACATCCGTATAGGCCTGTTCTACAGGCACAAACACTGCATGACTCCTGACACTCTCCAGTTGGCTATCAACAGCTCTGTCACCTCCATCATCGATTATGGGCTAGCAATTTATGGGTCTGCCTCCACCTCTGCCCTCCGCAGAATTACAGTTGCACTCAACAAAGCATGCAGGCTGCTAACTGGGGCTGGCCGACTTACACACACTTGTGACCTGTACACTTGGGCAGGATGGCTTCCTCTCATCAGCCAGATACAGTATCAAACCTGCCTCTTAGCCAAAAAAGTCCTCCTCGGGGTCATGCCCCGGGCATTGAAAAGCTCCTCATTGACCACCACAGCACCCAGCAAACTAGAAGTTCACAACAACTAACCTTCCTTGTCCCCAGATGCCGGACTACCATGGGCCAGAGGGCCTTTGCCCTGAGAGCACTACAGTGGTACAATACTCCTCCAACAAAAGAAACTTTACTGCTTTACTCTTTGGCCTTTTTAAGAGACAACTCCAACTTCATCTCATTTCAACTAGTCATTGTGACTGCCTCTCTAATCGGGGCCTAACCGCCACTGCCTCCACTTCAGTCTTGACAGCTACCTCTCCCCGCCTTGCCCCTTCTACCTGCTCACCCCTTCCCCTCTCTCCTCCTTCCTCCCGGCATTTCCTGACTTTTATCCCTCCCTCCCCTTTAGAGCTCTTACCCTCACCCTCCACCCTCCGACAATGGTCTTCCTGCCTGCATACCCTCTTCCCTCTCACCTGCAGTGCTTATTTCTAAGATTGCCCTTGGCTGGTATGTCATGCTACCTAACATTTGGCACATTTTGAATTACTGGAATTTCCTATGCCTCAGTCTCTTACTTCTTTTTATTGTGTAACTATGTATTATTATGTTGACCTTTGTATGTATGTATACCCCCCATTCCTTCGACGTGGAACCTTTGTAAATGAGCAGTTCCTGCTCAAAGGTATTTGTAATCCTAGATTTCAATAGAATAAAAAAATAAAATAAATGCACTTTGCCCACGCCATGTGGCCTTTTGAATATGGCAGTCCTGCGCTAATCCCGTGCTAAACCCATGCAAAGTGTTTGTGGACCGCGCAAAGCTTTGAATATCTGGCCCTTTGTGTCTTTTTTATTTGTACTACAGTACCTCGAGATAGTCTTCTGCAAACAAGGTCTTGTGGAGTTTTCTCTTTTACTTTTTATTTTTCTCTGCTGTCAAACCTTTATGTGAAGCTGCCTTAAAGCTATGAGGCACATTTTACTTCTAATGCATATCTTTTTGCTTATCTCTGCTACAGCATTGTTGTTTTCTTCATACGCCCATTTGAACTGTAAATTATTCCATCACTTCAGATTTTATTGTAGTGAGTCCCTATTTAATATTTAATGTGACAAGTTAATTGTCCTATATTTTATGCAATATTACTTCTTGGCAAGAAAGGTCAGTGATAAGGACATGACAGTATAATGCATCTAGAGTGCTTCAGTGTGAAATTATACTTTAAAATGTACCATTGTCTTGGTGTCTCTATGCTAAGTCCATTGTTTTAGTCTAAAAATCTGCCATGAAATACTACTATTTCCAAAGCAAAGCACAATGATTTAAAACAAACACTGAAAGTTAAAACAATCATTATTAATACTTAATTAGTTTGTGAAAGTTACATAAAGACAAATATACTTCATGTTTTTTACATGATTTTGCTCATGCCCCGCTTATGGCAAATAATCTTTTGAAAACAGGGTTTAATCATGAACTGCAGTCACCTTTTGTAAAATCAACATTTAGATTCTTCCGTCATGTACCTGTACTGTATTTCTTGACAATGTATCCCTAGTAAAGTCTATGAGGTGAAGTTTAATAAACAGTGTGCTACACAGAGAAAAAAGGCTGCTTAAGACATTATTGCAGGAGCTAAAGTTTATGGTTTTTTTTTAATTTTTTGATAGTGTTGTAAATATCATTACACTATTTTGGGCTGGCGGTAATGTGTAAAGGTTAGTGCAGTGAGCTTTGAATGAGCTTACTAAGTCCAACAGTCCTGGGTTTGAACCCTTAATTTGCATACTGTGTGACCTGAAGCAAGTCAGTGGATTTCTCTGTGCTCCTGGGATGCACTTGTAAATGACTTTCAGCTTAGTGTGCTTTTCAGAGACCAAAACTGTAAAATAAAATTGTAAACATTACTTCTCCCATTTATTGTATTATGTCTTCATTTTCTTACACCACTGACTACAACAAAATTTACAGTTAAATTAACGTATTTATTTATTTTTAATTTTTTTTACCAGGAAAGACACACTAAGCAGTGACAGCATGTTTTCTGTGGTTCCATGTGATATGAGTGAAGACAAAATAGCACTGACAAAAACAGCGAAGACATAGCAAAAGGCAGAATGGTGAGGAGCAGTACAGCATGCCCCCAAAACAATGAATAACTGCAATGACTTTTCCCCCCGCATTCCACACACACACCTACTTAAAATATCTATCACCACGGGGGATGCAAGTCAGGGATGGGGACAACACCAGGTTGGGGTGATACTCCTCAGGGGAATGCAAGTCAGGGATGGGGAGAAATTTGGGAGGGCACTCACATCCAGCTCAGGGAAACAGACACATGTGGGGGAGCAAAACAATATTCCCATGTTGGGGAGGGCACCAAAGTCAGGAGGGCTGATGGAACATGAATAAAAAAAAAAAATTCCACATAGTCAGCCACAAACCTGGACTGGCCAGCCACACAAATGGTGACTGTAACCACTATACTACATGCCCAGCCCAGATATGGCACTCAAAACAGTCACCTACATACTCCACAAACTAACTCCCAACTGCCAAGACTAAAACGCTGAACTCAACATGCACTTTTACTACAAAGTATCTCATTTCACAAGCGCTATTTTATAGTTCCCCAAACTGACTCACTGAAACTGAGCTGCTTGTTTCAAGGGATACCATTTCCAACAATGTCCGGGGGGGCAGGAGGTAGGTTAGGATTACTTTAACCTGTTCTTATTTGACAGGGTGAATGTAGGGCATGAAACTCTTCTTCAATCAGTGCCATGGGATCTTTAACTTCCACCTGAACAGTGACTGGAGATGAGCATAAGGCACTTCTTCTTATTGTCTCATCTAAAGAAAGGCATTTCAGTGGTGGAGTCCAATCTTTATACTTCACTACAGTGTTAGTTATGTGTTTCAACTCTATTATCTGGTGTAGGGCTAGAACCCACAAAATTACAACCTTCTAGTCCCAGAAGCGAGCATGCTAGCTACTGAGCCACTGACACACCGATATTTGTTAATTACGTTTTTAGAAATACTGTCATTAGATGTGAGCATGTTATTTGAAGCATTTATAGACAAACTTGGAAGTATGATGTCTTTTAATGTCATTTATTAATATCTGAATATGTTTCTAACTGTGCATAGGACATTATTCAATTTAAAGTGCATACAACCAGAAAGTATTCTTAGCTGAGTTTCAACTGAATTTTGGTAATCATGGTAAAGATTTACTGGAAGAACAAAAACATGATCTATGCATTTCAATTAGAGTTGTAGTGAGGTTTTAATTTGCCGGCAAAGTTGGCACGAATTCACAGCAATTCCCACTTTGCAGATGTCCCTGCAGCTGTACCAACTGCTCTGTGTGAACTTTTTCTTTAAATCTCAAATTGTAATAAAAAACTGACCGTCACCCACTGTGATATCATTCTGCCCCCCCACCTCCCAAAAACATTGTAGTCATAGTGCCCCTTCAATCCTCCAATGGCACCCTCTACTCCTCCCTGCCCTGGCAAATATGACTACACAGACAGCACATCACATGATTCAGAGTACATTAATCATATGGTTCACCCTTCCCCCACCCAAGCACCAAATACACTCCCCCACTTCCCCCTTCAAGTCCCACCTCCAAGTCAAGTCATATAAGACCCCCCTCACTCAACACCCCTTAGGCCGCCTCCCCCCCACCAGCCCCCAGAAAAAATGTGACCTGTAATAAAGAAGATGGTCCCCCGATGCAGAGCGTCTCCTCTCTTCAGTGCTCATCTGGGTAATGGCATTGGCTCAAGAATGAATGATCACATCTTTGCTCCTAGTAAAACATGACTGGCTGAAGTTTAAAACAATCAGGTTTTACTACGAGAAAACTGCATTACTATTCATTCAAGCAGGGCCCATTATTTAGCTAGGAACAGAAAAGAGTAGATGATCTGCATCTGGGGACCATTTTCTTTATTACAGGTCACCTTTTTCTGGGTGTCAGCTGAGGGAGGATGATGGTGGTGGGGGCCAGAGGGAGGCTAGTGGGGGGTCTTATATAACTTGACTTGGTGGTAGGATTCATTTGAGAAGAGGCTGGGGGAGTGTGTTTGGAGCACAGGAGGGTGAAGGTTAAACCATATGATTAACATATTGTGAATCATGTGATGTGCAGTCTATATAGTCATATTTGCCAGGATGGAGTGGGGGGAGGAGGAGGATCCAGTGGAGGATGAGAGGGAGGTATCTGATTGACTACAAAGTTTTTGATAGGTGTTGGGGGCAGTATTACAGCACAGTGGGAGGCATGGGGGTGGGGTGAGCAGTAAGATGGCCGCACTGCTCCCCCGCTCCTCACAGCAACTGATTCTTAGCTTAGCAATGTTAAAGTTTTGTTTTTATGGTTTTTTTACATGGAAAAGCCTTTAATTGCTGAATGAAACTTGAGTTATTTCAGTATAAGGCTTTTATATACAAGTGGATTTAACTATGCCATGTCTTAAAAATTGAGAAACAGAGTCGAGCACTGAGCATTGAGAAAGAATGTCAGCTTGTTTTTGAATGCTGACTTCTCTTATGGTTTCAGGCATTCAGGCTATTGTATTGTGGCCACCTGAGATGCTGTGTACCAAGGGAGGAAAAATGTTTGCAAGTAAGGTGGATAAGGAGAGGTAAAATGTGGAGGAAAAAGCCTGCAGGCAAGCACAGTAGCACAATTTGTGCTGATAGGCTTATAAAAGCCTTAACAAAGGTATGCCATTGTTGCCTGGAGGTTTTTGTAATATTAAAGTACCTCCTTGTTTTATTTTACTGCACTTAGTGGAGCGCTTTTCTTCTTTTTGACTTTACAGGTACAACGAGCTGCTGTAATCGAGGAGACCTGGAGCCATAGAGGAGACCTGAGAAGCTAACGGTAGCTGGAAATTTGGATGGTGTGTTTCTGTAGCTTCAAACACCAGGGTCACTGACAGACACTGTGGACTTAAAAATAGGAGAGCGGAGCTGGGTTTGTTGGTGCTGTATGGTGCTTCTATCAGAGCCTTTTGTTGGAGTTAAATACTTGGGCAATTTTCTTTAAATGGGTTTCTCTCTGCAGATTTTCAGCAAAAACACTCGTCAAGTCATCATAAATTTTAAAAGAAACATTGCTGTCTGTATGGACTCCATAATGTAAATGGAGCATTTTCTCTCTCAATTACAGACTGATGGAACTATACTTTCTGGTGTACTTGGTTAGCTTTAAATTGAAAGATAGCCGAAATATAGTTGAATACTAAATGTAAAGCCCCTGTATGGGTGCTTAGTTATTAGATATATGTTGTTGCAGTAAACGTTTGTGTAAGTCCCAGTTATAAAAATGTTCAAGCTGTAGGACTGGGATAAGAGATCCTAAGAGTGAGTACTGTTAGAAAATTCTCTGGGGGATTCTCTTTTTGCCACTGTTAAGAAATAGAGAAAGCAGTGATACAGAAATAATGGATTCTATTGTACACATTTCAATAATTTTTTATATAAGGCCCAGTTTTAAGGTTCTGGAATTGAAAGTGGAGAGAAGAGTGAGAGTTCTTTGGGGTAGCCGTAATCTCCAAAGACCCATACTTGGCTATAAAAAGCAGCCAGCACATAATTCCCTCCATACTGGGTCAGTCGGGGTATGAAACTGCATGCGCAGTATAATGCTCCTTGATACTACCTTAAAAAGGATAGGTTCTGCAGGCAGCTTAAATATATCCTAATTAGGTTTGATGAGTTGGCTCTCTCATTGTGGTTGTAGCATTGTACCTCTAGAGTAGGACTCCTCACCTGACAGGGCCTCTATTTAATTTTTTACATTTGATTGAGATGTGAAAATTAAATTGTTGTTCTTGTTTTAATAGAATGTTACAAGTTAAAAGGAACTGGTAGCTGGCATTGGAAGTTAGTTACTGTGCTCCCTAGGGGAACTTCCTTTATTTCTCTACAGTGGCTTGAGTAAGCCTGTTATGGCAGGTCTTGGCTTTAAAGTTCGGATCTGAAAGTGGAGTGAACTGTGAGAGTTTTTGTGGGGAAGACTCAGTCTCTAAAAAGACTCATAGTTGGTTACAGTTACAGTTAGCAGCTGGCATATAAATCCCACTGAAATGGAGTGCAGTAGGGGCATGGGACTGCATGTGCAGTGGGATGCTCCCTGATAGCGCTCCTGTTGGATCGGTGTTGCTGGTAGCTTAAGATTTCCTAATTTGGGTCTGGTGAGCAAGTATCCTTAAATAATCCTGCTACATAGTAACTTCAATAGTAGGATTTTACTTATAGTTAGGCCTAAACAAGCTGGCTAAATATCAGGTCTATCTAAGGATGGGAGATAGTTTCTTCTAGGGATGTTTGGTGGATGGTTAGCCACTTTATGAGAGCCTAAACATGTTCCACTGGTTGGTAATTAGTTTCCAATTTAAAAAATTGATACTCAATATTTGCTTCGGGGGATTTTTGCTATTTTAAATGTACCCCTAAAACTGCTTTGATGTGTTTTATTTTGACAAGAACACTGAATGAATTTTTAATTGTTAATTAGTATTACTAGTTCTACTGAGACTATCTTAATTAAATTACTTTTCTTAATGGACCTAAATGATGAATATTTAATGTTGACCGCGTAGGAAATGGTCACCGGAATTTTATTTTTGTGGGAAAAATGGATGAATAATATCTTTTACTGAGTTTGAAATACTGTATGAGTAAGATAACTTAATCTGTATACTGTATGGCAAATCTGTTTGTATTTAGAAGATTGTAATGGCATATTGCCGAACAATAAAGCCATGATTGATATAGCACAGTGGGTGGTGGGATCTATTTAATTTTTTTGGAGATGCAATTCCCATAGATTTCATAGGCGAATTGCACAACTTTGTGTGGTAGGCTATGCAAATGTCATAATTTGTCTGCAAATTGCCAATTCACATAGATTTACCCCATGAATCAGGTCAATTGTCCAAGCAAATAATTATATGAATTGGGGTTAGAGATACAGCGAATTTAAAATCTGCTGGTGAAGTGAACACTAAGTGGCCACTGCGTTAGCGCCACGCATGAAGTGCCCCATAGGGAAGGCTCACTTTGCCTAGTTATTATTACTTTGCATTGACATTCCGCCTTAAACATGAAGTAAGACAGAGTGACAACAATATTGGCAGCATCCCACCCACGCAGTCACCAGAATGAATGTGCATTCCCAATGTGCTACTGTGTTGTGTCCAGAAAACTCCCCAGTGCTGATGTAGTGAAATGAAAGTGTAACAAGAAATGCAAAGTCTCCCAGAATTAAGGGCACACTGAGTCATGCGCGTAGTGGCTAGGTCACACAAAGAGTCACCAGAATTAATGTGCATCCCCAAAATGTTACTGTCTTGTATCCAGAAAAGTCCCCAGTGCTGACGAAGTGAAATGAGAGCGTAACAAGAAATGCTGTCTCCCAGAATTAATGGTGCCATGTAAACACACAGACAGATTAAGATTGTGCTGCACACTCAAGAGATGCATACAAAAAGGCACTACAACACCTAACCAGTGCTCACAAGTCACAAATCCAAATCTAGAAAGGAATATATTTTGCCAGTTGGGAGATTAGTGCATGGCAGTAACAATCCACTACCAGTAAAGATACCACAAAGCAGTATAAAAAATTCATGCAGGTGCGGTGGATAGCAGGTTCACACTGCTGCAATTACTCTGTAACACAATAAAAGGTGTCTGATTTAATGGCACACATCACACACATACTACAAGTAATGCACAGTAAATTGAAAACCTTTAGTAATATAACCAAATGTTTTAAACAAACTGAAATTATACAA
Source organism: Neoceratodus forsteri (assembly GCA_016271365.2). NCBI lineage: Eukaryota > Metazoa > Chordata > Ceratodontiformes > Ceratodontidae > Neoceratodus > Neoceratodus forsteri. Next base: position 308,355,698 of record CM028134.1, on the reverse strand, counting down.
TGCTGCACCACAACAATCAGCAAAAAAATTTCAAGAATTACTGAAAATATTACTGTGTGTACATCAACACAGTTATACAAGAAAAATATAACCAAAACAGAAAGACTGCCTTTTTCTCCCAGTTAATCTACCTACACCACAAATACGCCCCTCCCCAAAGCACACTTCACAGTACACAGACTGACTGTTCTAAATTAACATTCAAAATCCACACACAACAATAAATACTCGATGATATGAGCACAGAAGGGTTTCCTACAATTGATGTACTAAATTTTGAGCAAAACATATTACTCAAAAAGGCATTTTAAACAGCTTTTAGAGGTTTTGAATCACAGAGCTCTGAGTGCAAACTGTCTCCAGCTACCACTGCACACACACTACCCAGGCCAGAACTGATGCTGTGACGAACAATCTAGAGTCCATGTGACCTGCAATCCCATGAATAACTGCAGAATTTCATTTGGAGCTCAATTACAGGGTGAAGTGAGGTGAAATACATTGATTTCAATGTACTTCACCTTAAAATTGGTGGAGAAGTGGTTTGGGGAAGGCGGAATAGTGCAAAGTCATTGGTTTCAATGGACTTCGTGTTCCTCATTATGAAGCAAAGTACTCCACCTCACATTGTGGAGTTCTCTGCAGATTCTACGTTACACAGTGAATCACTTCATGGAGCAAATTGGGGCCACTTCACCCACTACTACTTACAGTACTGTAACTCACATGCTGTATGGGAAGGAACGCGAATGCCTATGGCTGTACTTCCCCGATGAGCTATAGCACAAAACTCCACGACTTAAAAACACTTTTTAATGAGTACAGTGGTGGAGTGGTGAAGCCTGGAGAGATACTACAAAACATGCTTACAATATATCCAAGTAACTAGTAAAAAAAAAATAATGTGATTCGTAATGTGATCATGAATCATGATTTGTTACTACATTTGTGACCGTGATGATTAAGAATGTGATTTGTATCATGAGTGACTCGTGATGATGGTCCTGACTTAAAAATGCATATTAATGAGTACAATGTTCATGCAGAATTATGCACCGCACCTGTCCAGTACTTTGAAGGGAAGCCAAAGAAACAACTGTGACTTAAGTTACAGATGGAGATTAGACCCTAAAGAGATGCAAATGCAGAGACAGATTAAGATTGAGCTGCACACTGAAGAGATGCAGACACAAAGGCACAACACCTAACAAGTGCTCACCATCAGAAATTCAAATCTGGAAAAGAATACCTTTGCCGGTTGGGGCTGGCCGCAGTGGGGGGGGGCAGTGTACTGCACTACTGCAGCAACAGTCACTAGTACTAGTACCAGTAAAGATAACACAAAGAAGTACAAAAATCATAACAGCTGCAGTGGATAGCAGGTTCACATTGCTGAAATTATTATGTGGCACAATAAAAGGTGTTTGATTTGATGACACGCATCACACACATACTCAGCAATGCGTAGCAAATTGAAAACTTCAATAATATAACCACATATTTTAAACAAACTAAAATAATGCACTGCTGCATCACAACAATCAGCAAAATAATGGCAAAAATTATTGAAAATATTACTGTGTGTACATTAACACAGTTATACAAGAAAAATATCACCAAAACAGAAAGCACTGTCTCTTTCTCCAAGTTAATCTACCTACACCACAGATATGCCCCTCCCCAAAGCACACATCCACTATCTCTCAGTACACAGACTGAATGTTGTACATTAACACTCAAAATCCACACACAAACAATAAACGCTCGATGATATGAGTACAGGAGGGTTTCCTATAATCGATGAACTAAAGTTTCAGCAAAAGAAATGACTATAAAAGGCTTTTAGCAGCTTTTAGAAGGTTTGAATTGCAGAGGGCTCTCAGAGCAGATTGTCTCCTACAGCTTCCTACACACATTACCCCAAACTGAGGCTGTGCAGAACAGTCTAGAGCCCATGTGACCTGAAATCCTATGAATCACTGCAAAATTCACCTTTGGAGCTTAAAAACAAGGTGAAGTGAGGCAAAGTACATTGTTTTCAATGTACTTTGCCTTAAGAATTGGTGGAGTAGAGGTTTTGGAAGGCAGAGTAACTCAAAGTTATTGTTTTCAATGAACTTCACATTACCCGTTATAACCCGAAGTACTCCGCTTCACATTGTGGAGCACTCCGTGAATTCGCCTTCACTCTGCGACTCACTTCATAGAGTGAATTGGAGCCACTTTGCCCATCTCTAATTGTGGTCATCATTGAAGCAAAGTTGACAAGATCCACAAATTTTTGCAACTTCACCCCACTCTAATTTCAATACATTGAAAGTGACATGGGTGCTGGTTTATGACAGATATTGAAAACTACCTAGCTGTACATAGGTTTAGCTTTGCTGGAAAAAATACCTTTGTTTGATTACATAGTACTCTACAATATGTTGCAATACAGCAATGCGCTCAACCTCATGGTCAACAGAGGTACCCTACAGTGCCTGCAGCTACTACAGAATGCAGTGGCTAGATTGCTGACTTGCCTCCCTAGTTCATGACCCATGACCCAAGTACTGCATGAACTGCATTGGTTGCTGGCAAAGTGGCATGTCACCTTCAAGGTGAGGTTACTAACCTATAAGGTCCTATATGAGTTATATCCTGGCTACCTGTCCAAAATCCTGAGTCCCCCACCAATCCTTACACCCTCTCCACTCCACCGAGGTGGGTCTCCTGTCAGTGCCAAGGGCCAGGCTTGAGTCTTCGGGAGATAGCACTTTTGAAATTCCTGGCCTACTGTTTGGAAGGCACTAAGGGTGGCCCCTTCTGCAGAGACTTTTAAAAGGGGCTTAAAAGAGTACATTTTCAGAGAGGTCTTTAGAGATCAATGACAGCTTCTGGATATACATCTCATTTGATAATGCCACTGTTTATACATTTATCAGTTCTGTTTTATGTTACTGTATATGTATTATACTGAATACTTGCTTTGAGTTTTTGGCATATTTTATAGTCTCACAAGCCCAGTAATTGTTGATTGTTCTTATGTTGTGTACTATGTAAGGCATCTTGTGCCTCCAAGGAAGGGCACCCTAAAAATGAGCGTATTACTAATACTACTTATTTTACAACTACTATTAATATGAAATGCAAATCTACAGATATTTTTGTAAGGTACACTTAACCTGCTCAGATCAAAGAAAAGATCTTGACTAATTTTAAAAACTGCTTTGGGCTCTACAGTGAAGGCCTCAAGCATGTTGAATTTTGCCATTTGCCATTTGATGGCAAACGGTTGAATTTCCTGGCAGCTGGTGCTGTTTCTTTAATTGTGTACCATGTTTTTTCCATGCCCCATTTCTAATACAGTCTGTACCAGTAGAGGTCTCCCATGACTCATTTGCATTTTCATCTACCTGTGCTCCCAATGCACCATAATAAGCACACAGCAACCATCCCTATATGTTCTATAGTAACACCTGATTGGCTGACCATGTTGACCAATCTGGTGCTACTATCAAGTGAGAAATTGTAAAAGTCAAGTAGCCATTTATTATTTATCAGTATAGAGTGCTGTGTGTACAGTGGTGATCCACTTCGTGTTTCAGGCATAATCTTAAAGCACACTTGCATGACCTTTCACTTGCATTGTGTCCCCATGCACTCTTTTCCCTTTAACTATTTTTCTGTGCAGAAATGGCAGAAGTTAGATCTTTCACATTTCCAGCCACACTCATTAGGAGCCACTATATCTATGCATTGTATACAAGTGTATTCCTTGCATGGTGGGAGGAGCAAACTGTATTGTGTGCTTCCAACCCCAACTCTGACACATAGTGGTATGGCACTGTTTTATTGATGATATCATGTATGCCTGTTGTGGGGGTCAGAACACAATTGCTGCATTCATGAACTGGTTGAATAATACTTTTTTTCAACCTTAATTTCACATATACAACAAATTCTATGGAAATAAATTATATTGATGTGAAGCTTCCAGTCAGTTCTGAATGGAAAATTGAAATGTTTCCGAATAGGAAAACTGTATCAGGAAACAGCCTTCTATGGGCTGATAGCTGTCACCCTCAAAGTCTAGTTGGCAGTATTCTGTCTGGGTAATTTTTAACAGTTAAGAGAAATAGTAGCACAAATTATGCATTTTTTTTATTTTGATTTATGCTCCTCACCTGAGTCCAGTTTCCACTCCTTCAGGAGACACACTGCAGTACCCCACTTCACAACCTGCCGGATCCCCTGTTGAGTCCTCATGGAGCCTTGTTTATACCCCCCCAGATGGGTACAAAGTGGGACAGAGACACCCTGAGACAATTCAAGTTTCATTGGACTCTGATGGGTCACCAGGCAGGTGTGAGCAATCAGGGTCTCTGCACAGTGCTCCGTCATCTAGGAGACTGGGTGCTGATTTTCCCTGTTCTGCTAGGGGAGTGGCATATGCCCTGATGTCAAAGGTAACTGCTGACGTCTACCACTTCCATCCCTCTTCTTCTTGCTCTGCACTTGCTGTGTCCCCAGCTTTCATCAGAGGCCAGGCAAGTGCCCAGTCTGTGCCCCCTTCCTCCCTCCTTGGAGAAGAGAGCTGTCCCTCGCACACTCAATCTTCTTCCTCCCCTGCCGATCCCCAGAAAATGATGTATTTTTAAAAGAAGCAGAGATATTGTCAGCTAGATTTGGGGAATGTGAATATTCAGCAGTGGTGGTTCACAATAATTTTAAAAACGTGTGTGAAATGAGCAAAAAGGAACTTTTAACCCCAGGACCTAGGAATGAGGGAGAGCAGGACCCCAGGGTGACTTTTGTAACAAAATATAATTCTTCAACAGGGGCCACTATAAATATCATTAGGAAGAGATGGCAACTTTTAACATTAGATGAAGAACTGGGGCCAGTTATGGGCAATACACAATGCATGTCATTCAAAAGAGGTACTAGCCTTAGGGATCATTTAATAAACAGTTATTTTGAGGACAAGACGGCCAGCAAGTGGGGTATACCCTACCAAGCAGGTTTGTTAGCTGTAAGAAATTTAATATTTGCTGTTTTGCAGCAACAGGATGCTCACATAAACATTCTATTATGAGTCAGGAATTCCAACTGAAAAATTGTATGGATTGTCACATTGGATATTGCATGTGGTTTATGCAACCTGGTGTCAATGTAGCCATCTCTATGTGAGTAGAACAATCAGATCCCTGAAACATCACATCCAGGAGCATGTTAAGGCTATTATAAATAAAAATACGAACAATGCTCTGGGTGCACATTTCAAGGAAAAACAAGGATCAGACACGAGAGCCTTAGATTTAGGATGCTGGAACACATAGAAGCATTGCCCGGGGGAGTGGATATATTGAAAATACTTTTACAGCGAGAAACAAAATGAATTATTACTTTGGGTACTCTGCTCCCTAATGGACTCAGTGATCAGGCAGATTTTAAACAGTTGTAACTTGCTGGTTTTCTTTGCTATTCTAGGGACAACAATTGCTATTTACTGTTGAAATCAACTTTCTGGGATATCTCCCTAATGTTTTTGTTGAGCTTTTTCTCTTTTGTGTATGATTTTCTCCTTAGTATTGTAAAACTGGTCTTTGAATTATAGGGTCTTCTGTGACCAAGAGGTTAATGAGAAGTACGTAAGTAAATAATAACATTCGTTATTTTTTCTTTCTTTTCCTCTACTCCCTCTTATTGATTTTTGGACAGTAGATTAATATCTGTTTGTGCACTTGGGTGGACCACTGCTTTACTTTTTTTTCCTTTGACAGAAAATTGGCTATATCCCATTTAGCATTACAGTAACATTTCTTATAGGACTTTTATTATTTTTGGGGGGATAAAGAACGGTTTCTGTGAAAAATAATTACATTTAATGTTTTGTACTTGTGCTTTTGTTCAATCCCCTCGGACACGTAACTTTGTTGCAGTGGTAAGATATCTGTGATACTTTTTTTTAAATCACTTAATTGATCCGCTACAGCAGTACATAAAGGTTTTTTTTTATAGATTTTTGCTTTCTCCAGATCATTGCAAACACTTATGAATTGGGTTTATTGGTTATAAGAAGACCCACATTTTTAAAGACCAATAACAGGGGAGATTATAATTTAAATTAAACAAAATATTTGAATTTAGAATAACCCTGGATGAAAGAAACATCATTGCGAATGAGTTTGGGAATTCTTTGTAATATATTTGAGATGTTTTATATGGTTTGGCTATAGGATATGCACTACTTAGTACTGTGCACTTGGTTTTTGTAAATTTTCCCATCAGGTGTGAAAACATAATCTGGTGAGGTATAAAAGTAGTGTCAATGAATGCTGACCTTGCCCCTGAAGGAGCCTCCTCAGAGAGGTGATACAATAGGGATGTTAGCATGGCTCTAACTATGCTTTGTCTTTAGTAAATCTGGCAAACTATTAGGTGCCTGGTGTGTGCACAGCTCTTTTTCGCTTTCTTATTTTGCTATCATTTGGCTAGAGTACCTCTGTGGGTGATGGTGTGTGCTCTTTCTTTTTGCTTATTTTGGATGCATTGGGTATATACCTCTAGTACACCAGATATGTGGATAAAATGAATAGCCCACCTCTACACTGTGACTGCAATCACACTTTTGCATATTACTAATGTATTACTAAATTACTGTACATTATTTGCTTTCTGGCCATCATGGTTACTGATCTTGTTGCCTTACCTATTGTGTCATTACACTGGGAGAATCTCAGATTGATGATGACTTGCAATGATTGCATGGGGGTCTCTTCCTGGTGTCCTGTGCCCACTGTCTCCATGTTGTCTTAACAGAAGGGACTCCTCTCCCTTCCTTGCTGACTCTGGCACTAGGTGGCCAGTCCTACATTGATGAGCATAGCAGGGCATGGCTTATTGTTGGGTATTTTATACATATTGCACAGAACTGTGCAGTACATCAATATTATAGAAGCATACAGTACAGAACATACATGTATTGTGTTATTTCTTTGGCTACATGTTTTCTAGATGGATAACAATTACCACTAGGTGAAGATGCAGAGGCAGTCCAGATAGAGTGTTATCCCTGAACCTATGATTTCCCAGTCTGTATCTCTTCACCCCTTCCCACCTCCACCATTCTGTTTTCTGTACTATGTTCTGTTTTTCATTTGCTTATTAATAATATAATTATTTTATTATTTTTAGATTTAATTCCATTTTCTCTCTTTCTATCTGTTCACAACTGTATACTTTACAGTGATGTACCTCTTGGTACTATCAAACCAAGTCTGAACACATATGCAGTGGGATCTTTTTTAACTTAGTTGTTTTTCTTGCCTGTTTCTTCAAGCATTGCTATCTTTGTTATTTATTCACATATGGCATGAAATTTGAGGGCTAGCCTACTTATAATTCCTTTCACAACCACCAAGCTATCACTGTTGATATTGGTTGGGAAATAATGTTTTTGGTGGCAACACTTTTGAAATGAGTCCCACCACATGTGCAGCTGGGTCTTTTTGAGTCTAGCCACCATCTTACACGTAAAGTCAATGCACATTTGACAAAGTACAAATGAACAGCAACCACTATTAATTTGTACTTTTCCAAATATACATTGACTGTTTGCATCATACTGTAGATGGTGCAGGCACTGAGTGGTGGGGGAGTGCTAGCCACCATCATATGGGAGTTGTCTTACCACTCAGTAGGGGGCACTGGATGAACAAGGGGTTTAGATTAGATAAACAGATCTTCAACTGGGGGGACATGACATTAACCATTATGGTGATCCTTTTTTTTGGGGGGGGGACTTGACATTACTTGAACTGGCATTTAGGAAGATGGTGAGACTCAACATTACTTGAATCACTACTCCTTGAGTTGTGGAACCACTAGACAACTAGGAGGTTGATTTCACACTGGCAGTATGACAATCAGGCGACACAATCCTCAATTGCTCCTGGCCTTTAATGAGGAGATAAAATTGCAAATGACCCCATAGTACCTTGCCAATGCCAGAGGGCCATTTGAATGGGAAAAGGTTAAATGTGGTAGATTGTTCCACAGGAGGAATTATTACTTACGAGCATATAAAGCTCCTTTGTTGTAGTCATCCCTATAGCTCCCTATTGTCCATATACCTCATGTGGCCAGCAGGGGCTGTGGGCTATGGTAGCAAATGGGTTAGTGCATGCCTCCTTCATCTGGAGTATTATAACATGCCTTTAACACTTACTATGTGCTTCAAGCATGTTCCACTATATCTGTAGTTTGCTCCAGGCACTAATTTTCTCCTGCAGCAAACTTCTTATGAGCACAAACCTGGATCTTTGAAAATTCTGACCAAGATGTTGTGTGACTGCTAGAACATTGTTCTCCTCCTCATGTCCTCCATTCTGAGTTTTTCTCATAGGTATCCAGTTCACAGGCCAAGGGGTGCTCTCCACACCTTCTCCATGGTTGCAGCACCAAGTCATTCACTGTAGAACGTTGCTTGCCTATCACAATGGGATTGAAAAAGTAAATATGCAAATAAAAAAGAATTATAAATGCACTGAAGGGCAAAATATGCTACTTTTTACAGAGACTATGATCATGTTAACATGACTGTTAATGATGATCATTCAAGGTGAGGGCTATGACAACTCTGGTCACATGAGCAGTCATACTGTAGTCATTGAGACTCACTGTCATACACCATACTCTATGACATCACCCACCACCATATACAGGCTGACCTCCAGTGGCAAAAAGTGGTCAGGCACACAGGAGACAGTTGCTGCACTCAAAAAACAAACTGCAGGACACACACACACACACACAAAACAAAAACTCCAGTGGTACTTCCAGGGCTGTGAGCTGAGTGGCACAAGTTATCCTTTCAACCTCATCTTATACTTTATTGAATTTTAACAGTCGTTGTAACTTTATTATTTTTCACGAATTGAATTTCTTAATTTCACTTAGTAGACACTGAAATCTTGACTAGCTTTTTTCTATTAGAAAAATGAGGAAGAAAAAAGGCAGCGATAAGCTTGGCAATTAGGAACATGCATGTGGATGGTACAAGCATGAGAAAGATCCATGCTTTTCTTGAAAAAAGCAGTGGGATCAATGTACACCTAAAAAGCATCAACTCTTCTCAGTCTTATGCGCATACCACTGTGTGTACCAGGTACAATACTGTAAATAATCTAAATCACTTAAAATAAAATTGGTAAACAATTTATTGATTTCAAGAGGGAACCACATACCCCAGTCTGACACTGACTGTGTCTCACATTGTGAGATGTATCACAACACTGTTCATTCCCATTTTGGTTTCACAGTTATACCAGATTTTATATGGATTAGATCATCAATAAGATTGATAAGTGTACTGTTTGAGAAGTCTGCAAGTTGCTTGGCATGGGGTGTCAGCATCCATAACTGCAGTTAAGTGGATGTGCTGGCACATGGGATGGACATATGGAAGAGCATGGTATAGTCACTAGTGTTTGAACACAGTACTTTATGGTATTATCTGAAAATAAAAAGCACACCATGGTCCATGCATTACCATTAACAAATAGTGTCTCATGATATGAGATGTGAACACAGAAAAATAGAAGTTGATGGCAGATAAGGAACTCTTGGCCCACATAGTCTGTGCATTTTCCCTACCTGTTTCACATACCACAGATCCTAAATGATCCGTGGCTTATCCTCTTTCCTATCATTAGAGTTCCTTTACATCTGCCCCATGCATTTTTGAATTCCCCTACCATTTCTGCCCCTACAACCTCTGCCAGGAGGCTGTTCCATGGATCCACCACCCTTTCCATGAAAACAATACTTTCTCATGTTATCCCTAAGTCTACTCCCCTCTATTTTCTTTTTATTTTATCACCATTGTATTTGTCACCTTGCTGTGGCGTGTCCAGCATGTGGCATCCAGCTGCTGGCTCTGCCCATTGAGCTGGGTGTCTCTAACCGCACCCAGAAGGATCTGGGATGGCTGTCTTGCCATCCTACTGGAGGGCCGCCCCATGCTTCTCCCAGCCAGGACAGTCCTGGAACCTTCCATGCTGGTACACCTCACAAGTCCTCCGGGCAGCACAGAGCATGGCCATCAGGCTGCACGGTCATGCCCAGCCCATTTTCCTTTGATTTTAGATCCCCATTGGAGCACGGATGTGCAATGATGTCCAAGCACAATGTGCCGACATCCGCCGTGCTCCCCCACACTAATACCGATGCTGGTAGTACCTCTGAGCATCCCCAGAGGTCGCTACAGTGCAGTGAATGTCCCTAGCCCTCCCCAGGACTAGGAGAGCAGTCTGCGGATGCTCGATCTTAGTCCTCCCCTGCCAACCCCTGAGAACCTGGGCTCATTCCTGAACCCGAGTCACCGGCGTAGTGTGAGGTGTGGCATCCAGCGCCACAACCCTCAGCACCACCAGGCCAACCCCCCCTCTATTTTCATATCATGACTCTTTGTTCTTGAACATCTTTTTTTTAAATATGCTACCCCTCTTGTACTTTATGTACACCCTTTAGGTATTCGAAAGTCTCTTTCATATCTCCCCTCTCTCTTCTGCTCCAGGAAATACATATTGAGATCCTCTAGTCTTCTCTTATATGACTTTTAGTGCAGCTCCTGCACCATTTTTGTCACCCTTCTCTCAACCGCATCTACTCTATGTCCTTCCAGAGATGCAGCCTCAAGAACTGGACACACTACTCTAGATGAGGTCTTATCAGTGTACTATACAGTGGCATCACCACCTCCATCCTTCTGTTTGAATTACATCTCCATATGCTCCCCAGTATTCTACTGGCTATCCTCATAGCCTTCTCACATTGTTTGGTAACTTTCAGATAATCAGATATGATTACTCCTAGGTCCCTTTCCTGTTTGGTGGCTGTCAGTACCTCTCCCCCATCATGTACTCCTCTCCCACATTTCTGTGTCCCAAGTGCATGATCTTGCACCTATTTGCATTTAATCTTAGCTGCCACACCCTTGGCCAATCCTCAGACTTGCTTATGTCTCTTATCATTTTCTTCCTACTGGGTCAGTTTGCCATATAAAGAATAGCACACGCTAAAACCATGCATCAGAGACAGGGTGAGAAACCGCTAAAGGATCTATGCCTGACTGTGCACCCTGTCTCTTTTCCCTTGCAGAGCATAAGTCCTCTGGTTGAAGGAGAGTCCACCAAGCAACTTTTGTGGCTTGATGGGATGAGCCATGGGCAGCAATGGAAGTGGTGCATCTGTGGACCGGATATCGAATCCTGGTCCCAGATGCACTTAATTTTTCTTTTATTCACACTTTGTGCAAAGTAACTGTCCAACCCTCCCCCAGAGTTATTTTAGTTGGGTGTTTGGAGGTGCAGCCCCCTGTATTGGGGTGCAGGTGGCTCCACCCCCACAAAACATAGACTTATGCTGCTGGCAATATATCGTGCTGTATTGGCAGCATGGTACAGTGCTTCGGCATAATGTCTTGCATCATTATGACTCCGTGCCCATTTTCTCTACCCCTCCTGGAGTGTCAACCCTGTTGCAGATTTTCCTGTCATCTGCAAAGAGACACATCTTTCCTTCCAGCCCCTCTGCAATGTCACTTATGAAGACATTAAATAGGACTGGTTCAAACACTGATCGCTTGTCACCCCCCCCCCTTCAGATTGTACTCTGTTCACCACCACCCTCTGTATCCTATTGCTCAGCTATTTTTTAACCCAGTTTACCATGCTGGTATCCACTCCCAGGCTACCCAGCTTGTTTACTAGCCTCCTATGTGGGATGGTGTCGAAGACCTTGCTGAAATCCAGGTAGACCCCATCCACCAACCCTACCTGATCCACCTCCCTAGTCATCCAGTCAAAGAAATCTATCAGATTTGTTTGACAAGATCTTCCCACTGTGAATCCATGCTGCCTCAGATCCTGTGCTCTGTTGGATTTGAGATATATCACAATCCATTCTTTTAGAAGTGATTCCATTAGTTTCTCCACCACCAAGGTGAGGCTGGCTGTCCTGTAATTGCCAGCCCCCTACCTGCTCCCACTTTTGAGAGAGGGAATACATTCTCTCTCCTCCAGTCCTTTGGTAGCACACCTGTTTCCAGCAAACTGTTAAACAGGGCTGTCAGTGGTGCTGCCAGCAGCACCCTGAGTTCTCTTACTACTCTGGGATGTATCCCATTTGGCCCAGTTGCCTTGTCCACTTTCAGATTAGCAAGTTCCTTTAAGGCTCTCTCCTCCTTAAATGGACTGGTGTTCACCTCCCTCCCAGTGGTGCATCTGTTGCCTAACTTGGGTTCCCCCCTCCACTTTTCTGAATACTGAACAAAAATACTTGTCAAGACTTTTGCTTTTTCTTGGTTCCCCTCTGCACACATTCCTCCTTCCTTTTTTAGTTTCATAGTTCCACCCTTAGTCTTTTTTCTTTCACTAATGTACCTGAAAAAGTTCTTATCCCCTTTTGAGATTGCCTGGGCTGTTTTTTCCTCTGTTTGTGCCTTTGCACTCCTGACTACTTTCCCCACCTCCCTCTGCTTTTCTGGATACAGTTCCCTGTCTTCTTCCCTCTGTGTTTCCTTGTGCCTCCTGAATGCCACCTTTTTGCCCTTACATTCTTGGCCACTGCCTTTGAGAACCATAGTGTTTTTTTTTTTCCTTTCTCTTTGTTTTGTTTACTTGGCTAATGCCATGGTTAGAGATGCAGCGAATTTAAAATCTGCAGGCGAAGTGAACGCGAAGTGGCCACTTCACATTAGTGTAATGCTATGCTAAGGGGCCACTGAGGAGTGCTCATTTCGCCTTGTAATTATGACTTGACTTCTAGCTGTTATTCCGCCTTAACGTGAAGTAAGGCAGAATGACAACAATAGGCACTTTAGGCAGCCCCCCAAAACACATCACATGGCTTACAGTACTGTAAGTCACATGCTTTAACCAGGTAGGAAGGAAGTGAGTCATACCAGCAGGTACTTTCACTTTCTCCTTTGCAGAGGTAGAAGGAGGAAGGATAGCATAGGAGAGGAGTGTTTATTTGTTGCTTTCTTAAACTTCATAACAACCAACAGCTTTTTTAAAAGCTAATTCTTTAGTTTTTGTTGTACTGCTTTGTGAGTTCTTTTATTGTGACTAATTTATTTGTTTTATAAGGTTTGTTTTGTGTAAGTGTGTGTATCTGTGTGTGTGTGAGACTGTCTTTGACTGTGTGTGAAGTCGGTCGTTGTCATCGCATGACGCTTCGGAGTGGAGAGGGAAAGAGAGTTTTGTTGGGTTATGGACCAGGGATAGTCTGTGGCTCATGGTGGCCAAAGGGGAGTGCTGACACGTGGGAGTCAGCATGGGCAGATGCCACTGGACTGCTCCTGATTATTTGGTCCTGCCCCCCACCCCCGGAAGCAGCAGCACCACCAGGGCCACCACCACATCCAGCAAGTCCGCTGCCGCCACTACCACCACCACCACCAGTACCAGCTGCAGGAGCTCCAGCAGCACCACCTCCCACTCCACAGCAGCAAGTGGACCCCCCCCAGGTGCGTGACAGTGCTGCCGGCAATACATCTTCCCCTGTTATGCCTGGTCCCTCCTGCAGCTCAATAGTCTGGCAGTTTTTCATTTGTGTCGGGGGGGGACCAGAGCATTGTGGTTTGCCTGCTTTGTGGTGTGCAGGTGCGCCGTGGCCCCCAGGGGACACATCTGGGGGCCAGAGGACACACAAGCTTAACCACCACAAGGTGGAGTGGCAGGCTGCCACAAAATGGACCAGGCCTCCACCTGCTGGCCTTTCTGTGGCAGTGACAGTGGGTTCTGCTGCTGTGCATCGCCAGAGCAGGAGGAGGGCCACAGCAGCAGCTGCTGCTCCACCACTACAACCACCACTGCGACCAGCACCACCCTCACTACCACCACTACCTGGCTTTCCTCCCGCAGCAGTGAAACCCGGCAAAATGCCTGCAACACAGGCAGATATAGCACTGCTGTGGGCTGCGATGGAGGAAAGCAATCAGAGGATGGGTGCTGTCCAGCAGCAGATGAAGCGGATCAAGCAAGAGCAGCTGCAAATAGTGTTGATGCTTCATCTACTGCTAGAACATCATGGGATCAAGTGTTAGGTTTTGTTTTCTGCACACCTCCCCCCCCAACTGCTGTACTGTTTTGCGTTTTGTTTATTTAATAACAGACAGAAGGAATGCCACAGTATTAGTTCAAAGGGAAGCAGTCAACAACAGGAGTGCCTGCATCCTGCCCCCTGCAAGGCTTAATCTGCAGTTAAGCCTTTTAAGTATGTTGCTGACATTTTCTCATGCTGCAACATGCTTTATTATACTAAAGAAACGTCAGCTACCCGGAAGTATAGTGGATGCTGGGGGGGCTCCATTATGTGTAAAAGTGCAGTGGCGACTCACCATGCGCTTTAATACAAAAGTATTTGAAGTGCAAGGTGCTTCTCTGCCGCACCTTTCCTTTACACATAATGGAGCCCCCATAGCGTCCACCATCCTTCTGGGGTGCTGACCTTTCTTTATTAAAATAAAGTATGTTGCGCACGCGAAACAAAAATGCTGCAACATCGCAAAAACTTAACCGGAGGTAAGCCTTGCACTAAGCAAGACGTGGGTGCTCCTGTTGACTTCTTCCTTTAAATATACATGCACATACAGTCATACATGCTCCTTATATGGGTGCCTTACCTCCAGGGCAATCTTTCTTGCTCCACATTTCCTTACATTCCATGGTGCAATACTTTTCTGGCAAAAATGCTAGTAATTTTGGTAAACCGGATCGCGGAGGACTTCCCGTTCTGAAGAGCCGCCCAAGTTCTGCCACCACACTCAGCAATGTTATGATGTGATGCCAGGGAGAGCAGGGGGGTGTGCTCCATTATAGTGAATGGCCGGCAGCTTTCCGAATGTTTCTTTATGTTATAATGGTCAGTTTGTGGTGAAACGTGGGCATGTTTCCACTAACAAGGCTCTTGTTAGTCTAAACATGCCCACGTTTCACCACAACACTGCTGAGCACAGGAGCGGAACTTGGGCAGCTCTTCAGAAAGGGAAGTCCTCCGGGACCCAGTTTACTGAAATTACGAACATTTTTGCCCGAAAAGTATTGCGCTATTTAAGGACATGTGGAGCAACAAAGATTCCCCTGGAGGTCAGGCATCAATATATTGGGTGCAATACCATCCATAATTGTGTAACTTGGTGAATCTCTTTAAAGCAGCAGTGCAACAATCTGTTGAAAATGTTGGCCTATACTTTGTTATGCTATTTTACATTGCCACTTTACTTACATCCTGACTTGTATGATACTATTCTTTCCAGCATTTGAGTCTGCTTTAGTACTTTTTTTTTCATATCTGAGATAATAAAAGAAGCACTCCTTTTAATATGGTGCAGACCAGGTCTTCATCAGTATTTTGCACTGTTTTTCTCCATCAGTTGTTATATATTACTTCTGTTGTCAAAGTAACAATTATGCAGCAGGCAGTGTTTTATGACCTCACAGAACAATAGTTGTTCAAAAACAGCTGCAAATAGTGATAAGAACCTAGTCAGGGCAATACTAAATGGCGTGCTCCTTTTTTATTTTCAGACATGAGAAAAAGTAGTAAAGCAGACACAAATTGTGAAAAGAAGGGTATCATACAAGTCAGGAGGTAACTAGTGGCTGGCAATGTAAAATAGCATAAAAAAGTATAGGTCAAAATGTTCACCACATTGTTGCACTGCTGCTTTAATTTATAAATTGAGTAAGACATTATGTGCTCACAATCACAAACACACAAAATGCATCTGTCTTCTGTCCAGAAAACGTGCTAAGGAAGTGAAATGGGATCATCACACCACATGCAAAGTCCCCGAGAATTTATTGCACAGTCACTCATGCGTGCAGTGGTCACACAGAGTCCCCAGATATTTTCTACATGCCCAAAATGCATCTGCCTTATGTCCAGAAAATTGACAAGTGCTAAGGAGGTGAAACGGGATAATTACTTCACATGCAAAGTCCCCCAGAATTGATTGCGCAGTCACTCATGTGCGCAGTGCCCAAGAATAAAATGATGACCATAAGCGCATTGTTGCTGGTCCAGTGTGTGCTGTGATTCAAGCAAATGCAATGTGATCATCTCAACTGGATGGAAGGGTGCCCTTTGTCTGTGCACTAATAGTAGCCTTGGTGGGTTGATGTATATAGATACATATTTCTGTATTTTCTAGGTGAGGGGGGTTGACATGGACATGTACTCATAGTATTGTTCTGTATCACAGGTCACAGATACTGTTGGTGTGCACATTCCAGTGCTCGATGAGAACTTTTTGCATAGAAATTTGCAATGGATAACTCTCAAACACATGAAGGTAAGTATTTTTTTTTTTTGGGTGGGGGGAAGCATATTTGCAGGTTTGTCTGTAATGGTTTCTTATTTTGTTACTTCTTCACAGATTTCTTCTGCATCCTTCTCGAGTCTGGTTGTTAATGATGGTTATGGTCATCGATTGAAAGACTTCTGCATGTTGCATGTGTGTCCCAGCCCGGGCGAGGGGGGAGCTGATGTTGAAGAACTTGTTTGGATGAGGCCACTTTGACAGAACAACAAAGCATCTGGAAGTTTCCTTAAAGAAGAAATGAATGACTTCTTACAACTTAATTGTTATGTGTCCCTCCCTGGTTCTCAGATCTCAATCCCTAAAGTCAAGTTACATTTCAAACCCACCTCTTGTCAACTAACATAACTTGTGTGCAATACTTGCTGCAGTCTTTACAAAACAATGAAATGGATGAAATAAAATCTTCACACTTACCAGAATGGATTTCACATGGACATTACATCGCTTCCTCTCTGTATGGTACAGCTACAGTACCATTCCCAATGAGTTGTAGCGATGGAGCCTTTTTTAGTTAGCCTGTAAAAGAAACAAAAGAAGTGTACTGTATGTGTTTTACCATTGCGGCTCTGAAAAGCTACAGAAAACAAAACATACAACTAGAGGAAGTGAAGCAGCATAACAAACATGAGTACACATACTCAATTTATGGTTTAAATATTAAGAAGCTTTGTGTCTCTGCCTGATGGATGTGGTGGTCCGGACAGACTCAGGCTCAGTGGTGGCAGTGGCTAACATCAGTCCCGGTGTTGGTGGTCCAGGAGTCAGACAGACTCATGGTGGCAGTGACTAACATCAGTCCTGGTGGCGGTGGTCCGGGGGTCAGACAGACTCATGGTGGCAGTGGCTAACATCAGTCCCAGTGGTGGTGGCGGTGGTGGTTCGGTGGGGCAGACAGACTCATGGTGGCAGTGGTGGCAGTGGCTAACATCAGTCCCGGTGGTAGTGGTCTGGGGGGCAGAAAGACTCATGGTGGCAGTGGCTAACATCAGTCCCGGTGATGGAGGTCCGGGGGCAGACAGACTCATGGTGGCCGTGGCTAACATCAGTCCCGGTGGCGGTGGTGGTGGTTCAGGAGGCAGACCGAATCATGGTGGCAGTGCTGGCAGTGGCTAACATCAGTCCCAGTGGTGGTAGTCCGGGGGTCAGACAGACTCATGGTGGCAGTGGCTAACATCAGTCCTGGTGGTGGTGGTGGTGGTGGTCTGGGGGGGCAGACAGACTCATGGTGGCAGTGGCTAACTTCAGTCCTGGTGGAGATGGTGGTTCAGAGGGCAGACAGACTCATGGTGGCAGTATATAACATCAGTCCCAGTGCTGGTGGTCCAGGAGGTAGACAGACTCATGGTGACAGTGGCTAACATCAGTTCCAGTGGTGGTGGTCTGGGGCGCCACACCGCCTTTTAAAAACTTCAGCTAATCCTGCCAACATTAACCACATCATCATCCTCATAAAGAAAGCTGCCCTCACAGTCATCGATGTCTGAAGTCTGACCACTGGGAAATTCTTTCTACATTGTGTCATCACCTACGTCTGTGGTGGGCCGTTTCAGGCAGCCACTGCCAGTGCCACCAGGATGCTCCATTTCCACATCAGAAAGACCACCATGACTAGGCTGGGATACGAATACCGAGGCTGCAGTCTCTGCTGGTGTGTGCCTCTCACTCATTTTAATGAATCTTTGCAAACTAACATTTGCAGGAGACAGGTTTGTCCGACGATCCCTGACTGTTGCACCTGCTGAGCTGAATAACCTCTTAACACTTACACTGGAGGGTGGGCATGTGAGGTACTTCAGTGCCACTGCAGTCAGCTCTGGCCATTCACTGACCTTTCCACTCCAGTACAAAAGAGGATCTTCAGTTATTGTCAGATGTCTGTTTTCAGACAAATATGACTCAAACATTCTCTGTGCTGCACTAAGTCCAATTGTTGATGCATCATCCTGTTCTCCCGAATCATTTATTTCACAAATACCCACCTGGGACAAAGCCTCCCAAAGCGGGTTGACGCCAGCCACTTTGGATGACAGACCACCTGGACCTGCAGTCCCCTTCCCCTTGCAGGATATGCTTGATGGTCCTCCAGGTACACCTTCAGCCGGATTATGCTGCTGAGGTTTGCTGACCTCGGCATGGGACTTCTGTGCCCCATGAACCAAGCGCACCAGTTGACCACTGATATTTTTTACCAGTTCAGGCCTGCCCTCCAGTACTGATGCAATTCCACGTTTGTATCGTGGGTCCAGCATTGTTGCTATGGCAAAGTTGTCACTACGCTGAATGCTCAGAACGTGACGATTCCGGTCGAATACTGTCAGCATGTGTTGCAGCAACATACTGCTACCACCGTCTCCGGCAACATCAAGGCTATGCTGTACATTCACCAATGAGTGGCATGTTCAAAAGGCCGCAGAATTGTTATTACAGAGTCCATGAGGTGCCACTGTTCAGTCGTCATAGACATGGAGGCCCCGGAACTGTCACTCCTAGTGTGCATAACAAGATATTCTGAGATGGCTTTGTATTGTTCATACAACCTTTCTGCCATGTATAAAGTGGAGTTCCATTAGGTGACAACTTTCAGCTTCAAACAGTCCTGAGGCAGGCTGTTTTGTATCTGCCACTGCCGCAGCTGGTCACGGGCCTTTCCAGATCTTGAAAAGTGAGAACAGATATGTCGTGCAATGGTCAGCATTTCCTTTATATCAGGGTGCTGAAGAAACTCCTGAACCACAAGATTTAAACAGTGGGCTATGCATGGAACATGAAAAAAAACACCATTCGTGATGCATTTCACCACATTTGACCCATTGTCACTTGCTATGAACCCAGCTCTCAGGGACAGAGGGTTTAGCCATCTGTCAATTTCAGTCAGTACCATGTCCAACATGTTCTCACCAGTGTGTGACCAGGACACACTGCGCATAGCAAGCGTTGCATGCTGCTGAATTCCTGGAAGATTGCTACTGTGACAATCCACCTTACTGCACTGATTATTCACACTACCAACATCACAAACAACCCCCGGCACCTGCGCCCAGTGTGCAGTTATACAAAAATATGAACTCCCCGCTGTTTTGCCACTTGTCCACATATCCATACCTAAATGGATGAATCGAGAGGAGGAATGTTGAAGGGCATGTCTTACTGAGTCGGACACAGTGCGGAACAACTCGGGGACAGCACGGGTAAAAAAG
Source organism: Neoceratodus forsteri (assembly GCA_016271365.2). Lineage (NCBI taxonomy): Eukaryota > Metazoa > Chordata > Ceratodontiformes > Ceratodontidae > Neoceratodus > Neoceratodus forsteri. Next base: position 308,336,123 of record CM028134.1, on the reverse strand, counting down.
TATGTCCTGGGTGGGACTTTCCATTTTGGACAGGCACGTGCAGAAAACTGCCAGAACCCAGAATTCTCCACAAAGGAGAAGGGAAAAAGGTAAATTGCCAGCATTTCTGCTACAACAGCATTGAGTTCACATGACACTGCATGATTCGGGGGGTACTTCAGCTTATGCGTAAAAACACTCTGTAATGTGGGCTGACTTACATGTTTTACCTGGGGTGTGTTGATCACAAATGGTTGTGCTCTGTGATAAATGGCATTGGCAGGGTGTGGAGTGTGGACATTTGATGAAGACAGTTGCACAGGTGATGGTGACAAACCCAGAAATGCTGTTAATTTGCCAGATTTTCCAACCGGGGTTGATGTACCACTTGCACTAGACATACTGCATATACCACCACCACAACCACAAAAACTGCTACTCTGTCCAGCACTGGACAACATTTCAAAGTCTTTATGGTCCTCCACCTCATCATGCCTGTAGTAATCCTCTGCTCTAATTACCGCACTACTGCACATGTTTAATTTCCTACTATGCTTAACAGTCATGGAAGGGGATAACATGCTGGCTATGGTTGCCGGTGATGTGGGTGAATGCCCAACTGCGGTATTAGCTGCCAGCTTGTGCTGGGTCCACAGTGCCAAGTGCCTATTCTTAAGATGCGTATGCTGTCCTTCTGTGCCCAGATGGCTCCCCTTTTTACCTCGACTCGTACGCACATGGCAAACCTGACAGATTGCAACTGAATCATCATTTGCATCTTAAACAAAAAAATCCCAAACAAGGGATTGTGATGCTCTGCTTTTAACATGTCCTTATGTGGCTTATTTAAGTCTGTTATTTCAAGCTCAGAAGTGGGGGGGGGGCACGTGATGTTTCGGGCAAGGCACACCTGGACTGCAACTGACCACCATGACTACCTATCATATTGATTACTGGGTCATCATCATCATCAACTAAAACCGGTAGATCACAAGTTTTTACAGGGGGGGGAATTCCTGCAAACAGACTCAGACACAGCCACTTTTAATTTATTTTTCTACGGTTCCCAACTGGGCTCAATTACATCATCATCACATTCATCAAGGTCACACACGTCCACATCTTCTGCTTGGATGCTAGCATGTGGATTGCATGTTGCAACAACAGCAACATCATCATCATCATCACATTCACCATCAGCATCTACACCACCATCACCTGATATTATTTCACCACACTATGAATCACTGCATGGAAAATACGTGATGTTAAGTGCCACGGCGGATGGAATATCACATTGTATGCTATCATTGACATGACCATCAGAATCCTCAGGTTCATTTACTGGGATGTTACTGGGAAGTATGACATCTCCTATGCTGCCACTCACTTGCATTGCTTCACACTCAATATTTTTGGATACGGTACATTGGTCGGAATTAGAACTTGACGCAACAATACTACTGCTGCCTCCTCCACCACCACTAACATCAGTAACACTAACACCACCGGCTGGGAAAACATCATTTCCTCCAACTATGAGTGAAGCTACTGATTTGGCTGTAAAAAACGTTGCAGGAGAAATACCTTTCCTCACATCAGCAATGCACTTCTGCATCTGCGTACTACTTCCACACCCACAGACCATTTTGCTGCCAACATTGCCATGGCAAGAAACAGCTTTGTTTGCACATCTCTTTGCAGGCATTTTGGGGGGATCAACCACAAATAGTATAACCAAATTCAGATTTTGATACATTCACTCTCTGATTGGAGGGACGCTGGATGGGAAGCAAAATAAACAATTGTGGCTTCAGCAACAGATAAGAGACTACTCTGAGACTGTCACGGAATTAAAACAACTTCAGTAACCAGTGGTGCTGATGAGGTCACAAAAACAATCCAATCTGGTAAAAAATACCTTTTGAACATGGGGTTGGGGGGGGGAGCACTGAATGCAGACAGTGCTGATTTTTATGGCACTACAAGCAGCAAAACTAAGAACAGATACCACGATCGCAGTACAAAATCAGGCAGCTGCAGTGGATAGCAGGTTCACGCTGCTGTGCCTGCAATTACACTAGTCTGTGGCACAATAAAAGGTTTATTATTTGATGCACGCAACACTGCACACACACAGAACAGTTTATGTACAATGCTGAACGAGGAATGCATCGCAAATGCAAAAGTTCAGTACTATGCCACGTTACGTATTGTAAATTTGTAATGTAAACAACCTGAACTTATGAACTGCTGCACCACATCCACACAACAAACACCAAGAACATTTCTACTGTTACTGACAATATTACAGTGTGTACATTAACACAGTCAGCTATATAACAAAAATATAACCAAAAAACAAAGAAATCACTATTTCCCCAACTTAAATCTACCTACACCACAGATACGCCCCTCCCCAAAATACACTTTCACTGTCTTTCACCACACACACTCAATGTTGTAAATTAACATTCAAAATCCACACAAAAACAAAAACGCTCGATGATATGAATACAGATGGGTTTCCTACAATCGATGAACTAAAGTTGGATCCCCCCCAAAAAAGCAAAAATGCTTTTTGAACAGCTTTTACAAGATTCCTATCACAGACAGCTATCACAGCACACTGTCTCATACTCTTTCCTACTCATACTACCCCGAACTGAGGCTATGCAGATCAATATAGAGCCCATGTGACCTGAAATCCCATGGATTACTGCAAAATTCGCCTTTGGAGCTCAAAAACAAGGTGAAGTGCACTGCCTGCAATGCACTTCACCTTAAATTTGGCAGAGTAGTGGCCTGGGGAGGCAGATTAATGTGAAGTCATTGCTTCCAATGGACTTTGCGTTCCTCATTATAACACAAAGTACTCCACTTCACATTGCGGAGCACTCTGCGAATCCGCCTTTGCTCTGCGAATCGCTTCGCAGAGAGGATTGAGCCCACTTCGCCCACCACTAGCCATAGTTTGTTGCTCTGCTATAGCCCCCTAAAGATTTTCCCATTGTTCCTCCACCCCTCCTTTCCTCTGTCCCTGCCAGTGATTTCCTAAGACTTTCCTTCATCTTTGCAAAGTCAGCCCACCTGAAATCCAGGACCCTTGCTTTTGTGTGGCTTGACTCTTCTGATGTTTTCACATTGAACCACACCATACTGTGATCACTTGATCCCAGATTGCTCCCCACTTTTACATCTGTAATTCTGTCCCCATTGGTGAGTACTAGGTGCAAAGTCGCTCCCTCTTGGGTGAGCTCCATCACTAGCTGTCTTAGGCATGCCCCCTGCAGGGCTTCCTGAAAGTCTCTGTTCCTGGCTGAGACTGCAGCCTGGTTGCTCCAATCCACATCCAGCAGACTGAAGTCTCCTACCAGCAGCACCTCCCCTTTAGCTGTCATTCTATGGATGGCTTCTACAAGTACCCTGTCCAGCTGTTCCCATAGTGCAAAAGGTCTGTAGATCACACCAGTGTAAATGGCAGTGCCATTTCCCATCTCCAGAGTGATCTACAGTGCCTCTGCCTGTTCCTGCACTCCTTGTACCTCAGTTGCCTTAATGCCTTCCCTTGACATAGACAGCCACTCCTCCTCTGTTTTTACCCACCAAGTCCCTCCTTAATACATAGAGAGAACAAGGTGAAACAAGTAAAGTAAGCCACACAATGGAGAATTAAAAAGGGAGACATTTCATGGTACCATTTATAAGGATAAAATGATTGTTTTTTCTCAAACAATTTGCATCTATTACTTTTGGGAAAAATAGCTATGATTCCATGAAGCTGAAGCCAAAGCACTCACTGAAGATTCATGTCAGGGATACAATTTTGAAACAGAAACATAGTCCAGTGTGTATTTTTGAGGGTGATTTTACTCTTCTATACCACCATACTATAGTTGCAATGTTAAAAGAATGTACTTTATGAAAATACTTAATAATATGTTAAAATTTCTACAGTGTGTCTCACACTGTAGGAACAATGGAGTGTCTCTTCTTTAAAGAGGGGATTACAAGGAAGATGGCTGTGAAATTTACACAGGAACAATTTCCTGATAGTCATTGCTTTTATCAGGACAATGACCCTTAACATATGGGCCCCGATTCACAAAGGTTGGCGCAAGCTGCGCCAACCTCTGGTGTGCCAGGGACCCTGTATGCAATTCTCTGTTGGGGTAAGGTCTTGGCGGCAGAGTACCATGGCTTGCACCAACCTTGGCCCTGCACCAAACAGATGGCACATGTGGAAGGTGTGTTGCAAGCTGCAGTGCAGCCATGTGCCAGTAGCACCAAGAACAGCAGTCCCAGGTGGCAAATGCCCCCCCAGCCCTGATCCCATCGATAAATATATAAAACATCCCTGGTAGCCAGCAGTCCTCCAAGCCCTGATCCTGGTATTATTAATAAAAGATCTACCTGGTGAGCTAGCACCCCCCAAGCCCCGATCCCCATTATTAATAAAAAATTCCTGGTGGTCTAGCAGTCCCCCCTCCCCAGCCCTGATCACCCATTCATTTCATAAATAATCCCTGATGGTCTAGAGAGAAAAAACACTCTGACAGGGAGTGTCCCACCTCCCCCACACACACGCCCATTCTGAACCCTGAGCTGATGACAGGCATGGCCCTCCTCTTACCCCCATAGATCGCCACTGACTGAACTGTCACTGGGCACATACACTAAACAGTATGTGCTCAGTGACAGTTCAGTTGGTGACAGACCGTGGAAGTGAGAGGAGGGCTGTGCCAGTCACCATCTTGGGATTGGGAGGTGCAGGGTGGTGGGACACTGCCTGGCAGGGTGATGGGGTGGGGGTCCACTAGACCACAAGGGATTATTTATGAAATGGAATGGGGGATTGGGGCTGAGGAGGGGAGACTGCTGGACTTCCAGGGATTGTTCATTAATAATGGGGATCAAGGCCCAGGAGGCAGATAGATCACCAGGTAGATTTTTTTTAATAATAATGGGGATCGGGGCTTTGAGGTGCTGCTAGATCACCTGGGATTATTTATGATACATAATGGGGATCTGAACTGGGAAGGGGGGACTTTGGCACATTGCCGCACAGTGCTCAGCTGTCCCAGAGGAACATAATCTAAGTACCCTTACACCGGCCCTGGCCAGTCTAATGGTACTAAGAATATTGTCTTCTGGGACAGTTTTGTAAATCCCAATATAGGGAATGTGGCAGCTTGCATCTGCCCTAGAGCCATGACGAAGCCACTTTTGTGGTGCAAGGTTAGCACAAGCCCCCTTAGGTGCATGCAGACTGCGTCTGATGCAGACTGCTTTATGAATAGCTCCTGGGGCATCTTTTGGTGCAAGGTGCCACTTGCATGACTTATGTTTCATGCAGGCACCTTGCTTTAATTTAAAGGATTTGTCAACTGGGCCCACTGCATTAGCACTGTTTATTGCTGAACATGGAATTAATTGGCTCATAAACATCAGAGATTAAAGCAGCATGTCAAATCCTGTGTATTATAGTGGTGCAGTAGTTAGGGTTGAGTAGCAAGTTTAAAGTTAAACCTCAAATTTTTCACTTTAATAACTTTGCAAATGATCAATAGATTTGCACACAATTTGATATGCACTGTCCAGTGGGGTAGATCTCTTGACATGGCACGTTTCGCTCCAGTCAGATGTACAGATTCTGAGATCCGGATAGTGCAAAAACCTTAAAAGTCACCATATTTTGCAGTTTTTTATCATCACCTTGCGCCCAGAAGGTGTGGAATTATGGTGTGATTTTGTTATGGTAGAAACATCTTGGGTAACAGTACTGCCATGCATTTGTTTGGTGAAAAAATATTAATCTGTTGCAAAGTTATTCCATTTTTAATTTTCCATTGTTTTCAATGGGAAGATCACTTTACAGGATAGAGGTAAAAAGTTGGACAAAGGATTTGACCTCACGAAAAAGGATTATTTTTCATGAGGGGTCAATCCTTTTTCACCAAAAAAAATTCCTTTTTCATAAGCCACCATCTTGGGTTTTTTTTCCACTAAATAAAAAGCATGGAAAATACATAAAAATGTCGTTATTTTAAAACACAAACACATATCCTACCTAAACTGGCCTCTGTTTAGCTAGATTCTGTTGCTTGTTTTTCACAATTAGGGTCAGAAATACTTTTTATGGCCACCCAAAATGCTGGGTGCCCAACTTAGCAAGAGGAGCACTTTTCCACGTTCTCTGTATGAGAACACTGGATTTTTTTGAGTTCTGCAACCATAGGTGAACTCGTACTGCTAGATGCAGTGTGAGCTGTGAGCCCCTTTGACCTGTTGTCTAGTGGCACCCCTGACTCCCTGATCACTGTCCCTTTAAACAACAGATATATCCCCTGGTGTCTAATGGTACCCCCTCACCCTCCGATTGCCATCCCCAAAGTTTTATCTTAGTCCCCTGGTGTCTAGTGGTACCCACCACCCTCCGATCACCATCTGCCTTATTTTTATTTTACTTTTGTTTATTTCTGTTTTTATAATCCAACACCAGGATTCCCACCCTCAATTTTGGATGCCCCCCAGTCCATTGTTTTATTGATAGTGCTGAAATCGGGGAGCCAAATCCCCATGTCAGCATTACAAGCCCTGTCCCAGTGTGGGATACTGGTGAGCCCACCCCCATGTCCCAAAATATATATTTACTTTTATCCTGTAAAAAGAAAACAGCCCCAATGTCTTTTTTTTAAACCTGAAAAAATGAAAATGGTCCCTCGTCGTCCACGCTATTCCCCTTCCCATCCTGACCATCCCACTGAGCACCCATGACCCCTTCCTCCCCATACCCTATATATAGCATGGGAGGTCATAGGCTGTCATCTTTTGTGGATGGAGACACATCCACACTCTTTAAAGCTGAACCGTGATCTGAGGAATCAAGGTAAATGCCGTATAATGTATTTCAATAGCTTTTTGAACTTATGTTCATAACTTTGCCATTTTTAGGAATTGTTACATCAAATTTTCAACATGGCCTTTTTGGGACCCCACCTCATGAACACTAGCACTGTCATTTCATTAATTGGGGCCAGAAGGTGATTTTGTGGTCATTGCACAAAATCTCGTTTTGGGACTGAATAACAAAACTTCACCACCATTGTTCCTGAGGTGGGGTCCCACAAAGGCCATGTTGAAAATATGGTGAACAAATTCCTAAATATTGCCGAGTTATGAGTGTTTGTAGAAATGTTTCTACACAAGTGCATAACTTTGGTAATTTTCAATATTTTGACTTCAAATGTTCAATATAACCATTTTTTCACACCAGCTCTTGAACAGTATAGCTGTCATTTTTCACATCCTATTCAAAATGTGTTTTTGTACCTATGGCACAGAATGGTGTTTTGGCACAGATTTGAAAATTATCACTTATGGGGTTTATGAGGTTGGGCGATAAGAAGACTGTTGAAAATACAAGGTCAAAATATGAAAAAATGCCAAAGTTATAACAGTTCATTACAATTTCGCTACACTTGCTGGTAACTTTGGAAATTTTAAATATTTTGACCCCAGATTTTCAACATAGCCTTCTAATTACCCAGCCTCATGTATGTCATAGCTGTCATTTTTTAAGTACTGCCCAAAATGTGTTTTTACACCTGTGGCATGGGATGGTGTAGTTGCGCAGAATGACATTTTGGTGGGGATTTGAAAATTTTCTGTACTGGGTGCATGAGGTGGGGTAATAAGGTGGTTATGCTGACAATTTGTTCACTGTTGTCCTATTAATGGAATTACAGGGCCTGGAGGGCCCTGGACTTCCTCAGCTACATACATATATGCATCTACAGAGAGATGGGAATTACGTTTTGGTGGGGATTTGAACATTTTCTCTACTGGGTACATGAGGTGAGGAAATAAGATGGCTATGCTGACAACTTACTGCCCACCACAGCTACATACATATACGCATCTATGGAGGGATGGGAGTGCAGGGTCTGAAGGTCCCTGTGCTCCCACAATAAAATTAGGATACTGTTATACTATCTGAAAAAGTAAGGAAATAAGTTGCAAAAAACTTCATTAATGCTCCTGTTAGGGTCAAAGTGACAAAAGTTGGGAAATTAGGCATTAAGGTTTCCTTAACAACCCACCTTCCCAAACCAGGCAGGAGGGCAGGTGTGGGGTGTGCCTTGGGCTTCTCAAACCTAACGCTCACCCCATTCTCATAAAGTCTACACATCTGACCTTATTTACAGATGGAATGGGGTGAGTGTTAGGCTTTAAAAGCTGAAGGCACACCACACACCCACTCTCCTGCCTAGTTTGAGAGGGTGGGGTGTTAGGGAAACCCTAACACTTCATTTCCCTGCTTTTGTTACTTTGACCCTAACTGGAACATTAATGAAGTTTTTTGTAACTTAGTGTATTATAGATGCACTGTTCTATATGTTGATAACAGCACTCTGTAACAAAATTAACTTGAAATAGAGACTGTTTTTCTCTTCCTGCAATAGATCTCCAGGGGTGAGTCCAATAGTGATGATTTGGCGTGCAATGAAAACACATATCTATTGAAATGTCAGCACTAGAACAAAACAGGAACAGAAGGAAGGAATACTATATTCTTGGAAGAGAGGAACAACAGCACTCTGCAGACAATATATTTTACATTCCAAAAAGTTCTTGCTAGTGGTAGATACTGTATCAAGGTATTCGACCAGAATGTGATTAAGTACAATGATTAGTATATAAATGTACCGTATTCTGTATATTGTATGTTTAATTAATATTCTACAGTTACATATGAAGTTAAACCTTGAATTAATAAAAATAAACCCCTAGCCCCACTCCAACCAAGGCCCCTTCCTCCCCACAATACTATTGCCTCTCAAGTGTAGGCTAATCACCAGTTGGGGGAATTAGATTCCTGCAGAAGTGTAGAACTGGTAAGCACCTGACACACTAAGTCACATAAGCTGCACATAACACAGTATAAAGAATGATTTACCTGAGAGTAACAGGTGCATCCAGAGGTGTAGTTTGTAAGAGATTTCCACCAAAGGTATTTTTTCCTCTTCTCTATGACTAGATGTGAACATTGCGTACTGTTTTCAAGGCCTCAGAACAACAGTAACACATTAAAAAAGATGGTGCTGAAAACTTTTTAACTGCAATTATTATTGACAGGATTGTAAATGTTACCTTCAGAAAGGAGTAGATATACAGTCATTTCAATGATAACTGCAGCAATATGCTTCCAAGGGCTATCAGTTCTGGAACAGATGCATAGATACATAGACAATGCCAGCAGAAAAAGGGCTGTTAGTCCACCCACTCTGTCCACCCTACCTAACTACTCTGCATTGGCCCTAGTGACCATCCCTCCCCTTTGTTTCTGCCGTCTCCTTCTAACTAATCCCATATGCCTGTCCCATCCCTTTTCACTGATGTGGCCTATTGGGTCTGTACCACTTCCTCTGGCAGCTGCTTCCACTTGTCCACCACTCTTTCTGTGAAAAACCACTTATAGACATCCATTTTGAATCTCCCCTACAAGTTTAAGTGAGTTCCAGCTTGCCCTTGTAGTGGAACTCAAGGAGAAATGTTCCTTGGCAACCGCCATATTTATCCCATGCAGGTACTTGTATGTCTGAATCATGTTGCCCATTTCCCTCCATTTCTCAAGGGTGCATCTGTTAAAGTCCTGCAGTATCTCCTCATTTGTCTTTCCTCCTAGTCCATGGGCAGTCTTGGTGTCCCTGCACTGTTCTGCTTCTTTCTTATCACAGTCTCTCCTAAGGTGTGGACTGCAGTACCATGCACAGTATTCCAGGTGTGGTCACACCAGTGACCCATACCATGGAAGGAACACCTCCTGACCTCTACTACTTATCCCTCACCCTATGCAACCAAATATCCTGTTTGCCTTACTCACAGCAGTCACAATGTGCTGTTGTTTTTAATCTTTCTGATATCATGACTTCTACAGTAGGTCTTCTTCCCCTGTGGTGCTTTCCAGCACCACTCCCCCATTTCATATTGCACTCTTGAGTTCCTCATCCAGCTGTTCATCACTTTACATTTTTTTGGCATTGAAGCCCAGCTACCAGATCTTTGCCCACCAACCTGCCCAGATTCTCCCTGCGTTCCCTTATCCCTTCCTACATGCCCACCCTTGTATAGATATTTGTGTCATCTGGGAAGAGGCAGGTCTTGCCCTTGATGCCTTTCTGTATGTTACAGATGAATACATTGAAATGGACTGGGCCCAGCACTGAGCCCTGAGGTACTCTACTTTTTATTTCCCTTACCTCCATAAATTCCACAATAACTACTACCCTTTTTTGTTCTTCCCCTTAGCCACTTCTCCACCAAAGTTGCACTTTTTTCCCCCAGTCCCTAAGTACTTATTTTTTTTTACCCGCTTCTTATGGGAGACTGAGTCAAAGGTCTTGCTGAAATATAAGTATACCACATCTACTGCCTGTTCCCTTCCTTCTGTCCTGGTCACCCAGTCAAAGAAGTTGACCAGAGTTGTCTGGCAAAACATTCACCTGATGCACCCGTGTTGTCTGAGGTCCTGTAGCCTATTTTCCTCCAGGAAGTCAATCAGTTCCTTCATAAGTCATAACTCCATAATGTTTTCCATTATAGACATCAGCTGATTGTTCTATCATTCCTTGACACATCCATGTTTCTGATCTTGTGTAGAGGGACAACATCCATTGTCCTCTAGTCCCTAGGGTCCACCCTGTGGTCAGCAAGCAGTTGAATATATCAGCAAGTTGCTCTGCTATCACGTCTGCTACATCCTTGAGCAACCTTTGGTGTATGCCATGAGGTCCCATAGTTTTATCTACATTTAGCCCTGTAAGCTTTTCCAATACCCATTTCTTCATTATTTTGACCATGCCATTTGAGCACTTCTTCTTCTCCCATCCACTCTTAACCCCACATTCTGGCTGCGGCTCATCTGTCCCCCTATTAGGGCTTACACAACTTAGTGTATAGTTCTGCTTGGACAACTGTTAATAAACTTTGACTGCTTGCACTTTCCGTTCCACAGGAAACTACCACCCTGTTGGGGTACCGAAAGGCAAGGAAACATTGAGGAGTGTTCCACCCTTTCAGGTGCCTCAGGAAGGATTCCCTTAGACTAAAGATACCTTAGGAAGGAGCTCCAAAGAGAGAGAAGTGTCACTAGAGGAGAAGGGGAGGATGGTGGGGGAAAAAAGTGCTTTTGAGTCAGACTGAAAGGAACTGACATACATAGCTTAGGCAGAAGTCGTGGCTGGTTGCTTCAGACCATTGAATGGAAGTTATAGCTTTTCAATTTGATGGGCTTATGCAACATAGCATGTAGTTATTCTTGTGTACAGTAACTGTTGAGAAACTTTGGCTAGTCACACTCTCTGTTCCATGAGGAACTACCACCCTGTCGGGGTACAGAATCAAGGACCATCAAGGAGGGTTCCACTCCTAGAGGTGGCACAGAAAGGATTCCTTTAGGCTAAAGGTACCTTAAGAAGAAGCCCCAAAGAAAAAGTACTGAGTAGCAAGCATTGGCCATGGAGGCTGAGGAGCACAGACTGATGGCAACCAGTGATGAGTGGAAACAGACACAGACTGAGAGGCAAAGCTGATAGATATTGACACTGAAGCAAGGGGGTATAACTTCCAAAGGAGAGAGGGAATGACAAAGAAGGTGAACCACATCCAACTCCATCCAACAGCAGAAACCTACCTAGAGAATTGATAGAAATATACTACAATATTAACTACATAGGTTTTATGAACTTTGGCACAGAGGAGAGGGAAAAAGACATGTGAGGAGGGAACATCTGGAGATCCAAGTCTAGGGTTACCTTCCCTCAAGGCTAGGGATTCATTTAGTGATGGCTCGACTACTGCAATTTAGAGACCCAGTTCAGGGGAAAAAACAATTTGAAGAAGGCTTTCACTCTAGACCTCTAATGGGAAATGCCATGAAGGAGCTGCAAGTGAACTCTGCAGCAAAGGGAGACTCCCACGTAGGAGGCCCTCACCCCAAAGTGGAAGAAGGAGAGCAACAACCTCTGAAAGGCACTCACCCAGCCTCAATGAGGGAGGCCTAAAGATGAAGCTGAATATCTGAGAGATAGGGAAGGGGATGATGTGGAGACCAGAAGAACCTTAGGAAATTGTAAAGAGAACAGCTTTTGAAGGTGCCGCCAACTCGGTCCACACATCTAAAGAAGCCCTCTTGGGCTCAAAGACCCACCCTTTGACAGCTGAAGTCTTAAATTTTACATCAAGAGGTGCCACAAATACATTTGTATAGCTAATACTCCACCCGGAGTGAGGACATTCCCACCAGGAGTTTGGGTGAGAAGGACCCTGCTCTGAGGTTCACATGCTCAAGATGTGGACTTCATGGATGCAGAGCGAGACTGCTGGCTGCAGGACGAGCCCTGAGCCATATTATGGTGTGGGTGTGGTTGGCATGCATCCAATGAGGAGAAGTTGGAGGGTATTACGTATAAGAGACCTGCATGTAGGCCTGGGTGATAAAAGTATGATTAGACAAGCCCTCCTCATGAGTTCAAGTTAGTATACTGATACCTCCATGTAGGTATAAGCAATTAATGTGAGGATGATATCGATTGGCTTATGCTCAAGACCCTCATGTAGGTCTGAGGCAAGAACTGAGCTATAATTTAGACAAAGACTGAGGAGGCGAACTCCTAGGAAAAACAGACTATGCCTATTTTAGTAACCTCCTCATAGGTACCTGGCAGGAACTGAGTTAAACACTGCTGTTGAGTGGAGTTAAAATAAACAATTCAAACTGCCAGGAAAGCAGAAATAATGGAAACCAAAAATTAGGAATCAGGCTGCTGGTGTACAACAACACAACACAGAAGGATGTGGCTGCCTAACTAGGAGCCAGGTATAAACAATCAGGGTATGTAGTTGGAACTGAGATTGCTGAAGATATAGGAAAACACAGTTAAATGGGGCCTGAATAGCAAAAAGCAAAGCAATTGATGAAGGTAAGATGAAGGGAAAACTAGAAAGCCCAATAAGAAACAAACTGAGGAAGCACAGGGAACAGGGAAAACAAAGAGCAGCAGGAACAGGAGACAGAAAGAAGCACAGGTGCAACCAGGAGGCAGGAAGCAAAATTCTCACCCAAGAGCCAGAGAGGCATAAACAAGCATATGTCCAGCACAAACAAAGCAGAAATCCAGCACAAACCAAATGGAAAACTAAGGCACAGGGGAAAATGGGAGAGAAATGCTGGATACATGGGGGAGAGCCAGCAGAGCCCCTGGTTGCAAAGAAAAGTTACTTCTGAGTGAGGCTGAAAGGGAACTGACTTATGTAGCTCAGGCAGAGGGTGTGCCTGGTTGCTCCGGCCCATTGAACTGCATGTATAACCTTTCAATTCAGTATCTCTGCTTTCCCCTTGTCCTCTGATTCCATCAATCCTCACTCTTCAGTTTGACCTTTTGCTTCTCCTGGATATCCTTGAAGGGTGCCTTTTCCCCTTGCTTCACTCCCTTTGCCAGCAAAGTTTTGTCTCTGCCTTGGCCTACCTTACCTTTTTGTTGGCTATCTTTATTGTCTCCAAGAAATATTTCTATTGACCTCCCGTTGGTTTCCCTTATACTTTAGTAAGCCCCCCTTTTTGCTCTTACAACCGTCTTTATTTTGACAATGAATCACATCAGTCGCCTTTCCCTTTTTCCCTTTGTACACTTGCAATTGAGTTTCTAACACTTCTATCAGTTTTTTTTAATTCTTCCCATTTTTCCTTTGCCCCACCACCTGCTCTATACTCCTTGTGCTTTTTTCAACTGTTCCCTCATCTTGCTTAAATCTGCTTTTTTTACCCTTAGCGTGCTTGTTCTGTTGGTTGTCCCTATCTGGACCTCCAGCACTACTGCTCTGTGGTTGCTGGAACTGAGTGGTTCCAGGGCTGATATATTTTGTATCCTCTCATTGTTGGTGAGCACCAGATCCACCAAATCCCATTTCCTTGTCAGACACTGGAATACCTGAGCTAGAAACACCTTTCAACATGCATCCACCAGGCACTAATTGCTAATACTTGCTGCAATTTGCACTTTCCAATCCACATCCAGCATATTAAAGTCCACTACTGCAATCATGTCCTCTAAATCAGTCACCATCTTAAGTATCTCTGCAGTTCCTTGTCTATCTCCTGATCTAGACTTTGTGGTACCCAGACCACCACAATACTGATTTGTTTCTGATTTCCTGTTGATGCTGGCACCCACAGGATTTCTAGTTCATCTGACTGCCAGGCCATCTTTTCAGTTGCCTCTGTTCCCTCCTTTACATATGTTGCACAATGCACAATAAGCCAATGGTCACAAAATCCCCTCCAAGAAAAAGGAAACTATACAGAATAAATAATGGCTACATCCAGTATACAAGGTAATAAACCCACCTTGAGGCTTGTGGCTTTATGATCTGGTTAGCACCCTTGATGGGTTTACTTCTTTATATACCACTTAGTTCCATGTCACAATCGCGATCTCAGAACAGCGACTATAAAAAAAGAGACGGCTTTTCACAGAATTGGAAAGATGGTAACTGTTGTTTTTGTGGGAGGCCTCACGCTGGCACACCCCATTATGGGTGGCTTTGCCCCCCTTTCTAAATATACTAATTCTGAGGTAGTAGCACCTTGTGGATCAGGGATTGTGAGTGTCACCATATTTCTGTTCGGTGAAAAGACGTCGTACTTCTTCTAGTCGTCATTCTGCATTCGCCATTACCACACATATCCATCCTTTCTATTCTATACATTTTGATGGTTTGATACAGTAATATCAATTGGCTTCACATGTTGTTTTCCAAATAATCTGGAGAGCTGTTAGAAAATACGTATGGGATTTTCTATGGCACAGCAGTCTTAGAAGCTTTTTTTTTTGCTCCAGGTATCTCCAGAGAATCTACGGTGATAACTTGTTGAATCTACTGCATCCACTGTAGTTTTGATCACAGCTGAGTATGCAGGGAAGCAATTACTAATCACTTCTATGGGAAAAAAGGCTCATCCATGTATTATAAACAAATATATACCCCTATAACATACAGTAATGTACTTCCCCTGCCTTGCAGCCATGCTATCAATTTGTACAACCGTGAGTCAGGTAATTATGGGTAGCAGAGGCTTATTGAATGGAGGGAAAATCAAGCCATAGAAGACTTTCTCACCTCCACTAACCTAAAGGCAACAGAGAACCGGAGGCACTCCTATTGTGGCATCAACATTGCTTGCCTAATCCCTCTCAAACAAAGATAATGCATATAATCACCAGCCATGTCCAGGACATTGTTCTCTAAATGTGCTCTGAATATGCTTCCAGGTAGAGACTATGTGCTTCCAGGTAGATACTATACACTAGGACTCATTTGCTGATTAGGATAATTACAACATCTCCTTGGTATTTTTCTTTCTACGTCTTTCTATAATCCACATGGAGATGTCTTACTGCCATATTCCTAGGCCTTAGTTTGTGGACACTAGTTACATTCTGGCTCATAGCTTATAGCCATACTTATGCTCTGCTCCTTATGTACTACTCTCTTGGCCTGGAATGCTCTGTATTGCCTGACCATTCCCTGTTCACTGCTCATTTGCTTGTTGTATTTTTTGTATAATTGAAAGTAACAATAAAAAGATCTAACAGCAACAAAAAGTGTGCTCTGAATAACCTGTGAACTTGCAGCAGATGGATAATATGTCATAAGCTTTGCTGCCAGGAGAAGTCAGAACTGGTTAGTGAATAAGTGAAACACCTCATTCCTGGGCAACAAGACATGTTTTAGCTACCCCACCCACTGTCAATGGGACTCTTCAACTGAATTCAAATAAAGTCTAGTCTTGTATTTGTAAAGGCTTTTCCATAACCTCTTGACTGTTTGCTACAAACAGGCCATTAACTTACCAAAATGGAGTAGAAAGCATTTTCCTTCTATGCACCTATACTTACCCAGTTTAAAACAGAACTAAATGAGCATTTGTCAGTGCCAAATGTCTGCGTGCATATTGTAACAGTTTGTTGGTGTTTTTTGAGGGGAGTGATTCTGAATACATTTACCCATGGTAGGTCAGGTGAGACGCAGTACTGTATCTCATTTTCAGTTGGTTCCCGGTTTTATGTGTTTTCCATATAGGTTTTTTATCCTACTGAGCAGCTCCAGCCATCCCATAGTGATCAACACCCTAGCCCCATTACTCAGCTTCTCCTACACCAAGAACTCGATAAGGGACAGGGATGTGAAACAGATATCAAGGACAATTTTGCAAAATGATAGGGAAGGGGCTATTATTACACTCAGTACAACTAGTACCACTGATATACTGTATATATATATATATATATATATATATATATATCCCCAATCCAAATACATTAAAACAATAATGAATAGAATTGTGCAAGCAACAAATACCAACATTTAAATATGGTGAGAAAAAGTAATATATTATGACTGAGGACTTTGAAAATGTATGGTAGAAAACAGCTATAATTTAAATGCATATTGTGATGTTTGTGAGGAATGCAGTTTCATAAATGGGAAGGTGGAGAATTATTGTGGGAAAAGGTGAGGTAATGCAAGGAAAAAACTACCTTTACCTTACCCCTTGCCTTTCTCTTCTGTCAGGGCACCAGCTGTGTTAGAGTTGTTTTGACTCCCACCTAACTGCAACAGTTAGTCCTCCTTTATCTGAACACCATATGCTGATGCTGACCCCACTAAACAAATACTGCTGCACACTGACTGCATTACAGCAGTGTCTGTGAGCCGGTGAAATGAGCCATGAGAAAGGCCAAACTGGCAGTTGACAGCACGACACAGTGTTCACAGTACACTCCACAACAGGCCACTGCCTGGCCTCAGACACTGTCATTCAGTTCAGTGTCTTCAGACAGTCACTGGAAAGTCCTCACAGTGACACAGTGCAGTCCTGGTGCCTGGTTGAAAGTGCTGATTCCACTGTGCTGACAGACACGAGCACGCACATCTGAACTTGACCCCTCCTTGTCAACACCACCTTGAGTCAAGGGAGAAATGTAGAAAATGTCAAGAAAAATTAAAAACAAGGGACATTGTATTTTTTGTTAGATACCTGCTCCTGGTTGACTGCTTCAGGGCAAACCGACAGGTTTTTGTATGCCTGTACATATGGGAACTATGCCTGGATACACCACTGCTCAAATAATTAGTTTGTTTTTATTAAGCCCCCATGCTCTGACAGAAGAAAAAAAACACATAAAAAGCTGTTGCAAAACAGGTTCAAAAAGCAGGGCTGTAGCCAGGGATTTTAAACTTGTACTTGAGAGGTGACAGCACTGTTGCCCTTCCCACTCCCCCCATCTAAACATAAATCAAAATATGTGCAGCCCCACCACAAAAACATAGCCCCCCATTTCAGTCAACAATATATAGAAAGCCAATGATCCCAATAGATTCAAAACATTTACATTATCTTACACACATGTAAGCCCCCTATTATGGGGCTTACCTGTTGAGGTGGTGGCCCCTCTTTCCCCCAGTGTTATTTCCCTTCACCCTCTGGCCCTTTGGACTAAGCAAAGCAGGACCAGAGGGCTCAGAGTTTGTCCAAGGAGCCCTGGCATGCTCCGGGCAAGGGCTCCCCACTTAGATCTTCTTGGCGACTGATGCCGGCTCCTCCTGCTCCTCAGCCCTAAGATGGGAATCAGGGCCCGGATCTTGCTGTGCCAGTGGGTGCTTGAGTAATGTTTTCTACCCCCAAGGAGAGCTCTATGGAGTTAAGTTCTTTCTTCCAGGGCCTGCTGCTGTCAGTAAATATGGTAGCCATGCATGCAGAAGTGCTACTGTGCACATGTGGCTGAAACTTAAAAGAACTGCGGCTCCATAATATGTTTTGCCAAAATGGCTGTGAATTAAGTGCATTCCTGGCTCCAGGGCAGGCAGCAGAGCCAGGATTTAAACTGTTAGGACTGCCAGGTACAGCTCTGAGGCATTCCCGGTCCCTGGACAGGCATTGGGATAAAGAAATCATTATCTTGAAGTGCATGTGCACCCACATCAAGGAGGATGACAAGAATTCCCACCTCCTCTTCTGGAGCCCTGTAGGACAATCATGGCTCCTTAAAGCAAACTGGGTGTTTTCCTGTCCCTGAGCAGGCAGAGGGGGCAGGTCAGCTAATTAACAGCACTTGGGCTTAATCTAAGGACTGGGAGGCTGCAAAAGGAAGGAAGGAAGCTGTTTGTACACAAATATGGCAGCCTCCAGGAACCTCCCCACTGCAAGGGCTGTTGGGAAGGGTTAAAGTTCAGCTACCATTTTCCCAGGAATGGACTGGCCAATTGTAATGAGAGTTGGGTGCTCTTATACAAATGGGCTGTGCTCAGGAATGGAGAGGAGTCCATACAGAGTGGAGAGGAGGAAGTCCGGTGGGGGACTGTGAGAAAAGGGCTTCAAAAGCCTGAGGCTACCTGTGGGACAGAAAGTTCACCTTCAGAGACCAAAGTGCCAAGGCAGGGCAACTAGCTCTACTGTTTTCCCAGCCAGGAAGCAACCTAACCAATCTGCTGTGCATCTGCAAAGACGCACCCTGATTTAAGTTCAAGTGGAACCAGTTGACCAAGTAAGATATCTAGGGGAACGACTAGCCTGGATGGAGCCCTGGTATGGTTGAGCACTCCAGAGGCAGTTGCTATCCTTCACCTGCAGCCTAGGTAGGCGTGTCTGATCTTTATGCAGGAGGGGTCGGGAGCACAGTCTCTGTATGCTGAATATGACTAAAGGCCCAAGGGCTGAAGACGATGAAAAGCCCAAGGGGCAAAGACAATGAAAGGCCTGAGGGGCAAAGATCATGGACTCATAGAATCATAGATATCTGATGGCAGAAAAGGACCCTCCAAACCCATCAAGTCTGCCCCTTAACCCCCCTCCTTACTCGCCCTCTAAGTCCAGATATTTCCCCTTCTGCCCCTTGTCTAATCCTTTATATCTGTCCCATACCTGCTTGAAACTCTCTATAGTTACGGCTCCCACCACCTCCTCAGCAGTCTGTTCCAGGGGCTCACCACCCTCTCAGTGAAGTAGCGCTCTCTCACATTGGTCCTAAATCTTCCTCCCTCTAATCTCTGACTATGACCCTCTTGTTCTGTTGCATAAGTTCCTTGTGAATAAGCTCCCCTTCCCTCTCCCACCTTATTTATCCCTTTCTCATACTTAAACTTCTCTATCATGCCTCCCCACTCCCTCCTAGCGTCCAGTGGGTACAGGTCCAGCTCCTCAACCTTTCCTCATTGGGCTTCCAATGCATGTTATGCACCATCTTAGTCACCCTTCTCTGAACCCTCTCCATCCCGTCTATATTGTTGCACAGGTGAGGCCTCCAGAACTGGACCCCATACTCCAGGTGAGGCCTCACCATGGACTTATTATTAATGGTATTAGCACCTCCCTCCTTCTGCTTGTTATATCCCTCCCTATGTATGCCAACATTCTATTTGCCTTGCCAACTGCTTTGCTGCATTGATTTCTCACCTTAAGGTTATCCAAAATTATAATCCCCAGATCCTTCTCCTGCTTCCCTGCCTTTATTTCCTCCCCTTGCATTGTATAACTGGTTTGTGAGTTCTTATGCCCCATGTGCATTACCATACACTTTTTTGCATTAAACTTCAGCTGCCATGTATCTGACCATCTCTCCAGTATCTTTAGGTCCTCCCTCATTACCTCAACCCCTCCTAGGGTGTCCACTCTGTTGCGTATCTTTGTGTCATCTGCAAACAGACACACGTTCCTCTCCAGTCTCTCTGCTACATCGCTGATATAAATGTTAAAAAGGATGGGCCCTAACACTGACCCCTGGGGCACCCTGCTCGTCACCCTTTCCTCCCTGAAATACACCCCATTTACCACCACCCTCTGGCTTCTGTCCCTCAACTAGTTCTCCACCCACCTTGCTATTTTCAGCCCCACCCCTAAGCTTTCCAACTTACTTACCAGCCTTCTGTGGGGATGGAGTAGAAGGCATTCCTGAAGTCCAGAAAGGCCACATCTACTGCCCCCCTGATCCACCTCCCTGGTCACCCAATCAAACAATTTGATGAGATTCATCTGGTATGATCTCCCTGTGGTAACGCCGTGCTGTCAGTTGTTCTTCAGTCCACTGTCTGTAAGGTATCTGACCACCCTTTCTTACAAGAACACCTCCATCACCTTTCCCACCACTGAGGTGAGGCTGACTAGATGCTAGTTTTCTGCCTCTCCCCTGATGCCACCTTTGTGGAGCAGCACCACATCTGCCCTCTTCCAGAATCTGGGCACCCAACCCATATCCAGGGACAGATTAAACAATCTCACCAAAGGTTCTGCCAGCTCTTCCGTTAATTCCTGGAGTACCCTGGGATGGAGAGCATCCAGACCCATAGACTTATCCACCCTCATTCTTCCTAGTACTTATTTATTTATGACTTTGATAACCGGGTGAGTGCACTGATCCCAGGGACCATTTTCAGGCATGAACTGGGCCATAGCACATGGCGCAGGGTGACAGTGGAGTAGTTCCTCCCTTATCCTGTCATCACTGAACAAGCTAGGATCTACCATCATGTCTACTCTTCCCGTTCTTCTTAATTCTGGTCCTCTTCCTTCACCCATATCATGAAGACCAAGCAGAAATATTTACTCAGCTCTTCTGCCTTCTCAAAATCCTCGTCTACCTGTATTCTGGGGTGTCAACATACCAGTATACACAATCTACAGGAGGGACAGGGAGGGTTGAAGAGGAGGAGGAGTTGCTCTCTACGTAAGGGAAAGGATCAAAGCAATGGAACTAAAGGGTAAACAGGAAGGAGAGGAGGCACTGTGAGTCATCCTGGAGACCGGAAATTGCACCACAATCCACATGGTGCTTGTATACAGACCCCCGTCTTAGGGGGAGGAAATGGACAAGGAAATGATAGAAGACATCCTTAGGATGGCAGAAAAAGGGGAGATATTGTTGATGGGGGACCTGAATATGCCGGATGTTTAACTAGAGCACCTTTGCTGCAGCCACATCCAAGAGCAGGGTCATTCTTGATGCCCTACAGGTGGCATGACTCAGACAGCTAGTGTTGGAATCCACTCAGAAGAGAGCAATCTTAGACCTGGTACTCTCAAATGGGGAAGGAGAGAAGATCTCAGATCTAGAAGTGGGTAGCCATCTGGGAACAAGTGACCACCAAACAGTGTCATTCATGATAAACAGCCACAAAGTCAGGCCACACAAAAGTGAGGGTACTGGACTTTAGGAGTGCTGACTTTGTCAAAATCGGAGAGTGCCTCTGAAAAGCACTAGCAAAGAGGCAAGAAGGACGGATGAAGGAACAATGGGGAAACATCAAAACTGCCATCGAAGAGGCAACAAGCCTTTGTGTGACACAAATAAACAAATCAAAACAAAATAAAAAACCACTATGATTCTCAAAAGAGGTGGCGGAGAAGGTTAGGGAGAAAAAGATAGCATTGAGGAAGTATAAGGAAACATAGAAGGAGCAAGTCAGAGAACTGTACCAGTTAAAGCAGAAGGAAGCAGGGAAGAAACTCAGAATAGCAAAGGCCCAAACCAAGGAAAAGATAGCCAACTTGGTTAAGAAGGGGAATAAAATATTTTATAGGTACATTAGAGAGCGAAGAAAGACAAAGGGAGAGATAGTGAGGCTTAATAAAGGGGCGAGTGAGCAGAAAGGGACAGTGAAAAAGTAGGGCTACTGAACGAATACTTCCGCTCAGTATTTAGAAAAGAAGAGGAGGGGGAGGTACCAAATCCAATCAATAGAAGCACTCTGGAGATGGGGGTTGATACCAGTCCTTTCACAAAGAAAGGGTCCTGAAAGAACTCCTACAACTGAAAGTGGACAAAACAATGGAGCCTGACAGAATCCACACCAGAATTTTAAAAGAACTAAGGGGAGAACCAGTGACACCATTGACTACACTTTTTAACAAATCATGGGAGGATGGTGTGGTACCTAAGGACTGGAGGAAGGCAGATGTGATTCCCCTTCGCAAACGTAGGAGCAAAGTGGAGGCAGGAAACTACAGACCTGTTAGCTTAGCCTCAGTGGTAGGGAAAATTATGGAATCACTTCTGAAAGAAAGACTTGTTGAGTACCTAGAGGCGAGCGGGGCACAGGACCCAAGGCAGCATGGATTCACAGCAGGAAGGTCATGTCAGATGAATCTAATCGATTTCTTTGAATGGGTGACCAAAGTAGTAGACCAGGGAGGGACTGTGGACATGGCCTACCTAGACTTTAGCAAGGCATTTGACACAGTCCCACACAAAAGATTAATAAACAAATTAGCTAGCCTGGGAGTGGGTCCCAGGGTGGTAGCCTGGGTAAAAAATTGGTTGGACAACAGGACACAGGGTAATAGTAAATAGACTCCATTCCAAATAAAGAGGGGTTACTAGTGGGGTACCGCATGGTTCAGTACTGGGTCCGGTCCTTTTTAATGTCTTTATAAGTGACATTGCAGAGGGACTGGAAGGAAAAGTATGCCTCTTTGTAGATGACACAAAGATCTGCAACAGGGTTGATACACAAAGGGAGGGGTGGAAAGGATGAGAAGGGACTTGCAAGGTTGGAGGAATGCTCAAAAGTATGGCAGCTTAGATTCAACGCAAAGAAGTGCAAAGTAATGCACCTGGGAAACAAAAACCTAGGGGAAGAGTATACAGTGAGAGAGGGGAGTATTAACAATGACAAAAATGGAACGGGACCTGGGGGTGGTCATATCAGATGACCTGAAGGTAAGCAAGCAATGTGAGAAGGCAGTAAGAATGACTGGGGGGATACTGGGATGCATAGGGAGAGGCATCACTAGTAGTAAACAAGAAGTTTTTATCCCTCTGTACGGACAATTGGTGAGACCCCATATGGAGTACTGCATGCAGTTCTGGAGAACCCATCTCTGCAAGAACATAGGCAGGAGGGAGGCAGTCCAGAGGAGGACAACTAAAATGGTGCAGGGTCTGCAACAGAAGTCACATGAAGAAAGACTAAAGGAGCTTAATATGTATACCCTTGATGAAAGGAGGGAGAAGGGGATCATGATAGAAACTTTCAAGTGCCTCAAGGGAATCAACAAAGTCCAAGAGGGCAGCATCTTTCAGAAAAATAGGCATGCAAGAACAAGAGGGAGCACAGTTTGAAGATGGGAGGGGGCTCAGGGGCAATGTGAGGAAGTATTTTTTCACAGAGAGGGTGGTGGATACATGGACAGCCTTCCTGAGGAGGTTGTGGGGTCAAAAACAGTGGAGGAATTCAAGAGTGCATGGGACAGACATAAGGCAATTCTGGTGGGGGGTAGGAAGAAGTAGGCTGTTGGTTAACTAGGATCTGCAGCTTATCCAATAGGTAGGGAATGGGCAGACTGGGTTGGCCAAGAGGTCCTTATCTGTCATCAAAGTCTATGTTTCTATGTTCTATTCACCCTACCCCTTTAGTCTATCTATCCCATATTTGGCCTTTTTCCTCTCCCTAACATACCTAAAAAAGTGTTATATCCCCTTTGGCTTTTTTAGCAAACCTCTCCTCAGTATCCGCTTTTGCCCTCCTATCTTCTGCCCTGCCTCCCTCAGCTTCTCCCTGTAAATCTCCCCATCTTCTTTCCTATGGGTCCTCTTGTATGTTCTGAGTGCCCTTTTTCTCCCCCATTTGCTCTCATCACCTCCCTGGTGAACCACATTGTCCTCTTTTGTTTTTTGCTTTTTCTAACCTTCTTGATGCAGATTTCTGTGGCTTTCAGTAACCCTCCCTTAATTGATTTCCATTGCTATTCCACATCCTCAATTCGCTCCTTTCCCTTCATTTCCTTCCTGAATATCTTCCCCATTCTGGCAAAATCCACCCGCCTGAAGTCCAGAACCTTCATATCAGACCGGCATACTTCCTTCCCTGTCCTTACGCTGAACCTCACTGTATTGTGGTCACTTGCCCCTAGGCTGTCCCCCACTACCACCTCTTCCACACTTCCCCATTAGTGAGGACCATGTCTAGTATGTTCTTGCTCCTAGTGGGCTCCAGAACAGCTGTTTCAGGAAAGCTCCCTGAAGGGATTCAAGGATCTCCCTGCTCCTGGCTGAATTTGCTGACTGGATTTCCCAGTCTATCTCAGGGAGATAAAGGTCCCCCACCAGCAGAAGTTCCCCCTTGAGTGCCATTCTTTATATCACCTGCAACAGCTGCCTGTCCACCTCCTCTCCCTGTGTCAGAGGTCTGTAGACCACACCCAGACTCAAGGATGCCCCAAACTGCTTATACAGCATGACCCACATGACCGCCACTTTCCCCGTTCCTCCAGCCCTTCTGCCACCCTGATGTCATCCTTGACATACACTGCTACACCCCCTTCTTCCAGAGCTGTTCTTCCTAAAAAGTCTGTAACCCAGGATACCCACCTCCCATGTCTGGTGCTCCGACGACCAGCTCACCATTATAGCCACGATGTTCAGGCCTTCAACCACCATTATGGCCTCTAAGACTACCATTTTTTCCCCAAACTCCTGGCTTTTGTGCACAGCCCCTTCCACCAAATTTTCTCCTCTGTCTTCCCAATGCTTATTACCCTACCTGGTCCCTCATGTGGGGGAGTGCTAGCTAGGCTATCCTCTTCCCCTGTAATCCTCTCCACCTTCCTAGCCTCATACTCCCCCCTACCAGTTTGAACCCCCACTTAAGACCTTATCAATGTAACTTTGTAAGCCCCCCTTAAAACCCTTGCCCCCCTCTTGCTGAGATGTAGCCTGTCCTACCAATATAGATCCTCATCCTCCCATGTGTCTCCCGCCCCACCCACCTATACAGTTGAACCCTTCCTTCCTGCACCATTCCCTGATCCAGTCATTGAATTCCCTGATTCTTTGTTTTCTAACAGAGCTGGCACAGGGGGCTGGCAAGACTTCCAAGAACACCAAGGATCTTGCCTCTTCTTTGCAGCTGTTTGCCAGTACCCTGAACCTTCTCTGGACCTCCTCAACCTCATTACTTGCCACACCATTGGTTCCCAAGTGAATGACAAGGTGCGGGTTTCCCCCCACCACACTTGCCACCTCCCTGATTTTCTGCATTGCCCACCCCACCTCCATCCCTGGTTCACAAAAGACTGATCTTCTCTTATAGTTAATTCCCTTCCTAAGCCAATGTATCCCCTTGATAATCGAGTCCCCAAAGACCATGACCTTCCCCTCCTATCCCACCCTAGCTAGTGACTCTGATCCCTTACTTTGTGAACTCATCCTCCCTCTGTACCCCCATGTATACCCCCCCTGGCCTGCACTGTCCACCTGCCCTCTCTGCTTGCCCCTCATTTCCTCCCTTATTTCCCCTACTCCTATGAGTGAGTCAGAACTTTTTTCAGATAATCCCTGCTCCCCTCAGCTTCTCTATCCCTGTCTTCCTGGCCTCCCCTACATGCTTCTCCCCCTTGCTCCCCTAGCTCCTCCTGTGCTTCCTCTCCCCCACTCAGCCCTATGCTCACCTATCCTACTGCTCTGCTCCCTTCTTATCTGGTTCACTCCACTCACCACCTCATCCCCTGCCTCCACACCCCTATCACCCCCCTCATTCCTGCTCCTCCCTCCCTCTTTTCTACTAGCTGATTCCTGCCTTGCCAATCCCATCCTACTGTCTCCTCTCCCCCCCCTTCTTCTCTGATCTACCTGTTTCAGGGGTGTAGCCAGGGATTTCAGATCTACACACCAACTGGACTCACTGCTACCCCCCCCCTTGTTAGGCTGAGATCCCCCGCCCCGCCCCAGGTGTAGCCAGACAATATACTGTACAAATGTACACCAGGACCGTGTTTGTTGCCTCATTTGGCACAATAAATACAACTTTTGTATCTCATGACAATGGTTGTTGCCTTGCATTGTTCCCCAAGACACCCACATACCAGCCCAGAGTCTATAAGTTGTATTGTCCTTGGGATGCAAAGAGAGTATTAGTGACCAGTCCTTCCAGTTTCGACTCATATGAATAAAATTACAGAAAGGTTCAGTATTTTCTTTGTTAGTTTTCATGGAAAAAGGAAGCAGTGCAGAGCGTATTTGCTACCCCCCCTTAAATAAAATTGCACACCATGGAGTGCTTGGAGTATGCCTGCCTACACCCATGACCTGTTTTATATTCTGTACTAGTCATGCTCCCAGCCCCCTCCTGAGCTCCCTTGGCCCTCATGGCTGATAAAGGTGCAAACCTGTTAGACACTGTAATCCTGTCCTCAGTGAACACTCGTGTGCCTCTAGGTGTCCAGACAGCACCATTTCTTCCAGCTGTATTCCCCAGAACCTCCTTCCCTTCCCCTTCCTCTTCACCTCCTGCCATTCATTATCCCATTCATATCCTGGTCTTCATTCTATTCCCCCTTGGCCCCAACCTTTTCCTTCCCTCTTCTTATCCTCCCCCACCTTTGTCTGCCACCTTCTCTCCACTTCCCTCCACAGACTATTTATTTCAGACACCATTTGTCTCAATCTTATACATACTGGGCACCACTTATCCTCCACAGCATCTCCATTAATACCACTGTCCCACATCTGTTACACCCCACTATTCTCCCCATCCTCCTTTGTTCCACAGGAGCTCCCATCCCCTCACCTGAGAGCCTCCCATCCCTGCCTTCTCCCTTACTCTGAATGATTCATATGTTCTGCCAATCTTCCGATTACCTGCTTGCCCAGTGAGTTATCCTGGAGTCCCCTCAGATCCCCTGAACATCAAACCTCCCCTACACCACTTCCCCAGTGAAGATCCCCAACTCTCAGTGAGCTAAACCATAAAGCTACTCCTATGGTGTATTTAATCCTCCCAGGTTAGCCCATTCTTGTTTGGTTGCAGCTTACTCCCCAACATTAGCCCAATCATCTGATAAACTACACAGGTAAAGGCTAGCTGCCTATACCACTGACAATTACGTTCCGTCTAGTTTCTATTCCATGTTTTAGTTGCGGTGGACATGTTTCTCCTTATTGCCCTTCCCATTCCATAGCCCTAGCCAATCTATCTGCTGTGTCCCTGCCACTCAGGACTCCAGGGTATTTGATAGACTGTGGGGTGAAGGAGGGAGGGTGGGCAAAATTCAGGCAACAGAAGAACTGCACACTGAACTTTCACCAAATATTTACAATACTCCCCTGAAAATACAGAAAAAAAGGGTTCACAATCTTACTTCCCTTTTGTACTTGTCCTTGTGAATCCATGCTCCTTCTGCTCCGGAAACCAGACTCATACTGAATTTCTAGAAAGTACCCCTCAGTCAATTCAGCTGTTAAACTTGAAACTATGGCAAGTAAACTAAAATAAACTCAAAATAAAACTAAGAACTACCCTCCCCAAGACATGAAAGCTAAGCAACCCCCCCCCCCATCTAACATACGGCATCCAGGCTCCCTTCCCCGCTCTATATGGCGCAACTTTTGTTTAGGGACAGGGGCTAGGGCAGCATTATTTAAAGGTATTATGCAGTAGTTTTAACTTGGCACTCTTCTCTATCCCTCTATCTAATTGATCCACATCAGGCTAGCTTCACTTCACTGTCCCAGCAAACGGTTAGTGAGCCCTCTCCCTCACCTTACAGTATGAAGCACCGGATCCTAAAAATATCCAAATTCAAACAACAGAGACTTCAGGTCCATCCTCCATCCTGCACACACACAGCAGAAACTCTGAGTCCATCCTTCAATCTGCAAAACAAGCAAAAGAACTCAGAGTCCATCCACTGAGCTGCAAATTTAAGCAGCAGGAGAACTGCACACCAAACTTTCACCAAATATTTACAATACTCTCCTGAAAATACAGAGAAAAGGGTCACAATCTTATTTCCCATTTGTACTTGTCCTTGTGAATCCGTGCTCCTTCTGCTCTGGAAACCAGACCCGTACTGGGTTCCTATAAAATAACCCTCAGCCTAATTGGCTGTTAAACTTGAAACTATGGCAAGTAAAATAAAATAGACTCAGAATAAAACCAAGAACTAACCTCCCAAAGACATGAAAGCTTGGCAACCCCCTCCCCATCTAAAGTATGGCATCCAGGCTTCCCTCCCCTGCTCTAAATGCCACAACTTCTCTCAAAAGTCCCAGGGGCAAAGACAACGAAATGCCCGAGGGTGAAGATGATGAAAGGCCCGTTAAGGGTGATGGAAACATCACCTGCCTTGAAGCCTTTTAGCCTGCATCTCCCATTCTTTATTAAGCTGCCTCCTGTAATTAGAGTGGCACAGCCGAGCAGTATCCCTCAAGAGCACCCCCTGAATCCTTCAAAACTGTGAGAACCTCAGGGCTGTGGCCCTGAGGAGTTCATTGAAAGCAGTTAGTTAGTTAGATAGTTAGAAAGGGGGGTGAAGTCCTGGGCAGGACTTTGTAATCTTTAGGAAATGCCCAGGCAGAAGATCATCCAGGCCATCCCACCTACCCTTTTGTGGCATACAAATAGGGGCCCCTTATAATTGTTCTTCTATTCAACTTCTAAATTGTTGTTTCCACAGTTCCTCCAAGTATACCAGCCCTGCAACAACTGGTTAGCTACCAACAACCCAGTGAGGTACCCACCAAAACAGACAAATATCTGTCTCATGGTTGTTGGGGAGGGAAGCTGGGTGCATCTGTGGGGGTTGGATGTGGACTGTTTTTTTGGAAAAGTGAAAGTGGTAATTGTCTATGTAGTTTCCACTTACTCCCATTTCTTCCTAATGCCCTTTTATTTTTATTCTAACCCCTCACTTCTAACAAATTGGAGGTTAATGCATGTTACAATTTGTGTTCATTGTCTTTGCATTGTGTTCACTTCTATTGCGTGGAAAGGAGTTTAAGGTGTGTGGGAGGGAAAAGAATAATTGTTCTTGGGGAGATGTTAGGGCCACATTAGTAACCTTATTGTACCCCTCTCCCAGGTGGAGGCACCTAACTCTTTTCTTTGTACCCTGCCAGTGTATTGTACATGAAAGAACCCAGGCCAACCCCTTAGTAGGTTGGATGGTGAGGGGGTGCTTGCCGTTCACATACAGACCCCCCTTACACACACACACACACACACACACACACACACATATGTAAGCATGCACACACACACCACCAACAACCAGACAGACATTGGCTGGCTGGTTTTTAGTTACAATGATTAGGATACACTGTGATAAGTGCCTGTATCACATCAAGGTAGCCATCCTTACAGAGGTTCATTATCACCCACGCTAATGCATGCATACCCAATTGAGTCAAGGATGTGATTCAAATTTCCAAGTCCAAATATTTATTTCCTTTTCCCTTTTAAACTTATTTTTAAGAGCTAGTGTACTGCCTAAAGCTAATATTAGTTTTTAAAAGCAGTCAGCCATTACCATTTATACCTGATGTACTTTTTCTTCTTCCTTTGGTTAATTAGAAAATTGTTTAGCTGATGTTAGTAAGTGTGTTGTGTGGAACAGCACTCTGCCTGGCAGTGGATATACCTAGCTCTGTTCCTCCCATATGCAGCATTGTAACCTCACTAACTGTGACATAACTGCTACTTAGGAACAGTCACTCAGTAACTGCTAGGTCAATCGCCTGTGATGTCACTATCAGTGAGATTGCAATGCTGATGATGTAGTGGAAGGAATAGAAATACATATGTCAGCTGCCTGGCTGAGAGCTGTTCCACACATCCAGCACAATATTATCACATAGAAAATGTCTTAATGAGCAAAAGGAAAAGGAAAAATACTTCAAAAATTAAACTTGCAAGTGACTGCTTCTTAAAATTTGTATCACTTTCCTGTCTGTCTGTTTTGGTTCCACTAGCTCTTTAAACAATGATGCCATGTAGATTACAAAGCATTTATATCCCTGCATTAAAAAAATGTTTCATAAATGCTGAGAAAGCAAGTTTTTAAAAAAATCACCCAAAATTAAACTTCTTTTAAATTTTATCATTTTTTTAATTATTTAAATGAAATGTGCAAAAGAAAGTTATGTGTCCAATCATTTTGCTCTTCTCAGCAACTTTATAACCATAATGCTAATATCCAACTACTTATGTTTTTGCATAACTTCTTGGTGACAGCAAACCCTTCCAATAGCACAGCAGTGATCAGTCAGTCCCCCTTTAATAATAAACGGCAACCAAGCCTGAGCAACACAGCCCAAAGCTCGCTAGTCTCTCCTAATTGGCATTAATTTCTCTAGGAAACAAAACAAAATAACAAAACCACTAATCTCATCAACCACACTTCGTTAACACACCAACCAAAAAAAACAGTAACACAACAAACCCCCAGCAACTTCAGACACATTCCTGGTGACCGGACACTCTATCATGTTAAATAAAATAAATCCATCCCAAAGCCATAACAAGTTCTTCACAGCCCTGTCAGTAGCAAGTTAACTTCACAGCTAAATCCCCATTAAGACAAGCAGTCCCTCTGTTTCCCTCAGATGCATTATCTGTGTCTGTAGTGATACCTGTGGAATCTACGGGCACAATGCCTGCATCAGCTGCTAGGCTTTAACCATGATGTGGTGCAGTGAGTGTAGGACTAGGCCATGCACCCTTCTTCCCTCAAAGAATGGAAGGTATGGTTTCCAAAAGTTAGACCTCAGGGCATATGTCATCCACAGCTGCAAGGTATGCCCCCCCCCAAAAAAAACAATCACAAGTTTGATTTCTTAATCCCAACTATGGAGGCAGGCAGTATGATATAGTGGCTAGATTAGGGCAGGCTGATGAACCATAAGACCCAGGAAGTAATCCTGCAGTCCAGAGTCACATATTGTATGTCATGACCCTGTAGCAAGTGAACCTCAGAGCTTTCCTCCATCCAGTTGTAAATAAGAAAAAAGTATATATAACAAATTCTGAGTCAAACATACACTTGCACACACACACACACACACACACACACACCTCTTCATTATCCCATGAAGCTTAATAAAAAGGGCCATGATGGAGTGATTTCTATTATTTATTTATTTTATTTACCAGGGGAGGGCAATCCTGCTGTTCTACTGCTTGTTGGTGCCATGGGTCATGGCCAGTCACAATTGTGAATCGGTTAGTCGTGTGGCATAAAATCCTCTGACCTAGTGAACTATAAAACCCACACTACAAAAGAAAACAAAAAGAAGAAAAGAAGGCTGGCCAAGCTGTGCCAAGTGGCTGGAGACAAGGGTTCCTGTAAGGGCCTTGGAATTGTTGGGGTGAGGTACTTGGCTCCTGGGGAGACAGGGTTTAGGCAACCCAGCATAAACCTCTGCTTGCTGACCAAGGAGCATTAATATGAGTTGGAGTAAGGTTGCAGCTGTGGCCACACCTGTTGGGGGGGAGTGGGAGAGAAACAAAAGAGTAATTATTTTCTACAGAGGCATTTCTCCCCATCCACTAGTGTCTTCCGGGGATATATCTTGGCCAAAGGGATGTAACTCATCATGCCTACAACCTCTGGCTCACCTGGACCCTGGTAACCCACTAGTTATCCTCACACCTTATCTTCCATGCAGGGAATCTGGGGGATGGTCATCCTTCCCCCAGAGGCAGTCCGGATCCAGCATCAACAAGTACTAGTTTACTGATAAATCACTTCTATCTCAGCAGGAGTCAATACCTGTTTGAATTAAGCAAACTTGTACTTTATTAGAAGAAAGGGGTCTCATTTAAGTAAAAAAAAGAGAAGAAAGCCACTGTGTGTTTCTCTGAGGAAGGGGCTGTATCAGCTTAATTTGCTGAGTCAGAGCAGAGAGTGAATCTAATTGGGGATGTAGCAGATTAGCAGTACAAAAGCAGGTGTCTCCAGTTACAGCTTCCTGATGTTTTTGACAGAGAACTTTGGTATCAGAGCAAGAAGCAGCAGTCTAGAACTACAGATTTTTTACTAATTGCCCTCCTTCCCACCCACCCATAGCTAGGTATAGTTTTATAGCCACTGGATTTGACTGACAACAGAAAATTCCTGTTTGGAAGTAGGAAGGGAAGGATCACTGAGACACATTACTTTCATCAACCTTGAAGGAACCTAAAAAATAACTCTTCCCCCGGCTGCTGGAGGTCTGAATCCAAGCACGGAAGTAGGAGACTACTAAAGATTACAGGAAGTTCCTGTCCCAGAACAGGAAGGGAGAGAGTTGTAAGAGTACATAGGCAGTAGGAAAGTAAGTGTAAAAATACATAGAGGGAGGAGACAGTAAGCATACAAAGCAGCGGGAGAGGGGACACAAAATAAGTCAAGATTGGAGTGGTGCAGTGTAATGGCCATGGGGCAGCACTGTTCTGGGAGACATTCTGGAGGCTGCAATGCTGCCCTGTTTGCAGGCACCTCTCTGATCTGAGGAAGGAGTTTGCCCGTCTCCAGGCTGACCTGACCAGGATTCGTGCAACCTCTTCCCCCACCCAGGTACCACCAGGGCCAACACTGTTACCTCAGAGGTTGCCAAGAAAAAGGAGCAGTTGGATCAAGGTGGACTCAGGGAGGGAAAGGGTGGTGGAACAGAGGTGCATACCTCCAGTTGTACCTCTCCACAATTTCATATGCTGTTCTGGCAAAGAGTGGTTCCTCTATGGAGGCACATGCAGTGGAGACCAAGAAGGATGCTGGGAACCTCCACAAAGGAGACCCACAGAAGGGTGTCATGAGACCCCACAGGGGAAGGAAACAACTCCTGGTGGAGGACTCGATCATTGGGGGGTAGAAGTGGGGGAAGAAGGGGATAGGGAGGTAAGGTACCTGCCTGGCACCATGGCTCGGAGGGACAGGAAGCAAATCCTCAGGATCGCAGGAGCAGCTGCATGAGGGAGGGAGCTGGATGTCATTGTCCGCCCAGGGACAAATGATCTGGCTGTGAATGGGATCAGAATGGTGCAAGAGAAGTTTGTGGAGCTGGGGAAGGGCCTTAGACAAGTAGCATGTACGGTAACCTTCTTAGAGGTGCTGCCTGTCTATGGCAAGGATGATGCTAGGGTATTCCACACCATGGGATTCAATGAATGGTTGAAGAACTGGTATGCAGCTCGGGGTTTGGGTTTCATTGGGGACTGGAGAGCCACCTGGAGGGTTAGAGGCTTATACTGGCACGATGGTCTGCATCTGTCCAAGGGGTGAACCAGGATCCTAGGTGACAGGTTTAAATGCTTCATTGGCAAGCATTTAAACCAGCCATGGGGGGAGTCACTGAAAAGAGGAAGGGAAATCCCAGCCTCTCCCCACAAAACACAGTAGTTAGAGAAGTAGTAAACACCAAGGTAGAGAAGTCAGTAAGGAGCAGGACAAGGATAAATGCAGAAAAAGGCAGTAAGGACAGGGATGGGGCTAAAAGGGAAAAGGCCATAAAAAATAAATGGAAGGAGATGAGTACCAATGCACGCAGTCTGTGCAACAAGCTCCCTGAACTAGTGGCCTTGATGGAAGAGGGATGGCAGTCACTGAAACATGGTACACAGAGAACCATGACTGGGATGTCAACATTCCAGGATACACAGTCTACAGGATGGGACAGGGTGGATAAAAGAGGAGGAGGAGGAGTAGCTCACTAAATAAGGGAAGGGATTAAAGCAACAGAACTAAGTAGTAAACAGGAAGTTGATGAGTCACTATGGGTCACCCTGTAGATAAGAAATGGCACCACAATCCACATAGGGGTTGTGTACAGACCCCCATCTCAGGGGGAGGAAATGGATAAGGAAATGATAGAAGGCATCCTTAAAATGGCAGAAAAAGGGGATATATTGTTGATTGGGGACCTGAATATGCCAGATGTTAACTGGAGTACTTTTGCTGCAGGCACATCCAAGAACAGGGTCATTCTTGATGCCCTACAGGGTGCATGCCTCAGACAGCTAGTGTTGGAACCCACTCAGGAGGGAGCAATCTTAGGCCTGGTACTCTCAAATGGGAAAGGAGAAAGAATCTCAGATTTAGAAGTGGGTAGCCATCTGGGAACAAGTGACCACCAAACAGTGTGGTTCACAATAAACACAGCCATAGAGTCAAGCCATACAAAAACAAGAGTATTGGACTTTAGGAAGGCTGACTTTGGGAAAATGAGAGAGTGCCTCAGAAAAGCACTAGCAAATGGGCAAGAAGGAGCGGTGGAGGAACAATGGGGAATAATCAAAACAGCCATCACAGAGGCAACAAGCCTTTGTGTGAAGCAAATAAACAAAACAAAATGAAGAAAAAAACACTATGGTTCTCAAAAAAGGTGGCAGGTACAGTTAAGAAGAAAAGGATAGCATTCAGGAAATATAAGGAAACACTGAAGGAGCAGGACAGAGAACTTTATCAGTTAAAGCAGAAGGAGGCAGGGAAGGCAGTCAGAATAGCAAAGGCACAAACTGAGGAAAAGATAGCCAACTCTGTTAAAAAGGGGGATAAAACCTTTTATAGGCACATTAGGGAGCAAAGAAAGACCAAAGGAGGGATACTGAAGTTTAATAAAGGGGAGGGAATATGAGCAGAAGGTGACAGTGAAAAAGCAGGGCTACTGAATGAATATTTCTGCTCAGTGTTCACAAAGGAAGAGGAGGGGGGAGGTACCTAAAACAAACAAGAGAGAAACTCTGAATAGAGGGGGTCGATACCAGTCCATTCACAGAAGAAAGAGTTTTGAAAGAACTCTTGAAACTAAGGGTGGACAAAGCAATGGGGCCTGATGGAATTCATCCAAGAATTCTTAAAGAACTAAGGGTAGAACTAGTAACACCACTGACTACTCTCTTTAACAAATCATGGGAGGATGGGGTGGTACCTGAGGACTGGAGGAGAGCAAATGTGATTCCACTTCACAGAAGTGGGAGCAGGGCAGAGGCAGGAAACTACAGGCCAGTTAGTTTGACTTCAGTGATAGGGAAAATGATGGAATCACTTCTGAAGAAAAGAATTGTTGAGTACCTAGAGGCCAGTGGGGCACAGGACCCAAGGCAGCATGGTTTCACAGCAGGAAGGTCATGTCAGATGAAGCTAATAGATTTCTTTGACAGGGTGACCAAAGTAATAGACCAGGGAGTGGCTGTGGATATGGCCTACCTAGTTTTTAACAAGGCATTTGACACAGTCTCACACAAAAGATTAATATACAAGTAAGCCAGCCTTGGAGTGGGTCCCAAGATGGTAGCCTGGATAAAAAACTGTCTGAACAACAGGATGCAAAGGGTAATAGTAAACGGAGTCCACAATGAAGAAAGGAGGGTAACTAGCGGGGTACCGCAGGGTTCAGTACTGGAACTAGTCTTCTTTAATGTCTTTATAAGTGACATTGGAGAGCACCTGAAAGGAAAGGTATGTCTCTTTGCAGATGACACAAAGATCTGCAACAGGGTTGATACACAAGGTGGGGTGGAAAGAATGAAAAGGGACTTGTCAAGGTTGGAGGAATGGTCAAATATGTGGCAGTTCAGATTCAATGCAAAGAAGTGCAAGGTAATGCATCTGGGAAACAAATACCCAGGGGAAGAGTACACAATGGGAGGCGAGTTAATAACAACAATAAAAACAGAAAGAGACCTAGGAGTAATTATATCAGATGATCTAAAGGTGGGCAAGCAATGTGAGAAGGTAGTAAGGAGGGCTGGGGGGATACTGGCATGCATAGGGAGAGGCATCAACAGTAGAAAACAGGAAGTTGTTATCCCTCTGTACAGACAGTTAGTGAGACCCCATCTGAGTACTGCATGCAATTCTGGAGACCCCATCTCCGCAAAGACATAGGCAGAGTGGAGGCTGTTCAGAGGAGGGCAACCAAAATGGTGCAGGGTCTGCACCCGAAAACATACAAGGAGAGACTAAAGCAGCTTAATATGCATACCCTTGAGGAAAGGAGGGAGAGGGGGGACATGATAGAAACTTTCAAATATCTCAAGGGAATTAACAAAGTACAAGTAGGTAGTATCTTTCAGAAGAAGAGATGTGCAACAACAAGAGGGCACAATTTGAAGATAGAGAGGGGACGGCTCAGAGGTAATGTTAGAAAGTATTTTTTCACAGAGATGGTTGTGGATGCATGGAACAGCCTTCCTGAGGAGGTTGTGGAGTCAGGAACAGTGGGAGAATTCAAGAATGCATGGGACAGGCATAAGGCAATTCTAGTGGGGTTAGGAGGAAGTAAGCTGTTGATTAACTAGAATCTGCAGCTTATCCATCATGTAGGGAAATGGGCAGACTAGGTGGGCCAAGCAGTCCTTATCTGCCATCAAATTCTATGTTTCTATGTTTCTAGGACCCAGGGGAGTCACAAAGGCCCAGTCAGTTATACAGACAGAAATGGGGGTTTTCCTCTGTAATTATTTGGACCTAACCTGTGGTCTTGATCATTTGTCACACACAGCTAACCCTGCAGTGGGAGCAAACTCCCTGACACAGCTATAGGAGTTGCTGTGTAACCGATGCTCACCACCAGCCCTCTCCGGCCAAGATGCACTGCCATGTGGCATCTACCTTGGCCCAACCTGCCTGTCAATGCAGTGACCAGAACTCACTACCAAACTCACATTTTCAGCCATTGTGTGGCCATCCCCAGTAATTCTGACTAAATCTTATGTCTGTAATAGAGGCATACACATCCTGAATGTTGTTTACACATGCTTTGTATGAGTAAATGCTGAAAGCTAAGAATTGCTCTGCTACTGTCCACTTTAAATTGACCTCTATCCACATGTCCATCTATCTTTCTTATCTATTTATACAAAATCAACACCCACCACCTCCCACACCTTATTTCTGAGTGGTTGTACTGCACAGTACTTCCTCAACTGTCTCCTGGGAGGTGAAGGGTTAGAGTGGGGGGGGGGTGACAGCCCAGTAACGACTCCCTTCTATAACAATTAACTAGCCGATGTCAAGTTATTTAAGTGCTTTACCAGGAAATGCATACCAAGCAGTAAAATTATCATTTCCAGATGCTCCTGGGGGGCAGGGGAATGGGTATGAACAGTAAATATAAAGTATAGGTAAATACAAAGTATAAGACATATACATATAGCATTATATGGGTGAGAGATACAATCAAGCATCAGGATAACAAAAATGAAATAAAAGTAAATTTAACCTAACATCTAGACTATATTAAACAATCAATTGAAAAAGTTAACAAGTAAGCAATTGCTTACATGAGTAGCTAGGGAGAGGAAATAGGAGACGGTAGA
This sequence comes from Neoceratodus forsteri, assembly GCA_016271365.2. Lineage (NCBI taxonomy): Eukaryota > Metazoa > Chordata > Ceratodontiformes > Ceratodontidae > Neoceratodus > Neoceratodus forsteri. The sequence continues at coordinate 308,299,013 of CM028134.1, read as the reverse complement.
AAATTAAGTGGAAGTGCAGCAGGAGGAGAAACTGTCCTTTAGGAGGGCAGAGAGGACCTGAGGGGAAGCAGCATGGCAGGTGGGCGAGGGGAGGGAGTTCCATATATTTGGGAAGCAGTGTGAGAATGCTACCTGGCCTGTTGAGGAGGACCTGGGGGGAATGGATAAGGTATGGTGGTATAGGTTTCTAAGGGAATAAGAAGAAGGAGGCTTGCTGGAAATAGAGGTGGAGAGGTTAGGGGGTAGAGACTGAAACCAGAATTTAGCAAGAATGTTATTGTAGTGAAGGGGATAAGGCGTCTGTCAGCAAATGAGGGAAGAGAGAGAGATTGGTAAAGGGTGCAGTGATGGGTACGAGGAGGGCAGTCAAGAGAGAAATGGCAGAAGGAGTGGAAGAGAGAGTCCAATCTAGCTAGGGAGGATTTTGGGAGCAGTACTGTAGACTACATCCCCATAGTCAAAGATAGGTAGGATCATCTTCTGGATGACAGTATGGCTGGCCAGCAGAGGGATGCACCCATGATATCTATATAGTGCACCCTGTTTAGGGCAGAGTTTTTTGAGGATGGCATCTATGTGTCCAGAGAAGGTGAGGTTCCAGTCAAGCCAGATTCCAAGGTACCTAAAGGAGGAGTTGTCCTCAAGTAAAGTCCCATCTAGGGTGTGGAAAGATGGGAGAGATTTGTGCCGAGAGAGTCTCTGCCTCCCGTCGAAGGTCATGGAGACTGTCCTCTTACCATTCAAGAATAATTGGTTTGACCTAAACCAGAGCGTGACCTTACCAAAGTCTTGTTGAAGTCTGGATGCTACATCAGAGGGGGAGGGGGCCAGATGTATACAGGACAGTGTCACCTGCATACATGTGGATGAAGGTGAGAGGACAGGTAGAGGGAAGGTCTTTTAGGAAAATGAAAAAGAGTAGAGGGCCCAATATGGAACCCTGAGGAACTCCAGTATTGATGGGAAGGGGAAGGGAAATAGTATCACTAATCCAAACAAATTGAGTTCAACCCATGAGATAAGAGTGGAACAAGCTGGTAACTGCATTTGAGAGACTCACAGCTGAGAGTTTGGCAAGCAGGAGGGGATGGGAGACCATGTTAAAAGCCTTGGCAAGGTCAATAAAGATAGCAAAGGTGATGAGGCCCTGGTCCTTACCCGAGAGTATGGAGTCAGTAAGCCTAAGGAGAGAGGTGGTAGTGCTTTGGCATTTCTACAAACCAGAGTGATAAGGTGTGAAGAATGAGGAGGAATCAAGGTAAGAGGAGAGTTGGGATAACACGAAGCACTCCAGAAGCTTAGCAATGATAGGGAGCATAGAGATAGGCCAGTAGTTTATCAGGGAGGAGGGGTCACCACCTTTAACGAGAGGGATAACAGTGACATGTTTCCAGCCAGTTGGGATGGAAGCAAGGAAGAAAGAGAGATTTATTAGTGAAGAAGAGTTTTGAGGACTTCAGCAGGAGAGATAGGACAGAAGGAAAAAGAAGGAGAGGAGGGGTGGGGTGAGTTTGAGGGCTTGGGGTCAGAGTGGGGTAATGAGGAAGAAGGGAGAGTAGAGAGAAGTGTGGAGGCACAGGAGATTAAATAAGTGTTAAATTCTGAGGCAACAGAGAGGGGATTGGGTAGGGAGAGACCGCCTACTTTAATGACTGGTGCTGAGGGTTGGGATGGGGGGAAGAATAGGGATTGAACCACCTTCCAAAATTTGGATGGGTGGTTTATGTTTGAATTAAATGTGGTTGAAAAGTATTCTGCTTTTGCCAATCTAATTGCCCTGGTGCAAGCATTTCTAAGGCAGCAGTACTTCTGGAAAGCAGTTTGTGAGCCAGTGGATTTATGTAGCTTCCAAGCCTGATCCCTGGCTTGTAGGCAAGTCATCAGCTCTGCAGAGAGTGAAGAAGCATGGATAGGGGAGAACTGGATGGAGGATATAATATACATAGCGATGCCACCATCTCTTGTGTCTCTGTCCTGGCAGATGAGGGAGTATCCAAGAACAGAAATGCTTGTGTCAGTAATGTTAGATTTTAGCCATGTTTCAGTAATGATCAGGATGACAGGACTAAGGTCTAAGACTAGGGATTGGAGTAGAGTAAGTTTGGGTAGTAGGCTCCTGATATGTACTGTAGACAGACTATTTTCAGCCCACATGGGACTTGGGAAGAGAGGGAGGGGGCTGGGCCAGGATTAAGTTCAATATCACCTGCTAGCAGCAGCAGCAGGGCAATTAAGAGTTTGGTGGCTGCAGTGGTAAATTTCTGAGGTGAGGAATGGGGAGGGAGAGTTGGTTAAGGGTTTTGGAGGGGCTAATTTGAGTGTGAGCAAGCTATTATGGATGCAAGAAGGAAGGATAGATGGTCTGGGTGGTCAAGGGTAGTGAGGCCAAGTTGCTAGAGCTTGGGGAGAGGTCAAATAGGCATAGTGAGATAGTGTAGGTTCAGAGAGGGGGGAGTAAAGAGGGAGGGAATGAGGGAAAGAATGGGGGTGAGGGAGACTATGGAAAAGAGGAGAGGGAGAAAACAAAGGGAACCAAGGAGCATAGCTTGAGGTGGGAAGGGAGCAAGTGATTATATACATTTTTTTTATTATTATATAACCAAATGGAGAAATAGATTTCCGTGAAACATTTAGTGAATAAGAGATGTTAAAATAGCTACAGTAATTAACAGGCAAGGGGGGGGAGAGAGAGAGAGAGAGAGAGAGAGAGGGAGAAAAAGGATTAAGTAAGGCAGGAATGAACCACTAATATAATAAGGGGGACCAGAGAAGCACCATGGTAGCAAGAATGGAGTCACTTACCAAGGAAAAGAGGGAGGCAAAAGCGAACAGACTGGTTCTGAATGAAACCAAGCACTATAAGCGCAACACCACCTTAGAGTAGTGGGGTGGCTGGGGAGGGACGGCAAGATGTGATAAGTGGTGCTGCACAAAGCATGGTGCCGCTGAGGAGCTGAAGCTGGAGGGAGCAGAGCAAGAATTCTGAGTATCATATACCTGAGTTACAGTATGTAGTTTCAGCTGGCAGGCTCTGTTTTGGACAGGGCAGCTGTTGCCGTGTGGAGGGAAGGACGCCAAGACCTGGCCCTCAACACAGCATAATGGGAGACCAGAGCTGCCTGCAAGATAAACCAAGAAAGGATTAAGAGATCAGTGACTTAACAAAACAGAGGGGTCGAGGCAGAAAAGCGAGAGAAGGGGGGGAAGGGGGAAGTGTAGCAGGGGAGAAGAAATGGCTGAACAAATGAACACAGTAAAGTACAACAGCAAATGGTTTAACTAAAACAAACTAATAAGCATAACTAAACCTACACTAAAACAGCACCGGTATCCCATGGAGCAAGCTTACAACAACAAAAAGCTAGTGCAGTTTAAAACACAGTCATTGTTGCTAATACATAGAAACATAGACTTTGACGGCAGATAAGGACCACTTGGCCCACCCAGTCTGCCTATTTCCCTACCTAGTGGATAAGCTGCAGATTCTAGTTAAACAGCCCACTTCCTGCAACCCCCCACTATAATTGCCTTATGTCTGTCCCATGCATGTTTGAATTCCCCCACTGTTTTAGATCCCACAACCTCTCCAGGAAGGCGGTTCCATGCATCCACCATTCTCTCCATGAAAAAAATTTCCTCATATTACCCTGAGCTGTTCCCCCTCTAACTTTAAATTGCAACCCCTTGTTCTTACACATCTCTTTTTCTGAAAGATGCTACCTCCTGGACTTTGTTGATTCCCTGAGGTACTTAAAAGTTTCTATCATGTCCCCCTGTCCCTCCTTTCATCAAGGGTATTCATATTAAGCTCTCTCAGTCTCTCTCTTCATATGGTTTCTGATGTAGACCCTGCACCATTTTAGTTGCCCTCCTCTGGACTGCTTCCATCCTGTCTATGTCCTTGCGTAGATGAGGTCTCCAAAACTGGATGCAGTAGTCCAGATGGGGTCTCACTAACTGTCTGTACAGAGGGATAACCACTTCCCTTTTTCTACTTGTGATGCCCCTCCCGATGCATCCCAGTATCCCCCTAGCTCTCCTTACTGACTTCTCACATTGCTCACCCACCTTTAGGTCATCTGATATGACTACACCCAGCTCCCTTTCCATTATTGTTGTTGTAAGTACCTCCCCTGCTATTGTGTATTCTTCTGCTGGATTTTTATTTCCCAGGTGCATTACTTTGCACCTCTTTGCATTGAATCTAAGTTGCCATATGTCTGACCATTCCTCCAACCTTGCCAAGTCCCTTCTTATCATTTCTACCGCCCCCCTTGTGTATCAACTCTGTTACAGATCTTTGTGTCATCTGCAAAGAGGCATACCTTTCCTTCCAGACCCTCTGCAATGTCACCTATAAAGACGTTAAAGAGGACTGGACCCAGTGCTGAGCCCTGAGGTACTCCACTAGTAACCCCCCTTTCTTCAGAATGTGTTCCATTCACTATTACCTTCTGTCTCCTGTTGTGCAGCCAGTTTGCTAGCCAGGCTACCACCCTGGGACCCACTCCCAGGCTGGCTAACTTGATTATTAATCTTTTGTGCGGGACTGTGTCAAATGCCTTGCTAAAGTCTAGGTAGGCCATATCCACAGCACCTCTCGGGTCTATTACTTTGGTCACCCAGTCAAAGAAATCGATTAGATTCGTCTGACATGACCTTCCTGCTGTGAATCCATGCTGCTTTGGGTCCTGTGCCTCGCTGGCCTCTAGGTACTGAACAATTCTTTCTTTCAGAAGTGATTCCATCATTCTCCCCACCACTGAGGTCAAACTAATAGGTCTGTAGTTTCCTGCTTCTGTCTTGCTCCCACTTTTGTGAAGGGGAATCACATCTGCCCTCCTCCAGTCCTCAGGCACCACCCCATCTTCCCATGATTTGTTAAAAAGTGTGGTTAGTGGTGTCACTAGGTCCCTCCTTAGCTCTTTTAAGTTCTAGGGTGAATCCCATCAAGCCCTATTGCTTTGTCCACCTTGAGTTTTAGGAGTTCTTTCAGGACTCTTTCTTCTGTAAATGGACTGGCGTCAACCCCACTACCCAGAGTGCTTCTACTGTTTGGTTTAGGTAACTCCTCCTCTTCTTCATTTGTGAATACTGAGCAAAAGTATTCATTCAGTATCTCTGCCTTTTCACTGTCTCCCTCTGCCCACCTCCCCTCTCCTTTATCAATCTTCACTATCCCTCCCTTAACCTTTCTATGCTCCCTAATGTACCTATAAAAGGTTTTATCCCCCTTCTTAACTGAGTTGGCGATCTTTTCCTCGGTTTGGACCTTTGCTTTTCTGACTGCCTTCCCTACTTCTTTCTGCTTTAATTGATACAGTTCCCTGTTGTGCTCCTGCTGTGATTCCTTATACTTTTTGAATGCAGCCTTTTTCTTCTTAACCTTCCCTGACACCTCTTTTGAGAACCATAGTGTTTTTTTATTCTGCTTTGTTTTCTTTATTTGTTTCACACAAAGGCTTGTTGCCTCCATGATGGCAGTTTTAATTTTTCTCCATTGTTCTTCCACCCCTCCTTTCTGGCCATTTGCTAATGCATTCCTCAGGTGCAATACAGAGTACTTGCTAACAGGGCTACTTAATGTAACAGGAGAAAATGCCTACAATGGCTGCAACAGTAGCTGAATGCAGTAACTGCACATTATCTGCAGAGGTACACCGACCAATAATATCGGTCACCACTGAGGAGCTGAAGCTGGAGGGAGCAGATCAAGGGTTTTGAGTGCTGTATATATGAGTTAGAGTCTGTAGTATCAGCTTGCAGGATCCATCTTGGACAGGGCAGCTGTTGTGATGTGGGGGAGTGTGACAGGGTTGAAAAGGACCCTGCCCCAGTTGTTATGGAATGAGTTTGAATGCAGGTATCTGTTCTGTTCTCCCCTTTTCTGTCTCTTCTATTTCTGGTTGTGTAACCAAAATTTCCTGTGAGACCTAGGATTTGATCCCCCCAACAGTCTTGCAATTCTTTGCCTCTCACTGTCTCAGTGTCTCTTTCTGCCTTGCATATCTGCTGGTATAAACATATATGCAAATCATTACATGGAAATGTAACTGATATTGGGATCCCTTTGTTTAGAAATGATATAGTGTTATTTTTTGAAATGTATATAATTATAGTTTAAGATGATTGCAGAAAGCCATTGGAAACTCAAGAGGTTACCTAAGTGCAATTTTTAAGCCTTTTACAGAAGAGCTGTGGAAAAGGGGCCTCAGCTCAGGATCACTGTATTCCTGCTAGCACCTGCCTGAAACATACATTAACACTTTAGAAAAAAATAGGAGGCTTGCTAAGAAGGGGGGTTGGAAGGACTTATAACACAGAGTTGCAATTGCTTGCAAGAGGGACGCAGAGATTGAAGAAAAATCAAGATGGACTTTTTCTGTTTCTTTGGCCTTTGTAAATAGTTATACTAAACAATATTATTTTCTTATGTAACTGCTAGTACAAATAAAACTCTTGTTGTGAATTTTACAACTGCTCCTGTTTTTTTTCTATGCTTTCTGACCTGTGCCTTGATGACAGGGAGGATGCTGAGACCTGGACCTCAATCCAGCACAATGGGATACAGAAGCTGCCTGAGTTAGAGTCTGTAGTTTCAGCTGGCAGGTTCCATTTTGGATAGGGCAGCTATTGTGGTGGGTAAAGGAGGATGCCGAGACCTGACCCCTCAACCCAGAACAAAGGGAGACTGGAGCTGCCTGAGTTAGAATCTGTAGTTTCAGCTGTCATGCATAAATAGTGCTATACAGGAATGTCGGACAAATATTATCACCACACTTCAGTTATTTCTGTCACTTTGAATATATGTGGAGTTGTCTAGCAATAGTTTCTTAATCTAGTGACCTTCTTCCTATATGTCACAGAAAGTGAAGCAGGGATATGAGAACAAGAGCTGCCAGCCTGCCTGCAGATACAGTGAGAGCATGTCAGGAGGAAGTGGGTCAGAGTCATTATCACTGAAACAGCAGCATAGCAAGCTAAGTCCACCTGAGAGACTGACTCTTCAGGACTTTTTCATGGTTTTTCTCCCCCACTTACTTCCTCCCACCCGCCCGCTCACTCACCCACTCAGCATCTTCTGCCACTCTACAATTGGTGTGCTCACTTTGCCTCCTCTTCCTCTTCAGACAGAGCAACTGCAACAGCCAGCAACCCACCTAGATCCGGCCACTGCTGGCCACTCAGCAAAATGGCAGTGGTCATCCAAAATGCCCTGCTCTCAGTAAGTTCACAGTCACACAGGCTATAGTGAACCTACCAGCAAGCCACTGATTCAAGTTACCTGCCCTGCCCTGCCCTCCCAACTCACATACTCACTTGAGTTTCCAGCAACAGCACTCACCACTCTGGATGTCTCTTCTCCAGCTGCCCCTTGTGCTAGACCATCGCTGACCTGCTGCTGACTGTGGTTTCCTCAAGACACTGGTGGGCCCCTCTGTCTCACTCTCAGTATCTCCGCTTGCTGCCTGCACTATACACAGCATCAACTACAGATTACATGCCTGCCTGCCCGACCCTGTCCCTAATGCCCGATCCCAAAACTCACTGTACAAACACAAACATTTACTATAAAACAAACAGCAGCACTATCTACTTGACCATGAAACCAGCAAGTGGTAGCAACAGGCCAGGCATTGTTTCTTGGCAACAGAGCACTGTCTTTCATGTAAACATGGATTGCTAGTTTCTCTTAGGATTTAACAGCAATCTACAACTGACTTTAGTGACACAGCTTCAAAAGAAATAAGCATGAATGCAATTTCCTAAAGGCAATATTTTTTATTAAACTGCTTCCCTATGTTTGTAGCCCTCCAAGATTTTTTTGTACTTCACAAAGTACCAAGCGTTTGCCTGCTGATGCCAGTGTCAATCAGCCAAGTAAGTCTAAGTGAGGAGATGAAGAGCACTTAGTAGCAGTATAGCCTGAGTCAGCTTGGCAGAATGCAAGGGAATGTTCACTTCTTGCTTGGCGTCTATAGGAGAAGCTCACCTTTTTGAACTACAAGAAGTTTCTGCCCAGCAAGCAGAGAACAGTGTCATGGTCAGTATGCCTGATTATTTGTTCTGTCATTGCCGAACCCAATGTAGCTTGAGCTGCATTGGACCAGACAGTGACACACCTCTGAAAATCAGCTTTTCATAAATATGTGGATGCCCAAGCAATCACACTTAAACATGAAAAACAAATTGTTCTAATGCTTATGTATGCACCTGTGTTATGTAAATCTATTGTAGTAGTTATTTTATTCTACTACTATATTACTTTAAGTTTCTCTGCAACAGTATGATTTCATTCCTACTCTGTCCATGTTGTGCCTGAACATAGGCTGTCAGTCTAGTACCTTTACACAGTTAACAAAAACTTAAACAATAACATAAAATGTTTAGTAATTATTTAAAAGGAGTCATTTTTTACTCAGTGTATATGCACTGTATACTTTTTTAGGTTTGCTATACCCTTTATTTTTTTTTTTTGCTTCAAACAGGTTAAAATAGGACAGTAGTGAGCCTATGAAATGAAATGTTTAGAAATTACTTAATATGTTTACGCATGCATTTTGTACTGTGGCTTACTATTATTGGGCCCTATGCACATATGTGTGGATTGCCAATGTGCCAGATATCTGTGACACACGGGCAACCCTATGTTAGTGAACTGAATATTGGGGGTTCCATAGACCCCCCCCCCACAGCTTGCACAAAGGTAGCACATACCCCTACTGCCCTTGATCTTCTGGTCATTTATGCAACTATGCAAGTAGATGGTCTGGGAAGTAATCAGGGGGTGTGCCCACACTTTATACCATTCATGAAGATGCAAAGTGCTGGGCAAAGGGGGTGCAGGCTATGCAAGCAGGTACCCTGCAGTAGCCACTGTGTGCCCCCCAGAGATATCACCCACCAGTAGTAGTGGACTGTACACCACCCCTGACACACTTCCCCAGCCCTTTGGTCCCCTAGGAAGGGCTGGGAACAGCCAGTGGGGAATTGCCTTTTCTAAATCTAATACTGGAATGCATAGTGTCCCACAATCCCCTACTCTGTGCTGAGCAGGGGATCCTATCAAGGACCAGGAAGGACATTTGATTGGATTCCCTCCTGTGTCCTCTGATCTGCCTCCCATGCACCAGTGCACCAGGGTGGGCGTTGCTACAGACTGGTGCTCTGAGGTGGATGGTGATCATGAGTGCCATAACCCATGCACCTGTCATAGGTACAGACATGCCCAGGCTGGGTACACACCTCTCCCATGTACCCAGTCCACATTAGGGCAGAGGTACCATTGTGCTCACCCAAATTATTTACCTCTTAATTCTCCTCTGTGCCCCCTTGCACAGATTATGACTGTAAACAAGCCTCCAGGGCAAAACATGTTTTAAATAAACAAATATTGGTAACAGTGGGGTGGGGTGCAGCAGCATACCCCATTCTCAAAAAGGCTAGACTCTTATCTGTGATCTCCACTTCTTTCAAACACCATAGATAAGAGTGTCTGGAAAACTCCAGTAGGGCTGTGATTGTGACTGATTACGAAATTTTGCATTTATAGTATACTATAGTTAGTCTAGTTAGTCAACTTTATACCTTTGAGGAAAACATTTCACAACACAGAAGAAGCATTTTATCACAGAAGAGCATAACTTCCCCCGCACAATCATTCTGGAATCAGAGTCCAGTCATACAGAAACCTAACTCCTGCAACTGTAACTGAGCACCCCACCAACACCACAGTGAAACTGTGATTGTAATTGAAAAAAAAAAAACATTTTAAAGCACTCCACATGGCATTGCTATGGTATCTAACACATCAACTATAACTGGTTGCTAGTCAGATGTGTAGATGGAGTATGTTAATATAGCTTAAAACCCAGCTACAGGTACATTAACATTATGCTACCAGCAGACAGACGGTAAGCAAACAGCAGTCACCATACCAGACCCCACTACTGATAGACAATATGAAACTACAACCAATCACATGTCCCTGCCACTGAAAACTGCTATGTTCAAATTGAATAGCTCATAATGCCATCTACTGGGAAAAGATGGAAAGCATGGGTTATAGGGGAAATAACTGTTTGGTCAATCTCTTCAAGTACACCACTAACTTAGTGGGTAACAATTAAGTTACACCACTTGGGGATTTTAATCTTGACTGGAACTGGAAATCATTTAAAACTTTAGAGTCCGTAGTGAATAAGCATCACTTAGCTCAGCTACAATAATCACTGACCTGACCAGACACTCTCCCTCTACAGGACATCGCTCTCTGATGGAATGGATCTTTCCAAGCAGAAAGTATAGAATTATCGAGGCTGGCATCCTGATTAATGCTATTAATGGCCACTCCCCTGTTTTCCAAATCTGGAAGGTGCACTAACCCATCTGTCTCCTAAAGAGGTCTTCCTCTGGGACTTCTCTATACTTGGTCTGACTGCCTTCTCTGGCTTGACACAGGCTGACTGGATGTCATTACACCTTTATACAGTAGTACTCATGTTACTGAGACACTAAATTATTTTATCTCTTGCGTCAGTGCCCTCTAAGATTGACATAGCCCCTGGTGAAAAATAGAGTTAGAGGTACACCTACTAGATAGCTGCACAAGCACCTTCTTTCTTCATTAAAAATTATGGACAAATATTGGGCTAAATATAAATCCTTTTCTCTCCCATCTGAATTGAGTACAGGATTCAGAGAAATGCCTGAAAAAAGGCTATGGGCCTGATTCTACAAGCACCTTTATGCATGTCGCAAGTTGTGACATGCGAGGAGTGTAGTTGCGACATGAACCCTGTGCCCGATTCTGTAAGGGGCAAGGTCCCCGGGGCTAAGTTCCATGACGTACGACAAACCCACATGTATGCCAAATGAAGGGGCGTATCTGAAGGGGCTTGTCTGGCTGCAACCTGAACATGGGGGTCAGTGCCCCCAATTCTCAATCCATTGTGTTGTTGTTAAGCCCGCAGGTCACCCCAAGCCTTGATGCCATCTGCCTACAAATGGCACGTCCTGTAAAACAGAAAAATAGACAAATCTAATCACGTAATCCCTGGTAGTCTAGTGGCCTCCACCCGGCATTGCCAGACAACCCTGCACCCCCCCCCACCCAGCCGGCGACTGGCACAGCCCACCTCTCACCATCACATCCAGCCGCCGACTGAGCTCCGTCTGAGCGCGTACTGTATAAACGCACTCAGTGAATGAACAGTCATTCATTCATTGAGCGCATATATTCAGTATGTGCTCAGATGGAGCGCAGTTGTTCGCTAGCCACGGTGGTGAAAGATGGGCTGTACCAGTTGCCGGCTGGGTAAGGGGGATGCAGGGTGATCTGGCAATGCCGGGTGGGGGGTCACTAGACTACCAGGGATTATGGGTTAGGGTTTGTCTATTTTGTTCTATTTTTACAGGACATGCCATTTGCGGGTGGCTGGCATCAGGGATTGGGCTGGGGGGGGCATGTGTAGCCCTGCAGGGCTTTAAATAATGCATTTGGGGATCGGGGCTTGGGAGGTCATGAGTAGCCTTGAGGGGCTATTTGTCAGAAATACTGGGGTCAGGGCATGCAGCAGCCTGTGGGACTATTTTCAAGTACTGGGGATTGGGGTATGGCCTGTGGGCTACTTCAAGTACAGGGGATCAGGGGCGTGCTGCAGCCTTGTGGGGAATTTTGGTATTGGGAGGAAATTACCATGTTGTCTCTGGGTTGAGGCATGGGGAGGGACAGAATTAGCCCTGCAGGAGACTTTGTGTTTTGGGGTCAGGGCAGTGTTGGGGGGAAGGTGACATACCATCAGGGAGATGGGCAGGCTGCACATGCAGGCAACCTCCAGGAGTGTAAGTACAGTTATGCCAGCTATATGCTGGTGTAACTTACATTGACAGTTTTCCCCTGGTGATTGTTGGAGAATAGCATCCTGGGGGGCTTTGCTGCTGCCCTTCCAGAATAGGGCACAACTGCTGCCATAAACCCCCTAGCACCATGTTGCAGGGGGGTTTGGTTTAACTGGTGGCATAAGTCTACTTTGGAGCAAGCAGCCTGCCGCATGTTGCAGGCTGCTTTGCAGAATACTGTATATTGCAACTGCTGGTGCAACTTGCTACTTGTACCTTTTTCTTTGGCGCAAGTCAAGTAGTGCCAGATGTAACCTTTTGAGAATACATTATGTGTCTTGTCAACAGCAACTATTGCAAGGAGTTGCTGCAGGACTCAGTAGGTGACTCACAGATGTTATGAGCCACATCAAGGTTTTGTGGGGGGTACTCAATCCATAAATGACATGGAGTTTGATTGCATCAGCTGAAATAACTTTCTAGGCCCAATTTTCACAGATTGATGCAGGGCTTGTGCCAAACATTATGCCACAACTTGTACCCAATTTTAGTATGTGTGGTGCAGCTGCGACATTTTCCATGATTTATGGATGCTTGCACCAAATGTTTGGCACAAGCACCTTAGAAAGAGTCCCCAAATGGTACAAAGGCAGACCAGGGGGAGGGGGAGCTAGTCTAACTTGTGTCATTTACCACACCCAATAGCAAATCATGATTTGCGTCAAAGGAAAGCCTCAAGCCCCCTGCACCATATGTTTGGTACACCAGGGACTTGTGGCATCTGCATCTCATCTGAAAATCAGGCCATTTGGCTATTGCTAATGCCTTCAGTCCAATCACCATGATTCAGACATGTCTAAATACATTAGTGTTGTACCAGACCTGTCTGCAACTTACTCTAACTCTTCTCTCACCTCCCTTGATGCTCCTACTTCCATCAGATCTTTCTGTCACCCTTTCCCCCTCATTTCTATTTATGTGCTGTTGCTAAACTCTGTTTCCTCTTGTAATAGTGATGACCCTGATGGACTTGAGCCAAGAGCAGAGGTTGCTCAAGATTCATACATGCCCCCTCCCAACACTCACTGAAATTTACAGCCTATCCTAGTGCTCTGGGCTAGTGCAGAACATTTAGAAGGTGGCATAAAATATCCCTGCTTTCAATGGAAAACTATTGCCCTATTGCATACTATCTGTCTTGGCAAGATAAGAGAAAAGCTGGTTCTAAGGCTCCTTGTAGCTTTAGACAAGGTCATAGTACCATCACTATACTTAATGCAATCCAGAAATGATGCTCAAGTTGCCACAGACAAGGAGACAAGGGAATGCTCACCTGGACTGTGTTTTATGACTTGACCAAGGCTTTTGATTTAGCTGAGCACTCTATACTTAAGGTAAAGATAACTCTGGTTATCTCCCCCATGTCTGTCACCTGGTCTGACAGTTACATGAAAGACAGAAGACATTTTCTAAGGATTAACAAAGGCATGTGTCATTTCACAACTATCAGTGTAGACATACCTCAAGGATCGATACTAGGTCCTTTACTGTTTACTGTCTTCATAAATGATCTGTCACTTATCCTAGTATCTTGCTCCTCCCTGCTTTATGCAGACAACATTGTGCTCTATACCAACTCAAAAAACTGAGCAGACATTAACTCCATCCTAATCTCTGACATCCATCTGGTGCATTCCTGGCTCTCCCAAAACAAACTACTACTCAGCACTAGTAAGTCTCACTCCATGTTATTAGGCTCTGCTCCTATGTTGAAATAGAGACCTGGCAGTCTGGTAGCCTCTAGTATAGATGCTATCCTTCTCACAACTGTTCTGTCTTTAAAATAAAAAAAAAAACTTTGATCTCGCCCATGGCTCTTCATTGAAGTGCACACTCAATATTTCCAATGCTTGCAAAACTGTAAATACCATAATATGCTTCACCTACAGTTAGGTTTGTCATTACTCCCTCTGCCTCACTTGCTATAGCTCAGAATATTCTTCCTAGCTTAATTTATGGATGTGTTACCTACGTCAACTTCTCCAAAGGAAACCTGAGCAAAGGAATACTACTTACAAAAACATTTGCCATTTTGCCTTGGCATCTACCTGACTTACCTATCACTGCCTTCTGTATACTGAGTTAAACTGGTCATCCTATGTTGCTCACTGTTCATTTGGTGTTGTTAAGTTTACAGACAAAATTCTAAGGACAACAGTAACTTCCTCCCTAGCTTCCCTGTTGTAACCCCCTGTTGCTTACCCTCTCTGGTCTGGTGAGATATCTTTACTGGTTGTTCCAAGGTATTCAGTCATTATGGGGGAGCAGGTCTTCTCCTACTATGCTCAAAAAGATTGGAAACCCCTCCCAGTAGCCTTCCAACACTCTTTATCTCATGCATGATTCAAAATGGAGCTATACGTATACCTACTGTAAAATCTTCAGACATATGCACTTATACATTACTCCCTAACATCTGTGCCTGTGTCTGCCATTATGATAGTATTTATTTTTAAACCTTTGTTACTGCTTACCATCCATCCCTGGGTTGTTTACTGTCTTTGTTGTGTAGAATGAGCCTCTTTTGTGCTAGTGATGTCTGTTGGATTGCTACTCGCATATCACCTTTTGTAAGATATTGCTACCTGTTTAAAGTAACATACTGCACTCTGTTGCTGCAATATTTAATGTATTGTGCTGTTTTGCCATGTCATATTCATTGCATTAGATTTCCATTGTGTTTGGAGCTGTATTCTCCTGTGTCATGTTTGAAAATAGGCATTTATTGTCTAGTGTGTCAACCCAGTGATCAAAAACCAAATAAATAAATGATGAAAAAGAATTGAACTAAACAGTTCCCAGCACTTTGTTGATGCAGCAACAGTGGGTTAGGTTGGGGAACAGATTTGAGAAGCCATCATTCTGGCTCAAGGGAGAATCCCATGATGGCAGTTTTCACTGTATATAAAACGTCAAAAGTGGTGTTCAGTGTGGTAACCAATTTAGAAATATGTTCACTGATAGTCTTTGTTGAAGTAGGACACCATTGTATGACCAGTATCGGAATTCCACAAGTGATTGACCATGGATTTAAACATGCAGGAGCTTTCTGTAAGGATGAAGACTTCTTTCACAAAGATTTGCCACTCAGTGGTGTGGGACTCAGTTATGCAACCTTTAAAATGGAACAGACTGCTACTTCTAGGAAAAAATACACCAGCCTCCCCCTTACTCGTCTCAGTATGCACTGTGTGCAAATGATACTGAAGTCCTTAATGCCAAAAGCTTCCACATTTTATTTAAAATAGCATAAAATGACTCACAGCTCTTCAGCATGGTAAAAAGCATGCAAACAGACCTAGCTGGTGGAGCGTACCGTCGTCAGGTGGACCGGAACTAACATTTCACTTGTGCTGTGACAAGCTTCATCATATGTACCATAAGTCATTTTATGAAACTTTAAACGTTTCTGTACAAAATAAAGTTTGGAAGCTTTTGGCATGAAGAACATCAGTATCTTCTTTTTACATATAGTGCATACTGAGCAGGGTAAGGAGGGTGCATTTTTTCCTAGAAGTAGAAGTTTTCTGTATTCTGGAGAATCTAAACATTTGCATTAAAATCATGATTTGATTGCAAAGCTATTCAGCTCCTTATAAATTAATATACTAGCCATTCACAAAGGTTACCTTTTTTCTCTGCTCTAGCCACTGCTGAGCAGAAAAAGGACTGTATTAACAAACACTGCTTCCAGCTTTAAACCACCTTATGTTTCCCTTACTAACCTGATTCAGAAACTCCCATGTTGTTCAATGACCCATTCATAAATCTGGTATATAAAGACAAAGTAAAGCTTTTTTTAATGTTGGAGGTAATGTTTGTGAATACAGGCCAAAGAGTTATTAATAGAGATGAGAGAAGCCTGCTAACTGTCCTTTACACAGTTTTCATGGTCAAGTACTGGAAAAACACTATACAAATTTTGCATAGTCTTCTCCAAGAAATGAAACATACTGCACAAACAGAAAATGTCAGCAGAAAAGGATTGCTTGACCCACCCAATCTGCTTAGATTTCCCCTGCCTATTCTGTCTCCACAGACCCTACCTGGTCTTCGTTGAACCCCCCCCCCCACACCTATTTGCCAATATTCCCTTATGCCTATTCCATGCATGCTGGAAGCCCCTCACTATTTACACTCCCAACACCTTTGCTGGCAAACCATTCCAGGTGTCCACCACTCTTTTAGTAAAGTAGTACTTACTCACATCCCTCTTACACTTCCCCCTTCCAGCTTCTTTGCAAGTCCTCTTGTTCTGGTTCACTTTCTGACTTGAAATGGACTCCCCTCCTGTACTGTGTTCACCCCGTGAGGTACTTGTGCATTTCTATCATGCCCCACTCTCTATCATCTCTTCTAGTGCGTACTGTATATGGTAAGGCAGTGGGACTTCACATAGTCTAGTAATGGCAAACCTTTGCTGGCATAGTGCATCAAACTTTGTAAAGTATGCACAAGAGAGCAGGTCACATGGTACACTACAGAAGGAAGTTCACCACATGAGACAGTTCATGTGTTTAAATACAATGTCAGGGGAAGAAGCAGTGGCTGTTCCCTTTATTCTCTAGAAAATCATTGACATTAACTTGAAAAATTACAGTTAGCGCAGAAACCAACAGTTTGAGTGCTGAGTTGTGTTATAGTAGGTATGATTTGAAAAGCTACTATTCACAGAAAACATTTTAGCAGAATTTGTTTTATTGTTTTACAGTGCTCATTCTGACTGCATCTGTGAACAAATGTTGAAGAAAGGGTAATGCCAGTTTAGCTTTTATCTCCCAAAATTTCAGTTTTACAATCTCAATTTTTACCAGTGCAGATCTTTGGATTAATGGTCTCAGATTGTTCTGACTACTGATTTTGAGTAGGCAACTGGTCATATCTATGATTTTTTGGCAGTGACCTAAGGCTGGGACTATTGACAGTGGTTAGGTTACATTTTTTTTCTTTTTTATGACTGCATGGGCATAGCCATGCTGATGTATTGCTATTATATAATAGAGAAAGAGGGCTGTGGAGGCATGTGACCGGATACCTAGACTATGTCCTTGCACAATGGAGCTGAAGCTGAAGCACATACCATCCTTTATTTCACAACAGTGCTGTTCAATTCTCTCTGCCCCTTCCCTCTGTTGTGGAACTATTTTATTGCTCTGTCCTCACTTCTAGAACACAGGACTCCTATAAACAGTGGAACCTAGTAGTTAAAACTCACTCTGTTACAGGTTATGTGCTGAATAAACTCTAGGCAAACTCTCTTACATACTGCTCTGAATCCAGGCTATAGTGAATCATCTTAACTCCTTTCAGATGGTCTCCCCCTCCACCTCACTCCACTGTGTTTGAGCCTTGCTTTGCCACAGACTGACATATCAGTCCAGAATTCATTTACATTCCAGTTCTGTCTGTAGCCTAATGCCTCCCATAAACAATGGAAAGCTGGCAGTTGGAACTCACTCTGTTACCCCTGATTACTATACCCCTTCAGATGCATAACTGGGCCCCTTCCCAGTCATGGTTTTCTCAAATTCATAGGACCCTTACCTCTTTTCTGTGCTAAGGCAAGAAAGCCCGACAGACTTTTTCCAAATTAATGCATCATAAACAAAATAGGGGGTTACAAGCTCCTAACTTTTTTCCGTACTGTCTGGTGTTACATCTAACAAGGCTTTCCCACTGGTTAAAGCTGTCTGGGGACAATCCCTATGATCTATATACTTTCCTTTGGTAGAAATATAACATTCCTTGTAATCTATAAGTGGGCTTGATAGCAGGTCACTCCCTTACCTTCCCAAGAAGAAACTTCCCCGACAATTGCATGATACACCCTTGGGAGCATCCCTTCAGATTCACTTGCAACTCAGTTCCTTACTTAAGATTTGTCCATACTAAGATATTTCTCAACCGCTATTTGGGAATCCTTACCTCTTGATATCAGGATGGATGCTCTCTAAAAAATTCTGGCCTGATGTGGGGGTCAACATAGTTGGAGACCTTGTATCCCATAAGAAATTGATGTCCTTCCAGGAAGTGAGTACTTTGTATGGTTGGCCCACTACCTCTGTCTTCCAATTTTTTCACATTTCTCTCATGCTGTTAAAATGTTTTGGTAACAGACTATGGCACAGTCCCTTCAGTACTTCAGTCCTCCCCTTTTTCAGTTCAGCAGCTGATGCCCACTTAATTTCTTACTATTATAGAGCCCTACAATCTTACTTGGTTGCCAAAGATGGTCCACAGTATTATTGGTGGGACCAGGCTCTTCCAGCATCTTCCCCGTCTAGAAACTAGTCAACCATCTGAAACACTTATATGTGCAGATAAAATGGGACCGATACTGTTTTATGCAATTTCAGACCATTCATAACCTTTATTATACTCTAGCCAAACTGCATAGAATAGGCTGTTTATCCACAAATATATGTTCTACATGTGGCAAAGAGCCTGGGACCTTGTTGCATATCTTGTGGTTATTTGAAACAGTGATCTCTTTCTGTACTTCAATTTAAACCCATCTTGACCCCCTGTTGGGTATATCCGAGGCATTCATTCCTGACCTATGTATTGTGGAAGACTACACAGTCAGAATGATTGGCAACTAAAGGTCACATACAGCCTTGATTTCGGCTTGTATGAAGAAGGTTATCCTTCAGCACTGGCTGGATCAGAGCACTCCATGTTACTTAGAATGGTATAAAGAAATAATGTTTGCACTACAAGCAGAGCGCCATATAGCGAGTATGTCCAATAAATTGTCTAAATATAACCTCATCTGGGAACCATTTTATTCTTTATTAACAGTTAATTAAATAATTAATATTCCCTGTAATCCTTTCTGAGCATTTAATGTAAGCTATGTTCAGTAATCAGATGCATTTTTTCTTGTTACCTCCGGTGGCAGGGTTGGGCGGGCGAGGGGAGGAGGAGGGCTTCTTTTTTGATAAGCCTAAAATAATTGTTCCTTACTTAAATGATTTCTCTTTTTTGGACCTCTGTATCACAGAATAAGGTCAGACTTGGTTCTTCTATTTGTATGTTGTATTGAGGTAGTTGGTTTTAATAAAGTTTATTCAACTTCAAAAATAAAAACTCACTCTGTTACAGACTATGTGCTGAATAAACTCTAAGCAAACACTCTGATATACTGGAAACAGTCATAGAATATCTGGGTAATGATTCCGCTTCTTCCAACTCTGTACTTCAGACTCCGAAAGGTGTACATCAAAATTATCAAAGAAGAAAAAAATGGAGTCAGTTCGAAGGATTCTGTTTCTTTTTATTCCTGTAACCAAAAAACAGGTCCCTACGTTTCGCTATTAGCTTGTTCACGGGGCTTCTATAAATAGAAAATATATACAATTAGTTTCCCATTATTTCTCATTTTCTATAATACCATAAATATCAACTTCTAAAAATGTTCTACCTACTGCCAAGGCACGTGATCCACTTAAATTGTTTCACACCAAACTTGATACTCTTCTTTCTAAAGATATAAAAAATGTTTTATTAAAACATGAATAATTTTCAGTTTTGCCAAATATGTATATTAGTATATAATATAATAGGGTCCCATTTAGTATCTAAATAGATGAAAATATATTTACCGGATAATAAATTCCTTCAAACTTTATTCAGGTTTTTCTTAGGCTTCTAACTTTTGCCATATAGTCTAAACAAAATAAAAATATATAAAATAATACTCAAATCTATCGTGTTAATAATTCACATTTATCGCAAATCTTTTAATGAATCACTTGTGTCCACCCACCTTTTTAATTATAAGAAATGATCCTCAAAATAGGTAATTAGTAAACTTTACTGGAGCCACAAAATACTGCGATCCAACCTTTAGCATTACCGCGCCTCAAATGCTGCTACCAATAAATGCGATTATACAATCCGCGTTCTCAGATCATAAAAATGCCAGCCGTTTCTTCTTGGCCCGGAGACGTCAGTATTAAGTCTCTTCTGGTGTAAAAAATCAAAAAGCTCCAACGGTCTTTTCATGCAATCAAGCGTTAAAACGCAGCAATCTCGCCCTAAGTGCTCCAAACGCCTTTACCTAAATCCTTATATAGCTTCCTTTAGTCCTAACATTGGTCAAAAATTCGCGCCATCCTCGCCTTCAAACTAGTATTTTAATTCGCTATTGGTTCTTCAGATTCACAGGTGTTACGCTCACCTCATCCATCTTTGAATATTCGTATATTCTAAAATTAGTGTGACGTCAAAGATCCCTATTTGTCATCGCATCTACAATCACTTTAAACACCACCCCTCTAATTCATATTCATTAAGTTCTTTCCTTAGCGCTGTCACTCCTTTTTAAAAACCCAATTTCAAAACTTTAAAGAAATGGCTTAATCAGAACATTTTCACTACCACGCTGTCATGGGTTCACAACAATGCCGATGCACTTATTAATTATGTTCCTAATATTATATAAGTATTTCATTAACACCAGTACACGGCTCCTACGAACGCTCAAATATACCATTGAGTCTCGTTCTCTCAGATAGACCATTTACATCAAATTCTAATTTTAATATCTGTAAATTTAAACATGAAAGATCCTTATTGAGTACAGAGATCGCAAGTACTACATTTGCTGTCCCTCTAATGAATATTAATGGGCTCCTTCTTAACTGAGTGCAAACACTCCTTTACTACTAAATGGGACCTTAATAACTCAATCTTTACTTTTAATATTCATTGAACAATCTGAAAGTGGATAAATGCCCTAAGGTCCATGCTTCTTAATACAAAACAGTAAGATCACAATCGGTAGCAGAATGAAAAGATAATATAGTTTCAAATATAAACCACATTGTATAAACTTGTAATCTTTTCTACCAGCATTAGTTACAACAGGCAGTGGATTCATTAGACATTTAATTAGGTATCCCTTTCCTATAACCTGTAAATCACTAAAACTAGATATTTGTTTATCTAGATAGTCATTCGATATGTAGAAGCCACATACACTTAATTTGCATCACATATAAACATGTACATCAAAAATATTCTCAAAACATAATAAACACTTGATCATAATATCCTAACTACAGAGTTACAGACATATACTTTTATATGAAATCACATACAAACTCAGGAATTCTTTTAATAAAAGTAAATTTTATTACTCATTCATATAGTTACCAACTATTTTCCTAAGATTTTGAGACACACCAATTCTATTTCAAATCACATACATGCTAACCAGTTACTTTCAACATTCATCCCTATCCTCTTATCTAAAGTATTTAAGTTAAAATCCATTTCATTTCTGTTTTATCAAGCATACATTTGTAGTCCCTCTCTTAAAAGTTCTTAACTACTTCCAAGCCCCAGAACCTCAAAGATGCTCCAGTGTGCTGTGCTTCATTGAAATGAACCGCCACTGGTGATTTTTCATTTTTATTCCTAATGTCACTCTTGTGTTCACCTATTCTTAATTTTAAAGCCCTTTTTGTTTGCCCTACATATAGTTTATCACATGGGCATTGAATTACATAAACTACTCCCTCAGTGTTACAATCTATGTGGTCCTTGATTTTGTATTCTAAATTATAGTGTGGATGTTTAAAAAATGTTTTTTTGCTCGTATTGTTACACACAGCACACCTTCCACATCTAATCATTCCTGGTTGCAAGGGTCCCAGTAATAACTGTTTTTCCTCCTGTGTTTTCTTTAAAAACTGTGAATGGACAAAATGGTCTTTTAAATTCCTCACTTTTTTAGATGCTACGATAGGTTTTTTTTGAAGTATGTCAACATGTTGGTTGTCCGTGGCAACTAGATACCAATATTTATTGATAATACTTTTAATCTCATTCATTTTATAATTATATTTTGTGGCGAATACCATTCTCTCTGGTTTACAATGCTGTTTTCTTTTAAGTAATTCGGTTTGAGTAGTTGCTAAGATCCTTTGGTTAGCTTTATGAAGAACTCTCCAGGGGTAGCCTCTCACTCTAAATCTTTTAACATCTCTTCTTTTTGTCTCTCAAATTCTCCATCATCCTTACAGATACGTCTAACTCTGACTAGTTGAGAATATGGGATGCTTTGTTTTAATTTAGGCTCATGATAACTTTTATTATGTAATAATGTATTCCTATCAGTAGGTTTTCTAAATAGGGTAGTACTGTAAATGCCATGCTCAATTTTAATCTCTAAATCTAAGAAGGGAATTGTGGTATGATGAAAATTCATAGTAAATTTCAAATTTCTATCAAAAGTATTCAGTAATTCATGAAACTCTTCTAATTCCTGTTCAGTACCTGTCCATGAACAAAATATATCATCAATAAAACGCTTCCAAAAGGCTATGTTTCCTACATATTGATTTTTATTCATATCAAATACATACTCTTCTTCAAAAACAATCATGTATGAGTTTGCATAACTTGGTGCCATGGTGTTACCCATGGCTGTACCCTTTTCCTGTTGATAAAATTTTCCTTCAAATTCAAAATAATTATTATATAATATGAATCTGGCTAACTCTTGTAGTAATGCAGTTCTAGGATGCTTCCCTTCAGGTCTCTTCCCTAATATCTTGCCCATGCTCCTAACCCCATCTTTATGTGGAATAGATGTATACAAATCTTTGACATCCCATGTAACCAATATGGGTTGATTAACTCCCCCCATTAATACTGTTTCTAATTTTCTTATAAAGTCTCCAGAATCTTGTATGTATGTGGCATTATTTTCAATCAATGGTTTTAAATAATAATCTACATATTTTGAGATGTGTTCAAAAACTGAGTTTATACCTGAAATAATGGGTCTACCTGGAGGCTCAATTAAATTCTTATGAATCTTAGGTAAAGCGTAAAATGTAGGAATTCTCGGATATTCCACTATCAGCAATCTCATCTCCCAATCATGGAGCCAATTCAAATCAACAAATTCAGCTAAAATTTCTCTGAGTTCATTCGTTATTCTCACTGTGGGATCTACTTCAAGTATTGAATAGTTATCTGTATTGTGTAGTAATTTCAAACACATATCTCTATACTGTTCTCTATCTTGTATAACAATGCCACCTCCTTTATCTGCCTGTTTAATAATTATGTTGGTATCATTACTTAAGCCCTTCATAGCTATGTATTCCTCTTTGCTCAGGTTTTTAGAGGGAGGCCAAAGGGTACTTTTATTTTTAAATAACTCTAGGACTTCTTTCTCAACTAGTTTGCAAAAGCATTCGATGCCGTTATTTCTTCCGATAGGGGGATTAAAGAGAGATTTAACTCCTAATACTTGTTTCAATTTACTTTCTTCACTATATATCATATCATAATTTCCAAAATAGTTTTTTAATCGTAAGTTTCTAAAAAATGCTTGCAGATCAACCATTAATTCAAAAGTATTAATGGGCTGGGATGGGGCAAAACCAAGACCTAAACTCAAAACTCATGACTCTGTTGCATCTATGTGTCTTTTACTTAAATTAAATATAGGAATTACCTCTGTATCTCCCTTTTCAATCTCCTGTCCACATTTGTTCTTCCACCTTGTCCTCCCCCTCTTCCCCTTCTGCCTCCTCGAAAACCCATTTGCGTTCTATAAAATTGTGGATCATAATTAGTGGTTCTTAAATCATATCTACTTGTGAAACTCTCTTCAGGAACTCCACTTGAAGGCATGGATTCACCTGAGCCAGTTGCATCCTCCCTTGAACGCACCGATCTATCAATGGTATAACTATTGTCACTGTCTGTACCACTATCCTGTGCATAAGTGAATTTCTGTCTTCTAAATTGCTTATAAGTATATATTCTGTTATCCCTATAGTCATTGGTGTCCCTTATAAACTTCCTAATCTTTTGTTGTTTTAATTTATTCTCATAGCCTGTAATCTTTTGTTTTAAACTTTCCAGTGACACATTAAATTCTTCTAGTGCTGATTGCTGTTGTAATAAATCCTGATGTTTCTGCATTTCTTCTGCTATCAAAATTCGCTCTTCTATGATTGCCTCAATAAGGGCATACATGAAATCACAACTTGCCCTATTTCGTATACCATCCCATTTTGAATATAATTTAGCTGTATTAATTCCTATATTTGGTTCTACTGTAATGCGTAACCCTCTAGGGATTCTGTTGTGTTCTAAATACTGGGTTAGCATGAGTCCATGCCATTCCAACCGTGTGTCCCTGAATTTAAGATTTTCTAATTTTTGTAAAATGTTGCGTGGCGAAGTTCCCATTTGGGCACTAAGGTCCCTATCTCCCCGCATTTTCTGAAATAAGGATTGTTTTTCATCCTCCGTGTAACTTATAAAAACCTGAGCAAAGAGGAATACATAGCTATGAAGGGCTTAAGTAATGATACCAACATAATTATTAAACAGGCAGATAAAGGAGGTGGCATTGTTATACAAGATAGAGAACAGTATAGAGATATGTGTTTGAAATTACTACACAATACAGATAACTATTCAATACTTGAAGTAGATCCCACAGTGAGAATAATGAATGAACTCAGAGAAATTTTAGCTGAATTTGTTGATTTGAATTGGCTCCATGATTGGGAGATGAGATTGCTGATAGTGGAATATCCGAGAATTCCTACATTTTACGCTTTACCTAAGATTCATAAGAATTTAATTGAGCCTCCAGGTAGACCCATTATTTCAGGTATAAACTCTGTTTTTGAACACATCTCAAAATATGTAGATTATTATTTAAAACCATTGATTGAAAATAATGCCACATACATACAAGATTCTGGAGACTTTATAAGAAAATTAGAAACAGTATTAATGGGGGGAGTTAATCAACCCATATTGGTTACATGGGATGTCAAAGATTTGTATACATCTATTCCACATAAAGATGGGGTTAGGAGCATGGGCAAGATATTAGGGAAGAGAACTGAAGGGAAGCATCCTAGAACTGCATTACTACAAGAGTTAGCCAGATTCATATTACATAATAATTATTTTGAATTTGAAGGAAAATTTTATCAACAGGAAAAGGGTACAGCCATGGTAACACCATGGCACCAAGTTATGCAAACTCATACATGATTGTTTTTGAAGAAGAGTATGTATTTGATATGAATAAAAATCAATATGTAGGAAACATAGCCTTTTGGAAGCATTTTATTGACGATATATTTTGTTTATGGACAGGTACTGAACAGGAATTAAAAGAGTTTCATGAATTACTGAATACTTTTGATAGAAATTTGAAATTTACTATGAATTTTCATCATACCACAATTCCCTTCTTAGATTTAGAGATTAAAATTGAGCATGGCATTTACAGTACTACCCTATTTAGAAAATCTACTGATGGAATACATTATTACATAATAAAAGTTATCATGAGCCTAAATTAAAACAAAGCATCCCATATTCTCAACTAGTCAGAGTTAGACGTAACTGTAAGGATGATGGAGAATTTGAGAGACAAAAAGAAGAGATGTTACAAAGATTTAGGTGAGAGGCTACCCTGGAGAGTTCTTCATAAAGCTAACCAAGGATCTTAGCAACTACTCAAACCGAATTACTTAAAAGAAAACAGCATTGTAAACGAGAGAGAATGGTATTCGCCACAAAATATAATTATAAAATGAATGAGATTAAAAGTATTATCAATAAATATTGGTATCTAGTTGCCAACGGCAACGAACATGTTGACATACTTCAAAAAAACCTATCGTAGCATCTAAAAAAGTGAGAATTTAAAGACCATTTTGTCCATTCACAGTTTTAAAGAAACACAGGAGGAGAAAACAGTTATTACTGGGACCCTTGTAACCAGGAATGATTAGATGTGGAAGGTGTGCTGTGTGTAACAATACGAGCAAAAAACATTTTTAAACATCCACACTATAATTTAGAATACAAAATCAAGGACCACATAGATTGTAACACTGAGGGAGTAGTTTATGTAATTCAATGCCCATGTGATAAACTATATGAGGGCAAACAAAAGAGAGCTTTAAAATTAAGAATAGGTGAACACAAGAGTGACATTAGGAATAAAAATGAAAAATCACCAGTGGCGGTTCATTTCAATGAAGCACAGCACACTGGAGCATCTTTGAGGTTCTGGGGCTTGGAAGTAGTTAAGAATCCTTTAAGAGGAAGGGACTACAAATGTATGCTTGATAAAACAGAAATGAAATGGATTTTTAACTTAAATACTTTAGATAAGAGGATAGGGATGAATGTTGAAAGTAACTGGTTAGCATGTATGTGATTTGAAATAGAATTGGTGTGTCTCAAAATCTTAGGAAAATAGTTGGTAACTATATGAATGAGTAATAAAATTTACTTTTATTAAAAGAATTCCTGAGTTTGTATGTGATTTCATATAAAAGTATATGTCTGTAACTCTGTAGTTAGAATATTATGATCGAAGTGTTTATTATGTTTTGAGAAATATTTTTGATGTACATGTTTATATGTGATGCAAATTAAGTGTATATGGCTTCTACATATCGAATGACTATCTAGATAAACAAATATCTAGTTTTAGTGATTTACAGGTTATAGGAAAGGGATACCTAATTAAATGTCTAATGAATCCACTGCCTGTTGTAACTAATGCTGGTAGAAAAGATTACAAGTTTATACAATGTGGTTTATATTTGAAACTATATTATCTTTTCATTCTGCTACCCGATTGTGATCTTACTGTTTTGTATTAAGAAGCATGGACCTTAGGGCATTTATCCACTTTCAGATTGTTCAATGAATATTAAAAGTAAAGATTGAGTTATTAAGGTCCCATTTAGTAGTAAAGGAGCGTTTGCACTCAGTTAAGAAGGAGCCCATTAATATTCATTAGAGGGACAGCAAATGTAGTACTTGCGATCTCTGTACTCAATAAGGATCTTTCATGTTTAAATTTACAGATATTAAAATTAGAATTTGATGTAAATGGTCTATCTGAGAGAACGAGACTCAAAGGTATATCTGAGCATTCGTAGGAGCCGTGTACTGGTATTAATGAAATACTTATATAACATTAGGAACATAATTAATAAGTGCATCGGCATTGTTGTGAACCCATGAGAGTGTGGTAGTGAAAATGTTCTGATTAAGCCATTTCTTTAAAGTTTTGAAATTGGGTTTTTAAAAAGGAGTGACAGCGCTAAGGAAAGAACTTAATGAATATGAATTAGAGGGGAGGTGTTTAAAGTGATTGTAGATGTGATGACAAATAGGGATCTTTGACGTCACACTAATTTTAGAATATACGAATATTCAAAGATGGATGAGGTGAGCATAACACCTGTGAATCTGAAGAACCAATAGCGAATTAAAATACTAGTTTGAAGGCGAGGATGGCGCAAATTTTTGACCAATGTTAGGGCTAAAGGAAGCTATATAAGGATTTAGGTAAAGGCGTTTGGAGCACTTAGGGCGAGATAGCCGCGTTTTAATGCTTGATTGCATGAAAAGACCGTTGGAGCTTTTTGATTTTTTACACCAGAAGAGTCTTAATACTGATGTCTCCGGGCCAAGAAGAAACGGCTGGCATTTTTATGATCTGAGAACACGGATTGTATAATCGCATTTATTGGTAGCAGCATTTGAGGCGCGGTAATGCTAAAGGTTGGATCGCAATATTTTGTGGCTCCAGTGAAGTTTACTAATTACCTATTTTGAGATCGTTTCTTATAATTAAAAAGGTGGGTGGACACAAGTGATTCATTAAAAGATTTGCGATAAATGTGAATTATTAACACGATAGATTTGAGTATTATTTTATATATTTTTATTTTGTTTAGACTATATGGCACAAGTTAGAAGCCTAAGAAAAACCTGAATAAAGTTTGAAGGAATTTATTATCTGGTAAATATATTTTCATCTATTTAGATACTAAATGGGACCCTATTATATTATATACTAATATATATATTTGGCAAAACTGAAAATTATTCATGTTTTAATAAAAAAAAATTTATATCTTTAGAAAGAAAAGTATCAAGTTTGGTGTGAAACAATTTAAGTGGATCACGTGCCTTGGCAGTAGGTAGAACATTTTTAGAAGTTGATATTTATGGTATTATAGAAAATGGGAAATAATGGAAAACTAATTGTATATATTTTCTATTTATAGAAGCCCCGTGAACAAGCTAATAGATAGCGAAACGTAGGGACCTGTTTTTTGGTTACAGGAATAAAAAGAAACAGAATCCTTCGAACTGACTCCATTTTTTTCTTCTTTGATAACTCTGATATACTGCTCTGAATACAGGCTACAGTGAATCATGTTACAGGTTATGTGCTGAATAAACTCTAGGCAAACTCTCTTACATACTGCTCTGAATACAGTCTACAGTGAATTATCTTAAATCCTTTCAGACTATGGTCCCTCTCCCCCCAACCAACCCCACTGTGCTTAACCCTTGCTTTGCCACAGACTGACATACCAGTCCAGAATTTCTTTACATTACAGTGTTGTCTGCAGCCTAATGCCTTTGCATAAACAACAGAAAGCTGACAATTAAAACTTACTTTGTTACAAATCATGTGCTGAATAAACTCTAAGCAAACTCTCCTGCATACTGCTCTGAATCCAGGCTACAGTGAATCATCTTGATTCCTTTCAGACTATGGTATCTCTTCCCCCACCCCAACCCACTGTGCTTAACCCTTGCTTTGCCATGGACTGACATATCAGTCCAGAATTCCTTTACATTCCAGTTCTGTCTGCAGTCCAAGGGTTAAGAGTGATGTGCTTCCACACTCACTGATATGTTGTCTCCTCCTGTGTTATAAATTTCACACACACACTACTGCACAGCGTGCTCATTTCCAGTGCCTGACTCCTCTCTTTCAGTATCAAGATTCAGTCAATGAACCCAGTGAAAATGGACCATTTTAGTTAAAACAAAACAAAAGAAAACATGCACCATTACATACTGTACTTATTCTGATGCTTGTTGTGGGTGAGGGAAATGGGCATAACACCTAGTAAGCAGCTGTGGGCTTTAGCAAATACTGAATGATCCATGCTCATTTTCAGTTAGCCACTCTCTCACTATTTGCACAGCTTGACAGTCCAGCCAGTATCAATGGACCATTTGTAAATGATTTGGCTTCATCACAAAGTTCAAAGGCACTGTTTTATTATTAAACAAATTCAGAGGACAGGAAAGGGTCCTTGCAGAATATTGACAATATTTCATTTTCCAGCCTGTTTTATTTCCCGTCTGCTTACGTACTTTATTTTACAAGAATAAAGCCACATTTTTGCAGGGCTCATCTGGGGGGG
Organism: Neoceratodus forsteri; assembly: GCA_016271365.2. Lineage (NCBI taxonomy): Eukaryota > Metazoa > Chordata > Ceratodontiformes > Ceratodontidae > Neoceratodus > Neoceratodus forsteri. The sequence goes on along the minus strand of CM028134.1, from coordinate 308,269,863 downwards.
TGGCTTCAAAACTGAAATCCGAATGCTGGCAAGATACTGTACTGTCCTTCAGTGGGGGTGTCCCATGACTGTGCAATCATTTTAATGAAAAGAGTATTCCTCCTCCTGTTGGATAATATTATTGTACATAGTTGATCTGTGCTGTTCTGAACAGAGCACTAAGTATACATTCATTGTGGAAGAGACTTTCCATGGTGGGCTGGTGTTATGTTTTTTGAGGGGAAGGGATTGGTTTTGATATCGGAGGTGCCTGCCACAGCTGAACAAGTTTTATGGGGGAAGGTGGCTGAAAAAGTTGTATAGGGGAGGATGACTTTGGTATAGTTTCCTTTGTCTGGTGGCCTGTAGGGTTTATGGGGGTGGTGTTATGTAAATGCATATCAGGCATACAGTAGTTTTTGAGACTGTCAGCCGATAAGAACATTTTGCTTGTTTTTTTAAATTCCCATTCATGTCAAAAAACTTTCGACAGACAGGCATCACTGAACTAGGCCTATTGTATGGGGGTGGGGGATGGGGAAGGCTATAAAATCTGGGTTCTGTTCCTCCCTGCCATGCTCTTGTGAGGAAGACAATAGAGACACTGGCTGCCATCTTCTCTCACAGAGGGGACAACAGGATCTTAAGGCTGGGAGACTGCCTTTTACTAGGGAAAACTGATCGCATCTGACTAACTGGTCTGCAAAGATCTGAATGCTCAAGAGGAGCCAAAGGTACTAAGAACAAATAATTTAAAGTACACTACTGTAAACTATGCACTTGAGTGTTATGTCCCAGGTAGCTACAGAAGGTGTGTTGATGTTTGGAGCATTTCAGTAAACGAATATTAAAAATGCAAGGTTCTTGTTTTTTGAAGGTCCTTTTTCTGATGCTGTTCTTTGACTTTGATGGGGTAAAAGAGAGGGTGTAATGGATCTGGTACAGGGAAATAAGTAATAAAAATTGAGAGCCATCTCAATTAAATGAATAAGGTTCTTGTTGTTTGGATGGGGTATGTTATCTGCTGATGTTTTCTGACTTCAACGGGGTAACATTTTCTGCTGGTGTTCACTGACTTCAAAGTGATTAAAGAGAGGGAGAAATGTATGGCATAAGTGTAGGTCAATATGTAATAAAATTGAGGATGCTCATGGAGCTAAAAAAAACAGGGTAAGGTCAGCTGACTGGTTCAAAATAAAAAGGAGCAACTCATTTAAGCTGTCCTGAGTAAATGAGTTGTTAATAACATTAGGATGCTTTCCATGATATCAGCTCCTCACCAGCTCCATGTTTCCATGCTGACATCATCAATCCCCATCTTCTCCTGAAATAACAAATTGTGTAAATAGCTACCTGCATTTGCCATAAGCAAGATCCCTCTGAAAACAGTATACTGCATCTCAGGTGATCACTACTGGGAAAACACATTGCGCAGGATTTTCAAACATAGTAGATCACCACAAGCCCAGATGCACTGATAATATGGCCCATGGGGCTTGCAGCAACCTAATGGGATTTTCTATCCCATGCAGTAACTGCAGCAAGGTGAACCAACTTTCTTTGGTCTACCCTGCAGTCATCCTGGGGGCCCTTGTTATGGAGCTTGCACCAGATATTTGGCGCAAGCTGCTGTAACTCGTGGAAAACATCACAACTGCACCCAAGACTGGATAATTGGGTGCAGTTGCAGCAAAGGGTTTGGCACATGGCAAGAACCTAAGCATGGTGACACAGGGCTGGACACCAGTCCTGCACCACCCTTAGAAAATCCTGCCCATTGTAACAATAGGTACAATCAGGACCTCGGTGAAAATGAGATATTGCATGCTAACTGACCCATCCTGGGTAACCACATAGTAAAATGTATAAAAGCAGGACCCCAGTAAACAATGCAATTTTGCATTTCAGCTGTGCTAACTCCACTAAATACACTGTAAAAAGGTATAAAGCAGGGCCCCACTGAAAATGAAGTATTGCAGCACAGCTGTCCAATCCTGCTAATCACAGTCATACCCTTTGTGTGTGCAGTGTAACAGTGTGTGTGTGTGTGTGTGTGTGTGTGTGTGTGTGTGTGTTGTTGTGTGTTGTGTGTATTTTCAAGGTGTTGTGTATGTCCAGAACCAAAAACACTGTTCACTGCATTACCTTGATGTTTAGGTTTTTTTTGTTGTTTTTTTTACTATTGCAGGGTATTAAATAATCTGCAAAAACTGATTAGCAGTTTTGCATGTGAAAGTGCTAATCAGTTGTGCAAATGTGTAGCACTTGCCTCAATTTGATTAAACAAATGAAACATACTAAAATGTATATAAATACAATTTAAAAAAATATTTTAACTTGAATAAAATCCTTTATTAAAATTAATTCTGCCTTCACTTCATCTGTTTCAATAACCCCAACACACACATATACACACACACGCACACATACATGCACTCACTCACTGTTACTTATCTTTCAGGGAGATGCAGACTGCTTTTGGGTACCCCACGAAATGAGATACCAGCTGACATACCTCTCAACTGTCCCGGATTATGAGGGAATTCCCTCATTTTACCCCTCAGAATTGTTTTGTCCCTCTCCCCTCACAGAAAATGTAATGCCCACACAAATTCAGACTTTACTGCAAAATCTCATAATATTCTAAGATGCTGAATAAAAATAAACTTTATTCAAGTACTCTCAATGGTTTTTGACAGTGTTCTGAGCATTTATCTTTATATTTATGGATGTATCCCTCCCTTTGAGGGCATGTAGAAAGGTTAAGCGGTATGCCTTCTCATACTAGCCCCAATCCCATGTACTGCAATGCCCCACCCCACCCACCCATCTTACTGGCTATTTAATACTCTGCTATTGTGGTTTACATCACAATAATGCAAGTACAACTAATTCACACATTAATTCTATATCTCTTCCACAGTATCAGATATTTCCTTAGTTTTTATTTTGTTAAGTTGATAACTATTTAATTTTTCTTCAGTCAGTTCCATAACTTATTGCTAGGTAACTTATTTTTGTCAGTTTCTTCTTAGGCATAATTGTCCTTTTTCTTTATGTTATACTTATTCCATTTCTATGTATTATATTCTGTATTTTTGTATCTGTTATCTTTTCCCATTTTCTCTTCCCCCAGGATGCATCTGAAAATGAGCTGCTACCAGCTGAGTATGCCTTTCCTAGTAAAACCTTTGAAATAAATACATACTTCAATTTCTTATCACATTAATGCATTAGCAGCCATTGTGGCTCTGACCAGAGCATGTCTTTTGCTGTGCAAGAACAGTACATGTTATCATAAAGCTCTGTGACAGCAGCAGTCCTGCACCACAGATCTGGAAGCTCTCAGTTTTTAAATACATAAATTATTAATAGTCATAATATTTAAAATAATATCAAATAATTTATTAATGTAATATGCTTTCTTCATATTTCCTTTTTTGTGCTTGCTACTCAATGATGTTGCTGTGATTGCTGAAGTCAAACACCACAGCTGAATCCAGCTTCCAATTTATTCTCTGAATAAAGACATTATTAAGAAAACATTTACAATAGTAAGTTAGCCGATCAATTATTTATGAAAGCAAATTACTTCTTATATTTTCCATTTTTCACATTTTCTGTGTTTGCTGCTGAGTAGGAATATAATGTTATAAAATTCTGATAGTATGTTAATAGACACATAGTGTAATACAATGGTTTTATAAAAACAGTTATTTTGTAAAAACAAAACTGTCCTTAAATCCATACCATGGAGAGCTGTAGTAAAACAGACATCCATCCCTAACAATGCAAAACTTATCTGAAAGGCCTAAAAACCTTCTCATGGTATACCATAAACCATTGAAATTGATATCAAAAACTGCCTACTGAATGAATAATGTGACCTTTGATAGATGCAGTGGCAGCATTACTGTGCTTTGTGTCTGCGGCAGCTCCATATTTATGTGAATATATAGATTTAAATTTAAAATAAATACTAAATATTTACAATGAAGAAGCTTACATGAAAGAAATCTTTTTTTTTCACATTGCTCACATTTTCTGTTCCGATGCTAAGTGCATCTGCTGCTCATTTGGGCAATGCGCCAATGGTTCAATTTTTTTGTGATGTACATACTTCTGCTGCTGAGAATCGGACAATATGTTAATTGTGCTACGCAATCTATCTCATTAAGCACCTCTGGTAGAAAAGTGGTGAAAAATATAGCAAATATGTTTCTCATAGACCTCCATGCCACCAGAACACAGGCAGTTTAAATGCTGCCTCCAAGCAGTTTGGGGTGCATGTGCACTTCAAAAGGTAAAGATTAACTTGATTAAAATTTGTGAACAGCTGTGAAGCAACTGTTTTGCAGGTGAAAGGCCAGGGGTGCAAATGTGTTTAACAACTAAAAAATAAGACATGTAACCAGCCTCTCAATCTTCTTCTAAGCAACAGAGACAGGTTATGAGAAAGAGTACTTAAAGAGGTAAGCCAGTCACTAAGACTGGTTTTCTGCTGAGCCTCAGCTAGGAGATAGAGTGTCTGGATAGTTGTGCTCTGTGCTTTCTGGCTTAATGAGTGGAGTCCAAACATGAATAAACATTGTCATTTCCTCTTCCCTTTTCAATATAAAGAGAGAGGCTTGCTGTGCCTATTTGTTCCTGGCATGCATCAATGGAGAAAGATTAAAGTGAAGGAGAAGCCTAGATGAGTTTTGTCTCTCCTCACCCATCAGGTGGTGTGGAGGGACCCCAGGGGGATCCCTCTGATCAAAAGGGGCCCTGGCAAAAGAATGCTTAGGTAACCTTGGCCTGAAGGTGGCACCATCTAAAACTGAAAGGCACCAGGGAGTAGTGGTGGGCCTCCTCTCAAAGGAGGTTGCTGGGGTTCAATGCAGATCCACCCAGAAAAAGAATGAACATAAAGGAGCAACATAAGAGTCCACATCAATGTGCAGCTCTGAAGTGGAAAGGTACGTGAGTAAGTAGTGAACCACTTGGTGAAAGTAGGGTTTTCATTCGTATGGTTCATGGCTGCCAGGAGAAGGGTCCTGGCAAGAATTAGCATTGGTTGGGCCAGGTGAGGGAGCTTGCTGCAATAAAGGAGTCATTTGGATTTATCAGCATGATGACAGTATAGGTGTATATGTATGTGGCTGGACCAATTAGATGTGAAAGATATAATAAATCATTAGCTGCTTTTTAGAATAAATATAGTGCCAATATCTGGCTTAAATATTGAGCATAGACATGTGTAGCTCCCAACACTAATGTCTTGCCCAGCCTGAGGAGAGAGCCACCGTGCACCCATCTTGAAGTCAGCAAGACTAGGCCCCACGCTACACCCAAAACCCAGAAGAGTGCAGATGAATGTATGATAGTACCAGCATCACAAAGAAACATAGAAACATATGAACACATATAGAACACCTATTCTTCTTGGTACACTAGCAGTTAGGGTGAAGGTGAATGAGAAGGCATAGGCCATGAAACAAAAATACATTATTCATTTACAGTAATATAATATTATGAACAATAAATAAGTTAGAATAATTAATTTATTAAAAAAATAATTAAATAAGAGAGAAGGGGCACAATTCTCAGACTGGTTGTAAGATTGGCACAAGTTGTGCCAAATAGCAGCTTGCACCAATGGCCAGTGCACCAGGGACCCTGTGCCTGATTCCTGTATGGAAGAGGTCCAGCATCAAACACCTGCAGGTTGCAGCACCCACTCACATGTGCCATACAGATGGCACACAGGAGGAGTTTGGCAGAGGGTGTGGCATGCGAGCATGGACTGCCAACCCCGCCGCAAAGCACAGAGACATAACAGATTCTCAGGGAGCCAATGCAGGCTGCAATGCTGGAGGGGGGTAAGAGGCAAATGAGGGGGTACAGTGCTATGCCCAGGACACCAGCAGCGATTCCAGCAGGTGTGCCTGCTGCAGGGCCAGTAGACAGGTGGGGCACACATCAGGGGACTGGATGCCAATGTCCCTCATGCAGTCTGCACCCAACCACATGTCTGTGGTCCTCTGCTGTGCATGTCACTCAGCTGACCACTTGTCCAGGCACCAGGCCATCCCATACTCCCATCCAGCAATGTCTACAAGGCTGACAAAAGGGCCATTAGACCACCTGTTGGGTGGTCTAATTCCTGGTGGGTCCAGTCAGCTGTCAGAATCCCATTTAAGGTGATGGTGCAGCTTGCATCTGCCACAAGCCCCCTAGTGCCCTTGCATACTCCTTACCTTGGCACAGGCCTGGCGCACAGCCAGTCTGGTGCATGGGGCCCCCTGTTTTCCACAGCTGGCCTTTCAGAAACAGGAACTCTGCAATTTTTGACACAAGGTGCCCCTTGTGTCAATACTGCTTGACACAGGCACCTAGCATTAAATTTCTTTGTCTGTGAATCTGGCCCAGGGGATTTTCAAAGCTCATGTCTAGACTGAATTTAACAACTTTTGGCATTCACTGAATTACTACATTTTCAAAGTTTGGACATAACTACATTTTTGAACCTCTCACTTAAGTTCAGTTTACAAGCTTTGTATATAAATGTGCCAAGACACAATTTTCAGATGCAGTGCAATCTGATCTAATATTTACATCTATGTCTAAAATTTGTTATCCAAAACTGCATGTTAATTACTGAAAAACAGCTAAACAATTTGCAGATAAGACCATCTTTTGGAATAATGCAACAGAATTGAACATGTTCCAGACTTACATGGCAGATTCTTACATTAATGTAATTAGGAGTTATGGCCTGGATATTTGAATGGGTTTAGGGGTCTATAAACATGTTAATGACATGATCATAAACCAGTCCTTACACCATCTATGCCCCATAAGCATGGCCCCCAGTCACCTGATCACCCGCATCTGTGATTGTGTCAGTATCACTGATGTCTGTTGGTCCCCCACCTTCCAAACAGCCTATCTGTACTTTATACAGTATCCATTCTGTCTAGAGTATTCCCCCACCCCGAAAACCTCCAATGGTACTTTTTAGATTATCCCTAGTGTCCAGTGGTCCCTCCTTACCTTCAGCTCTGAATTCTTCCTCCTGAACCCAGCACCCATCCTGATCCATGTTCCTCCACAGCAACCTGCACAGACTCTCTGCTCACCTCCACGTCTGGCATCTGACTGACAGTTCCTGATTGCATGCCACATGTAGTCAGCTGTGATTACAGTCGGCATGCAATCAGGAACTGTCAGTTAGCTGCCAGCCATGGAGGTGAGCAGAGGGTCAGTATCAGCGCCATGGAGGGACTAGGACCTGGGGGGGCAGGGTGTTCAGGGGTGTTGGTGTGGGTGGGACCACTAGACACTAGGGATACTGAAAATATTGCACTCTAGGGTGCTTGGAGTGGGTGGACCACTGGATCATCAGTGATGCAGCTCTGACAGATGCTGGGTGGAGGATCACAAACACTGTTTGTTCCTGGCTTATAGTGAAGCCCTAATGAGATGCAAATGACCCCACAGCACCATGCTAGTGCAATGGGGTCATTAGCATCTTAAGGTATGAATATGGCAGTTTTATCCAGTGGATTAATTGCCATTAGGGGGCCCTAGCAGCCCAATGATGATCACAGTCCCTATAGCACCCTATTGGCCACATACCTCCTGCTGCCAGTAGGGGACCAGGGTTTGCAATTACAGTCTGGTTAGCATCCGACTGTTATATTGGAATATGCCTTTAGCAACCTTAACATGTTTCAATATATCAATGGTTTGCTCCAGGCACTAGTTAACTCCTGGAGCAAGTATTTTTGGGGCCCTTATGTGACTCTACTAATATTGTGATCCAAGTCCATTTAGTAACTTTTGAAGATTCCACCCAATGGAACTAGGAGTTCTGCCCACTTTATAGTTTTTAAAATCCCAACTAGGAACTGCATCCATTTTATGACTTTTGAAAATTTCATCCACAATATTTTCCTCATGTTTTCAGCATGCAGGATACAATTCTTCCTTTACAGGTTCATGAGATACTTTTGTTCTTCATGGTTTCATGGCATATTACATTTTTCTTATGACTTCATAGCATATTGTTTTTACTGTATATCATGATTATTGACCTGTGATGTGCCCAATCTCAGGGATAGTGTTTCATGCTCTATTCCTTTCACATGCATTGCCACGCTCAGCAGCTGTCACAACTAGAGTTGCTTTTGTGCTCTCAAATGCTCACTCGCCACTTAACCATGTTATGTCAAATACACAATTCTTGACCTGGGCTGTGCCTAATTCTGTGTATGTACAGGCAAACATTGTATAATGAAAAGTCAGTGATGATTTTGTCTGTCAAATTCCACCATTACACAGTCCTTGAAACTGCTTTTAATCTGTCTTCAGTCACTCCAAACTTCATCCTCCTCGTCAGGGGCCTACTCCACTGTGCCTAGTTTAAGTTGCTCTGAATCTCACTCTCGTTTATCTAATATTATATAGACAAAGAATTACAAATAGATTTCTCAAAAAAACAATAATATAAAAACAATCATACATACTGTTACTTCAGTTTTAGTAACTTTGTACTTTCTTCTTCTCCTCCAGTGGAATATTTCAGAGACCCTAGCTTCACTTACTTCAGTCTTCACCTTCATCCTCAGTGGCCTACAAAAGTTTCAGTCACCCTGAATCTTATCCTTCCTCCTCAAAATATTGGAAACATACATCTAAATACATTTTTAATAATAATAATAATAATATACAATGAAGCCCACCAGTATGCATGGCAGTGTCTCAGGTTACTGCATGAGAAAAGGGCCCAACCTAAGACTGTTGTCCAGCCTTTCTCAACTGTAGACCAGCGTTGGGAAGTCCAGGGGTCAAGAGGGTGAGTATTTTATCAACTTCTACCCACCCTCTCCCCTCCAATCACCTTCTCGTCTAGCTAACACCCTTCAGAGGGCTCTAGCAAGCCACACCCTCCTCCTGAGGGTGGAAACCAACTAGCAGCCAGAATTTCAAAAGAGAGATGGGGCCTAAAAGCCTGCCAAACAATTAGGCCTAACCTAAGACTGTTTTCCAGCCATTCTCAACTTCAGACCAGCATCGGGAAGTCCAGGGGTTGAGAGAGTGAGTGTTTCTTCAATTCCTACTCACCCTCCCTCCTCCAATCACCTCCTAGCTAGTGCTGTGTGGAATTTTCAAATTCCGATGGAATGAAATTACGTGGAATTTTCAAAATTCTGCTGACATTCCACCAAATTTTGCCAGAAACAGAACAGTGGAATTCTATGGCAGAAAATAGCTGCGGAATAATTTTCCATGGGAAGAAAATGCTGTTCAGCAGAATATTATTCTACCAATCTCAATATTTTCCATGGAAATTGTTGCGGAATAATTTTCCTCTGAAAAAATACTGTTCTGCAGGATCAGAGTAAATGGAATTCTGCAGAAGAACTTGCAAAATTCTAGTGGAAATTCCACCAGCAGAATGGTCATTCAGCACAAATTCCAATGGTGGAATTCCACACAGCATTACTCCTAGCCAAGCCAGCAAGCTTTGAGGGCTCCAGCAAGCCATGATTTCTTCTGATGATGGGAACCAACCAGCAGCCAGAATTTCAAAAGTGGAATTGGGCCTAAAAGTCCACCAAACAATGTGGCCCAACCTAAGACTTTTTTCCAGCCTGTCCCAACTTCAGACCAGTGTCAAAAAGTCCAGAGGTCAAGAGGATGAGTGTTTCTTCAACTCCTACTGACTGTCCCCCACCCCCAATTTCCTTCTCGCCCAGCCAGCATGCTCCAGAGGGCTCCAGCAGCTACACCTCCTTCTGAGGGTGGGAACCAACTGGCAGCCAGAATTTCAAAAGACCGGTGGTGCCTAAAAGCCCACTGAACATTGTGACACAACCTAAGACCAATTTCCATCCTTTCTCAACTTCAGACTAGCACTGGGAGGTTCAGGAGCAGAGCAGGTAATTTGTGTTCAACTCCTACTCACCCTCCCTCCTTCAATTGCCTCTTAGCCAAGCCAGAACACTCTGGAGGGCTCCAGAAAACTGTATCTCCTCCTGAGGGCAGAAACCAACTAGCAGCCCGCACTTGTTACATTCTGACTATACCTAGCAATCTTCCACACTGGGATCCACAGTTTTACAGCCCACTGCACAAAGGACATCAAGGATGTCTGCCAGTAGGGAGGCAGCCTGTGAGACAGCCAGTGTCCAAGCATGCTACAGGATCATACTCCTTGGTAAATGCTGCCTTTCTGGATTCATTTGTTGCTGTTGTTAAAAAAATGTTATTTTAGAAAAACAAAGAACAGAAAGCAAAACACAGGGCAGAAACATTACAGGATGGAGTACGATACGGTCCCTCCTATTGCTTCAGGCTTACAACATCTGCCTTGTACATTAAGATGTATAGTAGAGATTAGACAGGAAATGAAGAAAACATGGCCTACCTGGTATGGCCTCGAGTAATCAACTCTAAGAGGTGATTCTCACTGTAACAAGGAATTGCTATAGAGCCCGTGTTTATTGGACTGCAAAATCTTATTTTGGATTAGAGCGCTCCTGATGTCTAGGTAGGTCTTCTGCGCTAGCCTCCAGCAGGTTTTCCATTCCTGATCAGTAATCTGTATCTTTAGTGTGATTTCCCATTTTCTTTTTGCTTTAAGGGATTGGGACGGGAGCCTGCTCCTAAGTGCTGAATAGATAGTGCTGGCCTGGCTTCTGTCTTTTGCCAGCCATTGTGGAACCAGTGATTGGAGCTTGATGGGGGCTGATCTGTGGGAATACTCAGTAATGGCACTTCTAATTTGGAAGTATCTCCAAAAATCCTTTGGGGGGAGGTCCCATCGGTCACTCAACCCCTTAAGGATGTCCAGCATCCTCATTGATGGGTCAAAGGTGTCCTGCAGATAGTGCATGCCCCTGCTGGCCCACTGCACCCATACTAGGGGTTTGTGGTCCACCGTGATGTCCTTGTTCCCCCATAGTGGGTTGAGGACTAGGGGGAGGGGTTGGTCTTCAGTCTGTTATGCAGTTTAGCCCAGTATTTAATGCAGGGCCCTATCATGGGATGAAGGTACAACTCCTTTGGAGGGATACTGTACAACAGTAATGACAGGTATGCCTAACCATTGCAGGGCTTCAGGTCTCTGTTTTACAAACCATTTAAGTGTTTTTGTGGCTTGGAATGCCCACTTGTATCTTTCAAACCATGGTAAGCACCACCCACCCTCCGTCAAGTGGGCCCGTAGTTTACTCTGACTATATCTCAGCTTTTTCCCTCCCACAGAAAGTCCCCGATCATGGCATCAATTCTTCTGTACCAGCAGAGGGAGAGATCCAGCAGGAGGTGGGACAGGATGAACAGGATCCTAGGGGCCTTGATAATTTTTATGGCCAAAATATTCCTGGCTAGGGTGAGTTGGAGGGGCCTCTACCTGTCTAATTCAGTGTGTATAATGGCCAGCAGAGGTTTAAGGTTTCTTTCCCATAACTTAGTTATATCTGGAACAATTTTTATTCCTAAATATGTAATGCCATCAGGGGCCCACCTTAGAATATGCTTTATTGCCATGCTGGGCAGACAGCAGTTATTTAATTGGAAAACCTCAGTTTTGGTTTGATTTAGCCTCAGCCCAGAGTATATGGCAAAGTCAGATAGGATTTTGAGGAGGAGGGGTGGAGGCTTCCAGGTCGGTCAGTAGTATCAGGAGGTCACCCGCATACATCAGGGTGGGGTATTCACTGTTACCTATTTCCATCCCCCTAATGTGCGGGTGCTGTCTGATGGCCACTGCCAGCAGTTCCACTGCTAATACAAAAAATAGGGGTGATAGGGGCAGCTCTAGCGGATCCCTCTACCAAGGGGGAGAGATGGGGAAAAGATGGAGTTGGTAAGTACCTTGGCTATGGGGGAGTGGTATATCACCTGTACCCATGCCTGGAACCAGTCCCCCAAATCCCATGGTGACTAGAACCTGGTGGACAAAGACCCATTCTAGGGAGTCAAAGGCTTTTTCAAAATCAATCACCACTGCTACTGCTGGGGTGGGGATCAAATTAGCCTTGTGGATCAGGTTCAGTAATGATCTGATATGGTCTGCGCTGTACTGACCTTTCAGAAACCCCACCTGGGAGGGATGTATAAGATTAGGCAGGAGGGGATTGAGCCTGGTGGCCACTATTTTGCTAGAACCTTTTTGTCGGCATTCAGCAGTGAAATGGGCCTATAACGGTTGGCCTTTGAAGGGTCATTCCCTTTTTTAGGGAGTATGGTTATTACCACCTCATGGAAGGAGGGGGGAAAATGCCCTTTTCTAGGGCTTTGGTGAAACCTCCTGAAGGACTGGGGCAACTATCGGATTAAGGAGCTGCCAAACCTCCAGTGGGAAGCCATCACCTCCAGGGGCCTTCCCTGTTTTTAGGGAGCACAGTGTTGCTACTACCTTCTCAGTCGTGAGCTGGGGAGTCCAGTAACCGTACTTGCTGGTTGGTAAATACAGGGAGGTTTAGAGATTTCAAGAAGGGTGTAACCCCCTCAGGGTTTGGCGATCTATAGGTGTAGTAAAGCATGGAGTAAAACTCCACCATAATCTTATTGATGTCCTGTATCTTAGTGTGGAACTTCCCTGCCTTATCTGTCAGCCCTGCTATGTGCCTTTCAGCCAGTTGTTTCCTTAGATGGTATGCTAGATCCTTACTCCCCTTTTCCTCCCCTTCCCAATATTTATGTTTGAGGTGAAGGATAGACACCTCAGCTTTCTGAGAGAGCAACTCATTCACCTCCATCCATCTGGATGACAGCTACTGTACACCCTGTCTGGTACTAAAGGAAGGGGTTATGGAAGGCCTTAAATTAGGTCTCAGCCTCTCTCAGCTTTCCAGATTGGAAAGGTGTTGCTCTCTTCTCTTCCTCCTACCATGTGTGAGACCAATAATTGTACCCCTCACAATAGCCTTGAAAGTCTCACATGTGTTACCATCGGACGTGTCTGATATGGTGTTGTTCTTCTGAAAGAAAAGGGTGGCCTCATGCTGTAACCATGGGACAAAGTCTGGGTCTCTCAGTAGGAAGGGGTCTAGTTGCCAGGCTGGGAAGGAGAAGGATGGGATTCCCCAAGTAAAACAGAGCTGAACAGGAGAATGGTCGGAGATTACTATAGGGAGAATGGTCACTTCTTTGGAAGCTTTAGTGATGTCTGAGGAAATGAGCCAGAAATCAAGCTGTCTGTGGGAGTCATGTACAGGGGAGTGGAAGGAACAGTCACATTCTCTGGGGTGAAAGGTTCTCCATATGTCTGTGAGTCCCATGTCCCCATCATTTGAGCTAGTGCTCTGGCTCCTCTAGCGTGGGGTTTGATGTTGGATGGACATCTGTCGAGAAATGGATCTATAGTGAGGTTAAAATCTTCCCCCACAAGCATAGGTACATTATCTGAGCTCAGCTTCCATGTTTCTTGTGCCACCGAGTGGAAGAAAGATAGGATGTCTTCATAAGGCCATATATATTCTCAAGTAGTGGCGGTCCCTCCAGGGTGCTCATCAGAGCTAGATCCCATATCCCATTTGAGCTTCTCACCTTTTTGGAGAGTGCCCAGTGGAGGTTTTTATTTATCAGTATTACGACCCCCCTTTTCCGGGTGGGGACAGATGCATGGATCCCCTGACCAACCCACTCCATCTTTAACCTGTCGTGATCCCTTGAGGTCAGTTTGGTCTCCTGCAAGAAGGCCAGGCCAGTCCACAGTCTCTTGAGGTGATATAAAATCTGTTTCCATTTGGCAGAGGCGTGCAGACCCCACACATTCTGGGTGTGACATGTAATGTCACCCATTGAGTATTATCATTTTTATCCTATAGTAGACTATTGTTATGGCAGGTAGAGACTGTGGGCCAGCCAAAGGCCCCGAACAGGCAGACTATATCATGGGCAACAGTGAAACATGGAAGAGAGTCACCTAGCACCTTGCAGCACTTATTACCCATTTCATTGCAGACTTTGCAAATGTACACCTGTGTGTGCATAATCAGAATATGAACCAGAAAATGACCAAGATAACTATTTGCATTACTTTCAGTTTGACAAATGATAGGCTTTAGAGGTGATCTTATGGCTGCCATAACCTGTCTTAGGCACACCTCTTTGCCCTGGGCATGTGCAAGTGTGTCTGTCCCGGGTACTCCCTGGATGGGGGCAATGGGGGGATCCCGACAGGATCTACTCCCCGCAATTGGTAGGGGTACATCTGGTAAGTTTGTGGCATCCACTGTGGCCCTCGAGCGGAAGTTGTGAAGCTGCGAGTCTACTTTTTTAGGCGTCTCTAACTTGCCAGTAAAACCAAATGAATTGTACCGGCAGAGATTTGTTACTCTGCCCGACGCTGAGGGTGGTGCTGGTTTAGGGTATGGGGGGGTGAGAGGGAATACCCCCATGAGTGGGGGATTGGGGTAGGCTGACCCTCCCAGCACTAAGGGGTGGCAAGGTATCTTGTGTAGCAGAGGTGTGAAGGATTGCGCAATTGGGGAGGGGGCCTGCACATCGATTGCTCATAAGTGAGGTACATGGAGGGCTGAGGTGGAACACATATCAGCCCTATCACACGGGGGCCCAAGGAAATGACATTACAGATCACATATCCATATTTTCAGTGACAGCTGGTATATACTGACTCCTTGGTGGTAGCGTCTGAGAAAGGAAATGATCCCAGTTCGCAATCTAGTGCCATAGAAAGAAAGGGGGGGGGTCAGGTTTGGCTTAGAAGGATGAAGTCCATGATAAGCCACCTGTACCCCAACCCCCTCCCTTGTCCCCCCAGTAGATCCTTGTGCCCCCTGTACATCCCTCCCAGTATAGGAATGGGGAGTAGAACCACAAAAAATGCAGACACTGGGCAGCCTTGTGAAGGGCAAAGTTGGGGGGGCAGAACCCCAACAGCTAGCCCACATCTACGTAACCTTATGGGCCTAGTCCAGATTAAACTTGGGACCCCCATCCTCTAAAAGTCCCCCAACCCTCTTTCCTCTGACCAGGGTTAGAGAACAAAAATTAGACTTATCTGATCAGTCCGGCATGCCATCTGGTTCAGGCAGGGTACAGAACTGCTCTGGAGAGGGGAGCTGCAGGCTGCTGTTTTGGCCCAGCTGTGTGGGGAGGGTGTCTTTGGTGTGGAGTCTCTAGGTCTCTTCGGAGAAGAATCTGCAAGGCATGCTGCTACTTGTGCCACCCAGGAGCATGGTGGGGTGAGTACCAGAGATTGATGAGGCTGGGGTGTAACATGGGGCCCTCCGGAGGTATTCAGGTGCTGCTCCAGTGACCAGGGATGCAGGGCTTCAAAACGGTTCCTGGTGTGGAACTCATGTAGCTCTTTGCTGATAGTAGTGTCCATCCAGTGGTTCTTGGGCTTCTTGTGAGTCCTCTCTCAGAGGGGTGATCCCACTTCCCGTATCTTCTCAAGCAATGTCTTTTTCTGTTGCCAGGAGAATCACACAATGGCCGTTTGATGCAGTTTGCCAGTCCTCTTGCCATTGTGAATGGAGAGGGGAATGTCTGTCCATCTCCTCCACCTCTACTTTAAACTCTGTGGGACATGGGGCATGAGGCCATAGGTCTTGGGGCCAGTTAGATTTAAGGAACTCCATAACAGCCTCCAGAGATGAGAAGAACAGCAGTACTACTTGCATAGTGTCAGGGTAGTGCAAGGAGAAGGGCTGGCCTATCTTATGCATGGCATGGTGGGCCTCAGTGTAGGCCTGCCTTGTGTTGGACATGTCTCTTGAGTAATCAGGATAGACGATGATGCAATACTTATGCCAAAATAGTTGCTCCAGTTCCCAGGCCTTACCCATTACCGGTTCCTTTTCCCTGAAATCCAGGAAGCGGGCAATTATCATCCGGAGCTTCTCGTTCAGCTTAGGCATTGGGGCCAGGGAGCAATGTGCCTGCTCCATTTGCAGCACATGTGATGGGTCGAGATGAAGGATCTCTGCTAAGGCCTGTTCTAGGAATCTCTTGGTGTCCCTTACCTCGGCTTTCTCGGGAAAACCTAGGAACTGGAGGTTGTTTCTGCACCCCTGGTTCTTTAGGTCATCTATTTTATCTTGCATTTTGTGTATGACTTTTTGCTGCTTCTGGAGTGTTGCCAATATATCTTGGACAGATGCTTCAGTGGCCGCCACCTGGCACTCAGTTTGGAACATCCAAGCTTCCAGGGATTGTAGAACCTGTGTCGTGTGGTTGGTAGTTAGGGTGACTTGGACCATTAGATGCAGTACTTGCCCAAACATCCCCTCAATGGATGCATGATCCCACACGGCTGGTTGTTGTTGAGCCATGCTGGTTGGTTAGCGGGTCACAGAGGACCGAGGTAAGAAAAAACTTCTCTAACTCTGTATTAATGCAGAAATAATCAGCTGCCTTAACTTTTGGTACTGTTCAGTTCAGTTGCCTTAGATGCACAGCTAGATTTAAGTTAAAGTTCATGAAATTTGAAATTCAAGCAGGATATTGATGGATTGAACCCTTGAGGCAGGAGAGCCTATAACTTACACTGCCATCTTGGTTAGCGCCCCAAGTGGCAGTGCCTTTCTGAATTCTGATAGACTCACTCCCATTATTCTTCCCACAACACATACAGTATCTTCCAGCTTTGTGTTTGTTACTTGATCAGATAATGTCTTGCTAACTCACTAGCTGTGGTCTACCTATGCTAATGCCACACCTGATTGAGTAGTAGCCTGCTAGTATCTGGTGCTACTCTATGATTTGTTCTTGTTTATGTTACTAGCTATAGACTTGCCAGCTTCCTATCTGTGGTAGGCCACTGTGTTGTACTGTTGCTAGACTAGATTTACTAGCAACTCAGAAGGGCTGGCCACTTACTAGCTGGGGTCTGCTTATATAACTCTCTTCACTTGGTTTTCATGAGGTGTTTATCATGGTAATGGCATTATTTGCATGATCCTGGCTACTTATGCTTTTGCTTGGTGGTTTAACCTGCAATTCATTTGTCTTTACTACATGTTACCATCACAAGTTCCTGCTACTTTGTACTCAGAGTCTGGCATTTAACTTTTCTTATCCTTTAACTTGAGTTACCTGACAGCATAATTGTAGAGCGATAATTGGCCCACAAAGGAAGGGGTACTGCGCTATACTGTTGCAAGACTAGCCTCATTAGCAACTCAGCAGGGTCCTGGCTGCTCCCTATCTGGGATCTGCCTGTATAATTGTCTTCACTGTGTAATCGTATGGTGTTTGCCATGTTAATGGCATTATTGTATGGCCCTGGTTACTTATGCCTTCTCTTGGTAGTATAATTTTCAATATACTTGTCTTGATCTTTCTTCATGGTACCATCACAAGGTCCTGGCTACTCCACATTTAGTGTCTGCCATTTAAACTGAGTTGCAAGTAGTATATTTGCAGAGCATATGTGTGTTTTATTATGACATTACTACAAGGCCCATGATACCCACCAGCTGAGGTTGGCTTATACAGCTGATTTACCAGTTGTTATCACCTGCAAGGTGCTTGTTGCTATCTTAAGGCATCAGTGTAGTGCCTTGGCTACTCCCTAGCAGGCAGCTACCACACAGCTATTATCTGCATAGCATTGCTTCTCCAGTTTACTTAGCCTAGACCTTGATTCCCCTCATACAAGGCAGGCTCTGCTCCAGGCCACAACAGACACCTTGTTGTCTGGGAGTCCTTGCACCATTTCAGCACATTTTAATACTGGTTCCATTACTTTGTTTCTTGATCCCTTGACCCTTAGAATGATCCAAACCATGGACACCTAGGGTTTGTGCTTTGGCTGAACTTACTGCATATTATTCTTATTACTCAACCAACTGCCCACTGTGTTAGTGATATGCTCTGTTTGTAGCCAACAGTCCCACATTGCAAAGTACTGTAAACATATGAACATGCCTCTAATGAATTATATTGCCCTTGTTGCCCCTGAAAAAGGGACCTTTGGGGCTCAGTGGGCCTACCCGTTCACCAAAATTTAATAAATAAACAAATAAATTGTTCTGGGGTGTTACCAAAAAGGCATCTGCACCTGCTGGGGCACAAATCCCAGTGCTTTTTTACTTACATCAATGATATCCATATCTGCAAGATCATCCATCTACTAGCTATTTCTGGAGATTCAAAAGCAACCCCAGGCCCTGGAGCTGATACACCTCTAGGTAGCAACATCAACTGACTAGGCCAGAGTAGATTCTGCTAATGCACCTTAGAGAATGTAGCTTAATCCTGAAGGTGGCTGAGCTCAACGCCTTTGTCTCAGTGCAGAAACCACATGTGTCAGCCATCTCAGAAATCTGGTTATGGCCTAGCATCAACAATATGGAGACTGCATTATCAAACTACTCCACCCACTGTAAAGACAGAATAGGCAAAAGGGGATTGGTGTGCTCTGTTCTATGTCAAATCTGACCTGGGACCCCATATTTTATCTCCCAGCTATGTATCCTTGACAGACTGCAAATGGCTAGTACTGCAACTTAATCTAGGAATAGAGAAACTGAAAGCATGTTGAGTATATAATCTGCTAAAACAGACATCAAAGGTCTTATAGATATTGCAATTGTGGTATCTACCCTTGGTCATTCCGAATTAATACTGCTGGGTGATTTTAACTTAAATTGGCTATCCTGTAAAATGGTGCATAGAGATGTATTGGTAGATGAAACATGTCCTCACTGCCCCTCACTAGATTGAACATTAAAACAGGGGAAACACTCCCTCATTGATTGGGTTCTTGTCAGTAATCCATTCAGGGTCAGACTGTCCAGTCATCATCCAGACTCATCGGTCAATGATCATTCTGCCATCCACTGTCTTTGGCACAACAGTGCTGTGCATAACTCAGTCCCAAAGAAGTTTCCTGTTGCAGCTACAAAGGCTTTAACCCTCAGGCATTCCAAACTGAACTTGCATCAATAAATTGGTCCTTCATGGTTGCAACCTCTGATGTCAACTGCGCACTAGACTTCTTCATTTATGAATTTATGAAACTGCTCAGAAACATACCCGTCTGACATGGCACAGAGTTAAAAATCTAAATTCCAATTGACTAAATGGTGACTTCTTCAAATTAATAAAGGGCAGAGATACAGGATGAGAGGCATATAAAAAAACACACTCTAAACATGATTGGCAAGCTTACTGATCCCTAAAGGATAAATACAACGTAAACTCAGTCTAGCCAAGAGTTTTGCTTTGGTATGCAGCAAGGAGCCAGCCTAAGTGACCCAAACAAATTCTGGACATCCATAAATAGCATACTAAACTCTAGAGTCATTGAGGCCCCCATGATCATCAAACTTAATGGCACTAAACATACTGATCTGAAGTTGGTATCAGACTTGTTTAACAATCAGTTCTGCAACCTAGGAATGCATTTTAATCCTTCCACCACTGGGGAGCCCAGATGTGTTGCATACATTCCTGGCTCAGAATCGTCCTCTCCTTGGTCGTACCCAAAAAGGGTTCTCAGCCATGGAAGCCAGAAACTGCTGTCCTGCTTAAATGTTGATAAGTCTGCTGTGAGTAATGGATTGCCATCCAAATGCCTCAGGATATCTGTGCTGCAAATCACACAACCAATCACCAAAATCTTTAACCTCTTATTTGAGATAAAAACAGTCTCCAAAATTTGGAAACTGGTTGCGGCCTTTTCCATAAAGACAAAAGCACTGCCTTGGATAATTACAGACCCATATGCATTCTGTAATTCCTAGTTAAGATACAAGAAAGGGCCATTCATAACTAGCTCACATCATACCTAGACCAGCACAAACTCTTCTGCAAAGAGCAGCACCGGTTCAGAAAGGGCCATGGAACCTGCACCACATTGGTCCAATTTATGGACTCTGTTCACCAAGCTATGACAGATGCAGTGTTCATGGGCCTAACCAAAACGTTCAACCTGGTAGACCGCTGCCTGCTACTACAAAGGCTTGTCAACCGCAGGGTGGGACCAGCAGCAACACAATGTTTTTTGAGCTACCTGCAAAATAGGTTCCAAGCAGTTAATCTTCTCGGGTGCCAACACCATCACCTGTGGTGTCCACAGAGTTCTATACTTGGACCTCTCCTTTTTACTTTCTTCATAACAAACCTGCCTAGGACCTGCTCAAATGCTAAATCCCTGCTTCATGCCGACAATGCCATTGTGTATGTACAGGAGAGAAATATAGCTGAAATCAACAAAACCTTTGAACTAAATTTTCACCCTCTTCAACACTGGTTCCTTAAACAAAAGTTAGTCCTGAAAGTACCCAAGACTAAAGCTATGTGAATTAAATGCCACTTCGAGAATCTAAATAACTCTACCCTGGATGGTACCCAATTCAGAATGGTAACTGATTTCAAGTACCTGGGTGTAATACTTAATACTTGCTTCTGTTTGAAAACCACCTGAGCAACACTGTAAAGGTTGTTCATGAAAAACTGGGGCAACTTTATTCATCCAATGGCTGATTATGGGGACACCAAAGTAAGAATTGCTCAAAGTAACCTACTCCAGTTATTAGACTATGGGGCCATTGTAATGGATGTGCCACCAAAAACAGTGTGGTCAAAGAAAAAAAGCTCTTTACTTTGCCACATCCCACAGCCCAAGATCCCACCATTGAAACAGCCTTGAGCAGCTCAGATGACTGCAACCAGAGTACAGTGTCCAACATACACTGGCCAGCTTTGCGTACAGGACTCAATATGGCAACATGCCTCAATGCCTCAAAGAGCTGCTCACACTTGTGGACCTCCTGCATTCCCATTCCACAGTGAATAACTCAATTGTGACCCTGCTTATACAAACAGGAATAGGCCAGAAACCCATTAGCTACTGACCTCCCTTCCTCTGGAATGCCATACCTGCAGCCTGCCATACAGTCCCCTTCTCCCAAAGGCTTCATCTAGAAGTTGAAGGATCATTGCTAAACCTAAGTACTTACTCCTGTTTCTCATAGGCATGCTTCCTGCATTAAGTTATAGACAGCTCAAACTCTATGGAATAACTTGCTGTAGAATCCACTGCACATAATGTTTGTCACTCATGTTCTCTATGTTTTAATCTTATGATTTGCAAGAATGTAAAACTGTGTCACCTTACCTTACCATATGTTGTATCCTATTTCCCATGATCTCACATTATCTCTAGCCTTTGTCTCATGTACTGTGACATTATTCTGTTGTTTTATTTAATGTTGTAGTATCCGGATCATGCCTGATAAAGGTGTATGGCACCAGTGTACCTACCAGGTCACAGTATCAGAGTGCAAATGAATAAATAAAAGGGATTACCCGACATTGGACTTGCCTTGTTTACTGTAGTAACGCTACTGTAAAAGGCTGCAGTACTGCAGTCCATCCTGTCAGGCCTCCACTTTGTTTTAAAAGAAAATCTGTCAAATAATAGGCACAGTTACTTTAGTGTGCCTAGCTTCAAACTTCATCGTCTTCCTGATGGGCTAACCCCAAACTTCAGTCACTTCAAGCCTGGCATCTTCCTTATATGTCAGACAGGAATACTTCTTTGGAACACTAGTGGCTTATGCCTGTGGGCAACTGTGTCTACCTACATAATCCTAACAGCAAAATTATGAAACCCACAAACCTTAGCTCACTTCATTTCTAAAAACAGCTAACAGCACTGAGATTGTAATCAGGAATAATATCTGCATGAAAGCACGTCAGCCTTTTCAGACCAGGTAGTTCTGCACAGATATCCACCCTTCATGGAGTAGTATTCACTTCACTGGCAAAGCACCTCATGAAGTTTTGCAGAATGTACTACAACGCACATTGTAGCAAAGGGGTTACATTGTGAGGTCTTTGTGAAGGGTAAAATTCATGATTTCACCACATATTCATCAACAAAGAAAAAAATTGCAACATCTTTTTTTATTAATAATTTATATTCATGGTGAATAGACTTGAAATTTTCTTATGAACTTTAGGGCATTGTTTGAACCTTAATCTGCTCTTTATGTATGGTATTCCTGATATTCCCACACGTGGCTTTCGTACCTAAAATACGGCTCACAAGGCTGATGTTCATGTACATAAAGGTGATGCTGTTCTGAACTCATTTATTTATTTTATTTATTAAGCTCTCAGATTAAATTACCTTTGAGCAAGAACAGCTCATTTACAAAGGTTTCACGTCAAAATGAAAGGTAAACAAAACATAAAAAAGTAAACACAGTACTACGGTATAAAATGACATAGTGATTGCGGTACTAAAACAACAAAAAAAAACTGATTCATGTATGAGGAACTACTATGACTGAGAACTATACAGAGATCTAGTCTAGGTGAACTATTTGGTAGAGCATGAGTAATACGAAGACAGTATGGGTAGACCTAGGATTCCGACTTTCAGCAAGGTCGAATATTTAACTTGAATTAGACAATTCATTAGTTAGTTAATATCATTGAATATAAATTCTTTAAAAATGTGTTTTGTTTGTTATTGAAAATGTGATTGCATATTTTGGTGTACTACAGTTATGACTAACTTTACCAAATACTTGCATGTACATTTGATATACCCTTACGTTCTGGGGCAGCTGCTTGTACTTTTTTTTTTTGATTCATTGTCATTTTTTTCTCTTGCAATTTTACTCCCCAGTGCATCCATATGCATCATGCTTGCTACTCTGCAGCTGATGTCTTCCATGGTTGGCACTCTGGATACTTGTCCAGAAGAAAGGCATGGCCAGTCAACTCAAGACAAGAGGAAAGAACAGCTACAAAAGTAATCACAACTGATACCAGCTAGTCTGACACAAACGGATATGAAATTATAGTGGTCAATGGTACAGTAGAAGAATACAGAAAACAGGGCTGCATGTATTGCTCCCCACTCTGGGTTACCAGGGGTCTGCCAAGTAATATTAGATGCCACTGGCTCACCTTCATTGCAACTGGCATACAAGTAAACTGTGCTAATCTTCCTAACAGCCTAACTGGGTTTCCCAGTTCAAGATGCAAAATTAGATGCCACATGTATTGTGGCCAGCCTATTTCTACACAATTCTTTCTTATGCATTTATTATACCAATCTCACATTTCATATTTTAGCGCTGGTTCTTGTACTTGAATGACACCAGCAAATATATTGGAAAACAATATTATACTAAAGGCCCCAGTAATTCTCTAGTGCTGTGGCTGCAGAAGTTTCTGCAGTACTTGCAACTTACTACAGAATATCTGCTGTACCACAGAATGCATTGATCTTGGTGATGCTTTGTTAAAATGAATAGTTTTTCCAAAGCACTCAGGTCCATTCCCCTCTATTTTTTTATGTAAACCCCCTACTATATGCTCAGCATCTGATTGTTCAATGACATGACATCATACTTTATCTACTAGGATTGTTCAAAATAAGCACATTCTGCCTTCATAGAATTTTAGTGTAATTCCATGGAGTTCATGAAATTTCATGAATTTTCATGATTTGTTTAATTGATTAATTGATCATAACTCAGTCATTCATACAACTAGAGATATGACATACAGCATGCTTATTTTTCATAAGGAGTCCTAATGAGATGTCAAGTTGCATGGCATTTGGAAATAGAATGTGAAACATATATTGGGGCTCAAAGTCTGGCAATTAATTATTTTGTGAACATTTCTGAAAATATTTCTCTGCTTACAACTTAGCCACCTTTGGAGTAAGATAATTGAAAATGGATATGCATACTTCTTGGAAGAGTCTTAGAAACTGTTAAATAGCTTGGTGATTGGCTAAGTAAATTGTAAGTTACAAGAGTTCATAATTTCACAATTTAAATATTTATTAAACTGTGCAAAAATTGCACTGACCTGGTGTTGAGGAGGGCTGAGGCATTGCAAGCCTTACTTTCTGCCATTCAGGTGACCAAGGTTTGGAAACAGACCAGGGACTCTCAGGAGTTGGCCAGGGGAAGGAGAATTGAATATCCATTGATAGCTCTTCTACTTCAGAAAGTGGAATGGCATGTGGCAATGCAATGGTTGTGTATCTAGTTGACTGGGAGCAGGTGCAGAGGTGTACTGCATTTTAACACAGAACATGCACACCATAGCACTCATTCCAGCCATGGGTCAGGGGAAAAAATGAGAGAGAAGAAAAAAACATTACTGCCAACAAGATGATGTCAGCAACTCTTCAGTAGAGATGTGGCAAAGTTTTAATTCACTGGCAAAGTTGCAGCAAAGTGGCAAAAATTTGCATTTGCGGAGCTTCATGAAGTTTTCCCAGAACTCAGCAACTTCAACTACTACCGAAGTGCAAACATTTTTCCTGTGAAGTGTGGGATTTTGCCACGAAGTACAAAATTTCCGCAGCAAAATTCCACACTTCACAGATTGATCTGCACCCTGCAAACTGTGTGAAAATCGTGGATTAATTTGTGGAGTGAATTTTGTCAACTTTGCCAATCTCTACTCTCCAGGCCCCACACAGAACAGTCGTTACTTACGAAGACATTCTCATTTGGTGTCTGCCACATGGTCCTTCCACCATATTTAGAAAGGGGAAACACCCTCCTTTTTCATCCTCTTTTAAAGATGAAATCATGCATGCTCCAGGCAGGTCATGATGTTGAACAATGCACTGGGATAAATTGCTCAAATTTCTCAAACAACACTGGATCTGTGTTCAAATTACATTCAAGACATTTATTTATAAAGCAAAGTTTGTCTTTTGAAAGGACATGTAGGCAAACAACATTTACTTGTATGATTATGTTTAGGTCATGTTTATACAAACAACACACAGGAGTGTGGGTGAGGTGATTTTATTTTTATTTTTAATACTTTCTGAAATGTTTTTTGAAAACAGTATTGTACTTATTATTGTGAGTTAACTTAATGTAGCAAGCATATGGGAAATTAAATACAATTGATTCGAAAATGTACATATCAACTAGTGAATACAAGCACAAAGTCTATTGTTTTGAAAAACCTTATAATATATAGAATAATGGCTGGGTAGGTGGTTGTAATGAGAATTTTTTCACACACCAGAGGTATGGAATCTCACATAAACCCCGAGACTGAAGCTTAAGGGGTTTAGGAAGCATCCCACACTGAGGGTGTATGTAAAATTCAAGTTTTACACACCTTCCCAGCCTTTATTTTGTATAATTGCTGGGGACTGTTTTTTTCACCCCAGCAATTATATAAATAAAAATACATTAATGTTCAGCTGCAGTCCAGTTGGGATGAAGCTTGGTCCATTCTTGAGCACCTGCTGAAACCTTTCCAGTTTATTTAAAAGGATTAAAAAATAATTAAAAGTGTCAAAAACTTCAATGATGAGAGGCCATTTTTTTTTATTTACTTATGGCCAAGTGCTAGTGGCAGTGAAATCTCTGGTGCTGAGGAAGGAAAAGTGAAGGCTGGCACATGCATGGACCAAGTGAAACCTGGTGTATGTTTGACATTATAACCAGCTAGTTATAACGGCAAATTATAAACAGGTTTCCCTGTGGGAAAAATAAACACTCGCCAGTAATTATATCACTATTTTGACATAGGTTGTAAGCTAATTAGGGAAATAGAAACCCTCAGCAAAGAAGTTCTATATATAAATATTTCAAGGAATGAAAACAGTTATTGATTTAATAAGATGTGAGTAATAATTTATTATACCATATTAGGTTGATTATTCACCACTTTAATATTATTTTGGAATTCTCTAGAAAGACTTGATAGAAGCAGAGGGCACAAAAGAACAGTCATTTACTGCACAGTTTTTGCTTTGAGTTAATTATGGAGGATCGGTCCTCTCCATCAACTTGTGCTTTACAAATTTCATTATGAATAGCACAATATCTATTTAATATTGTGTATTAAAACACTGTATTTTGAATTTCATTTGCCACATACCCTGAAGAAGAGACCAGCTTGAGACTTGAAGCGCTGGTATAAAGCAATTGCTTTTATGTGGCAAGAAAATAAAACAAGTGGTGAATACCATAATCAGTCCAGCTTGTGATTTCTTTGATTGAATATTTCAGGACACAGGACTGTTTTAAACAGAATTATAAAGGACCTGTGGGTTGCACTTTCCTTTGTCTGTATTATATGACTGGAAAACAGCCCAATCAAAACCACAATCAGCAGAACAAGAAGAAGAAAATCTAATGAATGTGGTAAACCTTTCTTGCCAGGTATTGAATGAAATAGAACTGTGTGTGTTATTATAGTGGAACATATTCAGAGCTGGCTGGATATGCGGTGCAAATAGATGCGTAGCCCCAAAAAATGGGCTGGCCGACACTGATGGGATATTCAAACAAAATTCATGATTGGAAAAGATTGCACATTCTGTTTGAATATTGGACCCTGGATGCACAGCACAAAGTAGGCAGCCACCATGTTTGGCACAGCGCATCCAGGGACTGCAGCTGAAGACCCACCCTGGGGGAATGCATGGTGCACATCTGGATGCACCACGTCCCCCAAGAGCAATGCTCAGCCACAACATACTAATGAGCTCATTGGGCATGCATGGTACAACCAGACCTTCTTCAAGCTCATTATGAGCTCATTAGCATGGCTGCACCTGGGGAAATGTACCAGGCCAGCCCCTACCAAGTCCCAACCCCATTATTAAAACATTGATGTACCTCCCTCCCCATCCATTCCACAGTGTAGCCCCCCTTCCCTGATCACTGTGTAAATGTAACATAATCACATCCCTCATTTTCCATAGTGTAGGGTGCCCCCCAGCCTCAAACACTATGTAACTGTAACATAATCACATCCCCCATTTTCCATTCTGTAGGGTCCCTCCAACCCCAATCACTGTGTAAATGTAAAATAATCACATCCCCCATTTTCCATGCTGTAGGTTCCCCCCAGTCCCGATCACTGTGTAAATGTAAAATAATCGCATCCCCCATTTTCCATAGTGTAGAGGCTCCCCTCCCAGCCTGATCATCCTCAGCTGAAAGATAAAGCCCCCCACTATCTTCAGCAGTGCAGCAGTACCCTCATCCTTGCCCCAATCCCTGATGTAGAGCGTATACTACTGTGCCCCATTTCCATAGTGTTGCAGTACCCCCCAGCCCCGATTATCCACTGAATAATAGAATGCCCCCCCAGTATCCCCGGGTAGTCTAGTGGCCCCCATCCTGTTAGGATGGGACCCCACACCTCCCCCAATCCAAATGGAGCTGGCAACTGGCTCAACCCTCCTCACACCAGCACGGCCATCCACCAACTGAATTGTCAATGAGAATGTGCAGTATAGAGTACACACTCATGGTACCGCTACACTAGGGAAATGGGGCACAGTAGTATAACAGTCTAGATCAGGGATCGAGCAGGAGTGAGGATACCGCTACACTGCCAGGTGTCTGGAGGCTTGATCTTTTGGCCGAAGATGATTGAGGATGGGAAGGGACCCTACACTTTGTAAAATGGGGATGGTATTTTACATTTACAGTGATCAGGCTTGGACCCCTACACACTATATAGAGCAGGGGATATGATTATTTACATTTCCACTGTGATCGGGGCTGAGGGGGGGGAGGTCAGGTAATCAGCCCAGGCCATTGAGCAGGGCACCACCCTTCCTGGAACAAAGTTAAGCATGGGTTTTGGATAACTAACTTTGTGCTAGCGCACCCTATGGTGTCTTCCCCAGGCTGCTTCTGAATATTGTGATGTGAGGAATATGGGTGAGGGACTCCTCAATTGCATGCCCACATCTCAATATTCTGCACCGCAATTCGCTTGGACTTGGGCGGCCCAGCGGGGGCTTCTGAGTATTGCCACGACCCCGACAGCCATCACAGGTCTAGAGATGTGTGGGTACATCTAGAGATGCGCTGTGCATCTCCTTTGAAAATGTGGGCCAAAGGGTTTAACATTTATCCCTACAGTTGATGTCAACCCTTTTGAATGTATTGTCGATTTGTATAAATTTACCTGTAAACTCAATCTAAACTATCACTTTGCTAAACAGAACCAAGTTGATGGAAATGATGATAGACAGAGCGTTAGACACTTAAAGTGAAATCCACTTTTTTCTCCTACCACCTCAGTGGTTAAGACCTCTGAACAGGTGTGTGAGAAAGAGCTACGTGGAATGTTTTGAAGTCTAGATAAGTATTTAAACACAAGTCATGAGGGAAGACTAGCCATAAATAATCTTCGAGGGGACACCTCTTACTATAAAAAAACAGAAAAAGGGGAGGGGGTGTCATATTGGACACTACAAAATATGAACTAGATATGTGGAGACAGTTGGATGATACAAATGTTTATAAATTGCTAACAAAAGATCTGACTTCTGAGTTTAACTGTAGAATTGACACTTTCCTTGAGCCAGCTTGTGAGCTGGGAATCATTAGTCCTGAAATTATAAAGTATTTGACAATCAACCACCCCATACTGGCCACACTATATATCTTGCCTCAAATACATAGAAGTTTAATTTACCCTCTGGGTCATCCAGTTGTGACCAACATCAGGGTTTAACTAAATCTCTATCAAAATGTACTGATTCTTTTCTGAGACTGATGGTAGCACAATTGCTTTCATATATTTGAGATTCAGGTGATATTCTGAACACATTGGAAGATTGGAGTGTGCATCTTGATTGCATCCTGGTCACCCTCAATGTGGTGTCATTGTATACTAATATTCTGTATGAGGGTGGCCTGGATGCCATCTTCTTTTATTTAGAGCAATATGTGGAGTATGAGCCTGAATTTATTCACTTTTTGGTGAAATGATGTGAATTTTTCCTCATAATTTTGTGTTTTAAACAGTTCCTTCAGCTTAAAGACACAGTAATGGGGATATCACTTGCCCCCAGTTATACTAATTTATACCTAGTGATGTGGGAGAGATCACTGTACAGTACCCAGATCTTAACCCTATCTTTAGACATACTGAGCTCTAGTGTAGATTTATTGATGACCTGATTTTAACATGGAAGGGTCTGTAACTGCAATTTAGGGAATTTCTGTAATACCTAGAGGCCGCGAATCCTAATCTCAGATTCCTTCTCCAATACAATAGACTGTATTCAGTTTTTGGATTGAGTTATCAATAGAGGAGAAAATGGGAATGTAGATCCAGATCTCTACAGGAAGAAAACAGACAGAACTTCCCTGTTTTTAGTATCTAGTTGCCATCACTCTCATTAGGTCAGAAACATTCCATGGGGACAATTTTTTATGCCTCTAATGGAATTGTAACAAAAATTATACCATTGACACAAGGTCAGATAGAATGGAAATATGGTTCAGACAGCGAGGTTATAGACAGGCAGATTTACCACGGCAAGAAATTGGGCAACACAACAAAGACAGGAGGCACTACTGACCCATAGAGATCAAAACCAGAGGGAATCTAGTAACAGGTTTAAATTTATTACTACCAATGCCAAGCACTTTAGTGAAGTTACACACATTTTAAGTAGGAATTGGCATACTGTTCAGGCAGATCTGGTTTTGCACAGACATACACAGGACTTAACTATGATTGTTTTTAAACATGCTGAGAACCAGGCAGATCTCTTAGGTCATTCACTGCAGCCATTACAAAAAGCGAAGCAAGCACTTTGTTGGGAAATCCTGTAATAGGTAGCTCTTCACGTGAGAACTGCAAGTGCAGTACTGCAAATGTGTTGAAAGATATAAATCTTTTACTAGTACAAAAAAGGCACCAGGGGTCAAGAGGGTGCCTACCTGCCTCCAAGCACCCTCCCCCATCCAATGATCACTGGAGCTTCCATAGTAGCAGGGCTCCCACCAGACAATGGACTTTCTTTCAGCCTACCCTCGGCCCTCTCAGCCAATTAGGAAGGCTCACCAGCAGTGGGAAACTCAGATTTCAAAAGCCCACCAAGTTTTAAACTATGAAGCAGCGGTTCCTTTCTTCACTGAGCCACAGACTGCACTGGGGACACCAGGGGTCAAAGAGCACCTCTCTGCCTCCAAGCCCTCTCCCCCAACAATTGCCAGATTTTCCACAGCAGCGGGGCTCCCACCAAACAATGGACTTTCTTTCAGCCCATCATCAAACACCCTCCATGCGAAGGACTGCAGCACTAAGGACATCAAGACAGAGTGTGCCAGGAGGGAGTCAGCCAGGGAAGGCAGTCGATGGCTGTCATACTGCCCATGGAACCTCCTCACCACTTCAGTGTCTATCTCCACTCCTCCTAGCTGCCTCCGGTAATGTCTCATATGCTCAGTTTCCTTTGAACAGTAAACCTGCCCCAAGTAGCTCCCTGCTCAGCTACAATTCTAGACCCATGTTTTTTTTTCCAAGCCCTAACTGAGTACTGGCTTTGCTGTCTATCCCATGTATGCTGGACTCTGCTTGCATTACGCCTTGTGGATATATTGGGCTTGATTCTCATAGGTTGATGTAGAGCTTACACAAGCCCTGCATTGAACCCTGCACTCCGCCTATTGCATTGGCACACCTTGTACTCAATTTTAATAGTCTGCGCACATTTGCAACACTATACCCTGTTTACGGTGGCTTGCGCTAAATATGTGGCGCAAGCCCCGTAAAAACATCTGTGAAGTTAGACCAGCAGAAACTGGTCTAAGTCATGGGATATGGTGCATTGAGGCTAGGGATTACAGAATCCCAAGTGCCGCCAGGGAATGCCAGAAGCCCCATGCGCCATGCATTCATAGCACCTAAGGCTTATGGCTTTCAAATACCTTCGAGAATCAAGCTTATTATGTTCAAAAGTACTGATGGACATGCCATGCAGCTGTGACCTAAAATCTGCCTGAGATACTAGTTATAACCAATACTCTATGTAGAACATGCTCTTTCTAAGTAGTCAATAGCATTTGCTGACTCCTACTATTCGATGTGATTTTATAATCTATTTGTGCTACTAGATATAGTTAACTCTTTATTTAGGATGTGACTGTATTCTAAGTAGTTAATAGCACTTGCTGACTCCAGCTATCCGGTTGTGTTTTAAAAACTGCTTCTGATACGGAATATTGCCAATACCCTATTTAGGGTATGCCTGCTTCCTAGGTAGTTAATAGCATTTGCTTACTCCAGCTATACATTTGTGACTTAAAACTGCTTGAGATACTAGATATAGCCAACACTCTATTTAGAGTATGCCTGTTTCCTGGGTAGTTAGCACATTTGCTTTCTCCTGCTTTCCAGTTGTGACTTAAAAACTGCTTCAGATACTAGATATAGCCAATCACCCTATTTTAGGGTATGCCTGTTTGCTAGTTACCTATACTGTTTAGGTTGTTGTAGTAGCTCAGCTACTTGCCTGTACCTGCAGAATTCTTCAGATTTATTATTACTCTGCCCAACTGTCTACCCTGCTAATTTCACCGTGACACTAGTATAGTTAATTGTTCATGCTAGAGCCTCTTCACTTGCTTCCTGACTCCCTATACTAGGCCTCCCAGTTTATCTATTGTCGAGTTGCTCTCATGGTGACAGGCATCCTACACATCCTTCTGCCCTCTGACATTAGCTAATGTTCACTGTTTAGTGTCCCCCACTGGCCATTTACTACTTGGAGACACATTCCCACTTAAGTATTCCTTTCAAGCTTAGGTTGAATGCTACATTTAGGGGAACCTCTACTATTTGTACCTCTGCTTACTTTTAAATCCACCTCCTATCTTCCCAATAATGGAGTACCTCACCCAGGTACTGTTTCCCATTGGGATACTTACCTGTCTTACTTTAATAACACACTCCATCCCACTCACCCCACCACCCTATTTCCCGCATTTGGCTGTTTGACTTCACAATCTCCAATATGCTCACTTTCAATCGGTCGGATATTAAATATTACTGACCTATTTTGATTCTTCCAGCTCTCAACAAAATACTTGAAAAACTGGTTGCCTCCCAACTGACCCAATACTTTACAAACCACAACCTTCTTTCTCCTGCTCAACATAGCTTTTGTTAGGGTCATAGAACTACCATAGCCCTCTTCTCCCTCTCCTCCTCTATCACCACTGCTATGGATAGGGGTGAATTTAAAGATGTGGTCTACATTGACCTTACAAAGGGCTTTGACATGGTTGACAGCACTTTCTTAGAAGCTAAACTATGTGCTCTGGGTGTCTCCCTCTCTGTCCTGGCCTGGTTCAATAGCTATCTGAGCAATAGGTTTCAGAGAGTTAAATCTGATCATGCCCTGTCTAATTTGACTGCCGCTAAAGTTGGAGTCCCCCAAGGCTCCACAATAGGGCCCCCTCTCTTTTCCATTTACATTACTTCTATTAGTAAAAGTCTCAACCACTGTACCCTATCCTTTATGCTGATGATGATCTAGCTTTTAAACTAGCTCTTGCAGCATCCAAAAACTAAATAATCTTCTCTCTTCTGACCTTAAATCCATACAATCCTGGCTCCACTCAAACAATCTTTTCATGAACACTGCCTAGACCAAGCAATGTTATTTGGCACCACCTCTAGGTTAAGAATGAATAACACCCCTCTTTCTGTTGAATGTTTAGATGGAATTTGCTTCACTACAGCCCCTACATTTAAATGTCTGGGCATTACGGTAGATGCCTCAACTAGACTTTTCAGTACATATCACTTCCATGTGCAAGCCAGTCAACACAAGGGTTGGACTCTCGTACAAAGTCAGTGACTGCCTGACACACACTGCCCACATTGCTATTGCCCATTGCATACTTATTCCTACCCTGACATATGGGATGGCAGTCTATAATGCTGCCTCTAAAACTACCCTTCACAGATGGTTCATAGGCTACAAGATCTGCAGATTTGATCTGGCTACAAATAGGGTTACTCACCACTGTGATCTATATGCCAGGTTAGGGTGGCTCCCCCCAAACTGCAGACACTTGTCCTGGGATGTCTAATCCACTCAGTTGTTTTTTTTTTAATTTAACATACTTTATTAAGTATACCAAACACATATTCATAAAACATGGGATACATTGACATCAGCACATATTGCATAATAAGCTGTATGCAGATTATTAACTGGAAAAGATAAACTTTCGGAGAAAATAATAACAACACTACCTTGAGAAAAATAAAATCAAAAACTACCCCTCTCCCCACTCCATGGTGCACTTTCCTATAGTGTAACACAACAGAACTAAAAAGAGGACCCAGATGATAACAGTTTTATAAAATTTATCAAGGAACGATAAGAGGCCATAGAAGAAACAAGGGGTCATCCCCTGCAGAATTGAAAATGGCTAAAGGAAAAAGGTAAGAAGGAGGAGAGGCTCGCAAACTTACCAAGACACCCTATCAAGACAAATAGAGGGTGTATAATTTCCCCAATTTTTTGTTAAAAGATGATTGACGGTGGCATACACTTGCAATTAAATGTTCAACACAGAGTGCAAATGATATTTCATGCAACCATTCCGTGTAAAAAATGGTAGCTTGATCCATCCAATGTCTAAGCACTAGCTTTTTGACTGCCATTGAGATTAGAGCCATATGAAATCTTCTCTCCCTCACAGGAATTCCGGAGTAATCTTTCAGAATACATATGATGGGGGAGAAGACGTCCTGCAGACCCAGCAGTGGGTCTAGAGCAGATTCAATTTGTTTCCACAAGGGAGATATTTTTTCACACAACCACAATATATGAAGGAGCGAGCCCTCCTCCTTGTTACACCTAGAACACATGTTGGAGGGAAGCCACTTCATTTGAGCCAATTTGATAGGAGTATAATACATATTGTTTAAAATACAGTATTGCGTAAGTCTGTATCGATCTTGAGTGAGGTATGTATATAGGCCTGTCCATATAGAGTGCCAGATAATAACTTCGTCAGGGAAAAGCGCTTGCCAGATCTGAGATCCGGCAATCGGGGGAGGTTGTGGGTATGTGAGAACCAATTTATATATGGTAGAAATGCCATGGGATTTGCAAGCGAAGATCTTGATTTGCTGGAGAAAGGCTCCAATATGGGAGGGGTTGGATTCTTTCCCAAACACATTGGTTAGTAAGTGCTTAAGCTGAAAAATTTGGAAGGCAGCCCATGGCGTTAGATCAAATTTGGTAAGAATATCCTCAGCAGACAAAATAGAGTCCTGTGAATAAAAGTCAGCCACAGTGAGATCGGGAGAGAGTGGTAACCAACACCGAGATATAGGAACACCACCTATTTTGAGATTCAAGTTGGCATAGATTGGCTGAGAAAAATCAGAGCTCGGAACTACCTTATAAAAACTGAACATTTGAGAAAGAACTCTTAATGAAATACCGATCGGGAAAGACTGCAAAGCTTTTGGTATATTTTTAAAGGACATATAAAAAAGTGAGGATGGAGCTAAATTATGCACAGCAAGAATGTCCGACTCAATATGCAACCAGATTGGGACATACTCATGATGAGTAAGGAGTTCCGATAAAGAAAACCACTTCCCACACTTATAGAGAAGACAAGCCCAGTATAATATAAAAAGTTAGGGAGGCGCAAGCCTCCTAGCTCTTTAGGTAAGGAGAGCTTAAGATAGGATCTTTGAATAGCTTTGTCCTGCCAGATAAAGGAATTAACATCAGAATGGATACCCTGAAAAAAAGACAAAGGTAACCAAACATCCAGAATGTTTAGCGGATAAAACAATCTGGGTTGGGCATTCATTTTGACAGTGTTAATTCTGCCCCATAACGAGAGGGGAAGCTTTTTCCATCTTGATAAGTCCTGCTGAATATTATACCACAAAACTTCCAGATTAAGTTTGTGGAGTAAAGATAAGTCCGAGGTAATATGAATACCCAAATATTTAATGGACCTGGGGGTTCATTTCATACCGAACTTACTGAAAGCTGAGCTATATATTAAATAATTAAGGGGGAAAATTTTGGTTTTGCTAATATTAAGTTTGTAGTTTGATAAATTCCCAAAAATATCAATAATATGCAGTGCTTCTGTTAGAGAAGAGACCAGATCTGAGAGATGTAGCAATATGTCGTCTGCATAGACTGAGAGCAAAGGGACCCTATCACCTATTGGAATACCAGAAATTAAAGGAGAAGATTTCAGCCGCCTGATCAGGGGTTCGAGATATATGTTAAAGAGAAAAGGAGAAAGGTGACATCCCTGCCGCGTACCCGAAAATAGAGGGAAGACATCAGAGAGTACACCGTTGCAGTGTATTCTAGCCAGAGGGGAGGAATATAGAGCCTGGATCCATTTAATAAAATTATTAGGAAAGCCCATGATCTATAGCATAGCCCACAAGAAATTCCAGTCCACCCTGTCAAAGGCTTTTTCTGCATCAAGAGATATCTGGGCCATAGGGATAGGGGAGGTTTTGGCCACCTGAACCAGATACGACAATTTACAAAGGTGATCAGCAGGGGTTCTGCCTGACACAAATCCAATTTGCTCTGGACTGAGAAGATGAGTCCAGACTTGTTCAATTCTACTAGCGAGTATCTTGGCTAGAATTTTAATATCACAATTTAGCAGAGAAATTGGATGATAGCTAGCTGGAGATTGGGGTGGCTTGACTCATTTAAGGAGAAGGATAATAGAGGCTTCCAGCAGGGATGGATCTTGGGTTTGCCCGGAGAGCATCTATTGATACAGATGCAACAGGCAAGGTGCAAGGTCTTTGGTGAAAACTTTATAAAAGTTTGAAGGGAATCCATCTGGACCGGGGGCCTTGTCCATTGCGAGATTATGAATAGCCGATAACACTTCTTGGAGGGAAATAGGAGCAGATAAGAGGGACTGCTGCATGAGATAGAGAGAGAGAAAGAGTAGGTAAAGATGAAACAGACAGGTATTCTAATAATTCAGCTTGAGACAGAGATGCGGGACCCTGACTATAAAGAGAGGAATAGAACTGTCTAAAAACAGAAGTTAAGTCTCTTGGGTGTGTTTTAGTAATTCCGTCAGGATCATTAATAGAGGAAATAAATCTTGATGCCTCTAGTTTCCTCAGGCGCAAGGCTAGGAGATGACTTGCCTTCTCACCTTGCTCTATATATTTTGCCTGAGTTCTTAGTATGAGAAATTCCGCTTTTCCTTGTACTAAATGAGAATACTGATTCCTTAAATTCAGTAATGATCTTAACAGATTGGGAGAGGAAGAAGAGGTGAGAGATTGCTCGAGTGTATGGATCTGACCCAGGAGTGAGATGATGGTAGCCTCTCTCTTCCATTTACGGGTAGAGGAGAGCCTAATAAACTCACCTCTCAAAAAGCATTTCAAGGCACACCATTCATGATCCGTTCTTGCGACAGAACCCTGATTATTTGCAATGAATACTTGAATCAAGTCAGAAATCTTAGTAATAACATAGTCTTCCTTTAAAAGCTGCATTTTTAAATGCCATACTGAGTCCCTTTGGAGGTTTTGGTTTAGCATGACAGTGACCTAGGCCACAGCGTGGTCCAATATAACAATTGGTTCTATGGCAGAGTCATTTACACCATGTATAAGAGAACGGCTAAGTAAAATATAGTCCAGCCGGGACCAGGTGGAGTGCACCATGGAGTGAAAAGAGAAGGCGCGGACCCTGGGATTTTGCAAACGCCATGGGTCACACAGCCCAGCGGAATCGAGGAATTCAGCAAATGCCCTCTGGACATTGGAGGGGGACTTAAGCAAGGAATTAGAATGATCTAAGTCCTGCATGGGTGGTAAGTTCCAATCTCCCCCAAGGATTAAGGGAAGTGCAGAAAACATTTGCAATTTGTTCAACAAGTCCTGAAAAAATTCAGAATTTCCCCCCACAGGCCCATACTCACTCCCAAGGACTAATTCAGTGCATTCCACTAGGCCGTGAACTAATACATATCTCCCTTGTGGATCAGTAATTATCATTTTTGGTTGAAAGGCAATCGACTTGTGAATTAGGATGGCAGTACTGCCACTGGTGGATGAGGTACCCAAAGCGAAAACTTGTCCAATCTCCAGTCTACGGAAGCCCACCGCTTCCCCGGGGAGAAGATGGGTTTCTTGGATAAAGGAGATATGGGCATGATAAGTGTTTAAGAACCTGAATTCTTTTATTCAGTTCACGAGCCCCTCTTACATTCCAGGTTATAAATTTTTTCAGGCCACTAGCCATTGAAATCTATAAAGCCCCATACATAACCAGAACCTTGTAATGAGAAAGTGCACCAATAACCCCCCCCCCCAACAAATATTCCTTGGAAACTATAAGACTGGTGTTCCTGCAAGACCCCAAAAAAAACATGAACATAAATCCGTCCAATAAAACAATTGTAAAGTGAGGGGAGACCCCATCATTAAAAGTGAAGAGAAGCAGAACACCAAGGTTGTCTGATACCCCCCATAATCCCTACCCTCTTATAACTATTTACAATTAACTCTCTACCCAACTTTAAAATCTACTGAAAAACCTCAATGCTCCTGAATGGTAGAGATCCCATATGTACCCTTTTATAACTACCCTCTATAACCATAACTAGGCATACAAAACTGAAATTAGCAGCTTTGTGCATAGAATAAACCACTAACCCTAATTTAGACATAACTCTAATCCAACCTAAAAAAACAAAGATAATCCCCATAGTGCCATAGTATATAGAGAAAGGGACGAGAGTAATTAGGGTACATCCCCCCATACACCAGTACGTGTGGTAGGCTATTCCTAAGCCAATGTCCTCTCCCTCCCACCCCCCATAAGACCTTAATCAAAAGGTACTGTAATTAGACTTGATCCAGATAGAGATACACCGTGGAATTATGAAACAGGTCACCCCTCATATGCAAAGCCGTAGTACTGTCAGCCTGCCAAGAGGGAAGCAAGGTCTGCACCAGAAACTCTGAGAGGTAATAAGGAAAAAAAAGGAGGTGTAGAACAAACAGGAATGCAGAGAAAGTTATCTGTAAGCACTGAGATAAAAAAATACAAAAGGGAGCAATAAAAAATTAAAAAGAGAATGAAAGAAGAAGACGAGAAGGAGGACAGAAGTCCTATAGAAAAATATCAAAAGGAGACAGGCTCTTTAAGCAGGGGTTAGGCTTCGCTATCACTCCAAATATAACAAGTCCAGAAATGTAGTATGGTAGAAAAGCAGCCAGAAGAGAGAGGATTAGCAGTGAGCAGAGAGGGAGATAAAAGTTGGTATTTCCAGCCTTATTTGCATAAAGCAACATAGAAATATCTCAAGGGGGAGTAGATAAGCCGAGTGACCCCTTGAATATGCAGCTGTTCCCCAGGAGAACCAGATTGGTAACGGGCCAGCACCGCACCATAAAACAACCCCTACTGGAAACAGCTAACTACACAAAAAAAGTTCCTCAGGAAAATGGTGCCTCGATGCAGCATGGAATCTTCCAGGCCTACAGGCCACTGCTCGCCTCCCACTCAGTCCGTCGCCGTCCTCTCCCTAACAGGGAGTACCTCCCCACACAAAAGGCATCCTCTGGACTGAACACAACAATGGTAAGCCAGCCAAAAAGGCATTCAAACAGTCAAAAGAACATTCTTGGTAACTTGTAAACTGGTCCACAGCATTAAGGTTTAAATAATGAAGGCAGCTTCTTGCTCAGATCAGCCTGAGCCTGGTCAGCAGAGTCGAAGGAAAGCCATACTCCATCCACCAAAACCTGCAAATGAGCTGGGTATGCCATACGAAACTTAATACTGGCTGCTATCAGCTTGCTGACTGTAGAGTGAAAGGTGGCTCTCTTCTGACGGGTTTCATAAGGCAGGTCCTGAGTAATCCTTAATCGCTTGCCCTCCTAGCATATAGCCTGTAGCTCTCTGACTTTTGCCAGGATATATTGCTTTTCCAGGTAATTAAGCAAGCGGATGATCATCTGATGAGGGGAGGCAGACTCCTCCGGTTTCGGGCATAGAAACCTGTGCACCCTTTCTATTAGATAAGTAGAGTTATGTGGGGAAGGACCCACAATCTTGGAGAGAAATTTCTGCATAAATGGAATTGCAGAGGATCCCTCAGCCCCTTCTGGTAGCCCAAAGATCGGGATGTTATTCCTCCTACTGCGCCCCGCTAGGTCTTCGGTTTTAAGTT
Organism: Neoceratodus forsteri; assembly: GCA_016271365.2. NCBI lineage: Eukaryota > Metazoa > Chordata > Ceratodontiformes > Ceratodontidae > Neoceratodus > Neoceratodus forsteri. Next base: position 308,230,924 of record CM028134.1, on the reverse strand, counting down.
GCAATTTAGTAATTTGTTGCCTGAGCTTTGTAATCTCCGGTTCAGTCTTGTCTCGCCAGGCCTCTAGAGAGTAGGTACATGCCTTGGTGTCCGCCGCTCGAGTCCTGAGATCCGCCATCTCGCTGTGAATATTTTTAAGGTCAGCAGAGATATCTTGAAGGGTCTCTTTAAAAGGTTGCAGTTCTTGTAAAAAGCGCTCTTCTGACAGTGGTACGGATGTTGACAGGACGCCCAATTGCTTAGCTGAGGAGTGCTGGAGAGGTTTCGCTTTTTTCGCCTGCTTGTCAGGCCAGACCGGGGGCATGTGTCTGGGCAAGGCCACTTTCATTTCGGCCTCCATCTTGGCATATTAAGATAGCAGAGGCACCAGAAATTTGGACAGAAAACTTTGTTGGATAGACAGAAGCAGTGATGTTGAGGCGATCCCCAGTAGTTTAAGCCAAAAAGCACTAGATTATAATAGATTTTCAGATGGGGGAGCGGGATCCGAGGGAAACAGCAGCTAGCAAGCCAAAACCATCATGTGATTGCTGTAATCCACTCAGTTGTTGACAAGCAGCCCCCCATGATCCTGTCTGCACCTCTTAGGCCTGACAATTACACTTATCCCCGTACATCCAATGTCCCAGGGTCCTTGCATGTACCTAAAACCAAGACCAATTTTGGTAAATTGTCCTTTGCCTTTGCTGCCCCCACAGTCTGGAACTCTATCCCTGCTGCTATCTGGTAATGTGGATCCTCATGCCTTTAAAAAAGCATATCGCTCTTTCATCTCCCAAGCTGCAGTATGTTCCTGCACTTAGGCCTAACAGTTTTTTCCCCCTATCTACTCTGTGTTATTCCTGTATTTACCATGTTAAAATGAAAATGTATTCTACAATTTGACTTAGTTGGTTGTGCTCTTTGCCTTCCGTACCATATGGCTTTTTCACACTGTATGTTTACCTGTTCCTGTAATCCAAGTGTTGTTAACATTTTTTCGTTTCAGTGTTGTATCGTACATTGTATTCTTACCAAACCAATTTTCACTTCCCCTATTGTAATGTTCTAACGTTGATATTCTTCCTATGTTGTACTGTCTCAAGGTCGTGACTGAAAACAGGCGACTGTTATTGCCTAGTGCACTCACCTGGTAAATAAAAAAACTAAACTAAATGAATAGAGAGTGTGAGATCAAACATCTTATAACGTGATACTGCTGGAATTGTCTATAGAGTGAAATGAACTTGTGGTGCTCACGATATTGGTAAAACTATACCACCATTTAAACAATTGCTTGGAGGGCATGTTAGGGATACAGAGGCTGAGAATGTGCAAAATAATATTGTTACCCATTCTAAGTTCACTAAAGGACTTGGTATTCACAACCAGGTGTTACATATAGTAGAATGGAAAAGGTCACATTGGGACTGAGAGGTGAAAATCTAGATGCTGCCCTATTGAAAAGGGAGGAATTTGGATGTTTACTGTTGGGGGGGGTATGGAAGCCCCAAGATTAAATGAAAGATTTGAAGTATCTACTTTTTGTGATCTTGTTAGCGCTTCCTATCTGGTTCAGCTCTGTGAAGCCTTATATTTGCATAGTTATACAAAAGCAAGGGGATTTATATGTTTATATATGCATAATATGAATATGAAAAATATTCTTATAACTTGTTTGGTTCTATATTGTAGAACCCCCCATATATTGTGCACGTGTGTGCAACTTTGTCCATGGTATCCTGAAAGCGATGGTCAAAATTGCTCAAGATCACAGAAATATTAGCATGAACAAGATTGGATCCCACAGGAATTTGAATACAGCAATATAATTAACAGACCTTGGAGGATTTTTATTTGATCAATGGACTTTTAATTTATCTTTTTGTGCTTGCAATATATTCATCTTTATTTATTTATAGTTATACACATAATGTATTTCTATCTGTGTATGGGGTCACTTTAGCTTAAATTTGGTAAAAGGAAGTGAATACGAGGCTTTAGAGAGAATGGTCTGATACGCTTTTTCATTATATAGCCATATCGTTGTTTGACCATTCTCCTCCCATCTTGTAGCTTTCTTAATTGCAGTTCTCAAATCTGATACTTTAAGCAAATGTTATGACATTTCCCCCACTTTTTGTTTTAGATTTTGTTTGGTCTCATTTACAAAATGGCTAAGCCCTAAAATGGACAGAGCTCTTAGTTTCTCTTCCTGGGTCAGTTCCTCTCTATTTTTATAGTATTCGGGAACAAGGCATGTAAGGCTTGTCTGTTTCCATTCCCATATATTTCATTTTTATCCTTTGATTTTCTATAGCTTTTAAGATATAGAAGTGGTCCAAAACTTCCAGGACTGACTCTGTGTCCTCCAGGGCTCTAATCACACTCAGATGGTTTGCTATATTTGTAAAATTCTTACGTCCCTCTAATATTGTGACTAGGAAGTTTTTGAGCACTGCATTTTAGGATTCTTCAATGTCATTTGGCAATATCCCCACCTTGACCAGTGGAAATACAAAATCCATATCAACTGTTTTTCTCAAGAATTTCTGAAAACTTTTAATTTGGTTTTCCCTTATCTTTTTCACTCTCCATTTTCTTATTTAAATGTTTTTTATGAACATACGAACATATGAAATTTATCAGCAGATAAAGGCCTAGAGGTCTATTAAGTCTGCTCGAATGTGCACCTAGCACCCCTTATTCTGCAGCTGCCCCTTCCTTCCACCTTTCTCCTTCATTGACCCTACCCCTTGTCCTGTCCCATTCCCTTTTGAAGCAGTCCACTGTTCTACTGGATACCACTTCTGCAGGTAACGCATTCCGCCCAGCCACCACCCTCTCTGTAAAAAAGTGTCTCCTCATATCCCTCCTGAACCTTCCTCCCTCCAGTCTCATATCATAGCCCCTGGTGTCCCTCCCCTCCCTTACTTTGAATAGCCCTTCTGTACCTGTCTTGTTTATTCCTTTCATGTACTTAAAGGTTTCAATCATGTCCCCCTTGTCCCTCCTCTCCTCCAACGAGTACATGTTCAACTCCCTCAGCCTCCTCTCGTATGATAAGTCCCTCAGCCCCTTGATCATCTTTGCTGCACTGCGCTGCACCTCCTCCAGTAACTTAATGTCCCTCTTCAGATACGGGTGCCAGTACTGCATTCAATACTCCAGGTGCGGTCTAACTAATGACCTATACAGTGGCAGAATCACCTCCTCCCTCCTCGAGGATATAGCCCTTGCAGTACAACCCAACATTTTGTTGGTCTTTGCAGCTGCCTTCTTACATTGTGCCAAGTTGTTCATTGACCCTGTAATGAGTACCCCCAGATCCTTCTCCTCTGTCTGGGCTAGCTGCAGTCCCCCCAGCTCGTAACTCCTCCTTGGGTTCTTCATCCCAAAATGCAGCACCTTGCACTTTTTGGCATTAAACCCCAGTTGCCAGGTGTCTGACCAGGTTTCAAGCTTTGCCAGATCATCCTGCAACCCCTGCCATCCCCTAGGTCATCCACCACAACTCCTACCTTGGTATCATCAGCAAACAGACTGATCTTGCTCTTGATGTTCAATGATATGTCTGCAATGAATATCCCAAACAACACTGGTCCCAACACCAAGCCCTGTGGAACACCGCTCATCACTACCCTTGGGTGTGAGAGCTCCCCACCCACAGCCACCCTCTGTTGCCTTCCCTGAAGCCAGTTCCCTACCCATCTCACCAGCTTTGCACCCGCCCCTGTGCCTTCTAACTTACTTCCCAACCTTCCATGTGGCACCGAGTTGAATGCCTTACTGAAGTCCAGATACAGGACATCCACTGCATGGCCCCTCTCCAGTTGCCTAGTTACCCAGTCATAGAACTCCACCAGGTTGGTTTGGCAGGTTCTGCCATGTATGAAGCCATGCTGTCTGCTGTCCTGTAGTCCTTTGGCCTCTAGGAGGGCCACCAGCCTCTCCTTCAGGATAGTCTCCATCAGCTTACCCATGATGGACGTGAGGCTCACTAGTCTGTAGTTCCCCGGTTCATCCTTCAGTCCACTCTTGTGGATTGGCACCACATGAGCCATCCTCCAGTCCTGAGGTACACACCCCGAATGTAGTGAGACATTAAATAGGTCTGCCAAAGGTCCCGCAAGGATCTCTGCCAGCTCTTTCAGTACCCTGGGGTGGATGCCATCTGGGCCTGGCGCCTTGTCCATCCTCAGTGCCTACAAATCCTCCTGAACTCAGCCCTCCATGATTTCCCCATCTGTTACCCCCTCCCCCCTGTTTCTGCCATTCTTCCCCCCTTGGGTGTCACCCTCCTCTTCTCCTTAGTAAATACCAAGCAGAAGTAATCATTTAGTGCTTCTGCCTTATCGCACCCTGCTTCCACCCAACCCCTCTCCTTCCTAATCCTTACTATGTGGTCCTTACCGCCCCTTTTCTCCCTGATGTACCCAAAGAAGTCCTTCTCCCCGTTCTTAATGTCTTGCACCAGCCTGAGTTCTGTAGATGGATTGGCTCTGCTTACTGCCCTTGTCACCTCCTTCGATTCCATCAAGTACTCCTCCCTGTCCTCCCCCCTCCCTGTTTTCTTGTACCTCCTAAAGGCAGCTCTTTTCCACCTTACCTTTCCCATGACCTCCTTGCTCAACCAGCTCAGTTTCCTAGCTCTACCCTTCTTGCTCTGGGCCTTGCAGCAGGTTTTGGTTGCCTCCACTGTCCCCAGCTTTATGAGCTCCCACCTCTGGCTAGTGTCCATACTAAATTGAATTATGGCCAGGTACCCTTTTACCACTTCCCCCATCCTCCCAAAGTCAGCCCTCCTGAAGTACAGCACTTTTGTGCCAGATTCCACTCCTTCCTTGCCCATATCCAATGTGAGCCATACTGAGTGGTGGTCACTCCCTGACAGTGGTTCCTCCACTGTAAGTTCTCTCACAAAGTCCCCATTTGCCAGCACAAGGTCAAGGGTATTCCCTAACCTGGTTGGTTCAGTGACCATTTGCAGCAGGAAGCTATCCTGGAAGGCATCCAGCAGTACCTGCTCCCTTCTGTTCCTGGTTGTTGGGGTACTCCAGTCCACTCCTGGCATGTTGAAGTCCCCCACAATCACCATACTACCCTCCTTGCAGGTCATCCTGATCTGTCCTGCTAATTCCCTGTCTAACTCCTCCATCTGAGATGGTGGCATGTACACCACTCCCATTCTGAGAATCTTATTCTTTGAATCCTGGATTTGCATCCAAAGTAACTCTGTACTACCCTCCTACCCTTCCTCCCTTACACACTTCAGTCCTTCCTTCACATATAGTGCCACACCCCCTCCTTTCCCAGTCACCCTGTCCCTACGAAATAACCTGCACCCTGGTACAGACAGGTCCCAGTCATTGTATTGTGTGGCCCATGTTTCTGTGACAGCTGCAATGTCCACCTCTCCCTCTGCCATGAGCACCTGTAACTCTGCAGTTTTCCTTCCAAGGCTCCTAGCACTAATGGTAACCATCTTCCACCCTTTCCTCCCCCTCCCATCCTGCCCTCCTTTACTAGCATTACCAACAGTACTTGCCATTTGTCCTTTGTCACTGTTATGGGGGATAAGCTCATATGATTTCCCCACCTGTGGTCTCTGCATGTCTCTTGACCAATTGCCACCCCCCGCTCCTAGTTTAAATTCCCAACTTCCTCTGTGTACTCCTCCATCCTCTGTTTCAGCACTTTCTTTCCTTCCTCACTCAAGTGTAGTCTGTCTTTGTCATAAAGACTACTGTCCTCCCAGATCCCTCCCCACCCCCAACAACCCATACCCTTTAGCACAACACCAGGTTCTTAGGCATCCATTAAATTCCTCTATTCTCAGCTTTCTTGTTGTTCTTGCCTTGGGCACTGGAAGTATCTCTGAAAAAGTTATTGATCTTTCTGCCCCCTTACATAATTGTCCTAGTTCTTCAGACCTCCTCTGGACTATATCTACTGTCTTGTCAGCCAGGTCATTCGTCCCAAGATGTATAATTAAATGAGGCTTGACCCTACCTCTTCTGGCATATTTCAGAACAGATTGTCCCACCCTTTCCGCTGTCATTCCTAGCATGGCCTCCACCCAAATGCGACTATGCCTCTCACCCTTGCTACCCCATCTGACTCCTCTTAGTATTGAGTCCCCCAGCATTAAGATTCCACCCCTCTTACTCCCTGCTTGCTTCCATTCATCTCCCTCTCTCATTTCCGGCTCCTCTTCTTCCTTCTGCACATTATTTCCCCTTTTTGCCCCTGTTGCAATTCTCCCAGCAGAACTTCGGTTTGGTCCAGGCATTTATCAGTTACTTCTCTAATGTCATAATTTCCCTCCTCCTCCTTCTTCCTCTCTAGCAGTGCAAAACTATTTTCTGAAGACCCTTCACAAATGCACTCTCCCTCTCTCTTCATAGTAACCTGTTCTCTCCTTTCCACTCCATGACTTTTGCACCTTCTTCGCCTCCCCTCACAAGTCCTTATCTCCTTCTCCTTCCATTTGTCTTTTGTCTCCTGACCTGGTTTCCCCGACAATCGTTCTTCCTGGCCTGGGCCCCTTTGTCTCTGCTTTCCTTCTTCTGACCCTCTCCTCACCACTGTTGGCTCAAATCGCCCTCCCTTATCTCCCTTCCTTCATCCCTCCAGTATTGGGCTAAACCCACCCCCAGTCTGCCTTGCCTGTCTTAGTTCCTCCTGCAGACCCTTGATCTCCTTTCTAAGTTTCTCTATGTGGTTGCACACTAAACATCCCCCCACAATCCAGGCAATTTTCAGAAAGATTGGAACACCATAGTTGTTGCAGCCTATCACCCTACCCATTGCTGTTGTTGCCCATCAGCAACCCCCCACCTTTCCAATTGAAGGATACCAAACACTCCCCCAAGTCTCACCTCTCCCCCCTCTACCAGTGCAAAGCATTCTTTTCTTAATTTCCCTTATGCCCTTTGTTGTACACGTTTAGATAGATTGAGCAACTGCTTTTTATATTCCTATCCTTCCTATCCACACCCAGAAAGAGACTTTAAGTAGCTATTGCACAACCTTCTTCAAACTCCTACTCCTCCTTTCCATAATGCAATAGAAATGCAAAGAAGTAACAATGAAAGCTCCTTGATTTGCAGTTACTTCCCTTCCATTGAGATAGCAGTCACCTCTTCACTCATTGCTGTTCCTTTCCTGGATTTCTGCTTCTGCTATGACAGGTGCATATCCTTTACCTATTTGAGGAAGTGATGTCAGAATGCCTGTTATAAAGGAAATCATGGACCAGGGGTGGGTGGGGTGAGGGGTTGGGGGGTTGGCCCAGCCCAAGTCTTCCAGAAACAATCAGGTAGCTGAGGCCCCTGGTCAGACCATTAGCACTCTTCCCCCACTATGCACTAAACTTTGCAGCTAGTTAAGCCAGCAAAAATGAATCACAATTCTACTCAAAGCCCCCCAAATAGGTTTGCTACCAAAAGAAACAGGTCTCCAATTCAAACAGCTTCACTAACAACACATCAAAATGGGCTTGAAATTAGAAGATATAGGTCTCCAATTCAAAGAAACAACCCCAATTAAATCACACCAAATAGGTTTTAAATCAGAAGAAATAGGCCTCCACACATGCAGCCTGCTACACAGTGAAACATCAAACAAATGAGCCCACTTATAGCCACCAAAACAGGTTTCAAAATTCCAACAGCCCCAAAACAATACCCTGCTAGCCCCTTAGAAGTAGTAAGAAAGAAAAGAAATAACCTTCTACCAAGTAAAATCCACAAAAAACAATGTAAAAACAACAAGAAGAAGCTACTGTACTGGAACACAGTAATGGTTTTCTTTTCTTCTGTTTTCTCTTTATTTAAATCACTTGGTTTGGACTCTATAATTAAATGTGTGCTCTCTCCCTTTCCTTTTGCATCTTTATCAGGTGTCTCCACTTTAACTATTGAGAGTTTCTCTTTCACCCCTGTACCCTGCTTGGTCTTGTTGTTCATGTATTTGTTTTTACCTTTTTTATTTTGTTTGTTGTATTTTCTTATTATAGTATTATTGTGGCCATATCTTTTCCTTTCAGTTTTTTTCATCTTCCCTGCTGCTTTTTAAGTCTTTTCCTTGATGTTCTCTTCCTCTAAATCTGTGAAATTTGCCTTTGCATTTTCTTCCATTAACTTGTTTTTGACTTTTATACCTTTTGATTTCTTTTTTATTTGTTATCTTTCCCCTTTTCCCCACAAGGTTGTGTTCAGTTTTTTCAATTCCACAATTATATTATTTTGTCTTGTGTTTTCCTCTGGAATCATTAATAATTCCAATTCTGAGTCTGGGTCTGGATCTATTTTTATCTCACTGTCACCTATACTGATTTCTTTGTTTTCCAGTAAAGCTCTCTCCTTCTCCAAGCAAAGGTCCTATTTATCCCTAACATTGTAATTTGAATACAAATACACCTCTGTTGGTCTCTAGAGATGCTAATATTTTCTCTATCAACTTCTGTTCCAACCTGATTTAGCATATCTAGTGTTTTTTTTTATTTTCAATGCATATCCCTGTGATAATATAATTTATTGTTTAATATTATTTGTTTATATAACATTATGTTTGCAGTGTAGCTGTCTCAGCATCTCTATGCTCATTGCAATGGCCACATCTTTTGTTATATTTTCAAGATTGGGAGTAAATGTGCACTCAAGACTCATTGTTTGAGTACAGCCTCAGTCCTCTAATTCTAAGTGCATGGACTGTTTACAGACTGATTCTTCTTTTCTTTTCCTTTTGCTTAGGATATTCTTGTTCCAATTCAATAGCTAACTCTTTATTTTGATGGAATCTCTTATTTAATTTCTCATATCACCTACTGTTTTATTAAGGATCTCCAAATTCTCAAAAACATCGGCAGAATCTATGTTTGCCTCCATAATTGATACTAGGCTATCAATATTGTTGATAGATTTTTCTTGCCTATTTTTATTTCTTATTCCTTCCTGATTTGTATCGTATGTGACAATTACCTGCGAACGTTTTGTTTGTTTAGTTTCTCTATTGGGACAGAGGTCATTTCTAGTTTGTTTGTATTTTCCTTTTTAAGTGCATTCCCTTTTCTTTTCATAAAAAACACTGGAGTTAAATGTTTTAAGGTTTTTGGCATGTGAAGTTTGTCTTGTCGATCTTCCTTAAAAGTATTTTCAAAATTTTTCCCACTTCTGGTTTCAACAGTCATGATGTATTTCAAGATTAGTTTAGCCAGATATGATCTTAGCACCTTATATCAACAATAAACATGTGCAGGAAATAAATACAATGTCCATAAAATTCATCAGGTATCTTTGCAATATTCCAACCTTCAATGGTTATAAAAATTTTAATATTATAGATAAAATCAGATACTATAAATTATATTAACTTAAACCAAACCAATCTTGCTTTAACTAGGTCATACCATGACTTAGTTTTAATCCACTAAATGATTATCTCCTCCAGTCTTTGGAGCCTTGGTTACGTAGTCTTGCAGCTAGGTGTACAGCATCCAATGCGTCCATTACTGCATAAAAGTTAAGCAGATTTTTTTTTTACCTGAAAGGCATATATGCACTTTATGTACTCTTTACTACATGCTGTTCTCACTGTTCTGTGTTTGGGGGCTGCTGATCCAGGACTACCAGTCCAAGCCCTTGTTCGTACAGAACATTCACCTGAACTGCACCCAGGTCTTCCTTCCTGTTCCTTGCAACAACCACTCTCTTCTTGGGTTCCCCCATTCTCTGGTTTGCACTCTTCTCTTCTCTTCTCTTCTCTTCTCTTCTCTTCTCTTCTCTTCTCTTCTCTTCTCTTCTCTTCTCTTCTCTTCTCTTCTCTGTTCTTTTCTATGCAGAGCCCAAAACCACTCTAAACAAACAAAAAAGTATAGTATTTTTTAACTTTTCTTAGTAAAAAAACATGTAAATCAAAATCAAATTACAACCTATATAAACATATTAATTGTTGTTTACTTTCTGATACCCTATGTAGTACCCTATATAATAATATGGTTTAGTGAAGTCAAAAATCTCTCTAAACACTGTAAGCTTTCAAATAAACAGGGACTGACTCCATTATTTAACTCCGAAACTCACAAAAAAAGTAAAAAAAAAGTACTAATGGCAACTTTTATACAACATGCACTAAACCATCCATAAAACATTCAATTCAGGCCTTACTTAGGAGGTACTATAGTTTATCAGCATGTTCCACAGCTAGTAGTCAAATCCAGTTCAAAACCACTGTGACTGTAAGTTCTACAAGCTACACATTTTACACCTAAGCAGGTTTTTCAGCTATGTTTTCAAGTGTCCACAATTAAAAAAAAATACTGATTCTACAGGCTGACTCTGCTGACTGAATTACTTAAGTCAGCCCCACTGCACTTTGGCTGCCTTTTTTTTTGTAGTTTTATAAGATACTTAAGGCTTGGCAGAGTAAAAAGTGGTGTTAGTGAAGCAACCGGCATGCAACCTGATACAAAATGGTGATTCCTCAGGCTGTACACTGGCACATGCACTTTCAAGTAACCCTCAGCACCAAATTCAAAAATTCAAATATATGTGTTAAATATCCTCTATTATTATGTTCTGATAAAAGTATCTATCTAAATAACTAAAATATGAACTGGGATGGGGGATAAGTAAGTTAATTAAAAGAAAATTAAATGAGTTTAAAATTTCCTTCAGTCATATAAAACTTTTCAATTTTGCCTTCATATATTACTTTCCTTTTATTTAAAAAGCAAAAATCCTCAATCAGTCTCCTTGACTTTAAATCCTTATTTAGTGTGCATGTCCTTCTCCACATCTTCAGGTATTCCAGAAAAAGAGATTAAAATGAAGAATCCTTGATGAGTACTATCACAGTTTCTCCAATGATTTTAACAGTTTTCTGTGATGTACTCCAGTGTACTCCTTTCCCTGTGACTGCTCTCTGCAGAGCTCTCTGTCCAATCCTCCCACCAGGTAGCCTCTATTGCCATTTGAGACTCCAGGCCCCTGTGGGAGAATGACAAAAACAGGCAAAGAGACACACTAAAACTAGCCAAAATAAGAAGTCTGGAAAGGGGGATTGAGTTATTTAGTTTAAGATAACAATGGCATACCTTTTCAAAATAACTTAAGTGCATTCAATCTCCACTGCTTTAGTCACTCCTCCTCAGTGGCTCAGCATAAAGTGACTCCTCTCTCCTGATCATAATAGTGACACTGGGGGGTACCCAATCCCCCAATACAGGACTCCGTTGTCTATTTTTTTCATACCTGTAAAAAGAAAACCATCCATTGATGTCTTTTGCAGCCATTAGACTCCCCCCACCCGACTCTCCCACTCAGCACCCACCACCCCACAGCTCCCTCAAGCCCTTAATTACTGATTGGGGGTTCAATGCTGTAATCCTTTCTGGACTGCAAATATGTCTTCACTCTTCAAAGCTGAATCACGAACAGAGGAAACAGATATGTGGTTCAAGGTATTTCAATGGGGTTTTGAACTTAGTGCCATAACTTGCCCATTTTTGAATATTTGTGCCCCAAATTTTCAACAGCCTTCTTTGGGACCTTACCTCATGAACAATGACACTGTCATTAGGCAGATCTGCCCCACAAGGTGATTCTGTAGTCCCTGCATGAAATCACCTTTTGGGTAGGAGTTCAAAATTTTATCTGCCCTTGTTCATGAGGTGGGGCCATAAGAAGGCTATGTTGAAAATTTGGTTTAAAAATATTAAAAAACAACAAAGTTATTAGTCTACATTGAATTTTGTAAATGCAGGCTCTTAACTTTGGTAATTTTCAATATTTTTCCCCCAGATTCACAACAAAGTCATATCTTTATAGCTCATTATGAATGTGACAGCTGTCATTTTTCAGATCCTGGCCAAAATGTTTTTTACATCCCAAAAGGTGATTTTGCAGTCCCTGAGTGAAAGTTCAGTCAGCCATAAAACATTTTCTCTGCCCTTGTTTATGAGGTGGGGTCATAATAAGGCTATGTTCTAAATTTGTTATAAAAATATTTAAAAAAAAAGTTATGAGGCTATGCTGAATTGTGCAAATGCAGTCTCATAAGTTTGGTACTGTAATATTCACATTTTTTACCCTAAGTTTTCAACATAGTAATTTCTTTACAGTGCCTCATGAATGTGACAGCTGTCATTTTTCAGCTCCTGCCTAAAATGTGTTTTTGCATCCCGAAAAACAGTTTTGCAGACCCTGCACAAAATCACCTTTAGGCCAGGAGCTGAACATTTTCTCTACCCTTCTTCATGAGGCAGGTTCATAACAAGGTTATGTTGAAAATTTGGTGTAAAAATATTAATAAACAACACATTTATGAGTCTATGTTACATTTTGCAAACACAGGCTCATAACTTTGATACTTTTCAATATGTTTACTCCAAATTCCTCATCTGCAGCCCTATTGGCTCTGGCCAGAATTTGTTATTAATAGTAATCACATCCCTGGTGGTCTAGTGGACTCCCCTCTCAATTCCTGATCTCAGTTTGTTATTAACAGTAATCATGTCCCTGGTGGTCTAGTGAACCCCCTCCTGCTTTCTCCTTTCTATTAACAATAATCATGTCCCTTGTGGTCCAGCAGCTCCCCCTCCATATCACTGATCTGCCTGTGTAAACTGACATAAAACTGTTCCTGGTGGTCTAGTTGGCTCCCCACCCCCACCCCAGGAGGCAGTGCCCCATCACCCATCTCCCCCCCATTCCATCCCTGAGCTGGCAACCAGCACAGCTCTCTGCTCTCCACCATGGCCGGACAGCAGCTGAGATGTCATTGAGCACGTACTGTACAATCAGTTGTAACAGTATGTTCTCATTGACAGCTCATTTGGTAGCTGGCCATGGTGGAGAGCAGAGGGCTGTGCTGGTTGCTGACTCAGGGATGGAACTGGGGAGCAGGGGGGTGGGGCACTGCCTGCTATGGTAGGAGGTCCACTAGACCACCAGAGAAAGTTAAATGTCAGTTTATATGGACAGATCGAGGATGGGGGGGTCCACTAGACCACCAGGGACATGATTAATGTTAATAAAATGGGGAGATCTGGGTTAGGGACAGGGTATCACAGCAGCACATGTTCCTTCCCACCAAGGGAGGGCTCTGGGAGTTATGCAAGTTCACTAACCATTCAAGAGGACACACTTCTAAGTACCCTTAGAATTTTGCCTTTTGGGGAATCTAGAGAATCCAAAATTAGGTGATATTGCAGCTTCATCTGCACAAGCCCCCTAGCACCATGCTGCAGCCCATTTTGTGCTGCAAGGGTGGTGCAAGCCCCCTTTGGTGCACGCATCCTGCATTTGATGCAGGGTGCTTTTCTGAATTGCTCCTGACACATATTATAGTGTGAGCCACACCTTGTGCCATTCCTTGTGGCACAAGCCCCTTGCATCAGGTGAGGGGAGCTTTGAGAACTGATCCCACATTCTTTATCCTAAACACAACAATATGATGACAAAATAAAGGAAAAGTGAAGTAATCATTAATGCAGACATTCAAAGCAATATCAACAACTGCTCTACTCAGAGTTTGTCTGATAAAGCTCCAATTTCAGACTGCCAGTGACTGTCTCTTGAGTATATTAACTGCTAAATAACTACTTTAAGCACCAGTTAGTGTTTCTGCACAAAGCTGAGTGACTAAGAAGTGTTCTGTTAAGGTAACCTCTTAAATTTTCATGATTGTATAGTGTTGGAAGTACAGAATATGTTTTCACAAGTGCAGGTCACATTTACATATGGCCTGGTTGTTGTTTTTTAAAATAATTATTTTTTGCCTTGCTAAGTTTTGGTAACATACCCTGTTTACCTTACCATATGTGTTCCCCAGCATGCAGCAGACAACTCAGGTGATACAGATGCCCAAACATACCCTCCAGGGTTATTAATGAAAATCACACTTGGTCACAAGGCAGAACATTTTAATGCATTTTCCCACTAGGTGGATTTGACAATGGACCCAATGTTATGGAATAAGTGGAATGTGTCCCTTACAATCCAGATATCCAGTCTAAATATCATGTCTAAGAGTGAGTGCCACAGGACCCACTGAGGAGGTATGCATCTGTAAGGGCTGGGTCACCCTCCTACATTTAGTGGTATATGATTGCATCCCATTTAGCACAGCATCCACCTTACATAGATACATAGATACATAGACAGTTTCGGCAGATAAGGGCCTATGGCCCACCCAGTCTGCCCATTGGAGTTCGTAAGTTCAGTTTATGTTTTCCTAGAACTATGTTGCCCCTTACCCCTGACCTCCAGAATTCCTTTATGTATATCCCATGCATTCCTAAATCCTGTGATTGTTTCAGCCCCCCCTTATCCCATGAGCACCCATTCTGTACCAGTAACACTTAATTTGCCACATTGGGTCAAGGGCAATGGAGCTGGGGCACCTTAACCATACTCTGGGCACTAGTAACATGAGAACTCACACAAATTGCAGTGTATGTCAAGCATGGTGTATTTGATGTCCAAAATAAAAAGCCGCCACAAGAAACCCTGTTACTTCAGGTAGACAGTTACAGAGCCAAAATAAAGCTGCCACACACAGTGAAGACAATGCCAGACTGATGCAATGTGCTATTGCTTTTTATTTAAGTGCTCATGCCAGAGATAACAACTTACTCAGACATGCCACTAACTCAACATTTCACACATGTGTGTTCTGTCAAGTGTATAGGCTCCATCTATTAGTGGTCTGGTAAATGGTTCCAGTTTTCTTCTGTTTGTAAAATACTCTAGTGTTTACAAAGTACTTTCTCCACCTCACCAGACTGGATGCTACACTTTAGGTTGCACCAAAGTTAGGATGTGGTTCACCATCACGTTGTCTCTCAGTAGGCTGCAATAAGAATGCCCCATTGCCTGACACTGTTGTGGCTTAATATGTGTGTACATGTCTCTTTAAGAAAATGCTGTATTTAAGAGGCAGTAGATGGAGCCCACATTCTTCAAGAAGCACACATGCACAAAACATTAAATCAGTGGCACATCTTGGCTATTTGTTATCTCTGTAGGGAACGGTTATATAAAACTCAATAGCACATTGCTTCTGTCTGACAGCATCTTTCCTCTGTACACTGGTTTTATGTTGGCTCCATGGTGTGTTTTAATTAGCTGTCTAGATGGCACACAGCTCTCTGGGCATTTCCCTGACCACGTTCCTTTATGATATTCCATGGCTTGCACTCTAGTCCATTTCTTCATGGGCTATGCCTTACATGATTAATCCATCAAATTGCTCTCTGGGCTTCTGCATAAGCCCCTCCTCTAGTACGGCAACCCTACAACTGCTATTTATTCAACACTGGTCTGGTGGTCTCCAGTGCAGCAGTGGACCCTTTTGCTCACCCCACTCCCATAATTGTTATCAGGTTCTCAACTGAAACTAAAGTGGCGCATTTACATATTGATTTTTAGTAATGGGCATCTTTCAACCCAACATATCCCTAGCCTCCCTTTTGGGGTCAATTGAGCCTTGGCACTCCCAAGATTGTTTGTGACATGGCACTTTCCCTGGCAGGGTGAGAACTGCCCTGAGGCAAGCTGTGCTAGAACTTGTTTCTAAATGGCCAAAAGGACAATAAATATGAAAGTGTTTCAGCCAATGATATCAAACCTAAGTGCACAAGGCATAGTTGGAAGGGCTGTGTGCCTCTCTTCTGACATCACACTGCTAGCCCTTGTGGCCTAAAGAACAAACCCAAATGTCTGGGCCAATTCCCAGGAACTTACTGACTCCAACTCTAGCCAAGCCCCCTCCTACCTGTTGCCCATTCCTTCGGCTACCTGCCAGGGGGTTCTATTCGAACTGCCTAGGACTTTTCACACATAAAGAGTATTTTGGTTATCAAGGTGAACTTACAGTTTACTCCAAACACTGATTGACTTCTCTATTTCCCCCTACTGCTGGTGGGGATAAACCCCCAAAGGCTCTGATGACCTTACTTGAGGGGTGGTCCACCAGTCTCCCAATGTGCCATTTGGGTGCTGAAGGTCGCCACTTCTTTTGAAGTGGATCCCTGGGCCTCCAACCCTCTTTAGCTGCTCCCAATGTTCTTCTTCCCTGGCAAGCAGGCATGAGGGAACAAATGCCGATGTAACCCCCAGGTGGTGCTATCCCAGGGGCTATTACCCCTGCCTGACTGACTACTGACAGGTTGAGGGGCCTAGGTCCAATGGCGGGTGCCTCTACCCAGAGGTCAGGGTTGATACTGTCTTTCTGACTTGGTCACAGTCCTCTGGGACACTGCAACCCCCCTTTCTTCCCACTAGTGGCCCACACAATATGTCCAGGATATCTTCACAATGTACACTTACCCCAAGGACTGGTTCGGTCAGCTTGACTCTGGGGACACCCTGTAAAGCAAGAGGATGTAATACAATAGCTGCTGTACAATACTTTAACACAAACACATGCCTTAGTCAGTGTAACTTTGCTGAAACAACCAGATCTGATTTATTTAGGGGATGGCAACAAGGACAGGGGAAATCAGGTTAATTAGTGCAATCACATTAATATTCACAGTACTGTGTACAATTTCAGAGTCCCTAAATGTCACTTTCACTGGATACCCAGGATGGGGGGGGGGGCTAGCCAAGATCGGTGCAGCTGGTTGGGGCCCTGAGATGGAAAACACTTGCACAATACCCAATTTGTAATCCGGAGCCGGTTGGCTCAGCTCATGTAGCAAGAAAGAAAATCAGATGAAACACTTGTAATTTAACGATACAGATGGCAGGGAGCTACCTTGATTTTTACTCACTAACTGTTGGCTGGACGCTGTCCCCGAAAGCGGCATGGATTTCTGGACACCCTTCTCAAAGCAGGGGAATAGGGTTCTGTAATCAGGACACACCCACCACACATTTAGATGTAAAAGAAGTTACCATACCAGGCAGCTGCTCTCAGGTCCAGATCGCACTTACTGCCAGCTTGGGAGTTCGCGATGCAGCTTCACTCTCCTGACAGACTGAGCGTGATGAAGCAGTTTCTCTAGTCCTCTACAGGGTAAGCCTGGTTCTTGGCTATACAGCCTCCCTTCTCCTCCGTCACAGCAGATTCAGTCTGAATCCCCACGGAAAATGCGCCACCCAAACTTCAGCCTCCACACGCACTTCCCACATGAAACCTCTGCAATGCAGAAGCCCAGAGCTCCTTCCCCAGTCACTGCCACAACAGATCTGCTTTCTCAGCCACCAGGCAGGGAATTACAGTCGGGCACCACCCGGTCCAATTGGTGAGCTTCAGTTGCCAGTCACTCAAAAACTTCCCCCATTGGTGCGAAAAGACGCCACAGTCCAGAAATTCACTTCCCAGAATTACTGGCTATATCCCCCATGGCCAGCCAGCTCCTGAGAGAGTCCTGATCCTGGTTGGTCGATCAATATCCATTTTAGGTGCCCCTCCCTCCTGATTGGATCTAGTCTGCAGTTCAGATCCAAAATGGAGGGGAAAAGCACACAGAGTCCCAGCTGCAAGAAAGGCAGGTTAGACAAATTACATTTCCCTTACCACTCTAACAGATCGCTAGCAAACAGTTACATCCTTGAATAGTGCTCACTCTGCCCACTTAGCGACGGCAGAAATGGAGCACTTTGTCAGCAGCTCGAGCGGGACTCGGGCAAGGAACCTCACAGTCCTTCCAGGTTCCAGTCCTGCTGGTAAGCAGACAGCTCTTAAAGAGACAGTACCAGAGGCTCTAAAAGCACTCACAAATAGGTGGCTTAAATGCCAAACACCATCCAGACTGGGGCCTTTAGGCAAGCTATTAGGAGACTTTTGGGAACCCCCATTTGCAGGGGGTTACACCACACAATTGCAGGGACACTGCCACCATCCCTGGGACTGCAGGCTCCCCTCAGCCCAGTCATAGCTAGAGAGGCTGGACTGCCTCTCTCTCTTTCTCTCTGTCTCTCTCTCTCTCTCTCTCTCTCTTTCTCTCTCCCTCCATCCCTCTCTCTCTCTCCCCAGGAGAGAGCATTCCAGTTTCCCACTCTTAGCTAAGTCAGGCCATTCACAGCATTGACATCCAAAAATCCTGTCTCCAGTCAATCCCCCCCCCCCCAGATAATAGCTGTCATTGTCTGGCTTAACCCTTCGAATGTTGTCTGGTAACCTGTTTCTACCCAGCAAAGGACAGATGCTGGTTACACATGAACCAACAAATATTCAGCACAGAGCAACTAATCAGTTGTGGGAGTGGTAGACTCACAAAAGGGGATAGATTAAAGAAACCAGAAGCTAAGTAATACACCACTCATCCATAAAACAAGAAACAGAGCAGCGACAACCAAGCAACTAAGTATGTGCAAAATGTTATGGGGCAACCAGAATTGGGAAAAACAATTGACAAGTAAGGGGAATAATTGGGCTTGGTCAGCTCAAACTATAATAAATGCTCAAATTAGGCACAAAGTAGTGTGTTCCTAGTGTGCCCCTTAATTTTGGGAACGTGACAATAAATTGGGGGGGGGAACAGATGAAGAAAGATTTAAACCTTTAAGTGAATAAAATGATATGGGCTGAACTGCCATGCTGTTTTTCTTACAAGTCCCTCATATGTCTTCAAATGGTACAGATTAGAGAGCATGAACCCCTCCTAGTCAACTGGCAAATATTTCCTCTTGAACCCTCTCTTTGACCCTAGTCTGGCTAGAGCTCCTGCATGAGGATTCATCCGTAACTGAATGACTCTTTGTCCTCTGCTTACGGGCCAGTACCTTCAAACATCAGCCCACCTGATTAGAGCTGCTGGATGGGGCAAGGATGCCTGCTGTTGAGAAAGCCAGTAGGGGGTAACTTCCTATGAGGCAAATGGCTAGCTAGACAGTTAACCCAAGAGATGATTCAGACAAACCCAGAGAACCCTACTGAATTGCAGAGGAGGAGATGAATGAGAGATTCATTTTTATTTCTTCACATAGATGCATTACATTCCCTTAGTTTGCAATGTTTTTTATTTGTTCTTTTCATGCACTCAAGTATTTACCACTGGAACAGTCAGTAGATAAAACAAAAGCTTAATGAATGTATTCATAAACCTTACAAAGCACTGCACAGCTTCTAAATAAACTGCTTGAAACACTGCTACTAATCTCTAGCATAAATGAATACCAGTTATTAGCCTTACTAATAATATCACTGCAGACAGTGTGGCAGAGTAAACTAACAGTGTCCAAGGGTAGCTCAATTGCTACAATTTTGTGTGTGGTTGGCTGCATGTGGATGTGTAGCTGGAGGCAACAGACAGCAACACATGTTCACTGAACTGCCAGCTGGAAATTAGACTATACCTACACCTTGACCTGTCATTTCCATATCGTCTGAAGGGATGTGTGACTGAGTTCACTTAGTTTGCAGTAAATTGTGTATAGTCTATTAATAAGCTTGTTTGCTTTAATAACAAGTATCAAAGAAGAATACAGCAACAATGTTAAGAAAACTGCATTATTTAAAAGGACACCCCTTTAGGCCTCAAATTATCCCTGGATTAAAAATACATGTTATAATTGTTCTCATTCTGCACAGATTGCTGATGTAGCTGGTAGTTTGATTCTGATTCCTTCTTTCTCTTTAAAAGTAAAAAACAGACTGCCCACCCCACTGGCATTAGCACACAAAAACATGTTTGTTCACATTATTTGATCAACTTCCACTGCATCTTTTCTGGGCTTGAACATCTTAACACAGTCTAGCCTCTCAAGATGCTGTGGAAGAAAAGGAGACTACTGCATCACGAGTGGCTGCACCATTTGGAAGTGTTCCTAATGTTCAGGAAGTATGCAATAAGAGTAGATCAAGGATTTGAAGCTAAACAAGGTTGAGTATAATTGTGCCATCCCCATGCATTTCAGTTCTATTAAGAAAGGTGGCAGGTCAATGAATCAGCAATTTCAGGGAGTTTTAGAGAATTTAAGCAATCATAAAATGTGGCATTTTAACTATTAATAATATGTTGCAAAAAGGATTGACAGTGTTCCTTTATGCATGTAGAAAAACACTGGCTAGCTATTCAGACACATCTAGGGGCAGTTAAGTCCTTTCAAAAACTATTCCTTCATTAATACAACAATGTAGTGCTCATTTTGCAAAACTGCAAACTGAAAGTACATAGAAAGACTAGTCTACATGCCAAAGGCAAATACATCTGACATTTTGTGCTGCTACTTAGCACTTGATGCAAAAAAACAGCATGAAATGTCAGAGGCTTGATTCTCAAAGTGCTTGGCATGGCCCTGGATCTAAATCCTCATGCACTGCTCGCTGGTGTGGGGAAGTTACTTAGTTAGGCTGTTTATTGTTTCTTGTGTTAAGGCATTACAATCACAGCAGAACATTGTAAGAAACGGAATAAATAAAATCAAATAAGGAGAACGTAAAACAGAGTGAGACATAATTTTTCAATAAAGTCATCAATTACTTAAATATAGTTAATTAACAATCTGATGATGTGCAAAATACCATAGTAAAATTACCATACATTTTCAATTTCAGTGACAGTTTAACAATGTATTTTCATCACATGTAACATTTGAATCCTGCATTACATTAACAAACACCTCCTATATATATAACTAGTCTTTTAATAATCCCTGAGTAAGCAGAGTTAAAAGGAAAAGCGGCCAATTCATTCAGTGCTAGATATATTTTTTTTATGTACAAACCCAGGCAAACAGATATTATGTTATTAAACCATGGGCATACACACATAGTAAAATAGAAACATAGAACATAGAATTCGTTTGCAGAAAAGCAATGCTTGACCCACCAAGTCTGCCCAGATGGCCCCTGCCTAGCCTTTCTCCATAGACTTTAACTGGTCTTCAGTGACGCTCCTTCCTCCCTGCCTATTTAATATAATAAAAGGGATACAGAGTTTTTTGCATCCTTCTTGGCCAAGAAGTACCAGTTGCTATGGTTAAGAGGTACCAGTTGCCATGTGCTTATCAGCACATATTGAGCCAACTGGTATTTCTTATGCCAACCAAGACACAGCTCAGCTAGAGACCAATGTCTGCCAGAATGTTCTGGAAAAAAAAATTCTGGCAGCCATGTTATTAAAGGGAAAAAAAACTAAACACCTACTACATGCCCTAATCCGTGAAGTAAGATATGTAAAATCTTAATAAATAGTCACTCCTACCCACACCTCAGATACACATGAAACATGTTAATGAAACAATTTAGCACAACAGGTAACCTTTCTTCAAAGATTTTCTTCCATTTTTTGTTTGCAGACCTGCACTCCTGAGTTGCTGGATTCTCCACAGATAGTGACATTCAATCCCATCTATCACCTAAACCCTACCCACTGAACCGCCCTCCTGCCAAGTTGCTCTCCCTGCCAAGTCACCCAGCCTCCTCTTCCCCCAAAACTCCATACTGAAGCCACCAGATAACACTTTCTGTCATACTTGGCAGATGCTACATAGACATTAAATAGAACTTTTTTTTATGTATTCTGCCCCTTCAGATGCTAGCGTCCCAATCTAGCAAGCGCTGAGATAAGGGAAACCAGAAGTCACTTATGCAAGTTGCAGAAAGCTCCTAGTTCACAGAGCTCAGTCTAGTGTTTTTTAAATACTTTCTTGTAATTGTAAATAGAAAGAAGACAATATCCCGGTATAAATGGCACATACTGTACCACATCTGCATGGACAGCAGCACCAGTACCTGTTTCCAGGATCCCCACTGCACCTCCAGCCCTTCCTTTTCCATAATCTTGATTTCCTCCCTTATATATAGTACAATCTCACCTCCTATTTTCCCTTCCCTGTATTTCCTGTTGGCTATATCCCAGTTGTGGCTGTCAGTTCACCATGACTCCATTATGGCCACCAAATACAGTCTAGCCTCCACCATGATGGAATCCAGGTCCAGAATTTTATTTCCCATACTCCTTGAATTGACGCACATGACTCTCCTTACCTTACTCCCTCCCTAGCTGCTTCCATGCTCCCTGCTTCCCCCTCCTGCCTGTGCTGTTCCTTGATGCTCCTCCTGACCCAGCTCTTTCCTTGTTACCTTCTCCATTACCTGTCTCCTTTATGCCTTTCTTTTGCTTAGCTGATTTATACCCCCTTGTCCTGTGCTGTGGCCCATTCCTGTCTTCTCGCACCCCTGTCATGGGGCTTTACTCCCCTCAAGCCCATCCTCCCTGCTACTTCATCTTGGGGGGACAATTGTTGCCTCCTTTGGTTCCAGAGCTTCCTCCTGGCTGATTTAAATGGTCATCCAAGTAGCATTTAAACCTCCTACTAAGGACTGTGTTCCACTTACTGAATAGATACAGGCCATCTCATAGAGGCCCATACCTTCCCAGGTTGACCCCCAGTCCCCAGTGTGGCCAAAGCCCTTCTCCAAGTACCATGCCTTCAACCAATTGTTAAAAGCCCTAGTGCAGACAGCCCTTTCCTTTCCCCCAGCCATATGCATATAACACCTTGGCAAAAGTCACTTTGTGTGAAACCTGCTTAAGGCTCCTTCCCAGCTCCCTGAAATTTTTCCTGCACAACCCCTACCTTACCCTGTTTCTTGGCAGATAATTTGTCCCCAGGTGGACAATGACATCTTGCTCCCTCCAGTCTCCTGCTGCCCTAGCGATGCTCTGGATCCCCCTCTCCATCCCTCCAAGCTGATCTACCACTCAGACACTTCACCTCACTTTCTCTTCCTCCCCCCACTCCTAAGTTGATCCCCCTAACAATAGAATCTCCCCCAGCAGCTTCTTCCCCCTTGGCTGTGGAACTCTTCCTCCCTTCTTTGGACCTGCTCTCCTGAGGACCCCAACTTCCTCCTTTCTCACTACTACAAGTGCCTCTTCCTGGCTGCCCCATCCCACCACAAAGGCAAAAGTATTTTGCAGTGGTACAGGATTGGGGTTGTGGACCCTTCCTACCACCCCACCCTGCTGGAGCCCATCAAGATCTAACTTCTCTATCTATATCTAGGCATCCTCTGAGGAGTGGGAACAGACTTGTTAGACCTAGGTGGGCAGAAGTTTCTCTACTCCTTGCCAGTTTGGCCCAGAATCCAGCAATCTCCTGTCCTAAACCCAGAGAAGTGAGTATAGCAAGTATATGTGATCTTCAGTCCTGAATTACATGGAAAAAGGATCCCATTTTCAAAGACATCACTTACAGAAATGGCCAGATGTCCTGCCTGGGTCAAAGGGCAGGGCAATAGTGGATGCCAGCAATGGCCAACACACAGGACAGTATGAAGGGTGTGAATGTGTGACCAATGCAGACAATGCTGGATGGACAGCCATGTCTTGTTGATAGATTTACCCCATCATACCATGACCATAGATGCCATGTGGGTAATATCCATACTCTGGGCCATAGGCAGTGGAGCCCCACCCCAGCTCGGCAGACTGGACTGCACTAGTGCGCACAATGTAACACGGTGTCCCATGTAACACAGTAGATGGGGAAACTGTTACCTTTAGCATACAGCAGTGCTGCATTTAGCAGTCAGGTGTGCATGCATGTAGCCAGTAACCATAGCACCACACCAACTACCTGCTGTAGTTGTATTTATGCCCCAGCAGAACACAGCAGCACATACACTGTTGCATCTGGTACTCTAGTGAAATGTAGCCATACCATGATTGCCACCACAGCAGAGTTCAATGTTCATGTGCGTAGCACATATACAGTAAGGGCAGCAACATTGCACATATATGTACACTATCACTGTGGCAGCATACATACAACAATACATGCACAACATACTCACTGAAATCTGTGCAGGCCAGCCATGCATCCACCCACTCGTTGGGGTGCTGCTGGCTGCCTACCCCCTCCTGCCCCTGGTATAAGACATGTCCTGCTGCCCATCCTCCCTAACTATCTAGTGTCTCTCTCTTGGCCAGTTAAGAAACACAGAAAGTAATGGCAGAAAGAGACCAAAAGTTCATCTAGTCTGCTCAAGAGTTTCTGAGATCAATTGCTGATCTCTGGATCTAGTCCCCCACCTGGCTTTTGACTGTTCCAGACCCCTTGGTTACTATTTGATCCCTTGTCCTATCCCACTCCCTTTTCAATACTACCACAGTCAGTGCACCTACCACCTTGGCTGGCAGGTTATTCCATGGTTCAATGTGTGGTACATAGCATAGTGTTTGTATATACTTATGAACTTGAATGTTATGGACTTGAGATTATGTATTCAGAATTAGTTTTTTCTCTATTCCCACCCTTGGTAGGCACACTGGGTAGGTGAAGGAATAGAAGCCCAGCATCAAGGGTGAGATAAGAGTGCCAGAGAGGAGGAGGGGGCCAGGACAATAGCGGCCATTTTTGAAATGCTCAAAGCTGAGCAGCCGAAGTGCCTAGGTTTAAGCAGGGGATATGGGAGGAGCTATTTCCCTCCATTGAACCTCAGGCTTTTAGCCCTCCCATTCAATGTGTGGTACATAGCATAGTGCTTGTGTATACTTATGAACTTGAATGTTATGAACTTGAGATTATGAACTTAGAATTGGGCTTTTCTCTATTCCTACCCTCAGTAGGAACACTGGGTAGGTGTAGGTATAGAGGCCCAAAAAGATTGTTAACAGTTTGATTACCTCCTCCAAATCCAGAGGGTGTGACCAATAGCATGCATGAGAGGAAAAAACCCATGTGGGGAAAACCTCTGAGGACCCATGGCTACTGACCTGCCCATCCTGTGGGCAAACTATGAGGAGATAATACTAAAATGTGGACAGAGGTTTGTTTCTGATTATGTCCAAGAGTTTTATCCTTCAAGTCTTGCTGGTCAATGAGTTGTGTCCTCCTAATCTTGACGGTGAGCAGGAAGGTCAATTCTGAAAGATGGAGGATTATGGAAGGTGATGGAGAGTCTGATTCAGATAGATGTCCAGATGAAGAAAGATAGTGAACGATGTCCAGGATTTCTGTTGTGGTATTCAAGTACTGGAAGCTTGACACAAGGATGGATCCAGGGAGTGAAGACAAAGGATTGTTGACCACTAGATGGTGATCCACTTGAAAGTCCCAAAAGGAATACAGAAGGAGGAAGTCCAGGAGGCAATCCAGAGCCAGGCTGAAGGCAAGGAAACCAAGCTGAAGACAGTGGAGGGTCCAGCAGATATGGGACCCAAGCAATTAGACAAAGGATGGAAGGAAGGGACTGATACAAGGAACGAACTCCCATCACCGGCGGGTGGAAGGTTGGCCTCCATGCAATGCTGCCTAGACAGAGTCAGAGATGGAGCTGCTAGCAGAATGGAATGAATTGAAATGAGTAGAGAACGAAGTCAGAGACAGAGACTCCTATCCCCGGTGGCACGGGAAGCACACCTTCGCTTGATGCCCCAGAGACAGCTCTAGGGAAAGAGACTGTCAGGTCAGTATGAGCATGCAAAAAGACCTCCACGTAGGTCAGTGAGGAGGGTCCCTCATGAAGGACCAGAGATGGTGTCACTCAAGATCTCCCTGTAGGTCAAGGTGGAGAAGAAATACCAAGATGCCAGGACAGCCAATGTAGAAGGACAGGAACAGCAGATAGAGAAGCAGAAGCATCTGAAGAAGCCAACTCAGAATCAGATGAAGAGTCACATGATGGTGTATATGCTATAGCATGGTGGAATGGAATAGAACAGGAGCCCATCAAAGGCAGTCCAACAAGATAAGTAGCAGCAATGTAAAAATCCAGTGAATGGCATGTCATGAAGCAATGGAATAGGAACCCCCATGCAGGCAGAGCAAGGAAGTGTGAGTGAGGTGATCTCCACATAGGTCATCGCAGATGGTCAATTCAAGAGGACCTGAGATGGAATGGAATGAAACATCCAGGTAGGTCTGAGATAGGCTCAGATAGCTAGAACCATACGTAGCCATGGAGGAGGTGGCAAAGGGACGCAACCCCACGTAGGTCATCCAAAGGCAAATCAGCCTCCGTGCAGGTATAGTGAAGGCTGAGTGAGCATCGCAGAATGATGAAGCATGTATGAAGAGAGTCAGCAGTGAGGTTTAGTCCTGAAGGGCCCAGATGAAATGGAACTAGCCATTCATCTGAGTCCCTTGAAACAGAAGCGTGCAGGCAATACAGTAAGATATTGCAGGACAGGTCCTCCACCCAAAAGAGGGTGTCAAACTAAGAAGACTGAGACACCAGAGCAGTCGTACTGCATATCCAGTCCCCAACAAGTGCCAAACTAGAAATGGTGGGACTCCCACGCAGGTCTGCCATAGGAAAGAATCAGGAAGAGTCGTGATGACAGTCTAGGCCCCCACCTGGAAATGGTGAGACCCCCACACAGACAGGAAACAATCAGAAATGTTAGTTCCAGGAAGTTAGGCCCCCAGGGAGATCAAGATGGACCAGCAAGACCCCCACGTAGGTCCAACTGAGGAAAGAAGTCAAAATGATCAAGTTGTGAGCTAGGTCTACATGTGGGCTAGCTGGAAATGACGTAGGTCTGACACAGGAAAGAATCGAGAATGTTCTTGCAGTGAAGCAAGGCCCATATGTGGGCCAAGCTGAAACCAGCAGGACCCCCATGTAGTTGCAGTAGGTGACAAAGATATCCAGCTAGCAGGTGTAGACTGGGAGAAGCAACTTCTGTATCCTGAGGCAGTACTGTTGTCACAGAACAGAACCTGCAAATGTACAATGGAGACCCACCAAAGTTAGGAAGTATGCATGCTTCAGAAAGGCAGCATAGAAAAGAATATATGACTCATGGCAGGGCAGAGGATGATGCCTGGGCAATACCCAGGAGGAGGTTGCACTATGAATACCGTAGTAGCCACAGACATTGGCAGGTATTTCCAGATATTTCGCAAAATTTCTGAAGAGTTTCTCTCTGCTAACCCTACTGTGGAAATGCAGAAAGCAGGAGATATTTCTGGAAATATCACAGACATTTCAGGAAATAGCTGGCAGTGTCTGTGGCTGCTACTGTAAGAGTGGATTGTATTGTAAAACATCACAAAAATGTTAACTACTGCTGATCCACTGTCTAGTCAAACCTGGGTTTGTGTAGAGGCATTTCAGACCCTACATTAATAACAATAATAAGGTTACCAAATCACATGGTCGAATTTGCAGGCAGTAGCAGCCTGGAAAATCCCAGAGCTAACCTTATCCATTATAGGCAGCATACCTCTCAAGTGTCCCTGTGTACGAGGGACGTCCCTCAAATTACCCCACAAAACTGCTCTGTCCCTTGTCTGTTCCTTGAGGAAATGGTGATGTCCACACAGAGAATGTGCAGTTACTTCAGATGTTAAAGCAGAAATTCACAATAGTCTAAGATGGGAAATCAAAGTAAACTTTAAAGAGGTAAACACAAAGATATCTATAGCATTTTGAGCTAGTATCTCAATGTTTGAAGCTGAGTACCACAGAATAAGGAGCAGTGTCCCTCATTGCCCCTCATTCTGAATGTTCACATCCCTCAGTGCAATGAAGAATGGTTGAGAGGTACGATAGGCAGTGGATCATTCATCACAGGGAAGGCAGAGATGAAATGGGGCACTGGCATTGAGGAAATTAGGTGTAAAGCATGGAAGTGCTGAATAAAGAACACCGATTACACAGGCAAAGAAGGGCGCCGAAATGGCAGATTGCATCCCAGACACTTAGGTGAGGTAGATGAAGTCCTGGGTAATGCATCAGCTGCTGCAGACATTGTACCAGCAGCTGCTCCAGCTCACTGAGGAGCAGCCCCGAGCACCAGTGCAGAACTGTGGTAAGTTGGGTGCCGGCCGGTGATGTCACACCAAGGAAGAGCACCATGGAATGATGCATGGCTGGCAAGGAAGAAAGCCAAGAAACAAAGGGCAACAAAAGGAGACATAGAGAAGAAAAATGGATGAAGAATATGGGGAACACCAGAAGGAAGGAAGGAAGGAGGAGGGAAGGGCAAAATGTGAAGAAAGCAGCAATGGGTGGGGGGATACAAAATGCCTGAGATACAGAGGGATGGGAAAGAGGGGGAACAACATGCAAGGAGAGAGAGAGAGAGAGAGAGAGGAATCCACAGAAATGAGGAATGGAGGTAAGGGGGGGAAACAACAAGAAAGAGCCAAGCCTCACCAGCCATGCTGCCGCAGGAGTCAGCCTCCAGTTTGAAACACTCAAAACTGAGCAGCAGAAGTGCTGAGATTTAAGTAGAGGATGTGGGAGGAGCTATTTCCTCCCCACTGAACCTCAGACTTTTAGCCCTTCCAGTTCATGACTCTTACCATAAAATAATGCTTCCACAGATCCCTCCTGAACCTACCTCCCTATAGCTTCCACTCATGCCCTTTGCTTGTTGAGCCATCTACCCTATTGAATAATTCTGAGAGGGGAAATTGATTGATGCCTCTCAAGAATTTGTATGTCTCGATCATATCCCCCCCCCCCCAGTCTCCAATGGGTAAATGTTTAGTGTTCTCTGGCGTGGTCCCCTCAGCCAAACCTACTGGTTCTTGAACCTATAGAATGTGTAAATGGATAGCTGTAAGCAGAATGTAGGGCAGCACATGATTGATTGAGTGATTGATTGCAAACGTTTTACCAGGAAACACATACTGAGCAGATAACAGTTCATTTCCAGATGCATCCTGGAAGGGGTAAGAGATGTGGAAGGCAGAAGAAAAGGAGAAAATATAGATAGTACAATAACAGATATACAAAAAACTTTATTCTGTACAAGCAATGCAGTACATCAAAAAAGAGTATAATATTAAACAGTGCAGGGTAAACAGTAACAAGGTGTGGGTGGTAGATATAGTCATAAAGAAATTACTCCAACTGGGCATAACAGGGTGAGGAGCAAAATATGGCTAGGGTGGTAAGTGTAGGGGGTGGGGAACATTAAGGTAAGGTGTCAAGGACAGCTGCAGGAGTGAGTCGAGATGTCATGCAGAAGAGACTTACAGCAGTACTGCAAGAAAACTGGGCAGAAAATTTGAACCTACCATACATTTTTCACTATAGAAGATTGGCATCTTCCAGTTTTATTTAGTGGTAAAATGTTCTAGTTTCACCAAAATCTAAGTATTTTGTAAATGCTTAAATTTTGTTTTTTTTCTCGAGAAAAAAGATGGCTGCCACATTTGACTTACAAATAGGATTGTAGAGCTGGCAAGGGCCAGGACTGAAAAAATACAAAACCTCATGATGCTTTAGTGCACAGTATAGGAGGTACCTAAAAAGGTTGATTTAACAGGTATGCTAATATCTTCATTAACTGGAGGAAGAAATTAAAAAAAAATTAGTTTTTTTGGGAAAACTTTATTTTTTGCACTGCTGCTTTACAGAGGAAGAGGCAAAGTGGATGGACAGAGGAAGAGAAGACCAGAAAGCAGTCTGACCAGCAGTAGATTTCCTGGGTGAAATAGAAAGGGAATGGAACATGCACAGTATACATGCACATGCACAGTAGAATAGCACACAAGCACACTGTAGTGCACAGTGACGCCCACATGTGATGGTGTCGATGTGGCTCATATCTGTAAAATGGCAATATGTGACTGACAGTAGTCACATGTGAGGCCATGATCCATGTATGGTGCCTGTCATATCTGATCTATGGATGCAATTCTCTGGAGCGGGTTTCATGCGAAACAGCGTACCCACCCAGGCGGCTCTGGCGATCGCAGAGGCTAGCGCCATCCAGAATTCACTATCACTGGCCAACTCTCCACAACCCTACACCCCCAATGTGCAGGTTCGCAGGGGTGGGCAGGTATGGCGCTATGGACCCTGAGAGGCTTCCTACGGGATGCCCATCCTGGGTCCCTGAGAGGATTCCTTGTGCCACAGGAGGAGGGGTATGCAGGTAGGTGCAGATCCAACTGTTGGGCACAGCAGGGCACATGCCCGACCAACTGTACCCGGCCCACCCTGTCAGCCCAGTTGGATGTGGCTCCATTGGGGGGTGACCCCCTGGTCCTACCATGGATGGTGGCTGCCATCCATGGGGGGCACACAACAGATACGCCTTGTACTCCCGGCATACATTGCACCCCCTGAGCCTGGTATGCCACACCTTAGTGACTGGCGTGGAGTGCAGAAACCCCCCCGACACACCCCATCCTACCCCTGGTGCAGTGCGCCATGGCCAGCCAGGTATCCAGTGTGCAGGGCACTAGTGTGCCTATTGTTGAATGCCACAGGAGGAGCACAGAGCACTGCTGTATGGCATTCAGTCGTTAGAATGCCTACGAGCTGCCCTTGCATGGCGCATAGGCATTTGTGAACTGTGGCCTATGTTTGCCATTATGGACATGTCTACATGCAAACTGCACCATCTGGTAGGCTGGTGAATGGCACAGAACACTCTGCGTGTATGCAAGATGCAATACAATGATGTCCTGCAGTAGTCATGTGAACCCTGGAAGCTCTGTGTTGCCCCGCTGGTTCAACACACCACACATGCAGCAGTTCAAAGTGTATGGCTCACAAGATGCATACACAGATGTGTCAGTGCATTGTGCAGGTCAGTGCTGTGGCAGATACAGCCAGCATCACATGCACATGTTTTTAACCTACAGGCCACTAACATGTATGATGCTGTCTCATAACACAGTCACGGACATCACTGCAGCCTGGTCGGCCAGCAACTGAACTGTGTCAGACCACTACCAATAGGTAACAATGCACACCAGTTGACAGGACACATCACAGTGACATACAGTACTCATGTAAGTAGCAATAATTTATTTTTTTATACTTCTTTAGTAAGGAACCAAACATTTATACAACCATATCAGTAAGAGTTGATGTGCACAACAATAGAAGACATTTCACTGTTGAAACTACAGAATAATGTAAAAAACAAGCAGAACAAGAAGTTAGAAACAAACTTTCACAGAGGTTTTTATGAGATAAAATAAATGAATCTCTTAATTAAATAAAAAGTAGTACTGTACCACTGAGTGTCTTTGGTTTCATTCTTATCTTAAACACTCTATGACATTTAACAGGCTGGTTGTATAGCCTACGGGTTAGAGTAAGGAGCTGTGAATGAGCTTGGTAAGTAAGTAAGTAAACTTTATTCATTTAGTGCCCAATCCCGGAGGCTCTGGGCACTTTACATAGAGGTGAAAAATTAAAAACAAAACAAATCAATAATTAAATCAGAGTCAGATTACAACACATCCATAATAAATACAGTCAAGCCCACTTAATCGAATACCGCTTAATAGAAAATCCCATTTAAATGACTAGAAACCCTATTCCCCGATTCATTTTCTGTGTGAACCATAATAAAACAATTGGTTAAATGTATTGATTGTGCCATATAATGGAATAAATTCTGGCCACACCTTTTGCAATTGTTCTAGTCACAAATTGCTCAAAAACCATACTTTGTTTTAACTGCTGCTGCCATTAAGACTTCAGCACCGACTTGCAGCTACTCGTTAGCACTTCTCGACGAGGTGTACCTGCATCTGATTCACTAATTAACACCTCTTTCCCATAAATGAGCACTGACCCCTGCCACACACTCAGATTGCAGCTCTTTGTTGTTGTGCTAGTACTCGTGTGCCATCATTAAACAATGGATGTTACCCCCCAAAAAAGAAAGGAGCTTACCCTCGGCGATAAGGTAAAAGCACTAAATCTTCTTGATAGTCCTGGCACCTCCCAGTCTGAAGTGGCTTACATGCTTTCTGTGTCCCAAAGCCAGATATGCAGGATTGCTAAAAACTGGGACAAGATTCTGCATGACTTTCAAACAAATGGCAATCTGATCGGAAGCGCAAAAGGGAAGGAAAGGATAGTGCGGTAGAGGAGGCTTTGCTCCGCTGGTTTGAGCATGACCATGGCTCAGACATGCCAGTTTCAGGACTACTTCTGCAGGAAAAAGCTAGGAAACTGGCATGTGTAATTGGTAGACCTAATTTTGAGCCAAGCAACTAGTGGTTATGCAGGTTTAAAGTGCGGCATAACATAATCTTTAAAAAAGCTCACGGGGAAAAAAAAGATGATGACACCACTTCTGCTGATAACTGGATCTCCACTGTTTTACCCTCCCTTTTAGCAGACTAACCCCCTGATTGTGTGTAAAGTACTGACAAGACCAGCATTTTTTACAGAGCTACACCAGACAGGACTCTGATGTTTAAGTCAGATTGCATTTCTGGCAGTAAGAAAGCGAAGGATAGGATCACTGTGCTGACCTGTGCTAACATGGACGGGTCACATAAGTCGAAGCTGATGCTTATTGGCAAGAGCAAAAACCCTCATTGTTTCAAGGGTGTAAATGTCCAAAGGCTACCAGTTATGTACCATTCCAACAGTAATGCTCTGATGACGTCCCTGCTATTCACAGAGTGGGCTAAGGAATTCAATAAAGAGATGCGCCGAAAACGAAAACACACACTGTTGTTTGTTGACAACTGAAAAATGCACTCCCAGATAGAGCTGTCCCATGTTAAAATCATCTTTCTCCCCCCCAACACCACATCCCTGATCCAGCCTATGGATCAGGGGATCATCCACACTCTAAAATGCCTGTATCAAAAGCGAATGCTTTCCATGGTAATCTCTGCCTTTGATGAAGGCGCAGCAGTGTCTGCCACTGACCTGGCTCATAAATGCACAATTCTAGATGCCATACATCTCCTGAGTCAAGCATGGTCTGATGTCAAACAACAAACAATTGTAAACTGCTACAAAAAGGCAGGCTTCTTCAGGGAAAGCAGTAACACTAAGGAAGATGTGGGGGAAATAGAGGAAGACCATGTTGCGCCTGGCAACATTGAGCAGTCTGTTTTCAAGCAGTTTGTGGCTTCTGACAATGACTTACGTTGCACAGGAATGATTATAGAGGATGAGATAGCTGCCACTGCTATCGGTGATGAAGAGGGTGATGGGCAGCAAGACGGGGAGGAAGAAGAGGATGATGCCAATGAGGGAATCACAGTGCCAGCGCTAACATTCAAGGAAGTAGCACAAAGTTTAAAAATGATCCGCCGCTTCATAGAGTTGAATGCGAGTGGTGAAGAAGTTTACAGGGCATTTTATGACCTGGAAAATGTGTGCATTAAAGCAACTAAAGAATGGCAATACCAATCGAAGTTGACAGATCACTTCACTGTGCTCAATGTGAAATAAGCATTAAAGGGGTACACACATGAACAAAAGATTTTAACAATACAGTACAAGGCAACAATAAAGTAGTAATACAAATGCCTTTTTAATAAAAATACAGTACTCAAGCACAACACAACAAAAGAACTTGCACCATATCTCATTATGAGTCACTCCCATCTCATGCACATGCCCTGTACAGTTCTGTGTGAGATGCGTTTAAGTCCGTGACGGAAAAAAAAAAACAGTAGGCTTGCATAATAGAATAGCCCGCTTAATTGCACAATCAGCTCCACGAGCCTATGCTATTAAGTGGGTTTGACTTTATTACACAAAACTCTAAAACCCCAGTTTAAAATACTAATTCACAAATTAAAAGCTTGTTTAAACAGATGTGTTTTTAGTCCTTCTTTAAAACTCTCCACAGAAGGAGCTTCCCTTAGGGATTGTGGCAACGAATTCCATAGGATGGACTCAGAGACTTCAAAAGTATGGTCACTGGATGTCTTAAGCTGCACCCTTGGAACTATGAGGAAGCCATCCATGGAAGAGTGAAGTGAGCGTACTGTGCAGACACGTGTCAGAAGGTCTGAAAGTTAGCCGGGACCAAACCCGTATAGGTATGACAGTGCCAAAGTTCATAGTGTCATTATTAGAAAAATTATTGTTCATGGAAAATGACCAATCAAAAGAGTCTGGTGCATAACCATAAGGTTTGATTAAATCAAAGATTTTATACCGGCATAAGTAGTAACTTTTTTTGGCACAACAATCAGTGTGCTGCAGCAGACCTACTGAATAAAGCAATATAATTTCAATGGCAATTAGTCCCGTTTGTCATTCAGGAAAATGTGACACTGCCAGGATGAAGTGAATGCCACAGTTTCCAGCATGATAATAGGAACTAATTGCCATTGAAATTACATTGCTTAATTCAGTAGGTTTGCTGCAGCATACTGCAGAGTGCTTTAAAAGTGGGTTTCATCCTGGGTGACGCCACTGTAGGTGTCCACTGCCACTCTGTCTGTGGTAGGTGTACAGAGGTCAATCAACAGATGCTCAGGTAATCTCATGCATCTCCCAGGCATTACTTAAAATGGAGTACACCGGGTTGATGAAGCTGGGGTCACTCTGATTGCCATTGGGAGTAAGGGTAACAAAGTGTCCCAGTTTTTGGGGTTGTCATCTATGAATTTGGAAAGCATTAGCTTGAGCCGTTGATTGGCTCTTTCCACCTGTCCTGAAGACTGAGGATGGTATGGGATGTGAAATGTTTGGCTAACACCAAGCATTAGCAAAGATTGTTTTATTACCTCACCTGTAAAGCTAGATCCTTGGTCAGAGTCTATACTGAGAGGTAGGCCCCATTTGGTAAATACTTGTTCTACCAGAATTTTTGCTGTCAGTTTTGCTTTGGGTGCTCAAGATGGA
This sequence comes from Neoceratodus forsteri, assembly GCA_016271365.2. Taxonomy (NCBI): domain Eukaryota; kingdom Metazoa; phylum Chordata; order Ceratodontiformes; family Ceratodontidae; genus Neoceratodus; species Neoceratodus forsteri. Next base: position 308,196,454 of record CM028134.1, on the reverse strand, counting down.
TAGGCCTCTATTCATTTTGACAATAGGTCTGTAATCATAAGTGTAAATTTGTTGTTTCTGCTGGTTCTGGGTAGAGGTCGAATGAAATCAATCCGGATTGCATGCCAGAGACCAGATTGCCTCTGGGGTAGCAATTTTGCATTTTTCTTTCCAGGAATTGGGTTATTCTGTACACAGACTAGACAGTTGTCCATATAATGCTGGACATCCACTGTCATACCAGGTCACCATCCTGCAGTTTTGAGTCTCTGCAGGGTTTTGTCCACCCCTTGGTGCCCACCTGTAGGGGTGTCATGGACCTGATGAATTAACTCTGATCGCAGTGATGTAGGGACCACCCACGATTTTTGCTGTTCTTCTGAAGACTGGTAGCATACCAGTTTTTGATCTTCTGAGAGGTGTAAATTATCTGCGTGTCTTTTGAACAGACTGTTTGGTGGCAGCTCTTTTTCCTTGTCTTTTGACAAGTAGTGAAACACCGCTTTAATTTGTGAATCTGTCTTTTGAGCTGCACTGAGATTCAATGGAATTATTTGGTATTTTATGTTTGCTGCTGCTACCACTGCTGCTGGTATTGAGTGAGACATGGTCCATATGCCCCCTCCCCCCCGAGCACCATCCTTGGCAAGGGTGTCTGCTCGATCATAGCAGTCATTAAAGGGTTAGGCCTTTGAATGGGCCTTTACCTTATGTATATACAGTTTCTACTTGAACTTCTGAACAAGGCCATCAAAGTAGACAAATAAGTCCTTTTACTTGATTGAAGTGCCATCAGAGGAGGTAAATGAATGGAGTTTCCAAACGGGCATGAATTCTATGAGGGAATTACAGACCCAAGAGGAGTCAGAAAAGATGATAGTGTCAGCTTTTCCAGTTGTAATGAGTTCCAGAGCACAGGCCACTGCTGCTAGTTCTGCATACTGAGATGATTTGATTGTGCATGCTTCAGATGCCTGTGTGGTATCCCCATTGGGGTAGATGATTAGCACACTCAATCCTGCAATTTGTTCTCCCTCATGGTAAGAGGAGGAGCCATTTGTGAAGATATGACACAGAGTTGGATTTTTGAGGTCCAGCTCTGGCTGGCAAGAATGGGCCTGGATTTGTCAGGATTGGTGGTTGCAGACCACACTCATGTGGTGGTCTTTGTACAGTAGGCCATGTGCCAAAATGGAGGGAAGTTTTGATGGCTGTACTCTGATGTCAAAATCCTGGAGAAGGAGGGACCAGTGAGTAATTCTGGTGTTGGAGACTGTTCCATCCTTGACTCTGTCTGAAAGCAGAAAGTTGGTAGGGGTATGGTTAGTGTGGAGTTCAACTGGAGAAAATCCTTTGATGTATAGGAAGAGTATGTGCACCCAGTATGTAGCCAGAAGGCTTCTCTCTCACAGAGAGTATTTCAGTTCCACTGGTGTGAACATTTGGGATACATTAGCAATGGGTCTGAGAGTATTAGTAACCTTTTGAGCGAGGACTGCTGACATGACCTCCTCAGAGATTGCTGTTTCCAAATGAAATGGAAGGTCTGAGTTTGGGTTGACCAAAACTGGGGCAGAGGCCAGTGATTTCTTCAGGATAGCAACTGCTGCTATATACTGAGGTCACCGTGTCCAAGGTATGTCCTACTTTAACAACTCATATGGAGGAGCAGCTTTTTGTGCAAAAATACAAATGAAGTCCCTGGAGTAACTGACCATACCCAGGAAATGTCTCAGTGTAGTCACACTAGTTGGGAGTAACAGATCTTGTAGGCCCTGTATCTTGTTTTGGGCAGGGTTCCTTCCTTCTGCAGTGATGTGTGGGTCAAGGAAGGAGACCTCTTTTTGACAAAGTTGTACTTTAGCAGGATTGCACTTCAGGCCTGCTCTCTGTAAGAGAGTCAGGAGCTCATCTAGGAGTTCTAGGAGTTCTTCTATTGTCAATGTTGCTAAAAGCAGATCATCCACATACTGTGAGAGACATTCTGTTGTGGAGAAATCCTTGATAGCATCTCTCATGTGGATATGAAACAAGGAGGGGCTATTGTGGAACCCATGGGGTAAGCAGTTCCATGTGTACTGTCTTCCTTCAGACATGAAGACAAATTTGTATTGGCTCTAGGGGCCAATGGGAGTAACCAAAAGGCACTGGAGAGATCTAGAGTACTGAACCATTTGTGGTTTTGTTTAAGCAGTTTGAGCACATCTGGGGCAGATGCCACAGTGGGTGAACAACTGGGGGTGACTTGGTTAAGTCATCTGTAATCAATGGTGAGTTTCCAGGTGTGGTTTGGCTTTTTCACAGGCCATATGGGTGAACTGGCTGTTGACACATATGGTCTTATGGCCCCCTGCTTTAGCAGTGATTCGATGGTGGCCCTCAATGAGGGTTGTGCTTTTGGAGGAAATGGGTATTGTCTCTGTTGAGCTGGTTCCTTGCCTGTGACTTTTATGAGAGTATTCATTCTCCCGCAGTCCTATTTGTTTTCAGCAAAAGCTTCCAAATGTTTTTGCAGGATAGGTTCCAGCTGAGGAAATAGTTTGTGTGCATGGAGCATCGTGATAACGTCATATTCCGTATCTTTAGCTGCTATTGCAGCCACCACATGTGAGTCTGAGATGATTAACATGTGGTATTGTCCTGGGATTTGAATTAGGAGTTGATTAGCTAGGTCCAAAACACAGCTGTGTTGTACCAGGAAGTCAATTTCCAAAATGCTGGGATGATGACGTAACACCATCAGGTCGAAGCTGTGGGTCACAATCAGTGGACCAATCTCCACTGGTATTGGATTGAATCAATATGTGGTCAAAATGGTTTTAACAGAGGTTTGAGCAGAGGTTGCCCTCCTGGTTGACCATGGGAAATTTTGTGGGTCACTATGGTGTAGAATGGACACAGCCACACCCATATCTAGTAGTAGCTGTAGCTGGCAGTCCCCCACCATGGCCTTCACACAAGGCAGTCTGTTATCATCAGTACCATTTCTTTTCATTTTTATGGTATCCCCCCCAGATGGCTTCTGCTTGTGGGCTGAGGCCTTGTTGGTCTTGGCCTCCTTGGCCTTCCCTTCCCTTCCACTACATAGTGCATAGATGGCTCACTGGTGTTCTGCACCATGGCCACTTTGGATTTGAAGCCTGACACTGGGTCTCGCATGTAGAGTTGGAAAATTCTTTCTGTTCTCTCTAGGATTTTGTCAAATTTATTGGTTTTGGGGAACACTGTCAATTCCACTTTGTCTCAGAGGGCTGTCTGCATGTTTTTTAAGAGCAAACTTTTGTATTCAATTGAATCACGGCTGCTGCTTTCATGTGTCAGCTGTTTGCCAATGTTCTAAGCCAGCCACAGTCAATTATCATACTGTCCTGGGCTTTCTTTGGAGTATTACTTAACAGGTTGGGCTAGCATTACACCAATGAGGTTAGGGTTGTGAGCAGCCAAATGCTTGGTGGCTATGCCATTGAACCTCTCCACTGTGTCAGTTTGAGCAGCTTTGGGTAGTTTCACCTAGAGGGTGGTCTCAACAGTTTGCCTTAGGACCTGTACTCAGTACTCCTGAGGGAGATTGAGCATTTTACACTGGCTTCTGAATTTTTCCATGTGACAACTTAAATTATCACTGGTGGTCATGCGAACTACTTTGTCTGCAATGGTTTGGATTGCCTGGGCAGCTTGCAGTGGATTGGAAATTACAATGGGGCTGGCACTTCCAGCTCCTCGTATACCTTTTACAACTGCCTCAGCTATAGCAGTGGCTATGTTCTTGAGGACAAGTTGCTTCCCTCCCTCATCACAGAACATTTTTCTCTCTTCCTCTCTTAGTGCCTCTGACTGCTCCTCAGAGAGCATCGGGGCAATCCTAGCTTGCTTGATCACAATGCCAATCATTAGATCAATCTCCTGCTTGCCTTCTTTCTTGAGAACAGCTTTCAGCTGTGGGTGTCTCTGTCCACCTCCATCACTATGGAAGTCACCATCTTGGATGAAATCATCATTACCTGATGACGCCAAGTCAATGGATGGGGAATAGGATCCACCCATCACCTTCACATGACTAGCCAACACCCCTCTTTGATGGCGCAGTTTTGACATCTTGGATCTGCATACAATGTGATTTTCCCAGCGATTGTGCTGTCCCTTACCAACATGTTCCTGCAACACTCTGTACGTGGCACTGAGATTGCAATTTTCCATAACTTCTTTGACTAACTCTCCCTGCATCCTTCTCATTTCCTTATACAACTCTCCATTCTCCTCTCTCAATGTATCATTCGCACCAGTCAATAAATCATTCATCTGTAACACTTGCCTCTCATCCTGCTGCAACTTACCACACTCTTCCTTCAAACTGCCTAATTCTCTCTCTGTATCTTGCACAGCACAATGCAGATCACTCTGAGTCTTATTACAGAGTAACTGGATTTCCTGTTCTGGTTGCTGCCATTGCTCAGACATTTCAGCAGACCGGGTGCCCAGCTCCTTTTTTCAGAGCTGAAACCTCTGATTCCACTACTTTTACTCTTGATTCTGCTGCCTGTAAGGTGGGCGAAGAGCACAGCAACCATTAGCTCTCTCTGATCATGTCTTTTAGCTGTTGGTTTGGATTCCACATGCAGTGTGTACACTTGCTGTATGGGACTGTTCTGTGATATCACGTCCAGTACAAAATCATCCCAGCCTCCATGGGAAGCCAGGAAATTTGAGACACCAAGTCTCAGTTCTGTACAGAGAGTGGGCATGTTTTTGAGACCTTTTCCATTTGTTTTTGCGCTAACCATGGCCACAAAGCATATTGATTCACTCTGTACTGAGCTAATTAGGCAGATTTGTCTCGGGGGTTCCGAGGTCACCACAGGACAGTACCACAAAGGGACAGGGGAGACGGTATCCTGATCCATCCGTACTGTGAAAGAGCCTGGAAAATTGTTAAGATTTGTAGCAGAACAGGTGGGCATAGGTTTGAGTCTCAGCATTACCTCAGATCCATTATTCTAAACACTTGTCGTTTGACTGGTTTGCTTCTGTCCAATTTGGTCCTGCCATGGTCTCGAGAATGTTGGGAGGCTTAGTCCCTGCAGTGCTCTGACTAAATGGAGAAATGGCCCAGAAACAGGTGTTGTAGTAATCGATAATAAAGTTTATTACTATCCCCAAAAGAGAATCATGTGTTGCAGCTTACCTAGCAGGGAGCCCAAAAGATCTCAGTCTACCTGGGAAGAATGATAGAACTCGGGGTGGAACACAATTACACAATATTATATTTGGGAGCTAAGGCTGCTGGTTACTGTAGCAATGGCACATTCATACATTGCTAATAACTATCTCATTGATCAGTTTGGTGGGCATCTCTGGCTGGCGTACAGTAATTGTAGATATACATTTTTGCTAAAGTAGGCACCTTGGTAAAACAATAGAGTGATTCTTATATATATATTTACTGCTACACACACACACACACACACATATATATAAATATATATATATGTGATTTTGTATTTTCTTGAAACTTGGCTTCCCAGCCAAATGCCCTTTGGGGTGACCCTTGCCTCAGTGTTTGCACACAGAGGTTCTTTGTCTTTTAAATGTTTTTTTTATTTTAATGGGTTCACTGCAATATATCCCAGGCACACTGCCTTAGGGGTAGCTGGTCCATTTCACTGGGGTGTTAAACAGACGAGGCATACTGATGAGTCCTGGTAGGACGAAACACATGTCTATGTCTTCTGTTAGCATCCTTTGCAAACTGTGTGAGAGGCCTTTCGGCACCATACAGTTCTGCTTAAAGTTGGACCAGCATAACATTCTGTGGTAATATGCATATGCAGTCCATGATGCTTTGCATTGTGGGGGCATGTGTGATTTTGTATTTTCTTGAAACTTGGCTTCCCAGCCAAATGCCCTTTGGGGTGACCCTTGCCTCAGTGTTTGCGCACAGAGGTTCTTTGTCTTTTAAATGTTTTTTTATTTTAATGGGTTCACTGCAATATATCCCAGGCACACTGCCTTAGGGGTAGCTGGTCCATTTCACTGGGGTGTTAAACAGACGAGGGCATACTGATGAGTCCTGGTAGGACGAAACATGTGTCTATGTCTTCTGTTAGCATCCTTGCAAACTGTGTGAGAGGCCTTTGGCACCATACAGTTCTGCTTAAAGTTGGACCAGCATAACATTCTGTGGTGATTTGCATATGCAGTCCATGATGCTTTGCATTGTGGGGCATGTGTGATTTTGTATTTTCTTGAAACTTGGCTTCCCAGCCAAATGCCCTTTGGGGTGACCCTTGCCTCAGTGTTTGCGCACAGAGGTTCTTTGTCTTTTATATATATATATATATATATATATATATATCAGTAAACAGTTACATTTGTTAATGCCACAAGATGGCACCCTAGATCACTATTGTACCACTGTATTATAGCAGGTGTAAGATCTGCCCCAAAACTACCATCCCTTTCCAAATTCTCACTCAAGAGGAAACAGCATAATTTTGACATCTACGCATTCTTCTCCAATTTGCGAGATTCCTTGAGATGGCAGGATTTTTACTTGACCAACTCAGTGCCTGCGGCCTATGATATCTTCCAGTAAATTGTGTTAGGGGCTCTGGATAAACATGCACCATTGGTCCAGATTTGTTCTAAAAATAATCTTGTCCTTGGTTTAAGGCCCAGTTAAAGGCTTCCCTGTTACACAGAGACTGGCTTTGGAAAAAAGCTCTGAAATCAAAACTTCCAGATGACTGGCCATCATTCAGGAAGGCTAGAAACCACTGTACCAGTCTGGTTAGGGAGGCTAAGGCTAGCTGTTTTCACAAAGAACTGGACGCTTCCACTAAGTGCTTGGGAAATTTCTGGAAAACCATCAAGGATATTCAAGGGCACACGGCTATAAGCAACTTACCTGCAAAAATTGCCATTGGCACAACTTCAGTATTGGATAAATCGACTATCCTCGATGCTTTTAATAACCATTTTGCTACTGCAGGTCTCACTTTCGATACCTCACCTGCCAATAACCTCCGCTCTAATCTTGGAGTACCGGACTTACCAGACCCAGTCACAAGCATGGCCTTCTCCCTCCAGCCTACCACCCTGAGAGAAGTTGAGGATCTCCTCTTACAATTGGATACCAGAGAATGTTCAGGGGTAGACCAATTGGACCCATACTTCCTGAAGCTTAGTCTTCACATCCTGTCTGTGCCCATAATGCACCTTTTTAACCTCTCCCCTTCACAGGGCGATAGTCCTCCCATATGGAAAATGGCTCACGTAAACTCCCTTTTTAAATCTAGAGACCCCAGCGACCTGAATAATTATAGACCAATCTCTCTACTTCCCACCCTTTCCAAACTGTTGGAGAAAATAGTGAGTGTGCAGTTTAGGAACTAATTGGAAAGTGGGAACCTGCTCAAGCCTTATCAGTCGGGATTTAGACCTCATCACAGTAGTATTTCAGCCCTTGCAAAAGTCACCAATGACTGGCAGTATGCCTTGGATTCAAAGAACTTCATTTGCACAGTATTTCTAGACCTAAGCAAGGCATTTGATATGGTTGACCATGAGCTGCTCCTTGTCTCCCTCAGAAACATCAGCTGCAACCCCCCATCGCTGAGGTGGTTCTCGAACTATCTAACAGGGCAACAGCAGCAGGTCAATGCTGAAGAGGAATTCTCGTCCCTGAAATCTCTACTGAGGGGCATACCACAAGGCTCTATACTGGGTCCATTGCTTTTTGTAATTTACATTAACAATATTGACGCTGACATCAAATCTGCAAACATCCACCTATTTGCTGATGACACAGTACTTTACATCAGAAAACCCTCTCCAGAAGCAGCTTGTAGGGATCTACAATGGGAATTTAATCTTCTACAGCTTCAACAACTGCACCAGAAACTGCTCCTGAATGCCAAAAATATAAAGGTGATGCTTTTTCTCCATTTGCATACATCAATAACCTCACAATTCAAGGTAATATTCTCCAGATCCACACTCTTCTTGGCGAATCACTGGAATATGTTACTAAATTCAAATACCTGGTGGTGTGGATTGACCAAAAGCTTTCCTTTCCTTTTGTGATCACATTGAGCATCTCTTAAAGAATCTTAGGCAGAGGCTTGTCATCTTCTATAGGATAAAAAATTTTCTAACACTGGATGCCAGGAAGAGACTGGTACAAACCACATTCCTTATCCTATTGGACTACGCAGATTTAGTTACAGCCAAGGCCCCGTGTCTGCCTCGGCTAAATTAGACACGTTATACCATTGGGCCTTGAAGTTTATAACTGGTCTCCCATACTCCACACATCACTGCTTCCTTTATGCCGCAGTAGGTTGGTCATCCCTTAACTAAAGAAGACAGAGGAATGCAGCTTTCTGGACATTTAGGGTCATCACAAAGATGTTGCCTCAGTACATCTCGGATTGTCTTCCTTAGGGGTGATAGGTAAATATGCCTTAAGGAGTTCCTCCGTTATCTCCTTTGCAGTACCGAAGTTCAAGTCATGCTTAGGCAGGTCTACCATATCTCGTGCTTTACCCTCTCTCTGGAACAACTTGCAAAAAACCATGAGGTTGGCTTACCCAATCAAACTATCTGCCTTCAAAGCACTTTATTCTCAATCTATCAAGGAATCCTGTAACTGTTTCTCCTGATGTCACCTTCCCCTAGCCTCAGCTCCATCTGCTCCAGTGCATCCCTTTACTGGTGCTTCTTTCCCACCCCTTTTGGGCAATGTTACATCCTATAAGAACTTACCTGACTGCTCCTTCTTTCCTGACCCTTTGTTTCTTTCCTTATCGTTAGTTCCTTTCCCATGTCACCCTGGCTCCCACCCACACTCCTTGCTTACCCCCCTTGACACCATCATGGTGTTTTGCTTTCCACTACCTAACTGTTGCCACCCTCACCCCTGCAATCATGACATGTTCTTGCTGGCATGTACTGTGTACCTCTCCTTACTCACCCTCTTGCGTCCCCCTCCCCACCCTTCCCATGCCCCACTAAGCTCCTTCAATCAATAATTATGTTCAAGGATGCTTCAAATATACACTGTAATTATTGTTGCATATGCTTCACCTGTATATACTGTACTACAGTTGCTATATTTTTTAGCTGCATACTCTTCATGGTCTTAGCTTAATGGCTCTTTTTAATACTCTATTTGATGTGTATTATAAACTTCATGTGCATAATTACTGCTCTATGTAAATATTATATAAGTGTGAATTCATTTTGTATATATTGTTTACTCAATTATGATTTAACTGAGTATTCCTTTGTATGTATTGCTAACCTCTCCTTTCCAGGTCCATCTTGAAAAACAGCTTGCTCAACAATGTTTGCCTGGTTAAATAAAGATTTTGATTGATTGATTGATTGATTGATTATACTGCAGATTTCTTTTAATAGCTGAGCAGTAATTATATCATAAGCAAACTTTGCTATAATCATTTCCCAACATGTTATGGTGATGGTGTATGGGGAACCAGAGGATCAGCAGGCCTACATAGGAAAGCCCGCTAATAACCTGGCTGCAGCCTTCTGCACCAGTTGCAGCCAGCAGAGTTTACCCCTACTGACCCCAAAGTAAAGAGCATTACTGTAGTCAAGTCTGGATGTTAGAAAGACGTGTTCCAGTGAGGGCAGGTCAACAGGCGGGATTAAGGGTTTAATCCAGGTGATATTCCTCAAATGGTAAAAACCATTTCAGATGATGGAAGACACCTGACCCTCAAGTGTCAATCCTTTGTCAAGGATGACACCCAGATTTCACACCTTATTGGCCACCACCAGTGAGGTGGCACCTAGGAACAACCCTGTTCCTGTTCCAGTGGTGGCTATATCCTGCTGACAACCCAGCTCAATCACCACCACCTCCATCTTGTCTTTGTTGAGCCACAGTTAGTTAGAGGACATCCAGTCCTGGATCTCAGATAAGCATTTATTTAGCACATCCACAGCATCCAATGTTCCGGGGGCCAAAGACATATACAGTTGGGTATCATCTGCATAGCAGTGAAAACTCAGACTGTAATGCCTAATGATATCACCCAGGGGCAAAATATACACTACAAACAGCATGGGTGACAAGATCAAGCCCTTAGGGACTCCACAGGTCAGGAGCTTTGGGAAGAAGGAGACATTCCCCATCACTACCCATTGCTTCCTGCCTGTCAGATAGGACTCAAACCAGCTGATGACTCTGCTGGTGAGCCCAAAAATCCCTCTAAGGTGGACAAGAAGCACCATGTGGTTTACAGTATCAAAAGCTGATGAGAGATCAAGGAGAACAAGAATTGACCGCTCTCCTCTATCTATCACCCTGAGAAGATCATTCTGCACCCTAAATAATGCTGTTTCAGTGCCATGATTCATATTAAATCAAGACTGGAGTGGCTGTAGATGTTGAAGGTCATCAGGTGAGCTTCGAGCTGTGATGGCAACACTTTCTTCACAACCTTCCCCAAGAATGGAAGATGGGAGACAGGTTAGTAGTTTGCCAAGATGTCAGGGTTGAGAGATGGTTTCTTCAGAAGGGGCCTCACCAAATGCCTCCTTCAAGCAATTGGGGAATAGCCCCTCAGACAATGAACACTGGACAATCTCAGCGGACACTGGACCAATGGACTCCACACATCCCAATGGGAGACATGTCAGGTCCGGTCCAATTCACAAAAAATGTGTCTCAGCTTTGAGATTACCTTGATAACCTCAGACACTCCAACTGGCTGAAACTCTTCCCACAAAAATGGAGTGCCCATGCCCCTACCAAGCTCTGTACTGTGGGAATAATTCTGTCCCACTCGAGTGATCCCAACCCTAATGGAGGACACCCTGTCAGAAAACAACTAAACAAACTCCTCGCACAGAACGATTGAAAATGCTTTTTTCTGCTGCAGACAGACTGGATGCAATAGCCTGTCTACAGTCCAAATGAGCATGGCTGGTCTGTTCCTTCCTGCATCAATCTCCCTGGACAGGAACTCTGCCTTGTTATGGTTGATTACCCTTTGATACTCATCATAGTCAGTTCTTAAAGCCAGTTTGTCCTCCAAGGACCCAGACCTTCTCCAGCAATGCTCCAACTTCCACTCTTTGTTCTTCATCTTCTTTAGAGCTCCATCAAACCATGGTGATCTCAAGTGAGAAGACTCGGGTTGTACATGGATCGGTGCAATGTTGTTGAGTGCCTTGATGACAGCATTATTATACACTGCCACCACCTCATACAACTGTGCTGCACATGCAGCACTCACATCAGAAAAGTCCGCTACAGCCAGCAATCCCTCTGGGGACAATCCCATTAAAAGGTGGTAATGAACCATCTCAATAAGGGAGGGACTGAATGAGAACTGAGCCATGCAATGATCTGACCAAGAGACTGGATCAATCTTGAGATTTAAGATTTGGTACATACAGCAGACCTGGGTTTGATTCTAAAAATCACCCTCTGCATACTGTGTCACCTAAAGCATGTCACTTAACTTTCCTAGTGTTCCCAGGTCAACCCTGGAAACAGGCCTTGTGCATAGTGGACCTTACCTGGTTATCAAAGAATAAAAAAACCAAAATAAGCAGTGCAGAAGGGGGGGGGGTGTAGTTGGAGTGGGAATGATAACTTTGAGAAAAGCTAGAGACCCAGAGTGTAAGAAGTCTCAGACTATCCCCTCTCATATGTCTCCAGCTCTCTCAGAGGCACTAAACCCACCCTTACCAATCAGAACCACCTTCCTTCAGCTTATACATTCCTCATATTCAGTCCAGCAGTTGCTATAGGCTGGCATATATGATTGAACTAGAAATAACACTCTTTCCATACTCTGGATTTGAGAAACAATCTCACACATTCAGTTATCTCTGGTGGGTCAATTTGAAGCTGTCACCTAGTACTTGCCTTAGGTGTCACAGCAGTAAGAATGTTTCAAACATAAATTCCCTCTGTCCTCTTCAAGGAAGATGGCTTAATATCTAGTACCAGTTGCTTACATGTCAGCGCCCTTGAAGATGTAATATTTAACAAATGGCACATTGTACCTTCTGAGTATTCATGCAACAATAGTGACAGAATATGTGGACTAGTGTAGCAGTTAACTCCCCGCACTGTATCAGCACGCCATAGAACAGGTGGGACACCATTTACCCAGAATCTGAGGGACCACAAAATAACAGACCCTTACTTTCCATACAAACTTCCTCCATTTGGGAGATGAAGCAGTTCATCGCATGCCCTCACAAACGTTTGACCAAGCCTTCTCTGACATTGGTACTAGGAGATCCTGCTCCCACTTGGCTCTAAGATAGTCTGTCAAATTACCTAAGCTCACCATGTATGTATTATAAAGTTGTGAAATAGTTCCCTTCCCTGACTGTGTCTTCCACAAGGTTTTTGTGTCTACCAGTATTGGAGGGTGTCCCCTGCCTCATCAGTGTACTATCTAATTGTTTAGTAATATAGTCTCTCAGCTGGAACTTGCAGATCCTATCAGTATGCCCCAGTTGCAAAGGTGGTCACAGTCCTCTAAAGTATGAATTATCTCTCTGTTCAGTAATTGCCAGGGTGCCCTTACTCCTAGTCTGGCCTATCTGCAGAGCCAAGGGTCAATATCAGCTGGGGCGAATGATGCATCCCAAGCCTACAATTTATAGCACCACAGGGTCTCCGTTACTCTATTAACCTTTCTACCTCTAGCCTAGACTTCCAGTACCACTTTAGTACCACTTAATCCCAAATGATCCAAAAAGGACCAAATATCCAGTTCAAAGAGTGCTGTTGGTAGAGGTACTTTTTTCCGGTTCTGCCAGATCTAAGTAATTCTTGTGAGTCTGATAAAACTGATTACCCCAAAGGACTCCAACCCAGATCTGTGCAGCAATCTAGTATCCTGCTAATACTAGGACTGCCAAATCCCTCAGCTTTAGGAAGTTGCAATGTTGATTGAAGAATCCTAGGTCTGGCCCCTTCCAAACAAATGTCTGGATTTGCTTTTACCAGTTTAAAAACAACTTTTGGGGAACTACATATGGGACACATTGAAATAAATTCAAGTATCTGGGCAATGCATTCATCTTTTATTTATTTATTTATTTATTTATTTATTTATTCAATCTTGGATTACAATACTTTTGAGTGGGAGACCGCTCTTTTACAAAGGTTTCACGTCATAAAGGGCGGGTATAGATACATTGTGGGTTTAGGAATATCTGGCTAGGTGAATAAACATAGACAAAAATGCATTGTAAATAGGAAACAGAGATGGTTTTAACACTAGGATAATTCAGGTAACAGTAGCAGCCTAGGTGGCATTGTCAGGTAAAAGAGAGTAAGCAACTATCCAGAAAGGAGAGTAGGGGGCACTGCGTTGGGGGGGCATGATGACTATTTAGGGGGAGGTGGGAGAGGAGAGTTCAGGGTATTGCAGGGCAAAAATGGGGACAAGTCAGGGTAGAAGGACAAAGTAGGAGTAGTGAGGAGATGGTAATAACCTGAAAGGTGAATAAGACCGGGGTCAGAAGTGACTGTGTGTGGAGTAATTAGAAAGTACAGTCACAGGAGCTTTTCTTCAGTAGGTGTTGTCTTAGCTTGGTCTTGAAAAGTCCCAATCTCTGCATGGCATTATGTTCAGTGCCAAAGTTATTGAGCCAAAGTGGTGCCGGGTAGGCATATGACCTCTGCCCTTGGGAGGTTCTGCAGTGAGGGGTGTGAGAACCTGATGATCAGAGTTCCTGGTGTGGTGCGGGCCTGTAAATAAGCTTAATAAGCTTGTGACTCCAGGAGGCTGAAGTCCAAGTAGTGATTTTTTCAGTTAAGAGTCAGGTTTGGCATTGTATCCTGTTTCCAAGTTGTAGCCACCCGGCTTGCTCATAAAGGTCACATGTGTGCATTAGTCAGAGGGAATTAGTGAGCAGTCTGCAGGCTTTGTTTAGGGCTACTGCTATCCTACATAGTGAGGTGGGAGTGGCTGAGCTGTATATGACCAATCCATAGTCGCTGACGGAGACAACTGTGCTATGGATTACGGTTTGGAGTGCTTCAGGTGTTAGGCATTTCTTGTGCCTGTGCAGGAGCCCAATTCTTATGTTGACTGTTTTGGCCACATTCTCAATGTAGTCTGCATAGGAGAGGGAACAGTCAAGCTTAACCCCCAGGTATTTGAATTGCTGTACTTGTTCAAGTGAAACCCCCTGCACAGTTAGTGATGTTAAGGGATGCTGCTTTGTGTTTGCTTCTAGCACCGCTAAAAGATATTACTTTTGTCTTTTTATAGTTCAGAACCATCTTGTGGGCTCTGAACCAATCTTCAGTTTGTTTAAAAGCATGTTGTAGCTGATAGTTTAGGGTGTGAGGGTCATGTTGAGAAGTAAAAATAACTGCATCATCTGCATAGAGAAGTATCCATTGGTCACACGATCGAGGTAGGCTATTTAGAAAGATGCTGAAAAGAAGAGGTTCTAGAATTGACCCTGGGGAACCCCACAATGAACTGGCAGGGGCTCAGATGTGATGTTTTCAATCTTTACCTGTTGGTAACGATCAGATAGATAGTTTTTGAATCAGTTAGTAGTGGGGATAGAGAGGCCTATCGAGGTGAGTTGTTGAAGTAGTAGGGAGTGACTGACCATGTCAAAGGCCTGCGTTAGATCAATAAAGACCATGCCAACAAGGATCCCTGATCCAGTGAACTGTGTATGCAGCTGGTGAACTCCAGAAGAGCTGTGGAGGTACTGTGCCCTTTCCGAAATCCATGTTGTTCCAGACACTGAATGTCATATTTATTAAGGTATTCAACCAGCTGGCATGAGACTATGCGCTCCAGCGCTTTTGACAGTGGTGGAAGGATAGAAATAGGTCTGTAATTGGCATGCAGTGCTTGGTCACCGCACTTGTGCATTAGAGTTACCAGGGCTGACTTCCAGGCTTGGGGGAATTGGGCCAGCTGCAGGGATAACTTCAGCAGTTTAGTAATGGGAGCTAGGATTTCATCAAGTGCAAATCTTAACTGATTGTATCCTGGCACAGAGTGGTGGGGTTAGCAAGTCCCATCTTTTACTATCTGACATTAAGCCTTTTATCAATGGGACATAATTATCCTCAAAAAGAGAGCCATAATGTAATCCCAGTGTTATGCACAGATATTTAAGTCTGGTCAGATCCCATTTCATAGGGTAATTCTCTCCGATCCATGGGGACACTTGATGAGAAAAAACTAAGGGCCAGATTATCAAACAGCCCCTAGATCATCACAATTTGTGCTGAACCCTTTTGTGGCAAAGTCCGGGTGTGCCAGGGACCGTGTGATGTATTTTGGTACAATAGCAGTCACAGTGCCTAAGTCTCCAAACTTGCCTCAATTTGCACCGTGCATCTAACTAATCTTCCACCAAAGGGGTTTGACAGAGGCTGCTTGTTATCCCCTCCCTACTGTAAATCCAGCTCACTATGTCTGAGTATTTGGAAATGGTTATATCAGATAACCAAAAATTGGGCAAAACTATTAATAACAGGAATATGTAAAGCAATGTAGCAACAGTCCTTAGAGTTAATATGTGTTATGGTGGAGCAAACCATGAAGGAGCATTAAAAGTTAAATAAGCAATCATATACCTTATGGTGCTAAAATCTGGGGATGGGCTGATCTTAGTAAGTTTGAAGTAACCCAAAATAAACTGCTGAAGAACATTTTCAATTCCTTTCTCTCTACCTCATCTGCCTTTCTCAGGGCTAACACAGGCACTCTGCCAGTCAGAACCATTGTAGCAAATAGGATAATATTGTAGTGGACTGGGATGGTAAATATGGATAGACTACCTAAAATGTGAAACACGAAAGATACAGATTTGCAATATCAGGAAAATTGATTATTTGGATGGCTAGTCATGGATGCTTGAAGGAAGATCAGGACAAAATCCCAAATGACGTACACAAAAATGTATAACTTGAAAAATAGCTGTTATTGCCATGCTGGATGAAATCTCTAAGGTGAAAAGCACAAAGATTATTATTTTTACCCAATAATAAAAAGTATGTTTAGTTTGGAGCATTATGTTACACTTAAATATCAAAACTGAGATATTCCGTAATAAATTGTAGATTTACAATATTTTAACAGCAAGCCAGATGGGTAGATATAAAGGAATTCCACTGGAAAGAAGTTTGTGTTGATGTGGACTGCAGGATGTGAAACACTTAAGCATTATGTTATAATATTTTCACAATTTAAGATTCATAGAGGTCAGTATCTGGCCCTATCCCGAAGGGTACATTTTTATGTGTGCTTGCACGCATGTGCAAGAAACATAGTGCCATCATTCGAGTTTTTGTAGGTGTGGCACCCTGTCTTCCAATTCAGTCAGTGTGTTTGCAGGCATGGTCACAGTTCACCAATGAATGCTGCAGCTGTCTGTAGACAGCAGTTGAAAATGCAGTGGTGTACAGTTGAAAGGGAGAGACCCACTTCAGTGAGCAGTGATAAGGCAGTTTTGATAACATATTACGTGCTCATGCGCACCCCCCCCGCACACACACTGTATGGCCGACATGGGTGCCCAATCCCCCATCGGCTCTGCTGTGTCCCCCCCAACAGAGTTCCAGGTGCCACGCTGGGAGTCCACCCCAGCATGGCAATGGTCTGTAAGGCTGACAGGGGTGCCCAATCCCTGTCGGCTCCACTGTTTCCCCCCCAACAGACTGCCGTATGACATGCTGGGAGCCCACACCAGCATGGCAACAGTACATATGGCCGATGGGTGTGCCCAATCCCCCATCAGCTCCACTGCCTCCCCAAACAGCCTTCCAGCTGCCATGCTGGGAGCCCACCCCAGCGTGGCACAAGTCCCACTTTGTTTATGAGAAAAAAATAACCTGCAAGAAAAAACGGTCCCTCGCTGACTGTCCTGACCCCCACCCACGCCCATCTTCTGTGCACCCTGCCCCCCACACCCCCACCTCACCCCATACTTACCTCCGGAGTATGGCATGACAATCTTCGGTGGACCAGGAACATGTCTGCTCTCTCCAAAGCCAGCCGCGAACTGAGGAAATGCAGGTAAGCTGTATAATGGAATAAATAAGGTTTTTCAACTTTGATGCATATCTCAGGCATTTTGGGGAATTTTTTCACCAAATTTTCAGCATGGGGTTTTTGGGACACCACCTCATTAATTCTGGCACTGTCATTTTGTTAATCAGCCCTGAAATGTGATTTTGCGGTCACTATGTGAAACCACCTTTTGGGACTGATTAACAAAATGACAGTGTCACAGTTCATTAGGTATGCCCCCAAAAACCCTATGTTGAAAATTTGGTGAAAAAATTTCCAAAAATGACTGTTTTACGAGCATGCATTGCACTGTTTCTATGCACGTTCGTAAGTTCATGAATTTTCAATATTTTCACTCCAAATTTTCAACATTGCCATTTTACCACACCTACTTATGAACAGTGTAGCTTTCATTTTCCACATCTCACCCAAAATGTGTTACCACGCATGTAACACACAATGGTGCAGTCGGTGTGTGAAATCAATATTCAGGACAGATTAACAAAATCACAGTGACACTGTTCATGAGCAGAGGTGTTAAAATGGCTATGTTAAAAAATTGATGAAAAAAATCCATAAAATTACTGTGTTACGAGCGACCATTGCACGGTTTCCACGCACTCTCGTAAGTTCATGCATTTGTAATATTTTCAGTCCAGATTTTCACCACTGGCATTTTTCCACACTGTGGGAAATCACTGTTCAGGACAGATTAAGAAAATCATAGTGACACTTTTCATGAACAGAGGTTCCAAAATGCCTGTGTTGACAATCTGCTGTAAAAAATCCCCAAACTAATTGAATTACGGGTGTGCATTGCACAGTGTCTATGCATGTTCGTGAATTCACCAGTTTTTTTAATATTTTCACTGCAGATTTTCAACATTGTCATTTTTTGCACCTCCCCATGAACAGTACAGCTGTCATTTTTCACATCCTGTTTGAAATGTGTTTTTGAACCTGTGGTGCCAAATGGCGTAGTCGCTGTGCAAAATCATCTTTCAGCTAATGAACTAATTAATATTGCCACTATTCATATTGTGGGGGTCACAAAAAACCCATGTTGAAAATTTGGAGTGAAAATGCCAACGAACGCCTGAGACATTAGGGTTTCCGACCATAACGCCCCACCCTGTAGAGATTGACAGGCATCACGGGTGTGACTTGGGATTCTCGCCTGTAATGCTCATACCATTCCACACCCTGCAGCCAGTGAGAGGCATCATGGTGTGCCTTGTACTCTTCAGCCCCAAAGTTCATCCCATTCTCCTATACAGCACCCATCTCAGCATATTTCCTGATGGAATGGGGGTAAGCATAAGGGCCAAAGACCCCAAGGCACACCGTGACACTTGTTGGTATCTGCAGGGTAGGGTGTGGTGAAATGGCATGGCCATTATGCCTGACAACCCAAAGGCACACCCCAGTGCCTGTCAGTCTCTGCAGAGTGGTGGTGGGGTTGGCTTCAGTTCAATACTTCACTGCCATTCCTATTATGCAGCTCTGTAACTCCTACACTACCAATGCCAATGCCTGCAAGCAAACATTCGGCATTGACAAATGCTTGTTAGATATGACATCATTGTTAACATTTCTACTGAAAGCTACAGCCAGTAACACATTAAACAAATTCTGGTCACAGCCACAACGGCTGCTAATGCATTAATGTGATAAGAGATTTATTTTATTTCAGAAGTTTTATGAGGAAAGACATACTGTGGTAGTAACAGCTCATTTTCAGATGTGTCCTGGGGAAAGAGGAAAAGATAACATAGAAAAATACAGAATATAAAGTTCATAGAAATGAAATAAGTGTAACAAAGATAAAGAGGACAATTATGTCTAAGAATAAATTGACAAAAATAAGTTACTGAGCAATAAGTTGTGGAACTAGCAAAAGACCAATTAAATAGTTACCAGCTTATCAAATGAAAACTAGGGGAATGACTATTACTGGGAAAGAGATATAGAATCAATGTGTGACTTAGCTCTATTACTGTGATCTAAAATCCTTTGCTGGTCAGACTACCTTCTCTTTCTGTTTTCCTAAACTTTGAAACTCTCTCCCCTAACCATTCGTTCTACCTCTTCCAAATGCTGTCTCTCATCTCTGCTCCATGACCACACAGCTACCTCCTGTGTCTGCCTTTGAGTCACAGCCCTTCCCCACTCCTCAGTTTACCCTCTTCTTCTTGCTCCATGACCACACCACTCACTACTGTGGCTGCCCTTGAGTTATAGCCCTTTCCTGCTCCTCAGTTTACCATCATCCCCACTTTCTCCTCCTCCCTTCCCCTCCACTGACCTCACCAACCCTCCTCCCTCTCTTTTTCTTCCCTCACTTGTCTGCACTTTCCCTTCCCCCCTCCATCTGCCCTTCTTCCTTCAGTGCCCTATCCCCTGGTGCCCTCACTATTGAAAAATGTTATTGCTTGTGCCCATGGGTAAGATTCCCTGCCATGTTCTTGTAAAAATGTTGCCTATAATTTTACCTGTCTGATGAATCTCGTTCATGTTCATTTTGTAATGTTTAATTTATATCTCTGTTTGATGTTTTATTGTATAAGTTATTGTTCTGTGTTGTTCTTACACCTCTCTTCCCCCGTCTCCCCAGGATGATTCTGGAAATGAGATATTTTTCAGCTTAGTATGTTTTTCCTGGTGAAACTTTTGAAATAAATAATGTAAAAGTCCTACATTTACACCACAATAATAGAAAAAACAAAACCATAAACATCAAGGTTATGCAGTGAACAGTGTTTTTGGTTCTGGATATACACAACCCCTTGAAAATGTAAACAACACACACACACACAGTTGTTACAACAGCTGTGCACACACATAGGATGTGTCATTAGCTAGATAGGGAAGCTACAATATTTCATTGTCAGTGGGGTCCTGCTTTTACTTATTCTTCCAGTATATTTAGTAGAATTAGCACAGGTAAAATGCTAAATATCATCTTTACTGGGACCCTGCTTTTATACATTGTTATATATAGGGTAGTGCATGGGGAACAGTTGACAATAGGGTTATTCTTTCACTGAGTTGGCACTATGACGACGGATTACCTCGAGAGAGCAGCTCGAGAGGTAATCCGTCATCATAGTGCCAACGAGATGAAAGATTAGCCCTATTGTCAACTGTTCCCCATGCACTTTTCTTTATAGTGTATGGTGGAACATCGTTTTTTGTGGAAAAAAACAATCACCACGTCATATTTCTGTTCCAAAAAATGTTTACTTGGTTAGTAGAAGGAAAAACAGAACTTTACATTTTTTACTTTTTCACGCTTGACTTTTTTACTGTTTAAGCACTTTAGATTTTAAACGTTTTAACGATAAACATTTAAACTTTTCAAACATTCACATACAGCAGCACCCGGAACAGCAATTCACAATCTGTGGGGAAAGCAGAGAAAAGGGGTTGGTGGTAAGGATCACATTTCATCAGATTTTAAATTTAGACCCTCCCTCCCGGAACAACAAACCCTGTAAGACCAATTGCAATTTACCTTATTCCGAGTCGGAGGATGTGTCATGAATTACTGCAACTCTCTTCCGTTTCAGTGGTGCTGCTGGATGTACTATCATAATTGTTGACTTTTTGAACATGCTGCCGGTGCTGTACATTTGCATGTTTGATGAATTCATCAGCGGTTGTTTAGCCATTGGAACCAAAGTTTTCTGAGTTTGCAACTTGGTAGGAGCAGGGCTGCTTGGGTCAGGTAGAAGTACTCTTTCCATTACAGAACTAGAAAAAATTTTTGAATGCCTTTTCTGTTTGGTCTCTGATAAAAAATGCATAATTATTTATTGATTGGACATTTCTGTGCCCAGAGGCTTGAGCCACTTCAGTGGGGGGTATGTTGTGATCCACTAACTTCTGTATTGAAGTTTTCCAGGTAGAATGGTTTGTGATGTTTTTGTTTTCAGGCAGTCCTGCTGACATCTTCATGGTTTTCATCATGGAACGGATTTTGTTTTCTCCGACAGTCATTGACCTATACCGGTGGGAAATCCCAGGCTTGTGGTTCACATTGGGTGCTAGGTAGAAGGGGGCGTCTGGGTCCAGCATTTTAGGGGGTCTCTGTTCTTTATATTTTATGTAGGTTGCAACTGGGTTTCTGTCTGGTCAGTCAGATTTGTACATGCGAGGTTTTACAGTATGCATATCTCTTGTATCCACTCCTGAGCAGGTCTTTGTCTGTCGTTCGTTATACTCAAGATATGGGGTGCCTTCGGTGTCTATGTTAAACTCAAGATCTCCCCACCTCAGGTTGTATTGCTCAGTGGTCCTCAGGGCAAAATAAAAGCCAATGTTAAAAAACATCAGGTTGAGCAGTGATGAAGGGTTCTGTAATCCGAGTACACCAGTACTGTACAACCTCTCTATGTCTGTGTCAGTTAGTGGGTCAGCACGATGAGGCTTGTTCCCTTTGCTTATTTTTTTCAGGTGCTTCTGCTTGGCATGCAATGTCTTTACTGTTTGTGGGAATGATGTTTCTGCTGATTTATAGATGGAGTCTTTTCTACCACACTTTTCTAAATATCGATCCACGCTACCCAGTATTCCTCTGAGAGTGGAGGGCTCATATTCACTGCCATCTAACCATCTTATTTTATAGATACAATTGGCTAGCAGTGGGTCTAACTCTGTTGTAGGAATATCATGTATTGCCCTGTGCTCGTCGTTGTCTCCCAGGAAGCTATGTAACTGCCGCATGTCATTTCTCGTTTTTTTGCCATTTTTTTATTTTCCTGATCGAGGATGAATCTATCCCATTCCGAAAGTGGTTTTGATAGAACTGCCACTGACATTGCTGCTTTCGCTATGTGTTTTGTCTATGGAGTGAGCTCTAACTGTCAAATGGTGCTCGAGGACATAGTTTGTGATGTGCGCAGTGCAGTAGAACAAAAAATCGTTCTGCTGCTCTGCGAACGTCACTAGTGTATGACTACAAGGTTTCGACAATTATGGATTTCGGTGGAGAATGACGTTCCACCATACACTATAATGTAGTTACCCATGATAGATCAGTTAACATGCAGTAGCTCATTTTAAGTGTGGTCCTGATTGTACCTATTGTAACACTAACAGGTTTGGGATGCTCTAAATGAGTTGACTTCATCACAGCCTGTATGTTTTCAGTGACCACATACTGTATCTCTCTTTGGACAGAAGAGGGATGTGAATTGTGCTGAGTGCACATTTTAGTTCCTCATTTTTGCTTTGGGAGGCTATATTCAAACATGCTAAGGGCACTCACACTTTGCTCCAAACATGTCTGATGCAGCAGAATTACAGAACTGTGCTAATTTGCACTCAGGAAAGGGACTTTGCAAGGGGCAGCCTGATACCATTGAATATGGGGCCATTACTTTGTGTAGTTCTGGTTTCCAGTTCTGGGTTTGTCTACCTATTTCTGTTTCAAACTTCTATCCACTGACTGTATTGTTTTTAGCCACTGACTGCTATGCCACCAACCCAGGTTCAAGAACAAACCTGGGTCACTTGGGGGCTGACTTGGGAGGGAAGGAGGTTGGACATCTGTAGGACAGGGAGAAGAATCTAGGTGGCAGCACCATGGGACAGCATGGGAAGGAAACCCACACCTGGTTACCTGAGGTATCTCCATGGAGGCTGAGTACACACATGTCTGAGCCCAATAGGGGAGAAAATAGGAGGAAAAGCCCTCTGACTGTAGAACAGTGATGGCCTGGTCTTTTGCAGGCCCCACACCAATGACTAGACGCCTCTGATCCAAGATCCTATGGCAGGACCACCAGAAAAGGTAAGTCCCAGAGAAGGTGGGTGATGGAGCTAGGAATAGTGGACCAGATGATGGCCAGTTAGGGTGCGGAATGAGATAAACAGCTTTGCAGTAAAAAAAAAAGTATTATGATTTATTATTTATTCCAAATGCATGTAAAATGTACCCCTCCATACATATATAGCCATCTCAGTATCTCCCTCTTTCACTCCTTGCCCCATTAAAAGGCTTTACTTAGGCCTATCCATGTAGACAAACACGACTTTAAACAAATTATTGAAAAATGCCACCCATATCCACAAAAGCCTGCAACATATCTAAGCTCCATTTCTGCAAGGCATAACTGGACTGGAGCCACTGTGTTTCTCATTTTTCTCATTTTTGTTAACATTTAGTAGTAACACTTCATTTTAAGTCTCATTAACTACACTGTAATTACTGTATAACTACACTGTAACTGTGCTATAACTACTGAGCAGTTACATGTAACTACTATGTAACTGTTAACTAGTTCCACATTTGTGTTGTGTGGTTACACACAATTTGCATAAAGTAACTACACTGTAACTGTACTGTAACTACTATGTAGTTGTTAACTTGTTTTGCATTTGCATGTTGTGTACTTATACAATTTGCATGAAGTAATAGTTACACGTGCAACTACTACTGTATCCCTTTCGGCACAAATCACTTCATTCTAACATGTGTAACTACACATGTACTAGCTGTTGCAAAGTGTGACAGAAAATCTGTTGTGCAACTCCCACTGTATCTCTTCTGGCATTATGTAATTTGATCTTACAAGGGCAACTACACATGTAATAGCTACTGCAAATTGTAAGAGCAAATCTACTGCATAACTACTATGTTACTGCATTTGGCATTATTAAATTTGTTCTTGCAAGTGTAACTACATATGAATGCAGGTCCTGTGCACTGTTTCAACAGTCTATGTCTATCTAACATTTATTTAAAGGGCAATCACACAGAAAAACTTAAAAATGTAATCAGACAAGAATGGTCTCACTGAATGCAAGAAGCCTAAGGAATAGAACAGCAGAGTTACAGGCTCTCATGGTGGTAGAAGTGGTGGACATTATGGCCATCACTGAAACGTGGGCCACCCAGTACCAGGACTGGGATATGATGATCCTGGGGTTCAGGTTATTCAGAAAGGATAGGGCTAAGAAGAATGGGGGAGGAGTAGCAATCTTTTTTTTTTTTTTTGCAATTCTTTAACCAGGAGTGGCACACTAAGCTGACAGCTTGCTTACAGGTGCAACCTGGGAGCACAGGGAAATTAAGTGACTTGCTCAGGGTCACACAGTATGCAAGTGGGGGCTGTGGGATTCAAACCCAGGTCTCCAGATTTGCAGGTCAGAGCCTTAAACCACTGCACTATGTAAGGGAAGAGATAACGTGCACAAGGGAGGAATGGGAGGATGGGAGGACAGAATCACTATGGATGCAGTTCCAAGATGCAAAGAATAGGACACTGAGGAGCTGGGTGGTGTACAGGCCACCAGCTCAGGGGGAGTGACCTGGATAGGGAATTAGCTGAGCAAATTAGGAAGGTCTGCAGGAAGGGGAGCACAGTGGTGGTGAGGGACTTCAACCTAGTGGGGGAGGAATGGGGTACCCCATCCACCACAAGTGCAAGGGAGCGGGTCCTGTTAGAAGCATTTCAAGACAGCTTACTGACACAGCTGGTCCAGGGGCTGACTCGGTTAGAAAGTACTCTGGATTTTGTTCTGGATAATGGGAAAGCTCTGAGGAATCTGGAAGTGGAGGAACCACTAGCTGGAAGTGACCATTATTCAGTGTGGTTCAGGCTCAACATGGGGAGAGAAACAGGGGGCATGGGTACAAGGGTGATTGAGTTCAGGGGATGGACTTTAAGAAGATGGGGGACATTTTGGGCAGACACATGGCAGGTATGCAACCACACATGGATACAGACCAGAAATGGGACACCATAAAGGAAGAGCTGGCAGAGGCTACAGAGTTTTGCACTAGGAAGAAAAGCAAGAAGGGAAGGGCAAAGAAACCCAGTTGGCTGACACAGTAGGTTATGGAAGGGGTGAGGGCCAAGAGGGCACAAATGGGCAGTTTGGTGGGAGCACAGGAACCTGGCCCCACGCTCCCACCAACACATACCATTTCCTGGTTACATTACACTTTTTCAAAAAGTAAGGAAATGCTTTGCAAAAAACTTCATTAATGCATCAGTTAGGGTTGATGTCACAGTGACAAAAGTTATATATCTCATATTATATATCAGTTATATATCCACAGAAGAAGAGCATTTAAAGGTAACTATATAGAGGTAAGTAAGTAAGTAAATAAAACTTTATTTGTATCAGGTGCCCTCTCGGAGCTCAGGACACCTTAACAATCGTCAATAAAAGAAATAATCTCCACGATACATTAAGACAATAAATATACATGCAATATTTCAGCAATAAATGGTATTTCATCATTTATCTCTTGAAGGGTTAAAGGGACACTGTCAACCTGTTTTTCATCTTATTATTTCTAGTTAAAAATCTACATTTTATGATTGCTTACATTCTCTCTAAAAGTCACTGATGTTGCTGTTTGTTTTGTCTGTCTCCTTGTTTAGTAGAACTGAAATGCATGCTAGTGTATATTTATAAACAACCTTGTTTTGACAATCCTGGGTCTGTTCTTACTGCATACTTCCTGAGCATTAGAAACACACCCAAACAGTGCAGTCACTCATGAGGCAGTAGCCTCCTAAACTCTCACTGCATCATAAGGGGCTAGACTGTGTTGTGGGTGTTCCCAATTCCAGGAAAGATACAGTTGGTGCTGATCAAGGAATGTAAGCACATCTGTGCTTGTGTGGTAACACCAGTATGGTGGGCAGTTTGTTTTTCACTTTTTTTAAAGAAAATAAGCTGAATCAAACTGCTAGCTACATCAGTAATCTTCACAGAATGTTGGCAATCATAGAATATGTCTTTTAAACTAGGGATACTTTGAGACCTAAGGGCGTTCACAATGTCCCTTTAAAGTATTAAGGGTGTAAATCCAATATGCTTTTCATTGCTGTAGTCTCTTTTTTATACCTCCACCTCTTAATCCAGTGTATATTTTTCTATCCCTATAAATCATAGAGTGGCAGGGGAGCCATGTCCGACTTCTCTATAATGTCTGGCTATGGCGTAGTCCAGGCTGTTGTTCCTTATTGCTGCCTTGTGTTCACCAATGAACAATTTTAGTGCTCTTTTTGTTTTACCTACATAATATAAACCACTTAGGCAGGTGAGTAAATACACTACAGATGTGATACTGCAGTTAATAAACTGATTTACTGTGAAACTTTCACCTGGCCTAGGATGGTTGAATGCTTTTTTGTACTTGTATTTGAACAGTGAATGCAAAAGGCTGCACTTAAGATTCCTTAAAGGGAGTCGACCTGATGGCACTGAGGGTTGAGGCACTAGACACCACACCTCGCACCACACCGGTGACCCAGGTTCAAAGACAGACTCGGGTCAATAAGGGTTGGCAGGGGAGGAAACAGATTGAGCATCTGGAGGACTGATCTCTCTTCCCGGGGAGGGCTCTCTGGGGGATGCTCCACACAAGGATGACCTCTTTTGTCTGTCAGGGATGCACCAGCATAGCGGCACTCATGCAAGTCGGGCGGAGCTGCACTGGGCATCGGCACTCAATGCCCAGACACCATTGCATGACTGAGTTCTGGGGGAAACAACCAAGGTGGAAAACCCTGGTCATTTGGGAGATGAAGGCAGGGTGAGTAGGCTGAGCCCACACGTCCAATGCCAGCGCGTATCACAGCATGACTCTCCGTGGTTCTGCCTCCCCATCTGGGCCACGAGGGGGAGGACACAGCACCCAATTCCTCAGCTGGGTGAACAGCATGGTGGATGGTAGAGGCAATATGCCTGAGTGCCCTAGCTGGAGATATACCCACACAACCAGTGACTGGAGGGAAAAAGAGTTCACGAAAAAAATATTCTCTAAAGGGGGTGGGGGTTGCCAATTCCTTGGTGGAGGTAGACTTGGTCGTAATGCATTCACAAGGGTGTCTTTCAAGTTTTATCCTCTGCTGTATGTGATCCATGGTGTTTTTTCTGCAAGAGTTTTTAAACCTGGGTCTGAAGACAAAATAGGCCAGTATTTTTTGATTATTGTCCCAAACCTTTTTGCTGCTGGGCTGTACTGTGTTACAAAAATCGGAAAGTTGGCAATTACTGTAAGTTGTTTCTCTTGTAGTAATGTTTCTCTCTCTATGTTTTTAGAGTAGGTAAGTACATCTAGAATATTGCAGATGCCATATCCTCTTTCATAGAACCTGGTGGCCAGTTCTTGACTATCTCCATAAAGCTGGTTTTAGTAGAGCAGATTCTCCTGGCTCAGACGAATTGTCCTTTTGAAATGTTTGTAATAACGCTCACAGGGTAACAACTTTCCCTTCTCAAAAGGATGTTCCTGTCTAGTGGTTTCCTATAGAGTGTTGGTTTGAGACTATTTCCTTTTTTTGAAGATTGAAATATAAATAAAAATAGACATTATGACTGTTCTGCTCTGCTGTCTACTCATTCAATGTGGTGTAAAAAGAGAAACAGCAAAAGTCCAGTGCACATTGCATAAAAAGACAGCATGCCTTTCTTGTTCTGCTGTCATATCAGAAAAAATGAAAGAAACAGCAATAAAATGCACTTCAGCTTTGCATATGCAAATAAATAGTTCCTATTTTGAGAACTCCTTGATGTCATGATGCATCAGACGTCCTTCAGATTCAGCATGACTTTTCTGCTCTGCTGAATCTTTGCATCTCTGCTCCTCAAGTTTTCACGTGGAAAAATCAACATGTCTTGCCTGCTCTGCTGATAGCCGACTCTACATGAAAGTCAAAACACAGGGAAGCATGACTTGTCAACTTTGCTGTTCCATAAATCACTATATGTCTGTTTCAGAATCCATGTGGAAAAATCAGCATGACTTGTCTGCTCTGCTGACAACTGACTGTGCAGTAATATTAGGATATTGGGAAGCACGACTTGTCGGCTCTGTTGTCCCTAAATATTTTCGTAAAAAAATGTTTCTTTTCTGCTACAAATTTGGCTATATACAATAAGCTTTAGCCCTTTGTATCAGTAACATTATTCTTCACAATTAGATGGTGCTGCTACAACACTGACACAAGCATGAGCACCCAGACTGTTTTCTAAATATGACCTTGTTTTAAAACTGTTCAAATGTTGTCAGTCTGTACAGTATTATGCATATATGATAAGATGTGTTTTTTTGGGTCAAGGTGCAATTATTTTAGTTATGCACGGACACTTTAATAAGTATTTGTCACTTTAATGATATGTCTTTAAAAGACATGTCTGTGGTTTAGCCTGTACACTCTGATGATGACATCTTAGTCACTATGTAAGCGCATTACATCTTCCACCATTGCTCTATTTGCCAGCACTTGGGTTTTCCACTGCGCAACATGCTATTTTGTTAAAATTGGATTACTTGCTCACTTTTTTTGCTTTTAAGCTACATGAGCATTTGTTTTCCTGTCTGTTTACAAAGATGTGTTCACCAGTTTGGATTTTCTTGCCTGTGTTCTTTAGGCTCAGCAGATGTGGGTAAGCTTCATTCCATATTCTGTGTATTTAAATAAAAGATTTTCCCTGTTTTGCAACAAAAAACTGTTGGTTAATTGTTTCTTAGTGCTGACCCAACCCCATTAAGTTGGGAACTCATGTGTTTTTGAATATCTCAATGTCATTCCCCCAAAATTAGAACCAATAATTGATCATTTTGAGGATACATAGATTGGCAGGAGGAGCTGCAAGGGTAATGGACGCCACCAGTCATATTACTCTGTTGAACTCTGGAATCACTCAGACATTGTCAGAGACAAGAGAACAAAAAATAACAATGTGGTAGAGGCATTCCATTAAGAGATGCAGAGTATTCTGTGTATGGCACACCCCACTATCTGGAAATTTATAGATGGCATAAGAGGCATCCAGAAAAAGAGGGATTTGGATATTGAGCAGCTCATAGCTGGCAATGCACCAGCTGTGTCATGTCATGTATGCAGGAACAATGCACAAAGGCTAGAGTATATTTTAGAAAAATGTGATGGCATGACCACTGAAGAATTCCTGAGAGGTGTGGCACACAGTTTCGACTACTAACTAATTTCATGTGCTGCATTTAGTTTTAACTGTGTTGCCTGCTTCACTGCATTTCCAATGGAGAGCACTTTGGTTGCCGGCATACAACAAACATTTTATTTTAACTGTGTGTGTGTGTGTTTGTGTGTGTGTGTGTGTGTGTGTGTGTTTGGTTTGTCGATTTAATTAATAAAGATTACGCGATTTGATTTGACCATTGACCCCAAAGTATTGGAGAGCACTGTAGTCACCAACATACAGCAAAATGATTTGCAAACAAGTGTTTCCAGCTTTGCAGAATTCCTCTGGTGTACAACGAACTGAGTATGGTTGCAGTCTTTTGGCTCCATTACTAGTGTACAACAAGCAATTTTAAAAATTAAGTTACCTTGCTTCAAAAGATGGATTACTTGCGATAGCATTCAATTCCATCTCTATCCAACAACCAAGTAAGTGCAATTCAATTTGAAAATAATATGTATACAAATGCTGAAAACAGCAACACTGTTTAGTAGGGGTGGGAGCAAATTGTCCACTGTTTACTAGGGGCAGGAGAGACTTGTCTCAGGAGTGAGATGTCATGGGAGTGGGTTGATGTGGGAGTGAGTTGTCAGGCGTGTATTTTGTGGCAGTGTACTGTAGGAAGTGAACTGTTGTGCATATATACATATATATACATATATATATATATAGTGGTGCCCCCCAGGATGTAACCCAATTCTGCAACACTTTGCAGTACTCTGCAGAATGCTGCAGCAGACCTATTGAATAAAGCAATGTAATTCCAAAGGCAAATAGTCACTTTTGTCATTCAGGAAAATGTGACACTGCCAGGATGATGTGAATGCCACAATTTCCTGCTTGACAAAAGAGACTAATTGCCATTCAAATTACATTTCTTTATTCAGCAGGTCTGCTGCAGCATACTGCAGAGTGCTTTAAAAGGGGGTTTCATCCTGAGAGATGCCACTGTAGTATATAAATAGGGGATACATAATGGGCAGGAGTAGGATATGGAAAATATCTGCATAAGTGCATAGCGACCATGGAATACCTCACGAGTGGCAGAGCTTAGCGTAGCCATGAATGATGATTTCTAAGGTCACTGTTCTCGAGCGCAGATATTTTCTATATCCTATTTCTGCCCACCATGCATTCAATTTATATAACAGGACATTTCTGTGAGTTTCATGGTGTTTAGTGTGTAATTTTTGCTGCTTAGTTGTGTCTAGTGTGGTACTTTTTATTGTGATTATTGTACTCTGCATTTACTTTCAGTGCCCGAATGAATCTCAGTTGTAATTTGTGATTTGTTGAATTTATGAATGAGGTAGCTTACTGTGATGTGATTGGCTGTTACTGGTGTGTTTGTGGGCATGTGTGCGTGTGTTTTAAGTGGTAGGTTTGTGGTTTGTGGGTGGGGTTTTCTGGTGGTGTTTATTGTCGAGTTTGGCATCATTTTGAGGATGTTTTTGTAACTTTATGTTTAATGGTGCTTTTTTGAACTTTATTTTGTTTTAGTGGGGCATGTGTGGTGCGTAGTACTTTTTTTTTATTCTATTTGTTGTTTCATCGCTTCACTGCACTGGACTTTGGGACTGTTACTTTCATTTTCTGTACTGTGCCGGTTCACTTCACCGGAGCTTCTCAACAGCTGCTTTCGGTTTGTTGTTACAGCTGGAAAACTTCATCAGAGTCATGAGTGCTTCTCATAGCTGGTTAACCTCACTGGAGTGATTACTGATTTGAGGTACATTTCTGGGAACTTTTTATTTACTTTCTGGGGCTCTGTGTGCTGTGTGTGATTACTGCTTCTCACCGCCGGTTAACTTTACCTGGGTCATTACTGCTTCTAAGTATAATTTTCAGAACTTATTATTTATTTTCTAGGGCTCTGTGTGCCGTGTGTGCCATTTGACAGTCAGCATAACATTTTGTTGCAGATCATGCTGGGATCTGCTATTCTCAGAGGTGACTTTCAAGTAGAAGTAGTTTGGTCAGGCAGGTGGCTTCAAAGGTGCCTTCTACGATGTAAGTACTGTGATAATATCACTTGTTGACATATGCACTGTGTGTATAAATGTCAGATATTATCACAGTACACATGTCAGGATAATTTATTCCACGATTCCACTGGGGTGAGAATACATGTTTTTATTAGACCAGATATCAGCTCACCCCTATTGTATAAATACTGTATATGTATGCATATATATATACATATATATATTTATACAATGTATGTTTTGGGATAAATAGCAGGATAAAAAGTAATATCTCTGCCAGGTCATGGAGATATCAATGATATCTTCACGTCCCTATATGTCATCGTAATGAAAGTGAAAGTGTTTCACTTTCCATCATCCAGCTATCTTTACTGTGTCCCTTTATGAGCTTTGCCCCTCCCCAACACAAACATCTCTGTGATCTCGGTGATCCTGTTTGCATCTTCAAACAATTAATTATTGAAAACTGAGCTTAGCCTGGTTGATCCTGCATCCTTTCTTTTATCCACCAACCGTATGGCGTGTTCGGAAGGCTAGGCAGATGTTCAACAGATACACCGTGTTATTATTTTGTTAGAGTTCGTAATTTATTTTTCGACGCCGTTTTAGGGGTTAGCGTCGACAGTACATGGCGACACAACATCAGACAGAAGCGCGCATGTCTGTTGCATAGCAACGCATGCTCGCGCTTCTGTCTGGTGTTGTGAAGCTGCCGTCTCACTCGCTATTCCCTCAGTACTGTCGGCAGCTTCTTTTCACAAAATACAGACAGCATTCAGAAAAGGATGCATTTTCTAAGTTTTACAGCACAGGCTCCCTAATGAAAACTATCTTACAGTGTTTCACATTTGAATCTGCCTAGCGAGCGGTCACGCTACATTTCAGGGCATAGCACTTAGTCACCCTACATTGCAATTGCAGGTGGATAAAAGAAAGTTGCAGGATCAACCAGATAAAGTATGTCTTTCAATAATTAATTTGTTTAAAGATGCAGGCAGGATCAACCAGATATGTATTATGAAAATAATTTTAAAGCGGCAATACCAGATGTTTTTTCATAATATATGTAATCTGCTGTTTTGGAGCAGGGGGGTATGGAGAGTTGTGTTGGGGGTAGCCATGACTACATAAACTTAATACCAATCAATTTTTTTCATAATAATTTTAAAGTAGCAGGATCAACCACATAAATATTTTTTTAACAACATATGGCATCTGTTGTGTTGGTAGAGATACTACAGTTTTGTGTTGAAATAGCCATCACCTCTATGTAGGGGATTGTATTAAGTGGACATCTGGAGCTTTTGTTAAGTGCAGCCCAAAACATACATTATATAAAAGAACATGACATGGCCTGACTAGAGATATCATATTTATCTTCATTCGAGGCCAATGACATCATGCTATCATTGGCCTCTCGTGAAGATAAATGATATCTTCAGTCAGGCCATGTCATATCTATATATATATATATATATATATATACAGTGAAGCCCACCAGGATGAAGCACAGTGTCACAGGTTCACTGCATGACAAATGGGATTAACTCCCATTGAAATTGCATTGTTTACTGCAGTAACTGTACTACAGAACTCTGCAGCACTGTGCTTCATCCTGGTGAGCTTCTGTATATATATATATATATATATATATATATATATATATATATATATATATATAGATGTGAGGAAGCATTTCTTTATGGAAAAGGAGGTGGTGGCCTGGAATGAGCTGCCAGAGGAGGTGGTGGTGGCTAAAACACTGGTCTCTTTCCAAAGATCCTGGGACATACACAGAGGAAAACCATGGGACCAAGGAAGGGGAAGCGGGATGGGGGGAGGGGTCCATGTTATTGGAGTAAGGGTAAAGCTAGGACCCTGCATCAATTCACGGAGACATGATAGACCATGCAGTCTCCTTCTGCTGGCTACTTTCATATGTTTATATGTATTTCAATGGGGTTTTCAACCACACTTACCTTATTTCTCATGTAGCAGTTACTGGTTCTGGCAACAAGATGTGTCTTCCATGTGAGAGTGGATCTTCACCCTGGGATCTGTTGAGGTGAGTGAGGGTGTGTGGTGAGATCTGGGAGTGCGGGGTGATGGGTGCTCAGTGGGAGGTCAGGCAAGGTGAAAAGGGTCATATCAGTGATGGACCTTTTTTTTTACAGATTTAAAAAATTAAACATCAAGGGACCATTTTCTTCTTTTCAGGCTCCAAGGGACTTGAAGGATGGGTGGGGGGTGCCATTAGACACCTCATTTAAATAAGCAATGACATAGATATGGCTAAAACTCATCTAGATAGCAGGGGAATGTAGAATAGCAATTTTTTGCACTAGCCTACCTGCACTTTCTAATTGTTGTGATATACACAAACACACACACTGACTAATACACATAAATGCATACATATTCCAGTATAACACGGGGGTAGGTGGGTGGAGAAAGGAGAGGAGAAGGTAGAGGCACTCAATGAGTACTTCTGCTCTGTATTCACCAGGAAAAGGGGGAGAAGATTCCTCAGATAATGGGGGGTGGGAAGGGGGAGGGGATAACAGATATAGTGATTACAGATAACAGGATGCTGGTTGTGCTAAGGGCATTAAGGGTAGACCAAGCACTGGGGCCTAATGGCATATATCCAAGGGTGCTAAGGGAGTTAGCAGGGGGTTCTGGTGAGGCCACTGGCTGACCTGTTGAACACTCCCTGGACATGGGATGTGTACCATGGGATTGGAGGATGGCCCATGTGGTACCTATCCACAAAAGTGGAACAAAGGATGAACCGGGGAACTATAGGCCAGTGAGCCTCACATCAGTAGTGGGGAAGCTCATGGAAACCATCCTCAAAGAGAGACTAGTGCACTTCCTGGAGGATAACAGGCTCCAAGATGAGAAGCAGCACTGATTTGTAGTGGGAAGAGCTTGCCAAACCAACCTTGTGGAGTATTATGACTGGGTGATGCGAGAACTGGACAAGGGCCATGAGGTGGATGTCCTGTACTTGGACTTCAGCAAGGCCTTTGATTCAGTACCGCATGGGAGGTTGGGAGGAGCTGGAATATGTGGGGGTGAGGCCAACATTGGTAACATGGATCACAAACTGGTTGAGAGGAAGGCAACAAAGGGTGGTACTGGGGAGAACTCTCATCACCAACAGCGGTAAAGAGCAGGGTACCACAGGGATCTGTATGGGGGCCGGTATTGTTTGGGATATTTATTGCAGATATTTCACTTGGAATCTGGATCAAGATCAGTCTGTTTGCAAATGATACCAAAATGGGAGCTGTGGTGGATGACATTGAGGGGTGGAAGGGGCTTCAGGAGGACCTGATTAAACTCCAGGAGTGGGTGAATACATGGCAGTTGGGGTTCATTGCAAAAAAGTGCAAGGTCCTGCACTTTGGAGCAAGGAACCAAGGGAGGGCCTATCACTTGAATAGGGTACAGTTAGTAAGTACCTTAGAGGAAAAGACCTAGGAGTAATCATTATGGGGAGCATGAACAACTTGGCCATGTGCAGGAATGTGGCAGCACAAGCCAACAAAATGCTGGGGTGTATAGCAGGGGGGATCTCATCCAGAAGGAGGGAGAGAGGTTATATGCACCTGTACAGATCATTGGTGAGGCCCCACTTGGAGTACTGCATGCAGTTCTGGTGCATGTTCCTGAAGAAGGACATAAGGTTATTGGAGGGGGTGAAATGCAGTGCCACTAAGATGATACAGGGACTAGAGGATAAGCCCTATGAGGACAGAGTGGGGGAATTAATGATGTATTCATTAGAGGAATGGAGGGATGGGGGGATATGATAGAGACTTTTAAATACCTGAAGGGGATTAACAAGACCAGCACAGAAGGGATTGTACAGCTGAGAAGGGGTAGGGACACAAGAGGGCATAGACTGAGATTAGGCAGGTTAAGTTTAGGAGGGAGGCAAGGAGACTCTTTTTCACGGAGAGGGTAGTGGATAAGTGGAACACCTTACTGGAAGAGCTAGTGTCCTGTAAGATGGTGGGCAGCTTCAAGAGGGGGCCGGACATGGTAAGGTGGAGGGATACAGTGATGGGGAAGGTGGAAGGGGCAGCTGCAAGATATGGGGCTAGCTGCACACCTGAGCAGACTTGATAGACCATGTGGCCTTTTCTGCTGGCACTTTCGTATGTTTGTATGTATGCTCATAACATAGCAGTGCACTGTCTACACACACAGAACATTGCCACACATACACATTAGCAGACATAAACTACCTCATATGGCCTTTTATGGCATTTATTTACTTATACACCTAACCCTAACTTTTCTGTATTTAGAGAAGCACTGTGTTTTGCACTAACTCATTGTACTAATCTATGGCATGTTGACCAGCAGAACTGGAACAAAGTGCCATACACACACACACACACACACACTCATGCACTGCTTCATGTTCTGAACAGTGCATACTGCTACCATATAGCATTACAGCCATTTGCAAGTTGACTGAGTTAATTTCAGTAGAGGAGGTTAAAACCCTGTCTTTTATCTTTGAAACCCCACTCCGCACCAGGGTTTTATGGGGTACAACCAAGCTATCAAAAAAACTTTGCACCCTGTCCAAGTTTCCCATTACAACTTATTTTTAATAAATCACTTACCTCTAGGCAGGTTCCTAGTGACTGGAAACAGGCAGTCATAACCCCTATCTTTAAGAAGAGTAGTAAAATGGCCCTAGAAAATTATAGACCAATCAGTCTCATGTCCGTGCCGGGTAAAGTAATGGAAAAACTAATAAAAACTAGGTTTGAAGTTAAAAATACATGCAAGGGTCTAAAGGACATTACTCAGGATGGGTTTGTAAAGGGCAAGTCACGTACAACCAGCTTGATTACATTTTATGAATCAGTTAGTGCTAGCCTAGATGCTGGTAAACCATGTGACCTAATACTATTAGACTTTAAAAAGGCTTTTGACACTGTGCTCCATTCAAATCTTTTGATTAAACTGACAAATATGGGTTTTAGTCACTATCTCATTAAATGAGCACAATCTTGGCTCTCTAACAGGACTCAATGGGTGAGACTCACAAGCAATGACATCATCAGAGGGGTCTGTGATGAGTGGAGTCCCCCAAGGGTCTCTTCTAGGTCCATTTTAATTTAACTACTGTATCTAAAATCTTCATATAAAATTAGCAAATAAAATAATCAAGTTTGCAGACGACTCAAAAATAACGGGAAATCTCGAAACATTCCTAAATATGGGGGAGTTCAGGGGGTACTTAGAACTAATTGAACTTTGGAATCTAGAAAACAAAATGGAATTAAACTTAAATAAATGCACTGTATTACATCTAGGCTGTAATAACCATTTAAAAACGTACTACATAAATAATCACTCCCATACAGTTACAACAACAGAGAGAGAGAGAGAGAGAGAGAGAGAGAGAGATCAGGGCATGATTATCAATGCATGCCCAAATATGTCACTCTACCCAGGCAGCAAATAAATATATCAATATAATTAAAAAAGCTTTCATTTCCAGGGATGAACACTGTATTATGAATCTATACAAAAACTACATTAGACCACACCTGGATTAAGCCTCCACCTTTTGGGCACTCTACAAAAAACAGGACAGTTGTTTACTAGAGGGAGTGCAAAAAAGGGTAACAAAACTTATACCAAGACTAAAGAAGGAGGCAGCATAGCACAGTTGTTTAAGACTCTGAGCTGCAAACCTTGAGACCTGGGTTTGAATCCCACAGCCCCCACTTGCATATTGTGTGACCCTACACAAGTCACTTAACTTCCTTATGCTTCCAGGTTGCACCTGTAAACAAGCTTCTAGCTTAGTATGTCTCTCCTGGTAAAAAAAAAACATCCCTACATATGAGACAAGACTACAAGAATTAAATCTTATGCCATTAAGTGAAAGGAGAAGTAGGAGTGACTATCTCCAATTCTTCAACATAATAAATAATGATGAACTAAGAATTGGTTGCCAAATTGTACCGAAAAGGAGGCCCTAGGAACTAAGATCACACAATAGGCAATTTGAAGTACACAAAACCAACACAAAGAAAGGGGATAATTACTTTACCATTAAGGCAACCAGATTATGGAATAAACTACCCCACTATCTGGTTAATATATCAAACCATGATACATTCAAAAAATAACTAGACAAATCTTTGGGATATTAGTGTGTAAATGTTCCACGCTGAATGGGAGACAGTCTTGATGGGCTTACACCTTCTTCTGTCTACAACCTACCAAGTTACCAAGTTAGGAAAAGGTTAATTTACTTTACCAGGAAAGCCTCAACACACACAGAGTCCATTGTCATTGTCTGCATGCACTAACTTCCAGCAATTAATTTAAAAAAATATAAACAACAATCATTCTAACCAATTAAAAAAAAAAATCATTAAGTGATTTACATAAGT
This sequence comes from Neoceratodus forsteri, assembly GCA_016271365.2. Lineage (NCBI taxonomy): Eukaryota > Metazoa > Chordata > Ceratodontiformes > Ceratodontidae > Neoceratodus > Neoceratodus forsteri. The sequence continues at coordinate 308,159,041 of CM028134.1, read as the reverse complement.
TTGTGTGTTATTTAGTGCTGTCCTTTTTTAACTCTTGCAGATCTCCTGAACTGAGAACAACACTGTCCTTTACTCCCAGCATAGCTCAGGAAAACACAGCTCTTAGGAATGTGTTGATCTGAGGCATTTCCTACTAGCCCCTGAAATCTGATTGCAGGATAGCACAGTTACAGATCCCAGCATGGTTAGTCAAGCGGTGGCCACCATTAATCTCCACCTATAGCAGGAAATGTTTTATCTGGACATCCCATAACTGAAATGTCAGATGAGAGGGAAAGAGAGAGGGAGACAGCAGGCTTTGTTTTTCTTTTTCTTTTTTTTTTTTTTGGTACTTGAAGGGCAAGTCTCATAGCTCTTTTCTCTTCATGCTAGCTATACCAGAAGTCAAAGGCAGAGCAAAAAAATAGTGCAGGTGGGGGGGGAGCAGACACAAAAAAGATAAAAACGCGTAAAATGAGGGTTTAGGTGTCCTTTAAGACTGAACTAAAAAGACAGAAGAGAGGAATTTCTCCACTGATTGATGCTTAGTTTAACAAGCTGCATGTGCTGTTTACACTGAGCACATCCATTGATTGTAATTTGAGCTGGAAAAAGTATGCTCTCTGTCTGTCTCTCTCTCAGTGGAGTTCTTTCAGGTAGAGGAGGGATTATACTTCAACTCCAAAGTTGTGCTTCGGTGGGATTCTGAAGTGCCCTTTTTTCCAAGTGATAACAAAATAGCTTGCAGAGCTCCGCCCTGCAGCCGTAAAAAAACAGCCTTATTTAGTTATAACACTGCAAACATATGACAATCATAATAAAAAAAAAAAGTTACACAAATATCTTCATACAAGACTGATACATGTGATGAATGAGGAGATTCTTGACCTCTAGGAACTATTTACTGACATCTCTTAATTATAAGTTTCTGATTACCTTCAGGACAATTGGACAATAGAAGGGATTCAGCGTAATAGGATCCTTCATCCTGAAGCAGGAGGACTGTTGTAGAAAATATTGTAACAGGTGAATGAGTAGTTTAGCACTATAAGGTGTGTATGATAGTACAATAAAAAGTTATGTAACAGCAGGTGATCTGATCTTATCACCAGTGCCTTTCCTGAGATGCACAACTCCTTACACGTAAGGGAAATAGCATGGGGTCACAATGACACAAGACATTACAGATCAGCAATATACAGCACTGCTAATACAGTGTGGTACATTGCCAATTTAATTACTGTGTGTCTTACAGGGAGCTCTGCCCCTGAACCCCCCATTATGGGAGGCTGTTCCCCCTGAACTCCCCCACCTTAAATAACCAATTCTGGAAGAGTGGGGTTAACATTTAAAATCACACAAAGTGCAAAATATAAAAAAAATGTTATGCGGCTGAGACCAGGAACTGAAACCCGGTCCACAGATGCGCTGCCTCCATTACTGCCTGTGGCTCATCCTGTTGAGCCACAGCAGCTGCTCGCTGGCTCCTCCTCTCAGCAGAGGTCTTATCCTCTTCCTGGTAACAGTGAGAGGGTGCACTACTGCGCATACACCCTTTCGTGGTTTTGCACCCTCTCGCTCTTCCTGACCATGCTGTTCCTGTTGCGCAGTGTTGATGTGCATGGTAGAGCGTGTGACAGACTGACCCACTTGGAGGGAGAATATAGGCTGTGTGTAATGATGGTGAAGTCAGTATACATGCAGCTATTACCTCAGTCTACTAATACACATTTATGACAGCAAACTCAATAAACTGATCAGTCCTGGAACATGTTAGGGTTCAGTGCAGCAATGTCTCAATGCCTCCCGCATGAACAACTTAAATCTGTGTACAGAGGACATGTAAAACACTATTGTCATTAGGACAGTTAAATTAAATTCTACAAACTGTTGTTGATATCAATGTCATACTTGTACCAGATGCAGATTTCAGGACCATTGCAATATGCTTGTAGCTTACGGAGCCTCCTGACAACTATGTGTGATGGAATACCATGGAAAGAAAAGAAGTATATAGGGTCAGACTGTTTACTTCTCCCAGTGCAAGGAATATTAGATCAGCTCATTGCTAGTCTAACCACAGGCAGGACTTGTAGCTAAAGTGGGGCTCTGAGAATCCCAGATTAGGGTATGCAGAAGTCCAGTTGTGGGCAGCGCAAGCCCCCTTCAGCCATGGTACTCCCCATATTGGGTGCATGGGTAGCACAGGGCTGATCTGGCACAAGGGCTTCCATTTTTGTGCAGCCCACATTCAAAAATCAGGATTGCCAGAAGTATTAATGCAAGGTGCCTCTTGAGCCCTTTCTGTTTGATGTAGGCACCTTGCGTCAATATTGGGGCTTTGAAAATCGAGCACTAGGACTTCAGTTTTTGACATATTGAGAGTATAACTAGAAATCTTAGAGACTTGTGTAATCTCCTGCATCACAGCAATAAAGGACAATTCTGGGTCCCAAGATATGAAAGGACATTGTCTGCATTTACTGCTATTTTATGCTCAGTGTTACCCAAGTGTATTCCCTTAAATGTCTTTATTCAGGCTAACAGCTCTATAAATAGTGCAAATAAAATGGGCAAGAGGGAATAACCCTGTCATGTCCCACTGCCCAAGTGAACCTTCCCACAGATATATGACCATTTTGTCTCACATAGGCTAATGGTGCAGTATATAATGTGGAGATGTAATGCACAAAGTGATCAGAGAAAACAAACTCAGCAAGGACCCCCTTCAAATAATTCCAAGAAACCTTACTGAATGCTTTCTCAGCATTTAAACTCATGAGGAAAGGTGGGTGTCCACTCCTATTGACATGGTTGATAACATGGATGGTACGATGGATTTTTTTGTTGCACCTGATGACCCATAACAAATCCGGTTTGATCAATGTTAATCAATTGAGGGTTGATAGATTCCAATCTTTGGGTTTTTATTGAGGTCAGGCACTTGTAATCTATATTCAGTATTGAAATCAGCCTATAAGAGGTGCAAACTGCAGGGTCCTTGCTGGGCTTAGAGATCACCAAAATCACTGCCTGTGTCCAGGAGGGTGTTCATTTACCACACTCCTTAAAAGCTGCCACAAAAGCTCTCAACAGTAGTGAGGTAACTGCTTCCATAACTGCCTATAAAACTGCCCCCCAAAACTGTTTCCATTGATCTGGCCAAAGCTTTTGATTTGGTGTCCCATCCACTCATCCAGTACAAGCTGACTTCTGACAGCCTCTCAGCCTCCTCTGTTGACTGGTTCCAATCTTACCTCTCAGGCCACCAGCAGTTGGTACAGGTAGGAGGTGTCCTATCCATTTCCCTACCAATCCAGGTTGGGGTCCCACAGGGCTCAATCCTGGGTCCAATCCTCTTCTCCATTTTCCTCAACGGCCTCATCTCTACCTGTGCCAACTCGCATATTCTCATGTACGTAAGTGACACAGTTGTCTACACTTCAGGCCCCTCGATCATGGCAGTAAAAGTCTTGCTCAGGCAAGATTTCCACAATGTCCTGCCTTGGTTGCAGCCCAACCAACTCCAGGTCAACACTAAAAAAAAAAAAAAATAACAATGTCCGTGATCTTTGGCACCAGCCAGAAGCTGGTCAGGCTCGGCCCTCCCCCCATCTTATCCACCCTGGATGGCACCCCTCTTGATGTGATTCCCTCCTTGAAGTATCTCAGTGTGTGGCTTGATAGTAGGCTTGACTTCTCTGCCACATCAATGCCTTCCACTCCAAGTTCTGCTCCATGCTTGGAGCATTGTCAAATAACAAAGACTGCCTGTTCCAGCAGGTCCATTGGGAGGTGGCTTCCAAAATGGTGCTCCCAGTCTTTGACTACAAAGATGTGATCTACGGTACTGCCCCCTCCTCTTCCCTTATCAGACTGGACACCCTTTGTAATGCCTTCTGTCTCTTTGCTACTAACTCCTCCCTCATACTCATCACTGCTTCCTCTAGTCCTCCCTATTCATCCTCCCCCTGCCATTATGCCACCAGTCCCACTGCACCACCTTCATCTCCAAATGCTGGTTTGGGTCTTTACCATCTTACGTAACCACACACTTTTCACCTATTTCATCTGTCTCATACTCCCTCTGCTCCAGGGATCATTGCACCATCTGCCTCCCCACCCTCACTATCCTGCTGGGCAGTCAGCCTTTTCCTATTGCCTTTATTTCCTCTACAAACAGCTCCCTTCCTGTCTGCATCTCTCACCCTCCTCCATTACCCTTAGGCACCAGTTAAAACTCTCCCCCCCCGCTCTGGTCTGCCACCTACCTGACTTTCCCCTGGTGCCGTTTTCACCCCCATCCTCTGCCATGGTCCCCCCAGGTTCAGCTCATGTCACTACATCTGCTACCCTTTTTTGTATCAACCTGCTTTTGTCATTTTAACTGGATATCGGTGCTGCTCATAGAACCAACTTCAATTCACTGTTTATTTCTATTTGCATGTGCATCTTGTTGAATTGTTCACCATTTGCACTTCATCTTTTGAATGCTTCTGTACTGCTGTTTTTGATTTATTGCATGCTCTTTCCATTTTCCCAAGGTTGCACCTAGAAATAAGCCATGGCTTAGTGTGCCTTTCCTGGTTACCAATTTTAAAATACATTTTTGCAAAAAACTATGTTAATGCATCTGTGAGGGTGGCTTAATGCCAAAAAAGTCAGGAAATGCAGCGTTAGGGTTTCCAACCCTAACTCCCCACCCTCACCTTGCAGGCAGCAACAGGAAAAACATTATGGTTTCACCTCTCTTTCATCTTCGCAAATCAGGCGTGGGCTGTGCCTTGGGGTTGTCAATCCCGATGCTCACCCATTTAATCAGTAAATAATCTGAGATGGGTACAGTATATGAGAATGGGATGAGCATTAGGGTTGACAACCCCAAGGCATACCCAATGCCCGATTTGTTTCAGCCTACTTGGAAAGGCCATACGTTCTCAGATTGTCCCTGTGAGACTGAGCCTCCAAATCTATACAATTCTCCTGCAATGCTGTGGTATGCAGTGACAGTGATTCAAATGTTTTCCCCAACTGAATGTAACCATCTTCAAACAGGCTGACCCTCTCTTCAACTGCCTTGACCCATCTCTCAGCTTTGCCCAGTTTCTGATGTAGCCACTTGAACTCCTTGTTATCTTCCTTGAAGGATATGACCTCTTTTAATAAACTCTCTCAGCGGCTTCTCATTAATTTCTCAGCTTCCATATCTGCTTAATATTCACGGCCCTGGTAGATGGCAGAGGAAGGGTAGTGTGTGCATGTGAGGTTTTACATACCACACAGCAGACACAGTGACATGCATATAACCACTGTTGTGTCCAACATATACATCATGTTTCGACAACATCTACCATTATGCATTGCCTCCACTGCCACAACATGCTCCAGCAGTTGTTGAGGTGTGCCTCCTCCTGTGGCACACATCATCACACCTATCATGGCAAGGCACACCAGTGTAGATGACACTGGTCCTGCATGACAGCATATGGCCCACAGACTCCCCTACCTCCATCCCCAGTTGGCATGGACTAGCATCTAGATAGGAGAGGGACAAAACAGTAGGCCCTACTTGGCCTTCACAAAGGAGACTGGGTGCAGCAGTTACTCCTCACTGAAGCAGTGTACTGTCTGGTGCACTGCACAACTGCAGCTAGTGGCCACGTTGTCACTCTCTCCCTGTTTAAGCAAATGGAGAAATACAACAGGGCCTGTTTGCATTTTAGTATTGCACAGCACTATGCTTGGTGCAATCAGCACTGAGTCTTTGACACGCTTTGCACAGTACTGTTTCATCACTGACATGTGAGGGTGTCTACATGCACATGTTACGTGTGTTGATTGGGGCCAACTGCACAGCATTAGCAGCACTTGCGCACTTGCATGGATGACCAATGTGTATGTTCAGCATGGCAGCATGACATCACAATTAATGTACAAGATGGGCATTCATGATGTGTAGTGCAGTATGCACGGATAACACAATGGACCCTTAGTTAAGCTGTCACTATTGCAATAGCATACTACACACTGTGTGCCATTTTAGCTGGTTATGCAAATGCACTAATGATGTAGTCAATGTCGAAATGCTTTAGCAGCATCTTATAAATCCTCATTTCAATGCAATTTAAATATAATTAACACAGCCCAAAGAAAAGGGGACAGCAGTGCACCATCATCATCCTCAGGATACCATTGCCACTGCAATGGAATCAGGTAAGTGAAACCCATGTTTACTGAATCTTAACAATGGCTTGTTACTGGGCCTTCAAGCCAGACTGCATCTACAGTATATGGCTCACACAGGTGTGTGCACATGTAGAGTAGGGTCAGACACTTGGGCTTCCAAGTGGCTAGGAGGGGTGGTCATGGGGGAAACACTGACCACATAACAAGAGCATGCCTTTTTCTAGGACAATGCAGTGACACCAGATAATTTGCTTGCAATCCTGTGTAGTACCACATCCTGTGCAGCATTTCAGTGAGCTTGGCACATGGGAATAGTGTCTGTTGGCAGGGGGTGCTGCTGCTGGGCTGGGGGATGCAAAGGTGAGGAATGGGCAGAGGGGATCATATTGGGAAGATGGTGGTGGCTCTCAAGTGGGTGCACCATGTATGATGGTGTGTTGCCAGGGGGTATGTATCTGTGTGCAACATGGGACAAGGTCCTGGAGGTGTAGAGTCTGTGTAGGTGGGGTCTGCATAGACCACACAGGCTACAGTGATTCTGAAATACTGACATTATACACCATAGGTGCAGGACATTGCCAAGCAACAATGGCAGAAAGGTGATGGAAATCCAAGTTTACCCAGGCTGAGCGAGATGTGCTCAGCCAAGTGTATGTGGCTTGGTAGGAGGTACTACTAAGCAACAAGGCAACCACAGCAATGCAGGAGTCCTTGCTGGAGATGGTCACAGTGGTAAATGCAGAGAAGAGAATGCAATGCACTGTTGCAGAGTGCAAGAAATGGGTGAGCCAGCAGTGTGTCTGCACCAAGGAGAGGCTTTCTGAAGTGTGTCTCAGTATGATTTCCATCAGTGGGAAGCTTATAACAGAGAAGCTTCTCACACCTGTAGAGAAACTGATGGCCTCTACTATGAGGTGGTAGGCCAATGAGGATGTGCCTGGGCCAAGGAGACAGGCATGCTCAGAGAGGGTTAGTGATCACATATTCCCACATTTTACAATACTGGGGTATATTTATTAATTTATTTCAAGAGTTTCAGCAGAAAAGGTATACTGAGCAGAGAACTGTTTGTTTCCAGGTGTGCCTTGGGGGGGAGGGGGGAGGTACAATAACAAAATGTAAAATACACAATTAACAAAGAAATTGCATGAGAGAAAAATTTGGTACATATGAACAGCGTCAAAGTACAAAATTGGTACAAGAAGCTTGAATCTGACTGACATGATTGGAGAGAAAGGAGCATGCTAAATGGTGCAGGAACAAACTAAATGTTCAGTTGTGAACAAGGGTGTATGTGGGGGAAGGGGACAGGGGACAAATAAGAGAGGATAGGAGGAGAATAAATCGGGGGCTAAGCGCGAGTACAAGAGGGGGCAATATGGTTAAGAAGAAGGGCATAGAGGTCCATGGGGAGGAGGCATGATAAACAGGGGATGGGAGGGTGTTCCACAGTTTAGGGAAAGGTGGGAGAAAGCAGCTTGCCCAGCAGAGGTGGACATGGGGGGAAGATCTAGGGAACAAGATTTGGTGCTTCTTAGGGAGTGAGATGGGGGGGAGAGAGTAGATGCAAAGTAGGGAGGGAGAGATCTACCAGAGTTTGCTCATGAAGCTGGCACAGTGGGCAAGGTGCCTCCCCTCTAGGGATGGGAAGGAGAAAGACTGACATAGGACACAATCAATGGTGGGTGCGTGGGGGCAGCCAAGAATGAAACGACAAAAGGAGTGGAACAGAGTGTCCATTCTGGCCAGGGAAGTAGACTACATCACCAAAGTCAAAGACTGGGAGGATCACTTTCTGGATAATCTCACATCAGGCCACTAAGGAAATGCAACCACGATTTCTGAACAGGGCATCAAGCTTGGGGTGCAGCATTTTGTGGATAACATTGATGTACCCAGAAAAGTCAAGGTGAGGATCAAGCCAGACCCTGAGGTACTTAAAGGAGGAGACATCCTCAAGCTTAGACCCATTCAGAGAGTGGAAGGTGGGGGGTGAGGAGCCAAGAGAGTCTCTGCCTTAATGTCAAAGATCATGGAGACTGTCTTCTTGGTACTGAGAAACAGCAGATTAGAGTGTAGCCAGAGCTGAACTTTGTTGAAGTCCATCTGAAGTCTGGATGCCACATCAGCAGGGGAGGGGCCAGAGGTATACAGGATGGTGTCATTGGCATACATCTGGATGGAAGAGGATGAGCATACCTTTTGTACAGTCATTCAGAAATATGGAGAATAGTAGTGGCCCAAGTACAGAGCCCTGATGGACACCATTACTGATAGAAGGGGGGAAGAAAGAGAGTCACCAATCTGCACAGATTAGGAACGCCGCATCAGATAGCATTGGAACCAAGCTGTGGTAGTGGGGGTGAGCCCAGAAGAGTTTTAAAAGGAGGAGTGGATGAGAAATAGTGTTGAATGCCTTAGCCAGGTTGACTAAGATGGCTGTGGTGAGATGGCCCTGGTTCATGCCCATGTGGATGGAGTCAGTGAACCTGAGTAGGGAGGTGCTAGTGAAGTGATTTTTCTGGAAGCCAGACAGGAATGGGATGAAAAAAAAGCAGGAGTCAAGGAAGAGGGAGAGTTGAGTTACCACCAAGCATTCCTGAAGCTTAGCAAGGGCTGGTAGAAACACAGAAACATAGACTTTGACAGCAGATAAGGAACACTTGGCCCACCCAGTCTGCCCATTTCCCTACCTATTGGATAAGCTGCAGATTCTAGTTAGCCAACAGACTACTTCCTGCAACCCCCCACTATAATTGCCTTATGTCTGTCCCATGCATGTTTGAATTCCCCCACTGTTTTAGATCCCACAACCTCTCCAGGAAGGCGGTTCCATGCATCCACCACTCTCTCCGTGAAAAATAATTTCCTCACATTACCCCTGAGCCGTCCCCCCTCTAACTTTAAATTGTGCCCCCTTGTTCTTACACATCTCTTTTTCTGAAAGATGCTACCCTCCTGGACTTTGTTGATTCCCTTGAGGTACTTAAAAGTTTCTATCATGTCCCCCCATCCCTCCTTTCATCAAGGGTATACATATTAAGCTCTCTCAGTCTCTCTTTATATGATTTCTGATGTAGACCCTACACCATTTTAGTTGCCCTCCTCTGGACTGCTTCCATCCTGCCTATGTCCTTACTTAGATGAGCTCTCCAAAACTGCACGCAGTACTCCAGATGGGGTCTCACCAACTGTCTGTATAGAGGGATAACCACTTCCCTTTTTCTACTGGTGATGCCCCTCCCTATACATCCCAGTATCCCCCTGGCTCTCCTTATTGACTTCTCACATTGCTTACCCACCTTTAGGTCATCTGATATGACTACACCCAGATCCCTTTCCATTATTGTTGTTGTTAGTACCTCCCCTGCTATTGTGTACTCTTCTCCTGGATTTTTATTTCCCAGGTGCATTACTTTGCACTTCTTTGCATTGAATCTAAGTTGCCATATGTCTGACCATTCCTCCAACCTTGCCAAGTCCCTTCTCATCCTTTCTACCCCCTCTTGTGTATCAACTCTGTTACAGATCTTTGTGTCATCCACAAAGAAGCATACCTTTCCTTCCAGACCCTCCGCAATGTCACCTATAAAGACGTTAAAGAGGACTGGACCCAGTACTGAGCCCTGAGGTACTCCACTAGTAACCCCCCTTTCTTCAGAATGTGTTCCATTCACTATTACCTTCTGTGTCCTGTTGTGCAGCCAGTTTGCTACCCAGGCTACCACCCTGGGACCCACTCCCAGGCTGGCTAACTTGATTATTAATCTTTTGTGCGGGACTGTGTCAAATGCCTTGCTAAAGTCTAGGTAGGCCACATCCACAGCCCCTCCCTGGTCTATTACTTTGGTCACCCAGTCAAAGAAATTGATTAGATTTATCTGACATGACCTTCCTGCTGTGAATTCATGCTGCTTTGGGTCCTGCGCCCCGCTGGCCTCTAGGTACTCAACAATTCTTTCTTTCAGAAGTGATTCCATCATTTTCCCCACCACTGAGGTCAAACTAACAGGTCTGTAGTTTCCTGTTTCTGCCTTGCTCCCACTTTTGTGAAGAGGAATCACATCTGCCCTCCTCCAATCCTCAGGTAACACCCCATCTTCCCATGATTTGTTAAAAAGTGTGGTTAGTGGTGTCACTAGGTCCTCCCTTAGCTCTTTTAGGATTCTAGGGTGAATCCCATCAAGCCCCATTGCTTTGTCCACCTTGAGTTTTAGGAGTTCTTTCAGTACTCTTTCTTCTATAAATGGACTGGTGTCAACCCCACTATCTACTGTTTCTACTGTGCTTCTACTGTTTGGTTTAGGTAACTCCTCCTCTTCTTCTTTTTTGAATGCTGAGCAAAAGTATTCATTCAATATCTCTGCCTTTTCACTGTCTCCCTCTGCCCACCTCCCCTCTTCTTTATTAATCTTCACCATCCCTCCCTTAACCTTTCTATGCTCCCTAATGTACCTATAAAAGGTTTTATCCCCCTTCTTAACTGAGTTGGCTATCTTTTCCTTGGTTTGGGCCTTTGCTTTTCTGACTGCCTTCCCCACTTCTTTCTGCTTTAATTGATGCAGTTCCCTGTCATGCTCCATCTGTGATTCCTTATACTTTTTGAATGCAGCCTTTTTCTCCTTAACCTTCCCTGATACCTCTTTTGAGAGCCATAGTGTTTTTTTTATTCTGCTTTGTTTTCTTTATTTGTTTCACACAAGGCTTGTTGCTCCATGATGGCAGTTTTGATTTTTCTCCATTGTTCTTCCACCCTCCTTTCTGGCCATTTGCTAATGCATTCCTCAGGTATTCACCCATTATGCCAAAGTCAGCCCTTCTAAAGTCCAGTATCCTTGTCTTTGCATGGCTTGTCTCCATGGTTGTGTTTATTGTGAAGCACACTGTGCAGTGGGCGCTTGTTCCCAGATGTCTACTGACTTCTAAGTTTGTGATCCTCTTTCCATTTGAGAGTACCAGGTCTAATATTGCTCCCTCCCTAGTGGGTTCCACCACTAGCTGTCTAAGGCATGCTCCCTGTAGGGCATCGAGAGCGACCCTGCTCTTGGATGTGGCTGCAGTCCATGTCACCCAGTTAACATCTGGCATATTCAGGTCCCCCATCAACAGTATCTCCCCTTTTTCAGCCATTTTGAGAACGCCCTCTATCATTTTCTTGTCCATTCCCTTCCCTTGAGACGGGGGTCTGTATATGACCCCTCTGCAGATTGTGATGCCATTCACTGTCTCCAAGGTGACCCAGAGTTCCTCTTGTCCGCCCCTTTACTTTTTAGTTCTGTAGCTTTGATCCCTTTCCTTATGTAGAGAGCTACTCCACCTCCTCTTTTACCCTCCCTGTCCCTTCTGTAGATTGTGTACCCTGGTATGCTGACATCCCAGTCATGGTTCTCCATGTACCATGTTTCTGTGACTGCCACAATATCCAAGTGTTCCTCTTCCATCAGGGCTACTAGCTCTGGAAGCTTGTTTCCAAGACTACGGGCATTGGTACTCATTGCCTTCCATTTAATGTTGGCTTTATCCTTTTTAACCCCATCCCTGCTCTTATTGCCCTTGTCCATTTTTCCATTTGCCCCTGTCCTGCCCTCTGTCAAGCTCTGTACCTCAGTGTTTACCCTACTACCTGCCATGTTTTGTGGGGGGAGGCTTGAACTTTCCTGTTTCCTATCAGCACCTCCCCCCTTGGCTAGTTTAAAAGCTTGCCAAGGAAGCCTTTAAACCTGTTATCTAGGAGCGTGTTTCCTTTCCTGGACAGATGTAGACCATCATGCCAGTATAGACCTTCATCTCTCCAGGTGGACCCCCAGTCCCCAATGAAGCCAAAGCCCTGTGCTCTACACCAGTTTTGCAACCATTCATTAAACTGCATGGTGTGCAGTACTCTAGCCTCACCCCTGCCATAAACTGGCAGCACCTCTGAGAAGGTTACCGTGCTTGCTACCTGTCTGAGGCCCCTCCCCAACTCCACAAATTCATCCTGCACTGCACTGATCTCATGCCTAGCTAGGTCATTTGTCCTGAGGTGGACAATGATATCTAGTTTCCTCTCCTGTGATGCTGCTTCTGCAATCCTGAGGATTCACTTCCTGTCCCTCCAAGCCATGGCACCAGGCAGGCACCTTACTTCCCTCTCCTCTCCCTTCCCCAGGTCTACACCCCTAACAACTGAGTCCCCTATCAGAAGCTGTTTCTTTCCCCTGTGGTGTCCCTTGCCACTCTTTTGTGGGTCTCCCTTGTGGATGTCCCCAGCATTTTTCTTGGTCTCCAATGAGGGTGTCATCATAGAGGAACCTTGATTTGCCAGGCTGACATATGATTTGTGTAGAGGTGCAACTCGGGGGCTACACCTCTATTCCACCACTCTCACCCTCCCTGAACCTACTGTGGTCCATCTGCTCTTCACACATGGCAACCTCTGAGGCAGTGGTTGTGGAACTGGTGCTCTTTGGGTGGGGGAGGCCTCCTTAGTCCTTATCAGTTCAGCCTGGAGGTGGGCAACCTCCTCCCTCAGAGCTGACAGTTGCCTGCAAATAGGGCAGCAATGCAGGTTCCAGAATGTCTCCTGGAAAATTGCTGCCCCACAGCAAGTGCATTGCACCACTCCCCACATGTCCCTCTTCCTTATAATATACAATGAGTAATATATATTTTTGTGTGTGTGTGTGTGTGTACTTACCCTGTATGCACTGTGCTGGGTAAGTAAGAATATGACAGTTCTGCTCCAAGACCTGTTGAGGAAGTGATGTCAGAACCTTAGCTATAAAGGAAATGCCATGCCTGGGGTGGGTGGGGTGAGGGGAAGGGTGGGTGGGTAGGCCACAACCACTGGTGACTGTTAGAAACAATCAAATACACCACTGCTCCACCACCCTGGTGACTACTGCCCTTTATAGTAAGTCAACCAACACCACAATGTACTAGACCACTGCTCCTACACAAACCACTCTGCTGAGTCCAGGGATAAAAACGAACTCACTGTTCAGCCAGCAGGACACTTCTAAAATATTGCACAAATATCTTTCCAAATTCTATGTGTCTAGCACAGAAATCAAGCAACTTCAGTTGTATTTTAACCCCTCTGGTTATAAAATTACTACACTTTAATGGAATCCTGCAATTCTTAATGCCAATAAGAAAATAATGAAACTTTCTGTAGAAAGTGTAGCTTACCTTCCTAGTCCCCTACAATATTATGTTTTACCAAGTTCCCAGTTCCTCAAATGGTTCTAGTTTGTTCTCTGCAGTATAGCAAGTTTCTCAGCTTCCAACAGGAACAGGCAAGTCTGAAGAGAGATAGGCCTGAAGTTTCCAGGTACAAAAAGGGTCACCACCTTTGGGAAAAGGGATAACAGTGGCATGCTTCCAGGCAGTTGGTAACCAGTTAGAATAGTGCTACTATAATAGCACAGAGAAAGAGAGCGTGGTCTGGAGAGCGTTCCCATGGACAGCGATGGGGTTTAATAGCACTATGCAGTAAACGCTCCCCAGGTCACTGTCCGTGGTGCTATGGAATAGCTGAAGGGCAGAGGATTTCAGGAGACTGGCTGAGCTGCTCCCATGGTGGGGGGGGACTAAGGCATGGAGCAACTTAGAAGAATGGTGTTGGAGACCAGGATTCTAATCCTGGTTCCCCCTTTATTTCTTCGTTGCTGAACTTTTTTTTTGTTTTTTTTTACAAAAGGCCATGTAAAACAGTTTTCAATGGCCCCACACATTTGTCTTTCCCCATGATCTGCACCCCCCCCAGAGTGAGAATCTTTTAGTTTGGGGGTGCAGGGGGTAGGGCCCCCACATAAAAATACATTAAAACTGTGTGTTGGCACTCTGCAGTGTGGTGACATTCTGTCTTGCCATTGTGGTGGAGAGTGCTGTCAATGCAGTGCTGTAGTGGACAATGCTGTTATTGACATTGCTCTTCTGACCCAGTGCCATGGTTGCTTAGGGTGTCTGGTATATGGTAGTGTGTTCCACCATACGGTGCACTACACGTTGTTGTTGTCCTGTCCTTGTCTGTCACATGTTCGGGTCTCTGTGTATAGTGGGTGTAGTCATGTCTTGGCTTTGTGTGGTGCTGGTGTCATGTTGGTCATGGTACACATGTGTTTTCCTCTGTGTCAACTTCTGTGACACCAGTGTGTAACACTGCACACATGTAATACTGTGCATGCACACCTCTCTTCCTGAGGCAAAGGTAATTTATTGGAAACAGAACACAAAGGTGCAGCTCAAGGACAGTGGTACATAGCCGACACATTTGTGTAACTTATTGTGTATTGTTTTGCATTTGTTGGCAGGTGGTTCACAGGAGGAGGATGGCTGAATAAGATCATTTGGCCTGGGCTGGTAAGAGCAGTTGCGTAAAAGAGAGGACACCAAAGTAGCTGCAGTGGTACAACAAGAGCTAATGCTCCTGTTTGCCTAGTTTTTTTTTTTGTTTTGTTTTCAAGTCTTTGACTACTATATGTTCCCTATTAAGATTATGGAGGGTCACACACATATTAATAAGTAATGCCTCAATTGTAGAAACCTTAAAATGTCTGCCTGTTGCAGCTCAAAATTGCTCTTGAGCAGCTCAAATCTAGCCAAGGTACAGTTATAGATTAGTGGTTGTTTTTTTAACTTTCTTTTACTGAAATTTTAAAAATCAGTACAGACACGGATAACAATATTCTCCAAACACAGAATGTTACAGAAATCACATGACAAATAATGAAAATTTGACACAGGCAAAACCAAGACTCAAATATTAGTTGTAAATAGTGCATCAGAGATGGCATATTCTATTGCCTATATCTAGCATCTAGTTTAGAAGGTAGGAATTCAGGGACCCCTATCATAGTGATCAGAGGGTCTGCATGATTCAGAGTACCCATGAGCTTGTGTATCTTTTAGTATCAAGCAAGAGGTGTGTATTGTCCATGGGTTATCTGCCTGCTTTTTTGTCCCTGGAGTAAAACCTATGTGAGGTAATGCAAACAGTGTGGTAGGCAGCCTTGAGAACATTTTCCAGATTATGGCAACCATTATCAGATATATGTTAAGTCCAGTCTACTACAGGTACAGGCAAGTCATAGGCTTGAAGGTCTGGCATTCCCATTCTAACCCTATCCAAGGGTTGTGTGTGCACCTGCATTTTGATTCTTTGCCTCCCTCCCCACTCATACAAATTTTAGTAGTAAACTATTTAGAGGCCCATTAGAAGTATTATGGGGGTGATTGGTAGGGTGTGAACAAATAAAGAAAACTAAGGCATCACATTCAATTTTAAAAGACTTATTCTGCTTATCATGCTTAGGGGTAGATTAGAATCTTCCATCTCCCTTTATCCTGAGTAATCAGCTTTTCATAGTTAAGCTTCAATCATTTTTGTACTGAAGCTGTCATCACCCATACTCCCAGGTAAAAAACTGTTGTAGTTGGTGCCCATGTAAATTGTAAGGTTTGTCAAACTCTCTAGCTACTGATTTTTATTGCCTCTGACCTTTCATGATTTATCATATAGCCAGGTCGGGCCCCATATTCAGCTACAGTATCTTGCAGGGCCTGTACAGACATTTTTAGTAAGCCAAAGTAAAATAGAGCATTGGCAGCATATGGGGGTAAGTTGTGTTCCCAGCCTCTGCCCTTGATGTCTGTGTCAGACCTAACTGCTGGCATTAGTGGTTCTATATGTAGTGCAAAAAGGAGAAGAAGAGGGGACACCTTTGCTTCCTGCCTCTTTGCAATCAAATGTGCTCTGATCTAAGCCTATTAACTTTTACCACTGACTCAGGTTTATCATAAAGGGTTTCCTATCAACATTAATATTTAGTTCTTTTGAAGTTCTCTGCAAAATGTTTTGTTGAGTTTGTGACCCATGTGCAGTAAGTGCAATGATTACTATTATGGAGCAAGCATGGGGCATCTAACATTACAAATTATGCGGGTGAAATGCATATCATTTGTCAATTGTCTGCGTACTTCATTAATAAAGATCTTGAAAAGCAGGGGTGTGAGTATGCATCCCTGCTTTTCATCTCTGTCTTTTTTTTCTTAGTGAGAGAGCCTTCATTGTCATGATGAATTTGGGACAAATTCCTTGTGCAGAGGTTTATGATTATATAACATAAACCAGAGTCAGTACACAAGGATCTTAACAGCAGCCAGAGTATTTCTTTGGATATTGAGTTGAAATTTGATTTATAATGAAGAATCCTAGATACAGTTTGTGCTTTTATAGCCATATGCATTCCAATGCAGTGTTGTAATACTGTATATAACAATTATCCAGAGTCAAACATCCAGCTCTAATCCCAGACTGAAGCTCAGAGGTGAGACCTTTGATTTCCACTCAACTATTTTACCTATTATAAATAGTTCAATGTTTGGTGAATAAAGTATAGTGCTTGTGTATACTTAACTTTGGCCTTTCTCTATTCCCACACTCTGTAGAGGAGCCAGGCAGTGTTAGGGAAGCAGAAGGCCCAGCACTAAAGGTAAGAAGAATGCCAGAAGAGGAGGAGGAGGAGGAGGCAGGGTGGATGGATGGTGGGTGCTTGAAACACTCTGAGCACATGCTGCTGAGAGAGGATGGATTTATTTTGTTTGTGGGAGGAGTTATTCCTCCATACTGAACCTCACTCAAAGCCTTCCCAATGTTAGGTGAATAAAGTACAGTGTTTGTGTATACTTAACTTTGGCCTTTCTCTATTCTCTATTCCCACCCTCATTAGAGGAGCCAGGCAGTGTTAGGGAAATAGAAGGCCCAAAAAGAGATTACCTCCTCCAACTCATGGACAGTGTGAACAGTAGCATGCAGGAGAGGAACAACTCCCAGTGGAGGAAACCTCTGAGGACCGATGGCTACTGAACTGCCCATCCTCTGGGCATACTAAGAGAAGATGATCCCACATGTTTGTCTGATTTCTTCTTCTGGATTGGAGATGAATGTTTCTGGGATGGATGGGTCCATCTTTTGATATTCTTGATGATATGAGCAGGAATGTTGTCTAGATGCTGATGAATCTGCTTCAATCTGAGGAACGGTCTGAGAAGCATAAGAACTCAGTCCAAGCCATTGCAGAAGAGTTCTTAGATGTGTAATGAACCATCTGTGAATTTTTGCATTATTGTCAGAAGTCAGAAGAGGCTGATAAAACTTGGACCAAATGTGGTATGCATGAGTTAATCAAAAGAGCTGTTGGGCACTAGTTTTTATGAACTGGGAACATGGAATCTGAACTCATTTGTAAAGTCTGTCGGTCTTTGAAGTTGGAAGTAACAAGATGTAATGATCTGCTTGTTTTCTTAAAGTAGGATTGTAGCAGAAGAGGCTGAAGAAATAGTCAATTCCCCAGATGCAGAAAGGTAGACAAAGACTGATGAGACCAAAGGTTCAAGTAGGGGCAACTGGAACAGTAAATAGCAAGTAGAACAAGTGTCAGAATATAAATCCATCCAAATAGAATCGTTAATAAACATGTATAATTTTTTTTTAAAGAAATCGTTAGGAGTTTTTGTGGATGATATTCTATTGAGTCCAAGCAGGAGGAGTTTAGCTGAGGCATGACATAAAACTAAAGACAGGGATGCATTTGACTAAGATAAGATGACTTGGAGTGTGGATACATATTGCTTTACAGTCCCATCTTATAATTTTAAGTTTGGATTCAAGTAGGTTAGGAATGCAGAACATGATCAACAGAGAAGGAACTCCTTATGGATTGGATGGCACAAAATGAGGAAGACTTCTTCTAAGCTATGATATGAGTTGCTTAGGAGCAGGCACTAAAGCAGACCACATGAAAGCTTCAGCTTGCTTCAAGAATTTATGGCAGTGGTTATGAATGCAAGTACACGACAGAAGAGGAACTCCTATGGATTTATTGAATGGCACCAAACAAGGAAGACTTCTTCAAAGCAGTGATACGAGTTGCTAAGGAGCAGGCAGTGAGGCAGATCGCATGAATGCTTATATGATGACTTATGAAGAGATTGGTAGCTCAAGGAGGAGACACCATGATTGAGTGTGTTGAAATATGGATGTGATGAAAGTCCTGGAATTGACATTGATAAAAATCTGCTGCTCATCTGCATAAAAAGGAATAATAAAGCAGTTCAGATTAAAGATATTATAGAGATAACCAAGCCCACCTCTGCATAACAGCATGATGGAATGGGATGAAAACATGCCCTTAAAGATTGTGTTCATGTTGGTTGATTGAAAAGATTGAGATGGTCACAGACTTCTGCTGTCACCATACAATGCAGAGGCTTCCATATGGAGGATTTTGTACAGAGGAGATGTTGTTGAAAGTCTCAAAGGGTGGATACATCAGAAGGCCAGGAAGTGGTGATTCAGGAATGCTTGAGATAGCAGTACACCCATGAGTTAGAGATCTGTTAGTATATATTCTGAGATGTAAGATTGGAGATGGTTCTTGCATAATGTAAGACATCCATTTCAGAGGCATGATAATGAGATGGAGTAACTACCATTATCTAGAACAGAACACTTCCGGACAAATGAATTGAGAGTGTCACCACAAATGGGACGGAAGGAGGCATTAGGAAAAATAATATGCAGGCAGCCTTGAAGAGGGAAAGTACATGGAGTTGTTCCAGCTGATCTATCACTCTAGCTGAATGGCAGATGGTGAGACAGCTAACAGAGTTATAGAACAAAGGGAAGCTAAACAGACAAAGAAGCCACTCAATGGGCAGGAGTATGCTTGCAGCCCAGCACAGTGATGACAAAACTGCTCGTTATTGAGGACGGCCCAGTTCAGCTTTATATTAAAGAAGCTTAGGCAGCTGTGGCTGTACGGAGGATTGATGGTAATCAAGGAACTGTATCCCTCCATATCAATGCCTAGATTGACCCAGATATATGAATACAAGTCTAGTTTGTCAATTTCTGTTGAGTTGGCAGTCCTGAAATGTATGGAGGGCTTACGGCTGGCAAAGCAATAGTAGAGAAAAATGGCTGTGGGATTGAAGAACAGCAGGAATAGCAAAGCTGGAGGCTGGAGTAGGTTACAAGGAAGGCAAGCTTTGAGAGAAGCAACATGAGTTTGTAGTTCTCATACAAATGTCATGAGCTGAGCCATGAATCCACAAATTTCAGATGAAGTAACAGGGAATGGCTGGGAAACAAGCAGGCTAGCTGCAGGATCTCTGGCAGCTGAGATTTAGTAGCTCATCTTTACTGAGCATGTGAATTCCCTAGTCAGACAGTTGCACCAGAAACTAAGGGTCATCTACCATTTCAGGCAATACCTCACTCCTGAAGCCAGACTCACCATAGTACAGGGTAATCTCCTCCCTATCCTGGACTACTGTTCACCTATCTATGCAAGGACATCTGCTGCCACCATGGTCAAACTCTCTGCTGTCTACAACAATGCCTGCCACTTTGCATTACTGGCCCCTTTTCTCACCCACCACTGTACCCTCTATAACACCCTTGGATGGCTACCACTGTAAAACCGCTTTGACCTAGTCATCTGCTGCAGGGTGGACAATGTAATCCATACAGGTCTAGAATCCCCCCATCCTCCCTCCTGAAAACCTGTATGCTCCACCGCAGCCGCCGCTCAAATGATACTCCCTCTTTAGTGGTTCCCAAGGTATCCACCAATATGGGTAGCAGAGCTTGGTCTGCAGCTGCCCCCTCACAGTGGAACAACCTGCTGGCCAAACTCTGCTCCATCGACACTCACTCCAGTTTCAAGTCCACAGTACTTCTGCCGCTGTTCCCAGCAGTTACCCACCTATCTATGCTAGTCACTCTAATCACCTCCCATGCCAACAACTGTGTCTGCATTGTTTATACTGCATAATTGCTGCATATGCGGCTTCACTGCCTTCTACATACTGTTATATATATTTATGTATATTTTATCTTGCCTTTTTGTATATATGACATCCTGCATGCCCTCTAGACTTATGTTTACATACCTTGTACAGATGTTTGACAACTGCTGCTTGTATCTAATTCATGTATACGTCATACTGTAGTCTAGCATTTCTTAGTCCCACATTGGAACTATGAACCACAACTGTACATTGTTATTGCAGTTATTGAATTGGTATGTCAAATCTTGTACTATGTATTATTGCTACTGTATTCACTGCCACTTGAGCCATTGTGTTATGGCCCAGGTCATGCCTGGAAACAGTCCCTGGGATCAGTGCACTTACCCAGTTATCAAAGTCATAAATAAATAAAATAAAAATAAATTTAGCAGTTCCTGCTTCTGTGCTGATGGTGGAGGTGGAATACCAAGGTTTTTCAATGCAGAAAGAGGTGAGGGAAAATCCAGTCCTTTATGAAGTATAGATCTGAAGGTCTGTGCAGGATGGATGCATGTCTGAAGAAGTCCGAGCAGAACCCTGAGGAACTTCTTCGGAATCTGAATATGTAGAACCAGCGGGAGTGGTAGAAGCTTCATGTAGAATGGATGTGAAGGTCTTTTGTAAGATGGTATGGATTCATGTCTGAAGAAGTCCTAGGGGAACCTTTAAAGGCATCTACTGTGACAGTTTGCTCATTACTTTTTATGGGATAGAAAGTACTATAGTTATCTATCCCAGCAAAGTACTAACATCTGGTGTCAGGTTCAAAATAATAAAATCTTACACCTAGTTTCCAGCTCTAGGTTTAATATAACTATTAAGATACTATAATTCTTAGTACCTCTGGCCATTAACTGCCAAACCCAAATTATGTTTTTTAATAGTCAAACATTTCTGATGATCTGGAATTTTAAGTTTTTGTATTGCAAAAATGATCTTTAACTTTTCCTGCTTTTATTTAAAAGCCTGCATTTCTCTCCAGAGACCACAGAAAGGATATTCATAGGTCCATATTAGGGCCTACTAAATATTTGTTCAAGAAGCAAATTAGTGCCTGGAGCAAACCAGTGGTATGTTGCAACATACCATGACACATTTTGAGTGCTAAAGGCATGTTTCAGTATACCAGCCAGACACTAACTAGATTGTGATTCCAAGCCCCAGGCCCCTACTGGTCACAGGAGATATGTGATTAACATGATGCTATGGAGACTGCGAATGCAATCGGGCCATAAGAGTCTACTAATGGCAAGAGCTCCACTGGAGGAAACTGCCATATTCGAACCTTAAGATGCAAATGACCCCATAGCATTTGCAAGGGCCTCATTACAAGCCAGAAGCAAACAAACTTTTGTGACCCTCACGACCAGGCAGGGCTGCCCATACTGGTGGTCTAGTGCCTTTCCAAACACTGTTGTCAGTAGATAAACAGTATTCAGTATTCTTCGGTGTCTAGTGGCCCCCCATAACTGGAACACCCTAATGGTATTTAATGAATTATCCCTGGTGTCTAGTGCTCCCTCTTGCCCCATAAGCACCCCTCTGACAATTATTCTATATGTGCCTGGTGTCCAATAGTCATCCCACCCCCACACACCCCTCTGACTTTTATTCCATACTTCCCTGGTGTTCAGTGCTCCCCCCTGCCCCCAGGTTCGAATCCCCCACCTGATCCACCCGCCCAGTCCCTGGTGTTCCCCCAAGTCCAAGTCTCCCCCCAACACCCCCTTCTGTTTTCCCAGTACCCACCCACCCCCATCTGTGACTGGCAGAGACCCCCAATCATCTCCATGACTGATTGCCAAGTCGGGGGCTCTAGGAGCAGGGCAGATGTGTCAGAGGGAGTTGGACCAGGGGCATACCAGAGACAGGGCAGGTGAGTTGAGTGGAGGATTCCAACCTGGGAGGTGGGGGGACCATTGGACACCAGGGAAATATGAAATAAAATACAGAGGGGTGTTTGGGATGGAGAGACTACTGGACACCAAGGACATATGGAATAGATGTCAGAGTGGTGTTCATGAGGTGGTGAGGGTCTACTGGACACCGGGGATTATAACAATGGGCAGTGATTTGGAGTGGATGGGGGGCTGTGGTTAGGTGGTGCAGGTTGTAAGGACTGGCTTTAGGAGACAGTAATTAGCACAGCACTGACAGTTACTTAACTGCCTCTCCAAACCTGCCAGTATGCCAGTACACATATATGCAAGACACTATCAGCTGCTTTATATAGGTGCACCAGCATATTTCTAGGGCCAGTCACAAATGGATTAGTGACTCACTAACTGTGCCATCCAATATGGCATTTTGTGGTCCCTTCCTGCTTTGGGACCACAAAGTGGTGTTAGCGAATCACTAACCTGTTCAGCAATCACTAAACATCTTCCAATATCCCAGCCCTGAAGTTTTGTCCTTTTTTAGTAACAAAAGGATATGACTTTTTGCCTTCCTGCACTCAATGTCAAACCACGAAATACAATTGCTATGTTTTGTTTTGTTTCTAAATAAAAAGTGAAGAACTTATTATAAACCTCTGTGCAGATTAAAATATCCTTTGGTATTATATTCCAATATGATGGGGCATTATATTCCAGTGGGACAATGCATATGCTGGAAAACAAATTAAATTATTTGGGGGATTGTTACAATGGAGTTGTGACCACTCTCAACTCTACTAACAAATTTAAAGAACTTAGATTGCTGAGCCTGTAAAACTGAGCATATGATGTAATCGATCTCTGATTAACCTGTTCCTGAATAGAAAGTAGTTGTTCCTTGATGAGCCATCAATGCCTTGAGAAGAACTTTGAAAACAACATTTTGGACAAAAAAATAGCTTGTATTTCCCGTTTGCTCTGTATTTCTTATTCCCATTATTTACTGCTGAGTGCATGAAAATAGGGTAGTTGTTCCTTGAGGGTACATCAGCTCCTATCACCTCTTCTCAACCTGATATCATAATATTCTGCTTGTGATATCACTATTAGTCCCATGGAAACAGATTATGGTGTTACAGGAGAGCATTATAATATCAAGTAGGGGATATGTCACAGAGGCAGATGAACACTAAGAGATAAAGATTTTGTTTTTGAGGGAATTTCTTCAGTAACAAATAATGGAGAAGAGAAATCTATAGAAGATATATAAAATACAAACTGAATTGTGTCTACATATGTTTTCCAAAGTTTTCCAAAAGGCATCAGCTGTTCTAGACGGTCAGCCTTAATATGCCCATTTAGAATAAATATATTCAAATTATCCACAAATGTTCGTTTGTGACCATAGTCATTAAAGAGCTAGTGCACTGCCTAAAACTTTTTTTTTAAAGCAGTTGTCTATTATCTTTTGTATCTGAAGTGCTTTTTCTGTTCCCTCTGGATAATCAGAAGATTTCTACCTGATATCAGTGGATAAGATGCGTGGAACAGTACTCTTCCTGGCAGCTGACATATCCAGTTCTATTCCTCCCACTACATCATCAGCACTGTGACCTTGCTTACTGTGACATTACAGCTGCTCAAGAAGAGCTTCTCAGTAGCTGCTATATCAGTCACCTGTGATGTCACTGTCAGTGAGACCACAGTGCTGATTATGTAGTGGAAGGAATAGAACTAGATATGTCAGCTGCCAGGCAGAGTGCTATTTCACACATCCAGCATAATACTGTCACAAAGAAAACTTTCAAATGAGTGAACTAAAAAAGAAAAAT
This sequence comes from Neoceratodus forsteri, assembly GCA_016271365.2. Taxonomy (NCBI): domain Eukaryota; kingdom Metazoa; phylum Chordata; order Ceratodontiformes; family Ceratodontidae; genus Neoceratodus; species Neoceratodus forsteri. Next base: position 308,135,331 of record CM028134.1, on the reverse strand, counting down.
AGTTCAGAAAGAAAAAGTGACAATTGACTACTTCTTAGAATTAGTGACATTTTCCTGTCTGTTATTTTTGGTTCCACTAGCTCTTTAAGTTTTGTCGTTGCAGAGTGATGAGGAACACAATTCTTCCCTATAATTAAATCAGTAATTAAGAGATCATAAATACCATCTGCAGAGCTAATTCTTGCATTATAATCCCTGAGTAATAAGACACTATCTGTGTCATAGCATAACTCAATATTGGCTAAAGGAGGCTACCAATCTAGGGCGACCAAGGTTGTTGGGGGCATCCCTGCCTGGAATCAAGGATGGGTTAGGTATGAGAGGGGAGAGAGAGTGAAGAGCAAGGGTGAGCAAGGAAGGGGAGGAGCTGGGGTGCCAGTCATTAGAAAGGGTGCTAGGGGATTGGCAGGGGAGAAAAACGGGAGTGGCCGTAGTGGGGAAAACAAGGGGTAGGCAGGACCAGGCCACTTTCTGCTGGAATCTTTGAGATTCCCACCCTGCCTCAGCACAGGAGATGTGGGGAGCAGAAGGAAATCATGGCACTGCAAGGTGATATGGGTTGCCAGCTGAGTGCAACAGTGAGTGGCTAGTTCCAGGGCTATGGGGTTGCTGACAGAGGGCAACTGACTGGACATTGCATGGGGGTTTCCAACAGAGAGCATCAGTGGGGAGGGAAGGAATTGCAAAGGGGGAAACACCAGGGTGGGGGGGAACACTAGTGGCAGGCCTGGGCGGGGTCAACATGCAGGTGGATGGGGGCACCTACTGAAGAGAATGCGGCAGGATGAAGAGGAACAGAGCTGGGCATTGGGTGTGACATTTGAGCCCTAAAGAGGAACAGAGAATGACTGGAGAAGGTGTTTTAGGGCACCGGGTGACACACCTGGGCTGGAGAAGAAAATTGTGGAAAGAAGGCTGGGTTGGAGGAGAAAGTTGGGATTGACTGTTATATGTTATTATGGTTGAGAAATAAATAAGTTTGATGTTTACGACATAAAGAATACATTTTTTCCAATTAAGCACCTAAAACACAGTGTGCAAATGGTTATTCCGGGTTGGGAGGTCCCCTTGACAATCCGGTTCTCAGTTTCTTGCAACAGGTTTGGATTATTTACTGCCTCTAATCCACATTTGTCATTCAAGAGAGAGAAATAACATGCTGCTGGGTAATGTTTAGTAATGTATGACCTGATCAACTGCCCTCCTCTGAGAAATCCAAAATAAGTATACCAAGGGTGTCTAGATAATGTCATGTAATACTTTCCTTAAAATATGATATGCTATTTTTCTGCTTTTGACACAGCAATTAGTGTGGCCATGATTACTGATGTCATAGCATCTCTTAACCCAGGAGATATCATAGAGGTCTAAATTAAAGAGCTACTGGAGCCAAAACAGGCAGACAGGAAAATAATACAAATTTTATGGAGTAGTCAGTTGAAACTGTTTATTTCTGAAGTATTTATTCTTTTTCCTTTTGCTCATTAGAGAATTTTCTGTGTGATAAGATTGTACTGGATGTGTAGAACAGCTCTCAGCCAGGCAGCTGACATATCTATCTCTATCCCCCCCAACACATCATTAGTATTGTGATCTTACAGACAGTAACATCATAGGTGACTGATCTGGCAGCTACTTGAGTTGCTGTTCCTAAGCAGCAGTGATGTCACTGTCAGTGAGGTCACAATGCTGATGATATAGTGGGGGGACTAGAGATAGATACGGTATGTCAGCTGTCAGGCAGAGTGCTGTCCCACACATCACACCTACTAACATAAGAAAAACAATCTTCTAATTAAATAATCGGGGGGGGTACATTAGATATAAAAAGTAATGGTTGCCTGCTTTAAAAACTAATATTGACTTTAGGCAGTACACTAGCTCTTTAAGTCCTGTAATAGTATTGGTCTGTCCTAATATAAGATGATAGGGATATTCTCTGGCTTCTTTGAAAATGCAAAATATATTCTTCATTTGTAGATGGAGGATTTGGAATTCAAACCTTTAAATATTGAATGAACACACCCAATTCCTTCTTGCTGCCATACCAGATCAAAAAGATGTCATCTATAAATGATACCAAAGTTCAATACTATAGTAAAAAGGATAGATCTCACTGTCATAGATCATTCTTTTTCTCCTAATAACCCAAATAAAGGTTGGTGTACTTTGGTGCAAAAATAGCCCCATGGCCATACTGTTAATTTGCAGGTAGTACTGACCCTGGAGGGGAAAACTGTTTTTGGTTAGTACATCATTTGAACGCTCCACTACAAAATCTTTAAATGGATCTGACAGCGTATTGTCTAAAAATAATCAGTATTCAAGTGCACTTAATCCACCATCATGTGGTATATTGTATAAAGTGCCTCAAAATCCAAAAATACCATTAGCCAATACGGCTCTAACTGGAGATCCCCCAAAATACCTAATATATCCATTGTGTAACATACATATGATTTTAAAACATGGACATAGCCCTTAACATGGGTGTCAATGAACTGTGACAAATTTTCTAACTGTGAAGACCGGGCACTCACCAATCAATATAGCTGGACACATCACTGTCCAAAATGCATTAGGCATATGTTTGTTTCTTGTACCCTTGATGGGATGTGAATAAACTCATTTTATGCTGAAAAATCAAAAGTTGTGGTGTCCAGCTATATTGTTTGGTAGTGCCCGGTCTTCACAGATTGAATGTTTGCAAATTACAGAGAGCACCACCATCCCAGTGTGCACTTCTGTGTTTGGTGTATTGAACTGTGACAGGTGTTCCATTAACAACCCAAATCCTGCTACAACTGGGCATCCTGTGGGATTCTCCAGATTCTTATGCACCTTGGGAAGCACATACAAACTTTCTCTAGTAGGATGAGAGACTGTTAAGAAATTACATATCTCTTGTGAGAGAACACTCTCCAGGACTGACTCATCCAGAAATCTAACAACTTGAGTTTTGAAAGTATCTCTGGGTTAAGCTGTCAAACTTCGATAGAATGCCACATTACCCAGTTGGTGTTCTATCTCTTGGATGTACTTCTCAGTGGACATCACCACCACCGAGCTATCATTATCTTCTGGCTTGATGGTTATGTTCTTATTCTCCTCCAGACTCTTTACTGCAGCTGCTTTCTCCACTGTGGTGTTAACATTCCCAGGGTGCCTTTGGTCCTTGAACATTTCTTTAAATTGTTCCTCACAAGCATGCTCAAAATGTTTACAGTCTCATTATCAGGTGGCATAGAACTGGATACTGGATGAAAATGTCTTGCCTGGTCCTCATGAATATCCTTCACATTGTATGTTGTTACTGATTTGTCAATATTAGAATGCTTGTCCATGTCAGCTACACCACAACACATACTGGCTTTCTAAAAGTGTGCCCTAAGTTTTCAAATCCTAGTAAATTTGTGCAGGTCAACATACAAATCAAAATATATAGTATCTATTGTGGATACAAAGGATAATCCCTTTTATGGAACAGATAGGGATATACAGACAATGCAGGGTACAAAAATGAACAAGTAGACAGCATACAGTAAAACAATATTACAGATATCTCAACATAATAAAGTAGCATTAAACATCAAAGTTTATGCACAAGTTTAACTCAAGCCACCTCAGCCAGACCATACAGGAACAGTAAGTGCTATCATAGGAGAAATGAGGACACATTGCTTACTTGCAGTTACAGCTGCAGTGACCTTAGATTATTCCAAAGGTGTTTTGAAGCAATAGAGAAGTGGCACTGCTAACATGCGAAAGAAATTCCATATCGAGGTGCACACACAATGAGGCCTATCACCCATGAGTGTTCAAGGGACATTAGTCCTTTTACATTGAATTTTCTACAAGTGTAGGTGGTTTGAAGAACATCAGTGTACATTTGCAAGTGTAAACTCTTCAGGCTTCAGACTAGTAATATGCTATTTCCTCTCTCAGACAGAGAAGCTGATCTGTATGGGTTTTCTTATGTATAGTGCATGCCTTTTAAGCTTTCCAATGCTAAGCCCAACCACCCCTCCATGAGCTTATTCACTTATCCACCACCTCTATGTGAAATAGTACGTACTAATGCTACCCCAGACTGCCCCACCTCCATTTGCAAGACAGCGCCCCTCGTCCTCTGATTTCCCTTCAGCTGGAAGATGCTTTCCACTGGCACCCAGTTTGTACCTTAAGGTACTTGAAGGTCTCAATCATGCCACCTCCTCTGTACCAGGGAACATGTGTCCAAATCATCAACCCTTTCTTCATAGGACAGGTGGGTGAGCCCTTTTACCATCTTCATTGCTCTCCTCTGAATTCGTTCCAGCCTCCCACATTCTTTTGGAGGTCTGGCCTCAGAACTCAGACTCCATGTTCCAAATGCAGTTCTAACCTGAGATGGTACAAGGGTACTATGCCTCCATTTTCTACTGGTAATCCCAGTCTGATGCATCCCAGCATTCTGCTGGCCCTGGCCACTGCTCTTCTGCAGTGTCTTTCCACCTTCAGGTCCCTAATAGTGATGCCTAGTCCCTTTTTGTTCTGTTACCTCAGGTCTCTGCCCCCATACAATACCCTGCACTAGCAGCACACCACATTTACATGTATTGAAATGGTAATGCAGCTTCCAGCAAGCAGAATACATCCAAACCACAGTGGGAAACCAAATTAACGACCCACTATAAGCTCACAACACATTCACATGAAGGAAATTCCACTGTACCATCCAAAAGCTCTCTAGTCGCAATTAAAACTAAGAACCCCTGCCTCAGTGGTAGGTAAAGATCGGGATCAGTGGCCATGGTCCCACGACCACCCATGTGAGAGGTGATGGAACTAGGATTGTGCTACGAGGGACTATTGGAGGCAGAGACTGTGGAGGTTCAAGAGGAGTTGGACAGGAATAGGAAAGGGTGTGCTGGAAAATCTTTTGTTTGTTTTTTGTTTTCAAGTTGGGCCTGGTTTGGGAGGGTTTGTAAGAGTTGACATTGTCCACCAGTGAATGTTTAACTTGTGGTGGCACCTGATATGCAATAGATGTTTTTACTATCACACTTTGTCTTCCAGCAGGAAAGCTCCTGATTGGACATCTTACAGATCGACAAGAACATCTATCTCATAGGGAGTCCTAGGTTTGACTTTTCAGAGATTATAGAACATCAGTTTCTTCATTGTCAGAGTTAGTTCTATGCATCACATGTTGCACCTGATAAGGAGATTAGGAATTTTAACCAGAGAACAACAGGGAATGATACAATTGTGGCAGTGCTTGGTTTATGAGAGGTATTGAGGCCATTGATGTGGAAAAGTGAGGTTAATTACTATGTACAGGCAGAGATAGAGAGATAGAAAGGTTAGAGACAGAGACAGCAGGGACCAAAATACATTTATACAGGCATAAAAGTCAATAATAAAGAATGATTCCTGGCCTCAGTGTGTGTGTGTGTGTGTGTATAAGTACACAGACTGGGGAAAAGCAAACTACAAACATAATCTTTGACTTATTACCGTGTTGAGAGGGAACTACAGGGCACAAAAGAGATCTTTCAGTTACAGGAATCACAATCACAAAATGTATTCTTGGACAAAATGTGGGGTTTTAACAAAAAGGCATGACCAGGGGTTATGTTAATGGTCTGTTAATCACCATCTAGTGGCATAATGTGGCAAGAGGTACTGCCAAAGCGCACGACATGCCCCAAAGGGTGATTAACTGACCATTAACATAACCCTCTGGGAGTGCCTTATTACTATTATAATAAAATGTTTTTTAAACAGTGTTAAATTTTGTTCAATATATAGACGCGGCTGTACAAAGCATATTAATAAAAGATTAACATAAGGCTGTTAGAATGTTTAGCAATCAGAAAGCTTCATTTCTCAGACCATTGTTATAATTGTGTATAAAACCGGGCAATGCCGGACTGGTAAAATAAATATTTGACTTGATTTAGAAAGGGGGAGAGACAGACTAAGCGGATAGAAAACATACATTTTACAGTGACAGAAATTAGTGGTAGGGTCTGGTATGGGAAGGTGTGTACTGACATTGTACCGGGGAATGTTAACTTATTTATTTGCTTTTGTTTAACAAGTGCGCGACTAGACAAACCAGGTGCCTATTTTCAAATCGTCCAGGAGGGTTACAAGGAACAAGAAATGATCATCAGGCATCAGGAATATACAGGGTTAATATACAGTACATCTTAGTTCAGGCACATATATACATAGAATAAAAGTGCACATATATTTTATTGTCATAAATCACAAGTAAACTGTTCTAACGCACTAAATGTAGGTCTTTAGTATACAGGCAGGCAATGGCAGGCTGATTAAAAACATATTTGACTTGCACAATCCGGGGAGAGACTGGATGTCAAGAGATCTCTTACCTGGTACAGACAAACCACTAAGGACCATAGAAAGGACAGAAAAGCAACGGACTGCTTTCGAGAGGGTTCCTGCAGTAGGTCTTCACGTATAGGTCTGCATCTCCTGCATCAGAACTGCATGGCAAACTTGTAGCTAGCAGTTGTCAGCAGGGGCGTGCCCATTGTCCAGGTGATGTGGCAGTCGACTGACTATAAAGGGACAGTCACTTGCCATCATCAGTTCTTTACACGCCATCACCTTATTTATCCCTTTCAAGTACTTGAGACTCTAATCATGTCTCTCCTCTCTCTCTCTCTCCTCTCCTATCTTCCAGGAGTACATGTTCAGTACCTCAACCTCTCCTCGTATGTCTTGCCCTGCTGACCTGCTATATCTTTGTAGCCTTCCTCTGCACTCTTACCCTCTCTTCCATGTTTAGGTGGATGTGGGATGTGATTGAAAATCCACCATTTCCAACTGTATGCTATGCTGCATATAAAGTACCCTGGGTGACTGTTTTGCCAGTGTGCAAAGGTACCAGCAAACTCCATCAAATGTTCCTCCTGTAAGAAGCCCATCTTTTGAAGGTTCAACTGGTTTCACTGCAAAAGAAGGACCACCTTAGAGAGTTCAGGAGACTACCCCCACTGGTGATTCCTTCTCTCCCCAACCCTTTAGACTCTACCAACCCAGCACCCCTCCCCTCCTTTGGTGGATATGGATTACAAGACTTTAATTCAGTCTTGGTGGCATGAGGCTCAGTCGGAGCTGATTCCGGACCTGAGACAGACTCCAACTGCTGAGGTCTCTAGATCCCCTTCCTGGACAGTTCGCTTCTATTGCCACCATCCATGTCTCCAGGAATATCCACCAGGACGTTTCCCTTCAGATGTCTGGGGATCACGATGAACCAACAGGTGGCGCACCCAAGTGTCACTATCCCCACTGCACAGTTACAGAGCCTGAGCTCATGGCAGTGCATTCCAAGTATCCACACCCTCTCTGTGAAGAGTGCTTCCTGAACTCCTCCTAAACCTCCCACCCTCCAGCTTAAGACTGTGCCCCTCATGTTGTGGTTGGCAATTGAGCTTAAAGAGAATTTCCTAATCAACCTTATTTATCCATTTCAAGTACTTGAAGGCCCCAGTCATGTCCCCTCTCTCTATCCACTATCGGTTTCTTATCTCATTACTGTATCTTTTTCAAATTAACCTATTGTTTTTTCTCTTTCGCGTGCCTGAATGGATGAGGACTCCTTCACCATCAGATAAGTATTATTCTACTGTGAACATGTCATATATTAATAATTTATTAAGAACTAGGATCCTTTATGAATCCCATTCCATTTATTTTTCAGTACTGATGGACATCGTCCTGCAAGATTCCTTACTGACGCCACAGTATCCTGGTAAGGCGCTCTCCACATATTACTTGGTTGTGTCTGGTATGGGAGGGGTGCATGGGATATGTGTCCTATAATCCCAGATCTTACTGCGAGAGGGCTCTTGTAGTAGGTAATTACTTACAGGACTGATGCTGACAGGTGGCAGGACCCCACAGAAACATTTCTACCCACGGTCCCACAGTGCCCAACTGCCACACAGGACAGACATTCCCTGTGCCTGTTCTGCCTAAGACCCGATCACCCAGTCGAAGTGCCAGCAGTGCCTCAGCTTCAATGTGGCTACCCAGAAAAGGCGGCAGCAATCCCTGGAAGCCATATTCTGAAAAAGAAAGATGAGTTCAATGTAGGATCTCAAAAAACCGAGGCAGGCATCCACTTCCCTAGAAGGCCATCGTAAGAAAGGATGAGGCACCCGAACAGGGGCTCCTCTACACGTGTCTCCTCCAGAACGCCAGGGGACACAGTTAATGTCCCTCCAGGAACCATGCCTTGAAGGACGACTGGAGGTTTGACCTGGATCTCAGTCATTCCTCTCTGAGTACACATGGTAGCCATCTCGCCTATCATGTTCCCTTCTGAGACAAACTTCCGCTCAATTGGAGGTCTCAAGACCTTTCTCAGAGGAGTCCTCATCTGAGGCCCCATCAGTACTCCACGGCAAGCAAGAAGCCACTCCACCAGAGGAGTAGCTGCCTCCAGGTTGCTATAAAATGTGTCTACGGCAGACATCTGTGCTGCCTCCAATTAAAATTCACATCAATACATTTTACTAAACACTACAGTTTGGTTGTTTCTGGCCTGTGGTGGAAAATTGGAAGGTGTGCATCAGGGACAACCCCTTTATACCGACGCCTCCTGGATGCCAGTCACCTAATGTGGGGTGGTCCTCACCAGGGACCGCTAGCTAAAAATTTTTCCATGGAGTCCTGCTGCCTGCCAGCATCAGTCATGTATGTAATTCCCACTGCAAGAACTCTTTTGAACATATACTGTCTGAGTAAGTTCTTATGTAACTGTACTTTCATGCAGTGCCTGGTTTTGAAGAGATTTGGTGACAATTGGCAAATTGGGTATCCTTTTCGATGGGTTGGTCATGGTATATGAGTGTAATGGAAGAAGGAGGAGGTAGTACACAGTCACTAATGCAAATCCATGATTACAAGAATAGGTCTCTCAAATGAGGTAGTGGTACAGTCCGCCCTCTCAGACAGAGGAGTTGGGGAACCAGCAGGACAGGAGACTACAACTACCTACCATTTCAGATGACATCAGGTTAAGTATTCACTTATGGTGACGCCTGACATGGGATGGAGTTGGGGAACCACTGGACAATAGGAAATGCTTTTGTTGGTAGCGCCTGATATGGAAATAGTTGGTGGGGTGGCTGGGTGGAATGCTTCACATGAAGTGGTATGCAGTAGAACAGTGGACTACTTCAAATGAGGATGGAACAGGATAAAGGAGGGTTAATGAGAGGGAAGGGTGAAAGGAGGGCAGCTGCAGAATAAGAGTGCTAGCTCACATTCGAGCAGACTTGATAGACCTCTAGGTCTTTATCTGCTGGCTAATTTCGATGTTCGTATGTTTGTAAGTCCCTTCGCTAACCTTTCCACCCCCACCATTGTGCATAGAAACATATAAGTTAATGGCAAATATGACTACAGCAAGGTCGAATCAGTCTGCTCATTTCTTTTTCTACATTATAAATGTGCCATTGGACTTTGCTTTGTCAATGACCTATCTATCCATATTCATCTGTATTGCTCCCTTATGCCTATCCCATGCCTATTTGAAGCTCTGCACTGTATTCATATCCACCACTTCCTGAAGTAGGCTGTTTCATGCATCCACCACCCTTTCTTTAAAAAAGAACTTCCTCCCATTACCCCTTAATTGGAATCCCTCTAATTTCATGCTGTGTCCTCTTGTCCTATTTTTCTTATGTTGGAACATGTTAGACTCTTTCACCTTGTTAGTCCCTTATAATGTTGTGTCCACCACACCTGAGCCATGGTGGACCACCACAATGTCAGTAAAGTCCTGCAGTATGACATGTTGAAAGTCATGGATGGTTCGGCCATCTGCTCCACTCTGCTGGATGAAAATGTATACAGGAGTATTGAACTGAAATGTCGCATTGAATATGTTTCATATGCTTTCTAAAGTTACATATTTTCAATATTTTTAGTCTATCAATTGATATTCTTGAGCTGTTTCAAAAGAAGTATTGTGACAATGAACACTCAGAAAATGAGCTTGTAAAATCCTGGCTCTGATTGGCCAGTTCCTCACCCAAAGTCCTGGTCTATCTGACAACAGAGCCCAGTAGATAAAAGTACTAGCCCTTCACGTAGTCCTGTATCATTAGTACAAGCCTAATTATCTATTGGCATAAAGTACCCAATAAAATTTCAAATCTCCGCCATTTTTTTCTCTCACTTAGCAAGAGCTACTGGTCCCCAGAACCTCGTATTGTTTAGTGGAAGCTGCTGCTCTTCATATTTCTTTTTATTTCTGTTTCCTCAGCGACTGGGCACTCCTGAGATAGCAAGGAGTACACTGACAAACACAGCTACCAGAACGGAGGCTCTCCATAGCAACCCAACACAGTACTGCTGCTTGCCATACACCAGTGCTTCCTCTGTTTAATAGAAATCATATTTCTCAACAAATGAAGTAACTCATGTGTGTGTCTGTGTGTTGGGGGTTAACCAAGATGACCAGTTAAATCCATGTACTGGAACTATTTTATTACAAAAGTCATATTAAATCTAATTATTTAGTTAACAATTTTGTTATAAAATTAATATTATTCTACTGTGCCCATTTTTCAGTGCAATATACCCTCCAGGATGGTGGTACAGTGCTATACAGACCTTCCAGGGCGATAACACCCTCCGCCTAGCAGTCGGGCCTCATTACGCCCCTGAGCGGTCTGTATAGCACAATACCACCCACCCTGTTGGGTAATATTGCTTACATATATAATACATATATTCACCTCACTCTACTTGTACAGCAGTTATTTGTTCATGTAATATACTGTTAGTATTATAGACACATATAAAACAAATGCAATCAGAAGAACTGAGGAAGTGAATTCTAAACCATAAACAATACTTTGGATGTATATGCTTTATTAATAAGACATAAAATTGGTTGTTTGTATCACTGAATTAAAATATACAATGTGTTCTTGCAAATGTTTAAGGTCAATTTAATAACATTTATCCTGACTTGATCCCTTAGAGTTTTTCGTGCATCATCTTCATAGGGACAGCACCCGAAAATCAGAAGAGAACAATGGTTGATTTTTACATTTATTAGTTCACTGACACATAGACACTTTTGGAACGTTTGACTTTTGATGGATATCAGCTGTACTGTGAATTGTTGATCCTAACTTGATATATGTGAAGTTCTTCCTATGTTGTGATACTGCATATTGTATGGTTAATTAAAGTTGCAAGTTCCAAAACAGAAAGGTTTCAATTGTGATTTTCTTGACTGGTAAGGAAACACATTATTTGTTTATAAACAGGTAACATCAGGAGGCATTAGGCACACACAGAGTGAAAAAATGCTGACTGATGTTATCTATCATAAACACATAAACATTTACCTTGAAATCTGATATTCTACTTGGCTTTTCATGTCAGCCGATGCCAAGCATAATATATATATATATATATATATATATATATATATATATATATATATGCGTAATCAAGTGTTCCTTAGGTCAGTGTAGTAAGGAAAACAATATTTGCTTATAACTGGGCAACAACAGGAGGAATTACAACTCACTGAAGGTGGTAAAATGCAGACTGATGTTATACAGTCACTAAACCTACAAGTGATATATTGGGGCTTGACATTGTACACTAGTGAATGCTTAACTTGAATGTTGCACCTGATACGGGATGGGATGTTTCTATTATCATATCACTGTGTCTTCCCGTATGTGTGAAAATGAGCTTGAGTATTCCGTTAAAAACATTACATGTAACTCTTAAATATAACTTATTTTTTTTTTGTCTTCAAGTTTGATTCCTTGCAGTATATTTGACATAATTCAACAGAACATAGAATATTTTGTGAATACGCTTTGAAAATATAATCAGTGCACAGTGAGGAGTTGGGGAGTAGGGTTTATTGAGCCAAACTGGTATTCATAGGGCTTCATTTTTCATATTATTATTAGAATCACCCAACAAAGATAACTGCAAAAATGATGTATTTTTTTTGTTTTGTTTGTTTTCTCTACACCTTACAGAATAATCATCATAGCAAAAAAATGACTGCATTGGATATTTTTGCCGAGATCCAGATGTGTAGTAGTCCGATTTCTCCAATCGCATAGTGAAGATGATGTTGAAGAAAGATTATACAATCTGGATCTGTGGAAGTCGGAATGAGTCTTCTGAAGATGAAGAAGATACTGATCAAGATTACATGCTGGATGTGGAGCAGGAAGATCATGAAGAGACCCCACAACGCCAGTAGGTGGATACAAGCAGAAGACTCGTGGTAAAGGGGCTTGGTCATCAGCAGAACAAAGTGTTAGAAGAGAAGACGAATGGAAGAGGTGACAACAACAAGTGACAATGGACACCTATTCACTGTAACTTCAGGTCTCAAGGCACCAGTCCAGAAAGTCCACTGGATTTGTACAACTGTTTGCCTGATGGATGAAGATTTGGAGCTTATTGCAGGGAAACAAACAGATATGCCAATGATTTCTTACCAGCACGTCAATTGATGAGTTGCCACCACATTCAAGGCCAGGCTTGGAAGATGACTGACAAAGAAGAACTGAAGAGGTTTTTGCATTATACATTGCGATGGGACTGGTAGTGAAGAGCAGTAAAGATGAATACTGAGAGTTGTATGAAGTCACTCTACACACCATTCTAGGGCAGTGTGAAGGCAAGGAACCGATTCAACCTGATTTTTCTTTTCTCCACATGGCTGACAACTCGAATCAGAAGCCTAGAGAGATGGAGGGATTTGATCAACTTTTCACATTGGAGATACATGAGCGATTCCATGAAGAGATCAGAGAAACCTATCTTCCGACGGGACCTCTCCCTGGATGAAGGTATATGTCTGTGGAAGGAAATCTAAGTTACAGAACATTTAATCCACAAAAACCAGTGAAGCACAGAATCAAAGTGCTACACCTTAATGTGAATCAAACTCAGGATACATATGCAACGGCAATTCTATACAGAGCAAAGTTGACGAGGAACAGAGCAAAGGACATACCATACAGAGTTTGTTTTGATCTTGTTAGAGAAGAACTGCAGGAAAAGGCTAGAGGATTTACACAGACAGATACTACATTGACCTCAACTATACACAGATCTATTTTTTATCTGGAGTTGGTGCAACTGGAACTGTTATGCCCAACCGCAAGGGAATGCCTCCCAAAATAAAAAAGACATAAAGCTGAAGATGAAAGAAAAGGTTACATTCAGGAAGACACCAATGTTCTGTATGAAGTGGAAACACAAGAGAGACATATACATGCTCTGTCAACAACATCAAGTACTGAATTTGTCGATACTGGAAGAAAGGATTGGAAGACTGAGGAGTCGATAAAAACCAAAATGTATACTGGACTACAACAGATACATGGGTGGAGTCGACAAAAATGATCAGCTGGCAGGTATTACAATTTTAACGGCGATGCAAGAAGAATATGGCAGAAGGAGTTCTTTTATTTACTGAATGCCATGTTAATTCAAGTACATAATGTACAAGAAATTTTCTCCGAAGGAAAGAAGATGACGACTTGGAATTCCAAAGAACTGTAATTAAAGAACTTATAATGACAAGTAAAAAATAGATTATCTTCCACAGCATAGCCAAAAACGCGAATCGACAAAATTTGATCCATGCCAACAACTGCAAGGAAAACACTTCCCATCAAAAATACCAAGAACACCAAAGAAGCTGTACCCTACCCGAAGATGTATGGTGTGCACAAAGAAAGGGAAGCGTAAGGAATCGACATACTGGTGTGCAGATTGTGGCAAGGGCCTGTGTGTAAATAAATGCTTCTCCGAATACCATTCAAAGATGAAATACGGGATGCCCGGATCACTGAATACAAGCGAAAGCAACACAGAAAAGTAAATTGCTTGACAGGAGCAGATTCCGTGCATCGAGACCGAGATTTCGGAATGATCGGATGTAAGATAGGTGAAATGCCAAGTGCTGCATCCCGGAATGGACTGCACAAGACTTCCTCTCATCATAGTCAGCATTGTGCGTCCATTGGACAACCATGGCATGTTTTAGTAGCTGTTTCCCAGTGTGGAAGACATGGGTGTCCATTGGACACCATGGAATAATTAATTGATCAGATTCCCGATATCGAGACCAAGATGGCGGATTAAACGAGATGTAGATAGGGTGGGAAATGCTGAGTGCTGCATCCCGGAATGGACTGCACAAGACTTCCCTCTATCATAGTCAGCATTGCGTGTCCATTGGACACCATGGCATGTTTTATAGTTGCTGTTTCCCAGTGTGGGAAGACATGGGGTGTCCATTGGACCCCATGGAATGGTTTATTGGCATAGATTCCCAGTATCGGGACCGAGATGGCGGCATGATCGAGATGGTAAGATAGGTGGAAATGCTGAGTGCTGCATCCCGAATGGACTGCACAAGACTTCCTCTATCATAGTCAGCATTGCGTGTCCATTTGGACACCATGGCATATTTTATAGTTGCTGGTTTCCCAGTGGGGAAGACATGGGGTGTCCATTGGACACCATGGAATGATTAATTGGCGTAGATTCTGGTATCGAAAACCAAGATGGTGGAGTGATCGAGATGTAAGATTGGTGGGAATTGCCGAGTGCTGCATCCCGGAATGGACTGCACAAGACTTCCCTCTATCATAGTCAGCATTGTGTGTCCATTGGACACCATGGCATGTTTTATAGTTGCTGTTTCCCAGTGTGGGAAGACATGGGGTGTCCACTGGACACCATGGAATGGTTAATTGGTGTAGATTCCCAGTATCGAGACCTAGATGGCAGAGTGATCGAGATGTAAGATAGGTGGGAATTGCAGTGCATCCCGGAATGGACTGCACAGACTTCCCTCTATCATAGTCAGCACTGCGTGTCCATTGGACACCATGGCATGTTTTATAGTTGCTGTTTCCCAGTGTGGGAAGACACGGGGTGTCTATTGGACACCATGGAATGGTTAATTGGCGTAGATTCCTGTTATCGAGACCGAGATGGCGGAGTGATCGAGATGTATGATAGGTGGGAAATGCTGAGTTCTGCATTCCAGAATGCTGCCCATAAAAACAAAACAATGCAAAATACAGTTTTTTGTATCAAGTTTTTATTGAAGTACAAGTTAAATGTGATTATTTAGAATAGTGCATATCATTTCTAAGAATAAGAACTTTATAAACTGCTGCCAATTAGAAATGATTTCCTGTTCTCTTTAATCCAACTGTGGTTCCAGTTTGTACCAAAAGCACTATACTGTTATATACTGTGCCTAACCTTGTTTTATAGAGGGTCTTCAGGGTTGAACTGGTGGAACCAGCCCTGGTGGAAAGTTCAAACAGTGTGGGGAAGTGTAACAGAATAGGGGCTACTGTGAAAATGTGTGTTGCATATTGTATGCTACTAGAAGGGAAAGAGGGATTACAATGTCCCAGAAAGCTGTATCCAGGTTAGCCTTTGTTACTACAACAACCTGTCCTCCAGGTGCAGGCACCCGTGTCATACACATGCCCTTTAACCTGCAACTAGCCATGCAGGCAGGGGTAGTAGCCCTTAGAGATAGGCGCCACCTGGGGATACACAAGTGGGGGATGACATGGGAAGGCTGAACAACATGTACTGCTTTATTCATTTGGGTCATCAAAACATGACTACTGCAAAATACCTTTCCGTAGGTGACCATCAGTTTCTCAAACCACCAATCACATAATGTTTTTCATGAGATCTTGTGCTACATAAATGCATAATTTTGCTCTAAGTGCCACTATTAATAGTCACTCTTAAATGTTTTTTTATTTCTGGAAGAATACCAGACATGTTGTCTTTTGCCAGCAAATGTCAGGAATTGAGCACTACTACTATGTAGATTGGATACACTCCAATGCTATAATATGTATGTTTTCTTAATTCAGATATACAGTGTCCAGAGAAGACTGTATGGATCTGCAGACACTCCTTCAGTGCATTGGGCAGGGATTCAGGGTGGTCTCGAACTGGGGACCAGTGTTGACCTTAAGATACCCAGTCAATGTTCGTTGGTTAGGTGAGGGAGCACGCTTAGGATCAACTGGTGCCAATGTTGTGACAGGGAGTGCCTGAGGATCCAAACCAGATGTCATCATCATCCACTGGGAGGCAATGATTTGGATTGAAGACATCAGTGATGCTGCTTCAGAAGATGAAGGAGGACATCGCCTTGATCAAGCATAACGAAGCCGAAACCATGATCCTTTGGTCCCACATCAGCCAGCATGGCAGTGGAGGAATGTTCTGTCATCAAGAAAATGGACAGAACAAGGAGAAAGATCAACACAGAGATAGGGGCATTCTATGAGAGGAGTTGTCAGCCGGGCGTGGTCAACATGATGGCATCATGTCCCTCTTCCAGAACTATAATCGGCAAGATGGTGTCCACTTAATGGATCAGGAAGCGATATGTTCTGCAGTGACATCAAGAGGGCTGTAGCTCCAATCCTATAGAGGTATGCAATTTATAGATGCAGTGGCAGGGAATGTACAGTATATAATCCAATGGACTATAACTTTCAGGTGCATCATTGGTGATAATGTCTTTAAATTCATGTTTTCAGATTGGAGTATATAGGTAAAAGTCTTTAAAAGCAAAGAAAGTATCACGGATATACGTTCCAAATGCCTCTACTCTAAACTGGCGATGGTCCGTCTTCCATATGACAATCACTGTAATCTATATACACACAGTGCGTTGTGCTGAAATATATCCCTGACTTCAGAAATACTCATGCAACAGTCAGAATGGGAAATAAATTGGAAATAATAAGTGCATAAGGTAGGTTACTAAATGATGTCACTAACGGTAAGTTACAGTTTAGCTTTAGGTTTTGAGATGTGTGTATTGATGTACAGTATGTATTCATGTTTCAAAATTAATTCAGGGTTTGACCTCATGAAACTGCTAACAGTGTTAGTCCAGCTGAGTACCTCAACAGTGATTCACACTTGCTACCCATATTCATAGCAAAGGGGGTGGTGTACTTTGTTTTTTACCTTTATTTATTTATTTATTTTACCTTTGTCATACCAGGAGAGAAACACTGCAATGATGCTACATTACAACATTTTACATCTTGACTTCGATGATACTACTCAATTGATACTTTCTGGGATTACGGTAAGAGACAAACTAGTTTGTCTAACAGGCTGTGGAAACCTTCGGTGTTAACAATAAATAGCCTTGTAGACCTACTACAGCACATTGCACCACAACAAACTTCACCTTCACCGCCTCATCAGTTGGAATGAATTATAATGCATGGACTAGTTCTGAACACTCCAAGAGATGTCTTCATGTGAGGGTGAGCTACATTACTTTAGTTAAAATTAAATATCACAGAGTATGTAAATGTTGATGCAATGGTGTATAGGGTAAGATCAGACAGTTTTTATCTACAGGTCACAAGCCTGAAGACAATATATAGAATTTAGAATAGGAAAGGAGAGGGTTTTCTCCACAGGTTTTAGAATAGGAAAGGATAGGTTTTTTCTCCAAGGTTTTAGAATAGAGAAAGGGTATGTTTTTCACACAGGTTTTAGAACAGGGAAAGTATAGGGTTTTTCTCCACAGGTTTTTTGAATAGGGAAATGGTAGGGTTTTTTTCCACAGGTTTTAGAATAGGGAAAGGATAGGGTTTTTCTCCACAGGTTTTTTGAATAGGGAAATGTTACAGTTTTTCTCCACAGGTTTTAGAATAGGGAAAGGATAGGGTTTTTCTCCACAGGTTTTTGAAAAGGGAAAGGATAGGATTTTTCTCCACAGGTTTTAGAATAGGGAAAGGATAGGGTTTTTCTCCACAGGTTTTAGAATATGGAAAGAATAGGTATTTTCTCCACAGGTTTTAGAATAGGGAAATGAGAGGGTTTTTTGCCACATATTTCTGGCATTACCATGTCTGATGGAATGCTCTTTGTGTATGATGATCCATACACTTGAAAAAGTTTTGCATCAGTGAAATGTGGGCCACTGATGGTAAATGCTAATGGTAATAAAAAATAGTAAACTATTTTGGTTTCTTTCATACTGTATAGTACACTATATAAGATACTGTATGGTGGCCTAAATACACACACCGTCATAACACCTTTACTTAATTTGCTGTCCTCACTGTAACCGTGAGATACGGAAGAAACTAGGTCCATTTTCTATTAATTATATAAAACTCATGGGTGGCGTATCTTGTATTTCATCTTTGAACCTTAAGGTGAAGGTGTATCATTGCTGTGTATTGACAACCACCAACTATTTTATATAACGTATGGGGAAAAAATATCACAAAACATGGGACTAAGGCATAGTAGGATAGGGTAACATAAGAAAAATGTATTAATTATCCAAGGGCAATACAGTGACCTAAAACATAATAGTATAAGGTAATACTAGATAGGTTTTTCCACTGTTCACATGCATAAATGCTGGAGAAAGATATAGGAAAAGACAGATCTTATTTCGAGAGGGTTCCATCAGTAGGTCATCACATATAGGACTTGCACCACCTGGCTTCAGGCCGCACGGCAGACTTTTCTAGCAATACCTGAAGGGGGACCACCCGCCCAACATCACGTGACCAACAGAACCCCTCCAGTGCCAGGTTAGGTTGTGCCGGTTAATACATCGGGTATCTCCTGCCGTATTGTCTCTAATGCCGACCTCCCCCATCTACACAATGACGGATCCGACGTGGATTCCTCTGATGCAGGTCTGACATTGGGGGGCTTATAATCAACCCTGAACTGTCCCGCATTACCCTTTTGGGTATCCAAGGGATCCCTACCTGGGGTACTTCACTCCAGATTGGAGTCATTTGGGGCAGCTCAACCCTAGATTTTGCCCTTACTCCAACTACATGGGGTTTCAAGGGTATTATCCTCCACTGGACACCCCTCCTCCTCCTCCTCCCCCCAGTCTCAACCAGATCCACTTCCCCTTCCCTGGCTACTTCGGATTTCAAGACCCTGATTCAGTCTTGGTGGCAAGGGCCCAGGTCAGAACTGGTTTCAGATCTGGAAACTAGGCTCCTGTAACCACAGCTTCCTATGTCTCCTTCCCCAATCAGCTATCTTGCAACTGTCCATGTCTTGGGGAAGACTCAGCAGGATGTTTCCCTACCGGACTTTAGACACCGTCCTGTCAAGGAGAGTGGACTTCATGATGTGTTATATAATAGGGAAAGGATAGGCTTTTTCTCCACAGGTTTTAGAAAAGGCAAAGGGTAGGATTTTACTCCACAGAATTTAGAATAGAGAAAGGGTAGGGTTTTCTACAGGTTTTGAAGATGGAAAGGATAGGATTTTTCTCCACAGGTTTTAGAATAGGGAAAGGATAGGGTTTTTCTTCACAGGTTTTTTGAATAGGGAAATGTTAGGGTTTTTCTCCACAGGTTTTAGAATATGGAAAGAATAGGGTTTTTCTCCACAGGTTTTTGAAAAGGGAAAGGATAGGATTTTTCTCCACAGGTTTTTGAAGAGGGAAAGGATAAAATTTTTCTCCACAGGTTTTAGAATAGGGAAATGATTGGGTTTTTCTCCACAGGTTTTTTGTATAGGGAAAGGGTAGGGTCTTTCTCCACAGGTTTTAGAATAAGGAAAGGATAGGGTTTTTCTCCACAGGTTTTTGAAAGGAGAAAGGATAGGATTTTTCTACATAGGTTTTAGAATAGAGAAAGGGTAGGGTTTTTCTACACGGGTTTTAGAACAGGGAAAGGATAGGGTTTTTCTCCACAGGTTTTTTCATTAGGGAAATGTTAGGGTTTTTCTCCACAGGTTTTAGAATCGGGAAAGGATAGGGTTTTTCTCCAAAGGTTTTTGAAAAGGGAAAGGATTGGATTTTTCTCCACAGGTTTTAGTACAGGGAAAGGATAGGGTGTTCTCCACACATTTTTGAATAGGGAAAGGATAGGGTTTTTCTCCACAGGTTTTAGAATAGGGAAAGAATAGGATTTTCTCTGCAGGTTTTAGAATAGGGAATTGAGAGGTGTTTTTGCCATATGTTTCTGGCATTACCATGTCTGATGGAATGCTCTTTGTGTATGATGATCCATACACTTGAAAAAGTGTCGATCGGTGAAATGTGGACAACTGATGGTAAATGTTAATGGTAATAAAAATAGTAAACTATTTTTGGTTTCTTTTCTACTGTATAGTGCACATATATAAGATACTGTATGGTGGCTAAATACACACCACTTTCGTTAACACCTTACTTAATTTGCTGTTCTCACTGTAACTGTGAGATACTGAAGAAACTAGGTCCATTTTCTATTAATTATATAAAACTCATGGTGACGTATATCTTGTATTTCATTTGTGAACCTTAGAGGTGCAGGTGTATCATTGCTGTGTATTGACAACCACCAACTATTTTATATAATGTATGGTGAAAAATATTGCAAAACATGGGACTAAGGCATAGTAGGATAGGGTAACATAAAAAAATGTGTTAATTTTCTCGAAGGGCAATACAGTGACCTAAAACATAATAGTAAAGGTAATACTAGATAGGTTTTTGCACTGTTCACATGCATAAAGGCTGGAGATAGATATAGGAAAGACAGATCTTACTTGAGAGGGTTCCATCAGTAGGTCATCACATATTGGACTTGCACCACCTGGCATCGGGCCACACGGCAGACTTTTCTAGCAATACCTGAAGGGGGACCACCCGCCCAATGTCACGTGACCAACAGAACACCTTCCAGTGCCTGGTTAGTTTGCCCCGGTTACGACGTTGGTGACCCTGCCGTGGGCTGCCTTGATGCCGGACACTCCCCCATCTACACAACGGCGGGTCCAACTTGGATTCATCTGATGCCAGGTCTGACATTGGGGGGCTTATAACTGACCCTGAACTGTCCCACATTATCCTTTTGAGCATCCAAGGGATCCCTACCTAGGGTGCTCCACTCCAGAATGGAGTCATTTGGGGCAGTTCTACCCTGGATTTCACCCTTACTCCAACTACATGGGGTTTCAAGGGTATTATCCTCCACTGGACACCCCTCCTCCTCCTCCCCCCAGTCTCAACAGGATCCACCTCCCAAACCTCTGGCTACTTCAGATTTCAAGACCCTGATTCACTCTTGCTGGCAGGGGGCCAGGTCAGAACTGGTTTCAGATCTGGAAACTAGGCTCCTGCAACCACAGATTCCTATGTCTCCTTCCCTGATCAGCTATCTTGCAACTGCCAATGTCTCAGAGAAGACTCGGCAGGACGTTTCCCTACCGGACTTTAGAACCATCCTGTCAAGGATAGTGGACTTCATGATGTGTTATATAATAGGGAAAGGATAGGCTTTTTGTCCACAGATTTTAGAACAGGGAAAGGGTAGGGTTTTTCACCACATGTTTTAGAATAGAGAAAGGGTAGGGTTTTTCTCCACAGGTTTTAGAATAGGGAAAGGATAGGGTTTTTCTCCACAGGTATTTTGAATAGGGAAAGGGTAGGGTTTTTCTCCACAGGTTTTAGAATAGAAGCAGTTTGATACAGAAAATGATTGAACGTTAGCCACTATCTTATTTTTGGTCATGTGACCCAGGTGATGTAGAAATGGGTACAGTCTGGGCCTTCATTTACTTATTCACTTCCCTAACATGTAAAACAAGCTGCTTTTTACTTTTCCTTTTTGAATTTATTGGCTTGCACCTCATAATGCAATAGGTGGACACTCCATTGACATGAATGAGCATACCATGGGTGGTTGGATATGGCACCCCTTCTATCTGCAGTTGGGTCTGTAATGAAAAATTAGGGATCCGAAATTTCATCCAAGCCCCTGCAGATGTAGAAAAAGTGTAATGCCTTGACATTTACCCTTTTATAATATAGTTATCCTACAAATGTGTAACAGAAGCAGTTTGACAGAAAATGATTGAACGGTAGCCCCCATCTTATTTTTGGTCATGTGATCAAGGGGATATAGATATGGGTACAGTCTGGGCCTTGATTTACTCATTCACTTCCCCATCATGTAAAACAGGCTACATCTTACTTTTACTTTCTGAATTTATTTGTATGTAACCCATAATGCAATAGGTGTGCCCCTCATGTGCCAGCATGGCCTTCCTTAGGTGGCTGGGTATGGCACCCCAGCTATATGGTGGTGGGTCTATAATGTGAAATTAGTGATCATAAATTTCATCCAAGCCCCTGCAGATGTAAGAAAATATGTAATCCATTGACATTTACCACTTTTATAATGTTGTTATCCCTACAAACGTGTAACAGAAGCAGTTTGATACAGAAAATGATCAAATGGTAGCCACCATCTTGTTTTTGGTCTTGTGATGCAAGGGATGTAGCTATGGGTACAGTCTGGGCCTTAATTTACTCATTCTCTTCCCTGTCATGTAAAATGGGCTACTTTTTACTTTTACTTTTTGAATTTATTTGCATGCACCCCATAATGCAATAGGTGGACACCCCATTGGCCAGCATGGGCATACCATGGGTGGTTGGGTATGGCACCCTGCCTATCTGCAGGTGGGTCTGTAATGTAGAATTAGGGATCAGAAAATTCATCCAAGCCCTTACAGATGTAAGAAAAGGTGTAATCCATTGACATTTACCACTTTTATAATGTAGTTATTACAATAAATGTGTAAGATAGGCAGTTTGATACAGAAAATGATGAAATGGTAGCTGCCATCTTGTTTTTGGTCATGTGACCCAGGGGATGTAGCTATGGGTACAATCTGGGCTTTGATTTACTCATTCACTTCCCTGTCATGTAAAACGGACTACTTTTTACTTTTACTTTTTGAATTTATTGGCATGCACCCCATAATGCAATAGGTCAACACCCCATTGGCCAGCATGGGCATACCAGGGGTGGTTGGTTATGGCACCCCGGCTATCTGCAAGTGGGTCTGTAATGTGAAATTAGGGATCAGAAAATTCATCCAAGCCCCTGCAGATGTATGAAAATGTGTAATCCATTGACATTTACCAATTTTATAATGTTGTTATCCCTACAAATGAGTAACAGAAGCAGTTTGATACAGAAAATGTTTGAATGGTGTCATCCATCTTGTTTTTGGTCATGTGACCCAGGGAATGTAGCTATGGGTACAGTCTGTGCCTTGATTTACTCATTCACTTCCCGTCATGTAAAACAGGCTACATCTTACTTTTCCTTTCTCAATTTATTGGAATGTAATCCATAATGCAATAGGTGGACACCCCATTGGTCAACATGAGTATACCAGGGGTGGTTGGGTATGGCACCCCAGCTATATGCAGGTGGGTCTATAAAGTAAAATTAGAGATCATAAATTTCATCCGAGCCCCGGCAGATGTAAGAAAAGGTGTAATCCATTGACATTTACCACTTTTATAATGTAGTTATCACAATAAATGTGTAAGATAGGCAGTTTGATACAGAAAATGATGAAACGGTAGCTGCCATCTTGTTTTTGGTCATGTGACCCAGGGGATGTAGCTATGGGTACAATCTGGGCTTTGATTTACTCATTCACTTCCCTGTCATGTAAAACGGACTATTTTTACTTTTACTTTTTGAATTTATTGGCATGCACCCCATAATGCAATAGGTGGACACCCATAGCCAGCAAGACAACCAGGGGTGTCTTAGTTATAGACCCTGCCATCTGCAAGTGGGTCTGTAATGTGAAATTATGGATCAGAAAATTCATCCAAGTCCCTGCAGATGTAAAAAAATGTAATCCATTGACATTTATCACTTTTATAATGTTGTTATCCTACAAACGTGTAACAGAAGCAGTTTGATACAGAAATTGTTTGAATGGTGTCAGCCATCTTGTTTTGGTCATGTGACCCAGGGATGGAGCTATGGTACAGTCTGTGCCTTGATTTACCTATTCACTTCCCGTCATGTAAAACAGGCTACATCTTACTTTTCCTTTCTCAATTTATTGGTATGTAACCCATAATGCAATAGGTGGACACCCCATTGGTCAGCATGGGTATACCAGGGTAGTTAGGTATGGCACCCCAGCTATATGTTGGTGGGTCTATAAAGTAAAATTAGTGATCATAAATTTCATCCAAGCCCGGCAGATGTAAGAAAAGGTGTAATCCATTGACATACACCCTTTTATAATGTAGTTATCACAATAAATGTGTAAGATATGCAGTTTGATACAGAAAATGATGACACGGTAGCTGCCATCTTGTTTTGGTCATGTGACCCAGGGGATGTAGCTATGGGTACAATCTGGGCTTTGATTTACTCATTCACTTCCCTGTCATGTAAAATGGACTACTTTTTACTTTTACTTTTTGAATTTATTGGCATGCACCCCATAATGCAATAGGTGGACACCCCATTGGCCAGCATGGGCATGCCATGGGTGGTTGGGTATGGCAACCCGGCTATCTGCAGGTGGGTCTGTATTGTGAAATTAGGGATCAGAAAATTTATCCAAGCCCCAACAGATGTAAGAAAAGGTGTAATCCATTGACATTTACCACTTTTATAATGTAGTTATTACAATAAATGTGTAAGATAGGCAGTTTGATACAGAAAATGATGAAATGGTAGCTGCCATCTTGTTTTTGGTCATGTGACCCAGGGGATGTAGCTATGGGTACAATCTGGGCTTTGATTTACTCATTCACTTCCCTGTCATGTAAAACGGACTACTTTTTACTTTTACTTTTTGAATTTATTGGCATGCACCCCATAATGCAATAGGTCAACACCCATTGGCCAGCATGGGCATACCAGGGGTGGTTGGTTATAGCACCCAGCTATCTGCAAGTGGGTCTGTAATGTGAAATTAGGGATCAGAAAATTCATCCAAGCCCCTGCAGATGTATGAAAATGTGTAATCCATTGACATTTACCAATTTTATAATGTTGTTATCCCTACAAATGTGTAACAGAAGCAGTTTGATACAGAAAATGTTTGAATGGTGTCATCCATCTTGTTTTTGGTCATGTGACCCAGGGAATGTAGCTATGGGTACAGTCTGTGCCTTGATTTACTCATTCACTTCCCCGTCATGTAAAACAGGCTACATCTTACTTTTCCTTTCTCAATTTATTGGAATGTAATCCATAATGCAATAGGTGGACACCCCATTGGTCAACATGAGTATACCAGGGGTGGTTGGGTGTGGCACCCCAGCTATATGCAGGTGGGTCTATAAAGTAAAATTAGAGATCATAAATTTCATCCGAGCCCCGGCAGATGTAAGAAAAGGTGTAATCCATTGACATTTACCACTTTTATAATGTAGTTATCACAATAAATGTGTAAGATAGGCAGTTTGATACAGAAAATGATGAAACGGTAGCTGCCATCTTGTTTTTGGTCATGTGACCCAGGGGATGTAGCTATGGGTACAATCTGGGCTTTGATTTACTCATTCACTTCCCTGTCATGTAAAACGGACTATTTTTTACTTTTACTTTTTGAATTTATTGGCATGCACCCCATAATGCAATAGGTGGACACCCCATTGGCCAGCAAGGGCTAACCAGGGGTGTCTTGGTTATGGCACCCCGGCTATCTGCAAGTGGGTCCGTAATGTGAAATTATGGATCAGAAAATTCATCCAAGTCCCTGCAGATGTAAGAAAATGTGTAATCCATTGACATTTATCACTTTTATAATGTTGTTATCCCTACAAACGTGTAACAGAAGCAGTTTGATACAGAAATTGTTTGAATGGTGTCAGCCATCTTGTTTTTGGTCATGTGACCCAGGGGATGGAGCTATGGGTACAGTCTGTGCCTTGATTTACTCATTCACTTCCCCGTCATGTAAAACAGGCTACATCTTACTTTTCCTTTCTCAATTTATTGGTATGTAACCCATAATGCAATAGGTGGACACCCCATTGGTCAGCATGGGTATACCAGGGGTGGTTGGGTATGGCACCCCAGCTATATGTTGGTGGGTCTATAAAGTAAAATTAGTGATCATAAATTTCATCCAAGCCCCGGCAGATGTAAGAAAAGGTGTAATCCATTGACATATACCACTTTTATAATGTAGTTATCACAATAAATGTGTAAGATATGCAGTTTGATACAGAAAATGATGACACGGTAGCTGCCATCTTGTTTTTGGTCATGTGACCCAGGGGATGTAGCTATGGGTACAATCTGGGCTTTGATTTACTCATTCACTTCCCTGTCATGTAAAATGGACTACTTTTTACTTTTACTTTTTGAATTTATTGGCATGCACCCCATAATGCAATAGGTGGACACCCCATTGGCCAGCATGGGCATGCCATGGGTGGTTGGGTATGGCAACCCGGCTATCTGCAGGTGGGTCTGTATTGTGAAATTAGGGATCAGAAAATTCATCCAAGCCCCAACAGATGTAAGAAAAGGTGTAATCCATTGACATTTATCACTTTTACAATGTAGTTATCCCTACAAATGTGTAACAGAAGCAGTTTGATACAGAAAATGATTGAACAGTAGCCGCCATCTTGTTTTTGGTCATGTGACCCAGGGGATGTAGCTATGGGTACAGTCTGGGCCTTGATTTACTCATTCACTTCCCCGCCATGTAAAACAAGCTACTTTTTATGTTTCTTTTTTGAATTTATTGGCATGCACCCCTAATGCAATAGGTGGACACCCATTGGCAGCAAGAGGCTAACCAGGGTGGTTGGTTATGGCACCCCGGCTATCTGCAAGTGGGTCTGTAATGTGAAATTATGGATCAGAAAATTCATCCAAGTCCTGAAGATGTAAGAAAATGTGTAATCCATTGACATTTATCACTTTTATAATGTTGTTATCCCTACAAACGTGTAACAGAAGCAGTTTGATACAGAAAATGTTTGAATGGTGTCAGCCATCTTGTTTTTGGTCATATGACCCAGGGG
This sequence comes from Neoceratodus forsteri, assembly GCA_016271365.2. Taxonomy (NCBI): domain Eukaryota; kingdom Metazoa; phylum Chordata; order Ceratodontiformes; family Ceratodontidae; genus Neoceratodus; species Neoceratodus forsteri. The sequence continues at coordinate 308,108,441 of CM028134.1, read as the reverse complement.
ATGTAGCTATGGGTACAGTCTGTGCCTTGATTTTCTCATTCACTTCCCCGTCATGTAAAACAGGCTACATCTTATTTTTCCTTTCTCAATTTATTGGTATGTAACCCATAATGCAATAGGTGGACACCCCATTGGTCAGCATGGGTATACCAGGGGTGGTTAGGTATGGCACCCCAGCTATATGCTGGTGGGTCTATAAAGTAAAATTAGTGATCATAAATTTCATCCGAGCCCCGGCAGATGTAAGAAAAGGTATAATCCATTGACATTTGCCACTTTTATAATGTAGTTATCACAATAAATGTGTAAGATAGGCAGTTTGATACAGAAAATTATGAAACAGTAGCTGCCATCTTGTTTTTGGTCATGTGACCCAGGGGATGTAGCTATGGGTACAATCTGGGCTTTGATTTACTCATTCACTTCCCTGTCATGTAAAACGGACTACTTTTTACTTTTACTTTTTGAATTTATTGGCATGCACCCCATAATGCAATAGGTGGACACCCCATTGGCCAGCATGGGCATACCATGGGAGGTTGGGTATGGCAACCCGGCTATCTGCAGGTGGGTCTGTAATGTGAAATTAGGGATCAGAAAATTCATCCAAGCCCCAACAGATGTAAGAAAAGGTGTAATCCATTGACATTTATCTCTTTTATAATGTAGTTATCACTACAAATGTGTAACAGAAGCAGTTTGATACAGAAAATGATTGAACGGTAGCTGCCATCTTGTTTTTGGTCATGTGACCCAGGGGATGTAGCTATGGATACAGTCTGGGCCTTGATTTACTCATTCACTTCCCTGCCATGTAAAACAAGCTACTTTTTACTTTTCCTTTTTGAATTTATTGGCAGGCACCCCATAATGTAATAGGTGGTCACCCCATTGGCCAGCATGGACATACCAGGGGTGGTTGGGTATGGCACCCCGGCTATCTGCAAGTGGGTCTATAATGTGAAATTAGGGATCAGAAATTTCATCCAAGCCACTACTGCCATAAGAAAGGCTGAAATCCATTGACATTTACCACTTTTATGATCTAATGATCTCAATAAATGAGTCACAAGCATTTTGACACAGAAAATGGCTGAATGGTGTCAGCCATCTTGTTTTTAGTCATGTGACCCTGGTGTAGGTAGCTATAGGTGCAATCTGCCCTTTATTTACTCATTCACTTCCCTATCATGTGAAACAGGCTACTTCTTACTTTTTCTTAATGGATTTTGTGACGTACCCCATAATCCAATAGGTACCCCATAGGCCAGCATGGCTACCATTGGTGGTCCGCTCTGGTCACTCCTCATAATCTGTAGGTGAGAAACCAATGTGAAATTTGTGTTTATATAAAGAATTTGTAGCCTGAAAGTGAAAATTAGTTACATTTTAGACAACAATTTTTATCAGTGATGCAACCGATTTTAATGCTTTACAACTTAATATTTTTTATGTAATACAAATTGCAAAAACAATCAAAATTTCACTAAATAAACATATATATCTCCAAATGTCTTTGTTGGAAAAGTTATATTTTCACTTTGAATTATAGTTGTGTTAGTTTCTCACTACCCTGACAAAAAAAGTTTACCAGGGAATTAAGAAAAATTATGTAATAACGTCATAACCGATAAGTGTACAAACCCAGTGAAAAATCCTCTGGCAGCAGGGATATGCAATTTTCAGAAAAACCTTGGCAGTGTAAGGGTTAATAACCCTCTGACTTTTTAAGTTCCAATTTTTTTCCTTCTAAGATCTGAACTTTTAACATTGAGACACTCGCAGTATTTTTAGCATCAAGTCAGAGGAAGAGCACCTTGAAAACTACTGTAAATTATCTAATATTTACTGATTATTTTTAGTGGTATTTTTTTTCTTTTCTGCATGTCCTTGGTGACACTGATATTAACACTCGGAAGCTATTTCAAATGGTTTATATACAGATACATCGAAGTTGTCGACAGATAAGGACCTCGTGGCCCACCCAGTCTGATTTATCAATCCCTGACTATTATGAGGCCTGATGCCCAAATTGAACTCTTGAATACCCCTCTCTTGCTTCCAGGATGCCCTTGTTTCTGTCTGTCCCACTCCTTCTTAAAACCTGTGACTGTTTTAGCCCCCATCACCCCCCCCCTTGCAGAGGCCATTCCAAGCACCCACCACCCTCTCACTGAAAAAATACTTCTTCAGGTAACCCCAAAGCCATCTCCCCTCCAACATCATACTGTGACTCTTGTCTTTGAGCTCCCTTCTTGTACTCTGTTTATACCAGTGAGGTATTTGAATGTCTCTATAATGTACACCCTTTCCCTCCTTACCTCCTGGGAACACATATTTAACTCCTTTAGTCTTACCTCATAGGTCTTCCCGTGCAGGCCCTGCACCATTTTAGTTGCCCTTCTCTGCACTGCCACCACCCTGTCTATGTCCTCTCTCAGATGGGGCCTCCAGAACTGGACACAGTACTCGAGGTGAGGTCTCACCAATGTCCTATACAGGGGTAAAATAACCTTCCTCTTCCTACTTGTAATACCTCTCCCTATACATCCAAGCATCCGGCTAGCCTTTTTCACCACTTTGTCACACTGCCTAGCCATTTTTAGGTAATCTGTGATGATAACTTCCAGGTCTCTCTCCTGCTTCGTGACTGTCAATACCTCCCCTCCTAGTTTGTGTGCTGCCCCAGGGTTCTTGTGCCCTATGTGCATGATACTGCACTTTTTCACATTGAATCCCAGCTGCCATGCTCCAGACCATTCCTCTAATTTTTTTAAGGTCCTCCATCTTCTTTTCAAGCCCCCCAGTGTGTCCACCCTATTGTATACCTTTGTAACGTCTATGAATAGGCATGCCTTCCCATTCAGCCCCTCTGCAATGTCCCCAATAAGGACATTGAAGAGGACCAACCCCAACAATGACCCCCGTGGCACCCTGTTTGTCACCTCTCCCTCATCACAGTGATCCCCATTTACCACCACCCTTTTGCTACTGCCAGTAAGCCAGTTTAGCACCCATTTTACTATTTTAGGACCTACCCCTAGGCTGCACAGTTTAACAGTCTTCTGTGATCTAAGGCCTTCCTGAAGTCCAAATAGGCCATGTATACTGCCCCACCATGGTCCACCACCTTAATCACCCAGTGAAAAACTTTATTTGGTTTGTCTGGCAGGACCTCCCTCTGGTAAATCCCTGTTGTCCCAGGTCCAGCAGGCCACTCAAATCAAGATATCCCACTATTATTTCCTTCAGCAGTGATTCCATTACCTAGCCCACTACTGAAGTCAGGCTGACTAGCCTGTAATTTCCAACCTCTTCCCTATCACCACCTTTGTGGAGTGGGAACACATCCACTCTCTTCTGATCATCTGATACCTTCCCCATCTCTAGCGAGAGGTAGAACAGTGCCATTTACTTGTGATTCAGTCAGCATGTTGCCGGAGACACCAAAGACAGAAGTATTAGCCAAATGACTGAGTTTAAACTGCAGAGGTTTTGGATAAAATAAGTATAATAATTAAAAATGGGGGGGGGGTGGCTTGCCAGCTTAAGAGATGGCAGCTTAATCTGCTACCCATGTCTATGCCCTAGCATTATCCTAAAGCATCTGGCAACCCTACTGACATTTCATCTGAAAGGTTACAGCCACTAACCTGGGGGTTCTGCTCATCTGTTCCATTTTTGGCTGTATTGTGTGTGCACAGTGTAAATTGTGACTGCTGATCATTTCTGAGAAGTCAGGCCTTCAGCTTGAGGAAGGCTCCACCATGGTGACCACGATGGCCTCTGCTTCCGATGACATCCTGAGGGAAATCAAAAATATATTCATTAAAATGATGGCTAAACTGAACAAACTAGAAGTCTCTTCACAAAAGACTGCTGCAGACATAGTTTACCTCTCTCAGTGCACTGATGTAACAGAGCAAAGAATTGCAGATAATGATGATAACAGCGAGTGCATTATGTCTTACATCAGGGAACCAGGCAGGATGATCCAGACACTCTGGCAGTATTTGGAAGATCTTGAGAACAGGGGAAAGAGGAATAACCTCCATTTCATCTGCTTCCCATAAGGCAGCGAGGGTAGCAACACCCTTCGATTCCTTCAACAGGCTCTCCCTGATTTGCTTGATCTCACCTGGGACAGCCCAGTAGAAATTGACCAGCCTCATCAATCACTGGCACAGAAACCTCCATCCAGGACCAGGGCCAGTCCTATCATATCCAGGTTCCTCCAATATACAGACAGATAACTGATAATGAATGCAGCCCAGGATAAGTAAAATCTAACCTGAGAGGGCCACAGCATTCAAATTTTTGCAGAGTACTCAGCAGAAGTTTCTGAGAGGAGAAAGGCTTTCGTGACTTCCCGACGGGCCTGTGCAAAGTTGGGTCTTCCCTACTTCCTCTGATATCCAGTCAGCCATTCTCAGCATCACGGCCAGTGGGATCCCTCAAGTGTTTGAATCTCTCAAGGAGGCTGAGGATTTTCTGAAGCACTCTACCCCTCACCTTCAACTCGAGTGTCTAAGACCCTCACCCATCCAGTTCCTGGGCCAAGAAGCAGTGGTTGCACCGGCCCAGTGGCACTGATGGTTGTGGTGTTGGATGTCACACCTCACGCCACACCATCGATCCGGGTTCTGGAATAAGCCAAGGTCATCGGGGGTTGGTGGGGGAAGATGGATTGAGTAGCCTTAAGGCAGCTGTCCCCTCCTGGGTGGGGACCCAGCCATGCCCACTGCAAGGTTGCCCCTGGGTGAAGGCCTGAAAGTAATGCAGTCAGGAGCGACTAGAGTAGGGAGGGTGCAGCGGGTCATTGCATGTGCGTGCCTTCACATGTGCACAGGCAACCACAGAAAGGGTCAGGGAGAAAATTAGTAAAAATTGAGCCAGCAGGCTCTATGACAGACCCACAGCACCTGTGCTGGCCCCCCAGAGTCTACATGTTGGACTCCAGGGAGGGAAAAGTCGACGCCCTTCATCTCAGCCTTGCCATGGGGGGGCAACCCATGGGGGATTGCCAGGGGGGTCGGGGGCAAGAAACACAGAAGATCCTGAGACTGAGCCCCTCTAAAGGGGGGGGTCAGAGTTCCCTGCCAGCTCCATCATGTACCTCCATTGCCAAAGTAGGTGGGAGGTGGCAACAGAGTCAAACAGCTAGATAAAAATAAAAAAGAAGCTGTGGTCACAATGGACACCTCACAAGGCCCCAACTCCATGGCAGCCAGCAACAGCAATCCAGGGCTGCCGGGACCTTCTCTGCCAGTGGATACAGATCCTTGGCTCCCAGCCCTGAAAAACAAAAGGTGCAACAGGAGGAAGAGAATGGAGAAGGGGAGACATTTGGATCACTCCCTCCAGTATGTTCTCACAGCAGGAGTCACAGCCATGGCTCCCAGGAGTCCTCCCAATCCCCAGACCCCTCTGGTGGTGAAAACTGATTCAAACTCTTATGGGACTTACTGGAAGACTTTCCTGCTCTTCCACGCTCTGCAATGGCCAATAGGACTCCTGCAAAGGGCAAACAACTGCAGAGACCCTGGTTGGAAATGGCAACCCTTCCGGCCCTTCCCACCAGCGAAGCATTCAGTACTGAGGAGGGAGCAGGCCACCTTCAGAATCCACAGTCAGTGGTCCCGAACTCAAGCAAGGTCTGATCTGCTACTGAAAATTGCTCTGGGTGTTAGAAACATAGAAACATAGAATTTGATGGCAGGTAAGGACCGCTTGGCCCACCTAGTCTGCCCATTTCCCTGCCTAATAGATAAGCTGCAGATCCTAGTTAACAAACAGTCTACTTCCTCCTACCACCCACTAGAATTGCCTTATGTCTGTCCCATGCATTCTTGAATTCCCCCACTGTTTTTGACCCCATGACATTCTCAGGAAGGCCATCACATGCGTCCACCACTCTTTCCATGAAAAAATACTTCCTCATATTGCACCTGAGCAGTCCACCTTCTGTCTTTAAATTGTGACCCCTTGTTCTTGCACATCTTTTTCTCTTTTTTTAATGAAGTCATTCAACATCATTATTCGCATCAGTAATAATACCATTTTCATATATATCAAAATCTATGATGTCAAGCACTTCAGGAGTCTAAGCAGTGGGGCTTGAATAAGATTCACCATCTCTTACATTATTAGAGTCTCCTAGTGAGTTCAACAAATTCTCCAGGCTCTCTTTGTCCAAGTTCTGGTCCAAACCCACTAGTAAAGTCAAACCTCCCATGTTTTTGGATGCAAAAAAGTTGCTCAGATTCAGTTTTTTAAATGTTTTAAATAATTCCACTTGTAACTTAAATTCCCAGCTACAGCCCACGCACTTTTTGGCATAACACCGGACGCTCTTGATATTTGCATATTTGTTTATTCAGTTCCGTTCATTTTGGATGTTTCACCCTATAAGGCTGTCATTTCAATTAAGGCAAGCGACTGCTTAAAGTGGCAAGATACCGGTTTGGTGGGGGAATGATTGTCTTATTCAACCTGCGGGGAATTGCCTATTTAAATAATGTAAAATATGTTCCAACAGCACTCTGATGTTGTAACACCACTACAAGAGGATTTCTTATTTTCCTCTACAAATGCATGCTGTTACGCACAAATAATAGGCTTCTGATGATTGCCCCAGGTATTGACAGCTACCTCCACCCTGTCTCGTTCTCATATTATTCAGGTTGGGCTACACACCACTCACATCCCATAACTTTTCCCACACTTGATGATATTACTCATGGTTCAAGAGTGGGATTGGTCCCCCTTCCTCCCCAGTTTGCTAAGGGTAGACTCTACTTGGGGGACAGGGCTACAAATAAGGTTGTCAGAACTAGTTCAGAAAAGATTCGAACCCATCACGAACCCTGGTATTCGAGTTCTAATTCAGAACTCGAACACTAGTGGGTTCGAAAACGGGTTCGAATCTAGCCACAACTGCAACGCAAGCTTGCCTAGCCCAGTGTCAGCTCCGAAGGGACAGGACGGAGAGAGGTTGAAGGAGCAGGATGGGATTGGGAGGTACAGTGCCACAGGAGGCAGAAAGGAGGTGGAGGGAAGCGTCACGGGTGCATGATGGCAGCATGCACAAACTTGTGGGGGCTGATGTGGACTGCATTGAGTCGGAGTCTCAGACTGTGCGCCTGCGTACTTCATCCCCACAGTCGTGTTACCACCTGACCATCTGCTCTGCGGTCAGGTGGTGGAGAGACGTAAACTGGTGAGGGGTTGCTCCGTTCATTATCCCGCCAGTGCCATAAAGGAGTTGCAGGGCAGGCTGCAGCAGCTTGTGCTAATCGCTCGCTCCCTCTGTCTGGGCTAGCTCTGCTCTCTGGCTCTGGCAAATGGCAATTGCTTGATAATTAAAATAGTCGTGTGTGTATTGGGCAAACTAAAAAAATAAATAAAAAAGCTAAGGGGTGGGTGGGGGTGAAAACTAAAGGTAGGGGCTGGGGGACTCAGGATTGGGATTGGGAGTGGGAACTGAGGAAAAGAAAGGGCCTGAACGAACGTAGGAACAGTTGGTGAGAAAGCTCAGCCTCAGGATGAGATGGACAGAGCAAGGGAAGGAAGTTAAAGTTGCTGAGTATTTGAGTGAAACTGAGAGAATTTTATTGTAGTCTCAAACAACAGTTCAAAAACTTTATTTTCTGCATGGTGTAGTTGTTTCACACTGGGAAGAAGGAGCGAGCATCAGATGGCTGGGGGAGGGGTGAAGAAATTAAAACAAACAGATTGTGACTCAAGGAAAATTAAGTTTAACATTAATGTGTGAGTCTCTGAGAAGTTGAAACATTGGAATTTTATGGCATTTTTTTTATTTTTTACTTACTACTTTATACCCTACTCCACAAAACAAAGTAAAATAATCAGGAGGACAGGGAGGGGAGGGGATTCTGTGGTACTGTGCTGCTGAGCGTTCTTCTATTCCACCCTATAAAATTCCTGATAGAACAACACCAGGCTGTTTTTAGTTTTTTTACACAGTACTCCCTACTTGTGTGTTGTGTGTGTGACTCCACTACACTGTATCTCTCTACTCTCCTGTGGTGTTCCCATCACCCTGCTGTGGCTGCTGACTGTGTACCCTACCCATTGTGTGTTACTGCGAGAAGCCCATTGTTGGGCAGTCGTGTGGTGGCATTATCCTTAAATACATGACAGAAGCCTAGAAATATATTTCCCTGTTGGGAGAAGAGACAGAAAAATCTCTTTCCTTGGGTTGTATATGTGTGTGAGTGTGACTCCGTCTCCTGTGGTCAGCCCATCTGCTGTGTGCCTTTTGACTGCACTGTACCCTACCCAGTGTGTGTTACTGAGAGAGGCCCAGTGGCCAGTTGTCGTGTGGTGGCATTATCCTTAAATGCATGACAGAAGCCCAGAAATATATTTTCCTGTTGGGAGGAGGGACAGAAAAATCTCTTTCCTTGGGTTGTATATGTGTGTGTGAGTGTGACTCCGTCTCCTGTGGTCAGCCCATCTGCTGTGTGCCTTTTGACTGCACTGTATCCTACCCAGTGTGTGTTACCGAGAGAGGCCCAGTGGCCAGTTGTCGTGTGGTGGCATTATCCTTAAATGCATGACAGTAGCCCAGAAATATATTTCCCTGTTGGGAGGAGAGACAGAAAAATCTCTTTCCTCGGTTTGTGTGTGTAACTCCATCTCTTGTGGTCAGCCCATCACCCCGCTGCTGTGCGCCCCTTCACTGCTATGCGTATGCTTATGCCCAGCAGCCCAATCATTCTGTAAGCCTTGAACCTGGGATCCTTTAGTTGCAAACCATCATATTCTTCAATTACTTTCAGTCCACTGCATCACAGTGTCACATAGACAAAATAAAATTTTGGAGTTGTAGCCAGTGATCATAGATCACGTTGCTTTCTTACACAGGAATTGTGTGGGTGTATTCTCTGCAGTATACTGGTTCTGTTATGGCTGACACCAACATAGATGAAGCATCTAGTGCTGGTGTTGGAGCAGGTGTTGGTGGTAGTGGTAATCCTGGTGCTAGCAGAAATAAGCAAAATGTTTCACGTGATAAAAATTCAACAAACAGCAAAAGAGCAACAGTGAAGTGTGGTAAAGGGGGACCTTTTAAGAAAACCTGTACAGCTGCTGGGGTCACACGGAGAGGCACCATAAAGTATGCCATTCATGCTGTTAAGATCCCTGTGACTAGCAGCAATAATGCAAGTGACAGTGAGTCCCTCTCTGACTCAGACAGTAGCTCTTTGTCTCAGTCCAACACTGTTGTGTCTCGCGATTTAATCATTACTTCCTCAACAAAGTGAAATGAGCAAGTCTGCTGACAATGAATCAGGGAGTGCACTTGCAAATACATCCAGCACTGTTGGCAATGAAAAGGACATATACACTGAATCCACCACTTCTGTGTTGGCCAGCAATGAAAATCCATCAGATTCTTCTGCCCACTCTTCTAGCACCAACGAGCATGTCCCAGGTTCTGTTAGGACAGGTGAAAAGACACAAACAGTCTTTAGCTATCTTTCTAGCACTCAAACAAAATCTGTCACATCTGAGGTGTGGAATTATTTCTCTGTCAGTAAAACTGATCCATGCAGAGCAATTTGTTCCCTGTGTAAACAAAGAGTAAGCCGTGGTAAAGTTGTGTCATGCCTTGGCACTACAGCTCTTAAACACCATCTGAAAAAGCATTCAGTTTTGCTTGATCATCCAAAACCCATGTCCTCCATCTTCCAGACCACACGTGAGAAGGGTCAGGAATCTGAAATGGATACTGAATTGTCTGAACTTGATGCGGGCAGAACCACTGCCAGCCCTAGGATCACTGTTACCACCAGTGCCAGCACCATTAGTACCAGTTGCACATACAGTGATGGCACTGAATGTATAAGTCCTAGTCCACCATCTCCGCGTCCGTCTGCCCATCGAAGCACGGTGTATAATAAACCAGCAGGGACATGTAAACAGCTAACACTGTCTCAGGCATTTGAAAGGAAGAATACCTTTACTAGAAATCATCCAAAGACCCTTCATCTTAATCACCGAATTGGTGAACTGTTAGCCCGGAGCCCTTCTCCCATACTCTTTGGTAGATCATGAGGATTTTAGGGGAGCTCATGACATTAGCAGAGCCTCGTTACAATGTTCCTCATCGAAGGTACTTTTCCTATGTTGAAATACCAAACCTTTATCAGGCTTTAAAAGCAACAGTGATGCTTGCACTTAAAACTGCAGAGGTTGGGGTTATTCATGTCACAACAGATATGTGGACCAGCACTCAAAACATAGATTACATGTCCCTTACCGCTCATTGGGTCACGTTTTCTTGTGCTTCTTCAAAAACAAAGAACACCCAAAAGATGCGCTGCTGCATATAAAGAAGTTTGGGCAAAGTCATACTGCTGCAAACATCTTGCAGGAACTAAATGACCTCCTTGACGAATGGGTTTATTCTCACGGTCTAAAATGTGGCTTCATAGTAAGTGACAATGGAGCCAACATCTTGAAAGCAGTACAGGATGGAGGATTTCTGCATGCTTCTTGCTTTGCACATTGCTTACACTTAATTGTCATGGGATTTCTCAGCAAAGAAACACAAGTGGATGGTATGATTGCTGTTTGCAAAAAAATTGTGACTCACTTTTCACATTCAACCAAGGCTATACGGACATTGTCAGAACTGCAAAAAAACCACAAGCTGCCCCAGCAAAAGCTGATTCAAAATGTTTCCACTCTTTGGAACTCAACGCTTTATATGCTGCAGCACCTCTTGGAGCAAAAGCAAGCTGTACATGAGTATTGCTCCAATTACATTATTGGAGATGGCATTATGCTGTCTGTGCTGCAGTGGAAATTAATGGAGACAGTGTGCTGTATCCTAGCTCCTTTTGAAATAGCTACAAGGGACATGTCTTCTGAAGGCACATCTGTGAGTCAGGTTATCCCACTCATAATGCTCATTTCACGTCATCTTAGTGTTCTAAATCTACAAATAGAAAAAGACAGATCTGAAGCGCAGATAACATGTCACCTGTATCATGGGAATCTCATAAAGAGAATGAGCGAGCGCTTCAAAACCAATGACAAATTAGTTGCAATGACGAAATCAAAACACTACATCCTTGCAACTCTCTTAGATCCCAGGTTCAAGGCTATACATCTTCCAAAAACAGATGATATAGAGCAGTACAAATGTATGTTGTTAGATGAGCTGCAGCACTCACAGGAGTCAAACACAGACACGCACAGTACCCTCAGGTTGTCATCACCACAACATGCAGGTTCATCTTCACAAAGGGATACAGAACTGGAAAAGTCACCAAACATTAACAGTAGTTGTTCCACAACTGCCACTTCTTCAACCCTTAGTAGCAAGCTAAATCTGTGGCAAAACCTTTCCCAAATTGCTGCCATACCAGCTTCTGCTGATTCCTCTTCTGAGCGGTCTCTGTCCATCATGGTAGACAGATACCTGCAAGAACTGCCTATTCCTATTGATGCATGCCCTTTTGAATACTGGAGATCAAAAAGTCAATTTGGACAGAGCTGTATGATGAAGCCTGTAAATATCTTGGTTGTCCTGCAACAAATGTCTCTTCAGAATGCATGTTTAGTACAGCTGGCAATATTGTGACAGACACCAGAAATAGGTTGCTGCCAGAAAATGTACACACGTTAACTTTTATTAAAGTTAATAAGTCAAGATTTTCTTATCCCTACAAGAGTATACAAACTGATCCTGAAGTGATTGATGTTGTGGATGTTGATGGTGATGACAACTCAGATGGTGGTGGCTGGTAAATACTGTTGGGACAGAGTCTCTCTGCACCAAAAGGAAACTTTACAGACTGTGATGACTTTGGTTGTCTCTCTCCTTTCTCGATCTACTACCTTGGACTATATACCCCCAAAACTTTCACCATTTCATGGCAAACTGCTTTGTAGCTAGGGTCTAAACTAAAGTCAACAAGTTTTATATACAGGGCAATTTTAACATCAGTGGGAACAGGCCCAAATTTGGCATAAAAGGGACACTGTCACGTCAATCCTTTCTGTAGCATATTATTTATAGTTAAAGTGCAAACATATATTTTTGGATTTACCTTCTGTGACTTTGTGGTGCATCAGTATGGACTGGGACAGGAGACGATCTATTTTTCAATTTTAAAGAGGACAAAACAATGAGTTCTAATTGGTAGCTGTTTATTATTTTTCAATTACAGAAATGTTAGCCATAAACCAAAATGGATGCTAGTACATGGGTGAGGGTTGTGGGTTGGTTTTAACATGGGTGTAAGGGTGGCATGGGTGCTACTGCAGATGAGGTAGTGGAAGAAAAGTGGAATGGGTGATGGGGTGAAAGGTGGGTGTTGTTTTAGTCCTTTCATTTACAGATTCGTGATCGGCTGGGGATGGTGAAGAAAAAAATGATGACAGACCGAACCTACTGTACACATAATATATATTCTTATTAAATACATTGCAAACTGCTGCCACCTAGCACAATTGTCCTGTCCCCTTTAAAAAGAGAATAAAGGAATCATAAATAAAAGAAAATCTGCATCAGCAGTTTTCACTGAATGTGACCTATCATAAAGTGTTTTTGCTTTACAAGTAGTGATAATTTGATACATAATGGGGTTGACAGACGCTGTCCCTTAAACATCACATGCCAACTGCTGCAGCTACATTAAATGTTCCTTAAGTTAGTATGTGGTGAGGAAACCACTTTTTTTATTTATGTGACTGAAATACAGATTTTATTGAAGTATCAGCTGCAAAAATGCATCATCTTAGAAAGTTGTATTTATTACTTCAATTTGCCAACAAAAATGTTGGTATATGTATGCATTATCTTAGAAAATTGCATGCATTTTTTGCCAGCAACAATGACTGGCATATTTTTTTTATTCAAATGTCTTGACTGACTACGTTATGACATAATTTGTTTTGCAACAGTTCCACATGCTGCTGCTGTAGTACTTGGCTTGACTTTGTTATAAAAGCTTTCTTTTAAACATAGCAACTTTTGATTTACTCATTTAAAACAGAAAGCAGCAAATAGCTGAAATTAGGTAATATCAGTTATTTTTTCTCATAATTCATAGACGATGAGTATATATAACTGAGTACATAAATGGCTAATGTGCCTCTTTCTTTCACTAAGGAACTATGATGCAGCTGCAGCAGGAAAACTTTAACATATGGGTGGGTGGGTGGGCCTGTTACATAAAGTTGCTGGCTTTGGCAAACAGAAGAAACCATAGATAACCCTAGTTGTATTCCTATCAATGTCGCTCATGATAATTTCTCTCCCCCTTATATTGAACAGTTTTTCCTTTACATGTATTTTATTACTATCTTCATTACTGGCAGCACAATAAAAAAATAGGGTTCGAGTTCTAAAAAGTTCTAAAAAAGATTAGAACCCTAGAACTTTTTCAAAAGTTCTAGACTAGAACTAGAACCCAGAACTTCAGAGGGTTCTGACAACCCTAGCTACAAACCCCCACCAGATCTAGAGGCGGAGGGCTATCTGCATCATATGAAGAATTGTTTCTCACAAGGTGGACTGAAAACTCTCTCTGCTCCTCCCTCCTTCTCTGTCTAGAGCAGCACCGGCAGAGATGTAAGTTTAGCCTCCCCCCCTTGCAGGGCTATGGAGGAAGGAAGCTAATAATCCGTAGGAAGAGGTCCAGTTGGATCCAGCTGGCTGATCACTCTCTGGCTGGGCCTGGGGCCACCCCGCCTCCTAAAGTTTCTTTTTCCTCTTTCTGGGAACCAGTGTATACAGCCCAAATCTCTGTATTCTCTGTATTCTCTTTGGGCCATAAGCTGACCCAGCTATGTTTGATTATGCTGTATGGGGACAGGCACCCAGGGTTGGGTGTTGTCCTCTCCTGTTTCAGTGCTGTTTATACATCAGGGTTGTACCCAAATGTATACTAGTGCACCCTAGATGAAGGTGTATTGTGTTGTTTCTTTAAATAGTACTGTGAGTTCTACCCACCAGCGATGGTCACTGGCTTTTGGGCATCTTTAAGGTTCTCGACGACTGTGACAGCTGTTCCAAATTTGGGGTGTTTTGGGGGGCAGGGAATTTGTTTATATGTTTTTGGGATAGTTTGGTGAGAAGCACAGTTATCTTCGGTAACTGTTGTTTGTTATTAGTGTACCATTGGCAGGCTGCTATGTTTCATTCTCAGGGGTGGGTACTTTCTGTGGAATATGTGGGGTTAACCTTGAAGGTTTAGAACATCTGGGTAGGAACTCTGCAGGGACAAGGCATTGATTCAAATGGTGCTTTTGACCCCAATATCAAGAATGGAGTCTAAGTTTATTACTTGGAATGTTTGGGGACTCAACTCACTGGCCAAAAGAAAAAAAGTGCTCTCTTATCTAAGAAAAATGAGACTTCATGCCATGTTCCTGCATGAGACCAATTTAACTGCTTATGAGGCAGGCAAACTAAAACAAGGCTGGGTGGCTGTTGAGCTTCATAGTGTAACTGGAGCCAAAAAGAGAGGAGCGTCCACCTTGTTCCATAAAGAGCTGGCTTGGACTGTGATGCACTCAGTTGTGGACAAAGTGGGGCGATGGGTTTTGGCTAAAATATCTGCCCCAAAGGGAGGCCTATTATTGGCAGATATCTACGCACCTAACGAAGATGACCCAGATTTTTTCCATTCCCTAAACCAACAACTCACAGACTTTAACACAGGTGACCTTCCAATAATAATGGGTGGAGATTTGAATTCACATTGGACTCCAAAGAGGACAGGAGTTGCGGGGGAGGGGAGGAGACGGATCTCACAAAAGGGCTTCTCAAGCATTGCTTAAACTTTTATCAGAGCAGATCCTGGTGGATGCCTGGCACATCTACAACCCAGGTGTTTGGGACTACACTTGCTTATCTGCCACTCATGGGTCTTCCAACAGACTTGATCCGTGGCTAATTTCACAGCCCCTCTAGGAACATCTGTCACTGGCCAAAATATATTCTATTGTCCTGTCAGATCATGAACCTGTTGAGCTGTATCTAAGATGGGGTCACAAGACCCGCCCTCCATCTTCATAGAGGCTTGACCCTCTGCTCCTGGAAAACAAAGTTTTCTCCTCTGATTGATGGACTTGGTGCACAAGTACTGGGAATCCATCGATATCTGTGACATTTCAGATTCCACCCTATGGGAGGCCTTCAAGGTCACCATAAGAGGTAGTATAATCTCATATGCTGTCAACAGATGCAAAGAGAGGGAAGCTGAGCAAGCCACCCTTGAACAGACCTTGGCTAATTTTGAATTAAAATATAAGTGTGGCGTAATGGTCAACCACCTCAATCCCTCCTGGCCCAACTGAACAGTGCCAGGATCTAATTCAGCACCCACATCACCAGGAAGGCAGAGATTGCACTTTGATGGCTCAGGCTCTCTTACTGGGAGGGGAGTGAGAAGGCTAGCTAATTGCTAACATATAGGCTCAAGAGCAGGTGGATAATCAAAGTCATAAACAGCCTTAAAGAGGTATCTGGATCCCTTATCACCACATAGCAGGGCATCAACAAAATTATTTGATGCAATTCTACAAGAAACTATATGCCTCTCCCAACCCTCCAGCTCAGACAGAGATAGACTCCTTCCTGACATCTATCCCCATCCCCAAGATCCCAGCACAAAGTGTACTCTTAGAGGTACCTCTTTCCCAGTTGGAAATCTAAGGGCCATGTAAGCTATAAATTAGCATAAAGCTCTATGGGGCAATGGCTTCCCCATTGACTTTTACAAAGCCATGGGTGAGGATATCTCTCCCTACCTATTCAACACCCTCAGTGATTCCATAAATAAAGGGATTTTACCAAGTCAATCAATCAATCAATCAAAATCTTTATTTATTCAGGCGAACATCATTGAGCATAGCTCATTTACAAGATGGACCTGAGTGGTCATAACAATATAAGGTTACAAATTTTACACAAAAACATGGTACTGAATAAACACAAATACAATGATTTATGAATGAGACAGATATACAAATATTTACATATATACAAGGCAAAATGACAATAAACCTAAATCATATTGAAGGGAAAGAAACAAACATTATAGTAGGGATAAAGCTCGGGTAGTTGGACTTGGGTGGGCATTTTTGTATGAAGTAGGTTGGAGGACAAGCTAGAAGAACAAAAGAGAAATAGGGGGTAGCATAAAAAGGGGTGGGGGAAGGAGCGGGTGTGAGAGGACTAGGCTTTATGGAAGCAGTTGCATGATTCTGGGAGTAGACTAGTGTACAGTTTTTTGAAGGATGTTAAAGGAATGAGGGTATCCAATTTCAAGGTCTTTTGAAGAGAATTCCAGATAAGTGCTAGGGAATAGCTGATTGCAGCCCTTCCATACCGGGTGCAGGTGATGGGAATCTTCAGCATGATGAGTTTATTGATCCTTAGGGTGTAAGGCCTGGATGTGATCCAGTTGAAACAGTCTGAGATGTAGGAAGGGAGTTTGTTTGTCAGAGCTTTGTGGATCCAGACAGCAGCATTTTTGTTTCTTCTATGTTGTAGGGATGTCCAACTGACTGCATTGTAGAGAGAGCAATGATGGGTGCTGGAGGGAAGATCTGTAATGAATCTAATAGCTCTATGATACAAGGTGTCTAATTTATTTAAATGGGAGAGGAGCAGTGGCCATAGAGGAAGTCAGCATAGTCAATGAGGGATAGGAATGATGCCAGGATTAGCCTTTGTTTGGAATCTCTGGTCAGGTAGTGTTTGATCCTATAGAATAGGCCAAGTCTTTGTCTAAGCTTTTCAGGAGCTCTTCAATGTGGCTAGTGTAGTCAAGTTTATTGTCAATCCAGACTCCAAGATATTTGAATTTGTCCACGTAATCCAGATTTTCACCAAGGATTTTAGATAATTGTGGGAGGGTGAATGATGGGACAGTGGAAGAGCAGCTCTGGTGGCAAAGAACATAGCTTTCATTTTCTTGGCATTTAGTAGTAATTTATTTTCTAATAAGTTGTGCTGTAGGAGGGAGAACTCAGACTGTAAAGCTCACAGGCTTTTGATGGTGAGGATTACTGACATATAGTACAGTATCATCTACAAAAGGTGAATATTAGATTGTGAGAGATTGGAGTCAATATTGTTGATGTAAATGGCAAAGAGGATAGGGCCCAGGATGGAGCCTTGCGGTACACCTCTAAGGAGTGGTTTAGAGGAAGATAGGTCACCTCATTTTTACCAGTTGTAATCTTCCGGAGAGATAGCATCTGAACCATTTAAGAGAGAGTGAGTCAAGGCCTATGGAGTTCAGAGAGGAGATTAGTAGTTCATGGTCCACAGTGTCAAAGGCTTTGCTTAGATCCAGGAACACAGCACAGGTGTTATTCTTTTTTGTCTAAGGCAGTCTGCCAGTCATTTGTAACTTTGCTAAGGCAGAGATGGTGCTGTGCATAGATCTAAATCCAGATTGAGCTGGTTAAGGATATTGTTGGTATCAAGGTAGGCACTTAACTGAAAGTTTACTAACTTTTCAAGCATCTTGGACAGTACTGGTAAGATGGAAATGGGCCTATAGTTGTTGAGGTCCATGGGATCACCTGCCTTAAGTAGTGGAAACACTTGAGCTGTTTTCCATATTGAGGGGATAGAACCAGTGGCTAGGGACAGATTGAAGAGGTGAGTGAGGGGGCAGCTAAGGTGTGCAGTGCTACTTTTAGAAAGTAGGGATCCAGGGAGTCTGCACTGCACTTTTTAGTTGTATCTAGTTGGAATAGAAGGTCTTCTACTTCTTTTAAGAGTACTGATTTGAAGGAGAATGTGGAAGCAGCCTTTTGTCTCTCAGTAGATTGTAAGTTTAGTGATGATCTCATTAGGTTTGCAGGTGAGGAGTCGAAAGCTAGGCCAGCTGTAGTGAAATGATCGTTGAAGGCATTTAAGATTTCTTGCTTGTCAGTGATTTCAATACTATTTAGGTGCACTTTGGGTGGTAAGACAGGGGTAGAAGTTTGACCTAGGATCCCCTTTATGGTACCCCAGAACCTGGAAGGGTTGTGATAGGAGGCATCCAATTCAGCTGTGTAGAAGGCAGCCTTGGCATTTCTTACTTGTTTTGTGCAGGAGTTTCTGGCTTTTCTGAATTGAAGCCAGTCATTTGGATCCTTTGTCTTTCTTGCCCTTTTCCAGAGTTTATTTCTGGCAAGCATTGCGGATTTAAGGTCAGCAGAGAACCAGCGACAAGATTTGAGTTTAGTTCTGACACTGGTGAGGGGTGCATGTATATTGAGGGCACTTGTGATAATATCACTTGAGATCTGAAGAGCTGACTCTATTGAAGCTGTGAGATGGAATTCTTGCCAACGTGTGGTGTGGCACAAATCATGAAGATATCCTGAAATATTAAAGTTCTTTTTTGACCTTCTTGGGAGAAATTTTGCAGGGTTGGGTGGCTTGATTGTTGATCTTATGCCAGCTATGGGACAGTGATCACTTATGTCACTGAATAGCACTCCAGCATAAGAATACAGATGAGGCTTATTTACCAACATGATGTCCAGGAGTGTGCTGTTGAGATTATTCTTTGGGTTAATCCTTGTTGGTTCTTTGATTAATTGAGTGAATCCATAAGTGTCACAGAAGGTCACTAGGGGTGCAGATGCATTGGCTAGCCAATTTAAATTCAAGTCACCTAAAATGATGGTGTCTTCAGGGCCTAGATTAAGTATAGATCCTAGGTGGGATAGGAGTTTGAGGCCTGCAGAGGGGGGCCTGTAGCAGCCAATCATTTGAAAAGATGATATGTTGGGAAGGGTTATTTTAATTGATAAGCATTCGAATTCCTTTGGCTGTGATGTAATATTGAGGCAGGATGCAGAGATGTTTGCTTTGACATAGATGGCTACCCCACCACCCCTGGATGGACGGTCAGATCTGAAGAGCTGGTAGTTAGGAAGATTTATTTCACTGTCTTTGTTGCAGGTTTGAGCCATGTTTCAGAGATAACCAGAAAGTCAGGTAAGGTGTGTGCAACCCAGGCCTGTATTAATGAGAACTTTTTTAGGAGGCTGCAGGCGTTGATGTGAAGAAAACTCAGGCCATTTATGGAGGCTAAGTCAGATGGGGAGATAGAGCTTTCTGTGGGTCCAGGGTTGATTTCAACAGTGCCAACACAGATCAGCAGAAAGAAGATTAGTTTGATGAGGGCACCAAGTGACAGGAATAGGGAGTAGTCAGAGGATTTTCTCTTCTTGCTTGGGATCCAATGTATAGTGGGTGAAGATCCTGCTGTGTGGTTATAGATTATGTCATAAAGTACCAGCTTAATGGACAGGCATAGGGGGTCGTTGTAATGCCAGTAAGGGAGCAGGGGGCCTATGGAGAACCAAACTGGTTGTGAGCCTTTTTGAGGGATACCCCAAGGATTACAGTGCAGAAGCGGCAGTATATACTTGGGGAATTGAGGGGCATCCACTGGGGACAGCAGAGGAGGACAGGCACAAGTAGCCGCCCTAATCACCATGGCATGGGCTACATCAGTTTCCTCTTCTGGATCCGAGGAAGGTGAGAGGCAAAGCAGCAATAGGAGGCACAGTAGCATGGTGGAGGGTAGGTAGGGGTTAAAGATACTAAAGGTGATGTGAAGAAATGAGCTTGGGAATTGGCTAGGAGATTAGTTATGGGAAGGGATAAGAGATTCGGTGGGAAAGTGTGTATAAAAGAAACACCCAAGAGGGGGGAAGGGGCAGGAAAAAATTTTGTGGCTTTCCTGTACCTTTGGCTGTCTCTCCCGGCCTCCTGGTTCCCTTCTCGGCTGTGCGGTGGCCGCCCGCCTGGCTGGCGGCTCGGAGCCCCTACGGTCTCTGGGTGCTCGAGGGCAGGGCCGGCTAGAAAGGAGGGGACAGAGGAGAGGGCAGTCAGAAAAAGCACTTAGTTGCAGCAAACTGCAAGAGGTGCTAAAAACCAGATTTACACAACAAAGACTGAAAGACTGGGTGGTGGGGGGGGGTTAGGCACCTGACCGTCTAGCCCAACACAAGTCTGCCAAAAGACTGTAATCACAGAGTAATCAAGCAAGAAGGCATTTCACAAAAGTATACAATAATAAAAGTAAAAACAGCTCCTTTTTAGAGAATTTTACATTTTACATTAAAAGAGCAGTAATCCCGACCAGTTTTGGTGGTGCAAGTACAGCTAAAGTCAATGGGGAAGGCGTACCAATCAGAAGCAAGGCAAAGCTGGCGGTCACCTTCCGATTGGCTTGCGGCTTTCCCGTACCTTTCTGGCTGTCTCTCCCGGCCTCCTGGTTCCCTTCTAGGCTATGCGGTGGCCGCCCGCCCGCTGGCAGCTCGGAGCCCCTACGGTCTCTGGGTGCTCGAGGGCAGGGCCGGCTAGAAAGGGGCAGCCACGCTGGGCTAGCCACTTTGAACTGCTTCACTCTGCTCCACTTCGTTTTGTTTATTTCGCCATGCCCACTCTATTTTACTTGTCTGTAATTTTGCTGCTCTTTTAATCCTGCTGAGGCATTATTTTATAGTTGTTATTACTCGCTTTGTTTGCCTGCCTTGTTTTGCGTTAATTTACGCGTTTTTCTCAGTTTTGGCTTGGCCCATTTTGTGTTCTGCTTTACGGGCCGGGACCTTGTCCGGGGTTGGATTGTGGAAATCTGGGACAAATCCTGGTGTTTCGGCACTGAGGACTCAGTGAGACCTGGTGTGTTCAGTGTTTTAATGCTGAATAACACAAATTGGGTCTTAATTTAGTGTAATGGACTTTTGGCATTTGGGAAGAGGCTTGATGCCCCGAGGGTGAAGACCTGGAGAGTCTTGTGTTGTGTTTCAGGGAGTTCTGAGGAATCCTGGTACTATTTAGCAAAGTGTCCCGGAGTCGCCATTTATTTTTTCTTTAAAGGACTTGGATCGTGTCCTCCTGTGAGGTTTGAACTATTCATTTGTTCTAGGAGAGGACTGATTGATTTGTGGCTATTTGCTTATCTTCAGCTCTGCTCCGAATTAACAGCCTGGATATATGGATTTTATCTATATGGCTGTGTTCCTTGTCTATTTTTGGATTTATTCCTGGTCAATTGGATTGTGGGGATTAGTGATTTGACGGAGCTGTCCCGAAGAGCCTGCAAGATAAGTGACTCTGAAACTTTTAAAGACATTTCTGGCTGTTTAAATGTTATTTTGAGAAACTGACTTTTCTCGGCCTATTAGTTGAGCTTGCAGTGTTCTGGGTGGCCCTGGTCAGTGTCACACACAGAGGTGGGGAGTGGGGTAGGCTGGAGAGCCTGTCCTTAATCTCCCCTTCCTCTACACTCCTGGGGCAGCTGGCCGGGGGGGGCTGGCCTCCCTTGGAGTGGAAGTAGTGGGCCACTGATTTTTTGGGCTGGTTGGATCCTGTGGCCCGCTGGTGGCCTTTTATCGAGCCAGACTGATGTGGACTTTGAAACCCTGGATTTTCGGAAATTGAACTATATTTGTTGATGTTGGGCGGGTTACATTATATTTATATTTTGTTGTATATAGATAGGACGTTCATTGTTTGCAATTATAATTTTGTTTAGTAATTTTATTTTATTTGAGGGAACAATTTGAGCAGTGAGAGTGCTTTATTACATCTTTTATTCCATCTGTATCCAGTTCGGTGAGAGAGTCCCAGAGGGTGGTTTTTAAATTATTCCCTCTGTCTACTATTTTATCATTATTATTATGACTTAATTATTATTGTTTTTCTTTAATTTTATGAGAGTGTTTAATTGTTTTAAGTACCAGGTAGTGAGAGGGCCTGGGAATAATTTAGAATTGTGTTGGTTACGTTTTGGTTGTCCCCCAGGCTGTGAGAGGGCTTGTGGGATAAAACAATTAATTAGGTTTTGTGTTAGAGTGTTGGTTAAGTTTAATTTTTATTTTAGTTAGTTTTTTAGTTGTAGGAAGATTGCGGGTAGTTTTATTACATTTATTGTTTTAATTTTTGAGCAGCTTGATGTGCCTGCCTGCCCCACCTGTCTTGTGCTATTCTGCCTCCGCTCTCCATGCCCACCGCCCCTTCTCTTTGCCCCCCCGCCCGCTTTATCTATCATCAGTGTCAAGCGCTAGGGATTGCTCAAGGGGAGGGGACTGGGGGGTGGGGGGTTGTGGTCAGCGGAGTGAGCAGTGCTTTCCCATAGGGGTGGTTAGGCCTAGAAGATGCCCTGGGGTGAAATGGCTTCTTGAGCGTGGTAATCCCGTTCTGGTTCCCATACCCAAGGGCACCTCCAGCTTTGGAGGGCAAGTGGTTGGGACAACTCGCCAACCTCATCCAACTCGGGCGTTGTTGTGCAATGCCAGATTTGTCTGCAACAAGACTGGCCTTATTGCAGATTTTGTTGCAAGGGCAGATCTGGCTTGCTTTATCGAGACCTGGTTGGACAGGAATGCGGCCCCCTTTTTAGAGGCTGCTGTTCCCACCAGGTACTCGGTTATACACCGCCCGAGATTGGATCGCGGGGGGGGTGGCGGTCTGTTTCAAGACCAAATTGGGCCTAACTGGTGTACCAGTTGAGGAGGCCAGGTCATTCGAGTGTACTGTGGTAGCTGGTGTAGGGTGCAGGATTGCTCTCATTTATCATCCACCAGGTGATGAGAAGCTTTTTCTGCAGGAAATAGCAGATTTTGCAGCCGACATGGCCTTGGAGTCACCCAGATTGATGGTTCTGGGTGATTTCAATGCTTGGGTCGACAATGAATCTTCACTTTTTGGTCAACATTTCCTCCAGATTATGACATCTCTGGGCTTTACACAGGTTGTTTCCTCAGCTGCACACGAGGGAGGTCACTCTCTTGACCTGGTCTTCCTCCTGGGGATCGAGGCTTCCGATTTGGTGGTGGAACCAGTCAGTTGGTCCGATCACTACTCAGTTGGGTTCAGTTTTGAGGCCCCCCTGGGTAGGTCAGCCCCTGTGGAGTTGGTCAGGTACCGCCCATTGTGGGACATTGTCCCTGAAGACCTGAAGGCGGTTATTGACCTCTCGTTGCTTGACGAGTTCTGCACTGATCCTGAGCAGCTGGTTGTGACCTATAATAGGGCCATATCAGTGGCACTCGATCAGATTGCACCAGTCTGTGTTTACCCCCTTCCGCATTGTCCCATTGCCCCATGGTTTGATGGGGCTTTGAGAGGGCTGCGTAGGTTGGGGCGTAGGTTGTAGCATCATTGGAGGAAAACTACCTCTGATGCTGACCATCTTATTTTGCTAGAGCATTATAAACTCTACCAAACAGCAATTTCCCATAAGAAGGCAGAATTCCTGTCCAGGGAAATTTCTGTCACACTGAATCGA
This sequence comes from Neoceratodus forsteri, assembly GCA_016271365.2. NCBI lineage: Eukaryota > Metazoa > Chordata > Ceratodontiformes > Ceratodontidae > Neoceratodus > Neoceratodus forsteri. Next base: position 308,085,141 of record CM028134.1, on the reverse strand, counting down.
CTGGCTCAGCTCTTCAGAACTGCTGACAGACTGTGCAACCCAGCCTGTCGGCAGATCCGTAGAGCCTTTACGCAAACTGATTGTGAGGAGATTGCTCGATTCTTTGCGAATAAGGTTGAAGACATCAGGAGGGAGTGCCTCCAACCTCATTCCAAGGTTGTTGCAGTTGATCGGTGTCCTGTTGCAGAGCCCGGAATTTCCTGGAGTACCTTTGACCTGCTGGACTTCGTAGACACTATGAGGATTGTCCATGAGATGCGTCCAACATGCTGTAGTTTGGACCCTGGCCCTACTTCCCTGATTATGGGTTGTAGTGAGATCAATGACCTGGCCTTAGCTCGGATTATCCGGTGTTCTTTAGGTACGGGAGTTTTTCCTAGCTCTCTGAAAGAAGGGGTGGTGACCCCCGTCTGAAGAAAGCTTCTTTAGACCCGGATGACCTAGCACACTACAGACCAATCTCTAACCTCCCTTTTGTGGGGAAGGTCATTGAGAAAGTTGTGGCGGTCCAACTGGATAACCATTTGACCATCCATAGTTTATATGAACCTCTCCAGTCTGGTTTTCGTAAGAGGCATAGTACCGAGACTGCTCTGGTTCGGGTGCTCAATGATCTCCTGATGGCGAGAGATCAGAGACACCGTTCTATCTTGGTTCTCCTTGATCTATCATCAGCTTTTGATACTGTGGATCATGGGGTTTTGCTCAAACGCCTGAGGTCCATCTGTGGACTATCGATTACGGTCCTCAGATGGTTTTCATCTTTCCTTGAAGGGAGAACGCAGAGAGTGGTCTCGGGTTTGTATCCATCCAGGGCCTTCTCTCTGCCTAGTGGGGTACCTCAGGGCTCGGTGCTTTCCCCCATGTTATTCACAGTATATATGCTGCCCCTTGGAGACATTGTAAGACGGTATGAGCTGAGGTTTCACTGCTATGCTGATGATACCCAGCTCTACCTGTCTTTTGCACCCGACCAGATTAGTGCTGTCTCGGTACTGAACAACTGCCTCGCTGATATCTAAGACTGGATGAACACCAGTGGTCTAAAGTTGAACCCGGGAAAGACTGAGGTTATGGTGGTGGACCCGGGTTGCAGGGTAGAGGGTTTGAGGACTGGGCTCCCCTCTGGATTAATCCTGGGGGTGGACCAGATCCTCACCTCTGAACGGGTGCGTAACCTGGGAGTGGAGCATGACACTGGTCTGACCCTCCATTATCAGGTGTCTGCAGTTGTCAAGATTGCATTTTTTCATCTTAGGAACATTGCCAGGATTAGGCACCTTGTTCCACCTAACGACCTGCCGGTTTTGGTCCACGCCTTTGTGACATCTCACCTTGATTACTGTAACTCCCTTTACCTAGGACTTCCTGGGGTTGATATCTGATGCTTGCAGCTAGTGCAGAATGCTGCAGCATGTTTGTTGACTGGGGCATCCAGAAGTTCTCATATCACCCCTGTGCTGCGAACTCTGCACTGGCTGCCAATACAGTGGCGGATCACCTTCAAAGTGGGTCTCTTGACCTACAAAGCCCTCCACGGTCTAGGTCCTGACTATTTGAAAGAGCTCCAGGTGCCCTACACCCCTCTGAGACAGCTCTGCACAGCTGATGAGGGGTTGCTGTAGATTCCGAGGGTAAATTTGAAGTCTTCTGGAGCTCGTGCTTTTGGATTCTCTGCACCTACCCTCTGGAATTCTCTGCCCAGTCAGCTCTGGGAAAGCAGGACGGTGGGAAGCTTCAAGCAGGTACTAAAGACTTTCTATGGGAGAAGGCGTTTTCTTCTTTGTTTTAACTTTATACTGTAGTATTGTAATATTCGTTTAGAGCTGTTTTATTCTATGTATCGAATTTGTTTGTGTTTTTCTTGATGTACAGCACTTTGAAAACTTTGAAAGGTGCTTAATCAAATAAATTTTATTATTACTATTATTATTAAGTACCATGAGAGAGGCAGTGAAAACAGTCATACCAAAAAAGGGAAAGACCCTGCTGCACCCGGCAGCTATAGACCAATATCCCTTATAAATTTGGATACCAAGATCCTGGCTCAGGTTCTGGCTAGCAGACTTGAGGGCTCCCTCCTGGGCCTGATTCACACTTCCTAAGTGGGATTCATTTAAGGGCACCTTGGCTCTGACCACCTCAGAACCCTGTGCACTCTTACACGTAAAGCCCAAAACCTAGCCTCACCTGCAGCTGCCCTAGCAGCAAACTTTGAAAAGGCCTTCAATTCCATGGAATGGCCTTTTCTGATTGCTGTCCTAGAGAAAATGGATATAGGGGTGGCATTCCGGAATTGGGTGAAGCTGTTATACTCCTCCCCAAAGGCTTCTGTCCTCACCAACTGGTTTAGATCTCCTCCCTTCGGATTTCAAAAAGGGACAAGGCAGGGGTACCCTCTAACTCCTCTTTTGTTTATACTAGCAATTGAACCCTTGGCTATTGCCTTATAAGAATCAAAAGATATCCCAGGCATCCAAGTCGATTCGGAAACCCTCAAGACTTTTCTGTATGTGGGTGATCTTCTTTTTACCTGCCAACAGGCACACCAAGCTATTTTGTTTTATTTTATTTTAATGACATTTTGGAGAACACCTGTGAGTGGATGCTCATTTGTAGGTTCCTTGTCAGTTACAAGAAAAAATTGAACAGGTACATAGCATTACATTACAAAGCATTGCATTACAAGCAAGTACAAAATTGCACTGGTACAAAACAATACATTACAAGCTAGGTAGACAATAAATTGGTGTGAATTACAAGATTGCGATAGCATTTAGCTTAAGGTATAACATTTAGACACTGCTACGGCATTGGTGAGATGGCACCTGCATCAGAGAGTTAAGCATACTTGTGGAGGGAGAAACAAAGTGGAGAACAGGCACAGCTGTGGCATAGTGAAGTGTATGCCTGCATAAGGGGTTAAGAACAGACTTAAGGAAGGTTGGAGACAATGGGGCTAAGAGAGCAGCAGACAAGGGGGGCATGAGGGCCTGGACAAAGAGGGGAATGGGTGCCCAGTGGAGAGGGGAGGGTGGGGGGTAGACGGGGTGGAATAATGAAGTGCTGTGAAGTAGGTGCCCCTAGGATTAGGTGGAACACTAAGTGCCGCTGCTTTACAGTGGTCCAAATGTAGGAAAGTTGTTTTGGTCATCATGAATGGCCAGCGCAGTCACAGTTGTCATCTGTGGCAAATTGCTGCGTGAGTTTATATTTGAAAGCACAAATGGTTGTGATATTGGAGATGGCTGAAGGAAGGGCATTGGTCCAGTGTGGTGCATGGTAGTAGAATGCACATTCACCCTGTGCAGTGTGGCATCTAGGTTCCCTGAAAGTTTGGCTGTGGGTGCTTCTGGTCAGCCTGGCACTTACATGGTGCATGAGCAGATTCTGGACTCCTGGTGGCATCAGATTTAGTGTGATTTTTTGGGGCGGTAGACAGGTATGGTACTTTACTCTACTCTTCAGCTGGAGCCACCCTGCCCATGAATAGAGCTACAGGTGTGTGCAAGCCTTGCAGGACCTGTGAGGAGTTGGCAGGCCTTATTAATGGCCAAGGAGATGCGATGGAGTGCTGAGTCCAGTGCAGAACCATAAACCACCAGGCCATAGTCAACGAGGGTAACAACTGAGTTGGTGATGGCCATGTTAAGTGCTTCATATGTAAGGCTGTGCTTGTGGTGGTGGAGTATCCCGATTCTGGAACTGATGGCCTTGTCTGTGTTGTCTATATTTTATTTATTTAGTTTTTGTTTACCAGGTAGGTGAGCTAGCCATAGCAATGACTATTTTCAGGCATGACCTGGGAGAATACAAAACAACATCTGGATAAACAACAGTAACAGTACATTCAAGCAGGTAGTGTACATAGGTAATACAGTATCACAGGTAAGTGTAAGCAGTACAGACAATTTCACAAAAAATTAAGGCTTATACTAACATTAGGAGGAGAATAAATTATTAAAGGAAAAATGCAGTGTCACTTTAGGAGACAATGATTAGGTAGATTAGAGAGGAAGGAATGAAGAAAGTAATCTTTTGATGCCCAGAGCAGGTCTGAGAGAAAGAATAAAGTAAGGGAAGTAAGAAGCAGCAGGTTAGAGTGGAGGGGCAAAAAGGGGGGGGTGAAGAGAATGAGATTAGGAATTACGAATATAGCCGGGTGAGGGAGTAACCCTGTCGGATTGAGAGAAAGTGCTGAGGGAGGAATGTGGTCGGGATTAAACGGGAGGCGAGGGGAGTCAGAGAAAACCTTGTGTCTATGGAGGTTTGAAACAGGAGCAGTTACTGGAAGATGAGAGCTCATGGCACAGTGCTTTCTTAAAACAGGAGTGTGAAGAGGCTTGACGAATGATAAGAGGGAGGGAAGGAGTTCAGTACTGAGGGGCCTGACAGGCAAAAGCACTAGAGCCCATTGTGGTAGCATGTTTAGGGATACAGACAGTGGCATTGTCAGCAGAGCGAAGGTCATAATAGGAGGTCTGACTTTGGAAGAGTACCACTAGGGGTTTAGGTATCTGGGTCCTAATTATATTGTCAATGAGGGAGCCGAAAGAATAAAGCCTTGACGCCTGAGGAGGAAGCCAAACAAGGTCAGAGTAGAGGAGGCAGTGGTGTTTCAGCCAATGAGAGGAGGATGCGTAGCGACATATATTATTATAGGTAACATCCCATTTGTGAAGATTTGACTTGTTTGCAGAAATATAGGTAGCTGCCCCATAGTTAAGTGATGGCAGTAGTATTCCATGGGCTGCAGCAAGCCTGGCAGATGGGGTGAGGGCATTGCTGGTTCGATAGGCAGCTCCAAGTTACAGTTTATAGATTTGCAGGTCATCTGAACATGAAGATCATAGTTTAGTGATGGATCCAGTGTGACCCCCAGGTACTTAAAAGAGTTAGCAACTTCTACCGAGGTGCCATTGATTGTGGAGACTTTAAACTTGTGCTGGGAGAGTTTAAGTTTAAGATTGGATCCAAAGAGCATAGCTTGGGTCTTTGTTTCATTTAGTACAAGTTTTTGTCTGACCAGCCATTGCTGGAGTAGTTGTAAATCGTGGGAGAACTTCAGGTTTATATCCTTGATGCATTTGGCACTAGAGTACAGCACTATGTAATCTGTATACAACAGGGAACTGGTGTTCATAAGGTTTGAGATGATGTTGTTTTTAAAGATAGAAAAAAGCAGAGGGCCAAGTATGGACCCTGGTGTACTCCGATGTTAGTCATGGTCTTGTCAGAGAGGGTGGAGTTGTACTTCACAAATTGTGTTCGGTCAGTCAGGTAGCTTTTGAACCATCTCATGACGTTGGGTGAGAAACCTAATGATTGAAGTGTGTCAATGAGGATAGAGTGGTCAACTAGGTCAAAGGCCTTGGTCATATTAGTGAAGATAGCCCCTGTGAGAGAAGCAGAGTCCATGACCATCAGGGCGTCGGATGTGAATTTGAGTAGAGCAGTGGTGGTACTGTGGCCCTTACGGAATCCATGTTGGGCAGAGTTTAATAGGTCATTTTTCTGGAGGAACTCAACAGTTTGGTTAGCTACAAGCTTTTCAAGGATTTTCCTGAGAACAGACAAGATAGCAATTGGCCTGTAGTTTGAGGGGTCCTTTGGGTCACCTTTTTTAAGAACAGGGGTAATCCTTGCCATCTTCCAGATATCTGGGACATGTTCCTGGCATAAGGAGAGGGTAAAGATGTTGGCTAAGGGAGCAGCTATGAATGGTGTAGCTAGTTTAAGGAGTTTGGGTTCAAGATTGTCAGAACTGGCAGCCGTATGTTCAGAGATATTTTTTAGCAATTTCAGTACATACAGTCTGGAGACAGATTTAAAGAAAAAGTTTGGGCCAGAGGCATTTGCTGGATAAGCTATGGTCAGGTTAGAGGGGAAGGTGGAGGTATAGTTGGTTAGATCAGAGAAATAGTCATTGAAAAAGTTGGCAATAGTGTGTAAATTGTTGCAATGGACTCCATTTAGCACCATTTCATTTGGGGTGGAAGATAAATTTGAGCCAAGGAAGAGCTTGATGTGGGACCAGAATTTCCTGGAGTCACCATAGGAGTTCATTAAGAGGTCTTTACAGTAAGAGCTTTTGGCCTGTTTGATCTCCTTTTTGCAGGTGTTGTGCATAGTCCTGTAGGTGGTAAGGTCAGTAGCTAGGCCAGTGCGTCTGAAATGGAGCCAGCTTTTATCTCTTAGGTGAAGTTTACTGAGTAGATCAGATTTTAGCCATCGGGTTTGTCTGTTTTTCACCTGACGTTTTACTATGTGACAGTGCTTGTCCTGCAGCACTAGGAAGTGGGTCAGAAAGAGACCAAGAGCAGATTGGGTATCACTTGACTCATAGAGAGAGGACCAATCAATGTTAGCAACGTACAGTAAGAATGTCTGAGAGTCAAAATAGGCATAGTTGCGAAAGGAGATGTACCTGGGCTGTGTAGGTTCTGACCTACCTTTACCCCAAACACAGAAAGTGTGGGAGTGGTCAGTGATGGCGTCAGCTAGTACTCCTGAGTAGACTATGTGTTCCGGGTGATTAGACATTATCCAGTCCAGTAATGTTCTGGTGTTGGAGTGGGGGACGGTCCTTGTAGGCTCAGAGATCAGTTGGTGCAGGTTTGAACTTTGTAGTTTGGTTTGGGATAGGGCTTGGGAGCTTACTAGCCAGTTTATGTTTAGGTCTCCGAGTATGAGAATTTAATTTCTTACGGATAAGAGTGAGGTTTGAGCCAGTAGTTCATCCAAGCCTCTTTGGGCACTTTTAGGGGAGTTGTAAGTGCAGACAATATGAAGTAGTTTGGTTCCGAAAGTGAGATGGGCATGAAGGGCTTCACAGTGCAGGAGGGGAGGCGAGTTAATAACAGAGATCTGAAGGTGATTTTTAAAATAAAAAGCTGTGCTGCCACCCCTCTTGGTTACAGGTCGTTCTTGTCTTAGGAGATTGTAGGATGGGAGGCAGCAAGCAGTGTCAGGGGTGGAGGAATTGAGCCAGGTTTCAGTTAGGCAAATTATGTCAGGTTTATAGAGGAGGGTCCAAGCTTCTAGTTCAGAGAGATTGTGCAAAGGCTCCTGATGTTAAGGTGAGCAATTTTTAGTCCTTTTATGTTGCTAATTGGGTTAGGTGCAGGGTTAACTGGCCCCGGGTTTAGCTGTACGTCGCCAGAGAGCAGAATGGCCGTAAGGAGCAAATACCAAGGTCTGAATCACAGTAAAGGTTATAGGGCCTGCAAGCAAAGGTGGTAATTTTTGAAGATCTGAGAGATGATGTTTAACCATGCCTTACGTAGTAGAAAAGGAGTGGAGTCACAGTGCACATTGGGCACCACTAAGAAGTTTGAGAAATAGAAATCATGGGAAAGGAGGGGAGAGATTACCGGAGAAGCTGGAGGTATGTTTGACAGCAACAGGTGGAGTAATGGGATAGAGGAGACAAAACGAAAAACATCATCAGGCACTGGGTCATTTTTGTCAGCAGGAATGAGGAGGTGGGATGCCTGCAAAAATTTGTTATACACCTGTGGGACGAGCTAGAGATTGTGGGAATTAGACGTGGGCCCAAGGTGAATAGATGCTACTTGTCAGTACCAAGATAATATGGATAGGGAATTTGAGGAGAAGACAGACAACCAGGGAGAAAACTTGTAGGGAGGAAGAGCTACTAATTCAGCAACACCCTGCTTGCCAGAACGCTTGAAGAGATGTGGGGAGGAGAAACAGAGCCAATGAAAGAGAGCTAAGAGAGGAGGGCGGGCTGGGAGACTATTTAAAGGAGTCCTGGGAGGGGTGGGGGAGGAGAAAAAAGAGACAAGGTGGAGTCAAGGGTGATACCCAGGTACTTAAAGTGCTGCACAAGATCCAGCACATCGCCACTGTTGTTCAGAATGGATAGTGGGAAGGTCTTGTGTTTGCTGCGGGTGCTGGAGTAGATCATAGTTTTAGTTTTCTTGTAGTTAAGGATTAGTCTATGCTCCTTAAACCATGTTTCTGCAGCAGTAAATCCTAGTTGGAGGCCGTTTTGAAGTAGTTCGGGGTTGGGGATGCAGGTGAAAATGATGGCATCATTAACATACAGTAGCATGTGACTGGTGCAAGAGCCTGGAAGTTTATTTAAGAAGATACTGAAGAGGAGGGGCCCCAGTATTGATGCCTGGGAGACCCCTGAGTGGACAGGTTTGCTACCCAAGACAATATACCCAATCTTGTCCCACTGTGAGTGATTGCTGAGATAGCTGTTAAACCATAGAATTGTATCAGAAGAGAGACTTCTGGCTAGTTGTTCAAGGAGGAGTGTGTGGTGAACCATATCTAAACCTTTTGATAGGTCGATGAATGTAGCCCCCACTAGCTGTCCTTGATCCAGGGCTTGGTGTATATAATCAGTGAATTCCAACAGGGCCATGATAGTGCTATGTCCCGCTTAGAACCCATGTTGTTCTGGGAATAGGATTTGGTGCATGTTCAAGTATTCCACAAGCTGATCCGACGCTATCCATTAAAGTGCTTTAGAGAGTGGTGGGAGTATGGAGATCAGTCTGTAGTTGTTCTGTAGTGCTCAGTCTCCACTTTTGTGAACTGGTGTTATAGAAGCTGACTTCCTGAGCTGGGGGAACTGAGAGTGGCGGAGGGATAGGTTGATGATGGTGGTCAGGGGGCTTAGTATTTTGGCAAGTGCCATAGCGATGAACTTAAGGTCCAGAGTGTCTCCACTGTGCCTTGATTTGCCCAGCACCTTCTCAAAGTACTTTCTATCCTTGGTAGTGCTGACTTCTTTAAAGTAAAAAAGCGGATGATTCCCCAAAGGGGATTGATCACCTACTGGGTACTTCTGGACTAGAGGGTTGAAATAGTCCACTGGGAGCACTTCACTTAGGTCCATGAAGGCAGTATTTAGGGCATTTGCTATTTGGAGTGGATCCACTGCGGGTATATTGTTGACCAGGAGCATGGAGGGGGCTGTTTTGGGATCCTGGCCAGTAATATCACTGAGGTTGGCCCAGAAGGATTTGCTGCAGTTCCAGGAGTTGGAGAGAGCTTCCTTATAGTAGGAGCATTTTGCTAATCAGATAACCTTTGTGCACTCGTTTCTAGCTTTTTTATATAGTTGAATATTGGCAGCTGTACCATGTGCGCGTGTCTTTATCTAGAGTTGGTCCCGGGTACTGAGTTATAGCAGGAGTTCTGACATTATCCAGGGGTTGCAGGGAGCTTTAGAATTTCTTGTTTTCAGGGGGAAATGTTTATCGAAAGTGATGTTAAATTTTGTGATGAAGTATCCGAGTACGATGTCTATGTCATTTGTTTCATGTAAGTCAGACTAGTCTAGGCCTTGAAGGCCCACTTTGAGTTGTGGTAGGTGCCCTTTAAGAAGTACACGGCTGGTTATTGTTCTGGGTGGGGCTCGCTGAAGTTGTTTTGCCAGGTGCAGATAATGGGTGAATGATCACTCAGTGAGTCAGGGAGGACAGTGGTGTTGGTGATGTGGGCTAGCTGGTATGAGAGGATCCAGTCCAGCAGTGTGCTAATACAAGTTTTGTAGTTGACCTTTGTTGGATTTGCCACCGTCTAGGAAAAGTGGACAGTAGCTAGAGCGTCTCTCATCATAGCAGCTGTGGGTGAGGGCCAACTGATGTTGAGATCCCCAAGAAGAATGATCTCAGAGTTAAGGTGCAGGGTGGCAATAAAGTCCATGAGGTTGCTAACACCAGGAATTGTTGTTTTGGGTGGCATGTAGACTGTGAGGATCGTAAGCACCTTGTTGTGAATACCTAGTAGGATTTTGATGGGCAGGATTTGTAGATTGGTGCTTCTGTTGGGGAGGGGAAGGATATGCCCCTGAAATGTGTCCTTTACGTAGACTACGCAACCTACTCCTTTCTTCGAGGTATGGTCCTGCCTAAAAAGGGTGTATCCAGGCAGCACGATGGCAGAGTTTGGTACCTTGGGTGATAGCCACGTTTCCATGATCGAGAGGATATCGGGGTTGTGTTTGGTAACCCATACCTTTAGGTTGTTCAGTTTGGGCAACAGACTGCAGATGTTTATGGTGGCAAGGGTGAGTCCTGCAGATTTTTGTTGTGGGCTATTCTGAGAATGAGGAGGGCCAGGGTTGGGATGTACGTTACCCAATAGCATTAGCAGTAGCAGTAGTAGTCAGGTAATGTGGTTCAGAAGGAGTATGTAGCTTCTTGAGCATTGCTGCGTCCCTGATATCAGCATTTTAGAGGAGCTGTAGTGGGCAAGGACTCCATGGATTTGCCAGACTAAGGAGGGATATTTAGGCCTGTGGTCCTGGGGACAAAGCTTGGGATGCCCATTCATAGAATATGAGTTTTTCCAGGAATCGGAAGAAGTGGTCATGCCATATGCATTGAGTACAGTCACCTGGGGGCAGCTTGCAGATCGAGGGCTCTGTGGGGGATATCAGTGCGAGTGAAACAACGCACAATAAAACCCTAGGTTTCCAGGACTTAATAGTTCCTTTTTTAGGGTGGTCATGTGTGGATGCATGTCCAGCAGGGCCAGGGTTAGGGTGAACATTGCCTGACATAAGCAGTAAAAGTAGGATGATTCTGAGCAAGCTTCCTTTAAGTTGTTTGTAAAAAAGCTTATTTGATCTTCTGGGGCTGAGGTGCCTTCTGTGTTCTAAGAGCAATACCATGAGCTTAAATGGAGTAATTAGGGTAGGGTATGAGGCAGAGACCCCAGTGGTAAGCCACCCCTGTGGAGGCAGCCGGAGCCAGTGGCAGGACCAGTTACCCTTGGTTAACAGTTTAAAATTACCTGTGATAAAACAGGGGTCATAATAGATATTACGCTCGATAGTGGTACGGAATAGGGGAACCGGCATATCACTTTGTGAAGTGCCATTGCTTAGAATCAACAACAGTGTGAAAGAGAGGGATTGGAAGAGGTGGAGGTAACCCTCATTCATAGGAGAAAGAGCTTGCATGAAGCCCTTGTTTCAAAGGAGGCAGAGGAAGCAGGCAAATGTACACAGAGTTGTGATGATAACAGCTGAGGAACAGAGTGTGTGATGTGCCCAATAGGATAGGAGCCCCCAGCTGCATATAACCTGCTAATGGTGAAGTGGACACTGTAAATTTCACTGCTACCAGAGATATAGTCCTCTAGTAGCTAGAAGATATAATCTGCTAATGGAAAAGTCAGCACTTAAAAAAACAAAGCTATTGGACATGTCCTCCCCTTATTGAACTCTTCCACAAAGGTCTTGGGGTTAAGAATTGACCAATCAAAGACAAAAGCCCTGCCCTTAAACAAGCTGTGCTTGGCTGAGGCATTCCTGGATCTAGGCATCAAGTGATCCCCAGGTGGAATTACTTACCTAGGAATTAAGTTACACAGAGACCTCTCCAAGCTTGCCCCTATGAATTTTCAGAACCTCTTGCAGTTTTCTTAAGCAGACTTGGACAAATGGAGAGTTGTCCATCTGTCCCTTGCAGGGAAGACAGATGCTATTAAGCAGATGATGGCAACAAAATTTCTACACCTACTCGTCCACTTGCCCATTCCAATCCCATCCAGATGGTTTCAGAAACTGGACTCCATAATGGGCTGGGCAGTAACTGGACTGGGCAGTAGCACAGAGGCACTGGTGCTGGCCTATAATGAGGCCATCACGGTTGCCCTGGATTCTATTGCTCCTGTTCACGAGCGCCTTCTTTCCTGTCACCCCAGGGCCCCTTGGTTTGATGGGACTCTGAGGGAGATGCGGAGACAAGGGCAAAGGTTAGAGCATTGCTGGCGCAAGTCCGCCCTTGATGCCGACCGTCTTAGATTGATTGAACATTATACCAGCCATCAATCTGCTATCACCCATAAGAAGGCAGAATTCCTGTACAGGGAGATTGCAGTTGCTCAGAATCGACCGGCTCAGCTGTTCCGAACTGTAGATAGACTGTGCAACCCAGCCTGTCTGCAAGTTCGGAAAGCCTTTTCACAAATTGAGTGCGATGAGCTCGCTCGATACTTTGCAACTAAGGTGGCTGACATCAGGATGGACTTGTGTCCGACAACCCCTAAGGGTGATGTGGTAGGAGTGTGTGAGAGCACAGGGCCTCGTTTCTCCTGGAGTTCCTTTTGTCGACCTAAGTTCGTGGCTATTATGAGGATCATCCATAGTGTGCGCCCTACAAGCTGTGGCTTGGATCCTGGACCGACTACCCTAATTTTGGGTTGTGTAGACATCATTGGTCCAGTTCTGGCGCAAATAGTCTGGTGCTCCTTGGAGTCGGGTGAGTTTCCTAGCTCCCTGAAAAAGACGGTGGTGACACCTGTCTTGAAGAAAGTTTCCTTGGACCCAGACTGTTTTTCTAACTACAGACCCATCTCTAACCTTCCCTTTATTGGGAAGGTTATTGAAAAGGTTGTAGCTGCTCAACTGGATGACCATTTAACCATCCATAGTATCTACGAATCCTTCCAGTCAGGTTTCCGTAAAAGACACAGCACCGAGACTGCGCTGGTTCGGGTGCTAAATGATCTTCTGAGGATGAGGGATCAAAGGAGACGTTCCATCTTGGTTCTCCTTGATCTCTCTTCAGCTTTTGACACTGTGGATCACATGGTGTTGCTAGCATGCCTGGGGCAAATCTGTGGAATGTCTGGAACCGTTTTTAAATGGTTCAATTCATTCCTTACTGAGAGATCACAAAGAGTTGTGTCGGGGATTTTTTCCTCCGGTCCAGTCTCTTTGTTGTGTGGAGTGCCTCAGGGTTCTGTGCTGATGCCCATGTTATTTGCAGTGAATATGCTGCCCCTCGGAAACATTATAAGACGGTATGGGCTGAGGTTTCACTGCTATGCAGATGATACCCAGCTATACCTGTCTTTTGCACCCGACCAGGATGGAGCTCTCTCGGTGTTTAATAACTGTCTGGGGGAAATCCAAGACTGGATGGGTTCTAGTTGGTTAAAGTTGAACTCGGAGAAAACTGAGGTTTTGGTCGTGGACCTGGGTGGTCAGATTGAGAGGTCGTGTGCTGGCGTGCCTTCTGGAATTTTTCTTGGCTGCGTGTCACTACCGGCCTCTGAATGGGTGCGTAACCTTGGGGGTGATTCTTGACGATAGGCTGACTTTTCAATCACAGGTGTCAGCCGTCATCAGGACTTCCTTTTACCATCTTAGGAATATTGCCCGGGTTAAGCACCTTGTTCCGTCTGACTCCTTGTCAACATTGGTCCACGCCTTTGTGTCCTCGCACCTAGACTACTGCAACGCCCTTTACTTTGGGCCCTCTGAGGTTGAAATCCGCCGCCTACAGCTTGTGCAGAACGCGGCAGCCCGGGTTTTGACTGGGACAAATAGGTCCTGTCATATTACCCCAGTGCTGCACGAACTGCACTGGCTCCCAATATGGTGGTGGATCACCTTTAAAGTCATTTTATTGACTTTTAAAGCTCTTCGCGATCAGGGTCCGTCCTATCTGAAAGACCTACTGGTTTCTTACTGCTCCACCCAATCACTCCACTCGTGCAGACATGAGTTTAGAGATTCCAAGAGTGAGTTTGAAATCCTCTGGCAGCAGAGCATTTCTCGCTGCTACCCACTCTTTGAATTCTCTACCATGCCGGTTACAGAAATGCACCTCCATGGAGATTTTTAAGAAGGAATTGAAAACACATTTATGGAGAATGGCCTTCTTGGAAAGTTAATGTGTACTGTAAAATGTTTGAAATTTTATTGTAATTTATTATGTTTTTATGATATATTTTATAATGTTTGTGGTCTTTGATGCTTTGTATTGAATGTTGAAGTTTTAATTAATTTGTTCAGCGCCTTGATATAGTGAAAGGCGCTATATAAATAAAATTATTATTATTATTGTTATAATAGGTCAATTTCTCGGGGGGGGGCAAACCTCCACAATATAGTAGATGGAAGTTGCAACAACATTGGAGCAGAGGTGGTTGGGGTCTGCCTTGGTTCTACAGATACCACATGGCATTTATTACTGCCCAGACCATTCAATGGTTCTTTTGCCCCTCCTCTCTTTCTCCTCCTGGTTGCAGATAGAGTAAAGCATCTCTGGAGCCCCCTTCCCAGTAGTGTTGTTATATACAGTACCTCTCAGGCCCCTATGTCCCATAATTCCCCATCTGTTACCCTCTCCATTAACTATTGGAAGAAGGTCCACAAAATATTGACTAAGTCTTCCACACCCTGGGCCTTCACCCCTCAATGGAATAACCCATGCCTTACCATTGGGGGTTCATGTGTACACTGGCAGCTATAGGACGTGCAAAGGATCAGGCTGATTAAAGATATCCTTATGCCAGCATCATTGACGGCTGACCCTTTTTCAAACCTTAAGACTTGTTTCCACTTCCTGCAAATCCACTTTTGAAAGTACCTCCAAATACAGGATGCAGCTCTACACCTGTGGAAGGCCTTCAGTGATACTAGCTCCAGAGGTGAAACCCCTCCCTTAAGCTCCTGGTTGAATCCTAATACGGGCAGGGCCAGTACAATCTACAAAGCTATCAGGGATGCTGCCCCAGACCTCTCTATCTCTTTTAAAGTGCAGTAGGAACAGGAACTGATGATTGCCATTTCGGATACCCAATGATCCCACTGCTGGCATAGAATTCATACAGCCTGTAGAGATGGGAGGAACTGATTCATAATGAACAAAACCCTCCTAAGATAATATCATACTCCAGTGAGGTTGGAGCAGCTAGGCCTACTCCCAAATGATAATTGTTGTACATGTGGCCAAACAAACACATTTGTGTCATATTCTCTGGTCATGTCCCCGATACAACTGTTCTGGGTGGGAGTGAGAGGGGTCTGTAAGGAAGTTGTGGGCCCTGCTATTCAGATTAATACTCCTTTTCTTCTCCTGTGGTGTTGTTCTGAAGATATTCCCAAAAATGATGCAAGTGGGTTATGGCTGTAGGATAGCAGCCAAGAGGTTCCTCTTGATTTTATGGAGGACTGACAAGTGTTCTTCCCTTCAGGAGTGTTTGCTTTCAATTGGTCAACTTGCCTCCTATGAGAGGCACTCACATTTTGTATCCAGTTCTCTGGATCAATATTATCATTGCTGGCAATCAGGCTACTGTCACAACTTATTGAGCACTTGAAGGTTTATTTCCTATAGGGCACCTAGTTACCTGAATGTCACCACTTATGGTACTCATATCAGCTCATATTTGGCCACAGCCAATGTTTTGTATAGAGTTGTTGTTTTTTTTTTTGTTGTTTTTTGCTGGAGCGCTGGTTAATAGATTTGTGCACCTTCCATTTTACTTACCTCTCCTAGATAGATAATATTGTGTGCTCTTTGATTATGCTATAAGGTTACTTTCCAGCTATGTCTGATTGTTTGTTTTTGTGTTATTTATTTCATGTCTACTACATACCCTTCTTACTACTGGATAATTGTAATGTTGCTCTTTCAATTCTAATAAAAATGTTGAACCCCAAAAAATAATAATAATAAATTGGAGCACTTCACCTCATTCAGATAGAGGGGTTTTATTATTTTCTCTGCTCGATTCCTCCATGGACTTTGATGACTGGAAGCAAGGTGAACTCCTGTCTGTGACTGCAGAGCCAGGATTTGGAGAAAGCAAACAGCCAATGTGCACAAGCTACAAAGTTGAGAGACAGAAAGGTCATATTTTCACTCACCTCTGGTGTGACTGATGAAGGGAACTGTAAAGGTATGAATCCTAAGGTAAGACATCCTAGAAAGAATAATACTTGATCAGGCATTGGATTATCTCAATAAACATAGTTTGCCTTCTCCAAACCAGTATGGCTTTAAGGCCAGACACAATACAGAAACGGCCTTGGTGAGGTTCACCAGTGGCATTCAGTGCGTCCTTGATAAGGGGCACATGGTTGCCGCTCTTTTTGTGGCCCTTACCAAGGCCTTTGACATTGTGGAGTATAGTTTACTCACTGGTATACTTGGAAAACTGCATTTTTCCCAGGAGACCATTAGATGGTTTTCACAACATTTAGTAAATAGGTCACATGTCATAATTATTAACAGTCACTCTTCCTCTTCTAAATTGATTAAATGTGGTGTTCCCTAGGGATTAATTCTGAGTCCCTTCATTTTCTCTCTGTTTATGAATGATGCTCCAACTTCATGTCCATCCAGCTCAATTATAATTTACGCAGATGATGCTGTTATCTACGAGCTTAGTCCCACAACAAATGAAGCCCTTTCTAAACTACAGGTTAATTTTGACTTTTTTCAAAAATGGTTGTCTACTAACCATTTTGTTCTGAATACTGTTAAAACTAAAACTATGCTTTTTACAAACAAAAACAAAACTTTGTCTCACCCTCCACTTATTCAGGATTCCAAAGGAACTGCTTTGGAATATGTCAAAACATTTAAATATATCTGTATTGTTTTTGACACCAATCTTACTTTTGAACACTTGTCACTGCAATTATTTAAAAACTCCATTAGAGATTAGGTTGTCTACACAGAGTAAAGCCTTATCTAACATCTGAATCAAGAAAGCTTCTTGCTCATAGCTTTCTTCTTACTGTCTTGGATTATGGGCTTGTGGTATATGGAACTATGAACAGTACATTCTTGGGGAAAATGCCTGTTACATACAATTCCATTCTCAGATTTATGCTTTCAGCTCCATTCAGAATCCATCATTGTTTATTATTTAAACTTTCTTCTTGATTATCTTTAATTAATAGAATTCAGTTTAAAATGTGTTTTTTTTTTGTTTAAGGTTAAATCTGGTTTATTACCAAACTCAATTAGCATTTATTTTTCTAAGTATATTAATCCCATCTGTACCAGAACTCAAACTAAGTTTACCTTTTCTGTTCCATTTTTTAAGAAATCATCTGGCCAACATTCTCTGTTATACAGAGGTCCTTTTTATTTTAATTACCTCCCTAGCAGTATTATGAATTGTAAGTCTGTATCGTCTTTTAAGTCAATGTTAAAAAGGAATTTACAAACCTCCCAGGAATGTACATGTTAACATAATGTATCATAAGTCATCAATTTTTGTATTTGTTATGCATCTTGTTTTTATGTTAATTGTATGCTTGTCATCTATGAAAATAGGCAATTTGCTCATCAGACTTCCAAAAGTAAAAAATAAAAAATTAAAAAATGAAAATGAAGGTATGCAGGTGGCCATGCTGGCAGTGGGAAGGGGCAAGATATGAGATGAGCTGGGAATATTTAAGCTTGGCGCAGAGGGTCCAGTGTGAAGTGTAGTGACAGCAGAGTTAATGGACTTGAAAAGAAAGGAAAATAGAACTGGCTCTGAGTTTTAACTACTGTATAACCCTTGTGGAGATTTTATGCAAAAGAGAACAAAAAGTCAGAATACAAACAGTAAACGCAGGACTGTTTTGGGATTTTCATATCGGTGCTTTTGTAATTCAGCATTTTAAATTTGTTATCATGCAGTAGAATTATTTTATTTATTTATTTAGTTTTTGTTGACCGGGTAAGTGCACTAGACAAATCCTGCCTATTTTCAGGCATGACCCAGGGGAGGGGGATACAGATGAATGCCAAATGACCTTGAACCAGATTAAGCTGTTGGTGGTATTTTTAGTGAATGAGGGAAATTTGGCCAGGACACTGGGGAAATTCCCCTACTCTTTTTTTTCGATAAGTGCCATAGGATCTTTAACATCTACCTGAACTACCACGAATCCAGGCAGATGGGACCTCAGTTTTAATGTCTCATCTGAAAGACGGCACCTCAGAAGTGCAGCACCCATCTCATGCTGCACTACAGTGTCAGTACTGAGATATTAACCCAAGTGGCAGGTGTGGGAACTGAACCCACAGCCCTCTGATCTTCTGGCCTCAGAGGCAAGGGTGCTACCTACTGAGCCACTGACACTGACGATTTTAAGATAAACTGAACTCTGGTTTCAACTAACATAAAGTGCAAGCAAGACACAG
The DNA here is from genome assembly GCA_016271365.2 of Neoceratodus forsteri. Lineage (NCBI taxonomy): Eukaryota > Metazoa > Chordata > Ceratodontiformes > Ceratodontidae > Neoceratodus > Neoceratodus forsteri. The sequence goes on along the minus strand of CM028134.1, from coordinate 308,067,211 downwards.
TGAATGGCATTATTAGCAACAAAAATAGGACAGCTCTTTTTATATGGGAATATAAATTATGTCAATATTAGCTTTCCTTCAGTATATATTCTTTTTTTCTTATTAATCATTAGTTGGTTTCTCTAGTATAGTTCAAATTTTTCACTCCACGGCACCTGATTGCCCACAAGATCTCATCCTTCTGATGTTGGTGTTGGCTTGGACAGAGTGAAAATATCAAAAGCTGAGATATTTTAACCAGACTGTTTTAATGTTTTAAGCTCCTACTTTGTGTACGTATCTCTACACTTTTGCTACAGAAAAATACCTAAAAAAGGCAAAATAAAAGTGTGTATACATAAACTTCCCCTCCACCCCAACTGCCTATCTGGCAAAGGGAATGTGCTTGTGACCTGGGAGGACTCAGATCGTGGGTCCAAAAATAATATAATTTCACTACTTTAGCTGAATTTGTGGAGCACTATAACCAAAAATATTACTGTTAGGAATATCTAGTGGGTGAAATTGCAACTGAAAAAGCAAAATAAAATATTCTGTAATTTCACCAAACCAGAAGTAACTGAAGTGACTTCTAGTCTGGACTGTGTAAGTAGAGGTGCCTGAGTGAGCTTCCTGGCCTTGGCAGAGTGAAAATATCAAAAGGCTGAGCTCTTTTAACCTGAGTATAGTGTATAGTAGAATGCAGTTCTAACCTGAAATCGATGTTCTGTAAAATGTTGTTCTGCTGCAGTAGTGACGTCCGTAGTGCAGCAGAACAACTTTTTATTCTGCTGCACCATGGACGTCATACAGCTGTGTCCTCGAGCACTGATGCCTACTAAACAGCCTATCACAGCCACATTCCATTCCATTTCTAAGCATAGAGAGAAAATAAATATTTAAAAAAAAAACTAGTGAAATCCATCTTGCAGTAGTGGCACCCACACAGGTAACAGCAGTAATAAAATAAAAAGTAATAAATTCTGAACAAGCGATGTCAGCCGCAGTCTATTCCAAACCTATGTCAGAGTGGGAAAAGTTTATTTTAGACCAAGAGAATATAAAAACAATAAAAAAGATGAAAAATGACATTAGGCAAATGTACAGTTTCCTGAGGGATAGCGACGAGCATAGGGCACTGCAGGACACCCCCGCCAATGAACTAGACCCACTGCTAGCTGATTTTATCTATAAAGCAAAGTGACTAGATGACACAGAATATGAGCTACCTACCCTTCGTGGTATGTTGGGTAGCGTTGATCATCATTTGGAAAAGTTTGGTAAAAAGCAGTTAATCTACAAATGTTCAGAAACCTGCTTCCCAGAGGCAGTAAAAACATTAGCTGCCAAACAAAAGTATCTTAAGAAGTTGGGTAAAGGCAATAAGCATAACCATGCTGAAGCAATCACAGACAGTGAAATTGACAAATTGTATACCACAGGCACCCTTGGTCTCCAGAGCCCAACCGTCCTACTAAATTTAATGTTTTTTAACATTGAGCTATATTTTGCTCTCTGTACAACACAGCAGTATAGCCTCAAGTGGGGAGACTTGCAGCTTTTTATCGACATGGAAGGCACACCTTATCTTGAATATAATGAGCGTCAAGCAAAGACCCGCTCCGGAGAAAATGCCAGGGATGTACAGCCAGTAAAGCCGAGAATGTACCAGAGCCAAAACACCGAAAGAGACCCTATCACAGCCTATCTGAAATACAAATCAGAAAGACCCCCCAAGATGTTGGAAAGTGATGCACTTTTTTACTTAGCCCCTAACTTGAACCACAAGCCTGGCATTTCGTACTGGTTCCGTTCAATGACAGTTGGTGAGAACAAAATCCACTCCATGATGTGGAAAATTAAAGTAGCAGCCAGCCTACCCTATACAATGAATGTGACAAATCACTCTACAAGAAAAACTTCAATCCAGAGGCTCATAGATAACATGGTTTCTGGTCACAGGAACCTACAATCCATAAATAACTATTCATTCCTTTCTGATGGAAAACAGAAAAGAAATTCAGCTATATTTGCAAGTACTGCCACAACTTCAGACTCTCACCCTGTACCCCACTGCTCTTCAGTGACTCAGTCCACAGTCCAAGTGAGTTACGAACAAGTGAGCCAGCAACCATTCAGTGAGCTAGACAACATCCAAATCTTTGGAGGCAGCTGCATTTTTAACAGAGGCATCACTGCACAGTTTGTAATCCTGGCTGATGGTCCAAAATGAAAGAGAGTAGCAGTAATAGAAGATTCATTATCCGACTCTGGCTAAGGTATTCACCTTGGGTAACTTTCAATAATTCAGTACAGTCAAATTGGGGTCCAGGGTTGGTAATTGTTGTGTATGGAGGGGTAGTTCATAGAGTTGGTTCGCTGTTGGTGTTTCCACACTGCTAATAGCAATGTGGCTAATGGGGGGGAGAGTGCGGGCCATCAATGAATCCATGTTGACTCGTGTTAAAAGCCAGGATAGTACAGCATGGTGAATGGCAAGTAAGTGTTCCTTTCTTTTTTTGTATTTGTCTTTGCAGGATGGGAATTTAGCTGAAGATGGTCCATTTGAACTGGAGAGTGCAGCATTGAAAAGTCATATCACTGCACAGAAAAATGCGTATATGGCAAAAATCAATATTTTACAGTAAATTGTTTGGGACTGACAACTTATCATGTAGTCTTTTTTTGTGTGTAATTTCTTTTGGGAAAATACTATACACTGTATAGAACAGTGTATAGTTTACCATTTGTAACAAGGCTAATCTCAACCCTCGTGGTTACTATGATGGCTGATAGACCTCTTGAGCTTCGCTCTCGAGGTCGGCAGCCATCATAGTAACCACTCAGGTCAAGAATAGCCTTGTTACAAATGGTAAACTATACACTATCCTATAAGTTTTAACATTTTGAGCTCCTACTCTGTACGCGCCTCTACCCCTCTGGTACCGAAAAATATCTAAAGAAAAACATCCATTTTTATTATGAGTAGTTTTTCACTATACAAACTAATTTTCAGGGATTTTTTTAAGGTTAATACTTGATGAAGCAGTTTTACTAGCCCTTTGCTGGAATATTTTTATACATGTTTAGAATTTTATCAGATTTAACACTTTTCCATTATTTATATTTTTATTCTTTTTTTATGTACATTTGCATCTACATTCAAATATTTATATATACTTATAAATTATTACCTATATACTATATTGAATGTTAGACAGAATAACAGAGCAGAGTGTGAAAAAGTAAATTAATTGAAAGCTTAGTTTAGCACTAATATCTTATTATTATTATTGGTATTTAATACTGAACCTTTCAAATGTGAATTGGATGTGACAAAAAGTATACTTCAAAGCTAATATTAAAGTACTGATTATTAAGCTCTCATAAAATTAACTTCTGACAAAAAGTAAAATGAGGACAAAAAGTAAAAACTGGAAACTGAAGATTTTAAATAATATTCTAATTTAAATAAATCAGGAATGGAGTTGGATTTGGAAGAAACAGATAGTGAACAAAGTAAAAAGCAAAAAAATAAAATAAAAATAAAACTAATAAGAATCAATAAAATACCCCCCTAGACAGTAATACAGAAAGTGAGTAAAACAAAACTAATAATGCTAAAGAGAATGATCCTGCCCAACCATTAATTATCAACCATCTAAAATAGAATATATGGAAGAAAACAGAGCCTGATCAAGAAGCAACTATTTTAAAATCCACTCCTATAATTGATCTAAAATCACACACACAAAAAAATCAACTCAAACCTCTGAAATGTGTGACTTAATCAAGTCACAAAACAATAACCCTAAACATGTTCTTATTAATAGCTCCATGGAATGATCCCCATTAATGAAAATTGTGAGCAAACAGCAGAATAACGGTATAAAAGTATATTCAGAGGGATAAAAACAGGAAGGGGAAATGTTATATGAAAGACAAAAAGCCTCTATTGAAACTGAAACAAGAATCCTTATGTGATAGTTATCAGAGCTTACCAGTTCCAACTTCAGAAAAGAAAAAATTCCAAGAGAAATTAGATTCTAGTGGGAGGCATCCTAAACAAATTAGAGCAGACATTCCAGGCTGGCCCACCAGTGCAGAGGTTGGATTTCCATCTGCGATGCTGATGCCCTGAGTTTCGATACAGACTCAGAGCTTCTTAGGGATAGCCAGGGGGAGAAGGACTGAGCATCCTAGAGACTGGTTTCCTCCTCCAGGGGGAGGTATGGGGGAGAGCTACTGGAGCATGACTGATCCCTGGTGGGGGCCAGGGGGACTGTAGCTACTGGAGTCGAGCTGTCAGAGAGGTGTGATGGACATCATGCATAGTGCAATACATCATTGCACTCCACACCTCCCGGAGAGATGACTGTTAACAAAATAAATTGCTGACAGCTCCATTCATGACACTCCACCTCTCTGGCTCCATACCACCCTCTGTGATGTTTGGCCGGTGACTGAGCAGGAGTTTCTGTCAGTGTGGCCTGCAGCCCTGCTATGGGGGGGTAAGTCAGGGAGGCCCTCCTGGTGGTGTTTCTGCTAGGATACTTGTTTAGTCATCTGTGAGGACCATGCCTGCCTGATGGCAACACCCAGAGAGGGTAAGCCTGGGTAGATCACCGCTCCAGGTATGTCCTGTGGATGGGAGGAGGTCAGGGGAGCTGGTGGCTGAACATTCAGAGGTCTGGCACCACAAAAAGCATAGCAAGTAACAAAAAAAAAATCCATAAATAACACAGGAGTTCCAGGAAATTATCATTGACTTGTCAGTTGTGGGGGTGGAGCTGACATTGGTGAAGATTCGGAGTGGCATTAAATCATTGAGACATTCTGTGTCAGACCCTCAGCTGTGTGATGTGTTTCTGGGCTTAGAAGTCAATCGGACTTCCCACGTTTGTGGATTCTGCTGCTAAACTTATTTTCAGACTGCTAGTGTTCTTAACAGGACTTGTGGACTTGCCCCTGAGTTGCCCTCCCTTCCAATTGTGCACCTTGTCAGTCATGGAGTCAAGCTCATTCACCCTTTGTCGTTACCATTTCCTAGCAGTACTCTGCCATGGTCTGATTGCTCAATGGCCATAGCATAAGAGAATCATGGATTCTGCCTGGAGTCAGGGGTGACTCTGGTCTACTGAGGTTTCAGCTGCTTACCCCCTCTCTGTCTGTGCCTGCTAAAATGTGCAAGTGTTATATTCTATTAGAATTTACTCTATGTTTTGAATGAGTTCTTATGAGCCTTAAACCTGTTTCATTATTTGGAGTATTTATTAGGTAATTAGTTAAGGAACTGTTTCTGTACTGCTTTTAATCTGTTAACTGTACATTTTATTTGTTCTCTTGTCTTGCTTTCTTAGCTCATCCTCATTTGAGTCCCCTATTTTACAACTTACTTAAGTGTGGCCATTATTCTCATTTTCTGTTTTTAGGTGCTACTACTAATTGTTAATTATTTGTGTTTTTAAATTGCTAATCTTTCAGACAAGCTATTACGTTTTTCCCATTCCTGATTTTATACCTTCATCTATTTAGTTTTCTTATGTTCTCCTATAGTTTAATTCCATCCCATCATCACCCCCTTTTTGTTCAAGCTGTGTTCTAGACCTACATTACTTATTTATTTTAAGTTTGTTGCAACATTTGGTTGATATCCCTAGCAATCTTAGCTATTGCTCCCTGTATAATTATTCCTCATTCGACCCATTTATTTGAACATCTAATAACTGCAGTTAAGGTTTTCAGTAAGCTTCCTTTGAGACTGTCTGTGCCTGCTGAACTGTAAGACATATATTTTGATTTTGTTTTACTTGCTTTCCCAATTTGTTAATTTCTTTTCTACTTCCCTTATCTCACCATCTATTACACCCATCTGGTTCCATCACCCTATCTGTTTTTGCACTACCTTTTTGTCTCTCTTCATATTACTTGTGGGTTTAGGAAATCTCAGTCCACTTCCACTTCCCTCTTTTCACTCACTGAGTCCATCCTCATTGGTATGGATCAGGGTCTGATCACATATTCCATTTTTGTTAATCTTGTTAAAGCTTTTAATGCAGTGTCACGTCCCCTCCTTTTAGACAAGCTTACTGCAGTGGGACTAGCTGACTCTGCAGTCAACTGTTTTTGCTTCAACCTAGGGTTAGTTCTCAATCTGTCTGAATAGGTAGTTTCACTTCATCACCACTCCCAATCTGCTCAGGTGTCCCTCAAGGGTCTGTTCTGGGTCCTATTGTCTTTTCCATATTCTTGAATGACCTCCCCTTTCTCTGTTCCTCTGTGTCCATTAGTATGTATGCTGATGATACAGTTATTTTTGTATCAGGCTCCTCTTTCCTTGATCTTACCACATAGCTTCAGCTGGATTTGGATAATATTTAATGCTGGTTCAAGCCTAACCAACTATCCCTCAATGACAAATAAAACAGTTTCTATGGCTTTTGGCACCTGTCAGAAGCTTTCTAGACTAACCCCACTTCCTTCTTTTCACACCCATGATGGTGCTATTATTGAGGATGTATCTTCTTTTAAGTACTATGGCACTTGGGTTCACTGAAATCTTGATTTCTTGCTTCATATTGATGCCATACATCAAAAGCTTCACCCTAAGCTTGGTACACTATATGGGAACAAAGCAAGTATCTCACTTCCTGTTTGCCATAAGATTGCTTTAAAGATGGTCCTTCTTATTTTTTTATGCTTCTCCCCCTGGCACCCCTGCTGGCCACTCCTTCGGAGCACCATCGCCCCATCATACCCCCACCTCAGAACTGCACCACCATCTCCTGACCCTGTCTCACAGCCCTTTACCTGGGTAACCCAACCTTTCCCTGTGTCAGATGGGCCCCTCTCCTCTGAAGGGGAAGTGGCATCAGATGAACTGCATACCCCAGGAGGCTATTGCCATTTTGGTTCAGGCTGTCTGGGGCTTCATGGTGGTGTGGGCTGGGTTCTCATCACCCAGCCAGTAGGGAGCCCAATTTTCCATTTTCTGTGGCCAACCCCATGTATTTACAGTAAGGAAGGCATCCTGAGGTGGGGATGTGCAGGAGCATGTGTCAAGGCCTCACACCCTCCAAGCTCACCCACCAACCCACCTGTAGGAGCCCAGACTTCCCTCCCCAGGGAGGGAAGCATACAGTGGATGCTTATGAGACCCCTCCCTGCCAGTCTCTGCTCCTGGTGCCTAGGCTCAGAGCACGATCCTGGGTTACCAGCATTCTAAGTGAACCCCTTCAATCAGTGCCATGGAGCCAGCAAGATCCTTCCTAGTTTTGATTATGATGACATAGTCTACAGTGGGGCCCCCAAATCCTCTCTTGGCAGACTGGACCCACTCTTCAACTCTTTCTGTTGTTTTGCTTTAGGTTATTCCCCATGTACCCAGCACTGCTCACTCTACTCTGTCCTTTCATTCCCCTCTCTTGATGCCAGGTGCCTTTCTCATTGTGTCTCATTTATATCTAAATTCTGGTTTGGTTCCCCTTCACTCTTATCCTTTCCCTCAGATTCCTACTATCCTCTTCACAATAGTACTTCCCATTCCCTCACTATTACTTATAGAAAATCTAGTGCTGGTCAATTTGTTTTCTCTTACCACTTTCCTAAACTTTGGTCCTCCCTCTCCCTCTCAATTCACTCTGCCTCTTCAGCTTACTCCTTAAAGTCTCTACTTCATGACTTCTCTTCTCCCACCTGCTTCTGTTCTTGATTCCCCCACACACACACACACACTAGATTTGCCCTAGCAATCTGTTTCCTTCATAGCATGTACATATGTTATTCTGATTTGTATTCAAATTTTGATTATTCTACATGATATATTGTACTTGCTGTATATGGTTTTCCTCATCCCCTGCCCCAGGATGCATCTGGAAATGAGCTGGTATCAGCTCAGTATGTCTTTCTGGTGAAACTTTTGAAATACAAGAAGGAAGGGAGGGAGGGAAGGAGGGAGGGAGGAGGGAGGGAAGGAAGGAAGGAAGGAAGGAATGCTAAAAAATGAGATAGTTTCCCTAAGAGAGGATGTTGCAATCAATGGGGCATGCCTCGATGAATTACTTGATTTCCAGAGAAGAAATCAGGAATGTCAAAAAGAATCATCAGTCTTCAGAATGCTTGAAGAGACAGACAAGCCCAGTAATAAAGAGGAAGCTGGGAGGAAGGATTTATAACCATAGAAATATTAGAAGAAACAGTACCAAAAGAGTGCAAAAAAAAGGAAAAAGAGAAAGAAAAAAACAGAAAATTGTAACACGCTGTATAAGGAAACTGTGACAGAACTTAGGGAGAAACAGCAAGGGGTAGATAGTTCATTAGATAGTCAAAATAGCCATATAGAAAAAAATGAGGAAATGGCTGGAACCCAGGCTGGACTAGCTGACCCCCCATTCATATACATAAATACGTAAGCAATAATACCCAACAAGGTGGGCGGTATTGGGAAATACCAGACTGCCCAGGTGCATAATGAGGCCCAATGCTGCAGGCAAAGGGCCTTATTGACCCTGGAAGGTCTGGTATTTCCCAATACAGTCCACCCTGGGGGGTATTATTGCACTTAGAAAATGGGCTACTGTATTTTATGTGTGAAAAAAAAGACTTTTATTACTTAATGTTTAAAGTCCTAGATGTTTGTTTCATTTATAATAAAATAGTTCCTCCACCTCATTTTAATACTGTTGTTTTTTTTTTAAGTAGGGACTTTTGCCCCAGTGGAGCCTCTGTAGCTCTAATTGTTGAGCGTGTTGTCATGGTTACCACCGGCAGCCCCCCATGCATATGATAATGGGTGGGGGAAACACTCTTTTAGTCTGTCTTCTTGACAGCATAGAACTGGAGAGTGTTTTATTTTATTTTTTTAAAGCTAATTACATCTATCATAGTGTTGTCAATTTTTGGCATTGCACATATAGGGTTTGAAAATAAAACAAAGTTAAAAAATATGATCTGTCGCCTGTTTGGAATTTTTTTGGGGATTGAAGTTCTATATAGAGGACACAGTTGATGTTCAAAGAATACTTAAAAGCTGGACTCAGGGAGATCAGACTGACTTAACTTTACACACTTGCTAGAACATGCAAGCACTAGTGATGTCATGGGGCTAGGCACGTCACCTTGTCAGATTGCGGAGCATGCCCCACTACAAAAGGAGTTGCTTTTTGGTAGCCGCGGTGTTCTCAGTCACCTCTGAGGCACCATAAAGGATAAACTCTGCTACAGAGGTAAACAATATTGAAATATCATAAGAGTTATAAAGAATGCCACATTAAAAAATATTATTCTGTGATCCACAGATTACAAAAAAGTTAGCAAAAGAAGAAAACATTTAATGAACTGACAAGTTCAAGTAAGGTGATAAACATTGTTTGTTTAAAGATGCTCACAATCTGAATTTAATTCAATTAATTTTTTCGGAGCATATAAATGTTCAGAAATGTGATATATATTAGGTTATATAAAAATTTAAAAAAAGAGAAGGCCAAAGAGCATAAAGGTGGGACATGTTTGATGTTTTTACAAGAAAACAAAATGCATAAAAAAGTTTTGTCAGATCAAGCAGGAACTCATGATTCAATGTGATTTTAGATAAATTCATAAAAGAAATCATAAATAACAGGATGAATTAACAGAAAAACTCTATGTCTAGTAAGTGTGGCTCCTTTTACTCTGTCTTTGAAATGCATTTGATTTAAAGGAACCAGTATACATATGGAATGCACATATATATCTTTTTTCAATTGTAGATATTTAACCAGATTCCCTGAAGAAGGGGTGTACCCAAAACATAGGAATTTATTTATCTGGATGTCACAAATAAAAAACTTTGATATATTTTTTGGGGTGAGTGGACTCTTCAGTCTATTTTTTTAGTCAGCCATGACTTAACCATACATAACAGAGTGCTAGCAGAAAAAAATACTAAGGGCAAGGCACAAACTTAATAATTTAGGAATTTTGATTGTCAGTTTAGATCAATTATATGAATGAAAAAGGATGGACAAATACAAAGAACTGGTAGTAAAAAGAGGGACCGTTGGAACTGGAGTATAATGTAGAGGTCAGCAATCACTTACAGACACTGGCTGATATGGATAATTGAGTACAAGAGACACAAAGGGTAATTGATCAAGAAGGAAGAGTTAACAGAAACAAATCACCCATGGGCAATAGGCAGCAGTATGTTTTTTTGTTGTTGTTTTGTTTTTAATGAGAATAAACAAAATGGCAGTATATTATTATGGAGTGTTGCTGGACAGACCTCAAAACTGGCAGATGTTGAATACTCCAAATTTATTATGACAACAGATATAATAAACTTACAAGAAACGTGTCATAGTAATGAAAAAATGGATTATAGTGATAAAAATCTGGAAGAATACATTAATCTGGATCAATACTTTTAATCCCCCTTAAAACTCACACACATATATAATAAAGACATTCTTAACATACAAGATTAGCAATATACTCCAGGATACATTTATGAAACTCGAGTCATGTTTTGCCCAAAACAAACTACTTCCAAACTATAAAAAAATGAAGCTGATGAATTTCACTTTACCTCATAGCAGAAAGAACACAGGACCTCCCATCATCACCAGCAAATCTGGTGACACCCTTGAACAAGTCCACTCGTTTAAATATCTGGGCATCTTGCTAGATGATTCACTCTCCTTCAACAGCCACATTGACAGAGTCATCAAAACATCAAATATCAAACTGGGGATCCTCTACAGACAAAGAAACTCTTTGAACCAAGAGGCACTGAGCCTGATAACCAGGAGCTCAATACTGATCACTATTGATTACAGGCCAGTCATCTACAGCTCAGCAATGGACTCGACTCTGAAAAGGGTAAAGACTCTCATTAACAATGCCTGCAGATTTGTCCTGGGAGCTGATCATTATATGCACACCTGTCAGCTTTATTGTGATACTGGTTGGCTCACCCTGCAACAAAGGGTGAAGTACCAGACCTGTCTGCTATGGAAGAAATCATTGCTTGGTCTGACACCAACTACAATGGCCAACATCTTTAAAAGGACTAAGACCACAAAACAAAACAAAAAACTCAACAAAGGGGGTACTCCAGATACCCTTTAGGTGTACTACTTTTGCCCAATGTGTCCTTTCAGACAGGGGACCACAATGGTTCAATGACCTCCCAGTAGCTGTAAGTGGGATTGGGAAAATCAGTCAGTTCAAAAAACATTTCCTTCTCCTGTTGGTGCAAGAGAAACTCTGTGATTGCCCATCTTAGTCATAGCAGTTCAAGGTAAGGCACAGGTTCCATACTTCTGTACCCCAAGTACCCACCCCCTTCCCCTGGACTTTCCCTCCACCCTACACTTGGGCCCTTTCACCCCACCTTTTCCCCTCAGCCCCCCCATTAACTTTTGACAAGGTCTGCCCCAGCTGCATTCTAGGTACATACCCAAGTTTAAACATAGCCTGTACCACCCTCCTTGTTCTGCATTCCTTTATGCTACTCTCTGACATACTCTGCTCACTCTTCCTTTTCACCTCCTTCACCTCTCCCTTCTAGGTGTTTCCTCCATCAATATACTAGGTGAACCCACCCTACTCCACCCTCTTTCCCCCTTTTTTACTCCGTCCTAACAACACCTGTACTAGGCTGCTAGTATTCACCCACAGGTGCACTTAATTTGAAATTCATTGCCATATTTTAAGTAGTATGCTACTTATCCATCATGCACTTCTGTAACTATTTTTGTCACTTCTCAATGGATATGTTTGCTGTTTTGGTTTGTATCATTAATGTTACTGTGCGTGTTTCACTGTTTTGTACTGTGCACTACATTTGACTTGGAGCCTTTGTAACAGAGCCTGTTTGCTCAAAGGTATTTATCCAAATTGTGAAATTGTGAAAAAAACAATGCAAGATATCCTCCTGCTCCCAAAACAATATAAAAATGCTAAGCTGTTACACATAGGGGATTTTAACATCAGATGCAGCAACATTGGTTCACATGCAGACACAAAAAATTCAACTTAGGCTTGACACACTAGGTGCAAGGAGTAGGTAGATGCTGGATAGAAAAAATACTGATAACTCTAAACAAATGAAATTACTCTTGAAACTATTAGATTATATACAGTGGAATGTTTCCATCTGATTTAGAGGGTAAATTTAGTTGCATAAATTATGGGACACCTCACTGGTGGACTAAATAATTGCTTCTCCTTATAACTATCATAAATACAAAGATCTAAAAATGATTAGAAGAACAGAAGGTGATCATTTCCCAATTCTAGTTTACAGGAAGTCAACTGGGAAGGTATCAAACAATATATATGAACCAGTAGAGATCATAAATATTCAAAAAATGAATTGGGATATAATTCTAGAAAGTAAAAAATCTTAAATGTTGAACAAATACAGGCAAGAAAAAAAATCTAATTTAGAAAGATGAAATTTAACCAGAAGAGCTATATTCATATATTCTAAGCTGCTACAAACCTGATAAAAGAGTTATTTAAAAAGGGGAAAGGTGCAAATTGGGTCCAGTATGAGAACTGGTTCTGTGGGACATGTAAACAAGAAAAAAATAATTTTGCAAAATGAATATGATACACACACACACACACACACACACACACCCCTAGAATACAATTTCTTAAGATGAACAGACTTAGAAAACAGTACAAGGCTCAAGTGAACACTAAAAAAATGACCCAACAGAAAGAGCTATGGGAAGACATGATAACTGTAATAGAAAAAAAAAAGATAACAAGCAGTTCTGGAAACTGGTTGCAATGGGAACCAGGCAATACAAAACCAAATAGATTCCTTCATTGCACTGGACGAATAATCAGACTACTATAGGAGCATTTTCTATAATCCACTGTATTCTATGAACCTATGTATTCATTTGGTCAAACAAACAGCAGTGTCAGTGGCTCAGTAGGTAGCACACTCGCCTCTGAAGCCAGGAGATCAGAGGGCTGTTGGTTCAGTTCCCACATCTGGCACTTCGGTTAATATCCCAGTACTGACACTGTAGTGCAGCATGAGAGCGGTGCTGCACTTCTGAGGTGCCCTCTTTCAGATAAGATGTTAAACCGAGGTCCCATCTGCCTGGTTTGGTGGTAGTTCAGGTGGATGTTAAAGATCCCATGGCACTTATTGAAAAGAGTAGGGGAATTCTTTATTGCAGCTAAATTACATCACAAAAGAACACAATACATCTCAAACAAAGAAAATACACAAACCAAACATAAGTAAAAGGGGAAAACAACAATATAGAAGACAGTAGCAACAAAATTCAAAATAAACAGTCCATAAATTCCAGTACATAGCAAACTATCTCCTATCCATCTTCAAAAATTCAACAGATTTAATCTTTCAGATTGCAGTCTCAATTTGTGAAATAATCACAGAGTTTGGCAGTACAATATGTTGAGTATAAAACAAACATTGGGCTTGCCACAAATGAAATTTTATACTGGCAAAGATTACATTAAGTGTACTAGGATGATATCTCTGCAGAAAGCCTGAATAATCCCCTAGGATCAGAGATTTATAAGTAACAGGACTCCAATTCCATTTTCTCCCCAGGGCAGACCAAAAAACAACAACATACTGACAGTTGATAAAAAAATGTTCTAAAGATTCCAACAAACCTTGACAGCCAGGACGTAAACAGTCCCTCTCCTCTACAGCCTTGTGTTTCCAATTCCCTCGTACACCCAATCTACCAAAACAACACAGCCAAGTCACATCCCACATATGAACTGGAACCCTAGGATCCCTCAAAAACTTGAGAGCAAATTGTAATTTGGACGGGCAACACTTGGGAAAATCTACCCGAACCGTGAAGTTCATTTCCATTATCCAACGATAAATCTGTTTCCTATTCAATAAAAATGCTTCATTTTTTGACAAATGCCATAATCTCAACTTTTTAAAACCTGGAACTGCAAACTCAGGAATATCTAAACCTTTAACCTTCTTGACCCACAAATCCCCCCAATACTGAAAAAAAGAACTAAACAACTCATCAGTCCAGTCAGCCCATATATCCTCCACACCTCCTGGACCATCATGCAAAATAGAACTAAAAAAAAAGGAAAAATAAAAAACGACCAGATTAATCATGTCCAAACCCCCATCCTTAACTCGTAAGTAAGTAAAATCCCTCTTAATGGGGTTTAATTTACTACCCCAAAGCATTTGAAAAAAACAACTCAGTAACCATGTTTCAAGTTGCAGCGGTATGGGAAAAACATAACTAATGTACAAAAATATTGGAAGGAGAAATTTTTTTATAATTGAAACCCTTTTCTTTTTAGAAAGGGCCCAAGATTTCCAAATCTGCACCTTCTGTTCTCCTATCGCCAATTTCTCATTCCATTTAGAAAGGCAGCGTCACAATTCCCAAAATACACCCTAGAATCTTAATTTGGGAAGAAACTATGTTTATAGAACCAAGCCTGGAAACCCGAGCTCCATGGCCTAATTGCAGGCCTATACATTTATCTAGATTAAGATCTACCCCTGAAAACCCTAAAAACTCCTTAAAAAATTGTAAGGCTCTAATACCTGATACTGAATCCCGTACCATTAGGCAAATATCATCTGCATAAGCAGAAATATTTTGAGGAGGAATATCCAAAGTTGGAGAAATCCCCTGAACTAATTCATCACCCACAATCCATCTAATCAATGGATCCAACACAAAAGTAAAAAGTAAAGGGCTTAAAGGACAACCCTGTCGAACTCCCCTTCTCAAATCAGTACTAGCTCCTATCAGTCCATTAATCATCGGAGAAAAAGAAGCACTGCTATAAAACAACATAATCCATGCCAATAATTGAGTAGGTATCCCATAATATCTTAAAACAGTGAATAAAAAGTCATGGGAAACAGTGTCAAAAGCTTTTTGCTGATCCAAAGCTAATAGGAATCCTGATAATTTATTTTGTCTGCCAAACTCAGTTAGGGCTCTCAACAATAATAGATTTTGCTTAATATTCCTACCAGGAGCAGAGCATGTTTGTGCAGGATGAATCAACACAGATGCTACCCTTTGTAGCCTACTACATAAAATAGAAGAAAACATCTTATAGTCTGTATTAAGAAGGCTTATAGGCCACCAATTACATAGATCACATCTGTCCCCTGATAAAAACCATTAGTGCTGAAACAAATTCTCTCACTAAAACCTCTTCTGTCTCAGCTAGAACTTTAAACACATGAGATAGAATAACACTCAGTTCATCCACATATTGTTTGTAGAATTCATGTGTCAGGCCATCCACTCCTGGAGAAACCCCTGGTTGTAATTTAGCAATAACCTCCCTAACTTCTAATGCAGAGATAAGCCTTTCCAACTCAGCTAATAAGGCAGGGTCTAATTGAGGAATCAGAAAAGGGACGTCTTGCCCCATGCCTTCAAAAAAACAGATTTAGAACCAAAAAATGAAATTAGTGAGAATGAACAATATCTAAATTCTCTACATCTGAAATTTTTAGACTACCAGTACTATCATACAAACCAGTCATTACCTTATTGGACACTGTATCCTTACAGGCCGCATAAGGATTGGAATATGGCTATTTAGTTGTACCATATCTAAACTCTGCATGCAAAAAGGATGCTTTAGCAGAGTAATAAGAAAACATATTTGATTTAATCACATCCAACTGGGATTTAATTCTGCTATCTGCAACATTAGGTAAGGACATCAAGGCATAAAACTGATCCCTTAACTGCAAATAACGCAAATAATCCTTATTCCCAGTAAATGTACTAAAATCTATAAAAAAACCTTTTGAATTCAGCTTTGGTATTTACCCACCAATGCATCCAATCATCATAAAGTTCAGCCACCGATTTTTTATAAAAAAATAATTCTGATAATTTTTGCTTTACCACAGAATGTTGCAACAAATAGGCAGTTAATTTCCATCTCCTTGTGACTGAGGGAAATTTAGGGGAGATATCCTTTAAGTAGGCCTCACATAACACTAGAACATGGTCAGTAAATTCCGAAAAGGAAAGTCTGAATTTCTGAGGGTACAAAAATTGAGAAATGAAAATAAAATCAATTGAAGTAGACAAGGAACTCCTAAAATACATAGCCCCTTTATCCTGATGTAAAACCCTATATGCATCCTTAAGGCCTGCAAGTAATAAAGTGTCCTGAAGGGCAAGCGAGTCACAATAGATTTTCATTTGGACAGTATCCTTAAACTTTAAGGGGTGCGATATTCAAAGCAGTTGCCCATGGTGCAAGTGAGATGTGCAAGCGCAATAGCGGACATGTGCCAAAGAGTGACATTCAGCAGGTGACAATGTACTGTGCATATCGCAGTATGCCAATGTGCAACCCTAATGAATGCATGTGCAAGTGCAGGGGGCGTAGCCATGAATAAGCTGCGCAGTGCGATATTCAACAGCAAGCCGATGACGCAAGCACAGAGCAACAGGGACATGCGTGGAGCAAAGTTGAGCCTATAAAAGGATGGAGTAAGCAGGGGACGGAGGCTTGCACCTAGGGGAGCAGGGGTGAGAGATGGAGAGAGAGAGAGAGAGACAGAGTGAGACATAGACAGAGAGAGACAGAGACAGAGAGAGGGGCCAGTGGCCAGGCAGGACAGCAGCAGGGTGCAGAACAGGCACAGAGGCAGGAGGTGCAATGGGCTGTGGGACAGGGAATGTGACCCTCACTGTGCCTGTGAGTGTGAGCAACCCAGAGTGTGTGTGGGTCCCCAACACAGGAATGCGCCGAGTGCAGGGGACAGACAGCAGCACAGAGCCAGGGTAGCCCAGGGAGTTGACCGCAGGGAGGGCAGGACAGGCCAGGCCATGGCCAGTGCAATATTTCAGATGGAGGCAGTAATGAGGGATGTGAGGACGTAGGAGGCAGAGCGGTGTGGCTGTGGAAGGGCCCGGCAATGGTATGCCCAGAACAGGTGGTACCGTGCCCTCACCACTTTCAAACAGTACAGTGACACCGAGATTGTGGACCAGTACCACCTGAACTGGGTGATTCTGAGGCAGCTCTGTGAGCTGTGCAGTGATGAGATGCAGGCACCCACAAGACGGAGCCATGTTCTGTCGGTGGAGACCAAGGTCACGGCCATGATGTGCCTGCTCATCACGGGTACCTTTCAGAAACCAACAGGGGACACCACAGGCATAACCCAGTCAGCCGTGTCACGGCTCCTCACATAATTCCTCAATGCACTGCTGTCACATGTTGCAAAATACATCCACTTCCCCAGCACACAGGCTGAGCATACAACAAACATGCAGGAGTTCCACAGGGTTGCACATACACCTGGCATGCTAGGTGCCATTGACTGCACCCATGTAGGCATCCACACACCACCGGGGCTGGACGGAGTGGCCTATATCAACAGGAAGGGTCTACCCCAGTGTCAACTGCCAGGTGGTGCACGATGCCTAGGGGTGCATAGTCAATGTCTGTGCCACACACCCTGGTGGAGCACGATGCCTTCATCTGGCACCAGTCTGCACTGTGCCACAGGTCTGAGAGTTGGGACATCCCCACTAGCCATCTAGTAGGTGAGTATGCAGCTGGAATGGACAGGGTGTGGGGGGGAGATGCCATGCTGGGGGCATAGGAGGGGCTGTCTGTGTAGGCGAAGGGGCAGCCACACAGACCAAAATACTAACCTATTTCGTCCCCACACAGATGACAGTGGATACCCCCTCAGGCCCTGGCTGCTCACCCCGTACAGGTGCCCGTTGACCCCAGTGCAGGAGAGATACAACGAGACACACGCCAGCACACGGAACTTCATCGAGTGTGTGTTTGGACTGCTGAAGGCATGTTTCCATTGCCTGCACAGGTAAGGCAGTGCCCTACAGTACAGCCCCTCAAAGGCCTGTGGCCTATTCCTAGCCTGCTGTGTGCGACACAACATGGCCACTGACCATGGGATAGCTATCGAGGTTGAAGAGGGGAACAGCAGTAGGGATGACACGGACAGCAGGCCATGTGGTGGTGGGCAGCCCCCCCGGGCAACGGGAACCCTGGATGCACAGAATGGCTCAGCAGCACTGGGACACCATTGCAGAGGAGCACTACAGTGCATGCAGGTAGGTGAACATGACCACACACACAGCCCAGGGCACAGTGTACAGGCATGCCTGGCTGGGCCCCACAACCGACACAGCTGGAGGGCAGTGTTGATGGACATAGGACAGGACTCCATTGAAGCACCCTTCACGGCACAGTGTACCTCACCCACATACCCCCACACACCTCCACACACACAAGCACTGTCACACAGGCACCCACACACGCACACCCCAAAGCTACCAATGGGCGTGTGTCAGATGCTGAACACCAGTGCACAGTGGCAGCTGGTGCTGTGAAGGCATCATCATGCACATGCCACAGTGGACAGTGGCGGGGTTGGTGTGCACAAGGCGGGTGTGTTGTGTGGTCCATGGTCATCATGGCCCTGGTACACACACGCACACACCACAACACTGTGCATACAGGGCTGTGGCAGGCAGCGGACAGGGAAGGTGGCAGATCATGACAGCCACGCAGTTGCACGGCCACCATGGACACGTGGACGGCCCCACCGAGACCTCCCAACAGATGCAGGCTGTGTGGCAGCCACAGAGGGTGTCACAGATGGTCCCCCAGGTGTGTCACTGTGGGAATGCGACTGGTCCCTCCCAGGCATCTGCAGGCCCCTGAACAGGCCTGCTCCAGGCATGCTCGGAATGCCCACAGTGGATCCTGGTGATGACAATGCTGGGGTTGCACAACACCAGGACCAAGGGGTGGAGAATGCATTCTGTGGTGACTGCTGCAGATAGCCCTGCACCAGGGTGGCCAGTGGTGCTAGGCCAGCCATGACTGCAGCGGTGAGCTGATCCAGGCCTGTGGTCATGTCCTCCCGCATGCGTGTGGCCTCAGCCAGGAGCTGCTCATAGTCCCGGTCACGCCTCCCTGCAGACTAGCACAGCTCAGTGTGGAGTGCATGCACCCCTGCCATGACCTGCATCTGTTGCTCCATGGGTGCCCAGAGCAGCCGGGTGTGCTCGGTCAGAGGATCGGTGCCCTGGTGGGCTTGGGCATTGTACTGACCCGTGGGAGTTGCTCGGCCCCACGGCATGACCCCCCACACAGGTGGGGGCTGCACAGTGGGAACCCCTTGGGCCTGTACTGTCTGTGGTGCACTGGCAGTGAGCAATGCACCCAGACCCCCCTCAGCACCATCCTACTGCCACTGCGGCCCCTCCAGCTGCTGTGAGTGTGATGGCACCAGGGCGGCTGCGCCACCATGGTCACACAGTATGGACTGCGCTGCAACTATGTCGTCCACCGCCTCACTGGGCTGTGTGGCTGGAGGGTTGACAAGCACCACCTGGGCACCATCTGCGCTACCGTGTCCGGTGCATGGTATGGGTGCCTCCCCCTATTTGGCATCACCACTGTCCAGGATAACAGTCATGTCATCATTGGTCCCAGACCCCACCCTAATCTGTGTCTCAGCATACTGGATGCCATGGCTGGTGTCCTGCTGAAACACTGCCTGGGCCTTGTCCGCGCCCACACCACAGGCATCCGGTCAGACAGTGGGGATGGGCTGGTAGCGGTCCGGACCCTGGACACCAGTGGAGGTGGATGGGCACTCCTCCAGGTCCAAGACAGCCCCCAAAGTGGGCACCACCACCCCTGCAGCTGCACGCTGGTGCTCAGGATCTGTAAGGGAACACACACATATTAGTGCCACCGCCACGCACCCCTGCCCCCTGGCACCCCTACCCACATTACCATGCACCACTGTACCTACCATGCAGTGATGAGCTGCCCCCCATTTAGAATCTGCTGCTGGGAACACCCTCAATGGCACTGTGCTACATGGTCGCCGCCACCAACTCCTCCTGCAGTGTCAGCTGTGGCACTTCAGGCTGTCCGCCGTCCATTGTGACATGTGCGGCCTGGATGGCAGCCACCTTCTCCTTTATCCGCCTCCGGTCCATGCCCACCTTCTTCTTGCACTCCTGTGTTGACCTCTGATGGCTGCCCTGCTGGTTCACAGCCCTGGCCACTCCCTCCTATGCTTCTGCCCTGGCCTGTGGGGTGCCTGTGGAGCTACTCAGAAGGGATTTCTGGTCCAGGTATGTGTCAAATAGGGCATCGCACTCTGCCCTTGTGAAGCTGGGCCTGAACCTCCATGCAGGCCCCTGCTCCTCAACCTCCTCGTGCTCTGACATGTTCATTCCTGTGGGTGTGGACATGTGGTTAGTGCTGGCTGCCACACATGAGGCCCCCCCAATCCACTGTCCTGACATGCCCACTGCCGGTTTCTTACCTCTGAAGGATGCAATACTGGTCTGGTGCCTGTGCAGTCCCATAGCGTCTTTATAGAGTATCAGATGCAAATGAGGGAATGCGCAACTGTAATGAGATGTAAATGCCTCTGATGCACTGCAGATATGCTGATCAGCTCATCTGCATATGCCTGCTGAATATCGCGGGAATTGCACATTGTGCATTGGAGTTGTGCATGCTCAAGCCATGGCACAACTGTATGATGTGCGCAGTACACCTGGCCCTGCGCATGCACGCTTTGACATCGCATACATCAGTGGTGCTTCCTATGCACAGTGCACCATATGGGGTACAGTGCTCTGCTGCTATTAGGCATGTGATGTTCATATGATGTATGCCCTATGGCGCCCGTGTGCCATTGGCACATGGACCATGGAGCACACTAGACCCTATACCGCACCATGCCTTCCGTGCCCTATTGCACTGTCGCACATGGTGCATGTGATGACCTTTGATCCTACAAGTGTCCCTTGACCCCAGGGTGCCTAGGGCACGTGCCAGCACTACCCCAGCTGTATCGTGCAGCAACAAGGCGTGCGCGATTGGGGATGGCAGTGCATCGCCAGGCGTGTCGCACACCCATCACATGTGCGGCTCATGTGCTACCAGACACCATTTTGGATAAGCAGTGCAGATTGCAGCATGCCACACAGGAGCTAAGCAAGGGCACCTAATTGGAGCCAGGTCAAACTAGTTATCCTGGTGGCACTGGTTGAGCCTCATGTTGGCACCCTTTATGGGCAGGTGTCCCTGGATCGTCCTCGCACTAAGGTGTGGCAGGAGGTGGCCGAGGGGTTAGAGGAAGCCATTGGGGCCCAGTGTAGCAGGGAACAGTGCCATCACAGGTTTGGGGACCTGCGGCAGAAGGATCAAAGAATGGCTGAGGTCACTGCAGGCACGCATCCAGAGGAGCGCCATTCCACGGTCAGATGAGTGCACATTTCCACATCTGTGCCTTGTCGGTGTTCTGTGGGGTGCCAGCGGGCTGTCACGCCATGCTGCCGGGGGTGCTGTAGCTTGGCATGCCACCAGCCTTGGCAGTGCACCATGGGTGTGCTGTGCCATGGCAATGCCACTGCACAGGGACATGGGGCATACTGTGTTGAGGGGGTGGGGTGCATGGGTTGCTGCACAGTGCTTATGTCTGCCTCTCTCTGTCTTCCTACTAGGCCCTGAGGATTGGGGCAGAGGCAGGATGGCGGGAGCCGCTGCCGGACGGCAGCAGGCCAATGGAGGTGCACGGGCAAGGGATGCTGGCCATATGGGAGGTGCTGGCGGTCAGGCGCCAGTCGTGCTGCAGCATACTGGTAGGCACTCTGTCAGTGTTTGTTGTTGTGTGGGGCTGAGGTGGACCACAGCCCCCTGTGCACATGGCCATTACAGCCGTGCATCGCCGGCGTGGTCCATTGCACCATGCTGAGCCTTTTGCTCATGTGTGTGGCTGCTGCGGGTGGGCTGTGGGTGCTCTCAGGTTCCTGCCATGCCACTGCCATCCCCCCGCATAGCCCTGTTGCCTGGCAGCCATGGTTGTGGTGTGCTGCGCATGTCTTGTGTTGGTGTGCAATGCTGTGCGAGGCTGTGGATGGTCAGGATGGCGGCTCATGTGGGCACACACACTGCGGATGGCTGTGTGCCTACTACAGGGCACATGTCACTGCTGTCTGCTGCACATGGTGGATGGGTTACAGTCCACTGGGCATGCACTTATCCATGTCCCCTCCTTTGTCCTAGGCGTCCATTGGGTGGATGGCAACACCAGGCTCCTGGAGCGGATCCTAAGGGTCACCACGGCCACCCTTGCAGTGGCACACATCATCAGGCAGGCCCTGTGCAGGCCGCAGAGGAGACAGAGGACCAGGCACCAGTACGGCATGAACGACACATGGGACCCATTGGCCTGCATCACCCTCCCTTCCCCTGACCCCTCTCCCCTTCCTCCCTTGTACCCTACCTAGCCATGTCCCCTGTCCCCCTGCCTCCCTTCCACAGCCTACCATCTTGATTGTGGTCTCCCTGTTCCATGCTCCCTATCCTTGTTCCTCTGTATATAGTTGCTGTTGTTTGTTCATTTTAATACACATCTGTTTTGTTAGCCATCCGTATCCATGTCTGCTTTGCAGCTGGCATATGCAGCCATGCTGCAGTGGTGTGCATGGTGGCCATGTGGTACGACTGGGGTCGACTGGGGTTTGTATCTGGTGGTCTGTGCCCAGTGGTCAGTGTGTGTGCCCTGGGCATCCATGTACACCCTGCTAGGGCTGTGTGGCCTGTGTGTTGTGTGCTGTCGGCATGTGTGTTGTCAGCTATGGTCCGGGTGGTGTGTCCTGTGCCATCCTGTGGGTGTTACCCGTGGCAGCTTGCCAGTGGTCATTGGTGCCACACCACCTCCATGCACTGCTGTGGTGCATGTAGTCAGGGTCTGCGGGTGTGTGCCTGCCTTGCCTCCCTCCTGTTATCCCCTGCACCCTGGTGGCAGTGTGTCCTGCTCTTGTGGCATGCTCCACACTGTGCCAGTTGCCCTGTGCCATGGCCCATGCGCCTCTGTCCCTTGCGCGGCCCATGTTGTGCTCTTGCACTTCCTGACTTGCTCCGTTGCACAGCCCAGGTTGCTCGATGGCACCTGCTGACTTGCTCCCTGGTGCAGCCATTGTTGCACACTGGTGCATCCCTGCGATATTCAGCTGTCTTGCGCTGTCACTTGCCATTGTGCTCAGCCTTTGAATATCACGTTGGGTGTGCACTGCGCAGTGTACTTGCGCTGCACGGCTGTTGCGCCTGCCTCTGGTGCATTTATGAATATCCCACCCTCAGTCTAAACCACAATTCATATCCCCACCCCCAAACCACATGTTTCTCAGTAAAAGGAAAGGGTTTAATATTACCAAACAAATCAATCATAGCTGCTTTACTGTGTGGAGCATAGGTATTTATCAGATGGAAAGAAAAACCATGCCAACAGAAATCTACCAAAAAAGCCCAACTGGGAACAATAACCATAATCCTCTGTACCAAAATATGAGTATCATGGAATAAAATCCCCAGCCCATCCGCAGCATCCTCTCCAAATGTTCAGAATAAAGTTCCCCAGGGCCACAACTTTTTAGTATGAAAGACATCCTGTAAAGAAAGTAGCCTAGTTTCCTGCAGAAATATAATATCAGCGGGAATATCTTTACAAAAGGACAAAACTGCCGCTCTTTTTTTAGTATTTTGAATACTTCGGACATTGAGGGATGCCACGCATAGAAAAGCCATGCAATAGGATAATAAAGTTACTCCTTATCCTTCTTTCGCTTCCTACTCACTTTCTTTTTAACCCCCCTCCCAGGCGGAGTAGTGTCATCATCACACTCCATTTTAGAAACAACCTCTGACCTGGAGGAGACATCAGATTCAGACCCAATATCTCCATCTCCCTTTTAGGGAACTGAAACTCAGCTCCCGTGGTGGGGGGGGGGCATAGGATGTGGAAGCTCTGGTACCACTTCAGAAGTTTTAGAGAAAGAAGATTCCATAGATGTAAGAGCAGGAAAATCAACATTACACCCAGAAGGGTCCTGGCCAGGCTTACCAGGATCAAAAGTAGGAGTATCAGTGTCACACCGACCAGCCGCCTGTGGGGGAGGGTCTTCCTCAGCTGGAGAAGAAGACTTATGAGGCCTACATCTATCCTGGGCCTGGTTAATAAGGGTATCTTTATCAGGGCCACCAGGCCTATTTTGACCTGCCCAGGGACACTGATGGTATGCATGGCCTTGCTCATCACATAGGTTGCAACGAAATGTAATCCTACATACAGCACTGTCATGATCATAGTCCCCACACAATGCACAAAGTATCCTTTCACAGGTACTGCAGAGATACCTACCACTGCCACACTTATAGCAGGCTTTTGGCTGACCGGGATAAAAACACACACCCCTATCTTTACCCAGGAAGAAACTGTTAGGAATATGTCAAACTTCATTCTCAACCATCCACAGTTTTACCTTAAACCTCCAATTCCCAGTCAATATACCTTCTGAATCCATAATGGCTTCAGGATGACCCAAAACATCACATTTTTTCCCCAACCAAAATAGGAATATCTCCCACATTAACACCTTCATTCCTAAACATAATAGTAACAGATTTAAAGAGGGGTTTAGTTAAGGGAATTGCCCAAAAGGGTGTCCACAAAGCAATCATTTTAAGTGTCTCATATTTCCTCCAAAAGTTGTCCAAACCTCTGAAAGTTTTAAAACTAATGTCAAAGTTGTCTTCACCCTTAATATTAATAAGAGCAAAAATATCCCCAGCCTGAAAATTCATAGAATTTATTAGCAGTGTCCTGGCCACATAAAGCCTGTCAGGGTGTTCTTGTAATCCACCTCTGTATCGCAAACTAACCGCGTTGCAATGACAAGCCTTTCAACTTTATTACCCTTAAAGAAATCCGAAATAAAAGGTCCTCGTTGACGCTTTCCATCCTTAGGGGAAGTGGGGGGGGGAGACCTAGGGGATCTGGTTGGGGAGCAAAGTCTAGAAGGTCCAGGTGCAACATCCAACAACCCCATCTCTACACCCAGCCCCTCATTCCTTGAATCCCCTGTGGTCCATGAAGAAATACCAAAAGAGTGTACAGAGGCAATAGGAATGGCAGAAATGCCAACAGTACCTGCCACAGAAGACCAAGAAAGATCCTCCATAGTACCCGAAAAAGAAATCCACTCCGAATCAGGAATCCAGCGACTGTCAGCCTGTTGAACCCAGCCAGCATTCAAGAGAGATGTATCCCTCAACCAGTCTTCTCCCATAAAAGGAGCATCTAGTAACAAAACAGGAGCTTGCTTCCACATACCAGCAGCATTCATCCCCGATGCGTCAGACGCTACTGACGCAGGATCCTCACTCCTGTCAGATGCTCGCTGACAAACTCCAACACTGTCAGTTTGACAGGGATCCTCAGAAGGCAAAAAAGCCAGTGCAGGCAAAATCTCTTTCCCGAGGTGCTCCGTTGTAATCTGGGGCTGCACATGCCGAAAAGATACACTCGCTGTCTCTGCTACCTCTGATTTAAGAGGTATGTCAGTCAGGACTGCCAAACCAGGATCTCCAATTTCAACAAAATTGACAGTATCCCCTCTGGAATCCACAGCCGCAGTTGGGAATAGAACCACCAGCTGCTCAGATGAAACAACCTCTCCATCCACCATCCAGACCCAGACTACCATCCATTCCTTAGGACAGCAGCTCCCCCTACCAATGAGTAGGGGAATTTCCCTGGTGTCCTGGCCAAATTTGCATCATTCACTAAAAATACCACCAACAGCTTAATCTGGGTCAAGGTCAGTTGGCATTCATCAGTATCCCCCTCCCCGGGGTCATGCCTGAAAATAGGCAGGATTTGTCTAGTGCACTTACCCGGTCAACAAAAAACTAAATAAAAAAAAAGAAATAGAAAAATAAAAAATTATGAAATAAAATAACTATTTGTATAGAATAGCCAACAAGAAGTTAAGGATGTAATACCCAGTTTTAAGTAGAACAAATCCCCAGGTCCAGATAAAATACCCATTAATTTCTATAAAGTAGATGTGGAATGGTGGTGAGATTTACTGAAGAACATTTATAACAACTAAATTATATGCAATTTCATGCCATCCACTTGGAGGGGCAGTTATATGGTTCCGATCTACAAAAAGCAGAATAGGGAGAATCCTGCAAACTATTGACCAATAAACTTGACAAATAATATGGCAAAAATGTATGAAAAACACTTGCAGCCCAATTCCAGAATGGATATGCATGGCACAATGTGAATTGCGCCAAAACAAATGGTACAAGTAGACATGTCAAAGGCTGCCTGCACCAAAGTGGTCCTATGCCACCATGTACACAATAAACTCCCTGCGACATGGTGCAATGGGGTTTATGACAGCAGTTGTGCCCTAGTCCGGGAGGGTGGCTGCCAGAACAGCACAGTTGCTATTCCAAGACAATCCCTGGTGGACATTGGGCAAAGTACAGTTAGACTAGCAATTAGCTGGTCTAGGTGTACTCTGCATCCACTGGGCATGCACCACTGTGTCATGTGCACCCAACAGCCACCACGCCATGATCCCACAGAAGCTCACCCCACCCATACCCCGCTGTGTCAGATGCATCAATGAGCTCTGCGGGCTGCCTGCACTGCTGGGTGTGGGGGTGTGGTGGTCACTAGACCACCAAGGTGTACAGGTTGTGCAGATATGTGGTAATATTACAATTACCATTGAGCTGGCAAATGTGGTTCAGGGCATGGGGGTTGGGGCATGATTAGCCCTGTTGGGCATTACTTGGGGATCAGGGCATGAGAGTCCAATGGCCCTGTGGGGCTTTGGTTACAGTGTATTGGGGGTTTGGGGCAGGGGGTTTCATTGCCCTGCAGGGCTTTCATTACTGTTTATTGGGGTATCGGGGCAGGGGGGCATTTGTGCCCTTCTGAGTCGCATACTGCAGGCTTGCAACACCCTGTTCAGGTATGCCCTCTGTTCAGCATACCTTCTGGTTGGTGCAGGTCATGGACATAGCCTCCAGGGACCCTGGCTGTTCTGGAATCAGGCACATGGTCCCCAGTGCATCGGCATTTGGTGCAAGTCACAATTGTTGGAGATGTGTGTAATGCTTTCTGGAATCGGGCCCTTGGGTTAAAATCCCAATACTGATGCTATAGTGCATCATGAGGTGGATGCTGCACTCCTGAGGTGCCATCTTTTGGATGAGATGTTAAACTGAGGTCCCATCTGCCTATTCTGGTGATTGTTCAGGTGGACATTAAAGATCCCATGGCTTTTCTCAAAAAGAGTATGGGAATTTTTATTGGAAGAAATAATATCTCACAGAAAGCATACATCAAAAGCAGTAAGATAAGAACATTGTGTGCTGAAAATGCATTATATAAAATGAAGTTAACATCAAATAAAGCAAAAAATAACAAAAAAGAAATGCATAAAAATGAATCATCCTGCTAAGTACATTGAGGGACGTATTCATGCGAAAAGAGCAAGATACCTGAAAATGTAAAAGGTAACAATGTCGACCATAGAAAACAAAATGCTAATAGCACAGTCCAGGACATGACATTCAATTACCATGAAAAAAAATACAACAATTAGCATACGTATGTACTGAACTATATATATATATATATATATATATATATATATATATTTTTTTTTCCTACCACATTGCCAGTCTTCAGCCCAGTCATGACCCCGTCCCCACTCCAAAATGAGCTGTCCTCCCTGCCCCTTGGCTTACCCCCCAGGGTGGAGCCATGTCACTGGCCAAGGTGTCATGGACACAGGTCTGGAACGGAAGTTAGCATGGGAGCAATGAGAGATGGCGAGGCAGCTTCGTATAGGCAAAGCAGCAGGTTTTTTTTCTAATTAGCTTCCTCTGGAGTCCGATGTGTGCAATGACGTCAACCAAGGTGGTGGGTGATGCTCCCATGCGCGCTCCCCTTGAGACGTCTGCACCTGACTCCCCCCCGTGTACGCGCTCGTACACCTTGCTCCCCAGCCTCCGCTAGGGGGAACGCAGGTGCTGGTGCTGAGAAGACCCCCCTCCTCAGGGTAAGAGAGCAGTTCTCTGGATGATCCATCCTTTCCTGCCCCTGCTGAACCCCTGCAACCCACGTCCGTTCCTGAACACGGGTCACTGGCATAGCGCGAGGTGTGGCGTCCAGCGCCTCAACCCTCAGCGCCACCAGGCCAGCCAATTTTGAACTATATTATAGATAACACTTAGTAATGCTGCTGGAATTGTGTATTGAAACAAAAAGCATAAGCTCTCATTGTACACAAAAGGACAAAAATAGGACAAAAAGATAAAGGGTTGGGGAAAGTATGTAAGGGTTTTTTTTGGTGTGGCAATGGGAGCAGGTGAAATTGGGAAAAATACCTAGGGGGCAATACAATGAGGACTCCACATGAGCATGCATTCAGAAATAAAAAGGAATGCAGTGCAAGTGCAATAGACATTGAAACGCAACCTGAACCCCCTCCCATGTGGATTAGAATACCAAAGAAGAAAAGAAAAGTCTGTCTTTTGTGTATATTGATTTTAACTGAGTAAATATCATGTTAGCAACAATTAAAGGAGCCAGATTTCCTCCATTCACTAAAAATGCCACCAACAACTTAATCTAGTTCAGTTTCACTTGATTACTATCCGTATCTCCCCCTTCATTGGGATGAGACTGAAAATAGGCAGAATTGTCTAGCCCTCCTTTTCGGGTTAACAAAACTAAATAAAAAAAATAAATAAAAATTCTATTAAATAGACCTCAGAACTGGATAGAAAAATAGAAAATACTCTCCCTCTTGCAAATAGGTTTCAGAAAAATAGGAACTACTACACAAACCTTTTTACTATCACACCTGATGGAAAAATACTGCATTACAAAAAAACAGAAGCTGTTTATAGCCTTTGTAGATTTCTCTGCAACATTTGATTCCATTATAAGAAGTCATCTATGGATGAAGTTCAGGGAGTTAGGGATTGACCAAAATCTGTTGGTTTTGATATGGTGTCTTTATACTGATACAGGATGTTAATCAAATATATCAAGTACTGGGATTTAACGGAAAAGATAGAAAGCAACACGCGAGTGAGACATAGATGAGTACCCCCTCCCCCAACGCTAGTCAATATCCATATAAATGAAATCTTACTTGAACTAAATAAGCCCGAACACCATATTCCAAAGATTTCACGACACCATGTACCTGCTCTTGCATATGCCGATGACCTTGCAATAATTTCCACCAGCAGACTAGGATTACAGAGAAGTTTATGTAAACTTGTCATGCTATGTTCTAAATAAAATCTTACACCCAACACTCAAGAAACTAAAGTTATGGGGTCATAAATCCAAGAATGCCACAAGCCCCTGATGCTCTGAACATATGGCGCATGGGGCTTGTGGCATTCTCCTGGCTGGGATCAGGATTTTCCATCCTATGTACCAAATTGCCACAAGTTAGACCACCTTTTTGTGGTCAAGTGTGCGGCAATCCCGAGGGCTATGTTTATAGAGCTTGCACCAGATATTTGGTAAAGCTGCCGTAAGTGGTGGAAACTGTTGCAACTACATCTGAGATTGTAAAATCGGGCACAGTTGTGGCGAAGAGGCTTGGTGCACTGCCAAAACCTAACTGTCATGGTGCAGGACTTGACTCAAACCCAGCGCTGTGTTTTGAAAATCCACCCCATGGTCTTTGGCAGTGAAAAGAAATATAAAATATTATACTTGGCAAACAAGCCACTGGAATTGTTCAGTAATTTCCACACTTGGTCCTGATTTTTACTTACAACATGAAATGGAATAGACATGTTAAATATGTTGGAAGTAAAATTCAGGTCACAGCAGGAGCCCTGAAGAGATTTAATTGAATGCTTGGTGGCATGTCAGTGTCATCAATGCTAAAAGCTATTAATGCTAAACTCATAAATCAGGGACTCTATGCTGTTAAGTATGGAGAAACACTGATTTTAATTCATTGGATTCTACATTAAATTCATTATATAAGCAAATGTTAAAGCTACGTAAAGGAGCATTCATCTCCTTGGTTAGGACTCAGATAGGACAGATAAATATTAACATGAGGCAGTATAGTGCAGTGGTTTAAGGCTCTGAGCCTCAAACTTGGATACATGGGTTTGAATCCCACAGCCACCACTTGCCTACTGTGTGACCCTGAGCAAGTCATTTAACTTCCTTGTTCTCCCAGGTTGCACTTGCAAACAAGTTTTCAGCTTAGTGTGTCTCTCCTTGTAAAAATAAAACATATAACACTGATTATAAAGATCAATTTCAGGATAAAAGTGCTCCTATAACCCTTGGGGTCAATATTATAAGACTGTATTGAAGAAAAGAAAAGTTTATTCAAAGAAATTACACAAATTTATGGCTAACTAACATGTTTAAGCTATTGAGTGCATATGACATTGGTCATCTCAAAACTTTGGCAGACCGAGGCATAAAGCTAAATTACTCCTCTACAAAATGTATCACTAAATTAATACAACAAAAAGCCAAAGAAGATGATCTGAACCTAATCACCAAACTGAAAGTTTCTAAATGGTTAATAAATAACACCAAGGAGCATTCTTTAAAATATTATTTGAACTCAATGCAGAATCCAGAGTATAGAGATAAACTGGGCCTGATTCTCAAAGAGGGCTTAGAACAATGCAAGGCACAGAAGACCCAAGCACCAGGAACCCTGCACCCAATTCAGGTATGAGAGGGGTTCTGGTGCCTAAGTCCCCACACATATGGCAACCCTTCCCATGTGGCAAACACCTGGCGCATGGGAAGAGTCTGTCACAAGCCTGGTGCAGCACAGGAAATGACACGTACTGTACACATGTGCACAGTGACTAACAGTCTCAGGCACTGAGGGCATATATACAGTACGTGCTGATGCAGACCACAGTCAGCAGCTGGATGGGCACCATGGGGTGGGGTCCACTAGACCACCAGGTATTGGGCACTGCAGTGATCTGGGGCACATGCCCATGCTACATACCAGTGTGCAGCATCGGGGATGGGGTGGTGGCATAGGTCCTCTATGGCTGCATCGGGGATGGGAGACAGTACCTGGCATGATGGGGCACCATCGGCGAACTGAAGAGATACAGCTGCATACAGTTGCACATAGGATAACTGCCCCAGTGGGACATATTCTAATTCCCCATATGCCAGCCCTGGCAGGTCTAAGGGCACTTAGAATATCTCTCACTGGGTGCTGTGTGAGAATTGCAGACTGCAGCCTGCATCAGCCACAGTCCACCTAGCGCCGTGTCGCAGCACAGTGCAGGGCTCAGAGCTGGCACAAGCCCTGTTTGGGTCAGGCGGCCTGCAGTTGACACAGGCCACCGTTGTGAATCACACAGAGGACAGCCCTGGATGCAAGGTGCACCTTGCACCATATCTGTTTGGCACAGGCACCTTGCGTCAGACTCAGGGCTTTGAGAATTGGGCCCACTGACACTATTCAGATTTGAAGCATTTCCAAGCAATGTCGTCAATCTTAAATCTAGGAAGGAAGATGCTATAAAACCAAATTGTAACTGTGTTTTACAGGAAACTGAAGATCTATTGCATGTTGTCTTTGTGCTGCACTTGGTATAAACAAATATGAAATAAATCTGGGGGGTAAAATGATAGAAACATTATAAGTATCGGTTAGATTTACACTGGATCTCCTTTTTAATGCCGAAAATGTGGATATACTGGAGAAACTTGCAATCTTTCTCTTGGAAGTTATAACAATTAGAAGACAACATGATCAGGCAATTAATATCTCATAATCTTACATCGTATATTTAAATACATGAGTGGACACTGTGACTGAATCTTTTTTTAAGCCCTATATAGGACCTTTTCATCTCTCAATAGAGAATAGGGATTACAGGTAACAAAAACATTGTCAGGGATGTAGGTAGCCAGACCCAGACCTTACAATAACCTGTTTAAACTCAAAAAGAATAGCATGTTCTGGTATGAGTTAGCTAACACTTTTGAATGCACTGTCCACTTGGTTTTACACATGTTGTTTGATGAACTACTCAGTTTTGTTTACCAAATACATTCTGAATTATTCTCTCATTTATCCTCATTGATGCAATCTATTTAAGAATCTATTTACTTTTCTAACGTGTATTTTGGGATATTTGGAAGGACTGTTAAATGAAACTTTTTGCACCTTCATTATGCTTAATTGTACATTTATGAAGTTATTTATGTCAAACTCATGCCCTGCTAATATGTTCTAAATAAGTTTTTAATGTACAACCTTTTTTTCTTAATTTTGCAATGTTTTTTCTTCTCTATTGTTATTATGTATAATGGCAAATAGCTGATCAATAAAGTTTAATTGATTTACTATTCCACCTCAGTTATTTAAAAAAACTGGAGATGCCTTCTGTACATGCTATAAAGAGAACAGTTACATACTTACCGTAACAGTAGGTCTTCAATAGAATCTCTTCATCATGCCACACCTATAGAATTATAAGCCACTAGGTGCTACGACCATATGGAAATTTTTGCAAGCAACCCACCAGGGGCTGCCCACGATGACATCAGACATTAATTGCTACATAAACATGGGTGGCACCTCCTCTCCTCAGTTCCCTGCTGGAGATCATGCTTGGAGGACCTCTCTATAGGGAACCAGGAGAGAACCCAGCATTGTGTGAACTAGGTGAAGCAGAGAACTACAGGTGGACCATCATGGAGATGGAGAAGGCACAAATTAGAGTCTCAGGACCCTCAGGGGGCAGGAGGGTGGGATGGCATGCCCTGATGAAAGAGATTTTCATGAAGATCTACTGTTATACTAAGTACATAACTGTTCTATCTTCTTGGAGGATACCTGTTTTATCAGGCTATGTACTATTCTATGTACATCTACAGAATGGAGCAATGCTTCCCCAGGATTGGCATGCTCAGGATGATCAACAGTCAGGTGGATGGTTTGTTTTAAAGTAAACTCAGACGCCACTTTGGTAGAAGTTTAGGATTAGTATGTGAAGACCCCCTGTCTTTGTGAAAAATCAAATAAGGAGGCTCACACATTAGAGTCTGCAGCTCTGAAATCCTTTGGACAGAAGTGATTGCAACTAAAAATAATGCTTTCCAAGAAGGAAAGCATAAGCCACAAGTCATGGCTGGCTCAAAAGGAGCCAAAGTAAGCTTCTCCAAAACAAAATTCAGGGCCCAAGCTGGGACTGGATTATTGATGGGAGGCTTCAGATGTAGAATACCTCTCAAAAACATATGGGCCACCTCCAACTGAGCAGCTGCACAACCCTCAATAAGCACATGAAAAGCTGAAATGGCAGGCCGTTGCACTTTGATTGGGGAATACTGCAGGCCTGCATCCAATAAGGACATCAGATACCCTCAGAACATGTTTAACTGGAAAGGTAAATGGATCCAGGTGATGAGAAGTGACCTACAGAGCAAACTGCTTCCACTTCTTAGAATAAGTGGATCTGGTGGAAGGCTTTCTAGCAGCTACCAGGATATCAGCCACTTTTAGGGAAACTCCAAACTGGGCAATGGCTATGCTTTCAGGAGCCATGCATGATGATAACATAGAAACATAGAATTTGATGGCAGATAAGGACCGCTTGGTCCACCCAGTCTGCCCATTTCCCTACCTAATGGATAAGCTGCAGATCCTAGTTAACCAGCAGCCTACTTCTTCCTACCCCCACCCCCTAGAATTGCTTTATGACTGTCCCATGCATGCTTGAATTCTACCACTGTTTTTGACTCCACAACTCTCCTCCGGAAGGCCGCTCCATGCATCCACAACCTCTCTGTGAAAACATACTTCCTTAAATTACCTCTGAGCTGCCCCCATCTTCAAATTGTGCCCCCTGTTCTTGCACACCTCTTTTTTGAAAGATGCTACCCTCTTGGACTTTGTTGATTCTCTTGAGGTACTTGAAAGTTTCTATCATGTCCCCTCTCCCTCCTTTCCTCGAGGCTATACATATTAAGCTCCTTAAGTCTCTCTTCATATGTCTTCCGGCAGATCCTGCACCATTTTAGTTGCCTCCTCTGGACAGCTTCCATCCTGTCTATGTCTTTGTGAGACTAGGTCTCCAGAACTGCACGAGTACTCCAGATGGGGTCTCACCAGCTGTCTGTACAGAGGGATAATAACTTCCTGTTTTCTACTGGTGATGCCTCTCCCTATGCATCCCAGTATCCCCCCAGCCCTCCTTGCTGCCCTCTCACATTGCTTGCCCACCTTTAGGTCATCTGATATGACTACCCCCAGGTCCCTTTCCATTTTTGTTGTTGTTAGTATCTCACCCCCCATTGTGTACTCTTCCCCTGGGTTTTTGTTTCCCCGGTGCATTACCTTGCACTTCTTAGCATTGAATCTAAGCTGCCATACATTTGACCATTCCTCTAACCTTGCCAAGTCCCTTCTCATCCTTTCCACCCCACCTTGTGCATCAACTCTGTTGCAGATCTTTGTATCATCTGCAAAGAGACATACTTTTCCTTCCAGTCCCTCTGCAATGTCGCTTATAAAGACATTGAAGAGGACCGGTCCTAATACTGAACCCTGCGGTACCCCACTAGTAACCTCCTTTCTTCAGAGTGGACTCCATTTACTATTACTCTCTGTGTCCTATTCTCTAGTCAATTCTTTACCCAGGCTGTCATCTTGGGACCCACTCCCAGGCTGGCTAACTTGTATATTAATCTTTTGTGTGGAACTGTGTCAAATGCCTTGCTAAAGTCTAGGTAGGCCATGTCCGCAGCCCCTCCCTGATCTACTACTTTGGTCACCCAGTCAAAGAAATCTATCAGATTTGTCTGGCATGACCTTCCTGCTGTGAATCCATGCTGTCTTGGTTCCTGTGCCCCTCTGGCCTCTAGATACTCTACAATTCTTTCCTTCAGAAGTGATTCCATCATTTTCCCTACCACTGAGGTTAAACTAACAGGTCTGTAGTTTCTTGCTTCTGCCTTGCTCCCACTTTTGTGAAGGGGAATCACATCTGCCCTCCTCCAGTCCTCGGGTACCACCCCATCCTCCCATGATTTGTTAAAGAGGGTAGTCAGTGGTGTCACTAGTTCTACCCTTAGTTCTTTTAGAATTCTGGGATGAATTTCATCAGGCCCCATTGCTTTGTCCACCTTCAGTTTTAAGAGTTCTTTCAGAACCCTTTCTTCTGTAAATGGGCTGGTATCAACTTCTGTATCCAGAGTGTTTCTACTGTTTGTTTTAGGTACCTCCCCTCTTCCCCTGTAAATACCGAGCAAAATCTTTGTTTAGTATCTCTGCCTTTTTACAGTCACCCTCTGCCCACCCTCCCTCCCCTTTATTAAGCCTCACTATCCCTCCCTTGGTCTTCTTTTGCTCCCTGATGTACCTATAAAAGGTTTTATCCCCCTTCTTAACTGAGTTGGCAATCTTTTCCTCGGTTTGGGCCTTTGCTGTTCTGACTGCCTTCCCAGCTTCCTTTTGCTTTAACTGATACAGTTCTCTGTCCTGCTCCTTCTGTGATTCCTTGTACTTCCTGAATGCTTTCTTTTTCTCTTGAACCTTCACTGCCACTTCCTTTGATAACCATAGTGGTTTATTACATCATTTCATTTTGTTTATTTGCTTCACACAAAGGCTTGTGTGAAGGTCTGGATGGACAAGGGTTCCCTGTTTCTGTGACAGTGTACCCTTGCACTGGGGTAGAGGCACTGGTGGTTCCACTGTTAGCTGTTGTAGTAAGGGGAACCAGATCTGCCGAGGCCATAGGGGAGTAATGAGTATTAGAGTTGCTCCCTCCTTCTGTAGCTTTAGTAATGCTCTCTGAATTAGAGGAAAGGGAGAAAAGGCATACAGGAACGTCCCTTTCCCAGAGCAAGACAATGCGTCTTGCCAGAAAACTCCAGGCCCTGAAGTGAGCAAGCAGAAAAGTGGCAGTTTTGTGTTGTGTGGGGACACAAAAAGGTTGAAATCTGAACAACCCCATCTGTTGAACAGGTAATCTACAACAGAGGTCAACAGTTTCCATTCATGCATCCTGGTCTGTGACCTGCTTAGCCTGTCTGCTAGGATGCCTGAAATATGTACTGCTGACAGTTCTAGACTGTGTTCCAGAGCCCAATACTGAACTCTCATTGCTTCCCTGCAGAGGGAGTAGGAGTGAGTCCCTCCTTGCTTGCTGATGTAGTCCATCACACAGACATTGTCTGTCTGCACTAGCAGAGGGCAGGGGCACAGATGAGTCTGAAAGGCATGTATCCCTGTACAGAAAAGTTCAAATTTCTAGAACATTTATATGCAAGGTGCTCTCCATTTTGGTCCATGTACCCTATTTCTAATAGGGACCCAAATGTGCAGCCAGTCCATCCCTGAAGCATTTGTTGTAAGGATCTGTAGAGAGGAGGGGATCAAGAAGGGAACCCTATTCAACAGATTGCTGGGTTCCATCCATCTCTTAAGCAATTTGCACACTGGAGAAGTGACTAGAACCTTTTGCTCTAGATCATTTGTGAGCTGATCCCACTGGACTCTTATGGTCCACTGGGGAATTGTTATGTGCAGTTTAGCCAATGGGACTGAGACAATGGCTACTGCCATGAGGCCCAGGAGCTGCAGGAATGTATTGGCAGAGACATACCAGCTGCTGTATACTAACTGTGCCTGGGCAATCAAGCACTGAGCCTTGTCCAGGGGCAGGAAGGCTGAGCCCTGAGCATGTCCAAGACTGCTCCTATACACTACTGTCGTTGACAAGGGGTCAACACTGATTTGGGTATGTTGACAATAATCCCCAGAGCATCAAACATCTGCTTGGTTCAAGCCAATGTTTGCAGGAGCTGATCCCTAGAATGGGCTTTTGAGAGCCAGTCATCCAGGAAGGGGAAAACCTAAACACTCTACCTGTGAAGGACTGTTGCCACTGCTGCCAAGCATTTTGTAAAGACCCGTGGTGCAGAAGACAAGCTAAAGGGCAACACTCTGAATTGGTAATATTCCCCTTGGAACAGGAACCTCAAATGTTTTCTGTGAGGCTTTTGAATTTTGATATGAAGGTAAGCATCCTGCCTATCTAGGGAACAGATCCAATCCACTTCCTGCAGCAGTGGCAGTAGGCCTTGCAAGGTGACCATTCTGAACTTTTGTACTCTGTGAAGAAGTTCAGTTCCTTGAGATCAAGAACAGGCCACAGGTCTCCTGTCCACTTCAGGACTAGGAAATTCCGAGAGTAGAACCCCATGTGTGATTACTCAAAGGGCACAGGCTCTATGGCCTTCTTTTGAAGCAAAGTCTGATTTTCCTCCAGGAGCAGAGGAAGATGTTCTGGAGGATGTGGAGTTGGCACTGGTGGATGATTTAGAGATGTGTCCAAAAGTTCCGGATCATGGTCTTGTTCTATGATTTCTAGAACCCAGTCTCCCATGGTCACCTCATTCCTCTAAGGTAAGTGGAGGGAGAGATGACCCCCTACAACCACCCCTGGAGGTAATGGTGGTTGGGGGATATACAAAGAGTCAGGCAGAGCTGGTTGTAGTGGCTCCACCTGTACCACCACCTCTAGGGGCCTTTGCATAGGCACCTGGAGTGGTGCCAAGGGTGGGCAAGGTTACTGCTCCCTTGCCCCTACCCTGCTCTCTGGTTGCTGGGCAATGCCTGGCACCAGCTGGATGAAAATTTACCCACTGCCTACCCCTTGTTTAGTTATGGCAGAGGGAATGCAATGACTTCAGGGTCCTGCCTGAGGTCTAAAGGGTAGAAAGAATGTCTTAGACATTAGAACCAAACAGCTCATATCCTCTGAAAGGGGCATTGAGGATAGACTGTTGCACGTCATTCACAAACCCCACTACCCTGAGCCATGAGTACCTCCTGAGACAGATGCCAGAGGCAGCAGCCATGGCAGAAGTATGAGACATAATAGGCCATTCAAAGAACATGCTTCTCCATGTCAGCCCCAGCAATAAGAGTCTTAGGAAGATCTTTTTTGGGGCTGCCCTCTGGTAAGACTTGTGCATCTGCCTTGGCCTTTCTCCAGAGGGTGTTCTGGTACGTAATCATATGGGCTTGATTGTTAGCAACATGAAGGCCCAATGAAGAGGAAGTAAAGGTCATTTTGCCTAACACATCGAGCCTCCTGGACTCTTTATCAGGAGGGAAGGAGCTCAGGTGCTTAGGTGCCCTTAACATATCATGGGCAGCATTAATGACCACAGAGTCTGCCTCAGGCAGGGTGGCAAAAAAAGAGCTTTCCAGAAGGAGCCACGTACATTTTTTCTGCCTTTCTTGGTATGGCTGGAATAACATTTGGCCTATGCAAGGCAACAAAGATGGCATCCTCCAGAGCAGGGAGGAGAGGTGGCACCACAATAGGAGGAGAGTCAGGCAACTCCAGAAAGTGTATTCAATTTTTCTTGGTAGTGTCCTGCTCATCTAGATCAAAGCCCATGGCAGCATGTGACTGCTGCATCATGGTGAGGAAAGTTGGGTCTTCTGGTAGGAACCTTGGAGTGTGAACTTTCGAGTCCTTACTGCAGGTGGACACTGTAGAGCTGATACCCCTCTCATAGTGGCTCTCAGCATTATCCTCATCCTCTTGCTCCTCATCCAGCATTATTATGTCAGGATTACACTCATAATCATCTTTGAGTGGGTTGATGGGCAAAAAGGAATGCACCAGCAATGTCAGCAGCACCGTAGGAGGTGGCTGAGGCAAGGATCAAGGGGGCATTGGTAGGAGACCCCATTTATGGACCCCTGGAACAGGGGGAGTATGTAGCAGGCATCTAAGCACATCTATAAAAGAAGACAGAACTGCCTGAACATTGGCACCAGTGTTGTCGACAGGTATGCTGGGAGAAGTCAACAGGGCAGGCTAAGTCCCTGATGTTGATGGCAACATGCCAGCTGTACAAGGCCTGGCAGTGCCTGAGCCATGCCCTGACATTGGTGTCATGTCCATGGTTGGGGGGAGGGAGTGATGTCACCACTGTAGCGGTTGATAGTGTAGAGGAGGTCACACTTGCTGTGGGGAGGGATGACCTGGAATGCACCAGGGATGTTTACTCCTTCTCTTTGTCCTGGTGCTTATGTTTGTGGCTTCCTGTCCCTGGATTTAGAGGACCTGAACCTGAGAGACTGGGCCAGTGATGTGGCGGCACACTTCTGCTGGAGCTCATTCTAAATGAGGGCTGCCTGTTGTTTCGAAAGGTGTTTTTCTAGGGCCCCTTTTCTGTGTTGCCGGGTCACAGAAGTAAAACCCCTGCAGATCTGGCATGCTTTCTCGTTGTAGTCTGGGCCTAAGCAGCAGATGCAGATGTCATGGGAGTCACTGATTTATGTCTTCTTACCACAGTCGCAGTACCAGAATAATTTCAACAGTTCCTTCAATGACATAAAGGTCATCAAAAAGCACTATAAAAGTGATTACGTTCCTACAAAAGAAAAATAAAACTGTGGCTATTGCAGTGGCATTTCTGTCAGTGAACCAATGAGTATAGTCGACGGTGAAATGAACTGAGGAGAGGAGGAGCAGCTCATGTTTATGTAGCAGCCGACGTCTGACATTGCCATGGGCAGCCCCTGTTGGACTGCTTACAAAAGTTTCCATGTCATCCTAGCATCAAGTAGCTTATAATTCCACAGGTGTGGATGATGAAAGAGCAATCCTCAAAGAAGATCTTCGTATACCTCATAAGTGACACCCACCCCAATGCAAATGGAGATCTTTTTTCAGAAAGCTGGGGTCTCCCCTATCTTGGAGAGTGCCACCTGTGAGTTAAACACCCCTCTTAACAAGCAGGAGATACAACAGGCAATTAGGGAGCTGTGGGCAAAATAAGATCCCAGGGTCAGATGGCCTGCCTATTGACTTTTTTGTGAACTTAGCCCCACAGCCAGGAGACCCCTTGTATGACATGCTGTTTGAAAGCTTGCACACAAGTATCCTACACCTCTTCATGTGGTCTGCCATAATAACTTTATTTATTAAAAAGGGCAAAGATCCTAACCTATGTACCTCTTACCATCCCATCTCTTTGTTAACAGCTGACCTCAAGATAATGGCTAAGGTCATAGCCACCCATATAGAGAGTATTCTCCCCACCTGCATCCATCCAGATCAAGTGGGGTTTGTAAAAGGCCAACAGGGAAGAACAACATAGGACCTTGGACATTATTCATAACGGATCCAAAAAGTAGTCAGCTGTGGGATGGCAGTTCTTGCCCTGGATGCAGAAAAGCCTTTGATTGAGTGGAGTGGGGTTACATGTTCGAGGTGCTGAGAAGGTTTGGAATGGGATCCCAACTGACTAAGTGAATCCAGATATTATGCACCACATAAAGTGCCCAGATTCTGATTAACAGGTCATTGACCCCTACCTTTGAGCTTGGGTGTTGCAACAGGCTGGGGTGCCTACTTTTGCCTCTTTAATATGTATTTTCTCTTGAACCCCTGGTAGCTGTAATCAATAAAGTCATCAATATAGAAGGGTACAGGTGTTGTGGGGTCAAGCATATACAGATCCCTGTAAAATTCTTTTTATTTTTAATCATTTTTATTTTTCTGGAATGTCATGTTATTTCTTTTTATTCATTGAAAATGTAGTTTTATTTCTTGTTATCACATTTACATTCATAAAATACCTCAAAATGACCTTATATACACTAGAAATCACATTTATTGTTTACTACATTGTATTAAGCAACATTATGCTATGGTCTTGAAAGATTTTGTGAATCAGACAATTCCACAGCCGCTTCCTTGTGGACCACCTCTGTCATAACAATGGAGCCTAAACAACTGTTGCAAGCATTTATTTAGTTTTTGCCCCCAAAAAAGCACTTTTTGTAAACTTTTTTCATGCATTTGTTTTCATTTTATTTCTTTTTATACCTTGAATTTCTTGTTATTTCTTATATAAGAAAAACACAGGTCTCTAAGTATAAGCTAGCCCTATTCACAAATGACCTGCTCCTCTGCTGCTGGAATCTATCGAAAGGACTCTTGGCGGTGCATATCCTTATTAGAGAGTAAGGCTCCCTT
This sequence comes from Neoceratodus forsteri, assembly GCA_016271365.2. Lineage (NCBI taxonomy): Eukaryota > Metazoa > Chordata > Ceratodontiformes > Ceratodontidae > Neoceratodus > Neoceratodus forsteri. The sequence goes on along the minus strand of CM028134.1, from coordinate 308,026,297 downwards.
TCAGTACATAAAGTTAACTGGAAAAAAAGGGAAATCATGCCAACTGGTGACAGAGACAGAGAACACATTGCAGGATGCAGGACGAGAGGCCACCGGGCAGTCGGCGCTTTTCAAGCCGCCGCCCGAGACCACTGCCCCAGGCACTCTCAGCCAGCAAGGTACAGCAAAGCCGCAGCCTATCGGAGCACGAGTGCCTTCCTGAGGCGGACTCCAATTGGCTCGCCCTTCTACCCATTTCTTGTATTGAATTTTAGCAAAAAAGGAGCTGTTTTCTCGAATTTTTGAAATTGTAACTGCTTGAAATGGACTCCAGTTCATCAGCCACAGGACGAGCGGCCACCGGGCGGTCGGCGCTTCTCTAGCCACCACCCGAGACCACTGCCCCAGGTGCTCTCAGCCAGCAAGGGACTCTAGTTCATCAGCCGCAGGACAAGCGGTCACCGGGCGGTCGGTGCTTCTCTAGCCGCCACCCAAGACCACTGCCCTGGGTGCTGTCGGCCAGCAAGGGACTCCAGTTCGTCAGCCACAGGACAAGAGGCTACCGGGCGGTCGGCGCTTTTCAAGCAGCCGTCTGAGACCACTGCCCCAGGCACTCTTGGCCAGCAAGGTACGGCAAAGCTGCAGCCTATCGGAGCACGAGTGCCTTCCTGAGGCGGACTCCGATTGGCTCGCCCTTCTACCCATTTCTTGTATTGAATTTTAGCAAAAAAGGAGCTGTTTTCTCAATTTTTTGAAATTGTAACTGCTTGAAATGTATGTAGGATGTTTATTTGTGTAAAATAACTGTTGCCAGAATTGTAGGGGAAGGGTACAAGTTAAAGCAATTACAGCCCCTCCTTGAAGCATTGCAGACATCAGCCAGACATAGGGGTGCCTAGGAAAAATCACTCCTATTGTCTTGTAAATTCAGCTCTGCTTCTCCTCTGGTCTGCCTGGCCTCAGCTGACTGGGACTACTACTAATAGTCCCCTCTTCTGTCTCCCTTAGGTACTCCAGTTCGTCAGCCACAGGACGAGCGGCCACCGGGCGGTTGGCGCTTCTCTAGCCGCCACCCGAGACCACTGCCCTGGGTACTCTCGGCCAGCAAGGTACGGCAAAGCCGCAAATTTTTGCCCACCTGCCCATCCCCCTCCCTGAGTGTTATGTTATAGCCCCACTAGCCACGCCCTCAATTTTCCATTGGTCCTTTCCTCTCTGCACAGGAATCTCCACAGTCACTAGTGAAGAAACATCAAATCTCTTGAAACCTACTTATTCTCCATCATCTTCCTTAGTCTCTTCCTCCCAGGAAAGATTCTGCATTAAATTAACGTTGTTTTGACACGGGTTACTGCCTGGGCTACACTAAACTTCCTGTACTGAACACTGACTCCCAAAAAATTTCACAGCAGTACCAACATTCAGAATAAACTTGGGAATCCAAAGACACTGGTTAGCAGTTCCCCTGGTAGTATAATTCACTATTGTGCAAAAACAAACATGGGAGGTATCGGCTGGCTTTGCTTACTAGCCCACCTTTCCCTGCTATCTAATATGAATGGGCCTCTAAATAGATCTGATTCCAGTATAGAGACATGCCCCACGCTAACAATATACCAACATAATAAGAATATGTACATATCATGCTACCCCTGCTTGCCTCTGATTCACTCAAGTTATGTTGAATCTACTGGAAGTGGGACAGCAATCTGCTCGGCTATGCATGGCCCCAAACTTCAGCCACCTAAACACTGCATAGTCTGGTGTTACTCTGCCTGGACCCTAAGCTATGCATTGACAGGGCAACACAAGAGGATGAGTCAGTCTCTGGATACAAACAACAGAGCCTGCAATAAATGCTAAAAGACCTGTGCTTTTAAAAATCTCCTTGCCAACCTGAGAAGAATTCTGCTCCTCTTACTATTATGCGCAGGAGACATTGAACTTAATCCTGGCCCCACAAAGTTGATTTCATCACCGTCTGACATTGCTACTCTAAAAGGAATCAGTTTCATGCATGCCAATGTCTGCAGCCTTCTGAAGAAGCTGGATTCCATCCAGGCCTGGATTATTCATACTGCCCCAGACATTCTTGTGATCTCGGAATCTTGGCTTCGGGCATCCACACCAGACAGTGAGGTCAACATCCCCGACTACCTCCTCTTCAGAGCAGACAGAAAGACTGGGGGAAGTAGCCATTTATGTTAAAAATAAATTCACAGCATCTATATTAGATGTTGTTTCTATTGCTGGGGGATTTGAATGCCTGACTCTTAGGGTTGAACTATCCCAATCTGTGGCATTACGAATAATAGGCTGCTATAGACCACCAGCAGCAGGACCACAGCTCCTGACTCATCTATCATCACAAATGGATGAGACACCCCTGGAAACAATTGTGCTAGGTGACCTTAACTACTACTGGTTATCTAACGGATCACTACCCCTAAAACAATTTTGTGACTCCCATGGGTTCTTCCAACTTATAACTGAACCAACTCACATTAACAATAAAAACCCAGTGAGAAGCACCCTCCTGGATGTCCTCCTTGTCAATAAACCACACTACTTTTCTCATACCGGTATCCTTCCAGCGGATGTTAGTGACCATTGCCTTATAGCTGGCATAAGAACCATCACTAAACCACTAACTACATCAAAGTTCTCTACCAGAAGATCTAGACGGAACTTTGACCCTCTGGCCTACTTCAACGATCTAAAAAACTCTCTGCTCTGGCAGAGTTTCTACCTGGCTAAATCAGTAAATGATGCCTATGATCTTCTCCACAAAATCATAGCCAGTGCCCTAAACAAACATGCTCCTTTGACCAAAATCCGAATAAAAACCAGAACCTGCCGTTGGTTCTCACTGGACCTGAAGAAAGCTTTACTCAAAAGAGACCAACTATGGAAAAAGGCCCGGAAATCGCATGCCGACGCAGACTGGTGTCTCTTTAGGACAGCTAGGAATGCCTGCACGAAACTCGTCAGAGAGGCCAAGGCCAATTTTTATCAAAATGAATTGCTCTTCACATCCAACAGCCCTACCAAATTTTGGTCTACCATAAAGGAACTGTCTGGACATTCACCAGGTACTGTACTACCTTCCAAAATTACCATTGACTATGTAACTATCACTAACAAATCTGACATTCTTCAAGCCTTCAACAACCACTTTGCCACCGAAGGCATGGCATTCGATAATGCACCAGTAAGCAGTCTTCATCCACAGCTCAAAGCTCAGCCACCTGAACCAAGTAACAAAGATATGATCTTCTCCTTTTCCCCAACTACCATTAAAGAAGTTGAAGACCTACTGCTACAGCTAGATATTAGAAAAAGCACAGGAGCCGACTCTTTTGACCCATACTTTCTGAAAATTGTATACCATATACTTGCCACACCTATATCACACCTATTCAACTTGTCTCTAGCCCAAGGCTTTCTCCCCGCAGAATGGAAAACTGCTCATGTCATCCCACTATTTAAAGCAGGAGACCCAAGTGACCTAAACAATTATAGGCCAATCTCACTTTTACCAATACTTTCAAAAATGATGGAAAAAAATTGTGGATATACAGTTGAGATCATTCCTAGACGACTCCTCATTGCTTAATCCTATGCAGTCCGGCTTTAGAGCAAAGCATAGCACTATTACGGCATTGGCCAAAGTCACTAATGACTGGCAACGTGACCTTGACGATAAAAAATTTGTTTGTGTGTTGTTTCTAGGTCTCAGCAAGGCCTTTGATACCGTCGACCACTGCCTGCTTCTCTCCACCCTAAAATCCATAGGCATGGACTCAATCTCATTGGATTGGTTCCAGGACTACCTCTCTGACAGGCAGCAACAAATCAAGGCCGAAGGAGAGCTCTCCCTCAAACCAATAAAGAGAGTCCCACAGGGATCCATACTGGGCCCTCTACTGTTCACCATCTACATCAACAACTTGGATTTGGGAATCAAGGAAGCCAGTATACACCTGTTTGCTGATGATACGGTGCTCTGTCTAAGCCGTGATTCTCCTGGAGCCGCATGCTCAGAATTACAAAATGAATTCAATACACTGCAGAACCAGCTTCTCCATAAAAAGCTACTACTAAATGCAAAAAAAAAACAAGGCCATACTCTTTTTACCGTATAGCACTGGGGCCTACACTGCTGCTCCTGGTACATTTCCTCCCATAACCACCTTACTAGGCGAAAAGCTTGAATTTGTACCTAAATTCAAATATCTGGGCATATGGCTTGACAACAAACTCTCCTTTTTGGAGCACACAGAAGTTCTGATGAAAAAACTTAGGCAGAGGCTTGGCCACTTTTTCAGAATTAAACACCTCCTGACTACAGACGCAAAAAGACAGCTTGTTCAATCCACATTCCTCTCATTAATTGACTATGCTGACATTATCTATAGCCAATGCTCCAACTCACACCTTGCAAAACTGGATGTCCTGTACCATAGAGCTTTAAGATTCATAACCGATCTCCCGTCCTCCACACATCATTGCTCTTTATATGCAGCAGTAGGGTGGCCTTCCCTTCAATACAGACGGTGTAGAAATGTAGCCCTCTGGACACTTCGAGCCCTCACCAACAAGCTCCCAGATTACATTGTTGCCTGCCTCCCCTTAAATCCAATGAGTAACTATGACCTACGAAGCCATTCACTAATTTCTCTGAAAATCCCCAGGATCAGTAACCATTTTGGTAGGGCTGCCATAAGCCATGCTCTGCCCACACTCTGGAATAAGATACAAAGATCATTGAGACTTAGTTCTCCTGTCAGTATTGCCCTTTTTAGGACTATTTATGACAAAACATTCGCCGAAATCTGTAAGTGTTTCCATAGTCACTAGCAGTCCTGCGGATGGTTCCCTCTCTGGTTTTACCACATTCAGCTACGAACCTAGTTCTATCCTTCCCTATTTAACTAGTCACTAATCAGCTGCCATACTGGCCCTCAGAACCCTTGGCACCTCTTTCTCCCTTTCTACTCTCCTGCCGCCACTGAAGCAGGAGATACAGTCTTCACTGTGGGTCCTTCTGTAACCTAGGACCCTCACCCAAGCACATAAACAGTTGCTGAGGGCTGAAATGAAAATAATTGTACCCTTCTACACAGGCATTAATAAACATGATACCTCAACTTACATGTATATGAAGGTTGTAAATACTGCAATAATGTTATGTAATGCATGTAGGTTCTTTGTGAACAATTGGAAAGTATATATCGCACCTACCATGTTGCTGTAAGTTTGTTTGTATCCTTTTTCTCATTTTGTATACTGCACCTTAATATGTGTACGTATATTTGTTCTTGACAACAGCAGGTCCACCTTGTAAATCAGCTTGCTCAATGGTGATTGCCTGGATAAATAAAGATTTGATTGATTGATTGATTGATAATCTGATGAGCCTTGTAATGGTTAACTAATGGAGCTGGTCATGCCAGAAAAATTGAGTTAGTTGGTCACCAAGCACTACAACTCCTTAATAGGCAAAATAGTTGATGACTGTGAAAGGCAGAGGGCCTTGTCACTATTCCTACTAGGGAAAATCAGTACTGTCAAAATGTCCATCCTCCCCAGGTGTCCCTATTTTTACCAGTCACTTCTAGTCCATGTCACACTTAAAGAGAACAGTAAATGATTTCTAACTGGCTGCTGTTTATGAAGTTCTTATTTTCAGAAATTATATTAACTCACCTAAATTATTCACATTTAACTATACCTGAACAAAAAGTGATATACAAAACTGTATTTAGCATTGTTTTGTTTTTATGGGCAGCATTTTATTGCAGTTCTCTTAACAGAACCTGTAATAAGGAGTTTTAACTGTGTCATGGTTTGCACACAGAACTTTGGGCAAGGTTCTGATCAGTCAAGAGCTAATAATTAGCATTCTTTGTAGGGTTGCGTGAGTAATGAATAGTATATACCAAATACCACAAATATTGCACTATTCATTATTCAGACACAAATAACAAATAGTGGCACTATTCATGATATTAGTATTCAGGGAATACAAAAACAGTCAGCAGCTCGTCTCTCAGGGTTAAACCCTATTCACAGGGATATATCCTAATCAGGCTGAACCCAGCCATCATTCAGTTGGCTACCAGGTTTTTCTCCAACATTTTTTTCTTCCCATCTTTCCTTGTGGGGGCTTAGACTCTGTCACTCTCATGTAGCCACAGCTTCCCCAGTGACAGAAGCAAGCTCCTTGGTCCAGCCAGAGGGGTCACTTTGTTGGTGGAACCTGCCAACAGCCCTCCCCGACCAAGATGTGAGGCTGAGTGGTAACTGTTTTGGCCATGGCTGGCCTCCCAATGTAACTTCCCAGACTCACTTCAGAAACCAGGTCATCCGCATGGCAGTGCAATGCTCTCCTACTGGGCCATTGGGGTGGCCTCAAAGCTTAATATTTAGGGTCAATGAACCTAAAAAATTGGAGATATTCTATTCTCCAACTTTAAAGTTATAGGAGCTTAAAATTCTGTAGTTATATGATTGTGAAATGTAATTTTAACATTTCTGAACATTTCGAGGCTTACTGAACAATAGGCAGTCATCATACCAAATTTGGACAAATACCTTTTAAATTAAATGCAAGTAACTGAAATCACAATTTTGGCAAAATTTCACAAGATTTTCACAGAAATTTCACGACATTTTGCAGAAGCAAAATAGTAATTTCACCAGAATTGTTGGCTGAAGATAAATGTAATCCAGTCCTAGACCCAGCCCTGCCTGGGTGCACATCAAGGAGGGGAAACTTGGGTGTGATATCAGAGGAGGTAATTGGTCCCAACCCCAAAGACCTGCAGAGTTCCTGAAATAAATAACCCATTCACCAAGAACACAGTGAAAATATGGCTGGCAGCCCACAAGTTTCTTTCCCTTGCCCCCAGGGTCTCGACACATTTTGATTTTATAGAGTCCCTAAAAAACAAATCCAGATATTCATCCCAGACTCAGTAAGGCCTGCTGTGGTGGCAGAAAAAGGGATTACATCACCTAAGCTAAATATATGTTGGAGGCAGGTTGTATACCTTTGCTGAGAATTGGAGTCCTGGAGACCTATTCACCTATCTCCAAGTTTACCCCAAGGTTGAGAAGGTCCTTGGGGTATCGGGGGGGATGTAGACTATTTTGCCCATAGAAGAAGCATTGTTCAGACCACAGCCTTATGCTAAGCCCCTATCTGTGTTTTATAAAATGCTTCAGGGAGGGGTGGCTCCTCCAAATGCTGACCTGCTTGCAAAATGGCAGCATGATTTCTACACACCAGTGACCCCCTCAAGACATGTTCTTTAGCAGTGTAACACTTGATTCACCATACAAGAAGCAATAAACTCTGGCAGATCCAGCTGAATGTAATGTACAGAGCTTATATGTGCCTCTAAAGCTACATAAAGTGTACCCTGAAAAACTACCAAAATGCCCTAAATGTGAGATGGAGGAGGGTACCATCCTGCACATAGTCCTCACATGCCCAAAAGTACTCCTGTTCAGGTTCAGTGTGCACAGTATCATGTCTCAGGTACAACAGATAGTGTCCCCCAAATCAGTGTCAGTCATTGTCTTAAGTAGTACGGGAGTGCAGTAACAAAGGTTCAACATCTTCAGCTTCTTCAATTTCCCAGTGGTATCTCTGCATGCCTCGCGTACATTTTCCCAACAACACTCCCATTCCTCCTGTGTTAGTTGAAAACCAAGTTGGGCTTTCTCATCTAAGATGGATCTTCTCTGTTCCGGGTGCATACTCTTCAAGAAGACCTTCAGATTCTGAGCCTACCCTCAAAGGGTGTCCAAGGCATCCCCCCGCTGAGCTGGGACATCTTCCCAGGTACCTCTTGTGGGCAGCTGACACTGAGTTCCTACATAAGAGGCCTTTAGGAGATGCATTTGCATATACCTCCACAGGTGCATCTTGGGGAGTGCAGGCCCATAAAGTCCTTGAATAATTTAGTGGTCAGAGAAAAAAGTTCTCCCACCCTCTCTACGCCCATCCTTCCCATTCTGGCCAGAATACTGTCTTGTCCCAATTTGCAGCCTAGAACTGTGCCAGATCAGTCTCAAGTACAGGGGGATAGCTAATGGTGTCTTAATTACTTTCTTAACTTCCTTCCATATGTACAACATATATGACTGGACTGTGGTGCCCTGAAGCACCCATGTGGGTCTCACTGTACCAGTTCTGGTTTCATGCCTCTCCCAGATTCCTCTCCAAGCCCAACCAGTGGGACACCTGCTAACCCTGTCTGCATGTAACCATGTCCAAATATACCAAAGTCCCACCACCAGGTAGTACCCCCTGATCCATGGAGCCAGGAATCTCACTTTGGACCTTGGAGCCACCATTCTCAGCACTGACAACCTTGCCCTCACCCCTTCCCACAAGAAACCCTGGACCCTTTCCATAAGCTACTTCTCTGTCAGGTCTGCCATGTGTAAAGGATATATCTCAGTAAATATAGGATTTTTAGGAATACCCATTATTTGCATTTCTTGTACCTTGCCCCAAATGGTTAGCTGAAGGTGTGGCCACCTTGTCAAATCCTCCTTGAGGCTCTTGAGCATCGGGTCAAAGTTTTTAGCTGGCCATTGCCTCCAGGAGGGAAATATAAGACTACCCATGTATTTGACCTAATTGTCTGCCCATTCTAGATTTGAGCCCTACTGACTCATTTCCCTGCATTTGGTGTTCATAGGCATGACCTCTATTTTTTCCAGTTATTTCTGAGTCCTGATATGCTGACACAGTTACTCAGCAGGTAGAACTGTAGTTATCGAGGCTGCTGGATTTCTTACTGTGATAAGAATATCATCAGCAAACAACATGGGCTTGTATGAGCCCCCCATCTCTATGCCCTGGATATCTGGTGATGCTCACAGCTTCTGGGTTAGGGGTTCTATCACCAGAAAAATAGCCTGAGTGAAAGGAGGCACCCTGCCATGTTCCACTGCCCAGCTCAAAACTCTTGGATAGCATCCCATTGCTCAGTACTGTAGCCTTTCAGGCAGCATAAATATGGCCTATACTCACTTAATAAATCCTTCCAGCAGATCAAATGTGTGTACAGAATTTGTGAGTTAAGGCTACTTGACTGAATCAAAGGCCTTCTCTATGTCCAGTGCTACAGCTGCTAAAGAGTCTGGTGAGGATTCTGAGAACCACATCAAATTGACCAGTCTTCTGAATTCGAATGTTATATGCTCCATCTCTGCCTGCTACAACCTGACTTGGTCTCGGTTGACTAACAGTGGCAGCACCTTATTTAGCTGAATTGCCAAAACCTTGGCCAAGATTTTGTAGCCCATATTTAACAGTGAGATGTGGTGATAGCTGGTGCAGTGTCGGGGGTCCTTCCCCTTTTTAGCCAAAACTGTGATAGTGGCATCATTCATGGTTAGGAATAGGATTCCTGCTTTCTAAGCACCCTGCAGTGTTTCCACCAGTGACGGTCCTATCAGGTCCCCCACCACCTTAAATACTCCATTGGGAAGCCATCAGTTTCCGGCGCCATCCCACTGGCATCTTAGCAATTGTCTCTGGAATCTCCTGTGGGGTAATAGGTCCTTCCAGAACCCTCCTATGCTGTTCCTCAAGCTTCATTAAGCTACGGTAACTGAGTGCAAGAATTATTTGATGGCAGTTGCCTGGGCTTCCCAATCTGCACCCATCACCATCCTACTGCTCCCTCACCCCGGGATCTTTCCCTCTACAGGAAGGAGGGTGCTGAGTTACCTTCCTTTTATGTTGGCTCTTGCTTGCGCAGCCAACATCTTGTGGTAGTAGCAGATTTGGAGGCACGTTATTGTTATTAGGTACTTGGTGGGCACGTGATCAGAAGGTGCGTCTTCATTCCCCAATCAGCCATCAGCAGGTGCTGACCTCACACATCCCTAATGTGGCCACAAGAACAAAGAAAAGGTCTGCTGAAATGAGAGCAAAGCTGTCATGCAGTGTGACCACAACACGCCTCCTCCCGACGTGCAGGCAAACCATCTGTCACAATGCTGATGGGGAGCCCACCCCCGCCGACATCACAAAGCGGCCCCCAACAATCTTTCTTTTGCCGACGGGATCCCAATCCCCATCCCAGTCTATTTTGTAGATGGGAGCCAACTCACCATTGGCATAATGTCCCCCACTTTCATTACCTGTTGAGGGGGCCCCCCCCCTCGGCTTGTGTTCCCCAGTATGTGCCGGACAGGGGTGCCCAATCCCCATCGGCCCACAATTCCCGCCCCAAAACTCCTTAGGTGGCACACTGGAAGCCCACCCAGCATACCAAATACACCAAAAAAAAGTCCCACGTATGTTGTTGTTTTTTTTTTAAACCTGTAAAAAAGAAACCAGTCCCTCGCAGTCTCCCTGCTGCCCCTCCCACAATATGCTCCCACCCTCTGCGCACCCTGCCTCCCCACACCCCCCTCAGCCCATACTTACCTCCAGAGTCTGGCGCGATGATCTTCGGTGGACCGGGAACTCATCTGCACTCTTCAAAGCTGACCGCCAACTGAGGAAATGCCAGTAAGCTGTATAATGGCATAAATAGGGTTTTTTCAAATTTGTTGCATATCTCAGCCATTTTTGGGAATTTTGGCCCCAAATTTTCAACATGGGGTTATTGGGACCCCTCTTCATGAATTCAAGCACTGACGTGGTGCTATTCAGTCCCAAAAGGTGATTTCGCAGTCACTGTGCAAAATCACCTTTTGAGACCGATTAAAAACTACAGTGCCACTGTTCATGAAGGGGGCTTTCAACAAGCCCATGTTGCACATTTGGTGGGAAAAATCCAAAAAGTGGCTGTTTTACGAGTGTGCATTGCACAGTTTCCACACACGTGAGTAACTTCGTGAATTTGTAATATTTTCACTCCAGATTTTCAAAATTAGCATTTTCCACATCTCCTTATGAACAGTACTGCTGTCATTTTACATATCCTGACCAAAATGTGTTTTTCTCATGTTCAGGCAGAGAATAGCACAGTCACTGTGCAAAATCAGTTTTCAGGACAGTTTGAGGACATGACGGTGACACTGTTCATGAGCAGAGGTCCTAAAATGCCTATGTTGAAAATTTGGTGCCAAAACTCCATAAAATGACTGTGTTACAAGCATGCGTTTTGCAGTTTCCACGCACCCTTGTAACTTCGCAAATTTGCAATATTTTCATGCTAAATTTTCAGCACTGGCATTTTTTCACACCTCCTTATGAACAGTACTGCTGTCATTTTTCACATCCTGCCCAAAATGTGTTTCCGCACATGTGGCGCATAATGGCATGGTCACTGTGGGAAATCAACTTTTGGAACACATTAACAAAATCATAGCACCACTGTTCATGAGGGGAGGTCCCAAAATGCCTATGTTGAAAATGTGGCTAACAAACTCTCAAAAATAATTGGGTTATGGACATTGTTGCACAGTTTCTATGCTTGCTCATGACTTCACCAATTTTTCATATTTTCACTCCAGATTTTCAATGTTGCCATTTTTTCCCTCCTCCTCATGAACAATACAGTTGTCATTTTCCACATCCTGCCCAAAATGTGTTTTCATCCCTGTGTCACCAAATGGCATAGCCCCTGTGCAAAACCACCTTTCAGCTAACAAACTGATTGTGCTGCTTTTCATGAGGTGGGCTCACAAACAGCCCATGTTGAAAATCTGGAGTGAAAATACCAACACACGCCTACAATGTTAGGGTTTCCAGCTGTGGCACCCTGCCCTGTACAGACTGACAGGCATCAGGGGTGTGACTTGCAATCATCGGCTGTAATGCTCACGCCATTCCACCCCCAACCCCGCCCTGCAGCCACTAACAGGCATTGTGGTGTGCCTTGCACTGTTCGGCCACAAAGGTCACCCCATTCTCCTATGCTGCACCCACCTCAGTGTATTTCCTTATGGAATGGGGTAAGTATAATGCACAAAGACCCCCAAAGCACACCATGACACTTGTCAGTATCTACAGGGTAGGGTGAGGTACAGTGGCATGAGCATTATAGCTGATGACCCAAACGCACACCCCAATGCCTGTCACTCTCTACAGGGTGAGGGTGGGGTTGGCGTCATTTCAATACTTCACTGTCATTCCTATTAAGTGTCTCTATCTCCAGCACTACCAATGCCAATGCCAGTGAGACAACATTCGGCATTGACAAATGCTTGTTTCATAGTAACATCTTTATTGAATAATTTACAATACAAGAACAAACTCAGAAAAAAACGTGGAAGACAGATATATCATCTTCAGCTCAACAGAGAAAAAAAGAAGAACTCAACTACAAATTACAGAAGATATGTAAAACTACATCTATAATTAATTGTTGCACATAGCTTTCATATCCTATGTGTTACAAAATGTATTAGACTTTAATTTCATACACAGGGGGGTGCCTAGAAATATAATTAGCTAGCCTACAGTTCAATATTTACTGCATATGAGCTTATAACAGGAAAGGGAGGAGATTCAGGCTGAGATGAACCTTAAGTCCACTGGGCAAATATTAGCGAGACTATGGGACAAATGACTGATCAGACTCCAAATTAAATAAAACCCACTTTTGCCAAATTGACTGGAAAATTTCCATTCGATCCAAATATCTAAAGGAGCATCTTTCATAGCAGTAAATGGAGTCAACTAAATGCTCCCATCTTGAACAGGACAGTATGTGAGGAGTTAACCAAAGTCTAGTAATGATTTTCTTCTTACACAGTATAAGAATCAGTAATGACTGTAACTGTCATTCGTCCAAATGTACATCTGGAAAAGGAATATGTAGCAGCACTAGGTATGAGGGTAACAGAGCTGAGTTCCCTTCCTTATGCCTCTTTTCCCCTCACCCCCCAGCTCTTGCATCATCCTGCCAATCTCTTGTCCCCTTTCCTTTTTCCTTGCTGCAGCACACACTATTGCCCTCACCTGAAAGAGGGCTTTGAGCTCTTCCCATAACCATGAGGTAGCAACTTCTCCCATGGCATTATTCTTCAGTTACTCCTTTACCTCCTGCCTGAGCCACATTCTGAAATTGAAGTCTCCCAACAAGGACTACACTACCAATACTTGTCATCCTTGCCTTGCCCCCCCACTGGAACACAAATGAGATCAGAAAGTTGTCTGAAATTAGCAGATGCCAAATACTGATATTCAAATCATCCTGACCAGATTCTCAGATGCTAAGCTTAGATCTAGCCTGCTGTAGGTTAAATAGGTCTGGGAATATTAAATGTAATCCTTCACAGTGGAGTGCCCTAGATGCCACATATCCCTGAAGCAAAGCTCTTCCGTCATGATGATCAGTACCTTTCTCACCCCACTCCTGTCACATAATACATCTTGTGTAATGTTCCCATCTCCACTATTGATACCACCTTCTCCCCTTGGTCCACGGTAACTTAGGACAGACTGTGAGAAATGAGGGACCATATTCATATGGACCATACACTGACCCTAGCAGCACTGATGTGTCGTCCAGCTGCCCTTTGACTAACACACACTTTTATCTTTGTCCTTTTTGTCACCTCAGGAACACAATTTAATGCTTTCCCACAGATGATAGCTACTCCAGACTTCTTGGACAAAAAGAGGCTTCAAACAGCTAGCCTCCCATTTATGCCCCAGTTTTCTGCCTCTCTCTTTATCAAATACATTCCTTGCAACAAAAAATCTTCCCTCCCAGCTTTCTCAGATGTGTCACCACTCTTTCTCATTACAGGCTGTTTAAGCCCTGGACACTACATGACACAGCCTTATATTGGGTTTGATTTAAATCACCTCTCCCCCCTCACCCTCTGCCATGTTGTTTCTTATACACCAATGTGGTAGCCAAATGAGCTACTGTACTAACAACAATAACACTAAAACTGTGCAACACCAAACCTTGCATGTGTGCTTCACGTACTGAGCTGCATGATGCAATCCACGTTATGTCTCTTGCAGGTAGTTGTGCACAGATGCTGCATGGCCCCTGACTGAGGAGCACCCTCATTGAACCCCCACCCCACCCCACAGCCGTCAAGCAAGTGCTCACTAACCCTTCCACTATGCATCATTACCCTCATTTGTCATATTTTTATCCTGCACAGCATTGAGGAGAATTTTCCTCAGGGCTAAACTGCTCCAAATCCACCCCAACAATTTTTCTTCATGTTCCCATTTAAGTCAGTGGAAAATTGCACTCAGAAGTTGGGCTAGGGTGCTAGTGAGGTAGCCAACCACACTGATCCAAATAAAGAAAAACAGCTCTCCAAGAGATGATGCTTGATGCAGAATTAATCCAGTATAGGGAGAAGAGCAAACATGGAAGGCACGCTGATTCACAGACCCAGTGCTTTGACCGTTAATTCTTCCTCAGAGGGTGTGTCCATACGGTACAACAGACCTCACATTTAAATAAGCAATTTTAAAGTGACAGTAAAAAATACTCAGCATTGAGAGTGCGACTAACACATCAACATTAAATAAACAATAGGTCTGGATCATAAAGTTAAACCATTATTTAAAACCTGGTTTAATATGAAAATTACTTGAGTTTAGCAATTGAAAATACAGGAAGACAGAGCAAATATTCACCAACAAGATAAATATATGTTTTAAATTTCTAACCAGTCACTAGAAGCTAACCATCTCTAAGAGCAAGCTGCTGAGTACAATTGCACACATTTCCAAAGTTTTGGGGCAGTAGTAGAACCAATATCTAGCAAATTCTGCCTGAAAATTAAGTTAGCAATAGGCTGATAAGGAAAAAAAGGGGGGGGGAGTAAAAAGGGGAATATGGTAAAGTAACGGAATGGGTAGGAGGAAACTGAGTCATTTGTTATTTTATATTAAACAGGGCAAATAATTGAAACCAGAGATAATCAAAAGCATGTGAGACTGTAGGCACTTTTACACACGCTGACTTGTGCTGCTCTGTTTGTCACAGTCCTGGAACGCCCTCCTGCTGTGCTCCCGTGCCACTTGTACACGGCAGTGGTGTTTCGGTTGTTTGTCTCTTCCGGTGTTTCAGCCATGTTTCCGGCCATCCAGTGTCTGGTGACATCGCAGCAAATTAATAGAACTCTGGTCAGCATTCGGCCTTGATAACAAAAAAAAATTAAGTTCTATGCAGAATTCATTTAGGGCCAATTTTCCTAACAAATTCCATTGAAAACAGTAAAACATTTGTCCAGTTAAGTGGAGAAAGGTAGCTCACAAACCTCTAAGTTATTAAAATGTATTAAGGAACACAAATCAACAGGGACGATTTTTTAAAGCAATCCTCCCTAAACGAATTCTGCATTGAAGTCATAATTTTTTTAATGTCAGCAAATATGGGCATTTTGCTTTGCAGATCTAGCCATTCACTGAAATGAACGGAAAGCTGCTTTTAAGTGTGGTTCATAGCTCAGTGCTTATGTAACATATAGTGGAATGATGTAGATGGTTGTCGGATACAGAGGCCAGCATAGAATGATTTGTGCTTAGATACTTGGATGCTTGAATTGAGTCGTTTGATAATATTTGATGGTTTGGGCCTTTCTCTGTATCCCACCTGTAGGAAGGAGGCTTGGATTAGCATTATGGAGCCCCCCGGTGGGATAAGAGTGCCGCAGAAGGAGGAGGTGTCAGGGAGGATGGTGGGTGACTGCGAGTTGCTCTAAGCAGAGCGGATGTCAGTAGGACAATTTAAATAGGCTGTGGGGGAGGAGCTTTTCCCCCACATAATAGCAGGCAAGCCTTTTGATTATGTGTGGTTCATAGCTCGGTGCTTATGTAACATATAGTGGAATGTTGTAGATGGTTGTTGGATACAGAGACCAGCATAGAATGATTTGTGCTTAGGTACTTGGATGCTTGAATTGAGTTGTTTGATAATATTTGATGGTTTTGGCCTTTCTCTGTATCCCACCTGTAGGGTGGAGGCTTGGATTAGCATTATGGAGCCCCAAAAAGAATAAATATCAACGATTGATCTGTAACTGAACACTGAAGTCGTGTATAACACTTTAATGATAAGAATAGATGATCACCTCCTCCAACTTCGAGAGTGTGACCAGTAGCACTCAGGAGATGAAAAAACCCTTGGGGAAACCTCTGAGGACCCATGGCTACTGACCTGCCCATCCTTCTGGGCATACTAAAGGAGAGAGATCTAATTATACTAAATTAATCATCTAAATCTGAATTCAAATTAGTAGAGTTCCATCCAGATAAACGAAGTTTCAGAAGCTGAATTGTAGATATCCAGTGAATGATATCCTTCCAACAAAACTGAGTCTGAAAATCCATGTATAATTCTGAATGATGGAGAGTAGATGTATTAGGAATGTCTTCCGTACTTCAGTTGATCGAGGCATAATCCAAGTATTTGAATGATGTTTGGGTGAAGTTAATGAGTGCCAAATCAATACAGGAAACTAGATGATAATTGCATCCAAGCTTGATATCTACGAGGCAAAACAAATTAGAAGTACACACTTCCAAGTTTTTATTAGGGCTTATAAAGTACGAATGAGAGAAGGCTTGAGGCCAGGCTATCGAGTGACAAACTCAGTTCTGATAAGCAATATAATCTTATAGGAATTGAAATGAAGCAACGGCTGTAGAGGTAAGCTGGAAATGTCATGCTATGAGAATCGGAGACCCTGGTGCAATTTATGAAGCATCCGAGTAGTAGAATGAGATGAGCCCAATGGAAGAAAAGCCATTGAACTGAATCCAAGGGAGAAGTGGTATGAGCAGAATGACATCAACGTAGGCAAAGGAGAAGGAACAGGACGGGCAACCAGCCCCTGAAGAAAAAACGCCAAGACAGTTGGCAGGATAAGAGAGAGGCAGCTGATTCCAGTAGGAGAAACCCAGCCAGACCCAGGGATGACCACTGGCCGAATCAAGCGATGTAGTCCGTTATGATGTGCAGAAATCCATCAGCTGGAAAGTAAGTAATCACCTGGAAGAAACTTGATATGGGGTTATGGCCACTGCACAAGGGAAAACATGGAGAACTGAAGGCACACAAATTCGAGGCATGAAGCAGATGAGACTCAAAGTGTCTGAGATGTAGATGACTGAAGCGGAGTCAATGAAGTAGCAGTGCGAGGTCTAAGTAGGTAGAGCACAAGCAGGTGAATGAAAGTCCGTAGGAGACATTAACAAGTCCTGGAAAGAAGCAGCAGGAATTTCCACGGCTGAGGCAACAGGGCAACACATCCAAGACAGCAACTCCAGAAGCTGCTGAATGAGCACCGAGGCAGTCTGAAGACGGTGAAAAATGAGGACCATCCAAGGGGTCAGAGAAGCAGGAGTCACCAGGCATGTAGGAGAGCACAGAGAGATGGTATCTAATGTCCCGAAGGTGAAGCATCAGGGAGTTTATGGCCGAAACAGCAGAAACAGGTAGGCAGAAGTATAATGGAATCCCCAGGTCTGAGCTGGGCGAGGAGAAGGAGAACAGAAGTAGGTGAACCTCCCAGCCCAAGGGCTAAGCAGTCGAAGCAAATGAGTAGGTAGGTAGACCTCCCAGCCGATGGACTAAGGTGCAGGTCTTATAAGAAGGTCGTAAGCTGAGAATCTGTAGGCTTGAGCTGAGTGAGCAGGCAAGAGGAGAAGTAGGTAAACCTCCCAGCCCAATGGGTGAAGGCAGGTCAGAGAAACAGGCGAGTACTATGTAGTAGGATAGAAACAAGGACTCCTGCAGCTCATGGCACAGGTCTGATAGAGGCAGCAAGTATCCTGGAATCGACAATAGGAATGATAGCACGATGCTTAGCCAATTCTGAGCAGCGTAGAAACATTCTGAGGCATGTATAAGAGCAGGAGATGAGTGCTGTTGACTGTCTTATCCCTTTGATGGAGGATGGTAAAATATACAGGAGAAGGACTGGCGAGTCCTATATCGATGTGCCTAAGGATGGATGGTTGCAATGAAAGAGGTTCAAGTCGAAGACAGCAATGTGTAATAGGATCCAATGAGCCATGAAATGCCAGAGTAGAATTAGGTCGAGGTTATTGATATAGAAGTCTTCCAGATAGGGCTCAGCTAAGTGTCAAGGCAGGAGTGAAGTAATAGTAATCCATTAACTGATGCGGCAAGGCAGAGCATCCTAAAGGAATTGATATCAATGCCGCTAGTCCAGATGTAAATGAGGATCAATGGCGAGTGTCCAGCTCATCCAGATGTAGATCTGTAGCAAGATGAGACTCCTGGAGGGTTGGCAGAAATGGCAGACAGGCAAAGGCAAAGAGAGTATACAAACTTTCAGGCTCCGGTGCTGGCAAAGACAGGCGTATAGTAGAACATAAGTCGAACTTCAGGCTCAAATAGTGGGGAGGTAGGCGTAGATAGGTGTAATGGACCTTCTGATGCCCTTATGAGGAGCGAAGTGGGCATACAAGGCCCAGTTAATGGTCAGCTAGCACTGAAGTAGGTTAGATGAAATGCTTAAGCCATGATAGGACTACAGAAGGAGAGGAGCTTAGTTGAGAATCCAGGTGGAGTGGAGTGGTAGTAGAGTCACATAAATTGAAGCAGCTTGGTAGAAGCATCCAAGTGAGTGAAAGGGAGCTAAGTCCAGATGAGGTGTAGAATGGCACACGTAGGCCAGCCAATGGAAAGTATGAAATGTAGGATGATGCGGTGGACCACACGTAGGTCAGCCGGTAAGTAAGTAAAGAGTGGCAGCTAAAACCCCACGAAGGCAAGCAGGCTGCAGAACCCCAGGGCAGTGAGAGAGAATGGAAACGCACACCAGGGAGGCCCCTGTGAGGCTGGCGGTGTAAACTTCAGGTACTAAATGGTTCACCAGCACCATGCCTAAGTAAATTGAAAATCAATTAATAGTTACTCAGTAAGATAGCAAATGGATGTTGATAATTGACTCCAATGCACTGCAGAAGGGAGAGATATGGTATATGGAGACTGCTTCTGGGTTAAGGCTTCATATGCGATAAAACACAGTGCATCCAGCAAGGAACTCCGAATCATGAATGGCAGCAGTGAGTGGCTGCATTACGGTACAGACAGTCTGTCTCTAGTCAGAGGAGTGGGAACTGCACACAATATAGGAAGCCTGCAGACAGGAATGTGACAACTAGGCTAGCAGATTGAGCTCCATAAACATTACACAAATAATGCCTTTGCAAACCTGTACAGTAGACATGATAGGAATGCTCGCATTGCTGTTAGTAAAAGCCTGGAAGGAATTCAACGTCTCTGTGGAGATATGCCAAGCAACATGCAAGTACTGGATGAGGAAGTTAAAACAGTCACAGAAATACCGAAGCAGAGTTCCGAGATCCTGGAGCAGGCGCCAAATGCTTGAAATGTAGTGTGAGTCTGCTCACGAGGAAGAAATGGAAGTCCAGCTCAAAGGGCGCGCGACGTCGGTGGAGTGGAGCAGAGCTACAGCAGTAGGAGCTCCGCCAAGAGCAAGCAGACAGGTACAGGACTCAGTCGGTAGCATGGCAGCGGCTGCTCGAAAAATAGGCAGTGAAAGAATGGAAGGAGGTAGCGATCAGGTAGAGGTAGGAAGCAGAAGGTTTAGCAGGTGCAGGAAAGCCCCAAAGAAGAAAAGAACAATGAAACAAACAGCAAACAACAGACAATCGAGAGGCAAACAAACAAGGAAACGGCAATGGACAAAAAGCAGAGACAGTACAAGAAAAAGGGGGGGGTGTACAACAGGAGAAATGGAGGAAGAACAGCCGAGCACCAGCAGCGCCACTAGTAAGTGTGATTCGCTCTAAGCAGAGCGGAAGTTAGTAGGACGATTTAAATAGGCTGTGGGGGAGGAGCTTTTCCCCCACATAATAGCAGGCAAGCCTTTTGATTACATGCCAGGGCACAACGAAACAGAAGCCGGAGAACCCACTCAAACAGGGAATGCATTCTGGGGTGGCGCTCACTTTTGTTGCAAAATGGGTTGCTTGCACACACATTTTTATATCAGAACAACGAGTCTGTAATGCCTGTTATGTTACAAAGCACTGTGTGTAAAAGTGCCTTGTGTTTGCTCAAGGTCAAAAGTGATTTGCCATGAAGAACTCCCACAACAAATAAACTAATAACAGATTATAACTATTAATCTTTGTCAATCCCTCAACTGGAAATACTTCTCAAAGGTTAAGAGCTTGTTTCAAAACTGAGTGACTTGATAACAGAAGAAAATTACTTTTCCAAAACTTTCTAAGTAATTCTCCTAGTGGAATGATAATGTTCAAAATAAGCTGAGTCAAACATCAAAAACACAAAGGCTTATCTCCCAGTAGTAGATATTCCTGCAATAGGAGCCTTATCAAAAGATCCCATTTAGCAACCATTAGGGGAATTCATGTGTCTCCACTCTCCCTTGATACACCACACCTTTTCCTGCCTTCCACCAGTGGAATCTTGCTTGCTGCACACAAACATATGAACATACGAATTTGCCAGCAGGAATAGGCCACCTTGTCTATCAAGTCTGCTTGAGTGTGCAGCTAGCAGCCTCACTTTGCAGCTGCCCTGCCCCCCCCTTCCCAATTACCCTCCCTCACCTTGTCCCATCCCCTTATGAAACTACTCTCTGTCTTACAGGCTACCACCTCCTCTGGTAGAGCACTCCATTCTGCCACGACCCTCTCCATGAAAACCTGTCTCCTCATTTCTGTCCTAAATCTTTTCCCTCCAAACTAAGGCCATGCCTTCTCATGTCCCTCCCCCTCCTCAGCCTGAGTGTCCCTTCAGTGCCTGCCTTGTTTATTCCTTTTACATACTTAAAGGTCTAAATCATATCCCCCTGGTCCCTTCTCTCATCCAAGGAGTACATGTTAAACTCTCTCAGCCTCTCCTCATATGGTCTGTCCTCCAATGCCTGGATCATCCTTGTTGCCCTGTGTTGTACCTTTTCCAGTAATTGCACATACTTCTTCAGATATGGGCACCAGAATTGCACACAGTACTCCAGGTGTGGCCTGACCAGTGCCTTGTAGAGAGGCAGGATCACCTCCCTGCTCCTAGAGGAGATCCCTCTTCATGATACAACCCAGCATCCTGTTGATGTTCGCTGCCATCCTCCTACACTGCTCTGTATTGTTCATCTTCCCCTCATTTGCCTCCCACCAGTTGCCAGATATCCAGAGCCAGGAAAATAAATGCAGTTTATCAAAGAAAAAAAGATACAGTCAGTGTCCAAGTGTGTTTTCAGCCCCACCTGTAAGGATAGAAGAGCATTTAATGCATATATAGCTCAAATCCCTTCAGCCTTCTTTCTGGCTCCATCAGTTCTTCCTGGTCCTTTGGCATTGTCTCTCTCACTGCTGTTCTGTCCCCACTAGCTGGCACACTTGCTCCTCAATGTCACAAGGGACCTGCTGTGCATTTCAGTTCCTCTCCTGGTCTTCTCTCACTCACTGCCATCCTTCCTTGTGTTCCGGTGTTCTGCAGAATGTATTCTATGTCTGCTTTGGGGCACACAAATGCCTCCAAGCTTTTCCTGATTGTGACTGTCAACATGGCTGGGAGCCTAATGAATGCTTTAGGCCAGGGGTTCTCAAATGGTGAGGCCAGCCTCCCTTGGGAGGCCCCAACCTGTTCCAAGGGAGGCTCAAGCAAGTCTGAAAAAGTACTGTATTTAAATTTTGGGGTTTTATACATTTTGTGTAAAGAGATGAAGCAAACTGAAAGAGGATAATAACAGTAGGTGAATTTTATGTATTTATTTACTAATAGGTGACAAGGGAAGGTGAATGAGCCAAGGTTCATTTGCGGTGTACCCGGGGAAGGGTAGGGAGTGAATACATTTCAAAAGGTAACTGCAAAACAATCAAGAAATATACTATGAACAATAGTGCAAACAAATATGAACAATAAACAAATAATGAGTGGCGGTAATTGATCAGTTTGTAAACTGATGGTAGAACAGCCCAAATACAAGGCTTGAGCATAGAAGTGCTAAGAGCAATAGCAGAAGGACAAGTAATCCCAGAGAAGTTGCTTTGGAGCAGGAAGGAGGGTAGAGGTAAAGTATGTAGGAAGGTTATTTCATATAGAGAGAAACAGAGAAAGTAGTCTGACCCATGAAGGTACTGCAACAAGGGGTAACAATGGTTCAAGAATGAAAATAAGCGAACAAGTGGGCAGGCCTGTGGGGGTTACAATAAGCTGAATAATAAATAATATTTGTTTATTTTATTTATTTGTTATTCAGATAAGACCTTTGAGCACAGGAGCTCTTTTTCCAAGTCGGTATAAGACAAAGAACCAATGTGAGCCAAGTACTTAAAGGGGTTTCAGTTTATTCATGGTGTACTGTGCAAAGTACAGTGCGTTATTTTCTTTGGGAGGCCCAAGACTATTTCAGTTTTGGGGAGGCTCAAAATCTTTTCCATGGATTTGGGAGGCTCACTGCAACAAAGTCTGAGAACTATTGCTTTAGGCCCATCTCACTTGCAAGGTCACTCACTCAGTTGATAGACATTCAGTGATCAATTACACTTTGGAAAATCAGGCTGTTTGAAAATCTGGGTTCTATTCTAGCTCAAGTCCTTGATCACTTGTGCTTTTACTAGTAATTTTTCCCTATCTTGGTACCACAGCAGCCAAAATATCTCAGTACCTATGACATGATCCAGTGCACCAGATCAGTCTCCACATGCACATCCCAGTAATAGTTCAACAATTGTGGCAGCATCTGCTGCGAAAAGTCCATGTGCAGACCATCAGTTTTTTCTGGTAAGCCAAACAGTCACATAGCCACACATTGTTCTGGAGGCTCCATGTCTCCTGATTGTTGATCTTTTGCCAAAGGGCCTGGATCTCCTTTTCTATGGCAGTAATTCATTTATCTGCTGGGCCCAACCAATCCTCAAGCTTGCTAAGTTGCAACTCAGCCTCTTCCACTCAGCTGCCGGTCTATCTATAGATATCTTCACGCCACCAGGGCATCTCCTAATTTCACCAGTTCACTGCTGTGGTGCCCACAAAGCTCTTTATTTCAAACAGCTCTCTGCTGATGATGCTTGACTCTGTTTTAAAGCATGGCTTCACCATCTTGAGAACTGCCTCATTGGAGCTTGTCAGTGAAGTCAAGAATTTATGATTTTTTGGCTAAACCAACTCCCCTGATACCGTTATTTCCATGCTTCCCACAGCTCAAACTGCTGGTAAGTAGAATTGTTGTTCTTTTCTTGCTGTTACAGTGGGTGGATTACAGTTGACTTTTCAACCTTGGATGAAGCCCACTGAGCCAACTTGCTGTCAGCTGGCCACATCATGTAACCCCCCTTCCCGGCTTAGCAGCTTTCCGATTCCTCACTTGTCCTTACTGTTTATTCAGTTGCCAACTATTTAATTTCCCTGCATTTTCTCGTGATTAGGCTTCCCTCTGTTGGTGCTACACTACCTTGCTGCCTAATCATTACCTTCCCTGCATTCATCAGTCAATGAGTCCTGTTGTTTGAAGCATTTCTATGTTCAGCCTAATCTGACCTTGATTTGCATATATACCTGCCTCAGCATTAATTGTACCACAGGCAGTCGCACTTCAGTCATTACCTGGTTTACAACATTTCCTGTGCTCAGCTATCCTGACCTCCAGTTCTACCCTATGTGGCTCTCCCTTTGTTCTACCTCACTTGTACTGTGCTTGTTAGTCAATTCTATTACCTGTCATGGGCCCTCCTGGTCTCATAGTTCAGGGGGCCCAATGGGCTTTTGCTACCACTGAAGCCTGCTCCAGGAGGGTGGGGCCCTTGCTGAGCAGGGATCCTTTTAACCATGCAGATTGACTCAGTGGCACATTCCGGCACCCACTACTCCTTCCTGTGCCCAGCATCTTGAGGCTAGTGCTCTAGCCATAGGGCCCCTTTAGTCATGCAACATGGCTCAGAGGCACATTCTCAGGTTGTATTCATGGCTTCTGCTTCTTGATAGTGCAGTCCTATTCCTGAGGGATCTTTTTGGTTGTGCAGATTGACTCAGTGACACCTCTTGAAGCAGTCCTCATTGCACTGGCCTACAGGACACCTGGTCTCTTTCTGTCCCCCTTCATTTTAGTTTCCATTCAAGGATAGAATGTCGTAGTGTTGAGGCTGTATGACCTCTGTTCAGCGTATGCTACTCTCCTTGAAGCATGCCTTGTGGGTGGGGTTACCCATTTAAGAAAGGAGAGGGCCCTTTAGCCTAGTCTGAATACTCAGCAGCACATTACAGCTTTATGCCATTAGAAGAATAGGACAAATGCCATTCCTCTAAAATAACCCTAGTATTGGGTGTCTAAATTGTGGCATCTGAGCTGTTACAATTGTGCCCCTTGTCTGGATGGACTGTGACCCAGGACTTGGTTCTCCAGAGGTTTCTTCACAATTTTTCCACTCCTCTGCACCAATGGTCATAATGTTATAGTTTCTTCTAAGAGTTGGAGCTGTGTGGTGGTTTTTCATTTGTTTGCAGTCTATCTTTATTCTACTTATGTCTCTCTTCTCCTTGGGAAGAATGTGTTATATTGGTAAGAATGTGTTATTACTATCAGCAGTGTTCTTTTGGGCCTTCCTCCATAAGGTGTCTTTATTCTCAGGGACCTTATATCTGTGAGTCTTAGAAGAGCTGGATCCCTTCCCTGAGGGATGTTGCATCTTTATGGTACGCCAGCAGGGTGCTAACCACTCTAGTAGGGACAGAGAGACTCTAAACCAAAATTTAAACAAGTTCCACAAGCAGTTATAGTATGTATCATTACCAACTACTTCAGCCCTCCTTGTTCAATCCTAAGCCATTCCTGTATAAAGAATCCAATGTCCCTTTGAAATGGAAGGCTGTTGCCTATGAGTGCAGATGGGTAAAGGGTGACATGTGCCATGCTTTCTCTGAGTGGTGCTTAAACTGCATATGCTCAAATGTCCCTCAGACACTCAGGTTTTTTTGCCACCATCTGCCCATCCTTCTCTAGAACTCTTCTCTCCTTAGGGTGGACCAGGGCCATTTCCCTATGGTGCCTTTGGTCTTGGGGACCTCATCCCTGTGACACCTTTAGTAGTTGGAACCTGTCCATGAGGGTTCCTGTGTCTTTATGGCACACCATCAGGCTAGTTGTCCCCATAACAGAAACAGAGAGGGTGTAAGTAAAAGTTTAAACAAGCTGCTCAAGCTGTTACATACTACCAATTATTTCAGCCCTTCTTGTTCAATCCCAAACCATTATACATAATGAGCACAATTACCTTTTGAACAAATTAAGCCCTTTAAAATAGGAATTTTACCATTTTGATTGGTGGATTTGACTTTTGCAGCTTATATAGCATTTTGGAACTAATTCCAGTGAGATGATGCAACCAAACAGGGCTGCAGCAGGTGTAGCCACAAAGCAGCAGAATGTGCCCCAGGAAAGCCAGGACAGAGCCAAAGTCTGCAAGCCTGAGGTTGTGGGTTCAAGTCCTCCACAGGACACAGTACTGCAGGTAGCAAGAGAAATGGACTAGAAAACAGAAAAAAATACTTGAAAGAATGG
This sequence comes from Neoceratodus forsteri, assembly GCA_016271365.2. NCBI lineage: Eukaryota > Metazoa > Chordata > Ceratodontiformes > Ceratodontidae > Neoceratodus > Neoceratodus forsteri. The sequence goes on along the minus strand of CM028134.1, from coordinate 308,000,836 downwards.
AGAACAATTACTCTAAAATTGTATTTACAGTATTGTGGGTGAGGAAGTCAATAATGTCTATCAGAAGACTGACAGTAGTCTCCAAGGTTATGCAAGGAAACACACGCCTTAAAGTCCTAAGAAATGCAGCCTGAGCACCAAATATCTGCATTGTAGGACTGCCAAAATTCTCTGAAGGAGGTCATTTATTCAGCTATATTCATCAATGGATCCCTTCAATATTGGCTCTGAGAGCAGACTGGAAGCTGCAGGACATATGACAAGCCTACCACACAAATCCAAGAAAAGGCAACTGAACAAGTAGCTACTAGCCAGATGGTGCTTCTGGTGGTGACTAGAGTGGAGAGCAGAAACCATATCCTACAAGCAGCCAAAACAAGTTAAACAGCAAAATAGGATCAGAATATCAGGATTTACCCAACTGGTCGTTTGCAAAGAGTTTGAGGCATACACAGTTTGAAAGGATTGTGTCCAAAATCCAAAACACCCAAATTGATTAACTAGGAGCAGCTCCTCGGGGCTGAGAGATCATGTACAAGAGTACAACAGCTTTCAAAGAGCACACATGAGATGGCCACAGCAACCACAGATTTTTACAAGGCCTAGAATATAGACCACTCTGGCTCCACATTTACGTTTTCCTTGGACAGAGATTTTATCCATATTCAACCCAGATTTTTCTTTTGATAACCCCTTCTGATCCTTTCATCTTCCAGCGGGGGAGTGCCTTACTTCTCCCATGCCATCCAATCTAAGATCTGACCTTGGGGCAATTTGCAGCCTAAGCCTCCCATGGCTGTTCCAAGTAAATGTCCCTCCTAAATTTCCTGAGCCAAACAGATGGTGCCGATTTCCTCCTCTTTTCTCAAATCCTGCTCTAAACTGAACATTAGGCTTTAGCGGTGGATCCCTCCTTTCCAAAATACCTGTTTCCCAGAAGTTATGGCCCTTAATGGGTCTGACGGGCCTGCCCCAGACACGGGCATAACAGGCCTTAGTGAATCCCAAACCACTCCCCTTACTGAACTCTCATGCCTGGTGGTGCCACACAGAAAAAGGCCCACCAGAGCTGCAACCTCCGCGACCCTACTGCAGTCCTGCCACCACAGCAATAGCTCAACTACTAGGATGCCTCAAACCTAAACAGGATACTGGAACCCTTGCGCACTGGAGAGATACCAGCTCTTCTCCTTTTGCCTTCTTGCTTCTAGCCTTCCCTTCCTGTAACAGATGATGGAAAACACATCCGAACCAGACCCCTCTGCTGCAAACTCCTACCAGCCCTCCCTCAGAGACCATACCCCATTTCACACTGATGCTGCCATGCTGACTCCTCCAGGCTGGGGGGGAACTCCCCCTGGGCACTTTCCCTATTCAGATCTGCCCACTCCATATCTCTCCTCCCGCCCCGGGGAGCCAGGACTTAAATAGAGGCCTAAACCACTACCCTCTGGTGGCAGCTAAGTGGAATTGCCTAAAATGCTACTGGAGAACAGGGGCCCTACAAGAGAGGGGGATCCAAAATAAAGGCTAGTAAGCCCACCCCACAAGGAGGGCTTACACTCTTCCCTCCCTTAAAAAACATTTCCTCCTGGAAATAAGGCAGCTAGATGCCTTCAAGAGTCCCTCCTCAGGCCAGGTGAGTATGTGCACTCCCCACCAAACCCCGAGTCACCCCTGGGCATGTCTAACCCCACCCTCCTAAGCACCTACCTACCACTCAGTGGAGCAAGTTTGGTCAAAGACATTCCTACTACTATCAAAATTTAACTCTCTTTCATAAAATAAAAGTTAATAAATTTTTCTTTAAAATGGTAAGCTTTTTCTTGCTCTAGCCAGGCTGTTTTTAAATTTCTTAACCAACTGGTAACCACACAAACATACGGATTAGACCTGTAACTCTTTATCTTTTAAGCTTAGCCCTACACTCACACACCATTCACACTCTCAATCACTCTCCACCCACATGAGCTAGCAGTTGTATTGAAAAAGTTTTCATTTAACCACTCCATATGGGAGCAGCCACAACTCTATCTAAACATTTATATTTGACACCATTTTTTTTCCAAAAACAGGAAGCAACTTTACAGTGTCAAAAGAGCATGGGGAAATCAGCCACAGTTCCAGATCTTCAAGACAATTCAGTTCCTCTCCAGGGACATTACCTTTTCAGTCCAGAACAGTTTAAACTTTTAAACAATCTTCTTTGAAACTTCCCCCAAAAATTAGACAGTCCTGGCAATTACTGGAAACTCACAGTCTTTCCTGATTTCAAATAGGAGGCAACCGCCTAGGGGGAAATAATAGTATCAATCTGGTTTTGTTGTTTCTTCCCCGAAAAAGTCCTTAGCGATGACATAGTACTTGACTCTGCATCCAGCCAGATCCTGCACTAAGCTGAAGTGCTTAAACAAAGATCAGACCAGCCCAGGGGTAGAAAACACATTGCCCTGGTTATCTGAATGATCTGCTGAGTGGCATGCCCCAAACCTCCTGGCCATGACTGTAGCTTGTTGAGCATCCTCTGAACACCAAGTTGGACCTTTTCTCTTCAATAATATCCCACAGCTGCCAGTCTGGTGATGCTGGAGGTTGAGGCACTGGATGCCACACTTGCCACACGGTGACCACGTTTAGGAAAAAGATCAGGTCATCATGGGTTGGCTGGGGGAGGAGGATTGAGCATCCCAGGGACTGCTGTCCTCCTCCTCCTCCTGGGAGGGTTACCCATGCATATGCTGGCCACTAGCAGTGGCTGGAATGAGTCACAGAGTAAGTAAGGGGGCCAGCACGGCAGACGTCCATCTGGCAGTGCATGGGAGCATGTACCATGCATCATTGGCATCATTGCATGCCATGCTGTGAGGGGGGGCTTGTGGGCTAAATACCAGCTGAACCCTTGGCGCATGATGGCTGGGCCGCAACATTGCATCCGTTGGTCAGAGAAGCTCCCTCCAGTCCTGACCCCTTAGCCTTCCACAACTGTGGCCTGAGAGAGGGTGAAGGTGAGGAGGTGTAGCTTGGGCAAGGCACCAGATGCAGGAGCCGTAACCTGTGACTGGACCTGGGATCCATAGAAACACCCCAGCTGAGAGGTAAAGCCCTACAAAAAGAAATAAACCCAAGAAAATAATATCTCAGAGCCGCTCTGGAATATTGGGATACTCCACAGTGGGGTATTCCATATGTATCCTTCTCCTCACCCACCGCTCAGCCTAGGACCACTCAGGCAGGTCCCTCCCGCTGGTGCGTCGGACGATACCTGGCTCTAACCACATCTGGGTCTGGTGCATGATGTTTGTCAGGTCACTCCTTAAAAAGCCATCCATCCTTTCCCTGATAGTTTTGCACTGTACTGCCAGGCATGTGATGTTATCTGGCGAGGTAATGGCAGGCCGATGGTAAAGCAGTGGAATTGTTCTTTGAACTTCATGGTCAGCAAATTGATAGCATTTTAGTTGTCCTTCTTGGGGAAACAGAGCAGCCTCCTCCCAAACCTCCTCTTCCCTAGGATCTACCTTCATAACAGATCATGGGGTATGAGGTGGAGAAGCCTCACCTTGCACCACAGCACTGGGAATGCGTCACTAGGCAGGGATCCCGCTAGTGACCCCCTGGGCCCTTGGGATTCCCCTGCTGACATTTGCAGATCCCTGCCTCTCCCTCTGCCATGGGGCTAGTCGACAGCTAATGCAGTGGAGCTGGACAGATGGTTATGATCCCTCTCACCACCCTCAGATGGCTCCTCCAACACTTCAGCTTTAATACCTGGAAACTCCCACTTTGGCTCCATTGCCATTTCTTCACTTGGCTACACCTCCAACTTCACCTCAGCTCCCAGGACTAGGCTTCCCTGGGAAAGTAGGGAGGCTGTGACCATTGATGCACTAGTGGGATAGTGCCAGGGTTACCCAAGCTGTGTACCTTCAAATAGGCTCCTGGCATAGCACTTGAGCAAAGAGAACATAGAGGTAGCTTTACTGCCCCCTCACCACAGTTACCACACTGCACACATCTCTCCACAGCCTTTCCCCTTCCCACAGAATTCCACAACCAAGTAAGCAGGGAGGTCAGTGCAGTTGCATGGTACTCCTCCTCTGACAGAAATTCAGCTGCCATGTTTCCTTGATCAAACAGCTCTTTTTCTCCTTCTTTCTTTTTCTTTTGGCCTTAATTAACACCTCTGGGCTCTCATCCACTCCTTTCACTGACCTGAACAGAATGATGCCTCCAGATTTGAGCCTTTCCAGTTACTTCCACAGAGCCAACCAATCACAGAACTCCTCCTGCACCACCTGACCCAGTTCCAGACATAGAGGTGCCATGAGAGGTAGCTACATCCTACAGGAGCTTTCCACCATGCACTGTGACCTGCCAAACTGCACCATCACCCAGCAGGCCTCACTGGCCTCCAACTCCCCATCTGCAGTGCCAACAGTCTTTTCCTCCTTGGGTACAGGCAAAGAAATCCTGGTTAAGCCCCAGATTTGTAACCCGCCCCTGATCCCCATTTGTCTTGCAGTCCCGATGTTGTTACAGAGAGGGCAGCACAGACCTGAAACCTTCCTGGCTCTTTCATACCAAAATGGAGAAAAGGAAGGCCTTACCTACAGATGACTTCTCATTCATGCAAGCCTTCCCTTACCCATGCAGCAGATCTCAGCTCTGGGTGGCATTTCATAATCTTCATAATGGGGGCTGTCATTTTCTTGAAACAATAAATAATTTTGAGCAAGTGGATTTAATTAATTGAAATAATCACTCACCACAGTCAAGATCACAGAAACTATGAAACTCTTTATTTTGGACATGAAATGATTTTGTCCAAAACCAAAACACCAAACTGATTAACTAGGAGCAGCTCTTTGGGGCTGAGAGATCAGGTACAACAGTACAACAGCTTTCAAAGAGCACACATGAGACAGCCACAACAACCACAGATTTTACAAGGCCTAGAATGTAAACCACTCTGGCTCCACATCTACTTTTCCTTGGGTAGAGATGTTATCCATATTTAAGCCAGATTTTTCTTCTGATAACCCTTTCCAATCCTTTAACCTTCCAGGGAGGGAGTACCTTACTCCTCCCATGCCAGCCGAGCCAAGAACAGCCCTTAGGATGATTGCAGCCTAAGCCTCCCACGGCTGCTCCCGAAAAATGTCCCGTCTAGATTTCCTGAGCTGAATCGACAGTGCCAATTTCCTCTTCTTTTCTCTGAACCTGCTCCTGGCTGAACTTTAGGCTTTAGCTGCAGCTCCCTACTTCCCAAAATACCTGTTTCCCAGAAGTTATGGCCCTTAATAGGTCTGATGGGCCTGCCCCAGACTTGGGCACCTGCAGGCCCTGGGGCCTGCCCCGACATGTGCATAGCAGGCCCCTTAGTGAATCCCAGACACACACCCTTACTGAAATTTCCTTCCTGGTAGCGTGCCACATGGAAAGCCCACCAGAGCTGCCATCCTCGGTGACCCTGTTGCATTTCTGCCACCACTGCAACAACCCCACTACCAGGATGCCTCAACCCAAAGTGGGATACCGGAACCCCTGCATACGGGAGAGATACCGGCTCTTCTCCTTTTGCCTTCTTGCTTCCGGCCTTTCCCTCCTATCACAGATGATAGAAAATACATCCAAACCCAGACCCCATGGCCACAAACTCCTACCAGCCCTCCCTTGGAGACCATACCTCTGCATCACACCGACGCTGCCATGCCAACTCCTCCAGGCTGAGGGGACCGCCCCTGGGCACTTTCCCTACTCAGAGCCACTGACTCCCCATCTCTCCTCCTGCCCCCGAGGGACCAGAGATTAAATAAAGGCCAAATCCACTGTCCCCTGGTGACAGCAAAGCAGAATTGCCTAAAATGCTACTGGAGAACAGGGGCCCTACCAGAGAGGGGGGATCCAAAATAAAGCCTAGAAAGCCCACCCCATGAGAGGGGGACTTACACTGTTTTCCAATTTTGTTTATTTGTTCCACTTAAAAGTTATTGCAACAGTTAACATCACAAATACTGTAGTATACATAGAAACATAGAAGCATATAATTTGTTTACAAAGAAGGACTGCTTGACCCACCTAGTCTGCCCAGATGGTCCCTGCCTAGACTGTTTCAGCACATAACCTGAATGGTCTTCAGAAACCCTCTCTCCTCCCTGCCTATTTACTAATATTCCCGTATGTCTATCCCACACAAGCTTGAAGTTCCTGACTCACCTCTACCACTTCCACTGGCAGTCTGTTTCAGGCATCCATCACTTTTTCAGTGAAGTAAGTACTTTCTCACATCCCTCTTAAACTTCCCCAACCCCAGTTCATCCCAAGTCCTCTGGTTCTGGTGTTCTTCCTCATTTTAAAGAAACTCCCTTCCTGCACCCTGTTCACCCCTGTGAGGTACCTGTAGGTCTCTATTATGTCCCCTTTTGCTCTCCTCTCCTCTCTTTCAGGATGTACATGTTGAAATTCAGCCTGTTTTCATACTGCTTTTGATGCAACCCCTGCACTATTTTAGTTGCCTTCCTCTGGACTACCTCCCGTCTATGTTCTTTCTAAGGTGTGTCCTCCTGAACTGGACACAGTACTCCAGGTAGAGTCTCACAAGCAGGCATCACCACCTCCCTCTTCCTGCTGGAGATACCTCTTTGTTGGCATCCCAGAATCCCACTGGCCCTACCCATTGCTTTGTCACACTGCCCTGCCACTCTGAGGTTATCAGATATTATAACCCAAGGTCCCTTTCTAGCTTAGTGCCTGTCAGTACCTCCTCCCTATCCTATACTCAGCTCCTGGGTTCCTATGTCCTATGTGCATGATTTTGCACTTTTTTACATTGAACTGGTAGGAAAGTAAAGGTACCATGAGATAGTCTTGTCAGGAAATTCTCCTGTCAGGAATGAGATTTTTATGTCATGAAATTGTCCTGTAAGTGTAAGCCCCCCAAATGGGCTTACCTTGTAAGGGCTATGGCCCCAACACTCCCCTGCTGGCATCCTGCAGTGACCCTCGTGGGATTTGGGGTAGCTGGCCCCATTGTGCTTAGCAGCTGTGGCCACCAACCTCCCGCTGTCTTGGCCTCATTTTCAGATTGGGGCTTAGCTCCATACTTGATCCTGCATCTCTGGGCATTAAAGAATAATAGTTTACTGGTCCCACGAGCTGCTGTGGATCAGGACTGGCCAAATGTAAATAAAGATGGCAGCCTACTCTTTACTGGGCATTCACAGCTGCCGGGAGGGGGGAATTTAAAGGAGCCATGGCTCAAAAAGGTGTTTCTAGCTATGGCCAGTAGTTGAATAGGTCTCCGGTTTCGGGGTAGGCAGTGGAGCTGGGGATCATTACCAGAAAGCCTTCTGTTTTGGGGGGGACTGTTTTCTGCCCTTCTAAGGGCTAAATAATAAAGTTATGTGGCAAAGTGTGTTGGATTGCAATGTTGGAGAAAATGTAAATAAAGATGGTGCCCCATGTGATGACAGACTTGATGTGTGCAGCCTAATTTACCAAGCACTTCAATTTTTAGCAAAAATTGAGCTACCATGCCCCCCCCCTCCCCATGGTAAGTTTGGAGAGTGCAAATTTTGGCAAGGGGAGAGTTAAGCATGCTGTCACTAGAGACTGAGCAAGGGCCCAGCAAAGCTGTGTATGGGGAAACCAAAGTGAGAGTGCTGGGGCCAGAAACTGAGCAAAAGCTGAGCTGTTAATTGCAGGTCCAGGTTGTGCAACATAGGGGTCTAAGGGACCACTTCTGCCTTGTTCCTAGACATAGGTGAGGGAGACGACCAGTGAAGGAAGATGACAAGAGGCCTGCCTGGTGAAAACTGTCTACGAAGGCCTCTGAGGTGAAGTTGGCATAGGCAGGCAGGTGAAAACCAGTGTTCTTCATTTCTCCTGTCATCCAGCTCTGCTGTCTTGTGGTGCACCACCAATAGAATGCCTTTATGGTACTGTGCCAGAATCCAGAATGCTGGACCACCACGTGAACTGCTGAACTGTAAGTACCCTGAGCTGTGGCTTTGGGGAGTATTTTATTAGCTAGCTAGTGAGGTAAAAATCAGGGGGTTAGGTCCTGGGCAGGACTCTGTTAGAACCTTGAGCCTGGTCTTGAAGTCCAACAAAGTTATCTGTTTGAAAGCATTGGGCCCCAATGCAAGCATCTCAGCTTGAGCACAGTCATCAATTCAGTGAGGTATCCACTGCATCTAAGGGACATTGGCCAGGGTGCACTGAAAAGAGTGAGGTGGGAAGTTGTGTGGGGTGTCAGTGCATTACTGTTCTTGTTGTTGCTTAATATCCCCATTTTCCCATTCCCTCAAAATAAAAACTGTTATTGGTCACATGTTATAATCAGGGGTTCAGTTAATTTATTTTTAGTGGAAGTCTAATACTTCCAGGAGTCAAAATCTGGAAGTCATTACAAATTTGTGGAAGTCAAGATGCTTCCCAGATCATGCAATTTGAAAAACAATATTCCAGGAAGACTCAATTTATGGATGTTAATATAAATATTAATGGTAAAATACATTTTCTTTCTGAAAACTCCATTTCTTTGCTTCTGTACCTTCAATTTTGGAAGTCATCCAATTTTGTTTTTACATTTGGAAGTCAATGACTTCCTGACCCTTAATATTTGAAGTTTTGCCAAATTTTGGAAGTCAAATATTTCCAAAATAGAGTTAACTGAAACCTTGGTTATAACTTGTTATTGCTTCCTTGTAAACAGGGAGAAGCTGCTGGGGAGATTGCTGTCTTGAGGGAGTGTCCAGGGGCAGCTCATGTATTTTCTAGGTTGTGGTAACCTATTATTTGCCACAAGTGTCTCCTGTCACTTACCTGGGTGGAGGCACCACACCAAACTTTTTGTCCACTGCAGAACCCAGGAAGGCCCCTCGGAGGTGTGTACAGTGTGAACCTGAGGGCCCCGTGGCAGCCGAGGTGAGTGAAAGGGCTGGTAAAAGTGGAGTCACTGCTGGGAATTGCTGCCCCGTAGTGGCCACCACAAACTTGCCATTTTGAAAAAAAAATGTGTGTACCTCTTCCCCCTGTGTTTAAAAGAAAAAAAAAAGGAAATGGCCTTCCAAGAAGTAGAGGACTGGTGCTTGTTTTAGGGACTGGAACTTGAGAAAATGCTCCAGATACAAAATGTGGCTGTAGAGTGAGATAAGGAGTTCATTTTGGGAGTATTAGAGGGCCCTGAAGGAATGTGGGCATATGAAAATCCAAAGGGTGATTAGAGAACCAGGTACCCAGTTTAGGAACCTGATTATAGAGACTGATGAGGACTTGGGATCTGTAGCTGTGCCTCCTAAGTGACACTCAGAGCATTCCAAGAGACCTGGGTGGTGCTGAAGAAAGGAGTCCACCCAGCCCAAAACCAAGGCCCCTGGAATTATTTAGTTCTGAGGTTACAGAATTTTCTGCAGAATTTGTATCATGCATCAGAATTCATATAGTACAGCAGAATTCATTATTTTGGTGAGTTTTCATTCAAATATACAGTTTTCCATATTGCCAGGCTCTTGTACCCATCTTGTTTACCCTTAAGCCCCTCTTCTATGCTTGGCAAGCAATGTCATCAATGACATCACATCATATCTTAGCCAATGGCAGTACTGCATTCTGCCACATATATGAAAACATCATTCCACATAAATCAGAAAATGCTGCCGCAGAAGCCTAGGAGCCCTGTTACAGAAATCAGAAAATACTGCTGCAGAGCACTACAGGCCTTGCCAAAACCTTCTGCCCCTCCTCGATGCCCCATTGAAATGAAGGAGGGATTTCAAACTAAGCTGGAGTCCCTGCTGGATAGTGAAGGGAACTCTGTGAAAGATATAGGGGCTTTGTTTCAAGAAGAGGAGCCCCCATACTGCTGCCTAGCATGTTGACACCCTACGTGATGGCACCATATGAACAATACACACAGCGGCACACCTTCTCAGGGGCCACCCTCACTCTGGCTGAGGAGGATGACTTTGAAAGTTGGATAAGTCAGGTGCTCCAAATGATACAAGTATGGAGGCTTTCCGATGGGGAAAAGTGTAAGAGGGTTGTCAAAAGATTAAGGGGCATGTCTCTGGATGTGATTCAGTCACTGTGGACCAGTCAGCCCACAAGTAAAGCAGATGAACACCTGGCAATATTGAAAAACACCTTTGGAGCTGTAGAAAAGAAGGTGGCCATTATGTTCCAGCTTTGAGACACCATGCAAAAAAAGGGGAAAAGATGTCACAGTACATCACCTGGATAGAGTAAGTGATGGGCAAGATCACTGAAACAGGGAGAGGGGGGGACCACCCCAGAGCAGGTCACCAAAATGAGGATCAATTAGATCCTGCAAGATGCTGACCATTCCAGTTTGACTCTAATCTCCCTCAGGCTGCAGGACCCCAGAACTGACCCACCCCTGAACTTTAAGCAGTTGTTAGACAAGGTAAAGGAGGACGAAGCACAGGAAGATATTGATGACTCCTTACAGATGACCGCAGCAACCGTTGCTGCCCTGTGACTCCAAGTACTTAGCCATGGGGAACCGCCCCCCCTCATTGGAATTGGGCGTTGCACTGAAGAGCTCAGAGAATGTATACAGGACTTAAAGGGGTGAAGGAACTCCTTCAGCCCCTACTATGACTGAGTTTCAACAGACAAAAGACTGTAAAGGCTCTGCAGCTTGCCCAAGAGTTCAGATCACTGCCAAGTGCCATTCTGCCTGAACCTGGGTGGCAGTCAGCCTTCTATACTGCCTCCAGGGCTAGGCCCTGAATATCCCCATATCCCAAGAAGGTTGGTTCTGCGTTACATGTGGTCAGGATGGCCACTTGATGTGAGGGTGCATCATTTTGGAGAATCCACAGCTCACTGAAGAAAAAAGGAGGCGTAAAGACCAGGGAAATGCAAATAGGTACCAGTGAATGAGCAAACTGGGTCCCTGCAATTGCAGTGCTCCACCAAGTGTACTTACCCCAAGATTCCCCATGGCAGTCAGGTGCCACCTGGTTTGGTCAGTCCCTGGGCTTTTGCAAAGGTTTTAATTGAAGGAGTGCCTTGTTTTGCCCTACCAGACAGCAGGTTACAGGTCATTATCATACACTGGACCTTCTATGACAGATACCTGAAGCATTTGCCCTCCTACCCCTGTCTGGTCTGTCCCTGTGGGGATAGTTGTTTCAGCTACCCCTACAATGATTATTGCCTTGTACAAATTGCATTCATCTCAAAGGGCCTGGGCAAAACCCCTCCATTGAGATTCTGGCTCTGATCTTCCCAGACCCCAAAGGAATGACCAACACACCTGTGTTAATCTGGACAAATGCTAATATATTTGGTCATCCGACTAGGGTGTTTAACAAGAGAGGAGGGGAGGATGAGCTAGTAAACCCTTCTGTCAAAGCTGTGGTAAAGGGGGTTGGCCTGACTGTGGATAGTGCAGAAGCCAAGTTGATGGATGAGTCTGTTGGTGTGATGTGCAGGGTGGACAGCAAAGAATCAATCCTGCCCCTGAATTCAGAATGCAGAATGTTGGGAATTGCCAAGTTTGCTCAGTCACCCGAAGGTCCTGCTTTCATCATTGATGCCCCACCAGAGGACAGCTTACCAGAAGGATTAATGGGGCAAAGTGGAGTACTGACACCTCCAGAGACCCCCTGGGCCAAGCGCATTACAGTGAGGGTCAGGAATAAATCTAGGAAACCCATAACCATGAGGAAAGGTCAAATGTTGGTGAATATCTACAGAACCAATGGTGCTATTGAGCTAAGCCCACTTATGGCTGCAAAGGATGAAATAGGTCCAGCGTGGTTTGATTTTGGGGATTCCCTCATGCTTAGCTACCAGTGAAGCTTAAGCCAAAGGTTAGCCAAATGGCACAAAGTAATGGGACATGGGGTACATCAAAGGCAAAAAACACTGGATTCATCTGAGGGATTATCGCCCATTCAGAGAAAGGTCTCATAGGCTGACCTCTGGAGACATCAAAGATGTCAGGCAACATCTGCAAGAGTTATTGGAGGCAGGTATCATTACTGAGTCCTGGAGCCCCTATGCCTCCCTATTTTTGTAGCGCACAAGAAAAGTGGTGCTGTGAGGATGTGTATTGATTAACACACATTGAATAAGAAGACCATCCCTGATCAATACACAGTGCCATGGGTGGAAGACACTTTGACAAGCCTGTCTGGAAGCCAGTGGTTCTCTGTGTTGGACCTCCAGAGCAGTTATTACCAAATCCCCGTGGCAGATGAGGACAAGAAAAAACACCTTTATCTGTCCTTTGGGGTTCTACTAATTCACATACATGCCATAAAGGATATCTGGAGCATCGGCCACATTCCAGAGCTTAATGGAAAGAGCCATGGGGGATATAAATTTGCTAGAAGTCGTCATCTACCTGGATGACTTAATTATATTTGGGTGCACTCTGGAAGAACACGAGGCACAATTGATGAAAGTACTGGTGGAGTTTAGGTTAAAAGTTTCAACAGACAAGTGTCAGTTCTGCCAGCCTTCTGTAAAGTATGTTGAGCACATTGTCTCAGCAGCTGGCATTCATACTTACCCAGTTAAAGTAGAGGATCTCACCACCTGGCCCAAGCCCCACAGCTTAAAAGCACTGCAATCCTTCTTGGGTTCTGCGGCTACTACCATCACTTTTTAGAAAACTACTTGGTGGTGCACCCACTCAATGACTTGATGCAAGGCTATCCACCTACCAATGAGAAAAAGAGAATTCATCTGGAGAAAAGAAAGTCCCCTCAAAGAATATTTAAAGGTTGGTGAACCCTTTGGAGACTGTTGGAAACCTGGGTGAAAGGCTACTTTCCGAGAAATAATTAGAAGGTTAAGTGAAGACCCAGTGTTGTGATTCATGGACCCCAACAAACCCTATGTCCTCTGCATGGATCCCAGTTTGAATGGGTTGGGGACAGTGCTCTATCAGGAGTATCCAGATGGACTTAGGCCTACAGAATTCACTAGCCAGTCTGTCACTATCTAAGAAGCACTATCCCATGCATAAAATGGAATTTCTGGCCTTGAAGTGGGCAGTAACTGAAAAATTCCATGATTACCTGTATGGGGTTCCTTTACAGTTTGCACAGATAATAACTTGTTAACCTATGTGAACACCATGGAGAAACTAGTTGCTGCTGGGCACTGTTGGCTATCTGCCCAATCTACATACTATTACAGCCTTGAATACCAAAGTGGGAAAACTACTATCGATGTGGATGGTTTGTCAAGGTGCCCGCATGGTGAAAAGCCTGATCTCCCCAGTGCAAGTAGAGAATACCATTGTCAAAGTGTTGTGTTCAAAGATTACTGCACCAGGTGAAGATTCACTTGCTAATCCTGAAAGAGTAGTTGACATACTAGGGGGCCTCACCTGATGCTATCCCATCTGCATATTTGAACTTTACTGGTCTGGATATCTCCTCTCTGCCTCAACCCAGTAAACCAGAACAACAAAGGTCCCAAAGAGAGGACTATGCCTTCCAAGACATAATTTAAGCTCTAGAAAAGGGGCACACAGCTGAACAAGTGTGCAGGCACCATCCAGACATTAAAGTGATACTGAGAGAGTGGAGCAAACTGGCCCTAAAAGATGGACTACTAATATGCAGGGTACAAGACAGTGACCCTCCCATGTCCAAAAACCCAGCTGGCACTGCCTTGGAAGTACCACAAGGCAGTGCTCACATCCTTCCATGATGAAATGGGTCACCTGGCCTATGAACGAACTCTTGATCTGTGTTGAGCAAGGTTTTACTGGCCCAGGATGAAAAAAGACATCAACAGACATTGTAAACACTGTTTGAGATGCGTAAAGTGAAAGACTCTGCCAAAAAGACCTACTCCTTTAGTCAACATCAGTACCAGTGGTCCTCTTGAATTAGTCTGCATGGATTTTTTGTCTCTTAAGCCTGACAGAAAGAACACAGCAAACATTTTTGTTATCACAGACCACTACATCCAATATGCCCAATCCTACCTAACAAAGGATCAGAAGGCAGGCACTGTAGTTAAAGTTCTGCATCAGTTTGTGACACACTAGGCATTCTGAATACAGTCCACTCTGACCAGGGCAAGACTTTGAAAGTCAGCTGGTGAAGGAATTTCTGGCAGCATACGGTATAAAGAAATCATGCACTACACCATACCAACCCCAGGGAGACCCCCAACCTGAACATTTCAGTTGAACTCTATTGAATATGTTGAGTACCCTGGACCCAGTCAACAAAGACAACTGGAGTCAGAAAGTGAGCTACTTGGTGCATGCAAACTGCACCAAAAATGATGCCACCCAACATTCTCCCTTTTGCCTCATGTTTTGTCACAAGGCAAGGCTGCCAGTTGATCTCTGCTTTGGTGTGTTCCCAGATGGCATGTCTGAGAAGACCTACCTCAAATACAACCACCAGTTGAGAGAACAGCTAAAAAAAGTATACCAGCTAGCATCTGAAGCTGCTGCTAAAGTAATCAATGAAACAAGCAGAGGTGTGACAACCAAACGCCACCAAGTGTTGCAAGTGGGGATCATGTTCTACTCTGAAACTTAGGTATACAGGGCAAACATAAACTTCAAGATCGGTGGACCCCCAAAATCTACACAGTGATTGACCAATTGTCAAACTTGCCAGTGTATAAAATCAAACAAGAACAAGGGAGAGGGTTGGAAAAGACTGTCCACAGAATCCACCTGCTCCCCACTGGAGAGATCATGCCTGACACAGCCCCTGACCCTGAGACTCCAGCTGTGAGAAGGCCCAGAACTAGGAGCTATGCTGCACAAAAGAAAAGAGAAAGCATCACCTCATCCATGCATTCCAAAAGGACCACACTGAACCTGAACACTGGTCCAGCTGAGCCTCCTGAGTGGCCTACAAGCAGTTCTTGAGGAAAGTGATCATGAGGATTTTGAAGTTTATCAACATATGCCTGAACCAAATCCAACCCTGAATCAATGGCAAATGGACTGTTTAAATTCTCAGCCCACCACCAGTGTCGCCTCTTGACCCTGTGCCTCCTTTGAACCCCCATGCAACCCCTTTTGTCCCTGAGAGAATGTCCAGTATCCCTATACCTGAGTCCAAACTGGACACTGAAATGGATTATGAGAATGATTTGGGGCATAGTGAGCCTGTTGCTAACGAACTGGCCACCCTGATCATGATCCTGTTCCTGCACCCGAGCAAGTTCAGGACAATGTTGTTTTGCCTATCCATGCCCCTGTGCTGCTCATAGAGCAAGGACCGGTAGAGGTGCTCTTTGTCTCCAGAGTACCTCCAGCACCTGACACAGCCCTGCCTAGAAGGTCAGAGAGACAGCCCAAACCAGTTATCAAGCTCATGTACAATACCCTAGGTGGCTCCTCCGATATCCCCCTCCATGTCATCCATAATCCTGTGGTTCCCATTATCTACCCCCCAATGTGTTGCACAAGGGACAGGGTGGGAAGATGTGTGTGTTTGCCAGTGTGTGCTGTTTTCTAGATTGCATCTAATACCTAGATAGCTGCTGGTATTATGATTTTGTTATTGTGATTGTTTTGAACCTGCTGTTAGATAGGAATCAGGTGTATAGACAGCCAATGTGTTTGAGATGCTTTATTGAGAAATGATATAGAGGTGTCAGTTTAATGGGTTGTTGGGTCACCAAGCATTTGGCAAGGGGAGTATGCAAGCCCCCCAAATAGGCTTACCTTGTGAGGACTACAGCCCCAATGCTCTCCTGCCGGTGTCCTGCAGTGGCCCTGGTGGGATTTGAGCCAGCAGCCCTGTTGTGTTCCACTGCTGCATACACCGCCTTCCTGCTGTCTCAGCCCCATGTTCAGATGGGGGCTGAGCTCTGGACTTGCTTCTGCACCTCTGGGCATTAAAGAATAATAGTTTACTGGTCCTGTGAGCTGCCACAGATTGGGACTGGCCAAATGTAAGTTAAGATGGTGTCCTGAGCTTTACTGGACACATGCAGTAGTGGGGGTGATTTAAAGAGCTGCGGCTCAAAAGGTGTTTCTGGCTATGACCAGTGGCTACTGCCAGCATTTAAATAGGTCCCCAGGTTCAGGGCAGGCAGCAGAGCGAGGGATGATTACTGGAAAGCCTCCAGTTTGGGGGGAGATTGTTTTCTACCCTTCTAAGGGCTAAATAATAAAGTTATGTGGCCAAGTGTGCCGGACTGCAATACTGGGGAAAATGTAAATAAAGACGGCAACCCAATGAAGACTCTGCAGATGAGGGGCTGCTAGAAAAGGCTAAAGGGCACAGAAAAAGCACAGGACTGTGACAGCCAATGAGAGAGGGCTGTGGAAAAAAAGATAAATGGGACTGCCAGCCCACCAAAGAGACAGAAGCCCCAGCTGGAGTGCAGGAAAAGACTGATTTGGGCTACCAGCCCTACAAACTCAATTTGCCCTACAACCTCAATTTTGTCCCAATGGCCTGTTCGGCCGTAGTTTAGCAAATAGGGACAGAGTACCTGAGAGAGCCTCCTGCTGCTTCTGAAGAAGAGAGAGTTTTGTTGGGATTTCTTGCCAGAGAAAAAGGAGATCACATGTGGAGCAAGCCATGAGGCCCAGGAGATTGCAGCTGCAGTGTGATGAGGAGACTTAGTGTGTGCAGCCTAATTTGCCAAGTGTTGTGACTTTTAGCAAAGACTGAGCTACTGTGCTTCCCCCAAAAGGTAAGTCTGGGGAGTGCAAATTTCAGCAAGGGGAAAACCTGAATGTGATGTGGCTAGAGACTGAGCAAGGGCCCAGCACAGCTGTGTATAGAGAAACTGAAGTGAAAGCGCTGGGGCTGGAGACTGAGCAACTGGTGAGCTGTTAATTGTGGGTCCAGGGTGTGCAACAAAGGGGTCTAAGGGACTATGCTTGCCTTGTCCCAAGACAGAAGATGACGGAGATGACCAGCGGAGGAAGATGTTGAGAGGCTTGCTTGGTGAAAACTGCCTACAAAGGCCTCTGAGGTGAAGTTGACAAGGCCAGACAGGTGAAGTCCAGTGTTCTTCATTTCTCCTGTCATCCAGCTCTGCAGCCTTATGGTGTACCACCAACAGGATACCTTCACGGTACTGTACCAGAATCCAGTATGCTGGACCCCCCCACATGAACTGCTGAACTGTAAGTACCCCGAGCTGTGGCTTTGGGGAGTGTTTGATTAGCTAGTTAGCTAGGTAAAAATCAGGGGGTTAGGTCTTGAGCAGGACTCTGTTAGAAACTTGAGCCCAGACCTGAAGCCCAACAAAGTTATCTGTTTAAAAACACTGAGCTCTAATGCAAGCATCCCAGCTCAAGCACCATCATCACTTTGGTGAGGTACCCACCTCATCCAAGAGACATTGGCCTGGGCGCAACCAAAGCTCACGTAAGATGGGAAGTGGAAAGTTGTTTTATTTTTTTTTTTGGTTTTTTATTTTATTACAACTAGGATTATAAGTACCTTTGAGCCAGGCTCTTTTACAAAGGTTCCACTTTGAGTATGTGGGGTGTCAGTGCTTTACTGTTTTTGTTGTTGCTTAACATCCCTATTTCCCCTTCCCTCAAAATGAACAGTTATTGGCTGCATGTTATATATTGTTATTGTGCTTCCCTGTGAGTGGGGGAGAAATTGCTGGGGAGATTGCTGTTGTGAGGGGAGTGTCGGGGGGGGGTCATGTATTTCCCAAGGGGGTGGTAACCTGTTATTTGTCCACAGGTATGCCCTGCCACTTCCCTGGGTGGAGGCACCACGTAAAACCTTTTGCTCACTGCGGAACCCAGGCTAAGCCCCTCCGAGTTGTGTACAATGTGGACCTGAGGGCCCTGTGGCAGCCAAGGTGAGTGAAAGGGTTGTTACATAAGGAATTGCCATGGCTTTTTTCCCCCCGAGATTTCCCTGTCAGAAAATTGCCCTGTCAGAAACTGCCATGTGTTTTTTTTTCTTTCTTACCAGGGCTATAACCTCTGTAACTAAACAGTTGAGCTTCATTGCTGTGCCAGTTTTGTGGTGTAGTGGAAAGGTCTATAGCTTCATTAACAAGAAATTGTGAGTTTGAATCCAGACAAGATCCCCTCAGGCTTCTTTTGTCACAAATTCACTGGAGTGGTTCAGGTGCCTTCTTTCATGCCTTTCATCATTCTTATGGTGTGGTAAGGCTATACACAGGGCATATTTGAAGTTTACTTCTCTTAAGTTATCTGGTGGTCTTAGTCTTCCAATTTTTTATTTTTATTATCTCACCTCTCATGGAGCAAATATTGAAAATGGGCCCTTTTTTCTACGGCACCCTCTGTGGATCCCTATGCGACACAATGGTTATCCATTGAAGCAAACCTTTGTCACAGCTTTAATGTTCAACTCCCAGCTTTGTTATACCTTGCCCCTTCCGCCCCCCTATTGGCCTTGAAGAAGACCCCAATATATTGGTCCCCTTCATGCCCATTCTCAGTTTAACAAATATTTCCCTTTTTTTCACCTAATTATAATCTTTGCTAACCTCTTTTTTTGAACCCTAATTTTTGTATAGCCGCTGTTCCCTTCCTAAAATTTTCTTCCATTGGTTGCTTCTACTTTGGTAGCAATGATCTCTGCACCAGGCAGATTGCTAGATTTTTCCTCACTGCAGTGGAAATACAACCTCCCATGCACTACCTTATTCAAATACTTGCAACTTTCTCATGCTCGGACTGCGCATTTTTGAACCCATCCTTGGTTCTCTCAGGCCCCCTTAAATTGTGAGGAACTGATTCATACTGCCTCAGCCCATCGAGCCATATCCTGTAATTACAATTTATATTACATCTACCACCCCCAGAGACTTCAGGGTGTTTGTTATTACTGGCAAAATGCACTCCATTTAGATTGATCTCCTTTAGATTGGTAACGGGTCTGGCAGGATCTACACAAATACATTAAACAAGATCAGTATAGACTGCAGCAATTTATTATTTTACATAATTTATATCATACCCTGTAGAAATTGCATCAAGTAGGCTCTCGAGAGTCTTCCCTTTACTTCAGGTGTCATAGGGCTGAAGTTACTTTACTACATATGTTATGGCCCTGTGATAAGACTGCTCCCTTTTGGGGATGCTATTAAAACTCATTTGGACCCGTCTTTGGTTTGACATCTGCCTTCATGCCAGAAATGTGCTTACTGAGAGTCTTCATGGTCTCTCTAGGTTATATTGCAATGATTGCTGCAGTGGCTAAAGGTTGTCTTCCGGCATTGGCTGTCAGACACTATCACATCCTGGACAGAATGGCATGTTGAAATCCTCAGCCTTTAGAGCAGAACTGCATATTGCTAATGTTCAGCACAGATCTCAGGTATTATTGGAACAATGGGGACCCTTTTGTGCCTGGTTATCCACCACCTAATTATTTATACTATCTCATGTACTGCACCCTTTTTTTTATTTTTATCTCATTTGATACTTATAGGGGTTGCCGTGGCAGTACTTGGGGGGAGGTGAAATATGGGTTTCCTTCCTTTTCCTGTTTTGTTCTCTGTTGGTTGTTCACTGTTGTTGTTGTTGTTGTTTATTGTTACCACTGTGATTCTTGTTTGAACTCTGTTTTAAAAATCTAAAAAAAAAATCACTAGAGTGATGATCCATGGCGGCAATGTGCTGGAATAGTAAACATATAGGAAAAGGGACTTTAATGTGAGAAACACTAAGTGCAACAAGTGGCATGACACATGTTTCCTAATAGGACAATTTCCTGACAGAAAAATTGTGTGGTAACTTACTATCTTTGTCATTGAACTCCAACTGCCATGCTCTTGATCTCTGATCAGTGTCCAAGGAATCCCTAAATGTGGTTTCACCCGTTCCTGAATACTCACCCATTATAGATTTTTTGTCATCTGCAAAGGTGTACTTCCTTTCAGTTCTTCTGCAATGTCTCTTATGAAGACATCAAAGAAGACTAGTCCCAACACTGAGCCCAGCAGAACTCCACTAGCCTCTTTCCCCTCATTAAAGTGAGTACTGTTAACCACCACCCTCTGTCACCTATCCATTAACCAGTTCCTTACCTAGTTCATCACTTTGGATCCCACCCTAGGCTTCTCAGTTTCTTATCAGTCACCTGTGCAGCATAGTGTCAAAGGCCTTACTAAAGTCCATGTAGGCCACATCCATTGCACTCACCTGATTTGTTTCCCTGGTCACCCAGTCAAAGAAATCAATCATATACACCTGGCAGGACCCCCATGCTGCCTTTGATCTTGTAGCCTATTGGATTCAAGATACTCTACCAACCTTTCCTTTAAAGAGCCCCTGACAGCATTAGGAAAACTTTGAAAAAAGTTAGATTTATATTTAGCTCCATCCCATTTTCTTTATCACGTCATATATTTTCAATAATTAATTCCCCATTTTCTTTATTACTGAAAATAGTTGCATGAGAACAAGATCTCTGTCCCCTAGACTGTATCTGCTCTGGCTGCTTCTCTACACATGACATCACAATCTCCTCTTTTATGACATCATAATTATCTTTATAGCAACATACTTTGATGTCATAAACAGAATTATGATGTCAGATGTAGGCAGGCAGCCAGAGCTAAAAGGGCAGAGATACTGTATTCATGCATATACCCTTAGTAATAAGGAAATAAGGGTGAGAATTATAGAATAAAATACAAAATATCTGCTACATTTATGCCTGAATGTTACATTTTTCAAAGTTGTCTCAACTGTGTCAGCAGCTCCTTAAGAGGTTTCCATTAATTTTCCCATCACTAATGCGGACTGACTAGCCTATAGTTGCTAGCCTCCTTCCTGCTGCTGCTCTTGTTGAGTGGACCACATCTGCTCTCCTGCAGCCCTCTGGAAACTTCACAACTGTTTCCAGTGAGCTGTTGAATAATGGTCACCAGTAGGGCAGCTAGCACCTCCCAGAGTTCCTTTTGTACCCGTATTTATTTATTTATTTTTTTGAGTTTGGTGACCGGGTAGACTCACTGACAAAGGCTGTCCCATTTTCAGGAGCTATGCGGAATCAAGTACATGGAATTCATAGAAAGTTTACATGTAGATAATAAATACACAGAGTGCATAAGTAAATTGTAAATACAGCAGATTCACATTGAAAAAACACATGCATCAGGTCCAGTTATTTGAGACAGGCAAATACATGTACTTGGACATAGCACAGAGACAGATTCACTACGGTAGAGTTACAATTTTAACTATCTGAGGCAGGCACTGGGTATGCTTTCAAACAGGTGCTCCTTCAAGACAGATTTAAAGGATTCAAGGGTCTGACATTCCATAATAATAATAATAATAAATAATCTTTATTTATTAAGTGCAATTTAGAATGTACCAATGCGCTGTACAAAGATAAGAAACTATATCAAATCAATAAAAATTTAACATATAAAACTCTCCCACCCTCAACTTCTCTTAAAACCTATCGGATACTTGAGAATTAAAAATTCTTCATCCTCAACTGTTAAATATTTCAGGAAAAGGCAAGTCTAAAAGATGTGTTTTCAAAGCTGTTTTAAAGCTCTCCACTGTCTGGCACTCTCATATCTGACAAGGTGAGAATTCTACAGGGTAGGGGCAGCAAATGCCGAGCTCCAAAAGCTTTCAGACATACCCTGGGAATCTCCAGCAATCCTCGTCAGCTGAGTGGAGTGGTCAGATGGGACAATAGGGATTCAGAAGATCTTGCAGGTAATTCAGACCCTGTCCATGTAGGGTTTATAAGTCAGTAAACTGACTTTGAAGGTGATCCACCACTGAACTGGCAGCCAGTGCAGATCGTGCAGCACAGCTGAAATGTGACTGGAACGAGTTGATCCAGACAACAACCTGGCTGCAGCGTTCTGCACCAGCTGCAAGAAGCGGATATCAACCCCCAGAAGCCCTAGGTACGGGGAGTTACAGTAGTCAAGGCACAAGGTCACAAAGGTGTGGATCAAGGTTGGAAGATCACTGGATGGAACAAGGTGCTTAATCTGGGCAATGTTCCTCAGATGGTAAAAAGAGGACTTGACCACAGCCGACACCTGTGAACAAAGCGTCAGCTCATCATTAAGTATCACCCCCAGATTCTTTACCCATTCAGAGGTCAGCAACTGGGAAACACCGAGTCACAGTCCAGAAGGGCACCAGTCACCAACCCTCTATCTGGCACCCTGGTTCCACCACCAACACCTCAGTCTTGTCAGAATTCAGTTTTAACCAGCTGGTATTCATCCAGTTTTGGATTTCTGTGAGGCACTTGGTA
Organism: Neoceratodus forsteri; assembly: GCA_016271365.2. Classification (NCBI taxonomy): domain Eukaryota; kingdom Metazoa; phylum Chordata; order Ceratodontiformes; family Ceratodontidae; genus Neoceratodus; species Neoceratodus forsteri. The sequence continues at coordinate 307,978,622 of CM028134.1, read as the reverse complement.
AACACTGAGAGTGCACTATCCTGGTCAGGCACAAAGGACAGGTAGAACTGACTATCATCAGCATGGCAGTGAAAACTCAGCCCATACCACCTCACAATGTCTCCTAATGGCAGCATATACACCATGAATAACAGGGGGGACAACACTGTGTACTGCAGAATACCACATGGCAGAGAGAATGAATCAGAAGAACAAGTCCCTAATAGCACTCTCTGTGACCTGCCAGTGAGGAAGGAATGGAACCATCTGAGAACTGTACCAGGCAGGCCACAGATGACCCACAGGCACTCTAACAGTACCCCATTGTCCACGGTGTCAAAGGCTGAAGAGAGATCAAGAAGCATCAAGATGGAACGGCGCTTCTGGTCTCTTTCAATCAGGAGATTATCGAGCACACAAACCAGAGCAGTCTGTGTGCTATGTCTCTTAAGAAATCCAGACTGGAGAGGATCATAAATTGCATGGATGGTAAGATGGTTCTCCAGCTGTAGTGCAACAACTTTCTCAATAACATTCCCTACAAAGGGAGGGTTAGAGATTGACCTGTAGTTTGCAGGACAATCCAGATTAAGAGAAGATTTCTTAAGAAGGGGTGTTACACCACCTCCTTCAGGGAGCTGGGGAACTCACCATTCTCAAGTGAACACCAGATTAGTTCTGCTAGAACCGGCTGATAACATCAACACACCCTATTAAAAGGCGGGTAGGGCCTGGATCTAGCCTACAGCTAGTTGGCCGCATGCCTTGGAGAATCTGCATGATATCCATGATCTCCAGCTGGTCAAACTCTATCCAATAAAACCACGGGGTTGCAACCTCGCAATGACCATCACCACCCCCCACAGAGTGCGCCAAGCCAATCTCTGATCTGATGTCAGCAACCTTATCAGCAAAGAAGCGAGAAAAACTCCTCGCACTTAGCTTGCAAAAAAGCTCTCCAAACTTGTAGACAGGCTGAATTGCACAGTCTGTCCACAGTTTGAAAAAGTTAAGTCAGTCAGTTCTGTGCTGCAGCAATCTCCCTGGACAGGAATTCTGCCTTCTTATGGGAAACTGCTGACTGATAGCCTCTATAATGCTCCATCAGTCTAAGTCTGTCGGCATCCAAGCCAGACCTACGCCAAACTCATCCTAGCCTTTGTCCAACTTGTTTCAGCTCCCTCAAGGTCCTATAAATCCAAGGAACCAAGGGAAAAGAGTAAGGGAGAACTAGGACAGGAGTCAGGGTATCCAGGCCCCAGTTATAGATTGATTATAAGCCTGAAGCAGCTTCTCTGGACCCTAGCACCCGGCATTCCCAATAGATCTAACACCACCAAGAGGACTTCTGGGGCACTCCTGCAAAGGGCGGTATCAGACCATCTCCACAGGGGTAGGCCTATAAAGGAGCCAAGAAATTTAACCTTATGATGTGGTGATCGGACAATCCAACCAGTTCCACCACCAGGTTAGAGGTCTCCATCCCCAGGAGGAAAACCAGATCAAATGAAGGACCATAATTGTGAGTAGCAGAGGTAATTACCTGTGTGAATCCCAATGAATTCATAAGTCGGAGGAAGTCTTGACAAATTGCAAAAGTTCTTCATCGATCCAGGCACTGAAGTCCCCCAGTACCATCAGCCTGGGAGACTTCAACACCATATCGACACCGAAGACCACGACTTCCTGCAGGAACAAATTTTCGCCTTCGGGTGGATGGAAGATGAGAATGATCCTGCACCCCACACCTGTGGCCACAGTACACTCAAAGGACCTGGTGTCCTCAACTAGCACATCAACAAAGCCCAATTCCAATTTAAAACAAATTGCTATGTCCCCATGCTTGTGACCCTACCTCTCATGGTGTATCACCCAGAAACCATCTGGAATCACTGCCTCCAAAATAGGACCAGCATTTTCATCTAGCCAGGTCTCGGTGATGCAAGCCAGATCTGATGACTCAACAAGATCAGCTATAGTAGCTGTCTTGCTTTTAACAGATCTGGGATTGCACAACACTGTGCATGTTGGATGGGATCCTGGGCTGGCTGAGTTACCGGCCCACTAACCGTGGAGCCCTTGGGTATGGGCAAAAAACAAGGAGGACCTAGTTCAGTGTTCCATTTTTCCCCAGGGCATCTTCTGGTCCCTACTACCCCAATCCGGCCACCCAGCTCACTCCTCCCCCCCAAGTCCAGAGCCTCCACCCCTTCTCCTCCTTCCCACTATCCCCAGGGCCCTACAGCGACGATAAAGTGCTGCGGGCTATGTGGGACAGTTCAAAGGGCAGAGGTCCCAGAGTTCAGAAGGGGAGCAGTGCCTGACAGGGAGATCACCATAAACACATACTTAATAAATCAGAATCCAGCTCCTGATAAACCCAACCAATTAACATAAAACTCCCACAATAACTAAAACATAAAATATAAAGTGCTCCCACTCAGTTTCAACTCAACATAAATAACCCCAATTTATATTAACCAATAATTCCCCACCTATAAAAAATGAAAATAAATGAAAATGAAGCAGAGTCCAATAATAAACCAGCAGAAAAGAACTTCACTGAAACTCCTACTCCCAGCAAGCAGAGTTTTTTACATGTCCAATGGAGTTCGATCAGCTCGAAGTCCAACAATACTTATTTATGTGAGATAAACAAATTTAATTGAAGGTCCTCTCACAGCCTTCATCCAGATAAAAAAGAAGTCAGGCAGAGATAAATAATAGGAATACCACAGCTCCAAATAACTTCATCCACAGTCAGCACTACACTAGTGCACACCAAGTTCACATCTCCAAGGATGAATAATACCACAAAAGCAGTGAAAGGGAAAGAATCCCCTGATCACAGGTGCCAAGCACTATAGTCCCTCCAGCTCCATGACCTGGGAGTGTGGGGTCAGGGGTGGGGGGATTGTTCCCATAGCCCAGCTGCAGTAGCCACAAAAGCTGACCAGCAGCACTCGTCCACAGAATGGTTGCTACTTTCTGTCCAGTAGAGCAAAGAGTCCTTCTTAGCAGTTTGAAGTCCACAATGTCAACCAGATTTTGCAGGGGAAGTAGAGGAGTTTGGGCGTATCCCATCCAGTCCCAGAATACAGTTCACTTTCAGAGCTGCAAGTCCCTTCAGGACTCCAAACTGCATTTCTGTTAACTAGTAAAAACAGTCTCTCTCTGCACTTCAGACACATCAAAGAAAGCCCTTGAGACCACTTACCCAACTTGTTGCTTTGTTGCTGCTGATGAAAACATGTAAATGTTGCAAATAAAGTGCTGTGGTAACATACAAACAGGTCACAGACTGGCTGTTTCAGTTTTTCTTAGCTGTATTACCTAATCTATTTGATAGTATATATGCCACTGACTGGTTCTCCTACATACATTTTTCAAGTTTTGCAAAACTCTCATATTTATCCATGAGCTAAAGAGGCTTGGGGCAGCTGTAGCATAAGGAGGGGCAGACACTGGCTGGTGCACCTGCATTTGCACGTTTTCATCACTAGCAATAAAGTAGCAAGTTGGCTAAGATATCTCAAACACTTTCTTTGATGTGTCAGAAGTGCAGATACGACTGTTTTTATTAATTAGTAGGAAAGCAGTTTGACAAGAATGGATTCCTTACTATCTTGGAAGAAGCCAGAAGTCAGAAGGAGAAGGAAACAGATTCATTTCAGTGCTTTACAGTAACTGTTCATTGCTATTTTTATTTTAAACTTAGATTGCGGGCTTTTAGTGACACTGTAATTTTTTTGCTGTCTTTACTTAGAATTGTTTTTGGGCTGTTGAAAATTTAAAACCTAGTTTGGTGTGCTTGTAATGGTGGTGTATTCCTTTGCTGTCTTTAATTGTTGCAAATGTTCGCCCCCCCTTCCCCTGCCCCCAACTCTTAATTATATGCCCTGTTAAATCTGACTGTCAGGAGCTAAGCACAGGAGATAGTAGGGGTTGTGGAGTAGGAGAGGCATAAGGGGGAAGAAGCCCTCCCTCAGCACAACAAGTGTTTTGACTAATTTTTTTTTTTTTTTTAAGAAAAGTATCTGAGGATCAGTGACAGGATTTTTAGGACAGTAAATTAATAAAAAGGGAACTAGAAGATCTTCAGTAACAGACAAGTGCTGGAATAGCAGTATAAGTGTGGTATAATGTGGGGAGCAGTGCAATGCAGTGGCTGCGGGGCAGCAATATTCAAGTAGACCTTCTGGACACTGAGGTGCTGCCCTATCTGCATGCATCTCTGGACTGCAGGATGAGGTAGCCAGACTCAGAGTGGAAGTAAACTGGGTCAGGAGTACCATCACCCTATCCAGAGACCACCCAGTCCAATGACGCTGCCTCAAAGGATGTCAAGAACGAGGAGCACTTGGATGACAATGAGCTCAGGGAGGGTTAGGGCAGTTAGGTAGAGGTACATCCCAGATCCTATTCCACTCAAGAACTCATATGCCGCACTGACAAATTGGGACAACCAAATAGAGGTACCCAGAAAAGTGGAAGGAAAGGATGTGGAGGTTAGCCAAGGAGGTGACCTAAGTGGGGAGAGCAGTGGACCCCAGAGGAGGAGGAAGTGAATCCTGGTGGGGGACTCCATCATAAGAGGCATCCAGCTAGGAACACAGGAGGGGGAGGACAGGGAGGTGAGGTGCTTACCAGGTGCCATGGCATGGAGGGATGGAAAGAAGATCCTGGGAATCTCTGGGAAGGCAAGACGGGAGGGTGAGCTGGATGTCATTATCCACCTAGGTACTAACGAACTGGCAAATGGGGAGCCAAAGGAAGTTCAGGAAGCATTTAGGAAATTGGGAGGGTCTCAAGAAAGTACCTACTTCTGTCACCTTCTCAGAAGCACTACCTGCGAGAGGCATGGGAGAGCATAGGTGCATGCACCAGGAACTTTAACTCATGGATGAAGAACTGGTTCTGTGAGGAACGGTTTGGATTCATTGGTGACTGGGGACCCACCTGGAGGATTGAGGCTTGTTCAAGTCTGATGGACTGCATCCATCCTGGAGAGGAATCCAAGCACTCAATGATAAGTTTAAATGCTACATTGACAAGCATTTAAACTAGCCAAGGGGGTGACAGACCAGCAAGAAGGGTACCTAATTGCCCACCCCCACAGCTAACAGTGGAACCAGTGAACCAGAAGAGTGGATATCTCTACAAAACAGTGTGCGAAAGATGGAGATAAGTGCCCAAGAGGTGGATAAGCAGAAAAAGGGCAAAATTCAACAGAAGGGCAGAGAGCAAGGAGAACCAGGGATAAAGGACAACCAGGGAGGGGCTGGAGTAGAACAGCTAAACAGTCTAGGGAGGTCAAATCATGGAAAGCCATGTGTGCCAATGCCAGGAGCCTTAGCAGCAAAATGGAAGATCTGGAGGCTGTCATGGTGCAGTCAGACCTGGACATGTGGCCATCACAGAAACCTGGTGTAATGATAACCATGACTGGGAGATGGCCATACCTGGCTACAACATATTCAGAAGAGACAGGGCAGGTAAGAAGGGAGGAGGAGTGGCACTGTATATGAAAAATTACATAAGGGCCACAAAGATCCAGGAGGAACAAAATGGGGAGAGAGATACTGTGGGTTAAGCTGGAAAGTAAAATGGGGCCAGCCATCTGCACAGGTGTGGTCTATAGACCACCAGCCCAAGAGGAGAAAACAGATAGGGAGCTGATGCTAGCCATCCAAAGGATGGCAGACAAGGGTGAGGTAGTGCTGGTTGGAGACCTCAATATTCCAGATGTGGACTGGAGCAACCCAGCAGCAGCATCAACTAAGAGCAGATTTATCCTGGACTCCCTTCAGGGTGCCTTCTTCAAGCAACTGGCCATGGAACCAACTCAGCAGAAGGCAATACTGGACCCTGTGTTCACAAACAGGGTCAGTGTGATGGGGGTAACAGTGGGAGAGCACCTGGGGAACAGTGACCACCAGTCATTGTGGTTTGAAATCACAGAAGGAGCAGAACCAAACCACACAAAAACACGTATCCTGGATTTTAGGGGGACAGACTTTGGGAAAATGGGGAGATGCTTGAAAGAGGCATTAAGGGGGATGGGGCAGGAATCAGGGGTTGAGGAAAAGTGGGCAGTATTTAAAACAGGAATTACAAGAACAACAGAATTATGCAGGTTAGCAAGGGGAAAAGGAAGAGAAGGCCATTAAGGTTTACCAAGGAAGTAGCAGAGAAAGTGAAAGCCAAAAAGATTGCATTCAGGGAATACAAAAAGACACAGGCAGAAGAGGATAGGGAGAAGTGCCAGGAGAAGCAAAGGGAGACAGGGAGGTCAGTAAGGGAAGCCAAAGCTCAGACAGAACAGCACATTGCAAAATCAGTGGGTAGAGGGGACAAAACCTTTTACAGGTACATAAGTGAAAAAAGAAAGGCAAAGAGAGGGATAGTGAGACTGAAAGGGGAGGATGGGGGCTACATGGAGGATGACAACAGTAAAGCTGATATATTGAAATGGTATTTCTGCTCAGTCTTTAATGAGGAAGAGGAGGGTAATGGATCTGAATGGAGCGCAAGGGGTGGGAATGGTGCAGAAATGGACACAAGTCCCTTTACATGAGAATGGGTCCTGAAGGAACTGGAAGTAATAAGAGTTGATAAAGCAATGGGGCCAGATAGGGTGCACGCCAGGGTCCTTAAAGAACTAAGAGAGGTGGTAGCTGAACCTCTGTCAATCCTGTTTAGCCAATCACTGGAAACAGGGGAGGTACCCAAAGACTGGTGGACAGCAGATGTAGTCTCCTTATACAAAAGTGGGAACAAAGAGGCGGGAACTACAGACCAGTCAGCCTCATCTTGGTAGTGGGGAAGATCATGGAAGCACTACTGAAGGAGAGATTGGTGGAACATCTGGTTGTCAATGGACTCCACAGGACCCAAGGCAACATGATTTCACAGGGAAGGTCATGTCAGACCAACCTTGTTTAATTTTTGACTGGGTGACTAGGGAGGTGGATCAGGGGAAGGTAGTGGACATGACCTATCTGGACTTCAGCAAGGCCTTTCACACTGTGCCACATAGAAGAATATTATACAAACTGGGGAATATGAGTGTGGGCAGGACAGTAGTGCAGTGGGTAGGTAACTGGCTGGGTGGCAGGACACAGAGGGTGGTGGTAAATGGCTGTCACTCCACAGAGGGAAGAGTGACTAGAGGGGTGCCACAGGGATCAGTGCTGGGACCGGTCCTATTCAACATCTTCATCAATGACATTGCACAGGACCTAGAAGGCAGAATTTCCATGTTCGCTGATGACACAAAGCTCTGTAACAGAGAAGACACACCAGATGGTGTAGACAGAATGAGATGGGACCTACAGAAACTTGAAGAATGGGCAGGGGTTTGGCAGTTGAAATTTAAAGCAAAGAAGTGCAAGATGATGCATATGGGGCACAAAAACCCTGGCACAATATATCATTTGGGGGGGTGAGGATATAGCATGCACCAAGCAGGAAAGGTATCTTGGGGTTATCATCTCTGATGACCTCAAGGTAGGGAAACAGTGTGACAAGGCAGCAGGTAAAGCAAATAGGATGCTGGGATGCATAGGCAGGGGCATCACCAGCAGTAAAAGGGAGGTCATAATTTCACTATACAAGACACTAGTGAGGCCCCACCTGGAGTACAGTGTACAGTTCTGGAGACCTTACTTAGATAAGGACATAGACAGGGTAGAGAAGGTTCAGAGGAGGGCAACAAAGATGGTACATGGATTGCATCACACGTCCTATGAGGAAAGACTGAAGGAATTGAATATGTATTCCCTGCAGGAGAGGAGCGAGAGAGGGGATATGTTAGAGACATACAAGTATCTTACAGGGAGGAACAGGGTGCAGGAATATACTATTTTTAAGTGAAAAAGATGTTCCGGGACTAGAGGTCATGGGATGAAGTTGGAGGGGAGGACGATTCAGATGAAACATGAGGAAGAATTTCCTCACAGAACGGGTGGTGGACAAGTGGAACACCCTGCCAGAGGAAGTGGTGGGGGCTGAAACAATCACGGGATTTAAGAATGCATGGGATAGACATAAAGGAATTATGGAGGTCAGGGTAAAGGGGGCAGCAGACTTCTAGGAAAACATAAACTTACAAGCTCAAATGGCCAGACTGGGTGGTCTGTAGGCCCTTATCTGCCGACACTGTCTATGTATCTATGTGTCTATGTATCTTTGCATCAGATAATTTAAATTTACCTTTGAGATACCACAGGTAGTCTGTATGAGCAAAATCATCCCATATATCCAAATCCCTTCAGGACTCTTTCCTCTGAAAGTGGACTCTTTCACCCCCCCTTTGTTCTTGCTGCTGTCTGGTGGTCTGTCCTCCCTCCCTCCACTGTGAAGACTGAACAGAAGTACCTGTTCAGGATGTCTGCTTTTTCTTGATCATCTTTGGCACAGTCTCCACCTGTTGCTCTCCTTATCCTCACTATTCCTCCCCTTGCTTTCCTCTTCTCACTTCTGTACCTGAAGAAAGTCTTATCCCCTTTAGCTACCCCTTTGGCTAGCCTTTCCTCTATCTGCACCTTTGCTCCCCTCAGTGCCATTGCTGTTTTCCTCTGTTTTACTTGGAATACCTCCCTGTCTTCTTCCCTCTGCATTTCCTTATACCTCCAAAATGTTACCCTTTTTCCCCTCACCACCTTGATCACTTCTCTAAAGAGCCACAACAGTCTCTTTTTACTTCTGCATTTATTCACTTCCTTCACACAGAGGTTGTCTGTCTCAATTATGCCTTCCCTTATTTTTCCCCACTGTGACTATACCCTTCCCGGGCAATGCTCCCTATGAGGCAGCTTCTGAAGCAGTCTCCCATTTCTTTAACATCTTCCCTCTCAAAGTCAAGGACCCTCGTACACGTGTGGTTTGCCTCTGTTCCTGTCTTAATGTTAAATCACATTGTATGGTGATCACTGGTACCTAGGGAGCTACCCACTGTGACATCTACAATGCCTTCCCGGTTTCTAAGAACCAGGTCCAGCACTGCCCTGTCTCTAATGGGTTCCTTCATTAGCTGCCTGAGAATAGCCCCTTGTAAGGAGTCAAGGATTGCCATACTCCTTGCCAAAGCTGCAGTTGTAAGGCTGTAATCCACATCTGGCAGATTGAAGTCCCCAACTAGCAGCACCTCCCTGTTACTTGCCATCCTTATGATGGCATCCCCAAGTGCCTTATCCAACTGCTATCCCTTTGCTGGAGGTCTGTATACCAGCCCTGTACAGATAGTCACCCTGTTACCTTTCTCCAGAATAACCTACCTCATCTCCCGCTCTTCTTTTTTCTCTGGGTGTTCCTGTACCTCTGTGCTTTAATTCCCTCCATCCCTCACACATAGTTCAACCCCTCATTCCATCTTCCCTTTCCTGTCTCTCCTGAACAGAGCGTAAACAGTATGACCACATCCCAGTCATGGCTGGCAGTGCATCATGACACCATTATGGCCACCAAATCCAGGCTAGCTTCTTCCAGGATGGACTCCAGATCCAGAATTTTATTTCCCAGATTCCTTGCATTTGCACACATGGCTCTCCATGCCATATTCCCTTCCTTCCTGCCTGCTTCCTCCTTCTTCTGCTTGTGCTGTTCCCTTAAGCTCCCTCTGACCCCTTTTCCCTTGTTGCCTTCTGCATTACTAGTCTTCTTTATTTCTTTCTTCTTGCTTTCGATTTATACCCCTGCCCCCTTGTCCTCTGCTTTGTCCCAATCTGTCTTCTTGCTGTTCTGCCCTGGGGGAGCTTACTCCTCTCAGGCTCTCCCTCACCACTGCTTCATTATCAGGGGGCAATTGTTGCCAATCAGTGTTTTACAGCCCACCCTCCCCCCACCGGCTAGTTTAAATGATCATCAAAGTAGCATTTCAACCTCTCACTGATGAGTAGTAGATCCCATCCTGGAAAGATGAAAGACATCTCTCCCATAGAGGTCCATATCCTCCCGGGTAGGCCCCCAGTCCCCAGTGTAATCAAAGCCCTACTGTATGCACCATGTCTTCAACCAATTGTTAAAAGCTTTGGTGAGGAGTGTCCTATCCTCTTCCCTGCTGCATATAGGTAATACTTTGGCAAAAGCCACTTTGTGTGCCACTTGCTTTAGTCCCCTTCCCAACTCCCTGAAATTTCCCTGCAATACCCCACCCTGTCCTTTGCCAGGTCATTTGTCCCCAGGTAGACAATGACATCTAGTTCCCTTCCATCTCCTGTTGTCTTGGTGATCTTCTAGATTCACTATCCATCCCTCAAGCTGAAGCACCTCTCAGGGACTTCTTCCTCTCCCCTTTCTCCCCAGCTCACACATCTGTCTACCAAAGAGGCTCCCCACCAGCAGCTACTTCCTCCTTGGCTGGAGCCTCTTCCTCCCCTGAGCCTTCCTTCTGAGCTTCCTCTACCTCCTTTCCCACTGCTATGGATGCCTCCTTCTGTCTGCCCCATCCCATCAGTACAGCAAAGGAATGTGCAATGGTACAGGCTGAGAAGTGAGTACCCTTCCCGTCTCCCCCACCCTCCCAGAGTCCACCAAAGTCCAAATGTTTTGCCTCTGCCTGGATATCCTCTAGGGAAGCGGCAGCAGACTTTATGACCCCTGGGTGGGGCAAAAAGTTCTTTGCCCTCTTGCCAGTTTGAGTCAGAGTCCAGCAACCTCTACTTGCAACTCTGAGAGCCAACTACAAATGGGGCATCAATTCAGTCTACAGGAGGTATCCCAAAACACTGCGGCTCCACACCCATTGCACTGCACAACTCTAATGCTCTTTCCTTCTTTTACTTTGGTGCATTTTCAACCTTCCCAGTACTTTACTGCCTCTTTTCTGTGCATCATGAATTCCTACCTCTCCCTTTGCTTGTCTGAAATTTATTTGGTACCCTTCTCTAGATAGAGCATCTCTTGATTTCCTGTCGAACCCACCCACCTGTGCCTAACTTGTTCTGGATGTGAACTACTTCTTATTCACATACCCAAATTATTTATTACCCTACTCTAGATAGGGTGTCTCCTACTTTCACTTGATTTTATGTGATAAGGGTGATTCCTTATTATCGCCACACAAACCGTGATGCAAATATTGCCCACAGCAAAGGACAACAAGTAAACACCGACTGCTGCAAACAGTGACAGGTCCTCCACTCTATCAAAAAAAAGGCAAAACAATTATTTCTTTCTTGCAGGGGGCAAGCCCCCCACACCCCCCAAATTAATATGATCAACTCCAGAGGGGGCGGACTTAAAGAAAAAGAAAAATTTAGCATCCTGCTGTAGGATCCAAACCCGGGCCCACAGGCAGTGGCTGTAGCCCCTACGACAAATGGCCAGCTTGGCAGGATTCAGCCACACACCTTCCCACATCCTGTTACAGTGAGTGTAATTCACTGCTACACACACTATACAGGATCATTAGCTGTCTTGTGACGGTGGCCCTAAACAATCACGGTATTATTGAGTTGCTCATATTGAGCAGCTCATTAATACTCACCTTTATAGGGTGCTACCCTTTCCCTTTTCAACTCCCTTATCTGTTTCTACCTACTGTAACCTGGTTTCTACTACTCCTTACTCACTAGATGTTTAACCTCTACCTGCAGCAACCTACCCCTGACTGACTGCTTCAGTATATCACAGCACAGTAGCTTGCTATCTCCTACCTTAGCATGGTGTTTCTCCTGCAAAGTCTCATGCAGACTGCAGACTATCTGCAGATGCTGCAGACAGCTTAAGATAGATGTTTCACTCCTGCCATGTTCCACTCACATGCTGGGACATGATCTTGTTTGGACACACTGGGCAAGGGGGTCTTTTATAGTGCTTGTTAGAAGGCACTAAGCCTCTGGCAGCTCCACCCCAATCACACACCTGACTAACACTGCTTCCTTAATCTAATCACCCCCAAGATTAACTTCCTGAGCTAGGTTTCCCACACTACCTCTTGCAAATTTAATGACAAGTCTCAAAGTATAGCAAACACTGACTAAAAATCATTTTCCTTCACCTACCCATTTACACTGCTACTTTAAGTGTGGAGAGAAAATATAAATACATATATGTGTGTATATATGTGTATATATATATATATATATATATATATAATTAGAGCAAAAAATCAGTTTAATGCATCAGTTAGGGTTGTTCCACAGCGACAAAGAGTGAGGAAATTCGGTGTTAGGCTTGAAACCCCCTTGGACCCCAGCCCACCCACCCCAACTGGCTTTGGACTGCGATTAAGTCGGCCCAACTCTCACCCCATCACATGAAAGAAGCAGAGGTCTAGGAGAATGGAGTGAAAGTAGAACCGAAGACCCCAATGCGCAACCCAATGCCTGTTGGGGGTGGGCTGGGGGTCAAGGAGGGTTTTCAACTCTAACATCAAACTTCCTCACTTTTGTCATTGTGGAACAACCCTAACTGATGCATTAAACAGAGTTTTTGCCTCTAATTTCCTTCTTTTGAGAATGATACGAGAAATAGTGAATGTAATGCGGTGGCGAGAGCGCAGAGCCCATGATATCTTGTGACATAATAACAGGAACAGCAACGCAAAGAGAAGGCTTAACAGTGGCGTACATGGTAATGCAAGCATGAATGAGAACAGAAAGGAAAGCGACAGTGGCGTAGATGGGAACAGTCCACCGCGTGATGTCTTGTCACATAGTAACATGGTGCCCTAAATGCAAAATGGCAATGGGCATAGTGACACAAAGCGAAACAGAAAAGAAACAGTACTGTAGACACAAATGGTAAAAATAACAGAAATGCAAGAGCAAATGAAAACACCAAGGATAACACACATGGTGGTGTAGATGTGACAGTAGAGAGTGAAGCAGGTGCGGACACCGCAAGCAGAAAGGGCAACAGTAACAGTAATGTAAGCGCACAGGCTGGTTTCCCAAAACTTCATAGAAAGACAGTGAGTACAAAGAATGTATGCATAATAATGGGTCTCGGAGCAGAAAATGAGGAGTTGGAATACTAAATTGCTTATATCTCAGGAACCGTCATGACGTAGAAAAAAATGTAAAAGCCATATGATTTAGGACTTTCCTGACTAGTTTTGTACTTAGCCCGTAGCAGGGGGCTAAGTGTTTTTCCTATGAAAAGTCCGTATCTCGCACCGTTTCCGAGATATGGGCCCTGAAAGGCACGGCGAACACCGTAATGTTATCCTATGGAAAAAAAAAGAGAAGTTCAGAGTGCCATAACTTTGGCTCCGTGTAATATTTTTTTCACCAAACCACTAAAAGGCACATCTGTGGGATGTTGGCCATCTTTCCTCCAAATTTCAGCCCAAAAGACAGAATTGTTATTTTGCAGCAGGGCGCCAAAGGATTGCTGCAATGCATCGGACACCGTAATGTTATCCTATGGGAAAAAGCATCAATTTTGGAGTGCTGTAACTTTGCCGCTGTGTAATATTTTTTGAACATAATACTGAAAGGCACATCTGTGAGATGTCAGCTGCATTCCCTCCAAATTTCAGGCCAAAGCACCAAACTGTTCTTTTGCAGCAGGGTGCCAAAAAATTGCTGTCATTGTCCCACAGTCTAGAAAAGTACCGTCGCAATTTGCGAAAGCTGTCACAAATTCATCGACAGCGTCGCACTTTGCAAAAGTACTTTTTCAGAAATTTGAAAAACATATTTCTGGGGTGTTTTACCCCAAAATAAAGACATGGCTAGCATCCTCAGGGCCCGACCAGGTGAATACAAAAATAATTAGGTTGCTAGAGGGTCCCAATTTTAAATGTCAAGCATTTTTCTGATCACTAACTGAAAACAAAATGGCGGATTTGCGACAGTGAAAGGGCCATTTGCAACACTGTCAAACTTTTCGAAAACTTTTCCCATTGACTTATAATGGGAAATTGTTTTTGAATAACTTTTGAACAGTTTAATATTTTTTCACGAAATCTTCAAAGAGACACATGGGGACCCTAACCGCATGTTCCTGAAGATTTGGACTAAAGCACAAACCATGCGACTATAGGCGCAACAGTAAAATTCCAGAAAAGTGTAAACGCGTGTGCAGATCACACTTAAATAACTCCGCAGCCGTATATGCGACCAGTACAAAACTTGGCAGATCCCAAGGCATATGGGTCTTGATCATGTATTCCAAATTTCAGGCAAATCCATCTAACAGTTGCAAAGTTATTATGATGCAAAATTTGGGGTTTAACATGTAAATGGCTCCTCAACCCTAACTATAGTGGCACTACGGTGCCACTATAATATATATACACCTCTATGGTAAAGCTGAGTGCTTACTCCCCTCTGTCAGCAATTTCAACACTTCCAACACAGTATCCCAACTAACTGTCCCTTAAATTTGCTGTGTCTTTTTAGAAGGCACAAAGATTCTGGCAGCTCCACCCCCAATCACACGTCTGGATCACGGGGCTTTCTTAGTCTACTCACCCCAAAGATAAATTTCCTGAGCTAGGTTCCCCACACCACCTGTTACAAATGTGAAAGCACGTCTCAAAGTACTCAAACACTGACTAAAGATCTCTTTCCTCAACCTACCACTTGCACTGCTACTTTATGTATGGAAAGACTCTTTGTGTGTGTGTGTGTGTGTGTGTGGGTGTGTGTGTGTGTGTGTGTGTGTGTGTGTGTAGGCGCTTTTACTCTGGCAGTTTGGTAACGGAATAAGCATGATGGAAAGACCTTACTGTTCTAGCCGATGCTGTGTAAAATTAATTTCTTCCAATTAAAAAGTGAATAGTCGCCCAAACCATACTCCAAGTTTGAGTGGTTTGTCCTGAAATGTTCCATTGCGCACTGCAGTGTAAAACATCCATTCCGCAGCTCAGTGTGCCACACAAGTAGCTGTTGCACCACTGCAACTTTTGTTGAAGCTCTACCCCCATTCCCGGAAATCTCGCAAGCACAAGGAGGACTGTACTGGTAGGGATGGCTGGACCTATTGTGCCAAAATATTGCTTGCATGTAAATAGAAGGCAGAGCAGAACAGACTGTATTGGCAGTACACAGGTAATGCTCATTTCAGCAGAGGAACATGTGTGTAAAAGCTCTGTGTGTGTGTGTGTGTGTGTTAAATACAAATATCATGGTGTTACAATTTAGTACAAACTGATCTTTAAAAAACATATGTTCAGGCATAGATAATTATTAAGGGGGTGGTCACGTGATGGCTGCCTGAACAATCGCTTTCTCCCTCGCTCCCGCTCCACAGTCTGGAAAAATAAGTTTTAAATTGAATCCAAGGACCTTAGCATTTAAAACTGGCTTATTCTATCTTTAAAAAGCCACAAGGAGCATCACGGCAGTGAATTCCCCTCAAAATGGATGTGGAAATGTGAGAAAACTTACCCCACCATACACCATCAACAACACCGACTTGGGACAAGACAGCAAAGCGCTCAAAGGCAGCTCCAGTAGGGGCAATGGCCGATGCTAACCCCCAGGCCGCACTCATGGAGGAAAAATTCTGGGAGGGAATATCCACTCTGAAAGAATCCCTTGAGACACTAACGGTATCAATTCAGAGCATTACTTCCTTCCTGGCTTCACTAATGCAACATACAGCAGATAATGAATCGAGGATATCCTCTCTGGATGACTGGAGGAGAGATTGACCCAGAGCTGACTCAATTGCAACATTGAATTAAAGCTATGAAAATCAAAGTAGAAGATGTGGAAGGAAGATCTAGAAGAAATAACCTTCTAATTCTGGGGCTCCCGAAGAAGACACATCACTTGTACTATTTGTGCAGAAGCTATGTAGTAAGTTGGCAGGTCCCTGTCCTAATGGGCCAGAGTATGTGATCGGCGAGCTCATCGGTCTTTAAGGCCATTCCCTCCATCAGGGGCCCCTTCACGTCCCATAATTTTCAGATTGCTGAACTTTAGGGACAAGCAGCATATCCTCAGTAAAATTGGGGATATTAGTGAACTGCTTTGGGAGGGCAAAAGAATATGGATGACTCAGGATTTTCCCAAATCTGTGAGGCAAAAAAGGAAGGAGTTTCACCTGATAGTTACAAGGCTTATTGAGGCTAGAATCCATTTTAAAATGAAATATCCCACTACACTGCAGGTGCATCATATGGAAGAATGGCACAGTTTTGAATCGCATGCTCAAGCTGCTGAAAAATTACAGAAGGTGTACCCGGATCTGTTTAAGTGAGAGTATGAAGTGGAAGAGCGCACTTGGACATCAGGACAACTGTTGGACCGCATTATGATGAGGGTGGACACTAACAATTTGAGTTAAAACACATTAGAGAAGATGTACCAGGGTGTATGGACACTTAGGAAGGGACCAGCAAAGTGGGGTGGTTTAGCTCACAGTTTGTAGTTCGTGTTAAGCTACCACTTGTTTTGAAAGCAGCCATGCTAGATTTAATTTTAGGTAGCTCTGCAGAGATTGGCATGTTTCCAGAATGATTGTATACAGGGGAGCAATATTTACTACATTTGCCAGAAACTGACTTTTACCGCTAATGTTACTACTTAAAGCTTGACAGGCTCAAAAGAGGAATTATAATATTAGAGCTCCCAGTTTTTATAAGTTACTGTAGCCACCTTTTAACAGCGCTTGGGTATAGCCTATTTAAGGTCTAATCCAGATCCTGATCCTTTCATTTGTCTGTATTTCCTTTTATATTACTAATGGGGGCACTTGGCAAAATAGGCAAACAAGGTAAAATTAGTCATTAAACGAGTGCCACGATATAGTACAGGGAAGTAGGAGTTTTATAGTAATCTATCCTGGTTATGGATTGTAAGGTATAAAGAATAGCCAGCAGTATCTTATGAAGGTAGCAGAGAGTTAACATTTAACTAAAAATTTTCTACCAGTTGATGTGGGTGGGGTGGGGGGGCGGGGATTTCTGGGATTGTTTAGGGAAAGATACATCACAACCCTGATTTGAATAGTGCTCTGGTGAGTAAACCAGAATGGTAAGAGAATGAATTCTTATTTTTTTTTCATTGTGGGAGAAGGGGTTTATATATAAGGTGTGTTGGGTTTTATTCTTCTGTTTCGGGGGGGGATATAAGGGAGGATAAGATACCTAGTCGAGGGGTAAAATGGTTTGCTTTAGTCTTGGAAAAACGGGATACTCTGCAAAGGGCTAATACAAGATGAAATATGTTTCTTGGAACGTAAAAGGGTTACGAACTAGTATTAAATGGCATCAGGTGTTAAGACACTTACAGACACTACAATGTCAGATAGCATTTTTCCAAGAGACCCATCTCTTGACTTCAAAGAACGTTTTTCTTAGATGTCAATGGGTGGGACAAAGTTATACAGGGGGAAATTCCACTAATCAGCGGGGAGTGGCTATTCTTCTTTTAAGGGGACTAAATTTTCAGTTAAATACAGCCATTGTGGATCCAGAGGGCCGATACATCTTTTTACATGGGGCTGTGGATCATATAGAAATGCTTATGGGAAGTATCTATGGTCCAAATATCCCATCCCCTAATTTTTTTACTGGGTTGTTAAAAGTGAGCTCCAGATTTATACACCTTCCTTTAATTTTTGCAGGGGAATGGAATGTCACTATAACTTCTAACTTAGACAAGTCAAATAGTCATGTCACTAGACCATCTTTGACACAACAAGCTCTCCAAGAACTTATAACTATGGGAGGTCTCTGTGACCCTTGGAGAACCATTTATCCTACTAGCCGGAAGTATACCTTTTATTCTTCAGTACATAAATCCCGGTCTTGGATTGATTACTTTTTAGTTAGTATTGAAGCCCTACCCCATATTCCAGATGTTGGTATAGCCCCTACAGTATTGTTGGATCATTCGCCCGGTATGGCTCCTATATAATCCCAATCCGAATATTAGGCAGGATAAAATATGGAAATTAAACACACAACTTCTTAAAGACCTGAGGGTCATAGAGAAATTGCAAGCTATTATCCGAGGTTTTTGGCAATTGAACCTAGGCTCTATTGCTAATGTGGATAAAATATGGGGGGTGTTAAAATGTGTCCTTCGGGGGGAGTGTATTCCGAATCTCCTCGACCCTCAAGAGAAAGCGAGAGGCTTCCTTACAAGCTCTTTTAGTACAGATAGAAGCACCTGAGCATAGTCCAGCTCTGGAATCCTCTGAACCAGAGCAAGTAGAATTAACCAAATTAAGGCATCAATACGCAGACTTATTAAGGGAAAAGTCTAACTATGCATTACTAAAGACACGGTCGAGGTATATAGACCAAGGAGATAAGGCAGGACATTTGTTGGCTATGCGACTTAAAGAACAAGAAGCTTCCCATTTGGTAAAAGCTATCTCCTCTCAATTCGATGGTACCCTTAAAACTTCCCCAGTAGAGATTACCCAGGAATTTGAAAGGTTTTATTCACAGCTATACTCTCCTCCCTTAAATGTCCTTTCAAATAAGGAAGTTCAGGATTATTTAGAGAAGATTCCACTTCCACAATTATCCCAAGTTCATCAAACTCTCTTAGTGCGGCCTATATCACAGACCGAAATTTTAACTGCCATCCAGGCTTTGGCATCGGATAAATCTCCAGGTCCGGATGGATTTCCCGCTAACTTATACAAAGCTTTGGCAACCAAGTTAACTCCATTCTTGCTCAGGTCTTCTTCTTCCTTTGTAAAGGATATATCTGATTCCTCACTTCTGCAGGCCCTTATAATAGTTTTACCTGAACCCAATAAACCTCTCTATAAAGTTACCAATTATCAGCCCATATCTCTCATGAACTGCGATATTAAAATCCTAGCAAAAATTTTGGCTGCCAGGGTAATGCAAGTTTGGAAGAGACTTATAGGACCTGAGCAAGTAGGGTTTATGAGGGAGAGATCCTCTCTAGACCATCTGAGGAAGCTAGAACATATTTTCTCCATGTCCAGGGAATCTCGGGACCCTGTGGTTTTGGTATCCCTGGATGCGGAGAAAGCTTTCGACAGGGTACACTGAAATTTTCTCTTTTTGACTACGGAAAGATTTGGTTTCCCTACCAAGTTTATTGAATGGGTGAAGATCTTGTACACCAGCCGGAACGCTAAAGTATACTGCAATGGCATTCTGTCAAAAGGCTTTTCTCTCCACTCGGGGACTCATCAGGGTTGCCCACTATCCCCAATTTTGTTTAACATTTATTTAGAGCCCTTAATCAGACTCCTGAATTCATCCCCACAAGTGCATGGCATTATACTGGGCCCTCTTGAAGTTAAAATTTCAGCTTATGCTGATGATCTTTTACTGCATATCTCACATCCACTACCAGTTGCACTACAAATTATTTCTCAATTAGGATTGGTTTCGAATTATAAGTAAAATTTGGATAAAACTACCTTATTACCATTAAATAATTGTGTACGTCCCACAGATTATATACATTTAGGTTTGAAGGAGTCATCTAAACTCGAATACTTGGGAATAACACTTAGGCAAAGTGCTAACCTGAGGAGAAGGTTGAACCTGGAGAATTTGATGGTAACTATTGCAAGGGATTTAAATAGATGGGGTACACTCCTAATGTCAATGCAGGCTAGAATCAGTGTTATAAAAATGAATATTCTTCCCCATATCTTTTACCCCATTCATATGCTTAATCTCTTTATCCCAATGGCATGGTTTAAAAAAACTTCATGCATTAATATATGCTTTATTTGGCAAAAGAAATGCCCTTGTCGCTCCTATACAAAACTAGGCAGTCCAAAACCTTTGGGAGGACTCAGGTTACCAAATTTTTATTTATATTATTTAACCAGTCATATCTCAAAATATGCCCGAAGGAGCACAGATCAGGGGGCTATGAATTCCTTACAGTATACACCCATTTGGTTACAAGCGGAAAGATATCTGATCAGGACAATGGGAATCTCTCTAGATGCTATGTATTTTGTATCGTTAAATAGATTACCTCCACAATTAAGATACACAGTTATCGGTATATCGGTTAAAGTACATACTCAGCTTTGTAGGTCTATGAAATATGAGAACACAAGGGATATTTCCCAACCATTATGTGGAAACCCCAATTTTAAACTTCAGGGGGCATTTATTTGTCTCCCAGAGACATCAGAGAAATGTATCTCTGATTTTATACAGGAGGGAAGAATACCTGAAAGCCCAAAACTACTTCATTAGCTGGGGCTTCCGAGCTCACAAATTTAAGGTGTACCAGATCCGCCATATGCTGATGAATTGGTTTGGCATGCTAAAATGGGACACCAATCAAAGGAGTTTCTCTCCACATACAATATCTTGCCCAGTCACCCCACTCGGTCTCATGTTTAGTGACCTTTATTTTTCCCTATATGTACTCCACAATATCTGGGAAATCCCAGTACTGAGTACAGCACTACCCATATTACCCAAAGAATGGGAGCGCATTTGGTTAGGTCTCCACCAATACTCCACAAATGACAGGTTATGCCTTACCCAATTTTATATTCTCCATAACATATACTTTACCCAAGGCACTTGCTTAGAATGGGTAAACTTCCTATAGCAATATGCTCTAGATATGCGTTGGCAGAGGGTACACTGTTTCATATTCTATGGGAGTGCAAAAAGTAGTTTCATTATGGAGAGAATCAAGGCAAGAATTAGTCCCCATTAGGTTTAACGGACCTTTTCTCCCCTGAAACATGTATTGTAGGGACTCTCTCATCGATCCCTGTTAAGGAAAGAAGGTTTCATATTTCTTTAGTATCCTTAGTGGTAAAGAGACTGATATTACATCACTGGCTAGATCAGGAAGAAATTTCTTATTCGGAATGGCTAAGGGAAATTCTGTATAGTTTAAGGATTGAAAAAACAATAGCCACTCTTAGGGACCACCCTCAAGGATATGACAAAAGATGGGGTAAATTGGAGACTTTGTTAATGGTGTAAATATCTCCTTTAAATGACAACTGAATAAATAAGGATATAGACTAAGGGGTTTAAGTCTGACTTGGTAAGGATGAAGTCGTTTGATAGTTCCTGTAAATTTACTGTACACCCATGAAAGGGAATCCCCTCGTATTTCCTTTTGTTTTATCTATTTTAGTTTTATTTTAGGACTAGGTATCTTAGGGGAGGGAGGGTTAATAAGGCGGGGAAGAGAATGTGTATTGCTTGTGCAGTCATTTCTAAAGATGTCTGGTCTTTACATGTTATGCAACGTATAATGTGTCTGTACATGTTTAATAATAATAAAGCTTATTAAATTAAAAAAAGATAATTATTAAGGGAGTTATAGGCAAAGGCATTAGTAAAGTCTCTATAGTGAATGTAAATGGGCATTTTTAAGTCATAGGGCTTGATTTTCAAAGAGCGATGAAAGCAACGCTAAGTTACATCAGTCTATGTTGCGGTGAACTACGGGTTCGTCAGGCACCCTGCACCCGATTGTATAAAGAGGGGTCCCTGCACCCAAAACCCAAGATTCATCACAGCTGCAGGATAGCTCCAAACAGTTGGTGCACTTGACAGAATTTCATCAGGGATCCTGCCCCTCACCTGGCGCAACACTAGAAGTGGGTTGGGGGATCTGCATGCCAGGAGGAGGCCGGGCAGAAGGGGCATGGGGTGCTGTGGGAGGTGCCATGGAGACAGCAAGCATGATGGGGTGATGTGCCTCAGTGGGGTGCCTTTGCAGAGCTCTACAACTGCTCAGATGGGACCGCTTCCTGGAGGGTTGAGAAAGGCCAAACAGTGACATGGCTCCAGGTGGGCACGCCTGGCAGCTGCCCCATAGGTTAACATATGCAAAATAATGTAAGTGAGAGGCAGCCTGCCACATTGTGGTAGGGTGGGCACTAGAAAACTGTGGCAGTGCCTGGAGAATGATCCACCCCCCACCACTAGCAGTCCTCAATATCCAGCTTCCCACTAACAAGGTTCTGCATTTGTTCACCTATGGGGCAGCTGCCAGGGCTGTGCCCACTTGGGGCTATGTCACTGTTTATCCTGGCAGCCCCCAATAAAGCAGTCCCATCTGAGCAGTTGTAGGGCTCTGCAAAGGGCACCCCTGCTGAGTGCCATGTCAGTCCCCATCATGCTCGCCATCTCCTCAATGCTCTAGGGCACCCCATGCCCCTTCTGCCTCTGACTCCACTTTCAGATCCCACCAATTTGTCACATGTGTGACATTCATGCAAGTTGCTTAGACCATCTCATGGTTGGTCTAGTTGAGCCCTGCTGCATCCATGGTGGGGCTTCCAATATATGAAAAAGGGGATGGTGCAGCCCACCATGGTGCAAGCCTCCTACAACCTGGCGTGTGGGTACTGCTGTCATAAATGTGGCAAGGGTGGCTTCAGTGCAATGCATCTCGATTTTGATGCAGCCTGTGTTTGAAATGAGGATTGCTGCAACTTTGCCACACGGGTGCCAATTGCATCACACCCTTTGCCCAGGCACCTTGTTTCAGACAAACACTTTTAAAATCTGGCCCATAATCTCTAAAGTGGAACTTTGCCACAAAATGGACACAGAAGTCCTGAAAAAGAACTGTTGTTCTACTACTCTCTTTAATATCTTGTAAGTGGGAGAGGAGAAAGGTTTTCATAAATATATGAAAGAGCTGTAGACAGAATAATCACTGAATGTAAAAGGGTGCCTGTTACCCTATATAAATTTAAACCTGTGATTTTTATAAGTTTGTACTCCCATAGAAGCTTAAAAAGGCTGATTTAGATATAAAAATTGCCTTTCCTCTATCCTTCAGTAAATATATAAGGAATACATTTCTTTCTTTCAGTGCACTAGACATTAGGCTTTTTGTTTGAATTTTTTTAGAAATGTACTATATTTCTTATAATTCCTTGATCCTTAGAATTCACTTATTTGACAGTGAATTTTTCAGATGGTAATCTGGATTCAGACAAAAGATCAGCAAAAAAATGGATCTCAGGACACACAAAGGGCATGTATTGTATGGTCTCAGTACATCCAAGATCACAATCACACAGTGGTCTTCTGGTGTCCAAGGTGCCATATATTTTCTTTTTCATATTGCTTTCATACAGTTCTAGTTGAAAATATATAAATAATTTTCTTTCAACTGGGGAGGCCAGGAGACTCAAGTAAGGTACATATTTGTTTTATTATCAGACAGCCTGTCAAGTCCTATCCAATCGGTCATAGCCGGAGTGGGGGCAGGATAAGCCATATCCTATATGCATACAGCAGCTTACTTCATACTGCCTTTGGTCCTTGCCTCTGTTGGGCATCCTGCTTATCCATTCTTCTGCTGCCATTGAGGCCTTTCTGCAAAGGATGAGGACTAGCCTGGACTCTACTGGGTCATTGGGCCCCCTGTTGAAGGGTCACACTACAGACCTGAGGCACCAGGGCTTTTGTGCTATGCACATTTTGTTTGGTGAATAAACTATGAGTTCAGCACTTTCAAGACATTTTCTTTCTTTTTTACCTCACTAGGTATAACTATTGTGGTGTTTCTGTTGCCTGGGTTTCAGCTTGCACTGGCTGAAATTTCCCAGAGTGCATGGTACTTGTGTATTTTGTCCTTGGGGAACCCTCTGTCATTGAACCCCCAGGGACCAGCCTGCTCTACCCCATACACTCTAACTAAAATGGCTGGTCCTTACTATTAAAACTCTTAAGCCCCACCTACCAAGCCACTTTAGCTAGCAACTCCATGCTATCTACTCTGCTCTATAAACTACATACAGTTCTCCAGAGGAATTGTAATGTCTGACTCAACCTAGTGAGAGGAGGAGCACATGACACCCTTCACTGTCCAAATGATTGCTATCCTCAGCAATCGAGGGGTACAGTATATTGCATCACCATCTGGTCTCTATGGATGGTGCACCACCCATTTGACTGATGACCAGCATGGTCTCCACAGACTATGTAAGAACATGGTGCCCCACTTGTCTCCAAAAAAGAGCCACTTTTCCTAATCTCCACAAAGTGTTTGGCTGAACATTATTCTAGTACCAGGATCTCTCACAAGCCAAATGAGAATAACTGACCCTTTACCCATAGGATCTCATTTTATAGCAAGAACCAGTTACACACTCACACCTGCACTCTGTAGTGATTTGCCAACCTCCCAGGGTATGAACCCAGGAATCCACTCACAATCCATGCCCTTAAGGGGTATAGTGGCCCACAGCAATCCACAATGGATGTAAGCCTAGGAACCTATTCACACCTCCCTCTCTGGAGATGTAGTAGTCCACAGCCACTCAGCCCAGAAGAGAACCAGGAGTACCTCTGCCCCCTCCTCAGAATGTTGAGGCCCCAGCCAATCAACCTTAACCCAGTGTACCGGGTCCACCACCATGACCCTCACTCAACTCTGTCCCAAGTGGATCCATAGAGTTAACCCACTTATGATTATACTAACTTTTCCTATGGGTGGGCAACACCCATTTTCATTCTCCCTGGGGACATTAATCCAACCCCCAGGGTATCTAACTTATTACAAGCATTTATAACAGTTTGTGCACTCTAAGATTTTTATCTATAACAGAAGCATCAACGATGAAATAGCATAAAGTATAAGTCATGTACATTCAAAGTCCTGTGCCCAGTCCAGGGTGGCTGACTTCACCAGATTCCAAAATCTTCTTGCTTCCAGAACCATTAACTTATTGGGGCATCTAAAAAGAAAAGAACAAACAACAAACGAATAACTCAAGAATCCTTTTTAGTTCTTTTCAGATGTCTTCAGGCACAGGTTACCTGTACCAGTCTGAATGAACCTTGAAACAGATCTTTCCTTCAGGTCCTTTCACTGGAATTGATTTGGTGGTGATTCTTCTGTCAGGTCAGGTCATCATTGACACTCCATCCAAATACACCATCACACATGCCAGGGTTTTATAACATTCTCATCCATGGCAGGGGGCATTTTAGACAAACATCTCATATCTTATTATACCACCACAAGTCTAAAAGAGAGTAAACTCACCAAATGCTGTACTGCAGCCATGTTTTCCTTCTGTTGGCTCTTCTTCTCCATTTAATTCTGGCCTTTGCCGTCTCACTGCAGACTGTCCCAATTCTCTCAGCTCTCTTACGCCCAGGCTACGGGTCATGCTGTGGACAAAAGGGTCACCCTGGGTCAACAGTTAGTTCAGTCAGAAATCATTTGATGAACTCACATAATGTGGTGCACTAATGTTTCTTATGGTCCCTGGTTCATCAATCTGTCCACAGTAGTGCATTGTGATTCTGTGTTCCAAGACTTAGCCTACTGAGGATGAATGCCATGCCCAGGTGTAAGACTATGCCATCATCCCCATCCAGGAAGCCCTCCAGTCTCCATGCAGTGTATTGCTGTGTGGCATGTTTATTGAACAGCAATAAAGACAAAGTTAAAAGAAAATGTAAAATGTAATGAGGGGATCAGCATGCAAGTTTCTCCACGTCACCACATGGACTAGTCAAACTGTTAATTCTGTAATTATTTAGATGTGACTGTGTTGGTCCTGAGCTGCAATATTTGTGTCAATATGTTTTATCATGTTCCTCCATTTGTTCCCTTGGTTTTGTTTCTTTTCCCCGTTCCTCAGATAACAGATGGAAACAACATGATGTTGCTAATCTTTGCTTGCCTACCATGATTACAAGTATTTCAATAAAGGTCACTGCTCACTGAGTGTTCTTATTAGGGCCCAGAATCTCTACCTCCACTAGAAACACCACCAGTGAGCTGCAGTACAGGAGACAGGCAGTGCTTGGTGTTGTTGGTATTGGGAAAGACCACAGTACACATAACAATGTCAAAATATTAATGGAGTAGGCTGGCCTGGTAGCATGGAGGGCTGAGGAATCATGCTTTATGTCCTGCCATGCTGGCAACCCATGTTCATGATACGAGTTGGTCGCTGGGGGGTCTGCCAGAGAGAGAGAGGATCGAGCATCTGGTGAACAGCTCTCCTCTCCTGGGGAGGGAGGGGAACAGTGACCGGCACCTGTCTGACACCTAGCGGCATCTGGGTGTTGGTACACAGGGTCCCACAAGGTGAGGTGGACGAGGAGGAGCAGCTGCCCAGTGTGCAGTGTGTGGAACACATCCAGCTCAGCTGTTGTTGACATTGCATGCTCCTCTTCCAGGCCCAAAGGGGGAATGGAGGAAAATCCTGGGCATGTCAGATGACTGCCAGCCTCCACAGGCTCCACTCCCAACACACACAGGCACTTCTCCATGAACGGATCAAGTTTCAGTGGGTTGAGGGATCCACCACCACCCTGTCATGGAGGGCAAGTCATGGGGCAGAATGGAGAGAAGGTAAGTTTGTGGTAGGGGACAGGGCTGTGAGGTCCTGCATGAACGTGAACCAACCAGGCAGGAGGGGTAAATAGTTCAACTAAAACAAACAAACTAACAAAAACATTAATGGAGCAGTTAATTAAATTGTTCATGCAAAACAATTTGAACATGGGCTGCCTGACATCAGTTAATGTGACAATTATTGTCAGGCAATTCAGGAAAGTCACTATGCCAATTTGTCTATGTTTTTTTTTTTTTTTCATTAATATCTTTGATTTTGCAAATGGAAAACATTATACAGAAAACAACAAAATATCACAGAGAGATCAGTTATATATAAAGTGAATACAGTAATTCCAGAAATAGCTTAAAAGTCAAAGAGATGGAATAAATATTACATAACAAAATGAGTAAACAGTATAGCTAGAGTGCCTTTGCAATATGTCAACCTATGAATTAACAGTATATGGAATGGCCTAAATAATTTATGAACAGCACAGGGTCATAATGTCACATGCAAAACCGTGCACCACAGCATTACTGCTCGCAAAACAGCATGCGGCAAAACAAAGTCAGCACACTATGCTGAATGAGCCAGAGGGAGCGCACACTGCAGCAGCTACTTTGTTTTTGCAGGGGGCAAAGACCCCCACACCCCCTGGACTAATTATAATCAACTCCAGGGGGTCATGGACATTGAGGATAAGAGAAAACTCACGTCCAGTGAAATTCCCATTTCGGGGGGGGGAGTTACAGCATAGTAGGACCTGGGGAGAACCGAACCACAGCCCCAGATCCCCCATGCTGCCAGATGTAGGTGCTCTAGCCACTCCACCACGGGAGCAACTTGGCCAGGCACCACCGCAACAGCTTCCTTAACCTTCTCCCACTGGCAGCCTACAGCAATGGGGTAGCGGTTACTACCGCATGCTCTAAAAACCCCTGTCACTGTAGAGTCATTAGCACTTCTGTCAGCGCTGGTTTAAATGCATAGTTTTGCATACGACATCTTGACCCCGTAGGTTTTCAAATTACATTCCTCCCCCTTTCAAAAGGAGAGATTTAAAAATGAAGACCAAGTTGCTTTAGAAGTTTCAGTTTGATTAATCAACAGGTGGCATATTCTTTCATTCTGAACTAACGTGGTCCTACTGTTGTACTACTCTACAAAAGTTAGTGGATCTGATTCTTTCCATTTGGAAAGTATTAACCTTTAATGGCTATTGAGGCAGCTAAAACCCAGTTAGCTAGGCATTATGACAGATATTCCAGCTGAGAAGAGAGGCCAAAAACATGTCATTAAAGAGAATGACATTTTCTTCCCAGTAACTTTTCATAAATTCTGTAGATTTTCCCCACATGATGAGAGTTTGAGGGCAGCTCCAGAGCATGTGTAGTAATCTGGCATAAGGATCCCACATTTCCAGCAACCACCCCAGGACAGAAACCCATTTTTCTAACCTTAAAGGGCATAGTAATACTGATGCAATATTTTGAACTCCATCATCCTACCCTGGACCTCCTTGCAAGCATTCTTTAATGCGGAAGACCAATCCTGTGAGAAATACTACATCCTAAGTCAAGTTTCCACTTAACCCTAGGTGACTCAAGTAGTGCGAGTTATTCAAATCATTAGTCAGTGATTCATGTAGTTTAGAAACCTCACAGTTTGAATTAAATGCTTTAAAGATTAGTGTCCAATCTGTATCAGTGGGCAGCAATTTTATATTTGAGCCTAAAATTGAGTTTGATAATGCCTTTCTAAATTGAAGATAGGTGACAAAATGAAATCGATGTAGTCCGAATTTGTATTTTAGCTCCTTAGATGACATAAGAATACTGGACGAAAGGACAATCAGATCACTATTATTAGTGATACCATGTTTGTGCCAATCCAGGTTTGCAAAGCATTTGTCACCAGTAATAATGTTAGGGTTATGCCAAAGGGCCTCCAAATGAGAGGAATTTTAAGCTTAGCTTGCAGTATTTTAAGGTTTTTAAGAGAGCTAGCAATGAAAGGGATTGGCTGTTTTTGGCACCGATAGTTTCCTGAACAAGAAATCGGAGGGCTTATTGGGACAACACAACTGCTGTTCCACCTCAAACCAGAGAGGTAAGGCCTTGTCGGAGGGAGGAGAGATAGAAAATGGAGTGCTAAGAGAAATACAACTTGTGTATCTCCCACCAAGGAAGCCCAAAGCCTCTCAGAAACCATGGAGCTCTAAGTTTGGGGACTGATAATCTGGGTGCCTTGGTACCTTTAAAAATGTTTAACCATATCTGTAATTTTCCTAAATTTTGACGTTCCAAACATAAGCAGGATACTTTGAAAAAGACAAAAAGTTTGGGTGCTACCATCATCTTGACTGAATTTATTTTCCCCAGAGTGACATAAGAGAAATTCTTCTATCTTTTTAAATCGCATTTGTTTCTTCCAGAAGGGATCCAAATTAAAATCGACCATGGAGAAAATATCTCTTGGGATTTTAAGGCCCAGGTATGTGATCGCTCCCTTCCTCCAGCACTCATTCTGAATGAGGTTAACCTCAACATGTGCAGTACCTCCATTATTGACCTGCAGAGCTTGAGTCTTCCTCCAATTAACTGTTAAACCTCAAATGCTAGAAAACTGTTCTAGGACTACTTTAAGCATTACAATGGAGTCCCTAAATTGGGATATGATGAAAAGAAGATCATCTGCATATGCCTTATTTATAACCTTTCCTGTTTTGAGACCATTTAATCTCAGGGAGTAACTGAATTTTCCTAATAAGCAGTTCTAAAACAAGGATACACAAGTATGGGAATAGAGGACAACCTTGTCTTGTCCCTCTGGAAAGTCTGAATGGGGATGAAACCTCACCATTTGAGATTACCTTTGCAGCTGGGCTACTATATAAAGTCTAAATCCATTTGATAAAGCTTTTTCCCACATTATACTTCTCTAACACTTAAAATAGATATTCCCATTCAAGGGTGTTGAAAGCCTTAACAAAAATCTATAGAAACGATAGTTAGTGTCTTCTTAGACACTTGATCAGCATGGATAACATTTAGAAGCCACCTTGTGTTCTGCATTCCAGACCTACTGGGTGCCAAGCCCACCTGCTCACTACCAACCAATTTAAACACCATATTACTAATCATAAATGAAAGGGCCTTGGCTATAATTTCGTAATCCCATTAAATAAAGAAATAGGCATCTAACTTTTACAAAATAGGGCATCTTTTTCTCTCTTTAACATCAGGGTAATGTATGCCCTGCTGAAGGAACCAGTTAACTCTCCTTTAAGGAAAGCTTCCTCAAATATTTTAGATTCAGAACCAAATGATTTGATAACTTTTAATGGACCAACATAGATGTAACAACAAGAACAAAGTGCTCTAGCTTTTGAACCAACAAGTCCTTCATCAGAAGTGTAACACGATTATGTTCTGACAAAGGACTTGTTGGCCTGAAAGCTAGAGCACTTTGTTCTTGTTGTTACATCTATGTTGGTCCATTAAAAGGTATCAAATCATTTGCTTCTGAATCTGTTCTTACAAGGACCAATACGGCAAATACTAAATCTAGATTTCAAATACTTTACAAAGATATTTAGAAATAAGAGTACCCATTATCTTGTAAAGCTCTCCAGGGTTACCATCTGGGCCAGGCACTTTGTTGTTTGGAAGTTCCTAATAACAGTTCCATGTGATAAGAGTGAAGATGTTTTAATGACTACAATAACAGTGAGTGCACATCACCAGCTACAACAACGAAGATGTGCACTACGTAAAACCAAATACAGTGACAGCCAGCAACAGGCTATTTGGGGCAACATTTTTATGTGGGGGCTCTGCCCACACCATATAATTATAATCAACTCCGAGAGGGGCCTGACACTGGGGTACAGAGGAATAGTTGGGAGGGAGCCACACATTTCGTGACCTCGAGGAACACGATCCATTAAAAAAAAAACATAAGTACTGCAACACAAAAACAGTATTCCTCCCCGCCTAGCTCCAAACCTGGATCCTGCTGCACCAGAGGCTTTCACTGACTCCACTACACCACATGGTCAGCTCGGCAGTGCCAGGCCAAATGCTCTCCCATATCCTCACACAAGACAACTCCCTAGCAGAGTCGCTGTATGCATTCCATCATTGTTTTCTCCTGCAATTCAAGCTGTTATTGCCTCTTAGCTATGCTGTTCACTCAGCTCTTCTTACAGGCACTCAAATTGAGTTGCTCATATTGAGTCACTCAATTTGAGTCGCTCATATCACTGAATACCCTATTGACCTGTGTGATTTCTTCTATTGTCAGGAATCTATCCTGAGCAGCACTATCCATGTTATCTAAAGAGGGTATATACGAGGACCCTAAGAATCCATACAAGAAGGTATCCTCTGGGGGTGGTGTGCTGGAGTATAGTTCCTCATATTTTTTTTAAACTTTATTAATATCTTTGTTTGAGACCCTAACATGGCCATCTTTATCCTGAACACCTGTAAATAAATTCTGTGTTAAACTTTTTTTAAGTCAGAAGGCCAAAAGCTTGCCTGATTTTTCTCCAACATCCCCAAATTTTTGTATACTTATTGCCAAAGCAAATTCAGCTTTTGCAGAGTAGAACTTAATAATATCAGTCTTGAGGGTCATTATCTCCTGAAGCCTTGCCTGTGTCCTATTCTTCCATTGTTTAAATTCAGAAAAGAACAGCATGCAAATTAAAGTATTTTTAAACAAATTGAAACAGTCATCTACAAAACTGCATAGCGAGGGTCGTTCAAACAGTAATTCCATAACAAAAGCGCACCACTCAGGAGACCTAAATAAAGGCAATATTTTATTATAAAATAACACCATAACAAACACGACAGGTGTATGGAACAAAGGCAACCTCTACTGGTTTTGCTCAGTTAAGCGTCATCAGGAGGATAACCAAACAAAATACATAGACCCTTATATAGCAAGTGAACCTATCAAATTTAAAGTGACATAAAGAATAAAACAACCATTTAAAACAAAAGATCTACATAGCATGAATAAAAATTTTGGATTATTATGAATTGCTACACCTAGGGAGAATGAAAAAATAACAAAAATAACATATACAGAATTCTTTAAAGGCATATAACATTATTTCCTCGTATGCATCCTTATGTGGTGGGACTAGAACCAGTATAACTGTGTAACTATGAATGTATATATATTCTTCTTTGATATTCACACTTTGAACAGTAGACAAATAATTTCTATATGTGCCTTCTTTTGACATATTTCTATGTTTTATGTTTGTTTTCAGGTAACAGGGAATAAGTGCTTTTCCTCTATTTCAACATGCCTTTATCCTAAATATTCTAAATAACATTTTGGACATAGAATTCATGGTGGTAACGTTAAAGCATCAATTTACCTATACTGATATACATAGTCTTGTTTTGGTTTAAGAATGTATATTCATTACTAAGGAACAAATTAATATGTTTTGTACAGTATGATGGAAATAAGGATGCATACAAGGGAATAATGTTATATGCCTTTAAAGAATTCTGTATATGTTATTTGTGTTATTTTTTTCATTCTCCCTAGGTGTAGCAATTACATAATAATCCAAAAAATTGTTATTCATGTTATGTAGATCTTTTGTTCTAAATGGTTGTTTTATTCTTTATGTCACTTTAAATTTGATAGGTTCACTTGCTATATAAGGGTCTATGTATTATGATTGGTTATCCTCCTGATGATGTTAACTGAGCGAAACCAGTAGAGGTTGCTTTTGTTCCACACACCTGTCGTGTTTGTTGCAGTGTTATTTTATAATAAAATATTGCCTTTATTTAGGTCTCCTGAGTGGTGTGGCTTTTTGTTATGGCATTACGTGATTTATTAGGTTCACACACTCTTTTCACTGCTGAGCTGTTTTGCTTATCTTTATCATTCAAACAGTGACCCCAACAATGGAGGTCTGATATTAACCTGATCCAACAGAAGTCCAACTCTTGCGAGACTTGCATGAGCAAATCAAAGGCTTGCGATGATTTACAATAGAACCAGTTGTGATCAACAGTAATGAAAAACAGTTAGTTAACCAGTTAGTTAACAGAAGCACTCTGGATAGGGGGTCAATCCCAGTCCTTTCACAGAAGAAAGGGTTCTGAAAGAACTCCTAAAACTGAAGGTGGACAAAGCAATGGGGCCTGAAAGGATTCACCCCAGAATTCTTAAAGAATTAAGGGGAGAACTAGTGACACCACTGACTACCCTTTTTAACAAATTATGGGAGGATGGTGTGGTACCTGAGGAATAGAGGAGGGTGGATGTGACTCCCTTCACAAAGAGGGAGCAAGACAGAGGCAGGAAATTGCAGATCTGTCATTTTGACCTCTGTGGTAGGGAAAATGATGGAATCACTTCTGAAGGAAAGAATTGTTGAGTACCTAGAGGCCAGTGGGGCACAGGACCCAAGGCAGCATGGATTCACAGTGGGAAGGTCATGTCAGATGAATCTAATCAATTTCTTTGACCAGGTGACCAAAGTAGTAGACCATGGAGGGGCTGTGGACATGGTCTACCTAGACTTTAGCAATGCATTTGACACAGTCTGACACAAAAGATTAATACAACAAATTAGCCAGCCTTGGAGTGGGTCCCAGGGTGGTAGCCTGGGTAAAACATTGGCTGAACAACAGGACACAGAAGGTAATAGTAAATGGAGTCCACTCTGAAGAAAGGAGGTTTACTAGTGGGGTACCACAGGGTTCAATACTGGGTCCAGTCCTTTTTAATGTCTTTATAAGTGACATTGCAGAGGGACTGAAAGGAAAAGTATGCCTCTTTGCAGATGACACAAAGATCTGCAACAGGGTTGATACACAAGGGGGCATGGAAAGGATGAGAAGGGACTTGGCAAGGTTGGAGGAATGGTCAGAAGTATGGCACCTTGGATTCAATGCAAAGAAGTGCAAAATAATGCACCTGGGAAACAAAAACCCAGGGGAAGATGACACAGTGTGTGTGGGGGGGGTAGTAACAACAACAAAAATGGAAAGTCACCTGAGGGTAATCATATCAGATGACCTTAAGGTTGGCAATCAATGTGAGAAGGAGTAGGGAGGGCTGGGGGATACTGAGATGTATAGGAAGAGGCATCACCAGCAGAAAACAGGAAGTTGTTATCCCTCTGTACAGACAGTTGGTGAGACCCCATCTGGAGTACAGCATGCAGTTCTGGAGACCCTATCTCCACAAGGACATAGACAGGATGGAGGTAGTCAGAGGAGGGCAACTAAAATGGTGCAGGGACTGCAAGAGAAGCCACATGAGGAGAGAGTAAGGAGCTTAATATGTATACCCTTGAGGAAAGGAGGGAGAGTGGGGACATGATAGAAACTTTTAAGTACCTCAGTGGAATCAACAAAGTCTCAGAAGGTAGCATCTTTCAGAAAAAGAGATATGCAAGAACAAGGGGACATGATTTGAAGATGGGGGGGATGGCTCTGGGGCAATGTGAGAAAGTATTTTTTCACAGAGAGGGTGGTGGACGCATGGAACCGCCTTCCTGAGGAGGTTGTGGAGTCTAAAACTGTGGGAGAATTCAAGAATGCATGGGACACACATAAGGCAATTCTTGTGGGGGGTAGGAAGAAACAGGCTTTTGGTTAACTAGGATCTGCAGCTTATCCAGTAGGTAGGGAAATTGGCAGACTAGGTGGGCCAAGTAGTCCTTATCTGCCATCAAAGTCTATGTTTCTATGTTTCTGTGTAAGTCAATGAATCATTTTGTCTGCTGCATTTTTAAGCACTTCTTCAGAACCTAGATTGATCGAGGATCCAGCACTAGAAGA
Organism: Neoceratodus forsteri; assembly: GCA_016271365.2. NCBI lineage: Eukaryota > Metazoa > Chordata > Ceratodontiformes > Ceratodontidae > Neoceratodus > Neoceratodus forsteri. The sequence goes on along the minus strand of CM028134.1, from coordinate 307,944,606 downwards.
TGGTCTGCCATCCCTGCTTCTACTCCTCATTCACTTTCTTGCATTGACAGCTCACCTTGGAAGGTAACTCTAGAATGGTGGTTCAGCTTTCCTAAAGGCAAAATTACTATTCCATTTTCCTTTTGCTCTGGTAGCCTCTGTGTAGGTAACAGGAGTGCTGCTGTTGGGGGGGTAGCATTTTGGAGGGAGAATGTTCTTTATTAAAACTGTCATGTTGCTGAGATGTAGCACTCTGAACACTGGCAGATGCAGATGCAATGGGAGTTTGCGAGGGCTGAGCAAGGCTAACAGAGAGCACATGTGGCAGATGATCTGAAACTGCAGGATTTGAATCTGACAGTTGGGAAGTAGATTGAGAGTAAACCTAGTTGTCTGAATGAGCCTGCCAAACCTTGTCAGGAGGTTCACACACCACATAAGGGCCCCTTTATACAAGACAACTAAAGAAGCAGAAAATGTCATATAATAGCCCCAACTCCATCTTTAACCTCTGTAAATTTCTTACATTTATTCACAGTCGCAGTGGCAAAATCTTGGCATAAAGAGACATGTCCTTGCCTCTAATGTAATTGCCCCTTTTCTCTGGATAAATGCAGGATTTCCTCTTTAATAGTAATCCTCAAAAAATTAACAATCACTGGTCAAGGTCTGCTCCCAGTTGGGACAGGGAACGATGTGCCCCATCAATGTCCAGTGGCCACTGCCACTGTTTTTGTAAAAGGTCCACAAAAAACTGTTGAAGAAATGAATATGTACCTTTCCCCTCTACTCACTCTGGCAACCCCACAATCCTCAAGTTATTTCTTCTCCACTATTTTCTAAATCCTCAATATTTTCTAGCAGGTAGCTGATTTTTCTGAGTCTCAATCGTAGCCTCAATATAATAGAGCAGGTTTTCCATAACTTCTACTTTCCCTATTATTTCAGCTGACTCCGTTTCCATCTTGCTTATTGAATTTTTTTTCTTTAATGTCTGACTGAATACTGGCTAGCATGGTTTTTACATCCTGTAAATCGTTTTTATTCTGACCACCAGTAGAAGTAGCTGTCCCATTAGCCTACTGTCAACCCGTGCTGCCAGTCAGCTTCTCTCTGTGGGGTGCCATACTGCAGGCTAGAGCACAGTAAATTTTCTGATGAAAGAAAAACACTTGAAACATAAAATAAATAAATTTGGAATTGTTTGAAAGTCTGTAATTAGCTATAAAGAAAAACTTTCTGAGTGGCGATCACAACTTTTCCAATGAAAAAAATGGAAATTTGGCACTGACAGGGCTGTTCTCTCACACCACCATCCTTCAGGCACTCAGCCACTATGCCTATTTGTGCTTGGGCATAAACATTTGATGAAACAGTTTAAATCAGAATTTTTTCTTGTTTTAAACCAAACTGGTTTAGCAGTCACCCTAGACAAATCCAACACATGCATATAAAAAGCAAGACAAGACAATAAAATCAAAATTGATGGCACAGAGAGGTGCCAAAGCTGAAATAATTGAAAAAGAACTGCATGTAAAAGGTGCTTTTATCCAATCAGATTAGGCTACTGCTTTGGCACCTAATAATTACCAGACAGTGAAGGTCAATAAAACCGTTCATCCTAATCTATAACAGCCTCAAGAAACTAGAAAATAATGCATTTATTCTTAAATACAGCCACCACTACTATCTTTCAACCATTTTAAAAATATTTTTTCTTATATTTTATAATGCTTAAAGTAATTTTTTAAAAGGTGAAACTATTAAGCTTAGAAATGTAAGATTTTTTTTAATGAAAGCTTGTAATCCAATCAGCACAAAGTAGTTCCTAACAATACAGATTTCATGTGTTGATACATGCCTATACGTGACAGTATAATACATTGTTAAAAATAACAGGATTTAAAAAAAATGTGAACCATTTTGTTTAGATAGATAGATGTGAAAATATATATACATATATATATATATATATATATATATATATATATATATATATATGGATACATGATGGGCAGGAGTGGGATATGGATATGAATATGGAAAATATTCTCACTCCTGCAGACTGAGCTGTGTATTCTCATGAGTGCAAGAGCACAGCTCACAAGGCAGGAGGAGAATATTTTCCATATCCCGTGATCTGCCCATCATGTGTGCATGCATGTGTGTGTGTGTGTGTGTGTCTGTAATGGACTGGGAGTGAGAAACACAGCTGACAGTGTCTTGCAAAGCTAACTGAATGAGTCAGAGGCTCACTGAGAAAGACAAATTGCTGCAGGTAGCTCTGAGAAACAGAAAGTGCTTTGTAAAAGAGTTTCATTTAGAATTCATGTTATTTTGAAGCTGAGATCAGCACAGTAATGGGCTAGGAAAGTCAAAAACACAATGGGACACAGGTGAGAGTCATTTGCAAAGCTAATTGAGTAAGTTGCAGCTTCAGCAGGAAAGAGATAAGAGAAAATTTAAGGAGGCAGTATAGCACAGTGGTTTAAGGCTCTGAGCTGTTAAGGCTCTGAGCTGCAAACCTAGAGACCCGGGTGTGAATTCCACAGCTCCCACTTCCATACTGTGTGATCCTGAGCAAGTCACTTAACTTTATTGTGCTCCCAGGTTGCACCTGTAAACAAGCTTTCAGCTTTGTGTGTCTCTCTCCTGGTAAAAACAAAGGTAAAAGATAAAGTGTTTTCAGAAGCAGTTTCCTTTAGAGTGCAAACTGCAGTGCAGTTATTCTCACTCTGGTGACATCAACAGAGTATGGATAAATGTCATCTTCAGGATGTATTCTCACTGCAGTGGAAATAACACAGGACATCCTACTAAAAGCTCTCACCCTTGTGGTATATAAATATAAATATTTATATATATATATATATATATATATATATATATACACACACACACACACACACACACACACACACACACACAATGGGGTGAGATAAATAAGTAGTGGATAAATCCATGTATCTTACACACAGTGATGTAAATCCTGGAAGAAAATCACACTGTGATTTTTACAGAAATATTATCACAGTGTGATAATATTTACATTTATACATACTGTGCTTACCTCACAGGCTGATATTATCACTGTGTTGATGACAGGCTGAAACCCTGCCTAAAACAATCACTATCCTGATCTCTTAATCATATCCTGACAAATCAGAAAACTCAGCTGGACTCTGCTGAAGTAGATATCATCACTCTAGGCAAGTTTCCCTAACACAGCAATCAGGAAGGAACTCCACCAAACCCTCAGTAGCCTAGGAAACTTAAGCAATTTATCCCTCCAGGGTGTGGGTACACTGGAGGATTTATCACGGCTGGTGTGATTCGGTCATGAGGCGCAGCCAAGTGATCGAATCACACCAGTCGCGTTAAGCCTTCCAGCGCACCACACCCCTGAGGATAAACATATTATACAATGGCAAATGTTGTTTCTTTAATGTTTTTAAACTATTTTCTAACTCACTGAGGTCTCTACACTTCGAAAGAGGATGTCATTTTGTAAACAATTTACCGCGGTGTTTTAGCGAAGTGGCGACAGGACAAATTGTGGCAGTTTCATTTGAAGTGAAAGCGACCTGATTAGCACAATATAAGTTTGGCTGGCACTTCTTCCAGTGGGTACACTGGAAGATTTATCATGGTGGTAATTGTGCCAGCCAACCAATCAGGATGCAGTATTTGGGACATTGGATTTACCACATTGTATAATTAAGCAATTTATCCTCCAGGGTGTGGGTACACTGGAGGATTTACCACAGCTGGTGTGATTCGGTCATGAGGCACAGCTGAGTGACTGAATCACAACAGTCATGTTAAGTCCTCCAGTGTACACACCCTGGAGGATAAATTTATATTATACACTGGAGGATTTATCACGGTGGTAGTTGTGCCAGCCAACCAATCAGGATGCAGGATTTGGGACATTGGATTTACCACATTGTATAATAATCAGTATATCAGTGCCACCTGCAACTCACCAGCAGCCCTAGAAAAGCACATTGTGTTCCTGCAGAGCACCAAAACATGCTAACAGCCAGTTTCATATTGACAAGAAGCCAAAAAAGAGCAAAGCCTTTCACATCCAGGAATATCTCAACTACCAATGAATACAGCCTGCTTCATCCCAAATGGCAGATTAGTGTTTCAGCTTGTTTAGCAGAAGTTTCTTTTTTGTCCTGTGTCTTCTTTGTTTATTTTACAAAATAAAGTGAACAAAAAAATGAAAAGTTCTGGAAACCCTACAACACTCATGAGTATCCAGATCTCATTCTGCAGGAGTGAAAATATTTTCCATATTACACTCCTGCCCAACATTCATATATATATATATATATATATATATATATATATATATATATATATATATATATATATGTATTATACTGCCCATGGGGCCAAAATAATTAGGGTTGCACAGCCATTTCTATGTTAAACCTCAAGGTTTGCACTTTAATAACTTTTGTAAAAATGGGGCATTTTGTTTGAAAATGTGGCATTTTTATTTGACAATTATGCATTTGTATGAAAATGGGGTATTTTTGTTCAAAATGGGAATTGTTTGCAAAATAAGACATATTTGTTCAAAAATGGGGCATTTTTACAAAATGGGGCATTTCTGCTCAAAATGGAAATGTTTTGCAAAAATAGCACATTTGTTTGAACATGGGGCATTTTTGTGAAAATGGGGCATTTTGTTTGAAAATAGGAATTTTTTCAAAAATGGGGCATTTTTGTGAAATTGGGCATTCTTTTCTGAAAATTAAGTACTGTTTATGGAAATGGAAGTGTCCTATTTTCGAGCGGCATTTTCAAACTTTTTGTGTTATTTTTGGAAAAAGGTGCTTTTTAACCATTTTCTCTAATTTGTGCATGTTATGAAGTAATGTTTGTCGAAATGGAAGCATCCCATTTTCATAAGGCAGGAAACTGTTTGAGCATTTTGTATTGTTCTCACAAAAAGGTGCTTTTTCTACCATTTTCTCCAGTTTCCTAATTTATCAAGTACTGTCTATGGAAATGGAAGTGTTCCATTTTCATAAGCGAGTATTTTCAGTCATTTGTGTGTTGTTTTTGCAAAAAGGTGCTTTTTGACCATTTTCTTCCATTTTCATGTTTTCCAAAGATGTGGTGATGCTTATGAAAATTGTCCAGTCTGCTTTTGAAATCATTGTTTATTTTGAACATTTCTCCACTTCCACAGTGACAGATACTAATACATAGAAAAGCAGAAAATGATGACATTGCTGCAGTGCTGTGGTGGGTAGCCACAGAGCTGCAGTTTAAAACATCCTGGGTTCAAATCTAATGAGTTACACTTTTTTCCTAATTTAAACACCAGCAAAATTCCTGTTTTTTAGCTAATTTCTTCCAATTTTTTTTTAACAATGTGACTGTTACTGATCTTTCTTAATAACAAATGATGTTTATATAACAGAAAGAAGGTACAAAATTGTACTATCTTGATGGACAGATGGGATCGCTGGATCCAAACGACCTTGCACTTCCACCGTGACATATGAATACTGTTCTACTATGTGGATGTATGGATGGGAGTACAGAATCCTGTTGTACTATCTGGATGGAGAGATGGGAGTGCAGGGTCAAAGGACCCTGCACTCCCACAATAAAATGAGGATAAGTATACTATCTGAAATTGATTGCAAAAACTTTGTTAATACATCAGTTAGGGTGAATACCATAGCAATAAAAGCAGGAAATGAGGCACTAGGGTTTCCAACCATAATGCTTTACCTCCAGGGCTCCCACCCTACCACCCACCCCACCCCCACCTCACATACCAACAGTTGTCAGGGTGTGCCATGGGTCTGCAAATCAATCAAATCAAAACTTGGTAGTTCAAGAGATCTACCCCACGGTACAGCACACACCAAATTTTGTGCAAATCTGTTGAACAGTTGCAAAGTTATTAAAGTGCAAACTTTCAGGTTTAACATTAAATTGCCTACTCAATCCTAACTATAGTGGTGCTACCACACCACTATAATATATATATATATATATATATATATGTATATATTTATAGTCATGAAAAAACTCAGTTTAATGCATCAGTTAGGGTTGTTCCACAGTGACAAAAGCAAGGAAATTCAATGGTGGGTTCCCACCCCTTTGCTCCCACCCTGCCCCACCAACTGGCTTGGGTGTGCATTGGGGTTGTCGGTCCTAATCTCACCCCATCCCATGTGTAAACAAGATGAGGTGGTGCAGTATAGGAGAATGGGGTGAGAGTTAGGACCGACAACCTCAAGACACACCCCAATGCCTGTTGTTGGGGCAGGTGGGGTGGGGTGCAGAGGGGTGGGAACCCTAACATCAAATTTCTCACTTTTGTTCCTGTGGAACAACCCTAACAATGGTGATTTTATCATGACTCCTTCTTTTGAGAATGAACACTATAAATAGTGAATTTTTTGTCACAAGTAGCGATTAATAGTAGCATAGCGCAAAATAAATGGTAACACATGGTGATACAAAAGGTGAGTAGTGAATTATGTAATTTTTGCTTGAATATTTCTGAGGCTTACTGAACAATAGGTCAGTCATCATACCAAATTTGGACAAATACCTTTAAATTAAATGTGTAATTGAATTGATAATTTTGGCAAAATTTCATAAGATTTTCATAGTAATTTTCATGATCATTTTGCAGAAGTAAAATAGTACTTTGCCAGAATTGTTGGTTGAAGATAAATGTAATCTAGTCCTAGACCCAGTCTCTGCCTGGGTGCACATCAAGGAGGGGAAACTTGGGTGTGAGTATCAGAGGAGGTAATTGGTCTCAACTCCTAAAGACTCTGCAGAGTTCTAAATAAATAAATTTATCTACTAAGAACATAGAAAAATATGGCTGGCAGCCTATAAGTTTTTCTCCTTGCTCTCTAGGGTCTCTCGGGATACATTTTGATTTTATAGAGTCTCTTAAAATAAATCTAGATATCTATCTCTAGACTGGTAAGGCCTGCTGGTTGGTAGAAAAAGGGATTATATCACTTGTTAAATATATGTTGGAGGTAGGTTGTATATTTTTGTTGAGAATTGGAGTCCTGAGACTTATTCACCTATTCTTCAAGGTTTACCCAAGGTTGAGAAGGTCCTTGGGGTATCGGGGATGTAGACTATTTTGTCTATAGAAGAAGTATTGTTCAGACTACAGCTTTATGCTAAGCTTCTATTCTGTGTTTTATAAAATGTTTAGGAGGGGTGGTTTCCTCCAAATGCTGACTTGCTTGCAAAATGGCAGCATGATTTCTACACTACCAGTGACCCTCAAGACATGTTCTTTAGTAGTGTGTACTTGATTCACCATACAAGAAGCAATAAACTCTGGCAGATCCAGTGAATAATGTATAGAGTTTAGTGTGCTTAAAGTTACAGAAGTGTACTTAAAAATTGGCCAAAATGCTCTAAATGTGAGATGGAGGAGGGGTATTTATTCTGCATATAGTTCTCATATGCCTAAAAGTACTCCTGTTTAGGTTCAGTGTGCATAGTATCATGTCTCAGGTACAACAGATAGTGTCCCTAAATCAGTGTTTTGTCATTGTTTTATAGTACGGGAGTGCAGTAACAAAGGTTCGAAGGTCTTCAGCTTCTTCAATTTCCCAGTGGTATCTTCTGCATGTCTTTCATGTATATTTTCCCAACAAATACCTCATTCCTCCTGTGTTAGTTGAAAAACTGTTGCTTTCTATCTAAGATGGATCTTCTCTTGTTCTGGTGCATACTTTTCAAGAAGATTCTTCAGATTTTTGAGCTACCTCAAAGGGTGTTCAAGGTATTCTGCTGAGTTGGGATATTTTTCCTAGGTACTTTTTTTGGGTAAATTTGACTGAGTTTTAAGCAGAGGTTTTTAGGGAGATGTTTTGTATATACTTTCACTGTGTATTCTTGGGGAGTGTAGGCTCCATAAAGTTCTTTGAATAATTTAGTGTTGAGAAAAAAGTTCTCTCCACCCTCTCTCACGCCTATCCTTCCCATTCTGGCCAGAATACTGTCTTGTCCCAATTTGCAGCCTAGAACTGTGCCAGATCAGTCTCAAGTACAGGGGATAGCTAATGGTGTCTTAATTACTTTCTTAATTTCCTTCCATATGTACAACATATATGACTGGACTGTGGTGCCCTGAAGCACCCATGTGGGTCTCACTGTACCAGTTCTGGTTTCATGCCTTCCCAGATTCCTCTCCAGCCCAACCAGTGGGACACCTGCTAACCCTGTCTGCATGTAACCATGTCCAAATATACAAAGTCCCACCACCAGGTAGTACCCCTGATCCATGGAGCCAGGAATCTCACTTTGGACCTTGGAGCCACCATTCTCAGCACTGACAACCTTGCCCTCACCCCTTCCCACAAGAAACCCTGGACCCTTTCCATAAGCTACTTCTCTGTCAGGTCTGCCATGTGTAAAGGATATATCTCAGTAAATATAGGATTTTTAGGAATACCCATTATTTGCATTTCTTGTACCTTGCCCCAAATGGTTAGCTGAAGGTGTGGCCACCTTGTCAAATCCTCCTTGAGGCTCTTGAGCATCGGGTCAAAGTTTTTAGCTGGCCATTGCCTCCAGGAGGGAAATATAAGACTACCCATGTATTTGACCTAATTGTCTGCCCATTCTAGATTTGAGCCCTACTGACTCATTTCCTGCATTTGGTGTTCATAGGCATGACCTCTATTTTTTCCAGTTATTTCTGAGTCCTGATATGCTGACACAGTTACTCAGCAGGTAGAACTGTAGTTATCGAGGCTGCTGGATTTCTTACTGTGATAAGAATATCATCAGCAAACAACATGGGCTTGTATGAGCCCCCCATCTCTATGCCCTGGATATCTGGTGATGCTCACAGCTTCTGGGTTAGGGGTTCTATCACCAGAAAAAATAGCCTGAGTGAAAGGAGGCACCCCTGCCATGTTCCACTGCCCAGCTCAAAACTCTTGGATAGCATCCCATTGCTCAGTACTGTAGCCTTTCAGGCAGCATAAATGGCCTATACTCACTTAATAAATCCTTCCAGCAGATCAAATGTGTGTACAGAATTTGTGAGTTAAGGCTACTTGACTGAATCAAAGGCCTTCTCTATGTCCAGTGCTACAGCTGCTAAAGAGTCTGGTGAGGATTCTGAGAACCACATCAAATTGACCAGTCTTCTGAATTCGAATGTTATATGCTCCATCTCTGCCTGCTACAACCTGACTTGGTCTCGTTGACTAACAGTGGCAGCACCTTATTTAGTTGAATTGCCAAAACCTTGGCCAAGATTTTGTAGCCCATATTTAACAGTGAGATGTGGTGATAGCTGGTGCAGTGTCGGGGTCCTTCCCTTTTTAGCCAAAACTGTGATAGTGGCATCATTCATGGTTAGGAATAGGATTCCTGCTTTCTAAGCACCCTGCAGTGTTTCCACCAGTGGCGGTCCTATCAGGTCCCCCACCACCTTAAATACTCCATTGGGAAGCCATCAGTTTCCGGCGCCATCCCACTGGCATCTTAGCAATTGTCTCTGGAATCTCCTGTGGGGTAATAGGTCCTTCCAGAACCCTCCTATGCTGTTCCTCAAGCTTCATTAAGCTACGGTAACTGAGTGCAAGAATTATTTGATGGCAGTTGCCTGGGCTTCCCCAATCTGCACCCATCACCATCCTACTGCTCCCCTCACCCCCGGGATCTTTCCCTCTACAGGAAGGAGGGTGCTGAGTTACCTTCCTTTTTATGTTGGCTCTTGCTTGCGCAGCCAACATCTTGTGGTAGTAGCAGATTTGGAGGCACGTTATTGTTATTAGGTACTTGGTGGGCACGTGATCAGAAGGTGCGTCTTCATTCCCCAATCAGCCATCAGCAGGTGCTGACCTCACACATCCCTAATGTGGCCACAAGAACAAAGAAAAGGTCTGCTGAAATGAGAGCAAAGCTGTCATGCAGTGTGACCACAACACGCCTCCTCCGACGTGCAGGCAAACCATCTGTCACAATGCTGATGGGGGAGCCCACTCCCCGTCGACATCATGCGGCCCCCCCAACAATCTTTCTTTGCCGACGGGGATCCCAATCCCCATCCCAGTCTATTTTGTAGATGGGGAGCCAACTCACCATTGGCATAATGTCCCCCCACTTTCATTACCTGTTGAGGGGGTGCCCAATCCCCCTCGGCTTGTGTGTCCCCCCAGTATGTGCCGACGGGGGTGCCCAATCCCCCATCGGCTACAGATTTCCCGCCCCAAAAAACCCTTAGGTGGCACACTGGAAGCCCACCCAGCATACCAATATACCTGAAAAAAGTCCTACTTATGTTGTTGTTTTTTTTTTAAACCTGTAAAAGAAACCAGTCCCTCGTAGTCTCCCTGCTGCCCCTCCCACAATATGCTTCCCACCCTCTGGCGCACCCTGCCTCCCCACACCCTCAGCCCATACTACCTCCAGAGTCTGGCGCGATGATCTTCGTGGACCGGGAACTCATCTGCACTCTTCAAAGCTGACGCCAACTGAGGAAATGCCAGTAAGCTGTATAATGGCATAAATAGGGTTTTTCAAATTTGTTGCATATCTCAGCCATTTTGAATTTTGGCCCCAAATTTTCAACATGGGGTTATTAGGACCCCTCTTCATGAATTCAAGCACTGACGTGGTGCTATTCCAGTCCCAAAAGGTGATTCGCAGTCACTGTGCAAAATCACCTTTGCAGACAGTGTGAAAACTACAGTGCCACTGTTCATGAAGGGGCTTTCAACAAGCCCATGTTGCACATTTGGTGGGAAAAATCCAAAAAGTGGCTGTTTTACGAGTGTGCATTGCACAGTTTCCACACACGTGAGTAACTTCGTGAATTTGTAATATTTTCACTCCAGATTTTCAAAATTAGCATTTTTCCACATCTCCTTATGAACAGTACTGCTGTCATTTTACATATCCTGACCAAAATGTGTTTTCTCATGTTCGGCGCAGAATAGCACAGTCACTGTGCAAAATCAGTTTTCAGGACAGTTTGAGGACATGACGGTGACACTGTTCATGAGCAGAGGTCCTAAAATGCCTATGTTGAAAATTTGGTGCCAAAACTCCATAAAATGACTGTGTTACAAGCATGCGTTGGCAGTTTCCACGCACTGTAACTTCGCAAATTTGCAATATTTTCATGCTAAATTTCAGCACTGGCATTTTTCACACCTCCTTATGAACAGTACTGCTGTCATTTTTCACATCCTGCCCAAAATGTGTTTCCGCACATGTGGCGCATAATGGCATGGTCACTGTGGGAAATCAACTTTTGGAACACATTAACAAAATCATAGCACCACTGTTCATGAGGGGAGGTCCCAAAATGCCTATGTTGAAAATGTGGCTAACAAACTCTCAAAAATAATTGGGTTATGGACATTGTTGCACAGTTTCTATGCTTGCTCATGACTTCACCAATTTTTCATATTTTCACTCCAGATTTTCAATGTTGCCATTTTTTCACTCCTCCTCATGAACAATACAGTTGTCATTTTCCACATCCTGCCCAAAATGTGTTTTCATCCCTGTGTCACCAAATGGCATAGCCCCTGTGCAAAACCACCTTTCAGCTAACAAACTGATTGTGCTGCTTTCATGAGGTGGGCTCACAAACAGCCCATGTTGAAAATCTGGAGTGAAAATACCAACACACGCCTACAATGTTAGGGTTTCCAGCTGTGGCACCTGCCCTGTACAGACTGACAGGCATCAGGGGTGTGACTTGCAATCATCGGCTGTAATGCTCACGCCATTCCACCCCACCCCGCCCTGCAGCCACTAACAGGCATTGTGGTGTGCCTTGCACTGTTAGCCACAAAGGTCACCCCATTCTCCTATGCTGCACCCACCTCAGTGTATTTCCTTATGGAATGGGTAAGTATAATGCACAAAGACCCCAAAGCACACCATGACACTTGTCAGTATCTACAGGGTAGGGTGAGGTACAGTGGATGAGCATTATAGTTGATGACCCAAACGCACACCCCAATGCCTGTCACTCTCTACAGGGTGAGGGTGGGTTACGTCATTTCAATACTTCACTGTCATTCCTATTAAGTGTCTCTATCTCCAGCACTACCAATGCCAATGCCAGTGAGACAACATTCGGCATTGACAAATGCTTGTTTCATAGTAACATCTTTATTGAATAATTTACAATACAAGAACAAACTCAGAAAAAACGTGGAAGACAGATATATCATCTTCAGCTCAACAGAGAAAAAAAGAAGAACTCAACTACAAATTACAGAAGATATGTAAAACTACATCTATAATTAATTGTTGCACATAGCTTTCATATCCTATGTGTTACAAAAATGTATTAGACTTTAATTTCATACACAGGGGGGTGCCTAGAAATATAATTAGCTAGCCTACAGTTCAATATTTACTGCATATGAGCTTATAACAGGAAAGGGAGGAGATTCAGGCTGAGATGAACCTTAAGTCCACTGGGCAAATATTAGCGAGACTATGGGACAAATGACTGATCAGACTCCAAATTAAATAAAACCCACTTTTGCCAAATTGACTGGAAAATTTCATTCGATCCAAATATCTAAAGGAGCATCTTTCATAGCAGTAAATGGAGTCAACTAAATGCTCCCATCTTGAACAGGACAGTATGTGAGGAGTTAACCAAAGTCTAGTAATGATTTTCTTCTTACACAGTATAAGAATCAGTAATGACTGTAACTGTCATTCGTCCAAATGTACATCTGGAAAAGGAATATGTACAGCACTAGGTATGAGGTAACAGAGCTGAGTTCCCTTCCTTATGCCTCTTTCCCCTCACCCCCAGCTCTTGCATCATCCTGCCAATCTCTTGTCCCTTTCTTTTTCCTTGCTGCAGCACACACTATTGCCCTCACCTGAAAGAGGGCTTTGAGCTCTTCCCATAACCATGAGGTAGCAACTTCTCCCATGGCATTATTCTTCAGTTACTCCTTTACCTCCTGCCTGAGCCACATTCTGAAATTGAAGTCTCCCAACAAGGACACATTACACCTCCAATACTTGTCATCCTTGCCTTGCCCCCCCCCCCCACTGGAACACAAATGAGATCAGAAAGTTGTCTGAAATTAGCAGATGCCAAATACTGATATTCAAATCATCCCTGACCAGATTCTCAGATGCTAAGCTTAGATCTAGCCTGCTGTAGGTTAAATAGGTCTGGGAATATTAAGTGTAATCCTTCACAGTGGAGTGCCCTAGATGCCACATATCCCTGAAGCAAAGCTCTTCCGTCATGATGATCAGTACCTTTCTCACCCCACTCCTGTCACATAATACATCTTGTGTAATGTTCCCATCTCCACTATTGATACCACCTTCTCCCCTTGGTCCACGGTAACTTGGGACAGACTGTGAGAAATGAGGGACCATATTCATATGGACCATACACTGACCCTAGCAGCACTGATGTGTCGTCCAGCTGCCCTTTGACTAACACACACTTTTTATCTTTGTCCTTTTTTGTCACCTCAGGAACACAATTTAATGCTTTCCCACAGATGATAGCTACTCCAGACTTCTTGGACAAAAAAGAGGCTTCAAACAGCTGGCCTCCCCATTTATGCCCCAGTTTTTCTGCCTCTCTCTTTATCAAATACATTCCTTGCAACAAAAAAATCTTCCCTCCCAGCTTTCTCAGATGTGTCACCACTCTTTCTCATTACAGGGCTGTTTAAGCCTGGACACTACATGACACAGCCTTATATTGGGTTTGATTTAAATCACCTCTCCCCCCTCACCCTCTGCCATGTTGTTTCTTATACACCAATGTGGTAGCCAAATGAGCTACTGTACTAACAACAATAACACTAAAACTGTACCAACACCAAACCTTGCATGTGTGCTTCACGTACTGAAGCTGCATGATGCAATCCACGTTATGTCTCTTGCAGGTAGTTGTGCACAGATGCTGCATGGCCCCTGACTGAGGAGCACCCTCATTGAACCCCCCACCCCACCCCACAGCCGTCAAGCAAGTGCTCACTAACCCTTCCACTATGCATCATTACCCTCATTTGTCATATTTTTATCCTGCACAGCATTGAGGAGAATTTTCCCTCAGGGCTAAACTGCCCCAAATCCCACCCCCAACAATTTTTCTTCATGTTCCCATTTAAGTCAGTGGAAAATTGCACTCAGAAGTTGGGCTAGGGGTGCTAGTGAGGGTAGCCAACCACACTGATCCAAATAAAGAAAAAACAGCTCTCCAAGAGATGATGCTTGATGCAGAATTAATCCAGTATAGGGAGAAGAGCAAACATGGAAGGCACGCTGATTCACAGACCCAGTGCTTTGACCGTTAATTCTTCCTCAGAGGGTGTGTCCATACGGTACAACAGACCTCACATTTAAATAAGCAATTTTAAAGTGACAGTAAAAAATACTCAGCATTGAGAGTGCGACTAACACATCAACATTAAATAAACAATAGGTCTGGATCATAAAGTTAAACCATTATTTAAAACCTGGTTTAATATGAAAATTACTTGAGTTTAGCAATTGAAAATACAGGAAGACAGAGCAAATATTCACCAACAAGATAAATATATGTTTTAAATTTCTAACCAGTCACTAGAAGCTAACCATCTCTAAAGAACAAGCTGCTGAGTACAATTGCACACATTTCCAAAGTTTTGGGGCAGTAGTAGAACCAATATCTAGCAAATTCTGCCTGAAAATTAAGTTAGCAATAGGCTGATAAGGAAAAAAAGGGGGGGGGAGTAAAAAGGGGAATATGGTAAAGTAACGGAATGGGTAGGAGGAAACTGAGTCATTTGTTATTTTATATTAAACAGGGCAAATAATTGAAACCAGAGATAATCAAAAGCATGTGAGACTGTAGGCACTTTTACACAGCGCTGACTTGTGCTGCTCTGTTTTGTCACAGTCCTGTAACGCTCCTCCTGCTGTGCTCCCGTGCCACTTGTACACGGCAGTGGTGTTTCGGTTGTTTGTCTCTTCCGGTGTTTCAGCCATGTTTCCGACCATCCAGTGTCTGGTGACATCGCAGCAAATTAATAGAACTCTGGTCAGCATTCGGCCTTGATAACAAAAAAAAATTAAGTTCTATGCAGAATTCATTTAGGGCCAATTTTCCTAACAAATTCCATTGAAAACAGTAAAACATTTGTCCAGTTAAGTGGAGAAAGGTAGCTCACAAACCTCTAAGTTATTAAAATGTATTAAGGAACACAAATCAACAGGGACGATTTTTAAAGCAATCCTCCTAAGCGAATTCTGCATTGAAGTCATAATTTTTAATGTCAGCAAATATGGGCATTTTGCTTTTGCAGATCTAGCCATTCACTGAAATGAACGGAAAGCTGCTTTTAAGTGTGGTTCATAGCTCAGTGCTTATGTAACATATAGTGGAATGATGTAGATGGTTGTCGGATACAGAGGCCAGCATAGAATGATTTGTGCTTAGATACTTGGATGCTTGAATTGAGTCGTTTGATAATATTTGATGGTTTGGGCCTTTCTCTGTATCCCACCTGTAGGAAGGAGGCTTGGATTAGCATTATGGAGCCCCCCGGTGGGATAAGAGTGCAGAAGGAGGAGGTGTCAGGGAGGATGGTGGGTGACTGCGAGTTGCTCTAAGCAGAGCGGATGTCAGTAGGACAATTTAAATAGGCTGTGGGGAAGGAGCTTTTCCCCCACATAATAGCAGGCAAGCCTTTTGATTATGTGTGGTTCATAGCTCGGTGCTTATGTAACATATAGTGGAATGTTGTAGATGGTTGTTGGATACAGAGACCAGCATAGAATGATTTGTGCTTAGGTACTTGGATGCTTGAATTGAGTTGTTTGATAATATTTGATGGTTTGGCCTTTCTCTGTATCCCACCTGTAGGGTGGAGGCTTGGATTAGCATTATGGAGCCCCAAAAAGAATAAATATCAACGATTGATCTGTAACTGAACACTGAAGTCGTGTATAACACTTTAATGATAAGAATAGATGATCACCTCCTCCAACTTCGGAGAGTGTGACCAGTAGCACTCAGGAGATGAAAAAACCCCTTGGGGGGGAAACCTCTGAGGACCCATGGCTACTGACCTGCCCATCCTTCTGGGCATACTAAAGGAGAGAGATCCTAATTATACTAAATTAATCATCTAAATCTGAATTCAAATTAGTAGAGTTCCATCCAGATAAACGAAGTTTCAGAAGCTGAATTGTAGATATCCAGTGAATGATATCCTTCCAACAAAAACTGAGTCTGAAAATCCATGTATAATTCTGAATGATGGAGAGTAGATGTATTGAGGAATGTCTTCCGTACTTCAGTTGATCGAGGCATAATCCAAGTATTTGAATGATGTTTAGGTGAAGTTAATGAGTGACGAAATCAATACAGGAAACTAGATGATAATTGCATCCAAGCTTGATATCTACGAGGCAAAACAAATTAGAAGTAGTACGACTTCCAAGTTTTTATTAGGGCTTATAAAGTACGAATGAGAGAAGGCTTGAGGCCAGGCTATCGAGTGACAAACTCAGTTCTGATAAGCAATATAATCTTATAGGAATTGAAATGAAGCAACGGCTGTAGAGGTAAGCTGGAAATGTCATGCTATGAGAATCGGAGACCCTGGTGCAATTTATGAAGCATCCGAGTAGTAGAATGAGATGAGCCCAATGGAAGAAAAGCCATTGAACTGAATCCAAGGGAGAAGTGGTATGAGCAGAATGACATCAACGTAGGCAAAGGAGAAGGAACAGGACGTGGCAACCAGCCCCTGAAGAAAAACGTAGCCAAGACAGTTGGCAGGATAAGAGAGAGGCAGCTGATTCCAGTAGGAGAAACCCAGCCAGACCCAGGGATGACCACTGGCCGAATCAAGCGATGTAGTCCTTCGATGATGTGCAGAAATCCATCAGCTGGAAAGTAAGTAATCACCTGGAAGAAACTTGATATGGGGTTATGGCCACTGCACAAGGGAAAACATGGAGAACTGAAGGCACACAAATTCGAGGCATGAAGCAGATGAGACTCAAAGTGTCTGAGATGTAGATGACTGAAGAAGCGGAGTCCAATGAAGTAGCAGTGCCGCAGGTCTGAAGTAGGTAGAGCACAAGCAGGTGAATGAAAGTCCGTAGGAGACATTAACAAGTCCTGGAAAGAAGCAGCAGGAATTTCCACGGCTGAGGCAACAGGGCAACACATCCAAGACAGCAACTCCAGAAGCTGCTGAATGAGCACCGAGGCAGTCTGAAGACGGTGAAAAATGAGGACCATCCAAGGGGTCAGAGAAGCAGGAGTCACCAGGCATGTAGGAGAGCACAGAGAGATGGTATCTAATGTCCCGAAGGTGAAGCATCAGGGAGTTTATGGCCGAAACAGCAGAAACAGGTAGGCAGAAGTATAATGGAATCCCCAGGTCTGAGCTGGGCGAGGCCGAAGGAGAACAGAAGTAGGTGAACCTCCCAGCCCGAAGGGCGAAGCCAGGTCAGAAGCAAATGAGTAGGTAGGTAGGTAGACCTCCCAGCCGATGGACGAAGGCAGGTCTTATAAGAAGGTCGTAAGCTGAGAATCTGTAGGCTTGAGCTGAGTGAGCAGGCAAGAGGAGAAGTAGGTAAACCTCCCAGCCCAATGGGTGAAGGCAGGTCAGAGAAACAGGCGAGTACTATGTAGTAGGATAGAAACAAGGACTCCTGCAGCTCATGGCACAGGTCTGATAGAGGCAGCAAGTATCCTGGAATCGACAATAGGAATGATAGCACGATGCTTAGCCAATTCTGAGCAGCGTAGAAACATTCTGAGGCATGTATAAGAGCAGGAGATGAGTGCTGTTGACTGTCTTATCCCTTTGATGGAGGATGGTAAAATATACAGGAGAAGGACTGGCGAGTCCTATATCGATGTGCCTAAGGATGGATGGTTGCAATGAAAGAGGTTCAAGTCGAAGACAGCAATGTGTAATAGGATCCAATGAGCCATGAAATGCCAGAGTAGAATTAGGTCGAGGTTATTGATATAGAAGTCTTCCAGATAGGGCTCAGCTAAGTGTCAAGGCAGGAGTGAAGTAATAGTAATCCATTAACTGATGCGGCAAGGCAGAGCATCCTAAAGGAATTGATATCAATGCCGCTAGTCCAGATGTAAATGAGGATCAATGGCGAGTGTCCAGCTCATCCAGATGTAGATCTGTAGCAAGATGAGACTCCTGGAGGGTTGGCAGAAATGGCAGACAGGCAAAGGCAAAGAGAGTATACAAACTTTCAGGCTCCGGTGCTGGCAAAGACAGGCGTATAGTAGAACATAGAAGTCGAACTTCCAGGCTCAAATAGTGGGGAGGTAGGCGTAGATAGGTGTAATGGACCTTCTGATGCCCTTATGAGGAGCGAAGTGGGCATACAAGGCCCAGTTAATGGTCAGCTAGCACTGAAGTAGGTTAGATGAAATGCTTAAGCCATGATAGGACTACAGAAGGAGAGGAGCTTAGTTGAGAATCCAGGTGGAGTGGAGTGGTAGTAGAGTCACATAAATTGAAGCAGCTTGGTAGAAGCATCCAGAGTGAGTGAAAGGGAGCTAAGTCCAGATGAGGTGTAGAATGGCACACGTGGGCCAGCCAATGGAGAGTATGAAATGTAGGATGATCGATGTGGACCACCACGTGAGTCAGCCGGTAAGTAAGTAAAGAGTGGCAGCTAAAACCCACGAAGGCAAGCAGGCTGCAGAACCCCAGGGCAGTGAGAGAGAATGGAAGCGCACCAGGAGGCCCTGTGAGGCTGCGTGTAAACTTCAGGTACTAAATGGTTCACCAGCACCATGCCTAAGTAAATTGAAAATCAATTAATAGTTACTCAGTAAGATAGCAAATGGATGTTGATAATTGACTCCAATGCACTGCAGAAGGGAGAGATATGGTATATGGAGACTGCTTCTGGGTTAAGGCTTCATGTGCGATAAAACACAGTGCATCCAGCAAGGAACTCCGAATCATGAATGGCAGCAGTGAGTGGCTGCATTACGGTACAGACAGTCTGTCTCTAGTCAGAGGAGTGGGAACTGCACACAATATAGGAAGCCTGCAGACAGGAATGTGACAACTAGGCTGCAGATTGAGCTCCATAAACATTACACAAATAATGCCTTTGCAAACCTGTACAGTAGACATGATAGAATGCTCGCATTGCTGTTAGTAAAAGCCTGGAAGGAATTCAACGTCTCTGTGGAGATATGCCAAGCAACATGCAAGTACTGGATGAGGAAGTTAAAACAGTCACAGAAATACCGAAGCAGAGTTCCGAGATCCTGGAGCAGGCGCAAATGCTTGAGAAATGTAGTGTAGGAGTCTGCTACGAGGAAGAAATGGAAGTCCAGCTCAAAGGGCGGCGTACGGCCGTGTGGAGGTGGAGCAGAGCTACAGCAGTAGGAGCTCCGCCAAGAGCAAGCAGACAGGTACAGGACTAGTCGGTAGCATGGCAACGGCTGCTCGAAAAATAGGCAGTGAAAGAATGGAAGGGAGGTAAGCGATCAGGTAGAGGGTAGGAAGCAGAAGGTTTAGCAGGTGCAGGAAAGCCCCAAAGAAGAAAAGAACAATGAAACAAACAGCAAACAACAGACAATCGGGGGCAAACAAACAAGGAAACGGCAATGGACAAAAGCAGAGACAGTACAAAGAAAAAGGGGGTGTACAACAGGAGAAATGGAGGAAGAACAGCCGAGCACCAGAGCGCCACTAGTAAGTGTGATTCGCTCTAAGCAGAAGATTAATAGAGGACGATTTAAATAGGCTGTGGGGGAGGAGCTTTTCCCCCACATAATAGCAGGCAAGCCTTTTGATTACATGCCAGGGCACAACGAAACAGAAGCCGGAGAACCCACTCAAACAGGGAATGCATTCTGGGGTGAGCGCTCACTTTTGTTGCAAAATGGGTTGCTTGCACACACATTTTTTGTATCAGAACAGCGAGTCTGTAATGCCTGTTATGTTACAAAGCACTGTGTGTAAAAGTGCCTTGTGTTTGCTCAAGGTCAAAAGTGATTTGCCCATGAAGAACTCCCACAACAAATAAACTAATAACAGATTATAACTATTAATCTTTGTCAATCCCTCAACTGGGAAATACTTCTCAAAAGGTTAAGAGCTTGTTTCAAAACTGAGTGACTTGATAACAGAAGAAAATTACTTTTCCAAAACTTTCTAAGTAATTCTCCTAGTGGAATGATAATGTTCAAAATAAGCTGAGTCAAACATCAAAAACACAAAGGCTTATCTCCCAGTAGTAGATATTCCTGCAATAGGAGCCTTATCAAAAGATCCCATTTAGCAACCATTAGGGAATTCATGTGTCCACTCTCCTTGATACACCACACCTTTTCCTGCCTTCCACCAGTGGAATCTTGCTTGCTCACAAACATATGAACATACTGAATTTGCCAGCAGGAATAGGCCACCTTGTCTATCAAGTCTGCTTGAGTGTGCAGCTAGCAGCCTCACTTTGCAGCTGCCCTGCCCCCCTTCCCAATTACCCTCCCTCACCTTGTCCCATCCCTTATGAAACTACTCTCTGTCTTAGGGCTACCACCTCCTCTGGTAGAGCACTCCATTCTGCACCACCTCTCCATGAAAACCTGTCTCCTCATTTCTGTCCTAAATCTTTTCCCTCCAAACTAAGGCCATGCCTTCTCATGTCCCTCCCCCTCCTCAGCCTGAGTGTCCCTTCAGTGCCTGCCTTGTTTATTCCTTTTACATACTTAAAGGTCTAAATCATATCCCCCTGGTCCCTTCTCTCATCCAAGGAGTACATGTTAAACTCTCTCAGCCTCTCCTCATATGGTCTGTCCTCCAATGCCTGGATCATCCTTGTTGCCCTGTGTTGTACCTTTTCCAGTAATTGCACATACTTCTTCAGATATGGGCACCAGAATTGCACACAGTACTCCAGGTGTGGCCTGACCAGTGCCTTGTAGAAGGCAGGATCACCTCCCTGCTCCTAGAGATCCTCTCATGATACAACCCAGCATCCTGTTGATGTTCGCTGCCATCCTCCTACACTGCTCTGTATTGTTCATCTTCCCTCATTTGCCTCCCACCAGTTGCCAGATGTCCAGAGCCAGGAAAATAAATGCAGTTTATCAAAGAAAAAAAAGATACAGTCAGTGTCCAAGTGTGTTTTCAGCCCCACCTGTAAGGATAGAAGAGCATTTAATGCATATATAGCTCAAATCCCTTCAGCCTTCTTTCTGGCTCCATCAGTTCTTCCTGGTCCTTTGGCATTGTCTCTCTCCACTGCTGTTCTGTCCCCACTAGCTGGCACACTTGCTCCTCAATGTCACAAGGACCTGCTGTGCATTTCAGTTCCTCTCTGGTCTCTCTCACTCACTGCCATCCTTCCTTGTGTTCCGGTGTTCTGCAGAATGTATTCTATGTCTGCTTTACAGGGCACACAAATGCCTCAAGCTTTTCCTGATTGTGACTGTCAACATGGCTGGGAGCCTAATGAATGCTTTAGGCCAGGGGTTCTCAAATGGTGAGCCAGCCTCCTGGGAAGCTAACCTGTTCAGGGAGGCTCAAGCAAGTCTGAAAAAGTACTGTATTTAAATTTTGGGGTTTTATACATTTTGTGTAAAGAGATGAAGCAAACTGAAAGAGGATAATAACAGTAGGTGAATTTTATGTATTTATTTACTAATAGGTGACAAGGGAAGGTGAATGAGCCAAGGTTCATTTGCGTGTACCAGGGAAGGGTAGGAGTGAATACATTTCAAAAGGTAACTGCAAAACAATCAAGAAATATACTATGAACAATAGTGCAAACAAATATGAACAATAAACAAATAATGAGTGGCGGTAATTGATCAGTTTGTAAACTGATGGTAGAACAGCCCAAATACAAGGCTTGAGCATAGAAGTGCTAAGAGCAATAGCAGAAAGGAGCAAAGTAATCCCAGAGAAGTTGCTTTGGAGCAGGAAGGAGGGTAGAGGTAAAGTATGTGGGAAGGTTATTTCATATAGAGGAAACAGAGAAAGTAGTCTGACCCATGAAGGTACTGCAACAAGGGGTAACAATGGTTCAAGAATGAAAATAAGCGAACAAGTGGCTGAGCCTGTGGGGGTTACAATAAGCTGAATAATAAATAATATTTGTTTATTTTATTTATTTGTTATTCAGATAAGACCTTTGAGCACAGGAGCTCTTTTTCCAAGTCGGTATAAGACAAAGAACCAATGTGAGCCAAGTACTTAAAGGGGTTTCAGTTTATTCATGGTGTACTGTGCAAAGTACAGTGCGTTATTTTTCTTTGGGGAGGCCCAAGACTATTTCAGTTTTTGGGGGAGGCTCAAAATCTTTTCCATGGATTTGGGGAGGCTCACTGCAACAAAGTCTGAGAACTATTGCTTTAGGCCCATCTCACTTGCAAGGTCACTCACTCAGTTGATAGACATTCAGTGATCAATTACACATTTTGGAAAATCAGGCTGTTTGAAAATCTGGGTTCTATTCTAGCTCAAGTCCTTGATCACTTGTGCTTTTACTAGTAATTTTTCCCTATCTTGGTACCACAGCAGCCAAAATATCTCAGTACCTATGACATGATCCAGTGCACCAGATCAGTCTCCACATGCACATCCCAGTAATAGTTCAACAATTGTGGCAGCATCTGCTGCGAAAAGTCCATGTGCAGACCATCAGTTTTTTCTGGTAAGCCAAACAGTCACATAGCCACACATTGTTCTGGAGGCTCCATGTCTCCTGATTGTTGATCTTTTGCCAAAGGGCCTGGATCTCCTTTTCTATGGCAGTAATTCATTTATCTGCTGGGCCCAACCAATCCTCAAGCTTGCTAAGTTGCAACTCAGCCTCTTCCACTCAGCTGCCCGGTCTATCTATAGATATCTTCATAGCCACCAGGGCATCTCCTAATTTCACCAGTTCACTGCTGTGGTGCCCACAAAGCTCTTTATTTCAAACAGCTCTCTGCTGATGATGCTTGACTCTGTTTTAAAGCATGGCTTCACCATCTTGAGAACTGCCTCATTGGAGCTTGTCAGTGAAGTCAAGAATTTATGATTTTTGGCTAAACCAACTCCCATGCCGTTATTTCCATGCTTTCACAGCTCAAACTGCTGGTAAGTAGAATTGTTGTTCTTTTCTTGCTGTTACAGTGGGTGGATTACAGTTGACTTTTCAACCTTGGATGAAGCCCACTGAGCCAACTTGCTGTCAGCTGGCCACATCATGTAACCCCCCTCCCCGGCTTAGCAGCTTTCCGATTCCTCACTTGTCCTTACTGTTTATTCAGTTGCCAACTATTTAATTTCCCTGCATTTTCTACGTGATTA
This sequence comes from Neoceratodus forsteri, assembly GCA_016271365.2. Lineage (NCBI taxonomy): Eukaryota > Metazoa > Chordata > Ceratodontiformes > Ceratodontidae > Neoceratodus > Neoceratodus forsteri. The sequence continues at coordinate 307,921,291 of CM028134.1, read as the reverse complement.
GGCTTCCCTCTGTTGGTGCTACACTACCTTGCTGCCTAATCATTACCTTCCCTGCATTCATCAGTCAATGAGTCCTGTTGTTTGAAGCATTTCTATGTTCAGCCTAATCTGACCTTGATTTGCATATATACCTGCCTCAGCATTAATTGTACCACAGGCAGTCGCACTTCAGTCATTACCTGGTTTACAACATTTCCTGTGCTCAGCTATCCTGACCTCCAGTTCTACCCTATGTGGCTCTCCCTTTGTTCTACCTCACTTGTACTGTGCTTGTTAGTCAATTCTATTACCTGTCATGGGCCCTCCTGGTCTCATAGTTCAGGGGCCCAATGGGCTTGCTACCACTGAAGCCTGCTCCAGGAGAGGTGGGGCCCTTGCTGAGCAGGGATCACACTAACCATGCAGATTGACTCAGTGGCACATTCCGCCCTACTTCTTCCTGTCCCCAGCATCTTGAGGCTAGTGCTCTAGCCATAGGGCCCCTTTAGTCATGCAACATGGCTCAGAGGCACATTCTCAGGTTGTATTCATGGCTTCTGCTTCTTGATAGTGCAGTCCTATTCCTGAGGGATCTTTTTGGTTGTGCAGATTGACTCAGTGACACCTCTTGAAGCAGTCCTCATTGCACTGGCCTACAGGACACCTGGTCTCTTTCTGTCCCCCCCTTCATTTTAGTTTCCATTCAAGGATAGAATGTCGTAGTGTTGAGGCTGTATGACCTCTGTTCAGCGTATGCTACTCTCCTTGAAGCATGCCTTGTGGGTGGGGTTACCCATTTAAGAAAGGAGAGGGCCCTTTAGCCTAGTCTGAATACTCAGCAGCACATTACAGCTTTATGCCATTAGAAGAATAGGACAAATGCCATTCCTCTAAAATAACCCTAGTATTGGGTGTCTAAATTGTGGCATCTGAGCTGTTACGAATTGTGCCCCTTGTCTGGATGGACTGTGACCCAGGACTTGGTTCTCCAGAGGTTTCTTCCACAATTTTTTTCCACTCCTCTGCACCAATGGTCATAATGTTATAGTTTCTTCTAAGAGTTGGAGCTGTGTGGTGGTTTTTCATTTGTTTGCAGTCTATCTTTATTCTACTTATGTCTCTCTTCTCCTTGGGAAGAATGTGTTATATTGGTAAGAATGTGTTATTACTATCAGCAGTGTTCTTTTGGGCCTTCCTCCATAAAGGTGTCTTTATTCTCGGGACCTTATATCTGTGAGTCTTAGAAGAGCTGGATCCCTTCCCTGAGGGATGTTGCATCTTTATGGTACGCCAGCAGGGTGCTAACCACTCTAGTAGGGACAGAGAGACTCTAAACCAAAATTTAAACAAGTTCCACAAGCAGTTATAGTATGTATCATTACCAACTACTTCAGCCCTCCTTGTTCAATCCTAAGCCATTCCTGTATAAAGAATCCAATGTCCCTTTGAAATGGAAGGCTGTTGCCTATGGTGCAGATGGGTAAAGGGTGACATGTGCCATGCTTTCTCTGAGTGGTGCTTAAACTGCATATGCTCAAATGTCCCTCAGACACTCAGGTTTTTGTTGCCACCATCTGCCCATCCTTCTCTAGAGACTCTTCTCTCCTTGGGGTGGACCAGGGCCATTTTCCCTATGGTGCCTTTGGTCTTGGGGACCTCATCCCTGTGACACCTTTAGTAGTTGGAACCTGTCCATGAGGGTTCCTGTGTCTTTATGGCACACCATCAGGCTGGTTGTCCCCATAACAGAAACAGAGAGGGTGTAAGTAAAAGTTTAAACAAGCTGCTCAAGCTGTTACATACTACTACCAATTATTTCAGCCCTTCTTGTTCAATCCCAAACCATTATACATAATGAGCACAATTACCTTTTGAACAAATTAAGCCCTTTAAAATAGGAATTTTACCATTTTGATTGGTGGATTTGACTTTTGCAGCTTATATAGCATTTTGGAACTAATTCCAGTGAGATGATGCAACCAAACAGGGCTGCAGCAGGTGTAGCCACAAAGCAGCAGAATGTCCCAGGAAAGCCAGGACAGAGCCAAAGTCTGCAAGCCTGAGGTTGTGGGTTCAAGTCCTCCACAGGACACAGTACTGCAGGTAGCAAGAGAAATGGACTAGAAAACAGAAAAAAATACTTGAAAGAATGGAGAACAATTACTCTAAAATTGTATTTACAGTATTGTGGGTGAGGAAGTCAATAATGTCTATCAGAAGACTGACAGTAGTCTCCAAGGTTATGCAAGGAAACACACGCCTTAAAGTCCTAAGAAATGCAGCCTGAGCACCAAATATCTGCATTGTAGGACTGCCAAAATTCTCTGAAGGAGGTCATTTATTCAGCTATATTCATCAATGGATCCCTTCAATATTGGCTCTGAGAGCAGACTGGAAGCTGCAGGACATATGACAAGCCTACCACACAAATCCAAGAAAAGGCAACTGAACAAGTAGCTACTAGCCAGATGGTGCTTCTGGTGGTGACTAGAGTGGAGAGCAGAAACCATATCCTACAAGCAGCCAAAACAAGTTAAACAGCAAAATAGGATCAGAATATCAGGATTTACCCAACTGGTCTGCAAAGAGTTTGAGGCATACACAGTTTGAAAGGATTGTCCAAAATCCAAAACACCCAAATTGATTAACTAGAGCAGCTCCTCGGGGCTGAGAGATCATGTACAAGAGTACAACAGCTTTCAAGAGCACACATGAGATGGCCACAGCAACCACAGATTTTACAAGGCCTAGAATATAGACCACTCTGGCTCCACATTCGTTTTCCTTGGACAGAGATTTTATCCATATTCAACCCAGATTTTTCTTTGATAACCCTTCTGATCCTTTCATCTTCCAGCGGGGGTGCCTTACTTCTCCCATGCCATCCAATCTAAGATCTGACCTTGGGGCAATTTGCAGCCTAAGCCTCCCATGGCTGTTCCAAGTAAATGTCCCTCCTAAATTTCCTGAGCCAAACAGATGGTGCCGATTTCCTCCTCTTTTCTCAAATCCTGCTCTAAACTGAACATTAGGCTTTAGCGGTGGATCCCTCCTTTCCAAAATACCTGTTTCCCAGAAGTTATGGCCCTTAATGGGTCTGACGGGCCTGCCCCAGACACGGGCATAACAGGCCGCTTAGTGAATCCCAAACCACACTCCCCTTACTGAACTCTCATGCCTGGTAGTGTGCCACACAGAAAAGGCCCACCAGAGCTGCAACCTCCGGCGACCCTACTGCAGTCCTGCCACCACAGCAATAGCTCAACTACTAGGATGCCTCAAACCTAAACAGGATACTGGAACCCTTGCGCACTGGAGAGATACCAGCTCTTCTCCTTTTGCCTTCTTGCTTCTAGCCTTCCCTTCCTGTAACAGATGATGGAAAACACATCCGAACCAGACCCCTCTGCTGCAAACTCCTACCAGCCCTCCCTCAGAGACCATACCCATTTCACACTGATGCTGCCATGCTGACTCCTCCAGGCTGGGGAACTCCCCTGGGCACTTCCTATTCAGATCTGCCCACTCCATATCTCTCCTCCCGCCCGAGAGCCAGGACTTAAATAGAGGCTAAACCACTACCCTCTGGTGGCAGCTAAGTGGAATTGCCTAAATGCTACTGGAGAACAGGGGCCCTACAAGAGGGGATCCAAAATAAAGGCTAGTAAGCCCACCCCACAAGGAGGGCTTACACTCTTCCCTCCCTTAAAAAACATTTCCTCCTGGAAATAAGGCAGCTAGATGCCTTCAAGAGTCCCTCCTCAGGCCAGGTGAGTATGTGCACTCCCCACCAAACCCCGAGTCACCCCTGGGCATGTCTAACCCCCACCCTCCTAAGCACCTACCTACCACTCAGTGGAGCAAGTTTGGTCAAAGACATTCCTACTACTATCAAAATTTAACTCTCTTTCATAAAATAAAAGTTAATAAAATTTTTCTTTAAAATGGTAAGCTTTTTCTTGCTCTAGCCAGGCTGTTTTTAAATTTCTTAACCAACTGGTAACCACACAAACATACGGATTAGACCTGTAACTCTTTATCTTTTAAGCTTAGCCCTACACTCACACACCATTCACACTCTCAATCACTCTCCACCCACATGAGCTAGCAGTTGTATTGAAAAGGTTTTCATTTAACCACTCCATATGGGAGCAGCCACAACTCTATCTAAACATTTATATTTGACACCATTTTTTCCAAAAACAGGAAGCAACTTTACAGTGTCAAAAGAGCATGGGAAATCAGCCACAGTTCAGATCTTCAAGACAATTCAGTTCCTCTCCAGGGACATTACCTTTTCAGTCAGAACAGTTTAAACTTTTAAACAATCTTCTTTGAAACTTCCCCAAAAATTAGACAGTCCTGGCAATTACTGGAAACTCACAGTCTTTCCTGATTTCAAATAGGAGGCAACCGCCTAGGGGGAAATAATAGTATCAATCTGGTTTTGTTGTTTCTTCCCCGAAAAAGTCCTTAGCGATGACATAGTACTTGACTCTGCATCCAGCCAGATCCTGCACTAAGCTGAAGTGCTTAAACAAAGTCAGACCAGCCCAGGGGGTAGAAAAACACATTGCCCTGGTTATCTGAATGATCTGCTGAGTGGCATGCCCCAAACCTCCTGGCCATGACTGTAGCTTGTTGAGCATCCCTCTGAACACCAAGTTGGACCTTTTCTCTTCAATAATATCCCACAGCTGCCAGTCTGGTGATGCTGGAGGTTGAGGCACTGGATGCCACACCTTGCACCACACCGGTGACCCACGTTTAGGAAAAAGATCAGGTCATCATGGGTTGGCTGGGGGAGGAGGATTGAGCATCCCAGGGACTGCTGTCCTCCTCCTCCTCCTGGGAGGGTTACCCATGCATATGCTGGCCACTAGCAGTGGCTGGAATGAGTCACAGAGTAAGTAAGGGGGCCAGCACGGCAGACGTCCATCTGGCAGTGCATGGGAGCATGTACCATGCATCATTGGCATCATTGCATGCCATGCTGTGAGGGGGGGCTTGTGGGCTAAATACCAGCTGAACCCTTGGCGCATGATGGCTGGGCCGCAACATTGCATCCGTTGGTCAGAGAAGCTCCCTCCAGTCCTGACCCCTTAGCCTTCCACAACTGTGGCCTGAGAGAGGGTGAAGGTGAGGAGGTGTAGCTTGGGCAAGGCACCAGATGCAGGAGCCGTAACCTGTGACTGGACCTGGGATCCATAGAAACACCCCAGCTGAGAGGTAAAGCCCTACAAAAAGAAATAAACCCAAGAAAATAATATCTCAGAGCCGCTCTGGAATATTGGGATACTCCACAGTGGGGTATTCCATATGTATCCTTCTCCTCACCCACCGCTCAGCCTAGGACCACTCAGGCAGGTCCTTCCCGCTGGTGCGTCGGACGATACCTGGCTCTAACCACATCTGGGTCTGGTGCATGATGTTTGTCAGGTCACTCCTTAAAAGCCATCCATCCTTTCCCTGATAGTTTTGCACTGTACTGCCAGGCATGTGATGTTATCTGGCGAGGTAATGGCAGGCCGATGGTAAAAGCAGTGGAATTGTTCTTTGAACTTCATGGTCAGCAAATTGATAGCATTTTAGTTGTCCTTCTTGGGAAACAGAGCAGCCTCCTCCCAAACCTCCTCTTCCCTAGGATCTACCTTCATAACAGATCATGGGGTATGAGGGTGGAAGGCCTCACCTTGCACCACAGCACTGGGAATGCGTCACTAGGCAGGGATCCCGCTAGTGACCCCTGGGCCTGAGAGTTCCCTGCTGACATTGCAGATCCCTGCCTCTCCCTCTGCCATGGGGCTAGTCGACAGCTAATGCAGTGGAGCTGGACAGATGGTTATGATCCCTCTCACCACCCTCAGATGGCTCCTCCAACACTTCAGCTTTAATACCTGGAAACTCCACTTTGGCTCCATTGCCATTTCTTCACTTGGCTACACCTCAAGCTTCACCTCAGCTCCCAGGACTAGGCTTCCCTGGGAAAGTAGGGAGGCTGTGACCATTGATGCACTAGTGGGATAGTGCCAGGGTTACCCAAGCTGTGTACCTTCAAATAGGCTCCTGGCATAGCACTTGAGCAAAGAGAAATATAAGTAGCTACTGCCCCCTCACCACAGTTACCACACTGCACACATCTCTCACAGCCTTTCCCTCCCCAGAATTCCACAACCAAGTAAGCAGGAGGTCAGTGCAGTTGCATGGTACTCCTCCTCTGACAGAAATTCAGCTGCCATGTTTCCTTGATCAAACAGCTCTTTTTCTCCTTCTTTCTTTTTCTTTTGGCCTTAATTAACACCTCTGGGCTCTCATCCACTCCTTTCACTGACCTGAACAGAATGATGCCTCCAGATTTGAGCCTTTCCAGTTACTTCCACAGAGCCAACCAATCACAGAACTCCTCCTGCACCACCTGACCCAGTTCCAGACATAGAGGTGCCATAGAGAGGTAGCTACATCCTACAGGAGCTTTCCACCATGCACTGTGACCTACCAAACTGCACCATCACCCAGCAGGCCTCACTGGCCCCTCCAACTCCCCCACATCTGCAGTGCCAACAGTCTTTTCCTCCTTGGGTACAGGCAAAGAAATCCTGGTTAAGCCCCCAGATTTGTAACCCGCCCCTGATCCCCAATTTTGTCTTGCAGTCCCGATGTTACAGAGAGAGGGCAGCACAGACCTGAAACCTTCCTGGCTCTTTCATACCAAAATGGAGAAAAGGAAGGCCTTACCTGCAGATGACTTCTCATTCATGCAAGCCTTCCCTTACCCATGCAGCAGATCTCAGCTCTGGGTGGCATTTCCTCCAATCTTCATAATGGGGGGCTGTCATTTTCTTGAAAGCAATAAATAATTTTGAGCAAGTGGATTTAATTAATTGAAATAATCACTCACCACAGTCAAGATCACAGAAACTATGAAACTCTTTATTTTGGACATGAAATGATTTTGTCCAAAATCCAAAACACCCAAACTGATTAACTAGGAGCAGCTCTTTGGGGCTGAGAGATCAGGTACAGCAGTACAACAGCTTTCAAAGAGCACACATGAGACAGCCACAACAACCACAGATTTTTACAAGGCCTAGAATGTAAACCACTCTGGCTCCACATCTACTTTTCCCTTGGGTAGAGATGTTATCCATATTTAAGCCAGATTTTTCTTCTGATAACCCTTTCCAATCCTTTAACCTTCCAGGGAGGGAGTACCTTACTCCTCCCATGCCAGCCGAGCCAAGAACAGCCCTTAGGATGATTGCAGCCTAAGCCTCCCACGGCTGCTCCCGAAAAATGTCCCGTCTAGATTTCCTGAGCTGAATCGACAGTGCCAATTTCCTCTTCTTTTCTCTGAACCTGCTCCTGGCTGAACTTTAGGCTTTAGCAGCAGCTCCCTACTTCCCAAAATACCTGTTTCCCAGAAGTTATGGCCCTTAATAGGTCTGATGGGCCTGCCCAGACTGGGCACCTGCAGGCCCTGGGGCCTGCCCGACATGTGCACAGCAGGCCCCTTAGTGAATCCCAGACGCACCCCCCTAACTGAAATTTCCTGCTTGGCAGCGTGCCACATGGGAAAGGCTCACCAGAGCTGCCATCCTTGGTGACCCTGTTGCATTTCTGCCACCACTGCAACAGCCCCACTACCAGGATGCCTCAACCCAAAGTGGGATACCGGAACCCCTGCATACGGGAGAGATACCGGCTCTTCTCCTTTTGCCTTCTTGCTTCCGGCCTTTCCCTCCTATCACAGATGATAGAAAATACATCCAAACCCAGACCCCCATGGCCACAAACTCCCTACCAGCCCTCCCTTGGAGACCCGCTCTGCATCCACACAGCGCTGTGTCCATGCCAACTCCTCCAGGCTGAGGGGACCGCCCCTGGCACTTTCCCTACTCAGAGCCACTGACTCCCCATCTCTCCTCCTGCCCCGAGGGACCAGAGATTAAATAAAGGCCAAATCCACTGTCCCTGGTGACAGCAAAGCAGAATTGCCTAAAATGCTACTGGAGAACAGGGGCCCTACCAGAAGAGGGGATCAAAATAAAGCCTAAGCCCACCCCATGAGAGGGGGACTTACACTGTTTTCCAATTTTGTTTATTTGTTCCACTTAAAAGTTATTGCAACAGTTAACATCACAAATACTGTAGTATACATAGAAACATAGAAGCATATAATTTGTTTACAAAGAAGGACTGCTTGACCCACCTAGTCTGCCCAGATGGTCCCTGCCTAGACTGTTTCAGCACATAACCTGAATGGTCTTCAAAACCTCTCTCCTCCCTGCCTATTTACTAATATTCCGTATGTCTATCCACACAAGCTTGAGTTCCTGACTCACCTCTACCACTTCCACTGGCAGTCTGTTTCAGGCATCCATCACTTTTTCAGTGAAGTAAGTACTTTCTCACATCCCTCTTAAACTTCCCCACCCCAGTTCATCCCAAGTCCTCTGGTTCTGGTGTTCTTCCTCATTTAAAAGAAACTCCTTCCTGCACCCTGTTCACCCCTGTGAGTACCTATGGTCTCTATTATGTCCCTTTGCTCTCCTCTCCTCTCTTTCAGGGATGTACATGTTGAAATTCAGCCTGTTTTCATACTGCTTTTGATGCAACCCCTCACTATTTTAGTTGCCTTCCTCTGGACTACCTCCGTCTATGTTCTTTCTAAGGTGTGTCCTCCTGAACTGGACACAGTACTCCAGGTAGAGTCTCACAAGCAGGCATCACCACCTCCCTCTTCCTGCTGGAGATACCTCTTTGTTGGCATCCCAGAATCCCACTGGCCCTACCCATTGCTTTGTCACACTGCCCTGCCACTCTGAGGTTATCAGATATTATAACCCAAGGTCCCTTTCAGCTTAGTGCCTGTCAGTACCTCCTCCCTATCCTATACTCAGCTCCTGGGTTCCTATGTCCTATTGCATGATTTTGCACTTTTTACATTGAACTGGTAGGAAAGTAAAGGTACCATGAGATAGTCTTGTCAGGAAATTCTCCTGTCAGGAATGAGATTTTATGTCATGAAATTGTCCTGTAAGTGTAAGCCCCCAAATGGGCTTACCTTGTAAGGACTATGGCCTAACACTCTCTGCTGGCATCCTGCAGTGACCTGTGGATTTGGGGTAGCTGGCCCCATTGTGCTTAGCAGCTGTGGCCACCAACCTTCCGCTGTCTTGGCCTCATTTTCAGATTGGGGCTTAGCTCATACTTGATCCTGCATCTCTGGGCATTAAAGAATAATAGTTTACTGGTCCCACGAGCTGCTGTGGATCAGGACTGGCCAAATGTAAATAAAGATGGCAGCCTACTCTTTACTGGGCATTCACAGCTGCCGGGAGGGGGGAATTTAAAGGAGCCATGGCTCAAAAAGGTGTTTCTAGCTATGGCCAGTAGTTGAATAGGTCTCCGGTTTCGGGGTAGGCAGTGGAGCTGGGGATCATTACCAGAAAGCCTTCTGTTTTGGGGGACTGTTTTCTGCCCTTCTAAGGGCTAAATAATAAAGTTATGTGGCAAAGTGTGTTGGATTGCAATGTTGGAGAAAATGTAAATAAAGATGGTGCCCCATGTGATGACAGACTTGATGTGTGCAGCCTAATTTACAAGCACTTCAATTTTAGCAAAATTGAGCTACCATGCCCCTCCCCATGGTAAGTTTGGAGAGTGCAAATTTTGCAAGGGAGAGTTACATGCTGTCACTAGAGATTGAGCAAGGGCCCAGCAAGCTGTATGGGGAAACCAAAGTGAGAGTGTGGGGCCAGAAACTGAGCAAAGCTGAGCTGTTAATTGCAGGTCCAGGTTGTGCAACATAGGGTCTAAGGGACCACTTCTCTTGTTCCTAGACATAGGTGAGGGAGACGACCAGTGAAGGAAGATGACAAGAGGCCTGCCTGGTGAAAACATTCATTAAGGCCTCTGAGGTGAAGTTGGCATAGGCAGGCAGGTGAAAACCAGTGTTCTTCATTTCTCCTGTCATCCAGCTCTGCTGTCTTGTGGTGCACCACCAATAGAATGCCTTTATGGTACTGTGCCAGAATCCAGAATGCTGGACCACCACGTGAACTGCTGAACTGTAAGTACCCTGAGCTGTGGCTTTGGGGAGTATTTTATTAGCTAGCTATCGAGGTAAAAATCAGGGGGTTAGGTCCTGGGCAGGACTCTGTTAGAACCTTGAGCCTGGTCTTGAAGTCCAACAAAGTTATCTGTTTGAAAGCATTGGGCCCCAATGCAAGCATCTCAGCTTGAGCACAGTCATCAATTCAGTGAGGTATCCACTGCATCTAAGGGACATTGGCCAGGGTGCACTGAAAAGAGTGAGGTGGGAAGTTGTGTGGGGTGTCAGTGCATTACTGTTCTTGTTGTTGCTTAATATCCCCATTTTCCCATTCCCTCAAAATAAAAACTGTTATTGGTCACATGTTATAATCAGGGTTCAGTTAATTTATTTTTAGTGGAAGTCTAATACTTCCAGGAGTCAAAATCTGGAAGTCATTACAAATTTGTGGAAGTCAAGATGCTTCCCAGATCATGCAATTTGAAAAACAATATTCCAGGAAGACTCAATTTATGGATGTTAATATAAATATTAATGGTAAAATACATTTTCTTTCTGAAAACTCCATTTCTTTGCTTCTGTACCTTCAATTTTGGAAGTCATCCAATTTTGTTTTTTACATTTGGAAGTCAATGACTTCCTGACCCTTAATATTTGAAGTTTTTGCCAAATTTTTGGAAGTCAAATATTTCCAAAATAGAGTTAACTGAAACCTTGGTTATAACTTGTTATTGTGCTTCCTTGTAAACAGGGGAGAAGCTGCTGGGGAGATTGCTGTCTTGAGGGGAGTGTCCAGGGGCAGCTCATGTATTTTCCTGGGTGTGGTAACCTATTATTTGCCACAAGTGTCTCCTGTCACTTACCTGGGTGGAGGCACCACACCAAACTTTTTGTCCACTGCAGAACCCAGGAAGGCCCCTCGGAGGTGTGTACAGTGTGAACCTGAGGGGCCCCGTGGCAGCGAGGTGAGTGAAAGGGCTGGTAAAAAGTGGAGTCACTGCTGGGAATTGCTGCCCTGTAGTGGCTACCACAAACTTGCCATTTTGAAAAAAAATGTGTACCTCTTCCCTGTGTTTAAAAAGAAAAAAAAGGAAATGGCCTTCCAAGAAGTAGAGGACTGGTGCTTGTTTTAGGGACTGGAACTTGAGAAAATGCTCCAGATACAAAATGTGGCTGTAGAGTGAGATAAGGAGTTCATTTTGGGAGTATTAGAGGGGGCCCTGAAGGAATGTGGGCATATGAAAATCCAAAGGGTGATTAGAGAACCAGGTACCCAGTTTAGGAACCTGATTATAGAGACTGATGAGGACTTGGGATCTGTAGCTGTGCCTCCTACAGTGACACTCAGAGCATTCCAAGAGACCTGGGTGGTGCTGAAGAAAGGGAGTCCACCCAGCCCAAAACCAAGGCCCCTGGAATTATTTAGTTCTGAGGTTACAGAATTTTCTGCAGAATTTGTATCATGCCGCAGAATTCATATAGTACAGCAGAATTCATTATTTTTGGTGAGTTTTCATTCAAATATACAGTTTTTCCATATTGCCAGGCTCTTGTACCCATCTTGTTTACCCTTAAGCCCCTCTTCTATGCTTGGCAAGCAATGTCATCAATGACATCACATCATATCTTAGCCAATGGCAGTACTGCATTCTGCCACATATATGAAAACATCATTCCACATAAATCAGAAAATGCTGCCGCAGAAGCCTAGGAGCCCTGTTACAGAAATCAGAAAATACTGCTGCAGAGCACTACAGGCCTTGCCCAAAACCTTCTGCCCCTCCCTCGATGCCCCATTGAAATGAAGGAGGGGATTTCAAGGCTAAGCTGGAGTCCCTGCTGGATAGTGAAGGGAACTCTGTGAAAGATATATGGGCTTTGTTTCAAGAAGAGGAGCCCCCATACTGCTGCCTAGCATGTTGACACCCTACGTGATGGCACCATATGAACACTACACACAGCGGCACACCTTCTCAGGGGCCACCCTCACTCTGGCTGAGGAGGATGACTTTGAAAGTTGGATAAGTCAGGTGCTCCAAATGATACAAGTATGGAGGCTTTCCGATGGGAAAAGTGTAAGAGGGTTGTCAAAAGATTAAGGGCATGTCTCTGGATGTGATTCAGTCACTGTGGACCAGTCAGCCCACAAGTAAAGCAGATGAACACCTGGCAATATTGAAAAACACCTTTGGAGCTGTAGAAAGAAGGTGGCCATTATGTTCCAGCTTTGAGACACCATGCAAAAAAGGGAAAAGATGTCACAGTACATCACCTGGATAGAGTAAGTGATGGGCAAGATCACTGAAACAGGGAGAGGGACCACCCAGAGCAGGTCACCAAATGAGGATCAATTAGATCCTGCAAGATGCTGACCATTCCAGTTTGACTCTAATCTCCTCAGGCTGCAGGACCCCAGAACTGACCCACCCCTGAACTTTAAGCAGTTGTTAGACAAGGTAAAGGAGGACGAAGCACAGGAAGATATTGATGACCTTACAGATGACCCAGCAACCGTTGCTGCCCTGTGACTCCAAGTACTTAGCTATGGGGAACGCCCCTCATTGGAATTGGGCTGCACTGAAGAGCTCAGAGAATGTATATAGGACTTAAAGGGGTGAAGGAACCTCTCAGCCCCTACTATGACTGAGTTTCAACAGACAAAAGACTGTAAAGGCTCTGCAGCTTGCCCAAGAGTTCAGATCACTGCCAAGTGCCATTCTGCCTGAACCTGGGTGGCAGTCAGCCTTCTATACTGCCTCCAGGGCTAGGCCCTGAATATCCCCATATCCCAAGAAGGTTGGTTCTATGCTACATGTGGTCAGGATGGCCACTTGATGTGAGGTGCATCATTTTGGAGAATCCACAGCTCACTGAAGAAAAAGGAGGCGTAAAGACCAGGGAAATGCAAATAGGTACCAGTGAATGAGCAAACTGGGTCCCTGCAATTGCAGTGCTCCACCAAGTGTACTTACCCCAAGATTCCCCATGGCAGTCAGGTGCCACCTGGTTTGGTCAGTCCCTGGGCTTTTGCAAAGGTTTTAATTGAAGGAGTGCCTTGTTTTGCCCTACCAGACAGCAGGTTACAGGTCATTATCATACACTGGACCTTCTATGACAGATACCTGAAGCATTTGCCCCTCCTACCCCTGTCTGGTCTGTCCCTGTGGGGGATAGGTTGTTTCAGCTACCCCTACAATGATTATTGCCTTGTACAAATTGCATTCATCTCAAAGGGCCTGGGCAAAACCCCTCCATTGAGATTCTGGCTCTGATCTTCCCAGACCCCAAAGGAATGACCAACACACCTGTGTTAATCTGGACAAATGCTAATATATTTGGTCATCCGACTAGGGTGTTTAACAAGAGAGGGAGGATGAGCTAGTAAACCCTTCTGTCAAAGCTGTGGTAAAGGGGGTTGGCCTGACTGTGGATAGTGCAGAAGCCAAGTTGATGGATGAGTCTGTTGGTGTGATGTGCAGGGTGGACAGCAAAGAATCAATCCTGCCCCTGAATTCAGAATGCAGAATGTTGGGAATTGCCAAGTTTGCTCAGTCACCCGAAGGTCCTGCTTTCATCATTGATGCCCCACCAGAGGACAGCTTACCAGAAGGATTAATGGGGCAAAGTGGAGTACTGACACCTCCAGAGACCCCCTGGGCCAAGCGCATTACAGTGAGGGTCAGGAATAAATCTAGAAACCCATAACCATGAGGAAAGGTCAAATGTTGGTGAATATCTACAGAACCAATGGTGCTATTGAGCTAAGCCCACTTATGGCTGCAAAGGATGAAATAGGTCCAGCGTGGTTTGATTTTGGGATTCCTCATGCTTAGCTACCAGTGAAGCTTAAGCCAAAGGTTAGCCAAATGGCACAAAGTAATGGGACATGGGGTACATCAAAGGCAAAAACACTGGATTCATCTGAGGATTATCGCCCATTCAGAGAAAGGTCTCATAGGCTGACCTCTGGAGACATCAAAGATGTCAGGCAACATCTGCAAGAGTTATTGGAGGCAGGTATCATTACTGAGTCCTGGAGCCCCTATGCCTCCCTATTTTTGTAGCGACAAGAAAAGTGGTGCTGTGAGGATGTATTGATTAACACACATTGAATAAGAAGACCATCCCTGATCAATACACAGTGCCATGGGTGGAAGACACTTTGACAAGCCTGTCTGGAAGCCAGTGGTTCTCTGTGTTGGACCTCCAGAGCAGTTATTACCAAATCTCGTGGCAGATGAGGACAAGAAAACACCTTTATCTGTCCTTTGGGGTTCTACTAATTCACATACATGCCATAAAGGATATCTGGAGCATCGGCCACATTCCAGAGCTTAATGGAAAGAGCCATGGGGGATATAAATTTGCTAGAAGTCGTCATCTACCTGGATGACTTAATTATATTTGGGTGCACTCTGGAAGAACACGAGGCACAATTGATGAAAGTACTGGTGGAGTTTAGGTTAAAAGTTTCAACAGACAAGTGTCAGTTCTGCCAGCCTTCTGTAAAGTATGTTGAGCACATTGTCTCAGCAGCTGGCATTCATACTTACCCAGTTAAAGTAGAGGATCTCACCACCTGGCCCAAGCCCCACAGCTTAAAAGCACTGCAATCCTTCTTGGGTTCTACGCTACTACCATCACTTTTTAAAACTACTTGGTGGTGCACCCACTCAATGACTTGATGCAAGGCTATCCACCTACCAATGAGAAAAGAGAATTCATCTGAGAAAAGAAAGTCCCTCAAAGAATATTTAAAGGTTGGTGAACCCTTTGAGACTGTTGGAAACCTGGGTGAAAGGCTACTTTCGAGAAATAATTAGAAGGTTATGAAGACCCAGTGTTGTGATTCATGGACCCCAACAAACCCTATGTCCTCTGCATGGATCCCAGTTTGAATGGGTTGGGGACAGTGCTCATCAGGAGTATCCAGATGGACTTAGGCTACTGTGAATTCACTAGCCAGTCTGTCACTATCTAAGAAGCACTATCCCATGCATAAATGGAATTTCTGGCCTTGAAGTGGGCAGTAACTGAAAAATTCCATGATTACCTGTATGGGGTTCCTTTACAGTTTGCACAGATAATAACTTGTTAACCTATGTGAACACCATGGAGAAACTAGTTGCTGCTGGGCACTGTTGGCTATCTGCCCAATCTACATACTATTACAGCCTTGAATACCAAAGTGGGAAAACTACTATCGATGTGGATGGTTTGTCAAGGTGCCCGCATGGTGAAAAGCCTGATCTCCCCAGTGCAAGTAGAGAATACCATTGTCAAAGTGTTGTGTTCAAAGATTACTGCACCAGGTGAAGATTCACTTGCTAATCCTGAAAGAGTAGTTGACATACTAGGGGGCCTCACCTGATGCTATCCCATCTGCATATTTGAACTTTACTGGTCTGGATATCTCCTCTCTGCCTCAACCCAGTAAACCAGAACAACAAAGGTCCCAAAGAGAGGACTATGCCTTCCAAGACATAATTTAAGCTCTAGAAAAGGGGCACACAGCTGAACAAGTGTGCAGGCACCATCCAGACATTAAAGTGATACTGAGAGAGTGGAGCAAACTGGCCCTAAAAGATGGACTACTAATATGCAGGGTACAAGACAGTGACCCTCCCATGTCCAAAAACCCAGCTGGCACTGCCTTGGAAGTACCACAAGGCAGTGCTCACATCCTTCCATGATGAAATGGGTCACCTGGCCTATGAACGAACTCTTGATCTGTGTTGAGCAAGGTTTTACTGGCCCAGGATGAAAAAGACATCAACAGACATTGTAAACACTGTTTGAGATGCGTAAAGTGAAAGACTCTGCCAAAAAGACCTACTCCTTTAGTCAACATCAGTACCAGTGGTCCTCTTGAATTAGTCTGCATGGATTTTTTGTCTCTTAAGCCTGACAGAAAGAACACAGCAAACATTTTTGTTATCACAGACCACTACATCCAATATGCCCAATCCTACCTAACAAAGGATCAGAAGGCAGGCACTGTAGTTAAAGTTCTGCATCAGTTTGTGACACACTAGGCATTCTGAATACAGTCCACTCTGACCAGGGCAAGACTTTGAAAGTCAGCTGGTGAAGGAATTTCTGGCAGCATACGGTATAAAGAAATCATGCACTACACCATACCAACCCCAGGGAGACCCCCAACCTGAACATTTCAGTTGAACTCTATTGAATATGTTGAGTACCCTGGACCCAGTCAACAAAGACAACTGGAGTCAGAAAGTGAGCTACTTGGTGCATGCAAACTGCACCAAAAATGATGCCACCCAACATTCTCCCTTTTGCCTCATGTTTTGTCACAAGGCAAGGCTGCCAGTTGATCTCTGCTTTGGTGTGTTCCCAGATGGCATGTCTGAGAAGACCTACCTCAAATACAACCACCAGTTGAGAGAACAGCTAAAGAAAGTATACCAGCTAGCATCTGAAGCTGCTGCTAAAAGTAATCAATGAAACAAGCAGAGGTGTGACAACCAAGTACGCCACCAAGTGTTGCAAGTGGGGGATCATGTTCTACTCTGAAACTTAGGTATACAGGGCAAACATAAACTTCAAGATCGGTGGACCCCCAAAATCTACACAGTGATTGACCAATTGTCAAACTTGCCAGTGTATAAAATCAAACAAGAACAAGGGAGAGGGTTGGAAAAGACTGTCCACAGAATCCACCTGCTCCCCACTGGAGAGATCATGCCTGACACAGCCCCTGACCCTGAGACTCCAGCTGTGAGAAGGCCCAGAACTAGGAGCTATGCTGCACAAAAGAAAAGAGAAAGCATCACCTCATCCATGCATTCCAAAAGGACCACACTGAACCTGAACACTGGTCCAGCTGAGCCTCCTGAGTGGCCTACAAGCAGTTCTTCTGAGGAAAGTGATCATGAGGATTTTGAAGTTTATCAACATATGCCTGAACCAAATCCAACCCTGAATCAATGGCAAATGGACTGTTTAAATTCTCAGCCCACCACCAGTGTCGCCCCTTTTGACCCTGTGCCTCCTTTGAACCCCCATGCAACCCCTTTTGTCCCTGAGAGAATGTCCAGTATCCCTATACCTGAGTCCAAACTGGACACTGAAATGGATTATGAGAATGATTTGGGGCATAGTGAGCCTGTTGCTAACGAACTGGCCACCCTGATCATGATCCTGTTCCTGCACCCGAGCAAGTTCAGGACAATGTTGTTTTGCCTATCCATGCCCCTGTGCTGCTCATAGAGCAAGGACCGGTAGAGTTGCCCTTTGTCTCCAGAGTACCTCCAGCACCTGACACAGCCCTGCCTAGAAGGTCAGAGAGACAGCCCAAACCAGTTATCAAGCTCATGTACAATACCCTAGGTGGCTCCTCGATATCCCCTCCATGTCATCCATAATCCTGTGGTTCCCATTATCACCCCCAATGTGTTGCACAAGGGACAGGGTGGAAGATGTGTGTGTTTGCCAGTGTGTGCTGTTTTCTAGATTGCATCTAATACCTAGATAGCTGCTGGTATTATGATTTTGTTATTGTGATTGTTTTGAACCTGCTGTTAGATAGGAATCAGGTGTATAGACAGCCAATGTGTTTGAGATGCTTTATTGAGAAATGATATAGAGTGTCAGTTTAATGGGTTGTTGGGTCACCAAGCATTTGTAAGGGAGTATACAAGCCCCCAAATAGGTTCACCTTGTGAGGACTACAGCCCCAATGCTCTCCTGCCGGTGTCCTGCAGTGGCCCTGGTGGGATTTGAGCCAGCAGCCCTGTTGTGTTCCACTGCTGCATACACCGCCTTCCTGCTGTCTCAGCCCCATGTTCAGATGGGGGCTGAGCTCTGGACTTGCTTCTGCACCTCTGGGCATTAAAGAATAATAGTTTACTGGTCCTGTGAGCTGCCACAGATTGGGACTGGCCAAATGTAAGTTAAGATGGTGTCCTGAGCTTTACTGGACACATGCAGTAGTGGGGGGTGATTTAAAGGAGCTGCGGCTCAAAAAGGTGTTTCTGGCTATGACCAGTGGCTACTGCCAGCATTTAAATAGGTCCCCAGGTTCAGGGCAGGCAGCAGAGCGAGGGATGATTACTGGAAAGCCTCCAGTTTGGGGGGAGATTGTTTTCTACCCTTCTAAGGGCTAAATAATAAAGTTATGGCCAAGTGTGCCGACTGCAATACTGGGGAAAATGTAATAAAGACGGCAACCCAATGAAGACTCTGCAGATGAGGGCTGCTAGAAAGGCTAAAGGCACAGAAAAGCACAGGACTGTGACAGCCAATGAGAGAGGGCTGTGGAAAAAAAGATAAATGGGACTGCCAGCCCACCAAAAGAGAGACAGAAGCCCCAGCTGGAGTGCAGGAAAGACTGATTTGGGCTACCAGCCCTACAAACTCAATTTTGCCCCTACAACCTCAATTTTGTCCCAATGGCCTGTTCGGCCGTAGTTTGGCAAATAGGGACAGAGTACCTGAGAGAGCCTCCTGCTGCTTCCTAGAAGAAGAGAGAGTTTTGTTGGGATTTCTTGCCAGAGAAAAAGGAGATCACATGTGGAGCAAGCCATGAGAGCCCAGGAGATTGCAGCTGCAGTGTGATGAGAGACTTAGTGTGTGCAGCCTAATTTGCCAAGTGTTGTGACTTTTAGCAAAGACTGAGCTACTGTGCTTCCCCCAAAAGGTAAGTCTGGGGAGTGCAAATTTCAGCAAGGGGAAAACCTGAATGTGATGTGGCTAGAGACTGAGCAAGGGCCCAGCACAGCTGTGTATAGAGAAACTGAAGTGAAAGCGCTGGGGCTGGAGACTGAGCAACTGGTGAGCTGTTAATTGTGGGTCCAGGTGTGCAACAAAGGGGTCTAAGGGACTATGCTTGCCTTGTCCCAAGACAGAAGATGACGGAGATGACCAGCGGAGGAAGATGTTGAGAGGCTTGCTTGGTGAAAACTGCCTACAAAGGCCTCTGAGGTGAAGTTGACAAGGCCAGACAGGTGAAGTCCAGTGTTCTTCATTTCTCCTGTCATCCAGCTCTGCAGCCTTATGGTGTACCACCAACAGGATACCTTCACGGTACTGTACCAGAATCCAGTATGCTGGACCCCCCCACATGAACTGCTGAACTGTAAGTACCCCGAGCTGTGGCTTTGGGGAGTGTTTGATTAGCTAGTTAGCTAGGTAAAAATCAGGGGGTTAGGTCTTGAGCAGGACTCTGTTAGAAACTTGAGCCCAGACCTGAAGCCCAACAAAGTTATCTGTTTAAAACACTGAGCTCTAATGCAAGCATCCCAGCTCAAGCACCATCATCACTTTGGTGAGGTACCCACCTCATCCAAGAGACATTGGCCTGTGCAACCAAAGCTCACGTAAGATGGGAAGTGGAAAGTTGTTTTATTTTTTTTGTTTTTTATTTTATTACAACTAGGATTATAAGTACCTTTGAGCCAGGCTCTTTTACAAAGGTTCCACTTTGAGTATGTGGGGTGTCAGTGCTTTACTGTTTTGTTGTTGCTTAACATCCCTATTTCCTTCCCTCAAAATGAACAGTTATTGGCTGCATGTTATATATTGTTATTGTGCTTCCTGTGAGTGGGGAGAAATTGCTGGGGAGATTGCTGTTGTGAGGGGAGGTCGGGGGTCATGTATTTCCCAAGGGGTGGTAACCTGTTATTTGTCCACAGGTATGCCCTGCCACTTCCCTGGGTGGAGGCACCACGAAAACCTTTTGCTCACATGTGGAACCCAGGCTAAGCCCTCCCAGTTGTGTACAATGTGGACCTGAGGGCCCTGTGGCAGCCAAGGTGAGTGAAAGGTTGTTACATAAGGAATTGCCATGGCTTTTTTCCCGAGATTTCCCTGTCAGAAAATTGCCCTGTCAGAAACTGCCATGTGTTTTTTTTTTTTTTACCAGGGCTATAACCTCTGTAACTAAACAGTTGAGCTTCATTGCTGTGCCAGTTTTGTGGTGTAGTGGAAAGGTCTATAGCTTCATTAACAAGAAATTGTGAGTTTGAATCCAGACAAGATCCCCTCAGGCTTCTTTTGTCACAAATTCACTGGAGTGGTTCAGGTGCCTTCTTCATGCCTTTCATCATTCTTATGGTGTGGTAAGGCTATACACAGGCATATTTGAAGTTTACTTCTCTTAAGTTATCTAGTGGTCTTAGTCTTCCAATTTTTTATTTTATTATCTCACCTCTCATGGAGCAAATATTGAAAATGGGCCCTTTTTCTAGCACACCTCTGTGGATCCCTATCCTACAATGGTTATCCATTGAAGCAAACCTTTGTCACAGCTTTAATGTTCAACTCCCAGCTTTGTTATACCTTGCCCCTTCCGCCCCCCTATTGGCCTTGAAGAAGACCCCAATATATTGGTCCCCTTCATGCCCATTCTCAGTTTAACAAATATTTCCCTTTTTTTCACCTAATTATAATCTTTGCTAACCTCTTTTTTTGAACCCTAATTTTTGTATAGCCCGCTGTTCCCTTCCTAAAAATTTTCTTCCATTGGTTGCTTCTACTTTGGTAGCAATGATCTCTGCACCAGGCAGATTGCTAGATTTTTCCTCACTGCAGTGGAAATACAACCTCCCATGCACTACCTTATTCAAATACTTGCAACTTTCTCATGCTCGACTGCGATTTTTGAACCCATCCTTGGTTCTCTCAGGCCCCTTAATTGTGAGGAACTGATTCATACTGCCTCAGCCCATCGAGCCATATCCTGTAATTACAATTTATATTACATCTACCACCCCAGAGACTTCAGGGTGTTTGTTATTACTGGCAAATGCACTCCATTTAGATTGATCTCCTTTAGATTGGTAACGGGTCTGGCAGGATCTACACAAATACATTAAACAAGATCAGTATAGACTGCAGCAATTTATTATTTTACATAATTTATATCATACCCTGTAGAAATTGCATCAAGTAGGCTCTCGAGAGTCTTCCCTTTACTTCAGGTGTCATAGGGCTGAAGTTACTTTACTACATATGTTATGGCCCTGTGATAAGACTGCTCCCTTTTGGGGATGCTATTAAAACTCATTTGGACCCGTCTTTTGGTTTGACATCTGCCTTCATGCCAGAAATGTGCTTACTGAGGAGTCTTCATGGTCTCTCTCTAGGTTATATTGCAATGATTGCTGCAGTGGCTAAAAAGGTTGTCTTCCGGCATTGGCTGTCAGACACTATCACATCCTGGACAGAATGGCATGTTGAAATCCTCAGCGCCTTTAGAGCAGAACTGCATATTGCTAATGTTCAGCACAGATCTCAGGTATTATTGGAACAATGGGGACCCTTTTGTGCCTGGTTATCCACCACCTAATTATTTATACTATCTCATGTACTGCACCCTTTTTTTTATTTTTATCTCATTTGATACTTATAGGGGTTGCCGTGGCAGTACTTGGGGAGGTGAAATATGGGTTTCCTTCCTTTTCTGTTTTGTTCTCTGTTGGTTGTTCACTGTTGTTGTTGTTGTTGTTTATTGTTACCACTGTGATTCTTGTTTGAACTCTGTTTTAAAAATCTAAAAAAAAAATCACTAGAGTGATGATCCATGGCGGCAATGTGCTGGAATAGTAAACATATAGGAAAAGGGACTTTAATGTGAGAAACACTAAGTGCAACAAGTGGCATGACACATGTTTCCTAATAGGACAATTTCCTGACAGGAAAATTGTGTGGTAACTTTACTATCTTTGTCATTGAACTCCAACTGCCATGCTCTTGATCTCTGATCGAGTGTCCAAAGGTCCCTACGTAACGGTTTCACCCGTTCCTGAATGCTCACCCCATTATAGATTTTTTTGTCATCTGCAAAAAGGTGTACCTTCCCTTTCAGTTCTTCTGCAATGTCTCTTATGAAGACATCAAAGAAGACTAGTCCCAGCACTGAGCCCAGCAGAACTCCACTAGCCTCTTTCCCCTCATTAAAGTGAGTACTGTTAACCACCACCCTCTGTCACCTATCCATTAACCAGTTCCTTACCTAGTTCATCACTTTGGATCCCACCCTAGGCTTCTCAGTTTCTTATCAGTCACCTGTGCAGCATAGTGTCAAAGGCCTTACTAAAGTCCATGTAGGCCACATCCATTGCACTCACCTGATTTGTTTCCCTGGTCACCCAGTCAAAGAAATCAATCATATACACCTGGCAGGACCCCCATGCTGCCTTTGATCTTGTAGCCTATTGGATTCAAGATACTCTACCAACCTTTCCTTTAAAGAGCCCCTGACAGCATTAGGAAAACTTTGAAAAAGTTAGATTTATATTTAGCTCCATCCCATTTTCTTTATCACGTCATATATTTTCAATAATTAATTCCCATTTTCTTTATTACTGAAAATAGTTGCATGAGAACAAGATCTCTGTCCCTAGACTGTATCTGCTCTGGCTGCTTCTCTACACATGACATCACAATCTCCTTTTTATGACATCATAATTATCTTTATAGCAACATACTTTGATGTCATAAACAGAATTATGATGTCAGATGTAGGCA
The DNA here is from genome assembly GCA_016271365.2 of Neoceratodus forsteri. Taxonomy (NCBI): domain Eukaryota; kingdom Metazoa; phylum Chordata; order Ceratodontiformes; family Ceratodontidae; genus Neoceratodus; species Neoceratodus forsteri. The sequence goes on along the minus strand of CM028134.1, from coordinate 307,898,766 downwards.
GGCAGCCAGAGCTAAAAGGGCAGAGATACTGTATTCATGCATATACCCTTAGTAATAAGGAAATAAGGGTGAGAATTATAGAATAAAATACAAAATATCTGCTACATTTATGCCTGAATGTTACATTTTTCAAAGTTGTCTCAACTGTGTCAGCAGCTCCTTAAGAGGGTTTCCATTAATTTTCCCATCACTAATGCGAGACTGACTAGCCTATAGTTGCTAGCCTCCTTCCTGCTGCTGCTCTTATTGAGTGGACCACATCTGCTCTCCTGCAGCCCTCTGGAAACTTCACAACTGTTTCCAGTGAGCTGTTGAATAATGGTCACCAGTAGGGCAGCTAGCACCTCCCAGAGTTCCTTTTGTACCCGTATTTATTTATTTATTTTTTTGAGTTTGGTGACCGGGTAGACTCACTGACAAAGGCTGTCCCATTTTCAGGAGCTATGGAATCAAGTACATGGAATTCATAGAAAGTTTACATGTAGATAATAAATACACAGAGTGCATAAGTAAATTGTAAATACAGCAGATTCACATTGAAAAAACACATGCATCAGGTCCAGTTATTTGAGACAGGCAAATACATGTACTTGGACATAGCACAGAGACAGATTCACTACGGTAGAGTTACAATTTTAACTATCTGAGGCAGGCACTGGGTATGCTTTCAAACAGGTGCTCCTTCAAGACAGATTTAAAGGATTCAAGGGTCTGACATTCCATAATAATAATAATAATAATAATAATCTTTATTTATTAAGTGCAATTTAGAATGTACCAATGCGCTGTACAAAGATAAGAAACTATATCAAATCAATAAAAAATTTAACATATAAAACTCTCCCACCCCTCAACTTCTCTTAAAAACCTATCGGATACTTGAGAATTAAAAATTCTTCATCCTCAACTGTTAAATATTTCAGGAAAAGGCAAGTCTAAAAAGATGTGTTTTCAAAGCTGTTTTAAAGCTCTCCACTGTCTGGCACTCTCATATCTGACAAGGTAGAGAATTCTACAGGGTAGGGGCAGCAAATGCCCGAGCTCCAAAAGCTTTCAGACATACCCTGGGAATCTCCAGCAATCCCTCGTCAGCTGAGTGGAGTGGTCAGATGGGACAATAGGGATTCAGAAGATCTTGCAGGTAATTCAGACCCTGTCCATGTAGGGTTTTATAAGTCAGTAAACTGACTTTGAAGGTGATCCACCACTGAACTGGCAGCCAGTGCAGATCGTGCAGCACAGCTGAAATGTGACTGGAACGAGTTGATCCAGACAACAACCTGGCTGCAGCGTTCTGCACCAGCTGCAAGAAGCGGATATCAACCCCGAGCCCTAGGTACGGGGAGTTACAGTAGTCAAGGCACAAGTCACAAAGGTGTGGATCAAGGTTGGAAGATCACTGGATGGAACAAGGTGCTTAATCTGGGCAATGTTCCTCAGATGGTAAAAAGAGGACTTGACCACAGCCGACACCTGTGAACAAAGCGTCAGCTCATCATTAAGTATCACCCCCAGATTCTTTACCCATTCAGAGGTCAGCAACTGGGAAACACCGAGTCACAGTCCAGAAGGGCACCCAGTCACCAACCCCTCTATCTGGCACCCTGGTTCCACCACCAACACCTCAGTCTTGTCAGAATTCAGTTTTAACCAGCTGGTATTCATCCAGTTTTGGATTTCTGTGAGGCACTTGGTAAACACTGAGAGTGCACTATCCTGGTCAGGCACAAAGGACAGGTAGAACTGACTATCATCAGCATGGCAGTGAAAACTCAGCCTACCACCATCCAATGTCTCCTAATGGCAGCATATACACCATGAATAACAGGGGACAACACTGTACTGCAGAATACCACATGGCAGAGAGAATGAATCAGAAGAACAAGTCCCTAATAGCACTCTCTGTGACCTGCCAGTGAGGAAGGAATGGAACCATCTGAGAACTGTACCAGGCAGGCCACAGATGACCCACAGGCACTCTAACAGTACCCCATTGTCCACGGTGTCAAAGGCTGAAGAGAGATCAAGAAGCATCAAGATGGAACAGGCGCTCTGGTCTCTTTCAATCAGGAGATTATCGAGCACACAAACCAGAGCAGTCTCTGTGTGCTATGTCTCTATGAAATCCAGACTGGAGAGGATCATAAATTGCATGGATGGTAAGATGGTTCTCAGCTGTAGTGCAACAACTTTCTCAATAACATTCCCTACAAGGAGGGTTAGAGATTGACCTGTAGTTTGCAGGACAATCCAGATTAAGAGAAGATTTCTTAAGAAGGGTGTTACACCACCTCCTTCAGGGAGCTGGGAACTCACCATTCTCAAGTGAACACCAGATTAGTTCTGCTAGAACCGGCTGATAACATCAACACACCCTATTAAAAGGCGGGTAGGGCCTGGATCTAGCCTACAGCTAGTTGGCCGCATGCCTTGGAGAATCTGCATGATATCCATGATCTCCAGCTGGTCAAACTCTATCCAATAAAACCACGGGGTTGCAACCTCGCAATGACCATCACCACCCCCCACAGAGTGCGCCAAGCCAATCTCTGATCTGATGTCAGCAACCTTATCAGCAAAGAAGCGAGAAAAACTCCTCGCACTTAGCTTGCAAAAAAGCTCTCCAAACTTGTAGACAGGCTGAATTGCACAGTCTGTCCACAGTGTTGAAAAAGTTAAGTCAGTCAGTTCTGTGCTGCAGCAATCTCCCTGGACAGGAATTCTGCCTTCTTATGGGAAACTGCTGACTGATAGCCTCTATAATGCTCCATCAGTCTAAGTCTGTCGGCATCCAAGCCAGACCTACGCCAAACTCATCCTAGCCTTTGTCCAACTTGTTTCAGCTCCCTCAAGGTCCTATAAATCCATGGGAACCAAGGGAAAAGAGTAAGGGGAGAACTAGGACAGGAGTCAGGGTATCCAGGCCCCAGTTATAGATTGATTATAAGCCTGAAGCAGCTTCTCTGGACCCTAACTTGCACCCGGCATTCCCAATAGATCTAACACCACCAAGAGGCCTTCTGGGGCCACTCCCTGCAAAGGGCGGTATCAGACCATCTCCACAGGGGTAGGCCTATAAAGGGAGCCAAGAAATTTAACCTTATGATGTGGTGATCGGACAATCCAACCAGTTCCACCACCAGGTTAGAGGTCTCCATCCCCAGGAGGAAAACCAGATCAAATGAAGGACCATAATTGTGAGTAGCAGAGGTAATTACCTGTGTGAATCCCAATGAATTCATAAGTCGGAGGAAGTCTTGACCAAATTGCAAAAGTTCTTCATCGATCCAGGCACTGAAGTCCCCCAGTACCATCAGCCTGGGAGACTTCAACACCATATCGACACCGAAGACCACGACTTCCTGCAGGAACAAATTTTCGCCTTCGGGTGGATGGAAGATGAGAATGATCCTGCACCCACACCTGTGGACAGTACACTCAAAGGACCTGGTGTCCTCAACTAGCACATCAACAAAGCCCAATTCCAATTTAAAACAAATTGCTATGTCCCCATGCTTGTGACCCTACCTCTCATGGTGTATCACCCAGAAACCATCTGGAATCACTGCCTCCAAAATAGGACCAGCATTTTCATCTAGCCAGGTCTCGGTGATGCAAGCCAGATCTGATGACTCAACAAGATCAGCTATAGTAGCTGTCTTGCTTTTAACAGATCTGGGATTGCACAACACTGTGCATGTTGGATGGGATCCTGGGCTGGCTGAGTTACCTGACCCACTAACCGTGGAGCCCTTGGGTATGGGCAAAACAAAGAGGAGGACCTAGTTCAGTGTTCCATTTTCCCCAGGGCATCTTCTGGTCCCTACTACCCCAATCCGGCCACCCAGCTCACTCCTCCCCCCCAAGTCCAGAGCCTCCACCCCTTCTCCTCCTTCCCACTATCCCCAGGGCCCTACAGCGACGATAAAGTGCTGCGGGCTATGTGGGACAGTTCAAAGGGCAGAGGTCCCAGAGTTCAGAAGGGGAGCAGTGCCTGACAGGGAGATCACCCATGAAACACATACTTAATAAATCAGAATCCAGCTCCCTGATAAACCCAACCAATTAACATAAAACTCCCACAATAACTAAAACATAAAATATAAAGTGCTCCCACTCAGTTTCAACTCAACATAAATAACCCCAATTTATATTAACCAATAATTCCCCACCTATAAAAAATGAAAATAAATGAAAATGAAGCAGAGTCCAATAATAAACCAGCAGAAAAGAACTTCACTGAAACTCCTACTCCCAGCAAGCAGAGTTTTTACATGTCCAATGGAGTTCGACTCATAAGTCCAACAATACTTATTTATGTGAGATAAACAAATTTAATTGAAGGTCCTCTCACAGCCTTCATCCAGATAAAAAGAAGTCAGGCAGAGATAAATAATAGGAATACCACAGCTCCAAATAACTTCATCCACAGTCAGCACTACACTGAGTGCACACCAAGTTCACATCTCAGGATGAATAATACCACAAAAAGCAGTGAAAGGAAGAATCCCTGATCACAGGTGCCAAGCACTATAGTCCCTCCAGCTCCATGACCTGGGAGTGTGGGGTCAGGGGTGGGGGGATTGTTCCCATAGCCAGCTGCAGTAGCCACAAAAGCTGACCAGCAGCACCGTGTCCACAGAATGGTTGCACTTTCTGTCCAGTAGAGCAAAGAGTCCTTCTTAGCAGTTTGAAGTCCACAATGTCAACCAGATTTTGCAGGGGAAGTAGAGGAGTTTGGCGTATCCCATCCAGTCCCAGAATACAGTTCATTAGAGCTGCAAGTCCCTTCAGGACTCCAAACTGCATTTCTGTTAACTAGTAAAACAGTCTCTCTGCACTTCAGACACATCAAAGAAAGCCCTTGAGACCACTTACCCAACTTGTTGCTTTGTTGCTGCTGATGAAAACATGTAAATGTTGCAAATAAAGTGCTGTGGTAACATACAAACAGGTCACAGACTGGCTGTTTCAGTTTTTCTTAGCTGTATTACCTAATCTATTTGATAGTATATGGCGTCACTGACTGGTTCTCCTACATACATTTTTCAAGTTTTGCAAAACTCTCATATTTATCCATGAGCTAAAGAGGCTTGGGGCAGCTGTAGCATAAGGAGGGGCAGACACTGGCTGGTGCACCTGCATTTGCACGTTTTCATCACTAGCAATAAAGTAGCAAGTTGGCTAAGATATCTCAAACACTTTCTTTGATGTGTCAGAAGTGCAGATACGACTGTTTTTATTAATTAGTAGGAAAGCAGTTTGACAAGAATGGATTCCTTACTATCTTGGAAGAAGCCAGAAGTCAGAAGGAGAAGGAAACAGATTCATTTCAGTGCTTTACAGTAACTGTTCATTGCTATTTTTATTTTAAACTTAGATTGGGGCTTTTAGTGACACTGTAATTTTTTGCTGTCTTTACTTAGAATTGTTTTGGGCTGTTGAAAATTTAAAACCTAGTTTGGTGTGCTTGTAATGGTGGTGTATTCCTTTGCTGTCTTTAATTGTTGCAAATGTTCGCCCCCTTCCCTGCCCCAACTCTTAATTATATGCCCTGTTAAATCTGACTGTCAGGAGCTAAGCACAGGAGATAGTAGGGTTGTGGAGTAGGAGAGATAGGGGAAGAAGCCCTCCCTCAGCACAACAAGTGTTTTGACTAATTTTTTTTTTTAAGAAAGTATCTGAGGATCAGTGACAGGATTTTTAGGACAGTAAATTAATAAAAAGGGAACTAGAAGATCTTCAGTAACAGACAAGTGCTGGAATAGCAGTATAAGTGTGGTATAATGTGGGGAGCAGTGCAATGCAGTGGCTGCGGGGCAGCAATATTCAAGTAGACCTTCTGGACACTGAGGTGCTGCCCTATCTGCATGCATCTCTCTGGACTGCAGGATGAGGTAGCCAGACTCAGAGTGGAAGTAAACTGGGTCAGGAGTACCATCACCCCTATCCAGAGACCACCCAGTCCAATGACGCTGCCTCAAAGGATGTCAAGAACGAGGAGCACTTGGATGACAATGAGCTCAGGGAGGGTTAGGCAGTTAGGTAGAGGTACATCCCAGATCCTATTCCACTCAAGAACTCATATGCCGACTGACAAATTGGGACAACCAAATAGAGGTACCCAGAAAAAGTGGAAGGAAAGGGAGGGAGGTTAGCCAAGGAGGTGACCTAAGTGGGGAGAGCAGTGGACCCCAGAGGAGGAGGAAGTGAATCCTGGTGGGGGACTCCATCATAAGAGGCATCCAGCTAGGAACACAGGAGGGGGAGGACAGGGAGGTGAGGTGCTTACCAGGTGCCATGGCATGGAGGGATGGAAAGAAGATCCTGGGAATCTCTGGGAAGGCAAGACGGGAGGGTGAGCTGGATGTCATTATCCACCTAGGTACTAACGAACTGGCAAATGGGGAGCCAAAGGAAGTTCAGGAAGCATTTAGGAAATTGGGGAGGGGTCTCAAGAAAGTACCTACTTCTGTCACCTTCTCAGAAGCACTACCTGCGAGAGGCATGGGAGAGCATAGGGGTGCATGCACCAGGAACTTTAACTCATGGATGAAGAACTGGTTCTGTGAGGAACGGTTTGGATTCATTGGTGACTGGGGACCCACCTGGAGGGATTGAGGCTTGTTCAAGTCTGATGGACTGCATCCATCCTGGAGAGGAATCCAAGCACTCAATGATAAGTTTAAATGCTACATTGACAAGCATTTAAACTAGCCAAGGGGGTGACAGACCAGCAAGAAGGGTACCTAATTGCCCACCCCCACAGCTAACAGGAACCAGTGAACCAGAAGAGTGGATATCTCTACAAAACATGTATGCGAAAGATGGAGATAAGTGCCCAAGAGGTGGATAAGCAGAAAAAGGGCAAAATTCAACAGAAGGGCAGAGAGCAAGGAGAACCAGGGATAAAGGACAACCAGGGAGGGGCTGGAGTAGAACAGCTAAACAGTCTAGGGAGGTCAAATCATGGAAAGCCATGTGTGCCAATGCCAGGAGCCTTAGCAGCAAAATGGAAGATCTGGAGGCTGTCATGGTGCAGTCAGACCTGGACATTGTGGCCATCACAGAAACCTGGTGTAATGATAACCATGACTGGGAGATGGCCATACCTGGCTACAACATATTCAGAAGAGACAGGGCAGGTAAGAAGGGAGGAGGAGTGGCACTGTATATGAAAAATTACATAAGGGCCACAAAGATCCAGGAGGAACAAAATGGGGAGAGAGATACTGTGGGTTAAGCTGGAAAGTAAAATGGGGCCAGCCATCTGCACAGGTGTGGTCTATAGACCACCAGCCCAAGAGGAGAAAACAGATAGGGAGCTGATGCTAGCCATCCAAAGGATGGCAGACAAGGGTGAGGTAGTGCTGGTTGGAGACCTCAATATTCCAGATGTGGACTGGAGCAACCCAGCAGCAGCATCAACTAAGAGCAGATTTATCCTGGACTCCCTTCAGGGTGCCTTCTTCAAGCAACTGGCCATGGAACCAACTCAGCAGAAGGCAATACTGGACCCTGTGTTCACAAACAGGGTCAGTGTGATGGGGGTAACAGTGGGAGAGCACCTGGGGAACAGTGACCACCAGTCATTGTGGTTTGAAATCACAGAAGGAGCAGAACCAAACCACACAAAAACACGTATCCTGGATTTTAGGGGGACAGACTTTGGGAAAATGGGGAGATGCTTGAAAGAGGCATTAAGGGGGATGGGGCAGGAATCAGGGGTTGAGGAAAAGTGGGCAGTATTTAAAACAGGAATTACAAGAACAACAGAATTATGCAGGTTAGCAAGGGGAAAAGGAAGAGAAGGCCATTAAGGTTTACCAAGGAAGTAGCAGAGAAAGTGAAAGCCAAAAAGATTGCATTCAGGGAATACAAAAAGACACAGGCAGAAGAGGATAGGGAGAAGTGCCAGGAGAAGCAAAGGGAGACAGGGAGGTCAGTAAGGGAAGCCAAAGCTCAGACAGAACAGCACATTGCAAAATCAGTGGGTAGAGGGACAAAACCTTTACAGGTACATAAGTGAAAAAGAAAGGCAAAGAGAGGATAGTGAGACTGAAAGGGAGGATGGGGCTACATGGAGGATGACAACAGTAAAGCTGATATATTGAAATGGTATTTCTGCTCAGTCTTTAATGAGGAAGAGGAGGTAATGGATCTGAATGGAGCGCAAGGGGTGGAATGGTGCAGAAATGGACACAAGTCCCTTTACATGAGAATGGGTCCTGAAGGAACTGGAAGTAATAAGAGTTGATAAAGCAATGGGGCCAGATAGGGTGCACGCCAGGTCCTTAAGAACTAAAGAGGTGGTAGCTGAACCTCTGTCAATCCTGTTTAGCCAATCACTGGAAACAGGGAGGTACCAAAGACTGGTGGACAGCAGATGTAGTCTCCTTATACAAAGTGGGAACAAAGAGGAAGCGGGGAACTACAGACCAGTCAGCCTCATCTTGGTAGTGGGGAAGATCATGGAAGCACTACTGAAGGAGAGATTGGTGGAACATCTGGTTGTCAATGGACTACAGGACCCAAGGCAGCATGATTTCACCAGGGGAAGGTCATGTCAGACCAACCTTGTTTAATTTTTGACTGGGTGACTAGGGAGGTGGATCAGGGGAAGGTAGTGGACATGACCTATCTGGACTTCAGCAAGGCCTTTCACACTGTGCCACATAGAAGAATATTATACAAACTGGGGAATATGAGTGTGGGCAGGACAGTAGTGCAGTGGGTAGGTAACTGGGGTGGCAGGACACAAGGGTGGTGGTATGTCACTCCACAGAGGGAAGAGTGACTAGAGGGTGCCACAGGGATCAGTGCTGGGACCGGTCCTATTCAACATCTTCATCAATGACATTGCACAGGACCTAGAAGGCAGAATTTCCATGTTCAGCTGATGACACAAAGCTCTGTAAACAGAAGACACACCAGATGGTGTAGACAGAATGAGATGGGACCTACAGAAACTTGAAGAATGGGCAGGGTTTGCAGTTGAAATTTAAAGCAAAGAAGTGCAAGATGATGCATATGGGGCACAAAAACCCTGGCACAATATATCATTTGGGGGGGTGAGGATATAGCATGCACCAAGCAGGAAAGGTATCTTGGGGTTATCATCTCTGATGACCTCAAGGTAGGGAAACAGTGTGACAAGGCAGCAGGTAAAGCAAATAGGATGCTGGGATGCATAGGCAGGGGCATCACCAGCAGTAAAAGGGAGGTCATAATTTCACTATACAAGACACTAGTGAGGCCCCACCTGGAGTACAGTGTACAGTTCTGGAGACCTTACTTAGATAAGGACATAGACAGGGTAGAGAAGGTTCAGAGGAGGGCAACAAAGATGGTACATGGATTGCATCACACGCTCCTTGAGGAAAGACTGAAGGAATTGAATATGTATTCCCTGCAGGAGAGGAGGCGAGAGGGATATGTTAGAGACATACAAGTATCTTACAGGGAGGAACAGGGTGCAGGAATATACTATTTTTAAGTGAAAAAGATGTTCCGGGACTAGAGGTCATGGGATGAAGTTGGAGGAGGACGATTCAGATGAAACATGAGGAAGAATTTCCTCACAGAGCAGGTGGTGGACAAGTGGAACACCCTGCCAGAGAAGTGGTGGGGGCTGAAACAATCACGGGATTTAAGAATGCATGGGATAGACATAAAGGAATTATGGAGGTCAGGGTAAAGGGGCAGCAGACTTCTAGGAAAACATAAACTTACAAGCTCAAATGGCCAGACTGGGTGGTCTGTAGGCCCTTATCTGCCGACACTGTCTATGTATCTATGTGTCTATGTATCTTTGCATCAGATAATTTAAATTTACCTTTGAGATACCACAGGTAGTCTGTATGAGCAAAATCATCCCATATATCCAAATCCCTTCAGGACTCTTTCCTCTGAAAGTGGACTCTTTCACCCCCCCTTTGTTCTTGCTGCTGTCTGGTGGTCTGTCCTCCCTCCCTCCACTGTGAAGACTGAACAGAAGTACCTGTTCAGGATGTCTGCTTTTTCTTGATCATCTTTGGCACAGTCTCCACCTGTTGCTCTCCTTATCCTCACTATTCCTCCCCTTGCTTTCCTCTTCTCACTTCTGTACCTGAAGAAAGTCTTATCCCCTTTAGCTACCCCTTTGGCTAGCCTTTCCTCTATCTGCACTTTGCTCCCCTCAGTGCCATTGCTGTTTTCTCTGTTTTACTTGGAATACCTCCTGTCTTCTTCCTCTGCATTTCTTATACCTCCAAAATGTTACCCTTTTTCCCTCACCACCTTGATCACTTCTAAAGAGCCACAACAGTCTCTTTTACTTCTGCATTTATTCACTTCCTTCACACAGAGGTTGTCTGTCTCAATTATGCCTTCCTTATTTTTCCCCACTGTGACTATACCCTTCCCGGGCAATGCTCCCTATGAGGCAGCTTCTGAAGCAGTCTCCCATTTCTTTAACATCTTCCCTCTCAAAGTCAAGGACCCTCGTACACGTGTGGTTTGCCTCTGTTCCTGTCTTAATGTTAAATCACATTGTATGGTGATCACTGGTACCTAGGGAGCTACCCACTGTGACATCTACAATGCCTTCCCGGTTTCTAAGAACCAGGTCCAGCACTGCCCTGTCTCTAATGGGTTCCTTCATTAGCTGCCTGAGAATAGCCCCTTGTAAGGAGTCAAGGATTGCCATACTCCTTGCCAAAGCTGCAGTTGTAAGGCTGTAATCCACATCTGGCAGATTGAAGTCCCCAACTAGCAGCACCTCCTGTTACTTGCCATCCTTATGATGGCATCCCCAAGTGCCTTATCCAACTGCTATCCCTTTGCTGGAGGTCTGTATACCAGCCCTGTACAGATAGTCACCCTGTTACCTTTCTCCAGAATAACCTACCTCATCTCCGCTCTTCTTTTTCTCTGGGTGTTCCTGTACCTCTGTGCTTTAATTCCCTCCATCCCTCACACATAGTTCAACCCCTCATTCCATCTTCCCTTTCCTGTCTCTCCTGAACAGAGCGTAAACAGTATGACCACATCCCAGTCATGGCTGGCAGTGCATCATGACACCATTATGGCCACCAAATCCAGGCTAGCTTCTTCCAGGATGGACTCAGATCCAGAATTTATTTCCAGATTCCTTGCATTTGCACATGGCTCTCCATGCCATATTCCCTCCTTCCTGCCTGCTTCCTCCTTCTTCTGCTTGTTGTCCCTAGGCTCCTCTGGCCCTTTTCCCTTGTTGCCTTCTGCATTACTAGTCTTCTTTATTTCTTTCTTCTTGCTTTCGATTTATACCCTGCCCCTTGTCCTCTGCTTTGTCCCAATCTGTCTTCTTGCTGTTCTGCCCTGGGGAGCTTACTCCTCTCAGGCTCTCCCTCACCACTGCTTCATTATCAGGGGCAATTGTTGCCAATCAGTGTTTTACAGCCCACCCTCCCCCACCGGCTAGTTTAAATGATCATCAAAGTAGCATTTCAACCTCTCACTGATGAGTAGTAGATCCCATCCTGGAAAGATGAAAGACATCTCTCCATAGAGGTCCATATCCTCCCGGGTAGGCCCCAGTCCCCAGTGTAATCAAAGCCCTACTGTATGCACCATGTCTTCAACCAATTGTTAAAAGCTTTGGTGAGAGTGTCCTATCCTCTTCCTGCTGCATATAGGTAATACTTTGGCAAAAGCCACTTTGTGTGCCACTTGCTTTAGTCCCCTTCCCAACTCCCTGAAATTTCCCTGCAATACCCCACCCTGTCCTTTGCCAGGTCATTTGTCCCCAGGTAGACAATGACATCTAGTTCCCTTCCATCTCCTGTTGTCTTGGTGATCTTCTAGATTCACTATCCATCCCTCCAAGCTGAAGCACCTCTCAGGGACTTCTTCTTCCTCTCCCTTTCTCTCCCCAGCTCACACATCTGTCTACCAAAGAGGCTCCCCCACCAGCAGCTACTTCCTCCTTGGCTGGGAGCCTCTTCCTCCCCCCTTGGAGCCTTCCCTTCTGAGCTTCCTCTACCTCCTTTCCCACTGCTATGGATGCCTCCTTCTGTCTGCCCCATCCCATCAGTACAGCAAAGGAATGTGCAATGGTACAGGCTGAGAAGTGAGTACCTTCCCGCCTCCCCACCCTCCCAGAGTCCACCAAAGTCCAAATGTTTTGCCTCTGCCTGGATATCCTCTAGGGAAGCGGCAGCAGACTTTATGACCCCTGGTGGGGCAAAAGTTCTTTGCCCTCTTGCAGTTTGAGTCAGAGTCCAGCAACCTCTACTTGCAACTCTGAGAGCCAACTACAAATGGGGCATCAATTCAGTCTACAGGAGGTATCCCAAAACACTGCGGCTCCACACCCATTGCACTGCACAACTCTAATGCTCTTTCCTTCTTTTACTTTGGTGCATTTTCAACCTTCCCAGTACTTTACTGCCTCTTTTCTGTGCATCATGAATTCCTACCTCTCCCTTTGCTTGTCTGAAATTTATTTGGTACCCTTCTCTAGATAGAGCATCTCTTGATTTCCCTTGTCGTAACCCACCCACCTGTGCCTAACTTGTTCTGGATGTGAACTACTTCTTATTCACATACCCAAAATTATTTATTACCCTACTCTAGATAGGGTGTCTCCTACTTTCACTTGATTTTATGTGATAAGGGTGATTCCCTTATTATGCGCCACACAAACCGTGATGCAAATATTGCCCACAGCAAAAGGACAACCAAGTAAAACACCGACTGCTGCAAACAGTGACAGTCCTCCACTCTATCAAAAAAAAGGCAAAACAATTATTTCTTTCTTGCAGGGGGCAAGCCCCCCACACCCCCCAAATTAATATGATCAACTCCAGAGGGGGCGGACTTAAAGAAAAAGAAAAATTTAGCATCCTGCTGTAGGATCCAAACCCGGGCCCACAGGCAGTGGCTGTAGCCCCTCGACAAATGGCCAGCTTGGCAGGATTCAGCCACACACTCTTCCCACATCCTGTTACAGTGAGTGTAATTCACTGCTACACACACTATACAGGATCATTAGCTGTCTTGTGACGGTGGCCCTAAACAATCACGGTATTATTGAGTTGCTCATATTGAGCAGCTCATTAATACTCACCTTTATAGGGTGCTACCCTTTCCCTTTTCAACTCCCTTATCTGTTTCTACCTACTGTAACCTGGTTTCTACTACTCCTTACTCACTAGATGTTTAACCTCTACCTGCAGCAACCTACCCTGAAGCTGACTGCTTCAGTATATCACAGCACAGTAGCTTGCTATCTCCTACCTTAGCATGGTGTTTCTCCTGCAAAGTCTCATGCAGACTGCAGACTATCTGCAGATGCTGCAGACAGCTTAAGATAGATGTTTCACTCCTGCCATGTTCCACTCACATGCTGGGACATGATCTTGTTTGGACACACTGGGCAAGGGGGTCTTTTATAGTGCTTGTTAGAAGGCACTCAAGCCTCTGGCAGCTCCACCACAATCACACACCTGACTAACACTGCTTCCTTAATCTAATCACCCCAAGATTAACTTCCTGAGCTAGGGTTTCCCACACTACCTCTTGCAAATTTAATGACAAGTCTCAAAGTATAGCAAACACTGACTAAAAATCATTTTCCTTCACCTACCCATTTACACTGCTACTAAGTGTGGAGAAAATATAAATACATATATGTGTATATATGTGTATATATATATATATATATATATATATAATTAGAGCAAAAAATCAGTTTAATGCATCAGTTAGGGTTGTTCCACAGCGACAAAAGTGAGGAAATTTGGTGTTAGGCTTGACACCCTCATGCCAGCACCCACCCCAACTGGCTTTGAGTACGCTGAAGTCGCGGCCCAACTCTCACCCCATCACATGTGTAAAGAAGCAGAGGTCTAGGAGAATGGAGTGAAGGTTAGAACCGAAGACCCCAATGCGCAACCCAATGCCTGTTGGGGGGTGGGCTGGGGGGTCCAAGGAGGGTTTTCAACTCTAACATCAAACTTCCTCACTTTTGTCATTGTGGAACAACCCTAACTGATGCATTAAACAGAGTTTTTTGCCTCTAATTTCCCTTCTTTTTGAGAATGATAACGAGAAATAGTGAATGTAATGCGGTGGCGAGAGCGCAGAGCCCATGATATCTTGTGACATAATAACAGGAACAGCAACGCAAAGAGAAGCGCTAACAGTGGCGTACATGGTAATGCAAGCATGAATGAGAACAGAAAGGGAAACGCGCACAGTGGCGTAGATGGGAACAGTCCACCGCGTGATGTCTTGTCACATAGTAACATGGTGCCCGCAAATGCAAATGGCAATGGGCATAGTGACACAAAGCGAAACAGAAAAAGAAACAGTACTGTAGACACAAATGGTAAAAAATAACAGAAATGCAAGAGCAAATGAAAACACCAAGGATAACACACATGGTGGTGTAGATGTGAACGGTAAGTGAAACGGGTACGGAACCGCAAGCAGAAAGGGCAACAGTAACAGTAATGTAAGCGCACAGGCTGGTTTTCCCCAAAAACTTCATAGAGAAAGACAGTGAGTACAAAGAATGTATGCATAATAATGGGTCTCGGAGCAGAAAATGAGGAGTTGGAATACTAAATTGCTTATATCTCAGGAACCGTACGACGTAGAAAAAAATGTAAAAGCCATATGATTTAGGACTTTCCTGACTAGTTTTGTACTTAGCCCGTAGTAGGGGGCTAAGTGTTTTTCCTATGAAAAGTCCGTATCTCGCACCGTTTCCGAGATATGGGCCCTGAAAGGCACAGCGAACACCGTAATGTTATCCTATGGAAAAAAAGAGAAGTTCAGAGTGCCATAACTTTGGCTCCCTGTAATATTTTTTCACCAAACCACTAAAAGGCACATCTGTGGGATGTTGGCCATCTTTCCTCCAAATTTCAGCCCAAAAGACAGAATTGTTATTTTGCAGCAGGGCGCCAAAGGATTGCTGCAATGCATCGGACACCGTAATGTTATCCTATGGGAAAAAGCATCAATTTTGGAGTGCTGTAACTTTGCCGCTGTGTAATATTTTTTGAACATAATACTGAAAGGCACATCTGTGAGATGTCAGCTGCATTCCTCCAAATTTCAGGCCAAAGCACCAAACTGTTCTTTTGCAGCAGGGTGCCAAAAATTGCTGTCATTGTCCCACAGTCTAGAAAAAGCAATTGCCGCAATTTAAGTAAAGCTGTCACAAATTCATCGACAGCGTCAGACTTTGCAAAAGTACTTTTCAGAAATTTGAAAACATATTTCTGGGGTGTTTTACCCCAAAATAAAGACATGGCTAGCATCCTCAGGGCCCACCAGGTGAATACAAAATAATTAGGTTGCTAGAGGGTCCCAATTTTAAATGTCAAGCATTTTTCTGATCACTAACTGAAAACAAAATGGCGGATTTGCGACAGTGAAAGGGCCATTTGCAACACTGTCAAACTTTTCGTAAACTTTTCCCATTGACTTATAATGGGAAATTGTTTTTTGAATAACTTTTGAACAGTTTAATATTTTTTCACGAAATCTTCAAAAGACACATCGGGGACCCTAACCGCATGTTCCCTGAAGATTTTGGACTAGTAGCACAAACCGTGCGACTGTAGGCGCAACAGTAAAATTCCAGAAAAGTGTAAACGCGTGTGCAGATCACACTTAAATAACTCCGCAGCCGTATATGCGACCAGTACAAAACTTGGCAGATCCCAAGGCATATGGGTCTTGATCATGTATTCCAAATTTCAGGCAAATCCATCTAACAGTTGCAAAGTTATTATGATGCAAAATTTGGGGTTTAACATGTAAATGGCTCCTCAACCCTAACTATAGTGGCACTACGTGCTACTATAATATATATACACCTCTATGGTAAAGCTGAGTGCTTACTCCCCTCTGTCAGCAATTTCAACACTTCCAACACAGTATCCCAACTAACTGTCCCTTAAATTTGCTGTGTCTTTTAGAAGGCACAAAGATTCTGGCAGCTCCACCCCAATCACACGTCTGATCACGGGCTTTCTTAGTCTACTCACCCCAAAGATAAATTTCCTGAGCTAGGTTCCCCACACCACCTGTTACAAATGTGAAAGCACGTCTCAAAGTACTCCAAACACTGACTAAAGATCTCTTTCCTCAACCTACCACTTGCACTGCTACTTTATGTATGGAAAGACTCTTTGTGTGTGTGTGTGTGTGTGTGTGGTGTGTGTGTGTGTGTGTGTGTGTGTAGGCGCTTTTACTCTGGCAGTTTGGTAACGGAATAAGCATGATGGAAAGACCTTACTGTTCTAGCCGATGCTGTGTAAAATTAATTTCTTCCAATTAAAAAGTGAATAGTCGCCCAAACCATACTCCAAGTTTGAGTGGTTTGTCCTGAAATGTTCCATTGCGCACTGCAGTGTAAAACATCCATTCCGGCAGCTCAGTGTGCCACACAAGTAGCTGTTGCACCACTGCAACTTTTGTTGAAGCTCTACCCCCATTCCCGGAAATCTCGCAAGCACAAGGAGGACTGTACTGGTAGGGATGGCTGGACCTATTGTGCCAAAATATTGCTTGCATGTAAATAGAAGGCAGAGCAGAACAGACTGTATTGGCAGTACACAGGTAATGCTCATTTCAGCAGAGGAACATGTGTAAAAGCTCTGTGTGTGTGTGTGTGTGTGTGTTAAATACAAATATCATGGTGTTACAATTTAGTACAAACTGATCTTTAAAAACATATGTTCAGGCATAGATAATTATTAAGGGGTGGTCACGTGATGGCTGCCTGAACAATCCTTTCTCTCGCCCCGGCCCAGTAGTCTGGAAAATAAGTTTTAAATTGAATCCAAGGACCTTAGCATTTAAAACTGGCTTATTCTATCTTTAAAAAGCCACAAGGAGCATCACGGCAGTGAATTCCTCTAAATGGATGTGGAAATGTGAAAACTTACCCACCATACACCATCAACAACACCGACTTGGGACAAGACAGCAAAGCGCTCAAAGGCAGCTCCAGTAGGGGCAATGGCCGATGCTAACCCCCAGGCCGCACTCATGGAGGAAAAATTCTGGGAGGGAATATCCACTCTGAAAGAATCCCTTGAGACACTAACGGTATCAATTCAGAGCATTACTTCCTTCCTGGCTTCACTAATGCAACATACAGCAGATAATGAATCGAGGATATCCTCTCTGGATGACTGGAGGGGGAGAGTTGACCCAGAGCTGACTCAATTGCAACATTGAATTAAAGCTATGAAAATCAAAGTAGAAGATGTGGAAGGAAGATCTAGAAGAAATAACCTTCTAATTCTGGGGCTCCCCGAAGGCGAAGAGGGCACGTCACTTGTACTATTTGTGCAGAAGCTATGTAGTAAGTTGGCAGGTCCCTGTCCTAATGGGCCAGAGTATGTGATCGAGCGAGCTCATCGGTCTTTAAGGCCATTCCCTCCATCAGGGGCCCCTTCACGTCCCATAATTTTCAGATTGCTGAACTTTAGGGACAAGCAGCATATCCTCAGTAAAATTGGGGATATTAGTGAACTGCTTTGGGAGGGCAAAAGAATATGGATGACTCAGGATTTTCCCAAATCTGTGAGGCAAAAAAGGAAGGAGTTTCACCTGATAGTTACAAGGCTTATTGCGGCTAGAATCCATTTTAAAATGAAATATCCCACTACACTGCAGGTGCATCATATGGAAGAATGGCACAGTTTTGAATCGCATGCTCAAGCTGCTGAAAAATTACAGAAGGTGTACCCGGATCTGTTTAAGTGAGAGTATGAAGTGGAAGAGCGCACTTGGACATCAGGACAACTGTTGGACCGCATTATGATGAGGGTGGACACTAACAATTTGAGTTAAAACACATTAGAGAAGATGTACCAGGGTGTATGGACACTTAGGAAGGACCAGCAAAGTGGGTGGTTTAGCTCACAGTTTGTAGTTCGTGTTGGTTACCACTTGTTTTGAAAGCAGCCATGCTAGATTTAATTTTAGGTAGCTCTGCAGAGATTGGCATGTTTCCAGAATGATTGTATACAGGGGAGCAATATTTACTACATTTGCCAGAAACTGACTTTACCGCTAATGTTACTACTTAAAGCTTGACAGGCTCAAAGAGGAATTATAATATTAGAGCTCCCAGTTTTATAAGTTACTGTAGCCACCTTTTAACAGCGCTTGGGTATAGCCTATTTAAGGTCTAATCCAGATCCTGATCCTTTCATTTGTCTGTATTTCCTTTTATATTACTAATGGGGCACTTGGCAAAATAGGCAAACAAGGTAAAATTAGTCATTAAACAGGTGCCACGATATAGTACAGGAAGTAGGAGTTTTATAGTAATCTATCCTGGTTATGGATTGTAAGGTATAAAGAATAGCCAGCAGTATCTTATGAAGGTAGCAGAGAGTTAACATTTAACTAAAAATTTTCTACCAGTTGATGTGGGTGGGGTGGGGGGCGGGGATTTCTGGGATTGTTTAGGGAAAGATACATCACAACCCTGATTTGAATAGTGCTCTGGTGAGTAAACCAGAATGGTAAGAGAATGAATTCTTTTTTTTTTCATTGTGGGAGAAGGGTTTATATATAAGGTGTGTTGGGTTTTATTCTTCTGTTTCGGGGGATATAAGGGAGGATAAGATACCTAGTAGGGTAAAATGGTTTGCTTTAGTCTTGGAAAAAGCAGGATACTCTGCAAAGGGCTAATACAAGATGAAATATGTTTCTTGGAGCGTAAAGGGTTACGAACTAGTATTAAATGGCATCAGGTGTTAAGACACTTACAGACACTTACAATGTCAGATAGCATTTTTCCAAGAGACCCATCTCTTGACTTCAAAGAACGTTTTTCTTAGATGTCAATGGGTGGGACAAAGTTATACAGGGAAATTCCACTAATCAGCGGGAGTGGCTATTCTTCTTTAAGGGGACTAAATTTTCAGTTAAATACAGCCATTGTGGATCCAGAGGGCCGATACATCTTTTACATGGGGCTGTGGATCATATAGAAATGCTTATGGGAAGTATCTATGGTCCAAATATCCCATCCCTAATTTTTTACTGGGTTGTTAAAGTGAGCTCCAGATTTATACACCTTCCTTTAATTTTTGCAGGGGAATGGAATGTCACTATAACTTCTAACTTAGACAAGTCAAATAGTCATGTCACTAGACCATCTTTGACACAACAAGCTCTCCAAGAACTTATAACTATGGGAGGTCTCTGTGACCCTTGAGAACCATTTATCCTACTAGCGGAAGTATACCTTTTATTCTTCAGTACATAAATCCCGGTCTTGGATTGATTACTTTTAGTTAGTATTGAAGCCC
The DNA here is from genome assembly GCA_016271365.2 of Neoceratodus forsteri. Taxonomy (NCBI): domain Eukaryota; kingdom Metazoa; phylum Chordata; order Ceratodontiformes; family Ceratodontidae; genus Neoceratodus; species Neoceratodus forsteri. The sequence continues at coordinate 307,879,453 of CM028134.1, read as the reverse complement.
TACCCATATTCCAGATGTTGGTATAGCCCTCTACAGTATTGTTGGATCATTCACGGTATGGCTCCTATATAATCCCAATCCGAATATTAGGCAGGATAAAATATGGAAATTAAACACACAACTTCTTAAAGACCTGAGGGTCATAGAGAAATTACAAGCTATTATCCGAGGTTTTTGGCAATTGAACCTAGGCTCATTGCTAATGTGGATAAAATATGGGGGGTGTTAAAATGTGTCCTTCGGGGGGAGTGTATTGAATCTTCTAACCTCAAGAGAAAGCGAGAGGCTTCCTTACAAGCTCTTTTAGTACAGATAGAAGCACCTGAGCATAGTCCAGCTCTGGAATCCTCTGAACCAGAGCAAGTAGAATTAACCAAATTAAGGCATCAATACGCAGACTTATTAAGGAAAAGTCTAACTATGCATTACTAAAGACACGGTCGAGGTATATAGACCAAGGAGATAAGGCAGGACATTTGTTGGCTATGACTTAAAGAACAAGAAGCTTCCCATTTGGTAAAAGCTATCTCCTCTCAATTCGATGGTACCCTTAAAACTTCCCAGTAGAGATTACCCGGAATTTGAAAGGTTTTATTCACAGCTATACTCTCCTCCCTTAAATGTCCTTTCAAATAAGGAAGTTCAGGATTATTTAGAGAAGATTCCACTTCCACAATTATCCCAAGTTCATCAAACTCTCTTAGTGCGGCCTATATCACAGACCGAAATTTTAACTGCCATCCAGGCTTTGGCATCGGATAAATCTCCAGGTCCGGATGGATTTCCCGCTAACTTATACAAAGCTTTGGCAACCAAGTTAACTCCCATTCTTGCTCAGGTCTTCTTCTTCCTTTGTGAAAAGGATATATCTGATTCCTCACTTCTGCAGGCCCTTATAATAGTTTTACCTGAACCCAATAAACCTCTCTATAAAGTTACCAATTATCAGCCCATATCTCTCATGAACTGCGATATTAAAATCCTAGCAAAAATTTTGGCTGCCAGGGTAATGCAAGTTTGGAAGAGACTTATAGGACCTGAGCAAGTAGGGTTTATGAGGAGAGATCCTCTCTAGACCATCTGAGGAAGCTAGAACATATTTTCTCCATGTCCAGGAATCTCGGGACCCTGTGGTTTTGGTATCCCTGGATGCGGAGAAAGCTTCCGACAGGGTACACTGAAATTTTCTCTTTTTGACTACGGAAAGATTTGGTTTCCCTACCAAGTTTATTGAATGGGTGAAGATCTTGTACACCAGCCGGAACGCTAAAGTATACTGCAATGGCATTCTGTCAAAAGGCTTTTCTCTCCACTCGGGGACTCATCAGGGTTGCCCACTATCCCCATTTTTGTTTAACATTTATTTAGAGCCCTTAATCAGACTCCTGAATTCATCCCCACAAGTGCATGGCATTATACTGGGCCCTCTTGAAGTTAAAATTTCAGCTTATGCTGATGATCTTTTACTGCATATCTCACATCCACTACCAGTTGCACTACAAATTATTTCTCAATTAGGATTGTTCAATTATAAGTAAAATTTGGATAAAACTACCTTATTACCATTAAATAATTGTATCGTCCCACAGATTATATACATTTAGGTTTGAAGGAGTCATCTAAACTCAATACTTGGGAATAACACTTAGGCAAAGTGCTAACCTGAGGAGAAGGTTGAACCTGGAGAATTTGATGGTAACTATTGCAAGGGATTTAAATAGATGGGGTACACTCCTAATGTCAATGCAGGCTAGAATCAGTGTTATAAAATGAATATTCTTCCCCATATCTTTTACCCCATTCATATGCTTAATCTCTTTATCCCAATGGCATGGTTTAAAAAACTTCATGCATTAATATATGCTTTATTTGGCAAAAAGAAATGCCCTTGTCGTCCTATACAAAACTAGGCAGTCCAAAACCTTTGGGAGGACTCAGGTTACCAAATTTTTATTTATATTATTTAACCAGTCATATCTCAAAATATGCCCGAAGGAGCACAGATCAGGGGGCTATGAATTCCTTACAGTATACACCCATTTGGTTACAAGCGGAAAGATATCTGATCAGGACAATGGGAATCTCTCTAGATGCTATGTATTTTGTATCGTTAAATAGATTACCTCCACAATTAAGATACACAGTTATCGGTATATCGGTTAAAGTACATACTCAGCTTTGTAGGTCTATGAAATATGAGAACACAAGGGATATTTCCCAACCATTATGTGGAAACCCCAATTTTAAACTTCAGGGGGCATTTATTTGTCTCCCAGAGACATCAGAGAAATGTATCTCTGATTTTATACAGGAGGGAAGAATACCTGAAAGCCCAAAACTACTTCATTAGCTGGGGCTTCCGAGCTCACAAATTTTTAAGGTGTACCAGATCCGCCATATGCTGATGAATTGGTTTGGCATGCTAAAATGGGACACCAATCAAAGGGAGTTTCTCTCCCACATACAATATCTTGCCCAGTCACCCCACTCGGTCTCATGTTTAGTGACCTTTATTTTTCCCTATATGTACTCCACAATATCTGGGGAAATCCCAGTACTGGAGTACAGCACTACCCATATTACCCAAAGAATGGGAGCGCATTTGGTTAGGTCTCCACCAATACTCCACAAATGACAGGTTATGCCTTACCCAATTTTATATTCTCCATAACATATACTTTACCCCAAGGCACTTGCTTAGAATGGGTAAACTTCCTATGGCAATATGCTCTAGATGTGCGTTGGCAGAGGGTACACTGTTTCATATTCTATGGGAGTGCAATAAAGTAGTTTCATTATGGGAGAGAATCAAGGCAAGAATTAGTCCCCATTAGGTTTAACGGACCTTTTCTCCCCTGAAACATGTATTGTAGGGACTCTCTCATCGATCCCTGTTAAGGAAAGAAGGTTTCATATTTCTTTAGTATCCTTAGTGGTAAAGAGACTGATATTACATCACTGGCTAGATCAGGAAGAAATTTCTTATTCGGAATGGCTAGAGAAATTCTGTATGTTTAAGGATTGAAAAAACAATAGCCACTCTTAGGGACCACCCTCAAGGATATGACAAAAGATGGGGTAAATTGGAGACTTTGTTAATGGTGTAAATATCTCCTTTAAATGACAACTGAATAAATAAGGATATAGACTAAGGGGTTTAAGTCTGACTTGGTAAGGATGAAGTCGTTTGATAGTTCCTGTAAATTTACTGTACACCCATGAAAGGGAATCCTCTCGTATTTCCTTTTGTTTTATCTATTTTAGTTTTATTTTAGGACTAGGTATCTTAGGGAGGGAGGGAATAATAGGGAAGAGAATGTGTATTGCTTGTGCAGTCATTTCTAAAGATGTCTGGTCTTTACATGTTATGCAACGTATAATGTGTCTGTACATGTTTAATAATAATAAAGCTTATTAAATTAAAAAAAGATAATTATTAAGGGAGTTATAGGCAAAGGCATTAGTAAAGTCTCTATAGTGAATGTAAATGGGCATTTTTAAGTCATAGGGCTTGATTTTCAAAGAGCGATTAGAGCAACGCAAGTTGCATCAGTCTATGGTTGCGGTGAACTACGGGTTCGTCAGGCACCCTGCACCCGATTGTATAAAAGAGGGGTCCCTGCACCCAAAACCCAAGATTCATCACAGCTGCAGGATAGCTCCAAACAGTTGGTGCACTTGACAGAATTTCATCAGGGATCCTGCCCCTCACCTGGCGCAACACTAGAAGTGACTACAAGGGTTGGGGGGGATCTGCATGCCAGGAGGAGGCCGGGGCAGAAGGGGCATGGGGGTGCTGTAGGAGGTGCCATGGAGACAGCAAGCATGATGGGGAGTGATGTGCCCCTCAGTGGGGGTGCCTTTGCAGAGCTCTACAACTGCTCAGATGGGACCGCTTCCTGGAGGGTTGAGAAAGGCCAAACAGTGACATGGCTCCAGGTGGGCACAGCCCTGGCAGCTGCCCCATAGGTTAACATATGCAAAATAATGTAAGTGAGAGGCAGCCTGCCACATTGTGGTAGGGTGGGCACTAGAAAACTGTGGCAGTGCCTGGAGAATGATCCACCCCCCACCACTAGCAGTCCTCAATATCCAGCTTCCCACTAACAAGGTTCTGCATTTGTTCACCTATGGGGCAGCTGCCAGGCTGTGCCCACTTGGGGCTATGTCACTGTTTATCCTGGCAGCCCCCCATGAAGCAGTCCCATCTGAGCAGTTGTAGGGCTCTGCAAAGGGCACCCCTGCTGAGTGCCATGTCAGTCCCCATCATGCTCGCCATCTCCTCAATGTGCTCTAGGGCACCCCATGCCCCTTCTGCCTCTGACTCCACTTTCAGATCCCACCAATTTGTCACATTGTGTGACATTCATGCAAGTTGCTTAGACCATCTCATGGTTGGTCTAAGTTGAGCCCCTTGCTGCATCCATGGTGGGGCTTCCAATATATGAAAAAAGGGGATGGTGCAGCCCCACCATGGTGCAAGCCTCCCTACAACCTGGCGTATGGGTACTGCTGTCATAAATGTGGCAAGGGTGGCTTCAGTGCAATGCATCTCGATTTTGATGCAGCCTGTGTTTGAAAATGAGGATTGCTGCAAACTTTGCCACACGGTGCCAATTGCATCACACCCCTTTGCCCAGGCACCTTGTTTCAGACAAACACTTTTTAAAATCTGGCCCATAATCTCTAAAGTGGAACTTTGCCCACAAAATGGACACAGAAGTCCTGAAAAAGAACTGTTGTTCTACTACTCTCTTTAATATCTTGTAAGTGGGAGAGGAGAAAAGGTTTTCATAAATATGTAGAAAGAGCTGTAGACAGAATAATCACTGAATGTAAAAAGGGTGCCTGTTACCCTATATAAATTTAAACCTGTGATTTTTATAAGTTTGTACTCCCATAGAAGCTTAAAAAGGCTGATTTAGATATAAAAATTGCCTTTCCTCTATCCTTCAGTAAATATATAAGGAATACATTTCTTTCTTTCAGTGCACTAGACATTAGGCTTTTTGTTTGAATTTTTTAGAAATGTACTATATTTCTTATACCTTGATCCTTAGAATTCACTTATTTGACAGTGAATTTTTCCTGGATTCAGACAAAAGATCAGCAAAAAATGGATCTCAGGACACACAAAGGGCATGTATTGTATGGTCTCAGTACATCCAAGATCACAATCACACAGTGGTCTTCTGGTGTCCAAGGTGCCATATATTTCTTTTTCATATTGCTTTCATACAGTTCTAGTTGAAAATATATAAATAATTTTCTTTCAACTGGGAGGCCAGGAGACTCAAGTAAGGTACATATTTGTTTTATTATCAGACAGCCTGTCAAGTCCTATCCAATCGGTCATAGCCGGAGTGGGGGCAGGATAAGCCATATCCTATATGCATACAGCAGCTTACTTCATACTGCCTTTGGTCCTTGCCTCTGTTGGGCATCCTGCTTATCCATTCTTCTGCTGCCATTGAGGCCTTTCTGCAAAGGATGAGGACTAGCCTGGACTCTACTGGGTCATTGGGCCCCCTGTTGAAGGGTCACACTACAGACCTGAGGCACCAGGGCTTTTGTGCTATGCACATTTTGTTTGGTGAATAAACTATGAGTTCAGCACTTTCAAGACATTTTCTTTTTTTACCTCACTAGGTATAACTATTGTGGTGTTTCTGTTGCCTGGGTTTCAGCTTGCACTGGCTGAAATTTCCCAGAGTGCATGGTACTTGTGTATTTTGTCCTTGGGGAACCCTCTGTCATTGAACCCCAGGGACCAGCCTGCTCTACCCCATACACTCTAACTAAAATGGCTGGTCCTTACTATTAAAACTCTTAAGCCCCACCTTACCAAGCCACCTTTAGCTAGCAACTCCATGCTATCTACTCTGCTCTATAAACTACATACAGTTCTCCAGAGGAATTGTAATGTCTGACTCAACCTAGTGAGAGGAGGAGCACATGACACCCTTCACTGTCCAAATGATTGCTATCCTCAGCAATCGAGGGCTACAGTATATTGCATCACCATCTGGTCTCTATGGATGGTGCACCACCCATTTGACTGATGACCAGCATGGTCTCCACAGACTATGTAAGAACATGGTGCCCCCACTTGTCTCCAAAAAAGAGCCACTTTTTCCTAATCTCCACAAAGTGTTTGGCTGAACATTATTCTAGTACCAGGATCTCTCACAAGCCAAATGAGAATAACTGACCCTTTACCCATAGGATCTCATTTTATAGCAAGAACCAGTTACACACTCACACCTGCACTCTGTAGTGATTTGCCAACCTCCCAGGGTATGAACCCAGGAATCCACTCACAATCCATGCCCTTAAGGGGTATAGTGGCCCACAGCAATCCACAATGGATGTAAGCCTAGGAACCTATTCACACCTCCCTCTGAGATAGTAGTCCACAGCCACTCAGCCCAGAAGAGAACCAGGAGTACCTCTGCCCCCTCCTCAGAATGTTGAGGCCCCAGCCAATCAACCTTAATCCAGTGTACCGGGTCCACCACCATGACCTCACTCAACTCTGTCCCAAGTGGATCCATAGAGTTAACCCACTTATGATTATACTAACTTTTCCTATGGGTGGGCAACACCCATTTTCATTCTCCCTGGGGACATTAATCCAACCCCCAGGGTATCTAACTTATTAGCCAAGCATTTATAACAGTTTGTGCACTCTAAGATTTTTTATCTATAACAGAAGCATCAACGATGAAATAGCATAAAGTATAAGTCATGTACATTCAAAGTCCTGTGCCCAGTCCAGGGTGGCTGACTTCACCAGATTCCAAAATCTTCTTGCTTCCAGAACCATTAACTTATTGGGGGCATCTAAAAAAAGAAAGAACAAACAACAAACGAATAACTCAAGAATCCTTTTTAGTTCTTTTTCAGATGTCTTCAGGCACAGGTTACCTGTACCAGTCTGAATGAACCTTGAAACAGATCTTTCCTTCAGGTCCTTTCACTGGAATTGATTTGGTGGTGATTCTTCTGTCGGGTCAGGTCATCATTGACACTCCCATCCAAATACACCATCACACATGCCAGGGTTTTATAACATTCTCATCCATGGCAGGGGGCATTTTAGACAAACATCTCATATCTTATTATACCACCACAAGTCTAAAAGAGAGTAAACTCACCAAATGCTGTACTGCAGCCATGTTTTCCTTCTGTTGGCTCTTCTTCTCCATTTAATTCTGGCCTTTGCCGTCTCACTGCAGACTGTCCCAATTCTCTCAGCTCTCTTACGCCCAGGCTACGGGTCATGCTGTGGACAAAAGGGTCACCCTGGGTCAACAGTTAGTTCAGTCAGAAATCATTTGATGAACTCACATAATGTGGTGCACTAATGTTTCTTTATGGTCCCTGGTTCATCAATCTGTCCACAGTAGTGCATTGTGATTCTGTGTTCCAAGACTTAGCCTACTGAGGATGAATGCCATGCCCAGGTGTAAGACTATGCCATCATCCCCATCCAGGGAAGCCCTCTCCAGTCTCCATGCAGTGTATTGCTGTGTGGCATGTTTATTGAACAGCAATAAAGACAAAGTTAAAAGAAAATGTAAAATGTAATGAGGGGATCAGCATGCAAGTTTCTCCACGTCACCACATGGACTAGTCAAACTGTTAATTCTGTAATTATTTAGATGTGACTGTGTTGGTCCTGAGCTGCAATATTTGTGTCAATATGTTTTATCATGTTCCTCCATTTGTTCCCTTGGTTTTGTTTCTTTTCCCGCTCCTCAGATAACAGATGGAAACAACATGATGTTGCTAATCTTTGCTTGCCTACCATGATTACAAGTATTTCAATAAAGGTCACTGCTCACTGAGTGTTCTTATTAGGGCCCAGAATCTCTACCTCCACTAGAAACACCACCAGTGAGCTGCAGTACAGGAGACAGGCAGTGCTTGGTGTTGTTGGTATTGGGAAAGACCACAGTACACATAACAATGTCAAAATATTAATGGAGTAGGCTGGCCTGGTAGCATGGAGGGCTGAGGAATCATGCTTTATGTCCTGCCATGCTGGCAACCCATGTTCATGATACGAGTTGGTCGCTGGGGGTCTGCCAGAGAAGAGAGAGGATCGAGCATCTGGTGAACAGCTCTCCTCTCCTGGGGAGGGAGGGGAACAGTGACCGGCACCTGTCTGACACCTAGCGGCATCTGGGTGTTGGTACACAGGGTCCCACAAGGTGAGGTGGACGAGGAGGAGCAGCTGCCCAGTGTGCAGTGTGTGGAACACATCCAGCTCAGCTGTTGTTGACATTGCATGCTCCTCTTCCAGGCCCAAAGGGGGGAATGGAGGAAAAATCCTGGGCATGTCAGATGACTGCCAGCCTCCACAGGCTCCACTCCCAACACACACAGGCACTTCTCCATGAACCGGATCAAGTTTCAGTGGGTTGAGGGATCCACACCACCCTGTCATGGAGGGCAAGTCATGGGGGCAGAATGGAGAGAAGGTAAGTTTGTGGTAGGGGGACAGGGCTGTGAGGTCCTGCATGAACGTGAACCAACCAGGCAGGAGGGGGTAAATAGTTCAACTAAAACAAACAAACTAACAAAAAACATTAATGGAGCAGTTAATTAAATTGTTCATGCAAAACAATTTGAACATGGGCTGCCTGACATCAGTTAATGTGACAATTATTGTCAGGCAATTCAGGAAAGTCACTATGCCAATTTGTCTATGTTTTTTGTTTTTTTTTCATTAATATCTTTGATTTTTGCAAATGGAAAACATTATACAGAAAACAACAAAATATCACAGAGAGATCAGTTATATATAAAGTGAATACAGTAATTCCAGAAATAGCTTAAAAGTCAAAGAGATGGAATAAATATTACATAACAAAATGAGTAAACAGTATAGCTAGAGTGCCTTTGCAATATGTCAACCTATGAATTAACAGTATATGGAATGGCCTAAATAATTTATGAACAGCACAGGGTCATAATGTCACATGCAAAACCGTGCACCACAGCATTACTGCTCGCAAAACAGCATGCGGCAAACAAAGTCAGCACACTATGCTGAATGAGCCAGAGGGAGCGCACACTGCAGCAGCTACTTTGTTTTTGCAGGGGGCAAAGACCCCCACACCCCCTGGACTAATTATAATCAACTCCAGGGGGTCATGGACATTGAGGATAAGAGAAAACTCACGTCCAGTGAAATTCCCTTTTCGGGGGGGGGAGTTACAGCATAGTAGGACCTGGGGAGAACCGAACCACAGCCCCAGATCCCCCATGCTGCCAGATGTAGGTGCTCTAGCCACTCCACCACGGGAGCAACTTGGCCAGGCACCACCGCAACAGCTTCCTTAACCTTCTCCCACTGGCAGCCTACAGCAATGGGGTAGCGGTTACTACCGCATGCTCTAAAAACCCCTGTCACTGTAGAGTCATTAGCACTTCTGTCAGCGCTGGTTTAAATGCATAGTTTTGCATACGACATCTTGACCCCGTAGGTTTTCAAATTACATTCCTCCCCCTTTCAAAAGGAGAGATTTAAAAATGAAGACCAAGTTGCTTTAGAAGTTTCAGTTTGATTAATCAACAGGTGGCATATTCTTTCATTCTGAACTAACGTGGTCCTACTGTTGTACTACTCTACAAAAGTTAGTGGATCTGATTCTTTCCATTTGGAAAGTATTAACCTTTTAATGGCTATTGAGGCAGCTAAAACCCAGTTAGCTAGGCATTATGACAGATATTCCAGCTGAGAAGAGAGGCCCAAAAACATGTCATTAAAGAGAATGACATTTTCTTCCCAGTAACTTTTTCATAAATTCTGTAGATTTTCCCCCACATGATGAGAGTTTGAGGGCAGCTCCAGAGCATGTGTAGTAATCTGGCATAAGGATCCCCACATTTCCAGCAACCACCCCCAGGACAGAAACCCATTTTTTCTAACCTTAAAGGGGCATAGTAATACTGATGCAATATTTTGAACTCCATCATCCTACCCTGGACCTCCTTGCAAGCATTCTTTAATGCGGAAGACCAATCCTGTAGAGAAATACTACATCCTAAGTCAAGTTTCCACTTAACCCTAGGTGACTCAAGTAGTGCGCAGTTATTCAAATCATTAGTCAGTGATTCATGTAGTTTAGAAACCTCACAGTTTGAATTAAATGCTTTAAAGATTAGTGTCCAATCTGTATCAGTGGGCAGCAATTTTATATTTGAGCCTAAAATTGAGTTTGATAATGCCTTTCTAAATTGAAGATAGGTGACAAAATGAAATCGATGTAGTCCGAATTTGTATTTTAGCTCCTTAGATGACATAAGAATACTGGACGAAAGGACAATCAGATCACTATTATTAGTGATACCATGTTTGTGCCAATCCAGGTTTGCAAAGCATTTGTCACCAGTAATAATGTTAGGGTTATGCCAAAGGGCCTCCAAATGAGAGGAATTTTAAGCTTAGCTTGCAGTATTTTAAGGTTTTTAAGAGAGCTAGCAATGAAAGGGATTGGCTGTTTTTGGCACCGATAGTTTCCTGAACAAGAAATCGGAGGGCTTATTGGGACAACACAACTGCTGTTCCACCTCAAACCAGAGAGGTAAGGCCTTGTCGGAGGGAGGAGAGAGATAGAAAATGGAGTGCTTGAAGAGAAATACAACTTTGTGTATCTCCCACCAAGGAAGCCCAAAGCCTCTCAGAAACCATGGAGCTCTAAGTTTGGGGACTGATAATCTGGGTGCCTTGGTACCCTTTAAAAAATGTTTAACCATATCTGTAATTTTCCTAAATTTTGACGTTCCAAACATAAGCAGGATACTTTGAAAAAGACAAAAAAAGTTTGGGTGCTACCATCATCTTGACTGAATTTATTTTCCCCCAGAGTGACATAAGAGAAATTCTTCTATCTTTTTAAATCGCATTTTGTTTCTTCCAGAAGGGGATCCAAATTAAAATCGACCATGGAGAAAATATCTCTTGGGATTTTAAGGCCCAGGTATGTGATCGCTCCCTTCCTCCAGCACTCATTCTGAATGAGGTTAACCTCAACATGTGCAGTACCTCCATTATTGACCTGCAGAGCTTGAGTCTTCCTCCAATTAACTGTTAAACCTCAAATGCTAGAAAACTGTTCTAGGACTACTTTAAAGCATTACAATGGAGTCCCTAAATTGGGATATGATGAAAAGAAGATCATCTGCATATGCCTTATTTATAACCTTTCCTGTTTTGAGACCATTTAATCTCAGGGAGTAACTGAATTTTCCTAATAAGCAGTTCTAAAACAAGGATACACAAGTATGGGAATAGAGGACAACCTTGTCTTGTCCCTCTGGAAAGTCTGAATGGGGATGAAACCTCACCATTTGAGATTACCTTTGCAGCTGGGCTACTATATAAAGTCTAAATCCATTTGATAAAGCTTTTTCCCACATTATACTTCTCTAACACTTAAAATAGATATTCCCATTCAAGGGTGTTGAAAGCCTTAACAAAAATCTATAGAAACGATAGTTAGTGTCTTCTTAGACACTTGATCAGCATGGATAACATTTAGAAGCCACCTTGTGTTCTGCATTCCAGACCTACTGGTGCCAAGCCCACCTGCTCACTACCAACCAATTTAAACACCATATTACTAATCATAAATGAAAGGGCCTTGGCTATAATTTGTAATCCCATTAAATAAAGAAATAGGCATCTAACTTTTACAAAATAGGGCATCTTTTCTCTCTTTAACATCAGGGTAATGTATGCCCTGCTGAAGGAACCAGTTAACTCTCCTTTAAGGAAAGCTTCCTCAAATATTTTAGATTCAGAACCAAATGATTTGATAACTTTTAATGGACCAACATAGATGTAACAACAAGAACAAAGTGCTCTAGCTTTTGAACCAACAAGTCCTTCATCAGAAGTGTAATACGCATTATGCTTCTGACAAAGGACTTGTTGGCCTGAAAGCTAGAGCACTTTGTTCTTGTTGTTACATCTATGTTGGTCCATTAAAAGGTATCAAATCATTTGCTTCTGAATCTGTTCTTACAAGGACCAATACGGCAAATACTAAATCTAGATTTCAAATACTTTACAAAGATATTTAGAAATAAGAGTACCCATTATCTTGTAAAGCTCTCCAGGGTTACCATCTGGGCCAGGCACTTTGTTGTTTGGAAGTTCCCTAATAACAGTTCCATGTGATAAGAGTGAAGATGTTTTAATGACTACAATAACAGTGAGTGCACATCACCAGCTACAACAACGAAGATGTGCACTACGCCAAAACCAAATACAGTGACAGCCAGCAACAGGCTATTTGGGGCAACATTTTTATGTGGGGGGCTCTGCCCCCACACCCCCATTATAATTATAATCAACTCCGAGAGGGGGCCTGACACTGGGGTACAGAGGAATAGTTGGGAGGGAGCCACACATTTCGTGACCTCGAGGAACACGATCCATTAAAAAAAAAACATAAGTACTGCAACACAAAAACAGTATTCCTCCCCGCCTAGCTCCAAACCTGGATCCTGCTGCACCAGAGGCTTTCACTGACTCCACTACACCACATGGTCAGCTCGGCAGTGCCAGGCCAAATGCTCTCCCATATCCTCACACAAGACAACTCCCTAGCAGAGTCGCTGTATGCATTCCATCATTGTTTTCTCCTGTAATTCAAGCTGTTATTGCCTCTCGCTATGCTGTTCCACTCGCTCTTCTTACAGGCACTCAAATTGAGTTGCTCATATTGAGTCACTCAATTTGAGTCGCTCATATCACTGAATACCCTATTGACCTGTGTGATTTCTTCTATTGTCAGGAATCTATCCTGAGCAGCACTATCCATGTTATCTAAAGAGGGTATATACGAGGACCCTAAGAATCCATACAAGAAGGTATCCTCTGGGGTGGTGTGCTGGAGTATAGTTCCTCATATTTTTTTTAAACTTTATTAATATCTTTGTTTGAGACCCTAACATGGCCATCTTTATCCTGAACACCTGTAAATAAATTCTGTGTTAAACTTTTTTTAAGTCAGAAGGCCAAAAGCTTGCCTGATTTTTCTCCAACATCCCCAAATTTTTGTATACTTATTGCCAAAGCAAATTCAGCTTTTGCAGAGTAGAACTTAATAATATCAGTCTTGAGGGTCATTATCTCCTGAAGCCTTGCCTGTGTCCTATTCTTCCATTGTTTAAATTCAGAAAAGAACAGCATGCAAATTAAAGTATTTTTAAACAAATTGAAACAGTCATCTACAAAACTGCATAGCGAGGGTCGTTCAAACAGTAATTCCATAACAAAAAGGCGCACCACTCAGGAGACCTAAATAAAGGCAATATTTTATTATAAAATAACACCGCAACAAACACGACAGGTGTATGGAACAAAGGCAACCTCTACTGGTTTTGCTCAGTTAGCGTCATCAGGAGGATAACCAAACAAAATACATAGACCCTTATATAGCAAGTGAACCTATCAAATTTAAAGTGACATAAAGAATAAAACAACCATTTAAAACAAAAGATCTACATAGCATGAATAAAAAAATTTTGGATTATTATGTAATTGCTACACCTAGGGAGAATGAAAAAAATAACAAAAATAACATATACAGAATTCTTTAAAGGCATATAACATTATTTCCTCGTATGCATCCTTATGTGGTGGGACTAGAACCAGTATAACTGTGTAACTATGAATGTATATATATTCTTCTTTGATATTCACACTTTGAACAGTAGACAAATAATTTCTATATGTGTGCCTTCTTTTGACATATTTCTATGTTTTTATGTTTGTTTTTCAGGTAACAGGGAATAAGTGCTTTTCCTCTATTTCAACATGCCTTTATCCTAAATATTCTAAATAACATTTTGGACATAGAATTCATGGTGGTAACGTTAAAGCATCAATTTACCTATACTGATATACATAGTCTTGTTTTTGGTTTAAGAATGTATATTCATTACTAAGGAACAAATTAATATGTTTTGTACAGTATGATGGAAATAAGGATGCATACAAGGGAATAATGTTATATGCCTTTAAAGAATTCTGTATATGTTATTTGTGTTATTTTTTTCATTCTCCCTAGGTGTAGCAATTACATAATAATCCAAAAAATTGTTATTCATGTTATGTAGATCTTTTGTTCTAAATGGTTGTTTTATTCTTTTATGTCACTTTAAATTTGATAGGTTCACTTGCTATATAGGGTCTATGTATTATGATTGGTTATCCTCCTGATGATGTTAACTGAGCGAAACCAGTAGAGGTTGCTTTTGTTCCACACACCTGTCGTGTTTGTTACGGTGTTATTTTATAATAAAATATTGCCTTTATTTAGGTCTCCTGAGTGGTGTGGCTTTTTGTTATGGCATTACGTGATTTATTAGGTTCACACACTCTTTTCACTGCTGAGCTGTTTTGCTTATCTTTATCATTCAAACAGTGACCCCAACAATGGAGGTCTGATATTAACCTGATCCAACAGAAGTCCAACTCTTGCGAGACTTGCATGAGCAAATCAAAGGCTTGCGATGATTTACAATAGAACCAGTTGTGATCAACAGTAATGAAAAACAGTTAGTTAACCAGTTAGTTAACAGAAGCACTCTGGATAGGGGGTCAATCCCAGTCCTTTCACAGAAGAAAGGGTTCTGAAAGAACTCCTAAAACTGAAGGTGGACAAAGCAATGGGGCCTGAAAGGATTCACCCCAGAATTCTTAAAGAATTAAGGGGAGAACTAGTGACACCACTGACTACCCTTTTTAACAAATTATGGGAGGATGGTGTGGTACCTGAGGAATAGAGGAGGGTGGATGTGACTCCCCTTCACAAAAGAGGGAGCAAGACAGAGGCAGGAAATTGCAGATCTGTCATTTTGACCTCTGTGGTAGGGAAAATGATGGAATCACTTCTGAAGGAAAGAATTGCTGAGTACCTAGAGGCCAGTGGGGCACAGGACCCAAGGCAGCATGGATTCACAGTGGGAAGGTCATGTCAGATGAATCTAATCAATTTCTTTGACCAGGTGACCAAAGTAGTAGACCATGGAGGGGCTGTGGACATGGTCTACCTAGACTTTAGCAATGCATTTGACACAGTCTGACACAAAAGATTAATACAACAAATTAGCCAGCCTTGGAGTGGGTCCCAGGGTGGTAGCCTGGGTAAAACATTGGCTGAACAACAGGACACAGAAGGTAATAGTAAATGGAGTCCACTCTGAAGAAAGGAGGTTTACTAGTGGGGTACCACAGGGTTCAATACTGGGTCCAGTCCTTTTTAATGTCTTTATAAGTGACATTGCAGAGGGACTGAAAGGAAAAGTATGCCTCTTTGCAGATGACACAAAGATCTGCAACAGGGTTGATACACAAGGGGGCATGGAAAGGATGAGAAGGGACTTGGCAAGGTTGGAGGAATGGTCAGAAGTATGGCACCTTGGATTCAATGCAAAGAAGTGCAAAATAATGCACCTGGGAAACAAAAACCCAGGGGAAGATGACACAGTGTGTGTGGGGGGGGTAGTAACAACAACAAAATGGAAAGTCACCTGAGGGTAATCATATCAGATGACCTTAAGGTTGGCAATCAATGTGAGAAGGAGTAGGAGGGCTGGGGATACTGAGATGTATAGGAAGAGGCATCACCAGCAGAAAACAGGAAGTTGTTATCCCTCTGTACAGACAGTTGGTGAGACCCCATCTGGAGTACAGCATGCAGTTCTGGAGACCCTATCTCCACAAGGACATAGACAGGATGGAGGTAGTCCAGAGGAGGGCAACTAAAATGGTGCAGGGACTGCAAGAGAAGCCACATGAGGAGAGAGTAAAGGAGCTTAATATGTATACCCTTGAGGAAAGGAGGGAGAGTGGGGACATGATAGAAACTTTTAAGTACCTCAGTGGAATCAACAAAGTCTCAGAAGGTAGCATCTTTCAGAAAAAGAGATATGCAAGAACAAGGGGACATGATTTGAAGATGGGGGGGATGGCTCTGGGGCAATGTGAGAAAGTATTTTTTCACAGAGAGGGTGGTGGACGCATGGAACCGCCTTCCTGAGGAGGTTGTGGAGTCTAAAACTGTGGGAGAATTCAAGAATGCATGGGACACACATAAGGCAATTCTTGTGGGGGGTAGGAAGAAACAGGCTTTTGGTTAACTAGGATCTGCAGCTTATCCAGTAGGTAGGGAAATTGGCAGACTAGGTGGGCCAAGTAGTCCTTATCTGCCATCAAAGTCTATGTTTCTATGTTTCTGTGTAAGTCAATGAATCATTTTGTCTGCTGCATTTTTAAGCACTTCTTCAGAACCTAGATTGATCGAGGATCCAGCACTAGAAGATGGTCTGCCATCCCTGCTTCTACTCCTCATTCACTTTCTTGCATTGACAGCTCACCTTGGAAGGTAACTCTAGAATGGTGGTTCAGCTTTCCTAAAGGCAAAATTACTATTCCATTTTCCTTTTGCTCTGGTAGCCTCTGTGTAGGTAACAGGAGTGCTGCTGTTGGGGGTAGCATTTTGAGGGAGAATGTTCTTTATTAAAACTGTCATGTTGCTGAGATGTAGCACTCTGAACACTGGCAGATGCAGATGCAATGGGAGTTTGCGAGGGCTGAGCAAGGCTAACAGAGAGCACATGTGGCAGATGATCTGAAACTGCAGGATTTGAATCTGACAGTTGGGAAGTAGATTGAGAGTAAACCTAGTTGTCTGAATGAGCCTGCCAAACCTTGTCAGGAGGTTCACACACCACATAAGGGCCCCTTTATACAAGACAACTAAAGAAGCAGAAAATGTCATATAATAGCCCCAACTCCATCTTTAACCTCTGTAAATTTCTTACATTTATTCACAGTCGCAGTGGCAAAATCTTGGCATAAAGAGACATGTCCTTGCCTCTAATGTAATTGCCCCTTTTCTCTGGATAAATGCAGGATTTCCTCTTTAATAGTAATCCTCAAAAAATTAACAATCACTGGTCAAGGTCTGCTCCCAGTTGGGACAGGGAACGATGTGCCCATCAATGTCCAGTGGCCACTGCCACTGTTTTGTAAAGGTCCACAAAAACTGTTGAAGAAATGAATATGTACCTTTCCCTCTACTCACTCTGGCAACCCCACAATCCTCAAGTTATTTCTTCTCCACTATTTTCTAAATCCTCAATATTTTCTAGCAGGTAGCTGATTTTCTGAGTCTCAATCGTAGCCTCAATATAATAGAGCAGGTTTTCCATAACTTCTACTTTCCCTATTATTTCAGCTGACTCCGTTTCCATCTTGCTTATTGAATTTTTTTTCTTTAATGTCTGACTGAATACTGGCTAGCATGGTTTTTACATCCTGTAAATCGTTTTTATTCTGACCACCAGTAGAAGTAGCTGTCCCATTAGCTACTGTACGCTTCGTGCTGCCAGTCAGCTTCTCTCTGTGGGGTGCCATACTGCAGGCTAGAGCACAGTAAATTTTCTGATGAAAGAAAAACACTTGAAACATAAAATAAATAAATTTGGAATTGTTTGAAAGTCTGTAATTAGCTATAAAGAAAGAAAAACTTTCTGAGTGGCGATCACAACTTTTGCAATGAAAAAATGGGAAATTTGGCACTGACAGGGCTGTTCTCTCACACCACCATCCTTCAGGCACTCAGCCACTATGCCTATTTGTGCTTGGGCATAAACATTTGATGAAACAGTTTAAATCAGAATTTTTTTCTTGTTTTAAACCAAACTGGTTTAGCAGTCACCCTAGACAAATCCAACACATGCATATAAAAAGCAAGACAAGACAATAAAATCAAAGAATTGATGGCACAGAGAGGTGCCAAAGCTGAAATAATTGAAAAAGAACTGCATGTAAAAGGTGCTTTTATCCAATCAGATTAGGCTACTGCTTTGGCACCTAATAATTACCAGACAGTGAAGGTCAATAAAACCGTTCATCCTAATCTATAACAGCCTCAAGAAACTAGAAAATAATGCATTTATTCTTAAATACAGCCACCACTACTATCTTTCAACCATTTTAAAAATATTTTTCTTATATTTTATAATGCTTAAGTAATTTTTAAAGGTGAAACTATTAGCTTAGAAATGTAAGATTTTTTAATGAAAGCTTGTAATCCAATCAGCACAAAGTAGTTCCTAACAATACAGATTTCATGTGTTGATACATGCCTATACGTGACAGTATAATACATTGTTAAAAATAACAGGATTTAAAAAATGTGAACCATTTTGTTTAGATAGATAGATGTGAAAATATATATACATATATATATATATATATATATATATATATATATATATATGTATAGGATACATGATGGGCAGGAGTGGGATATGGATATGAATATGGAAAATATTCTCACTCCTGCAGACTGAGCTGTGTATTCTCATGAGTGCCGAAGGCACAGCTCACAAGGCAGGAGTGAGAATATTTTCCATATCCCGTGATCTGCCCATCATGTGTGCATGCATGTGTGTGTGTGTGTGTGTGTGTTCTGAATGGACTGGGAGTGAGAAACACAGCTGACAGTGTCTTGCAAAGCTAACTGAATGAGTCAGAGGCTCACTGAGAAAGACAAATTGCTGCAGGTAGCTCTGAGAAACAGAAAGTGCTTTGTAAAAGAGTTTCATTTAGAATTCATGTTATTTTGAAGCTGAGATCAGCACAGTAATGGGCTAGGAAAGTCAAAAACACAATGGGACACAGGTGAGAGTCATTTGCAAAGCTAATTGAGTAAGTTGCAGCTTCAGCAGGAAAGAGATAAGAGAAAATTTAGAGGCAGTATAGCACAGTGGTTTAAGGCTCTGAGCTGTTAAGGCTCTGAGCTGCAAACCCTAGAGACCCGGTGTGAATTCCACAGCTCCCACTTCCATACTGTGTGATCCTGAGCAAGTCACTTAACTTTATTGTGCTCCCAGGTTGCACCTGTAAACAAGCTTTCAGCTTTGTGTGTCTCTCTCCTGGTAAAAACAAAGGTAAAAGATAAAGTGTTTTCAGAAGCAGTTTCCTTTAGAGTGCAAACTGCAGTGCAGTTATTCTCACTCTGGTGACATCAACAGAGTATGGATAAATGTCATCTTCAGGATGTATTCTCACTGCAGTGGAAATAACACAGGACATCCTACTAAGAAAGCTCTCACCCTTGTGGTATATAAATATAAATATTTATATATATATATATATATATATATATATATATATACACACACACACACACACACACACACACACACACACACAATGGGGTGAGATAAATAAGTAGTGGATAAATCCATGTATCTTACACACAGTGATGTAAATCCTGGAAGAAAATCACACTGTGATTTTTTTACCAGAAATATTATCACAGTGTGATAATATTTTACATTTATACATACTGTGCTTACCTCACAGGCTGATATTATCACTGTGTTGATGACAGGCTGAAACCCTGCCTAAAACAATCACTATCCTGATCTCTTAATCATATCCTGACAAATCAGAAAACTCAGCTGGACTCTGCTGAAGTAGATATCATCACTCTAGGCAAGTTTCCCTAACACAGCAATCAGGAAGGAACTCCACCAAACCCTCAGTAGCCTAGGAAACTTAAGCAATTTATCCCTCCAGGGTGTGGGTACACTGGAGGATTTATCACGGCTGGTGTGATTCGGTCATGAGGCGCAGCCAAGTGATCGAATCACACCAGTCGTGTTAAGCCTTCCAGCGTACCCACACCCTGGAGGGATAAACTTATATTATACAATGGCAAATGTTGTTTCTTTAATGTTTTTAAACTATTTTCTAACTCACTGAGGTCTCTACACTTCGAAAGAGGATGTCATTTTGTAAACAATTTACCGCGGTGTTTTAGCGAAGTGGCGACAGGACAAATTGTGGCAGTATCATTTGAAGTGAAAGCGACCTGATTAGCACAATATAAGTTTGGCTGGCACTTCTTCCAGTGGGTACACTGGAAGATTTATCATGGTGGTAATTGTGCCAGCCAACCAATCAGGATGCAGTATTTGGGACATTGGATTTACCACATTGTATAATTAAGCAATTTATCCCTCCAGGGTGTGGGTACACTGGAGGATTTACCACGGCTGGTGTGATTCGGTCATGAGGCACAGCTGAGTGACTGAATCACAACAGTCATGTTAAGTCCTCCAGTGTACACACACCCTGGAGGGATAAATTTATATTATACACTGGAGGATTTATCACGGTGGTAGTTGTGCCAGCCAACCAATCAGGATGCAGGATTTGGGACATTGGATTTACCACATTGTATAATAATCAGTATATCAGTGCCACCTGCAACTCACCAGCAGCCCTAGAAAAGCACATTGTGTTCCTGCAGAGCACCAAAACATGCTAACAGCCAGTTTCATATTGACAAGAAGCCAAAAAAGAGCAAAGCCTTTCACATCCAGGAATATCTCAACTACCAATGAATACAGCCTGCTTCATCCCAAATGGCAGATTAGTGTTTCAGCTTGTTTTAGCAGAAGTTTCTTTTTTTGTCCTGTGTCTTCTTTGTTTATTTTACAAAATAAAGTGAACAAAAAAATGAAAAGTTCTGGAAACCCCTACAACACTCATGAGTATCCAGATCTCATTCTGCAGGAGTGAAAATATTTTCCATATTACACTCCTGCCCAACATCTATCCCATATATATATATATATATATATATATATATATATATATATATATATATATATATATGTATTATACTGGCCCATGGGGCCAAAATAGTTAGGGTTGCACAGCCATTTCTATGTTAAACCTCAAGGTTTGCACTTTAATAACTTTTGTAAAAATGGGGCATTTTTGTTTGAAAATGTGGCATTTTTATTTGACAATTATGCATTTTGTATGAAAATGGGGTATTTTTGTTCCAAAATGGGGAATTGTTTGCAAAATAGGGCATATTTGTTCAAAAATGGGGCATTTTTTACAAAAATGGGGCATTTCTGCTCAAAATGGGAAATGTTTTGCAAAAATAGCACATTTTGTTTGAACATGGGGCATTTTTTGTGAAAATGGGGCATTTTGTTTGAAAATAGGGAATTTTTTTCAAAAAATGGGGCATTTTTTTGTGAAAATTGGGCATTCTTTTCTGAAAATTAAGTACTGTTTATGGAAATGGAAGTGTCCTATTTTCGGAAGCGAGGGAGCATTTTCAAACTTTTTTGTGTTATTTTTGGAAAAAAGGTGCTTTTTTAACCATTTTCTCTAATTTGTGCATGTTATGAAGTAATGTTTGTCGAAATGGAAGCATCCCATTTTCATAAGGCAGGAAACTGTTTTGAGCATTTTTGTATTGTTCTCACAAAAAAAGGTGCTTTTTCTACCATTTTCTCCAGTTTCCGCAATTTATCAAGTACTGTCTATGGAAATGGAAGTGTTCCATTTTCATAAGCGAGAGAGTGTTTTCAGTCATTTGTGTGTTGTTTTTGCAAAAAAGGTGCTTTTTGACCATTTTCTTCCATTTTCATGTTTTCCAAAGATGTGGTGATGCTTATGAAAATTGTCCAGTCTGCTTTTGAAATCATTGTTTATTTTGAACATTTCTCCACTTCCACAGTGACAGATACTAATACATAGAAAAGCAGAAAATGACGACATTGCTGCAGTGCTGTGGTGGGTAGCCCACAGAGCTGCAGTTTAAAACATCCTGGGTTCAAATCTAATGAGTTACACTTTTTTCCTAATTTAAACACCAGCAAAATTCCTGTTTTTTAGCTAATTTCTTCCAATTTTTTTTTAACAATGTGACTGTTACTGATCTTTCTTAATAACAAATGATGTTTATATAACAGAAAGAAGGTACAAAATTGTACTATCTTGATGGACAGATGGGATCGCTGGATCCAACGACCTTACACTTCCACCGTGACATATGAATACTGTTCTACTATGTGGATGTATGGATGGGAGTACAGAATCCTGTTGTACTATCTGGATGGAGAGATGGGAGTGCAGGGTCCAAAGGACCCTGCACTCCCACAGTAAAATGAGGATAGAAGTATACTATCTGAAATTGATTGCAAAAACTTTGTTAATACATCAGTTAGGGTGAATACCATAGCAATAAAAGCAGGGAAATGAGGCACTAGGGTTTCCAACCATAATGCTTTACCTCCAGGGCTCCCACCCTACCACCCCACCCCACCCCCACTCCACATACCAACAGTTGTCAGGGTGTGCCATGGGGTCTGCAAATCCAATCAAATCAAAACTTGGTAGTTCAAGAGATCTACCCCACGGCAGTACAGCACACACCAAATTTTGTGCAAATCTGTTGAACAGTTGCAAAGTTATTAAAGTGCAAACTTTCAGGTTTAACATTAAATTGCCTACTCAATCCTAACTATAGTGGTGCTACCACACCACTATAATATATATATATATATATATATATATGTATATATTTATAGTCATGGCAAAAACTCAGTTTAATGCATCAGTTAGGGTTGTTCCACAGTGACAAAAGCAAGGAAATTCAATGGTAGGGTTCCCACCCCCTTTGCTCCCCACCCTGCCCCCACCAACTGGCTTCGGGGTGTGCATTGGGGTTGTCGGTCCTAATTCTCACCCCATCCCATGTGTAAACAAGATGAGGTGGTGCAGTATAGGAGAATGGGGTGAGAGTTAGGACCGACAACCTCAAGACACACCCCAATGCCTGTTGTTGGGGGCAGAGTGGGGTGGGGTGCAAGAGGGTGGGAACCCTAACATCAAATTTCCTCACTTTTGTTCCTGTGGAACAACCCTAGCTGATGCATTGAACTGAGTTTTTTGCCATGAATTTCCCTTCTTTTTGAGAATGAACACTATAAATAGTGAATTTTTTGTCACAAAGTAACGTTAATGGTAACGCAAACGCAAGAATAAATGGTAACACACATGGTGATGCAAAGGTAAATGGTAACGCAAACGGTAAGAGAAAAGCAAGTGCAAACATTAAGGAAAACAGAAATGGTAACGCAAACAGTAACGCAAACGCTAATGGCAACAGAAACGCAAACATTAATGGAAACAGTAACATAAACGGTAACACCAATGGAAATGCAAACGGTAAGAAAAATGCAAATGGTAACAGAAACACAAATAGAAATGCAAATGGTTAAGGCAATGGCACCACAGAAGGAAACAGTAATGCAATTGACAATGGAAACGCAAACGAAAACGTAAACGCTATGGGCAACAGAAACGCAAATGATGAAGATGCAAACAGTAATGATAATGCAATTGGAAAAGCAAACAGTTACAGTAACAGCAACGATGATGCCAAAGTGAACAGTAACACAAATGGAAATGGAAATGCAAGCACGTACAGAAACGCAAATGGCAATGCGCACGGGCACAGTACCGCAACTGGAAATGCAAATGCTAATGGTAACAGCAACGATGAGGCCAAAGGAAACAAAAATGCAAACACAAATGCAAATGGAAGCACATACGCAAACTGTAATGCACACGGTGACGCAAAATGAAACGCAAACAGAAACAGTAAAGGAAATGCAAATGGTAACAGTAATGCAAATGCAAGCACAAATGAAAACACAAAGGGTAATAAACACAGTGGTGTAGACGGAAATGGTAACACAAATTGTCATGGAAACGCAAGTGGAAACAGTAAGTGTAACAGTAACGAAAGCACACACCCTTTTTTTCCCCCAAAAGCTGCACAGAGAAACACAGTCAATACAAAGAATGTATGCATAATAATGGGTCTCGGAGCAGAAAATGAGCACTTGGAATACTAAATTGTTTATATCGCAGGAACCGTACAATGTAGAAAAAAATTAACATTTCATATTATTTATGACTTTCCTGGCTAATTTTGCACTTAGCCCCCTATTGGGGGGCTAAGCATTTTTCCGACGAAAAGTCTGTGTCTCGAAGCGTTTCCAAGATATGGGCCCTGAAAGGCGCGGCAGATGCAGTAATGTTAGTCTATGGGAAAAAGCATCAACTTCAGAGTACCATAACTTTGCATTCCTGTAATATTTTGTCACCAAACCACCAAAAGGCACATCTGTGGGATGTTCACTTTCATCCCTCCAAATTTCAGCCCAAAAGACCAAACCGTTCTTTTGCAGCAGGGTGGCAAAGAATTCCTGTTATTTGGGGCATAGTGTGTCACACAGTAGTGTTGCAAATCAGGAAACTTTGGAAAAAAAAATCATGAAAGTGTCACAGGTGCAATACTACTTTGCAACACTACAGTTTACAAAAATTTCAAAAACATATTTCTGGGGTGTTTAACCCCCCAATAAAGACATGATGGCTAGCATCCTCAGGACTCAACTAGGTGAACACAAAAATAATTGCGTCCCTAGAGGGTCCCAAATTTAAATGCCAAGCATTTCTGTGACCTGTAACTGAAAAACAATGGCTGACTCACAACACTACAGCGGTCATTTGCGACACTAAAAACTGCATTTGCAACACTATCAAACTTTTTGTTAACTTTTCCCATTGACTGTAATAGGAAAATTGTTTTTTGAATAACGTTTGAACCTTTTAATATTTTTTCACAAAATCTTCAAAAGGCACATAAGGGACACCAGCCGCATGTTTCCTGAAGGTTTTGGACTGGTCGTGCAAACCGTGTGACCTGTAGATGTGAGCAAAGAATGAGCAAAAAAAGTGTAAATGCGACATGGAATGACACTTTATAGCTCTGCAACCATATATCCAACCAGTATGAATCTTGGCAGATCCAGAGATCTATGGAACTGCTCTGTGTCTGCCAAATTTCAGGCAAATCCATCATATGGTAGCAAAGTTATTAAGCTGCAAAATTTGATACTTTAACCTTAAATAGGGTACTCATCCCTAACTATACTGGCACTACCGTGCCACTATTTTATATATATATATATATATATATATATATATATATATATATATATATATATATTTACAAAATGGGTAGAAAAAGTAGCTCATCTAGTGGACAATCATCATCACATGACCATGCTTATTTCAGAGTGTGACCACACACCTGCACTTTAACCCCCCCAAGAAAACAATTTTGCCATTTTATAAGATAGATAACCCACTCTAGAATGTGCGGTCGCACTCTGACATATGCACGCCTTGGGTGGTTGATGCACTCAGCCTGCAGCCTTGTGCATATATCAGAGCACGACTGTACACCTAAGAGTGGGTTATCTATTACATATAAATATATATATATATATATATATATATTAGAGGCAAAAAACTCTGTTTAGTGCATCAGTTATGGTTGTTCTACAGCGAAAAAAGCCAGAAAATTTGGTATTAGGGTTGAAAGCCCCCCTTGGACCCCGCCAGCCCACTACCCTAACCGGAATGGGGTGCACGTTGAGGTCGTTGGCCCTACTTCTCACCCCATCACATGTGTAAAGAAGCAGAAGTATAGGAGAATGGGGTGAGAGTTTGCACCAACAACCCCAATGCACACCCCGATGCCTCTAATTTCCCTTCTTTTTGAGAATGAGGATGATAAATAGTGATTGGAATGCAGTGGCAGGAGTGCAGAGCCCTTCCACCATGTGATGTCTTGTTACATAGTAACAGGAACTGCAAAGCAAATGCAAGCGGCAATGGTAGCGCACATGGCAAAGCAAACATAAATGGTAAAGCAAACGTTAATAGAAATGCAAGCGTAAAGTGATGCCAAAGCAAACAGTTACGTAAATGGAGACATCAAACAGAAGTACACACAGAACGCAACTGGTAACACACACATTCATGGTACCACAATTGTAAATGCAAAAGGTAACAGTAACAGCAACAATAATGCCAAAGTAAACAGAAATGCAAGCACATACGAAAATGCAAACCGTAACGCACACACTCATGGAACCACAATTGTAAATGCAAATGGTTACGGTAACAGCAACAGTAAAGCCAACAGAAACAGAAACGCAAGTGCATACGGAAATGCAAACCGTTACATGCAAGGTCATGGTACCGCAATTGTAAAAGTAAATGGTAACAGTAACAGCAACAATAAAGCCAACAGAAACAGAAACGCAAGTGCATAGGAAAACGCAAACCATAGTGCGCATGGGCACGGTACTGCAATTGCAAATGTAAATGGTAATGGTAACAGCAACAATAACACGAAACAAAATGGAAATGCAACTGCAAATGAAAACGCAAACTGTAATGCACACGGTGACGTAGACGGGAACGGTGATGCGAACGGTAACAGAAGAGCAACTGGAAACGCTAACTGACACAGTAACAAAAGGGCACACCATTCTTTACCCCAAAAACTGCATTGAAAAAACACATTGAAAACAAAGAATGAATGCATTATAATTGACTTCGGAGCAGAAAATTACGACTTGGAATACTAAATTGCTTATATCTCAGGAACCGTTCGACGTAGAAAAACAATTAAAATTTTGTATGAATTATCACTTTCCTGGCTAGTTTTTTGCTTAGTCCCTGTTTGGGGGGGCTAAAGATTTTTTTTGATGAAAAGTCCCTATCTCGCACCGTTTCCGAGATATGGGCCCTGAAAGATGCAACGGACGCCATAATGTAATTCTATGGCAAAAAGCATCAACTTCAGAGTGTCATCACTTTGCCACCCTGTAATATTATTTCACCAAACCACCAAAAGGCACATCAGTGGGATGTTGGCTTTCTTCCCTCCAAATTTCAGCCCAAACGACCAAACCGCTATTTTGCAGCAGTGTGGCAAAGAATTCCTCTAATGCGGCAAATGACGTAATGTTATCATATGGGAAAAAATGTCAACTTCGTAGTGCTGTAACTTTGTCACCCTGTACTATTTCTTGACCAAACCACGAAAAGCCACATCTGTGGGATATTGCCTTTCTTCTCTCCAAATTTCAAGTCAAAAGACTAAACCATTCCCAAGGTATTCAGTATGAAAGATTGCTAAAATTTCCCTATCTATTCCATTATAAAAAATCTGGCCATCTCGTCCCTCCCTTGCGATCAAAGATGGCAATCAAAGAATCTCACGATCAAAGAATTTGCAGGCTCATGAACAAAGATTTAAAAACCTTATAAATCAAAAAATTAAATTGCGGTAAACTACCACCATGGTTCGACAGAACGAGGTCCCCTGAGAAAAACCCATCTTCATTTGACTTCCTACAACACCCCTGGGCTGAGAAAGTTGATTTTTAATTGAGCCATCTCATCCCTCACTCATGATGCTTGATCACGATCAAAGAATCTTGTGATCAAAGAATTTGCAGGCTCACGATCAAAGAATTTGCAGGGTCACAATCAAAGAATTAAAACTCTTCTAATTCAAAAAATAAACAGAATGGCTGTAAATCACTGCCATGGTTCATCAGAATAAAGCCCCCTGAGTAAAACCCACCCTCATTTGACTTCCTACAACACTCCTGGGCTGAGAAAATTTATTTTTTCATTTGGCCGTCTCGTTCCTCACTCGCAATGCACAATGGCGATCAAAGAATCTCACGGTCAAAGTATTTGCATGCTCATGATCAAAGAAATAGCTCGCTCATGAATAAAGAGTGAGGGATGAGATAGCCAGATTTCTAAATATATTTGTGTAGCCCAGGGGTGCCTTAGACTGTTGAATAAAGGTGGGTTTTGCTCAGGGGGCTTCATTGTGCCCCATCTTCATACCCAAATAATGTAGTACCTATCGCTGGTAGTCTAGTGGCCCTCCTCATCACAATAAAATATTAACATCCCTGGTAGTCTAGTGGCCCCCCAATAAAATATATTAAACTACGTAGTGCCCTGGTAATCTAGTGCCCCCCCACCCCCTGTATTTTCCCACATCCCTGGTAGTCTAGTGGCCCCCCCAAGCTGTATTGTTTTATTATAAATAAATTTTATATCCCTGGTAGTCTAGCGTCCCCCCAGCATAATGAAATAAATAATGATTTATATTATACCTGGTAGTCTAGTGGCCCCCACCCCCACCCATCCATGGCAGCCCACCCAGCACCACCACCCTTCGCCAGCTGGTGACTTGCACAGCCCTCCTCTCACCTCCACGGCCAGCTGCTAACTGTCTGCATTACGAGCAGTAATGCAATGGGGCGCTCAGAAATATTTTCAGATTTCAGACATTATTTTGGGTATGCAGATGGGGCACAACGAAACCCGCTGAGCAAAACCCATCATAATTGAACACTGTAGGGCTACAGAAAACTATTTTCAAATCTGGCCATCTCGTCCCTCACTCGTGATGCACGATCACGATCAAAGATTCTCGCGATCAAAGAATTTGTCGGCTCACGAGCAACGATCGTTAGTGAGCAGCGAATGAAGAATTAAAAAGCTAAAAACTCTATTTTTTGACCAATTTTGATGGAACCAAAGCCATGGCTTGATAGATCAGGGTCTCCTGAGTAAAACCCATTGAAGTTTTACTTCAGAAGTGACCCCTGAGCCGAGATATTTGTGTTTGTGCGATCGGAAAACTGAAAATAAGATGGCAGACCTCACGGTCAAAGAATTTTTAAAATTCCTCGGGATCAAAGATTCTTGAACCCCGAGGCTGCAAATTCTTTGACCGCCAGGCAGGACGAGATGGCCAGAATCCCCCATTCTTTGATTGCAAGATATACATATAAATTTTCCCATTGACTTATAATGGGAACTTAAAACTGCCATAACTTTTGAATGCCTTAATATTTTTTCACCAAACAAACAGTGAAATGTTCAGCCACCAAGGCTGTTTCAAACAAGCCATCTCGCAGAGCAGCACACCACACAACAGTCATTCAGGACCACATTTAGAATGCCAAAAAGTGCCTCCAAAAATGGATAATTTTGTATTTTTCAGCGCTTTTGTACACAAAGACCGGCACTCCAACCAAAATGCAATTTGGTAAATCAAGAGATCAAGCATGCCCCAATGCATGTACCAAATTTCAGGCAAATCCATTGAACGGGTCCAAAGTTATTAACGTCCAAACTTTTGACTTTAGTATGTAACTGGCCGCTCAGCCCTAACTATAGTGGTGCAACTGCGGCACTATAATATATATATATATATATCAGAAACACTTTGAGATACGGACTTTTCATCAGAAAAAAGCTTAGCCCCCTGCTAGGAGGCTAAGTGCAAAACTAGCCAGGAAAGTCATAATTTATATAAACTTTCATTTTTTTTTCTACGTCATACGGTTCCTGAGATATAAGCAATTTAGTATTCCAAGTGGTCATTTTCTGCTCTGAGGCCCATTATTATGCATACATTCTTTGCACTCACTGTGTTTCTCTATGCAGCTGTTGGGCAAAAACAGGGTGTGCGCTTCCATTACTGTTACAGTTAGCATTCCTACTTGCGTTTCCATACCCATTTGCGTTACCGTTACCATGTATGCTACTGTGTGTGTTTCACTTTGCATTTTTGTTTGCGCTTGTGTTTATGTTACTGTTACCATTTGCGTTTCCACTACTGTTTCTGTGTGCATTTTGTTTTGAGTCACGGTGTGCATTACCATTTGCATTTGTGTACGTGCTTCTGTTTGCATTTGTCTTTTCTTTGGTGTCATCGTTGCTGTTACCATTACCATTTGTATTTCTAATTGTGTTACCGTGACCGTGCGCATTATGGTTTGTGTTTCCGTGCCTGCTTGCATTTGCATTTCTGTTTCCATTACCACTTGCATTTGCTTTCCTATTACCGTTTGCGTTATTGTTAATGTTTGCATCACTATGTGCGTTAATGTTTGTGCTTGCATTATTGTTACCGTTTGCATTTGCGTATGCACTTCCATTTGCGTTTGCATTTGTCTTTTATTTGGCATCATCTTTGCTGTTACCGTTACCATTTGCGTTTCCAATTGTGGTACCATGACCGTGCACATTACCATTTGCGTTTCTGTATGCACTTGCTTTTGCATTTCTGTTTCCGTTACTGTTTGATTTGGCGTCATCATTGCTGTTACTGTAACTGTTTGCATTTCCAATTTCATTACCATTACTATTTGCGTTTTCATCACCGTTTGCGTTTCTGCTGCCTTTAGGGTTTGCGTTCTCGGTTGCTTTTCCATTGTAGATTGCATTACTGTTTCCTTCTGTGGCTCAGTTGCCTTAACCATTTACATTTCTGTTTGCATTTGTGTTACCATTTGCATTTTTCTTACCGTTTGTGTTTCCGTTGTCGTTACCGTTTATGTTACTGTTTTCATTAACGTTTGCATTTTTGTTGCCGTTAGCGTTTGTGTTACCATTTGCCTTACAATTTCTGTTTTCATTAATGTTTGCACTTGCATTCCTCTTACCATTTGCCTTACTATTTACGTTTGCATCACCATGTGTGTTACCATTTGCGCTTGCGTTTGTATTACCGTTAGCATTACTATGTCACAAAAAATCACATGGTGGGCCCAGCGCTCCCACCAGCACATTCATCCACTATTTATAGTGCTCATTCTCAAAAAGAAGAGAAATTCATGGCAAAAAAACTCTGTTTAATGCATCAGTTAGGGTTGTTCCACAGCAACAAAAGCAAGGTAATTCAGTGTTACGGTTGCCACCCCTTGCACCCCAAGCCCACCCCATCCCCACCAACAGGCATTGGGGTGTGCGTTGGGGTTGTCGGTCCTAACTCTCACCCCATTCTCCTATACTGCACCACCTCAGCTGGCTTACACATGGGATGAGGTGAGAGTTAGGTCAGATGACCCCAACACAAACCCTGATGCCTGTTGGTGGGGACGGGGTGGGCTTGGGGTGCCAGGGGTGGCAACCCTAACACCGAATTTCTTTGCTTAAATGGAATTGTTTGCCATGAATATATATATATATATATTCATGGCAAAAAACTTTGTTAATGTACCATTAGGGTTGAAGCATCAAAAGAAGGGGAATGCAAAGGGGAAGGGGAATTCCTTACTTTTTCAGATAGCATAATAATATCCTTATTTGTCTGTGGGAATGCAGGCCCCTATGTATGTAGCCATGGAAGCACAGGGCCCTCAGGGCCCTGTGCTTCCATTCATGGGACAACAGTGATCAAATTGTCAGCATAGTCATCTTATTACCCCACCTCATGTACCCTGGTACAGAACATTTTTGAATTCATGTCAAAACATTATTCTGCACAATTGCAATGCCCTTCCATGCCACAGGTGTGAAAACACATTTTGGGCAGGTTTTGAAAAATGTCAGCTGTGACATACATGAGGTCTGGTAATAAGAAGGCTATGTTGAAAATCTATGGACAAAATATTTAAAATTTCCAAAGTTATGAGCAGGCATAGTGAAATTGGAGTGGATGGTCATAACTTTGGCATTTTTTCATATTTTGACCCCAGATTTTTAACATAGTCTTCTAATGAGCCCACCTCACAAACCCCATAGGTGAAAATTTACAGATCCATGCTAAAATGCAGTTCCATACCACAGGTGCAAGAACATGTTTTGGGCAGGATGTGAAAAATGACAGCTGTGCTATTCTTGATGTGTTGTGAAAAAGTGGCTACGTTGAAAATTTGGAGTCCAAATATTAAAAAATTGCCAAAGTTATGCTAGTGCATAGAAAAATTTCAATGAACGCATGTAACTCGGCCATTTTTAGGAATTTTTTCACCACATTTTTTCAGTTTACTCAGTTTTAAAGGCAGAAGAGGGCACAAGTCCCATCAGGACTACAAACATGCACTTTTTTGGATGCCACCTCATGAACACTAGCACTGTCTTTTTATTTGTTTATTCATTTATTTAACAAATTGGAAAGACCTTTGAGCCAAGGGCTCTTTTACAGAGATTCCATGTCAAGTCACAAGAATAGCAAATTACAATGGTTTCAGTAAGTAGTGCAACATGAGGAAAGTAATTACATACACAAAAGAGCTATATGGCAAGATAAATATTGTGATAAGTGAAGCCAGTAGCCTTGTCTGAAGAGGGGTGAAAGGTATTACAAGGAGAGAAGTACAGGGGGTGAATTGGGGGGTGGAAGGAGCAAAATAAGAGCAAGGAGGAAGATTCCACAATGAAGCTTAAGCAGGAAAAACCCACAGGAGCAGGGGGCAGAGGGAGAGAACAAGATGAGGAAACAGAGGAGGGGGAAGTGAGAGTGGAGGGGTAAAGGAAGTGGGGATGAGGTAGGATGAAAAGAGGGTAGGAATAGGAAAGGGATAAGGAAGGAAGTGCTGTGAGTGGAATAGCACAGCTACAGCAAAGGGCTATACAGGGGCAAATGCTCCTGTATAGCCCTATCCTTCATTAACTGGTCCCCAAAGGTGATTTTGTGCAGTGACTATGAACAGTATCTCAGAAACTGCAAAAGCGATTCAAGTAAAATTAGCCAGATCAACAGACCTACCCAACAAGATTATGCAAGTAAAATTTCACACACATCTGTTGAACGGTTGCAAAGTTATTAAGGTGCAAAGCATGCAAACTGGATGACTGTTCAAAAATGGAAAAAAAAACACATACATTTAAGGATGTTTGAGACACAGTATCTCAGAAACGACACGTGATTCACACGAAATTAGCCACATCAGCAAACCTACCCCCACGTGATTATGCATTCAAGATTTCATGCACAGCCATTGAACAGTTGCAAAGTTATTAAGGTGCAAATATGTGAAACTGGATGACTGTGAAAATAAAAAATTTTTCATATGGAACATCTAACTTTTCCCACAGGAAATAACGGGAAAATTAAAAATGTAATAACTTTTGAATGGATTAATATTTTTTCACCAAACCTTCAAAAGGCACATCTGTGAGGCAAAAACTTTCTACCCTGAACATTTCAGACCACAACCTAAAACTGTTTCAGAGATACAGGTGGACAAAGAAACAGCAAACAAATGGTACATTTGGGGATTTTTGAACTTCCATTACTTTAAAACCGCTCAACAGATTCACAAAAAATTTGCAACTGCAAGAGAGCTACCCATAGAGTATATGCATGCCACATTCTGTGTGCATATAATAAACGGCTCCAAAATTATTAAAGTTCAAAAATTTGGCTTTAACATAGAAGTTTGCACTCAACCTTAATATACTGGCACTACCGCGCCAGTATAATACATAGGGGATATGACATGGCCCTACTGAAGATATTGTATTTATCTTCACGAGAGGCCAATGACATCATGATATCTCACGAGTGGCGAAACCACAAGTGAGATATCTTGATGTCATTGGCCTTGAGTGAAGATAAATACAATATCTTCAGTTGGGCCATGTCATGTTCTGTTTATACTGTGTATGTTTTGGGATTATTAGTAGTTTAGTAATTAAAGCATAAGAGCAATACTAGTCAGTATAATGTAAAGAAAAGTAGAAGACCATATTTTTGTTTTGCAAAAAACTGCTATTTATTGCATAAAGTTGATACATATAGAAGTATTTATGGTGTGTTAATTGTTTGAACAATAGAAAAAGAGTCTCATGTTAATAATAATTGCAATATTTTAACCGTTTCATGACCAACAGCATTTAAACTGAATAAAGATAGCATTTTAACAACAAATGTTTTATTTTGCAAAGTCTTTTTTATGGAAACATTGAATATTTTCATAACTTTTTTGTAACACAGAAAAAATCTAGTGAATAGAACTGTCAAACAATAAACACTGTAGTGTGTTAACTCTGATAACCAGTGAAATTTTAAATTTATAAGTACAGTATTTAAGTAACTACTTAAGTACATATAACGATTAGTAGATTTCAGTTGTTTTATGCCACTAATAAAATGAATGAAAAAGATTGTGTCTGTTATTTTTAAAGTTTGTACACTATTAAGTTGATAGTCATGAAAGTTTTTTAAAGTTTAAATTGAGCTAACTATTAAGTCCATGAATATGGTAGCATTGTTCTTTGTTGAGTCATTGACAATATGCCATAGATAAGATTTGCAGTATTGTTTTTCATGTAAGTCCTTTTCAGTTAGAGTACTCTTCCATTGCTGATTATCAAAGGGCTGTAAGTCTGTTTAGCATATGCAGAATATATAAAAGGTATAGGGTCTGTGTTGTCTTCTTCTAGTTGTTATTTTAGTCCATTTGTGCCTTTAGTTGTACTTGTTTCTTCTTTGTTTGGTGCTGTGTGTTTATGCTTCTTGTGGTCTTCTGCTATTTCACATTTTCTGGAGTGTGGGTCTTCATTCCTGAGAAAGAAACAAAGAAAAGAAATTGTTACTGTTGACATATTCATAGTATTGTATTTTATGCAGTGTTTGTTTGCTGTGCAACATTGTACTTTATCTATGGTTGTTATTTTGACTACTCTTTGTATAATTTTATTTCACATTTGCATTTGTATGATTGCATGTGTTGTTTTTTAGAGAATGTATATTTTTAATAATTTGTATTTTGCATGCTCGCATGTTTTACAGATAAAGTACATTGCTGGACAATATGCCTTATGAACATTATTTTGTGTTTATTTGTCAGCTTTTCTATATAAGATACACAATTTGTGAAGTTAGGTGAATATCAAGTATGATATTTGTATACCGACCTAGTCTGAGTCTACGTTGCTTGGTTGCACTTGCAGGCATCTTTTGCTGGTGTGCTTGTTGATTGTCTCTGTTGGGGGGTGTAGGAGAGAAAGGCAGTTAAATTTTTGTTTGTATATTGTTGTAGTGTTTAAGTGTTCTTGTGAGGTGTGTCATTTGTGAGTTTATGATTGGTAGTGTGGCATGTTGTTTGTGGTGGTTGTTTCTTTTTGGGTGTGTGTATTAAGTTTGTGTTATATGCTTTGCAGGTGTGTGTGGGTGTATGTGTGTGTGTTTTACAAGTAGATTAGAGTATATAAAGGAAATTTTATCATTATGAAAGAGAAAGTTAATATTTGTCACATGAAAAGCTGGTTGAAAGAAGTATCCGTCCCATGCATTTTGTACATTGGATGAGTGTTGCGTCATTTGGAGATGTCCGTGCTGGTCTTGTCTTTGAGCAGTGTCTGTATTAGCTCCACTTAATAGATCTGAAATTCATTTTTGTTGGTTTTCAATAATATGGGAGTAGTCATTAATGCTTCGTACACATTTGTGTCTGGTAACTTGCATTATTTCAGTGGCTTGGATACCACTGTCATTTGACTTTTGTATGACATGCTTGCGTGCACTATGATTCGTTAGTTTTTGGTCTGTAGTTATGCTTGCATTTGCTATCATTGTTTTAAGTATGGTGCCTATTTTATTAATTCCAATTGGTTGATTTTTAAACCACTTGACTGCTCCAGTTCAGTGTTGCTGTTTACTGCTAAGAAAAACGGGTCTTCAGGTTTCATGCAGAAGTCTTGACGCTGGCTGGCATATATGGTTTATGTTGTGACAGGGCATCTGGTGGGATTTTCTTTGCTTTCATATGCCCTAGGTTTTATTTTTCTGGTGTCTCTTATGTTGAGTCCGGAGCGAGTTTTGGTTTGGCATTCAGTGGAGTACTGTATATAATGTATTCCATTTTCGTCTACATTTTTGGTTACATCTCCCCATTTTAATTGTCTAATTTCAGTGGATCCTCTTATGCCAACAAATGTGCAGCATATGAGCCATAGTGTGTTAACTAATGATGTTGCAGAATGAGGACCTAGTTGTTTTTGTGAATACAGTTTGTCAATCATGGCATCTGACAGTTCATCGGATGTATTTGGTTTACTTCCTTTTCCTTGAGATTTTAAATGCTTTTGTTTTGCTGCCAATGTTTGTCTAGGTATCTCAAATTCTTTGTCCTTTGATATGGAGTGACTGTAATTTTTGCTTTTAAGGTACCTTTCTATGCTTTGATATTTTGCTCAGAGGCTTATTGGCTCATATAGCTCTCCGTTTTTTTTCTTGACATTCATGAAAAACTTTGATAGTTATTTAATGTGACTGGGTCTATGGTTTCTAAGTTTCTGCTGTCTGAATAAGTTTCAGTAAAATGATTTTGTATGGTTAATGCATCATAGCTTGTTTTTCGAGAGGTGTTTTTATTTTCTTGGTCTTTAATAAAATGCAGTACTAAGTCATCTATGGTTAGGCAATGATGTGACTTATCTGTTGTGGCTGAGATTGATGGCTTGTTTTCATGGTCTTCAAGTTCTGTGAACATTGTGCTGCTGTCAGTTTTCTCTGAAGAAGTTGTTTCTTCCATTTGACTCTGTATAATAGGTATGGTGTTGGGCTGGATTTCAAATGATATGTTCATGGTTGTCCTTGGTGGGTTTTTTTATAGTTTCTATGTTTGTTTTGTCTTACAGTTCTAATTAATTAGCCGTCGCACACTGTCCGATAGCTTATTCTTTGTAGTGAAGCAGTTTTGGGAGCAAGAGACACTGTTTGTGAATGAATGGAGATGTTTTTATGTTACTTCCTGTTTATGTCTTCTCAGGGTGCCAGGTTGTTGTGTTTGCCTTGTGCTTTTGTGGTGAGTGGCACAGGTGTGAAGGTTTTGGTTTCCATTGTGTAGCAGAAGTGTTGGCTCAAGCTGTGATCGCATGTACCCTTCATGCTGAACTCCCCAGTTTAGTTTGTAAAACTGTGGTTTGCTTAGAAGTGTGAAGGGTGGTTTGGTAAGTGGTATAACTTTTTTAAAAAGATGGAATATTCTATGTGCAAGATAAAAAATATCAATGGTTTTATTTGCCCTCGCTGCTACTCCTCGCACTTTGTAAGATAACCTGCAAAATGACAGCAGAGGCTGGAGCATCTCGCATGCTAAGTAATCATGAAAAAAATAGAATGTTACTTCAGAGCACTGCCAGTATTGCTAAACTGCTCCGAAGCCTTCTGTGGTACCCTGGTAATTTATAAAGGACTTTACTTTATGAAAACGAGAAAAGCAGCTGCGGTTTAATAAATGGATAAAAAAGGAGCACAAGAGCCGAGTAAGAAGCTGCCATTTATGTCTCCAGCTGTTGAAACAGGCAAATATAGAATTGAACTTAGAAAGACTGAGTGAGCAGTACGAGCAGTCCTTCTAAATGAAGTGTGTTAATGTGCACATGGAAAAAGTCAATCCTGTGTAATCAAAAAGCAATGCTACATTTTTTCAAAAGGGTGTTTTACAAATGAAATTGATGTCAGTAGTGAGCGGAGCTAGAAATGATTCCTCTTGTCCGAAGTGGGAGCTGCGGTGCACAGTTATTAATGAAAGGTATTGTTTAGTAGGAGGCACTTTGAGCAGAGAAATTATTTAATTCTCGTAGTGTCCCTGAATAAAGCGACCCATAAAATACAGACAAGGGTACAGGAGTGTAAAAAATGAAGAAACGCAGTAAAATGGAATATGTGTCTGAGGGATGCAATTGGAACTGCCAGCTGTATGTAAAGAAAATATAGAGCTCCTGTACATAGTGATGAGGCATGCAGTGGCTAACACATTTCGGAGGCACTATGTAGTTTATTATGTTATAGTGTTTTGTTTGCTGGGGCTGTAGATGTTAAAAGTTTTATTATACAGTGTGGAAGTTCGCGAGTAAGACTAAGCTGTTTGTTGTCATGGCAGCTATATTTGATCGTGGAGCTGCAAGCGATGGTGCAGTGCAGTTAGTCATGCTAACAGAGTAGGCACAGATGTATTTTCTATTTTTTTGTTTTTTAGGTATTGTAGAGGCAGTGGAATGTTGCATTTTAGTGTAATTACAGCATGGGGATGTACTTTCGCAAGAGATGCAGCTTCTGAGACTTGTGATAAGCCTCCATGCAAGCGAAAAGAAAGTGTGGGTATGGAAACACATTTAGATGTTATTGCTTAA
This sequence comes from Neoceratodus forsteri, assembly GCA_016271365.2. Lineage (NCBI taxonomy): Eukaryota > Metazoa > Chordata > Ceratodontiformes > Ceratodontidae > Neoceratodus > Neoceratodus forsteri. The sequence goes on along the minus strand of CM028134.1, from coordinate 307,841,772 downwards.
TTGTTTAGTGCTTATTTACTTTGTTTTCCTGAAAGCTGGCAACAAGAAGTGAGGAATTCACAGGAAGCATTTAGTAGTGTAATTTGGAGAAGCACTTTTCTGAGAGCTGTTCAGTTTTCGGGTTACCATCAGCCGAGATGACTTTGGCATAATTATGGCAGTGCTAAATTAAATTGTTTTGTCGTCTGTGATTAAAATTGTTGAAGAATCTGTTTAATGTTCTACTGTATTTTCATTAAGAAATCATATTTTATCACGGGACAATGTATTGTGGTGGGACTCTATCCAGAACATGAGCGGGATGTAAAAGTGAAAGTGTTCAGAATGTGTGCTGACGAACGTCCAGGTGCTGCTATTGTTTTGATTCTCTTATGTATGATGTATAGGAGTGTGAAGATATTTCTATGATGTATAGGAACATGGAGATATCAATGATATCTTCACTGCCTGGTTGAGATATCATTTTTAACACAAACATTTTTCCCAAAACATACATTGTACAAATAAGGGATATACAATGGTGAGCTGTCAGATAAATGATTTATCTAAACAACTGCTGTTTGACCTCGGGTAACCTCACGAGTGGCGTAAGCCATGAGTGAGATGTCCAAAGTCAAACAGAATGAGTGTAGATAAATCATTTATCCAACAGCTCACCATTGTATATTTCATTTATGCAACAGGGATGCTTTCTGTCACTGCAGGGACATTTGCTTTTGATTGTTTTGCTTTTTTTGCATATGTTTGTCAAAAAAGTGAACAAAAAATAGCATTTTCTGCTCTTTTTTGCTAATTATAAAAAATCTATACGGTATCTATAAATGAAATACCACTCATTTTGTAGATAATTTTGTGCTACACAACTTTCATGCTCACAGCACTATGCTGTCTTTTTTCATTTTAAAGTTTTTTGCATTTGAATATAGTCAGTACTGGTACCGAGGCTAAACATTCTAAATGAGCTCCATAGTGATTGTGATGTGTCTGCTATGTATATAAATGTATAATGTTGAATCTATCTCATAGCAGCTCAGATTTATCACATAGGATTTATGTCTATGTCTATTGCATAAATAGGGGATATGACATGGTCTGACTGAAGATATCATATTTATCTTCACGAGAGTCCAACGACATCATGATATCTCACAAGTGGCAAAGTCACGAGTGAGATATCTTGATGTCATTGGCCTCAAGTGAAGATAAATATGATATCTTCAGTCAGGCCATGTCATGTTCTGTTTATACAACAGGGCCCAGATATTTAAACTGCACCCAAAATGTGCGCAACAGCAGGAGCAAGCACACTTCAATTGCGCATATGCGCAACAGACGCGATATTCAAACATGAAGCAAAACAAATTGCGCAAGCAGCCAACGTCTGAATATTGCACAAACTGCGCCATAGCGCAACCAGGAAGGGGAAGCTGAGCAGAAAGGTTGTGCCATAGCACGACCAGGAAGGGGAAGCTGAGCAGAAAGGTTGCGCCATAGTGCAACAAGACTAGCCCAGCTGAGCAGTCCAGAGGTGCCATAGTGCAAGCAGAGCCCCCCCCCACCCCCAGCAGAGCAATGGAACTGCACAACCAGGGAGGCAGGCTGGGGCCCACCACCAGCCACGCCACACATGGGCACAGGAACACACTGCAGAACCAACAAGACACCCGCACACCCCAAGCACAGCATCACTGGGGGAGGGATGGATGATCCACTGGCCCATGGGGACAAGCCAACAAAGCACAGCAGGGCCATGACACCCCAGCACAACCACTGGCAGGCTGAGACTGCCACACACAGGGGGTTGACAACCACAGTGCACATCAGCACCCGTCTGTACAGCACACCCTGCACTGTGACCCCAAGACACCACCCATGTGCAGTGACTGTCACTGCAGTAAACACCATGCATCCCCCCGGCACATGTCAACCTTGTGTAGCATAGAACCATACAAGCCAGACCCACCCTGTGCACCCAGCAGTGGGCGGCAGCAGATGGCAAGACCGACTGAAAGTCACTGCCACACCGGAGACACCTCCCCATGCACACACACACACACACACACACACACACACATACCCAGGACCATACCACCCCAGATGGCATGCACACCACTGCAACTCAGCAGACCACCATCAGTATTCATAACAAAATATATATATATTGCAAAAGAGAAAGTAGAACAACAAGAACAATAACAAAACTATTTACAGATATTTACAAGACCTGGGGGAGATACAAGGTAGGGGTGGGCAAGGGTGAGGGTGAACAACTGGGAGAGGAAGGCAGGGTGGGAGGGATGGGTGAAGTGGGAAGGGGAAGCCTGTCTAACACCTAGCAGGCTGGTCTTCTGCTGCCTGGTGCTGTCTTTGTTGGCTGTGCCGTCGCCGGAGCCCACGGCGTTGAATGTCCTGGAGGATGTTATGATTTTCAATTGACACCCTGTTCAGCTGGTGGAGGGCACGCTCAATTCTGTGTAGGACGCTGAGGCCTAGGAAAAGGGAACACAGTCAATGGCTGTGACTGTCCACAGCCCTGAACACCACCCATCCTGCAAGGCATATAGCCCAGTGCTCCGCACCTGTGATGGTATGCACCCACCCACAGTGACCATGCACATGACATGCCCAACCAGGCGGCACCAGCTATGTGCACCACTACACACACACACTGCCCATGTCCATCACAGCACAAACAAGGCTGTCAAGTGACATGGCAATGTGGTGGAATGCCAGTTCCACAGCCATGTGCCCAGTGCATGCATGGACCACAAGTGATGGACACACAGATGTGCAGTGACACTGGACAGTGATGACTGTCACCTGTGTCGTGCATGGTTGTGTTGTCCATGGCTGGTGGTCATGCCCACCCCCTCCAGCATGCAATAGCATCCATGATGTAATGATACTCACACTCATCAAGCAGCTGTGGCTGCTGCTGCTGCTGCTGCTGTGGCCCACCCCTCACATCACCTCCGTCCGCCACCTGGGCCCTGCCACGGCCCTCCTCAGCCCGTGCCTGCATCCTCTGCAAGGCCTGTGGGTGACAAATGTTGAGAAAAACATCAGTGTGACTCCAAAGCAGACTGCCCCTGCCCCAGTGAGTGTGCCTGCCCACAGCCAGACCCATGCATCTCACACCTGCACACTGACACAGCCAACCATGGCAGAGCCATCCCCCATGCACAGCCACCAAAACACAGTCACACCCTACGGAGAATACAGGTGCATAGACGGTCACCCACCTGGCCTAGGCACAACGCCCCTCCTGGCACGTGACCTTAGGCGTTGCAGCACATCTGGCTCCCTCCTGTGGAGGTCACTGAATCTGTGCCTGCACTGCTCTGCAGATCGGCACTGCCCTGTGATCCTCACCAGGTCAGTGGCCACCTGCAGCCAGACCTGGGTGCGAGCCATGGTGAGGGGCTCCTCCCCATACAGTGCCCCATAGTGGGACTCAACCAGGGCCACCAGGTTGGCCTCCTCCACTGGGCTCCATTGGGGCACTCTCCTGCGTGCCATAGTTCGTGTTGTACAGCAGGCAATATGGCGCCCCACAGCACGGCAACCCCATGTGGAAATGTTGCGCAATAGACCACCATAGGTTCCAATCGCGCTGTTTGTACAGCGCCGTTGGTTCACATAGCGCTATCACCAAACAGCGCAATAGGGCCGTACACATGGCAGCTGAACAGCGCCAGGGGGCAAAGGTCGGACACCAGGTCAGGGGTCTATGACGCAAGGCCACGCACAGCGCCATCTGACGTCTATGCATCCTGCGCGACTGAACACCTGCGTGCTAGTGCCACAATGGACTATTGCACAGTAGTGCCACAGTGCCATATGGTGCCCAGTGCTGTAGCGCCACTGGCACAATGGTGGCCATGGCCTGAATTGCCGATCGCGCACAGCATGTCATCAGCATGGCAGACGCCTGCGTAAGCTACCTGGGCATGCACAATGCAGTGTACCACACAGTCACAGATCTGCGCCATTGGCTCAGCCGGCTCAACCGTATTGCGCAAAGCACAACCGCGCGATATTCAGCCGACACATGCAAATCATCTGATCAGCCATTCAAAGGTGCAGTGGTGCGATTTGAATCTCATTACAGTTGCTCCACTCCTAATTTGCATGCATTGCTCTATAAATGTGTGACATTGGGCTGCATTGGCCAGATTTAGTTACTGCAGGTGAGAGGTGGGTTGCATACTGTGGGATGTTCTGGACAATGGGCATGGGATAACGCTGTAGACTGCACAGTGACAGGTGTCCACTTCCACCCATACAGATTGCCATGACCAAGCAGAGCCAAGGTGAGGGTGAGGATGGTGGGTGAAGGAGGAGGAGGCCCAACTTCACCATGGCAGAGACAGAGGCCCTCTTCCAGGCCTACCTGGAGGAGTCACTACTGAGTGGATGGCGGGGCACCCCTCAGGCCCGTGCGGCTGCATGGGAGGGGGTAGCTCGGCAGTGAACCTGCATGGAAGCCACCAGCGCTCCATGCAGGAATGCAAAAAGAAGATGGGGACAGACCACAGGAGGGTGAAGGAGAAGGTGGCAGCCCTCAGGGCGTGCGTGCTGGCACTGGCGGGGCCAGCCAGCGGTGGTGGAGCTGACCGGCTGAGGACCAACTGGCTGCATCAATGCAGCAGAGTGCTATTGAGGGCATACCAGGAGGTGGATTCCAGACAGGTGGAAGCCCATCACTGCACGGTATGACATGGTGGTGGTGTTGGGGGGGAAGGTTGTTCACATGCACTCACATGTCCTCTCTTTCTGTTACAGATCCTGTTCATCTTCAGGGGACAGTGGTGGTGGGTCCAGGCAGTGAGGAAGACCTGCTGGACATGGAGGAGGGTCCATCCACCTCTGTCACCAGCCAGCATGCACTACACCACCATGCACGCTGGGCTGCCAACTCTGGTGTCAGTGAGTCAGGTGTGGGGGGTGCACAGCCTGTGTCTCAGCAGTCTGGCATGCAAGCATGCCAGCACGCTATGACTGTGGCTGTAGCACGTACCTGCACCATTGATGATGCAAGTCTGCAATGGGCAGTGACATGTGTGTGTCCCATGACGGACACACAGCAGGCCAGCACATGCCCCTGGGCCTACCTGGTTCCAACGTGTGTGCCAGCATGTTGGCACAGTCCCAGGCTGTGCCTGTCAGCACCGGTGGGGCTGCACCGGTGGCTGTGCAGGTGTCTGGCACTGTTGCGGCCACAGCAGTGGAACGAGTGGTCCCTGGGACACAGCGGTTGGAGGGGCAGCAGCAGTCACCCACCAGGTCTGGGGGTACAGTGTCCAGTGGTGGCACATGCCTGCAGCCCTTTGATATACCCATTCCTGGTCCTGGTGAACAGCGCCCACCCTCAAGGGTGTTGAGCATCAGGACCTTCCATACCCTGGGGGACAGGATGCCGTTGTGGCAGAGTACCCATTTGAAGAGCACACCCACCTGCTGCGGGAATCAGTACAGCAGCAAAGGCGTGTTGCAATGTCTGTGGAGGCACTGTGTGCGGCTGTGGAGTGGCACAGCATGGACTGTGCTCTGGACCATGCAGAGATGGTCCATATGTGGATGGATGTGACCGCTGCCATTGACAGGCAGACCCAGGCATTGGTCGCTGTCGTGGCTGCATTGGGCACACAAGCAGGTGCTCCTGTACTGCGCACCCCACACAGTACGCTCTCCACTCCCCGTTCCCAGCGTCACACCAAGCCTGTCGATGCCGGGTTCTGCTGTGGGCATCCAAAGCACCCCTGGTGCAGGTATGTTTGGCATCCTACAGACCCCACTGCGGACAAGGTCGCGATCGTGCAGTTGGACCCCTGGTGGTCCATCGGTGTCACCCCATGTGGCCCCTGCTCAGCCTGCCAGTGCTGTTGGGTCACGGTGGGGCCGCCCACGCATCCGCGGTGGCTGTGGAATGGTGCAACATGACTGACCTGTCTCCCAGTGCGGGCCCTATCTGGTGCTGCCCTGTGTGCACTGTGCGTCATGGTGGGCAGTGCACTGGTGGGTGCCCTGCCCATCACGCCGACATACGGACCACCTGCACACCATCCCGACTGCTGTCCACAGGTGTGTGTGCATAATGATGCCTGCATTGTACTGTACACCAAGGTGCAAGGGTGCCCAGCATCTGACACATGTGCTTGGACAGTACAGGTGGTGGGTGTGGTCTGTGGATCTGTGTGTTTGCCCTGTCTGTTCCTGCTCTGCTGTGCACCTGCCCATGTACACTTTGTGCCTGGTGTGTGTGTGTGTGTGTGTGTGTGTCCATATGACTGTTCGCCCCTCCCTGATGGTGTGTTTGTGTGCCTGGTCCCTTCCACCCCCCTTGCCGTCATGCACCCCTGGTGTGTTACTCTGTGTGCCTGTGGGTTGTGCCAGGACAGTGTTGCTTACACATGGCCCCTTGACTTACCTGTGTTGTGCATAATGCTCCTCCGTGATGATGTCCCGGTGCAGCTGGGCCTGCCGGATCAGTCGGGGGTCCCGCCGTCAAAGGGGGGGCTGCTCATCACCATCAACACCGGCGCTGCTGGCGTCCCCATCGCTGTCCCCCTGTTCAACCTGTACGGCTATCCCACAGTCATTGGCCATGTTGTGCAGGATACAACAGGCCAGGAATATCCCACAGGCCTTTGAGGGGCTGTACTGTAGGGCACCGCTGGAGGTGTCTAGGCATTGGAAGTGTGCCTTGAGCATCCCAAACACCCGCTCAATGATGTTGCATGTGGCGGCATGTGCCTCATTATAGCGCTGCTGCGATGGGGTCATGGGGTGACGGTATGGTGTGATCAGCCAGGGATGGAGTGGGTATCCACTGTCACCTGTGTGGAGATAGTGGAGATCAGTATCATGTTCAGGTCCATATTGCCCATATCCCTGTGTGCCACTACCATGGCACCTGTGGCATTCCCCACCCTTGCCCCGAGTTTGCATTACCTACATGCATACTCACCCACTAGATGGCCTGTGGGGATGTCCCCACTCTCGAATTGATGACACAGTGTGGACTGATGCCATATGAAGGCATCATGTGCTCCGCCAGGGTGTGTGGCACAGACATTGATTATACACCCAGTGGCATCACACACCACCTGGCAGTTGACACTGGAGAAGCCCTTTCTGTTCCTATATGCGGCCCCATCGGGGCCAGGTGGCATGCGAATAGCCACATGGGTGCAGTCTATGGCCCCTAGCATGCCAGGCATACGTGCTACCCTGTGGAACACCTGCATGTTTGCTGTACGCTCTGCCGCGGTGCTGGGGAAATGGATGTGCTCCACAGCATGTGGCAGCAGTGCGCTGAGGAACTGGGTGGGGATGCGTGATGTGGCCGACTGTGTGATGCCTGTGGTGTCCCCTGTTGGCCTCTGGAAGGTGCCCGTGGTGAGCAGGCACATGCAGGCTGTCACCTTGGTCTCCACTGACAGAGCATGACTCTGTCATGAGGGTGCCTGCATCACATCACTGCACAGCTCACAGAGCCGCCTCAGTATTGCCCTGTTCAGGCGGTACCAGCCCACAATCTCTACATCTGTGTACAGCTCAAAGCTGATGCAGGCACGGTACTGCCTGTTGGGGGCGAACCGCCGACGGGCCCATCCACGGCCACGTCCCCCTGCACCTTGCATTCTCACCCCCCTCATTACAGCTTCCATGTGGAAGCTGCCACTGTCCATCTCCCTGGCTTGTGACCCCCCGGCTGATGTTGTTCTGTTACCCCGCTGTCCTGACTGCTACTTCCACTGCACCGGGCACCCCCCGCTGGCCTCTGCAGCCTATAGCCCACACTGCTTCCCTTGCCTGCCCTGGCCTGTCACTGTCTGTCTTTCTCTCTCTCTCTTCCCCACTTGGCATCCCTGTGGCGTTATTACGCCTCTTCCTTGAGCCTTTTTATTTTGGCTCATTTCCGCTGGGGCGCAACTTCCGGCTGTTCCACTGTTGCACATTGCGCAAGTCTTTGGATATCGTATTGCGCTCTTTATGCATGGATCCACCCCCTTCAGTTGCACATGCCTTCATTAGCATTGTGCTGTTGCTCAGCATGTTTTTGGTGGCGCAACTGCCTCCTGATGAATAACGCAGAATGGAGCACTTTCGGACTTGCGCATGCGCAACTGTATTGCACATGGTGCAACCCTTTTGAATATCCGGCCCCATGTGTTTTGCCCCCAAACCTGCCCCCTCATCCCACTGTCAACACAGTGCAGGACATAGAGCTGTGCTAAAGATGCTGCAGTACTTTTTACATGTTTTGGTCCCCACTGCCCCTACATATCTTGCATATTCCCCCTCAACACAATATACAGCAGATTACAAAATGATCTGGTTGATCCTGTTATTTGCAGGGTGTTTTAGGTAAAACTATTTGCACTGTTTGCATTCTAATATAGGTGTCCATAAGTGGTTGTGCTTGCATAGATGTAAAATAAGACACCCTCTGTAAAAAAAAAGTTAGAAAATGGGGCTTTTTTATCCAGAGTTAACTGAGCATTGCAGAAGCTGATGACTGTATACATACGAGAGCGACAAAGTTGGTGGCTTCAGAAAGTTAGAGGGAAGCCTAAGCAAGTGTTGATATAGCAATGGGCACTCATGTTTGTGACTACATATCTGAAGCTGCAGACTCCTTCACTCTCATGTCTATTTAGTTGGCAGCTTCTGACAATAAAACACTGATTTTGTTTTTAACTTTTTAAACACAGTGTGCCTGCAAAGTCATCTGGGGGAACTGGGGAATAGTTGCAAGAGAAATACATGCTGTAAGCCGACATTCCCGTCTCATGTAAAGCTGCTGTGGTCACTGCACTGTAAGTTGCTTTTTTATGGTAGAAAACTGCAGGACAACCAGTTCTGCCTGCTATTGGTCTTACTTTTTCTATTTAAAGCTCAAAATTCTGGGTTTGAATGGTTTTCTGGGGGTTTAAAATGGATCTTGGAGAGGCTAGAGTGAGCACCGAGTGACAGAACACAATGCAGACCTGTTAAAGTTTGCCGATTACAGAAAATGCACACAACTGCATTCTGTTACCTGCCACCAGCTACAAGGGTGAGTGGAGAATTTGTGCCCGTTGATGGGGGGGTGTTAACACATTAGTGCTGGACCAGTCAGGCTTGTGAGGGGCTGTCCATCAGACATGCAGGGGTTGGGGGAGCAGTTGCATGGGAAAGCAACCGTGGCCAAGATGAATGACATCCTTTCTCTCGCAGCGTCAATCCAGCCACACGCTCCACAGAATAGTGGCGGAGAGAGGGATCCATGCAGTACTTTTAAAAAAATTTAACAAAATTGGTTCAGTCATAAATGTTATGATATAGTAAAGCAGTAAGCAGAAAAAACAGATGATTTAACACTGGAATACCCTACTGGTGATTTAACAGAAGGAACACCGGTAAACTAGCTCTGTAAGATAAAAAACAGAAAGAACGTCGGTAAACTAGCTCTGTATGATAAAAAATACATTTTCGTATTATTAACACAGATTGTACCTCATTTTAAATGTATGCTAGCACATTAATAACCTGCGTTAGTAGCTCTTGTACACACTGTATTGGGGAACAAAAGTGAAAGTTATTTAATATAATGGCAGTGTGAAAATGAAAGGATCAGTTTCAGTATGACATATAGGAGTGTGGAGATATCACAATGACATATAGGAACATGGAGATATCAATGATATATTCACTGCCTAATTCAGATATCACTTTTTATTCTTGCATTTATCCCAAAACACATGTTGTATAAAGAAAAGAAATATATATATATATATATATATATATATATATATATGTTGCAAAAAACTAAACTGAACCATAACCCTGAACACAACCCTAACCCTAATCATAACACTAATGCCCTAACTATATCCATAGGCATATCCCTAACCTCCTAACCCTAACCCCTACACTAACCGTAACCCTAACCTTAACCCTAATCCTAAACCTAATTAGGGTTAGGGTTAGTGTGAGGGTTACGGTGAGGGTTGAGATTAGTATTAGGTTTAGGGGGTTGGGATTTAGGGTTAGGGTTAGCATTAGGACTGGGATTAGGATTAGGGTTAGGGTTAGAGTTAAGGGTTAGGGTTAGGGCATTAAGGTTAGGTTAGGGGTTAAGGTTGGGGCAGAGGTAGGATTAGGGGTTAGGGTTAGGATTAGGATTAGGGCATTAGGATTAGTGTTAGGGTTAGGGTTAGGGTTAGGGTTAGGGTGAGGGATTAAGGATTAGGGTTAGTGTTAAGGTTATGGTTAAGGCTAGGGTTACAGTTGGAGGTTAGGGTTAGGGGTTAGGGTTAGGGTTAGGGTAGTGGTTAGGGGTTAAGGTTAGGGGTAGGAGTAGGGTTAGGGTTAGGGTGAGGCATTAAGGGTTAGGGTTAATGTTAGGGCTAGGTTTACAGTTGGGGTTAGAAGTTAGGGTTAGGGTAGGGGTTAGGTGTTAGGGTTAGGGTTAGGGTCAGGGCATTAGGGTTAGGCTTAGGGTTAGGGTTATGGTTAGGGGATTAGGGTTAGGGGTTAAGTGTTAGGGTTAGGGACTATGGTTACAGTTGGGGGTTAGGGTTAGGGGCTAGGGTTAGGGTAGGAGTTAGGGGTTAGGGTCAGGGGGTAGGGTTAGTGTTAGAGTGAGGCATTAAGGGTTATGGCTATGGTTAGGGCTAGGGTTACGGTTGGGGTTAGGAGTTAGGGTTAGGGTTGGTTTAGGGTTAGAGTTATGGAGTTAGGGTTAGGATTAGGGTCAGGGGTTAGGATTAGGGTTATGGTTAGGGTTAGGGTCAGGGTTAGGGTTAGGGCATTAGGGTTAGGCTTAGGTTTAGGGTTAGGGTTACAGTTAGGGGATTAGGGTTAGGGTTGGGGTTAGGGTTAGGGGTTGAGGGGTTTGAGTTAGGACTAGGGTTATGGTTGGGGGTTAGGGTTAGGGGTTCAGGGTCAGGTTTAGGGTAAGGGTTAGGGGTTAGGTTTATGGGTTAGCAAAAACCACATAAATGTAGGGATTGTTGAGACTTAGTATCTCAGAAACCACATAAGCAATTCAAACAACATTGCCAAAATCAACAGACCTGACCCATGAGAGAATGCATACAAAATAGCATGCAGATCCATTGAACGGTGGCAAAGTTATTAAGTTGCTAAATATGCAAAATAGGATGACCTATTAGCAAAAATGGAAATAACATGTAAATTTAAGGACGTTTGAGTTTCTTTATCTCAGGATCTGCACAAGCGATTAAATGGAAATTTGCCACATTAACAGACCTATCCAGTGAGATAATGTATGCAAACTTTCATGGATATGTGTTGAATGCTTGCAAAGTTATTATAGTGCAAATTATGCAAAACTGGATGACGTTGCAAAAAGGAAAAAACAAACATGTACATTTAAGGATGTCTGAGACACAGTATCTCAGAAACCACAAGGTGAGCCAAATAAAATTAGCAATATAGACAGATGTATGCCAAAAGATTGTGTATGCAAACTTTTATACATATTCTTTGAATGGTTGTGAAGTTATTATGGTGCAAAGTAAGCAAACCTGAATGACTGTTTGCAAAAATTGAAAAAAAACATGTACGTTCAAGGATGTTTGATATACAGTATCTCAGAACCACATAAGCAATTCACATGAAATTAGCCACATCAATAGACTTGCTACATGAGATTATACATAAAAACTGTCATGCACATCTGTTGAGCGGTTGCAAAGTAATTACGGTGCAAATTATGCAAAACTGGATGACTGAAAATATTTTCGTGTGGGAATATCTAACTTTTCCCTCAGGAAGTAATGGGGAAATTAAAAATGTAATAACTTTTGAACAAATTTATATTTTTTCACCAAACCTTCAAAAGGCACATCTGTGAGGCAAAAGCTTTGAACCTTGAAATTTTCTGACCCCAACCTAAAGCCGTTTCTGAGATACAGGTGGACAAACAAATGACAAAAAACAGTACATTTAGGAATTTTTTAACTTTAATAACTATAAAACTGATGAACCAGATTCACACAACATTTGCCACATCCAGTGACCTACCCCTAGAGATTATGCATACCACATTTCGTGCAAATCCATTCAACATTTCAAAAGTTATTCAAGTTCAAAAATGTGGCTTTAACATAGAAGTTTGCACTCAATCAGTATAATATATATATATAAATGTTAGGAGCACAGTAGCACCCCTATAATTACGGTTGAGCAGGGCTTTCTGTGATAAACCCAAAATATTGCACCTTAATAAGTTCACAAACGTTCAACAAATTTGCACAAAATTTTGCATGAGCGGTCTTGTGGGGTAGATCTTGTGACATACCAAGTTTCATTTTGTTGGATGTGAAGAGTCCAAGATCTTGATAGCACAAAAACTTTAAAGAATCGCTGTTTTTCACCATTTTTTGTGTCATTGTCTTGCTCCCAGACAATTTGGAAATTTGTTTTGAAATGTTCAGAGTAGAAGGGGCTTGGATCACAGATGTGCCTTTCATTTGTTTCTTGAAAACATATTAATCCATTCCAAAGTTATTAAATTTTAAAGTTCCCATTATTTTTAATTGGAGTTTCACTCTCCTGGATATCTTCCTGTATTGAAAAATAAACTTTGTCAAATGAAAAAGGATTTTTATTTTGTTGGGGGCTAATCCTTTTTCATGAGAAAAATTTCCTTTTTTCATTTTCCGCCATCTTATTTTCAGTTTTTTCAAGAACAAATTTTGAAAACTGACAAAAATGAGGTGCTGTAGAGATACCAAAACATGTATATTACTTATCGGAACACCATTAAGTGGATTCTGCAGTTCCCTGGTGGCAAAATGACCACAGAATGTTTTTTTTTCTACATTTTAGATCCTTTTTAGTCACTCGCTAAGATCTTTTTCCATTAATCCTTTTTTGTTCAAACAAAAAAGGATCATGAGTCATGAAAAAGGATATGGGACATAGTTTTTCTTCTGGGTTTTTGTTTTGTGATTCCTTTTTCACTTGAACAAAACAGGATCCTTTGGAACAAAAAAGGATCCCTTGTCATGAAAAAGGATTTGGGGCTTAATCATTTTTTCCATTCCTTGTTCATGACAATGGATTCTTTTTTGTTTGCTACTTTTGTTCAAACAAAAAAGGATCCCTTGTAACATAAAAGGTTTTCTGACTTAATTTTTTGACTGATTCCTTTTTCTAGAGAAGTGATCCTTTTTTGTTTCAATTTTTCATTGAAACAAAAAATGTATTCCTTCTCACAAAAAAAAGGATTTTGGACTTAGTTTTTTGTCCTATTCCTTTTTCGTGACAAGGGATCCTTTTTTGTTTAATATTTGCATTCAAACAAAAAAAGATCTCTCGACACAGAAAATGATTTCAGACTTTTTTGACAATTCTTTTTTTATTACAAGAATTCCTTTTTTGTTCCCTTCTTTTTTTGGTTCAGAAAAGGATTCCTTGTAACAAAAACAGGTTCCATGTCATAAGGGGACTGACAAAAGGCAATCGCAGTTAGAGCAACATCACATCACCGAAAATCAATTTCAGCGATGTGCCTCCCCCAGCACACAACAAAAGGGTGCTGGGGACTTACAATTACAGGATTCTCAACTCAAGAGGTGTGCATGTCAGAGGGGTGCAAATCCCTAAAAAAAAATTGGGGCTGGGCGCAGCAAAATGTATCTGCATCTGTACTCAAACCCTGCACCCTGTGAACCCCAGCCCTGAACCCACCCACCACACCACACCACGGGGCCAGCTTGGCAGCTCACCTTGGCACCACCCCTCAAAAACCTTCCCTCCTCTCCTGCTCCTCGCTGAGCATTTTCACTCACCCTGTGCATGTGTATATGTAGCGACATCCTGTTGCTATATGGGTTAACCCTCCCATCTGCTCACCCTCCCTGGTACATAGCCCCAATGACATCTTCTGCAATTGAGTCACCATTTTTGTATGCAGCCAATCATAGTCGCCCATGTCATGGGCTACCAAAAAACAGCCTTTTCCGTGCCAACACTGTAGTTTTTTTGTTTTTCCCTGGAGTCTAGTGGCACTGCCATAATCTGATTTCTTTCCTGTTTTTTGTAAGTTTTATCTTCTATATTATTCCCTGGTGTCCGGTGGCACCCTCCACCCTCCAAATGCCATCTCCATAACATGTTTTTTTTCCTCATGTCTAGTGGCAATTGCCATCCTTCATGCCCCAGCCCACAAATGTATATGTTATTCCTGGTGTCTAGTGTGCCCCTCATCCTCCAATGATCATCCTCTTTTCCCTGGTGTCTAGTGGTAACCCCCACCATGCCAAACCTAAAAGGTAGAAAACTCCCACCTTTATAGAATTCCAGAAAATAAATTATGATTTGGCAAGTGTCTTCAATGAAAAAATTCCATGTACTGATTGGTCTTTCTTAATGAATATAACAGACCTTGATTTGGCATATTCTAAGTTCTCTTCCACTTTTATTCAAATTTGTAATTCTGTTTTTCCAGTAAGAAAGTTAAGAGAAAAAGGTAGGAAAAATGAGTGGGTCTCTTGAGAATTGATTGGGATGTTCCACAGGCGTAACAAGTGTTGGAAAGACTATAGGAAGAATAGGGATTCAAACTTGTTAATACAATATAAGTAATTTAGGGATAAGTGTATAACAGCCTACAGAAATGCAAAGATTCATTTTTTTCAAGAAGCAACAATGGAGTAACCTGGGTGATTCGAAGAAAGTTTGGCAAACCTTAAATCAAATGCTGGGTAAAAATAAAATGAATTTGTGTTTTACAATTGAGATGAATAACAAATTGATAGATTCTCCCATTGAGGTTGCTGGGTTGTTTAACGGGTTTTTTTTTGGTAACATGGAGAATTACAGTAAAAAAATTATATTCAAGAGTCCATATCTTCTCAATCCTCTGTTAATTATAATGTTCCCCTTTTTGATATTACATTTCTTACTCATCACATGGTTATGGATTATATTCAAAAAAGCAACCCTAAACCATCATTGGGACTGGATAAAAACTGATTATCGATTAATTAAAATGACTTCCCCCACAATTTAATTTCCCCTCACGTACTTATTCAACTGCTCTTTGTGTCAAGGAATATTTCCTAAATGCTAGAAAAAAGTTTTTATAAAACCATTTTATAAATCTGAATGTAGGAATATTGTATCTTATTATTGCCCAGTTTTGTTATTGTCACCTTTATCTAAACTTCTTTAGAAAATCATTTTTGATCAGGTAAATGAATATCTTGCTACGTATGATCTCCTGTCTGGGACCCAGCATGGCTTCAGAATTGGTTATAACACTGAGACGGCCTTGGTGGGGTTCACAGATTATGTTCATGGGGCCCTGGACAAGGGGCTCCATGTGGCTTCAGTCTTTGGGGACCTCACCAAGGCTTTTGATTTAGTGGATCACAAGCATTTGCTGTGTATTATGCTTAATCAGGGCTTTTCATCTGACTCAGTTCTTTGGTTTAGTAGTTATTTATGGGGAAGCTCTCATTGTACTGTAATTGAACTAGCCCAATCTGATTTCAGGGAAATATGCTGTGGTGTATCCCAGGGTTCCCTTTTAGGCCCTTCATTATGTTCTATTTTCTTGAATTCTTTGAATTTGGTTTGCCCTTCCTCCAATCTAATTCTTTATGCAGATGATGATGTTTTGCTTAGACCAGATAACAATTGTTGTTTGCAAAAGACCCTCCAACATCATTTTTGTAATATTCATAATTGGTTTCTATCCCATAAACTACTTCTTAATTCTACAAAAAACAAATCTATGTTTTTTTCACCTCCTGATAGATACTGTAATTACCACTTGATATTCAAATTCTTAATTTAAATGGAATCTCTATTGATTGTGTAGATCATTTCTGTTATTTGGGTACTATTTTGGACAGATTTGTGTCCTTTGACAATCATATTTCCCAGCTCATTAAGGTAATATGTAATAGACTGGGTATGCTCTATAGAATGAACCAATATCGTGTTTCTGAGTCACATAGGTTATTAGCTAATAGTCTACTTTTGTCAAAACTTGACTATGGGAGTATTTTTTTATTTACACTTGACTGAAAATCTCTTGAACAGGTTAAATACGCTTTACAATTCAATTTGTAGACTTGCCACTGGTTTAAGGGCTTCAACTCATCATTGCTTGCTTTATGATACCATATGATGTCTTCCATTTAAGGAACGGATTTAATTTAAGGTTCTGATTTTTATTCAAAAAATTATTCTTAATCATATGCCCAATATTATTAGTGAGAAATTCCCTCAATGCGTTAATACCTTTTCCACTAGATCACAAAACAAATATGTATTTTCTATCCACCATTTCAACCCAATACTTGGTCAGAGATCTCTCAAATACAAGGCCATTACTAGTTACAATTTACCTATGTTTGTTAGGAATGTTGTACCTTTGTCTTTATTCAAATCTGGTTTGCATAACTTGATGTTGCATTCTAATAGTACTTGTTTTATATAATGCTTAATGTATTTTATGTATTTTATGTACTGGTCACTGTAAAAAATGGAATTTATGCTAATCTGCTTACCACCAGTTTAAATAAAAATGAAATGAAATGAAATGAAAAATAAAAGTGATGTGGGGAGGTGACAGACTGGCAACAGGATCACACCTGACCAATCGCTGGTAGTGCTTCTACTTTCAAATCCTGCTACCATTTGTCAAATTTCCCTGGCCTCAGTCATTATAAGAAAGAGTCATTCTCTGGCCTACCCTCTCTTCTTTTGGTGACCTGGACTAGTGGTGAGCGAAGTGGCCTCAATTCACTTCGCGGAGTGATTCACGGAGCCAAGGCGAATTCGTGGAATGCTCCGCAATGCGAAGCAGAGTACTTCTTGTTATGATGGGTAACGTGAAGTCCATTGCAAACAATGGCTTCGTGTTACTCCGTCTTCCCAGACCACTACTCCACCAAATCTTAAGGTGAAGTGCATTAGGAACAATGCGCTTTGTCTCACTTCACCTTGTTTTTAAGCTCTGAAGGTGAATTTTGCAGTGATTCATGGGATTTCAGGTCAGATGGGCTCTATATTAATCTGCACAGCCTCAGTTTGGGGTAGTGTGTGTAGAAAGCTGTAGGAGATAGTGTGCTCTGAGAGCTGTCTGTGATTCAAACCTTCTAAAAGCTGATAAAACAGCCTTTTTGAGTAATTTTTTTTGCTCAAACTTTAGTTCATCGATTGAAGAAAACACTCCTGTGCTCCTATCATTGAGCATTTTTGTTTGTGTGTGGATTTGAAAGTTAATGTACAACATTGAGTCTGTGTAGTAAAAGACAGTGAAATTGTGCTTTGGGGGAGGGGTGTATCTGTGGTGTAGGTAGATTTAAGTTGGAGAAACAGGAAGTTCTTTGTTTTTCGGTTATATTTTTGTTATATAACTGACTGTGTTAATGTACACACAGTAATATTGTCAGTAATTGTTGAAATGTTCTTGCTGATTGTGTGTTGTTGTGTGGATGCAGTACAGCAGTTCATAATTTCAGATTGTTTACAATATGTGGCATATTACTACTGAACTTTTCAATTTGCTACGTGTAACCCCCCTATGGATGTGGGTTCCCAAAAGGCTTCTGTGAGCTTGCCCAAATGCTTGTTGCCAGGCAGGTGTCCTGCATTTAGTGGTTAAAAGTATTGCCCATGAGTGCCTGTGTGGCCTCCATGTACTGTCCCTTTAAGGGCTGCCTGTTTGCAGTCATAATAAATCAAAAGGGGGACTGTGTGCTTCCATGCCTGAGTCCCACCTGGGCTGCTGTATACTTGCTCCATTTCTGCCATCGCTACTTGTGCAGAGGGAGCCCCGTTGAAAGATGTAACTAATTGGTGACCATTTAGGGTAATAATAATAATGTGGTTTGTGCTAACCTGCCTTATTTGCAGCAAAGACTGTTCGGTTTAGCTCCACCATTTTGGTCCCAAACTGCTGAATTGGACCAATCAGTACATGAGGACTCTAAAATGGAGCCTGCTAAAGTGGGACTGTATGGATTACCTGTTGGGACTTACAGTTTTTAACTGTTGGCGCCTTTTGCACCAAAAAGGGAAGCTCTTACTGTGATTGACAACTAGACCAGCCAATCAAACCTTTTGGACCAAGGGGAAATACCACGAGTTGTCTGCTGGCAAGTCAGATTCGAGTTGGAAGCTGAGAGAGAAGGAGCTTGCATAGTTCGAGCAGTCGTGTTGTGCAGTAGTTCGCTCGGGAGACCCGTGGAAGGCCAGAATTCTGGCCTGATTGCCATTTTCTGCCTAGAGAGAGAATTGGTTTGGAGTGAATCCGATATGTGTGCTGTGAAGCAAGATACTAAATTGGGACCAGGTTTAACCTGTAGAAGACCAAATATTTTGCTAAATGCGATCAGCCTGTCAGGAATTTTAGCTGCCTTTGAGCTCCTGGGTTTTAGCAGTGACTTTGCGATCTGGATCAAGGAGCTGTCTGCCTGGTACAGTCATTTTCTTTACATATAAATGTGCTGTGAACTGGAGGGGGAGGTCACAATCTGGTTTCCCCCCGAGCTGAGTTGTGTGCTGAGGGCTGGAAGTTGTACCCAGCTCGCATTGGACTGAATCTGCTGCTACCCAATGCCGTTGGGCCCTGCCATGATGGCCTTGTCTCCCTACCCTGCTTCTTCTGGCAATCCAGAAAAAACAGCTATAGTCTTGACCATCGTCCATCCTGTGTTCAGCTTTGGGTATCATGAGTAACAAACAGGGTAGCTCCCTGCAACATATAGTTAAATCAAAAGTGTGTCACCTGATTGTCTGTCATTTCTTTTTCTTTGCATGAACTAAGCCCTCCAGCTCCGGATTACAATTAGGGGGTGGTGTATGTTGTTTCTTTCCTTCACAGGGCCCCAACCAACTGCAATGCTGGCCTACCCTGGGCAATGGACCTGGCTATCCCCTTTTCTATCCACTTGGTACCCAGAGAGTGTAACTGCAGTAGGAACTGTAGATACCCATACCATATATTAAATAATAGAACGTACCTACCAATTATCCTGATTGTGCCCCACCCATGTTACTACCCCCTGAATAAATCAGATCTACTTTTTTCTGCAATTTACATTAACTGTGGTGTCAGTTTATGTGCAGGATATTGTACTGTTGCTTGTTGTATTGCCTCACCTTATTTTACAGGGGGTCCCCAGAGCCTAGTGAGAGAAACCAATCCTGGGGGTAAGTGCCAAATATATGTGTATGTACAGAGCATATCAGGGGTATTGTGAAGGTAAATATTGTGTATTGTGTGGGCCATTAGTAAGAGATGAGGTGGGTCACAGTATCCCAGAGGGCTGTGGCCTGGTTAGGCTAACACCAACCCTGATCTTTGGGTTTAGGCACCTGTCACTGAACATAAGCCCATTAACCTGTTAATAGCCAAGCAGGCAGGAGTAGTAGTCCTTGGGATAGTGCCACCTAGGGGTTACATCTTGGAGGCACCACTGGGATTAGTATCCTCTAGTGGCCAAGGGAGGAGGTTACCCCAATATTTTTAGTTTTGGGGAGAAAATGGAGGATCTCACTATTCCCAAGCTAAAAATTTCCCCCATAAGCTGTTAGTACACCGAATGATGGGGTGGAGTGAGGCTGAGGGGTTAGACCCCCGATAGGCTCTCCTGTTACTGGATGTCCCATTAGGGACTACTAATGTTGATATTGTAGCCACTGTGGAACATGTTAAGGGCTTGGACAAAGTAGAGGTGAAGGGGAGAGATGCAGATTTGTTTGAACAGACTATGATACTGTTGCTCTCCTGTAGCTCCCCAATAGATCCAGAGAAGGTACCCCCTGTTACTCTGCCAGAAGGTACCCAGAAGGGGTGGAGGGTCATTCACCTGAACAATGATCTGATTACCCCGGGTGGGTCTCCCTGTATAGAAGGGTTTAAGAATAAGTTGCTCAAACTTTTAGCGTCTAAAGGACGAACTGCTGAAGAGCTCGTAAAGGTACTAGACCTTTCAGAGGAATATATGACCCTGCACTCCTCAGCCAAGTCCCCAGCTTCTCCCAAGAGTTTGCCTGTAGCCCCCTCCACCATCGTAATCCCCTCAATACAGTTGTATTCTTACCGAAAGCTCAGACTTTTTTCTGGCACAGTCCCAGTGCCCACAGGGGAGGACGACTTGAAAATGTGGGCGAACTATGCTACTCCCTTAGTACAAGCATGGCAATGTTCAAAGGGGAAAAGAGAAAGAGGCTGATGGAGAGTTTGAGGAGCCCTGCACTGGAGGCCATCCACTTCTTGCAAGCAACTAGCCCAGAGGCAATGGCAGCTGAATACCTCTCTGAACTGGAAGGAGTGTTTGGCAGTACTGAATCGGGGGATGACTTTGTTGTGGAAGTTCAAGTCAGTTAAGCAGTGGAAAATTGAGAAATTGTCCTCATTCATTACCAGGATTGAGAGGGCTCTGCAGAGGGCCCACAGGAAAGGGGGAGTACTCATGAAGGAAATGAACTGGGTCAGATTGGACCATATCCTAAAGTCAGCCAGATATTCTAGTGTAATGATATTGAAACTCAAGTTACAAGACAGGAAGGCTAACCCTCCTGAGTACTGTCATCTTATGAAGGAAATTCATGAGATCGAGACTGATGAAGAGGGCTAGGAGCCCTATGCTGGGATGGTTGGTATCTGCCCGACCCCAGAGAGGAGTGACTCGGATGAGGCACAACAGCTGAGAGAGCTGATTAAAGAATTGACTGAAGCAGTCAGAGAACCTGACCTGTACCAGGCACCCACAGAGACTAAAAGTGGAATGGGAGTGCACATTGTTTCTTCAGAACCTCGGGCTGAGGGTAACCTACTGGAAGAAGTGCGAGAGCTGAGAGCTCTAGTGGGGGACTTGCTGCAAACCACACCAAATCCTCACCCTGGTGGACATTCTGAGGATCCAGGACTTAGAGCATGAACCAAAGATGAGCCACTCAGTCCCCCTATGGTACCCAAACCAGGAGATAGCCCACGTACCCCCCCAAGAGTCTAGAGAACCTACTTTTTGTTATCGATGTGGAAAGGATGGATACACCCACTTCTTCTGCTGTACACCAGAAAATCTGAGGAGGGTCTGGGCCAGACTATTATCTCTGATTCACCCGAACAACAACTGGACACCAGGGGGAGCTGTTAGAAAAAGTTATGCTACCAAGGCCAATTCCAGATTGACACTGACATTAGCGCCACCTGAATGGTCCAAGGTGGCGGGTCCTTCCATGGAGACACAATGAAGAGGAATGGAGTGTCTACCAGGGCTGTGCTTGACAGTGGCTCCCAAGTAATGATAATGTTTCAAGACTGGTATCAGAAGCACTTGCCTGATGTGCCCTTACAGCCTTTGGAAGGACTGCATGTTTGGAGATTGAGTGAAAAGGCATACCCCTACTCTGGGTATATCAGAATTTGGTTGTCTATCCCTACTTCAGTGGCTGGAGTGGCACAGCAAGTGGAGACCTTAGCTTTGGTGTGTCCCCCTACTGGACTATATGATGGGGTTCCTCTACTAATCGGGACAAATGCTCATATGTTCAGGAAGGTTGGCACAACTATGCTATGAGAAACAGGGTCAACAAACTGGTAGGGCTCTGAGGATTCCTGCATTGATTAAGAGGACTTATGAGTCACGGCAGAATGCTGAAGAGGCAGATTAAGATGAACCAGTTGGGGTTGTATGGAAGAAGGATCTTGAGTCGATGATCCTGGCCCCCAACACTCAGTGTACCCTACAAGGGAAGGTCCGCTTATGGAATGATATCAAGAATAAGATACTCATGCTGGATGTGCCAGGCAATGGAAAATTGCCAGAAGAGTTGCTGGTTAAGCCTAGTATCTTACCAGCTCATGCTCATGTCTATGCTCAATGAGTAATGGTCCAGGTCCACAATGTGTCAGATCAAGAAATTCGGGTGAATAGAGGCTGCAGCCTAGCTACCATACACTGTGCAGACACGGCAGTGTTACCTAGTAACAAGCCCTCTGGAGTGACTCACCGAGTGACGCCCAACTTGTTTGACTTTGGTGACTCCCCGTTGCCAGCAGAATGGAAGACTAGAATTAGCCAGAGACTCACCCAGAGAGATAAGGTATTTTTGCTGAAGGAATGGGATGTGGAATATGCCCAAGGAGCAGAGCATCACATACACCTGCATGATGAACGACCATTCCATGAGAGGTCTCGGTGCCTAGCACCAGCAGATATAGATGATGTAAGAAGACACCTGCAGGAGATGCTTGTGGCTGATGTGATACAAGAATCCAGAAGCCCTTATGCTTCACCTATTGTGGTGGTGAGGAAGAAGAATGGGATAGTAAGAATGTGTGTGGACTACAGGACCCTTAACAGGTGGACCATCCCGGATCAATGCTCCATGCCCCATATTCAGGATGCTTTGGACTGTCTGAATGGAAGCAAGTGGTTCTCGGTGTTGGATCTTCGCAGTGGGTACTACCAGACTCCCATGGCCCAGAAGACCATGAGAAAACAGCCTTCATCTGTCCACTTGGGTTCTATGAGTTTATGAGGATGCCCCAGGGGATCTCAGGCACCCCAGCCACTTTTCAGCGACTGATGGAATGTGCAGTGGGGGACATGAACTTTTTGGAGTGCCTGGTATACATAAACGATGTTATTGTGTGTGGAAGTTCATTGGAGGAACATGAGAGATGACTTTTTAAAGTGTTGGACTGGCTGGAAGATTTTGGCCTTAAGCTGTGCATCGACAAATGGCAGTTCTTTCAGACTTCAGTAAAGTATGTGGGGCACATAGTGTACACCAAGGGGATAGAGGCTGATCCTAGCAAAGTTGAAGCCTTGACCAACTGGCCCCAGCCCCACAATCTAAAAGAATTACAATGTTTCCTAGGATTTTGTGGTTATTACCGACGGTTCATAAAGGACTACTCAAGAGTGATTCGCCCCTTCTGAATCTTACCCAGGGTAACCCTCCCATGAACAAAAAATACAAGAGAATGGCCTCCACCAAAATAGAGAGAGTGTACTTTTGCCCGGGTGAACTTTTTGGGTCCCAATGGACACCCGACTGCGAGGCTGCTTTCCATGAAATCATATATCAGCTCACCCATGCTGCCGTCCTCACCTATGCTGATCCTGTTATACCCTATGTGTTACACACCGATGCTAGCCTACAAGGTTTGGGAGCTGTGTTATATCAGGAGCATGAGAATGGTCTGAGACCAGTGGCCTTTGCCAGTAGGAGTCTGACCCCATCAGAAAACAACTATCCTGTACATAAATTGAAGTTCTTGGCACTTGAAGTGGGCCATTGTTGGCCAGTTCCATGACTACTTGTATGGAGCAAAGATACTGGTAAAGACAGATAATCCTTTGATCTATGTGCAGACCTCAGCTAAATTGGATGCCACCAGGCATCGGTGGCTTTCTGCGTTGTCTACCTATGATTACACTGTTGAATACAGATTGGGCCTGGATCACATAGATGCTGATGTCTTCTCCCAGAGGCCTGCTTCCAGAGGTGATTGGGTCAGGCTGTCCAAACCTGGCATTCGAGCACTGTGTCAAAAGTTTGACAAGGATGAACAGATGTCCACGGACCCAGTGGACTGCTTGGTAGATTGCTTGGGCCCCTCTGACACTTGTATACCAGCTGCGTATTGTCACTTCTCCATGCTAGATGTTAGTGCACTGCCTCAGTTTGATAATGTCAGCATTCAGCAGGCTCAATCCCAAGACCCTATGATCCGATCAGCACTTGAAGCCCTCTACACAGGGAAAGATGTGTCCAAGTTGTGCTCCTCTGATTTGAGAACTGCGTTATTGTACAAAAAAGGTCCTAAATTGAAGCTAATTAATCAGTTGCTGTACAGAGAGACAGTAGATGAGAGGGGGTCAAGTAGACAAGCAAAAATTGGTCTCACCCACAGCTTTCAGATACTTGGTGCTGAGGTCCCGAAACAACCACATGGGCCACCTCAGTATCGACCGAACCCTTGACTTACTGTGGTCTCAATTCTACTGGCCTAAGATGGGGGCTGATGTCAAACATCATGTACGGACTTGTAGTCACTGCCTACAGAGAAAGGCCTTGCCCCAAAGGGCTGCCCCCCTTGTTAACATCACCACCAGCACACCCATGGAGTTAGTTTGCATTGACTTTCTGAGTTTGTAGCCTGATCAGCGGAACATTAGTAACATGTTGGTGGTCACTGATCACTTTACAAGGTATTCCCAAGCATTCCCCACCAAAGACCAAAAGGCATCCACCGTGGCCAAGGTGCAGATAGAGAATTTCTTTGTTCACTATGGGGCCTCCCAAACAATTTATTCTAATCAAGGCAAAGACTTTGAGAGTCACTTAATCAAGGAAATGCTCTCTCTATGGGGGGCTGCGGAAGTCAAGAACCACCCCTTATCACCCGCAGGGAGACCCACAGCCAGAATGCTTTAATCACATCCTGCTTGACATGCTAGGCACTCTCCACCCAAAAGACAAGCCCAAATGGAGCAAGCAGATTAGCACCTTGGTACATGCCTATAATTGTACAAAACATGATGCTTCCGGGTTCTCTTCCTATCACCTCATGTTTGGGAGAGAGGCTCAGCTACCAGTGGATGTTTGTTTGGGGGTCTCTCCTAATGGGGTCAGAGCTGAGAATTACCTACAGTACATGCAAAAACTAAAAGCTCAATTGAACCATGCATACTAACTAGCTCAGACAATGGCTGCAAAGAGAAACTTAGCTAATAAAGAAAGATATGATAGAAAGGTAAAGGCCCAAGAGCTTCAAGCTGGAGACAGTGTATTGCTGCGAAATCTGGGATTGCATGGCAAACACAAAATTGATGATCGGTGGCACCATCTTCCCCACATAGTAGTAGGCAAATTGAATGACTTACCTGTGTACAAAGTGTGGCCTGAAAACAATTCAAAAGATATCAAGACTATGCACCATAACCATTTGTTGCCCATTGGCCAAATCATGATTGAAGCTGAGCCCCCAGAGATTTTTCCCCTTGGACCAGTAACTTAGGCTGCTGTGAAACAAAGACAGAATAAGCCTGCCCTAGTGGTCACTGACTTGAGGTTCTGTCCACAGCAAACCCAAAATGATAATGATTATCAGTCCACTTCTGATGAGAGTGGGTGCAACTATGCTTATTACCCCTCTTGTGAACTGAGTCAGCTGTTTCAGGGCAATCCCATGGTCAATTGTGGGGATGAAGCTGGGCCTTCCGGACTGCCTAACCCCCCAGCTTTGTCCCTGGAGCCAATGCTCCCTGAGAGTGAAGTTCAAAGTGTCAGGTCTGACGATGTTGAGTCGTTGTGTATGGTGGAACTGTGTGAGTTACCTGAGGAAGAGATAGATGATCTGAGATAGACTGGTGACATGCCAGAACCCAAAGAGTACTTTGAGTGTGATGATGATTCCTTTCCAGTGACAGAGTGCCTTCTCAGTGAGCAAAGTGTTGTAGAACCTGAATTTACAGAGCCAGGGGCTGACAGTGCCCCAAGACCGAATTTTTCCACTCAGACAGAGGTCCATCTTGCAAGTGAGGAAAATGCAGAGATTGAGGTGAAAGGTACTGAGACTGTGGCTGTTCCCCCCAGGAAGATTGGATGAGCTGCCAAACCAATAGTGCACTTCAGCTATGATTCCCCTGGGAGGCCAGTGGATTTGCCTCTCAATGTAGTCCACAAGGGAGTTTATGTGTCCCAGAGTTCACTGCCCAAACTGAGTTTGAGTGCTAATTCCCAGCTGATTGTTCTGCCCTCCAGGTATGGTGCCCCTGCCCCATCTAGCCCCCGGGTAGCTGATAGGAAAGGGTCCCCATTCTCTTTGTTCCATATGCAGAAAGTAATAACCTGATTCCAAACTGCAGTATGTATATGAGTAATCTATATAATATGTGTGTAATGTAAATTAGGAAAAGTAGTATACTGTGAAATACAGAGAATGTATATGGTAAAAGTCTAATATATTGACTAATGTTTTAGAAGTTATAGGCATTATCTGCTAGTGGTATAGCTGTGTAAAGTAATTTGCATTTGAAACTATTATAATAGTATTGACTTGACCCAGACACCAAGTTTTTCCAGGCAAGGAAGGGTGTAACCCCCTATGGATGGGGGTTCCCAAAAGGCTTCTGTGAGCTTGCCAAAATTCTCATTGCCAGGCTGATGTCCTGCATTTAGTGATTAAAAGTATTGCCCATGAGTGCCTGTGTGGTCTCTGCATACTGTCCCCTTAAGGGCTATCTGTTTGCAGTCATAATAAATCAAAAGGGGAGACTGTGTGTTTCCATGCCCGAGTCCCACCCGGGCTGCTGAATACTCACTCTGTTTCTGCCATTGCTACTTGTGGAGAGGGAGTCCTGTTGAAAGATGAAACTAATTGTTGGTGACCATTTAGGGTAATAATAATAATGTAGGTTGTGCTAACCTGCCTTATTTGCAGCAAGGACTGTTCAGTTTAGCTCCATCATTTTGGTCCTGAACTGCTGAATTAGACCAATCAGTACGTGAGAACTCTGAAATGGAGCCTGCTAAAATGGGACTATATGGATTACCCATTGGGACTTGTAGTTTTGGACTGTTGGCACCTTTTAAACCAAAAGGGGGAGCTCTTACTGTGATTGACAGCAAGACCAGCCAATCGAACCTCTTGGACCAAGGGGAAATACCACGAGCTTTCTGCTGGCAAGCCAGATTTGAGTTGGAAGCTGAGAGAGAAGGAGCTTGCATAGTTCAAGCAGTCATGTTGCGCAGTAGTTCGCGCGAGAAAACCGTGGAAGGCCTGAATTCCAGCCTGCTTGCTGTTTTCTGCCTAGAGAGAGAATTGGTTCAGTCTGAATCTGATCTGTGTGCTGTGAAGCAAGCTACTGAATTGGGACCTGACTTAACCTATAGAAGACCAAAGATTTTGTTAAATGAGATTGGCCTGTCAGGAACTTTAGCTGCCTTTGCGCTCCCTGATTTTAGCAGTCACTTTGCAATCGGGCTAGAGGAGCTGTCTGCCTGGTGGTCATTTTCTTTACATATAAATGTGCTGTGAACTGGAGGGGGGTCGCAATCTGGTTTTCCCCCCTGAGTTGAGTTGTGTGCTGAGGGCTGGAAGTTGTACACAGCTCGAATCGGACTGAATCTGCTGCTACCCAATGCCGTTGGGCCCTGCCATGAGGTCCTTGTCTCCCTACCTTGCTTCTTCTGGCAATCCAGAAAAAACAGCTATAGTCTCGACTGTCGTTCATCCTGTGTTCTGCTTTGGGTATCTTGAGTAACAAACAGGGTAGCTCCCTGCAACATATAGTTAAATCAAAAGTGTGTCACCTGATTGTCTGTCATTTCTTTTCCTTTGCAGGAACTGAGCCCTCCAGCTCCAGATTACAATTAGGGTGTGGTGTATGTTGTTTCTTTCCTTCACAGGGAACCAACCAGCTGCAACACTGGACTACCCTGGGCAATGGACCTGTCTAGCCCCTTTTCCATCCACTGGGTACCCAGAGAGTGTAACTGCAGTAGGGACTGTAGATACCCACACCATAGATTAAATGATAGAGTGTACCTACCAATTAGCCTGATTGTGCCCCTCCCATGTTACTGCCCCGAATAAATCAGATCTACTTTTTTTCTGCAATTTACATTGACTGTGGTGTCGGTTTATGTGCAGGGTATTGTACAGTCCCCAGAGCCTAGTGAGAGAAACCAGTCCTAGGGGTAAGTGCCAAATATATGTGTATGTACAGAGCATATCAGGGGTATTGTGAAGGTAAATATTGTGTATTGTGTGGGCCATTAGTAAGAGATGAGGCGGGTCGCAGTGTCCCAGAGGGCTGTGGCCTGGTTAGTCTGACTAACACCAATGCTGACCTTTGGGTGGAGGCACCTGTCACTGAACCTAGGCCCCTTAACCTGTTAATAGCCAAGCAGGCAGGGGTAGTAGCCCTTGGGATAGTGCCACCTAGGGGTTACATACGCATTACTCATTGTAGACAAATTGTGTGTGTGTGTGAGTGTGTGTGCAGTGCTGTGTGGCATCAAATAATACACCTTGTATTGTGCCACAGTGTAATTTCAGAAGCAGCTGTGTGAACCTGCTATCCAGTGCAGCTGCATGATTTTGTACTGCCATTGTGGTACCTTTTCTTTGTTTTGCTGCTTGCACTTTACTACCATAAAAATCTGCAGTCAATGCTCCCCCCTTCCCTATCCGGCAAAAGGAATTGTTTTGCAGATTGGATTGTTTGTGACCTCAGCACCACTGGTTAGTTAAGATGTTGTTTTCACTTGTGAATTAGCGTATGTGTCTGTTGCTGAAGCGACATTGTTTTTTTGGCTTCACATCCAGCGTCACCCCACGCCACGCAGAGTGAACGTTCCAAAATCTAAATTTGTTTAGAATATTGTTGTTGATCCCCCAAAATGCCCACGAAGAGACTTGCAAGCAAAGCTGGTTCTCACCATGGCACTGCTGTCAGTAGTAAGAATGTCTGTGGGCATGGTAGTACACAGACGCAGAAGTGCATTGCTTATGTGAGGAAAGGTATTTCTCCTGCAATGTTTTTTACTGCCCAATCAGTAGCTTCACTCATAGTTGGAGGAGATGATATTGTCCCAGCTGGTGGTGTTAGTGCAGTTGCTGGTGGTGGTAGTATGAGTATTGCTGCCTCAAGTTCCTCTTCTGACCAGTGTACCGTGTCCAAAAATATAGTGGAGTGTGAAGCAGTGCAAATGAGTGGCAGTGTAGATGATGTCATACTTCCCAGTAACATCCCAGTAACTGAACCTGAGGATTCTGATAATCATGTCAATAATAGCATACAATGTGACATTTCTTTCACCGCAGATCAGGTCACGCATTTTCTGTGCAGTGATTCACAGTGTGATGTAAAAATATTAGGTGATGGTGTTGAAGATGATGATGAATGTGATGATGATGATGTTGCTGTGGTTGCAACATGCAGCCCACAACCACATGCCAGCATCCAAGCAGAAGATGTGGATGTGGGTGATGTTAATGAATATGATGGTGATGTAATTGACTCCAGTTGGGAACTGGAGAAAAAGAAATTCAAGGTGACTGTGTCTGGGTCTGTTTGCAATAATCGCCCCCCCTGAAAAAACATGCAATTTACCAGTTTCAGTTGATGGTTATGATGATTATGATGATGATGATGACCCAATAATAATGATAGGTAGTCGTGGTGGTCAGTTGCAGTCCAAGTGTGCACTGCCCAAAAAATCACGTAGCAACCCCCCCCCCCCACTTCAGTGCTTAAAAGAATGGAGTTCAATAAGCAGCATTATGGACATGTTAGAAGTAGAGCATCACAATCTCTTGTTTGGGATTTCTTTGTGCAAGATGCAAATGATGAGTCAGTTGCAATCTGCCAGGTTTGCCATGTGCGTATGAGTCGAGGTAAAAAGGGGAGCCATCTGGCTACAAGAGGACAGCATACGCATCTTAAGAATATGCACATGGCACTGTGGACCCAGCACAAGATGGCAGCTAATACCACAGTCGGTTGTTCACCCTTGTCATCAACCATAATGAGCATGTTATCCCCTTTCATGAGTGTTAAGTCCAGTAGGAAATTAAATGTGTGCAGCAGTAAAGAAATAAGAGCAGAGGATTACTACAGGCAAGATGAGGTGGAGGAGCAGAATGATTTTGAAATGTTGTCCAGTGTTGGTGAGAGTAGCAGTTTTGGTGGTGGTGGTGGTGAATGCAGTATTTCTAGTGCAAGTGGTACATCAACCCTGGTTGGAAAATCTGGCAAAATAACAGCATTTCTGGGTTTGACATCATGACCTGTGCAACTGTCTTCATCAAAAGTCCACACTCCACCCCCTGCCATTCCCAGAACAGAACCATTTGTCATCACACCCCATGTAAAACGTTTATGTCAGCCCATGTTATAGAGTGTTTTTGTGCATAAGCTGAAGTACCCACCCAATCATACAGTGTCATGTGAACTTAAAGGAAAACTCAATGTTAAAATCAGAAAAAGATATGTAGTAGTCTTTTTTTCTGTGTTCTAACAAGTTCCCAGTGTTTTCTTTTCCTCTGGCTGTGAGAGATGTTTTTTCTAACTTTCCCTAACTATTGTATTGCCCTTGGAGGTTGCCATTCTGGTATATTTTATGGCCTCTTGTCCCAGATAGTCTTCCCAGAGTGCCCTTTGTAGTGGTGTCCAATTGCCCCTGCAGGAAGCCAGTGTCTTGTTACAGGGTTCGTCACAGCTCAGCCATAGAGAAAATACTTCTTCCAGAGAATACACACTGCTAGATTTTGGGTGAGTGTAATCATTATTATTTTTTGATATCAGTACCTTGTCCTGCTATGTTCTGCTGTGTGTGTATGTGTGTGTGTGTGTGTTTGAATCATGTCACTGTTTACTCTATTCCTCTCAGTAACTTTCAGTTTTTGCACCAGTACTAAGTAGCAAAAATTGAACATCACCTTATAGGTTGTAACATAGCAGGACAAGGTACTAATATCAAAAAATAATAATGATTACACTCACCCAAAATCTAGCAGTGTGACTTCTCTGAAAGAAGTATTATCTTTGTGGCTGAGCTGTGACAGACCCTGCTAAATCTAAGGGGATAATTACATCACTGTCATATGAGCCAGGGTGCATCGTAGGAGAAAGAAAGCCAATAAACCTATTTGTGATGGAGATCCCCAAGGGTCGTAAAACTACCATACAGCTAGCAGGCTAATTTAGGAAAAACTCCTAATAGCAGACAGAGGGAAGGACACACTAGGACTTAACATACATATCAAAACACTCTACATAACATATGTTTTTGCACATTCTGGGTGGACTTCTACTTTAATGCTACTGTAGCTGAAATGCTGGCAATTGATCTTTTGCCCTTCTCCTTTGTGGAGAATTCTGGGTTCCCGCAGTTTGCTGCATGTGCCTGTCCAAAATGGAAAGTCCCATCCAGGACATACTTTTTGACCCGTGCCGTCCCCGAGTTGTTCCGTACTGTGTACGACTCAGTAAGACATGCCCTTCAACATTCCTCCTCTCCATTCATCCATTTAAGTATGGATATGTGGATAAGTGGCAAAACAGCAGGGAGTTCATATTTGTGTGTAACTGCACACTGGGCGCAGGTGCCGGGGGTTGTTTGTGATGTTGGTAGTGTGAATAATCAGTGCAGTAAGGTGAAGTGTTGTGGCAGCAATCTTTCAGGAATTCGGCAGCATGCAACGATTGCCATGCACAATGTGACCTGTTCAGACACTGGTGAAAACATGTTGGACATGGTACTGACTGGAAGTGACAAGCGGCTGAACCCCCTGTCCCTGAGAGCTGGGTTCATAGCAAGTGACAATGGGTCAAATGTGGCGAAATGCATCACGAATGGTGGCTTTTTTCATGTTCCATGCATGGCCCATTGTTTAAATCTTGTGGTGCAGGAGTTTCTGCAGCACCCTGATGTAAAGGAAATGCTGACAGTTGCATACCATATCTGCTCTCACGTTTCACGATCTGCAAAGGCCCGTGACCAACTCCGGCAGTTGCAGATGCGAAACAGCCTCCCTCAGTACCGCTTGAAGTTGGAAGTTGTCACCTGGTGGAACTCCACTTTATGCATGGCAGAGAGGTTGTATGAACATTACAAAGCCATCTCAGAATATCTTGTGATGCACACTAGCCGTGACAGTTCTGGGTCCTCCATGTCTATGAAGACTGAACAGTGGTGCCGCATGGACTCTGTAAAAACAATTTTGTGGCCTTTTGAACATGCTACACAGGCAGTGAGTGGTGAGTCTGCCTCCATTAGCCAATCAATTCCACTACTGTGGGTGCTGAGGCAGACATTGGTGAATGTACAGCATGACCTTGATGTTGCTGGAGACAGTGCTAGCAGTATGTTGCTGTAATACATGCTGACGGTATTCGACCAGAATCATCACATTTTGATCATTCTGCATAGTGACAACTTTGCCATAGCAACAATGCTGGACCCACGATACAAATATGGAATTGCCGCAGTACTGGAGGGAGGGCCTGAACAGGTATCAGAACCTCCCCTTTAGCTGTCATGTTTAGTATATCTTCTAACAGTAATGTGTCTATGTCCTCCCCCTGGTCTGGAGGCCTGTAGACAACCCCAGTTCGTATGGCTGTCCCATTTCCTGTTTCCAGGGTGACCCACAGTTCTTCCAGCTCCTTATGTGTATTCTGAATTTCTGTAGCTTTGATATTTTTATTGACATAAAGGGCCACTCCACCCCCCCCCCCCATTTGCACCTCAGTCTCTTCTGAACAATACATAGCCAGGTACTGAAGTCTCCCAAGTGTGGTTACTGGTAAACCATGTTTCACTAATGGCTACTATGTTCAGTTTAGCTTCTGTCATTATTGCCTTCAGGTCTGGGATCTTGTTTCCCAGACTGTGAGCATTTGTGTACATGATTTTCCATTTTCCAGATTTCAGTGTGTTAGTTGTTGGGCAAGGTCTGGCATTTCCCCTGTGCATCATATGGGGAGCCAGACCTTTTTCCTTACCTGGTGATGCAAATGAAATACAAACATGCCAAACTCCTGCTTGACCACTAGCTGAGGGGTGTTCTTCCCATTCGACATATGGGGTGCTGCACCCCTCTCCCCATTTGCTAGTTTAAATATTCTGCAAAGACATCAAACTTCTGCCCCAATGCACTGACTCCCTCCTTAGTCAGATGCAGTCCATTAAATTAAAAGAACTTTCACTCCCAAAACTGTTGCCAGTTCCCTACAAATTTGTGTCATTTTTCCTGGCACCAGCCCTTGAGCCACACATTTAGCTCCACTATCTCCCCTTCTCTGACCTTCTGTCCATCTGTTCCCCTTTCCTAGACTGGCAGGCTCTCAGAGAAGGAGATGCCGGATGAAATGGATGATAGTTTGTCACCCAGCCTGGTCAGGTGTTCCTTGGTCTCCACAACTGACCAGCTGGTGAGATCATTAGTCCCTATGTGTATCAGGATGTCAATGTTTTCTCCTGCTTCCTGAAAAATTTTATCAATGCAGTCAGTGTCTCTCCATGCTGATGTACCTGGGAGACATCTGACCATTACCCGTGGCTAGAGATAGGTATCAACTCCCTGAATCATGGTCTCTCCTATGATCAGAAGTTTTTTGGATTTTCTTTTTGCTTTTTTTTGTTTTGGTTCCTGTTTTGGGCGAGTTTTGTTGTACTAGCTCCTGTGCTGCATTGTCCTGATCTGCAGTGTCCTCTGCCCCTTTGTTTGATTTCAGAGATGGAGGCAGATACCTGTTTGTAGTTTTTATATGGTTTATGGAGGTGGTATGTTGGAGAGCACCGAGTGATGGGGCACCCGATTTGCCCCTCCTAACCACCTGCCAATCTCCCAGACCAACTACCCTCTGTTGTTGAGGTGCTTCTGTTGGATGTTGGGAAATGGCGGGTGGTTCTTATAATATATTTCCTCTTGACTATGCAATTTGAGGTGCGCAATCTCTGCTGCATGGAGCTGAGCTGTTGGATCTACAATGGCCCAGCATGTAGGACAGTGTTCTAAATCCTGTAAAACTGTCCTTCTGAAAAGTGTTCCGCAGTACCTACAGTTAATGATATCCATTCCAGATAAGTTGCTGGGTTTATAACCTGGTCAGAGATATTAGAAGGGAGAAAATGAAAGCAAAAGTTTGATTTTGTGTTTTGTTTGTTTGTTTTTGTATAACTTGTTATAGAAAGTTAAATTAATAGTGCCCCTGTAGATTAGGTCACTGTGTGGATACCCCTCTGATCTGTCCCTTCCTGCTTTGCTACAGGAAATGTCACGACTGTGCTACCCTATAAAAGGAATGTAGTGTGGGGTGGTTGGGGATGGGGTGGATGGCCGGGCCCTTCCTCTGCTGAAAAAGAAGAACCACGGACAAAAGAAACAAGGAGGTAAGAGCAGAAACAATCAGCCAGCAACAAATGCAGTAGCCCTGAAAGCTCATTCCAATGATAGATAAAATTGTAAAACCTGTAAAGCACCACCTGTAGTAATTTCACAGAAGATATACCCTGTAAGAAGCACTTTGCTTCAGAGAAAAATAAAACAGTAACAGAAGATATACCTTGCAAAAGACAATTTGAATCAGAGTATTACAGCAGTAATCTGTAAGCACACACCTGTAGGCACACCCTGTAATAAAGCAGCAGAAGATATACCCAGCAACAACAATTTGAATCAGAGAAAAATAAAGCAACAAAATGTTAGCAACAAACAGTAACAATCCCTGTGAGTAGAAAATAAAAATAACAAAACACAGTAAATCTGCCTAGCCAAAAGAAGCCTTAATCATTTTCCTTGCTCTGGTAAGGTTCTTTGCTGTGTTCTGCCAAGCAAACTAGAAGAAAAGAGCTCAGATGAAGCTAGGTGCCTTGGCCAGCAAACCTAGTCTTCCACCTCCAAGATATCAACTAACCTGATCTTTTAACCCTTTCTTCTGTTGGAAGTTACTGACAGTTTGTCAGCTCCACTCCCCCCCCCCCCGATGCACACCCAATCCCTTGGAAGAGCTGTGGGAGGAAAGCAATTAGTTCCTTCAATGTGAGAAGGAGACTGCAACACCTCTAAGACAAACTAAAAACCTTTAAGCACAAAATAAAATAAAATAGTGACAAACAGTAATTTTGCTTAACCTATTGATAAAAAGTCACTAAAATGTAAGCACCACCTGTAATAATTTCACAAAAGATATACCCTGTAAGAAACACTTTGCTACAGAGAAAAATAAAGCAGTAACAGAAGATATACATTGCAAAAGACAATTTGAATCAGAAGATTACAGCAGTAATCTGGAAGCACACACCTGTAAGAACACCCTGTAATAATGCAACAGAAGGTATACCCAGCAACAGCAATCTGAATCAGAGAAAAATAAAGCAATAAAATGTTAGCAACAAACAGTAACAATCCCTGTGAGTACAAAATAAAAATAACAACACACAGTAAATCTGCCTAGCCAAAAGAAGCCTTAATCCTTTCCCTTGCTCTGATAAGGTTCTTTGCTCTGTCTTTTCAAGCAACCTAGAAGAAAAGAACTCAAGTGAAGCTAATTGCCTTGGCCAGCAAACCTAGTCTTCCGCCCCATAAAGAGCCGGCTCTTTAAAATGCCCACTCCAATAACAACCTAAAAATTGTCATGACATGATTGCATGGTGATGTAATGGGATCCACAGCACTCCATCTGGAGCAATGGTAGGATTTGTAAAGGGATGGACCTGTTGAATGTATTACATTTAAAACTCTTGCACTGCATATATTGCAAAAAATGTTTCCATATATGCAGTCCTCCAACCACAAGGATGTTAAAAGTAACACGTTTACCAGTCCCTATACATATGATATGATGGCTACAGTCTGGAGTGGAGTGTTGTGACTCCATCCCATTACATTATCAGCACTCAAGCATGTCATGGCCATGCTAGGCTGCTATCAGAGTGGGCAGTTTTAAGAGCCAGGGCTTTGTTTACATACAGTTTTGTAAAACCTGACAAAATGCTTTAAAATGGATTTATGGACAGTCCAAAACAAACTACATGAAAGCACAGGTAATGGCTTACACTACAGCCCTACATTTCTGGATTCTGATCCAGTCATTTCTGCAGAGGGCTATTGATGATTCACCAGTGCCACCCCATGCTAGTTGGCCACGAAGACTTACACAAAATTTCACAAATTTGCTTCATGCTCTGCTATTTGTGTCATTATCACTGCACAGCATTAATTTGGTTTTCCATCCTCCAGAGTCCAGACGCATAATTGGAGTGGCGAGTCACTCACACTTGGATTGGTGGAGTGTGTCTGTTCAGTGCTGGAGTCTGAGAGTGGGAAGACCATACTTAAGCACCATGGCTGTACTTTGAACTATGTGATGTGATGGGGTGTTGAAGCTGAAACACATTGAATCAATTTTGCATCTGGACATGGATCAGTTGCTTTGGTCACAATTTAAAACCTAGAACTATGAGTACTAGTAGTAGTAGAAATTAAAAAAAGTACGTTCTGTTAATGCCCCTGAACAAGTTTATGCCCCTGCTGCACATTACCAGGCTTTCAACACCTATCCACATTATAAAATGAATTATAAAATGGGCTAAAAAAATCCACCATCCTGATTGGCTACTACATCATCTGAGCCGTGTCCTAATCAGATGATATAGTAGCCAACCGGCACTACCCTCCAGTCCCGAGCCCCACAACACCACAAAATCAGTGAGCTGTGCCATCCAAAAACAGTAACACAAGCTGGCACAGCTCACAGCATAACATCTCTGTGACCAAGCTCCCATCTGCCCGGCCCTTCCTCCTTCACAAACCCGCCCGCCCCGCCTATACAAAGCTAAGCTATCTCATCCTGGCCAAACGCCCGCCAACACAAATTTATCAGGTATACTAATTAAATTATACCTGGATTTTTTGTTTCCATAGCTGCCATTCGTCACGTCCTCCTTTCAGCCACTTCCATTTTTTCTGGTCGTTATTCCCCATGGATTTCAGTCCTGGCTCTTCCCTCTCCCTTAACATTGCTGCTCAGTGCCAGGCATCCACAATGTTTAAATAAATAATTTAACATGTGTGGGATGAAACAGCAAACTGAAAGGCATTGGCAGCATCCCACTCGCTCTCATACTGTAGAGCTGTAATAGCACGTAGTTGAAAAGTGCTAACAACGGCAGCTGCAGTTGGACACGCTCACTTCCAGTCAAACCAGCAAGTCACCCTGAAAAGATACATCCCCAGTCACAGTGAAAATAAACAGCAGAAAATACTCAAGAGAAAAAACTCAGCTACATAACAAAGATAACAAGTGTCTGTGTGTGGGTGTGTGGCAGGGGTGGAGGGCAGCACGGCTGGACAAAAAACTGGGAGACAGAAACAGGCACTAGTAAACAAACATATACTAAAATAAATAGGAACAAATAAACATATATCACTCATTAACACTTTGTGTGTAGACTTGGAGGGGTGAGAGAGACAGATGCACAGATCACATTGTACAGTAACAGGGACTGTTTTCTTGAAAACTCCAAAAAAGGAGAAAAAAATGCCATTTTACTTTTAAAACTTTAGTAACTTCTTCAAAACCACTTTTATGTATCTTCTGCCCATTTTATAAGCGCAATGAGACACTCTGAGGTGTGGGTTATCTCCTGATAAGAGCACGCCCAGATGCATAAGGCACTCGGCGCAAGTGCCTCATGCCTAACAACGCACCTGGGTGTGCTCTTATCAGGAGATAACCCACACCTCGTCGTGTCTTATTGCTTGCATAAATAACTATACTACATCATAATCTAGTTGATATGTGTAAGATCGATGTGCATGAACAATGGTAACAGGTGTGTCTTTGAAGGACAATTTTGTTAATGTTTTTAAAGTTCAACAGCTAGTAGTTATGTAAGAACTTACCATAACAGTACATCTTCAAGAAGAGCTCTTGCAGCAGACAATAACCATAAGGACTAAGCCGCCATACACCAAGACCCCACAGAAACCTTCAAGTTAGCAGTCTTCAGT
This sequence comes from Neoceratodus forsteri, assembly GCA_016271365.2. Classification (NCBI taxonomy): domain Eukaryota; kingdom Metazoa; phylum Chordata; order Ceratodontiformes; family Ceratodontidae; genus Neoceratodus; species Neoceratodus forsteri. Next base: position 307,804,244 of record CM028134.1, on the reverse strand, counting down.
GGGATACCACCCCCTGTTGTAAGCAATGGTATAAAGGGGGTGGTCCCCCTCCCCAGCCCCACCTATGAACATCGGTTTGTTCGTGGCGGTGTTCTAGGGTCCAGTACCTAACCATACCCTTCTTGCCTCCCTATAGATGGGGTAGGAGTAAAGTCCCCAAGGAGCCAATGCGAACAGGATGATGGGAGGAAAACAGCTGAGGTGGGACTGGGGACTGTCCCCTTTATACCATTGGCTGACATCAGGGGGTGGTCCCCCACTGAAGACTGCTAGCTAGAAGGTTTCTGTGGGGTCCTGGCACCTGGCAGCTTAGTCCTTATGGTTATTGCCTGCTACAAGAGCTGTAACTCAAAGTAAAATCTTATCTTTTTGCTCAGATTAGGTTGATATGATACATAATGTAATGCATTTTGCCACCGCCACCCCCAGCACTCAGGCACGTAAGTTGACATTAATGTTTACATATTCCCAGGATGAACGCAGGGGGCACACCACTAAAGAAGTTGGTGAGGGAGGGTAGTTCATTTCTGTGTTTTGGTTTCCATGGTTTGCATTAATTAAAAACTTTAATCTAATAATGACATTGTATAAATGGCAACACCAGATGCACATCATGCACCCTCCAGTGCCTCTGGAGCATGGGTTGGTATGTGATGTGCACCAGGGTCCTGGTGTTGCCATTTCTACAATGTCATTATTAGATTGAGGTTCTAATTAATGCAAATCTCATCATTCGGGACTGGCCTATCTAAAACACAGCATTGAATGACCCCTCCCACAACAATGGACCCTAATGGTGTGCTTGCCCCAGTGCTTTTCCTGGGAACACATTTTCACGTGCTAGAGCATGGGGGAAAACTAGGTTACAGGGAATAGGAAGGATAGGAATTAACATTATTCATACATAACAAGGTCACACCATCTGAATGGCTATGTCAGTGCTTGTTAGTATGTGATCATTCAACAAAATGCTGTAGTAGTTTAGTAACGCAAATCTTTCTTACTTACATTGCACAGTGCTTCTCTGTGTAACCTTGGATGGTGGTCTCGTAAATGAGAGAACATGTCTGAGGTATTTCCACTTTTAGCTACAAATTTTTTATGGTAGTCACAGCATATTGGATAACTGTCTTCTACAATCTCCCTTGTTTCTTTGTTTTTCTTGAAACCAAAATATGTCTAGATTTCAGAGTTCACCTTTTTGGTCAGTGGAAAGAGCTTCAACTCCTCTTCCTCCTCCTCACTGCATGCCATTGCCCCACCCCCTTATCATTCTACTTTCTATTTCAACCTCACTATCTGAAGTAGTATGCTGCATTTGTTTTTGTATAGGTAGGCTGACGATGTCAGTGTGGCTCAGACAAATGACAGGTGGCAAGTTAAAGGCAAGAGCAGGTAATTGTAATACTAGTACCTATTGAATTGAATATGTGCACAACTCAAAACACTTACGAGGTCAGGATGCACGATCACCTTCACCTGGCCTTAGTCAGTCTGACAGCAAGCCAACTAACAGTTACTATAACTTTTATGATTTCTCTTGACCACCACCACCAATTAATAAGACCAGCAAACCTGCCCTGCTGTGCTCACTATAGGTGGCATTTAAATTTCAGTCAACTCAGTAATATACAATCAATGCATTTACAGACTAACCTAGAAAAATCTCTAATAACAATAATCCTGCGCTACTCATACAACTATGTTGTGTGTGTCTGTCACAAACAATAGTAACAAACACTGCAGTGTTGAGTCAATTCAAGTCCACATCACTTATCTGACTCAGTCCATTTGTTTTGGTAGGTGATTTTGATGCTAGAAGGTTGGAAGTGGAAAAAGTCTTTGCAGGGTACGACTGAGGATATATCTTCAAGACACAGACAGGAATGCACACACAAACTGTTCAGTTTGTCTCACTGCAAACAAAAATTGTGTTTTAGAATACTATGGAGTCCCTCCACCAGAGTAGACCATGAAAATGTTTAAACTGGCAAATTACAATTTAACATTTCTAAAATGTTGATGACTTGCCATTCACTGTACTAAACTACAACAATAAATAAATTTGACAGTACATTATGAAAAATGTGTATTTTTTTTTAAGGAGTGGGGGTATTCTTTACAGGCCATAACTTCACTGCCCTGATATGATGCAGCTTAAACACCAGAACCAGTGCTGCTGGTATAAGAGTGTGTGTGTGTGTGTGGGGGGGGGAGGTTATTTCATAAACAGCTGCACTGCCTGCGACTGAATGTACTGCAGCTACCAGAGTGCCAGTACAAGAGCAGTCAGGTGTGAGAGCTTCTTCAGTTAACAGATGCCAGGGTTCATGTGGTGGGAGTGAGACACTGAACCACACCACTAGGTAGAAAAAGTAAGGGTCAAATGAAAAAAACAATGGGTCATATTGTTCATCCGAGCCCAGATTCATGAAACAGCTGTTTAAAACCTCTAGAACAGTAAGCAGGTTGTCCCCAAGGTACAAGAAAATGTGGGTCAAAATGAAAACTCTACAAATTTTCCCAGTCACCCACCGAAAAATGAACCCATCACTGGATACAACTTCATGACTTCACTTCACTATAGATGCTGGTATTACAGCAGGCAGGAGTGTCTCAAGTCAACAGCCACTCTGTGGCTTATCAGCTTCCTGAGTTCACTGGCAATGCTGGTATCAATCAATCAATCAAAATCTTTATTTACCAAGCGAACATCATTGAGCAATGCTCATTTTCAAGATGGACCTGGGCAGAACGTATAGACATAAATTACATAGGATAAAAGCAATGAGTAATATAGCATAGGAATTCAGAGACTAAATGATATAATCAGCAGGAGTAGACAAGATATAACTAGCAGGTGTGAGTTTTGAATTAACAGCCTATATTACAGAGTACAAAAACATCAAGAAATTTCCTATATAATTTTCTTACCACCACACTTGACTTGAGACTGTCACCATGGCAACGTATGCATAACAGTATCGCACTTACACACTAACTCCATTTCATCATGACCATGACTTGAGCTCACAAACTGCTATGGAATGACTTTTTTTATTACAAATACAAAGTCAGCAACATTTTAAAACTTTGTAGAACAGAAACATGCAATATTTTTTTTTATTAAACCCTAATAATATCAATATCAATAATGAATGAATAGAGGGGTGGAGTTCCGTTAATGTTCTACTTAAAGAATACCTAAACCCCTATTTTAAGCTGTCTGAAACTGCAAAATCGGTCTCCATAAGCCTGTTAAGGATACCTCTCTGTGTTAAATAGTTCTAATGCTTCCCTCTAAATACACAGTTTAACATGTTTTCATATCTTTTGACTGTTGTAAACACCCCCCCCCATTCCGTGGAAGTCATTGCCTACTCCAAGAATTACTCCTAAAATGGTTGTGCCAGGCCCGTCATACAAAATGATGTCACTGAAGTGAGAACACTGGTGGTAAACATGTAATGAATTCCTACGAGGACAGTTTAAAAATCTTTGTATTTCAGCTTTGTAATGCCGCTCGGCATACTAATTGGAAATACATGTAACAAGTTAATACAGGTATTTGGCATCAATTAGTATGCTGCGGTAATACAAAGCTGAAATACAAAGATTTTTACAGAGTCCCTCCCCACAGGAATTCAGTAAATGCTCACCGGTGGTCTCACTTCAGTGATGACCTTCTGTATGACATCCTGGCCATTTTAGGAGCTATTCTTGGCACCAGCTTCTGCATGGGGGGGGGGGTATTTCCAACATTTAAAAGCTATGAAAACATTTTAAACTGCATATTTAGAGATGAGTAAAAGAACTGTTTAACAGAGTGGGATCTTCTTAACAGATCTATGGAGTCCAGTTTTGCGATTTTGAGGAAGCTTAAAATAAGGGTTTAGGTATCCTTTAATCAACTCCTGAGGCAATGTGGCACTCAGCTGTGTCTTGAGTAACTGTGCTGCATTACCCCACCCCCCAGGGGGTGATGTACTAGTCTAGAACATTAATGTACCTTACCATACCACACCACCACACATTCATTATTGATTAAAACATTAGGATGAATAGGTACAAAACTGACAAACAGTTCCCCTCATTTCTCCATGACCCCCCCCAACTGATGAGGATTGAGTCTGTGACATAATCTGCTGATTATTCATCATCATCATTATTCTTATATCATCTTAGAGTCACACATTGCAAAAAAGTACACAACATAACACACCTATCTTTGGTATCAATAATGTAATGAGGACCGAGAAGCAGCTCATCGATGCAGATTGGTTATTGGTGGGTGGCTGGCTGCAAAGTGAAGCAGGGGCCTAACCATGAACACAGGCCAACACAATACCTATGAAAAAAATTAATATTACTTTTATTAAAGTGCAACATCAACTTGGTTCAATTACATGCAGCTTTTCTCTTCAGGACAAATAAATAAAAAAACACATAAACTGGTTGGTTTCAGTTAACAATCATTGCCTGAGTGTCAGGTTGTCATGGTTAACTAGTTGCGCTTGCAATGAGTATTTGAAAGTCTGCATATCTTCGATTAGTAGTCTATGTGCAAAGTGAAGCAGATGCCTCACCTCAAATCCAGGCCAACACAATACCTATGAAAAAAATTAATATTACTTCTATTAAAGTGCAACATTAATTTGGTTCCATTACATGTAACTTTTCTCTTCGGGACAAATAAATAAAAAATACATAAACTGGTTGGTTTCAGTTAACAGTCATTACCTGAGTGCACTGTCAAGTCGTCATGGTAAACTAGTTGCTCTTGTGAATCGTGATGCATATTTGAAAGTTTGCGTATCTTCGATTAGCACAGTCTATGAGAAAAAAAGTACAATAAATCTGGAGTCAGGACTAGAAGGAACTTTGCAAAAAAAGGTACAAAGAAAAATTATCTAGCATTAAAACACATATAAATTCAGAATTATTCACATTCAGAAACCATACCAGCCAGCAGCATCAAGTGCTGTGCGACGCAGACAAGCAGCGACATTACATATCACACAAATCCACATCTGTGCACCACTTAGACTCCTACCCCACCCCCACCCAAAGAAATACAATTCATCACCTCCAACACTGTAGTGTATACTGTATAACAGCAACAGAAGAACACTATTAAAAGCAAAGTAACATCTATTTCGAAATGCTGTTACTTACCAGAGGAGTGAAATTTAATTAAGCAATAAGCAGGGGTGTAACATGTGAAATGCACAAGAAGGCACAGCCAAGTGCCATATTGCCCCTATAGTGTTATTAATCGACTGCTATTCTAACTCCAGTCCTGGATTCCTGGGAGTGTATTCTTGCTTGCTACTATAAAAAAAAATTATACCAAAGGAAAAGTGTCAGAAGAACAGAAGTGTACTTTTGGAAAGTCTTCCTCATTAATGAGAAAGTGAGATTAATATAATACTTCTTGTGGAAACAGTTTCAGAATGCTGGTTCAGAGGAAACAGAGTGCATGCATCATTGCCTGCATTCAACAGTCAGCACAGCAGTGCTATTGGATGGTCATGGAATGCTGGCAGGAAGAATTAAAAATTCAAAATGTGAGGCGACACTGACATGGTTAATGATCAGGCTGTAGTGTACATACATACATCATATGACACAGGGTGGTAATAATTAAGCAATAAGGCATTGACCTGGGGTTATGTTAATGATCTGTTAATCACACTTTAATATTGCACGCACAAGGTGTAGCAGAGTGACGCAACATGAATGAATGAATGAATGAATGAATGAATGAATGAATGAATAAAAGTTTATTTTATATAGGTAATAAATTGTTAGGGTAAAACTCTATTTACAACAATATCCTGTACAAAACATGTTAAAACAGGAAAAACATACAAACATAAAACATAAAATCAGCTACAGCAATAAATACTTGACTATCAAAAACAGGTACAGTGTGATGCGGATACTGTTTCAGACCTTTTTGAAAAGCACTGTGAGTTGAAATGCTCTTTAATTCATTCGGCAATTTATTCCAAGTTCTGGAAATAGAGGACTGTAACACAGCATGCACTCAGAGGGTGAATAACTGACCATTAATATAACCCCTGGAACTCGGAAGGGACAGAGTACCTTATTGCTATAATAAAAGGGTTTTTTTTTGTTTAAATAGTGTTACACCTTGTTCAATTTGATTAGGCTCTACATGTATGTAATAATAACAGCTTAACATAATAAGTCTGATGGAATGCTACAGCTTACAGCCAATCAGAAATATCTATTTCTTAGACCCTTTTTATAATACACACAGACATAAAATAGATATGCAAATATAATTCAAAAATTACATGCTGTGCAAGCATTTTGAACAAATGCAGAAGATATTATACTAGTGTTTTCAACCCTGCCACATCGGAGTTCTGATTTTTACTACTACCAGCAGATACTTAGCACCAGTCAGTGCCAGTGTCTGTGCCACTACCTCTAAGTTTGAGCAGACTCACTGAGGACTTTAAAATTTGATTTGGAAACATATTGCCCTTCAGGCATTCACACACACACTAACAATCAATCATCAATGCAGAAAAGAAATGTCAACAACTGTAATACTAAGACAATTAGCATAACAGATTATGGATCTAATCTTTAGATGTTGAATCCTAGCGGGGTTGAATGGAAGAGTGTATTGGCTTAATGTTGAACTTGAGCTTCTTGAATCCTCTTACGTACGGTCCATCTGAAGAACATGCAGAGCCAGACCACTACACAGCCATGGAGTTAGATCTGTTTAAATACATCCACAGATTCAGACCATCACAGTTAAATAGTAGACCCACATGATGATGACAGACAAGTTGAGACAAATGGCAGCAATACAAATGCAACAACTTGCAAATTTGTAGTTTGCTGCAGCCTGTACTGTCCTCTACTCCTCTGTCCACTCCATCCTGACCTCACCTGATTACCCATAGCCTGCACTAGTACAGCCTTAGTTCTGTACAATCCCACATTCTACCAGGTCCCCCCTCCCCCACATCATTAGCAGTGTACTACCTAAACAGTCAAGACTCCAGTCCTCCCTCTCACTCCCATTTACCCACCCCCATCAGCAGCAGTGCACACCCTAGAACAGTGTCAAACTCCACTACCTCCCCCAACACTTTCCACTCACACATTCTACCCAGATCCATCACCACTGGCCCCTCCTCCACAGTCCCCACAACAGCTGAGCATGACAGCAGCACTGCACCCCCTAAAACAGTCAAACTATGGTGTGCTACACCCTCCCCCTCCCCACTCCCACATTTTATCTGACCCCCCAAAATCATCAGCAGTACACCCCCTAAAACGTTGTGAGACTACAGCCCATCCATGGCCACTCATACATTCTACCCACTCCCCCATCAGCAGGTGCAGCAGTATTACTAGTGCATAAGTGCACCCCCTGAAACAGTGTCAAACTCCAGCGCCTCCCCCTCTCCACTCCCATGATTCGACCCGGTTCTACCCCATCCCACATCAACAGCAGTGCACCCCTAAAACAGTGTTAGAGTGGACTCCTCCAGTCTCTCCCCCTCCACAACTCCAATACATTATATGCAGTTCCCCAGTCCCTCCCCAATCCTACCCCACATCACATCAGCAGCAGTGCACACCCTAAGATAGTCAGTCTCCAGTCCAGTCCCGAGTCCTTCCCCCTCAACTCCCATTCTGTTATACCCAGTCTCCTACCCCCCACATCAGCAGCAGTGCAAGAAGTGCAGTGCACCCCCTAAAACAATCAGACACTCCTCCAGTCCAGTCCCCCCTCCTCCCTCCACTCGAGTCACATGATTCACTTCACACACGACACATCACACTCAGTCTCCCATGATTCTACCCGCCCACTACCCAGCCATCAGCAGCAGTAGTAGATAGTGAGTGAGTGTACTGAAGTACCCCACTAAAACACGGTCAGACTCCCATCCCTCCCATCTCACATTCTGTTAATTACCATCACGAAGGACTTGGACAGGCATGGCTTGGAGTTGCCAACAATGGGCAATGGCATTTGGGAATGGCTAGCTCAGCTACCCATACCACAAGCCCCCCCCCCAGACTGCCCCAGAGGTCAAGGCATCATGATTCCCGATCAGTTCGTAAGATCATGCAATTGTTGCAAAATTAAAAAAAATGATTTTAGGTAAAAAGTCTAAATGCAGCAGCAGAACACAGTAGTGTTCATTACTTACACAGGCTGGCAGAAGCAATCCATCCATGCACTCATCATCACAGGCAGCTGACTCCAAGCCATCACCCACACTCAAGTGCTCAAGTTCCCAACTCGCAGACTCAAGTCACCATGAGGCAAGGCCTTAGTCCGAGCTGCCCATCACCCCCACTCCCACATACTCAGCTTTACCCAAGTGTTGCTTACCTCAACCTCAAAGTTCCAAAATTAAGTATAACTCCAGTCACTCGAGTTGCTAGTCACAGACTCAGTCACCACTCACCACGAGGGGGCAAGGCCTTATGCCACCCAAATCAATCTCCATCCACACAAGGAGCCCACATCATCCACATGACTTGAGTGAAATGCGCTCTGTTCTCTTTTCCCCCCAGCATTGACCGTCGTCATCGAGTAATCCAACAATTAAGTGCCCCAGCAGCTCCAAGCCATGCCATGATGGAAAGAAACCCACCACCACAACTCAATCTTACCATACCAGATAGCCATGGGTGGCAGAAAGTTTCAGTTTTCCCCAATTCCCCCAAGTTACAGTTTCTGATGGCAACTGCTGGAGTGGGGCTGACAATAATGCTCTGGAATGGGCCTTTGGGGTGTTTTCTCCCTTTCTGTCTCCCCAATAGTCCCTTCTGATCCCGTCCAGTCTTGTCTCTCCACCTAGGAAAATCCTCCCCGGGCCAGAACAATGAAACATTCAATACAAAATTCAGTCAGGCAGGAGAAAGAGAAAACTAACCTCAGGGTCAAAGCACGGCATCATTCGAGATCGAGAATTGACTCAGACTACAGCTGCAGATAGAGTTAAAGACACTGAAGAGGAGGCAACATTTACAAACAGAATAATCCCTTTCCAACTTTGTAATGAATTTCTTTATTCTCGGTGATGGTGGGTGGTGGTAAATGAATTAACTTAGACCTGAACAACAAACATTCTTCAAACACTCACCCCACCACCACCACCAACACTGAAAGCACTTACTTTGAATTTTGATATAATACAATCCTAGATTCCTAGCTTAGGAGAAAAAAATTAGTAGTCAGATGTTTTACACTTCTGTCTCTTTCATTCACCTCAGAAAGGTTTGCTTGGTGACAGGGTCATCAGCTCGGGTCGGGTCACTGATGATTTGAATCAGCTTCAGGGTCATGACGACAGCTAATGCAACGGACTGATGAGTAGAGGATCAGACTTTTTTTTTCATAAACTGGGACATTTTACTGAACGCGTGTTCCTCTGATCGAAGCGGGTCTCTCACATTCACACTCGTGGAAGTCTGGGCAGCAAGAGAACAATCCTGCCCACGGTCTCTTAATATAAGCCACACACAAACACTCATGATTGGACAACATTTCTACTCTGATTGGACAGAATGGGTGACAGTCACAGAATTTGAGCCCAGTGAGCTGTTGTGTCAGGACTGGTCTGTCAGAAAGGCTCAAAATGAGAGTGTAGTCCAGGAAATTAAGTTTTAGGCTTTTCTAACCATGGTATACCATTGTTTATAGTTACCACAGTTACAGAAAAATGTGGTGGTAACAACACCGTTCTACTTGTGCACTGTGGTATACCTGCATACTGGTTTACCGTGACATCCCTAGGCACCATACAGCTATGTTATGCTGCATGGCACATGAGGTGAACACTCTGCATGCTTTACCAGGGGGGAGAATCATAGTGCCACCGCTCATGTCATAGCACCAGAATCTCACCTTCAGGAGGCCTATCATCCTCTCCACAATGGACTGCATCTTTCTGTGTGCCTCACTGTAACCCTCCTGTGTCTCACCATGTGCCACTAAGTGTGGGGTCATCAGGTGTGGTCATAAAGGATATCCTGTGCCACCAGTGTAGGGGTGAACAACAGTGTTAATACCATGTTGCAGCATGACATCCACCATTATGTCTACAGTCAAGGCCTTGAGTTTTCCATGGTTCCGCTGGCATGGCTAACCATGGAATTAACTTTGGAATTCATGGTTGACAAAGAATGTTACAGATGACTGTGAAACTCATGTGGGTCTTCCAAATGGGGTAGAAGAATGTCATGGATAGCAGGCTTCCAACCCTACTGTGACTAGAAATGAATGCTCAGGGACAGGGTTAAAATAGGGGGAAACAGAGCTAAGTAGGCTCAAACAAAAAAAAAACATTACCTTGAATAGTAAACGGTTAAAACCTTTCACGGTACTGGTGCAGTGGTGTGCTGCAATGATCTTCCCTCTGTAGCTGCAGTGATAATATTAAACCTTGCTTTCATCTCTGTACACAGGCTGCCAGTAGCTAGCCAAGTCTGTCTCTGATACCCCTGCCAATCCTGATATTTCACCCTCTCCTAACAAATTTCACACTAGAGTGCCCAATCCCCAGTGTGACCCTTGGTCCCCCTGTCTTTTTATTTTCAAATATATGCCTGAAAAGCAAGAAACCATCTACTGATGTCTTTTGTGACCTTCCCTGACCAACCCAATTTGCAGCTGCTCCACATCTTTTGATCAGGTTTTGGAAAACAGCACCAACCAGGTTCATGAGTGGGGTCATAAAAAGACTATGTTGAACAGCTGGAGTCAGAATGTTAAAAAAACACCAAAGTTATGAAGATATGTTGACATTTTTTAACCTTCACTCATAACTTTAGTCATTATCAGCATTTTGGCCACAAATTTTCAACATACAGTAGTCATTTTTGCACACCACCTCATGAACGTGAAAAGTGTTGGTTTTCAAATCCTGCCATAAATACGCTTTCACACTTGTGGAGAGAAATGGCATTTTATCAATATTTTATAAAAGACACCTGTCAGCTGGCCTAGTGGTGCTGAGGGTTGAGGAGCTGAATGCCACACCTTGTGTCACACAGGCAACCTGGGTTCGGGAATGAGCCAGGGCCGCTGGGGGTTGGCAGAGGAGGTAAGGGGTCGAGCATCTGGAGGACAGCTCTCCCTTCCCTGGGTATGGTTCCAGTGATGCGCCGCTCTATAGCGGCACCTGGCGGCAGCCGGGTGCAGCACAGACCTTGCAGTGCTACGCACAGTGGGGGAGGAGCTTGGCCGATGGTGGCACGTAGTGCCCAGCTGCCATTGCATGTCAAAGCTCCTCAGGGACCAAATAAGCACAGAAAACAACTCTAGATACTCTGGTGAGATGACAGAGACCCCAGTGGCACGCCTACATCCCAACATCAGCCCAATGCAGCCAGGACTCCCCACGACCGACCCAGTGACAAGGTAGGTCCCTCTAATTCCAGAAAAGTACCTCCAAGGGAGGGTAGGCCCTCTCCTGGAGGGTGATCTGGGGGGCTGGACCTGCCAAGTCGCTTGGGGGGGGGAGAGCTGGGGGGGAAGTAGGGGTTCAGGCAGGGAGTGAGAGGCACAGCAGAGAGGGTATTCCTGAAGAATGCCCAGGCTCCAGAGAGAGAAAAAGAGTTAAAAAAAGACACCTGTCATGTTCAGAAGGGAGGATAATAAAAAGACTATGTTGAAATGTGGGTCAAAATCTTAATTTTTCAATGTTCACTTATAACTTTACATACAGTAAATACATACATACATTTGATATAAGGTGTCATTTTTCAAATCCTGCCTAAAATGTGTTTTCACTCTTGTGGTGTGCAATGCCATCTCAGTAAGTATTTTATAAATGACACCTGTCATGTTCTAAAGGGGGGTCATAAAAAGGCTATGTTGAAAATGTGGGGTCAAAATGTCAAAAAAGTTATGAAGCAATGTTGTGTGCATGGCCAGCCATTAGACTGTGGGTAGCATGTTGTGTTCCTGTACCGGCGACTTGAGTTCAGGGATGAGCTCAGGGAGCCAGCTGGGCAGCACAAGAATAGGGGCCAGCTCTGTCAAGTGCTAGGCATCCTGTCAAAATAGTGAGTCAAATATAGTGACTCAAAAACAGTGAGGCAAATACAGTGCCTGTCATCTGAGTTATGTGGAATTTACAGCGCATGTTAAGTTTGCGCTGTTGGGGGTACTGCTCTTGTGTTCTACTTTTTGAGACTTGGAGATGGTTATTTTAAGTTAAGGGGGTTCCGGGGGCAAAGCTCCCCGCTAGTGACTTCTAACAAGGGATTTGCTGTCATTGTTCAGCACTGTGTTGCAATGAGCTATTATAATTCTCACTGTTTTTGAGTTGCTAATTATTGCCCAATGCAGTTTTGCAGGTACGGTTTTGACATGGAATCCACATGCCACAACTCTGAGCCTGGAAATGTGTTGTGCAGTGTTCTGTCACACAGATGATGCCTTGTGACAGGCTGGGGAGCCTTCCCTTGCAAGGGATTGATGTGTGCATAATGGCCTGATGGAGCCATGTAATGTGTTAAGAGAAGTGGGTTCATGAGACTTAGGTGTTGTCACCACAACTATGGCTGCCTAGCTTTCTGGCTCTTTGCTTTCTGTAAAAACAATCCCTGTGAAAAAGGTAAATTTTTCAGAAATGACATTGAAGTTGACATGAAGAAGGAAATTATAACTCCAGGGATCATAACTCGAGGAAAAATATACTTGAATGTTGAGAATGGGTGGCGATTCCCACAGGAGGCTTCTAACTCAGAGCTCTCCCAAGCCTCAAAGAGCATGCTACAACTTCACCAAAAAACAAAAAGCTCAAACTGGAAACTATCTTTCAGGAACATGTAGCATTTTGTGCAGACGTCAGACCACACTGACCTCTGAAAATACGTAGCTAGGGCCACAGGGCAGATGATACAGAACACCAGTTAACCATGAAGGAGAACCCTGTGGACAACATGGAGGTGGCCCAGCAAGAAATAAGAGACACTTAGGCACAAATCATATCCAGGCAAGAAGGTTCTGAAAATTGAGCCCACCACAAAAACATTGAAGTATATTGCACACCGGAAGAATGATAAGATGTAAAGGACTTTATGGCAGTGTTTTTCCAGTTGGCTCTGGATCCGTGATCAGACCTCCCACTTGAGTCTGAGAGGGTACATACAGCACTGGCCCTAAACCCTCCTCTCCAAAAGCTCACCCATGCTCTATTATGGTATGATGATTGCTACATAAAGGAACAGGTTCTGCAAATGGCATGGCACAAGAAACAAGTATTTTATGGACAAACAAGAATTTATGTTGACCATAACTATGTGCCATATTCGATGCACTGCCAAAGAGTGTACCTTACACTGTTTCCAACTCTGAAGCAAAATGGACTGAGATTCTCCACACTGTATCCAGACAGAATCATAATCTTCTTCCCAGAAGGTCGAAAGGAATTTCAAATGGCACAGGAAACAAGGGATGAACTAGGGAAAGCAGGCATAAAGATCCCTGAGTGACCTTCTCCCTTGACAAACCTGAACTTGCAACCACCAAATGGCAAACGGCTGAGCAATCGAAGAAGAGGCAGGACCAGATCAACAAAGACAAACAGGATATTATGGTGCAGTTAACAGCATTCTGCAGACTGGAGTCAGAATCCACCTGACAGTGACAGAGAGACCATCCTTTTCTGACCAGGTTTGAAGGGTGTGAACTGAAGCTGAGAACACAAGGCTTTTAGGAACAGCGGCTGGTGACTGACTGGAGGAATGGAGGCAGAGGCCTTGATTTCCCTTAGGGTGCGTATCATCTTGCAGTGGATAGATGGAAAGAGATCTTAGTTCACATACAGATTTGATGATCCAGAAGAGCCAAGTGATTGGATTACCCACCTCTCGAAGGCGTTACCACTCTTATGTTGTCACATCTGATTTAATTGGGGGAATAATCTGACCCTGCCTCTAGACTTCATGACCAGTCCCTTTAACGTCGTATTGTTCGCTCTTACATGTAAATAATTAATGTATACAGTGAATTTTACAGAGGGCCTGTCTTCTCAGTCTCACCCCCCCAACACTTAATTGGTGCGTTGCACACACGAATGCTCCCTGACTTGTCGTGATGGTGTATGAGGGGAGCGATACTGGACATGCTCTCTTCCAAACACAGATAATCAGCACTAAAGGGTCCCTTAGGAATCATTGTCCTGGGATACAAATTGGCAGACACAGTTGCTGTGACAACTTGGAGCTATTTTTAATTGTGGTTATAGGCCCCAAATGCTGTCTGGACAGGTGTATACCCCTGCTTTGAGCTCAGGGGACATTGCCGCTCTTTGGCAGATTTCTTTTTTTCACCCCTCGTGCCCCATGACCCACCACTCCTTCAGGCTGCCAAGGTCCTTCATCCACTCCACCTGTCCCATTCTGAGCCCTCCATCTGTACATCGCAGCCAGCCCTGAGGTAACCCGGACGTAACCCTCACCGGGCGGGTCCCCCTTCTCCAAGGGGAATGGCACCAGGGGGGCAACCAGCACATATACTTGGCCCCAGGGTGCTGCTGCAGTGAAGGGGCTCTTTCAGGGCATCAGTGGTAACGGAGGACCGGCAGCCGTCATCTGGTTGGTCGAGAGGTGGATTTTCGCTTTTCTATGATGTTCCCACTTGCATCTTCTGCAGTGCTCCTGGTCTCCACTAGAGGCCGCTGCAGAGTGACGCCAACCTGCTACTCACCCCAGGAGAGGAGAACAGTCCCTACAGATGCTCAATCCTCTCCTTCCCCTACCAGCCCCCAGCATCCCGAGTCTGCTCCCAAATCCAGGTGGCCAGCGTAGTGCGAGGTGTGGCGTCCAGCGCCTCAACCCTCAGCGCCACCGGTCCGGCCTATGGCAGATTTTAATTGAAAGTTCAGCACCAAGTTCTAATGTGCAAATGTTTGGAAATGTGGCTAATAAGAAGAGAGGCTGCCTTTTAAGATGGACTGCAGTTCTGATTGCAGCATTTTCCCATCTGCAGACCTGTTAACAAGACACCATTAGCAAATAGCCAGAATTGGCCCAGAGACACCTTCCTGTAATATTGCACTCCCTTCACAGCAGTGTACTCAAAGAGGATGTAGTCTGGAGCAGTCTGCATTACAAGCTTCTTGATCCACAGGCGATAAAACAGTTTCAGGATCCCAAATTCTTTGGTTCTCCTTGGGAGCCTAGCTAGGAAACGATGTAGTTTTATAGGTAGCTGGTTTAAATGATGTGTCTGAAGTTGTATGGGGCCCCTGTCTGTGTCCCCTGGTGAATTTCTTCTCTGGGCTGCATAATAAGCATGACTGAGACTGAACTCCTTTTTTTAAAAAAAAGGGGAGCTTTCCTCTTTTAGTTGGGCCCCTTCTCCTGTGGGGGGAGCCAGATATTTATTACAGCCATCCTAGAATAGATAATTTAGAGTATACTCATGTAGACTGACAATTCAGCGTGCTACCCATTTATAGATTATTTTCATTTTGCCCAGATGACAATATTAGTCTCCATAAAGTGAACATGGTCTAGTACTGATGCTGGAGTGTCCCTGAGAATGGTTGAAATACTGGATCTGGTTAGAGATTTAGCTTATTCCCTCTTAAACAGCAGGGGGTGCTCCTTATCACAACTAACAGGGTTAGGATGATTATGAATTGTATACAGTAATTCAAATGTTATAATGCATGTTTCTGATCCCACCTTGCTACTATTGTTTGGACATGCACAAATGCTGGTATCTTCCAGCCAATGGTCACCAAACCAAATCCCATTACATAGGGTAGTTAAGCTGTACTGATTACCAGTATATTATTTGGACAAGTTCTGATCAGTACAGTATGCCCTTCTGTTTAATAGACCCCTGTTCACAGAAACTTATGCTCCTATAGCAGTCGACTGTGAGGCTTTAACTAAAGGATGGGGACTTGTTACTGGTTGTAACTCGAGGTGCTTAGAGGCATCAGAGGTCTGGTATCCCTGATGGCTCCCCTGGTAGAGTAATCTCTTTGTGCTGATAGACAGGCACAACTGAGATGGAACCCCTTCGAGTGTAAAGGATTTTTCCCCTTTAACTGAGAATTCATCCTGGGGAGACACCAGCTACTTACAACAGCTACTTGGGCTAGTTTAAGTTAGAGATTTACGTTTTATCCTTCTAACAGCAGAGGGTATCTCTCATTGTAACAAACAGGACATATGAGCTTTACAAAAGGTCTAAATTGAATGTTATTTAGCTCCTTTTGATTCTCCCTGGATATCAACGTTCGGGCAAACAAGAAAGATGGGACTCCTCAGCCATTAGTCTCCAAACAGACCCCTTTTAGATGGTCCTTCTGAGAAGCTCCAATGAGCATGAAATTTTCAATGCAGGACTTTCTCTACGGGATATGGCCCCCCCTCTATAGCAACCCCCATATGAAAAATCTGGGGCTACAGTAAATTTCTCCCACAGTTAGATGGAAACATCATGCGCCCACCAATGGTAATTGTCCAGGGCCGTGAGTGGTATAATACTATAAAGGGAAACAGTACACCTCAGCATCATGGATTTTAACCCTTCTTATCTAGCACCAAGGGAAGCATTCTAAGGCAAGTAGTAAGGCTTTAAAGAATGGCAAATTGTATAATTTGAGGGTTATCAAAGATTCCTAGAGATATAACTAGAAATAATGGTAAAGACAAGTACAAAAGTAGAGACACTTCAACCAAGGACCCCCAAGCAAACCCTCATTAGGTAAGGTAACCATGCCAACTTTATAAGGTGGTATTCTTTCGCTACATAACTTGTTTTGTATAACAGGGCATGGGTGTAGCCAGGCATACTCCAAGTACTCCATGGTGTGCAATTTTATTTAAGGGGGGTAGCAAATAGGCTCTGAACTGCTTCCTTTTTCCATGAAAACTAACAAAAAAATGCTGAGCCTTTCTGTAATTTTATTCCTAGGAATCGAAACGAGAAGGACTGGTCACTAATACTGTCTTTGCATCCCAAGGACAATACAACTTTACAGGCTCTGGGCTGGTATGTGGATGTCTTAGGGAACAATGCATGGCATTTGTATTTACCCATGCATGGCAGCAACCGTTGTCATGAGATACAAAAGTTGTATTTATTGTGCCAAATGAGGCAACAAACACGGTCCTGGTGTACATTTGTATATTGTCTGGCTACACCCCCCTGTGGGGGTAGCATACCCTAACGGGGGGAGGGGTAGCAGTGAGTCCACTTGGTGTGCAGATCTGAAATCCCTGGCTACACCCCTGTAACAGGGCACCCTGCCTAATAAATCACCATATACAGAATCTGGAACAAAGACACCACCTCTCCTATTGCCAGAAGAATCCCTAAGGCATCACCAGAATTATGAGTCACACAAGATTGAAGAGGAGCACGGAACCCCAGTTCTCCATGGATTTCCCAGTTTTTTCTTTTTTACAACAGAATGTGTCCAGCATTGCAAATGTAAGGCACAAGGGGTTCAGCAAACTATATAATTTTATTCTATCTCAGGATCCTTTATTTTTACCCTGACAATACTGGTATGGTATGCATAAAGGATGGGATCTTTCTGAAATGGGTACCCCAAATAGATCTTAATAAAGTAGAGCATATATGCTGCTTATGGTAGTCATTCTTTCTGAGCAGGACCTATTTTACATAGCATGTTTCCCTGTTTGGTCAGCCTCCTTAGACAGAACTTTGTGCTCTTCATCCACCCTTATAGCAGCTTAGGACCCAGAATATTCTTTTTTGGTTGATCTGCATTTTTATAAGGAGCAGGATGGAACTCCATTCTTAGCTGCGATGATGCTTACTATCCCAGCACCCGTGATTTTACTTTCTGTAGTTTTCAGCTGATTTATCCCTTTTTTATGGGCAGACACAACCCCTCAGAGGCCCAGGTAGCAGTGCATCCTGGATTTTCCTCCGTCCAGTGGGAGAAAGCAGTTCATTACCAACTCTCCCTAAAGGAAATAGGAAGGATATTAGTTCTCTTCCCTACCTTTGGAAGTCACTCTTTGTTTTCTTTATAGACTGGCAAATGAGGGCTTTTTAAGATGTAAATCTCTAATGGCTCTATGTAACAGTTATTTTCTAACTAACTACTATAGTCCAGACTTGTATGATATTTCTTACCCCCCACGTTAGTTATGCTTACTCTAAGCTAGCCCATTTGGCTTCTGAAATATTGTTAGGGGAGAGTCAGCTACTTGGTTTTATGGTTCATCTGTTTACTGTATTTGCTTTTTCTCAATATAAAACAGCAGAATGGTACTCAGGCAAGTTAAATGATTTTTTAACATCATGGAATGGTATAGACATGAACAGATAGTATTCATCGGGTTGTGTACGGAGTTTAGAGATGTCCTGGAAAGCAATCCAGCTACATTGGACCCTACGGGGTGGGCGCAACACAGGACTCCCCTTTAACACATTCTTTCATGAAGTAGAATCCAGACCAGTAACAAGAATCCAGAGCTAACTGCCTATTTTTAAACAAGCATAATGGCTGTTTCATTGGTATCAGTGATATAATATAAATGGACTCAACAGTCTGGTTAAGAGGTCCAGGTAGTTCCAACACCTAAAATGGCAGAGAATGGATTTGGAGTACCTGCAGGAGACTCATTTAATTATGGGGGAACATCAAGAATTAACTAATGGAGGTTGCTATAAAGTGTATGCCTCATCCTATTAAAAGGGGAAAAGAAGGGAAGCAGCTATATTGATCCTTCCACTACCCCCTTTTTACTTCAAAATGAATATGTTGATCCTAAGGACAGTTATATGATTCTGACAGGACATCTCTTTGGTAAAGAAGTTATGCTGGCCAGTGTATATTTCCCTCCATGGGCCCACTCCTCTGTGTTCAAAGTGTTCTTTAACAAATTGCTGGACCGGCTGCAGTGTAAACTTATTATGGGGGGTGGTGGTTGTTTTTAATGTTATCCTATCTCCTAGTCTGGGTACTACCAATCCCAGGAAACATAGACTCTCAGTGTCTCAGAAACATCTACATGCACAACTGTCCAACATGGGGATGGCAGATGTCTGGAGGCATTTTTTTCCCACAACCAGGGTGTATACCTGTTACTTACCATGGCATCATACATATTCCTATATACAGTAGATTATTTTTTATGACTACTGAACACTTTGATGTTCTACAAGATATCACATTAGGGCTTCAGTCCTTTAAGACCATGCACCCTTGATACTTAAAATTGATTTAGGTAAAAAACACAAATCTGGTTGCTGTAGATTAAATAAATCATTATTAAGGGATGAGGAGTTTAAAGAACCCATTACTGACAAACTTCAAAGAACAGTAGAGGAGAATTCATCCCTGGACGTTGTGCCCCCTATTTTGTGGGACACACTGAACCTTATTATACAGGGGGAAATAACAGTGTATGCTTTACACAATGAGAGAGAGAGAGATAGAGATCAAATATAAAGCTTTACTAGTTGAATTACAGGACCTGCAACATCTATATCAAGGGGGTAATAATCAGGCAGACACACGCATTAGACAGGTGAAAACAGAACTACAAGCCATCTTAGATTATCAAGTGCAAATTGCACTCACATACTTGAGACACTATCATTATGAGGGAGGATCACAGGGAATAATTCCTTAATTGGTAGTACTCAGGCCAAAAAATATTTAGTTGCACTCATTGTAGATATGGGCCTTGAACAAATTATAAGTGAACCAACCCATGGAGACAATATATTGGAATTAGTTATTACTAATATAGGGAGCTCCATATTTAATATTTCAGTTGGCGCCCCCTTGGGATCTATTGACCATTATTCAATTTCTTTTTTCTTGTTATTTTCTCAATATATCTTGACATTTTCAAAATTTAAAAACTATAATATTGCTAACTTTAGCACAAATAATGATCAACTAATTTCCATTTCTTGGGATGTAATATTATCTCCTCCTTCCCTGGAGGAATCCTGGGAATATTTGAAATCTTCTATTTACTATCTGGAAGATTTATTTGTCCCCACCATAAAAAAGTATAATAAGAAGGGGAAGATTCCATTGTGGTTTAATAAAACTATCAAATCCTTAATTAAAAATAAACAAAGGCTTTTTTCTTGTGTCAAAAGGAGTGAGGGAGATGCCAAAGAATTAATAATTACCAAATATGGAAAATTCTAAAATTTTAAAACAAGCGATCCTACAATCCAAAAAGAAACTGGAATTTTGTTTGGCTCATTCCAAAGATAGCTATAAATCACTAATTCTCCTATCTTAACAATAAAAAATGAATAATAGATATATGGGACCCCTATTTGTAAACAACTCTATTATTGCTACTTACAGGGATATAGCTGATACATTCAATAAACAGTTTTGTTCAGTTTTTACTAAAAAAGAAGTCCCTAAACTTTTTAAGCAAACAGTCACCAACACTCCCCTCTATACTATTACTGAGGATGACACCCTAGAAGCTATTCTTTCCCTAAATTCTTCCTCTAGCCCAGGACCAGATAGTATTAATCCAAGATGTCAACTTGAAACAGCTGCAGCTGTCTCCAAACCCCTGACCCTTATTTTTAATAAATCCTTACTTGAAGGAACTATCCCTCACAACTGGGCATCAGCCACAGTTATTCCTATTTTTAAGAAAGGCAAACATTCTAAGCCTGAAAACTACCATTCGATAAGTTTAACTTTAGTTATAAGCAATCTAATGGAGAGAATTATTAAAAAAATACTGGAAAATGAATCCTTAACAAATAATATAATAGATAATACTCAGCATGGATTCAGACAAGGGTTTTCTTGCACTACTAACTTAGTAGCCTTTTATAATTATATAAGTACAGGACTAGATAATGGTATTCCCATGGATGTAATCCTTCTCGACTGTAGCAGAGCATTTGATAAAGTCCCCCATGACATCTTGCTTGACAAAATGGTAAAACTGGGATTTTCACAGTTTATAATCAATTGGGTATCAGGTTGGTTAAATAACAGACAACAAGTCAAAATAAATGGCTTGCTTTCCCAAGTTCAGAACATGACCAGTGGGGTTCCACAGGGTTCTGTGTTGGGACCAACATTGTTTAATATTTTTATTAGTGATTTGCAGGTAAGCTCCGACAATCTTGTTTCAAAATTCACAGATGACACTAAGCTAGGAGGGACTATTTGCACAACACTAAATAGGGAATCTATTAGTAATAATTTAAAAACTATTGAAGTATGGGAAGACTCTAACAAGATGACACTTAATTCAGATAAGTGTCATGTATTACATTTTGGAAAGAATAACCCTAAACAAATTTATTTTTTAAATAATGTTCCTCTTCATGTGTCACCAGTACAGCGTGATCTCAGAATTATTATTAACAATACATTGTCTTCAACTGATCACTGTACCATGATAGCTAGAAAATCTAATGCATTGCTTATTCGTATCCAATGTTCCTTTGTATCAAGGACTCAGGAATGTATAATTCCATTGTTTAGAGCATATGTAAGACCTCATTTAGATTATGGGTCTCCATTTTGGAGTCCCTACTTAAGGCAAGATATCGATAGAATTGAAAAAATCCAGAGGAGAGCTACTAAAATGGTTCTATATCTATCTGAATTGGACTACTGGGGCAGACTACAGGAAACTGGGCTACATTCACTTCAAACTAGATGCACTAGAGGTGATTTACTTTTATTATATAAAATTCAGAATTCCCAGGAACGTATATATCATTGTGGTTTGAACTTCTCTAGTAGAAGGACTACCCCATGGTTCCATAATAAACAAATTAATGTTGCAAAATCCAAAAC
Source organism: Neoceratodus forsteri (assembly GCA_016271365.2). Taxonomy (NCBI): domain Eukaryota; kingdom Metazoa; phylum Chordata; order Ceratodontiformes; family Ceratodontidae; genus Neoceratodus; species Neoceratodus forsteri. The sequence continues at coordinate 307,782,426 of CM028134.1, read as the reverse complement.
AAACAAAAGGTTAAATTATTTAATGGTAAGAACTCCTAGAGTCTGGAATTTACTTCCTCAAGAATTGGTGGACTGTAGTTCTGTTTCAGCCTTTAAAAAAGTGTTAGATAACTGGATGGAGTTTAATAACTCCAGGGCATAATTTTTCCACTATGGTGGTGGGGGACAATCACTATGGGCAATAGCCTCCTTTTGTCCATTTGGAACCAAGTAAACCAAGTAATAAGAGTTCCCAGTAAATTGTGAGGACATAGACATGCTTCCAGTATCACCCAGATGACAGACCCAGAAATGTGCTGACTGGTACAACACACAGCTGATATTTTGGTGCTCTTTCAACAGTACTATCAGAAGTTATATTCTACTCCAGGGGAACCCACAGCTGACCAAACACTTTCTTTTTTATCTTCCCTGACACTCTCTGAACTCACCCAGAATCATCAGGAACAGCTTTTAGCACCAGTCAGGTCTGAAGAAGCCCACTTTGATCTGTCCTTGACCAAAACAATGAAATGTCCTGGAACAGATGGATTCACAACCGAATGGTACAAAACCTTTTCAGAATTTCTCCTCCCTCATTTAGTTAATACCTATTGGGCAGTACAGGAGGGAGACTGTCCCACCCTCTTGGGCATATGCAATGATATCTACTGTTCTGAAGCCATTTTTTTTGTTTGTTTGTTTTTTTGAAACTTTTTTTACCTCTCCTTCTCCAACCCCAGACTGTCTCCAGTGGGGGCACTCAGCTCACCTCTATCCCACTCAGTCTGAAGGCTCAGTCATGTCACCTGGTTGGCCCAGCTCCAGCCCTGTTCATCTGGCACCCATTCCCCTAGAATTAAGCCCCCAAGGGTGGGACTGCCACTCTTCTCCAATAACCTTTCTGAGAATCTGGATGGGTGTCCAGGGATTTGAGGGAACACAGGAGACAGCCAATGCACTTGACATTTGGCATGGGGGGTGGCTCCTGGTCCTCACCTTCACTTACCAGGATCAGGGTTTTTCCTTTTGTTCTGTGTTGCCCCAAACTTGGACGTGCAATGATGTCCTGCATGCAGGTTGTGCACTCCCATGCACCCTCATAAGATGTCCACAGCAGCTCTCCCCCTGCACTGCTTCGAGCCACTGAAGCTGTGCCCCCAGCTACCACTAAGAGCCATCAGAACAGCGACTAGCCTAACCCCCCACCATGGGAAAGGAGAGCAGTCCTCTGGATGCTCAATCCTTTCCCTCCCTTGCCAACCCCCAATGACCCGGGCTCATTCCCGAATCCAGGTTGCCGGCGTGGCGCATGTTGTGGCATCCAGCGCCTCAACCTTCAGCGTCACTGGGCTGGCTCTGAAACCAGGTTGAGACCGCCAAAATCCATCTTCATATAGACCAATATCCACATTAAATATAGATTATAAATCACATATGTCTGTATGGGCACAAAGATTAAATAAAATTCTCCTGACCTTAATCCATACAGACCAGTCTGGATATGTGAGACAAAGACAACTCATGGACAATATTAGATGGACCATACATCTCATGGAATTTACAACACAACAGACCATCCCAGCAGCTTTTTTAAGCATAGATGCTGAGAAGGCATTTGATGGAGTTACCTGACAATCTTTAAGGCAAACCCTACTGGCATTGGGATTTCCTCCAGGGTTTCTCTCCTGAGTATGAAATATTTATTCCTCCCCAGCAGCTTATATTAGAGTCAATGGGACACTATCTTCTCTGATTTCGTTGTGCGAGGCACGTGACAGGGATGACTTATGTCACCCTTGCTTTTAGCTATTTATTTAGAACCTCTGGAGCCTGCAACCTGACAAGCACAGGTGGTCAAAGAAGTCCCTTTAGGTGAAAAAAGAGTTGGATTTTCACTTTATGCAAATTGGTACTGTTGACACTCCTAGACCCAGAAAATTCAACACGTGCTTTTTGGATAATTCTACAAGAGTATGGTGCCATATCAGGTTTTTTATGAAATGTGCAGAAAACAGAAGTCTTAGCACTTAATTTCCTGCCATCCCCGGAATTGTGGCTGCTGTTACCCTTGAGATGAAGTACAAAAGTTAAATACCTAGGTGTCCAAATGCCACAAAATCTAGAACATTTAGAGATTGTTAACTATGAACCATTAATGCAAACTACAACCCAGGATTTAAATAGATGATTCCAAATAACATCTGTCATTTCATGCACGGTTAGATACTATGCATATGAATATTTTTCCATGCCTTTACTTATTCCAGATGGTCCCTAAAATGCCCTCATCCTTTTACTTCTCCTCTTGGAATAAATTGTTCTCCTGTTTGAATGGGTTGGGAAATGTTCTCGAGTACAATGAACCCTAACAACTCCCATTATCGCAAGGTGGACTAAACCTTCCTAACAAGCTTGATTATTCCAGAGCTTTCCAGACATGAATTGTAATGATTTGGCTTAATCAACAAACTCTTACCAGCTTGGAAACATATTGAATTCACTATAAATGATGGTTATGATGTGGGTTAGATTCTTTTTGCTCCTCTTCCCGCTCTCCCTTGCCTTGGGGATTTCATACGAACATATGAAACTGCCAGCAGAAAAAGACCTCATGGTCTATCAAAGTCTGCTTGAGTGTGCAGATAGTACCCCTGGATTGCAGCTGTCCCAACTTCCTCCCCCATCTTCAGGACATTCTCAGCACTATTCCCCCAGTTTTCAGCATTATTCACCCAGACCCTTCCTCGTTCCCTGTCCCATGCCCTTTTAAAACTTCCCACCATCTTACATGATATTACCTTCCCTGGTAGGGTGTTCCACTTCAACACCACCCTCTCCATGAAGTAATGTCTCCTCATCTCTCTCCTAAATCTTCCACCCTCTAATCTTAGCTAATAATTTCAGTTATTTAATGGTGCAAATCTTATGTTCTTGGTTTAAAATATGAGCCATGTCCACCCTAGCCCCAATTTTTTATTATTTAGGATTGTTGGTGGCTGAAGAAGATTTTCTTCCAGCCTGTATAGTCTGTACGTTTAAGAGATGGCATCAACTGGGTCTATCTCACATTTATCAATTCTTAGATGCACACAGAGTTAAACCTTATTCATACCTGCAGGCCAAATATGACCTTACCAGTAAAGAGCACTTCAGATATTTACAAGTTCATACCTACTAACTGCATGATGATGCTAATAAACGTCAACTCCAGGAACCTCTCCCACATCTTCTGGCAATAATATTGGGCACAGTCAATGATAATGTATGTAAGAGGCCTTCTTTACAGGGGTATGCAGGAATAAATTGGATACTCAAACCACACTATTTTGGAGGCATGGAAAGTACAGCTGACTTCTTGTGTCCCCTACATTGTTTAGATTAAGTAGATTATCCCATCTATTAAAGCTTCATCTGCATCATATTGGCAAGAATCTGCATGGAAGTGCAGAAATCAATATTTTATTACCACTGCATCCCTTACAAAATTCCTTCCAGCACATCATAGTCAATGTGGCAGGAATGTGGAAATACATTTGCTACACCTGCCCATGTTTTCTGGATGTGCCCAGTACTGGTCTTCTTTTGGAAGTTGATAGAGAAATGGGTAGCCTGGCTAATGGGAGATAATGGCATTATTAGCCTCAGAAATGGTTCTTATGGCCATCCCTCCTTCGGGCAAGAGATCACCAACCAGAACTCTAATGTACTTACATGCTTTGGCTGCCAAAAAAAAAAATCACTCAGCTATGGCGACAACCTCAGCCTCCCACAGTTACTGCATGTCATGATGTAACAAGCATTTACCAATGCTGAATGTTGATTGTTTAAATGTGCTGTTTAGGTATTTGGAAGTGAAAGTACCGTGCCTAAGAACTGTCATGTGCCCCACCCAAGACATACACTATGTCTTTCTGTTCAGTATTCACAGAAGAGGGGGAGGAGCAAGGGCCACAGCAGTACAGCAGTTGCAAAAGCATGAAGAGGTGGACAATAGTCCATTCACAGGCAGAAGAATCCTGCAGAAGGTCAGTAAACTGAAGGTGGGCAAAGCGATGGGACCAGATGGCATACACCCAAGGAAATTAAAAGAACTGTGAAGGGAAATAGCAGTACCTCTGGCAGCCATGTTCACCGAGTCATTCAACACAGGGGTGGTACCTGAGAATTGGAGGAGGGCACATGTGGTCCCTCTTTACAAATCCAGCAGTAGGAAGGAGGTGGGGAACTATAGACTGGTCAGCCTCACTTCAGTAGTGGGGAAGATCATGGAGTCATTGGTTAAAGAAAGGATAGTGGGGCATCTAGAAGCCATCAGAGCCCAGGACCATAGCCAACATGGATTCACAGTGAAGAAGTCATGTCAAACAAATCTGGTTGATCTCTTTGACTGGGTGACAAAGGAAGTAAATCAGGGTGGGGCAGTGGACAAGCTTACCTTGATGTAAGCAAAGCCTTTGCCACCATCCTACATAGGAGGCTGATAAATGAGCTGAGTAGGCTGGGCATGGGGGAAAGGGTGGTAAACTGGGTTAGAAACTGGATAACAGACAGGAGGCAGAGAGTGATGGTAAATGGGGCACAGTCTGGGGAGAGGTGGTGACCAGTGGGGTGCCGCAGGGAGTGGTCCTGGGGCCAGTCCTGTTCAATGTCTTCATTAGTGACATTGCAGAAGGGCTAAAGGGAAAGGTCTGCCTGTTTGCAGATGACACCAAGATGTGTACCACAGTGGATAACCAGAGGGGATGGAGAAAATGAGGAGGGACCTGGGAAAGCTTGAGAAATGGTCTGAAGACTGGCAACTGAAGTTTAATTAAAAAAAGTGCAAAATGATGCACCTGGGACACAGAAACCCTGGGGAAAGGTACAGTATGGGGGGGAGGGAGTTGCTGACAGTCACAAAGAAGGAAAGGGACCTAGGGGTTATTATTTCAGATGACCTGAAAATGTCAAAGTGGTAAGGCAGCAGGGAGGGCCAGTGACATGATGGGGTGCATAGGCAGGGGTATCACCAGCATAAGGAGGGAGGTAGTGATGCTATTATATAAAACCTTGGTGAAGTTTAACATGGATTACTGTGTGCAGTTCCGGAGGTCGCACCTTCATAAGGATTTCAACAGCTTACTTCCTCCTACCCCCCCCAGTAGAATTGCCTTATGTCTGTCTGTGAGCAGCTGCCTTCACAGTCTGTGAAGTCTGACGTCTTTCAGTGCCGCTTATTGGTCATCTTCCAACACAGGCAAGGCACTGCCAGCTCAAAACTAACTCAGCACAAGCAGGTTTCAAAGTGGGGAAGAAATGGAGTGAGCAAGAATCAAGTATTCATTCAATGAGGCGTCAATTGTAAGATCAGCATACTGATTCGGACACTACAAATAGAACCCCAGCTCTTTAAGCAGCCTTATGAAGAGCAAAGGCTTCTCAAAGCACTGGGGTTCTGTTTATTGTAGTGTAAGTGGGCTGCATCTAATTCAATAAGTTACTGTACCTTACATCTGGATGTATGGTAGGCCCAACTTTGAATAAACACTGCACCTGAATTAACACATGGTGCCATAGTAACATAGAATCTGTCAGCAGAAAAGGACTGCTCAGCCCACCCAGTCTGCCCAAGTGTTCTCTACCTACTTGTAACTCATGCCTGTATATGTTACTGCATGTCTTATTTTGCTTGCATCTATCAGGACCTCCTTGTGAATAAGCTTGCTTAATGAATTTTTCCTGCAATTAACTTGAACCTACTCCACTTCCATAGTTGTATTGATCTCCATTCTCTGATATAATAACCTCAAGGACCCTTTCATGTCTAGTGAGTATCAGTACCTCTCCCCATCCTATACCCAGCATTGGGGTTCCTATGCCCTAGGTACATGATTTTCCACTTGTTGGCATTGAACCCCAAGTAAGTAAGAAAATGGAATTTATTTGAATGGATTGCAGGCTTTTAAGCAGCTTTTCAGGGAGTGTGTATGTATGTGAGTGGGGGGGCTCTGCTACTATAACCATTTGCTTTTGATTTGATATAATGTGCAAACAGACTAACCCTGCTCCCCACTCCATGTGCTGTATCAGAGATAAAGAGCACAAATAGCATTGGGCCAAGCACTGAGCCCTGTAACACCCTGCTTGTCACTGCTCTGGGTGCCAAAAGCTACCCCACAATCACCACCCTCTGCACCCTCCCCTGTAACCAGTTCTCTATCCATTTAGTCAGACCACCTTCCACCCGTACCCCTTCTTCTCCTCACTCTTCTCCTCCTCCTTGGCCTGTGTCCCTCATCCTGGGAGTCTGCACCCTTTCTCCTCCTTTTTCTTACCGGGTGGTGGTGCCTTCTGTATTACACTCAGACCACTCTGCCTGCCCCCTTCCAGGGTTTCTACGCCTCCTCCTTTACCTATATCTAGGGTGGTGATGTCATCAGGCTCCCCTGTCTGGACCTTTCTACCAACCTCAGTCTTTTCACCACCCCACCCCTCATTTGTTTAAATCCACCTTAGTAGAGCTATACCCATCTAATCCTGCCATTTTTTATTTCACATATTTTCTCACTGGGTTACGGTTGGCCTGGTCATCCTGACCGACCCCCCTAGCTCTGCCCCTGACATCAGGCCGACCTGCTCACCTCCATGGATTACCCCCATGGTGGGGTGGTACGGAGCTTCCCAGATCGACCCACTGGAGCAGAATCCAGTTGAGGAGGTGCCATTCGGGGTGAGCAGGGGGGGTCAGAAGCTCATGCTGCCTGACCATAGCCCATTTTCCACTTTTCTCCCCTTTGCGGAGTGCGGGCATGCAATGACACTGAGGCACAGTGTGCCAATGTCTGCCACACTCCACCACCCTTTACTACACTGCTGTAGTAGCACCCGTGGTCATCACCAGGGGCTGCTACAGAGCAGTGGGTCCTTGGATCCCGCCCTGGGATAGGAGAGCAGTCCTCTGGATGCTCAATCCTATCCCTCTCTTGTCAACCACTGGCGGCCTGGGCTTGCGTCCAAACCTGGGTTGCCAGTGTGGCGCGAGATGTGGTGTCCAGTGCCTCAACCCTCAGCTCCAGTGGCCCAGCAGCAATGCTGCCTTTAATACTCCCCTCTCCTTCCTACTCCAGTGTACCCTGTCCCCCTTGTACAAGTCACTATTCCCCCCAGACCCTACCCCAGTTAGTCACTAACCCATAATATTTCATGTGGCACCAATCCCTCAGCCACTCGAACTCCTCAAGCCTACCTTTCCTCACCATGCTTGCACATGGTAGTGGCAGTACCTCCAAGAATGCCACCGACTTCCCCACTCCCTCACACTGCCTGCCCAAGTACTTAATCCTCCCTCTCACTACTTCCACAATGTCCTCCAACAAGTCGTTTGTACCCACATGCAACAGTAAATGAGGTTTCTTCCTCCCCTTTGCTGCATGCTTGAGTAGTACCTGCCCTGCCCCTCCTGCAGTCAACCTGGGGACAGCTTCAACCCAAATATGGCTGTGCCTTTCCCCTTTCTGCCCCATCTCACACATTTCAGCACAGAATCCCCCAGGATGAGTACCCCCCCTGCCCCTTACCCGCTTTCCCTTCTAATGTCCCTTCCACCACCCCAGTATTCATTCTTCCCTGCCCCTAACCCCTGTCAACTGCACCCTCTGTGACTTCTGTATCTGTACCCCCTACTTCTGCCTCACCCCTTTTCTCTGCCTTGTTCCTCCCATCCCCCTTGAACCCCTTCCCAGAGTGACTACTTCCTACTTGGCATCCCAAGTCGATCTCCCCTCCTCCCCTGCTGATTTCCAACCCCTCTCCTATCACCGCTGTTGTCAATTTAGAGCCACCATTCCCCTCTACCCCGATAGTGATGCCCCTCCCATCCTACCCCATTCCCGTAGCCTTCTCTCCTACAGTCACCACCCCCTCCTTCGTTTCAAGCCCCCTTCTACCCTTTTGTCCTTGCTATCTCTTTCCCTACCTGTTGCCATCCCTCTCATACCCCGCTTGTCCTCCCCTTTCAGTATGTTCCTGCTCCACCTCTCTGTCCCATAGCCGAGGTTCGAATCTGTTCAGAGTCGAAACCTGTCTTACATCTCTTCCCCTATCGGTTCCCCCCACCTACTTTTTCCCCTCTGTGGCACCCCTGGTCTCTCCCTATCCGCAGCCATCTGCTCTCTCCCCTGGTACTCCTCATGGTCTCTTACTCCCCCATCAGGAGGATCCCCGCCCTCGCCTCGGGCACCCCCTCCCTTCTTCTCTCTTTTCTGCTACTGCCTCTGATTCTGGGGTCAGTTTCAGTCCCTAGTTATTCTTCCTCCATCCCCCTTTGCCATCCCCAATTCCCCCCCCAGGATGCCTACCATACTCATCTGCCCTGCCACTTACACTCCTCCCTAACCTCCACAGTTCCTCCCTCAAACTAACCAGTCATCTACAGACTATGCATCCCCCCATCCTCCAAGCCTAGTCCAGGATCATGGCAGACCCCCACCCTGTACACTCCTTCACCCTTCCAAAGATGCACACCCAATTGACATGTGGCACCTGCCCAATTTTGGTCCCCATCTTATGTTACAGGCTCTTAATCCCAGGTTCTGTACCCTACTACAACTGTTAGGCCCCTATTTACTCAAATTCCTGCCCCCCCACACTATTCCCCCTACTGTCCCCTTGCCGACTGGGGTAATTCAGTCTCAAATCTCATCCATTAGATGCTGTATTACTGTAGCAATCCTAAAGCCTCCTTGTCACGTGTTTCACCCCTCAGCTACCATACTTTTTCTTCTCGGCTCTCATATAGTTTCACTTAGCCAGGTTAGAAATCCTGTTGCACTCCAAGTATTACTCAGCTCAGTTAGAGAAATAAACTGAACAAATAAATATGTATTATTATAGCAATCATAATAGTATAGCTCAGTACTTAGCTCAGTTAGAGAAAGAAACTGAACAACTAAATCTGTATTATTGTAGCAATCCTAAAGTATCCAATCATTGCTTTGTCTCCATTCCAGAGACCCTGCTGTAATATAGGACCACAGAGGACCCTGGGCGGGCAACTGTAAAGTCCCGGCAGAGCTCCATTGAGCTCACTCACTCCCCCTCTCCCACTCGCTCGTTCTGTTTCTCCTTACGCTGTAGGCTGCCCTTTTGTACTGGGCTCCTGCCTGCATTGGTGCCTTTTTCTGCCCACAAAGAAGTTCACAGCTGTCCCAACAGAGCTCCGTTGAGGTCGTTCACTCCCCCTCTGTCACTCGCTCATTCTGTTTCTCATGGCGCTGTAGGCTGCCCTTTTGTACTGGGCTCCTGCCTCCATTGGTGCCTTTTTCAACCCACAAAGAAATCTGCAGCAGTCCCAACAGAGCTCCATTGAGAATGCTCACTCCCCCTCTCTCACTCCCTCGTACTATTTATCCCTGTGCTACAGGCTGCCTTTTTGTACTGGGCTCCAGCCTGCTTTGGCACCTTTTTCTGCCCATAAAGAAATCTGCAGCAGTCCCAACAGAGCTCTGCTGAGCTCGCTTACTCCCTCTCCCTCACTCACTAGTTCTGTTTCTCCCAGCACTGCAGACTGCCCTTTTGTACTGAGCTCCTACCTGCGTTGGCACCTTTTTTTGCCCACAAAGAAATCTGCAGCAGTCCCATCAGAGCTCAGTTGAGCTTGGTCACTCTCCCTTCTCACTTGCTCGATCTTAATCTTTCCCAAACACTGATTTCCCAAAGCGACTGCACTATTTTGCACTAGAAGCGCATAAACACATTTCAGTCAGGATGCGAAAAATGACAGCTGTACTGTTCATAAGGAGGTGCGAAAAAATGCCAGTGCTGAAAATCTGTTGTGAAAATATTACAAATTTGCGAAGTTGCAAGGGTGCGTGGAAACTGCAAAACGCACAGTTGTAACACAGTAATTTTATGGACTTTCATCACCACATTTTCAACATAGGTATTTTAGGACCTCTGCTCATGAACGGTGTCACTGTCATTTTCTCAGTCTATCCTGAAAACTGACTTCCCACAGCGACTGCGCTATTTGGTGCCAGAAGTGCGAAAACACATTTTGGCCAGGTTGTGTAAAATGACAGCTGTATTGTTCATAAGTAGGTGTGAAAAAATGGCAATGTTGAAAATCTGGAGTGAATCTATTATAAATTTACGAAGTTATGAACGTGCGTGCAAACTGCGCAATGCACGGTTGTAACACAGTCATTTTATGGGCTGTCATCACAAAATTTTCAACATAGGCATTTTAGGACCTCTGCTCAAGAACAGTGTCCCTGTGGTTTTCTTAACCTGTCCCAAACACTGATTTCCCACAGTGATCGCACTATTCTGAGCCGAAAGTGAGAAAACACATTTTGGTTAGGATATGAAAAATGACAGCTACTGTATACTATTCATAAGGAAGTGCAGAAAAATGCCAGTGTTGAAAGTCTGGAGTGAAAATATTGCAAATTTGTGAAGTTATGAGCGTATGTAGCAACTGCACAACACACGCTCGTAAAACAATCATTTTTTGGATTTTTTCCACCAAATTTGCAACATAGGCTTTTTGAGAGCCTACCTCATGAACACTGGCACTGTCTTTTTGTTACTCAGTCCTGAAAGGTGATTCCATGCAGTGAAATCACCTTTCGGGACTGAATCATGCCATGACAGTGGCTGAATTCATGAGAAGGGGTCCCAAAAAGCCCATGTTGAAAATGTGGTGTAAAAATTCCAAAAAAATGCCTGAGATATGCACCAAAGTTGAAAAACCCCTATTTATGCCATTATACACCTTACCAGCATTTCTTCAGTTCGCAGTCGGCTTTGAAGAGTGCAGACGTGTTCCCGGTCCACCGAAGATCGTCGCGCCAGACTCCGGAGGTAAGTATGGGGTGGGGGGTGTGGGGAGGCAGGCTGCACAGAGGGTGGGCACGGGTTTGGGGAGGGGCCACCAGACTTGACAAGGGACCATTTTCTTGTTTACAGGGGTAAAAAAAAACTTTGCGGGATGGTTTTTCTTTTTAGAGGGACATTGGGCTCCCAGTGTGCCACCTGAGTGTTTTTGGGGGGGAGCTGTAGTCAATGGGGGTTTGCACCCCCTTTGGCACTTACAGGGGGTGGTGGATGAACTGAGGTGGATTGGGCACCCCCCTCTGCAGACTACACATTGTGTGGGGTATACATTATGCCGATGGGGAGTGGGCTCCCCATCGGCAAATTCAGTTGAGAAGGAGGGACTGAAGCTGGTGGTGATTGGGCACCCCCTCGGCCTACAGCAGAAACATGGGGGTGGGGAGATTATGCCAGCGAGGACTGGGCTCCCCATTGGCAAACTGGGTCGGGTGCATGGAGACCACCCTGCAATGATGGGTCGCTCCCTCATTGCAGCAGAATGGCTGGTGCTACAATGACAAGGTGGCCCCTGATTGCAGTGGCTAAAATGTTTCAAGGTTTTGGCACACTGGCTGAACTAGTGTCAGCAGCAGCGTGCCATCCCATTGGGGAAAGCTGGCCAAGCCTCAAAAGGCAGTGGGGGTATTAGCCACAACATTGCCGCACCTCCACATCCTGCTTCAGCAGCAAGCTGCCACAACATGTTTCTTGCGCATGCATGCAATCGACATAATAAATGATATATATAAAATGGAATGTTTTTTGGCCCACAGTACTGGCTATATATCTAATTTTAAATTGAAATGGAGAAGTTGGGTCTCTTTTATATCAGAGGAGGATGATGCATTTGTTCTGTAGACTGGCTTTGACCAGGTATAGGGGATTTCTATGGGGCTGGAGGAGTGGGATTTTGGGAACTGTTGGAGCAGCCTGGACCTTGAGACTGGTCAAGGTATATTTAGTGATAGGAAGTTCTAGAGCCCTGGTATCCTTTTCCTGAGTTAGAGAGAATTCTTTCTCAACTATTGTTATATTTGTGTGACTCAACCCACAGGTATGCTTAACTGATTTTTTTATGTTAACCTGTATTGACTATATTAATAATTACCTGATACTTGTACCATTTCTGCATCTTTCTTTTATAAATAAAAAATAAAAAGAGAGAAGTGCGTTGGTATGAAAATGGGGCTTGAAATGTCTCCACTACTCTGTTTATTCCATTTCCAAAGGGACCTGCACAAATGAGGATACAAGTGCATGATCACAAAAAGTTTAATTCCTTATAAAATTATGCAACTGTAGACAGACTGCATACATGATAGATAATCCACTACAAGCCATGTGAGCTTGCTTTGATATGTGTATGTCTTGGTGTGCTTTGTGATGTATAAAGCCATAGGCCAACTGCATTCAACACCCAAGGAATACGTGTGTCAAAGCATGACCCCACACCCTATAGTGGATTCTCTCTCATAAAATGGCTAGAAATGTTTTTATGGGAGGGTACAAAAAGTAGTCCTTGTCTGGCAGAAATTAAGAGTTTTATTTAGGTGATCTTGTTGATCTTGATAGCCTCTGAGTGACAAAAATTTGTTTTATTTTGGTGAGCTAGTTAATCTTGCCATGATTTTAAAAGGTAAACAGTGATAAGAAAGTTATCTGGTTGATCCTCCCATTTTTAAACCTGTTTCAGTTGTAATCACTTTCACTTTTGTGATTCAGTGTAGCATGACTGAACAGTATTGATTGTGCTAAAGAAAACGCTGTCAAAGGTTTAAAATCAGGGAGGTTTTCTTCAAGACAATGTAAGTTGTTTTTTATATAGCTGTATTTAGCTTTTTAGCTGCATTTATATGTTGCCCATTCCCAGAGGCTCTTGGCACTTCACAAAAAATAACAAGCATTTGTCAGTGCTGAATGTTCACCACTGGTATTACTATTGTACTGGGTCTTGCTTGTACACATACAGTAACTATACTGTACCTGCATTCCAACTGCACTGTAGTTACATGCAACATGATGCAGCATGTAATTAAAGATTCCCTACCCTGCAGTTACATTGAAACTGACACTCAAAATAAAGTGCGATCGTAACTGAGTCTTTCTCTCTTGTGGATCAATACCACATTACAATTACAGTCATATGAATACCAGTGTGCCGTGTACTTCTGGGGAACTGAGTGCTGGATCCTTGTTTTTGTGAGTTTGCATTGGTATTGTGACATGGTCGTGGCATATTTTGCATTCTATTCTGTCATGTTTAGAATGTGCACATTGGAACATGATGGACACAATACTGATTTCAGTTGTCAATGACTGATGCTATTTTAAATTATATGTAATGAGGAATAACAAGTAGTTTAGTGGCTAGCTTCTCTGTTATCAACAAACATTTGTCAATGCTGAATGTTTGCTGCTGGTATTGCTGTTGTACCAGGTCTTGCTTGTATGATTTTTACTTTATATTTATCCAGGATAGTGCAGATGAGATGCAATATTCATTTTCTGTAGTATCCTGCTTTAACACATTGTTAAATTATAATTACCCAGGATAGGGCAGCAGAGAGGCAATATTCTACTTTTAAATGGGCTCATACATTTTGACCCCAAATGTTCAACATTCTTTTTATGACCTGATGTTAATATATTTATTATTTAATTAATTTATTTCGTTATTGTTGACTGGGTAGGTGCACTAGACAAAAGCATTGCCTATTTTCAGGCACAACCCAGGAGCGTTACAGACATAAAATGAAACAGCAATTTCAATAGTACAAAAACTTAATACTCAAATCCAACAACATCAATGTGGGCTGGTAAAACACAGAAAAATCAAGAAACTAACAGCTTAGAGAGATTCAGGAATATAACTATAAGTGCAAAATTATCATGTGGTAGGAATGTACGACAAGTTAAGTGTGACAATGATGGATCAGTTACATGTGCACTTATCATTTGACAGAAGGAATTTACGATATTCTTTCTTGAAAATCCGGTGAGACTGCAAGCATCTTAGAGGCATTGGGAAGGAGTTCCATAGCTTGGGAGAAAATACTGGGGAAGGCCTGTTCAGCCATCTTAGTAGAACATTTTGGGACAACCAGTAGTGACCTATAGGAGACATCAAGGGGTAGGCCTGTGAGGCATGAGTTACCAAACTGGCCAGTGCAGCTGGTGTAAAAGTTCTAATAATACTTTCAATGGTGCAGCCAGCAGTGTATAGATGATAAGAGGAAGGAGAGAGCCAACCCAGGTTTGAGTAGAGGGCACAGTGATGGGTTAGCCTGGGCTCAGAGGGAGCAAAGTGACACATTTTATTGTAACATGTATTCCATCTATTTAAGACCCCTTTGCCTCCATGTAGGATATCAGCCCATATGTAAAACTAGACTGTAGGACCCCCTGGGCAATTGCCAGTCTAGCTGCTGCAGGAAGAGCATGCCTAATTTTATAGTTGAGGCCAAACTTTATATTTACAGCCTTGCAGATAGTGGACAGCTGCAGGTTAAAATCCAGAGCTGGGTCTAAGGAGACCCCAAGGTACAGTACTTGAAGGAGTCTACTACTTCTAGTGGGGAGCCCTCAGAAGAAGACGGTTAGGGCCGAGGGACAGGCCCTGTGTTTAGGCACTGAGCCAAAAGCATAATGAGTATCTTTTTGGTGTTCATGAGAAGTCTATTGTGATTTAACCAAGAATGAATGGACTCAAAATCAACATTAAGCCTTGCATTTATGTCAGATATGTCCACTAGTATACAGTACCATGTTGTCTGCATAAAGTAGTTTTGAGCAAGAAACAGCCATTGTGGGCAGATTGTTGATAAACAGGGTAAATAGTAAGGGGCCAAGTACGAATCCTTGAGGGACATCACGTTTATTGGGGGAAGGGGAAAAGTCAGATTTGACTTTGTTTATTTCTATGAATTGCTGCCAACCAGTGAAGTAGCTCACAAACCAGGAAGTAGCAGTAGATGAGAAACCCAGGCTGTAATGATCAAGACAGGAGGAATTTTTAAAATCCCATTAGAAAGGTGATTTCGCTGTGCAACTGTGGAAACAAGTTTCAGAGGGGATTTGAAAAATGACACCTGCCATGTTCAGAAGGTGGGCAACACAAGGGATATGTTAAACATTAGGGGCCAAAATCCACAAAAAAATAAAGTTATGAGTAAATATTGGAACAATTTGCTTCCTCATAACTTAGTTGTTTTTTTACATTTTTACCTCAAATTTTCAGCATGATTTTTCTATGACCACTCATTCTGAACATGACAGGTGTCATTTATAAAACAATGGCTGAAATGTCATTTTGTGCCACAAGTGTTAAAACAACATTTTGGGTAGGATTTGAGAAATAACAGCCATCACATTCATGAGGTGGTGTGAAAAAATGGATGTGCTGAAAAATTAGGGCCAAAATATTGAAAATTACCACAGTTATGAGCGTGCACTGAAAAATTGCAACATAGACTCGAAACTTTATTCTTTTGTCATATTTTTACCCCAGATTTTCAACATAGCTTTCTTATGACCCCACATAGACTTCTTATGAGCCCACCTCATGAACAAGGATGAAGAAAAGTTTCAAATCTCACCCAGAAGGTGACTTTGTACTACAAGTGAGAAAACACATTTTGGCTAGGATATGAAAAATGACAGCTGTCACATTGATGAGGTGCTGTGAAGAAATGGATGTTGAAAATGTGAGATTAAAATATTGAAAATTACCAGAGTTACAAGCTTACATTCATAAATGTCAAAGTAGGCTCATAACTTTGTTGTTTTTATTAATATATGGTGCCCCAAATTTTCAACATAGCCTTCTTATGAACCCATCTCATGAACAAGGGTGGAGAAAGTTTCAACTCCTGCCTGAAAAATGATTTTTCCTAGCAACCACAAACTCACCTTTTGAGGTGTGAAAACACATTTTGGACAGGATTTGAAAACAGACAGCTGTCACATTCATGAGGTGGTGTGAAGAAATGGCTATGTTGAAACTTTGAGGTCAAAATATTGAAACTTACCAAAGTTACAAGCCTACATTTGTAAATTTCAATGTAGACTCATAACTTTGTTGTTTTTTCAATATTTTTACACAAAATTTTCAACATAGCCTTCTTATGATCCCACCTCATGATCAAGGGCAGAGAAAAGTTTCAACTATTACGCAAAGAGGGATTTCAAGCAGCAACCACAAAATCACCTTTTAGGACATATTTGCCTAACTTCACTGCCATTGGTCATGAGGCGGGGTCCCAAAAAAGGCATGTTGAAAATTTGGGGTAAAAATATTGAAAAATGATCAAGGTATGCCACTAAGTTCAAAATCCCATTGAAATACATTGAAACGCATACCTGATTTACTCAGTTCGCAGTCCAGCATTCAGGAGTGAAGACGTGCCTTGGTGTCTACGGTCCAATGAGAATTACACTTGGACCCCTAGTGAATAGGTGAAAGTAAGGGCATGTAGATTGGGGATCTGAGTGGGAGGGTAAGTTGAAGGGATAATAATGGCTGCAACAGACATCGATGGACAGTTTCCTTTTTTACAGGGTTTATTTAACAAAACAAAAACTACAAGGGAAGGTTTTCTTTATTTCAGGTTGTGACACTAGGGGATTGGGCACCCCCAGTGTCAGTATTATATTGGGCAAGGTGGGTGCAGAAGCCAGCCCAAAAGACTGGGCACTCCCATGCTGGAAGACAAATATGGATTGGGCTGGGGGGAAGGACAGTTATGGTGGGGTAGCAACAGACATCGATGGACAGTTGGCTTTTTTTAGAACATGTATTTAAAACTAGGTGTTTGACCCGATGTGGAGCTGATGATGCAGTCTGATCCCAAGCTGAAACAGCCTGGCCAATCTGGGAGGCTGAGATGCGCATTTAGTGGGTTTGATATTGACAGCTACTATATGCATTGGGTGAGGCAGCCTCCAGACAAAGGGCTTGAGTGGCTTGTTTGATATGACAGTTCTACTAAGGCACAAACCTCCCATAACCCCAAGATCAGGAGTTGATTCTCTGTCTCAGTGGAGTGGACAGGTCCACTTTCTATTTACAAATGAACAGCTTCTAGGAGGGAGACACTGTCATGTATTAATGTGCAACAGAGGCACAGTGATATGATCTGAGCTATGAATTGCTGGCAGCAGAACAATCTCCCTCCTGCAGTCTATATCACTGAATGTGCTCGCTCTATGCTTGTTCATGTTTGTGACTGACATGAATCTCAGCCACATGCTGCTACTCCTGCTGTCCGACCACATTCCAACCTGAGAAACAAGCAGATTGAAAGTGGGTGATGTAAGGTAGGCTGATCAAGGCACTGTTCAGCTGTTTGCTGGGTGGTGTCATGAAGATCAAAGGAAAGAGCTGCCCTATGATTGGGTCAGCTCTCTCGTTTGAAGTACATGAAGTTTCCACCCAGCAAGCCAAAACTGTGTCTTGATCAACCTGGCTGATGATTAGTGTGGCATGACATGCCCCTTGCAGACTGCTCTGCATTGGACGACAGTTTCACACATCTCAAAACCCACTCTCATAACAGAGTGTTTGCTGCATGCACATGCATGGTGAACATAAAAATAAACAATTAAACAGAAATACTAAAAATAAGAAACTTGAATCCAGTCTAAAACTTAAATTAATGAAATTTGTTTTTAAAGAACATTTAAAAGCAGTCACTGAAAGAGCACCTCTCACTTCACGGAGAAGAGCATTCCAGAGGATAGGAGCCACCACACCAAACAACCTATTACCTAAGGATTTAAACCATGATCGAGGGACAGACAAGAGGTCTGCCTTCACTGAGCAGAGGGTGCAAACAGGAGTGTATGAAACCATGAGGTCTTTCAAGTAGCCCGGTCCTAGACCATGTAGGGCTTTGAAAGTCAACAAGCAAACCTTGAAGCTGATGTGCCATTGAACCAGCAGCCAGTGGAGACAACAGAGAATGGGCATGATATACTTGGAAGGCAAGGTCTCAGACATTAGCTGTGTCACTGCATTCTGAACTAGCTGCATGTGGCACACAAGCCTTGTAGATAACTTAAGGTACAGAGCATTACAGTAGCCCAGCCTAGACAAGACAAATGCATGAACCATAGTTGCCAGATCAGATGGCTCAAGATAGGTCTTTACTTGGGTGATATTATGAAGATGGTAAAAACCATTGCAGGCATAGAATGACTACTTTGTGGGATGTATGTCAGTCTGTGTGGTGGAAAATGTGATATGCTCATGCACACGCAGGACCATGTCAGTGGTGACCTGGTGCAATGCCCTGGACATGGACAGCTGACTGACATTGGTAGCTTCCTCGCAACCCTCTGGAAGGGCCAGGTGGCACAGTTTGCCAATGTACATAGCACCTTAATCTCGACCAATATTGACTCTGACCAATGAGTACATTGGGTGACATGGGCATGGATCATATCGCACAGCTGGGTGATCACTGTATGGTCCACAAGAAACCATTTGAGACAGTGTGTGTCCCTCAAGGCATAAGAATCCAGCCTGGACAGGAACACACATGGCCATGGATTGGCCCTCCATGCCTGTTTGTCATCCCTCTCCCCATCTAGCAGGAGGATGCTCATTAATACACCTGGGCACATCTTCTGGGTGTCTGTGTCTGGCAGAGTCGACAGCGAGCATGCAATGTTCAACCACTGCCCATCTGTGCATCCTCTGACTGTGTCCCAGAATGGGTACCATCCCATATATGCAGGGCTGAATGGAGACTCTTTAAGGGGGTGTGTACGCAGTATGTTGGTGGGGAACTTGGCATGCAGAGGCACTACCTGGTCACAATGAACCTTGCAATGGTGACTGCAGCACCTGTTCAGAGTGTGGGAAACAGTGTTGGTGACTACCCTCCAAAACTGTGGCAAACATCACTATGCACCTACCAGGGAGACAAGGGTGTTGTCTGGGATGTGATGCCACTGGTGTAAAGGGGGACAGCATGCCATGTGATGTGTGTGTACTGTGACATTTATGGTGTCCCATTGTTTCTGTTTCCCCAGGAGTACCATGGCAGGCCAGGCAGGATGGTGCTGATGCAGAGGGTGCAACAATGGGGCGGTGTACATCATCATCTCCTGAAGGGCCCTTTGGGGGCTGCATATACCTGACTGGATGTCCTGGAGGATGGGGTCCAGCAACACTTATTACAAGGATGACTTGGGCATCTATTGGGCTCTGATGCAGCCATCCAAGGAAGGAGGGACTATGCTGGTGGGGGGTGAGGGCCCATGTGTCAACACTGTTCTGTCATGGCCATGCATGTGCATCACCCTCATGCCTGTCCTCTGTGTTTTTCTTATTCCAGGCCTGCCAAGGACCACTGAGCTGGCTGGTACTTGTGGAGAGGGACTACATGGCCAGGAAGCAGTGGCCTGTATACCACTGTGGGTCCTGGTGGAGAGACCTGTCCCCATGCCACTCTTCACAGAGAGGAAGAAATCATAGGCATGAGACAATGTCATATTTAAATGGACAGTTGCCTGTCATGTTTATTTCATGTGGTCAATGATACATTTTATTTATTGTTCTAGTCTGTTAGTCCAGTTTGCCGATTGTATCAGGACTGTGTACATGCCATGCATAGTTAGTGTGGTGTCATTAAAGCATTTTTGTACAAAATGTCCTTTGCCTGGGTGGTTATCCCAGTCAGTGGTGGTATGCTGCTGGCCATGGTTGTCCAAGTCAGGGGGATTGTTGTGTGTTCACCCACCATGCAGGGGTGTCTGGGTGGGAATTGAGTTGCTCTGTGCTACAGAGCTGGAGGCCTGTTGAGTGGCATGAAGTTGGGCAAAGGGCCACCCAGTGGGGCATGCTCTGTGCAAGGGGAGGTGGCTGATGAGTGCCAGAGTATCTGAGGCATACTGTGGTGGGTTTATGCATGAAAGGCATGAACTATGTGATGGGCTTCAAGGGCACAGGTGTACAAGGGGGGCATTCACGCCCAGGTAGGAGCATAAACGGTGGTGGTTGAATCCTACAATAGACCCCTAACTGGCTGTTTGTGTTTACACTGGTCAGGGGGGTTAGGGCTCTAGCCCCTCTTCCATTTGGTCCCCTGGAGCCCCTGATACCCACCCAAGTCCTGTGGCTCTCGAGGTCATCTGTGCCTTCTGCCATAGCCATGCTGCAGGTGGTCATGTAGGCTCTGCACGCTTGTGGTTCATGGCAGGCCTCCCCATTGTGTTGTTCTGTGCCTGCACACCTACATGCTGGGCAGACATATGCCCTGTTGTGCATGCATGTGTGTGGCACGCACATGCCAGTAAGCATCCATGCCCCTCCAGCTGTGCATAGTGCTGCCTTGATGTTCATACATGTGTCTCTGCTGCATGCACTTACATGCCACATACATGCATGCTGCATGGCCATGGATGGTGTGTTTCAGTGACCTATCCCCACATGCATGGTGGGGGCTGCCTGACCCTCATGCTTAGGTCCCAATGCTTTAAACACACAGGACTCCCATAGGAGAAGGTTGTGCTAAAATAAAACTGTACTGAAGGCAAATGTCAGCATAAACACTTGCTGATTAATTGGTGCCAGAAAGGAGAAAAATCAGCAACTGTTTACACTGGCATTTGCCTTCAATACTGTTTTGTTTTAGCATAACATTCTCCTATCAGGGACCTGTGGGTCTGATTCACTGTTTTTGGGTTGCTGTTGGTTCCTGGTTTCAGCGCTGGCCTTTTACTGAAGTGCTCCAATATTGTTATATGGTTTAAATCATAGCGTTAGATCAGATTAGATAGTCATAAGTACTTAAGCTGTTTTGCAAATTAAAAATTGAGTGTAGTACATACTGGAATTAGGATGTGGTGGTAGACTGGTTTTCTGTACATTTTCAAAGGATTCCAGAGCCGGGTAGCTTGAGCAAGACATCATGAACAGTTTTTGTTTGTCAGTTTGTTTGTCTTTTGTAATCATATAACAAGATATATGTCTTGATGTCTTAGTGGTGTACCTCCATGGTGTTCTGCCCTGGCCAGGAATTGTATATGCAAAATTATGTATTGCGATATGTTACTTACAAAAATAGAAAGTAAATCTACACCATCTCAAACTTGAATTTGGTAAAGTGACATCTGCTTTGATATTTTCTATAAATGCCCATTTTCATTTTTCTGTAATCATACTATCAATGTTATTTACTTATTTGTTCTTTGAATTTAATTGTAAACATTTGTTAAACTGAGTTACTTGTTTATATGATTTATATCTTAAACTGCAAACAACAATGTTAATAGAAGCATAGACAATGACAGCAGAGAAAGACCAACAGTCCATCCAGTCTGCCAGAGTTCCGTATTAAACCCTGGGAGTTACTGTCCCTCCAGGGTTTTATCCCTCCTCTTCCTTCTTCCCATCCCATTCCCAGCTTCTGATGCCCTCAGCAGCCACTATACCCTTCATTCTATTTCAGCCATACTTGAACCCTCTGACAGTTTTAGCACTCACTACTTTGGCAAGCAGACTGTCCCACGGTGCTACCACCCTTTTTGTAAAATAATACGTCCTCATGTCCCTTTTGTACCTCCCTACTGTCAATTTCCACGTGTGTCAATGTGACCATACATGTATTCAAGCTAAGTATTTCCCTGTAGTTCACCTTATTAGATGGTCTCTATTATATCTCCCCTATCCCTTCCAGTCTCCAGCAAGTACATGTTCAGTGCCTTGAGGTTCACCTCATAGGGACAGCTCTGTTGGCCCTGAATAATTTTTGTTACTGTGTGCTGCACTGTCTCCAGCATATCTCTATCCTTCCTGAGGTGAGGACTCCAGACCATTGTGCAGTACTCTAAGTCTGGCCTCACTAAGGATCTACTGTATATAGGGGAAGTAATACCTCTTCCATTTTGTTATCAATACCACTCCCAAAACATCCCAGCATCCTTCTTGCTTTGCTATATGCTTTGCTGCACTGACTCAATTCTTTGAGGAAGTCACTAATGACAACTGTGAAGTTCCATTCTTTTGCCATCATGCTAAGTCTCTCCCCACCCATCCAGTACTCTGTCCTGGGGTTCTTGTTCCCTAGGTGCATTACCTAGCACTTTTTGGCATTGAACTGCAACTTCCAAACCTTAGACCATCCCTCTAGCTTTTGTATGTCACTCTGCATTTCCCACTCATCAATATCCACCCTCCCACAGAGCATAGCACCATATGTGAAAAGACACAGTCTGCCCTGGATACCCTCACCAATGTCGCTAATGAATATATTGAAGAGGACCAGTTCCAGAACAGATTCTTGTGGTACCACACTCATGACCTCCCTCTCTGCTGACTTAACACCATTGACAACAACCCTCTGTGGCCTCACCTTTTGCCAGTTACCTATCCAGTTTACTATGACATTAGCTACACCCAGATCCTCCATCTTCTTCAGCAAGTGTCTGTAAGGCACCAAGTTGAAAGCCTTGCTGAAGTTGACGTAAAGCAAATGTACAACATGGCCACTATCCATTTCTCTCTTCACCTAGTCAAAGTAAACTATCAGGTTGGTCTAACAAGACCACCTTGCCACTAATCTGTGCTGTTTACTACCCTGGAGCCTGTTGCTCTCCAAGTAGTCAACAAGGTCTTCTTTGATCAGTGACTCCATCAGCTTCCCGACAATAGAGGCAAAACTGATAGGTATGTAGTTCTCCTCATGTTTCTTGTCCCCCCAACCCCCTTTATGGAGCATAACTACATCTGCCATCTTCCAATTCTTTGGAAACCCCATCCTTAGAGAGCAGTTGGATAGACCTACCAGGGGTGCAGTCAGTTCTGCTGCCAGATCCCTGAGTAATCTCAGATGCAACCCACCTGGTCCCAGGGTCTTATCTATTTTTAGTGCTGCCAGCCCTTTCTGGATCCTTTTTCTTGTAAATATTAGCTGCCTCATCTCCGGGACCCCCTTAGTGGCTGCTTTGATGCCACTCTCTCGCAAGGGTCCACCATTCTCCTTATTGAAAACTGAGCTAAAGTAATCATTAAAGACAGCAGCTTTTTGCTCATCCTCCTCTATCCCACTACTCTTCTCTGCTAACCTTATGAACACCCCTCCTTTCTTCCTTTTCCCTCTAATATACCAGAAGAACTGTTTTTCTCCGCTTGACCTCCTCCACAGTACATGCCTATATATCTGCTTTAGCCTCCTTAACTGCCCTCTTTGCCTCTCTGTTTTTCAGTTTATTCCCCCATTTTTCCTCCCTTGGGTTTTCTTAATATTTGTAGAAGGCCTTTTCTTTACCATCACTGCTTCCCAGACTTTTGCCAGGAACCATAATGGTCTATTTTACCTGTTCTTTTTGTTTACTGTTCTCATGCATAACTTGGATGCCTCAAGAATGGCTCCCTTAATTGTCCCCATCTATCTTTCACCCACCATGTTGTCCACCCCGATTAACCTTTGCATGACCGGTTTCCTCACCCTGTTGAATTCCGCCTTTCTGAAATATAGGACTTCTGCTTTTAATTGGGGTTTCCAGACCCAAGAGCAAGTTCAAACCAAATGGAATTATGGTCACTGTTCCCCAATGGATCCCCTATTCTCACAACTCCAATCACCTCCAAGCTGGTGAACACCACACCAAGAACAGCAGTCTGCCTGGTGGGTTCCTTAAGTAGCTGTACTGGCAGTCAGTCCTGGAAGGCATCCAGCAAGGCCTGACTTCTGGTGCTCCTGGTGACTGGAATATCCCATTCAATGTCCACCAGGTTCAGATCAGCCACCACCATTACCTCCTCCTCCTTTGCCACCCCTCTCTCAAGTTCTTCCCTGAGCTTTATGTCTCGCTCTTCCTCTTGCCCCAGAGGGCTGTAGATCACTTCCAAGTGCAGTTTCTTGCTTGAGGCTTTCATGAGTTGCACCCACAGCAACTTAGTTCTTCCATTACTGCCTCTGTTGCACACCTCTTCTGCCACCTCTATGCCCTCCTTTACAAAAAGGGCTACTCTTACCCCTCTATCTGTTCCTCTATCCCTCCAAAACAGTGAGCACCCAGGAACCATCAAGTCCAAGTCATTATTTTCCAACGCCCACATTTCTGTGATGGCCACTAGACCCACCTCAGTGTCTGCCATCAGTGCCTGGAGATTGCTGATTTTGTTACCCAAAGCCCTGGAATTAAGGCATATCCCCTTCTATCTGATCCCTGGTCCTTCATTGCTACTACCATTGTGCTTTCCTTGTCCTCTTATCTTTTTATTTTGGTGTTTGCACACTTTGCATTATCCCTCTCTAATGTCTCCTCACCTAGTCCAGTTGGAGCCACAATCCCCTTTGCACCCGATGTGTTGCTACAATCCCCCAGATGTGGGGGAGTACTAGCTAGGAGCCCCTTCCTCTTACTTGCCTCTGTGGTTCCCCTAGTTCCAGTCTCCTCTGCTGTCTATTTAAACATCTAATACTGACATCAAACTTCTGTCCCAGCATGCAGGCTCCCTCTCTTGTCAGGTGAAGTCCATCACCCTTGCAGAGTCTCCTATCCCAAAAATCCCCCCAATCCCCATAAGGTGGCAGCTCTTCTCCTGACACCATCCCTTAAGCTACCCATTGAACTCTTCAAGTACATCACTCCTTATCCTATCCTGCTTCCCCTCCCTGCTCTACACAGGGAGGACTTTGAAAAGGCTTGGGAGGTTGAGTGTGCCACCAATCTGTAAACCAGTATATGGAAGTTCCACTTCATCATTTATGTCAACTAGTTCACCAGATCATTAGTACCCAGGTATACCAGCACCCCCAGCTCCCCCTGCTCCCTCTCTGCCATCCACCCTATACTTCTTAAATTCCTGATTGTACCAGGAAGGTACCATACCATCCCCTTCCCATCAACACCCCCACCACCTTCCTTACCCCTTTAATCATTGAGTCTCCGACCAGCAAGACTCTCATGGTAGACTTGCTCCCCCTGGGTGCCATCACATTGTCCTGCCCTTTCACAACAACTGACTTGGAGCCCCCTCCCTCAGCAGAGTCAGGTGCCTGAGCCTCCTTTTGGGGTGTGAAGTGGTTCACCATCTGGATAGTGAGGGGCTAGACAATCTCCCTATGGTTACACTTGCCCCTTCCCTCTCCTGCTCTCCACCACTCTCCATCCCTCTGAACTAATGGGTCTGTGTGGGAGTGGGGATGTGGGGGGTGGGAACCAATTGAGCTGGTGACGCATCTGAAATATTTCTACCCTTGCTGCCACCAGCTGATACTGGAGCTCTGCCATGGTCCTACAGATGAGCAGTGCCACCATCCTTCAGAGCATAACTCTAGAGAAGCACACCTCACAGCTGCCACAATTGACTGTCACCCATCAGAACCATATCCCTATACAGGCCATTGAATGAGGCTAAACATAGCTGATGTGTATTTCCAACAAAAGACTCACAGTTAACAAAACACTAAATCAACTTGAAGTGCTCCTCTGGATAGGGTGCAGATGTTAGACTCAGCTATAGCACAGGAAACAAGGATAAAAATGACCTGGTAGTGCTCACTGAGATAGAGCAGTGCTAGGATGTAAATGTAAGAATTAACTATAATCCAAGTACTAAATTAACCCATAGTGCTCATCCAGATAGTATGTATCTGTAAGACCTAACTGTAATCCACTTATTCCACTTACTCACGCACATTCGTCTTACACCTCTCTTACTTACTCCCTTAACCATGGTTAATTTTAAATCCCGGTACTGACACTATAGCGCATCATGAGGGGGGATGCTGCACTTCTGAGGTGCCATCTTTCAGATGAGATGTTAAACCAAGGTCCTGTCTGCCTGTTCTGGTGGTTGTTCACATGGACATTAAAGATCCAAGAGCACTTCTCAAAAAGAGTAGGGGTATTTTATTAACAAAGGCATCAAACAATACAGTTAAACAATATCAAAAGTCAGGTACAAAATTTTAATATAAAAGAAACATAACGCTAAGAAAAAAACAAATGAAAACCCAACCATAATCTATGAAACAAAGGAACAGAAAGCAACAATTTATCCTTCATATAACATTTCAGTAAAGTACCATGAACCATACTGGCAATGACAGCAGGTAGAATTTCCTGCTATAGAATCGTGAAAGCACATCGAGTCTGCCACAAATAATACTTGCATGCAGCAAAGCATACATGCAAGGAGCAGTGTGAAAAATGATTCCAGGCTGTCAGGTAAATACCCAGAACCACTGTTTTATGAGTAACTGGAAAAAAAACAGGACACTGCCTCATGGTGCCTAGGTGGGTCCAAAAGGACAAACGAGTAGGGCATCTGAATAAAAAATTAGACCGGGTCTCCAGGTTCCCAAGGCAAGACTGTCTCGGGCAAACTCTCTCAGCTGTAATTTATGTTTCAATGAGTCTTTAACAGACATTTAGCCATGCATACAAAGCCACAAAATATCCCACATATAGTAGAGTATAGCAGTATTAGTGAGCTGTGAGAGAGCCAAGTTTACTTTATCAGGTGGGCAAAATTTCATGTCAGTTGGAGACATGTTATGCCATTTAATGATGTGGAAGCACAAAGCTTTTCTGTGGAACTAGGCACAGTAAGCAAGTGTCATACACCACATCAGTATCTTCTGGATAGTGAATTTCATATAAGGTGGGACAACATGATCATAGTCACACGCAGGGGGACGGGCACCATGAGTGTTCCAATAAGACAGAAAAGATACCAGCCAATCTTCCACCAAGGTAATCCAAGGGGAGGAGGCACCCCACAGTACAAGAGTAATATTACAATGAATGAAGACACTAAAAAAACACAGTGGGATGTACCATGCGAAGTCCCCCACATGTCAGAGACTGATCAGTCACGTCCCTTTTAATTGTGTTGAGGTGAGAGCCCCACAGACCTTGAAAAAAACACTTATCAACCGGGTCTCTTGGGGGAGGTGGAAAAACCATACTGAGGTAGGTAAAGCATGGCAATAACAAGGTCTTAATCAAAAATACCTGCTTCAAGTTAGATAAGTGCCTGGTCTTACAAATAGCCAACACGCACTCAGTCTTGCTATGACAAGCCTCCCAATCATAACAGACTACATCATAATGGTTAAAATAAATCCCCAAAAGCTTTATAGGGGCAGTCTGAAGGGGAATTCCAGGAACATGTGTGTATAGTTCAGTGGAAGAAACACCTAAAGGCATGGCCACACTCTTTGTGTAATTAATCTTAGAGCCGGACATACCCAAAGAGTCTTGCAACACTGAAGTGACCTGATCCACAGATTTCACATCACGAATTAATACACAAAAATCATCAGCATTTACCAGTATGTGTAGATCCAGTGTATTTACAGTTAGCAAAATTCTTTGGATGGAAGGAGAGTGTTGCAAAAGCCGAATCATAGGGTCTGTAGAGAAAATGTATACTAAAGGGCTTAAGGGGCAGCCCTGTGGCAGCTCCCCCCCTCCAGCATGGAGGATGGGCCTGCCCAATGAAGAATTAACAAAAGGAATCAGCTTAGCCATTACATACAGTAAACAAATCCAAGACACAAACAGATGGGGACTCCCATAAAGACGAAGGACATCAAAGAGACAGGAGTGGAGGACCCTATCGAATGCTTGTTCCTGGTCAAGGCAAATGATGTATCCATGACATACAAAAATATGAAACATACGAAACTGCCAGCAGATACAGGCCAAATGGTCTATCGTATCTGCTCGATTGTGCAGCACAGAGATTAGACTCCTGCTGCCCCCCACCCCTTGCCCCCCTCTCTGCCCCCTCATCTTCCCACTGACTAATATCTTGCCCTTAATCCTATTCCACCCCCTTTAAAAGCTCTCCACTGTTTTAAGAGATACCACTTCTTCAGGAAGCATGTTCCATTCCCCACCACCCTCTCTGTGAAGTAATGCTTCTTCACCTCCCTCCTGACTCTACCCCCCACCAACTTCAGGCTGTGCCCCTCAATAATTCCTTCTCCCTTTAATCAAAACATGCCCTCTGTACTAACCCTGTTGATGACCTTTAAGTACTTGAAGGTTTTGATCTTATCACCTCTTTCCCTTCTCCCTCCAATGAGTACATGTTGAGATCCCTCAACCTATCCTCATAAGGCTTCCCCTACGTACCTCTGATCATTTTAGTCACCGTCCGCTGTACCCCCTCCAGTAACCTTATGTTCTTCTTTAATTATGGGTTCCAGAACTGTACACAGTACTCCAAGTGCAGCCTCACCAGTGACCTGTACAGTGGCAGAATGACTTCCTCACTCCTAGAGGTGATTCCTCTAGCAATGCACCCCAGCATTCTATTGGCTTTTGCTGCTGCTTTCATACATTGAAATGAGTGGTTCATATTTTTTTTAAGCCTTTCCAAATCTCCTTGGAGGCCTTTTCCTCCCTCTACCCCATCCACAACTGCCCCTATCTTGGTGTCATCCATGAACAGACTGATTCTGCTCTTAACTCTAACTGCTGTATCGGCTATGAAGATGTCAAACAGCACCAGCCCCAGCACTGAACCCAGTGGTACCCCACTGGTGACTGCCCTTTGAGTTGAGAGTCCCCCCCCCACAACCACCCTCTGATGTCTGTCTCCTAACCAGTTACCAACCCACTTAACCTGTTTCTCCCTTGCTCCCAGATTACTCAATTTATTAGTTAATTTATCATGCGGTACTAAGTCAAAGGTCTTGCTGATATCCAGATACAGGACATCTATGGTTCAACCGGTTTCTAGTTATTTTGTCACCCAATCAAAAAAGTGAACCAGGTTTGTTTGACATGATCTCCCGGAGATGAACCCATGTTGTTCATCATCCATAAGACCATTTACCTCCAAGAAAGCCACCAACCTTTCCTTAAAGATCGTTTCCATGAGCTTACCCACAACGGATGTCAGACTGACTGGTCTATAGTTACCATGCTCATCCTTGGGACCGCTCTTGTGCAGGGGTACCACATGTGCCATCCTCCAGTCATGAGGCACCCAACTCATCTGCAGGGAGGTATTGAACAAGTCTGCCAGTGGTACCGCCAGGACCTCAGCCAACTCTCTCAGGACTCTAGGGTACAGCCCATCCAGCCCTGGAGCCTTGTCTGTGTTCAGTGACTTAAGGCCCTCAAGCACTCTGCTCACAAGGATCTCCCCATCCATTTTCCTATCTCCTCCCATGCCAGTGTTGCCCTACCCCTGTGGTATTGGCCCATCTCTCTCCCTGGTAAAAACTGAGCAAAAGTACTCATTGAGCACTTCTGCCTGTTCAGCCCCCTTCTCTACCCAACCTCCATCCTTCTTTATCCTGGTGATTTGCTCCTTGCAGTTCCTCTTCTTCCTTATGTACTTGAAGAAGGCCTTGTCCCCATTCTTAATCACCTCTGCTAGCCTTAGCTTCTTTGAAGCATTAGCAGCCCTCACAGCCCTGCTCACCTTCCTGGTTTTCCTTGTATACTCCTCCCTATCCTCTTCTCTTTTGGACCCCTTCCATTTTCTAAAGGCCATCTTTTTCTCCCTCACCCTTATCTGCACCTCCTTTGACCACCAACATGGCTTCCTGGTCCCTGCCTTCTTACTGCATTTCTTTGTGCTGGTGTCTGTGGCCACTAACAGGCCTTCCTTCAGAATGGCCCATTTCTGGATAGTATCCATGTCAGGGGTGATGTTAGCCAAATGCCCCCTGAGGATGTCAGCCATCCTGCAGAAGTCAGCCTTTTGAAGTCCACTATCTTGGTTTTTGTAGACATCCCTTCCCTACCCATATCCCGGGAGAACTACACTTTTCGGTGGTCTCTACGTGCTAGGGGATCCTCAGTCCAACGCCCTGCATATAGTCTCCATCGGTCAGCACAAGATCCAAAATGTTTCCTCCCTTGTTGGTTTCTCCACCTTTTGTGACAGAAATACATCCTGGAAGGCTTCCAAAATGACCTGCTCCCTAGCGCTTGTGTTAGACATGGTTTTCCAATCCACCCCTGGTAGATTGAAATCCCTGACCACCACAGTGCCACCCCTTCCACAGTGTTTCCATAACTGATCTGCCAGTTCTCTATCGATGCCCACTGACTGTAAGGGTGGTCTGCACACAACCCTCAGTCTGACACTTTTATCTTTATTGTTCTGCAGTTGAACTCATAAGACTTCAGGCCTCCCCTCGCCTTCCTCCTCCTAACTGCTCACTATCCCTTCCCTCACAAATAAAGCCACCCCTCCACCCTTCTCTTTTGTCCTATCCCTGCGAAACAGTCTGTATCCTGGTAACATGATGTCCCAGTCATGGTGCTGGTTGGCCCATGTCTTGGTGATGGCAGCTATGTCCACCTCCCCTTTTGCTATTAATGCTTGCTGCTCAGGTAATTTGTTCCCCAATATCCTTGCATTTAGTGGTACCACCCTTCAGCTGGATCCCCTGCTTACCCCAATACTCCCCTCCCTTCTACCTCTATGACATAAGCCACATGAACCTCTTTTGAACAATTCCCTCAACAACAACAGGTTATCTGTAATCTGTCATGTAGAAATGGCACAGCATTGAATGGGGGAGATTACAGATTCCGAAGCTGATGTCAACCTATAAGCCAACACCCGAGCAAGAATCTTGTAGACTGTATTACAGGTCTACAATTATCTAGCACAGCCCTTCACCCTTTTCATAAAGAAAAATAAGGACGGCTTCCATACATGAGGAGGGCACTGTATTAAGGGTTAAGAGTTCATTAAAAAGTACCTGTAATATAGGAACCAGAAAATCAATAAAAGATTTATAGAATTCTGAGGTGAGGTCATCAGAACCTGGGGCAGTATTAAAGGGCAAACCTTTAATTGCCCCAACAACCTCAGACAATAAAACTGGGTGAGTCAACAACTCTTGTGTGTCTTGAGGTAGGGGGAAATTGAAAAGCAAAATCAACCAGGGAGACGCTGGTTGGAGAAGGAAACGGGCCAAATTTACATTGAACATGGTCATGCACAATATCCATGATGCCTTCAAAATTGTCGGTAGGTAAAGCAGACACCAAGGACCAGAGGGTCCACATGTATCTGCTCTGCAGTCTGGAGGCACAAACCTTGAATGAATCCAAGGATTGTTTACCACCCTGGGTACCAAATTTGCATTCCTTGTCCAAGGACATTGCCCTATTATACTGATATGGCAACATTTGAGCTTTAAGAAAATCAGTGTCTGAAGTAAAGTCCCTACCAGTTTTGTACATATGGAAAACAAGCTTCTGCATCCTATACTTCAAATATAGATAATTTAAATATCGTATTGTTTTACGAAATCATGCCTTCCTTTGGAACAGTGATCTAAAGGCATGTTTAGAGTCCTCCCACCAGAGCCCAAAGTCATCATAGGTACATAGAACAGACCACTGGGCATGAAATTCAGCCAGCCAGTTGGACTGCACCTCTGGGTTGTACAACAAGGAAGCATTAAGTCTCTAGGGCTGTGAGTTCGGAGCCAGGGAAGACCCAGCCATACAAGTGTAACCAACAACCAAATGATCAGAGGTTTCAACAGGGGTGACAGATGATGTACAGACCTGTAGTCCTGAGGACAAAAACATAAAATCAATCTGGGTCAGCGGCCGCCCTTTCCTAAAAGTGGTGGAAGGGGGTCCAGACAGTACCGCCTGACAATCTGGATGTCGGGATGTCATGACCATATACCTGAAGAAGGTAGAATCACAATATACCTTTAATGGGGTCCCCCCCCCCCATCAGACAGGTGCATCACACAATTGAAACCTCCCTCTAGAAGAACCTACCTAGTAGCGAAAAGGTAAGGCTGTACAAAACAAAACAGCTAAACCCTCTCTGCTTTAGAATAAGGGGCATACACAATTATGACCCGTAGGGAGAGGGTGCCCAAAGTTAAGTCCAAAAAGAGTTCCTTCCTGGGAAACAGGTCAAAAAATCTGTTAACCATATAATTGAAACCTCTGATAAGAATCCCTACCCCATCACATACATCCAGGCCCTGAGACCAAATAGAAGGACCCTGCTGCCAAGAGTTTCAAACAGCAGAGAGCTCATGCAGCAGTTTAATTCTAGTGTCTTTTAGGAAGAGAATATCACCAGGGAAAGTCTATAACACGGCAAAGGTGAGCAACCTCTTCCTAAAAAATTTCATGCTGTTAACATTTAAAGATAGAAAGGATAGTGTACATTGCAGAAGAAAACAATAAGTTAGGTAGAGAAGTTCCCGCCCAGGCGAATCTGAGTACAAGTTCAGCCCCTGACCCTTTTTGCAGACTGCAAGTCCACCAGTTCCTCAGTGTCCAACAGACCCTCCTTATGAGTGGAGGTCACAGAGATATCTGAACCTCCTCCCTCATCTTCTGCATCCCCCCCATTGCATTTTGGAAGCCAGAGTAGAAAATGTTTTCTGCAAGGGGAAGGCAAGTGAAGTCATTGCCTTTGACTTCCCTTTGACTGTCTACCATGTTTTTGGCTCGCACTGGAGAGAAATCCTCACTCATCAGTGGGGGGGGGGGAGAAGGAGCATAGAAATCAAAGGAAGCCCCAGAATCCACAGGGAATGGAACAGGTAAGTCAGCCCTTAGTGCTGGGGTAGGACAAGACTGTGTTGAACCAGTGTCTGCATCTAAACAAGGGGCAGGTTGGGAGGTCAGTGAGGGCATGACCTCTGCACTATGGTGATCCTCCAGGGGTACCTCGGTCTGTCGATCCACTGTGACCACCTCATCAGATACCAACAACTGGTTCTGAGCAATTATAGCTTCCTGATTCAGGCCATCAGACCTGTTATGAGAAGCCCAGGGGCAGCAGTGAAATGAATGACCCTGTTCTTCACAGAGGTTACATTTAAAAGGGTTAGGGCAATGATGTGTGGTATGGTCATAATCCAAACAGCTGTAGCACTGAGTCGCATCACAAGCTGAGCTCAAGTGAGTGTGAGCCCTGCACCAATAACAGATCTTTGGCTGTCCTGAGTAGAAACAAATACATCTATCCCTCTCAATATAGAATCTACCTGGAAGGTGGGATATGTCCAATTTTGTCTGGGAAAGTTTGATCTTAACCTTCCATCCCCTTTTCCACACCTGTTAGCTGTCTATAATAGGGGTGGGGGTGTCCAAAACGTCACATCTCTTTTTAAGCCAATAGAAAATGTCAGAGACATTCACACATTCATTTTGTAAGAGCGAAGTCACCATTTTAACAGTGGGCTTTGATAAGGGGATGGCTATAAAAGGAACCCATACAGGGGACACCTTTAACTTATTGTATTTGAACCAAAATCTGTCCAGGGAGGTAGATGTACATAAACTCACATCAAAAATGTCCTCCTCAGGAATACGAATTACCACATAAAGATCAGATGCAAGATATTCCAAAGATTCTTTAAACAATTTTGTAATTACATGAGATCTATCTGGAGTATAGTCTAAACCACCCAGGTAGCAGAGCCGAACAATGTTTCTCTGTTGTATTGGATCCCAGGAAGCTATAACTAAATTGGGCATTTATTTTAAAGTCTGTATCCTGGACAGAAGGCTGGAGAACAGCCGATATCAATGGAGCAGATACAGTGGCATTCCCATTGGCAAAGTCATCAGATGGAATACGGGTTGAAGAGTGTGTTGACAAAGTTTGCCCTCCTTCAGCAGATGAAGGAACAGTCATGGAAACAGCTCCCAGTGGACCCTTGCAAACAGGCCATAAGTTAGTCCATGGATTTCCAAAAGAAGAACATCAAGATATCTGGGGTGTCATAGCAGTATAGCAGGCTGCATCGGCTGGAGTCCATGACACCTCATCCACAGCCCACACCCATCTGGTGGCCAACAAAGAAGCCTTCATGGACCACTTTTGGAATTCTTTGTGGGCTGAAAAAGTCTGCCCAGTGTGCCCTGAGGATGTAGTGGGAGAGTGTGAGGAGTCCCCAGGAGAATCAGAGGTTTGAGGCCCCAATCCCCCATGTACATCAGCTCCTGAAAGAACAGGGAGAGCAGTGGTCTTGTAAAGAGCACTAGGGAAGTACTGTCCATTCAAGTTCAAGTCAGGTATTGTGGATGGTGGCAGGTCAGAGCCCAAAGGAGTCTGAAGCACAGAGTCAGTCTGGTCAGAGGCCGACAAGCATGTTCCTGAGTCTCGAGAAAAAGACTCAACCAAAACTAGGGGGAATGAGCAGCCTGATTGATCAGTCAAGTCTGTCAGGAAAGATGCAGTATTGGACTGGTCCTGACCTGCAAAAACAGATTGTCCGTGTGAACCACCTGAAGAGCTGCGGCCAAAAGCCACCACTTTTTCAGAACAAAAGCTTTATCCTCCTCTTCTATTAACTGAATCAACTGCCATCTGCAAGAATCCAGTTCAGCCTGAAAATTAGATTCCTTGGCTTGCAAGGAAGCTGACGTACTTGCAGTACCCCCTCGCGTGGATGCTCCATGACACAACCAGGTAATGACTGTACAGAAGCATTAATGCTGACACCACTATTTTCAGTAAAAGTAGACAACAGAGCCTCTGGTATAAAAGAGACAGGGGATGAGGCTCACTCCCCTGCCTCCCACACCTCTGTGCACTCTAGCAGTTCTCAGGTAGCCATCTAGGTCGACCACCAGATGACCTAGAGACCCCTACTGGAGGGTAGGGGAATTTTATTTGAAAGGATACAAACATTACATCATATACAAACATCCTAAGAAATTCACAGTATACATCTATATTTTTCCATAATCACATTCTCATATTATTTATTCCCCCTTTTTCATATTTATCTAGACATACTTTCAAAGTCTGATATCTGCCAAATACATTACCATTACTACAAAATTTTGTCCAGATTTTTCCATAGATTCATTACTTTTCCTGATGTATATTTCATTTTATCAGATTCTTTCATATTCTGTAATGCATTTTCAATTTAGGTTATAGGTGCAACATTCATTAATTGTAGCTGTTGTGTTAGAAATTGGCGTCTTGCTTGCCATAAATAATATTTCAGAACTGTGAAAATGACATTTAGAGTACTTGGATGAAACTGTCTCCATATCCCTGATTAATCACCTAATATAAGTGTGTTATATGTAATTCTGACAAGGAAGGGTCACTGTAATCTAGTTGCCAAAAATTTCCAGAATTATATACTATGGGGACATGTAATACAGAAGTGATTCAGTGTTTCCTCAATATTGTTACAGTCTACTCTTGGACATAACCTTTCTTGGATTGCTTTATGTTTTAGATTCCTCCTAACTCCTAATTTTCCCTGACAGCAAATCCAGAGAACATCCCAAGTTTGTTGGGGTACCTTATTATCATTTAGCAAGGCGTATGCATGTGTCATCTTAGTGCGTGTGCATTCCAGGAATATTACTATAACTTTGGTAATCATGATATGGTTGTACAGTTTTTTTCCCCTTCCTAGTGTCTGTATATGCATTTTGTCTATTTTCCCTTGTCTTACTTTTTTAATGAAGCCACTGCATACTCGGGTATGTTATAGCTAGCTATGATTTTGGGGGCTTCTTGTCCCCATTTTAACATATATGTTTCCAAATCATATTTTATCCATTGTTGCTAGTGATATGTAGTTGTATTCCAGCCCCACTTAACTGTATGTGATATGAAGAAAGAGTGATAAAATATTGTAGGGTTTATCATGTTTAACCCACCCTCCTTATGCAAAAGGTAGGTTATTTCTCTCTTTACTGGACTGAGGTGACTGCCCCATAGCATTTGAAAAAAGTTGCTCAGTATTCTTATTTCCAAGTGTATTGGGAGTGCGTAGATAAAACTCAAGTATGTAAAAATCGATAGCAAGAATTTTTTTTATTATTAAAACTCATTTTATTTGCCAGTTTCCATGTTTTCCATATTCTAACTTTTGTTTTGCATATCTCTAATTTTTTGTTCCAGTTTAACGTGGCTAGGTCTCCATTACCGAACCATATTCCCAATATTTTTTGTGGGGTTGATGACATTTCTCTTCCTGCAATGTAGCTTGGCATATCTTGTGTGTTTCCTATTGGGAGGCCAATAATCTCCTCCAAATTTAGATGGGCCCCTGACATTTTTGAAAAGTCTTGAATTGTGTATATTGTGGTTTCTCCTGAATGTACGTCCTTGACAAAAGGCAGATGTCATCTACATTGGCAGAAATCTTTACATGACTAAGACTTCTGTTATGAGATAATCCTATAATCTGGTGCTCCCATTTAATTTGATGTATTAGGGGGTCTAGGGCAAATGTATATAACAGAGGGCTCAGTGGACACCCTTGTTGTACCCCTATATTTAATGGTAGAGTCTCACTTAAGTATCTATTTACAGAAGGTACTAAGCATGCTCTTGTATATAAACCGTTGATCCAGTGAACTGTCTTCTGCGGTATACCATATGCTGTCAAAACCTGTATCAGATAATTATGTCCAACCCTATCAAATGCTTTAGATTGATCTAAACACAATACAAATCCAGTAACTTGGTTCTTTCTGTTATATTCAAATATTTCTCTGAGTAAAAATAGATTATATTGGATATTTCTTTGGGG
Organism: Neoceratodus forsteri; assembly: GCA_016271365.2. Taxonomy (NCBI): domain Eukaryota; kingdom Metazoa; phylum Chordata; order Ceratodontiformes; family Ceratodontidae; genus Neoceratodus; species Neoceratodus forsteri. Next base: position 307,746,100 of record CM028134.1, on the reverse strand, counting down.
TATGGCACACGTTTTTGCAGGATCAATACGTTGTTCAGTAGTATTTTGTAACCTTAGGCAAATAAGTTTAGTAAGGATCTTATAAACAGTGTTTGAAAGGCTTATAGGCCTCCAGTTTAAAATTTCATGCTTATGCCCCCTCAAGGAACCTACCTTAAAGCCCACCAACTTCGCTGGTTAGCCCTCCTTGGAATTTCAGCTAAACACCTTATATTAAGCCTGTGGAGGTCAACTGACATCCCTTCTATCCAGAACTGCTGCAGGCCCTCACACAATTGGCCTCCATTGATTGAATGGTCCACAGCACAGTCAATAAACTTGCAGCATACACTACTAGCTGGGCCCCCTTCATGGGTTATCTGAAACCTAGGACAGGGATTGAGTGAACACCTTTACAGTCACTGTTTTGGCTTTCTCCTTTGGTTTCATAGTGTGATGCTCCCAGATATAAGCTCAGGTTTGGTCTACCATGTGCACATGATATCATGATTATATATATATGTGTGTGTGTGTGTGTGTTTGTGTGTGTGTGTGTAATAATAGCTTTACCAAAATCTGGCAAGGCCTTACTGTGTTCTAGAATGTAGTTATACACCGGTACTAATGTCTCACTTTTTCTTGCAGAAATGTCTTAAAGAATTTGCTTGTAAGTCCTTCTAGGCCAGGAGAGTATTCGTTTTTTAAAGAATGGATTACATTACTTATCTCTTCTTTTGATATGGGTTTCTGTAACTGTTCATGTTTATTTGTTGTCAGTTGTGGAACTAGTGCTTTTAAAAAATCTAATAAACTACCTTAAGACTTGTGTTCATAGAAACATAGAATTTGACGGCAGATAAGGACCGCTTGGCCCACCTAGTCTGCCCATTTTCCTACCTAACAGATGAGTTGCAGATCCTAGTTAACCAACAGCTTACTTCCTCCTATCCCCCACTAGGACTGCCTTATGCCTGTCGCATGCATTTTTGAATACCCCCACTGTTCTTGACTCAACAACCTCCTCAGGGAGGCTGTTCCATGCATCCACAACCCTCTCCATGAAAAAATACTTCCTCACATTAACTCTGAGCCATCCCCACTCTATCTTCAAATTGTGCCCCCTTGTTCTTGCACATCTCTTTTTCTGAAAGATGCTACCTTCTTGGACTTTGTTGATTCCCTTGAGGTACTTGAAAGTTTCTATAATGTCCCCTCTCTCCCTTCTTTCCTCAAGGGCATACATATTAAGTTCCTTTAGTCTTTCTTTGTATGTCTCCTGGTGCAGACTCTGCACAATTTTGGTTGCCCTCCTCTGGACAGCCTCCACTCTGTCTATGTCTTTGCAGAGATGGGGTCTCCAGAACTGCACACAGTACTCCAGATGGGGTCTCACCAACTGTCTGTACAGAGGGATAACAACTTCCTGTTTTCTACTATTGATGTTCGACATTAAAGTTTGTATTTAAAGATTCTTGTGCCACCTCTAACATCTCAATGTCTGTGGTGGCTAAGCCTTTATTCTGGTGATATAAACCTGTCATAACAGTGGCATCTAATCATTGTTTACATGCCATATACGGGTCGGATGCAGGTTGTTTTACTGTCCCAAATTTCATTTCTGCTTCAAGTGACTTGACTCTATTATATTGATAGGAAAACATTTTTTTTTTTATTCAAGTTATTTGTGTTTTTTATCTAGCTTGTTCATTGGGGGGCAGTAATTTATGTAACTGATTTCTAAATTCTATATATTTTTATAGTCTGAGTTAGCCTTATTTTGCCCAAACTTTATAAATACATTTTTAAAGTCATTTTTAGTGTCTCACCGCCATTCCCACATGTCATCATATAAAAATGTTGTGGAGTGCCTGGCTCTTAATAATTGTACTATTTTCAGCTTTAACTCCTCCTGTTCTAGTAATGAAGCAATTAATTTCCAATGCTGTGTATCTGAAGAAAAATCTAGGGGGGACTGTATCTAAGTTGAATGTACCTAACAAGATATTATGGTCCGAGAATTCTGTAGGTTTTAATTCTATGTTAATAGGTGTAAGGAATTTGGATATAAAAAGGTAATCTTTTTGTGTACCATTTCTGTGTCTGTAATATGTGTATCTTTGATCTTTTGTCATTTGTCTAAAAGCATCTTTCAAATTGCTTGTAAATAGGAGTTGTTTTTAAAGTATGTGAATCACAATATGATTTTTTATAGTTTCTCCTTGCATTTTTAAAATCTAAACTACAGTTTAAGTATGCTCCCCAAATTGTATGTTTTCTTGTATATAAGTATAGTTTAATAGTTTCAAAAAGTCAATTCTTGCTGTCTTTGTCTGGGGTGCATAAGCATTTATTAGACAAAATGCAAAGTCCCTATATTTACAGTCTAAGAGCAAAGTTCTCCCAGGGAGGATATCTACTACCATGGTAACAGAAAATAGGGTTCTTTAAAGAAGAGTCCTACCCCATTTACTATATCTGTGCCAAAGTCCAGAAAGATTGGCATGGTTTCAAAGAAGGAATTCAGTCTTGTTTCCTGCAGAAAAAAATCATTTTTATTTATTTATTTAGTTATTTAAATAATTTAGATAATCTCTTGAGGTATTTGTTTTAAATATAATAAAACTTAAATCCTCTTTTTATAGTTTTTTTTTTATACTGCAAACATTAAAAGAAGCTACTTGTAGGGTTGGCATGGTTAAGTGTTAGTAGTTTATGGAACATCAGACGCACCATTCTGTACTGCCACCTTTCTTTTCTTGCCTTTCTTTTTCTTTGCTTCTACCACTGTTCTTCTATCTTCATCTTCCATTTCAGATACAGCTTCAGATCCGTTTGAGACATCTGACTGTAAATAAGAGTTTCACTAATCTTTTTGTAAGGGAGTATAAGAATTATGTAGGGGAGTGAAAAAGGCACCGGGGCTTGTTTTGCTGTAGCCCTTGTAATCATCCTAGTGGGGTGCAGTTTTCTCCATGGGGGGATGGTTTGTTTTTCAGTGCCTATTTCCTCCTGCACTATCTGTGTATGCTGTTCTGAGCCTTCATGTGGGATGGTGTCACAATTCTTCTCCCAGGCGGGGGTCTGGTGTGATTTACTCCTCTGGGAGGCCAGTTGCATTAATTCCTCTGAGTGTTCTAATCTATTAATTTGCTCTAAGGTTGTTTCTGACTGAGTAGGGGCTGGTGGTGGTCTCCTTCTATCTTGTGCCAATTGTACTAGGTCATCCTCATCCCATCCCTCATTTCTATTGCATCTTGTCAATGGACAGTGGTGAAAGACATGTTCCCTATCATCACAGAGATTGCATTTGAATATTTTTTCACATTGTAAGCTGGCATGCCCAAAATCCCCACATACGGAGCACTTTAATTTATCATAGGTACTACCCAAGTGAGTTCTTGCTCCACACTTGTAGCACAGCTTAGAAACACCCCCCCCCCCCAGCTTTACCAAGAAAAAAACTGTTAGGGAGATGATGGATCTCTGAATTTACTTGGAACAGCTATACTTTAAATCTCCATCTCCCTGTCCATATTCTCTTTGAGTCTATAATCAGATCAAGGGATCCCAACATATCACACCTGTTTTGCAGTCAGTAATACAGTATATGTAACTTACCTTCACTCCTTCATTCCTAAACATAACCATGACATTTTTAACTTGGGGTTTAGTTAAGGGGATAGCAAAAAATGGCATCCACAGTGGAGATTTTCTAACCATGTTATATTATAGCCAAAATCTTTCTAGACCCATGTTTGACTTAAAACTGATATCAAAAGTGTCTTCACCGGACACATGTATTAACATATATATATATATCTACAGCAGAAAACTGTAATGAATCTTTTAGTAATGTTCAGGCTGTGTATACCCTATTAGAATGTTCTTGGAGGCCTCCTCTGTACTTTAATATAACAGCATTTTTCCTTGGGACTTGTTCTAGTTTATTTTTGAATAAGTCTGAGAAAGTACTCCTTCTGGTGTTTCCATTTGCCCCTTGTGTGTCCTGGTTACCAGTTTCAATTGAATTGTCATTTGTTGAATCTCTGGTATCATTTACCACTGTTATGTTAGAGTCAAAGTTGTGTAATATCTCGGAACTTTCAGCCAAAGTTCCTGGTACTTCACTGTCAAGAAATATATTGCTAGCCATATTTATTTATTTAAAATCTGATAACTGGGAAAGGCATCATGAGCAGAAGCTTGTTTCCAGGCACAACCCAGGGGAGGGGGTACAAAAGGAAAATACAGTATTGAAACAACAGAGTTGAACAAAATACGGAAATTGTACAAAAATAAAAGGAATGCTATTTACAATAGAGAAGTAACTAATGAATATAAACAATATTTACATGAATATATACAATGTGATGCAGCAAGAGGAAAGGAGAAAGACAGAACTGAAGTGAGTTCTAGGAAAGAGAGCAGATACAAGAACTAGTAGGGATTGGCTTGAGTAGGCGCTTGAAGGCAGGGAAGGAGGGAGAGAGACGAATTTGGAGGGGAACACTATTCCAGAGGAAAGGAAGTCAATAAGTGAAGGAAAGTTTGCTGGCTGAGGTGCATACACATGGGAGGGAGAAAGTGTGGGTGTAGATTGACCATGCGTTGTAGGGTGAGGGAGTGGCCAGATTCAGGAGAGAGGCAATGTAGAGCGGAAGGGTCCCAAACCAGAATTTAGTGATGAAGGTGTAGCAGTGTGGGGAGCATCTCTGTGTGAGGGACTGGAGGGAAAGGGAGGAGTACAGATCACAGTAATGAGTTAAAGTGGAGGAATTAGAGGAGAAGCTGCTGAAGGCATGAAACAGAACATCGAGTTTGGCAAGGGAGGTGGCTGGGGCAGCACTGTATACTAAGTCAGCGTAGTCAAAGACTGGGAGGATCCATTTAACTATGAGATCCATATTTCTTGACTTGTTTTGGTTTGGGGCCCCACAGAAGTTAGCAGAGTTAGGTAGCTGTGCAGTGTTGTTCTATGGTGTGTGCGATGCCACTGCTGTTGCTTGAGATTGTGTAGTGAATGCCTTCATTGCAGGCCTGTTGTTTTTTGGATCCTCTTGAAAAGTTTTAATGCAATCCCATGCTGGATCTGATGTCCATTCCCCACAGCATTTTGCATCCAGCCAGCATTTAGGAGTGCTCAGTCCAGTGTCCAGTCTCCCATAGGAAACATAGTTACTTTTTGTGGAACTGAGAATTTCTGATGAATTTGTTACTTTGCTGTCAAATTTACTTAGTTTCAGTGCTTTGTCATTCTCCATCATTTGTTTGTCACTGTCAGCAGTATTTGTTTTTGGTGCCATTTTGTGAAAATCCATAGGTGGCTTCTGCCTTTGTTCCAGTATGTTACCTTGTTCGTTTGTATGTTCCGAGAGGTTTTCCATTTGAACTACAGTTCTGGATGTGATAGATATATTCTCTGGTTCCATTATCTGTCTGTTTTTCAGACTTTACGTTTCATTTAGATTTAAGTCCTGGTTGTCCTTCAGATTCATGCAGTTGCCCAAAGGAGACCTTGTTTACAATATCTCCAAGCTGGTCTCTTGTGTTGCCAGAAAATTCTGCTCACATAGATCTGATGACTTACAAACGCTAGTGGGAACTCCCGCATCTCTGGTTTCAGATTCTCCATTTATGGTTTTCGTTACCACATTGTTACCAAGTTGTCTGCTTCCATCCTCCATTTCCACCAATGTTTCATCCTCTTGCACAGTTTGGGCTGGGTTAAAGGACAGAACCTCAGTCTGCATAGCCTCCACATCAATCTCCTCCTCACAGGGATCCTCCATCTTGACTGGTTGCTCAGCAGTGCTCCATGCCAACAGAAGGGGTATTTTTATTAAACAACAAATATCAAATAACAAGAATAACTGCAATAAATGTTATACAGAATACACTATGAACCCAAGTGAAAAAATAACAAAACTCCAGTGCAGAAAACACAAAAAAAATGGGAGTCATCAAAAAGGAAGAAAGAAACAGAATCAACTCCCTCGGCTGATAAACCCCTCAGCGCCCATGTAAGAGAAGAAAAAAAATGAAAGTTTAATAAAACTAAGTGGGACAGAACCTCCTCTACCACACCGTACTGAAATAAATGAGGTGAGGGAGTTGTAGTCATCCGCAATATCTCCAGAGGAGTGAGTTGCTATCGCCTACAGGAGACCCAGATACTGGGGGAAGCCAGGCTGGGTCATGTGGAAAAGAAGGATGGAAACCTGTCCAAAGTTTTTGAAAAAGGGAGCAGGATAGAACTTGCTCATCCTTCAAATGGCTCTTGTAAAGAGTGTCATGGACAAAATTAACGAGGCACTGTGAGGGAATGGTATACTGTTGTAGTGTAATTACACAGTGAGCCTGCCACAACTGGTATTTACATAGTGCAAAATGCAGTTGCAAGGTGAAGGCATGAAACCTCCACCATGCACAGGGGTATAAGCAGAGAACCATAATAGGATATGTGACTTTTGACAAACAGGGGGCAGGACCAATGCACACTGAGTTGCCTCCAAAATTGACAATTTGCAGGGCAGTGAAACAGAAAATGTGTTATCATTTCTAATTTCACCAAGCAATCAAGGCAGGGGCAAAGCCTCTTAGTCAAGGATTTGTGCTTCAGAGAATTGCAGACTGCAAGTTTGTCATGAAGGCTCAGCCACATCACATCCCATGCATAATGTGGACTCCTGCCATTTGTGAGTTGAAAGATCACTGAAGGAACATCTGCCGCAGGACACAACTTAATTTCCAGTGATGGAAGGGATGTAGAATGGAGGATGGAATAAAAAGTGTTTTCCTGTGCTTTATCACAAGCTCACTGAGAGAGAGGTGCCAGCAGTGGAGCTTTTTAAACACCCATGGGAAATACGGTGGAAGGACATAGTCAAACACTCGACCAGTGGGCCGGGGGTTATCAGCACACCGGTGTGCCAAACAGGGAATGATCCAATCTTCCAGGAGTGGAGCCCAATGGGAGCAGACCAGCAAAAAATAGGGGAGATGTTACAGGTAAAATACATATTAAAATAAAAAATAATTGGGTTCATCATGTTAAGACCTCCCTTTTTAGGCGGCAATATGTTACATCCCATTTCGCAGGATTGAGATGGGAATCCCACAATCCTTGAAAAAAGAGACTATACAGTTTAGTCTCCAAAGCTATGGGAGGGGGGGAAATATATAGCTGAGGAACATAAAACTTGGCGGCAGCAGCAGGGCCTTAATCAATTGAACCCTCCTGTGTTTCACCAAATGAATATGTTTCCAGGCTGCTAAAGTTTGTTCGGCTTTAAGCATGCATGCAGTCCAGTTAAAGGTAGTCATGTCAAGATAATTAAAATAGATGCCTAGGAGTTTAACCAGGCCAAGAATAAGGGGCATACCAGCAATTTCAGAAGAGCCCATAACTGAGGGTACCCCAAGTGGGACTGCAATACTCTTTGAAAAATAAAAGCTGGATCCAGGCACTCGGAGAAGGTCTGAAGGATGAAGAAAATAATGGGACCAGACAATTCATCACGTAATACAATACAGTTTAATGACCTATGCAGCCAGTATAGTGGTATGCTTGTGCAACTATGTTAATTTGGTTTTGGCCATTCACACTCTCTATTACAGAGGAATACCATCCTGTAGGGGTACCAAAGGCAAGGAAACCTCAAAGAGGATTCCGCCCTAGAGGTGCTGTGGGATGATTCCCATGACTAAAGGTACCTTAGCAAGCATTCCAAGGAGAGAAGTGCTGCCGCTGGAGGAGGAGGAGAGGATGGTGTGGCAAAGAAAAAAGTGCTTCAGAAGGAGGCTGAAAAGAACTACTTATATAGCTCGGGAAAATGGGAGTGGCTGGCTGCTTGTGCATTGAACTACAGGCTAAGCCTTTCAATTCAATGGCCTACACAGCCAGTAAAGTGCTATGCTTGTGCAACTGTGTTAGTTTGGTTTTGGCCATTCTCACTGTCTATTCCAGAGGAATTACCACCCTGTAGGGGTAACATAGAAACATAGAAACATAGAATTTGACGGCAGATAAGGACCGCTTGGCCCACCTAGTCTGCCCATTTCCCTACCTGATGGATAAGCTGCAGATTCAAGTTAACTAACAGCTTACTTCCTCCTACCCACCACTAGAATTGCCTTATGACTGTCCCATGCGTTCTTGAATTCGCCCACTGTTCCTGACTCCACAACCTCCTCAGGAAGACTGTTCCACGCATCCACAACCCTCTCTGTGAAAACATACTTTCTAACATTACCTCTGAGCCATCCCCCTCTGTCTTCAAATTATGCCCCTTGTTCTTGCACATCTCTTCTTCTGAAAGATACTACCCTCTTGTACTTTGTTAATTCCCTTGAGATTCTTGAAAGTTTCTATCTTGTCCCCCCTTTCCCTCCTTTCCTCAAGGGTATACATATTAAGTTGCTTTAGTTTCTCCTCGTATGTCTTCTGGTGCAGACCCTGCACCATTTTGGTTGCCCTCCTCTGAACAGTCTCCACTCTGTCTGTGTCTTTGCGGAGATGGGATCTCCAGAATTGCATGCAGTACTCCAGATGGGGTCTCACTAACTGTCTGTACAGAGTGATAACAACTTCCTGTTTTCCACTGTTGAGGCCTCTCCCTATGCATCCCAGTATTCCCCCAGCCCTCTTTACTGCCTTCTCACATTGCTTGCCCACCTTTAGGTCATCTGATACAATTACTCCTAGGTCTCTTTCAATTGTCGTTGTTTTTATTAACTCACCCCCCATTGTGTACTCTTCCCCTCGGTTTTTGTTTCCCAGATGCATTACCTTGCACTTCTTTGCATTGAATCTGAGCTGCCACATATTTGACCATTCCTCCAACAATTCATTCCTTCAGAAGTGATTCCATGATTTTCCCTACTTTATTTTCTTCTGTGAATGGACTGGTATCGACCCCCCTATTCAGAGTTTCTCCCTTGTTTGGTTTAGGTTCCTCCCCATCCTCTTCTGTTGTGAATATTTAGCAGAAATATTCGTTCAGTATCCCTGCTTTTTCACTGTCACTCTCTGCCCACATTCCCTCCCCTTTATTAAGTCTCTGTATCCCTCCCTTGGTCTTTCTTCGCTCCCTAATGTACCTATAAAAGGTTTTATCCCAATTCTTAACAGAGTTGGCTATCTTTTCCTCAGTTCGTGCCTTTGCTATTCTGACTGCCTTCCCTGCCTCCTTCTGCTTTAACTGATAAAGTTCTCTGTCCTGTTCCTTCTGTGTTTCCTAATATTTCCTGAATGCTATCCCTTTCTTCTTAACCATCCCTGCCACCTCTTTTGAGAACCATAGTGGTTTTTTCCTTAATTTTGTTTTGTTGATTTGCTTCACACAAAGGCTTGTTGCCTCTGCGATGGCTGTTTTGATTATCCCCCATTGTTCCTCCACCCCTCCTTCTTGCCTGTTTGCTAGTGCTTTTCTGAGACACTCTCTCATTTTTCCAAAGTCAGCCTTCCTAAAGTCCAATACTCTTGTTTTTGTATGGCTTGACTCTATGGCTGTGTTTATTGTGAACCACACTGTTTGGTGGTCACTTGTTCCCCAGATAGGCTACCGACTTCTAAATCTGAGATCCTTTCTCCTTCCCCATTTGAGAGTACCAGGTCTAAGACTGCTCCTCCTGAGTGGGTTCCAACACTAGCTGTCTGAGGCATGCCCCTGTGAAGGCATCAAGAATGACCCTGCTCTTGGATGTGCCTGCAGCAAGGGTACTCCAGTTAACATCTGGCATATTCAGATCCCCCATTAACAATATCTCCCCTTTTTCTGCCATTTTAAGGATGCCTTCTATCATTTCCTAGTCCATTTCCTCCCCCTGAGATGGGGGTCTGTACACAACCACCATGTGGATTGTGGTGCCATTTCCTGTCTCCAGGGTGACCCATAGTGACTCATCAACTTCCTGTTTACTCTTTAGTTCTGTTGCTTTAATCCCTTCTCTTATATAGAGAGCTAATCCTCCTCCTCTTTTACCCATCCTGTCCCTCCTGTAGACTGTGTATCCTGGTATGTTGACATCCCAGTCATGGTACTCTGTATACCATGTTTCAGTGACTGCCACAATATTCAGGCATCCCTCTTTCATCAAGGTCACTAGTTCAGGGAGCTTGTTGCACAGACTGTGGGCATTGGTACTCATCACCTTCCATTTATTGTTTATGGCCTTATCCCTTTTAGCCCCATCCCTGTCCTTACCACCTTTTTCTGCATTTATCCCTGTCCTGCTCCCTACTGACTTCTCTACCTTGGTGTTTACTGCTCTAACTACTGTGTTTTGTGGGGGGAGGCTAGGATTTCCCTGCTCCTTTTCAGTGCCTCCCCCCCTTGGCTAGTTTAAGTGCTTGCCAATGAAACATTTAACCCTCTCACCTAGGATCCTGGTCCCCCCGGACAGATGCAGACCATTGCACCAGTATAAGCCTGCATCCCTCCAGGTGGCTCCCCAGTCCACAATGAAGCCAAATTTCTGAGCTATGCACCAGTTTTTCAACCATTCATTAAATCCTATGGCATGGAATACCCTAGCATCATCCTAGCTATAGACAGGCAGCACCTCCAAGAAGGTTACCGTACATGCTACTTGTCTAAGGCCCCTTCCCAACTCCACAAACTCCTCTTGCACCACTCTGATCCCATTCAAAGCCAGATCATTTGTCCCTAGGTGGACAATAACATCCAGCTCCCTCCCTCATGCAGCTGCTCCCGTGATCTGGAGGATTCACTTCCTGTCCCTCCGAGCTGTGGCACTAGGCAGGCACCTTACCTCCCCATTCCCTTCCTCCCCCACTTCTACCCCCCAATGATTGAGTCCCCCAACAGGAATTGTTTCCTTCCCCTGTGTGGTCTTGTGCCACCCTCCTGTGGGTCTCCTTTGTGGAGGTTCCCAGCATCCTCCTTGATCTCCACTGCAGGTGCCTCCATAGAGGAACCACTCTTTGCCAGAACAGCATAAGAATTGTGGAGAGGTACAACTGGAGGGATGCACCTCTGTTCCACCACCGTCTCCCTCCCTGAGCCCACCTTGGTCCAACCACTCTTCTTTCTTGGCAACCTCTGAGGTAACGGTGTTGGCCCTGGTGGTCCCTGGTTGGGGGAAGAGGTTTCATGAATCCTAGCCAGGTCAGCCTGGAGATGAGCAATCTCCTTCCTCAGACCAGAGCAGCATTGCAACCTCCAGAATGTCTCCTGGAACACTGCTGCCACACAGCCATTGCACTGCACTACTCCCATCTTGACTTATTTTGTGTCTCCTCTCCTGTTGCTATGTATGCTTACTGTCTCTTCCCTCTATGTATTTTACACTTACTTTCCTACTGCCTATGTGCCCTTACAACTCTTGTCCTTCCTGTTCTGGGACAGGAACTTCCTGTACTCTTCAGTAGTCTCCTTCTTCCATGCTTGGATTCAGACCTCCAGCAGCCGGGGGGGGGGAGAAAGAGTTATTTGTTGTAGGTTCCTTCAAGGTTGATGAAACTAATGTGTCTCAGTGATCCTTCCCTTCCTACTGCCAAACAGGAAGTTCTTGGTGTCAGTCAAATCCAGTGGCTATAAAAGTAGAACTGGCTTTGGGTGGAAGGGTGGAAGGGTGGAGGGGTGGGAAGGAGGGCAATTAGTAAAAAATCTGTAGTTCTAGACCTATGTTTCTTCCTCTGAAACCAAAGTTGTCTTCTGTCAGAAACAGCAGGAAGCTGTAATTGGAGACAGCTGCTTTTGTACACCTAAGCTGCTAAGCCACACCCCAATTAGATTCACCCTCTGCTCTGACTCAGGAAATTAAGCTGATACAGACCCCTTCCTCACAGAAACACACAGTGACTTTCTTCTTTTTTTTTTTTACTTAAACTTACTTAATAACAACAACAAAAATTGAAAGAGACCTAGGAGTAATTATATCAGATGACCTAAAGGTGGGCAAGCAATGTGAGAAGGCAGTAAGGAGGGCTGGGGGAATATTGAGATGCACAGAGAGAGGCATCAACAGTAGAAAACAGGAAGTTGTTATCCCTCTCTACAGACAGTTAGTGAGACCCCATCTGGAGTACTGCATGCAATTCTGGAGAGCCCATCTCCGCAAAGACATAGACTGAGTGGAGGCTGTTCAGAGGAGGGCAACCAAAATGGTGCAGGGTCTGCACCAGAAGACATACGAGGAGAGACTGAAGCAGCTTAATATGTATACCCTTGAGGAAAGGAGGGAAAGAGGGGACATGATAGAAACTTTCAAATATCTCAAGGGAATTAACAAGGTACAAGAGGGTAGTATCTTTCAGAAGAAGAAATGTGCCAGAACAAGAGGGCACAATTTGAAGATAGATGGGGGATGGCTCAGAGGTAATGTTAGAAAGTATTTTTCACAGAGAGTTGTGGATGCATGGAACAGCCTTCCAGAGGAGGTTGTGGAGTCAGGAACAGTGGGAGAATTCAAGAATGCATGGGACAGGCATAAGGCAATTCAAGTGGGGGGCAGGAGGAAGTAAGCTGTTGATTAACTAGAATCTGCAGCTTATCCATCAGGTAGGGAAATGGGCAGACTGAGTGGGCCAAGTGGTCCTTATCTGCCATCAAATTCTATGTTTCTAGGTTAAATGAGACCCCTTCTTCTAATAAAGTATCTGTTTCCTTAATCCAAACAGGTACTAACTCCTGCTGAGATAGAAGTGATTAATTAGTAAAAAAATCTGCAGTTATAGACTTCTGTTTCTTGCTCTGAAACCAAAGTTCAAGGCAAGGCAACAAAGGCAAGGAACCCTCAAAGAGGGTTCCACCCCTAGAGGTGCTGCAGCACAATTCCTGTGGCTAAAGGTAGCTTAGGAAGGATCCCCAAAAAGAATGAAGTATGAAGCATATAAGCAAGCAGTAGCTGTGATGTAGTAGTAGATAAAGCATCAGACAGCTTGATAATGTAATGAGATGCCTTGATAACGTAATGAGATGAACAGGTTAGTAACAGCATGAGTTGGGTGGGTAGTGCTAGAGAATGAGGGGACCTCCTAAGGAGAGAGGAAATGGCAAGTAGGGACCCCATCCACCTCCATACAGCAGTGGAACCTACCTAACAGAACTAGGAAACACTAACTACAGCTAACTAACTTTTATGACCTGAGGCATGGAGGAGAGAAAAAACTCCTTTGAGGAGGAAATCTCTGGGGATCCAAGGCCTAGGTCACCTTCCCTCCAGGCTGGGATATTTTATTTAGTGACAGCTCTGCAGTTGCAATTTGGAAACCCAATTAAAGGGAGGTGGAAAATATTCTGATTTGGTGGAAAGCTCTTGCTCAATCCCTCTTACAGGAATGCCATGGAAGGTTGCGAGAGTGCTCTGCAACATTGAGGGCAACCAAGGCAGGAGGAGGAGACCAGTGGCTGCTGAGGCACTCACCTGGCCTACACACCCAAAACACAAACCAGGTGAACCAGAGGCAGTCGTAGGGAGCATGCCATAAAGTTGCCTTGCTAGAGAAACCACTAAAGCCAATGGATAACCATTGTAGTGGAACCACTAGAGCCAAAGGAGATTGGAGTAACCACCCTTCACAGCTAGTCTTAAATTCTACACCAGGAGCTGCTGTTACATCAGTGAACAGCTACAGCCAAGCCCAGAGTGAGCACATTCTCAGCTATGGGCCAGGTGAGAAGGACCCCACCCCAAGTTGAGCACACTCAGGATGCAGACTTAAAATGCAGAGCGAGACCATCAGCTCCAGGGAAACCCTGTGCTAGAATGGTATGGCTGGCATCCCTCAGAACTGATAAGAAGCTGAATGAGCATTAAATGCTGAGACCTTGCAAAGGTCAGATGCAGTAGTGAGCGCAGTAGACATCCCAAAGGCTGAAGCCAAGGGAATGGTGGTAGGCAAGAAGCAAAGACTGCGTAAGCAAGAGTGGACCTGCACGTAGGTCAGTAACAGTGCAGCAATGGTCAGACCTGCATGTAGGTCTGCAAAACATAGTAGCAATGAAGCAGCACTGCGAATATTGAGGCAAGCTAGCCAGGCATTCAAAAAGCCAATAAAGGTGACTCATACTCTGAGGATTTGTCGACAGCAGAGACAGGATTTAGAACATAAGTAATTAGCCACACAGGGCCATGACTCCCCAAACACATCCAAGTCCCCACCATAGGAAAAACAAGAAAGTGATGGAAGGGCTGAGACCCACATGCAGATATTGAAACTAGTTGACAGCATCAGCAGTAGCTTAGCTGACCTCAGAGTATAACAGAGTGTACAAACATAGAAGCAGCATCTGTATTGAGCACACTGAGTTGTAAACTTCAATAAACATAGAAAGAAAGAAGACTGCTCTGAAGCAGCTATCACCTGGCAGTGCAATGAAACTGCAGCAATGAGGTAAGTAGAATGAGTTGAGAGAGCATGATTGAGCTGCATAGCTATGGTTCAGTGTGAGCCTGAATCAGGTGAAAACAATTAAGTACAGCATGAAGCAGCTATGGTTGAGCTGAAACACACATATAATTGTTGCAGTTGTATTGCAAGTAATTTGAGAGTTGTGAGTGACTGAGAGCAAGTAATATGAGCTCTGGAGTAGCAATATGCTAGGAGCTTACAAACAAAGCCCCAAAAGACAAAACCAAAACACACAAACATGGAGAACAGGGAACAAGGCCCAAAACAAAGACACACAAACACAGAAAACAAGGAGTAATGACAGAAAGAAGCACACAGCCAGAGGCAAAATACAAACCAGAAGCAGGAAAACCAATGCAGAAGTCCAGCAGAGACAAACAGAAGCAGCAAGGTGGAGGGGGCACAGACCCCAGGGTAGGCCCCAGTCAGCTGCAGAGGACAGACAGAGAGAGCCTCCGGCCAGCAAAATAAAAAGTATTTCAGAAGGAGGCTGAGAGGAACTGCTTATATAGCTCAGGAAAGTGGGAGTGGTTAGCTGCTTGTCCATTGAACTACAGGCCAAGCCTTTCAAATGACATCTGCATAGGCTAACACTTTAATTTTGGGGGTATCTACAGTCAGCTGGATGCCATGCATATCCTGTCTGGCCATGAGTAAGTGGAGCAGGGGATCAATAGAAAAGACATACAATAAAGGGCTCATGGGGCAGCCCTGGTGGATGCTGTGATTCAGATGGACTGGGGCATCTATGTGGGAATTTATGAGGGGAAAAACAGAGGTACTGAATATAACAATTGCAAGCAATGTATAAACATAGTGTGAACTCTATACCAATGCAGGAGTTCAAACAAGTGATACAGATTCACATTATCATATGCCTGTTCTTGATCAATAGACAGCACAAACCCAATAACATTGCTATGTGGACTCCTAGTGAAAGGTTTATAGTGTGATAAGATTGTCACAGATGTTATGGTATGGAAACGGAGCAACATTGCAATGGAAATATGAGAAAAGTTGCAACAGCTTATAAATGCTTTGCCAGAATTTTGGCAGGATCTTGTTGTCAGTATTGAGCAGACAGAGGGGTCTCCAATTGCCGAAAAGGGTACGATCCCCCTTCTTATATAAAAAAACTGAGAAGGGCTTTGACAAAGTACAGGGAGACGATGCCTTGAAAGAGAATTTGGCCGAACAGTACAGCAAGGTAGGGGCCAGAAGATCAGAAAAAAGCTTACAAAATTCAGATGGAAGACCATCAGTATTAAGGGCCACATTGTTAGGGAGAGCTGATATGGCCATTACAACTTCTGAGAAAGAGACAGGTACAGTCAAAACAGTATTGTCAGTAGTAGCCAAAGGCGGATATTGAGATCATCGAGTGAAAAGCCAGTTAAACCAGGGAGGGTGGTAGTCCCAAATTTGTGACTGACATAGCCGAGGACAATCTACATAAGAGACAATGGAGAAGTGCATGGGTGGACAGTCAGGGGAAAGTCAAAGAGACAACATCCAACAATTGTGGAGCCGTGATTGACAGGCCTTAAAGCAGTCGAAGGACTGATGGGTGCTTTGTGTGCCAAATTTGCATTCTTGTTCCACAGATTTGGCTCTGTTGTATTGAAGATCAACCATAGCAGCCTTAACAGAGTCAATCTGCTTCATAAGGTCCAAACTAGATTCAAACATAACCGAAATTAGTTTGTGCAACTGAGCACGCATGGATAAATGGTGAAAATACTTGGATGAGCTAAGTCGCTGGGCAGTCCTGTGAAAAAATAATTTAAACCTAAGCTTGGAGTCAGACCACCAGTCCCCAAAGTCAGTACGCACTCAACACCGACCATCTGTCATGGAATACCATCACCCAATTGTCACAAATGGATTGGTCATGCAACAAGAAAGATTTAAGTCGCCATGGGCAGGGTGTCAAATCTGCGTTTGGGAAATAGTCAAGAAACGCAGAGCAGAAACAGCCAAATTGTCCAATGTTTCAACAGGGATTGTTCTCACTTGCGAAATGCCATAAATTTAAGATAAAAAATAAAATTGAGACGGATAGAGAGGGGACCCTTAACAAAAGTTTGCTTGGGTGCATTCGAAAGAGCATCATAACCATCCAGTAACTGAGATGACGAGATCATGGTTTTCAAAAAGACAGAGTAACAGAACAATTTACTGGTGTTGCCTCCTCTATCTGCTAAACACAGGCCACAATTAAAATCCCCACCAAGGAAAGCAAGGCAGCTGGTGAACAGAAAAGGTTGTATAGATGTAAACAATTGAATATGTGCAGATTTAACTTGAGGAGAATAAACATTAAGAATTCTATGTTGCATAGATCCCATTTGGACGTCCAAAAGAACAGCCCTGTCTGGACTTATTTTAACCAGTTTCATGAGCTTGAGACCAAAAGGAAGGTCCACCAACCCATTGGTGATGCACAGCAGAAAGTTCTGATAAGGATTTTATCCTTGTGTCCTGGAGTAGAACTATGTCACCTGGAAAGTGGAACAGGGCCAAAAATGTCAATAGGCATTTTCAATAAGATTTAATGCTATTGACATTAAGGGACAAAACTGAAATGGGGAGGGAAGAGACATGAGGGACTAGGGAGGAAGGAGAGCGGCATTACTCATTTGTGAACAAGTCCTGCCTCCAATGCATTTAGCAATGGTTTCATCACCAGGTATTCAACTTAAGAGACAATCTTGGATTGGGAGGAGGAGGACTGGGAGACATCCATGAATCCACCCTCATCATCAATGTCACCCCATTGTGCAGTGGTGGACAGGGCAACATACTTATTGTGTAAGGGGGAGGTCACGAAGCTGAAGAGGTTTAAGTTTGGCTTTCAGCTGACAACCCCTCTTCTTTTCATGAGGGTCAAAAATGTCAGCAGTATCCATGGGAATGAAGGGGGCATTGACAGGGCCACAGGGGTCACACTTGGAACACTCTGGATACTGAAAGACTGCTCATCGGGAAGGAGGACCTAAATAGCAGCTGGAGCCAGCATCACAAAGGCCACTGGGGGATCAGGTAGACTCTCTGAAAGGGAAGGCAAGGGCTGTTCCAAGGGTTGCAGCATGTCCCAGTGGGACTACATTGGAGGAGTCAACAGAGGAAGATTGGCCAAGAGTGATGAGCTCATCCTGGTTGAGGCATTCATCTCTGTTGTGGGAGGCCCGTGGACACTGGAGGAAAGAATGATCTTGTTCCTTGCACAGGTTGCATTTAAAGGGATTGGGACAAGCAGAACAAGAATGACCATATTCCATACAATAGACACAGTGAAAAGCATCATAGGTAGAACTGAGATAGGTGCAGGCACCACATTTGTAGCAGGTCTTCAGCTGCCCCGGGTAGAATCACATGCCCCTGTCCCAGCCAATAAAAAGCTCCCAGGGAGGTGTTTAATGCCCTCTGTGGTTTGGGGCAGACATATTTTCACCTTCCAAACCCCTGTCCAAACCTGTTCCTAACTGATGATGGCTGAAGGCATCTCCAAAACCTCAGATAGCAACCTCAACCAGTGTAAAACATCTGAGATGTCCACACACTCATTCCAGAACAGTACTGTAACCAATTTAGTGGTAGGTTTGAATAGGGGAATGGCCAGAAAGGGGATTCATAATGGAGAACTCTTAACAAGATCATATTTGAGCCAAAATCTGTCAAGCATATATAAAAAAAATCTAAAACTTACATGAAAAGTCTTTTCACCAGAAACAGTTGAGTACAGCTTAGAGGTCCACAGCATGAAAACCCAAAGAATCCTTCAGAAGATTCTGAATGACATATGTACAATCAGGGGGTAGTCCAAGCTGCCCCAGTAATGGAGGTGGATAACATTCCTATGCTTAATCGGGTCTCAGCAGGCTGAAAAAAGATTAGATAGTTTGAATGGTTGAGCCACAGGACAGGGGGGTTCAGAGTCCCAGACAGAAGGGTAGGAGACACAGTTGACCTAGTATGGGGTTTAGAGATTGAGCCAGGAGGCTTTGGGCCAGGAGTCAAAGCAGGTGGTGCCAAAAGGTCCTGCAGCTACAGTATGGGGTCAGAGGAAGATGCACACACTGAGGGCATGAAAGAGCTCGAGACCAAGGGTCTGAAGGGAGAAATATATGCTTCACCATCAACAGGCACCCAGAAAATTCCATCAGGACCCTTCATCCAGCCGGCTGCTAGGAGAGAAGCTTCAGGCGACCATTTCTGCAAAACCTTGTTGATTGTCTGTGGGTGATTCTGAGCTGGGAAGACACAATCCTTGCCTGCCAGTGGCACAGCTGCAGGCTGTGGAAGAGGTACAGGAAACTGTCCACCAGTGTGATAGCCAGTAAGGTCCAGCCCCAAGGTAGAGTCCAAAGAAATATCATGTGCAAGTAAAGTGTGCACTGCAGTGCATGGGTGCTCAGCTGCACCTGCATCTGTACCAGAAATGGCAGGACCACAAGTCCGAGACATGGGTACATTAAAATGGGCCAGAGATAGGATAAGAAGAGGAGCACACGCGGTACTAGTACCTTAGTCAGCAGCATTTGTGGAAGTTTGCAGGCATGCAATGCAGCAGGCATCTCAGTGGGTAGCAGACAGGTGTCTGATGGAAGAATGGAATCACTTGTCAGGAGGATCTCATGTCCATCAGAGGAAAGCTGGGAAGATGGGAATGCAGTCCCCAGTAATGGAGTAGGAAGCGGGACATCCAGCAGCACCAGGAGTGGAAATAAACCGCACTGTGCATTGGAAAGTGCACAGCCAACAGCAGACACCATCGGCAATACAGCAGAAGGCAAAGCAAGTCTTTTCTCTTCAGAAGCATGCTCCTCAGCATGAGGAGATCAAGGAGTTGTCATTTCCAAATGGTCAGGTCCTGTAGTAGTATGGCTTTGGCCGTAGAAACAGCAGCAGTATGTATGGCAGAATTCAGCGGCTCTGAAGCAGGTAAGCCCTCACCAGTGGTTTCATTCTGATGCAAATCCAAAACAAGTTCTTCAGCCTCTAGAGAATTCAGTATAGGAGAGTAGGCCTGCTCTCCAAATACCAGAAGCTCACACGCAGAGTCAGTGTCAGCCATTATAGTAGCCAATCGACTGGGTACCCCTACTGGAAAGAGAAAGAGAATTTTCCCCATGTCCTGGCCAAATTCCTCCATTCACTAAAAATATGACAAACAGCTTAATCTGGTTCAGTTTCAGTTGGTTACCATCTGTATCCACCCCCCAACCACCGGATGAGGCTGAAAATAGACAGAATTATCAAGCCCTCCTTTCCCAGTTAACAAAAACCTAAATAATAATAATAATTTTAATTTTACTGTGTCTATTAGAGTTCAGACCCAAAGTGTAGAGGAGAATATTGCTCACTCAGTGAAAATGTGGATAAAATGTATTTTCAGATACATAAAGGAGAAGGCAGATACCAAAATGAGAAGGCAAATGCCAAAAGGGGATAGTAAGGCTTAAAGGGGAAGGAGGGATTTGTGAGGAAGAGGACCAAAAAAAGCAGATATACTGAACAATTACTTTTATTCAGTGTTTATTCAAGAAGGGGTAGTTGATGAGCCAAAGATTAGGGACAAGGCCTTTGAAGGAAGGGTGGTAGACACTAGTCCTTTTACAGAACAGAGAGTCCTCAAGCAACTGGCACAATTAAAAGTAGACAAGGCAATGGGACTTGAGAGGGTGCATCCAAGGATACTGAGGGAGCTGAAGGAGGTGCTGACTGTACCTCTGACAGCACTGTTCAACCTATCATTAGAAATAGGGGAGGTTCCAGGGTACTGAAGGAGGGCAGATGTGGTCCGACTACACAAAAGTGGTAATAGGGAGGAGGCAGGAAATTAGAGACCAGTCAGTCGAACTTCTGTAGTAGGTAAGGTAATGGAATCACTACTGGAGGAAAGGATTGGGGAATACCTTGTAACCAGTGGATTACAGGATCTGAGGCAACATGATTTCATGGGGGAAGTCATGGCAGACAAACCTGATCAAGTTCTTCTACTGGGTGACCAGGGAAGTGGATCAGGGAAGAGTGGTAGATGTGGCCTACCTGGATTTCAATGAGGTTTTTGACACTGTTCCACATGGAAGACTGGTGAACAAGCTTGCCAACCTAGGAGTGGATCCAAAAGTAGTAAAATGGGTAAGAAATTGGCTAAGCAATAGGAGTGAGAAGGTGGTGGTAAATGGGGTCCACTCTGGAGAAGGAAAGATGACCAGCAGGGTGCCACAGAGGTCAGTACTAGGCCTGGTCCTCTTCAATGTCTTCATTAGCAACATTGCAGAAGGGCTGGAGGGGAAAGTATGCCTGTTCATGGATGACACAATAATCTGCAATAGAGTGGACACCCTGGGAGGGGTTAGAAAAAATAAGGCACAATCTAAGAAAGACTGAAGAATGGTCAAGGGAATGGCAGCTGGGTTTCAATGCAAAAAAGTGCAAAATCATGCATTTGAGGCACAGAAACCCAGGGGCAATGTACCACTTGAGCAGCGAGGTATTTGCAACCACAAAACAGGAAAGGAACTTAGGGGTGATCATTTTGGATGCTCTGAAGGTAGCTAAACAGTGTGATAAGGCAGTGGGGAAAGCTAGCAGGATGCTTGGGTGCATAGGAAGGGGAATCATTAGCAGAAAGAGGAGGTAGTTTTCCCCTGTATATGTATATATATATATATATATATATATATATATATATATATATATATATATATATCTCACTGGTAAGATCCCACCTCAAGCATTGTGTCCAGTTCTGGAAACCTCACCTCCAGAAGGACATAGATAGGGTGGAGGTGGTACAAAGGAGTGCTACCAAAATGATGCAGGGCCTGCATCAAAAGCTCTATGAGGAAAAACTCAAGGAACTAAATATGTGCTCTCTAGAGGAAAGGTGAGAAAGGTGGGATATGATAGAAACATTCAAATACTTCACAGATATTAATAAAGTACAAAAAGGTAGCATTTTGCACAGTAAAATGTGATCCAGGACAAGGGGTCACGCTATGAAGCTGGAGGCTGAGCTTGGGAGAGATGTGAAGAAATACTTCTTCATGGAGAGGGTGATGGACACCTGGAACAACCTCCCAGCAGAGGTGGTAGGTGCTAAATGGTAGCAGGATTCAAGCATGCATAGGATAGACACAGGGACCCTTGGAAGAAAGGCAGAGGGGCAGAAGAACAGAGATCAAGTAGGGTCTGCAGGGGCATATTAGGTGGGGGATACAGAGCAGACTGAGTCGGTCAAGAGGTCCTTATCTGCCGACAAACTTCTATGTTTCTATATGTAAAAAGAAGGGAAATTAAAAAATTAGGATTCAGTTCAATTAGGATTAGTGACTAGAAGGTGTGGTGTCACTGTGGGTTTGAATGATCAAGCAATGCAATATTGGCATTATTGTAGTATCCGCCCCCTCAATGCAAACAATGTGCTGTTGCTATTTTACTTGGTGTGACAAGACATTCCTGATATTAGGGTAATGCCAACATTCCATTTCATGATCATTCATACTGAGGAACAACGCACCACAGAGTTATCAAAGTTCCAAGGACATTTAACACTAATTTCTTCTTGTCCCTAATTTTGTTGCTTTGTGTTTTAACCTAATATATGTAATAACATAATATTTTTTTGCAGTGTATTGCTTTATGTTTTGAAAAAGGTAACAACTTATGCAATACCTATAGCTTTTCTCTTTTTTACACCCTGTGATTAACACTGCATAGTGATGCAGAGTATGCTGGATCTGGAGCTTGCTTCCTTGTCTGCCACTGCTGAAGAAGTTGCATCATAGCATACACTGTGTCAGACCCCTGGCAGAGGTAGCTGTTGGGCATGCAATATACTTGCAAAGCAGCTACATCATCACATGAATTGAACTAAACTTACAGTTTGCTTTGCACATGGTCTTGCAAATCCATATATATATATACATACATACATACATACACATACATAGAAAGAGACTGTGTCACTGAAGTGGAAGTTGTATCCTGTGAAAATGGGTGTGTGACTCACAAAAATAGATTCTCAAGTCATGAAAACCTTTTATTAAACTGTTCCAGTTTAGGTGACACTGAACAACCTACAGTGATTTCATTATTGCAGTATTTCTTTTTTTAATGTTAGTTCTTTTTATTGCAGATAAAACATGAGAATAGTACAGTACAGTATACTATGAAGCTGTTCAGAGTATATCGCACATCCTTAATCCTCCCCCTACTCCCCCACTTCCCCTCTGGCCCAGTTTGCTTCCAACCCCTATAGTCCCCTCATCTAGCACTAGTACTAAGCACTTGTATGTCATCCACCCCCCCATGTCTCCCCCCTTCAATGCTTCTTAGTTTTCGTCATTCTTCATCCCTTCCCTTCCCCCACACCTGCTTTCCTCTTCCCCTCCTGTTATATTTCTGAACCTGTATTACTTTTTCCACCTTTGACCATCCATTATTTCTATAAAGTCCCTCAATCTTGTACTCTATGTCCTCTTCTACTGTTCCAATTTACTTTTTTGCACCCATCATTTTTCATAATTGTTGTACTCAACTAGCTTTACCTGTGTAGGCACCTGTATTAGACTTGGAAACATTTTGCTATTCAGTATTGTACCTAGTTAACTTCCTTTTTGTCTGCTTTTCTTGTATATAGTATCTCAGCTGTATTTGTATTGTACCACTGTAACTTTCTGTATTTTGTATTGTACTTATGTCCCCAGGACCTCCTCACAAATGAGTTGTCTCAATGGTGTTATCCTGGTAAAATAAACTTTGAATTTAAATGAATTTGAAATTGAATAATTTAATCAGGTTATAAAGATTTTACACATTGTAAGGCAGTATCTATTTAATTCGGGACATGTCATAGAATCATAGAAACTGACGGCAATAAAGGACCCTCCCTCATCAAGTCTGCCCCACACACCCCTCTTAGTCCCCCCTCCCCCCCATTGGGGCTCCTCCCAATAATCCTATGTGCTTGTCCCATGCTCTCTTGAAACCAGACACAGTCTCGATCCCCACCACCTTCTCTGGCAGCCTGTTCTAGGATTCCACCACTCTCTCAGTGAAGAACCGTCCCCTCACATTACCCCTAAAGTTCCCTCCCTGTAGTTTCAGGCTGTGCCCTCCCATTATGGGGCCTACCTTCCTGTGAAATAAATGCCCGCCTCCACTTTATTGATCCCTTTGACGTACATAAAGGTCTCTATCATGTCACCCCTCTCCCTTCAAGTCTCCAGTGTGTAGAGCCCCAATTCCCTTCATCTCTGTTCATAGGGCTTGTCATCCATCCCCAGCACCATCTTGGTTGCTCTTCTCTGAACCCTTTCCACCATAGCCAGCACAATTTTCCTTGGATAACAGGTGGAGCCATGATTTAGGTATGGTACCAACTGGGGTCTGTTTTACAGTGTTTGTTTTTTTGTGTGTGTTTTTTATTTAAAAATAACACTTGAAGAATCAGTATTAGGCCCACTCAGTCCACTTCACAAGCTTCAAGCTAGACCTTAAATGTTTATTTTATTTTACAAATTTTTTTTTTTTTTTATTTTATTCTACCCACTTTTGTGACTGCTAACACTGGTGAAAATATATTTTAAAGTCAGGGTTCTGTGTGGTGAAAGACAGGTTAGGAAAAATGTGTGAAAAAAATTTACTATGTATGCATTGTTTTTTTTTATTTAAAAATTACAGAACTCTCCCTGAAACCACTTAGCAAAGGATCATACTGGGGCCAACTAATAGGAAAATGTCAGATCTGGTGAGCAAAAGAGTGTGTGTGTGTGTGTGTATTTTATTTATTTGTTTTTCTCTACCAGGTAAGCACACTAGACAACCAGATGCCTATTTTCAGGTGCCATTGGGGAGATTACAGAGATACATACATGATTTTACAGAGATACATACATGATTACAAGGATACACTCAGGTACAGGGGGAAAACAATAAGAGCAGGTACAGTACAAGTAAGAGCATCAGACATAAAGAAGGCAAATGAAGCAATACCAGGGGACCTTATCTACCCAGTGGTAGGAAGGTAATAGCTTCATACATAGGAGGGCAGCCGTTGGCTGGGAATATCAGACAAACAGGACATCTGGAGGCTAGTGGTTGAGGTGTACCACAAGGAGATTACAAAAGGGGGATAGGAGAGGCAAAAGGAACACTTAGCTGGCCTAGCACAGCTTGATACAGACATTTAAAGTTTTCAGCCTTCTAGAATTTTGAAAGCATTGAATCAATAATTGCTAAAGTCTTAGAATCCCGGGATCCTGGTACTGAGAAGGAGGTGCTGAATTTCAGGTTATTCAGTCCATGGATGCGGATTGAGGTATTAAGGTGCAAAAATCTAGGTAGTACCATAGACGTGCCTATGCCTACTCAGCCCTAATGGGACGGGGGCTTTATCGCGCACCTCTGGTGAATTAAAATACAGGATTCTAACAACAGAAATAAACAGTTTATTTCCAAGGAAATGGTTAACTGAAAGCTACATGAAGGTCCTTAACTGAACTTTTAACTGAATCAACTGATGGTTGTCTGAATGAACTCGTTTTCCCGCTCAAGAAGTAAATTCTGTTTTGCAGCGCACCAGATCATTTTTACAAGTACTGCATTTGAATAATTCGCAAAAACATTTCCACCTACTACTTTTGTAATGCTGCTGAAATTCATTCTTTAAAATCCTGACATCTTTATGGCTTTGAAAATGTTCGGTTTCGGTCTTTAATCATGATATGTTGAGTGTTTGAATACAGCATGAGTGCATTGTTTCGTCTCCGTTTTAGAAAAGCAACTGACCGTTAGTAAAAATTGAAGAATTATACAGTATTTAGACACGCTATAACTAATAAATGAACTATTTTCAGTAGGAATGATCCTCTTATGTTTTATCATTAATGATATTGTCAAGAAATGTGAGTCTTTTTCGCCTTAACAGTTCATTTACGCTTGCTCTCAGTTCCGCACTTGAAGTCATAATTATCTATGTGACATCACATCCCTCTGCCAATGAAGGGATTCTGATGTCACAAGCAAGGATTATTATTTGTGTTGCAGAATAAGCAGTCTGTGCAGGTGATGTTAATGGGATTAAGCTCTACATACAAATAGCCTTAGTAAGAAAGAACAAGGGACAGGGAAATACAGAAAAGAAAAGTAGACTGAATACTGAGCCGTATCCATTTATGATATTCTATAAAATTCTCCAACAGGAGTCAGTTTGTTTTAAACAAATATACTGTGTTTCAGCTTTGCAGTATTTTCCTAAAATGCATTAAACAATTATATATTTCTTGAGATCAACCAGGTTATGTGGCATGTATAATCCGGGTATCACTCCCTAGCCTCAAAAATCAGGAACAAGGCTTATCAAATCTGGTATAAAGGGAAAGAGAGAGGGAGAGGGTGAGGGAGAGCATTATACTGCTACTGTGTGTGGGTAATTGACAATGGGCAGACTAATAACCAAGCTTCCCTGCCCATTTGCCACAAGGCATGTCTTTCAGTCACCACAGAATCCTCCAATGCGCTGTTAAATAAGATTTTTTTTCAATGGCAGTGCTGCGCATTGTATTGGGAACACATGACAACTGGTGAATAAACAAAACAGTGCATAGAATTCCACTTGTATAGAGCTCCTTAAGTTTTCATTCGTAGGGTCCATTGTACACATTTGCCTAGGCAAAGCCAAATTCGCACATGCGATTAGGCTATACTGTACGTTTGCCTTATTTAGATAAATCCTTCTGGTTTCACAAAGCAAAATACACGAGCTAAATTAAAGGGTCACTCTTCTAATCTACAATTCTGCTCATGCTGTTAAAAATTACCATGCAGATACTTTAGACGTACTTTGAGGACGAACTGCATCATATGCAGTCTTTCACAAATAAACTGCCTTGTCCATATAGAATAGTAGCAGCAAGCATGTTGCTCGATATTTTGCTAAATGACCACTTTACTTTTAATCCCCCCCCCCCCCATGCGTTTTCAAATACATAAGTGAGAGAAGTTAGTTGAGGGAGTCTGCGCACTGTTTCTGGTAACTTCCTGGGTAAGTTCTCAAGGAAAACAAACTCTTCTTGAGACATATTTCAAGTACATGTATGCATCAGAAGATAGACCCGATCAATGTTTTGTATGGAGTTCCCGTTAAGTATGCTCAACACGATAAAGCGAGAAAGCTTTCCACATACAGTAGTTTTGAAATGTTTCAATATTTCTAATTTGAACTCTATTGTTTTTAATTTATTTGCCAGTTAAGCTGAATATTTTGTAAAACTTGTGTGAATGTAGGTAAACAAATCAGAGTTCAAGTCTGAAAAAAAAAATCAGGACTTCCACACAAAAAAAGTCGAGTACTGTATACAATTATCTTGAGAACAAATTAGCAACGATTCAAACGTCAAAATGAGTAAATCAGACCATTAAATGACAGCTAAATAAATTCGTTTTTTATCTGACTCATATTCTAGGTCTATATTTTTAAATGACTTGCTTTTAAATATATTTTTTATAAAACAAACTAGAAAACATGTGGCTGTGGTGTGCATTTACTTAAATAAGAAACATGTTTTGTCAAATCACTATTATGGACAAGTACTAAATATGACTAATTGTGCTAAACTAATTTCTGTAACTGAATGAGTATCTATTCTTAGATCATTTTACAGATCTTGGGTTCTGAAATATACAAACAGCAGTTTGGAGACAATCTTTGATTGCCTTTTGAGGGCACTGCTAACATGACTAGCAAGCATGCACAAAAAACGGAGAAAGATATTTAGACAGTAAATGTAACTTGTGCAGAAAAAAAAATCACTGCATTCAGAATTTTAATTTACATTCTGGCTGTATCTTACTTCCCACAAATTATAATTCATTTTCGTGCCCTCCAATTTATTCTTTAGTCCCTAGTTTTGATTGACTGATCCTGTTAGTTTTTGTTTAGGATTAGAGCATGGGTAGACTTTTAAATGTACTGCTAATTATAAATGAATTCCCGTATTGTGTTTCAAGCTATCCAAAAAGTAGTCTGTAAATACCACTCCAAATGAAGGACATCGGCTCGTATACAGAACGACTCCACTAGAAAATCTAAACATGAGAAGTTTAGCAGTGTTGGTCTAGTCATAAGAAATGTTATATTGTCTTATGATATTTGTATGTTAATAAAACGAAGCCATAAGCGGAGATTTTTTTTTAAAGGAAAGGGAGACACTCTACAGTACGCAATAAATACAAAAGACTTTTACATCGTAGTGCAACGAAGCACTAACAAGCAGTTTTACTTGAAAGTGGATATATAAATGTATACTCTTCAGTTTCGGAGAAAACGAAACGTTTTGTTGCTCAAAGAAAAATAATTTTGCTATCTCAGTGACAAGAGTAGTCACTTCCCTGTTTCATTAGACTGTAAAACGGCTGCGCACCCACTAGATGGCGCCAATGCAGTGCAAATCGACAATGTACAGTGGTTATTGATTTCAACCAGCTTCTAGATCTGTTCTGAAAAAAAGCCTTGTAGTTTACCAGTCTCCACTCCACTACAGGTTCGGAGCAGGAGAAGACTATTTCTGGTTCAGCTCCTGCAATGCAAAGATCAACAGAAGTAGATATGTTACAATCCAGACTAAAGTGTAGTGTGTGTGTGTGTGTGTGTGTGTGTGTGTGTGTGTGTGTGTGTGTGTGTTAATAGTAGTACTGAACCTTGGTCATCGAATTGTAGAAGTGCTGTCAAATTTCACTTTGACAAGTCTTGCTCTTGAAAATTAAAAATTTAACAAAGTAATCCAATGGGTTCTCGCGCCTTACTATGATTATAATTATTATTTTCGGTCTTCCGGCAGTAATAAAATATTTAGTGTTGTTAGTGCTCCCTTCTTGTATGGTGCTGTTTTGTTGTTTGATGTTTGTTTGTTTTTTCCTCCCTAGGGTCCCACGGAAAACGAGATGTTGCATCTCATGTAGTTATCCCACTGTTTAGCATTTTAAAACATAAATTAAGTCCTGTTTTAATTGCAAGTCACTTGCAGATTGCTCAGACTTAGTTTTCTTCAAACTGAATAAACTATACCTATATTTCAAATAGTAAGATTGTTAAATTAGTAACTTGCAACAAATGAGATCTGGCCTTTTCAAATAAAAATGTTGGAAAAGATGTAGAAGGAAAAATGGAAAACTAAATTACAGCAAGAATTCTTGATGCCCCTTGGCAGAACAAATTACACATCAAACAAGGCGTTCTACACCTTTCGTTTTATTGTGCCCCCATGGTTAATAAGTAATTGCAGCGAATAAAATGCCACTGGTAATGAATGAGGTCTTCAGATCTGCATATTCTTTGAGAACAGTTTTGCTCGTCACTATATGAATCTGTGTCTCCTATTTCGAACATCCATCAATGCTACATAAATAGCAATACACGAATCTCCTGCACCCTGGCGAAATGCTCATTTAACCTAAAAATAGATAACAATTAAAAACAATGAGCGTATGGAGCTGTATGCTTCCAGGTCCAGCTTTAGTTTCTGTAAAATTAGTTTAATGTGCATCTTTTAAAACTTGTGAAACATTTTTCAATTAGAGGGAAAAAAGTGGATTATTACCGTTGCGATTTCTGATACAGAATTTGAACAGTGCTCCCAGTCACACATAGCCACCTCATACATTATGTTAATAAGTTAGATAGCTAGACAGACAGACAAACTGATTGAGCTAATTTATTTTCAAAATGCAATCAGCTGTTGGAAAGTGGGGAACGATTACAAGTGGGAAAATACCAGAGCAGCAGCCCTCAGAATCAGTTATAGCAGTGGTGCACCACTGATATAAGAGGATGTGATGATATTCTCGGTCCACAGTCCGAATCCTTGCACACTTCGACAAAGAAATACATTTCTGATATTTATTACTGTATTCTTATGAACACTGATGACTTTATAGATTCAGATGAATTGCGAATATCCACTTCATTACGTTTTAATCGTTCATTTAGCCAGTAACCGTATGATTATTTTAAAAAAATAAAGTTGCATTTCCTTCTTGGATACAGTACCAGATCATTCAAAACAAGGCTCCTCAAGTAAGGCAAATCTCCAAAATCTGACAATTAAAATCAAGTGGGCTTTTACACAACAACGATTTGAGCGTCTGAGGGAGATGATAGAAATGTAGTGATAGAAAAAAGGAACCATTTATTCCTTGATCATGATGTTTTTGGAATTCGAATGATGCCACAAGAAGCTGAATGGAATGTAATCATCCCATAGTGAAAGAGTGACATCTATAGTTTATACTAAAATTGAAATGATGTCATAAATTCATTCTGCATTGGTTATATTACTGGATATCATCAGTATTTCTGGATGGATCGCATGAAGAAGAGAGGTCACACAGTTCTTAGAACTCCGTCAAAGAGATGATGTGCCTATCTATTACAAAAAAAAAGCACAAAACAGTCAGGTAACAAGGTCTGCAATTCCATATACGGATTCTGAAGACATCATAACCCGTTTGAGCTTTAATCTTGGGGTTTATGACGTGAGGACGAATGAAATGAATGAATGACATTTCAGCATAGTTGCTGATGCTTCCCGTATATCATTTATTTGTCATAAAGAGACAAAATATTGCAAAAAAGACAATGACTGTAGTCGTGTAAAATATCTAAAAGGCATGAAAGGACAAGGTTATTGCGTGAAGTAAAACCTCAAACTTATAACGATGTAAAACGTTTGGTTTCAAAGAAGAGCTACCTCTAGGAACAGTTTAAAACAGACAACATTTAGGCACCGCTCAGTTTGTATTTATTCCACATATCTCTTCTACCACATAGCTCCTCTACCCATTCTGTATTAATGAAGATATAGTTAGGTGGAAAAACGATTCTAATCTCTTAGAGTATGTCTGCTTCTGTTGGGTTTTCCCTCCTTAATGCTGTAATTGTCTGCAAGTGACTACATAAGCTGTTACCCTGGAAATAATTATGATGTCACAAGTAGAGTGAAGCAGGAACAGATGAACTATAAATCACAAAGATCCTATATTTATGCAAAGACATTGAGAAAGAGAAATACAAAAACTGTGAAATATAAACTGCATTTTCTTTAAGCAAGTGTGTGTGTGTGTGTGTGTGTGTGTGTGTGTGTGTGTGTGTGTGTGTGTGTGTGTGACACTAATGTATTTAAAAGTTACATTTTAATAAATAATAGCCAAACTAAAAACCGGTATAAAAAAACTACCCTTTCAAACTACTGTTGACATTTATAGGGTATAGAAGCTTGTAACTCGTTTCATTCTCACTTTTTTGAATAAACACATTGCTGGGAATGACCATGCTGAAACTCGCTGCTGCCCATTGTTTTCTTTTTTGCAGTTAATACTTTTTATTTGCGTAGTTTCAACAAGATAAAACAACATCACAGTACCATTTATAAGCATATCTTGGCGATGCATATGAACAGCACAGTAGTTTTGAAAAAGTAACACAATACAGCAGTCATATTATGATCACTATATGTTTAAGAAAAATAGGAGAAATTGTCAGGGAATAACAGATAAAACTTTTTTGATATAGGGACTGAAAAGCTAAGTACCCATTACCTCGCGTGCAAGGTGCAGGGTCTTACGATCCAGAATTGTCTGTATTGTGTACTCCCTGCAGTTTTGAAAAACATAACTTTTTTCACCTTGGCTGCCTCCTTCTTGAAATAATGATGATGATGTTTTTACTGTTATTAAGAAAAATAATAAACCCTTAGAAAAAAATTGTGTGCCTAAGAGTAAGAAACTGCGCGCCCCTGTGTGTGCGCGCTTGTGTGTGTGTGTGTGTGCGCGCGCGCGCGTGTATGTGTGTCTGTTCAACAAATATAAAGTCGACTTGCTAAACCAGAGGTCCTTAATGTTAGTTTCACGCCCCTTTGGCATGACCTAAAACAGCTCTCTCCAAGTTTAAAAGGCGTCGCCTATGATTTCTCTACAATACCTGGGAAATCATCAGGAGCATCAGTGTTTAAGAGACTACGAATTCCATTAAAATGGTTATTGTTTAAAGGTTGTTCTATATTGGTGTGTCGTAAAACATTGTTTTTGTCAGCTCATAAATGCTTAAAAGAGTACCTGGCATCATTATTTATAACTGCAAATACACTGCAGGGATGTAAAGAAATTATCACCAAAAAAGCGCTAAAAGACAGAAACTGATGCTTTTAAGTGTATTGCTCTCGGATGCGTTGGTTACGTTATTTTGCAGACAGTATTTCAGAGCTTCATACGTTTAAAAACACGCCCCTGAAATGAAAGTTGTATCACTGATCTTGGAAGACATTTCGTTTTTTCTTCTATAATAAATAGTACTCAAACATAAGGAATCACTCGAACGAATGTGCCCTAGTTAATAATTAAAAATAAATATATACTGTACTATCTGTTTATTGGATAAGAACAGGGATTTGACTTTGCTACTCAGCACAGAATCAGTCCAGTAGATGGCGATAGTGTTTCCCATAACGATAATGAAAGCTTAAATATGCAAAGGTTGATTGAACATGTATTGTCTTCTTTGTTTCCTTTTTTTTGCACTAAAAGCGTCTGTGCTTTCTATAAGCAAAATGTGTTTGTTCTTCATTCCATGAAAAATGAAAACAGTTTGAATAAATAGTTTATTTCTGGACATTTTTGTTGTCAAAGCGTTAAATGTTCCCGTCATTTTTATTCAAACACTAACTGATTACAGCCAATTATATATTCAGACGGGTTCTTTATTTTAGAGTAATTGTACTCGTCACTAATAAAAAGCATAATGGATCGTCGCTATTCTGGTTATCATTGCAATTTTATGTAATTTGATGGAATTATATAGCTTATCTTTGTAGTCTTATTTTGTAATTTTAAGATGTAATTTCTAACAAATTGCAGCTACATTTCTTCTGTGTTGGCTCCTGTGTAATGCATACTTATGTAACATTAATAATAATAAAAAATGCCTTTCTAACAGAAACATGCCTTGACACTATAGTTTTAACACGGAAAATGTTAAATGTTACCATACATAAAATGTTAAAGACCACCCCATACTGTACTGCAGTACAAATACTGTATATAATTGGGTGCTAATTTTAGGACGTTCTAAGTTAACTTGTTTTAAACAAACAGTAGCTTCAGTACTAATGATGTGGTTCTATGGGTTTAATGCTGGGATTTTGTTATGCATCTTGAGCTTCAAAACATCGGAACAAGTCGAGACAAGTAGCTCAATTTAAATATTTACCAAGGGAGAATGCTTATAGACACAATGCTACAGAAATAATACACCGGCAATTACATTCCTCTAAGCAATTAGTGCAATTATCACAATACTGTTCTTATGTTCTTTCGGAAAGAAATTGCAGCGGGATGCTTTCCCATAATGTATTAAATATAAATCATATAGTGTTACGTATGTTTTACACTGAACAATATTAAACGGGGAAAATCGCAAAGTACATAAACACGTGTAAATATTATCTACAATACTGCAGAGCCTCAGAAACTCTACTTACAAAATAAATGTAACAGATGTTTATCTGCTTGGGTGAAATAAGCACTTGAAATTCAACTAAAACCCAGACCCTTCAGTTTATTTGGGCAACCCGTTGCGGCAACAAAAGGGACTGAGTCATACCTTTTTTCAAATTTTATCAATTTGTTAATTTGTTTCCAATCCGCATATAAACATTATGTTAGATTTGCTTCCAGATTATTGTGTAATTGAACGCCAGGTGAACAAAACTATTGTTACAATAAAGCATTTACAAATCTGAACCCATCCTGTCGTCAGTGCTATAAAGTAAATAGAAACGAGTAAAAAGAAAAATTCAACAGAAACAAGAAATGTGTCTTTAAAAAGTCTCCAGAAAATATATGTTAGTAGATTATTCTGAAGTAACGTCTAAGACATAACAACATAAATAACACTGTGCAGGTGCATGTGTTGGGGAGGAATAATTGCATATTACTTTTAGTGAGTAATCGGTTTCGGAATGATGAAAGGACAGTCATCATTTCAGTTTTTTTTTTTTTAATTGATCACAAAAAAATTAAATGCCAGTTTAATTCGTGAGGTAACTAATACATTCGTGGCAGTGGTCTAAGGCTCTGAGCTGCAAATCTGGTGACATCCAGTAGACCAGATCTGGTTTTGAATCCCACAGCTTCCACTTGCATACTATGTGACCCTGAGCAAATCACTTAACTTCCTTGTGCTCCCAGGTCGCACCTGGAAACAAGCTCCGGCTTAGTGTACCTTTCCTAGTTAAACAATTTCCCCTTTCCCTTTCTTTTCCTCCTGGTATTGATAAAATGTAAACGACAAGATTGGCAAGCTATTAAATTCCATCAGTCAAATAATATTTGTATTTGTTTTCATTCTGTGATTACTGCAGTTTTAAACAGCTATATTTGTTTGTTCAGAAAGCATCAACTTATACTCGTGTTGTAGAAAATAACAGTGCAATACAAACAGCAGCAGCCCATCTGAAGGATGGATGGAGAATAACAACACACAAAGGCTCTCGGGTTCCTTGGAGACTGCAAGGTTCCATTTCGGTACTGTCATTAAAGGGTAACTCTGTAGCCAGACGCTTTGCTTTTGTTAATAAATCACAATCTGGATATATAAAAATTACATTAGGGATAACAGCAGCCACAGCCTTTCAAAAACCTTGTTATTCGATGTAGTAATTTCAATACGTTCTGCAATGAGCCAAACAAAACTTTGTCTGTCTGTCTATCCATCAGTATGTATCTATCTGCCTCTGAGTAGCGAATAGCCACCAAAACAGGAAAGCTTACAGAACAATATTGCAAAACAAAACAAAAAAAAAGTTTCGCAGGAAGGTGTGTGTGTGTGTGTAAGCTGTGATATCTAACTAAACAGATGTTCCATTTTAAATCTCATCAGACTGATCTTTCACATTAATTTAGGGGAACATATTTATTTGAAAGGAAAGTTTTGTTTGTTATAATTAGGAATTCCTCTTATTCCTGCCAAGCCCGTCACTCTTGCCTCATCCACATCTTCCTCCTCCTTCTCCGGTGATGCCTGAGTTAATGAGGATGTATGCGTCCTTCTATGTCATGCCCTGAATATTGGAATGAATATGTAGATTATGATGTCCCTTGTCACGTTTGCAAAACACAAGATAAAATACCTCAGAATTAAAACCCAGCGGAAAATAATCATAATAACAATAATCAAATCTGAAGTTATCTCAAAAGCTTCTTCTTGACATCGAAGTAAACAGTGTCCATTTACCATTTAGTGTACTTCCCTCTCGATCTCTCAGATATTTTAAGCTACTTTTTTTTTTGGGGGGGGGGGGTCATTTCCATTCCTTGCTTACCATGAAACATTACTGTACCTTTTTGTTTTGCTGTATAACGTTCTCACTTTCCCACTTGAAAAGTCCAGTTATCCAATGTAAACAAAAAAAGCTGTTTTGAATATAGGTTACTCGAAGTTGATTTGTAGTTCCTTTTTCAACGCAATCCTCCATCAGCCTATGGCGCCTAGTCGGCGCCTTGGAAGCAATTGACTTGGCAGCTGGTTTCATGTCCACCTCACTGTCTCGGGTTCAACTTCAATGCATGTGGACCTGCTGCCTCCTGAAACTGCCTACATTCTACTGCCGTTTTGGAGTGCTGGCTACTGCTTTTTAATGTGCCACACTGTTTGTTGGTAATATGAATGTCGTTTGTTTCTATTGTTACCATTTGTCGGCATAGCCTCAGTAATAGTAATGACCGGTGCTATGCGGAAATGGCCTAAGGCAGGCTTTCATTAGAATACTCAATGCTGATAAAAATTAGCATACACTATATGTTCTGTTTTACTATATGTCTTCATGAGTCCTGACTTTGCAAAGTGATTACTGCCGTCTGGCAATATCTTGGATAACTTTTTGGCACCATCGTAAACTTATGTTACTGGCTGTAGGGCGGTATTCCTGTTTGACTACAATGTGGCACTTTCTGTATCAATGTGACACTTATACCTGGCCATAATGCAAATACAGTACAGTGTACTAACAAAAAAGATTCATAAAGCCCAATTTATATTGCATTTGCTAATAAATAAGCAGAGAGAAGCTATACCAGGGGAAGTTGTACAAACAATCTGAATAAAGGCACATTACCTTTAAAAAAATAAATAATAATGTTCTTCAGGATAGCTAGCAGTCCCTTCAGTCCCCAATCTACAGCCTAAGGTTTGCAGTCCTAGAAAAGTGAAGTACAATGCTCTCCTATAGCTTTGTTTTTCCATAGTTTTCAAGCAATTCTGCCTGTGACACAATGTTATGATGGAAGGATGCTGAAATGACAGGCCTGGTATACGCTTGTCTTAATCATTGGGCTCTTAATTTAGTTTTAGTGCTGGGTTTTTGTGTGCTGAGGAGCCACTGACAACCTGGCGGTTCTTAATGAGTGACGAGGCAGGGCTGTTGTAGAAAAGTAACACTTCCCTAGTGTGAAGACCTCTTACTGGGAAGTTTAGTTCACTACTGTTCTCGCAAACCTAATCATGTAACCTGTAACCAAAACCCACAGAAGAATGATACAACACGCTAAATACAGTACCTTCTGATTACTGACTGTTAGCACCTCTCCCATCAGAGCAGGAGAAGGCTTGATTTGGTTTTCGACGAAAATCACTGTGAGGACGTCTCGAACGGCTGGGAACAGATTTCACCATCTACGCTATGCTTTATTATGTAATATGTCTACCAAGACTGTAAGATCAGTCTTTAATTTGGGGGGCAAGTGTGTGTGTGTGTGTGTGTGTGTGTGTGTGTGTGTGTGTGTGTGTGTGTGTGTGTGTGTGTGTGTGTGCGTGCACGCTGCTGTGCTGAGAGTTTACTGAATCGAACTCCCTTACTTAACAATAGATGTTTGGTACCCTATTTTGAAAAAGGCCCATCTTATTTGGTGCCCATGACCAACAAGATAATGGTTTGGGAATATTGCTATGTGTGCACACGAGAAAGGCACTTCGACTCACTTGGAGTCTTAACACCCCCTTCCATTTTAAAATCACGGTGCAACATTTTAACAACCCATTGCGTTACAATTATTATGTTTCACAAAAATGTTGTTCGTAGAACTCCTTTAAACAGAGGTACTTTGGAGAAGACTTTCCTCAAGAGTCCCCATAGGATGTGAAGCACTTGTGCTGTCTGCCCTAAATCTTGTGCAAGATAAGAAAACATTTCCCGCAAAATTTAAGCATAAAAATAAGGATATGACAAACACTTTATTTTCGATGCGGTCAAATTTTATTACATCATCAACTGTATTAAAGCAGCAGCCACACCGCGACCTGCAACCACAGTTATGTAAATCCTACAGATAATCTTCCAATACAAAAGAGAACGAATGTTCTTGAGTCCTGGTTCCTGGGGACTTGCAGAATGTTTTTTTTCCATACTGCTTGAAGGAAATGAGGAGCACTGAAAAAAAAGAGAAAAATACTATAAGAAAAAAAGGACAGTACAGTATCATGAGAATATTATTAGGATAACATTTCAGCTTATCAAGGTTAAAATCTAACTTCATTTATCTTTCCGGACACATAAATGTATGGTGTGTGTGTGTGTGTATGTGTGTGTATGTATATTTATATGTATATATGTGTGTGTGTGTGTGTGTGTGTGTATGTGTGTGTATTTATGTTATTTGTATATGCATGTGTGTGTGTATATATGTATATATATATATATATATATACATATATTATGTATATGTATATATATATTATGTATGTGTGTGTGTGTATATATATATATATTTATATATATATATAATGTATGTGTGTGTGTATGTGTATATATATATATATATATATATATATATATATATATATATATATATATATATGTATTTATATATACATCTTTTGAAACCTACCAGGTGTAATATTTTCAGACCTCAATATCTGACCGAAAATTTCCATCACTCAGTTTAAAAAAAAATATCAACACATTGCATTTTGCAGTATTTAGTCTTGAAGATAATTTGTTGTAGCCCACCCTAAAATACGGAGTCGCATTGAAAACACCATAGGTATATACTAGAAGAGACATAATCCAGCTCTAAGCTAACATTACAGTGTGCATCACAGCGGTCACCTAAAGGACATGTGTCTTCTTGTAATAGTTTTGATAATACAAGTAGGGAAGACAGAAGATCTTCTGGTTGTATAAAATTATATCCTCTAAGTCTCTCATAGATATTTCTCTGAGTTGAGTTACAAATTGCTGTTGGATGTTCGTCTAACGCATGACTTTAAAAATCAGTTGAACAGGTATATCTGAAAATGCAACTGAGATGCTGCGGACATGTCTGATTTCAACCTGTTTTGGGGCATCAGATATAATGCATGCTAAACCATGGTCTTTATAAAATGCATTTAAAAAGAGCACCTACTGTAAGTGTTTGGCGGCGAAGAAATGAATCTTTTAATTTAGATTTTTTTTCTATGCTACAAGAAAACTCTCGTGCTTTAGTCTGAGAAGTAATAGCCGGAGGCATTAAAAATTCAACAAGTAATGACTGCATTTGAAGCCGAGACTGGGTTCTGAATAAATGGCTCCTCTAATGTTTGGCATTCGGTGCATTCAATTGATCCAGTCTTCAATAAACAGATTCACCTGGCATGATTCACAACTTATGTAACAGTCATTAGAATTACCCTGATTTAATAGTAACACATTTCTGCTACAAGTTCATGCTTTTCTTTACTTGATGTTGAAAATCAGTACAGATTAGACATTTTAATAATTTGAAAATGTTTAGTATACAAAATCATGCTTATTTCAGTATTAGCAAAAACACAAGAGATTTTCAACACAAACACCCAGCTGTGTCTATTTTTAAAGCAGTTCAATGACAGCTTGCACTTATAAGCATGCAATCAGCTAATCTCGCTTTTTTCTTCTGTTAATCAACACTTTCCTTCCTGCATATCAGAGTACAAATAGTATAGTTACTCCACATCAGTAAATGTTTACGTAACCTGTCCTTTCCAAGAATCCGGTTACAGCAAATCATTGCATGTTTATTTCTCGCAGGTTCCATTCGCGCGCGCGCATGTGTGTGTGTGTGTGCGTGCGTGTGTGTGTGGCCACCTGAAGTTGAGAAGAAATGTATAAAATGTATTGATATTAATAATAATAATATGGCTTTTTATACCAACTTGCGAAAATTATATATATTTGTTTCCTTTGGTGAAACCGATTGTAACATATTAAATGGCTAACAAAAACACTCTGGTCTACAGCATTGCTCAAAGTGTGTCCTAGTTTATATTCTTTTACATTATTATCGGTGCCGACCTGAATCTTGATACTGCATTTGTTTGTATTACAAATCTTGAAAAGGCAAGAACAAGTTCAGGTTACAGGGAAGTAATCTACCTTGCTAACTTTTTCCTCCGATTGTAAACGGTAATAAAAGAAAAATCGCAATGAATTGTATAACCTGTTTGAAGACTGAGTCATCCGCCTTTGCCATAGTGTTTGTTCCTAGTGATTTACAGTGGCTACATTCAGGCATGCAATTTTGTCCTGTGCAGTATAGGTTGGTGTACCTTGAATCGTCGCGTTTGGAGCGCTCTGTAAAAAAATTCCAGTAATCCCATCAGTCTATATTTGATTATTTATCTAAGAAGGCAGACTCGTGTGTGTGTGTGTGTGTGTGTGTGTGTGTGTGTGGGGGGGCGGGGCATTACCATAGATAAAATAAAAACATTAAAAAATAATGTATTTGTTAGCATAATATAGCTTTTACCTTACACACTCAAATTAAAAAGAAAACACTTCATAATTTAAACCATAAAATTTTACAAATTCTGTTTTTTACAGCCCAGCATTTAGCATTTGATAGACAAACGCGGCCAAGCGACCCTGAAACGTTCCCTCCTATATATTTATAATTAAACCACAACACTTCTTTAGCATATTCTTTACAAATTCCTTTTTCAAGATAGTCTTTTGATTTTGGCAAATAATGGATTACTGCATTGATCTGCACCTGCAGTATAACCCAAATTAGCTCTGCATAATTTCCCTCCGAAATATATTTTTCCTTATATACCAGAGGACTCTAACGCAATTATTTTAAAAGTGAAGTACATAAATTCAGTTTAACTAAAACAAAATATGCTTAATTACTGCATTTCAG
Source organism: Neoceratodus forsteri (assembly GCA_016271365.2). NCBI lineage: Eukaryota > Metazoa > Chordata > Ceratodontiformes > Ceratodontidae > Neoceratodus > Neoceratodus forsteri. Next base: position 307,706,526 of record CM028134.1, on the reverse strand, counting down.
ATAGGTCTGAATGTGATCCAGCTTGCACCGTAAAGGTCGATCGCCAATCGCATTAAAATATAAATCAGCAACCACTAAGAAGAGCTGTAAGATATTTACCTAAGCGTGAACCCCTAATACAATGTCAGAAACTCTCGCGAATGAATAAGATTCTTGCACTACAAATATTTTTAAAAATATATTATTTTTAACAATTACTGCCAAGGCCCGAATTACATTGATTTAGTGGTTGGAGTCACAAAGTAGTACCTCGCTTCTTCCACCACCATTCCGTTCGCCTCTCGTGTTTTTTCTTCTTTGAAATGTATAAACAAACTTTAAACAATAAGAGAAAATATTGACGTACCAAACTAAAATTATCCAATACAGTGGGATGGAAGCAATGCGATTTATTTGCTAAGGGGGTTTGGGCTACAAAGCATTTGCTTCTGGGCACGGCTGCACAGTGCTGCGGCTGCCGGTCGTATCAGTGCGCGCGGCGGCAGCGTTAACGAGGTGAAGAGCGCTCTGATTGGCCGAGAGCAGCGAGGACGCGGCGGAACACCGCGCATTACCATTGGATAAGGAGTGAAAAGGTTAACCCGCATTTTTTTACAGCCTAGTGTGTCGAGCTCAGGGCAATTAATTGTAGCTATAGTTGTCTCCTCTCGACGTGTTTTTAAAGAACATGAAGTAGTTGTTTTTTTCTGACTACATGAGTTGCCAGCGTTTGAGATTGAGGTCCAACTGCGCTGCTGCTGCTGCCGCCCGTGCTGCCGCCGCTGCAACTTTCCCCCTGTGTGATGTTGGACATGGGCGACAGGAAAGAAGTGAAAATGATCCCCAAGTCGTCGTTCAGCATCAACAGTCTCGTGCCCGAAGCAGTGCAGAGCGACAACCAGCGAGCGTTGCCCGAGGAGGAGCCCGGCAAAGGAGCCGAACCCAAGCCCGATAGCCTCGGAGCTAAGACTGAGGGCGGGCCAGGCGAACTCGTCTCCGCTGAGGAGAAGGAGAAGCAACAACAGGACGACAAGGCGGACGTCAAGGACGGTGATGGGGGCAAAGATGGGGACAAGAAGAATGGCAAGTACGAGAAGCCGCCCTTTAGTTATAACGCCCTCATCATGATGGCCATCCGCCAAAGTCCCGAGAAGCGGCTCACACTCAACGGCATTTACGAGTTCATCATGAAAAACTTCCCTTACTACCGGGAGAACAAGCAAGGCTGGCAGAACTCAATCCGGCACAACCTGAGCCTCAACAAATGTTTTGTGAAGGTCCCGCGGCACTATGATGACCCGGGCAAAGGGAACTACTGGATGCTGGACCCTTCTAGTGACGATGTGTTTATAGGTGGCACGACTGGGAAACTCCGCCGGAGATCAACCACCTCTCGAGCCAAGTTAGCTTTTAAGCGGGGAGCTCGCCTCACTTCCACAGGACTGACATTTATGGATCGGGCAGGCTCTCTGTACTGGCCCATGTCCCCCTTTCTGTCTCTGCACCACCCTCGAGCCAGCAGCACCCTCAGTTACAATGGGACCACTTCCGCCTACCCCAGCCACCCCATGTCCTACAGTTCAGTATTGACTCAGAATTCGTTGGGAAGCAATCATTCTTTCTCCACCTCCAATGGGTTAAGTGTTGATAGACTTGTGAACGGAGAGATCCCTTATGCTACTCATCACCTCACAGCAGCAGCCCTGGCTGCCTCGGTGCCATGTGGTTTGTCAGTGCCCTGCTCCGGCACCTATTCTTTAAACCCTTGTTCTGTAAACCTTCTAGCTGGACAAACAAGTTACTTCTTCCCCCATGTTCCTCACCCTTCAATGACTTCTCAAACCAGCACTTCTATGACAGCCAGAGCTGCCTCCTCCTCCACGTCTCCGCAGGCGCCTTCCACTCTTCCCTGTGAGTCCTTAAGACCTTCTTTGCCAAGTTTTACCACAGGACTTTCTGGAGGACTTTCTGATTACTTCACACATCAGAATCAGGGGTCTTCTTCCAACCCACTAATACACTAACAAAACATCCATGGGATACAGACTGTAAGTGAACATTTTACACACATTTGCATTGTAAATGATATACAGTAAACAAACAAAAAAAAAAGTCCAGGTATTTTTTATTCAGGTCCCCCATTTTTTCCGTACATGTTTGTTAAGTCTCTAAGGTTGTTTATTATTCCAATATCAGCAAGGTGCAATGTGGGAGGGAAATACAAAACGTAGAACACTGAGTCTGGCAGTTGAACTTTTTTTGTAGACTGTGTATTTAAATAATGGCTGCAATGCAACTTAGATTCTAATATGGCACGTCTGTTTCTATAAACCACCACCATCTTTCCATGTTTTGCAGTATTATAAGTTATCATGGAGACACTGGTGGCTGCTGACCTTGCAAAATACTAAATTAAAAAATAAAAATAAAAAGTTGATTTGTAATTTTTATTTAAACAAATAAATAGTAATGGTGCCCAGGAAACACGCCCTATTGGCCATTTGTTATTTTGTCCTTTTCTTTCAAGCAGTTGGTTGATTATTCTTTCCTTTTAGACCAAAGACTGGGTTTAGAAATGCACTCTGTGTATGAAGTCTTTAATTAAAAGTTGTTTCAGGTCGCAGTACTGCCTGTTCTAAGAAAAGGGAAGGGGACAAAATTAATGATTGCCTTTCATTTGTGTTGTGTATATTTTGATGTACGTGGTCACTAACAGGTCCCTTTTCTTTTTTGTAAATGTGGTGAAATGTTAATACCTATTGTACTTATAGGTAAACCTTGCAGCTATGTAACATGTGTTGCGTAAATGCCTCCTAAATTTCTTGAGTGATTATTAATGTTGTCTTTAAATTTCTTGATTGTGATACTGTGGTCATATGCTCGTGTTTGTCACTTACAAAAAAAAAATACTGTTTACTATGAACGCACCGAAATAAAAAAAAGAAAAAAATAGGTTACTTTCATACATGTCGCTAGTTCTGTTTTTTTTAAGTACACGTTTTAAAGTTAATTGACATTATGTGAGCTTTAATCAAGATAAACGGGATACAGTGAGGTGCTGCATTAATGTTAACTGGGCGAGGACTAGGCCCGACCGCTCACAAAGTTAGCCAGAGCATGTATTAAATGTTATATATATATATATATATATATATATATATATATATATATATATATATATATATATATACACACACACATATATATACCCAAATTATATATACTTGGTTACTTGATTTGGTCAAGCGTTGTTTTATTTGCACTTTTCATTTATGAAAGCCTGATACAAGCAGGGTTGAGATGTGCTTGTGTTGTCCTGGTTCTTAATACGCCCCATGACTTGGTATTTTATCCGATCTTTTTGTTTGAACATAAGTATTGTAATTGCCTTTTTATTTGAGAAAGTGTTTGGGTTTCTACATGGCTTGAATATATCAGGTACTCCTATTTACTATTTACAGATTTGAAATAGGTCGATAAGCAGTCAGACGTCTATTTAATCGCGACATACAGCGAATATGTTATTGGTACTGCTAAAGCTGTTGCATTGCTTCCTTGGATAGCAAACGCTTTTTAAACCGGATATTTAAAATATTTTTGCGTCGTGGAAATGTTTCTAAGTAACAAAAAACAAACAAACAAACAAAAAAAAAAAAAACATTTTGATGACTACGGGATCAACAATGTACGGTAGCAAAGTGCTGTGAAGTGCATTTCCAAATGTAGTAGTTAAAGATAACAGGCCCTGTCCTTTTTTGCAGTACATACTGAACTGAAATGTGTCTCTTCTCATGCAGTCCATAAAACTGAAAACTTACTATTAATTAAAAGGATCTACTAAAAGATATAGACACAACGTTTGGAAGAGACAGAAGTGTCACGGAATGTGCATCTTTCTACTATAATTAAAGATGAAAAAGGAAAAAAATATTTATTAATACGTTTGATCCAGCGGTAGGTTTGTAAAGGGCAAGTTGGTGGTTTGTGACACTTGTATTATATTCAATTTGTTCAGCAGTAATTGAATAACTCGCCCGAATCTCTCAGTGGGCCCAGGGAAATGAATCTTGCTTTCCTAGAGATGCTATCAGCAGAAAGTTAAATGGGGGCGAGCTCAAACGAGACAAAGGGACTCAGTACATATCTTGATTTATTGAAATTATGTCTTAGTCACCCTCTGGCTTTAGAACAGAACATAGTGCAAAAAAAAAAAAAAAATGAAAAGTCCCGTGCAGAAAGGGGATATTGGCTGTCATACTCTTTGTAAATCCCAGAACTGAAAGGCAATTTTTTTTCTTAAAGAATGTTCACTGCTGCCATGCTGGAACATTTACATTCTGTCATTTTGTTATTAGTATGATGAACATAATTAGTCTCTGCTCTTTTTTTTTTTTGGCAGTTAATCTTTTTATTGTTTTTCCAAGTTTTCAAGTGTACAACACAAGTACAGACAGATACAACATAAGTGTAAGACACAAGTACAGACAGATACAACATATAGAGCTTTCCTCAAATGACAATTAATAAACAGGCCAACAAGGATGTTGCAATTTTTTGTGTGTGTAATCATTGCATAACATTCAAATAAGATACAGTCTACTATAACAGCAGGTATGTATTACTCTTAAGTTTCCAGCAGATAGCGACAAAAAGGCAGTGCAGGCATTACTGAACTAGAGCGGATAGTTACATCTGAAGCTGGGCGTAGAATTGGGGATCCTAGGCTTGGGGGAAATAATATCTCTGATATTTAGGTTGTGGGGGGGTTAAAAGATCTTTGCTTTAATATAAACCTAGAGCTTACATTGCACAATCCAGACAAAATATGTTCTATTTCTAACTCCAAATACCCACAAACACAAGCCTTGTAAATGCAATGCCATTTCAATGAAAATTAAATAAATTATTGCTAATCTTCCTGCCAAATGTAAGTGCACCCTGAGCGCCCCCCCCATCTTCTATTAATTGTCAGTTACTTTCGTGAATTTTAATATAGCAAATCAGAGAATTTTAGTTATACATGGATTAATAAAGTTCTGTTTTATTGGTCAGATATCTGGAGGAACAATATTACACATTTTTGCTGGATTGGGATTATCCTCAGTGTGTGACTGTTGAGGCGCAGGGACAATACAAAACACCATGCCCTCATTTTATTTTGTTCTTTCATCATATTCTACACTTTGTATGTTTTATTTTAAAAGCCGTAGTTGATGAGTTAACCAGGAGTTCCCTAACTGACCGTCTGAGATGCAGGCTAATCATAAACAACTTTCAATCCAAAATGTATTTGTTATTAAATAGATTCGATAATACTTTCGCACACCTATTGTAATATTTTGAAGTACATTTATAAAAATGTCCCTACAAACACATCTGACTACCAATTAATCTACTTAAAAATAGGCGTTAAAACACTATATCAAAATGTAAAATAAGTGTAGAAATGTTTACAATGGCAATGGCTCGTCCTTAATAGAAGTATCAGAGAGCTACGTTTTTAGTAATTTGTTCAGCCTGAAACGTTGGGTGCCATTTTTTGACTCATTATTCGTATATACTCTAAGTATTAGGGTAATATTACATTCATTTACACTGTTCTACTGGTAGGAAAGCCAACATCAAAGAAATAAAAATTGCCTTTGGAAAAAATATCTAACCGCCTTTGTTGTAATAGGTCTTGATGTGTGTTTAATTTCTGACACTAAATACACTTGAAATCCCACAACCAGCTACAGCAGGTGCACTGACTCAGTTGTACACTTGTTATACAAAAAGTATACTTCTTTGTTCAGAACAGCAATGTACGTGCCGCTGAAGCCAACAAAGCTTTTCATTTCCTAACCCTTTCAAAACAATATCTTTGAAAAATAGAAGAAAAAATAATGTTTCATATTGTCTGTAGATATGGCTTGCAAACATTTTTGCGCCACTCTTTTAATCATAAATTATTTGCTTTTGGTTTATTGGGTAAGACTTTTAGCCTGTGTTGTACATATTAACGTTTTACATAATTGTGAGTAACTGGTTAAGTGTGTTATTTGAATAAACAACATTGCTTTGTTTGATTACATATATTATTTAAAAGAGTCACAGACAGCGTTCATGATGAAATCAATACATGTAGGCAATCGCAAACTCTGAGAAATACCGAGGGCTTTGACTTTTTTTTTATTTTGGGAATCCGTGCAGTGGGTGTGCAGCATATAGGCTAGTGTCCGGGTGTCTGGGTCAAATGTGGTCGTTAACTAGGTTAGCAAGAGGTGAAGGTGAAGATCATTAGAGGTTTCGGGGCTGTCTGTGGCTCTGCTTCTGGTTTGGCGTGACTTTGCCCAGAAGGCGGAGTTCCTGCACATTCTTTACTCTCGTAAGAGCCTTCCCTCAGCTCTACTCCATCTTTAAACAGACGACACCTTCCAGAAAGAAAACCTGCGCAGAAATTCAGTCAACCGTTAGTAGGTAGGTAAACTGCGTCTGTCAAAGCAATACACATATTCAGACCAAAACATTTTTTTTTTCGCACTGGTGTAATTTGTTGCATTCTGGAACGAAATGTTGACGCTTTAATATGGTTTGATACATGCTTATCAAAACAAAGCAATCGTAGGGCAAATGAAACAGCTCTCGAAAAAAAAAAAACTCATGGGAGAGTCTGATGCCTGTCAGGGCAAAAGTTGATTAAATAAATCTGTCTAACATTGTATTGTTTTCTATTTTTTCAGCAATCTCGGCTCAAAAATATAACATCTTTCTTATTATGCGTGTTGTGCCACCAAACTGTAGAAGTATATTGAGTGCATGAAGATAGTTGCTTTGTTACTGTACTGAGGACATAAATCCAGGCAGAGATCTTCCCGTGAAACACAGAACAAGTCAACATATACTCCCACTAAACAAATCTAGAAAGTTTAATACATACAGATACAAGGTGTAGTCAAGACTTAGCGTGATAAGAACATACACATTTTTGAAAGAAAGCAGATAATATAAGCATCGCAACTTAAATAAAATAGACATTCAATCTGAAATAACTGAAAACTCAAAAGCCTGAAGTAGCTCATCTGCAAATTAAACATATTTATTTACAAAGTTATTGTTCTATACATATGGAACCTATCATCCCACTGTGTTCACACACACACACACACACACACACACACACACACACACACACAGACACACAGACACACTCCCACACACACACACACACACAACGAAAAAGCAAGGGGTGAATTGTTCTTACAATGTATGCCATTACTGGATTCCATACTACTAATAAGAGCATGTGTATTATTTAATGCTCATAAAAACGGAAACATGAATACCAACTTATTTTCAGACAATGTTAGAAATAAGTGTACCCATTTCAGATACGGTTTTGAATCTACCCCTGGTTTTGGGGAACTGAAGTCTACTTAGAATTTTGATTAACATAACAAAGATGTGGGATAGCTTCATAAATCGAAATCTTTGAAATGTGTTTTCTAGTAACACTCAAGGTATGATCTTGAACAACAGCTACACAAACTGCACACAATGTAATGACTTGTAACTGCTTTTGAGATTAAGTGGAATTTTTTATTTCACTCACTAAATGGCAGAGGATCATTTATATCTTTGTTTTTCATATACACCAACTTTCCATTTATTTTATTTGAAATGCTGTATAACTAATTTGGTTTACTTTACAGAGACTTGAATATTAAAGATAGTGCAGTAAGAAATTGGTCACCACTTGAGTACGAGGCAATGTAGCCTGCTGGTTAACAGCACAGAGCGTTGAACTTGGAGACCCGAAAGAACCAAGTTTGAATCCATGATCTCCAGTTGCATGCTGTGTAGCTCCAAATAAGTCATTTAACCTCGATGTGCTTAATTCTCGTCAGTGTTGAACAAGAAAACGAGTTTTAACTTAGCTTGACTTTCCCAACCAACCAAACACTCTAAACAAGTAACACAGTTTGCCCTGCTGCTCGACGCGGACTAGATTAAACTCCTGTCAAAGAAATAGCCAAGTAGCAATGGGTACAGGTAGGAATCCTTACAATAAACATAACTCAAATCATGCTGATTTTCCTTTTTAAGTTATGTGAGGATTCTTCGAGGAGTTATATAATATAGTGTTGCTCCTACTGTTGCTATCTTTGGCTTGCAGTCGATCTAATATGGCTACTCAAAGGAAAGTGCTTGTTTCAGACTCATAAATCCAAAGGAAAGTCTAAATCTGTGAAAACCCCAACTATAACGTAGTTGAAATTAAATAACATGCATTTGGAATTACAGGAGGAGGGCGCTAAAGTATAACAGTAGAATTGGAGTTTATGTAATTTCCTTACAAGGCACTCTGTATATAACAGGTGTACGCAGCGGCATCCCAAGCAAATAGAAACACTGAAACATGACGGCAGAAAAGGACCGCCTGGCCCATCAAGTCTGCTCTAGGCGCCTAGCAGAGGGATAGGACTTCCTCAAACAACCTACTTCTCCCTGTGGCATACTCTTCCCCTCCCACCTTCCGCTCCCGTTACCAGACCCATGTGGCCGTCCCATGCTCTCTTAAAGCCCCTTACAGTGACCTCCCATTTCACCTCCTCCGGGAGCTCATTCCATTTTCCACCACCCTTTCAGTGAAAAAATTCTTCCTGATGTTTCTCCTAAACCCCTCAGCCTCTATCTGTAGCGTATGCCCCCGGTCCTCTTGTGACCCTTTAGTTTAAAAAGTCCCTCTTTTGGTTCTATCAATAGATTTATAACAAGTACATCTTTAATGTTTTTGGAACGTTTTCTGTCACTTGGTAAATTGTCTTATTGAAATACAGCAGAAAATTCAAAATTCATATTCTGCTTGACAAATGGCAAAATCATGATGAAATTAAATTGAATGGGGGGTAATTAGCCAACTATATCAAATACCTCACTACTGCAGTTTTTTACAAGAGTTTGTTGATTTGCAGTCAGTGAACATTTACAGAAATGCGATGTTTTATTTTTCAAAAAGTACACGTCTAAATCAGAACAGTTGTTTCAAGGAACTGTATAGCTGTCAGTGGTGATCTAAAACCTTGCATCATTTACCCCCGCCTTTGTCACAGTTGCAAATAGTTGCACTCTTTCCAGGATTGCTTTTCTTTCTTTCTTTCTTTCTTTCTTTCTTTCTTTCTTTCTTTCTTTCTTTCTTTCTTTCTTTCTTTCCCTTTCTCTCTCTCCTTCATTCCTTCATTCATTCATCCCTTCCTTCCTTCAGGATAGCCTTGACTGCCAAGGTGCAACACCTGTTCAAGAGGGTCCTGGAGGACAGTTAAAGAACAAAGTAGTAGCTCGACATAAACCATAGTTAAAATATAATTAATTAACACAAGCATTAAATTTGCATTTTTAAAAGGTAAACAAGAAATATATACTGAATCTCTCCATATATATATATATACACACACACACAGGTGTGCATATTTTGTATATTTGTGGATGTGTGTATAATTATATAGTTATTTATGTAAATATAAATACAGTATATAGAGAAAGAGAGAGAGAGGGGGAGAGAGAGAGAGAGAGAGAGAGAGAACGCATATTTGGTTTTAGTGAAACCACACATTTATCTGGACTAGTACAGTATAAGACCCATAACTCTGACCTGTTATTTATAAAGGTCTTACCACTCATGTGTAGAAATAAATGTTTTATTCCACAGAATCCTCTTATGTATTTGATATGTTCAACACTATTTTAAATGTTTTTGATAGCGTTTCCTTGTTTTAGCTATATTGCCCAATGTTGTTTCTATCCCATTACCATATTCTAAATGCAGAGTACATGTTCTAAATGGGAAAAAGTGTTCTAACGAAATGAAATATGAATCTAAAAATAACATGATTTATTTACCCAGTTTATTCACCACTGGTGACATTTATTTATTTATTTATTAAATTTTGGTGACCAGGTAGACCCACTGAGCCCCGAAGGTCCCTTTTTCAGGGGCGACATATAATATCCTGAAGGGTCGGTATGTCCTAGGGCTAAATAGGGAGCTCAGGCAGACTGGATGGATCATTGGTCTTTTTCTGCCCTTGTCTATGCTGAAAGGGGGGGCAGACAGACAGAGCGAGAGAGAGAGAGAGAGAGAGAGTTGTACTTCTAGATGCCAGGTACTCTGAAAACATGAAGCAAATATATTTTAAGACTTTCTTTTTGTTTGTTTATTTTTTTGCTCATTGGCAGAGTAAAACAGGCTTAGTGTTCAAACCGGAAATTTTCAGTTTGATCCGAGGATGATTCTTTCATGGATGCCAATATTAAAACTTTGTAATTTAAAATTATTTGAAACAGAGAATATAATTGTCGCACATGTGCTGTTTTTCATACATTTTGCATAATGTGCTTTTTTGTGAAAATGGTGTTTTCATTTTTGTGAGGCAAAATCTGTGTTTTTTGTAAAATAACAATTGCATTTTCATCATTCTTAGCAGTCATGAAAGTGGTAAACTAGAAACATATTTGCCAATTAAAACGAAAAATAATTCTTGAAGCTGTAGCCTGAAACTTCTGTGGTTGACAGAGTGGAGTGTATTGTTAACACATTAAGTATTTTTTTTTATTTTTTTAATTCAATACTTTAAAAAAAATGTTATTGAGGAAGCAGGGCCTGCTTTTGGGACTGGAAAACCTGTTTGAGACTTGCAAATCCATTTTAATGAGATATATCTTTCAAGTTCATATTACTTAGTTTTCAAACACGAGCACTATAGATAGCTTTGCGGGGTCATGTGAATATATATATTTTTTAAATTATTCGCGAAATTAGGCCGCTCAGTGTCTCTCTCTTGACTCCAAACCACATTTATGAGTGACACAACTTCCACTTTTATGACAGTTTCACAACAAGTCATTATGCTTGTTGTAATATACATAGTTCCAAGGTGTAAACATGTATTGTCACATCACTTTTTTTTTCTCTATTCTTCTGTAATGCTGATTAGTTGAAAAAGACAATAAAATTATAAATAAAAAAGAAAACAATAGATTGCTTTGCTGTGCCATGTGCAGAGCCAGCTACCGGTCTGGGGTAATGCATGTGATGTTGTAGCCGCTTTGCAAGTAGCCTAGAGGCCCACTTCCAGTCCAGTACAAGTCTAACCCTTACCTGTGATGAAGCCGCTACTTCAATGAGTGACATGGGGGGGGACTCACAACCCAAGATACAGGTCTGGTGCACTGCACGTCAATCACTAATAAGATGTTTCATGAGTGGCCATGAGGTCTACTCAGAAAAAGTTATATAGGTCTGGCGCAGTGAGCAGTTACAACGCAGTGTTCCTTATTGGGGGATAAGGAAATACTTTGCAAAAGCGACATTGATACATCTACTGTGGTTGAAGCAGAAAGCCTAAAAAGTAAGGGTATGAAACATAGGTTTGAAGGCCCTAGAACCTTGATAAATCTGTGGTGTGGTGTTCCTTCGGGTTTGAACAGTCATACAACACAATGCTAGTGTTACGCGAATATTAGCACTGTCTTCAGACAAAGTGAAACAGCGACACATCAGTGCTTGAACGGTGGGTGCAAATATCAAAGCAGCCCCCAAACTGCAAGGTTCAAAATCAAAAACAAGAAACACAACAACACAGATTCGACAACGCTCCTGAGAATTTTAAGACGTTTTTCATTTCCTTACTTTTTACCTTTTGTGCTTCGCTTCAACTCTAATAGATACTATTGGAAGTGTGTGTGTGTGTGTGTGTGTGTGTGTGAGAGAGAGAGAGAGAGAGAGAGAAATTCACAGTTTACTACCTGGTATATAGCAGGAAATAATATTTTAAAGTTATGTGTTTTTTAACATTACCAGTGAGTTTTAACTGTGTATACATTTAGAAATTCAGTGCGGTGTTGCACAGTGTAACCATGAACACTACACTGTAGTATCCAAAATCTTATTAAACCGAATCACTTAGCTCGTCGATAGATCTCTCTGCATATACTTATTTCATCTATTATTTCTCAACTTTTCACTTTTATTTTATTTTAAGAATTTTACAATAAAAAAAAAACAAACTACCACAGTTCATTTAATATTTGCTCCTGTCATTACTTTAAAAAGCACTGCTATATATGTTCAGAAACGATATAGTTACATATTTCGATATACAGGTTTCAATCATAATTTAAACAGTAGTGTATTGAGCAGAGTAAACCAAGTCTTTGCGTAGAATTAATTTTTAATTCGGCTTAATACAATGTTTCTCAGAAATCATGAATGCCATTTCAAGGTATCTTTTCTCAAGTAGTGTAATAAAACAAACTAAATTACTTAAAGGCAGCAGACCATATGCAGCTTTATTGACTGATTGATTGATAGACTGATTTAGGTAACACTAACGAGTCATAAATTACTAGAACATTTGTAACGCTATTAAATATGTATAGATGAAATACATTGATATAATTTGGAGAAATAATTTTGTCTATTACGTTCAACCAATATATCTTTTTTACAGTTAATCTTTTTATTGTTTTTCCAAGTTTTCAGGTTTACAACACAGGTACAGACAGATACAACATATAGAGCTTTCCTCAAATGACAGTTAATAAACAGGTCAAAAAGGGTGTTGCATATTTTTTGTGTAATCATTGCGTAACATTCACATAAGATACAATTTACTATAACAGCAGGTATGTATCTTGATATTTTTGTGAAGTTTGACATTTACTGAAACTGCTAAATTTGCGGTTCTTGTCTAAGTAAATGTTATTGTAGTATACATGTTTTTATTAAGTTTGTCAAGTAATAATTATTTTTAGTTAAGCCAGTGTCTTAAGATACTGACGCAATAACCTTAACACATTACAAGGTTATAACATGCCATTGCCTATTGAAAATAGACAAGATGACGTTCATCGGGTATCCACAATAGCGTTTACCTTAGGAACTCCAATGTGATTTTGCAAATCAAATGTCCATTTTAAGTAGGAAAGTAAAGTACTGATAACCAAAACGAACAGTTCACTGCTGCAGGTTTTGTAATTATTGCAGTACTTCGAAATTTTTAGAAATGTTACATGAAGTAATAGCTTTATGAGAGCAACTATGAGAGTAACTAGCATCATTGTTGCATAGGGCACAAAGAAAAGGCTGTATGATCTGCTGTCACTTATTTATAAATTGCCACTCTTGATTTATTCCTGCTTAGTATTTTCAAGAACTCATTTAGAATGAAATGAATGCTAAATAAATGATGATATTAGAAAACAATTGTTTATCCAGCTCTGTGGCTAAATAGACCTCCTTTAATAATTCTGTGTTTAAACTGAATTTGATGCAAACTCGAATTGCTCTCCCTAAGATGCTTTTGTTTTCTTAAATGTCAACCGGTTATGGAAGTGATATATCTTTTATAAGCCTTTACCCAAATGTCATAAAATGCAGTCCTCAAGTAAATTCTTAATTTCAAGATGCAGTGTGGTCTAGTGGTTAGAGTACTGGCTTCTGAAGGGGGGGGGGATCACAGATTCAAACCCCACCACACCCAAATACTCACTTTGTGACCTTGAGACAGTCAATAAACCGTTTAGGGCCCAGCCATTCAGATGTGAAAATTGAAGTAATCAGGATCAAGCAAAAGCATATATTACATATCAGTCTGACTTATCTTAGGTTAAAAGTTGGACATATGTTCATAACGCAGTTTTAAAACGTTTTAGAAGTTTTATTTTGCTATGCTGTTCTCGAGGCATTTCTTTATTTACATTTGCATTTTCTGCTCCCTTATTGTGGTTTTGTCCATCGTGATTCAGCACTGTTTTTCAATAGTTGAGTACTAACATACCAACATACTAACACACTAAGATGCCAGTACATTAGGATCTATGGCCCATCAAGTCTTTCGGATGAGACGTTAAACCGAGGTCTCATCTGCCTGTTCTGGTGGTAGTTCAGGGGGATGTTAAAGATCCCATGCCACTTATCGATAAGAGTAGGGGAATTTCCTCGGTGCCCTGGCTAAATTCCCCTCCATTCACAGAAATACCACCAACAGCTTAATCTGGTTCAAGGTCAGTTGGCATTCATCTGCATCCCTTCCCCCAGGTCGTGCCTGAAAATAGGCAGAATTTGCCTAGTGCACTTACCCGGTCAACAAAAACTAACTAAATAAATAAATAAATACATAAATAAATAAAAAGTCTGCTCGATAATCAGTGTCTTCCCAGACAGTGCAAAAAGGAGAAATAAACAGAGCCAAATAACCCAAAGATATCCCTATGAAATGCTTCACAAATAGCGAGGTCAAATACAGCCAAACTGCGAATACCAAAAGTTCAGAAATACAGGCCAAGTGGTTGTGTAATGTGTATCCCAATCTAAGCGATGCTCTCAGTTCCTTATGTTTAGAGCGTACCAAGCGTCAGTGCATCTAACAACAAAATCATTTTTGTGCAAAACTATAAACTGATCAGACCTTCTTTTCTACTCCATGCATTTTTCTATGTTTCTTCACTTTGTTGCTGCACAGTTTAACTCTGCGCGCGCACACACACACACATTCTACCCGTCTTTCTGCCTGTCTATCTATTTATCTCTCTCTCTCTCTCTCTCTCTCTCTCTCTCTCTCTCTCTCTCCCAACATAAGTAACCTGTGAAAAAGTCATTATGTTTTAAAATGTTATATTAGGCTTTTATTCAGAGGGATTTTGTTCATGAAACTATATAAAGAAACGGATGTCAAACAGAAACTATCAATTAAAAGCAGATTGTTTTGATTGCACCTGTGAACATCAAAATCGATTGTTTCTCCATCGCCTTATTGATTCGTGTGTTTATTTATGAATGTCTTTACTGATTTACTTACATATTCATCAGTGATTTCGCTGTTATTTTGTTACAGTGATTACAGGAAGAGGTTATGACAAAGATAATATGTCCCATTATAGATCATTTGATGCTTATGTATTACAAACAGTGATCATTTATAGATATCACCAAAGGACTTCATTTTACTAGTAATTCTTCCCCTATACAAATGTTGACCCATAATAATGCAGAGGATATAGCACTGCATTATTTGGCAACGAAATACAACAAACTAATTGAATCTGGTTATGCCCACCAGCTGCTGTGAAAATTAGAACATTCAAATGCTGCCATTCATTTACTTTGTGTCTGACTGTCTGCCTGTCTGTCTGCCTGACTGCCTATCTATCTATCTATCTATCTATCTATCTATCTATCTATCTATCTATCTATCTATCTATCTATCTACCTACCTATCTTCAGAGTAACGAGCTAGTATTTTGAAGCTAAATAGTAATATTAAAGCTGTGAAATCCATGTCAAACCTTAACCTAACACACATGCTCACCTATGCTATAAATACCCCGTTAAAACGCCCCCCCCCCCCCACAGCTGTAAAACCGATAATGGCGCTGGACAGCATTGCCTACCGGTGAGGTTCAGTCTTTCAGCTGGAACTGCTGCTAACATAAAAGTTTTGCAGTTCCTCCCGCAGAAACTAGATCAAGTTTAAACGTTTTCAAATACTGCTGCTAAATGAAATTCTCTTGCTCAGGGTCAAGGATGAGACATTTTCCTTTCTTTCAGGAGAACTGAGGTAAGTGATGTGATTCAGGAAACGAATGTACTGGCGTTGTATTGGAATGGCAACAACTGTTGTGATTAAAAGTTTTGAAATCGTCAGAGAAAATAGTACATAAGTAAGTATTTGGGGTTTTCTACCTTGAACAGTTTTACTTTCGTTTTACACATAGGATCTGTTATTAGTCTTGCCAAAATGTGGAGCTTCATCTCTCTCTCTCTCTCTTCCTGCGAACTACAATTTCTAAATTTCTAAAACTGAATATGTACATCCATATTTCACTTTATGGCCAATACATTTACTTAAGCTACCTTAATTTGTTTGTCCCCTAAGATTCAAAAAAATACTTTCAGATTAACCATTGTTTTAAAAAAATCTTACATTTTCAGCCATGGGCGAAATTATTTGACAGAAGGACCCTAATAGCATATATTCTACTCTGGTGAAATTTTAATCATATTAAACTAACGTTAACTAACTCCTTCTACGGTTTTGTTGTTGAATACTACCATGTTGTCGAAGGTATGTGCTAAATGCTAGGTGCCAAATGTCTAAACTGTCAACACAATGTGTATGTTTACTTGAGAGTTACTTATATCTGTTTACCCTTTGTTATGCAATTCATTGACAACAGTAATAATGAATGTATTTTATATGTAGACATATTTTATGTAGGACTTTCGTTGACATCATTTTGAAAGTAATTTGAGTTAAACAATGAAAAAAGCAAACTTCCCAAACTGACATGACCAAATTAAAATTAAGACTACTTTCGCAATGTGACCAAAAACCTATTCTACTTCCAACATACTTTCTCCGAACCCCGGTCAGCTCTAAATTCTGTGTATTTTTCAGAGTTGTATTGCAACCTGTTGATGTGCTAAGTAAGTGTGGTCTGTTGGTGTTGCACTTTCTACAGTTTTGCTCCTATTCTGCAGCCATTGGTATAGCCTAGCCTAGGATCGGACTCCTGATGTTAGGGCTTTGCAATGAATGCAGAAACCATTCGACAGGTCGTGAATAATCGTTCTAATGAGTGTGCAAAGCGTGCGACGGAGTGTACAGAGCTGTCGGGTTAAACAAACAACTTGTACCCTGACTCAACCCGATTGTTAAAGTGCAAGGCGGTGTCATTCTGATTTCCTCTCCCATTCCTAAATACCACAGATCTAACACATGGGAGTCCAGTTTCACCAATTAAAGAACAACAACAATATTTTCTTAACATGAATGTGATATTCTTTAATGGTAGTCCACCCCATGCATGAAGTGGAACAAACACAGGAGTTGCGCAGCCACTGAGGTACTTACATACAGATCAAACCTGCACGTTTATTAACAAAAAAGTTGATAAAATATTATATTGTCATCTTGATATTTTAAATAACTGATGTTTGTGTATTTGCTCACAGATAACTGGTGCAGAATATTATGTTGACTGGACCCCACAACAAAGAAGCATAAGGTTTGTAAGGTGTGACTGGCTTTTGATGACTTCGGGAGTATAAGCAGATGGAAATAGATGTAGAAGATTGATGTGACCAGTTTAACTGGTGGAGTAGTTGATCAAAATTTAAAACGGACTGAATATGCAGAAAAAGAGGAACTCTATGGAAACGCTTAACACTTAATTTTGCCAGTGTATACCCTTAACGCAGAGACATAAATATCGGTCACCACGATGTTTGCCAGTTCTGCCTCTTTACTGCGTGAGCACTTTACCTTTATCTAGAGTCTGACTTCCAGGATTGCCAACTATTAGACGAGATGCTTGCATCTCCATAAATATATTGTATTTCATTTCCTTAAAACTGTCAATCTTATCTGAATTTCATGACATGTTTTGTTGCAGATAGTGTTAATTGCAATTGTAAATGTTTATAGCCATGCTTAGATTGAAGATATTTTTGTGTCTTGCCTACCGACAGAGGTTAAATATACTCTACAGTTTGTGCTGGTCTAATAGGTTCTCCTCTTCTTTTAAAACTCAAGAAATTGTAGCTGGTACATACAAATTCAGATGACAGTCTGATGTGATAAAGATACATTTTAAAATGAACTGAAGGTTAATAACGTACCCCATTACCAATGTTATTCATAACAGAGTATTTATTAACAATATTTTCGTCCTAAAAGTGCATGTGAAGTTAAATAAAATATTAAAACTGCAATATTATCGTCATACTGTATTGGTTAATTAAATAATGATATACTGAAAAATGAGGAAACAACTATATACTTTTCTGTAGTTAAGTTTTACATGATGGAAACGAAAGATAATAGTGCTACATCTTATTCTGAACTTCAAATGCTAAATAGTTCTGTACAGCAGAAACTGTATTTCACATCCAATGCACTTGGATATTTTGATAAAGCAGTTGCTCTAAAAATACGTCATTGCTGACCCGACATATAAACATTGAAAATTACAGTAGGCAAAATGTTTGCCATATTAAGAAGGGGACAGTCTTGATCTTGTGTCCTTATTATGTTAGTTTTTTCTCCCTTTACAAGTGTTAAATAGCGTGACACATTTTATTGGCCTGTCTAACATAGACTATGTTCGAAGCATTGGCGGACACTGGCCCCTTCACAAGGTGCCTTTTTTGAAAAGCAAAATCGGCACAAGTCAACCGTCAAATGGAACAGATATCAGTGGAAAACCGACCTAGACTGGTCAAAATGTGTAAACCACTGTTTTTTAGTGAAAAACATCGGCATGCATTAAAGAAGAAGGTAGAACGCTCATTTACAATGTAAAATGGTTTTCTAAAACAACATTTAAGCCAGAAAATATTGACTTGTATTTGCCATAAATTACATTTCCACATATACTTTGATTAGCACATCTAGACCTATCTACATGAGAAGTCATATCTACTACCAATTATACACCACTTTTGTCAGATACTATATAAAGAGATCCTTTCATAATATCGCTTCTTTGTTTTTACTGTTAAACTGACTAGTTGCACCGCTTGTGACTTCCTCATATTTGTCACCGAGTAAGTGGAAGTGGACCGCCTTGCTCGATTTAAAAGGCGGCGGCTCGGAAACTCTGTCTAATTAGACATTTCCATACCAGTGCGTGCAATGCAGAAAATGACTTAGCGCAATTGTGTTTTGTAGGGAATGTCTTGGATGGGCTATCAATCTGATCAGGTCCCAATGGAAGCAAGCTGTACGCCAAGAGACGCCTGTTGCTGGCAGCCAAGGTGTGAGCGTCCGAGAGGAGGGACAACCTTGATGAATGAAGCTCTGGTCACTGTACAAATGCATAATATGACAGCCATGGCACCAAATGCTTTTTGCCCAAGAAAAGAGACCCATATCGGATGAGTCAGTGGTTGTGTGGAGTGTAAACACGAGACCTTCTCCTCCAGAGAAAAGAATGCTCTTGTTAAACCTGTTAGTGCCATTGTGTGCCAGATAAAAGCAAAAGGGCAAGGACTAACTGAGGCTGATATTCTTCCTTAAGTCTAGACCCCAAACAGTTCAATAGCCCTTGAGAAGTACAAAAAGGGGAAATTAGGCCTAAAATCTCACAGGCAGATGTCCAGGGTTAAAACAGGTTATTTGTTAATTGCTTTTGTATTGCACTAAATCTGAAGGCAAGTAGGCAGGCGCTACACCAATATACAAAAATAATTCCACAACCGTTCAAGTAAATCTGGTATATAATAATACGGAACTGAAAGTTGTCGTTTTATTTCCATATGGGCATTACCTCTATACGCCTTCTGGTATCTTTGTGCATGACCCAGTGAGCTATAACAGCCTCGAAATGGCAAGGAAATGAAATATCCTGTACAAATGCAATTTTTCTGATTAGAATGTCGCATTATTTTCGTATTTCCTTTGATTGCTCTTTATACTAACACATGGAATGTTACTTTTAAGCGCGATTTTCAGTTTGTTGGAATTAAATAACGTGCTTAATGATCTTTTACTCTAATACACACTTGAACTATAACTTACCTTAAGGATATATGGATTTTTCAAAGCATCGAGTTAACATGACTATAACAATTTACAGATAACTGTGATAATGTCGATCTGCATATAATGTTCTGTAGAGTAATGTCATCAACTGTTGATTTTCGTTATAAACTTGCATAAAACAGTGGAACTGGAACCATTTTTATAGTGCCGGTGCCAAAAACCATTGAACAACACTTAACCCTGTATAGGAAGCCATATGGAACTTACTGAAAATGCTGCAAAAAAAGAAGAATATCAGCAGGTCCGTTGCCAGGGTGTGTGTGTTCGTTTTGTAGATTAGGGTACTTTTTTGCGCCGAAAGTGCAGCAACACATTTTCGGTAAAGATTGGGGGTCTGGGGGACGCCAGGCCCAAAGAAGCCCTGGGATGTTAGACACTCTGTGGTGAATACGGGGACTTTCATTGAAGATAAAAGACACTTTTGTTAAATTCCCCGCACCCAGATTCATGTAAAAAATTTAATTCTCTGACTGACTTCAGGTGTCTAGAGTCTGTAGCTGTAGGGGCACATAACTGACTGTGGTGCCTGCTGGCTTTTTGGGGTATACTATATTCTGCTGGTGGACTGGGTGTGCCAAGTTGTCCTTTTCTGCCTTAAATTCTGTTTCTATGTTTCTCTGTTTCATGCATCTGTTCCCTCCATGATTCCCCTAATGTCAAAGTTTTATTTTTCACACACTGTCACCACCTAAGAGACTCAGACCTTTCCCAGCCCTTTATCTCCTCTTGTCCTTTTCTGGTATGTAATGTCTTTCACATTGAGAGAAGACATTTTCAGTAACTGACATGTCCAGGAGGAGGTGACAGTGGATTCCAAGGTTACATATGCACACAGTACATTTACAGCATTCCTGACCAACAATGCCACCACACACCCCATGGAATTACTGTAATGTCCTGTGAATGATTTTTTTTTAACAAGGCTCATCTTCCTAAAAACTAAGCCATCTGTATGTACCCCAAACAATACAATAGCAGCAAGGCACAAAACTATTTCCATGACAAAATGAGACAGATTCAGAATGTTCACTCCCTCACCAGGTTAATAGTACCCATCTGATGAAGTCTGTCACTGTTCTGGTGACAGGAAGTGAAGACTGGGGTGAGTGACCAAGCACATCAGCTCTCGATCACATTTCCAAGGCTCTTTGGTGGACTGGTGGTCGATTTGGCCCAGCAAATGACTAGGTTGACTCAGAGTCAAGCAACACGCTACATTTGCAGGGTACTTTGATCACTCTGGCAGGTGCATAGTGAGAGGCAGACTGTTGCACACAGTGACATTTTTTATTTTGCACATGCAGCCTCACTGTAAGTGTGACCATAGCACAGATGAGCCTACCATGGTTGAGGATGGCAAAGTCGGTGAATCTACCCCAGGCAGGGACTAAATGCTAACCAGCTGAGTTTACTGCAGGCAGGGACAAAGTGAGGGACTGCACAGCACAAATCATCAGTTTACCAAGTGATGCCAGTCCCTGAAAATAGTTAAGCTGGCATCCATTTTCCTGCTCTACACGTTGTCTCCTTGGCTGTCAGCTAGCTTCATCATGGTCAGGTGTCCACTGCTGCATCAACACTGTCTGTGGCACACTCTCGGGCTCTGGCTGTATGTGCTGTTCTCACACTGTAGGTGTCGATCAGTGTGACTTGAGGACATCAGCCACATGCTGATTAGTCAATTGCAATGACTGGTGGGGGGTGCATTATGGGGAAGGTGCAAGGCAAATGTAATGTACGTACACCACAAACAGTCTGCTGGCAGCTGGGGTGGGTTGATATTTAAAGGGACACACCATCAAAAACAAACAGAAAACACAAAAAATATGGGGAGAGGTTCAAGCTGGGGTGGGGGTGGCGGGTCATTTGAACCTGACAACCTCCAGCTGGCAATGGGCCTGATAAGAGATTTTTTTTATAATATAAAAAAGTGTAATGCACAGTGCACAGAACATTCTTGACACTAGCAGGTGGGATTTATCATCACTCCACCAGCCTCTGAACCTGACAGCACCAGCAGTTGCACAGCACCCCTGTACTACAAACCATGAGGTGCTGCTGCACCCCAAGTGCCTCTAATTCCCATGCTACTTTACAGCTCTCCTTATTCTACTTCTCATGTATGATGATTGAATGTTACTGTAAAACATGTAAGTCATGCTCACTGCTTCACTATGCTGTACCGTACCGTATCTTGCCTGTAACCCATGTAAATTATGCTCACCATTTCACTTTCTGTTCTATGAGAATCCCGGGTTGCCCCTGAAAAAGGGACCTCCGGGGCCCAGTGGGCTCACCCGGCCACCAAAATTTAATAAATAAATACATAAATAAATAAACACTGTCTGAAATGAGTTACTGACAATATGCTGTAGCTAAGCTACATTTTATGAGCATCAGAGTATGCTGAATATAGCCCTGGATATATTTGTATGAAAACAAGTTACTGTTGGTGGTGTGCTTCTTAATTAGCTCTGGGCATAGCACTTTCTACTTCAATTAACAGGAATATGAGCCATGAGGTGGACATGAGGCACAAAGGCTTTATTGAATTTTATATTTACAGTGTACTTCAGTACCATTCAGGATACAACATACAGCATGTGCATCTTTACAACACTTCTAAGATTTAAAATAATTTCTTTCTGAATTTAGCATGCATAGGAAAATTCTTCCTGAAAACTATTTTGCTGCTTTTATAGTTATAAAATAATTGCCTACAATTTTTGTTAGATGGCTGTAAATATCTGTTGTTACTGTGGACTGGTGCCACTAGGGGGAAGAGAGGAGAAGGAGGAAGGGAGCAGGGATGTTTTGAGTGGATAGAGTGAGGACAGGGTTGCTAGCATTGAGGGTAAATAAATCCCCTGACTCAGATGGTATACATCCAAGGGTGTTGAGGGAGCTGGTAGAGAAGCTGGCAGATCCCTTGGCTGAGCTGTTCAGTAGATCACTAGAGTCCAGAGTGGTACCTGCAGGACTGCCTAACAGCACATGTAGTGCCCCTACCTAGGAATGGTCTCATAGACAACCCAGAGGACTACAGACCAGTCAATCTGACCTTAATCATGTGCAAGCTCATGGTGACCATGCTTAAGGAAAGGTTAGTAGAGTATCTAGATGAGAATGGCCTCCAGGATGAGAGGCAGCATGGGTTTATGGGATGGAGGCCATGTCAAACAAATCCAATTGACTTCTTTGATTGGGTCACTAAAATAGAGGACAAGGGCCAAGTGTGGACATCCTTTATCTGGACTTCAGCAAGGCCTTTGACTCTGCATCCCACAAGAGGTTGATCAGGAAGTTAGTGGATGTTGGAGTTGTTAAGAAGTTGAACTGGTGGATGGAAAACTTACTGATGGTCAAGACTCACAGCATGGTGATGCGAGGTGAGCTCTCTAGCACCAATGAGTTCATCAAGCTTGGTGCTTGGACTGGTGCTGTTTAATGTCTTCATCAAGGATACTGGGGATGGCATTACAGGCAAAATGTGCCTACTGCTGGATGACACCAACCTCTGTGGGAGGGTGGACACAGTGGAAGGGATGCAGGACCTAAGGAAAAATCTGGAAAAGCTAGAGAGGTGGTCTGGGATTTGGCAACTTGATTTCAATGCAAAGAAATGCAAGGTTATGCACATGGGAGCAAAAATCTCAGGACTGAGTACAGTCTGTGTGGGGTCTGTGTATCTGCACCAGAGGAGGAGAAGAACCTGGGAGTAATGATCACTAGTGACCTGAAACACTCAACACGATATAGAAAAGGCAGTAGCAAAGGCAAATAACATGTTGAGCTGCATTGCTGGGGGATCAGCAGTGGGCCGGAGGAGGTAATACTGCCCTTGTAGAGGTCATTAGTGAGGTCACACTTGGAGTACAGTGTACAATACTGGTACCCATACATTAAAAAGGCAGAAACCACCTGGAGATGGTCCAAAGGAGGGCACCTAAGATGATCATGGCCAGCAGGGTTGAACATAGCAGGAGATGTTGGAGGCACTGACTATGCACTGGCTGGAGGAGAGGAGAGAGAAAATGAGGGGGACATATTTCAGACCTTCAAGTACTTGAAACAAATAAATAGAGTGGAAAAATAGGGTCTGTTCAAGCTTAGTGGGAATGAAACAGAAGGGGGCACTGTCTCAAGCTGCAGGTGGCAGGAAGGTTTAGGAGAAAGGCTATGAGGCACTTTTTATGGAGAGGGTGGGCGTAGATTGGAATGGGCTTCCTGAGGATATGCTTTCCTTGAAAAAGGTAGGCAGCTTCAAGAGAGGCTGGGATAGAGTTAAGGGGAAAATAAGGGTCAAGAGATAAGTTGACGACTGGGAAGGGTGGATTGGGAAGGGGAGCAGGGTCAATAGCTGATGTTGAGGACCCTGCAATACAAGCAGACTCGATAGCACTAATGGCCTTATTCTGCTGGCTTCCTCTTATGTTCATATGTTTGTATGTTACCTGATATCTGATTGCAGACTAATTATTTGCCATATGTATATAATATCAGTTCAATTATTACAATTTATGTAAGAGTATACTTTTCTGATACCATGTAACTACACTTGAATTAGAATAACTTAACATTTGCAATTTTTAGTGTTCTTGTGAGTACAATGGTTTGTAAGATGGACCATACTATTAAAACTGTGTTTTAAATTGAATTATTTTCCTGTTTTCACAGGAAACAGCACATAGTGTTTCACTACCTATGCCATCATGTAAAGTCAATGTCTTGAGGTTATAAATTACAACTTTATATTAAGAGATTTACCAAATACTTCCACAGAGAAGCATCTTGATATCAAATTTAATTATCAGTTATGCAAATCAAAACCTGTTCTGCTTGTTCATACTCATGAAAATAAACACACACAAACAGACACAGACACAGACACACACACACACACACACAAACATTATTTCCAAAAACATTGTAAATGCACTAGCTAAGGTTGAAGGAATGTGGCTTTAGGGTTTCCAATTCTAACACCCCACTCCCACCCTGTAGGCAACAACAGATGTGGGTGTGCTTTGGGGTTGTCAACACTAATGCTCATCTCATTCTTGTATACTGTACCCATCTCAGCTTATTTACTCATGCAGTGGGACAAGCATTAGGGTTGACAAGCCCAGTTCACACCCCACACATGTTGCTGCCTGCAGGGTGGGGTGGTGAGTTAGGGTTGGAACCCCTAACACCACATTTCCCTACTTTTGTCACTTCAACCCTAACTAGTGCATTAACAAAGATTTTGCAAAGAATGTTCCCACTTTTTGAGATAATATAATTGTATCTTCATTTGTCTGTGAGAGGGCCCTGCACTCCCATCTCTCCTTAGTTGCGTACATATATGTTACTGTGGAAGTGCAGGGTGGGCTCTGCACTTCAATTTGTATTAAAACAGGAACAACATTGTCAGCAAAGGTTTCTTATTGCCCCACCTCATGAACCCAGTAATGAACATTTTGAAATCCCCACCAAAACATGATTTCGCACCATTGCAATGCCATTGTGCACCACAGGTGTGAAAACACAGTTTTGCCAGGGTTTGAAAAATGACAGCTGTCAAGTTTATGAGGTGGTGTAAAAAGCTTGTTATGTTGAACATTTTGAGTCAAAATATTTAAAACTGCCAAAGTTATTAGCAAGTGTAGCAACATTTCAATGTATGTGCATAACTTTGGCATTTTTACATGTTTTCATCCCAAATAAATAATTAGGTGGGTGGAGATCAGAGGAGGAGGCACTAGACACCAGGGAAGAGATGCTGGATCATGAAAAAGGATTTATCCCTCACAAGAAAATAATCTTTTTTTTCATGACTAATCATTTGAAAGAACGAATCTTCTTTTGTATCAGGAGTTTTGAAAAAAAAAAAACATTTATAAACTTCAAAAAAATATAAATAACTTTGAACTGATTAATATTTAATATTTTTCCAAAAAGCCAACAATAAGCACACCTGTGCCCCAGCCCCTTTTTTTACCCTAAAAATTTCAGACCAGGGATTAATATATTTTCACCAAGCCAGCAATAGGCACACCTGTGCCCCAGCCCCCTTTTACCCTAAAAACTTCAGACTAAAATTCTAAACACTCTGGGTGCTAGGCTACTTGACATAAAAGGAACACAATAAGTGGGGTTGGAAGCATCTGGTAAATATGAAAACATACTCTTTCTTCATGATAAGCAGGTCACAAAGGAAGATTTTAAATGTTAAAAAAAGCATTTTAGGCCATTTATCCAACAGTTAAGTGCAGAATCTAGTTAATGTGGTCCAGATAAGCAAATGTACTGTATGTGCTGCTTGCACTTCGGAGTGTCATTTTGGAGGCTTTTTAAATTTGAATTTGTGGTGAAAACTGAAAACTAGATGATGGCAAATGAAAAAGAAGTTTCCCCTCATGAAAAAGGATGACGTGACGTCATTAGGAAAAAATAATTATTTTTCTGTTTCATACAGCTATTTTTAAGTGCTTACTGAGCATACTCAGAACCAAGTATTAAAACTTTTAAAACTAAATAACTTTGGAACGGATTAATATTTTTTCGCCAAACAAGCAAAAGGCACATCTGTGGGCCAGTCTTCGTCTACCCTGAGAATTACAGGCCAGCATTCCAAACCATTTGGGAGCTAGCCATGTTGACAGAAATCCCAGCAAAACCAATGGGAAAAATCCTGAAAAATTCACTATTTGCATCTGTATCTCAGAATCTACACATCCAACTGGAATTAAATTTAGCACGTCAAGAGAGCTACCCCACGAGACCATGCAGCTACTGGTGCAATCCTAACTATGGGACACTACTGTGCCCCTATAAGATATATATATATATATATATATATATATATATATATATATTTCAAAAAACTTAATGTATCAGTTAGGATTGCCACAACAAACATAGGGAAATGTGGCATTAGAGTTTCACCCTAACACCCCACCCCTACACTGCACAGACCAAGAGGTGTCAGGGGGCTGGCATTGGGGCTCTCAACTCTAATGCTCACCTCATTCTCCTATACTGTACCCAACCAGCTTATTGTATAATGGAATGGGGTGAGCATTAGGGTTGACAACCCTAATGCCACCCCAAACACCTCTTAGTCTGCACAGGGCAGGGGTGGGGTATTAGGGTGCAACCCTAACACCATATTTCCGTACATTTTTTGTGGCAGCCCTAACTGATGCATTAACAATGTTTTTTGCAATTTATTTCTTTACTTTTTAACATAGTATTATCATATCATAATCTGCTTGTGGGAGGGCCTTGCAAGAGGGCCCTGCACTTCCATGTATAGCCCAAGATTGATGAAACTGACAGCATAACCATGTTATTACCCCACCTGATGTACCCAGTGCCGAAAATATTGAAATTCCCACTGAAATATAATTCTATGCCACTGTAATGCCATTTCTGCACCACAGGTGTGAAAACATAATTCAACCAGAATTTGAAAAATGGCAGTTGTGACATACATTTGGTGGGGTGATGACAAGTCTATGTTTAAAATTTGGGATGAAAATGTTTTAAATTTACAAAGTTATGCGTGTGCGTAGTGAAATTGTAACAAGTGGTTAAAATTAGGGGTGGGTGGATGTCTATTCTAGGCAGAATATCATATTCAGATATTGACCAAATAGTATCTGACCAGAATAGGATATTTATTGGGTCAGATAGTAACAGTTAAGCAACTGTGGCTGTTTTTTTTTAAAGGAGCAAGAAAGAAAAAACATCTGGACCATGCAGGTAATGGCAGCTGTCAGAACACGGGGATAGTGTGGGTCATTGGTGCTATGCAGGGCTGTAAAATATTCCTGTGCTTCTTCAAGGGGAGATGCCCTGGTATGCACATGTCATATGTGTCTCTGACATGTGGGTCATGTGTGCCCCTCAATGGCTGAGCAACCGTGGCTGTTTTTGTTTTTAAACAGAGCAAGACAGAAAAAACATCTGGACCATGCAGGTAATGGCAGCTGCTGGAATGCGGGAATTGTGTAGGTCACTGGTGCTATGCAGGGCTGTAAAATATTCCTGTGCTTCTTCAAGGGGAGATTCCCTGGTATACACTTGTCATGTGTGTCCCTGACATGCGGGTCATGTGTGTCTGTCAACAGCTGAGCAACCGTGGATGTGTGTTTTTTTAAAGGGAGCTAGAAAGAGGCAGAAAGAAAACCATCTGGACCATGCAGGTAATGGCAGCTACATGTTGTCTGTTTGTCTGTTACTTTTCTTTTCTTTTTATCTTGTATTACTTGGGAGAATGGCACTGGCTGTTCATGTATATGTCCCCTCACTGTAGAGCCCACTGGATATCCATCCCCAAGCTTCTTTATGTACGATGAGCACTGGCAACTTGGCTTTGGAACAAGACTTGAGGCATATGTAAAGAAAAATAAAATGTATCTTTCTGATCCCTCTCTGGCTTTCAGCCCTGGTATAGGCAACAGTGGTGGTGTGGAGATGCTCTTTTTAGTAAACACCAGATCCACACAAAAAGGATGTAGCATGAGGGTGCTATGTATAAGGCACTACACTGGATCTCTTTCCCCAGACTGTCACCTGTCAGTCAGCTGCTTGTAATTCTGCCTGACCTATGCTCTGTGTGGGTCAGTTTTGTACTATAATTTACAAAAGTTGATGCCTTTATTTTTTGGGAGATTATGGAGCAATGTCCACAGATACTCAACGAAATAAATAATTCAACTTCTTAGAGGCAAACTAGTTAACCAAAATGGATCTTCATAAAATGCTGGCTATCCAACCAGATCATCTTATTGGGTCAGATATCCGCCCACCCCTAGTTATAACTCAGCCATTTTTTACCATTTTGACCCCAAATGTTCAACATTGCCATTTGGGGACCCAACCTCATAAACAATATGACTGTCAATATGAAAATCCTGGCCAAAGGTGAATTTGCCAGGTGACTGTGAAATCACCTTTTGGGTAGGAGTTGACAAATGACAATCATATTGTTCATGACGTGGGGTCCCCAAAAGGAATAATGAAAATTTGGGTTCACAAGCTCAAAAAACAGCTGAGTTATGCATCAGAGTAGCCTGTAAAATCCTTTTTCATGAGCTCACAAAAAAAGAATCAGCTCACAAAAACGGAATTGGCTCATGAAAAAGGATCAAAGTGAGTCATGAAAAAATAATTAAAATGTTAAAAAAAGGCATTGCAAGGTTGTTCTTCTACCAAGTAACTTCACAGTCCACCTAATAGAGCCCCAATCAACAAGAAACATGTTTTGCTGTCTCTGTATACCTTCATATTGGGTGCTTTTCAATTTCTTTTTGGAAAAAACACGATAGTGGCTTATGAAAAAGGAATATTTTTCTGACAAAAAAGGATTTTCTTCCCTCAAAAAAGAAAATGCTCTCACGAGACTAAATCCTACTCAGCCCTAACTATAGGGTCAAAACTGTGTTATATATGTATATATATATATATATATATATATATATCAATTGCAAACAACTTTGTTAATGCATCAGTTAGGGTTTAAACAGCAAAAGCAGGAAATGTGGAATTCAGGTTTCCAACCCTATACCCCAACCCCACCCCTGCGAGATGAAGACAGGGATTGGGGATGGCATTGGCATCTCCAGCTCTAATGCTCACCACATTTCATTAGAAAATATGCTGGGTGGCCAAAGCATAGGGAAATGGGGTGAGCATTAGGGCTGGAGATGCCAATGCCACCCCCATATCCCTCTTCATCTGTGTGGGGTGAGGTTGGGGTGTTAGGGTTGGAAACCCTAACACCACATTTCCCTACTTTTGACACCTCAGCCTTAACTGATGGATTAATGAAGTTTTTTTGCAATTTATTTCCTTACTTTTTTAGATAGTATAATAGTATTTTTATTTTATTGTGGGAATGCAGGGTCCAAAGGACCCCGCACTCCCATTCCTCCACAGATGTGCATATGTATCTAGCTGTGGAAATGTAGGAGCCTCTGGCTCCTGCACTTCCATGCATCAAGTTACGAGTAGGTGTAGTGAAATTGCAACAAATAGTCATAACTGTGCAATCTTAAATAATTTTCACCCCAAATGTTCAACATAATTTTCTTATTACCTCACTGCATGTACCCAGTACAGTAAATATTCAAATCCCCATCAAAATGTAATTCTGCGTAACTATAATGACATTCTGCGCCACAGGTGCAGAAAAACATTTTTGGCAGGATTTGAAAAATTACAGCTGTACTGTTCATGAGGTGGTGTGAAAAATGGTAATATTGGAAATTTGGAGTGAGAATATGACAAATTGCTGAAGTTATGCACGTGCATAGAAGAATTCCGACAACCGTGTGTAACTCAGGTATTTTTAAGTATTTTTGCACCAAATTTTCAACATGGCCTTTTTGGGACATCACCTCATGGACACTGGCATTGTCATTTTGTTACTGGTTCCAAAAGGTGATTTTGTGTAGCAACCATGTCATTCTGTGCCACTGCTGTGTAAACATGTTTTGGGCAGGATGTGAGAAATGACAGCTGTACTGTTCATGAGGAGTGAAAAAAATAACTATATTGAAAATTTGAAGTGAAAATATTAACAATTGCTTAAGTTATGTGAGTGTGTAGTAAAATGTCAACAACAGCATGTAACTCAGATGTTGTTTGGTATTTTTGCACCAAATGGTTAACATGGGCTTTTTGGGACCTCACCTCATGAACACTGGCACTATCACTTCATTAATTGAACCTGAAAGGTGATTCCACGCAGTGACTGCAAAATCACCTTTCAGGACCAAGTAACAAGATGACAGTGACAGTGTTCATGAGGTGGGGTCCCAAAAAATGCTATGTTGAAAATTTGGTGTAAAAATTCAAAAAAAATGGCTGGGATATCAACATAAGTTCAAAACGCCATTGGAAGCCATTATATGATACTTACCTTGATTCTTCAGTTCGCAGTTTGGCTTTGAAGAGTGCAGACATATCCAAGTCCACAGAAGATCACAGCTGCAGACTTCTGGAAGTAAGTATTGGGTGTTGGGTGTGTGTGTGTGTGGGGGGGAGGTGGATGAGCAGAGGGGTTGGGATGGGGAAAGGGGTGGGAAGATGATGAGGGCCATTTTCTTTTTTCAGAGAAACAAAAAAAAGATGTTGGGGGACTGTTTTCTTTTTTACAGGAACATTGAAACATTTTTGGAACACTAGAGGTGGGCTCCCCAGTGTTCCATGGTACTGGGGGGACTCAAAAACTGGGGACACTGGGAGTGGGCTACCCAGCGTCCCACACTGTTTGGAGGAGGGGTTGCAGTGACTGTTGACACAGGGACTGGACACCCTGATGTCAGCAAAAGCACAGTAAAGGGGGTAGGACACAACTGGGGACACTGGGAGTGGGCTATCCAGTCTACCACACTGTTGGAGGGAGGGGACTACTGCCAAGATAGGGATTGGGCCCCCTGATGTCAGCACAATATTAAAATAATGTGCTGCAGGGGCAGGGGTTATCTGGCACTGGGGGGAGGGCATCCCGGTGTTGGAATATAATATTAATAAAATAAAAAAGAAGGGGAGGGCAATCATAGGGTGGGGGCCCCTAGACACCAGGGAATTAATTGGGGACAGTGATTGGGGAGTGAGCGGTTAAACTAGACACCGGGGAAAATGGTGCTGAAGGCTTCTCTCGCTAAGCTGGGCACCAGGGACTTTGGGTACCAAGAAAAGGTATTTCTGGCAGGTATTTAAAAAAAAACAATGGCCAGAATCATGCTAAGTGGGTCCCATTTAGCTAGGTTCTGGTGTTTTTTTTTTTTAAATGACAACAGTTTTATGTATTTTACATACTTTTTAGCTGATAGGAGAAAAATACAAAATAGCTGCTCATGAACAAGGATTTTTTTCTCACAAAGAGGGATTCCAAATCTCGCGAAGCAGGAATGCTCTCATGAGACTCAGTCCTTCTTCGTGAGATGAAATTCTCCTTCGCAAAAAAGACCTCAATCCTAGAAATGGAATGTTCAGCAAAGTTCCATAGGATATAATGGGAACTAAGAAATTTAACTTTGCAACCAATTAATATTATTGCACAAAATTTTCACTGTCTATTCTTCAACCAAATTTCCTTACACCCTGTAAATATCATGCAGAAATTCCACACCATTTGTCTGCAAGTCAATGAGGAAAAAACTGCAAAAATGTTTTTTTTTTTTTTTTTTTACTTTTTCACTATCTGGATCTCAGAATCTACATATCCAACCAGAATGAAACTTGCCACATTAAGAGATCTACTGCACAGGACAGAGCATGCCAAATAGTGTGCAAATCCATTGATCGGTTGCAAAGTTATTAAAGTGCAAAATTTCAGGTTTAACATAGAAACTGCTGCTCATCCCTAACTATTGTTGCACTATTGCACCACTATAATATCTTTTTTCTCCCTCTCTCTCTCTCTCTCTCTATATATATATATATATATATATGTATAAAGGGATATAACTCCTTTCATTGGAAAATTATTGTCGATATTTTTTTCGTGTGCCAATTGGACCCAAGAACAAACAACATCAACAATATTTCCAGTAGGGGGGTTGTGTATTCCATTTATGCCATACCTCAAAAACAGTGAAAAAAAAAAAGTAAATTCTTGCAATTTTTTGCCGATTATAAAAAATCTAAAAGAAATCTATAAATGAAACGTCACTCATTTTGTAGGTATTTATGTCCTGATCAACTTTTTTCTCAAAGTACCATGCTATTATTTTTTCATTTTAAAGTTATATGCATTTGTTACAAAAAGTGAAAAAAAGTGAATTTTCAGCAGTTTTTTTTTGCTAATTATAAAAAAAAAACTGAAAGGTATCTATAAATGAAACTCCACTAATTTTGTAGATATTTTTGTGCTGAACATCTTTCATGCTTGTAGTAACATTTTTCATGTTAAAGTTAGTCACATTTGTTTGTAGAAAAAGAAAATATATTGCATTTTCTGCTGTTTCTTTGTTTATTATATAAAAAATAAGTTAGTCATAAATGAAACACCACTCATTTTGTAGATATTTTTGTGCTGAACAACTTTTGTGCTCATAGTACCATGGCATCATTTTTCATTTTAAAGTTATTCGCATTTGAATACGGTTAATACTGCTACTGAGGTTGAATATGCAAATTAGTTCTGAATGAGCCAATCTCTACTTACTGTGTGGATAAATTTACCTACAGTGAGGATAAATGCGATATTCTCACTGTAGGTCTGACCACCCAGAGATATTAAAAATATTTGCCTTTTCTTATCCTCACAGGTATGGCACCACTATAGTTAGGGTTCAGTTGTCACTTCTATGTTAAACTCAAAATCTTCCGCGTTAATAACTTTGGACCCGCTCAGTGGATTTGACTGAAATTTGGTAGGCACATTGGGTCATGGTAGATCTCTTGATCTGCCAAATTGCGTTTTGGTTGGACTTACAGTCTTTGCGTACAAAAATGTTGAATAATGCAAAATTATTTTTGGAGGCAGCTTTTGGGATTCAAATATTGTACAATAAATTTGAAATAAGATTTGAAATAATTTCAGAGTGCCTCTTTGCATTAGCACTGCTAATACACACAGTCGGTGGCTGGCCATGGAGGTGAGAGGTAGGCTGTGCCAAGCACCAGCTGGGGAAGGGTGGGGTGCTGGGTGGGCTGGCATGGCTGGGAGGAGGGGTGGGGGCCAATAGACTACCAGGGAATTGAAGATCATAATGTCTTTTATAATGATCGGGGGGGTGCTAGACTACAAGGGATATGGGCAGCAATATTAATTTTATACAGATCGGGGGGGCTGCCAGACTACCAGGGATATGAAGACCATTATTAATTTAATACACATTGGGGGGCTGCTAGACTACCAGGGATATACAGAACACTATCAATTTTATACAGATGGGGGAGCCACTAGACTACCATGCATAAGGAGAAGATTTCTTTTGTACAGATCAGGGGACCACTAGACTACCAGGGCTATACAAAACATTTATTTATTGGCTACACATTGGGGAAGGGCCACTAGACTACCAGGGATACGGGCAACATTATTTGTTGGATGGACATTGGAGGGGCTGCTAGACTACCAAGGATATGCAGAACATTATTTTTTTATGCACATGGGGGTCACTAGACTACAGGGATATTGAAAACATTATTGATTTTATTCAGATCGGGCAGAACGAAGCCCCCTGAACAAAACCCATTTTGACTTCCTAGGGCATCCCTGGTCTGAGAAAATTTTTTTTTTTTAAATCTGGCCATCTTGTCCCTCACTCTTTGTTCACGAGCATGCAATTTCTTTGATTGCGAGCCTGTAAATTCTTTGATCGCGAGATTCTTTGATCGCGATCATGCATCGCGAGCGAGGGACTAGGTGACCAGATTAAAAAAATAATTTTCTCAGCCCAGGAGTGTCCTAGGAAGACAAATCAGGGTGGGTTTTACTCAGGGGGCTTCATTCCAATAAACCATGGCCATGGTTTACCACAATTCTTTGAATTTTTTAAATTACAACAGTTTTTATTCTTTGGTCGTGACACTGCAAATTCTTTGATCGCAATATTCTTTGATCGCGATCGTGCATCTCAAGCGAGAGATGAGATGGCCAGATTAAACAATCAATTTTCTCAGCCCAGGGGTGACCTAGGAAGTCAAATAAGGGTGGGTGTTGCTCAGGGGGCTTTGTCCTGTCGAACCATGGTGGTGGTTTACTGCAATTACTTTAATTTTTATTTTATAGCATTTTTCATTCTTTGTTCATGAGCCTGCAAATTCTTTGATCGCGAGCCTGCACATTTTTTGATCATGAGATTGTTTGATCACCATCTTTGATCGCGAGGGGGGGACAAGATGGCCAGATTTTTTTTATAATGGAATAGATAGGGAAATTTTTCCAATCTTTAACGTTGAATATCTTGGAAACAGTTTGGTCTTTATACTTGAAGTTTGGAGGGCATTATGGCATGTCCTGTAGATGTGAATTATGGTATTTATGTGTCAGAGAAGATTTTTTTTTTTGTGGAGATATTGTGTGATGCACTTTTACGTGTTGCGGACAGTGTTTTGGATTGTAATTGTGGCATGATATTGACAGCGTGCCTAGCCTGAGTGTCATGGATGTAGTTTTCAGTCATTGTGTGTGTTAAATGTTAACAGGTGCAGAACTGTGCCACTTTGATGAATGAAAATTTCTAATTTTGACATGTTATATCCTGGACACAGTTTGGTCTTTTTACTTGAAATTTGGAGGATGTTGATGGCATGTCCTGTAGATGTTAATGGCGCTGTTTATGTGTCACACAATATATATTTTTTGGAGATATTGTGTGGTGCAGTTTACATTTTGTGGACAGCATTTTCTATTGTTCTACTAAACTGACATTTGTTTGGTGGCTGTCCTTGCTGTTGTCAATGTACTTTTTAGTCATTGGGTGTGTAATGTGGCCTGGCACTTACAAGTTGGTGGGAGTCCTTGGTGTTGTGAGGCCTAAATCTCACCCCATTATTCTTTTCTGTGGCTTGTGAATATGATTACACATGGAATGAGGTGCGATTTAGGCCTCACAACCCCAAGGACACACCCCGTCAGCTGTCAATCTCGGTATGATGGGCAGGTCCAAGCCGGGGAGGGATCAATCCTAAAAGTTCAGCTTCCTTCTTTTGTGTATTAACCCTAAATGATGCATTAATAGAGTTTTTTTGCATATATATATATATATATATATATATATATATATATATATATATATATAGTATTGTGGCACGGTAGTGCCACTATAGTTAGGGTTGAGTACCCCATTTAAGGTTAAATCTGAAATTTAGCAGTTTAATAACTTTGCAACCATATGACAGATGCGCAGTCTGGTACCATAGATCTCTGGACCGGCAAAGTTTCGTTACAGTCGGATGTATGGTTGCAGAGCTACAGGGCACCAAAAAACGCATAAATGATGGGTTTTTGCACATTTCTTTGTGCGTGCCTACAGCCTGCATGGTTTGCGTGATCGGTCCAAAACCTTCAGGGAACATGCAACCAGGGTCCCCGATATGCCTTCCGAAGATTTCGTGAAAAAATATTAAACGGTTCAAAAGTTATTCAAAAAAAACTGTTCCCCATTATAGTCTATGGGAAAAGTTAAAATATTCAAAAGTGTTGCAAATGCAGTTTTTACTGTCACAAATGACCCTTTTATGTTCATGATTCAGCCATTTGTTTTTCAGCTGGTGGTCAGAAAAATGCTTGGCATTTAAATTTGGGACCCTCTAGGGACACAATCTTGCTGTGATCACCTAGTCGAGCCCTGAGGATGCTAGCCATGTCTTTATTTGGGGTAAAACACCCCAGAAATGTTTTTTAAATTTTTGTAAAAAGTGTCTCAAAGTACGTCCACAAATGTGACACTTTCGTGATTTTTTTATTGCAAAAGTGTCGTGATTTGCAAAAGTACTTTGCGACTCTATGCCCAAAACAATAGGTAATCTTTGCAACCCTGCTGCAAAAGAACGGTTTGGTCTTTTGGGCTGAAATTTGCAGGGAAGAAAGCCAAGATCCCACAGATGTGCCTTTATATGGTTTGGTGACAAAATATTACAGGGCTGCAATGTTACAGCACTCTGAAGTTGACAATTATTCCTATAGGATAACATTACAGCGTCCTCCGTGTCTTTCGGGGCCCGTATCTTGAAAACGGTTTGAGATACGGATTTTTCGTCAGAAAAGTGCTTAGTCCCCTACTAGGGGGCTAAGTACAAAACTAGCCTGGAAAGTCATAAATAATATGGGTTTAATTTTTTTTTCTACGTCGTACGGTTCCTGAGATATAAGCAATTTAGTATTCCAAGTGCTCATTTTCTGCCACCAGGGCCATTATTATGGCCACATTCTTTCTATTCAGTGTGCTTCTGAATTCACCTTATTGAGATAAAAAGCATGTACATTTGTGTTACTGTTACTGTTAGCACTTGCGTTTATGTTTCTGCTTGCATTTCTGTTACCATTTCGTTACCATTCGTTTGCATCAATTGTGGTACCGTTTGAGTTTGCTTTTGCATTACCATTTGTACTATTGTTTTTTGTGTCACCTTTATGCTACCATTTGCATTTGCACTTGTGCTTTATAACTGTTACTGTTTGTGTTTATATTACCATTTGAGTTTGCATTTCCGTTACTGTTACTGTTAGCGTTTGCACTTGTGTTTACGTTACTGTTTGAGTTACCATTTCTTTTTGCATCATTGTTACCATTACCATTACAGTTTGCATTTGTACTTGCGTTTATGTTTCTGTTTACATTTGTGTTTACATTTGAGTCACCATTACCATCAGTGTTTCTGTTTAAGTTACCATTACCATTTCCGTTTGCGTTTGTGCTTGCGTTTACGTAACTGTTTGTGTTTGAGTTTCCGTTTGCATCACTGTTAGCGTTATCATTAGCGTTTGCGTTTTCATTACCTTTACCATTTGCGTTTGCTTTTGCACTTGCATTTATGTTACCATTAATGTTTGTCTTACTGTTTATGCTTGTGTCACCATTATCGTTACCATTTTCGCTTCTGCTTGCATTACTGTTTGCACTTCCATTTATGTTATCATTAATGTTTGCTTTTTCGTTACCATTTGTGTTTACATTTGCACTTGATTTTTTGTTACCATTTGCATTATTGTTTCTATTTGCGTCACCGTTGGAGTTTCTGTTTGCGTTTGTGCTTAAACGTAACATTCTTTGTGTGATTATAACTTTACAACTGTTTAATGGATTTGTGTGACATTTGTAATACTTGGTCTACTGTGGTACTTCTGTGGATTTACTAATTTCTGTTTGACATCTGCATACATTTTTTCCACAATGAAGCACCAAAAATGTATTTTTCACCACTCGTGCACAGTTTTATGCTTGTGCTGCTCTGCAGCCATTGAAGAGATTTGGATAAGATTTGGTATTCTTGGAGTGGCATAGTACATCTCTTTATTTACCAATTTCTATTCCAGTGGTCTTGAGCAGTGAAGTGCCAAAAAATCAGTTTTTGCTATTTTTTCACTATCTTGCATAATGGATAGCGCAGCCACTGTGTGGTCTACTGGTCTGAATCTTGGCGCATAGAAAGCCCTTTGCTCAAGAAAGATGCCAGTTCTTGTTTGGTGAACAAATGTTGTTCCATTCCAGAGTTATTGCCATTTGAAGTTGTCCCCCCCTTGTGGTTAAAGATTTTTTGGCCACCAGATCTGCCATTTTAGTGCATTTTCAGCCGCGAGTTCCATCATTTTGTGGAGGATGACTTCTTAAAGGTGTACAAACTTTAAAATTGAATATCTCTGAAACGGTTTGGTCTTTTAACATGATATTTGGAGGATGTTGAGTGGATGTTCTGGAGATGTGAATTATGCTGTTTACATGTTGGGGAAATAATTCACTGCAGAGATACTGTGTGATGCAGTTAATGTTTTGAGCATAGCATTATGCATGGTGTTAGTGGCTTGAAATTTATAGCGTAGGTAGCCCTAGTGGTACGGAGGTGCTTTCAGTGGTTTGGTTCACATTAGCCTTTGTGTTGTTATCTTGGAAACAAAGCGAGTTACAGATTTTTTGCTACTGTTGGCTCACATTGCCTTTGTGCTGTTATCTCGGAAACGAAGCGAGATACAGACTTTTTGCTACGGTTGGCTCAGATCACCTTTGTGGAGTTATCTTGGAAATGAAGCGAGATACAGACTTTTTGCTGCCGTTGGATCACATCACCTTTGTGCCGTTATCTCAGAAATGAAGCGAGATACAGACTTTTCGCTATTGTTGCCTCAGATCACCTTTGTGCCGTTATCTCGGAAACAAAGTGAGATACAGAATTTTCGCTACTATTGGATCACATTGCCTTTGTGCCCTTATCTTGGAAATGAAGCAAGATGCAGACATTTTGCTACTGTAGCCTTACATCACCTTGCTGTTACCATTACCATTTGCGTTACCAGTTGTGTTTGCATTACCGTTTGCATTACCGTAACAGTTACCATTTGCATTTGCATTTGCATTAACATTTCTGTTGGTGTTACAGTTACCATTAGCATTTGCATTTCACTCACTGTTACCATTACTGTTAGTGTTATCATTTTTGTTATGATTATTATGCAGACATGGGCAGCATGGTGGGAGCATGGGCCCATCACCACATTCCATTCACTATTTATATTGCACATTCTCAAAAAGAAGGAAAATTCATGGCAAAAAACTCTGTTTAATGTATCAGTTAGGGTTGCTCCACAGCGACAAAAGTGAGGAAATTCTGTGTTAGGATTACCACCCCTTGCACCCCATGCCTGCATTGCCCCCACCAACAGGCATTGTGGTGTGCGTTGGGGCCATTGGGCCTAACTCTCACCCCATTCTCCTTTACTGCACCACCTCAGCTTATTTACCTATGGAAAGGGGTGAGAGTTAGGGCTGATGACCCCAATGCACACCCTGATGCCTGTTGGTGGGGGCAAGGCGGGCATTGGGTGCAAGGGGTGGCAATCCTAACACCGAATTTCCTCACTTTTGTCACTGTGGAACAACCCTAACTGATGCATTAAATGGATTTTTTTTGCCATGAAAATCAATCTATCTATCTATCTATCTATCTATCTATCTATCTATCTATCTATCTATCTATCTATCTATCTATCTATATGTAATACTGCTATGGTAGTGGCAGTATATTAAGGGTTGCCCAGTCACTTTTATGGTAAACC
The DNA here is from genome assembly GCA_016271365.2 of Neoceratodus forsteri. Lineage (NCBI taxonomy): Eukaryota > Metazoa > Chordata > Ceratodontiformes > Ceratodontidae > Neoceratodus > Neoceratodus forsteri. Next base: position 307,667,244 of record CM028134.1, on the reverse strand, counting down.
CAGACTTTTGCTGTTTAATAACTTTGTAACTGTATGCTAGATTTGCCTGACATTTTGCATGCACAGTCAGGTACCACAGATATCTGCATCTGGCAAGTTTCATTCCAGATGGATGTGCGGTTGCTGAGCCGTGCAGTGCCAAAATACATGTAAAAACCCACTTTTTGGGCTATTTCTTTGCTCGGGGCTGCAGCCCAAATGTTTTGTCCATTTGGTCAGAAATTCTCAGTGAATATGTAGACTGGTAACTGATGTGCCTTTTGAAGATTTGGCGAAAAAATATTAATTCATTCAAAAGTTATTCAAATTTCAATTTTCCCATTACAGTCAATGGGGAAAAATATATATGGCTCATGAAAGCTGCTGCTAGTACATTTTGCTGTCTCAAATGGCCCCATAGTGTTGTGCTTCTGCCATCTTGTCTTCAGTTAGTGGTGGAGAAAAATGGCCAGAATTTAAAAGTTACTGCCCTTAGGTAAACACTGACAGCTGTGTTTACCTAATTGGGGCATGAGGAACACAATGCTGGCATCAGAATTTTAACATTCCCCCCACAAATATGTTTTTAAACAACAGACCTCCAGTACTGTCACAAATTGTGAAAGAACGAATGCGACACTTTTGCAATTTGCTACATTTTCATACTCGTTCTTTCACAAATTTTGCAAAAGTGTGGCAATTTGCAACAGTACTGCACCAAAAAACACCATTTCTTGGTCACCTCACTGCAACTAAATGGTTAGGGCTTTTAGGCTGAAATTTACAGGGAGGCAAGCCCTTGCGCCACAAATGTGCCTTTTGCTGGTTTAGTAAAAAAATATTTACTGGTTCCATTGTTATGGCATTCCAAAGTTAAGAAATTTCTCATAGGGTAACATAGCAGTGCCCATGATGCCTTTTGGCACCCGTATCTTGAAAACGATTTGAGATATATATTTTTTGCTCTGGCCAGCTCAGCATACGTGGAGGTGTCCAAGTCATGATTACAACTGCAGTGGAATTTTTTCGTAGTTGCTATGGTTACTGAGATATTGCCAAATTAGTGTTACAAGGGTTCCGTTTCATGACTCTAGGGCTGTGGTATGTCACTGTGCTTATGTGTTAGTGGGATGGGCCCATGCTCCCACATATGCATACCAGTATCCAAAAATGGGCAGCATGAAGGGAGCACAGGGTCCTTTGGGCCCTTAGCTCTCACAACCACATACTGGTTACCAGTTACATTACACTTTCTCAAAAAGAAGGGAAATTCATTGCAAATAACTCAGTTAATGCATCAGTTATGGTTGACAGCACAGTGACAAAAGTTTGGAAATTCAGTGTTAGGTTCCCACCCCATCACCCCCACCCCACCCTCCACACACCAACAGATGTCAAAGTGTGACTTGGGGTCATCAGGCCTAACTCTCACCCCATTCTCCTATACTGTGCCATGTCTTCTTGTTTGCACATACAATGAGGTGAGAGTAAGGCCTGATGACTCCATGGCATGCCCCAATGCCTGTTGGTGTGTGGAGGGTGGGGTGGTAGGGGTGAGAACCCTAACATCAGATTTCCAAACTTTTGTCACTGTACTATCAATGCTAACTGATGCATTAATGGAGTTTTTTTGCAATGAATATACATTATACCTACTCAGTAGTGCAGGTATAGTTCGGGTTCCATGGCCACATCTATGTTAAAGCCAAAACTTTCCACTTTAATAACTTTGCAACTGTATGATGGATTTGCCTGAAATAATGTATGCTTTGTTTGGTGGCATAGATCTCTGGATCTGGTAAGTTTCATTCTGGTAGGTCGTACTGTTGCGGAGTTGTGGAGTGCTCAAAAAAGTGAAAACATCACTTTTTGGGCTATTTCTTTTCTCAGGGCTACAGCTCAAACAGCTTGGGTTTCTGGTTTTATATAGATGGGGTCTGAGTCACAGATGTGCCCTTTGAAGGTTTAGTGAAAAAATATTAATCCGTTCAAAAGTTATTAAAATTATATTCTGTGGGGAAAATATATGCACAGCTCAAAAGCACTTTTTACTTTTACAAAAGCAATTTTTACTGCCCCAAATGGGTTTACTACTTTTGTACTTTCATGCTGCCTTTGCAATGCGACCCTGGCAATAGTTTTTTACATAGGATGCCTGGAAACATGTTTTTTTTAATTTTTCAGCCACTTAGCTGTGAAACTTTCACAAAAGTCCCACATCTAAAATGGCGGGACTTTCGTGTAAGTTCAGCAGTGCTTTTGTGAAAGCTCCCCCATGTAAACCAACGGTAGTTTCACAAAAGTCCACAGAACTTGCATGAAAGTCCCATGGGTAAACAATCCCCTCCAAAAAACAGTTTCTTTGCCACTTCATAGCAAAAAAATGGGTAGGACTTTTGGGCTGAAATGTGCAGAGTGGCAAGCCCTTACACCACAGATGTGCCTTTTGCTGGTTTGGTGAAAATATTTACAGTTGTTCCATAGTTATATCACTCTCAAGTTTTGTAATTTCCCATTGGATAACACTGTGGCACCTGTGCCACCTTTTGGTGCCTATATCTTGAGAACAGTTCAATATATAGATTTTTTGCTAAGCACAGCTTGGTACACCTTTAGGTGTACCAAGCATGTATGGAGGTGGCTAGGTCATTAATACAACTGCAGTGGAATTTTTTCCAAAGTTCCTATGGTTATTGAGATATTACAAGTTTTGCAACACAAGGGTTACCTGGAATGGCTCTAGGCCTGTGCTATGTCTCTATACTTATAGGTACATGGGAGCACAGGGCCCCATATATGGATCCCATTATGCAATAATGGGAGCACAGTGCCCTACATTATGCAGTAGTGTGAGCACAGGGCCCTCCCACATGAAGATGTGATAACATTAAAATATCTGGGCCCTGCACTCCCACAAGAAAATCAGAGAAAATTACAAGATGTATGCATGATGGGAGCTCAGGGCCCATTTGATACTATAATATCCTAAGCATTCAATGTGCGCTGCTTGTATATTCATGCAATCGTGTATCCTTATGCTGTTTTTTATTTGCTTCTTTTAACTGTTCACTTGATAACCTGTGTGTTATCATATCCATGTGTACCCCCCCAGGTCAAACTGGGAGATGAGCATCTTGTTGCTCAGTGTGCCATTCCTGGTGAAACAATTGCAATAAATAAATAAATATATAAGATTACACTTTTTCAAAAAGAAGGGAATTTCAATGTAAAAAGCTCCGTTAATGCATTGGTTAAGGTTGTCATTACAGTGACAAAAGTTTTGAAATTCAATGTTAGGGTTTCCAACCCAACCCCACACCCTCCACATACCAACAGGTAGTGGGGTGTGCCTTGGGGATTTCAGGCCTAACGCTCACCCCATTCTCTTATACTGTACTATCTCAGCATCCTTACAAATGAAATGGGGTGAGAGTTAGGATGAAGACCCAAGACACACCCTGATGCCTGTTGGTGTGGAGGGTGGGGTGGTGGGGGTAGGGTTCGAAACCCCTAACATCGAATTTCCAAACTTTTGTCGCTGTAATGACAACCATAAGTGATGCATTAACAGAGTCCTCTGCAATGAATACATATAATAACTTTGCAACTGTGCAGTGGATTTGTCTGAAATTTTGCATGCATAGAGTGGTACCACAGATCTCTGGATTTGGCAAGTTGCATTATGGTCGGATGAGCAGTTGCGGAGCTGCAGAGCACCAAGAAATGCACAGAAATTTGGCTTTTGCATTTTTTTTGCTCAGGGCTACAGCCCAAACAATTTGTCCATCTAGTCTGAAATCTTCAGGGAAGATGGAGTCTGGTTCACTGCTGTGCCTTTTGAAGATTTGGTGAAAAATTATTAATCCATTCAAATGTTATTCAAATTTAAAGTTTCCAATTCTAGTCAATGAAAAAAAAATGTATGTGCCTTTTGAAAGCACCCGGTAGTGTCTCAACAGCACATTTTACTGTCACAAGTGCCCTCTGTACCGTTGTGCCACCGCCATATTGTTTTCAGTTAGCGGCAGAGAATAAGGGTTGTAATTTAAAAGTTACTGCTCCTAGGTAAACACCAACAGTTGTGTTTACCTAATCGGGGACTGAGGAACATAATCCTGCCATTACGTTTTAAAAATAATGGCTGGAAATATGTTTTTGCACTTCAGCCATTAGAATTGTTTCAAATTTGTTAAAGTCAGTTTGTGAAACTGTCGCAAATTTATGACACTTTCACAAATTTGTGAAAGTTCCTTTGCAAAATTTTCACAAACTTGTGACATTGCTTTAACAAAAACCTTTTCTGGCAATTTTTTTTTAAAATAAAGGCAGGATCATGTTCCTTGGCCCCCATTTAGGTAAACACCTGTTGCTGTTTACCTAAAGGATGTGTTATCCTTTATGTGCCTCCAAGGGGGCTGAGGCATGTATTATGTATTAAATATACAGCCCTCCCACTCTCTCCCTCTGTGTGCTGTCCCACCCTTCACCCTCTGTTGCCAGTTCCCCCCAGCCCATTGTTGTTATACATATTTTCACTGACAGCAGGGTGCCCAATCCCCGTGTCAGCATAGTTCTGTAATGCAACCCCCAAGTATATGCATATATACCTATTAAAAAAGAAAACCTTCTGCTGACATATTTTTTTTTCCTGGAAAGAAGAAAATGGTTCCTCGTCATCGCCCCGTCCCCATCCCATCTCCACCCTCTTTCTGCATACCCACCTGCCAGCACTCCCCCTTGCCCCATACTTACCTTCAGAGGTTGAGCACTGTCATCTTCTGTGGACCGGGACATGTCTGCACTCTTCAAAGACAAACTACAAACTGAAGAATCAAGGTAGGCACTGTATAATGGCTGTCAATGAGAGGTTTGAACTTATGTTGTTATCTCCATCATTTTTTGAGATTGTTGCACCAAATTCTCAACATGGGGTTTTTGGGACCCCACCTCATGAACACTCACTGACATCTCATTAATCAGACCCAAAAGATAATTTCACAGTTGCTGCATGGAATCACCTATCGGGACTGAGAAATTAAATGACAGTGCCAGTGTTCATGAGGTGGGGTCTCAAAAATCCCATGTTGAAAATTTGGTGGAAAAATTACAAAAAATGACTGCATTATGAGCGTTCATTGCGCAGTTTTCTACACATGCTCGCAACTTAATTTTTTATATTTTCACCTGTGGCACAGAATGGCGCAGCCGCTGTGTGAAATCAACTTTCAGGATGGATTAATGAAATCATAGTGACAGTGTTCATGAGGGGAGCTCCCAAAAAACCCATGTTGAAAACTTGGTTAAAAATGTTATAAAAATGGTTGCTTTATGAGCATGCATTGTGCAGTTTCTTTGCATGCTCGTAACTCTCCAATTTTTTATTTTTTCCATCCAGATTTTGAACATTGCCATTTTCACACCTCCTCATGAATAGTATACAGCTGTCATTTTTCACATCCTGCCTGAAACATGTTTTCGCACCTGTGTCACAGAATGGCACGGTCGCTGTGTGAACTTAACTTTTGGGACAGATTAATGAAATGACAGTGCCATTGTTCATGAGGTGGGGTCCCCAAAAGACCATGTTGAAAACTGGATGAAAAAATTGCTGAAAATGCCAGAGTTATGTGTGTCCATTGAATTTATTCTATGCATGCGCATAACTTTTTGGAACTGGAGTGCAGGATCTGTAGGACCCTCTGGTCCCACGGTAAACTAATAATACTATTATACTGTCTCAGAATGAAAGGGACTTTACTGCAAAAAACTCTGTTAATGCATCAGTTAGTGTTGATAGTACAGTGACAAAAGTTTGAAAATTCAGTGTTAGGGTTCCCACCCCTACAATCCCAACCCTTCCCTCCACACACCAACAGGCATCAGGGTGTGCCATGGGGTCAGACTCATCAGGCCTAACTCTCACTCCATTCTCCTATACTGTGCCATATCAGCTTGTTTACTCATTGAATGGGGTGAGAGTTTTTTTTTGACTGTTTAACCAGGAGAGACAAACTAAGCTGAAAGCTTGTTTACAGGTGCAATCTAGGAGCACAGGGAAGTTAAGTGACTTGCTCAGGGTCACACAGTATGCAAGTGGTGGCTGTGGGATTCTAACCCAGATCTCCAGATTTGCAGCTCAGAGCCTTAAACCACTGTTCTATACTGTCTACCTGATGACCTCATGGCACACTCTGACACCTGTTGGTGTGTGGAGGGTGGGGATGGGGTGGTAGGGGTGGGAACCCTAACACTGAATTGCCAAACTTTTGTTGCTGCACTATCAATGCTAACTGGTGCATTAATGGAGGATTTTGCAATTTTTGCATGGCTACTTCTATGTTAAACCCCAAATGATGCACTTTAATAACTTTGCAACCATTTGACCTATTTGCCTATAATTTAGCATGTTCTGTCTGGTACCATAGATCTCTGGATCTGGCAAGTTTCATTCCAGTTGGTCATGCGGGTGCAGAGCTGCAGGGTGGCATAAAATGTGAAATTTACTATTTAGGTGCAAATGATTTGCTTGGGCATAAGTCCAAATGGTTAATGGGTTTGGTCTGAAATTGTTAGGGTACATGCAGTCTGGGTCACTGATGTGCCTTTTGAAGGTTTGGTGGAAAAATATTAATCCATTCAAAAGTTATTAAAGTTTAAAATTTCCCATTATAGCTTATGGGAAAAATTAGATGTCTGGTGCAAAAGCACTTCTTACTTTCGTGAAAATAAAAGGTACTTTTATAAAAGTACTTTTTGCTTTCACAAATGGGAAAGTAGTGTTGTGCTTCTGCCATCTTGCTTTCAGTTAGTGACAGGGGAAAAAAAGCACTGTAATTCAAAAAATACTGACCCTTGGTAAACACCAAACCTGATGAACATGATTCTGGCATTAGACTTTAAAAAAAATATTTTGGAAATATGTTTTTTCAATTTGGCCATTGGAAGTGTTGCAAATTTGCGGCACTACTTTTGCAAAACTTTTGCAAATTACGACACTTTTGCAAATGTAGTGTTGCAAAATTTGAGAAACATTAGTGAAAATGTTTACAAAATTTATGAAAGTTCTGCAAATTTGAGACACTACTTTAATAAACATTGCTATTTCTTTACCACTTCACTGCAAATAAACAGTTAGGACCTTTGAGCTGAAATTTGCAGGGTAGAAAGGGCTTTTACCACAAATGTGACTTTTGCTGTTTTGGTCATAAAAGTTTAATTGGTTCCATAGTTATAACAGAAAATTTTTCAAAATTGTGCCTCAAATACCAGCACTACTTTTGCAAAAGTGTCACAATGTATGGCATTACCACAGGCCTTTTGCAAAACAGTGTCTCAAATTTGTGACACTTTTGCAAAATAGTGTCTCAATTTGCAAAACTGTTGCAGAACTAGTGCCACAAATTTGTAATATCAAAATGGCCAGATTAAAATAAACATATTTCCTGGCATTCCATCAAAAAACGAATGCCAGTATCGTGTTTCTTGAGCCCCAGTTAGGTAAACACAACCATTGGTGTTTACCAAGGGGCATAATTTTTTTAAATTATATCATTTTTCCATGTCGCTAACTGAAAACAAGATGGTGGAAGCAGGAAAGAAATGGACCCATTTATGAAAAAGAAAGGTCTTTCATGAAAGAGAAATGATTCTTTTGTGAAAAAGAAAGTTCTTTCAGAAAAAAGAAATGGTTCTTTTGCGAAAGAGAGAGGATTCTTTTGCATGAGGCAGCTAATTTTTCCCTTAGGAAATAATGGGAAACTTGAAATTTTAATAACTTGTGAACAGATTGATATTTTTCACCAAACCTTCAAAAGGCTCACCTGTGATGCAGACCCCATATACTCTGAAAGTTTTAGACCAAAGTGCCAAGCAGTTTCAGAGAAATGGCGTGACAAAGAAATTGACAGAAAAGTGGCATTTTTCAAATTTTTTTTTACATTCTGTAGTTCTGCAACCATGCATCCAACTGAAACAAAATTTGCCAGATCCAGGAACCTATGGTACCAAACAGTGCATGCAAATGTTCAGGCAAATCACTTGAATAGTTTCAAAGTTATTAAAGTGCAAACCTTTGGGTTTAAGATAGAAGTGACCGTTGAACTCTAACTATAGTGGCAGTACCGTGCCACTATAAAATATATATATATATATATATATATATATACACACACACACACACATATATATATATATATATATATATATCATACACACATACATATACATAGGGTGTGTGTGTGTGTGTGTGTGTGTGTGTGTGGCTCAGGCCCTGTGCTTCCATTTATAGGAAAACAGTAGCAAACTGCCAGCATAGTCTTCTTATTACCCCACCTCATGTGTCCATTACAGAAAAGTTCTGAGTGCCAGCCAAAATGTAATTCTGCACACCTGTAACATTATTCCATGCCACAGGTGTGCAAAAACATTTTTGGCAGGATTTGAAAAATGACAGCTGTACTATTCATGAGTTGGTGTGATAAAATGGCAATGGTGAAAATTTAGAGTGAAAATATTGCAAATTACCAAAGTTACACAGGCACATTTAAAAATGTCAACGATCACATGTAACTTGGGCATTTTTAGGTATTTTTGCACCAAATTTTCAATATGGTCTTTTTGTGCTGACCCCACCACATGAACACTGGCACTGTCTTTGTGTTACTCAGTCCTGAAAGGTGATTTTGTGCAGCAACCATGCCATTCCACTCCACAGGTACAGAAACACATTTTGGGCAGGTTGTGAGAAATTATAGCTGTACCGTTCATGAGGTAGTGCGAAAAAATGGCTATGCTGAAAACTTGGAGTGAAAATATTTAGAAATTGCCAATGTTAAGAGCATGCATAGAAAAATTTCAATGACCACTAATAATTCAGTTGTTTTTGTAAATTTTTGCACCAAATTTTCAACATGTGCTTTTGGGACCCCAGCTCATGAACAGTAGCACTGTTTCATTAATCTGCCCCAAAAGGCGATTCTACACAGAAACCGCTAAATCGCCTTTCAGGACTGAATAATGAAATAACAGTGCCAGTATTCATGAGGTGGGTCCCAAAAAGCTCATGTTGAAAATTTGGTTCAAAAATACCCCAAAATGACTGAGATATCAACATAAGTTCAAAACACCATTGGTAGCTATTATGCAGCACTTACCTTGATTTTTCAGTTTACGGTTTGGCATTGAAGAGTGCAGATGTGTCTCAGTCCACAGAAGATGACTGCCAATGATCTCCAGTGGTAAGTATAGGATGGTGGGAGTGTGGGGTGGTGGGTTGCTCAATGGGAGGGTAGGAATGGGGAGGAGCAGATGACAAGGGACTGTTTTCATTTTTTCAAGATGTAGAAAAAATATGTTGGGGATTGTTTTCTTTTTTCAGGAACATTTAACAATATTGTGGGACAGGGGGATGGGCTCCCCAGTATCCCACAGTACTGGGGGATTGTACATAACTGGGGGCACTGGGAGTGGGCTCCCCAGTGTCCCACACTGGTGGGAGGGGGCTTCTTCCACCAACATGGGGATTGGGCATCCTGATGTTAGAAACAAACATTTCCAAAAGTGTTTAAGGATCATGGGTATGGAGGATGGGAGGATGGGAAGAGTGGGGAATGAGGTCAGGGACATTAGCTCAAGCTGTGGACCTTACAATATGAGCAGACTTGATAGACCAAATGGTCATCTTATACTGGCTTCTTCGTATGTTTGTATGTGTAGTGAATGGAGGTTGGCAAAACAGGATTCTTTTTTTGTGACTCGCTAACTTCCTAAAAAGGAATCAGCTTGCAAAAAAGTAATGGTTCACAAAAAAGGAAGTCAGAGAGTCACGAAAAAGAAATATAAAAAAGGAATATAAATGTGTATAAAAAAACCTCTGAGGTTGCTTTGCCATAAAACCTTTTCAGAACCCATATGAGGGAGTCCTCATCAACATGATACATGTATTGGTGTATTACCGTAACTTCATTTTTCTGGGTTTTCAGGGTTTTTTTTTTTTTGCTGAAAAAAAAAATGTCAAACAATATGGCGGCTCGTGAACAAGGATTTTTTCCTCAGAAAAAGGGATTATGGATCTCACAAAACAAGAACGCTGTCATGAGATTAAATCTTTTTTTGTGTGAGATCAAATCCTTTGTTGCAGAAAAGACACCTATCCTGGGATTGGAATGTTCATAAATGTCCCAACTTTGCACCAGATTAATATTGTTGTACCAAATTTTCACTGTCTGCTCTACTACCAAAGTTCTTTATACCCTACAAAAATCATGCATAAATTGCATGCTGTCTGGCTGCAAGGCAATGAGGAAAAAACTGAAAAAAGGTGGATTTTTACTTTTTTTTTTCATTATCCGGATCTCAGAATCTGCACATCTGACCAGAGTGAAACTTGCCAGATCAAGAGATCTACCCCACAGAACAATGCCTACCAAAGTTTGTGCAAATCCATTGAATGGTTGCAAATTTATTAAAGTGCAACATTTGAGGTTTAACATGTAACATGCTACTCAACCCTAACTATAGAGGCTGTACCATCTCAGCTTCCTTCCACATGGAATGGGGTGAGTTTTAAGGTTGATGACCCCAAGACACCCAATATCTGTTAGTGTGTGGAGTGTGGGGGTGGGTTGGAGTGGTTGAGTTGGTTGGGGTGGGATGGGGTGTTGGGGTTGGGAACCCTAACACCACATTTCCATACTTTTGTCACTGTAATATGAACCCTAACAGATGTATTAATGGAGGTTTTTTGCAATTAATATCTATATATACTATACTAAGTTCAATATATATACTATAGTAAATGCAGTCTTTCAATTAGAGTACACAAAATATTGCTCTGGTTTATAAATTCCTTTGCCCCCGTAATCTGCCATGCTGAAATCCTTAATTTTTTCTGAACTCAGGAAGGTGGTGGAATCTTTCAGAATTATTTTAAAATGTATAGATGTCTTGCAAACTACACACAGCAACTCATGATTTCCTTGAATCTTTCCCTTAAGAACATAATTGAGAGATTAGGAATAAATCCCATTAGCAATGTATCATGGGCTTCAATAACTGATTGGGAATGGCTTTTTGGCAAAAAATACTTTACATGTTGTTCTTCTCACACTTTATTATTTACAGTTTTGGACATTTCCTTTCCAGGTGTTTCAGCAGGACAAGTACAGGAGCTGCTATATATCCACTCTAAGCACAAATGTAGTGTCTGGAGCACATGGGCACCCAGTCTTGTGCCTGAGCTGAAAGTGTGGGAAGCCCCTTTGCATGAGAGTTGTTGCAAGCCGTAAAGGTGACAGATAGAATGGCCCAAAATTAAGTTCTCTCATGTTTGAAGATGTTTCATTGGGCTGTGAAACTGATCAATGGGGAGACAGTGTGCTCTGTTGGCTACAGCCCAGGTTTGGGAGCGATGAGACCAAGGAGACCCAGGTTCCAATGCCACTAAAACAATTTACACACAGCTTGACCTTGATTATATTACTTAACCTCTGAGTACTTTAGCCCAGAGCTGCAAAATTGGAACAAGCAGGGTCTCACTGAAAATGAGTAATTACATCTCAGTAGTGCTATATGTGCAAATAAAATGACACAAATTGTGATGCTCTTCTTTTGATTTTTGTTTCATTCAAATAGTTTAAATCTTATTAGCTAGGCAAATAGTAAAGGAATCAATGCTAAGAAGGGAGGTGTGCAACTTTTGCACTGGTGGTTTTAGGAGGCAGGCATATGTTTGTTCAGATCCCAGTTAGTTTCTTTCTTTCTTTCTTTCTTTCTTTCTTTCTTTCTTTCTTTCTTTCTTTCTTTCTTTCTTTCCTTCCTTCTTTCTTTTTCAACACTAGAAAGTACGGGAGATTCTTTTGTACTGTTTTTCACCAATTTATAATTTTGCAATTGAGCTATTTTAGTTAGTCTTCCTACAGCTGTGACCTGGACAAAGAGAAAGAGTGAATGGAAAAAGCTTATGTCTGAGAATGATGCCTGCCAGATTTTAATGTTGATAAAATACACTTGAGGATCTAAATATTTCACAACATGCCTTTTCATAGGTAACCGAAAACATTTTGAGTGGCAAAGGTTTTCTAGTGGACTGTTCTTAAGCTGCATAAAGCTGTGAAAGCAAACATGTATGTTCATTTATACAGACATATTGTTCAAGCTGATTCAACTTTCACTTGCACAAGTAATAATGCACAAATACATTAACACAAATCGCCCAACAGGTTACACATAAGGATTTTAGGTTTCCTTGTGCAGTGTACATAAGACAGAAATTTTACACCACAGTTTATTTTTTAGAAATGCTGTCTTGTTTCTCATTTTATTTTGGTATGTGTAATTAAGTTACAATGTTTTCTGGCAGCAAACTTTTTTTTCTAGAGTGTCAGATCAGTAAGGACAATTTCATCCTTAAATACGTGTTCGACTTAAACCCATTTAAAAGAAGATCTTAGTTACAGGCTTCTTTTATCAGACACTAATTATATTCTTTCTGAAAAGTATTTCTTTAACACCCTTCAGTGCCTACACCCTTTAATCATATCTCATTACATCTACCTAATCCTACTCTTTTTCACATTGCCAGGGCTCATTAACACTTTCAGAAGCCAACCTTGGACCTTAACATCCACAGTGATGTTTTGGGAACACAAACAGCACCATTAATATTTTATTCTGATATGTATTAGATTCACACTAAGATTCATTTAAAAGAATATGATAAACACTGTATTAAGTATTGCAATACAATATGACATAAATGTCTGAGAGCCACATCAAAATAATTTAATGAACAGAACATTTCATAAAAGTGTTTTATGTTTTGTCTTAGTACAGGTAAAATAGTTAAACAATTTCTTGGGTCTGACAGAAGCAGCTGCTTTATACATTGACAACAAATGACAGATTCATGGATATCTCACCCTTGTGTTCCAAATCACCACCTTGCAGCCCACGATTTTAATGATTTTTTAAGGCACCAGAGCCATGACTTTAGATCTGCACTGGTGCATAGTCACTGGCCACACCACATCATGTTCCAATTTTACTTTTAAAGATTTTCATGTGCTTCCCTATTACAGTATAAACTTCCCTTTAGTAATATTAATAAGTTGGGGGTTTAGTAACTCAACCCAAGAACAAAACAAAAAAGAAATAACTTTGACTGTAGAATATGTAACTGAAACACTGTATGGCATTTTAATAAAATGAAATATATACTCTCTTACTTTCTGCCTTGTACAGCAGGATAACCACACTGAGGTGGTGGGTACTCTATTGGGCTGTAGGTATAATAGCTACCCCCACCTTTAAGTCTATGCCTGCTACAATAATGCCTTCAAAAAATAAAATATAATGTAATTTAGACATCACACAAGAAGATTTATTGTGAATTTAAAAGTGATACTCTTCCACCTATGTTGAAATTGAAATACAGCTGAATTTCTCAAAATATTGGGCCTGCTATTCAGAAGTCGACATTATGCATGGACACACAATAATTGTTTTGATGGATACTTGTTGCTGTCAACAAAAGGGATTACATTTGGGATAGAGATTAGTTAATTTGCATTCACTTTGCCATAACCCTTACTTCTAGGGTCTGGTCCAGTGATGCAGTGGTAATACATCCTGCTGCAACATGGAAGATGGGGATTCTTGCTGGAACACTGGAATTCTATGTTGAAGCTGGCTGTGGGCTAAGCATACCATGGAATATATGCACTCTGCTCCTGGGGAGTTACAGCACAGAATGCCTGGTATTTACACAACCCCTACAGCTAACCAAGGAGCAGTAGCATAGGCATCAGCAGTGGAGGTCACTATGAGCCCATCCTCCCTGTCAGAGGAAGGGTGTAGACTGATGACCTGTTCTTGATGGAGGCAGAGGGGCAAGAAGGTAAAATAAGAAGGGGATAAATGTAGAAACCACATAATTTGGAATATTATCAATGGATATCTTCTCTCAACTTAATCAGAGTGTCCAGGAAGGCTATTTAATTTATTTAGTTTTAGTAAACTGGTTAAGTGCGCACGACAATACACTACCTATTTTCAGGCACAACTCAGGAGATTACAGAACTATGGGGCCAACAGTAAAACAACAGACAGCAGAAAACAATACAGTAACAGTAATACATGGTACAAGCATAACATTCTGAGCATGGTCAGAGTCAATAAGTACAAATAAAAATGGTGAAATAATCTAGAGAAAACCAACAAATACAATTGTACAACCAGAAGAATTCAGAGGCAGGAGACACTCATTGTAAAGAGAATTCTAGAGGAGTACAAAGCCAGTGTGGAAAAATAACAGTGGGGGCAATGAGACAAAGAGTATTGGGAGTCAGTTGCAAAAGCAGACATCAGAATTGCTTATGAAATGGTAAAGTGCTTTTTTGAAATAGTAGTGGGACTGAACTACTTGGAGGTGAGGTGGGCAGGCATTCCAGATTCTGGAGGTGAAAGTGGCAAAGGCACGTTCACTCATTTTGGTGGAGCATTTAGGTACAGCCAGGAGTGACTGGCCACAGGAATGCAAGGGGTAGCACTTGTCCTAGGGAGTCAACAAGACTGTGAGGGCTATAAAACTGTTTCAAGTTAGGGACACTGCAATATTGAAAAGGTACTTCCCCTACCCTAGATAGAAATAATTTGAACATATTGTAAAGATGAGGCATCATGTAATTTATTCTGTTGAAAAATAATAAATGTTGAACTGGACTCAAGGAAAAGAATGCATTTGTTACCACAGTGTTCTAGAGGCTAGAAGAAAATTTGCTCCAGGATGTCACCACATCCTGAAACTAGTTAATATATGGAACATTGATGACATTTTACTAGCCTCAGTACTAAAGCTCAGAGATGGCAAATTAGTTCAACAGCTATATATGAGGCAGTGAAAGCAATTTATTTCTGGGGGTGGGGGAGGTGGCATCTTTGAATAATAACCAGTACCTTTAGAAGTTCCAATATACTTGACAAAGAAAGAGGACCATCCAGAATGGGCAAATTAAAACACATTTAGCTCACCTGCTGATTTGGATTTTCCCACATTTAGTCAGTCATTTTTTTGCGGTATCACTTGAGGATAATAACCGAATATGAGCGACCATCAAAAGGGCGACTCCTATCACAGTGCTATCCTCATGGGCTACCTTGTAAGGGCAGCAAGTGCATGCAAAGGCAACTGTAGGGAAGGGCAACTGGAAGGCGAGAATAGCGAGGGGAAAGGGAGGGATAGGAATGAGGGTTTCTGAGGGGGTAGTGGGCTTGCTGTAGCTGAGCTAGCCATGTGGTGTGGTGGTGAGGGTGGCTAGCTCTGGCACAGCAGGTACTGGGTTTGGAGTTGGGGACCGGGGGAAAACATATACTGCTGGCTGCCACTGTCATCTTTTTTCCCCAATCTGGAGTGTCACCCCTTCCCCGATATGCACCCCCCTGGAGTTAGTAATCCTTAAGCGGGGGGTGTTGGGGGGGAAACCATCTGCATAAACACTTGGTCTATTTGCTGGATGTTTGGTCACCAGCATGTGTATATCGCCGATTTGCTTTTTCAGTGTTATACATAATAGCGATCTCTGTTTTGTGATTGCTATTATGATATGGAATCTTTTTATGTTACTTGCACACATGTGCAAGAAACATAGTGCCATCATCCGAGTTTTCCGAGGTGTGGCACCCGTCTTCCAATTCAGTCAGTGTGTTTGCAGTTGTGGCCCCATTTCCCCAATCACTACTGCAGCTGTCTATGACAGCAGTTGAAAATGCAGTGTTCATACAGTTGAAAGGGAGAGCTCTGCTTCAGTGAGCAGAGCTCCCCCCTCCACACACATGCACACACGCATACTGCATGCTCATGCATATTTTCCCTCCCCCATGCACACTGTATGGCCGGCAGAGTGCCCAATCCCTGTTGGCTCCATGCCCCAAAGCTTCCAGGTGTCACACTGGGAGCCACCAGCCGTGGCAAAATGTGTCAGGCCGACGGGGTGCTATCCCCTGTCGGCTCCACGCCCAAAGCTTCCAGGTGCCATGCTGGGAGCCCACCCCAGTGTGGCAAAATGTGTTATGGCCAATGGGGGTGCCCAATCCCCCGTCGGCTCCAGCCCCCCCAAACAGCCTTCCAGCTGCCACACTAGGAGCTCACCCCAGCGTGGCAAACGTCCCTCATCATCTTATTAAAATAAAAAACCTGTAAATACAAAAACTGTCCCTCGGTGCTTCTCCCTGCCCCCCTCCAACAACCTGCACCCACCCACTATGCACCCTACCTCCCCACATCCCCCCTTACTTACCTCCAGACCTCGGCGTGATGACCTTCGGTGGACCGGGAACACGTCTGCACTCTTCAAAGCCGACTGTGAACTGAGGAAGTGCCGGTAAACTGTATAATGGGATAGATAGGGTTTTTTCAACTTTGCTGCATATCTCAGGCATTTTTTGGAATTTTGGCACCAAATTTTCAACATGGGGTTTTTGGCACCCCTCCTCATGAATTCTGTCACTGCCATGGCGTTAATCGGGCCTGAAGGGTGATTTCGTGGTCACTGCATGAAATCACCTTTCAGGACTGATTAATGAAATGACAGTGCCAGTGTTCATAGGGTGGGCTCTCAAAAAGCCTATGTTGCAAATTTGTGAAAAATTCCCAAAATGACTGTTTTATGAGTGTGCATTGCACAGTTCCTACAAGCTCATAGAGCGCACATTTTTTAATATTTGCACTCCAGATTTTCAACATTGCCATTTTACCACACACCTCATATGAGCAGTACAGCTGTCATTTTCAAGTATAGCCCAAAATGTGTTTCAGAAGATGTAGGACAATGGCGCAGTCGGGTGTGCAAAAATCAATGTATGGACACATTAAGAAAATCACAGTGACACTGTTCATGAGCAGAGGTCTTAAAATGGCTGTGTTGAAAATTCGGTGAAAAAATTCCTAAAAATGACTGTTTTACGAGCATGTGTTGACGCAGTTCCTATGCACGCTCGTAAGTTCACTAATTTTTAATATTTTCACTCCAAATTTTTCAGCATTGCCATTTTACTACACCTCCTTATGAGCAAGTACAGCTGTCATTTTTCAGTGTCACCCAAAATGTGTTTGCATGCATGTAGCGCACAATGGCGCAGTCAATGTATGCAATCAATGTTTGGGACAGATTAAGAAAATCACAGTGACACTGTTCATGAGCAGAGATCTTACAATGGCTATGTTGAAAACTGGGTGAAAAAATTCCCAAAAATAACTGTTTTATGAGCATTTGTTGCACTGATCCTGTGCATGCTCGTAAGTTAGTGAATTTTCAATATTTTCACTCCAGATTTTCAACATTGCCATTTTACCACACCTCCTTATAAGCAGTACAGCTGTCATTTTTCACATCTTGGCTAAAACATGTTTCTGCTCATGTAGCGCACAATGGCGCAGTTGGTGTGCAAAATCATTGTATGGGACACATTAAGAAAATCACAGTGACACTGTTCATGAGCAGAGGTCTTAAAATGGTTAGTTTGAAAATTTGGTGAAAAAATTCCTAAAAATGACTGTTTTGCGAGCGTGCATTGTGCAGTTCATATGCACGCTTGTAAGTTCACAAATTTTTAATATTTGCACTCCAGATTTTCAACATTGCCATTTTACCACACCTCCTTATGAGCAGTACAGCTCTCATTTTTCACATGTCACCCAAAATGTGTTTCTGTGCATGTAGCACACAATGGCGCATTCGGTGTGTGCAGTCAATGTTTGGGATAGATTAAGAAAATCACAGTAACACTGTTCATGAGCCGAGGTCTTAAAATGGCTATGTTGAAAATTTGGTGAAAAAATTCCCTTCAGACATTCTGCAATGTTACTAATGAAGACATTGAACAGGACTGGCCCCAGGACCGATCCCTGCAGCACCCAACTGGTGACCCCCTATCTACAGACTGCACACCATTTACCACCACTCTCTGCCTCCTGTCTGTTAGCCAGTTTCTAACCCAGTTTACCACCCTTTCCCCATGCCCAGCCTACCCAGCTACTTTATCAGCCTCCTATATGGGATGGTGTCAAAGGCTTTGCTGAAATCAAGGTAAGCATTGTCCACTGCCCCACCCTGATTCACTTCCTTTGTCACCCAGTCAAGCAAATCAACCAGATTTGGCTGACATGATGTCCCCACTGTGAATCCATGTTGTCTATGGTCCTGGGCTCCGATGGCTTCTAGATGCCCCACTATCCTTTCTTTAAGCAATGTCTCCATGATCTTACCCACTACTGAGGTGAGGCTGAATGGCCTATTGTGCCCTGCCTCCTCCCTGCTGCTGGACTTGTGTAGAGGGACCACATGTGCCCTCCTCCAATTCACTCATGTTGAATGACTCAGTGAACATGGCTGCCAGAGATGCTACTATCTCCTTTGCAGTTCTCTTAATATCCTTGGGTGTCTACCATCTGGTTCCATCGCTTGTCCACCTTCAATTTAGTGAGCTCCTGCAGGACTCTTTTGCCTTTGAATGGACTATTGTCCACCTCTTCACCCCCTTGGCAACTGCTGTACTGCTGTGCCCCTTGCCCCTCCCACTCTTCTGTAAATACTGAACGGAAAGACACAGTGGATGTCTTGGGAGGAAGGCATGGAACTATCACTTCCAAATATCTAAACAGCACATACAAACAAGCAACATTCAACATTGACAAATGCTTGTTTTTCTCACTGATCATTGTGATGTTATATGAGTAACAATTGTTATAGCAAATAGCCTTCATCTGATGGTTTACTGGACATAGCAGTCAGTAATTGGTTTATTACATGAACCTGGGCATGCTAGTTATCTCAGATGCTGCAAATCACAGCTGAAAATATCCTACTCATGAAGACACATAGGAGTCCTGCCCTGTCACAGGGGTTCTGGTAGCATGAATGGAAACATGCTTGTATCATGCAAACATAGATGCCACTTAAGTGTATGCACCACTGGTTGAGTCCATGTGCATGTATCTAGCCATTCATGTCCTTTTGAGTACTAGGCCCCTTGGATAAGACTTTCTAACTTGATCAAGACACGCGAGTTATTGAAGTGTGACAGAAAAAAAAAGTTTCACTTTTCTAGACACATTTTGTTTCTATCATATAGTTCTGCATAAAAGGTACACCATATTTACAAGGATTTGTACCAGCTTGTGGTCTTCTGTAGGATATTTTTTCCAGTAAATGGCTAAAACCAGGATGAAGTAAGTATCCCTTTACCATCCTAAAAAAAAAAATCACAGTAACCCTCAAACCTACCACAAAATGAATAGTTTTAGTGGTCTAATTGTGTACTGATGTCTGCAATTACCATACACTCAAATTGCTTTTCACTTGTACTGCCATTTCAACATTTTAGAAGTAGCAAATATAAGATTACAGAATTATGTTTCTGAGCCTTGATTAAGTATGGACCATACTTTCAGAATAGTTATATAACAAGAAGCTATCACACTGATTTAAAGCAGCAGTATTTTTATTTATTTATTGAAATGTTTCACCAGGAAGGCACACTGAACAACAAGTTACTTGTCTCCCGCTGTGACCGGGGGGTTACAATTGGATAAAGAATTAGACTTACAGTTTAACATTTAACATATCTGAGAAATGTAACATTCAATTACATTTGTAACAAGACATACAGTTAAAAAATATCATAAATAATCATAATGTCACATTTGTGACATAACATACAATTAAATATATCATACCTGTAGAATATGCATTTAATTACAAATGGCATATGTGAGGAACATAGTACAGAAATTTAATGTAGCCTTGGAGCCAACACCTTGCAGGAATTGATCACAGTTAATAGGCAGATTATTAAGCAATTATTGAATGAATGAGGTCCAGTGGGGGAGACATTAAGGAGGGTAGAGGGGTAGACAGGGGAAACCAGCTGGGGGAAGGAGAAGATAAAGATAGGGGAAACATTACCAGAGAAAAGTGAGAAAAAAATGCTGTGGCAAGTTAACGCAGGGCTAGTGCAATCTGGGAGCACCTCAGACAGTACAAAAAGTGCAAATTATTAGCTCAAGTGAACTAATTTCTTTAAGTGCAGGGGGTAGAGCCAGAGGTAGAATGAGGCGAGGACTTAGAACAAGGGGCAGGAGTAGACAAAGACAAGTTGGGTAGAGATAGTAGAGGGATGGTAAAGGGAAGGAGAGGGAGGGATGGGAGAAACCTGTCTAAGACTAGGCCTCTTCAGGATGCTGAGAACCCTGCCAGAGAGCAGAGTCAGGCAAGGACGAGTTAGGTAGAGAAGATGGAGGGCAAGTGAAGGGAATGAAGGGTCATTTCCAAGTGCTGGACCCCTCCAAGATGCTGAAAACCCTGTCAGGGGACAGAACAAGGTGAGGACAAGTTGGAAAGAGAGAAAAGAAAGGATGAAGGGAAAGGAGGGAAGAGGAGGGAAAGAAGAAGCTTGCCTAAAACTCGGCCACTCCAGAATGCTGAGAACCCAGCCAGAGTGCAGAATCAGGTGAGGACTAGCTGGGTAGAAAGGATATAGGGGAAGGGGGAGTGAGGGAAGAGTAATTGCCCAGTGCTGGGCACCTCCAGGATGCAAAGAACCCTGCTAGGGGATAGAATTAAGTGAGGACAAGTTGGGCAGAGGGAATAGGGAGGATAGAAGAGGAAAGGAAAAAAGAAGGAGGAAGGGAAGAAACTTACCTGAGAGTAGACAGAGGGCAGATTTCAACAAGGACAAGTTGGGTAGAAAGGAGAGAGGGGGAAGGGGAGAGGAAGGAGGAGGCTTGTCCAATGTTAGACCCCTCCACGATGCTGAGAACCCTGCCAGAGGTCAAAACTAAGCAGGGGCAAGTTGGTAATGGAAAAAAAAGGTTAGGGGTAGGAGTGAGGGGGTAAGCGGTGAAGGGAGAGGAGAGCATGCTGAGAAGCAGGTTCAGGGGGAAGGTTTAATAGGGGATGTGAGTCACAGAGAGAAGCAGAGGCATAGAAGGACAGTTAAGCAGGATTAAAGCAGGAGCAGTTAGATGAGTGAAAGTTATGTAAGGCAGAGGCAGGAGAGTAGGAGGAGGAGGAGGAGTGCCATATCTGGGGGTGGGTGGGAGTTCCAGATTTGCTGGAAATGATGGGTAAAGCCTGACTGACCGATGAGAGTGGTTTGACGGGAGGCCAACAAAGTGCTAGTGTCAGAGGATCTGAGGGAGTGGGGGGAGGGGAGAAGAGAGTGAGCATGAGAGATAGGAGGGAAGTTCTCCTAACCAAAATCTAGAAGTAAGTTTGGCACAATGAGTGAGGCACCTGATGGCAAGCAGGGGAAAGGACCAGGTGTGGTAGAGGTCACAGTGATGAGTGCGTGAAGGAGCATCACGGAAAAATCAACAGAAGGAGTTAAAGCGAGTGTCCAATCTCATTAGGGAGGATTTGGGAGTAGCACCATAGACTACATCACAGTAGTCAAAAATGGGGAGCATCATCTTCTGGACTACTTCACGCCGTGCCATAGGAGGGATACAACTACGGTTCCTGAATAAGGCACCAAGCTAGGGGCACAATTTTTTCAGGATGGCATCAGTGTGGCCAGAGAAGTTGACATGTTGGTCCAACCAAACCCCAAGGTATCTGAATATGGAGGTGTCCTCTAGGATTGTCCCATCAAGGATTTGGAAAGACAGTAAAGGGTGGAACCTAGAGAGTCTCTGCCTAGTGCCAAAGGTCATGGAGACAGTCTTTTTGGCATTTAGGAATAGTTGATGTGAGGCAAACCATAACTGAACCTGGTGGAAGTCATGGTGAAGGGTGGTTGCTACATGGGCGGGGCATTTGCCAGAGGAGAACAGGATGGTGTAATCAGCATACATATGGATAGAGGAGGAGGGGAGCATACTGAGGGCAAGTCATTTAGGAAGATGGAGAAGAGAATGGGTCCAAGCACAGAGGCCTGTGGGACTTCTGTGGAAATAGGGAGGGGGGGGAGAGAGATTGTATCCTGGATCTTGACTGATTGTGTTCTGCCTGAGAGGTAAGCTCTAAACCAGTCTTGTGCAGAAGTAGACAACCCAGCAGCCAAAAGGGAGTTAAGAAGTAGGGCATGGGAGACTGTGTTGAAAGCCTTGGCAATGTCGACAAAGATGGCAGAGGTAATGAGGCTATTATCCATCCCAGTGAGGATGGAATCAGTGAGCCTGAGTTGGGAGGTGGTAGTGGAGTGGTTCTTTTAAAAAAACAGATTGAAATGGAGTGAAAAAGGAAGAGTCATCGAGGAAGGAGGTTAGTTGAGAGAGGACCAGGTGTTCTTGGAGTTTAACAAGGGAAGGGAGGAGGGTGATTGGGCAAATATTTGCAGGGGAGGAGGGGTCACCACCCTTTGGGAGAGGGAGGACCACCGCATGTTTCCAGGATGAAGGGACAGATGAGGATGAGAAGGAAAGATTTGGGATTAAGGGGAGAGGGTAATCTATAGCAGAAGCTGAAAGGTAGAGGAGTTTAGGGTCAAGGTCATCTGGCAATGAGCCTTTGGAAGGATTAAGAGTACTAGCTAAAAAAGTGAAATTATATTGATGGAAGTTAGAGCAAACAAAGAAATTAACATATTTATGTTCCTTTTTGATTGATTTCATTCTTAAGACAAGACAGGTGAGTCTGAAGTTTTTAAAAGTGCCTGCTTTTTTGCTAGGACCACCATAATGAATGTGAACAGAATGATTCTGTGTTGTGGGCCATTAGAAACACATGCCTGCAAAACCCTGACATAACTACATTATATCTATAGTGTGTACCATTGTGCGGTAACCTAAGGGGAGCGGATTTAAAAAAACTGCTGGAGCTACTGTCTTTATTGCAGAGCTACTGTAATTACACAACATGCTATGTTATCAAAAAAGTTGTTTTAAAAATAGCAGCTTGAATCTGTAATACATGGATATACATTTTCCATAAACATATGAAAGATGTCCCATAATACCAAAGTTATGACATCATGTTTTTTCGTAATAGGAATGTTGTAATGTTGGAGTGATATCACTATAGATAGAAAAGCCAAATCTAGCTATTTTATGTCTCAGCTTCAGACTAGATCCAGCTCGCCAACTAATTTTTGGAAAGCCCTCCATAACCTTATTGATCCTCCCTCTGCTCAAGCCCCCCAAATCCTAAAAATTGATGGAGCTACAGTCTCTGACTTGGCCACAATTGTAGAGACCTTCAACAAATTCTTTACCACCTGTGCCCTTCCTGATCATCCTATCCCCTCCACCTCTGATTCTCTTCCTTCTCCTGCTGGGCCTGGTTTTACCTTCCCTCCCATTTCCCCTGAAGAGGTTTACAAAGCACTAATGATGCTTAACCCTTCCAAAACCAGTACTGACAATCTCCACCCCAAGATGCTTAGTATCTCCGCCCCAGCCATCGCAGCCTCCATTGTTCATCTCCTTAACCTCTCTCTCTCTCTCTCTCTACTAGTGCCATGCCCCTGGCCTGGAAGCTAGCCAAGGTGCTCCCCCTACAGAAGAGTGGGGACCCCACCTCACCCGGCAACTATAGACCCATATCTTTCCTACCTGCCCTCGCCATGCTCCAGGAGTTCCCTCATCTACTCAAGGCTCCTGGAACATCTTACTGTCATTGACAGTCTTTCTCCCTACTAATCCAGCTTCAGGAAGCAGCACTCCACTGTCTCCTCCCTGCTCAGGGTCACTGATGCAATCCAATCAGCAATGAACAAAGGCATTGTCACTGCAGCCATTTTTGTGGACCTTGCTAAGGCCTTTGACTCCTTCTCTCGCACCCTCCTTATCCAAAAACTTCACTCCTCTGGTCTTGCTCCTGCTGCAACCAACTGGCTCAGCTCATACCTTCAACAAAGGCAGCAATCTGTGCTAGTAGGAAACTCCCTCTCCCCCACCCTTCCCATCTCAGCCGGTGTCCCCCAATCTCAATACTGGACCCCATTCTCTTCTCAATATTCATAAATGAGCTCCCCTCTGTCTGCTCCCCTTCCAAAATCCATATGTATGCAGACGATATAGTGCTATACTTTTCAGGTCCCTCTGCTGCTGATGTCATGGCTCCCCTTCAAAGTGACTTTGATAAAGTGCAAAAATGGTTCCACCTTAACCAGCTAAAACTAAATAAATAAAAAAAAACAATTTCCATATTCTTTATCTTGAGGCAAAAACTGTTCAAAACCCAAAGTCCCCCTACTTTCAGCACCCTCAATGGCTCACCCTTACAGTTAGTCAACTGTTTCAAATATCTAGGGGTCTGGCTGGATAGTAGCCTTGACTTCTCTGCCCACTTAGACTCTATTTGCTCCAAACTCTGCCCCAAACTCAGTGCCCTCTATTGACACAAAGAATGCCTCCCAATGTCTACTCGCAGTGATTTAGTAATCAAAACTATTCTCCCCATTATAAACTATTCTGACATCATCTATGCCTCTACTCCTGCCACTTCACTAGGCAGACTTGACACTCTATTTAATGCATACTGCCATTTTGCCACCTCCACCCCTACTCATCAATATACCCTCTATTCCTCTCTCTCCCTCTCACCTCTATGCACCAAGTGCCAGATACATAGCCTCACATTCATAGGCAAATTGTGATTCGGGACTCTCCCCTCCTACCTCAACTCCTGTCTTTCCCCAGTATGCACCCTCAATTACTTCCTTTGTTCATGGGATGCCCTAATGTTCTCCCTTCCACACCCTCATTCATGCATAGGTCAGGCGGCTTTCTCTTACTGCCTTCCTAACCTTTGGAATAAACTTCCATGAGACACCTGCCACTCGATTACCTTCTTTGCCCTTAAATCCCTACTCTGTGCCATTCCTGCAGCTCTGTGCACTTACACTCCTTCCCCTCTCTTCCCTCTCCCTTCCCTGCACCTCTGCCACTCTACTATAGGCACTGCATCCTTGTCTACCTAATGATGCCCCAACATCCCAGACCTGACAGCATTTCTCCTGCCATTTGCTATTGCAATTTAATCCTGTTTCCTACCTGCCTTAAGAGTTGATCTGCTCTGTACTTATTTAAATATAGTGATCTTTTTATTATGTAAATATTGTTTTTATTTTCTCTGTATAATGATGATACTACTGTATATATTTGTACTTTGTTTTATCTCCATGGAATTCATGCACACAACTGTTTATCTGTAATGTACTATTATAAGTTTTCTCCCTAGTAAGTGTCCTATCCCCCGGGTCGCACCTGGAAATGAGCCTTGGCTCATTGTACCTTTCACGGTTATCAATGTTTAAATAAATAAATATCACTAAGAAATTTAATGTTTAAATTCTTTGTGTGGGCTTGAGTTGGCTTATCCTGTAACCATGCCAGACAGCAAAGGCTGTCTGATGAAGTATAAACTGTGAAAATGGCACCTCATAAAAGAAAATACTTGTCTCCCCTATAGCCAAAATGGACTCAAGCTTCCTTTCTGGATGCCGGGACCAACACAAACCATAGCTTCTCAGTTGCCAATTGTGAATCAGCCACAACTTTCTTTGTAATAGGATAGGATCGTCTGGGGAAGGAGATTGGATTACTCCCCGCTGGGACCCCCTTCTGGCTTGGATCTGAGGTTTTTGTTTGGGAAAAGGTGGCAAGTTCAAATTGCTGCAGCAGTTAAAGTACAGCATGTGCTCACTGTGCTCCTCAGAAGAAGAGGATCATTTGGGGAAGGAGGTCGGCTTAGTCCCCGCTGGGATCCCCTCCTCCCCTACACCATCTGAACAGCTGCATTTCTTAAGTTTAATTTTAGTTTAAGTCAAGAGAACTGCTCCTATCTCAGGATCAGCTGAACAGATCATTTGGGGGCCAAAAGTTGTTATGGAGCTCACCGGAAGGTTCCATTCCTGCAGACTGGCCTGGCACTGTTTTTTTCAACTGAACTAAAAAAAAGGCTCCAAGTTCAAACTGCCATTGAAGTTAAAAGCACAACAAGCAGTTAAACCACACAGAAGGAGAGGCTTGTCAAGGGAAGGAGGTCAACTTAGTCCCTGCTGGGACTCCCTCCTCTCCTGCACTGGAGCAGATTGTTTTTTCTCTCTAACCTTATTCTTAACTCAGGAGACCTGCTCCTGACTTGAGCCTAGCTAAAAGCAAAAGCAAAAAAAAAAAATGAGCAGAAACACTAAGGAGCTCAGTAGAGGGAACCGCTCCTTTGGGCTGGCTTGGGTCTGAATTTTGGCCCCTCCCCCTCAGCTTGGGTCCGAGTTTTTTGGCCACCCCGCCCCCTCACTCTTTAAAATGGTCTTGCTACTGATCTGCCTATGAGCATGAGATGGTTCTGCATGGTTGGGGTGATAAAGAAAAGGGTCTCTACAGTATAAATTGCAGTGATCAAGCTGAACTCATGGGTAGACTAATCTGTATGTTACAATAAGTTAAACAAACAGAGAGCTTGTAACTTGTATCCTACCTTTAGTAGAAAAAAGAGAAATATTGTTTGCCTCTGACTACTTTACCTAGCATCATTAAAGGGGCATAGTTAAGCTACACTAAAGAAGAAAGAGGAGGAGGGGCATAAAGGCTACTGTCTAGTAGGTGGAGCACTGCTACATATAGCATAACCTGTTCCTAGTTTTTTTTCTGGTAGCCTTTTTAGTTATTGCATGGTGTTTACTTATTCTCATATTAATGCTTGGTAAGATAAATTGAATATTAATCTGTTCCTAGTTTTTCCTGGTTGCCTTCTTAGTTTTTGCAAGGTGCTTACTTACTCTAAAATTAATACATGTTAGGATAACTTGAATTGATCTGCGTTGAAGGTATTAGCTATAGACAATCAGCTGCATGGCTTTACAAGAATTACCTACTGTATTAAGAATAACCTAATCCAGACATACTGGGGGGTCACAGAAATGTGGCTAAAGCCTGTCACCTCAGATTCTGTGCGTGCCCTTCTGGGGTATGACATGTTAAGGGAGGATTGTGGTGGAAATAAGTGGGGGGGTGGCCTGATACTTTACTCCAAGAGTCACCTCAATGTGTCTATCATACCACACCTGCCCCCGCCATCCCCTACCTGTAAATTCCTCCATGCCCTCCTCCTCTTGGGTAACACAAAAAAGTTGCACCTAGTCTGTGTGTATAACCCTCTTAAAGGGGGCATACAAGTGCTTTCCTACCTTCTTGACAGTGTAAGTCCTAAAGTGTGTTCCAATGAAGTACTAGTTTTCAGCAAATTCTACCTAAATTGGGCAGGTTGCAATGTCAATCAATATGAACCCCTATAGGTGGGCCTCACGCTATCCCATATCATTGCTGAACCTACCAGGCTTTCATCCACTGGGGGGGCAAGGCATGCTCCTTGTTTGGATTCTAACAAATAGGCCTGAGCGGATCATCTTATCCGGTACTTTCCCTGACTCAGTCTCTGACCACAGCCCCACCTATTGTGCCTGGAGAGTTTCCCTGCCCAAAATTCCCTGCAAGGTCACCCAAATGAGGGATTTCTCCAAGTTTAAGACACCTCTGTTGCCCTTGACAACTTTCTTGCTATATTCTCATTCCTGGAAGATAAACATGCCCTCTGCCCTCCCCCCAAAAAAGGAGAGTAAGGGGCACAGTCATCAAATAGCTCCAAGGAGGCTTATTTTCCCTCTTGAAGGCTAGAGACACATGCTAAGCTAAATTTAAAATCTCCCATGATATGTCTGCCCTCCAAGAATATAGACAATTCAGAAACACTTGCAAAAAAGCCATCCATTCTGCCAAGAACGAATTTTACAAATCTGCCCTGCTATCCTCAGCCAGTGATCTGAGGAGCTTTTGGAGAAACATCAGGAGTATTGTTAGTGGTTCCTCCAAAGCCTATCTCCCTGACATGCTCATGGCTGGTGTAAACTGCAACAACCCATTGACAATTGCAAAGGCTTTTAACTCTAAGTTCTCTGACCTGTCTGCCTACACCTCCCAGTTCCCTGACCATATCGAACCTGGCCTATCCTGTAGTCCCCAAACTGGGTCAGCCTCCTGTCCCCCTTTTTATTTTAAGGCAGTATTAACAAGTGATATTTAAAGACTCCTAGCTGGCCTCTCATCCCACACCAGCTCTGGTCATGACATCATGGAGCCCAAATGTATCAGCCTTGGGGCCCCTTTCCTTGCCCTTATCTATTACCCACATCTTCAATTCATCTGTCATTACTGGATCCATCCCTGACATATGGAAGATGGCTAGGATTGCCCTGATATTCAAACAAGGTGATCCAAAAAACCTTGGGAATTACCGCCCGATAGCTATCCTATCAGCTATCAGCAAACTGCTTGAAAAAGTGGTTCCTACTCTGCTCATGGCCTATATCCAAAACTATGACCTACTTAGCCCAGTGCAACATGGTTTCCAAAAGGGTCATAGTACCTCCAGTGCCCTGGCCATGGTTACTTCTGAGATCAGACCTGCTATTGATCAAGGCAACTTAACTGGAGCAATCTTCATTGATCTCTCCAAAGTTGTTGATCTGGTTGATCACATTCTCCTGTGTTCTGCACTCTGGTCCATTGGTCTGTCTCCCCCTGTCCTGTCCTGGTTTACTAACTACCTGCAAGGGAGACAGCAACTTCTAAAGTTTAATAAGGTCTACTCAGAGCCCACCTCTGTCAAAACTTGGGTTTCTCAGGGGTCAGTCCTAGGGCCCATTCTATTCTCTCTTTTTGTGAATGACCTGCCCTTGGTCCCAGTCCATAGTAGTGCTACACTGTATGCTGATGACCTTGTAATCCTCACTCACTCCCAGGTCATCAGTGTCATCAACTCTCAACTAAATGGCGACTTTGATCACTTGCAATCTTGGCTGGTTAAAGGCCAACAAGCTTGCCATCAACCTGAAAAAAACCCAGACCATGCTTTTTGGATCCCTGGCCAAATCCAAAGCTTGTCCTGTACCCCTGAGAGTCACTGGAGCTGATGGTTCCCTTGTGAGGGTTGCTGACTCCCTTAAATACTTGAGTGCTACCCGTGATACTCAGCTTGACTTCTCCCTGCACATACGTAATATATGCAAGGCTGCAAGCAGCAAGCTGGGCCTGGCATACAGAGCCAAAAACAGCCTTACTCCAGCAGCGTGTCTCACTTTGGCTAAGGGTGTTCTCCTCCCCATGCTTTGCTATGGACTTGTGTCCTTTGCTCATGCCTCAAAATCCATCCTAACTAAATGGGATGTGGCATATAATAATATATGTCGCTGTGCTCTCTCTGCCCCATGTTTTACTCATCACTGTGAGCTGCATAACAGACTTGAATGGCTCTCCCATGATAACCATTGAAGTTCTGTAATGAGTAACTTCATTGACAATGTTGTCTGAACAGCCACTCCCTCAGTACTAGCTGAGCTCTTCAAGCCTGCAATCCCTACCTACCTATTAAGGTCCAGTGGCTCTCATGTATTCCGTATCCCAAAAACCCTTACCCTAATGGGTGAACGGGCATTCTCCATCTGAGTGCCCAGGCTATGGAACTCACTCCCTGCCCATGTTCATACATTCTCCTAACATGCCTGCTTCAAAAGTTCCTATTGGGACATCCTGAAACTTGCCTTGAACTGTCACTTTACTTAAGATATTGCATCCCCTTTGCACTGTACTGCACTTTATTGTTCTGTCCTGTTATCTCCTTGAGAGCGGTGTGTTCATGAGTTTATATAATCTTTGCTGTCAATGTGTTACCCTGTTATGTGATATTCCACACCTGACTGTCAAATGCTGTGCCTGACTGTTATTTTTCTCTGAATATCTGTAATACCTGTTCCTGCCTGTAACCTTCCTTGTAACCTCACGGGTTGCTCCTGAAAACTGGCATATTATTGTCTAGTGTACTTACCTGGTTAATAAAAGCTAAATAAATAAAATCTGTGCTTATGTACACAGAAGTGGATAGCAAATTCCTGATCCAGTACAGACATGGAACAGCCCGTGATACTGAAACCATTCCATTCTTCATCATCTAAAAATTGTGAAAAGGTGCATTAAATACGATAAACATGTACTCTGCTGTCCTGAAAGAGTACTTTTAAATAAATCTGTCACAACAAAAAGCAGACCCTACTCTAGCTTTACATACAGCAGGTCACACTATGCTCAGAATCAAACTCAGATCCTTATATTACAAAACATAATAAAGAACTATGTATTACTGCTAAAATACCATCTGGAGTTTCTCAAGTAAGCAGAACTTCTCAATGTTATTATAGCCTCATAATACATAGTTCCCCATGTATTCTTCTATTTAAAATACTCCAGTGAAAAATCAAAAGATAGCAAACTAGTACTGCTACTTTAAGGGAGTCACAAAAATGTTAACTTCTCAATCATAAATGGCCTTGACCTAGTTGAGAGGTTCATGTGTGTATCAGTTTTTATATTGTATTGTAAATCATATTGTTTCTAGCGTTCTGTACAAAAATATGCCTATAGTAAACTAAATGCCAGTAAACTACATGTCCAGGTATGTGTGTGTGTGTGTGGTGGGGGCAGTGGATATGACACCATATAACTGATAGAGACCTGTGTTTAAATCTAGGTTCTGGTCTCTAGATGAACTAATGGTTTGGTTTTGGTTCAGTTTCTAATTAAGATTACATTTCACAAAACAACTACAGGCAATTTTTGTTTTTATTTGTTTGGTTTTTGCTCCAAAATGGATACTGCATTAAATAAACACATAGGGCAGCATATTTGAAACCTTTGCACTGCACAAACAAGTTCTGTGCATGCACAGTGAGGTTTGAGCATGTTCACACTGAAGTTCCGATACTGCAAGTCTCAAAGTATGCAGGGAAAAGGAGTCTGTGCAGAAAAACAAAGGCACTGGTGGCTCACACATAAATTAGATGGAGTCCCATTAATATTTGTTCACTAGGATGATGAAAGTCTTTTGCCTGAGCTAATAGCCTGCCTGAAAAGTGCTTATTAATGTGAATTGAATGTCATTCAAAAAACACCTTTGAATGATGTGCAAAGCACATGCCACCCTCACCCAATTCCCCCATTTGGTGATGCTGGAGGGTGCTTTGTGCTCCATCAGCCACACCATCCCCGGTACAGTTCCATCCCTGGTATCCTGTGTCCACCCACCCACTCACCAAATCCCCATTGGCAGTTCAGAAACAATTGTCTGGTGCCCAGTTTTCCTTCTCCTTCAGCTGATTGCCATTGATGTTAAGAAAACTGTTCCTAGTCTCCAGTGGTCTCTCCTTCCTTAACTGATCCCCCCCGGTAGTTCAAAAACCATTCCCAGGTGTCCAGTGGTCCCTCCCCTTTAGCCTGCTGTTCACCCCCATGCCACCACCCCAGCAGTTGTCAGCCCTTACCCTTCACTCACCTCCCTGGCCAGTTGTCATCTGCCCTGCACATGTCCAGTTTCACTAGTTCTGTATCACTACGCATACACACTGTTGCACAGTGATACATAACTTATGGTCTAAAAATGAACTAAATCCACATAAAGCTACTGTGCATGGGTGTATACTTAATTCATTATTAAAGGGAACTAAACATTGCAGGGGTCACTCAAACTATGAAAGCCCAGAAAAGATATTTCAAATGAGGCACTGGACTTTCTTGTAAGTGTTAGGAGTCCTGAGATATGACCATCTAATTAATCTGTAAATCAAAACAAGGCAGCACCCATTTTAAAACAAAAAGTGATGTCCCTGAGCTGCAAGCTGCATGTTGTTAATTACAGCTTGCCCCTCAGTGACATCACTGTTGGTCTCATGATTCAATTAAATGGCTGCTGCCTTGTTTTAATTTACAGATGATTTAGGTATTCATATCTCAGGACTCCTGATGCCTATAGGTAAGCCCAATACCTCATTTGCAAGATCATTTTATGGGTTTTCACAATTTGAGTGACTCCTGTAATATTTACTTCTCCTTTAACACATTTTCTTCATCTACCCCTAACTTTGGCAAAGTCCAAGCTTTTTCGCTCAATCTTGTGTGAAGATTTTTGGACTCCTTTCCCAACCACATTACTGATCACTCATCAAAGTGGATCAGTACTTCCACAGCGAGCCAAGCCCTAGTGTCAGTATTTTAAGAATGAGTGCTTGTGTCAAAATCCCTATTATTCACATCTCATCAACTGATGTCTTAGGACCTAAGGGTTTTAAAATTGCTCCCCACACTCTCAGTCTTAGAGGCTCAGAGCATGCCAATTCTCAAAGCAATAGGTCCTCTAGTTTATAAGTTACAGGTTGTAAAAATTCAATAAAATTCCCTATTTTAAGACTGTTTTTATGCTCAGATAATGAAAACAAAAGACGCTGATTTAAAACATGAAACTTTCAGGGTAATTTTATATTGGTCTGCATAGGGCCTTTCATTTGTTTTAGGATGAAAGAGTTTCTAATCTAAAAGTTATAATTGTTTAAACACTTCTGAACCTGTGTATGTGTAGATGCCAGAAAAATTGTTGAAAAACACAATTTATTTTTTCATTCGTGACTAACTTTTCAAGTCAGTTACAAATGAAAAAAATAACAAAAACATCATGTTTGCCCCTGCCAGTCACTGAAAAACTGTGGCACACAATACTGCTTTTTTAATTCATATTTTAACTTTAAATCAATTGGAAATTTAAAATGAGCCTGCTTTTTTTTTCTTTTTTTTCCAACACCAGGCACCCAGTCTCAGTGTCTAGCTCCACCCCATAACTCCTTCCTGACACTGGGTGTCCAAACCCAGTGTCAGGTGCATCTTGTTATCACCAGAAAGTTGTGAACTCTGTTGCATTGCTTACAGCCCCATCAAGTTACAAAATAAACCCCATCTCTCAGCCACCCTCTGGCACCCATGCCACCATCCTTCCCTCATGGCCACACCACTACATACTTAAAGATCAGTCCCATGATTGTCCAAAGGCAAAGTCCTCCCCTCCACCTCTGCTGGTTACCCTCCTGTTGTCTGTCATCCTCTACCAATTGGTAACTTGTGAAAAGGGAATTATTTAATAAAATACAGGCCCAATCTCAACCTGAATCTGGTGCACATACTATCCTTTTCCCCATGGCTCCCAGGACATATTTTTAACACTAATCTCATGGTGAGTGACCAGCACAGCTCTCCCTTCACCTCAGCTGGTTGCCATCTCAGTGTCCATCATCTGCTGCTCAGTGGTAATCTTTGGAAAGAGAACTTTTAAAAAAATATACAGCCCCAACCCTCACTCATCTACTGGCACCTGTACTACCCCCCCCTCAGAAAAACATACTTTAAATTCTAGTCCCATGCTAGGTGACTGGCACATCCCTTCTTCCACCTTGGGCATTCTCTGTGCTGCAATCCCCCATCCCCTGACGATCATGTAAATATGCACTGTTATTGTATATAAACACATACGAACATACAAACATATGAAGAAGCCAGCAGAAGAAGGTCATTTGGTCTATCAAGTCTGCTCATATTGCAGGGTCCACAGCTTGAACTAATGTCCCTGCCATCCCTCCTCACTCCTCCCATCTTCTCTACCCATGATCCTTACCTTCCCCCATGCCTATCCCAGCCTCTCTTAAAGCTGCCCACTGTCTTCAATGAGATCACCTCTTCTGGCAGCACATTCTAAGTGTCCACCACACTCTCTGTGAAGAAGTGCGTCCTGACTTCCCTCCTAAAACTCCCATCCTCCAGCTTAAGACTGTGCCCCCCTTGTGTTAAGTTTGCCACTCAGATTAAAGAGACTCTCCTTGTCAACCTTATTTATTCCTTTCAAGAACTTGAAGGTCCCAATCATGTCCCTTCTCTCTCTCTCTCTCCCCTGTCTCCCAGGGAGTACATGTTCAGTGCCCTCAATCTCTCCTCGTATGCCTTACCCTGCTGACCTGCTATCATCTTTGTAGCCCTCCTGTAGACTTTCTCCAGCAGGTTAATGTCCTTTTTGAGGCGTGGACACCAGTACTGAATGCCATACTCTAGATACAGCCTTACCAATGGCCTGTACAAGGGCAGTATAACCTCCTCTCTCTTATTACTGATCCCCCTAGATATGCATCCCAGCATCTTGTTTGCCTTTGCTACTGCTTTCTTGCACTGTGTGGAGTGCTGCAGGTCACTAGTGATCATCACTCCCAGGTCCTTCTCCTCCTGTGATGCAGATACTTGGTCTCCACCCAGGTAGTACTCTGTCCTTGGATTTTTGGCTCCAATATGCATACCTTTGCATTTCTTGGCATTGATGCCAAGCTGCCAGATCTTAGACCACTTCTCCAGCTTTTCAAGATCTTTCTGTAGGTCCTGTATCCCTTCAGCTGTGTCCACTCTCCCACAGAGCTTGGTGTCATCTGTGAATAGGCACATTTTGCCCTTAATGCCATCTCCAATGTCATTGATGAAGACATTGAACAACACTGACCCCATCATCAAGCCCTGCAAGCCTTCTCTAGTGCCAGATAACTCTCCCCCACCAAGCACGCTCTGGGTTCTGTCCCTCAGCCAGTTTTCCACCCATCTGGCCATCTTTTCACCAACCCTGAGATCCATCAACTTCCTAATTCAACCTTTCATGGGGCACAGAGTCAAAGGCCTTGCTGAAATCAAGATAGAGGATGTCTACAGCTTGGCCCCTGTCTACTGTCTTAGTGACACAGTCAAAGAAGTCAATCAGATTTGTTTGACACAATCTTCCCCCATGAACCCATGCTGCATCTCATCCTGAAGACCATGCTCCTCTAGATATTCCACCAACCTTTCCTTTAGTATGGTCTCCATGATCTTGCCCACAATGGAGGTCAGACTGACTGGTCTGTAATTCCCTGGGTCATCCTTGGGACCACTTTTGTGGAGGGGCACTACATGTGTTGCTCTCGATTCCTGCTGTACCACTCCTGACTCTAGTGAACTATTAAATAGGTCTGCCAGTGGCCCTGCCAGCTCCTTTGCCAGTTCCATTAGTACCCTTAGATGTACTCTGTCCATGCCTGGTGATTTGTGCACCTTCAATTCCAGCAGCCCCTCCTTCACTCTATCCTCCTGTATCACTACATCTATGTTCCCCTCCCCCCTGCTTCTCTCTTCCCTGTTGAAGGCATTGGTCCATCCTTCTCCCTGGTGAAGACGGAACGGAAGTATTCATTTAGTATCTCTGCTTTTCAGCCATTATCCTCCTCCCACTCCACCCCTTTCTTAAACTTAACAATCCCTTCCTTCTAGTCCCTTTTCTTACTTATATGTCAAAAGAAAGCCTTCTCCCCCTTCTTAATTCCTTCAACTATCTGCAGCTCCTTCTGTGCCTTTGCTCTCTGGACTTCCTTACTTGACTCACTAGCCAACCTTAGGTAATTTTCCCTATCCACCTCTCTCTTTGTCTTCCTGAATTTTCTATAGGCCAACCTCTTTTCCCTTATTGCCTGTGCATCCCCAGACCTGAATCAGCTGGTTGCTTTGGCCCTTGTGTTCTTCCCCCTGAGCCTAACACACTCA
The DNA here is from genome assembly GCA_016271365.2 of Neoceratodus forsteri. Classification (NCBI taxonomy): domain Eukaryota; kingdom Metazoa; phylum Chordata; order Ceratodontiformes; family Ceratodontidae; genus Neoceratodus; species Neoceratodus forsteri. The sequence goes on along the minus strand of CM028134.1, from coordinate 307,631,852 downwards.
TCTGTGGCAACCAGTATTCCTTCCTTAATGATGGACCACCTTTGGTCCATCCCATATCTGCTCTGATGCCTGTCAGATGGCTCCTTAGAACTTTGCCCATTTTCCTGAAGTCCACCTTCCTGAAATCCAAGATTTTGGTCTTAGTCGGTTACCATCTCAGGTAACATGTAACATAGAAACATAGAAGTTGTCGTCAGATAGAGACCGTATGATCCATGAAGACTGCCCTTGGTTTCCAACCCCCCCTTACTTAGCTGCCTGCTTGAGTATCCCATATTGTCTGTCCCATGCCCGCTTGAATTCCCCCACCATCTTGACTCCCACCACCCCCTCTGGCAGGCTATTCAATGGTTCCACAACACGCTCTGTGAAGAATAATTTCTTCATACTGCTCCTGAACTTTCCTCCCTTAAGTCTAAGGCCATGCCCTACAGTCCTGTTGTAGTCTTTAACTGAAAGAGGTTCTGCATGTGCACCCTGTGTTAGCCTTTAAGGTATTTAAATGTTTCAGTCATATCCCCATGATTCCTGCGTTGCTCTAGGGAATATCATTTGAGGTCATCTAGTCCTGCCTTGTATGGTTTCTGATGCAAGCCCTGAACCATCTTTGTTGCTCTTCTCTGTACCGTCTCCAGCCTATCTATGTCCTTCCTGAGGTGGGGCCTCCAGAACTGGATACAGTACTCCAGGTGAGGCCTTATCGGGGACTGATACAGGGGCATGATTACTTCATGCCTTCTGCTTGTGATGCCCCTCCCTATGCATCTCAGAATGCCACTAGCTTTTAGTGCTGCCTTTCCACGCTGTTTACTGACCTTGAGGTCATCTGATATGATCACCCCCAGGTCTCGCTCCTGCCTCGTAGCCACCAGCTGCTGTCCTCCCATTGAGTACAGTTTCCCTGGGTTACGTTTTCCCAGGTGCATGACTTTGCATTTTTTGGCATTGAATTTCAATTGCCAGGCCCTGGACCACTCCTCCAGTTTTTGGAGAACAGCTTTCATACTATGCTGCCCCTCTGGTGTGTCCACCCTGTTGCTGATTTTGGTGTCATCTGCAAACAGGCACACCTTTCCCTTTAGTCCATCTGCAATGTTGCTGGTGAATATGCTGAAGAGGATCGGCAACAGAACCGAGCCCTATGGGACCCCGCTAGTCACCCTCCCCTCTTCTGACAGAGTGCCATTCACTAATACTCTCTGAGTTCTCCCATGTAACCAGTTTCTGACCCAGCTCATTACCTCAGGCCTGACTCCCATGTTCTCCATTTTTTTGACTAGTCTCCTTTGTGGAACAGAATCAAAAGCTTTGCTGAAGTCCAGGTAAACCACATCCACTGCCCCACTCTGATCCACTGTATTGGTGACTCAATTGAAAAAAATCAACCAGGGTTTGTCTGGCAGGACCTCCCTGCCATGAAACCATGTCAGTTTTCCCACAACTGACATTAGGCTAACTGGACAGTAGTTTCCTAGCTGTTTCTTGCTTCCACTGTTGTGGAGTGGTACTACTGTTGCTCTCTTACAATCGTCCAGCACCTCCCCGCTCCTCAATGATTTGTTGAAGAGCACTGCTAAGGGGGCTGCCAGTTCTCTCCCTAGTTCTTTAAATATTCTTGTGTGTATCCCATCTGGCCCCATAGCTTTATCTACTTTTAACTTGTCTGTTTCCTCTAGGACCTTTTCCTCTGTGAAGGGACCCACGACTATTCCTTCAATTGGATACTTCTTTATGCCTGTTGTTGGTCCGTTTCTGTCTGCTTCCTCTGTGAAGACTGAGATTTGTCTGCTACTACTGACACAATGGTTACCTGCTTGTATTTGTGTTACCTTGATTATTCCTGTGTTGCATCATCCATGTATTGTAGTTTTGGTTTCTTACAACTAGTTGCTTGTGAAAATTGGCTTTTTAGTTCATTTTGCTTTCCAGTATAATAAATCAAATGGAAAAAAAATGAAATAAATAAATACAAAAACACCCTCCCTTCCCTCTAGTTCCCATGTCACCAATCCCCTTACTGGCACTTTTACCCATGACACTCTTCTCCACCCATGTTAAAACAATCCCCTTCTCTTATCTAGCCTCTTGCACCCATGCTACCCTTTACCCTCCATGGCCAGCAGGTAATATTTTTTTCATAGGTCCCATGGTGGATGACTGGCACAGCCCTCCCTCCACTTCGGCCCATCACCATTTTCTATTTCAAGTCTCATGCTGTCAATCACCAACCTAAGAGAAAAAAATGTATGAAAAAATTAAGTCTCCCAGAAGCCTATTACATATGAACAAGGACTTAGCTTATTATGCAAAAAAGCCTTGAACTTGATGTCCCCCAAAATATATTTTGGGATCAAATTCAAACACCACACATATGTGCTTCTGGGGGGTGTACCCTCACATCTGGAGGAAAAAAGTTACCAAATTACATGGTGTGGGGTGATTGATAACCCCCAGCCCCCCCAAGAAAAAGAAGTCCAAATAACTCAAATTGCTTGCGCATTAGGAATCACACAGAATCACAGAAATCTGATGGCAGGAAAGGACCTCACCAGCCCATCAAGTCTGACCCTTCCCCCTCTCCTACTCATCTCCTGTTTTACAGGACCTCCCCATCCCCCCACTTACCTACCCCATATGTCTGTCCCATGCCCTCTTGAATCCCTCCATCGTTTCAGCCCCCACCATCTACTCTGGTAGTTTATTCCAGGCCTCCACCACCCTCTCCATGAAGAATCTGCCCCTCACATTGTCTCTGTATCTTCCTCCTTCCAATCTTGGGCTATGCCCTCCAGTTTTAGTCCCCTATTTCCTTTTAAATAAGCTCTCCTCCTTCACCTTATGGATCCCCTTCATATACTTAAAATGCTCAATCATGTCCCCCCTTCTAGTTTCCAATGGGTACAGATCCAATTCCCTCCTCCCCTGCTTGTATGGTTTCCCCTGCATATTGTGCACCATCTTGGGTGCCCTTCTCTGAACCCTCTCCATCCCATCTATGTCCATGCATAGGTGCAGTTTCCAGAACTGGACCCCGTACTCCAGGTGTGGCCTCACCATGGCCTTGTAAAGAGGGATAAGCACCTCCCACCTTCTGCTAGTTATACCCCTTCCCAGTGCATGCCAACATTCCATTTGCCTCTTCCACCACTTTGCTGCATTGGCCACCTACCTTAAGACTGACTGATATCATAATCCCCAGATCCCTCTCCTGCTCTGTTTGTTTGATTACCTGTCCCCTAGGTGTAAGCTGCTTGTGGGGTTTTTATGCCCCCAGTGCATCACCACACACTTTTTGGCATTTAATTTCAGTTACCAAGTTTCTGACCACCTGGCCAGAATCTTCAGGTTCTGCTTCATGACCTTCACCCCCGGAGGGTGTTTACCCTATTGCAGATTTTCATATAATCTGCAAATAGGCACACCCTTCCCTCCAGACTGTTTGCTATATCACTGATGTAGATATTAAAAAAGAGGGGTCCCAGGGGTGTGGCTTGGCTCTGGATGCAATGGCTGCCTAAAAAAGAACGATTTCTATAACCCTGGGTAACTTCCGAGTTTTACATTACCAAAAAACCTGCCGATCATTTAGAGACAACCAGGTAAATAAGGCTAACCACACTGGGATTTGAAAGAGATATCCTGATCATTAACAACTTCTCTACGGGCTGTAAAATCGGCAAAACACTATGGTGCAGCATAAAAATATAGAGGCCTTGACTGAGCCAGAAGCACTACAGACTACCGAAATGTTTGCAGCACTACTCAAGCAGATGGCAGAAGTTACTATGTCTTCTAACAAGACCACACTAGCGATCCAACAGCTTGAGGCATGTATAAACCGCACGGAGCAAAAATCAGTCCAAAACTCTGTGGAAATAGAGAAACTCACCGCCATAATCAGGGATCAAAGCAGAGTGATACAGCAATTACAAAGCAAAACGGGCGACATGGAGAATAGAAGCCGCCGGAACAATCTCCGTTTCCTCGGCTTTCCTGAGGGCGTGGAATGCGGTAATCCTCTAGACTTTCTACACAATGTTCCTGCTGGATTTGTTGAAGTGTGAGATTCCACCGGGGCTTACAATAGAAAGAGCCCACAGAACGCTCAGCCTGACTCCGAAGGCTGGGGAAAGACTGAGGGTCATTATGGCTCGCATCCTGAACTTTGCTGATAAGGAGTGGATCACTGCAAAGGCGCGAGAGCTTGGAGGTCTGTCATGGCAAGGCCATAAAATCCTAATATTTCAGGACTATTCTAGGGAACTGGCTGCCAGACGGAAAGAATATTCAGAGGCTAGAAAACTGATGCATTCACTTAAAATCAAATTTTCACTGCGCTATCCAGCAACTATGAGGCTAGAGGTGAATGGTTCCCACAAAACCTTTGACACACCAGACAGCTTAATGCAGTACCTTCAGTCCAATTGGCCTCCCCAACCTCTACCACAGCGAAATAATAATTATCAGATAGTAACAGAACAAAGCTGGCAGAGCAGGATGGCTAACATGGGTAAAATCACTGCGACCCCCCCAACTTCCAATTTCATGGCTACCAACCAGCCCTTCCAGTTCGAACTCACAAGTGGCAGCAATCTGGAAGTCATCCAAGACGTGAACACCCTCATGACAGAAACAAAGGTGCACCCCGTTCCCCGGTAAACAACCCAGAGGATCTGGTAATAAGTTTTTCCATGCCAAATCGCTTTGCAGTCTTAGCCCCTGAGGAGTTGGATGAAGATGCAGCTGACTCTTGTATCCAATTAGAGGAGGAAATGGTTCAGGAAAAAGCGAATTCTGAACTCTCAACTCAATACCAGGCTATGGTTTCAGTGCCTGAACAATCTCCAGCTACATCGGATGTGGCATCGCATCTTCCAGCTTCATCTGCTGCAACCCCTGCCGAAAATTGGCCTCCGCATTCCCCTCAGATGCAGATCTCTTGCAGATGGATGAATACCGAGCATGGTCCTAGATAAGTGCTCTTGTTTTTTTCTCTCCTTAATGTTCATTAACACTTAACTGGGCAGCGACTTTTGGAAGGTGGTCTGCCACTGAAAGTAACACCTGGACTTGATACTGGACTTTTTTCTTCCTTTCTCTCTCGCAGTATCGCAGACCACGTATCCCAGTCCTTGCCTAGGCAGGATATAAATATGTAGTAAAAAATGGTTTAAAGAGAAGGGGTTAAGCTCGCATGCACAGGAATTGTATTCAGACTCAAACCAGGGGGTATTGTCATATTGTCTCAGAGCCCGGTTGCACAATTTAGCAATCTTAAAGGGTGCCCCAGGTCATGTGTATGTTCGTTACTATCCCCTTGAGGTTGAAGGGCCATTCAGAACTTATTAGGTCAGGCAAACTACCCAGCTCAGGTTCTGTATCCTTCAGGGCAATAACTTTCCTATACCTTATTAGATGTATTTAGTAACCTCATGGTTAATTTTGGTTCTAGCATAATGTTTAGGTTTGATGGCATAAGGTCAGGATGCTTATCAAGCAATTGACTCCATCCTCATACCACCCCCGGGGAAAGGCGTTCTGCTTTGTTCTGTTTTCCCCCCTGCCCTGGGCTAGCCTTGTGAATGGGTCTACAGTCTACTCCCCCACAGTCTGGTAGGTGGTTGGGCCTATAAGGTCTTGACCTTGGGCCCTAAATGCTCACTCATATTACCACGCAAAGTTGCGTATTTTTTGTATATAGTTCAGGCACTTTGTGCTTCTGTTTATCATTGTTGTCTCTTCTATTTTTGCAATTACTACTCATGGACTGCATGCTGTATAATGTATATATTTGTATATATGACAGGTCAACTGTCACCTCTCGAAGTATGAACCTAGGAACAATGGCTGATTTATTACATCATCACTCCCCTGACAATTCCCTCTTATATAAGGTCATCCTAGTTATCATACCTCAATTGTGGTTTGATCATGGATGAAATCACCTATGTGACATGGAATGTCAGGGGTTTGAATTCTCCATCCAAACGGAAACAAGTTTTAACCCATCTAAAGTGGACTAAAGCTCAGGTGGCTCTTTTGCAAGAGACTAAACTAACCAAGCATGATCACAGATTTCTGGTGAAGGACTGGGTAGGATCAGAAATTCATGCCAGTGCTACTACAAAAAAGAGAGGGGTAGTCATTTTATTGCACAAATCACTCCCTTGGTCCATTCAGCAGAGCAAAGCCAACCCTCAGGGAAGATGGGTGATTGCCTTAGTCGATACCCCACATGGGCAGCTATTAATTGCTAATATATGTGCACCAAACGAAGATAATCCTGCCTTTTTCCTAGAACTCAGCTCTAAACTAGGGATGATGCTGAAACCAGATACACCAATTTTAGTGGTGGGGGGATTTCAATCTAACGCTTTGCCCTGCATTAGATAGAAGCGGACATGGGAGAGAGTATCATACTCGAGGAGCACAGGCCGTATTTAATCTTAGTTCTGAATACCACCTGGTGGACATTTGGCGATTAGTCAACCCCTCAGATAGGGACTACACTTTTTATTCCAAGGTGCATGGCTCCTCCAGCAGACTTGACTTTTGGTTAATCTCCCAGTCTCTGACGAAACTTGTTTTAGCTACCAGTATTTTACCCACAGTTATTTCAGATCATACACCGGTGCAGCTGACACTAAAATGGGAAACATTTACACCACGGACAACAGCCTGGAGACTGGACCCTCTCCTTATGCATGATCCAAAATTTAGGGACTGGGCCAAAACACAAACTCAACTTTTCCTGCAAGAAAACCCCGTGTCAGAGACATCTGCCTCCATCACGTGGGAAGCATATAAAGCCACCATGAGGGGTAAAATTATAGGATATGCTTCCCATAGAAGGAGATGTAAAGAAAAGGAACTTACTTTCCTCGAAAACGAACTCGTTAAAGCTGAACAGGAGCATAAGGCCTTATCCCACCCATCACCCCACTCAGCATCCGGTCGGAAAGTTTTGCAACTCCGTATTAAACTGAACGAACTATTATCCAGGAAGGCTGATCTAGCACTCCTTAGGATACGTCATACATACTGGGAAGGGGGGGACAAAAGTGGGAACATTTTAGCATATCAACTCAGAAAGCAACAAGCCCATTGCTATATAGCAGGTTTGAGAAACCCTAATACTGGCAAGGTTCAAACTAGTTCCCAAAGGGTAAATGAAATTATGGCATTATTTTATTCACAACTTTACACCTCCTCCAGACCTGAAAACATCTCTGCAACTCAAGCATTTCTTCAAACTATTAAACTACCGAAATTATCCTCCTCCCATATAGATTCTCTTGAAGCCCCCCTCACAACACAAGAAGTTAATGCGGCTTTCATGGCTCTCAAATCAGGGAAAGCACCAGGTGGCGATGGGTACCCTGTAGAGTTCCTTCAGCTAATGTCTCCCATGATCTCCCCTCTGTTACATCAGGTCTTTAAGGAGGCGGATGATAAGGGCATCCTACCTCAAACACTGAGAGAGGCCACTATAATTGTCCTCCCTAAAAAGGGGAAAGCTCCTGAAGACCCTGCTAGCTACGGCCCTATTTCCTTGATCAACGCTGACAGCAAGGTATATGCCAAGGTGTGGGCAAACAGACTTAATCCTATACTTCCCTCTCTGATACACCCATCCCAAGTAGGATTTGTGAAAGGTAGATACAGTTCAGACCATTTGCAGACTCTTCTCAATCTCATCCACAAAGCCAAATCTGCTGTGACCCCCGCGGCTGCATTGGCCATTGATTTTGAGACAGCATTCGACTCTGTGGAATGGGACTACCTTCACACTGTCCTTCAGCATATAGGATTCGGCCCTCATTTTTGAGCTGCTATAACAGCTCTCTACACTGCCCCCCTCGCTAAGGTACTCACCAACTCTGTATTATCTAATCCATTTCAGCTTCATAGAGGCATGAGACAGGGCTGCCCCCTGTCCCCGCTGTTGTTCCTTCTAGCGGTGGAACCTATGGCGGCTGCAATCCGACAGCACCCTCTCCTTGCTGGAATTGCAGTGGGCCAGGTGCAACCCACCACTCTTATGTATGCTGATGACCTGCTGGTTATATTGGGAGATGGCCCTAAGGCCATTCGACCACTTCTTAGCCTTCTAGAAACTTTTTCACATATCTCTGGACTCAAGATTAATCAGGCAAAAATGGAGGTTCTGCCACTTAACTCTAAATGTCTCCCCCATTCCATGTCCCACTTTGGTCTTAAATGGGCACAACACACCATCACTTACTTGGGAATTAAAGTGGGTACTGACATTGGGAAGTGGTGGGACTACAATCTAGGCCCCTTGTTATCTAGCTGTAGATCTGATCTGGACCGTTGGTCTCGTCTTAATCTTATGTTAGCTGGGAAAATATCGGCTTTTAAAACGTAAATTGCGCCTAAGATCCTTTATGTATTATCCCACATACCCTTATTTCTATCTAAGGTATGGATTAAAAAACTTGAAAAAATCATTGGTTATTTCTTATGGGGTAATACTAAACCTCGTTTGTAAAAATTTATTCTGAAGCATTGGAAATACGTGGATGGGGCCTCCATGGATGGGGGCTACAAGTAGCATATCAAACTACACAGACCTTGAAATGGTTTAATCCACAGTCTGTAGAGTTGCCCCAATGGCTAATAATTGAACAATGCCTTAGTGGCTCCCTGGTTGCAGCTACGCTACTGTGGCCTGGATCCCCTAAGGAACTGTTGTCGCATCCCACCATAGGTCCTTCTATTCAGTACTGGTGAACCCTTCATAAAAAATTAAATGTGTCAGCCCTTCCCATACTATATACTCCCCTGTGGTCTAACCCTAATGTTTCCATAGAGAATAATTCTGTGGTATGGCTCTACTTGGCAGGGAAAGTGATTTATTTGTAAAGGACCTATTAGTTAAGGGATCTTTGGTGGTAGACTCATTTCAACAACTCCAAAACAAATGGAAATTACAAAGTTCTGAATTTTGGAGGTATTTACAGATCAGAGATGCCCTGAAACAAAAATTACAACAATCAGATACTTCTAAAGACCTTTCACCACCAGTGCTCTCATGCCTCGCTCTACAAAAGAGAACAGCAGGTGCAATATATGCCCTATTTAGAGATACTTTGCCTAACTCAAATCAATCTTCAAGGTATAAGTGGAAGAAGGCCTTAAAAAGGCCACTGACCGAAACCCAGTGGAATCAATGTTGGAGGGTAGGGCATAAAGTGTTTTCGGATGCTAGAAGTAGATTGATTCATAATAAAATAATGCACTCTTGGTATAGAACTCCTGTAATGCTAAAAAAAATGAAAGTGCTCCCTCATGATAAATGCTGGAGATGCCTTGCACATGAAGGAGACCTCTATCACATTCTCTGGCTCTGCTCCCTGATCACAGGCATTTGGAAAGCTGCTCTTAATGCTGCGAACCTAGTCCTGCAATGTAATATCCCTTTTAGTCCCTCCCTTATGCTGTTGGGTCTTAAACCTGAAGCCCCCACTCTCAACTCCCATACATTTAGATGGCTGATGCTCCTCAGCATGCAGGTGAAGCGCTTCTATTCTTAAAAACTGAGATCCTCTATTATACTAATATAACGGATATTCTATCCATTCCTTCATATATTTCCAATTACATAGACGCTCCCACCTGATGACAGGGTGTATGCCTCTTTTTCATTGTTGCTGGGCTCCATACATGGCATATCTGGCCTCCAGAGCAGGTGTTGGTTGACTTGGTGTAGTATGGTATTACACAGCTCTATTTTCCAATAAGACGTATAGTGAATTGAGACCATACAATGCAGCCTTTTCTTTGCTCCCCACTACTGTCAGCATGCGCTTTGTATCACTTACTTAATGTAGAAGGACACTGCAAATAGTTGTTATTGTTACTACATACTGCTATAGTTAGGCTTTTTGTACATTCTCCTTATATTTTATGTTTAATATATAGGAGGCATGGCTGGGAGGAGTACGTTGTATCCTGCTGCGTCAGGAATTGTTTTAATTACACTTAGTTACTTTGTGGCACCATACTTTTTTATTTTTCAGATGATCCCCTAGATTCTGCCATAAGAAGGTACGGCTACCATAATACATGAAGCCTTGTCTTACTCTGCAGTAGTACCTCCTCGTGGCTCCGGATCCACTGACAAGAATCAAGGTAGGTGGCCTTAGACATAATAGGTCTTTACACTCTTCCCTTAGAACTACAATATAATTTAAATTATTCCACAGATGCAACAATATGCTGTTATGTTGCCTAAAGCAGAGATTAATGCTGTCTGTATGTTATGTGTTTTTTCTGTTAACGAAATAATAAAAAACTTTTAATAAAAAAAAAAGAGGGGTCCCAGTACTGACCCCTGGGGCAACCCACTCATCACCCCCCTCACCTTGGAGTGCACCCCATTTACCATCACTCTCTGGCTTCTGCCCACCAACCAGTTTTCTACCCACCTAATTATTTTTCATCCCACCCATAAGCTTTCCAGCTTATTTACTAGCCTTCTGTGAGGGACGGTGTTGAAGGCCTTGCTGAAGTCCAGATAGACTATGTCCACTGCCCCTCACTGGTCAACCACCTGCATCACCCAAATGAAGCACTCTATTAAGTTCATCTGGCATAACCTCCCATTCATGAAGCCATGCTGCCCATCATCCTGCAGGCCGCTGTCCACCAGGTAGAGAAGATTCGAGATAGGCCAATAATTTGCTAGGAGGTCAGGGTCCAATGATGGTTTCTTCAGCAGAGCTTAACTAGAGGCTGTTTTAAAGAATCTGAAAAAAACACAGCCAACAGGGAACTTCCGACTATCCCGGCAAAGATCAGGCCCAGATCTTTAACGCTGCCAACTAGTAGCCACATTGAGCCTGGGTCCAGGTCACAGAACATTGGTTTTAGTTCAAGGTCTACCTGACAGACTTCTTGCATTGTCACTGGTTGGAACTCACCACAGGGCAGCCGAGTGCAATCACCCACAAGAAAAACATCACTGCTGAAAAACTGAATTCCACTTGGAGCAATCCCAAATCTCACAGAGGACACTCTGCCCAAGAAGAATTGAGCAAACTCCTCACATTTGTGAGTAGAAAATGCCCTAACAGGTTCCAGACAGGTTGGATGTAATAGCCTGTCTTCATCCTGGAAGAGCTGAGCCAGTCAAGTCCTCCCGGCTGCAATTGTCCTAGACATAAAAGTTGCCTTTTTCTGGACAATTGCATTCTAATATTCACCATAATGAGACAACAGAACCAGCTTGTCCTCCTGAGATCCAGTCTTCCTTCAGTGCCTCTCCAACCTCCGCCCCCTTGTCTTCAACATCCTTAGCTCCCCATCAGACCATGGGGAACCAAGGTGTGTGAGAGAAGGGGGCATACATGGATCAGCGCCAAATGGTCCAGGGCCCCAGCAACAGCAGTATTGTAAGCCATCATTGCCTCTCCCGGACCACTGGTGCAAGCCTCCAACATAGATGAAACTTCCAGTTCTGCCATTAATCCCTCTGGTTGAACACCTCTCAAAGGGCGGAAATGGACCATTTCCACAGGGGGTGGGACAATCAGGGGGATTTTAAAGATGAGCCCAATGGTGCAATGTTCAGACCAAGTGACCCAATCAGTCTTCAAGGTGTCAATTTAAAGACTCAGAGTGAACACCAGGTCAAGTGCATGGCCAGACTGGTAAGTCCCAGACATGGAGTGCAGGGTCAGGCCCAGAGCCTCCATACTTAACAAGTAATCTCAGGCCCCAGACAATGCCACATCGTCCACCCAGGTGTTGAAGTCACTGAGAATAATCCAGCTTGATGACTCCAACACCCTCTCAGTGACAAAGGATGTCACCTTCTGCAAGAAGCCCCAGTCCCACCCAGGTGGACGGTAGACCAGAAGCAATTAAACTCCATGTTGGGACCCCCACCATATGACCACACACTCAAAAGAACTGGTGTCCCCAACTTAGTGCACTGTAACACCCAGCTCTGATCTAGAACAGATCACAACCCCCCTTCCCCTGTGGTCCATCCTCAGGCAGTGCACAATAGAGCACCTGGCCAGGACAGATGCCTCTAGCATAAGACCCGAGGTATCACCCAGCCAAATCTCTGTAACGCAAGCCAGATTGATGGACCCAACAAGGCCAGCCATTATAGCAGTCTTGCTGGCCATCGACCTGGCATTGCATAGCACCAACCGAAGAGGACAAATGGTTGGGGCCAGTTCATCAGCTATCTGTCCTTCCTCTTGTGCAGTGACACCACATCCTCCTCCAGTCCCCTGGCACACACCCTGTATCCAGTGACAAGTTAAACAGTCTCACCAGTGGGTCTGCCAGCTCTTCCCTCAGTTCCCAGAGTACCCTCAGGTGCAAGCTGTCCGACTCCATTGCCTTGTCCACCTTTAACCTGTCCAGTTTCTCCCCTTGCCCTGTCTATGTTGAACTGGCTAGGATCCTCCTTTTTACCTTCCCTATCCCTCACACTCAGCTTGGTCCCCTACCCCCCTCCATGAAGACCAAGCAGAAGTAGCTATTTAACACCTCTGCTTTCTCAAAGTCCCCCTCCAGTTGTAATCCTCCCTCCCCCCCAAAACCATACTATCCCCTGCCTTGCCTTCTTTCTTTCCCCGACATACCTAAAAATAGTTTTATCTGCCCTTTTGGCCTGCCTAGCTATTTTCTCCTCAGTGTCAACTTTGGCCTTCTTTATCTTCTGCCCTGCTAAACTCTGCTTCTCCCTTTAAGCCTCCCTGTCCACCTTCCTTTGTGTCATCTTATATTTTCTGAATGCCCTTTTCCTTTCCCTGACTGCCCCATCACCTCCCTTGTAAACTAGAGTGGTCTCCTCCTTTTTTCGTTCTTTCTCACCTTCTTAATGCAAATTTCAGTGGCTTTCAGTATCCCCCCCTTCATAGTTTCCTATAACTCCTCCACATCCTCTATATTCTTCTTCCCTACTATTTCTTCCCTAAGTATCCTCCTCATTCTATTAAAGTCTGTCTTCCTGAAGTCCATAACTTTCATGCTGGTCTGAATTGCCTCTCTCCCCATCCATACCCTGAACCTTACAGCCCTGTGATAACTTGTACCTAGTCTGTCACCCACCACCACCTCTTACACACTTTCCCCATTTGTGAGGACCACGTCCAGCAGGTTACCACCCTAAATGGGCTCCCTAAGCAGCTGTTGCATGAATACCCCCTTTAGCACCTCTAGAATCCCCCTGCTCCTAGCTGATACCATGGCCAGGATCTCCCAGTACTTATCGGGAAGGTTTAGGTGCCCCACTAGCAGAAGTTCCCCCTTGAGAGCCATCCATGTAACTGCCTGCATCCGCTGTCTATCCCCTCCCCCCCTGCTTTGGAGGACTGTATACTAGCCCCAGCTTCAATGATTCACTAGTCTGTTCATCCAAATGAGACCCACATTAGCTCTGTCTCCCTTTCCTCTTCCTGCCCTTCCGTTGCCCTAATGTCTTTGATGTATAATGCCACAAACACTCTTTCCAGTCCTTTCCCTCCTAAACAGTCTGCAGCCTGGGATAACTGTCTCCCAGGCATGATTCTCTGTCCACCATGTCTTACTTACCACTATTATGTCCAGACCCTCATCCACCACGATGGCCTCCGAGTCCACCATTTTGTTCCCAAAACTCCTGGTGTTGGCTGATAATCCCTTCCACCATATTCCACCCCCCCACTACCCTTCTCTTCTAACCTTTCCTTGTTCTTGCTTTTTCCAGCATTTTATTTCCATCTGGGGGTGGTAGCCTCCCATCTCTCCTGTCTCCTTGAGTGGGCTTTTACTAACCCCCCTGAATTCTGTTTAAATTGTATGTTCTCTCTATAAACTTCCCTAACTTTCTCTTTAGTACTGCTGAACCCTCATTGTTCAGGTGCAGTCTGTCCGGGGCAAATAGGCTATTATCTTCCCACGTTGATCCCCAGTCTCCCACTAATCCAAACCCCATCTGCTTGCACTATCCTGCCAGCCATTGATTGAATTCTTCGGTCCTCTGCTTCCTTGATATGGTTGGTCTTGGCACAGGCAGTACCTCTGAGAAGGCAAAAGAATGGAATCTCATACTACTACAGAATCTAGCAAGCTTCCTGAATCTTGCCTGCATCTCCTTTAGACTATTCCCCTCCAGATCATCTGTGCTCAGGTGGAACACCAAGTGTGTTTTCCCATCTTGCTGTTTGCCCCTTGAGGGTATATTGTGCCTCACCTCTAGTGCCATCATGCCTGGCATGCATTCATTCAACCCAAATTGCACTGTTCCTGTCTCCCTTTCTCCCCCACCTGATTCCCTTTAGTACTGAGTCCCCTATGAGCATGACCCTGCTACACTTTTCCTTTTGCTTGTACTTTTGGTTTTCCATCTTACCCCCCTTTCCTGGCATCCCATTTACCTCCCTGTTCCCATTTCCCCCCTTGTCCATCCCCTTCCCCTGAGTTCTGCTCTCCCCCTGGACTACATCCCCCTTCCCCCCTTCTGGTGTCACCACCAGTCCAGCCCATCCTAGCCTCACTCTTTGCAAGCTCTGTCCCATCCCTTTGCACTTGTTCTGCCTCTTTACTGCCTGATTCCCACCTTGAATGGTTTCCCTCCTCCTTCCTCCCTTCTGTTGATCCTATCCCATCCTAAGCTTATTGTAGGCTCCTCCCTGTCTCTTCTGTGAGGTGTGTCCCCCTTAAGAGTGTTTTCTCCCCCACCTCTTGCTCTTTTTGGCTACTTCCCTCTAGGTTCCCTCCCAAAGGTGCATCCCCACATCTCCTCCAGCACATTCTATTATCTTAGCCTTCTTTATCCCCTATGGTCTCTTGAAGCTGCCTCTCCTTTCTCTCATGCTCCTCCATGTGTACCCAGGGGTGTGAATCTGTTTCCTGCTCTCACCCTTGTTTCTCAGCCTGCTGTCTGATGCACCCTCCTAATTTCTGCTCCTTCCCTGTTTGTGCTTGCTTTGCTCTTTTGATCCTACAACCTGCCACTCTCCCTGACCCCTCTCTTCTTCTTCTACACCTGTTCTCAAGTCACTTGTGGCCCCCTTATGTTCCCCCTTTCTCCTCTCACCCCACTGATGCATCCTTTGGACCTCCTCAAGTCCTCTCCCCTTCTTCTTGTGTCTTTTTCTACACCTGTTCATAATACCCCTGCCTCCCCACCTACATTCTCACTTCCTCCCCTCACCCAAACAGCATCCCCTTTCAACCACCTCCAATTCTCTCCCTTCCCCTCTCCCCTATCCTGCTTAGTGCCCACCTCAAACACCCCACCTCCTCTTTTAGCTGTGTAAGTTGTCTACACATCATTCAGCCCCCAGCCTCCATGTTATATCCAACACCATGGTTGTCCCACAGCCATTGCACCCTACCACCCTCCCAAAGTTGACCAATGCCCTATAGGCCCAGAGACCATACTCAAAACTGGCCTGAACCTTTTTCAGGCTTCCCCTCCAACTTTGCTGTCCATCCATTTGATCACTTTAGTCAATAAAAGAAGGAAGGAATACCCCCTATCTTCAGACAACTACTCTTCAATCAGCTTAGTAGTTCTACTTCTGCTCTACCTTGATTTAGTACAATTGGTTTTGATTCAGACAAAACTAATTTTCCTATGCACTGAGCAAATCAGACAATTCTATATTCCCTATGTTCTGTGTCATTCAGACAATCCTAAATTCCTTATGTACTGTGCAGTTAAGACAGTTCTGCATCCCCTACAGTATGCAGTCCATTTATGTAATTTACCAACCCTGCCTAGCATTTGTTAAAATTCAAGTTTAAAACATTTGAGCCCCCTCTGCAATATTTCTGCACCTCATATAATGCTCAATTTCAGAATCCTACTGAACCCCACTTCCCATCCTAAATTCAATGCTTAAACATTTAGACCCCACTCCTCCAACCAGCCAGCCTTTGTTATTTATCTTCTGCTCTCTGGAAGAAAAATTCCTCCCAGTGTCACCGCTCCTTTCCTTTCCTCCTGGGTAGCCTCTCTGGGAGGAACCCAGTGAGAATTTAATTAATAGGGAGGGAGGGGGAGGAGTAGGAGAATTTTTCCCCTTGTGAACAGATCTCCTTTTAAAGGCTGCCTTCGATTTAAGGCTGGCAACTTTGGTACCACTTGGCTCACAGAAGTTTAGAAGCCAGTCACAATGGTCTCTGTGGCCACTATCTGGTTTTGGCAACTGCTGAGATTCCCTTCTGCAGCAGTGGCTGCTGATCCTCTCCCTTGCAGTTCGGCCACTGAATTTGACCCAGTGGCGACGGCTGCCAGGATCCCCTCTGCGGCAGTGCCTACATTTCTCTTTCATGACTCACGACCGTCAATCCTGACCCCACAGCAACAACCAGGGGTCCCCTCTGCAGCTACAGCCGCCAATCTTCTCGCAGCTGCAGTCACCTTAAAATGTCTCCTCCTTGTGGCTACAGCTGCAGCTGCTGAAAGCACCGTTTGTACTCTTGGTGTTTCTGGAGTTTTTGGGCATAGAAATATTTTCACTGTGTTTTTTTTCACCCGCACCTTTAACAGTACAGTCCCTAATTTTGGGGATGGATAATTTACCATCCCCCCATGACCACCCGAGTAGCAACATTAATCCTTGCTGGATGGATATTTTGATTCACAAAGGGTCCTCTGGGCCCTGTTATCGGCATTGTACAGGTCCTGTGCAGTGCTGAAGTGGAGGTGCTATTTCATGTTGCAACCATAGGTTCCCGTGTGGAGTGAGCTACAGTTATGGTGCCCTAAATATTTGGTTAAAGCTGATCCCACCACCAAGGATTTACTGCTTTCAAATCGCAGCTAGAGAGAAACCACCAGAAAAACACCATCCACAAACAAACTTTCTCTGTGCTGTTTATTGCATATAAATTTAAATTATAAGGAAACTCAGATGTCACAGCCTGCAACCCAAAATCATTGAGATGCTTTTTTGAAGCTTAAGGTCCTCTGACCAGTTTCATGCATATGCGCATCTTCAGGGAGTGAAATGGCTCTTGAAACCCTACTATTTAGCTATACATATTTAAGTGACAGTGCATGATCACAATACATCACGAAAATGTGGGCCACCAAGTACCAGGACTGGGATATAATGATCCTGGAGTTCAGGTTATTCAGAAAGGACAGGGCTAAGGGAAATGGAGGGGAGTGGTGATCTATGTAAGGGAAGAGATAAAGTGCATAAGGAAGGAAGTGGAGGAGGGGAGGACAGAAGCACTATAAATGCAATTCCAAGATGCAAAGAATAGGACACTGAGGATGGGGTGGTGCACAGGCCACCTGCTCAGGGAATTGACCTGCATAGGTAATTAGCTGAACAAACTAGGAGGGTCTACAGGAAGGGGGAGCACAGTGGTGGTGAGGGACTTCAACCTACCTGGGGTGGAGTGGGGCACCCCATCCACCACGAGTGCAAGGGAGTGGGTCCTGCAAGAAGCATTTCAAGACAATTTTCTGGCACAGCTGGTCCAGGGACTGACTTAGTTAGAAAGGACTCTGGACCTTGTACTGGATAACGAGGAAGCTGTAAGGAACTTGAAAGTGGAGGAACCACTGGCTGGGAGTGACAACTATTCGGCGTGGTTCATGCTCAACATGGGGAGGGAAACAGGGGGCATGGGTACAAGGGTGATTGAGTTTAGGGGGGGACTTTAAGAAGATGGGGGGAAATTTTGGGCAGGCACCTGGCAGGAATGCGACCACACATGGATGCAGACCAGAAATGGGACCTCATAAAGGAAGTGCTGGCTGAGGTTATGGAGTCTTGCACTAGGAAGAAAAGCAAGAAGGGATGGGTAAAGAAACCCAGTTGGCTGACACAGGAGGTTATGGAAGGGGTGAGGGCTAAGAGGGCAGTGTTTCAAAAGTACAGGAAATCAGGAAGTGGTGAAGAAAAGGATACATACATGGAGAAGTCCAGGGAGGTTACCAGACTGGACAGGGCAGCCAAGGCATCCAGGGAACTGAGACTGGTGTGGGGAATCAAAAGTGGAGAAAAAGACTTCTTCTGCTACACTGGGGAGAAAAGAAAGAGCAAGCATCAGCTGGTGAGGATTAAGAAGGGCATGGCATTTGTAGAGAAAGGGTGGATCATGCAGAGGTATTGAATGAATACTTCTGCTCTATATTCATGCAAGAAAAATGGGGGCAGATACCCATGCAGGGTGGAGTGGGTAAGGGGTATGGCATGACAGATGTAGCGATTAGAGAGAGCAGGGTACTAGATGGGTTGAGGGCATTAAGGGTGGACAAAGCACCTGGATCTGATGGCATTCACCCTAGGGTACTAAGGGAGTTAGCAGATGTCCTGGTGGGGCCACTGGCAGACCTGTTTTATACCTCCCTGGACACGGGATGTGTACCACAGGACTGGAGAATGACCCATGTGGTGCCCATCCACAAAAGTGGCCCAAAAGATGAACCAGAAAACTATAGGCCAGTGAGCCTCACATCAATCATGGGAAAGCTCATGCATACCATACTAAAAGAGAGGCTAATGAGCTTCTTAGAGGGAAACAATCTCCAGGATGGTCAACAGCATGGGTTTATAGTGGGAAGATCTTGTCAGACAAACCTTGTAGAATACTATGGCTGGGTGAACTGAGAACTGGACAAGGGCCATGCAGTGGATGTCCTGTATTTGGACTTCGGCAAGGCCTTTGATTCAGTGCCGCATGGGAGGTTGCGGGAGAAACTGGGATATGTGGGGGCGGGACCAAAAATGGTGAAATGGATCACAAACTGGCTAAAGGGAAGGCAGCAAAGGGTGGTTGTGGGGGGCGGACCTCTCATCACTGAGAGGTATGATGAGCGGGGTACCAGAGAGATAGGTACTGGGACTGATGCTGTTTGGGATTTTTATTGCAGATATCTCACACAGGATCCAGAACAAGATCAACCTGTTTGCAGATGATATCAAGATGGGAGCTGTGGTTGATGACACAGAGGGGTGGAAGAGGTTGCAAGAGGACCTGACTAAGCTGCAGGAGTCGGCGGAAACATGGCAGTTGGGGTCCAACGCCAAGAAGTGCAAGGTTATGCACTTCAGTGCCATGAACCAGGAGAGGGATTATCACTTCAGTGGGGTACAGTTGAGGAGTTCCACAGAGGAGAAGGACCTAGAATTGATCATTATGGGGAGCGTGAACAACTCTGCTCAATGCAGGAAAATGGCAGCAAAAGTCAACAAAATGCTGGGATGTATTGCAAGAGGGATCTCCTCCAGAAGGAAGGAGGTAATTTTGCCCCTGTATAGGTCATTGGTCAGGCCCCACCTGGAGTACTTTGTGCAGTACTGGCACCCATTCCTGAGGAAGGACATCAGATTGTTGGAGGGGGTGCAGCGAAGAGCCACAAAGTTGATCCAGGGATTGGAGAGCAAGTCCTATGAGGACAGGCTGGGAGAGTTGAATATGTATTCACTGGAGGAGGAGAAGAGAGATAGGGAGATATGATCAATAACTTTAAGTATCTGAAGGGTATAAATAAGACCAACATAGAAGGGATTTTTCAGATGAGAAGGGGGAGGGACATGAGAGGGCATGGACTAAAACTGGAGGGGGAAGATTCAAGTGGGAGATGAGGAGACATTTTTTCATGGAAAGAGTGGTGGACAAATGGAACACCTTATCAGATGAGATAGTGTCCTATAAGATGGTGGGCAGTTTCAAGAGGGTTTGGGACAGGGGAAGGGAAGGGATACTGGGAAGGGGGGGCACCGGTGGGAGGGGCAGCTGCATGAAGAGGGTCTAGCTGCACACTTGAGCAGACTCAATAGACCATAAGGCCTGTTTCTGCTGGCAATTTCATATGTTCATATGCCCTTTATGACAGGTATGCTGCTTCATGTAGGGCTAACAGGGTTCTACATGAAGAAAGCCACATGTCTGGTGCTGTAACCAACATGTCTGCTGCAGTTTCCACACAAAACACACTCCAGATATAATGTTATGCCCAAAGGGTCTGCTGCTTTGAAAATAGCCCAGTGCTTAAAGAGAGGTATGGGTTTGCAAGGGGTTGTTCACCTGAAACTTCTGAACACCAGCTAGGTGCAAATAAAATAGAGTGCTTAGCAACAGAAACAGAGAGAGAGGCCATAGTCTCAAAAGAAAAATTGCATCAGTATCACTGTAGCCTTGCTTAAAAAAACAAACACATACAGTTTATCTTACTGGTAAAGTGCTTAATTCTTAGTGTGTAAAGGGCAAGTGCTGTGTATGTCACATTGCACAAAATGCATGAAAACACTGGCAGGGCTTGAGCAAGCCTTCAAAAACAAATATCAAGCTGCTTAGAGATCTGAGAAAGGCAATCTAGCTGAAATTTCAGCACACTGGGTTTGCACCCCCATACATACATGATGTCTGCAGACTGCCTGATGTACCACTGTTAAAGGGGCACTGTCAGCTTTACCCCTTGTTTTTTGCAAATTTACTATCACTGGGTTGCAATGCACCTGTTGTATGGTTACTACAGAATACATATAAGTAAAGCACAAAGGATTCTGCTTACCAATTTTGGCTAAATCTGCATTAGCTGTGGTCCTGCTGTCCCAAATGAAAGTTTCCATGCACCGGAAGTGAGTACATGTCCAGAACATACTGGGAACGCGTGTCTACCTGTAGTGCTGTCCCGGTGGGAATATTTTAACATGGCCACTGTAAAAAAACATAAACTCTGATAACACTAGTTGCTCTAAACTTGTCTTGGTGTCTGATACCCAAAACTGAGGGCTCATTCTTGTGTAAAATACATTTGAACACTGGTGCCCAAATCCTGCACATGCGCAGCAGTGGCACATTCTTACGCATGCACAAGATCTTGGAGCTATAGAGCCCTGCACTTGCATTTCTGCCCAAACAACAACCAAATTGTTAGCATAGCCTTGTTATTACCTTGCCTCATGAAACCCATATAGAGATTTTTCAAATCCCTGCTGAAACATCATTCCACAGCATTGAAGCATCATTCCTTGTGACAGGTGTGAAAACACATTTTGGCCAGGATTTGAAAAATGACAATCCCTATTCAGTTTGCTTCTGTGCTCCAGTGATAAGGAGTAGCTGGGTGCAGACCAAGAACTAGCCCCCAAATAGTACAAACAGTCCCAAATGGAATGCACTCCATGCCAGGAGAATCACAGTCAAACCAATTATATCAGTAAATTAAACTTTTATTAAGTAAATAACATTTACAGCTGATGCTGGTGAACACAAACACTGTACCCCATTGCTTCACCTCCAAAATAAGGCTTCATCAAAGGATGGGTTCATTGGAGACAGTTTGATCATTTTTATAGTCCCCACGTGATGACATCATAGGTTACATCATAGCCATACAGGTTATTTTATATAAAATAAAAAAAAACTTTCAAAAAATGTGTGTAAACATTGATTTTAATACTAACTCAAATAAAAATAACTTATAGATAAAATGAATAGCCTTAGGCTGTATCTATTTAAGTATTTTATAAGCCGTATTACACTATAGCATTCTTAATGAGAATTCTATTAGATTAATAGATTATTGAAACAGTCTGTTTTGCCATTTCAATCTATTTTTATTAAATCTAAATCATTATAGCATGTAGTGTATTTTATACACAAAATTCTAACATGTCACTCGTAGTCACCCATTGCTCCACGGGACTCCTCCTGGGTATCCACCAGTATACAGTCAGACAAAGGTGTTGCAGTTTGTAATCCTCAGTGGCTGTTGGATTTAGTAGATCCTGCAAAGTGAGAGTGAGAAAGAAAGAAACCATATATGCCTTTGTTAAGGCTTATAAAATACTTACATAGACACAGCCTAAGACTATTATTTTATCTATAAGCTGGTTTTATTTGAGTTAGTGTGGAATTAAATGTTTATTCACATTTTTTTTGTAAAGTTTTTTTGAACTTTTGTATAAAATAACACATATGTCTATGATGTAACCTATAATGTCATCATGTGGGGCTATAAAATTACCAAATTGTCTCAAACGAACCCACCTGCTGACAAAGCCTTATTTTTACTGAAATTGTATTGATTTTTTCCTACAGAACTCAGTAACAACATTACCCTCATTTCTAAGACACAGAAGACAGGGTGAACAAATATTTCTTAGAAAATAATGAACTTTACAGTGTGGCACCTGTTGATTTAATCTTCAAAGCATAGTAATTTGTTTTAATGCATAATGTCTTTGAATTCAACAGTACTTTTTATCTACAAACCTGTGAAACAATGATGGGTTGTCATGGCCCCATTATCATTGAGGCATAAGTCAGGAAGCATCGGAAAACAGGAGCAGTTGAAAAATTCCCAAGTACCATTTTATTATTACCAATAACAGCAAAACAGAAATAAAAATTATTCAATATGACTATTTACATAGGCAGTACAAACAAAGAAAACAAAGTCCATCATCTGAGGGAATCTCTAATTCTAAGTTTCAGTTTCTCGGTCTCTCTCTCTCTCTCTCTCTCTAGCTAGCAAAATCATTGCTGCTCTTATTTCTGCATCCTGAGCTCGTTAACAGACTTGAGCTTTGTAAGTTTCTTTCCTTGCAGGTGCAACAAAATAGAACTTGATGTCCCAGAACTGACCTCTTGTTGACAACTCTGCAACAGAGTTTGTGCTGCATGTTAACGTTAACCACCTAAATTACAAATAGCTTTTTGCAATCATTTCAACAGTATAACTATATACAGTTTCAAACTAAGGGATCCATGTATAACAGTTTCACACAAAAATGCAAATATGCAAGGGGAAAGAAAAGACAAAAACAACAAGTGACAGCAGACAGATAGCGAGAGGTGAAGAATTGTAAGACCATCAAAGTGATCAGTTCCTAGATCTCATGAGAACATTTGGTTGGCCAACCAGACAGACAACAGACAGAAAGTGAGAGGAGAGAACAGATCATTGCATTTAACTCTTTCTGCATAACAAATTGGATGGGTTTTATTCAACCCTATCACACCCATCGTATGCCATTTTATTTCTGGGTAACTAGGAACTAACTACAGTACAAAATGTAACAGTTAATCCACTGCATAACAACATAGTCAGATGGTTTAGATATATTGATGACTATTTATGTAATTGGAAAGGCAGTGAGTCGGCAAAAAAACTTTGTAAAATGGCTGAATAGAAATGAACTGAACCTAAAATTTACTAGTAAGATAGATAAATCAAGCACTGATTTTTTTAGTCATTACACTAATGGGGGATGTAACAACTCACAGGATCTCTAATAAAGGGTATAGAAAAATCACATTAACAAATGCACTTTTGTTGTAACTTTTTTATTAGTTTTAGACAAAGAAATGCACAAACATACATCCAAGTGGCCAAAGCCTATGACAGTAAGCTGGATACATGTACATAAACATTAGACACACCTATCTTATGGGGAAGGAGTAGGAAAAAAGGGGGGAGGGGAAGGGTAAAAATTAAATCTCTGGGGGGAGTAGGGAAAGGGAAAGGTATCAGTAGGTTACCTACAATCGTCTTACAAAAAATTACAGATAGGATCCCTGTCCATTCTGATCTACCTGCTAAAGCAGAAATAGAGCTTGTGTTCCATCTGTAGTAAATGGATAGGAAAGAATGAGGATAAAGTATAAGGTATTAGTGTGGAAAGGTCAGAGGACATAAGCGAGACCTATACATATCAATTTAGCAGTATGTTGTCATTATTTATAACAGTGCACATTCATTAAGCTAAGAACGGTACTCACCAGAGGGATGAGCTGCAAGACAGGGTTTGCTGGACATAGGCACATGGGCCAGTTCTACTGGATCTGTGCAAGTCTCTCTAATAATTTTCATGGCATCAAGAGAGGAATCAAACTATAAGTGTGTATATGTTCTGCAATCTCCAGCTATTACCTAGAGGCAGAACAGAGGAACACAAGCAATCCCAAAGACTCAGGTTCATAACAAAAGTGGTAGCCATATAACAATACTATCAAAAAATCATTCTGACAGACTAAGGCCAATAAATGCATACTATAAGACCTTCAAAGACTTTAATTTTAGAGTCTCTGTAAGAAGAAACTAGAAGGCACCTTAGAGTATGAGGAAAATATTTAAGGGGAATAGAAACCTCAGTTCACAGTCGTCCCACACTTAGCATGGTATTGTATTGAGTATTGAGCCAGCTATAACCTCCAGGGTAAAAGGGGTAATCATCCTTTACCCATTTTGGGGTGAACATAAGTTAAATAGGGGGCCCAACAGAGTCTAAATTTGGAAAGTTGGTATTTTTGCAGATGCAAGATTCTATCCAACTTAGCCACTGCTGAGAGCGATGCCAATACTTCCATCAATGTAGGAATTATGGAGGACCTCCATTTATAAAGCAAGGCTCTCTTGGTTTGTATAGTTAAAAGAGCTAACCATTTGTATTCCAGGTAGGTAAGCTTAGGAAGGTCAGTGGTAATACCTAAGAGATAAAAAAGAGGGCAGAGAGGGACTTGGAGTTTTAGTTCTTTAGAAGCCATATCTCATACTGAGTGCCATAAAGGCTGAATTAAGGGGCAGGACCACAGTACATGCATCAAGTCTCCTGATATGGCCTGACATCTCCAGCATTTGTCAGAATCCAGGAGCTTAGCTTTGTAAAGAGTCACAGGGGTTTTGTACCACGAGTGGGATATTTTATTTTGTATTAAACAAGATCTGGCATCTCCCAACCATTTGTGTGTATCCCTCCAAGTCCGGTCCCAGGCATCAGAGGTGATTGTAAGGTGCAACATCTTTTCCCACTTCCTTTTAGCATCTTCAGACTGAGAGGGCAGAGATTCCCTAATGTTGGCATAGATACATCCTGCTAGGCCTTTCAGGTTTTTAATCCATGATTGTAAAACAGAAAGATTGTCTTGTGTATGTGAGGGGGAATTCAGGATAGGTCTTAAGGCTTCTCTAATTTGTAAGTACCTCCAGAATTCAGTCTGGGGATATCCCATTTCTGCTGAAAGTAGTGAAATTAATGTATTGTATTATACCTAGGATCCACAACATCTCCAATAGTGGAGATCCCCTTCTTAGCCTGATTTTTCCCACCAGATCCAATAACCCCCAATAACAATGGTGGGATTCTGCCAAAGGGGGAGGTGCAAAGTCAGAACAGGGTCCATCTTCAACCTCCAATGAACAGCATGCCAGTTGGCTCTTGAAGCCCCTATTGTAGGAGAGGTGAGGGAGGATTTTAAACTGCTGGGAGGTCTGGCTTTGCTATTGAGGCATGCGAGTAAATGAGAGGAGGAAAGAAAAATTCCCGAGCTATCTAACTCAATTTAGAGCCACTGTGGGGAAGTGGGTAGATGAGAGGTCAGCTATTTGGTTGTCTGAGCCAAAAGAAAGGCCTAACGGTAGCCCTCTAGCCAAGGGAGGTTCCAACCTCCATGCTTCCAGTGGGTCCGGAGTTTGGTTTGGCTGTATCTTGGTTTGGTGCCTTCCCATAGAAAGTGTCCAATTACTTTATCAAGTCCCAGTTTTTTGGGAGGTGGATAGGGATGTGCATCAATAAATAAAGAGTTTTGGAGCTGTGACCATATTAATTGCAGCAACTTTACCTGCTAAAGTCAGTTTGAGAAGCTTCCATCTATCAAACTCTGTTTTTGATGGAGGAAAGCAAAGGGAGAATATTAATTTGCCAAATTGTATCCAATGAAGGAGACAATATTATCCCCAGATAGGTTATCCCATCCAGGGCCCAAAGGAGGTCTGATCTTTCAGCCAACTGTTGGGTACAGAGTTTGTTTAAGGGCATTAACTCAGTCTTGTTCTGATTTAATTTGAGACCTGAATATGCATGAAAGGATTCCAGGAGAGTCAATAAAGGAGGGATAGATAGATGGGCATCTGCTAACAGGAGAAGGAGGTCGTCCGCATACATAAGGCTTTTATATGGTGTATTACCTACCGTAAGACCAATTATTTCAGGATGGTTCTGAATTGCACAGGCCAGGGGTTCGACAACTAGGACAAATAGGAGGGGGGGGAGACAGCATAGCCTTGTCTTGTCCCACATTCTAATAAAAAGGGTGGGGACAGCACCAAGTTTGTGTTCAGTCTAGCTGTGGCTAAATTATAAATAGCTTGTACTCTTGATAGAAAAATATCACCCATTCAAGATGTGCAAGGACTAGATATAAGTAGTCCCACTCTACGGAGTCGAAGGCCTTTTCAAAGTCCACAGCAAGCACAGCGGCTGGAGAGGAAAGAGATCTAGCTGACTGTATAAGGTTTAGAAGGGTTCTCAGATGATCAGAACTATGCCTACTAGGAATGAAACCTGCTTGCAAGGGATGTATAAGACGAGGGAGCAGGGGGGGAGAACCTAGCTGCTAGAAGCTTGGCGTATAGCTTACTATCGAGGTTAATGAGAAAAATTGGGTGGTAATGTCCTGTATTAGTGAGATCCTTACCTTTTTGGGGGATAAGAACAATGGTATCCTCTCTTATTGAAGGAGGGAGAGCACCTTGAAGTTCTATCTCTTGAAATACCTCGGTCAGTAGGGGAGAGATAATAGGGGCCATTGCTTGGTAGAAGTCAGCCGTTTAGCCATCTGCTCCAGGAGACTTGCCCAACTTCATAGTTTGAATAGCTGAACACACTTCCATCTGGAAGATAGGGAGTTCCAGAAGTTGTGACTCCTGCACCGTAAGACAGGGTAATGGAAGACAGCCTAGGAAGAGACATGTATCCAAATTCATACACCTATGCGAAGAGGTGTAAAGAGATCTAAAAAAGGATGACATAATGGAGTTAATGGTTTCTGGGGTGTTACTCATTCTCATTACTCCCTGCTTGTCTTTTAGGCTGTATATGAACCTACTGGCCTGTTGCTGATGGAGTTGCTAAGCGAGGACTTTGCCTCCCTTGTCTCCTCCTCCCTCCCTCCCTCCCAAAAGTGTCGAAGATGAAGGATGGCTACTTTGACTTTCCTGTTAAGCAGCTGGTTAATTTCAAAATGGAGTCCCACAACAATCTTACCTAAGCTGGAATGAGTGAGAGAGGGCCTTCAGCTTGGTTTCAGCTATTGCCAACTCCTGCTCAAGCTGATGTAGCTGGTGTTCTCATTCTTTATGCTTGGCTGCTGTGAACCCTATAATGTTCCATCACATTGTAGCCTTAAAGGCCTCCCACGTATTACCTGGTGAGGTATCTGTAACAGGGTTCTCATCAATAAATAGAGAGGCCTTAGTTCGAGCCCAGGGAATAAAGTCTGGATCTCACATAAGGAGAGGGTCTAGTTTCCAATTTCGAGTTGGAGGGGTTACTGGCTCCCATAGAACCAGAAGTTGGACCGAAGCATGGTCCGAAATAATACAAGGAAGAGTTTTCACATCCAGAGTTTTAGCTGTCAGTAAAAGAGAGCCTAGCCAGAAGTCTAACCTGCTATATGAGTTTTCTGGGGATGAGTGAAAGGTGTAATCCCTCTTTCTGGGGTTAAAAAGCCTCAAAATGTCTGTAAGACCCTGATCCTGAATCATTTGATTCAGTGCCTTCCCACTTCTGAGATGAGATTCATTACTACCATCATTTCTGTCTATTGATGGAATTAATGTCAGATTAAAATCACTTCCCAGAAGAAGAGGGCTATCTGGGGGGTGAAATTCCAAAACCACCTCTGCAAGAGCATAGAAAAAACTCTGGGTGTCTTCATTGGGGGCGTATACATTACAGAGAGAGACCGGTCCAGAAGGGGTCTCATAATTCACCAACACCCATCTATCCTCCAAGTCCAAAGTCATTTTAGTCAGGGTCCATGGGACAGAATTTTGCAGGAGGATGATTACCCCACGCTTCCTGGAGGGGACATTAGAATGGACCTGTTGCCCTACCCAGTCCTCTAGCATGTATTTATAATCTTCCCCTGTTAATTTAGTCTCTTGTAGGAATGCTATTTTAGAGTGAATGCGTTTCAGGTATGCCAGTACCTTTTTGCGTTTCATTGGAGAGTTTAACCCTCGCATGTTCCAAGTGTGGAATGCAATTTCTGACATCTTGCCGTACTTATAAGGTAAACGACTGGAGAAAACTGCCACTGAACAAAATTACCGCAGCGAGATTTCCCCTTCTGTTCCATTGGATTTGTATTGATGGCCATCAGCCACTGAAACTGGCTTAACTGAAAGTTATGAACCCTAATATGTGGGAACACACAGACCTATATATCCTTGTGTTAAATCAAAATCAATATACAAATCGGACTACTGTCCTGTAATTCTAATCCAACATTGCTGTTCAATGTAACCTTTAAAATTAGATAAGAGTTTGAAAATTGAAAAAGGACTTAACCAGTTGGAGTACCAACAAATGGTATGTCCAAACCCCTCTGTGGGGTGTAGATAGAGGGTAGAAGGTCAAATATCAGGTGGGCAATACAAGGTTGATATGTAGTATTACACTGATTCTCCAAGTAACAGCACAACACTTTAATTCAACAATAACAAACTGCACCCCTGCCTAAAGCAAAAAGAGGTTTTAATAGCCTTCGATCCCTCTGAATAAACCCAGGGAGCCCTGTAAGTCTAGGATGTAAACCTGAGACCTGCTTAACTTACGCGACACAACATAGAACATCCATTGAACCTGGGGGGTAGTGAACACTATCAACCTCATCTTAAGGAGCTCTCTGAAAAAGAAACTCTTTGGCTGAAAAGGGAGAGATTCCATTATTCTACCAAAATCAGTAATACTATCAGAAATAGCCCAATATATGTTTTAAATTCCCAAAAGTGCTCGTTGGGGGGGATGAAGGACCGTTTCCAGTCTGCCTAGCAAAAGGATAAGAACATGAACCCAGGGACTCAAAGCCCTCAATTATTAGCAAATTACCCCGCTACCCTCCAAGCATCCAAAATTTGCCACAGGCCAGAGCCTATTTAACTTATCTGAAACTCGGCATCAGACCAATTTGGAGTTTCATCCTGCGGAGGCATCAGCTGTTCCGATTCAGTAGCCGTGAGGCTGCGGCCTGTAGGGGAACCCAAAGCCACGGTGTGCCAGTCTGCTCCCTGCACAGACAGGGCATTTTTGGACATTGAGGCCCATGAACTGTTGTCCTCAGGCAATAATCTAGATGCGAGGCCAGGCGCAACCTCCATTTCCTCTCAACAGTCAGTATCAGGGCAGTCCTGAAGGCGAGAGAATCTATTTTTAGCAAAATATGGACTTGTGTATTGTATTTCATCAGAGGCCTTGTCTCAGTCTTGGGAATGGTCTCGATTAGCGTGAAGTGATTTAGGAGGTCTCTTCTGGATCTTTGAACTGCGAGGGTCCCGTTCAGGCATCCCAGCTACTTGGGGGGCGGGGAACTTGTAGATCAGGTTGATCTTCTTAGCGCACTTCAGGGTTAGGCTGTTTTGTAGGCCGGTTATCTGATGGCCATGTTCTTTCAATAAAAGCCATAGTGGCCTCCGTGGAGTCAAACTGCTAAAAAGTACCATTAAAGGATAATTTTAGAGAAGCAGGGTAGCGCAGGGAAAACGGGATCCTTAGCTTGTGTAGTTTCCGACGAGCCTCCGTAAAGGTTTTTCTTCTGTTCACTAGCTCTATAGAGTAGTCTTGAAAAATCATAATCTGATGTTGACCCCACCATAGCTGACCCAGTTCCCTAGCACTGGCATGGATAGCTTCTTTTTCTGCGAAATTGAGGATCCATGCAATCATAGGCCTTGGTCTGCCCCCCTGTGTCGGTCTGGGTTGTAGAGAGCAGTAAGCACGCTCAATTGTTATTTTGGTAGATGGTGGCAATTTTAGGATTCCTGGCAGAACTTGTTGTAGGAAGGGGAGAGCTTTCCCTCCTTCAGCACCCTCAGGGAATCCGAGAAGCCGTATATTATTATGGCAGCTTCTATTTTCAAGATCGTCGATTTTTCTTGCATTTGCCTGATCTGTGCCACTTGATTTTGAATTGTAGTACAGTGCCCCTGTAAAACATCTTCTTGACTGGTCACTTTCTGCTCTGTTCTCTCAATTCTGTCATCTAATATCTGGATCGAATTTCTGAAGTGTTCGCTGCCAATGTTAACGCATCAATACTTACGATAATTGACGAAAGAATTTCCCTAATGGAGGGTTCTTCCTCGCCTTTAACTGCCTGCTCCATGCTGCCTAAAACGCCCAGTCGGCCCAACTCTCCGAACTGAATAACTTTGCAATCCTGCTGTGAATTTCTCCCAAATTTTAATTTTGTATAGAGGGAGACTTCCAATTGTAGTTGATAGAAAAAGGGCTCAATGGGGATCCAGCCAAAAGCGAAAAAGACGGGTACTTAGCTCTAGGTTTACAGCACTTGGAAATTACTCCTCCATCTTGAACGGTGGCTAGCCACGCCCCCATCAAATGCACTTTTAAGGTACAAAAGTGCCCATCCAAAAATAAAAGACTCAATCTCCATTAGCCAGATGCTGCGCATTTGCAGAAATTGAACTGACAGAACAGATTCTGATTCACAAGCATCTGAGATAAAAAATAGGTTGTTACAGAGGGAGCACAACCAGAAACTGGTGCACAAAGCTTATGATGATGTGAAAAAGAAAAATCAAAAAGATCTAGAGGAAAGGGAAAGAGACACAATAAAGAAAGAAGGGGACTGTGGTCCAGTCATTTTTTCCACAGAATTTAATACTATGACATGCTTGATTGGTAACATAATATAGAAGAATTGGTTCATATTACTGGGAGACAGTGTGGTGGGTGGAGCAGTTGGAGCAACCCCTAGGGTCACCTTCAGGAAAGCACCGAGCATTTGGGACAAATTGACACATAGCCAGTTTAGATGCTAAAAAGAAATCACACAATCCACATGGTTACTCACAAGACCATGAGGATTGAAGCAGTTAAATGTGGTAACAGAGGGGGCGATAAACAGAATCTCCTGCTTCAGAAAGAAGTGTATTGGGCCTATAGACTGAATATGATTAGACCTAATGGACTAAATGCACAGCTAGATCTAAAACCATATCTAAGATATCATTACATGTTCCAATAAAATACTGATGATAGGCTCCCCCCACTCTCCTTGACAACTGGCTGTTTAACAGCTGTATGCAGCTGTAACATTCATGATATATATTATAGAAAAGAATAAGCTTGCAACTTCCTTTTGCCAAGGTGCCCCCCCCCCACCGTGGGTGGCTATTCCAGCTTAGCGACACTTAAGAAATCTATATGCTGACATACCAACATAAAAATAGTGACATTAGAAAGCACCTTATTAAAGGAGTGCTCCAGTGCAATACTTATTTAGAAATAAAAAATAGATTTGCCAGCATTATACACTATAGGTACAGTACTTTTGAAACAAAGGAGTAATTGCTTTCTTTCTTGCTCTTGCATTGCAGTATCTAATGAGTGCAACAGCCTCTAATGATTAGAAACTGCAACATCTGTGTCTGACTGTATATACTGGTGGATCCCCAGGAAGAGTCCTGTGGAGCAATGGGTTATCACAAGTATCATGTTATAATTTTGTGTATAACATACAGTACATGCTATAATGGTTTAGAATTAATAAAAATTGATTAAAATGGCAAAATAGACTGTTTCAGTAATCTAATAATAGAATTTTCATAAAGAATGCTGTATTGTAATAAGGCTTATAAAATATTTAAATAGACACAGCCTAAGACTATTCCTTTTTTCTATAAGCTAGTTTTATTTGAGTTTGTCTGGAATTAAATGTTTACTCACATGTTTTTTTGAAAGTTTTTTTAGGAATTTTGTATAAAATAACACGTATGACTATGATGTAACCTATGATGTCATCATGTGGGGATTATAAAATGGCCAAATTGTCTCCAATGAACCCACCCCCTGATGAAGCCTTATTTTGGAGGTGAAGCGCTGAGGTACAGGGTTTGTGTTCATCGGCGTCAGATGTAAATGTTATTTACTTAATAAAAGTTGCATGTACTGTTAAAATTGGTTTGACTGTGATTCTCCTGATGTAGAATGGATTCCATTTGGGACTGTTTGAAAAATGGCAGCTGTCACATTCATGAGATGGTGTAAAAAATGGCTATGTTGAACATTTTAGGTCAAAATATTAAAAATTACCAAAGTTACAAGTCAGCATAGTAAAATTTCAATATATGTGCATAACATGCTATTTTTACATTTTTTTTTTTGCTTCGTATTTCTGCCCATCTCTGACCCTGGTCAGCCCTCATCCCACAGCTGTCCATCACCTCCGTTCCTTCAGGCCCTCACCCCTGTAACTCCCATGGCTTACCCCCCATGGTGGGGCAGTGGGACCACCACCCACTAACAGGATCCAGTTTCAGGGCATTACTTCCAGAGATGGAGCACAATGGGAATGGCCATCAAGCCACAATGACCAGCCACCAGGGTCTTTTCTCATTTTCTTCCTGCTGCAGGAGCCAGGCAAGCAATGACACCTGAGGCAGCCTTGCGCATGCACCTGCCATGACCACGCCAAGCATCTGTCATGCTCCTGCCCTACTTGACTTGCTGCAGCATAGTGCCAAGCCCAGCCTCCACTAGGGATCAGATGTTTGCTGAACGCAGGTTACCCCCCTCCCCAGAGATGGAGAGCTGTCTATCGGATGCTCGATGCATCTCCGATCCCCGGTGGCCTGTGCTTGTTCCCAAATGTGGGTCACCAGCATGGTGCAAGGCATGCCATCCTGCACCTCAGGCCTCAGCACCACCAGGCCGGCAGTTTTGCAAATGTTAACCCCACATTTTGAACATATCCTTCTTATGAGCCCACCTCATGAACAAGGGCAGTGAAAATGTTTAAATCCTGCCCAAAAGGTGATTTGACCAAGAAACCACAAATCATCTTTTAGGCCAGATATGTGTAAGTCCACTATCCTTGTTCATGAGGTGGGGTCCCAAAAAGGCCATGTTGAAAATTAGGGCTTGAAATATGTAAAAATGGCAACATTATGCATCAGAATTGAAAACCCCATTGAAATACATTGAACTGCACTTACCTTCATTCCTCATATTGCAATTGGCGGTTCCTGCAGCAAGACATGTCTTCGATCAGAGATTGTATCTTCATGCCGTGATCTGTTCACGTGCATGTGTGTGGGGCTATACTGGGACTGTGGGGTGGTGGGTGCTGAGTGGGAGGTGGGGGTAGGGAGGTCAGATTGGTGAAGGACCATTTTCTTTTTTTTCAGGTTTACAGAAAAAAAAAACATTCAGAGAAGGTTTTCTTTATTTCAGATAGGGATGGTGACTGGAGGGTTGGGCGTGCCACCAGACACCAGGGAAAGACAGAACAATAATTAGGATGGTGATCGGAGGGTGAGGGTGTTACTAGACACCAGGGAAAGACAAAAAAATAATGGGGCAATGATCAGAGGGTGGGGGATGCCACTAGACAATAGGGAAAGTTAAATTAATTACAAGGATGGTGATTGAAGGATGGGGGTGCCACTAAACACAACGGAAAGACAAAAAATAACAGCAGTGGTGATCAGAGGGCGGGGGTGTCACTAGACACCAAGGAAAGACACAAAAATAATGGGGACAGCAACTGGAGAGTGGGAGGCCACTAGACACTAGGGAAAGTTAAATGAATTAAAAGGATGTGATCAGAGGTTGGTGGATGACACTAGAGAATGCTAAATTAATTATGGGGACTGTGATCAGAAGGCTTGGGTACCACTAGACACCAGGGAAAGATAAATTAATTATGGGGATTGTGATTGAAGAGTGGGGGGCACCACTAGACACCAGGTAAATGGCAGCTCACTGCTCTCACTGCAGTCCACAGCATGAGTTCCAGCTGCAGCTGCAGAAGTCAAGAAAGTCTCGCTGTTCTCATACAGAGAACTTGGGTGAATGGCTCCTCTTGCTGAGCTGGGCACTCTGGATTTTGGGTGCACAGGTAAGATTCTTCTGGCAACTTTAAAAACAAACAAACTCAAGAATCTAGCTAAACTGTCCTATTTAGCTAGGTTCATGTGTTTGTATTTTTTAAAAATACATAATTCGACTGTACTTTTACTGCTTGTAAGTTTAAACAGTAAAACAAAAATGGCAGCCAACTTGAATGTTTTTCCCCCACGGTAAGCAAATCGTGCAAATAACCACTTGCGATGTTTCATTTTACCTTTCACTCTCAGTATTTCTCTGCACACTAACAGTAAATCATGACCTGTTCACATTTGCAAACTTTTTTTTAATCAATCAAACTTGAACTTTATCCCCAAAATTGTTATAATTCAAAACAGTATACTGTTTTTTTACCAAACCATGCAAAGGCACACCTTTGGCACAGGCCCCATCATCTCTGAAAATTTCATCAAGAAATTCCATATCATCTAGGCTATAGGTGAGAGCACAAAATACATCAAGGTACTTGATTAGTTTATCCTTGCTTTTAAAACCTTTAAAAACATTATCAGCAGACACGCTCCTCTTACTAGATGCAGATCTAGGGATATTAAGGCACCCTGGCTCTCTACTGAAATTAGGACCTTCATGAAGAGTCATGATGCAGCCTGGAAGACCTATAAACACAGTCTCCTTTATTCTGATTGGCTATATTATTGACAGCTGAGAAATAAATGTAAAAGTAGGATACAGGGTGCTAAACATACCTATCTCTGCTCACTACAGACTGAGAATCTCAGCAAGCCCAAAGAATTCTGAAAACATATCAATTCTTTGATCAAAGGTAAATTGACCCAATGTCCAAGCTCCATATTGTCCAGCGGCCACTTCCTTCAAGATCCCCGTCCATTGCAGAAGGAATTAATCAGTTCCTCACTGACCTTGATAGGTACACAGCTCACCTGCTACCAGTCTCAGATTTCTCTATCCCTAGTCAGCATTACGCCACTCTTGGCTCCTGACCCTCTTTCCACCCAAAAATAGCCACTAGAAGAGAAGTCCTCAGGCTGTTATCAAATCTCAAGTCAGAACGCTCCCCTGGCCATGACACATTAGAACCAAGGTTTCTCAAATTAGGAGCAGCAACACTCGCCGCACCTGTCTGTGATCTTCCTAATTGATTCATCCTCTCTGGTGAAGTGCTAAGTATTTGGAAAGTGGCTGTGATGGTCCCCCTCCATAAGGGGGGGGGGACCCACACTGTGGAAAATTATAGGCCTATTTCAATTCTCTGCCCACTGGCTAAGATCCTGGGGTGGATCATGCACATTCAGCTACAATCCTACCTAGACTTACATCATCTTCTCATAGACTGCAGCATGGCTTCAGGAAGGGCCATACTACTACCACAGCCCTTGTTAACGTCTTGACTGACATTCTTTATGCAAGTGTTGCTGGTCTTCTAACCAGTGGAGTATTTGTTGACTTGACAAAGGCCTTTGATCTAGTCAACCACCACCTTCTCCTTGGTAAATTGCATCAATTAGGTCTAAATCACTTAGCACTAACATGGTTCCATGACTACCTCACTGGAAGATCGCAAAGGGTAAAATGGTCTGGTTCACTCTCCTCTTCAAGGCCTATCTCACATGGAGTACCCCAAGGTTCTACTCTTGGCCTGATACTATTCTAGCTTTTTATCAACAAGCTCCCCAACTTCTGTGGTGGTGCATCTGTGCAATTGTATGCTGATGATGCAATCTTATACCGCTCATCTAACAATATAGACTGATTAACCAAAGCCTTAACTCTGATTTCATTGTGCTTGAGACCTGGTTCTCTGACAATCACCTAATTCTAAATACGAAAAAAACAAAAGCTATGCTTTTTCATAACCCATCCCCCAAACCTACCAAACAGCTCCAGATCAGTACACAGTCAGGAGACCCCATAGAGGTGGTTAGTACTTTTAAATACATTGGGGTTTACTTAGATGCCTCCTTCTCAATGGAGCATCATGCAATTCAGCTTACCAAAATGGTAGCTTGGGTTATTATACTGCCTCTGCACTCTTTTATCCAACTCCGCCTGTAAAAAGATTGCATCAACATCCCTTCTCCCTATTTAGTTCTATGGTGCCCCTCTACTACTATCTGCCCAATCGTCTTCCCTTGCACAGGTGCGTCAACTCTATCATAGGATTGGATATTTTGCCCTTGTAGCAGACTTCAGAAAACACCACTGTGAGGCTCTGTATTCTCTTAAATGGCTTACCTATGACTCAAGTTTACAGTTTCACACCTTATGCCTTGTATTCAAACTTACCAAGCTCTTTAATCCCCCTTGCCTTAGGGGAATCATTTACAAAAAAGCACCCACATGCACACTTAGATCTACTTCCTTACCCTTATTAGCAATCCAGAAGACGCAATGCCTATCAGGTAAGCGCTCATTCTCCTTTTCAGCTCCCTCTGCTTGGAATTCCCTCCCCCCCAACTTACTCTCCTGTCCCACCCTATCTTCCTTCAAAAAAGAGCTTACCTCTTTCCTACTAACCCCCTCCTTTGCAATTGCTTTCAATAACCCTTACAGCATCGTTAATGCCTAGTCTATGTTACTTTGATAGATGTATCTTGTAATCTACCTGCTCTCGTGTTCCTGCTATGTATATATTGTATAATATTAGTTATTCTGTTTATTTATATATGCTTAATGTCTGATCCGTTGTAAGTTACTTACCTGGCTTTCCACTGTAATAATTTTTGCAGCATTGTTAAATCTTTCTGTATCCTGTATATTATTATTGTAATAATCTATTGTACTGTGTTCATCATTGTTACCTGGGTCGTCACTGAAAAAGGGACTGCATAGTCTCTGTGGACTTACCTGGTTACCAAAATTCTAATAAATAAATACCCAATGTTTATTATAAGGTAGATTTTTTTCACTTCTTTGATATTTGTTTCTCGAAAAACATACAAGATGCCATTAGGAAACTGTTCCTGTCTTGAGACTCTGAAAGCCTGACTGTGCATGCCAAATTTTGTGCTAGTTTGTCAAAGGACAGCAAAGGTTATTAAGGTGCAAAAATTGGGTTTAACATTGGACTGCCAATGCAACCGTAACTATTGAGGAGCAGTACCATAATTTTGCAAAAACAAAATGTTAATGTACCTATTAAGGTTGTAACACAAAACATAAAAAGTAGGGGAAAAAAAACATTAGAATAAAAAGTCCCAGGAGCCTTGGTGAATCTGTTGTGTGCTGTTATTTCAGATTCGAATGATCATGTGATGCAGCATTGACATTACCCTATCTAGGGTAACTAGGGGAATTAAAAAAAAAATTATTTATAGAATTTATGATACATAGTATATACCATACAGCATAATAAAAAATGAAAAAGGATACGCAGACCCAAACAGACATACAGTAGAACATTGCTATTAACTACAGTCCCACTACTCTATAAGATGCCTAGATCTGAAATTTTAATACAGAAGTAGAGTTCAGTAGGATAATAATGTAGATAATTGTGCAATCGCCTTCATATAGGTTCACTCAATACCATCATTTCCCACCCCTCGCTGAAGATAACAAAAAACACAAGGGGGGATGATATACCCATGGAACAGGCCCATTATAAAGTTCAGGTGCCCTAGGCTCAATGAAGTTATATTGCACCCCACCGCTGTGTCCACAAAATTGGCTAGGTGGGGGGACAGAGAAATACCATAGACAGAGATGCATTGACGTTTAACTTCAATCATGAAGTTCTGTCAGTCACTGACTGACTTCTTGAAGCACTTCACAAAGTTGGCCATTCTGTGGCAACTTTGAGTTTGAAATACTTCACACGTAACTTCACCTTAGATGTTGCTTTATGGAAAATTCAGGCAAAGTTTCCTCAGAAAGAGGCTGTAGGCCACATGCAACAGTTTCTGCAAGTTACATGATATAGCTTTATGTACACAATGTACTTCAGTTTCACATTGCAGTGCATGTGAGTGAGTGAAAGCATGCAGATCTGCTGCTGTTTCAACATTGATAACAGCTACAACCTTTACCAGCTTTTTTTGGTATTTTCTACATCTTTTTGCTTAGTAATTTGTTAGGAAGGTTTTTCTGTGGTTTAGGTCTTATTTTCTTTATATTTCTGTACTTTTTTCAACAGACTTTTATCAATATTTTCTTTTTACTTCTGTGTTCGGATACTGGTTCTGTGAATTTCTTGTTTGGTTTTTATTTATAATTATTTTTTACTTTTCATATCCTTTATTCTAAATAAAAATGACTGGAGATGTATACAAAAGTGAGAGGAGTGGGAGTTAGAGTGAGGAGAGGGAGGAGAGAGGGACGGTGATGTGGTTGGTAGATGGGAAATCGGTCTTGGGGGATGCAGCCAGGGAGAACACTTGAGACCCCAACAGCAGATCCTCCTCCTTCAAGATCTTGGTTGAGAGATGAAGTGACACAACTCTACATTGAGATGGGGACCTCAGATGCAGAGTTGTGTCAATTGAGGCCACACTCCAGATGCTGCTGTCAAACCTGCAGACACTGCTTGAATGAAAGGCAGAACTCTATGGTGGGAGTGCACTCTCTGTCCCACCCAGGACATAGTAATAAATAAACACCATGGGCCAGTTATTCAAAAGTAAATGCAATGTTTGCACTGTTCCGTTGTTTGTGCTTGCATCAGGTGCTTAGTCTGCTATATTCAGAGGCATAGCACTGACACAAACCCTCTGAATATAGGGTGGATTGTCCACTGCACACATGACAGGAAAGTGCACAGCACACTACAGCAGTGCAGCTCTGAATATAACAGTAATGACAGTGTGGACCACAAAGGGGGCAAGCAGTGGTGCAGCCTTGACCAGAGCACTGGGTATGGAGCTGCACACCTGGGGTGGCAGAGGGTGAGTGAGGAGGGCATCAGTGACAGACATACAAACCTGCTGCTTCAGTATCAGAAATACACTTTAAAGAAAAAATCAGCAACAGTTCATAAAACCATAACAAAAAAATTAACTTGAAAGAGAATGGATGTGAGGATAAGCAACAGGGAAAGACTGTCCAGAAAGGGGTGGGGGGCCAATGGGATCAATGGGGACACCTGCACTGCAGATACAATTATGGGACCAGTGGTGGTGGTGCCTGTTACTGCTTTTGGGCCACCACAAACTCTTGAATGGCTTCTTCTGTGGATGCCACCCAGCAGGGAAGCAGTCGCTGCAGCCAAAAAAGCAGTCTCAGGAAGGTGTTCATCCCTTCCTGGTTTTGGTTGACCATGATGGCTGACACTCATGCGGATACCTATGGAAAGAAAGACAATGAACTAAGTCAGCTGTGCACACAGGATGGGACATGCAGGTATTGCCTACTGTACACATCCAAGGTATAACAAG
The DNA here is from genome assembly GCA_016271365.2 of Neoceratodus forsteri. Taxonomy (NCBI): domain Eukaryota; kingdom Metazoa; phylum Chordata; order Ceratodontiformes; family Ceratodontidae; genus Neoceratodus; species Neoceratodus forsteri. The sequence goes on along the minus strand of CM028134.1, from coordinate 307,592,626 downwards.
ATGACACATGCACCACCATGCCACATAGGGATGACGGGTGTCTGAGATCCACAATAGGCCAGACATGGCATACCAGTGACAGCACCATTAACCCATACAGTGGAGGACTGCACATGCAATGGCTGTGCCATGAAGCACCACACCAGGCCCAGCTGTGGCATGGAAACACACCATCGACAGGCATGGCAGAGTTAAACCTGTGGCACATGCATCAGCAGCACAATGCCAGAGTCTGACAAGCAGTGTCATATCTCAAGTGGCAAGGATGTGCATCCACATGCACCGTGGCCACTGACCAGGCATTCAGCACACAGACCTATCCTGGATTGTAGGACACAGACATCTAGGTGCCTCCCTGAGTCGCAGCTGGGACAGGGCACAGGCACACATGTGTGGCACAGAATACAGCTGAACATGGCTGGGACCATCAGGCAGCACTGTGTGCAGAAAGCAAGGTACACATGACTGCAGTGATGGTGTACGTGGGAGGGCACAGGACACACTGTGCCCCAGTCACCACAACACTGGTGTATGATGCAGTGCTACCTGGAGGAAGCTGCCATCCCAGCAGATGCAGGTGCACCCTACATAGCGTGTGGCCTGAGCTGAACAGGGCCACAAGGCTACCCAGAAATGTTCAAGAACCAGAATTAGCTGGACTCCCAGAAAAAAGGCTCACATGAGTATCTCCACAATTGGCCATCTGATGAAGCCTTTCTGGTGAAATGCTTGGGAGTCTTATTCTGTTGGTGACTGGCAGTGCTCATTATTTGTTATTCAGATATTTGCAAATAAACATTCAAATTGTGGAGACACTTGTCTGAGACTTTTTTTGGAATGCAGCTAATTTTGGTTCTTGACTATGATAATTTAGGGGTTAGCCACCCCTTTGGCCGCATCCCCTGGTTTTCACTTGAGTGTGGTTGCATTCCTGCAGACTACCCTGAAATGTTCAGGTGGGTCCCCCACTGGTGGGTACCTGGCCACCCTCTATGCCCTGATGCTTACTACATGCATCATCCATACCCTACCCAAATGGGACTTATGGTCACTGTAGGTATCATTAAGGTTCAACCACAACACTATGGTAGAACACTTAAGTTGACCGCAGGTATTAGTGTGTCACCCTGGACATGCTCCCATTGATTGCCAAGGTGGGCTCCTGTATCCAGTGTCCAGGTGAGCCACCCTTACCCCAGTCAGATCCTGGGTATGTCCCCTAGTACTGGGCCTGTGCAAGTTATTGGTTGCTCATCCCCCATCATATTCGACTGTATGGCTGGCCTAGCCTGTGTACAATAGGGTCACCATATCTTTTTATTTTATTTATTTATTTTAGTTTTTGTTGACTGGGTAAGTGCATAGACAAATTCTGCCTATTTTCAGGCACAACCCAGGAGAGGGGGATACAGATGAATGCCAACTGACCTTGAACCAGATTAAGCTGTTGGTAGTATTTTTTGTGATTCTAGTCATCAATGTGTCATTTATTCACCACTGCAGCCACAGCCCAGTGCACTCCCACATGGTACTTTATGTGCACTGTCCACCAGCGGCCCCCTCTGTCCACCAACCCCAAGCCACAACTGTGGGGCCACCTTTGAGTCACGGAGGCATGCGTGCTGCAGGATATGCCACCAATGTTGGTAGACTACCACTGTGGCCGTCTGCTGCACACTGCTGGACACGGTGGTGTACCACAACTAAAGTGGCTAATGCCAACCACCTGGTGACAGCCAGGCATACGGTCACAGGCAAAAGGTAGCATTGGTCTGACCAACTGTGAGGGGGGCACACCCAGGGCTGAGTGCACTTTCACCCTCCCATGGCATCTGTCTGGTGGCACAGGGTGCTTGGGTGTAAATGGTGGTGGACATGCCATGGCATGGCAGACAGACACAGGGCAGCTTGCCAGCAGCATGTAGGAGTGCTGTGGTAGACTGCACAGACCATGACACACCCCAGTGGCACTGTTAGGCCATGACTGCATGTGCAGGGTGCATGTCCCCCACCACAACCCCTGAGGTGATGCCCCCACAGGCACACGTCCACCATGGTAGCCCACACTGAGACACCTGTCACTGGCCACAGACACATGCAGCTTAGTGTAGATGGATGGTGGACAGGTCTGCACACTGTTGGGCCAGGGATATAAGGTGTTCAAACCCCTGTGCCTAGGATCACCAACACCCATAAGCCACTGCAAACAGTTGTAGTGTATTGGTGTATACCCCCAAACTCTCCAACTGTGTCACGCTGTGCCTTGTACCCCAAAGGCTTGGCATGTCATCAGGGGCATCATGCAGTCAGAAATTTTGGTGGGGGACAAAATATCAACCTGTCTAGGGGAGTCCGGGGGCATGACCCCCCCCCCGGAAAACTTTGGAAAAAATGAAGTCAAATGGTGCATTTTGGTGACTTTTAGCAGTCCAGAAAGCTGTTCCACAACAAGCTAAGTGACATAATAGTGATACAGGTTATAGAAATTATCAATTGTTTTGTCCTTTGTTCATTCTACTTACAGTGTTACCTTTTGTATTATTTTTTTTTAAGAATTAGTCAGAACTTGTGCATTTTGCGAGTGTTTTATAATTTTTAAATCCTGGTTTGCCACTCAATTCTAATCCTTGTTTGTGAGGTATCAAAATCCATCTAGCACCAAGTTAACTGATAGGAATAAGACCCCATCTATGTTGAAAATAAGCAACTCAGTGTACCTAGAGAGCAAAGCCATCTCTGTTTTCTATTGTGGTAATGCTACACCCTCTGAAACCACAGAACATGTCCTGTCATATGACACTGCCGGACAATTAAGTATATATGAAATGCTTATTGCATATTGCACTGTTTCTGTGTGTGTGTGTGTGTGTGTGTGTGTGTGTGTGTGTGTGTCCCAGGACACAGCAGTGAACAATGCATCACCTCATTTTTGTATAGATGAATACAAATGTCATCCATGCTGTTTCATATGCAGCACATCAGACAGTAACCAATAAAGGATCTAATGTGTTTAATTGAAAGAACTCTTTACACATCTGTGGCTGACTGTAGAATAAAATACATCCAGAAGCAAATGGTTTGATACCACCTTTTATTGAACCAACACAGACATTACAAAAAGAACATGATGCCTAAGCTTTCAGACCATTTAGCTTTCAGACTCTTTTGGTCAGGGCTACCTCCAAAATGAGATGTTGTTCAAGAGAATGTCATGTTAAAATTAATAAATAAATAAGTGAATAAATTAATAAACCATTCATTGTCTCTAGTCTTCTTTGAACACTAACTTGTTTATTTTTCCCTAGTTCTTCTTCAGCCTGGTTTTACATTTCTTAGTGTCTCTTACTCCTTCCCTCCTTTCCACACTGTTAAGTGTTATGACAACTGCTGGACAGGGCACAATTATGCATTTATCTATTTGTAATATATGGATCATCAAAATAATACTATCGAAAATGGTGCAAAAAAATTTATTGTAATAGATAGCGAGTTTCCCCATAATAGCACACTTCACTCCCAATAATACTACACTTCAGTGCCAATAATATTATCGTTCCGACATTAGAACGATAGTATTATCTCAGAAATGCCACAGTGGCTGTGCAAGTCAGGCTCACACATAAACCCGGTTGTCATGATCCCAAGTCCCTTCCTTCATGTCCAAAGTCACGGCATGCATTCTAATTGGTCACTGTTCCTCAGTGGGCGGGCACACTAATTTTGAAAACTTGGTGGCTCGTTACTTTCGCTTATCGAGCCTAATGTGTCTGCTTCGTTTCTTCAGCTTTTTTTCTATCATTGGATTATCTGGTTGATCCTGCATTACCCGAAGGATTGTAAATTAAAAGATAGGCTTTGGCAAAATAGAAACAGACACCGAGAGAGTGGTGGTGAGGAGCGGGGATGTGGGCAATCGAGTCTGTCTCCAGTGTGACGGTCAGCAGAGCACAAGCATGTCTTCAGTTCGGCGACTTGCTTCCGAGCTCACAGAATGCAAACAAAATGCCACACAATTTCAAAATGCATACATATATTACAAAAAATAACAAATAGGAAAGTATCTATTTCACGGCAGTAAGCCCATCTCGAGGTTTTGGGGACTTTGGGAACCTCTTGAGCTTTGCTCTCGAAGTTCCAAGTCCCCAAACCCTCTCGATGGTCTTACTGCCTTGTAATATATACTTTTCTATGTATTATTCTACTTATAGTGTATAGCAGAGTATTTTTCTATATAGAAATCCATCCTTTTTAAAATGCTGTTGTATCACAGTTCAAAGGTCATGGAGTGTTATTGTACCCTTCTGTGGTAGAACAGCATTCTAGAAACTCTAAATACTGCACAGGTCAGTTTCATTGTGAAAGAGAAAAAACACAATGCACACTCTTCACATAATACTAGACACTATAAAAATACAGGATGAGCAACTTTATGCACAACCAGTGTGTTCTGTCACCACGGGATTCTGATTCCTCTCTCAAGCTTTGGTCTCACGGTTAGAACGAATCAGAACCCTCTGCGGCAGAACACACTGGTTGTGCTAGCTACCATCAGTATTCTCTATTTTTATTCTTTGATCACACACTATGACTGCTGCTTTTCAGTTATACCATGTCACTCTGTATAAACATAAACATACATAATCATATAGGCATTCAGCATAAGGCAACTGAGGTTAGCTCTGTGTCCAGGACAAGATGCTTCATGTAGGGCCTACATATCTGTTTTGCACTGATTTGATGCCTGTCCCCCAAGTTCACAAACACATTGACATTCAGTGGAAAGCAGCAAGATATCAGTTTGCTGCACTTCTTATCCTACTAAAAAGTAACAAACTGAACCCATTTGGTACAATATGTAATTAAGTCCTGAGTGAGAAGAACAACAGAAGATTAATAAGTACAAAGTAATAAAGTTGAAGTAGTTATAAGTTACTTAGGTGAGTCAGTGACCACTAGGACTTGTCACTGACTGACTTACTTCAACTTCACTTATTATAATTCCGATATCGTCATGGATTAACTGTGGTAACCAGGACCATTGGGCGGGTCATCAGGCAACAGAACAGAAGGCAGTGAGCAAGCAACACACATGCACAGCATCAGCACAGTGCCACTCACACAGAGCAAAAGCCATGACCCAGGCGTGTTGCCCATTCAACCTGGTCTGGGGAATTAGTTATGTCTTGAGGTCACGGTTAGACTCAGAGGAGAGCTCTGCTCAGAGGGGAACAAAAAATAAATAATTGCCAGTGCCAACTCTCTAAATTAAGAAAAAAAGTGTTAAAAAAATAATAAATCAGACCGGAGTAGGCTTAGACTGCTGTGATACAAGGAGATGGGGGACAGGTTGGCGTGGCATGGCATTGCCATTTGGCAATGCTCAGGGGTGCAATTTAAAGAACTTCTTCCTTGCCTTGTTTCCAAGTTCCTTCCCCTGTGGTACATAACAGTACTGACCTTTTTTCTACTATGAAACAGCCAGGACTCAAGAGGAACTTCAGTCTTTTCTGAGCTTTCAGAACACACACTGATGTCACCGACTGACCGCGCTATATTAGTGCTGCCAAGTCCGTTGATGATTCCTCTCAGTGGCCTCATGCCCATTTCCTCTTGACCTCAAACAATTGTGTCAGGTCAGAGAGTAGCACTGACTGACAATGACGACAACCAATTTACTGCGTGAGCAATTTCTTTGTGCCTTGGCTGTGATTGGCTGCTGACTGCTGTCAGCTACCACCAATTAACTGTGTTTTGTGACAGTCGCTCTGTTTTTACAGGGGCTCAGCTCAGCCCGGAAAGCCAGTCACCAGTCCAGCGGGAGCAAGTCATTTTTTTTATATTGCCGGCAGCTCTGAGTCAGTCGGTCTTCACTGATACACACACACACACCCTAATCGATTCAGATCGGACCCCCCAGCACCCACCAAAAAGTAATTGAAAAAGCACAATTTTTTTTTCAGCCCACAGGACATTAAAAAATAAATACTAAATACAGTTCTTTACTAGCCTTCACACAACAACATTTTTGGGGGGCACATGCCCCCTCAGGCCCTATGGGCATGACACCATTGCATGTCATGTACACTGGTAACATCTACCCACTGTGTCATGTCCCTGCAGGAAAGGACCCACCCTCAGCTTCAAACTCAGGGGAATTGCCATCCCCAATGCTGCTGTCAGCCATCATGCCACACAGATGGTGTTGTGTACGTAACCCTCTGGACAGCATGTGAAGCAATGCTGAAGCACACTCCATCAGTGTCAGATATAGCCATGATTAGAATGACAGAGAGGGCAAGGCCAACACCTATGACAGTGGTAGGGCTATGGCAGCATCAGCATCACTTTTACCAGCATCTATACATGTACAAATGTAACCCCAGGAGTTACACACAATGCAGTGTAGTCACCTAGGTGCCCCACCTGTGTAGCCCTAACATGGATCCCATCATGTCCCAGTGATTCATCATCTGCCTCCCTCTGGTGCTACTGCTGTGGCTAATGGCCCCTGTCTAGGGTGGGATGGCTGCTGAGATCCGTAGAGGAGAAAAAGGGAGGTGCGATCAGTATCCTGTAGTGGCACTCAGTGCACCATTCAGTACACACTACCTGGTATAACCACCAATACACCTGCACCATGCACCAACTGCCACACATGCTTGTTGCAGGTGGACATGCTGAGTAGGGCTTTAAGGTACCTGCAGCACCTGGAACCACACACAAGCGTGCCCTGTCATGTGACAGAAAGTATAGTACCTCCCTCTGTGTTAGGTGGGCCTACCACAGTGTACGCCATTCTGTATAGTGCTCACAACCTTCCAGCCACCCAGCCCCTGTGCCACAGACCATACATGCCGGCCCCAGATCGTGTCCAAGCATAATAACCATGGTATGCATGGTACACCAGGTAACATATGACAAGGGCAGGCATGGCATACTGACACAACAGCGGGGGGGGGGGCCTGAATACAGTAGGTATGGGCCAGCACAGTGTCCAGTACATGTCAGGACCCCAATGCAGTACCGTTGCACCCCATACTGTACTTGGCACATACATACATGTAACCACGTGGCATCGTATGGACAGTATGGATGACACTGATGGGAGCCACTGTCATGTCCTGCTCAGGATGGCTCCCAGGACAGCCACATGTACAACACATGTGACTTCCACCCTGGTAATATTTGGTAATGGGCAATAACATGTTAGGGTCACAGTAGCTGGTACACAGTCCCTGCCTTCCATGCAATGCCAATATACATGGGCCTGGCATGCCTGTGACACTGATATCATGTCTCTGTGGTGGCTCACTACCTGTGACCAAGGCAGATGCATGCCTCAGGCCTCCATGGTGGGTCCAGTAATGCACAGGGCACAAGGACATCCTGTGAGTCTGTAGGCCCAAACTGCTGCATATGGCCACAGTCCATGCAGTAGGGCATGTCCCATCATAAACAAAGAAACACCGAGGGAACTCTGGTGATGTACGCAGTGCCTCAGGAGGAGTCTAGCCCTATCACACACTAGTATTTCATAGGCATGTACACAGCCCAGTACACACACCATACATGCAACCATCTGTACTCACCTGGCCTGGGCATGGTGCCACAAGCCACCATAGCTGCCAGTTCTTTTTTTTTTTTGTTACCAGGAGAGAGACACTAAGCTGAAACTTGTTTACAGGTGCGACCTGGGAGCACAAGGAAGTTAAGTGACTTGCTCAGAGTCACACAGCATGCAAGTGAGGGCTGTGGGATTCAAACCCAGATCTCCAGGTTTGCAGCTCAGAGCCTTAAACCACTACACTATACTGCCTCCTTCAGAAAGATGATACTCCTCCCTTCTTTGTCTATCATTAAAACAATGCCTGCCCTTGTCACTGGTGTGGGTGGCTCCTGTCCAGTGTGTCAGGTGCTGCCCCACTGGTGCTCAGATCTCATTGTGGGACCTGTCTGCCCCTCATGCCTCCCCCAGCTGCTGGTCGTTCCTGGCCACAACCAGTTTGACTAGGTTGGCCAACTCCATGTTTGACCACCTGTGGTCATGCTGCAGGATAGTTCTGCATTGCCGGTATGCCATAGTTTTCACGCACTGTGTACTAAGCAGTCTGATGCCATGCTGCTTCCTGTTCTAGGCCTGTTTTGGTATTGTGCAGCACGTTGCTATGGTGGCACAGTGCTACAGCATGTTGCTCTGCACAACAGGCACATCCAAGTGTAGGGGCTTACCTGTGAGCACATGGCCAGCATGTGTTCAGGATGCACGTGTATGTGTTCCACATGTGCTTCGCAATGCTGTTGCACACTGGTGTGGTGTGCGTGGCTGAGCAGTATGATGATGTCTGAGACAGCACAGGACATCACGCCTGTACCACAACCCTAAGACACGCAACTACAGGCATGGCGCAGTGCCAGTATACAATGGGAGACCTGGTTAGTGTGCTAGGCAACACTATAATATTCAGTCAGGGTATGCAGATGACATCATTTTGCAGTCTGTTGGAAGAGAACCACATTTTCATCTCATTACAGGCAGGTCTGCATACATTAGCATGTCTGACTATGCCTGGCCCATATAAGGGAGCACATTGCACCACCTAGGCACCACAGCCATACTGCAGGCGAATAAAGGTATGTGTCCTGTGGAATGACCTAGAAAGGGTTGGGTGTGCAGTGGACTGTGTGTATGCACTGGCTTCAGCATGACCCCCAGATTTATATGGTATTTAATAGGCAGGGTTCCCAGATCTACATGGCTTTGTGTGCTATATAGGGCAATGGAGTCATGTAAAGGACACTAGTCCTCATAGCAGTGCAGTGGTTATATGGGACAGTAGAGCCTGTGTGCTTCCTTAGGCCGTGATGTATGCTATAGTAAAACACAGGACTGGTGCTATGGAGTCACAGGGAACATGCCACAGCGATCCAGGAGCACTGCCACTGTTTTTTTTGGGGGGGCTCCATAGTGTTCCTGAACCTTCCATGATGTAATATGGAGAACAGTGTAGTCAGTTTTCTTGTATACCCACTGTAACACCCTGGTCACATTGTCCATGTACATGTCCCCTTTCCCCTGTACTATATGGGGTGCCCTGTATAGCTGGGGGCCCTGCTACATAGGTACTGATTAGGTAGAGGATCCATCACAATCAGATTTCTAGGTGGTTCATGTACTGTGGAGGCAGTGGTAGTCAACAGTAGGTTTATGTGTGGCTGGATGGTGATGGTGGTGATTGGCCTCTCAGACATGTGCTGGGGATGTGCTTGTTTGGAGGTCCTGTGACTCCTGCCCAATGTAACCCCTGCCTGTATGCTGTGTGCAGTAGTACCATGGACATATGGTGATGGTGGCCGATGGTGCCCACTTCTAGTGGCTAAGGTGCTGCCATGTCTGGGAGGAGGCACCCCCCTCCTGTGGTCCATGGTGCACACTGCTGGCGGGGTCTCCCCCTTACAGACATGTGTGACCTAGGGGTCTGTGGGCTTCTACCCTTGTACACCCTTGCCTGTCTGTGCCTATCACATTGGTTGGGGTTGCGCATGGACAGACCACTTTCAGTTGGCCTATGGCTGTGAGAGAGCAGTTATTGCTGGGACTCCTACATGGTTGGGGATGGGGGGGGCTACACCACTGTCCCATTCAGCTATGTGATACTGTGTATACTTCCTAATCTCCTGTCTTATGCTCCTTTGTCCAGCAGGTACCATGGAGGATACTGACAGGCTTTGGGACCATCATTTCACTGTGGAGGGTTTACATGTGCTGGCAGAGGCCTACAACGCCAGGGAAGAGGACATGTGCCAGTGCAAGAACATGGATTCCCCAGTATGGTGGGCCTGAGATGAGATCACTGAGGAGGTCAATGCTGTTGGTGGCCAAAACAGGCCTACGGAAGCCGTGAAAAAGCACTTCAGGTACATGACAAGGTGCACAAAGGAGGTCATGACAATGGACCATAGGAAGCTGCATGCCACAGGCAGGGGTCTATGGGCTTTGGTGGTTGCACATACCCTGGATCCTGCAAAGGAGGGCCATAGCATCCATTCTATGGCATGTGGAGGTGAGAGGAATGTCAGGTGGTGGCTACAAAAGTGAAATGGGACTTGCCTAGCCATGTGAGTGACTGCCAGTGTGACATTCTGCAGGCCATGTGTGTATGTCAGGGTGTCTATAGGTATGCGTGTACACATTCACTAGTCTGGGGTAACACATTGTGTGTAGGCTGCACTACTGTTTCCCTGTCACCCAGTGTGTAGCCATCTGTGTGCAGGTTCACGGCCATGCCCACGTGCTGTTGCCCATGTGCTCTCCAGTTCTGGGGTGTGCGCTTCTTGGTGAGGGTGTGTGTGCTTGCTGCTGCTGTGTGGTGTGTGCACCGGTGCTGAGTATGCATTCTCTGGTGTTGGGGTGTCTGCTCGCTGGTGCTGGATGGGTGTCCACTGGTGGTGATGTGTGTGCTTACAGGTGCGGGGTGTATGTACACATGTGTGAAGGTGTAAAACACTGGTGCTGGGCCATGTGCACACTGGTGCTGGGTTGTGTGCCCTACAGTGATGGTGTGTGTGTGCTCACTAGTGTAGGGGTGTACCAGTACCTGTGAGGTATAGGTTATGCACTGCACACACAGTTAGGGTGAAATGGCAAGCATGTGGCCTCAGCCTGCACAATACTCCATCTGTTATGGTACCATATAACTTCCTTTCATCTCCCTACAGCACATGGGATTAGACAAAGAGAAGGATGCCTCAGGACCATCTGGGTGTGTGCCACCCCTGACAGTTACCCATCTGCACCAGCCAGCAGACAGCAGTGAGGAGGATTTGGAAGAGAATGATGACAAGACCTACTTTGAGAGCTTGGAACAGGCGGGGCTCACTGCAGACTGGGAGATGCTGTCCCCCACCAGCCCACGTGCCACTGGGGCACAGCTGCTGTCCCCACATAGCCCAGTGGTCACAGGGGTGGGCCAACCACTGTCCCTGACACAGCCACTGCTGTGCCACCCCAGGACCCCAACTGTGGTATGGCCATCACCCTACCAACCCCCCAGCCAATACCACAGGGCCAGCCACCATTGCCCCTCCCCATGATGCATCCAGCAGAATTACAACAGCCCTACCACCCCAAAGCCATCATACTGGGCTGGCCACAGTCAGACTGCAACTCCCATCGTGGGCCACCACACCCACTGCTGTGCAGCCCCAGCCCATACAACAGCTGTGGGTGCAGCTTGATCCTTTCCCAGTGGATAGCCCCCAGCAACAGCGGGATACAGACAAGAACTGGCAGCTGCTGTGGGTTGCCATGGATGCACAGCACGCTGCACAGCAGGAACTGACACACCTCTGCCAAATGATGCACCAGGAAATGCAGCGTGCCAAGCAGCAGGCAGAGGCATGGCATGCAGAGCATATGGCAGCCTTACCCAACCTGTCTGCTGCTGTTCTGGAGGTTGCAGCCTTGGTACTGGGTGTTTTGAGGGCCAGCTATAGCCCCGGCCTGTTCACTGGAGTATTGTCACCCCATAATGGACATCATGGTGTATCCCAATGCCACACAGTGCCAGGCCTACAATACACCCTGGACTCCCAGGCCACCAAGGACACTGTGCACACCAGGTTGCAGCTTGCTCCTCCTCAGGGGAAGTACCCCACAGGGACATGGTGGGGGGCAGATTACACCATCCCTATGTTCATCCCCCATACTGTGACTGTGGTCTGCTCTACCATACAGGGAACTACACAAACATACCATCCATACCCAGGGTGGTGGTAGGGGACATATGAAGGCTGCGCATGGCCTCCCCAACAAAAATGGTTCCCCACCCTCCCTGTTGTACCCCATGACACTGTCATATGCCCCTGTGATGTAGCCAAGAAGGCCCCAATCCTGGCATGGATGGCCTGTAATGGAGCCCTCACCCCACATGGGTGGCAGGTACCTCTATGTATATCCCTTTTGCCTCCCTACATGGCCAGTGTTTATGTGTACCCCATGTGCTACCCAATGCATGGTGGCCTGTTATGCCATACACCCCCTGCCCCCCCACCTGAATAGCATGTATCTCTGTTGAAACCCCTTTAGGACCCCCTGCTAACATGGACTTCTGTTTGTGTGTGCTTTATTTGCAATTCCCTTATTGCCTGGTAGCATTGCATTTGTGTAATACACCTCTTGTTACCCCCCTGCCTAGCATACTGCACAGTTTGTACTGTTGTTGATCCCTGATAATACTGTGCTTAACCATATTACAGTCTCCTGTGTGGCCTGTACTCATGTCCGATGATGTCTGTTATAATGCAGGCTTTGTATTCCTGTGCCAACCTGGCCATTTTGAAATCACACCTGTTGAGTTTCTTTGGTATCCCCTGGTCCTCTGGCTCTGAATCCAATGCATGGTGTTCCTCTGTGTCTGGCACCCATATCCCACAGTTGAGTGCCATTTTGTCTACTATACAACAGACAAGGAATATGGCACAGTCCTTCTGAGGGGTATACTCTAATGCACCACTGAAACGATCAAGTCACTGGAACCGCATCTTGAAGATTCCAAACACATGCTCAGTGATGTTTCATTGTTGTGTGTGGCAGTGTGTGCCTACAGTAATTCTACCTGTCTTCTGCAACAGATGCTGGGTGAAGGACAGGTGTGAGGAGCCAGGGACGCAGTGGATAGGCACTGTCCCCTATGTAGGTAAATGGCATAGGTTAGTGTCATGTAGAAACACAGAAACATAGACAATGACATCAGGAACAGATCACTAGTCCATCCAGTATGCCCATAAACCCTAACAAACCTTGGATCTATTGACCATGCAGAGTTCTAACCCATCATGTACCATATGGGGCAGCAAGGGGGGACCTGTGGGGTGTAATTACTGGTGAGGTGGCCAGTAGGGATGTCCTCATGTTCAAAACCTCTGACACAGGATGGAACTTTGCCCTTTGAAGACATCATTGGCACTTCTTGGGTACCATGCCAGGACAGTGATGATGCACCCTGTTGCATCACACACCACCTGTAACTGATGGAGTAATACCCCTTTCTATTGAGATAGGCCTTCACTCCATCACTGGTGGGTGCCAGGATGGCAACATGGATGCAGTCATAGGCACCTAGTACAGATGGTAGGAGCACAACTCAATGGAACTGCTGCATGGTTGCTGTTCACTCTGCTGGTGTCCTGGGGAATATTAAAAACTCACCAGCACGGTCCTGCAGACCATCTAGGAACTGGACCAACAGACACAAGCTGGCTGACTATGAGATACTGTTGGTGTCCCCCACCGGTGTCTGCAATATTCCTGTGGCCAGGAAACGCATTCCAGCCATCACTTTCAGCTCTACAGACAAAGCATGGCTGTGCTGGGTGTCTGTCTGGAGCTGGTCATTCAGCAGATCACACAGCTGCCTGAGCATGGGCCTATTGAGCCTTTAAACCAGCCCATGATTTGGTTGTCACTGAGGACTTAGTATGTGACTTGTGGATGGTTCTGCCTGTGTGCAGCATAGTGCCTCTGTGGCCTATATATGGGCCCAGGGTGGGCATCGTCCCTCTCCTCCTCCTGTACGACCTGCTGCAACATGTAGGCTATGAGTGCTCCCCTGAGCACTATCTTGCACTTGGCCTGCAGTGTTTCTGCCCACCTCTGGGGTATGCCCCAGTTTAAGTCGGCCTTTTTATAGGCAAAAATTGCACAGCACTAAGTGACCTTCACTATCCCTCTTGGGCAGTGCAAACACGCTGAATATCACGTTGTACCTGTATGCGTAGTCCCGCCCCAGCCTTTGCATGCTGCATATATTTTCTTTGTGCACAGGCATAACTGGATTTAGCACATGAAAAGTTCCCCTTTGAATATGGGAGTTCAGCACAAACCAAGTGCAATGCAGTTGCAGCAACTTTGTACCCCACACAAAGTTTTGAATATCTGACCCCACATATCTTGAATTCTCATTTCCCCTGTTTTTCTCATGTAATTCTTGTAATTAACTTTAGTGCCCAGAAATACACTATATGAAAATCTCATAATTTCCCATTTTTTCTTATGCCCCCAAAATTACTTGCTACATGCCACTGTGCATGCTGTATCAGTCAATTTCCCAACACAGCAACAGCACCTCTAACTTGTAATTCAGTTTAGTGCCCAGAAATGCTCTATATGAAAGTCTAATTTCCCATTCTTTCTCATGTTCCTGAAATTGCTTGCTGCATGCTACTGTGCTGCATCAGTCATTCTCCCACCACAGCAACAGTACCTTTAACTTGTAATTAACTTTAGTGTCCAGAAATACACTATATGAAATACTCATTTACCCTTTTTTCTCATGTCTCAGAAATTACTTGCTACATGCTGGCTGTGCAGTGTCTGTTAATCTCCCACCACAACAACAACATCTTTAGCTTGTATTCACTTTTGTGCCCAGAAATGCACTATGTAAAAATCTAATTTCCCATTTTTTCTCATGTCCCAAAAATTACTTGCTACATGCTGCTGTGCTGAGCTGTGCTAGTCAGTTTCCCGTAACAGCAACAGCACCTCTAAATTGTAGTTCACTTTAGTGCCCAGAAATGCACTACATTAAAATTTAATTTCCAATTTTTTCTCATGTCCCAGAAATTACTTTCTCTACCATTTGTGGAGAAATAGACTCGCTTACTACTTATATTCTTCAATTTTCACAATTTTGATTAACTAACTATTGGTCACAGTACTATTAAAGTTGTGTGCCAATGTTTGCAAGGAAAAATACCTACTGCCTCAGGGCAACAGTTACTGGCCAAATGGTTTTCAGAGTAAAGTGAACAGTTTTTTATAAACTCACCCTTCTTTATTTTTAAATGTTCCCAGCCTTGTTGGCATACCCAGAGAGATCTTTTTTATTTTTATTTTATTTTATTGTAAATCAGTTTACAACCTTTGAGCCAGAGGCTCGTTTCCAAAGGTACCTTGTCACACTGAGGACAAACATTACAATTCTAGGTTACATAGTACAAGTAGCTGAAATAGCATTACAAACATTACAATTCTAGGTTACAGAGTACAAGTAGCTGAAATAGCATTACACATATTGATTTCATACATTTACAATTTTGTGGTAATTACATTGACACAGTTGGCACTGGCTGACTATAGCAGAGGTATGGATCACAGGGGGAGAGGGTGAGGGGTGAGGTGAAGTGCAGCCCAGTGGGTGTTGTCAAGTGAGGAGGGATCGAGGCCATATTTAGGGACATGAGCAGCTGTGAGTGTTAAAGAGTTGGCTCTGGATGGTGGTTTTGAAGTTGGAGATTGTGGGGGCATTGGAGATGGGAGTAGGGAAACAGTTAAACCAGGATGGGGCTATGTAGCAGAAAGACCTCTGACCATGGGTGGTCCTGGATCTGGGAACCAGTAGAGTGGTCCTGTTGGAGGTATGGGTTGCGATAGTGGGTGGGGTATGGTGGATGGAGGCAGTCACCCCAGGAGGGGAGAGACCGAGTAGGGTTTATTTTGTGAGGAGGTAGGTTTGATAGCTTAGCCGTTCATCCAGGTTAAGTAGTTTAGCCTCGTCATAGAGTTGACATGTATGTGTGAGCCTGAGAGCAGCAGTGATCAGTCTGCAGGCCTTATTTAGGGTGAGGTGAATTTTGTTGAGGGCAGTCGTGTCAGCAGCACCATAGACTGGCAGGCCATAGTCTACAAGGGACAGTACTGAAGATGTGACAGCAAGTCGGAGAGCATCGGGGGGAGGCAGTTTTTATAGCAGTAGAGGATGCCAAGCCATATTTTAGTGGTGGATGCAAGGGCATCAATGTGGGTGTGGAATGTGAGGGCTGAGTCGAAAATAACCCCACAGTATTTGTAGGAGCAGACTTGTTCAAGTGGTTGTTTGGTAATAGGGAGGATAGTGAGTGGGTGGTTGCAGGCTCTGTTCTGGGGGTGGGCAAAGAGCATAGTTTTGTTTTTTTTAAGATTAATGATGAGTCTGTGTTCCTTGAACCAGGCTTCGGCATCATTGTAGGATTGTTGTAGGGAGTCCTGGAGGGAGATGGGATTGTGGTGGGTGGCAAAAATGACAGCATCATCTGCATACATAAGAATTTTGCCAGAGTACGCACTGGGCAGGGTATTTAGGTAGAGTGAGAAGAGAAGGGGGCCCAGGATGGAGCCCTGGGGCACCTCTGAGTGGATGGGACAGTTTTCAGAGAGTGTCCCATTGATTTCTACACACTGTGAGCGAGCGGTTAGATAGCTTGTGCACCATGTGAGAGGGGCCAGCAGAGAAACCAGTGTGGCAGAGGGCATCCAGCAGAAGAGGGTGGGAGACAGTGTCGAAAGCCTTCAAGAGGTCAACGAGCACTGCACCAGCTAGGGAGTTGGCATCCAGGGAGGAGTGTAGGAAATTGGAGAACTCAATTAGTGCAGTGCTGGTACTGTGACCAGCCCAGAAGCCATACTGCTCTGGACATAGGATGTTGCGCTTTGTCAGATATTCAGTGATTTGAATGGCCACCACTTTTTCTAGAGCTTTGGAGAGAGGAGGAGGATGGAGATTGGTCTGTAGTTGCTGGCGATTGTCCTGTCGCCGCCTTTATGAATGGGTGTGACTATGGCTGTTTTCCATGCAGTGGAAAATTGCCCTAGGCAGAGGGATCAGTTTAGTAGGCTGGTGAGTGAGGCAAGGACTTCATCCAGCACCCACCTGAGGATACTGGGGTCCAGGGAGTCGCTGCCGGGATTATTGCCTTTTAATGCTTTAATTAGGAGGGGTCTGGCTTCCTGTGCCGATACCTTGCATAGGTGGAAGTTGGGGTGTTGGAGGACAGGGGGAGGTAGGCTGGGGGGAGGGTCAAAGAAATTACTGGGGAGGACAGAGCTAAGGTCGGTAAAGGAGGTGTTAAGGCAGTTGGCTATGTAGGCAGAGTCAGTGGAGGTAGTGCCATCAGTAGTGAGCTGGGATGGGAGAGGGGAACGTGATTTCCCATTTAGTTGTTTAATATTGTCCCAGAAAGTCTGGGCAGACCCCCAGGAGGAGGAGGAGGAGGTGAGGGTGGCCTGGTAATGGTCGGCCTTGGCCTTCCGGATGGCCCATGAGCACCTATTCCGAGCAGCAGTGTAAGCTTGTCTATCAGCCATCTGGCCTGTTTCCGTGGCAAGGTGCCAGAGGTTATCCCTATTTCTGAGCATTTGTAGTAAGGCAGGGGTAACCCAGGGTGCATTGAGTTTTTTGGATCGAATTTTGGCGAGGGGTGCAAAGAGGTCACAGGCCTTGTTAAAGGTTTGGGAGAAAAAGGCAAGGGCAGTGTCAATGTTGGGGGCATGATGATTGGGGGACCAATTAATCTGGGCAAGAAACAGTTTAAGGTTTTTCAGCCCACCAGGACAGAGGCACCTGCGGAGTGTGGTCTGGGCTTTGGGTTTGGGAATGGGGGACGCCCAAAGAAATAGGATAGGGGAGTGGTCACTTAGGGTATCCTGGAGGACCTGGATGTTTTGGATTTTTTGGGGGCAGTTGGTGATCATTACATCCAGAAGGGTGCTGGTTCCTCTCTTTGGGTTTACTCTAGTGGGCTGGGAGATGAGTTGCATCAGGTCTTGGGCAGCGAAGGAGTCTTGCATCATAGAAGAGGAGGTGCTGAGCCAGTTTACGTTAAGGTCCCCCACTAGGATTTGTTCCACCTTGTGTTGGAGGGTGGCCAGATGTTCAATTACAGATATTAGCACTGGGTTCTGGTTCTTTGGGGGAATGTAGGCAGTGGTGAGATAGAGAGGGCCCTTGGAGGGGTCAGGGGTGAGCTTGAGGGTAAGGGCCTGGGCCCCATTCACAAGAATGAGGGCAGGGAGTGCTTGTCCAATGATTGTGTTCCTGATATAGATTGCACTACCTACCCCACTTTTGCCTACTCAGTCCTCCCAGTTTAGGGTATAGTCTGGGAGGAGACAAAGGAGTCTGGGGTGGATTTGGACAGCCAGGTTTCAACCAGGGCTATGATGTCTGGTTGATGTACCATGGCCCAGCACTGGAGGGCATCAAATTTTTTTAAGTAGGCTGCATATGTTCATGGAGGCTATTCAGAATCCAGTGGACCTAGCAGATGAGTTGGAGGGGGCAGAGCCTGGTTTAGGGTGTATGTTACCAGATAGGAGTAGTAGGAATACCAAGGATCTGGTCAGGGGGTGGTAGTATGTCAGCTTCCGTGGGGTACAGCATGTTGGTGGGCTAACCCCCCTCACAAAGGTGCTCTTGCTGGAGGTAGTTTAATTACCTCTTAGGCACCAGGCTTGACTATCCGCTCCAGGAGGGAGTGCTGTGTGTGGGCAGCTGCTGCTGCTCTTTCCCAGCCTCAGCAGAGAGGACAAGTTGGTGCCCTGTCTCCCAACTGTCTCTGTCAGTTTAGAGACAGGGTGCCAGCTTCTCCTCTCTGCTGAGGTGGGGGGAAGCACATGATCCCCTGTGAAGTGGAGATGGAGGAAGACTGTATGCTGTGTCTGCTGTGGAGGAGCAACAGAGCAGGATGTGCTTTAAGTCTTTTTTGCTTTTTGAAAAGGTATGACATCGTTAATATAATCGCACATCTTACCAGATTTTCTTGTGTCTTTCCTTGGCTGGTGAGGCATTTCAGGCTGTTTTTTGTTCCCATGTAGGAGGAAGGACTTGGTAGCGGCTGGAGACTGGGAGCAAGATGGCCCTTCGGAAAGGCTCAAAGCCTGAAGCGTGTAGCCTGTAACCCGTTGCCTGGAACCTGGATCCTGGAGTCTGAAGCCCAGAGCCTGAAGTATGGCGTTTGAAGTCTGGGAAGCCTGAGAAGTTTGGAAAGTCTGGGAAACCCAGGAACTTTGGAGCACTGCAGAGCCCTGTGCAGCTTACAGAGTCCTGTGATTTATGTTTGCTTTTTTTCCTTTTTTCCCTCTGTAAGTATGGTACTAGTTCTGCTGAGCTGGTAATTGAAGAATGAAGGACTGCACTCCCTGTACGATTTGTGGCTGATTCTGTACTGCTCAGTGTGCTGAAAGGAGTGGGCTGAAAGAGGCAGAAAGAGGCGGCTGGTGGCTGGTATAGCAGCGGCCAAGGTTGATTGGAACTGCCATAGAGCAACAGCTGAGATAGCCCATGGAGAGAGGAAGAGTGACAAAGAAATTAAGAGCTCAAACTGGTTTGGCAGTCACCTTAAAAAAGAGACTAATTTTGTGAGTTAACAGGGGGAGAGAGTTTGGAGTATTTTTAAAAGACTGCTTGACTCTGGAAGACTGTGGGAGATTCCCACATTTTTTTTATATTGTACTCTGTATTCATTTTAACAATTTAACGATTTATACCAAATTTTAATACTCTATATATTATGTAGTAATACATAAAGACAAGTGGCTGATCGAAAAAATTTTCCTTCTGCTTTCATACTTTGTTACTGTTTCTTGGGGTGGCTATTGAGGTATCTGTTTTCTTTATTATTACTTTAATCATCACTGGTGATACTAGTGATATTAATATAATTTGGTGTTTTTACTTTTTTTATTCATTATTATATTTATTTAATCTATTTTATTCTTTTTGGGCATTCGCACCACTCGCAGTTACCAGCACAGGATAGGTGGGCTAAGTCACGTGAACTGTGCAGATAAAAGCGCATGCATGGAGGTGAAGAAATTAGACCTACCTAGAGTTAGCTCGAGGTGAGACATGTGTAATTATCGCTCTGCTGCTTTTGTTCACTTGTTCCTTGGGATGTCTCACTAAGTTCCTTTGGTACCCTGGAAAGGTATTTATTAGTATAGCTTACTATTTGGACATTTTTATTGGGATTTATTTTGGTTGTGTTTTGTACTTTGGTTTCTAGAAAATTAGGTTTTGTATGTTAATTAAATATTTTTCTGTTTATAGTTCTAAAGTGGAAGCTATTGGGATTATCTGATGCAGCCTTAGATGTCTGTTTGGTTTCTGACTCGTCATATATCTTGTGGCATGTGTGGACTAATAATGCCAAAGTAAGTGCGATATATTTCATGAATTGCTGTTACAGGGTTGTGATGGGCAGATAGTCAAAAAATGTTTTCTTCTGGTGATCGTGTACTATTTAGCCATTTAGTAGTTTATCATAACATAAAGCGATATAGTAAAGTGGCGTATTTATTTACTGACTTTAAGATTATATAAATTGGAGGCTAAAATTATATTTTCTAGGACCCTCATTGTTTGCTGTTTTTGTTTTAGTGTGGCAAGCTATCCTTCTGATCTTGAAGCCTTTACAGAAATTAAAACAGAGAAAGTGGGGATAAGGAGACAATCAATTAAACCACCTTTTTTGTGGGAAGAACTAAGAAGAAAACACCTAAGCAGACGGAAAAGGTGGAATACGAAAGATACTAAGAGTTCATAGGAAGTACCTGTTTCATAAATTGTATAAACAATTTTTTTTCCCATTAAGCAGTGTGACTGTGTAATTCTGACTAGGGTATACTTGATATACTTGAGAGAATGCAACCTAAAAAATTAAGAACATATTGAGAAGGCAAAGAGTAAAAATGGTAAAGATAAGAAAAATGATAAAACTGGTTTGGATAGATCTTCTTCTGCTCAGAAAATAACACAGTTTTTACAACCTAAGTGTAATTATAATCAAATGGAACTAAGGGGAAATAAGAAACTTATTAAAGCATTTGACCCAAAAATGACATCTTCTCCAGTAAGATCAAATGAGATGACCTTCAAGAGTATACATCCACTATTAGAAGAGATAAGAAGGTGGGAGGATAATCCACAGGGTCTGAGTAGAGAAAAAAATTATAACAACCTAATAGATATTACGGGACCAGAGCTGCATGTTTCTGATTTTAAACCTTCTGATAAACAAATAGAGGAGAGCCACCATGGAAGTAATATACTGTCCCCTTACACTAACCTGAGTAATAAGGTTAGGGTGGCTGAGGCCTACAGTCTAGATATAATGGATGAGAAAAGCTTAACCTATGAAGAGAAGCCATTGGGTGTAGGGCTTAATGAAAATGAAGTAAGTATGAATCTAATGCAAGAAAATGATCACCAAGTCTGTACAGAGGCCCCTAAGCCTGCAAAAAAGATTGACCTCTCAATCAATCAATATCAAGGTAAAAAATAATAGTTTTTACAAAATGTTGAGTCCTTTTTGATACCCTATAAAACACCAAAAATCAACAATGAACAAATGGCTAATAATTTGAATTTTCTGAATTACAAGACCCTTGTGATCTGAGGTGGGGAAGGATGGATATTGTAAATAGGAAAAACAAAGGATTAGGAAATGCAGAGTCTATAATAGATACATTAGAGGAAGTTAAAAAAGAGATTGCTTTTGGTAATGCTCAATTGTTGGAATTGAATACACTCGTTCATTCATTTATTGAATTCTATGTAGGGAAACCTCCTCAATTATACAAGGAGAAAAGGTCAGATGATCTAGTTTTGAATAATGTAGGAAGGAAGGATGAGGAAGTTACCCCCCAAAAAAGAGGAGTTAATAAAGACAAAAATCACTGCATGTTCACCAAAAGAAATGGTGTAGTAAGTAATGGTTCACTAAAACATGGAGAAATTTCCAAGGGGAATGATGATATAATGATTTTAAAAAGGAAAATAATCCAAATGATAACAGAAGAAATTGGTAATAGAGAGAAGGAAGAAATAGATTTGCTGATTGGTGAACTGGAACAAAAGAAAAGAGAATTATCCCAATATATAGAAGACATGAACATCAAGGATGACAAACAGGTAGAAGGCAATGCTTTGAACTATAAAGGTAAAAAGTATAATAGAAGGGGAAACACAATACTGGATAGAGCTGGAAATAAGTTGAAAAGGTTAACAACGCAGCAGATTGGAAAAAAGGGGAATTATAAAAGGGTTGAAAAAATAGAGAAAAAAGCTTTTAATGAAAACCAGGGTTCACTTAAATTAAATGACCTAGAGAAAGAGAGGTTAATTTTAGCAGGAGAAAGTATACCTACAATTTTTATGAACGGAGTACCAAGACAAAAAATGAGAATGCATATACAGTGAAACTGGTGATGTATAATCTTATAAAAGGGAACTTTGGAAAAAAAATTAATTGGCATAATATTAGATCAGTTTACAGGTACCAAGTTAGACCTTATAAAGGATGGTTATGTGTTGTTCTAAAGAATGCAGATAATCATCAAGATGTTCTGAAAGAGAAAGCTAAGTTTTGTGCATTGGGAATTCGCCTTGATGCAACAATCATAACGGCCACAAATGGCCCTAATGATTTAAAAGGAAAGCAGGTTGTAAGGGTTGATATTAATAAGAAAGATAAAGACATGGTAAAACAACCTTGAATTACAGCATTCTTGAAGCCATTTGAGACAACCCATACATTAATAGGGGAAGATAAGTATCGCGTAACGAGAAGAGGTAGAAAGCATCTAGGAGTATGCATTATTTCCTTGGTGATTCTGGAATCTGATGAAAGTCTGAATAGTGACTATGAAGAGGCTAGCTCCCCACATATGTCTAGAGAGATATAGTTTAATAGTACAATAAGACTGAGTGACAGTGAGGGTGAGATAGTAACACTAGGCTCATCAATCTGACAGGATAATGAGAATAAAGGTATAAAGTTAATATCTTGGAACATGGCTGGGTTTAAAGAAAAGGTGGAGGATAAAGCCTGTTTGGAGTGGTTTACTAAGTTCCCAATATTGCTTTTTCAAGAAACATGGATGGGTAAACTTGATGAGATATGGGTAAATGGCTATACAAGCTGGATTTCCCCAGCATATAAAACCTCTAAATATGGTAGAGCTAGAGGGGGATTGATTATATGTATCAGTCTGTTAATTGAATGTGAGAATCCTGAAGTTAGTATGTATAATGACTTTTTTATGTATGTTGTTATTACAACCCAGGGGAAATGTTTTGCATTATTTTATATATATATATATATATATATATATATATATTCCTCCAGTAATTAAAATAAGTGAATTGACAGGCATCCTTAACTGTTTAGGACAGAATATTGAATATTTGAAATCTAGATACCCAGGGATATCTATGTTTTTGTTCGGAGACTTTAATGTGCATGTGGGTAGTGGTACTGAGAGTGTAGCACTGGGCTGGGGAATTGATGATATTTTAAATATACCTGTGTGTCAATCAAAGGATGGGGTGTTAAACCTAAAAGGTAAATTACTACTACAGTTTCTGGAGAAATTTAATCTAAGGATCTTAAATGGTAGGACTAAAGGTGATTGGGAGAGGGAGATTTCCTTCCCTACAATTAAAGGGGGAGTGTCATAGATTTAGGCATTGCAGAAGCATTAGACTATCATAGAGTTAAGCATTTTAAGATTTTTAAATCGTGGGATAGTGACCACTTTCCTATGTTATGTTCTATTGTATTAAATACTTAGTTAAAAAGGAAAAAAATCTAAAGGAAGAAAAAGAGGCTGATGTTAATATGTGTATTAAGTATGGGAGAAAAGTAATATGGAATAAATGTACAAAAGAATGTATTGACCTTATAATAGAAAAGCAAAATATAATAGAACATCCAGTAGCTATAATGAGTAAGGTTGGAGTAGTTGAGCAAATCCAATATTTTGAACATTATATGCAACAAATAATTTTGGCAGTAAGTTCTAAAAAAAGAGGTGTGATAGAGGCTAATATTGGTATCTCCCAACCTTGGTTTGACTATGAATGTAGAAATCTAAGGAAAGTGATTAAAACAGTGGGTAAAATTAGGTTCTGAAATACTTCCCCGATTATACTGAAGGCCTTCAAAAATCTAAAAATAGAATACAAAACTATGATACATAAAATGAAGAGGTTATATAACCTCTCATTATGAGGTAAATTACAGGACTCCATCCTCAAGAAAGATAGTCAAACATTTTGGGCATTTGTGGCCTTTGGATGTTGTGAGGCTAATATTCAAAATAACTTGTTAGGACTGATATCAGAAGAACAGTGGATGTGTAATTTTAGTAAGATTCATGGAAATGATGATACTAGTGGTATGGAGGATGATAAAGAGGAAAATGATCCAGTCTCACTTTTATTTTCTCTTGGGGAAGTAAGGAAAGTGATACAAGCTCAAAAAAGGAATAAAGCCCCAGGAATTGATGGTGTGCCAGCTGAAGTTTATTTACATAATGTTGACCACTGGGCAGAGGTTTTGTTATGTTTATTTGTAGCAATTGCCCAATCCCTTGTGTTGCCATTAAATTGGAATAAAGGGGTAATTGTTTCACTATTTAAAAAAGGCTCTAAACATGACCCTATGGGCCAGATGTTCAAAGGTTTGCCCCGGGCTAAATTAGCACTGCCTGGCATGCAAACTTAGCCTGGAGCACAAAGCAAGCTATATTCAAAAGGAATAGCCCAGGGCAAACAGCTTCTGAATATAGCATGGGAATGAGGCAGTGCAAACTGAGCTGGGAGTGCAGGGAAAACATAGCCCTGGAATAAGACAGCACTGAGTACAGCAACCAGGAAGTGCAAACCACAACAACAACACAGTAGACAGCGATGTGAGGGTAGGTAGTGAGGAACTATGAGGCCAATGTGTGTTCTGGCAAATGTGTGGACCCAGTACAGCTGCAGGCAGCAGCACACATGAACAAACAGTGATCAAAACTGTATAATATTCCCCGAACCATTAGCCCTGCACTAACACGTTAGCGCGGCTTTAGCATGGAGCTAAGCAGTTTGCCCGGTGCAAACATGTTAGTACCACACTAAACTTTGCCATATTCAAAAGTGACATGCAAATGAGCCTACTTAGATAGTCTCTGGGCAAACAGCCACTTTAGCATCTCATCATGCCCTGATTTGCATGCAGTTTGCACAGCGTTACTGCAGGGTCCCACAGCTCCACCTGTAGATCAGTCTGGAGGTACAGGGGCTGGCCAGGTCTGACCACAGCTCCACCTGTAGGTCAGTCAGGCAGTGCATGATGATAGCTGCAGGCTCCATGTAAACAGTACAGCATAGCATAGCATATCATACCCCAGTGGACAACACAGCATAGGCACAGGTGGTGGTAGTGCTGCATGCAACATTCACACTGTAGGTCATGCTACAGTGCATAGCAGACACTACAGTAGCAAGAGGGATGGTAGTGTGAGGGACACGACACTGCCTATGGTATGTAGGGCAGTGATGACCACTGCACTGTACACAGTGACAGGCACAACTTGTAGGTAATTACTGACAGTGGACAGTACTATCACGCTGTTGTGTGAACCACAGATGCTGCACCTGTGACATGGAATGCACACAGTGTCATGTACATGGCCGGCAGTGTGTGCTGTGACATCTGTACAGTTGTGTGGTAGGTGGCTGGGGGGGCATGTAGGATCCGACAGGCACACAGGTGGTGGCGTAAGCCCACTACTGGCACATGTGCACTGAGCAATGTGTCCCAGCCTTGTAGCCACACCTGGGCTGTGGTGAGGTCTGGCCACCCATAGACCCTACCCTCACTGGCCACCATGCCCACAGTGCTGCCTGTGTGTGCTGGCATCTGTTGGGCACCACAGACATATGGTCTGCAGGTGTGTGCTATATGGCCACACTACCATGCTGTCCCCTGTGGGTCAGATCACCCCTCACTGTCTGTGCTTGGCTCAGACTGGTGGCAGCTGATGGCATCATGGTGGTGCCATCAGTGAGCAGCATTTGTCCTCCATGTCTGGCAGTTTCTAAGTGGCATGCTTATGTGTTAGGGCCGCACAAGCTATGTTAATGCTGAGATAGCACCGCGCAAAGCATGCAAAGCTGTTTGCCCAGGGTTAAGACCAGCTTTTCCTGGGCGGTACATTGTACCACGCTATGGGTCGTGCTATGTCATGCTAAACACCTTAGCACAGCGCTAGTCGCTGAATATCTCATAGCAAATCTATTCATGTTCACTATGCCCTTTGCATATCATTATGCTTAGCCAGGCGCTACTGCTGTTTGCCCATGCTAGTTGGCCTATTGAATATGACAGACCTGTGCTAATCCCATGCTATTCCCATGCAAACTGTTTGCGGACCGTGCAAAGCTTTGACTATCTGGCCCAATGTGTTATAGGTCAATAACTTTATTGTCTATTTCCCAAAAGATTTTTACCCACTTGTTATTGAAGAGAATATTAGTCTGGGTGAAAGAAAAAGAACTAATTTCAAAGTACCAATGTGGTTTTAAGAAAAATTGTAGCATGCTGAATCTGGTTTTTATGTTGAATTATTTGTTGGAACTATATGTTCATAGGAAAAAATGTGTACTTTATGTATGCTTTGTTGACATAAGAGCTGCTTTTGACTCAGTGGATAGAAATAAATTGTGGGAGATTCTGACAATGTTAAATATAGATAAGCATCTGTTAAAAATGTTACAAAGGTTACATTATAATACCACTGCCCTAGTGCGTTATTCTAGAGATGGTGCACTTTCAAGAGAGATAAAAGTGGGAAAGGGGATCAAGCAAGGTTGCCTACTAGCCCCAATATTGTTTAATCTATATATTGAAACAGTAATTATAGATATGGCTAAGATTGATAAATTTGCCCCTTCAATAAATAAGGAAAAAATCCAGTTATTATTATATGCAGACAATGCTTTGGTTATCTCACAAATGCCTTTAGGCCTAAAGAGGGCAATGACAAGTCTGATGGAGTCATTTGCCAAACTGAAACTAGAGTTGAATGTTGAGAAAATTAAAATAGAACATTTGAAGCTAACACCATTAGCCAGACATTATATGGCTGCGAAGTATGGGGCCTGCAGTCAGGAGACACACAATCAGAATCTACCCAGAATACCTTTCTGAGAAATATGCTGGAGCTCCCACGGGATTGCCCAACAGCCATTATGAGATTGGAAGCAGGTATTCCTGCTCTAAATGTTAAAATTAATATTAGAGCCATAAAATATTGGGAGAAGGTAGTGAAGATGTCCATGGATAGGATTCCCAAATTATGTTGGGTTGACTTTTTGGAGAGATTAAGGGGGAGATATTGGTATGAATGGGTGGTTACAAAGTTTGAATAACTCATTAAAGAATTTTGGCATGGATGATATATGGTCAAATAAAGCCATGATTGATGCAAACCTGTTTACGAGGGCTGTTATTCAAAGATTCTCTGATGTTGCGCTCCAAACTGACCTTGCCAGAATACATGAGTTAGACAGATATGGGTATTATTCTGACATAAAAATAAAATGAAAAATGGAAACATATTTGGTATACTGTGAAAATAAAAAAACATAGGAATAATTTGTGTAATATGAGGTTGGAAAGTCTGGGTATTATAAATTTACCATATAACAAATGGTGGGGTCAGTTTGAGAATGGGAAAAAAATGCAATTTTAACAAGGATAATGCAGAAAGTTTACAACATAAGTTAATAGAATGTGATGAAATGAAAAAAGAAAGAGATATAGAGGACAGTGTATGGGCAACAGTGAACAACAACAGTTTTGTTCACTTCAAGAGGTCATCATGACAATGTTGAAACCTTGACAGTGAAGTTCGAGAGGTTTGAGGGTGTCATGACACCTTGAGAAGTGATCGGCACTGTTGTTGTTCAATGTTGCCCATACACTGTCTTTTGTAGAGTATGGGCAAAAACTACACCCCGAAACAGCGTGTGACTACCACCATGGTCGCGCAGTGATGTCGATGACTCCCTGCCACTCCCCCCATGTAAAATCACTACACACCATCTGGTTCCACAAAGATACTGTTACTTCAGAAGTTTTAAAAATAAATACAGCTGTCCTGCTGTCTGCTGGCTACTATTGAAAAAAACGGCACTTACTGTAAGAATATAACATCCTCCTGTGTCATCGGTAACTGCGTGGACATTTTTTGAATGGCTCTGAACCGCAACTTGCCCATGTGAAAATGCAATCTGAGCTGTTATACCATCGTTGTGACGTACTCACGATGTTACAACAACATCGTGACGTCACATCAATGGTACAACAACTCTAGGAAAAACTAGATTTTTAGAGGCAACAACGTTCTAACATACACTATAAATGGATCGCCCCTCTGATTATGGTAGAAAGCTGGAAAATAAGGATATGTCTATGAAGCATCTGTTTAGTCTGGAAAATATGAGGATAATGTATGGTATGGGAAATTTCGGCAATAAGATGAAAAAGTGAACCCTGAGTATAACTCATTTTATAACCTTCTTATTTATGCTGTTTTACAATATTGTACTACAATGTTTTACTTATTTTGTCTTATGATTAATATTTCATGTATGTTCTGTGATGGATGTGATAAAATGTACTGTTTTTATACATTTTTTTGTATTAATAAACTTTGAACTTTGAACATGATCCCCTGAACCCAGGATGAAACACAGGCCCCTGCATGCCCCTCATCATCCAATGGGCACTTCCAAAAGGATGGTCCTCTGGCAGAGGACAAGTGGAGTGAGGTAAACCCTGGAGAAGCTGGGTGATGGGACTGGGGGGTCAATCAGATAAGGGTGGTCAGGCAGAATGGGTGGCAAAAATTATAACAAAAAAAATTGTTACAAATGGACAGGACGGTAGATTATCATTGTACTGTAGTGAGAGTACAGAGATGATGTTTTATTATTTTCCAGGTTCACAGCTTCTTACAAGTTAGAAGGACAGGGAATAGCAGGGCCATGGAAGATAGTATTTTAGGAACTAATGCTGAACATATTAAAAAAAGGATTCAAGATAATATATAAACAGGGGATGTCAAAATTGTTCTGTATTTAAGAGTGTGAAGAACAGAGTATAGCAGGGCCATGGAAGATAAAATTTTAGGAACTAATGCTGAATGTATTAAAAAATGGATTCGATGTAACATATAAACAAGGGGTGCCAAAATTGCTCTGTATCTATTAGGGCAGACATAAATGAGACAGATAGAAAAAGGGTACCTAGCGGAGGTTCCATTGTGTTATGGCCAACATTCCACCTATCATAAAAACAGGTACATGCAACCCCCCCCCCCAGCACTCACCTGGAAAAAGGCTATCATATCTTACTGTCCTTTCTTGGGCAAATATTTCAAAAAAATACATAAACTTTGGCAAACTCTATCCAGTCACTTCTGTTTCAGTATCTTACTTTTTCTGAAAGACAATGACAAAGTTATGGTAACAACAATACTGTATGAATGCTCTTTCAAACCTCAAGGAACAGTACACCAAAGATTTACCAAGACTTCAGTGATTTTTTTCCAGTAACTTCTTACTTTCCTAATTTTTATTTTTAATGCTTCAACCCCAACAGGTGGAATAACGTATATTTTTACAATTTATTTCCTTTTTGAAACAGATGTATAACAACTGATAACCTTTAGCTTTCTTAGTGCAGTCCTTGCATGAAGTAGCAGACTAGTCAGGCACAGCACCAGACCTGTAGCTTCCACCACAAAGAGCCCTGCAGGCTCCATATGAAGCAACAGACCTGTAAGGCACAGCACTAGACCTGTAACTATCTTTGTGCAGGTCTTTCTGGCCCTATGTGAAGCAACAGACTCATTGGGAACATCGGGAACAATGATAGATTTGTAGCTTGCTTTGTGCAGGGTCCTGCTGGCCCTGCATGAAGTGACACACACAATGAAAAGGGGCATGGATCTTTATGTTGCTTCACACAGGCCCTACATAGAGCAGCAGACTCATTGGGAACAGAACCAGTCCTATACCTTGCTTTTCACAGTGCCCATCATGCCTTCATGGAGTAGCAGATCCATGGGATACAGTAAAAGATAGGTAGTTTATTTTGTGATCGCTGGGCCCTGCATAA
Organism: Neoceratodus forsteri; assembly: GCA_016271365.2. Classification (NCBI taxonomy): domain Eukaryota; kingdom Metazoa; phylum Chordata; order Ceratodontiformes; family Ceratodontidae; genus Neoceratodus; species Neoceratodus forsteri. Next base: position 307,562,854 of record CM028134.1, on the reverse strand, counting down.
AGCAACAGACCCATTGTACAGAAGCATGGACCTATGTCTTGCTTTGTGCAGGGCTGCGGGCCCTACATGAAGCAACAGACCCATTGAACATGGGGAAGACACGTAGCTTGCTGTGCACAAAGCACTACAGGCACTATGTGAAATAGCTGGCCAATTAGGCAAGGCACTGAATCTATGGGTTGCCTTGCAGGGGGCACTTTGGGTCCTAGTCAAAGAAGTAGACCAATATGCATTTTCACTGGGTCTGTAGGATGCTACCCACAGGATGCTGCAGACCCTACATGAAGTTAAAGACTTGTTGGGTACTATAAGTCTGAAAGTTGCAACATGAGTGGTCATGGGTGTGTGTTTGTGTGTATGTGTTGGGGGGTAGTAAGTAATCTGTCCCCAAATTTGAGTTTAAAATGTTAATGTGTTAAAAATTGTCATGGTTAAGAGTGACAGAAAAAAAAACAGTGAAAAATAATTTCGGCCCCTGCACATGTGTAATTCATGTTTTTGGACTTAGCAGTTTTTTTAATCACTCATATCTTTTTAATTTTTTAACTTTTTTCCAGACTAGATTGACATGTGCTGACCAACCACACCCAGTTAAGCCCATGGAATTTTGAGGTTTGAATTTGACCCTGAAATACATTTTATTTGGACTTAGTTTTTTTTTGTGTTATTTTTTTTTTTTTTTTTTATTTTTTAGGTTTCAAGTTGATGGTGGACAGTGGAGCTGAGGACTTTGACAGGCCAAGGTGGAGGGAAGGCTGCACTGGTTGCTCACCATGGGATGGATCTTGGTATGTACAAGGGTGTCCATGGGAGGGAGAAGGGTAGCACAGGTGTCAGATGGTGGGTTAATGTGGGGGCTTAATTTTTCTGGAGTGGGCAGGTTGGGGGAAGCTGTGCTAAGTGAAAGGAAATTATTTACTTTGATGTTGAGAAAGACTGGTGGCATGGGGCATAGGGATGGGTGAATTATTTTTCACCAGTGGAATTCTGATTTCACTTCCATGCAATTTTAGAAAATTTTCATTTGACCAAAATTGTTATTTTGGTTATTTTAGTCTAATTTAACAAGTGTTTGTCCAACTTGAACCGAATTTGGTACATTGGCTATCCCTCTGTCCATATAGACATGTATCAAGTTTCAGATCTCTTTCTGTCAAAATGACTGCGATAACATCCTCCAAACCTTCAGAAATGTTAAAATTACAGTTAATAACTATGTAAACTAAAACAGATTGTGCCAATTGTACCAGGTTTGGTATGGGGACAATTACACATGCCCATACATATATGTACCAAGTTTCAGACCTCTAGCATTAAAAATGACGGAGTTATATGCTTCCAAACTTTAAGAAATGTAAAAATTACATTTTCAAATTACTGTACTGTACATAAACTGCTGAATTTTAAGCCCCATATGTTTAAAGCTAGAAAACAGAATATCACAAATGCTGTTATGTTCATTGACCCTATATATTAGGCTTTAAGGCAACCACCATGGTCCAGCATCAGAACGCCATGCTGCCATGCTGATGACCTGGGTTCTGAAATGAGCCTCTGGAAGTTGTGTTGGTAGGCAGACCATAGCTAAACTGTACATCTATATTTAGCAGTTTCTGTGAATCTTTCAAGAACATATGCATATAAGTTTTCAATTATCTAGCCCCAATGGTGGCTAAGTTCTAAGCATATAAACATTTTCAGAAATGTTCGCATGAATATTAAATTGTTAGACTTTCAGCCCCTATAACTTCCCCATCCTTCATCCAAATATCATGCAATGTGACAAGCTTTTAGGGCCTGTACCAGCCAATATGGTGGACACATTTCTGACCCCTACCTTTACCAAACACTGAGTTATGGCCAATTAAAGAATTTCAGAAAGTTTCCAACATTTTCACAAAATTCCATGAAAATTCATGGAATTTCATGAATATTCCACAAATTCAGAATTTGCTAATTTCATCCACTTCTAGTGCCAGTGGGTGGGGGGTTGTTTTTATGTTTGTATATTTTAAAGGTTATCCATCAATTATAAATGGCAGAGGACATGATTGCAACTGACTAAGGCAGAGGGAGGACTGTGACAATCACCCACTGTGGACTGATGTACTTATATGTACAAGAGGTAGAATGCATGTCAGGGTGCAGGTGGGTGCATTTTTTGTTTGTTTGTGGTTTATTTACTGGCTAGTGATTGGCAATGAATGTCAGAGGACAAGATAGCAACCACTGGAGGTGAAGGGAGGGCAGTACTGGTTGTTCACTGTGGGACCATTGTACTTAGTCACTGAGGAGGGCGGTTTGAGCATCAGAGGGTGGGTGGTTTATGCTTACAATAATAATACTTGACAAGATGGGCATTATTGGGCTACATTGGATTGCCCAGGGGCATAATGGGGCCTGAAGCTACAAGTGGAGGCTCTTATAGCCCTTGTAAGGTTTAGTATAGCCACTAACACCAAACCTGGAGGTATTATTGCACTTAGAAAATGGGTCAGTTATTACATTTTAATTTAAGGTTTTAAAAAAAATATGAAATACATAAAACTGGGCATATATAATTGGTTACTGTAAAGTAGTCCCTCATCTAGTAGTACTGAGGATTCTGTTCTTTGATGCCATCATATTTATTAATGTGGCCATGGTAACCCTCCTCAATTGTATTCTGTACTGTTAAAGGCCATAACACTGTCTTTATCCACCTCCCATCCTCTCCCATTAGTACTGTGTAGCTTTTGAATGCAGTGGAAAGTGCGCGGCCTGGGATGAGAGGTGTGGTAGTTTTCTGGCTGTAGCTCCCACAGATGGAGATGCGCTGCTGGGTTGTGGCAACACAGAAAGTGCATAAGAGGCCAGAATATGGCAGTCTATTCGAAGCAGAGTCGGGAGATGACAGCAAGGGGGTGGAGCAAGCTGGCTCTAAAGTAACAGATAAACCAGTCAAAAGAAGTAATTTAAAAAAAAATATTTTCTGATGCTTTGTTGAGAGTGGAGGTACAGAGTCAATCTCACTAATTGGGGAAAAACATGGCAGCCAAAAGATTTAAAATTGGGCACATTGATATATTTGGTGGAAGGGTAGGCTGGTACTGGGAGTAGTTATTTCCTGGTCTCTGTCGGCCCATAAATGTATCCCCTGAACAGGTTCTCAGTCAATCGCAGTCCAGGAAATTCCTTGCCTATTTTCTAATAACATTTTTTTGGGGGGGATGGCACTGTAAGTGTGCTGTCAGGGTCGGGTAAAAATTGGAGGCAAACTTGAATACTTCATTTAAAATGGGCACCCAGTATTGAGGAATTGGGTGTTATCTGGTACAATGACTTTACACCCGGTGTCATAAAAGTAAAGAGACAGATAAGGATTTTTTTCCTTCACTATTGAATTAGAAGCCTGTCAGGAATGACCTCCTCCCCATGTCTTCCTATAATGTTATGGAATGCCAGTGTTGTGTGGATCGGGGAATACAACTTTTTTAATTCATAACTGACTTGAAAGTCTATCATGAATGCAAACAAAACCATCCCTTTCTTCACATATTTAATTCAGTGTTTTTTCATTTGTGCATGCACATTCTCTGGTGGTTTTTAAGTACTTAAAATGTTTTAATTTGTCATTTTTATGTTTGCTTGTGTGCATGTGCAAGAAACTTGATGTGGCAGCTTAGGAGAGAAGTGGGTTGGTAGGCTCGGCACTGTGGCAGCCAATGGAGGCACTGCATTTGGGGGCTTGGCACTGGTGCACCAATGGAGGCACAGTGTGCTGATGACACTGGTCTCCAATAGAGCCACCAAGTGGAAACATTTTCACCACAGCAATCAGGGGGCACCTTGTCATTGCAGCATCAGCCATTCTGCTGCAATAAGGGAGTGACCCATTATTGCTGGGCAGAACATTGTCTACTGTAATATTGTTTGTGAACAAACAATATTACTCCCCTGTGCCGAGGGTGTGCCCAATCCCCCTCGGCATCATGTGCCCCCAAAACAGTTTTTTTTGCTGACGGGGGGCCTGATCCCCATCAGCTTCATTTCCTCCCAGTGTAATTTGCTGATGGGAGAGCCCACTCCCCATTGGCATAAGTTTCCCCCCAAACATTGGGTTTGTACCGAGAGGGTGCCCAATCCCCCTCGTCTCTTGCCCCCCATATGCCGACATGGGTGCCCAATCCCCTGTTGGCTACAACCCCCCCAAAAAACACTCAGGTGGCATGCTGGGAGCCCACTCCAGTGTGCCAAATGCCCCTGTAAAAAGCCCGCAATGTTTTTTCCCTGTAAAGCAGAAAATGGTCCTTCATGGTCTGTTCTGCTCCCCCAAACCTGCACCCACCTTCTGTGCACCCTGCCTCTCCACACCCCCCTCACCCCATACTTACCTTAGGAACCCGTCGCGACAATCTTTAGTGGACCGGAAACACATCTGCACTCTTCAAAGTCCACCGCAAACTGAGGAAATGCTGATAAACTATATCATGGCATAAATAGGATTTTTCAACTTTAGTGCATATCTCAGGCATTTCTGGGAATTTTGGCACCAAATTTTCAACGTGGATTTATTGGGCCCACTCCTCCTGAATTCAGCCACTATCATGGCACTATTCAATCCTGAAAGGTGAATTTGCGGTCACTGCGTGGAATCACCTTTCTGGACTGATTAATGAAACAACAGTGCCAGTGTTCATGAGGTGGGCTTTCAAAAAGTTTATGTTGCATATTTGGTGGGAAAAATCAAAAAAATAACTGTTTTATCAGCATACATTGCACAGTTGCTATGCATGCTCGTAGCTTCATGAATTTGCAATATTTTCACTCCAGATTTTCAACATTGCCATTTTTCCACACCTCCTTATGAACAGTACAGCTGTCATTTTTCACATCCTGGCCAAAATGTGTTTTTGCACTTCTGGCGCAGAAGAGGACGGTCGCTGTAGGAAATCAGTGTTTGGGACACATTAAGAAAATCACAGTGACACTGTTCATGAGCAGAGGTCCTAAAATGCCTATGTTGAAAATTTTGTGATGAAAGTCCATAAAATGAGTGTGTTATGAGTGTGCATTGTGCAGTTTCTATGCATGCTCGTAACTTCAGAAATTTGTTATATTTTCACTCCATATTTTCAACATTGCCATTTTTTCCACACCTCCTTTTGAACTGTACAGCTGTCATTTTTCACATCCTGGCCAAAATGTGTTTTTGTACTTCCAGCGCAGAATAGTGTGCTCACTGTGGGAAATCAGTGTTTGGGACACATTAAGAAAATGACAGTGACACTGTTCATGAGCAGAGGTCCTAAAATGCCTATATTAAAAATTTGGTGATGAAAGTCCATAAAATGACTGTGTTACACGCATGCGTTGTGCAGTTTCCATGTATGCTTGGAAGTGCAAGCATTTTTTTCTATTCCCACTACAGATTTTCAACATTGCCCTCTCTTCACACCTCTGTATGGATGGTACAGCTGTCATTCTTCATATTCTGCCTGATCTGTGTATTCGTACATGTGGCACAGAATGGCACGGTCACTCTTGGAACTCAAAGTCCGGGACACATTGACAAAATCACACTGCCACTCTTCATGAGAAGAGGTCCCAAATGCTTTCATGAGGTGGGGTCACAAAAAGGCCATGTTGAACATTTGTAGTTCAAATACTAACAAACGCCCAGGGCATTAGGGTTTCTAACCATAATATCCCACCCTGTACGGACTGACAGGCATCAGGTTGTGCTTTTGGATTGCTGACCTTACTGCTCATGTCATCCCACCCCATCCCCCACCCAGTGACAGGCATTGATGTGTACCTTGGACTCTTCAGCCACAGAGTTCACCCCATTCTCTTATGCTGCACCCATTTCAGCGTATGTCCTTATGGAATGGGGTGACTGTAAAGCCAAACACCCCAAGACACACCTCAACACGTCGGTGTCTGCAGAATAGGGTGAGGTGACATAGTATGAATGTCATGGCCGACAACCCAAACACTTACCCCAATGCCTGTCCATCTTTACAGGATGGAGGTGGGATTGGCCTGAAGTTCAATACTTCACTGCCATTTCTATTCTGCATCTGTCTAACTCTTGCATTTCCAATGCTAATACCAGCAAGCAAACATTCAGCATTGACAAATGCTTGTTTATAACAAGATTCTGTGCCAATATGTTGTAATCCTAAAAGTTCCAGTATTTAAACTGATATATTTTTTTGTTTATGTGTACAAAGTATTTTACCATGCTGATTGTTTTGTAAATTGGCATAAACTTAGCCTCAGACTGAAATGGAGCATGGCAATTTTCAAATTGCTAGGTCTTAAGATGGCTGAGTTATAAGTTGTCAATAATAAAGGTCTGGTACAAACATTAACTCAACCATTATATTCTGGTGCTACTGAACCAGTTTTATATGTAGGCAGTACAAGTCATGCCTCTTTTGCATTGTTAAGCATGAAGTGCAGCCAAGGGCCATTAAATGTACCTGACAGGTGTAATTATATCATTATAACGGCACACCCTGTAGTGTCTTATTGCACTTACGAAATGGCTTTTAACTATCTGATTGGGACTGAATACAAATAAGATGAAATTATTTAAAAAATAAAACCTTTCATTGAAGAATTCTTACATTCTAAAAAATAGTCCATATTCTGGTAACTGGGTTGGGGTGGAGGGTAGCTGAAAAGAAAAACAAAAAATAAAAACCTTGTGTGGCACACATTTTCATAAAAGAAAAGACACCATTGGTCACCTAATTTAGTTACCTAATTTGTATTTCAAACCCATACAAGTGTTGTAGAGCAAGAATTAATTGTGTACACTTAAGTCCTGCTAAGTTCTTGGGCACATTCCATCCATGAACTTAATAAAAGCACAATTGATTTTATGAGCAAATATTTAGTAAAGGCATAATAAAACTCTGAGTTACCAAAGAAAAGTAAAGAAGCTATAAACAAAAATTGTCATGCATACAAGCCACATAGAGCACATTGATGATGCTTTTATTGAAACACCTACCACCTCACTGAGTGTGTCTACAAACAATTAATCTGACAGGGCAGTCTCTCACTATCTCTTGGCTGGTTTACTCTGCTGAAGCCATGTTATCAGAGACATGTTAACAGAAATTAGCTCAGACTCACCAGACTTGCCAGATAGAACAAGTAGGTGTGAATGGTGTGCAAACGGTGAGGGTATATGCACTGTATTGTCTATTGGCAGGAAGCAGGTAGCAGCTGACAGAGCTGTAAATCACAGCAGTCAGCTTTCTGTGACAAGCTGCACTGTGAGTGATGTTGGCCATCAGCTATGAAGGACCGAAGCATGAATTTTATTGGTGAATTTAAACTGGGAGAGGTGCTAGTATTAAGTTAAACACATGCACCATTTCATGTTTTACAGTATTTGTAATGGGAATATATTAAAAACTGTTGAACCTGATAGTTTGGAGGGGTATGTTTCTTTGGAACACTTTCCTCCATCCCTGATTCAAATGCATGTCATCTTTAAGTGGTTTGGGTCTGCTTTAAGAATCGGATAAGGAAGAGTTGTCTGCTAGACTGCTAGGGTCAAGATCTTTAATACCGCACAGTACAATTATTTCACTGTACCAAGTTGGGGTAGGGGGACATTTAGACTGCCATGATCAGCATCCACAATATAGCTCTGGCCCTATTGGGATGTGGCATATCAAAGTGGGTGTCACCAGCACCAGTGCTGCTGGATGGCAGGGGTCAAGTGTCACTGTGCATGTTAATAAAAGTAGGGTTTTGTAAACATTAATTAATGCTGCCTTAGCAGCCTGTTAGTGTTTATAAAACCCTTTGACTATGCCTCTGCATCTGGTATGCACACCGACTTCAGGGTGCAGAAGGTAGGACCCAAAGAGCCTGCACCTCTGCAGCCATGGATTGAAATCCATGATACTCAAATTGCAACACTAATTCTGTCTGTAGAAGTGCAGGACCCTGTGGGACCAGCACTTCTGTAGTCACAGGTACTCAAGCAGACTGTAAGACATACATGAACATCTGGCTGCATAAGTGAAAGTCCATGAGGGGCCTGTGCCTCTGTAACCACAGGTGTAAGACATACACACTGACTTCTGGATGCAGAAGTGCAGACCCCTGTGTGGCATGGACATCTGCAACCAAAGATAGAGATCCATGATACCAAATTGTGACACTATTTCTCCAGCTGCAAGTATTCAATGCACACTGTAAGACATACACAAATTTCAGGTTGCAGAAACACAGACCCCGGTGGGACCTGCACTTCTGCAATCACAGATACAAATTCAAGATAGTAACACATTAGTGCTTCTGCATTTGCATCATCTGGAAACAGTTATGTTGTTTGTCTTTCCTGATGATGGTTGCTTTTTGGTCTTGTACTTTTGCTGTTTTGGGGGGGTTAGGGTTGGAAACCTTAATGCCATATTTTCCTACTTTTGTGGGGTTACGTGAACACTACTTGATTCATTGATGCAGAGTTTTGCAATGAATTTTCCTTTTTTTGAGATAGTGGAATTCTGTCCTCATTCACTCAGGTCTCTTTGCCAAGTAAAGAGTCCATTTGTCTGCCTGCAGACGTGAAGGGTCCTCCAGACCCTGCACTTCCATGTGACTATGGATGCAAAGAATTTATGAGGCTGTCTGGGAGCTGCAGAAGTGCATGGACTTCTGTTCTCGAGCAGCCATGTGGCTACAGATACAGACATGCAGGGCCAAGAGTCCATCTGATTGTGGAAGCACAGGTCCCTCTGGGCCCTGTCCATCCATGCAGCTATAAGTGTAGAAGTGCAGGGTCCTCTGGGCCCCATCCTAAGAGAAGTCATCTCATATTTGTTGCCTGTCAAGCCAACACTGCACAATCCCTCAAGAATTGTTTGTGCACACCAAACTTGCTTGTTTTTCTGGTAGATTACTTCTTTGGTTAAACATTTAAGTTCCACTGAAGAATGTATTGCGTGAACTTGGAAAGCAGTTTTGGGACAAATTTCATGATGTGGGTTCAAAATGTCAAATAAAGTTATGAAGAAGCATTATGTGCAAAGCAGATCTTTAGCCCAGTGGGTAGAGCTTTGTGATATTATGCCAGTGGGCTGACTTCAAAGGTGAGCTCAGTGAGCTGGTTGGTTGGATTGAGGCTAGGGAACAGGGCTGCTATGCAGCACCACCTCAGCATGGCTATGGATGGTGCAGTGTTGGACACACAGGCAACAAGTAACCTTATAGTGAAGAGATGTGTTCTACTGGTATAGGGCTCATAGGGCCCTGCACCACTGCACCCATAGTTGCATGGAAGTCCAGGGCCCACAGAACTCTTGGCCCTGGATATCTGCATCTGTTGCCACATGGAATGCGCAGGGCCAGAAGGCCCTATTCTTCTGCAGCCCCACAAGTCTGCCCCACAAAGTCTTTGCATCCATAGTTACACTTCTGCAAGCAAGTGGACAGACTCTTCCCTTGGGGAACAGGGCAAAGAGGGCCCTCTGCATCTGCATCTGTTCACAGGAGCCTGGGATTCTGCAGACAGAAGTAGTGTTGCAATTTAGGTATTGTTGACTTACAGCTATGGCTACAGAAGTACAAGACCCACAGGGGTCTGCACTTCTACAGCTGTAAGTGTGTGTATGTTTTGCAATGTGTATGAGTACCTGTGGCTACAGAAGTACTGGCTCTACAGAGTCCTGTGTTTCTGCAGATTATGGCTGCTAACCTCCAAACATTCAACCATGGGAACTTTGACCATTGAACCATGTAAAGTTTGCCAAAGTTCTCTTAATGGTGGACTAGTTCTCACTAGTTTAGCCATTAAAATAGCATTAGGAGTTGGAATAAAATAAAATAAAATAATGCACTGGGCTGATGAAGCACCCACAACAGCAGGATGATGCAGTGGTCCACATTGAGGGATTCTGGTTCTAAAAACTGTGTCCATGCACTCAGTGCCAAACATAGATAATGCTAGTAGTTAACAAGAGTTTGTGGCTAATAATGCTCAAAATATAATGGTTGTTGCATTTCAGTGGCATGGAAGACTGAAATATTCAGTGCCTTATCTCCTGCCATGCTGGCATCCCATGTTTGGGAATGAGCATGGGTTGCTGGGGGTCTGTGGGAAGGGAGAGGGTCACACATCTGACAGACTGCTCTCCTCTCCTCTCCTCTCCTCTCCTCTCCTGGGGTGGGTGGAAACACTGTATCACTCCTTGGCTGCCATCTGGTGGAGGCCAGGTGGCAGTACTGGAGTCTAGAGCAGTGCAAGAGCAGGGTCACAGTCACATAGCATGCGCACACCTGCACATGCATGCACTTACAGACATCATGTCTGGGGAGACAACTTGGAGGAAAATGGTGGTCTTGGGCTACATTAAGCCCTGCCTGTCTGCCTCTGCCCTGCTCTGTAACTTGTTTACTGAACCCCCAGTCTGGATGTAGGAACTCTGGGTGGGGGTACAATGGCCCTTCCCTTGGGTCTTGGTGACTGAAGTGGTAGTAGCCAGGTGGAGGAGACAGGGACAGGGCTGAAGCAGCCACCCAAGATGCATGGAGGGATACAGAATCTATATATAAAAACAATAAAATAAAATGGTTGGAATTCTAAATGCTACACATGCCAACAATATATCAAAACACAATCTCAAAGCATAGGCTAATGATTTCATAAATTGTCTGCCCATTAGGACAGTGCCACACATGGACATTGGACAAGGCTTTCTAATATGCCATGTATAAGTGCTGTACATGCTGATTTCATAGGCAGCATTGCCCCCAAAATTATTCATTTGGCCTTTGTAGACCTGGCAAAAATTCACAAAACATTCATCTGAAGAAGAATGAGTGAAGACAACAGTGCAGCATCCCACAATGTGGGCTACTGGTTCCAGAAATTGTGTGGCTATTGGGACAGTGTCACACATGGACAAGACTTCCTGATATGATATGGATAAGTGTTGTACACACTGGTTTCATGGGCAGTGTTGCCCCAAAAATTATTTATTTGACCTGTGTAGACCAGACAAAAATTCACAAAATGATAATCTGAAGAGACTGAGTGAGGACAACAGTGCAGCCTCCCACAGTGCAGGCTACTGGTTCCAAAAATTGTGTGCCCATTGGAACAATGCCACATGGACAAGGTTTCCAATTATGTCATGAATAAGTGCTGTACACACTGGTTCCATTGGCTATGTTGCCCCAAAGTTTATTTATTTAGTCTGTGTTGACCTGCCAAAAATTCACAAAGCACTAATCTGAGGATACTTGAGTGAGGACAACAGTGCAGCATCCAGGAGTGTATGCTGCTGGTTCCAAAAATTGTGTGTCCCTTGGGACAGTGCTACACATGGACAAGGCATCCTGTTATGCCATGGATAGGTGCTGTAGACACTGGTTTCATGGGCACATTTCCCAAAAAGTATCCATTCAGGCTGCATAGACTTGCCAAAAATTCACAAAACATTAGTTTGAAAAAGACTGAGTGAAGACAGCAGTGCAGCATCCCACAGTGTAGGCTACTAGTTCCAAAAACTGTGTGGCCATTGGGCCAGTGTTACACATGGACAAGGATTCCCATTATGTCATGGATAAGTGTTGTATACACTGGTTTCATTGGCTACATTGTCCCAAAATGTATTTATTTAGTCAGTGTTGATCTGCCAAAAATTCACAAAACATTAATCTGAAGAGACTTTAGTGAGAACAACAGTGCAGCATCCAGGAGGGTGTGTGCTGCTCATCCCAAAAATTGTGTGTCCCTTGGGGCAGTGCCACACATGGACAAGGCAACCTGTTATGTCATGGATAGGTGCTGTACACACTGGTTTCATGGGCACATTTCCCAAAAATGATTTATTCAGGCTGCATAGACTTGCCAAAGATTCACAAGACGTTAGTCTGAATGAGACTGAATGAAGACAGCAGTGCAGCTACCCACAGTGTAGGCTACTAGTTCCAAAACTTGTGTGGTCATTGGGACAGTGCCATATATAGACAAGGCTTCCCATTACTCTATAGATAAATTTTGTACACACTGGTTTCATGGGCAGCGTTGTCCCCCAAATTATTTATTTGGGCTAATCAGACCTGCCAAAAATTCACAAAACAGTAATCTGAAGAAGACTGAATGACAACACCATTACAGCATCCCACAGTGGTGTGTGTGTAGGCTACTGGTTAAAAAAAAACTCTAATGGACTAAGAAGCCCTCCCCATCAATCTCATCATCTTTCTCTACCTTTTGCCCAGCTGGAAGTGTAGAAGATTCATTATCCATAAACCATGGTAGAAAAGGCTTTGGAAAAAGGGGCAGGTTAATTTTTACGTTTGCTTGAGCATGCACAAGAAACATTTTGTTACACTTAATGGCATTTAAGAGGTGTGTCACTGCCAAGCCCATTGCAGCTGATACAGTCTAACCCGCTTATAGCGGGCACATATGTGCTACAATTGTTTTCCCATTATAAAGCATGGTCGCTATATCCACTGAACCAAAAAATATATATAAAAAAAAAATATGAACAACGGTATTGCAGTGAAATTTTTTAATACGATTCCCTTCACAGCACACTAAACGTAACCCACAGTGTTTTCACCAGTAACATCAAAAAGAAAGCAAGAAATTACAGCTCAGTTTTGAAAGTTGTTGAAAGTCTTACTTAAAACAGTCAGAGATTTTACTTTGTGTTGCCGATTTCTGGCAGTAGGGGTTCCACATTCGTTCTGCAGCAGCGAGAGCACTCCAATCTGGCAGAACATCAGGATTTTGCTCCATAGCTTGTCGCAGAGTAAGGAGTGCATTTTTAACATCATTTGGTGAAACTGTTGTCTCGGGTTGATCTTCATCATGTTCACCATCCTCCTCTTCTGTTTCCTCTGTGTGCATGCTGTCTACGACCTGCGTGATGTTATCAGCCATGGGCACCTCCTCCTCCTCCCCATCTCCTAGGATACACATTGAATGAAATTCCTCTGCCATCCTTCCCTCTGGGGTATGAACACTTTCCTCGATTTCGGCTATCAGGTACAGTTCCTCATTAGTGGCTGTTTGGGACGTTGAAGGGCCCTCTCTCTGGTCACAATTGTCAGCCTGGTTTGTAAACCCAGCCTTTTGGAAACAGCACTGTATGGTCTGTGGGGTGACAGCGTCCCACAAAGTTTTCAAGAGTCTCACTGTGTCCAGTAGGTTTATTTTTTTTTTTTTACACACTGTGCGGACGTAAGGAATATTTCAACGCTTTTGTCAATGTCATCCAGGGCTCGCTTACGCATACACCTTACATAGTGCTGCTTCATGTTGTAGATTATGTCCTGGTCAAGGGGTTGGATGATACAGGTTGTGTTAGGTGGTAAGAAAATTAGGGTGATGTTGCACAGACCTGGGACAGCTGGGTGACCAGAAAAGTTATCTAAGGTCAGAGAGATCTTACGCCCATGTAGTTTTCTGTCCCAAATCCTAATCCACTCCATAAAAATGACAGAAGTCATCTACGCAGGCTTTTCTTTAACAGTTCTACTTTGTCACAGAGTGACATCACTTTACGTTTTGACATTATGTAGATCAGAGGGATGAGCAGTACGCTGACAGACAATGAGCTGCTGCCAGCAATGTTAACATTATAAAGACACAATTGATTGCCTGCACTGTAATTACAATTGTTTACACCTTGCACAGTTGAAAATTGACAGCTGACAAGTGGGAAATATAGACGGTGGACAATAGACGTTATATCACTGTGTTTTTGCATTGAATCATAGATGAACGTCTTTTGGTTAATTGAAACTGCCTTCTAAAAGTGAGTGCCCGCGGTACCCACGGGTGCTATAAGTGGATTTGACTGTAAAAGGGCTCTGCCATCCAGACCAATGATCATGCACTGTGGTCATGAAGCCACTCGCTGCTTGCTAGATGGAAACTTTGTGTAGTTGAAAGGACTGAAGCCGCTCCAATCAGAGGGGGCTTTGGTCCTTGACCTGAGAGAGAGATAGCTGGAATATCATGGGAGCCATCTATCTATCTATCTATCTATCTATCTATCTATCTATCTATCTATCTATCTATCTATCTATCTATCTGTCAAGAGGAACAGGGTGCACATCGCTCGCCCGACCTTCCCATCTTTATAAATATTTTTTTTAAATCTAAGCGGTCCAGGGTGCCCACCCTGGTACAGTTTCTCTTGACCCCCTCGCCTCCAGGTTGCCAGCCCTCATTTCCCAATGGGCCTGACAATGGGGTGCCCAATCCCAGTGTTAGAATGTCCCTGAAATGAAGAAAACCATCCCTCAATGTTTTTTTTTTGTTTGTAACCTGTAAAACAGAAAATCATCCCCCAGCTATCTGTTCCCCCCCCACACACACACCACCCATCCCATCCCATCCTACCCTCCCTCTCAGCAATCACCACACCACTCCCCCAACACACTCTCACTCACCTGAACAGGTCCCAGGGTGAAGATCCACTCTCCGACTGAAGATACATCTTGCTGCTGGAACTGCTGACTGCAGCAAGAGAAACTAAGGTAACTTTTTCATTTTTGCACATTTTAACCCCAAATTTTCAACATGGCCTTTTTGGGACTCCACCTCATGACTAATGGCAATGGAAGTATGTAAATCAGGCCCAAAAGGTGATTTCATGGTTGTTTTGTGAAATCTCCTTTCAAGTGAGATTTAAAAATGTTCACTGCCGTTGTTCATGAGGTGGTGTTATAAGAAGACTGTCTTAAAATGTTGTGTAAAATATGTAGAAATGGCAAAGTTATGTGCATATGTTGAAATTTTTCTATGCCTCCTTGTCACTCTAGTAATGAGAAATATTTTGACATAAAATTTTCAACATAGCCATTTTTTCGCACCACCTCACAAAGATGACAGCTGTCATTTTTCAAATCCTGGCCAAAATGTGTTTTCGTACCTATGGCATGGAATGCTGTTTTGGTGGCATGTAATTAAGTTTTGGCTGGGATTTGAAAATTTTCACCTACTGGGCTTGTTAGATGGGGTAATAAGAAGGTTATGCTGAAAATTTGATGTACCAATATGGTAAAATGCCCAGGTTATGACTGAATATTACACTATTTGAGCATTCACTTATAACTTTGCTAATTTTCAATATTTTGACTCCAAACTTTCAACGTACCCATTTTTCCACACCACCTCATAAATGTGACATGTTATTTTTAAAATCCTGGGCAAGATGTGTTTTTGCACCTCTGGGGTGAAATGACATTTTGGCCAATACACTATAAATAATACTTATCATGTTTATAAGGCAAATCCTAGAACAAGTATCTTCAAAAATTGTGTTCAAAATAAAAAAAATAATAATTGTTTAATCACCTTTGTGTGTAGTGCTTATCAGTACCAAATACCTGCACAGCACATAGCTACAAGCAAACATTTGGCATTGACAAATACTTGTTAAAAAAGTGAGCATCTCTACATATTGGGTCAAAAAGCATGTTCTCCTGTTGGTGGCAATATTGCCTGCAGCACTGAAAATTCTTTCTGAGTACATACTTGCAAGTGGGCAATTGAGGTATTCAGAAGCTACTTGTGTCAGTGAGGGCCAAATGGTATTTTTCTGGTACCAGTACAGTGAAGGCTCGTCTCCATCTGCTAATGTTACATTCTCATCCAGATAATCCTGTGCAAATATGTTTGCTTGCATCTCCAACACCACTGTGTCAGAAAGTGAGTTGCCATGCTTTTTCATCAAGCCATAGTAAGCTAGTTGTTCCCATAGTGGTTTGTCATCAACAGCTGTCTTTCTGGGGGGGTTAAGTAGCAACAGCAGCAGCAGTAGTAGTAGCAGGCTGACTTGGAGTCAAAAATGAGTGACTCCTGTGATGTTCAGTAGTAGCAGTAGAAACACATTGGGAGCCTCCTTTTTCCCTCTCCTCTAGCTTGCTTGTCAGTACCATTGCAAGGGATGATGATGAATATTGTTCTTCTGCTCTATTTTTGTTCCTGTTCTTGTTTTGTGCTAAACATGTGGGGCATGATTTTAAAAATGAATTCTTTGATGCAAGGTGCCTGCACCAAATGGATATGACACAAGTGGCACCTTGCATCAAAGGTTGCCACAATTCCAATTTTTGAATGCAGGTTGCATTGAAATTGGGATGTCTTGCTCCGAAGCCACACTGCACCACCCTTGCATCAGAAGCACTCTTGCCCCAGGTTGCAAGGGGCCTTGCTTCATGGTGGGGCTGCACATCCTCTTTTTTGGAATTTTGGAATCCCCTATCATGGATGTAACAGGGGGCTCAGGTTAGACCAGCCAGGAGGTGGTCAAAGGACCATGCACCACTACCAGACAATGTGACAATTAGGGGGGACATGCCAGGAGGGAGCCAGAGCAGAAGGTACATGGGGTGCCCTAGGGGGCAGCAGGGAAATGACAACTAAGTCAGGGTGGTGAGTGGGTACCTGGTGGGTGCCATGCAAATGGGCAGATGGCTAATTGGCCTGGGTAGTGGGGGATTGGCAGGGATGGACTGTGACTTGGCCCCAGGTGGGCACAGCCTGGGCACCTGCTCCATAGGTGCCAAAATCCTCAACACTATCGGTGGCAAGCAGTGGCTGCAGGTTTAGGGCTGCCAGTGGTGGAGGGGAATATTCTTTGGGCACCGCAACACTCCCTTGGTACCGATCCCCCTCCCCGTGTTCTTGCAGGCTGCCTCCCACTGGCAGGGTTGGGAATTTTAGCACACATAGGGCAGGTATCGGGGCTGTGTCCACCTGGGACAGATCACAGGCTGTCCCTGCCAACCCCCCTCTAAGCAGTCCAATTGACCATCTGCTCTTGTACATGGCACCCCCGCTGGGTGCTACATCACCACCCTGACATAGTCACCATTTTTCCTGATGCCCCCTAGGGCACCATGTGCACCTTCTACCCCCAGCCCCCTCCTGGCAAGCATATTCACCCCCCCACCTACATGGTGCCTCTACTGTTGTGCTGGCCAGGGGGGAAACGATCCCTTCATGTAACCTCGCAGGTGTGCCACGTGTTTTTTTTATATTTAGTTGTTTAACCAGGAGTAGCACACTAAGCTGAAAGCTTTTTTACAGGAGTGACCTGGGAGCACAGGGAAGTCAAGTGACTTGATCAGGGTCACACAGTATACAAGTGGAAGCTGTGGGATTCAAACCCAGGTCTGGTCTGCTGGATGTCACCAGATTTGCAGCTCAGAGCCTTAAACCACTGTGCTATACTGCCTCCAGTGCAAGCCTGCGGCTATGGCAACTCCTGGATCTTTGGTGCAGGGACTCCCACTTTTATAAAATTGGGTGCTGGGTCCCTGACTCACCCAGAGTTTGTTGCAGCCCTAGAACTACACAACTTGCGTAACTGTAAGGGTTCTTTTAAACTCAAGCCCACAGACACCAGATGGATAAGTCAGGCTTTGAAAGGTCTGCTGATCCTTTCTGCATTCTTGTGCATCAAAGAATCTCTCAAATCTGTCTTTGAACCGAGGGTCCAAGAGAGTAGCCACCATGTAGTGGTCATCTGTATGCATTTTTGACATGCGTGTGTCATTCCAGAAATGTGATAGTATCCTTTATACTAGATTAACAGCAGTGGTATCTTTATTTTCCTCATACTGAGTTTTCATACAAAGACCTCACAGGTTAATGAGGGCAATGAGGGGGAGTTCCTGGCTTAAACCAGCTGCATCAGCACTTACCGCTGCGTGACCTCCTCAGAGGGCTTCAGCACAGTTCAGAGGGCCTCCATCAGGGACCCTCTGATTTGGGATAATGTTCACCTCCCCCTTGCCAATACCATGCTCAGTGGCATACAGGTGGATAGCCTTCCATTGTTCTAGCAGCCTTTCCATCTAGTATTAGGTGGAATTCCATCTTTATTGCTACATCTTGTTTCAGGTGATGGAGGGGAAGATGGTTCAACTGCAAAATGCTTTGTAACAACCACCGTGCCTTTATGGAATGGCTAAAATGACCATAAATGTTTTTGGCTAGACCTATACATGTTTTCCTCATCTAGGAATCCCTGAACAACCAGATCTGAATAGTGAGCAAAACATGGAACATTTGTATAATCCCCATTGTCAACTGCCTTTACAACGTTCTTTGTATTATGTGATATTATAAAGCCTGGTGTTAATGAGTGCTCCTGCACTGACCTGGGTCGTGAGGGTCCTTACAGCCCTGCCAGATTCTTGTTCACTTTGCTCCTCTGCACTGATCTGGGTCATGAGGTTCCCTGCAGCCCTCCCTGAGGTTCCTGATGGCATCCCGGAATTGAAACATGCACTGTTCTTGTCCACTTTGCTCCCCTGCACTGATCTGAGTTGTGAGGGTCCTTGCAGCCCTTGTCAATGCTCCTGATTGTTTCCTTGGATTTAAACAAGGTACTTGTTCTGGTGTGGTTCAGTGAATTGGCATTTGGCACTATCTTGAATTACAACGGCCAAAACCTTCTGATTGTTTTTTCTCCCCCTGCCTCCCCACCAATTGCACTACTCCCTCTGTTACATTGCTGCTGTTTATGGCGTCCTCCTCACCTGAATGTTTACACTGCATTTATTTAATTTAAAGCTGTTAGCCTGCCTGCTCTCCTGATGTTTCAATACATTTGACCACTATAATGCAGTTTTTACCATGATTAGACCATCGGTTTCTGCGGCAGCTTTGATCTGATTGTCCCCCAAGGATCTCTCTCCCTCTTTCTCTCTCTCTCTCTCTCTCACTCCCTCTCACCTTCTATCCTGTCCCTCCTCTTGCCCACACCCCTCACTCTGTCTCTGGGGTCACTAACCTGTCCTTTTTCCTCTCCACAGTGCTGTTCTCATCCACTTTGATCCCCTGCAATGATTTGTTTGTGAGGGTCCCTGCAGCCCTTCCCAATGCTCCTGACCACCTCCAAGGTACCTACTCTAGCGGTAGTGCCACAAAGTGGCACCACCTCAGTACTTCCCTCCCACCCACCCCATCTCCTGCCGCCCAGGCTGGTACTAATTTTATAGGACCTGTGGTGGACTTGTGACTCTCAGGAACCAATCAGCCCACTTTTTACCCTCCCTCCCCACACTTGGTACAACCCCTGCTTATCCCCCCTTTAACTTTATACTCAATCCCTCTCTGGCCTCTCCTACATAGTACAATACCCCCCCCACCTATAGTTGTCTCACCCTCTCTGCGGTTCCCTCTGCACCTGTTCTTTGTGACCGGTCCCACATCTTTTAACTGCACTGTCCACCTCTACCAACAGTCTATTTCTTTTCTGTTTTTGTCGACATTGCCTGTTGTCTCTCACTCTTGCCTACTCTGCTAATTAGGTTTACACCTCCTACTAGAATCCTACCTACCTCCACCTCATCCTTTCACCCCTCTACTACCCATTCCTGTGCTTCCTCCTTTCACTGTGACTGTGCAATTCTCCCCTCCTCTCATTTGCTTATTCCTCAGTGTCTCTTTACCATGGCCTTCAGCCAACTCTGCATAGGCATTATATCCTGAACACTGATCCTCTTTCTAGATGATGTTTTAGGTCCTTTAGTTGCCTCCCCGGAACCTATCTACACAACACCATAACATACCATATATCTCCTCTGCCTCTCAATATCCCTGTCCTAGGGTTCCAACTCAAAAAGCAAATTCGTTCCCTGGGGTACCACATCATGATGCTACACTCCCCATTCCTCTCCAAAGCAGCCTCACTGCTACTCCACTTATTAAATATCCTACTACTATTATCAGATGTTGAAACAAACCCTGGCCCAGCAGAACCCCCCCCCCGCCATTACCCCGACATGGACCAGCCCCAAAGGCATTTGCATCATGAATTCAAATGCCAGAAGTGTAGTCTCCAAAATGCATGACCTTGAAGCCTTCTCTGCCCTGTATAAATCCCATGTACTAGCAATCTCAGAAACCTGGCTCACGCCCCACATAAAAGATTCTGAAATCTCCCTCCCAAACTTTAACATCTTCTATAAGGATAGATGTCCCAAAAAAGGGGTGGCATTCTGATTTACACCCATATCGAACTAGCCATTGAAATCTGCAATCCTTTGTACACCCCTAGCACCCAGTGTGAATGGCTCTCCATTAACATTACACTAGGCCCAAAATCCCTCTGCATCAGCAGCATTTACAGCTCTCCCAAAGTCAGGCTCAGTGGCCTCCATGATCTCTCTTATATGCTCAACTAACTCCAACCTTCCAAACTAATAATGCTTGGGGACCCGAACCTAAACTGGTTTGACAACAAACCTGCATATAAGGATGCCCTCAACCCAGGAAAGTTGCAGCAAATCATACATATCTCAACTAGACTGAATCATACTGTAGAACCAGTAAGCACACTCTGCATGACTGGATTCTGGTAAATAAAACAAAGAATCCTGGCCACGGGGGTCCTAAGTGTCTCAATCTGTGACCACCTAGCCACCTACTGCCAATGGCATAATAGTGCTCCAAAAAATCCCTCCCTCCTCCCAGGCTTATTTCCTACAGAAACTGCTCCAACCTCAACAGTGATTCCTTTCTATCTGACCTCTCCTGTATTGACTGGTCTGACCTCGACATAGACCCTGATATCAACAAAGCCCTCCAGTTCTTTATTAGGGCTTTCTCATCTGTCCTTGATAAGCATGTCCCATAAACACTCATACAGTTAAATCCAAAAAATCTCCCAGTCTCATGTGTGACATCTTCACCCTTATATGCAAAAAAAAAGAATCCTGGGCCAAGTACAAAGAAACAAACAGCATCTCAGACTGGAACACATATAGGTATCTAAAGAACAATTGTAACCAGCTAATCCATTGAATCAAATGCCAGTACCTAAAATACCAACAGTCACAGAACCTGAGCAATAACAAAATGTTCTGCCAATCAATCAACACACTGCAAAATGTATTTATTTATTTAAAATTTGGTAACTGGGAAAAGCACACTGAGCCGAAACTCATTTCCAGGTGTGACCAGGGGACAGGAGGTACATTCACAACAAAATGATTATGAAGTTTCAAAATACAGTAATAAACAATTTACAAAATATTATCACATTAAAAAAGTTTGGTTATAAAGTCATTATGCAGGAAAAAAGAATAATATCACTTTGGGTATAAAGATTAGGTTCAATGAATTTTAATGAATAGGAGCCAATGACAGGAGGCAAAAGGGGAGGACAGGACTTTAGACTCATTTAGATCCATTCTCATCCCCCAACAATGTTGATTGAACTGGAAGGCAGCAGCTACACTGACCCTTCTAAAATTGCTTCACTCTTCAACAACTTTTTCTGCGACCTGTCCAAATTCAGACTTACTGGATACATTGATCCAGGCCCCAATAAATCCTAAGTAGCCCTAAGTGGCAACCTTTTACATTAAAAGGGTCACATGTCAAGATGTCCGTAAATTACTCCTTACCCTTAAAATTGATCAATTCTGCTGGACCTGATGGACTCATCCCTAGATTCCTAAAACTCGCTGCTTCCCAAATTGCACTTCTTATTTCCAAAATCTTCAGCCTTTTCTTCTCATATAGTACTGTGCTCGACCTCTGGAAAACATCTACAGTTATCCCTCTGCACAAGAAGGGAAAAAAGACCTATCACCCAATCTCGATCCTCTCTGCCCTGGCAAAACTTCAAGAAAAAATTGTCTACCACCAGCTAGTTGAATACCTGTAGCTGCACGACCTCACCTGCCCAGAGAAGAATGGCTTTCAAAAAGGTCTCAGCACAGATACTGCCTCAATTACCTTTACTGATGCGATTTGCAAAGCAATGGATGCAAGTCACATTACTGGTGCTGTGTTTGTTAATCTGATAAAGGCCTTTGACCTTGTCAATCAAAAAATACTAATTTCCAAATTACTGCCACTTGGCCTAGGGCTCCCTGCTCTTGCCTTGTTTAAAGACTACCTGTGACTCTGGAAATAAACAGTCAAAATTGGTAACACACTATCCGGGGTTAATTCTATCTTAAGTGGGGTCCCCCAAGACTCTATTCTAGGGCCTCTCCTGTTTTCAGTTTTCATAAATGACCTCCCTACAGTCTGTAAATCAGTGCACACACTCCTTTACACTGTCGATGCTGTCCTCTACACCCATAGTGATAACATCGCCTCCATTAACCAGTTACTCAGCAACTGCTTCGCTGGGCTCCAAGCACGGTTCATTCAAGAAAAAATGGTACTTAACCTCCCAAAAAAACAATATATGTTGTTTGGAATTAGACAAAACCTCAATAAGCTATCCCCATTGGTCAGTGTCAACAATGGAAACAGCTCTTGCCTTGAAAAGACCTTCTCCTTTAAATACCTCAGAATATACCTCAACCCCTTTCCCTCTTTTGAAACTCATCTCCAGCACACTACCACCCTGCTTCACCAGAAGCTGTGCTTACTGTACAGAGTCCACCAGTTTCTGACGCCCGACACTAGGGTTAGAGATGCCCAGGAAAATCTTCTCCCCTCACTTGACTATGGTTCAATCGTCATTGATGCCTCCAGTAAAACTGTTCTACAAAGAAGGCACACCTTGCATTACAATATGACTAAATTTGCCTCTGGCTGCAGTCACAGCACCCATCACTGCTTTGGTTAATCTCAGAACACAGAGCCAATTTAGCCCTTGTCTCCCTTATTAATAAAATGTGCATACAGGCACCCCTCCATACCTAGCCAGGAAGATCTCCCCCATCAATCTTCAGATCTCTCGCTCTGCCTCTAACAACAATATTGCTGTCCCACTGTTTTGCACTAACATAGGTCAACGGTCCTTTTGTTTTTGAGCTGCCTCTATATGGAACTCAGTACCCCAGAATCAAAATAACCCCTACTCCCCCCACCTTCACAAAGCTGCTGAAAGCTCATTACTCCATATCTATTGCATGTTAGTGCTTTCGCTAATCCCCCCCATCCACCTAAATGTACTCCTATCTGCTCTCCCTACTGGTGTCAACCTCATCCCCTATCCTTACCCTAGTGTTGTCTCCTAATTTTCCTCACCTTATATGTTGCACACCTGCACCCCCTGTTCTTTACCCTAGTGTCATCACCTAATTATTCCTCCCCTGTGCTATACTCCTCTTTCTCTGTACCTCTGATTTCACCATCCCCCCTGCCCACTAGGTGGGTAGTTATTTATACACCTGTACCCAGTCTCCTACAGTTAAATACTGTTTCACCTTTGTATATAATTGTAAATGAATACTGTAAATATAGCTCTTTGTTCGCCTTTGCAATTGCACCTGGGTCGTGTCTGAAAAAGGCTCTCATGCCAGTGCACTTACCGGGTCACTAAAGTTTAACTAACTAACTAACTATATAGGCATGCTGTCAGACACTCATCAAACATCTGTTGAAGGAAATGTACTGTAACAAGTTTTCTGCACAATGGTCATTGTCAGGGCCAGCAATATATAAAGCAGCCTGCTTGAGGAGGCTGAGGGCCCTGGTGACTTGTGGCTACTGCCACTGCTGCTTCTGCTGCTGGCACTTAACCCAGAAAAGGAAGAGAAGGAAGAGAGGAATGAAGAGGGGAAACTCACCCAACAGGCAGCCACTACCATGTGATCAGTAGTCTAACCACTGGTCAACATGTCAGTGGTGATGTGAATGGATGGAACAAATGATGCTTTCAGGGCATGTGACACAGTCTTTTAGACACTCTGATACAAATCAGATCCAGAAGAGCCACTGTGGAAAAGTTGATATGGCTGAGCACATGATACCTTGGCACTGCAACTTGCTTTAGCAATAGAAAACCTGCACCGCTCACAAAGGAGAATGGAAACAAGTCAGTGGCTAGCATTTCCACAGTTGTTTTTGTTAACTATTTTGCCTCTTGTATCTTGGCTCTATATTTCTGTTCCATGTCCAGGGATTGGGCCAATGAGAGTTAAGTGCTTTTTTCCCCTGGACTTGACAGTTGGTTCCCATTTTTGCTAACCCTGGTGGTATAATTGGCTAGGGAGTCATGGCCCCTTTTAGATGCGTGAATCAATGGGCTAGAGAACTGATGAATGGAAGAAGCTGGAGTTGTAGATCAGCTACCACTTGAAAGACTTTCTTTCCTCTTCCTTTTTTCCTAGCCATCTAATGTACTTCTCCCCATTGCCATCATCATTATCATCATCATCATCAACAGCAGCAGCAGCAGCAGCTTCACTGCCTGGTGAAGTTGCTGCTAATGCCTTGTGTTGACATGTCTTCTCATACCAAGATCTGTGGGACTTCAGTTAATGCCTTATCATGGTAGATGTTCCCAGTGTTGTTATCTCCTTAATCGACTCAGCCTGTTTTTACATGAAAGACACACTATATGTGTCCGTGATTCTTTGTCCACTCAAAATAAATCTCATACCACCACCATCACCACTTTGGTCTTTTCTTCTTGCAGTCTTGACTGTTGCCTAATGGGCAGGCTACTGTAGCCTGATTTCACATCATCTCCCATCTTCTCTTCCTCCACCCATTCTTCAGGTTCAGGGAATGCTTCTTCCTCTACCATGTGCCCTAGACCACCAGTTTTGCCTGGGTCTACTTTATCTGCTGTCATTTCAGATGCCTGTTGCATTTCCCCTTGTTGTTTTGTGGTCTTTTTCTTTTGTTTTACCACCACTTTTTGTCTTTTTTGATCCCTTAAGTGCACCCTAAGTTGAACTCCCACCTGTTCCACCTCCTTCACCTTCCCAGAACTGCTGCTGCTGCTGCTATCACTCTTATCAGGTATATTATCACACCCTGTATCTCTGTCCCCAAGCTCTGCCAAATCACTTTATTCCTCTTCCCCTGCCTCTGTCACTGACACACTCTTTTCTTATGGCTGTTGGCAGAGCCTACAGCCCTCTTGTGATTATGTCATAGCTCCAAAAATGGCCGATCATGGAACCTTCTGTTGAACATTTGGAAGTATCCTTCCGAATGTCCAACAGAACTTGAGACCCTCTGCCATGATCAGCTGTTATGGAATAACAGCTGCATTATTTCAGCTGTGACTTCTCTGCATTCCATTGTATGAACTGTGCTTGTGTGACTCGCACATACACAGCTCCGCTGGCGCCATCATGTTGTGAATGGCAAAATGCCATTCACCACAACTGTGCATGTGTGAGTGCCCCTCATGCACAGTTGAGTCACCGCCACCAGCTCTGGTAACAAAGAAAACCTTCCTGCAGCCTCCCACTGCTATTTTCCTCCTTGCTCCCTCCCTTCCTCTCCACACTGACATCGGGTCCACAATCCCTGTGTCAGCATTATGTGACCCCCAACTCATGTGGCACACTGGGAGCCCACCCCAGTGTGTCCAAATATTTTTTATTTTCCCTGCCGTCATTGGGGTGTCCAGTCCCAGTGTTGGCATTTCATGCACACACACCCCCACTCATGCGGCACATAGGGAGCCCACCCCAGTGTGCCTAAATGTTTTTTATTCTCTCCACCCCCCACTGACATTTGGGTGCTCAATCTCTGTATCAGCATCATGTACCTACCCCCCCCCACTCATGTGGCACACTGGGAGCCCACCCCAGTGTGCCCAAATATTTTTCCTGTAAATAAAGAAAACCATCCCAGCGTGATTTTCTTTTCTGTAAAAAAAATGGTCCCTGATTGTTGCTCCTCTCCCTCCCCATCCCCACCCTCCACTGAGCACCCACCTTCCCTTTCCCACCCCTTACCCCATACTTACCTCCTGAGATCAGCACCATCTTCTTCTCTTGACTGGAACACATCTGAACTCTTCAAAGCCAAACTGCAAACTGAAAAATCAAAGGTAAGCATGCTATAATGGCATTCAATGGGGTTTTCAACTTATGCTGATAAATCAGCCATTTTTTTTTTATTTTTGCTACAGATTTTCAACATGGGGTTCTTGAGACCTCACCTCATGAAAACTTGCACTGTCATTTTCTTACTCAGTCCCGAAAGGTGATTTCACGGTAACTGCACTGAATCACCTTTTGGGACTGATTCATGAAATGACAGTGCCACTGTTCATGAGATGGGGTCCCAAAAAGCCCATGTTGCAAATCTGGTGAAAAAATTTCAAAAAATGACTGTCTTACGAGTGTGCGTTGTGCAGTTTCTTCGCACGCTCCTAACTTTGCCAATTTTTTTTATATTTTCACTCCACATTTCAACATTGCCATTTTGCACACCTCCTTCAAAACAGTACAGATGCCATTTTCCACATCCTGCCCAAAATGTGTTTTGCACCTGTGGCACAAAATAATATGTTTGCTCTGTGAAATCATCTTTTGGGACAAGTGAACAAAATGACACTGGCACTCTTCATGAGAAGAGGTCCTAAAAGGGCATGTTGAAAATTTGGTGCAACACCCAGACAAAGACCAAGTTACACCCGGGCGTTGAATAATTTGTACACACATGTGTAACTTTGGTCATTTGATAGCTCTTCACAGCCTTATCAGCTCTGGCTAGAGTTTCTTACTACACTGATTGCTTGTGCTGTAACCCATGCAGTGCCACTGCAAGTGGTTCCTACAATGTCTGATATTTAATGGACTGTTTGACCACTACTGTCATCTTCCTGTACACTTGTAGTTTCCACTGAGATTGAGAGATTAGGACCCAGCCAACTCTACTTTGGTTTTCTTTGATGTCACTGGATGATTCAATGTCACCATCTCCTTGGCCTCTCTTTCTCCATTTCCTTATGCTTGCTACAGGACTTAGCCACTTGGGTGATGAATAATGAAGAATAAGACTATATTTTATTTATCATTTTGGAATATGGTATGTGATATATATGATAATGGGAGAAATGTCTGAATGTAAAATAACGAATAGGTATAGAGATTAGAGTTAATGACTCCTTTTAAATAAATAATAAGGAGGCTGTATATATAGTGGTTAGGGCACTGAACTGCAAACCTGGAGACCTGGGTTTGAATCCTGTCAGCCCATCTTGAATACTGTGTGACTCTGAGCAAGTCATTTAATTTCCTTGTGCTCCTAGTTCACACCTGGTAACAAGATTCGGCTTAGTGTGCCTTTCTTGGTTTAACAATTTCCCTTTCCTAAATACATATAGTTTCTATACAATTATTTAATTCTTAAATGAATAATGTATGAATTTTTCTGAAATTATTCTGTATTAAAATGTACATTTTATTGTGATGACTTGGATAGTGTTGAACAAATAAAACACTGATTGACTGCACATTTTGATTTTTTATTTTTTTTTATTTTGTCAATGGGATGCCACCAGAAACTACAGAAGCCAAGCACAGACTTGCTATCATCTGATATACTCTTGCTGCCCAATGCCCAGATCAGACTGCAACAGCACAACTCAGGATGACACACAGACAGGCTGTTTCAAGACTAGGAGGAGGTGGAGGAAGAAGGAACTTCAGCAACTTGAGGAATGTGGAGTTCTTATTTTATTTTTACTTTTACTTTTTAATGGGATGCCACCAAGACACACACACACACACACACACACACACACACACACACACACACACACACACACTTTCTGCTTCAGGACATAAGAAGAAGGAACCACAGCAATTGGGGAATGAAGACTGAAAGCTTCAATTTGTAAAGTGCAACAAAAGGAAAAAGGATTTAAAAATAATTTTGGAATGCCACCAAGGTGCCAACTATGAGGACCCAGGTACCAGCATGCTGCAATCTGGCATACAGTTGCTGACTTTGCCACTGCCCAGATCACACTGCAAAAGTCTTCTTCAGAATTCAGCAGGAGGATGAAGTAAATGCTGCAAGCAAGCCTGCAACCCAGGAGAATGTAGAAAGTTTGAAACTGACACAAAAAGAAACATGAATGAAGAATTAGTTACTTTTTGTACGGGATGCCACTAGGGTGCCAACAACCAGTGGCCAGGCACTGTCCTACCCAGCAAACACACAGTTACTGCCCAGAAAATTAGTAAACAAAATCCCCTAAAACAAATTCTGGTCAGAGCCACTACAGCTGCTAATACATTAACTTGATAAGGGTGTTTCATGGCCTTAAACGTAGAATGAATTGCCATAGTCAGCTCCATGTAAGTTTTTTTCAATAAAGATAGATAATTTATCTGGTTGATCCTGTGTTTCCCATGTATTTCAATGTGAGTGGTGGAGAGTGAGTGTTGTACTATATGTGGAAGGATAGGGTGCTCTGCACCAAGGCCTTCAAGTAATGGTAGAAGGAATGGTGTAGGGAGGAGAGGTATGTCTACATTGGGGACTTCGGGCCAAAGTAGAAGGATAAGGACCTATAAGATTTCTTTGGTATTTGAATGTCTGTGTAACTGTTTTCTGTTCTCTGTAAACACTGTTATATTTGTAATATTTGTTAAGCAATAATCTGGAACCTTTGAAAATGAATCCTGGACTCAAAGGTATTAATCCTAAACTGAAATAAATAAATAAACCTATATTGATGAGATGGCCTGTTTTCATACAGGATGCAACCACAGTCCTCAGTGGATGATTCAAATGTTACTTCGATAGACATTTAAAGTAGCCAGGGTGGGGGGGTGATGGAGGCAGAAAGTGGGCCACTACAAGCTGAGATAGAGAGTAACAAGATCCCAAGGGGAGATAGAGTCCCACCAGGATGCAAGTTATTCAAGGAAGCAGGGGGTTAGCAAAGGAAGAAGAGGGGGGATAGGAGCAATCGAAGGAGAAAGGTGTGAAAGGGGGAACAATTGGAAAAAGGAGAAAGCAGCAAAAAGAGAGGTGAGGACTGTCAAAATGGTGCAAGGTCTGCATCAGAAGCCATATGAAAAGAGCCTGAAAGTGTTCAATATGTGTACCCCGGAGGAGAGGAGGAAGGGCGGAGATGTTATGGAGACCTTTAAATACCTCTTGGGGGTTAATAAGGTACAGGAGGGAGATATGTTTCAGAGAAAAAGGTGCTGTAGAACAAGGGGTCATGATATGAAGGTGGAAGGAGGTAGACTCAGGAGAGATGTGAGGGTGCAGTTCTTCACAGAAAGAGTGTTGGATTCCTGGAAGAGCCTTCCATGGGAGGCAGAGGGAAAAAACAGTGGTGGATTTCAATAATGCCTGGGACAGGCAAAAAGGAATACTATGAGGAAGGAAGGGGCGGAAGCTGGAAGAGACAGTGCTGTAGGGCAAATTAGGTCTGCAGCAAAAGTGATAATAACTAAAAATGGGCAGACTAGATAGGCCAGAGGTCATTATTTGCCATCGGTTTCTTTGTTTATGTGTCCCCTCCTTTGGGAGATTACTAGACTAGTCACCCCTTCCTGTGTTTTTGTGGCCTAATTCAGCCCAGTAGGGTAAAGGTTTAAATCTTTTCAGCACTCAGGTGGAGCCTCCTGCAGGTCAGGAGGTCACCATGGGTGTGTGGGAGGATAAAGCACAGCAGTTTAGGCGGAAGGGGGAGTTCCAGTTGGAGAAGTGAGCGGCAAGGGAGTGAGAATGAGTTGGGGATGGGTGGGGGCGATTACCCGCTCTGACCCTGACCTGTGGCACTTTTGGGAACACAAAGGATGAAGTGTGAGGCAGTAGCCACAAACTGCACAGTATCTTGGAGGGCAGCTAAAGTTGAGATGGGAGTCAGTAGTTGCAAGTCTCAGAGTGTCCTGGCAGCTTGTGCCGATTTGTGCAGGGATACAGTGGTCAAGAATGGAAGAGAAGCCAGCCTGGTGACACTGAAGGTTGAGGCGCTGGATGCCACACCTCACGCCACACCGGTGACCCGGGTTCGTGAGCGAACTTGGGTTGCCAGGGGTCGGTAGAGGCAGGGGGGGATTGAGTATGCAGTGGACTGCTCTCCTTTCCTATGGTGGGTTCAGGGTGCTGATCGCTGCACTAGTGGCCCCCAGTGAAGACTGGAGGGAAGCAGTGCTGGTGAGCCAGAATTTGGATCGGCAGGGGCAGACAACCTGTGTACATGCACGGAAGCGTGTGCAATATGTGCTGAATGTCATTGCACGTCCTCTCCCTAGGGGAACTACTTAATGCAAAATTCCTCTCCCAGAAGTAGCTTGAAAGCCAGAGACAGATGACCTGATCTAGTTGGCCAAACAAAGCCCAACAGATGGGGTTGAGGCCAAAGGGTGTTGCGATCTCCTGTCTTGGTTCCCATTCACTGGGGAGGACCCACTGTAGGGGCAAGCCATGGTCCTTCTCACTTCAGCAGTTACGGTGGAGGCTGGCTCCACCTAAGGATCAGTTAGTGTCAGAATACATGGCATGAGTGGGTAAGTACACCCAAGCCAAAGTAGAGTGCATAAAGAAAGTCTAAAAAAAAAAAGAATGTGACAAGGATTGTAGTGCCCAGAGAACGAGTTTCCTTGGAGCTCCACTGGACGTGTCCCCATTCTCAGTTTGGGGACAGTTGTTGCCAGTTCTGGGAAAGGTGAAGGGTTATTGGGAACCTAAATCCCCAAGCCACCGAGGGGTTGGTCAGGTGGCATGGAGGGTTGAGGCAGCAATGCCATACCTCCTACCACACCGTGATCCATGTTCATGGTGTTAGCGGATGGTCAGGGCTGGCCAGGGTGGGAGAAGATCGAGCATCTGGAGGACAGCTTCCCTCTCTGAGGGAGGGAGGGGAACACAGTCTGGCATGTGCCTGACACCTAGCGGAGGCTGGTGTTGGCATGCCTGGCCCAAGTACAGTGGGGCAGGAGGTAGAGCACCCAGTGGGCTTGCTGCTTGTGGATGCATGTGTGGCATGCCCACTGTCAGCATGCATGCTGCTCCACCATAAGAAACGAGGAAAAATGGCCCGGGTTGAGCGGCTTGATGGCCATCCAACATATTGCACTGTCTCTCCAGAGGGCATCACCTGTACTGGATCCAGTCCTGGTGGCCGAGTAGAGAGCTCCTCACCACCCCACCATGGGTGTGTGTAAGCCATGGGGGTAGCAAGGTGATGGCCTGTACTGGAGGACAGGTACGAACGGACAGCGGCCAGATGAAGTAGGCTGCCAGGACAAGAGAGCCGACCTTGGGCCTGGGGAGAAAAGGTAAGTAAAAAAAAAAATCCCCAAGCCACGAGGACAGCATGTCCCAAGGGGAACCCTCTGAGTGAGTGGAGAGAGAGAGAGAGAGAGAGTCAGAGAGAGATGGATATCGTTGAGAGTTTGGGTGCCTGTGAAGAATTATGGACTGTTAGGCACTGGGAACTGTTTTGCAACGTGTGCTGCCTTCAAACTTTTGTAACCATAGTGGTCCTGAGTTAATGCTGCCCTAAAGGCTATGTGACCTCCTCAGTCCAGTTAAAAGTGCTATTATGGCCATACCTGCTATGTGAAAGCTGAATGTGTTCCCCTGAATTAACTGATGCTACCTGGAGCTATGTTTGAATTTGTTTAATGAATTTGGGATCCCTGTTGTTGAATATATTCAAGTTCCATGTCGATGTCCTGTTATTGAAAGGAACTGTTTAATAAAGAATAATGCAAGACAGTGTGTGTGTCATGCTGGGATAACGTCATGCCTCGGTGATTAGGCATAAGGCTGCTGGCTGAGTGTGACTAAACACCCAAGAAATGATATTATCCCATCACGACACACACCCTGGAGTGCATTATTCCTATTATATAATGCCTTGTTTGTAAAAAAGTAAATGAAAAATATGAAAAAGGTAATTCAAAATTGTTGTCTCACCATCTCTGCAGTTCCCTCTGCACCTGTTCTTTGCAACCAGTCCCACATCTTTAAACTGCACTGTCCACCTCTACCAACAGTCTATTTCTTTTCTGTTTTTGCCGACATTGCGTGTTGTCTACCACTCTTGCCTACCCTGCTAACTAGGTTTACACCACCTACTATAATTCTACCCACCTCCACCTCATCCTTTCACCCCTCTACTACCCATTCCTGTGCTTCCTCCTTTCACTATCACTGTGCAATTCTACCTTCCTCTCATTTGCACTTTCCTCAGTGTCTCTTTACCATGGCCTTCAGCCAGCTCTGCATAGGCATTATATCCTGAGCACTGATCCTCTTACTAGATGATGTTTTAGGTCCTTTAGCTGCCTCCCCAGACCCTATCTACACAATACCACAACATATCATATATCTCCTTTGCCTTTCAATATCCCTGTCCTAGGATTCCTCCTCAGTAAGCAAATTCATGCCCTGGGGTACCACATCATGATGCTACACTCCCCATTCCTCTCCAAAGCAGCCTCACTGCTACTCCACTTATTAAATATCCTACTACTATTATCAGATGTTGAAACAAACCCTGGCCCAGCTGAAACCTCCCCCCACCCCATTACTCTGAACTGGATCAGCCCTAAAGGCATTTGCATCATGAATTCAAATGCCAGAAGTGTATTCTCCAAAATGCATGACCTTGAAGCCTTCTCTGCCCTGTGTAAACCCCATGTACTAGCAATCTCAGAAACCTGGCTCACGCCCCACATAAAAGATTCTGAAATCTCCCTCCCAAACTTTAACATCTTCTGTAAGGATAGATGTCCCAAAAAAGGGGTGGCATTCTGATTTACACCCATATCAAACTAGCCATTGAAATCTGCAATCCTCTGTATACCCCTAGCACCCAGTGTGAATGGTTCTCCAACAACATAACACTAGGCCCAAAATCCCTCTGCATCACCTGCATTTACAGCCCTCCCAAAGTTGGGCTTAGTGGCCTCCATGACCTCACTTATATGCTCAACTAACTCCAACCTTCCAAACTAATAATGCTTGGGGAACTGAACCTAAACTGGTGACAACAAACCTGCATATAAGGATGTCCTCAACCCAGGGCAGTTGCATCAAATCATACATATCTCAACTAGACTGAATCATAGAACCAGTAAGCACCTCTGCATGACTGGATTCTGGTAAATAAAACAAAGAATCCTGGCCTCGGGGTCCTCAGTGACTCAATCTGTGACCACCTAGCCACCTACTGCCAATGGCATAATAGTGCTCAAAAATCCCTCCCTGCCCCCAGGCTTATCTCCTACAGAAACTGCTCCAACCTCAACAGTGATTCCTTTCTATCTGACCTCTCCTATATTGACTGGTCTGACCTCGACATAGACCCTGATATCAACAAAGCCCTCCAGTTCTTTATTAGGGCTTTCTCATCTGTCCTTGATAAGCATGTCCCATGTACACTCATACAGTTAAATCCAAAAATCTCCCAGTCTCATGTGTGACATCTTCACCCCTATATGAAAAAAGAAGAATCCTGGGCCAAGTACAAAGAAACAAACAGCATCTCAGACTGGAACACATATAGGTATCTAAAGAACAATTGTAACCAGCTAATCCATTGAAACTTTTTACATTAAAAGAGTCACATGTCAAGATGTCCTTAAATTACTCCTTACCCTTAAAATTGATCAGTTCCGTTGGACCTGATGGACTCACCCCTAGATTCCTAAAACTCACTGCTTCCCAAATTGCACTTCTTATTTCCAAAATCTTCAGCCTTTCCTTCTCATATAGTACTGTGCTGACCTCTGGAAAACATCCAGAGTTAACCCTCTGCACAAGAAGGGAAAAAGACCTATTACCCAATCTCGATCCTCTGCCCTGACAAAGCTTCAAGAAAAATTTGTCCACCACCAGCTAGTTGAATACCTGCAGCTGCACGCACTCACCTGCACAGAACAGAATGGCTTTCAAAAAGGTCTCAGCACAGACACTGCCCCAATTACCTTTACTGATGCCATTTAACAAGCAATGGATGCAAGTCACATTACTGGTGTGTGTTTGTTAATCTGACGAAGGCTTTTGACCTTGTCAATCACAAAATACTAATTTCCAAATTACTGCCACTTGGCTTTGGGCCACCTGCTCTTGCCTTGTTTAAAGACTACCTGTGGCTCTGGAAATAAAGAGTCAAAATTGGTAACACCTATCCGAGGGTTAATTCTGTCCTAAGTGGGGTCCCCAAGGCTCTATTCTAGATCCTCTCTCTGTTTTCAGTTTTCATAAATGACCTCCTATAGTTTGTAAATCAGTGCACACATCCTTTACACTAGCGATGCTGTCCTCTACACCCATAGTGATAACATCGCCTCCATTACCCAGTCAATCAGCTACTGCTTCGCTAGGAACCAAGCATGGTTCACTCAAGAAAAAATGGTACTTAACCTCCAAAAACACAATATATGTTGTTTGGAATTAGGCAAAACCTCAATAAGCTATCCCCATTGGTCAGTGTCAACAATGGAAACAGCTCTTGCCTTGAAAAGACCCTCTCCTTTAAATACCTCAGAATATACCTCGACCCCTTTCTGTCTTTTGAAACTCATCTCCAGCACACTACCACCCTGCTTCACCAGAAGCTGGGCTTACTGTACAGAGTCCACCAGTTCCTGATGCCCGACACTAGGATTAGAGATGCCAAGGAAAATCTTCTCCCCTCACTTGACTGTGGTTCAATCGTCATTGGCCTCCAGTAAAACTGTTCTACAAAAAGGCACACCTTGCATTACAATATGACTAAATTTGCCTCTGGCTGCAGTCACAGCACCCATCACTGCTTTGGTTAATCTCAGAACACAGAGCCAATTTAGCCCTTGTCTCCCTTATTAATAAAACGTGCGTACAGGCACCCCCCCATACCTAGCCAGGAAGATCTCCCTCATCAATCTTCCCACCTCTCGCTCTGCCTCTTACAACAATATTGGTGTCCCACTGTTTTGCACTAACATAGGTCAACGGTCCTTTTGTTTCGAGCTGCCTCTATATGGAACTCAATACCCCAGAATCAAAATAACCCCTACTCCCCCCACCTTCACAAAGCTGCTGAAAGCTCATTACTCCGCATCTATTGCATGTTAGTGCTTTCGCTAATCCCCCATCCACCTAAA
This sequence comes from Neoceratodus forsteri, assembly GCA_016271365.2. Taxonomy (NCBI): domain Eukaryota; kingdom Metazoa; phylum Chordata; order Ceratodontiformes; family Ceratodontidae; genus Neoceratodus; species Neoceratodus forsteri. Next base: position 307,528,081 of record CM028134.1, on the reverse strand, counting down.
TCTACTCCAATCTGCTCTCCCTATTGGTGCCAACCTCATCACCTATCCTTACCCTAGAGTTGTCTCCTAATTTTCCTCACCTTATTTGTTGCACACCTGCACCCCCTATTCTTTCACGTAGTGTCATCACCTAATTATTCCTCCCCTGTACTGTGCTCTCCTTCTCTTTCTCTGTACCTTGGATTTTACTATCCCCCCACCCAGTAGGTGGGTAGCTATTTGTACACCTGTACCCAGTCTCCTACAGTTAAATACTGTTTCACCTTTGTATATAATTGTAAATGAATACTGTAAATATAGCTCTGTGTTTGCCTTTGCAATTGCACCTGGGTTGTGTCTGAAAAAGGCTCTCATGCCAGTGCACTTACCCGGTCACCAAAGTTTAACTAACTAACTAACTAACTAACTAACTAACTAACAACTATATAGGCATGCTGTCAGACACTCATCAAACATCTGTTGAAGAAATGTACTGTAACAAGTTTTCTGCAGAATGGTCATTGACAAGGCCAGACATGTATAAAGCAGCCTGCTTCAGGAGGCTGGGGGCCCTGGTGACTTGTGGCTACTGCCACTGCTGCTTCTGCTGCTGGCACTTAACCCAGAAAGGAAGAGAAGGAAGAGAGGAATGGAGGAAACTCACCCAACAGGCAGCCACTACCATGTGATCAGTAGTCTGACTATTGGTCCACATGTCTGTGATGATGTGAATGATGGAGCAAATGATGCTTTCAGGGCATGTGACACAGTCTTTTAGACACTCTGATACAAATCAGATCCAGAAGAGCCACTGTGGAAAAGTAGATATGGCTGAGCACATGATACCTTGGCACTGCAACTTGCTTTAACAATGGAAAACCTGCACTGCTTACAAAGGAGAATGGAAACAAGTCAGTGGCTAGCATTTCCACAGTTGTTTTTGTTAACTATTTTGCCTCTTGTATCTTGGCTCTATATTTCTGTTCCATGTCCAGGGATTGGGCCAATGAGAGTTAAGTGCTTTATTCCCCTGGACTTGTCAGTTGGTTCCCATTTTTGCTAACCCTGGTGGTATAATTGGCTAGGCAGTTGTGGCCCCTTTGAGATGCGTGAATCAATGGGCTAGCAAACTGATGAATGGAAGATGCTAGAGTTGTCGATCAGCTACCACTTGTAAGACTTTCTTTCCTCTTCCTCTCTTTGTAGCCATCTAATGTACTTCTCCCCATTGCCATCATTATCATCATCATCAGCAGCAGCAGCAGCAGCTTCACTGCCTGGTGAAGTTGCTGCTAATGCCTTGTGTTGACATGTCTTCTCATACCAAGATCTGTGGGACTTCAGTAAATGCCTTATCATGGTAGATGTTCCCAGTGTTGTTATCTCCTTAATCGACTCAGCCTGTTTTTACATGAAAGACACACTATATGTGTCCATGATTCTTTGTCCACTCGAAATAAATCTCATACCACCACCATCACCACTTTGGTCTTTTCTTCTGGCAGTCTTGACTATTGCCTAATGGGCAGGCTACATCATCACACTTCTTCTCTTCCTCCACCCGTTCTTCAGGTTCAGGGAATGCTTCTTCCTCTACCATGTGTCCTGGGCCACCAGTTTTGCCTGTGTCTAACTTATCTGCTGTCATTTCAGATGCCTGTTGTGTTTCCCCTTGTTGTTTTGTGGTCTTTTTATTTTGTTTTACCATCTTTTGTTGTCTTATTTAATCCCTTAAGTGCACCCTAAGTTGAATTCCCTCCTGTTCCACCTCCTTCACCTTCCCAGAACTGCGGCTGCTGCTATCACTCTTATCAGGTATATTATCACAACTTGTATCCCTGTCCCCAAGCTCTGCCAAATCACTTTACTCCTCTTCCTCTGCCTCTGTCACTGACACACTCCTTTCTTATGGCTGTGGGTGGAGCCTACAGCCCTATTGAATCAGGTCATAGCTCTAAAATGCCAATCATGGAACCTTCTGTTGAACATTTGGAAGTATCCTTTTGAATGTCCAACAGAGCTTGAACTCCCTCTGCCATGATCGGCTGCTGTGGAATAACAGCAGCACTATTTCGCTGTGACTTCCCGCATTCCATTGTATGAATTGTGCTTGTGTGACTCACTCACATGCACAGTTCCGCTGGTGCCATCATGTTGTGAATGGCAAAATGTCATTCACCACAGCTGTGCATGTGTGAGTGCCACTCATGCACAGCTGAGTCACCGCCACCAGCTCTGGTAACAAAGAAAATCCTCCAGTAGCCTCCCACTGTTATTTTCCTCCTTGCTCCCTCCATTCCTCTCCGCACCGACAGCTGGGTCCACAGTCCCCATCTCAGCATTATGTGGCCCCCAACTCATGTGGCACACTGGGAGCCCACCCCAGTGTGTCCAAATATTTTTCATTTTCCCTGCCGTCATTGGGGTGACAAGTCCCAGTGTTGGCATTACGTGCACACACACACACCCACTCATGCGGCACATAGGGAGCCCACCCCAGTGTGTCTAAATGTTTTTTCTTCCCTCCACCCCCCCGCTGACATTGGGGAGCCCAATTTCTGTATCGGCATCATGTACCTACCCCCCATTCAGATGGCACACTGGAAGCCAACCCCAGTGTGCCCAAATGTTTTTTTTCCTGTAAATAAAGAAAACTATCCTAACGTGGTTTTCTTTTTCTGTAAAAAGAAAATGGTCCTCACTGTTTCTCCATTCCTCCCCATCCCCACCTCCCACTGAGCACCCACCTTCCCAGACCCACCCCTTACCCCATACTTACCTCCTGAGATCAGCACCATCTTCTTCTCTTGACTGGGACACATCTGAACTCTTCAAAGCCAAACCGCAAACTGAAGAATCCAAGGTAAGCATGCTATAATGGCATTCAATGGGGTTTTCAACTTATGCTGATAAATCAGCCATTTTTTTAAATTTATTCTACAAATTTTCAATATGGGGTTCTTGGGACCTCACCTCATGAAAACTTGCACTGTTATTTTCTTACTCAGTCCCGAAAGGTGATTTCACAGTCGCTGCACTGAATCACCTTTTTGGACTGATTCACAAAATGACCGTGCCACTGTTCATTTTGTAAAAAAATGACTGTGTTACGAGCATGCATTGTGCAGTTTCTACGCACGCTCCTAACTTTTCCAATTTTTTTATATTTTCACTCCACATTTTCAACATTGCCATTTTTGCACACCTCCTTCGAAACAGTATAGCTGTCATTTTCCACATCCTGCCCAAAACGTGTTTTTGCACCTGTGGCACAAAATAGCATGTTTGCTCTGCGAAATCACCTTTTGGGACAAGTGAAAAAAATGACACTGGCACTCTTCATGAGAAGGGGTCCTAAAAGGCCATGTTGAAAATTTGTGCAACACCTCCAGACAAATACCAAGTTACACCCAGGTGTTGAATAATTTGTTCACATGTAACTTTGGTCATTTGATAGCTCTTCAGAGCCTTATCAGCTCTGGCTAGAGTTTGTTACTACAGTGATTGCTTGTTCTGTAACCCATGCAGTGCCACTGCAAGTGGTTCCTACAATGTCTGATATTTAATGGACTGTTTGACCACTACTGTCATCTTCCTGTACACTTGTAGTTTCCACTGAGATTGAGAGATTAGGACCCAGCCCACTCTACTTTGATTTTCTTTGATGTGACTGGATGATTCAATGCCACCATCTCCTTGGCCTCTCTGCTTCTCCATTTCCTTATGCTTGCAACAGGACTTATCCACTTGGGTGATGAATAATTAAGAGTAAGACTATATTTTATTTATCATTTTGGAATATGGTATGTAGATATATATGATAATGGGAGAAATGTCTGAATGTCAAATAACAAACAGGTATAGGGATCAGAATTAATAACTCCTTTTTACATAAATAATAAGGAGGCTGTATAGCATAGTGGTTAAGGGCACTGAACTGCAAACCTGGAGACCTGGGTTTGAATCCTGTCAGCCCCATATTGCATACTGTGTGACCCTGAGCAAGCCATTTAATTTCCTTGTGCTCGCCAGTTCGCACCTGGTAACAAGATTTGGCTTAGTGTTCCTTTCTTGGTTTAACAATTTCCCCTTTCCCTAAATATGTGTAGTTTCTATATAATTATTTAATTCTTAAATGAATAATGTATGTATTTTTTCTGAAATTATTCTGTATTAAAATGTACATTTTATTGTGATGACTTGGATAGTGTTGAACAAATAAAATACTGATTGACTGCACATTTTGATTTTTTGTTATGTTTTTTTTTTTTTTTTAATTTTGTCAATGGGATGCCACCAGAAATTACCAGAAGCCAAGCACAGACTTGCTATCAGCTGATATACTCTTGCTGCCCAATGCCCAGATCAGACTGCAACAGCACAACTCAGGATGACACACACAGGCTGTTTCAAGACTAGGAGGAGGTGGAGGAAGAAGGAACTACAGCAACTTCAGGAATGTGGAGTTCTTATTTTATTTTACTTTTTACTTTTTATGGGATGCACACATACACACACACACACACACACACACACACACACACACACACACACACATACACTTTCTGCTTAAGGACATAAGAAGAAGGAACCGCAGCAATTTGGGGGAATGAGAAGCCTGAAAGCTTCAATTTTTAAAGTGCAACAAAAGGAAAAAGGATTTAAAAATAATTTTGAGAAGCCACCAAGGTGCTGACTATGAGGACCCAGGCACCAACTGCAATCTGGCATACAGTTGCTGACTTTGCCACTGCCCAGATCACACTGCAAAAGTCTTCTTCAGAATTCAACAGGAGGATGAAGTAAATGCTGCAAGCAAGCCTGCAACCCAGGAGAATGTAAAAAGTTTGAAACTGACACAAAAAATAGAAACATGAATGAAGAATTAGTTACTTTTTGTATGGATGCCACTAGGGTGCCAACAACCAGTGGCCAGGCACTGGCCTACTGCCAGCAAACACACAGTTACTGCTCGGTAAAATTAGTAAACAAAATCCCCTAAAAACAAATTCTGGTCAGAGCCACTACAGCTGCTAATACATTAACTTGATAAGGGTGTTTCATGGCCTTAAACGTAAAGATGAATTGCCATAGTCAGCTCCATGTGTAAGTTTAATTTTCAATAAAGATAGATAATTTATCTGGTTGATCCTGTGTTTCCCATGTATTTCAATGTGAGTGGTGGTGAGTGAGTGTTGTACTATATGTGGAAGGATAGGGTGCTCTGCACCAAGGCCTTCAAGTAATGGTAGAAGGAATGGTGTAGGGAAGAGAGGTATGTCGACATTGAGGACTTCGGACCAAAGTAGAAGGATAAGAACCTATAAGATTTCTTTGGTATTTGAATGTCTGTGTAACTTTTCTGTTCTCTGTAAACACTGTTATGTTTGTAATGTTTGTTCAACAATGATCTGGAACCTTTGAAAATGAATCCTGGACTCAAAGGTATTAATCCCAAACTGAAATAAATAAATAAATAAATCTAGATTGACGAGATGGCCTGTTTTCATACAGGATGCAACCACAGTCCTCAGTGGATGATTCAAATGTAACTTGATAGACATTTAAAGTAGACAAGGGGGGGGGGTAATGGAAGAAATAGGTGGCAGAAAGGGGCCAATACAAGCTGAGATAGAGAGTAACAAGATCCCAAGGGGAGAGAGAGTCCCACCAGGATGCAAGTTATTCAAGGAAGCAGGGTGTTAGTAAAGGAAGAAGAGGGGATAGGAGCAATCGAAGGAGAAAGGTGTGAAAGGGGAACAATTGGAAAAAGGAGAAAGCAGCAGAAGAGAGGTGAGGACTGTCAAAATGGTGCAAGGTCTGCAGCAGAAGCCCTATGAAAAGTCTAAAAAGAGTTCAATATGTGCACCCTGGAGGGAGGGAGGAGCAGAGATGTTATGGAGACCTTTAAATACCTCTTGGGGTTTAATAAGGTACAGGAGGGAGACATGTTTCAGAGAAAAAGGTGCTGTAGAACAAGGGGTCATGATATGAAGCTGGAAGGAGGTAGACTCAGGAGAGATGTGAGGGTGCAGTTCTTCACAGAAAGAGTGGTGGATTCCTGGAAGAGCCTTCCATGGAAGGCTGGGGGTAAACCCAGTGGTGGATTTCAATAATGCCTGGGACAGGCATAAAGGAATCCTATGAGGAAGGACGGGTAGAAGCTGGAAGAGACAGTGCTGTAGGGCAAGTTGGGTCTGCAGCAAAAGTGATAACTAAAAATGGGCAGACTAGATGGGTCCAGAGGTCATTATTTGCCATCGGTTTCTTTGTTTATGTATCCCCTCCTTTGGGAGATTACTAGTCTAGTCACCCTTCCTGTGTTTTTGTGGCCTAATTCGGCCCGGTAGGGTAAAGGGTTAAATATTTTCAGCACTCAGGTGGAGCCTCCTGCAGGTCAGGAGGTCACCATGGGTGTGTGGGAGGATAAAGCCCAGCAGTTTAGGTGGGAGGGGGAGTTCCGGTTAGAGGAGTGAACGGCAAGGGAGTGAGAGTGAGTTGAGGATGTGTGGGGGCGATTACCTGTTCTGACCCTGGCCTGTGACACTTGAGGGGAACAAAAAGGATGAAGTGGGAGCCAGTAGCCACAAGCTGCACAGTATCATGGAGGGCAGTTAAAGTTGAGAGGGGAGTCAGCAGTTGCAAGTCACAGAGTTCCCTGGCAGCTTGCGCTAATTTGTGCAGGGATTCAGTGGTTAAGAATGCAAGAGAAGCCAGCCTGGTGGCGCTGAGGGTTGAGGCGCTGGATGCCACACCTCACGCCACACCGTCGACCTGGGTTAGGGAGCGAACTTGGGTTGCCAGGGGTCGTAGAGGCAGGGGATTGAGTATGCAGTGGACTGCCTCCTTTCCTATGGTGGGTTCAGGGTGCTGATCGCTGCACTAGTGGCCCCAGTGAAGACTGGAGGGAAGCAGTGCTGGTGAGCCAGAATTTGGATCAGCAGAGGCAGACAACCTGTGTACGTCCACGGGAGCGTGTGCAATACGCGCTGGACGTCATTGCACGTCCTCTCCCTAGAGGAACTACTTACACAAAAATCTTCTCCCAGCAGCAGCATGAAAGCCAGCGACAGATGACCTGATCTAGTTGGCCAAACAAAGCCCGACAGATGGGGGTGAGGGCATAGGGTGATGCGGTCTCCTGTCCTGGTTCCCATTCACTGGGGGAGGCCTCACCATGGAGGGCAAGCCATGGTCCTCCTCACTTCAGCAGTTACTGTGGAGACTGGCTCCACCTAAGGATCAGTTGAGTGTCAGTCTGCATGGCATGAGTGGGGTAAGTACACCCCAAGCTACAGTACAGTGCATAAAGAAAGTCTAAAAAAAAAAAAAGAATGCGACAGGGAGTGTAGTGCCCAGAGAACGAGTTTCCTTGGAGCTCAACTGGAAGTGTCCCCATTCTCAATATGGGGACAGTTGTTGCCAGTTCTGGAAAAGGTGCAGAGGTCATGGGGAACCCGCAAATCCCCAAGCCACCGAGGGGGTGGGTCAGGTGTCATGGAAGGTTGAGGCAGCAATGCCATACTTCCTACCATGCCGGTGACCCGTGTTCATGGTGTGAGCGGGTCGTTGGGGGCTGGCCAGGGTGGGAGAAGATCGAGCATCTGGAGGACAGCTTCCCTCTCTGGGGGAGGGAGGGGAACACAGTCTGGCATGTGCCTGACACCTAGCGGAGGCTAGGTGTTGGCATGCCTGGCCCAAGTACAGTGGGGCACGGAGGTAGAGCAGCCGGCGGGCTTGCTGCTTGTGGATGCATGTGTGGCATACCCACTGTCAGCATTGCACGATGCTGCGCCCTAAGAAATGAGGAAAAAATGGCCCGGGTCGAGCGGCTTGATGGCCGTCCAACATATTGCACTGTCTCTCCGGAGGGCATCACCTGTACTGGATCCAGTCCTGGTGACCGAGTAGGGAGCTCCCCACCACCCCTCCACTTGGGTGAGTAAGCCATGGGGGTAGCAAGGTGACCGCCTGTAGTGGAGGACAGGTACGAACGAACAGCAGTCAGATGAAGTAGGCTGCCAGGACAAGACAGACGACCTGGGGCCTGGGGAGAAAAGTAAGTAAAAAAGAAGAATCCCCAAGCCACAAGGACAGCATGTTCCAAGAGGGATCCACTGAGCCAGTGTGGAGAGAAAGAGAGAGAGAGATGGATATAATTGAGAGGTTGGGTGCCTGTGAACAATAATGGACTGTTAGGCACTGGGAACTGTTTTGGAACTTGTGCTGCCTTCAGACTTTTGTAACCATAGTGGTCCTGAGTTAATGCTGCCCTAAAGGCTATGTGACCTCCTCAGTCCAGTTAAAAGTGCTATTATGGCCATACCTGCTATGTGAAAGCTGAATGTGTTCCCTACGAATTAACTGATGCTACCTGGAGCTATGTGTGAATTTGTTTCATGAATTTGGGATCCCTGTTCTTTATTCAAGTTCCATGTGGATGTTCTGTTATTGAAAGGAACTGTTTAATAAAGGAATAATGCACGATAGTGTGTGTGTCATGCTGGGATAACGTCATGCCTCGGTGATTAGGCATAAGGCTGCTGGCTGAGTGTGACTAAACACCCAAGAAGTGACGTTATCCCAGCATGAAACACACCCTGGAGTGCATTATTCCTATTATACAATGCCTCGTTTGTAAAAAAGTAAATGAAAAATATTAAAAAGGTAATTTAAAATTGTTTTTTATTAATTTTTTCAATGTGTAGGTATACTTACATAAAAAGTAGCACTGCTTTATTTTTGACCAGTGGGTGAAGCTGCAGCTGTTGTGGCATAACTGCAACTCTGCCAGCTCCAGCCCAACAACCTCTCTCTCTAATGCTGCTGCATGTCTCTGTGGCATGTACATTTTCTTTAAGCTACTTTTCTGTCCCCATCCTCCTCCCCTCCACACACACGCAGGTTTATCTGGAGTTTATTTTATTTATTTGGGTCTACATTATTTGTTTTCATTGTGTTTGGGCAGAAACAATGAGCAGCATGGAGCTAACCAACAACATGCATCATGCACTCTGTTTTAATGTTTGGTTCTCCCGTTACAAACAGCATGACAATGGATAAGTTCTTCAAAATACGTGATTGAAGCTGCCATCTGGAGCAGCTGGTGCTATTTCTCTTATGTAGAGAAGAGTGCGGGTGCTGCTTAAAACCACACACGCACGTAGTAGGGGCTGTACCACAAGTAAAGGCAATCGCAGAGATGGCTTAATTTTTGTTTTGTTTCCCTTTTTTTTGGGAGGGTATTACTTGGAAATGCCGTTTATTTTTAGTTGTTAGGAAACTTGAGAGGTTATAGCAGTCGAGCAGGGTTAGTGAAACCGGAACGAGAATTGTGAAATCAGTTGCCTGATACTACGTGAAGCTGATCGTGATGATGACTTTGTTTCTCTTGGCACTCTTTCATTCAAAAAAGTGCAAGTATCAGAATTACTATGTTTTTGTATCATGTGTGACACATTACTTCAGTTTTGGTGGTTTGGGGGGTTAATTTGTGAATGTGGGATGGAGGGATTTCAAAAAAAAAAGTGAAGTTCTGGTTAACTGCACAGTGGCTATGCCAAGTGAGGGCAGCTTGGACATGGCATGTGCAGTGATCTGTTTTATATTGATGCAGTTTTCTGTGTCCTGGGACTAGACCCATGATGTTATGATGGGATAACATCATGGTCCAGTCCCAGACTCACCAATGAGAGCCCAGCATTCTTTCTTGTCACTGTACAATATGAATTAACCTGTTGTTTTTATCCAGCACCAGTGAGGAAAAGGGACCCTGTGTGTAACATCTGGGCCTGGGTAACACGGCCACTGTAAGTGTTTCTGCTGTTGTTTGTGCCCCCTTCCCATGGTCATATTCCATCCTTTCCCCTAGACACAGGGAGAGAGGGCTACATTTCTGTGTATGACAGGTTATGTGATTCAAATGGATAAGGCGCCCTCTTTACAGGGGCACTCGTGAGAGGAGCTGCCCCCTGTCACCAGTTGTTTGCCATTTTTATCGAACCCTTGGCCCAAGTAATTGGCGATCACACCCACATTTCCGGAGTACTGTGCGAGGGGATGAACACTGTATGCCCTTTATGCAGATGATGTGTTGTTGTTCCTTGCCGATCCTTTGCATTCAGTCTCCGCTGTTATTCAGACCTCGAGGAATACGGAAGGTCTCGGGTACAAGCTGAACACCTCTAAAACTGACGCCTCTAACATTCCACTTTGAACCTCCCTTAACTTTCAAAAATTCCTACCCATTTCGATGGGATCTTGATAAATTAAAATACCTGGGCATCTACCTCTCCCGTTCAACGAGACAAACAACTCTGTGTAATTATGATTTCTTCAGCTCCCAGCTTCAGGATGACCTTGCTAAGTGAGCCATTCTCCCCCTTAATCTAATCTGAGTGGAGGTAATCTGGATGGTTGTCCTCCCCCAGCCTTATACCTTTTCCAAAATGTCCCAATAAATAGACCCATGAAAATGATTCAAGTCTGGAATAAGGCAATACTAAAATATGTTTGGGGAGGTAGCGCCCGAGTGCGCCATCAGGTACTCTGTCTACCCGACAGAATGGAGGTTGGCCTCTACCAAACTTAAAAAGTATATAATTGGGCCTCCCACCTCTCCTTTCTTGCAGTCTGTTTTGCATGCAGCCATCCTGCTAAATGGGGGACATAGAAGAGGCATACTTCCATTCAAAGACCTGGTGAGAGCCACTCTCCATAGACCCTTACCATTGCCACCCACAATAGACTCAGGTCCATGGATAGCACACCACCTTAAAACCTGGGGGGCAGTTCAGAGACAACTAGACCTCATGCCCTTCCTAATTAACATGTATCCCCTAGCTATGCTGGAGGACTTTGCCCCAGCCCACCATGACATATGTTCCAACAGTGGGACCGACTTCGAAACTACTCCCTTTCTCAGTTACTAAATGGTAACGAATTTAAATCCTTCCAGGAAGTACAACAGACCTATGGCCTATGACAAGTGGATTTTTACAGTTTTTTACAACTTAGGCATTACTTTCACTCCTTTCCCACGGAACACCGTAGACCCTCGGACATGCCTCCAATAATACACCCACTTCAATCCACCCTTACATCAAGTAAGATCCCCCATGCTATCTCCACTTTTTATAAGGCACTTAATAATACTAGTGTAACCGGCACCAATGAGGTGCTCGAGAGATGGAGGGGGGAGATAGGCCAAGACCTAACGGCACAATGGGACAGGGGCTGGCTTATTTCAGCAAAGCTTACTTGTTCTCACACATGGAGGTTGTTCTCCTGGCAATTAATGATTAGATACTTCCATACCCCGGCCATAACAGCCCATTACTCATCTACGAATACAAAAGGGTGTTGGGGCCAATGTGGGGAGACACTCACACACCACACACATATCTTGTGGTCCTGCCCAGTCCTTCGGCCCTTCTTAACCTCCCTACAACAAGAACTCACAATCATGCTGGGACATACAATTAACTTGAATGCTGAGTGTTTTTTACTCTTAACTTTCCCACACGAACTCAGGGATTCACATACTAAATATCTGCTGGAGATAGCCCTTGGGGCAGCAAAGAAGACCGTAACTAGACACTGGCTCGCTCCTCAAGTGCCCACCATTTTGGCCTGGAGAGAAACAGTGAATCAAATATATAGGTCGGAGAGAATCACTTACCAGTTAAATGATAAAGCAGAACTATGCTCTTTGAAATGGACAAGATGGATCCTTTACATTATGACTTGGGATCCTGATTTCGTACCCTGAGCTAAATTAATTATGGAGGTGAAGGGGGAGGGACGTGGCGAACAGAACACAGTGGGGCACTGCGGGAGGGAAAGGGCGGAGATGGGGTGGAAAGATAAAATGTGTCTGGGTACTATGATTATGAATATGAATAATTTGTATGAAGACTTATTGTGCGTATAAACTACTAATAGAATGAAGAGTTGCACTCTGGTTGATCCTCGCTATGTTTCTTCTGCTCTGTATAAGATTCAATGTATGAAATACGTAAAACATGTGACTGACGATACCCTCCCTTGAAATTGTAAAGAAAAACCTGATAATAAAAACTGTATTAACAAATGGATAAGGCACATAACCGTTACAGTTTTGCACTCATGCAGTTGGTTTACAGAGCAAATTTAGATACACGTGTGTGGTGGTTGTTGGGGAAGGTAATGAGATGCAGGCTTGAGAATAAAATGGAACTAAAAACAAAACAATTAAATACCTGTGACATATAGTATAGTACTATGCACTCCATTAAGACCAAGTGATGAACATTACATAAATATTCTGTAGGTTACAGTCAGTGATTTCAGAAATACATAATTTTCTTATCCAAGCCATCTGCCTCCATTCAGTGCACATAGTAAGCTTTATTTGTAAAAGGCTGGGAAATAATTAAAATATCTTAAACTGACAAAAAAGTCAAATAAGTTATCATGTTTGGTCAGTTTCAACTTTCAACATTTTCCTGTATAAATCTGTTTCGAGAGAGAGAGAGAGAGGGAGAATGGTGGAGCTCTGTTTATCATTTAGTCTTAGATGGGTACTGAAAGGGTTAAGAAACCCTACAGACAGCAGTAAATCATTGTACACCGCCAGACACACACACACACAGCTGGTAGAGAGAGAGAGAGAGAGAGAGGAGAGAGAGTTTAATCACAATCTGTGCTGGAGCAATGCAGTCTCATTACAAACTCAGTTTTGACCAACAGGCAGTGGTGTAGTGCTAAATTTAGAAGTGTGGGATCTCCATGAAGTACAATGTCTCCAACTCCCCACAGGCTGGGGTCTGGGGCCTGCCTAGTTCCCAGAAGCTATCAGGTTTTAGATGCATTCTGGTGCATTGTGGGAGCCATTTTGAGACTATTTGGCTGCTTTAAAAGCCTTATTTGACTTGTTACAAACAACCAATATCACTATCAAAATAACTACATTTAATTTTCATTAAAAAAATAGTTATAACTAAAGCAAAAATTCCCACTCCAGCCACCCTTCAAACACATGACTTTATACCACTTCTCTTGAGTACAGTCAGCTATCACTACAGCAGGCATTGCACTTATTACCTTGCAACCTGAACAGCAGACCATGCCTCCCCAACAGTGAACCACTACAGTCAGACATACAAGACAGCAAGAAGGGCACAGAAAACACCAGCCAGGAGGGTATGTGTCTGTCACACAGCACATGTGCACAGATCATCCATGTCAGAGTATGGAACTGATGCACAAGACCCACTGAAGGGTCCTCAAGGCCCAACACTGACACAGTATTAATGGCAGGCATGAATGCTTTATCTGCATGTACCCTGAACTTAGGCAGTTGAAGCAGGGAGGGTAAAGCTCAGCAGGGACAGTTACATGAAATACAGGGAGTTATATAGTGACATCACAGCCCACAGATTTGACATGCAGCAAATGTTCTGCAACCTGTGTGAAACCTCAAATAATGGAATGACCACAATTATCACTGCTCTACAGCAGGATGATGTTTCCCATCCATATCCAGTATGTGGCAGCCAACCCTCAACTCCCCATATGCCATATACAGGAACCACAACAACATTGGGGTGGCCTAATTTCAAAAAGGATATAGATGGATTGGAGAGGGTTCAGAGAAGGGCATCAAAGATGGTGCAAGGTATACAAGAGAAGCCATACAAGAGTAGATTTAGAGAATTAAATCTATACCCGCTGGAGGTTAGAAAAGGTAGAGGTAACATGATAGAGACTTCTAGGTATATGAGGAATAAATAAAGTGAATGTAGACAGTTTATTCAAAAGGAAAGTAGGAGTTAAAATAAAGGGTCATAATTTAAGATCGGAAGGGGAAGATTTAAGACAATGTAAGGGATGTTATTTCACTGAGAGGGTGGTGGAACCCTGGAACAGATTACCTAATGAGGTGGTATGTGCAGAAACAGTGGAGGAATTCAAGAGGGTGTGGGACAGACACAAAGGGTTGGCTAATGGGCAGAGGAAAATATCCCTGAGAAGTGGAGACAAGTAGGGCGGGTGGGAAATGGGCAGACTGGATGGACCAGGATGGTCCATTTCTGCTGACACATTACTATGATGCTATTATCAAGTACTCCAGCATAACCCACTCATGGCAGCCAACCTGCAGGGGTGCACAGCCAGCTGTAACAGATAATGACCTTATGCCAAGCACATTCTGTGGCATGTATACAGCTCACTCACATGGCAAGGGCAGGGGCAATGCCAGTGGTAGGCTCGTCTCACCCTAAACACCCACTCAGAAGTCATCCCAGACACCAAAGCCAAAAAGCACATGACCTAATGCCTCATCCGAATGCAGTACAGGCTTTAATGCTGAAGAATTGACATCCACCATCAGATGCATGTGTAGTTCACTTCATGGGTTCCATGCTCGCTCACAGTGGGGGAATGGGAGGCTGGCAGCAAGGGGCAAGCTTGGGGGAAAGAGAGATCATGCAAGTCACTGGATGCAGCCCAGACCCTCGCCATCAGATAAGACCATTTAATAGAAACAAAATGACTAATACAAAACAACACACTTAAAGTACCTCACTGCTCCTTTAATGATAAAGCCAGGATGGCTATTAATTCATATTGTTTTATTGGCACTGACTGTCTAACTTATTCGTTCCCGGCCGTGTCCCGACTCCAGACTTGTGAGAATTAATCCCTCACAGGTTCATACAGCATGACTAGTCAGCTGCTCCCCACTCACATTCCACATAGTACCAGCCACACCTCCAATCATAGGTACAGCTAGCCGCTCGCTGGGTTAGAGGTGTTCTGTAGGACATCCCATACAAAAATGTGTGGTTGAGCATTCACCAACACTTCACCCATAGTAGGTTGAGCATCAACTAAAAATGCATTGAAATGATAAATTTAGTTGAGTGCTAAGTGTTGGGCACTTGAACTAAACCAGCACTCAACAAAAAGTCAGCTTGCGCAGTTGAATGCTTGTTGAGTATTTAAATTAGTAATTGAGTACTGGTTGAGGATTTTAGTTTTAGAACGTCAGAGATGCAGTTGAGCACAGACTGAGAGTCAAAACCTGAGTATGCCATTTGTCTGGAATGCTGTAGCTACCTGATATCATTATTCCTTATTTATTTATTTATTTATTTATTTATTAAATTTTGATAACCGGGTAGGACCACTGAACCCTGAAAGTCCCCTTTTCAGGAGCAACCTGGGATTAGTTACATATAGTGAAACTTTTGGAGTAGAACAGTACACGTACAAGAACATTCAGGAGTTACAGTTAAGACAGAGAAAACAGAGTTATGTAGTACAGCTAGGATTATATATACAGCAGGATTATTCAGTTAAAGCAACAACATTTCATAGTAGTCACAAGCTTAAAGTAAAGGGTTGATGGTTTACAATGAAGGAAACTCTCTCAGGGGCCGTAGGAGGTAGATAGCAGCCGGGAAGTGACGGAGGAAGAGATAAGATGATACTGCTTAGGAGAGGTTATTCTCTAGGGCAGGAGCAGTGATTGTGGTCCAACAGATGCTCACGTAATCCCTTACAGAAATTCACTAGCGGGTTGCTTCCTGTTAAGTGTCAGGAACTTATTCCAGTGTACAGGGGCAGCATAGGCATAGGATTTGTTGCCTACTGTGGTGCTGACCCAGGGTATTTCAGGAGCTTTTTCTTGTTGTGTGGAGCAGTCTGCAGGGCGCTTTGGGGCTAGTTGCAGCTACCCCAAGCTGAGATGTGGTCACCGAGGAGCTTTTAAGTGCTACACAGTAGGAGGTATTGAAGTCTATGGCTGAAAGATGGCCAGTGGAGTGAGGCAAGTACATCACAATGATAGCTCCTCAGGTGGGATTTTGTAGTGAAGTGAGCTATTTTGTGATACAGGGTTTGTAGCCTAATGTGGTCCTGTTTGGCTATTCCATGTAGGATAGGAGTCATGTAGGTTAATGTTGGGAGGAGGATGCACTTTGCAATTGCTAGCCTGGTCTCAGGTATCATTTGAGTGCTTAGGTGGTGGAGTAAGCCAAGCTTTCGGTGGAGATTTTTGGTTACTGTGTCCACGTGGGGTTTGAGGGTGAATCCTTGATCCAGAACCAGGCCAAGATACTTGAAGGACTGCACCACTTCTATTGTTGAGCCAGATGCTGTGACAAGTGAGAGTAAGAATCTGCAGTCAGGGCTCAGGGATCTTGGCCCAAACAGGAGGGCTTTTGTTTTATTGGAGTTTAGAATCAGGTGAATTTTTAGTAGCCAAGTTTAAATCATAGCAAAGTCTGACTGGAGTTGTGGCCCTAATTCATCCGTGCTATTCATAGATCTGTATAGGACCGCGTCGTCAGGGTACTGAACCACAGAGCAGCTACCGCAGTTGTAGCTAATGTCATTGATGAATAGTGAAACCCAGTATAGATCCCTGTGGTACCCCTCATTTATAGGAAGTGATCCAGGGTGGCACCCTCCATTTGACCTGTTGCAGTGGTCAGGTAGCTGTTGAACCAGCTCAGGAGTGTTGGTCAAAACCACATTTACCCAGTTTAGTTGTCAGCAGGCTGTGATCTACCAGATTAAAGGCCTTTGCCTGTTGCTAGCTTTGCTTGTAGAGCAGAAAGCAGCTAACTAAAAGAAGCTACATTTTCTTCTTAATTTTAAACTTATATCTCAGTAGGAGTCAGTATCAGTTAAGATTAAGTAGACAGATAACTTTATTAGAAGTAGAAGGGGT
This sequence comes from Neoceratodus forsteri, assembly GCA_016271365.2. NCBI lineage: Eukaryota > Metazoa > Chordata > Ceratodontiformes > Ceratodontidae > Neoceratodus > Neoceratodus forsteri. The sequence goes on along the minus strand of CM028134.1, from coordinate 307,511,382 downwards.
CTTATTTAAGGTTAAAAAAAGAAAGAAAAGAAAGAAAGGCAGTGTGTGTTCTGTGCAGGGAAAGATACTGTATCAGGTGACTTTGCTAAACCAGTAGGAGGAAAGAAAGCTTACCTGGGGGTGTGGTTTAGACACTAGAAAAGCAGGTGAGTCAAATTACAACTTCCTGTTGCTAGCCTTTTTTCTTAGCAATTGCCCTCCATCCCACCCACCCAAAGCCAGTTCTACTTTTATAGCCACTGGATTTAACTGTCAACAGGAACTTCCTGTTTGGCAGTAGGAAGAAAAGGATCATAGAGAAACATTGGTTTTGTCAACCCTGAAGTAGAAAAAGTAGCTCACTCTCCCCCCCTAGCTGCTGGTAGTTTGATATTGAGCAAGGACGAAGGAGACTATTGAAGAAGATAGGAAGTTGCTGTCCCAGAACAAGAAGGGTGAGAGTTGTAAGGAGAGGAGTGAGTAAGCATCCAGAGAAACAGTAGAGGGGACACAAAATAAGACATGATAGGAGTGGTGCAGTGCAATGGTTGTGGGGCGGCAGTGTTCCGGGAGACATTCTGGAGGCTGCGATGCTGCCCTATTTTCAGGCACCTCTCTGGTCTGAGAGAGGAGGTTGCCTGTCTCCAGGCTGACCTGGCTAGGATTCATGAAACCTCCTCCCCCACCCAGGGACCACCAGGGTCAATGCCACTACCTCAGAGGTTGCCAAGAAAGAGGAGTGGCTGGACCAGGGTGGGCTCAAGGAGGGAGAGGGTGGAGGAACAGAGTTGCATCCCTCCAGCTGTACCTCTTCACAATTCATTCACTTTTCTGGTGGATAGTGGTTCCTCTATGGAGGCACCTGCAGTGGAGACCAAGGAGGATGCTGGGACCTTCACAAAGGAGACCCAAAGGAGGGTGGCATGGGACCCCACAGGGGAAGGAAACAACTCCTGGTGGGGGACTCAATCATTAGGGGGGTAGAATTGGGGGAGGATGGGGAGAGGGAGGTAAGGTGCCTTCCTGGCGCCATGGCTTGGAGGGACAGGAAGCGAATCCTCAGGATCGTGGGAGAAGCTGCACGAGGGAGGGAGCTGGATGTCATTGTCCACCTGGGGACAAATGACCTGGCTAGGAATGGGATCAGAGCAGTGCAAGAGGAGTTTGTAGAGTTGGGAAGGGGCCTTAGACAAAATGCATCACGGTAACCTTCTGAGGTGCTGCCTGTCTATGGCAAAAGGTGCTAGGGCACTTCTCACCAACCAGATTCAATGAGTGGTTGAAAAACTGGTGTGGAGCTCAGGGTTTTGGCTTCATTGGGGACTGAGGACCACCTGAGAATGCAGACCTATATTGGTGCGATGGTCTGCATCTGTCCAGGGGGAACCAGGATCCTAGGTGAGAGGTTTAAATGCTTCATGGGCAAGCATTTAAACTCAGCCAAGGGGAGGCACTGAAAGGAGCTGGAAATCCAAGCCTCCCCCACAAAACATGGTGATTATGGACGTAAACACCAAGGTACAGAAGTTATTAGGGAGCAGAACAGATTTAAATGTAAAAAGGCAAAGGCAGTAAGGACAGAAATGGGGCTAAAAGGGTAAGGCTATCAAAAGTGGAGGGTGATGAGTACCAATGCCCGTAGTCTGTGTAACAAGCCCCTGAACTAGTGGCCTTGATGGAAGAGGGTTGCCTGGATATTGTGGCAGTCACAGAAACATGGTACACAGAAACCATGAATGGGATGTCAACATACCAGGATACACAATCTACAGGAGGGACAGGGAGGGTAAAGAGGAGGAGGAGTAGCTCTCATGTAAAGGAAGGGATCAAAGCAACAGAACTAAAGAGTAAACAGGGAGCAGATGAGGGCACTTTGGGTCACCCTGGAGACAGAAATGGCACCACAATCCGCATGGGGTTGTGTACAGACCCCCATCTCAGGGGAGGAATGGACAAGGAAATGATAGAAGGCTTCCTTAGAATGGCAGAAAAAGGGGATATATTGTTGATGAGGGACCTGAATATGCCAGATGTTAACTGGAGCACCTTTGCTGCAGGCACATCCAAGAGCAGGGTCATTCTTGATGCTCTACAGGGGCATGTCTCAGACAGCTAGTATTGGAACCGACTCGGGAGGGAGCAATCTTAGACCTGGTACTTTCAAATGGGGATGGAGAAAGAATCTCAGATTTAGAAGTGGGTAGCCATCTGGGAACAAGTGACCACCAAACAGTGTGGTTCACGATAAACACAGCCATACAATCAAGCCATACAAAAGCAAGAGTACTAGACTTTAGGAGGGCTGATTTGGGAAATGAGAGAGTGCCTCAGAAAAACACTAGCAAACAGGCAAGAAGGAGGTGGAGGAACAATGGGAGTGATCAAACAGCCATCACAGAGGCAACAAGCCTTGGCGTAAAAAAAATCAATAAAACACAACGAAGGAAAAAACCGCTATGGTTCACAAAAAGAGGTGGCAGGAAGGTTAAGGAGAAAAGGGCATTCAGGAAATATAAGGAAACAAAGAAGGAGCAGGACAGAGAACTTTATCAGTTAAAGCAGAAAGAGGCTGGGAAGGTAGTCAGAATAGCAAAGGCCCAAACCGAAGAAAGGATAGCCAATTCTGTTAAGAAGGGGGATAAGACCTTTTATAGGTACATTAGGGAGCGAAGAAAGACCAAAGGAGGGATACTGAAGCTTAATAAAGGGGAGGGAATGTGGGTAGAGGGTGACAGTGAAAAAGCAGGGTTACTGAACGAATATTTCTGCTCAGTATTCACAAAGGAAGAGGAGGGAGAGTTACCTAAACCAAACAAGAGAAACATTCCGAAGATGGGGGTCGATACCAGTCCATTTACAGAAGAAAGGGTTCTGAAAGAACTAATAAAATTGAAGGTGGACAAAGCAATGGGGCCCGATGGGATTCACCCAAGAATTCTAAAAGAACTAAGGGTAGAACTAGTGACATCGCTGACTAGTCTCTTTAACAAATCATGGGAGGATGGGGTGGTACCCAAGGACTGGAGGAGGGCAGATGTAATTCCTCTTCACAAAAGTGGGAGCAGGACAGAGGCAGGAAACTACAGACCGGTTAGTTTGACCTCAGTGCTAGGGAAAATGATGGAATCACTTCTGAAGGAAAGAATTGTTGAGAACCTAGAGGCCATTGGGGCACAGGACCCGAGGCAACATGGATTCACGATGGGAAGGTTGTGTCAGACGAATCTAATAGATTTCTTTGACTGGGTGACCAAAGTAGTAGATCAGGGAGGGGCTGTGGACATGGCCTACTTAGATTTTAGCAAAGCATTTGATATAGTCCCCCACAAAAGATTAATACACAAGATAGCCAGCCTTGAAATGGGTCCCAAGGTGGTAGCCTGGATAAAAAATTGTCTAGACAACAGGACGCAAAGGGTAGTAGTAAATGGAGTACACAGTGAAGAAAGGAGGGTTACTAGTGAGGTACCGAAGGGTTCAGTACTGGGACCGGTCCTTTTTAATGTCTTTATAAGTGACATTGCAGAGGAACTGGAAGGAAAAGTATGTCTCTTTGCTGATGACACAAAGATCTGCAACAGGGTTGATACACAGGATGGAGTGGAAAGGATGAGAAGGGACTTGGCAAGGTTGGAGGAATGGTCAAATGTATGGCAGCTCAGATTTAATGTAAAGAAGTGCAAGATAATGCACATGGGAAACAAAAACCCAGGGGAAGCGTACACAATGGGGGGTGAGATACTGACAACAGTAAAAATAGAAAGGGACCTGGGGGTAATTATATCAGATGACCTAAAGGTGGGCAAGCAATGTGAGAAGGCAGTAAGGAAGGCTGGAGGGATACTGGGATGCATAGGAAGAGGCATCAATAGTAGAAAACAGGAAGTTGTTATCCCTCTGTACAGACAGTTGGTGAGACCCCATCTGGAGTACTGTGTGCAGTTCTGGAGACCCCATCTCCCCAAAGACATAGACAGAGTGGAGGCTGTCCAGAAGAGGCAGCAAAATGGTGCAGGATCTGCACCAGAAGACATCTGAAGAAAGACTAAAAGAACTTAATATGTATACTCTTGAGGAAAGAAGGAGAGGGACATGATAGAAACATTCAAGTACCTCAAGGGAATTAACAAAGTCAAGAGGGTAGCATCTTCCAGAAAAAGAGAACAAGGGGCACAATTTGAAGATAGAGGGGACGGCTCAGGGTAATGTGAGGAAGTATTTTTTCACTGAGAGGGTTGTGGATGCATGGAACAGCCTCCCTGAGGAGGTCGTGGAATCCAGAACAGTGGGGGACTTCAAGAATGCATGGGACAGGCATAAGGCAGTCCTAGGGGCGGATCAGAGGAAGTAAGCTGTTGATTAACTAAGATCTGCAGCTTATCTGTTAGGTAGAAAAATGGGCAGACTAGGTGGGCCAAGCGGTCCTTATCTGCCATCAAATTCTATGTTTCTATGTTTGTCAGGTCAATGAAGACAGCCCCCAGTGGGGAGCCTTTATCCAGCATGGAGAGGACATCAGAGGTGAATTTGATGAGCGTAGTGTCTGTCCCATGCTTTGCCAGAAACTATGCTGGGGTGGACACCACTAGCTGTTTTTTTTTCAATTGTTTACTAGGTGAGCCATACTAAGCTGAAAGCTTGTTTTCAGGTGCAACCTGGGAGCACAGGAAGTTAAGTGACTTGCTCAGGGTCACACAGTATGCAAGTGGGGCTGTGAGATTCAAACCCAGGTCTCCAGATTTGCAGCTCAGAGCCTTAAACCACTGTGCTATACTAGTTTGCTTCCAGCTAGTCTCTGAGTTGCCAGTAGACCAGCCTCTCTTGGATTTTTGCCAGGGTGCAGAGTAGGAGGATTGGTCTGTAGTTGCCTATGGTATCCCTAGGGCCTCCCTTGTGGACTGGCACCACATGAGCCTGCTTCCAGATTTTGAGAACCGCTCCATCGAGCAAGGACCTATTTATGAGCCAGGTGATGGGCAGGGTACTGGCAGGGGCAGCTGCCTTAAGCAACCGCGGGTCAATGCCATCTGGACCTGCAGAGCCAGCCAGTTTGATGGATTGTAGGACAGTGAGGACTTCTTTTCTGCATACAATCAGTAGGTGAAAGAGTGGTGGAGGAGGATCCATTACCTCAGTGTTCACCAGGTCCTTGCATCGGGGGAAGGGGGGGGCAAGTTACTTTTGTAACTATCCAGGTCAGTGAAAAACTTATTGAAGGTGGCAGCGGTTGCACTACTTTCAGTTAGAGTTTGTCCGTTGCTTATTATCTGGCCCTAGGGAGCTGATTTGCTGCCTTTTATCAGGTCATTTATGCAGGACCAAAAGGACTTTGGGCTAGCTAAGTTATTCTGCTGTAGGCTTTTGGTGTGCTCTCTTTTCGCGGATTTTGTGGACTTCTTACATAGATTCCTGAGTGACCTATGGTTAACTAGGTCCTCAGGGAGGTTCAAGCACCTGTACTTTTTCCAGGCCTTGTCTCAGCTTATCGTTAGTGATTTTAGTTCCCACAAGATCCACCTGTAGCAGTAACCTTTTGTGCGGATTCTCCTAAGAGGGGCATGGAGATTTGCTGCAGCGGAGAAGGTGTGTTTTTTATGTCTTATGTCACTTTTGTGTTCCTATATTCTTACTTTTAAAGTTCTTGTGGTCTATTCAACATATAGTTTGTCACAATGATATGTTAAGATGTAAATAACATTGTGAATTGCACATTATATATTGTTTTATGAAGGTGTTAATTCTTGTTTTTACTGGTATGACTGCAACCAGAACAATGACCATCCCTGGTTGCAGTAGGCCTAAGAATAACTGTTGGATTGGATGGACCTGCAGGACATATTGGTGCATCACTTAGGTTTTGGGGACTTGTACTGCCATCTTACAGAGGTGGTGTTTTATATGGCAACAAATTGGACTGTGCTGAAATGAAGTGGATATTTTTATGGAAGTTTTGAATGCTAGACTTGGAATGAACTCTGACACTAATTGGTCCGCTTGTTGGTAGTAGTCGTTAAGGTTGAAATGGAGTGGATATAGTCCAAGAAACTTTGTAGTAAAAGATCAGAATATTTTAGCTAATATTGAATGGTAACAGAAGATTTCAAGTTTGGTTGCAACTACTGCCCCCCGGTCCCCGATGGCCACTGTGCTCTCTCATACAGTTTCTTCCTTTACTTAATTGATCGTTTAAAAACATGATGGGGATAACATCTAGAATAAAACAATCAGCAGGGACCTACTGATGGCCAATACTTATTGCCTCCTCCTGTGAATAACAAATGTGATAAATTTAATAATTAGTTAGAATGTGGTTATGATATTTTGAAGGTATCAGACTCCTGAATCCCCGACTCATGGCATATGCTCCCTTGCCTACCCCGCATACCAGCCATAGCCTCTAGCTTCTTGGCCTCCTTTCACCCAGTGATGGTGAAAGGCTTCAGATCCACCCCTGACCACAGGCTTCTTAAACTCTCCCTCAGGTTCCTGAGTGCACCCATACTGCCCCCTAGCTCATGAACCCCCTTCCCTCAGCCATGGCAGTAAACTCCTGAGTTAGCCCCCAGCTATGGAAGAATGGTCCTATAGCTGGAATGCTCCCCAAGTCCTAGCCATGTCCCCAGGTAAAACCTGCAACCACAATGGTCTTGTACCCCCCATCACTGACTTCTATCTTCCTAGTTTCCTCACCCCTCAGTACTGGCCTCAGGTTCCCCTTCTCTTGCTGGTCTCAGGCTGTCCCCCCAAGCAGAGTTCAACCACCCTCTAGTGGAAGTAACCCCCCCCAAGCAGCGTTCACCCACCCTCTGTTGGAAGTACCCCCCCAGGACTTGCAGCTGGCCACTAATCTTCCTCAAACCAGTAAAATCTCCACCCCCAGGATCCTATGCTTTTCAGCACATGCATATCATCACCCCCAAACTGGGTTTCAGGCCACTAATAACTTGCTTTACAGGGAGCATTCGTCATCCTTGACAGTAACCCCCCCCCACACACTCACACATTAGCGTTTTTCACTGACTGTATTAAAAAAAATCAGGTGATTCTGTTTTTGTTTCATCCTGCCAGCTCTCCCACATTCCACAATCACCTGAGGGAAACTGCTGTCACAGCCTGGAAACAGTTGCGAGAGTGCATGCTGTAGTTAACTGAGTGGGAACCATAAATTCAGAGGCGTTTTCAGCACAACTTTGCAAGAGGAAGGAAATGAGGAGCATCCACAGTGTTGTACAGGAAGAGACAGGAAGAAGACTGTTGGCCATGTGCTGCTGCTCAAGGGAGCACTCTTTTTGCTGTCATGCCTCCACCTGCCTGCTCGCGCCCTTAGTATCTCCAGCACAGCATATTCTTTCTTCCTCAGACTGGTGAACCGAACCTCTGGCTCGCCTGTCATCCCTCAGCAGGTGCTTAAACTTTCCGGTGGTGGTCGACTGCTCTGCAGATCTGCTGACTGTGCAGAGCCCAAGTCAAGGGCGATCCGAGTGATGCGACTCAGTCCAGGCAGTCCTGAACAAAGAGCAAGTGGAGCACTAAAGCGCAACTTCCTGGGAGAGAGAGAGAGAGAGAGAGAACTAAGAGAGATGGAAAAAAAAAAAGGAGGCTGCATCCCAGCCAAGAGAGACTCACTGACTGTCTCCTCTCCTCTACTCAGCCTCCTGGTAGACAGTATATATGGTAACAGTTACAGGAGTGAGAGAGCAGTAGCAGCCAACCGCAGTAGCCTACTAGCCACTACTGCTAGTTGGCCAAGCCACCCTGCCCACCAGCCAGCCACAGCTACAGTAGCTGCACTAGGCACTGTGCTCACACTCTGCAACAACTAGAGCTCAGCCCAAGCTCCTGAGTCTGTCCAAACCAGCAAAAACAAGACAAGGAGGTCAAGAGAGAAGCTGCCTGCCTGCAGAACAAAATTCAACAACCAGCAGAGATGGTCCTGATGAGTCTGACTGTGCCTTGAGGTAATTGCTACGTTTATTGAAAATTGCTCTGTGGGGAGGAAGGAAGGAGAGAACACGCAGTATCCTGCTGCCACTGGGTGAGATTTGGGACCAGTTTGGGAGGTGGTGGTGATGGAGACTAGCTGCTGAAAAGGGGCAGGATGGATCGTGATGATCCTGCTTTTTCTGCGGGGGAGAGGAGGGTCCCTGCTTTGCCTGGCTTATGGGTGAGAAGTGCTGGTTCTCCTGGCTTGGGGAATGGCCCTGATTTGTTTGGCTCGGGGGTATGGTCCTGCTTCTTCTAGGGTGGGTGGGTGGTATATGGGAATGGCCATATTTTTTTCTGTCATGCGGGCATGATGGTCCTGCTTCTTCTGGCTCTGGGGGTAGGGGACCTGCTTCTATGGCAATGGGGGATGGTGGCTGAGGCCAAAGGCCCAGGCACACACCAAGCCAGGAGAGGCAGCCATTCCCCGGGCCGGGTGAAGCAGGGCCATCACCTTCTGAGCCTGAAGAATCAGGGTCATCTTCCCTGAGTTGCTTCTTCTGGCTCGGGGGCTGTTTCTCCTGACTTGTTGGGGGGCTGGCCTGCTTCTCCTGGCTGGGGTGGCCCTATAGCTTCTGGCTCAGGGCAGAAGGGGAAACATGGCAGATGGTCCAGCTTCTTCTGGCTCGGGGGGTGGGATGGTCCTGCTTCCTCTGGCTCGGGGGGGGGTTGGATGGCCCAGCTTCTGCTCCTGGCTCTGCCTGTGGGGGAAATCTATGGACACCAGCCATGGGCGGTGGCTGGGCACCCACTGGGAATAAGGGGAGAAGCACAATTAATGGTGTAGTTTGCTGAGGATTTTGAGTCTCAGCAAGGCCCAGGTATAAGGGGCCTGCAGGCAGAGGTCAACCTTAATTCACACAAGGGGTCTGTGTGTACAAAATAAGGAGCTTCAAAGATGTAGCTCTGTAGCTCTTTAAAGAAGAACTACCATGAAGTGTAATTACAGGGTCATAACACAGTTCGGTGGTGCAGTACCCGATCACACATGACATTTAGGCTAATTTATAAAAATAGTGCTGGGCATGGTTGATGTGGAGATTATTCAGTCTCCATACATATGGACACACTACAGGAAGGGGCAAAGTCGTGTCAGCGTATCGCGGTATTTTCAGAGTGATCTCCCAGTGGCCAGTTCCCCCATTACAAAATGCCAGCTGCACCGATACTGTTGTTGACTGCTGTTTTTATATATGTAGTTGTTTTTACGAATTTTATGGCTATGTACTAGTGCTATGGTTTTGGAATAGCGCTATTTTACAAATAAACCATGACTGATTGATTGATACAGTTCTAGGAATTTATGAGTAATGAGGTACAGTTACTGTTAAACGTAAATTTGATTGCAGGGGGGGATTGAGGTACTGGAGCACCAAACTGTGTTCCAACCCTGTAATTAAGCTTTTGCTATATGTGCCCTGGCTGCCAGTTGTGCCCACCCAGTGCCCTGGTAACCAAGAGAAGCTGGACCTGCCACTGCATCCCAGGAGTGTTTCCAGTTGTCCATCTCTGGAACCAGTGAGAGTCGGAGTCAGGCTGACGATGGGGAGGTGAGTTACGCTCAGCGTAATAAAACACACAAGTGAACCGGCGCTCACAGTAATGAGTGGGTACTTATAGCAAGTATGAAGCTAAAAGAAACCTAAGGCAGCACTTGAAATACAGTAAGTAAGGGGATAAAAAAAAAATACTTACAGATTCAAACCATTCAGTGCAAAGGAGTAGAAGTCTGCATGATGCAAAGCGCTGGGGTTATAGTGCTGTTGTATGGGCTTTTTCTCTTCCACTGAATGGCTTGATGCCATCTTTTTTTTTATTTCCATACTTAGGGCTGCCTTTGGTTTCTTTGTGCTCTGAGTAGTAGTGTAATTTCAGGGATAGAGAAGATCCCCAATGAATGTGTGTGTGTGTGTGTGTGTGTGTGTGTGTGTCTGTGTGTCTGTGTGTCTGTGTGTGTGTGTGTGTGTGTGTGTGTGTGTGTATGTGTTTGGGAGTGGAGGGGAAAGCATGCTGGTAACCTACTTCAGGAGATCCTTTCTAACTTTTCGCTCCTTCTGGCAGACTCTTTCTGGTGTGGATTCTCAGTATGGGGCTGTGCTGCCTGCCTGAAGCCCAGATCACACACTCACGGTGCACCTCACCCCTTCCCTCTCTGGCTGCATGAGCCCCTGGCTCTGAGCCCCGGGGTGGGACCGTTAACTCCTCCGGCACTCTATCTGCAAATCTAGTGGAGTGACCGGAGAAGAGAGTGACCAAGCGCAGCTCGTTAAGGCCAATCACTGAGCATGGGGCTCGCCACTGATCCCCACCATCGCCATCGCCAGGCAGGGTTTTTCTTGGTTTCCTCCACTTAGGATGTGGCGTGCAATGGCATCCTGCGCAGCACTCATGATGCTGGAGCCTGCCCATGTCCTTCCCCTTCTGCAGCCCCACATCTTCCTTGCCCCTGGTCTCCACCAAAGGCCGCTGCTGCATCAGGTGCCCCAACAACCCACCCTGGGAGAGGAGGCGAGAGCAGTCCTCCGGATGCTCGATCCTTTCCCTCCCTGCCGACCCCGATGACCCAGGTCTGCTTTAGCATGTAATGCTTTTATATAATATAATAATTTTATTGGTCATTTTATGTTTGCTTGGTTCTCTGCAGCCAATTGCACATGGTTAAGACATATTTTAGTACTACTTAAATCTGGCTATGTAAATTGCAGTTAGGGAAATCTCTGGGGTTTCCAGTAAGCAACTGGAACTCCTGTTCATGACTGCCTCTCAATACCTTGTGGCATGCCCCATGCCTACATTTGCCAGTACGTGCAAACTAATATGGCTTTAATGTCCTGCTAACTATGCACTCCAAAACCAAGTTTCCATGTTACAGACTTTGTTTGTAATTTGCAAATCGCTCCAACATGCTGCCCATATAGTTTGAACTGTTTAAAAGGTTGAATTTATTACATCAGCTGGTCCACACACACACTCTTCCTGGTTGTATGAAAATCTATGACTATCCTGTATCATCAGTTACTGACCAACCTCAAATACTAGTGGACATTGCTGCATGATAAAATGCAAGTTTAAATAAAAAACTCCATAATTCTAATGCCACTGCTAGCAATGACTTGTCATTGCTATACTGACCATACTTATTGCTCATGCTGTCTTCCTTCAGATACTTGTGTCCCATGTTCCAACCTAATGTAAGCTCCATCACCTGTGAGCTTCCGAACAAGACTCAAGGCACACATGTTTGCCACCAGTCAATGCCAATGCTCTGTTACCTGACACTTCCACACTACCCTCCTGCCTGAGCACTTACCTCACTCCTACCTGAGCTGGGAGCCCTAACCCTTCTCTACTGGCTCTCCTCCCAAAATACTCTACTCAGATTATTGTGACCCAGGTGTTGCACTGGTTCTCTTCCATTGTTTCACTTTGCTAATCATTGTAACCTGCTATGTAATGTGTAATTGCTATATATATATGTTCACCTGTTACATGCTATAAGCTACATCTGTACTAATTGTGTATCCTACTAGTCCTGTAACTCCTGGGTCACCCCTGAAAAAGGGACCTCCATGGCCCAGTGGGCCTACCCGGTCATCAAAATTCAATAAATAAATAAATAATGCCATAAGGTATTGGGCTTCATAGACTTTATGGCATCTTTAGCTGATTACTGCTAAAAGTAACATTTCTAACTGTCCATCAAGTTTGGGAAGGGATTGTACCTGCTGCAGAACCCAGGGCCAGGCATCCCTTCTGACTTCCAGGTTTGCCTGCTCTGCCCCCATGCTCAGAAGTTTTGTTATGTTGGAGAAGTGAGAGTGTGGAGGCTTACCTTATACAAGTCGATGGGGGCAATTTTTCAATGCCATTTTTTGCAACTTTAAGCAATCTTAAAGGGACATGAAAGCCACTACTCAACTAATAGAGAGGTGGCTTTTATGTCTGTCTAAGTTTTCTTAAAGCAGCTGGCCCAGTGGCACTGAGGGTTGAGGTCCTGGATGCCACACCTGGCGCCATGCTCGCAGCCCAGGTTGGGGAGCGGACTCAGGCTGCCGGGATTCGGCAGGGGAGGGAAGGGACTGAGCATCCAGAGAATTGCTCTCCCTTGCTTGGGCAGGATATGGGGTTTAGCACTGCTCCTGAGTGGCTCCTGGTGGGGGCTAGAGGCAGTGCCAGGAACATGCAGTGCTGACAGAAGTGGGGGTGGAGCAATGGCGAGCGTTGGTGCATCAGCCCCATAGATGTCATTTCAAGTCTGCGCTCTGAGGGGACAACCATGAAAAGAAAAATCCCTGCTTGACCAGGGAGGCAATGAGGGCTTCAGGGACCAAAACTCACATCCCCAGCACCAGACCATCTCTCCTCTGGGACACCCATTGTGCCAGCCAGAACTGACCCTCTAATTACAGATACACTGCCAGGTAGGTTGGGCGGGCCCTACCCCAGGGGGTGATCTAGGGGCTGGAAGGTCCTGGGTGGGGGATGCCTGGGGAGGAGATGTCTCAGGCAGGGAGTAGAGGCTAGGTTGAGAGAGCACCTCGGAGAGATGCCCAGGTTGACAGGAGCAGCAAAAAGAGTTATTAAGAAAAAAAAGAAAGAAAGAAAGATTGCTTAAAGTTACAAAACACAGCATTAAAAACTTCTCTCATAGACTTACAAACATGGAAACAGAAACTTGTATGGGGCGCGCCCTTGTGCTCTCCCTGCTGCAACGTCACAAAACTTCTGTATACAGGGGTGCAGCAGGTAAACTGGGAAGTTGGAAGGAATCGTTAGCCATGGGTCCGTAGCAGGTATGATCCTGAGATAATTCCTCCAAAGTCAGATACCCTTCTGCATTTTTCTCAACTACTAGATATGTATACAGAACAAACATCCCTAACAGGAAAGTGCCTTGGTTCTGTACTGTGCCTCAAAAAGATCATAATGCATTTTTCCACCTTCTTCCTCATCCTACTCGAGAGCCATTTGTCCCGTTACTGTGTTGATTTATTTATTTTTGCGCCTTATACTAACCTATTTTCCCTTTAGTTCAACAGGTCTGGCCAGATATCAGCTGTCTACCTTTTACATCCCTATTCTCTCCTCTAGGACCTCCGACTTTTGTGTCTCCTCACCCTACTCTGTGCTTTGCTTTATGTTCTACTGGAATACCCCAAAACCAAGACAATCCAACTCTGGATACTGTGACTTGGACAGAGCAGGTGAGTCATATTTAATTTAGGGGTCAAAACTAAGTTTTCGCTGCTACTAACCAGCAGGGCTAGTGACTGGAAAAATCCCCACAGACTTTTCCACTTCCTAGGTTGGTGTACTTACTGAAGTGTTAACTGCTCCAGTACAAGACCACAAGGCTAGCTAAAGGAAAATCTTACTAGCTAGATACAAAATCTACCAGCATTTAGTTAGTGGGACAATGCCAGTTTTGACCCCAGTGAAGGGGGTAGGGCTAGTGTCTAGTGCAAGGGAAGGAGGTGGGGCAAGTATTGGGGGGCGTAGGGCGGGACTAGTGCCTGGCGAATGGGGGTGCTAGTGTTTTGGGGCTTTGGAGATGGGTCAGCTGGGGTCGGGAGTTATGGAGGAGGGCTAGTGTCAGGGCCTGTGGAGGGATAGTGTAGAAGAAGGGTGTATGTGTGCCCCAGGTGTCTGAGAAGGTGGTGTGCAGCAATGGTGTGGATGATTCTCAAATGGCAATGGAGGAAGGGGTGTGGTTTCTGGGAGTCGGGGGTCCCCAGTATGGAAGTGATATCCATTGGCTCAGAAAAGTGTGGAGTCAGAGAGGGAGGGGTGTTTTAGAGGGACTGTGGTGGAAGGGGGTGGGGTGGGGTTGTGCTAGGAAGTGGAGGGAGGGGGATAGTGTTTGGGGCTATGGAGGGAGCTGGGGTAGTGTTGGGGACTGTGGAGGGTGTACAGTCAAGGGGGCTACTGTCTTGGGGGGCTGTAAGGGAAACATGCTAGTGTCATGTGCTGTATAGGGAGGGGGCTAGTGTCACAGGGGCATCTGGAGGGAGGGGGAGCTAGTGACTGGGTTTGAGGAAGGAGGTGTGGCTAGTGTCTGAGCCGCAGGCTAGTTGGCTATATAGATTGGGGGTACACAAAGTCCTATTTATTCTCAGAAAAAAATATTGGTTTTCCTAGCTTTTTTTTAAAGTTATTTATTGATATTGAAGTGAAGTGTATCTGTTTAACAGGATTTGATACAACATACTGTTCAGGCACATAGACCTGACTGGGGTTACATATGCTGCACCTTGGAAATGCATCACTAAATGCTCTCTGAAGCTCTTCATTTTACCCAGTGGGTCCCTCTGTATACAAATGCCAGTGGACTGAGGGTCACCTGGGTCCATACAGGTCAGTTAAACAATTTGCAAACTTGTTAGCAGGTGTAATGCTACCTTATGCGGTAGAGTTCAGAGATACTTGGGCCGATGTGTATGTCAAGGTCTGACAAGACTACGCACTGTCAGAAGAGGCAGGGGTTGGCATGAAAATGCGGAAAATAGCAACTGCCAGTATGAAGCCCCAGTCACTGCAGATCCTGCACCACTCAGAAGTACCATACTGCCACCAGCCACCTAGCAACATCACCTACCATCCAAGTTACTGAACTTGGACCTTTGGTGCAGTTGCAGATTCCCTCCATGGGGGTGCAGGAGGGGAAGGGTCATTGTCCCTATTCCCCACATTCCTGAACCTCTCATCAGCCATGGCAATCCTCCCCCAAGACTCTATATCAGTTTGCCGGTCCGGAGCCCTGTGGATGGTGCAGGGAGCATAACAGCTGTTGTCTTCATCCTGCCCTGTGTTGGTAGATGGGTGGAACAACATTGCCTGTTGCCCCCAAGAGAGATCAGTCCTAGGGACACTGAATCCTCCCCCTTCATGATGGCCCCTGAGTGACTGAGTCCATTCTAAAACCCAGGTAAATGGTGTGATAGCAGTCTGGTATCCCCCCACACCAAAAAAAAACACCCACCACCCACTTTTGTTTTCAATCTCTAAAGGTCCTTCCTAACTGACCCAGATGATCAGTATTTTTTTACTCTTCATACTGACCCATTTTCCCTTTTATGTCTCCAGGTCTGATAAGACATTGACCAGGTGTAGGAGGACACAGACCTTATGTATCAGATAAGCATGTTTTTTTTTATTTATCCTACATTGTTTGTCATAAAAGCTTGTAAAGGGATGCAGATCCTTTGTGACCACCCCCCCTCATTGCTGCTTTTGTTTTACAGGTATGACTGGCTGTTCCTCTAAGACCACCTTGTCCCAGGATCCACAGGAACCAGGTAAGAGATCTCTTATCTGTGCTAGGATGCTAACCTGTAACGGTGCAACCCCAAGTATTATGACAATTGTAGGCTTTCACTTGTTAGGTGGTTGGTGATACAGGGTTTGAAATATCTCCACTATTCTGTTAAGATTCCACTATCACAAAAGGAGGGAAATATATGGTAACAAAACTACGTTAATGCAGACATTAGGGTGGAAGAATGGAAAGTGGACAAAGAACTGTACACAAATAAAAACATTAGGATTTTGAGTCCTTAGGAGTCTTGATGAATCAGTGGTGTTGTTCTTTGGGGTTGTCATGCCTAATGCCCTCCCCTTCCCCTATGCAAATATGATCTCACGCATCATACAGGCCCCTGTGAGAAGAAAGCTATGACTGAGGCTGTTAGCTACATGTGATAAGTCAAACTTTTTTTCCTTCAAAGAGTAATCGACTATAGGGCACTGGCTTGAAGCTGTACCTTGTGCTTCAGACAGGAAGTACAGGCGGGTGGGACTATGGTGGCCATGGAAGGAGGGAGGATTGGGGAGGGGCACTGTAGGCTAGATGGCAACTACTGGAAGAGGACACACACACACACAGGGTGGAGGAACCTACAGATAGAGTGGGCAGAGGTGGGCCATGAGGTGGGATGGAGAAGAAGGCCTGGGAAGAGGGGACTAGGAGGATGGTGGGGGGGCTACTGGCAGCTGCAGGGAACCCAGGAACTGTCATATAGGAGAAATCAAAGTTAACACTCAATTGAGCATCGACTGAGTTAACGCTCAGTTGAGCATCAACTGAGTTAATGCTCAGTTGAGCATCAACTATATATTAATGAGTTGAGCACTAGAAAATTTGCACGTGAAAATCTCAATAAGTGCTTATTTAGCCTCAACTAATTATAAGGTGAGCATTAGTTGAGAGCTCTATGTTGAGCGCTCCATTAATTTTTTTGTAGGGAATTCCCAAGATTGCAGATCTATCTTTCACATGAACAAAAAGTACTAACTTCAAGACGAGAACAAAGTTATCACTGCCAGGTTATTAAGTTACTAATTCTTCATGGAGAAAACATGTAAACATGCACTACTGCTTAGCCACATTAAATAAGTTAATTAAATAAATAAGTCCACTATACTGCTCTATCCTGGAAAAAAATGCGTAGTAAAAGCTGGACCATGCTGAAAATGAGAAATTGCCTCTCACTTGGGCAATCCTGGGTAAATGCAATATAAAAATGGGTAAAAGGAGGACCACATAGAAAAAAAAGATCTTGTATCTCCACTATACTAACCAGGGTAAATACAGTGTAAAACTGGGTCACACAGAACCCAACTGCACACAAGATATCACAACCCATCTGGGCTACCCTGAGTAAATATATCGTAAAACTTTAAAAGCAGGACCCTACAGCAGAATCCCACTGAAAAATAGATGTTTCATGTAAGCTGATCTGTCCTGGGAAAATACATTGTAAAAGCATCCAGATCACCCATCTTGTAGCTTTCTGGTATATTCCTTGTGGCCTAGTGTCCCCCCTCCATAAGGGCATCTGATCCCCTCCTGACTCACCCTCTCAGGCACCTCCCAGCCCTGGTCACATAATACAAACTGCAGCAATAGTGATGACTGGCACAGTCCTCTGCTCACTTCCTCAACTGGTTTCAATCTGACAGTCTCTGAGTAATTGCAAGTATTGTACAAACACCTGTGCCTACTGTACTCATGATCATTCACTGGCAATCAGATGGTGGCCAGCCAAGGTGGTGAGCAAAGGCTGTGAGGTTGCTGCCACTATTGCCATATTTCAGCTTAGGTTACCTGAGCGGGGGTGTTGTGGGGAGGAGGGTCCTGAGCAGTTGGGTTCACAGAGGATCAGATGCCCTTACACGGGGGTGGAGACCACTAGACTACCAGGAATATTCAAGACAGCTACAGGATGGTCGATTGGGGTGCAGGAACCACTATACCACCAGGAACATTCAAGACAGCTATGGGACAGGTAATCAGGAAGTGGGAGACCACTAGACTACTAGGAATATTCAGGACAGCTACAGAACAGTCAGTCAGGGGATACAGAAACCACTACACCCCCAGGAATCTTTGAGACAGCTACAGTACAGGTGAATGGGGGGGGGTTGGGGGAAAACTAGACCACAAGGAATATGTAAGACAGCTACAGAGTGGGGTGAGGCACGCACATGTTAACGGGCCCATAATGGGCATGCAAGTGAACTATAGCGCCTTCCATGTCCAAAGGGGTCATTAGCATGTTGGAGGTAAATGTGACCCACAGGAGTGCTGCCGCTATCCCATTTGATCCACACTACCTCCATGGTGCTCCTGTCAGCCATATTCAGCCTGTGCCTGTGTCAGCATAGCACAAAGTCACTATGCACTGTAGACTTGGCCCCATATTTAGAAAGCTTCACGCTCCAGTTGTAGTAAGCTAATTGTTTGACTATTGCCTCCCAGACGGGCTGTGTGCAAACTGCCAGGCTGCACATGGACAGCTCCATATAGGGCCTATACCCTTAGCCCAGTGGAACCCAAAGTCCATGAAATAATGGCTCATGTGGATAAGAATGGCCTGCCTATAGTCTCAAGATACTGTTGTTTTAACTTGTAACAGCATTAAAGCAAACATATTTGGCACTGACTTATGCTAGTTTGTTTGGACAGCAAAACATACATAGCATTACCATGTCAACAAAATGCTTCATTTAATACAGAAAAACATCACACAAGTAGATATCTAGAAGACAATATGACAAGTCAAAGCAGGGCAGTGCATTCAACTCCAGGGTCCATGCTATCACAAATGCATAATTAGGCACCACCATAGGGCAGGTATCAGCTAAATGTAATCCAAGTTTGATGTCATAGTTACTCTAGTTTACTATTTACATGTTTGATTATAGTACTAAATAGAGGAGACTCTTGCTTACAGTACCTTGCAGGTCTCAGAAGGAAGATAGCCATTAGACACAGGCACCAATTAAACTGTCACTTTATTATCAATCAAGTAGTATTTCCAAATAAACGTCTTATAAATACAAATAAAGTGTAACCACCCACATTCTTCCACAGGACTGCAATACAAAACCTGGACAGAGGATTACATGATCTTTACTTACCTTAGTAGGGAATGTAACTTTAACTTAGCAAACAAACAGATTTACTAAAAAATAAGACTGCCTGTTTTACTCAATTGGAGGCTCATCACAATGTCTGTCTGCCTGTCTCAGCCCAGTGACCCCATTGCTATAAGCTGAAACCGGATCTCAAATCACCTTGTGCTCCCCTGTGAAGGAATTCAGCAGAAGCTATAAAACAAATTTCCCTTACAGCTGTGCTTCAAGGCTTTTCAGTTACTGATTTAAGACTGCTGCCTGGAGAACTACATAAAAAAAACATAATGGAAGACTTTGAGAAATATGGGAGCACTACACCCCTGCCAACAAGGCGTTGTTTTGATAAAAATGTGTAAAAAGAAGGTTTAGGTATTCTTTAAGACTAAAGCATATTACCTGTGCTGTTTACACTTCACTGATTGTAATTTGATCTGGCAGGAGAATGCTACAGGCAGGAAAGGAACTCTTTCTCCTCCACCCCCAAGCATAATGATTTCAGGTAATGGAAGGATCGTGGTTCAACTCTAAAATTGTGCTTTGGAAAGAGTCTGAAGTGCACTTTTTTCCAAGTGATAGAATGACATCTGCAGGACTCAGCCCCTGCAGCTACAAAATCACATCTCAGGTTTCTGTCAGGGGCTTAAGTTAAAATTTATATTTGTAATACCCTGCTGAAATACTAGTTATTCAATAAAAAAAAATGTGTGCTGCACTGCTGAGATAAGGCAACAAGTGAACACCGCAGACTGCCACCATGCCCCATATGTCAATGCCACGCCCAAGCACACTCCTCCTCCTCCTACAGAGTCCAGACTGTCCTGGGTTTCCCCTCTCAGGCAAGTCCCTCATCCCAGAGGCCTGTTGCAATACTCCTGCTGAGCCTTAATTTGTTTGTTTTTGTTCTCTTTCCTCCTAAATATACCCCTTCAGCAGTCCTGCTGTGGCAGGACTAGTATAAGTTAAACTTTTGAAAATATTTCATCTGATATAACTAGAAATGGATCACAGACCTGCCTGAGCTACCGTATGTAACAGCCCAACGATGAGCACACATCTGAGCTTCCTTGCTGGCTCATGTGGTTGAGTGGTTCAGCTGAGTCTAGCTCCAAAATGAGGCTGTTACTCACACTGTGCCTTAGTTAAGCTCAGGAAAAAACTGCAGTGTGATTCACCAGGTCTGCACCACTATGCCAGGATGAACCAGCTGAAACAAAGGTCCGCCTATTTTCCCTAAGTTTCTTGTACTTCTTTGCATTTTTTTTTTGGGGGCTGGGTAAGGACCATTATGGAGAAGTGCCTGTTTTCTGGGGCTACCTGGAAGCACTGGGAGGTTAAGTGACTTGCTCAGGGTTACACAACATGCAAGTAGAGGTTATGGAATGAAACCCAAATCTGCTGGATTTATCAAGTTCATTCACAGCTCATTATTTTAATCTCTAAGCTATACTGCTGGCCTTTCAGGACCCTTTTGCTAGTAAATATTAGTTATATCATCACGGGACCCCATTAGTGGATGCTTCAATGCCACTCTCTGGCAAGGGCCCACCACCCACCCTCATGCAAACTGAGCAAAGTACTCATTGTGGATGGTGGCTTTTTGCCCATTCTCCTCAATCACCCTACTCCCTTTAGCCAGCCTTCCAATATCCCTAATTTTTCCTTTTTTTTTCTAATATACTGTATCTGAAGAATTGTTTTTCACTGCTCTTGACCTCCTGCACAACATGCCACTCTGTGTCTGTCTTAGCCTCCCTTTTTTCAGTACATACTCCCCCATTCTTCCTCCCCCTACTTTTGTTTATGTTTGTAGAAGGCCTTTTTCTTGGTTCTCACTATCTCCCTGACCCTTGCAAGAACCATAACGGTCTCTTGAACCTATAATTTTTGGTTACCGTTCTCATACATAGCTTAGATGCCTCCAGAATGGCCTTCTTATTTGCCCACACCTCTCTTGCACCCCACTGTAACCAATGGTAAAATATGTGTAACTCTACAGGCCTGTTTTCATGACATGTTTATACATTATAGAGTTTGATTATTACTAATAGTATATGTTAGTAGACAAGGCATGGTATGTAAAAAGTATCTTACACTGTTGGTACCACTCACACTTCATCAGGATTGTGACTAAAACAAGTCCTTTTATAAGCATAATAGTGGAGGGATATAACCATTCTGATATCATGTTTGTCACGTAGCATAACAGGAAAAATTGTTATTGTATTTTATGTTTGATGAGTCTTCCATAGAAAACATTGATACTTTACAAGGCTAACACCAGCGGTTAGTAAAAGTTTTTACATGGTCTTAATTGTGTGGTTGTCTCTGTGGATCAAGTTAGTTTTTAAATGTTCTCTTTTTTGGTGGGACCAGTGCACTTCAAATGTCAATATCTGATCTTAATTGGTGGCACAGGAAATCCCAGAAAGGCTGTACTGGATTTCCTGATAGTGAATCATGTTAGTAGATATCACTTGGGCCACCAGTTTTGCTACACAAGTGTGAAGTAAACAGACATGGAGATCGCTAACCGGGCTTGGGATCCTCTGCCACACAACATCACTTAGCTAGATATCTGTGGAGCTTTTCCTGTATAGCTTGTTGGACTAAATTTATTAAAGTTGAACTGCAAAATAGTTAAATGTCCCCCTCATATTACCAACTCCACTAGTCACTACCACAAAACTAAGCCTCATTCAAGATTATATCCCCAGATTCAGCACTGTTCTAGGAACTGTGCTAATTTTCAAGCTTACCTTGAACTTCTGCATTTTTGTAACTGCCAGTTTCTATACTAACGCCATTTGCAAGCTCATATGTGATACTACAATCATGAACACACCGCATGAGAGTACACTGCATGATCAGCACAAGCTACAGTTATGAACTAGGCTATCAGCCTATCAGACTCTGTATACCTTAAAAGGACTAAAAAGATACATCTTGCTTGTTTAGCCATAATACAAGCACTTTTCTAAAGTACTACTTAGTCAATCACATATGCTGTTCTACTCAATGTCAAATGTTACCTGGTAGAAAATGTTTAAACAATATTCGATTAATAGCTTAGTTATCTTGTGCTAAGCCTACGTGCTTATATGCTTAATTATATATAATGTTTCTAAGCCAACAAGTATAAAACTTGTATTTGTAGTCAGAGAATTTGCTACAAATGCACTGAGAAGATGCACTGTATCATTAGTTCCATCTTATAGTGATTAGTACTATTACAGTTAAATTGTATCGTATTATTAAGAGAAGAAGCATAACCAAATATAAAATACCCTGTTATACAAGCAACATCATCAGTTCCTGAGCCACATCAGGCCATACCAGCATGGCCGTTCAGAGACCGCCAAATATCATAACAAAATTACCAATCACAAATTAATGGCTAAGTTCCTTAAACTACTTGTTCCAATCAGTATGTGACAACTCTGTTATAATGCAGTCACAAAATGTATATAAACTGTGTTATTCTTGTACTCAGAGAGAACATGTAACCAAATTACGCAGAGCATTGCATCGCTCCTAATAAAAATATTTTTGTCTGCAGAGAGGTTCTCCGGTCTATTACTCTTTGATGTCTTTATCCTTTAGGTTCCAGATTAATTTTTACATCACCTACCGCCCTCCGGCTGGCATTTTGTAGCGTTACACCCACCTATGTTGTCTACCCCTTCTAACTTATCCCTGACAAGCTTCCTCAGCCTATTGATGTCTGCCCTTCTAAAATCAAGGGCTTCAGTTCTCAGTTGCAGTTTACTGAACCTGAGGACCAGTTTGAACCAACTGGAGCTATGGTTGTTGTTCCACAGAGGCTTCCATACCTCACAGCTCCTGCCACCTCCAAGTTGTTGAGCACCACATTGAGAAATGCGATCTGCCTGGTGGATTCCTTAACTAGCTGTACTAGTAGATATTCTTGGAAGACATCCAGCAATGACTGACTTCTGGTGTTCTTGGCCACTGGAACATCCCAATCAATGTCTAGTAGGTTCAGATCACCCACCACCTACCAATACTTCCCCTTTGCTACACTTCTTTCAAGTTCTTTTTGAGCTCTCTGTCCCTCTCCTCCCCCTGCCCTGGAGGTCTATAGTGCACCCTCAAGCACAGTTTCTTTCCTGAGGCTGCTGTGAGATGCACCCACAATGACTCTGTCTCCCAATTACTACCCTGATGCATCCACCTTCTGCCACCTTGATGCCCTCCCTGACAAAGAGAGCAACTCTTCCTCTCTACCTGTTCCTCTATCCTTCCTGAACATTGTGTACCCAGGATTGTCAGCTCCCAGTTGTTGTTTTTCAAAGCTCATGTTTGCATGATGTCAACAAGGTCTACCTTGGTGTCAGCCATCACCACCTGGAGCTCACTGATTTTGTTACCTAGGCTCCTGGCATTAAGGCATAATTCCATCCATCTGACCCCAGATCTTACTTTATTACTACTCCTGTGCTTTCCCTGTCCTCTGGTCCCCTTGTTTTTCTTGGTTCTTGCACTCATTGTGTCCCCTTTCCCAAATGCCCCCTCACCTAGTCCAGTAAGGGCCACAGTTGTCATTGTGTTGCTACAAGCCCCTAGATGTGGGGGAAAACTAGTTAGAATTCCCTTCCTCTCATCTTCCATCAAGGTTCCCCTAGATCTAGTCTCTCCTGCAGACAGTTTAAAGATCAATTGCAATGTTTTTAAAATGCTTTTAACATATTTAATTTGCTCACCATGAGAACAACCAGTCCATATATATTGCAAGTGAAGTGCAGGGACTCTCATTTCTATGTGGATGCTATTTTACTGCCTGTCTTATCTGATGGTTTCACAAAAAATCCCTCCGACATTTTCAGACCAGCTGGCAGAATCTTGGGTAAGTGCTGATATCATTCAGGCAACAATGGCATCATTTTCTTCAATGTCCTGAGAGCTCAGTACATACAGAGTATATCAGATTATGACATTCAAAAATCAGTCTTTCCTTCCAATTTTCTGATGGTGGCCAGTATTAATCGAATTATTCTAGTAAAACACCATGAGTAAATATCTGTTAATTTTCCCAAGCTGATCATCAACACTTTGTGCTCAGTATCACTCCTTTCTACCCCCAAAATACAACAATCTGTCAGTCTCTTAACATAAACAGTTTTGTTTCCTTTTTTCTCCTCCAGCTCTGAATGAAGCCCCAACAGATTCCCTTAAAAATTACTGAATAATCTGTGAAAGTAACAGTTTATCTATAATACTGTATTGATAAAATTCAATAGACAAAGGTCCTCAGACAATTAAAAGTAAGCATGAATTGTTACCATTTTACAATCTGATATAGTAGTGCATGTATGAGAGCATGTGTGTATGTGTGTGCGTGCATGTGTGCGTATGTGCATGTGTGTGTGTGTGTGTGTGTGTGTGTGTGTGTGTGTGTGTGTGTGTGCTGAGCTGCCAGGACCTTGAAGAAAGTTATGTCATTGTTGCCTGGGTGACATCAGCACTCACTCAAGATTCCACTAGCTGGTCTAAGAATATCTGAATGATTTTCTGTGACACCATCAATTAGGAGAGCATTAAAATAGTGTCTGTATATGAAAAATGGCAATTTCTTCATTTCATATGTAATAAGTAAGGCCTGGTCATCCTTATGTTTGGGAAAAAGAGTAACATTTATAACTGAGCAATAAGGCATGACAGGGTGTGTATTATTGTGTAATGACATCACTCCTTGGGTGGGTTGAAGCATGAGGCTACAGGCCGAGTGTGTTCAATACCCAAGAAGTGGCATTATTTCACAGTAACACACATCCCTGGAGTGCCTTATTGCTATTATATAATGGCTCTTTTGTAATAAAATAAAAAAAAAAAACTGATTAAAAATATGTTTACAATAATTTTTAGCCAGTTTTTAACTGGGTAGATATACATAGTAGAAAAATAGTGCTGCTATATTGTTTTGCCCAGTAGGTGGAGCTGCAGCTTTTTTTGATTTGGTACAGTTGGCTTCGCCCCAGTCATTGCTCTTTGGTAACCTTGGTAACATCTCTCTACTATTTGATTTTAATTGACTCAGTCCTACTACCTGCCCTGTGATGGTATGCCCCCTGTATGATGACATTATTATAGAGAAAACTTCGATGCCAACATTGATGTTTTCACTGTAATAGTCTGCCCCAGACCAGCACTCTTTCTCCCAGTCCTGCACTCCTCCTCATTTCAACTCTGACTCGGAGTTGGAATCCTTTAGATCAGGGTGCAGGGGCAGTCTCTCCACGTGGGGGTTCAGCATGTAAAGCTGCCAGATGAAAAAGACAATAGGAGTCTTATTCAGATTTATGTCAACTGCAAGCTGCGGGTCGACATAAATCTGTCTCTGTGATGGTGGTCGACAACTTAGTTGTTGAACTGGCATTGTAGAGTTCGTGGATCAGGTGAAGATGTGTGTGTCTTTTTTTATAATTACTTTTCTTAAGAATGAAACTATTATGTGGCAAAACCATTGTGCGAGTGAAAAGGAGCCAGGTGGAGACTTTCGCTGTTCCATTCTGCTTAGTAAGTTGCTCTGTTAGTGAATAATTGAGTAGATAATTCAGAATTTTTTTTATCTATGTAATTTTACATAATTTATGAATAGCTGCTGCATGCGGCTTTGTGGAGAACCAGCTGAGTGCTGATGAGAGAGCATGCTCTGCAGGCAAGGAGAGTTAGGACGGTCGCATGCAGCAACCGTTTCTTGAATTAAATTACTTTCAGTGAAATCATGTTAAAATGGTGTTTTGGACTTGGCTGGAGGAGCGAGGCATGGAACTGATGTTGGGGGGGCTGACGGTTTAGTTACTCTATTTGGAAATGGCTGAATCTGTGTAGATTGTGCAGGGAGGGAGGACATGATTTCAGATTCAGTCATGTGGTCATTTCTGTGCCCGCCCTACATCCAGTGATGTTATTGTCAGATAACGTCACTGGTTCTAGGGTATGGCAGCCAATCACATTGCTGGGATTATCCATGCCATTGTATAATATAGTTACAATATATCTGCAGTTGATCTTTAAACATTTAAATAGACAACTAACTTCTGACCCAGCACACTGGCACCCTCTCTCACCAATTGAAGTATGTCACCCTTGAAGAGTCTTCTTTCCCAGAAGTCCACCAATCGCCCACAGATTAGAACCCCTTTTCCTGACACCATCACTTAAGCCACCTGTTAAACTCCTCAGTTACATCACTCTTTATCCTATCATGTTTTCCCTCCTTGCCTCACAAGGAAGATTTTGGAAAAGGCCAGGAGTCTGAGTGTGCGGTCAGTCAGTCCCCAGTCTATGAAGTTCTCTTCACCATCTCTCACCAACTGGTTCACAGATCATTGGGTACCCAGTTGTATCAACCCCATCTCCCCTGATCCCTCTCCATCATCCTCTCCATTCTCTCTAAATCCTGGAAGGCTGATGCTACAGGACAGCACCAGACCACCCCCTCCATTACACCCCATCTACCACCCTACCTACCTCCCTAATCATTGAGTCCCTGAACACTAAGGCTTTCCTCATAGACTTTCTGCCTTTGGGTGCCATCACGCTGTCCTGTCTTTCCCATCGACTTACTCAGAGTTCTCTCTAGCAGAGTTAGGTGCCTGAACCTCCTCTAGGTGTGTGAAGCTATTTGCAATCTGGATGGTGAGGGACTGGACAACCTCCTTATGACTATCCCTACCCTCCTTCCCTCTCCTTCTCCCCACCACTCTCCACCCCTCTGGACCAGTGGGTTTCAGTTGGGGTGGGGATGGGTTCAAGCTGAGCTGATGACTCAGCTGAGATATTTCTACACTTGCCACCAGCAACTGAGCATGGAACTCTGCCAAAATCCTGCAGATGGGCAATGCCCCCTCCTCCAGAGCATTTACCTAGAGAGGAGCATCCCACAGCTGCCACAACTCGTGTACCTTTTTGAGGGACTTGGGGAACTTGGGATAGAAGACTCTTCAAGGGCGATGGCCTTCTCCTGATAGAGAGAGGATCAGTGCTGTGGGGCAGAAGTTTGACATTTACATTGGGCAGTTAAACTGACTGCAGTGGATACAGAGGCTAGAGGAACCACTCTGAAGGGAAAGCAGGTGGGGAATGTAGCTAGGGCTCCTCCTGAACAGGGGACTAGTAGCAGCAAGCTGGGTAACAGTAAGGTTCAAGTTCAGATTAGGTTAAGAGAAGAATCCAATGAGGGAGGGCTGACAAGGCCTGCATTCAACATAAAAAAATAAGGAGACTAGGGAAGAACAAGAGAGAAGAAATAGGAAAAAGCAAGAAGGAATCAGGAGAAAGAGGGAAAGAAGTCTGTCTTAATGTGAGAAGTCTGGGAAATAAAATTAGTGAGTTCCAGGCAATAGTGGCAGACACTGAGATGGTTCTAGTAGCCATCACAGAAACTCGGTCCACAGAGAATAACGAGTGGGACTAGACAAACCCAGGCTACACCATGTTAAGGGATAGAGGAAAGGTAAAGGAGTAGACATAGCCCTGTATGTCAGAGAGGCACAGAGGCATTGGAGAATGGAAACATCAGGAATATAATGAGAAACAGAATCTCTGGGGTTTGGGCATGGCAGTATAGCCTAGAGGTTAGAGTAACAAGCTGTGAATGAGCTTGGTACATCCAGCAGATCTGGGCTTGATTCCCAACCTCCTCTTGTGTACTACATGACTCTGAGCAAGTCACTTATCCCTCAGTGCTCCCAAAACAGGCACTTGTGCCTACTGGGCCTTATCAGGTTAACAAAGACTAAAATAAAATAAAATAAAATAAATGAATTCAGCTCATGGCCTCTTCAGGCAAGAAACTATGAATGGGGGTGATCTATAAACCTCCAGAACAGGGGGAAGAGAGAGAGAGAAGGAGCTACTGGCAGAACTAGAAAGGGGGATGGCAAAGGAAAGATGGTGGTGGTGGGAGATCTAAACCTGCCAGATATTGATTCAGTCATTCCAATGGCCAGGAGTTCCAGTAGTCAGGTCCTACTGGATACATTGCAGGACTGCCTGCTGTTGCATTTAGTTAAGGAACCCACTAGGTAAAATTCCATTCTTGATGTGGTGCTCACCAACTCAGATATGGTAGAGGAGGAGAGTAAGGAGCCACAAGGGTCCAGTGACTATAACTCTATATGGTTCGACCAGGCCCTTGGGACAAGTAAACCCTCATCAAAGGCGAGAGTCCTAGATTTCAGAAGGACAGACTTCACCCAGATGAGGGCTGGCCTGAGACAAGTTAGTTGGAGTGAAAAGCACTAGGATCTGGAGGAAAGATGGGGCAGTGAAGGGGGCATTCTCCAGGCAACAAAGTCTTGCATGAGAATGGCAATCAAAAGAAAAAGGTACCAGAGACCAATGTGGTTCTCTAGAAATGTCAGGGAAGCAGTGAGAGCCAAAGGAGGCCTTTATCAGGTACAAGGAATAACAAGGAATGAAAAATGGGAGAGTATCAAATAAAACAGGAAATCAAAAGGTGGCCAGAGAAGTAAAGGTAGACACAGTGCTACATATTGCACAGGGGTCAAGTGTGGGGAAAGCAGTTCTTTAGATATATTAAGGAAAAAGTAAATAATGGTAGCAGGAATTGTTAGGCTAACAGAGGGAGGTAGGGTAATTGAGGGTGAAAGACAGAAATCAACTGTTCTTAAAGACTGATTTTGCTCTATATTCACAAAGGAAGACAGAGGGCTTTTGCCAGAGAGTGGCATTAAGGCAGCTGTAAGGGAGATCCCTGAGATGAGGCAGCAAATATTTACCAATGAAAGGATTTTTAAAAGACTAGCAGCCCTTAAGATAGATAAGGCCCTGGGGCCATATGGAATGCATCTGAGGGTGCTTAAGGAACTGGCAACAGAACTAACTGAACACCTGGTGGGGTTATTCAATAGCTCCGTTCAGACAGTGGTAGTTCCAAAAGACTGGAGGGTAGCAAATGTAGTCACACTCCATAAGGGGTGAGACAAGGAACAACTGGATAACTACAGTACTATCAGTTTTACCTCTGTTGTGGGTAAACTGATGGTGACACTAGTCAAAGATGACCTCATAAACTACCTGGAGGGCAATGGACACTGAGATAGTAAAGAGCATGGGTTTGTGGCAGGAAGGTATTGTCAGATCAACCTGATTCTTTGATTGGGTAACAAGGGTAGTGGATGGATATATTATGAGATCTTGAAATGCTGTTCCCCAGGTTTCAGCCTCGAGGAAAGAAGGGAGAGGGGGGACATGATAGAAACTTTCAAATACCTCAAAGGAATCAACAAAGTCCAAGAGGGTAGCATCTTTCAGAGAAAGAGATGTGCAAAAACAAGGGGGTACAATTTGAAGATAGAGGGGGGATGGCTCAGAGGTAATGTGAGGAAGTATTTCTTCACAGAGAGGGCTGTGGATATATGGAACAGCCTTTCTGAGGAGGTCGTAGAGTCAAAAACAGTGGGGGAATTCAAGAATGCATGGGACAGATATAAGGCAATTCTAGTGGGGGGTAGGAGGAAGTAGGCTGTTGGTTAACTAGGATCGGCAGCTTATCTGTTAGGTAGGGTAATGGACAGACAAGGTGGGCCAAGTGGTCCTTATCTGCTGTCAAATTCTGTGTGTCTATGTTTCTATGTTTCAGGATCCTGACACTGTGTGCCTGAAACACATTTGCCCGATGGGTGAAGTTTTCCCATGGTGGACATTTTTATGTTTCGTGGGGCTTCGCCCCCTGTACTCCCCCCACCATAACTTTTATAACTAACTCTGCCACAGGCAAACTTCACTCATCGGGCAAACGTGTTTTGGGCACACGGGGTCAGGATCCTGAAACTCAGTGAAACAGAGTTTCAGGATACCATAATACTACCTAGTGGATAAGAGTCATGCAACCTATTTCACTCTACTGTGATTTCAGCAAGGCTTTCAACTCAGTGCCTCACAGAAGGTTGCTGAAAAAGCTAGAGGAACTGGGTACAGTGAAAGACACAGTTAAATGGGTGAGAAAATGGTTGGAAGGGAGCCAGCAGACGGTTGTGGTTAATGGAGTCAAATCAGAAGAGACGGAGGTCACCAGTAGGATGCCACAAGGATCAGACCTGGGTACAGTGCTTTTCAATTTGTTTATTAGTGACATGGGAGAAGGAATCCAGGGCAAGCTGTACCTCTGCACAGATGACACTAAGCTCTGTGGCATGGTAGACAGCGAGGAGGGGGTTGGGGAGCAGCAGAGAGAGACTTGCAAAGCTATTGTTGTGGTCAAAGATTTAGCAGTTGAAATTCAATGCCAAAAAATGCAAGGTGATGCACATAAAGAACAAGAACCCGGGGACAGAGTACTGGATGGCGTGGTAAAGCTGTTCATGACCTCTTGAGAAAGAGAACTAAGGATCATCATCAGTGACTCCCTAACACAATCAAACCAGTGTAACAAGGACCACAGTAAGGCAAACAAGATGCTGGGGGGTATAGCAAGGGGTATTGACAGCAGAAGGAAGGAGGTACAGTATTGTTACCTCTCTACAGATCACTGGTGAGGCCCCACCTGGAGTATTGTGTTCAGTTCTATAGTCCTTACCTAAGGAAAGCTAAGGACAGGCTGGAGAAGGCACAACATAGGGTGATCAAAATAATCTAAGGCCAGCAATGTAGATATTACAAGGATTGACTCAAGGCACTGAATACGTACTCACTGGAGGCCAGACGAGAAATATGATAGAGCCCTTCAGGTTCCTGAAAGTAATGAACAAGGTAAACAGCAAGGCAATATTTAGTATAAATAGTGGATCAAGAACACAGAGGCATGAATGAAAACTGAGGGGGAGTATTCAAGAGGGAAGTGAGAAAGTTTTATTTTACAGAAAGGACAGTAGAGCCATGGAACAATCTGCCTGCTGATGTGGTGGGCACCAAAACAATCAATGGTTTCAAACACGCCTTAGTGGTCGCTTAGGGCAATAATGGTAGGGCTGGGAGCATGGGGGCGGATGGTGTGGGTTAGAACCAAGTATGGATAATAGGTCCCGAGTTTATTAGTGTTTCTGGATAGACTGGATGGACCACTGGTCTTTTTCTGCCATCACTGTCTATGTTTCTGTGTAACTGACTGCCTCCCTTCTGAACCCCATCCACAAAAAGACCTGTGCTAAACAGATGACTAATTTAACTTGTGGTGCCAACCCATATAGGATGTAGCACAGCAACAGAGATTAAAACTGCCACATACTGTTCCCCTGGCTAGGGTGTAACTGCAAGATGCACCTATAGCATAAATAACATGAAATACAACTAAACAGATGAAACAAAGTAAACAGAAAATCTACTAAGCAGTCAACAAATCTAAATTGTGATGCTCACCCAGGTAGGGTGTAGCTGAAGGTTCAGCTACAGCACAGCAAACAGGGATTAAAACTATCCCTAAAACTACCCAGGGTTAAAACTACCACAGTGTTCACCCTGATAGAGTGTAGTTGAAGACTTTGTTGTAGCATGGAAAATAGAGATTAAAACTAGCATGCAGTGCTCACCCAGATAGGCACTAGATGTAGACTTAGCTATAGCGCAAACTTTCACTTAGTGCTCACTCAGATAGGGCGGAGCTGAACAATTTAACTGTAGCACAAAACAACCCTGCCATTAAAGCTACTCTAACTATAATACAAGTGTAAAATAAATCTTTACATAAGCAATGAGTTATTAACGTTGCAGACATAGATAGATATAGCCAGGACCTAGCAGCAGATTGCTCCTTAAGTAATACTTGCACAAACATTGCAGTTCACTGTTCATATGCAGTTTTACCAGGGATGAGACTGGCAGAATTTCTGGCTGCTGGCTGTCTCTCCTGGCTGACTCCCTGGCAGATTCCTGAGATATCCTTTGCACTTGGTCCTTTGCGTGGAGGGCTACTTGAGTTGAAGTTCATGAAGAGAGAGAAAGCCCTGCCCTGTAAGCTCAAGGCTCCCAACAATTGGCTGGCACTCACAAGGGGAGGGCAGACATCACTTGAGGATCCCATTGCTCGATTTCCATGCTCAGGTGGTGATCATGGGGAGAGGATAGACTGATGTTACAGGGGCTACCCTCTCGCACAAGCACAGGTTCAATTTGGTGCAGGAACAAGAGATGTTGTGAGCAATTAGTAAGAGGAGAAAGTTTGAAAAATTCATGGCCTTCCACTAGCCCACACTGTAAGCTAAGGGCTCCCCATGATTGGCTGGCACTTGTGGAGAGGGGCCTAACATTACTTGAGGGTCCCACCAATCAATTTCCAGGCTCAGGTGGCAATTGTGGGAGAGGGATAGCCTGATGTTGTAGAGGCCAACCTCCCACACAGGCAGGTGTCTGATCCAGTGCAGGAACAAGTCATGCTGTAGTGTGCAGCGTGGCAGTGAGAAAAGTTTGAAAATTTGCAGGCTTCCTCTAGCACCATCCTGTAAACTCAAGGTTCACAGAGACTGGCTGGTACTCACGAGGAGGTTGGACATCACTTGAGAGTCCCATCACTCAATTTCCAGGCTCAGATGGTGATCATGGGCAGCAGGGGTAGCCTGATGTTGAAGGGCTACCTCTCACATAGGCAGGGTTCAATCCAGTGCAGGACCAAACCACATTGTGACTGCAGCATGCGGCAGGGAGAAAAGTGTGAAAATTCACAGGCTTCCTCTAGCCCCACCCTGTAAGCTGAGGATTCTTAAGAATTGGTTGGGACTCATAGAGGGGGTCAGATGTCACTTGAGGGTCCCATTGCTCAATTTCCAGGCTCAGGTGGTGATCGTGGGGAGGAGGTAGCCTGATGTTGCATTGGCTACCATGTCACACAGGCAGGGGTCCAATCTGGTGTAGGAACAATGTATAAGGTATGCACACTGACCTCTGACTGTTGAAGCACAGGCTCCACAAAATCCATGATCCTAAATTACAACAGTATTTCTGCCTGCAGAAGCACAGGCCCCTAAGTGGCCTGTTCCTCCGCAGCCACAAGTGTAAGGTATGTGCATGAACTTCTGGCTGCAGAAGTGCAGGCCCCTGTGTGGCGTTCACTTCTGCAGCTGCATACAGAAATCTATGATACATAAATTACAACAGTAGTTTTGTCCACAGAAGCACAAACCCCTGTGGTGCCAGCACTTATGCAGCCACAAGTGCTCATGAATCCTGCAAGACATACACATGGTTGTGGCTATAGAAGCATAGGCCCCTTTAGGGCCTGTGCTTCTGCATCCACTAATACAAATACACAATGGCAGCATGTCGGTGCTACTGCATTTGTGTCATGTGGAAACAGCTGTATGTTGTTTGTCTTACCTGATGATGGCTATATGTGTTTGCTTGTGTAGTTTTGTTCTTTTGCTGCTTTGGCGGGTGGGGAATTAGGGTTGTAAACCTAACTGGTGCATTAATGCAGTTTTTTGCAAAGAATTTCCTTTCTTTTTGAGATAGTGGAACTGTATCCTTGTTCATTCAGGTCTTGAAAGAATCTGAATGAACAGATACAGAAGAACAAGGCCCTTTGCATCCTGCACCATGGGAGGATTCCCATCCATGTACTACTGAGACGGTACAGGGTCCTGCATTTCTATGTGGCAATGGATATCAAGAATTAATTGGGCTGTCTGGTGGGCTGCAAAAGCACAGGGTCTTCTGTGCTCCATGCCACCATGTAGCCACAGATACAGATGCACAAGACAAAGAGTCCATCTGTCAGTCAAAGCCCAGGGCCCCTGCAACTATGGTGCAGAGGTGCAGGGCCCTATGTCAAGAGAAGAGTTCTCTTCACAATTATGGTACTTGGGCTTCAGTTGACAATGCTGCTCCTTCCCTTCCCAGGCTGGGAGTGGTGTTGCTTGACAGTGCTGTATCTCAGCTTCATTCCATCCAGCTGGCTAACTGAGCCTCATCATGAATTCAGTTCACCAGCACAAGATCAAAATGCACTACCCTTTTGGCTAAATGATGGCACTACATACAGAGTTTTTTTTTTATTCTGTTTATTGAAATTTTCAATTTTGTACAGACATGACAACTAGTGGTGAGCAAAAAAAAAACTTCAACCGGTGGAAGTTTCACAAAAAGCAGAATTTCGCCTCCGCAGAAATGCGAAAATCATTTTTGAGACTTGCAGAATTTCTGCCTTTTAACTGTGTATTTTTCAGATTTAGTGCATATTTCTTTATTAATTTGTGGTACAAAAATTCCACATTCCAGATTTCTAAAACTGAATAATTTTAAAATAATTTTCTACTGCTACACTCAAAGCGGAGAATTTTGATTCTGCATGTCATAGATATTTTGTGCTTGATTGTAAGTAATGGAATTTTTCTCATAAATCCACATTTTTGGTGATATTTTCCGCATTTGAGGTGTTTTTGTTATGCAGATCCACGGTGAAATAATTCCGAGTTTCTCAGACACGAAAAGTGGAACCTTTGTAAAGTGCATCTGAAAAAATCAGTGCATTGGACCACGGAAGTAGCACATTTGTAGTTTTCAGCATGGAATCTGAGATAGAGATTTTAGAGAGAGTCAGAGTTAGGGGGAGAGATTCAATAGGGTGTACTGTGGAAGGGATTCCTTGAGTAGGAGTTAGAGAGAGAACCTGAAGTGCTGCACTACAAAGTTCCTTAAATTTCAATTATATTTTTTCCTATCGTGGTGTTTTTTTGGGGGAAATGGCATCACCAATTGCAGGACTGGGAGTGGGCCGCATCCAGGAGGAGGAAGCAGAACAGGTTCATGTTGGGGAACAGCAGGGGCAGCAGGAGCAGAGTGTACAGCATGTGGTGATGGGGCAGCAGCAGCTGGAGGATAATGGGGTGTCACTGGTGTCCCAGCAGCAGCAGAATCTAGAACAGCAGGCCACCACCTCTTCTGGCAGCACAGGGAGAAAGCTGGCACTGCCATTCTCCCATAAGGAAGTAGCATTTCTCATTGAGGAAGTCACCAGCCATGCATCCCAGGTCTATGGTCCTCAGAGGGTGCCATTAAAGGAGCAGAACAAGTTCTGAACCACTATAAAGGCCATCCTGGATCAGGAGGGAGGGGCAGTTGACCCTCAAAGTATTAAACAGATTAAGCATAAGTGGGTTGACATGCAAAGTAGGGACCCACAAGTTCTTGGGGTGCTGGGTGGAGCGGTCACCATTGGTGACTGTGTCAGGAAGAGACAGCAGAAGGAGAAGCCGGGGAGTAGATAATCTGCTGCCAAAGTCATACATTTGGAGTCAGAGGACAGCATGACCAGTGAGTATACTAACTTGATCCTCCAAAATTTTTTGTTCATAAGTCATTGTTTGAATTACAAATTATGAAATTCTGATGTTTGTGACCATAAGCTGTGGTGGTGGTTCCATAATGGCACATGTAACTGAGTTTCCATTTATACAACGGTTAGTACCCCTGCATTACTTGCTCAAACAAGGTTGACGTACCTGGGCTGAGGGCTCTGTTTTGGATGTAAAGGATCATGTTTTTTTTTCCAAAATTATTGAAGTAGAGTATCTCCAGTGATTGTTAAGTTTCAGTTGGCCAATGATAAGATGGTACAACCCCTTGGGATGCCATAACTACCCACCGCCATTGCCTCTCACAGTCACCCCACTCATTGAATTACAAAAACAAAAAGTATATTTCAATCCATATTTAATTAATGACTGTAGCTAATAATATGCACACTAATATCATTCTCATGAGTCAGTTAGTTAATTAGTTGTTAAACACACTTAACCAACAACTGATTTACAAAGGTGTAGAAAGAGGGCAGGGATTGCAACCAGGGATGTAGGTGAATAAGGAATGCAAGCATGTAATAAGCAACATTATGCAGTAGCGAAGAATCCTGGGCTCTGATTGGTCCAGTTCCACAACTTCACCAGTGATGTTATCTCAGTATAACATCATTGTATGAAGGTCGGCACACCTGACCGCATCACAAATATGGGTATTGGATGCACTTGGCCTGCAGCCCCGCACTCAACCACCCCAGTCATGACATTATCCCAGCATGACACACACCCTGGAGTGCATTATTGCTTAATTTACAGCAACCACAGTTGAAACACCAATAATGGTTGCCACTGCACCAGCAGTAATAACACACACTGTTTGGAGGTCCCATATTCATTGGTTCCAGTGCCCCCCAGTTATGACAAGGCGTCTCCCACAACAGTCTTTGCTGGGCACACAGCAATTGAACCCGAGCTGTCCTAATGGTTGTACATTTGGTTTTCCAGGGTTTGTGCACTGCTCATCGATGAATACTGTAAACACACAACCCCACAGGCAATGCAGTTTCAAAATTTGGCTTTGTATTAGGTAGAACAAATGTAAATCCTTGACCTGCTGCCAAACTGTCTATTTGTACTTCCTCTTTACTCAGGCTCTAGTGTAACCTGCCTGAGACACTGTGTTTAACTATTTACAAATTTTAACCTACCTGGGGCACTTTGTTTGGTGTCTCATATCAGGATTTTATGCTTTTATCCCTTGTTCCCTTCCCAAGGGTTGCACCTGGAAATGAGCCTCAGCTCAGTGTGCCTCTCCCGGTTATTAACTGTCTTTAAGTAAGTAAATAAATAAATAAATAAATAAATAAATATACAGTAGCTTTTGTTAAAGCATGCCATACATCCAATGTCATGGCAGACCCTGTAGCAGGGAGGCAGAAATGCTGTCAACCACTGCATACGTATGATGTACTATGTGTATCCATATTCCCACTCCCCACCCTGAACAACCTTGACACGTCGTGGCTGTTTCCAACTGCATTGGAGCATTTTGCCACACATGTCCTCCACCACACAGAATGTGTGTTATTATTATGTGATTAATGTCTTCTTGTGTTTTCATATTTAACTTACAAACACTGATTTGCTCTACTCATGTCCATTTGCAACAGGTGCTGAAGGAACCACAGCTGGTCCAGCTGCTGTAGCAGCAACACCACACCACCAGTGTAATAGGAACAGCTGACTCACAGAGCAGTAGTGTGCTGCCCTGTCTGGTAAGTTAGTTCCATTGTTAACAAATTGAGTGTACTGATGAACAACTTAAGGTGAAGATTACTATTAGGCAGGCTGCTGCACTGCAGCAGACCATGTGGATGGACCTTTCCTTCACAGTAGCTCAAAAGGCACAGTTTTAAAATGTTTTACCTCCTGTTCTGTGAAGTGAAAGTGCTGCTAAAGAACAGCTGGGTGCATGAATCCTTCCCCATGCTGCTACTGAATATGCAAGCAATAGCTCAGTACGAGTGTGGATAGGAATTATGGGTCAGAGAAGAGCGTGCCACAGATGCCTAAAAATCACTTGAGACTTGCTCTTATTATCCCCTAAGCACATCTCCCACCATGTTATTGAGCTGGATTGCTGCCATATCACAGAAAATGCAGCTCAAAGCCGAGACTAGGTGTGGAAGTCAGGGATCAGTGGGGAGGGAGTAGTTGTGTTGGGAGAGACTCGGGATGGGAGAAGGAACTTGGAGGAGACTGGGGCAACTTGTTTTTGAAGTTTTTGTTTATTGATTTTATGAATACGACAGTCAAGACTGCAATGCATAAAAAGAATAGTGGTGTTGGGACTCACAGGTCTCCACAATGTACGTACAGGGTAGTTCTAGTAACAAAATGCCCAATTGGGTATAAGCCCTATCAATATGTACATACAGTGCAGGTACTGCCATTAATTAATAATAAAATGGAGTAAAGTCCAGTCTGATTATGATGTAGATCTTGATGCTCTCTCACCACCTAAGAGAAAATTAGATCAAAAACTCCAACATATCAAACCCCATGTAGAACTTTTAGGTTGTGGAGGGGCTGATTAACTATTAATTTATGAATACACTGTCTTACGATGTCCTGTTCACAGTTATGCTATAGATTCAGTTACACATTCCTGGATAAAGCAAGGCAACCTACCTTGTGGGAGTTCATCATATTTAATAGAATCTGATTTAAGTTCACGAACTGAGAGGCATTCATAGCGCCCTTTATTTTACATCCATGAAAGTTTCTTTAGAATAGAAAAACATCAAAATGACTGTATTTGGAGCAGCATTAACATTTTACAATAACATTTAAACTAACAGTAACATTCTGTGGGCTATTATATAACTCTGCAGCAAGAGGAGTATAAGGCCCTTAGGTATATATATCCTGTGCAGCTACAGACCATGCCCACCCTTTCCCCATACCGAAAGACCCGCACAGTAAATTAGGTAGTTTATTTAAATGTTAGAGAGAGTGCAGTACTTTTCACCCATCATCTTTCGATGAGTGCTCAGGAGGGTTCAGCTTAGCAAGAAGTTTCTCCACAAAGGCCGCTGCTGCTGTCGGGTCAGTAAATAGAAGTGTCTTGGATTTGTGGTGCACTTAGAGCCTCGCCGGGTAATTTAGCTGCACTTGGATGCCATTTTTAAGAAGTTCTTTCTTTATGATTTGGAACTCCTTTTTCTGACTCTGGGTGCCTGCTGCTAGGTTGGAAAAAAAGGCAATACGGTTACCTTCCCAGACGACTTTTCCCTTAGCTCGCATGGCCTGTAGAAAAGCGATTCCTGCCTCCGGAGGTGACATGGTGGCGATTGCCATTAGAGGCTTTTGTGTTGGGTCTTCACAGGAGCACAGTCGCTGCAGAATTGCAAACACTTTCAGGACACTGGTTCCAGAGTCTTGAGGCAGGAGTTGAAGATCATTGTATATCATTTTTATTACTGAGTCCAAGATTGTTAGCTTTCCAGCGAATTGTGGGGGGAACCCTATGATCCTGACATTGGACTGCCATTGTGCATTCTCCAGGGATTTGATTTTAGCTCTCAGGTAAGAGACATCATGCACTATAGTGGCATTGCATTCTGTTTGACATACTTGCACATTGGAAAGGTCCTTAATTGCAATAGAGTTCTCCTAAATTTGTTGTTCATTGTATAACAGTTTTGTCTCCACTGCAGCGAGCCACTTGTTAGTATCTTCTCCAGTGGCTTGTATTTTGCTTCTTTGTTGCCATAATTTGGGCAGAAGGCAAGACTGGTACCACTAGATTTGCAGGTGCTGTAGGCCCGATCTTTTCAATGATCTGGTGGAGACAGGTAAAGATTGAGATTCTGTCCATGATGCTTGCTATCCTTTTTGGCCCATCAAAAGTTGTCTGGTTTCAGCTGGGCAAAGAAGTTTTGCACTTCTTCAGCATGTGATAAGTTACTTTAATTTTGTTTAAAGAAAATAGGAGATCTGAGCCATCTCAAATTGCTGCTGCCATGGTGCTGTTCCACAGTGCCCCCCCCCCACCCAGGGGAAACTTGTTGTGAGAAAGAACTTGAAGATAGAGTGATGCAGACAAGAAAGAAGAGAACAAGAGGTTTATTTAGTTTAAGAGATTAAGAGATTGAAGAGAGAGACTTCACTATTAAGTGCCAGAACCAGATTGCCCATTTTTTTTGGGGGGGGTGTCAGTTTAGCAGAAGTGGTGAAGTCTGTTGAACTACACAAGTGTGCCACCTAATACCACACTTCATTCCCAGCTAGTCTTCTTGCTGTTTGCCCAATTGCTCCCCAACAAGTCAGCTCTGTCAGTTCTACTGGCTGTGCTCAGTCACTTTAGTGGTGATTTCTTTTTATTTTTTATAGTATATAATGTGTGTGTGAATGTGTGTGTGTATGTGTAATAAAGTCTGCCAGTTATTTATCAGTGCACCGTGCAGTTCTTGCATACTGTCCCCCACAGGAAGTCAGTCATCTGTCATCTTCCTCCATGTGGGGTATAAGCTTTCAGGCTTAGTGGGCAGTGCATTCAGTGACATCATTAGCTAACTGCACCTTCACCAGATTGAATAAAATGTAAAAAGTTTGCTTAGCTCTATTTTAAAAATGAATACTCTAATAGTTTTAAAGCCTGAAAAATATAATAAAATGTTGCCAAATAATGTAAGATAGTCCTTCCACAGATGTTTTTCACCTATCAGTCACCTGTCTTTCTTCACATTCAATACATCATGTGGTTGTTTGCCATGGAATAAAATAATTCAAAGCTCTACATTGTTTCAGTATTGGAATACTGCCCCCCCCCCCAACACACACACGGAATAGTAACATTGAATACATGAATATCAAATTATTCAGAGTTCCACTGGCATACACACGTAGACAGACACAGGCCTCAAGTTGAGCCAGGAACTCAATTTTATCTGTTTCAGGTAAGGAGCAGAGTTCAATGGAAAACTTGTTGGGATAGGATGGAGATTGCTCATGGTCATTAATTAAACAAAAGCAATGGAAACTCTGAATATTACTTATTTAATTTTATTTGTATATGTGGATACAGACTGTACAGGAGGGACAGTGTAGTCGGGTAGGGGAGGGGTGGCAGTTTATATCAGAGAGGAACTAACTTGCATGAGGGAGGAGTCAGAGGAAGGGGAGGTGGAGGTATTATGGGTTCAGTTATGGTACAACAAAGGGAGAATGGTGAGGTTGGTGGTGTTTTACAGACCACCCAATGAAGATGAGGAGAGGGACAGGGAACTGAGCTCACAAATAACGGAAGCTGCAGGGAAAGGAGAGGTGGTAATTGAGGGAGACTTCAACCTGCCTAAGGTGGACTGGAGCA
This sequence comes from Neoceratodus forsteri, assembly GCA_016271365.2. NCBI lineage: Eukaryota > Metazoa > Chordata > Ceratodontiformes > Ceratodontidae > Neoceratodus > Neoceratodus forsteri. Next base: position 307,471,419 of record CM028134.1, on the reverse strand, counting down.
TACCATCCACAACATGTGCTAGTAGTCAGTTGATCTAAGAAGGACTGGAAAGTAGGTTCCTGACTCAGGGCATCACAGAACCAACAGGAGCAAATGCAATTCTTAATCTGGTTCTCACAAATGGAGAGCATGTGCAGGAAATAATGGTCAGGGAGGTACTGTGTGGGACTGACCATTGTAATGTGTGGTTCCAGTTTGATATGAGCAGGGAAAGCATCTTGACTAAGACCAAAATTTTGGATTTCAGGAGGGCAGACTTCAGGAAAATGGGCAAAGTGCTAAGTAGCCACCTGGCGGGCATTATAGCAGATATGAGGGTGGACCAAAGTTGGTCCATCTTTAAGGAAGGAATACTGGTTGTCACAGAATAGTGTGTTAGGCCTAGAGGGAAGAACACAAGGGCCAAAACGCACAGCTGGTTAAGTACAGGGTTTGCCCAGGCATTAAGGGAAAAGGTTGGTTTATAGAAAATCTCAGGAAGACCAAGAGAGGTGGATAGGGAAAATTACCGATGGTTAGCTACTGAGGTAAATAAGGAGGTCCAGCGAGCAAAGGCACAGAAGGAGCTGAAGATAGCTGAAGGTATTAAGAAAGGAGAAGGCTTTCTTTCACTATATAATTGAGAAAAGGGACAAGAAGGATGGGATTGGTAGGCTAAGAAAGGGGGTGGGTGGAGAATAATAGGGAAAAACAGAGATACTAAATGAATACTCCTGTTCTGTCTTCACCAGGGAGAAGGATGGACAAGTGCATTTGGGAAGGGAGAGAGGGGGGGGTGTAGGGAGATGTAGTGATAGAGGAGGATAGAGTGAGGGATGGAGTGCTGGCATTGAATGTGGACAAATCATCAGGCCCAGACAGAGTACATCCAAGGATACTAAGGGAACTGGCTGAGGAGCTGGCAGGGCCACTGGCAGTTCTATTTAATAGTTCACTGGAATCAGGCGTGGTATCGTAGGACTGGAGAACAGCACATGTGGTACCCCTCCACAAAAGTGATCCCAAGGATGACCCAGGGAATTGCAGACCAGTCAGTCTGACCTCAATTGTGGGGAAGCTCATGGAGACCATACTAAAGGAAAGTCTGGTGGAATATCTAGAGAATACGGACTCTAGGATGTGAGGCAGCATGGGTTCATGGGGGGCAATTGTGTCAAATGAATCTGATTGACTTCTTTGACTGTGTCACTAAGACAGTAGACAGGGGCCAATTGGTAGACATCCTCCGTCTTGATTTCAGCAAGGTCTTTCACTCTGTGACCCACAAAAGGTTGATCAGGAAGTTGGTGGATATCAGGGTTTGAGATAAGATGGCCAGATGGGTGGAAAGCTGCCTGAGTGACAGAACCCAGAGGGTGGTTGTGGGGGGAGAGTTATCTGGTACCAAAGAGGTAACCAGTGGGGTTCCACAAGTTTGGTGCTGGAGCCCATGCTGTTCAATGTCATTATCAATGACATTGTGGATGGTAATAAGGAGAAAATGTGCCTATTTGCAGATGACACCAAGCTCTGTGGGAGAGTGGACACGTCTGAAGGGATACAGGACCTACAGGATGATCTGGAAAAGCTGGGGAGGTGGTCCAGGATCTAGCAGCTTTTCTTTAATGCCAAGAAATGCAAAGTTATGCATATTGCAGCCAAAAATCCCAGGACAGAGTACTACCTGGGTGGAGTCCAGGTATTTGCATCAGAGGAGGAGAAGGACCTGGGAGTGATGATGATCACTAGTGACCTGAAGTTCTACATGCAGTGCAAGAAAGCAGCAGCAAGGGCAAACAAGTAGCTGGGGTGCATAGCTAGGGGGATCAGTAGTAGGAGAGATGAGGTTATACTGCCCTTGTACAGGTCACTAGAAAGGCCACATCTACAGTATGGAGATCAGTACTGGTGCCCACACCTCAAAAAGGACATTAGCCTGCTGGAGAATATCCAGAGGAGGGCTATAAAGATGATAGCGGGTCAGCAGGGTAAGGCATACTAGGAGAGGTTGAGGGCACTGAACATTTACTCCCTGGAGGACAGGAGGAGAGAGAGAGGGACACAATTGGGACCTTCAAGTACTTGAAAGGGATAAATAAGGTGGATATGGAGACTCTCTTTAAGCTGAGTGGCTATGATACAACAAGGGGCGCAGTCTTAAGCTTTAGAGTGAGAGGTTTAGGGAGAGGTCAGGAAGCACTTCTTCACAGAGGTTGGTGGACACTTGGAATGCACTGCCGAAGAGGTGATCTCATTGAAGACAGTGGGCAGTTTTAGAGAGGCTGGATAGGCATAGGGGCAGGTAATGATAATGGATAGGGAGGATGGAAGTAGTGGGGAGGAGGGGCAGGGACAGTAGCCTCAAGCTGTTGACCCTGCAATACGAAAGCAGACTAAATAGACCAAATGGCATTCTTCTGATGGCTTCTTCATATGTTCGTATGTGTGGTTGGAATGGCTCTTGAGTGAAAGTAACATTAAATTACATGCTTACTTTATTTAATGGAATTCTATTTTTTGGGCCTACTTGAAGATTGTCATATATAAGTAAATGGTTTCAGCTTTGTTTGTGATGGAAATTAGGAAGTAAATGGCTTATTAATTTGGTTAGTTTTCCCTGGTTGGTAGCAACTTATTTTTAGTGATTGGCGGTTCTCTCTTACTGCCATGGCTACAATCAAGTTCCAGCCAATCATGACTGATGAATTTCCTTCCTTGCCCAATCCATTGAACAGTTGCAAAGGTAGAACATGGGCAATGAAATGCATGTCTCCTGATTGACTGATATTTAGTTCCAGGAACTTCCAGCCATGGCAGTAACAAAGCAATGATAAGTTCATTATTTTGACACCTGTTCACATTGTTCTGGTTCTAAATGCAAATTTTTTTCTCTACTACAGACAAGACTGACAGTCAGCCTCCACTGGTGCAAAGTCCAAAGAAGAAGTCAATCAGCAACACTCGGTTTAAAACCATGTCAAGAGAATGCAAAAGAACTAGAGAGGCTGGCAGTGCTGGGACGGCTGACATCCGGGCAGGAGGCAGAGCCAGGTGCTACAGTTAGGATCAACTGCAGCACCACTAGTGGCTGCTGAATAAGTGACTTCACCACTACAGGCTGGTCCAACCCTGCAAGAGGACTCCAGGTTAAAGCGCATGTCCTGTGACATCAAGAACTTCAAGAAAAAGGTAGCCACAATTATGGAGTCACAGGATTGCATTGAGAACAAGCTTGCACGGGTTGAGGTGACCCAGCCCCGAATCATCCAACTTCATAAAAAAAGGGGATTGCATTATGAGCAGCACAAAGTGTGACTTTAAGAGGAGTATGCCAAAATCGAAATTTTCTGTTAACAACCATTGAAAGCGAGGCAGTCAGGCATACCTAAAGTATATAGTTCTTTGTTTTACTACATACTTTACTTCAAATTAACTGTTTTAATATTGTTGTTGTTCTTGAAATGCTTGTCTTTTGTACTTGTTCTTGTTCTGTCATCATAGTTTCTGTGTTGTTTTGCCTTGATATTTTCTATCTCATAAACATCCCTGTTTGTACTTGTTCTTTTTCTGTTCAGCATAGTTCCTGTATCATTTTGCCTTGATATTTTCAGTCTCATAAACATTTCACTGTTTGAAGCAAGTCTTTTTTGTCATGAGTCTCTTTATTGAGGTGAGGGTTTGCAAAAGTGCAATGAGCATGTCTGACTGCAGTTCAGGGTTCAACCCTAAACTTTTTGACAGTATCCAGCAAGAGTACTTGATTCGCCCTCTCCCCAAAGAAATGCTGGATGAGCTACTTGCTCAGTTGACACTGTATGGACTTATGCCTTAGTTGAGAAACACAGTGGTATTCATAGAAATTGACCACTGTGTTGTCATTTGATTCCTCTTCTGTTCCCTTCTACAATCACAGGGCTGGCAGGATACATTCAGGGCAGCAGGTGCAGCAGCAGCAGCTTCCATCCAGCAAGTGTTATAGAGACAGACCTAGTAAGAAGAGAACAATTATACAGATAGTTGAAGAAACAACTAGGAAATATGGCATTTGTTGAAACAGGGGAGGACCAAGTCTGTGCTGCTGTACCAACAATTCTGAACATCCTATCACTACCTAGTCTCCCACCACTCACTATCTTATGTGCAACTAACTAGGCTACCACTTTGGTAGCACCCACTCCCCCTTGCCCCCTACCCCCAACCCCCAACACCTGCCATATTTTTCTAACTATAAATACATGTATCCCCCTCACATATATTGACCTGTGTGGAAAAAAAAAGGTCAAACTACAACAATAACTACAGCTACTTACCTGTGCACTTACGATGGACAGACAATGAGGGTGCAGGCCTGGCTGACAGGGTACATTCAGGACAGCATGAGCTGCAGCTGCATCCAGAAAGCATTACAGTGACACACCTAAAAAAGAAATCACACCGGAGTGGCAGAGATACAAGGGAAGCATGGATTACAATTGGTTTAGTAGGGTCAAAACACCCGGTAGACCTGAAAACCAACTCAAAACATACTCTCACTTTTCATGACCTACATGCAGCACAACTAGTCTGAGCCTGCAGCAGCTACTCCACCATTACTACTACCACTGTTGACCCCTCACCATCTCCACCAACCACCTGCCTCAAAGACCATCTGCATCTACGCCCAATTTATTACCATACAAACATCTGGTTTAAAAAAAATTATTAAGTACTTACCTAGGCAGTTGAGATAAACACACCATGAAGCCACAGGGATGGCAGAGTATGGGAGCATCATGGCAGCATTACTAGCTGGAGCAGCAGCCGCAGCAAGAAAACCTTATGCAGGCATAACTGAAAGGGAAAGCACATAGAAAGTTGCACCAAAAAAACAGTATGGAAGCATGAATTGGCAGCACTGCTTAGCAGAGCATCAATACCAGGTAGGCTGAACCAACAACTAGGATTATACTGTCAATGTCTGGACTCTACATGCAGCATAACTGGTCTGAGCCTACAGTGGACACCCAGCCTCTACCACTACCACAGCCTGCCACCACACACATGCCCCACACCCTTATCTCTAACTCCCTCAGAATGTACACCTATCCCATTAATTTCCATACAATGTCCTGTCTGGAAATAAAAACAAGGGTAAAAACTTGAAAGCTTGCACTGAAAAAAAAATACTTACCTAGGCAGCTGGGATGGACACACCATGAAGCCACAGGGATGGCGGAGTAAGGGAGGATCCTGGTAGCAACAGCAGCGCATGACATCATGATCTGGCAAGGAAACAAGTCAGAGATAGTTACAGAGACAAAAGCAGTATGTTGTATTGCTCACCAAAGGTATTCCGTCTTCTGATGCTTTCTGCACACGTTGCTAGATACGGTACTATGAGTACGAACTATGCCGACACCCACGGAATACCCTATGACCACAACCTTGTGTGTGTCCACCCCTCACAATCCCTAACCCATTCCTGTATGACAGTAAGACTATATCTCCCATACTTACATGATTACCTATGCTGCATTGATGAAAAAAATATTTGCAAAAACACACTGATACTTACCTGTCCACCTCTATAGAACACATCATAGAGATAGAAATGAAGGGTGGTATGATCAGCAGAAATGGGCTTTACAGTATAGACAAAGCAGCAGCATCAATCAATCAATCAAAATCTTTATTTATCCAGGTGGGCACCATTGAGCAAGGCTCATTTGCAAGGTGGACCTGGTCATGAATACATCAAAGTACAGTACAGAAGCAGGTATACAAAAAACAATAATATACAAGGAAGAAAAAGTATATACAGTGTATACAGTACAGTACAAGGTTGAAATAAATAAAAAAAACAGTATTATTTTACAATTGAAGAAGTCAGCAGATGTACAATCAACCATAGGCATACAGAGGTTATAAGCAGAGATCTTTTGAGTGAGGCAGCCGGCAACTACACCTATAGGGGAAAGAGGCCATGTATGGGGTGGCAGATTAGAGAGGTAAAGAAGAGGAGGGATATATTACCGACGACTGGAGGAAAAATTGAGCTAAAACCACAGAAAGTGACGATGGCTGTTGAGTACTTGTTTATTATAATAATGTCGGAGGAGGGGTAGATAATTGGGACACTACTATGGAGTGGATGGGACTTTAGCCAGGCTGGAGTGGACAGGAAAGGGTGGGTGCAGCAAGAAGAGTTAATAGGGAAAGAGTGAGAGCCAGGGGTAGAAACATGGCGAGCATCAGGATGGAAAGGGGGAGTTGCGGAATTAGTGGGTTAGCGATGACGAAAACATTTGCAAAGTGCTGTCATGTAGCGATCGTAGAGTGCCTTGAAGATATTCAGGCTAACAGGGCAGCTCAGCTTCAAGTTCCTTTGTAAACCATTCCACAGTGTGGGTAAAGAGAAGCTTAGAGCAGCTTTGCCAAAACAAGTTTTGACCCTTGGAACCTTGGAGGGCAATTAGGAATAGCTTTAGAGCGAGGTGCCTAACACACCTCGGGAATACAATCTGAGACATATATGAGGGGAGGCTTGTTGGTCACCGCTCTGAAGGCCCAGAGGGAGGCATTTCTATTCCTTCTATAGTGAAGGGAAGTCCAGCCTAATGATGAGTACAGGGAGAGGGTGTGTGGAAAGTGGAGGGCCAGTAATGAACCTGATAGCTCTGTGGTAGAGGGTGTCCAACTTAACCAGTGCATTGGCAGTGCAGTGGCTGTAAAGCAGGTCCGTGTAATCTATTAATGATAGGAAGGTAGCTTGAACCAGTTGAATCTTGGCCTCCTTTGTGAGCAGATGGTTAATTCTGTAGAATAGTCCTAATCTTTGCCTTAGTTTCTTCTGTAGTTCTTCATGATGGTCGCCGAAGGAAAATTTATGATCGAGCCAAACTCCTAGGTATTTGAATTTAGTTACATACTTTAGTGTTTCTCCAAGAACAGTGGTAATTAGTGGGATAGCTCCTCCCCCCCAGCAGGAAATGCTGCATGCAAGGAGGGAGAGAAGAGCATGGCTTTTGTCTTTTTCGTGTTGAGCAAAAGCTTTTTGTTTATGACCTATGAAGAAAATAAGGTAAAGTCTAGTTATAGAAGCAGAAAGATTTGACAATAGCACTGGTTAACAGCAGTTGGCACACTGCTGAAACATTATTCACATGTCTCTACATACAATACTGTCACGGCCTACTTTGCCTACCATTAAAAATTACCCTAATACCACCACCATGTCTGTGCTTACACAGCACACCCCGCACTACAAAAACAATGCTTTTTTCTTTAGGATAACCTTTTACATGAGTATCGTTATGTCAGCAGCATTCAACATACTTATTCAAACAATTAGATAAGTATTAAATACTATATGTGACATGAATGAACTGTTAAAGTTATACAAACCTGTGGTATTGCGGTATTAGGTGGTGGTGGATTAATGCAATGGTTAAGCAGCAGTAGCATCAGCATCAGTTATGGGGCCTAGTAGTTCCTACTTCTGTTGTTCTTTGGTGTAGTCAGGAAATGGATCATCAGCAGAATTACTTGGGCACAGTAGTTCCTCTTTCTGTTGTTCTTTGGTACAGCAAGATCCACAGTGGCGGTAGAATCTGTGAAAGTGTCAATAGCAGCAGCATTTATAGGGCTTAGTCGTTCCTCTTTCTTTTGTTCTTTGGTGCAGCATAGTACACAGTGGTGATGGATTCAGGAAATGGGACATCATCAGCAGGATTAATGGGGCCTAGAAGTTCCTCTGGCTGTTGCTATTTGGTGCAGTAGGATCCACAGTGGTGGTGTAGTTGAGAAATGGGTCATCATCAGCAGAATTAATGGGGCCTAGTAGTTCCACATTATGTTTTTCTTTGGTATGGGTGCATAACAATGTCACATAAATGTTGTGGTATTCCTGTTTTTCTGGGATTCAGGAGGATTTGGAGCAGGGCCAGGAAAGTCTGAAAAATTGTTAATGTACTGGTAACATTGTTTTCAACAGGAATAGATGTGCATTAACATAGGCGGTATACAGCTAAGGACTACAAACACTGTTCAAAATGTTGTTTTGTGGTACTTATATTTGTTTGAGTTTTGGAGGGAGCACGGCCATTAACGTTGGACAACATGACAAGGTGCTGGAGGTGCCATAGTGTATTAAAAATTACAAGTAGTTTGAAAGGAAGCAAAAGTGCCAATTATCATGTTTTGTTGGTTTATTTTGACAACATGCATATTGGTTACTCAGCTCAAAAGAACTCTATGCCATCAGTCATGTCCTCATCATCAGAAGAGTGTTCAGCACTGTCAACTTCATCTTTGGATTGGTGTTCAGCATCAGCCTCCTCACCTGCATAATAACTCTCTGTGGATGATAATTCGTACCGCACTGGGATGAAATGAGAATTCATTTTAATGCATGTCAAATACTTGACATTCCGCTCTGAAAGGCATCTACGACGATCAGTTATTATAGCACCTGAAGCCCTGAAAACTATTTCTGAGCTAACATTTGCACAGGGACATGTCAGATACTCTATGGCAATAGCTGAAAGGGTCGGCCATATCTTGAGCTTGCTATGCCAGTATAACAATGGCTCTTCCTTTATGTTAAGCTGCTGGGGGTCATCAGGATATGACTGAACCATGTGGCTTGCAGAATGTTGAAGTTCTGTGTTGCCCTCATTTGGTTGTTGGGTGGATACTCCAACCTGCTCAAGCATGGCCCATAGAGGGTTGGTGGCAGTGCTACATTAGGAGGATGGCTGTAACGCAGGCACTGTATGGGTTGAAGATGATGAGGACACTTTCGAAGTACCTCTTGCAACATTGTTTTTCTCAGCAGATACTGACAGTGACCATTTCTCAGCATGTTTTGTTGCCAGGCAATTTTTTACCTTCCCACGAAGCATCACCACGTAGTGATACACTTCTGTCTTACCACCGCCGAGTACAGCGCACATCCCATATTTACAGTGTATGCCTTAGAGGAATTAATCTAATGGACTCTGGGATCATCATCAAAGTTGTACCATGCAGTTAGCAAGCTCTATTCCAACGGTGTCTGCAGAAAGTTCAAACTACTCCCTGATATTAAGCAATGCTTGTCTGAGCACACGAAGCAGTGGTATTATTTGACTCAGACAGGCATTTTTGGAGCTTACAACTTGAGTAGCTTTTTCAAAGGGGCGTAGGATTTGAATTATGTTGTTCATCAATCTCCGCTGTCCAGGACATAATGACATCACTGACTGACTTTTATGATCCTGCAAATTCATGATGTAATCATGAATTGGTTTGTATTGCTCGAATAAATGGTTGAGCATATACAGTGTGGAGTTCCACCCATGTGGCCACATCCAGTTTCAGAAAATGCTGAGGTACTCCACTTGCCTTCTGCAGACTGCTAAACTCAGATCTTGCTGGGGTGGATCAACTGAAATGGGAGCATATTTTATGGCTCACATTCAGCATGGCTACAATTGATTCATGCTGAAGAAATGCTTTGACAATGAGATTGAGAACATGTGCAAAGTATGGCATATGAAAGAATGAGCCAAAACTAATAGTCTTGGTAGCAGTATAAGCATTTTTGCTGGAAATAAAGCCAGCGTTAAATCTGTGTGGCTTCAGCCAAGATTAGATGGCATCATTTATCCTTGCTAATATTCTCTCCGATATATGAGAGCCAGGTATACGCTGCATACTAAGTGTGGCATGCTGTCAGGGAGCCCCTCTACTGCCACTTGCCAGTTGGCAAGGTGATGATGTATTGGGTGCAAGGCATAGACACGAGGAAAATATGCCCAGTGTGCAGTGATGCACATGAAGCGTATTGCAGAGGGTGGCCTACAAATCCATATATTGGTGGTAAGGTGGATTGTGGGAATCACAGAGTGGGACACAGCATGAGAAACGATGCAACAAAAGGTCACTGTACAGGGTGGGGACAACCTTGGTTAAGAAATATGTGTAGCTCGGTACTTTGTATTTTGGTGCTGCTTTTTCCATCAGTTCAATGAGGCAATGTTCCTCTAAAAAGGAGTATTGCAGCAAGTCTGTTGCTAGCATCTTGGCGATGGCAGTATTAAGCTGTTTTGCAACAGGGTGCTCTTGGTGGTACTTAGTGTGTTTAGTCTTTGTTGATTTAATGTCAGGTTGCTTCATCTTCTGTTTGGCAGCTGCTTGGGAGTCCTGTGATGTTCTGCCTTTACTGATGATTGGTTCACTACACTGCCCAACAACATGGATATGCTGTAAACCACTTTCTCCTGATGACTGAGAGGCCTGAACTGCAGATTGATTACTACCATTTGTATCAAAGTTGATAGGGGTCTAACTCATTACGGTGAAAATGTGGCAGTCAATTGACCTACTACCCCAGACTGTGTGTTTGTTACTTGAGATGTACCCATTGCTGCCATTCTCTTTTGCCGAGACCAACATATGGGATGTTTGGTTTGCATGGGGCTGTTCATGCCCGTAGTCCCATAATGTGTCCCTGACTTGCCCCTATTAGAAACATAGAAACATAGACTTTGACAGCAGATAAGGACCACTTGGCCCATCTAGTCTGCTCATTTCCCTACCTACAGGATAGGCCACAGATCCTAGTTAACCAACAGCCTATTTCTTCCTACCCCCCACAAGAATTGCCTTATGTCTGTCCCATGCATTCTTGAATTATCCCACAGTTTTAGACCCCACAACCTCCTCAGAAAGGCTATTCCATGCATCCACTACCCTCTCTGTGAAATAATGCTTCCCTCACATTGCCCCTGAACCACCCCTTTCTATCTTTAAATTGTGTCCCTTGTTCTTGCCGTCTCTTTTTCTGAAAGGTGCTACCCTCTTGGACTTTGTTGATTCCACTAAGGTACTTAAAGTTCCTATTATCCCCCCTCTCCTTCTTTCCTCAAGGGTATACATATTAAGCTCCTTTAGTCTCTCCTCATATGGCTTCTCTTGCAGACCCTGCACCATTTGAGTTGCCCTCCTCTGGACTGCCTCTATCCTGTCTATGTCCTTGCGGAGATGGGGTCTCCAGAACTGGATGCAGTACTCCAGATGGGGTCTCACCAACTGTCTGTACAGAGGGATAACAACTTCCTGTTTTCTGCTGCTGATGCCTCTCCCTATACATCCCAGTATACCCCAGCCCTCCTACTGCCTTCTCACATTGCTTGCTAACCTTAAGGTCATCTGATATGATTACCCCCAGGTCCCTTTCCTTTTTTGTTGCTGTTACTACCTCCCCACCCATTGTGTATTCTTCCCCTTGGTTCTTGTTTCCCAGGTGCATTATTTTGCACTTCTTTGCATTGAATCCTAGCTGCCATACTTCTGACCATTCCTCAACCTTGCCAAGTTCCTTTTCATCCTTTCCGCCTCCTTGTGTATCAACCCTGTTGCAGATCTTTGTGTCATCTGCAAAGGCATACTTTCATTCAGTCCCTCTGCAATGTCACTGATGAAGACATTAAAGGACTGGACCCAATACTGAACCTCGCGGTACCCACTAGTAACCTCTCTTTCTTCAGAGTGGACTCCATTTACAATTACCTTCTGTGTCCTGTTGTGCAGCCAATGTTTTACCAGGCTACCACCTGGGACCCACTCCCAGGCTGGTTAATTTGACTATTAATCTTTGGTGTGGGACTGTGTCAAATGCCTTGCTAAAGTCTAGGTAGGCTATGTCCACAGCCCCTCCTTGTCTACTACTTTGGTCACCCAGTCAAAGACATCTATTAGATTTGTCTGACATGACCTTCCCGCTGTGAACCCATGCTGCCTTGGATCCTGTGCCCCACTGGCCTCTAGGTACTCAACTATTCTTTCCTTCAGAAGTGGCTCCATCACTTTCCCTACCACAGAGGTCAGACTGACAGGTCTGTAGTTTCCTACCTGTGTCTTGGTCCCACTTTTGTGAAGGGGAATCACATCCGCCTTCCTCCAGTCCTTGGGTACCACACCATCCTCCCATGATTTATTAAAAAGAGTAGCCAGTGGTTTCACTAGTTCCTCCCTTAATTCTTTTAGAATTCTGGGGTGAATTCCATCAGGACCTATTGCTTTGTCCACCTTCAGTTTTAGGAGTTCTTGCAGAACCCTTTCTTCTGTGAAAGGACTAGGATCGATCCCCCCTATCAAGAGTGCTTCTGTTAATTGGATTAGGCACTTCCCCCTCCTCTTTTGTGAATACTGAGCAGAAATATTCATTCAATATCCCTGCTTTTTCACTGTCCCCCTCTGTCCACCCACCGTTCATTCTATTCAGCCTCACTATCCCTCCCTTTGTCTTCCTATGCTCGCTGATGTACCTATAAAAGGTTTTATCCCCCTTCTTAACTGAGTTGGCTATCTTTTCCTCAGTTTGGGTCTTTCCTATTCTGACTTCCCTCCCTGCTTCCTTCTGCCTTAACTGGTACAGCTCTCTGTCCTGCTCCTTCTGTGTTTCCTTATACTTCCGGAATGCTATCTTTTTCTTCCTGACTTTCACAGCCACCTCTTTTGAGAACCATAGTGGCTTTTCTTTTTTGATTTGTTTATTTGCTTCACACAAAGGCTTGTTGCCTCTGTGATGGCAGTTTTGATGATTCCCCATTGTTGCTCTGCACCTCCTTCTAGCCTGTTTGCTAGTGCTTTTCTGATGCACTCTCCCATCTTGCCAAAGTCAGCCCTCCTAAAGTCCAGTACCCTCATTTTTGTATGGCTTGACTCTGTAGCTGAGTTTAACGTGAACCACACTGTTTGATGGTCACTTGTCCCCAGATGGCAACCCACTTCTAGATCTGAGATCCTTTCACTGCCCCCGTTTGAGGGTACGAGGTCTAAGATTGCTCCCTCACGAGTGGGTTCGAAACTAGCTGTCTGAGGCCTGCCACCTGTAGGGCATCAAGCATGGCCTGCTCTTGGATGTGGCTGCAGCAAATGTGCTCCAGTTAACATCTGGCATATTCAGGTCTCCCATCAACAGGAGCTCCCCTTTCTCTGCCATTCTAAGAATGCCTTCTATCATATCCTTGTCCATTCCCTCCCCCGACATGGGGTCTGTACACAAACCCTGTGCAGATTGTGGTGCCTTTCCAGTCTCCAAGATGACCCACAGTGCCTCCTCTCCTCCCTGTTTACTCTTTTTGTTCAGTTGCTTTTTCCTTCCTTTACATTGAGCTATTCCTCCCCTCTTCTCCCTGCCTGTCTCTCCTGTAGGTTATGTACCCTGGTAAGTTAACATCCCAGTCATGGTTCTCTGTGTACCATGTTTCTGTGACTACTACGATATCCAGGCATCCCTCTTCCATCAAGGCCACCAGCTCAGGGAGCTTGTTGCCCAGACTATGGGCATTGGTACTCATTACCCTCCATTTCCTGATGGCCTTACTCCTTTTGCCCCATCCCTGTCCTTCTTGCCTTTGTCACTTTCTCCATTTACCCCTGCCCTTCTCCCTATCAACACCTCTATGTTAGTGTTTGCTGCACTTACTACTGTGATTTTTTTTGGGGCTAGGATTTCCATGCTCCTTGCCAGTGCCTCCCCCCTTGGCTAGTTTAAATGCTTGCCAATGAAGCATTTAAACCTATCACCTAGGATACTGGTTCCCCTCCCAGACAGATGCAGCCCATCATGCCAGTATAGGCTTGCATCACTCCAGGTGGACCCCCAGTCCCCAATGAAGCCAAATCCCTGAGCTCCACACCAGTTTTTCAACCACTGATTGAATCCCATGGTGCGGAACACCCTAGCCTCTCCTATGCCATAGATGGGCAGCACCTCTGAGAAGGTTACCATGCGTGCTAGTTGACTAAGGCCCCTCCCCAATTCCACAAACTCTTCTTGCACCTCTTTAATCCCTTTCTTAGCCAGATCATTTGTCCCTATGTGGACAATGACATCCAGCTCCCTCCCCTGTGCCGCTGCTCTGGCAATCCTGAGGATTCGCTCCCTGTCCCTCCAAGCCATGGCACCAGGCAGGCACCTCACCTCCCTCTCCTTCCTCCCCAGTTCTACCTTCCTAACAATGGAGGTCCCCACCAGGGTTGTTTCCTTCCCTGCAGGGTCCCCTGCCACCCTCCTGTGGGTCTCCTTTGTGGAGGTTCCCAGCATCCTCCTTGGTCTCCACTGCGGGTGCCTCCACAGAGGAACCACACTTTGCCAGAATGGCATAGGAATTGTGGAGAGGTACAACTGGAGGGATGCACCTCTGTTCCACCACCCTCACCCTCCCTGAGCCCACTGTGGTCCAACCGCTCCTCTTTCTTGGCAACCTCTGAGGCAATTAATTTTGGTTTTACAGATGTTACACATTGCAATGCTATTATCAGTTTCAGACACTGGAAAAAAGTCTCACACTAGTGACTTGCCACCCACACATCAAATTTTTCGTGTTTGTCGTCGTTGAAAAGAATCTGTGAGTTTAGGTAGCAAATGACCTCACTTTCAGGTCACAAACTACCAAAGTGGTTAATAAAGCAAACAGAATGCTATACTGTATTTTACACAACATTAAGAGTAGAGACAAAACTGTATTACTGCCTCTGTATGGTACATTGGTGAGACCCTGACTCAAGTGTGGTGTGCAGTTTTGGAGTCCCTATCAGATATTGAAAAGTTGGAGGCGGTTCAGAGAAGAGCAATGAAAAGGATTGAAGGGCTGCAGTAGCCTCACCTGTGAGGATAGAATGGAAAAGCTGAATTTATATTCATTAGAATATTGTAGGGTATGGGAAGCTCTATGCTTAATATACTCAGCATTTGGAAATCTAGACTTATGGGAATGTGTGAGGTTGGAAAGTAAAACTATGGTTAAATCTACAAGAACCCATGATCGCCAGTTAAAAGGGGAACTGTATTAAACAAATAAAAGGGGATCCTGGTTTAACCAGAGTGTGGTGTCTAGCTGGAACAGACTCCCTCATAGTATAGTCAATAGTGGTTCAATAAATGACTTCAAAAATAAACTAGATGTCTTCTTTGGTGTACACTGACCAATAAAATAGGAAGTAAATATACCAACTAATGAGACTTTTTGACGTAAGCTATTGTTTCCAACCTAACTTATGAGACTTATAAGACCAGATGAGAATGGGTTTGGGGATGCCAAATTAGCTGTCTGCTGCTTTTCCTGCTGCTGCTTGTCACTATTCCCTGTTTTAGATGGTGCAACCTTCCTACCACCATTAAATTTATCAGTAGTGTGCTGGAGCGGTTGTGATTGAGTAACCATCACTTTTCCAGTGCAAGCAGTTTTTGGAGTTTGCTTTTGGGGTGGACGCCAAAGTGGGTTACTTACAGAGTCATCATCACCCCCATCATCAGTGACGACTGACTGTAACTTGTCCTGCAGTGATTCACAAATGTTGTCCACATCATCATCATTAGATCCATTCTGAACACCTGGGACATGTTTTGGATAAGGCCGCTCACACTGAGGATATTCATCCTCCTCACTCTCCACCTGAACCACTGTCTTATTTGAAGTCCCCTCCTGCTGAAGGTCATTTACTGCTCTTGAAACACACCTTAAATCATCATCGCTAATGTTGCTGCTGTCTTCCAGTGGGCAACTATTACCTAGCAGCTGCTGAGACAGATCCTCAGTCTCATTCAGCTGTTCCTCATCCTGGGACTCCAGCTGCAGCTGACAAAAGATTGTTGCAACATCAATTGCAGTTTTTCTGGCTAGTTTGTTTTGATTAGGTAGCGGTGATGTTGCAGCACATTTATTTGATCCAAAAAAACTGGAGGCTTTGATACCAAATCCATCAGAAACTCCAACTAACTTGGGAAATCTTGTACCTGTGCTCACAGCGGTGATGCTGCTGCTGTCACCAATAACACCCTCCCGAAAAGCATCTATATTATCTTCAAGAGACCCCTTTCTCCCTGAAGCATCCCAAGCTGTTTTTGGGACAGGCACTATGCACTTTCCCCTAGGACAACATTTCATGGTGCTAATTTATATGTATGCTTCTAAGTAGTACAGTAAATACACAAAAAGGACGACTGCAGAGCACACGCAGATCAGAACACAGCGACTGTCTTGAACAGTTCTTTTTGCCAAAAAATTCAAATGAATTCAAAATTCAGCCTCCAACTTCCTAAAAAATTCCGTATATGAAATAAACCAGTGTCAGATCAAGAGTGACTGAGACACCACAAAAAAACAAATTTAAACAGGACAAATCAAAGGAACAAAAGAAATGTAATAAATCAGTTGGATTAGGCAGGAAAACTGCATATACAAGTATAGCAATTTGCTTACACAAAAGATATATCAATTGTTTTCAGAGAAAACTATCACAGTGTGCTTCACACTAAAGAGAACTCTTTTCTTGTCAGAAATCACCTCAGACATGAGACACAGTAAGAGGCAGGGTCACATGATGCAGCACTGTTCACACCATGTGATGCCTACAGAGCTGCAAACAATCACAATAAAGTTATGCTAATAGTGGAGTAATTTGATTTCACTGTGGGTTTCATCATAGCGACTACGAGGTTTTGTAACAACTGCGTAATGATTCAAATATGGTTCTCATAAGTTATTGTGTGCAGAATTTGAAATGCAATTCGCGGAAAAATAGACCAATAGTTGCAGTGAAAAAATGCTGAACAACAACAGAAGTGCAGAATTAAAAATAAGATACATGGAAATAATTTCAGACAAGGCGGAAAATCGAACCACTTGGACATGCTTGTTTTTTGTATGTCATGTGACTTTTTTATTTACTTGCGGAAAAAAAGTTCTTTAGTCTAAATTGTCCAGTTTCTCCAGAGAAGCGGAATAATTTGCATATTAATCCGTCTTTATCTGCCTGCACCTCTCAATACAGCGTAATTTGTATTCTGCATGTCAGAGAATATAGCGCATTTAATTTTAAGAACTCTAATTTTTACCAGAATGCCGGGGATGCGGGCATGTTTTCCACATGTAACATATTTCTGTTTTATGCGGTCCTGCGTTAAAATAATTCTGCATCTCTTAACCTGCACTCAATGTGACCCTCAGGATTTTCTTTGAAATCTTTTAAAAAATCTGCATGTCAGCAGGTGGACATTGGAAATTTTGCTTCTTGAGACTAGTAGTAGGGAGAGAACAGAGTCAGAAGAGACTTTAGTGAGGAGAGAGACACAGAGACCGAGATATAGAGAGCCAGGAATTGTGACTGGGACTGGGTGAGAGGCCAGAGTACAGTTCAGTATTATTTTTCAGTTTACTGTTTCAAGAGGAGGGTCCTTGCTTTTTTAAGATGGCAGCAAGTGGCCATGGAGAAGAATAGACTTTGGGCAGCAGTAGCCAGGCCCAGGAAGAAGCATAGCAGGTGCAGCAGGTGCAGAGTGAGGACCAGGGTGGGCTGCCCCAGCAGGGCCAGGAACATCAGGTCACCACCTCCGGCATTAGCACCAAGATCCCACAAAAAAAAAATGGCACCTCCATTCTCCCACAAGGAGGTTGGTGTGTTAGTTAAGGAGGTTACCAGCAATGTGGGCAAATATTTTGACCCGAATCAGCAACCTCTGAAAGAGACGCAGAGAGTATGGGCATACATAAAAGCAGCTCTGGATGCTGAGAGAGAGGGGCCTTTGCCACGCACCATTCAGGCAGGTTAAACATAAGTGGGATGACCTCCAAAGAAGGGACATCAAAGTTCTGGAGGCACTTGGTGGTGCAGTCACCATCTCTGAAAAATGGAAGAGGAAAAGAAGGAGAGCAGACAAAATCACAGCCACCAGTGGATCCACTGAAGGGAAGAGGGTGTGGGTGGAGGAGGACAATGGCACTAGTGAGTATACTTTTTTTTATTTACTCTTTTTCATCCTCCTTTTCTCCAGTGTGGCAGCTACTCTTCAGTGATCCCTAGGCTCAGTGGCCCATACTCTTGCCCCGTGTAACCCCTGAAGGATCTGCAGGATCTGCCACCATTCTGCCTTGGCCTACCCCCCTGGATGGGAGCCCGGGTCTTCCCCTTCCAAGCACATTACAGTGTACAACTGTGCCAGGTGGTCCAGTGATCCCCCATTGGGTGCACAGTTGTGACATCTGGGGCAGCCAGATCTCGTCTACCAGCAGCCGCAAATGTGTTTTTCCTTAGTTCTGACTCTGTCCCCTTAGAACACCAGTATGCAAGGGGAGCCAAGGATGCAGGGCACATTGAGATGTGCCTCTGTTCCAGCTCCCAACCAATGTCCTTCCCTCCCAATCGCTGCGTGGCCACACTGCACAACCACCTGTGGTCACCCAGGTGGTGCTAAAGTGGCGGGGCTTGCAACCAACTCTCCCTGGTGGATGAGAGCAGCCCCTCAAGTGCTCAATCCTCCTCCACCAGCTAGTCCTACAGCAACCCAAGCTTACTCCTGACCTTGGGTCACTGAGGTTGCAAGCAGTAGTGCGACCACTGCGTCGGTGGGCACCCTTGCACTACTGAGTATTATGACTTTATTATTCAAAGTTTTTGTCATCTTCTTTAAAAGTTGTTGTTTTCAGCAGTCACTGTTCGAATTACACCATATAATTGTTTTTACAGTGAGGCAAGGAGGGTCACAGAGGCATGACTGTGAAATACAGCCCGTTTTTCAATGTATAACTCTAGACACTAAATAGCAGTGCTCTGTCCTTGGGGAAGAGACACTGTGGTTTACTGCATGTCTATGTTTCATATGGTGCTAGGCCCTGTCCCCATGTAGTTCCCACAGTGATTGTCATGAACAAGTTAAAGATAAACTGTTTCTCACCCTGAGACACTGTATGTAATGTGAGCCTTTTTTTCATAATTGCACTGAGATAACAAAATGTGAAGAACAGGAAACAGGCCTGTGTGTTGTTACCATAGTTGCCTGCAGTGTCATGCACGATGTATGCTCCCTGAGCTAACTACAACCCCTCTTTGATGGTGATATGTGTGTGTGTGTGTGTGTCATATCACAGACAATGTTTGTCTGTAGCAGTGCCATCAAATTTCATGCGCTTGCCAGTGCATCACCTCACACATATATCTTCAGGGACAGGAGCATGAACTGAGAGGATGTTGCATCTAATTTGTTGTTGTGTTAACTTGTTGTCCAAGCACGACATTGTTAGTTTAACACAGTTGTTGTGTCTACATTCATGTGCATAGCAACAGTTTCCATTGTTGCTATATGTGATTTGCCATGTGTGTCATGACTACCATCTGCATCCTCATCCACATCATCCAGTGGGAGAGGTGGTCATGTCAGTGGGCATGACTGCCCAGTGCCCACTGTTCCATACATCCCCTCATGACATCCGCTGCAGCAGAGTGTGATCACTTTGGTGGCATCCAGTGCATATGTGTGCTGTTATGTGTGTATCTGGATTTACAATCCTCACCCTGAACAGTCATGTTACTCCACCATGGCTGTTTCCAACAGCACTCCTTATATGAATATGTGATGATGTGCAGTTTTCTGAAAGGGAAGTGAACCCCTTAGTGTGATTCCTCCTCACTTCGCGTCATGTGATTATCTGTTGTATTCTTATCTTTGGCCAAGCTGGCAGTTTGCCTTCCCCTCAGGATGGAATGCATTTGATTACTGCAGTGCTGCTTTACTGTTATGTGTTCCAACTTCCAACACTTATTTCAACTATTCCTCTTCATTTGTAACAGATGCTGCCAGAAGGTCCAGAGATGATGCTGCAGTCAGTGGTGATGCCAGTAGCAGTGTTGCTGCAGAAGCCGGAGGATCAAGCCTGAGCAGGGGAGAGCCCATGTATGGTAAGCTATGCATACTGGCCCCTATGCACAAATGAGGCGGAGGTACGCATGGAATGCACATCCCCACCCACGTGGGTCTGCACCTGCGGACTGGTGCACGCCGGCTGGTATGCACTACTGGCCACCACCTGTCTGTGGCCCTACCCTGTGGCATGCAGGACTCTACAGGGTGGCTGGGGGTGGAGTCGCAGTCCTGGTTGGGCATCCAGTGGGATGCCCTACCTGGGCCCAGATTGGATCCCTCACGCCCCTGGAGTGTTAGTGCATGTGCTGTGCCTATGCACGGCATGGTGTTCATGGCACCATTGGCCTGGCACACTCCCAGATGGCTGCCCCTGCCCCCACTCTTCAGCCCTGTAGGCAGAGGTGGCTCTGGGGGGTTGTGTCCTGATCCCACCATGACGGCGGGTGATGTTTGTGGGGCATGCACCTGGTTAAGGCATGATCCCAGCTGCCGTAACCTACACCACCACATGCCTGGCACCATGCGCCATTGTGAATGGTGCTTACTGCAGCCATGCCCCTGCCCACCCCCAATACATTGCTGTCTGTACAGCCAGGGGATCGGGCATGTAACAGTGTCCCCACTGTGAATGACACGTGAGGTCTGCGGGATCCCGCTCGGTAGCATTCAGTCATAGCGATGCCAATGCACCCAGTTTATGTGGTGCCTTGGCATCATGCACAGGGCCCAATGTTAACAAATTAAGTTGAGTCATGTGTTGAAGAATTCAATTGAATCGACAGACTACCATGTGTTGTGTTTCATCACTGCAAATCGGTGGAACATGGCCTGTGGCTACTAGTCTGTGAGCACTGTATTTATTCTAGAGGCACCAGTGTAAATAATATTTTTTATCCATTGTGTTGTGAAGTTGAAGTGCTCCTTGTCCTAAGGAACAGCTTGCTGCCTGACCCATACCACCTTCCTGGTGCTTATTAACCCACTGATATTCCCCATGTGGCCCTGTGTTAATAATGGCAAAAGCAATTTGAATATCGCAAAACACACCTGATTTGTAGTACATGCAGTAGGGTGAAGGGTGCTAGTCGCATGCACTGTTGTTGATCGTGTTAGTGGTAAGTGTGTGCACAGATCAACATGCTTGTCAGACCATACAGGGTAGGGGATTTGGTGTTCAGTTTGTCTATGTGATCCTTATACGTTTACACAGGTCATAAGATACCAAATGACAATTGTTAAAATCATTCAGTGCCTTGTGAGTCCAGTTCATCACATCCAGACTACCACTTTGGCTACATGGTTGTTAGAAGAGGGCCGGGGGGGGGGTGGAAGTAATTAATTCCATGTTCAATCCAATTCCACTATAAGAAGTAGCATAGCCTCCCTTGACTGCCCCAATCAGTGTTTTAGAAACTTTATGAATCATCACTTCTCAGTACCGTGTCCAGCACACCTGACCCGACTAAACTGCAGCACTAAGGTATGCACTGGTGTCAATGTTTCATTCCATACACAGTCGAGTGCAAGGTGTCATCTCCAAAACTGTGAATATAAAGAGTGAATGTACAGTGGGCTGAGGTGGTGTGTGTGGCCTCATCATTCACTGTCTGTAGAGTTATGGCACAGTGGTCACGATGTGACAAAATTAAGTCAAAGGGCCATGACAGGCCATCAGATGGATATCTACAAGTACTCGGCAGAACCTTCTGTCAGGGACCAGTGATAGTGTTAGCATTGTCATCACTGGGTGAGGTCAGGTAAGACTTAAATCATGATGGTAAATAATTTCTGCACATCTATGTATTTCTATGTTAGGCAAACAGCTAAGTAAGATGGCCACTGTGCAGTGCTGCTGCAGTACTGTAAGCGGCCTACAAGTGTGACCCCAGATCACAAATAGGTCCAGTTTGTTACTCAATGCAGGCAACACAGTTTGTAATTTAAATGGTCAATGGAGGCTGTGAAAATATCAATGAAACCTCAGTCTGTTGTTGTATCAATGATATATACAGACAGAGAAATATAGAAATTAGGCATTATCACATAAGGGCTCATGTGCCAAGATGAACCAGTCTGCAATCATTTTACATCTCTTTCATACTACTGTATCACTGTATACCCTACCCTGTCTCTGGACTTGTTCCTTCCCACCCTTTCACTTCCAATATCCTGTAGTTCCTACCCCATGCTTTCTTGAATCCTGTTACTGTTTCCAACATGACCAACTGCACTGGTATGATGCTCAACCCACACACAAATCTGTAAGTGAAGAAGTGCTTCCTCACATTCCTCTGAACCTCCCCACCTTCTAATGTGATAGCGGGAGTCCTCGTAGTAGTATCATCTTTTAGTCTGAGTATAATACTGTGTACAGTGCCCAGCAAGGAGGTACTCTACAGGAGAAATACATGCACGCTATAATGCATATGTTGCAGCATATACTGTTTGGTAGTGCTCTAACTTAGTAGTGGTTTGAGTGAGAACCGACAACAGCATGCACATCAAGCATGGAATGATTCCCTTATTTTGTAACACTAAATATGTTGTCATCGCATGATGGCAAGGAGGGTTCATGTTCTTTTTTATGGTACATGCTGTTTACTGAGTCAAATTACAATACCAGAGCAGGACAAACAGCGTTGTGACATCATCACATTCAACTACATAAGTGGACTTCTTTGTCTGCAAAAACACAGTGTAGATGACTGTGTGTGTGGGCTGTGTGGTGAGGGTGCCACTGCCTTCCAATCGGTGTTACACCATCATCTATGAGACACAGTGGTGGGGGTGCACATGACAAGAGGGTGCAGTATACCACAACTCGTGGGTGGTGGTCTAACATTGCTTAAGCTTTCACACACTCATGGCCTTTATACTTCCCAACCTCTCTATATATAGTGGGATGGGGTGTAACATGTACAACAGTGACCAAGGATAGTTGCTGAGTAAATACAGAGACTGTTAACCATGGCATCAGCAGAAGGTCAGGGTACATTGATGTGATACTGAGTACTAGAAAAAGTACTGTACTAGAAGCACTGATGATGACATTGATCTGACAGTCACACCCACTTGTACAGTGCATTCTGCTAAAACTGCATATCTCTTTATATGTACTGCTGACAATACTGACACAGTGCCACAGCCTGTGCCTGCTGAGGACAAAGAAGAGGAACAGTCCCCCCAGAAGAAAAAGACATGCACACTGACCCAGAACTGTGTGCTCAAGATACAGCGCAAGCTCAAGAAGCTCACCCAAAGAGAGGAGTGGCAGCAGCAGCAGGGCCTCTCACAGGGACAGTGGGGCAACAGCCATCTGTGATGCCACGTGGACAGGATGAAGCAGCCATCCTAGCAGCCACCCCATGTACTGCTAGCCCCACCAGATTGTGAACGGGAAGGACATAAAAGCTTTGAAGAAAAAAATAGTGGGACTTGAGGCATGCCTTATTAGAATGGAGGTGAACCAGATGTAGATGATGCACCACCTTAGGAAGATGGCACAAAGGAGGAGGCCACAGAACATGCCATCCCTTGCCCACTGACACCGTCAGTGATTTGGTGTGTTTTTTTTTTCTTTTTATGGAGAGTTATGTCTCCAACATTAAATCTGTACATAGTTAATTACTGCCATATTGTCACTGTTGTGTGTGTTAAGTTTTATTCACTTTGAATAATATTTCACTGTAAATAGTTTTTTGGGAATTTGCTGTTGTTCACTTATTGTTTCATTCCTTCTGTTCAATACTTGTTTTCTTATGCTATTGTCTTCATTGTTTGTTCTGTTCTTCATTTTCTTGAAAACATAAAAGTTTAACTGTTTTGACATAAGACTTCCTTGTCATGAGTCTATTCACTGGGTTTCAAGGTTCAGTTACTTTTTGGGGGGCTGGGGAGGCAGATCAGTGGCAAACTGGGAAACTTGTAAACACTCAACATTTCAGGACAACAACAATGTCCGCATAATTTTTCTTGTTTTTTCTTATTTTTTGGTGGGGAGAGGGAGTGCCCAAAGAACAGCAAACTGGAAAACTTATAAACACTCAAAATTTCAGGACAAGAACATTGTCCACTGAAATTTCTTTGTTTTTTCTAATTTTTTTTTTTGAGGGGGGGGTCTGAACAGCGCCAAACTGGGAAATGTTAAAGTAATGCAGTGTTATAACTACAGAGCTGCTGCTGCTGATGTCAGTGTGAATTTTCAGCACAAATCTGGATATAGTAATCCATTGCTTCTCTCACTTTTTAGGTAAAACAGCAGTTTATGACTCAGCCTAGCATTGTCACTCACTCTATGTGTGACGCTCTTTATTATATTGATCATGTGATTGAAGATACAAGGTGCTAGGGTATCTAGCAACACAATTTCTACCCACAACACACATATTCTGTGATTCCATCTCAAACTCAGGAGAAGTCATACCCCTCAGCTGTGTCTTCATCAGATGCCACTGTCACACTGCTACCACCCACGAAGAAGGAGGAGCGACAATTTATTTATTTGGTATTCGGAAAATAACCTTTGAGCCAAAGCTCCTTTACAATGGTTCCACATCATGTGAACAGAGTATAGACATTCAATCAAGAAGGTTACAGAGTTTTAGGACATTTGAGACACTGAACTGACATGGTAACCATAGGGGAAACCATGCATGTGAGTTCCTGCTGCTAGCTCTGCCAGTATGCCTACCCCACCAGATGCAAAGCTATTATCTGAGAGAGTAATGAACTATAGCTTCAAGCCAGAAACCTCAGATGAAGAGACCAAAAAGAACAAGCATTTGTCAATGCTGAATGTTGTCTCGCTGGCATTGGCATTGGTAGTGCCAGAGCTAGAGATGCATAATAGGAATGGTAGTGAATTATTGAAGTGACGCCAACCCCACACCTAGCCTGTAGAGAGTGACAGGCATTGGGGAGTGCCTTTGGGTCATCAGCAATAACGCTCATGCCATTGTACCTCACCCTACCCTGTAGACACTGACAAGTGGGCTGCAACATCTATGCCCAAGGAATTTGAGTGCCTATCCCTAAAAGTCTCTCTCCCCAATACAGCAGCTTTCCAATTAATTGGATGCTACAGACCCCCCTCTGCTGAACACAAGCTCTTATCCCACCTGGGAAACCTGACCAAGTCCAGTACTGAAGAAGTCATTATCCTAGGGGACCTGAATTTCAACTGGCTCATCCAGGCAGCTACACCTCTGGTATCATTCTGTGACACCTATGGGCTCACACAGTTAATTAATGAACCAACAAGATTAAATACAAAGAATAGTAGTAACAGTACACTACTTGATACCATGCTAGTGAGTAAACCACATCTATTCACACATGCTGGAGTGCTCCTATGCGACATAAGTGATCACTGCCCCATCGCAGGGGTAAGATCCAACAACATTAAAACAAATCCTGCAAAATTCCTCATGAGGAGATCCAAGAAAAACATCAATACTGAAGGATATCTGCATGATCTAGCCTACTCTCCACACTGGCAAAAGTTCTACCTTGCACATTCTGTAGAAAAAGCTCAGCAGGTGCTAAATAGCATTATAGTAAATGCCCTTAATACCCATGCCCCAATCTCTAGTATCCGAATAAAAAACAAATCCTGTTGCTGGTTTTCAGCTGACCTCAAAGCTGCACTGCTGGAGAGAGACAAACTCTGGAAAGTAACAAGAAAAACTAAGAATACAAATGACTGGATGATTTTTAGGAAAGCCAGGAATAAATGCACCAGGAAAGTCAGAGGTGCAAAGGCTGCCTACTACCTGGCCGAGCTCGACTCCTCCTACCATAATCCCGCTAGATTTTTGGGCACCATCAAGGGTATGATGGGCCAGGATGCTAACAACCCCCTTCCAACTCAATTACACAATAACTATGGCCCCATTACTGGCAAAATGGAAATCCTAGATGCATTCAACAACCACTTCACAACAGCTGGCCTTGCCTTTGACACCTCCCCAGCTAACCTATTAAGGGACCAATTAAGCTCCCACTACATTGGTGATCAAAGAGTTGACTCTTCCTTTAGCTTCAAACTTATACTGTTGAAACAAGTTGAGGATCTATTATGGCATCTGGATACCAAAAAAAGTGCAGGAGCAGACCTTCTGGACCCCTTCTTTCTAAAGATTGCATGCCATGTGCTTGCAGTCCCCCTAACACACCTCTTTAACCTTTCCCTAAACTCTGGCTCTATTCCCATGCTGTGGAAGACAGCCCAAGTAGTCCCCCTTCTAAAATCAGGGGTCCCTATGGATCTTAATAACTACAGGCCCATTTCCATTCTACCTGTGTTATCCAAGATGCTGGAGAAATTAGTGAGTATTCAGTTAGGGGAATATCTGGACAATACTAACCTATTAAATCCAGCTCAATCTGGATTCATGGCCAAACATAGCACTATCACTGCATTAGCCAAGGTCACAAATGATTGGCAAACCGAATTGGATAAAAAGAACAATGTCTGTGCAGTATTCCTGGACCTGAGCAAAGCATTCGACACTGTGGACCATGAACTGCTACTCTCATCCCTACACTCCATTGGCATAGATCCATCCTCCCTTAAGTGGTTCAGAAGATACCTCTCCGGTAGATCACAGCAGGTAAAAGCTGAAGGTGACCTATCCCCATTAAGACCACTGTCAAGAGGAGTCCCCCGAGGCTCTATTCTGGGTCCTATCCTTTTTGCCATTTATATAAATAACATTGATTCAACCCTTACCAAATCCTCAGTACATCTCTTTGCTGATGACACTGTTCTGTATGTCAGCAACCCTTCACCTACAGTTGCTCATGAAATCCTACAAACAGAATTCTCCCTGTTACAACATCAGCTACTCGAGAAAAAGCTTCTGCTTAATGCAAAGAAAACCAAAGCAATGATGTTCACAACTCAAAACTCCACCAACACATCCTCTTCAATCAATCTCCCCCAGCTATGCACTATACTTGGAGAAAATCTGGAGTATGCTGAAAATTTCAAATACCTAGGTGTGTGGATTGACAACAGACTTGACTTCACTCAGCATCTAGAACAACTGTTAAAAAAGCTTTGCCTAAGGCTTGGCCTCCTCTATAGATTAAAACCCTTCCTTAACAGAGACTCAAAGATGAGATTAGTCCAGGCCATCTTTCTATCAGTCATTGACTATGCAGACTTCCTCTTTAGTCACTGCCCCATTTCCTACCTTCAAAAGTTGGATACCTTATATCATAGAGCAATAAGGTTCATTACAGACCTGCCATATAATACCCACCATTGTTCTCTCTATGCGCAATTGGATGGGTTTCCCTTCATGTTAGGAGGAGCAGAAATGCAGCTCTATGGATCTACAGAGCTTTATCAAAAAAACTCCCAAGCTATATCCTGGACTGCTTCAACCAGAACACTCCTAGCTCCTATGCCCTAAGAAGCAACAATATCATCCTGCTCAAATTGCCCAAAGTCAACACCAAAATAGGGAGGGCAGCAATCAGCTATTCTCTAGCTATAGCATGGAACACCCTACAAAAATCCCTAAAACTGTCCATTATCATTCCATTCACATCCTTTAAGCAGCACTGTACAGCCTTCTTCATAGAGAAATGCAGTTGCTACCACTAGAGATAGAATAGTCATCCCACAAAACTATATTCCAGTCACATATGGCATATTCCTTCCAGTCAGACACCCCAGTATATGGCACCCAATATTCCCTTCACCATCCTTGTACTCATTATGTGTGTGACTGTCATGACCCTCATTGGGATATATATATGTACTGTACATAATGTAGATATTAGTTTAACCCTTCTCTTAACCGAGTTTCAACATGTGAATTCACTGTATATTATTGTGTTATAAACATCATTTTTTTTTCTGTATGTATAACTGTCTTATAAGTATGTGATGTAATTGCTGTGTATCAACTCGAACCTTGACCTTATCAGGTCCATCTTGTAAATGAGCCTTGCTCAATGATGATCACCTGAATAAATAAAGATTTGATTGATTGATTGATTGATAGATTGATAAGTGTCATGGTGTGCTTTGGGGTCCTTGGGCATTATAGTTACCCCATTACATAAGGAAATACACTGACGTGGATGCAGTATAGGGAGAATGGGATGAATTATGTGGCCGAACAGTGCAAGGCACACCACGATGCCCATCAGTGGCTGCAGGGTGGGGGTGGGGGTGGAATGGTGTGAGCATTACATCCAATGATCCCAAGTCACACCCCTGGCACCTCTCAGTCTGTACTGGGTGGGGTGCTACAGTTGGAAACCCTAACACCGTAGGTGTGCTGTGGTATTTTCACTCCAAATTTTCAACATGGGCTGTTTGTGAGCCCACCTCATGAAAAGCGGCACAATCAGTTCGTTAGCTGAAAGGTGGTTTTGCACAGTGGCTATGCCATTTGGCGACACAGGGACGAAAACAAATTTTGGGCAGGATGTGGAGAATGGCAACTGCATTGTTCATGAGGAGGCGTAAAAAATGGCAACGTTGAAAATGTGTAGTGAAAATATGAAAAATTGGTGAAGTCATGAGCATGAATAGAAAGTGCGCAGCACACATCTGTAACCCAATTCTTTTTGGGAGTTCGTCATCCACATTTTTAACAGGCATTTTTGGACCTCCCCTCATGAACAGTGGTGCTGTGATTTTGTTAATCTGTCCCAAAAGTTGATTTCCCACAGTGACC
Organism: Neoceratodus forsteri; assembly: GCA_016271365.2. Classification (NCBI taxonomy): domain Eukaryota; kingdom Metazoa; phylum Chordata; order Ceratodontiformes; family Ceratodontidae; genus Neoceratodus; species Neoceratodus forsteri. The sequence continues at coordinate 307,443,075 of CM028134.1, read as the reverse complement.
ATGCCATTTTGTGCCACAGGTGCAGAAACACATTTTGGGCAGGATGTGAAAAATGACAGCAGTACTGTTCATAAGGAGGTGTGAAAAAATGCCAGTGTTGAAAATCTGTCACGGAAATATTGGAAATTTGTGAAGCTACATGGGTGCATGGAAATTGTGCAACACACGCTTGTAACACAGTCATTTTATGGACTTTTGGCACCAAATTTTCAACATAGGCATTTTAGGACCTCTGCTCATGTACAGTGTCACCATCATTTTGTCAAACTGTCCCAAAAAGTGATTTCGCACAGTGACTACGCTATTCTGGGCTGGACGTGCGAAAAGACATTTTGGCCAGGATATGTAAAATGACAGCTGTACTGTTCATAATGAGGTGTGGAAAAATGGCAAGTTTGAAAATCTGGAGTGAAAATATTACAAATTCATGAACTTACGAGCGTATGTGCAAACTGCGCAATGCACGCTCGTAACTCAGCCATTTTATGGAGTTGTGTCACAAAATTTTCAACATATGCATTTTAGGACCACTGTTCATGAACAGTGTCACTGTCATTTTCATAATCTGTCCTGAACACTGATATCCCACAGCGACCGTGCTATTCTTTCTTTGCAAACAAGGTGGCTGACATCAGGCAGGAGTGCCATCAGCTTCACTCTACGGGGGATGCTATTGGTTGGCCCTTGGTCACAGAGCCCAGAGATTCCTGGAGTACCTTTGATCTGCTGGAGTTCATGGACATTATGAGATTTATCAAGGGAAGCATCCCACTTGCTGTAGTTTAGATCCAGGTCCTACTACCCTGATTTTGGGTTGTAGTGATATTATTGGCTGGTCTTAGTTCGGGTTGTCTAGTGCTCTTTGGATTCGGGTGAGTTTCCTAGCTCCCTGAAGGAGGCAGTGGTGACACCCCTGCTGAAGAAAGCTTCTTTAGATCTGGAGAAACTAGCAAACTACAGGCCTATCTCTAACCTTCCTTTAGTGGGAAAGGTTATTGAGAAAGTTGTGGCAGCTCAACTGGAAAACCATTTAACCATCCATAATTTATATGAACCTCTCCAATCAGGTTTTTATAGGAGGCATAGTACTGAGACTGCTCTGGTTTGGGTGCTCAATGATCTCCTGATGGCGAGAGATTGGAGAAACCACTCCATTCTGGTTCTCCTTGATTTGTCATCAGTTTTTGACACTGTGGATCATGGGGTTCTGCTCAAGCATTTGAGGTTCATCTGTGGGCTGTTGGGGACAGTTCTCAGATGGTTTACATCTTTCCTCGCCAGTAGATCTCAAAGAGTTGTTTCGGGAATATTTTCTTCTGAGTCTTTCTCTCTGCCTTGCGGGGTACCTCAGGGCTCGGTGCTGTCGCCCATGTTATTTGCAGTGTATATGCTGCCCCTCAGAGTCATTGTAAGATGGTATGGGCTGAGGTTTCACTGCTATGCTGATGATACCTAGCTCTACCTGTCTTTTGCCCCTGACCAGGTTAGTGCTATCTCAGTATTGAACAGCTGCCTTGTAGAAATCCAAGATTGGATGAGTTCCAGTGGTTTAAAGTTGAACCCAGGAATGATTGAGGTTTTGGTTGTGGACCCAGGTCATAGGACAGAGGGGTTGAGGACTGATCTCCCCTCTGGTTTAGTCCTGGGGGGGCTCAGATTCTTACCTCTGAGCAGATGCGTGACCTGGGAGTGGTGCTTGACGATGGTCTTACCCTTCGACATCAGGTGTCGGCAGTCATCAAGCTGGCTTTTACCATCTTAGGAACATTGATAGGATCAAGCACCTTGTTCCGTCCAGTGATCTGTCTGTTTTGGTCCACACTTTTGTGACATCGCACTTTGACTACTGCAACTCCCTTTACCTAGGGCTTCCTGGGGTTGATATCTGCTACCTGCAGCTAGTGCAGAACCCTGCGGCAGGTTTATTGACTGGGGTGTCCAGGAGATCCCATATTACCCCTGTGCTGCGTGATCTGCACTGGCTGCCTATTCAGTGGTGGATCACCTTTAAGGTAGGTTTATTAACCTACAAAACCCTACATCGACAGGGTCCTGATTACCTGAAAGAGCTCCTGGTTCCTTACACCCCTTTGCAACAGTTCCGCTCGGCTGACAAGGGGTTGCTGGAGGTTCTGAGGGTTAGTTTAAAGTCATCTGGTGCTCGTGCCTTTGGGTTTGTTGCCCCTTCCCTCTGAAATTCTCTGCCCCGTCAGCTATGTGAGTGCAGGACAGTGGGGTGCTTTAAGCAGGTACTGAAGACTCTTTTTGTGGGGTAAAGCTTATCCTGAACTTCTGTGATTTTATTGATATTTATTGTATTTTGATTTTATCTGATTGTGCAGCACCTTGATTTGTGAAAGGCGCTATAGTAAATGAAATGTATTATTATTATTCAATCTGGCATGAGAATATTGCAGATTTGTGAAGGTACAAGTGTGCATAGCAACTGTGCAACACACGCTCTTAAAGCAGCCATTATTTGGCCTTTTTCCACCAAATTTGCAACATAGGTTTTTTGAGAGCCCACCTCATGAACACTGGCACTGTCAGTTTGTTAATCAGTCCTGAAAGGTGATTCCACGCAGTGACCATGAAATCACTTTCAGGGCTGAGTAATGCCATGACAGTGGCAGAATTCATAAGGAGAGGTCCCAAAAAACCCATGTTGAAAATTTGATGCAAAAATTCCAAAAAGTGCCCGAGATATGCATCAAAGTTGAAAAAACCCTGTTTATACCATTATAAGCTTACCGGCATTTCAACAGTTTGTGGTCAGCTTTGAAGAGTGCAGACGTGTTCCTGGTCCACCGAAGATCATCGCACCATACTCTGGAGGTACGTATGGGGTAAGGTGGGTGTGGGGAGGCAGGGTGCACAGATGGTGGGCCCGGGTTCTGGGGGGGGCAGGGAGATGGCGAGGGACTGTTTTAGTTTTTCATAGCTTTAAAAAAAAAACATTGTGGGATTTTTTTGTTTGTTTTGCAGGGCATTTGGCATACTGGGGTAGACTCCCAGCATGCCACCTAAGTCTTCTTTGTTGGGGGGTGGGGATTTTGTAGCTGGCCAGGAGATTGGGCACCCCGTCGGCACATACTGAGGGGGACACATGAGCAGGGGATTGGGCACCCCCTCGGCAAGCAACTAAAGGTTGGGGGGACACATTATGCCAATGGGGAGTGGGCTCCACCATCAGCAAAATAAAAGGGGACAGGGGGATAAACGCTGATGGGGATTGGGCCCCCCATCGGCAAAGGAAAACTGTTGGGGAGGTGCATGATGCCGAGGGGAATTGGCCACTCCCTCGGCATACATTGCACATGTGAGGACACACATTATGCTAATGGGGAGTGGGCTCCCCCCATCGGCATTGTGACAGGCAGCGGCAGTAGTCACTGCCACCATGTTGCCTGCACTTCAGGAGGTGTGTAGTCATCACGCTGCATGAGAACTTCGCTCTCATTGCAGCAGAACTTTTCTTTGTTCTGGTGGCCACATTTGGTATGCATGATATTAGAGCCTGCTGCTGGCTGGTTGGGGAATGAGGGACACACCTTCTGATGTGTGCCATGCATTCGTCCAACACTGGCCGTGCCTCCAAATGTGTTACCACTGCAAGATGTTGGCTAGCGCACAAGCGCACGAGCCAACATAAAAATCAAAAGCTGCATTTAAAATTCGCCATTATGACGCCAACAAATGACTTTAAGAATAACGCTACTGGGGCATGACCAAAATCTAACAAATCTACATCAATGACTACCAGGAAAGGTGTTGTTTTTGCTGCCAAAATCCCAACACGAGCCTTTGTTGCCGGTTGTAAAACAACATACAGGTACTGGTCTTTTTCTTATGATTCAGAAAAATGGCAAAAACATTAAACCTAAAAGTGAATTGAACACACTTGAGGCAAGCCTGATAGAGAACACTGGGGCCCAGCTTGAGACACAAGATTTGTTTGCTGGAATGCCCCAGAGGGAAGCCTCAGAGATGCAGCTTGTTTCTCCTTTAATCTCTACACCAACAGGGTCTGATCCCACAGGTGTGCTGTCTGAAGGGTCTCCTTTAGAATTCTCTCCTGGCTCAGAAGACAAAATGAGCAGTTTAACAATTACACTTGAATTTACTCAGACACACGCACTAAAGGGCAAGCTTGATTCACGAAGTGCATATGCTGTGAGCACTAGTGCTGGGGACACTGAAAAAAATTCAACTATCATTGCAAGCTTGTACACCAATTGGCAGAAGAACTGAGCCAACACAGAACACTGACCTGCTTCCAAACTCCGATAAAATGGATGGTCTGGCTAAAAACTCAGCAAGCATCTCAAAAGAAACCCTGGCCCCCACGGAGATTGATCAAGGCTGTGACCTGGAATTCAGGGTAAGCAACATAGGTTCTTCTTCTAATACCAAGTTGGTTAAAGCACCCTTAGTACTTCATGAAAATACTACTACTACACATGTTAATTCAAACCCTACAGTAAAAATTATGCAAAAAGAGAAAGCAGTTCCCTTGATTTGCTCCATAGCTACAATTGCAACTAATGATGCAGCTTTATTTAAAGGCCCCAATGAACTACCAGAGGGAGAACCAAGAAAAAACAATTTGGGGGACCCTGATGATAACTCTAGTGAGGACAGTAGTGACGAGCAGCCATCAGCATGAGCAAAACATTTATTCATTCAAATAAACCAAATAGCATATCAAATGGAAAAATTACTTAATTAACAAGATGACATACAGAAATAGATTAGTTGCCATATTGGTCCTTTTAAGAACAGATCCAGAAGTAAATGGTCTAATACCTTTTATTGGACCTACATAGATGTTACAAAAAGAAAACAATGTCTAAGCTTTTTGACCCTCCTTCCTCAGAGACTTGCACCAGTTGTTCAGAGAATCACATTCTTTTAACACCCAGATCATACATAAAAAAACCAAAAAAAACAGAAACAATTCTCATTGGTTTAAAGTACCGATTTAAAAAAATCACATTTAAATGGAACAAACAACATTTCACTAGCTTGCTACTGCTGAGAATCTTTACAATGTCAAATGACATCAAACGCAGATAAGCTGAACACTCAAGTAGACAAATCCTCTAACTGAAATTATTAATGAATGCGTGTGTTATGAGAATACATTCATATTTAAAAGCAAGACGTTTAGATTTAATACCACAAAATGTCCAAGCTAAAATTTGATAGTAATGTATGAAAAAAAACTGTACAACAGAAATTTATGTATGGATATAAGAGGGAATAAGGACAATGTACCTTGTATGAACAGCTGTTTGAAACATTCATACAGTATTAAACCTATTTGGAGACATTTTCTAAACTATACTCTCAACCAGTTAACACACTCTGTAAACACTAAGACCTAGAGTGCTGTAACAATATTGTTTTACAAGATAATATCAATTGCCAGTATTATTGCCAAATAAAAAAAATAAATCTCTCAAGGACCACCAAGAAAATGAGTTCATGCATCTTAAAATGTTCAAAGTTCAGTAATGAATCAGTATATAATCAAATAACTATATGAACAAAAACAGTCTTAAGCATTTGAATAAAACCCCAATGGAATTAACCCCCCCCCCCCGGAAAAGATAACTAGAAAAGAAGTGTATATTCACTATGTATGTGAGCCAAGAGTCCTAACACCCTATAGCATAATTATGACATGTTCCTGAATGTAAGCCTACCTAAATATGTACACACAATTCAACCCCCAAAAACACACACAAAGGTACCCCACACATAACCCCTCCACACAAACACACAAGACAACCCAACCTCCACCAACCCCCCTCCACACACGCTTGTATATTTGGTGAGAAATCAACATGTTGATAACCAGTTAAAAATGACTCTATGAAAATAAAAACAAAACAACAACAGCACTCTGAAGTCATGTTAAATGTCCATCCTATGATGTAAAAGTCTGTGTAAGTTTAAGTGGGGTAATGTGTCGTGAAACCCAGATCAATATTCATGCCATCTGTTACCATATTGAGAACTAAAATAAGCTTAATCTCAAAAGTCCATCTCTGTTGTGTATTTTTTAAATGAACTTTTAAGACCATTACTGACATATCTGAGATTGAGTGGTCATTCTGAGAGAAGTGTCACCCCACTGGCTTGTCAGTCATCTTCATATTAATGGTGTGTCTTTGTGCACTCATTCTAGTGCAGAGAGGTTGGCTTGTCTCTCCAACATACCCTATTATTAGACATCTCTTGCATTGAATGAAACAAACAACATTATGTGATATACAGGTATAATTCCTCTGTATCCTGAATAGTCTATTTTGTGACATAACCACACAATCCAAAGTGGAAATGACCTCACAAGTCCTACATCTGGGTTGATTACATGGTCGTGTACCATTTAGTGTCATGGTATTCTGTTCTGGTGCAACTTTACTCCTAACAATCATGTTGGCTAAATTAGGTGGTTGTTTAAAAGATAGTAGTGGTAATTCTTGAAAAAAGACAATTTAGGGTCTCATCCTCACTAAATATTGGATGAAGGTCTTTAATAATTTTACATAGAAATTCAAGGTCAGGATGATACTTGACTACTAAGAGTATTCTGTTGGTAGTGGTCCTTTCCTTATACTGTAGTAGTTGCTCTCTAGGTACCTGTGTTGCATATTCTACTGCTCTGTCAATTTCTCTTGAAGAGTGTCCCTGCTCCATAAAGGTGTTTTTCAACATAGTCAAGTGTGTATCTCTGTCTTCCTCATTCAAACAGATACGGTGATACCAAAGTGCTTGACTGTACATGATAGATTTCTTATTTGTGTGGCTTGGGTGATTACTATTCCTGTGTAAGTATATTTCTCTATCTGTTGGTTTCTTGTAAATACATGTATGCAAGGTTCCATCCTTGATGGTGACAGTGGTATCGAGAAAATTAACGCTGGTGGCAGAATATTCCAGGTTAAGCTTTATGATTGGGCAAAGGTTATTAAGTTCTGGATGAAAATGCAAAGCAAAGCAAAGGCCCAAACTGAGGAAAAAATAGCCAACTCAGTTAAGAAGGGGGATAACACCTTTTATAGGTACATTAGGGAGCACAGAAAGGTTAAGGGAGGAATAGTGAAGATTAATAAAGGAGAGAGGAGGTGGGCAGAGGGAGACAGTGAAAAGTCAGAGATATTAAATGAATACTTTTACTCAGTATTCAAAAAATAAGATGAGGAGGAGTTACCTAAAACAGACAATAGAAGCACTCTGGGTAGGGTGGTTGACACCAGTCCATTTACAGAAGAAAGAGTCCTGAAAGAACTCCTAAAACTCAAGGTGGACAAAGCAATGGGGCCTGATGGGATTCACCCCAGAATCCTAAAAGAACTAAGGGAGGACCTAGTGACACCACTGACCACACTTTTTAACAAATCATGGGAGGATGGGGTGGCACCTGAGGACTGGAGGAAGGCAGATGTGATTCCCTTCACAAAAGTGGGAGCAAGGCAGAAGAGGAAACTACAGACCTGTAAGTTTGACCTCAGTGGTAGGGAAAATGATGGAACCACTTCTGAAAGAAAGAATTGTTGAGGTACCTAGAGGCCAGTGGGGCACAGGACCCAAAGCAGCATGGATTTACAGCAGGAAGGTCATGTCAGATGAATCTAATTGATTTCTTTGACTGGGTGACCAAAGTAATAGACCAGGGAGGGCTGTGGATATGGCTACCTAGACTTTAGCAAGGCATTTGACACAGTCCGCACAAAAGATTAATTCAAGTTAGCCAGCCTGGGAGTGGGTTTCAAGGTGGTAGCCTGGGGAGCAAACTGGCTGCACAACAGGAGACCAAAGGTAATAGTGAATGGAACACATTCCAAAGAAAGGGGAGTTACTAGTGGAGTACCTCAGGGCTCAGTACTGGGTCCAGTCCTCTTAAACATCTTTATAGGTGACATTGCAGAGGGTCTGGAGGAAAAGGTATGCCTCTTTGCAGATGCCACAAAGATCTATAACAGAGTTGATACACAAGGGGGGTAGAAAGGATGAGAACTGACTTGTCAAGGTTGGAGGAATGGTCAGACATATGGCAACTTAGATTCAATGCATAGAAGTGCAAAGTAATGCACCTGGAAAACAGAAACCCAGGAGAAGAGTACACAATAGCAGGAGAGGTACTAACAACAAAAATGGAAAGGGACTTGGGGTAGTCATATCAAATGACTTAAAGGTGGGTAAGCAATGTGAGAAGTCAGTAAGGAGAGCCAGGGGGATACTGGGATGCATAGGAAGGGGCATCACAAGTAGAAAAAGGAAGTGGTTATCCCTCTGTGCAGACAGTTGGTGAGACCCCATCTGAAATACTGCATGCAGTTTTGGAGACCCCATCTACACAAGGACATAGCCAGGATAGAAGCAGTCCAGAGGAGGGAAAGTAAAATGGTGCAGGGTCTACATCAGAAACCATATGAAGAGAAACTGAGAGAGCTTAATATGTACACTCTTGATGAATGGAGGGACAGGGGGACATGATAGAAACTTTCAAGTACCTCAAGGGAATCAACAAAGTCCAGGAGGGTAGCATCTTTCAGAAAAGGAGATGTGTAAGAACAAGGGGGCACAATTTAAAGATTGGGGGGGATGGCTCAGGGGTAATGTGAGGAATTTTTTTTTTTCATGGAGAGAGTGGTGGATGCATGGAACCACCTTTCTGGGGAGGTTGTTGGGTCTAAAACAGTGGGGGAATTCAAACATGCATGGGACAGACATAAGGCAATTGTAGTGGGGGCTTTCAGGAAGTAGGCTTTTGGTTAACTAGAATCTGCAGCTTATCCAATAGGAAGGGAAATGAGCAGACTGGGTTGGCCAAGTGGTCCTTATCTGCCATCAAAGTTTATGTTTCTATGTTTCTATGTAAAATCTTTAAGTGCCTTATTGCTCTCTGTCCAGATTATAAACAAATCATCAATGTAACAGAAATAAGTGAGTGGTTTGTGAGGGCAGTGCCTTAAAAAGTCCTCCTCCAAATTCACCATAAAGAGACTAGCATATTGTGAAGCCATCCTGGTGGCCATTGCTGTTCCCATAGTTTGACTTTGACCATAATGTTTACCATTGAAGCTAAAGTTGCTATGTGTCAGAATGAATTCAATAAGTTTCCCCACTACTTCAGGGTTGATGTTTTGAGCTACTCCTTTCTCATGTAGGTACTTAAGGAAGACTGAAATGCCATCTGTGCTTAATATTAGTGTAGAGGGATGTCACATCCATCATAGCTAAAATGGTATTAGGCGGTAAGTCCTTATAACCAGAAAGTTTATTAATTTATTTCATTTTTATTTATTTAGTCAGCCATAGGAATTACAACCCTTATGCAAGAAGTGTGGTGTCCTGGATGTAACTGTCCCTTTCTATAACCAGTGGTATTAAAATGGTTTCTACATATCCTGAGATCCATTCAGTCAAATTTTAACTTGGACATTTGTGGTATTAAATCTAAATGTCTTGTTTTTAATTATGAATGTATTCTCATAATGCAGTCATTCTTTAATAATTTCATTTAGAGGTTTTGTCTACTTGAGTGTTCAGCTTATCTGCTTTTGATGTAATTTGACCTTGGAAAGATTCTCAGCAGTAGCAAGCTGGTGAAATGCTGTTCATTCCATTTAAATCTGTGATTAATTTTTAAATAGGTACTTTAAACAAATGAGAATTGTTTTTTTTTTATGTATGATCTGAGTGTTAATAGAATGTGATTCTCTGAACAACTGGCATAAGTCTCTGAGGAAGGACTTGATTGGTCCGAAAGCTGAGGCATTGTTTTCTTTTTGTAACATCTATGCTGGTCCAATAAAAGGTATCAGACCATTTACTTCTGGATCTGTTAATCAACAAGATAAACTTGAAAACTATTTTGCCATCACTCGGAACCTTCTAAAAGAAAATAATGAACTAAAGAGCGAAATGGTGAAAATCAAAAATTAGGTTACTAGTATTGAAGAATAAATTGAACCAATGGAAAAAAGAAAAGTTAAAAGAACTGGAAGCTGCAAAAAATGACCATCAGACTAAACTCATTGATTTTGAGATGCGTTCTCACAGGAAAAACATAAGATTGCTAGGGGTGCTGGAATCTTTGGACAATAATAAAACTTTAACAGAAACCTTTCACCAGATAGCAGCCACTTATTTAGATATGGATCCTGTGAATATCAGCTTCGGACTGGACCAAATCCATAGAGGACTTCAATAAAGACCTGATGAAGCAGCACCCCCGGACCTATCATTCTTAAATTTATGAGATCAAAAGACGAGACTTTGATGTCTGTGGTATATGCAAAAAAGGTTAAACTTGATGTGAGGCAACCATATCTATATTTAATGACTTACCTTAAAAAATTTTTCAAGACAGGAAAAAATTTGATGTGATCAGAAATAAGCTGTGGGCACAAGGAGTAGGTGCAACGATGACCTTTCCGGCTAAATTAAGGGTTGTTATCAATGAAACACGATATACTTATGATACTGTAGAAGAAGCTATAAAAGATTTAAAGATCAAATTACCAAATGTTTTTGATTAAATATATGAATGTTGATGTAATAGAGGCTTTACTCTTCCAAAAGGATACAAATTTAAAGTAACTGGTGGATGGGGGAGGGTAGCCAGTATCCTACAACATGAGGATTAGGGATGTTCCATTTATTGTGCCTATCTTCATTATTATTTTTTTTACTTTTAGGTATTTACTTATTTAGCAGGGTCTATTTTGTAGTTATTCTAGAGGTGAACCTTAATGTGGGTAAAGTTGATTTACAACCCATAATTTGGACCCAATTCTGTTTTCAAGTGAAGGAGGGGAAGAGGGAGGGTGGTTTACTATAAGGGATGCAATCCTAACACAAAGGAAGATAAAAATGGTCTTACAAAAATGTGTATGCTTATGGTTAGGCTTAAAATGAAATACTCTAACTTCTCTTGGGTAAGAATTAAAAGGTATAGATTTGGTGTATATCTTATAAATTTGTGTAAGAATGGCACAAAGTAATAATATAATTAAGATGATATCCCTAAACACCAATGAAATAAATGGATCTGGCCAGGAACATCTTGCCCAAAAACATCATGACACAAAACAAAGCTGGGAAATCATCACAGCTGACAATGTCGGCTTGCAAATACATCACCACTCAGAATCTTGCAGGCAGGCAGCAGGAGGTACTGACCCCTGGTAGCCTGCAAGGAGTTGGAGCGCGTCTGGGACTTGACTCAGCTGCTCCCCAGAACACTCCCGACAAGGCGGGTAAAGGAGTTGGGCCGTCTGGACTGGCTCAGCTGCTCCCCAGAGCGCTCCCCGACAAGCGGCGGGTAAAGGAGTTGGAGCGCGTCTCGGGACTGACTCAGGTAATTCAGGCTTCCCACCTCGTGGCTCTAGACGTTTCCTCTGGACCCTTTTGGATTGGACTCCTGTGCTTTCTAGCCCCACAGCCCACTGATTGTTTCTGTGTGGACTCGGCTGTGGGCTGCTATCTAAAGGGTTGCTGGCTGTCCTTGTGCACCAGATCGTCCTAGATTCTTTGAATGTATTTTTACTGCTGTACTGACATCGTGCCGTTCCCTGTTCTGTCTGCTCTGATGCCATGTCTAGTTCAAATCAGGGCCAGTATTTTTCTAACTGCTTCTTGGGTTAGTGGCAAACTGAAGGTTTAAGAGGGGTTGTTATTCTGCATTTTCTTGGAACATTTTGTATGCCTTTGTTCTTTCGTCTGTAATACCTTACGGTTTGCTAGCTCGTTGTAGTGTACATTATCTGTTGTAGTACTGAGGGGAGTAATGTAAGATATCAAATGCAACAAACCTAAAAAAAAAAAAAAAAAAAAAAAAAAATATTTGTAAACTGCACTGTTTTTGGGTTACTCAGCTGGGTGGGGGTTTGTTAAAGGCTTTGTTCTTGTCCTATCTGGCTGCGCATGTCTATGATCCCTGTCCCAACCTGCCTCTGTATATTTTTCCCGCTCCATATTAATTGTCTTTCTTTACCTCCTTCTAGCTGCTCCCCCCCCCCCAGAACGCTCCCGACAAGCGGCGGGTAAAGGAGTTGGAGCGCGTCTCGGGACTGACTCAGGTAATTCAGGCTTCCCACCTCGTGGCTCTAGACGTTTCCTCTGGACCCTTTTGGATTGGACTCCTGTGCTTTCTAGCCCACAGCCCACTGATTGTTTCTGTGTGACTCGGCTGTAGGCTGCTAGCTCCACCCACCCACCCCAACCACCCCCACCCGGGGCGGCCGTTACTTTATTGCATCCAGGCGCTGGCGTCCACTTCCTGTGGGTTCCCACAGTCATAATCCAAGTCCCCTTTTTCCATTTGCAGCTTATACTGGGTGACCTCTAGGTGGTGCCTGTCTCCTCTACTCCCTCCCCAGCTCTCCTTCATCCCTTAGTTGTACCACCACTGGAGCTTCCTCTAGGGCACTAAGTCCTCCTCAGCAGGGTGCTGCTCTCCCCTCCTCACCTAATATGGCTACCCTCCTTGGTCAGGCTTATTCCCTCTCCTGCTCCTCCTTTTATTTCCTTGCCTCCCTATGACTCGCTTCTGCCCACATCATAGCTCTACCCCGTCCCCTGTTGCTCTCCTGCCCTCACCTGCCCCCTCCAGCTTCTCACACCTACCCTTACCTCCCACACACCCCACCCATCACCTTGGCCTCCCCTCCCCGCTCCCCCTGCTCACTTCTCCATCTCTTCTTGCTAGCATTCCCCATCTACAGCTCCCTGCCTGATCCTTGTGCAGTGCACCCCCCTACCCCTCCCCAGTCCGGCATAAATTTCTCCACCACTACCTCCTTCCTAGGGCGGCTCTCTCCTTCTGCTCCTCTCTGGCAATATCCATCCTAATCCTGGGCGGTCCCCAATGTCTCCCTTGTAAATCTTCTGGTCTGCGCATCGCTTCTGTATTAACATCTGTAGCCTCCTAAAAACTGGACTCCCTACATTTGCTGGGTGGCTGATCATAATCCTGATGTGATTGCCTTAGTGGAAACCTGGCTGTCCAGCTCCACCTCTGGCGCCTAGGTCTCTCTCCCAGGCTACTCCCTCCATCGGCTTGACAGAATCGGCAAGAGGGGTGATGGCTGTGCTATCTATATTAAAGACCCACTTCTTAGTCTTGCCTCCCCCACCCCCTTGATTTCAATGCCCAGGCCCTAACCTAAAGTTGTCTCCTGACCCTGCTAGGGCCCCAATCTTCCTGACTATTGCCTACATACCACCAAAAATCAAGCCCATGCACTGGGCCCCTTGCTGACTACATCTCCTCTCTGCCTACACCTCTGACCAAATCCTGGTAGGTGATCTAAACATCAACTGGCTATCTCTAAGGAGTCTACCTCCCGTGAGGCATTCGCTGCCATTGACCTGACTCAGCTAGTCTCACAACCCACCAGGTTAAATCCTAGCACAGGAACAAGCACTCTTCTGGATGTGGTTCTCACTAACAAGGCCCAACCGCGTCCACAATGTTCAAATCCTCCCAGACTGCCTTGAAGTGACCCTCCCCAGTTCTTTTCTTCTGGTCAACCTCCCTGCCTAAGCCCCTGTTTTCACCACCCGTCGTCGTGGTTTAGACCCAGTGGGCTTAAAGACTTAAGCGCACCTTGCTGGCACTGATTAGTCCCTACTAAATACCCCTGAGTGTTGACCAAGGCACTAGCCTTCTTTGTCCATACCTTTAACCTTGCCTGATTACGTCACGCCCCATTCACACCACTTAGATCTAAATTAAGGCACACCCCTGGATTACCCCTACCTTACGCTCACTTCTCCAAGCAGCGTGACAACCTGTGAGTACCTGGCCATTGAAACTGGCCGCCCTGCTGACAGACTGGCCTCGTAGCTGCCGGAATAAATGTACATGGGCTGTCTGCAAAGCTAAGTCAGAATATTACAACTCTACTCTTACCTCCTCCTGGGGCAACCCTAGATCCTTCTGGGATAATATCAAGCAGCTTAATGGGGAACACGCTCACTCCCCTGCATCTTAACATTGATGGGTCTCCCTGCACTGACCCTGCACTCATTGCTACTCACCTCAACTAGCGCCTTCACTGACCTTGAGTGCAATGCTCCCGAGCAATTTCTTCCAATCCCCTTCCCCTTGTCTGCTCCTCTCATCCCCCACCCCCTTTCTACCTTCGCACTGTGTCCACCCAGGAGGTTAGGCCCTATTTACAAAAAGCCTAAAGGCAGCTCAATCGGCAATGACTCCTTGATCCCTGTCTCCTCGCCGGTCTGGATCAGGTCATCTCCCATCACTTGCCTCTTTAATAAATCCCTCTGCCTTGGGCAGTTCCCACCATCTGGAGGGTCGCTACTGTTACCCCTCTTCACAAAGGCGGTGACAGATCCTCGTGAGTAACTACCGACCAATTTCTATCCTCCCCCTCTAAAGCTTTGGAGAAAATAGTTGCCAGTCAAATCTCCCTTTACCTTACAATATGAGGTCCTTTGTCCTGAACAGCATGGTTTCAGAACTGGCCATAGCACCAATACTGCTCTCCTGGGTTTGCTAACTTCCTCCATAAGTCTCTTGATGCGGCGCCCTCGCCTGTGCAGTGTTATAGACCTATCGAAAGCCTTTGATACCGTCTCTCACCCGCTTCTATTAGCCACACTTGCCAGTGTGGGCTTTGCCTCCGGTCCTGTCTCCTGGTGCGCAAGCTACTTGCACAACCGCTCCCAATGTGTGCAGGGTGGTGGCACCCTATCCCCTACCTGCCAACTTCGCTCTGGTGTTCCCCAGGGCTCTATTCTTGGGCCTCTACTCTTCTCTCTCTTTCTCAACAACCTGCCTAAAGCTTGCGCTGGAAAAATCCTTCTCTCGCAGATGGCCTTGTGCTCTTTGCCTCTGGCAGTAACCCCATCTTACTCCAAAACTCCCTACAGCGTGCCTTCACCTCAGCTGAAGCTGGTTCTCTGACCACCGTCTTGTCATCAACCTGAAGAAAACTAAATCTATGCTTTTTGCCCACCCCCAAAAAAAGTCTAGTAACTTCCCTCTTTCTGTTCTCTCCGCACAGGGTCACCCCTTGGAACTTGTGCACTCTTATAAATACCTTGGCCTAATCTTCGACTCTTCCCTCTCCTTTCATAACCATATCTCTGCACTGACCTCAGCCTCCAATGCTCGGCTTGGTATCCTCTACCGCATAAAAATGCCTCCCCACTAACTCTCTTCACTTGGCAGTCACCTCTTCTGTGCTTTCGCTAGTTGACTCGGCCTCCCTGTTTATGGCAGCTGACCCGACAGCCCTTCAAAGGTTCGACTTACACTAAGCAAAGCTTGTAGACTTATCATCAGTGCCCTAGACTCACCCCCATGCTTGTCAATTGTACTCCTTGGCTCCCTACTCAGCCTCGGTGAAGCGTCCTGTTCTTAACTTGCCAAGTTACCTTCAAAGCCCTCCATGGGCTATCCCCACCTGGCCTTGACTTACTTATCTGTTCCAACCCACTGTCCACACCGGGCTTCCAGCAAAACTGCACTAGTTATCCCTAGGTCACGGACCTCCCAGGGCCAAAGGGCGTTCTCTCTATAGAGCCCCCTCCTGTACAACTCCCTACCTGCTGGTATCTCACAAATGCTCCCTCACTGCCAGCTTCCAAAACTATCTAAAAAACCACTTGCTCGTCTCACACTCCTGTCACTGCCCCTGCCCCCCGCTGTTCTGCCCATGTATAAAAAAAAAAGTCTGAACCGACAATGGTGTTTTTGGTAACTCATTCGCCTGCAATTGTGCCACTTGCCTATTGTTCATTTCTGTTGCTGACTGTCTCACCTATGCCTGCTACTTGCCTTGTCTTTTTTACTGTACATTATTTTGGATTCCCTCATGTATGTATGTTGTGTCTGCCTTCGACGAGGTACCTTTGTAAATGAGCCTCTGGCTCAAAGGTTTTTAAACTGATGTTAAAATAAATAAATAAATAAATAAAGATTCTGAGTGGAGATATATTTGCACAATGACATTGTTGGCTGCGATGATTTCCTGGCTTTGTTTTGTGTCAATGTTTTTGGGCTTGATGTTCCTGGTCAGATCTGAATAAATTTGTTTACCAAAAAGAGCAAGATTATTAATCTACTTCAAAAAGACCGCAGCTCAAATAATTTTTATGCAAGAATCACATCTTTTAGAACAAGAAATCTTAATACTAAAAAATGGATCAGACACATTTTCTATAGTATAGGAACAAAAAAGTAGAGGGGTGGTTATACTGATTAAAAAGGGATGATCATTCAAATTTCTAGATCAATACCAGGACAATGAAGGAAGAAAAATAATGATAAAAACCTTCATTAATAACCATCCTATGGTGACTGGCTCAGTTTATGTGCCATTTGAAAATTATAGTAGTTTCTTAGCAAAAATTTCAAAAGCCTTCAAAAAGGTACAACCCATAAATATTATTGTGGCTGGGGACTTAAACGCTTTAAATAACCCAACCCAGGACAAAACATCCAAACCCACAAAAGGAAATATTTCTATTTTCAAAAAACTAAACAGTTTTTATCATTCAGAACATCTGGTAGACATCTGGAGACAATTTCATCCCCCAAATAAACAATTCATGCATTTTGATAAAAAAAAAACCACAAAACAAAACAAAACGTTTACCAGAATCAATTTTTTCTTAACCTCAAAAATCTTAACTCAGCACATATTAGATACTAATATGGATTAAATTTTCATACCTGATAATGCACTCATATCCTTGGTAATTCTTACTGAAAATAAAGATAGGAAAATATCCCCAAAATGGACAATCAACAATGAATATTTGAAAGAGGATGATTTCAGAGAATTAATTTGGACTATTATTCAAGAATACTGGTTTTCTAATTATAATGGTCAGTGCCCAATATTTAAATTGTGGGATGCCTTCAAAGCAACTCCAAGAGCAGCGATTATTACTTACCAAATTAAAGGGAATCGTGATATACGTTAAGTAATTTTAGAGATTGATGACAAATTAAAGCAGCTAGATAAACTTATTATAACTGATATCAACAAATATAAATCTGACGAGTATAAATACAAAGCAAACAAATTAGAGTTGATACTACAAAATAACAAAAACTATTTTTATGTTGTAGAAAATAAAATAATAATACAGACTAATCGGGAAAAATTTTTAGCTAATCTATTAAGATGTGAAAAGGAAAAAATATTATAACATCTGTGAAGGATGACATGGGAAACATAAAATATACAGATGAAAATATAGCAGGAATTATTTGCAATTACTGCAAAATAATTTATCATAATAATTTCACCCCATATCCAAATTTATTAGCAGAAATTTTCTGCAAAGCAAATTTGCTGACCAAACCATTTGACTATTTCCCTATAACACAGAGCGAGGTACTAGAAGCAATATAATCCCTCCCCCTCAAAAAAAGTCTACTGGATTAGATGGTTTCTCAAACAAATTTTTTTAAAAGCCTTTGCAGTAGAACTTACACCATGGATACACATAATGATAATGGAGTTATTAGATCCAGTAAACAAATTACCAACAACAATGACTCAAGCAAAAATTATATTGATACACAAAGAAGGTAAACCAATAGAAAATCCTGACAGTTATAGACATATTGCCTTACTAAACACCAACTATAAACTACTTGCTAAATTAATAATACTATTCAACCTCATGTTCCTATTGTACATAAAAATCAATATGGCTTTATAAAAGGTTGGACAATAGCACAAGCTAATAGAGAGATCTAATCAGTTATATAACTAGTAAATACAAAAGCTATATATAGAAAAATGACACATTATGGAACTGTGGTAGATGCAAGTAAAGCTTTCAACTTAATAAATAGAACTTATATTTTTCATATGTTAAACCAATGGCAATTTCCCATTGAAATTGCCATTCTAATAAAACAGTTATATAAAATAACTACAGTTAAATTTCAAATCATCAGCTTCTTATCTAGTGAATTCCAGATGCTACATGGTGTCAGACAAGGGTGCCCTCTTTAACACACTATTTTCATATTAGGATTAGAACCTTTATTACGAAGATTAATGCATAATCTTT
Organism: Neoceratodus forsteri; assembly: GCA_016271365.2. Taxonomy (NCBI): domain Eukaryota; kingdom Metazoa; phylum Chordata; order Ceratodontiformes; family Ceratodontidae; genus Neoceratodus; species Neoceratodus forsteri. Next base: position 307,424,997 of record CM028134.1, on the reverse strand, counting down.
CCATTCAAGGTATAAATTTAACACAAGAACACTTAAAATTAAGCATCTTTGCAGATGACATATTACTTATAATAAAAAAAAATAGAAACATCATTGAAACATTTTCTTTAAGAGATTAACTTATATTCAGCATTATCTGGATACAAGTTAAATAAAAGTAAATCGATAATAATGAAGTTATCAAAACTTAGAACTTTAGAACACAATAAGTATACAAATGATTTTTCTATCCAAAACTCAATAACATATCTTGGCATTATTTTAACACCAGATGAACAAACCAATGGTACAACTGATTATACTAAAGCATAACAAAAGATAAATACTAACATACTAACATACTATTTGCCAGCAGATTAGGCCTTACGGTCTATCGAGTCTGCTCGAACCTAGATCCTTAGTTGGGTGCCGAGACCCTCCCATCCCTTGTTCTCCAGAAACCCCTATCATCCATCCCCACCCCCCCGGGACAGGCCATCATCTGATACATCCACTTCTGTGTCATCCCACCCTCTCTTGAACCCCTCCACTGTGGATCTCTGAACCAGCTCACCAGGCAGTGCATTTCAAGGGTCCATCACCCTCTCGGTGAAAAACCTCCTCCTCTTTTCCCTCACCCTTCCACCTTCCAACTTCAAACCATGCCCTCTGGTGATACCTCCCTGCTTTAGTCTAAAGATCCCTCCATGTTTACCTATTTATTCCCTTGAGGTACTTGAGACCTCAATCATGTCCCCCTGTCTCTCCTCTCCTCCAGGAAAAACAGGCAGAGCTCCTCAAGTCTGTCCTCATAAGTCAAATCCTCTAGCCCTCATGCATCTTTGTTGCCCTCCTCTGTACCCTCTCCAGGAGCTGTATGTCCCTCTTCAAGTGTGGTCGCCAGTACTGTACACAGTACTCAAGGTGTGGTCTAACCAGTCCATTGTACAGCGGCAGAATCACTTCCTTGCTCCTAGAGGTGATCCCCCTACTGATGCATCCCAACATCCTGTTTGCCTTGCTAGCTGCTCTCCTGCACTGCTCAGAGTTATTCATACATGTATCCACCATGACCCCTAGGTCTTTTCCCCTATTGAGGCCTCCAGCGCCTCCCAGGGTGTACCTGTGTTTAGGGTTTCCCGACCAAGATGCAACACCTTGCACTTGGTGATGTTGAAGTTAATTTCCATGTGAGCCCAGCTTTCCAGGGTGTCCAGGTCCCCTTGCAGGGCCACCTTCCCTCTTCTCCCTCAACTACTGCTCCCATCTTGGGAGTCATCCATGAAGAAACTCATTTCACACCTATACCCTCCCTGATGTCCGATATGCGTATGCATTAAACAGGATCGGACCCAGGACCCGAACCCTGTGGTACCCCACTACCAACCTCTCTAGGGTTCGAGAGCTCCCACAGACCACTACTCTCTGAGTGCGTCCAGCTAGCCAGTTTTCAATCCATCTGACCATCAAAGGGCCTACTCCTAACCCCTCAGTTTCTCCACCAGACCATTGTGGGGACAGAGTCAAACGCCTTGCTGAAGTCCAAGAATAATACATCCACAGGCTTACCCCTGTCCAGTTCTGATGTTACCATTCATAGAACTCCACAAGGTTGGTTTGACATGATCTACCTGACACAAAACCATGTTGCCAGACTATCCAGACCTCCCACCTCCTCCAAGTACACCCCAATCGTTCCTTTATTATACTCTCCATTAATTTTCCCACCACGAGGTCAAACTGATGGGTCTATAGTTACCTGGTACTTCCCTCGACCCCCCTTGTGGATTGGTATCACATGTGCCTCCTAAGCCAATCCTAGGTACCTCCCTGTCTCAAGTGACCTGCTGAAAAGCTCCACCAGGGTGCAGCCAGTATGTCTGCCAATCCCATAGTACTTCCGGAGGAATGCCATCCGGCCCAGGAGATTTGTTTTCTTTTAGGCCTTGAGGGCTAACCACCCTTTGGTGGAGATAGCATCATCTGTCCCCTCCACCTTACTGGTCTTTTTATCCCTTATCCAGATGTGACACCCCTGGGGTACCTTTCCCTCCCTCTTGCTCCATTTCTGTTGCTCCCTGATCCCTCCCTGGCGCTTCTATCCCTTCATGCCTTGCTTTGTAGACTCCATCCCCCTCCCTAGTGAACACAGAGCCAAAGTACTCGTTAAATACCTCTGCCTGGTCCCTCGCCTCTACCACCCACCTCCTTCTGATCTCAATCTGCTGGGATGGCCCTGTTTTTTCTCCGCTCCCCAATGTACTGGAAGAACCACTTTTCCCCTCCATGTATCCCCTGTGCCAGCCGCTGCTCTTTACTGGACTTTTCTCCCCTCACCATACGGGTGACTTTTCTAGATGCAAGCTGGTACATTTCCTTATCCCTATCCTCTCTTGTTGTTTTATATTTTTTGTAGGCCGCCTTCTTTTCTCTGACTGCTACCTGTACCTCACTGGACCACCAGCATGGTTTACGTGACCTTGCTTCCTTACGTTTCAACTTAGCGCAGATCCTGACTGCCTCATGAAGTCCCCGTATTATGACCTCCCATCTCCTTTTCCACACTTGTCGCTGAGGTAATCCCCTTCAAGTGATCCTTTGAGAATATTTCCCATGCCCATAAAGTCTGCCCCCCAGTCCACTGCCAGTGTTCTAGATCTCACCCCACTCCCCCATGCTTATTTGAAACCAGACAGTATTGTGTCACTCCCAGTCAGGGTCCTGTACAACTATGTCCCTTACCAGATCCCCATCTGCCAGAACCACATCCAGGACATGCCCCTCTTGTGGGCTCCATCACATGCTGTGTTAAAACACATCCTGGAAGCCATCCAGCAGCCTCTGCTCCTTGGCCACCTTAGAGGACATGGTTCCCCAGTTTGTACCTGGCATAGTAAGGTCCCCATCAACACCACTCCTTCCCCTTTTGGACCACACTGGGCAATGATGTTGTCCAGCAAACCATCCTCTAGAACATCTCATCCCAGGGGACTATATACTACTCCCAGCTTGACCTTATCCCTGCTGGGATCGTAAGGTGACCCATAAGGCCTCCCATGTTTCCCTCTGCCTCTTCTACCATAGCAATTTCTATATCATCTCTAATGAACATAGCCACTCCACCCCCTCTGGCCTCCTTTCTATCATTCCTAAGCATAGTGTACCCCTGTACATTTAGGTCCCAGTCATGGTTTTGTTGGCTCACGTCTCCGTGACCCACGCGCCACATCTACCCCCCTCGAACAGCATGGCCTGGAACTCTGACAACTTGTTTCCCAAGCTCCTGGCATTTACTAACACCAACCCCCATCCCTTATCCCTGATCCTCTTTGTCGAACCCCACCCAGATTCCTTATACTTCCATCCTCCCCCTGCTCCTCCTGAAACCTCCACCTCCAGTCTGTTTCTCCCCTCCCCCACTTGGACTTGATGGCTACTCCCCTCATCTGGAGGAGAGGGCTTCTGGTCAGCCCCTCCCTCGTCCCTTCCCTCCCTTACAAGTTTAAACCCCACCTTTCTTGTATGTAGTCAGCCATCCCCTGTTTAAGGACTTCCTTCCCTAATGGGGCAAGATGAAACCTGTCCTTGGCATATATTCCCTTATCCTCCCAAACTCCATTTCCAGTTCCCTAACACCCCCAACCCATTCTCTTCACCACTTCCTGAGCCAGTCATTAACCTCTGTAAGCTTATTTTTCTCCACTGAGACCTTTGGTACTGGCAATATCTCCGAAAGGAAATGTTGCATCCATTATCCCGACAGACTCTGGCAAGTTCTTGGAACCTTGCTTGGATTTCAAAATGCTATTTCCCTCTAGATCATTAGTTCCCAAATACCCAGAAATCCGGTTTCCCTCCACAATCCCTAACCATTTCATACACCATGAACTTTGCTCTGTACTGTCAGCCCAGAGATACTCACTACCTTCACCCTAGCTATGGCATCCACCCCCTGTCCCTCCTAATGGATACCCCTAATCATCGAGTCTCCCAGTAACAGAACCTTAACACCGCCACACCTTATAGTTACCTCCACTATGCCCTCTCAGCCCCTTCCCCTTATTCATGATCTCAATTTCATGGGAGTCTTCCTGCCTTATTAGAGACCCCTTGTCACCCTCCCTTTCTGCCTCCCTTGCTATTTTTCCACTTAACTCAAACCCCCTCTGAATAGGTGTCCCCTTTAACCCTCTCTTATCTGAACCATTTATCCTGGCCCCGATGGTTTCCCCTTCCCCCACTCCACCATCCTCCCCCCGGGAAAGTACCCCTGCCTCCAGAGGCTCTCTGTGGGTCCCCTTTAGCTAGGGCCCCATCCTTGGTACTGACCTCCCTGCTGAAGGGGCCTCCTCTCCCACCTCCTTGTCTCCCAGTTTCTCTCCAATCATGCTCTCCTCCCTCATGTCTGGAATATGTTGCATCTCCCCCATTTGCTTAACATATATGTTTCCCCTTCTCCCTCTGGGACTATGTCTATCCTTTCCATAGCTGGTCTGTGATGCCCTATGGGTATCCGACTCCCTCCCCCCGGCCTCTGTATAAGTTTCCTCATTTCCACCAACCCCTTCCTCCCCCTCTAGGTTGCTTAGTAGCTCAAATTTATTGTGACCTCTATGTCAGCCTCCATCAAGTAACCAGTTTCCCTGACTGCATCTCTAACTGACCCTCTTCTTCCTCTCTCTTGCACTGTTCACCTTAGGAGCTCCCTTCCCACAGTCTGCTGTTTTAGGCTTCCGCACAACAGCCACTCCTGACTCTTCCCCTTCCAGTCTCTTTGTATTCAGAATGTTCACCCCGTGTGCTTTCCCCTTAGCATCAACTTCCCTATCTAAGGGTCCTCTGTCCCTAATATCCCCCCTCCTGTTTGCTGTAACATAACATCCTGTAATTTCAGAGCGTTGCACCAGCCTCCCCTCAGCCCCACCCTTCTGCTGCCCATATCCACACCCCTTATCCTTGGACACCCCCGGCTCCCCACAGCCACTCCTTAACCAATATACCTCACTCCTGACAAGATAGCTGTCTACAGAGTGGCAGCCTCCCTCTCTCAGGCCCAATTTAGAATGATTGCCATCCCACAGCCTGTGCAGCCTACAACCCTTCCGAAGATGCCTGCCATGGTGGAATATGGCCACCCTGATTATCCCCCTCTGTTTATAATAGCACACCCCCTTTTCTCAGTCCCTTTCCCCTGGAGTACAGTTTTTCTCTATACTGACTGTAGTTATTTACAAACCCAATTTCAACCCCACCAATAACGTTCCCAAGTCTCACAAACACATACAGTCCAGTGTGTGTTCAGTCCCATAACAGTGTGTGTAAGCAGACATCAGGTACCAGTAATGATGTCACAGGCCCCAGCTCCTGTTGCTTCAATTTCAGTCCCAAACAGAAATACTCAGCCCTTCAATCCCAACCCCAGTGGCTTTTCAGTATTTAGAGGCATACAAAACAGGGTGGGTGGGAGGCTCTTACAAAACACCAGGCAAACAACACATTTAAATTTCCACTCTAGTATCCTGCAAACAACTATCCCCAAGCCACCAAAGTTACAATGTAACAGTTCTAATTCAAGGTAATAATTTTTAACACATAAAACTAATTTCACTTACAAACTAATCAAATATTTCAGTTAAAACAGAATATAACTCCAGCCCTCTTTCCTACCTGCCTGCTGCTTAAGCTCCCAAGTGAACAATCTTAAATGTCTTAAGATAATTGGAGAAATGTATCCTTATCCCTTTGGGGCTGCATTGATATGTTAAAAATGATGGCTATGCCTCATTACAAATAAGTCTTACAAAATATTCTAGGTTCACCAGTTAATAAGTGGTTTGAGGACTTAAAAATATTTTTTTCTAAATTAATTTGGAGTGGTGGGAAACCATGAATAGCATGGGATACACTGACTATACCAAGAGAATATGGAGGATTAGGGAGCCCAGACCCAGTAACCTACTTGGATGCACATTTTTTGTCTATACTATATCTATGGAGTTTTAAAATGGATCAGGATGTACAAATATATTAAGACCAATTAAATTCCAAGAAGAATCAAAACCTAAACTTACAAAATGTTTTCATATAAATGTAGACAATATGGTTTCTGTTCCTGGTTTGTAAACATCCCAAAAAATTAGAAAGCCAGAAAAACTAGATATTCCCTGGCTATTCCTACAATTACAAGTAAATGAAACATTATGGGAACAAAATGATCTTCCATATGCTAGTTTATTTCAAGCAAATAACATAAATACCTGATTTGACCTACTAGTTGATGGCAAGTTCCCTTCTCCACGACAATTAGCCAACAAACGTAATCAACCTAAATACATATTTTAGCTTACTATACAATTAGAAGTACATTTCAAAAGAGTCAAACTACATTTCTAAATAATAAACAAAATTTAAGTCAAATAGCATCTAGCCAGAAGACAAAGATTAGTAAAGGTACGATCAAATTACTAGCAACATTTTACAGTGTTTTGATATCCAGGAACTGAAAAAGTATAAATAAATAAAACATAAGTTAGAATAGGGAACTCTCTCTGGACCTGTCTCATGCTCAATGGGAATTAATTAGAATAAATGGCAACAAATGGTATGTATCTGCAAAAAATAAAACAATACAATGAAAAATGTCAGACAAAGCATCTATGACCCCATCACTAATATCCAAATTTAACAATGAATACTCAGACCAATGCTGGCATAAATGTGGCCATAAAGGAACCCTATTACATTGCCTTTGAAATTGCCTTCAAATAAAAAAATGGTGGTATAAATTGGGATCAGTTCTATTAGATATACTACAGTGAAAAATTCCTTTCCAACCAGATATTTTTCTATTTAATAATACCACTATATAAGCTCAACATGATCTAAATAACAACAGTTTTGCTTTGGCTACAATGTCACTAAAAAGGCTCATTTTATCCAACTGGAAAAATACAACTTTACCAGAATTAGAACTTCATGAGTGGTGATACACCTTCAGACAGACTATCCTATTAGATCAACTGATATACCAACTAGATGAGACAAACAATGACTTCTATGGGTCTTATTGGAAAGATATAGAGGATAATATGGCAATCTTGATGAAGATTATATGAACTATAATGTTTTTTAGATATTGGTTAGAAATAGATAGATTTTCTTCAACAATATTCCATATTATAAACAATGGGTATTATGGGAAGGGGGGAAGGGAAAGACATGCATATGAATTAATATATATTTACTATGCACAAAACTGCTATATATACACTGTACAACGTTATTCTTTTGAATAACTGTTTAATGTATATTAATGATTTAGGAAATGCAATAAAATTGTATATGTAAAAAAAATGCCATTGGTACACTCTCCTCATCCTCTGATGAGTCCTGCTGCTCACTGCCTCCTTTGGCAGGATCATGAAATGTTGCTGTTGTTGACACAACGTACTGCTTGGGGAAGAAATAGGAGTTCATTTTAGCAAATGTTAAATACTCAACATTACGATCAGAAAATCAGCTCGGCGGTCAGTTGCAATAACACCTGTGGCACTGAAAACCCTTTGCGAGCTTACATTGGTACAGGGGCACATTAGATACTCCATGGTGATAGCTGTAAGTGCAGGCCAGATTTCCAGTTTGCTTTTCCAATAGTCAAGGGGCTCATTATCAATGCTTAGCTAATGTGGGTCATCCATATATGACTGCACCATATGGTGTACAGACAGCTTCAGATCTGTGTCGCCCTCTGGTTGCTGGCGTGTAGAGACACCAATGTTCTTCAGCATTGCCCAGAGGGTTTTTGTGGCACCAGTGCTACCACATGATGATAATGGGTGGGGGTGCAGACACTGTACTGGTGAAGAAGAAGGATACTGGGTGAGGGGCTGTTGCTGCTTGTAGTTTCTGTACTGTGACCAATTTTTCACCCTTACCTCTGCGTGGGTTATCCAGTTTTGGACCTTGCCATACAGGATGACCACATAGTGATCAAGATCAACCTTCCCACCTGGAAGAAGTGACATCATGCCATGCTTGTATCTGGGATCAAGCAGGGTTGCCAGTATGTATGCCTTCAAGTTGTTAATGTGAATGACCTGGGGATCAGCATCACACAGCTGCATGATAGGTCAGCCAACTCAACTCCAACAGAGTCTGCATCCACTTCAAGTTGCATAGAAACATACAAATCGTTAGCACATAAGGACTGCTAGGCTAATCCAGCCTGCCCATAAGCCCTATCCGTAGATTTTGACCTCTGACCCTATCTGGTCAGCAGCTTTTTGTTCTTCCTACCTGCCTCTAAGGTTTCCTTATGCATGACCCAGGCATGTGTAAATCCCTCCACTGTGCTTTCTCCCACCACCTCCTGTGGTAGGGCATTCCATTTTTCCACCACCCTCTGTATGAAAAAAAAACTTTCTTACATTTCCTGTTAACCAGCCTCCCTCCAATTTCATATCGTGCCACTCATTCTAGTACTTCCTCTAACTTGGAAGATGTCTCCCCCCTGTACCTTGTTTATGCCCTTGAGATACTTGAATGCTTCTTTCATGTCCTCCTTCACCCTCCTCTCCTCCTCCTCTTCCTCTACACATGCAGTGTAATTTGATCTTTCCACGGTTTTTCTGTGCTGAACCTCAGAATTTTTCATATACTGCAGAATTAAAAAGAATGCACTTCTTTGGTTCTGTGGAATTCCAAAGAAAGACTTTGTGGGCATGGGAAATATTCTCAAAGATCACTTGAAGGGGATTACATCAATGACAAATGTGGAAAAGAGATGGGAGGTCATAAAACGGGGACTTCATGAGGCAGTCAGGACCTGCGCTAAGGTGAAACACAAGGGAGCAAGGTCACATAAACCATGCTGGTGGTCCAGTGAAGTTCAGGTAGTGGTCAGAGAAAAGAAGGTGGCCTACAAAAAATATAAAACAACAAGACGGGATAGGGAAAAGGAAATGTACCATCTTGCATCTAGAAAAGTCACCCAGATGGTGAGGGGGGCAAAGTCCAGTAAAGATCAGAGGCTGGCACAGGGGATACATGGAGGGGAAAAGGGGTTCTTCCGGTACATTGGGGAGTGGAGAAAAACTAAGGGCCATCTCAGCAGATTAAGATCAGAAGAAGGGTGGGTGGAAGAGGCGAGGGACCAGGCAGAGGTATTAAATGAGTACTTCACCTCTGTGTTCACTAGGGAGGGGGATGGGATATCTACAAAGCAAGGCACGATGGGGATAGAAGCGGTAGTGAGTGGGATCAGGGGAGCAACAGAAATGGAGCAAGAGGGAGAGGGAGGTACCCAAGGGGTGTCACATCAGAATAAGGATAAAAAGGCCAGTAAGGTGGAGGGGACGGATGATGCTATCTCCACCGAAAGGGTGCGGTTAGCCCTCAAGGCCCTAAAGAAAGATAAATCTCCTGGGCTGCATGGCATTCATCTGAGAGTACTATGGGAATTGGCAGGCATACTGGCTGCACCCCTGGTGGAGCTCTTCAACAGGTCACTTGAGACAGGGAGGGTACCTAGGGATTGGCGAGAGGCACATGTGGTGCCAATCCATAAAGGGGGGTCAAGGGAAGTACCAGGTAACTATAGACCCATCAGTTTGACCTCGGTGGTGGGAAAATTAATGGAGAGTATACTAAAGGAACGATTGGGGAGTACTTGGAGGAGGTGGGAGGTCTGGATAGTGGACAACATGGGTTTGTGCTAGGTAGGTCATGTCAAACCAATCTTGTGGAGTTCTATGAATGGGTAACATCAGAACTGGACAGAAGAAAGCCTGTGGATATATTATTCTTGGACTTCAGCAAGGCATTTGACTCTGTCCCCCACAATGGTCTGGTGGAGAAACTGACGGGGTTGGGAGTAGGCCCTTTGATGGTCAGATGGATTGAAAACTGGCTAGCTGGACACACCCAGAGAGTAGTGGTTGGTGGGGAGCTCTCGAACCCTAGAAAGGTTGGTAGTGGAGTACCGCAGGGCTCGGTCCTGGGTCCGATCCTGTTTAATGCATATATTCGAACATCAGGGAGGGTATAGGGTGTGAAATGAGTCTCTTCTCTGATGACTCCAAGATGGGAGCAGTAGTTGAGGGGGAAGAGGGGAGGTTGGCCCTGCAAGGGGACCTGGACACCCCTGAAGCTGGGCTCACACACATGGAAATTAAATTTCAATATCACCAAAGTGCAAGGTGTTACATCTGGGCAGGAAACCCTAAACACAGGTACTCCCTGGGAGGGAGGTGCTGGAGCCTCAACAGGGAAAAAGACCTAGGGGTCATGGTGGATGCATGTATGAATAACTCTGAGCAGTGCAGGAGAGCGGCTAGCAAGGCAAACAGGATGTTGGGATGCATCGTAAGGGGGATCACCTCTAGGAGCAGGGAAGTGATTTTGCGGCTGTACAATGGACTGGTTAGACCACACCTTGTACAGTACTGGACACCACACTTGAAGAGGCACGTACAGCTCCTGAAGAGGGTACAGAGGAGTGCAACTAAGATGATACAAGGACTAGGGGATTTGACGTATGAGGACAGACTTGAGGAGCTCTGCCTGTTTTCATTGGAGGAGAGGAGAAACAGGGGGGACATGATTGAGGTCTTCAAGTACCTCAAGGGAATAAATAGGGTAAACATGGAGGGGATCTTTAGACTAAAGCAGGGAGGTATCACCAGAGGGCATGGTTTGAAGTTGGAAGGTGGAAGGGTGAGGGGGAAAGGGGAGGAGGTTTTTCACTGAGAGGGTGGTAGACCCTTGGAATGCACTGCCTGGTGAGCTGTTTCAGAGATCCACAGTGGAGGACTTCAAGAGAGGGTGGTACAGATACAGAAAGTGGATGTATCAGATGATGGCCTGGTCCAGGGGGGTGGGGATGGATGATAGGGGTTTCTGGAACACAAGGGGGGCAGGGCCTCGGCACCCAACTAGGGATCTGAGGTTGGAGCAGACTCGACAGACTGTAAGGCCTAATCTGCTGGCAATTAGTATGTTAGTATTAAATAAAACAAGGAACAAAGGAAAAAATGAAGCAATTAAAAAAAACAAAGAACAGGTTACTTGCTGACCCCACAATTAAGGAGATCAACAGCTTGGGTGGTTACGTCCAATAGGTGTGCTTAAGATTGACTATAGTACCTGTAGAAAAAATAAATATACAGTAGTCATACATAGCTGGCGGGACCACTCCCCCACAGAATTCCATTGAAAATATGGCGACATAAGTGACTAGACAGTGAAAACACTTTTTCCAGCATTTCTTAGGTAAAATTCTACAGTTACCCTATAATTAACGCAGTACGGTGTTTCCCGAGACACCCCACGTGACTGCAGAGCTGCAAAACATGTGATTACAGCTACATGTGATGAAAATGAACCTTTTCACAGAATTTCTGTTCTGAACTGCATGATTTTTCATATACCATGGAATTAAAAAGAATGCAATTCTTGGGTTTGACGGAATTCAAAAGAAAGAAATGCGAAATACAACCAGGACAGGAGGAAAAAAAGAAGCAATTATAAAACACAGAACAGGTTAATTTCTGACACCACACTTAAGGTGCTCGACAGGTTGAGTGCTTAAATTCAGTATGTGACCTTAAAATTTGAAATACCACCTGTAGAAAATGAAATATGGACACACATTGTTGGCAGAAAAAAAATAATACTCAAAATCACATAGAAACCGGCAGATAAATAATGATACGGTGAAATAGTTAACAAGGCACTTAATTTCTGCACTTCATAAAAAAAGTCTTCAGTTCGTAGTCAAATACCGCAGTACTAGGTGGAAATCCATTGTTATTTGGTGTCTGTTTGGAATTCTGCCACAGGCGAAAGAGTGAAAAATTTTGCAGAAGTTTCAAAATTTCACTGAACTTCAGCGACAGCAGAAATCAGAATTTTTGCCCACAGCTAATGACAACATTAAATACAACAGAATAACATTGCCAATTCACTTTGAGGCATCAGCAGAATACATGCTAACAGTACAATTATCAACCTGGGAAACATCTTATAGCTACTGGCAATGACAGTACAGTAACACAGAACAGAACTCAATTTGACACACATAAGCAATTGATTATCAAATGGTCAGATAGATCACAGAATTAACTTTATGCAATTAGGCAGCAGTATCCTGTGTGTACATATACTCTTGCCCTCATTCTACTACATCTTTCCTGAGCTATCCGCTCACTCTGATAAGGGCCTGATCCACAAGCAATAGTGAATAAATGAAGGGGACAAATTGGTATTTAAACTTCTACCCCAGCCCTTTAACTCATAGCTCAGGTATTTTAGTGGTATTATTTTAACTAAGACGTCCTTCAACACATGGAGGGTGGGTTGATCATGAGAAACCCAGGTATTTTGAATGCACTTTCTGGCTATGGCAAGCATTACACAGATCACCCTGGGGTAGAGACCCCAGTCCTCCTGGTCCCAAGCCTCCATGCCAAACAGAGACCATGGTTCATATTCTGTATGGACCTTCATTAGCTGTGAAATACACTGGGCTATCTCTGACCAGAAGGGCCTAAGCTCGCTACATGATCAGAAGTAATGCATATATGTGCCTCTCCATCTGTTACATGTCCTGCAGATGGGGGAACCCATGGCATTACATTTATTAACAATCAGGTGGCATGTAGGGCCTGGTGAAAAACTTGAACTGTGCTTCTCTATATAAGTTGCAGACCAGGAGCCTCATGTGTGACTCAAATAATGTTACCCAGGTCTTCTTAGGAGTGGCACATCCCATATTCCAATCTCACAGGGCTTTAACCTTCTGTGATACATCGGGGGTCCCTTCTTTTAAGTACTGGAAACTTCTGCTAAAGCTCCCTTAGGCTTCAGCCTGACCTGAAATATGCAGCTTTCCAGACTCTGCGGTGTGGAATCAAGTGGGCCAATTCTTCTTACCTCCAAGGTCCAGTTCCAAACCTGTAAGTCTCAAAACCTGTGGGCTTGTGATACTCCCAATTCTTCCATAAGCAACTGAAAGGGTTTAAATCCCTCCATACTGTATACATCACCTAGGCATCTTACTCCTCTTACTACTCTTTCCTCTCACTTCTGGAAATCCTCATCTTCCAGTCCTGGGGGGAACTCTGGATCTGCACACACTGGGTCCAGCAGTGCCCCATCTTTGACCTCCCTCCCTGCACATTTTCTACCAGGCCTCCAACAACAACTTCACAAGCTGATTCCTTGTGCCTGAGGCACCATATGCCCTTAGGCCCCTTAGGTTCAGGTATGCAGTGGTTTGGTGAGGTAATTCTACTCTGTTCAGGGACACCCAGTGCACCCCTTTTCACCTTTAACCCAATCAGTGAGCAACCTTACATGGGTAGTTAGATGGTACTAAGAAATGTCCAGGAACAGCAAGCTCCACTTACTTGTGAGGCTTTTCAGCCTGCTCATACTAATTCTAGGCTTTCTGGATCTTCATATTAACTCTGCACAACTTTTCTTTGTGCCTTATAAGTCCTTGTTACTCAGCCCAATTGGCAACATCTGTAGTTGGTGCAAAATCCTTGGTAGCACATCCATTTTTGTCAAATGAATAGATCCAACCATGAAATGGGAAGTCCCTGCCACCTCTGAAGGTCCCCTTTGATCATATCCAGTATAGGAGAGTAGTTGAGGCCACACAGTGATGCAATAGACCTTCCCACCCTGATACCCAGGTATTTAATATGGGAGGGCACAACCCTATACCCCAACCTATAAATTTCCCACAGATTCAAAGTTATCACTTCCATCAGCTCTGACTTTCTTAAATTAATGTTATACCTCAAGAACTGGGAGAATTCCTCAATAATTCTGGTAACTGCTAGAAGTCTAAAGCACAGAATCAGTCGCTCCACTATCACACTTTGCCATACCAAATTGAAAGCAACAAAACAAGGCATATGGCACCAGTACCAGTGTAAAATTTATTATAGAAAATATTAAAGGGCTTACAGTGCAGTACAGTTCTTGTGAAAAATGCAGACAATTGTTACCAGCATGGGAACAGACGAGACCTGGTTTTGCCATGCAGAGCTTTCTCAAGGGACTAAGGGGTCAGTGCTTACCAGTATGCTCAAATAGTGCTTAGTATAAGCCACATGGTGCAAATCAATAACTAGTTTAAAGGCACAATGCCTTTATAAAGTACTCCCTGTGCATATTTCATACATACACCATTTATATGCATTTTCATGGTAAAAAGACTTGCTGCACATACACATCTTAGCTCAATAAATAATGATAATTGCTGGTGTAGTATATATATACCTTAAAGAGGCATATAAGCCACAGCTATTAGATCCCTGCATTTCTAGCTATACCATCACTCACAGCAGCAGTATTTATCTCATTATAATAGATAGAAAAGACACTGCAGTAGGTACGACACTTAGCAAAAACTGGCACATTTCATAAATACATTAAGAGGGGTTGAGTAAAGTGGAAAAATGTTTGTATGGGTTGTTACTTGATTTTTCACTCTTCTTCCTTTCAAAAGTTAGTGAGGTACTGCCCCCTTCTGGCAGACCACACTCTTTCACTCCAAACTTTTTATTAGGGGTATGATGCATAGGAGCAAAAGGATTCAATTTTGATCAAGAATACATTACAGAAAAGGACATTGTATCGACTTTGAGGAGTGAACTCAAAAAACCTCCCATACCAAAAATCAAGGAACAGAACAATTAAAAGACCTCTTAAACAGATTCTCTTCCATTCATTTACAAATTCTAGTCTATTGCATCTCCTTTTACTAATCAGGGGCATAACCTCTAAACCTTTATTCAGATCTGGGGGGATGTGCCCCCACAGTTGGAAAATCCACAGTACCTCCCTCTCCAAAATCAGACTTTTTAAATCACCACCTCTTTTACCAAAAAAGACTTTCTACAAGCCACAAAATTTAAAAACATGTTATTTTCTATTAGTGGCTTGTGCTACATGGAAGGCCAGAGCATTTCTTAGGTCACCATATCCTATGGCATGCATGTGTTCTCCCACATGTACCTTCGGTATCCTAGTGGTTTTGCCCACATAGAACACTGAACAGCTACATTTTGCAAGGTATACTACATTAGCTGTGTCACAACTGATGAAACTATGAATTGTGAACTTCTTAGTGGTGTTGCCTGTTTCAAAGTGAATAGTTTTCTCCACTACTTCACAGTTCTTATGATGCCCACATTGGAACGGACCATGGGGTAGGGTTGGTAACCAGGTTCTAATCTCCTCATCCATTCTAGGTTGATAGCTATGTATTAGGACATCCCTCAGTATTTGTGCCCTTTTACAGCTAAACCTAGGTGAATTTGAACAGTGGTTCCTAAGAATAGGGTCTGAATGGATAATGTCCCAGTTCTTTGTAATGATGTGTCTAATGCTGGATGAACATACTATCCAGGTAGTCACAAAATTAAGAGTCTGTTCCATCTTATTACTGTTCCTACTGTATCTCTAGACTTTAAAAGATCACTTCTGGCCATAGCCCCTACTTCCCTTTCAGCCAGGTCCAAAATATCAGAGCCATAACCTCTCTGCTGGAACCTGAAGAGCATTTCCCTGTTTCTGATTTTGTAGTCCTCTACCACACTGCAGTTTCTCTTAGTACGCATGTATTGGGATTTCGGAATATGCTTAATCAGGTGTTTGGGGTGGCAACTTTTTGCATGAAGAATCATATTCCTGTCGCTTTCCTTTCTGTAGAGGTCAGTTTTTATGATGCCATCTTCTTGCTTGGTGATAGCTAAGTCCAGAAAATATACCTCATGCTGATTTGCATGAACTATAAACCTCAGGTTCTGGTCTGTACTTTCCATTCCCTAGAGTGACAAATGTCCATCTGCTGGCCCCCCCAAACACACTTCCAGGTGCAACGCTGGGAGCCCACCCCAGCATGGCAAACCTCCGTATGGCCGATGGGGGTGCCCAATCCCCTGTTGGCTCCACTGCCCCCCCATAAACAAAAGTTCCAGCTGCCACCCTAGGAGCAACCCCCAGCATGGCAAAAGTCCAGTGTCATCTTCCTAAAAGAAAAAAAAGACTTAAAAACAAAACCAGTCCCTCGTTGATTGTCTTGCCCTTCCCCCAACCCGCACCCACCATCTGTGCACCCTGACTCCCAACACCCCCACCTCATTTCATACTTACCTCCAGAGTCCAGCCGACGATCTTTGGTGGACCGGGAACACATCTGCACTCTTCAAAGCCGACCGCGAACTGAAGAAATGCCGGTGAGGTGTATAATAGAATAAATAGGATTTTTTTCAACTTTGATGCATATCTCAGGCATTTTTGGGAATTTTTTCACCAAATTTTCAACATGGGGTTCTTGGGACCCCACCTCATGAATTCTGGCACTGTCATTTTGTTGTTCAGTCCTGCAAGGTGATTACATGGTCATTGCATGGAACCACCCTTTGGGACTGATTTACTAAACAACAGAGTCACCGTTCATGGGGTAGGCCCCCAAAAACCCTATGTTGGAAATCTGGTGAAAAAAGTCCCAAAAATGACTGTTTTATGAGTGTGCAATGCACAGTTCCTACACACGCTCATAAGTTCACAATTTTCTTTATATTTTCACTCCAGATTTTCAACATTGCCATTTTACCACACCTCCTTATGAGCAGTACAGCTCTCATTTTTCACATCTTGCCTAAAATGTGTTTCCACGCATATAACGCACAATGGCTTAGTTGATGTGCAAAATCAATGCTCAGGACAGATTAAGAAAATCACAGTGACACTGTTCATGAGCAGAGGTCTTAAAATGGCTATGTTGAAAATTTGGTGACAAAAGTCCATAAAAAATGTGTTAAGAACTTGCATTGCGCAGTTTCCACACACACTCGTAAGTTCACAAATTTGTACTATTTTCAGTCCAGATTGTCAACACTGGCATTTTTCAACACCTCCTTATGAAGAGTACAGCTGTCATTTATCACACCCTGGCAGAAATGTGTTTTCGCACTGGGAAATCAGTGTTCAGGACAGATTAAGAAAATCACAGTGACACTGTTCATGAGCGGAGGTCCTAAAATGCCTGTGTAGACAATCAGCTGTAAAAAAATGCCCAAACTAAGTTCATTACGGGTGTGCGTTATGCAGTTTCTACGCATGCTCATGACTTCACCAGTTTTTTATATTTTCATTCCAGATTTTCAACATTGCCATGTTTTACACCTCCCCATGAACAGTACAGCTGTCGTTTTTCACATCCTGTTTGAAATGTGTTTTTGCACCAGTGGTGCCAAATTGTGTAATCGCTGTGCAAAATCACCTTTCAGCTAACGAACTGATATTGCCACTGTTCATGAGGTGAGGGTCACAAAAAAAACATATTTAAAATTTGGAGTGAAAATACCAATGAATGCCTGGGACGTTAGGGTTTCTGACCATAATGCCCCACTCTGTAGGACTGACAGGCATGAGGGGTGTGCCTTGGGACTTTTGCCTGTAATACTCCTGCCATTCCACCCCCACCCACATTCTGCAGCCAGTAACAGGCATTGAGGTGTGCCTTGGATTATTTGGCTCCAAAGTTCACCCTATTCTCTTATACTGCACCCATCTCACCATATTTGTTATGGAATGGGGTGAGCATAAGGCCCAAAGACTCCAAAGCACACTGTGAGACTTGCCAGTGTCTGCAGGGTAGAGTGTGGAGAAATGGTATGGCCGTTATGCCTGATGACTCAGAGGCACACCCCAGTGCCTGTCAGTCTCTGCAGGGTGGTGGTGGGGTTGGCTTCAGTTCAATCCTTCACTGCCATTTCTATTATGCATCTCTCTAACTCCTACACTACCAATGCCAGCAAGCAAACATTTGGCATTGACAAATGCTTGTTTTTATTTTGATTGTGTGTAGGACCTACAAGAATACATTACAGAAACAGACATTGTATCAGCTTTGAAGAGTGAACTCAAAAAACCTCTCAAACCAAAAATCAAGGAGCAGAACAATTAAAAGACCTTTTAAACAGATTAACTTCCATTCATTTACAAACTTTGGTCTATTGCATCTCCTTTTATTAATCAGGGGCATAACCTCTAATTTTCCATTCAGACCTGGGGGGATGTACCCCCCCCCCAGTTGGGAAATCCACAGAACCTGCCTCTCCAAAATCAGACTTTTTAAATCACCACCTCTTTTACCCAAAAGATTTTCTCCAAGCCACAAATTTAAAATCATGTTCTTTTCTATTAGTGGCTTGTGCTACATGGGAGGCCAGAGCATTTCTTTGGTAACCACATCCTGTGGCATGCATGTGTTCTCCTATACCTACCTGCAGTACCCCAGTGGTTTTGCCAACGTAGAGCGCTGAACAGCTAGATTTCGTAAGGTATACTACATTAGCGGTATCACAATTGATCAAACTATGAATTGTCAACATCTTAGAGGTGTTGCCTGTTTCAAAGTGAACAGTTGTATCCACTACTTCACAGTACTTACAATGCCCACATTGGAACATACCATGGGATAGGTCTGGTAACCAGGTTCTAATCCCCTCATCCTTTCTGGGTTTATAGCTATGTGTTAGGACATCCCCAATCTTTGTGCCCTTTTATAGCCAGACCTAGGTGAATTTGAACAGTGATTCCTAAGTATAGGGTCTGAATGGATAATGCCCCAGTTTTTTGTAATGATGTGTCTAATGCTGGATGAATGTGCCATCCGGGTAGTCACAAAATTAAGAGTCTGTTCCATCTTAGTACTGTTCCTATCTCTAGATTTTAAGAGATCAAGTCTGGCCATATTCCCCCTTCCTTTTTGGCCAGGTCCAAAATATCAAAGTCATAACTTCTCTGCTGGAACCTGAAGCACATTTCCCTCTTTCTGATTTCGTAGTCCTCTACCACACTGCAGTTTCTCTTAGCAAGCATGTATTGGGATTTCAGAATATTCTTAATCAGGTGTTTGAGGTGGCAACATTTTGTATGGAGAATCGTATTTCTGTTGCTTTCCTTTCTGTAGAGGTCAATGTTTATGGTACCATCTTCTTACTTGGTGACAGCCAAGTCCAGAAAATGTACCTCATGCTGATTTGCATGAACTGTAAACCTCAAGTTCTGGTTGGTACTTTCCATCCAGTGTTTGAACACCTCCAGCTCAGCCATTTCTCCCGTCCACACTTGTGAGGCTCTTCAGTCTGCTCATACTAATTCTAGGCTTCCTAGATCTCCATATAAACTCTGCACAACTTTTCTTCATACCTTACAAGTCCCTGTTACTCACTCCAATTGGCAACATCTGTAGTGAGTACAAAATCCTTGGTAGCACATCCATTTTTATCAAATTAATAGATCCAACCATGAAGTGGTGAGTTCCTGCCACCTCTGAAGGTCCCCTTTGATTGTATTCAGTATTGGAGAGAAGTTGATACCACACAGAGATGCAATAGACCTTCCCACCATGATACCCAGGTATTTAATATGGGAGGGCACAACCCTATACCTCAACCTACTGATCTCATGCAGATTCACAGTTAACACTTCCATCAGCTCTGACTTTCTTAAATTAATGTTATACCCAAGAACTGCGAGAACTCCTCAATAATTGTGGTAATTGTCAGAAGTGATGTCTCAGGCTGGATCAAAAACAAGAGGACATCATCAACAGAAAGGGAAATTTTATGCTGTTTTCCCCATGCCCCCTTTTTTGATTTTGATTGTGTGAAGGACCTACAAGAATACATTACAGAAAAGGTCATTGTATCAGCTCTGAGGAGTGAACTCAAAAAACCCTCCATACCAAAAATCAAGGAACAGAACAATTAGAAGACCTCTTAAACAGATTCACTTCCATTCATTTACACATTCTGATCTATTGCATCTCTTTTTATTAATCAGGGGCATAACCTCTAATCTTCCATTTAGACCCGGGGGATGTGCCCCCACAGTCGGAAAATCCACAGAACCTCCCTCTCCAAAATCAGACTTTTTAAAGCACTACCTCTTTTACCAAAAAAGACTTTCTCCAAACCACAAAATTTTAAATCATGTTATTTTCTATTAATGGCTTGTGCTACATGGGCGGCCAGAGCATGTCTTAGGTCACCACATCCTATGACACGCATGTGTTCTCCCACACCTACCTTCAGTACCCTAGTGGTTTTGCCCACATAGAATGCTGAACAGCTACATTTCACAAGGTATACTACATTAGCTGTATCACAATTGATGAAACTATGAATTGTGAACTTCTTAGTGGTGTTGCCTGTTTCAAAGTGAATCATTTTCTCCACTACTTCACAGTACTTACAACCTCCACATTGGAACGTACCATGGGGTAGTGCTGGTAACCAGGTTCTAATCCCCTCATCCATTCTGGGTTGATAGCTATGTGTTAGGACATCCCCAATCTTTGTGCCCTTCTATAGCCAAACCTACATCAATTTAAATAGTGGTTCCTAAGAATAGGGTCTGAATGGATAATGCCCCAGTTCTTTGTAATGATGTGTCTAATGTTGGATCAACATGCCATCTAGGTAGTCACAACATTAGGAGACTGTTCCATCTTAGTACTGCTCCTATCTCTAGAATTTAAAAGATCACTTCTGGCCATAGACCCCACTTCCCTTTCAGCCTGGTCCAAAGTATCAGAGCCATAATCTCTCTGCTGGAACCTGAAGCACATTTCCCTCTTTCTGATTTCATAGTCCTCTATCACACTGCAGTTTCTTTTAGCATGCATGTATTTGGATTTCAGAATATTCTTAATCAGGTGTTTGGGGTGGCAACGTTTCACATGGAGAATCGTATTTCTGTCACTTTCCTTTCTGTAGAGGTCAATGTTTATGGTGCCATCTTCTTGCTTGGTGATAGCCAAGTCCAGAAAATGTACCTCATGCTGATTTGCATGAACTATAAACCTCAAGTTCTGGTTGGTACTTTCCATCCAGTGTTTGAATACCTCCAGCTAGGACAATTCTTCTGTCCACACTTGTGAGGATCTTCATCCTGCTCATACTAATTCTAGGCTTCCTAGATCTCCATATAAACTCTGCACAACTTTTCTTTGTGCCTTACAAGTCCCTGTTACTCAGTCCAATTGGCAACATCTGTAGTGGATGCAAAATCCTTGGTAGCACATTTATTTTTATCAAATTAATAGATCCAACCATGAAATGGGGAGTTCCTGCCACCACTGAAGGTCACCTTTGATCATATCCAGTATAGGAGAGAAGTTGAGGCCACACAGTGATGCAGTAGTCCTTCCCACCCTGATACCCAGGTATTTAATATGGGAGGGCACAATCCTGTACCCCAAACTACTGATCTAACATACTAACATACTAAAATGCCAGCAGAATAGGCCTAACGGTCTTTCGCGTCTGCTCGTTTGGTCAGCCCTCACCCTGGGAGCTGACCTTGCTGCCCTTCTCACCTTCTCTGGCTTCTCCCTTCCCAGTTCTGGATATCCTCACTGCATTGGATTTTGCTTCCAGAACCCTTCCCCTGTACCTGTCCCACCCCCTCTTGAACCCCTCCACCGTCTCTGCCTCCACCGGCCCCCTAGGCAGTGCATTCCATGGCTCCACTACCCTCTCAGTGAAGTAGCACCTCCTCCTTTCTTCCCTGAATCTTCCCCCCTCCAGCTTCCACCCATGCCTTCTAGTGGCCCCCTCCTCCTTCCTTCAAAGCACCCTGACTGTTCCTCCCCTATTTACCCCCTTCATGTACCTGAAGACCTCTATCATGTTCCCCCAGTCTGCCGCAGATTCAGTTACCACTTCCATCAGTTCTGACTTTCTTAAATTAATGTTATATCCCAAGAATTGGGAGAATTCCTCAATAATTCTGGTACTTGCCAGAAGTGATGTCTCGGGCCGGATCAGAAACAAAAGGACATCGTCAGCAGAAAGAGAAATTTTTTTATGCTGTTTTCCCCATGTCCCTTCAACTCCTGGTATTGCTTCCTCCCATTGAATTGCTTCTGTGAATGGCTCTACTGCTACTGTGAATAGCAACAGGGGCAGTAGGCACCTCTGCCTTGCTCTCTTGGCTAGGTCAAAGCTTCCTGTGAGCTCCCCTGTAATTAAGAAGTTGACCCTAGTGCTCTTGAAAAACAGTCTGACCATATCTATATTAGATTCCCCTAGCCCAAATTACTTGAGTATGCAGTACAAATACTTCCACTCTACCCTGTCAAATGCTTTCTCATCAACCAGGGAGAGCACAGAGGCTCCCCCAGATGATGAGAGGCCAGCTCCACCACTCCCAACAACCATCTACTGTGAAAAGAATGCCCCCCCAAAAAAGGTGGTGGGGTTGTCATAATGTCACATCTACCATAAAGACCTAATTGTTGTCCATCTCTGCTCTTGTTGACTCTGAATGTGAGGTTATAATCATAAAACTGCAACTAGGTGATATACAGACTCTCCATGAGGGTTGCATTTATAACCCTCTGAAAGTAGCGTCAGCTGCCCTGAACATCCTCACTAAGGCACTCGCTGACCTACCTCTTGGGGAAATTATACTCCTTGGGAGACTTTAACATTAATTGGACCCTTTAGATGGGAGAGCACTAAGGCTGCTTTACGTGAGCTCAACTCACCCAAATTATCACTCAGTCCACCCGACACAAAAATAAAACTGGAAATCATACCCTCCTTGACTGGGTTCATGTCTCTAAACTGGACAGAATCACACCTGTCTGCACACAGACTCTCTCATTGACCAAGCTCCGATTTTTTACATATGGAAAAACTAACTCTCTCAAACCACCCCAAGGATATTTTGTGTCCGAGATTTCTCTAAATTTGATGCAGACTCCTTCCCTGATACACTATCAGAGGTTCATTGGCCCATGATCAGGGACCTCCCAAACCTTGACACAGCCCTTGATTTATTTATAAATAGCATCCTCTCTGCTGCCAACAAGCATGCCACCTTTTAGCAGCTCAGTCAAAGGACAACAGTCTAAGTGGATGAGTGAGGGGTTAAAGAAACTAATGAAGCAGAGGGACAGGGTGTGAGGGCTCTTCAAAACCTCTGGCCTCATGGCTGACTGGCACAGGTACAGGAAATTAATAATAATAATATTTTTATTTGTGTAGCACAATTCAAATATTAAAGTACTTTACATACAACATCTTAAAACAACTCTGTAAAATCACATAAAACATACCAAACAGCTTCAATTAAAATCTTCTGAATTCACAATACTTCAGGTATTAAAAGCCTGTTTGAATAAATACGTTTTTAAACTGGTCTTGGAACGCTCCACAGTCCCGCACTCTCTAATCTGATGAGGTAGAGAGTTCCACAGGGATGGTGCCGTGAACATAAAAGCCCTTGCACCAGATGCCTTCAGCTGCACCCTGGCAACCTCTAACAACCCCTCATCAGTAGAGTGGAGAGGTTGTCCAGGGCTATAAGAAACCAGGAGCTCTTGCAGATAACCCAGTCCCAGTCCATGTAGAGCTTTGTAGGTCATAAGACTGACTTTAAAAGTGGTCCGCCACTGTATAGGTAGCCAGTGTAGATCGAGCAGCATGAGCGTAATATGACTGGTATGAGAAGTCCCAGTCAATGATCATGCTGCTGTGTTCTGCACCAGCTGCAAGCAGTGGACATCAACCCCCGGAAGCCCTATGTATAAGGAGTTGCAGTAGTCAAGGCGCGAGGTCATAAAGGCGTGGATCAACATAGGCAGATCATTGGATGGAACAAGGTGCTTAATTCTGGTGATGTTCCTAAGATGATAAAAGGAAGATCTGATGACTGCCGACACCTGCACCTGCAGTCTCAGCCCATCATCAAATACCACCCCCAGATTACGCACCCATTCGGAGGTGGGTAGCTGTACACCGTCGATCCAAAGCCCAGACAGTAACCCCACTACTGACCTCTCTATCCGGCACCCCAGATCCACCACTAACACCTCAGTCTTCCAGGAATTCAATTTCAACCAGCTGGACTTCATCCAGCCATGGATTTCCACCAGACAGCTGTTAAACATCGAGACCGCACTATCCTGGTCGGGTGCAAAAGACAGAGCTGTGTGTCATCTGCATAGCAGTGGAAACTCAGCCCATATCATCTTACAATGTCTCCAAGGGGCAGCAGATACACTGTGAACAACATGGGGGAGAGCACCGAGCCCTGAGGCACCCCACATGGCAGGGAGAAAGTTTCAGAAGAAAAATTCCCCAACACCACCCTCTGAAACCTGCCAGCTAGGAAAGAGTGGAACCATCTAAGAACTGGACCAGCCAGTCCACAGATGACCCTCAGATGCTCAAGCAGAACTCCATGGTCCACAGTGTCGAATGCTGAAGAGAGATCCAGCAGCACCAAGATGGAGCGGCTCTTCTGGTCTCTTGCCATCAAGAGATCATTGAGCACCTGAACCAGAGCAATTTTGGTACTATGTCTCTTCCAGAAACCTGACTGGAGAGGATCAAAGACATCGTGGATGGTAAGATGGTTCTCCAGTTGCAACGCAACTATTTTCTCAATCACCTTCCCAACAAAGGGAATGTTAGAGATAGGTCTGTAGTTTGCACAGATGCTTGAGTCTAAAGAAGCTTTCTTCAGAAGCAGTGTCACCACCACCTCTTTCAGGGAACTCTCCCAAGTCTAAAGAGCACCAAACAATCTCTGCAAGGACCTGGATGATAGTCTCCATACACCTTAATAATAGGCGAGTAGGGTCCGGATCCAAACTACAGCAAGCTGACCACAATTACTGGACAATCCACATGATGTCCCATATCTCCGTTTGGTTGAAAGATATTCAGGATGACCGAGGGAAGTGACCTCGCACCGACCACCACTAACCCCCAGAGAGGGTGCTGAGCAGATTTCAGCCCTGATGTCAGCCACCTTATCTGCAAAGAAATTAGCAAACTCGTCACACTTATCTTGTGAAAATGCTCCTCGAACCTGTAGACAAGCTGGTTTGCACAGCCTGTCCATGGTTCAAAAGAGCTGAGCCAGTCGGTTCTGAGCAGCAGCTACCTCACCGGACAGGAACTCTGCCTTCTTATGTGAGATTGCTGATCGATAGCTTTGATAAAAGTCTATCAATCTAAGGTGGTCGGCATCAAGGGCCATTCTCTGCCAGTGATGCTCTTGCCTGTAAAAAGGACCTCAAAGCTGCAATAAAGAAGTACCTCAGAACCCTCCAAGATAAGAATATCTCTGACCCAAATTCTGGGTGCAAATAACTGCCCTTCTAAAGGACCATACCAGCTCCTGTTAGGGTGATACTGTGGCAGAGGGTCATCACTACTGTGACTCCCTTGCTTCTGCTAATGCATTAAATTTATTTTACTTACCTGGATAGATTCAAGAATAAATCTCATGAGTCCCTCTGCAATCTCCTTTCATACCAGTCAAAATGAGTCAAGGTCCTGAATTTCATTTCAGGCTGATAACCAGTGAAGAGGTGCTAAAGCTCCTAAGGCAACTTAAAGTGGAAGTCTCAGCCAGGTTGGGCAAACTTGAACCAAAACTGCTAAAGTTGGCTGTTCCGGTAATTTCCTCCCCTACTGCCATGCTTTTTAACAGATTCCTTATGGATGGAAGCATCCACACTAGATAGAAGGTGACCAATATGGTGGCAGTACACAAGGGTGGCCCTGAAGAACCAGTGGAAAACTACTGCCCCATCTCACTCCTCTGCTCCCTGGTGAAAATTCAGGAAATATTAGTTTATAATCAGTTTTAGGACTATGCAGGAAAGTGGGGTCTATGGACTGACAGACAACACAGTTTCAGAAAGAACCATGGGACAGATACTGCCTAGGTCAGATTGACCACAGTCATCCTACGTGCTATGGGCATAGGTCAGCTGACTGTTATTATCTTCATAGACTTCACCAGAGCTTTTTACCTTGTCAATCACAGTCTTCTGTTAGCTATACTGAAACACCTTGACTTGGACAATCTGTCCCACTGGTAGTTCTCTGATTATCTATCAAACAGGATGCAGTTGGTAAAATTGAAGATTACCCAAGCTGGGCAATGTCTGATTATGGGTTCATCCAGGGTCCCCTTCTCTTCTCCCACTTTGTAAATGATATGCAAGGTAACTGGAGGGGCAAACCTGTTGCTTTATGCTGATGATGCTGTACTTTACAGATGTTTTAAAGATGCCAACCAAATCAACTGTCAGCTCTCAAACAACTTTTGAGAGCTTGAAAAATGGTTCATGGCTAACAAACTGATGCTACAGGTTAAACAGACCAAGTCCATCCTGTTTGACCTCAGGGGCTTGGGTTCAGAAAGACAGGACATGTTATTCATCTCCACACTGCTCAGATTTCATATTGTGGTGGTGGAGTCTATCAAATACCTATGGTTATATGTGGCCCAAGAAGTAACCTTCAGAACCCATGTAGTGCACCTAATGATTTCCCTGCTCAAACAAAAATGTGATCCTCTATCACCTATATAATTTGCTTACTAAAGGGTCATGGCTAGCAACTGTCAATAGCACTCTGCTCCCTGTCCTATTGTATGGTACCCTGACTCTCCAATCTGTCAGGTGCTCTGAAATACACAAGCTCAAAATGCTATTCCAGAAAACTAGCCACTTTGCATCTGGGTTCTCACTTAGGGAGCACCATTGCAATGTCCTACAGTCACTAAACTGGTTCACACTAGAGGGTAGACTAGAGTACTCCTTGCTCAGCCTGACCTTTAAACTGGTAAACAGGGCTATTCCTCCAACTCTGCAGGAAGTTTTGATTGCAAAACCCCAGAGAAGGACTCTCTAGCTGTACACTCATAGAAGTACCCCAGATGAGGTACAGCACAGGAAAAGGTTGTTTGCCAACTCTACCTCATCTACTTCATCCATGTGGAACAACCTTCCAGCAACCCTACAAGACTTTCTCCCTTGGGAGTTTTAAGAAAGGATTAAAGGCCCTCCTACTTGAGTACAACCAATGTACCTGCTATTGCTGATGTGGTTCTCCCCTTAACTGTGAACTAATCTGCTGTAATGTCTGTACTGTATTTGGTTTTACAAAATCTATTATTTGTAACTTTCTTGGTTGGTCTCCTGATTGTAGTCTGCCAGACCTATGATGTATTTGCCTAGTGAATCCTGAATGTATGTAACCTTGCTGTTACCAACTACTGTCCTATATGTACTGAATCTTAAATGTATGTAACCAAATGTAACTCACTGATGTTTTGAATGAATGATATTCTTCTGATATGCCTCTAGGTAATTTATTTATTTATTTAAAAGATGGTAACCGGGAAATGCACACTGAGCAGAGGCCTATTTCCAGGTGCTACCCGGGGAGAAAGGGTTACAGATGCAGAGGGCAGAGAACAAACAATCAAGATCTTAATAATATTAGGGACATTTAAACATTATAATCATTAAAACAAAATGCAGCAAAAATCAGTAAACTACTATAGGAGGCATAGTGTTTAGAACAATAAGTTGGCTGTTAGTTGCAGTAGTGGACTAAACAAAGCCAAAGAGCTGTAATGAGTAAATTGGGATATCTGTGGAGTCAGGCTGGAGCTAGGAAGGTTGAGGTGGGGGAGCTGGAGAGTTTGAAGGGCAAGAGCAAGGTGGTACATAAGCGAGCTGTAGCAGGTGATGGAAGGCATGGCGGGAATGGGATGAGCAAATGTGGGATGAGAGAATATTCTGGTGGAAAGGGAAGTGGTATGAAAAAGCTGATAGTCCAGATGTAGTGTGGGGATGTGGGAGTGAGAAAGATGGGGAGTCCCTGGAGGGCAGGTGGTAGGAAGATAGGTTAGTAGGGGACAGAAGGGAAGAGAGATAGGAGGGATGGGTCCCAAATCAGTATTTGGCAGTGAAGGCCAGACAGTGGATCAGATGTCATTGGGGGAGATGTGTGATAGAGAGAGAGAGAGAGGAGTATAGACAGCAGTGGTGAGTACAGATGGGAGAGTTTGTAACAAATTGACAGAATGAGTTTAGGAGGGTGTCATGCCTGGTGAGGGACACAGTGAGGCAATACCATAGATTATGTCAGCATAGTCAAATACTGGTAGAATCATTTTGGTGACTAATTTGCGGTGTGTCTGTAGGGACAGAATGTCCTTGTTCTGATAAAGGATTCCAAGCTTAGGGCAGAACTTGGAGCAGATGGAATCAATGTGAATGGTGTAGTCAAGGTGGCTATCCAGCCAGACCCCAAGATATTCTAACAACGGTACTGCCTCAAGAGGGAGGACATCAGGAGTAGAGAACATGGAGAGTCTGAAGCCTAGGCACCTTTACCTGGTGCCAAAAAACATATAGATTTTTTTTTTGTGTGTGTGTGTTAACATTGTGCTGGTTGGCTTAAAACCAGCTCATATTTTTGTTAAAATCATGTTGGGGGGGGGACTGGATGTCTGCAGGTGAAGGTCTGGAGGCATAGAGTACAGTATTATCCACATACATGTGGTTGTGAGTGTTGGTGCAGACAGAGGGAAGATTGTTTATAAATAGGGAGAACTGGATAGGACCACGTATGGACCCTGGAGAAATCCAGTGAGGATGGGAAGTGGTGACAAAAGAACATCACCTGCCTGAACCAACTGTTATCGGCCAGAGAGGTAGGATCTGAACCAGTTTACTGTTGAGCCTGCAAGCCAGCAGAGACCAGCTTGTTTAGCAGGAGAGAGTGGGACACAGAGTCAAATGCCTTAGCCAAGTCTATAAAGATGGCTGTGGTGATATGGCTCTGGTCCATCCCTGAGAGGATTGAATCTGTGACTTGCAGTAGGGATGAGATGGTAGAATGATTCTTCCTGAAACCTGCTTGAAAGGGGGAAAGAGTGTCGGTGTTGGACAAGAACTCAGCAAGTCTAGAGTAGACAATGGATTCTTGCAGTTTGGTGAGGAAAGGAAGTAGAGATATGGGCCGGAAATTGCCGGGGATGGATGAGTCCATACCTTTGTGGAGGGGCAATACCTTAGCTACCATCCAAGCTGCTGGGATGGTGCAGGACTGGAATGAGAAGTTTAAGATGTGGGTGAGGAGAGGGACTACTGCGAGGGAAGAAATACAGAGAAGCATAGGATGAAGTCTGTCAGGGCTGGATTTGGAGGGGTTCAAGACAGTAGTGCTTTTTATCATTTAACATTTTATCCTCCCCTGCAACCACAGTCCTGCCTTACCTCCAGCCACCACTCCTCCATTCCACCTCCGACCCTGAAGCTTCATGCCCAGCTGGCAGACACATCTCTGCCTGTGAAGGAGATCCTCCCCATAGCCCCCGTGCCCAGCGAGGAACTATTACCGGCACATGCCTTCTGGGCATCGTCGGCCGGTGAAACTGTGGCTATCAAGCTGCAGCGGATCTGTGCTGCTTTTTCCTCCATTTTTTTCCCCTGGAAGCACGGACATGCAAGGACATCAGAGCACTAATGTGCGGACGTCTGCCGTGCCTCCCCCCCCACTGGAACCCATGCTATTGCAGTACCACCGGGCGTCCCCCGGGACCAGCATGGCATGGCATGCATCCCTCCCTTCTCCCCAGGGCTAGGAGAGCTGTCATCAGATGCTTGATCCTAGTCCTCCCCTGTTGACCCCTGCCAACCCAGGCTCGTTCCTGAACCTGGGTCGCTGGCGTGGCACGAGGTGTGGCATCCAGCGCCTCAACCCTCAGCACCACCGGGCCAGCCCAAGACAATAGTGCTTGATAAACCTTCTGGGGAAATGGGGGAAAACAATAACCTTCAGAAGATGGTGGGGGGGGGAAGGGTCAGGGGAGGCAGGCAGGGTGTGATCTGGGACAGCATAGGTGGTAAAGAAGCTATTGAAGATCCCAGCAACAGAGGAGGGGTCAGACACAGGAGAACCTTCCACAACAAGGGCTCGGGGTGTGGATTGGGATGGAGGGTAAAGAAATGAGTGGATCATGTGTCAGAATTTTGAGGTTAAATTGTAATTAGTGTGGAGGAGGGACCTAAAGTAGTCAGCCTTAGCTGAGAAGACCGCCTTACTACAGACATTCTGGAGAGATTTGCATGTGAGCAGGTCAGCCTGGGAGTAGAAGGTTTTGAATGCAGTCCAAGCTCGGTGATGGGCTTTATACATGGCAATAAGGTCTGCTGTGATCCAGGGGTGATTATGTTTGTTTGACCCTGGCTTTCTTTAGTGGGGCATGGAGGTCCCATATCTAAAAGAGTATTTTAGTGAAACAGCTAAGGGAGGAGTTAATATCTATTTATTTAATAAGTTTCACCAGGAAAGACATACTGAGTAGTAAACAACTCGTTTCCATAAATGTCCTGAGAGAGGGGGTAGAGGGAAAAATACGTATCCCTACAGCATAAAAATATTTACAGAGAATGTATACTCATATTAAGTCACACTTTTATACAATATATCATAAATTAAACATTGAGTAATACACATTGAATGTACAAGAGCATACACATAGGAATTATTTACAGAAAATGCAGCATCAGCAGTAAGTAACATTTGCCTACAAGAACAGGGGATGAACCAGGTTACTGCAAGTGGCTAACAGAAGTCTAGCAAAGGGCAAAGAGTAGAGAGGGGAAGAAAGGAGAAGGTAGAACACAGGAAGGAGACAAGGGAGGTCCAGAATTAGGGTGGGTAGGTAGAGGAGATAGAGGAATAGGGAGAGGGAGGAGGGAGGGAGGGAGATCTGTGGTATGAGAGTCAGGGGTTGGGGGAGAGAAGGAGGGTGGAGATCAAAGAAGAGGAATGTATAGGGGCAATAATGGGGGGAGGTCAGTGGCAGTTACAAGAGAGGGTGGAGTAATCGTGTATAAGACTGGAGATGGAGCGGATGGAGGTAGCAGAATGAATAGGGTCAGGGAGGGAGTTCCAGAGTTTGGAAAGGTGGAAAGAGAAAGCAACTTACCCAGCTGAGTTCTGCCTGGATGGGAGAGTTAGATATTGGGGGTTAGAGCTATGGAGAGAGTAGGAGGGGTTTGAAGGGGAGGAGACAAGAGACACAAGGTAGTATGGGAGGGAGCCCAGCCAGTACTTAGCAATAAGGGAGGAGCAATGAACAAGCCATCTGGTTTCAAGGGAGGGAAAGGAGAGAGAGGCATAGAGGTGGCAGTGATGGGTTGGGGGCGCAATTCAGGGCAAATCTACAGAAGGAGTGGAACAGTGGATCCAGTCTGGTCAGGGTAGACTTGGGAGCACTACCATAGACAGTGTCAATGTAGTCAAAGAGGAGAAGAATCATTCTCTGCACAATGGCTCTGCAGGCTGGCATAGGGATGCACCCTCGGTTCCTGTACAGCACACCAAGTTTAGGGTGAAGCTTTTGTGTAAGGAGTCCACATGAGCAGAGACGTTCAGGTGACTGTTGAGCCACACTCCTAGGTACTTGAAAGTTGTGATATTTTCAAGGATAGTCCTATCCAGAGTGTGGAAGGAAGGCAGGATTGGCAGTTTAAAGAGTTTTTGTCTGGTACCAAAAGTCATACAGACAGTTTTTTTTAGCATTTAAGGAAAGTTGATTTGACCAGAACCAGTGCTGGATACTGGTGAAAGCCTGTTGGAGTCAGCTTGTCAGGTCTGTTAGGGAGGAGCCTGAGGCAAATATGACAGTGTCATTAGCATACATGTGTATGGATGCAGATGAACATGCAGAGGGAAGGGAATTTAGAAAGATGGAGAAAAGAATTGGTCTGAGCACTGAGCCTTGGGGGACTCCAGTGTGGATAGGGAGGTTGGGGGACAGGGAGTTGCTAATTCTGGTAGTTTTAATTCTGCCTATGAGGTAGGAACAGAACCAATCTGTAGCTTGAGTAGAGGGCCCAGCAGCAGAGAGCTGGGCTAGGAGGAGGGGTGGGCTACAGTGTCGAAGGTTTTGGCCAGACCAATGAAGACAGCAGAGGTAACTAGAGCCTGGTCCATGCCTGTCAGGATGGCATCAGTGAGCCTGAGGAGGGAGGTGGATGTGGAGTGAGATTTACAGAAACCAGACTGGAAAGGGGTGAGGAAGGAAGCAGTCAAGAAATGCAGAGAGCTGAGAGAGTACCACATGCTCTTGGAGTTTAGCAAGGGTAGAGAGAAGAGAAATAGGGCAGTAGTTGCCTGGAGAGGAGGGGTCACCACCCTTAGGAAGGGGAATGACAGTGGCTGATTTCCAGAAAGAGGGAACCAAAGTCAGAGAGAAAGAGAGGTTGAGGATTAGATTAATAGGGTGGCAAATAGCATAGGCAGAGAGGTGCAAGAGCTTTGGGTCCAGACCATCTGGACTAGTGCCCTTTGTAGGGTTTAGAGCAAGTAGGGCTTTAAGGGCTTTAGCAGGTGAAACAGTGGAGAAAGAGAAGGATGAGGGTAGAGGGTGCTGAGAGGGGAGAGAGACAGGAGGGGAGGAGGGGGAAGGGAGGAGAGTGGAGGCACAGGTGGTAAAGAAATTGTTAAATTCAGCAGCAAATGCATAGGGTTCAGAGATGGTGGCCCAACTCACCTTAAGGGAAGGGTGGGCAGACTGGGTGGGAGGGGAGAAAAGGGAGTGTATGACCTTCTAAAAATTGGATGGGTGGTTAATGTTGTTTTGGAAGGTGGAAGTAAAATAATCAGCCTTAGTGAGTTTAGTTGCCCTGGTGCAGGCATTGCATAAAGTTCGATATCTGTGGTAATTAGCAGGAGACCCAGAAGATTTGTGAACATGCCAGGCCTGATCACTTGCCCGTAAGCAGGCTAGTAGCTCAGCGGAGATCCAGGGGAGGTGAGCGCCTCGGACCCAGGTTTTCCGAAGGGAAGCATAATGATCCCAAATGGACACGAAGCGTGTTGAGAAGAAGTTTAATGCTAAGTACATGGATTTGGCAATGGATATAGGAGACCAGTCTGTACCTGCTAGATCCTTGTGAAGTGAGGAGAGGTCCAAGGACCGGAAAGAGTGAATCTGGATGAATTTGGGTGGGGCTTTCGGGCAGTGAACCTTTCGAATGCAGTACACAACATGGTGGTCACTGAATGCATCCAGTAGGGTACCCAATGCAGTCATTCTGGGGGGGGGGTGAGGTGAGGGCTCAATCCAGAAGACTGTGGTTTAAAGTTTTAAGGTTTAAGCGAGATTAGTTGGGAGAGGTTAAGGGATTTGATGTTATTGCAGAGTTTGGTAGTAGAAGGGGAGACCCAATTTCTATTAAAGTCCCCAAGAATGAGGAGTTCCCTGGTGGAGAAGTGAGAGGAGATAGTGGAGAGAAGTTCAGAAATAGTGGAAGGAGGTATGCCAGGGCAGCAATATACACCAGCAACAAAGATGGGGAGGGATAAGGGGAGGGAGGTTTTAATGAAAAGAAGTTCATAGGCAGGAGAAGAAATAGAGATATTAGGTACAAATTGTAAGGCAGAGGAAAGATACATGGCCACTCCACAACCCCGGGTGTCAAGGTCCTGATGGATTAGGTAATAGCCAGAGATGACCATTGCTGAGTCAGGAACTTGTAGGAAAGCCAGGATTCAGAAAGTATTAGTAAGTTGGGATTGAGACTGACCATGAGAGGCTGCAATAAGTCTACTTTAGGAAGAAGACTAAAGATGTAAAGATGAGCAAGACTCGGTCCCTTAGAGGAATTTGAGAGAGGTGGGACTGCTGGGTTGGGATTGGTCTTAACATCACTGTAATGCAGAAGCAGGATGAAAATAAGGAGTTTAGTTGGAGTGGAGGGCGTTTGCATAGTAGGTGAGA
Organism: Neoceratodus forsteri; assembly: GCA_016271365.2. Taxonomy (NCBI): domain Eukaryota; kingdom Metazoa; phylum Chordata; order Ceratodontiformes; family Ceratodontidae; genus Neoceratodus; species Neoceratodus forsteri. Next base: position 307,391,373 of record CM028134.1, on the reverse strand, counting down.
TAGGGTGCGATGTCTAGATTGAGAGCAGGGGAGGAGCTGAGTAGGAGTCGTAGGCTAGCTAGATGAAGGTTAGGAGAGGGGAGCAGAGAACAGTGAGGAGGCCAGGGTGAGTGGGAAAGAATGGGAAAGCTTGAGCTTGAGTCTGGGAGGGTGGGGAAATTGTGGTGGGGAAGGAGGGGTAAGAGAATAAATGGGAGAGGAGGGGGTGAGAGGGCGGTAGAGAGGTAAGGTTGAATAGGAGGGGAAGTAGGAAAAGAGTTAGGATTAGCATAATCAAGCAGAAGGGGGAGGGGCAGGAGAAGGAAGAGAGTGTAACTACTTAGTTGTAAAATGGATTTAGCTATGTGAGATAAGATACAGGACCGGTTTCTAGACCAGGTTTAATATCTGGGTGAGTCAAGAAGTGGCAGATTGGAGCACTCACTAAATGGCAGTGCTAATGGGTAGGTACAGAAAAGAATGACAATTCAGGCTGCAGTCAGATAATAGTTTAGGAGCGTCATGTTAGTGCGTTAGCACAGAGGTTTGTTGACGCAGGGCAGGTTGGTGGTGGTGGGGTGTAATTACTGTGTAGAAGCAGGGGGAACCAGGGAATAAGTGGTCCTAAATGTTGCTAAAATAAGTGTAGATTAGGTTAAAGTTGGTAGTAATGAAAGAGAGATGGAGGGCAGAGGTGAATGTGCGGGGGTGTGTGGAGAGGAGTAGCAAGTGTTGCTTAAAGGGGAATGTGTAACAGGAATAAAAGGTAGCAAAAGGCAACGTGAAATTGTAGCTGCTATGATAGAGTAGTGGTTAAGGCAGTTGCTTTCAGTGTACAGGATCAAGGGTTCAAATCCTGAGGGGAGATGGATTGCCTAGTAAAAGGGGGGGATAAGGCTGCAGGATAGACTTGGAACAGGCTAACAAAGGAGGTGAGAGATGCAAGATAGGGGATATTGAAAGAGTGCAGTAGTGACTCCTAGTGATCACTCAGTATAAAATGCAACCGGAAAAGTGAAGAGATAGAATTTGCAGTGCTTGGTCATGTGACCTATAAATCAAGAAACATGGTGGGGACTAACACGTGTACCTGTGCTGTGAGCAGGCCCTGTTTTTTGCTGCTGGGCTTCATGGAAACTGCCCAGAAAATAAGGGTTGCAAGAGCCTGTGGAAAAGGAGACAGTAGAAATTATCAAAGGAGTGTTCCAGGATTGTGAAAAACACAAATGTCTCCAGTTTGAGCAAGAGGGAAGACAGGGGATGGGGGGGCTCAGACTACAGCAAACAGGCTCTAAAGTTAAAGATCCCTACAGAAAAACAGTCCTGAGGTAAGACAACGCTCCACAGTAAAAGTTTCCTACAGAAAACAATCCTAAGGTAAGACAAATTGTTACACTGTGTAAGGATAAAAACAATCTAAACTGTTTAGGGGACAGTAATAGCCTTAAGGGAACACATAGAACAAATACTGTCACACTGTGTGTACCTGTTCTGCAGCTGCGAGCAGGCCCTATTTCTTGCTGCTGGTCTCTGTGGAAAAGGCCCAGGACAGGAGGGTTACAAGAGCCTGTGGAAAAGGAGACAGTAGAAAGTACCAAAGGAGTATTCCAGGATTGTGAAAACACAAATGGCTCAGTGTGACCAAAAAGGAAGAATAGAGCAAGGGGGGGGGGGTTCAGACTACAGCAAACAGGTTCCAAAGTTAAAGATTCCTACGGAAAAACAGTCCTGAGGTAAGACAAAGCTCCACAGTTCAAGTTTCCTACAGAAAACAGTCTTAAGGTGAGACAAATTGCACTGAGTATGGATAAAAACAATCTAAACTGTTTCAGGGACAGTAATAACCTTAAGGGAACACATTGAACAAATACTGTCACACTGTGTGTACCTGTTCTGCAGCTGCCAGCAGGCCCTATTTCTTGCTGCTGGTCTCTGTGGAAAAGGCCCAGAACAGGAGGGTTACAAGAGCCTGTGCTGCAGCTGCGAGCAGGCCCTGTTTTTTACTGTTGGGCTCCATGACAACCGAATATCAGGGGTGGAGAACACTGGCGACCAGTCAGCACTATAGAGATCATGAATAAGGACATTTGTGTTGAGTACTAAGAGGGCGGTGCCAGATGTACTTGACGGCTGAGCAGGGAAGATGCACTTTTCTGATGCAGTATGTCAGACAGTGATAACTAAGGGCATCAAGGAGGATGCCTGAAATGATAATGCGGTGGGGATGGGAGGAAAGGATCCAATGGAGGAGGGATTGTTTAGGGGAATGTGGGTTATAGAGGGTTGGTTCAGATAGTAGTTGAGTAAGATTTAGGAACTCAATTATTTGAATAGAAGGCTTAGAGAAAGTGGTGAGTCAGTCTAGATTGAAGTCTCCTAGGAGGATGAGTTCGCCAGAGGCAACATGGGAAGAACTTGAGGTGATGCACCAGGGATGCATGAGCTAGCTTGGGAGAGGCAGAGTACAGCCACATAAACTGGAAGAGAGGAGGGGAGGGAAAGGTTTGCAATGAGGATCTCATAAGAGGCGGGGAAGATTCATGAAATGAGATGGAACAGGAAAGGAATTGTTGAACATATAGGGCAACACCACCACCACATTTGCCCCAGTCTTGCCTAAATAAGTGGATGTCAGAAAGGATGAGGGAGGAGTCGGGGATCCTGGAAGACAACCAGGATTCAGTGATGCATAACGTATCAGGGGAATGCTGGGCTATCCAAAGTTTAGGAGTGTCAAGTTTGGAAAGGAGACTCCTGGTGTTTAAGTGGACAAGATTGAGCCCATTTGGAAAAGCAGGTCTGGAGGGAGCAGGGAGGGAGGTTAGGCTCGACATCATCGGCCAACAGTAGTAGTAGTAGGAGGAATGGATGTAGGAAGGGGCGCTTGTGTCATTTGGGAGGGTGAGGGGGAGGAGAGGGAGGGGGAAAGGTGGCAGTGGCAAAGAAAGACCTCAAGGGTGCGCACAGGGGAAGACAACAAGCCAGGATGAGAGAAGCAGTTCAAGAAGAAGGTAAGAGGGATTGGGGAGTGAGGTATAAGGGGAGAGTTAAGAAAGGCTTAGAATAGGGGTGATTGGGGAGGGGTGAGGAAAGGTGGGGATATGTGGGTTGGGGGACAGGAAAAGAAAGGAGAGTAGGGAAGCAAGGAGGAGAAGGAGATGAGGCATCATTGGGAGGAGTAGGAGGGTTTGGGGGGAAGAAGTGGGAGATTAAGATGATAGGAAGTATACAGGTAAGAGTTGAGAGAGGACAGGTTGTAATAGCAAGGTAGGATTCAGCTTGTTATTGACAAAGTGTGGCTGGTAAAAGATGAAGCAGGAGTAGGGGGTTGTAGCAGCTTGTAATTGAATTGCTAAGGGTAGGAGAATAATAAAAATTACTTAATTTTTATATCTCCTTTCTGCAACCAAGGCACTGAGTAGCTTTAAAAACAAGTAAAATCCAGTAAAAACATAAAATTCACATACAGCAGATTACATGAATAAATAACTGTCGGTAACAATTACTCCTGGTAGGCAAGATGCCCGTAAGTAGGTCTTCAAGGCCCTCTTAAAACTCTCCACAGTCGTGCACTCATGAATTTGATGAGGTAGAGAATTCCACATAAAAGCACGGGCCCCTGATGTTTTTAGGTGTACCCTGGGAATATCTAACAAACCCTGATCAGCTGAGCAGAGTAAGGCAGCAGAAGCTCTTTCAAATAGCCCGGGCCCAGTCTGTGCAGGTACTTAAAGGTCAGAAGCCTGACCTTAAAGGTGATCCACCGCTGAATCAGCAGCCAGTGCAGTTCTCACAGCACCAGTGTGATGTGACTCAAATGAGGAGCCCCATCAACAACTGTTCCACAGCATTCTGTATGAGCTGCAAGTGGCGGATATCAAACTCCGGGTAGCCCTAAGTGCAGAGATTTGCAGTAGTCCAGGCATGAGGTCACAAAGGCATGGATCAGTGCTGGAAGGTCGCCGGATGGAACAAGGTGCTTAATCCTGGCGATGTTCCTGAGATGGTAAAACAAGGACTTGATGACTGCCAACATCTGTGAACGCAGTGTCAACCCGTCATCAAAAACCACCCCCAGGTTAAGACAGCAGGACACCAACGAGACAAAGTCCGGAGGTTTGTCCAAACACCAACCCCTCTGTCTGGTGACCTGGATCCACCACCAACACCTCAGTCTTTCCAGAGTTCAATTTCAACCAGCTAATTTTCATCCAGTCCTGGATTTCTACGATGCAGTTATTAAAGACCGAGCATTCACTATCCTGGTCAGGTGCAAAATGACGGGTAGAACTGGGTATCATCAGCATAGCAGTGAAACCTCAGCCCATACCATCTTGCAATGTCTGCGAGGGGCAGCATACACACCATGAACAACATGGGGGACAACACCAACCCTTGAGGGATCCTACATGGCAGAGAGAATGGGCCAGAGGAAAAAATCCCCAACACCACCCTCTGAAATATGCCAGTGAGGAAAGATTGAAACCATCTGAGAAATGTCCCAGACAGGCCACAGAAAACCCTCAGGCACCCGAGAAGTACCCCATGGTCCACAGTGTCAAAGGCTGAGGAGTGATCAAGAAGTATCAAGATGGAGCGGCGCTTCTGATCCCTCACCATCTGGAGATCATTGAGTAACCAAACCAGAGAGGTCTTGGTACTATGCCTCTTATGAAAACCAGACTGGAGAGGTTCATAGATATTGTGGATGGTAAGGTGGTTCTCCAGCTGTAGTGCACAACTTTCTCAATCACCTTCCCTACAAAGGGAAGGTTTACTTGGTTACTTGGTTACTTGGTTTGTTGGACAAAAGAAGGCTGTAGCCCATCGAGATTGTCCTCCACATGTGTGGATCATTGTATATGGTGCTATTCTAGTAACCATTTATCTAGTTTGTTTTTGAAAATCATAATAGTAGGAGAATCAACAATATCCTGTGGTAATATGCTCCATAACACTGGAGTTCTAATAGTAAAAAAGTTTTGTATTTTGTTTGTATTACATTTTTTAATGTCAATTTGTTTATTATGTATCCTAGCAACAATTTTTCTGTTGGATAATGTTAAGCCACATTGTTCCATTAGAATATGGGATTTCATAATTTTAAATAACTGTAAAAGATCACCTCTTGTTTGTCTCTGAGTGAATACAAGCCAGTCTTCTGTAATCTGGTGTCATAATCCAAATGAGCATAATATGGAATAATTTTTGTTGCCCTGCGTTGAATTTGTTCAATTCTATTAATGTCTGATGCTAAATAAGGACTCCAAAAAGATGAACCATAATCCATGTAGGGTCTGACATGAGATCTATACAAAATCATAATACACTGTTCTGACTTCGAAACAAATGTACTGTTTATTCTACGAAGGAGAGCATTGGTTTGATTTGCTATTTTATTGCAATGGGAAGATGAGGAAAGTTTATTATTTACTCGTACCCTGAGATCTTTTCTAGAGAAGATACTCTAATAGTTATATTATTTAGGGTGTAAACCTGTCTAGGGTTGTTTTTTCCCATGTGTAGGACTGCACATTTTTTTACATTGAAATGCATTTTATTTTTGGAGGCCCAATGTTCAATAGATGCAAGGTCTGTAAGTAAAGTTTGTATATTTTCAGCATTATTAACAGTGCCACCCAATTTGGTGTCATCTGCAAATTTCATAAGTACATTTGAAGAACAAATTTTCATATCACTGATGAAAACATTAAAGAGATTGGGCCCCAAGACGGAACCCTGAGGAACCCCTCTTGTCACCCTTCCCAAGTCTGACAAGGTACCATTTACTCGAACCCTCTGGGTGCGGTTACTCAGCCAGCTGTTAATCCATGAAACTAGTGTTAATGAAAATCCTAGATGAATGATTTTTTTTAATCAGAATGTCATGTGACACTTTGTCAAATGCTTTACTGTAGTCCAATAAAATGACATCAGTTAGTATATTTGAATCAAACTTCATACTAATCTAATTATAGAATGAAAGTAGGTTTGTTGTACAAGAAAAGCCAGTTTTAAATCCATGCTGGGTTGTATTGAGTATTTTCAGAGTTTCCATTTCTGTTTCAAGAAAAGTTTTAATTAATCTTTCCACTAATTTACAAGGGATCGAAGTCAAACTTATTGGATGATAGTTTTCTACTCTAGAATGAGAACCTTGTTGAAAAATGGGAGTAACTATTGCAGTTAACCAATCGGAAGATACCCTAGATTCGCGGAGAGATTTATTAAAAATAATAGCAAGTGGTAAGGCTACAGTATCTTTAACACCCAGTAGAAATTTGGTACATATGTCATCTGGACCAGGACTGGTAGTTTTTTTTAATATTGTTAATAAATCATAAACCTCATTCAGGTGAGATTGTAAATTTTGTGTGACTCGGGAGGTGTCTATCAAGGAGAATTTGAGATGGTTCCTGAACAAAAACAGTTGAAAAATAGTTATTTAGAGCTGTAGCAGTCTCGGACTCTGAGGTAATTATTGTGTTGTTTATATTTAATGGCCCAATTTTCCTGCTGTTCCCTTTCTTACTATTTAGATAGGCATAAAAAGCTTTATGAGAGTCCTTAGTGTGTGCAATACGAAATTCTAAATTGCGTTTTGCTAACAAAATTACATTTTTTAATGTTCTAACTGATTCCCTGTATTTAATTAATATTTCATTCTTTTGAGTAAGTGGACATTTTTTTAATAATGAGAATAGTTTTTGTTTATGGGATATTTGAGATAGGTCTGTAGTTAGCAAGGCAGTTTGGGTCCAGTGCAGCTTTCTTCAGGAGTGGTGTCACCACCGCCTCCTTCAGGAAGCTAGGAAACTCACCCGACTCTAGGGAACACCAAACTATCTTCGTGAGGACAGGGCCAATAATGTCAGAACACCCCATAATCGGGAGTTGTGCCTGGGTCCAAAGTACAGCATGTTGGGTGCGTACCATGGGCAATCTGCACGATATCCACAATTTCCAGCCGTTCAAAGAACTCCAGGCAAACTGAGGAGAAGTAACTGGGCACCAACCACCATCAGCTCCCATAGAGTGAGCAGGCAGGATCTCAGCCCTAATGCTTGCCACCTTAACCACAAAAAAAACGAGAAAACTCATCACACTCAATTTGTGAAAAGGCTCTTCGAACCTACAGACAGGTTGGGTTGCACAACTTGTCCACAGTTCGAAAGAGCTGAGCCAGTCGATTCTGAGTGGCAGCAATCTCCCCGGACAGGAACTTTGCTTTCTTACAGGTGATTGCTGATTGATAGATTTGATAATGTTCTATCAATCTAAGGTGGCCAGCATTCAGGGCGGATTTTTTCCAGCAACACTCTAACCTTCGTCCTACTCGTCGCAACTCCCTCAAGGTCCCGTCAAACCACAGAGACCGAGGGCAGAGAGAGAGTGGGTGAACACTGACCGGAACGATAGAGTCCAGAGCATCAGTAATTGCCTTATTATAGGCCTGACTAGGCAATCTGGGCTCTTGCTTGACCTCGGAAATCTCGATAGGTCTAATGCCACCAGTAGGCCATCAGGGCTCACATCCCCCAAAGGGCGGTATCTGACCATCTCCACAGGGGCAGGCCTATGGGGAGGGGCCTGAAAACTGAACCTTATGGTGTGGTGATCTGACTGGTTCTACCAACAGATTGGAGGTTTCGATCCCCAGGAGGAAAACCATGTCAAGAGAGTGACCATGCTTATGAGTTACAGAGGTAACAACCTGTGTAAAGCCCAGTGATGTCATCAGCTGGAAGAAATCCTGACTGAATTGCGAGAGTTCAGCATCAACCCAGGTGTTAAAGTCACCCAGGACCATCAACCTAGGCAACTCAAACACCATGTCGACCATGAAGTCCGCTACTTCCTGTAGGAACTGTTTCTCACCCCCAGGTGGATGGTAGATGAGATCGATCTTACAGCCTACACCTGCAACAACAGAACACTCAAATGAGCTCGGCTCCTCAACTGGCACACCAGCAAGATCCAGCTCCATCTCAAAACAAATGGCCACATGCCGGCCCCTGAATAGGGTGAGAGCAGAAATAGAATGCAAAATTAATTCAGATTATGTTCAAAACTGGTAGTCACAGTTGGATAATTAGAAAGAGGTGCTAGGTATTAACAGGTAAATCAGGAACAGGAAGTCAGTAGGGTAAAAAGGTAGGAACTGGCCTAGGGAGAGAGGGTGGGGGTGGCTGGGTTGCAGTTCACATTTGAGTCTGGCAGAGGGTAATGCTGGAGTAGAGAAGAGGGCTGTGAGCCAGTGGAGACATTTGAAGGAGCAGAACAGATAAGGAGATGCTAGCTCTTACAGTATTATATTCTGGAGTTTGAATGGCAAGAAGCAATAGCAGACTGCAAAAGTTAGTCAGGAAGGGACCAGTGCACTGATTGACACAGATTTTGGATGCAGGTGTGAGCAGTTAGGGGACCTTGTAAGTGCGAAGGTAGCACAGCATAAAAGAGAGAGTTGAGCCGGATGGGAGGAAGGGGGTAGGTGGGTGGGCAGTTCTGTTTGGTGCCAAATCTAGTATCTAATACTCCTTTGTTGCTGGATCCATGGGTTTGCTGCTTGTGTGTGTTTGTGTGCATGTGTGTGTTAGACCTTCTGAGCTGGGGAGGGTGATAGCCCTTGTGACCTACAGGAACAGGAGAGCAGAGAGGTTCTGAGGCAAGCACTGGGGCTAATGCTCCTTTGTTGCTGGGTCTGTGGGGTTGCTGCTTGTATGGGGGTCCAACCTTCTGAGCTGGGAAGGGCAGCAGACCTTGTGACCTACAGGAACAAGAGAGCAGAGAGGTTCTGAGGTGAGCACAGTCGCCCCTGAAAAAGGAACTTGTCACCCAGTCAACAAAATTCAATTAATAAACAAAAAAACAAATAAATTAATAAATATTTTCAAGTTGATTCAGTCTGGTCATCCACTACCAGTGTTGACAAAATACCTCCGGCCTCCTTGCTAAGACCTTAGCCAGAACTTTGATATCACAGTTGGGGAAGGAACTAGGCCTGTAGGCAGTACAGTTTCCTGTGTCCTTACTTTACTTGTGCATTAAAGTAATAATGCCAAGGTTGCAAGACTCTGGGAGCTCCTTCCCTCCTTGGTTTCCTTGAGCATACCACAGTTGTGCTTCCAGACCAGGTCACCCAGTGTCCAGTAAAACTCCATGGGAAGTATATCTAGCCCCGTTGCATTCCCCCTTGCAAAACTTAGGACTGCCTCTTGAACTTTCCCTTGGAGATATGCTTTCCCATTTCCTACACCTGTTCCTCTGTGGGCCTGGAGAGATTAATTTTATGCAGGAAGGACTCTACCTTCCCCTCATACAGTGCACACTCACCCTGGTACAGGTTAGTGTAGAACTGTACAAAGATATTGCAGATTGCCGGAGCTTGTTTGGACAACATACCTTCCCTGGTTCTAATGGAGTCAGTAACGTTGAACTTCTTTTTTCCCCCTGCCCAATCTAGCCAGCAGGGGGCTAGATTTAGTCCTCATTCATAGAACTTTTGGTTCATGTAAAGCAGAGCTGTTGTGGCCCCCACTGTGAGTTCCCTGTTGAGACTTTCTCTAGATCCCTTGGGCACTCTATGGGTTCCTGCTGTGGGGTCATTAAATGCCTGCAGCTTCAGGTTCTTTATTTGATTTCAAGCTCTAACAGTCTCTCTTTCCTTCTTTTATGTTGCACTGCCATGAAGGCCACCTTGACTCCCCTCATATAGGCTTTAGCAGCCTCCAAGAATATTAATTTGGGGGAGGCAGTGGTTTAATTTGTGGTGACATACATTTATCAGCTATTTGTGAGGTGCTCTTTAAATTGATCATTGCCCAGCATGTACACTGAAAACCTTCAAGATCTCTGCTGGGTGTAGGGTTGTCCAGGATGTAAACAAGCATTACTCTTGTGTGGTCTGAGACCATGATTAGACTAACATCAGTGGCACTGATCCTTTGATAATGCACCTATGGTATCATAAGGAAATTTATGCGTGACCAAGTTTGGAGGGGATGTGAATGGAACATAAACTTGTAAACTCTTTTGCCCTTGCATTCGTTTCCCACCATACATCAAAATTTGTCAAGCTCTGCAAGCCCCCTGCCTCACCTGCTGATACACAGTCCACAGAAAGAAAAGAAGTGCGCAAAACGAATTACCACACTGGTTTTAAATCCGACTTCTGTTAGTGGAAATGAAGAACACAGTCCAGTTATGCTTTCAACAACGCAGGGGACTGCAATTTATTCAAAACAATTTCACAAAAAAAAACCTGGGGATGTTTTGTTGTTGCAGAGGTTCATTACCACATGCCTTTTACCTTATATTTTTGTGGAATTGTTTTGAATAAATTGCAGTCCCCTGCATTGTTGGAAACATAACTGGACTGTGTTCTTCATTTCCACTAACAGAAGTCGGATTTAAAACTGGTGTGGTAACTCATTTTGCACACTTCTTTTCTTTCTGTGGACTGTGTGTCTGTGAAGGTTAGCCGCCTTCCTGGAAGTGCTGCAGGCTTTCTCTGGTTCGTGAGTTTGTGGATTTTTTTGGATTTTGTCGCACCTGCTGATAGCAGGGTCCAGCGTATTATTACCCCTGGGCCTTTCTAACTAGGGGTCATGTATGCCATTAAAGTCTCCTTTAAGGTTATGGTTTAGGAATTGTTCTCTTTGCAAAAGGGTCAACATCTGATCATAGAAAACTGTGCCATGATCAGCAGGTGCGTAGATGTTATGCAGTGTAATTAACTCCCCACCTATCTTACCCTACACAAATAAACAGCACCCATTCGCTGGGACTACCAGGACCCTGTCTTTCACAAAAGGCAGACTTCTTTGTAAAAGTATCTGTACTCCTCAATTGTGCCCAAAGCACTGCTTGGCCTATTCCTTCGTGAGCTTGGCATGCTCCTGCTCAGTTAAGTGGGTTTCCTGCAGTATCACAATCTGGGTACCATGCCAGTTCAGCAAGGTGTATATTTTCTTCCTCTTTGCTGGGGAGGAAATGCCCTGAATGTTCCTAGTGCACACTGATATTTTACTCACCATGGAAATTTACTTTTGTGGCTCTGGGGGTAGGCAGCCCCAACCATGTACACATTCAAAACTCCTCCTTCTGTGTTCCTTGCTCTCCCTCATGTGCTACAACTAGCTGCATTATTTGTAAATAGTACAAAACTCCTGCATGTGTCAACAAACAGACATTAGAAACTGTGAACAGTTGAACCATAATAAAACCATGTTGCCACCATCGGTGGCTCAGGGGCAACGTGAGGAAATATGTTTTCACAGAGAGGGTGGTGGACACATGGAACGGCCTTCCTGAGGAGGTTGTGGGGTCATGGGGTCAAAAACAGTGAGGGAATTCAAGAATGCATGAGACAGATATAAGGAAATTCTGCTGGGGGTTAGGAAAAGGTAGACTGTTGGTTAACTAGGATCTGCAGCTTATCCAATAGGTAGAGAAATGGGTAGACTGGATGGGTCAAGTGATCCTTATCTGCCATTAAAGTCTATGTTTAAATGTTTCTCATCTCAAGGGTCAGCCTTCACCTTGGACCTGTGACCTCTGTGCCACCCAACATTACTTACACACTAGAAATATTGCTTCTGGCCAGCTGGTGTCATCCTGTCTTCCTCATTTCAGTTGTAAACAAGTATTTCTCTTCCACTGGCGCAACATGCCATCATGCAAATAGCATCTCAGTTAATTTTCAGCATCCCTCCACCATTAACTTCCTCCTGCATATTTCTTAGTGCTACACCTTTGCAGCTAGCCCTATGGGCCATTATGGATACATAATCATATTGTCTGCTTTGATTTAATATATGGCTGTCCCCCCCCCCCCGGTTCCAAAGTCATCACATCTTCCTCCTCCTCCTCCTCCAAGGTGTGCTGTCTGCGACGGGGCCTCCCAGAGCTATCCCTACCAAGCTTGGCCTGGTGGTTACTGCATCTGGTGCTTGGTGTGGCTCAGGTCTATGCACACACTGTCAAACATCAGGAAGACATCGTGTTTACCATTCTTACTTGCACACCTAGCACAGCAAAAGTTTAAAAAAAAAAAGTGGGGTTAGTCAGTTCAGCACTGTTTAAAACAATCCCTCACATCAGTATTGTGTAAGTTCAGTCTCTGATTCAAATAATTTATTTAGCGTGTCAGTAGAAGTGGATTACACTGGTACAAGTGGAGGTCTCCTCAGTGAACAGTCCAAACAGAAGCAGTCTCAGACATGGTGCTATCTGTACTCTGCCTGAACAGTATCAGTGTCTCCAAACAATGAGTGAATGAGCCACCAAGCTGAATCTGTTTGTCCATACAGGCAGTGCCACAGAATCTTCTCTTGTGGCAGAATCACAAATGGCACATCCTAGGGTATGCAGTGACAGTGGTGCAGTTCAAGAACCTATGTCTGAGAGGGATGTCATGCAGCATGTGGAACACAAGGTGCCCGCAGAACCCCCACCCCCAGACACTACCAGTCACATCAACCAGGCAATTTAATCATGTTTTAATAGACATACCTCTCCTCAGTCAATAAGGTATTTATCCTTGCAGAACATTTGGTCTTTTTCTAGGTCCCTGAAAGAGTATGAATGTCCTTCTATCATGATCAGCAGGATGGCAGGGTAGGCAAATCAAAGTCTGCCTCTTTGGCTCTTGCAATACTCTTTAGTGGTTCAAAGACTTTTCTTTTAATCTGAACTGGTCTAGAAAAATCCTGAAAGAGAATATTTCCACCCATTCATCTTTAATTGCCCTGATTTTGTGGAGGGCCTATAGGATTGCATATTGCATCACCTTACAGCATCCCCCATCCATTACCTCTGGGTTATGTCCACCTCATAGGCTGCAAATGCATATGTGACCAGATTTGAGATCTGATCTGCCTAGATCCTGTACCTTACCACAGGTCTCCAGTTCGATTCTTCCAAAGCTGTGTTGTCCTTACCTATACTGTGGTAAGAAAATTGTTATGACATAGAGACAGAGAGTTATATATAGCAATACATGTGTCAGATATGAGAAGATTAAAGCCCAGTGTGACAGTCTGAATGAACGTTCTACTAGAATGGGTAATGAAAGAAAACAGTTATTTATTTCCTATCATTCACACACTAAAGGAACCGGCCTGTACAGCATACTGGGAGGCTATGATCTACTAGGGACAGGATAATTATAGGGCTATTCCTTCAAAAAATTGGGGAGATAACCCCACGTTAGCTGGATTGTCATCTGATCGTGTACCCCGGTGTGAATGGGGATGTTGTAAGGTGATGCTCATGCAATCACCTTTACCAAGTGAGTAAACTACCATTGCATATTGCATCACCTTACAACATCCCCCATCCATTACCTCTGGGTGCTAAGAAGCAGTAGAAACATATTGGGTGGGGTCAGATGACTGCTCAGCTAAGGTCCAGGAACATCCCTTAGGAAAATGGAATATATTGCAATGTATTGAAAAATATGAGATAATGTATGTCAATTCACTGAGAAATACATTGTCCCAATGTAATATGTTTTAAAATATTTAATTAAATATATTTTAAATATACAGAAGTAATATATTACTAACTCATAGTATGCAAAAATATATGTCACTATATTGAGAAATACATTGATGCAATGAAATGTAATACACAGTGTATTTCGGCTAAACTAAAAACATGCATTTACAACTCAAGAAATTGTAAATGATCTTATTTGTTAAATGTATTGAAAGAATATATTTTATTACAAAAAATAAATTTCAATATACTGAAAATTATATTAAGTATGTCAATACACTGAATTAATGAAATACATAAAACAATATATTTCAGAAATATATAATCATAATGTATGTCTGCCTCATGCATTACTTATAAATTTATACGTTACATATTATATATGTATTACATGTATTTTATATATATATATAGATATATATGTGTTACATATATACGTTATACATGTTATATATAGACAATAATGTATGGGAAGGTGGTCATAATGAGAATTTTACACACACCCGAGGTGTGGAATGCCACATAAACCCCTAGGGCGAAGCTTAAGGGGTTTATTTAGGCATCCCACACAGAGGGTGCTTGTAAAATTAGAGTAAATAACCACCTCCCCATTACTTTATTTTTTTATAATTGCTGGTTGCAATTTTTTTGCCACACATTTAACACGCTCCCTAACCCATGCTAACTTAATGCTCTCCTCTGACAATGCAACACCCAGATCTCCACAGGAAGCAGATAACTACGATCACCACAGCACGAAGATCTCTAGCAGGCAAGTATTTGTTTAGCGTCACGAAGAGCAACAATGGAACTGAGAGAACACCAGCAGCTGACAGAGCGTGAGTGGCTGAATTCTTTCATTTGCTCTGAAGGTGCTTGTGTCTGGTACTTCTCTGGTTATAACAGCAAATTGTAACTGGCTTTCTCTATGGAAATAAAACTGTGGCCAGTAATTATATATTTATTATATATGTTACATATATTTTTTTATTTTTTACATATAGTGGCCCAGATATTTAGAGCAGTTGCGCATGGCACAACTGAGTTGCACCGGTGCAAGTGTGGAATTGTGCTAAAGAGCCATATTCAGCGGGAGCCATTGCACAGCACAAAATCCATTGTGTCAATGAGTAACTGTAATGTATGCAGGTGCAAGTGCAGGGGGCATTCCCATGAATGTCCAGCACAGTGGCATATTCAACCGTGACACCATGGCGCAAGTGTGGAGCAAATCGAAGTTGCTCTGAGCAGACTTGTTCCTAGTAAAACAGGGCACAAACATACAGACAGCAGTTGCGCCAGGAGTGGGAGTGAGAGGGTGAAAGACAGAGAGACAGACAGACAGACAAAGAGGCACATGACCAGACACAGAGGGAGAGGGACAGAGAGGTGGCATGCAAGAGGGAAAGGGGCATAGAGAGAGAGAGACAGAGGGACACACACACACAGACACAAAGTCTGTGACCAGGGTGTCACACAGCCAGCAGCCAACCACCCAGGGGGACAGTGGACAGCAGGAGACATGGAGAGCACAAGCATCCTGATGGGGACGGTAATGAGGGGTGTGAGGCAACAGGAGGAAGAGCTATGTGGCCGACGAAGGGCCCAGTGGAGGCATACCCAAAACAGGTGGTACCATACCCTCAGCACCATTGGGAACCAGAGTGGCACCAAGATCATAGGCCAGCACCAAATGAACAGGGCCATGCTGAGGCAGCCCTGTGATCTGTGCAGTGCAGAGCTGCAGGCACCCACTAGATGGAGCCACACCATGGCCGTGGAGACGACAGTGACCGCCGGCATGTACCTGCTCACCATGGGCACCGGCCAAGGACCAACAGGGGACACCACGGGGATCACCCAGGTGACCATGGCCTGTCGCTCTACACAGGTCCCCACAGCTGTGCTGCCACATTCTGTGGAATGCAGCTGTCACCCCAGCACACAGGCGGAGGATACAGCACCGATGCAGAACAGCCACAGGGTGGCATGCATGCCTGGCATGGGTGGTGCCTGTGCTTGCACCCATGTGGGCATCCACATGCCACCTGGTGCTGCGGGACTGGTGCACATCAACAGGAAGGGGTGCCCAAGCATCACCTGCCAGGTGGTATGCGATTCCATGGGGTGCACACCAATGCCTGCACCACACAAACAGCAAAGCCCTGCACCATGCCATAGATATGAACATGGAGAAGACCCCACAGGCTGCCCAGTGGGTGTGTGTGGCACAGGCAGGGTGCTAGGGATGGGGGTGGGCAGGGTGTGCATGGTGGTGTAGGTGCTAGGGACAGGTAAGGGGTGCAGCACTGCATAGTAGAGGGCTAACCATGGCATGATCCACACAGGTGACAGAGCATACCCTCCGAGGCGCTGGCAGCATTACCCTGGTTCATCCCACCCTGCAGTGCTATCTGCCCCCAGTGTGCTGCTGTGGCATCCACCATACCTATCAAGGTTGCAATCCGGTACATAGCCTGTGCTGTTTGGTGGCACCTCTGTGGTACAATGCATGCAAATAAGGTTGTGCGCAACGGTAATGATATGCTAATGCACCCCACTGTGCCATGCATTGGCTGATGAGCTCATTTGCATGCAGCATCTGAATATCGAGATATTGCACCATGTGCAATGGTATTGCACCAGAGCAAGTGGCAGTGCAATGCCCATGCATGCCTGGGCCTGCAGTGCACATGTGCATTGAGCTGACATGGTGTCAATCATGCAAGCCGCATGAACAGCATGATGTATCAGCACAGTGAAAGCTGCACAGGGCTGGAAACACATACTTCTCACATGATGGCGTATTCCCTATCACGCACATGCACACTGTGGGTGGTCATGGTTCCTTGGGCCATTGCACTGGACACCTGACCTGACCCTTGCTATAGGTGTCCAGCAGCCAGTGTGGACACTGCCACAGCAGAAGCTGAGCCAGCTCATGTGGCAGACCTTGCTCATGGTCTCGGGCATACTTGGGGTGGTGGCAACCATGAAGGACATGCTGGAGGTGGAGGGGAGTGAGGGATGGCATGCCAGGGTGGCCAGCCAGGGCCATCGCTTGGGTTGCCCTTGTCTCCTGTGACCCCTGTAGGGCCTTTCTCAACAGTCTCCCCTTCCCACTGCACAGTCCATATTCCCTGTCCCTTTTCTTCACTGTCACCACCCTTCCCCAGCCCCTGCTATTTCTGTACATAGTTGTTCCATGCATATATATTGTTTGGCATTTTTGCCTGTGTCTGTGTCTGCTTTGCATGTGGAATGAGGCACTCTTCAGTGGCCCAGTGTCCGTCCATATTGTGTGCATGTGGGGGGCATGTGCTGTGCTTCTGTGGTTTGTGCTGTGTGCCATGGTCTGTCCCACTGTGGTGGTGTCCATCCCTGGGTCAGTTGCTGTGCATTGGGGTGCCCATGGGGTGGCTGTCAGAGGTGTGTGGTGGGTATGTGCATGATAGTTGCTCACCACCAAGGTCATTGGTTGGGTACTGTCCATGCACTGTGCTGGGGTCCTCTGCCTGGTGCTGTGCGGTCTGTCCCATGTGGTCTGCCATGCTACCAGCCATCTGGCCTGTACAGTGCCTACTGTGTGGGCTCCCTGTGTGCCTGTGTGGTGTGTGTGTGTGTGCTTGGCTGCATGGTCCTGGGCGTGGTCTGCTATGGTCTCAGGGGGGTGGGGCACAGCAGCAGTCTGCCAGGGGGGCTCCCTTGGTGGCTCTTCATTGGCACCTCCTGTCACCTGCTATCCATGCCACTGTTGTGTTCCAGGGTCCAGTGTAGGGGTGCCTGTGTATGCCCTGCTGGTGGAGGCCTCCCATGGCTTGTTACTGTGTTGCCATGGCCCTGTCCCTGGGTCTGTTTTCTGTGTCCTGCCCCCCTCTGTTGCTCTGCTGCTCTGCTGCCATGGGTGTGCTGGAGCATCTCCGTGTGTGCCATGGCACACCTCTGTTTGTGCCATGGCGCAACTCTGTCATATTCAGCCATGTTGTACTGGCACAGTTTGGCTTGTGCAACCTCTGAATATGGCTCCAGTTGCATCACGGTGCATCGGATTTGCACTGCGCAGGACTTGCACTAGGCTTTGGAGCATTTCTGAATATCTGGGCCTGTATATATTTCATATGTTACATACAGATAAGTCAGCCAGGATAAAGTGTAGTGTCACAGGTTTACATTTATACATGTTACATTTGTATGCATGTTATCGTTTATATATGTTACATATATGTTTAAGCATGTTACATATATTTTTATGCATGTTACATATATTTCTATATATGACACATGTTTTATATGTTACATATATTTAATATGTTACATATATTTTATACATATTAAATATAGTTATATATGTCACATATATTGTATAAATACTATGTATATATTGTATATGTTACATATATTTTATATCTGCTTACATATTTGTTTTATATATGTTACTTTTATTTTTATATATGTTGCATATATTCTTTATATATATTACATATTTTTATATATGTTACATATATACATTTTAAATATAGTTATATATGTCACATACATTGCATACATGTTACTTATATATTATATATATGTTACATGTATTTTATATCTATTTACGTATATATTTATATATGTTACTTATATTTTTATGTTGTGTTGCACATGTGGAAGCAACATTTTGTGGCAGTAGGAGATGTAGTAGAGGAAATGCAGAGGTGTGTCAGTTCTGGCGAATGCAGGGCATGCTTTAGAAGGTGTGCCCCTCATTTGCCAATTAGCGAGCATGCTAGCAGTGACACAAGATTTATGCAGTGCCATCAACTTGAAACAAACTTGCTGCTGCAATCAGAGACAAGCTTGTCATGCAGTGGCATAGATGACATGCCTCCCCTACGTGCCTTGCCTGGTGAAACATTTCAATAAACATGGTGGCGACTTGTGCCATCTGCCTCTCATAATCCCTAGAAAGAAGACTTTGGGGTGCCCAATCCCCCCTGTTGGCATGTTTAATACCCCTCCAAGATTGTGAGGCACACTGGGATCCCACCCCAGTGTGCCTCCGTAGTGTTCAGAAGCTGCCCGAGTTGGCACGTTCTTGCCCCCGCCCCACTGTATGTCACATTGGGAGCCCACCCCAGTGTGGCCAACATCAATCCCCACCCAAAGTCATGGGGCACACTGGACATTTGTTTTCTTACACCTCCAAAGAAAGAAAACCATCCGTAGTGTTCCTTTTTTTTTTTTAAAGTACCTGAAACAAAGAAAACGATCCTTCACTGTTGGCAGTGCCCCAGCTCACACCCATCCTCTGCGCACCCCACCTCCTCACACCCCTCAACCCATACTTACTTCTCTGGAGGTTGGCACCATGATCTTCAGTGGACTGAGAACAAGTCTGCACTCTTCAAAGATGACCTCGAACTGAAGAAATGCTGATAAGCTGTATAATGGAATCAATGGGGGAGGTTTCAACTTAGGTGGATATCTCAGCCATTTTTTTGACTTTTGGCTCCAAATTTTCAACATGGGATTCTTGTGACCCCACCTCATGAAATCAGTCACTATCATTTCATTATTCAGTCCCGAAAGATGATTTCACGGTCACTGTGTGGAATGACCTTTCGTGACAAGCAAAAAGATAGTGCCACTGTTCATGAGGTGGGCTCCTAAAAAGTCTATGTTGCAAATTTGGTGAAAAATTTCCAAAGAATGATTGTGTTAATAGCGTGCATTGCACAGTTTCCACATACGATTATAACTTCAAGAATTTTTTATATTTTCACTCCAAATTTTCAACATTGCCATTTTTGCACACCTCCTCATGAATAGTACAGCTGTCATTTTTCACATCCTTCCCAAAATGTGTTTTTGAACATCTGGGGCACAATGGCGGGGTTACTGTGGGAAATCAATGTTCAGGAGAAACTAAGAAAATCACAGTGACACTGTTCATCAGTGGGGACCCAAAATGCCTATTTTAAAATTTGATGAAAAAATTCCAAGAAATTACTGTTACGAGCGTGCACTACGCAGTTTCCACGCACACTCGTAACTTTGAGAATTTTTAATATTTTCACTCCAGATTTTCAACATTGCCATTTTTTCACACCTCCATATAAACAGCACAGCTGTCATTTTTCATATCCTGCTCAAAATGTGTTTTCACACATCTGGCACACAATGGCATGGTTGCCGTGGGAAATCAATGTTTGGGACAGATTAAGAAAATCACAATGACACTGTTCCTGAGCAGAGCTCTCAAAATACCTATGTTGAAAATTTGATGAAAAAATTCCAAAAAATGACTGTTACGAGCGTGCATTGCAGTTTCCACGCACGCCCGTAACTTCGAGAATATTTAATATTTTCACTCCCAATTTTCAATATTGCCATTTCTTCACACTTCCTTATGAACAGTACAGCTGTCATTTTTCACAACCTGCCCAAAATGTGTTTTCGCATCTGTGGCGCCAAATGGTACAGTTGCTGTGCAAAATCACCTTTTGGCTAACAAACTGATAGTGCCACTGTTCATAAGGTGCAGTCACAAAAAGCCCATGTTGAAAATTTGGAGTGAAAATACCAACAAATGCCTGGGGCATTAGGGTTTCCAGCTGTAATGCCCCACCCTGTAGAAACTGACTGGCATCAGGGGTGCAACTTGGGATTTCTGGCTGTAATGCTCATGCCATTCCACCCTCACCCCCAGCCTGCAGCCACTGACAGCCATTGAGGTGTGCCATGGACTCTTCAGTCACAAAGTTCACCTCATTCTCCTATATTGAACCCATCTCAGCATATTTCCTTATGGAATGGGGTGAACATTAGGCTCGAAGTCCCCAAGGCACACCTCAACACTTGTCTGTGTCTGCAGGATAGGGTGAGGTGAAATGGCATGAGCATTATGGCCAATGACCCAAAGGCATACCCCAATGCCTGCCAGTCTCTGCAGGGTGGGGGTGGGGCATGTGCCAGTTCAATACTTCACTGCCATTCCTATTATGCATCTCTCTAACTTCTACACTACCAGTCTCAATGGCAGCAAGACAACATTCGGCATTGACAAATGCTTGTTTATATATGTTACATATATTTTATATGTTACATGTATTTTATATCTGTTACATATGTTTTATATATGTTACATGTATTTTTTATATATAATGCATATTTTTAAATGTTACATATATTTTTATATATGATACATATATTGATTATATATATAAATATATATTACATATATTGTACATATATGTTACATATATTTTATACCTGTTAAATATAGTTATTATATATGTCACATATATTGTATACATGTGACATATATATTGAATGTATGTTACATATATTTCATATATGTTACTTATATTTTTATATGTTACATATATTTTTGTATGTTACATATGTTGTTTACCTATGTTACATCTATGTTTTATATATATATATATATATGTTACATATATTGTGTACATGTTACATATATTTTATATAACAAAAGAACCTCAGAGCAAATGCACTGGGGCAAGGGTATTGGCCATACAGCCAAATTTTAAAGAAAACACAAATTGCACACACCCCAATAATGCAGAGCATCATGGGAAGCATATGCAAATGTCCATGAATTAATTTGGACAGGCTCAACACTTGAGCCAGTCCAGATTAATTCATGGGCATTTATATATGCTTCCCATGATGCTTTGCATTATTGGTGTATGTGCAGTTTGTGTTTTCTTATATTTTAGATATGTTGCATGTATTTTTGATACATATTACTTATATTTTATACATGGTACATATATGTTTATATATGTTACATATATGTTTGTACATGTTACCTATATTGTTTATATATGTTACATATATTTTTGTAAATGTTTAGTTTGGTCTCAAGTGTACATTTGCATAACTAATTTGCATATTTTGAAAATGTAATTTAGCAGCCAAAATCATGATAACAACTAGTACAACAATAATTTAAAATTCACAACATTAGCTTACATACTGAAAGGAAAGGTACAAGCTATAAAGCAAGTACATGTAGGATCGCTCCCTGACCTAACAGAGAAACAAAATGGGATGGTATAAATACTGATCTGAGCCCTTAAGACAAATTGGGAGGTATAAATACTGATCTGATCCCTTAAGAAGCATGAGCTTGTGAGGTAAGTCTTATGTGTAAGTATAAATGTATAAAATACATGTTTGAGTTAAAACTGCACTGTAAAATAATAGATCCAATGAATATATCTCCATGGTGACTAACAAGATAAACTATAGTTGTACAGATAAAGATACATTAAAAACAATAATTCTAATTTATATATCTCTATGGTGACACCTTATTTCAGTATATTTGGAATTAGTGTCAGTGACTCAGTAGGTAGCAAACTCACCTCTGAGGCCGGGAGATCAGAGGGCTGTGGGTTCAGTTCCCACATCTGATACTTGGGTTAATATCCTAATACTAACACTGTAGTGAAGCATGGGGGGGCGGGTGCTGCACTTCTGAGGTGTCGTCTTTCAGATGAGATGTTAAACTGAGGTCCCATCTGCCTGGTTTGGTGGAAGTTCAGATGGATACGAAAGATCCAATGGCACTTATCAAAAAAGGGTAGGGGAATTTTTTATTGGAAAGTAATATAACAAAGCAAAAAAAACTTGAAACAATCACAATAACATACAGTTTAAGCAAAATACAACCATAGCAGAAAGAAAACCCATTTCATAAAATATTATAAAGAAAGAACATACGGGGAAAACAGCAAACTAGTATCCCCACCATAGTTTATACAGTTTAAGTAACCCCTTCAAACTGTATCAATGGCAATGACCTCCACCAAAATGTCACTAGAGCTGCAGGTAATAATTTCTGCTCAGATACATAAATAAGAGCAATTTCTTTACTAATGTGACATTTTAACTCATGTAATGTAGTACATTACATGAGAAGGACAAACAGACATCTGTTCTGCCATATACACCATTTAAAAATAGCAAAGAGGACACTAAGCCTACCGGGAAAAAAAATTTTCCACGCAGGCCCAAAATTCCCATAATCCAAGTCTGAGTATGTCATTCCAGCAAGCATTGGTAAAGACCACTCCTGTGCCAACTGAGTCCATAATGGTGTTATAAAAGTACAATCAAAAAAAAGATGCGTCATAGATTCTATTTGGCATACACAGGTCTCCCTAACACAATATCGCTCCTCCATCTGTTTATGGGCTTGATTCCCCTTAACATTTAATTTATTATGGCAACATAACCATAAGGTATCCCACATTTTTTTGGGGATCTAACCATCCAATAATTGTTTAAGAAGACATTGACTTTCACAAGGTAGGTCAAAACAGGGAGAAAACAAAAAAATCCTATTCAAAATAGAAGAATATAATAGCTTTCTATTTTGCAAATCTGCCACCCAGCAGGATACCTGACATTGTTTTATTGTCTTAAAAAGCTCAATAAGATACCCCGAGGTCCCCGGAGGGATTTTAGTAAAAGGTCTCGTTAGCGCTTGTCACTTATCTATAAAATATTGAGATTGAACTGTGAAACTCTGTACCCAAAAATCTGACTGTCTGGCTATACACGGGAAAACATTAGAATGAACAAAAATAGTAAAGAAAAACAATACCGGATTCACCATGTTAAGACCTCCTTGTCTTATAGGCCAATTAGCAATTGACCGTTTGATAGGGTTCAACCTGTTGCCCCATAAAAGTTGAAAAAATAAATTGTAGAGACAGGTTTCAAGATGCATTGGGAGGGGAAAAATATAACTCACTAATAACAAAATGGAAAGAATAGAAGTTTTCAACATATAAATACGTATTTTACGTGACATAGGAAACATTTTCCATCTAACAATTTTAGTTTCTGCGACAGAAATAGAGGAAATCCAATTGCTTTCTGCCACCGAAGGTGTTCCAAAAGACAAACCTAAAATCTGTATCTTCTCAGACTGGATAATTATCCCCCCAATTTCAGCCGAAACCTCCTGTAAAGGAATACATATAGAAATACCAACACTTTTTTGTGTATTCAAAGTAGATCCAGAAATTAAGAAAAAGGACTGCACAATGTCAATAGCTCTCCCACCTGATACCTGATCTGCTATTAAAATACAAATGTCATCCGCATACGCCAAAGCACTAGGAAGAACCAGGTCCAGTTTGTCAGAAATATGTCTAATAGAAGCGTCAGTATTCAGTCTCCTGAGAAGACGGTCTATAGAGAAAACATACAACAGGGGACTTAAGGGGCAACCCTGATGCATCCCTCTTTTAATATGGATATGGGATCCTTTTAACCCATTAACTAATGGATTCATGGAGGCATACATGTACAGATTTCTAATCCAGGAGACAAATTCTATTGGTACCCCACACCTTTCCAAAACTGCAAATAGATAATTATGCGGGACCTGATCAAAGGCCTTTGATTGATCTAATATAAGGACATATCCTTGTGTACTAAACCCATCAAAAACTTCCCCTAACATTTTTAAGTTAATAATCATAGAACAGTCAGGAATAGCACATGTTTGGGTATAAAAAATTACTTTCTTGGCAATCTGAGAAAGTCGAACCGAAATAATTTTACATAAGATTTTCCAATCAGAATTTAACAGACTGATAGGACGCCAATTGTCCAAACATTCCTTATCATTTCTATGTTTAAATAAGAAAATTAAATTACTATTAGCCAGTGCAACAGGTATTGGCAGTATTCCCTGGACAATAATGTTAAAAACAGCTGTTAGGTAGGGTAATAAAAGAGATTTAGCTTTTTTATAGAACTCATTAGGGATTCCATCAGGACCAGGGGTCACAGTATTTTGCAAATGACTAATCACAGAATCAACTTCAGCACTGGTGATAGGCTGATGTCAATCACTAATACTGTCAAGGGATAATAAAGGAATATGTAAGGAATCAAAAAAACTGTTCCTGGCTTGTGGTTCATATTTCTGTCCATACAAAGTCTGAGTATGGTAAGACACTTCTTTTACAAAGTTTTGGTTATCGGAAATCTGGTTGCCAGTATGGGAAATTAATGAGGGCATATATTTGGACTCATCCTGTTTATTGCTACTGTTGAAAGGGTTAACCACTTTGGCTGACCCTTTCCTCCCATATTTTTGTTCCAAAAACAGAGAGGTGGCTCTATCATACTGATATGTACACATCTCAGCTTTTACTTGCCGAATCTGTGCAGAATAGTCTAACCAAAATTCAGTTTGCCAAGATAGTAATTTTTGCAACTGACGATGGCAATTTAGCTATTTAAGATACCTATTAGAAGAATAGGTTTTAGAAAACCTTTGACAGAATTTTCTAATTTCTAATTTAGTATCTTGCCACCAAAAGGCCGGATTATCATATAATTCAAAATCTTAAATTTTGTCCTGAAGAAGGCTATACAGGTCATGCCAACCATTTTCCTCCCCTAAAACAGAGATATTCATCTTCCAAAAATTATGGGAGACTGGTTTATTATGAGGACGGCCTACAGACAAAACCAACAAACAATGGTCAGAATATTCACAAAGGATGACTGAATACTGTACACTTGATAACCAGCTTGAGATGAAAAAATAATCTATCCTCATTGTAAACCTGCCACGATGAAAAGTGTGTGCCGGAGATTGTGGGCCAAAGCAAGCCCCATCATGAAGATTAGCTGTAACATATAAGGAATTGAGAAAATTTGAGTCAGAATATAGTTTTTTGTGTTACCCCAGTTTTATCTGACAGAGCCAAAATGCAATTAAAATCCCCCCCCCCAAAATGATTGATTTTGATGAATGAAGAAAAGGTTGAACAGTTTTGAAAGCAGCAATTCTTTGTGATTTTAAGTTGGGCACTATAAATATTGATCAGTCTCCACTCTTGGTGTTGAATAATGATGTCCAAAATAAGGACCCTACCCTGAATTAAGTCAAGAAGTCTAATAACCTGTACTTCTAAGTTCTTAAGAATCCCCACTCCGGCACACACTTCTTCTGAAAAGGACCAGAGATCTCGAGATGCTTGACTACTTTCCTGAAGGGGAATGAAGCCTGGTATCTTGCACAAAAATAACGTGCAACGGTAGAGAAGTAAGGAAAGAAAAAAATAGCCCATCTCCTTTTAGGGTTTTTGAGGCTGTTGGCATTTAAACTGCCAAATGACAAAACATCCCCCTTTTAGGCTAGCTAAGATCTCAGGACTTCTTTTTCCCCTCTCCTTTTTCCTGGAGATTTCATTTTACATCTCTTTTTCCTAATGATCTTAGTATCTCCAGAAAGCTGATCAGTGTCTGTCAACATATCTACCCGAGAAGAGACAACAGAGGAAACATCAGACTCCTCCTCAGTTTCAGTAGCCTGTTTATGTTTGTGTAACACAGCTAATCTGTTCTTTGCTACCAAGTCAGAGGACTGAGGGTCAGAGGAAGGAGGAACTCCGTTAAAGAGGGAACTTCTCGTCTGTCTCCGGGTACCCACCGGCACCCAGTCAGCATCCTCGGGGGGAGGCATAACCTCTTTGGGATCACAAACATTGGATGGAGTATTGGGTATGTCAGGCTGTAACACAGGTACAGCAGAAGTTGAGGGCTCAGAGAGGTGTACCATACCATCCTCAGCTGACACAGCATCTGACAAGGGTGGAGCTTCACCTGAGGTCTGCTGAGACAGAACAGGGATTACCTGTTGTAAAGTGGAATGGGAAGGGAGAGGGGAATGCTCAGGAACAAAAGGACAAAATTGAGGCCTAGCCTGAACAGTCTGTTGGGCCTTGGAAACCGTCTCATCCTGACTTTCTGTAGGTATTTCAAGATTATTATGGGAGGCCCAAGGACACTCTTTGTAGGAATGGGAGGCTTCATCACACAGATTACAATATTTTGGATGGGAACAATTAATACTCACATGTTCTGAACCTAGACAAAAGGAACATTTGAGCCTATCACAGGCATTACTGAGATGTGTGTGGGCCCCACACCTAAAACATGATTTAGGTTGTCCTGGATAAAAAACAAACCCCTATCTCTACCCAAGTAAAAACAACTGGGTAAATGCTGGATTACACCATTCACTACTGGTAACTTCACCTGTAATTTCCATCTACCCCTCCAAAAGAGCTCGGAATCAATAACCGGATCAGGTAAACCTAACACAGTACATTTAGAGGATGACCAGCGTAAATATTATCAATTGCCACTTCCTCATTTTTGAATAAAACAGTAATGGTTTTTATAGTGGGTTTTGTAAGGGGCACAGCAAAAAAAGGTGACCATAAAGTGGTATGCCTGACTGCCTGATATCTATGCCAGAATGTGTCTAAACCCACCGATGTTTTAAAACTAATGTCAAAATAGTTATCCCCTGAGGTATGAATCAGGGCATAAATTTCAGAGGGGGCAAACTGCAGACTGGCTTTAATTAAGGTTTTCCCAACATACAAGCGATCAGGAAAAACTTCCAGACCACCCCTATATTGAAGCCGTACAGCATTACGCCTTTTGGCTTGTTCAGGGAGAGTCCAGCAAATGATTTAGACTTCTGTGGACCAGTAGATTGTTCAGTAGCTCGAGGGATATGAGACTCAGTAGGTGGAGGTCTATTAGTCCATGACCACCAGAAGAAGTTGTAGGAACTTCATTGTCCACTGAACTAATAGCTGAACCATCCCCTGTCCCCACTTTAATGACAGGGGGCTTATTCAGCTGCAACAATTCTGATGAAATGGCTGGTAAAGGAGAGGCAAGAGGCCTCTCCATTAAAGGAACCCCCACAGTAGCAGGAGACTGTTCAAGCTGAAGTAACCCCTCCAGTTCCAGTGTTCGAGTCCCACCTACATGCCATTCTAGGTTTTGTGTGAGATGCAAGCCAGAGGGCAACTCAAGAGGGTCTGAGACATCCAACAAGTCCCCCTGTGGTGCAGGGCTAGGCCTTACAGGATAGGCCTACAAATCATCCAGGGGAGACTTTTCCAACCCCCGCTCCTCTCAGCTCTTCTGCAATGGTCAACCCTGAAGCAGAAACATTAGTGTCAAAAGTAGTCCCAGGTGAAACAGAAAAATCAGTCAAACCATGCCCCTACAAGTCCTGCTGCCGAGACTCGTGTGACATGGATTCAAGTATCAAAGAACCAGGGTTAGAACACACAGTACCTTGTGGAAGGGAAGCAGACAAGTATGTAGAAGAGAAGTGCAAAAACAGCTGAGCCTGGAGGCAAGGATCCTTCACTCGGTCTGTACTCCGCAGGTGGACATCTTCAGTGAGTTGAGCTTGTAGCAAAACCTCTGTTGCACAACCAGGGGAGCGTGAACGAGACTCTAGGCACTTGCTTTTTAGTGAAAAACGGCTGCCAGCCTCCACAGCCCCAAAAACGCCATCTCAGAAAGATTTTGTGAGCTATCACCAGCTGACACTACCGGCTTACTCTTTGCTCGCAGCTGGGCCATGTCAGATAATGTCACTCCCTCACTGACAGGACTCCTAGCTTTCTAGCTGCCGGAGCTAGTGAAGAAACCATGGCGCATCCAGGAGTTTGCACTAGAATTTCCTCCAGAAAGCCAGGCACAATAGCAGAAATACTTTCTGAACTGCCAGTAACATGAATAACCGCCATAGTCATCTTGCTTGAGCGTAGAACAGATTCAGAACCTGTGTCCAATAATCCCTGTTCCAGGCTGGTCTCTTGCTGAGAAGGGATAAGGAGGGGGACTAACTCCCCTACCTCCAGCGCTTCCGCAACCTCCAGCACCAGAATCTAAGTGGCCATCACGAAGAAACGGCCAAGCCCCCTACCAACAGAGTAGGGGAATTTCCCAGATGTCCTGGCCAGATTTCTCCCATTCATAAAAAAAATACCAACAATGGCTTAATCTGGTTCAATTTCAGTTGCTTACCATCTGTATCCCCTTCCCCCAATCGCCCTGGAAAAGGGACTTCAAGGCCCAGTGGGCTTACTGTGTCAACAGAATTCAATAAATAATACATAAATAATCAATATATTGGCAACATACCAGTAACATATATTTGCCATCCTTATTACAACATATTTGGAATGTAATCAACATATTTTCCAATACATGTAATATGCTAAAGCAGCCATAATGAATGTGTTTTCAGTATATTGCAATATATTTGCAAATTTTAAAATATATTTTATTTTCATCAGGGAAATGCAGCTCTTATCAGATTGGCACAATTGGTGATTTATAATAAACAATACATTTAGTCTATATATTGGACAGATATAAATGTGCTATATAGAATATATTTTAAAATATACATGAAATAGAGTAGATAACACAGACATATGGAGGCAGTATAGTGCGGTGGTTTAAG
The DNA here is from genome assembly GCA_016271365.2 of Neoceratodus forsteri. Lineage (NCBI taxonomy): Eukaryota > Metazoa > Chordata > Ceratodontiformes > Ceratodontidae > Neoceratodus > Neoceratodus forsteri. The sequence continues at coordinate 307,362,572 of CM028134.1, read as the reverse complement.
GCTCTGAGCTGCAAACCTGGTGACATCTAGCAGACCAGACCTGGGTTTGAATCCCACAGCTTCTACTTGCATACTGTGTGACCCTGAGCAAGTCACTTAACTTCCCTGTGCTCCCAGGTTGCACCTGTAAAAAAGCTTTCAGTTTAGTGTGTCTCACCTGGTTAAATAACTAAACAAAAAAAATATATGCAGACTGTAATGAATTATAGAAATTAAATACATTGACTCTATATATTGGTCATACATTACTATTATATGTGGAACATAGTAAAACTATATATGCAATACATTTAGTCGATATGTGGGACATGCATAAATAGTACATGTATAACATACTGAACAATATATACATTAATTTGTTGATTATATATGTATATATATATATGCATGCATATATAAATAGCACATACTACAACATACAAGTAGCATAATGTGCATACAATTTAAATATATGGAAGGCTTTTGTGTAAATGCATTCACCAATATATTTCCTATGCATTTTCAATCAGGATCAATATATGTACAATATATTGTGACTTTGACTATCAATGTATGTGGCATATATTGCAAAATATATAAAAAGAGTATAACAATATATTGACAATTATTTATGAATATACATGTGCAATATATGTTGAATACATACATATTACATATATATTTTTTCATAAATGTATTGAAAATGCATTGGGAAATGTTTTCTTTGATATACCTTAAACACTGCACAATGTATTACACACACATTTATAAATGCATTTGATGTATATGTGTAACCATATAAAGTAATATGGGAATATTTTTATGAATATATTTCTGGGATATATTTAGTACATTTTGGAATGCAATAACAATGCATTGCAAATATATAGTGGCACGTACAAATAAGTAACATGAACATATTTAATTATATTATAAATCAATTACACATGTATGTTACATCTAAGTAAATGAGGGAGGACACAGACACATTACTGTTAGAAGATATACAAAACATGACAGCTAAAGGGGAGGTTCTGATAATGGGAGACTTCAACATGCCAGATACAGATTGGTCAATACCAGCAGGAACATCTGCCAGAACTAGACTCATAGTGGATTCCCTGCAGGGGGAGGGCCTCAAACAACTGGTACAGCAACCCACAAGAGACAGGGCTATCCTAGATCTAGTACTGACTAGCAAAGAAGGGATCACAGATCTCCAGGTAGAAGGTCACCTGGGGGGCAGTGACCATCACATGGTATGGTTCAATTTGGCTACTACATCTAAATCATCCCATTCCAAGGCAAAAATATGGGACTTCAGAGGAGCTGACTTTGATAAGATGGCCAACAGAGTCAAGCTAGCCCTGTCAAAAAGAAACACAGGTGAGGAGGTACAGGCAAAGTGGGCAAGCATTATGATACAATACTTGAAGCAACATCCCATTGTGTTAGACAGAAAAGGAAGGCAAAGAAGAAGGAAACCACTTTGTTCTCAAATACAGTAGCAGAAAAGGTCAGAGCCAAAATGCTGGCCTTCAGGAAATATAAGGGAACACAGAGGGATGAAGATAGGGAGGCATACCAAACTGCCCTAAGTGAAGTAGGAAGGCAGTAAGGCAGGCAAAGTCCCAAACTGAGGAAACACTAGCACGAACAGTAAAAGAAGGTGACAAGACTTTCTATAGATACATTAGTGAAAGGAGAAAGTCCAGAGGGGTATTGCTAAGCTTAATGGAGAAAAGGGAGCATGTGAGAGGAGGACCCTGTAAAGGCATCTATCCTAAATAGATACTTTTGCTCAGTATTTACTGAAGAGAAGGTAGGGCAGGGCCCACAGCTCAGCATCATGGACACAGGGGAGGGAGGTGACACTACTCCTTCACAAAGAAAGGGTCCTACAAGAGCTTGCTAAGCTCAGGGTGGATAAGGCAATGGGACCTGATGGCATACATCCCAGGGTACTTAAGGAGCTAAAGGAGGAACTAGCAGCGCCATTAGCAGAATTGTTTAGTGAGTCTCTGAGCACAGGAGAGGTCCCAGAAGACTGGAGAAGGGCTCATGTGATCCCGCCCACAAGAGTGGTAGCAGGGAGAGGCGGGAACTACAGACCAGTCAGTCTTACCTCAGTAGTGGGCAAGATTATGGAGGCACCTTAAGGAAAGGATAGTGCAACACCTGGAACCATAGGGGCACAGGATCCAAGACAGCATGGGTTTACAAAGGAAGGTCCTGTCAAACTAATCTCATAGATTTCTTTGACTGGGTAACCAGAGTGGTGGACCAAGGGGGCAGTTGATGTCAGCTACCTTGACTTCAGCAAAGCTTTGACACTGTTCACATAGAAGATTGATAAATAAGCTAGGTAGGCTCGGGTGGGTCAGAAGTTGGTCAACTGGGTGGCAAACTGGTTGACTGGCAGAAAACAGAGAGTGGTGGTAAATGGTATACAGTCAGAAGAGATGCAAGTCACAAGTGGGGTACCTCAGGGATCAGTCCTGGGGCCAGTCCTATTCAACATCTTCATTAGTGACCCCGCAGATGGACTAGAGGGAAAGGGCTTGTCTGTTTGCAGATGACACCAAGATCTGCAACAGAGTAGATGATCCAGATGGGGTGGGCAGAATGAGAAGAGATCTGGATAAACTAGCAAAATGGTCAGAAGAGTGGCAACTGGGATTTAATGCAAAGAAGTGCAAAATCATGCACATAGGGAAGAGAAACCTGAAGCCACTTATAGGCTGGGAGGGAGTTGCTAGCAGTCACAAAGGAAGAAAGAGACTTGGGCATCATCATCACTGATGACCTAAAATCATCCAAGCAGACCTCTAAAGCAGTAGATAAGGCTAGGGGGTGTTAGGGTGTATTAGTAGGGTATCACGAGTCGAGAGGGAGGTAATAATCCTCTGTACAAGACATTGGTTAGGCCCCATCTGGAGTACTGCGTGCAGTATTGGAGGCCACACCTTCACAAGGACATTAACCAAATTGAGGCAGTCCAGAGAAGGGCAACCAAAATGGTGCAGGGACTGCATCAGAAGACATATGAGGACAGATTAATAGAGCTCAATATGTATACCCTTGAGCAAAGGAGGGAGAGAGGTGATATGATCGAGACATTCAAACACCTTAAGGGCATAAACAAGGTGAAAGAGTCTAATGTTTAAATATAAGAAAAATAGCAGGACAAGAGGACACAGCATGAGATTAGAAGGAGGCCGATTAAGGGGGAATGTGAGGAAATTCTTTTTCACAGAAAGGGTGGTAGATGCATGGAATGGCTTACCACAAGAAGTGGTGGCTATGAATACAGTGCAGAGCTTCAAACAGGCATGGGATAGGCATAAGGGAGCAATACAAATGACTATGAATAGATAGGTCACTGACAGAGCAAAGGCCGATGGCACATTTATAAGGTAGAAAAAGAAATGGGCAGACTGGATGGGCCTTGCGGTCCTTATCTGCCGTCAACTTCTATGTTTCTATGTTTCTATGTAAATTACATTTCCAATGTTTCAGTGGTATATTTATACATATCTTATCAATATATATCAATTACACACATTATCAATACTTAATACAGTATATTTGAAAAAAAAAGCCAATATATTTTCCAATATATGGGATATGCTAAAATGGCCATACTAGATATATTTTCTGCATATACCAATATATTCCAAATTTCAGCAATATTTTTCAGTATATTGGATTTACATTATATTGCAATATATTTTACAATACGAAGATATAAATATACTGAAATATATGAAAATGTAATTCTAATATTATATTTCAAAACATATTTCATTTTTGTAAGGGATTAAGCAGCAATTTTCTAGTGAAATTGGTTATTTCAGCATTTTCTATATCTAGTCTATAGTGTCTGGTAAAGATGTGTATAGAGAATCATGTTGCTGCTACACAGATGTCCTGTATTTTTATTTATTTATTTATTAAAGGATTATAAATACCTTTGAACCAAGGGTTCTTTTACAATGGTTCCACATCAGCAATGGGTGCAAGCAAAACAGTGGTAAGATACAATACAAGTCAGGAGGTTAACTTAGTAGCAAAAGACAGTACATGTGTGTAGACTAGCACAGTAGCCAACAATCAGTGGCAAATAACAATGCACAATTAACAATATGGGTGTATATATAGCAAGACACAGATACAATGAAAACCACCCTGGGGTGACATAAGTGGAGCAAGGGGTGGGGGATAAGAAGGGGAGGGGTGGGGAAAAGGGGGTAGTCAGTCAAGGATTTGACATTGTCATAAGTGCAAGAACAGAAAGATAAGTGCTAGGTAGTCTGGGGTGGAGCAACAAGAGATAGGGTGATAGAGAGGGGAAGACAGGAGGACAGCAATGGGAGAGGGGTGGAATGGTAGGTGGGCGGTGAGAGGGAGTAGAATGGTAGGTGGGGGGTGGGAGAGAGACGGGGAGTAGCAAGGGATGGAGGGGCAGAAAGAAGTGGGGAGGGTAGCAAGGGAGGAGAAAAGAGGAGGGAGAGGTGAAACAAAGCCGCAAGCCTAGGCAGAGCAGTCACAACTGTTGAGGTCAGTGAGCTGCCGGCGGAGTTTACATTTGAATGGGCCAAGCTTGTTTTCAGCTGCAGTTTCAGGGGGAAGGTTGTTTAGCAGCAGGGGGGCCCTGGTGTGGAAAGCATGTTGAGCCTGATTGGTACAGCACAATGGAACGATAAATGTTGGTTTGAGGAAACTGCATGTAAAATGTGCAGTGACTGCAGGCAACATTAAGGCATGAGTTGCAGGGGGTGTGAGGTTAAAAGATATTTTGTTAGCCAGTAGTCAGGTCTGGTAGGCAAGTCTACTATTTAGATTGAGCCAGTTGGATTGCTTGTAGAGATCATAGGTATGCGTATGCATCCCTGTGCCAGTGAGAAGTCTACAGCATTTGTTAAGGGCTGTCTTGACCTGTTTTAGGGTGGTATCAATGGCAGCTCTGTAGAAGACAAGCCAGTAATCAATGACGGGTAGGACTGAGGCAGTTATGGCGGTGCGCATACCTTCTTTGGTAAAACAGTGATGGTGGTGGTAGAGGACCCCAATTCTTGAGTTGACTGATTTTGAGATGTGTTGAACATGCGAGCTGAAAGTCATTGTGCAATCAAGGGTAATACCAAGGTATTTAAACTCCTGCACTTGCTCAAGTGGCTGTTCAAGTTCATGATGTATGGTGAAGTTTATGGATCTGTATTTGCTGTGAGAGCTATGGAACAGCATGGACTTTGTTTTTTTGTAATTCATCAACAGCTTATGTTGTAGAAGCCAGGTTTCAACTAGGCTGAAGTTCATCTGTAACACCTTGGAGAATGAGATGGGGTCAGTATGGGAGGAAAAGAGGACTGCATCATAGACACAGAGTATTAAGTTATTATTGTAAGCTGCAGGAAGAGTATGAATGCCTTGTTTCATTCTGCCCAGCAAGTTGCCATTGCCCTGGTAGAATGTGCCTTGATTCCTTTAGGTGGTGGCAGTCCCTGGTTCTTGTATGTCTCCATGATGCCTCCATGATGGTCTGCTTAATCCAGTTGGCTAGGGTGGATGTAGCAGCTGCTTGATCCTTCCTTGGGCTGCTGTACATGAAAATAGGCTGTCAGACAGTCTGAATTCTTTTGTTCTATTCAGGTAGGTGCTAATCACTCTTCTCATGTCCCAATGTTTTGCTTCCTCCCTTTGCTTCTGGCCTGATTGTACTGACCATGCAGGTAGCTCGATTGACTGTGATGTGTGGAAAGGAGTGGCTACTTTTGGAATGAAAGAGCAATTGGTTCTTAACATCACTCCATCATTGTGGATAATCAGGAAGGGGTGTCTGCATGAAAGGGCTCTGATTTCCCCTATGCATCTAGCTGAGCAGATGGCCAGGAGAAAAATTGTCTTTAATGTTGAAAAGTTGTGGTCAAAATATTGAAAATGACTGCAGTTGCAACATAGACTCATAACTTTGTTGTTTTCTCATATTTATACCCCAAATGTTAAACATAGCCTTCTTATGAGGCCACCTCATGAACAAGGGTGAATAAAATGTTCAAATCCTGCCCAAAAGGTGATTCACACCACAAATGCAAAAACATGTTTAGGCCAGGATTTGAAAAATGACAGCTGTTGCATTCTTGAGGTAATGTGAAGAAATGGCTATGTTGAAAATTTGGGGTCAAAATATTGAAAATTACCAAGGTTACAAGCCTGCATTCATTAATTATAATGTAGGCTCATAACTTTTTTAAAAATATATTTTCACCCCAAATTTTCAACATAGCCTCCTTATGACCCCACCTCATGAACAAGAGCAGAGAAAATTTTCAACTCATGCCTGAAGGATGATTTTGCGCAGTGATCACAAAATTACTTTCCGGAAAGGGAAAACACATTTTGATCAGGATTTGAAAAATGACAGCCATCACATCAGGGTATTTATGCTCAGTCTTTACTAAGGAAGATAAGGGAAATAGGCCTGAAGGGAGTACAAGGGATGAGAATGGTGCAAAAATGGACACAAGTCCCTTTACACAAGAAGGAGTCCTGAAGGAACTGGAAGGAATAAGAGTTGATAATGCAATGGGACCAGATGGGGTGCACCCCAGGGTCATAAAAGAACTAAGAGAGGTGGTGGCTGAGCCTCTGGCAATTCTGTTTAGCCAATCACTGAAAACATGGGAGGTACCCAAAGACTGGAGGACAGCAGATGTAGTTCCCTTATACAAAAGCAGGAACAAGGAGGAAGTGGGGAACTACAGACCAGTCAGCCTCACCTCAGTAGGGGGGGAAGATCATGGAAGCATTACTGAAGGAAAGATTGGTGGAACAGCTGGTTGCCAACAGACTACAGGACCCAAAGCAGCATGGTTTCACAAGGGGAAGGACTTGTCAGACCAACCTCATTGAATTTTTTGACTGAGTGACAAGGGAGGTGGATCAGGGGAGGGCAGTGGATGTGACTTATCTGGACTTCAGCAAGGCCTTTGACACTGTGCCACACAGAAGGCTATTAAACAAACTAGGGAATATGGGATTTGGCAGGACAGTAGTGCAGTGTGTAGTTAACTTGCTGGGTGGCAGGACACAGAGGGTGGTGGTAAATGGCTGTCACTCCATAGAGGGAAGAGTGACCAGTGGGGTACCACAGGGAGAAGTGCTGGGACCAGTTCCATTCAATGTCTTCATCAGTGACATTGTGCAGGACCTAGAAGGCAGAATGTCCCTGTTCTCTGATGACACAAAGCTATGTAACAGAGTGGACACACCAGAGGGTGTAGATAGAATGAGGAGTGACCTGCATAAACTTGAAGAATGGTCAGGGGTTTGGCAGTTGAAATTCAATGCAAAGAAGTGCAAGATAATGCATGTGGGGCGCAAAACCCCTGGAACAACATATCAGTTGGGAGGTGAGGATATAGCATGCACCAAGCAGGAAAGGGATCTTAGGGTTATCATCTCTGATGACCTTAAGGTAGGGAAACAGTGCGACAAGGCAGCAGGTAAAGCAAATAGGATGCTGGGATGCATAGGCATGGGGCATCACCAGCAGGAAAAGGGACATCATAATTCCTCTGTACAAGACACTAGTGAGGCCCCACCTGGAGTACAGTGTACAATTCTGGAGACCTTACCTACATAAGGACATAGACAGGGCAGAGAAGGTTCAGAGGAAGGCAACAAAGATGGTACATGGATTGCATCACAAGTCCTATGAGGACAGGTTAAAGGACTTGAATATGTACTCCCTGGAGGGGAGGAGGGAGAAAGGGGATATGATAGAGACATACAAGTATCTTACAGGGAGGAATAGAGTGCAGGAATACACTATTTTTCAGCAAAAAAGATGTTCCAGGACTAGAAGGCATTGGATGAAGTTGGAGGGAGGGTGTTTCAGAGGAAAGGTGAAGAAGAATTTCTTCACAGAATGGGTGGTGGACAAGTGGAACACTCTGCCAGAGAAAGTAATGGGGGCTGAAACAATCATGGGATTTAAGAATGCATGGGCTAGACATAAGGGAATTCTGGAGTTCAGGGGTAAGAGGCAACAGACTTCTTGGAAAACATTAAGTGAACTTACAAGCTCAAATGGGCAGACTGGGTGCACCATAGGCCCTTGTCTGCTGGCAGTGCCTGAGTATCTATGTCTCTATGAGGGGCTGTGAATAAATGGCAATGTTGAAAATTTGGGGTCAAAATATTGAAAATTACCAAAATTAAGAGCCTGAATTCATAAATTTCCACGTAGGCTCATGATTTTGTTGTTTTCTAGTATTTTTGCTAGAAATTTTTAAGATAGCTTTCCTATGACCCCAATCACCCCACCTCATTAACAAGGGCAGAGAAAATTTTCAACTCCTGCCTAAAAGGTGATCTTGCGCAGCAACCGTGAAATCACCTTTTGGGATGCGAAAATACATTTTGATCAGTAATTTAAAAATGACAACTATCACATTCACAAGGTACTATGAAGAAATGTCTATGTTGACAATTTGGGTTCAAAATATTGAAAATTACCAAAGTTATGAGCCAGTGTCTGTAAAGTTCAATGTAGGATAACAAATTTGTTGTTTTTTAATATTTGTACCCAAAATTTTCAACACAGCCCTCTTTTGACCTCATCTGATCAACAGTGGGGGATGAGAAACTATTTGCCCAGGACAGACTGCACCTTAATGGGGTGGGAATGGCAGTTCTGAAAATGAAATTAGGAAAATTCATAGAGAAAACATAACATTTAAACTAAATTGGAGGGGGGAAGGAGTTAGGAAAAAAGTCACATCAAAAGACAGGAGAGATGGGGGGGCTTTCAGCCTCCCCCCAGGAAAGGGATGAAATGTTAGGCACCAACATGCCTAAGGAAAGGGAGGAAGGAGGGGGAATTTGGTGGAAGGGATTAGCAGCTAATGCCAGGAGCTTGGGGAACAAGATGGTGGACTTGGAGGCCATTATGGGGGACAAATGACTGGAGATAGTAGTGATAAGCGAGACTTGGTGGACTGATCATCACACCTGGGAGACAGCCATCCCGAGCTACAGGCTGCTTAGAAGAGACAGGGTGGGAAGGAAGAGGTGGGGGAGTTGCTCTTTACATCAAGGACAACATAAGGGTAACTGAGGGGCAGGAGGAAGATGGGGAGACAGAGCTCCTGTGGGTAACACTAGACAAAAGGACAGGGGAATTATTGTGACTGGGGGTGGTATACAGACCTCCTATGCAGGGGGAGGAAGGGGATAGATAGCTGATACAGGCAGTCATGCGGATGGCCCTCAAAGAGGAATTACTCCTGGTTGGGGACTTAAACCTCCCAGATGTGGACTGGGGCATCCCGGATGCAGTATCAGCTAGGAGCAAAGTAATACTAGAGGTGCTACAGGGTATATTCTTACAGCAGCTGGTCAGGGAGCCAACAAGGGGCAGCAACCTGCTGGACATGGTACTCACAAATGGGGAGAGTGTGGAGGAGGTGGAGGTGGGAGTTGTACTGGGCACCAGTAATCACAGGACAATAAGGTTCAGGGTAAGGGCAGGGAGGGAGGCAAACTGAACCAGCACAACAGTTATGGACTTCAGGAGCATGCACTTCCACAGGATGAGAAGGATAGTGAGGGATGAGATGATGGGAACAAAGAATATAAGTGAAGTGGAGGAGTTATGGGAAACTATTAAAGGAGGGGTGCTGAAAGCCACGCAAATGTGCATAAAGAAGGAAAGGAAGAGCAGAAAGAGGAGGAAACAACTTTGGTTTGCAAAGGAGGTGGTGGGAGCAGTCAAGGAAAGGAGGAGGGCTTTCAGAAAATATAAGAGGACACAAAGGGAGGAGGACAGGGAGGCTTATAGGTAATAGAAGAGACTAGCAGGCTAGAAGATAAGGAGGGCAACAGTGGACACTGAGGACAGAATAGCTAAGCAGGTGAAAAGAGGGAACACAACTTTTTTTTAGATATGTGGGGGAAAGGAGGAAGGCAAGGCAGGGGATTATAAGGCTGAGAGAGGAGGGAGGGATACAACAGAAAGGGGACCGTTAAAAAGCAGGAGCTGAATAAGTACTTTTGCTTGGTATTTATGGAGGAGGAGGAGGAGGAGGGCAGGGGGCCCGAGCTTAGGGGAAGGGGAGGGAGGACAAAAGGGTGGATCCGAGCCCGTTCAATGAAAACAGAGTTAGGGAGCAACTAGGCAGGTTGAAGGTGGATAAGACAATGGGGCCAGATGGGTTGGACACGAGGGTGATCCAGGAGCTGGGGAAGGAGTTGGCCACCTCACTGATGAGGTGATTCAACTTGTCTCTGGAGTCAGGAAGGGTACCAGAGGACTGAAAGAGGGTGCACATGGTGCCACTGCACAAGGGGGGGGGTAGTAGGAAGGTGACAGAGAACTATCATCCAGTCAGCTTCACCTTAGTGGTGGGGAAGGTCATGGAGGCACTCATAAAGGAGAGGGTGGTAGACTACCTGGAGGATAGTGGCTTGCAGGATGACAGGCAGCATGGCTTCACAAAAGGGAAGTCATGCCAGATGAACTTGATTGAGTTCTTTGATTAGGTGATGCAGGTGGTCAGCCAGGAAGAGGCAGTGGATGTTGCCTATCTGAACTTCAGTAAGGCCTTTGACACCATCTCCCACAGAAGGTAGGTGAGCAAGCTAGAAAGTGTAGGAGTTGGTGGGAAAATAACCAGTGGGTGGAGAACTGGTTGACGTGCAGAAGCCAGAGAGCGGTGGTAAACGGGGTGTACTCCAGGATGGGGGGTGATGAGTGGGGTGCCCCGGGGTCAGTGCTGGGACCCTCCTTTTTAATATTTACATCAGTGATATAGCAGAGGGGTTGAGGGGAAGGGTGTGCCTGTTTTCACGTGATACAAAAATCTGTAATAGGGTGGACACTGCAGGAGGGTGGAGGACATGAGGCAGGACCCAAAAATTCTCGAGGGATGGTCAGAGACTTGGCAACTGAAATTCAGTTCCAAAAAGTATGCTGTGATGCACTTGGAGTGCAGGAACCTGAGAGCAAGATACATCCTTGGTGGGGAGGACATCAAAGAAATGAAGCAGGAGAGGGATCTGGGGATTATAGTATCATGTAACCTTAAGGTGGGAAACCAATGTAGCAGGGCAGTGGGGAAGACCAATGGAATGTTGACATGCATTGGCAGAGGCATCACTAGCAGAAGGGGGAGGTACTGATGCCCCTTTACAAAGCCATGGTAAGGCCTCTCCTGGAGTATGGAGTCCAGTTCAGGAGGCCACACATATGACAAGACATAGACGAGATCGAGAGAGTTCAGAGTTGGGTAATCAAGATGGTGTAGGTTATGCAAGGAAAGACACAAGCAGAGATGTAAGGAATTGGATCTACACATTGGAGACTAGAAGGGAGAGAAGGGACATGACTGACATTTTTAAATATGTCAAGGGGATCAACAAAGTAAAGGAAGAGTGTTTACTTAAAAGGAAGGAGGGTGCTGTAACTAGAGGGCATAGCCTAAGACTACAGGGAGGAAGATACAGAAGCAATTTGTGGGACGATTCTTCATGGAGAGGGTGGCAGAGGCTTGGAACAGACTTCCAGAGGAGGTGGTGGGGCTGTAATGGTGCAGAGATTCAAGAGGGCATGGGACAGTCATATGGGGCTAAATAGCCGGGGGTCAGAGGGGGGGATAAGTAATGGGGGTAAGGAGCAGACTAGATGGGCTGGTGGGGTCCTTTTCTGCCACCAAGTTTCTACGATTCTATGACCTCATGAGTAATGGTGGAGACAATTTTCAACTCCTGTACAAAAGGTGATTTCGTGCGGCGATCACTAAATCACCTTTCAGGAAGGATTTGCCTAATTTCACTGCTATTGTTCATGAGGTGGGTTCCCAAAAAAGGCATGGTAATAATTTGGGGCAAAAGTATTCATAAATGATCAAGTTATGCTACCTTATGCTATACTAAGTTATGTTATCCTTCATAAGGCTATGTTTTCCAAGATGGCCGCCGGGCTGGGTGTGCCGTTGGCTGCTCTGCAGTACTTACTTTTTAGTTTTTAGTATTTTTCTTGTTTTCATTTTAATCTGCAGTTTTGTTTGGATTGTTGGACTGGTGGACTGTCTATTGATCTGCCTGCCACTTCCTTGTCTGTTGGTTGCATGTTCTGCTGGGTCTCATGAATCTGTTGGAGGATCGTCTGAGTGAGCAGAGTTTGGGATCATCGTCGGTGCGTTGCTCAGACACCCTCAAAGTGTATACTGTGGTTATCTCAACTGGTCCCACTGCTGGCACTCTTGGCGATCGAGTCTGCCTTCTCACATTTTGGGATTTGGCTGACTGTATTTCGATCGCTTTTGCGTGTTTTTTTGGGTGTATGATGAAAGTTGGGGAGGAGGAGTTGCAGAAAACACTTCAGTTTAAGAGAAGAGTCTGGACACCGGACCCCTAATTCCAGATGCCTGTAGTGGAAATTTATGGCTGGATTTAAAAGGCAGTTCTGCTTGGTGTTGTGGATAACAGCTTGATTTGGAGCTGAGTGGTGTTGACCCCAATCTGTATGGTGGGCTGAGCGTGGATCTGTGGTAAAGCGGGGGCCTGTGTCCTTGTCTGCTGGGGAGTCGGTGGCTGGAGCAGGCGGCCCCTAGGGATTCCCGTGGGACCTACTGACTGGTGGGTTTGGATGGGGACCCATGGCAGTTGCTACAGTCCTAGGTCGGCCGCCTGCATAGATCTTTTGGGGCCCATGCCTGACTTCAGAGTGATCAACTCCTAAAGATTTCTTCCTGTACTCTTCTGCCGGTAGTGAAAGTGCCGTATATTTTCTTTCAAATTTCAGACAGTGACATTACTGATGACTGGGAAATACTTGGATTTATTTCTGGGAGAAACTATCAATCTCTTAAATTCCGTGGACAACTGGTTTGTTGTGTGTGTTTTTTGCTTCGATGGATTTGGATTTTCCTTTTCTATGAACAAAATTGACTCTTCTCCTGATGGATTGAGGAATCCTTATTTACTTTTTTTTTTCATTTTGTCTTATGTTGATTTGGACAGTGAGGTAGTAAGAGAACCTTGTGTCCATTTATTTTATTGTTTCCTCCATTTCCTGGTCGTGAGAGGACTGGGGGGGATGTGTTAATTTGTTACAAGTTAAGTTTGAAATGTTTTACTCAGTTTTGATTTTGGAAAACCTCTGTTTTCGCAGTGAGAGTGCTAAACTCATTTTTTTCCTCTGGTTGTGGGGGTGGTGAGAGAACCCTGATATTTTATTTACATTTATATTTATATTTATTTTATTTTATGAGTCCTCTCACTGGGTTTAGTCTCAATTTTCTTTGGGGCAGGGCTGGTTCTTTTTAATTTATTTTATTAAGTTCTGGAAATTATTTGTTTGATTAATATTGAGGGGGGTTAGTTATTTTATTTTCTTATTTTTCTGAATTTAATTCTTTTGGTTGGTTCTTTGTTTGGTTTAAATTGTTCAGCAGTGGCATGTGTCGGCCTTTTGTCCCCACGGCAGTGCGCTATTCATCCTCCTCTCTTCGTGCCTTCCACCCTTTTTATTCTCTCCCTCTCCATTATGATATATATCAGCGCTGCAGAGTGCTGGGAATTGCTCATAGGAGAGGGAAGAGGGTGGGGGGTTATGAACAGGGGAGGATAAACAAGGGGACCCACTAGATTGGGGTAGTCAGATCCAGCAGTCACCCTGGGGAGAAATGGAATCCAGATCATGGTTCACCATGTCTGGTGCCCATACCCAAGGGCACTACGGAATCTAGTAGGCAGATGGGCTTGACAGCCTCCGAGGTTCGTCCAACTCGGGTGGTGTTATGCAATGCTAGGCCTATTGGAAACAAGACGGGCATTATTGCTGATCTTGTTGGTTCAGTGGACCTGGCTTGCATCACCGAGACCTGGCTGGATGAAAATCCAGACCCCACATTGGAGGCCATGACTCCGGCCGGGTACTCTGTGATACATCGCCCAAGATTGGACCACAGGGTTGGGGGGGTTGCAGTCTGTTTCAAGACTGAACTGGGCCTCACGAGTGTGGTAGTGTGGGAGACTGAGTCCTTTGAGTGCACAGTGGTAGCGGGTGTAGGTGTTTGAATCGTATTCATCTACTGTCCACCCGGTGATGGGAAAAGCTTCTCACAGGAAGTGACTGACTTCATCATCGACATGTTGTTTGAGTCACCCAGATTGATGGTTCTGGGGGACTTTAACATCTGGGTCGACGATGAACTCTCTCAATTTGGTAATCACTTCCTTCAATTAATTACTTCTTTGGGCCTTACACAGGTGGTTTCCAGCACTACCCATAAGTCTGGACACTCCTTGGACTTAATCTTTCTCCTAGGGATTGATATGTCTGACTTGGGGGTGGAACCAGTCGCTTGGTCAGACCACTACACTGAGAGGTTTAGTTTTTGCATTCCCCTGACAAGGCCTACCCCTGTGGAGATGGTTAGGTACCACTCTTTACGGGATATTACTCCTCTAGGCCTTGCGGCGGTCCTTGACCTCTCGTCCCCTGTGTTGGCAAGCAGTAGTCCAGAGAGTCTGGTGGCGGCCTATAATATGGCTGTTACAGTGGCTCTGGATTCTATTGCTCCTGTTTGTGTATGACCCTTATCCCTTCGCCCCAAGTCCCCTTGGTTTGATGGGACATTGAGATAGACGTGGAGACAGGGGCGAAGGTTAGAACATTGCTGGTGTAGATCTGCCCTTGATGCCGACCACCTTAGATTGATAGACCATTATTCTGTCTATCAATCTACAATCACCCACAAGAAGGCAGAGTTCCTGTCCAGGGAGATTGCAGTTGCTAGGAACCGACCGGCTCAGCTTTTTTGAATGGTAGACAGACTGTGCAACCCAGCCTGTCTGCAGGTTCGGAAAGCCTTTTCGCAATTAGAGTGTGAGGAGCTTGCTCGTTTCTTTGCAAATAAGGTCACCGACATCGGGGCGGATCTGCATCTGGCAAACTCTAAGGAGGATGCTGTTGAACAACGTGAGTTTACAGTACCTCAGTTTTCTTGGAGTTCCTTCAGTTGACCTGACATCGTGGATGTCATGAGGATCATCCATGGTATATGTCCTACAAGCTGCAGTTTGGATCCTGGACCGACCTCCCTATTGTTGGGTTGCAGTGATAACATTGGTCCAATCCTTGTGCGAATAGTCTGGTGCTCCTTGCAGACCGGTGAGATTCCTAGCTCCCTGAAAGAGGCGGTGGTGACACCTCTCCTGAAGAAAGCTACCTTGGACCAGGACTGTTTCACAAACTACAGACCTATCTCAAACCTGGAAAGGTGATTGAGAAGGTAGTAGTGGCCCAATTGGAGGACCATTTAACCATCCATGACATCTATGAATCCTTCCAATCTGGTTTTCGTAAAAGACATAGTACCGTGACTGCGCTGGTTCGGGTACTTAATGATCTTCTGAGGGCGAGATATCAGAAAGGATGCTCTATTCTAGTTCTTCTTGATCTCTCATCAACCTTTGACACCGTGGATCACTTGGTGTTGATAGCATGCCTGAGGCAGATCTGTGGAATATCGGGAATCGTCTTCTGATGGTTCACCTCATTCCTCACTGGGAGATCACAAAGAGTTGTGTCTGTTTTTTTCCTCAGGCCCAACTCCTTTGTTGCGTGAGGTGCCTCAGGGTTCAGTGCTTTCTCCCATGTTATTCGTGGTGTATATGCTGCCCCTCGGAGACATTATAAGATGGTATGAGCTGAGGTTTCACTGTTATGCAGATGATACCCAGCTATATCTGTCTTTTGCCCCTGACCAGTACGGAGCTCTCTCGGTGTTTAACAACTGTCTGAAAGAAATCCAGGATTGGATGGCCTCTAGTTGGCTGAAGTTGAACTCAGAAAAGACAGAGGTTTTGATTGTGGACCCTGGTCATCAGATAGAGTGGTCGTCTGTTGGCACGCCCTCAGGAATTTTCCTTGGCATCGTTTCACTCCCGACCTCTGAACAGGTGCGTAACCTGGGGGTTATCTTGAATGACAAGCTGACACTGCAATCACAAGTGTCAGCAGTCATCAAGACTTCCTTTTTCCATCTCAGGAATATCGCCAGAGTTAGGCATCTTGTTCCATCTGACTCATTACCAACGTTGGTCCACGCCTTTGTGTCCTCACGTTTGGACTACTGCAACTCCCTGTACTTTGGGCTTTCTAGGGTTGAAATCCACTGCCTACAGCTAGTGCAGAACACAGCAGCCTGGGTTTTGACTGGTACAAGTAGGTCCTATCATATTACCCTGGTGCTGCTCGAACTGCACTGGCTACCGATATGGTGGCGGATCGCCTTTAAAGTCAGTTTACTGACTTTCAAAGCCCTACATCATCAGGGTCCAGCCTATCTGAAAGAACTTTTGGCTTCTTACTGCCCTGGCCTATCGCTTCGCTCTGCTGATGAAGGGTTGCTAGAGATTCCAAGAGTGAGTCTTAAATCATCAGGCTGTAGAGCTTTTTCTTATGCCGCACTCACTCTTTGGAATTCTCTACCACGCTGGTTACGGGAGTGTACCTCCGTGGAGGAATTTAAGAGGGACTTAAAAACCCATTTTTATCAAATAGCCTATTTGGAAAACTGATTTTATTTGAAATTGCTGATTATATTGTGATTTTATTGTGTTTTATATTGAATAGTATTATCTATGTTGTTCTATTTTGTATAGCACCTTGATAATCAGAAAGGCACCTTATAAATAAATTTATTATTATTATTATTACTAAGTTCTGAACCCCATTGAAATGCATTGAACTGCATACCTCATTTTGAAAGTTTGCAGTCTGGCATTGAAGAGTGAAGATGTGGCATTGAAACCCTGGTGAGTAAGTAAGGGCTTGGGGAGATGTGGGGTGGTGGATGCTGAATGAGATGGTTGGGTGTAGAGACAGTAATGGCAGCAACAGGCATCGATGGATGGTTTTCTTTTGTACAGGATAAAAAAAAAATGAAGGATAGTTTTCTTTATTTCAGGTGGTGACACTGGGGATTGGGCACTCCTGGTGTTGGTGTTATGTTTGGGGGTTGGTGGCTGCTGAGTGGAATGGTCGGTGGGGGGACAGTAATGGCAGCAACAGACATCAGTGAATGGTTTTCTTTTTTAAACTTGATGTTTTTTTCCTCCTCCTCTCCCCCCAGCTCTAGTCTCCTTGGGAGAACCTAGGAGTCATCCCTCTGTGGTCTGCCTCACCTGGTCGACCCTCCCTCACCCACGTAGCCATGGTTTTACACCCCAGGTGGTTTGGGTGGGTCCTGACACCCGTACCTCTATTCTTGTTGGTTGGAAAGGTGCTAGGAGGGTGGCCAGAAATCGAGGGTAAGCTCCGGTGATCTGTCTCTGCCAGACCTCAAATGACTTTTTCCACTGTTCTAGGGGGTGGCTAGCACCCTGATGTCAAGGCATTACCACTGACATCTGCCACTCCTGACCCCCTTGTCTATGCTCCATTGCTTGCTATGCCCCTGGCTTCTGCTAGAGGCCAGCCAAGCGCTGATCAGGAACCCCCCTCACTCCTGGGAGAGGAGAGCTGCCCTGTAGATGCTCGATACTCTCCCTCCTTTGCTGACCCCCAACAACCCAGGCTTGTTCCTGAACCCAGGTCACTGGCATAGTGCGAGGTGTGGCATCCAGCACCTCAAACCTCAGCACCACCGGACTGGCCAGGTTTTCTTTTTTACAGTGTTAAAAACAAAAACAACTAAGAATGTTTTTCTTTATTTCAGGTAGTGACACTGGGGGATTGGGCACCCCCAATGTCAGTGTTATGTTTGTGGGGTAGTGGGTGCTGAGTGGGAGGGTAGAGTGGGGGGACAGTAAGGGTGGGACAGCAACAGACATTGATGAACATTTTTTTTTTTTGCCAGGTGTATTAAAAAAAGTTTCTGATTTGTGGATCGCACTCTAAGTGAATGAATAGCTCTCAGTGTCACACATTTCTGAAACATGTTAGTGAAGGCAGTATGATGGTGATAAATAATAGAGTACTGAACTGAGAAACAGGGTATCATCCGTTTGTATCCCACCTCAGCTGGTGTCTCATGATGTGACCTTAAGAAAGCCACTTAACCTCCTTATGGTTAATTTCTCCCAGCTGTTGAAGTTTGTTGAAGTAAGACTACACTGAAAATGAACCTTTGCACGTCACTTACTTTTGTTATCTTATGTAAATATATTGTCTGCTATAAAATAGATAAGAGATATGCTACAACTGGATTGACTATGAGAGTTCCAAGCTGGGGAGTGGCAGTTACAGTGGTGGCTGCAACAGACATTGATGGACGTTTTTCTCTTTTGCAGGGTGTATTGAAAAAAACTATGAGGGGCAGTTTTCCTTATTTCAGGTGGTGACACTGTGGGATTAGGCACCCCAGTATCTGTACTACGTTTGTTGGGGGGTGGATGGTGTGGTGGGTGCTGAGTGAGAGGGTTAGGTGGGGAGACAGTAAGGGTGGGGCAGCAACAGATATTGATGGATGATTTCCTTTTTTACACAGTGTAATTCAACCTCAGCAGGCTGATTATGATAGATCAGCTGTGCTTGCTGGACTGCAAAGATCAAAGGAAAGAGTTGCTCTATGATTGAGTTGGCTCTCTCCTTATAAATACATGAAGTTTCCGCCCAGCAAGCCAGAACTGTATCATGATCAGCCTGGCTGATGATTGGTTTTGGTATGACACTGCCAAGCCCCATGCAGACCACTTTGCATTGGACTGACAGTGTTACACACCTCAAAATCCACTCTCCTAACAAAATGTTCATTGTGACAAAGTAAAATAAACAACTATAAGAGACTTCTGGTAGGGCTGGCCCAGTGGTGTGGAGGGCTAAGGCACTGGTGCCTCACCTCCTGACACATCGGTGACTCAGGTTCAGGAATGGAGTCAGGTCAATCAGGGGCTTGCAGGAGAGGGAGAGAGAGAGAGGGAGAGGGAGAGGGAGGATTAAACATCCCATCGGACTGATCTCCCTTGGAGAGGGGAGATTGAGTGACCTGTTGCTTGCCTGCTGTGTGGAGGTGTCCAGGTGGTAGTGCAACTTCAAGCACATACAGAGCCAACTAACACAGGAATTTGAGGACATCTCCATGGAAGTGGAGCTTGCCTGTTACGCCATTTTACATGGACAACTGCAGGTGGAAATGGGAAGAAATACAGAGGAAAAAACCCTCTGGCTGAAGGGTGATGATGGGACTGCCAGCCCCACACTGATGACAGTGAACACCCTGTCATGAAGATGAAAGGTAAGTCCTGGAATGGGCAGATGTAGCACTGAGCGGGGGGGTGGGGGCTGTATGGAAGAGGGCTTGCCAGAGGCGTAGGAGTATAAAGTACTAATGGAAAAAAACAAGAGACTTCCGGTGACATCACCGTCCATGATGGATGCCTTATCAGCTAGCTCTGTCTCAGCCTACAGCCACACCATTACAGCCTAAAAATCTAATTTCTTTGCATCAAAAGTTGGTACAGCTCTATGGGGAAAAGAAGCCATCCCAATAAGGAGACACATCTCTCAGATGCAGACGGATGGGAGTCGGTAGCATCAAAAAGCAAGGTCTCCACTACCTCTCACAGGATGCAGCTGTGCCCATATACACCGTTAATCACGAATGCTAAAAAAAAAAAAGAAATTAGATCTAATCTTGAAGGAACTGTGACCCTTCCATACAGAAACTAAATCAGATTTGAGCATATCCACCAGGACATTTCCAGCTGCAAAAAACAACTGCAGAACATCAGGCCAAAAAAATCAAAGCATCTTTTTTGAGGGAACATGGATCTACGCTGACCATAACTACTCCCTTGCAGTGACGAACCAGTGTCAGAAACTCAGCTCTATCCTAGCTGCCCTCCAAGACAGGAATTTGAAATGTCAAATGCTGTTCCTGGGCAAACTCTATATTTTCTTAGTGGTGGGCAAGGTGCTTTATGACAACCCCCATGAAGCTGCTGCTGAACTTCTCAAGAAAGGCTTTACCATATCATAGCCACAGTGATGTAGAAGTAAACCCGCCACAGATTTGGCCTCAGCAATATTGCTCAGCCAACTCCAGGACCAAAAATCTCACTCATGCATGACAATGAAAGACATTCAGGTACCATTGCAATCCTTTGCCAGGACATAACTTTAATTTTTCTCCTGCCTGTATTACCTGCTTGGTTGACTCCTTGGAGATGATGATGGTGGGGTGAGTTTCTGATCTGGCGCTTGAAGGGTTGGGGGGCTTCTCTGCATGTCTCAGCCCCAGTTTCCAAATTTAGTTAAATTTTTTTTAAGAAACTTACAGGAGCATTAATGCTGTTCCGAGAGCCACAGGATGGAGCGGGGAACACTCCAGACTCTAACTGGCACTACCTTTTACTACCTAACAATTTGTATCTTTAGTAGCCGCATGATGAGGGTGCCCCTCAGCAAGGTCGCAGCTCTCAGCTGGTTGGCCCTTGGAGTTGCCCTCAGCCATTTTGATTCTATTCAGGCTGATGCTTCAGCCACTGTAAGCTTACTTGACACAGTGCTGCTTGCGTTTACATTGTTTCTACTGTCAGGTGGTCCAAGAGTTTTGACTAGCAGACTGAGAGGCTCAAACCCTTCTGCCTATGGCTCTCACTAATAACTTTCCTTCAGCTCCCATGAGGGCTTGATTCTGTATAATATTTTTATCTCTTTTATTCTGCAATTTACCTCTCAGGACATACAACCTCCTGGCTTAGAATTTTCATCCTTAATTGCCATATTACATTCACTGTTGCTAACTACCTTACTTTATTGACTTTGGGACTGCAGTGTTATTAAGTTCCTTCTGGACTTCAGAGCCATGACTCCCTGATTGGAACTTTCAACTATATACTTAACAAACTCATGTTTTTTTCTCTCCCTAACTCAAGTCTATGCCTATATGTCTAAGTTTTGAAGTGTAGAGATACTATGGTTTACTCATTATATCGATTGTGCTTTCACAACTGGATGAGATGATCCTTGTGTGACTTGAATTACTTTGTGAATATGATTTATGTTGTGGCTTTCTGCCTCTCTATCTGTGGGATATACCACCCTATTTGGGTGCGACATGAGGAACCCTAGAGGAGAGTCCCCTCCATAGGTGCCGCAGCGATGATTCTGTCGGCTAAAGGTAGCTTAGGAAGAAGCCCATGGGTAAGAGAGAGAGATGTACCACTGGAGGAGGAGGGGTGGATGGTGGGGCAAAAAGAAATGAATCCTGGGAAGGCATGGGCGCACTACCCAATAAAGCCTGGTGCGGGAGTGACATAGTTGCTCCACCTAATCGAACCTCAGGATTAAAGCCTTCCCATTCAATTGTGCTTATGCAACTGGATGAGATGATGCTTGTGTGACTTGACTGACTTTGTGAATATGATTTATGTTGTGGCTTTTCACCTCTCTATCTGTGGGATATACCACCCTATTAGGGTACGACACGAGGAACCCTATAGGAGGGTGTCCACCCCCATAGATGCTGCGGCGATGATTCCGTCAGCTAAAGGTTGCCAATTGGGTGTCAAGCATCGAAGAGGTGAGGATGATGAATGAAAAACTGACAAGATGATTAAGGCAGACTTCCTAAAGAAAGAGGGGAAAGCCAGTGCCACCATCCACCTCCATCCGACAGCTAACTAATTAACCTAGGACAGCACATTAACCTAAGAAAGCACTAACTCTAGCTAATATTATGACCATTGGCATGGAGGAGAAGAAAAACTCATTTTTTAAGGAGGAAACCTCTGGGGATCCAAGGCCTAGGTCACCTTCCCTCCAGGCTGACGACATTTGATTTAAGGGTGTATGTTGCTAAAGAGAAGGATTCATTAAAGAGAAGGATGGATAGGGAGGATGATGACTGGATAGGGGAAAACCCCAAAAGGAAAGCACAGATCGATGAAGGAACATGAGGCAGCAGGGACCTGAGAGGAGTATGCTCGAGTAGGCGACGGGAAGGGGTAGATCCATGCAGACGGCAGAGGAGCAAGGGGTAGTCCAGATGAGCTCACAAGAAGACTGAGGATGATGATCACTGTAGGAGTGCAGCAGGCCAATACGAGAAGACTGAGGAAGAGGAAACAGGAAGGAACTCGAAGATGAACTGGAATGATGGTGGAGAGCAGCCAACCAGACCTTGGCAGAAGGCGATGAACAGGAAGGCATGGCCATGAGTGGAGATAGAGTTGAATTGAGGTAGCAGGGACCCGAGAAGGGTATACCTGAGTGGTCAACTTAAGAGAAGACCCATGTAGGGGCCAGAAAAGATGAACCATGAGGTAAGAATGCATGAATGATGACCAGAGTCAGGAACTTGCGGAATGCGGCAGGAGGGCCTCGGTTCAATGAGGTGGCATATAATTCAAGGTGCTCGAATGATCGATATGAGGAAGTCAACTCTGAGGCCAATAAGACCATGATAGAGGGAAGCCGTGAAGGCCGGAACAGAGAGTGTGAGGTATGAAACGGACCATGTGCAATGATGAAGTGAAGCCATGGAGGATGGTATTAGCAGGGAAGCAACAGACAATGAACAAAGAGGAGCGACGCTGTGAGTGGAGTGAATCCTGATGGCTGAGCAGGCACAGTATGGATAAGGGAAAATTAAATGAAGTCATGAACCTGACTACACACGGCAGGAGGGCCATGGCTTGATGGGGTGGCATAGGAGTCATGATAGGTAAGCCCAAAAGAAATATAGAATGCAGGCCATGCTGGGAGCAAATCCCCGATGGCTGGTACAGGAGGATAACTGCAGTAGGGAGAGTCAGATGAGGTGACATATGAGGTAGGAGAGGCAAGAGCAAAACTATACAGAAAGCACACCATGGACACAGAGCCTCCATGGAGTGGCCCAACAGATGGCAAGCCAGGTGAACAGGGTACAAAGAACATGGCATTGAGTTGATGCTTTCAGGATTCGTATGAGAGCACAGAGTCAAAGACATTACCCAGGACAGACATTAGAACTGCTCCCAACAAAGAGAAGCTATGAAACACAGCAGAAAACTCAGACGGAAGTAGAAATCAAGGAACAAGAGCACAATACAAAAGTCAGCAGTATGCAGCGATACAAAATAGGACAATGATATCACAGGAACCCACTTATATGCAGCAAAACAGCACCATCACCCGTATGCCAGCAACCAGCAGCTGTGGTGCTCACTAGAAGATAGAGGAAGATACAAACTGATGATGATGAACCAAGCCTGCAATGGTCTATGGTGGCAAAACAGGATGTGACACTGAAATGAAGGAATGGACGGTGCACCAAAGGGATGGGAGAGGGAGGCAAGCTGTCCTGCACCTGAAGCAGGAAGGGAAGGAGAGGCACCCAAAATGCAGAGAGAGGATATGGCAAGGCAGCACAGCAGAGAAGAGATGCCGAGACAGGGAGGGGCTTGGGCTTGCCAAATAGCGGAGTACCGGGGGGGATATACACAGACACCCGCATGAGAGGCACAGGAGGAGAAGCGGCCGAAGGACCAGGGAGGCTGATGGACCCCCAGGTCAGCAGGAAATGTGTGATGAGAAGGTGAGGAGAGGGCATCAGGAAGGAGTACGAGAAACAGTGCAACAGCAGCACAAGAAAGAAGCAAGGTGGTGGGGCGCTAGTGGCCAGAGGTGCCATGGAAGGCAAGAACAGCACAGGAGGGGACTGGGCAGCACACAGGAGCGGGGAGCAGAGACTGCAGAATGGGAAAGCACAGAAATTCAGAAATGTGTCACAGAGTGCAAGAGGGGAGAAATAAATGGACAGCTGGAGGCAGCAGCTGGGAGAAGAAAAAACATAAAGTCCACAGAGAGGGAGGGTCGGAGAGTGGTGCCTCTGGCTGCAAAAAGAAATGAATCCTGGGAAGGCCCGGGGAGCTACCTAATAAAGCCTGGTGGGGGAGTGACATAGCTGGTCCACCCGATCGAACCTCAGGCTTAAAACCTTCCCAATAAAAAATCTGTTCCATGGTTCTTTTGATTATAGAGGATAATGCTATAACCTACTGCACCTCTCCCCGTAGGCTTCCATTCAGCTTAACCAGCATATTTTCAGCTCCACTTAGTTAGCTTGACATTTATTTTCAACTTTTTCATCTCTTTCCCCCATGGAACCATGTACACCATGCATTTTAGGGGGTATAGGCCTATGTCAGCAATGAAGCTGCTTACTTGGCTTACTTTCTTCATTGTCGTCTTTCAGGGTCTAAGTGGCATCTTATCCCTCTATAGATCTACTGTGATCACCCCCTGTTAACAATGGGTGGGTGTTTCCCACCCCCGGGAGACCTGGTTCCCCTTTGGGCTCCACCCTATTTCCTGCCCGGATGCCCTCGGCTCTCCAACTTCTTCGAGTCTGGGATCTATAAGGAGCCACAACAAAGGCTCCTGTATCTTGGAAGCCACTTTCTGTACTTAATTACCCTGACATATGTTATGCCTGTTGCAAACACTCATGCTGAGGCTAGATTTTTCCTGTCACAGTTCTTTGGTAGTCTGTTGAGATTGTATGTTATAACTGCATCCTTTTATCAAATATGACTGGACACTAGGTTTATATTACTTTGGTATACACTGTAGTTTGCTACAGGATGGAGTCTTTCTTGGAGCAAGAAGAAGTAAGTGGACCACACGTTGGCCCTTTTTGGTCCTTGCTGGCTAACCTGAAGCAGAATCTTCTTTAATTTTTGCTTAGTATTTTATCAGATCTACAATTTGAGATATGGGTGATGTTCAGCCTACTAAGATTTATTCTTTAAACATTCATGGGTTGAACAATCCAATTCAATGGAAAAAAGTGCTGACAAATATTAAGAAATCACCCCAACTTTAATTTTTCTTCAGGAGACCAACCTGTCCCCTATTGAGCTTGCTAATTTACAGAAATTCCTTTAGAAAGGGCAAGAGGCAGGGTACTGCAATCCTGATACCCAAGACCAGTCCATTTAATCTTATAGGATCTTACACAGACCCTCAAGGCAGATTAGCACTAGTAACAGGGACTTATCTCACCCGTCTTTTTACACTGGTCAGTTTGTACAGTATTTTCCCCCAGGAACTGATACGGTGACAGTGAATGCTTTGTTAGGAAAAATCCTTTCTCTGCAACAATGGATCCTCATTATAGGAGGAGACCACGACATGATCTATGACCATTTGTATACTTCCCACCCTCACCCCCTAAGCTTTCCATCCCTGGTAAGTGCTGTAAGTCCCTGCTGTATACTTAAGCTTGGACTGATATTTGGTGCCTATTAACCCCCCCACACACACACACATATGCTTCTATACCCATTATTTAGCACCATATTGTCTATATAATAGAACAGATTTATTTCACATTTCTAAAGAGCACCAGCACATGGTGGTCAAATGCAAGATATTACCAATGAAACTCTCTAACCATTCCCCTCTAGTTTTGATGCTGACGTGGGGCAGACCACAGATGCATACCATTTGGAGATTTAACAATTCATTGCTTAATCTGGAAGAATGTCAAACCCTGATACAGGATCAAACTAAACAAGTTATAGAGGAGAACCAGCCTCCCAAAGTTTTACCTAGTGTATTGTGGGATACCCTTAAAGTTGTTCTCTGTGGAGAAGTGATTACATTTGCCCTAAGGCTTAAAAACAACCCTCTGAGTGGTTAGACAAACTGCAAACCTCCCCTAAAAGGCTGTAAGCTAAACATATGCAGGGGGATGTACCTGTGGCAGCCCAGTTAGCAGCTACCCTGAAGAAGTTCAGGAACGTTTAAATCTCAAAATGGAGGTCATCCTCCATTACCTCCGTCAGCGATACAATGAAGAGGGTACTAAAGCTCTAAGTTATTAACCTTCCATTTTCATTGGCAAATGACTACCATGGTGGTCACCCGAATTTGAGATTTTAAGACACAAGCTGTGCATGTAGCCCAAGATCGTATACTAGAGGCTTTTTTTCCATTATTACAAACATTTATATACCCCTGAACACCTCTCAGACCCTACTCTGATCAACAATGTTCTATCATCCCTGAAACTCCCTAGTCTGTGACAAGAGCGGATTGATCTCATCAATGCCCCTATTTCCCAAACCAAACTCGGAGCCATTATCCCAAACCTTCACAGTTCTGAAAGTGCAGGCCCTCATGGTTACACCTCTGAATTTTATAAACAATTTTAAAGTAAAGTTACTTCTGTACTTAGAAACATAGAAACTGACATTTGCTGGCAGAAAAAGAGCCCTTGGCCCATCCAGTCTGCCCATTTCCCTCTTCTCTTACCCCATCTATGCCATGCCTTTGTTACTTTTATTGAGCCCCATGTAGTTGTCCCATGCCCTCTTGAATTTGTTCACTGAATCTACCCCCACCACCCATTCTGGCAGCCTATTCCAAGGACCCACCACCTTCTCAGTGAAGAACTGTTCCCTCACATTTCCTCTAAATCTGCCCCCCCAAACGTGAATGCATGCCCCATAGTTGTTTTGTTTTCACTCAGCCTTAATATGCTTCCTTCCCTCACCTTATTTATTCCCTTCAGTTATTTGAAGGTCTCAGCCATATTCCCCCCTCCCTCCTTGTCTCCTGCACATACAAGTTTAGCTCCTCCAGTCGTTCTTCATATGACCTACTGTGAAGCCCTTGAACCATCTTGGTTGCCGTTCTCTGGATCCTCTCTACCCTATCTCTGTCACCTTGTAAGTGCGGCCTCCAGAACTGCACCCCATATTCCATATGTGGTCTGACCATAGTTTTCTATAGTGGCATTATCACTTCCCTCTTCCTACTTGTAATGCCCCTACTTAGCTGCAGTCTTCTCTTATGTAACTGACAGTCACTTCTCCCTTGGAATCTAGCTACAATTTCTGCAATTCCAAAGTCAAATAAAGATGATACATTATGCTCCTCCTACTGACACATTTTGGTCCTAAATATTGATGATAACATTTTATTTCTCTATTAGCCACCCAGTTAGATAACATTTTACCTGCCATCATAGAGCCAGATCAAATGGGATTTGTTAAAGCCCAGCAGACTCAAGACAGTATTAAGCATGCCCTCCATGTTCTCCACCATGACACCTGGGCTAAGACTCCTTTTCTCTTATTAGCCTTGGTACAGGGAAGACTTTTGACTGGGTGGCATGGCCATTTTTATTTAAGATACTACAACTTATGAAGTTCCCATCTGAATTCATCTCAATTTTGAAAACCTTATATGATGCTCTGCAAGCATATTAATGACAATTTGTGGCCAAATCTCTCCCCCCTTCCATCTTTATAGAGGAATGAGACAGGGATGCCCCTTGTCCCCTCTCCTCTTTTCCATTTACCTGGAACCACTGGCTCGGGCCTTACACCAGTCTCCCAAAATCTGCAGTATCGATCTAGGAGGTAGACAGCTGAAATCTGCATTATTCGCAGATGATTTAGTAATCTACCTCATACAATCAGATCAGTCACAGTCCCCCTATGACATCTTCTTCAGACCTTTGTAACGTGTGTGGGGTATAAAATACACACAACTAAAATGGAGGTGCTTTGGTTTACCTGTCAACCTGACCTTCAAGTTATGACTGTTTTCCCTTTTAAATGGAATATGAGCTCCTTTAAATATCTATGCTTTCATCTTATCAAGATTTAGCACAACTATACACTGTTAACTATGCCCCTCTTACTCAAATTTTCCAATTGGACTTTGCCAGATAGAACACAATAAATATCCCTTTAATCCATCAAATTGACTGTTTCTGTATGAACATTCTACCGCGGGTCCTGTATTTTGCTCAGACCCTACCCCTACCTTTACAACCTTCACAAACCCAGATTTGGAATAAAATGATTTCCCACATTATACTGGCAGGATCTCACCCTAGGATGAAGTTTTTCACTTTCCAGTTTTCAAAATCCAAAGGAGGATTAGCCCTTCCACATGTGGTGTGTTATCACACTGCTGCCCAACTTTGCACAGTCCTCTATTGGCTCTCACTAAATTATCATGCCCTTTGGAAAGAGTTAGAAATGACAGAGGAAGAACCATATCCACTCACTAGTGGGGTGTTGCAACCTCGCACTACCACTTAAATCTCTTCTTTGGAGACTCCTTTTACTGTACCTCTCTCTTGCAACTTGGTACACTATGATGGCATACCCCTCTCTCTTGCACTTTTACTATCTGTTGATACCATTAGTGCAGAACCCCCAGTTCCCACTGGCCCACTGGATTACTTTTCCACTGTATGGAATGTGTGGGCGTTTTTCTTTCCACCCATGTCATAAAATGATCTGAAATAGTGGAATTTCAAACCCTTGTCACTAAATACCACCAGAGACCACCAGAGACCTATTATTTATTCTAAGAACATGTCCGCACCTTCATTCTAAAACAGCGAGCTGTCTACCCACCTGGTAATACCCCACCACTGTTTATTTCTTTAGTGCTTAATACTATAGCAGGCACCTCCTTGGAGTCATTGATTTCACACTTGTATGGTGCCTTAATGGAGCTGTCTGGTCTGTCTACAGATTAACGTCACCTTAGGTGCCAAATTGATATTGGTTTTGAAATAGATAGCAGTTCATGGGATAAATATCTTTCATACATTCATAGACCTACTTCCTCCTAAATATGGAAGGAGTACTCCTGGAAGTGTTTTTCCAGATTTTTTATACCCCAGTACAGCAGGGAAAATTTTCTCCTTCAATGACATCCTCCTGTTAGAGAAAATGTGGGGAAACTGAAATGTCCCATGCTGATATATTTTGTCTTTGCATGAGAGTTCAGACATATTGGGATACCTGACTGTCACAATTGTAGGAAATCTTTAGCCCCTGTCTTCAAATTACTCCATCATTACTTTTCTTTTTAGATATGTCAGATGGGCATTGCCAATCACAGACACAAAAACTGCTATTTGTTTTTTACTTGTTAAAAAGGTTATTACAAAAATGTGGTTGAAGGAGGAGCCTCCTTCAGTACAACTTTTGCATAAACTAATGAACGATATTTATAGGATGGAGAAAATTACAGCAGGACTCCAACATAACATGGATAAATCTGAACTACTTTGGCGCAGATAGGTTCTATGTATATCAGCCATTAATGCAGATTTTGTTCCTTAAATATGTTATGTATTATGCCACTTTTTGTCATGTGTTTTTTTAGCCTGTCCTATGTATCCAGCCAGATATTCATTGGATATTCTGCCCTTTATCAGATAACCCTGCAGCTTGTCTGTTGTTTTTTGTGTTTTATGAAAAAAGCAATAAACATATATTATAAAAAATAAATACATAAATAAATAAACAACTATAAGAGTGAACTGAAAAAGGGCCAAAAATGTAAAGAGGAGAAAGAACAATATAGAATTCAAAACAGCAAATAGTAACAATAACGCAAAATCCTTCCATGTTTATATCAATAACAGTAGAAGTTCAGATTGACTACTAGGACCCATAGAAGAAAACAATACTGAGATTAAGGACCTAGTTGAAATGGCTAACACATTTAATGAATATTTTATAAACATCTTTCTTCCATAATCCAATGATAATAACTGTATCTTTGATGATCAGTACCTTAATACACCAACTAACAGCTTTCACGTTAATGAAATACATAAATTACTGATGGAATCCAAAACCAATAAAAAACTGCTATACCACATGCATTGCATCCACGAGTTTTGAGGAAGGTGGTTAAAGAAATTACAGGACCACTGTCTGATATCTTTAGCAAATCCTTTAGTACAGGAGTAATCCAAGCTGATTGGAAAAGAGCCACTGTTAGACCAGGTTTTAAAGGGGCACTGTAAGCTTTTATGCTGAATTTTGAACCCCCCTTTTAAGTATGTGCCAGTACTACCCAGTATCAACAGAGTGCCTATTATTGATATATGTGATGCCATTATTTTGATATAGTGGTCATTTCTTTATTATTTTGATAGCATAAGCTATGTCAGGTGATCCACTCATCACTGGATGCTGGTGTTGCAGCTTGTTCACATTTGAATAGACACTGGAGCACTGGTAAACTTGTGCATGTCAAAGTTTTACAAATTTCATGCAAAGTGAGTTTAAGTTTGATTCTCATGCTTGGTATTGTGCTGAACTTATTGATGTTACTCCCACTGAAAAATGGAGATAAGTCTTTTCAATCAGTCTTTGCAAAGTTAAGCTGTACCTCTGAGTATGCACATTAGTGTCAGTGCTGCTATAAACATAATCAATGGCCACTATATCAAAAAAAAGGATCATGTAGCAATAATAGGAATTTTGTTGCTATTGGGTAGTACTGCACATTCTTAAAAGGGGGGGTTTCAAAATTTAGCATAAAAGCCGACAATATCCCTTTAAAAAAGAAAATAGACTGGCCCATCAGCACAGAGGTTGGATTTCCACTTCCGACACCAGCAACCTGGGTTTGGGAACGGACCTGGGATGCTGGAGTGCTAGCTGAGGGGAGAAGGCTTCAGCGTTAGAAAGACTGCTCGCTTTCTCCAAGGGGAAGGGTGGGGATGAAGCCCAGCACCTGCTGACTCCTGACAGAGGCCGGGAGCACAGCAGTGTGCTGGGTTCATTGACTGGGGGGCTTGGCAGTTGTCAGCATGTACCTAGACATCTGTGGCACGCCACGCCCCCAGGGAGAAAAGGGAGGAAAAAGCTCCTGGGCCAACTGAATGAAGACTTCCAGCCCCTACCGACAAAGATGCCCCTTTTCCAGCCATACCTGCCTCAGCAGCAGCTCCCAGGGCCAATTGAAGAGTGTGCTGGCTGCCCCACCAGTGCCTTCCCCCTTGGAGGAGAGGGACCCATCTGGCGAAGAGTTACGCCGGGTTACCTTGGGGGTGTTGGCTGCAAATATGAGGTGGGGGCTGGAGGTAGGGTGTCAAGGTGGGTGCCTAGGAGGCCTGAAGGAGTGGCTGGACTAGGGGAAGGTGGGAGCATAAAAAAAAAGATAATAGAGCAGATGTGACAAACTACAGACCCATAGTCTGACATCACTTAGAGGGAAAGTAACGGAAAAACGAATAAAGCAGGAACTGAAAACAGATATAAAACAAAAAGGCTTTATAGACAATACATTGCACAGATTGGGAAACAATGGATCCCATATAATAAACATAGATATATATTATGGTAGCACGGTAGTGCTACCATAGTTAGGGTTGAGGAGCCATTTCTATGTTAAACCCCAAAACTTTGCACCTTAATAACTTTGCAACTGTTTGATGGATTTGCCTGAAATTTGGAATTTATGATCAAGAACCATAGGCCTTGGGATCTGCCAAGTTTCATACTGGTCGGATATACAGCTGCGGAGTTATTAAGTGTGATCTGTGCGCGCGTTTACGCTTTTCTGGAATTCTGTGGTCGCGCCTACAGGTCGTACGGTTTGCGTGACCAGCCAGAAATCTTCAGGGAACATGCAGCCAGGGTCCCTGATGTGCCTTTCAAAGATTTCGTGAAAAAATATTAAACGGTTCAAAAGTTATTCAAAAAACAGTTTCCCATTATAAGTCAATGGGAAAAGTTAACAAAAAGTTCAACACTTTCGCAAATGCATTTTTACTTTCGCAAATGGGCCTGTTACTTCAAATCGGCCATTTTGTTTTCAGTTGGTGATCAGAAAAATGGTTGGCATTTAAATTTGGGACCCTCTAGCAACCTAATTTTTTGTATTCACCTAGTCGGACCCTGAGGATGCTTGCCATGTCTTTATTTTGTGGTAAAACACCCCAGAAATATGTTTTTCAAATTTCTGGAAAAAGTACTTTCATAATTACTTTGGGTAACTCACGAAAGTGTCGCCAAACCACTATGACTTTCATAAATTACCATAGTAATTTTCTAGTCTGTGGGAAAATGACAGCAATTCTTTGGCACTACACTGCAAAATAACCGTTGGGGAGTTTTGGGCTGAAATTTGGAAGGGAACAGCCGACATCACAGATGTGCCTTTCAGTGTTGTATTGAAAAATATTACACGGCCGGCAAAGTTATGGCACTCCAAAGTTGGCAGTTTTTCCCATAGGATAACATTCTGACGCCCGAAGCATTACAGGAATCTTTGGCACCCTGCTGCAAATAACGGTTTGGTCTTTTTTCCTGAAATTTGGAGGAAGACAGCCAACAGTACACAGATGTGCCTTTCAGTAGTTTGGTGAAAAATATCACATGGCGGCAAAGTTACGGCACTCCAAAATTGACGGTTTTTCCCCATAGGATAACATTACGGCGCCCGACACTTAACAGAAATCATTTGGAGCCCTGCTGCAAAATAACGGTTTGGTCTTTTTTCCTGAAATTTGGAGGGAAGACAGCCAACAGCCCACAGATGTGCCTTTCAGTAGTTTGGTGAAAAAACATTACAGGGAGGCAAAGTTATGGTGCTCCAAACCTTTCTTTTTTTCCCATAGGATAACATTACGGCGTTCACCGCGCCTTTCAGGGCCCGTATCTCGGAAACGGTGCGAGATACAGACTTTTCATCGGAAAACTGCTTAGCCCCCTGATGGGGCTAAGATTCAAATTAGCCAGGACAGTTGTAAATAATATGACTTTTAAATTTTTTTTCTACGTCGTATGGTTCCTGAGATATATTTAGTATTCCAAGATCTCATTTTCTGCGCCGATACTCATCATTTTGCATACATCATTTGTACTCACTGTCTTTCTCAATGCAGGTTTTGGGGAAAACCAGCCTGTACGCTTACATTACTGTTACTGTTGCCCTTTCCGCTTGCGGATCCGTACCCGTTTCACTTACCATTGACGTCTGCGCCACCATGTGCGTTATCCTTTGCGTTTTCATTTGCGCTTGCATTTCTGTTATTTTTTGCCATTTCTGTCTACAGTACTGTTTATCTTACTGTTTCACTTTACATCACCATGCCCATTGACATTTCTGTTTGCAGGCACCATGTTACTATGTGACAACACATCACGTGGCAGACCATTCCCGTCCACGCCACCATGTGCATTACCCTTTCTGTTCTCATTCGTGCTTGTGTTACCATGTGTGCCACTGTTAGCATTTCTGTTTGCGTTGCTGTCCCTGTTAGTATGCCACAACACATCATGTGGTGGGAGCGTATTCACTATTTCTCGTTATCATTCTCAAAAAGAAGGGAAATTAGAGGTAAAAAACTCCGTTTAATGCATTAGTTAGGGTTGTTCCACAGCGACAAAAGTGAGGAAATTCGGTGTTAGGGTTGAAAACCCCTTGGACCCCCACCCACCCCCAACCGGGCATTGGGGTGCGATTGGGACTGTCAGCCCTAACTCTCACCCCAGTGACATGTATAAAGCAGCAGAAGTAGGAGAATGGGTGAGAGTTAGGACCACCATCCCAATGCGCACCCTAATGCCAGTTGGGGGTGGTGGGGGTCCAAGGGGTTAATCCTAACACCGAATTTCCTCACTTTGTCGCTGTGGAACAACCCTAACTAATGCATTAAACGGAGTTTTTTGCCTCTAATATACATAAATGTTGTCAGCAGAAAAGGGCCTTCAGCCTACCTAGTCAGTCCATTTCATACGTAATGTGCTTCTTCAAGCTTCCCTAGAGCTAGGTTGTTTCCTTCCCTTGACTACCAGGATTCACTTATGCTTATCCCATGCATTCTTAAATATTGGAATAGTTTCAGCCACCACCACCTCTTCTGGTAGGCTGTTTCAGTTGTTCACCTCTCTCTCTGTGAAGACGTACATCCTCACGTTCCCTCTGAACCTCTCTCCCTCCAGTTTCATCCCATGTCCCCTAGTCCTGGAGCATCTTTTTCTTTGAAAAATTGTGTTTTCCTGCACCTTGTTACTCCTCATGAGGTACTTACAGTATACGTCTCAATCATAATCCTCCCTCTCCCTCCTCTCTTCTAGAGAATAAATGTTTAAGTTTTTAAGCCTGTCCTCGTAGGGTTTGTGATGTAATCCTTGTACCATCTTGG
Organism: Neoceratodus forsteri; assembly: GCA_016271365.2. Classification (NCBI taxonomy): domain Eukaryota; kingdom Metazoa; phylum Chordata; order Ceratodontiformes; family Ceratodontidae; genus Neoceratodus; species Neoceratodus forsteri. The sequence continues at coordinate 307,328,667 of CM028134.1, read as the reverse complement.
TTTCCCTCCTCTGAACTGCCTCCACCCTGACTATGTCCATCCGATGCTATGTTCTCCAGAAATGGACACTATACTCGAGATGTGGCCTCACCAATGTCCAATACAGTTTCATTATGACCTCCCTTTTCCTGCTGGTGATACCCCTACCTATGCATCCCAGCATTCTATTTCCTTTTCCTGCTGCCTTGTTGCACTGCCTCCCTACCTTGAGGTCATCAGAGATAATAACCCCTAGATCTCTTTCCTACTTGAAGCATTCTATATCCTCTCCCCCTTCCCCAGTTGATATCTTGTTCTGGCGTTTTTGTGTCCCATATGCATTATTTCACATTTATTTGCATTAAATCTCAACTGCCAGTCCCTTGACCAGTCCTTAAGCTTCTTCAGATCTCTTCTCATTCTATCCACATCCTCTGGCATGTCCACCTCATTGCAAAGCTTTGTGTCATCAGTGAACAGGCAAATTCTCCCTTCAAGGCCCTCTGTAATGTCACTGATAAAGATGTTGAAGTGGACTGGACCCAGCACTGATCTCTGAGGACTCCCCCTAGTCCCCTTTCCCTTTGCAGAGTCACAGCCTTTTAACACCACCCTCTGTGTCCTGCTATCCAACCAGTTCTTCACCCACTTCACCACCATCCTACCAACTAACATGTTCCCCAGCTTGTTTAACAGCCTTCTATGCAGCACAGTGTCAAAAGACTTGCTGAAGTCCAGGTAGGCAGAATCCACTGTCCTCCCACCGATCCACCTCCCTTGTCACCCAGTCGAAGAACTCAATGATGTTAGTCTGGCATGACCTCCATCCAATAAAACCATGTTGCCTTGGGTCCTGTAGACTGTTGGCAGCCAGGTATTCCACTGCTCTTTCCTTCAGTAGTGTTTCCATGGTATTCTGCACCACTGAGGTCAGGCTGGCTGGTCTGTAGCTTCCTGCTTCTTCTCTGCTTCCACTTTTGAACTGGGGAACTACATCAACTGTCCTCTAGTCTATGGGTACCTCTCCTGTTTCCAGTAATCTGCTGAACAGATTTTCCAGAGGTTCTGCCATCACGTCTCTGAGCTGTCTCAGCACCCTGGAGTGTACCCCATCTGACCCATAGCCTTATCAATTGTTATTCTTTCCAATTCCCTTAGGACCCTTTCCCTTGGAAAGGGACTTGTATCCAATTCCATGCCCTTCCTATCCTTTATGCTCCTTTCTGGCCCATTTCCTGATCCCTCATCTGTAATGACTGAGCAGAAGTACACTATTTGTATATCTGCTTTATGGCTGTCATCCTCCAATCTACCCCCATCCTCCCCTTTCAGCCTCATTGTCCCCTCCTTTGCCTTCCGTTTTCCTCTGATATACCTGTAAAAGGTTTTGTCCCCTCTCCCTACTGATTCTGCAATGTGTTCCTCCGTTTGTGCTTTGGCTTCCTTACTGCCTTCCCCGCCTCCCTTTGTTTCTCCTGGTACCTCTCCGTCTCCTTCTGCATGTGTCTTTTTGTACTATTTGAAAGTCATTTTTTTTCACTTTCACTTTCCCAGCTACCACCTTAGAATACCATAATGGTCTCCTTTTCCTTTTTCCCTTGCTAACCTGTTTCACACAAAATTGTGTCGCCTTTGTCATCCCTGATTTGAACATCGCCCACTGTTCCTCCATCCCTCTTTTCCTCCCTCTTCCAGCTAATGCCATGATCACCTTCTATTTTATTTATTCATTTGTTTTTGGATTACAATACCTTTGAGACTGAAGCTCATTTAAAGAGGTTCCATGTTGAAAGAGAAATACAATAACATATAACATTATACAATATAATACAACAATTAGCACCAGAGTGTTACAATGACAAGAGTACAATATTCTGACAGGCACTAAAAAGGTAGACAATAAAAATACATTTTGGAATAAGTATAAAATTGGTGAACATAGAGCAGCCAACAATGGCCTTGTTGTGTGAGATTGAGGGGGAGAAAAAGGAATGGGGGAGGAGGAATGTCAGGGGATCAGGAAAAAAGGACATTAGCTGGGAGGGGGGCCAAGGGAGTGGACTGGTCTAGGAAGGAATGGACAGTGGGGGGGGAATGAGAGCAGGGGAGGGATGGGAATGGTGGATAGGATACTGGTCTATGTTTACAAGGGGTGGGATGGTGGACAGGATACAGGTCTATGTTACAAACAGTAGGGAGCTAGGCGGTTGGGCTGCAGTAGCATAGAGGGAGGGGGTAGGGTGTATGGAGAAATAGAGGGTGGCCTTAGGAAATACAGGCAACAGGGTGAAATTTCCCCATTATTGGACAATCACATCTAAATGCAGTAAGGTGTAGACAGAGTTTATATTTGAAAGGGCCCAACTTGAGTACTAACAGGATAGCAGCTGGTAGGTCATTTAGCAAGGAGGGCACCCAGTAAGCAAAACAGTGTTGCACCTGTGTAGTGTGGCAGAAAGGTACGAGAAGTGCTTGTCTTGACATGCCTCGGGTTGTATGTGGGTTTACAACAGGCATTTTTGTGAGGAGGCAGGTCTGGTATTTTACTCGTCCCATGAGGTTCAACCAATCTGTTCTATGAAAAGATATTTATTTATTTAGTTTTTGTTGACCGGGTAAGTGCACTAGACAAATCCTGCCTATTTTCAGGCATGACCTGGGAGGAGGGGGATACAGATGAATGCCAACTGATCTTGAACCAGATTAAGCTGTTGGTGGTATTTTGAGTGAATGAGGGAAATTTGGCTAGGACACTGGGGAAATTCCCCTACTCTTTTCAAGAAGTGCCATGGGATCTTTAACATCCACCTGAACTACCACCAATCCAGGCAGATGGGACCTCGGTTTAACGTCTCATCCGAAAGACAGCACCTCAGAAGTGCAGCACCCCCTCATGATGCACTACAGTGTCAGTACTGGGATATTAACCCAAGTGCCAGATGTGGGAACTGAACCCACAGCCCTCTGATCTCCTGGCCTCAGAGGCAAGTGTGCCACCTACTGAGCCACTGACGCTGACGTATACATACATCTAAACAAGCAAATACCCATGGATGTTATTTTTCTTGATTTTCACAAAGCTTTTGATATTGTGTAACATGATGTATTAATAAACAAACTAAGCGAAGCAAAAATATATGGATACATAGTTACTAGGGCACAGAACTGGCTGCAAAACAGATCACAATGTGTAAGAATAGAAAGAATGTTATCAGAAGACGGAGGGAGGCGAGGGGGGTTTCGAAGGGATCTGTGCAGGGACCAGCTGTCTTTTCCTTTTTCATCTCCAATTTGCATAAAATGTTATGGGTATTATATCTAAATTTGCAGATAATGTGAAACTGGGAGGGAAAAGGGACAATCAAGAAAGCAGAGACAGCATTAGTAAAGTCCCAAATCATGTAGAAAGATTGGCACAGAAGAACATAATGCAGTTTAACAATAAAGTGTGTTCTTATACACATGGGAAAAACAATAATAGACAGGAATACCAGCTAAGTGGAAAGAAAATTACTACAGTTGAGTCTCAAATGGACCTGGGGATTATAATCAAGCTGGACCTTAAGTTCAAAAATCACTGTAATAAAATTACAGGCATAGCAAGTAGACTGATAAAAAACATTATGCATACCTTCATGAGCTATGCATTATTCCTGTGCACAAATGATGTATGAGACCTAAATTGGAATATGGGTCACAGATTTGGAACCCTTACCAAATGGGAGAAATTAAACAACTTGAACAGGTGCACCATAGGATCACTAAAATTGTACCAAGATTAAAATACCTTACCTATCAAGAGAGATTTGAAAGTTTGGGCTTATTTTCCTTGGAAGAAAGAAGAAAGAAGAATGAGGGGAGATATGCTGGAGATTTTTAAAATATTAAGGGATGATAAATTCATAAGCAGCTTATAAATAGATACAAATAATGATTATAAATGAAGGTCTCATAATAAGCAGACTGTACTGGACAATAACACAAACAATAACAGACACGGCTTTTTTACCCAGAGGGTGGGCAGAGATTGGAATGGGTTACCTAAGGAAATTGTGGAATCTGGGAGCCACAATACTTTCAAACTTAAACTGGATAATTACATTATTGTGAAAAGATGGGAAAAGCGGACCCATTAAATTGGGGGAACAGAATATATGGGCAATATCTGGCCTTCTATCATCCTAAATTTAGTATGTAGCACTTAGTATGTAAGAAATACAAAATCACACATACCCCCATAATGCAAAGCATTATGAGCTGTATATGCAAATCACCACAACATGTTATGCTGGTTCAACTTGAAGTAGAAATGCATGGTGCTGAAAGGCTTCTCACACAGCCTGCAAAGGATGCCAACAGAAGACACAGACATGTGTTTTGTCCTACCAGGACTCATCAGTGTGCCTCATCTGTATGATACCCCAGTGGAATGAACCAGCTACCCTAAGTTGGTGTATCAGGTTTGGGTTGTGGTGAGCCCAATAAAAACAAAAAATAAGCTAAAAAACAAAGAACATTAGTGTGATTACTAAGAACTAAGGTTCTTTGTTTTTTAACTTAGTATATAGACAGCATAGAATAACCTGCCTAGGTCTTGAATCTTGTGGAAGTTGGGACCAGAGCCATGTGTGCTCAATTCACTTCAACCCTTGTGACAGTCTATTTTCAACACTTTTGGAATCCATTTGGAAATAAAGTTGGTCATGTCATGTCCTTCAATGTCCTCTGAGAAACCACTTATCCTGATGTTGTTTCTGCACTGATGGTTCTCCTGTGAATCAAGGTAGTTTCAGAGTGTTTCCAGCTCTTTCTCTATCTTGGCCATGTGGCTCACAGCCACATCACCTTATCATTGAGGGCCATAATCCTGCCCTCTGCTGCTGCAATTCTCCCAGTGTGTTCTTTACGTTTCTCAGCTAGGGAGTCCAGATTGGTAACTACTGCTTCCAGTTTTGGTGCCAGAATGGCCAGGACCTGCACCAAGACCATCCACCTCAGCACCTTCATTACCTCCTCCTCCTCCTCCAATACCTCCTCAGTGGCATCAACATCTCTCCCCAGCCTAGCCCAGCCATCTTGGCATCCATTTATTAGGTAGGCCTAGCCGTCTTGAACTCACCACCATGAGAATACTGTCCATTATTCCAGGGAACAAAGCTTTGAATCTGGTAGGAGCCACTTTGCAGTTGGGTGGATGTTGATTATGGGGTCGATTCTTAAAGCAATTAGAATGATGTAAGGTGCCTGTGTTAAAGATTAAAGATGCAAGTGGCACCTTACATCAAAAAATGCACCCCAAGCTATTCCCAAAAGCAGCCTGTGACAACACAGGCTGCTTTCGGCAAAAGGGGCTTTGGGCTGCTGCATGGCACTAGGGGGTATGCGGCAGATGCAAGCTGCCACATCCCCAAAAACGGCATTCTAAAACCACCTGCAGAAGACAACCATCTACAGTAAATACATTTAGACTAGCCAGGTGCTGGTCTAAGTATACCTAGGTGTCCTCTGGGGGTTGTGCCAATGTGTCACCAGGGTCCCGATCCCCCGTAGTACATGCCACCCCATCCACCCTCCCAACAGCCCCATTTCCCGATCCCCATGAAGTAATAGTTAACAATAAAGTGTAGTGGTCCCCCCAGCCCTGATCACCCATAATGTTAATATACAGTTTCCTGCTGGGCTAGCGGACCCCCCAAATCCCTGATTCCCCTGGTATGATGTATGAACTATTCATTGGTGGTTGAGTGGATCCCCTGAGCCAGATCCCCATTACATACATAGTCAACATACCTGGTGGTCTAGTGGACCCCCACCCAGCAGTGCCCTACTACCCCACTCCCCCATCCCATAACCTAGCTGGCTACTGGTACAGTCCACTGCTCACCACCATGGCCAGTCACCAACTGAGCTATGAATAAGTGTGTACTGTGCATAACACATGCTCAGTCAGTCACCTAAGTGCATACTATATTCAGTACACACTCATTCATAGCTCAGTCAGTGGCTGGCTGTAGTGGTGAGTGGTGGGCTGTGTCAGATGCTGAATGGGTTGCAGGTTGGGGGGAAAAGTGGGGTGGTAGGGTACTGCCAGGTGGAGGTCCACTAGATAACCAGGAGGTATGTTGAATATGTATGTAATGGGGGATCAGGCTCAGGGGATCCACTGGACCACCAATGAATAGTTCATACATCATAATGGGGGGATCAGGGCTTGGAGGGGGTCTGCTAGCCCACCAGGGAACTGTATATTAATAGTATGGATGACTGGGGCTGGGGGGGCCACTAGACCACCAGGTATAGTATATATTCATGTACTGGGGGATTGGGGTCCGGTGGTCCACTAGACTACCAGGGTTACATTAGGTTTTACTGCATGAGATCAGGGCTGAAGGGGTGCTAGATTTCTTCATCTGTACACTGCCACAGGTTTGCTGCAACCTGTCCTGGTTAACCCTCTGTTTGGCTCATTGTTAGGGTTGCCACAAGTCACCATGGGACTTTGCCACAGGGAACCTGCCTGATAGAGATTGGGAGCAGGGTACTCGGCACATTGGTAATTGGCACAAGCTGCCTTTGGCATGGCTTGTGCCTGACTTTTGAGAATTGACCCCAATGTCCTTATTTGCTGCAAAGGAACAGAAGCTTATAGAACTGCATATAGCCTCAATGGCCATGCATACACAGTACACTCAACATTTCTTAAGAATTATTATTATATTTAAAATTCTGACCCCAGATTTTCAAGATAGTCATTTTATGACTCTCCATTATAATCATGACATGTGGCATTTATTGCATAGTGGCTGAAATGCTGCTTCACACCACAAGTGCTAAAACATGTTTCATCCAGGATTTTAAAAATGACACCTGTCACGTTTATGAGGTGGGGGGAACAGTTATGCTGAAAGATTGGAGTCAAAATATTGAAAATTAACTAAGTTTTGCATGAACATTGATGTATTTCAACCTTGACTCATAACTAGAGATGTTGGGAAGTTAAACTTTGCCTGTGTATTCCATGAGAAGCATTGAGAATTCGCACTATGCAGAATTCGCAGAGTTCTGGCTGAACCCTCGAAATTCGCTTCACGCTTTTTTTTTTAAGTTTTCAGTGAAATTCAGCATCCCTAACCATGAAGCATGAAATTCACAGGCAAAGCATGGAATTTCATGATCTGTGGCAAAATTTGCACAATCTGCGGCCACAAATTTTGTGAAATCACTCCGTGAATTTCACAAAGTCCACAAATTAAATCTCAGAGTGAATTTCATGGACTTCGCACATCTCTACTCATAACATGATCATTTTACCATATTTTTAAACCAAATTTTTAAAATACTCTTCTAATGATCCCACCTCATTTACCTGGTAGGTGAAAATGTTCAAATTTTGCCTGAAACGTAATTTTGGGGAGCGACTATAAAATCAACTTTTGGCATGGATTTGTAAAAGTTCATCTGCATTGTTCAGGAGGTGGGGTCCCAAAAAAGCCATTTAGAAAATTTGGTGGAAAGATATTAAACAATTAGTAAAGATATGAGTAAATGTTGAAATATTTCAACATTCACTTATAACTTGGGCATTTTACCATATTTTCAACATAGTCTTCTTATCACCTCATTTCATGAACCCAGTAGGTGAAAATGTTCAAATCTAACCCAAAATGTGATTTTGAGGAGTGACTATGAAATCACCTTTCAGCATGGATTTGAAACATTTCACCTGCACTGTACATGAGGTGCGGTCAGAAAAAGGCTATGTTGAAAGTTTAGTGGCAAAATATTGAAAATCAGTGAAATTATGCATGAACGTTGAAGCATTTCAACCTTCATTCATAACGCTGTCATTTTTCAATAGTTTTACATCAGATTTTCAGCATGGTCTTTTTGGGACCCCACCTCGTGAACAAGGTAGGTGAAAATGTTCAAAAAGGTGATTTCACAGAAAGACTGCAAAATCAGATTTTGGGACAAATTTAAAAGGCCATATTGAAAATTTCATGAAGAAATATTAAAAAATGTCAAAGTTATGAGTAGAGAATTGTTTGTGACTGTATTGGTCTTTGTACAAAAAGTTAAACAAAGTGAGTGATTTGATACCTTTTATTGGACCAACAAAAAGTTTTCAGAACACAAGCTTTCAGGTTACACTGAGCCCTTCTTCAGGTATAGAAGTTTATACAACATATACGAACATACAAACATATGAAATTGCCAGCAGATGCAGGCCATCTGGTCTATCTAGTCTGCTCAGGTGTGCAGCACTTCAGTCCATTAGACTGCAGCTGCCCCTCCTCATATGCCCTCCCCCATCTCCCCGCCCCTCCTGTTTTGTACCCTCCTTGAATCTGTCCCACCCCTCTTGAAGCCCCCAACACTCTGCAGCAATATGACTTCCTCTGGAAGAGCATTCCACCCTGCCACCACCCTTTCTGTGAAATAGTGTCTCCTCAGTTCCCTCTTGAACCTGCCCCTTCCAACTGCATAGTGTGTCCATTGGTTTCCCTTCCACCCTTCAGATTGAACATATACCTGGTGTCTACTCTGTTCAAACCCTTCAGGTACTTGAAGGTCTTGATCATATCCCATCTCTCCCTTCTTTCCTCCAAAGTATACATATTGAGCTCTCTCAGTCTCTCCTCATATGGTCTGTTCCCCAACCCCAGGATAATTTTTGTTGCCCTACACTGTACCCCCTCTAGTAGTTTGATGTCCATTTTCAAGTAGGGGTGCCAGAATTGCACGCAGTACTCTAGGTGCAGTCTCACCAGGGACCTGTACAAGTGAAAGATGACCTCCACATTCTTAGACGTAATCCCCCTAGCTATGTACCCTAGCATCCTATTTGCCTTTCCTGCTGCCTTCCTGCACTGAGCAGAGTGGTTCATCTCGTCAGTTACCAGCATTCCCAGATCCTTCTCCTTCTTGGATTTTATTAATGGGACACCATCCAGCCAGTAATTGTGTCCTGGGTTCTTGCCTCCTAAATGCATCACTTTGCACTTCTTGGCATTGAAACCAAGCTGTCAAGTGCGAGATCATTCCTCCAGTTTTACAAAATCCTCCTGAAGTACTTTTGCTCCCTCCCCCCCATCTACCTCACCAAATTTTTGTGTCATCTGTGAAAAGACTGATCTTGGTCTTAATCCCATCATCAATGTTGGCTATGAAAATGTTAAACAAAACTGGTTCCAGCACCAAGCCCTGTTGTACACCACTTGTTACTTCCCTGGGTTCAGATGCCTCCCCCCAACTACTATCTTCTGCTGTCTACCCTGCAGCCAGTTCTCAACCCATCTGACCAGTTTTCTCCCTGCTCCCAGACTCTTCAACTTGTAGGTCAGCCTGCCATGTGGCACTGAGTCAAAGGCCTTGCTGAAATCCAGGTAGAAGACATCCACCGCATGTCCCCTGTCCAATGTCCTCATAACCCAGTTGTAAAAATCAACCAAGTTCGTCTGGCAAGATCTGCCCGAGACAAACCTGTGCTGCCTGCTGTACTGGAGATTGTTATCCTAAAGAAATTGCACCAGTCTTTCCTTTAGGATTGTCTTCATCAGTTTTCCCACAATTGCAGTAAAGCTCACCAGTCTGTGGTTCCCTGATTCATCCTTGGGCCCACTCATATGGAGAGGTACTACATGTGCTTCCCTCCAGTCCCTGGGCATGCACCCTAAGTTTAGAGAGGTATTGATCAGGTCCACCAATGGCTCTGCCAGGACCTCTGCCAACTCTCTCAGCAACCTGGGGTGGACTACATCTGGGCCAGGTGCCTTGTCCACCTTCAGGGACTAAAGGCCCTCCTTCACCCTTTCCACAGTGATTTCCCCATCCATGGTTGCTTTTCCTCCACCCTCTCCCACCTTGCCCTCAGGTAAGGGCCCATCTCTCTCCTTGGAGAAGACTTGAACAGAAGTATTCATTAAGTACTTCTGCCTGCTCATCCCTCTTTTCCACCCACCCACTTCCCCTTCTGATCCTAACAATTTGATCCTTGCTCTTCCTCTTCTCTCTGATATATCTGAAGAAATCCTTTTCTCCTTCTTTGATCCCCTGTGCTAACCTCCGTTCCCTAGCCGCCTTTGCTGCCCTTACCACTCTGCTCACTTCTCTTGACTTCTTCACATATTCTTCTCCATTTTCTGTCCTGTTGGAACTCTTTTAGGTCCAAAATGCATTCCTCTTTTCCCTCACCTCCTCCACTACCTCTCTACTCATCCAACTTGGTTTCTTGATCCTGACTTTCTTGCTCTGGCTCTTGACACACGTTTTAGTGGCTTCAGCCAGTCCTGCCTTGATTACTTCCCCGTTTTGTTCCATGTCCATTTCTGGGTGGATGCTTGCCATATGACTTTCCAGTATGTGTCCCATCCTGCCAAAGTCTGCCCTTTTGAAGTCCAGAACCCTAGTTTTTGTAGTGGTTACTTCCCTACCCAGATTGATTGAGAACCACACTGTGCGGTGATCACTGCTTGCCAGAGGTTCCTCTACCCTTTCATCCCTGACCTGTTCCCCATCTTCCAGTACCAGGTCTAGTATATTCCCCTCCCTCATTTGCTCCATTACCCTCTGGGTAAGGAAGCCATCCTGGAATGCTTCCAGAAGGATCTGCTCCCTGGTGCAAGTGGTTGCTGGGATGCTCCAATCCACCTCTGGTAGATTAAAATCCCCCACCACCACTGTGCTCCCTTTGTCACTATCCTTCCTTATCTGCTCCCCTAGTTCCTTGTCATTGTCCTCCTTCTGGACCTGAGGTCTATAAACAACCCTCAGACAGATCTTGGTCCCTTTCTGTCTGTGTAGTTGCAGCCAAATTACTTCTGACCTGCCCTCTTCCCCTTCCCCACTGTTAGATCTGATTGCTTCCTTTATCTCTAACCCTCCGGAATAGTTTGTACCCTGGGATGGTTAGGTCCCAGTCATGGTGACTGGTTGCCCACATCTCAGTAATGGCAACTATGTCCACCTTCCCCTACTAGGTACTAGGTTTCATACTAGGTGGTTAAGGAGCTAGGAGGCCTAAAGGCCCATATTGCTCCTTATAATAAATAGTATTTAATGTTAGGATAGGTAAATATAAACTTATCCAGTCTACCCTTGAAAATAGATTTTTAATCACTTATTATGATACTTAAAGGAAGAGCATTCCATGGATTAACAATCCTCACAGGGAAAAAATACTTTCGAGGACTATAGTTGAAACCCCTCCCAAGTAACTGGAGAGGATGTCCTCTGGTGTTAAAAGCATTATTCTTAAAGTCAAGACCCATGTTGTATATTAGATAATCATCTTTGATAACATCATACATGAATAAGAGGTTACCTCGCATGCGTCTGGTGGTTAGAGACATTCATTTAAGAGAACTGACTCTGATAAATTTTCTCTGAATTTTTTCAACCTGGAGAATTTCTTGCTTCTTGAAGGGACACCAAAACTGGGAGTTATAAGCTAGATGAGGAAGAACATAAGCTCTATATAGAGGCAATAAACCCCTCCTATTTTGAGATTTTATATTCCTAAGAATAGACCACATAACAACATTTGCTTTTTGTATTATTTTGTTTATCTGCATTTTAACTATGAAATCATTGGTGATATGTACACCAAGATCTTTTTCCATTGTAGTACACAGGAGGGGCTTGTTATCCAGCCTATATATGTTATTAGGATTTTAAGGACCCAGATGCATTACTTTGCATTTGTCATGATTTAATCTCATACCCCAGATCTTAACCCATTCAGTTATATGATCTAGATCTTTCAGAATTGATCTGATACTATCATGATCATAGTATAGCCTGCCTATTTTGATATCATCAGAGTATTTTATTGACTTTGAATATCAGTTCTTGGTTATATCAGCTATAAAAGTCTGAAACAAACAAGGACCCAGAATGGACCCTTGTGGCACCTCACTTGGAACTAGACCCATATTGGACAGATGACCATTTATCAGTACTTGTTGAGAATGACCAAGCAGCCAGACTTGGTTTGTTGGCCAAGGCACCTAGCTTCACCTGAGCTCTTTCCTTCTAAGATTGCTTGAAAGGACAGAGCAGAGAACCTTACCAGAGCAAGGGAAAAGGATTAAGACTTCTTTTGGCTAAGCAGATTTACTGAGTGTTGTTGTTTTATTTTGTACTCACAGGGATTGCTACTGTTTGTTGCTAACATTTTATTGCTTTATTTTTCTCTGATTCAAATTGTTGTTGCTGGTATACCTCTTCGGCATTATTACAAGGCGTGCCTACAGGTGTGTGCTAACAGATTATTGCTGTACTCTTCTGATTCAAATTGTCTTTTGCAAGGTATATCTTCAGTTACTGCTTTATTTTTCTCTGTAGCAAAGTGTTTCTTACAGGGTATATCTTCTTTGAAATTATTACAGGTGGTGCTTTACAGGTTTTATAGTTTTATCTAACATTAGGATAAGCTTTCAGGGTTACTGCATTTGTTGTTGACTGATTGTTTCTGCTCTTACCGCTTTGTTCTTTCATCTGTGGTTGTTCTTTTTCGGCAGGGGAAGGGCCCAGCCACCAACCCCCACCTCCAACCACCCCACACTACACTCCTTTTATAGGGTACCACAGGTGGGACATTTCCTGTGACAAATCAGGAAGGGGAGGATCAGTGGGGCATCCACAAGGTGAGCTCATTTACAGGGGCACTAGTAATTTAACTTGTTATAACAAGTTATACAAAAACAAAACACAAAGTCAAACCATTACTTGCATTTTCTTCCTTCTAATTACTCTGACCAGGTTATAAACCCAGCAACTTATCAGGAATGGATATCATTAACTGCAGGTACTGTGGAACACTTTTCAAAGGACAGTCTTACAGGATTTAGGACACTGTCCTAAATGCTGGCCCATTGGAGATCTTAGGGCTCAGCTCTGGGCAGCATGGGCAGAGATTGCGCACCTCAAATTTCATATTCAAGAGGAAATGCATTATAAGAACCACCCGCCATTTCCCCAACATCCAACAGAAGAACTTCAACTGCAGACGGTAGTTGGTTCAGGAGGTTGGCAGGTAGTTAGGAGGGGCAAATCGGGTGCCCCATCACTCTGTGCTCTCCAACATATTACCTCCAAAAACCATATAAATACTACAAACAGGTATCTGCCTTTATCTCTGAAATCAAACAAAGGGGCAGAGGACACTGCAGAGAAGGACACTGCAGCACAGGAGCTAGCACAACAAAACTCCCAAATCAGGAACCAAACCAAAAAAGCAAAAAGGAAATCCAAAAAACTTCTGATCATAGGAGACTCCATGATTCTGGGAGTTGATACCATCTCCAGCCAGGGTAATGGTCAGATATCTCCCAGGTACATCAGCATGGAGAGACACTGACTGCATTGCTAAAACTGTTCACAAAGCAGGAGAAAACATTGATGTCCTGGTACACATAGGGACTAATGATCTCGCCAGACGGTCAGTTGTGGAGACCAAGGAACACCTGACCAGGCTGGGTGACAAACTATCATCCATTTCATCTGGCATCTCTTTCTCTGAGATCCTGCCAGTCTGGGAGAGGGGGAGCAGATGGACGGAAGGTCAAAGAAGGGAAGATAGGGGACCTAAACATGTGGCTCAAGGGCTGGTGCCAGGAAAAGGACACAGATTTGTAGGAACTGGCAACAGTTCTGGGAGCTAAAGTTCTTAAATTTGATGGACTGCATCTGACTAAGGAGGGAGTCAGTGCATTGGGGCAGAAGTTTGACGTCTTTGCAGAATATTTAAACTTGCAAATGGAGAGAGGGGTGCAGCACCCCATATGTCGAATGGGAAGAACACCCTTCCCCCCTCAAATAGTGGTCAAACAGGGATTCATCATGTTTGCAGTTAATTTGCATCACCAGGTAAGAAAAAAGGTCCGTCTCCCCATACGATGCACAGGGGAAATGCCAAACCTCACCCAACAACTAACACACCGAGATCTGGCCAATGGAAAATCATGTACACAAGTGCTCACAGCCTGGGAAATAAGATCCCAGACCTGCAGGCACTAATGTCAGAGGCTAAACTGGGCTTAGTAGCAATTAGTGAGATGTGGTTTACCAGGAACCACACTTGGGAGACTTCAGTACCTGGCTAAGTACTCTTCAGAAGAGACCGAAGTGCAAAAAGGGGGGGTGGAGTGACCCTGTATGTCAATGAAAATATCAAAGCTACAGAAATTCAGAATACACATACGGAGCCAGAAGAACTGTGGGTCACCCTGGAAACAGGAAATGGGACAGCCATAAGAACCGGGGTTGTCTACAGGCCCCCAGACCAGGGGGAGGACATAGACACATTACTGTTAGAAGATATACAAAACATGAGAGCTAAAGGGGAGGTTTTGATAATGGGAGACTTCAACATGCTGAATACAGATTGGTCAATACCTACAGGAACATCTGCCAGAACTAGACACATGGTGGATTCCCTGCAGGGGAAGGGCCTCAAACAACTGGTACAACAACCCACAAGAGACAGGGCTATCCTAGATCTAGTACTGACTAACAGGGAAGGGATCACAGATCTCCAGGTAGAAGATCACCTGGGGGCCAGTGACCATCACATGGTATGGTTCAATTTGGCCACTACATCAAAATCATCCCATTCCAAGGCAAAAATATGGTACTTCAGAGCAGCTGACTTTGATAAGATGGCCAAAAGGGTTAAGCTAGCCCTGGCAAAAAAAAACACAGGTGAGGACGAACAGGCAAAGTGAGCAAGCATTAAGGATGCAATACTTGAAGCAACATCACATTGTGTCAGACAGAAAAGAAAGTGCAAAAGAAGAAGCAAACCACTTTGGTTCTCAAATACAGTAACAGAAAAGGTCAGAGCCAAAAGGCTGGCCTTCAGGAAATATAAGGGAACACAGCAGGATGAAGATAGTGAGGCATACCAAACTGCCCTAAGGGAATCAGGGAAGGCAGTAAGGCAGACAAAGTCCCAAACTGAGGAAACATTAGCACGAACAGTAAAAGAAGGTGACAAGATGTTCTATAGATACATTAGTGAAAGAAGGAAGTCCAGAGGGTGTATTGCTAAGCTCAAAGGAGAAAAGGGAGAATGTGAGGAGGAGGACCCTGTAAAAGCATCTATCCTAAATAAATACTTTTACTCAGTATTTACTGAAGAGAAGGTAGGGCAGGGCCCACTGCTTAGCAACATGGACACAGGGGGGAGGGAGGTGAGCACTACTCCCTTCACAAAAGAAAGGGTCCTACAAGAGCTCACTAATCTCAGGGTGGACAAGGCAATGGGACCTGATGGCATACATCCCAGGGTACATAAGAAGCTAAGGGTGGAACTAGCAGAGCCAATAGCAGAACTGTTTTGTGAGTCTCTGAGCACAGGAGAGGTTCCAGAAGACTGGAGAAGGGCTCATGTGATCCCGCTCCACAAGAGTGGTAGCAGGGAGAAGGCAGGGAACTATAGACCAGTCAGTCTTACCTCAGTAGTGGGCAACATTATGGAGGCACTCCTTAAGGAAAGGATAGTGCAACACCTGGAATCCATAGGCACAGGATCCAAGACAGCATGGGTTTACAAGAGGAAGGTCCTGTCAAACTAATCTCATAGATTTCTTTGACTGGGTAACCAGAGGTGGTGGACCAAGAGGGAGCAGTTGATGTCACCTACCTTGACTTCAGCAAAGCTTTCGACACTGTTCCACATAGAATATTGATAAATAAGCTGGGTAGGCTTGGGTTGGGTCAGAAGTTGGTCAACTGGGTGACAAACTGGTTGACAGGCAGAAAACAGAGAGTGGTGGTAAATGGTATACAGTCAGAAGAGATGCAAGTCACAAGTGGGATACCTCAGGGATCAGTCCTGGGGCCAGTCCTCTTCAATATCTTCATTAGTGACCTTGCAGATGGAATAGAGGGTAAGGCTTGTCTGTTTGCAGATGACACCAAGATCTGCAACAGAGTAGATGATCCAGATGGGGTGGGCAGAATGAGAAGAGATCTGGATAAACTAGCAAAATGGTCAGAAGAGTGGCAACTGGGATTTAATGCAAAGAGGTGCAAGATCATGCACATAGGGAAGAGAAATTCTGAAGCCATCTATAGGCTGCGAGGGGAGTTGCTGGCAGTCACAAAGGAAGAAAGAGACTTGGGCATCATCATCACCGATGACCTGAAATCATCCAATCAGACCTCTAAAGCAGTAGGTAAGGCTAGGGAGATGTTAAGGTGTATTAGTAGGGGTAGCACAAGTCGTAAGAAGGAGGTAATAATCCCTTTTTAGAAGACACTGGTTAGGCCCTATCTGGAGTACTGCGTGCAGTACTGGAGACCACACCTTCGCAAGGACATTAACCAAATTGAGGCAGTCCAGAGAAGGGCAACCAAAATGGTGCAGGGACTGCATCAGAAGACATATGAGAACAGATTAACGGAGCTCAATATGTATACCCTTGAGCAAAGGAGGGAGAGAGGTGATATGATTGAGACATTCAAACACCTTAAGGGCATTAACAAGGTGAAAGAGTCTAACATGTTTAAATATAAGAAAAATAGCAGGACAAGAGGACACAGCATGAGACTAGAGGGAGGCCAATTAAGGGGGAAAGTGAGGAAATTCTTTTTCACAGAAAGGGTGGTAGATGCATGGAACGGCCTATCTCAGGAAGTCGTGGCTATGAATACAGTGCAGGGCTTCAAACAGGCATGGGATAGGCATAAGGGAGCAATACAGATGAGTATAAATAGATAGGCCACTGACAGAGCAAAGGCCGATGGCACATTTATAAGGCAGAAAAAGAAATGGGCAGACTGGATGGGCCTTGTGGCACTTATCTGCTGTCAACTTCTATGATTCTATGTTTCTATGATATCCAACTCATAATGTTGTGATTTATTGGGAGTGTATATAGTCTTTTTAATAATTGCCTAATGGGGATAGAATCAAAAGCTTTACTAAAGTCAATATAAACTATGTCATAAGGTATACGATTATCTAATTGAAGACTAACGTCTTCATAAAAGCAGAGTAAATTTGTGAGGCAGCTACAACCTTTTATGAATCCATGCTGGGTTGTATCTAACTCACTTAGGGTCTTAGATACCATATCTTTTATAAGCCCTTCCAAGAGTTTGCATAAGGAGGACGGCAGACTGATTGGACGATAATTTTCCCAGTTATTACAGGAAACTTTTTTACAGTATATATGGGGATCACATATGCAGTCTTCCAAGATTCTGGTATGAAGGATAAGTTAATGCATTGCTCAAAGAGTAATTTAAGGGGAAGCATAAATAGAAATATTTTCAGGGAATGCACTAATCTTTCATTTCAATTTTATAAGTTTATCATATATTAATTTTTCAGATATTGAAATAGGAGTATCTTGACAGACACTGAGTGGTAGATTAGAATGAGTATTTGCATTAGGTTCACAAAACTTAGAATTAAAAATGTTTGCCATATCACTAGGAAAAGATAGAATACCATCATCAGATATTAACGGACCCACTGAACATGTAGGTTTTTTCAGTGAATTAACATAGGAGAAAATGATTTGGAATTGTTTTTATTTGCTTCAGATGCTAACTTATGCTCTCATTGTTTCTTAGATCTCTGGATACTTTTTTGCATTTCTTTTGACAAGATAAATATAAATTCCAATTTGCTTGTGTAGGTGATTTAAGATATATATAGAATGTCTCCTATTTTTAAGTTTAATAAGTTTTTTGATGTTAGAATTCATCCATTTAGGTTTATGATGACCACAAAAGTTTTTTATTTTAACTGGAATAAAATTATCACATAGAAAACATATTGTTTCATTAAGTTTATTATAATATCCCCTTATATCTGTAGCAGATAAAACATCGGATCAACATATATTATTTAACCACTGTTTCATACCAGTGATATCTGCTTTCTCATATATATATAAACCTTGGTAAAGTTAAGAGCAAGAATAAGTGGATATTCAAGTTGAAAGCACACATTGTTATGATCACTGCCACCTATAGGGGCAGAGATCCTAACATTATTTACCTTTATATTATTGCTATGAAATATAAGATCCAAGGTATTATTCCCTCTAGTGGCTGAATTAATACACTGGGTAAGATTATATTGTATACTAATATCTAGTAATGATTTTCCTAAACTGGACCCTCTGCCGTCAATGCCTGCAACTCTGCCAACTTGTTTCCCAGGCTCCTAGCATTTAATGAAACCATTCTCCATGATTCCTTACCCTTCACTCCAACCCCTCTTTTGTCTAAGGTTGTATCTATCCCTGTGGTGGGGGAAGGTCCATGGGACCCCCTCTCCTAGTGATTCCCAGCTCCAATGCCTCCCCTCTACCTAGTTTAAATGATACCTCTTTTTGATGAAATCTCCCAACTTCTGCTTCAACACCTGTGACCCTGCCCTGCTGAGGTGTAACCTATTCCCTGCATAAAGATCTGTGTTATTCCATAAGCTACCCCAGTCCCCCACCAATCCATACCCCTTGGTCCCACACCATTCCCTTAGCCACTTGTTGAAGTCACTGATTCTTCTCTTCCTGTCCGTACTAGCCCTTGCCACTGGCAGAACTTCTGAGAAGGCTTTGGTTGTTTCCTCTTTGCTGCATAGTTTTTCCACTTCCCTGAATCTGTCTTGTACCTCCTCTGTCCTTCTCCATTCCAGATCATTCATTCCCAGGTGCACCACAATGTGCAGATTCCCCCCACTTCCCCACATATCTGCCCATATGCTGTCCCACTCTACTCGTTGTCATGCATTCTACCCAGATGTTACTTTTTCTGGTGCCACTTCCCCCATCTTATACCCTTAAGTATAGAATCCCCTAGAATTATGACTCTCTGATGCTTATACTGCTCATCCTCTTGTTGCCTCCACTCCTCTGCCCCCCAACTTGTGAGGCCCTCTCATCCCCCCCATCTCACCTCCCCTTTGCCTCCCCTAACCTTTGCTCTGCCCTCTCCCCCCCTCGCAACTATGACCAGGCTACTGACCTCTACCTCTGAACTATTTTCCATCTGTGGCACCTCCCCTTTGCACTCACTTGTTGCTCCGTTCACCAAGCTACCACCTCCTCTGCTATTACTTCCCTGTTTCATCCCTGAAATGTGGCCCTCCCCCACTTGGACTTCCCTCCTCTCTCTATCCTTAGCCTTCCCCAAACTGCCTTCCCATTCCCCCGTCCATCTGTCTCTTTGCTCCTTCCTTCCCTCTGGAGAGACTGCATCGCCATCATCTTGCTGCCCCCCCCACCACTGTGTCTTCCTGGTGTGCTGCCTACTGCTTCTCTGCTGTGTATCTTTTACCCTTTAGCATCCTCTCCCTGCTCCTTCACTGTAGCTTCCCTTCTCTCTGCTACCTGGTCTTCTGGTCTAGCCAACACTGAGAATCTGTTTGCAGTGCTAATCTCCTTTCCTTTAATGAGTTCAGTCTCCCTTTCCACAGGCTGATATCTTTGCTCTGAACCAATCTTAGTCATGACCCTGTGCCTGACCCTCCTCCAGTCATCACTTCCTTCGCTTGTGTGGCCTTCCTGTTGTCCCACCTAGGAGATCCCACCTGTTCCCCCTTATTTTTGTCTGTTTAGAGCCCTTTTGGATGCCTTATTAGTTTCCCCTCTTGGCTGTGTTTCCTCCTATTCTGTCTCCTCCATGCCTCCAGTTCCCGTCTCAACCACCCTATTCCCTGCCTGAACTGGCCCACCTGCCAACACACCCCACAACCCCTAGCCTCCAAGCTACTCCCAGGAATATGGCTGCTCCATATCCTTGGCAACATATATTCCTTCCCATCTCCTGCCCTATTTGACTACCACGCACATCCTCTCTTCCCTTAACCTGGTCCTACCCTACTCCATGGAACCTTTACCCCACCTTGGACACCCCATGCCTGTACAGGAAATATGAGGCTCTCCAAGTTAGGCTCTTCACTGTCTACCAGCATGGCCTGCTGTCCTTCCTGCTGACGCCCTGCAGATGCTAATCAAGATGATACACTCCTGCTTCATGGTACTCAAGCTGCAGGGTTGTTTGGTCCCCTTTGAAATATAATTGGATCCCAGCCCACTATTGGCTGGTCTGAGTCATGTGACCACCCCTCCCACTCCTGTGTATTTCCTGACCTCTCCCTCCCTCAGTTAAATGACCCCTTCTGCTCAGACAAAATCATTTGTTTTGCAGTAACACTGTTTAAATCACACAGCACACATTGCCATCTCATTAAATGCTACTGCAATCCTAAAAGGAAACAAACAGCACAGAGAAAGTACTTATCTTCTAGCTCCAGTTGCCTGCCTCCCTCTGCTGAGTTTTGAGACAACTGGCCAGATAAAAAGAAATATTTTTGTGAACATGGAAAGGTAATATATCTTTTCATGATGCATTATGTCATAGTGTTATCTTTGTACCATGATGTAATTGGCTTAGAACATTCTGCCTCTGTAGCAGTACTAACTATATTCAAATTATAAATAACGTTACAACAAAAAAATGGTTGAATGACACTGTGAGCACAAATGTTGTTTAGCACAAAAATATCTATACAATGAGTAATATTTTATTTATAGATGACTTTAGATTTTTTTATAATCAACAAAAAATCAAAATGTGATTTTTTTCACTTTTTTGATGAACAAATGTGAATAACTTTGAAAAAATGATAACGTTGCTATGAGCATGAAAGTTATTCAGCATAAAAATATATACAAAATGTGTGGTGTTTCATTTATTGATATATTTTAGATTTTTTTATAATCAGCAAAAGACAGCAGAACATTCAATTTTGTTTCACTTTTTTGATGAACAAATGCAAATAACTTTAAAATGATAAATGATAGCATAGGGTATCATGCTGGCACATTGACATTTTCACAGCGAAGTCCACCACGCGACAAATCTCGCTAGGTCACTGTGGTAGTCTGCTGTTCGCCGACGCTGTGACTCCCAGTGTTTTGCCCCCAACCCCAAACCAACTCCAACTTGGAGTTGGTTATTTAGAGATGGGGGGTGCGGGGGCTGAAGCCCCCCACAGAAAAACACTTTGTCCCAACGGGAACAATGCTGACTATTGGCATTGTTTCTGTCGCTATGCAGGATGTCAACAATATTGTTGTAGATATTCTGACATGGAGCCATAGCATAGTACTGTAAGCATGAATGTTGATCAGCACAACAATGTCTATGAAATGATGGGTGTTTCATTTACAGAAACTTCTTGAAATTTTTTATAATAAGCAAAAACAGCAGAAAATTCAGGGTTATTTTTTTTACTTTTTCTGTGAAAAATTTCCCCCCAAAAAGCAAAAGCAAAAGAATTGTACATCAATCTTTTGATTATGTCCTGCCCATAATGTAACATCATGGGGGCTCAGTGAGTTAAACAGAAGTAAAAGTAAATCTAAAATCCATTCCCAAATAAGTACTGTAACTGTAAAAGAAACCAAAGTTAGTCACATAGAGTATTTCAAAGTCGTAATCACTTGTTCACACATTCCCAATCATGTTTATCCTAAAGCATATGTCTGTATGAACAGAACATGACATGGCCTGACTGAAGCTATAATATTTATCTTAATTTATGGCCAATGTTATTTAGATACCTGACTTGTGGCTTTACCACTCATGAGATATTATAATATCATTGGCCTCAAAAGAAGATACATATGATATATTCAGTCAGGTCATGTCACATCCCCTATTTCTACAGAAAACAATCTTTTATTCAGTGATAGTGCAAGCTACATTGTACTATCCAATGAATAAAAGCTTGCTTTCTGTTGAAACTGCTATAGCTGTAGAAGGTCTCTGTGTAGCCTGAAAGCTTGTGTTCCGAAAATTTCTTGTTCCAATAAAAGTTATAAAATCACCCACTTTGTTCAAAGCTATTTGTAAAAACTAAAACACATTGAAATACACTAAGCAAACTTACCTCATTTTCTCATATCGCCAGTTGTAAGATGTCTTTTCAGTTGGAGACTGGATCTATGCCATGGGACACTTTTAGGGGAGTGAGGGTGTGTGTGTGTGGGGGGTGGGAGTGCTGAGTGGGGTGCTGGATGGTGTAGGTCAGGGGGTATCAGGGAGTCAGATCAGTGAGGACCATTTTCTTCTTTGCAGGTATATTTGAAAAAAAAAGAAGGATCAATGAGGAACTGTTTTGTTTTATCATCGGGGAACCCAAGCTGACACTAGGAACTGAGCACTCCAATATCAGGATACTGTTCAGTGGCACCTGTGGTGGGCACCCCGGTGTCACCACCTATATCTTAGGGGAACAGATGCTCTGGAAGGGAGGGGGAATAATTCAGTGCTATTGGGGGTGGGCACCCTGAGCCACTTTTAAATTTATAGAGATAAGACAGACAGACAGACTGATAGATAGATAGATAGATAGATAGATAGATAGATAGATAGATAGATAGCTAGTTAGATAATATGGCAAACTGGTCTCTCCTAGACTTAGCTGGCCAGTATTAACCAGCTCTCCTGAATCTTTCAGATGCCTGTGATGGTACTCAGTAGCTGTCACCACTCAGCACAGGCACTCTCTCAGGGTATCTCTAGGTCTGAATCCCTCCATAGTTACTGCTCACAAAGCATAGCATTCCTTGGTCAAGGGCAACTGACCCACTCCTCTCTGACACAGCTGAGAACTCCTTACTTTAGAAACAGAATATGGAAATTGTAGCCTTTTCTTCAGAGGCAGAAACACAGTTTTGTCATTAGTTGTCAGTCAGTTAGATGTACCTCGAAGGACTCAGTCACAGAAACATGAAGTATATAAATAAACATTATTTTAATACTTCAAGATATTTTCACATATAATACAGGATACTACTCAAATATTTTGGGGAACAGTAATTTTACAGAAATGTGAAAAAAAAGATTTTGCACACAGCTGAAAGAAATACAGAGACAAAATCTTACTACACTTTTTAATTTTCTCAAAGTACAGAGACTTTCTCACACTGGAAACTTTGGAAAATCAGGGAAAACGTGAACCTTCGATGTCAGATGTTTGTAGTCCCAACCCTGAGTACTTTGCTCTGGTATGCCCCTGAATAGCTACACTTTTATGGTGACATGCATCAATATCAACAACTGCGCCATTCCGCTGTAGAAGTGCCGCTGTAACTGGGCAATCCCTTCCCCGACCTGCACCCCTTCCCTGAAGTAACTCTGACCTGGAGTTAGAATCTAAAAGTACAGGGTGTTTAGGGGGTTCAGGGGCAAAGCCCCCGCAGAAAAACACACACCGAAGTGTGCGGCTTTATGCCAACTGCAAATCGCGGTCAACATGGAGCTTCTTACTGTGATGCCAGTCAACATGTTTCTTGTCGAACTGGCATCATAGAGCCCTTTACTCTCATAAAACTCAGGTTAGCAAGGTTTCCAAAAACACTGTGTAACCTCCCTGTTCCCTGGGGTTACTAGAATCGCATCAGTGTCAGTGTTAGGTGGGGATGGCAGCTGGTGAATATCTAGGTAAATGGATTTTCACTTGCTCTGTCTCTATTTACTTGGTCTCAGCTGAGAGCAGAGAGGTGATGTCATTTAGAACTCTCACAGCAATATAAGCCAAAACTTGCTGTGAGTGTGGGGAGTTTAGAATTCTGAGAGTTTTTTTAGTTTGAGCAGGATTGAGTTCCAGTAGCAGCTGAGAGAGTGAGCAGCTGGAGGAGTGAGAAGAGTCTGTATTTCTCAACCTAGTCTGAAGACATCTTTTGCCTGACTTGTGAAGTGGTGGAAACCATCTCCAGGATTTCCTGATGCCCTCATTCCCAGTGGGATGAGGGGGACTGCAGAGGTTCTGATGGGCAATCCCCTGACACAACCTAGAACATTTTGAAGCTGCCTTTGGTGTACAAACTGTAAGTATATCCTGTCTGAGAGTTTCCCAGTATATGTACCTGCCTTGTTTTCTGTGGGGTGACACTCTGATAAAGGGATCGATTCACCCATTTCTGTTTTGAGACTGTTCTCAAGAAGATTGTTTTAAAGTTTGCTAACAAGAGTGGATGTCTCAGGTGTGACTAGGCACTTTGTTCAGAGTTTTAATCTTACGCCTCTTGTGGTGTTTCTGATGCTAAAATGTGCTAAACATTTGAAGAAAGTATAATTTCTATTGTTCATTATCTGTTGAGGTGTAACTCTGAATGAATGGCTGGGTATGGACGCGGATGTGAAAGGTGAGCAACCCCCCATCTAGAGTGACCAGTTCAGCACTCCAGGTTCTGTAAGGGTACATGTTTCTTTCAGTGCTTGTGGCCAATGCATGAAGATGAAGTTTACCCTTTATATGTGGGTTTTGCTAGTTTTGAGCCCTAGTGTGCTCCATCATGGCCAGTGTGCCACAATGTCCTTCGGCAACTCCTATGCTATATGGGAACTGCTTTAAGTCATGGCCTAGTGCCACTTCCAGGAGAATTTTGTGTGTTTTCATCATAGCTAGCACCACATTTCCAGATATCTAATCCTATGCTATATGGGAAGTTCAGTTTCTGTTGTTCTACAGATGTGTTCTGCATTGCCTAGTGGTCCCAAGTGTAAACCCTTGGGGGTCCATCTTTGCTTTTGTATTTCCAACTTTGTTTCAGAATAAAGCCACACTCTAGAATCCCAACTTGGCATGGACAATTTAGTTACTGATTCCTGCGTGGATTTACTGGGTACCCCTATCAGAAGTAACAAACCTAGCATAGCCCTCAGCATAAGTTCTCTCCTCAGGACCTGGGTTTTGGTATAGGTCTGTTTGTGTCTTGTACACACTTTGTGTTTCTGTTGCAATTGTTTTGTACCCCACCCCTCTCTTTCCCCCGAGACAGAAAAAGTATGAGAGGTGTGCCTACTAGTTAAATAAGGGGCCGGTGGGGGGGGGGGGTTACAGCAGTCTCCCCCATCCTTGGCACACAAGTCTTATGACATTACTCCCATGCTGTCTCTTTGTCTTGAGAGCTGGATCCTCTTAGCAAATCAGTCTGATCTAGACTTTGGAGTTTGCATATACAGTGGTACAGGACAGCACAGATAGTAATTGTCCTCAGAGCCAGCTGGTCTTTCCCTGATAATAATCTTGACTTTTCCCAGGAATGTCATCCTTGTCCCTCCAGCTGCTAAAATTCTAACTGATACCCATGCAGAAAGAACTGAATAAAAATAAGAAAAATAAAAAATACAGTAACAGGTATACATAGCTAATTGCTAAATCCACCCCCCACCAGAAAAAAGAAAAAACAAATCTTTTAGTAGCTCAAAGTGATGTTTTTTTTTTTGTGTGAGCCTTCTGTCTCCCACTTTTGTACCATCAGTTTGCTTTCTGGGTGAACCCCACATTAGTTTCTCCTAGAGTCTCGCCTACTTAATAAAAAAAATAAACAAAAAAAAAACAAGGGCACTAATTATTGTGTAAATAGCCCATCCACATTTCCATGATGCAGCCCACTGAGGTGCCTAATGTCCATATTACAGCAGGGTTTTATTTAACTCTAAAAACTGATTAGCGTTTTGCTCGTAAAAGTTCTAAAACATTATGAAAATGCATAGCACTTGCCTCACTGTCTTTAGCAAACATAACACTTCTAGAAAACCTATATAAATGCTTTCTGTACAGTTAGTATTGTCCCAAGAAAAAAAATGCTAATCAATTATTTAAAACCCTGTACAGGAATGTAGCACCAGGCTCCACCTTAACAATTTTGAGTTCTGTCTGCTGGTCCTATGCAACCATATAAGGGGGTGCGGGGTATGTGATCATTAACCAGGGTGAACTGTCTTCCATACAAAAAAGGTTGCAGCTTCTTGAAAGCCCAGACAATCCTCAGACACTCTTTCTCTGTTGTGGTATAGGTCTTTTCTCTGTGCAGCAGCTTTCTGCTCAGTCACATGAATGTGGGTTCCTCTCCTGAGTGTGTAATCTGACTCAGAAATGCACCTAGTCTATGATCAGATGCAGCTACATACACACCAAATCTTTGAGAATAGTCAGGACTGGCAAGCACAGTTGCCTGAAGCAATGCTTCCTTTAGCTGGTGGAATGTGGTATAATGGTAGTGGTGGTGTATGAAGTTTCAAAAACTTTAATTTGCAGTAACTTCACAAAGTCCCACAACTTTGCAAAGTTATTCACAATTCGCAAAGGCAAACTTTGAGGTATTGGCAACTTTGTGAAATTGTGAATATACAGCTTTGCTGGTGAAGTTCATTGGGACTTTGCAAAAGGGCTGATTCATTCCGTGCTATTGTTGCACCATGTGACCTGCAGATCACATGGTGACATTGCAGCAGAAAACAGACCAGAAGAGCTGTACCGTGTGCAGCTCTAGGAAGTGTGTGGTCAGGAAATAAAATCTGGACTGTACTTAAAGCTCAGTTTTGCCTTGAATTGTGCTGCTTTTCATTGCATAAAACAAACATGTTTTTTAAAAATCATGTTGTACTTGGTGATCTGGGTGATTGTTTAGATTAGGGGACACACAGTGCCCCTGTTTCAGAATTCAACTGATTAGGGTAAAATGGCCTCCCACTGACGTCAGTACTCTCCGCCCCTACACACACGTCTTGCAATCAGACTGAACGTTTCAAATCTGTTTCTCCATGTCCAGTAAATATATGCTCCAGACTGTCCCCTAAAGTAAGTAAAACCCCAAAAATGCAGTGAACAGAAATATAAGTAGAAGTCCAAACAGAATTAAAATTTTAAGAAATAACATAAATCTTTGTTCTGTGGGGGGTGGTCCACCCCCAACACCCCCCGGGTCTTCAGCGGTGAACAGAAATATAAGCAGAAGTCAAAACAGAATGAAAATTCTAAAAAATAACATAAATCTTTGTTCTGTAGGGGTGCTGCAACCCCCCCCCACACCCCCCGGGTCCTCAGCGGTGAACAGAAATATTAGTTAATTGTAAGAAATAACATAAATCTTTGTTGAACCCCCCAGGTCCTCAGCACTCAACACAGCATTAAATAACAACTAGAGTACTTGTTGATAAATCTTTGTTCTGAGGGGGCGCTCCGCCCCCATGCCCCCCAGGCCCAAACAGAAATAAAATTCTCTCCTTATGTGGGGAATGTAAATATTATTATAACAACAATCACAGCGGTAAATAACAACTACAGTACTTTAATAGCAGAACCAGTGATGTACCGTTGACTGCAATGCACATGTGGCCATATTTCTCACTTGGCGCACTCGCTTCCCCGGAGTGTCCCCTAAAGTAAATAAATGCCGTGATCTGCAGCTGCAGACTTAATTTTGACCACTTTTTGCCTACAGCTTAATTAATTTTTTTCCATTCTCTTTCTGTGTGGAGCTGCTGTACTACACTAGTGCTGTGTGTGGGGGAAGGGCAAGCTTTTGTCCACAACCAGCAACAGCTTTAGATTCGGAGCATTTTTATTGTTACTCTCAGATAAATCATTTTTCTCAAGTCCCATAATTTCTATACACACTCAGTGTTCCAGTGCTGCTAAAACACTAACATCCATCCAGGAGTCTGGCAGATAGTTGTAGAACTTTAGTAATTTAATATTTGTGATTATTTTTCATAATACTTTAATCCTTTCTTGTTATTTTGATTTTTTTTTAATTTACTCATAACTATTTCAATATTTGCAATATTTTTATTATTGTTCAAACCACTAGTACTCTTACACATTACCATATTAGAATGAATGGTAGAGGGAAATGAAATGGTAGACAGGGAGAAAAGGCAGGGAAGAAGGCAGTAGTGACCACCGGTTGAGGTGGACAAAGGCATGGAATGGCTGCAGGAGATAGTAGTGTAAAACTCTTATTTGAATTAATCATTTTGCCTACACCATAGTAAAAAACTAATTTACAACACAATATAAATGTCTTACGTCTGAAGTAAATACACAAATTCTATATGGTGCCGAAGTCTGGGGTCTTTCATGCAACTTTAAAGAAGTAGAAGTTATTCAAAATCACTACTTGAAAAGCTTGCTTGGAATCCCATATCACTCTATAGTTGCTGGTATCAGAGCTGAAACAGGGACAATTATATTACATGCCAAAACACTGAAAATTGTTTTATCTTTTTGGGGGAAAATAAGCAAGGCTTCAAGTGAAAGCTTAATTTTAATTGCTGGGCAGATGTCCTAAACATTTCTGACAATGATAGTATACTATGGTTTAACAAATTAAATAACATATTAAATATCCTAGGTTTGCATTATAACTATATTCTACAGGTGGACATCGAGTCAGAAAATTTGGTAAGTACTGCAATAGAAAGGATTGACGAGTCATCAAAACAAAATTACATTGCAAAGATCCATGAATCTTGGAATTATAAATTATTAAAGGCGGTTAAATCTAACTTCACAACTGAAAGATACTTGGCGGTATGTAACAACCATAAACATCGAAAGGCCTTATGTAGGTTTAGTTTTGACATCTTTTCTAAAGGGGATTTTACAGTTCACCAAAGAATGAATGATTGCTGTACAGGATGTAATAATGCCCAAATGAGCACTGAACATGTACTACTTGATTGTCCAGCATTTGCACAAGAAAGGCTTGTTTTTATAACTAACATGTTCAAAGGAGTAATCATTTTTAAGCAAAA
The DNA here is from genome assembly GCA_016271365.2 of Neoceratodus forsteri. NCBI lineage: Eukaryota > Metazoa > Chordata > Ceratodontiformes > Ceratodontidae > Neoceratodus > Neoceratodus forsteri. Next base: position 307,300,110 of record CM028134.1, on the reverse strand, counting down.
GAGATAAGCTAGTAAGAATATTCAATACAAATAACCTGAATCATATTTGCCCTAGCTGTTTTGTTTATAGGATTGCACAAACATTAGGATGGAAATTATAGGATAGTGTATCATATTATATTTATAAATTTTATGATTGTATAATGGTGGACTGTGTTATGAAGTGTAAACTGAATGTTCTGCCATGTTTTAACTTTGTGTATGTAACAAAAAGGATTTTTATACATACAATGGTAAATAAAGAATCTGAACCTGAAACCTGAAAAGGTAGTAGTGTATCTGCAGTGTGTGATGGTAGTGACACTGTTAAAATGATTACAGCACTTGATTTGGCTGCTCTCTTTGTTGAGTGAGGCTGCAGCCAGAGCCAAGATCCGTTATCTGAAATTACCTCAACCCTATCAGCACCAGTGAGTAAATATGGTGGTATTGAAAAATATAAAACATGTCCCTGGTGGTTAGTTGTACTACACCTAAGTCTGAGGATAATGCAGGGGCAGAATTGTTTGTGCCACCACCATCTCAGGAAAATGAGGAAGAGGAGGACCTGGGAAAGGTTGAAGAGGAAATAGAGGGTGAAGGTGAGGATGATACTGTCATTGATCCTTTGTGGGAACCTGAAAAGAAAAATAACAAAGGGTGATAGAAAAGTATACACATTTTACCAAAATGAAGGGTAGGTAACCTCTGCCACAGAAGATAATATATGATTACACATATCCCAGAACAGAAACAAGTGTGGGGGTGGTGGCCACCACAACTGGTGCTCCACATAAATTTGTGCATCCTTCAAATCCCTTGTGTGGGACTTTCTCATTACTGATCCAAAGGATGACACTGTATCAATATGCCAGCTATGTCAGGCCCAAGTAAGCCATGGCAAGAAAGGGTATCTTGTTGGCACTGGTGGACAACATACCCATCTTAAATTCAAACATATGGCTAGGTAGCAATCACATGAGTAGATAGTGTCTGCAGGTAGTTTGGGAAGCAGAAAAGAGGTGGAAGATATCGTGGAGGAAAATACAGTTGAGAAGGAGGAGGTCAGTAGTACCCCTGAAAGGGATCTGTACTACTGCCTGACGGTCGACTTGCCAACAATCATCTTCCTGAAGTCAGTTTCCCGACCGGGTTCATTTACCGAATATTAAATCCTGCAGCACTATTTACCGACAATGTCAATCTGAACCTTGAAAATAAATGATGTTCATTTACCGAAATATGATGTAAACGGACTAGCATTAAGCTAAAGAACTAAACAGTGTTCAGCCTGAACGGAAAACGGGCTAGCATTAAACCCAGATGCTTCAGAATTTCACACATACCAAAAGAACTAAACAGTGTTCAGCCTGAACGGAAAACGAACAGAACACACTACCAAAGAAACAGATACTACTCTGGGGCCCCACACTTATTTAAAACATACGATGCTGATGACTGAACATACTATTTCAAAATAAGTGCATGTGATTTTTCAAGGATTGTCGATGCACGCCCATGACAATTCAAGCTTTTTCTACTCTGGCAGCACCAGTAATATAAGTCCCCACGGCATCTTTCTTTTACATAAAGGTAGCCTCCAGTTGCAATTTTATCCTGTCCATATCGAAACTTTAATAAATTTAATCTTTTCTTTTTTTAACTGTTTAATATTTAGCCATACCTCTTCTCTTCAACTGAGTCCATCTGTGATCTGTGAGTGACAGCGGGGAATTAAAAGCAGCCAGCACACTTCTATAAGGTCTCTTCGGCTGGCACCTCTGCCTGTCTAACTATTACACATAGTACCACACAGCTCTCTCTCACTCCACATGTAAGCTACATGTCGGCCAATCAACAGACGGGGAGTCATACCAGACCCCCCCGAGAGTGTGAAACCATTGATGAGCAGTAGTAGCAGCAGGAGCAGTGCAGCAGCATCTCCTGACAAAATCCTTCAGCTAAGCTAAAGATTTTGACACTGTCTCCATATGTGACATCCAAGCAACATGGTGCTCGCACAAAACTGCTCCCCAAAAGATCCAGCTAAGTGTTACTAACATTCTATTTAAGCAATTTAAATCCCCCCCCCCCAATTATTCAGTGGCCAGCTAATTGAGTGAATCCACAGCAAAGATAATCACTGTTAATCTCCCATTTTCTTTTGTTGAAAATGCTGCTTTCCTTTCCTTTATGTCCAAACCATGCCACAAGTGGAAAGTGCTGTCCAGGATTTACTTTTCACAGCGGGCAATTCCAGAATTGAGGGATGCTGTTGAAAAAGAAATTTCTTAGGCCCTGCAGCATTCTTCCAGTTCATACATCCATCTTACTACAGATTTGGGGCAAAGTGGGCCAACAGCTGCTAGTTTGTTTATGTGTATAACAGCATATTGGACAGAACTGAAGGGTGCTGGTCATTACTTTGGCAGAAATTGCAAGCACCCTACTTGTAATGGAAGCTACACACCTGGAATTCGCAAGCATGCAACCCTGGCTATGAAAAGCATGATTGATTTGCACACTGAAGAGAACACTTTGGCATCAATATTGGAGGAGTCTGACACTTGCTTGAATACACTTTCCTTAAAGGCAGGCTTCATTGCCAGTGATGGGGGTTTTGTTAGGGTGCCCTACTTTGCACACTGTCTAAATGTGGTTGTGCAAGAGTTCTTTGCACCATGTGACATTAAAGAAGTGCTCACCCTGTGCCGTTGAATTTGTTGCCATTTTGCACAGTCCAGAAAGGCCAGGGACCAGTTATGTGCACTTCAATTGAAACATGGCCCGCCTCAGCGTTGATTAAAGCAGGAGGTTATCAAATGGTGGAGTTTGGCCCTGTATATGCTGGAGTGGATGCATGAACAGTATAAGGCCTTATTAGAGTATATGATGTTTCTCAGAAGCTGTGACAATTCTGGAGCTTACATGGCACTGATGATAGAACAGTGGAGGTTTATGAATGAGTTGATTTTGATCCTGCATTCTTATGATCATGCCACGCAGGCAGTGAATGGGGACACTGCCTCTATTAATCGGGCCACCCAGTGCTCTGGGTGCTGAAGCAGGCCATCTGTAATGTGCAACAGCAGTTTGAGGCAACAGGTGACTCTGTAACCTGCGCATTGTCTGAACATATGTTAAATATATATATATATATATATAAAATCATAGAATCATGGAAATCTGAAGGCAGAAAAGTATGCCACTGTCCCATTTAGTCTGCCTTTCCCCTCCCCCCTTACTTATCGCCTGTACCATATGCCTTCCCCTTCTCCCCATTTACCAGCTCCATATGTCTGTCCTATGCCCTCTTGAATCTCACCACCATTTCAGCCCCCACCACTTCCTCTGGCAGTTTATTCCAGGCCTCCACCACCCCCTCAATGAAGGAATGTCCCTCACATTGCCTCTATATCTTCCTCCCTCTAATCTTAGACTATGCCCTCTAGTTCTAGCCCCATCCTTCCTCTTAAACAAGCTTCCCTCCTTCACCTTATTGATCCTCTTCACATACTTAAAAGTTTCATTCATGTCCCCCCTCTCCCTTCTAGTCTCCAATGGGTACAGATCCAATTCCCTCCAGCTCTTCTCGTATGGCTTCCCCTGCATACTATGCACCATCTTGGTTGCCCTTCTCTGAACCCTTTCTATCCCATCTATGTCCTTGCATATGTTTGATCACCAGAGCTGGACCCTGTACTCCTGGTGCAGCCTCACCATGGCTTTGTAAGAAGGCATCAGTACCTCCCTCTTTCCGCTGGTTATGCCCCTCCCAATGCATGCCAACATTCCATTTGTCTTTTCCACCGCTTTGCTTCACTGGTTACCAACCTTAAGGTTGCTTAATATTATAATCCCCAGATCCCCCTCCTGCTCTGTTGTTTTGATTTCTTCCCCCCATAGTGTAAGTGGCTTGTGGGTTTTTATGCCCCATGTGCATCATAGCACATTTTTTGGCATTGAATTTCAGTTGCCAAGTTTCTGACCACCCTTCCAGATACTTCAGGTCTTGTCTCATGGCTTCCACCCCCCCCCCGGGGTGTCCACCCTATTGCAGATTTTTGTATAATTTGCAAATAGGCACACCCTCCTCTCCAGCCTGTCTGCTATATCACTGATGTATATATTAAAAAGGAGGGGTCCCAGTACTGACCTCTGGGGCACCCCATTCATTGCCCCCTCACCTTGGGGTGAAACCCATTTACTACCACTCTCTGACTTCTGCCTGTCAACCAATTTTCCACCCACCTAGTTATTTTCTGACCCACCCTAAGCTTTCCAGCTTATTTACCAGTCTTCTATGAGGGACAGTGTCAAAGGTCATACTGATGTCCAGATAGGCTACGTCCACTGCCCATCCCTAGTCAACCACCTGTGTCACCCAATTGAAGAACCCTATCTGGTTCATCTGACATGACCTCCCATTTGTGAAACCATGCTGCCTATCATCCTGTAGGCTGCTGTCCACCATGTAGTCTACCACCCTTTCCTTTATTAGTACCTCCATCACCTTACCCACCACCGAGGTGAGGCTGACTGGATGATAATTCTCTGCCACTTCCTTACTACCCCCCCCTTGTGCAGTAGCACCACATCCACCCTTCTCCAGTCACTTGGCACACACCTTGTATCCATGGACAAGTTAAACAGCCTCATCAGTGGGGCTGCCACCTCTTCCCTCAGTTTCTGGAGTACCCTTGGGTGTGAGCTGTCTGGTCCCATTGCCTTGTCCACCTTTAACTTGCCTAGTTCTTCCCTTACCCTGTCTTCACTGAACAGGCTATATATATATATATATTTTTTTTTTTTTGGTAACCAGGTAAAGCCCACTAGGCAGAAGGACTGTTTTCAGGAGTGACCCAGAAGCACTGGGGAGGTTAAGAGACTTGCTCAGGGTCACACAGTATGCAAGTGGAGGTTGTGGCAATTAAATCCTACTCTGCTGAATGCACCAAACTCATTCACAGATCATTATTACTGCAAGTCCAATTGGACCATAACAGACCTTTGAATATTATCCTGGATTTCAGTACTGCAGCAATGGGGGATCCATGGTACAAATAAGGGCTTTCAACCATAATTGATGGTGGTAGTCAGAAACCTGAGCATCTGCAAAGACTTGTGATCAGTCGTGTACATGGTTTGCAAATGCTAAAAAAAACAGGCTATTGAGATGAGACACACTGGGCCCTATATTCAAAAGCCCTGAGAATGCCGCAAGCCCCTGGTGCGCTGAACATATGGCACAGGGGGCTTGCAGCATTCTTTCGGTGCCGATTGGCATTTTCAGTCCCGTGCAACAAATGCTGCAAGTTAGACCAGCTCCCTCATGGTTTAACTTGTGCCATTTGGGGGACCATTATTATGGGGCTTGCACCAAATATTTGGTGCAAGCTGTTGTGAAGTGTGGAAACTGTCACAATTGTGCCCATTGTACTAAAATTGGGCAAAGTTGTGTCAAAGTAGTTTGGTGTAGTTGTGCCAAACAATGGGGCTGATGCAGGTCTTGATGCAAGTCCTGCGTCAAGCTTCGAAAATTGGGCTCACTGTGTCACCCTCACCAACAGGCAGCAAGGGAAGTAAGAGATGCGGAGAAGCAGCTTTGACATCTGCCAGTAAGACAACCAGAAAACCACCTCCAAAATCAAGTCCTCCATGGGAGGTTCTTGTACAGGTTGGCATTGCAGATTGTGAGGAGGAGAAGGGGGAGGAACCACTGGAAGATGCCAAACTAAAGGAAGCAGCCAGATCTGTTGAGGCATATATAGCAGACCCCAAGCACCTTGGGGCTGATGATGAACCCCTGATGTGCTGGAACAACAAAGTTAAAGAGTAGCCTGCACTTACAGGTGTTATATTTTAAATATTTATTTTGCCCCTCATCTAGGTGCTAGTTCTGAATGTGTGTTCAGTGCAGCAGGGGCAATCATCACAGATCGATGTAAAAACCTAGCCCCCCAAAATGTTGCTATATTGACATTCATAAAAATGAATAGTGCACATATACTTCCAAATAGAAGTGCATCACTGTGAGCACCACTGACTCACCAGGATGAAGAACAGAAAGGACAGTCACCCACCACAGAGCTAGAAGTGGACTTAATGGATGCAGAATTCTCATGTGGTGAAAATTCATATACTTAGGATGCAGATGGGATTGTCATTGTGAGGGGTGATAAGCAATAGTTAGATTAATCTGGAGGACACAGTAAGAAGGAGAAGAATGTAACTCTGGACTTTGGCTTCCTCTAGTCCTCCTCACCCAAGAAGATTATGGGCCTCTCCCCTCATCCATCTCATGCATGCCTCCAGAAAAACCCAGATTCTTAACCCTGCAGAAATGCCAGACATTAGCCTAATGTGAACCTGCTGCTGTGCCTGCCCCCACTGATGATGCTCCACACTCTTACCCCCTCCAGTCCTCCTCACCTGGGAACAACATGGGCCTCCTCCTCCTCTATCTCATTCAAGCCTCCAGAAGAACCTGGACTTTTACCTCAGTGTAAATGCCAGCCACATTGACTACTGTGTGAATCTGCTTCATTTGTCCCACTGTCTTCTTCAGCCGCCAAGATGCCTACTCCTCCTCCACCTCTGGGGCACCGTTGTGCCATTACACATCATGGCCATCACTAATGTTACCATAAGTATCATTTAATTTTTTTGTTTTGTTTTTTCACTTTTTTATTGTTATTTATTTTATAGGTACTAAAGACCTTGTGTAGGCTAAATTCTAATTAATTTCATTCTTGTGTTCACAGATCTCTTCTCCTGCTGCATCAATAGCCAGCAAGCTACCTTCCCCTCCTCCCAATCTGGGGCACCCCTGTGCCATTACATGGCCTGGCCATCAGTGATGTAATGGTAAGTATCAATCCAGGCTTGCTTTTCCTTTTTATGTTTACTTGCGCGCATGCGCAAGTAACATTTTGTGGCAGCTTGCTGGAGTAGCAGATTGCGGAGGTGCAGCAGTGTTGTGGCCAATGCCACCACTGCTTTTTTGGGCTTGTCTCTGTGGCATCAATGAATTAGCATGCTGTCTATGACAGCAGTTGAGAAGCGTGCCACCAACTTGAAAGAAATTTGCCGCTGCAATAAGGGAGCGCCCCATCATTGCATGGCATAACCACCCATACACTTGGCATGCCATAGCATACAGCAGACTGGGGGGGGTAGCAGGAGCCGAGGGCGGAGCCAGCCTTTCTGCCAAGCAGGACTACAGGGTGTAGGCAAGCATATGTGAATGAGCTGAGCCTGCCCACTGCTCCTGTCTTCCTTGCGTTCCCTTTCGAGCCCCCCCACCAGCAAATCACTCCCTCCCGCTTACTCCCATGGCTGCTATCCTCCCCACACCCTCGTTCTGTTCGAGTCCCCCCATGCCAGCAAATCAATCTCTCCCTCTCCCTACCACTACTGCTTTCCTCCTCACACCCTCATTCTGTTCGAGGCCCCCCCACCAGCAAATCAATCCCTCCTTCTCCCTCTCCCAGTGCTGCTGTCCTCTCCACAGCCTTGATCTGTTGTAGCCCACACAAACACACACACACACACACACACACACACACACACACACAGAGCAAATCTCTCCCTCTCCCTCCCATTGCTGCTGTCCGCCTCACACCGTCCATTCCCCATCTCCTTGGACACTGCAAAGCACACTCCCATTGTCCAGAAATGTTCACATCTTTTCCCTATTAAAAAAAAAAAGAAAACCATCCCCAGTGTCTTTATTTCTTTAAACCTTAAAAAAAATGGTCCATCGTTGTCTCCCCATCCTCTCCCCCATCCTGACCCTCCCACTGTGCACCCACCTCCCCGCAATCCCCCTTACCCATACTTCCCTCCGGAGGTCGGGAGCAATGATCTTCTGTGGACTGGGACACGTCTGCACACTTCAAAGCCGACCATCAAAGTGAAGATTTCAAGGTAAGTCGTGTAATGGGAATCATTGGGGGAGGGGGGTTCAACTTAGGTTGATATCTCAGCCATTTTTAGGACTTTTGGACCCACATTTTCAACATGGGGTTCTTGGGACCCCACCTCCTGAACACTGTCACTGTCATCTCGTTACTCAGTCCCAAAAGGTGATTTCATGGTCGCTGTGTGGAATCACCTTTCGGGACTGTTTAATGAAATGACAGTGTCACTGGTCATGAAGTGGGGCCCCAAAAAGCCCATGTTGCAAATCTGGTGAAAAAATTCCAAAAAATGATTGTGTTACAAGTGTGCATTGCGTAGTTTTTACGCATGCTCCTAACTTCACCAGGTTTTAATATTTTCACTCCAGATTTTCAATATTGCCATTATTTCACACCTCCTTATGAATGGTATAGCTGCCATTTTTCATATCCTGCCTGAAACATGTTTTCATACCTGTGGCACAGAATGGCATGGTGGCTTTGCAAAATCACCTTTCGGGATGAGTGAATGAAATGACACTGGCTTTTTTCAAGAGGTGGGGTTATAAGAATGCTACACTGAAAATGTGGTATAAAAATATTAACAAACAACAAAGTTATGAGCATGCACTTAAATTAATAAATGCAGGCTCGTACCACTGATACTTTTCAATATTTTGACCCCAAATTTTCATCATAGCCATCTCTTCACTGCCTCTCATGAATGTGGCAGCTGTAATTTTCCAGATCCTGGGAAAAATGTTTTTTTGCATCCCGAAAGGTGATTTCGCAGACAGTGCATGAAAGTACCTTTCGGACAGGAGCTGAAATTGTACTCTTCCTTTCTTCATGAGGCGGCACAATAAGACGGCTATGTTGTAAATGTGGTGTAAAAATATTAAAAAAACAATGAAGTTATGAACCTGTGTTGAAATTTGCCAGCACCGGCTTGTAACACCCCTACGACAAACTTTCGGCATTGATAAATGCTTGTTTTTTTAATTCCTCAGCTGGTTGGATTTGCTTATCCATTTCATGAAGTTATTTTTATTCATGAAAGAAGGTACTGTGTGTGTGTGTGTGTGTGTGTGTGTGTGTGTGTGTGTGTAGGTGGGGGGGTTATTATCTGCGTGATCTGACAATGTAAATCATAACCAAAGAGGAACACGTGCTGCTGTGAATGAAAGAACCACAGCTGTGTAGCAGGGAACTACATTGAGTGTCACTGAATGAAGAGGAAATTATTGATATAAAGTAGTTAATTCATCGTGGTCCACTTTGCACCCTGTCCCAGATGTAACATCTGTAATATCGGAAGCAGAGGGGGAAATATAACTTGATAATATTAATAATGAGATGGAGGCTAACATTTCAGTAACATTTAATATGGAAGTGTGTGGATGGGGGGGTGCAGCACACTTGACCTTGGTGAATTTACAAGTAATGGAGAACAGTGTAACTGAACTGCAGATAAAAGGATTAAAGGGGAAGGATGCAATGCAGCATCACCAACTGATATCTGCTCACACCCAATTCACTTTTTGTACAGTACTGTCTAGTTTTTTGGTTTTCTGTCTCTTTGGTCTTTAAAGCAGCAGTATTTGTGACTGGAAAACATTTTGTTATACAATTTTTCAATAATACACTATTGCATTTCTGGCAAACACATCAATATTTTCATTTATTCTTTTCATTGTATTTCATTCCTGAACTGAGATACAGTATGTGGTTTCTTTTGAAGTCTTTTAAAACATAACTTCTCTCTGGTCACACCCACTACTAATAGATGAAACATTTGGGAGTGGTGTGGTGCTGTGCTGTTTGCCATCATAAATGTGTGCCAGCACCCTCCTAATACATCCATGGTATGAATACAGTCTGTAAAATCAAAAAGTAACCTTGAAGGAGGGGATTTTGTTTTAAATTGCTAGTGGTTGCCATCTTTATTGACTTGAGTCATTAATTATAAATTAGTAATAAATGCTATTTTTTTAAAACATCAGAGAGAAATGAAAATTTACTGATGATAACTTGATAAGATAGTGTATGGTATAGCATTGTTCTATATAGAAATCCATCCTTTTCAAAATGCTGTTGTACCACAGTTTAAAGGTCATGGCATGTGATTGTACCCTTCTGTGTTAGAAAAGCATTCTAGAACCTCTAGAGACTCCACAAGTCGGTTTCATTGAGAAAGAGAAGAAAACACAATGCACACATTTCCTGTAAAGCTATACATTATAAAAAATACAGGATGAGTAACTAATGCATAACCAGTGTGTTCTGCCACCTCATGGTTCTAATTCCTACAAACTTCTTGAGCTTTGCTCTTAAGGTCAGAGGAAATCAGAACCCCTCTGTGGCAGAACACACTGGTTGTGCATAGTTGCCCATCCAGAATTCTCTATCTTAATAATGAGATAGAGGCTAATATTTCAGTAATACTTAATATGGATGTGTGTGTGTGGGTGGGGGGGGGCTCAAAAGAGGAGGCCCCAAGAAGGGAGTAAGAGGCCCCAGCTGGGGAGAAAGCAGCTTCTGGTGGGGGACTCTGTTGTTATGGGGATAGATGAGGAAGTGGAAAGAGTAAAGGAGAATGAGAGGAAGTGCCTCCCTGGTGCTTTGAGTTGGAGGAATGGAGAACAGATCCAGAGGATCGCTAGGGTAGCAGGAGATGGGAGGAAGCTAGATGTCATTTTTCACTTAGGGACAAATGACCTGGTAAGGGATAGGATAGCGGTAGTGCAGGGTAATTTCATGCAGCTAGGTAGAAGCCTGAAGCAAGTAGCACCCATGGTGGCATTTACCGAGGTGTTATGTGTGTATGGCCAAGGAGAGGAAAAGGCAGTCCGCATCACAGCTAGTAACAAGGTGTTGAAGACATGGTGCATGGAGGAGGGCTTTGGCTACACTAGGGACTGGGAACTGGCCTGGGAGCATATGGGCCTCTATAGGAAGATGTCCTGCATCTTTCCAGGAAGGGGCCACAGTCCTTAGTTGTAGATTTAAATGCCACTTGGATGAGCATCTAAACTAGCTGGGCGGGCAGGCTGTAATATCAAAGGAGGAAAAGACTGTCTCCCCCCAGATGATTAAAAAACAAGCAGGGAGGGCCCAAGGTGAGGAAGATTCCCAGGGCAGGAGCACAGGAAGACAGGGGTGGGGCAAGATGGAGGACAAGATAGGTATAAATTAGGATGGCAAGAAGAGAGGAGTAAAGGAAACAGGTAACGGAGAGGGTAACAAGGGAACTAGGGGGTCAGGGGAACTCCAGGAAACAGCACAGGCAAGAAGGGAGAGAAAAAGCAATGAGGGAGGCAGGCTAGTGGGAAGTAAGACATGAAGAGCAGTCTATATCTCAACTATGTATCTACAACCTGGAGGCCATCATGGAGAAGGATAGCCTTGATTTGGTGGCCATAATGAAGTCATGGTGCACTGACAGGTATGACTGGGATATGGCTATACCGGCCTACTCTCTGTTCAAGAGAGACAGAGAAGGAAGGAGGGGAGATGGGGTTGGACTATATGTGAGGGAAGGAATCAAGGCTACAAAAGTGCAGGGGAACATGAGGAAAAGGAAGGACTTGAGGTGCAGTGTGTCATCCTGGAGACAAGCACTGGGACCACGATCCACATAGGGGTGGCATACAGACCTCCAACACAGGAAAAGGAGTTGGAAAAGGCACTTGGAAGGGACGTCATCAAGATGGCAAGAAAGGGGGAGGCGCTGCTAGTTGGTGACTTCAATATGTCAGATGTGGATTGGAGCCTTCCATCTGCAGCTTCAGCAGGGAGCAGAGCCATCCTTGACCACCTACACAGGGCCTTTCTTAGGTAGCTAATCAACAAACCGACTAAGAACATAGCAGTGCTGGACCTGATGCTTACAAACAGGGACAGCATTGCAGACATCACAGTGGGCAGTCCCTAGGTACCACTGATCACCGTACAATGCAGTTTAACATTAAGATGGGAGCAGAGGCTAGTGGACCTTAGGAAGGCAGATATTAAGGAAAGGGGAGCCTGCCTCAGAAACTGCCTAGTGGGGGCAATGCCAGGTATGAGTAGAGGAATTGTAGGGAAAAATAAAGGAGGGCATAATTAAGGCAACCAGCCAGTGCATGAAGAAATTGCGTAAAAGCAAAAGGAAAAAGAGACAATTATGGCACTCTAGTGAAGTGGCCATGGTGGTAAAGAAAAAAGGGTGGCATTCAGGAGATATAAGGAGCACAGAGGAAAGAAGACAGAGATGTTCCAAGTAAACAGAGTGAAACAGGTATAGTAGTGAGGGGTGCAAAGGTGCAGGCATAGCAAACGATAACAAAAGGGGTAGCAAATGGGAACAAGACTTTATTCTGGTCCATAAGTGAGAAGAGGAAAGCAAGGGAAGGGACAATAAAAATAAGGAGGGAAGTAAAGGTATACTGCACAGAAGAGGACCAAGAAAAAGCATACTTCCTGAACAGGTACTTCTGCATAGTCTGTACAGTGGAAGGAGGGGGGGATAGACTACCAATGATCAGCAGGAGCAAATGGAGAGGGAAGGCAAACTGAAGTCCACTTTAAGAGGAAATAGTCCTGAAGGGACTTGCAGCTCTGAAAGTGGGCAAGGCTACTGGACCAGACAGGATACACCCAAGGGTACTAAAAAAACTCAGGGAGGTGCTGCCCTGCTGATGGTCTTATTCAACAGCTCATTCGAATCAGGCATGGTTCCACAGAACTGGAGGAGAGCAGACATGTTCCCTCTGTGTAAGGGTGGCAGCAGGGAAGAGGCTAGTAACTATAAGCCAGTAAGCCATATCTCAGAGGTGGGGAAATTAATGGAAGCACTGTTAAAGGAAATGTTGGCAGAGTATCTTGAATCCAGTAGGCTGCAGGACCAAAGGCAGTATAGATTCATGAGGGGGAAGGTCATGCCAGATGTATCTGATTGAGTTCTTTCACTGGGTGACCAGGGAAATACATCAGGGGAGGTCAGTGGACATCACCTATCTGGATTTTAGCAAGGCCTTCGACATGGTGCTGTTCAGAAGACTAGGAAATTCAGCAGCTAGTGTATGGGGTGGAATCCAACGTGGTGAATGCGGTTAGAAACTGGTTAACTGATAGGTGACAGAGTGTGGTGGTTAACGACACTCACTCTAATTATGGGAGAGTGACCAGAGGGGTGCCGGAGGGCTCAATACTGAGACAGGTTCTCTTCAATGTCTAAGTGACATTGCAGATGAACTGTAAGGGAAGGCATGTAGTTTTGCAAATGATACTAAAATCTGTAATAGGGTGAACAATGAGGAAGGGTGGAAAGAATGCATAGAGATCTTGGGAAACTCGAGCAGTGATCAAGAGCATGGCAGTTGGGGTTTCATACCAAAAAGTGCACAATCATCCACGTAGGACATGGGAACCCAGTAACTGAGTATATAATTGGGACAGCTACTGTCAGACACTAAGCAGGAAAGAGACCTTAGGGTTATCGTATCTGGTTGCTTCAAAGTGGCAGGGCAGTGTGACAAGCAGTGGGCAAGGCTAGTGGGATACTGGGATGCACTGGGAGAGCTATTTCCAGCAGGAGGAGAGAGGTGGTGTTGACACAGTATCGCTCGCTGGTGATACCCCACCTGGAGTGTCATATCCAGTTCTGGAGTCTGCACCTCAGAAAGGACATAGATGCGGTGGAGGCAACCCAGAGAAGGGCAAGTAAAATGGTGCAGGGGTTGCACCAAAACCCCTACTAGGAAAGAGTGAGGGATCTCATCATGTACACCCTGGAAGACAGGTGACTGAGTGGGACCAAGATTGGGACTTACAAGTACTTAACAGGGGTGAACAGGGTGCAGGAAGAGTCCCAGAACCAGAGAACATGTGATAAAGCTGGAAGGAGGGAAGTTTAGGAGGGATATGAAGAAGTACCACTTCACTGAAAGAGTAGTGGGTGCCTGAAATAGACTGCCAGAGTAAGTGGTGGAGGCAAAAACAGTAGGGGGCTTCAAGTATGCGTGGGATAGAAGTAAGGAAATATTAGGAAATGGCAGGGAGGAGTGAGGGTCGCCATAGACCTGATAGGGTATGCAAAGACAGACAAGGCAGGGACTAGATAATCTGGGTAGACTGGGTTGGCCAAGCAGACCTTTTATGCTGACAGTTCTGTTTCTGTAGCTAAGGATGCCAGAAATACATGTTTACTAAAAACTACATGATGAAATGTTTTCCTAACTAATAAATAGTATTGCTTTAAATCCAGCTCTGTATAGAGCCCACCCTCCCCCAATTGTAGGTGCTCCAACCAGTATCATCATATTAACCTGATACTTTAAAGAGGAAGTAATCAGCCCACTGGTGCAGCACTAGCACTATTGCTTGCATCGCTGATGACCTGGGTTCGGCCAGTGGGAGGATGCTTGAGCATCCACTGGGTTGCACTCCTCCAGGATGGGTGTGGTGGTACAGGGGCTGATGCTTGCCTGACCCCAAGTGGTAGCTGGGGGGCAGCAGGCCAAGATCACCAGTGAAGGGAGTAGGAGGGGCAGATGCCAAAACCAGGGCTTGTGATCCCACTGCCCACAAACCTAGGGCATGTGACCCCAATGCCCCCTCAAAAAACAGGGCATGTGACCCCAGTACCCACAAAACCAGGGCACATGGCATCAGTTCCCACACAACCAGAGCATGTGATCCCAGTGTCCAGAAAAAGAGCATGTGACCCCGCTGTTCACAAAACCAGAGCATGTGACCCCAGTGCCTTAACAACCAGAGTACATGATCCCAGTGCCCACAAAACCAGGACACACAACCGCAGTGCCCACAAAACTAGAGCACTTGATCCAAAATCCCATAAAACCAGAACAAGTGACCCCAGTGCCCCAAAAAACAGAGCACATTACCCCAGTGCCCACAAAATCTGGGCGCATGACCCCAGTGCCCACAAAAGGGTGTTTGGCTCCTGGGGTGAGAGGGAGGGTGGGGCCACCAGACTTATGCACATCCCAGTAATGGCATTTTATCCCAAGGCAAAAACTAGCCTGTGCACCAGGCCACAAAAAGGATGTAGCCTTATAAAACTGGTGACATGACCATATATTCAGATTTTACTTTCTTTTTTCTTTACTTTCCAACTTCTGAAACAATTTTTTCAAGCACAGCAACATGATCCAGGGTGTACCATGATGTCATAAATTACTGCACTTACCAGGTGATTGAAGTTAACCAACCTGAAGCACGTGGTAATTTAGCACACCCTGTCATGTGTTATTGCATGTATGGCATCCTCAATTGTTAGGTGAGGACCGGGGGTGCAGGGGTGGAGTGCAAAACAGAGTAAATGTGGGAGGTGGATAAACAAAGAAAAAAATTCTGTGGACATTTAGACTGTGTTGATGTGTGGACCAGTTGCCTGCAAGACGGACCTCACATGCATTTGACATCTAAATTCATTTATCAGTGTCCACTGAGGAGATGACCCAGGGAAAATCCCTGTTACACCTGTGAAAAAAATGAATGTAATCCCCTCCTGAGTCACCAGTGAAAGAGACACCTGCTGCTATCCCTTTGTTGTGGTGTTTTGTTATTTGTTTTGTGCTTTTACAGTAAGCTTCTCAAAAAAGATGGGGGTTTTGTTTCCTGTTGATACTGCTGAAATGGTTGCCTTACCATGCCTGAGAGAGAGAGAGAGAGAGAGAGAGAGTTCAGGTGGGTAAAAAGGCAGAGATTCATTTTGTGAAAAAGAGGCAGTGGAATGATTTACTGGTGAGGATTGCACTGGGTGGGGAGACAGTGAGTGGGAGTTTATTTGAATCTAATCATTTTGAATCTGTCAGTGCAAACTGACTCAGTAGCTTTTTTTCCCCCAGTACAATAATAAATAAATGTATCAACAGTAAGAAATTATTCAGACAAAAAAAAAAATAAAGAATGCCTGACCTGCCACTGGGCAGGGCTAGGGTCTATGGATGAGCCCTGGAAGCCCAAGCTGGAGGCCAAGCGCATTGCAGCGGTGAGGCTCTCTGCTCTCAGGGAGGAAGGATGCAGGCTGCAGAGAGCTTGTGCAACCCTGCTACCTACCAGTTGTGGAGTGGCCTCAGTACCTGCTATGATGGCAGCCACGGGCCCACCCTCTTGACTGGAGGAAGGTTGCATATACTGTACCCCCATGATCATCTGGGTGTGGGGCAAGGGGGGCAAACAGCAAAAAATGGGAAAACAAAATAATTATAATGACAAAAATAAAAGGGCTCATCCTTTATAAGTTTGGTAAACGTTTTCACATGGGTATGATGGCCTTCTCAGTCCCTAACTCCCCAGTACCATTAGAGTGGGACAGGCTGGGTGATCAGTGGCTAATAACCAGAGTAAAAGTGTAGAGCTATAATTTTCTTATCCAAATATGTTTTAGTTCCCCAACCCACAGTGCAGTGTCTTGGTGATATGTGTTACTACTCTAAAGGAGATCTGTGATGGGGAGGTACTTTGGCACATTTGCTCACTGTATCAGTAAAAGGAATGGTGGAAGAGATGGGCAACACCATTTCTGGAAATTTAAAATGTCTTCTTTTTTCATTACAATTTTAATTACCCTGTGTAACCCCCCACAACACCTCATTTACAGTGGCAGGGACATGGTTGCTACCTCTATTCTTTTAAACTTATATTTTATTATATTTTGAAATGCAAATGAATACAGTTGATGTACTGTATCTTCACAAGTGAAACATGGAGGCCGATGTCACATTAAGAGACATTGTCTCATGCCCTGTTCTTTACTGACATGTGAGGATTCATCACATAGATTGTTGGAACAAAAAAAACAAGGTGTTGCAACAGGGTGGGGGTGAAAACAAAACAAAAAAGGTAATACTATATGCATGCTTAAAAAAGGGACATAGAATCAGTGTTTCAACCATAGACCTTCTTCAGGAAGTATCTATAAAGACAAAAAAAAAACCTTTTTCCACCAACTTTACTTTTTTCTATTTCTAGATAAATTCCTGAAGAAGACCTGTGGTTGAGACATCTATTCTATTTTCAGTAGTCATTTAATATTACATTTTTATGTTTGCTTGCACACATGTGCAAGAAACATTTTGTGTCAGCTTGCTGGAGTAGTAGGTTGTGGAGGTGCAGTAGAGTTGTGGCCAATGCCACCACTGCTCTTTTGGGCTTGTCTCTGTTGCACCAACAAATGATCACGCTGTCTATGACAACAGTTGAGAAGTGTGTCACCAACTTGAAAGAAATTCACTGCTGCAATGAGGGAATGCCCCATCATTGCAGGGCATAGCCGCCCATATGCCTGGCATGCCACAGCGTGCAGCAGACAAAGCGGAGCCAGCCTTTCTGCCAAGCAGGACTACAGAGCGTAGGCAGACATATGCCAGACATGCCATGGCGTGCAAACCAAGTAGCAGGGATAGCAAATAGCCTCCTGGCGTGTCTGCATATTCCTTTGTTTATTTTTGTTTTCACATGCTTCCAACCTTGGATAGTCCTCCTTGCACTTCCCGGGGTAGGGGCTGCCAGTTGGTAAATTTAGACGTTTGTAACGTGAACACCAAGCCGAACTGATTCATGTAGCAGCCTTTCTCAAACAGGTCCACTGGCTATGTCAGGAGGCGAGGCTATAATGGTGGCATGTTTAAAAGCCCCTGAAACAAACTTTGTTGTTCCTGTTTGGAAGAGTAGGAGCTACTGCGTGTGAAGCCCTTGATTCGGAGAGGAGTATCATTGAGAGAGTTGACAGGTATGACTGGAGCAGCAGCCATAGAGGGAGTGCCTCCACCGAGAAGCAGTTCAAGCAGCAGCCAGGACCCTCACCCGCGATGGTGCCCAGCTAAGAAGACCGAGCACCAGGGAGGAGCGGCACAAGTGTTGGTCACCATCTAAACTAAGATCTGAAAGGAGTACTGAATGGAAAGAGATTTACCAGCAGTGCCCCGGTCCTGCATGCCCTGCTGACTGGTGGCAAAAGCCAACAGCTTAGCCTGCCGCAGCCCATGCCTGACTGATCCATAGCCGAAGAGCGAGAGAGAGCCAGAGGAGTCATGCTGCTGCACTGTGTGCGTCTACTCTCATTGTGATACAGAGTTTGGGCTGCCTGATGACCACCCCACCCGAGACAAGATAGGACCTGTCATAGCAGAAGCATGTAAGTAAGACTACTAGAGAAGATCTCT
The DNA here is from genome assembly GCA_016271365.2 of Neoceratodus forsteri. Taxonomy (NCBI): domain Eukaryota; kingdom Metazoa; phylum Chordata; order Ceratodontiformes; family Ceratodontidae; genus Neoceratodus; species Neoceratodus forsteri. The sequence goes on along the minus strand of CM028134.1, from coordinate 307,282,058 downwards.
GATCAGTCTCATCTCACAACTCACTCCTTAAATTCCAGTTCTAGTCCTGTAGTGAAGTGTAACTGCTGTTATTTTAGTCAGTGGCGTGCTAGTGGACGGTGGTCGGTATGGTACTAGTAGTAGTACTTAGTCCAGAGCAGTCCTTCACAGGCTAGCTAATAGCAGCACAGCACCTGCAGCTGCAGAAGTGCATTTACACTGCTGCAGGTAGCTGTGAGCCTGTGAATTTCAGTGTGAAACTAGTGTCGTGTCTCAGTGGGTGGGGAAAATATATGAAGTGAACTTTTCTGAAAGGTAAGAGATTATGTGGCAATTTACTAAACTAAAGGGTTAGGATGGAAAGATGTCTTGCTGAGCCCACTCTGGTACAATATTAATTAACTTGCTTGCTGTATAGTTTTGATCTTCCTGCAGTGCTGCATTAATGCACATAAGTGAAGAAATATGATTCATGTAAGGTTGCAGGAAAGGTTGTCAAACAGAACTGAAGACAGAATTATTTTCTACTGTGCTATGAGGCGATTTAATACATGTTGCTGCTGACCTCTGCAAGAGTTAATTATTATCTGTTAATGCTAGCTATACCCAGGTTTTATAGAACCATTGTGCATTCTTGTTAGTGGAAGCCTTTCCTGCAACCTTACATTAATCTTTGCTTATTATTTATGTTAAACCTCTTAATATTCAGTATTGCAGAGGGATAAAAAATGTGCAGCAAGTCGAAAATTCCCTCTGCTCAATGCTCACCCAGTTTAAGTGCTGTCTCTCTCTTCCAATGGTGGTGCATATATTGATTTGCCCTGCCATGTTTCATTTTTTTTTTGGGGGGGGGTCCAAATGTACAGTACTAAGTGGGCATTACTATAAATCCCAGACTTGTTGCAGCTGCTGCAAGATTTAAAGCAGCATGCATGACACATAGTGCAGTTCTAAGAGGCAAATACAGTGATGGGTGTTGGACACTTTATTTAAGTTAGTTTCAGAGTTGTTCAGAAAAGTAACGTTGATAATTGTGCTTCTTAGTTTTGTCGTTTGGTGGATTTCACTAAATATTATTGCTTATTTGGGGGGCTCCGCCCACCACACCCCCAATATAGTTTTCAGCAGAAGCAAATGTACAGCACAATAATCAATATTTACCGAGCAATACTACATGGGTATGTGTGTGTGTGTGTGTGGGGGGGGGATCCCCCAAATAAGCAATACTTAGTGAACAACTCTGAACCTTATTGCGTTACTATAGCAATACTATAATACAGAAACTACAGCGAGGGTGTGAGGGGCAGAGCCCCCCAAAGAAGCAATAATACATACTGAATTTTGACATGCTACAACGAAGCATCCTTGGGAGGGGAGGTCACATCAAGTACCTAACAAATTACAACAAGTACCTAATTACTGAATTAGAACTTTTTGGTTTTGGTGTTTGGTTGGTTTTGGTGCTTTTGTGCATTGTGCTACCTAGCTTGGTGGGTACTTGATTTGTTCTTGGACTTTTTCAGTGTTTACTATTTAAGCACCACAATTTCAACTTGTCTTTTGTGGGTGGCTATCTGTCTATAACTGTGCACTGTTGTTGAAGAATATGCAGGCTATGTTGTCCAACTGGGAGGGAACCTGGTAGAAGATAAGACAGGGACAACCACATATTTCATTGTTAGAAAGGTTCTTTATTAAGAAGTTCAGTCAGTAAGACCAATGTATAGGCAACTATTTTCATTAGCCAATAAGTTTGCTATGGTACAAGCAGATACTTTGTTTTGTCTGCCTCAGACTAGAGGCAGACCAGCTGTTTTTTAATGCAAAAGTATGGTGTACTAGTCATTATCTGGCTAACATACTGTGTGTCTGGTGTTTTAGGATATGTTCAATAAAGTAAGGAACCTCATTGACAGAGATTTTATTGGCAATGAAAAAGGTGCCTACACATTTGATATTACTTGTTGTGAGTGATTTCCTAATAAAGAACCTTTCTGGCAAAGAAATGTGGTGTTATCCTCAAATATGGGGTTATCCCTTGTGTATCTTCTACCAGTTCCAACTATACTCCAAGTTGGAAAATGTAGGGATAAAAACGTAATTTTGTATTGTTGACAAAGTGGTGTGTGAATGGTCCTCTGTGGGACTGGCTATCTTGATGTCATACAGAAACTTGTCACAATGCAACATTGTAACTAAGAGCCAGGTTGGTGGTGTGGTGGCATGGCTGGTGGTGTGTGAATGGACCTATGTAGGACTGGCTACCTGGCTTGATGTTGTACAGAGGCTTGTCACAATGCAACAGTGTAACTAAAAGCCAGTCTGTTATTCTGACAACTGTGGATGATGATTTGGCTAGTGGTGTGCTAGTATACAACAGAGAAAATGGTGCTTGTCGGGTGAGAGGGCACATACAGGGCATGGATGGGGGGGTAGCACCCCGAACAATGGGGAGGGGGGTAGCAGTGAGTCCACTTAGTGTGCAGATCTGAAATTCCTGGCTACACCCCTCCACGCTGCATCTTCTGAGTGTACTGGGAGAGAGTGAGAAGAAGCACAGCACAGGGCGCAGCAGAAGAAGAGAGCAGCATGGCCATGAATTTGATGCAGCTGGGAATGGGAGCGGCTAGTGGACTGACTGAGCCTAAGCAGAGGGGGCAGCAAGCTTGTCAGCACCTGTGGTCGGTCGGGGAGCAGCTGAGACTTACTCTCTGTAAAGAAAAGTAACTGAGCTCTTAGTGTTTGTTTTTTCTTGTACAGCGAGTCTGAGTCTGTGTGTGGAAATCAGTTGCACACTGTCCCACCACACTCCTTTCCAGTCACTTAGCTCAGCTGGCCCACCACATTTGGTCGTTGTCGCATTGAGACTCGGAGCAGTGAGCACTGGAGAGAAAATGTCTTACTGTCTTGCTCAGCTACTGGAAATAGATGCAGCAGCTTCTGAGTTCTGACTGTTTCCACCACAGAATCCTTCAAGGCATCAGATACTGTTATTGCGCACTGACTGGCTGCAGTAGCTTAGTTTCTTGTTGTTTGTTGCCACCACTGGCACTACCTTTAGTAACAAAAATGCTGCCCCTGACCAGCAGTGAACTTCAGACCATTTAGGTAAAAACAATACATTTTCTTTATTTTGATGTTTTGACCAGTAGCTTAGCTTAAGTTTTAAATGCTACCACCCCCATGACCTGCAGTGAACTTGAGTTTTTTTCCTGTCACCTCTAAATAAGTTAAAACTTGTATGGCACCTGGGTGGGTGTGGGTCTGTGAGGGACTCTGTGTGGCAGTAAAGCAGAAGGGAGTTACAGTAGTGTGTGTGTGTGGGTGTGTGGGTGTGCGTGTGTGGGTGTGTAGGTGTGTGTGTGTGGGGTGGTGTGTCGGTGGGTGTTGTGTGTTGTGTGGTGTGTGTCTGGTGAGGGTGTTAGGGTGTGTGTGTGTGTGGTGGGTGAGTGGTGGGTGTTGTGTGGGGTGTGTTGGTGTGTGAGTGGTGGGTGTTGTGAGTGGGTGTGTCTGTGTGTGGTGGTGTGGGTGTTGGGCATTGGGTGGGTGGCATTGGGTGGGTGGGTGTTGGGTGTTGTGTGTGTCAGGTGTGTGTCTGGGGTGGGTGTGTCTGGTTGAATGGACCTCTGTGTGATTGGCTACCTTGATGTGGTACAGAGGCTTTGTCACAATGCAACATTGTAACTAAAAGCAAGTTTTAGTCTGACACTTGTGGCTAGCGTAGTCTGTGTCTGTGTGAATGGACCTCTGTGGGACTGGCTGCCTTGATGTGGTACAGAGGCTTGTCACAATGAATCATTGTAACTAAAAGTCAGTTTCTTTGTCTGACACTGGTTATTGGAAGGCCTTCTTGCTGTATAGGAATGGGATCATGTGTGTTACATCTTTACATGTCATAGTTACAGTATATGCCCAATTTATAGCATATGCTACAGTGTAAATGATGCTTGTATCAGGTGGGTGGGTGGGGTAGCAGGGTACAGCAACAGAGGGGGTAGTAGTGTGTCAACTTGGTGTATACATCTGAAATTGCTGGCTACACCCCGCAGTCACTGCCAGTTACAGACTACCTGGAGGAGCAGAGTTGAGGAGGAGCCGACAGATGGGCAGTTTTGCCGCCAGGCCCACCAGCCCGAGATGGGCCTCCTATAGATCATTGGAGTCGACTTAGTTGGAATGGAGGAGAGACTGTAGTGCTTTCCTGAGCTTTGGTGCCACTATTTAGCAAGGGCCAAGGGGAGCCTTGAGCAGAGTGCCGGTCATCTGAGAGCTTTGCTGCCAACCAGCCAGCAGCTTGCTGCCTGCACAACAGTCCAGTCAGTCCATCTGAGTCTGAGACGTTCATTTCATAGCAGAATTTTGGGGTGACACTGCTGGACCTCTGTGAGACTGGCTATCTTGATGTGGTACAGAGGCTTGTCTCCATGCAATATTGTAACCAAAAGCCAGTCTGTTAGTCTGACAACTGTTTGTGATGGTGTAGCTACTATTGTGGTAGCATGTCTAGTGGTGTGTGATTGGGTAAAAACATTTAAAACAAGCATTTGTCAATGCCAAATGTTTGCTTGCTGGCATTGGCAGTGGTAGTGTAGAAGTTACAGAGCTGCGTAATAGGAATGGCAGTGAAGTATTGAACTGAAGCCAACCCCACCACCACCCTGCAGAGAGTGACAGGCATTGGGGTGTGCCTTTGGGTCGTCAGGCATAACGGCCATGCCATTTCACCACACTCCACCCTGTAGACACTGACACGTGTCACGGTGTTCCTTGGGGTCTTTGGCCCTTATGCGCACCCCATTCCATTAGGAAATACAGTGAGATGGGTGCGATATAGGATAATGGGGTGAACTTTGGGGCCGAAGAGTCCAAGGCATACCTCGATGCCTCTCAATGGCTGCAGGGTGTGGAATGGTATGAGCATTACAGGCAAGAATCCCAAGTCACACCCCTGATGCCTGTCATTCTCTACAGGGTTGGGCGTTATGGTTGGAAACCCTAATACCTCAGGCATTCGTTGGTATTTTCACTCCAAATTTTCAACATGTTTTTTTTGTGACCCACCTCACGAACAGTGGCAATATCAGTTTGTTAGCCAAAAGCTGCTTATGCACAATGACGATGGCATTTAGCACCACAGGTGCAAAAACATTCCGAACAGGATGTAAAAAATGACAGCTGTACTGTTCATGGGAAGGTGTAAAAAATGGCAATGTTGCAAATCTGCAGTAAAAATATTTAAAAAAATGGTGAAGTCACCAGCATACATAGAAACTGTGCAATGCACATCCATAATATAATTAGGTTGAGGATTTTTTACAGCAGATTGTCAACTCCATCCCTCTTATCTGACTCCCCCCTGCCCTGGAATCGGATTTGGAGGGACACAGACAGATACCTTACCCAGGACAGGAACAGGTTAATTCAGTTTCACATTCTTAGTAACTTATACTATACTCCAATTAAGCTAGCCAAATTTGGCAGGCTGACATCAACTAACTGTACACGATGTGGAGCAGTTGAGGGGGAACCTACTACATATTTTCTGGTACTGTAATAAGGTGGCCCCACTATGGAATACAATCCAAACTAACTTAGACCCTCTCCTGGGTTTGGGGGAGCGATTTACTGTGGAAATATGTTTCAAACAACATGAAGTCTTGCTATATTATGACAATTGCAGTATGACCGCAGGTTAGAACTGCTCCCGGAGGTGAAATAGTTAACTTTCCATGCAGGCATGGAACTTAGAGTGCGAGCTTGGTTGAAAACTCTGTCTGTTGTGCTTCAAATGCAAACTGTCAGATTCTTTACTCCGCCTCACTGAATAGTCGCTCTGGAGATTTCTCCTTCTGCTCGGTTCATTTTGTCGGTTTAAAAGTATTATTTTTCGGTTTTTAGCCGAAATTAAACCGCAACCGGTCAGTTCAAGCTCTGTCTGTGGTAAAGTAATAGATAGGTTTTACATTTAATTTTTTCTGTATGGAACTTGTAATTCTTTATCGGTTCGGTTTGAACCAATCAGGTTGTATTTAAAATCTACTAGTCCTTTTTTAGAGTGCGGTTCCCGGTTCTTATCGATTCTAAAAAAAACGGATTTCATTACATTTTTTTTTCCACGACCCGTGACACGGTTGGGAACCGATAAGGGTGTCTTGCTTGGTGGATTGCCATAAACGGGCAAGTTGGTTAGGCTGGCATTATGTCTGAGAAACCCAAAAGAAAAACCGGACCCACTGGGTTTCAACACTGTAGTGTTTGTGGGGAAGCTTTTGCTAAGGCTGACCCACACACCACATGTGTCTATTGTCTGGGGTTTGACCACCTCAATTCAGACTGCCAGATTTGTCACAATTTCCCTGCTGCCACCATAGATAAGAGAGTTAGTAGGCTCAGGGAAAGGGAGGCCAAAAAGTCCGCTGACCTGGATGGCCAGCCCGGTTCGGTGCCAATCGAACCGGAGGGAGTGCCCTCTGACCAGGGCGATACTTCCTCTGGCAAACGAAGAGCCGGTTCTAAGGAGCGGTTCCAGCAAAAGGACTAGAAAGTCAGCTAGTGTAGAGCCAAAGTTCTCTCCCAACTGCTGAGGAAATAGCTAAAGCAATTCAAATTGTCCAGTCTCTCTCCGTTCCCGACCGAACCGACACCTTCAGGTAGCGTTGCGTCTGGCCGGTTCCACCGTTCAAGATTATGATTTTGAGGATTTTTATGAACCAAGGGAGGGAAGAGGAATATGAGGAGAGTGAATATGGTTTTGAAGATCTGGATGTGCCCATTGATCCGGACATCTCTCCAGATAGACCCCTAGGGTTTCTCCTCCAATGCTTTCTGAGTCCCCTTTTCATTTCATGTTTTATAAAAAAGTTGCTGAAACTCTCCAGCTCCCTGTTGAGGAAGCTGTTGATGACCAAGAGGAGCCAGACTATGTAGAAATGATGGATATTCCAGAGTCTAGGAGACTGTCTTTTCCTTTGCATAAATCTTTTCGGAAACAGATAGTAAAAGTTTTAAAAACTCCTCACACTATACCTCCTGTGGCTAAAAGGATGGACAAGAGGTATACCTTATCAGGCTCCAACACTGATTTCCTCACTCAACAATGCAGCCATGTAGGGGTGGTGCAGGCTGCAGCCTGTGACAAGGCTAATATTCCCCTAGCTTCACACCCCCCTGAGAAGGGCTCCAGGAAGATTGATGCTATGGCAAAGGAACAGTACATGGCAGCATCTTTGGGACTCAGACAAGCAAATTATATGGCTTATGCTGCTAGGTACCAGAAATCCAGATGGGATACTGTGCTGGCCCTAGCGAAACAAGTTCCTGACCAGCTTGCCAGGGAGCTGGAACAGGTGGCTATGGATGGTACTGAGGCATCCAAGGTGCAATTTCATGCTGTAGTGGACTCTAGTGATGTTTCATCAAGAGTCATGGCTACATCTGTGGCACTTCACAGGATGGCTTGGCTCAGATGTACTACCCTGTCTCAGGATACCCAGTCTAAGGCCATGGATTTTCCTGTTGTGGGAAATTCTCTATTTGGGGAGCAAACAGAGAATTACATGAAGAAAATGGATGAATATAGGACCACCTATAGGAGTGCACAGGCCAAGGAAAGGCAGGCCACTCCTCAAAAGCAGCTTCCTAGAGGCAGAGTCAGGCTGTTTCATAGGCCTTTTTACCAAGCCCAAGCTTCCTCCTCCGCCTATGCTCAGAGGGGGTTCTTTAGAGGGAAAGGCAGATGGGGTACAAGCAGGTCTGCTTCCACCCCTCAGCCCAAAGCCCCTGCCAAGCAGGCACCCTGATGGGATTACCAGGGCCGATTCTCCTCTACCTGTAGGGGGCAGGCTTTGTCCAGGACTGGAAGTCTTTAACATCAGACAAGTCGGTCCTGGAAGTAGTAAGCCAGGGACTGGTTCTCAGCTTCAAAAAATTTCCAAAGCTGAAAACCAGATCTTTTCCACCTGCAACTCCATCAGAGGCACTCGCCCTAGAGGCAGAGGTCTCTACCCTCCTGGCTCTCAGAGCTTTGGAAAGGGTTCCTCCCCTACACCAGGGCAAAGGTTTGTACTCCAGGTACTTTCTTACCCCAAAAAGACAGGAGAATGGCGGCCCATCCTGGATCTCAGATATTTAAACAAGCACCTTTAAAGCCAAAGTTCAAAATGGTGACTCTGGGAATTATCCTACCTCTCTAAGGCCAGGGGACTGGCTAGCTTCCCTGGACCTCAAGGATGCCTACTTCATATTCCCATCAGAAGCTCCCATCGAAAGTACCTCAGGTTCGAGCTGCCCTCAGGCCACTACCAGTTCAGAGCAATGCCCTTCGGCCTCACTTCTGCCCAAGGGTATTCACCAAATGCCTGGCTGTAGCAGTTGCCTACCTAAGAAGGCAAAAGATTGCCATCTTTCCTTACCTGGACGATTGGCTCTTAGTAGGTCAGTCCCCAGACCAGGTCAATTTACACCTTCGGATAACGCAGCAACTGCTTACCTCTCTAGGTTTCCTTCTGAATCTCTCAAAGTCAGTTCTATAGCCAGTCCAGCTTCTTACCTTCATAGGCACAGAACTGAATACACAGGAAGCCAGGGCCTTCCTCCCCCTGGACAGGGCAAATACCCTAGTCTCCCTGGCATCCTCATTTACCCTGCAGGTCTCCCGGCCAGCAAGGCATTTTCTGCAGCTCCTAGGACACATGGCTGCTTCCACAGCAGTTGTGCAAGGAGCAAGATTTCAGATGAGGGACATCCAGTTCCATTTGAGATCTTTTTGTCTCAAAGAAAGGATCCTCTTACCAAGCTGATCCCAGTAACTCGAACCCTGATCCAAGCCCTACAGTGGTGGCAGGATCAGAGCAACCTGAGACAAGGGGTTCCTTTTGTCACTCAGTCTCATTCTCTAATCCTTACTACAGATGCATCCCTCTTGGGCTGGGGAGCTCACATGGGTGACCTCACCACCCAGAGTCTGTGGTCCCCCCAGGAATCTCTGCTCCACATCAACCTGTTGGAGCTCAGAGCAGTTTTTCTAGCACTTCAAGCTTTTTCCAAATCTGTTCAGAACAAGAGTATTCAGGTCAGAACAGACAACACCACTATAATGTGGTACATCAACAAGCAAGGGAGCACTAGGTCTACGGCCTTGTGCACCGAAGCAATGAAGTTGTGGTCTCTAGCTTACTCCCTGAACACCTCCCTTATGGCAGTTCACCTCCCAGGCAAGGACAATGTCCTGGCAGATGCTCTCAGCAGGATTTCCCAGGGCCACCACGAATGGTCACTGGATCCCCTGGTCTTGGGAGTAGTATCTGCCAGATGGGGCACCCCGCAGACAGATCTTTTTGCAGCCCCAGACAATCACCAACTTCCTCTTTTTTGTTGCAGACCCCCAGTGTTGGGCTTAGCCCTCAGTTGGGAGGGGAAGTTTCTCTATGCCTTCCCTCCCTTTCCTCTCCTGTTCAAAGTGCTAGTCAAAATCAGATCCCAATCATGCAAAGTCATTCTGATAGCTCCAGATTGGGCCAGACAGCCCTGGTATCCACTCCTGCTGTCCTTAGCAGTCCATCCTCCCCTGTTCCTTCCCAGGAATCACAATCTGTTAACCTGTGCCCAGGGAAGGGTCTGGTACCCGAATCTCAAATCTCTCAATCTCAAGGCTTGGTTCTTGAAGAGTTAGAGTTTGCTGATTTACACCTTTCCCAAGGTGTAATGGATATATTGAAGGCCGCAAGGAAGCCTTCCACCAGGGCTACTTACAATTCCAAATGGAAAAGGTTTTCCATATGGTGCTCGGAAAAGCATATTTCCCCAGTCTCTGCTGATCTACCCACAGTCCTGGATTATATGGTCCACCTGAATTCTTTGGGGCCGAGACCAGCTACCCTGAAGGTGCACTTGGCAGCTGTGTCTGCTTTTATTTCAGCAGGTAAATCCTCTTCCCTTTCAGCTCATCCTGTATTTTCCAAGTTTTTTAAGGGGTTGTTTCACACCAACCCTCTATTCAGGGATCCTGCCCCTGCCTGGGATCTTAATGTTTGCATTGCTCAGCTTATGCAAATCCCCTTTGAGCCCTTGTCTTCAGCTGAGCTCAAGCACTTGACTTGGAAAACTGTGTTTTTGGTAGCCATCACCTCTGCCAGATGCATAAGTGAATTACAAGCGTTGTCAGTGGAGCAGGAGTTTATCTCTTTTCACAGAGATAAAGTGGTCCTTCGGACTAACAGAACGTTCCTGCTTAAGGTGGTTTCAGATTTCCACCTTAATCAATCTATTTCACTTCCAGTGTACTTCACTGACCACTCCTCCTCTGTGGAGAGGATTCTGCACAGCCTAGATGTGAAGAGAGCCCTTAGTTACTACATAGAGCATACCAAGGGTCATAGGTTTGACTCCCTCCAACTGTTCCTCACCTATGGCCAAGTTGGTAAAGGGAAGCCAGCCACTAAAAGATCCATTGCCAGGTGGATTGTCTCTTGTATCCAATTCTGCTATGAGAAGTTGGGTAAAGTTACCCCCTCAGGCCTGAGGACTCACTCTACCAGAGGTACAGCTGCTTCTCTGGCTGCTGCTAGAGACGTTTCTATTCTAGAAATATGTCAAGCAGCTACCTGGAAAACAGTTCACACTTTTACCAAGCATTACTCCCTGGACATCCAGGCTAGGAGTGATGTTCGATTTATACACACGTGCTTCAGAGCCTATTTCCTAAGTTAGGTTCTGTCCTTCCTCCATGAGGTTTCTGCTGTGTAGTCTGCAATTGTCATAATATAGCAAGACTTCATGTTGTTTGAAGAAAAAATTACTTACCTTAGTAATGTTTCTTCTAATGGAGTCTTGCTATATTATGACCTCCCTCCCTGCCTGCCCCTCTCAGAACCTCTGTTTTGGGGATGTGGGTGGGCAGTACAGGGTTGGCATTTTTTTATTTGATGCCCACCTTGTTGTTTTTCACCTACCTTTTTGCGTGAATTGGTGTTGTGTTTTTGCATTTTTGGGTCTCCTGACTTGAGTCTTTATTTTAGGCCAAAAATGAGTGTTTATGTTAGTAGCCAGTTGGCTAGTGTAGGTTTACAGCTTCCACACAGAACCTTAGTGAGTTTTAGCTCATAAAGATCTGACAGTTTGCGTTTGAAGCACAACAGACAGAGTTTTCAACCAAGCTCGCGCTCTAAGTTCCATGCCTGCATGGAAAGTTAACTATTTCACCTCCGGAGCAGTTCTAACCTGCGGTCATACTGCAATTGTCATAATATAGCAAGACTCCATTAGAAGAAACAACATTACTAAGGTGAGTAATTTTTTCATACTGGGGATGCTTTTGGATATTGGAGTCAAGGAGCGCAGGTTTCATATGGCTTTGATTTCCATTGCAGTTAAAAGGCTGGCTCTCAAGCATTGGATGGACCAACTGGCCATCTCATACTCTGAATGGCTTAAAGAAATCTCTCTTTGTTTTAAAACTGAAAGGTTAATAGCTAGTTCCCGGAATTGCATGGCCTTCTTCAACCAGAAGTGGGGCAAACTATATGCCTTATATCTGCATTAAAGTCCACGTACTGGCGTCCTCTGACAACCTTAATCTACTCTGTCTCTCTTGAGTCACTTTTAATACCAGAATACTTCTCGCCATCTCACTTCTCCTACTTCTGGCTTTTCGATGTGGCACCCTCCGGGGAGTGGGTGGGGGAGGGTGGGGAGGGGTTAAGGTGGGTTTGGTATGTTGTGTTGGTTGTGAACACTCAGACTCACTTCATTCTTAACGACTCTGTTGTTATGTTGTGTGTATGTTACTTTGTCTCATTAAAACTTGTAACAATGTTTGTACTCCATGTTTGTGCTGTTATTAAATAATTCAATAAAGAAGGTGAATTTCAAAAAAAAAGCAGATTGTCAACTTAAGCATTTTGGTTCCTCTGATCATGAACAGTGTCACTGTGGTTTTCTTTATCTGTCCTAAACAATGATTTCCCACAGCGACCACGCATCTCTGCGCTGAAAGTGTGAAAACACACTTCAGCCATGTTGTGAAAAATGACAGCTGTACCATTCATAAGGAAGTGTGGAAAAATGTCACTGGTGAAAATCTGGACTGAAAATATTACAAAGTCATGAACTTACGAGGGTGCGTGGAAACTGCGCAATGCTCACTCATAACACAGTCATTTTATGGACTTTTGTCACCAAATTTTCAACATAGCCATTTTAAGACCTCTGCTCATGAACAGTGTAACTGTGATTTTCGTAATCTGTCCCAAACATTGCTTTTGCACACCAACAGCACCATTGTGCGCTACATGTGTGAAAACACATTTTGGGCGACATATAAAAAATGGCAACTGTACTGTTCATAAGGAAGTGTAATAAAATGGCAATGTTGAAAATCTGGAGTGAAAATATTAAATTCACAAACTTACGAGCATGCATAGGAACTGCACAACGCACGCTCGTGAAACAGTCATTTTAAGGAATTTGTTCACCAAATTTTCAACATAGCCATTTTAAGACCTCTGCTCATGAACAGTGTCACTGTGATTTTCTTAATGTGTCCCATACATTGATTTCGCACATCGACTGCGCCATTGTGTGCTACATGGGCGGAAACACGTTTTGGGTGAGATGTGAAAAATGACAGCTGTACTGCTCATAAGAGGTGTGATAAAATGACAATGTTGAAAATCTGGAGTGAAAATATTGAAAATTCACGAACTTACGAGCGTGCGTAGGAACTGCGCAATGCACGCTCGTGAAACAGTCATTTTTTGGAATTTTTCCACCAAATTTTCAAAATAGGCTTCTTGAGAGCCCACCTTATGAACACTGGCAGTGTCGTTTCATTAATCGGTCCCAAGGTGATTTCATGCAGTGACTGCAAAATCACCCTTCGGGCCCGAACAACGCCATGACAGTGAAGTATCATGAGAAGGGGTCCCAAAACCCCATGTTGAAAATTTGGTGCAAAATTCCAAAAATGCCTGAGATATGCAAACAAAGTTGAAAATCCCTATCTATCCCATTATACAGTTTACCGGCATTTCCTCAGTTCGTGGTTGGCTTTGAAGAGTGCAGACGTGTCCCAGTCCACCGAGATCGTCGCACTGGACTCGGATGAAGTATGGGGTGGGGGTGGGAGGCAGGGCACGCAGGGTGGTGCGGGTTGTGGGGGGCAGGAGACTGCGGGGACCGTTTTTTTTCTTTACAGGTTTTTTTTTTAAATGATGACTCGGGACATTTGCCACACTGGGGTGGGCTCCCAGCATGGCACAAGGACAGCTGGTTGGGGGCATGGAGCCAATGGGGGATTGGGCACCCCCGTTGGCCATAGCATCTATTGCCACGCTGGGGTGGGCTCCCAGCGTGGCACCCTGTACTCTGGGGGGGAGGACAGTGGAGCCGATGGGGGATTGGGCACCCCGTCGGCTATACCATGAGTTGCCATGCTGGGGTGGGCACCCAGCGTGGCATGTGGGAAGGCTTTGGGGAGTGCAGTACAGCCGACGGGTGATTGGGCACTTCGCCGGCTATACAGTGTGCGTTGGGGGGCAGCACACAGTATGCGTGTGTGTCTCTGTGTGTGTGTGTGTGTGTGTGTGTGTGTGTGTAGGGGGCTGCACGAGCAGGCGATATCTGATCACTGCTCACCGAAGCGTAGCTCCCTTTCAACTGTACGCCACTGCATTTTGGAGCTGTCATAGACAGCTCCAGCATGCATTGGAGGACTGGGGCCACGCCTGCCAACACACTGACTGAATTGGAAGAGAGGGTGACACACCTCCGAAAACTCGGATGATGGCACTCTGTTTCTTGCACATGCGTGCAAGCAAACATAAAAATGACTGCATTACGAGCATGCGTTGCACAGTTTCTATGGACACTCGTAACTTTACCACTTCTTCCTATTTTCACTCCTGATTTTCAGCATTACCATTTCTTCACACCTCCTCATCACCAGTCCATCTGTCATTTTTCACATCCTGCCCGAAATGTGTTTTCGCACCTGTGTCATGTGGAATGGCACACTCGCTATGAGAAATCACCTTTTGGCATTGAGTAATGAAACTATATTTCCACTGTTCATGAGGTGTGCTCTCATAAAGCCCATGTTGAAAATTTGGAACAAAAACTACAAACACATGCCTGGGGCATTAGGGTTTCTAACCATAAAGCCAACCCTGTACACACTGACAGGCATTGGGAGTGTGACTTGGGGTCATTAGCCATAATGTTCAACCCATTCCAGCCCCACCCTGCAGCCACTGACAGCCATTGAGGTGTGCCTTGGGGTCTTCAACCCTAACATTCACTCCATTCTGTTATACTGCACCCATCTCAACTTATTTCCTTTTCAAATGGGCTGAGCGTAAGGGCTGAAGACTTCAAGGCACACTACGACACCTCTCATTGTCTGCAGGGTGGGGTGAGGTGGAATGCTGTGAATGTTATGGGAGATGACCCAAAGGCACATCCCCAATGCCTGTCAGTCTCTTCAGGGTGGGGTTGGGGGTTGTTGTTACTTCAATACTTCACCGCCATTTCTATTATGCATCTCTCGAACTCCTGCACTACCGTTGCCAATACCAGCAAGCAAACATTCAGCATTGACAAATTCTTGTTTTCTTTTCAGTTTTCCTTTCACAGTTACATCATAAGTTTATGCCATGGGCCAACTGTGGGACAATAATTTTAGTCTTGTCTTGACAGGTGACAGCAGAACAGTAAGACTGGGAGTGGACAACAGATATACCATGCGGGCGGCCACCACAGTGGCTGCTTGACTAGAGTCTGAATAATTTTTTCCTGTCTTCACAGGTCTACTGTCCTGCTGCTTCCTTCTCCAGGAAGCAAGCATCCTCTTCCATCTTCTCTGTCTGGGGGCACCACTGTTCTGTTTCACAGCAAGGCCATCACCTATGTGAAAGTATCATTTCTAAAAATGTATTTTTTCTTATACTTTTTATTTTAATTTTAATTTCTCAGGTACAAGACAGGGAGTTTACTAGAGCCTAAATAATTTCATTCTTGTCTTCACAGGTCTTTTCTCCTCCTCTCCTGAATTACTGTCCACTAAAGTGCTTAATGAGAGGTGCTGTGGTTTGGGACTGACACAGTGCAGCAGCATATATCATATATCATTTATGGGACATGAAACTATGGCAAATGAGAATTCTATACAGTGTGTATCATTGATATGGCCTAGTTTTGATAGAGTGTGCACCCACATATGTAGTTTCACATTTACCTCAAGGAGAGTGTGCTGGTTTGAAAGCAAAGTCTAATGTGTGGCCTCCCTGGACACACCTCAGCATCTGAGGTACCACTCCTCAAAGCACAGTTGTGCCACTTCATCTCTTAACTGAGAAGGAGGAGTATCTGCAGCTGGAGTCTCAGGTTCTTTTCCTGGCCAAAACCTCTGAGTCCAGCAGCAGGTTCCACTTCCATCATCAGTGACCCCTTCTGTCAACTGTACACCTCACTGTCACTTTAGTTTAATCATCTACTTTAAACAGGTTTGTTAAAAGAAAAAGAAGAAAAAAGTAAATAATAAAAAAAAGGGGCAAAAAGAGAAAATGGTCAAAAATGGGAAAAAGACTAAAAAGTCCTTTAATGTGGACCACTTGCAAACTATGTGGCTTTAAAATGTTGAGACAATAAACTTACATAAGAACAATATGAATGTTGTGAGGGATAATTCTCAGGATATTGACTTAAAATCAGTAAGTTTCTAAATTGCAGGCCACACATGCTGATTTGGTCATTATTAAGAAAGATTGCACTTTAATGCCAAGTAAGTTAGGTCACAAAACAGCTGTTGAGGAAGAGTTGAATCTTGAATCTCAGAAGCTAACGTTGGCTGAGAATAACCAAAAGAATGGCAGAGAGGATATTTATCCTCTGAAAGAAGTACTCTCTTTAGTTTCTGATGATATTGCTGCTTCACAAACTGCTTGTGTTCCAGATCATGGAGAACTGGAAAAATGGATGGGTATGGGCTTTATTCCTGTAGCAGAGAATTGCGGTACCCTTAGAATATATGGGTTCAATAAAGAGATCATCTCCACAGTCACCACACCCCTGGACTCCATTATACAATTGTTTCAAACTAAAATGGTAGTCCATATAAATTAAAGAGATATTCAAGATGTTATTGTTATTAAGGACGAATATGGCCTGGACTGCGTGCCAATCATGTATATTGCTCATAGAGTAGCTAATTATTTTTGGAATAATGGAAGTCTTTTAGAAACACATAATCTTATTCTGACATACTTAAACAGGCAGAAGACAGATTTCAATAGTGATTCTCCCTCTTATGATAAATCCCACTGTGTTATGAGTATATTTGGACTGAAGAGACTTGATAGTGAAACAAATGCTAGCTTAACTAGGCCAGCCTTTCCCTTTTTTTCAAACTATCTTTGAATCTCACTAGGTTATACAGGTATAACTAAGTTAATAAGATGAGAGGATCTGGAACTGGCACAAGTGGATGTAACAATTAGAATTAGGGAAATTGTAGCCGGTCTGGTGGCACTGAGGGTTGAGGCGCTGGATGCCACACTTCGTGTCGCACCAGAGACCTAGGTTCGGGAGTGAGCCCGGGTGCTGGGGGTCGGCAGGGAGGGAGGGAGTAGGATTGAGCATCCGGAGGACAGCTCTCCTCTCCCCGGGGTAGGTTCTGGGGATATCCCGGTGTGGTAGTGACATCTGGAGGAGATCAGAGTTATTACCAACACTGGGAGTGCATTGGGGATGCGCACGATGGACATCCATGTCTGCTGTGTTGGTGTCATTGCACGATCATGTGTAGGGGGTACAGAAAAAAAAAGGAACTACCTCAGCATGCTCTATGATGGCTGGCTATGTGTCACCATTCGGCTCCATCCCTGGATGCTCCCTCAGATTGGGACCTCCCCCGGATCCTATGGTGGTAGCTACGTGCCCGCCATGACAAAGATTGTTGTGCAGGAACTGATGGGGTAGAGCTTGAGGGTTCAAGCAGAGCAGGGACTGTGTGGTCAGACTGGACTGGGGAGGAACCATAGGTATCACCTCCCCAGCCGCAGAGGAATGAGAAAAATATGTAACAAAAAAAAAAGAATTAGGGAAATTGCTAAAAGGGAGCTGGTTAAAAGTAATTTGTTAAATAAGATGGGTGTCAATGTTGTACCAAATAGTTGTTCTAAAGTTAATATTCAGTCACATGCAATTTCTTTACCATTGGCTGAGTTGGCTGTTTATAATTTTT
This sequence comes from Neoceratodus forsteri, assembly GCA_016271365.2. Classification (NCBI taxonomy): domain Eukaryota; kingdom Metazoa; phylum Chordata; order Ceratodontiformes; family Ceratodontidae; genus Neoceratodus; species Neoceratodus forsteri. Next base: position 307,264,843 of record CM028134.1, on the reverse strand, counting down.
ACTTTGTCAGTGGCTCAGTAGGTAGCACACTCACCTCTGAGGCTGGGAGATCAGAGGTCTGTGGATTCAGTTTCCACATCTGGCACTTGGGTTAATATCCCAGTACTGACACTGTAGTGCAGCATGAGAAGGGTGCTGCACTTCTGAGGTGCCGTCTTTCAGATGAGATGTTGAACCAAGGTCCCATCTGCCTGGATTGGTGGTAGTTCAGGTGGATGTTAAAGATCCCATGGCACTTATCGAAAAGAGTAGGGGAATGTTCTATTTAAAGAAAAATTAGTGCAGTACATTCAATAAACAAAATACAATGTCAACTTTACAGAAACTGTAAATGAGGTTTGCAAGAAAGACAAAAGGAAATCAACCCACAAATAAAACCAATAAACAAGGGTGAGGGGGGAGAAAAAAGGAAAAGAAGTCAAAAGAAACATTTCAGTTTAAATGGAGCAAAATAAATGCTTACTAATACAGAGAGGAGAAAAGAAAAACATCTTCAGGGTACTGCAGTTTCAATCCATGCACAGTTGTTCCAGTATGAACTGTATACAGCAAAAGTCAACAACTTTTTTTCCGCATTTTGGATTAACACAAGGATAGAGACAATCTATGCAACTATTTGTGTTGCAGAAAACACTTTCTGTTGCAGGAGAAAGGCGCACCTGGCCTGCCATAAATAATAGCGGCAGGATGCAATGATGAGACGTAAGGTCCCTGTGTGATATTTCTGTAATCCGGGGGGGGGGTATATCCCGTACACCAGGATATCATATGTTACATTCTGAAGTGCTTTTTCTTTCCATTTATATAAAAGGAGGGTCCAAGCAACTTGACTATATGGGCAATCAATAAAAAAATGATGCATGGTTTCCAGTACCGCTGTACAAGAGTCTCGGGGGCATATTCGCTCCTCTACTGATATATGTTTTAGGTTGTTCTTGACACCCAGTCTTCCATGACAAGCTAGCCAGGAGATATCCCAAAATTGTATGGGGATCCTGGGGTCAGTTAACTGAGAGAAGGGTGTTTCTAATTCCAGAAGGGAGCCTTGTGTTGATACTACCTGTGGTAAGTCAGAAAAATGGGTATCTAAAACAAAGTTATAAAGCTGTCTCCTGGTTTTAGTCAATATATGTGCAGGGGAGAGTTTCCATTGCTGGATCTTCAGAAAAGGGGGGAAGAGGAAGCTGGGGATACCTAGTTTTCTGAAGTTCCTAGGGATGTCATGTGGGAGTTGTTGCCATATTTGGCATACCTTAATGGTAAAAGAATATATAATTACATGCCAAAATAGGGGTGGATCATGGAGTAAGTGGGGTATCGTGATTTTTCGGGAATAGGCTACGGAAAAATACTATCGGGTTCAGCATCCTTACCCCACCATGACAATAATCCATGTATGTGCATGATCTTTTTATGGGATTTAAATGGTTGCCCCAGAAGCCTTGAAAAAAAATATTGTAAACTCTTGCCTCCAGAGAAAAAGTGACCAGAAACACTGATGCCATGTGTAAGAAGAGGGGAAGTATTAAAGTTTTCAATAAAAACACTCTTTTCCGTTTTGCAATGCTATGTCCTTTCCAAAAGGAAAGGGAGTGTGCTGCTCTATATAATACTATATTCCAGTTATAGCTGGCATCATCTGAGGTGCTGTAATGTAATCCCAGGATTTTTATTGGAGCGATTGCCAGAGGGATATCTACAATATGCATTGATAAGTCCATGCTGGCTGAAGCTGGCACCACTAGTGCTGTGCTTTTTGCTATATTTATTTGGGAGCCCGAAGCTGTCTCAAATGCTTTGAAAATAGGGGGAAGTACTATCTCCTGAAGATAGGGGGTAGTACAAATGCACAAATCATCAGCATATGCACATACTGGAGGTAGAGGTCTTCCAATGGGGGAAGAGATTCTAGGTAAAGATGGGTGCAGCAATAGGGTTTGTAATAAAGGGTCCAGTTGGAAAATATATAAAAGAGGATTTAAGGGGCAGCCCTGTCGTACTCCTCTAAGGTCTAAAAAAGGGGGGCATTTAGAACCATTTATATGGGGTTGTATCCAAGCAGTACTATATAAAAGTTTAAGCCAAGAAATGAATTTCTGGGGAACATGGTAGTGTGCAAGAACCTGGAGCAAATAAACATGGCTGACCCGGTCAAAAGCCTTTTCTTGGTCCAATGAGAGTAACAAGACAGGTGAAGAGGGGTTACTGTTTGAAATAATGTCTCGAATGAGGGATAGGTTGGAAAGGATAGATCTGCCGGGAAGGGTACAAGTCTGCACCTCAGAAATAATCTCTCAGCAACAGGGAGCATCCTATTGAGCAAGATGGAAGTGAATATTTTATAGTCTACGTTTAGCAGACTTAGTGGTCTCCAGTTCCGTATATTGGCTCTGTTCCCGTTCTTGAATAATAAAATCATAATAGCATCAAAAAAACCCTTTAGGAGTAGAATTAGTGCTTTTGATGGTATTATATTTTAATGTCAGAAAGGGGACAAAAAATAACATAAACTGTATATACAATTCTGCAGTAAGGCCATCAGATCCAGGGGAAGTGTGCTTCTTTTGGCGTTTTATAGCCTGCTGGGTTTCCTCTGGTGTTATAGGTTTAAGTAGATGTTTCAATGTATCTTGGGATGGAGAAGGAATAGAAATACCTGAAAGGAAAGGTATGATACTATCCACAGGAGTTGTGGTGCCAAACATCGTAGCTAGATAAGAGCTGGCGATATGCTTTATGTCCAGCAAGGAATTGTGGGGGGTATTGGAAGCAGGATCAAAAAGTTCCTCCATGTGGGTTGCATTTACCCTGTCAGTGCAACTTTTATAGATATCTAAGGAGGGACCGGAGCTTTGTGTCCCATGTTGAGCTTCCATCTGCAAAGAATGTGCTCGGCGATACTGGAACTGTTCCATTTCTTCCTTATTGGATTTTATTGTGTGAGAGTAGTCCATGTGGGATGTGAAAGAAAGAGATATGGCCTGTTGTAGTTTTTGTCTGAGAGTGAGGTATCAAAGATATGAACTCAGTGTTCTCTTCCTCCCTGTATGTAGGAAGAAAATCTTGATATCACTCTTAGTGTCTTCCCACCATTGTAGAGGGGAATGATATGCTTCCAATATGGACAGCTGGGCACTTAAAAGGTCTGTGCAATGCATTGAAATGGCCAGGTCTGTCAACAATGAACTATTCAATTTCCACCTAGAGTGGGGTTGACCAGAAAAGGAGTTCCCTGAGGGGGAGCAAACCAGAGAGATCCCCAGATGGTCTGAAGTCTCACAGGGTATGATTCTTGCCTGTGTGACTGAAATATTCCGTGAGACAAAAAGAAAATCTATCCTGGTAGCGTATGGGCCTCTGTGATAGGTTTTGCCACCTGGACCATGTAAAGCGTTATGTCCATCTATGAGGGCCGCAGTCTGAATAATTTTCTTCAGGGCAATTGAATCTGCAAAAAGTTTTTGGTCGGAGCCGCCCCGATCTGAGAGAGTAAGACCACAGTTGAAATCGCCTCCCATATAGATTTGCCGGTTGGAATACAGGTATGGGTGTATTTTATTAAATAGCCTGTTCTGGAGGCAATGCTGTGGGGGTCATATACATTAATGAGCCTGAGTTTGTGTTGTTGGTATGTACAGTCTACAAGCCTGGCTCGTCCTGGTATTATGTCTACCAACCGGGAAATTTGGAAATTAAAATTTGCAAACAAAATACCTAGGCCATCACACCTATCCTCTCCATATGACCAGAAGGAAAAGCCTTGATGCCAACGAGTTTTAATTTGAGAAAGCTCATGAGGAGATTTCAAACAGGTGTCCTGGAGAAAATAGATGTCATGGTGTAAGTCAGAAAGGTACTGCATTGCAGAGAGTTGTTTTCTATAGGATTTAATGCTGCATGCATTTAGGGTGAAGCTGCGGAGTCCTTGGTGGTGGTTCATCCCAGAAAGTACAGTGCCATTCTGGAGGAGCTAGTGTCAGGTAATGTTAGCATGGGTCCTACCTCCATCTGCTGAAGGGGGGGATCAAGCTGGGAGTCAGAGGAGAAGTCCATACAGGAGGAAGAGGCTAGAGAAGAATCCGAGTCTCCATCTTCCCCTTCCATGTCTCCCCATTGTCATCTCTTGGCTGAGGCCTGAAATTTATTCCTCATGATAATTGCTCTCTTGGGGGTGGAAGCTTCTGCTTTTCATTTGCCTTTACCCTGTTTAGAAGCGGGGATTACCACAAAGTGGTCTGAGTCCTTTGGGGGTGGAGGAGGCATGGTAGCCTGGGTACTAGCAGGGACTGATTCAGAAGGGGGTACTGCTGCTATAGGGGTGCCAGGGGACTTGGGAATGGCCTCTTGTCCGGCCATAGCTTCAGGCTCTTGGGGGAGAGGAGGTTCTTGTGCCAGGGTAGAAGTGGCAGGGGCCAGGGCCTCCCTGCCGTGTAAGGCCTGAGTCTGGGAATCTGTTATAAGTGCTATCTGGTCCTGGGGAGGGCAGTCGAGCCTATTATGATCTGCCCAAGGGCACTGGTGATAGAAGTGCCCTGGTTCATCACACAGATTGCAGTGTAGAGGGTTTGGATGATCTAAACTCACATGTCCATAGGATAAGCACAAAGTACATCTGGGCTTGTCGCAAGTACTGCTCAGGTGGGTGCGAGAACTGCACTTATGACAGGTCCGTGGTTGTCCAGGGTAAAAACATAAGCCATGGTCCCTGCCTATGTGAAAGCTGCCTGGTAAATGAGAGATACCTTTATCCATGTTTTTAAGTTGTACCTTTACTTTCTATCCCCCAGTCCATACTAGGTCCTCATCCAAAATAGGTTGAGGGACCTCTAGTATATCGCAGCGCTGCCTGAGCCAGTACTGGACGTCGGCTATGCTCACCCCCTCACTACAAAACAGTAAAGTAACAATTTTCACTGTTGATTCATGAGGGGGATGACCATAAAGGGAGCCCAGAGTGGCAGATGTTTTACATGCTCATATTACTCCCAGAATTTCTCCAAAGTGTACACATTTTTAAAACTTAAGTCATACACAGATTCCCCATGCACATGAATGAAGGCAAATAATTCTGTTGCCCCTATCCCTAAAGAGTCCCGCAACATACTATGCAATACAGTTCTTCTGTCAGGGCTTATAGCAATGTCCCTCATGAACTTCATACGTATAGCATTGCTTCGCTGTGTTGGCTCACCTAAGTTTGTGAACAGATCACTGAGTTTAAATGGGGTTGAGTTAGTGCCCTCACTTGCAGGCTGTGGACCAAATGGCTCAGATGTACCAGCTAAATTATGTTCTGAAGTCGAGGATGATGAAGTAGATTCACATCTGTCTAAGTTGGGGCCTGTGACAGTATCTGTGATGTCAGGTGTTGTTCGGGAGATAGCAGGTGTGCTTGAAGCATTACTAGGGAAAGATACTGGTTCTGGAGCTGTTTTCCTTAGTAATGGTGTGTCTTCTGAAGATCGAGTTCATTGCATGCCTCAGAGATGATTTCCTGGGCTGAAACAGCCCTTGGGGAGGTCCAGGGTGCTCCTTCTGAATGTTGCTGCCAGCCAGCAGCATGGAGCGCTGCCGTGGGTGCCCAAATGCTCTCAATGTCCTCTGCGGTGCGATGACTGTCCCGTAGATGCAAAGAGAGAGGAGCTCCCAGTGCAGAGTTTATTTTATTTTTATTTTATTTAAACAGCAGTTTGGAAAACCTTTGAGCCATAGGCTCATTTACAAAGGTACCTTGTCACAGTAAGACAAACCAAAATACACAGTATAGCAGTACAACACATAAGTATAACAGTAAAATTAAGACATAGATACAAACAAGCTGGTACAGGTAGGATGGATGCAAACAATACCAGAGTTATGTCGTCCTTAGCAGCTTAGTAATAAGCTTTGTCATAAGTATTGAGTGCGGCTTTGACTAGTGGCAGTTACAGCATCGGGTGTTAATAAGGTGGTTATGTAAGAAGTTTTGAAGCACGATATAGTTGGAGCTTCAAGATGGAGGGGGCAGTGTGTTGAACCAGGAGGGGGCCCTAAAAGCTGAAGGCTCTTTTGGCCGTGAGAGGTCCTAGCTCTAGGGATAACAAGAGAGGTTTTCCCAGAGGTCCAAGTATGAACTAGTGGGACAGAGCGGTGATGGTGGTGGTCAATCCGTGGGGAAAGCCCAAGGAGGGTCTTTTGTAAGGGTACAGGTAAGATATTTGAGGCGCTCACGAGATCAAGTACCAGTGCTTTAGCATACAGTAGACAGGTGTGTGTCATCCTAGGTGCTCCAGTAATTAACCTGCAGGCCTTATTCAGAGTAGTGCGAATTTTATGGAGTGCGGTCTGATCAGCAGCACCATACACCGGCAGTCCATAGTCCACTAGGGACAGGATAGAGGAGGTGACTGAGAGTTGAAGAGCCTCCGGGGGGAGGCAGTGTTTATACTGATGTAAGATGCCCAATCGGATATTAGTGGCAGTGGCTGGGGCAGCGATGTGTCCATGGAAGGAGAGGGAGGGGTCAAAATGGATCCCTAGGTATTTATAGGAGCAAACTTGTTTGAGTGGGAATGAAGACCCAGAGTGAATGAGGAGTTTGAAGTTTCAGGACTTGTTTTGGGGATGAGTGAAGAACATGGTTTTTGTATTTTTAAGATTTATCACCAATCTATGTTCCTTGAACCAGCCCTCGGCTTCAGTGAAGGACTTCTGCAGCGAGTCCTGGAGGGCAGTAGGGTTACGACTTGAGGCAAAGATGACTGCATCATCAGCGTCACAATAGAATGTTCCCCGAGCAAGAGCGTGGAAGGTGTTAAGGTAAAGGAGAATAGTAAGGGGCCCAGAATGGAGCCCTGGGACCCCAGAAAAGATGGGACAGATGTCTCAGTAGGTCCCATTAATTTTACACACTGTGAGCGGTCAGACAGATAACTGGTGCACCAGGAGATAGGCCCAGCAGCAAAACCAGAGAGACTAAGGGCATCAAGAAGGAGGGTGGGAGACAGTGTCGAAAGCTTGAGAGGTCAATGAAGACAGCACCAGCCAGAGAACCAGTGTCTAAGGAGGAGTGGAGAAAGTTGGAGAACTCTAGGAGGGCTGTGTTGGTAATGTGGCTGCGAAGCCATGCTGCTCAGGACAAAGGACATTGTAGGTGGAGAGGTAGTCAGAGATTTGAGAGGCCACCACTTTTTCCAAGGCCTTGGAGAGAGGAGAGAGAAAATGGAGATTGGTTCGATAGTTTGTGGCATTTCTGGTGCTAGGAGTCATATCAGAAGTGGCTGCTGCAGGGTAAGTTGACAAAAAAGGCTGTGAGGAAAACTGTGAGTCAGAGTGCATTTGACCAATAAGAAAGTCCTTGTGTGCAAAATACATGCTTCACAGATAATTTTCTGTGTCATTAGAAGTGCTCTGAGTTCCTGAAACTGGGTAAAGTGGTGTATGAGGCAAGTCTTCTTGATGATTGTCTGGAAAATCATTTAAAGTGGTACCTTCAGTATTTCTTTCTGCTGATTGCAGCCTTGTAGGTTCTTCAGAGGTAATGTCATGTATTCTTGACTCCATGGGTGAAGCTGTAGTCAGGTCAGAATCCAAAATATCTCCAGCAATTCCACCAGCAACCACACTGTCATCCGCCATCTTGGTACCATAGACAAAAGGGCTCCCTCTGCTCACAGGAAGCAAGGCCCCCTGCAGGCAAAGAGTGGGGGAATTTCCCCGGTGTCCTGGACAAATTTCCCTCATTCACTAAAAATACCACCAACAGCTTAATTTAGTTCAAGGTCAGTTGGCATTCATCTGTATCCCCCCTCCCCCGGGTCGTGCCTGAAAATAGGCAGGATTTGTCTAGTGCACTTACGCAGTCAACAAAAACTAAATAAAAATAAACAAAATAAAATAAATAATGTCCCCATCACGAACAGGTTCCATATGTTAGCCAAATATCGTAGACTATCTCCGACCTGTGCTGAAGACTATCACATACACCCATGCAAAGCTACAAAATAAACTGAGTCAGGTTTGCTTGGATCACATAATTTCCTGGAATATTGCAGGTCTTAACTCTAAATGGGGGGACTGTGGATGGATTGCTTTTTTTTGTGTGTGTGTGTTTTTAGTATAATATGCTTGTAAGAAATCTGGCACATAAAGGGCCAGGACATTATGATAATGAGTTCTTACTATATGAAATTCTGGCACAAAAGGATACACAAATTGGGTAAGGCCTCTGGTTGCTTGGACTACTTCATTAAAATTGATAATATCTTCTTATTTCTTATTATAGCTATTGAATTTTTTATTGATCTTTGTATTAAGATTTCTAATTTCTTTTTTTTTTATCCCTCCTACGGCCCTCCAAAGTCACATCCTCAGGATGCACCAATTAAGCTTGACCCTACCACTGCCTTACCTGACTGCTTGGATCCCCCATCCTGCTGTGGATAGCCCCTCATGCGGGGTTGGGGTGGGCCCACCCGCGAACCTTAAATCTCGTCAGGCTCCGAGGCAGCTGGGCAGGTGGAGGCAAATTGGGACTCGGCTCGGCGCTTCCATCCCCGGACTCCGGAGGGTGTTTTTCCAGTTTTCTCTTGAGGATGTCACTTGCCCAGGCATCAAGGTACAAGCGCCAATGCTGTGATGTCCTCCCCCCACAGTTTCATGCCCAGTAGGGCCAGTCAAGTGCCGCACTCTGCCCTCCTCTCCATCACGGAGAAAGGGAGATGTCCATGGGATGCTCAACCGTTCTCCCCCCCGGCTGGCCCTCCAGCTCCCGGGCTCATTCTTGAACCCGGGTCACTGGTGTCGCAAGTGGAAATCCAACCGCTGCGCCAGCCGGCCGGCTAAGATTTCTAATTTCAAAGGTATTCTTATTTATATATATTCCTCCTTATGTGTCAAAATATTCTTTGTCTAATCCTTGGGTAACATTGGGAGAGCTGATTGAAGACCTTTATGGAAAATATTGTAATTTACTCATTCTTGTTATAGGTGATTTGAATGCTAGGACTGGTAATTTTTGATGGGAATTTGGCTAATACAGCTGTAGGTGTGTTATGTAATGGTCCCTCTCTCCTACCAAGAAATTCTTGTGCTATATAAAAAAAAAGCTGGGTCAAGCCTCATTCACTTCATGCAGAATTATAAATTCTATCCATTAAATGGAAGGCTCTCTGGAGATGAAATTGGGAATGGACATACATTCCTCTTCCTGTGCATCCATTACAGATTTTGCTCTATGGGATAGTCCAATTGAAATATGGCAGGCCTTTGAGTCATAAGCATGACTCAGAGTGACAATTTTCTGATCTCTGCTGTGGGCCTCAGTAGCAATTGATGGCAGCACACAGAAGGGTCTGGATTCAGTATGACCCCCCCTTTAAATACTATGATCAGAAATAGGAACAGGATACAGTAGAATTACAATCTTTCCCCCAGACATTAATTCCTTATATAGAACATCTTCTCCTTCAGATCTCTTCATTGTTAGCTGCAACTGAATTGTAGATCAACTGGATTCTTTTTACACCAAGATTTGTTCAATTTTCTACATAGTTTCTGGTCAAAGAGGAAGGAAGAATATTGATTGGTTTGATTTACAATGTAAAAAACTAAGAAAAAATAAAAGCTTACCAACAAGATTAGATAAACTATAGGAAATCCTACTCAAGTTAACTGCAGGAATTTGAATGTGGACCATAAGCATTGTAAAAGTTCTTGCAAATGAGAAAACAGATCTATAATCATAAACAATGGGGCAACATGTTAGATGCCTCTAGAAATGATAAAAGAACCTTTTGGCAACTTGTTGCCAAGGGCAGATCTAATTTTGTGGATAGTATTAATACTTATATTTCTTCTGACAGATGGATAGATATTTTTTCTTCACTTTTCATCAATCAGATGTTGCAAATTTATTCAGTTGCCTCCTTGTCCACTGATAGTATTAGGCCCATTAATGTTTTGGAAGTTTTGGATGCAATTAAGTCCTTAATGACCCTTCTCCTGATTTTATTCCTGCTGAGGTCTACATACAGTCCCCTTTTCCATGGTCTGATTTCTTATTGTTATGGTTTAATAAATGCATTAGAGAAGTTTTCTTTCCAGACTCATGGTGTGGGGTAGAGATCGCTCCCATTTTTTTTAATTTATGTTTTATTGAGGATTTTATCTTATAAGGCGCACCTTTTACAAATACAGCTTCCAAAAGAACTCTCAAGACCAGGCCAGGACGTATGTCCCTTGGAGTACAGACTAATGTCAGAAAAAGAACAGAGACAAATATTAGATCTCATGGGTCAATATTGCCCATGAACATAAACAAGTAAAGACTCAATATCCCTTCTGTCCAGTCTATGCATAAAGGTGCAACCTGCCAACTATGCTGGACCTCAATAGTCAAACAATACTCAAATGTGAACCATAATAAGTAAAATACAAAATAAACAAGGAGACAATAGAACAAGGCAAGAACAATAAGCAATTAGAACATGTATAACATAGAGTGCTGGAAACTAATAGTGCACTGCTTATTAAAATGAACTGAAAAGCAATGCAATACTCCCATAATATATCCATGCCCGATGCGGTATGGTAGAGGGCAATGATTGCTCCCATTTTTAAAAAGGGAAATAAATTAGATCCATGTATGTATCAGTGAATTAGTTTATTAGACTTTCCTATCAATTTTTGTTTTGTAAAATAATATTTTCAAGGTTACATGAACACATTTTGATAACAGGGGACACTCTATTTTGCAGTTTGGTTTTAGGTAACAATGTTCTGCTTTGGATAACTTTCTCCTTAGACATTTATGGGAGAAATATGTCTTACTTTGCAAACAGAATTTGTTGATTACTTCTCCACAGAGAAGGAAATATTGATGCTGAAGATGGTTGGGTGGTTATACCAAAAAAAATTTAAAAAAGGAAGAAGAGCAGTTGGTATTCCAAATAATGACTCACAACAGCTATCTGGAATATATATTAGAAATAGATTTGGCACATTGTTGCCACCCTCTCCTGTTGCTGATATTGTTGATGAGGGCTTTGACCCTGCACTACCTACCTTGATTACTGAAGATTCCATTATAAAATATGCTAGTAATATGCTCCAAGATAACAACATTAAAATACATTATTTCCCAGGTGCAAAAATTAGAGATATTACTGAAAGAATTGATGACATAATTTCACAACCATCAACTATTATTTTTCATGTGGGGACAAACAATGTTGGTTATAATCATGAAAAAGATATTTGTTTAGATATTGTTGACCATGAACAGTACGCTACATCTAAAAATTACAACATTTTTATTTCAAATATTCTTCCTGTTCCAAGTGCAAAATTGGAGAAAAATCACACTATTGAACGGATTAAAGCTAAATTGTATAATTGGTGTAGGAAGGAAAATCTTCAAGTTTATAAACTGTTGGGAGGTTTTTATTAATAATAAAAACTTGTTCTCAAAAGGTGGACTACATCTGAATAAAAATGGCATATACGAACTATTTAGGCAGTTTCAATGTTCAGTACAGTCTTTGCATTTAAACCATTGGGGGGCTGTAAAGTTAAAAAAAAAGCAACACAGTGGTAGAAACAATCATGTTGCTAAATTAGATTTTCAGTTGTTTAATACACAAAGTTTAGTCTCAAAGTTTGATGTATTAGTGGTCAGGGTAGTATCCTTTTCACCTACCACCATAAAAGAAGTTGAAGACCTTCTTCTATGATTAGATACTAAAAAGAGTGCAGGGGCTGACTCCTTCAACCCATATTTCTTGAAAATGGCATACCACATTCTTGCCACACCTATATCACACCTATTCAACCTGTCCCTAGCACAAGGCTCCATCCCCAATGTATGCAAAACTGCTCACGTCATCCCCCTGTTTAAATCAGGGGACCCCCTGTGACCTAAATAACAATAGGCCAATCTCCCTGTTACCCATACTTTCCAAACTACTGGAAAAAATTGTGGATACACAGCTGAGATCTTTCTTAGATAACGCTAGATTACTTAACCCAATACAGTCTGGCTTTAGAGCAAAGCACAGTACAATCATGGCACTGGCAAAAGTTACTAATGACTGGCAACGGGACCTAGACAATAAAAAATTAATTTGTGCCATGTTTCTGGACCTCAGCAAGGCATTTGACACCGTCGACCACTGCCTGTTCCTCTCCACCTTAAAAACTACAGGCATTGACTCAACCTCATTGGGATGGTTCCAAGACTACCTCTTTGGCAGGCAGCAACAAATCAAAGCTGAAGGAGAGCTTTCTCCACTTAAACCTATAAAAAGAGGTGTCCCTCAGGGCTCCATACTGGGCCCATTATTGTTTCCATCTATATCAACAGCTTGGATGTAGGCATTAAGGAATCCAGTATCCACTTGTTTGCTGATGACACAGTGCTATACTTAAGCCATGAATCTCCTGAAGCTGCCTGCACTGACTTACAAACCAATGTTAATACTCTGCAGCACCAGCTCTTTAGCAAAAAGTTACTACTAAATGCAAAAAACAAAACAAAAAACAAGGCCATACTTTTCTCACCATCAGGCCCAGGGGCTTACTCTGCTGTCGCTGGTCCATTACCCTCCATCTCCACTTCATTAGGCGAAAATCTTGAATTTGTGCCTAAATTCAAATATCTGGGTATTTGGCTAGACAATAAACTCTCTTTTGTGGAACATACAGGAGAACTGCTGAAAAAGCAGAGGCAGAGACTTAGTCTGTTTTTCAGAATTAAACGCCTCTTGACCACAGACGCAAAAAGACAGTTTGTCCAATCTACATTCCTCTTATTAATTGACTACGCCAACTTAATTTATGGCCATTGCCATGTCTCACATCTTGCAAAACTGGATGTATTGTATCATAGAGCACTGAGATTTATAGCTGGCCTCCCGTCCTCCACACATCACTGCTTTTTATACGCAGCCGTAGGGTGGCCTTGCCTTCAATACAGGCAGTATAGAAATGCAGCCCTATGGACGCTCCGAGCCCTTACCAACAAACTCCCTCAATACGTTGTTGACTGCCTCCCCCTTAGTCCAATCGGGAACTATGCCTTGAGAAGTCACTGGCAGGTTTCCCTGAAAGTCCTAAGGGTCAACACTCATTTTGGAAGGGCTGCCATAAGCTATGTCCTGCCTATGCTCTGGAATAGGATCCAAAAATTGCTGAGGCTTACCTCCCCTGCCAGTCCTGCTTTCTTTAAGACCCTCTATGGTAAAACATTTGCTGAAATTTGTAATTGCTTCTGTCGCTCCTAGCAGCTTGACTATTGTTTTTCTCTTCATCCATACCAGTCCCAGCTGCTTATCTAAATCAGTCACTGCCACTATTCCTCCCCCTCCCTTGCCCCACTTGCCCTTAGCACCCTCTGCGCCCCTTTTATACACCACCTTCCTCCTGTCACATAAACCTAAGCCCTAGACACCATCATGCACACCTCCATAACTTAGGGACTTCCATTCAGGCCTGTAACTTGTTCCTGCTGAACAGGAATATAAATAATTTTCTTTTTTTCTCCTATGGTTTGTATATGACATCCATACACATCCTGCTCCTGTGGGTATTGTATATCTCATGTTAGGGTTGTGTTATGTATATCTTTCTTGTACATGTGTGTTTGGAATGTATATATACTGCTCCTATCTTTATTATAAACATTTTATTCTTATTGTATTATGTATATTTATCTGTAACTTTACAATTGTCCCTGCCAACAGCAGGTCCACCTTGTAAATGAGCTTGCTCAATGGTGATCACCTGGATAAATAAAGATTTGATTGATTGATTGAAAGACCAGATTTTGTCAGTATTAAGGAAACATGGTGGCCAAAGAACCCAGAATGAGTATCCTCTATTCTAGGTTATTCATTATTTCATTTAGGTAGAGAAAATCGTAGAGGAGGAGGTATTGCTTTATTTGTTAACTCTGAGATTATTGTTACAGAAATATCGAGTAAAATTAAAATTAATAAAAATATTGTAGAATCATTATGGGTAAGGTTAGAGTTAGGTCCCCCAAAACTTATTTTGGGTCTTTGTTATAGAGCACCTAACTCAGATAAACAAGCTTTGAAAGAAATTATGTCTGAGATGGTAGTAGCAGCAGATTTAGGGGACATTGTATTAATGGGTGATCTGAACATGGGTGATATTTACTGGGTAAATATAAAAGCAATACATATAACTTCAAAAGATTTTTTACAGCCGTGTAGCGAATTAGATTTGATTCAGTCTGGTACTTTAGCAACTAGAGGTTTAAATACATTAGATGTGGTTTTGATTAGTGAACCGTTAAAAATATTAAATTGTTCGGTCTCTATACCGCTATGTAATAGTGATCACAATGCAGTTACTTTCAGTCTTCAATTTCCTTTTTCAGTTTCTGATAACATCACAGAAATCTACTTATATAATAAAGTATATAAGGTAGCTTAAATGGAACATTTTTTCTAAGATGAAGTGGAGTGAGTTATTGACATCAGATGATATTAATGAATTATGGTCAGTTTTTAAGGAAATAATACTAGGAGCAGCAAAAATGTTTATTCCAAAAATAAAGAAAAGGAGATTAAAACATCACCCAAAGTGGTTATCTATGACAATAATTAAGATGATTAAGAAGAAAAAGAAATGATTTAAAAGATATAAAGAAAGTAATTGTAATAGATTACTATCCTCTCTAAAATGCTTGCAAAGAAATTGTAAAAGAGAAATAAGACAATCAAAACAAAATTTTGAAAGAAATATAGCATGTCAAGCACACAAAAGAAACAATGAAATATTGTATAGTTATATAAACTCTTTAAAGAAACAGGATTGTAAAGTGGGCCCCTTGAAAATAAATGGAATATACATCAGTGACAAAATAAAAATGGCTAACGAACTTAACACCTATTTGTGTAACTCTTTTAATGGATTGACATCTGATAATGAATATGGCATCTGTAATACAGGAAATTCTATGGAAATTACTCTTTAAAACATAAAAAATAAATTGGAGTCTATCAAAAAGGGCAGACCACCTGGTCCAGATGGTATAACAGGAAACATGTTATTATTAATGAAAGATCATTTAAGTCTACCTTTAAAGTTAATATATGATAGAAGTTTAAAATCTGGTCTAGTGCCAACTGATTGGAAAGAAGCATATATTACTCCATTACATAAAAAGGGTGATAGAAGTTCGGTGGAAAATTACCGTCCTATTTCCCTTACTTCAATAGTATGTAAAATGCTCAAGTGACTTATTAAGGATGAATTGTCTCTGATTATAGCACCTATGGATACCACTCAACATGGATTTATAAAAGGAAGATCAGTTGTCACAAATCTAGTCAGTTTTTATGACTATGTAAGTGACAAACTTGATAAAGGAATACCATGTGCTGTAGTCTTGTTGGACTTTAAAAATGCATTCTATTCAGTACCTCATTGGGCTTTGATTCACAAATTATTAATATTAAAAATCAACCCACTATTTGTAAATTGGATTAATAACTGGTTAAAAAATAGAAGACAATGTGTATCCATTGGTGGTTTCAGATCATCTTGGAATCCGGTTTTGAGTGGCGTCCCCCAAGGATCGGTCCATGCACCCATTATTTTTCAGTGCTTTATCTCAGACTCATCAAGCAATATTGAAAGTAACATCATAAAGTATGCTGATGACTGTAAGATGTTAAACATAGCAAGACACTTGGATGATTGTTTAGTCATTCAAAAATACTTGGATACATTAGAACAATGGTCTATAAGTTGGAATTTGAGATTTAATAAGTCAAAATGTTCAGTCTTGCATTTTGGAAAAAAATATCAATCATCAATGTTACTTATATGAGGTATCAATTATGTATAAAGCAAATGAAAAAGATCTTGATGTTATGATACACTTTAAGTTTAGCTTTGATATTCAAATTACAAATTGTATTAATAAAGCAAACACAATTTGGTGGTCAATTAAGACAAATATTGTACCCAGAAATTCCAAAGTTCTTTTTCCTCTTTTTCGTACATATGTACATCCACATTTGGATTATGCATCTCAGCTTTGGTCCCCATATTTGGGTAAAGACATTAAAGACATTAATAGGATAGAAAGAGTACAAAAATAGAATTTCAAAATCCTTTTTTTCAAATAAATATATATGCTATGAAGATAGATTACATAAATTAAATGTAATGTCTCTAGAGTTAAGGCTCCTTAGGGAAGACCTGTTATTTGTTTGGGATATAGCTGATGATGCCAATTTATTAATTGATTGTGGCTTGGAATACAAACAATTGCTTGTTAATACTAGAGGTCATCCACTTCAGTTGGTGAAACAAAAATACAACACAAATAAAGAGCTTTTTATTTTTCACAAAGGGTAGTGAAACCCTGGAATAAATTACCATTAAATATAGTTCTCAGTACCAATAAAAACACATTTAAAAGCAGATTGGATAGATACTTGTTTAATCACACAAATATCTCAAGCAATATGTAAGTTTCGGGTCTTTATGGGTCTAAGGGCCTGTTGCACCCTATGTTTCCTAGTATGACTCCTAGTATTTGATTCTGTTTCTAGGCCTGAACTTTGGCAAATAATGCATGAGAAGGATTTTAACAACTGCTTTGTTTCTATCATTTTTGCATTATATAATCACACTCGGGCAGCAATCAGGTTGGGTATGTGTGGTAATACTTCACAGAGGATTTCAACAAACAAAGGTTTGAGCCAAAGTTATATCTTGTCCCCAACACTATTTAACATTATAGATGTATGGTTGTGCCATTATGTTTAGGGTTGGGCAGGGGTTTCTATGTTAAACCTTAAGTTATGCACTGTAATATCTTTGCAACCATTCAATAGAGTTGTACAAAATTTTGCATGTGCAGTCTCATGGGGGTAGGTCTCACATGTTATGTTTTGTTCTAGTCGGATGTGCAGATACTAAGATGCAGATAGTGAACAAATGCAAAAAAAAATCTGTTTTTTGAAGATCTTTTGACATTGCCTTGCACACAGATGGTTTGGAATTTTGCTCTGACATTTTCAGGGTAGAACGGGCTTGACCCACAGATGTGCCTTTCGCTGGTTTGGTGAAAAAATATGTATCCGTTCCAAAATTGCTAAACCTAAAAATTTTGGTTTCTGAGCATGCTTAATACAGTCTTTTGGATAGATATTTGGAACAAAAAAAAAGAATTTGGTTCTGTATGCAAAAAGGATCCTTTTTCGTTTGGACCCAAACCTTTTTTATGAAGAAAAAATCCTTTTTCATTTGCTGCTATCCTAGTTTTCATTTTTCTTGAAAAAAAAAAAAAACCCACACAAATGACATCCTCAGAGAGACCAAGACATGTACATTGGTCATTGGGACTCTCCCCTGAAGTCTTGACGGTCGCTATCCAGAGGTCTGTTGCCTCTATCATTGATTATGGACTGATCATTTATGGCTCTGCCTCAGCTACTGCTCTCAAACGCATATCTACATGTCTCAACAAAGCCTGTTAGCTCCTCACTGGTTCACACCATCTTACACATATGTGTGATCTTTATGCTCAAACTGGATGGCTTCAAGTGTTAAACCGCATAAAGTATCTAATCTGCATTATGGTGAAGAAAATCACCATGGGCTTCACACCCCCTGGAGTCCAGTCTCTACTACACCCAAGCAATAATCCTCGCCATACCAGGAGATTCATAACCCAGCTCCTACAGGTCCCTTGCTGTCATACCTCACAGGGTCAATGATCTTTTGCTTATAGGGTCCCCAGCTGGATAAATGGTCTCAGCAGTGACATCTCCTCTATTTCCAAACTGGACACATTTAAATCCAGGCTCCACCTTCTCTTCACTGCCTCTAGTTCCTGTGATTGCCTCAGTTAATTAGCCCAACAAACCTCCACCCTAGTCCTACATCTTCCCTCTTCCTAGCACTTATATTTCTCTATCTTCCCTTCCCCACCCCACCCTCCCTCTCCCTCCCTTGCCTCCCTTCACCCCCGCACACCAGCACATCTCTCTGTTTGATGTCGACAATGCCCCTGGCTGCTCCAATCTCTCCTTTGTTCCCCCATCCTCTTTCCCCACCTTCTTCTTTAATGACTCTGTCTTTTGTTTTCCAAAATCACATGTGAATCAATTTAAATTATTTGATTGTTGCCATTGTTAATTGACAGTACCATTGTAGTGTTTTTATTAACTGTATTGTACTGTAAGTGATGTGGAACCTTTGTAAAAGAGCCTTGGCTCTAAGGTAATTGTAATCCTAGACCTAAATAAATAAAACTAAATAAATAAACTGTTGGAAAACTGACACCAAAATTATTTTTTTTTTAATCCTTTTTCGGTGAATCGCTTCTGCTTTTACCATATGGGCTTTTTCATTCAAATGAAAAAATATCCCTTGATATAGAAAAAGATTTTGGACTTTTCTGGGGGGGCCCTTTTTTCACTTGTCTTTTTTTTTGTTTGAATGAAAAAGGATCCCTTGATACTGAAAAAGATTTTGGACTTAATTTTTTTTAATGCTTTTTTTTGAATGACCTTTTTTGTTCAAACAACAAAGGATCTGTTCAAATGGAAAAAGAGCATGGACTTAGTTTTTTGCTATTCTTTTTTTATTTGAAGGAATCCTTTTTCTTTTCCTTTTTTCATTTGATATGGCAAAGGATTCCTGCAAATGAAAAAAGGATTTTGCACGGTGTCCCTGTAATTATCCCTATATTATTTATTTTATTCCATGTGTCTAGTGGCACCCCACCTTCCGATCACCACCCACATGATTTTCTTTATTTTTCCCTGGTGTCTAGTGGCACCCGCACCCTCTAATCAATGTCCCCATAATTATTTAATTCATCCCTAGTTTTTAGTGGTGCCCCCCCTTCTAATTACTGTTTCTGTAATTATTTTATTTATCCATTGTGTCCAGAGATGCCCCCCACCCTCTGATCAATCCCTGTTATTATTATATTTATACCTGGTATCTAGTGGTGCCTCCCACCCTCCAGTCACCATCTCCATAATTATTAATCACTGGAGTCTTGTGGTACCCACCTCGGATCACCATCCCTGAAATTATTATATATATCCCTGGTGTCTAGTGGTGCCCCCCACCCTCCGATCGCTGTTCCCATAATTATGACATTTATCCTTGGTGTCTACTGGTGATCCCCGATCACCATCTCCATAATTATTAGATTCATCCCTGGTGTCTAGTGGTGCTCCCACCCTCCAATCATTACCCCCCTAGTTATGAAATGTATTCCTGGTGTCTAGTAGCACCCCCGTCCTCTGATCATCATCCTCATAATTATTAGATTGATACCTGGTGTCTAGTGGTGCCCCAACCCTCTGATTGCCATCCTTACAATTATTATATTCATCCCTGGTGTCTAGTGGTGTCCCCACCCTCCGGTCACCATACCTGTCATTATGCTATTTGTCCCTGGTGTCTAGTGGCATCCCCACCCTCCGATCATTGTTCCCAACTGAAATAAACAAAATATCCCTCAGTCTTTTTTAACCTCTAAAAAAGAAAACAGTCCTTTATCAATTGCACCCTGCCCCCACCCCAACCTCCTACTCAGCAGCCACCACCATTTAGGGTTCAGGCTAAAGTGAAAAAAGAAGGTAAATTTGGTTTTAGGGTTTCCAGCCCTAAAACAAATCAGGGGTGCAGTCTTCCTTGGGGATGTCAATCCTAAAACTCACCCCATTCTATATACTTCAGAAACATGCACACCTGATAGGATGAGTTTTAGGGTTGACAACCATAAGGAAGACTGCACCCCTGATTTCTTTTAGAGGAGGGGGTGGGGTTTTAGGGTTGGAAACCCTAAAACCACATTTCCCTACTTTTTTCACTTTAGCCTATACCCTGAATGCTGCATTAATTCCATTTTTTTGCAGAGAAGATATATATATATATATGTATATACACAGTTGTTTTTGGTTTTTTTTGATTATGTCATAAGGTCACATATGGCCATTGTTTCTGATTCAATGGGGATTAGCCCTGTAGCAGCGCCACTCTTGGCCTATGCTTATGACTTGATTCTTTTTCCCGTAACACAATCAGGTTTACAAAAAAATTGAATTGCTTGTTTCTTGAATCAGAGACGTTAGATCTGTCAATAAATATAAAAAAAGAGCTCAGACAGTGATCCTTGGTACAGTAGTACTAAGACTTCTTATAACTAGAAGGTAGGTAGCAGGACTGCCTTTACAGTGTCTAGTTACCCAAATGTGGGTGTACAGTTTGCATGTAATGGTTCTTGGAATACACATTTTCTACATAGTTTAAAAAACTAAAAAAAAAAAAAACACTACTTGGATTGAAGAGATTTAATATTAAATACAATAGGAACAGTAGCAAGCATTCATTGAGATTCTTTCAACAAAATATAATCCACAGGCTCTATGAGGAGCTGAAATATAAGCATCTTACAAGATCTTGGAATTAGAAAAACAATCAATCCATTTGGTTAAAGCCTCTCTGCAACTAAATAATTCTACACCTACATCACATATTAGAGCTGTATTTGGGCTGGATTGCTTTAAAATTGTAGCAGATCCTCTAATGTTGGATTACTGGATAGGAGTTACAAGGTTTCCCAAGGATAACATTCTTAGGCTAGGACTCATGGAAAAAGACAGAGAACAATACAATATCAGGTTTCCCTGGCTGGTACATGTTCTCAGTATCTTAAAAGAGTATGAGCTGTCATATTGAAAAAGTTATGTTAAAAGGTGAATTATGATTAGTCTGAAGTATAAGAAGTACATCAAGAAAAATATTTGTCTCATTAATAAACATTTGGATTCAGAATTGATCTCAAAATCATGGTTCTCTCCCTGGTACACTTCAGATTTGGCCTTAGATTTTACCTAGACAGTGTCACATATTTTGATAGATATATTTCATGTCTTGTAAATTTGAATTGCTTCTTAGCAATGTGCTTGCTATATGCAAGGTTTGCACACACTCCTGATGCCCATGAAACACCTTGTTTCTAGTCTAATGGGGGGAGTAGAGGGTCTGTTGCATGTTCTCTTAATTTGCCCATGGTACAATACAAGCATTTGTCAATGCCAAATGTTGTCGCGCTGTCATCGGCAGTGGGAGTGGCATAGCTAGAGTCGCATAGTACTGTGATTTTGTGAATGTGTCTCAAAAGGTGATTTTGCACCTCGAGCATGCCATTGTGCGCCACAGCTGTGGAAACATGTTTTGGGCAGGCTGTGAAAAATGGCAGCTGAACTGTTGATAAGGAGAAGTGCACAAATGCCAGTGGTGAAAATGTGGCATGAAAATATTGCAGATTGACGAAGTAACAAGGGTGTGTGGAAACTGCGCAATGCACGCTTGCAACACAGTCATTGTATGGAGTTTGGGCACCAAATGTTCAACATAGGCATTTTAGGACCTCTGCTCATGAATAGTGTCACTGTCATTTTCTCAAACTGTCCCAAAAACTGATTTCGCACAGCGACTGTGCAATTCTGTGCTGGACGTGTGAAAAGACATTTCAGGCAGCTGGAGTGCTCATAAGGAGGTATGGAAAAATGCCAATGATGAACAGCTGGAGTGAAAGTATTACAAATTCAGAAAGTTGTGAGCGTGTGTGCAGACTGTGCAATGCATGCTCATAAAACACTCATTTTCTTGACTTTCTTTCCCAAATTTTCAACATAGGCATTTTATGGTATCTGATAATGAACAGTGTCACTGTCATTTTCATCATGTGTCTCGAACATGGATTTTCCACAGTGATCATGCTATTCTGCGCCGTAACTGTGAAAACAGATTTTGGTCAGGATGTGAAAAATGACAGCTGTACTGTTCATTAGGAGGTGCAGAACAATGACACTGTAGAAAATCTGGAATGAGAATATTAGAAGTTTGTGAACGTACAAGCGTGCTTGCAAACTGCACAACATACGCTTGTAACAGTCATTTTATGGAGCATTGTCACCAAATTTTCAACACAGGCATTTTAGGACCTCTGCTCATGATCAGTGTCACTGTCATTTTCATAATGTGTCCTGAACACTGATTTCGCACATCAAACACACTATTGTGCGCCGAAAGTGCAAAAACACATTTCGGCAAGGATGTGAAAAATGACAGCTGTACAGTTCACAAGAAGGTGCAGTAAAATACCAAATTTGAGAATCTGACGTGAAAATATTGTGAATGTGCTAAGTTACGAGCGTGCGTTGCTCAGTTGCTGTGTACCTTGTAAAACAGTCATTTTACGGAGCATTGTCACCAAATTTTCAACACAGTCATTTTAGGACCTCTGCTCATGAACAGTATCACTGTCACTTTTGTAATGTGTTCGGAACACTGATTTCACACAGTGACCGTGCTATTCTGCGCCGGAAGTGCGAAAACACATTTTGGCAAGGATGTGAAAAATTACAGCATACGGTTCACAAGAAGGTATGGTAAAATGCCAATGTTGAGAATGTGGTGTGAAAATATTGCAAATGCGCTAACTTACGAGCATACGTTGCACAGTTGCTACGCACGCTCATAAAACAGTCACTTTATGGAATATTGTCACCAAATTTTCAGCACAGGCATTTTAGGACCTCTGCTCATGAACAGTGTCACTGTCATTTTTGTAATGTGTCCCAAACACTGATTTTTCACAGCAACCACGCTATTCTGCACCCGAAGTGCGAAAACACATTTCGGGCAGGATGTGAAAAATGACAGCTATACAGTTCACAAGAAGGTGTGGTAAAATGCCAATGTTAAGAATCTGGCATGAAAATAGTGTGAATACGCTAACTTACAAGCATGCATTGCACAGTTGCTATGCACACTCATAAAACAGTCATTTTTGGGATTTTTCCCACCAAACTTGCAACACATGCTTTTTGAGACCCCCTCTCATGAACAGTGGCACTGTCATTTCATTACTCGGTCCCAAAAGGTGATTCCATGCAGTGACTGCAAAATCACCTTTCGGGACTGAATAACGCCATGACAGTGCAAGAATTCATGAGAAGGGGTCGCAAAAACCCCATGTTGAAAATTTGGGGCCAAAATTCCCCAAAATGCCCAAGATATGCATTAAAGTTGAAAACCCCTGTTCATTCCATTAAACAGCTTACCGCCATTTCCTCAGTTCGCGGTCAGCTTTGAAGAGTGCAGATGTGTTCTCGGTCCACAGAAGATCGTCGCGCTGGACTCCGGAGGTAAGTATAGGGTGGGGGTGAGGGGAGGCAGGTGTGCGTGCGGTGGGGGAGGTGGCATTGAGACTATGAGGGACTGTTTTCATTTTACAGGTGAAAATAAACAGAAAAAACATTGCAGGACAGTTTTCCTTTTGCAGGGCATTTGGCACACTGGGGTGAGCTCCCAGCATGCCACCTAACTGTTTTGTGGGGTGTCAGTAGCCAACGAGGGATTGAGCACCCTGTTGGCACAGAAGAAAGCGGGGGCACAAGCTGAGGAGGATTGGGCACCCCTCGGCATTCAACAATTGGGGGTTATGCTGACGGGGAGTGGGCTCCCATCGGCACACAAAGAGAGTGGGGGGGTTAACTGACAGGGGGATTGGGCACCCCCCGAAGTCGGCAGACATTAGAAGGCCGCCCGCTTGCCGACAATGCATATAATGGTGGCCAGCGTGGCAAGAAAAAGACCACTGCATCTGATGAGCTTTGCTCGGATTTCAGCGGACCTTTTCTTAGATGTGCTCACCCCATTATGTATGCATGTTGTAGCATCGGCATGCAGGCTGATTGGGCAATGTGGGATGCATCTACTGGTGTGTGCCCTGCATTCTCCAAACAGCGACCGCACCTCCAAATCCCCACTGCCGCAAGATGTTGGCTGCGCATGCACGCCAACATAAAAAGGAGACAGATTTGGAATCATTCAATTTTAGCTGGGCTTTTCTGTTTACCAGATGACCCAGCAACTTTCCTAATGAAGGTACAGGACACCTTTATACTTAACCAACTGTCAGGTTAGTTCTACACAGTTAAACATATTAGGAAAAGTAAAACATTTCTATACAAAGATAGTTGACTTATTGAAAGAAATTACACCACAATTCTCTGCCTCTGAGAAACTTGAGTATTTCTATGTGTAATATGTACATACATTTGAATTTAAGTCATATATTGGACCTCTTTATAGTGACCTCTGGATAGTTTAGTTTTCAACAAACATGAATACATGGACAAGGGGGCACAACGTGTGCCTGAAGGGATGCAGTTTCATAACAAAGAGCAGGAAGATTTTCCTCACTGAAAGGGTGGTGGAGACCTGGAACAGTCTGCCCCCAGAGGTTGTGTCAGCGAAGACAGTGGGGAGAGTTCAAGCTAGCATGGGATAGGCACTGTGGAATCCTAAGGCAGTAAAGAAACTGGGGGGGGGTAGCTTTCACAGGCAGACTAGATGAATCACAAGGTCCCCTTCTGCCATCACTTTCTTATGTTCTTATGTTCTTACATGGAATAACATGCATTTGCTAATATGCTGATTCTGGGTGTTATCATTTTTTAATGATGACACCCAGACACTTAACATTTTATGTCCAACTTGACTCTCCATGCACTAGGACTTGTAATTACTGTGGTGGAAACCACAGTTAACATGCTCTTAAAGGAGCATTTTTCCTAACATATTGCAGATATTAGCTTAGTGCATATCACCATTCTCTATAACTTAATGTTGGAACAGAGTGTGGCTGTAGATATACTCTACTGTATTTATTGTGTTTGTATTTGTCTTTTGTACTAATATCTGATGTATCTTATTTTTGTTTTAACGTGAAATGGCATGTGCTGAAATGGCAATAACAGACTTAGAAGTGCTGTTGCTATTATAGGAGACTTTCACAGCACAGTGACATGCATCAAATATACATAATTTCTGGGACTTGAGAAAAAATGGGAAATCAGATTTTCATATAGCGTATTTCTAGGTACTAAAGTGAATTACAACTTAGAGGTGCTGTTGCTGTGGTGGAAGACTGACTGAAACAGTGCAGTGGCATACAGCATGTGTATATAATTTCTGGAACTTGAGAAAAATCAGGAACTGAGAGTTTCATATAGTGCATTTCTGGGCATGAAAATGAATTACAAGTGGAGACTGACTGACACAGTGCATTGGCATGTAGAAAGTATATATATTTTCTAGGACTTGAGAAAAATGGGAAATGAGATTTTCATGTAGTGCATCTTTGGGCACTAAAGTGAATTGCAACTTAGAGGTGGTGTTGCTGTGATGGAATACTGACTGACACAGTGCAGTGTCATGCAGCGAGTATATATAATTTCCCGGGTTTGAGAAAAATGGGAAATGAGAGTCTCATATAGTGCATTTCTGGGCACTAAAGTGAACTGCAACTTAGAGGTGGTGTTGCTGTGGTGGTGGGAGACTGACTGACAACATAGCTGCATGTACTGAGTATTTATAATTTTTTGGAATTGAGAAAATAAAAAATGGAAAATGAGATTTTCATACGGTGCATTTTTTGGCACTAAAAGCTGGAACATATTAGAAATAGGGGGAATGAGAATTTAAGACATATGGTGTGAATTAATTGCTTATTGCCTGGGTGAAGCAGAGGGTGCACCCCCCCCACCCCAAAGAGTTCCACCATTCCGTCAAGCAGTGTCTGCTGGTGTGCCAGCAGCATCTGAAGTGTGGCCACCATGGACACAACTCTGCACCTGAGATCCCCTATCTCAACATGGAGTTTTGCCACTTCATCTGTTAACTGAGAACTTGAAGGAGGAGGAACAGCTGGGGTCTTCTGTGCTCTATTTAATGAAAGAAAAGTAAGGAGGTGCTCACTTCACTCTACGGTGACCCAGGTCTGGTGCTTGCAGTCCCAGAGATGAAACACAAACAAACACCGAACAGAGTACCAAAGAAATTGCTGCAACACTGACTCAAGAGCAAAACATGTAGCACAATTCATTTTAAACACAAGGCATGGCTTTCCTTAAAATGTAAAACTTTAGTAGTGCAGCTAAAAATTTGCTCATAGTCCGTAGCAGTGCAGAGTAATAAAGTTGGTGGCTGGACTAGTCATTCAGTTCAAAACAATCATACTGGCAACACCAGCTCGATGCATCCCAAATCAGCAGAGAGACCAACAGCCACAGACAGCATGCATGCACATGTGTGCATGCAACCAATAGCTGATGTTTCGGCTGGCATGCTTAACTCTGAGCTCAGACTTTATCACTCTGCACTACTACAGACTATGAGCACATTTTTTGCTGCTCTATTAAAGTTTTACATTTTAAGGCAAGGCATGCATTGTGTTTCAAATGAATTGATCTACATGTTTTGCTCTTGGTTCAATGATGCAGCAATTTCTTTGGGACTCTGTCCTGGTGTTTGTTTGTCTTATGCGCTCTGCCTGGCCATAGCCCCCAAGTTCCTCTGCAGGTCCCAATTCCCTCATCAGTGCCCCCTTCCAGCAACTGTGTACCTCACCTGTGTTTGCTGTGCCACCTCACCTGCTGCCCAGAAGGACCACCAGCAGTGGCAATGGTTCCACCCCTCACAGCCATCTTCTTATATTCTTCCCACCCACAGTGAGGCCTTAATCTAAGGTGGGTTTGCTGCCCACCAGTGCCCAAGAGGCTTCCCTGTTTACCACATCAATCAGCTGTCTGACACAGTTTATATGTCATAGCACTGTTGTTGGTGGGGTCCACATAAAAAAAAATCCTAAACTAGGGACTTGTGCTGCTGATGCCTAGGGGAAGAGCCAGAGTTGGATGATCTTGGGAGATCCTCTTCATAGGGATCAGTCAGTGCTGGTGGCAGTACCACGGGGGGCACAAGGGTTTATCCCTTACAGGTTCATCAGGCGGCAGAATGGCAGTTATAATGGAGGCACTGATACTTTCTGCTGCTGCTGCTGCTGTGGGTGAAGGTGGTCCTGCAGACAAAGAAACCATTGCTGTTACAGGCTTCTTGCTGGCCCTTCCCACAACATTCAGTGCTGCTGGTGCCACCCATGCAGGTGTTCTCTTCAGATAGATGGGACTGCATGTCCCATCTGTCGACTACTTGACTGTCTCTATCTCCTCCCTCTCTTCACTATAACTCCAACTCCTCTTACTATCCTCTCAATCATCACTCATTTTTATTCAAAAGAAAAGGTATGAAAAGTAAAGATAACACAAGAAAGTGAATTGAAAAAGGCAGACAAATAGAAAAAAGTTATGAATAATAACTAAACAAGAATTCACAGAACCAGATAGTCTGAACACAGATGTAAAAGGAAAATACAGATAAAAGGCTGTAGAAAAGGCACAGAAGCATAAAGAAAATCAGACCTGAACCTCAACTAAATAACTCCTAACAAACTTCTAAGACAAGAAAAGATGTATAAAATACAAAGAAAAGATGAAAACTTTGATGTACAGTCTGTTTCTCAAGGCTCAAAAAGCAGCAAATCTCTCCACTTCCATTCACTCACACAGACTGCAAAGTGAAGCTGAAAGATGCTGTGTGCATAGAGCTGTACCATGTGACCTACAGGAACTGTTGCATGTAACCTACAGGCACTTGTTACTCTTCTGAGGAAACTTTGAATTTGCCATGAAGCAACATATAAGGTGAAGTTATATGCAAACTGCCAGCAAAGTTTCTAAAATTGAGGTTGCCACAAAATGGACATCTTTGCTAAGTGCTTTGTGAAGTCAAAGTCGATGATGTTGGAACTTCCCAATCGAAGTCAAACTTCACTAAATCTCTGTATCACAGGTTTCTATTCACTGAACTTTTTCTAGCATTCTCTTCCTTACGAGGTTGGACAGCAGCTTTTCAATGCTGCCTAAATTTGGCACAGACATACAGCAGTACCCAGCCATCCCTAGGAAGGCCCACAATTTTCTTTTCATTGTGGGTGTGGCCCATCCTTGTATGGCCTCATTGTTCACTGTCTCAGGCCAGATATACGTTCTACCTACCCTATGCCCAAGGTTTGACATGTATGCTATTCCTACGTGGCATTTCTCTGCCTGACAATCAGACCAACAACCTTCAGTCAGTGGAACACCTTGGTCATGTGCTTGACATAATCATTTCAAGTCTGGCTGTAGATGGTGATGTTACCCATGTATGCAAGAGCAAAGTCTTCTCCCCCATTCAGAATGTGGTCCACGAGCTGTTGAAAGATTGCTGGTGCATTCTTCATCACAAATAGCATTACCTAGAACCTGAAAAATCCAAATGGGGTGACAAAGGCTGACCTCTCTTTGGCTTCAGGGGCAGGGGTACCTGCCAGTAGCCCTTTGTCAGGTCTAGAGTGGACAGGTAAAGGGCTCCCCCTAAATATCTCTAGGACCTCATCCAACCTGAGCATGGAGTATGCATCTGACTCTGTGAAGCTACTGAGCTTGTGATAGTTGAGGCAGAACCTTGTATTTCTGTCCTTTTTAGCGATCTTTACCACTGTAAAGGCCCAGGGACTACTGGTCTCCTCATAGACTCAGACAACCGGCTTCTCCTTGATCTCCTTCTCTATGACATGTCTTCCACCTTCTGGGACTCTGTGGGATGGCTGTTTCAGCAGTGCTTTGGACCCTGTATTCATGTGGTACTTTGCCAGCATGGTATACCCCAGTTTCTCTGTGAACATTTCACCAAATGTATGCAGAACCCCATGCATTTTGACAGTCTGTGCTGGTATCAGCCACTCTGAGAGAGTGACAGCATCCACTGAGGATTCTCCCTTAACCTCTCCCAGGAGCGTGTCTGCTTCTGCCCCATCCTTTGGATAGCTGTACACAGCCAGGACCATCTCATCCCTTTCATGATAGGGTTTCATTATCTTTACATGGTAAACTCACTGTTTGTGCCTCCTGTCTGGTAGCTGCACCATGTAATTAATCTCATTCACTCTCCTAACCACTGAGTAAGACCCCTCCAAAGCTGCCTGTAATTTGTTCTGCTGGAAAGGGATGAGCACCATCACCCGTTGCCCATCTTCATTCTCCCAGGCTCTGGCTCCACTGTTGTTTGATGTATTCTGCCTCTGTTGTGCAAAGGCTAGATGTTCCTTGGAAAACCCCATGATCTCTTTCAGCCTTGACCTGAAACTCAGGACATACTCCATAACAGATTCCCCTTGGGGAGCAAGCTCACTCTCCCATGCATCCCTTCCCAATTGAAGGGGACGCCTTACCATATGGTCAAACAGGAGCTCAAAGGGTGAGAAGTCTGTGAACTCCTGAGGACTTCCTTATATGCCAATATGTCCCACTCTTTCACACGCTGGTCAGCAAATGACTTCAACATGGACTGGACCCACTTTTTCAATCCTTCTGCTGCTTTGCACTGGATGCTCCACCTTGAACTCATCACTGTTACCTCCATACTTCCCTGTCCTTCCCTTCACTTGAGGATAGACGCCTGGCCTATTGCGCTATTTTCATAGCCAAATTCTGACTGGGCTCTCTCCCTATCTTTCCTCTATCCTCTCCCCACACCACCATCTCCCTATACCCTTCACAGCTCCTTTTTCCAGTCCCTTACTCTCCCACCCAGGAACGCCTCATCTGGCCAAGCAGCATTCTTGTACCACTTCCCCAGACTCTGGAACTCACTCCCAGTACTCATCCGGTCCATCTCATCCTCTTCCCTTGCCCCCCTCCTGTCTGAACTCAGCACTCCCTCTTGCAACTGCTACTGACACCCCCTAATTCATCTGCATGCTCGGACTCAGCACAAATGGCCCACAATTGATGAGCCCTATCTGAACTTTGTACAAATGTGTATTACCTGCTCATCACCTGTATTGCTACTGTAGTATACTTAGGAGTACATTTTGTGGGTATCGCGTGGGGTGGGCGCATGGGGAAGGATGCTGTCCATAACGGTGACTCCTTCCTGGTGCAATCCCTCATGGTGATGGGAGGTAGAACTGGATGAGGGGTGGATAACTAGGCGACAGATGTCGCTATATGTATGCACGCGTTGGGGGGCGAGCACAGCAAGCATGGGCTGGGAGGGGGCAGAGGGGCTGTATGGGGTGGTGCTGCTGTGGATTGCTGAGCTGTGCCATGGCATTGGGGGTTGGCTAGTGGTTGGTGTGGGTGAGGTATCTGGTTCGGGTCTGGGCACTGGTGCAATTTTATTGCGCCCGGCCCAAACCTTTATTTTTTAATGCTTTCACCCCCCCGACATGCACCTCCCTGGAGAAGAGAATCATTTAGTAGGGGGGTGAAAGTATTAAATACATGTCCTGGCACAATTGTCATGTAGGCTGAGTTGTCAGAGTGTCGAAAAACGTATTTGGATCTGTAATGAAATGGTGCTTTTTTATGCGTCTTGCCATTATCACACAGAACCCATTTTGTGTACATATGTGTAAATAACTGTATATTACCTGTATACTCTTGTATATTTGTTTCTATATTTACTGTACACTGCATTTTTATCATACTGTATCTCTCCTCCCCTTCCCCCAGGATACATCTGGAAACAAACTATTTCAGCTCAGTATGCCTTTCCTGGTGAATTTCTTCAAATCAATCAATCAATCAATCAATCAATCAATCAATCAATAAATAAATACATGGTCTTAAGACACCCATTGAATCACTTTACTGACCATCAGTCTGGGGGTGGTATGGCGAGGCCCTGAGCTGCCTTACCCCACACATCTTCCAAAGACTTACCATCAGATTGGACATGAAGTTGGTGCCATGGTCTGACAGAATCTCCTGGGGGGAAACTACCCAGCTAAATATCCCCAGCAGTTCATTGGCTACCTTCTTAGCCTCAATGGAGGACAAGGACATTGCCTCTGGGTACCTTGTGGCATAATTTTCCACCAGTAAAATGTGTTACTTGCCTATGCGACTTTGGGTGCTAAGTGGACCAACACTGTTCATGGCAACTCACTGAAATAGTTATTTGATAATAATCTGGGGCATCAAAGCCACCTTTACCTTGTCCCCAACCTTTCCCACTCTCTGGTACTGCAGAGAATTCCAGCAGTAGTTTGCCAAATTTTCAAAAATACTGGACAAGTAAAAAATTGTTAGTGATGCGCCTTTTTGTATGACTGACCCCTAGGTATCCTGAAAAGTGTATGACGTGGGCTAAGGCCAGAAGCTGCTTCTTATACTTCCTAGGAACCACTATCTGTCAGAGTATCCCCTCTTCTATTCCACCCTTAGGAACCCACTCAAGGTACAGGAGCCCATTCTCCCAGTACACTTCACTTTTCCAAGAACTCAGTCACCTTCCACAGTGGTGGCTAACTCCTTCAATTTTTTCAGGGATGGGTCAGCTTGCTCAGCTCTCCCTATCTCTGCATGTTAGACCTTCCCAAAACACACTCTGCTGAGATAGACCCACCCAAAGCTGGACTCTTTGCAGTCTGTAGCTGGGGCTCAGAACTACTGCTCCCAGCTCATTCTTCAGCTACAACTTCTG
Organism: Neoceratodus forsteri; assembly: GCA_016271365.2. Classification (NCBI taxonomy): domain Eukaryota; kingdom Metazoa; phylum Chordata; order Ceratodontiformes; family Ceratodontidae; genus Neoceratodus; species Neoceratodus forsteri. The sequence continues at coordinate 307,233,415 of CM028134.1, read as the reverse complement.
CTACTGAGGTAAGGGTTGCTTCCTCATGCACTGCCCCCTCTATGTCCTCAGGAGCCATTCATTCACCTTGCTGTGGGTAGTGAAACACGCAATACTGGCCCTACTATCAAAGTCATCACCCATGATTACATCCACGGGGTAGGTCTGATACAATACCCACCTCCTGTATGCCCTGACTTCCTAGCTTAGGAAGATCTGTATCATTGGCACTGAGACAGCAGGACCCATTGCTCCTCTAATCCTAGAAAACTGGCCAGGCAGGATCCATTCCACTTGAATCAAATCCTGCTTCAGCAGAGAAATGGAGGCCCTCAGTGTCCCTCAATCCCTAGATTACTGATTCATTCACCACCACTTGGTGAATATGTGCAGTGGAGTTGGAAGGCACTACACTCAGTGTACAAGCACAATTTGCAGTGAGCTCCCTGAGTTACCCTTTCTGGGCAGTAACCCCTTTGTAAAAATTTTTGGACAGTCGTAAGACAAATGTCCCAGTTTCTGTCAGATATAGCATCTGTGTTCACCCATCTTTCTTTTAAAACCAGGTGGCTTTCCTTTTGGTTCAGGCATATGCTTGCTTCCTTTAGGTTGCCTCCCCCCAGGTTACCCTAAAGCCACCTGACGTCCCTCCCGCATTACTTTTGTGATAAGAGGATGGTCAGCTGGATATGAACTCCTGAATATGAACTGTCCATCCCTCTCATCTGCCTCCCTCACAGAGCTTAGAGTTCTATGCAACAATCATACCATAAGAACTGTTTCAAAAGAAATACGTATTTCATTTCCACTACAGAGTGAGCTTTTGCACCCTCTACCCAGTGTTCTAATAAATTGCTTATCTGCACGCACATTTCAGCATAGCTGTCCCCCGGTGCCTTTGTTAACCTCTAAATTTTCATCTATAGGTCTTTGTTAACACAAAACACTTTAGCAAGAAATTTTTCATTGTATCATAATCTATGCAGTTCTCATTGCCCATTCTGGAAAAAGCTTCTAATGCCTTGACTGCAAGCAGTGGCAATAACTGAGTTGCCCAAAAAGCCCTGTCCATATCAAATTGCCCATGAATTCTCTTTAAAAATCTTAAAAACAAATCAAGATCATCCCACTTCTGATAACTGGGCAATATTTTAGAATTAATTTTGGCTTCCTGGGTCAAACCCCTCATTCCATAACTCACAATTTGTGGTGATGTCCTCTGGGCAACACCTCCAACTCCCTCAAATGCTCATGCTGCATCATCTGCACCTCTTGCTGGCCCTGCTTTTCCTCTCACTGGATCTCATGCTGGTGCTCATTCTCTCACTTCCCAGCTTGTCACTTCTCCGCATCATCCTTTCACTGCTCCTCCTTCTCTGACTCCTCTGCTTCTTGCTTCATCTTCTGGATTCCAATATCTGTGCCTTCACCTTAACCATGGCAAGCTCCAGTTCCAAGATTTGGACAAGGTCTGCTTGCACAGCAGCTCCAGTCAAAGGTTCTGTCTCATCTGTATTCTCCCTAGCCTCCGTGTCACAACTTTTCTAGGAGTGACCACTTCCTCACAGCTTTCCTCATCACTTTTTTTGAGGATGGCTATGAGTTCCATCCATGTTTGGGCTTCCTCGTGGCTCACTTCTTCCCTTTGGCACAGCTTCTGCAGGTATAGCAGTGTACACCACTCATGTAGCATTGACATGATGCCTTCCATCTATCTACTCTTGCTTAATAAAATAAAACTAATAGAAGTTTCACTCCCCTTTTGTCTATCCTGTTCTGTGACTAGACAGATAAATATAAGGCTATGCCTGGAGTTCAGTGGCCCAGCAGTCAGCTACTTCCACTTCCTGAGTGATATAAGCAGTTCCTCTAAGCCTCTCTGTGAGGCATTTTTTCTTTGCAGCAGAAGGCTCTGCCGGTTTGTCCTCTGAGCTGGTTAGGCCTCCCTGGCTGGCTGGGGCCTGCCCCACCCCCCACTCCTGCTTGTCTCTGATGGGCTTCTGAGCTTATTGTTCTACTTCTGGTTTGTATTTTGCCTTCAGTTGTGTGTGCTTCCTTCCCTTTTTTTTGGGGGGGGGGGGCTTTGTTTCTCAGCTCCTAGCATACTGCTACTCCGGAGCTCATGCTGCTTGCTTTTACTTACTCACAACTCAAATTACTTGTACAGCAACTCCTAGCATTCTGCTGCACAGAGCTCATGCTCATGCTTTCAGTTACTTACAACTACAGCCACTGCTGCTGACTGTTTAATTACTATTGTACCCAGTGGCTGTGTTTTAACACTGTGCTCACCACGCTCAAACTACTGCAATGCAACTGCATTCATTACCTGTGTGTTTCAGCTCAGCCATAGCTGCTTCATGTTACATACTCAGTTCTTTTCACCTGACACAGTTTACTCTGACCGTACCTGTGTTTCTCATTTTACTTGCAGCTTCCCTGCACTGCCTGGCTACACCTGCTTTCAAGCATTGTCTCCCTGTTTTATTGCACTTATAACTCTGAGGTCAGCCAGCTAGCTCCTGCTGAGGCTATTAATATAGCTTGATATTTAAAAATCTGTCTTCGCTGCCAAAAATCCTCAGAGTCTGTCACCTTGATTTGGCTTTGTACTGTTTGGCTTGCTCCCAGTTCAGTTGTTTAACTGCTATACAAGTTTGATATGCTGGTTTACCTATCATGACTACTGCTTACTGACCTATGTGCAGGTCTACACTTGCTTAGGCAGCAGTTACTCCTTGCTTACGCAATCCATTACTTCATGCATATTGCCATTACTCCGGCTTCGGCCTGGGATTCTGCTACACTCTATCTGCATTCGTCCTCGCAAGGTCTCAGCACTCCATGCTCATTATGATCTCAGCACACCATGCTCATTCAGCTCACCAGCGTCAGCTCTCAGTCAGTTTCTGGGGTATGCCAGCCATTCTAATCTGGTGCAGGGTTCCTGCAGCTGATGGTCTCGCTATGCATTTAGTCTGCATCATCGAGTGTGTTCAACCTGGGGCGGGATCCTTCTCACCTGGCCCATAGCTGGGAATGTCCTCACCCCAGGCTTGGCTTTAGCTGCCTGCTATGCAACAGCAGCTCCTGGTGTAGAATTTAAGACTAGCGGTGAGGGGTGGTTACGACGATCTCCTTTGGCTCTAGTGTTCCACTGTAACGGTTGGCAATTGACTTTATTGGCTTCCCTAGCAAGGCACCTTCACTGCATTCTCCTACAACTGCCTCTGGGTCACCTGGTTTGATTTAGGTCGGGTAGGCCAGGTGAGTGCCTCAGCAGTTGTTGCTCTCCTCCTGCACCTTGGATGCACGTATTGTTGCAGAGTTTTCTCGCAACCTTCCATGACATTCCCGCTAGAGGGTTTGAGTGAGAGCCTTCCTCCAAACTGGAATATTTTCCACCTCCCTTTAATTGGGTTTTCCAAATTGCAGCTGCAGAGTCGTCACTAAATAAATTTTCCCAAGCCTGGAGGGAAGGTGACCTAGGCCTTGGATCCCCAGAGATTTCCTTCTCATGGGGGGCTTTTCTCTCCTCCGTTGCCTCAGGTCATAACACTTAGTGAGCATAGTTGTTTTTCCTAGTTTTTTTAGGTAGATTCCATTGTTGGATGGAGGTGGAGGATGTCCTGCCATTTCCTGTTTCCTTAGGGGATCCCCTTCTCTCAAGCAAGCCATCAGTATCTAGCTACACAAACCTGGGCTGTTACTACGACAACTGAGAATATCATTGCATTATCAAACTGCCTATTCTTCTCTACTACTACATTACTGTTACTGCTTCTACGTGACTGTTACTGTTTGCTTTATGCTTCATGTTGCCTCCTTTTTGGGGATGATACTACATTTTTGGGGGGATTCCTAAGGTACCTTTAGCCATGGGAACCATCCTGTGGCACCTCTAGGGGTGGAACCCTCTCTGAGAGTTCTTTGCCATCATACCCCTACAGGGTGTTAATTCCTCTGGAATAGAGAGTACGAACAGCCAAAACCAAACTAACACAGTTGCACAAGCATAACACTAAGCTGGCTGCATAGGTCAGTGAAATGTAAGGCTATGCCTGGAGTTCAGTGGCCAAGCAGCCAGCCACTCCCACTTCCTGAGCTATATAAGCAGTTCCTCTAAGTCTCACTGTGAAGCATTTTTTCTTTGCCCCGCCATCCTCCCCTCCTCCTCCAGCAGCAGCACTCTCTCTTTAGGGGATTCCTAAGGCACCTTTAGCCACAGGAACCATCCCGTGGCAACTCTGGGGGTGTAACTCTCTCCGAGAGTTCCTTGCCATCATACCCCTACAGGGTGGTAATTCCTCTGGAATAGAGATTGCGAATAGCCAAAACCAAACCAACACAGTTGCACAAGCATAACACTATAGTGGCTGCATAGGTCAGTGAACCATTATACTGACAAAACTGTTTCAGATCCCAACTGGTGCCTCCAGTTTGTGGCAAACTCGTGTCTCCCAGACTCACCCTGCCACTGTTACCAGCTTTCTTCAACCCTTCATATGCCAGTGACTGTATTCAGGAGCTGTCACCATTCAGCATAGATGCTCTTCTAAAGAATTTCTAGGTCTGAATCCCTCCAGAATCACTACTCACATAATACAGTACTCTTTGCTCAAGGGCAGCTTACCCACTCCTCTTTGATATAGCTGAGAACTCCTTACTTTAGAAATAGAATATGGGAATGGTAGCTTTTTCTTAGAGGCAGAAACACAGTTTTTGTCAGCAGTTGTCAGTCAAGCGTACCTCAAAGGACTCAGTCACAGAAACAAGAAGTAAATAAACAAATATTATTTTAATACTTCAAGACATTTTCATATAAAATACAGGATACTACTCAAATACTTTGTGGAACAGTAATTCTACAGAAATAGGAAAAAAATGGTTTTGCACACAGCAGAAAGAAATACACAGACACAATCTTACTACAATTTCTAATTTTCCTAGAGTACACAGCCTTTCTCACATAGGACACTGGTGAATCAAGGAAGACTGAAACCTTAGCTGTCAGCTGTTTGTAGTCCCAAACCTGAGTGCTTTACTCTCCAAAAACTAGGGATAGCAAGGTTTCGCAAAAAACAGTCTCCCCCCACCCTCGGCACACAAGTCCTATGACATCACTCACAGGCTATCTCTTTGTCTTGAGTGATGGGTCCTCATAGAAAACTGGTGTGATTTAGACTTCAGAGTTTATATACACAAATACATCTACTTTTTATCTAGAGTCCTGTCTAGCCCATGGGGATGTCTGGTTTGCAAGCAGCATCTTGACAGGAAATACACTTTCTAATCTTTCCCATAAATTGTCCAGGGGTACTGCTGTGATACAGAATAGCACAGATAGTTAGTTTCTTCAGAGTCAGTAGGTCTGTCCACGATAAAAATCTTGACTTGTCCTAGGAATGTCACCCTTGTCCCTCCAGTTGCTAAATTCTAACTGATACCCATGTAGAAAAAAATGAAATAAAAAAATACAGAAACATGTATTCACAGCAAACTGTTACAGATAGTGTAGATAGAGATAGACAGACAGACAGACAGATAGATAGATAGATAGATAGATAGATAGATAGATAGATAGATACAGACAGATAGACAGACAGACAGACAGACAGATAGATAGATAGATAGATAGATAAGAACTCAACTGGGACAGACTGCCAGCTCACTGCTGCCACTCATACTGACAGCAGCATTCCATTCGTGGATGTAGAAATTAAGAAATTCTCAACTGTTCTCATGCAGAGAACACAGGTGAACAGATCCTCTCACTTAGCTGGACACCCAGAATGTTGAGGTGCCCAGAAACCTTATTTCAAGCCTCATATTTAAAAAATAAGCACCCTGATGGTAATGGTAAAAATGGTACCTCAACCCAAGACCCTCAGTGCATTGCTAACTCATTTAACTGTCCATCTCTGACCTCAGTACTGTTATCCTCCCCTGACTTCTTTGACCCTCCTCCTTCCTCCCGCCCCCTCTCACTTCTGACATCCCTCCCTTTTGTTTACGAGTTATTTCTACACATGAGGCCAAATCTTATCTATCCAAGGTTCTAGGAAAATCCCTTCATAGCGGTGACTCCTTAGACCTAAAGCTCCTACATCTGACTATTGATGCAGTCCTCTCTCCCGTTATAAAAATCTTCAATCTCTCCCTCTGCCTTGGTCAGTTCCCCTCCCGCTGAAAAGCTGCCATTGTTACCCTATCCTAAAAGGTGGTGACCCTCCCTGGTAACTACTAACCCATTTCAATCCTACCACCTCTCTTTAAGGCTCTTGAAAAAATAGTTGCTGACCAGCTCACTGATTATCTCACTAAGCACAGCCTACTTTACCCTGAACAACATGGCTTCCAGAAGGGCCACAGTACCTCATCTGCCCTCCTGGAATATACCAATTTCATTCACCAGGCTCTCCATAAAGGACAACTAGTCGGGTCAGTGTACATTGACCTGACTAAGGCATTTGACACTGTAAAACATGCCCTCCTCATCAAGTCCCTCCTATCAGTGGGGCTATTGCAGGATGCCTTCTGCTGCTTTACAGACTACTTGAAGGAAAGGTCCCAGAAAGTCTGTGTGAATAACACTCTCTCCACCAGCCTTTCTGTGAGGTCTGGGGTTCCCACGGATCCATCCTTGCACCACTCCTTTTCTGTTTGTTCTGAACTCCCTCCCTAAGGCCTGTTCTGGAGAACTCCTACTCTATGCAGATGACGCTGTTCTCTTCTGCAGCCACTCTTACTACCCATCTCCAGCTTGCCCTTCAAAACTTATTCTCTGAAACTGAAACTTGGCTCTCCTCCCATAAGCTGGTACTCAACTACAAAAAAAAAACAAGGTCATGGTCTTTTTGCATCACAAGAATGGGGTGCCTCTTGCTAATCTGCAACTCTCACAACTTGTACCTGGATCAAGTTAGCTCCTTTAAATACCTTGGAGTCATTCTTGATTCTACCCTCACTTTACATGACTATATCCCCCAATGTAGCTCTGCCATCAACACCAGAATATGGCTTCTTTATCGCATCAGGCACTGTCTGCCCCCTGACGTGCTTCGCCTGGCAGTCTCTTTCTCTGTCCTCTCCCTTGTGGACTATGGTATCACTATCTATGGAGCCGCTGACTACACTGCCCTTCATAGAATTAAGGTGTCACTAAACAAAGTCTGTCATCTTGTCACTGGTTGTGACAGGCATACTCATACTTGTGACCTTTACAGTCTGTCTAATTGGCTGAATTTTTATGGCAGACTGAAATACCAAACCTGTCTAATCACCAAAAAGATCTCATCAGGCCTTTCCCCTCCTGGACTCCATACTCTCCTTCAAACTGCCTCTCACTTAGAGGAACTAGAAGCTCTTCCAAAGCCCTCATGCAAGTTCCCTGCTGTAGCACCACACTTGTCCAGCGTTCCTTCCACTATAGGGCTCCCCGTTGGTTTAACTCTCTGCCAGCTGCCATCTCTGCTGAACCTAAACTTGGTCCTTTCAAAGCTCTCCTTAGTGAACACATTGTCTCCATCTGCTCTTGTGATTGCTTCTAACCTTAAGATTTAATTCCAGCCTGACCTGTTTCACAGACCAAAATTCATGTCCCTCTGCCTGGCATTATGGACCCTGCTTTAATTTTGCCTGCCTGTTTGACTGGTTTATTACATAATGTGTGTTTTGACTATGGATAGTTTCTATACTGTATAATACTGCTTGTTGTATGTGCACCTCTTTCCTTGTCACTTGCTGTACCATTGTTTGTACCTCCTTGACATAGAGCCTTTGCAAAAGAGTCTCTGACTCAAAGGTTTGTAATTTTTATTCTTTAAATAAATAATCTAGCTAAACAAATCCTGTTTACCCAGGTTCAGGTACTTGTTTTTTGAAAATGTTCATGTATTTTTTAGTTGGAAAAAAAAAACTGGCTGGTAGCTGTCACAAAAAAAAAACAAAACAGTTAATGAACTCTAGTTTTGGATTGTGACAACTTAGTGCTGTGAACCCAAAATGTTCTCATGATCTGAAACGTTATGGCTCATTGCAGAGGCTTACCCAAAAACCCTACTGAGCAGGTTAAGAAAAAAAACTTTAACTCCTTATAACTCTGGAACTGATTAATATTTTTTCACAAAGCCTTTGAAAGGCACTACCTTGGCACATACCAATTCTTCCATAAAGGTTTCAGAAAACAAATTCTGTACCATTTACGCTGTACATGATAGCAAAAAAAAAAAAGTGTATAAAGGATGGGAAAAAACACAGCACTTCATAAAAGAAATTCAATGTTTCATATCTCAGACCCCACACAAGATGCCATCACAAAACGTTTCATGTCTTGAGACTCTGCCAGACAGACTGTGCATACCAAGTTTTGGGCCATTACATAGCATGCCACCAAAGTTAATGTGCAAAAAATTGAGGTTCAACATTAAGCACATTAATCAACCCTAACTATACTAGTGCTACTGCACCAGTATATATATATATATATATATACAGTATATATATATACTGTATATATTTATACATATAATATTAATTGCAATAAACTTTGTTAATGCACTAGTTATGGTTAAACTGACAAAAGCAGGGACATGTGCCATGAGGCTTTCCATTCATAACACCCACTCCCCCACCCCTCAGGCAGCAACGGAAAAAACAGTATGCTTTGACCTCTGCTACAGCTTTGCAAATCAGGAATTTATGGTCGTCAACCCTAATGTTCACCCCATTCTCATACACTGTATACATCTCAGCTTATCTACTAATGTAATGGGGTGAATGTTAGGGTTGACAACCCCAAGGCAAACCCCATGCTTGATTTGTGAAAACACAGAAGAGAGCAAACTGTAATGGTTTATCCTGTTGCTGCCTACAGGGTGGGGATGGGGTGTTAGGGTTGGAAACCCTAACACCATATTTCCCTACTTTGTCTGTTTTACTCTAACAAGAACATTAACAAAGATTTTTGCAATTAATTTCCTTACTTTTTCAGATAGTATAATCATATCTTCATCTGCCTGTGGGAGTGCAGGGCCAACTGGGCCCTGCACTATCATCCTTCCATGGATGCATACATCTATGTTTCTGTCGAAGCACAGGGCCAAGAGAGTCCTGCACTTCTTTCTGCCAAAACACCAATTTATTTCCTTCCTTGTATGGCTTGTTCAACTTCCAATGTTATCATATGGGAATTTGCATTTTTTTCTATGCTTTTAAATAGCCCCTAAACATTTTTTTGGGGAATATGTGCTATTCTTGTAGTACTCATTAACACATTTATTTTGATATATAGTTTGTCCCGTAAGTCCAAGCATTGAGGGAGTTATGGTTTGTTGAAGTTCCAATGTTATCATATATGAGTATTTTAAATTGTTATGGTGTTTTATGTGGGATATACTTTTTTTTTGAAGTGGGGTTATCTGCTATTCTTATAGTACTCATTAAGGCCTTTGTTTCAGTATATAAATTTTCCCTTAAGTCAAAATATTCAAGCAGGTATGGCTTGGCAAAGTTCAAATGTGGGAGAAAAACTAAGTCCAAAATCTGTATCAAACAAAAAACCTGCATGAAAAGGATGCCTTCATATGAAAAAAGAATCAGAAGGAAAACTGAGTTCAAATCTTTTTTCATATGAGGGAATCCTTTTTCGTGTGAACAAAAAAAAACATGAACAAGGATTCCTTCATACAAAAAAAAAAAGAATCAGGAAAACAACTAAGTCCAAATTCTTTTTTCATAAGAGGGCTGTAGTAGAACTAAAAATCCCTGGTGCTAGTGGTCCCCCACTCCCTCCTATCCTAGCCCCATAGTAATAAAGAAATTCCCTGGTCCTAGTGGTCCCCCCCTCCAATTCCAACCCCATAGTAGAAATGAAAATCCCTGTTGCTAGTGGTCCACCCTCCCACCAATCCCATTCCTATAGTGATAAGAAAATTCCCTGTTGCTAATGGTCCTCTCCCTCCCTCTGATCAACAGCCCATTAGTAATAAGAAAATCCCTGGTGCTAGTGGTCCCAGCTCCCTCTGATCCTAACCCCAACATAAATATTATTATCCCTGGTGGTAGTGCCCCCCCCCCCGTGATCCCAGCCCCAATGTAAAAATTATTATCTCAAGTGGTAGTGGTCCCTTCCTCCCACTGATCACCAGCCTGGAAGTAAAAACAATCCCTCCCTGGCATCCAGTGTCCTCCCCCCATAGCAATGGACACCACACCACTCACCTGATTGGTATCTGGGGAGCCAAGGGTGCAGACAGCAACCAGAACAGCTCTCCTCACAACTCCCTGGCTGGCTGCCATATGTTCAGGTAGGGAGTGCACCTCTTATTTATATCACAGGGTGATGAGTCCTGTCCTATAAATAAGAGGCGTGCTTCATGCCTGGACATACTGTGGCCAACCAAGGAGGTATGAGGAAAGCTATGCCAGTTGCCATATGTGCCTGCTGCACCATGGATACCGATCAGGTGAGTGGGGGGTGCCCAGTACTCAGGGGGGGACACTGGATGCCAAGAGAGGTTGTTTTTACTTTCAGACTGGCAATTGGTGGGAGATACCACTTCCACCAGGTATAATAATTTTTACCTCAGGGATGGGATTGGAGGGAGGGAGCACTAGCAGCAGGGATTTTTCTTATTACTATGATGCTGGCAATCAGAGGGAGGAAGGGGACCACTATCACCAGTGATTCTTTTTATTACTACAGGGCTGGGATAGGGAAGGGAGGGGACCACTAGTAGCAGGGAACCAGGGAGTTTTCTTATTACTGCGGAGCTGGGATCAGAATCAGGGAGGGGATCATGAGCACCAGGGAATTTTTTAATACTACTGTGCTGGGATCAAAGGGAAGGGGGACCACAAGCACCATGGATTTTTATTACTACTATGGGGCTAGGGTCAGAGGGAGGGAGGGAGGAGGCCACTAGCACTTGGGATTGTTTCTGTTTCTACAGGGCTGGGATCATAGCAAAATGGTATTGCACTTGGGTGCTATTATTGCATCTCCATGTGTTACATACATAGATCAGTGAATTAAGTTACTAGAGTCACAAACAAAATGTATATTTTCAGAGGGGAGAACAATTAATTTTGATGATATATCCCTGATGATCAGCTGCAAACAACTGGCGGACAATGAAAGATCATGTGGCGCTATTAAGGATTCCTTTGTTTTGCTTTGTCTTTTACATTACATTTTGCAATATCTATGTAGTACTTTTTGAAAACTGAGATTCATAACATACTTGCAACAAAACTTTCCCTGTAATTACCCTTTTCTATTACTTTAAGCTACTGTAAGTATTAACTATAATTGCCCAGTATATGTAGTTTGTTTATTTTTCCCTCTTAAAGAAAGTAATATAACACCATAAACCACACTTTCATACATTTCATATGGCTCCTGGCAAAACCTTAAATACTGTAAAATATCATCTCATCAGATTATAAAGTAAGTTTGAAAACTCCCCTCCATTGGAGCATGTAGTCACCATCTTTGGCAATCTACTCTGTACCATTACGATTCTGTATACATGTTCAGGAATAATGCATTTTGTACATGTGTATAAAAATGCTATAAATTAAACATTTTAGGAAAAAAGGTTAGGGTAGTCTCATTTCACATGAATTATTTTTGTGTATGGGCATACAAAAAAATGGAAGCGAGTCACAAGAACGGGATTTTAAAATGTAAAAAGAAACACATTTAGGGGTAATTTTTCCAACAGTTAATTGCAGAATACACCTAGCACGGTCCCGATGACCAAGATACATATGTTAGTGTCTGCCCAGGATTTCATTTTTGTGGGTTTTGAAAAATGTTTTTTTTTAAAAAGAACAGAAACAAGATGGCAGCCATATGAAAAATGATTTTTTTCTCCAAAAAAGGATGACCACCAATATGAAAAAGGATCCTTTTTCATATGGACCAAATTCTTTTTTCATTACAAGCAGCTATACAAAGGACTGTACTGAGCATGCTCAGAACTGAAATTTTAAAATGTTATAACTTTGGAATGGATTAATATTTTTTCACCAAACCAGCAAAAGGCACATGTGTGGACCAAGCCCTTTCTACCCTAAACATTTCAAACCAAAATTCCTGGGTGATGACAGAAAAAAGGCAATTAAATAAAAACTTTTTTAACTATCTGCCTCTCGGAATGTACACATCCAAACACAGTGAAACTTGGCACATCAAGAGACCTATCCCCTGAATTTGCACATGCAAAATGTCATGCAAGTCTATTTCATGGTTGTGAAGATATTGGCATGCAAAGTTTAAGGTATAACATAGAAACCCATGGTCAACCCTAACTACAGTGGTGTTACCACACCACTATAATATATAGTGGGACCATACACTACAGAAAGACACAAGGGCCAAAAAAGTGCAGAAACCCTAAAAGGCCACTTTACTATGGAAACTCAAGTCAACAAAATGCATTAAAGGATCCTCCAAACTATATCAACCACAGTCTAAAGGAAAAATAAATATTTTGGGTTCTAATCAGAAAATAAAGCCACTTGCTACTTGGGCTCATTGCCTTATTGTCTGATTAGGCATTCTTGATGGGTATATTTGTTTGTATGCTGTACCACACTCACATATTTATCTCTCTCTATATATATGTTTCTGTGTGTGCATGCACGATGTGAGTTATGACAGTCCTACTAGCCCACCTCAGCCTGGGGTATGACATTTTATGACATCTGTATGGGGAGAGTGTGAGGGTGCACTGCATTGAAGTCTGTGGAGCATCATTTTCAGACACTGCTTTTTGGCTGTTTAAGTGAACAGTAGGTAAAATCAGAGCCGGAGTTAACTAACAAGGCACTTGTCACTTGTTCACTAGTTCCAATTTTACATAATGTCCAATTAAACAGCCAAAACCAGTGTTTGAAAATGACACTCCATAGACTTCAGTGGAGCATACCCCCACACTCTCCCTATACAGATTTCATAAAACATTGGAGTTCGGGGGCCGAGTGGGCTAGTAGGAAGTGGAAAGGAATTGTATGGCTAGCCCCTCAGGGGAAAATTATGATCTCTTCCCTTCCTTAGGGGACTGTTTAAAAAAAACTGAAGAAGTGCCATGGAGGAACTCCCACGCAGGCAAAGAGAGTTTCCTGTTTGTTGATTTACTGATGGAGAAAGATTGTCTCTAAAATATGACAACTGTGGGGGGAAAACCTAGCCACAGTATTTTCCAGAGATGTCTTCTCCAAGGAGAGTGCAATTCTGTTACCTTTCTGTGCAGAAAAATAATTACACTTCTTTCTGGACATTAACTAATAAATACCACTTTCACAATTTTAAAGCCACCCTCATGTAATAGCTGCCCTTGTATCAAAGCCTGCCCAAATTTAGATTAATGCAATTAAAGTCATCCTCGATTATAAGCCATGAATATTACATATAGTCGGTCTGTGGGCTACACAGGAACAGAGCAACAAACACTCTCTTAACACTCGAACATTCCGGCCCAGTGGCACTGAGGGTTGAGGAGCAGGATGCCACACCTCACACCATGCCAGCGACCTGGGTTTGGGAACAAGCCTGGGATGCTGGGGTTTGGCAGGAGAAAGAAAGAGAGGATTGAACATCTGGTGGACTGCTCTCCTCTCTCAGGGAGGGATCAAGGGTTAGTCCGGTGTAACTGTGGCCCCAGTGGAGCCCAGCGGCACTGCGATGCACTCAAGCTTGCAAGCAGGGGAAGACCTCTGGCAGCTGTCTTCTGGACCTGGGTGGGAGCACTCACATCATGGGCTGGGCAGTATTGCATGTCCCATGTCTAGGGCATAACCAGAAAAAGGGAAAAACACAGCTCTGTTGGGTAGGTGACAGCACCTGGCTCCCATGCCCACCATCGGATCCCACCCACCCGGCCTTCCAGCTCCTCCACCCATGCCCACACCTGCAGCTCAGGCAGAACTTAAGAGAGCACCCAACAAGGAGGGGTGGCCTCACCCTGGAGGGGTCAAGCTGGAGGTGCTGGCTGCAGGAGGAGAGGGGAGAGAGAAGGCTTGGGATGGGGGGACCTCAGATGGGCAGAATCAAGCCAGGATGCCTGAAAGAGGCCCCACAAGCTGCAACTGGAGGAAAATAGTTGTAAAAAAAAAACACTCAAATATGCAGCAGACCCCAACCCCAACCCCCCCACACACACACACACAATTGCTGTAAAAACAGAAGACAAGTGCTGAGTTTGTAATGGTACTTTACTACAGGTAAAACCTAACATTTAATGAAGTCTAAAAAAAGTAACATAAGAGCATCTCACCAAACAAAAAGTGACATGATCAAAGCTTGTGAAGTACTGACTTGCTTGCCATCCCTGACTTCCCATCCACAACTGTGTATCATGGCAGATCGTGTCCTGTCTGTACAGTATATGCACCAATGGTATGTCGGTGTATGTGATAGCCATGTGTGCTGCATCGTGGGGGATGGGCATGTGATGGGGCCACTCATGCCCAGAGTCAGACAGATGTTGCACTGCCCACGTGTATGAGGTTCACAGAAGACCAATGCTGTGGTCAATATGTTGATAACTGATGTCAAACACCACTCACGTGTACCCTCATGATCATCGTACCTGTGACGGTACCAGGATGGTGTCTAGCAGCAATGGGAGACTGTGACATAAATGGGCATATGCACAAAAAGGGTAGAATTTGGATTGCCAACCTCACAGAGGATATAGACTGTGCTGTACTGTGTTGTGTTGCATTGTGTGATGATGCTGATGCACCCTACAGGCCCTCAAAGTGGTGTTTTGTGCAGCCATGACTCCTGCTCTGCATGTCAGCCATGCCCCAGCAGACATGAGGTTGCCAGAAGGACAGGGATGTCCAATTTAGGAGGGGTTTTATGTGGGGAGGTGATATGTTGCAGACCATGGGTGCACTGGGTACCAAGACACCCTGGTGCACCACCCTCCGGCATTGCAGCATATAGGACAATGGCCCATCATCCCCCCTCTGCCATGGCACATATTGCCCCGGGGGGATGGGCCATGACCCACATGTTGCAGGCTGATGACAGGGTACCACCCTATGTGTCAGTAGCGGTGCTGGGGACACCAGCATACCATGAGCTCACATGTCACAGCACACACCATTGTGAGTATGGTTGATTTTGGGGCGGGGATGGATAGGCCAGGGACAACATGAGGGGTTGTGACACAGAGACAATGGACACAGCTGTGGAATATGGTACACAACCATGTTGTGCCCTGTGTACCATGTGCACCATGGTCATGTGAGCCATTGCTGTGTCCCACACCTTGGGGTAGAGGGGGTTTGGGGGCAGCAATGACACTGTTCTCAGAGATCTTACCATGTCCTGTATCTACAAACCACTTAGTAGACCGTAAACCACATGTGCACTTATGCAGTGACCTATCAGGCACTCTGTCTTTCCCTCAGTTGCTGTTGAAACAGGTGGGAGGCATAGGGATTCTCAAACACCATGTTAGTGTGCCCTAGAGGACACCATGTAATGCCTGAAACAGAAGGAGGCCTGGAGGTACCAGGAAAGGACCCACCGCAGACTGGCAGTGGCCACAATGGCAGCAGTGCAGTGCTGGCCTGCTGGGGAAGAACAACCTGACCAGGAGGTGGGTGAGGGCACAGCACAAGCAAATTTCCCTGCACAAGGTGGTGACATTGGGCAACTGATGACCCGAGGGGCACACAAATGCTGGGGAGCACCCTTGTGATACGTCAGCCAGAGAGGCCAACAGTCAGGCGGAGGAGGATATGGGACATTTCCAGGACACTAATGTGAAGGACATTGCTGATGTGCAGGATGCAGCAGATGTTCTGGGGGACCATGATGGACATCGTGCAGAGGAAGGTGCTCATCCCTGCCCTGGGCATGCTTGTGTGGACCAGCTTGCTGACATACTATCTGATGGCCTGCAGCTCCTCTCCAATGACCTGCAGAGAATGCAGGGTGCGATTACCACCATGATGGAGGCCATTCAGGCATGGTGCCACTGATATGCGTTCGTGAAATTTGGACTTACTCAGGGACATTCCACCGGCCTCATAATGTACATAGATTTGTTCATGTTCATTACTGTTACTGTTGTTGTGTACATCCCTATCCCCTGTTTGCATTCCACTGTTGTTGTCCCTTTTCCTTCCAACCCCTCAGATATACAGTGTTATTGGCTGCATGTGTTACTTCATAGGATAGCTGGCTGTTCTTCATTGTGATGTTTCTCATGTTGACTGTCAATCTTGTTTTTTTGGGTTAATAAATCTCCTTTCTCTACTCCATTACCAGTCTGCAGTGTCATTCTTACACGTCATATGTGCTGCTTACAGACAACCTGGTCCCATGGCTCAAGTGAGTGTCCGGGTGATGGATCGCATCCTGTGTGAATTGTGTGCCCACCTGCCGATCTCGCATCATGGTGCTGCTAGGTCAGGACTAGTCGGCTAGTGCTGCACCACTGGCCCACAGTCCCTTTACCCAATGAAGCTCTTGTTCAGTGTAGCCATTCCCAAGATGATGAGTTCCTGTGTGCCCGCATGTCACTCTGATATGCTGTGCTGTGCTATGCATGAGGCAACATGTACATCCCTTGGGGGGCACCACACTGGCCACACTAGCCATAGATGGCGTATGTTCATGGGCATTGTGCCGTGGTTCTTGTGGGCCCGATCTGCCCACCATGACATGCATACCCACCCTCTAGCTCATGCCTCCCATGTTCATCATGACATTTGCCCACTGCCATCTGTCAGTCTGGGAGGGCTGCTCTGATGAGAACTGTGTGGGCACCTGAGGGATCTGATGATGCAGTGCATGGTGTGGGATGTGTCCACCAGTGATGCACATACCATGGGCATGAGAGCTGACACATCTGGCATGGTGAGGATGTTCTACATATGCTGCAGTCTGCCACCGACATCAACAACCTGCCCACCAGGCCTGCATTACCCCATCATCACCACATGTCTCTGGCTGTACAGTTGGCATTCACATGTTTGTAGGTCGACTGTCCTCAGAAACCCATCATGGGCCACACTCTGTCAGGGTCACCTGTGCTGCACTGCCTGGGAGGCATAAATGTTCACATTGCTGTCAGCAAAACACAGCCCTGCAGCTGTGGTGCATAACAATTGTTTATTGGCATCATATCAGGTGGCACAATTTCTCAGTGTAATTGACAATGACACACCTCACCTGATTAATTCCACTTACCACTGACACAACCACCCTCTGTGTAGCCTAGAACTACCACCAAATACACATTGACATACATCATGCCACAATCCTGCAGGATTCTACCAATGCCTTGCCCCTGTATGCCACACCTCATGATGTCCCCATCCCTTATACTACACTGTGATGTCTTTGCTGGCTATTTTGCTGCAGCTTAACCTGAAATGGTATCACTAGGTGACCTCAAGTAGTTCTGGTAAACAGCTACCAGTAATCCTTGCCATCACCCATGAGTATGTCACAGCACATTGCCTTTCCTCCGTGTACCATGCTCAGCATGTCCAGCCAGGTGACCTTGGCCCACCACAGACTGCCTTGTGGCATTTCTTTTCAATCTACAGAGCACCAGAACTGCACTGGGCATGGTTTGCTTTCTGGAGCCCATGTGCATTGGTTTGCATGAAGGCCTTCACCCTCTGCACCACACTGGACTACCTATTGAGCTACATAGGACCATCACCACTTCCCTTTCCCCTCTATTCCCCATCATGGCATCTATGGTGTAATTTTATGTGCCAGACCAGTTGAGGAGACCCATTCAAGCTATGCCACTTCCTGATGGCCTGGAGGCTGCCTGCTGTGTCTGCAGGTGGTGTTGTTTGGCTTCCTGATAACTGCTATATCCTAGTGGACCCCATGGTAACTGCACTCCAGTCCACAGTGCTGCATGGTGGTATTTCATGGTGTGGAGGTCTTAGTTGGGACAGCACCATCCAGACATTCCACCCTGTTGGTAGGGGTCCTTCTGGGAGCCCACCTGTGCTCACATCCTCCTTGACCCTTTTCTTCTTACCTCTTTTATATTATTACCTACACATAGTGTAGATCCAGCATCTATACTGTGTATATTCGGTGTATTTTCTATATATATCACATCTGACTATATTGTAAATTGACCTGTCTGTATAGTGCATAGACTTGCATGCTGACATGGATACTTTCCATGCCCTGTACCTTATCGTATGTATTTGTATGCTTTCTGTCAAAGAAGTTCCTTGAATGTATCATGTTTCATTTTGTGAACCTCTTCCAGATCCACCTCAAAAATGAGTTTATCTCAATGGTGTTCTGCCTGGTAAAATAAGGATTTGATTGATTGATTGATTGATTGATTGATTGATTGTTAGGGTTTGATACCTTCAGTACCTGCACAGCCTGCAGAATCCTAGTGTCACATGATGCCCTGCTATCCACGGGCATGGCCAAAAGGCCTAATAGCTCCATTTCTCTCCCTGGCTCACTGCGTGTGTAATCTTGGTGTGACTGCACAGAAATGCGACTACTATGTGGGGTATGGTGTACTGTGTCCATACCCGTGCTGCTCATGATATCACTGCCACTAGGGTGGTGCAGCACCTATCCATTATCAGTTGCTGGCACAGTGGCATGGCTAGGTATATCACTACCATGCCATTGGCCTGCATTGGTCTCACCACCTCCCTTGGGTTGCTCACCATTTACAGATGTACAGTCGCATTTCCCACCTGGCCTCACATCATCATGCACACTGTGTGCTGATTCTGCACTGCTGTGATGGTACGAGAGCCTCTGCAGTACATTCCTGTTTGTGGTGGCCCCAACACTGTGAGCACTGCGGTGCATCTCTTGCAGTCCTCTATGCATGGGAACCACACTTTCAGCACTGTGTGGGGTGTCTGTGGGGCTGCATATAGTGTTGACAGTCCATGTTACCTCTGTGGCAGTACCTATGGCTACTTGCCCCCCTGGATTCCTGCAGCCCTGGTGTATGTTGCAGCAGGGCTATCAAACATTGAAGTATCGATGTCTTTTGGTCTGCCACAGATGTGAGAGCCTCTAATGCTGTTGTCTGTCACTCCTCGTGTGAGGCTAGGTGCTGCAGGCCCTGAGATATGGCCTGGGACACACTGGTCAGTTCATCATCCACACACACATGATGCTGCTGTGCAGCACTGTGGATTGCCTGCAGTACCACCCTGACTGAACGTAGTTCTCGGCCCACCTTGACCTCCTATTCCAGCATGTACTGACATAAACAGTCTATATCATCCAGGCCCATGGTGATGTTCTGGGCACCTTGTACATCCCCTTGCCCAGCATGCTTCCCCTGCATGGATGATGCTGGTGACAGTTCCTGAGCCACATTGTCCTATAAGCATTCTGCAGTACTAGACACACTCATTATGCTCCTCAGCTTTGCATCCAGGTGACCCTTACCTCTGTTCACTTGTATTTGGTGGCTCTGTGACATTGTCTGTCTGAACTGGCAGCGGCCTGTGTGTGCTGTGGATGGTGTCTCTCCATCATGGACACTGCTGGTGTCACCATCACCATTATTGTCGGTTCCCTTAGGTGTAACCAGTGTGCACTTCTGTTGTCCTGCTGTGGCTGTCTGCAAGCTGCTGCTCATACCTGGAAGGAGAATGTCACCCTATTATATGTGTAGATGCATGACAAAGTGCTGCACATTTGCGTTGCTGTAATGTCGCCAGCTCCACAGGTGCCACTCCTCTGTCCAGTGTGGCACTTCTACCTCACCACCTTCAACCATGACATGGGTGACTTGTGGCAATTATGCTGTGACTCCTGCCCCATGATCTGCACAGCCAGACAGACAGACAGGTGGTGTCTCTTGTCCCACACTTGCATATTCCATGGCACCATACCCAGGGGGGCTGCATATGCCACACATTATCACTCACGGTATGTCTGTAGGTTTCCTGTGTTGTCATGAACTGTCGTACCATGACCCCCACTCCTATGTGTGCCAGAGTCCCGTGCAGGTCCCCTACTGCTCCACAGCACCACATGGCAGATGCGCAGGGCAGGCCATCATGATTCTCCAGGTGTCCTGGTTGGCATGACATACACCTTTCATACCACAGGTGCAGCAGTTTAGGACCTTGCTATGCAACATGCTGGCCCATGTGGTCAGCAGACCCTGCATACCCACCCTTTGCCCTGCTCATGCCGGTGTTGCGAATGCCACTCACCAACAAGTGCCATGTGCTGACCAGATGTTCCCATGTGACCATCAGCAACATCACCCCCTTAAACAAGTTACGCATGGCTGCATGTGTTTACCCACCCCTCTGTGCTACAAATCCCCATCAGTGTGGGAACCCCACCAGCTCTACACCCACTTACTGTCATTGACATCTGCATAGGTTGGTGGGTTAGCCCCACCAGCAGCACATAGGCACATCATCTGCCATGTCACACCCTGTGCTTCTACCCCTTTCCTATGTCTGTCCACAACATGAAACGAATTCCTAAAGAAGACTGCACTCACTAGTACTAACCCAGTCAGACACAACACCACAGAAATCAAGCTGTGTTTTTCAAAAGCTTTATTGCTTAGATTTACTGTGCTGTGTACCAGTGTGACTGCAACAGCCACTCATCCTGGTGCTTCAGGTGCTAACCCTTCCTCAGGGTCTGTCCACAACATACCTTCCAACCCCCCTCCACCAAGATCTGCCACTGTCACCCTGTGTATGTACTGGTCAGTGGGGCATCTATGTACCTCTCCTGACCATTTTGTGGGACTAACAACAGCCAATTGGTTGACATACAACACAGGCCGATGTGATCCACGTCTGCACTGTGCTGACATGCATTACAACTGTGCACCCTCTGCCTCTCCTCCTCCTGGGTTCCTGTGTGTCACTATGGCATTGCAGCACTGTATCACTGCCAGGTGTCCTCCTGCACATGATCACACAGTGGCCACTTCTCCACATACCATGTACACATTATCACACCATCAGTTCTGTATGTGTTCCATCCTCAGCTTCTGTTTCCCCAGTGCAGCACAGCTGTGTACATAGCATGCTTCCCCATTTACAGGGACATCTGCAGTGCCAAACCACGGTCCCATGGTACTCCTGCAACATGGCATGCTATGGATTCATGGCACCTCACAGCAGCCTTCCACTTGTGGACCACTCCACAGTGCACAGTGCCAGTACTGCCCCCCCCGCCAACGATGCTTTGTCTACCTTACATACCCTACACCCCAGCATGTCAGCATAGTCACATCACGCATGCCCTGTAATGTCACCGTACCTCACACACAGCACTCCACCCCCTCAGTCACAAGTGTGACACATGTACTTAAGGAACATTACACAGTGATTATTGCTGGGAAGAGCGTGGTCATGGCCTAACTAGTGTCCTTTGTGGTAGTGCCAGACCAACAAACTTCTGGGTAGCATGTTATTGCCCCACTTAGGAGCACTGTGCCCTTAGTTGTCACTTCTGCAGTATGTGTCACACTCTACAGAGGTCCTTCCTGCCCTCATGGCTGCCCGGTTACGTTTTGTAGTGTCACTCCTTCCGGTCAACTCCGGGTGGTGCCCATGCTTCATGGCCTGCTACAGTCAGACACTGTAGTCACAGTTATGCACCATACGCTGCTGAACAGGGAATGACATGCATTTTGCTTATCAAGGCCATGACTTCTGTTGCTAGTGTGTGGATTTGCAGGGGGTTGTGGGGGCCTGTAGGATGTACTTTTCACCTTCTGAATCTGCATCCACCCAGTTATGAAGGGGGGTAATTCTACCCTCTTATCAGGCCTATTCTTCCCAACACTTGGCCATGTGTGCCTGCAAGGTGCATGCACATGCAGCTGTGTAGTGCCATGCTTACCTGCTGCATTTTGCTGTCAGAATATGTCCAGGTTGCTGTCTCTTTCCACACTTCTTGCACTGATGTGGCTGGCAACTCACTCCACCTGGCTGATCAGTGTGAGAACTTCCCCTGGTTTTCTCCAGTGTGCAGTGGAACTGCATCTGTTGTGTGCCAGCTTTTCCTTTCAATATCTTTTTATATCATACCATTTTTGGAGCGCCCCTCACAGACTTCTTCACATTACCCACAGCATTAACCCTGGTGGCAACATGCTCCCAGGCCTGTCTACATCTGTCTCTGAGGTCCTTCTCACCACTTCTGTTGAACAAGAGATCATGTACTAGTCAGTGGGGGATCTATGAGTATCCATCTCATCAATCAGCATATCAGTCTCCTCAGAGCTGAAGTTTTTCTTCCTGGAGGCCTTGCTTGATAATCCTTTGGGCATTAGCGTAGCTCCCTGCGCCATTGTGTGTGGAAGCATTATTCTTTTGTGACAGACTTGGTGACTGCACCACTACTTCCATCACAGGATTTAAGTTGTGGCAAGTTCACATTGTTCAACGCAAGTCACAGACTTTCTAGAATACCATGACTTGCGTTTGGTGCAGCTGTGTCAGGCACACTCTCTTCATTTGACACAATTTGTCTCTGGCAGAGACACCTTGTAAAATTGGGCCCATAGAATTTAGCAGCAGATAAGGACTGCTCGACTCACCTAGCCTACCCCTCTTTTCCCTGCCCCTTTAGCCACCGCAGACCCTACCCAGTGTCCGATCACCCTCCTGCTTTAATACCAGTTTTTCAATATACCTACCCCATGCATGCTTGAAGCCTGTCACAGTTTTTGCCCCATCTTACTCGCTGGAAGATTGGTCCATATATCTATCACCCTTTCATTCAAGAAATACTTCCTAACTTTCTCCTAAACTTTCCCAGTTCCAGCTTCATATCATGCCCCCTATTTCTTGTACTCCTCCTTTTCTGAAAAAATGCTCCCTTCCTGTACCCTATTCACCCCAGAGAGATATTTAAAGATCTCTAACATGCCAACCCTCTCTCTCCTTTCTTCCACAGTGTACATGTTCAGATCCCTCAGTCTCTTCTCATAGGACATTTGGTGCAGACCCTGTACCACTTTTGTTTCCTTTCTTTTGACAGCATCTACCCTGCCTATCTCTTTTCTAAGGTGACGTCTCCAGAACTGGATACAGTACTCCAGGTGTGGACTCACCATTGACTGGTAAAGTGACAACACCACCTCCCTTCTTCTGCTGGTGATGATACCCCTTCCAATGCACCCCAACATCCCACCGGCTTTCCTTGTTGCTTTGCCACACTGCCTTACCACCTTGATGCCTTCCATTATGATCATCCACAGGTCTCTTTCTGTTGGGTAACCACCAATATCACCCCCATTCTATAGTCTGCCTCTGGATTCCTGTGCCCAAGGTACATGAGTTTGCACTTTTTTGCATTGAAACCGAACTGCCATACCCCAGACCATTCCTCAAGCTTTTTCAGGACTTTCTTTATTGTCCCCACCCCCTCCAGAGTATCTGCCTATTGCAGATCTTGGTAGTAGTAAAAAATTTTATTCAATTGACAAGCAAAAGAATAGGAAACTCCACTGAGACAAGATCATTTCCAGTGAGGTCCCTAATGCAAACATTCATATTAACATCATAGTAAAAAAAAATTTTCAACACAAATTACATACATAAATATACATACACTATAAGCTAACACCACAACAATATTTAAGTTACAATTAACTACTTAACATCTATATAAATAAACTTTGTAGACGATACAGGACACATTCATTCATATGTGTACAGCTGCAAACCTTCATCATATTTAATACATAATGTTCAAGGTGGATCAACAATGAACCTTTTGTCTGCTTCAACTTTGAACCATCTTTTTATTTCTTCTATACAGGGGCTAGAACTAAGTGGTCTAAGATAAGTTGGCAATGAATTCCATAAATTGGGACCTAAATAGAAAAAATGCGCTCTACCCAAATCTGTCCTTCTTCTGGGCAATTCATATTCCATACCCTCTGCAGAGCGTAGGCCTCCTCTAATCATCCTAACCTGCAGTTCATCAATAATATATTCAGGTACTTTACCCCTAACTGAGTTAACCATGTAGATCAAAGCATGGAAAGACCTTCTATCTTTTGGATACATCCAATTCAAAGACTGATATAGCTCACTTCTATGAGTTCTCTTAGATACAGTCAAAATAAACCTTGCTATTTTATTGAAAAGAACATCAATTTTAGCTAACTGGGTTGAGGTTGCACCTATATAAACAATATTCCCATAATCCAAAAAAAGTAATGCAGTTGTAGCTACATGCTTCCTTACCCTTTCATCCATACAATTTCTAATTCTGTATAGTGCACCCAAACATCCACTAACTTTCTTAATTATGTGTTCTATTTGGGAAGTCCATCCCAATGACCTATCCAGGTACATTCCTAAGTATCTGTAACATTGCACTTGCTCAAGAACAATTTTATCTTTGGTTACTATACTCAAACCTAACTCAGAATAGGTTACACTATTCTCTTTAGAGAACAGTATAACCTGAGATTTTTTTGAGTTCAGAACAAGTTTGGATTCACTATAAAATGACTGAAGTTCATCAAATGCACTTTGGAGAACAGATTCTATCTGCATTATCCATGTACCTTCCACATATATAATGGTGTCATCTGCATATAAATGACATTGTACATCAGAATTGGTTAAAACAAAATCATTCATGTACAAATTAAATAATATTGGACCCAAAATGGATCCTTGGGGCACTCCAGAGAGATAATTACCCTGAGACCAGACACCCATCCATTTATTGATACCATTTGTTTCCTTCCAGATAAATAAGCATCGAACCACCTAACTACATTGGTAGAAATACCCAAAGCAGGTAGTCTGGGCAGGAGGATGTCATGGTCCAAGGTATCAAACGCCTTGGACAAATCAACAAAAATTGCCCCTACCGACATCCCCCTGTCCAGAGCACCTGCAATATCCCCAGTAACTTTCAGCAAGGCAGAAGTTGTACCATGCATAGGTCTAAAACCAGACTGAGATTTATTATTCAACTTTCCTTTTTCTCAATATGTCTGAAGTTATTTAGCTACCATCTTTTCAAACACTATAGCCACTATTGGTAATAATGAAATAGGCCTATAATTCTCTAACAAAACTATAGATCCATTTTTAAAAATGGGAATTACTCTAGCCAATTTCCACATTTCAGAGATTTCCCCACATATAAGTGACATGTTAAAGATGCTGGTCAAGGGGTACAACACAACCGGAGCAGCATATTTCAATAGAATATTGGGAATCTCGGGGTCATCTGCAAAGAGGAATACATTACCTTCCAGTTCTTCTGCACTGTTACTTATAATAAAATTAAAGAGGACTGGATCCAGTACTGATCCCTGAGGATTCCAGAGAAATCTGACTGGTTACTTTCCCTTCCCCTGAGTGAGTGCTATTTACTCTCATGCTTTACCGCCTATCTGCCAGCCATTTACATACCCAGTGTACCCCCTTGGTTCCCACCCCCAACATACCAGGTTTTATATGAGCCTTGTATGTGGCATAGTGTTGAGGACCATGTTGAAGTCTAAGTAGGCCATATCCACCACTCCCCCAATTTCTCTGGTCATCCAGTAAAAGAAACCTATCAGGTTTGTCTGACATGATCTCTCTCCTGTGAATCCATGCTGCCTTGGGTCCTGTAATCTGCTGAAATCTTGGTTTTCTACATGTCTTTCCATTAGAAGAGACTCCATTAGTTTCCCATTACTGATGTCAGACTAACCGGCATGTAGTTGCCATCTTCTTCTCTGCTGCCACTGTTATGGAGTGGGACTACTTCTGCCCTTCTCCACACTAGGGGTGAAGTTGTCCAGGGTGGGAGTAAGGACAAAGATTGCATGTTGGATCTCAGACTGGCTATGGGGTAGGCTACAAAGGCTGTTGGTGGTGGGGAGAAATCTTGGAGCCTAGATCTGTGATGAGCGGGGTGCTGCAGGGCTCAGTGCTGGGTCTGGCACTATTTGGGCTATTCATCTTGGACATTGCGCAGGAGGTGGTGAGCAGGATTAGCCTGTTCGCCATCGACATCAAAATGGGTACAGAAGTAGATGATGATGAAGAGGGATGGATGCAACTACAGAGGGACTTGACCAAGCTGGAGGAATGGTCAGGGAAGTGGCAGCTCTGGTTCAGAGCAAAAAATGCAAGGTGTGCATTTTGGAGCTATGAACCCAAGGAGAGAATACTGGCTGGGGGGATCAAGCTGGGGAGCACAGAGGAGGAAAAGGACCTGGGGGTATTGATAACAGCGAGCACGAACAATATTGCCCAATGCAGGAGAGCGGCAGCGAAAGTAAACAAAATGCTAGGGTACATAGCACGGGGATTCACATCCAGGCACAGGGATGTGATCTTGCCCCTCTACAGGGTGCTGGTCAGGCCATACTTGGAGTACTGTGTGCAATTCTGGAGGCCATACTTGAGGCGGGATATCAAGCTGCTGGATGGAGTGCAGCGGAGGGTGATGATGATGATTCTGGGGATGGAAGGAATGGACTATGAGATGAGATTAAAGGAAATGAATATGTACACACTGAAAGAGAGGAGGGAGAGGGGGGACATGATCGAGACCTTCAAGTACCTGAAGGGTATCAATAAGGGGGTGCAGGGGGTGTTGAAACTAAGGAGTTGGAGGGAAACTATGGGCACGGGCTAAGGACAGAGAGAGGGAGAGTCAGTAGGGAGATGAGGAGACATTAATTCACAGAGAGAGGGTTTTTGTGAGGTGGAACGCACTACCAGAAGCAAGCAAAAATGTGATTGGCTTTAAGATCACTTGGAACAGGGTAAGGGTGGGTGAGGAGGTCAACAGTGGGAGGTCGGGGGGATGGGGGAAGGGGAAGCTACTTGACAGAGACCTAGCTGCACAATCAAGCAGACTTTGATAGACCAGTAGGTCTGTTCTGCTGGCACCTTTGTATGTTCATAGTATTATGTGACGTCAATCTCAGCTGGATGAGTGAGAGAGTGGATAAGGCTGCACTATCAGAGTTCCTTTCACCCAACCAATAACCTAACTCACCCTACTAAACTTAAAAACTAGAAACCACTCCACAATTGACTTAATACTTGTTAATAGGCCAGACAAGATAAAAGCTGCTGGACTGCTCTCAGAAGCCCTTTAGTGACCACTCTCCTGTGTTCTGCATCTGGGAAAACAATTCGCCTACCCATCCATGAATCTTGATAGTGCCACGCCATTGAGTTTAGAAACATAGAAATTATCAGCAGATAAGGACCGCTAGGCCCATCTAGTCTACCATTAAGCCCTGTACTTATTACAGCTTCTGACCCTCCTTCTGCTTTACCTCTATGGTTCCTCTATGCATGTCCCATGCATGTTTAAATCCAGCCACAGCGCTTGCTCCCAGCACCTCCTGTGGCAGATCATTCCATGCGTCCACCACCCTGTCTGTGAAGAACTTCCTTACATTTCTTCTTAACCTGCCACCTTCCAATTTCATGTTATGACCCCTCGTTCTTGTATTCCCCCTGTACTGGAAGATGTCTCTCCCCTGCATCTTGTTTATGCCCTTGAGATACTTGAATGTTTCAAATGATTTGATGATACTGCCTTTCATAAGGAGACTGCACCTGAAGAAAGATATTGAGATGGTGGAGTTGGTCCAGATAACGGCTACTCGGATGGTTCAGAGGATGCAAGGGAAGGCCTATGAGGAAAGATTAAGGGAGCTGGACATGTACTCCTTGGAGGATTGGAGAGATGGGGGGATATGATCGAGATGTTCAAATATCTAAAAGATATTAACAAGATGCAAAGGGGGAGCCTATTTCAAATGAAAGGATGTTCAACAACTAGGAGCCACAGTATGAAACTGGAAGGTGGATTTTTTAAGGGTAACACGATGATGTTTTTCATGGAAGAGGTGGTGGATGCTTGGAACGAACTGCCGTAGGAGGTGATAGAGACAGAAACAGTATCAGGATTCAAGCATGCATGGGATGGGCACATGGGAATCCTGGGGGGAAGAGGTAATGGGCAAGATCTGGGGAAGGGGAGCTCAGTAGTAGCGGTAACACTGGGCAGAGTAGGTGGGCCATATAGGTCCTTATCTACTGACATTATGCATGCATCTATGTATGACAACTTATTTGAAATACATTGGGGTGACTTATCCACACTGCCTAATATTGACCTAACTCTGGATTTCTTTATTAACAACTTCCTTAGAGTCCTTAATAAACATGTTCCCCCCCAAAAAAAACAATGGCAGGTAAAAGGCCACTGCTCAAAATATCTAGAGTGTGAACTAAGGAGGAATCTACCCTGAGACAAAGCCTGGGGTCAATATAAACTGCAGGCAAAAATATTGACTGGAATCCATACTGGGATCTAAGAAATTTCTGTAAGCGGGACCTAAAAAATACCAAAAGGAGATATATTAGGAATCTCTGGGACAAGAATCTCACTGACCCTAAACATTTCTGGAACAGACAAACTGTCTCCTGAAAGGCCATTTAGAGAATACTGTTCAAGACATCAAAGTAGATGGGAATGTGATATCTGAACCTGCAGCCTCAGCAAATGCTTTAATGATTTCTTTACCAACCAACGTGGACAGATATAAAGCTCCCCAATCTAGGTCCCACAGCCATTCTCCTAATGGTAACAATCATTCTTCTCAATTTGACTGACAACTGATCACTAGGCAGGAAGTACTTACCCAGTTAAGAAGAATCAAACTAGAAGGCTCACCAGGCTATGACAATTTAGAACCTAAATTCTTGAAAATAATAGCCCCTATCATAGCCATGGCCCTCAAAAACCTTTTTAACAAATCCCTTCTCCTGGGCTCCTTCCTTGACAAATGCTAAATTGCCCTAGTAGTCCCTATACATAATGGTGAAGCAAAAGACCATGGGCTTGTTTTTTCAAGTGCGATGCAGGGTTTGTATCAAGTCCAATATCATACACATTGTTTGGCACAGCTGCACCAAACTCCTTTGATGTAACTGCACCCGATTTTAGTACATCGGGACCAGTTGTGACACTTTCTTTATTTTACGCTAGTTTGCACCAAAGATTCAGTGCAAACCCCGTAAAAAGGGTCACCAAAATAGTGCAGGTTAGACCACGTAAAAGCTAGATTAACTTGTAGCATTTGATGCTCGGGATTGAAAATCCTGATCGCTGGCCTGGGGAATGCTGCAAGCCCCATGCACCAAACACTTGGCACACCAGGGGATTGTGGCATTCTCAGGGCTTTGAAAATTGAACCCCATGTTGAAAACTACAGACCCATTTCTCTTCTTATCATGCTGGCTAAGATACAAGAAAATCTGGTGTACACGCAGCTCCAGGACTACCTGGAGTTACATCACATATTATCAGATGACCAGCATGGTTTCAGAAAGCACCATGATACGGACACTGCTGTTGTCTGTATCACCTGTGATATACTTGGGCAATGAACTACGCTACCAACTTTTGCTGTCTTCATAGACATAACCAAGGCCTTTGACCTCATAAACCATGAGTGTCTGCCCTACCAGCTAAGGCATATAGGTCTAGATAAACTGGCATACACATGGTTCTGATAGTATCTAACATACAGAATGCAGCTAGTGAAGTGGAGGGATGATATGTTGGATCTTAAATCAGTGTCAGCAGGGGTACCCCAAGGATCCATCCTGGGCCTATTGTTGTTCTCATTATTTATCAGTGACATGGCAAACTATTGTGGGGGGGAGCTTCAACTGTATGTGGACAATGCTGTACTATACAGAAACTCAGTAGATCAGCACTGGGCTGAACAGTGATTTTTAGGAACTTGGAAGGCTCACTGGCTACTCAATAATAAGCTTGTTCTTAACCTCAAAATTACAAATGCCATGTTGTTTGTCTTCAGGCACCTTGGCAAAGAGAGAGACATATGCTTCTACAGGTAGCTTCTCTGGCTGGTTCTCAGATTGAAGTGACAAACTCCTTAAAATACCTAGGGGTCTGTCTTAACCATGAACTAACACTTAAGTCTCATGTAGATGCTCTGACAAAGTTCCTGCACCAAAAAATAGGTCTGCTTTACAGACTCAGTGGGTACCTCCGCAACAAAACATGGCTGTTCATTGCCAGCAGTACACTGCTGCCAGTGTTACTGTATGGTGTCCCACTTCTACAGCCCCTTCATTGCTCAGGGCTAAACAGACTCCAGGTACTGTATCACAAAGTGGCATGTTTTATGGCAGGAGCTCAGCCTAAAGCCCATCACCGCAAAGTGCTAGCTGCCCTAAACTGGCCCTCCCTTGAGGCAAAGCTAGCATATCCAGTTCTTTGCCTTGCCTTCAAGCAGTTCAAAATGGTTGCCCCTCCTAGTCTCCAAGTCATTCTCCAGACCATATCCCAGAAAAAGGCACTCAGGTCCTCTACCTGTCTACCGCTTGAGGTCCTGAGGGTCGGGACCTGCACAGGTGAAAAGTGCTTTGCAATTGCTGCACAATCCCTATGGAATAGTCTTTTGCCTGAAGTCTTAACTTGCTCTACTGTAGACGCATTCATAACCAACCCCAAGGCACATCTGCTTGTGGGTAATGGCTATAACTGTAATTGATGAGCCTGCACTTACCAGTTCTGCCATAGCCTATAACAATTAGAGATGCAGAGAATTTAGATTCTGCCAGCGAAGTGCCTGTGAAGTGGCCACTTCACGTTGGCACTTCTCTATGCAGAGTGCCCCATAGGAAAGGCTCACTTCACCATGTGATTATTACTTTGTGTTGTCATTCCGCCTTAACGCGAAGTAAGGCAGAGTGACAACAATATTGGCAGCACCGCATACACACAGTCACCAGAATTAATGTATATCCCCAAAGTGCTACTGTCTTGTATCCAGAAATCTCCCCAGTGCTAACAAAGTGAAATGAGAGCATAACAAGAAATGCAGTCTCCCAGAATTAATGGTACACTCAGTCATGTGCGCAGTGGTCACACACAGAGTCACCAGAATTAATGTGCATCCCCAAAATGCTACTGTCTTGTTTCCCAAAAATTCCCCCAGTGCTGACAAAATGTTACTGTCTTGAGTCCGTAAAATTCCCCAGTGCTGATGAAGTGAAATGAGAGCATAATAAGAAATGCAGTCTCCCAGAGTTTATGATGTACTGCAAACACACAGACAGATTAAGATTGCACTACACACTCAAGAGATGCATACAGAAAGGCACAACAACACCTAACCAGTGCTCACAAGTCACAAATCCAGATCTGGAAAGGAATACCTTTTGCCAGTTGGGGGATTAGTGCACAGCAGTAACAATCCACTACCAGTAAAGATACCACAAAGCAGTACAAAAAATTCATGCAGGTGCGGTGGATACTGTAGCAGGTTCACACAGCTGTAATTAGTCTGTGGCACAATAAAAGGTATCTGATTTAATTGCACGCATCGCTCACACACTCACACACACACACTACAAGTAATGCAAGGCAAATTGAAACCTTTAGTAATATAACCAAATGTTTTAAACAGACAAATTATACACTGCTGCACCACAACAATCAGCAAAAAAAATTCAAGAATTACTGAAACTATTACTGTGAGTACACTAACACAGTTATACAAGAAAAATATAACCAAAACAGAAAGACTGCCTTTATCTACCAGTTACCTACACCACAAATACGCCTCTCCCCCAAAGCACACTTCACAGTACACAGACTGACTGTTTTAAATTAACACTCAAAATCCACACACAACAATAAACACCCAATGATATGAGCACAGAAGAAACATAGAAACATAGAATTTGACGGCAGATAAGGACCGTTTGGCCCACCTAGTCTGCCCATTTTCCTACCTAACAGATAAGCTGCAGATCCTAGTTAACCAACAGCTTACTTCCTCCTACCCCCCACTAGGACTGCCTTATGCCTGTCCCAAGCATTCTTGAAGTCCCCCACTGTTCTTGACTCCACGACCTCCTCAGGGAGGCTGTTCCATGCATCCACAACCCTCTCTGTGAAAAAATACTTCCTCACATTACCTCTGAGCCGTCCCCCCTCTATCTTCAAATTGTGCCCCCTTGTTCTTGCACATCTCTTTTTCTGGAAAATGCTACCCTCTTGGACTTTGTTAATTCCATTGAGGTACTTGAAAGTTTCTATCATGTCCCCTTTCTCCCTTCTTTTCTCAAGGGTATACATATTAAGCTCCTTTAGTCTTTCTTCGTATGTCTTCTGGTGCAGACCCTGCACCATTTTGGTTGCCCTCCTCTGGACAGCCTCCACTCTGTCTATGTCTTTGCGGAGATGGGGTCTCCTCAAAGGGTTTCCTAAAATCAATGTACTAAATTAAAAGCAAATAAATTACTCAAAAAGGCATTTTAAACAGCTTTTAGAGGTTCTGAATTGCAGAGCTCTGACAGTAAACTGTCTCCAGCTACCACTACACACACACACACTACCCAGGCCAGAATTGAGGCTGTGCAGAACAATCTAGAGCCCCTGTGACCTGCAATCCCATGAATCACTGCAAAATTTCATTTGGAGCTGAATTACAAGGTGAAGTGAGGTGAATTACATTGATTTCAATGTACTTCACCTTAAAATTAGTGGAGAAGCAGTTTGGGGAAGGCGGAATAATGAAAAGTCATTGGTTTCAATGGACTTCACGTTCCTCATTATGAAGTGAAGCACTCAGATTCAAATTGTGGTTTGTGGAGCACTCAGCAGATTCAGCGTTACTCCGTGAATCACTACGTGGAGCGAATTGGGGCCACTTCACCCACCAATACTTACAGTACTGTAACTCAACATGCTGTACAGGAAGGAATGCGAATGCCTATGGCTGTACTTCCCCAATGAGCTGAGCCTGTATCACAAAACTCCTCAATTTAAAAACTCTTATTAATGAGTACAGTGGTGGTGATTGGGTGAACCTTGGAGAGATACTACAAAACAGACTTACAATACATGCAAGTAACTAGTAAAAAAATTAATTTTGTGATTCGTAACGTGCTCGTGAATCATGATTTGTGACTGCATTTGTGACCGTGATGATGAAGAACATGATTCGGTGTGAGATAACCAATATGAAACTGTATGGCAATGTGAATGCCTATGGCTGTACTTCCCTGATGAGCTGTAGCACAAAACTCCCCAATTTAAAAACTCTTATTAAAGAGTACAGTGGTGGGTTGGTGAAGCCTGGAGAGATACTACAAAACAGGATTACAATACATCCAAGTAACTAGTAAAAAAATTAATTTTGTGATTTGTGACGTGATCATGAATCATGACTGCATTTGTGACCGTGATGATGAAGAACATGATTTGTATCATGAGTGACTCGTGATGATGGCCCTGACTTAAAGATGCATATTAATGAGTACAATGTTCATGCAGAGATATGCACCGCACCAGTCCAGTACTCTGAAGGGAAGCCGAAGAAACAAGTGTGACTTTCATTACAAATGGAGATTAGGCCCTAAAGAGATGCAAATGCACAGACAGATTAGGATTGCACTGCGCACTGAAGAGATGCAGACGCAAAGGCACAAGACTTAACCAGTGCTCACCATCAGAAATTCAAATCTGGAAAAGAATACCTTTGCAGGTTGGGGCAGGCCATGGGGGTGAGGGGAGGCAGTGTACTGCAGTAACAGTCACTAGTACTAGTACCAGTAAAGATACCACAAAGAAGTTCAAAAATCATGCAGCTGCAGTGGATAGCAGGTTCACATTGCTGAAATTACTATGTGGCACAATCAAAGGTGTCTGATTTGATGACATGTGTCACACACATACTCACACACACACACACACACACACACACACACACACACTAAGTAATGTGTAGCAAATTAAAAATTTCAGTAATATAACCACAAATTTTAAACAAACTAAAATTATGCACTGTTGCACCACAACAATCATCTAAAAAAGTCAAGAATTATTGAAAATATTACTGTGTGTACATTAACACAGTTATACAAGAAAAATATCACCAAAACAGAAAGAACTGTCTTTTTCTCCAAGTTAATCTACCTACACCACAAATACGCCCCTCCCCAAAGCACACTTCCACACTCTCTCAGTACACAGACTGAATGTTGTACATTAACATTCAGAATCCATACATAAACAATAACACTTGATGATATGAGCACAGGAGGGTTTCCTACAAAACTACTCAAAAGGTTTTTTTTAGCAGCTTTTAGAAGGCTTGAATCACAGAGAGCTCTCAGAGCAGACTGTCTCCTACAGCTTCCTACACACACTACCCTGAACTGAGGCTGTGCAGAACAATCTAGAGCCCATGTGACCTGAAATCCCATGAATCACTGCAAAAGTCACCTTTGGAGCTTAAAAACAAGGCGAAGTGAGGTGAAGTACATTGTTTTCCATGTACTTTGTCTTACAAATTGGTGGAGTAGTGGTTTGGGAAGGCAGAGTAATGCATTGTCATTGTTTTCAATGCACTTCACGTTACCCATTATAATGCAAAGTACTCCGCTTCGCGTTGCAGAGCACTCCACATATTCACCTTCACTCTCGAATCACTTCATGGAGTGAATTGAGGCCACTTTACCCATCTCTTGTAACAATTGTTACTCAGATGACATGCAGTATGTGGAATGTAAAGTGTAATTAACCCTGAATGCCTCATTGTATTGTGAATGAACATCTGAGACATGTTGCATTCTACTTTATGTTTTCTGAACATTAATACCATGTCTGTATACCCTTATGTCATGATACTGTATGTGAATTAACTCTCGGTCTCCCCTGAAAATTGGACACTGTCTCAGTGGGCCTACCCTGTAAACAAATTTCAATGGATAATTATCTGTTCCAAAAAAAACTCATGAGTTGTGTTTCCCAGAGAAGTCTTGTTGGTGTCTTTGAGGTTTCCTCTCAAAAGTGCCACTTTAAGATTCTTCAGAGAATGGTCACTCTAGAAGAAATGCTTGGCCACTGGTGCCTGGTTGTCTGAATGTTTGATAGTGAATTTGTGTCCATTCATGGATTTACGGAGTGTTTGTCCTGTTTCACCCTCATACCATCGATATGGACATTTTTTGGCATCTTATTAGATAAGTCAAATTGTTGGTGCTACATAATAAAGATCCTTTCATTTTGTATTCGTGTTTGGTAAATCAAGAGCAGACAGAGTCACATGTGTCAGTCATGCTGCATGTTTTGCATCTGAGCTTGTTGCACGGTCTTGTTCTTTCTGTGTCTGTTTGAATTGTGAGGTTATAATTCCTGACCAGTGTACTTCTCAGATTTGGTGATTGTCTGTATTATATTCTAGGTGGTTTATTGAATATAGTGGACAGTCTGTCATCACTGTGCAGAATTGGTTGCAATTCTCTGATGATCTTCTATAGTGGTCTGATTGATGGTTTGTATGTCACAGCCAGCAGTGTGCATTTTGATTTTTTTTTGTCTCTTTGTACACCAGTTGCTGTTTTCATGTTTTTTTTTCTAGCTCGTGCAATCTGTTTGTCAATTACATATGAGGGGTAGTTTCTTGCTGGTGAAGACTCCTTATAGGATTTCCAGATTGTTGTCCATCTGATTCTTCTGTGTATATACATATATATATATATATATATATATATATATATATGTTGGCATAGTAGGGTTTGGCTGTACACAACTTCTCTTTTTGTATTCTTTGGGTGTGTACCAGAATGGTGTAGGTGGTTGAAATGATCTGTTGGTTTTTTGTATATTGATGTTTTTATTTTGCCCTGTTTCAGTTCTGTTGTGGTGTTCAGAAAGTTGATTTTCTTGGTGGAAGTACTCCATTTTCAGATTGAGTGATACATGAAAATTATTGAAGGCTCTGTGGATCTCATGTAGTTTGTCTTCACTCTCTGTCCATATTAAAAAATGTCATTCATAAAATAGTAGTAGATCAATGACTTTGTTCTCTACTGTGATAGGAAACTCTCCTCTAATACTTCCATGAAGATGATGGCATATCCAGGTGCCATTCTTGTGCTTGTAGCTGTGCCAGTTTTCTCTAGGTTTAGTTTGTTGTTGTAGAGGAAGTAGTTACATTTCAGTATGAAGTCAGTGAGTTTCAAAACTGCATCTGTAATTGCCTGGTTGTCTGTGTACCTTTCTTGTAAGGTTTTGCATGCATTTAATCCATCCAAGTGTGGTATATTGGTATAGAGAGTCTCCACATCCATTGTGATCACAAATGAGTTGGTAGGGAGTGCTTTTAATTTTTGAAGTCTGTTTAGGTGGTTGATTGTCTCCAGGATGAGGCTTGGAGTTCTTTGTGCCACTGGTTTGAGGATGCTCTCTACCCAGCCTGATATTCATTCAATAAGATTGCCAGTACCTGAGATAGTCAGCTGTCCTGGAATTCCTGGTTGATGTATCTCTGGCAGTGTATAAAATATTCCTTTTCTTGAATTGTGAGGAATTAAACCGGTTGGTTGTGATTTGATAGTAGGTTGGTACTTAATCAAAAAAAGAAGTACCCTTCTGAAGTTTTCTGCTTGATCCTCCTGAAACAGCATGTAGAATTTTGTACCTGACCATTGTTTCTCTGCTTTTGTTGTGTATTGTATATTACTCATCATTACAACTGCTACTCCTTTGTCAGCAGGTGTGATAGCGATACTGTCATTCACCTTAAGATCTTGAATTGCCCATCTTTCCAGTGGACTCAGATTATACCGCATTTTGTTCTGTTTGTTTAAGACTTCTGAATTTACCCAGTGTCTAAAGCTATTAATATATTGGTACAGATAAGGGTTCATCCTGTGGGTGGCTTCTATGGTGATTATCTCTCTGTATAGTGGATGGCTTGCTTTTAAGTGGTTTGCCTGTCATAAAAGAATTCACACAGGCATAATTGATGTAATCACTGTTCGAGGCCCCCACATAGCTGTATCTCATTTAAATTTGATGATGGCAAGAAGACAATCTTGTAAGCAATCTGTGACCCACAAACTATTGTATATTAACTTAAATAAAAATATGTTAATGTAGATATTAGGGTTGAAGAACGCAAAACAAACAAAGTAGGGAAATAAAAAAATCATTAGAGTTTTGTGTTTCCGGAGTATTGGTGAATCAGTGGTGGGGTCTTGCTTGGTGTTATCAACCCTAATACCTGCCCCCTCCCCACAGATCATAGCCTCCTCTCTGAAGCACAAGATGCTGCTCCAAGCCAATGCCTCATAGTAATACACTCCTTGGAGGTACAGAAGTATGGCTTGATACATGTTGCCAACAAAATCAGTCATAGCTTTCTTCATGCAGTGCCCTGTGTTCTCTGCATAAAGAAAAGAGATGACATCTTGACTTTGTTGCTCAGGGGAGGGCATGGGCATTAGGGTTGACAACCCCAAGGAAGATGCCACCACTGATTTGTCAATACTCCAGAGACCCAAAACACTAATGTTTCTAATTTCCCTACTTTTTGCTTTTTCGTTCTTCAACCCTGTTTGCATTAACATAGTTGTTTGCAATTAATTTCCATTCTTTTTCTGTTAGTGGAACTGTATCCTCTTGAAAAAAATAGGATAATGGAGATATTCCTGACCCAGTGCATGAGTCCATCAGGCCTCGACATGCACATCGACACCATGTGAGGGAAGGCTCCCCAGCCCACCACAAGGTGTTGTGTGTGTAACAGAACACTGCTTCATCCCTCCCCATGCTGAGGCCAGTGCTGCTGGCTGCAGCAACTCCGCACCAGCCTTTGACCATTAAGCCAGGTCACTGAGCTTACACCAGAACTCATGTCACCGGCATGGGAAGGCAATGTGGTCCACACTGGGACAATGGACGTCCCTGTAAACAATGTAACTTCATTATTTTTTTTTTTTTTGCATTTTAACCCCAGAATTTCAACAGTCCTTTTATGACCCCTCTTTCTGAACAAGACAGGTGTCATTTAATAACATACTGGAAAAAATTAAATTTTGTGCCTCAAGTGCAAAATCACATGTTGGCCTGAAGCCATAGCAACTCCACTTCCTGTTCTCCTAAGACAGACTTATCCTGAGATAGAATTATCCTCTGAGACCTCTAAGGACTCCCTAAACTACACTGAAACTCCTTTTCCTTTTCCTTTGGCATTTTCCCTTTCCTTCCAAAATTGGGTATATTCAGGGGCATTTATGTGTCAGTTCTCATACTGTTTAGCCCATCATTCTATTACGGAAGATACTGTATCTTTATTTGCTTCACTGTCATAGTGACTTGTACGGTACCTCGTCCATCTTGTTCCTCAAGCTCCTTACCACAAAAGAAGGGAAATGTGATGTCAGGGTAAAAAGTTCCTTGGCCTTGATAAATGTGAGATGTGGTGTTCCTTAGGGTTTGAATGACTATTTGACACAGCATTGGCATTGCACAAACTTTGGAATGCCCTTTCAGTGCATATGCATTTGTCTACAGACCAATGCTTTGTGAGAGGGGTGATGGTGTAAAGGCATTGTCAAAGCTGTGTCAAGCAATCAATCAAAGCCCAAGGAATGCATTCATCATGACCAAGGTACTTTTATATCATCTTATTTCCCTATTTTTGTGGTTTTCTGCTTCAACCCAAACTGATACTTAGACATAGCTGTTTACAATGAACTTTCTTTTTAGGGAAAAAAATATTCTTAATAATACATTCACACACCTTTGTGTAGACAAAACCAGCATTTGGCTGCATAGTCAAAACTTTAAATGACAAGCAGTCTCTGGGGTACAGCATCACCACTTGACTCATCCTAGCCCTGTGCCAAGCAGTCCCTGGTGTAAAGGGGCACTGCCTACTACACTCTGCCCCAATGCAATCATGTTATTGTGTCTAGTGGCACCCCTTCCCGAAACATGCCTCTGTATCAAGCAGTCCTGCAAATAGTCATACCCCTTCCCTGCTCCTGTATCAAGCAGTCACTGGCATCCCGTGGTACTCCCTCTCTAACCCTGGCCTCTTATTTTTACCTACAATCATCACAGCCTGAATTTAAATTAAAAAATATACTTTAAATGTATATAACTTATTTACTTTGTTTTAGAGACTTGTTTTCTGAAAATACTAGAAGCACTACCCTTGGACCAGTGTGAAAAGAACCTTAAAATTTCAGGCTGAAACTTGTAACAATTGCCCAGAATCTTATAAGGACAAAAATATCTTAAAAAAAAAAAGCTTTCTTAGTTCAGGAACACAGATTTGAAGAATCAGAATGAAGCAAGTGTTCATGATTACATTTCTCACTTTCTTGCTTTGCCTTACAAAATGGTCCCTTTTACATCATGATTGCTTACTTATTTTAGAATTTTTTTTTTTAATTTCATTTCATTTCATTTTTACATTGCTTGCATGCATGTGCAAGAAACATAGTGCCATCATCCGAGTTTTCGGAGGTGTGGCACCCTGTCTTCCAATTCAGTCAGTGAGTTTGCAGTCGTGGCCGCAGTTCTCCAATGACTGCTGCAGCTGTCTATGACAGCAGTCAAAAATGCAGTGGCATACAGTTGAAAGGGAGAGCTCCTCTTTAGTGAGCAGAGCTCTCCTCCCCCACACACACACACGCAGCATTATATTGCGTGCTGATGCGCCTCCTCCCCCACACACACTGTATGGCCGACGAGGGTGCCCAATCCCCGTGTCCATGCCTCCACAAAGCTGTCCAGGTGCCATGCTGGGAGCCCACCCCAGCATGGAAAAAATGTTATAGCCGATGAGGGTGCCCACTCCCCGTCGCTCCGACGCATGCCCCCCCCAAAAGCTTTCCAGGTGCCACGCTGGGATCCCACCCCAGCGTGGCAAATCTTGTTATAGCCAATGGGGGTGCCCAATCCTCCATCAGCTATAGCCCCCCCAAACAGCTTTTCCAGCTGCCACGCTGGGAACTCACCCCAGTGTGACAAACGTCCCACGTTGTCTTAATTAAAAAAAAAACCTGTAAACAAGAAAATGTTCCCTCATCGTCTCGCTGCTCCCCTCAAAACCCACAACCACCCACTGCATACCCTGCCTCCCCACACACACCCCTCACCCCATACTTACCTCCAGAGCTCAGCACGATGATCATCAGTGGACCGGGAACACGTCTGCACTCTTCAAAGCTGACCGCGAACTGAGGAAATGCTGGTAAGCTGTATAATGGAATAAATAGAGTATTTTCAACTTTGTTGCATATCTCAGGCATTTTTGGGAATTTTGGGCCCAAATTTTCAACATGGGGTTTTTGGGACCCCTCCTCATGATTTCTTGCACTGTCATGGCTTTAATTGGGTCCAAAGGGTGATTTCGGGGTCACTGTGTGAAATCACCTTTCAGGACTGATTAATGAAATGACACTGCCAGGGTTCATAAGGTGGGCTCTCAAAAAGCCTATGTTGAAAATTTGGTGAAAAAATTCCTAAAAATGACTGTTTCACGAGCGTGCATTGCGCAGTTCCTGCCCACGCTCGTAAGTTCACGAATGTTCAATATTTTCACTCCATATTTTCAAGCGCTACTATTTTACTAATCCTCCTTATGAGCAGTACAGCTGTCATTTTTCGCAATCCTGCCTAAAACATGTTTCGTCGCCAATGTAGTGCACAATGGCGCAGTCGGTGTGCGAAATCAATGTATAGGACACATTAAGAAAATCACATTGACACTGTTCATGAGCAGAGGTCTTAAAATGGCTATGTTGAAAATTTGTTGAAAAAATTCCTAAAAATGATTGTTTTACGAGCATGCGTTGCGCAGTTCCTATGCACGCTCGTAAGTTTGCAAATTTTCAATATTTGCACTCCAATGACTTCCAAATACCTAAACAGCACAAACAAGCAAGCAACATCGGCATTGGCAAATGCTTGTTATTTTTTATACTTGTAAGCAAGATGAGCAAATTGCCCATTTTCACAAGCGACAAGTTTAACATATAAAACGCACTTATATAAATACAAAACACAATAATTTTTTTAAATAACAAAAACTTACCACCATATATCATATTCATGTCAAACACATAATTAGCAAAAACAATTGCACTCTGATTTAGTATCAAGCCATTGAACCAGCCTATTATTAAATGTCCTTGCTGTACTAGAGTTTGTTACTGATGTGGGAATACTGTTAAAAACACTATGGCCTTATAAATAACTGACCTTTGTCCGATGGTTTTCCTATATAAAGGAATACCAAATCATTCCTTAAGCTGAAACCTGGTATTCTTTAAATCAGTTGGAGTTGGAAAAAGGTCAAAGATGGTTGAGGGCAATAAATCCAAGGTACCCTTAAACAAAAAAGTTCCAAATTTAATGTTAATTCTGTCCAAGAATGAGGGACAACTGGCTTCCCTAATTAGTATACAATGATGAGTATCGAATGGCAAACCAGTCATAAATCGAAGAATAATATTACAAGTAGTCCTAAGTTTCTGCAACATTTTTTTGTTAGTACCTGCATAAATCAACAATCCATAGTCCAACAGACTTAACAATAGGCTGTGTCCCAATAACCTTTTAGATTCCAAAACAAGAAAAGTTTTTATCCTAAACAACATTCGCAATCTCTGGTGGATTTTCTTAATTTATGTGTTAATATGATTTTCAAAAGAGAATTGTGAATCCAAGATTATCCATAAGTAATCGAAACTGTCAACCAGTTCAATAACATTACCCTGAAAATCCATTATAGTAACATTGGTATTCTTTAATTTCCTGGGACCTGAAAGTACCATAGCCTTAGTCTTGGATGAATTTAGAATTAAATTGCTAGAGTCACGTGATGCAGAGCGACTGGTGACAGCCTTTTCTGGAGCTCCCACCCGCCACCCTATTAATTGCTAAATTTGCCCTACTTATAGCTTGAGTTTACCGAGGGGCTCTCTTTGTAATTTGTCTCCTCTGTTTGGTGGTGCATACTACCCCGTTTCTGCGGATATCCAAGTGCAAGGAGGGAGATTTGTGGTACGATGGATACTGAGATGAAGCAGGCCAGAGTGAGGCATACTCCGCCTACTACACTCGAGAAGAATGCTAAAAAGGCAAAGAGCCAAAATTTGGGACAGCCACCCAAACAAAACCCCCCTAATACCTCGGCTAATCTGCTCACGGAAGATCGGTTCCTACAAGAGCTGCTCCCATTTCGTGAAACCCTCCAGGATATAGCTACGGAGGTGAAAACCATCAGGAGTGACCTCGGGGCTCTAACGCGCAGAGTGGGGGATATGGAGGTGAAACCGGCCTCACTAGAAAGTTGGAAGGGG
Source organism: Neoceratodus forsteri (assembly GCA_016271365.2). Classification (NCBI taxonomy): domain Eukaryota; kingdom Metazoa; phylum Chordata; order Ceratodontiformes; family Ceratodontidae; genus Neoceratodus; species Neoceratodus forsteri. The sequence goes on along the minus strand of CM028134.1, from coordinate 307,191,265 downwards.
AAAACTGACCCGGAGATTGTAAGACTTAGGCAACAAATGCATAAATTACAACTCAAGACAGAAGACCTAGAGGGCAGAAGTAGAAGAAATAATATCTTGATCCTCGGCTTGCCCGAATCTGAAGAAGGAGGGGACATCATATCTTTCATCCAGAAGCTGCTAAATAAAATAATTGGCCCTTCACCCCTTAACCAGCAGTATCATATCGAGAGGGCTCATCGCTCCTTAAAGCCTAAACCTCAGCCTGGTGCCCCACCTCGTCCCATCATAATTAAGTTTCTCAGTTTTCTTGAGAAGCAGCATGTGCTGGTTAAATCTAGGGAGCTGGAGTCGATTTATTGGGAAAGGGCCAAACTTCATATAACCCAGGACCTGCCCTACGAAACTCGTCAAAGAAGAGCTGCATTCCACCCCATTGTGAAAAAGCTTATAGCGGCGGGGATAAAATTCAGAATGAACTATCCCGCTAGACTGATGGTCTCCTTGGAGGGTGTCTGGCACCCATATGAAAATCCGGATCAAGCGATGTCAGATCTCACTCTGAAACTTCCCAGTCTTTTCAAAGGGGACTGATCCTGTTGTTCAGAACTTTTGCTCCACTGGGTCTTCCTACTTATATAATGACTGTGAAGTTTTCTTACCTATTGGAGGTTGTTTGTTGGTGACCTGGGGTTTTGTCTGGGTGGGCTGAGGGTGAAGGTCGGTTCGCGGCCTGGTAGGCCTATGTAGGACCCAGAGGCCTGTGGTCTAGTCCCGTGGGAGGTGGGGGGGAGCTAGCTTTTCTGGCCCTGTGGTTTTTTCCGGTCCTTTTTGGGGACGGACCAGTGGGTCCTTTTCCTGGTTCCTCCACTCGCTACTTCCTTTATTGTGTGAGTCTTGATCTGGGCAATGGACCGGCTGTTCAAGGGGGGGCTTGTGTCTGACCCAGTTTCTGTGTGTTGGGTCTCTGGAAAGAAGGTAGATACCACTACTTAAGAAATGTTCTGCCTCCTCAAGACTATGTTGTTAGTTATAATTTTGTCTCAGTCTGTATTAACACGGGGATACCGTTTCTTTTGTGGGCTCATGCAGTTCTTGAGAGCGTGTTTACTTTTTCCCAGGATCACTGTGCTAAGAGTAAGAGGGCATGACGCTTATTTGTTCTTTCATAATTGTGGGTGGTGGGGGGGGTTTAGGGAGAGGATAAGCACTGGAGGATTTGCCTCACGGCCTTGATAAGGGGAGTTGGGTTACTACGTCCAGGAGTCTCATAGCTGGGTGTTTGGCTTTCTGTATTTGGGTTTATAGCTTGGGGTTTGTTCCCCATGGATTGGATTACAGTTTGGGCTGGTTTACTCGTGGACATGTAACCTTTTGGGGGGTTCTTACTAGCTCTGACTCGGTTTTGGTGTAATTTCTCGATATTACTGGTGCTTGCTGTATATAGTTTAAGGGGACTGGGATAGGTGGGGTTGGTATGGAGGTGGGTTGGAGTCAATTCGTTACTTGAAGAGTGTTCTTGGTTATCTCTGTTATCTAATGCAGTCATTAGTTTGGTACATTTAGATCCTCGGATAAATAGGGTTTGGTATCATAGTATTAATACTTGGGGGGAGGGGGTATCTGGAAGGTGTCACTCACTGACTAGTCGGAGGGAAGTGCTACCGGTCTTTCCCTTTTTTACCCTTTTCCTTTTATTATTTGGCTATGAGGCCTATTAAACTGGCCACCTGGAATGTCAGAGGTATCAGAGATGTTGTTAAAAGAACTCAAATCTTGTTAAATTGCTCCCTTCTCAACATTGACATTTTATTTGTACAGGAAAACCATGTATTAGCTTCAGAGATTAAGGGACTACGTCGCCAGGGGTTCTCTCAGGTCTTTGCCTCTGAAGGTACTACAGCTAGCAGAGGCATGGCAATTTTGATAAAAAAAGACACTTCATTTGTGGTTGAGGAATGCTCTACAGATCAAGAGGGCAGATTTGTGTTGGTTAAAGGTCTGCTTAATAGTGTGAGGGTAGTTCTGGGGGCAATATGTAGTCCAGTGGGAGGGGACCCTAACTTTCTCATGCAACTGGCGGCCAAACTGAGTCATTTCCTGCCGTCTTTATTCATCTTGGGGGGAGACTGGAATATCGCCCCAACTCAGGAATTAGATAGAACTTACAGACCTACTAAACCTCCTTCCCCTTCCCAAATAGCTCTCAGTGATTTTATGAAATTAGTAGGTTTATGCGACCCTTGGCGTATATTGAATCCCCAGAGCCGTAGTTACTCTTTCTACTCCCAAATACATCGATCCTGGTCCAGAATTGATTATATTTTAATTAACACCGCCCTCTTGGCAAATTTTTCCCATTCAGGTATAGAACCAATTGTTATCTCTGACCACTCCCTGGCTTGGATCAAGTTGTCTCCAGGTCCACCTGGTCAGAGAGATACCTCTTGGAAGCTTAATACACAGCTTCTGAAAGACAACCACACAATCTCACATTTCAAATCCCTGATCTCGTCCTTTCTCGAAATTAATCAAGGCTCCATTACCAGAGAGGATTTCATTTGGTGTTCCCTAAAATGTTTTATTAGAGGCGAATTTATAAAATTGGCCTCTAGGAGAAAAAAGTTGAGAGAAGCCAAAATTAGTTCTTTATCTGATCAAATTAAGGCGGCTGAGGATACCTTCTCCCTCTCTAACTCTCAAGCAGATCTGGAGGGGCTATGCAAGCTTAGGAATGAATATGAGGACCTGATTAAGGAAAAAACAGAATATGTTATCCTCAAAACTAAAGCGAGCTACCTTGACCAAGGGGAAAAACCCAGTAGACTGCTTGCCCTTAGGTTAAGGGAGGCTGAAAATTCAAGGTTGATCCCTGCCTTAAAAGCATCTGATGGTTCAATTAAAACTTCCCCAAGGGACATCGCGCAAATCTTTGAATTTTTTTACAAAGATTTATACGGCAGTGAGTCCTCTCAGATATCTCGCCCTGCTGTGGAAAACTTTTTGGATGGTGTCTCTCTTCCTCGCTTACAGGAGCACCATTGTGAATTGCTATCCTCTCCTATCACCTTGAGTGAGATAGAAGAGGTCATTAGGGGTCTACCTCTGGATAAATCTCCAGGTCCTGATGGCTTCTCCCCAAATTTTTATAAAACTTTTAGTAGCGAGATTTCCCCTCTCCTTCTCAGGTTGTTTAATTACATTCTCTTTTCAGACTCCCTTGACCCTTCGTTGTTGGATGCTACAATAATTTTAATTCCAAAACTAGATAAACCCCAGCTGAATCCGGCTAGTTACCGACCAATTTCATTATTAAATTATGATATTAAAATCCTAACTAAAATTCTTTCTTTGAGAATTAAACAGGTTTGGCAAACCTTGTTGAGTCCCGAACAGGTGGGGTTTGTCCAGGGTAGATCCTCGACGGACCACCTGCGTACCCTCTCCCATATCTTCCAAGCTGCACAGGAGTCCCAATTCCCCATGGCGCTAGTTGCTTTAGATGCTGAGAAGGCTTTTGATCGAGTTAATTGGGACTTCCTGTGGTTCACACTTGGAAGAATGGGTTTCCCAGAGATTTTTATTCAGTGGATCAGAACAGTTTACCGTTCACCCTCCGCCAGGGTTTACTGTAACGGTGTTTTCTCGTCCCGTTTTTCCCTACACTCTGGAACCCGGCAGGGATGTCCCTTGTCCCCTTTCCTATTTAATTTATATTTGGAACCTCTTATACTCAGCATTAAAGCCTCGCCCCAGATCACAGGTTGCGTTATCTCCCAGAAAGCCCTGACCCTCTCTGTTTTTGCAGATGATATTCTTTTGCATCTCTCGAATCCTGAAACCTCATTACCGGTGGTACTACAAATTATTAATCAGTTTGGAAGTGCATCCAACTATAGGCTAAATTTGTCCAAATCGGTTATTTTCCCCTTAACCCCCTTATGTTTCAAGCCAACTTTTCTCAGTTTGGCATGAAATGGGTTTCGACCTCTCTCAAGTATCTGGGCATACATTTGGCCCATGATTTGGAGGTCACTAAAAAGCTCAATTTGGATGATCTACTGGATAGAGTCCAGAAAGATCTTAGTAGATGGGACAGCCTGCCATTGTCCGTATGGGGACGTGTCAATATTATTAAAATGAACATATTACCCCGTATTTTTTATCCCTTGAACCTTCTTAATATTTGGCTCCCTAGAACCTACTTCCAACAGATACATTCTGCTTTATCCAACTTTATTTGGAGAGGTAAACACCCCAGGAGAGCCTTTCTCAAACTTAGTCTACCTTAGGATAGGGGGGGTCTTCGCCTCCCTAATTTTTGGTTCTACTACTGGGCAAGCCACCTAGCCAAACTTGGGCATTGGTTTAGATCTCAGAGTGAGTGTTATAAGTCCATTTGGTTGGATTTGGAACTCAAACTGCTGGACAAACATAATCTATGCCCTCCCCGTATTTTTTATTATAGTTATTCCTCTTTACCGGAGGACATTCGAAACTCGACCATAGGACTTTCCATTAAAATCCTCTCTCAGTGCTGGAGCATTCTTAAAATCCCATACACTAAAGACGTGGCACAACCACTTACTCTCAACCCTAATATCAAAATTGGTGGTTCACTACTACCTCCAGATTGGCTTCCACAAATTCATGACCGACCAGTAGATGACTTCTACCCTCAGGGTTCTCTCCTCTCCTCTATTAGTCTGCTAGCTGAATTGAATATTTCACAGAAATACATATTCAAGGTCTTCCAGTTGAGGCACCTTTTAGAGAAGAGTTTTGGGACTGTGAGGGTACCTTCCCAAACCAGGCCTTTCTTGGAACAGGTTCAGGAATGTGTTTCCAGGCCCCATGGTATTGCCCATTTATATTCTTATCTTTTGGTCACTAAATATCCTGACCCATTATCTGGCTCCAAGATATGGGCTTCTCTCATACCTAACTCTCTTGCGACTTGGAACCAGATTTGGCATGATACGTATAAATATCATACATTGGATAGAAATAGGCTTATTCAATTTTTTATTCTGAATAACTTGTATTATATGCCAACTAGGTTAGCTAAATTGGGCAGGCTAGGGTCAAATAACTGTACAAGATGTGGTGCGGATGAAGGGAATTTATTGCATATATTTTGGTCATGTTGCAAAGTGGCCCCATTATGGAATACAATTCGAGTTAATATGGATCCAGCTCTGGGTTTAGGGGAGTTATTTACAGCTGAGATATGTATACTTGGTTTGTACTCGGATATTAGAGTTAAGGAACGAAAATTCCATATAGCCCTAATTTCAGTTGCAGTTAAAAGGCTGGTCTTGAGACATTGGCTGGATCAATCTGATATTTCATACAACGAATGGCTCAAGGAAATCTCCTTTTGCTTTAAATTGGAAAGATTAATTGCTAGCTCCTGAAATGCTATGTCTTCCTTTAATCAGAAGTGGGGGAAATTGTATGATTTATATTTACATTAATTTCTTCACTACTGTTACCTCTGGCTGCAGTATTATATTTGGCCTTGTTTTTCTTTCTCTGAGTTCTGTTCACTGATGGGTCCATTGCACTTCTTTTCCTCCCATATTATTGGTTGGTCCGGGGTTCGGGGTGACACCTTCCAGTGGCTGGGGGGGAGGGGGGTTATATGGCAGTCTGTTCCAAGTTGTTATCATGACTCTTGTTCTTTGTTTTGTCATGTTATAGCTTTGGTTGGTAACTGTAACTCATGTTTGGTTTGCTGTGAAAACTTAATAAAGAAGTTGAATTTCAAAAAAAAAAGAATTACATTGCTGAAACATAACCAATTTTGAAAATGTTCAATGTCTTGTTGGACCTGAACCAGAGCAGAATCAGGATCAGGACCATCAACAAACAATACTGCATCATCTGCATACAATATTATTCTTGAACAGACACAGGATAAAGGGAAAGAGAAAAAAGTAAAGTGCCCAATAAAGAGCAGTGTGTTACCCTACAGGAAATCAGAAAAGACCCAGAACAGGTATTTGCAATGATGGTCTTATGCTCCCTTCCTTGAAAATAATCAGAGAACCACAGCATCACATCGCCCAAAACATTAACCTCCCTCAGGGACTCCAATAACTTGGAATGATTAACCAAATCAAAAGCTTTGGTGAGGTCCACAAACACCGCAGCCACGGAACACTGTAAATCCAGGGAGTCCCATATGCAGCTTGTGAACCCACCAAGGCTGTCTCAGTGTTACAACTCCTCCTAAATCCATGCTGACAACTAAATAAATTATATTTAAACAAAAAATCTTGGAATTGATCAAAAACAATTATTTTCAAGATCTTGGACAGGGGTGCCAACGATGAAATAGGTCAATAATTTGAAACAGTCTTTCTACAACCAGACTTGAAAATTGGCTTAATGACAGTCATCTTCCAAATCCCAGGGGAAAACATTGTTACATAATGAAAAATTGAATAAAACAGATAGAAGAGTAGCCAATACATTTATACCCAGCTTAAGAAATTAATAATCAGTCATGTCCTGACCCATAACTGGCTTAGGATTATACTTGAGAACATAAGAAGTGACTATCTCCTGGGTAATAATTTGAAAATAAAAATGAGGGTGGTCATTATTCCCTTCAATATGGGAGGACTGGGATATATGTGATACATAATTTTTATGATACCTTGTCAAGTCACCAAAGTACTTGTTAAACATCAAGGATACTTGACCAGGGTCACTTAATAAGAGACCATCCTTCTGTAAAGAAATCACAGCATCACTAATATTCCTTCCCATTATATTATTGAGCAAATTCAGGGCCCCTAGTGCTCTGCGGCAGAATTTTCTAATTTCTGCAACAGTGCTCCTTAGCTTCTGTGGCAGCATTTTCTGATTTCTGTGGCATGATTTTATTCATTTCTCCGGCAGAATACAGTCCTGCCATTGGCTAAATATGTTGTGATGTCATCAATGACATCATATGCTGAGCATAGAGGAGGGGCTTCAAGATAAACTAGATGGGAAAGAAAGCCTGACACTATGGAAAAACAGTATATTTGAATGAAAATTCACCCAAAACAATGATTTCTGTGGCACTATATATATTCTGCGGCATGATGCAAATTCTGCGGAAAATTCCACAACCACAGAATCATAGAATTCCAGGGGTCTTGAGCATATTCCAGGTCTGCTTCAGGTTTCTCAGGGATGACAACTGTTTATTTTTAAAAAAATCTATCTTTGCCCTCCTGATAGCTGTCTTACATCTATTCCTCAAAATCTTGTACTCAAGCAAATGATTAGTTTCCTGACTTTCTTTTAAATACTTTCCATGCTTCATCTCTACATTTGATAAGGGACTATATGGTTCCAGTGATCCACTCATTTTTATTAGATCTAATTGTCATTCTTTTTAAGGGTGCTATATGATTAACCACTTGATTAAATAGTACTGAAAATCTATCTAACATCTGATCAATATCCTGGGACTCTTCAATAATTGTCCAGTCAATCATCTCACAAGCTGCATTCATAATTTCTGAAGAGATACATTTAATATTCCTAGTTTCTATATAGCATGAAGGGCAACGAATTTGCCTAGTAGATCTTAAACAAAATACCGGGCAGTGGTCACTAACCACATCAGGCAAAACATCTGAATCGGTGATCCTGGTGGGGTGAGTGACCACAACCCAGTCAAGAATAGAGCCTCCCGCTCCATCTACCCCTTGCTTAAATCTTGTAATATGTGCTATTAACTGTTGAACATCCATCTCCAAAAATAATTCAACCACGGGGAGATTAGGTTCCTGACCCCAATTAAGATTAAAATCCCCCATAAGAATCCATTCACTATTATTCAGCAAAGATTCCTGAAATTCAGAAATATAAGGTAAACCTTGCTTAGCTAAGCCAGGGGGGAATAAACAGAGGTAAGGACAAGATGTTTCTTCGGACCAAGTGAAACATTAGCTGAGATCACATCACAGCCACTTTCATTTGGCTGGGAAGTAATCTCCTGAGCCTTAAGCTTAACCTTGGTATAAAATGCAACCCCCCCCCACCAAGTCTATCCCTCCTAAATAAATCATAGTCAGGCAGGGATATCTTATCATTACATATCATACCAGTTAACCAGGTCTTGGATAAAGTTATAATATCAAAATCATACTGAGCTACCCAAGCTTCAAATAATGTCCATTTTGCTGTAAGACTCCAAACATTCAAATGAACAACACTAGCAGCTGATTTTGAAAACCTATCCTGGTCACTACCAGTGTGGATGTGGGTGAACTGAACCAGAAAGCAACAACAACAAAATTATTCTTCTTCTAAGTAGTTTTTTACAATTACGATACCCCAACTTTTAACCATATTTCCCTGGATATTTTCCTTTTGATGGAATAGGAAATGTAAAAAAAAAATAAGGTTTCATACAATGTTATAACAGTTGACCCTTTATCCAGTTCAAGCATGGTGGAAGGGATGATAAAAAATACCAACCAATAAGACACCAATGTGGAACTCCATTCTGTGAAATTAAATTTGACTGAATGAGTAACCAGGAGTTGAGTATTAACTAAATACCCCCAACAACACTTGACCAAGACATACAGCCGAAGAGCACTATTAGGCACAGCAATTTCATTTTAAAATACTTTGATTAAATTAAAATAAATAAAATCACTAAACTAACACCACTTAACTGAAACCCCACAATTAAACAGCATAAACCCAATATTAATGCATTATTTTACAACTAACTATCAAACTCTAGAAGTTACAAACTGAATTACCACTTCCTAAACAGTTTTCTATGACCTTCTCTGTCACACTCCTTTAATCTTTCTTGATATAGGCTAGAACTCAAACTAAAATATTCTGTGAGTTGGGGTTGATGGTTCAACATCAGAGCTAATGTGTATGCCCCAAGTCACAATTCTGATTTTCAAAGCTATAGTTTTAAATGTTTGCATGCTCATTTTTACATTCACTTGCACTTGCGCAAGGAATGTCTTGCTACTAGTGGCATTTTAGAGGTGTGTCACTACCGATCCAATTACAGTTGAAACTGCAATGGGCGTGGCAGTGTAGACCAATGACCAGGCACTCTGGTCATGACACTAATTCTGCTTGCTGATGTGGCACTTTGTGTAATTGAAAGAAATGAACCACTCCAATCAGAGAGTGCTTCATTTCTTTCTGTACCTGTTACTCCAGGTATGCGCATTAGAGTTGACAATAATATGCATGCCCAGAGCAGGCAGCTGCTGAAGAGAAAACACAAACACGGCCCCACTGATCCATATACAGTAACAGCCACAGCCTGACTGACAAAATGCTGGAGCTCATTTACTTCACACAGTCCCCCCTCAACATGCACTGGCTGTACCGAACTGAACGGGGTGCACCTCAACCACAGTCAGTATGGAGCAAGTGGCAGCTCCAGTGGAGCACTGCAGTGTTTCAGCTCCAGCCCCAACAGACAGCTGGCGTATTTACCATGAAACAGACCTGCAGCACTGGGTTGAAATTCCGAAATGTCTTTTTGCTTATTTCCAAAACTAATCAGTGTCTTTTCAGTGAATTGGCCTAAGTCATTGGGTGGAGAACAAGAGAGGGTGGCAGCATGACTGGCAGTTCTGTATTGGCAGGGAAAAGTGTAAGTGGTGGCTCAAGCACTGTCTTGTGTGAGTGACCAAGAGAAAATGAAACTCCATCCTAGCTGTGAAACCTCTCCTAACACATACCCTTCCCATCAGCCGATTGCCAAAAAAGAAGTACACAAACCCAGTAAAAAAACAAAGGAACCTGAAACCAAGCATTCAATGCACATTTCAAATAAGCAGCACAGCACTCGTAGTCACTACACTTATGTAACTCATCATTTCTGTCCTGCTTTTTCATTCTTTTAATATTTAGACATATGTTGAGTACAAAACTGACAGCACAGGGCATGGGGGAGCAACACAAGCAATGACAGCCAGAATGCAAGGGGCAAAACCTACAGCAAATACCAAAAGGACAAGCACACTTTGAAAATAAAACATTCACCGAGACAATATTGCCTTATCTACTGTGAGCTCCTATAGCAACACAGCCAACTGCTGACTACTATGGTAATCACACACAGGAAACTACTCCAACCACAGTCTTTTCCACATCCCTCACTATGGCAAAACGTGTACCCCAAGGAGCAGGCAGCTGCTGAAAAGAAAACACAAAACATAGCTGTGCTGATCCACATACAGTGGCAACCACAGCCTGACTGACGAAATGCTGGAGCTCATTTGCATCACATAGCCCCCCCCCCCCCCAGCATGTGCTGGCTGTACCAAACCAAATGGGGCACACCTCAACCAGAGTCAGTACAGAGTGAGTGTCTGCTCCAGTGAAGCACTGTAATGTTTCAGCTCTATCTTCAACAGGCAGCCAGCATATTTCCCATGAAACAGACCAGTAGCACTGGGTTGAAATTCCAAAATGTCTTTTTGTTATTTACAAAACAAATCAGTGTCTTTTGAGTGAATTGGCCCCAGTCATTTGGTGGGGAACAAGAGTGGGCGGCGGCATGACTGGCAGTTCTGTATGGGCAGGGCAAAGTGTAAGTGGTGGCTCGAGCACTGTCTTCTGTGAGTGATCAAGAGAAAATGAAACTCTGTCCTAGCTGTGAATCCTCTCCTAACACAGACCCTTCCCATCAGTCGATTGCCAAAAAAGAAGTATACAAACCCAGTTAAAAAACAAAGAAACCTGAAACCAAGCATTCAGTGCGCATTTCAGATTGACAGCACAGCACTCGTACTGACAGACACCTTTACAAAAATTTTAAACCACATCCTGAACAGATGTGACAGTGCTCTGCCTCTGCAGAGCACGAGATAGCTCTGTGCCAGCCTGCCATTAGTTTTCAACCGCCACCATTCACCTCACTGCAGCAAAAAATTAAAAAAAAATGGAACCACATGGCGCAAATGAAAGAAAAAAAATGTCAGGCTTCCTACCATCACATTTCCACGTTTTTTATCCGTCCTGGCACACTGCATCCAATTAAACCATCCCACTCCCTTCCTCTGTGTGCTGTCTGCCCCACACCCTCTGTTACGCATCCTGGCACAAACCTGCACGTGAACGTTCAGCATTCACAAATGCTTGTTCATTATAAAACAGTTTCATGTTCAGTACAAAGCCTACTTTCAGGCCATATGTTTAGCTCAGAGTGTTTAAAATATGCATGCATGAGTCCACATCAGTTGGGGGCCACCTTGCTCAGATACACATTCTTTTGTACTCAGGAGTGCAAGAAGAGCTTGAGCATGTGCCTCACCCATTGTTGTGTAAGATACTTTTAAAAAGTAATCAGTTACAGTTACTAGTTATTCTCCAAGAAACATAATCAGTTACAGTTACTGATTACTCTGTCATAAAAAGTAATCAGTAACTGTAACTGTAATTCATATTACTTTATATTACTTTTGAGAAGTTAAAACTTTTTTACTTTTGAAAGATATTTATGAGCTCAGGAAACTACAACAATTTATAAAAAGGAACTGAAATAGATTCACAGGCAATGAATGAGTTTGTATGATATTTTATTTCATGTTTTCGTAAGAAAATATGAAAACATTGACATTCATATTTTTTTTGGCTTTGCATACGATGCTCGATATGAAGTGTATTCACAGCATGGCAGGTTTATCGTTTTCTGCAGAACCCATAGCATGAGTTATATTTTTTTTAATTTAATTTGTTTTTGCTTTTGTCATGTTGTGGCATGCTGAAACAAATATAAATAAAAAAACAAGTACAAGTACAGTCAGTACCTCATTAACTGCTTTCTTTGTGTCTGGAGGTTAATATCAAGCCAGTTGCCAGAAATAAAGCTGCACAAGATGACACAGTGACACAAGTCACACACACTGCAAATATCTTATACGTATGCCAACCAAGGCCACCCCACATAGCACTCTACACAAAGTGAGGCAGCCATACACTTGTGGTGTAATGTAAATGATGTACTTTTTTGGTTTAGACCCTTCATCTGTGACTGGTGAAGTTGCCGGGCAGTTCACCAGGTGGGGAGACTATCAGATATCGCTCCATTAAAGGTGCCACACTGCTATACTACCACACTACTATGGACTGTGGTTGTGGCATTTAATGGAAACTGAGTAGTAAGACCAGCAGAGCCCTAAATCCAACTGTGAGTTCATTCTTGATTTGTACTTTGTTGTGTGCATTGCAAGAAAGATGTTTTTCACTTAGTGTCATATGCAGCAGCATAGTAAATTGTATTATCACACTGATTCTGCTGGCTTACAAGCTGACATTTTCTGTAACCACACCAATTTTCAAATCCCCCTACAGTAACATCAGGAGAGGGCTGCAGCAGTGGGAGATTAAATATCCTTCAGGCAGTGCATGGTAAGAGTTTCTGTAAGTTTGATCATTTGTTTGCTGCTCCCACTGTCTTCACTGGGCTACATGCAGTCACAGAGGACTCTGTGTAGCTTAGAACCCCAGAGAGAAGAGTGGGACTAGCAAACATCTATGATCATATCACTGGCCCACCAGCACAGTGGCAAGGCATCCTTCTGCGGTGCCAACATCCTGGGTTCAGGGATGGACTCAGAAGTCAGAGGGCTGGCCAGCGGAGAAGGATTGAATGCCTAATGGGCTACTCTCCTTCTCTGAGGGAAGGGGGGTGAGTGTCTGGCACAATGCAGACTTCTGGCAGAGGCTGGGGGTACCACCATGGTTGGTGTCACATGTTAAGGGATCTCGGGGCAGACACTGGCATTATTGTATGTTCTTGCCCCCATGGAAGAAAATTGCCAAAAAAAGAACCATCACCGCCAGCTAATAACAGCCCCTGCCTCCACTGCTGCTCCCTGTCACAGACCAAAGTCTCCTGTTATCCCATCCTGGGGGGGCAAGCCAGGGCCTTGAGACCATGTTTCCTGGAGAGGGGGTGTCTGCCAGTGTCTCCACCCAGAGGAGTAAGCCTGGAGATGGGGGGGGGAGCGGTGAGCAGGAGCAGGGTGCCAGAGCCTCCCAAAGGTAGGCAATTGCCAGTACAAAAAAAGAAATCTGTGATCATAGCTTATTGCTCTAAAACATTTACTGCAGGCTCCTGTTATCTCACACTGCTGCAGCCCTCTTCTGATGTTAGCTGTAGGGGGATTTGAAGATTGTTGTGCTTACAGGAAATGTTACCTTGCAAGCCAGCAGAGTCAGTGTGATACAACTGCTGCACAGCTGCAGTAAACAATAAAGTAAAACTAGTGTTATTTGCAATGCACACAGATAGGGCAGATTGGGATCAAAGACATAGGGGTCTCTTAGTGCTGCTGACTGTTCTCCCCTGGCCCTGCTTTTAAAGAATGTGTTAAGTTCAGTATGATTGACCTTAGGTATCAGATTTGCAGAACACAAGGTTTCTTTCCCCCTGCATTTGTTAATTTAAAAAAGTAAAATAAATACATAAGTAAATATATCAATCAATAAATAAACTCTATTATCTGTTCATAGTATCTGTGAAGTCATCAACTTCTCATGCCTATGCTGAAGTTGATGAATTTGCCTTAACTATGATGGGGTGGGGGGACAGTGACAAGTGCCACCCAGGCCAGGCCAGTGTCAGTGTGCAGTGGTGGGGTGGCTCACAACATTGTCACCGTGGGATCCTGCTCCATCTGATTCGCTTGCAGTGAATGAATGACTGATGATTTTGATTGTTTTTGAGATTGATGAGATGTCATGTCATCCCAAAGCCCCTATCTATTCATAATAGTTACAAAGTCATCAACTGCCCACACCTGTGGTGAAGTTGATGACTTGCCTCAACTATGATGCGGGGCAGTAGCCAGTGCTACCCAGGCCAGGCCAGTGTCAGTGTGCAGTGGTGGGGTGGCTCCCAACATCATCACCATGGGACCCTGCTCCATCTGATTAACCTGATTAGCTTGCTCTCTGTCATTTACTGTCAAGCAATGAATGAATGATTGATGATGATTGTTATTAAGCATGATAAGATGTCATATCATCCCCAAAACCCTATCTGTTCATAGTAGCTGTGAAGTCATCAACTGCCGACACCCATGGTGAAGTTCATGCATTTACCTCAACTATGATGGGGGTGAGGATGGCAGGCATGAAGGCCAGGACTTTATCAATGTGCAACCAGTGGGTATTCTAGCTTGCTGTAATCTCAGTCATTTCCTCTCATGCAGTGCCTGAACCACTGATAACTATTAATGAAGTTGACGATGATATAAAGAATAATTCATGAGTAAGTATGGTTAATGAGGATTTTATGCACACCCCAGGTGTGTGAATTTTCCAGACTTCCCAATGTTTTATTTTTTATATTACTGGTTCTTTGAGGATTGCCATTTTTCATTGTGTTTTATTCTCTTGCTCCTGGATCTATGTGATAACGGCTATCGTGGAAAGGCGATCTCTGTTAGGGCGACTATACATCAGCGAAAATACATTTTGCCGATGTATACTTCTGGTGCATGGAAAAATGGCACCTGGAGCTTAATTCTTTTTGTTTATGCTGGGGGCTGTGCCCTGCTCATCCCCTACTAAAGATTTTCAACTCAACTCCAGAGGGGTGAATGTTGGAGGGGGGGGTGAAAAGTGACAAACAAAAAATTCTCAGTCGGCGCAAAAATCTTGACGTGCTCAGCACTGAACCCAGCACCCTCCCAACCATAGCCTGCCATGAACTTGCCATGCCACTCAGCCAGCTCAGCAACCCACCATCACGCTACCCCTCACAAACCCTCCATCACCTTCCGCCCATCGCACGGCGGGTTCACTCTCCCCCCGCTAGCTTATACATATAGCGACAGGATGCTGCTATACCCCCATTGGCCCCCCATCTACTCACTGTGAGAACAGGTGCCACTATTGAGTTGCCCTTTTGGTAAGTGCTCAGTAGCAATTGCCTTTCTCAAGGGATACCCTTTCTCATCTATGAATTTTTGATGGTCAGATGTGGTGCCCAGAGTGAAGTGGGAAGAGATTGACATTTAAAAAAAAAAAATGTAACCTTTGAATTTGTTTCAAGTAGCTTTTGCTGCTTGTTGTGTTGACTGATGAGAGAATTGTTTGCCCTTTCGTGGTTTCATGCAGCATGAGGTCAGAGTGTGAGGGAGCCGAGGAGCTGCTGAGCTTGTGACTCTGAGTTTGCCACAAGGTTTGTGGTTTCAATTTATGGTAGTTTTTGTGTGCTTTTGATTTGGTTCCTGAGAGGAAAGCTCTTTGTGGTTTGACAGTTTCTGGTAAGGTAAGAGTGCGAGGGAAGGGAGCCACGGAGGTGTTCAGCGAGCATGCTGTAGCTTGGCACAATGTTTGCGATATTTCATGAAATTTCTTGTGTGCCATTTTAATGTGGTGCATGCCTAGTAGAGGGTTTGCTGTGTGAGGGTTTGTGCGGCTCAAGGTGAGAGCTCGTTGGACAGGACTCGCTGATCTGCTCAGATGACATGTCCTAGGTTGCCACAAGGTTTATGCAAGGTGCTTGGGAAAACTCCATTATTCACAGTTTGTTATTCACACGTGTGAATAGCGGAGTTGGTCAGCTACTGCCAGCAGGTGATAAATGGGGTCAACCAGTAAATATGACGATGATAACCAGTTATAATTGTTCCTGAGACAATTTCATGAGGATGAAGAAGATCATATTATCGGACAGTCATCTGACATTTCACAAGAAACTGGTTATGACAAAGGTAGATAGGCTAGTGATTCTTAGCTAGGTGAGTTCTGAATGTCATGTAGCAGACAAGCAACTTTAGCTAAATTGACAGCCAGCAAGTTGACATTTTTGTGCAAAAGAAATCAAAGAAAATTAGAAAACTATCACTGAGTGGGTATCGTGAAAATGTAACGTTGTTTGGTTGGGCAAGTATAGGAGGCCCTGGAATATCCTGACTCCCACATTTTACCATGTCCACCACATCACAACAACCATAGATAAGGCAGGAGCATAGTTGGAGGTTCTTACACTGACTATCACAGAAGACTGACATGCAAATGACTCTAGACACTTCAAATAGTAGTTTTGTTACCATTTTTTTCCTGCACTGTTAGACAATTCAGTTTTCCCTTCAAAAAAAATATCCATTTTGGCATTTACTGGAGGCATGCCTGATCCCAGCAGTAAAACATGAATTATGTGTTTTTGATAAACATTATGTGCCATCATCATATCAGAAACATTTAATAGCACCATGACCAGCCCATTTAAAATATTGACCTCTGATATTTTCTGGTCAGTGAAAATAACAGATACTGTTTCTGGAATTGTTGTCAATGGCTTTTTTTTTTTCTTAGAGAATTGGTCATTGAATATAAAATAGAGAATAATGGATGGGTAGCTAGCTACTCATCTTTTATTTTGTATAATTGCTGGGGATAGTTTTTTCACCACAGCAATTACACAAAATAAATGTATCTGTTTAACGAGTTGAGCTGCGGACTGTTGGAAACCCACAGTAGATAGGTGTCAGTAAATGGTAGCAATGTTTAGTTTTGTTTTCATTTTAACTCCAATGACAGTTTGCTGTGATGAGAGATCTTTTTTTATTTAAAATAAAAAACTTACAGGCGACAACTTCTGTCCGGTAGTACTGCAGCCCTGAGGCCTAGTGATGGACGGCGCAGAAAAGGGGAGGTTTGCGGTAGGTGCATGCATGAAAGCAGGGAAACCAGGTGTGTGAATATCATTATAACCAGCCAGTTATAATGCTGGAATAATAACCGGGTTTCCCTATGGGAAAAAGCGATAACCAGTTATTATTACCAAATGGCATGAGGCTGGTAAGGTAAATAACACAGATCAGCTCATTGCTCATTGTCTAGGGCAGAGATTGTCAACCTTTGTGTGCGGGGACCCCTAGTCTGAAAGTCAGTGGTAGCAGGGTCCCCCTACTTGCAATGACTGACAAAGGGTGCGGGGGCATGTGGAGGGGCGTGTGGAAGTTAAGTTACTTACCAATATAAAAAAGTTCTTCGACAATTTTTTTTTTTATCATAGACTAGTCATGGTGACTGTTGACATCAGAGGAATGGCAGAAGCAGCATCCTGCATATGAACATGGCTTGTTTGAGGGGTTGTCTCATCTCCCATGAGGGTCAGTAGTGGGTTCTCGCAAGGATCAGTGCTGGGCCTGCTCCTGTTTAACGCTTACATATCCAATATCAGAAAGGGTATCAGGAGTGAAATGAGCCTCTTTGTGGATGACTCTAAGCCGGGAGCGGTGGTGGATGGGGAAGAGTGTAGAAAAATCTTGCAGAGGGACCTGGAGGTTCTGGAGAGGTGGTCTTGCAACTGGAAATTGAAATTTAACACGTGGAAGTGCAGGGTTCTTCACCTGGGTCCTTGGAACCCGGGCCATGTGTGTACCCTGAGGGGGTTACATTGCAGGCTTCTAGTGAGAAGAGGGATCTTGGGGTGGTAGTGGATGCCAGAATGAATAACTGAGCAATGTAGGAGGTCTGTGGCCAAGACTAATGAAATGCTAGGTTACATCACCAGGGGGATTACCTCACGAAGCAGGGAGATAATTCTGCCACTGTATAACTGCCTGGTTAGACCACACCTGGAATACTGCATGCAGTTTTGGCAGCCGTACCTAAAGTAGGACATTGTACTGCTGAAGAAGATTCAGAAGAGGGCAACTAGAATGATTTGGGGTCTGGGTGATAGATACTATGGGGATAGGCTTGTAGAACTTGGCCTGTACTCACTGGATGAGAGAAGGGATGGGAGGGATATGATAGCGGTTTTCAAATATCTAAAGGGGTTAAATGGGGTGGGACTTGATAAGGATTTTCAGAAGAAGGAGGAAGGGAGGGATCACCAGGGGGCACAGCTTGAGGCTGGAGGGTGGGAGATTCAGGGGTGAGAGGAGGAGGTGTTACTTCACGGAGAGGGTGGTGTAGCCATGGAATGCTCTGTCTGAGGAACTAGTGGAAGTTGGCATGGTGGAGGGGTTCAAGAGGAGCTTGAACAGGTGTAGGAGGAAGGTGAAGACTGGAAATGTCAACCCTGGGGAGGGAGCTCTGGTGGGGTGTTACTGGAGGGAGGCATGGAGGATGGCAGCGGTACCCATTACAGGTGCTGACCATTGAGCAGACTCAATAGACTGTGAGGCCTACTCTGCTGGCATTTTAGTTTGTTAGTATGTTTTGTATCCCCCACAAAAAGCTTTCATTTTGAGATCGCTGCCAACAACCCCAATGCAAGCCAGCAGGATGATAAAAACATTTCTTAACATGTGAATCCAACAATAGCATGACACACCATTCAAGGATATTCTGGCAAGACAAGAGGAATAGACTGGGCATGAAGAGAGGGAAGATGCCATGAAACGAAAAAAAGGCACCAATGCATGCCAGCCTGGAGGAAACATTACTTACAGATTACTAGAAGAAATTAATACAAATTATTATCATTTTTATTACTAATATTTACCATATACTATTCCTGTCCTGCTTGGCTGGTTGCTTACAATACAATTACAGTTCCGGCTGCTCATGACCTTACTACCTCATGACATTTCATCACAATCCCTTGACCCCAGAACAACTTGCTGACAAACAGAACAAATGAATTCAGCAGAATTGTAAAGCAACCAACCAGGGGACCACGAAGTGTGAAGCCATCAGTCTTTCAGTAATGTAGGAATTTTTAACTAAGACTTCTGAGAGGAGGTATTTATCATCTTCTGTGAGACTGCACAGAAGTGCAAAGCCATCTTTTATAATTGTGCGCAATTCACAATTTGAGGTAAATTGCATGACTTGGTGCTCCATCACTTTTTTGATTCACTATTCCATGAACCCCCCACGTCTTGCCAGTGGATGCCCTGGGGGCCGCAGACCCCCAGTTGAAAAACGTTGGTCTAGGGATATTGATAAATCGAATGGAGATGATGAGAAAAAATGATATGATAGAGTCGACAATGAGAAGACAATGTGGCAATGGCATATGGCTTAACACAGAAATATGTAAGTTGACTGCATATAAGTGTCTCCAAGTATATCTAGTCTTTGCTATATCCCTTCTTATAGAGATGCAGCAAGCCCTAACAAGCCTATGGTCCTCCCCCCATTTAACTTTCATGAGCCCTTTGTGTATATCCCATGCATTCTTAAATCCTTTAACTGTTTCTGCCCCTACCACTTCCGCTGGAAGGCTGTTCCATTTGTCCACCACCCTCTCTGTGAAGAAGTACTTCCTTGCAATACCTCTGAACCTCCCCCCTCCAATTTCATATTGTGCGCCTTCGTCCTTAAGCATCTTTGTCTTTGGAAGATGGTACCATCCTGTACCCTATTCTTCCCTTTTAGGTATTTGAATGTTTCAGTCATATCCCCCCTTTCTCTCCTGTCCTCCAGGGAGTACATATTTAACTCCCTAGCCATTCCTCATCAGGTTTTTGATGCAGGCTCCTCATCATTTGGTTGCCCTCCTCTGTACTGTCTCTACCCTGTTTATGTCCTTTTGAAGATGGGGTCTCCAGAACTGGATACAGTACTCAAGGTGAGGCCTCACTAATGATCTATATAGTGGGATTACTTCCTTTCTTATACTGGTGATTCCCCTGTCTGTGCATCCCAGCATCCTGCTAGCCTTCTCTGCTGCCTTGTCACACTGCTTTGTCATCTTCAGGTCATCCGAGATGACTACTCCCAGGTCTCTTTCCTGTTTTGAGCTTGCTATTAGCTCCCCTTCCAGGTGATAAGTTGCCCATGGGTTTCTGTGCTCCATGTGCATTATTTCTGCACTTTTTAGCACTGAAACCCAGCTGCCAATCCCTTGACCAGTATTCCAGCCTTTTTAGGTCTCTCCTCATTCTATACATCCCCCTGAAGTGTCCACTCTGTTGCAACATTTTGTGTCATCTGCAAACAGGCTTTACACTCTTACAGACCCTCTGCAATGTCACTGATAAAGATATTGAAAAGGACTGGGCCCAAGACTGATCCCTATGGCACCACACTGGTCACTTTGCCTACTCCAGAGCATATGCCATTGATCATCACCCTCTGGGTCCTATTTTCCAGCTAACTCTCCACCCATCTCACTACTTTAGAAACTACTTCTAGGTTCCCCAGCTTGTTTGTTAGCCTTCTATTTGGAACGGTGTCAAGGGGCTTGCTAAAATCTAGGTATGCCACATCCACTGCTCCCCCCGATCCACTTCCCTGGTTATCCAGTCAAAAAACTCTATGAGGTTCATCTGGCATGACCTCCCCCCCCCATGAAACCATGCTGTTTCGGGTCTTGCAGACAACTGGTTGCTAGGTATTCCACTATCCTTTCCTTCAATAGTGTTTCCATTACCTTGCATATCACTGAGGTCAGGCTGACTGGCCTATAGTTTCCCACCTCCTCCTTGTTTTCACTTTTGTGTAGTGGGACCACATCTGCTGTCCTCCAGTCCTGTGGTACCTCCCCTATTTCTAATGACAAGTTAAACATGGCTGTCACAGGTGCAGCCAACACCTCCTTTACCTCCTTTAGTTCCTTCAGTGTCCTGGGGTGCACTCCATCTGGTCCCATTGCCTTATCCACTTTTATTGATGTTAGATCCATAATGACTCTTTCCTCAGAAAAAGGACTTGTATCCACCTCCCACACCTTATGCTTTTGTCCTTTATTGTTGGCCCACTACCTGCCTCCTCCTCTGTAAATACTGAACAAAAGTAATTGTTAAATTTGTCTGCCTTTTGGTGGTCTTCCTCCACACAACCCCTCCTTAACTTTCAGCCTTACTATCCCTCTCTTTGCCTTCCTTTTATCACTTATGTACCTAAAAAAAGTGTCATCCTTTTTTTTATTGAATTTGCAATGCTTTCCTTGATTTTCACTTTCGTGCTCCTAACTACCTTTCCTGCCTCCCTTTGCTTTTCTAGGTAAATCTACCTAGCTCCATTTTTGTGTCCATTTGTATTTCCTAAATGCTATCTTCTTTGCTCTTACTTTTTCTTTCACCTCCTTAGAGAACCACAGTGATATCCTTTTCCTCTTACCCTTGCTGATTTGTTTGACACAGAGATGTGTTGCTACTTGAATTCCCTCTTTGATAGGTTTCCACTGTTCCTCCACTCTCCCCATATTCTCTACCACTGCTAGGGCGACCCACAAGTAATCTCCCATTTTCCCAAAATCCATCTTTCTGAAGTCCGAGATTTGTGTCCTTGTGTTGTTTGATTCAGGCCCAGTTATTATGTCAAACCACAATGTACAGTGATCGCTGTTCCCTAGGTGTCCCCCTACAGAAACATCAGCCACACAGTCCCTGTTTGTAAGCACCAGGTTCAGTAGTTTCCCCTCGCGAGTGGGCTCTGTGACAAGTTGTTTGAGGAATGTCTCCTGCAGGGTATCCTATATGTTCCTGCTCCTGGCTGTTGCTGCCATGTGGAAGCTTCCATCCGTATCTGCTAGGCTGAAGTCTCCTACCAGCAACATCTTCTCCCTCTGTGCCATCCTTTGGATTGCTAGTATCATATACTTATCTACCTTTTCCTTTAGCATTGGAGGTCTGTAGACCACCCCCGTGTGGATATCTGTCCCCTTCCTCTTTTCCAGTGTGACTCACAGTATCTCCTCCTTTTCCTGTTGTCCCTGGATTTCTGTGGCCTTAATGTTGTCTCTCACATAAACAGATACTTCCCCCCTTTCCTGCCCACCCTGTCCCTCCTAAACATATTGTAACCTGGTACGGCCACTTCCCAGTCTTGGTTGTCATTGCACCAGGTCTCCATGATGGCTATTATGTCCAGGTCTGCTTCCTCCATAGTAGCCTGTAGGTCACCAATCTTCTTGCTCAGACTTTGAGCATTTGTACACATGGCTCTCCAGCTAATGTTTCATCCCCCCCAATTCCCTTTTGCCCATCCTTACTTTGCCCACTATTCTTTCTAGTCGTGATTGTTCCTTCCAGCTCTATGACATCATATTCATTTGTGTATTTTTTTCCTCCCTCTGGACTTCATTTGATGATTTTGTGATGGGGGGCAAATTCTACCTCCTTTCCATGCCCCAGTTCCCCGAGGAAGCCAAACCCCTCCTCCCCACACCATTCCTTCAGCCATGCATTGAATTCCTTGGTGCGGAGTGCCCTAGCCTCCCCCTTGCCTTGGACAGGCAGTACCTTACAGAAGGATACAAAGCGTGCTGCCTACTTAAGGCCCCTCCCCAACCCTCTAAACTCCTCCTATATTTGTCCTATCCTTTTCTTGTCCCTTTCCAGGCCATTTGTCCCCAGGTGGACAATGACATCCAGCTCCCCTCTACATGCTATTGTCCTTGTGATCCTCAGGATCCGCTCCCCATCCCTCTGAGCTGCGCCTCCAGGTAGGCACTTAACCTCCCTTTCCCCCTTGCTCCCTGTTCCCAACTCAGTTCCCTGACAATGGAGTCCCCTACCAGGAACTGCTTCCTCCTCCTTCTCCTCCTCTGGCATCCTCTGTTGCACTTCCTTGGGGGTCCAACCTGGATGACGTTCCCATCCCCCCAAGCACTACTTTGGGTGCCACTGTGGGACCTTCTCACTTCTCCAACACTGTGTAGGAGTTCTGTAGTGTTACGGAAAAGGGAATATGCCTCTGTGACATTGCCCTCACCTTCCCTGAGCCCACCATAGTCCATCCTCTCTTGCTGCTAGGCAACCTTTGAGTTAGTGGAGGTTGACCCAGTGGCCCCTGGGTGGGGGCAGAGGTTTCCTGAATCCTAGCTAACTCAGCTCGGAGACTGGTAACTTCCACCCTCAGCCCAGAGAGGTGTCTGCAGACAGGGCAGCACAGCAGCTTCTAGAAGGTACTCCTGAACACTGCTGCCCCACAGCCGTTGCGTTGCACCACTCCCATCATTTTCCCTATCAATGCTGTTTACCTTGCTTATTTGTGCTTAGATAAATCCCCTTCCCCACTCTTTTGCTTGTGCTCTATAGGATGTAACCTCTTCTCTGTGTTTAGGTAGCCAGAAGCTAACTGAATAGCTTTAACAGTACTATAACATTCTGTTCAATCAAATAACTGTCTAGGAATGGATTATATATAAATAAAGTGTAGGGTGCCTAGCATAATGCCTGTTATAAATAGGTGGTTGTCATATTTCAGCCAAGGACCAGGCAGAGGCAGAGCTGGTTGCATCATTGGCCCAGGTGGCACTGCCACATATAAATGTTTGGTAAAGTTACATTAACTTATTAGGCCAACATCACCCCCAGCCTATCATTGCTTTGTTGTCACAAAAGTCCACAACAGAATACTACTGTTCCCAGAATGTTTTCTTGCAATGTAAAGTAGCTGCAGTTCAAAGTTTTCATCACCAAGTCTGTTTCTTCTAGCTATAAGGACCTGTCCACCAATGCTGAACAATCTTTCTACATGTGCACTAGATGGTAGTGCAGTACTGAAACACAGGAATAATCTCTTTATTGTTGGGAATGTTTATAAAGCTTCAGTTAATTTTATTGGTGTCTTTTAAGTACTGCTGCAGTTCATGAAGAACTCAACCACGGCCTGGTTGCCGATTTTCCACAAACTTGAAGAAGTTATTCTCATCATCCTCATGGTTGCAATTAGATGATGGGCTTCCACAAATAAAATCTTCCTGATGTGACTGCAACAGGAATTCATTTTCAGGCATATTTTTTGCTGCACAAGCCTCTTCCTCATTCCCAATCTATCTAAGAAGAAACTGTGGTAAAGTGATGCTTACTAGAATCAACTCCCTCTGCTGAAAACTGGTACCAAAGCAAGTGTCTACAGCTTTCAGAATTGCATCAAGAAGTGGTGCTGCATAAGATAATCCTTTTCTCATATCAAACAACTTCTTTTTCAAAGCCACCAATGTTGGAGGAAGATATCTCGTGTAGCATTTTGTTCCTGCCCACAGAATATCCAATGAGTTTGCTAAAGGCTACATTACTTTGCAGTGGTCCACCAAGAAAGTGATGTCATTTGTCCTAAACTTTTTGATGCCAAGTTCATCACAAATGTTATGTAGATCATCTATATCTTTTTTTGACAATTGAGCTGATTCTTTCAACTGCTCTGTAGTAAGAATTCTACCTTGTATCATTGGGGACTACCAAATGGTACCAATTTTGTCACAAACAATTTCACTTGCTTGTGAACTTCAGTGTACTTTGTTCCAAAGTGCTGAGAATTTGGCCACTGTGCTGTGGTAGATCCTCTTGCAGGCAGGATTTGATATAGCATATTCTAGATCCTATATCCTTCACTGCTATTAAATTCTGGGCATGAGCTGCAGACCACTGATGAGAAGGAAGGTTGTAGGTCTCTTCAGTGTCTTCATCCCCATCATAAAGAATCCTGCATAAATCAACAAAAGTTACTACTTCCACAGCAGTGTCCTCATCATTTTCAATGACACTGCTGCTGCTTACGCTGCCTGTTGCTGGCCATGGTCATCATCATTGTAATTTTCATTATCCTGAATCACAGTGGAAATGATGGGAGTGGTAATACCAGAGCCAAACTCATGAAATGCCTTTACAAAGTTTGATCCATTGTCAGTGACAGTTTTAACAACCTTGTTCTGAATGCTGTATTTCAAGTGAACATGTTCAAGTTTTGATGCAATAACGTTATACGAGTGTCTTCCTTTTGTTCACATGCATGTCAATGTTGCTGATTTTCTCTCTAATGTTTTCTGATCAGTCTAATGAGCTTTCACACCTAGGTAGCTTCTATTATGTACCATCTAAATGTCATCAGTAGTACAGATGTGCCATACATTGCTGAATTCAGAAATTAAGTGTGATTTCATGTTTTGGTACATTTTCTCTATTCTGTCTGTTAATGTTTTTCGTGTCATAGCTTTTTCAGTGAGCTGTGGAACAGTCACTAATTTGACAAAAGAAGGCTGTTCAACAACATTGAATGATTGTAGATCTTCAACTACAAACTGAATAATAAGCTTGTCTACACGAAATTGAATGACAAGTGAACTCTTTGTGGATTCAAATAATTGTTGTTGGAGAAGACATTTCTTAATTTTAATGAATGATGGGGATAGCAATGAACTTCCACTGATGGCTAAGCTAGAACATTTATCTTCCACCTCTTCTTCCTCTATCCTTTTTGGACCAAGGGGGTCACAACCAGTTTATCATTTCCACTGCCACATTGTGTAACAAGTTTTTTTGAACTTCTCCAAAGATACTAGCTGGAGGAATTCCAGTTTTTTTTAAATTTGATGTAGCATTTTTGGATGTTGACTATTTTTGCCATTCTCATCTTTGACTTCAAAATATTCTCCCAAATACCACTTTTGAAAAACAGACACACTCTGTAATCGTGACTTGGGACTGATAGTAGGTGAAGTTGGCAAAGTGGAGGAAGAAGAGGAAGAGAAGGATCCATTTTGACTTGATTCAGGCTGAACACCATCGTTGTCTTCTATTTTTTTCCTTTTCAGACATGTTAACCAAGGAACATGCCATAGTGTTGAACATGTAACAAAATATGTATATTCTATCAGAAATTGCAGATTAAGTCTGGTTCAGAATGGTTTGTTTGTATTGTTGTGTTTCTTTACTTGTTTACTGATTTAGCAACTAACTTACAAAAGCCATAATGTCTTTAATTATCTACAGCATTCTTATTCTTATAATATATTATGTGACCCATGATGTAAGTGCAAGTCACAAGTGGAAGCAATGTTCATTATAACCATTTAGCACATTTAGTATCTGTGACTGGAGCAGGGGGTGACATTGACTGACCTGACAACTGCCTGTGTGACACAAGACAATGTCCTCTGACTGGAAAAGTATAGTCTATCAGATGACCATCACAATAAGCACAGGCAACATCAGTAGGGTCACATTAGTAATTGTAGAAGAAGTGAATTATTACAATGGAAATGCCAGATTATTAAGTAATAATGTATTTGCAGCAAGACACAATGTACAGTTTGATACTTTGATCATTTAAACTGTATTCTGGACTGATGTCTGCTGGACAGTTTGAATTAACAAAGTCACTTTTTTTCAACAACTGTGACTTATGTGACTTTTATCACAAATTTAGAATGACACACAAAATCTCTGCAATAGAAACACCAGCACTGATGTTCATACACTACAGATGTGTTACTACTATAATGTTTAAAACTGGCTGAATAAACCTTTGCACTGCCTATCTCAATTGTTTCACAGGATGTAAGGTCAAAATCTTCTTCACAGTATTGAAAAAGTAGAATAGAATTTGAAAATAAAGTCAATAGTGTCATTTAGTTTTTAACTGGCCTGTGCCTCCTGGCCTGATGGGTTGACTAAATTTATATGCTTCTTCTGTCTGCCTTGCTAAAGACGATGAGGACGATGGATAATTTTTCAGATCATCTCACAGTGGAAATTAATGCTGCTGCTGCTCCTAGTGCTATCTGCAGACTGCATTAATGTACTGCTTAGAGTCAGACTGGCACTCGCTCCTAGCGATGAGCTCTTCATTAACACATTTCATTATTCAGTTTAATGGCTCCATCTGCCTGATGTCATTGTCTGTGTGTGTGTCTCTCTCTCTCTGTCTAGTGGTAGAGAACTTTTAAAAAAACAAAACAACAAATGTTATTTATGTGGCCTGGCTCAGCACACTGTACCAAATGTTTTCTACTAGTACTATTGGAGTAACAATACCAAACCTATATTTTTTTTTCAAAACTATGATCTAGCCTCTACTCTTCCTGCATACTCCCTGAATATTAGTAACCCCACCACTCAAGAGTGCAACCACTGTGATGCAGTAGTCTCCTTTCCTCCAACTACATCATCATGAATGGCTACTGTTCTGTGTTGATGGTGGTGGTGGTGGTGGGGTCCCCAAGTACAGAAATGATGTAGTGACACTTGAAGAGCTATACCTATGTAACCCCCTTGTTCCCCAGGGTTACTAGAATCCCAGTTAGATCAGTGGCAGGCAAGGATGGCAGCTTGTGAAATGCCAGATAAATGGGTTTCACACTGTCACACTGTTTTTCAGTCTCAGCTGAGCTGGAGTGGTGATGTCATTTTGGAACTCCTGCAGCAGCATAAGCCACAATTGACCAGCTGGCTTAGGGAGTGAATTGGAATGTTCACTAGTTCTGTAGTGAGAGTTTAAGGAGGAGGCTGCAGCTGCTCAGTTTTAGCTCTGATAGACAGCAACCCTTTTCTTTATGTGGTTGTTTGTTCTCACCCTAGAAGAAGAACAAAAGAAGACAGTGTTTGAAGTGGTGGAGACCTTGTCTAGTACAGTTTCCCTTGTCCCATCCCAGGAGAGATGGGGACAGACTCCAGGATTCAGGGGCAACTCCGCTTGATCCACTTTCTTTGCGTTGAAGCTGCCATGGACATCTTCATTTGGTTGTGAGTATGAACCTTTCATTTTGGGAAAGCCCAGGGGCATCTGCAAACACAGTAGGGTGAATTTCTCTGCGCATGGGACCAGTCACCCAGAGTTATGTAAAGTTTCTGCCTACGTTGGAGTCCAAGGATGTGACTGTCCAAGTACAGAACTTTTAGTTGGACACCCAGAGGTGTGTCAGTAGTATGTTAAGTGTGAAAAACATTTCAAGATAGCATCTACAAGTTTTCTTCTGTGAAGTGTTATTAGCCAAATGAATGGCTGAGTATAAATTTGGAAGCAAAAGGTGGGAGACACCCCCCACCTGGAGCAACCAGTTTACCTCTCCAGGTTCAGTTTGGGCACCAGTACATTTTCATTCAGTGCTAGTGGCCAGTGCTTAATGGAAATAATTACCCTGAGATGTGAGTTTGGATTCTCTGTTCATCAGTTTACCTCAGTATAGTGGGTGCTGGAAGATTCTGAGCCTAGATGTGCTCATTGTGGTCATGTGTACCACTTCCATCCCTGTGAGAAATGGGGACAGTACTAGTTCAGACAGTTGTGCCAGTCTTCAGTTTCAAAACCAGAGAGTTTGCTGTTTTGTGTCTTCACCCTATGCTAAATGGGAATGTCAGGAATTTCTGTACACTGGAGAAATCTACAATACCAGTATGTGTAGCCCTGTGGGAGTCCATCTTCGCTTTGTACTATTCCTACTTTGTTACGTGAATAAAAGCCACACTCTAGAATCCCAAACTGGTTTGGACAGTATTGTTATTGCTTTTGTGTGTTTTGTATTTACTTGGGTGCCCCTGTCCTGAAGTGCAAACCTAGCATGATTTTGAGCAAATGTTATCTCCCAGGGACTGGGTTACTGACCATGGTAAATGGTCCCACCAGGTGTGCACCAGGTAGTAGTCACACTTGGCTGACTATTCATTCTAATAACAGTCTGGTCCACTGAGTCTAATGGTGGCCACCTTCTCTAATTTCCAAAGAAAAATGTAATTTTTAACTTATGTAAACCTCCACCCCACTCTTTGGCCCCCTAGATGCTTTACGGTGAAAGAAGCAGCCATGCTAGTTAAACAAGTGGGGGCCGGTGGGAGGGTACACCTATAAACATACACGTTTTTGTGCAGTAACACCAGTATGGTTCCATTTTTTAAATTATAAAGAAAAAAGGAATCAGAATCAAACAATCAGCAACATGTTTAGTAAATTCTAAGGACACTGAGAAATCATAAAATGTGGGGTTGGAGGTGGAGCATAATAGTATCACAATGACTAAGTATCAACATTTAACAATTAGTATTTTCCTAGTCTACAATTGCAGCAGCTACAGCTTAGCAGTAGCAGAAGTCAGTGACAAATAATTGTGACAATGCAGGAACAACACTCGCCACTCTCTTCTTTTCAAGGCAGAGGCCAAATTATCCAGTGGAGTGCTCGGGCTACAGACTGTGGAGTGCTATCCCTACTCCATTCTTGGTTCCAGCTTTTGCAATTGAAATAAGGGACAGTGACACTTAAAGTGTGGGACAATGACAGACATGACAGAAACTCTCAGCCTCAAGGAGTAGTAAAACATCATACATTGATTATACTTCACAAGACAGTTATACACTTGTGTTTACTTGCACTGTGAAACTGAAATTTGTTTCTATTCATAATTTACAAGCACATTGTCTGTGCGGGCTCATTTGCATTACTGTTTCCTCATTTCAGATGAAAGACATAGCAGTTCTGGCACTGTCTGCCCCCCCCCCCCACTGCCAGCCACAATACAGCAGCCAGTGATTGGGACAGATCCCACAGATCTGAGTGGAACATAATATGGAGAGTGAGTGGCAGGGAGGGGCCGAAGCTGTGGGACCATGCAGGCCCTTGCCCTGCAGCATTCTTTGCATTGTGATTTGCTCCCTTTCACTCATGATGAGGCAGTTATTATTACACCCTGTGCCACTGACAAGTCACAGTAACACACTGTAGTGACAGGGAGAAGATGTGAGGACCGGAAACTGCAAGTCATGCTCCCTCTTCACTTATTGGAACACAAGACACTGCAATGCAAAGCATTGTCCTCCTCTGTCCTCAGATTCATCCAGGGCCAGCAGCAGCACACTGTTAATCCTCAAAATGGAAAGCAAGAAAAAACACAGTCAAACCAAAATGCACACAACTTTTTATAGAAACATAGAAATATAGACTTTGATGGCAGATAAGGACCACTTGGCCCACCCAGTCTGCCCATTTCCCTACCTACTGGATAAGCTGCAGATTCTAGTTAACCAACAGTCTACTTCCTGCCACCCCCCACTACAATTGCCTTATGTGTGTCCCATGCATGTTTTAGACCCAACAACTTCCCCAGGAAGGCGGTTCCATGCATCCACCTCTCTCTCCGTGAGAAAAAAATTTCCTCACATTACTCCTGAGCCGTCCCCCCTCTATCTTTAAATTGTGCCCCCTTGTTCTTACACATCTCTTTTTCTGAAAGATGCTAACCTCCTGGACTTTGTTGATTCCCTTGAGGTACTTGAACGTTTCTATCATGTCCCCCCTGTCCCTCCTTTCATCAAGGGTATACATATTAAGCTCTCTCAGTCTTTCTTCATATGGTTTCTGATGCAGACCCTGCACCATTTTAGTTGCCCACCTCTGGGCTGCTTCCATCCTGTCTATGTCCTTGTGTAGATGAGGTCTCCAAAACTGCACACAGTACTCCAGATGGGGTCTCACCAACTGTCTGTACAGAGGGATAACCACTTCCCTTTTTCTACTTGTGATGCCCCTTGCTATGCATCCCAGTATCCCCCCCAGCTCTCCTTAATGACTTCTCACATTGCTTACCAACCTTTAGATTATCTGATATGACTAATCCCAGGTCCCTTTCCATTTTTGTTGTTGTTAGTACCTCCCCTGCTATTATGCACTCTTCTCCTGGGTTTTTGTTTCTCAGGTGCATTACTTTGCACTTCTTTGCATTGAATCTAAGTTGCCATATGCCTGACAATTCCTCCAACCTTGCCAGTCCCTTCTCATCCTTTCTAGCCCCCTTGTGTATCAACTGTGTTACAGATCATTGTGTCATCTGCAAAGAGGCATACTTTTCCCTCCATACCCTCTACAATGTCACTTATAAAGATGTTAAAGAGGACTGGACCCAGTACTGAGCCCTGAGATACTTCACTAGTAACCCCCCCCTTTCTTCAGAATATGTTCCATTCACTATTACCTTCTGTGTCCTGTTGTGCAGCCAGTTTGCTACCCAGGCTACCACCCTGGGACCCACTCCCAGGCTGGCTAACTTGATTATTAATCTTCTGTGCGGGACGGTGTCAAATGCCTTGATAAAGTCTAGGTAGACCATATCCACAGCCCCTCCCTGGTCTATTACTTTGGCCACCAAGTCAAAGAAATCAATTAGATTCATCTGACTGTAAATCCATGCTGCTTTGGGTCCTGTGCCCCACTGGCCTCTAGGTACTCAACAAATCTTTCTTTCAGAAGTGATTGCATCATTTTCCCTACCACTGAGGTCTAACTTACAGGTCTGTAGTTTCCTGCTTCTGCCTTGCTCCCACTTTTGTGAAGGGGAATCACATCTGCCCTCTTCCAGTCCTCAGGTACCACCCCATCCTCCCATGATTTGATAAAAAGTGTGGTCAGTGGTGTCACTAGGTCCTCCCTTAGTTCTTTTAGGATTCTGGAGTGAATCCCATCAGGCTCCATTGCTTTGTCCACCTTGAGTTTTAGGAGTTCTTTCAGGACTCTTTCTTCTGTAAATAGACTGATATCAACCCCCCCTACCCAGAGTGCTTCTATTGTCTGGTTTAGGTAACTCCTCCTCATCTTCTTTTGTGAATACTGAGCAAAAGTTTTCTTTCAGTATCTCTGCCTTTTCACTGTCTCCCTCTGCCCACCTCCCCTCTCCCTTATTAATCTTCACTATTCCTCCCTTAACCTTTCTATGCTCCCTAATGTACCTATAAAATGTTTTATCCCCCTCTTTAACTGAATTGGCTATTTTTTCCTCAGTTTGGGCTTTTGCTCTTCTGACTGCCTTCCCCACTTCTTTCTGCTTTAATTGATACAGTTCCCTGTTGTGCTCCTTCTGTGATTCCTTATACTTTTTAAATGCAGCCTTTTTCTCCTTAACCTTCCCTGCCACCTCTTTTGAGAACCATAGTGTTTTTTTAACTCCGCTTTGTTTTTTTTTTTTGTTTCACACAAAGGCTTGTTGCCTCTATGATGGCAATTTAGATTTTTATCCATTGTTCTTCCACCCTCCTTTTTGGCCATTTGCTAGTGTATTCCTCAGGTATTCACCCATTTTGCCAAAGTCAGCCCTTCTAAAGTCAGTATCCTTGTTTTGTATGGCTTGTCTCCATGGTTGTGCTTATTGTGAAGCACACTGTGCAGTAGTCGCTTGTTCCCAGATGTCTACTGACTTCTAAATTTGCTCCTCTCTCTCCATTTGAGAGTACCAGGTCTAGTATTGCTCCCTCCCAGTGGGTTCCAACACTATTGTCATGCCTCGCCCTGCAGGGCACGAGAATGACCCTCTTCTGCTCTTGAATGTGGCTGCAGTACATGTCATCCAGTTAGCATCTGGCATATTCAGGTCCCCCATCAACAGTATCTCCCCTTTTTCAGCCATTTTGAAAATGTCCTCTATCATTTTCTTGTCCATTTCTTCCCCTTCAGATGGAGGTCTGTATACAACCCCTGTGCAGATTGTGATGCCATTCCCTGTCTCCAAGGTGACCCAGAGTGCCTCTTGTCCTCCCCCTTTACTTTTTAGTTCTGTAGCTTTGATCTCTTCCCTTATGTACAGAGCTACTCCACCTCCTCTTTTCCCTTCCCTGTCCCTTCTGTAGACTGTGTACCCCGGTATGTTGACATCCCACTCATGGTTCTCCGTGTACCATGTTTCCGTGACTGCCACAATATCCAATTGTTCATCTTCCATCAAGGCTACTAGCTCAGGAAGCTTGTTTCCCAAACTATGGGCATTGGTACTCATTGCCCTCCATTTAATGTTGGCTTTAACCTTTTTTCCCCCATGTCTGCTCTTATTGCCTGTGTCTATTTTTACATTTACTCCTGTCCTGCCCTCTGTAGAGCACTGTACCTCAGTGTTTACCTTACTACCTGACATGTTTTGTGGTGGGAGGCTTGAAATTTCCTGCCTCTTATAAGCACCCCATGGCTAGTTTAAAAGCTTGCCAAGGAAGCATTTAAACCTGTCACTTAGGTGCTTGGTTCCCTTTGTGAACAGATGCAGACCATCGTGCCAGTATAGACCTTCATCTCTCCAGGTGTACCCCCAGTCCCAATGAAGCAAAAGCCCTGTGCTCGCACCAGTTTTGCAACCATTCATTAAACTGCATGGTGTGCAGTACCCTAGCCTCACCCCTGCCATGGACTGGCAGCACCTCTGAGAAGGTAACCGTGCTTGCTACCTGTCTGAAGCCCCTTCCCAACTCCACAATTTCATCCCGCACTGCACTGATCCCATGCCTAGCTAGGTCATTTGTCCCTAGGTGGACAATGCTATCTAGTTCCCTCTCCTGTGATGCTGCTTCTGCAATCCTGAAGATTCACGTCTTGTCCCTCCAAGCCATGGCACCAGACAGGCACCTTACTTCCCTCTCCTCTTCCTTCCCCAGGTCTACCCCTTTAACAACTGAGTCCCCTACCAGAAGTTGCTTCCTTCCCCTGTGGTGTCCCTTGCCACCCTTTTGTGGGTCTCCCTTGTGGATGTCCTCAGCACTCTTCTTGGTCTCCTCTGAGGGTCCATCATAGAGGAACCTTGCTCTGCCAGACTGGCATATGGTTTGTGTAGAGGTACAGCTAGGGAGCTTCGCCTCTGTTTTATGATGCTTCAAATCGCAAAAACCAACAAAAAGAAACATGATCACTTTTCACTTTTCATTCTTCATTTAAAGTCAGTAACGCCGAGCAAATCTAGCTTAAAAGTAAGTGTGATAAAACATATACAAAGATATTGATAGTGTAAGTTATTATCTCACTCAGCATAGTTGATTTTGTCACATTTTCCTATTCAGTTACATTCAAAATCACAGTGTGCTGAATGCAATAAAAAATTAAAATATCATATCACAAACAATGAGGTATGCTGCAATCAGGCCACCCCCCCCCCCAACCATATCCAATGATCCTGGGCTGTGACATGATTGAGCAACCCCATTCAAACTTGCGGTGTACTGCAACCTGATGACCTGACCCCCCAGTTCAAAATCTGTCTGAAACCCCATCCAAACCATCAGGTCTACTGCAACTTGGTGACCCCCTCACTCCTCCTCCTGCAAACTGGTGACCCCCTACTCCTACTGCAGCCTGCCTCAGTGCCCCATCTAGCAATGATTTGCTTGTTAACACACTTCTGCATACCTTGCTTCTCCTCTCTGAACCCAGTACTGTCTCCTCCGAATCCTCCACAGGTCACAGCCTCCTGCTGATAACTTAGCCACCACACCACACCACTCAATCAGTTGAAGAGAAGCACTCTTCCTGATCAATAAATTGGATGCCAATTGACCAAACTTGACTGCACAAGCCATACGGTCACACACACAGACATGTCACAGACACAATTCCATTCACTCGAGGTGGCAAGACATTCATCATACCCATAGCAGCATCACAAGCAGTCACTGGTGATGGTCATTCTCTCTCTGCCAGTCACTGTCTGCCCCTGTCACTGCTACTGTCATCAGTTGCAAATTAATACAGTACCTGTCACACCACCCAGCCAGCCCCAGGCATTGCTCACTCTCCCATAATAATACAGTTTGGGTTGAACTGCTATAGTGAGGATGGAGACAGATTCTGCAGTGATCATTAACCAGGACTTTTAAATCCAGCTCACAGTGCAATCAAGTAGTCAGCAGCAAAGAAAGACATGGCAAATGTGATTTGAAACCACTTCTTGATTACAGCAACTCTCAGTTCTGGAGTATGTGCTTGAGAATATACATAGACTGGAGCCAATCCAGCTAAGGTGACAAAAATGATGACTTTCAACTTACAATAACACCTACCATTCCCATATAATACCCAAACAAAATTCTGGGGTTACACATCTTGGAGATAATGCACATGTTGTGGGATGCACTGTCTATATTACAACAGAATAGTAACAGACACCAATTCAGTCTGTGCTCTATCAAAATATAAAACAGCGACCCACACATTATCACATGCTTCAACTAATGTTAGACAGTTGTCTGACTCCTGTTGATTCAGTGATTTCAGGTGGTCTGACAACTCCCGTTTTTCACTTCTGGATGGACCATCTTCTATTTCTCCTGCCATTGTTAGATGAAGATGGTGCCAACTGAATTGCTAAACTGTGTTCTAACCACCAGACTGCCGACGCGTGACTGGGGGAGGGAGGGGAGAGGGTTGAGAGACAGACACAGTCAGAATGTGATTGGTTCAACATATATGGTGTGACAATGGGCCACCCATTACTTCTGTACATCAGGCAAAACAATGCCCCCCCTACACCTCCACCACAGTGAGGAGTGAAGTGTGACTTATAAGGAAGTTATATGTTAAAAAATCAAAAAATCATTTTTGTGTCTCATGCATCCACAAGGGGGGAAACTGTATTGAAAACTGCCATTTAGATGCATTTTAGGGTGGTCTGGTCAGGCCAAAAGTAATATGCTGAATTAGCATTACAGTAATGCACTACCTAGAAGAAAATGTTTGTTTGTTTGTTTATTTTTATTCTGTATAATCAGTGAGCAAAATGCCCATTTTCACTGATGTAATCATTTTACAAATGTAATCAGTAACTTTTCTGATATTACATTTTCTAATAAGTAATTCATTACTGATACCCGTTACACACTAAAGTAATCAAATTACAGTAACACGTTACTTGTAATGCATTACTACCCACCACTGTTCTCACCTGGAGCTGTTGCTGTGCATTGAAAGCCTTGAATGAGAATTCTGTAAAAAGGTAAGTGCACCCTCAACATGCAAACTACAAGCAGCCACAGATATAGATGTAGTCACAGTCATATTCAATGTATTATTATAGCAAAAGCAGTTCAGCGAAGTTGAAAAAAATGCATTTAATTTACAGGCATGGTTTGCATCACACCCACAGCGCAGCCACATTGGTGACATCACATGTCTGATGTTTCACTTTACCCTCTGCCAGACTTCGTCAGATGAAATTTCATATGGCACTGAGCACTTCTATATCTGTGGCTGCTCATATTTTGCATGTTGTGAGTGTGCTTACCTTTTCACAGTATACTCAGCAGTGTGTAGAGACACTGGGCAGGCAGACCTTTAGGCAAGCTATGACATAAAAGGCTTAGGCAGAGAAAAATCACATTTTGATTGAAAAATAGCAAAACAATAAAATTAAACTGGTGAATAAGGCAAAATGGACAGCTTAGATATAGTCAGCAAATATGTAGCCTTTAAGCTGGCCTGGTGGTGCAGAGGGCTGAGGCGCTGTACACCTTACCTCGCACCACGCCAGCGACCCAAGTTCAGCAACGAGCTCTGGCCATTGGAGGCTGGCGGGGGGAGGGTACAGAGCTGTATAGAGTGGCCGGATGGCAGCTCTCCTCTCTGGGGAGGATTCAGTGCATCCCTTGGTGGAGGTCTGCCTCCTGGTGGAGGCCAGGAGTGGAACAGCCAGAGGGGGGCACAGGCATTAGGCCGTGGGGTGGGTGGACGGGGCTGTTACTGGAGCTGTAGTAGGCATGCACGCCTGCACGCCTCCACGTGTATGCGTCTCTACTCCTGGGGCCCTGGGTTAAGGGAGAAAATGGAGAAGAAAATTCCCCGACGGCAAGATGAAGCCCGACCCCCCCGAAGGTGCTGCTACTGGACCGGGCATAAGGTAAGCCCCGTAATTCTGGGATTTGGAGCTGGGGGGGGCAGTTGGGCCAATGGGGGCTCCTGGGGACAGGAAATAAATCAGTCACAAAATATGTAGCCTTTGACAGGCACACTGCTCCCATAGGACCAAAAATAAATACTAAACTCTAACAATGCCTGTGTTGGAGTGAAGGTCTGTCATGCTCCTTTCATCGCTAAACC
Organism: Neoceratodus forsteri; assembly: GCA_016271365.2. Taxonomy (NCBI): domain Eukaryota; kingdom Metazoa; phylum Chordata; order Ceratodontiformes; family Ceratodontidae; genus Neoceratodus; species Neoceratodus forsteri. Next base: position 307,154,821 of record CM028134.1, on the reverse strand, counting down.
TATTCACAATCCTGCAACACAGGTTTTGGCAGGGTCTGAGCAGGATTTGTACTAAACCCCTATTGCTTTAAAGTTGGACCTTTAAGACCTCACTGCAGTGCATGCTGTACTTGTTGGCTATCCCTTAGGGGAAGTGTTAACAAGTAACACCTAAGCCCAATAAAGAGGGCAGGGAGAACAAAGGGGAAAGCAGACTTCATTTTTTGTTATTGGGGCCAACCAAAGACAGAACTGCAGTAACCCTGTTTGTAAAGCTAAACTCAAGATCTTTGATTTTGTATGTTACTGAAAGAAAAAAAAAACAGTTTTCATTTCATTTAAACTGATATCAGAATGTTTTCTTTGTGTGCATTCCTCAGGAATCTGTCTGCTTTGCTAACCTGACACAGTGCCCAGTGTGAAAACAGAGCAGTGGGAACAAAAGCATTAGACAGGGTTCAAGCAGGAATCAGGAGTTAAAAAAAATCAATTGCAACTTGCATTTTCCAGCCTTGTGGTTGGACAAGGAGTTTAAAGACAAAAGGAGAAGTAAGGGGCACAGTGGACAGAATTAGGGAGGACATTTGATATTCTGAGGCTGTGATTGGTGGAGGAAGGGCCTGCTCAAAAAGTCCTCTCAGTTTAGAATGATGTCAATATGTTTGCATGCTTTGCAAGCAAACATAAAAATACTTCAGATATAAGAAGTGAAAACTGACTATTCCTGAAAGTTACTATTAATTCCAGGCAGCACATTAACTCTTAGAAAACAAATTGGGAGCATAACAATGTCAGAAACATGCAGTTCACAGTTATTACATGGTGGGCAATACAGTTTGGTTAGTTCTACAAACTATAACATAGTTTACAGGACCACTGTGCAAAAGAAATGCAACTGATAGGAGTGATGTTTCTAACAGTAAGGAGGTTGCAATGTAAAATTCTACAGGAACCCACTTGCTTCATGGGGTGAAGGTGGCTTCACTAAATTAAGTCCAGAAATTTAAATTTAAGGAACCGTTATATATGATGTAACAGTATTCTATCATAACAATACACATATAGCGACCTCTGTTTGCTGACACCTTCTCCCAAACATAGCTACACCCTGTAAAACACAGATACTAAAACTCATGAACAATCACTGTAAAACTTAGAGGAGTAAATGGTTGGTCAGAGACTAAGCACATGGCTTTACCGGGATTCTTCACCAATTTCCACCCTCAGTATCTGATCTCATCTGGTCTCTGATTGTATTCTCTCATGCTCCAGGCTACTCCCAAAGTTACAGCCATTGACTGGGTAATACAAAATGTATACAGTACCTTGTCTCCACTGAGGGTGGCTGGAAGGAATAGAGTGGCTGAGACATTCAGAGACACAAAACTGGTTCCACACTTCATCATATGATTTGCATTGCTGCCTTGTAGAAAACTCAGGTCTTTTAGTCTATAGCTTCAGGAACTTTAATTTGCAGTTACATAATTCACTGTAAAATACTTGGGACTCCACTTAAATATACAACTTTTGTAAATTTTAGAGGTGACTCTTCTGATTTGGGTAGGAATAAAAGAAATGTATTTCTAGTTAGTGCCTCACTAAGTGCTATACACACCATAAACATTTACAACAAACATTAGATACAAGGCAAAAAGTGAGACTGGGACAGACTAGGATATCACAGAGGAGTTAAGACCAGGTTTAGGGGATTTATCAGAAAGAAGGTTAAGTGTCTTGATCAAGGTCACACCCTTAGTATTTAGTGATGGGACTCAGACCCCGTTTTACAGGTTTACAGCTCACTACAGCAACTACCAAACACCACTGCCTGCATTAGGGGAGGCATTTATCTAGACAAACAGTTTGGAATACTCATTGTCAGACTTTGACAGCTGAACACTGGCATGCTGCAGGGCCATCCCCACTCCTGTTATTGATGGGAGAATGCCGCCAGACAGATCACCCACCAGAAGACCTCCTCAGTTGTGAATTACTCCCAGGCTCAGCCCCATAGGGCCATCCCCACTCCTGTTACTGATGGGAGGACACCACCAGACAGATCACCCACTAGAAGACCTCCTCGGCTGTGAATTACCCCCAAGTATGACACCTGTTACACGAGGTCCCTGCACCCTAATTGATACCCTCAGGGGCACACCGTAGACAGCTGATATTTAGGCATAGGCTATACTAATATATATAGGGCTAAGAGCATCTACCGTACAAGAGTAGATGTTAGGATTTGTATACACATATTGTAACTCACTTTGCTTGCTAATGCAAACACATTATATTATGTACTTCTGTCTATTTCTTACTTGTCAGATGCCAAGACACCTGTCCTTGAAGTGGTTATGATGTGTAAGGCAATATTGCCATCTTTCGGTGTTGAACACCACTTCACCCTGTTATGTAAGACTTTGTATAAGAAGGTCTTTGTTCTAAAACTGATGACTTTACAACTTTATATAATGTTATCTTATACCGTGGAGCCACCTCTAATTTAGCCAATAGGGCTCATCTCTGTAACTAGAAATGTTTCTATCTTTCAGTAACCATAGTAATTATCATAGGTATATAATGCTCTACACCTCGGAGACCCGAGAGATCCCAAGAGACAACAAAGAAATCTCGAGGTGTAGGGGAACTAGCATTGGCCCCGGTCTGTATTATTGGTAAGAACTGCTTAGGCAACTGTGATTTATCCCTATTTTGTAGTAATAAACTTGTTTATTACTCCGAATGCAACTTGTCTGTGATTACTTGCAACTCCAATATTGCCAAGAACCTGAAAGTGAGATTTAGATCTCTTACAATTGGCGACCGTGTGCAGGCGATATTGGCTGTTGTGAATTTTCACTTGTTGCTAAAACTTTTCCCTTTCCCACGGGGACTGTAGGTGTACATCTCCGTATCACCTCTCCCATCTTTTTTTTTCACCAGTTGAGGATACTTGCAAAGTCTGGCTGACATTTTGGGTGTGGTCTATGCCATCTCGACCCACTCCATAGCGGCTTTGAATTGCAAGCCTACAACTTATACAGTAGCCCGGCTGTGCTCAAAGTACCTGTGTTGTGGATCGATATGCAATGCATGGTATTTTTCACAGTTTGAATTTTCATTCCTCCACGTAAATGGCCACCATTATCAGATATCTGCAGAACTGAGACTCGATGTCTGAATTTCACCACCTCCCATGGAGGATGGGCTGACAGCGGGACGCAAGTCAATCCAACAACCCTGTACTGGGGATCTCAACTCAGTACACTGAGACACGACAGTCAACCAATAGGCGCTCTGCTAAAGGGTTGATGGTCGCTGCTCTCTACGCTGCTTTGGAAGCCTCCGAAGCGAGGTTTTGAACCCTTGATCTGCAGATCGCATCTCTCAAACAGGAGATGGGTTTGCAGGAAACGGAAAGTATTAAGATCCAGCAGAATTTGGAGGCTGAACTCCAAATGCTGCGTAATGAAAAGGATTCACTATTGCATCATTCTGCACAAGCTGGTGAACAAGAAATGTGTACTCTGAAAACTGAGTGTGAAAGTTTGAGACAGGATAAGAGTCAAGTTGTACAAATGAATGATTTGTTGAGTGCTGCGAATGCACAAATGAGTGATGAGATGGGTGAGCTACAGGATGAGATCAACCAGGTACGTAATGATTTAGAGATAGCCTATAGGGGCAACTACGAATTGAGCGCCATACATCAAAGTGTTTTGCAGAACAGAAGCAAGATCAGGTTGATATGGATGTTGCAAGTGTGAGTCATGATGAATGTAAGGTTAAGATGGATAAACTGCGCCATCAGCGAGAAGTTTGACTGGCCATGTGAAGCGATGGGTGGCGTAGCCGCCTTTCACTTCCGTCAGTCGGAGGGGGAGCCAATCCCGACCTACCCATTTCCCAGCACAACGCCTCAGTCATGCCCCTACTATGGCCCAGATACTCCCACCAGCCATCCACAGCATGGAGGGTCCCCGCCCACTACTCCCCAGGTCACACATCGACGACGCCGTGACTTCATCATGGAGACGCCATCATGGCGGCGCCCATGATGGGGGGGAGCAGGCCCAAGCCTGGTCCCTACGGCGCCCCCGGTAGCCGTTATTGGTGTGGAAGACAGACAAGAGATTGAAACCATGATTGAAAGGGCACTAGGGAATGTTCCTCTTCCTGAAAGAAGCATGAAAGCCATTAAAAGTCAAATTCGACAAATTTTTCAAGAAGCTGGCACTCAGGAAGGCGTTGTTCGGATGGCAGCTGAAGCTGCAGCCCGTGCAGTGTTGGACGGTGCATGAGATGCGCTGCCCTTGCTTGATCAACCACCAACTAATCCCCTGCAAATGGCCTACTCTGTTCAGCAAATTGCTGACAGTATCGGTTGGATGACCCCGTCCGACAACCTCAGCTGCCATTTGGAGAAGGTACGCTCCAAGTGCGAGATGCTCAGTCTCGCTGCGGAATACCAAGTCCAAATACTATGCCAAACCATCGATCCTGGCTTATGGGCAAAACTCCCCGAAGTTGTTCGGCCAGGATGGGAACGCTACCTTGATACGAAGCAGCTGAGCTCATTTCCGTCACAGCCCTGGCGTGGTTGGAGAAATGCTAGCATATCCCGTGAAGCAGAATGCTAAAGAAAGCCCAGCGACTTACCACCAGAGACTTGGATGGCCTATCGAGCAGGGAAACATCTGGCACAAGAGGTCATGGATGTGGACCTATTGAATATAAGACCCTGTTCCTTAGAAACATGATCCCAGCCATAAGAGATAAAAGTAGAGCCCACTACTTACCTAAATACAGAAAGGTTTGTCGATATTCTTCGGAAAACCGAGAGGGGTGTACCAGTTGTATGTCCGAGATTTGGGTTCCGGTTCCAAAAAGTTGCTGCCATGGAACCCACTTCGGGACCACAGACTACACGGTGGAAGGACAGCCCAGCAACAACAGGCCAAACCTCCATCGCCCCTCCAGCTGGTACCAACAAAACCCTCAACAACAGCAACAGCAGCAGTGGAGTGGAACCGGAATTGAACAGAAACAAAAGTATAAGGAAAAGGGAAGCCATCACAAAGACCGGTCCCTCATATAAACAGATAGCTGAAGAAAATCGGAAATTTCGGGAGCTCCTGGGGCAAGTGCGTTCTGTAGCGGATGCCGTTCCCGCACAAATACTTGCAACAGTGCAACCGGCAATCCATGGCACTACTGGTCATGGAGACTCCAGCAGTGGGAGTGCGCAGACCCACAGCCTGAACCCAGAAGCAACGCCTTACATTGCATCAGTGCAACACGGTGAGGTCATCCATGCAAGCCAGGCCCAACCACTCCATGCCCCTAACGATACGGATTGACAATTACAGGCCCCAGTCCACATTGTAAACAAGCTGGTCTTGGATACAAACAGAAGGCCCTGCACCGAGGCCGAGGTCGGGGGCCGCCACTTAATTGTACTTTTGGATACAGGTGCAGCTGTATCTGTGTTACATGACGATCACCCTGAAATGTCTCCATGGTCTACCGGACGGAAGACCAACATGTCAGGAGTCGACAGTACTAGGCTTCCTGCATACCGCTCCCTGCCTTTACCGGTGGAGCTAGGCCATCTGAAGGACTCCCATGCCTTCCAGTTGATGGTGTTGCATGATCATTCTAGCATTATCGGGATTGACTTCCTGGCACCACACGGCTGTGTGGTGGATCTGCAAACATGCTGTTGATACAAATCCAGGGTCAATACCATACCGTCTTGATTCCTGACTCACATGCTGTGGCAACCATCTCTATCAACAATAAAGAATATGACGTCATAGATTTATTCAAGAATCATGAATTTTCCCAAAACTCCTGCCCATTCTGCAACGACATTTGGAAGCGTTTGCAGTCAACAAACACGATTGTGGCAGAATGCATACTGTCATTGAAGTGCCAGGCCTGGCACATGAGAGGCAAAGACAATACCGTTTCCTCTGAAGCCTTACCTCTTTGAGAGAAACAATTAAGTCACTCCTTAAACAGGGAGTAATCAGAACTTGTGTCTCCACTGCCAATTCTCCTGTTTGGCCGGTAAGAAACCCACAGGTACCTGAGGACTACCATTGACTACAGGAAACTAAATCAAGTCACCCCTAGTTGTTCCTCAACTGTAGCATCAGCACCAGATGTGCTTGGATTACTAACACCAGACCAGAAATGGTTCAGCGCTCTGGATATCTCCAATGGTTTTTGGTCATTACCATTGGCCCTCAAGAGTCAATACAAATTTGCCTTCATCTTTGAAGGAAGACAATATACATGGACTTGCTTGCCACAGGGATTCCATAATAGCCCATCCCTCTTTCATCTCCATATGATGGATGCCTTACAAGGTTTCTCAACCCCCCAATGTCTCTTGCAGTATGTAGACGACCTGTTGCTGGCGACTGGATCTCTTGGATGAACTATTGACTCTTATTCAGAGAGCAGGCTTGAAGTGTAACCCTGCAAAAGCACAATTGTGTCAAAGAGAAGTACTATTTCTAGGTTTGAAAATAACAGATCAGGGTCGGAGTCCTACTTGGAAGAAAATTCAAGGATTGCAGGACTTGCCATTACCTACCAGTGTGGCAACTCTTAGAAGGTTTTTGGGTATGGTAAACTACTCCAGGGATTTCATTTGTGATTTTGCACAGAAAGCCGCATCACTGTACGATTTACTCAAAAAGGACGTTCCATGGAATTGGGCCCTGTCCATACCCAGGCTGTGACATCACTGAAGCAGGCTCTGGCCTCCGCACCAGCACTGGTGAACCCCAATCCAACATTACCATTTCACCTAGAGTGTGCCACCTCTGACATTGCTATGTCAGCAGTACTGGCCCAGAAGGTACATGGCTTCTTGAGACCAATTGCATACGCATCACAGCTCTTGACTCCAGTGGAACAGAAGTATGGCCTTTGTGAAAGGAATCTTCTGGCTACCTATTGGGCGGTCAAGCACTTCCTGTATATCATTGGGTACTCTCCACTGATTCTTAACACCAATCACACTCCCACCACATTCTTACTCTCAGACCGAGTGAAGGATGGGTCAGTCTCTAACACCAGACTGACACATTGGTCACTTCTCCTCCAGGATAGGGACATACAGGTTCACCAAACCAAAGTTCCATCTCTATTGGCACATGGCCTCCTTTTTCAGGGAGAGCCCCATGACTGCGCTCTGCAGTCACCTGACCTTCCAGACCCAGGTCCATTTTTCTCTGCCACCCCTGAGGTGCTAGAAAACACCTCCTTGTGTCGCGTTTTCACCAATGGTTCAGCCTCATACTATCAAGGTGAACAAATTGCAGGGATGGGTATCATGGTAGCATATCCTTTTGGAAACACTGTCAAGATATCTAAACGTTGTACTGTAGCTTCATCACAGTATGCAGAGCTAGCAGCAGTGGCCTGTGCATTAGAGTTCATCCAACATGGAACTCAGGATACTATTATCTTTACTGACTCTAATTGGGTTTGTTGCTCCCTTACAGAATTCCTCCCTTTCTGGCGGAAGAACTCCTTCCTTTCTTCTGACGGCAGTCCATTGAAATACAAAGAGTTGGTAATTTACATACTTGCGTTAGGTGAGAAATGCCCACACAAACTTTATGTGCACAAGGTTAAAGCTCATTCCTTACATGATCCCTATCATGCATTTAACGACACAGCAGACACCCTTGCCAAGGAAGGGGCCCGAGGGGGGGATGTTTGGGAAATGGAACATCCAGAGGCCAACGCAGCTGTCCAAATTGCAGCTCTTAAAAGGAAATCTGAATCCTTTTCCCCCTTAGACCTCTCAGCAGCCCAGCACTTGGACACCGAACTCAAAGAAGTGTTCAGATTCTTGGAAAAAGGTACTGAAGAAAGACTCCCTACACATAACCCTTACCGTAGACATGAGAGCAAGCTACATTTATCCACTGATGATAAACTCATTTGGTTCCAACCAGAGGATACCAACACCAAATTATGTGTAGTCCCTAGACACTTGAGATCTGAATTCTTGCATCAGGTACATGATACCCCCACTGGTGGACACCAGGGGGCTGAAAACACCCTCCAACGACTCAAAACTACTGCTTGGTGGCCTGAAATCACCAAAGATGTTAAACAGTACATTGACAATTGCCTTGTTTGTGCACAAACAATCCAATACCTACAAAACGGAATGCCAAACTTTACCACAAAGACATACTGGACCTTGGCATGCCATCCAAATTGATTTTATTGGCCCTTTGACCAACACCAGTAGAAACAACAAATACGCACTTGTAGTAACAGATTTATTCTCTAAGTGGGTAGAAGCTTTCCCCACTAAGACTTGTACTCCGAAAACAACTGCCAAAATCCTGGTGGAACAAATTTTCTCCAGGTGGGGTCTGCCTCTCACAGTAGACTCCGACAAAGGAACCAGTTTTACAGGTGAGTTGATGAAAGAGTCCCTTGAACTCCTTGGGGTTCAGCAAAAGTTCCACATACCCTATCACCCTCAATCCTCAGGTCAAGTAGAAAGAGCTAACAGATGGATTAAGCAAATGCTTTCCAAATTCATTGAGGACAATCCCAAGACCTGGGATTCCCTACTGCCTTTACTCCTTATGGCAATTAGGGGTACGCCCTCAGCCACTACCCAGCTCACACCCTTTGAGGTGATGACTGGCAGACAAATGAGGTTACATGAACATTTGCTCTTTGATCTGCACACCCCCACTGCGGACCGAGTGTCTGTAGATCAGTATGTGGAAAAACTCAGACAAGACCTCATACACACACACTTGTATGCTGCAAACTGCATGGGCAAGGCCCAGCAACAATCCAAGATACAATTTGACAAACACGCACAAGAAGTGGATTGGCAGGTTGGAGATCAAGTTATGGTACTCCGATTTGCACATCCCACCCACTCCTTCTCCAACAAGTGGGAAGGCCCTTACCCCATTGTCAACAAGCTCAGTCCAGCAGTCTATCAAGTTAGACTTCTCCATAACAACAAACCGACTGACAAATGGTTACATGCAAACCAATTGAAACTGTACAAAGGAGCTTAAACTTACTTTTCCTAACCCCATTGGGCGGAACTGTACTAATACACTAATCTTTCATCTTCCTTTTCAGATGCATTGACAAGATGGCTATCTTTTTTCTCCAGTACTCCTTGCAGGAGTACCCTCAACACCCAAGGCACGGTACCGGACCTCCTTCACCACCTTGATCATCCATCACCTCCTCCAGAGGGAGTTTCCATCAAAATTCCAGACACCATGGTCACTGTACAGGAAGGTTCCGATGCATACATCACTGCCTCAGTTGTTGCTCCTGATAAATCTACCCTCCAGATTGAATGGCAAACCACATCCCAAGGACAAATTCTTCCTGTGGCCAAACTTTCTAAGGGAACTTTCCAAGGTTGGCCCAACGCTAAATTATCCCCAAATGGTACTCTGTCCTTGTTACAAACTGCATTAAGACATTCTGGGTTATATAACATTACTGCTTTAATTGACCCTTCCTATTGTAATTCTCTTTCTCAGGATGCTGCCCGAAAATTTTGTGCTATTCACCACATGGCCTCTGCTGCCATGTATTTATCTGTCTTACCACCCACTGAGAAACAGCTTTTGGAATGTCCGAAACACAATCCTGGCCCTCGTAGTGGTCTCACCGCCACTGCCCTCCCAGGTTCTCTGATTAATAATTTACAATTTATGCATGTACCGGTTTTGTTTAATCTTACTTATTGGAACATGAAGGAATTTGGCATGTGTCACAATACTAACACATCTGCATTTTTCAGTACCTTATTGCTTGATAGTTTAGCTGCATTCCAGATATGTACTAAAGACCCCTTTACTGGGGTATACTCGACTGAACATAGAGGTAACTTTAGGAAGAAACCACCTCCTAGTACACATACTAATAAACATACTAAATGTGAAGTAGATAGTTCTGATGTTACAGGTGCCACTGGCACAGTTACAGGTCTTTTTGGTACTGCTATGTCCATTTGGAACAAAGCAGACATTGCTGCTATAAAGAGCCACTCTGCAAAATTCTCCGCTGGCTTGGTAAATGACGTTTTACCACCGTTATTGCATGGTGTGGATGGTCTTAGTCAGGAAGAGAGATACACTGTATACAACATGCACGACATTGCAAAGGCATTCACTGATTCAAAAGATAAGATTAATGCACTCATACAACAGAACAATAGAGAAGCTGAGAAACAATACATTGGCAGGGAAATACTTTGCTCTGCATATGGATCATACATAATTACCACCATCAACAACCTTTTAAAGATTTAGAAATTGGAAGGATTCCCGACATAATACATGACAGACGCCTCTCTAAATGGTATTGTCCCAGATGTAAATCTCAATCATGTATTGATTTGTGTATGCAACAAACTTTGTCTATTCCTCTTTCCACAGCTCGCAACTTGGGGTTTGTGATCAGACATCCAAACACTGGTCCTTGTTTTTCTGTTCAGAAATGTTCCATAAAAGATACCATGTTTGTCTCTTTTACTGTCTCCTTACCACGCTTTGACCCTACTACAGCTTTGTTCGACAAGCTTGCACTGGCACATTCTATCGGGCATTTGTACGAAGTCATCTACCGAGAACACCTGGATCTACCTCCTCTGCTGGTCTACCATTCCTTCTTGGATGCCTGGGTGGCACCGCACACAGACTGTTGTGCGAAGAAGCAATACATCTACTTGTGCCGATGTGATGTGTTTGATGTTATCACGCCTGTGTGTGGCTATTCACCAGACAGCATTGATTGGACTTTCACTATGGATGCTGACTTCACTGAAAATGGCACCGACCGCTTTTGCACCAACGCAGACACCGGATCAATTCTATCAGTCCTATCATGAGGAAGCTCATCGCCTGTCAACACGGATCTCAAGACAACCCCACATGCCCTGTCCAGTTGCAAAATGGAGACTACCTACTGTGCGCTCTCAGTATAACTCTGACGGGGAGTACTGCATTGTCACGAATATTAAAACGTACTCCTATGGTTCTGTTACTTGTCAAATTGATTACCCCAACTTCTGTTTTGTTCCCCATCAGAAAACTGTTATTGGACATACTGTCATAACCCCCATTCCCCTTGTAGGAGCAGACATCATTGATTGGAATCCAGATTATTTACTTACCTTAGAAGAATACCTACCTTACTTTAACGTACACATAGATCCACTAACACTCACACTGAAATCCCTTTTAGATAGAAAGGACACACACCTCATCTGCATCAGCAATAATATAACCAAAGCCAATGAAGCTATTCTTGATTTAATGAACGATGGAGATATGAATAATGCTTTGACTAACACTTGGTTGGAAATTACTTTTAAAGGTTTTGTCATAATACAAGCATTTTTGATATTCACTTTGATTATTATGCTTTGCTGCCTACGACGTACCCTGCGCCAACACCGTGAGCAGCTTGAGTTTTCTTTACAAGGCTCGTGCCTCGGATTATGAAACCACTGCTCCTAACCACTCCTTACATTTGCCTGTGTTTGCCCTTTTGAAGGCAACAAGGGGAATTGTTACACGAGGTCCCTGCACCTAATTGATACCTCAGGGCACACCGAAACAGCTGATATTTAGGCATAGGCTATACTAATATATATAGGGCTAGAGCATCTACCGCATAAGAGTAGATGTTAGGATTTGTATACACATATTGTAACTCACTTTGCTTGCTAATGCAAACACATTATATTATGTACTTCTGTCTATTTCTTACTTGTCAGATGCCAAGACACCTGTCCTTGAAGTGGTTATGATGTAAGGCAATATTGCCATCTTCGTGTTGAACACCATCACCCCTGTTATGTAAGACTTTGTATAAGAAGGTCTTTGTTCTAAAACTGATGACTTTACAACTTTATATAATGTTATCTTATACCGTGGAGCCACCTCTAATTTAGCCAATAGGGCTCATCTCTGTAACTAGAAATGTTTCTATCTTTCAGTAACCATAGTAATTATCATAGGTATATAATGTTATGCACAGGCTCTACACCTCGGAGACCCGAGAGATCCCAAGAGACAACAAAGAAACCTCGAGGTGTAGGGAATGCTTAGCATTGGCTCCCGGTTCTTATTGGTAAGAACTGCTTAGGGCAACTGTGATTTATCCCTATTTTGTAGTAATAAACTTGTTTATTACTCGAATGCAACTTGTCTGTGATTACTTGCAACTCCAATATTGCCAAGAACCTGAAAGTGAGATTTAAATCTCTTACACACCTAAGATGGCTTCTAAGCCACTGTTACAATTGGCTCCTGCCATCAGTGTGAGGGAAGCCCATTGGTCGATTTGCTGCTGCTTCAGCTGGCTCTTCACCTCAGTTTTCTTTGGTGCAAGTCCAAGAGGGTAGCATCTTTCAGAAAAAGAGATGTGCAAGAACAAGGGGGCACAATTTGCAGATAGAGGGGGGACGGCTCAGAGGTAATGTGAGGAAGTATTTTTTCACGGAGAGGGTTGTAGATGCATGGAACAGCCTCCCTGAGGAGGTCATGGAGTCAAGAACAGTGGGGGAATTCAAGAATGCATGGAACAGACATAAGGCAGTCCTAGTGGGGGGTAAGAGGAAGTAAGCTGTTGGTTAACTAGGATCTGCAGCTTATCTATTAGGTAGGAAAATGGGCAGACTAGGTGGGCCAAGCGGTCCTTATCTGCCATCAAATTCTATGTTTCTATGTGCACAGACTTGCTTTAAGGACTGCCAAAATCTGTGTCAATGAGTGCAGCAGTTGCTGCATTTGTGAAACTTTTATTGGGTGGGTTTAAATGAATTGAATTTTCCTCAGTAAATCAATGTGGGTTGAGACATGCTTAGCCGGGGTATCTCTGGGATTGTAATATCTATATGAGTGTTATCCTATATGATTATAAACCTGTGGGGATTTGAAATGTCTTATACCAGTGGGTTCTGTAACAATCCATAGCCAGTGCACAGGTACACAGTGCAGCTAAGTTTAAAGCAGTGTAACCCTAAGGGTCGGTAATTCTGTACAGCCGAAATTCATCTGATAGAAACCTGGGGAGTGTCATTTTAAACTAGATAGAGCTCGCTCCTGTTACAATTGCAACCAGAATTAATTGTATGGAAACCTGGGGAGTGTAATTTTAAACTGGATTGAGTTTGCTCCTGTTTACAATTGTGAAAGTTGCGTGACTGTGCTCTAGGCCTTTGTAAGAACTGCCTGATGAACCTGTTCTTCTCTCCACCTCCCACTTTCTAAGAGGAGAATCCCTATAATTTCTTTCTCTCACCCTGTCACTAACTCTGGTGGCTCAAAAAATCCGACTTATTGCCTCCTATCTTTGCTGTCTCCCTAATTAGTAAGCAACATTTTTCCTGCTCTGGTCCACTGGATACTACCAAACCCTTTTGAGCTCCTAAACTAATTTGAATCTGGTGCCAAGCTAACGACCCCCCACTGAGCTGATTCAGCCCTTCCCACCCGACTATCATCTATCCCTCCCTCGCCACTGCAGCTAATCCTACAGACCACGCCCCACCATTAAGCGCTCAGGCTAGCCTTTTGTCCCAATAAGTATACAGTTAAGCACTGTATTGTCTGTTCTCCCCAGGCACAGTCCTGCAGGGCCATCCCCACTTCTGCTACCGATGGGAGGATGCCGCTGGACAGATCACCCACCAGAAGACCTCCTCAGCTGTGAATTACCCCCAGGTGTGGCACCTAAGATGACTTCTAAACCACTGTTACAATTGACTCCTGCCATCGGTGTGAGGGAAGCCCATTGGTTGATTTGCTGCTGCATCAGCTGGCTCTCCACCTCAGCTTTCTGTGGTGCACAGATCCACTTTTAGGACTGCCAAGATCTGTGTCAATGAGTGCAGCAGCTTCTGCATTAAAAAAAAAATGTTCCCGCACCCACCATGCCCCTCCCAGGCCTCCTTAAATACACTTAGTCCCACCCAGCCACCCCTCAATGAACTCTTCATTGGCTTAGCAATCCTGTCATTGGTTCGTATATACCCTCACTCTGCTGCACTGCCAAACTCTTTACTGGATCGCTAGTGTTACTGCCGGTGGTTCTGACTTTCCTGCCTCAAAACTAAAACTCAGCACATTTAAATCTGTCATAACTTAAATTCTTCTATTCCTCGACTCCCTACCCTAATTATCCTTCTCTTCTGTAAAACATCTGATTTTCCCTGGGATCGTATTTACCTGGGATCTTACTCCCTGCAACACTTTTACCCTTACTCTCTCTGCTTAGTTGCTGTCTCATCCCTGCAACCAGAATTTTAGTCCTCTCTCTGTCAAGAAAGAACTCCAATCTTTCTCCACCCCCCCCCAAGTTTAATCAAAGCCTAGGCATCATGCAACTCCCAACATCAAAAGGTTTTGTCCTGCTCTATGCCTTCTTGGCCTGTGTACACAATGACTTACCTTACATGGCTACTGCTCCTATTACACTGCCCTCCCCTTCAACTTCTCCATCACCACCCCAACTCTACTTCCTAACTACTATGAACATACCCACCCATCACCTCTGTTATCTCACCCTCACACAATGTGCAAAAACACTCTTACATGTGTACCGGCTACGGAATTGGCATAAGGCTCCATTTACCCACCCTTCTTGTATTCCCTCCATCCTGTGCCTACTCCTGTTGTCAGGTGACATAGAACTTAACCCAGGACCATGCAAAGATGCCCTATCCCACCCCCAATCTCCATGTCCTTACTGGTCAGAAACAAAAGTATTCAAAATAGCCCAAATAAACATCCAAAGTGTTAGACGCAAAATGGCAGAACTTGAAAGCTGGACTCAGCACTTCAAGCCTGATGACCTCTGCATAACAGAATCTTGGCTAAAACCAGCCATACAGTCCTATAAAGTTGCTCTCCCTGGTTACTCCTCCTACCATCAGGACTGACCCCACAAGAAAGGTGGGGGAGTATTGATTTACACTAGGGAAGGCAAGGCAGTCCATGAACTACCCAACAGAAACATCAACCCTGACATTGACCTATTTATTATAATCACCCTTGGCAGTATCAAACGACTGACTATTGGGTGTATCTACCTGCTGCCCAAACTAGCACACACCTCCTTCACCAAACTCTTTAATAGTATTGACTCCCCCAACCACAGGGACCTTGTCCTCTGTGGTGACTTCAGTCTCAACTGGCTCAGCCCCACAAATGCCCAATATGTGTCTGTAACATCCAACATCAGGCTAGAACAACTCATCAACTAACCATCTAGACTTAACTTAAAGTCTGGTAACCACACCCTACTTGACTGGATGTTAACTAGCAAAATGACATACATCTAGGCTGCAGGAGTCCTCCCTAACGTGCCAAGCGATCACTCCCCAACTTTCTGCATCTGGAGAAACAACGCCCCCCCAAAAAAATTATCAAATCCCGAGACCTAACAAAGTTTAACACCTCTGAATACCTACAAACCCTTAAGATCACCTACTGGGTTCCTATCTCCACTCTCCCAGACATAAACCAGGCCCTGGAATACCTAAGCTACACTTTTACCTCCATCCTTGACCGCCATGCCCCATTCAAAGTCAGAAGGGCCAAAGGCACTCACTCCTCATGGCTCTCTCAGGAGCTGCAGCTCATTATGTGGGCCCATGACAAGGCTTGGCAATCCTACAAAAATTCCAGGCTCCTTGCAGATTGGAACTCTTACAGCCAGTTGCGTACCATCTGCAAATATAGAGTAAACAATGGAAAGTGGAGTTATCTTCATTCCCTACAAGCTAATAACCTAAGTGATCCCAAACATTTCTGGTCACAGATCAACCCACTTCTTAAGGGCTGTGAATGTAATGCACTGCAGACCATGAATCTGCAATGCTCAGAACTATCCTTACCCAACGAGATTGCTGCCGGAACAAATTCATTCTTTACCTCCCTCGATGTCTTCAAGATATGTTTCCCAGATGCCTGCCCTGGACAACAACCCTCTGAAGACCCCTACCCTTCCTTTCATATAAAACTTATGTTGCACAAGGAAGTCCTAAAGCTCCTATTAGGGCTTAACCCTGATAGGTCCCTGGCTTTGATACCGTGCCATCATGATTTCTTAGGATTGGTGCCCCCGCGCTTGCTCACGCTATCGCTCAGTTGATTAATTGATCCTTCTTAACTGGTTCCATTCTGGGCAAATGGAAAACTGCCACTGTCATTCCTGTGCACAAAACAGGTCCAACTAACCTCATTGAAAATTACCGACCCATATCCATTCTGTGTCCAATCGCGAAAATCCAAGAAAGAATCCTCAATAACCAACTGTACTCCTTCCTTGAACTGACTAACACCCTAACAATGCATCAACATGGTTTCAGGAGATCCTATGGGACCGACACTGCACTCCTGAGGGTCACAACCAAGGCAATGCCACTGAGGCATTCTTCATTGACCTCATGGAGGCCTTTGACCTTGTCAACCAGTCTCTCCTCAGGTCTAAACTTTAATCATAGGTCTTGACACACACTCCCTCTCCTGGATCTCTAACTATCTATCTAACCATGCACAATGTGACAAGTGGGCTGGCACCCTCTTCCCCCATCTCCTGTCACAGACGGGGTCCCACAAGGTTTTATCCTTGGGCCTCTACTTTTCTCTGTCTTTATCAATTGGTTGATTGGTTGTTTCTGAAATGTATTTTGGGTGGGAAAAAATATTTGGTCTTGGGTTGCCTTTATAATGCCCCTCAAATTGGTATAAATGGTTTAAAGGATTGTTTGGATATTGTCTCCCCATTTTGTTTGCGTAATGATGTAGTTCTGTTAGGAGATGTAAACTTGAATTGGGAACTTAGGGATGGTCTTGGTTTGGAATCATTGTTGCAGTCTTATGTCCTAGTGCAGAAAATACTTAATCCTACCCATCTAAATCCTTACTCTGTTAATCACTTAGTTCTTGACTGGGCGATTACTAATCATGAGAGTATTGTGACTGCTTCTGGCATACTGCCAGATGCTGTAAGTGACCATCAGGGTATTTTTTGTATTCTGAGCTTTAGGACTGTAAGGATTCCACCTTGTATTTTGAAACTTCATTGTTTTAGTAGGATTGATCTTGAGGTAGTTACTGTCTCCTTTTCTGCTATTGATTGGTCATATCTTTATGTAATATCTGATGTGGACTGTGCTCTGGATTATTTTTTAAGTCAATTGCTAGTTATTCAAAATACCTTTTTTCCTCTGCGAACAGTCAGATTGCGAGGTAAGGTAAATAAGTAGTTTTTGGATGATATTAAGTTGCATATTAAACAGATCACTCTTGCATGGGTGCATTATAAATGTAACCCTTCTTCTGTTTCTTTGGCTAGTTATCATGAATTGAGAAATAAGGTTTCAGAATTGGTGAAAAGTAAAAAAAGAGTTTTCTATAATGCACAATTTGCAACTAACTTATCAGATTCAAAAAAGTTTGGGCAGAATGTAAATTATTTATTGTCTCCTAGGATTAGTGGTGATGTGGATAAATTGTGAGTGAAAGATGAGACAGGTGTTGACCAATCTGAAATTGCAGATATATTTAATATCAAGTTCTCTGACTACTCAAGTTATAGGTTAGGATTATCTGATATTGTTTGGGGTGTGGAGACTGTTCAAGTGGCAGGGTCACAATTTCAGTTTAGGGCAATTGATTCATATGAAATGTTCAACTTACTTTGTACTTCGCCTGATAATTGTGCTGACTGTGTTAGGGGTCTTGAGGCTAGATTTCCGAAGTTAGCTCTTGCTTATATTGCTGATCCATCATGCTATATTTTAAATTTATCTTTGACTTAGGGTCAATTTTCACTTGACTGGAAGTGTGTAAAGGTTGATCCAATCCCCAAAAAAAGCCCACGCTGCTGTTTTAGACGATTTTAGGCCCGTATCCATCTTAAATCCTTTGAGTAAACTGTTACAGAAAGTAGTGTCTAGTCAACTGAAGGATTATTTGGACTGTTATAATAGTTTAAGTCCACAGCAGCATGGGTTTCGATGTAGATATGGAACTGGTACTGCCTTGGTCAGGTTCACAGACACCATCCTCAGGGGCTTTGAGAATGGCCTGATGACTGGGGCAGTGTTTGTGGACCTGACCAAGGCATTTGATTTAATTGACCATGGTTTGTTATTGTGTAAGTTGAAAGTTATTGGTTTCTCTATAAATGCATTATCCTGGGTTAATGATTATTTAGTAAATTGTCAACAGTTTGCGTGTGTTGGGTAGCCGGATTCCCAAATGGTTTTTATTGAGTGTGGCATTCTGCAGGGGTCTATATTAGGACCCTTGCTGTTCTCTTGATTTGTTAATCCATTGCCTGCTTATTGTGGACCTTGTGACTCAATAATGTATGCAGACGATCTGATACTTTATAGTCAGGGTAAATCACAAGATGAGTTGGTAGATGTTCTGGATGTTGGCTTTAGGAATGTGTGTAATTGGTTTGTAACAAATTCTATGATTCAATCTAAACTAAAAAAAAAATGAAATCAATGATTTTTGGGACCCCGGTTATGTTGAAAGATGATCCTTGTTTGTTGCTTTCTTTTTTTTTTTTATAATTCAAATTTTATTAAAGTTTCCATTACAGAGAACAAATCATGGTGGAGTACATCATAAACCCCCAAGGGCAGACACAAAATACAAATTGATCTGCTCTCCCCACCCCTACCGCCCAACCCAATACCCACCCGAACAACCCAGTGCATCGGAACTCTTTTAGCACAACACGAGAGAATATAACCTGGTAGTACTTAGGCCTGTAGTGCATAAAGAGTCTGCAGTGGGCCCCAGATCTTGTCAAACTTTTCCAGCTTGTTGTACAGACTGGCAATGGTCCTCTCTGTTCTGAGGTTTGCCAACAATTCCTGAAGCCATTCAACATAAGATGGTACATCCGTGTCCTTCCAGTGCCTCAACACCACTTTTTTAACAGACATTGACATCAACGCTATGTGATACCTCCTGTTCACCACCGGAATAGAGGAGAAATCTCAGAGAAGACATATTTCGGGGGTGAACAATTCTGAGAGCCCTAAAAGAGGATCAGCATGCTGATTAATCATGGTCCAAAGTGGGACGATTTTAGGACAGCTCCAGAAAATATGAAGGAGGTCACCTTCTTGAGACTGGCATCTTGTGCAAAGGGGGGAAGACATCAGACCCAGTCTGGCAAGCCTCTGCTGAGAATAATAAATGTTATGCAAAATTCTGAATTGTGTTAATCTAAGTCTGTCCTGCTTAAGGAACTTATGACAACTTTGCCACAAGAGAGACCAATCCATATCTCTGCCCTGAAAGAGAGAGGCCCAAAAGGAGATGGGAGCATAATTATCAAGGTAAGCCCAGGTAAACAGAGCAGTATATATTGTAGATACAGCATGAAGCGAACCCGCCAGCTCCATAAGGGTAGCCTGAAAACTGATATTGGGAGCAGGAGAGGGGACCGGACCCATTACCTTAACCAGTAAGTGGTGAAATTGAAAAATCTTAAACATTGCTGTGTGAGGTAACATAAACTTGTGCATAATGCCAGCAGAAGAGCACCATTGACTATTGGACAACATAAAGTCATCTAGATGGCAGTTTCTTATCTGAGGGATCCAACTAGGTGAGAGAAGCTTACTGTCCAGTGAAAAATTAGGGTTGCCTATAACAGGTTGAGATAAATCCTTGAGATTTTTATACTTCAGAAAAGCACACAACTGAGTATGAACCCTGATTGAGACGGCAATAGGGGAGCTACATAGAGATTCAAGTAAAGAACTAACCTTGGTGTATAGCAAAGCAGCCAGAGAAAAGCCATGTTTTCTAATGGCAGCAGGCTCTACGGCTAACCAAGTCAGGATATAAGTGGTGGCCATGGATTGTTGATCCACGGTCAGCCATCTGAGATACTTATTGGCCTGACTGGCCCAGTAGTAGAGCCCAATATGGGGAAGTCTTAACCCTCCTTTAGCCTTCGGAGCCGCTAACTTAAGGAAAGCCATCCTAGCCTTCTTGTCGCCCCATATAAAGGTAGAGATCATGCTATGCACTTTTTTAACCCAGGCCAGGGGAAGCCATATGTTTAGCATGTTAAGGGGGTAGAATAAATGAGGAAATACGTTCATTTTTATTAGGTTAATTCTGCCCCAAAGAGAGAGGGGGAGTAAAGTCCACCGATGGAGGTCTAGATCTATTTTATGTACCAGTGCATCAATATTGAGTTGTCTGAGCCGTGCCATGTTCAGAGTGAGAAGAAGCCCCAGATATTTAATATAATCGGACTTCCAAGTGAGCCCAAACTCAATAGTGTCCTGTTTATGTACCCTGTGGTTAAGAGGAAACACCACAGTCTTATCTACATTGAGTTTATAATTTTAGACCTTACTGAAGTCATCTATTAACTTCAGAATAACGGGAATAGATGTGAGTGGATGGGTTACCTACAGCCGAAGATCATCTGCATAAGCTGCCACTTTAACTACCTGATCCCCGAGAGAGATGCCCGAGATGCCCTGGGCGCCAGACAGTCTCCTGATAAGAGGCTCTAGGTAGATATTAAAGAGAAGGGGGGATAAGAGACACCCCTGTCTGTTCCCTACATATAATTTGAAGGGGGTGGAGATAACCCCATTACATGAAATTCTAGCAGAAGGGAACTTGTATAGAGAGCTAACCCAATTCCAGAATTTCGTAGGAAAACCAAAAACTTCCATCGTAGCAAACAGGTAATCCCAATTGACTCTGTTGAATGCCTTCTCAGCATCCAACGAAATCAGGACCATTGGTTGCGGAGCAACCTTGGATGCCGAGAAGACGTGAGACAGGGCCCTCAGATGGTCCACAGAGGATCTACCTTTCATAAAGCCAACCTGATCTGCCCCAATTAAAAAGGGAAGTACTGCCTCCAAACAGTTGGCTAATAGTCTTACCAGGATTTTAATATCATGGTTAAGAAGGGAGATCGGCCTGTAACTGGAGGCCAGATTGGACGGCCTATCTGGCTTAGGCAACAAAACAATCAGCGCCTCAAAAAGGGAGGGATCGGATACTTGACCAGAGAGAATAGCCTGAAAAAGTGGCAGCAAAATGGGACTCAATTGCTTAGAGAAAACGTTGTAAAAGTTGGAGGAAAACCCGTCAGGGTCCGGAGATTTGTCGGATGGGAGAGATTTAATTACCCTTTCAATCTCACCCTCAGAGAGAGGAGACTCCAAAATTTTCTGCTGGGATTGTGAGACGGATGGCAATTGTAAATCACTCAGATATTCAAGAAGTCTCTCCTTAGATGGGGAACTAACCATAGGACCATATAAGTTCTGGAAATAATTTGTGAACTCCTCTGCTGTCTCTGAGGGTGAGACCTTGAGGGAGTTATCTTTGAAGAAATGGACTGCAGGAATAAATCTAGCAGATTCGTGTTTCTTACTACGCAGTGCCAACATTTTGCTGGCCTTCTCACCCTGATCAGTATATACTGCTTTTGTTTTCAAAATAGCAAATTTGGCTTGCTCCGATAACATTGCTAGGTAGGCTTCTCTCAATTTCGTTAATTCTTGTTTAAATGTCTCAGAAGAGGATGGAGAGAGGACCATCTCCATGCCCCTAATATGAGAGAGAAGGTCAGAGATCGGAGATGCCCTCTCTTTTTTCCTTTTCGATGTTAGGTCGATTATAATCCCCCTTAAATATGCTTTACAAGCACCCCATATCATATCGGGTTTCTCCATGGGGTTAGAATTGGAGGCAATAAACTGCTCTATTTGGGATATTATATATTGAACCATCTTTGGCTCCTTCAGTATTTGATTATTCAACTTCCACCTGCCTCTTTATTGGGCAGCGATGCTAGGGTTATTTGGCAGGTGACCACAGAGTGATCCGACAGGGGCCCTGAAACAATACTAGAGCTTATGACCCCAGGTAATAGAGATTGAGAGATGAGGATATAATCAATCCTCGAGGAAGCAGCATGGACTGGAGAAACATAAGTATATTCCCTTGTACTAGGATGTAATACACGACATATATCACAAAGACCAACAGGTCCCTAAAAGCTCTTTGTGCTGGGGAAAGACCTTGATGGGATTGGCCTGACCTGTCAAGAGCCTGATCAAAAATGAGATTGAAGTCACCCCCCTATAACCATGGGGATATCCAAAAATGGAGTTAGGGCTTCTATTATCTGGACAAAAAAACTGGGGGAATCTACATTAGGGCCATAAATAATGCCCAAGACAATATCCAAGGTATGCAATCTGCCTGTTACAAACAAAAATCTGCTGGAAGGATCAGGTTTAACTTGGAGAGGTTTGAATGGAACCGACCTATGTAAAAGGATCATAACCCCTCTGCTATGGGTCGTGCCCTCCACCGCAAACAGCTGCCCAATTTGCAGCCATCTCATTTTGTCAGCCTCCCTCACAAGCAAATGCGTCTCCTGCAAAAATATAATTTCTGCCTTCAGATGGTTTATATGTTTCAGGATTTTATATTGCTTAGTCCTATGCCTTGCCCCTTTAACGTTCCAACTGATAAAGTGGATATTTCTAACCATCACTCAAGATGCCAGTCAGAAATCCTGAAAACACCATGTATTTATGTTTCCCTCAATACTACTCAAGCGAGATATGCGCTGGGTTGTTCTACTCCCCACCCCTGCCATCACTAAATCCATCCCCCAATCACCCTCTGAAACCCTCCCCAGGCACCCCATAAACCCTGACCCCCTCCTCCCACACCCACCCACCTTTTGCGTGGTGCATGATGATCGGCTAACTGAAAAGAACCTCTCCCTCCAACCTCCCCGCCCTTGTGAACCAGAAAACCAGAACACTACCCCTTTATAAACAGAACACTCCATAGAGAGTAGTACCTCCATCGTTCTTATAAATTGTCATCATTGCTAACTAGTGTAAAGAAGTTGTCTGCACAAACCCGTAAAGAAAATAATTCTCCCTACAGAGTCCCCATGAACCATGCTACTACCTGATTCACAGAGGGTAAAGTATGTATAACACTTGCATCAGACATGAAAATAGCAAACACAGATGCCCTCTTGTGGTGCAACCCTTGAAAAACAGAGGTGAACAGCCGAGAAAGTGGGCCATTACTGCCTGCTTTAGTATAGGAGAAACTTAAGGGCTCCTGGACCGCTGTCCAGATCATATTTCTGAGATCAGAGGCAGTAACCATCTCGCTTCATTAGTGGAAATTTGAAAAGGGAGATGAGGAGTCCTCCATAAACAGCACTCGAGGAAGGATGTTCAGAAGGGGCAGACAAATGTCCCTTACAGCGTACGATAAACCTGATATCACCATCTGTCTATGGCTGCAGAATCTCCACCTAATATACAAGCTGGCCATATTTATCACCTAATGGCAACAGTGAATGAGAAAGAGAGGAAAACCTAGAAAAACCAGACCATGAAAATGAAAACAGAAAGAGACTGCAGCCACAGACAGATTCGCATTGTAAACACAGAAAGCTGAGCGTTGCCCCCCCAAACCTTGGGATCAAGACATCGGCCTTGAAAAAGTGAATTGCCAGATCTGACAGAGTAAAATTTAACTTGAACATAGTAACCCCAGATGAATACAAAACGAGACTA
This sequence comes from Neoceratodus forsteri, assembly GCA_016271365.2. NCBI lineage: Eukaryota > Metazoa > Chordata > Ceratodontiformes > Ceratodontidae > Neoceratodus > Neoceratodus forsteri. The sequence goes on along the minus strand of CM028134.1, from coordinate 307,131,186 downwards.
GACTAGACCAGAGTCAATATTATGAGAGTCAACAAAATTAAACAGTCCTGAGAGAGAAAACCAGAACAGAAACGCAATGTCCATTAATCTGTCAGCACGAAGACCCTTCTCGAGAGCTGCAACTTGGAATTGAATAGCCAGATAAATAGTTTATGAACAACATAGTCCCGGAGACAAAGTAGAGAAATATAATTTGCATCAGCTGAATTACACCACCACTGAAAAACTTAGCATGGCTCACCACACCAGGCCGACTCTCAAGCAGGCTTAAAAAGATCAGGAAGCACTTTCTTGAGCCCTGCGGTAGCCGACTCCACTTCCTCATAGGTCTCCCAGGAACCATTCAGGCAAACTTGAAATCTCACAGGAAAACCCATACGAAACTTGATTTCCGCAGCAATCAACTTGAGGACAAGCTTGTGAAACGTGGCTCGTTTCTGGCGTACAGATAAAGGCAAATCTTGCGCCACTCTCAGCTTTTTATCTTCCCATTGCAAATCTTGAGTTTCCTTGACCTTATATAGAAAATGCTGTCACTCCTGGAAGTTAAAGAAGCGAAATATAAATGACCTGGGGGCTCCAGCCGGAGGAGGAGGCGTAGTGCCCAGTGAGCTCTTTCTGTTATTGTGGCTCGCACCAAAGGAGAAGGGCCTGCCACCTTCTCTATGAACTTGCTGATAAACTTAGTGGGTTCTGAACCCTCTTCACCTCGGGCAAACCAATGATTACCGCATTATTGCGGCGACTAGCCCTCAAGTCTTCCACCTTGTTCTCCATTTTCACTAGCCTTTGCCTCAGGGCCTCAAGCTCCAGTTCTGCTTTATCCTGTTTCCTTTCAATGGAACGTATGCAAGCTTCATTATCAGCAATCTTCTTAGAGAGCTCTTCAAGGGTGCTGGAGATACCTTTTATTTCTCCTGCCATACTCTGCATTTCAGCCTTGAAAGGCTGAAACTCCTCTAGAAATCTAGAAAGGGTGAGAAGATCAGTGTCAGGGCTCTCAGTAGTAGCAGGCAGTGAGGATTGCAGGGAGGAGGCCCTGGCTTTCTTAGAGGCCTTCTCGGGCGTAGCGGGAGATGTGTGTTTGGAAGCAATTTTCCGCATCTCTTCATCCATCGACTTCTTTTATCGAGGGCATAATACGATCAGGAAAATAACAGACAGGTGATCTGCAGTGGAAAACACCGTGAAACAGGGATTTTAGTGATAATTAACAGGCGGTAGGTCAGAGCAAACATGGATGCATCCTACCCAGCACACCGCATCACGTGACTCTGTTTGTTGCTTTCTGATGGGGATGGTGCTGCAATAAATCAAGTTACCCAATTTAAATATTTGCATGTGTGGTTGGACTGTGGTTTAACTTTTTTGTTACATGTCAAGTATGTTAGTCAAACAATAAATCAGAAATTGGATATTTTGTTTTAAGTTTCAGTCATTTTTTTGCTTTTGAAACCAGAAAATCAATTGCTGTTGGTTCATTATTACCACATTTTGATGATGTTTGTTGTTTGTATCTGAATTTGAATGTTAAGGAATATAATGTTTTGTCTGTGGCTTATAATATTATTTGTAGGTTTATTTTATCAGTCCCCTTTAGGACACATCATTGTTTACTGTATTTACAATTAAGTTGGTTATCACCTGGGGAAAGAATTAATTACATTTCCGGTTGCTTGCTTTATAAGTCTCTTTTTTCCTTTAAATTTCCATTGGCAGACATGGTCACAGTTCATCAGACCCTCCCTAAATTGAGATCTGCAAATGGGATCTTGCTAAACCTTTCAGTTTTTAAGACTCGGAATGGTTAGAGGTCTTTTTCTGTTGCAGCCCCATCCCTTTGGAATGCCTTACCCCCAGCTTTCACCAAACTATGTCTTTGTGTCATTTTAAGAATATGTTTAAGTCATTTTTGTTGAGTAAGTCTAAATGTGATTGTTGATGTGTGTTATTGTTTGTTATTATTGCTGCTTGTAGTGTGTTCCGGGTCGGATCCAGAAAAGGACATTGTCCAGAGTCCCTACCCGGTTATCAAATTGTTAAATAAAAAATTAAATAACAATCAATGACCTGCCCCTAAATTGTGGATGTGTCTCGATACAGCTCAATGCTGATGATGCTATATTATACTGGCATGGCACTGATGTCTCCACCATTCAATCAGACCTGGAAAAAGACTTCCAATATCTGGAGACTTGGTTCAAATCAGACCTACTAGTGCTGAACACAAAGAAAACCAAATCCATGCGCTTCCACCATACCTCCTTTGACCCTACCTCCCAGCCCCTTTGGTTATCAACACCTCCACAGGTCCACTGCTCAAAGCGGTGGGTTTTTTCAAATATCAGGGCTTGACTCTCTACAATCACCTATCCATTGGCACTCATGTCAACAGTGTCCTAAGGCTACAAACCAGAAACTAGGTTTACTATATTGCACTGCCCCCTTTCTATCCCCCTGTGAGCAAAAATATTGCCATGGCCATCCTCCTCCCTGGTCTATTCTACGGTGTACCCATAATCCACTCAGTCAAGTCCTCAAATCTGGTCAAACTCAAACAGGCCTACCACAGGGTGGCCCATTTTGCTGCTGATGCACCTGCTCGGGCTCACCACTGTGATGTACTAAGGTCCCCTGGCTGGCCATCGTTCAAGCCCAAACCGGACTTCCCAGTGATATGCACTACCTTAAAACTCACTCATCTCCCTCCCCCTCCCAGCATCTCTGGTCTGCTCACTCTGAAATCCCTTCCCAGGACCCTATGCTGCTCCCACCTCCCTCTGCTCAACATTCCCAAAGCCCGCCTTGTTGTTGGAAGGTGCTCCTTTGCTTTTTCCACAGCACAAAAATGGAATACTCTTCCATCTAGTCTACTATCATGTACGTCTCTTCCTAACTTTAAGAGAAGCTTTAAGGAAATCTTCTTTATCCCCCCAACCTATAGTGGTACTTGCACTTAACTTCACCTCTTCCCATATGGCTACCCCTCCCTTCTCTACCCCTTTTTCTTATTTCCTACTTTCCCCTAACTCTCCCTCACCCCCTTCTGACTCCTCATCTTCCCATAACCTCCTTCCTTCCCTCTTGTCTCACCTCTCACACTTATATCCTTTAGTCTCTGTCTCTCTCTCTCTCTCCACTCTGATACTTGGAACAAGCTAGACTGTACTGTGAATCTGAAATGGTCGATAGCCTCTAATGAACAGCTCACTTAATGTCTCACTAATGAACAGCTCACCTAATGCAGCACTCAGGCTTCAGCATCCTCATGGAGCTTAATACAAGACATTGGACCATGCATGGTGCTGTGCATGACCCTCTTATGAATCAGCTTATCTGCTGCACCACATGAGTTCCTGCACCCCCATGGACTCTTGCTACAAGCCACTGGATTACTCTGGAACCATCATCCAACTACGGAGGAAACTGACGTTCTCTCTCTGATTATGTTCAGCTACTTACTGCTATGCACTGTCCGACTGTTCTTATTTTTCCTCATGTTTGCAACTATGTATCCTAATTTTGTATTGTATTCTATTCGTGGAATCTTTTTCCCTGGGTCACCCCTAAAAAAGGAACTTGTCTGTCTCAGTGGGCCTACCCGGTCATCATAATTCAAATAAATAAATAAAATAAATAAACATCAAACTCTTAAGGTCCTACTTCAGATATATACTTGGTAGCATAAATGACAAACAAGCCACACAAGCAGCCTTGTGTACTTCCTGAAGCAACCATAGTAATTTCCAAAGCTTGTTGACCCAACACTAGGGCCTATCATTATGAGATTCATAAATGCACACCTGCAGGAAAAGAAGCATGCATCAGGTGAGACTGGTATATGAATGCTGATATACTTACAGTATTCTCAAAGATCTGCATGGGTCATTAGTGGATTATTTAGGGGATTCAGATGTGTCTTGCATTAGGCAGCAAGTAATGTATATACATAGTAACAAAGTAACATAGTAGTTGATGACAGATACTGACTGCTAGGCCCACCTAGTCTGCCTATATTCCCTGCCTGAATTAGTGGCCACTGACCCTACTTGGTCATTGTGATTAGTTGACCATCCATGGCACTCCAGACATTACATCATGGGTTTTAGCCCACCTGATAGGCTAATGATGCACATGACCTAGGATCAAATTTCTAGACCCCAGGTGCCAGACGTCCCTGTTCTCCATTTCTAATTATACAAAAGTGGGAACAAAGAGGAAGCAGGGAACTACAGACCAGTCAGCCTCACCTCGGTAGTGGGAAAGATCATGGAAGCACTACTGAAGGAGAGATTGGTGGAACATCTGGTTGTCAATGGAATACAGGACCCAAGGCAGCATGGTTTCACCAGGGGGAGGTCATGTCAGACCAACCTCATTGAATTTTTTGACTGGGTGACTAGGGAAGTGGATCAGGGGAGGGCAGTGGACATGGCCTATCTGGACTTCAGCAAGGCCTTTGACACTGTGCCACATAGAAGACTATTACACAAACTGGGGAATATGGGAGTGGGCAGGACAGTAGTGTGGTGGGTAGGTAACTGGCTGGGTGGCAGGACACAGAGGGTGGTGATAAATGGCTGTCACTCCACAGAGGGAAGAGTGACCAGTGGGGTACCACAGGGATCAGTGCTGGGATCGGTCCTATTCAACATCTTCATCAGTGACATTGCACAGGATCTAGAAGGCAGAATTTCACTGTTTGCTGATGACACAAAGCTCTGTAACAGAGTAGACACACCAGAGGGTGTAACAGAATGAGAAGGGACCTGCAGAAACTTGAAGAATGGTCAAGGGTTTGGCAGTTGAAATTCAATGCAAAGAAGTGCAAGATAATGCATATGGGGCACAAAACCCTGGCACAATATATCAGTTAGGGGTGAGGATATAGCATGCACCAAGCAGGAAAGGGATCTTGGGGTTGTCATCTCTGATGACCTCAAGGTGAGGAAACAGTGTGACAAGGCATCAGGTAAAGCAAATAGGATGCTGGGATGTATAGGCAGGGGCATCGCCAGCAGGAAAGGGAGGTCATAATTCCGCTATACAAGACACTAGTGAGGCCCCACCTGGAGTACAGTGTACAGTTCTGGAGACCATACCTACGTAAGGACATAGACAGGGTAGAGAAGGTTCAGAGGAGGGCAACAAAGATGGTGCATGGGTTGCATCACAAGTCCTATGAAGACAGGTTGAAGGAACTGAACATGTACTCCCTGGAGGAGAGGAGGGAGAGAGGGGATATGATAGAGACATACAAGTATCTTACAGGGAGGAACAGGGTGCAGGAAAACACTATTTTTAAGCGAAAAAAGATGTTTCAGGACTAGAGGGCATGGGATGAAGTTGGAGGGAGGACAATTCAGAAGAAACATGAGAAAGAATTTCTTCACAGAATGGGTGGTGGACAAGTGGAACACCCTGCCAGAAGAAGTGGTGGGGGCTGAAACAATCACGGGATTTAAGAATGCATGGGATAGACATAAAGGAATTCTAGAGGTCAGGGGTAAGGGGAAATAGACTTCTAGGAAAACAAACTGAAGTTACAAGCTCAAATGGGCAGACTAGGTGGGCCATAGGCCCTTATCTGCCGACACTGTCTATGCATCTATGTAATTGTGCATCTGATCAGGCTACAAGCACCCCAGGAGTCCCTGTACTGTGCAAGGAAAGGTAAGCCACTGGAATTTACAAAATGTGTTTTTTTTTCTGCTAATTTATCTGATAATTGTGCGTTCTCTGCATGCCTACAATGTACATTCTAATTACTGGAGTCCTCAGAATGTTACGATGTTTACAAATGTTCATTACCGTATTAGGTTACCATTTGCAGTAGCTACAGTTTAAATTGTTTAAGGTCTGCAGAGTAAGAGGAGTCAGTTTTGGAGTAGATTGCGCTGCTCATTGTTGTACTGTGTTGTTTTTGACTGAAATGTTATTCTCTCGTAGAAATTCACCTCGGTGGGCCTAGTGAGGTACAGGCCTGCCAATGCCTGCCACCCGCGGCCCTGCAGATTCAAATCCAATGTTCTCGTGCCATTCCTTGAATGAACAGAGCTAGGAATAGTGCAGAGCTCTATTTTATTTAAATTGTGCTGTTTTTTCCTGATACCCTTGGCTGTCTCCGGCTGTTCGGTTTATCTTTGGATTAGCTGAAAAAAAAGTTGCATTATAAACTGCATCCTCAGGAATCATTCTTCCCAGAGGAGTTCCTGAATAACTAGTTAATGCTGGCATTAAGAGCTAAATATCTAAATGCATGCTTATCTAAATGCATGCAGGTGTAATTAATGAGGGGCCTTCCTCACAACTACATACAGGTTTAATTAAGGCCAGCAGCATGATTAGTTGTGAAACTGGTCAGACTCCATCCTTTAAAAGAAAGGAAATAAAACTGTTGTTGGTGTTCAGCCAGTTTGTGAAGTCTGATCAGATTATTTTTATTTTTTTTTTAAATAGTAAAAGGTTGAAGTTGGTGTTCTTTGGTCACCAGAAAGTTTTGTGGGGACCTTTTTTTTGTTGGCCTTTGCACTTGGTTAGATGGCTGCTTAGAAAGAAATTGAAAGGTGTGCTATTTAGTGGCAGCTTGTTTGAAATCAGGGGCGCATTTATCTCTTGAGCTAATTTTAGAGGTCTGCGCAGTTCAGCAGCATTATAGGCTGCCAGCTGGCTGGGGCACCACATGCCGTAGCAGAATTTAAAGTTTGTGTTCTTAGCTACTCTGTTTAGTCACTGGTGGCTCTCCCTACCAAGCGAGGCCCATGGTGCAGCAGCACTAACTAGCATTAGGACTGCCTAGCCTGACCTTTCTGGACATATTTGATCATTCATCACATGAGCGAATGCCGGAGGCTGTGACATTCTCCTCCCAAGCAGAGCCCACGTGGTCTGTTTCCGTGCCTCTCCTATGGTACCACCTGTCTAGCAGGTAAAGCAGGAGTGGCGGTGCAACCCTCATGTGAAAAACCCCTCTCCCCTCTCAAGAGAACACCCACACAGGGCCCCTGCCTGGCCATGGGAAAAAGACTCATGCTATTCCACCACCGGTGGTGCAGCACAACCACAGACAGATGGGTATTAGAGGTAGTGTCAAGGGGGTACTCTATAGAGCTGTTCAACTCTCAGATATCACACAGATTTGTAAGTTCCCCCATAGCAAAGAAAAGGGCTTCTCCTCATCAAGTACAACAAATCCAACAGGATCTGATGCAGAACAGAGCTATCCAGTTGTTTTCCCCCCACGAGGAAGAACTGGGAGTATACTCCATCTTCTCCCTCATTCCCAAAAAGACTGAGGAGCTCCATCCAATCCTAGACCTCAAACACCTCAACAAGTTTGTGGTCACTCAGAGGTTCAAAATGGAGACACTGAGATCAACACTCCACAGCATCTGGAGAGGTGTCTACCTCACGTCCATAGACTTGAAGGACGTGTACCTTCACATTCCCATTCATGACTACCACAGAAAATACCTGCGTTTCTGCATTCTTGGCCAGCATTTTCAGTACCAAGCCTTACCATTCGGTCTTACCTTGGCACCAAGGGTGTTCACCAAGGTTCCCGTAGTCCTCATTGCCAGGTTGATAGAGCAGGGTGTGGATAATGTACCATATCTGGATGACTGGCTAATTTTAGCCCAGTCCAGGGAACAATCCCTCAAAGCCACTATGATGGCATTAATGGCACTGGAAGATCATGGCTGGGTTGTGAACCAGGCCAAGAGCCACCTGGTGCCTATCCAACAACTGTAGCACCTGGGAGCAGAGGTGAACACATCCCAGGGATGGTCCAGACCATCCCAGAACAGGGTGCAAACAGTGATGTCACTAGCATGCCAAGTAAAGGACAACAACATGCCAACTATCGGTAAGATTGCTCAGATGCTAGGCTGCATGGCTTCCTGCATCAACCTGGTGCCTTGGGCCAGGTGGCATATGAGACCCCTAAAGAACTACATTTTGTCACAGGGATCGCCCAACAAGCGGAATCTGAAAGTCAAGATACCGCTACCTGTCATGGTGAGACATTGCCTAAGCTGGTGGGCAACTCGGTGATCCCTCATGCAAGGGGTTCCACTAGAGGCATCCTATGATGTCTCCATCGAGACAGACATGAGCCTACTGGGATGGGGGGCATGCTTGGGCCCTCAGTCAGCTCAAGGCAGCTGGATGACAGCAGAGGTCAGACTGTTTATCAACGTGCTGGAGATGAGGGCAGTTTACCACGTATTCATAGCCTTTCAAATGTACATCTCTGGACAGTCAGTTTTGATTCACTCCGACAACCAGGTTACCGTGTCCTACATAACCAAACAGGGGGGAACCAAAAGCAAGGCCATGCAAAGAGAAGTGACGAGGGTACTAGACTGGGCTTAGGCCCATCTTGTTCACATAGAAGTGGTCCATTTAGCCGGCAAGCTCAACATCCAAGCGGATTGGCTCAGCCTTGAATAGGTACACCCAGGGGAGTGGCACCTACACACCAACCTATTTCAGCTGATACAGGAGGCATGGGGGCCTGTTTCCATGGACCTCATGGTGACAGCAGACAATGCTCAGGTACAATGGTTCTTCTCCAGATACAGGGAGCACCATTCCTAAGGAGTCGACACGCTGTCACAGACCTGGTCTCAGGACCGAGCGTATGTGTTTCCCCCTTCCCCATGCTACCACAAGTCCTAGTGAAGATATGCCAGTCACAGAAGACCATTATCCTGGTAGCACCATACTGGCCCCCATCAGCCTGGTTCTTATCAGTGATAGCCATGGCGCTGGACAAGCTCAGCCTCCCATACAGACCCGACATGCTGTCTCAAGGGCCGCTAGTCCATTCCACACCAGGAACCCTGAACCTAATGGCCTGGCTCCTGAAAGGCAGAGACTGCTGAAAACAGGATATCATGCGTCAGTCATATCCACATTGCTGCAGTCCAGATGGAAATTGACCAACACTGCCTATGGCAGACAGTGGTCTCTCTTTGCAGCATGGTGTAAAGACAGAGACAGCAAACCAGAGCAAGCAGACGTGTCAACTATACTACTGTACTTGCAGGAGAGGGTACAGAAAGGACTCTCTCATTCCTCCCTCAGGGTGCAACTGTCAGGAACCATCTAAAAGAGAAAAAAGCAAAATTAGTTATTTTATTAGTCGACTAACTTTACTTTTTTCTCTTTCAGATAATTTCTGAAAAAGACCTATGGTCGAAACGTTGATTTTTAATCTATTTTCTATTTCAGCATACATTTAATACTACCATTTTTTTTATACTTCACATATACTATTTTTGAGATAATGAAGAGATACCAGATACACAATCAAGAATACAATCAGAGACTTCTTTATTATCTGGTTGGCCTGACCAGATGTTTTTTCATTTATGAAAAACATGGTAAATATATAATTTTTAAATAAAAATGGATGCGAAAGCAAAAGAGGCCTGCATGTTCTGAGGCCAATGTCTAGCCCACAAAAACAAATAGTTTTGAATTTTGCAACATCCCATTCAGTGTTGAAATTCATACAAGTGAAACTATCACAGTATTTTGCTAACAATACATGGTTACATAGTAATTTTAGTTTGGAGGGACACTAGTTAACTTTGCTCCTTGCTTCATAAGCAGCACTTACAATTATGATGCATAAACATATAGGTATTTAATTGTGGTTTTTTTAACCCAATAGTACTGTGTAGAATGTGGAATTCCAGTGTCAGAATTGTTGAGCAATGGTAATTCCACTTTATGGAATCTCTATTCAAATTATGTGGAATTCTGAAAAGCATTTCTATGTAAACTGTGGAATAATGTTCCTGAGATCATGCAGACTGGTAAATAATTTTCTGCAGATTATGGAACGAAAATCATGATTTATGTAAACTGTGGATTATTAGCTGACCAGTATTATGTTTGTGCTTGATTTTAAAAAGTTTCACTGGATGAGTCTGCGGAGCTCTTCCACAGGGCCCTGCTTCAGGGTCTGCCCTTCAAGCTCGGCCCCTGTGAACAGCGCTGAGTGAGCTGGGAATGACAGTGTGCAGTGGAGTGATTTGACTGCACAACTGAGTCCCAAATCTCTGTGTGTGCATATCTGTCTGTGATATATGTAACAAAAGCAAAAGAAAAAGGAATCATGTGTGTTGCAATTGCAGACTACACATAGTGGACTGTCACTATGAAAACAGCCCAAGGATGTGCTGGGGGCTGTAATTTCTGCCATCATGTGGGGATACTGGGCAATATCAGAGTCAGATTTTTTAGGTAATTTTAGTTAATGTTTAAGCGGTCTTGTTTCTGGCAGCTTCCCAGCACAGGTTAGCTGACCATAGATACATAGATACATAGACAGTGTCGGCAGATAAGGGCCTATGGCCCACCCAGTCTGCCCATTTGAGCTTGTAAGTTCAGTTTGTTTTCCTAGAAGTCTGTTGCCCCTTACCCCTGACCTCCAGAATTCCTTTATGTCTATCCCATGCATTCTTAAATCCTGTGATTGTTTCAGCCCCCACCACTTCCTCTGGCAGGGTGTTCCACTTGTCCACCACCACGTTCTGTGAAAAATTCTTCCTCATGTTTCCTCTGAATCGTCCTCCCTCAACTTCATCCCATGCCTCTAGTCCTGGAACATCTTTTTCGCTTAAAAATAGTGTATTCCTGCCGCTGTTTCTCCCTGTAAGATACTTGTATGTCTCATCATATCCCTCTCTCCTCCTCTCCTCCAGGGAGTACATGTTCAGTTCCTTCAACCTGTCTTCATAGGACTTGTGATGCAATCCATGCACCATCTTTGTTGCCCTCCTCTGAACCTTCTCTACCCTGTCTATGTCCTTACGTGGGTATGGTCTCCAGAACTGTACACTGTACTCCAGGTGGGACCTCACTAGTGTCTTGTATAGTGGAATTATGACCTCCTTTTCCTGCTGGTGATGCCCCTGCCTATACATCCCAGCATCCTATTTGCTTTACCTGCTCCCTTGTCACTGTTTCCCTACCTTGAGGTCATCAGAGATGATAACCCCAAGATCTCTTTCCTGCTTGGTGCATGCTATATCCTCACCCCCAACTGATATATTGTGCCAGGGTTTTGTGCCCCATATGCATTATTTGCACTTCCTTGCATTGAATTTCAACTGCCAAACCCCTGACCATTCTTCAAGTTTCTGCAGGTCCCTTCTCATTCTGTCTACACCCTCTGGTGTGTCTACTCTGTTACAGAGCTTTGTGTCATCAGTGAACAGTGAAATTCTGCCTTCTAGGTCCTGCATAATGTCACTGATGAAGATGTTGAATAGGACCGGTCCCAGCACTGATCCCTGTGGTACCCCACTGGTCACTCTTCCCTCTGTGGAGAGACAGCCATTTACCACCACCCTCTGTGTCCTGCCACCCAGCCAGTTACCTACTCACCACATTACTGTCCTGCCCACACCCATATTCCCCAGTTTGTGTAATAGTCTTCTATGTGGCACAGTGTCAAAGGCCTTGCTGAAGTCCAGATAGGCCATGTCCACTGCCCTCCCCTGATCCACCTCCCTAGTCCCCAGTCAAAAATTTCAATGAGGTTGGTCTGATATGCCTCCCTGGTGAAACCATGCTGCCTTGAGTCCTGTAGTCCATTGACAACCAGATGTTCCACCAATCTGTCCTTCAGTAGTGCTTCCATGATCTTCCCACTACCGAGGGTGAGGCTGACTGGTCTGTAGTTCCTGCTTCCTCTTTGTTCCCACTTTTGTATAAGGGGACTACATCTGCTATCCTCCAGTCTTTTGGGTACCTCCCCTGTTTCCAGTGATCAGCTAAACAGGATAGCCAGAGGTTCAGCCACCACCTCTCGTAGTTCTTTAAGGACCCTGGGGTGCACCCCATCTGGCCCCATTGCTTTATCAACTCATTACTTCCAGTTCCTTCAGGACCCTTTCGTGTAAAGGGACTTGTGTCCATTTCTGCACCATTCTCACCCTTGTACTCCCTTCAGACCCATTACCTCCTCTTCCTCAGTAAAGACTGAGCAGAAATACCTGTTCAATATGTCAACTTTACTGTTGTCATCCTCCATCACCCCATCCTCCCCCTTCAGTCTCATTATCCCTCCCTTTGTCTTTCTTTTTTCTTACATTTACCTGTAAAGGTTTGTCCCCTCTACCCACTAATTTTGCAATGTGTTCTTCTGTCTGAGCTTTGGCTTCCCTTACTGACCTCTGCCTCCTTTGCTTCTCCTGGTACTTCTCCCTATCCCCTTCTGCCGGTGTCTTTTGTATTGCCTGAATGCAATCTTTTTGGCTTTCACTTTCTCTGCTACCTCTTTGGAAAACCATAATGGCCTCCCTCTTCCTTTTCCTCTTGCTAACCTGTTAATGCATAATTCTGTTGTTCTTGTAATCCCATTTTAAATACTGCCCACTGTTCCTCAACCCCTGATTCCTGTCCCATTCCTTAATGCCTCTTTCAAGTATCTCCCCATTTTCCCAAAGTCTTCCCTAAAATCCAGGATACATGTTTTGTGTGGTTTGGTTCTGCTCTTTCTGTGATTTCAAACCACAATGACTGGTGGTCACTGTTCCCCAGGTGCTCCCCACTGTTACCCCATCACACTGTCCCTGTTTGGAGCACAAGGTCCAGTATTGCCTTCTGCCGAGTTGGTTCCATGACCAGTTCTAGGAAGGCACCCTGAAGGAGTCCAGGACAAATCTGCTCCTAGTTGATGCTGCTGCTGGGATGCTCCAGTCCACGTCTGCAATATTGAAGTCTCCAAACAGTACTACCTCACCCTTGTCTGCCATCCTTTGGATGGCTAGCATCAGCTCCCTATCTGTTTCTTCCTCCTGGGCTGGTGGTCTATAGACCACACCTGTGCAGATGGCTGTTCCCATTTTCCTTTCCAGCATAACCCACAGTATCTCTCCTCCATTTTGTTCCTCCTGGATCTCTGTGGCCCTTATGTCATTTTTCACATACAGTGCCTCCTCCTCCCTTCCTGCCTGCTCTGTCTCTTCTGAATATGTTGCTTAGCCAGGTATGGCCATCTCCCAGTCATGGTTATCATTACACCAGGTTTCAGTGATGGCCACAATGTCCAGGTCTGACTGCACCATGACAGCCTCCAGATCTTCCATCTTGTTGCTTATGCTCCTGGCATTTGCACACATGGCTTTCCATGATTTGACCTCCCTAAACAGTTTTGCTGTTCTACTCCAGCCCCTTCCTTGGTTGTCCTTTATCCCTGGTTCTCCTTGCTGTCTGCCCTTCTGATGAATTTTGCCCCTTTTCTGCCTATCCACCTCTTGGGCACTAATCTCCATCTTTGGCACACTGCTTTGCAGAGATTGCCACTCCTCTGGTTCACTGGTTCCACTGCTAGCTGTGGGGGGTGAACAAGTAGGTACCCTCCTTGCTGGCCTGCCACCCCCCTTGCTAGTTTAAATGCTTGTCAATGTAGCATTTAAACTTATCATTGAGTGCTTGGATTCCCCTCCAGGATGGATGCAGGCCGTCGGGCTTGAACAAACCTCCATCCCTCCAGGTGGGTCCCCAGTCAACAATGAATCCAAACCCTTCCTCACAGCATCAGTTTTTCAACCATGAGTTAAAGTTCCTGGTGCATGCACTCCTATGCTCTCCCTTGCCTCTCGCAGGAAGTATTTCTGAGAAAGTGACAGAAGTAGCTACTTGCTTGAGACCCTCCCAATTCCTAAACTCTTCCTGAACTTCCTTTGGCTCCCCATTTTCCAGGTCATTAGTGTCAGGTGGATAATGACATCCAGCTCACCCTCCTGTCTTGCCTTCCAGTGATCCCCAGGATCTTCCTTCCATCCTTCCATGCCGTGGCACCTGGTGGCACCTCACCTCCCTGTCCTCCCCTTCTGTGTTCCTAGCTGGATCCCTCTTATGATGGGAGTCCCCCACCAGGATTGCTTCCTCCTCCTCTGAGGTCCACTGTTTCCCCGCTGAGGTCACCTCCTTGGCTAACCTCCACATCCTTTCCTTCCACTTCTCTGGGTACCTCTGTTTGGTTGTCCTCATTTGCCAGTGTGGCAGAGTTCTTAGTGGAATAGGATCTGGATGTGCCTCTGCCTGACGCTCTAACCCTCCCTGAGCCACTGTCATCCAAGTGCTCCTCGTTCTCGGCATCCTTTGAGGCAGTTGCATTGAACTGGGTGGTCTCTGGATAGGGGTGATGGTACTCCTGACCCAGTTTACTTCCACTCTGAGTCTGGCTATCTCATCCTGCAGTCCAGAGAGATTCATGAATAGGGCAGCACCTCAGTGTCCAAAAGGTCTGCCTGAATATGGATGCCCCACAGCCACTGCATTGCACCACTCCCCACATTATACTGCAATTATACTGCTATTCCACTACTTTTCTGCTACTGAAGCTCTCCTAGTTCCCTTTTTATTAATTTACTGTCCTAAAAATCCTGCCACTGATCCTCAGATAATTTTCTTTAAAAAAAAAAGAAACCAATAAATAAATAAATAAATGAGTCAAAACACTTGTCGTGCTGAGGGTGGGCTTCTTCCCCCTTATGCACCTCCTACTTCACACCCCTTACTATACCCTGTGTTTAGCTCTTGTCAATCAGATTTATCATGGCATATAATTAAGAGTTGGGGGAAGGGGGGGTGAAAATTTGCAGCAATTAAAGACAGCACAGAATTACACCACCACTACATTTTACATTTTCAACAGCCCAAAAACAATTCTAAGTAAAGACAACAAAGAAAGTACAGTGTCACTAAAAGCCCACAATCTAAGTTTAAAAGAAAAATAGCAATTACCAGTTACTCTAAAGCACTGAATTGAATATGTTTCCTTCCTTCCCCTTCTGGCTTCTTCTGACCAGTATTACATTTGTGTTTAATTTCACAAAGTTTCACTGGGTGAGTTTACGGAGCTCTCCCAGAGTGTATTTCTTCAGGGTCCACCTTAAAGCTTGGCTCCACGTGAGTGAAGACTTCACACGGCAGAGGCAAGCTGCGTCTACCGGTATCAGCCATGGAAGGTGGGAAGGTGCCAGTGATTCTGCTTCTATTAGCAGATATTAAAGGTATTGGCATTCTTAAGCCCTAAAAATATTGTTAAAAACAAAAAATGTGGGCACTCACCACCTCTACCGATATTGAACACTGGCACCACATAAAGTATTTACATATTTATTTGTAAAAAAAACATGCAAACCATGCTGCTACACACCTGATACATTTCAGACATATAGTCCTTTTTTAGAGGCTAATGTACTGTAGTACTACTACAAAACACAGGTATAAATACTTAGAATGTGTGATGATGGAAACAACATTAGAACCACAGTTTAAAATCATTGGTTAAACCATGGAACCATTAATTCATTTCAATTAGTTGAAAATACACCGATCAAAAGACACTATTGTCAGTTTTACAATAGACAATAAAACATTATATACATACTATATCAGTACGAGACAAAAACACATACAAGTACATAAACTGTGCACAGTTCATAAACACAATACATTAGCATTTTTTTCAAAAATGGTTTAATATCAAAACCAGTATTGAGGCCAGGGGATGTAGTTACCCTGAGATTTATGATCCAGAATGCCTCTCTTTGCATTACTAGATTATTAAAATCTCCTCTTCGGGGGTTGGGGTTCACTTTATCAATTGCCATAAATTTAAAAATTAATTGACACAGGTACTAACTGCAGTAGCTACATGGGTCCTGCTATGTATACATTCATCTTGCACTTCTCGTCATTCGATAAGTTGCTCTCCCAGCTAACTTTTAAAATTTCTTATAATTTCCCCCCATATAGAAGGAGCCACAGGTGTAAGTGGCTAAGTAAATAATCCCTGCTGTATTGCAGGTTAACTGTCCGATCTGATACATTTTTTGTGTATTCTTGCTGCTAAATTATTTTCCTGTTAGCACACTCTTGCAGTAAATGCAACATTTACATTGATAGCAGCCTGCTGATCTCTGTGTTAACCAGGTTGGTTTTGGAAGTTTATAACAGTGGCTATGTACTACCAGATCTCCTATTGTAGTGGCTGTCCTATATGCCATACTGGGTGGATTACTGGAGAACTCAAAAAAGTCAAGGGTCCTTTGATAGTACAGCCCAATGTTTGTTCACTATCTTTTCTACTAAAGTGGTCTGGGCTGAATATGTGGTAATACAATTAAAACAAGAATGTGTTTCAACCTACTCAGTTGGAGGGCATAAAATATGCACTCTCTCCTGTGTTTTGGCTTGTTTCCTGGCTGTAACTTCTATATTGTACCCTCTTTCCCTAAGTCTGAACACTAAATCACTGACTCTCTGATTGAAAGCTTGCTCCGTTCTGCAATTTCTACACACTTGGAGGAATTATCCCTTAGGAATGTTTCTGATGACGTGCCTGTGGTGGCAGCTATTCACTTGGATTAAAGTTTTTCTCGCAATTTTCTTCCAAAATAGAGAGAAATTGGAGCTAACATTACTATGTTCCTGTCTGTGTAGGCTAATATCTAAAATGATTATGGCTTCCTGATCAGCTGTGTAGGTGAATCTCAAATGTTTATTTGTATTATATAAATATTTAACAAAGTTCTCTGAATCTAACAGGCTTCCCTCCCACACCATTATGACATCATCAGTGTAACTTTTCCATAGCTTAAAAGTGTGAAAAAAGGATTAGTATCAGATTTTAAAACATTTTTCTCTTCCCATTCCCCGACAAAAAGATTTGCAACTGAGGGGGCACAAGTGTCCCCCATTGTAGTCCCTTTAATCTGATGGTACAGATCCCTATCAAATGCAAAAACAAGAGACCTTGTGTGTTGGGGACTACAAATAGTTGACTGTTACTACAGTAACAGCACAAGGGAATACTGGAGGCTGTAGTTCATATCATATTGTGGGGCTACTGAACAAAATTGGAACCAGAGTTTTTAAGTAATTTTTGTAAATTTTTAAGTGCTCTTTTTTCTGTCAACTTTCCAGCACAGGTTAGCTGACCAGTATTATACCTGTATTTAATTTCATAAAGTTTCACTGGGTGAGTTCACAGAGCTCTCCCAGATTGCCTTGTTTCATGGTCTGCCATACAGCTCGGCTCCATGTGCATGAAGCTTTGAGCAGCAGAGTCAAGTTGCATCTACCAGCGTCAGCCATAGAAGGTGTGAAAATACCAGTGATTCTGCTTCTATTAACAGGTATTAAAGGTATTGGCCTTTTTTAGCCCTAAAAATATTGTTAAAACCAAAAATTGTGGGCACTCACCACCTTTACCAATAATGAACACTGGCTCTGTGTAAAGTATTTACATATTTGTTTGTAAAAAAAAAAACAGGCAAACCATGCTGCTACATGCCTAACATGTTTCAGACATATAGTCCTTTACCAGAGGCTAATGTAGTACTACAAAAGACAGATACAAATACTTAGTATGTGTGATGCTGAAAATTACATCAGAACCATAGTTTAAAATCATTGTTTAAATCACGGAACCATTAATTAATTTCAGTTATTTAAAGGTACATTGATTAAAAGACACTATTATCAGTTTCACAATAGACAACAAAACATTACATACATACTATATCAATATGAGACAAAAACACATACAAGTATATAAATTGTGCACAGTTCATAAACATAATACATTAGCATTTTTTCAAAAAGGGGTTAATATCAAAAACAGTATTGCGGCCAATGGATCTAGTTGACCTGAAATGTATAATCTAGAATGCCTCTCTTTGCATTACTAGATCATTAAAATCTCTTTCTTGAGGGTTGGGGTTCAATTATCAATTGTCAAAAAAAAATTTAAATTCATGGGCCCCGGTACTAGTTGCAGTAGCGATATGTGTCGCTGTAACATACATTTCATCTTTTCTCTCAATCACTCATAGGAGCTCTCCCAGCCTAGTTTTAACATTTCTCATAGTTTTCCCCCATATAGAAGGAGCTGCAGATATAAGTGGCTAAGTAAATAATCCCTGCTGTATCACAGATTATTAACTGTCTGACCTGATACATTTTTTTGTGTATTCTTGTTGCTAAATTTTTTTCCTGTTAGCACACTCTTGCAGTAAATGCAACATTTACATTGGTAGCAGTCTGCTGATCTCTGTGTTAACCAGGTTGTTTTTTGGAAGTTTATAACAGTATCTATGTACTACCAGATCTCCTATTGTAGTGGCTGTCCTATATGCCATACTGGGTGGATTACTTGAGAACTCAAAAAGTCAAGGGTCCTTTGATAGTACAGCCCTTTGTTTGTTCACTATCTTTTCTACTAAAGTTGTCTGTGCTGAATATGTGGTATTACAATTAAAACAAGAATTTGTTTCAACCTGCTGAGTTGGAGAGCATAAAAGATGCATTCTATCCTGTGTTTTGGCTTGTTCCCTGGCTGTATCAATAACTTCTATATTGTACCCTCTTTCCCTAAGTCTGAACATTAAATCACTGGCTCTCTGATTGAAAGCTTGCTCCGTTCTGCAATTTCTACACACTTGGAGGAATTGTTCCTTAGGAATGTTTCTGATGACATGCCTGCGGTAGCAGCTATTCACTTGGAGTAAAGTTTTTCTGGCAATTTTCTTCCAAAATAGAGAGAAATTGGAGCTAACATTACCATGTTCCTGTCTGTGTAGGCTAATATCTAAAAATGTTACAGCTTCTTGATCAGCTGTTTAGGGGAATCTCAAATGCTCATTTGTATTACAGTGGTGTGAAAAAGTATTTGCCCCCTTCCTGATTTTCTCTATTATTGCATATTTGTCACACTGGATGTTTTCAGGTCTTTAGACAGAATGTAATATTAGATAAAGGGAACCTGAGTGAACAAATAACACTTGTTTTTTTTTTTATTTCACTTATTTAATGAAAAAAGTTAACCAACACTAATTGGCACTGTGTGAAAAGTAATTGCCCCACACTTAATAACTGGTTACGCCACATTTAGCTGCAATGACTGCAACCAAACACTTCCTATAATTCAATATCAGTCTTTCACATCACTGTGGAGGAATTTTAACCCTCTTCCTCCTTAAGAACTGCTTTAATTCAGTAACATTTGTGGTGGGTTTCGAGCATGAACTGCTTCGTTTCAGATCCTACCAGCATCTCAATCGGGTTTAAGTCTGGACTTTGACTAGGCCACTCTAAAACTTTAATTTTACTTCTTTTAGCCATTCTGATGTGGACTTGCTTTTGTGTTTTGGATCATTGTCTTGCTGCATGACCCAACTACGCTTCAGCTTCAGCTGACGGAAGGATGACTGACATTCCTTAAGAATTTTCTGTACAGAGCAGAATTCATGGTTCCTTTAATTATGGCAAGTCATCCAGGTCCTTAGGCAGCAAAGCGTCCCCACCATCACACTACCACCACCATGTTTGACTGTTGGTATGGTGTTCTTACTGTGGAATGCTGTGTTTGCTTTACGCGAGACATTATGGGATCCATGTTGTCCAAAAGTTCCACTTTGGACTCATCTGTCCATAGAACATTTTCCCAAAAGGCTTGTGGATCATCCAGGTGCTTCTTGGCAAATGAGAGATGAGCATTTATGTTCTTCTTGGTTAGCAGTGGTTTCAGCTTGCTACTCTCACATGAAGCCCATTTTGCCCAGTCTCTTTCTGATTGTGGAGTCATGAACACTGACCTTAGCTGAGCAAGAGAAGCCTGCAGTTCTTTGGATGTTGTTTTGGGATCCTTTGAGACTTCTTGGATGATTTTAACTGCGCCCTTGGAGTAATTTTGGCAGGCCTTACTCCTGGAAGGGTCACCATTGTTCCAAGTGTTCTATTTGAGATTATGGCTCTCACTGTGGTTCGATGGAGTCCAGAGCCTTAGAAATAGCTTTGTAACCCTTTCCAGACTGATAGAGGGCAACAAAATGTTTTTCTGATATTTTCAGGAACTTCCTTTGATCATGGCATAATGTGCTTGTTGAATCTTTGTGCTGGCAATGTGACTCTGATTGTAAGGGCCAAAATAAGTGAGGTTTATATTGAGCAGGGCTGGATGTAATCAAGCCTGGCTGTGTTCAATCAGCTGACTCTAATTATCCCTTTAATTAGGCTGATTTAACTAGGGGGCAATTACTTTTTCACACAGTGCCAGTTGGTGTTGGTTAACTTTTTTCATTAAATAAATGAAATAAGTAAAAAAAAAAAAGTGTTATTTGTCCACTCAGGTTCCCTTGATCTAATATAATATTTTGTCTAAAGACCTGAAAACATCCAGTGTGACAAATATGCAATAATAGAGAAAATCAGGAAGGGGGCACATACTTTTTCACGCCACTGTATATAAATATTTAACAAAGTTCTCTGAATCTAGTAGGCTTCCCTCCCACACCATTATGACATCATCAATATATATTTTCCATAGTTTAAAAGTGTGAACAAAAGGATTAGTATCAGATTTTAAAGCATTTTTCTCTTCCCTTTCCACTACATAAAGATTTGCAACTGAGGGGGCACAAGTGTCCCCATTGCAGTCTCTTTAATCTGGTGGTACAGATCCCTATCAATGCAAAAACAAGAGATCTTGTGTGTTGGGGACTACACATAGTGGACTGTTACTACAGTAACAGCACACGGGAATGCTGGAGGCTGTAGTTCATATCATCTTGTGGGGCTACTGAGCAAAATTGAAACCAGAGTTTTTAGGTAATTTTAGTACATTTTTAAGTGCTCTTTTTTCTGTCAACTTCCCAGCACAGGTTAGCTGACCAGTATTACACTTGTGTTTAATTTCATAAAGTTTCACTGGGTGAGTTCACGGAGCTCTCCCAGATTGCCTTGCTTTAAGGTCTGCCTTACAGCTCGGCTCCATGTGCATGTAAGCTTTGAGCAGCAGAGTCAAGTTGCATCTACCAGCGTCAGCCATAGAAGGTGTGAAAATACCAGTGATTCTGCTTCTATTAACAGGTATTAAAGGTATTGGCCTTCTTTAACCCTAAAAATATTGTTAAAACCAAAAATTGTGGGCACTCACCACCTCTACCAATAATGAACACTGACTCTACGTAAAGTAATTACATATTTGTTTTAAAAAAAAAAAACAGACAAACCATGCTGCTACATGCCTGACATGTTTCAGACATATAGTCCTTTTTCAGAGGCTAATGTAGTACTACAAAAGACAGGTACAAATACTTAGTATGTGTGATGCTGAAAATGACATCAGAACCATAGTTTAAAATAATTGCTTAAATCATGGAACCATTAATTCATTTCAGTTATTTAAAAGTACACTGATCAAAGGACACTATAATCAGTTTCACAATAGACAACAAAACATTACATACATACTATATCAGTATGAGACAAAAACACATACAAGTATATACATTGTGCACAGTTCATAAACATAACACATTAGCTTTTTTCAAAAAGGGTTTAATATCAAAAACAGTATTAAGGCCAGGGGATCTAATTGCCCTGAAATTTATAATCCAGAATGCCTCTCTTAGCATTACTAGATCATTAAAATCTCCTTCTTGGGTGTTGGGGTTCACTTTATCAATTGCCATAAATTTAAATTCATGGGCCCTGGTACTAGTTGCAGTAGCGATATGGGTTGCTATAGCATACATTTCATATTTTCTCTCAATCACTCATAGGTGCTCTCCCAGCCTAGTTTTAACATTTCTTATAGTTTTCCCCATATAGAAGGAGCTGCAGATGCAAGTGGCTAAGTAAACAATCCCTGCTATATTGCAGGTTATTAACTGTCTGTCCTGATACTTTTTTTGCATATTCTTGCTGCTAAATTCTTTTGCTGATAGCACACTCTTGCAGTAAATGTATCATTTAAATTGGTAGCAGTCTGCTGATCCCTGTGTTAACCAGGTTGTTTTTGGAGGTTTACAACAGTGGCTATGTACTACCAGATCACCAGTTGTAGTGGTTCTCCTATATGCCATCCTGGGTGGATTACTTGAGAGCTCATAAAGTCCAGAGTCAGTTGATAGCAAGCCCGGTGCACCCCTTTTTGTCAACATCCCGATAGTGAAACAGAAAAACAGACCATTATGGTGACTTTCGCGGTAATGGTCCTTTTTCTGTGTTTCACCTTCCGCCAGTGTTCCACCCCCTCCCCAGACCAACTCCAAACTGGAGTTGGAATCCTAAAGACCAGGGGGTGTGGGGGCTGAGCCCCATGCATGGGGTTGTGCAGGAAGCAGTCCCCTACAGAAAACACCCTTACAACAGGTGGCAGAATACCTGCATCGGTATTGTGCCATCGCTGTGGGGGAGGTTGGCATTGTCACTGTTGACCAGACTTGGTGCTTCCATACAGCCAATGTTTGTTCACTATCTTTTCTACTAAAGTGGCCTGTGCTGAATATGTGGTAATAAAATTAAAACAAAAACTTATTTCATCCTGCTGAGTTGGGGGGCATAACAGATGCATTCTGTCTTGCATTTTGGCTTGTTCCCTGGCTGTATAAATAACTCCCATATCTTACCCTCTTTTCCTAAGTCTGAATGCTAAATAATTGGCTCTCTTAATGAAAGCTTCCTCTGTGCTGCAATTTCTATGCACTCTGAAGAATTGTCCCTTTGGAATATTTCTGATTACATGCCTGGGGTGGCAGCTATTTTCTTGGAGTAAAATGTTCCTGCAGTTTTCTTCCTAAATAGATTGGAGGTAACATTACCTTGTTCCTGTCAGTGTAGGCTAATATCTAAAAAGTACCTCAGGGATCAGTCCTGGGGCCAGTCCTCTTCAATATCTTCATTAGTGACATTGCAGATGGACTAGAGGGTAAGGCTTGTCTGTTTGCAGATGACACCAAGATCTGCAACAGAGTAGATGATCCAGATGGGGTGGGCAGAATGAGAAGAGATCTGGATAAACTAGCAAAATGGTCAGAAGAGTGGCAACTGGGATTTAATGCAAAGAAGTACAAGAACATGCACATAGGGAAGAGAAACCCTGAAGCCACCTATAGGCTGGGAGGGGAGTTGCTGGCAGTCACAAAGGAAGAAAGAGACTTGGGCATCATCATCATCACCGATGACCTGAAATCATCCAAGCAGACCTCTAAAGCAGTAGGTAAGGCTAGGGGGATGTTAGGGTGTATTAGTAAAGGTATCACAAGTCATAAGAGGGAGGTAATAATCCCTCTTTACAAGACACTGGTTAGGCCCCATCTGGAGTACTGCTTGCAGTACAGGAACCAACACCTTCACAAGGACATTAACCAAATTCAGGCAGTCCAGAGAAGGGCAACCAAAATGGTGCAGGGATTGCATCAGAAGACATATGAGGACAGATTAACGGAGCTCAATATGTATACCCTTGAGCAAAGGTAGGAGAGAGGTGATATGATCAAAACATTCAAACACCTTAAGGGCATTAACAAGGTGAAAGAGTCTAACATGTTTAAATATAAGAAAAATAGCAGGACAAGAGGACACAGCATGAGATTAGAGGGAGGCCGATTAAGGGAGAATGTGAGGAAATTCTTTTTCACAGAAAGAGTGGTGGATGCATGGAAAGGCCTACCTCAGGAAGTGGTGGCTATGAATACAGTGCAGGGCTTCAAACAGGCATGGGCTAGGCATAAGGGAGCAATACAGATGAGTATGAATAAATAGGCCACTGACAGAGCAAAGGCTGATGGCACATTTATAGGGTAGAAAAAGAAATGGGCAGACTGGATGGGCCTTGCGGTCCTTATCTGCCGTCAACCTCTATGTTTCCATGTAGGTTTACGGTTTCCCAATCAGCAGTGTAGGTGAATCTGAAATGATCATTTGTATTATGTAAATATTTAACAAAGTTCACTGGATCTAATAGGCCCCCCGCACACACCATGATGACATCACCAATATATCTTTTCCATAGCTTGATAGTGTATTATTATGAGATTTTAAAACATTTTTCTCTTCCCATTCCACGATATAAAGATTTGCAACTAAGGGGGCACAAAGGGCTCCCATTGCAGTCCCTTTAATCTTTTGGTACAGATCCCTATCCAATTCAAAAATAAGAGATCGTGTGTGTTAGGGATTATACATAGTGGACTGTTACTACAGTAACAGCACAAGGGAGTGTTGGAGGCTGTAGTTCACACCATCTTGTGGGACTACTGGGCACAATCGGACCCAGAATGTTTAGGTAATTTTAGTAAATTTTTAAGTGGTCTTATGTCTGGCAGCTTCCTAGCACAGGTTAGCTGACCAGTGTAACATATGTATTTAATTTCACAAAGTTTTACTGGGAAAGTTCACAGAGCTCTCCCAGAGTGCCCTGCATCCAGGTCAGCCCTTAAAGATTGACTCTACATGGGTGAAGGCTTCGCACAACATAGGCAAGCTGCATCTATTGACATCAGCCAAGGAAGGTGTGAAGATGCCAGTGATTCTGGTTCTGTTAACAGGTATTAAAGGTATTGGCATTCTTTAGCCCTAAAAATATTTTACATCATAATTAGCCATGGAGCTAACATGTGACAATCTTCAGTGCCTATGTCAGGAGGGGGTCAATAATTCAGTGTAGTAAATGTAAGATCTACTGTGAAAATCCAAGTTGGTTGATTGGTGCTATGCATGTCTGTAACAAATGTAAGGCCTTCAATGATCTTATAAATGAACTGATAAGGACATGCAATAAATTAAATGAGGCCTTAGAGATAAACAACATGGAGAATTTTGTTAAAAATCTGCAGAAAGAAAAAGCAGACTTAACTCACAATGTAGAAAGCAAAAGCAAAAACAAAAAAAGAGTTAGAGAGGAATCTAGTGTGTGGACAGTCCAGATAGTCCTTCAGGTTCAAGGCATAAATAGGGAAGGGAAGAAGTAAGCACTGACAATGAAAATGAGTGGTGCACAGTGAGACACCAGAAAGGAACAGTCAAAAGGAGAAAAGCAGGCCTAGTGACCAATAATACCATTCAAGTCAAACAGATCTCAAAGTTTGATCCCATATGATGAAGCATTACAAAACAATAACAGGGAGGTATGCAGAAAAAGACACTGATCGTGATGGGATACTCCATAATAAAGTTTTGTGACACATTTATCTGTGAACCTAACAAGGAAAATAGAACTGTTACTTTGTTGAGCCTGGGTTATGCCCCCTATCGTTCCACATACTCCCCACACTGTATTCCTGGTCTGTTACACTGTGATACTGCTATTTTGCACTAATACATAGATTTAGGCATCCATCATATAAGCATGAGTGCCAGAAATGTGCTTTGCTGCTAATATTTGCTAATGTTTGCATCCTTCATAAGATGTGATTATGCATGATTATTTATAGCTCACTATAATGCATCATGTTTGTCTTTTACATATATTCCATATATAATCTACCTAATTACTGATATGATGACTCTGAGGGATCATCAGTGATTATTGTGTACTTATATTCTCATATAATTATATGTAGTGTATGTTTTACACTCAGGCAGATATGCCACGTGTAACTGAGAGAGTCAACACTTTCTCTTTGTCTAAGCAAGCTGACACAGAGAGAAAATCTTTGTTATGTCTTATACATAGGCAAGAAATGCCACGTGTAGTTTGAACTCATCAACATTTCTTTTGTCCAAGCTATAGTGCTAACCAAAGCATCTTATTTGTCTATATGATACTCATTAGTAATTCTGTCTCCTAAGCCATTATCCAATACATATTGTTTCTCATATCTGTAACTATGAGGTAATCTCTGTTGCTAGGCTGTTATCTGTAGTATTTAGCTGTCTGCAACCTACTGTAGCTCCAGGACAGCGGGCAGACAGAGAGAACAAGATCTTGGAGAACCTGAGATCATACAATCCTGGAGATTATGTACATTCGTCAAGAGAGTGGTGAGAAACCCATCTCCCTTGTGATTTTCTTTGTCACATGCTTGGCGTAAGTAGTATAATAAACGTTTATTAGTACTCTTGCTTGTTTAAGAATGTTTTTTGGCAGTCTCCGAAGACATAAGAATCTGTGTTATTAGCATTATTATTATTTACCCTACACACTAAGAGTGTTTAGGCAACAACTTGACTTCTGGAAGCAAGGATAATGGATGTAAAACAACGAATGGCAGCAATATTCAAATATAAGGGAAGGAGACCTCTTGTAGCTATTCATGTAGGCACCAACTATGTTGGGCATGATCATAAAAAAAGACAACTGGGCAGAAATGACAGAAATTGAAACAAATTGCATGAAAAGGGAGGAACAGTTATAATCTCTGGTATACTTTCTATTCTTGGAGCTAAAACTGAAAAAAACAAGCATTTGTCAATGCCTAATGTTTGCTTGGTGGTATTAGCACTGGAAATGCGGGAGTTAGACAGATGCAGAGTAGGAATGGCAGTGAAGTATTGAACTTCACGTCAACCCCACCACCAACCTGCAGAGATGGACAGGCATTGGGGTATGCATTTGGGCTGTCACCCATAACATTCATGCCATTTCACCTCACCCTATCCTGCAGACACCGACAAGTGTTGAGATGTGCCCTGGGTTGTTCGGCTTTACAGTCACCCCACTCCATAAGGACATACACTGAAATGGGTGCAGTATAGGATAATGGGGTGAACTCTGGGGCTGAAGAGTCCAAGGTACACCTCGACGCCTGTTACTGGCTGCAGGATGGGGGTTGGGGGTGGAAGGTCATGAGCATTACAGTTGGCAATACAAAGGCACAACCCTGATGCCTGTCAGTCTGTACAGGGTGGGACGTTATGGTTAGAAACCCTAACACCCTGGGTGTTAGTTGGTATTTGCACTACAAATTTTCAACATGGCCTTTTTGTGACCCCCACCTCATGAAAGCATTTGGGACCTCTTCTCATGAACAGTGGCACTGTGAGTTTGTCAATGTGTCCCGAACTTTGAGTTCTCACAGCGACCGTACCATTGTGCACCAGATGTATGAAAACACAAATTAGGCAGGATGTGGAGAATGACAGCTGCACCATTCACAGGGAGTTGTGAAGACATGACAATGTTGAAAATCGGTAGTGAAAATATTAAAAAATGCTAGAACTTCCGAGTGTACGTGGAAACAGCACAACGCATGCATGTAACACAGTCATTTAGTGGAATTATTTCACCAAATTTTCAACATAGGCATTTTGTGATCTCTGCTCATGAACACTGTCAGTAAGATTTTCTTAATCTGTCCTGAACATTGATTTCCCACAGCAACTGCGCTATTCTGCACCAGATGTGTAAATGCATATTTTGGGCAGGATGTAAAAAATGATAGCTGTACTGTTCATAAGGAGGTCTGAAAAAATGGCAATGTTGGAAATCTGGAGTGAAAGAACTACAAATTTGTGAAGTTACAAGGGGGTGTGGGAAACTGCACAACACATGCTTGTAACACAGTTACACAGTTTATGGACTTCTGTCACCAGATTTTCAACATAGGCATTTTAGGACCTCTGCTCATGAAGAGAGTCACTGTGATTTTAAATATGAACATACATATGAACATGTGAATCTGCCAGCAGAACAGACCAATCGGTCTATTTAAATCTGCCCGTGTGTGCAGCTAGCATTATAGATTGCAGCTGCCCCAACCTCCTCCCCCTCAGTTCCTCCCCCATTTGTCCCAGCCCCTGCCCTCCTGACTCTTCCTCTTGTGTTATCCCAGTCCTTCTTAAAGCTATTGACTGTCCTACATGTTACCACTGCCTCTAGCAGTGCATTCCAACTAGGCACCACCCTCTCAGTGAAGTAGTGCCTCCTCATTTCCCTCTTGAAACATCCTCCTTCCAACCCTAGTCTGTGCCCCTTGTCTCTCTTCCACTGCTCAGTTTAAATACCTCCTTGGTGCTAGGTTTATTTACCCCCCAGGTATTTAAATGCTTGAATCATATCCCCCATCCCTCCTCTCCTCCAGTGTGTACATGTTTAGCTTGTTCAGCCTAACTTCATATTCCTTTCCTTCCATTCCCTTTAACATTTTTGTTGCCCTCCTTTTCACCCCCTCCAGTAACTTTATATCTCTCCTCAGGTATGGCCTCCAGTATTGCACACAGTACTCCAGGTGCAGTCTGACCAATGATCTGTAGAGAGATAGGATCACATCTCTTTGTCTGGATGAGAACCCCCTTGTGATGCACCCCAGCATTCTGTTTGCCGTTGCTGCTGCTCTCCTACATTGGGCTGAGTTGTTCATGCTCCCAGATACCAGCACCCCTAGGTCCTTCTCCACCTCTGTGATCCCCAACCTCACCACCCCAACCAATAGTCGCTCTTCTGGTTCTTAGGCCTAAAGTGCATCACCTTACACTTGTTTGCATTGAATCCTAGCTGCCACTCCACTGACCATATCTCTAGTTTGATTAGGTCCCCCTGCAGTTTTTCCCATCCATCCTCTTTGTCCACCACTTCCCCCAGTTTGGTATCATCTGCAAACAGACTAACCCTGCTCCCCACTCCATATGCTATATCAGAGATAAAGAGCCCAATTAGCACTGGGCCCAGCACTGACCCCTACAGCACCCCACTTGTCACTGCTGTAGGTGCCAAGAGCTCCCCCACCACCACTACCCTCTGCACCCTCCCCTGTAACCAGGTCTCTATCCATTTAATCAGCTTTTTTCCCACCCCCACTGCCTTCACCTTCCCCTTCCCCCCAGTCTCCCATGAGGCAGTGTTATAAAGGCCTTACTGAAGTCCAAGTACAGGACATGTACCACATGGCCCCATCCACCTCCCTTATCACCCAGTCATAATACTCTTTTAGGCTGGTTTGACAAGACCTCCCTGAGGTGAACTTGTGTTGCTGTCCATCTTGGAGGCCATTAATCTCTAGGAATGCCACAAGCCTCTGCTTCAGTATTGCCTCCATAAGCTTACCCACTATGGATGTGAGACTGACCATTCAATAATTTCCTGGCTCCTCCCTAGGCCCACTGTTGTGTATGGGCACCACATGGGCCACCCTCTAGTCCTGGGGCGCACACCTCTTTTCCAGGGAGGTGTTGAACAGATCTGCCAGTGGCTCAGCCAACAGCTCTGCCATCTCCCTCACCACCCTGAGGTGGGTGACATCGGGACCTGGTGCCTTGTCCACCCTTACTGCCCTAAGCCCCTCTAGCACCCTAGTCCCTGTGATCACTTTGTCCATCACCTCCTCTCCCCTTTCCCAACCCCCACAGCCCATGCTGGTAGTGGACCATTCCTCTCCTTAGTGAAAACAGAGCAGAAGTACTCATTTAGAATTTCCGCTTGCTTCTCCCCTTTTCCACCCAATCCCCTTCCCACTTTATCCTCACAATATATTCCTTTTTCTTCCTCTTTTCCCCTGACATACCTTAAAAAGTCCTTTTCCCCTCCCTATATGCCTGTTCTAACCTTAATTCCCTGGAGGCCTTAGCTTTTTTCACCCTCCTGGCCACCTCCCTTGACCAACTCCCATAAGCCTCCTTATCCTCTCTCTTCCCTGTTCTCCTTTACTTCCAGTATGCAGCCCTCTATGCCCTCACCCCTTGCAGCACTTCCTTGTTCAGCCAGCATGGTTTCTTGGCTCTACTCTTCTTACTCCTGGTCCTGGTGCAGGCTACTGTAGCCTCTGTTAGCCCAGTCTTTATGACTCCCCACTTTTGTTCTGCATTCATCCCTGGCCTTATATCCTGCAGTCTCCCTTGCAGTATTGCTCCCATCCTCCCAAAGACCACCCTACTAAAGTCTACCACCTTAGTGCTTGTGCCTCCTGTCTCCCTGCCCAGTGCAACAACGAGTCACACTGTTTGGTGGTCACTACCCACTAATGGGTCTTCCACCCTTACCTCCCTCACCGCCTCCCCATTTGCCAGTACTAGGTCCAGAGTGCTACTAAGCCTTGTAGGCCCACTTACCAATTGCATCAGAAGGCCATCCTGGAATGCATCAATGAGCTCCTGCTTCCTGGTACTGCTAGTGACCAGGGTGTTCCAGTCAACCCCTAGTAGGTTAAAATTCCCTACTATCACCACACTCCCCCTTCTATAGACCTTCCTTATCTTCTCTGCCAATTCCCCATCCAGTTCCCCGGATTGGGCTGGTGGTCTGTACACCACTCCCAGCCTCAGCTTTCTGCCCTTGGAGTCCAGGAGTTACACCCAAAGTGCCTCTGTCCTCTCCTCTTCCCCCTCATTTGTTATGCATTTGATCCCCTCCCTCACATAGAGTGCAACCCCCCCTTCAAACCCCCTAGTTCCAGCTGTATATCATGTATCCCGGGATTGCTGAGTCACAATCATGGTACTCTGTGGCCCAAGTCTCTGTCACTGCAACAGCGTACACCTTCCCCTCTGAAAGGAGCTCCTGATGCTCTGCAATTTTGTTCCCCAGGCTTCTTGCCTCGAGAGAGACCACCTTCCACCTGTACCCCTCCTTCTCCTCACTCTTCTCCTTTGCCTGTGTCCCTCCTCCCGGTAGTCCGCACCCTTTCTCCTCATTATTCTCATTGGATGGTGATGCCTTCTGTATTACACTCAGACCACTCTGCCCGCCCCCTCCCAGGGTTACTACACCTCTGCCTTTACCTATATCTAGGGGGGTAAGCTCATTAGGCTTCCCTATCTGGACCTTTCTACCAACCTCAGTCTTTTGGCCATCCCCCCACTAGTTTAAATCTACCTTAGTAGAGCTATATCCCTCTAATCCCACCTTTAATACTTCATCCCTTCCCTGCTGAAGTGTAGCTGGTCTGCCGTGTACAAGTCACTATTCCTTCAGATCCTACCCCAGCTAGTCACTAACCCATAATTTCTGGTGTGGCACCAATCCTTCAGCCACTCATTGAAGTCCTCAATCCTCCCCTTCCTCCCCATGCTTGCACATGGTACTGGGAGTACCTCCAAGAATGCCACTGACTCCCCCACACTCTCACACTGCCTGTCCAACACCTAGATCCTCCCCTCACTACTTCCACAGTCTCCCTTACCAAGTCGTTTGTACCCACATGCAACAACAAATGAGGTTTCTTCCTCCCCCTCACTGCACATTTGAGCAGTGCCTGCCCCTCCTGCAGTCAACCCAGAGATATATTCAACTCAAATACGGCTGTGCTGCCCCTCTTCTGCCCCATCTCGCCCCCTTTCAGTATAGAATCCCAGGACAAGTACCCCCCCGTCCCTTACCCCTTTTCCTTCTAGTGCCCCTTCCACCACCCCGGTATTCATTCTTCCCTGCCCCTTACCCCTGCCAGCTGCACCCTCTGTGGCTTCTGTATCTGTACCCCCTACTTCTACCTCACCCCTTTTCCCTGTCTTATTCCTCCCATCCCTCTTGAACCCCTTCCCAGACTGACTACTTCCTACTAGGCTTCCCATGTTGATCTCCCCATCTTCCCTGCTAATTTCCAACCCCTCTCCTATCACCATTATTTCCAATTTAGAGCCCCTATTCCCTTCGACTCTGATAGTGATGCCCCTCCCATCCTTCCCCTTCCCATAACCTTCTCTCCTCCACTCACCCCCTTCCTTACTAGCCCCCTCCTACCCTTTCGTTCTCGCTATCTCTTCCCCTACCTGTTGCCATCCTCTCTATGCTCTGCTTGTCTCCCCTTCAGTATGTTCCTGCTCCCCCCTCCATAGCAGAGGCTTGAATCTATTCCTAGTCGATATCCCTCCTACATCTCTTCCCTCTATTTGTTCTCCCCTCCTACTTGTTCCCCTCCATGCCAACCCTTGTTGCTCCCTACCTGCAGCCATCAGCTCTCTCCCTGGTACTCCTCATTGTTTCTTCCTCCTCATCAGGTGACCCCCTTCCTCACCTTGGGCACCCCCTCCCTTCTTCTGTCTTTTCTGCCAGTGTCTTTGATACTGGGGTCAGTTTCAGTCCCTTGTTGTTCTTTCCCTGTCCCCCCCTTGCCATCCCCTATTCCCCCCCAAGCCAGGATGCTTACCATACTCATCTGCCCTGCCACTTACACTCCTCCCTAACCTCCACAGTTCCTCCCTCAAACTAGCCAATTGTCTACAGAGCATACACCCCCCCATCCTCCAAGCCCAGTCCTGGATCATGGCAGACCCACACCTTTTATACCCCACTATCCTTCCAAAGATGCCCGCCCTATTGACATGCAGCACCTGACCCATTTTGGCCCCCATCTTATGTTACGGGTTCTTATGCCCAGTTTCTGCACCCTTCTACAACTGGTAGAGCCCTATTAACTCAAATTCCTCTCCCCCCCACACTAGTCCTCCTACTGCCCCCTTGCTGACCTGGTTAATTCAGTCTGAAATCTCATCCATTAGATACTGTATTACTATAGCAATCCTAAAGCCTCCTTGTCCATTTTTCACTCCTCAGCTACCATACTTTTTGTTCTCAGCCCTCATAGTTTCACTTAGCTCAGTGAGAAATCGTATTGCACTCCAAGTATTACTCAACTCACTTAGAGAAATAAACAGGGCAACTAAATCTGTATTATTACAGCAATCATAAACGTATCCAAGCATTGTTTTGTCTCCACCCCAGAGACCCCGTTGTAATATAGGACCACACAGGACTATGGGCAGGTTGGTGGGCAACTCTAAAGTCCCAACAGAGCTCCATTGAGCTCGCTCACTCCCCCCCTCACTCGTTTGTTCTGTTACTCCCGGTGCTGTAAGCTGCCCTTTTGTATTGGGCTCCTGCCTGCATTGGCACTTTTTCTGCCCACAAAGAAACCTGCAGTAGTCCTGTCAGAGCTCCCTTGAGCTCACTCACTCCTCCTCTCTCACTCACTTAATCTGTTTCTCCCAGTGCTGCAGGTTTCCCTTTTGTACTGGGCTCCTGCCTAGATTGGTGACTTTTTTTCTGCCCACAAAGAAATCTGCAGTAGCCCCAACAGAGCTCCGTTGAGCTTGATCACTCCCCCCTCTCACTGGCTTTTTCTGTTTCTCCCGGCGCTGCAGGCTGCCCTTTTGTACTGGGCTCCTGCCTGCATTAGCATCTTTTTCTGCCCACAAAGAAATGAGCATCAGTCCTGACAGAACTCCATTGAGCTTGCTCACTCCCCCTCTCTCATTCACTCATTCTGTTTCTCCTGGTTCTGCAGGCTGCCCTTTTGTACTTGGCTCCTGCCTGCTTTGGTGCCTTTTTCTGTCCACAAAAAAATCTGCAGCTGTCCTGACAGAGCTCTGTTGAGTTTGCTCACTCCCCCTCAATAACTTGTTTGTTGTTAATCTGTCCCAAACACTGATTTCCCACTGCAACTGCTCTATTCTGCGCCGGAAGTGCGAAAACACATTTCAGCTAGGATGTGAAAATTGACAGCTGTACTGTTCATAAGGAGGTGTGAAAAAATGCCAGTGTTGAAGATCTGGCATGAAAATATTGCACATTTGTGAAGTTACAAGGGTGCATGGAAACTGCACGATGCATGCTTGTGACACAGTCATTTTGTGGACTTTCACCACCAGATTTTCAACATAGGCATTTTGGGACCTCTGCTCATGAGCACTGTCCCAAAAACTGATTTCTCAGAGCAACTGTGCTATTCTGCGCTGGAAGTGCGGAAACACATTTCGTCCAGAATGTGTACAATGACAGCTGTGCTGTTCTGTTACTAAGATGGTGTGGAAAAATTTCAATGTTGAAAATTTTGAGTGAAAATATTGCAAATTCACGAAGTTAAGAGCGTACGTGGAAACTGCGCAATGCATGTTCGTAAAACAGTAATTTTTTGGAATTGTTTCACCAAATTTGCAACATAGGCTTTTTGAGAGCCCACCTCATGAACAGTGGCACTGTTGTTTCATTACTAAGTCCTGAAGGGTAATTCCATACAGTGACCGTGAAACCACCTTTCAGGACCGAATAACACCATGACAGTGACTAAATTCATGAGGCGGGGTCCCACTAACCCCATGTTGAAAATGTGGTGCCAAAATTCCCCAAAATGTCTAAGATATGCACCAAAGTTGAAAAAAACCTATTTATCCCATTATGCAGCTTACTGTCATTTCTTCAGTTCGCGGTCGGTTTTGAAGAGTGCGGATGTGTTCCCGGTCCACCGAAGAGTGTCGTGCTGGGTGTGAGGGGGGTGTGGGGAGACAGGGTGTGCAGAGGGTGGGCACAGGTTGGGGAGGGGGCAGGAGAGACCGTGAGGGATCTTTTTTTGCTTTACAGGTAAAAAAAAGACAGTGCAAGTCAGTTTTTGTCTTTTGCAGGTGTTGTTTGGTACACTGGGTAGGCTCCCAGTGTACTACCTTCATTTTTGATGAGGGGGACTGAAGCCGATGGGGATTGGGCCCCCCTGTCTGTACAGAAACAGGTGGAGGGTGCATGATGCCGAGGGGATTGGGCACCCACTCAGCACTCAGCAGAAATTGAGGGGGTGGGAACATTATGCTGATGGGGAGTGGGCTCCCCCATCAGCAAATTGAACTGGGAAGTGGGGGATTGAAGATGGCAGGAAATGGCCCCCCTGTCAGCAAAGAAAGGCTGTTGGGGTGGCACATGATGCCGAGGGGGATTGGAAACCCCCTCAGCACACAATAGAAACTTGGGGTGGGGACATTATGCTGACAGGGACTGGGGTCCCCGTCAGGAAATGAAGGGGGTCAGGGGCATGCCAACAGGGGGACTGGGCACCTCCCTCGGCTCTGAGGTGGCCACATAGAGCTGCCATGTTCCTGATACTCTTATACCAGGTGAGGTGCCACCCTGCAATGACGGATCACTCCCTCATTGCAGCAAAATTGCTGAAGCTGCAATGATGAGGCAGCCCCTCATTGCAGTGGCCAAACCATTTCAAGTTGGTGGCACCTCTGCAGAACCAGTGTCATCAGGACACTGGGTGTGCATTGAGTGCACACCACCAAGCCCACAAATGCAGTGCTGGCATAGGCCGCCACACTGCCACACCTCCACAACCCGCTTCTCTCCTAAGCTGCTGCATAGTGTTTCTTGTGCATGCACACAAGTAAACGTAAAAGCTATTTAGAGAACAAACTCTAGGCTCAGTAATTGGTGCTGAAAAGAAGGAATCCACTTTATAGGGCATTGGGAACTCACTGGAGGAGAGGAGAGGAGACAGCAAGGGGACATGACTGAAACTTTCAAGTACCTCAAGGGCATAAACAGGGCACAGGTGGGGGACCTTTTCCAATGTAGGAATAATACTAGAACAAGGGGACACAATATGAACTTGAAAGGGGGTAGATTAAGAGGTAATGTGAGGAAGTTTTTTTACACTGAAAGGGTAGTCGCTTGGAATATTGTGCCACAGGAGATAGTGGTGGCAAGCACAGTGGAGAGGTCTAAGCATGCATGGGACTGGCACAAGGGAAGCTTGAGAGGGGAGGGAGTGATGGAAAGTCATTGATCACATAGGGTCAGTGGCCACATACAATGTATAGGGCCTACGGGCAGACTGGATGGGCCTAGTGGTCCTTATCCGCTGACATTTTCTATGTTTCTATTTCTCTATTGCATAACAAACCTTTCTTATACAATTGGGATGGCCTGCATTTAAACAAAAATGGTGTCAAGATCCTTTGTAATCATAAAAAAAACACAAATCAAATGTTTAAACTAATAAGGACGGGGGATAATGGTATCTGTAAAAGCAGCTGAAGCTTCTGGCACTTTTTAGATTCAAAGGTAATACCAGAAGGTTCTGGGTTAAAACAAAATTTGCATAGTTTTTGTAGGAATGACAGCAGCCTAAATAACAAAACTGATGAGCTACAAGCATTCATAACCAAGCGACATTTGTATTATTTGTATCACAGAAACTTGGTGGAAGGATACTAACACATGGGTTAAAAACATTAAGGGCTATAATATGTTTCATTGGGACAGAATGGGTAAACAAGAAGGTAGAATAGTTCTGTATTTACATAACAATATTATGGCTATGGATATATCAGATAACATGAGAGCTCCAAACAGTTTTATAGAGTCTACATGGATCAAATTAGAGGGAAACTGTAACAGCACAGATGACAGAATAATAGGCTTAGTCTGTAAACTCCCTAATACCACCACAGACTCAAATTTCTGTATTCTTAAAAATAAGAAAAAAGCTTGTGAGTTGAGTGACATAATAGTTGTAGTAGACTTTGACTACAGTGATGTAAACAGGAGCACTCTATCTGAAGAAAATAAGCACAGTCAAGACTTTTTAACAGTATGTAGAGAATTTAATTTAAATACAGCATGTTAAACAACCAACAAGCAGTAATAATCTAGTAGATTTTGTGTTGGCCTCTGAAACAACCACTATATTTAATTGCCATACCACTCATCCCATTGGATCAAGTGATCATTCCAGCATATTGTTTAATATAACATGTACTAGGGTAAAGACACATAGGTGAATGGTGATCTATGCATATATCATTCCACCAATATCAATAGCATGAACTTGGTAATCAGAAAAATAAATTGGAAATAAATTCTAAAGGAAATAAAAAAACAGTTGGGCAATTCCTAATAACTCCATAAAATCCACATATGATACATGTATAAGGAAGATTAAAAAGTATTATAATAAAGGTCTGAAACCAAAATGGCTCAGTAAAAAGATAATCAAGCTAATCAAAAAGAAAAAAACAAAGCATATGCCAGATATCAAACAGCCAAATCAGCAATTCTACGGAATAAATTAAAAATAATTCAGAGAAATGAAAAAAAGAAATTAAAAGGGCTAAGACATTAAAAGAACTGGAACTGGCTAATTGCACTAATAAAAACAATGCCAAATTGTTCTATGGTATATCAACTCCTAAGCGAAATCTTGTCTGAAAATCACTAATATCAATGTTAATCAAATTAACATTACTCATCCATTAGAGATAGTCAAACATTTTAATAAATATTTGTGTTCAGTATTTATGAAAAATATACAGTTCTGTCCTGCAGTGGTGAGGCTGCAACAGGGAGATTAAAATTACTGAAGAATATATACGGGTTAAAATTGTAAATCTAAAAACCTTGGAACACCCGGTCCTGACAGTATTACTGCTAGGATGTTAAAAATCATGAAGAATGGTATCGCCTTTTCTTTCAAAATACTATAAGAAGAATCTTTATATAGTTGGGAGGTGTCTATGTATTGGAAATGTGTCACATAATTCCTACATTCAAAAAAGGTTACAGACAAGATGTCTCTAACTATAGACCTATCAGTTTAATGTCTATACTAGTCAAAATACTTGAGTCAATTATTTGTGATCAATTGTTAGAACAACTGAAAAGCAAAAATAAGGCGGATATGGAGCAGCATGGATTTACTTCAAGAAGGTCATGTGTAACTAATTTATTATGCTTCTACAAGAAAATTATTGATTTATTTTATTTCTTTATTGAAATGTTTCACCAGGAAGGCACACTGAACAACAAGTTGCTGGTCTCCCAGTGAGATCTGGGGAGAAGGGGTACAATGAGGATGGAGCAATAAAACACACATTCAAGTTACCTAAGTCAACATTTACATATATATGCACAAGACATGTGAATATACAGTGTGCCATACAATAAGGTGCATAGATAGGGCAGGCAAATTGCAAAAGACAAGTGATATAAACAGGTGATACATACAATTAAGTTACATAAGTCAACATTTACATACATTTGTATAAGACAGATGAATATACACTGAACCGTCCAATAAGGTGTATTGGTAGAGTAGGTATGTTGCATAAGACAGGCGATTATACAGTGTACCATACAACAAGGTTAATGTGAAAGAACAAGCATAAGTGCTAGGGGAGGTAGGGGAAGGGGACAGAACAGACACAGACAGGCATGGAAAGTAGGCAAAGAAGGAGTTAACTATTATGAAATAAGGAGGGAAGACAGAGTGGGGCGATGCATCAAGTTGGAAATCATACAGAGAAGCATTAAAAGGTAATAGTTCAAGAGGGATAGGGGATCTAAGAGCATGTAGGGAGGACACAGAGTTAATTTGGGAGCAGAGAAGTGGTATTGAAGCACAGGTCCACAGTGGAAAGGGTGAATTGAGGAGGAAGGGAGGAGCCTAGTCCCAGAGGGACCCCTTCAGGATGCTGAGAACCCTGCAAGGGGACTGAGAGGGCTAGAGAGAAAGGTGGGGGTGGCAGAGAGACTTTAGAAAGGGCAGGGAAAGAGGGTACGAAATGAAGGTTAGCATTTAGGAGACACATAGGACCAACCCAAAGGAACCCTTCAGGATGTTGAGAACCCTGAAAGTTGTGGGGAAAGCCAGTAGAGGTGAGTGAAGGTGGGCGAGAAAGGGAAGTCTGTCCCAGACAGGACCCCTTCAGGATGCAGAGAACCCTGCAAGGGGACAGGGAAGGCTAGAGAAAATGGGGAGAGATGATTGTAGGAATATGGAGAGGGTAGAGAAAGTGTGAGCTTAAACTAGGAGAGGCTGGGGCCATGCCCATGAGACAACTTAGGATGCTGGGAGTCACATTATGAGTACAAGGAGGGCCAGCCAGGGAGGGATAAGGGGGGAGAGAGAAGGAGTGTTGAGGGGTAAGAAGGAGGGGGCGTGGAGTTCCAACAGGGAGGGTCAAAGTATAAGGTCAGAACGGGGGGGGGAGTATTTAGTGGAGTTTTAGGGATGGATTTATGGAAGGTTGTAGCAGGAACCGCTATGGGCAGTGTAGTTATGGAGGGCAGTGCTGATGGAGTAGAAGGAGGACAAATGGTGAATTTGAGAGGGGAGGGAGTTTCATAGTTTTGGTAAGCGATAGGAGTAACCAGACTGACCGATGAGGGTGAATCTCCGGGGGACAGTCAGTCAGTGAATGGTAATTGGTAGATCTAAGAAAGTGTCAGGGGTGGGGAGTAAGGAATGAGGAGGAGAGGAAAATTAGTTGGTATCTTGATGATAAAGACTGTGCAGATAGAAACATAGAAACATAGACTTGACAGCAGATAAGGACCGCTTGGCCCTCCTAGTCTGCCCATTTCCCTACCTAGAGGTTAAGCTGCAGATCCTATTTAACCAACAGCCTATTTCTTCCTACCCCCCACAAAAATTGCCTTATGTCTGTCCCATGCATTCTTGAATTCTCCCACAGTTTTAGACCCCACAACCTCCTCAGAAAGGCTGTTCCATGCGTCCACCACCCTCTTTGTGAAAAAATACTTCCTCACATTGCCCCGAGCCGTCCCTCCTCTATCTTCAGATTGTGTCCCCTTGTTCTTGCGCATCTCTTTTTCTAAAAGATGCTACCCTCTTGGACTTTGTTTATTCCACTAAGGTACTTAAACATTTCTATCATGTTCCCCCCTTCCTCCTTTCCTCAAGGGTATACATATTAAGCTCCTTTAGTCTCTCCTCATATGGCTTCTCTTGCAGACCCTGCACCATTTTAGTTGCCCTCCTCTGAACTGCCTCCATCCTGTTTATGTCCTTGTGGAGATGGGGTCTCCAGAACTGGACACAGTACACCAGATGGGGTCTAACCAACTGTCTGTACAGAGGGATAACAACTTCCTGTTTTCTGCTGATGATACCTCTCCCTATACATCCCAGTATCCCCCCAGCCTTCCCTACCGCCTTCTCGCATTTCTTGCCAACCTTAAGGTCATCTGATATGATTACCCCTAGGTCTCTTTCCATTTTGTTGTTGTTACTACCTCCCCATTGTGTAATCTTCCCTGGGTTTTGTTTCCAGGTGCATTACTTTGCACTTCTTTGCATTGAATCCTAGCTGCCATACTTCTGACCATTCCTCCAACCTTGCCAAGTCCCTTCTCATCCTTTCCACGCCTCCTTGTGTATCAACCCTGTTGCAGATCTTTGTGTCATTTGCAAAGATGCATACTTTTCCTTCCAGTCCCTCTGCAATGTCACTTATAAAGACATTAAAAAGGACTGGACCCAGTACTGAACCCTGCAGTACCCCACTAGTAACCCCTCTTTCTTCAGAGTGGACTCCATTTACAATTACCTTCTGTGTCCTGTTGTTCAGCCAATGTTTTACCCAGGCTACCACCTTGGGACCCACTCCCAGGCTGGTTAATTTGACTACTAATCTTTTGTGTGGGACTGTGTCAAATGCCTTGCTAAAGTCCAGGTAGGCCATGTCCACAGCCCCTCCCTGGTCTACTACTTTGGCCACCCAGTCAAAGAAATCAATTAGATTCGTCTGACATGACCTTCCCGCTGTGAAGCAATGCTGCCTTGGGTCCTGTGCCCCACTGGCCTCTAGGTACTCAACAATTCTTTCCTTCAGAAGTGATTCCATCACTCACCCTACCACAGAGGTCAAACTGACAGGTCTGTAGTTTCCTGCCTCCGTCTTGGTCCCACTTTTGTGAAGGGGAATCACATCCGCTTTCTTCCAGTCCTCAGGTACCACACCATCCTCCCATGATTTGTTAAAAAGCGTAGTCAGTGGTGTCACTAGTTCTCTGCTTAATTCTTTCAGAATTCTGGGGTGAATTCCATCTGGCCTCACTGCTTTGTCCACCTTCAGTTTTAGGAGTTATTTCAGAACCCTTTCTTCTGTGAAAGGACTGGGATCAACCCCCCTCTCCAGAGTGCTTCTGTTAATAGGATTAGGCACCTCTCCCACTTCCTCTTTTGTGAATACTGAACGGAAGTATTCATTCAGTATCCCTGCTTTATCACTGTCACTCTCTGCCCACCCACTATCCATTCTATTCAGCCTCATTATCCCTCCCTTTGTCTTTCTATGCTCCCTGATATACCTATAAAAGGTTTTATCCCCCTTCTTAGCCGAGTTAGCTATCTTTTCCTCAGTTTGTGCCTTTGCTATTCTGACTACCCTCCCTGCTTCCTTCTGCCTTAACTGGTACAGTTCTCTATCCTGCTCCTTCTGTGTTTCCTTATACTTCCTAAATGCTATCTTTTTCTCCCTAACCTTCACCGCCACCTCTTTTGAGAACCAGTGTGGCTTTTTTTTGTTTTGATTTGTTTATTTGCTTCACACAAAGGCTTGTTGCCTCTGTGATGGCAGTTTTGATATTTGCCCATTGTTGCTCCACCCTTCCTTCTAGCCTGTTTGCTAGTGCTTTTCTAAGGCACTCTCCCATCTTGCCAAAGTCAGCCCTCCTGAAGTCCAGAACCCTCACTTTTGTATGGCTTGACTCTGTAGCAGAGTTTATCGTGAACCACACTGTTTGGTGGTCACTTGTTCCCAAATGGCGACCCACTTCTAGATCTGAGATCCTCTCACTGTCCCCATTTGACAGTATGAGGTCTAAGATTGCTCCCTCATGAGTGGGTTCCAAAACTAGCTGTTTGAGGCATGCCACCTGTAGGGCATCAAGAATGGCCCTGCTTTTGGATGTGGCTGCTGCAAAGGTGCTCCAGGTAACATCTGGCATGTTAAGGTCCCCCATCAACAGATGTTGTTCTGCTTGAGTTTGGAAAGGCCTTTGACATGGTGCCTCACTGGGCACCCATACAAAAAATGAAAAATATGAACATCGATCCATTATTAATCAGATGTTTAAATAATAACTGGATATCTGATCATACCCAGAAATTTTCCATACATGGCAATCTTTCAAATACTGGGAGAGTGACTAGTGGGGTGCCACAGGGATCCATTTTAGGCCCTATAATATTTCAAATGTTCATATCGGATCTAAGCAACAGTATTTTGAATTGGTTATCAAATACGCAGATGATAACAAATTAGGTGGTCCAAGTGACACTGTTAGCTGCATAAACAGTCTCCAAGAAGATCTAGATAAAATTTCTACATGGGCATTCAAATGGGACATGACATTTAATATCTCTAAGTCCAGTGTGATTCACTTGGAAAGAAAGATTATACCTCATACATACACAATATGTGATGCTGTTATAAAATCTGTACACAGTAGAGATGTGGCGAAGTTAAGTTTCGTGGGATAAAGTTCCCGCAAAATCAGCAACTTTGCCATGCAAAATATTTCATGGAATTCAAGCAATTCTGCAAAATATTCCACGGGTTTAAATTGCAAAATCTCACATGTGAACGGCAGAATTTCACTCATGAGTGGTGAAATTTTGCTGTTCACGGGCAAAAGAAT
The DNA here is from genome assembly GCA_016271365.2 of Neoceratodus forsteri. Lineage (NCBI taxonomy): Eukaryota > Metazoa > Chordata > Ceratodontiformes > Ceratodontidae > Neoceratodus > Neoceratodus forsteri. The sequence goes on along the minus strand of CM028134.1, from coordinate 307,089,281 downwards.
GGTGAAATTTCACAGTTCGCACTCCTGAAAAATTTCATGAAATGCATGAAATTTGTGAAATTTTTTGTGGAACGAAGTTTGCCAACTTTGCCCATCTCTAGTACACCGTGAGAAAGACCTTGGTATTATAATTAATAGCTCACTGACCACAAAAGGATCAATGTTCCAAGGTAGTGACTCGAGCCAATAAGGTAATGGGTGTGATTATGAGAAATTTTTCAGCAGAAGAGCTGAGGTAATCATGCCAAGTACCGTGCAAATGTTTGTCCCATTCTGGAATAGGGACATGAGGTATGGTGCCCCTATAAGGCTACTGACTTATTTAGACTCAAAAGAGTTCAGAGATGAGAAACCAAAGCTGTGAGATGATTACACAATATGTCATACTTAGATTAAAGAACTTGAACCTGTACACCTTAGAACGTAGGAGACTGGGGAGGGGGGTTGTTAATGTATGATATAAGTAACGACCTTTACATATTTAATAAACTAAATAGTATGGTCAACACTAGAGGTCACCCACTTCAACTAAAGCCAACCAAATTAAGGATAGATAGTAGAAAGTATTTTTACTCCGTACAAGTAGTTAACCCATGGGATAGTCTGCTAATGAATGAGATTAGCTGCACAAGTAAAGAGAATATTAAAGACCAAATGCAGATATATTACAAATATAGTATAAACTTTACTCCTTTTCCCTAACATAAGGACAATCAGGTCTTATTTATTACACATGAAATGAAGAAATTGCAATTTCTCATGCACAGATACTGTTTTAATGCTCTCCTATTCGATGGTTTCACAGAAAATCCCTCAGACATTTTAAAACTAGCTGGCGGAATCTTGGATGAGTGTGCATTCCATTCAGGCAACAATGACATTTTCCTCAAGGTCCTGGCAGCTCAGTACAGACACACACACACACACACACACACACACACACACACATCAGATTGCAAAATGGCAACAACTCGTTTACTTTCAATTGTCTGTGGATCTTTGCCTATTGAATTTTTTTTGATACAGCATTACAGATAAATATTTAATTACTTTCACAGATTAATCAGTAGTTTTTAGGGGACAATACTCTAAAATTAAGAGGAAGAAAACAAAGGAAACAAAAATGTTCATGTTAAGAGCCTGTCATGTTGATGATGTTTTTTTTTTGGGGGGGGGTAATACTGTGCACCAAGTGCTGCTCAACCTAGGGAAAATGACAGATATTTACTCATGGTATTTTACTGGAACAATTTGATTAATACAAGCTACCACCAGGAAATTGGAAGCAAGGACTAATTTTTGAATGTCATAATATGATGTACTGAACTGCCAGGACCTTGAGGAAAATGAAGTCATTCTTGCTTGAATAGAATCAGCACTTACCCATGATTCTGCCAGCAGGTCTGGAAATGTCTAAGGGATTTTCTGTAAAACCTTCAAAAAAGACAGGCAGTAAAACAACATCTGAACATGAGAAATTACTGTTCTTGCACATTACTTGCAATATATACGGAGTGGTTGTTCTCATGGTGAGCAAATAAAATATGGTAAAAGCATTTTTAAAACACTGCAATTGATCTTTAAGTATAGGTTGGATAAGTTATGGTACACAGGCATACTACTAACAAATAGGTGCAACTATGGACACATAGCCATTGTGCTCCTTACAACCTTTATGAACCTTTGTGAATCCATGAAAAACATTCCACCAGCAGAATGTTGGAATTCAGCAGCGGAATGGAAATCCACAAAATTTTCTGAAATTCCACACAATATTGTTCCATCAGAATTTCAACATTCTGCACAGCCCTATCAGCCTCACACTCCCCAGGGTGCCCTATAAATCCTTTGTTATGCAAACATTTGACTAGGCTTACATTAAAGGCTTGCATAGTTATTAAATAATTTTTTCCTTATACTTCATATGAAGCTCTACAATCTACTTTCTTGACAGAAAACAACATAGTTTTAGCAACTTTCCATATTCCTGTTGGTTTTTCATTTGAACAGGTATAAATGTATCTTTTTTCATTAGAGGCCAGCAGCCTTTGCACAGGAAAAAATACTATTTGCTCTCCAAAATTATACCTTTTACACTACAAAATCTACGAGTCCCACAGAGTGGATAGAGAGGGGGAGTTATCAGTCAATAGTTACCATCCCTGCTATATTTTATGAGTAATGTGTTTTAAACTGTTTTAACTATATGAATTAATTTCCTGATGAATATTAATGGGTTACTGTCATTCCTGCACTCTGGGGAAGGGTGCCTATATAAATAAAATCTACTACTGCTTGATAGTACCTGCTGTTCTGTAAACAAATATCTGCGATGATGCTTTATTGAATATATTCCTTCCTGTTTCAATGGTTTGAGATATATTTTTCTTCAGAATTGTCAGACTCTCATCTCAGGATTTCTAGTGTTAAGGAAAATTAGTACAAAATGAATGGTATAACAATATGCTTTTCTGTATAGAAAGTGATCAAACCAAAAATGATAGTGAATGACAATTGGTAAAAAGATTTTGTAGTTAACGTGCTTAAGAAGCCACATCCAGCCACAAGCAAAGCATCGATGACAGGCATCACAGCCATGGTGCCTCACCTTTTGTCTGCATGAGCTGCTATCACTCTTTGAATATGTTCTCATCTTCATGTTTGCTATGCTCCTGGTCTTGTATGGCTCCTTTTTAATACAGAAAGTATAAACACTGTTTTTATTTATTTATTTTAAAGTTTTGGAATTACAAAAGTTTGAGTCATAGATTCATTTCTAAAGGCTCCTTGTCAATAACAGTACAAGATACAATACAAGATAATACAAATAGTACGATATATTGCATAATACAGATAACCATAATAAATACAATACAGTACATCAGGTGTATTTGTCAGTCTAACATTGTTTGTGCATTGATCCTAGAGATTACATGGATGATGGCTCTTACAGTGTTGTAGCTAAAAAACTTGGAGTGTTTATACAGAGTTGTAGCTCACACTTGGAATGCAGCAGCTCGATTGTCAAAACAGGCATTGTTGTGCATAGTACATAGCGGTTTCATGGATGATGGCCTATACAGAGTTGTATCTAATACATATATGAGTGGTCTATCCAGAATTGTAGCTAGGGCAGGTCACTGAGCTAACATAGGCAAGTTGGCATTAAATCTGACTATGAGAGCTGTCCAGGTTGGACATTGTCAGGGGGCTGCCACATCTAGTGTGCCACAGCTAGTGTGTTATCACTGAATCTGCTACTTCACAGCGGGCAAGTACAGGTGCAGTAGGTGAGGAGGTGGCCCCTGAGGGCCCTTTTGAAGGCACCTACAGTAGTTTGTGGTGACAGGTGACTGATGTGGGTAGTGTGCTGAACCAGGCTGGGGCTCTGATAGGGAAGGATCTCTGTGCTAGAGTGGTCCTAACCCTTGGGATGGCTAACAATGATCTATCTGCACTGCGGGTGTGGGCCTTCAGAGTAGCAGGGACTAGCATGACAGAGATTCCTGGGGGTGTCAGCCCCAGGAGGGACTTTTTGGTCATGAGACAGGTCTGGTAGGGGAGCCTTTCCTCAAAATTGAGAAGCTGTGTGAGGGAGTACAGGGTGCAGGTGTGTGTTGTTCCGGTTGCTCCAGATAGGAGCCTGCATGCTTTGTTAATGACCACCTTTATCTTGTTGATTGTGGTGGCATCAGTGGTGGTGTAGACCGGCAATCCATAGTCAATTAGGGGCATGACAGATGAGGTGATGGCTAGGCACAGGGCTTCTGGTGGCAGGCAGTCTTTGTGGCAATATAGGAGGCCAAAACACACATTAGCTGCTGATGCTAGCATGTTTATGTGTGCATGGAAAGTGAGGGCTGTATCAAAGATGACCCCCAGGTATTTATAAGTGTGGACCTGCTCCAGAGGTCAGAGGGAGCTACAGAGGATATGTAGGTGGGTGTTCTTCATTTTGCTCTGGTGATGTGAGAATAACATGTCCTTGGTTTTTTTTAGATTCAGGACTAGTCTATGCTCCATGAACCAGTGCTCAGTTTGGCTGAATTGGTGCTGGAGTAAGGCTTGGAGGTTTGTAGGGTTTTTGTGGGAGGCACAGAGGACGGCTTCGTCCATGTATAGGATTACCTTTCCTGGGCATGAGGTGGGGAAGGCATTGAGAAATAGACTAAAAAGCACAGGGCCCAGGATAAAGCCTTGTGGGATTCCAGAGCTGATGGTACAGTTGCTGGACAGTGTGGTATTTATCCTTACACATTGCATTCTGGAGGACAAGTAGCCTGAGAACCAGTCCAGGGGTCCTTGAGAGAAGCCTAACTGCAGGAGGGGGTTTTAACTGACTTTTGTATTGTAAGCTACCAAATATTTTTGCCACTAAGCTTCACTGAGTCTTTTTGGTCCTTCACTATCATCTGTGGCTTGAGAGATAGTGGTTTCTATACAGATATATGCTGTGCAGGGTAGAGGGTGCACTATCTCTTTGTTGCATTTACTATTGTTGTATGAGATAGGATCCTTAACACTAGAAATCTTGAGATCAGAGCTGGACAACAGAACATCCGGAGATGCATTGGGAGCAACTAGAGGAAATCAGAAGAAAAAAAAGAAAACACAAATACCCTGCTAAACATGTTTGCTTTTTTGTTCTTATTCTGACATTCACTTGATTTCAGCTTCTTACTCCAGGTACTCTTTGGGAGGTAGCAGCAGATGTCAGCAGAGAATTCACCAATCAAGGGTTCCTATTCTAGCGGTGCCAAAAAATCAAATTCCAACATTCTTAAAAGCCCCTATGGAGCTGCCTACTAGCACTGACTGCTGCAAAGTTAAAGGATGTTAGGTGATTAACTCAGGGAACAGAGGAAATGCTAGACAACAAACTATCTTTTCTGCATTAACATTTTTGCTTTAACAGTTTCTTTAACTTGCACAGGGGACCGGAGCACAAAAGAGCTGTTGGACAACAAAACATCAAGAGAAGCATGGGGAGTAGCTAGAGGAAACTAGAAGAAAAAAAAAAACAAAAATATCATGCTAAACATACTGATAATTGTTTGTTTTTATTCTTTTTTTTTTTATTTAGTTGTTTAACCAGGTATAGCACACTAAGCTGAAAGCTTTTTTACAGGAGCGACCTGGGAGCACAAGGAGGTTAAGTGACTTGCTCAGGGTCACGCAGTATGCAAGTGGAAGCTGTGGGATTCAAACCCAGGTCTGGTCTGCTGGATGTCACCAGATTTGCAGCTCAGAGCCTTAGACCACTGCGCTATACTGCCTCCTATTCTGACATTGACTTGATTTCAGCTTCTTACTCCAGGTACGCTTCGGGAGGTAGTAGTAGATGAATGTTCCTCCCACCCACCCATGTTCTATCCAACTATATAGACAATGAAATTTGAGTGACAACTTAAACTTCCAGTTTGGGTGCAGAAGGGTGGGACTACAAGGGCACATATATAGGAGCCTAGATTGGGGACAAACACAAGCACAGCAAGAGGATAGGGGATTAAAAAAAACAACAACTTTAGTTCACAAAGCAAAGCAGGGGCAGATAGTAGAAAAAAGGGAGATTCAGGGTGTGTTGCAATGCAGTAGATATTGGGCAGCAGTCTTCAGGAGGACCGTCTGGATACTGCGTTGCTGCCCCATCTCCAGACACCTCATTGGGCTGAGGGCAGAAGTTACTACTCTCCAAGCTGAGCTGGCTAGGATTCAAGGAACCTCCTCTCACACCCATGGACCAGCAAGTCTGCTGCTGTTTCCTTAAAGGTTGCCTAGCAGGGGCAATGGTTTGACTATGGTAGACTCAGGGAGGGTGAGGGCAGTGGGACAGAGGCACATCCCCCAACCAGTGAAACTACAGAACTCCTACACTGTCCTGGCAGAGCAGGTAGGTCCCACAGTGCCATCCAAAGTAGTCACTGGGGGGAGGATGATCGGGTCCTCCATGATGGAACCCCATGGGTGGGCAGCAGGGGGTCCCAGAGGAGGAGAAAGAAGCAAATCCTATTTGGGGATTCCATCATTAGGGGAACAGAGTTAGGAACAGATAGCATGGGGGAGGGAGAGGGAGGGAGGTTAAGTGCCTACCTGGAGGCATTGCTCAAAGGGATAATGAACAAATCCTAAGGACTGCAAGAGCAGTAGCAAGGAGGCAGGAGCTGGATGTCATTGTCCATGTGGGGATGAATTACCTGGCAAGGAATGTTACAGGGATTGGGTCAGTACAGGAGGTGTTCAGAGAGTTGGGGAGGGGCCTTAGACAGGTAGCAGACTCCCTGACCTTCTCTGAGGCTCTGCCTGTCTATAGCAATGGCAAGTCTAGGAAACTCAGCACATGGGGAATTCAAGGCATGGTTGAAGGAATAGTGCAGAGAGAAGGGTTTCAGCTTCATTGGGGACTGGGGCAACACCTGGAGTGATGAGGGCCTGTACATGGGTGATGGCATACATCCATCCACAGGGGAACTGAGGTCCTCAGTGAACAGTTTAAATGCTTCATTAGCAAGCATTTAAACTAGCCAAGAGAGCAGGTGGAAGGTGGTAGGGAAACAAAAACTGTCATCCCCCACAGGCTCACTGGGCAAATAACGGGAATAATGGTGGAATGGCATCTGGTAAGGGAACAAATAATGATAGATTCCAGGGGGAGAAAAGCAGGAATGAAACTAGGAAAAATAATAGATGCATGGGGATGGAAGGGCAAAAGGGAAAAAGGGTAAAGGATGGCAGCCTAACCTGGAGAGCCATGTATGTCAATGCATGAAGTCTGTGTGACAAGTTGACAGACCTGGAGGCCACGATGGCAGAAGTGGACCTGGACATAGTCACCATCAGGGAGACATGGTACAACGTAAGCCAAGACTGGGAAGTGGCCATACCAGGTTAGATTCTGTTCAGAAAGAACAGGGTGGGTAGAAAGCGAGGAGGAGTGGCTCTTTATATAAGGGATGGTATAAAAACCATGGAAATCCAGGGGTAGAAGGGAGAAGGGGAGATACTCCTGTTCACTCTGCAGAGAAGAAAAGGGGAAGCTATTTGGATGGGAGTGATTTGCAGACCTCCATCACAGGAGGAAGAGGTGCATAGGAAAATGACAGAAGAAATTCTAGGGATGGCTAGGAAGGGGGAAGTACTGTTGGTAGGTAACTTCAATCTACCCGATGTGGATTGAAGCCTCCCTGTCGCAACTACAGCCAAGAGTAGGAACATCCTAGACACCATGCAGGGGCATTCCTTAGACAACTGGTATTGGAAACCACTCAAGAGGGGGCACTACTAGACCAAGTTCTGACAAATGGGGACAGTGTGGCTGCCGTTGCAGTGGGGGACCACCTGGGGACAAGTGATCACCATACAATGTGGTTTAATATAAGTTCTGGGACAGAATCAAATCACACAAGGATGAGGGTGCTGGACTTCAGGATGGCCAATTTTAAGAAAAGGGAAGAATGCCTCAGGAAAACCCTAGCAGGGATTGGAAAAATGAATTGAGTTGAGGAAAAGTGGGCAAAGATAAAAGAAGACATTGAACAAGCGATGAACCACTGTGTTAGGCAGGTTAGCATGGGAAAGAGAAAAAGGAGACCACTATGGTTCTTTATGGAGGCAGCAGAAAAGGTGAGGGCAAAAAGGATGGCATTTAGAAGGTACAAAGTGACCCAGAAGGTGGGGAACAAGAAGACTTACAGGGAGAAACAAAGGAAGGCAGGGAAGGCAGTTCATAGTGCTAAAGTGTAAACAGAGGAAGTGATTGCCTGAACAGTGTCGAAGGGGGATAAAACATTTTTAGATACGTAAGTGAAAAAAGAAAGACAAGGGGAGGGACAGTAAGGCTAAAAAAGGAAGGTGAGGGTTACGTGGAACAGGACCACCAAAAAGCAGATATTTTGAACAAATGCGTCTGCTTGTTATTCAAGGAGGAGGAGGATGGAAGTGGGCCAAAGATTAGGACAAGGGTGTGATAGGGTGTGAGGTTGACACAAGTCCTTTTACATAGGAAAGAGTGCTTAGTGAAGTATCAACATTAAAGATAAACAAGGCAATGGGACTGGACAGGGTGCACCCAAGGATACTGAGGGAGCTGAAAGAGGTGCTTGCTGTGCCTCTGATGATCCTTTTAAATCTGTAATTAGAAACAGGGGAAGTGCCATGGAACTGGAAGAGGACAGATGTAGTCCCACTACACAAAAGTGGGAATAGGGAGGAGGTAGGTAATTACAGGCCTGTCAGCCTGATTTTGGTGGTGGGCAAGGTAATGGAATCACTACTGAAGGAAAGGATTGGGGAATACTTTGTTGACAATGGACTGCATGATCTAAGATAACATTGTTTCACAGGGGGGAGGTCTTGCCAGACAAACCTGATTGTGCTCTTCAATTGGGTGATCAAGAAGGTGGATCAGGGAAGGGTGGTAGATGTGGCCTACCTAGATTTCAGCAAGGCCTTTGACACTGTTCCACATAGGAGGCTGATAAGCAAGCTGGGGAGCCTAGGAGTAGGGTTTAAAGTGGTAAAATAGGTAAAAAGTTGGATGAGCAATGGGAGTCAAAGTGTGGTGATAAATGGCACCCACTTTGGAGTAGGCAAAGTGGCTAGTGGTGTGCCACAGGGGTCAGTGCTGGGCCAGTCCTTTTCAATGTCTTCATAAGCGACATTGCAGAAAGACTGGAAGAGAAGGAGTACCTGTTCACAAATTACACAAAGCTCTGCAACGGAGTGGACACACCGAGGTGGGGTAGATAAAATGATAGACGATTAAATAAAACTGTAAGAATGGTCATGGGTTTGGCAGCTGAGTTTTAACGCAAGAAAGTGCAGTCATTCATATGGGACACAGGAACCTGGGGGCAACATACCAAATGTAAGGAGAGGTACTAACAGTCAAAAAATAGGAAAGGGACCTAGGAGTGATCATATCTGACCATATCTGATGACCTAAATGTAGCTAGACAGTGCAACAAGGTAGTGGAAAAAGTTAGTGGAATGCTCAGATGCGTAGGGAAAGGTATCACTAGAAGGAAGAGGGAGGTAATATTTCTCCTGTATAGATCACTGGTGAGATCCCACCTTGTGTACTGTGTTCACTTCTGGAGGCCTCATCACCAGAAGGACATAGACAGGATGGAAGCAGTACAAAGGAGGGCAGCCAAACTGCTGCAGGGCCTACGCCAGAAGTCCTATGAAGAGAGACTCAAGGATTTAAATATGTACTCCCTGGAAGATAGGAGGGAATGGGGGATATGATTAGAGGTGGGCAAACCTCGCTCCACTAAATATTTTGTGTATTACGCTCAATATGCGAAGCGCAATACACCAAATTCAACTAATTAACTAAGGCTAGATCGAATGCAAAGTGTGGAATTTCACCCACAAAATTCCACGCTTCCCACACAAACTCTGGCAAGCCCACAAGGTGTCTAGTGCTCCCCCTGCCAGACAAAATAATCACCCTCCCACCCCAAAACACCCTCACGATCGCTGGCCACCAGCTGACCACAGTCCACCACAGCCCACATCACATGTTAAAAAAAAATATATATATGTATATATATAATTAAAGCCCCATTTCCTGGTGTCTAGTGGACCCACCACTTCCCCACCCTGTCGGGTAGTACCCCCACCCTGCTCCCCCCAACCCCAAGTCTGATCCATGTTAAAAAATGCATTTATTCCATTCCCTGGTGTCTAGTGCCCCCCTACCCTGTCAGGTAGTACCTCCACTCCACTTCCCTTTAACCCAGAGTCTGATCCATGTTAAAAAGATTAGTTCTTCCCTTCCCTGGTGTCTAGTGGCTCCCCACACCCCATCCTGTCAGGTAGTGCCCTTCCCCACTCCCCTCTCAACCCCGACTGGAGCGGGCCACCGGCACAGCCCTCCACTCACCTTCACTGCTGGCAGCCTGCCCAACTGAGCTCAATGAATGAGCACGTGCTTGTACAAGCACACGCTCATTCATTGACAACTCCTGGTGATTTACTCTGTCCTTCAGGGTGTAGACAAGGGTAGTGGGTTGCTCTGATCACTGGCGGGGGCAGCAGGATGGAGGAATGGCATTGTGGACCCCCCAGGGGACCACAATGCCATTCCCCCATCCTGCCCCCCACGAGACACTGGAGCAGCCCTCCTTTCTAGACCAACCACAGAGTAAATCATCAAGAAGATAACGAATGAGCACGTGCTTGTACATGCACGTGCTCATTCACTGAGCTCAGTCGGGTGGGCAGCCGGCAGAGGAGGTGGGGAGGGCTGAGCCGGTGTCACACTCAAGTCATGGTTGGGGGGTGGGCTGAGGCACTACCTGACAGGGGGGGCCACTAGACCCCAGGGAAGGGAATAACTAATTTTTGAACATGGATTGACTCAGGGTTGGGGGGAGCAGGGTGGGGATCTACCTGACAGGGTGGAGGGGTGAAATACTAGACACCATGGAAGGGAATAAATAATTTGTTTTACAAGGATCAGACTCAGGGTTGAGGGGAGCAGGGTGGGGGTACTACCGGACAGGATCGGTTGGAAGGGGGACACTAGACACCAGGGAAGGAATAACTAATTTTTTAACATGGATCGGACTCTTGGTGGGGGAGCAGGGTGGGGTACTACCTGGCTGGGGCAGGAGGACCACTAGACACCAGGGATAGATCAGGGGTGGTGTTAGGGGGATTCACCATTTGTGACCTCTACTTGCTTTGGGTTTTTAAAGTGCAATTTGCACTTAAAACCCCCAAAGCAAGGTGAAGTCACAAATGGTGGATTCTGGGTTATTTTTGCTGCAATTTCGCCTGCATAGTAAAACTTTGTTGCATCTCTAGATATGCTAGAGCCATTCAAGTACCTAATAGGGATAAGCAAGGACAGGAAGGGAGTATTTTTCAAAGGAAGAGATGCTCAATGACAAGAGGACAGAATATGAAGCTGGGGGGGTTAAGTGGAAATGTGAGGAAGTACTTCTTCACAGAGAGGGTGGTGGATGCTTGGAATGACCTTCCAGAGGAAGTGGGTGGGTGAGGTTAAAACAGTCACAGGATTTAAGAATGCATGAGATAGATACAAGGGAATCCTAGAAACAAAGGGGGGGGGGGTGTAAGCCGGAGTCTATGTAGGCTCTCTGGTTGCACTATAGGTAGGAAATTTTGATCACACTAGGTGAGCCAAGTGGTTCTTATCTGCCGACAACTTCTATGTTTCTGAGAGCACCACTTTAATTCTCAGTGATGGAATGACTATTGATCTTTAGAAGTGATGTCCATATTACTTTATCTTTCAATGACAGGTACCACTGAACATATTGATAACTATTTTAAGACAGTCATTATAATGGAATCCATGCTTTGCATGCAAAATACAAAAGTACATCATCTATTTGTACTGTTACAAAATTATTATTTACATTAATCTATTTAATAAGAAATACCACTTATTGCTTTTTCTTATATAAGTATGCACTACTGCAGAAATTAAGAAATTAACGAGCATTACAAGCCTAGCCAAAGGTAAATTATCAGACTGTACTTACAGAAAATTGGCTGACTTTGCCAAAGAAATACTTATTAAGTATCCATACTACTTTTGGAGGATTTTGTACTTGCCATCTGATATGTTTGTCCAACTACTGCATCCTAATAGAAACATGAATATGCACTAGAGAACAGAGTACATTTGCAAAATCTTACCTTCTTTCCATGATAAAAAGCAGCACTGAAACTGACGCATAAGGATCAGGAACACACCATCTATTTACCTGAGTAAACAAACATAACCAAGCGTAATCAAGAATGCTCTCATACTGGCAGTTTCATGTAACAGCTTCCCATTTTGTTGCACACTATACATTGAATTGTTATTGCTGTAAAATATGACTTTTGAAACTTACATTTATGCTTTTTTTCATACCAGTTTAATATTCTAATTTTCCCAGATCAAACTGTCCAGAAACCTTCATGGTAAAGTGCAGTTAGCAGTGGAAATGAAAGGACAAGTGTGGTCTACATTTGCTCAGTTTTTTTCAGATATGCAGCCACCCGAAATGAATGATTAGTTTTTGAGAAAAAAAAAAGAAACAGACACATTGTTTTTATAATTGATTTAACAGGGATAGCCCAACTGAGATGCAACATCTCTTTTCTTGAAACCAACGTTATTGTTTATTGTGTTAGGTGTGAACCTCTGCCATTGATCGTACTTCACTGAGGGCATTTTCTCTTTTTTTTTACTTTCTGTTTATGCCCCTTTTGCCAGTCCCACCCACCCCTATTTAGGCTTTCCAGTTTCTCATCATTGGCCTGCCTACTGTTCCTAGATCATTTTGATCACTCTTCACAGTATAGTTTCCAACCTATCCTTGTCCTTCCTCTGATGAGGACTCTAGATGTGCACATTGTATTCCAGGTGAGGCCCAACCAGTGACTTCTATAGGGGCAGTATGATCTTCTTTCTGTCATTGGTGCATCCCAGCATCGTGTTAGCCTTCCTGTGTGCTTTAACACATTGGGAAGAGTTCTTTAGTCTATTACTTATTACTGTCACACCGAGATCCGTTTCCTGTTTTTGAGTGCTACACCATTATCTTGTTGATGCAATATGCTTTGTGCAGATTTCTGGAGCCAAACAGCAGTACTTTACATTTCTCTGGTATTAAGTTGTAATTGCCAAATAATGGACCACTTTCTAGTCTTTCTACATTCTTTTTTATGCTGTCAGTTTTTATTTTATTTATTCTAGGATTACAAGTAACTTTGAGCCAAGGCTCTTTTACAAAGGTTCCACATCAGAAATAACAAACAACAAGGAAGCAACTGTGAAATAACAGTAAACAATTCATGTACAACAGTGCTATTGAAAGGGGTCACTTATAGGAAGAGTAAGGTGTAGAGGAGGAGGAGGAGGAGGAGAGGTGTAGGTAGTTAACAGAGGCAGCCATAGTAAAATGGTGAACACAGCTAGGACACATGTGTCCACAAGGAATGGGTAGGGTCAGGCACCCACGGGTGGTAGAGAAACAGGGATGAGAGGAGAGGGGGAGGATGAAGCTGCAGCTAGAGGCATTGGTCAAAAAATAAATGGGAAGGAGTGATAGAAGAGAAAAAGCGGGCAGGGTGAGGGGGGAAATAAGTGCTATAATGGGGCAAGGAGAGACTAATGAGGTGGTATGAAGACCTGAGATTTGAAGTGGCGCCTCAGGAGCTGGGGGAAGTGGGACTGGGGGAGCCTGGGGTTAAGCAGTATATAAGTTAGGATTAAAGCTGTGTAGGTCATCAGCTAGGAGAGGCAGTCGCAGGAGACAGAGGCAATGAGATGGGCCCGGAACCTGGTTTCGAACAGACCTAGTGTTGAAGTAGAGGAGATGGTGTGACTGAGACCATTCATCCAAATAGGAGCCCTCTAGGTGAAGGAGCATTGGCCCTGTGTAGTTCGACATCGAGAAACTTGTAGAATCTGGGTTGTGGAGCTCCTGGTGTTCTGCTGGTTTTTGTTTTGATGTAACAAGGCAGTAACACTGGGGGGTGTGAGTCCAAGGCTGATTTTTCCTGCCATAGCACATGTGAGATACTTTATACAGTTGGAGAGTTTGAGCCATCCAGATTGTTCATAAAGGGCACAGGTGTGGGTAAGGCGGTGGGCACCAGTTGTGAGTTGACATGCTTTGTTAAGTGCAGTTGTTATATGTCAGAGGGCAGACGTCGTGGCTGAGCCATGGATAATGAGGCCATAATCAATAATTGACACCACAGAGCTCTGGACAGCAATCTTCAGAGCCTCTGGGGTGAGATGCTGCCTTTGCTTATAGAGTAATCCAAGGTGTGTGTTGGCAGCTTTAGCCATGCTGTCAGTGTGAGCTGTACAGGAGAGATTGGGGTCAAGCAGAATCCCTAGGTATTTGAATAAATAAACTTGTTCGAGGACAGTCCCCTGCTTGGTGGAGATGGCAAGGTGGTGTTGCTTCTAACGGTTATGTGAACTGCAGAATAGCAATGACTTGGTTTTCTTGTTATTGAGGACCAGTTTATGATTGGAGAACCATGTTTCAGCGGCACTGAATCCGAGTTGGAGGCTGTATTGTAGTGGTGAAAGGTCCTTGTGCGTAGAAAAGACAACAGCATCATCCATATACAGGATGATTTGCTCTGAGCAGGATTGTGGTAGGGAGTTTAAAAAGAGGCTGAAAATGAGAGGGCCAGTATGGACCCCTGAGGGACTCCAGATCGGACAGGCAAGGTGTCTGAGACAGCATTGGCAATTTTAACTCTCTGAGAGTGGTTGTCAAGGTAGCTTCTGAACCAGCGGTCTGAGTCCGGTGCAAGGCCAGCAAGGCGTAATTGCTGCCTTATTGTTCATGCTCCCACATCACTTCATATTGTCTGCAAACAGACAACCTTCCCCCTGTCTCCCTTCCCCAGCATGACTTATGTACATGTTAAATAGTACTGGTTCTAGGACAGACATCTGGGGCACCCACTGGTCACCTACCTAACGTCAGATATCCTTTAATTTAGAACTGATCTATGTGTCCAACCAGACAGCCAGTTCCCCATCCACCTAGCTAGCCCATCTTCAGGTCCTAGAGCCCCAACATCTTTTCAAGCCTTCTACACATCATTGAATCAAATGTTTACCAGAAATCCAAGTCAATTATGTTTACTGCCTGGCCTCTAGCAACCATTTTTGTCATCAAATTGAAAAAGTTCATCACATTAATTTTACACAACCTGCTTCTTGTGAATCCTTGCTGGTTCCTACCTATGAGCCCATTTACCTCCAGGAATTTGACTATCTGCTCTTTAAAAATTGTCTCTAAGAGCTTGCCAACTATAGATGTTAGGATCACTGGTGTATTGTTACCTGGGCAGTGCTACCCAATTCTTGCATAGGGGACACTGTTTCCCCTCTTTCAGTAACCCCCAGCACAACACCATTGCTAGTGATTCATTATTTAGCTCATCCAAATCAGCAGGGCTTGCCTTGTATCCATCAGTATGCTTGCACATATTCCATTTGGCCCTGGGAACTTTTTTGCCTTTAGATTGTGCCGGCCCTTTAGTACTCTCTTCTCAGTTATATGTACCATCTCTAACTTGTTGCTATTCTTGCTCACTGCCATGAATTTTTAACCTAAGTATTGGTCCTGTAACATTTAAGGTTAACACAAAGCTAAAGTACTCATTCAATATGCTTGCTTTTTCCACATCCTCCTCCTCCTTCTCACTCTCACCATCTCTCTTCATCCTTTCTGTTATCCTTTGTTTTGCATCCTTTCTCTAATCCACCTCTCTTCAACCTCTCTGTTATCGTTTGTTTTGTCTCCTTTCTGTAGTGCATCTAAAGAGTGTCACGTCATTTTCCTTAACCCCTTCAAGTACCCTTAGCTTTGTAAGGGGCTGGAAGTGTATGTAGAGGTGGGATCCAAAGTAGTGAACTGGGTTAGAAACTGGTTAACAAATAAGTGATAGAGGGTGGTGGTTAACAACACTCACTTTAAGGATGATAAAGTGACAAGTTAGGTGCTGAAGAGCTCAGTATTGGGACCGGTCCTCTTCAATGCCTTCATAAGTAACATTGAAGATAAACTGGGAGGAAAGTTATGCCTTTTTGCAAATGATAACAAAATCTGTAATAGGGTGGACAATCAGATGGGGGTGGCAAGAATGCATAAGGATCTTGTAAAACGAGAGAAATGGTAAAAAACATTGCAGTTGGTGTTCAATGACATAACATGCAAAATTGCATACCTAGGGCACAAGAACATGGGAACTGAGTATAGGATGGTGGGGGAAGTATTTCCAGTCACTAAACAGGAAAGGGACCTTTGTGGTATCATATCTGATGACCTTAAAATTTCACAGCAGTGTGACAAAGCAGTGGGTAGGGTCAGCACAATGCTGGAATACATTGGGAGAGGTATCTTCAGCAGGATGAGGGAGGTGGTGTTACCTCTTATATCACTCACTGGTAAGACCTCACTTGAAGTATTGTGTCCAGTTATGGAGGCTACACCTTAGAAAGGATATAGACAGGATGGGGGCAGTTCAGTGGAGGGCATTAAAAATGGCTGCTCCAAAAGTCTTACAAGGAGAAACAGGTATCTCAACATGTACACCCTGGAAGACAGGAGGGTGAGAGGGTACATGATAGAAACCTACAAGTACCTCACAGGGATGAACGGACTGCAAGCGCTGACTCTCTTTCAAACATGGAAAAGCTCCAGGACCAGAGGGCATGTGATGAAGCTAGATGCAGGGAGTTAAAGAGAGAGAGGTGAGGAACATTAATTTGCTGACAGAGTGGAAAGTGCCAGGAATAGAATGCCAGCAGAAGTAGAGGAGGCAAAAATAGGAGGGAGCTTCAAGCCTATGTGGGATAGACATAGGGGAATATTAATGCATAGACAGGGAGGAGGGATAGTCTCCAGATACCATTTTGGATCTGTAGAGACAGATTAGGCAGGGACTGTCTGGGCTGACTGGGTGGGTGAAGGGTCCTTTGCTGCCAACAAATTCTGTGTTTCTATGTCCAGTAAAGCATCCCTCATTGATTGCACTTGTATCACTCTTAATGATGCCATGTTATTACCTTGTTTGGGAATTTTACTTTTGTTTCATAGACCAAGAAGACAGTAAATAAAGTGCAGGTAATTGAGATTGAAGGATTCTTATAAAAACTGGAGTTCCTAAAGCCAAGTGGAAACAACCGTTTCAAATTTGTTTTTGCTTTTTGATAAGGGGCGGGGTTCAAGTTCAAGTTTTTCAGGTTCAGGTTCAAGTTTATTTGCAGGAAAACTCCATTGAGCACATTCATTTATAAGGAAGTCCTAGTAGGACAACTTGGTACAAAGGATATATACAATATTACAATAGAGTACAATACAATATAATACAATTGTGATACATCGAGTTCGAACAGTGTTGAGACATGTAAACAATGTACAGTAAGAGGGGAGTTATGGCTAAATTATATACATTTCAGGAACTAAGCTAACAGGCAGGAAAGGAGAAAAGGGAAAACATGAAAGAAGTTTACATTGAAGTGCTTTATGTGACTATAACAGTTTCTCCACTAGGAGGGCTACTAGGTGTTTTGGCAATGGCAAATTTCCATAAGCGCTTTGTTGGCCAGGGTTTTAAATATGTTTAAGGAGACTGGTTTGGGGAGTTTTAGTGTGGCTTGTAGTTTGTTCCAGGAGGACGGGATTACATGGCTAAATGCAACTTTATCATAAAGTGTGCAGAATGTGGTTACTTTTAGTAGTATGAAAGCATTTTTTTCCTATGGGCTTAGGAACTATGATAACAACAAAAAAGGGAGGTGAGATAGGAAAGGTCTTTGTTCTGTAATGTTTTAAGAGGCCAGATACTAATGCATATCATTCTTCTTGCAGCCAGGGAAGTCTAGCCTACAGCCACATAAAGGGCACAATGATGGGTTCTGTAGGATGTGTTAGTTATAAAGTGGATCACGCAGTGAAACAGGATATCAAGCTTATGAAGGCTGGATACTGTGCTACTACTATGAATGATATCCATGTAGTCAAGTAAGAGAAGAAAGGTGGCTTGAATCAGCCTTTTCCTAATATCTATGGGAAAAAGGGATTTGTTTCTGTAGAAAAAAAACAGTCTTATTTTCAGTTTCCTAGCAAGGGATTCAATGTGGTATGCGAAGGATAGTTTGCTATCTAACTATACCCCTAGATATTTGAATTGATCAACTGACTCTAGTGAGTCTCCTAGTAAGATTACTATAGGGCCAGTGTGGCCTGTCTAGTAGAAAAGTTGGGGGATGAGGGGGGAAAAGTACATAATTCTAGTTTTCTTGGCATGTAATAATAGTTCTGATCTTAGCAGGTTTCACTCCAACTGGCTAAAATCAAACTGTAGTTCTGTGACAACATCTGACAGTGAGGGTTTGGATGCATAAAGGAAGATATTGTCCATGAAAAAGTGGAGTCTGGAGTTATGGATGTTATCACTAAGGGATTTTATGTAAATTGTGAATAACAGGGGTCCAAGAATGGATCCATGGGGCACACCTCTAGTTATCAGTAGGGAAGAGGAAAGGAGTCCATTGGTTTTGATGCTTTGGAGTCGACCAGTAAGATAGCTAGTGAACCAATTTAGTGAGCAGTTATTCAGACCAAGGTCTTTGAGCATGACTAACTGAGTGTTCATTATCGACCATGTGAAGACCTTGCTTAGGTCTTGGAAGATAGCTCCAGTAAAGTTTTTATTATCCAGGGCAGTGAACCAATCATTTTTCACTTTGGCTAGAGCTGACACCATACTATGGTTTTGCTAGAAGCTGGATTGAAGGGGGTTAAATAAATCATATTTTTCAAAGTGATCCTTCAGCTGATTATTAACTAACTTTTTTAAGAGCTTCTACAAGACAGGCAAGATGTAAATCGGTCTGTAATTATTAAGGCCACAGGAGTCTCCTGATTTAAACAAAGGTAATATAAAGGCTGTTTTCCAGCAAGATTTGACTATTCCAGATGTGATTGATAAGCTGAAAATGTGTGCTATGGGGGCAGTTAGACAGTGGTACCCTAGCCTTATGAAGAAATACTTGATTCCATCTCCGCCTGCAGTTTTTTTAATATCTAATTTTATTAATAGTTCCTCAACTTACTTGAAAGTCACTGGTGAGAAACAGAAGGAGTCTTGAGTCTAAGGGTCTGAGGGAGCATCATTGGGTGGTGAGCAGTCAACAAGCCCAGCAACTGGGGAGGAGTCAAACGCTAGGCCTGCTGTCACAAAGTGCTCATTTAGTTTTTCTAGAATGGTGCCCTGGTCGGAGATCGTAGCACCTTGTGTTATAATTTTGATATGGATTGCAGGTGGAGTTCTCTGTCCTTCAACAGCTTTGATGGTTCACCAGATCTTGGCTGAGTTACCCTTGGAACCCTCAAGGGTTTCCACGTAATAGGTTGATTTGGCTGCTCTAACCAGCTTGGTACAAGCATTTCTCTAGATTCTAAAGGCCAACCAATCTGCTGGAGCTTTAGACTGCCTCACCTTGGAACATAGTTTATACCTTTGGGTCAGGGCTGCTTTCAGGTCAGACGTAAACCAAGGACACAAGGTCTTTTTCACCCTACATTTAACAAATGTGGCATGCTTATTTGCTAGGTTTGTTAGGTTAGTATTAAGGACATTAACAGCCTCATCTAGTAAAGTAGCCAGGCAGAAGTTTTGCCAGTTTGTATCTCAGAGGTCTGCTCGGTAACTTTTGGGTTTGAATTTACTGAAACTTCACTTTGTGATGAACATGGAGCGGGATGGTCATTTTTCTAGGCTTCTTGTACAAATGACAACGTTGTGATCATTAAGATCACTGTGGAAAACAGCTGTATGTGCAATTTTATGTGGTCTTGTTAGTAAGTATTCAATCTAATATGGAACTTTTAGTGTTATTGTTGGCATTGAATCTTGTCGGATCTGAGATGAGCTGTGCAATACCCAGCTCATCACATATGTCCTTTAGTGTATTTGCTCTAGTGGGCAACCAGTCCATATTTAGGGCACCAAGAATGATGGAATCATTTAAAGTCAATTTCTATGATGTTTCTGAAGGTTGGCAGTAGTTCTACACCACCCGCTGGCAGTCTGTAATGGCCAATGATGTTGATTGCTTTGGATGAATTCAGGGAGAGTCTTATGGCCAGACATTCGAATTCCTTGGGTCTGGCAATAGCAAGGATTTCGGTGGCAATGAATTAGGAATTTATATAAATAATTACTCCTCCTCTCCTTGGCTGCCTATCATGTCTAAATGTGTTATAGGACAGCAGCACTATTTGATGGTCCGTAATGCTGCCTTTGAGACAGGTTTCCGTCACTACTAAAACATCAAGGTTTGTGTGTGTGACCCAAACTTTTACTGAATCTATTTTGTTCCTAAGACTGCAGACGTTAACCAGCATCATTTTTAGGCCTGGTGCTGATGCAAAGTCTGTAGGGGAAGTGATAGGAGAGGTGGGACCTGAGTTTATTTCTATGTTCCCTGAACATAAAAGTAACAACGTTATGAGTGTTTTTAACCAATACTGCATAACTATATGCTCTTTCTTGGCAGAGGTATTGATAAGGGGCATTACTTGGGAAGGTTGCTTGGGTACAGGATATAGATGAAACTGGACTATGGCAGAGCTAATTGATATGGCCCTGGTCTTAGTTTTTTGAGGTTATAGGAGGGTGTACGTGAGGGAAATAGATGACGCATCCCAGCTGGGGGGGGGGGTTGGGGATATGATAGGTATTGGGTCCTATCTGGGGGTGTGTTGCATTTAACAGGGGCTCTGAGTACAACACCACGTTATGATGCAGCATGAGAACAACTATTAATGGGACTAGCATGGTGATGGCCTGATGAATAACTTAGGGTCATAAGCTGGAGCTTTGAGGTAGTTTTTAAGCATTGATGAGTAGAGACTGCATGCCCAGTATAGTAACGCTATCAATTTAACATAATTTCTAATGTGAAATCATTATTTCACAACAGTACAAAATATTACACCGACAGACAAAAATCATTAAATATGACACTGAACAGTGATTGTACTGGTCAGTTCTCTTAAGAGCTTTTGAAGTCACAATGACTGTGGTAGACATGAATTAGCAGGCTCATGGAATGTACCACATGGGGGAGCTGGACCAAATGAGAGGGGGGAACAAGTGTACTAGAGGAACCTTTTAATATAGAAGTACTAGCAGGCTGAGAGGCCTAGAGGAAGGTGCAGCAGACTTTGAAGAGGTGTATGCATCACATGTAAGAGTTGAGTCCCACAGTGGGGAGTTGTGAGACAAAAGGGAGGAAGAGTATGTCCTTTTCAGGGCATGAGAGGAAAGGCTGGAGAAACTGAGTCAATTCAAATTCTGTTTAATACTGGGTGTAGGATGCAATTTCTATTTAAATCAGAGTGCTGGCTACAGAGGTATAGTAGAATTAGTCTACACAGGAAATTACTAAGAGGATGTTTAGCCTAGTGGTTAGCTTTGCTGACTACAGAACAGTCGAGGCATTTCTGGTTGGGTTTGTCTATCATAGAGGTGAACATGGACTCAAGGATGCACATTCAATGACACTGCTGATGTTCTTGAAGAGTGTCTGCCTTCTTCAGAGTAGGTGTTTAAGCCTGCATCTGTATCTTAAATACCAATATATTATTACAGCACAGCACAAGTAGGCAGGCTAGGGAATTGCACTTCCAACCACTGTAGTTAAACAAATTCTAACAAGAGCCAATATGGCTGCAAAATAATGGTATTGTGGGCAGTGAGAAATATGTAAACTAGCAATTTTTGAAGTAACCACTGAGCCGCCCAACTGGACTTTCTAATCATTGTGTTACACACACCTAGGCTAATACATATACACATATATATTCCAATTTAACATAGCAGAGCATCATCAACACATATTTTTACAGATTAAAAAAAGACATTGAGGGACTGTTTTCTTCTTTTTAGGCTTTGAGGGACATAGGAGGGTTGGAGGCTGCCACTAGATAACTCGTTTAAGTCTAAGGTTGAAACTGTTCTAGATAGTGGAGGAATGTAGACTAGCAATTTTTGCACTAACCACTGAGCCAACTAACTGCACTTTCTAATTGTTGTGATACACACACACACACATACACACACACACACACACACACACTGACTAATACATATACACACATATGCATATATATTCCAGTATAACATAGCAGTACACTGTCGACACACACAGAACATTGCCACACACACACTAACACACATACACTGCCTTGTATGGCATTTATTTACTTATACATCTAACCCTAACTTTTACTGTATGTAGAATATGCACTGTGTTTTGCAATAACTCATTATACTAATCTATGGCATGACTGGGTAACTAAGGTAGTGGACCTGGGAGATGCAGTGGATGTGGCCTATATGGACTTCAAAAAGCCCTTTCAACACTGTTCCCCGTAGAAGGCTGATTAACAAATCTCACAGCTTAGGGGTGGGCCTTAAAACAGTTCTGTGGATGGAGAACTGGCTGAATGGCAGAAGTCAGAGGGTTGTGGTAAACAGGGAGTACTCTGGAGAGGGAGAGGGAGAGGTGATGAGCAGGGAGCTGCAGGGTTCAGTGTTGGGGCCAGTCATCTTCAATGTCTTTATTGGGGATATTGCAGAGGGATTAGAAGGGAAGGTATGCCTCTTTACAGATGACACAAAGGTATGGAAAAGGGTGGACACTCCAGTGGGTGTTGAAAGAATGAGGGAAGACCTTACACAATTGGAAAAATGGTCTGAAGAATGGCAGCTGAGATTCAATGCAAGGAAGTGCAGGATCATGCACATAGGGCACAGGAACACAGGAGCAAAGAATGAACTAGGTGGAGAGATACTGGCAGTCACAAAGCAGGAAAGGTACCTGGGAGTTATCATCTCAGAGGACCTAAGGGGAAATTAGGCAGTGCATTACGGTGCAATTGCAGCAGAACACTACCACTCCACTCTTGACATCTGTGACCAGCAAATACACAATGGCAATATGCAAATACACCAGCACCAGGCTGCAGTATCAAAAAGCAATTTAATGTGCAAAAAAGTGTATGCAATTTACTGCAACAACTGTGGTAGCATCAGCAGAACTCTCAACCACCTGTAGGCTTCTCAAGGGATGCTGGTCAGAGTAGGTATCGTGACTTTTGAATTATAATCAACAAATCCAGTGAAAAATAAACCTTAAAGGTGCAGTACAATACTCTTAATACACCTAATAATAATAAAAGGTCTTGCCCAACAGAACAGGTACTACCTTAAAGATATTGTTGGGAGGATAAGTGAACCATAAAAGCATTTACAACTATCGGCCTTAGTCCCAATTTTTCTGTTTTTTTATAGAGTGGAGAAGGGGGTGCGTCCTGAGTAAACACCGCTCCAGAGCAGTTTGTCTCACTGTAGCATGACAAGTGCAGCCTCCACAACTTCTTCTGGACTAACAATTTGGATGGAAGCCAGTTTGTAGAACTGGCTGTTCTGCCTGAAAGACTAGCCAGCTGCTTGAATGCATAGGGAGGGGTATTAAGAGTAGAAAGAGGGAGATAATCTCACCCCTGTATAAGACACTCATGAGACCACACCTCGAATTCTGTGTCCAGTTCTGAAGTCTCTTTCTGAGAAAGAACATAGACAGGATGGAGGCACTGCAGTGGAAGGAAAGTAAAATGGTTCAAGGCTTCTGGGATAAGACCTATAAGAAAAGACTAAAGGAGTTAAATATGTATTCGCTGGAGTAAAGGGGGGTATAGTATGACTGAGACATGCAAATACATCACCAGTATAAACAGAGTACAGGAAGGAAGGAAGCATCTTCCAAAGTAAGAGATGCTCCAAGTCAAGAGGGCACAGAATGAAGTTAGACGGGGAATGCACAGGGGAAATGTGGGAAAATATTTTTTCATGGAGAGGGTGGAGGATGCCTGGACTAGCCTACCAGAGTGGGTGGTAGTGGCTAAAATGGTCACAGAATTTAAGAACGAGTATGATAGACACAGGGGTATCCTAGAGCTGAGGGGGAGGCTCCAGAGTTCAATTTGGGCATGGGGTCTCACACTAGATAGGGATTAATATGGCCAACTGGGTGGTGATGTGACTCCCACTCCCCAGCCCAACCTCCCATTGGGCACCCAGCACCTCGCACCCCCAGACTCTGCCACACAGCCTCATTCACTTGAACAGGTCCTAGTGTGAAGATACACTCTCCCATCAAAGACATGTTTTGATGCTGGAACTGAGGACTGCTATATAAAAATAAGGTAAGTGCGGTTCAATGTATTTAAATGGATTTTCAACTGCACTTAACTTATTTATCATATAGTAGTTGCTGGTTCCAGCAACAAGACATGTCTTCCATGGGACAGTGAATCTTTACACTGGGATCTGTTCAGTGAGTGAGGGTATATAAGGGCATCTGGGATGTGTGGGGTGGCAGGTACTCAGCAGGAGGTTGGATTGGGGTGCAGGGTTGCATCAGCAATGGACCTCTTTTTAAGAGATTAAAAAAAGACCTCAAGGGACTGTGTTCTTCTATTCAGGCTCCAAGGGACGTAGGAAGGTGGGGGTGGTAGGGGTTGCTACTAGACACCTCATGTAAATCAGCAATAACATGCATATGGCTGAAACTAATTTAGATAGTGGGGAATTGTAAACTAGCAATTTGTGCAGTAACCACTGAGCCACCTAACTGCACTTTCTTATTGTTTTGATACATACACAATGACTAATACATATACACATATATGGATATATATATATATATATATATATATTCCAGTATAACATAGTAGTGCGCTGTCTACACACATTTTTACAGATTAAAAAAAAGACACTAAGGGATAATTTTCTTCTTTTCAGGCTCTGAGGGACATTGGAGGGTGGGGGGTTGCAACTAGACACATCATGTAAATCAGCAATGAGATACATAAGGCTGAAACTGATCTAGATAGCTGGGGAATGTAGACTAGCAATTTCTGCACTAACCACTGAGCCACCAAACTGCACTTTCTAATTGTTGTGATATACACTCACTAATACATATACACATATAAGTATATATATTCCAGTATAACATAACAGCACACTGTCTACACACACATACCATTGCCACATACTCACACTAACACACATACACTGGCTTATATAGCATTTACTTACTTATACATCTAACTCTAACTTTTACTGTACTTAGGATAAATGCAATGTGTTGCACTACCTGATTGTACTAATCTATGGCATGACTGGGTAGCTAAGGTAGTGGACCTGAGATTTGGCGAATGTGGTCTATCTGAACTTTAGAAAGGCCTTCAATACTGTCCCCCAAAGAAGGCTGATTAACTGCAAACTTCACAGACCAGGGGTGGACCTTAAAATAGCTCTGTGGCTGGAGAACTGGCTGAAAGGCAGAAGTCAGAGGGTTGTGGTAAACAGGGAGTACTCTGGAGATGGAGAGGTGATGAGCAGGGTTCCGTAGGGGTCAGTGCTGGGGAAGGTTCTGTTCAATGTATTTATTTGGGACATTGAAGGGGGACTGTAGGGGAAGGTATGCCTCTTCACAGACAACACAAAGGTGTGCAATAGGGTGGACACTCCAGGGTATGTTGAAAGAATGAGGGAAGATCTTATGAAATTGAAGAAATGGTCTGAGGAATGGCAGCTGGGATTCAATGCAATGAAGTACAGGATTGTGCACACAGAGCAGAAGAACCCAGGAGCAAAGAATGAATTAAGTGGGGGAAGTATTGACAGTCATAAAGCAGGAAAGGGACCTGGGAGTTATTGTCTCAGAGGACCTAAGAGAAAGTAGGCAGTGAGATAAGGTGCAACTGCAGCAGAACACTACTGCTCCACTGCTGGCACCTGTGCCCGGCAAATACACAATGGCAACAGGCAAATATACTCGCATCAGGTTCCAGTATCATAAAGCAATTTAATGTACAAAAAAAGTGCATACACTTAACCGCAACAAACATGTTAGCAGCAGTAGAACTCCCAGCCAGATTTCACCTGTAACCTTTCTCAAGGGATGTTCGTCAGAGCAGGTATCGTGACTTTTAAATTACAATCAACCAATCCAGTGACAATTATACCTTAAAGGTGCAGCACAATACTCTTAATATACATAATAATAATAATAATAAAAGGTCTTGCCCATAGGAACAGGTACTATCCTAAAGATATTGTTTGGAGGATAAGCGGACTATAAAACCATTTCCAACTATTGGCTGTAGTCATGTTTGTTTTGCTTGTTATAGAATGGAGAAGGGGATGCATCCTGAGTAAATGCCCCTCCAGAGCAGTTTTTCTCACTGCAGTATGACAAGTGCAGCCTCCACAGTTTATAATGGACTAACAATTGGGATGGAAGTTGGTGTGCAGAACTGGCTTTTCTGGCCAAAAGGCTAGAAGCCAGATGCTTGAATGCAGAGGGAGGGGTATCATAAGTAGAAAGAGGGAGGTCATCTTGTCCCTGTATAAGACACTCATGAAACTGCACCTCGAATACTGCATCCAGATTTGAAGGCCCCTTCTGAGAAAGAACATAGACAGGGTGGAAGCACTGCAGTGGAGGACAAGTAAAATGGTGCAGGGCCTACAGTATAAGACCTATGAGGAAAGACTAAAGGAGTTAATTATGTATTCGTTGGAGTAAAGGGGGGGCATGACTGAGACATTCAAATACATCACCAGTACAAACAGAATACAGGAAGGAAACATCTTCCAAAGTAAGAGATGCTCCAAGTCAAGGGGTCACAAAATGAAGTTAAAGTGGGGAATGTCACAAACACATTCCGCAGGTCAGGCCCTCTGCTCCCACAGCGACAACCTCAGAGTGCAATAGTGTGAACAGGTAACAGACACGGTAACCCACCTGTCTGCTTTGGGTCGGAATCACCTTTAGCCTTGAGTTCTGAAGGGATTCAAACTGTGAACCTTATGCTAGCACACCCAATGTACAGGCTCAGATATGTACCCTCTTCAGGACTGCATTGCAATCTTTCACCAGGGACACCTAACCGGGCATCCAAAATGAACCCTTTTAACTGTGTAAGAGACCTTTTTAAGCAAGCTCAGTAACATAATCAAGCTTTTCAAACAGCTGTCAGACTTAACCACCTATGCATCACATGGAAAAAGAACTGACAGACACCCAGACAGTATTTCAAAGACATGGTTGTTTACTAAAAGATGATAAAAATAAGTAAAATTAAGCACAGAACAATATATCACACAACTTATAATCTTATAAAACAAAAAGGAAATTTCACAACACCCCTACCACAAAGACTTAATTGCTTTCTAACTATTACCTTTCTAAATGCTCTCCCAGTCAGAGTCTATTTCATATGTGTCCATTCCATACTACTTTCATTCTTAACTCTATCTGTCCCCACCCCCTTGGATGAGGTCAGCTAGAACCTCCCCAGTTTTAATATTCTTACATCAGTGTCTCTGAGGATGAGTCATATGCTTTTAAAAAATCTTTTCCAGACCATGTCCGAAAAAACTAACTGACCTCATCCCTGCTGAACCCAGGCCAGGGACATTCTACATGCTACCTAAATTACATAAACATGGCAATCCGGGAAGACCCATAGTCTCTGGTAATGGCACTTTGACTGAGGGGATCTCAGGGTTTGTAGAGACCATTTTGAAACCACTGGTTATGGAAAGAGACAGTTATATCCAGGACACTATGCACTTTTTGTGTATACTTTCTGGTTATAAGGATTTACCACCTGATACCATTTTAGTGACAATAGATGTAACAACCCTCTACACTAATATTCCATACACAGGTGGCATTACAGTATGCCTTAAAAACATACAGAAGAAAGGACTGGAACAAAACATCAACCCTGAAGTGGTGGGGGAACGTATGGAATTCATTTTGACACATAACTTCAACTTCAATAGTAAACATTATGTTCAAACTATGGGAACAGCAATGGGGCACCAAAATGGCTCCACAGTATGCTAACCTCTGTATGGCAGACTTGGAGGAGGATTTTTTAAGGCACCATCCCCATAGACCACTAGCTTATTTCCGTTACATTGATGATTTGTTTATTATCTGGACGGAGGGTGCAGATGCACTTAAAGATTTTCATCATGAACTAAATAACCTCCACCCTACCATAAAGCACTTGGAGTATTCTACCACCAGTGTTAATTTTCTGGACACCACAGTCACCATTAAGGATGGAACCTTACATACGTGTATTTACAGGAAACCAACAGACAGACAGAGATACCTACACAAGAAAAGTAATCACCCAAACCATACAAATAAATCTGTCAAGTACAGTCAAGCACTCCGATGTCACCGTATTTGTTCAAATGATGGTGATGACAGAGATACACATTTGGCTATGTTGAAAAACACCTTTATGGAGCAGGGACACTCTTCCAGAGAAATTGACAGGATAACAGAATGTGCAACGCAAGTAATAAGACAACAACTACTTCAATATAAAGAAAAGACAACTATAGACAGAATACCCTTAGTAGTCACATATCATCCAGACCTTGAACTTCTGTGTAAGATTATTAAAGACCTCCACCCAATATTTAGTGAGGATGAAACCCTTGATTGTATTTTTAAGGAACTCCCATTACTATCTTTTAAACAACCACTAAATTTAACCAGCCTAATTATTAGGGGTAAGCTTTCACCAGAACAGAATACCATGTCACACAAAGGCACATGACCCTGCAATCAACGCACCTGTAAGAACTGTGAGCTCATTTCCACCTTGGACTGTGTGGTTACATCACAAAACAGACAATTCAAGGTGCATGGGAGTTATACATGCACATCACGACATGTTGTTTATTTCATTCAGTGCAAAAGATGTCCACAAACATGTTATGCTGGAGAGACAAGCCAACAGCTCCACAGAAGGATGAACTCACACAGACATACTATTAGAAGAAAGAAGAATGAAAAACCAGTGGGGCACCACTTCTCCCAACCTGACCACTCAATTTCAGATATGTCAGTAATAGTCGTAAAATGAAATCTCGAAAACACACAACAGAGATGAGCTTTTGAGATTAAACTTATTTTACATCTTAATATGGTAGCAGATGGGATGAACGTTGATCTGGGTTTCATGGGACATTGTAGAAACTGACATCCACAGACTTCTTCTTCAGACTGGCATATTATAGGACTTCAGCATGTGTGGGATGTGGGTGCATGTAAGAATGTGTGTGTGTGGTTATGTGTTGTGAAGTATGTGATATAACCGGTTTGGGGCTTGCTGTCACATTGAGGTAGGCCTCTATTTAGATACATGAAGTTACAGTGTGTTACTACTCTTACTTCACACACGTAATGAATATTAATTCCTCCATACTTTTTATCTTTGCCTGGGAGTGGGGTTGATTCCATTGTACCATATTCAGATTACCTAGCCTGCTACTGTATATACAGGAATGTTATCATAGACTGTCACTTATTTTTTTAACTCTACACATATTGGAGTGTGAGATCTCATGTGCATGGGGGTCCTGGACAGATCTTTTTACATTAGGGTAATATTGTAGTGATTTGTAGAAATGTAGGTATGTTAGACCTGTGGTCTGGCATACATACTTTATATTTACTTTTAGTTACCTTATCCTGGGAAAGGTGGTAGTTTTATTTCATTGTAGTTCTATCCAGAATCCTTGGAAATGTTACTACGCAGATAGGAGTACGGTTAAATAGTGTCACAGTTTTGCTCTGTAGGTATTAAGATACATGAGCCCTTTTACTTAGGATTTCATGACAAGTTGAATTCCTTTGGGGAACAATTGCAATGACTGATATGAATAAAGGTTCATTAGGAATGTGTGTGTGTGTGTGTGTGTGTGTGTGTGTGTGTGTGTGTGTGAGAGAGAGTATCTTCTTAAAGCTAGTTATCGCATTATGGGGATGTGGAGTGGGGTAGGGTGCATTGTTTGTGTGAAGAGGAGGAGAGAAATTAAATTATCACTTTTTCAGATTCCTTAGATACTTCTGGTACATCAAGTTGTTAAATTCTCAGTGTATACTGACATCAATACATATCAGGCTACATGGTCTTAATTCCTTGGTGCTCCTCAATTAGAGTTTTTTGTTTGACACTAATACCATCAATTTATATTTAAATTATCATTTATAAAGTCCTGTCACTATACTAGAGGTTTTTGAAGTTATGGGGCATGATATCTTGCTGGAGAGTACAGCTGGGTGATAGGTCCAGCTATGTTTTACACATCATACAGTGTGCACTGATGTTTTTAAGACAACTTTACTGGTAATTTCTTGTCTATAATGCATGCATTGACACTTCTTGGATTCCTAAGACAATCTTAGTATGTCTTTAATCTGGGTGGGGGTTGCTTTTCAGTAATCACATCCTTATACACACACTGTGACACTCATAGCTTGATTTAAGAGTCATCTGCTCCAGCAGTGTTATCTTATGTCAATTAAATTTATATGCAGTAGGATTCTTTGTATGTGTTTTGCACCAAGTACCTTTGACCCTGGGATCCTCCTGGCTGAAGGTAATATGGTACTGTTAAACTTCTCTGACATCATCATCATCTGTATTTTTTAAATGAGTATTTTAAACCAATGTTTTTTCTGCATGATCTAGCTGTTAAAAGTATTGTTTTTTTTCCTAAACAATGGCCATTAGGCTTCTGAAGAAGGACTGGTTGGTCCGAAAGCTAAAGCACTTTGTTCTTGTTGTTACATCTATGTTGGTCCATTGAAAGGTATCAAATCATTTGCTTCTGGGTCTGTTCTTGCAAGGACCAATACAGCAAATACTAAATCTAGATTTTAAAAAATCTGTAACTAGCCATTTCCCAAATATGGCAGTCTTTAATTAAACATTTCTCTTTGAACTTAACAATACCACACTCATGTTCCTTATTGTCAGATATGTGAGAAAACCATTAAGAGTCAGTCCAGTGACTTCTTCTTCCTGCTACATCATAAAAGTCATATATGTGGGACACTTCAAAGGCAGCACAGGTTATGATGGCCATAAACTGTCTCTCTAGAAGTATGTCTTAATTAATTGTTCTTCTGGTCTGTTTAATTACATTCTGTAGTTCCAGCTACTAACTTTTAAAGTTACAGGCCAAATCTGCCAACTTGTGTGAGACAATTTCATACACAGACCAGTCATTTATTTTACAGATATCATACAATAATCATATGAAAGGGAGCAGAGCTTCATAGGGAATACTCGGGAAATTTATGAAAATGTTTTGCATGAAGAGGGTGGAGGATGCCTGGAATAACCTACCAATGGGGGTGATAGAGAGTAAAGTGGTCACAGAATTTAAGACAGAGTAGGATAGACACGGGGGTATCCTGGAGGCAAGGGTGGGCTCCAGTGTTCATTTTGGGCATGGGGCATGGGGCCTCACACTAGATAGGGATTAATAAAGCAGATTGAGTTGTGATCCAACTCCCACCCTCCTAGCCTGACCTCCCTCTGAGCACCCACTACCACGCATCCCCAGACTCTGCCATGCAACCTCACTCACATGAACAGGTCCCAGTGTGAATACACACTCTCCCATCAAAGACATGTCTTGCTGCTGGAACTGAGGAATGCTATATAAAAATAAGGTAATGGTAGTTTAATGTATTTAAAGAGGTTTTCAACTGCACTTACCTTATTTCTTATATAGCAGTCATCAGTTCCAGCAGCAAGATGTGTCTTCCATGGGACAGTGGATCATTGCACTGGGATCTGTTCAAGTGAGTGAGGGTGTGAGGGCATTTGGGAGTGGCAGGTATTCAGTGGAAGGTCAGGTTGGGGGTGCAGGGTTGCATCAGTGATGAACATTTTTTTACAGATTAAAAAATACATTGAGGGACTGTGTTCTTCTTTTCAGGCTCCAAGGGATGTTTGAGGGTGGGGGATTTGCCACTAGACACATCATGTAAATCAGCAATAACATGCATAAGGCCGAAACTGATCTAGATAGTGGGGGAAATGTAGATTAACAATTTTTGCACTAACCACTGAGCCACATAACTGCACTTTCTAATTATTGTGATACACACACACTGATTAAAGCATATGCACATATATGCATATATATTCCAGTATAACATAGCAGTGCACTGTTTAAACACATTTTTATAGATTAAAAAACAGACACTGAGGGATCATTTTCTTCTTTTTAGGCTCTGAGGGACATTGGATGGTGTGGGGTTACCACTAGACAACTCATTTAAATTAGTAATGAGATGCATAAGGCTGAAACTGATCTAGATAGTCTTTTATTTATTTTATTTTATTGGAGACAATCAGTTTTACAACCTTTGAGTCATGGACTCGTTTACAAAGGTACCTCGTCGTAAGGGGGGGGGAGACAACAATTAGGTGAGTAGAGACAGGGATGAACACACGGGTGAAAAAATACATAGACACACTTTAAAATAAAGATTAAAGGCAGCAGCTATACTGGTACAACATTTGTAGAGTTACACGCATTGTAACAAAGCAATAGATACATCATACAACTAGTAGCTAGTCTTAAAAATGGTGGGCGGGACCGGATTAGCTACAGGCATCTACAGCATCGGCTGTCAATGATATGCTTATGGAGGGTGGTTTTGAAATGGCCAATCCCCGGGATCTTGGCGATAGATTTGGGAAGGGAGTTGAACAAACGCGGGGCCAAGTGATGAAAGGACCTTTGGCAGCGAGAGGTCTTGGCCCTCGGAACAACGAAGGTGGCAGTGGAGGACTTTGGGTGGGCAGGGACCTAGTAGCCAGCTGCAAGGGTCCAGAGACCCCAGGATGGCAAAGGCCTGACACAGACTTTTTGCCAGCAGGCAGGTTTGATATTTCAGTCTTTCCTCAAGAGTGAGTATATTTGTGCTGGAGTATAGCAGACAGGTGTGGGTTCTGCTGTGGGCACCGATAAGAGCCTACAGGCTTTGTTAATAGCGGTCTGGACCTTAGATAGGGCAGTGGTGTCAGCAGCTGCGTGAGATTGGGAGCCCGTAGTCGCCAGTGATAACACCGATGAGGCAATGGCTAATTTTAAGACGGTTCAGGGAGGCAGTCTTTGTGGCGGTAGAAGCCCGATCCTGGAGTTCATGGCAGATGACAAAGGCTTTGAGGTGGACATGGAAGGTAGGCGAGTCAAAGGTGATGCCCAGGTACTTATAGGATGATACTTGTTCAATTGGGAGGAGCATGCTGGTGGTGATGTGGATGGGAAAGTCCTTGGCGCTGTTTTGCCTATGTGAGAATAGCATGGACTTTGTTTTCTTTAGATTAAGGACTAGACGATGGCTGTTGAACCATTTTTCAGTTTGAAGGAACGCGTTTTGTAATATGCCTTGGAGAGAGAGAGGATCCGAGTGAGTAGTTAGGACTACGGCTACCCATAGTGGGGGAATGTAGACTAGCAAATTTTGCACAAACCCCTGAGCCACCTAACTGCACTTTCTAAGTGTTGTGATACACACTTACTGATTAATACATATATATATATATTCCAGTATAACATACAGTAAAAGTCACATTAAACTGTCCCTCCAACTCACTGGTTTAGTATTTTTCTGTGAGTTGCTCAATGTGTGCACTGCTCACTGGAATGAATTAATAAATGTTTCTTCATGGTTTGTTTCCAGCTGCTATTCAGTTTCAGCTTACTGTACTTTGCAGCTCTCTGGACACTTTTATCAATGCAGTGCATGAGCAGTGCACACATTAAAGGGACACTGTCAGCTTTCAGCAGCTATACTGAACTAGTGTGACCAGTGTGCCTGTGATAACATCTATGGTAAAATAAACTATTCATGTGCCCCAGTATGAGTAAGAGTAAGATTAGTTATCTAAATGTTAAAAATATATGCTTAAGCTCAGACCAAGCACATTACCTCATTGTTTGGAAGATCCTCCACCACTGGATGCCTCATCTCAGTGTGAACACATATTAAGCATGTGTAAATTTCCTGAACAAGTGTACGTGATAGTTGAAGCTAAAAGTACATGCTCTTCTGAGAATGGCTAACTTTGTAAGAATAAGGAAGAGCACTGCAAGTCCTACTTTTACCACACAAAATCAGGACCGTGATCATGACTATGCATGTCACATCCATGGCAACATCACATGCATGCTCAGGATTGTGGTCTTGTTTTCTAAGTGGTAAAAGTAAGACATGCAATGCTTTGTTTTCTTCTTAGAAAGATTTTTGTCTATCCCAAAACAATATCTAACAGCATTTGGCTAGTGGTGCCGGTGCCAGTTTGACCCCTGTCCATAAACATCCACATGAGGTCATGTGGTCACACAGGTGATAGTACAGGAACAGACAGTCAGGACCACCCTTACAGTGTACCCCCCCCACACACACACACCAGAATAGGTAACATATACAATGAGAAAAATAATGCACAAACATATTTGTACTGCAGCACAAGATGAAACCCTATCCAAACACAGCCCCAAATAAACTAATATGAAGCACCATCAAATTATGATAACAATGGGTGCACATGGGCACCTCTGCAGAGCCCTTCCCCACATACAAGCAATAAATGGTATGACTTGATATCATTCAGAACTGATGACTGCAAAGACATATTAAAAAATACAGACATACAATTGGTTATTCAGCATAGGTCAGTGAGTTGCAATACAGTGTAATGGGGGAGGTTATCACAGATGAAATGAAGGACTGGAATACCTTTGTGTTGCTAAATAAAACATACAATGATCCCTAGATTACAGATAAAGCAATGATTAGGAATTTATAATTAAAAATACTAACCAATCCAAGGTAAATCTCCAATTTCAGTCATCCAAATTAGAACTGTCAGTCTCTATGTCAGAATCAGATGCAGCTTGTACCCCCTCACATTGATTAATACTGGATACTGTGAACTCAAATTGGTAAGGTTGGATACCAATATCAACATTTAAATAACACCTTTATATTCCTTTTCCTCAAACATGATGAATAGTGAGCACAGGCACAGTAAAGGTTATTGAAATCCAAAGACAAAAAAACAAACAAAAAAAAACACTCCCTGTATAACAGCTAGCTTAGCTGATCTAAGTTTTCAGGAATAAGTCATATAACTAGCACAGACAAGTAAACTCCTTTTTCAGTAATTTAGCAACAGAATATCAACAACATTGTAAGTTTTAAGATGAAAAAGTGCATATGAATAGTACATTTCAAACCACCACTGTAAAAAAAGCTGTAACAAACTCCTTTTTCAGTACTTTAGCAACAGAATTTCAACAGCATGGTAAGTTTAAAGATGAAAAAGTGCATATGAACAGTCCATTTCAAATTTCCACTGTAAAAAAAATCCTGTAACTTGAACTGTGTTTAGGGGGTCCTCTAACTTATCTTCAGTGAGAGCTGGAACATTAGATATACTACACAAACTTTCCATTCTGGTCAGCCCAGTGGTGCTGAGGGTTGAGGAGCTGGATGCCACACCTCACATCACACCGGTGACCCAGGTTCAGGAACAAGCCTGGGAAGTCGGGGGTTGGCAGGGGAGGGAGAGCATTGCACATCCAAAGAACATCTCTCCTGTTCCGGGAGGGGGGGCTCCTGCTCAGAGCTTGGCTGGCATTTGGCAGAAGCCAGAGGCATAGCAAGCATCGAGTGTGAAAGATGGCTGGGAGTGGCAGACATCAGTGGAAATGCCTTGTCATCAGGGCACCGGCCACTCCCCTACAGAACAGAGGAAATGCCTTCCAGCTCCCAGGGAGACAGAGCACTGGAACTTGCCCTTGATGTGTAGCCACCTTCCCGGCACCCCTCGACCGATGCGACCAGAATGTTCAGGGTGTTTGGGCCCCACCTCATCCCCAGCCTGGGGGTAAACTGAGGCTCCATGGGTGACAGGGGCAGATCAGGTAAGGTGGCTTGCAGAGGGATGACTCCTAGGTGCTCCTGAGGATATCGGAGATGGAGGGAGGGAGGAGGGAGGGGGAGGAAAAATAGAAAGTGTAAAAATTCCATTCTGTGACATTTGACACTATAGTCACAAAACTGTCTGCTTATATCCCTTTCTAACCAGATTGAAGATTAGCACAAAATAGTGTTTCTGGGTTGTGACTGAAAATAGTCATTTTATGGCTAGTGCACCTACCTGGTTAACAAAAACTAAATATATAAAAATAAAAGTTCTTTGAAACACTGCTTAGCTGAATGAAAGTGGAGTAACACCCCAAAACCTCAAATTTTACCTAGTCCATTAGGAATCAGAAGAGCTCTCTTTTTCTATGTTATAGCAAAATGACTGCAGGACAATGCCCACTGCAGCAGTAAAAAGGAAAGATTGTTCAAACAAATGGTGACAGCCTCTGGAAGTGACAAATATAAAATGGGGAACAAATGCACCACCCTGTCAAGAACCCATCACCACTGCAGTGAAAACTGGGAACATGAAAAGAAAAAAGATAGTAATCAACAAATAAAACCGGAGAACAACATGCTGAAACTGTTTGGCAAAAAGAAGTTGTTAAAATCAGCTGTAAAAAACAGCCATGTGACTCCAATACTCAGCCATGTGACTCCAAGACTCCAACACCAATACAGACTCCAATAAATTTCAGGTGAACTGATGTAGAGGAAAAGGATGAGAAAGGATAAGGAGGGAGGTGTACAGATATTTTTTTTTGTCATTTTCTACAGCTTCCATACTCTAGACTTAGCTCTGTGTTTACTATTTCCCTCCTAATGAGCTGCTTGAATTTCTCTATTAATGTTTCCAATGGCAAGTGCATGCATTCCAGCATCAACTGATACTTCATTGTGGTTGCATCATGTCTTTCGTACTATTCCCCCTACCAGGGGATATTTAACCTAGAATACTGTAGCACAGCACAAAAACAGTATATATTTCATTAACTGCTACTCAGAATTATTAATGTCAATTAACTGCTACATGACCAGGTTCTAAGTATCTGCACAAAAAAAAGGGGAACAGTACCATACACACTGCTCTGCATTGCAATATTGCAAATGCCCAAGGGCATCCAGTAATTGTGATCATAATCTCAGAGACATTTGTTCCCTTTAGATAGAAACTCATACAACTGTTTGAGCACAAAGGAACTGGAAGCTGGTATGCAGATGACCACAACAGTTCCAGCCACAAAAATAATATTTTCATTATGAAACTAAGCCTGTAGCCAATGTGGACATAAAGGCCTAATCCCTGATGAAGTAACCAGCTATTATGAAACACTGTTGTTATAATATGACTTTACAATAAATTTGATTATGGGTAATTGAGTTGGTTCCATATTCCCTTTATTTGCATACTGCATCATCCAGTACATTTTTATATTTTTCAGGACCCATGAGCATGCAATTCACATCTTTGCCAAATGTCTAGGGAAACACTGGATAGAAAGAGGTAGTTACAAACTTCAAACAAGCATTTGTTAATGCCGAATGTTGTCTTGCTGCCATTGGCAGTGCAGGAGTTAGAATGATGCAGCATAGGAGTGGCAGTCAAGTATTGAACTGATGCCAACCCACCCCCACCCTGCAGAGAGTGAGAGGCATTAGGGTGTCCCTGTGGGTGTTTATTAGTGCAGTGCGGGAAAACATGCTGGGCAGGATGTGAAAAATGACAGCTGCACAGTTCATAAGGAGGTGTAATTAAATGCCAGTGCTGAAATGTAGGCATACAAATATACAAAATTTGTGGAGTTGCAAGGTGCGTGGGAAATATGCAAGACACGGTTGCAGCACTGCCAGTTTGTGGGCGTTCGGCACCAAATTTTCAACATAGAGCATTTACCTCTGCTCATGTACAGTGTCACTGTCATTTCCTCAGTGTCCCAAGAAGTGATTTCGCACAGCAACCACGCTATTCTGCGCCGGAAGTGTGGAAACACATTTTGGGCAGGATATGTGAAGTGACAGCTATACTGTTCCTAAAGAGGTATGTAAAAATGGCAATGGTGAAAATCCAGAGTGAAAATATCACAAATGCACAAGGGTACGAGCATGCGTGCAATCAGCCAACGCTCGCTCGTAACACAGTCATTTTATGGAGTATCAGCTCCAAATTTTCAACATAGGCATTCTGAACTCTGCTCATGAACTGTGTCACTGTCATTTTCATAATCTGGCCCAAACACTGATTTCCCACAGCGACTGCACTATTATCGCCGAATGCGGAAACACATTTTGGGCAGGATGTGGAAAATGACAGCTGTACTGTTCATAAGGAGGTGCACAAAATGCCAATGCCTGTCGGTGTTAAAATATTGCGAATCGCAAAGTTACAAACCTACGTGTATTCGCCAATGCAGCCTACAAATAAAACAATAGGCATTTGTTGGATTTTTTCCACCAAATTTGGAACATAGGCTTTTTGAGAGGCCACCATGAACACTGGCACTGTCATTTCATTATCGGTCCCGAAAGGTGATTTCACTCAGTGACTGTGAAATCACCTTCCGAGGCCGATTAACGCCATGACAGTGACAGAATTCATGAGGAGGGCACCAAAACCCCATGTTGAAAATTTGGTGCCGAAATTCCAAGAAATGCCTGAGATATGCAGCAAAGTTGAAAAAACCCTATTCATTGCATTATACAGCTTACTGGCATTTCCTCAGTTCGCGGTCGGCTTTGAAGAGTGCAGACGTGTTCCCGGTCCACGGAAGATCGTCGCACCGGAGTCCAGAGGTAAGTGTGGGGTGAGGGGGGGTGTGGGGAGGCAGGGTGCGCAGTGGGTGGGTGCAGGTGGGGGGAGGGAGCATCTAGACTAAGAGGGACGGTTTTTGTTTTGCAGGTGGAAAAAAGAACGAAAACTGTTGCGGGACAGTTTTTGCATTACAGGGCATTTGGCATGCTGGGGTGGGCTCCCAGCGTGCCACCTAAGTGGGTTTGTGGGGGTGTCAGTAGCCGATGGGGAGATTGGGCACCTCACGGCACACAACACGTGGGGGTAATGCCGGTGGGGATTGGGCACCCCTTGCCGCAAACAAAGAAAGTGGGAGAGCGCGAGCTGGGGATTGGGCATCCTCCTTGGCATTCAACAGTTGGGGTGATGCCGATGGGGTGGGCTCCCCATTGGCCGGGCAATGAAAGCAGGGGGGGCACGAGCAGAGGGGATTGGGCACCCCCCCTCGGCTTCGCATTGCGGGGGATGCCAGCGAGGGGTGGGCTCCCCCATCGGCACACAAACACGGGGGGTTGCCGACAGGGGGATTGGGCACCCCCGATGTTGGAAAACATGAGGCAGCCACCTGCTCACTGACCATGGTCATAATGGAGGTGAGCACAGCAAGCAAATGACCGCTGTGTATGATGAGCTTTGCTCAGATTGCAGCAGACCTTTGCTTTGACGTGCTCGCCCCATTATGAATGCGTGGTGTGGTGGTGGCATGCAGGCTGATTGGGGAATGAGGGACGCACCTACTGATGCATGCCCTGCATTCGCCCAAGAGCAGCCGTACCCCCAAGACCCGCACTGTCGCAAGATGTTTTGCTTGCACATGCGCGCAAGCCAACATAAAAAGAGTACTTAATTTAGGCACAAAAATCACCAAGTAGGTTTGCTTACCTTTCGCAGTAACTTTTAATCAAAATTTTGCCACAGTATTCAAAAAGGAAACTGAAAAAGCTATTTGCTATTTAAAAGGAAAATACCTGTTTAATCCATCAACTTGTAGTTAAATCCCAAATGCTGTTTAAGATTAGATGTAGTGTCAGGGTGAGAAAATGAATGTGTCCAATGGTGGGTGAGTACATTCACGTAACAGCTGATAATTCATTGTGGTTGCATCATGTGTTTAGTACTATTCCCCCTACTAGGGGTGATTTTACTGGCATAGAATAGCAAAAAAACTATGTAAATTCCATTAACTGTTATGTAGAGTTATTAATGTGTATCAGTTAATTGCTACACATCCAATTTTATCCGAAACTGGCAGAACAGTTGCTTCTCAAAATTTTATGTGAAAAATGGTACATACTACTCAAATTAAGTTTTCTATCAGATCAATTGCTATGCAAACATATCTCAGTCAAATTTTATTTGGCCTCTACTGGGCAAAGCACACCCTTATAATTTATTTTTTTATTTTCTTTCCTCTCCTTCCATTACCATCAAATGGTGGATATTAATATGATCTTCAATGCCCTCAGTAACCACCATATTGTTTATTGTGTGTACAAGATGAATTGACCCAAAGTTCCCCCCAAATTCATCCAGATCAGGTTGCTTCATTTGCTGGACTCCATGCTGACCTGGTCGCCATTGTTTGTTCCCCTCTTTCTACAGCTGGCAACATAGATAATGCCCTCAATTTCTTCACCTCTAAATTTATGTCTGTCTAGAATGATCACACTTTCCTTATAAGAATAAGGGTCCAAAGTTTCCACTTTCCATGGATTTCAGCTGAGGTGCTGGCTTGTTACCATGCACTGGATCCTGCCTGGAGGACATACAAATCCTCTGGCTCCCCTTATGATCATACTAGATATTGTATCCTTCGTAATGCCTTTACTAAAGCTTCTAGGCTTGAGAAGTCTGAACACTTTGCATTCACTTTCCAGAACAATATTAATCACCCCTCTATGTTCTGGATGGTAATTCTTTCACTTTTATCCCCTCTGACCCAGTCCTGTCTCCCTGTACTCAAGATGGGTGCTACTCCTATCTCTGACCCTGCTGCTGTCTCCTCATCTTTCAACTTCTATTTCACCTCCTGGGCCTGTACTCTCTTCACTTCCCCCTCATCCTCTCCCTCTCTTTCTTCTTCTATTCCCTCTCACTGTTCTTCTCCACCTGTCCCACTGCCCAACTCCTCCCTTTTCTTTTTTCACCCATTAACCCTGCTGATGCTCTTAAGGCCCTCTTGGCTCTAAATCCTCATCAGGATGGGAGTCCTGATGGTCTTGATCCTAGACTCCTATTTCTCTCCACTCATGTTATTGCCCTTCCTATTACCTACTTCCTCATCCTCTCTACCTATCCTATGTCCCTAACTTTTGGAAGTTGGCTACCATCATCCCCCTTCCCACAGAGGATGCCCTCTCTCTCCCTAGTAATTTCCATCCAACCTCTCTCTTCCCACTCTAGCTAAAATCCAGGACCATCTTGTTCTCTCCCAACTCTTCCCTTTTCTTGACTCAAGCCCTTTCTTCAGCCCTTTTAAGTCTGACTTTCGAAAGTCACACTCCACTTCTGCCTCTCTCCTCTGGCTCACTAGAATGAACCCCTCTGGTATGAATCAGGGCCTTGTCACCTCCATCGTTTTTGTTGATGTAGAGTGTAGACAATGTTTTTGCCACTGTAGTCCATCCCATTCTCCAGGAAAAGGTTAAGGAAGCTGGGCTGTCAGCTTCCTCAGTTTAGTGGTTCCACTTCTGCCTTGAGGGTAGGTCATAAGTTGTCTGTATTGGAGACTCCCTTCTCCTTCGCTCCCTATTAGCTCAGCCATCTCTCATGGTTCTGTCCTTGGCCCAGTACTTTTCTCCATTTTTCTAAAGATCTCCCCAATGTCTGCTATTCTGTGTCCATTCATATGTAATCAGATGACATGGTACTCTTTTCCTTTTGCTCCTTTACCCCTGATCTCATGAACCAGCTCAAGTTGGAGTTTAACAACACCCAGCTTTGGTTCTGTGAAAATCAGTTATTTCTCAATCCTAAAAAACGGTCTCTATGATGTTTGGCATTAGACAAAGGCTTTTTAGAGTCTCCCTCTTCTCTCCTTTTATAACCTTGATGCTGCAGCTACTAAAGATGTTTAATCTTTTAAGTACCTTGGTGTATGGCTGGACCACCACCTTGATTTTTCTGTTCATGTAGATGCTATCCATAAGAAGCTCCACCACAAGCTTGGAGAATTGTATAGAAATAAACAAAGTATTCGACTGCCTGCTTGTAGAGAACCTCCCACTAAGATGATACTAACCATTTTCAACTACAGAGACATTGTTTATAGTGCTGCTCCAAAGTCCACTTTGGCTAGACTGCACCTTCCTTTTCACTCCTTCTGTTGCTTTACCATGGAAAAAAAAAAACAATGTACAAACCACTGTACTTTGTATTCTTCCCTCTTTTTCCCCTCTCTTAATGTCAGGTGCTCTCCAGCTATGCTTTCTTTAGCTCCAAGTATTGCTTTGACTCTCTCCCCTCTTGTCTTGCTTCTCTCATGTCTATCTCCATCTTCCTCTTACTCCCTTTACAATTCTTGCTGTCACTCTCTAGCTCTCTTTCAAGTGAAATCTACTGCTGGCCTAATTGCCTTTTCATTCAATTTCCCTAAACTATGGACTCTTCCCCCTTCCATTCACTCTGATCCCTCCTATCCTCCTCTAAAATCCCTAGTCTATGAGTTTTCTATTCACTCCTGCAGTTGTTTCTGATATTATGGTGAATTCCTTTTTACCTGCTTTCCTCCAACACTGACACCAGCACTTCCCTCTCCTAGTTTCAGTCAATTGTCCTTGTTTCTTTCTGTTGCTGTTACTGTTTAATGTTCTGTTGCCTTTTCCACAATTTACTTTTTAGAATTTTACTACTTGACAATTTCTTTTTCTCATTTAAGTGTTCTGAGATAGTAATTTGATTTATTTTTTTCCAGTTTATTGCTTTGTATTATACTGTATATTGTGTATGTTCTCATCTCCTCTCTTCCTCCTTCCCCAGGAGGTATCTGGAAATGAGCTGATACCAGCTTGGAATCACATCCCTGGTGAAACATTTGAAATAAATAAATAACTAAATAAATAAATGTTGAATTTAAAATGTTACATTTTTAAATTATGTGTAGGCTAATAATTCTACATCCAAGTTCCAGAAGGCATGATTTCTGTACCCCAGGAACATCCTTTACTGAGCTGTAAGAGCTTCCAGAAAGGGAATCATATGAAATAATGAGACTCCTTGACTAGGGCTGTGTGGAATGAAAACTTCCACCATCAGAATTGCTGCAGAATGGCAATTTTGCTTCTAAAATGCTTTGGTGAAAAGAGGAGCAGGGGGTGAGGGGAATAGAGATGTAGTGATAGAGGCAGATAGAGTGAGGGAGGGGCTGCTGGCATTTAAGGTGGACAAATCATCAGGCCCTCACAGAGTACAACCAAGGGTACTAAAGGAACTGGCTGAGGAGCTGGCAGGGCCACTGGCAGACCTATTTAATAGTTAACTAGAGTCAGGAGTGGTACTGCAGGACTGGAGAACAGTACATATAGTGCCCCTCCACAAAAGCAGTCCCAAGGATGACCCAGGGAATTACAGATCAGTCAGTCTGACATCCATTGTGAGCAAGCTTATGGAGACCATATTAAAGGAAAGGTTGGTGGAATATTTAGAGAAATATGGTTTTCGGGATGTGAGGCAGCATGGGTTTATGGGGGGGAGATCCTGTCAAACAAATCTGATTGACTTATTTGACTGTGTCACTAAGACAGTAAACAGGGGCCAAGTGGTAAACATCCTCGATCTTGATTTCAGCAAGGTCTTTGACTCTGTGCCCCACAAAAGGTTGATCTGGGAGTTGGTGGATCTTGGGGTTGGGGAAAAGATGGCCAGATGGGTGGAAAACTGGCTGAGGGACAGGACCCAGAGGGTGGTTGTGGGGAGAGAGTTATTTGGCACTACAGAGGTAACTAGTGGGGTCCCGCAGGGCTCCGTGCTGGGGCTGGTGTTGTTCAATGTCTTCATCAATGACATTGGAGATGGCATTAAGGGCAAAATGTGCCTATTCATGGATGACACAAAGCTCTGTTGGAAAGTGAAGAAGAAGAAGAAGAAGAATCAGCATTTATATAGCGTTTTTCATATACAGTATCCCAAAGCACTTTATAAGCAATACTAGACTGGTAGTGAAGCAACTGAATGTGTGGTGGCAGCAAAATCGCACATCATCACCCACACACAGCCTGTATAATTGCATGAACTGATTTATGGGAAAGGGAATGTTGGCCAGGACACCAGGAATGTTCCCTGCTCTTTACGAAGAGTACCCTGGGTTCTTTTACTTCCACCTGGACACCCACCAGGACAACACCAGGATGAGCAGAAGGGACCTCGGTTTAACGTCTCATCCGAAGGACAGCACACCCCAGCAGTACAGCACCCCCCCCCCAATACTGCACTTGGATGCCAATGATTTTTAGGTGCAAGTCTATCCTGGTGTGGG
This sequence comes from Neoceratodus forsteri, assembly GCA_016271365.2. Classification (NCBI taxonomy): domain Eukaryota; kingdom Metazoa; phylum Chordata; order Ceratodontiformes; family Ceratodontidae; genus Neoceratodus; species Neoceratodus forsteri. Next base: position 307,045,601 of record CM028134.1, on the reverse strand, counting down.
ATGAGAACCCACAACCTTCTGGTCCAGAAGTGGATGTGCTATGAACTGAGCCACACTGACACCCGAGTGAACACAGCTGAAGGGATACAGGACCTTCAGAAAGATCTGGAAAAGCTGGGGAGGTGGTCCAAGATCTTGCAGCTTGGCTTCAATGCCAAGAAATGCAAAGCTATACATATTGGATCCAAGAATCCCAGGACAGAGTACAACCTGGGTGGAGTCCGAGTATCTGCATCAGAGGAGGAGGAGAAGGACCTGGGAGTGATGATCAATAGTGACCTGAAGCACTCCACGTAGTGCAAGAAAGCAACAGCAATGGCAAACAAGATGCTGGGATGCATATCTAGGGGGATCAATAGTAGGAGAAAGGCTGTTATACTGCCTTTGTTCAGGTAACTAGTAAGGCTGCATCTAGAGTATGGAGTTTCGTACTGGGGCTACACCTCAAAAAGGACATTAACCTGCTGGAGAAGGTCCAAAGGAGGGCTACAAAGATGATAGCAGGTCAGCAGTGTAAGGCAAAAGAGGAGAGAAGGAGGGCACTGAACATGTGCTCCCTGGAAGACAGGAGATAGAGGGGACATGATTGGGATCTTCAAGTACATGAAAGGAATAAATAAGGTTGATGAGGAGAGTCTCTTTAAGCTGAGTGGCAACCATAACATGAGGGGGCATAGTCTTAAGCTGGATGGTGTGAGATTTAGGAGGGAGGTCAAGAAGCACTTCTTCACAGAGAGGGTGGTGGACAATTGGAATGCACAGCCAGAAGAGGTCATCTCATTGAAGACAGTGGGCAACTTTAAGAGAGGCTGGGACAGGCATAGGAGGAAGGTAAGGATCATGGGTAGAGAGGCTGGGAGGAGTGGAGATGGAGGGCAGGGACATTAACTTAAGCTGTGGACCCTGCAATACGAGCAGACTTGATAGACCAAATGGCCTTCTTCTGCCGGCTTCTTCGTTTATTCGTATGTTTGTGTGTATCCTACCTACTGCTTTTAACATAAAAAGGCTCTTGGGTAGAGAATACTTTTTTATGTCTTACGGGACCATAATTTGCCACATTAAATCTATTGCCCACCTTAAATATTGGCAACACTATGGCCATTTTCCATAATTCTGAAGAAGAGTTAGCATTTATATAGTGCTTTTCATATTATCTCAAAGTGCTTCTCAAGCAATGACAGCCTGATAGTGAAATTTCTTATTTTAGTTTCTGTTTCCCCGCGGGAAGGAGGGTTAGGCAATTCTGTCTATTTTCAGCCTTATCCTGGAGGTAGGGATGTATAAAGATGCAAACTGACATATTGAACAAAATTAAGCTGTTGGTAAATGTGTAATGGCAGTCATTTTATATTTCAGGACACACACACACACACGCACAGTCTTGGACAATTGCATGAACTGGTTTTATGGGAAGGGGAAACTTGTCCAGGACACCAATGAAAATCCCCTACTCTTGAGAAAAGTGCCTTGGGTTCTTATACTTCTGCCTGATCATCCACCAGGAGAGCACCAGAGACAGGCAGAGGATGTCATCTGAACAACCATATACCTCAATAGCACAGCACCCCCTTAATACTGCACATGGGGTGCCAGCATTTGTTTATGGTATGAACCTGATACTGGTGTGTATGATCAGAACCCATGACCTTCTGGCAAAAAGGCAGATACGCTACCAACTGAGCTCACTGATGCTTTTGGCAAATGACACTACACTCTGTGGTTGAGCTGACAATATGGAGGAGATAAGGGAATTGCAGAGAGAACTGCAATGGATGGAACATTTCTGTAAGTCTGGCATCTAAAATCCTAGCACAGAGGCCGGCCTGGTGGCACTGAGGGCTGGAGCGCTTGTCGCCATACCTCGTGCTATGCCGGTGACCCATGTTCAGGAACAAGCATGGGCCGCTGGGGGTTGGCAGGGGAGGAAAGGGATTGAGCATCCAAGGACTGCTCTCCTTCTCTGGGGAGAAGGGACATCAGCTCTCGGTGCATGACTGGCCCCTAGCAGAGGCTAGGGGCTGGCGCACAGAGGCTCAGAAGGGGGAGATATAAGGCAGATGGTCAGAGGAGCACTTGTAGTAGCACGTGTGCTCACTCCTTGTGGTGTCATTGCACACTGCATCTCGGGGCAAGTAAAATGGAGGAGAAAATGGGTACTGGAGATGCAGAATGACCCGATTCCCACAGGCACCCCCTCCGCGATGAGCATTAACCCTCAGCACCAGATCCATGTGTTACAGCAGGTTGGGGGATCCCGCCACCATGCCATGGGAGGAACAGCTATGGGGCAGCTGTGAGGTAAACTGTGAGCGGAGGAGGGGCTGGGGGATCAAGAGAGAATAGCCACCAGTATTAGGAGGATAAACATTATTAACTGTAAAAAAAAATCCTAGCACAGCAATTAGACTTCCTTAGAGCCATGAATACATTCAGGGAGTACTACTATGATGAATTTAGGACAGCATGGTTCATTCTTGAAACCGCTGTGGTGTGTACAGCCTCCACTCAGGGTAGGGGGGTGCATGGGGGCATGTTGGCTATCTGGCATAGGATGGACAGCTGTCTGGGACATGGGTGCATCTCTCTCACACCTGCTCTTTCCTTCTGCAGAATACCCCAGTGACGTGATGCAGCTGTGAAAAGAGGGACCAGAAATCATCAACTTTAACCCTAAGACCCTACAAAAGCTGCTGGAGGAGTGGGGGAAGGAAGTGCAAGCCATGTATTATGGGGTGACAATTGTACAGATCTGGACCACATAGTGGCCAGAGGCCACCTAGGTTTACAGTGGAAGTGCTTATAGGTAATGGGTGCCTAGCTGCTAGACATGTGCACCATGCCACTGGACATATGCACAGGCATGCCACAGCCACAGACTGTGACCAGCGATGTGTGGCACAAACATATGAGACTCTGGCTTGTGCCATGTGAATATACTGTACACTGTACAGTGCAGTACCACATTGTATCCTTTGATAAAGTATATGGCATATTAGATGTGTACCACCTGTGCAATAAACAGTGCTTAGAACACCTGTTGTGTTTCTGATGTCATTCTTTGGGGTATTTGTTGGTGCTCCCAGACTGATTTGGCATTTTCCCTGTAACCCTAAGGCACATGACCCATTTTTCCATGTAGCTGACTGTATGTCCCTTGGAAGCCACATTTCTCTGGCATCCCATATAACCAATCCAGGATACAGTAGGGTACTGCATTTTAAGAAGCCCAAAGTGGGATATTTTATACTGACACATGTTTTTTTTCTTGGAAAATATGTAACCTCAACCAATGCAGAAGATCTCTTTTCTCTAAATAATCAGAACTAAACCTACAGGATGCAGTTGTTTAGGTATGTTAAGGTATAACAGTTATGATATCTTTGTTTTCCCTCACTTCTAGGGGAATGTATGAAACTATTATTTCTACTATAGGATCAGGACACTTGGTATTTTGTATGCTTTGTGTCAGGATATATTTGCCCAAGCAAAGACTGTCTGCACAGGAACAGGTCAGATGGTAGCCCTAATTCAAGATGACGGGAACATTTACCCTGCTGATGGCTCCATTTCCCTGTCCAATGCAGGAATTCCTATAGATATGGGAGCCCTGATGTACATAGCCACCTTTATAGCTGCCATTTGGGCTGCGTTGTGCCTGGTGTGTTCCCCAACATGTTGTGCACCCACAGCCAGCTGTTCACACCTTTGTGCCTACATGTTGCTGGTTGGCATATTTTGATATGCTCACCTCAGCCACACAACACCGGCACCTGCGCTGGTGCGCATCTGTGCTATGTGCACATACGGGGGGTAGTGCATGTGACAAAATGGAATTAGCAAGCCACACTCACCTACGCCTCTGCACTCATGCTATGTGGTGCATAATTCCCTCATAGCATTGATGCATAGAGCCCATTTTCTGTCCATTTGACCACTTCTAAAAAATTGTACTCATTAGTTTTTTAATTAGTGTGGTGCCACGATAGAGATGGTAGCCCCAGCAACTTTTAAAAGTTGCCTTCCCTGAGGTTTATTTTCATTGCAAAAGCTGTGCTTACTATGGACTCTGTCAAGCAACATATGTAGCTGGCTATGTTCTGCATATGTGTCATGCAGACATCAATATGCATGAAGCAAATGCATAACCCATGTGAATTGCATGCACAGCCACAGTACACAGCATGTGTAAGGATGGCATGCACACATCTCAGGCCAGAGCAATGAGGATCTGCATGAGGGTGGGCCAGATGGATACACCATGCACATGCAGCAAACTACACATGTAAAGTGCAGGTTACACCAAAAAGGACTGGTCACAGACTGTAGAATATTATGCCAGGCAGACTCCTAACATAAACACCAGAACATGCCTCCACCTGTCTCTGAGGCTCAGGGACATCTCTGATTTTGCAATACATACATTACCTGTACTTTCTAAAAGTGACATTTATGTCATGGAAGAGTAGAGATGTGAATCAGAGAATCATACCAGACAATAGTGCTGCAGTCTAGTTCTCCAGCAAAAATGCTGTTAAAACTAAACTACTAACTGTGTCTGATATTACCCCTTATTAAGATGTGTCCCTGATGTTGATCATGTGTCCCTGATTTTGTCCCTGATGTCTGAGGCAGGAGGTTGAGAGGTATGCATTAGAACATGGCACAGGATCAGCATCCCACCTGTAGCAAAGACACAGGCTATAGGGCCCCACACCCATACCCCAGCCATGCTGCCAACTTATGCCAACCACGGTGCCCAGCAAGCATGGTGGCGATGTGCCAGAGGCGTATGCACCCAAGCACCCCCCAGGTAACAAACCCACACAGACCACATAGACGCAGCATAGTACAGTGCAAGTCATTTATTTCTAGCTCAGCTCACACTATGCTACCATACAGGTGTGAACACAATGGCAGAATGGGCAACATGACCCACAGTGCCAGATGAAGCCACAGGACACCAGAATCACCATATCCAGGCACCCTACAGAGACCCTTCATGGCTGACTGAAGACCCCTATCCAATACTGTTCCTGGTAGCATGCTGACGGCTGCCACTGGATGTTCCACTGACATGTTACATGGGGTGTTACCAAATGACACCTGCTAGATCCATCACAGCATCAAAACAGTCCACTTGCAGCCCGCTCAATGAACAGCTTCCCCCTGCAACATAGCAGTAATGTCCACATGGTTCATAAACAGCCTCATCCTGGTTGGGTGTGCTATGTCACCTCAACCCACTGGAGCTTGACATTGTACAGCTCCTTGCTGCTTCCTCTAGACAGGCTCAAAATTGTGGTGTCACAGAATCCAGGCCAAACGGCTTGACTGCCCTCAGGTACAGCCTGTGAAATGGTCCTTGGAAAGCCTGAAATGATGCCCACCATATAACATTGCCCAGTGACTACAAGGGGGCACCATGCCAGCACCGGAGCCAGGGCCATCATTCCCATAGTCTCAGGGGAACTGTTAAATGGTTTGCTTTGCTATAGCCCATGCAGTAACACCCAAATGGTGTTAAAAGCTACCTGTGGAGGAATGCGCCTACCCACTAGTAAAGGTACCCCTCACCCTTTCGTGGCATGATAGCCCTGTCCATGGCTGTACTACTCTGAAGCAAACTTGGACCCACTTACCTGGAATGGCTCAGCGATCTGCCATAGGATCAGATAATTATCTCTGCACACATGGCCCTCCTGCCACAGGCTCTTGGGCAGCCATGCTATGAGCAGGCACTTCTGACCCCCACCATGAGTGCTCTAGCCACATGCCACTTCTCCATCTGCAGTGCCAGCCTTGTTGGCCTGCCAGGATGGCACTGTGTGTTAGTAAGGAGGTACACATTAGCATCTTTGTACTATATGTAGCTGAATCCTGTCTCACCTGGCCTGGTGTTCACCTTCTGTTGCCATGTGATGGCTCACAGCTATCCCATATTGTCATGGTAGGACATCATGCTGGCCCTCCATAGGCTACAGGGAAGACCAAGTACTCAGACCTAGATGGATGGTGGCACACAAGGCCGCAGCCCACAACTCTGCTGGCAGCACCTCTCCTAGCTCCCTTTTTCACCACAGCTCCTTGCCTGCTATGGCCCACATAGGGGAGTGTGTGCCATGCCCCTTGGCAGGAACGTACACATAGACATGGGTATGTCTGACAGGAGGCAAGTGTTCCCTGCACACAGCCCATTGGTACAGCCAGAAGGGATACACTGCAGGCATGATTTTTGGATAGCTGCACAGACCACTACCTGTGCAATACTGATGGTACTGTACATGATGTTCTCTTTGCATTTGCTAGGGGTACTACTGCTGGAGGATGAGCTGCAGCTAGAGCAGGGTTGTGACTGCCACTGTAGGCCACAGGTGTACTGGTCCTGCCTGCAGGCAACCACATTTGCCCATATGCAATGTATCTGGCTGTTCTGCCTAGATCATGCTGCCATTCAGGATATGAGTGGCCTAATACTGGCCAACATTGCACCCACCACGGGATGGTTCTGTGCACTGACCATGGAGCAGAAGCTGCTGTGCACCCTGACACACTATGCTATATGCTCATTCCAGAGTGTGGCAGATGATGGGATTTGTGTCAGTCAGATCAGGGTGTCTCATGCACTGCAAGAGATGACAAAGCCCTTGTCTGGCATGTGGCCACCTACATATCCTTCCTAGTCACAGATCAATCCATGAAAGCTATCAAGGAGGAGTTCCATGCTCTGCAAGGGTTCCTGAATGCGCTTGGAGCTATTGACTGTGACACTACTGTCCCCAGCACAGAATGAGGAGGCATATCACAGTAGGAAAGGATTCCACAGCATCAACCTGCAGGTGACTTGTGATGCCAATGGTGTCATCACCAATATGCTCACAAAGTACCTAGAGTCCTGCCATGATGCTTACATATTTGGCCAGTCACAGCTATGGACACTGCTGTAAGCCCATGGTGGTCAGGCAAATTGGTGTGATGATTGACAGGTGCCCTCCTTCACCTCTGTGTACAGTGCCTGACTGTGTTCTGCTTCACCTCTGCAGGTAACAATGACTACCCCCTAAGGCCTTACATACTGACACCATACCTTTCACGATTCACAGAGGCTGAGGAGAGGTTTGATTATGTACACCACAGGACCTGTGCAGTGATGGAGCAAACATTAGGCCTCCTGAAGATGCATTTCCACTGCCTGGATCAAACAGATTGTACCATGATGTTTGCATCCAGCAAAGTGTACTGGGTGTTTTTCATGGGTGCCATGCTACACACTTTGGCTGTATAATGCAGCATACTGCAGCCTGAGGACATATGGTCTAGGGTTGTAAACAGTCCTGTATTTTAAGGGACATCTCATATTTCCCTATTCACTTGCTTCATGGGGGGAGGGGTTGCTGGCAGGGGATGGGGGGGGGGATATGTCCCTTATTTTTGAATCCAGTGTTGGCAATCCTAGATATACCAGATTAGGACTAGCTGGTTCATGATGGTGAAGAGCCTGGAGTTGTAGAGGTAGTGTGGGCTCAGCAACAGGATGGTGGACTGTCTGGCAGGCACACAAGGCATCTACTGGTGTGGGATGCATTTAGTATGTGACATGCTGATCAAGGGAGGGGAGCCACAGTCCTGTGTGGACTTGGCCTGAGAGTGGGATACCCCAGTGGAGTGTCACAATGATGTGTACCTGGTTAATGGACAGTCTGTTGCTCGGTGGGGGGGGGGCAGTGATGTGCATATGTGTCCAGTGCAGTGTGGTACCCAGGGAGGGCGCTACTGTGCCTTGTTGCTGTGGGACAATGAGTGTGCACCAAGGAGCCTTGTCTTTCCCAGTCCCTTTCCTCACGGCCACATTCACCATGCTTTGCTCTGCATTGCTGTGGGTCTGTGGCCTGCCAGACCAGTGTCAGACCGATGTCACTCCATTGCTCAGTGGCAAGGTCTATGTAATGCATATAAGCATGTGTGCAGGGCTCTGCACAGGACAGCTGTGTAGGCATGGATTGCTGTATTGCCTGCCATTCAAGACTGTTCGCTATTCTGCAAAGTTTGCTTAGGACATCCCGCATCTCCACAGTGAGCTGTCCAACCTGGTCAGTGTTCTCACTTGTGGCACAAAGCCTCTCCAGCTCCAGCTGACATAGTTCTGGACAGTGATGGTGGAGTATGCTGGTCCATGTTGGAGCTTGATGGCCAACATGTTGGTAGCTGTTGCACAACAGTGTCCATGTCTGTGTCTTTGCTTGCAAGCATGTGGCCATCTGTGTGAGTTGTGACCACATTGGTGAGGAACTGGACGTGTGTATGCCTAACTTTTCCAGGTTGGCTGGTACCCTCAGGTCCTGGTAGTGGTGGGTATAGTACTAATGGGGCTGCACTGTAGGTGGCTCTGCCCTATGTGTATTATTATGGGGTACTGTGTGCCATGCCTGTGTCCATTGATACCACCTGCTATTATGGCTGGGGTGTTGTCCTGGGCTGTGTTCTGGTCTATTGATCAGGAAATCCTGACCCTCCTCACTGGCATGCCATGCTTCTGCTCCTGTGGTATCACACATCCCAATGAGACAATGCAGAGAAGAGAGAGTGGTTACATGCAAGGCCACTGATTTACAGTGACTAAAGTAATGAAATTCCATTTTCAAGACTTGAAATTCAAGGAATTGCTCCATAATTGTTACTCTAATTTCTGGAGTTTTATAAGGATTTTACTGTCATTCTTTTAGTGTGTGTATAAATAATTAGAATAAAAGAAGGTTTAACATATATAGAGAGCATTAAATAAGGCAAGCTGAAAATAGTGCAATAAGCAATTATAAAAAATATAAGTTCTGTACATTTCCTGATCTGGAATAAAATGCCAAATTCTGTGAAATTCTTTGTTTTTGCCAGTGTGTAGGCAGTTCAAATTCTGGGATTTACTGGGTTTTCTGGTAAACACCGAACACCAGTGGCCTTGATTACATGTCTTGCATGCCTGTTGGGGGGGGCACAGTTTTTGCTGTGCCACGGTCTGCATGGCTGGTGCTTACCTCTTGTGATCTGCTATTGTGTGCTGTCCATGGCAGGTGATAGCGATGGGTGTGAGTCCTGTGGGCACTTTGATTTTGCATGGCCAGTGCCTTTTGGATGGTGCTGCATCACTCTACCACCATATGCTGGGGGACCTCAACCAATAAAGTGTCATTCCATCCTCCTCTCCATCAAGCACCTCCTGTGTCAGGGTTTCTGCCATGATTTTATTTATTTATTTAGTTTTTCTTGACCAGGTAATCACACTAGACAAATTCTGCCTATTTTCAGACGTGACCTAGGGTAGGGGGATACAGATGAATGCCAACTGACCTTGAACCAGATCAAGCTGTTGGTGATGCTTTTAGTGAAGCCCTCAATGGGCATGAGGTTCATTGCAGGTAATGATGGCAGTGGCCTACCCCTGGTCTTGTGGCTAGACTGGTGTGCCTCCACCATTTTCCACTTTGTGTATGCTCATAGGCCATGCCATTTGTGCTTATTGGCAGTCAGAGTCTCTGGTTCAGGTCCACATGTGTTGATGGCACTCTGTATGTTGAGCCAGGTCCATGCCTTGTCCTGTGCAAGCTCTTTTAGTGACCAGGAGCCATACAGAGAGCTGTAGCATCTTTGGATTTGAGTAGCCAGCATGGCCACCTACTGGGAGCAGAAGCTGGGGGACCTGGTATGGGACAGCCACCACACGTCTCCCTTACCACATCCACCATTGCATGAGGGGCATTGGTCACAGTTCACGGTGGGCGGTGCAGGTCTGCCATCCTACCCTGGGGCTGAAGTACCATAGTTGGATTGGCTTCCCTGGCTGCCGTTCTGTGTGGTTCCTGCCTGAGTTTCCCTGTCTGAAGCTCTGCATGCACGTGTGTGTGTGTGTGTGTGTGTGTGTGTGTGTGTGCACATTGGTTAGCCACTTGTCTATAGTGGTGTGATTCATGTTATATGGCAAGGTGAAGAGACACATCTGCCTCCAGCAGTCCTTCCTAAACCTTGGTCCACACCCCTGTGTATGCCCTTGCACATTACTGTGTCCACACATGGGGCTGATGGTGGTTGTCATGTGTTTTGTTCACCTCCACAGGCACACAGCACTGCATCCTTCATTATGTTTCATTATGACATAAGTGGCTGTGATCATGAATAGAACCCTGTGTGAGTATATCAAAATAGTGCAAGCATGTTTATGTTGCTTAGCAGCATATTACTGCTCCAACCTACTTAGCTTGATAAAGGTGGGCCTGGCAAGGAAACAAGAGCATAAAAAAACCTTCAAATATGCATGTCTTGGAAATAAGCTCAAATGGTAGGCTAGAATGGCATTCTCATATTTTTGTGTATTCTAACTACAAAAAATGTTATTTCAATGTTTACTGTTTTATTTGTTTCTTTTTTTATTTTTATTGACTTGGAAAGAAGGGCTAGGACATAGTCTTCGATTTTTAGCCTCATCTAGGGGCTAAATACAGATGAAAATGGCTTGATATTGAACCAGGTTACTCTGTTGGTGGGCTAGTAAGTGGGGGACATTTGGCAGAAACACTGGGAAAATTCCTCTATCCTTTTTAGAAAGTGAATGAAATCTTCCATACGAACCTGAACAATCACTCGAACAAGCAGACTGATCCTCAGTTTAAAACCTCATCCAGAAGATAGACTGATACACGTGTGAATGGGATCTGAACCCATACATACATTTAATGAGTAGAGCACTCATTTTTAAGGGATGACTGGCTTTCTTAAGTCTAGTACCTTACACCACACAGCCATCCTGGCATGTAATAACATACTGATGCTTTTAACACAGATGGTTCTTTTATGATTTTTTTCCATAACTCCTTTGACATGTATTTAAAAACTGATACTTTGCCATTGTTTACATGTAAGTATCTCTGGCACAATCAATATTATATTGTGACTGTACACTTGTGGATGAGGCCACAAAAATGGTGCTGTAGTGGATTTACAAAATGAATGCAATATTGTATGAAGTGTGACACGAGGAACTCAAATCATTCTTTTAGTTGGAAAAGGTCACAGTAGGCCAGAATTGATCACACAGCACTCTTTTGAACCTTGTAGTCATTCATAGTCCCTTATTTTGGGAACAGTCTTCAAAAGATAGAAGAGAGTATATCAAAAAATTTCAATCTGACATTTAAATTACACTTCCGCCACTATAAAGGCTGGCAAACAGAAAAAAATGCTTGCACTCAAAGTTCAACTTGAGCTCTTACATAAGGAAAGCACACTTGTACTCATTAGCCTGAGCTGTGATAGGCATCAATGTACAAGGATAGCCTTACTCTTATGATATCACAAATGCATTCTCCCTCCATGCTAAGTCAAGATGTTGCCTTTAGAAGCAAATGAAAAGAAAAAAAAAAGTCTTGAAAACCTTGGTAAAATCTGGTCCCATTTTTAGAACTGAAACTGTGTTGTTTGCCTTAAAAGAATATGGTTTTGTCTATAATTTCAGATGCTGGTATTGCTGCTTTATTTTTGTTTTCTATTTACAATTTATTTACACTGGATAGCCCAGCTAAGAAAGCCATATCTCATTTTCCAACTTTTCACCATTTTTATAGCAGAGTGGACAGAAGCACTGAGAGGTTAAGTTACTTGCTCAATGACAGAGCAAATGAATGACTCTGATGCTATTTGAACCAGGTCTCTGGTGTCTCCTGGTTGCAAAGCATTGCTCCAGTCACAAAAAACATGCTGTCTCTGTTCAAGTGTTGTGGATTATAAATTCAAAGCAAGAACATTTGTCCAGAATCTAGTTTTATAACACCTACTTGCGAAGACATTTGCCTAGAAATGTTGGACCATTTTTAGGCACTCTAACGCATCTGTCCATCTAGCACACATTGTGTCACAACTGGATAAATACTTTGAAAATTATGCACAATATCAAAAGCAATATCAGCTACATATCTGAACACAGACACAAGTGCAGCATACCTTTGCACCTGGAGCTGCCCCTATGAGAAATCCAGTCTCATGTCTTTCGAAAATCTTAAATTAACAAACAGAAAAAAATCAGTGTTCAAAGGAAAAAGTAGCAATTCTCTTCTTTTGTAGAAATAGGCACATTATCCTGATTTCAGATGAGTCATGAGTCTACCACTTGCACCTTTGTGTTACAAATGTCATTACCTGGCAGATGTACTAGTGTTAAGGATAATGTGCTTCTTGTGTGGTTTTTGGAACCACATTACTTAAGATAGATCCACAAAAAATGCAGTGATACACTCAAAATGAGTGTATCTCCACCACACCACTGTGTCACCTGGGACCATATAGGGACAAGCACAACCCACAGCCCCATCCCTGCCTCACCTCTACTGTTGGGATGAAGCCCCTACACAGGGGCTGAGAGCAGCACCAGGGCATTCCAGCCCAGTAGTGGATCCCCTACTTCTTCACAGTGCAGGGGTCTACAGGATATGGCAGTCCATGTTGGTCTTTCATGGACAGCCATATCCCCTACCAATGAGTGTTTCCATTGTCTATTTGGCACTGGCTGGCACTGATTGACCCCCAGCCCTAAAACAATACATCTGGGGCCAGGACCTAGAGTAGCAGGGCCCATGTGGTCCTGGTTTTGTTAGGGGTGGCCATACAGATAGGTGTTTGTAGCTATTACATCAGCCCCTAGGATCACGTAGACTGTGCATGCAATGGGCATGCAGCCAGGCTGAAAATGTTGTGAGGTGCTTCAGAGATGCTCATCCTGCAAGTAGGGGGTACTCTGAAGCTGTCTACAACCCTCCACAGGTGCAGAGCAATTGTACAAATTTTATGGATTGAAACCTCAGTCTAGAGAACTGTCTGTGTTAAACATGTATGCAACAGCCTTAATGATGCAGAGACAGTTTTTGTTTCCAATAGAACAGTGGCCCACTACCTTTGTGGAGGGGACATTATGAATTTTCAGAAGTGAAATTGTTTAGGAACCCAGAGAAACTCAATTTCCCCTTACAAAATTGCATGATAGTTCTTGTTCTTCTGCCACCTATCCCCACTGAATACTCTAGAAGAATTCCACCTCTGAGAGATAATAGCACTGCCCCTAATGTAATGATTTCAAATGTATCCATTAAGCATTCCACATTTTATTGTATTTAATACCCAAATTAAAGTTTTATAAGCATTTTAAAGTTGGTGTATTAGAGACCTTACTAATCTTGATTTTCTGGCAAAAAGCTTGCCCAAATGCAGTGATTCAATGAATTCTAATTTTTCTTAATGATCGTGTAGTTGGTTGGGAAGCATGGTGTAATAGGAATTAATGCTTTTCCATGAAGTTATATTACTAACACTTTTGCATAATTTGAGTATAATGTGTGTTTTTACCATTATGAATGATAATTATACTTTCTGGATGATACTGGCTAGGTAAGTATTAAATGTAATTCTCTTGTAAAAGGAGATTTAATACTTTTATAGTACTTTCATTTGTAAAATTGTGACCAGGAAAGGCAAACTGAATTATTGCTTATTTTCAGGCGTGATGTGGGGGATGGGGTTACTATGGAAATGGGGCAAAAATCCAAACAATACAGGCAAAAAAAAATGGGAAAAAACAAGTTACAAGATTCAACTACACTGCCGAAGCTTTGAGGAGCAGACAAAAACAAACCTAGGCAGCTAAAGTGACCAAAATGAAACAAAGATAATATACAGTGACTATATGTAATCAACAATGAGTGGATGTAAAATAAAATAAAATTTTATATATATATATATATATATATATATATATATATATATATATACACACACACAGGTATACACACACACACACACACACACACACACACACACACACACACATATATATATTAGAGGCAAAAAACTCCATTTATTACATTAGTTAGGGGTTGTTCCACGTGACAAAGAGAGGAAATTCAGTGTTGGGGTTTGAAAGCCCCTTGGACCCCTGGCCCACCCCCAACCGGGGTCATTGTGGGTATGCATTGCGGTCATCGGGCCCTAACTCTCACCCCATCACATGTGTGAAGAAGCAGAGGTATAGGAGAATGGGGTGAGAGTTAGGACCAACGACCCCAATGCGCACCCTGATGCCAGTTGGGGGGTGGCGGGTCCAATGGTGGCTTCAACCCTAACACCAAATTTCTCACTTTTGTCACTGTGGTACAACCCTAACTAATACATTAACCAGAGTTTTGTGCCTCTAATTTCCCTTCTTTTTGAGAATGATGAAGAGAAATAGTGAATGTACTGCGGCGGCGGGAGTGCGGGGTCCTTGGGCCCCTGTGCTCCTGCCATGTGATGTCTTGTAACATAGTAACAGGAACAGCAATGCAAACAGAAGCACGAACAGTGGTGCACATGGTAACGCAAATGTAAATGGTAAAGGAAATGTTAATAGAAACGCAAGCGCAAAGTGATGCCAAAGCGAACAGTGACACAAATGGACATTGAAGCGGGTACAAAAACACAACTGGTAATGTGAACAGTGATGGTAGTGGTATTTTAAATGGAAATTTTAAGTGTCACAGCAAAAAGAATGCGAAAGGGAACAGAAATGGAAACTCGAATGCAAGCGCACACGTAAATGCAAACCATAACGCACACAGGCACGGTACCACATTTGTAAATGGTAAAATTAACATGAAGAATAATGCCAAAGGAAAGAGAAACAGAAACAGGAACAGAAGCGCGTACAGAAACGCAAACCGAAACGCGCACGGGCACAGTACCGTAATTGTAAATGGAAATGATAATGGTAACAGCAACAATAATGACAAAGGAAACAGAAGCACAAAAGGAAATGCAAGAGTATATGAAAACTCAAACCGTAATGCGCACGGGCACAGTAATGCAATTGCAAACGCAAATGGTAACAGTAACAGCAAGGAAAAGGCAAAACGAAAGAGAAATGGAAATGCAAATGAAAGGGCTACTGGAAACGCAAATGGCAATATGCATGGTGATGCAAACAAAATGCAAACAGAAACAGTAGTGGAAATGCAAATGGTAACAGTAATGAAAACGCAAGCGCAAATGACAACGCAATGGGTAACGCACATGGTGGTGTACACGGGAACGGTAACACAAACGTGGACATAAACGCAAGTGGAAACAGTAACTGTAACAGTAACAGAAGCATATACCCTGTTTTTGCCAAACAGGTGCATACAGAAACACAGTGTGTACAAAGAATGTATGCATTGTAATGGGGATCGAAGCTTAAAACGAGCATTGGAAGTACTTAATTGCTAATATCTCAGCAACCGCACGGCGTAAAAAAAAATGTAAATTTCACAAAAATCTTGATTTTCCTGGCTATGTTTTTGCTTTTACATAGTCCACAGGGCTATGCAACTCACAACAAACATTCTGTATCTCACACTGTTTTCTAAATACAAACCTGAAAAGGCGCGGCAGATGCCACCATGTTAGTCTATGGGACAAACTTCAATTTCGGAGTACTGTAACTTGGCAGATATGCAATATTTTTTCACCAAACCACTAAAAGTCACATCTGTGAGATGTTGGCTGCCTTCCCTCCAAATTTCAGCTCAAAAGACCAAACCGTTCTTTTGCAGCAGGGTGGCAAAGAATTCCTTTTTTTCTTTCCCCAAGTTTGAAAAAGAAGTGTCACAATTTTCGGCAATTTTCACAAAATTTTGCGAAAGTCTTGTGCTTGCAACACTACTTTGTGACACTACTGGTTCCAGAAATTTGAAAAACATATTTCTGGAATGTTTTACCCCAAAATAAAGACATGGCTAGCATCCTCAAGGTCTGACTAGGTGAACACAAAAATAATTGTGTCCCTAGAGGGTCTCAAATTTAAATGCCAAGCATTTTTCTGATCACCAACTGAAAGCAAAATGGTGGATTTGTGACACTACTAGGGCCACTGGTGACACTAAAAAGTGCATTTGTGAAAGTGTTGAATATTTTGTTAACTTTGCCCATTGACCTATAATGGGAACTTGTTTTTTGAATAACTTTTGAACCGTTCAATATTTTTTCACGAAATCTTCAAAAGACACATCAGGGACCCTGGACGCACATTCTCTAAAGTGTTTGGACTGGTCGCACAAACCATGCGACCTGTAGGTGACATCAAAGAAATCACAAAAAAACTTAATTGCGCAATTGGTTATTGCTTAATAACTCCGCAGTTGTATATCCGACTGGTTCGAAGCTTGGCAGATCCTGAGATCTACCATGACCAATCATGCATACCAAATTTCAGGCAAATCTGTTAAATGGTGGCAAAGTTATTAAGGTACAAAATTTGACCTTTAACCTTAAAAGTGCTACTCAACCCTAATTATGGTAGCACTATTGTGCTACCATAATATATATATATATATATATATATATATATATATTATGGTAGCACATATATATATATATATATATTATGGTAGCACGGTACAGTAGTAGCCACAGACACTGCCAGCTATTTCCCGAAAATTCTGTGATATTTCCAGAAATATCTGATGCTTTTTGCAATTAAACAGTAGGGGCAGCAGAGAGAAACTCTTAAGAAATTTCTTGAAATATCTGGAAATAGCTGGCAATGTCTGTAGCTACCACTGTAGTGCTACCATAGTTAGGGTTGAGTAGCACTTCTAAGGTTAAAGGGTAAAAGTTTGCACCTTAATAACTGTGCCACCGTTCAACGAATTTACCTGAAATTTGGAATGCATAATTGGGCATGGTAGGTCTTGGAAAATGGCAAGTTTGGTACCGGTCGGATATATGGCTGTGGAGTTAGTAAGTGACAACCAGTTACACAATTACGCTTTTTTGCTATTTCTTTGCTCTTGCCTACAGGTCACACAGTTTGGACGACTGGTCTGAAAACTTCAGGGAACATGTGGCCAGGGTCCCTGATATGCCTTTTGAAGATTTCGTGAAAAAATATTGAACGGTTCAAAAGTTATTCAAAAATCAATTTCCCATTATAAGTCAATGGGAAAAGTTAACAAAAAGTTTGAAAGTGTTGCAAATGCACTTTTTAGTGGCGCAAATGGCCCTAGTAGTGTTGCAAATTCACCATTTTGTTTTCAGTTGGTGATCAGAAAAATGCTTGCCACTTAAATTCGGGACCCTCTAGGGACACAATTCTTTTTGTGTTCACCTAGTCGGATCCTGAGGATGCTAGCCATGTCTTTATTTTGTGGTTACACAGCCCAGAAATATGTTTTTCACATTTCTGAAAACAGTAGTGTCGTAAAGCAGTGTCACAAGCATGAAACTTTCATAAATTTTTGTAAAAAGTGTCGCAAATTGCGACACTACTTTTCAGGCTATGGCCAAAATGACAGGAATTCTTTGCTAGCCTGCTGCAAAATAAACGATTTGGTCTTTTGGGCTGAAATTTGGAGGGAAGGCAGCCAACATCTCACAGATGTGTTTTTTCATGGTTTGGTGAAAAAATAATGCACAGCTGCAAAGTTACGGTACTCTGAATCTTGCATTTTTTCCCATAGACTGACATGGTGGCATACGCCGCGCCTTTCGGGGCTCGTATTTTGAAAACGATGTGAGATACAGATTTTTTGTTACGAGTTACATATATGTAAAAGCAAAAATCTAAACAGGAAAATGACAATTTTGTGAAATTTACATTTTTTTCATATTCCATGGTTGCTGAGATATTAGTACCATACTTCCAATGCCTGTTTTAAGCTTCGATCCCACACAATGCATACATTATTTGTAATACACTGTGTTTCTGTATGCACCTATTTGGCAAAACAGGGTATGCACTTCTGTTACTGTTACAGTTACTGTTTCCACTTGTGTTTATGTCCCCATTTGCGTTACTGTTTCGTATGCCACCGTGGTGCATTACCTTTATGCTGTTATTGTTACTATTTGCATTTCCACTACCGTTTCTGTTTGTGTTTTTGTTTGTGTCACCATGCACATTGCCATTTGCATTTATGGCAGCCCTTTCATTTGCAATTCCATTTCTCTTTCGTTTTGCATCTTCCTTACTGTTACTGTTACCATTTGCATTTGCAATTGTGTTACTGTGCCCGTGCGCATTACGGTTTGCGTTTCCATATGTGCTTACGTTTCAATTTGTGCTTCTGTTTCCTTTGCTGTTATTGTTGCTGTTACCATTACCATTTGCGTTTACAATTGCGGTACTGTGCCCATGCACATTTCGCTTTGCGTTTCCATACGTGCTTCTGTTCCTGTTTCCAGTTCTCTTTCCTTTGGCATTATTCTTCATGTTAACTTTACCATTTGCATTTCCAATTGTGGTACTGTGCCTATGCGTGTTACGGTTTGCATTTACGTATGCGCTTGAGTTTGCATTTCCGTTTCTGTTCCCTTTCGCGTTCTTTTTGCTGTGACACTTAACATTTCCATTTAAAATACTGCTGCCATCACTGTTCACATTACCAGTTGTGTTTTCATACACACTTCAATGTCTGTTTGCATCACTGTTCACTTCGGCGTCACTTTATGCTTGCGTTTCTAGTCACGTTTCCTTTACCATTTACGTTTGTGTTACCATGTGTGCCACTGTTCGCACTTCTATTTGCATTGCTGTTCCTGTTGGGCCCCGTGCTCCTGCCGCTGCATTACATTCACCATTTCTCGTCATCATTCTCAAAAAGAAGGGAAATTAGAGGCAAAAAACTCAGTTTAATGCATTAGTTAGAGTTGTTCCAGAGTGACAAAACTGAGGAAATTCAGTGTTAGGTTGAAAGCCCCTTGGGACCCCAGCCCCCCAACCAGCATCGGGGTGCGCGCATTGGGGTCATTGGTCCTAAATCTCTCACCCCATTCTCCTTTACCTCTGCTTCTTCACATGTGATGGGGTGGGAGTTAGGGCTGATGATCCCAACTCGCACCCCTGATACCACTTGGGGTGGGCTGGAGCCCAAGGGGGCTTTCAACCCTAATACTGAATTTCCTTGCTTTTGTCACTGTGGAACAATCCTAACTAATGCATTAAAAGGATTTTTTTCTCTAATATATATATATTATATATATATATATATATATATATATATATATATATATATACATGTTAATGCACTAGTTAGGTTAAAGCAACAATAGTACAGAAATGTGGCATTAGGGTTTCCAACCCTAGCACCCCACCCTCACCCTGCTGGCAGCAACAGGCATGCAGTGTGCCTTGGGGTCGTCAACTCTGACATTCACCACATTCCATGAGTAAGTAAGCTGAGAAGGGTACAGTATATGAGAATGGGGTGAGCATTAGGGATGAGAACCCCAAGGCACACCCCACACCTGTTGCTGCCTGCAGGGTGGGGGCAGGGTATTAGGGTTGGAAACCCTAACACCACATTGACATACTTTTGTCATTTTAACCCTAACCAGTGCAGTAATGAAGTTTTTTTTGCAATGAATTTCCTTACTTTTTCAAATAGTACTTTTCTGTAATTAGTTTTTATAAACGCATGAGTGCTTTTCTATATTTAGTTTCAATAAACACATGCGTTACTGTAAAAAACAACAAAAAAAAAACTTTTGACTACATTCAATGGGTGCTGGAGGATTCAAAGCCAAGTTTCCTGGATCATAGCCCAGAGCCATAACCACTTCACTAAACTGCCTACTTTGATATCACTGTGCCAATGTTCTGTTATACTAAGTCAAGACAGATCAAAACTAAAAGAGCTAATGATACTTTTCTGTTTCTCTGTATTGCCAAAAGTCTTTTTTTTTTATTTTGTATATTTCTAAGCCACTGAATTGTCTGAAGCATTTTCAGTTCACATGAACACAAAATCAGTACAGTAATGTCTATTTAAACATAAGTTAAGCAATGACTACTTTCCTTCTATAGCCCTAATGTTTAACATACTTATTTTTAGTCCATGTTTCCAAACAGTTCACACTTCCCAAAGAGGGATAGCTTGTAGTTTTCACCCGATTTTTCTAATTCCCTCAAATAAAAAAAAAGTATGCAAATAAGTTCATAACTATTCATGAGCTACGGTTACACTGACATTTCTGAAAATGTGGGGTACATAAGGAACTATTCTTCTTGTAATGTGAACAGGTGAAACAAAAAAAAAGTCATAAACAATGATTTTGAACAGACCAAGCATCCCAAAGAGGGATAACTTGTAGTTTTCACCTAATTTTTCTAAATTCACTCAATTTTAAAAAATGGGTATGCAAATAAGTTCATGATTATTCATGAGTTATGAGGTGTTCTAAGTGTCCAGGCCATGTCCCTTTATACAGCAAAGGAAACTATTGTGGGGCAAGTCCATTCTATGCTGAAACTTTTAGACCAAAATTCCAAACCATCTGGCTGCTAGGCAATGGCAAAAAAACAGCAAAAAACATTGATTTTTAAATGTTTTTTTTGCTGTCTGCATCTTGGATTCTGCACATCTGACCAGAAAGAAACTTGGCACATCATCAGATCTACCACATGAGACATGTATGAAACATTTTATGCAAATCCATTAAATGGTTGGAATGATATTAAAGTGTGAAAACTGGGGTTTAACGTAAAAGTGCCTACTCAACCCTAATTATAGTGGTGCTACCACGCCACTATAATACATATGCAGAGGAGCTGTCCTGGATGCAAAGATACTAAATGCTGCCATGTGGTGCAGGGGACAATGTAATTCAATTGGCAATTAAGCCCTTTTGTCATGCAGTATTTTGTGGCATGCCATGTATATCCTGTCTGGTTTTGGGGTGGGTGAATGGGTGGTTGTGTGTGTGTGTGTGTGTTTATGTGCACATGTGTATCACCATACAAACCAGTGCTCACTATGTGTGTGTGTGTGTTTCTGTGCATGTGTGTATCTCCATATAAACCAGTGCTCACTTCTGCTATCTATAGGATAATCATTAACTTACACATGAAATACAATTCAGATTACCTACCCAGGTCCCCCATTTTGTTGCCCACTAGGATTGTCAACCCTGGATTTCAAAACTAAGGGACAGACCCCCTGGTCCTCCCCCCACCTGCACCCACCCCCTTCCCCATGAAGCAGGTGGATCCCAGCATCGCAGCAGCACAGCAGCCAGATAAAAAACAATGTGCAGTTGCAGACTAGTTCAAAGGTCATACTCCTTGAACACATTAGTACAACACAAAAATATCAGCTGTATTACCTCAAGACTACATTTCTAATAACATGTAGCTAATTAGGCATCACTATAACAAGATTTATAGCCCAGTTTACGTCATGGAGTTCTTTCAACCTAATTGGTCTGTTTCAGCTTTAATGAACTGGTAAATCTCATAAAGATCCGAACCTCTTACACCTCAACCTTCAGCATGCTTTTTCCAAAGTTGAGATGTGGTTCCTTGAACATAAGCTGGTTCTAAACCACAAAAAAACTAAATCCATGCTCTTCTCTAACCTGCAAAACAAGAAATGGCAAGTCCCACTCACCATTAATACATACCTGGGAAATACCCTTGAACAAGTGCCAATTTTCAAATATCTTGGAATCAACTTTGATCAAGGCCTAACCTTTGCAACTCACATTGATAGTACAGCAAAACTATTAATCAGCGAATTGGGATTCTGTATCGGAACCGACAGCTTCTTACCCATTCTGCACTGAGGATTGCCATCCAATCTTCTATCATCTCAGTCGTTGACTATGGCTTAGTTATATACGGATCTGCCACTACTACAGCACTTAGTCACATTACAACATCCCTAACTAAGGCCTGTTGGCTGCTCACTGGTACACATTGACGTACCCACACGTATGAACTCTATGCTGACTCAGGTTGGTTGCAACTCTCAAACCGGATAAAGTACCTTACCTGCCTGATGGCAAAAAAATCCACTCTGGGCCTCACTCCACCCTGTATCCAAGACCTGTTATGCCCAAGCGCTAGCACCCATTTTACCAGAAGATCAGAACACCAGCCTCTCCAAGTCCCCATTGCGGACTTCTCAGGGACAAAGATCATTTGCCTATCATGCCCCAGCTGGCTAAATGCCCTCAGCACTCATATTACTGCTCCACCTCTCTAGGTATTTTCAAATCAAGGCTTTTCTCTCACCTTGCCACCTCCAGCTCCTGTGACTGCCCTGATTAAACCTCCTATTTTCTCACTACCCACCCTGTTCCATTATTTGACAAAGACATGTTTGGGAAACCTTTTCTCCTGCTATTGTCTGCTCCCCACACCTTTCACTTAACCTCTCTGTTCTGGACTTTTTCCCTATTTGTTTCTCCTAATCTGGCATGACCTCTTTCTTGTAATAATAATGTGATTATTGATATCTCATGTCCTTTTGCACAAGTGATTTGATATGTATTTGTATATGTTTTCTTGCTCTTGACACAACACAAATTGTTGTGTTATCTATGTAACCTTTTGTACTGTACCTAATTGACGTGGAACCTTTGTAAAAGAGCCTCTGGCTCAAAGGTAGTAATTCCTAGAACAATAAACTAAACTAAACTAAATACAGATACCCTGGCACTTTTACAAAAAGGCAACCTTTTCAGTACACTGTTTAACTCCAATGGGCAGCTTTCCCTGTCTACCTAGCAGCTTTGTTTTGACCACAAGCAACACAGTCTGGCACTGTCAGCTAACTATCTTTGCCAGCCTAGTTACTCTGCTCTAATTACAACCAACATGATCTTGCATGCTGAACTTCTGCTTTCCTTGCCAGTCTATATCTACAGTGACTCTGCCCAGACTACAACCAACACAGTTTTGTCAGTCATGGAGAGACGGCTTTCCTTGCCTGCCTTGTAAGTTTTCACTCTATTTTTCAAATTCCTTAAAATTTAAAAAATGGGTATGCAAATAAGCTCATGATTATTCAGGAGCTATGGTTACATTGGCATTTTTGAAAATAAGGGGCAGAATCAGAAATTGGTCTTCTTGCAGTGTGAACAGGAGACACCAAATAAAAAATGTTGTAAACAGTGATTTTGAACAGAATGAGCTTCCCAAAGATGGATAGCTTGTAGTTTTCACCTGATTTTCTAAGTCCATCAATTTTAAGAAACAGGTATTCAAATAAACTAATGATTATTCATGAGCTATGAGGTGACTCTAGGTATCCAAGCCATGCCCCATTATACAGCTATTTTGAAGTACTTACAGAGCATGCTCAGAACCTGACATTTTAAAATGTAATAACTTTGGAACAGATTAATATTTTTTCACCAAACCAGCAAAGGAAACTATTGTGGACCAAGTCCTTTGTATGCTGAAGCTTTCAGACCAAAATTTCAAACCATCTGGGCTCTAGGAGATGGCAAAAAAATGGCAAAAACAGCGATGTTTTATGTTTTTTCACTACCTGCATCTCGGAATCTGCACATCTCACCAGAATGAAACTTGGCAAGTCAAGAGATCTACCCCACAAGACCAAACATGCAACATTTCATGCAAATCTGTTTTGAAATTGTGAAGCTATTAAAGTGCAAACATTGTGGTTTAACATTTAAGTGCCTACTCAACCCTAACTATAGTGGTGCTACCATTTTAGATATATATATATATATATATATATATATATATATATACACACACACACACACACATATATGTAATAGGGATGGACATAAACAAAAGCTAAATAAATAAATAAATAATAAATGGAGTGTGATAAATCTTTTTATCTGAGAAACTGCATGGATAAATTTCATTTATCTACACAGTTACTCATTTATCTACACTAACCATATTCAAATTCGAATAAATTTAAAATGAAAAAAGATTGCATGGCACTGTGAGCATGAACATTGTTCAGCATAAAATTATCTACAACATGAGTGGTATTTCATTTATAGATACCTTATAGATATTTTATAATTAACAAAAACAGAAGAAAATTATGTTTTTGTTCCCTTTTTTGACAAACAAATGTAAATAACTTTAAAATGAAAAATGCATGCCTGGTGTTGTGAGCATGGAAGCTGTTCAGCACAAAAATATCTACATCATGAGTAGTGTTTCATTTGTAGATACCTTTTAGTTTTTTATGATTGCAAACAACAGTAGAAAATTCAATTTTCTTTTCACTTATTCAACAGACAAATGCGAATAACTTTAAAATGAAAAAGGTAGCATGGTACTGTGAGCATGACATTTGTTCAGTGAAATGTTTTCTACAAAATGAGTTGTGTTTTATTTAATAGCAACCACTAAGCTAGGTGGTCATACACTAGGAAAGTTAACTGAAAGTCCCAGAAATTATCTTTAAAAAAAAAAAAGATAAACAGTTAAAAGCAGATGTCCCTGCACTGACAGAAAGCATCCCTATTGCATAAATGAAATATACAATGGTGAGCTGTCAGATAAATGATTTATCTACACTTGTGCTGTTTGACCTCAGACACCTCACTCATGGCTTTTGCCACTTGTGAGGTTACCAGAGGTCAAACAGCACATTTGTAGACAAATCATTTATCTGACAGTTCATCATTGTATATCCCATATATATACGTGATATGTTATGGCCGGTGGTGGAATACACTGTTTAACTGAATGAGTGGAGAATGACTTCAGATATCCGCACAAGTGGCAGAGCATAGTGGAGCCATGAGTTATGGTAACCTAGGTCACTCTCCACTCATTTACATAAATAGTGTATTCCACCACCAGCCATAATGTATCCAATATATATATATATATATATATATACACAGTATATATATATGAGGGGAGTGCAGAGTGCATAATGAGAGTATAATTACTGGCTTCCACTTTTTCCCATAGGGAAAACCATGGAGTAATTTGCTGTAATAAAGGAGTGTTTATTATGGCAAACATGCACATAGTTTCCCTTGCTCTGTGCATGCACTCGCCAGAGCTGTTACTTTCAGACTGTTGCTGTGGACTGCCTTCTCTTTCTCAAGGACACTAAACCACCACTCAGAATTGGCAGTAAGTAACTGAAAAAATGTAGAGATATCCTGATGGAAAAAAAAAACTGGGCTGCCAACTATGGTGGAAAAAAAGCATTATGCCAGACCACACTGACT
Source organism: Neoceratodus forsteri (assembly GCA_016271365.2). Taxonomy (NCBI): domain Eukaryota; kingdom Metazoa; phylum Chordata; order Ceratodontiformes; family Ceratodontidae; genus Neoceratodus; species Neoceratodus forsteri. The sequence continues at coordinate 307,020,596 of CM028134.1, read as the reverse complement.
ACAGCCAGTGACCACACCAGAACATCTTTTATTTTATATAATTGCGGAGACAAAAAAGGGAACCCTACAATTATATAAAATAAAATATGGGTCTGTGTTTTAAATTTGAAGTTTACACACACCCTTGGGGTTAGATGCTATTAATAAACCTATGTAGCATCTGACCCCTCGAGTGTGTGTAAACTTCTCATTACACAAAACTACCCATACTTTATTCTAGATTTAATGCACACCCAAGGAGTGGGATACTACATAAACCCTGAGGGTGAAGCCTGATGGGGTTCATTAAAGCATCTCACACTGAGGGTGTGCATTAAATTAGAGTTTTGCACTCCCTCATGTATTGTTTTATGTAATTGCTCGCTGACATTTTTTCTCCAACCAGATAAAAAAAGTATGGGCAGACTGGATGGGCCTTACGGTCCTTATCTGCCGTCAACTTCTATGTTTCTATGTTTCTATGTATGTGACACAGGGTGTTAGTTGTACATTGACAGCAGTCTTGTTGATGGGGGATGCTGCAGATTCCATAGCCACTGTAGCCCTCTCCCCCCAGGAGGTGGATGCTTGCTCAGTGAATGCAGGAGGGATGCTTCCAGTGTCCATGAGTTCTGAGTCCCTGGCTTGAGGGTCAGGAAGGGGAGAATGGAATGCAGCATATTTGTTAGTTCCCAGTCTTGATTCTTCTTTATCACTACTTCACCATTGTGAAGTTCCTCTTCCAGGGCTCTGGGGCCCAGTTCTGTTGGATGAGTGGTCTCTTCGATGGTGTTGCCTGGTGGTCTGTCATTTGTGGTCCTGTGGAGTGAGAGAACAGGCTTTTTCTGACTCAACCCAGTGCCTGGTTTCTCTCACTTGTTCTGCTGCGGCCCACATGTTCTTGCCGGGCCCTCAATCATCGGGTCATCTGTTGCTTGGGGAGTCAGGGCACCTCATCTCCTGTGACCAAGTTTTGTACAAGAAGTCCATGAGGTGATGAGTGGTTTCAAAATTAAGCAGGATGCCATTATGCATTACCCACATGACAGATGGATACCGCAGAGAAAAGATCACCCCTAGTCAATGTAGATCCTTCTGGGCCTCAGAGTAGGCCTTGTGCCTGTCCACTAAGTCCTTGGAGTAATCTTGAACTATCGAGAGCCTGCAGTTCTGCCAATGCATCAGGCCAATGGTATGGGCTGCACACAGGATGGTGTTATTCTGGTGCTAGTCCAGGAATCTGGCCACAAGGGGCCTTGGCCTGTCCCTTCCCTTGGGCCTCAGTGTCAGAGTTCAATAGGTCCACTCTATCTGCGATGGGGGTTGTCTGTGAGTCCCTGAGTAGTTTGGGGAGTACTGACTGTAGGAAACCAGCTGTATTATTTTTAACTGCCCCTTCAGGGAAACCTAGGAACTGGAGGTTGTTGCAACAGCTCCAGTTCTGTACATCGTCCACTTTGCTCAACAACATTTGTATGGCTCAGTTTTGTTCTCTCGCCCCTGTGTTTATCTCCTGAATGGTGGTCTCATGTGATCCAACCCTCTGTTCCATCTGGAAAAGTTGGGTTTCGATCCTATGGATGGCCGCAGTTGTTTGATTAGCGGTGGCGGTTACCTGATCCATTTTAAGCACCAACTGTGCGAACATGGACTGGATGCTCCTGGGGTCTATGTTGCATGGAGTCTCTGCTGCCATGCTTCAGCAGGAAGATCAGTTAGAAGAAGAAGGTCCACGATGCTCAGCTGCGGTTGTTCATTTAGGATAAACGAGTAACCAAAAATGTTACTGAATGCTTCTTTTATCTCTGCAATACTATTTTCCAAATTAAAATGCTGCCGTTACCAGATAAATATGGATGTTTAGCCTTTTTGAGACCCCACCTCATGAGCAGTGGCAGTATAATTACGCAAATCTGGCCCAAATGGTAATTTCATGGTCGCTTGGTGAAATCACCTTTTGGGTGGGATTTGAACATTTTCACCATCCTTATTGATGAGGTGGGTTCATAAGAATGGAATGTTGAAAGTGTGGGGATAAAATATGTTAAAATGTCAAAGTTGTACAAATTCATTGAAATTTGGCTATGCTCCCTTGTAACTTTGGTAATTTTAAATACGTTGAAACTAAATTTTCAAGACACCCATTTTTTGCACCACCTCATGAACATGACAGCTGTCATTTTTTAAATCCTGTCCAAATTGTCTTTACACATCTGTGGTAAGGAATGACACTGTGGTGGCGTGGCATCATGTTTTAGGAGGCTATGCTGATAATTTGATAGGTTTTGTCCTACAAATGGAATGTACATATTCACATCTATGGAGGGATGGGAGCTCAAGGCCCAGAGGTCCCTGTGCTCTCACAGGTAAATAAGGATATGTTTATTCTATCTTAAAAAATATTGATGGATGGGAGTGCAGGGCCCAGAGAGCCCTGTGCTCCCACAGACATATAAGGATATGATTATACTATCTCAAGAAGTGAGAAATTCTTTATAAAAATACTGCATCAATGCAACATTTAAGGTTCGGGCTAAAGTGAACAAAATAGGGAAATGTGGTTTTAGAGTTTCCAACCCTAAAACCCCACTCTGACCCCTAAAACAAAATCAGGGATGCAGTCTCCCTTGGGGTTGTCAACTGGGTGAGCTTTGGGGTTGACAACCCCTGAAGAAGGCTTTACCCCTGATTTGTTTTAGGGGTGGGGTTTTAGGGTTGGAAACCCTAAAACCACATTTCTGTATCTTTTTCTCTTTAGCATGAACCCTAAATGTTGTGTTACCACAGTTTATTTCAAAGAAAATATATATATATATAGAGATATATATAGAGATATATATATATATATCGCTGCACGGTAGTGCTACCATAGTTAGGGTTGAGTAGCACGTTTAAGGTTAAAGGGTGAAAATTTGCACCTTAATAACTTTGCCACTGTTCAATGGATGTGTCTGAAATTTGGTATATGTGGTTGGGCATGGCAGATCTTGGGTTCTGCCAACTTTTGTACTGGTCAGATATATAGCTGCGGAGTTATTAAGCAACATGTGAATGTGCAATTATGTTTTTTTGCGAATTCTTTGCTCATGCCTACAGGTTGCACAGTTTGCATGACCAGTCTGAAAACTTCAGGGAACATGTGGCCATGGTCCCTAATGTGTCTTGTGAAGATTTTATGAAAAAATATTAAACGGTTCAAAAGTTATTAAAAAACAAGTTTCCCATTATAGGCAAAGGGAAAAGTTAACAAAATGTTCGACAGTGTCGCTAATGTGGATTTTAGTGTTATAAATGACCCCTGTAGTGTCTCAAATCTGCCATTTTGTTTTCAGTTACTGATCACAGAAATGGTTGGCATTTAAAATTGGGACCCTCTAGGAACACAATTCTTTTTGCGTTCACCTAGTCAGACCCTGAGGATGCTAGTCGTGTTTTTATTGGGGGGGTTAAACACCCCAGAAATATGTTTTTGAAATTTTTGAAAAAAGTAGCGTCACAAAGTAGTGTCGAACATTTGACACTTTTGTGATTTTTTTCCCGAAAGTGTTGTGATTTGCAACACTACTTTGCCACACTATGGCCAAAATAACAGGAATTCTTTGCTACCCTGCTGCAAAAGAACAGTTTGGTCTTTTGGGCTGAATTTTGGAGGGAAGAAAGCCAAGATCCCACAGATGTGCCTTTTGGTGGTGACACAATGTTAGACAGATACAAAGTTACAGCACTCCATAGTTGATGCTTTATCCCATAGGCTAACATTACGGCGTCCGCTGCGCCTTTCAGGGCCCATATCTCGGAAATGCTTTGAGATATGGACTTTTTGTCAGAAATATGCTTAGCCTCCCACTAGGGGACTAAGTGCAAAACTAGCCAGGAAAGTCATAAATAATATGACATTTAAAAATTTTTTCTACGTCGTACGGTTCCTGCGATATAAGCAATTTAGTATTCCAAGTCCTCAATTTGTGCTCCGAGGAGCATTATTATGCATACATTCTTTGTTTTCACTGTGTTTCTCAATGCAGCCTTTGGGGAAAAATAGGGTGTGTGCTTTTGTTACTGTTACAGTTAGCATTTCCACTTGTGATTTCATAACCTTTTCATTACTGTTACAGTCTACGCCACCTTGTGCGTTACGCTTTGTGTTTTCATTTGTGCTGTGTTTGCATTACTGTTACCATTTGTGTTTCCATTGCTGGTTTCTGTTTGTGTTTCATTTTCCGTACATGTGTGCATTACCATTTGCATTTGTGTATGTGCTTCCTTTCGCATTTGTGTTTGCATTTGTCTTTACGTTAGCATCATTGTTGGTGTTACCGTTAGCAGGTACTGCATAATGAATGGAAAGCCACAGCAAAACTAAAGCCATGGATATCAACGGTACACCTCCCTGATTGCAGCTGTACACAAGTTAGCACAGTTAGGAGTTGCACGGCTTCAGCCATGCAATGCCCACCCCAGACTGGGTACAGCATCCTGAGTGGAGAGGCACAGCAAAAGTAAGGCCATGGACATCAATGGTACACCTCCCTGATTGCAGGTGCACACAAGTTAGCACACTTAGGAGTTGCATGTCCTCAGCCAGGCAATGACCCCCCCCAGACCAGGTACTGCATCCTGAGTGGAGAGCCACAGCTAAACTAAAGTCATGTACATCAACGGCACACCTCCCTGGTTGCAGCTGTACACAAGTTAGCACAGTTAAGAACTGCACAGACTCAGCCAGGCAATGCTCCCTCCAGTCCAGGTACTGCATCCTGAGTGGAGAGGCACAGCAAAACTAAGCCCATAGACATCAACAGTACACCTCCCTGATTGCAGCTGCACACAAGTTAGGACACTGAGGAGCTGCATGAACTCAGCCAGGCAATGCCTCCCCAAGACCAGGTACTGCATCCTGAGTGGAGAGGCGCAGCAAAAATAAGGCCATGGACATCAATGGTACACATCTCTGATTGTAGGTGCACATAAGTTAGCACAGTTAGGAGTTGCATGGCCTCAGCCAGTCAATGCCCCCCCAACCAGGTACTGCATCGTGAGTGGAGAGCCACAGCTAAACTAAAGCTATGGACATCAATGGTACACCTCCCTGATTGCAGCTGCACACAAGTTAGGACACTGAGGAGTTGCGTGGACTCAGCCAGGCAATGACCCCCCCAGACCAGGTACTGCATCCTGAGTGGAGAGCCACAGCTAAACTAAAGCCATGGACATCAACAGTACACCTCCCTGATTGCAGATGCAGACAAGTTAGCACAGTTAGGAGTTGTACATCCTCCGCCAGGCAATGCCCCCCCCAGATGAGGTACTGCATCCTGAGTGGAGAGCCACAGGAAAACTAAAGCCATGGACATCCATGGTACACCTCCCTGATTGCAGGTGCACAAAAGTTAGCACAGTTAGGAGGTGCACTGCCTCAGCTAGGCAATGGCCCCCTAGACCAGGTACTGCATCCTGAGTGGAGAGCAACAGCAAAACTAAGCCCATGGACATCAGTGGTACACCTCCCTGACTGCAGCTGCACACAAGTTAGGACACTGAGGAGTTACGTGGACTCAGCCAGGTAATGCCCCCCTCACACCAGACCAAGTACTGCATCCTCAGTGGAGAGCCACAGCAAAACTAAAGCCATGAACATCAACAGTACCCCTCCCTGATTGCAGGTGCACACAAGTTAGCGCAGTCAGGAGTTGTACGGCCTCAGCCATGCAATGCCCCCCCCAGACCAGGTACTGCATCCTAAGTGGAGAGCCATAGCAAAAGTAAAGCTATGGACATCAACGGTACACCTCCCTGATTGCAGCTGCACAGAAGTTAGGACACTGAGGAATTGCATGGGCTCAGCCATGCAATGCAACCCCCCTTCACTCCAGACCAGGTACTGCATCCTGAGTGGAGAGCCACAGCAAAACTAAGGTCATGGACATCGACGTACACCTCCCTGATTGCAGGTGCACACAAATTAGGACACTGAGGAGTTGTATGGACTCACCCAGGCAATGCCCCCCCCACACACCAGGTACTGCATCCTTAGTGGAGAGCTGCAGCAAAACTAAAGCCATGGACATCAATGGTACACCTCCCTGATTGCAGCTGCACACAAATTAGGACACTGAGGAGTTGCACGGACTCAGCCAGGCAATGCCCCCTTCAGGTACTGGATCCTGAGTGGAGAGCAGAGCACAATCTATCTGATAATAGCTGAAGACAAACTAGTACTGTATACAAATCATGATAACCATTGAATACTGATAATAGACACACTATACACTTTTAGTTAGTAGAAAATATTTATATTAATGTTTATCTGATATGAAAATATATTAAAATAAAAGAAATGTTTTATTTTTTCTATAAAAGATATGTAAAAATAACGTTTTACAAAAATATGGTTTCATTTGTAACAAAATATTAATTTTAACAATATCAACATTGGGAGATGGGGAGGTGTGCTTTCTGGTGGAGGCAGCACAGACGAGGACGCTGGAGCCATGTGGAGGCGCATCGGAAGTGGAAACTGCTGCACCCTGAGGAGATACCAGTCCTGTGGAGGGCCTTCAGCTTTGTCCAGGCAGACTGAATTCTGCTGCATGCGGTGGGGCAGTGCTGGCCTGCCCTATGGCATCTGAGCTGGGTGGGCAAGGGGTCCTGTGTGGCTGTGGGGTGCCACTGGACCACCATGGGGTACGATCTGTAGGGGCTACCCACGATTGGGGTTATGGGCAGGGTGCAGGGGCCACTAGACTACCAGGGATTGCAATGTTTCATTGTACTGGCGATTGGGGCTTGGGGTGGGGGGACCACTAGACCACCAGGGATTGTATTTCTGTCATTTCACCAGTGATCGCGACAATGGAGAGGGAGGGGGGACCACTAGACTACCAGGGATTGCATTTTTGTCATTTCCCCAGTGATCACAGCTACATTGGAGGGGGGTACCACTAGACAACAGGGGCCCATATGGGTGCTTCTGGATGGCGTTCTGGGTGGCCGGGTGGCCACCCATGGCTGGTGGCTGTTATGTTGTACCCTGCAATACAGCAGCCCATCTGAGGGTGGTCAGGAGTTGTTCCTCCTTTTTTTGGGCTCAATTTTGAGCTCCCCTATGTGACACAATGCAGGGTTGTGCCAGCTTATGTGCTGCACATCCCAGGCTGAATATCGGGATGTGCCGGATATGCATGGGCATGCCCCCCGCATCTGTGCTGCACACATTACCATTGCGCCCAGATGCATTGGGATTTGCACTGGGCCTGGCAGCCTTTTGAATATCCCACCGGGGTGCAGTGCGGGGTTGCACTGGCACAACTCTCTTGTGCCAGGAGTAACACCTTTGAATATCTGGTGTCTGTAGTGGGTTATTGTGAAGCATGGTATCAGATCGACACCGCCACAGCAACACAAGAACAGCGGCAGCCAATATCTCGAACACAGCAAAGCTGACCTGCCACAGCAATTAACACACTACTCACAATGGCAGACCCATTTCCAAAGGAGCAGGGGACATGTCAGCCACAGTCAAGGACAGTGTCAAGGGGCACAAACTGCTGGTGGAGCCATTCACACTGACCATCGGGAGTGGACCCATGGTGAGCGCTGTGCCTGTGTAACCCCCTGTGGATAGTAACCACTATGCACCAGCCCCATAGCCCAGCATTGGTGTCCCTGGGGAGCAGAGAGTGCTAGGGGGTCCACTTAATCCCACTGTGTGGGTGCCACTACTACCGCCGCACTGTGCATGATGCCATGTCTTGTACCTGGGTCTTGCATCCCGCTGTTCCAGGGGCATCCCCTGTGAGTGTGTGACTATGTCAGCATCCCTGCCTGGTGCATCTCCACCGTGCCTACCAGAGACCCCCACCCACAACCCCGCATGTTGCTCTGCTGGCTGTTGGGCATCTGTGGCTGGCGGATAGGGGGGTGCACGCCATCAGGTCCTTACCGGCAGTGTCCGACGGTGCTGGTGCAGTGGCGTTTGCTGGCCAGTCATGCCTCTGTGCATTGGGGTGTCTACTGCTGCTGTTGCATTGGTTTGCCAGTTGTCAGCATGCACTGCATTGGGCTCATTGGTGACAATTTCCAGGTGTCACTGTGGGGGACGTCGGGCACCTTGCTCTCGACCATCTGTGGTGCTTCTGGTTATTGCACTTACAAAATGGCTTGTTAACCGTGAAAAAGAAAAACAATAAAAAGTTATTTTTTTTTCAGTGGACATACCAAATGAGCGTCTACTGGTATATTAATGCATGGTTAGGTGACACTTTACGGCCAATGACAGGTCGTCATTTGCCCAAGCATTACTGACCATTTTAAAAATGAACACATTAGGTGAAGGTAACAATGCTGAATGTCTCAGATTATGAAAGTCCATGAAAAGAGGTTTCAAACAGACCCATGTCAAGTGCTGGTGAGGCCAGAGCTAGGGCAACACATCTGGATGTTGATAGGGGAGCATGATGGACATTGGCTTTCACCCAGATATCCAGGACATTATGAGCCCAAGGGGAAAAAACAGGAAACACAGCTCAGTGGCACCAGATGATGGCTGTCTGGTGAATGACACCACAGAAAGCCTCCAGGGAACCATTCCACCACCTCAGCAGCCTCCCAGGGGCATAATGTGGATGTGTCAGGTAGCCCACACTGGTGCATTCCATATCAGAGGAAGGGAACAAACACAGCACATGCTAACGTCGGGATACCCCTGTGGCATCTGCAATGTGAGGTTGTGGGAGGATGGACTTGAGTGAAATAACTAGGGGCTAGGTGGAGCACATGGGCACAACTGAAGGAGAATCGAACGGAACCAAAATGAAAGAAAAAAAAGCTAAAAAGCTTTCAAAGGAGGCACAGGCCTTACCTGTACATTCTTTGAATGCTCTTTCCATTGGCTTTCATAATCTGAGGGTTCCAGTATTGTTACCTTCCTTCTATGTTTTTTTCATACATGGCGTGACGTGCTCACTGAAGTGAGGGAGTCAGCATTGATGGCGATCCTGACTGTCGTCTCCATTACAATTGCAGTCACCTTACTGAATCAGTGGCATATACCCGGGGGCACTGAATGCTGAGCCTCAATGACCATACATAAATGGTGAATGCAAGCGATCCCTGTGATGTGCAGCATCATCCCACACCACACTCTGGCCCTGCAACTACCATGGCGCGTTCAAGAACACTACTCAACTGCCTGAAAAGCAGAATCGCTAACTCTGCACTGGAGGGCAAATCAAGTAGTCTTACATAATAATGCACTGATGCAATAACTCATGAATTTGAATGTCCTATAGCTTACTGATTCTGGATTGGGTCCTCAAAAACATTGTGTCGGACTTCATGAAGCTGTACCAGGGCACACCACAGGACTTCATCATCAAGGCACACATTATTAAAAGAAGTTGCCTGCATTACACATTGAGCATCTGAAATAAAAGATGTAAAGTAACATGAATAACAACATCTTTATGTACAACATAGTGCATAACATACTAAAGACATTACCCTGACGCTTTTCATCAACAGCCCCAATGTCATGGCAACAGATGCTTTCTCTCTTGGTTGGCATGGCCTCACATGACCCACACATAAGCCAGTGTTTCCAGCTCTGTGTCCTTCAACATCCACGTCCCTGTCACTGTCTTCAGAAACTGAGCCAGAAGAGTTTGCAACCTGAAAATTGCCAAGTGGTATCTCACCATCCTGGTACTCAGGCTCAAACATATATGGTTGAAGCGTACCTCTGCTTCGTTAAGTTGGTAGCTCATCACTACTAGAATCAGAATATCCAGCCATTGCCAAATTTGTCACCTGTGTGGGAAAACATAGTTGCAACACCTGTAAGGAGCAATACTACTACAGACATATTATATGTCAGCAGCTACTGTATGCTTACTCTTAAAGCAGTCACACAAACACTATTTTTTTCTGTTTCGTCACTTTTTTTTTACGTACTTACTTATATTCCTGCACAGACAGCCCTGTAAATCTGGGATAGCCACAGCATCATCACCATGGCATCCACCAGCCAGCACAATAGTGGCACCACAGCTCCACCACCTGGTGGGGTTGGAGGGGGGTCCTTCCCTTCCGAGACTGAATCATGTGTTCCTGTGCTCTGGATGGCCTTATGCAAGGCCTGCAAGCTCCCCCTTCATCCACTGCTGGCAATTTTCCTGCTGTTTTACTTGTTGACAGCCTGGCACAGGCACTAATGCATGTGATGGCATCATGCATGCTCACATGCATTGTGCCGTCACGCATTTCTGCTGCACCTTACCATCCATATTGCATCATCAGTACACAGCAGGATCCAGAATACCATTGACAGCCGTACACCACCCCCTCCACACAGAAGGAGAGCTATCTGTCGGACGCTCAATCCTTCTCCTCACTGATGACCCACATAGGCCCACACTGCATCCCAATTGCAGCTTTCCTGAATGCGTGAGGTGTGGCATTCAGCACCTCAACCCTCAGTGCCAATGGGATGGACTAAGCAATATTTTCAAGCATTGACACACAGACACTAGTTACTGAATAAAACATTTTAATCACCTGGCAATTAGTAAAAAGAAATGGGACGAATGTTAGTAACAAGTAGTGCTGCTCCAACAAGGCCATTCCTCCATTGGCACTGGTTAAGGACTAAAACAAAAATAGTAATCATTGAACATAATAACAGTGACAAATAAAGAATCATAACACTGTCGCAATACTTTCAAGGTTACACACAAAGACAGTATGACCATAGCATACAATACAACAGTACGGATTAAAATCAGCTACAGTTGTACAAATATCAATGAGAAAGTGTTATGACCGGTCCATGAATCACTAACATGTGCACAGCATGAATATAATCTTAGTATGCGGCATCACATTTTCAATACAGGGTAATCGTTGTCATATCAAGGGAATAGGCAAGTACACAATGTGGAAGCAACACTTGCAGGCACTGGTGACATTCATGACATGCATTCAGACTGGTCAACATTGCATGTATAGACACCCACACACACACATGCATGAGCACACACAAATATGCACACACACACACACACACACACACACACACACACACACACACACACTCTCTCACTCAATCACTAATTCTTAGGTCTACACAGCCTTCAACAACAGTATACATCTCTGTCTGCTATGGATGGCAGCAGTGAAACATTCATTCTGCCAGCATGCTATCTCCTTCACTGTGCACACAGAACCACAAAGATCAAAATAATATCTATACTGCCATTCTCTCCTCTCTCTCTCTCTCTCTCTCTCTCTCTCTCCTCCTCCCTCCCTCTCTCTCTCTCTCTAACATGACATTATGATACAAGCACACTGTTTTGAAATTTGCTTGCCAGGACAGAAAGGCAATGTCATGTTAGTGTTAGTGGTAGCAGTAGTTTTGGGTTGGATGAGGAGATAATCCACAGTCCCTGGTAGTTAAAACAACCCAGCATTGAATATATGTTGAGCAATGGGATTTCTGGATTACATGGAGTTTGCAGTTCTTTATTTTCTCTCATTTTCATTGTTGTAGGTCTACCCAGCCCACATCACTTTGAAAATACATGAACATAAGTGAGACACTGTGCAATGAAATTGGTTGACTGCACTGTGTATTTAGTGGTCTTAGCAACTGGTCAATGACTGAAAAATAGTAAATAATCCTGGGATCATATTATGCTGCAATGATATATACATGACAAGCTGCAAAACATCCATATATTGATAAAATAATAAGGGTGTACAGTTCTTGCACAAAGAAATTACTTCTGTCAAGGACAAAAACACAAGGCTACAGCACCATTTTGGTCACAGGCACAACACATAGGAGGTGGGTAAGGACAACGTACATGGGTTGGAAAGGATTGTTTTTAACTCAAAGGAAGTTGATGTACATATTCTGTTACTTTTCACAAGTTAAATGAACACGCACAGTAGGTAATGTGCTGTATAACTTACTTTGCGATCACAAGAAAACAAGTTCCCACAGTAAGGAGTGACGGCACTGAATACAGTGACACACACTATCACCAGAAAGGGCGGAGCCCGTCGGTTGCATCACTTCCGGTACTCGCGATGCTGTGGAGGCTGAAACATGGAGGAGGGACACAGAGATAACACAAAACAGAAAAAAAAGGTATTTAAAAACATTTTCTTACATCGGGGACTTCCACTAGAATGTACTTAAGCAATACTGACGTGATATTGTACTGCAAGCGCTGTTCCATTCCCCGATAATTGATTGAACTGTTTTATTTTTAACGATCAAACTTGAACATTATCCCCAAAATTGTTACAATTCCAAAATTGTATAATATTTGTTCACCAAACCATCCAAAAATACATCCTTGGCATAGGCCCCATCATCCCTGAAAATTTCATGAAGCAATTCTATATGGTCTAGGCTGCAGGTGAGAGCAAAAAGGCCCTATGTTAAGTATAGGGAAATAATGTAGATTTTTTCACTTTTTTGACCCTCCGTATCTCAAAAACCATACAAGATGCCTTCATGAAACAGTTCTCATCTTGAGACTCTGACAACCTGACTGTGTGCCTGCCAAATGTTGTGCTAGTTTGCCAAATGATGGCAAAGTTATTAAGGTGCTACACATTGGGTTTAACATTGAACTGTTACTGCTCTCCTGTAATATCTATATGTCTGTCTGTCTGTCTGTCTAACTATCTATCACTCTCTGTATGTCTGTCTATCTCTCTGTCTCTATCTATCTATCTCTGTCTGTCTGTCTATCTATCTATCTGTAATATGTACAACAAAGAGTAATTATGTGTAAAATTGTATAACCAGGATTTCACTCCCTGCCTGTTTGAGACTAGTTACCAACAGGTTAAAGTGTAAAAAAGAGCCCTGGGACCAGGAAAACTTAAGGCTCTTTTTCCCCCATCAGCTTTGATAGGCTGTTGCAAAGTGTACATGATGGCATGTGTGAAACTTATGCAGATAGATAGTTGCCTGCCCCTGCTGGCCACCATAATGGGCAAAGGCATAAGCAAGACTCAGTTCCTAAATACATGAGCTAAATTACAAAGCTCAGAGGAGTAGATACATCCTAGCTTGATGAAAGGAGAGAAGCAGAGTGTCCAGGAGCCTCTTTCCCTCATTGTAGGAGGTGTGCTTTCTGGCCAAAGGCTGTGAGGAAACTGTATGGAGAAACATAAATATCTCAGTAAATGGGAAAGAAAGAAAGAAAGAAAGAAAGAAAGAAAGAAAGAAAGAAAGAAAGAAAGAAAGAAAGAAAGAAAGAAAGAAATGCAGTGGCACAACATGTTGGTTCTAGAGGCTGGAGGATAGAATGAGGGAGAGACCATAGAAGTACAGAGAGCTAAGAATCCAGGGGAATTGCAAGTGGAGAAGTGATGGATTTCTTTAAGACAAGTTGTTACATTTCACAGGGACCCAGTCCCAGGTGTTATGGTGGAAGAGGAAAACCATTTAGACCATGCCTGCACAGTCATGGGGGAGGCAAGGAGTAATCCCTTCATATTCATTGATGCCATATGCTCCATGAAAGGTCACGCATGTGTGTTCTTGAAGGTGGCCTGTCAAGGTATGTGTCTGTGACCCACTAGATGAAAAAAAGTTTGCTTCACAGTAAACTGGAGTCAAGGGTACACTGTCTGGACTTTGGGGGAAAAGCACCCCATTAAGTAAGACCTCCCGGGGAAAGGTAACAGCGGCCACTGTGTAGCTTCAGAAGGTGGATAGCTAAGAGAATTTAGTAGCAGACCCCTGTTCATCTGGGTGTGGCTCTAAAGTGTGCCATGCACAGAATAACAGTGATGGAAAAAATGTGCAGCAGGATTCCATGGCCGGGACACCACTGTTACGTGTGCCTTGTGTGTATTGTAAAGAGTTTTGGGTTAACCCTCTGTGATGTGTGAGTAGGTAAAATAAGTTAATTTGTTATTGACTCCACTCCTCTTAGTGGACAAAGGTTTCGGGTCCTCTGTAGAGACTTACTGCAATTAGTAGCTTTAATGGATCCCATTTTGATGACAGTGATCAGGCGCAATCTTGAACTCTGGCTGGCTCCTCACTTCACAATGAGGCAGGACTGTAAGTGCCTTGCATCCAAGTAACTGGGTGCAATTGTATAATCAAAATAAAGTGCAAAATGCTGCTTATGTAAGGTGTGGTAACAATGTATAAAAGTTGACTGATGGTATAATCATAAGCCAAGAACAGACATTGAAAAATAGAAACAGAGAAGTTGACGGCAGATAAAGACCGTTTTGGCCCATCCAGTCTTCCCATTTACCCTATCTGTCAAATGTGCCCGCTGACTCTATTTAGTCATTGGCCTTATTTAATTATTCCCATCTCTATGATTCCCTGTGCCTTTTCCATGCCCATTTGAAGCTGTTCACTGTGCTCATACTTACCACCTCCTGGGGCAGGCTGTTCCATGTATCTACCACCCTTTCTGTGAAAAAGAACTTTCTCACATTTCCCCTTAATCATCCTCCTTCCAATCTCACATCATGTCCTCTTGTCCTACTGTTCTTTTAATACTGGAAAATGTTTGTCCCTTTCACCATATTCATGCCCTTGAGATATTTGAATGTTTCTATTATATCGTCTTTCTCCCTCACTCCTTTGCTCCAGAGTATACATATTGAGCTCTTTTAATCTGTCCTCATATGCATTCTGATGCAGACCCTGCACCATATTGGTTGCCTTCCTCTGTACTGTCTCTGTCCTGTTGATGTCCTTGCGCAGATGTGGCCTCTAGTATTGCATTCAGTATTCCAAGATGGGGCCTAACCAGTGTTTTGTAGAGTGGTATCATTACCTCCCTCTTACAGCTTGTTATACCTCTACTTATGCACCCCAACATCCCTCTAGCACTGCCTTTGCGGTCTGATTGGAGGTATTCAGGTCATTTGTGATGATGACCCCCAAGTCCCTTTCTTCCCTAGTATCTGCCAGTAACTCCCCCCCCACAGCCAATAGCTTGCTCCTCGGTTACTCCTCAAAATGTGCATAATTTTCCACTTCTTCGCATTAAATCTAAGTTGCCATTCTTCAGACCATTTCTCAAGTTGTTCCAGATCTTTCCTCATCTTATCCACCCCCCTCTGGAGTATCTACCTTGTTGCAGATCTTGGCGTAATCTGCAAACAGGCAAACCTTCCCTTCCAGCCCATTTGCAATGCCGCTGATGAAGACATTGAAGAGGACTGGCCCCAGAACTGTTCCTGGAGGTACCCCACTGGTGACACGCATCTCTTTTGACTGGGTTCTGTTTACCACTACTCTCTGCTTTCTGTCCCTTAACCAGTTCCCCACCCAGTTCACCAGCATTTGGCCCACCTCAAGACTACCTAGCTTGTTTACCAGTCTTCTATGTGGAATGGTATATGAAGGACTTGCTGAAATCAAGGTAGGTGACATTAACTGCACCTCCTTGATCCACTTCCCTGGTCGCCCAGTCAAAGAACTCTATTAGATTAGTTTGACAGGACATTCCTGCTGTAAGTCCATGCTGTGTTGGATCCTGTGCTCCTATGGATTCCAGGTGTTCCACTGTTCTTTCCTTAAGGACTGTCTTCATGATTGTACCCACAACTGACATGAGACTGACTGGTCTATAGTACCCTATCTCTTCTTTGCTGTTACTCTTATGAAGAGGGATCACATGAGCTCTTCTCCAGTCCTCTGGGACTACGCTTATGTTCAATGACTCACTTAACAGTTCTGCCAGTGGTTCTGCTAGTTCCTCTCCCAGCTTCTTTAATATCCTGGAATGTAAGCAATCTGGACCCATTGCTTTGTCCACCTTTAGCTAAGTAAGCTCCTCTAGGACCCTTTCTTTTGTAATAGGACCGGTGTTAACCTCCCTCCCCTCTGTGTATCTGGTTTCAAGCTGTGGGCACTGTCCCTCCTTCTCCTCAGTAAAGACTAAGCAGAAATATCTATTTAGGATGGATGCCTTTCCTAGGTCCTCCTCCACACATACTCTGTTATCTTCTCTGAGCTTAGCAATTCCCCCTCTTGACTTTCTCCTATCACTAATGTACCTGTAGAATGTCTTGTCTCATTTCCTCACTGTTTGAGCCAGTGTTTCCTCAGTTTTGGCTTTTGCACACCTCACTGCTTTTCCAGCTTCCATTAGACAATTCCGCTACACCTCCCTATCATCGTCTCTTTGAGTCCCCTTATATTTCCTGAAGCTAACCATTTGGCCCTGACCTTCTCTGTTACTGCCTTTGAGAACCACAGTGGTTTTCTCCTTCTTTTGCTCTTGTTTCTTTCCCTAAAATATTGGCCTGTTACTTCAGCAATTGCCTCCTTAATACATGACCATCTCCCTTTCCTTTACACCCTCACCTGTCTTTCTTTATGCCAGGGCTTCTTTAACACTCTTACTCATCTTACTAAAGTCAGCCCCACTGAAATCTAAGATTTTTGCCTTTGAATGAGTTGCCTGTGTTCCTGTGTCTGAATTGAACCATACCATGTGATGGTCGGTGGACCCTAGGTTACCTTTGACTTGGAGATCTGTGATTCTTTCTCCTTTTGTCAGCACCAGATTCTCACATCAGATCAATCTGCTATGATGTGGGAAGCAGAAGGGGGAGGTTAGGAACAGGAAGAGTAGAGCCAGAGCCAGAAAAGGAGTTAGTAGGGGGTAGGGATGAATGAGGGGAGCATGCATCTCAAAATATTTGTGTCAACTCATGAGGGTACATGGGATGGGAACAAGTGGGAGAGAGATGGCAGGCACAGAAAGGGGCAAAATGGAGCTTAAGCAGCAGTTTGAGAGAGAAATAGGACAGAGAAAGCAATTATGGAGGGGCGGTTCTACCTGAGGTTGTTGTGGTGGCAAGGAATGCAGATTGCCCAGCAGAGGCTTTGTGCTTGGGATAAAAATGGAGTGAGAGTCAAAAGAGCAAAAGGAGTTAGAGGAGAGGATAGAAGGGGTGAGAGGTGAGGAAAGGTAACAAGGAAAAGGAGAAAGCCAAAATTTTGAGACTGAGGAGCAGTAGGAGAGGCAACAAGACCCAAAGGCAGGGAAAGCAAAGTTGAGGCTGAGAAAGCAGCGATGAATAAGAGGTGTGGAACTGAAAGAGAAGCAGCAGCAGCAGGAATGAAAAACAGGGTCCAGTTGTGCTAAAGGGGATCTGTGGGCATACAGCAACTGTAAATCTTATCTGTATAGACAAACAAGAAGAAGATCATCTTAGGCAGGAGCTGTTGTGTTATAGTGCTCCTAGCAAATGGCACAGTTTATTCTGCATGGCATTAAAATGGGTAGAGAAATCAAGGTTTCAATCCAGTAACACACAGAAGTACTTGAAATGGAGAACTAATTCTAGTGGGGCACCATCTAGAGTCTTGAAGACAGGAAGACTCTGGAGAAAAGTAAGTCTCTTATTGTACTAAATGTCATGATCATAGTCTTTTCAACATTAAGAAAGAGCTAAATTGAGAGGAAGCAATATTGGACATTATGGAAGTCATGTCCAAATGACAATTCAAGATCAAGGAAGGAGGATCCAGATAAAAAGAGTACTGTGCAATCTGCACAAATGTGGATGCAGAAAAACATACATACTGAGGGGAGATCATTCAGACAAATAAAAAAAAACTGGGCTCAGGATGGGGCCTTGGGTGATTCTGGATGTGATGAGGAGGGGTAGGATAAGGCTTCTCCAGCCTATATAAGTGGTTCCAGTCAACAAGGTGGGAGTAGAACTATTCATCCACAAAGTCAGACCCCCCATGAAGCTCATCCAGGAGGACTGGATTTACCACAGTATTGAAGGTCTTGGCAAGGTTAATAAAAGTGGCAGCAGTGACCAGCCCCTGGTCTATCCATGTTAGAATGGAGTTAGTGTCCCAGAGGGAGAAGGACATATTAAAATTGGATTTATAAAAGCCAGACTGGAATGAGGTGAGGGAGAAGGTGCAATAGAAACATGGAAAGAGGAGCACTAAGAAAGAACCAGTTTATCCTGTATTTTGGCTAGGACAGGAAGGACCAAAATGGTGCAGTTGTTCCCTGGGGAAGATGTGTCACTCCCTTTGTGGAGGGGGAGGATTTTATCCTGCTTCCATGCTCTTCAGGCAACTACAAGTTGAAATACATCATAAGGCAGATAAGGAACTCCAGGCACACTAGACTGACCTTTGTTCTTTTTCTGTCATCATTGTCTATATTTCTATGAAGTTAGAGGTAAAGGAGGAAACTAGTCAGAGTGTCAAAGGATGGGGCACTGAGATGCAGAAGTTTAGGGTCCAGCCTGTCAGGGCGATCTCCTTTGGAAGGATTGCAGGAGAAAAGAGAAGAGAGGAAAGCAGTAGGATGGAGTCTAAGAATGAGAAGGAGGTGCAAGTTGGGAAAAGTAGGAGGCATAATGTAGCATTAGGCATTACTCAATACATTTCTACCAATACTTTTGCCAAATTAAAGCACTGAAGGATAACACTGAAGTTTGTAGAGAAATACATGGCTCATATATTGAAGTCATATGTCATGAAATGTTAAGGCTAGTTACAACAGGATACTTTAGAAAGACATATGACATTTTACTCCAAAAATCTTTGGTGCTAGAATTACACATCCTGACAAGTAACCCAGATACTGTTATCATATTTACCTGTTGAATAAACCTTGTCAGAGAAGCCTCAAACATAACAATACATAGCTAGTAAGACAACTGAGCTTTAATATTATTTGTTTACAAATATTTTTGACAAGGTATAAAAAAGGAAACTTGTACAAGGAACATAACTTGTATCTTTTCTTTTCATTTTCCACTTAGTGGAAGATTCCACTGCAAAGATTCAGACCCAATGTATGTACATTTCATTTCAGAAAATCAGATACAGAGATAGGGAAGAAAATTAACATTCCATAAATCAATTTTTCAAGGTATGACATGACATTCTTTTTAACAGTTTTCTAAATCAACAAAGAATCCTGACAACACTATGCATGATAGCTTACTAAATCATTTTCAACAAGATACACATTACACACAGAATCATGAAAGCTGTACATCAACTGCTGCACTTTTGTGATGTGTATATGAAAACTATTTAGCAATTAACTAATTTCCTCCCTTCTTTGGAGTGTCATCATTTACCTTACAATATAAAAACAAATGATTGTATGCTGAAATACCAGAGGTATAATTCATGAATGCTGAGTGCAATATTCAAAGTGATGCTTACTCAAACAACCTTTAGAAGTTCAGGTGACTCTTCATCAAACTACAATTTTTATTAACTGAAGTCATAAATACTTATACTCTCACTAATGTGTTAATAATGTAAAAAGGAACTATTACAAGACTTAACAATATGCCACACAGCATAGGCAATGTTCTGTTTTTTTTCTGTCTCTCTGTAAAACTGTAATTACTCTTAAAAAAATGTATCAAGCTATTATGAATTCATGTCTGGAGTGAAAGATGTTTTACACTGTTAAATTCTAACAAGGGCAAAACAACTTAGTATGATTATAATATACTCAACTCTGCAATGGTAGAAGAGATAACCTCTAAAAATAATTAAACTTTTATAGATAGAAACAAGAACACTTTCCAGAATGGAATCTTAGCTTTTTTTTTCTGGTGAACTGCAAAGAATGAAGATGGGTATGATTTTTGCAGGGGTGAAATAGGTTGTCTGTCAGTTAGGTTTAGGCGACAGTCTGTCTACAGGCAGTAAGATGATCTGTATAGTGCCAGAGGAAAGCAGGCAGGATTCCTGGCTTGCAAGTACAGATATTGATCTACCTTAGCCACCTAAACAATGCCTCACCTGTTTGCCTTGTCCATACCTTATTTTACGCAGTCTAATGCTTGTTTTGTTTGACTTTTCTTTTATTTCTGTGATTCTGAGCTTTGATACACTTTGGGGAGTACATAAACACAGTGTTGTACTTGAACATCACTATACTTTGGTATACTCTGGTGGCTTAAGACCACCCCTTCCCCATACAAGAACAGCACTGTTAAAGGAAATTATTAGTGAGCAACTAAATAAGTAGGCCACAAACAAAAGTGTTTGATCACTCAGACTAGTGTCCAATAACACTGAATGTGAGATGCAGCTAATTACTGCATTATGTACCTCAGTTAAAATTTCTTAAATTGGAGTTACTGAAAGACCTTTATTATTAATTCCCTTCTCCTTGAGCTGTTAGTTAAAACCCTTAAGATAAGCTACTCTGGTTATTAGATTTCCTTATGCCATGTTAATGCGCAAATATGTGACTATGTACTGCCTCGAGCAGTAATGAAACAGAAAACTGCATTCATTTTCTTAGACAATTATTATATAAATATATTACCACCGCCTAGTACCAGTTTGTCATTTCCTGCTGACAGCTATTCTAGTTCTGCCAGCAGGAGTGGTATCTGACAATGCATTATGCTGTTTTGCACTGACTAGAGCAAACAAAAAAAATCTCTCAATATGAGAACAAGATGTGCTGTATAATATAACTCAAATACACACCCACATAAATATTTTTTTAAATGTCAAAGTTTGACTTTTTCAAAGTGTATTTCTTTCCTTTTCAAAGTGGAATGAACAAAATCTGCTCTACAGATGCAAATTATCTGCATTATACCAGAGTTTTGTATCATTTATGAGACTGGATGGCTCAGTGGATTGGCAATGAGTGATGGCACTTTCACATATAGGTAACTGGTTTGAAGTAGATTTGGGCAATGCATTATCCTTTTCAGTGAATTATCAAATGGCTCAGATAGTGAATTATTCAGGTACAGTCTATCTGATCCTTTTAGCACAGGTGTTTTTTTTTTCCAAATAGTACATTACCTGCACTGTTTAGCTTAAATGGAGCAGGCTATTGTTTCTCCAAGCTGTTCAACAGTTGAAAGCTAGTATTTTTCCACGTTTAGTATAAATCATGCAATGGTTGGTTTAGCATTATCATTTTTGTAGGTTCATAGTCACCCGTGCTAAATATTTGTGGGTGCCAGTTTAATTTCTTAATGGAAAGGCATCCACATCATAACCACCCCCCATCATCATAAATAGTATTCTTGTTATCAGTGTACAGCAACCAGGTAAAGATTAATTGATTATGCAATATATATATATAATTATGGCAGCACGGTAGAAATCTTCAGGGAATGTGTGCCCAGGGTCCCAGATGTGTCTTTTGAAGATTTTGTGAAAAAATATTAAATGGTTCAAAAGTTATTCAAAAAACAAGTTCCCATTATAAGTCAATGGGAAAAGTTAACAAAAAGTTCTACACTGTCGCAAATGCAGTTTTTATTTTTGTAAATAGCCCTTTTACTGTCACAAATCCGCCATGTTGTTTTCAATTGGTTATCAGAAAAATGCTTGTCATTTAAATTTGGGACCCTCTAGCAACCTAATTCTTTTTGTGGTGCGCATTAGGGTTGTCGGTCCTAACTCTCACCCCATTCTCCTACACCTCTGCTTCTTCACATATCTGATGGGGTAAGAGTTACGGCTGGCAACCCCAATGCGCACACTGGTGCTGGTTGGGGGTGTGGTCAGGGGTTCCAAGGGTCGCTTTCAACCTTAACACCAAATTTCTTCACTTTTGTCACTGTGCAACAACCCTAACTAATGCATTAAATGGAGTTTTTTGTCTTCTTATATATATATATATATGTATATATACATATACATATATATATATACATATATATATATATATACATATATATATATATATATATTCATTCCAAAAAACTTTGTTAATGCACCGTGAGGGTTGAACTATTACAAGTAGGGAAATGTAACCTTAGGGTTCCCAAGTTTAAGACTCCAGTCCTACTGTGTATGCAGGAACAAGCATGAGGGGACTTTAGGCTTTCTAACCCCTACACAGCACCCCCACCCTCAGCTTCCAACTGTAACACCCCACCCCCACCCTGCATGCAGCAACAGGTGTGAGGGGTGTACCTTGGCATTTTGAACCCTAATGCTTACCCCATTCACTTGTTATGTACCCATGCTACCTTACTTAATCTTGGAATGGGGTGAGCATCAGATTTTGAAATGCCAAGGTACAGTACAATCATCATACCTGTTCCTGCATGCAGGGTGGGGGTGGGGTGTTATGACTGAAAGTTGAGGGTGGGGGTGGTGTGTTGGGTTTGGAAAGCCTAAGGTCCCCTCATGCCTGTTCCTTCATGCACAGTGGGAGTGTGGTCTTACACTTGGGAACCCTAAGGTTGCATTTTCCTACTTGTAATGGTTCAGTCCTAATGGTGCTTCAATGACATTTTTGGCAATGAATTTCCTTATTTTGTCAGATAGTTTATTTCTATCCTTATTGGGGCAGGGAGAACTGACCCTTATTAAATAAGAACTGGACCCTGGTGAAGTTCTGATTTGTTCTGATTAATTCTGATTTATTGACAAATATTTGAAAAAAATTGAAGAAAATGTATAAAAGTGATCAGGAAAAAAAAGAAACCTTTATTTGGGATTTCTGGAACTGTTAAATATCTTGTACCCCCCCTTGAAATCTCTCTCTCTCTCTCTTTCTGTCTCCTCTGGATGGCACAAGTCAAAGATTTATTTTGCCAGCCTGCCCTTTCCCTGTACAACACAACCACAGTGAGGCCAGAAAAGGAAAAAAACATTTTTATTATAAGTCTGGGACTGAAAAATTTATCTTGGATCCTCAGTAGTCTCTCTGTCTCTCTCTCTCTCTCTCTCTCTCTCTCTCTCCACACTGGATCTGGATGGTACAAGTCAAAAATTTACTGTGTATCCATCCCTCTGTAGATTCATGACCAAATTATCAGCATAGCCATCTTATTACCCCAGTACATGTAGCCAGTAGACAAAATTTTCAAATCCGGGCCAAAACATAATTCTGTACAACTAGAACGCTTTTCCATGCCACAGGTGCAAACACACATTTTTGACAGGATTTGAAAAATGACAGCTGTGACAAAAGCTCAGGTAATAAGAAGGCAATGTTGAAAATCTGGGGTCAAAATATGTAAGATTTCCGCAGTTATGTGCATGCATACCAAAACTGCAATGAAAGGGCATAACTTTGTCATTTTTTCATATTTTGACTCAACATTTTGAACATAGTCTTCTTATCACTCAGCCTCATGAACCCCTTAGGTAAAACTTTTGAAATATGTGGGAAAATGCCATTCTGTGCCAGAGGTGTGAAAACTCATTTTGGGCAGGATACGAAAAATGACAGCTGCACTGTTCATGAGGTGTTGTAATGAAATGTCTATGTTGAAAATTTGGATAGAAAAGTGACCAGGAAAAAAAAAAGAAACCTTTAGCTGCTGCTGTGAGGAGGTGTTTTGGCTGCCCCTAGGTGTTCTTACTGCAGTTGGTAGTGAGGGGGGTGGGAAGCTGACACCATAGAGCTGGTGGCCACTGAAGAGTGTCAGAGGACCTGGGTGGCTGCATCAGTGGCTGAGGAGAACGGCATTGCCCCAGGAGATCTTGCCACAGTCAACAGGGAGGGCACAGAGTAAAGGCCTGGTTGATGAGGGGGTCCCTGATTGGCCACATCGGCAGCCAAGGAAGATGGCTGGGCCAATCAGGTCAAGAGGCACTTGTGTTCAAAGTGGCCAGGCTTTAAATGCCAGGAGGCAGGCCACTGAACTCAGGAGCTGCTGCAGTGTGGAGGTTTTTTTGTCCCCACCACCTTCCCCAGCCCCGACTTCTATTAAATGCCAGAGGGAGGAGGAGAAGGAGTCTACAGCAAGGAGGACTCTGGGATTGGCCAGGAGGTTGGACTAACAAACTTTGTTTCACAAATAGACTGATTGATCTGAGAATGGAAATGAACTGAACAGTGGACTGTAATCTGTCACAAAAAGGCTGATGTTTCTTCAACTTTGGGCTGCAAAATTCTTGGCTGGAATTTTTACTTGGAGAACGGACTGTACTCTGCTACAACAGTGCTGTTCCAGGCATGGACTGAGCTTGCTTGAACTTTGATCTGCAAAATTTGGGTGGAGGGGGTTGTAGAAGGGGATCGCTGGTAAAGGGTCCAAGAGGGCTCTTAGGGCATGGGTAAGCAATGAGAAGGACCATAAATGCCATATAACAATGAAGCAACTTACAAGGTCTGAGAGGAAGTAATTCAGGTATAAGGGCTTAAAGCAATTCTGTTGCAAGGTTAAGGATTGTAAGTTGTAAGAGGTTTATTGAAGATTGTTGTTTTTAACTGTAGAAAGGTTAAAAAATTGTAAGATGCAAGAGGTTATTAGGGGTTTATTGAAA
Source organism: Neoceratodus forsteri (assembly GCA_016271365.2). Classification (NCBI taxonomy): domain Eukaryota; kingdom Metazoa; phylum Chordata; order Ceratodontiformes; family Ceratodontidae; genus Neoceratodus; species Neoceratodus forsteri. The sequence goes on along the minus strand of CM028134.1, from coordinate 306,996,358 downwards.
AGTTGATGTTTATGTGTCACATAGTTAAAGGTGGCAGGCAATAGCTGATTGATGTTTTTATAGTGTCCACAAGTTTTAAAGTCCCTGGAGATGGCCGTATTGCCATAGGAAAGTACTTTACCAGGAAACTGGTCTTAGATCCCATCTGAGCGGTAGGGGCTAGGCAGACCTTGAGGTGTTAACTAGCAGCTGAGAAGCTACATACTAGGGAATATGGCATACGAGGGGAACAGGGGACAGGGGTTGGATCGGGTCAGGAGGGGATACAGTGACAGGTGGTGGAATGGTCAGTGGGGGGACCACATCAAGGGACAGGGGCAAAATAAGGGGGAAGGGGAACAGGGCAGATGGGGAAACAGTGGGGGGAGGATAGTGGGGTTTAATAAATGTGGAGCAGGAGTGTTGATGAGCACCTTGTGGAGGTTAGGGGAGTGCCCAGTTTGTCGTAGGCTGAAAAGGCTGGAAACTGAGCTGACAAGGTTAAGAAGGGAAGTTTATTGGGCAAGGAGGGATATGAAGAAGAAAACCACTGGAAGTGTTCAAGAAGAGGGTAGGAGGACAGAAGGATGAAGGGGGAGATAACAGGTCACCCTGGGGAGAGAGGGTACCAGGGTAGGAGGCAGGGGTGCAGTGGAAAAGAGTGCAACTGAAAGGGGGAATAGATACACATCAGGCTCAAATAGGTATTAAATCTTCATGGAGAAGATGGAACAGGAGGAGGAAGTTGTAGGGAACAGGGAGTGGGAATGTGGTGGGAGATCCATGGCCAGAGAGGACCTTGACAAGAGGGTATGAGAGGAGAGCAACAGAGGAACAACTCTGGAGCTAAGTAAAAAAATTTGAGGAGACCAAGGGAAACAGGAAAGGGTGGAATACTGGACAAGGTCAAGGAAGAAGGGAGGGTCCATCTAGATATGGAGGGAGCACAGGGTAGCCACAGGGGAGAGAAATGCAGAAAACAGGGAAAGGAGGAGGATACCTATGCCACAAGGGCAGAGAGGGAGTAGCATGATGGGGAAAGCATGCAGAGAGGCTAGGGGCAGGTTGGTTGGGGTAAGCGGAAGTGAGTGGGGTAAGCATAAGAGAAGGCACTGGGGACACTGTGGCTGAGGTGGAATCAGAGGGAATGCAGGGAGGGGAAGGTGTGCAAGGAGTAGGGGAAGGAAAGTACAAGGAGGCTGAGGGGGCATGTGGTAAGGACAAGGGGCCAGGGGAAGGGAAGAAGGATCAGGGTAGGGGGCCGGGGATACTGCTATGATGGGGTAAGTAGACAACAGAAGGGTGTCTAGGTGAAAGAGAATAATGCCACAGGTAAACAAGAATGAGGAGGGGTTAAGGTGCTACTGGTTAGCAACTCAATCTTAAAGGGGTTAAGTGAGGTGGCAGATAAAGAAGGATATGGGTTAAATGCTTGCCTGGGATGACTTTATCGGAGGTTGTGCACCATATTCCCTGTTGGGGTGGGGACCAGGACAGGAATTCACATCTTGTGTTCCACCTGGGGCCTAATGAGCTGGCAGGTAATAGTCTCATGGAGGTGCAAGCAAGATTTAGAGCCCATCTAGATTCTGCAGAACATTGAAATTCAGATCCCTAACCTTCTCACAGGTCTTTCAGGTACCAAGAGCTAGTACTGAAAGGAAACAAAGGATACAGGAGCTTAACAGCTGGCTAGAGGAATGGTGTGTGCAAATGGGCTATGGGATGATAGTGGAATTGGGGGGGTAACCTGGGAGGATGAAAGACTCTTTTCTGTGGATAGGATACACTGCAACAAAGATGGGGTGGACATTCTGAAGTGTTGGCTGGGGGAGTTTTTTGAAAAAGAATTTAAGTTAAGTTTAAACTGAGTAAGGAGGCGGGCTAGACGTAAATCCACACCATACCAAGAATGAGTCGGGGGATCGTAGGCCCCCCCGAGGAAAGATTGATGCACAAGGTGCATCCATGCAGGGGGGGGGACAAGGGAGAGGGTAAGTTGGTGGAAGGGGTTGGTAGTGAATGCCAGGAGCCTGGTGTATATGATGGAGGAACTCATGGCCAGCATCGAGCATGACAAGTTAGACATCATAGTGATAACTGAGACTTGGTGGATGGACCACCACATGTGGGAGATGGCTACACTGGACTTCAGGTTGATTTGGGGGGACAGGAAGGACAGGAAGGGGGAGTAGCCATTTATGTCAAAGAGGATATACAGGTGTCGGAGGGACAGGAGGGCAACAGGCATACAGAACTTCTATGGGTGAAGCTATGCAGGTGAGTAGGAGAATACCTGTGACTGAGAGTCATATATAGACCACCATAGCAGGGAGAAGATCAGGACAGGGTGATGCTGCAGGATATTGAGAGAATGGCTCGCATGGGGATACACTACTGGTAGGCGACCTCAACTTACCAGATGTGGACTGAACCATCCCTGAGGCAGCTTCAGCAAGACATAGGGAGATAGTGGATGGGCTATGTGGGATGTTCCTGAAACAACTGATCATGGAGCCTACCAGGGGGATCAACCTGCTAGATGTGGTCTTGATGAATGAGGAGAATGTGGAGGAGGTGGTGGTAGGAGAAAAACTAGGGAAAAGTGATGACAGGACTGTCGGGTTCAAGGTGAGGGCGGGGAGTACGGGGACCCGAACCAGTACAATGGTGCTGGACTTTAGGCAGGTAGACTTCTACAAATTAAGAAGGCTGGTAAGGGAGATGATGAAAGGATCAGGAGATATAAGTGACACAGACAAACTATGGGTAGCTATCAGGGATCAGATCTGGGAGGCCACACAGGCATCCATCAAAAGTGTCAGGAAAGGGCCTAGAAGAAGGAAGTTGATTTGGTTCTGTAGGGATGTAGCAAGGGAGGTAGGGGACAGGCGGAGGGCATTCAGGAGATACAAGAGTAATCAGGGGGAGGGAGAAAGGGAGGTTTAAAGGGAGGACAGGCGGCTAGTGTGAAAAGTCATTAGAAGGGCTAAGGCGGACATGGAGGAAAGAATAGCGAAACAGGCCAGGGGAGGGAAGAAGACATTTTTTAGATACATGGAGGAGAGGACGAGGGCCATGGGGGGGGACTGAAATGCTGAGGCGGGTGGAGGGGAGCACTTGGAGGGGGACAGGGAGATGGCAGAAAACCTGAATAGGTATTTCTGCTCTGTATTTACAGAGGAAGGTGGAATAGAGGGCCAGAGTTGGAAATGAGAGGGGGGGGGCACAGGGATGGTATCAGATCCCTTCACCAAAGAGAGAGTTAGGGAAGTACTAGCCAGGGTGAAGGTAGACAAGGCCCTGGGGCCAGATGGCCTGCATCCCAGGGTGATTTGGGAATTAAGAGAGGAGTTGGCTGCCCCACTAGTGAGGCTATTCAACCTGTCCATGGACATCAGTAGAGTATCGTAGGATTGGAAAAGGCAATGGTGGTTCCAATCCACAATGGGGCAAGCAGGGAGCTGAGGGAAAACTACTGCCCCATCAGCCTAACCACAGTGGTGGGGAAGGTCATGGAGGCACTCATTGGTGAAAGGGTAATGAAGTACCTGGAAGTGAACGGTCATGCCAGTCCAATTTGATCAAATTTTTCAACTGGGTGATGCAAGTAGTGAACCAGGGGGTGTGGTGGATGTGGCCTATCTAGATTTCTGTAAGGTCTTCGACACCATACCCCATAGGAGGCTGGTCAATAAATTGGATAGCATGGGGGTAGGGGCCAAAATAACAAGATGTGTGGAGAATTGGTTGGCAGAGAGGAGTCAGAGGGTGGTGAATGTGGTACATTCAGGGATTGGGCAGGTGAAGAGTGGCATTCCCCAGGGATCAGTGCTGGGACCCCTCCTGTTCCATACCTATGTACAGGACATTGCAGAAGGTCTGAAAGGGAAGGTGGCCCTCCCAGACGACACAACAATCTGTAATAGAGTTGACTCTCAAGGGGGTGGAGGACATGAGAAGGGACCTGAGAGTACTGGAGGAGTGGGTGGAGACCTGGCAGCTAAAATTCAACATCAAGAAGTGTACTGTTATGCACCTGGGACACAGGAATCAAAGGGCCAAATACTTGCTGGGAATGGAGAGAGTCAGGGTGACAGAAGATAAGCGGGATCTGGGGGTAATAGTCTCCAGAACCTCAAGTTAGGGGAAGCAATGCTCAAAGACAGTGGGGAGGGCATATAGGATGCTGGCAAGCATTGGCAGAGGGATCACCAGCTGGCATAGGGAGGTTCTGGTGCCTCTGTATCAAGCCCTGGTGAGGCCACACCTTGAGTACGGGGTTCCGTTTTGGACGTCTTACCTGAGCAAGCATATAGACTTGATTGAAAGGGATCAATGAAGGACAATCAAGATGGTGCAGGGGATGAAGGGCAAACCGTATGAACAGAGATGCAAGGAGTTGGGGCTGTATACACTGGAGACCAGGAAGGAGAGGGGTGACATGATTGAGGCCTTTAAATACATCAAAGGGATGAACAAGGGAGGCACAGGGAAGTTATTCCACAGGAAGGAAGGAAGGAAACATAACAAGGGGACAGGGACTGAGACTCGGGGCACATCAGGAGCAATGTGTGAGATCAAATATTTACAGATGGTGGTGGAGAACTGGAATGAACTTCCGGAGGAGGTGGAGATCTCAGACACCTTAGAGGGATTCAAGACTGCTTCGGACAGACACATGGGGCTAAGGGGAAGAGAGGTGCCTTAAGTTACAGTAGGTTGGTCTAGTGGGGTAAGGGGCAGACTAGATGGGCCGTGAGGTCCTTTTCTGCTATCACCTGCTATGATTCTATGATTCTAAAATATTGGAAACAACCAGTTACATATGTGCATACACAATTTTTAACGACTGCTCACAACTTGGCCATTGTTAGGAGTTTTTTTTACCAAATTTTCAACATGGCCTTTTTGGGAATGCACCCTATGAAAACTGCCACTGTCATTTCATTAATTTGTCCCGAAAGGTGATTTCACACAGCGACCACACCATTCTGCATCACAAGTATTAAAACATGTTTTGGGCAGGATGTAAAGAATGACAACAGTACTATTCATGAGGTGGTGTGAAACTATATCAATGTTGAAAATATGGAGTCAGAATATTGTAAATTACTAAAGTTATGTGCATGCATACAAACTGCGCAATCCACCTTCATAATACAACAATTTTTAGGAATTCTTTCATCAGATTTTCAACATGGGCTTTTTGTGACCCCACCTCATAAACACTGGCACTGTCATTTTGTTAATCAGTCCCAAAAGGTGATTCGGCACAGTGACCACAAAATTACCTTTCAGGGCCGAGTAATGAAATGACGGTGCTAGTATTCATGAAGTGAAGTCCCAAAAACCCCATGCTGAAAATGTTTTGCAAATGTTGAAAATTTGTTGCAAAAATACCTAAAAATGGCCTAGATATCAACATAAGTTCAAAATGCCATTGACTGCCATTATAGGGCACTTAGCTTTATTCTTCAGTTCATGGTTCGTCTTTGAACAGTGCAGACATGTCCCGGTCCACAGAAGATGACAGTGGACAACCATCAGAGGTAAGTATAGGGTAAGATAGGTGCTCAGTGGGAGGTACTGAGCGACAATGAGGAGAGATGGTTTCCTTTGTTTCAGGGGGGAAAAAGTAAAGATGTCATGGGACTGTTTAATCCTTTCCAGGTAACTTAAAAAATATTATTTGGGAACACTGGGAGTGGGCTCCCCAGTGTCCCACAGTACTGAGGGGGGTAAAATAGTAATATAATTTGTATACACTGGGAGTGGGCTCCACAGTGTCCCATAGTACTGGGGTGGTAAAATAATAATATAATTTGTGGACACTGGGAGTGGGCTCACCCTTGTCCAAAAGTAGCTGGGGGGATGCATGTAAATGCTGACATGGGGATTGGGCACCCCGATGTCGGCAACTACATCATGGGATGGTTTCCTTTTTTATAGGGTAAAAAAATATATATATATATATATATATAGTAAAAGTAAGGGTTCTGATGTTAGGGTTAAAAATCTCCTTACCTTCACCCCACCCCCCCAACTGGCATCTGGGTGTGCATTGGGGTAGTCGGTCCTAACTGTCACCACATTCTATTATACTTCACCACCTCATCTTCTTTACACATGGGATGGGGTGAGAGTTAGAACCGATGACCCCAACACACACCCCAATGCCAGTTGGGGGGATGGGTTGGGGGCAATGGGTTTTTTTCAACCCTAACATAGAATTTCCTTACTTTTGTCACTGTGGAACAACCCTAACTGATGCATTAAATGGAGTTTTTTGCCATGAATATATATATATATATATATATATATATATATATATATATATATATACATATACATATATATATTTTTATATTTTGGGACACTGGGTAGGGATCCCACAACATCCCACAGTGTGGGGGGTGATAAACGAAAACAATTTGTGGACACTGGGAGTGGGTTTCCAGTGTCCAAAAGTAGTTGGGGGGGTGCGTGTAAATGCCAACATGGGGACTGGGCACCCTGATATTGGCAAGTACATCTTGGGACTGTTTTCTTTTTTTAGGTTAAACAAATGTACATATTATTTTGGGACACTGTGAGTGGGCTTCCCAGTGTCCAGTCCACACATCACAAGTATACTTAATTAATTTCTCTGACTAAGCAGAGAAAGAACATGGCCAGCAGCATAATGTGTTTGGCCTAAAATCCCACATCACAGCAGCTACTGCGACATGGGATCCTTCATCATGCTAGACATCTATTTTTTTCACATGGGAAATAATGGGAAATGCAAAATTGAATAACTTTCAAATGGATTAATATTTTTCCACAAATCTTCGAAAGACACATCTCTGAGGCCAAGGCTTTCGATCCTGAAAATTTTAGCCCAGAAGCTAAAGCCGTTTCTGAGATACAGGTGGACCAAAAAAGTGCCAAAAACCTCAAACCTTCTTTATTTTCAACACTCTGTATTTCAGAACTGGTTAAAACTATTGCCACAAATTTTACACATGCAAACATCTGCCCAGGGTGATTATGCATGACAAATGTCATGGAAATCACGTCAACCATTGCAAAGTTATTAAGGTACAAACATTGCCCTTTAACATTAAAAACCCTCATCAACCCTAAGATACTGGCACTATAGCGCCAGTGTAATATTGCAAAACACTTCCTTAATGCATCAGTTATGGTTAAATTGACAAAGGTAGAGAAATGTGACATTAAGGTTTACAATCCTAACACCCCATCCCCCCAGTCAGCCCAGACCAACAGGCGGGGGATCTGTCTTGGGGCTGTTGGCCCTAAGCGCTCCCCATTCTATTACAGAATAAGGTGATATTGGTAGAGTATAGGAGAATGGGGTGAGCATTAGGGTTGACAGCCCCAAGATAGAGCCCCCCACCACCAGTTGGTCTGTGCAGGGTGAAGGATGGGTTGTTAGGGTTAGAAACATCAAATGCCAAATTTCCCTACTTTTGTCTGTTTAACTCTCACTAATGCATTAAAACAGTTTTTTGCAATTAATTTCCCTACTTTTTGAGCTAATATAATTGTATCCTTATTTGCCAGTGGTCCCTGCACTCCCATCACTCAATAGATGTGTATATGTATGTAGCTGTGGAAGCACAGGGCCCTCTGGCCCCTGCACTTCCAGTTATAGTACAACAGTGACCAAATTATCACCATAGCCATGCTATTACCCCACCTCATGTACCTGGTGCAGAACATTTTTGAATCCCTGCCAAAATGTAGCTCTGCGCAAGCACACCATTCCACACCATAGGTGTGAAAACACATTTTGGCCAATATTTGAAAAATGACAGCTGTGAGATATGTGAGGTGGTGTAATAAGAAGTATATGTCAAAAATGTGGGCTCAAAATATTTAAAATTCCCAATGTTATATGTGTGCTTAACGAAATTGCAACAAATATTCATATCCATGCCATTTTTAATAATTTTGTCCCCAAATTTTCAAGAAAGCCTTCTTATGACCCCACCACATGTCCCTTGTACAGAACATTTTCAAATCTCCTCCAAAACATAGTTCTGCATAACTGCAACACCATTCTGTACCACAGCTGCGAAAACACATTTTGGGCAGGATTTGAAACATGACAGCTGTAATATACATGAGGTGGGGTAATAAGAAGGCTATGTTGAAAATATGAGGTGAAAATATTGAAAATGTCCAAAGTTAGAAGTGTATGTAGTGAAATTGCAACGAATGGTCATAACTTTGCTATTTTTATTAGTTTTGACCCCACATTTTCAACATTGCCTTCTCATTAACCCAACTAATGAACAATATAACTGTTGTTACACAAATCACACCAGAAAGGTGATTTCACCAACCAACTGGGAAATCACATTTCCAGCAGAAGTTTCATAATGACAGTCATATTGTTCATGAGCTGGGGTCCCCAAAAGGCCAAGTTGAAAATTTGGGGTCTAAACCTCAAGAAACAGCAGAGTTATGCATAAAAGTTGAAACCCTCATTGAAATACATTGAAGCACATTTACCTTAGTTTCACATTATGCAGATATCAGTTTCAGCAGCAAGACATGTCTTCAACTGGAAGAGTGGATCTTGAACTTGGAACCTCTTCAGGTGAGTGAGGGTATGTGGGGGTGTCATGGGGGTGTGGGGAGATGGGTGCACAGTAGGCAGTCAGGTGGGGGTGCAGGTGTGATCGGTGATGGACATTTTATTTTTTACAGGTTCCCAAACAAAACAAAAAAACATCAAGGGACAGTTTTCTTTGTTTTAGGTTATGACATTAATTGGAGGGTGGAGGTAACTCTAGACACCAGGGAAATTACTAAAAAAGTGGGGACAGTGATCAGAGGGTGGGGTGCAAAAAAAAAGTCCCTCTGTGATCAGCCCTCCTACCCCGACCTCCCACTCAGCACCCACCTCTCCACACACCCCAGTACACCCCCACTCACCTGAACAGGTCCCAGGTTCGAGATCCACTCTCCCAATCAAAGACATGTCTTGCTGCTGGAACCAATGACTGCAATATAAGAAACTAAGTTAAATGTGTTTAAATGTATTTCAGTGGGGGGGGGGGTTCAACTTTAGCACATAACTTAGCCATTTTTTGACATTTTGCTCCCAAATGTTCAACATGGCCTTTTCGGGACCCCACCTCATGAACAGTATGACTGTCATTATGCAACTCCTGCATGAAAGGTGATTTCTCGGTTGGTTGGTGAATTCCCTTTTCTGGTGGGATTTGACAATTTTTCATGACCTTGTTCATGAGGTGGGGTCAAAAGAAGGCTATTTTGAAAATCTGGAGTCAAAATATGTAAAAATGGCAGAGTTATGACCATTCATTGCAATTTCACTGCACATGCTCGTAACTTTGGAAATGTTAAATATTTTGACCCCCAATTTTAAACACAGGCTTCTTATTACTCCACTTCATTTATATCACATCTGTAATTTTTCAAATTGTGGTCAAAATGTATTTTCACGCCTGTGGCATGGAATGGCATTGCAGTTGCATGGAATTACATTTGGGCAGGGATTTGAAACATTTCAGTACCAGGTACATGAGTTGGGGTAATAAGATGTTTATGCTCACAGTTTTGTTCTGTAAATGGTAGTGCAGTGTCCTACCACAGTTACATACATATACACTATACATTTATGGAGGGATGGGAGTGCAGGGCCCTCCCTCAGACAAATGTGGATATGATTACTCTATCTCAAAAACTATACTATACATGGGTGTGAGCACAGGACTTGGAGGGCCCTCTGGGCCCACAGGCAACTAAGGCTATGATTACACCATCTCAAAAAGTAAGGAAATTCACTGCAAAAAAACTGTTATTGCATCAGATAGGGTTGAACTTAATGCCACAAAAGCATGGAAATGAGTCATTAGGGTTTCCAACCCTAACTCCCTATCTCCACCCCCCAAGCAGCAAAAGGACAAGACCACACAAGCAACCAGAGACAGCAATCATCAGGTAAGACAAACAGCATGCAACTATTTCCAGATTCTACCAAACAGCATGAGTGAAATAGAAATGGAGTAGTGAAAATCCTTGTCCATTTCAGTCACACTCCTCAATGGTGAATATTATGCCAAAATAAAGAAAATGATTAAACAAATAGGGACCATTAACATGCTATTTTTTTTTATTTTAATGTAACTATGATGTATTTAATTTAATTTTGTGAATGCATTGCTTCCTAGATTTAATCTACTTCACTGAACAAAAGAGGAAAGGATTTGATGCTGTGCATAGTGGCCCCAATGCTCTTGTGTATATGTGTGTGTGTGTGTGTGGGGGGGGGAGGGGGTGTTCACACAATGGTTCTATGTGATAACGGCAATCGCCATAGGGTGATCTCCATTACGGTGAATGTACATCACTGAGAATAACAACGGCAATGTACATTTGCAATGAGGAAACTACCCTCAACTGTTTATGAGGGGGCCTTTGACCCCCTCACCCCCCTTACTAAAATAACAAACTCCAGGGGTGCATGTCGGGAAGGGGGGGAGAACTAGGAAGAAAAAAAAATAACACACCACTACAGAAAAGCACAAAATATTGTGCTTCTCCCCAGCACCCTCCCCACCAGAGCCAGCATCCCTAAACACCATGCCACTAAGCCAGCTCAGTAGCTTCCTCCCTCACCACCTCTCACATACCTTCCAAATGCCTTCCAGTATTCAGTCGCTCTTCCATTCATCCTGCTTTTCCCAGTCGCTATCCTTTCAGGATCACTCTTCTTACAGGTGCTGAGACTGAGTCACTCAAATCTGAGTCGATCAATCTCAGTCGCCCTTTCAATGGTATACCTCATGCAATCTACAGCTCCCACTCTGAGTGGTTGAGTTTGAGCCAGTACAGAATGAACAAAATGAAAATACTTGGCCCTGTCTGAATCCCATCCTTGAAAGGCAATAGGCTATGTAGTTGTTGAAAATTTTCTAAGGTAATGATTAACAGATACTGGTTTATTAATCCAACCACAGGACATAAATTGACAAGAACATACCATAAATTGTAAGTGTGGGATTTCTTCAGTTGTGATACTGAACATATTTTCTACCTTGAAATGTAACTCATATACCGTGTAATGAAACTTCACGCTGGTGAACACCTCAGGGGCATAGCTTAGCTACAGAAGGATAATGCAGTGGCTGTGCATATAAAATCTTAAATTGAAATCCATTCTGAATTATGGGTCTAGAATAAGTAAGGTCAGGAATAAAAGGGGTGATAAAGAAAACCAACTGCTATGCAGGGAAGGATCTGGATTTTTATATTCAGTGCTCTAAGAAAACCAAACATTTTGAATGACAGGGTGGGCTTAGTTCCTTATTTGAATTGATGGTATAATATCTTCCCTTATTATTATAGCCTTATTCAGAGTGTATATTGAGTTAATGTCAATATCATTTTGTCTTTAAAAATGTGTTAATGGTCTGTTCTGTGTGGTATTTTTAAATAAACTACCTCCATGGGAATAACTACTGTATATGCACCTTAATGTGAAATATTTTGAAGATGTGCTCCTGTTTTTTTACATTCCTGTGTGGATGCAGTGAATCTGCAAGGAAGCACACCAATCAGTTTGTCATGATGATGTCACTCATCAGCACAGCTCCAATTTATTTAGTTGCTTCATCATCTTGAATTATTATGTCATTTAAAAAATGAAATTATTTAATTTCTGATACAGTAACAATATTAATTAAGACTGTCTGTAGTTATTCAGTCAGTTTTTAATGTGTTTGCCACAACTATTAATAATTGGTTGAGGGTAATATTGCACTGTTATTTTAATCTGGCACTATACACCATTATATAGCACTAGTTGACCATGATAAAGTGAGACATTATTAGCTTTGCACTGCTGCTACCTCTGTAAGTAGTGCTATTTTATTATATATGTAAGCTGTAACAATGAATAAATTATATGCTTCTATTTTTGTTTGCTTGCACGCATGTGCAAGAAACATAGTGCCACCGTATGAGTTTTCGTAGGTGTGCCTCCCCCGCTTCCAATGCCCTTCTCACTTTTCCAGGCACAGCTGTATCATGCCAATGAATGTCCAAGCTGTCTGTGACAGCCATTCAAGTGCAGTGGCGTACAGTTCTGAGAAAAACACAGCCACAATCAGTGGTGGTAACGTGTAGTCCAATTTGCTTACTGCCATCAGCAATATGCAAATTGCCTACACGCATGTCAGCACTGCATCTGAACTGTCATAGACCGTTTGTTGTCCCCCCGAACACTATGTAGCATGTTGGGAGCCCACCCCAGCATGCTCATGTGCTCCCCTCCACCCCTACACACTGAATGACTGAAAGGGGTTCCCAATCTCCCACGGCTCCACTGCCCCCAAAACAGACTTCTAGGTGCCATGCTGGGAGCCCACCGCAGCATGACAAAAGTTCTTATGGCCGATGGTGGTGCCTAATCCCTGTCGGCTCCTCTGTACCCCCCCAAAAAAGACACAGACTTCTAGGTGCCACTCCGGGAGCCCAACCCAGCATGACAAAAGTTAGTATGGCTGATGGGGGTGCCCAATCCCCAGTCAGCTCCACTGCCCCTCAAAATAACTTTCCAGCTGCCACACTGGGAGCCCACCCCAGCAAGGCAAAAGTCTCATGTTGTCTTCCCAAATAAGAAAAATAAACTGTAAAAAAAAAAAAAGGGTCCCTCATCACCTGTCTTGCCCCCATCCCCCAACCCATGGCCACACCATGCGCACCCACCTTCCCACATCCCCAACCCCATACTTAACTCCGGAGCCCAGCATGATGATCTTCGGTGGGCTGGGAACATGTCTGCCCTCTTCCAAGCCGACCGCGAACTGTAGAAATGCTGGTAAGCTGCATAATGGAATAAATGTTTTTTCTTTTCAACTTTGGTGCATAGCTCAGACATTTTGGGGAACTATTTCACCAAATTTTCAACATGGTGTTCTTGGGGCCCCACCTCATGAACTCAGTCACTGTCATTTTGTTATTCAGTCTGAAAGGTGATTTTGCGGTCACTGCGCAGAACCACCTTTTGGGACTGAGTAATGAATCGACAGTGTCACAGTTCAAGAGGTAGGCCCCCCAAAACCCTATGTTGAAAATTTGGTGAAAAAAGTCCCAAAAATGACTGTTTTACAAGCGTACACTGCGCAGTTCCTATGCACGCCCGTAACTTAGCAAATTTTTATTTTTACTCCAGAATTTCAACATTGCCATTTTACCACACCTCCTTATGAGCAGTACAGCTGCCATTTTTCACATCTCACCCAAAACTGTTTTCACGCATGTAGCGCACAATGGCACAGTTGGGGTGCAAAATCAATGTTCGGGACAGATTAAGAAAATCACAGTGACACTGTTCATGAGCAGATGTCTTAAAATGGCTATGTTAAAAATTTGGTGACAAAAGTCCATAAAATGACTGTGTTAAGAGCGTGCATCGCACAGTTTCCACACACCCTTGTAAGTTCATGAATTTGTACTATTTCAGTCCAGAGTTGCAACACTGGAATTTTTTCACACCTTCTTATAAACAGTACAGCTGTCATTTTTCACACACTGGCCGAAATGTGTTTTTGCACTTCTGGCGCAGAAAAGCATGGTCTCTGTGGGAAATCAGTGTTCAGGACAGATTAAGAAAATCACAGTGACACTGTTCATGAGCGGAGGTCCCAAAATGCCTGTGTTGACAATCTGCTGTAAAAAAATCCCCAAACTAATTACCTTACGGGTGTGCGATGCGCAGTTTCTATGCACGCTCGTGACTCCACCAGTTTTTTTATATTTTCACTCCAGATTTTCAACATTCCCATTTTTTACACCTCCCCATGAACAGTACAGCTGTCAATTTTCACATCCTGCTCAAAATGTGTTTTTGCACCTGTGGTGCCAAATGGCATAGTTGCTGTGTAAAATCATCTTTTGGCTAACACATTGATATTGCCACTGTGCATGAGGTGGGGGGTCACAAAAAACCTATGTTGAAAATTTGGAGTGAAAATACCAATGAATGCCTGGGGCATTAGGGTTTCCAACCATAATGCTCCACACTGCACAGACTGAAAGGCATCAGGAGTGTGACTTGGGACTGTCACCTGTAATGTTCATGCCATTCCACCCCCACCCTGCAGCCAGTGACAGGCATCGAGGTGTGCCTTGGACTTTTTGGCCCCAAAGTTCACCCCATTCTCCTATACTGTACCCACCTCACTGTATTTTCTTATACAATGGGGTGAGCATAAGGCCCAAAGTCCCCAAGGCACACCATGACATTTGTCACTGTCTGCAGGGTAGGGTGTGGTGAAATGGTGTGGCCGTTATGCCTGATGACCCAAAGGCAGACCCCAATGCCTGTCAGTCTCTGCAGGGTGGTGGTGGGGTTGGGTTCAGTTCAATACTTCACTGCCATTCCTATTATGCATCTCTCTAACTTTTACACTACCAATGCCAATGACAGCAAGCAAACATCTGGCATTGACAAATGCTAATTTTTTTGCACTACACTCCCACTGAATGAATATTTCTGCTCAGTATTCAGAAAAGAGGAGGAGGGGGAGGTGACTAATCCAATTAACAGAAGTAATCTTGATGGGGGGGGGTCGATCCCAATCCTTTCACAGAAGAAAGGGTTCTGAAAGAACTACTAAAACTGTAGGTGTACAAAGCAATGGGGCCTGATGGAATTCACCCCAGAATTCTAAAAGAATTAAGGGGAGAACTAGTGAAACCACTGACTACCCTTTTTAACAAATCATGGGAGGATGGTGTGGTACCTGAGGACTGTAGGAAGGCAGATGTGATTCCCCTTCACAAAAGTGGGACCAAGACAGAGGCAGGAAGCTACAGACCTGTCAGTTTTACCTCTGTGGTAGGGAAAGTAATGGAATCAATTCTGAAGAAAAGAATTGTTGAGTACCTAGAGGCCAGTGGGGCTCAGGACCCAAAGCAGCATGGGTTCACAGCAGGAAGGTCATGTCAGATGAATCTAATTGATTTCTTTGACTGGGTGACCAAAGTAGTAGACCAGGGAAGGGCTGTGGACATGGTCTACCTAGACTTTAGCAATACATTTGACACAGTCCCACACAAAAGATTAACAGTCATAGGGTGGTAGCCTGGGTAAAACATTGGCTGGACAACAGGACACAGAAGGAAATTGTAAATGGAGTCCACCCTAAAGAAAGAGGAGTTACCAGTGAGGTACCACAGGGTTCAGTAATGGGTCCAGTCCTTCTTAATGTCTTTATAAGTGACATTGCAGAGGGACTGGAAGGAAAAGTATGCCTATTTGCAGATGACTCAAAGATCTGCAACAGGGTTGATACACAAGGAGGCATGGAAAGGATGAGAAGGGACTTGGCAAGGTTAGAGGAATGGTCAGAAGTATGGCAGCTTGGACTCAATGCAAAGAAATGCAAAATAATGCACCTGGGAAACAAAACCCCATGGGAAGATTACACAATGGGGGGAGGGGGAGGTAGTATCAACAACAAAAATGGAAAGGGACCTGGGAGTAATCATATCAGATGACCTTAAGGTTTGCAAGCAATGTGAGAAGACAGTAGGGAGGGCTGGGGGTATACAGGGATGAATAGGGAGAGGCATCACCAGCAGAAAACAGGAAGTTGTTATCCCTTTTTGGTGAGACCCCATCTGGAGTACTGCATCCAGTTCTGGAGACCCCATCTCCGCAAGGACATAGACAAGATAGAGGCAGTCCAGAGGAGGGCAACTAAAATGGTGCAGGGTCTGCAAGAGAAGCCATACAAGGAGATACTAAAGGAGCTTAATATGTATATCCTTGAGGAAAGGAGAGAGAATGGGGACATGATAGAAACTTTTAAGTACCTCAGTGGAATCAACAAAGTCCAAGAGGGTAGCATATTTCAGAAAAAGAGATGTTCAAGAACAAGGAGACACAATTTAAGGATGGGGGTGGTGGTTCAGGGGCAATGTGAGGAAGTATTTTTCATGGAGATGGTGGTGGACGCATGGAACAGCCTTCCTGAGGAGGTTGTGGGGTCTAAAACTGTGGGAGAATTCAAGAATACATGGGACAGACATAAGCCAATTCTTGTTGGGGGGGGTAAGAAGAAATAGGCTGTTGGTTAACTAGGATCTGGAGCTTATCCTGTAGGTAGGGAAATGGGCAGACTACGTGGGCCAAGCAGTCCTTATCTGCCATCAAAGTCTATGTTTCTATGTTTCTATAACCTGTTAAGATGTAAAGCTATGTAGTACAAAAAAAAATTAGGGACTTGTAGACCACTATCCTGTTTGGCTCTCATTAACTTTGAGAACACCTGGTGAGCTGCTTTACCATGCCAAGAAAAGGAAGCAAGAAGCCTGTGTACCTGGGTGAACCAGGACTGAGGAAGGGCCCAATTGTACATCAGGAGGGGATATAATAAATGGGGTAAAACATTAATTTTGATAATATTTACTCTACCCCATAAGGAGAGAGGCAGCAGTGACCAGCGGTCCAAGTCAGCCTTAATACAGGAGACAATGGAGTCCAGATTATATTGTTTGAACTTATTGTGGGAAGTACTGAGAAAGATACCTAAATATTTCAATTTGTCTCTCCTCCAGGCCAGACCCAGGTGTTCTACATCTGCTCTAAGTGTTTTGTTATTGAGAGGCATGATTTCCGTCTTTGCGAGATTAAGTTTCTAATTAGAAATGACACCAAACTGGGAGATAATCTGTAGAGCCGAGGGATGGGAGTTAGCAGCAGAGGAAACATGGAGCAATATGTCGTATGCATAAATAGATATTTTATAATCAGTATTATTTACTGAAACACCAGTAACTTGAGATGAAGAATTAAGCTTTCGGATCAGGGGTTCTAGAAAAAAATTAAATAGAAAGGGAGAGAGGGGGCAACCCTGTCTTGAGGCTTGATGTAAAGAAAAAGGTTAAGAGAGCATGCCATTACACAGTACCCCAGCAGTTGAAGAAGAATATAGTACCCTGATCCATTGCATAAATTCCCCATGAATACCAAATTATGGTAATAGAGCAAACAAGTAATCCCAGGAGACTCTATCAAAAGCTTTCTCAGCATCCAGGGATACCAAGGCTGCAGAAACGGGGAGGTCCCTGGCCTCCGAGAGAAGATATGACATTTACCTGAGGTGATCAGCTGAGAGTCTACCTTTAATGAACCCCACCTGCTCCCTGCTAATCAACGGGTCCAATACTAAACCCAGCCTACTGGCCAGTATCTTTGAGAGTATTTTAAAATGTACATTAATAAGTGATATTGGTCTGTAGTTAAGGAGTAATAATGGGTCCTGGTCTGGCTTAGGGATGACCACAATGGAAGCTGCAGTTAAGGAGAAGTCAGATAGACCCTTTTCAAAAATATAATTATAAGTATTTAAGAGGATAGGGGCTATCTGGCCTTTTAAGGCTTTATAGAAATTTGTGATAAATCCATCTGGGACAGGAGCCTTATCCGTGGCAAGGGCATCAATTGCTTGGGAAACCTCGGACAGGGTCAAGGGGGCTGTCAAGATTGCCTGGTGAAAGTCTGCCGATTTAGGGAGTGTTATATCCTGGAGAAAGAATTCAAATCAAGACTGACTGAAGGGGAGAGAGGGTGAAGCATATAACTGCTAATAGTACCCTCTAAAAGCTTCTACAATGTCCCGAGGAAAGGTGAGAAGTCGACCAGAATCACTGCAAATTGAAAGGACAATCTTGTCCATGGCTTGTGAGTGAAGATGAAGGGCAAGCAACTTCCCAGTCTTGTCCCCCCGATCAAAGTATTTTACTTACAGCACAATATCATATGCTCCACCCTTTCCCCCAGCAGAGTATTACATTGGAATCTAAGGTGCTCTAACAATTCTGATTCAGATTGAAGGGATGTTGGTGACATGCGCTCTTTGAGAGATCTAATTTGGGATATCAAAGAGTAAGGGAGGCCGAGGTCTGGTTCTTATGCCTTGCTGATTGGTGAATAAGTTCACCTCGAAGGGCACATTTTAGGGCTCCCCACAAGATGTCCAACCTGGGCATAGAAGGAGAATTAAGTGTCATGAAGTTAGAAATAAAGGATTGAAGATGTTTTAGTAATTCTTTTGATCTGAGTAACTGGTTGTTCCAAATCCACACCTTGTCTCTTGACAAGGAGGGAGTTAAGTTCAACTGGAGAAAAACAGGATGGTGGTCAGAAATGACTTTAGCTGAATAGTGACATAGAGTTATCCCAGGAATATAGTCTACTCCCAGCAGGAATTAATCAATCCTGGAGAGAGACAGTTATGAAGGAGGGAGTGGAAAGAGTATTCTCGACTAGATGGGTTAAGAGCTCGCCAAGGATCCACCAGACGAGTTGACCATATAAATGCCAGGAGAGCAACTTGCCCCAGTGAAAGAGCATGTTGAGAATGGCTGGACCTGTCCCATTCATTGCATTGGACCAGGTTCCAGTCCCCCCCCTCAAGAATTATTGGAAGAGCATTCTAAGGGGCTAAGATAGACATGAGAGTAGTACAAAAAAGCAGGGTCATCCATGTTAGGGCCATATAGTGCACCCAATACTACTTCTAAGTGACCCAATAATGCTATTATAAAGACATAGTGACCATGTGGGTCTACTATCTCTTGGAGAAGGTGGAAAGGATTCTTCTAGCTATAAGGATGGCTACCCCTCTCTTTCGGGAATCAAGGCCACCGCCAAAAATTTGTCCTACCCAGGACCTCCTAAGAGGGAGGATTTGGAAGGAAGGTAAGTGGGTTTCCTGCAGGAAAGAAATGCTAATTTGTAGTTTGTTCAAATACAGGAGAACTGTAGCTCGTTTATGAGTGCATTGAGCACCTTTAACATTCCATGTGTAGAAATTATAGGCTGTCATTTTGTACAATGCAGGTTAATGAAAGACCAGAAGGCCAGTTGAGGTGCCTACAACCAGTCAAATAATGAAATGGCAACAAGAACAACAATGAAGTTTGACCTCCGGTGGTACCCTCCCCTCTCCCCAACCCCTGAATCCAAAAATTATACACCCCTCCATTACAATAAACAGTCCCAAAACCCCCCACACTTGAAGTCAGTAACCTTAAGTATAATATAAAGCAAAAGACTGTCCGTCTTACCCACAATTGTTCCCACCCACTAACCCCTCCTCACCCTCTAGCTAATTGGTGCATGAGGCTCATAACCAACACAGCATCCTGCCAGCGCCCCATCTACCACCCCCCCGTGCAATTGCAATAGAACTGAGAAAATGAAAGAATTACAACGACCATGCATAACAATCTAAATATAAACCTAATTTTCCCCCTCCTTTCACCTTTTTATAGTTGTTTCTTGATGCCCCCTTATTTCAATTCCTTCCCATCCTTCTCCCCCTAGAAAACTTCCATGATTTCTGAAAGACATGACAACCTCTTAACCCCCTTTGGTATTCCCCCAAAGAGGAGTGGGGAAGAGAACCAATTAAAGTAAATTGAAAGGTAGACCCACTAACTAAAGCACATTAATTAAGCATGCCCAGTTCTGAGGGTCTTGCAGAATTCGTCTCTGCAGGAGTACAGCTGCATGCTTTACCAGTAAAGATTAATTATGAAATGAAAACTAAGTAAAGTCTTAATACTGAGTCCATAATGTGGTGGAGGAGCAGGAAAAAAACAACACCTCCAACTATTCTTTGATTGACAGTAGCGTGTAAGCATGGCCACCCCCCACCAGAACCAATGGGGAGGGACCCACCCACCCACAACAGTATGCCCCTAGTTCCTTAAGGTAAACCTGCACATAGTCCAGCGACCATTCAAGATTCTGCTTCGATTAAGTTCAAAACCTGGTTACAAGTCAGGAGGGGAGGGAATCCGCCGAGTAGCACCATAGTAGCTCACGCATACAATGTTGATGTAACAGACGACTGTGAACTAACTCACTCTGTTCCCAGAAGCAATGATCATTCCAGACCACAGAAATGAGCAGCAGGTCCTATTGCCGGTGATTGTCTCACAACAGAAAAAAGAACCACAGGGCCTCACCTTTGTGTGTGGGCCTGATGCTGTCCACCAAAGTACCCTTCTGTAGAGACAGGCCACACAAGGTGAGTAGTGCACCATCGATGAATTCAAGAAAGGGAACATTAATTGTGAACTAGTAATAATAGGAAATAGCCCAGATCATTCTGAAAGAAACTGTGATGCTGAAATGTAACATTTAGAGGTCCAACGCAGCTCAGGTATTCTTAAATAAGTCTGGTAGGATTTTTAAGATCTTGAATGGCAGTTTCCACTGTGTCATAGAAATGCCACTTGCCATTAATATGTACCTGGAGACAGGCAGGGTACTGCATCCTAAACTGTATTCTGGAGGCTATAAGCTTGGTGACCACAGGATGAAAAGTGACGCGTTTTTGTCTGGTTCCTGCAGGGATGTCTTGTGTCAAGCGTAGTTTTGTACCTTGCTAAAGGATCTCTTTCAGGTCTCTGGTCTTCTGTAAGACAAATTGTTTATCTAAGAAGTTTAGTAATTTTAATATAAAAGGATGAGGAGGTGAGCCACCTTGGGGTTTAGGGTGACGAGAGCAGTGTGCCCATTCTATAATGTACGTTGGGCCATTTGGGGAGGGTCCAGCTACCCTCTCTAGGAACTTCTGGGTGAATTGAATTGGAGCAGTCCCTTCGTCTCCTTCAGGTAGCCCAAAAATAACTAAATTATTTTGGCTGCTGTGCCCCTCCAAATCCTCAAGTTTAGCTTCCAGTTTGGTTATTTTCTGCTGCATAGCTGAAGCATCGGAGTCTGACCTGTCCCTCCAGGTTTCAAGAGAAAATGTTTGAGCCTCCACATTCCCCATGCGTTTGCCCAAATCACCCAAATCTGACTGAGCAGTCTTTATTTCTAGTGTAAGCTTCTCAATGACATTAGTTAGAGGTTTTCGTGTCAGGAGGAAACTGTCCTTGGTCGGGGAGGGGGTGCCGCCGTAGCAGTGGAGGAGTGGCCAGAGCCCCATGTCTGGGCCTTATGGCATTTAGCTTGCTTGTTGGGTGTCTGAGGTGGGGTGTGCTTGGGAGCAGCTTGACACATCTCCCTTTTGGACACAATGCCAGTCTGCCAAGCTGGATGTCCCCAGGTGAGCCTCTGAACTCCTTACAACCAGTCCTGGCAAGTAGGTGCGAAAAAAAGTGTTAAAATTATATGTTTAATTGAAATACTGCAATAAGGGTCTGGATAGCTGGAGGAGAGCTACTATCAGACTCAGAGCATCATGTGACTCCCCAATAGGTGAATGTTTAAAGCAACACCAAGAGACCATGAAGAATATCTTGGTCATAGGGGACTCCATGGTTACAGAGACAGAGAGGCTGATGTGCTACAACAGCAAGGGAAAATTAGTCATCCTGGGTCACCCAGGGTCGAATGCAGAGAGAGTAATGCCCTGGTTG
The DNA here is from genome assembly GCA_016271365.2 of Neoceratodus forsteri. Classification (NCBI taxonomy): domain Eukaryota; kingdom Metazoa; phylum Chordata; order Ceratodontiformes; family Ceratodontidae; genus Neoceratodus; species Neoceratodus forsteri. The sequence continues at coordinate 306,974,950 of CM028134.1, read as the reverse complement.
GAGATGCTGAAGATATTGATCAGAACAGGAGTATGCCACACCTAGGTACCAATAGCTTGGAAAATCACAGTGTATAATACTGTAGGCTAAGGGCACCTTCAAGGAACTAGGTAGTAAACTGTGACCAGCTGCAGATACAGTAGCCTTCTAAGAGGAGTTTCCACTGCCATATGTAGGTCAGAACAGAAAGGAAAAAAATAATGGAATTCAACACTTGGCTGAAGCGTTGGTATGATGAGGACAGGTTCAACTATTTAAGTGACTGGAGATTCTTTTAAGATAATTGCGGAAAGGAAGGGCAAATGGCGAGTGATGTATATGCATGCAAGGAAATTAGGGAACAAGACTGAAGAACTGCATGTGATAATGACTGCAGAACATATCAATTAATATAGCAGCAATAACTAAATTGTGAGCTAATCAGAACAATAGATGGGAGATAAATGTCCCTGTCTATATCCTATTTAGAAATAACAGGAAAAAAAGTCAATGGACAGTGTGGTAGTGTATGTTAAAGAGGCCATAAGAGTCTCTGAGAACAAATTTGTCATAGTGGGAGAGTGAGGAGTCACTGTGACATCATGTGATAGAAAATGGCTGGAAAGATACAGAATAAAAGTAGTCTATAGACCACCCAACCAGGTGACTAACAAAGATACTGTATGTAAGGATATGTAACCCCTAGATGACACTATTCCAAGGGCTACTACCCCTGCCTGCTTGGCTAGTAGCAGGTTAAGGAAGCCTGAGTTCTGAAATGGGTGCCTCCACCTGGAGGTCAGGTTTGGTAGTGGTCAAGCTAGCCTGGGCACAGCCCTCCAGGACACTGTAATCCCTCTATTTTCTTACTAGTGGCTGGAACAATACACAATAATCACTTTCACAATACTCCGATACACCACACAAGTACCCCTACTGTTTGCACTTACCACCAGGGCTTTCCTCTGGCCCGGCCCTGGGGACCCCCTGTAAAACAAGGTTATACACAGCAAATAACAGCAGTACAGTACTCTTGCACAAACTGGAACCATAGTCAGGGTAAATGCAAAAAAGAGTTAGATCTGATTTATTTAAGGGGCTTGAACAAAGGAGGGGTGTAATCAGGTTAATTTGCGTAAAGGTTCTATCTATCAATCGAACAGTTATGCATGCACTTCAGGGTCCATGAACAGTCACACACTCTGGGTACCCAGATGGAGAATGGTAGGTTAGCCAGGAACGTTGCAGCTGGTTGGGGCCCTGTGATGGAAGAAAACAACATGCACAACACACACTATTTGTAATCCGGAGCCGGAGGGCTCAGTTCGTGAAAAGAAAACAACAAGACAATCAGATGACACACTTTTAGATTAGGCTGTTTTTGCAGGGAGCTACCCAGATGATTACTCATGATACCCAAGACTGGACACAGGCTGGACAAAAATCGAGACAGCAGGTGGTTAATCTGGAGTGCCAGGAGAAGCAGGGCCCACATGATTCCGCCAAGGCATCGTTCCTTTTCAAGCGTGGGGCAGGGGGCTGATCCTCAGGCAGGTCTCTTGCTGGTGACTTTCTCTGTGCAATGGGGTAGTCTGGCAGGGCCAGCATGGCATGCCCCAGGTCGAATGGAGATGAACGCGGATTCAGTCCGATTAGGCTGGATAAAGATTCCAGCAAGCAGAACACAGTTCACACAGTGGGGAACCAAATCACGATCCACTTTCAATACACAGCACATTTACATGTAAGGAAATTCTATTGTACCAGGCAAACCACTCTCCGGTCATGATTGCAAAGTCTCTGCACAAACTGGGATTCAAAAGCAGCTGGAAATCCTGACAGGTTGATCGCATTCAGCAAAATCTTCAGTCTTCTTCAGGTATGAGCCTGGTAAAAAATCAGTGGCTTACTTTGGTCTCACAAACTTGGATTTAGTCGATATAATTCTCTTCTCTCCCTCTCAGGGGCAGCAGGCAGACATGCAGGCCACAACTCAGGCCTTTCCACATTTCTCCCATGCGAAACTACTCAGATGGCTGCTTGACTTTCTCAAGCATGTTTCTTCTTCAGCTCCCAACTTAGAACTGACTCAACTATCAGCAAGCCTGGGAATTTCCTCTTTATCCCATAGGTTCGGTTGGCTGATCTTTCTGTCAGTCACAACAAATGCTCCCCCTTCAGGTGCTAAAAGGCACAAAAAGCCCAAAACTACAATTCCTGCAGATTTTGACTCCAGACAACTCCTGTAGTCTGGCTCTATTTTAGGTCCCACCAGTACTGATTGGTCCAATTCGCTGTCCAGGACCAAGCTAGTGGAGATAAACAAAACAGTCCTTCCTGCAAAGAAGGCAGGTTAGACAAAATACATTATCATTATCACTCTAAATGATTTTCAGCAAATAGTTACATATTTCAACAGAGCTCCCTCTCAGATTACTTATGGCTGCAATCCAGGCAGCTCTTAAAGAGGCAGTGCACAGAGGCTATACAGGCACTTTCCGGCAATCACATTTAAACTGCTAAAGTGCAGGACACCAGCTTGGCAGTGAACATTTAGGCAAGCTCAAGGAAGACTTTTCGGGAACCCTCATTTGTAGGGGGGGTTACACCCTTCCTTGCCTGGAGAAAACTTGGCATCTGCATCAAGTCTGTTCCATCATGCATCAGTTAACATAAACTTATTACTTTACTATACATATTCACTACACTTCATGATACTATATCCATTCTGACAACACATTGTGCATATTTCACACAGGTAAATTGAACATTATTATACTGAATCAGGTAATAACTTCTTGTACCTTAAACAATGCAAGAGGGGGCCCTTCCCTATCAGCTAACATGGGGCTAGAGAGGGCAGGGGCACCATGGTGAAAGGGAAAGATGAGTAACCTGGAATTGGCTGTCAAGCTCAATTTGGGCAGTGAGCTTGGTAAGACATAAACACCTTTGTGCACCACATTGAGAGGCAAATCCACTGGCCTCCCAGGAGAATCATAACTGAGGTGTACTACTGGCTTGACAGCTTGGCCAGTCTTTCTGATGGGGACAACTACAGTCTCTGTACTCTCAGTACTGGTCTGAGGACTCTCATCACTTATGAGGGGTGCCTCTGCCTGGATGGGAATGTACAAACTTGAGGCACTGTTTTCTTCTTGCCTGCAGACTCTGTTTCTACAACACTTGACTCATTTTGCGAAAAGGCTCAGGCACAATCAAGCTTTGAAGCATGGAAGGGGGGGTGGTCAGCACTCTCATAGTGTTGTTCAAGTTCTGGTATGTCACCAGAAAGACTCATTCCATCAACCCCTCCCTCAGGCAAATCATACAGTTCCACAATACACAGAGACTCAGCATCTTCAGACGTGATACTTTGCACTTCACTTTCAGGGAACATTGGCTCCAAGGATAAAGCTGGAAGGTTAGGCAGTCCAGAAGGCCCAGCTTCATCCCCCCAAATAATCATGGGTTACCTCAAAACAGCTGATTTAGTTCATAAGAGGAGTAATAGGCATGGTCATATTCACTTTTGTCAGAAGTGGACTGACAGTCACTATCATTCTGGGCCTGCTGCGGAGGAAACTTTAAATCTGTGACCGCTGGAATAGGTTGATGCTGTCTCTTTCTTGCAGCAGCATGAGTCACCAGTCCAGGGGGTTCAATTTCTGGGGGTTCAACCTCAATTATGACTTGGCTGATAGGTAGCAAGTGGTTACGGTGCATGGTCTTGACAGCTTTGGAGTTGTTCTCTGGGTACACCTTGTACACAGGTAAATCATCCAACTTTCCAACTACTACATGGGGAAGATGGTGCCACCAATCAGCAATTTTGTGTTTACCATGCAGTCCCAAATTGCGTAACAACACATGGTCTCCAGGTCAAAGCTCTTCAGCCTTTACTTTTTTATCATGCCTCTCTTTGTTGGCTAGATTTCTCTTGGTGGCCATTGTCTGGGCCAGTTGATAGGCATGGTTCAATTGAGCTTTCAGTTTTTATACATATTGCAAGTAGTTTTTGGCTCAGACCCCATCTGGAGAGACCCCAAAACAGACATCAACTGTCAGCTGGGCCTCTGTCCTGAACATGAGGCAGTAGGGGAGAACTCAGTAGCATCATTTTTCATGCAATTGTATGCGTGTACCAAGGTGCTAATCTGCTGGGTCCATTTATGCTTGTCTTTGGAGTGGAGGGTGCCCAACATGTCTAGAAGGTTGCAATTAAAATTTTCTGGTTGAGGGTCTCCCTGCGGGTGATAAGGGGTGGTTCTTGACTTTCGCACTCCCCATAGAAACAGAATTTCTTTGATTAGCTGACTCTCAAAGTCTCTACCTTGATCAGAATGAATCTGCTGGGGGGCACCATAGTGGACAAAGAAATTTTCCACTAGCACCTTGGCCACGGTTGATGCCTTTTGATCTTTGGTAGGAAATGCTTGTGCATACCATGTGAAATGATCCGTAACCACTAACACATTGCCAGTGTTCCACTGATCAGGTTCTAAACACAAGAAGTCTATGCAGACTAGTTCCATGGGGGTGCTGGTAGTAATATTAACAAAGGGGCAGCCCTCTGAGGCAGGGCTTTTCTTTGCAGTCAGCAACTACAAGTCTTTACATGGTGCTCAACATTGGCCCCCGTGTTGGGCCAGTAGAACCAAGATTGTACTGGGTCAAGGGTTCTGTCAATACTGAGATGCCCCATGTGATTGTTGAGGGACTTCAGTGCCAAATCTTTAAAGGCTGTGGACAGGACCAATTGTTGCCTGTCTACTTTGCCACTATGATCTACTGTCTCTCTATACAACAGCTGATTGAGCAACTACAATCTGGGGCCTTCTTTAAACAATAAAGCAGTTCGCAAGTCAGTGGGACGTAACTTTGATGCATCTTTCCCCGCATGCAGGGCATCAAATGCTGGCTAAATCATGGGATCTTGGGATTGATCCCACTGAATGCTGTCATTGTCAAATTGAGGAAGTGCACTAATATCTAGAGCAGAGAAGTTGTAATAAGCAGCTGGTATGCAGGTGTCAGAAGGGCCCCATCAATCTACTAAACAGTCCACTGTGTCCACAGACATCTGTTCATCTCTATCAAACTTTTGGCACAATGCTCGAATGTCAGGTTCAGACAGCCTGACTCAATCACTCTTGGAAGTGGGCCTTCGTGATAGGGCATCAGCATCAATATGGTTCAGGCCCGGTCTGTATTCAATAGTATAATCATAGGTTGATAATGCAGAAAGCCACCGGAGCCCAGAGGTGTCTAACTTAGCTGAAGTCTGTACATAGGTCAACTGGTTATCATCAGTCTTCACCAATATCTTTACCCCATAGAGGTATTCATGAAACTGGTCAACGATGGCCCATTTTAGCACAAGGAACTCCAACTTATGCACAGGGTAGTTTCGTTCGGATGGGGTCAAGCTCCTACTGGTGAACGCTACTGGTCTCAGGCCATCCGCATGGTCTTGATATAGCACCACTCCTAGACCCTGCAGACTAGCGTCCGCATGCAGCACATAGGGTTTGGTGGGGTCAACATAGGCGAGGATGGGGGCATGGGTGAGCTGGTATATCAATCAATCAATCAATCAATCAAGTCTTTATTTAACCAGGCATTCATCGTTGAGCAGAAGCTCATTTGCAAGGTGGACCTGGGTGGAGCATGAACAATTGTATATACAGGTCAACACAGGTATTTACAAGGCAATACAGATAATACTCTTTACAGAGAGGAAGAAAAAGAAGTTCATATGTACATAGAATTATACAGATATTGTACAGATTACATGGTATTTACATATATAGAAGTGTCTATAGGAAGATAAAGCAGGTTATCTAAGGTTGCAGGAGGAAGTAATGGAAGAAAAAAAATAAAAATAAAAATATACGCCAGGTAGAGGTGAAGGTAGAGAGGAAGGAAGGGAGGTAGGGGGAGAAAGGCTAGGAGGGCACGGTGCACAGAAAGGAGTTGCTAAAACTGGATGTAGAGAAGGTGGATGGAGAAAAGGAGTATGTGTGAGCCCCGGGATTGAGTGCTATAAAGTACGGGGCATGGTAGGATGTCACAACCCAGGGTAGTGAGCTCCTATCCGAGGTTGGGAAAGGAAGAATAAGGGGATGGACAGGCCTAGTATTGATAAGACAGGGGGATAAGAGAGAGAGAGAGAGAGAACAATTAGGCTGGTGAGGAGCAAGCTGGGGGAGTCAGTACTTAAAATTGGGTCTAGGCATGGCTATATACCAGTGCAGACACCGGTACTGGGTCTGAGTGGGTGAAGCAGTTACATACTTCTCTGATTGTATGGAAATAAAGTGCCTTGAAGGCATTTATACCAATTAGAGTGCTTAATTTGAGGGTTTTTTGTAGATCGTTCCATAAGGTAGGTAGCAGGAAGCTTATGGCTGCCCTGCAGAAGCGGGATTTTGCTTTGGGTACTTTAAGTGTAATAGCTGAGTAACTTCTTAATGCGTATTTCCCAATTATACTCAGGGGAAGACAGCAGGAGATATAGTAAGGCAGCTTATTAGAGATGGCTCTATAGGTCCAGAGAGCGGCGTTTCTGTGGCACCTGAACTTTAGTGATGTCCACCCCACTGCCACATATAGGGTGCAGTGATGCGTGCCAAAGGGGAGTCCCATTATAAATCTCAGTGCTCGATGGTAGAGTGTGTCCAGTTTAGCCATGTAAGAGTTGGGGCATTGGCTGTAGAGGAAGTCAGCGTAATCAACCAATGATAGGAAAATGAATTGGACCAGTTGTTTCTTGGCATCTCTGGTGAGAATTTGGTTGATTCTAAAAAACAGTCCAAGCCTTTGCTGAAGTCGTTTTAGCAAGTCCTCGAAATGTTCAGTGAAGGAGAGTCTTTGGTCTATCCAAACTCCCATATACTTGAATTATGTAACAACTTCTATTTTTTCACCTAGAACTGTGGTAATTTGGGGAACTGTCCCACTGGACACAGGGTTAGCTGTATAGATAAAAGGGGAGAGGACCATCACTTTAGTTTTTTTTGGCATTAAGGAGTAGCTTTTTTTGGAGGAACTGGCTTTGCAAAAGGTTGAATTCTGACTGTAGGTCATTGCAGGGAGCTTCAGGTGTTGGGCGACTCATGTAGAGAACTGTATCATCTGCAAACAGATGGATGTTGGCTTCTTTACAGAGTAGTCGATGTTATTAATGTAGATCGCAAAAGTAAGGGCCTAATATAGAACCTGAGGTACCCTCTTTTGCAGAGTTTTTAAGGGGGCAGGCCTCCTTCAGCTTTAACTTGCTGAAGGCGCCCTGTAAGATAGTCAGTAAACCAATGCAGAGAGGAGGGGTCCACACCTATGGTTTGAAGGGAGGAGAGGAGCAGACTATGGTAGATGGTGTCAAAAGCCTTGCTTAGATCAAGGAAAACAGCACAAATAAAGTTTTTGCTCTCAAGATTACGCTGCCAGTCCTTAGTAACTTTGGCAAGGGCTGAGATAGTGCTATGTTTAGCTCTGAATCCAGACTACATAGGATTTAGCAGTTCCCTAGACTCAAGGTGAGTCCTCAGCTGTGCATTTCCAATTTTCTCTAGGAGCTTGGATAGGACCGGAAGGAGAGAAATTGGCCTGTAGTTATTGAGATCGCCAGGGTCACCTGATTTGAACAGTGGTATGACATGTGCTGTCTTCCATATAGGTGGTAAGGTGCCCTGAGACAGGGATAAGTTAAAAAGGTGGGTGTGGTGTGCTACTGAGTGCGTGGTGAGCAATTTTTAGGAAGTGAGGTCCAGGGTATCGGCCACAGCACTTTTTCTAGTATCCAACTGAAGCAAGAGGTCCTCTACCTCTTTCAGTGGGGCAGGTTGAAGCAAGAAAGGTGGCGAAGCTATCGGAGTTTCAGGCAGTTGGCTGTCAGTCTGGGAGCAAAGCATGTTTGCAGGGGAGTTATCAAATGCCATGCCTGCAGTAGCAAAGTGGTTACTTAATGTGTCAAGTATATCCATCTTTTCAGTTATAGTCAAGTTGCCAGAGATAATCTTGGTTGGGAGTGAATTTCCTGGGGAGTGGCCTAGCAGATCATTGATTGTGTTCCAGAGCTTGATTGGGCTCTTTGTGGCAGAGTCGAGTTTGGATTTGAAGAAGGTGGCCTTCGATTCTCTGATTGTTTTGGTACATAAATTTCATAGTCTCCTGAACTGGTTCCAGTCCTCTGCAGTGTTCAGTCTGCTCGCTTTTTTCCAGAGCTTATCTCTTTCTAGAAGCAAGGACTTGATCTGAGGGATGAACCATTTACAGGTTTTGGTCCTAGTTCGAACTTTAATCAGGGGAGCATACTTATTAAGGGCCCTTGATAGAATGTTGTATGATCTCATGGAAGGCTGCTTCACAGTCTGGCATCCAGCAGGTCCCAAAGAGTTCACCTGGGTGGAAGTATACTTTTTCTAGTTCTTTAACAGACCATTTTTTGTATTTTCGATTGGAAGAAGGGTAACCCTGGGTAAGGTTCAAGAGTGGGCTAATCACCTTAGAATAGTCTTTTATGAACCTGCAGTAGTAGTCACAGAACCCCAGGAAACATTGTAGTTCTTTCAGATTTTATGGGGCTAGGGCCAAGTAGTCAGTGCTTCAACCTTACTGGGATCAGCCTCTATCCCTTTTGTAGATACTATGTGCCCCACATACTTCACAGAGGTTTGGAAAAACAGGGACTTGTCAATGGACAGCTTGAGGCCGAAGTCTTCCACTCGGTCTAGGACTTTAAACAGTTGGTTCTCATGCTCCTCTGAGGTGCTCCCAAACACAATGACATCGTCCAAGTACACCAGGCATTCCAGAAAATTCATATTTCCCAGCGCACGTTCCATCAGTTGCGGAAAGGTGGCCAGGGTGCCCAATATCTCCTGTGGCATCCTCAGAAACTCATAGAACCCCAAGGGACAGATGAAGGCTGTTTTCTCACTGTCTTCTGGGGCCATCGGGATCTGGTAGTATCCACTGTGAAGATCCAACACTGAGAACCATTTGATCCCATTCAAGCAGTCCAGGACATCTTGTATACGAAGCATAGTGTATTGGTCTGGAATGGTCCACTGGTTCAGGGGTCGATAATCAACACACATCCTCAGATACAAATTCTTCTGACACACAACCACAATGGGAGAGGTGTATGGGCTCCTGGATTCTTGTATCATGCCAGCAGCGAGCATTTCCTGCAGGTGTCTTCTCACATCACCTATGGCTGCTGGGGCTAGGTGTTGGTACCTGTCTCGAAATGGCCATTCATCGTGCAGGCGTATGTGATGCTTCTCACCCTGGACACATCCCACATCCCATTCCTTCAATAAAAACACTTGGTCTCTCTGGCAAGTCTCTTGCTAATTCTAGCCTTCCATTCAGCTGGCAACAGGGAGTTACCAAAGTCAAATAAGTCTGGGGACACTCTCTCCTTCTCACCAGGGTGCTTGTTACTGGGCAATACTGCAGTGTCTGTGCACTATACCATAGCTAGGGTGCACCCTCTGTTCACCCAGATCTCCCGATCTGACACATTGTGAATCTGGACCATCACTCATCATGCATAGGCATGGGCATGAGCAGGCAAGTTGCTGGGCTTAACCAATAATCCTTCTGGCAATTTTCCATCGCCTGGCACATCCAACATCAGTATTTTGTTCTTGACATCGTTCCAGAGGCGGACCTCCCCTTGAATGGTACACTGGGCATTAGGGGCCAGTACCATTGAATCGGGATCCTTCTTCCACATGATTCCCACCAGTTCATCCTGGTCTACTTTCTTGGGTTTCTGTTGCAAATCATAGGCCCTCTTGATCAGAGCCAGAATTCTCAGGGTCCTCCCAGTCCGTCGCCCTTGTTTCTTGTGACAGAGTTGTGCCAGTCTCCCAGACATATGGACGTTTATCCCAGTTAACAGGGGGACCCCATCATACAGTCCGGTGGGGTGACACACTAGGGCCAATGTCTCTACTCGCTCCTCTACACCCGTTACAGTTGCAGGAAAAGACAACCAGAGGTGGACATACCCTAGTAGGAATAAGACTTGTTGCTCAGGTCTCATACATGTAGACCTTCCAGGGATTGCAAAGGCACATCAGATCAGTGTTTGTCATACCAGTCCCAGAATACAATGGTCACTTGCGACCCACTGTCAAGCACAGCCCAAGAATGAATACCATTCACAGTCACCATAGTCTCCATTGAAGGGCAAACTATTTTGGACCAGTCTGGAGAGGCAGTAGCAGAGGCCTGAACAGATGATTTAGCCACAAAGAAATTTGAGTTAGGGTTTCTTGAACCCCACTGTGGTCATTTCGGGCACCCCTTGGCCATTAATTTGCTTTTCCGAGCTCCCCTTGGAGTCTGTTTACTACTCTTTCTAAGTCCTTCTGAAACAGGCATTCTCTTTTCATATGGCCATCCTTTCCACAGTTGTGACAAATGATAGACTCCTGGGTCATCCTGGGAGAGAACATCGTATGAGAAACTGAAGCAGTAGTAAGAGATTGGGGTCTAGTATCTGCTTGTAGTGGTAAGAGTGGTGCAACATGTCTTAACAGTTCCTTTAGAGTGGAAGTCAATTCAGTGATCTCAGCCTTGGAGCCACCCTTGGTAGCGGATGCCTGAGGGTGCACCACCACCCTCATGGCAGTCACATCCTGAAAGGGACCAGAATCTTGTTCCATGGGGGAAACCCGTACAGAGGCACCTGTCTTCAACTCTCGAGCTTCCTTTAGTAGCTCATCTTTCCAATGCTGGGCCTAGGGCGGGAAGTCCTTTGCATTCTCAGAGTGCTTGTTAAGTGCTGACTTTTGCCCTTGAGCCTCACTTGGCTGATCACTCTCAGTCACTTGTGCAGCAGCAGCAGATATGGGTGCAATTCCCCCCACAGGGTCACCTTTGCTCAACCCCCCAAATTTCTTTCATTAGCTCATCATAGGAGAAGGGCGATTCCAGTCAGGTAGCAGTGCACAACTGAAGCAAAAACAATTCTGAAAATAGAGCAGATTTAAGGATCCAGTCCAGCCTAGTTCAAACAAATTCATTTGATGGCAAACTACCCTTTCTGAGGCACGCTTGTAGCAGCTTTTCAAGCCAAGGTACATACACAGACAATGGCTCCCCTGGGTACTGCTGAGAGTTTCTTACTCCCCACCACAGATTCTCATCTGAATCTGGGCTCCCATACACATTTTTCAATGCATAAAGACAGTCCTGTGCAGTTGCTTCGGGGTTATTGGCCTGCTTGGTACGGATGGTAGCCAGGGCAGGACCTCAGAGGCTCTCACTCAACCTCTTTCATTTCTCTGCTTCTGAGCATTGCCATTCAAATACTAGAGGGGCAACATAGTCTATCCAGGTCTACCAGTTATCCTCCCCCGGAGGGTGGGGAGGGTGCCCGAGAAGATTCTCAGCCTTCGGTAGAAGTCGTGACTAATGGCAGCTATAGATATAGGGGCCAGCATTGGCATGGGCACAGAAGGTGGGGCAGTAACAGGTGTTGGAGTGGGAGGGGGTGTTGGGGAGGAACACCCCCAAGTGGCAGGAATAGTTTCTTAAAGTCCTCTTCTGTTTTCCCTTCCTCCAGCAACAATTTAGCAAATTTCTCCTCAAATGTCTCAGATAATGGTGGGAGCTCATCCTCCCTGGGGTCCTTACTGTCTTTTGTTATCACTCTCCAGACGGCTGGAACCCCTTCTGGGGCAATAGTCTGTGGCACTTCAGAGCTGTCCATGAGGTCACTACACTCTACCAAGGCTATGAAAGTTTGGGCGATCAAATCAGCCTGTCGACCCACCACCACTGGGTTTTTTAAACATTCAACTTTGGATAGTGCTCCTTCTACAGTGTTTTTACTGGTACCAAGGGGAATATCCAGTACAAGTAGAGCATTTTGGAGGGTTGATCTCCTGCTCAGTACACCACCCCACCAACTGGTGTACAGCCATTTCTACTGGGGTAGCCATTAATCTTTAACAATAATTCACACTTTTTGGCACTAGAAGGCACAAAATCCCGGTGGTGAGCTTCCAAAATATGACCCCTAGGTGGCGCTATCTCAAGGGCTACTATCTCTGCCTGCTTGGCTAGTAGCAGGTTAAGGGCGCCTGAGTTCTGAAATGGGTGCCTCCACCCAGAGGTCAGGGTTGGTAGTGGTCAAGCTAACTTGGAAACAGCCCTGTGGGACACAGTAATGCCCCTCTTTCCTTACTAGTGGCAGGAACAATACACAATAATCACTTTCACAATACACCACACAAGTACCTACACTGTTTTCACTTACCACCAGGGCTTTCCTCTGGCCCAGCCCTGGGGATCCCCTGTAAAACAAGGTTATACACAGCAAATAACAGCAGTACAGCACTCTTGCACAAACTGGAACCACAGTCAGGGTAAATGCAAAAAAGAGTTAGATTTGATTTATTTAAGGGGCTTGAACAAGGGAGGGGTGTAATCAGGTTAATTTGCTTAAAGGCTCTATCTATCAATCAAGCAGTTATGCATGCACTTCAGGGTCCATAAACAGTCACACACTCTGGGTACCCAGATGGAGAATGGTGGGTTAGCTAGGAACGTTGCAGCTGGTTGGCGCCCTGTGATGGAAAAAAACAGCATGCACAACACAAACTATTTGTAATCCGGAGCCAGAGGGCTCAATTCATGAAAAGAAAACAACAAGACAATCAGATGACATACTTTTAGATTAGGCTGTTTTTGCAGGGAGCTACCCAGATGATTACTCACGATACCCAAGACTGGACACAGGCTGGATGAAAATTGAGACAGCAGGTGGTTAATCTGGAGTGCCAGGAGAAGCAGGGCCCACACGATTTGCCAAGGCATCGTTCCTTTTCAAGCATGGAGCAGGGGGCTGATCCTCAGGCAGGTCTCTCATTTGTGACTTTCTCTGTGCAATGGGGTAGTCTGGCAGGGCCAGCATGGCATGTCCCAGGTCGAATGGAGATGAACACGGATTCAGTCCAATTAGGCTGGATAAAGCTTCCAGCAAGCAGAACACAGTTCACACAGTGGAGAACCAAATCACGACCCATTTTCAATACACAGCACATTTACATGTAAGGAAATTCTACTGTACCAGGCAAACCACTCTCCAGTCATGATCGCAAAGTCTCTGCACAAACTGGGGATTCAAAAGCAGCTGGAAATTCTGACAGGCCGATTACATTCAGCAAAATCTTCGGTCTTCTTCAGGTATGTGCCTGGTAAAAAATCAGTGGCTTACTTCTGTCTCACACATTTGGATTTAATCCAAAATAATTCTCTTCTCTCCCTCTCAGGGGCAGCAAGCAGACATGCAGGCCACAACTCAGGCCTTTCCACATTTCTCCCACATGAAACTACTCAGATGGCTGCTTGACTGTCTCAAGCATGTTGCTTCTTCAGCTCCCAACTTAGAATTACTCAACTGCCAGCAAGCCTGGGAATTTCCTCTGAATCCAAAAGGTTCAGTTGGCTGATCTGTCTGCCAGTCACAACAAAGGCTCTCCCTTCAGTTGCAAAAAGCCCAAAACTACAATTCCTACAGATTTTGACTCCAGACAGCTCCTTTTTAGGTCCCACCAGTACTGATTGGTCCAATTTGCAGTCTAGGACCAAGATAGTGGAGATAAACAGAACAGTCCTTGCTGCAAAGAAGGCAGGTTAGACAAATTTCATTATCATTATCACTCTAAATGATTTTCAGCAAATAGTTACATCTTTTAACAGAGCTCCTTCTCAGATTACTTATGACTGCAATCCAGGCAGTTCTTAAAGAGACAGTGCACAGAGGCTATACAGCCACTCTCTTGCAATCACATTTAAACTACTAAAACGCAAGACACCAGCATGGCAGTGAACATTTAGGCAAGCTCAAGGAAGACTTTTTGGGAACCCCCATTTGTAGGGGGGTTACAGATACAATATACATCAGATACATGAGGGAGAAAATAAAATCAGAGAGGACAGAGAAAGGATAAAGATGAATGGAGTGGTCATGGAGGGTGATGTAGGCAAGAATTCTATCCTTAGAACTTTTTCAATTCTGTGTTTATTGCACTGGACTTGGGCACCATACTTGAAAGCAGAGTACAATTCAGGGGTCACTTCAAACTAAGAGTAGAGATGGGGACAGTTTCTGTGGAAAGTGTGGGCAATGTGATGTGGAACCTAAAAATAAAAAAAAAATCCACTGAACCAGCTGGGACTCACCCAAGTGTGCTGAAAGAGACAAGTTGGTCATTGTCAGTATCTTTAGCAGATCTATTGCAGTTTCCTAGAAACAGGATGTTCAAAGAGATAGGAAGGTAGCAGATGTGATGCCACTTCATAAGGGAGGGGAGAGTTAGAACTTGGGGAAATACATGCCAGTGAGTCTAACTTCCACTTTGTGGAAGTTATTGGAAATTATTGTCAAGAGCACACACTGGATTTCCTGGAAACAGATGTATTGCAGACATGGGGTGATATGTGTTTCTGAGGGGCATGTTATGTCAGATGAATCTAACTGATTTCTTCAATTCATGGACATAAATGGTAAGTAAAGGTCAGGTTGTAGATATCCTTAACCAAAATTTATGTAAAGTAATAGATTTTATTCCACAGTTGAGGCTGGTAAATAAAGTGATAGATTTTGGGCTAGGAGATAAACTAACTAGGTGGATGGGAAATTGCTCAGAGTGCAGAACCCAGAGCATGGTCCTATGTGGTAAGCTGTCTGCATAAAGAGCATTACCAGTGGCATACTGCAGGGGTTTATTCTGGGCCTCACCCTCTTCAATATGTACATAGGCAACATAGGTAAAGAGCTAGAGGGAAATGTGTGTATTTTTGCAGATAGCACCAAATGTAAAACTTTGCAGTAGGGTGGATAGCACAGAGGGTGTAATAGATATGAAAGGGGAAGTAGAGAGGTTGAAAAAGGGGTTAGCATATGTCAAATGAAATTTAGTGTCAAGAAGAGTAGAGCCACGCACACTGGAAAAAGGAGTACAAAAACAGAGTAGTGGGTCAATGACATGGAAGGGGAGCAATCAAGGAAAGAAATGGATTTGGGGATCATTATCAGATGCAATATGAAGACCACCTTCCAAGCTCAAGGTATATGGGAAAACCAAAAGAATGCTGAGGTGTATATGGTTGGGCTTTACCAGCTACAAGCAGGAGGTGATTTTGCCACTTTATAGGTCTCTCATAAAGCTGCAACTTGAGTACTGTGCACAGTACTGGATACCACATTAAAAAAAAGAATAGGGAAAAGCTGGAGACCATAAAGCAGAGGGTCACTAAAATGTTACAGGAACAACAGGAAAAATCATATAAGGAAAGGCTGGAGATCCTTGATATGTACTTTCTGGAGGCAAAGCAGATTGGAGGATATGATAGAGACCTTCATATTTTTGCAAGGCTGTAATAGGATCAACCATTGCAAACTTTTACAAGTGAGTACAAATTCAACTACAATAGTCTATAATCTTAAATTGGTAGTGGTGGGTAAGGGGATTCAAAAATTACATAAGGAAGTTCTTCATGGAGATAGAGAGGTGTAAAAGTGTGATTGCCTGCATAGTATGGTGATTAATGCAGACACAATTTCTAGGTTCAAAGCTGGCATAAATGGTTTCAGTGGGGTTGAATAAATATAAGAAATGGGGGAATAAAAGGGTCATAGTTTCAAGGAAGAGTCCTAGAGCAGACTGGATGGATTCTGTGTCTTTATCTGCTTGTATTATTCCCTGTTTCTATGTTGATATGTTTCCGTGAGGAGCCAGACAAGGAACCTATGAAGGCAGCAGGTTAGGGAAGGACTATACTCGCTGGGAGATTTCAGTCTCCTGGAAAGAGATTGAGACACTCCAGCAACAAAGAACCTAAACAAATCCAGATGTTTGTACAAGTTACAGAAGACTGCTTTTTCTCTAGTGGGTGACAGTGACAACCACAGGGATGCCATCTTGAACCTGATGATGTCAGCCAGGACATCGTTAGAGGTATCCAAATTTCAGAACCAACTGGACAGAGTGACCATAAAAAAATACACATTTTGAAGCAACTGAATTCTAGTACTGTGATCCCTGATGTTAGAAAAGATGACTTTGGCAAAATGATAAAACTTATCAAAGTTCAGCTTTAGGGCACAGTCGCACAAGTGAAATAAAGGTGGTCCGAAAAAATGGGTAGCAATAATAGGGGCTGTATCAGAGGCCAGCCAAGCTTGCATAAAAATTTTAGTAAGGCAAAAGGAGCCAACAAAGCTATCTGGCTTCACAGGTAAGAGAGAGATGCAAGCCAAGACAAAAAATAACTTTAAGATGTACAGAGCAAAGGGGGGAAGAATGTGACTAATAAGGGTGGTACAATATATAAGAAAAACTGGAGACAAGCAAGTAAATCATTCAGAGGGTGAATGCAAACACAGAGCAAGGGTAACTAAGATGGTCAAGAAAAATGCTAAAACTTTCTTCAGGTGCATTAGAAAATAATGGGGGAGGAAAGGATAGCAAAGATGAATAAAAATTGGGAAAGCATGAAGAAGGATGTGGAGAAAGGCAATTATATTAAATGAGTACTTTTGTGTTCCCAATGGAAGCAAAAAGGATCAATTCCCAGGTAGCAAGATAAGATTGAAGGGCATAGAAAAATAGACATAGGATACACATTCAGGGAGAGAATACTACAGAGTCTGCAGGACCTGAATGAATGCAAACAAGTCCCCAGGGCCTGACAGAATGCCTCCATGGTTGCTGAAGGATATAAAACAAACCCTCAGAGCACTCATGGCAGTCCTGTTTGATGAATCATTGGCAATAAATGAGGTGACTGATATAGGCAATAGGGTGGTGAAACATGTTTCTTTGCATAAGGGTAGGGATAGGGAGAACCCAATAAATAACAGGCAAGTGAGTCTTATGTCAGTACTAAGCAAATGAATGAAGACAACTACTAAATAACTGATAGATCACTTTTTGGGGAAGAAAGGGCTTATGGATCGAAATCAACGTGGATCCATAAGAAGCAGGTCCTGTCAAAAGACTTTGACTGACTTGTTTTAATTAAGTTACACATATGATTTATAGGGACCAGGCAGTTGACATCTTGTACCTGGATCTCAGCTTTTGATTCAGTCCTGCTTAGGAGGCTAGTAAAGAAGGCAGAAGAGACCTAGAACTAAGAGAAAGGCTAACTAGATAGATTGATAACTGCTAGACAGTGAAAACTAAAGCAGTAGTCCTGAATGGAAAATTCTCTGATGTCAGACAGTAATGAGTAGGGTGACAAAGAGATTTTTTCTGGGGCAACTATTCTTTAATATGAATATTGGCAACTCTGGAGTGGAGGATACGGGGGAATGTGAGTATGTTTGCAGACAGCATGAAACTCTGTGGGAGGGTATATTATAAGAAGGGAAGATGAAGCAAGAAAAAAAATAATAAAGAAAGGCTAGATAAGTGGTACAGTATTTGGAAAATGAAATTCAATACAAAAAATGCAAGGTAATGCACACTTGTGGAAGAAATCTGCAGATTGAGTATTGCATCACTGGGGTAGAGGTGGAGCTCTCAGTGAAGGAAAGGGACTCAAAGTTGATAATTACCAATAGTTTAGAAATCTCTTCAAAACACAGTATGGCATACAGGAAGGCAAATGGGATACTGGAATTCATCTGGCAGAGTTTTATTAGGCACTGGATAGGGCATTGGTTTGACTATACCAGTAGTATTGCATACAGTTTTAGAGCCCATATCTAATTCTGATGACAGACAGGGAGAGGTTAGAGTATTCAGGAAAAGGTTGCAAAAATGATTGAGAGAGGCAGGGTGGGTCATATGAGGATCTAGTGAAAAGGCTCAATATGTAATCTCTGGAGGACAGGAGGGAAAGGAGGATTATAATAGAAGCATATGAATACATATAGGGATACAATAGGGTGGACTACACAGCTGAGGGAAGTGCAACTATCAGGGGGTCCCAACCTCAAGTTGATGATGGGAATTAAAAAAGGACACCAAAAACGTTTATTTTTCACAGAGCAACTGGCACTGACCCTCTTCTCACCTCCTTGGCAAGTTGCCATCTGAATGTATGGGAGGCAGTGTGCGTGTGTGCTCACAGTAATAAGATGTTTTTCCTATGAACATATGGTGCCTTCTATTCATTCAGTTGCCAGCCATGATGATGGGAAGTGGGACTGTGCCAGTCACAGTCCTTTCCCTTCAGTGATACCCTTTTTCTGTGGTGGCAAGGGGATAGAGGGTGTATGAGTTCTGCAGAGCGTGGGTAAGAGTTGGATGTGTATTTTGGCAATGGTGTACTGGGGAAAGGAGGATGGAACTGGGTGTTCCAAGCAGGTGGGTGAAACGTGTTTTTTCCTGCAGCGAGAAGGGTAGTTGTGTGTGTGTGTGTGTAGTATATTCAAATTAGGTAGGGTTGAGTGGGGGAAGAGGGAGGCATGGGGTGCTTTAAGAGGGTGGGGGAAGGGAAACTTATTTTTGGTAACAAAACAAAGTGCAAGTTATTGGTGCAGTATTAGCCACTGCTAATCAATTGAAACACTTATTGTAATGATAAAGAAATAATGTGATCAAACTAGGAATTGAACTGATGCTTCCAAAATACCATTGAATGGATGATTTGATGGATGGGACAGGATGAGCATAGAAAGACTGGGGGTACGGAGATATCATATGGGAAATTGATTCAGTAAATCTGTTTTGGTGTTAGGTTGCGCACAGAATCATGCAGGTAATGGAGAGACTGTATGGACCACTGGGTTTTCATCTGCCAGGAAATTCTATTTATCTACTGTATTTATCTACTTCTTCCTTTCTCATTACAATTTATGTTTTCTTTGTACATTATCTATAATTTATTAAAACAAATTTTCTCCTATTACTTGCCCCTGCAGATAGGGCCTGGGCATCTCCAGTTGCTGTTCCAAAGGGACAACACAGATAAAGAAGAGTGCTGTCATACACATGAATATATAACTCCCACCCCAGTTCAGATACATACATGCACACCTCCAAATCATGCAGGAACAGACACACCTCTGCCTCAACTCCCCCCCACACACACACACACAAAATGGCAGATGTGCTGTTTGGTTCCACAGGTTCCACTGCAGACCAGGACAACTGTTGTAGTTTCCAGGGCTAGACTGTGGTTGTTAGGGTAAATCTTGGGAGTTGGGGCCCTACATATGAAGGCTAACACACACATACACACACACACACACACACACACACACACACACACACACACAAGTGCGTACACATACACATACTCATATAAAGGGTAACCTGCCCCCTCTAACACAGACATAGAGCAACCCACTTCTCCCACAGAAATGGATAGTACCACCCACCATCAGAACTGCTGTCTGTTACCATAGGAGCTGCCATTAGGAAGATAGGGCTTTCAGTGCAAGCTAAGCCAACTTGCTCAGGAAGACTGTAGTAGTTTCAAAGACCTTGGGCTGGATTCACAAAGGAATGAGAAGCTGAAAAATTCCCACAAGTACCCAAAAATGCCACAGCTGCAGGAAACATGAGGGAGTTGCCCTGCAGCATATACACAAACTCCCGAGCTGCGGGTAAAAATAATTTTGGGGTTGGGTAGGAAAACGCAGCTGTGGGAATCACTCAGGGAGCTGAAAAGCACAAAATGCTATTCTCAGACATGGAAATCCCGCAGCTGAGGAAAAAATGTTGCACAAATGCTACTCCACAGAGACTGTGAAGTAGTACTCCCTGAGGAAAAAAGAAGTGAACCACTAATCAAACACCAATTAAGCTGTGTGTAGGCAATAGCAACCATATGGGGTAAGGCAATATAAGGATATGTGAGCAGAGCACACACAGAACACCACACAGAGCAAAACTAGAAGACTAAAGACAACACTAGGAGCATCCCAGTGAAGAAAGACGGCCACTGGCAGTGCAGCCACAGGCACAGTGTACCGCCCATCAGTGTGTGACACAGGAGCAGGCCAAAGAAAAATGTACAAGCATGACAACTTGCCACTGGGAGCATGGTACCACCACCTGTGGAGACAAAGGCACAGGCAACAGGAAGGGGAACCCCTGCAATCATATGCAGGAAAGGAGGAATGTGAATGTGGGGTACAACATAGGCAACCTGCCAGATGACAGTACCACCACAGGATGACATACAAAGACCTCACAGAGGAGTAGTGTGTAGCTAGATACTGGCTAAACAAAGGCTGCCATAAATGACCTGTGCAACACAGTGTGTGAAGAGCTGCAGTGCAAGACACACAGGAGCCATGCACTCACAGTGGAGACAAAGGTGACAGCTGCCCTGTGTGTGCTGGCAGCAAGCACATTCCAGACACCAACAGGGGACACCACAGGCATGAGCCAAGCTGCAGTGTCATGGTGCCTAGAACAGTTCCTGAATGCCATAGTACCAAAGGCACATCAGTACATCAGGTACCCACTACAAGCACAACAGCAGCAGGAGGTGATGGAAAACTTCTATGGAATGACAGGATTCCAAAGAACACTGGGTGCAATAGATTGCACACACATAGCAATCAAGGTAATCAATGAAGCAGCACATGTAAATCGCAAGGGGTACCACTCCATCAATGTACAGGTTTGTGTGCGATGGTGACTGCTGGATCCTGG
The DNA here is from genome assembly GCA_016271365.2 of Neoceratodus forsteri. Classification (NCBI taxonomy): domain Eukaryota; kingdom Metazoa; phylum Chordata; order Ceratodontiformes; family Ceratodontidae; genus Neoceratodus; species Neoceratodus forsteri. Next base: position 306,954,326 of record CM028134.1, on the reverse strand, counting down.
ATGTGTGCACATGGTTCCCTGGGTCATGCCATGATGCCTACATCCTGAGGCAGAGTACGTTATGCAACCTCTTTGAACGGGGAGACATACAGCATGGATGGCTGATTGGAAAGTACACATCTGGGCCATGGTGCCCACAGGAACATAGCACAGGCAGGAACAGGGACCACAACAACCTGTGAAGTGTGTAGTGATGTACTGGGACTGACTGAGCAGGGGGCAAATGTCAGTGCAGAACATGTCCACAAACACAGTAGACATGTGTGTGACATGTCACGAGACACAGGTTGCCAATGACAAACCATAGTAGGCAGCCGGAGCAACCATGGACGCAGTAAAGTTCATGACAAACAGTGGTGTTGTGACCAGTGGCAGGAGACACACAAAAGCAATACACAAGTGCAGAGTCAGGCATGTTTGTGTGTGACATATGCAGGACACACCACTAATACTGACAGTTGCCCACAGTGCGTCAAGACAGTGTCACTGATGGACACACCCGACAGGTGCACAGTAGGAGACAGAGACTGAACCAGGCCAATGACAGCCTGCAAACAGACAACATGAGCAAAGCTGCCATGCAGTACCACAGGGAGATCATGATCCAGTGAATCCCAGCAATGTGTGACAAGGGAGGTGGTCAGGGGAGGGCACTGGACAATGGCTATCTGGAATACAGAAAGATAGAAGACAATGTGCAAGATAGATGACCAGAAAAGGAAAAGGGGAATATGGGGATGGGCAGGACAGTAATGTAGTGTGTGGGACAGTGGCCATGTGACAGGAGGCAGATGACGGTGCACAGTGTCTGGCACCCCACAGTGGGAAGAGTGTCATGTGTCACCCATAGGGATCAGTGCTGTGACAGCTGCAGTGCAACTTCACCATCAGTGACAGTGTGCAACAGCAAGACTGCAGACTGAAATTGGAGCCATATGGCACAAAGGCCTGTAACAGTGTGAACATGACATACAGTGTAGGTCAAAGGAGCAGGGACATGCAAACTGGCAGCAATGGTTAGGAATATGGCATTGGGAAATATACGCCAACCAGTGTGGGAGAATGCATGTGGCCCATACACATCATGCAACACCCTAGCAGTGTGAGGATAGGGAAATAAAAGCAGCACAAACCAGGAATGGGACCATGGGGTCAGGAATAATGCTGAGCAGAAGGTAGTGATACAGTGTGACATGCCATTTGGTCATGTATGTAGGATGCTGGGATGCATATACTGGGCAACACTAGTGGGAGAATGGTGTGCAACATAGCACTATACAAGAATCATGAGAGGCCACACATGGACATCACTGCACAGACATGGGGACAATAACCATGCAAGGACATGCACAGAGTACAGAATGTGCATGGTAGCCTGTCACAGATGGCACATGGTGTCCAGCACATGTCCAATGATGACAGGAACATGGACCTGTACATATACCCCCATGAGTAGTGGATGGAGAGACAGGATATGGTACAGGGTCAGGTACCCAACATGGAGGTATGGGGCACAGGTACACAGTCCATCACAGTGAACGTCACATCGCAGGAGAACAAAGCATGGGATGAGGTTTGAGGGATGATGTAAATGAGGAAGTGGGAGCATGAAAAGCTGCAAAGAATGGGATGTGGATTACGAATACACCCTGCTAGAGGACATAGTGTGGCCCCAAACAGTCACAGGTGACATGACACCATGTATTAGACATGAGGGATGTCATGATATTGAGGCCAAGGGTGCACAGAACAGTAAAACACCAGACATGGTACACACAACACAACTTGGCCACACTCTGATGGTCCTAGGGCCATAAATGCAGGCAGTGTCCATGTATCATTGTAGTATTGCTATGCATCACAGTGTGTAACCACTGTTCAGTACAGCAGACTACAACAAACAGTGCGTGTGCATACCACACAACGGGAAACAGGCAACAGCAGCAATGAAGTAGCATCACTGTGAGACACAGAAACATGTGCACAACCATCATCCCACATGTACATGGTGCAGACAAACCTGTGAGCTGAAGGCAGAGGTACAGCCAATGCTGCCCTAATGCACAGGATGCATGAACCACACTAGTAGTGCATAGGCACATACCTGCCACAAAGGTATCACATGGCTGACACTCACCACAGGTCCACAGACAGACACAGCTGAACATGAGCAATACAGTTGCAGTGACCCAATAGCAACACAAGCAACATACAGCAGTACATAAAGTCAACAAGACAACAGCACAGGCCTGTCAGTGAATATGTGCACATGCCTGCACACGATATCCATGTGCCAACACACATTGTCAGATAACAACACATGTGGTCATGTGTCACCTAAGCATGTCTCTGTAATGGCTGGAATGTGGATATCAGGAATGCAGTACACACCATGTGAAATAACACAGTAACGTCACAACATATTGATCAACAGCCATGCCTGTGACTGTAGGTGGCCATGTGAAATATGAACAAGCCAGGTACACATGCAATGATGTCACAGCCATGCTGTGGAGAGGCCAGATGCATGTACCCCGGCAGCATGAGACAGTGCAATCCCACAATGACATGTGCAGATACAGTACCAAGACACTACCCCCCATGCAGTCAGACAGTACTATACCACTGAATACCTGCCATGCTGCAGATGCAGACATAAAATGCAGTGTACTGTGCCTGTGGCACAAACAACACAGGACAGAGCACCAGTGGTACATGTGTGTCATGGATGTGGTACCCATGTCACAATGTTACACAGTCCCCTAATGGCACAGGTATGCAATATGGCACAGGACAGTGTGTGCACAAAGGGCAGTAGCCATGTCATGTGTGGTGTGACACAGGTACAGGTGAGTGAGGGAGGTACCCATATGCTGAAATGCCACTGAAGAAGCACACCTGGGACTGACACAGTGTGAGAAGAAAATGGCAGCATATGGAAAGCACATGTCAAAGTGTGCAGTCACGTGAGCTGGCATGGTGGCACTGAGGGTCGAGGTGGTGGATGCCACACACTGCGCAATGTGGCAACCCATGTATGAATGTGGACACAGGTTGCCAGGGGTAGGCATGAGAGGGTAAGGATTGAGCAACTGCAGATAGCCCTCCACTCTCAGGGGAAGGGCAGTGGGATTGCTCAGGATCCTGGTGTGCCCCAGTGGAGATTGGGGATAGTACAGGACAAGCCTGCAAAATGTGGTGGGTGGAGTGCTGCAGTCACCAGCAGGGTTGCAGTGTGCAAATGTGTCATTGCATGTTGCAATCCCAGGGAGTGGGAGACATGCATGGGAAAAAGCCAATACACCTGCCGTTGCTGTGTGGTGCACAAGGGGGCACTAGTAGCAGACCCACACCCCAGGGCAGGCACAGCGCAATAGTCAATGCTGAAGGCACCATCCTGATGACAAGGTAGTGCCCTGAGTCAGTAGGTGTGCCATGGGATGACGAGACACCCTGGGGTTAACCTGGATGCTGGGTGACCGAACTGGCAGTAATATTGGGTGAAGGGAATGCTGGCAGTGCATGGTCAAGCAGAGAGTGAGAGGCAAGGTTGAGAGTACCCTGGGAGGATGCACAGGATAGTGGAGTGATAAATAGATATGAAAATATCTAAAACATAGAGGTGTGCAGGGATGTCTGGTGCAAATGCCACACGACAGGTGGGTATCATGTTGGAGTGACACACGACCTGTACATGAAGGGCAGAGGATCAGAGGACACCTATGTCCAATGTACAATGGGTAGGTACAACACAAGATGATCTTCGTATGGTGTCAATATCACACTGAATGAAAGAATGTCAGCTTGGTGAAGCACATGGCACACCCCAATGGCTGAGCACCTGACAAACACTGACCCACCAGGAATGATACACTGCTGATATACATGTGTGGGCCTGTACACAGACAGAGCCAGTAAGAACAGGAACAAGGACAAGGCACAGACATACATGTACAACACACAGCACAGAGCATGGAAACAACACTATAGGAATGAGGCACAACACGATGTTAGTGATAGGTGGATATATAGAACCCATGTGCCACTTGATGAAGTGCAGAACAGTATTTACACCACACATGACGTGTGTAAAGGTATAACCAACAATATGGAATGGACTACTAGGTGAACACCATGTACACATGTGGATGGTACATTCAGAATGTGTAATAGACACATAATAATGGCATTCCACATCAGTATGGTACTGCAGGATATAAACAATGTTATAAGAAGTGCCGTGCACAATGAGGTATGAAGTGCGTGACACACTGTAACCCACAATGGAGTAGGATACAGCAATGTAGTGTGATCCAACAGAACAACAGTATGTGTTCAGTGCAACATGCAGGGGCACACAATTAACATGGATGCATAGATGTGATACCACCCCAGTAAGACATAATGGAGAACACCATACAACAAACACAGACACAACATAAGGAATGTATGTTTAATCACTATAATAACACTAACAATGAGTAACGTACAAAAAAACACTATACAACAGTAACAACATCATAAATAACAACAAGGAATGCAACAGCAGCCAACATAAGCAGTAAAAACAATATGGAAACACAATTGCTGTAAATGGTACAGCCATTATACACACAAGTAATATACATGGAGGTGTACATTAATGTCCATGTGTGTCCTGAGGGGCCAGAACATCACAAAGTGCACGCAACTGTGCAGTAAGTGTCTCACAGGTGGACACGATACCCTGAACATGCTGTCGCACTGCTGCCCAATGGCGACTGCAGTCACAGCTGCCACCCAGTGTCCCTTCCCTCTCCACCATGGCACTGGCCACCACCACTGGCACCATGGATGCACTATCCTGTGAAACCACTGAACCTGGAACAACAGGGACAGGGTTCATGTCTACAATGTCCTCTGCAATGCCACCCACATCCTCATCAACTGTGGCCGATCCAGACCCACCCTGTGATGCTGACACATGCTGCCATGTCTCCTGTGATGCCTCCAGATTGCTTGACACAGTGTCTGCTGCATGGTGGACTGCAGGCACTTGTTGATGATGGCAAGCAAGGACATTCCTTGCACACCTTGTAGACAGAATCCTCCTAGCTGCAAAGACATGCCTCAGCTTCTCCTGCTCCCGGCAGGCAATCATGTGTCCCGCAATGTCAAACATAAGACAAGGTGAGCATGGCCAGCACAACAACAGGCCAATGCACAAACAGGTATAGCACGGAATGTAGAACAGCAACACACGGGCCTGTGATGTCAGGATCAAAGTACATGCAGTGAGGTACATGTCCCCTCAGGAACATAGGTAACACCATACATACACACCTGAGGAATCAAACTGACATATACATTTGTATCCAATGCATCTGTCAAGTTGGGCCAGTACAACCAGCAAATGGCACCCATGATGCACAGTGCTAACAATGTCCAGGACAGTATGTGGGCCTGCACAAGCACAGGACATAGTGAAGCCTACTGGTCAAACAACTGCTGCATGGCACAGTTGCATTGCCCACCAACCATCATCCCACCCAACCAGTTTACAACTAGTGTTACAATAGCAGCAAGCATAAACCAGGCAAACACCTAATACACCCCAATAACACAGCCAACACATGTTGGTGAGGTATGCCTCATGGTCACAGTCTAGCACTGCCTAACATACAGCATGTGTAATGCAGGCTGTACTGGAGTGCACAGCATGCACAACAGAATAGATGCTGTACCAACACTGGTACCCATCCAGTATGTGCAGAATATGCACAACCGAACACAAATGCAATCACGCCAGCAGTGCACAAAACGCAGGCCATGTATATGCCTACATATCATCCAGCACAGTGGGCGTCCCCTGTGTAAGCATAGAGTGTGACGTGAAATGTAAACACAAACAGTTAGTGCCATGTGCACTGATGGTGTGAATGTAGTGTTCCGATGTGATCACACTGCAGTCACTGGAACAGTAATGGTCTGGACAGTGCATGTACCAGCAGGTGAGTGCTGTGTCCCCATCCTACCCTCAGTACACAATATATTGATGGAAGGCACCACCAGCCTTGTGCCACACCCTCTGTATAACACATAACATAAGTCATGTATGGCACAGGCATTGCTCAACAAGAGACACAATGTGACAGGTGATGTCGGCCACATGACAGGGCAGTTGTATGACACCAAATCACAGTCTAGGAACAGGTGTCCACCTAAGACCGATGGTTACGGATGCAACACCATGCCACACATTGTTATGATTGCACAGACTGCAGAACTCTGGCACTGCCACACTCCCATAGTGGACATGCCATGTACAGTGAGCCAACAGCAGTGAACGCCATTGGATGTACACTACTGTGATACCTATCTAGGGGGCACAGATGACAGATGGAGGAGGATGTACTGCACATGCAACATGAACCAAGAGACACAACCAGAGTATGTATTGAATGCTGTACCAATGAACACAATGCGACATGGCCAGTAACCCGCTGTAGAAGTAACACAGGAAGGCCACGTATAAGACAGTGGTGCTGCAGGACAAAGGTATATGAGGACAGGCATAGTGCTCACTACGAAGACACCCTAGAACATGGTGGGGAGCCTGGACATGAGTGGGGACAAAATGTACATGAAAGGTACACAAATGGCTGATGTGGAGGCTTGCCATAGGCTTAGTGCACACAATGTGACAAAGCAACATGCCATTAAAATGGATGGTGTGACATCCATTAGGAGGATGGCATGCACATTCCAAAGCGATAGTGCTGGACACTGTGAATGTGATACTGGAGGGTGTCATGTTGGTGTACACAGTAGCCACCAGTCAGATGCTGGGATACCATTGTGTATGGTAGGGAGCATGGTAGGTGGGAGTCTGAAGAGAGTGGAGTGAGTGTTGCGGAAAGCTGCAGAGCTGGTACCATGGTGTGATGGTTGTGTGCTGGCCTGTGGTGGATGGGATACTAGGTCATGGTACAGTTACATGTGTACATTATTGCATCCACAGCGGGCTGTGTAATTACCATATGCAATGAACATGCCCTCCCTGCAACACCCTGTAGTCTGGTATCTTATTGTAGAGGTGTGTGTAGTGCTAAGCCCTCCAGGGGGCATCCTCCTAGCATGGATGTATGTTGCCAAGGCCATAGCACAGTACTGTGTAGCACGGGGGGGGGGATACACAAAATGCATGTTGGCAATGTACATCTGCCATAAGGAAAAATGCGTAACTGGAATCACACTTGTGCCACAGAACCATGTGACACAGTGCCAAGGCACACCACCCTTCCCCCACACAGCACACACCATACTGTCATACACACCACGGCAACATGTGACAAGTGTCCAAGAAGCAAGAACATCTCTATTCAACCATATATGTGATTGCTGCTGTCATGGTGCATCAGCAATAATAACATATAACGGTGTATGCGTGGAGCCAAGGTTATATACAGCCACGGTCTGTGTCCCCATTAGGGTGACATGGACACATGCACAGCCCTGTACACACAACAACAGTCCCCACACAATGCCCAATGTATGTCTACTACTACATCCCGGCAGCAGTCAACAAGGCACAACAGTCCATCATATGTATGTGATGGCATTAGCTATACACAGTCACAGACCATGGCCAATGCTGGACAGTGGTGACGGCCATTGTACTCTGTGATGTGTCCAACGTGCACACATAGCACCCCTACAGATATGTCACATGACATATATAAAATGTGGCTGCAGGCCACGGTATAACCCCCACAGGTGTGACCCATGGCCATGCAGCGTACATGTGGAGGGATGCCAAAAGCAAAATGACAGCCCAGTAATGGAAAGATGAGTAAGGAAAACAAGGAAAGTCATGTCATGTGACATGGCTGTGCACACAGCAGTGGTGCAGTGCTATGGAGCACTGTGGAACAGGGGTACAAGATGAGAAGTCATGCCATAGTGGACACATGGTACAGGTCTGTGTAGGACACACAAAACAATATCATCTGTAACACAACACAGGTGCACATGACAGTCAATACAGCCTCAGCAGCTGACACACCTCACAGAACAGGTCCAAGGGCATCCCACAGCAACCATTATGATGGTACGTGAACCAGTCCTATATGCAGTGGTGTGTCATGTACAGTGCTGTTGGCTATGCTAAGTTATTGCAGCTACAGAACGTGGACTGGCAAGGGCCATGTGCCCCTGCCCTGGGAGTCACAGAGGGAATGATTTCCATGGTGACATGTGCTACAGAGTGTGCCCAGCCATGTCTGCATGATGGACACAATAACAAAGGGCGACACAGTGAAGGGACAAGATGATAATGCCACCAGATACAGCAGCCATGGGCCATGGGCTGTGACTGTGTGCACAGCCATCCCCCAACATGCAGCTGACCCACCATCCTGCACCCATGATAGCCCCTCCCAGGTCATACCACAACACCTGTAAAGAGTGCTATGTTGCACAGTACACCGGCCTGTTGGGGAGAGGCATCCAGTCCCCCACCGTACATGCAGTGAGGCAATCACCACAGCCGTATACCCTGGATAGTACCGTAGGACCACCTGTGAGACATACAGTTAACCTCACTCTTGTGATAACCATCCATATGAACACACTGCACAACCCTACAGGATACTAACAAATCCCACCACAGCACCCATATCCATCCTGTAACACATGGGATACATGGCATGCATGTGATGGTGTCCCACGAAGGACTGGAATTGTGTACCAGTACCAGCAGTCTGTTGGCCAGTGTCGAAAGACCTCCACCCTGCAACTGTCCAATGTCATGTATGGTATCCAGCATTGTGCAAGGTATTCCCAAGGCAGCCTGCCCATTGACCTGTACAGGCTGATAAGAACACACACCTGTCTAAGGATATATACCGTGCCATGAAGGCCAGCTTGATGGTACCCTGTGATGCATAATAGACCCTGGAGCAGTCATCGGCAGTTGAAATAGTCAGTTGTAATTCAATGCAGTTGCATTCAGTTGCAATTACATTGGATTGCAGTCATAAAATAGAGGAGTTGAAATCCGCCGTAGTTGACAATTCTGTGGCCCGTCCAGGTTTGTTTTTGTGGTACAGTACAGTGTGTTTTCTCTTTTTTTCTTTCCTGGGGGGGGGGGCCAGGGAGGCTGCAAATATCTAATGGTCCTCAACCACCAGCACTGAGCCTTAAAGCCAATAAAATGCACCCCTGGCTCCAGAACATGAAGCATCCACCAATTAGGAGAGATAGAAGGAGGAGCCAGGAGCTTGAGAGTGGCTGTGACTGGCTGCACGAGGTGGTGGGGAGAGCATGCCTAGGTAGGAGAGGAAACTGTCAGGAGAGGAAGTATCTGTGTTGGTGTGTGAGTAACAGATTGAGCAGCGTTTTTCTGCAGGGACGAAGTTTGGTGGTTCAGCCTTTAACTCATTGCCTCCACAGGCTCACTCTGAGATTACACCACTTGCCTCCTGAACCTTCCGTATACTTTTAACAGTGAATTCTGGGTCTTTCTAAGCAAAATCAAGCCATAGTCAGCATGTCGCAAACAAATGCTAATAGCTCAATAACTGTACTCACTAGACACAAAGCATGAGTCGCAGAGTTATTTAGCACAAACTTGCCTTTCCAATGGTGGCATGCATGTAATAATTAGTAATTTTGTTTTTTTCTATGCTGGTTGAAAGAGCAAACTAAATATTTTTTCACTAAAAAAGGGCAACATAAGCCATTTTTTGTTGGAAAATATGTAAAATATCAACACCAAATTAAGCATACAGACATTAGATGGTGTTTTAATATTATGTTTGTTAAAAAAAAGATATCTTTTTACTATAAGACGTAATTTTTCTCCATTTTAGTCAAGGTGCTTTGGTGAGATTTGAGGGATGAATCTCAACCACACACACCATATCATAAACAAATTGTATAACTCAAAAGTATACATGATACACACAAAGTATCAGCATGAAAGTTGATGAGCACAAAAATGCCTTTCCAGTGGTGCTATGCAACCAGTTGTAATCAATACAATTTTTATTTTATACCTGCTGAAGTGCCAAAAAAGTGAATTTTATTCAAGCTGCTTAGGTGAATCTTGATGGAAAACATGTCAGCCATATACACCATACCATAAACAAATGTGAATAACTCCTAAAGTATACATGATAGACACACAATATCAGTGGCAAAGTTGTTCAGCACAAAATTACCTTCCCAATGGTGGTATGCAAATAATAATATGTAATTTTTTTTTAAGCTGGTTGAAACAGCAAAAAAAAAATATTTCTTTCACTAAAACAGGCAACATAAGCCATACACACCATACCATAAACAAATGCAAATAACTCCTAAAGTATACATGATATGCACAAAATATCAGTGACAAAGTTGTTCAGCATAAAATTACCTTTCCAAAGGTGCTATGCAATCAAATATATATTATATTCTGTTACACTATATATTAAAATATATAAGTGACTTCTCCAGACGTTGCAAGGGCACACTGGGAGTCAGTAGCCGACTTCTGCAGACGTCCTCAGGACACACCAGTGTATTTTACTGACAACTACAGGCTTCTGTTAGAAGATAATGAGTTAATTTAAAAATAAGTTAACTGTGTTCACTGTCCTGACATGTCCGGTGCCCGGAGGGAGACTAGTGTGTAACTGTACAGGTCTCAGTCAGTCCTCCGGCTAAGCCAGGCAGCAATTGTGTGAAGGCAGCAAGTCAGTGGTCTGTCTGTGGTCGGGATCAGCCCGTGACCCCACTGGCCAGGCCTGTCAGGCGACTCTCGCTCAGTCTTGGTCAGGTCTTCAGAGTCGGTGAGGAGGAGGCTTGGTAGGTACACTAGTTCCACTGCGTGGAGTACCGGAGTGGGGACGTGGGTCTGGGTTGGGGACTGACTGTGTGGGTTGGGAGGAGGGAGCACACAGCTCCAAAAAAACACCGGCACAACCTAGTAGAGCAGCAGTGGCAGCTTGAGCCATGGAACCACCCGATGCCGCCGACTGAATCATCACCAGACACCTGACTGAATTGGCAGCAGGCTATACAGTGAGCAAGGTACTGTATGGGATGTGTATGTAAGGCCCGCCAGGGCTGGGCAGTGGGCAGTAGGAAGGAGGAGGATGGTTTCCCACAGACTACTCAGTCTGTCTGCGTGTCTGCTGCATGCTGAGCCGGCTTGTCTGGCTAGTTAAGGACTTGGGAGCTGTGGGGCCTGGGGGGCTGAACTTGAAAAGTCAAGGCGATCGATCATCATTGATCTACTGCTGGCGGACTGGCTGGGCTCTCTCTGTCTGTGGTGACATTGTGAGTAAGTCAGACTCTCCACAAGGTTGTGGAGCAGGCCAGGCGCGGGTAATCGGTTGGTGAGTTCCCTGACCCATAAGAGGCTGGAGTGCGGAGAATGGTAGGTCGGTCCAATGGACAAAATGTTTGTTTGCCACAGTAGAAATTGGATAGATTAAATATTAAAGTCCTCATGGCAAGATGAACACAATTTAAAAAAAATACATTAGTGTATATGCTGAAAGACAAAACCCATTCAGAAACTGTGTCAGAAATTTTTTTTTTTAGTATGTATGAGTATTTTTAGCTTAAAATTTAAACTATGGCTACATCTCAGTTTTGGTATACCATACAGGAGGTATTTCTAGGGGTCCTCCCTTAAACTGTTTTTAGTGTCACAGATTCTATGACTACTAGTAAACTAACATGCATTGATGGTTAGCTCTGTTTGCAAAAGGGTGCCATCTAGCTTCTGTGGGGTGTTTTAGAGGCCCTACTTATACTGCATTTTAGACTCACAGTTCTTTTTCTAAGTAACTAGTATTACTGCTGCTTATTTTTCTGTACCGTATACTGTTTTACTGCCCTGCTTCAACTTGTTACTTTTAGGGACTTAATATATTTTGTTGTTGTTTTGACTGGTTATTGTGCTTTAGTGGGTCCCTACTGTGTGTAGATTTGTTTCACTGCACTTTGTATTTGCTTTTTTAAGAACAGCCAGCTTCTTAGTTGCTGCTGACTAGTTGCTGCTCCCTCCAACATATGCAATACCTCACCTGCCCCAGAATTGAGTGGCATAAATAATTCCTTTTGTTTCTGCCATTTATGAAGTTATAATGCTGCTAAATCCCAATTGCTAAAAATGGAGCTGCTTACTGACCTTAACCCTCCAACACGCCCCCACGTAGACACACGCAGCCCCGTTTTGTGATGTCATTAGGCAAAGACTGTGTGTGTATGCACCCCATTGATTTCAAGGGGGGGGACTTTTACATACATTTTATTAACTTTTATAGTAGAAATTTTAATAAAAAAGAGATACGAAGTTAAAAAGTATGACAAACTACTACATAATAAAATTCAATGATGATGAAAGTTGAAAAATTGGTTGGATTTTCATCAGTTAGTTGAAGTCAGAAATTTCAAACTAGTTGAAAAAATCAGCCATAATGTGTGGTAAGCCAGTCATAATTGTTTTTTCAACTGACTTCGGGGTCTAACTGTCCTGCACTGAGCATAGATGTTCATCAGCAGGGAAGAGTGGTTATCAGCAAGGGATGCAGTGTTGGTGGGTGAACGTGCACATATCATTGGCTGTGGAGCTGGGCATGGAGACAATTGCGGCAGGGGACAGAGGCCATATTGACTTCACTGGAATCTGGGAAAGGTCCATGCCATGGGCTGCATCGGTGGCTGAGGGGCAGGGGAGTGTTGTGCAGCAGCAGGGAGCACTGAGTGGCGGGAAGAACAGCTGCAGGTGAATGTGGATCAATTGGCACACAGGGTGCAATGTCCACACCCATGGATAGCCTATGTGAAGGGACCTGCACAGCCAACATTCAGAACAGCTAACAGCTGCAGGGAAGAGCTGTAAATGCTTCCCAGCCTCCCAGGTCATCCCTGACTGATATGAAGTAGTCAGAGGTGGGGGGGGTTAGGTGATAGGAGTGGTCTGGACATAGGGACCCTTGGGTTCTAAGGTAATTGATGTTCATGCTGGATAGGGGTCTGTATACTGAAGCCTTTGGAAATGTGACATCCATCTGCTTGGTGGATTGGACTATTCATGCAGCATTGGGAAAGCAATTAACACAGATACCTGCTGGATAGGGGTCTATTCATGTAATATCAGGAGAGGAGGTTTGACCGATATCCTTGCTGGATGTGTGGGGAATGTATACATGCACTATGAGGGTTGACAGTGTTTTGGGGAACTATTGGCATATGACGATACTGAGATGGGAGCATATGTGACAACAACAGGCATCATCAGTTGTGTGGTGTGGTGTACGTGTGTGTGTGGCAACACTGGTACATGACTGGGCTAGGATGTCTGGGGATGCTCGTAGTGCCATTGGATGGCACAGCTTGGGGGGGGCTGAGGGTCTCCAGAGTCAGCTGGGAGACATGAAGAGGTGACCATGGGAAGAATGGAGAAATGGTGGACACGGTGGTGCTCCCATATGTCACAGTTCTGGGAGCTGATGGTATGGCCACAGGGAAAGGAGCAAATGTGTGGGCACACAAGGCACACATGGGGACTCTGGGACACCAGCAAACAGCCGGATGGCTGGGGATGGCCTAAGGGAACCATGATGAGGGGTGGTGGTGAAGGGGGGACATTAGGCATAGTAAACGCCTATACCCTCTATGCCAGGAAGAATATGAGGGGAGAGTAGGGGGGAGGAGGCAGACAGAGGGGGGTTGGATATGGAGGGGAGGATAGAAGAAGAGGGTCTATCTCCTGGGTAGGAAGCTGATAGAGGACACAGTCTACAACATGGGAGGGGGGTGCAGGAGTTTATGAAATGACAGGGGTGCTGCTAGAGGAGATGAAGGTGGAAACCCTGTTCTAAGGATGGTGGTTGAGCTTGAGATCAATATTAAATGTGAAACATTGTGCAAGTATGGAGACGATGTGGAGATTGTTGCTGAGGAGGAAAGGGAGGATGGTGGATGGAGGGATGTTGAAAAACAGGTGAGGCTTGGCTCCAGAAACCAACATCACCATGCTAGCGGGGGTAAGGGATTCAATAACCCACGTAAGTGTGGTAGCACTGTAGGGCAGAACAAAATCACAAAAGTGGAGGGGTAAGACAAGCAGAAGCAGAGAAATGGTGTGGGGGATAACAGCACTCTCAATGAGACAGGAGGTGGCATGGAGTCGGGGAAGAGGTGTAGTTCGAGGTGCTCGGATCATACCAGAGAATGGACCATACATATGGGGTCCCTGGAGGTGGACATGATGACAAAGACAGTAGGGAATGAGGTAGGACAAGGCATTGCTGATGGTAGTGCAGGGTATGTTGGAGGTTATGGTAAGGTAGAGGATGGAAGGTGGGGGAGAACGAAGATGACAGATGGACTGGGGTAAGGGGTGGGGTAGAGGCTAAGCTGGGGTGAGCCATGGAGCATGGGTATGACAGCTTGACAGCTGTGGTAACAGGGGTAGGGCAGAAAGTGGTTCAATCCTAGAAGGTCCATAGGATTTGCAGGGGGCACTGCTCTGGTAGAGGTGGAAGGAGACAGTGGCTGGAGGAAGAGTCAACCATAGCGGTGATAGTGACACCAAGGGGGACACCAAGGTACACGTGCTGGTTGTCCCCATGATCAGGGGTATTCATTGGCAGGGTCTGAGGGATGGGACCTCTAGTCAAGATAGGTAGCGGCCAATCCCAGCCTAACTTTGCATAGGGCAAGGTTCATGGTGTATGAACTGGTGAGGGAATGTGGCAGATAAACGGACATTCTGATGCAACAGGGGACAAATGATACTGAGGAGAATAGCATACTGTAATGTCACCCAAGGGTCCGCAAACTGACCAGGGTTGGTCAGGATAATGGGAGCACAGACTCCTTCTAGTGCATCCTGCCAGTGCCAAGGGCCACAGTCATAAACAGACAGGGTCAGGGACATATATGACTGGCACAGGCTGTGGTGTGTAAAACACTGAATCGGGGTGATGGGGGACTGGGTGTAAACCTGGGCTGCCAAGGAACTGTATGCCTGGAATAGGCATCACCATCATCTGGTGGGCAGGACAGTCTTGAACGGGTGCTGGTGAATATCAGTCAGGATAGATGGGGTCTCATCTTGTGAAGAGGGGATAGATGACATGCGGGGCATATCTGGCTATCCACAACACAGGTAGTACTGGCACTCATCCCCAATATGAGGGGGAATGAAGCCCAGGACGGGGGGGGGGCAGATGGACAGAAGAAGGATCAAGGGAGGATATGGTCAAGGGGGCTGAGACAAGGATTGTACAGCAGTGTAATAAATGGCATGAGCCAGAAGTATATGATGCCTGAGTTCCAGGCCACGCTGGTGGAGGGTGGATGTAGCAGTGGTCACTGTAACCTGGTCCACACCCGGCCATGACTGGGATTGTTAACTGAGTGAGACTTCTACTCTGTGTGTAGGATGGATAGGAAGGAGGGCAGAGGAGGAGGAGTTGCACTGTACATTAGGCATATCATCGAGGTTGACATGGTAGAGGCAACAGAGAGCCGCATGAAGGCCCTGTAGGTCACTGTGAAATCCCATGCTGAAGGGGGAATTATGTTGGGGGTGGTGTATAGCCCCCAAGTTCTGGCAGAGGACTAACAGGAATGCATGCTGGCTAACAGTAGGGGTCATTGTGGACTGGAGGGGGAAGGAGTGGTGTTGATGGGGGACCATAATATGCAGGCAAATCACTGTGGAACCACAATGTCCATGGTTACCAGTGAGCAGAGGCTGCTGGATGGCTTTATGGCTGTGTTCTCCAACCAGCCAGTGGTGAACCCAATGAGGGACCGCCATATCCTGTCTGTGGTGTTAGCGGATGGGAACTATGTGCAGATCATGGTAGTGAGAGAGGCCCTGGCTGCAAGGGACCATGACATGGTGTGGTATGGCATAATTTGGTGGGGGGGGGGGGCCTGGATTGTGCAAGGATGATGTTAGTTGACATTAGAAGGGCCAATAGTAGGAACATGTGGGACAGTACTAAGGGTCACCTGAGGGGGCCTAATCCAGGTCTGGATGAAGAAGGCAGATGGGACATCAAGAAACAGGGAATACAGGTTGCCACAAGACCCTGTGCTAGGTTATGGTACAAGGGAGGTAGGTCTCGTAAGGCATGCAGGTGGAATATTGAGGTCCATGAGGCACTAAGGGAACAGTAGGCTGCCTACAGTAGTCACACTACTCGAGAGGAGAGAGGGATAGGGTAATCCAACACCATGCAGCTAGGCAACTCACCAGAGTGGTGTGAGGGGACAAGGCCTGGAAGGAGATGATGCTGGTGCAGGGAATACGGGGCGTGAAATAGGGCTACATTAGGTATATTGGGGTGTGGATGAAGGTGAAGTGCTAGCTCGGTAGGTGCAGGTCAGCTGGGGTGTGGGCAGAAGGGGCTGGAGAGCAGGCTGAGATATTGAACAGGTACATCGCCTTGGTGTCCACTAGGGAGGAGGCTGGTGAATTCAAAATGAACAGGGTGCAGGATACAAAAGAAGCAGCTGAACTGCCCATTGGGGCACCTAATGTACAGCAAGGTGCTGCTGATGTGATCACAAATGAGGGAAAATGGCCTGTATTGACTGTGGGGAGGGGGGAACAGATGCTGATATCCATATTAGATGGGCAGGGAAGGCCCCGAGTCCAGAAACAAGGAATCCATTTAGGTGTCTGCCGCTTTTTACCCCAGGGTGCTGTGGGAGATGGCGGATGTTATGGCTGCACCACTGATGGATGTCTGTCACATGTCGCTGGAGATGGGGAAGGTGCCAAGGATTAGAGGCAGACTCATGTTGTGCCTATCCATTGTGGGTGATTGAGTGGTGTGACAGATAACTAAGTGGCTGTCAGGTAGACGTTGGTGGTGGGGAAGAAGGAGGCCATACTAAAGGTAAGGATGGAAGTTGTCATGGAGGGCAAGGGGTAGCTGGATGATCGACAGCATGTGTTTGTTCAAGGTAGATTGTATAAAACCATCCTTGCACAATGTCAACTCTCAATGAGGGGACACCTGTGGTTGTCCTGTTCTAGGACTGCAGAAAGGTGTCTGATCCCTTCCCTCACAATGGCATGCTGAGGTATCCGGGGTGGATGGGGTTAGGCCTGCTGATGGCAACGTATATTGGATATCAGCTTCCTTGGTGCACACAGAGTAGTGGTGGTGGGGGGGGGTCACGGCTCCCAGAGAGTTTATATGTGTGGTCCCACAGAGATCACTGCTGTGCCTGCCCCTGTACAATGCCTACATGTATGATATCAGAGTAGGTATCATGGGCACACTGAATCTCACTGCAGATGACTCACAGCTGGGGGCAGTGGTAGAGGGGGAGGAGGGATGACTGGTCCTGCAACAGGAGCTGGATACCCTGGACAGGTTATCCCACATCTGTGTACTGACATGCAATCCTTCCAAGTGCAAGGTGCTACATCTAGGGTGCAGATGCCCCAACCATGTATACATCCTGGGGGTGAAAGAGTTGCAGGCCACTAAAGGGGAAAGGGACCTGTGAGTCCTGGTGTATACTAATATGAATAGTTTGGAGCAGAAGTTGGGGCTGTGATAAGGGGAGATAGGATGCTGGCCTGCCTCATTAGAGGTATTAATCTTGGGAGCAGATGTATCCACTGCTGTACACCAGCCTGATTAGACCACACATGGGATACAGTGTGCAGTGCTGGATGCTTTACCCATATAGGGACATCCAGCCCCTTGCAAAGGTCCAGAGGAGAGCACACCAAATGATCCAGGGCTTAGGAGATCTGACATGTGGAGCGACTGGGGAGCACATCCTGTTCTCATTTGAAGGGAGGAGGGACAGGGGAGGACATGATAGAGGTATACGAGTACCCCAAGGGAGTGAATACAGTAAGCAGAGATGTGAACCTGGGGCAGAAGGAGGGGGAACTCACCAGAGGAAACAGCTGGATGTAGGAGCATGGGGGTACTAAGGGACAGAGTGGTGGATCCATAGAATGCGCTGCCCAGGGAGCTGGTATAGGCAGTTACGGTGGCTGTGTTCAAGTGAGGCCAGGATAGGGGTAGGGAAGGAGTATTCATGTGGATGGCTACCTGGGGGGCTGGGACTTGGGGAATGTGGAACAGTAGCAGGTGGCAGCTAGATAGCTATGGTACAAATTCAGGGTGGTGAAGCACACACAGACATGATAGACCAAGGGGCCTACACTGCTGCCATATAGTGTGTTACTTGGTTAGTATGTTAACACCACTGTGTCATGTCCCACCTGTGTGCTCTGCAACCGTACAGCACCCAACAGCTAGCAGAAACACTGGGTACATGCCATGAGTAGTAGCATGATGCACCTACTGACAGTGACACACACTGGGTAAGGAGTGAAACATACCAGTGCGCTACGTTGTCTATACTGGGGACACATGCAACACTCCATGTCATCCACCACAGCCCACATGCTGTATTAATCTGCAAACAGACTGCAGCCACTCTGTGCCCCATGTGAAGCTGCCACATTTAACAGCACAAGCGATACACAGACCGTTCACATACCATGTAGCACCACACATGTATATGCTCATGGGGATGTGCCAGTCCTCACAATGGCATCCAGTGCTGCATGCCCTGTGGTCCATCACTGTGTTAAAGGACCATCCTAACAACCAACAATACACATACCAGCAACACACTAGGAACACATGGTGCTCAGGGTCACAGGGTCCATCTATCACTAAGTACTGGATATGAACTGCATGGCCATCCCCCATGTGCCTGTTGGCTACAGCATAGTACGCAATCCTGTCTGACCATGAACATCTGTCACGGACTGACATATGATACCTGTCTTGGGGCCCACTGACACATACACAATGCAACTGCATCTCTGTACAGAGTGCTGTCCATGTGCTGTCACAGGGATTATGTGCGGCTCAGTGGTCTGTATGCACATGCAGCACCATTCAGCCTCCCTTGTGAATAGTCAGTACATAGTACAACAGCACATAACAGGACACACACTGTGTGCAGAGATGTGTTGGACATGGTGGACACTAGTCCTGATAGGCATACTGACAGTGATCTGAGCAACCATGGAGGACTACAACTGTCACCCAGACATGTGTCCACACACAGTGCCCATGTCATGTTAGTGCCCTGTCCTCTGTAGGCCATCCGACCATCCCGCCGTCACCAACCCAGGTCATCCCATACAACACATGAGCTATCTGTGAGGCCTACACATTCATGATTACAGGACTGTTGGACATATGATGCGCATGTTGTTGATCCCCCAACATCCATACACACACCCCTATGTATGACTGCACACCTGTGTTCATGTGCATCCATCCTACTCTGACATATACCTAGATGTCCTCTAGACCCCACCACAATGCCCAGTCCCAGCCACAGCTATCTGGATGCCAGTGTGTCTGTCACAAACCCTGTACCACCATAGCCACCATCATGGTCCATCTGATTGCCTCAACCACATACCACATCCCCGGATTCACTGTACACCCCACCACCTGCCTATGTCCCCCATGAACCCCTTCACTAGATGACTGGCCATCTGTGGCTGTCACATCATACAGTGTTCTCAGGTGCATGTCCCAGTGGCACATGCCATCATGGGTGTATTGTTCAGCTAAATATGCTGCCATCCCTGGGTGGTCAGATCAACAACAGCAGAACTATCCATCCATCACCCATCATTTTGATTTATGGCTCCCTAGATAGGCTACCAGGGACATAAGCCAGCAGTGTGAGGTAACCATGGTCAGCGTGACACATACAGTATGTAGTGATGCTCACTCCTAGCAAGCATCCAATACACAGGAATGTCCTGTACACCATCACATGATTAAGGAATATGTACCATTACGTTCATACCTAGTTGCCCCACAGCACAGTGGCACCAGGTACTGCACCAACATGTCCCCAACATGGCCTGCTGACATGCCTATGTGTTGCTTGCTTTGACATAGTCCAACACAACTAGTTGTACCTCACCCACAGTCACTGTAGCCATATTCCTGCAACCCCTCCCACTGTGACCTGTCACACCTTTCACCAAGCCCTTCCTAATGTGTCTATGCCCAAGAGATAGCCATAGGCACTGTACCCTACACCCAGAATCATGGCAATGTCTCCATAAGGCCAACATCCCAGCATCCTACACGCTAATGATAACCATGTACAGCCATTCAGAACCTAGGCCACCATCCCCACCACAGTTCCAGCTTACCATGTTCCTGGTGACAGGCCACAATATACATTACATCACACTTCCGGTGATGTGTGTGCATGGCATGCGCTATGGCCACAATGTTCAGCTGCACACCTGCACAGAGGGTCTGTAGCTTGGCTGTACATTGTCATGCACCCCCCCCGGGCAGTTGCAACAACATCAATCCTCTCCCATTCCCATCCACTCCACAGTCATCCCTCACCATTGCTTCCACTCTGGTGCACTCACCAATTGGTGTGGGGAAGGGGAGCATGTGTGGCTACTGACTGTGGGAACCCTGCCTACCAGCCATACCTGTGCCCTGCCATCCTAGGTATATAGATAGGTGTCCCTCTGGAGCACACTACCCATGCAGGAACAGTCCTCCCATGTCTGACCTAACATAGCATGATCCCTGTGTATGGAGCATTACCTGACCACTGTGGACCCCAGCACATGTATATCACATGCCTGTTGTCATGGCACCAGTCCCACAGGCATCCGTTGATCTCCCCTAAATGTCCCACCCCAACACACAATACTTTGTGCACCTCTACACGTGCCCTCAGTGAGCCCTCCCAATATCCATACAGTGACCTAAACCTTATGCATGTGACTCTCCCAATAATGATATTGCAAGGTGAATGTTACTCATGGCATTGGAGTGCATTGATCACCACCTGTGGTGTCTGTGAAGTACCTGCAGCCTCCACCTGTCTCTGGCTGGAGCTTATCACCCTGACACCGGACACACCTGTGTAGGGGATGCATAATAATTGTCACAATATGTCAACAATGGCTCATGCTGAACATCAACCCTGCACCACAACATTGACTGATGCTGGTATGTAACAGTTACCATTATGATACATAGCTGTCTTTGCTGAGTGCAGACTGTTGCCAACACAACACACAGGTATGTGCACAAGACATGACCATGTAACACACCATTGTACAAACACAACCCACGTGGTGGCAGCACAGGCTACTTATGGATGACAGGTGAATGCTGCTATAACCTTTCAGTACAATGGGAGGGGAACTGCATGATTACTGTACAGCCGGTACAGTACATAGGTATGTGCATACAGCTATGCATGCCTGAACTGTTGATGGTTGTCAGCTATGGCCATGCAGTTGCAACACATGTACTGTACCGTATAAACATTTTTGTCCATTGTACCACACTGTACCACATCAAGGCATGTGGTGGTGTTTCACTACACATCGACATCCCGTGCATAACATGACAGGCCATAGCCATGACACAGCAGTATGGAACCAGCCAACCCTGTGTCTGACAATGTGACAATGATAGGTGGTTCACCATACAGTCATGCTATTGTTACTGTCACACCTAACATGTGACCTTGCGTGATGCACTGTCTGATGAGATATGACACAATGACATACCTGTGTCAGCTGTCCTGCATGTACAGAGTACCACAGTGTCTGTGGACAATGATGATGACATGGGCCTGGTAACATGCTTGGAATGTCCATGAGTGGCCTGGTGATTGCATGTCTGAAAGTCAACTACACCATGGCACTATCCAGGGTGTGGGGGTGGACCAAAATGCTACTACTAGCACGGTCTGTGTGTGAACCACTGTGACAGACACATGATGTACTCACTACCATCCAGGACATCCAATGATACAACACATCACCACTGCATACAGCACACACCACATTAATGGCATAAACCTCCCCTGACCACAACACTGGTGATTTGCAACACCACACATGCAGACCTGTGTCTGTCAGTAGGGGGTGTCATGTCCCTGTGGCCAAGACCTGGATGTAACAGTACAGTATCACACAGTGGGTGTGGGGAGCTAAACACTGGACAGGGGTCATGCAGACATGTGGTGCAGTGCCATCGAGGACATGGCCACAGCACCATGCACAACATCCAGGGACACAGATAGCCAACATATATAACTGTGGTCTGCAGACTACAATACACTGTACTGTTGACAGCAACCATAATATGCATACTTGACACATGTTAGAACCATGCATATATGACATTACACATAACACAGCCATGTACTCACCTGCTGCTGTCCCCTGTGCCTTCTGACATTCTGGTGCCACCAGCCAGCACAAACGTGGCTCCCTCCGCTCCACATCATTCCACTTGTGCTTTAATTGGGCCACAGTCCTGTGCACACCAGTAGTGAGGCATAGGTTTCTGGCAATTGCTCGCCAGACCTTGTCCCCCTTTTTCAGTGAATGTAATGCCCTCCCTGGTGGCAGCAGTATGGTTGCATGCTTTTTAATAAGGTCCAGCAATGCTGCTGTCTCAGCATCACTGAATTTGGGAGATCTTTTTTTTTTAATTCAAAGTTTATTAAAATTATACCATACAGAGAAAGGATCCACAGATCTTACATAGTTCAAAAAACATATACATGACAGTCCATCAGATCCCTCCTCCCTCCCTCCCTCCTCCCTCTCCTCCCCCCAACCCTATGCACAGAGTAACACCTGACACACCCTTGGTTAGGAAATAGGGTTTCAAACCCAAGTCCTACATGGTGTAGAGGTTGTAAAAGGGGCCCCAGATTTTAGTGAATCTGTTAGGCTTGTTACGGAGGCTCGCTATAGCTCTTTCTGTCCGTAAGTTTGCCAATAGTTCATTAAGCCACTCAGTGTAGGTGATGATCTCGCTATCTTTCCAATGTCTTAGAACTAATTTTTTAACAGACATTCATATTAAGGACATATAGTATTTACAGTTAAGGACTGTGACCTTTGTCAAGTCTCCAAGCAGGCAGATTTCCGCATTGAATAGATCATCCAGGCCCAGGAGGGGATCCACTCTTTCTTTGATGAGGTTCCACGGGGGGGGGGGCACATTTGGGCAGGACCAGAAAATGTGAAACAGAGTGCCCTCATCCTGCATGCAATGAGTACATGTGAAGGAGGTCACTATACCAAATTTGGCCAGTTTCTGTGGTGAGTAATACAGGTTATGCAATATATGAAATTGCATGAGGTGAAGCTGATCGTGAGTCACAAACTTGTAGCAATTGTGCCATAAGACCAGCCATTGTATAGTTGACAGAGAGGACCAAAAAGCAGTTGGGCCAAAACAATTTGGGTATCTCTGGTCATAAAGAAAACTGTATACTTTGGACACAGCTTTAGGAAACCCCACTAATGGGTACAAGTCTGAGTGAAGAGAAATATTTATTGGTTTGGGAGGGATAGACCCGAACACTTTCACCAAGAGATGCCTTATTTGGAAAATTTTGAAGATCATAGAGTTGGGGATTTTGAGTTTGAGCATAAGATCAGGAGAGGAAAGCCATGCCCCATCCTCCTTTACAAAATGTGCAAGTGGACAATCCTTTAATTGAGGTAACCATTGTGATAAAAGCACCTTATTGTCATTTTGAATCTAGGGTTGCCCCAGATGGTCTGAGTCAGGTCGTGCATTTGATTGCATTTGAGGAAGGAACAAAGCTGAGAATGCACACTTATAGAGGTGGCAATTGGGAGAGATCTTAGAGATAAGGGAAGAAATTTAGGTTGTGTAAATAAAAGTGCTAATGGGGAGAGATTATGAGATTTTATCTGGGCTAGCTTGATTTTGAGCCATACTGGTGTGAAAGGAGAAGTCTGAGAGTATGCCTCAGAGATCCACCTGAGATATTTATTCGTGTGGCTTGCCCAATAGTAAAGACCAGTGTGTGGTAAGTGCAGGCCTCCTCTCATCTTTGGGGTGACTAGTTTATGGAATGCAATCCTTGGCTGTTTACCAGACCAGATAAAATCAGTAATGAGATTGTGGACTTTTTTAAACCAGGAGAGTGGGAGCCAAATATTTAGTAAGTTAAGAGGGTAGAAGATATGGGGAAAAATATTCATCTTAACCAGATTGATTTTCCCCCATAGGGAACTAGGAAGAAGGGACCACCTGCGTAGATTCTGAGTGATCGTGCACACAAGGGCATCTAAGTTAAGTTTTTGGAGACGAGAGAGGTTTCTTGTAAGTTAGATTCCTAGATATCGTAAAGAGTCAGATTTCCATGAAAGCCCTAAGTCTGATACCTCAGTTTTTAAAAGTTTATGGTTAAGGGGAAACACTACCGTAGGCTGATACTTTAATTTCATGGGTTTGGAAAGAGATGCCCTGAATCTCTCAACAGTTTGTCAGCCTGCATATGAGAGGTTCCAAATAAAGGTTAAAAAGTAAAGGGGATAGCGGGCATCCCTGCCTTGTACCTGAATGTAAAGGAAATAGTTCAGAGATCGCTTCATTCCCAGAAACCCAGGTGGTTGGTGATTTGTAAAAGGCCTGTATCCACCTCCAGAATTCTGTGGGGAATTTAAATGCCTTGAGGGTCTGGAAGAGAAAATTCCAGTTAACTCTGTCAAAGGCCTTTTCGGTGTCCAGAGAGATCAATGCAGCCATTGTATTGGCATCTCTGGACACTGAGAACACGTGGCCCAGTGTGTGCATGTGGTCTACTGAGGATCTGCCCTTCATGAATCCCACCTGTTCTGCACCAATAATGTCGGGAAGAATTACGCCAATACGATCTGCTAGTAATTTGGTGAGAATTTTGATGTCTTGATTGAGAAGGGAAATTGGGTTATAGCTTGTCACTAATTCCAGATTTTTATCGGGTTTAGGCAAAAGAACAATCAAGGCTTCGAACAGGGAGTTATCTGAGTCCGCCCCAAGAGGATGTATTGGTATAGGGGTAGAAACCAGGGGATCAACAGATCAGTGAAGCTGGCAGATCTGACCCTCTCTGCCATTATCAGCTGCCTGTATATGTGTATGTTTGAAGCTAGTTGTGGCACAGACTGACACACCCTTCCTGCACTACAGGCTTCAAACAACTCAGATGAACACTGTGCAGCACATGCACATGTTCCTGCATGTGCATGACATGTGACTGTCTTTTTCATGCACATGCACGATTTCCACAGCGGAATCACACACATATGTGATTTCCATGGTGAAATCACGCATGTGTGTGAACATGGCAGCCATTTACTTGCACATGAGGTTAAACCATAATAATGTCCCACACGTGCTGTAAATCATTGTTTGCTCAATATTATCATATGCCTGTGCCAGCAATGGCCTGTGTTGTTGCACAAGGTCACTGACCAATGTCCTTCAGGCATACCCATGACAGCCACCTCATCCTCATCCTGTGGCTACCTGTGTTTGGTATCTGCATGACTGACACATACATGTATGCATGCAGTGGTGCACATGTTGTTGACACCCAGGGTGACGACTGTCACAGCTACTGTTTGACTATTGTGCATGTTGCTACTGTCACACCATGGCAGACTAGGTCATGTTCCCCAATGCCCGCACCCCCCCAGCAGGGTATGACAACATGCATGTGTAACAATGGCAGTTAACATTAATCCACCACACCAACATACATGGGTAGCACATGTGAACATGCCTCGCAGTGGGATGAGACCAGGCATTGTAATGTCCCTGACCCATCATGCTGCTGCAAAACATGCCGCAGGGCATGTGGCATTATACAATGTCAAGATTGAGTCCTGGCATATAGTTGATCAGTTGAGCATCACAGCAGGGATGTCATCTTGGCATATCACCCAACCTGGGGCGTATCATTCATCCAGTACTGCATAATGGGAAGGTGTGCACTGTGTTCTACCCATATCTGGGCTATGTTGATTGAAGGATCACTGAGTGTTATATGGCATCATGGACATGTGTGCCGCTGCCATGCCATGTGCACTATGCATGAGTATTGAGGTCCACGTAGTGTTGTGATGCATGTCTGTGACCATTCCATTGATGTCACAGTGGAGTTGTGGATGTACATACATTACAGTATTGTGTTTGTGCAGGTGTACACAGCCTATTACACATGTATTGTGATATGTGTTCATCTCTTTTGCATGTAACAGTGGATACCCACTCAGTCACTGGCTAATGACACCAGTGACAGCACCACAGACACAGCAGGAGGAGAGGTACAATGCTGCGCATGCACGGACATGATCTGTGATTGAACATATATTCGGTCTACTGAAGATGTGGTTCTGGTGTCTGTCGACCTCAGGGGGAGGGTTGCAGTATACCCTGGAAAAGGCATGCAGGATATTCGTAGCATGTTGCATACTGCACAGTATCACCCTATCCCACCGGATGCCACCATCAGAGGTACTGTAACAGGATGACAATGATGATGATGCACAAGAAATGCCAGTGCTACCATCACCACCATCACCAGTAAGGGGCCGGTCCAGTCAAGCAGCATTGGCTCACCAGGTACAGGATAGGCTCATCAGACACTGCTTCTAGTGCAGTAACATGTGGATATGGCATCAGCGCCTCATCCAGTTGTGTCATCACTATATACCCCTCATATGCAAAGATGTGCTACATACATAACTGTCATATTCTAAGTGTGGGTATTGTTGTTTATCACCTGTGATGATTCATTTTTCTTGTTGCTGGGGGTGGGGGGCTGTCAGTGGATGCTTATAGTGATTGATAAAACTGTAATTGTTATACAGGATCTTTTGTTGGGCTGAGGAAACCCCATTTAGAACATATTCCTTGGTTTGTAACAGGTTACAGTATTCTACTCATGCATAACAATACAGCACAATCATGCAAAGTAAGTCATGAACATGTATTATAAGAATGCAACTGAATAACATTCATCAGACGGTGTACAGTACTACATACAGTAAACAATCATCTACAACATTGGCATTGACCCATCATTCATTTGTGCAAGATGTATTTATACTTGTGCAGATCAGTAGTCACAGTTAATTCATTATGTTATTCATTCCAACCTCTAGCCAGACTGTTCTGGAATGTCAT
Organism: Neoceratodus forsteri; assembly: GCA_016271365.2. Taxonomy (NCBI): domain Eukaryota; kingdom Metazoa; phylum Chordata; order Ceratodontiformes; family Ceratodontidae; genus Neoceratodus; species Neoceratodus forsteri. The sequence goes on along the minus strand of CM028134.1, from coordinate 306,927,270 downwards.
GACATGCTGTTGCACACATTAGCAACAATGGCCTAATACTGCATAATGGACATGGCATGTGGACTGGGCACTGTCAGGCAGCATGGGGTCTATGCATGCATTCAGTACATGATTGCCACTGTGTCATGGTTAGTGTTACTGTTAGGTCAATGCATGTCATGTCTGTGCTTCAAACATATGTCCTGTGGACAGGCGCACCTCACAGGGCAACATATCTTATCCGATTCCCAAACAGGATATGATACATATCCACTCGTGTACATCAACATGAACACGCACAACTACCTATGCATGTCAGATGGTCCACTCATTTGTTTTGTACATGGATAGTTGTTCAACATGTCCCGTGGGGCATTTAGCCAATTGGTGAGGTGGAACAGTGCTGCAGAAGTGATGGCACTCTGACCACTGTCATTTGACATAACGCTGGGTCCAAGTGCATTGCATCCACGCTACTCCTTGGGTAGCCACAGTAACAATAGTATTGTACATGTCCATACAGTTGTAGTGTGGTAACATACTTCGTAGACCTACATGAATACCCCATAACATGTACATTATACAGTTGATGGAATGGCACACAGCTCGCAGCATGCACATATAGATAATGCTATGTAGCATGAGGCACCAGCAAAACATTATGTACAATAGATGGAGGCAGTCCCATTGTCTGTGCCACCACTTACACAGAGGCACTGTCAGTGACAAGAGCAGCATAGGTGACAGTGCCCATGGTCATGTGCACATGCGGCATGTGTATGTCACATGCATCCATGCATCCAGGACACTGTCTTCCCCGTGGGAGGGATGGAGTGCATGCTTGGGTGTGTATAGTACATGAGACACCTGGTTAGTGCAGCATGGTGCACATGATTGTATTGGAATGCACTGCATGGCCCTGCCTTTAGGGTACACATACAATGTATATGTGTTGCTTACGTCAGGGATATTCCATTGACCAGCCTAGGGAACAGCATGTGGTCCATTACACTGTACATCATGTGGTGGTGGTTCACAGAGTGGTAACAACAGCCATGGTGAATAATCATCATGTACATTATGCACTATGTGCTGCCATGTCCCAGTGTAAGTGTGGGATGTGACCCATGCTGCCAACACCTTAGGTATTCCAGTGCCACATCTGAATGGTGTTTGTATATAACACAGATCATGGTAGGCTACTAGTGCAACACCACACATGTACGTAGGTGAGTAGGACATGTATACAGGCTAACTAGCAGTATCAGGCAACATACACACACACATTAACTTGGTCACTGTACTAAGACCAACTACATCACATACTGATCCCGTGTCACATGTCAGCATTACGATGCTACACATCCATGGCATGGCGCATGCACAATAATGGATATGTTATGGATGTCTGCATCACTGGGACACATACAGCGTTGAACGGCTACAGGTACAATGATACTAGGCATCATGCAAGACATGGTCCTGGTGTCCCCCTACACCTGTGAATTATTATGTTGCTGCCATTTGGTCTGCCACATGTGCAACATGTGCGTGTGGCACTACATTCAGCATGCATGGCATGCACACATTTTGTGGGCTGTGCCATATCAGTGCAACACTCACATTATGCAAGATGCTGTGTTTGAGGCATGTTTGTCTACCTCTATGATGTTGCAGCACTGCTGCATATCATTTCACATACGACATAGCCCTGTGATGTCAGGCTTTCCCTGTAATGTTATCAGCAGTCACAGACAGATGCCCTTACACTTCTGTGGGCATCACCATGTACCCTGTGTGACTACATGAATGTCATATGCCTCTCATAACACTCCCAGTCACCCAACCCTAGGACACCTTGGCTACAGGCCATGTCCACATGTGTCATGGCCATTACACATGTTGGTCATACACCAATCATCCGGAAGCATCATGAGTCCCATGCCAGGACATCATGGGACCCTTGATGTACTCAGCCAGTCTGTGCTACACATTCTCGATGGCTACCCCTACCCTTGAACACACACCTGTGGGCTGTCACCAAGCACTGGGTGGTGGACGTCTGTTACCTCTGTACTATACTGCACATGCGGTACACAGGTGCCTCTATGCGATGCACAGATATTCCTGTCACCCTGTGCATCATTGGTGTGCCAATATCCATGTCCCTGGGCTGCCAGGTGTCACAACATTACATCACATACCCTCCACACAGCCCTTGTATTGTACAGTGTACGTCCAGCCCTACATTACCACCTGACAGTGTACTACAACATTATATAGGGCCAGTACAGCCATGTGTGACATGTGGTGCCGAACAGACCTAGTCTGACATTGATCACAATGATCACAATGTACATTCTACCATGTGGTGTGAAATAATACCCAACTTTAGATACAACAGTTCCATGCATGTTTTTGTTCAGCGTGGTATACCTGGGAAAGCACTGCACTGGCAGGGGTATACTGATGATCGCACAGCTAAGACACCGGAGGTGAAATTGTGTGACAGTCATATCCAGGAATGATGGCATTACATGTACAATCATGTCACATGCACTGAACAGCACCATTGTGAGTCCCCTGGTCATTCAGTGCAGGACATCGTAGTGCTATATGCATTTTGCATTAAAACAATCATTATTTGCCTATGCAACACATGTCCTGGTGCATTACCATTGATGGACACTGCGACCTATTCGACTTCTGTGTCCATCAATATATGGTGTTTCTGTTCTGTGCCATATGTGTTAGTTTTTAACTAGCACATGGATCATTGTTGTCAATGGCACATGGATGTAACATCACAGACCTTGCTGGGTGACATGTCATTGGTTCAGGACTGTCTGCATGCATCCCGATGATAACTCATTGGCTACACACTCTGTGTAGGACTGTGGCATGTGTATGGGCAATGGGTCACTGCACACACTGTCAATATTACCAATTGTACACCATGTACCTAGGTTGTGTGGAACTCAGGTATCCATTGATCACACTGATGTTGTCAATGTGGACAACAGCATAACATTGCTGTGTACTAATAGCACCACCACAGACAATGGTGTTGCAGAGTGACAATGTGTATGTGTGTGGCATTCAGGGTTACACTGGCAGACATGGTACATACTGCACATAGCACATACATACCATCCAAACAATGCATGGTTATGTTTCATGTCCTTGTGGCATGGGCCACATTGGTCACATGCACGCATACACATATACATGGGATGTAATGCTGGTGTCTGGATGGCACGGATGTGCTGGCTGTGTCACATGTTTCAAACCTTACTGCTGGTCAGAAACATGTACAGGATGTGCACATAGGAACAGGTGCTCTGCATGCCGTACATGTATGTGGCATCACACAGTATTGAGGCCTGGCACACAACATATGACATGTGTGAGTGCATGTGCGACTGTATGTCTGCAGTGTGCCAGGGGATGACACACCCAGCCCATCAACACTCAGGCAGGCCACCCTTTGGGGAAATCAGACAGTCTCACACACATTTATTACCTGAACTGCTTTATTGACAGTAACAGTGCACAAGTGTCTAACAGTCAATGACTACAAAATGTCATTCAAAGTTGTACAGACAAACATAAACTGCATGACCTCTCCATCAGGCTACTTACCATCTGCAACATATATTACTCATGATGCCATCTGTGGCATTGCCATAATGTATAATGTAAACAATATTTCCCATGTCCTATTGGAATACTTCACTAGTCATGGTGTCATGCACTACAGGATTGTCCAGGTTTATATCACTATATATATATCTCTCATGTTATGCTGAACAACATATGGAACACATTCAGGACTTTGGAATGACAAATGATTTAAATCTAACATAATATGAGTGCTCCACTAAGCCTGTCCATGCAGGTTTGTGTGATGTTGCAAAAGGTCACATATGAGTAACCCATGACATGTAACATATGCCTGTCCCTATATCTGCAGTATGCCAGTCAAGTGCCTGCTGACCTACACCACATCTTAATGTCTACTGTTTCTTAGGTGGACATCCTCTGCCAACATGTTTCACTGTGTCTTTGCCTTCCTTTTTCCCCCGACACTGTCTGTGTAGTGTCGGCTGTGGTTTGTGTTACCATTGCTGTTGTTGTATGTTCTGCTGCAGTCACACTTTGTATGTCCTGGGTGTCGTGTCCATTGTCTGCATGTGCAGCCCTCTGTGCCTGATGGGCACTTATCCATCTCTTCTGTCCCTGCTGTTGTGTGGCCTGTGTCTCATCACTGACTCCATGCACCTGGCCACTGTTGTGCATCTTTTTCTTCTGTTTGGTATGTGCACTGTCAGTTGCTTTCATGTCTGTTCCCTCCTGTGCACATACTTCACCTGTGCTTGCATCTCCCCGTGTGCTGCCACTGTCACCGGTATGTTGCATCTCTGTCACAGCCTCTGTATGTGCACTGCCACTGTCCCCTATCTGCAGTGTCTGTGGTATTGTCACCATGGGTGACACAACACTTGTGTGGTGTGTGATATGTGCCTGTGCGGTGGCCTCCTGGGTCTTACTTTGTGTGTGTGCATTGTGTTGCACAATCCTGTTTGTGTCCCCACCTGCAGCTGTTTCACAGTGAGTTGTTACACTGTGTGACTGCACAGGGCGACCTGCTGTGTGTGGTTGTACATGCCTAGGACCACATGCATGTAGTGGGCTATGTGTGACGACACCAGCAGACACGTGCCCCTGGCAGTGGATGTGTCAGGCAAGGATGTGTGCATGACCACTGGGTCAGCCATGCCCACATGGAGACCACCTATTGCTGTTATTGTGTTGGTCAACCGATCCATTGCACCTGTTTCATTTATTTGTTAACTGGGTTAAAGCAACTGGGCCAAAACCCTTTTTGAGGTCCAACCCAGACAAACACAAACATGCAATACATAACAAATACATAAAAAACAAAATAAACATACACACAATAGAACAAAATAACCAACTAATACAAATCAAACACAAATACAATTCATCAAAGACAGCAAATATTTTTTAAATCTAATTTTAAAAGTACTATGTGATTTCAATACATGCAAGGAAGCGGGGAGTTCATTCTACATTTTGGGGGCTTGATATGAAAATGAGCAACAGCCATAATTATTCTTCACAGAATAACCCTCCAGCGTAATGCCCTCAGCTGATCTTAATGAAGATCTCATCACCCGGTTCCTGACCAACTCAGAAAGGGGAAAAAAAACATCAGAATAAACAGCCTGATGGACCAAATTACCCAGAGCATACCTAAATCTAAGTTAAGGAGATAACCAATTCAAAGAAGAGTACAACAAACAATGATGAGTCAAACTTGGCAAACCCGGTACAAAACAACATATGTTATTATAAACAGTGCATAACATCTGCCTCTCCCTAACACCTAATTCCACATACAAAGAAGAGACATAATGTAATCCAAATGAAGCATAAGTACACCCAAAGCAAGTTGCCTCAGAGTTTCCAAAGATAAATAAGTTTTAAACTTATAAAGCAACCCTAACTTAGAATGAACTTTATTCTTAACCAACTTCACTTGAGAAGCAAAAGTTAATAATGGATCCAATAATACACCTAAGTATTTAAATTCAAACACCTGATCAATTAAATTACCTTGCGTATCATGGATAAATAAACTAGGATTGTCCCGCAAATGAACAGAACTACCAAATAACATCACTTTAGTCGTACGTGAATTCAGAACCATTTATTGGAGAACATCCACTGGCATAACCTCAAAAAAATAGTTTACAAAGTTGAATTTAAAACCTCGACAGACTGACTTTGACAATACAGAATCAGATCATCTGCATATAACAAACATTTACACCTCTGGAATGTCTGTCAAGTGCCGCCACATGTTCTATATGTGATACATGCTGTCCTGACAGCATCTGACATACCTCCCTGATGACAGATATATGTGTGTCATGTATGGCACGCAACAAATCGGCATGCTGCTGCATGATGATATTCTGCCTGACAGTGGCACCTCAGAAGGTGTGTTGTGTATCCACTATGTCAGCGCTCAGTTGGCACTGTGTTTGAGTATTATGCCACACAGCTGTTGCTACAGACTGTACAGCATCTATCTACTGATGTGGGTGCTCTGAGCTACTCTCATGGTATTGTGAGAGGGTGTCCTGCAGGTTACCAATGGCTGCACTAATCTGCCACTCCACATTGAGTATGGCATCACCATAGCAACTATGGTCACTCTGTACTTCATCAACATCACCGTCAGACTGTTGCTGGCTGTGCAGTGATGTGGGTGTGCTCATCTCAAAGTCAACTAATGACAATCCCGGGATGCATCCACTCACAGGGGACATGTCAGGGGTTGACTACACAATGTTCTGTGCAATGTTTTCAGGGGATACACTGTCCTCATGCTCCTCTACATGCAGCTGTCTGTCTTGTACCACCATGCTATTGTTGTCAGGCATCTGTTACTATGTTGCATGACCTGTTTCACTCTGTTGGTCAGATGCTGTACTGTGTTGGGTGTCCACATGATGCTGGGACTGCATCTCACCTGGTGTTGTTGGACATTGATATTGCACTGGTCTCCTGATGTCACATGTGGAGGTACAAAAGCATACACATTATGACTGTTGTCTGTACTGTGTCCATCCCTTAGTAGGGCATACATCCCATGCATTCTGACATTGTACAGTTTCATTTGTTCCACAACAGGATCATCACAGCCCACTAATATGGCACTAGGCACAGTGTATGTCATGCTACAGTATGGTGCAGTCACCACTGCTGTTACTCATTCATAGCTGTATCTGGGTTCTGTATATTACTCCATTTACATTTACATCTGTATTCCTGTCTTCATATGTGACATGATGTGTATGTGAACATGGATGGCATGCGCATTGCTGCCACCATTGCTGACAGGCGCACACACACATGCAGCACTGGAAATGCGTATCTGTCTGTACTGAGAACACACATTGAGTGTGTGTGGCTCTGTGTATGGCTCAGTGAAATTCATTCATAGTAGAGTGCCCCACTGCACATTCCATACATACAGACCATGACGTATATACAGTGTCATTGTGATGGACATATACTGAGAGACGTGTGTCCACTACACATCACGACCACTGTGCATCACAGTTCTAGTCCTGTTCCACAGGATTGACATGTCTGAGTGTGTTATGAATGCTTACACATCACACATTACACACCCCTCAGGTCAGCATGGTCATAACTATTTAATGATCTGTCTCTGTATCCATGACATCTGGACAGTGTGCTTGTGTGTTATGGGTACACATCAACTGTTATGTGTCCATTGGTTTGTATCCCAACAGACACATGTTCATTTCCATTGTGTTATCATTGTGGCATCAGCATGGTACATGACAGACATGTGCCTACAGGTCAGTAGGTGGCGCACATGTTTTGCCACAGTGGTCTGTGTGGCCACTTACGCTACAGCCATGAGTAAGATCTCTTTGACTGCATCCATCTATCCTGTATGTGACATTGTTTCACATGTCCATGTTACACAGTGCAACACAGCTGGTCACTGTCCCCAGTTCTCAGGTGCTTGTTATGGTGATGTTTACATGGTACACAGTACATACATCACCATTACCCTACTGTGTGTGTAACTTCCGATATGCATGGTATTCCATGTCTGACATGTGCTGTGTGTTTGCCATACTGACATTGAATATGACGTTGATGGCAGATAAGGACTGCAAGGCCCATCCAGTCTGCCCATTGTTTTCCTATCTTATGTATGTGCCATAGTCCTGCACTCTGTCAATGGCCTATCTATTCATACTCATCTGTATTGCTCCCTTATGCCTATCCCATGCCTGTTTGACACCCTGCACTATAGTCATCACCACCACTTCCTGAGGTGGGCCGTCCCATGCCTCCAACTCTCTTTCTGTGAATTAGCACTTCATCACATTCCCCCTTAATTGGCCTCCCTCTCATCTAATGCTGTGTCCTCTTGTCCTGCTATTTTTCTTATATTGTTACATGTTAAACACTTTCACCTTGTTGATGCCCTTAAGTCGTCTGAATGATTTGATCATATCACCTCTCTGACTCCTTTGCTCTAGGGTATACATATTGTGCTCCATTAATCTGTCCTCATATGTTTTCTGATGCAGTCCCTGCACCATTTGGGTTTCCCTTCTCTGGACTGCCTCTATGTTGTTACTGTTCTCGCGCATGTGTGGTCTCCAGTACTGCACACAGTACTCCAGATTGGGCCTAACCAGTGCCTTGTCAAGAGGGATCACTACTTCCCTCTTACGACTTGCAATACCCCCACTAATACACCCCAACATCCCTCTAGCCTTACCTAGTGTGAACATGAATATTGTCTGACACTGTGCTACTGTAGGCAGTACTGTGGCATGGGCACAATGATTGGTGACACATTGCGTGTGTACCCCAGCCATGTTGTGTGTGTGCACTGGTTGCTACCACTTGTCTGTACTGATATGGCTGCACATTCCATCAGTTTCTGGTGCCTACAGGTGGCTCCCATGCTTTACAAAGTGCAACATATACTCCGAGGGACAGGACAGCAGCCTATGGGTGCTTCAAGGGCTCAGGGAGTGGAAGGGGTCCGGGGGAGTATGAGCTGATAGCCAACAGATTCACCAGGGTGGTGAATACAGCTATGGCGAACATGGGGCAGACCTTGACCAGGGGGATCCAGAAGGGGGACATAGGGTTCTTTAGATACATAGAGGAGATAAGAGGGTTAAGGGAGCAGATCAACAGGATATGACTAGGGGAGGGTTGGGCACAGGGGATGGGGGAATGAGCAGAGGTCCTAGATTGGTACTTAGCTTCAGTTTGTACAGGGGTGGTTGGAGGCGCTATATCTTGTGTGGGGAGTGTGGGCAAGCCAGAGGATGGAAAGGGACCAGTACAGATCAGGGGCCCCGATGGATCAGGGGACAGAGGGTGGTCACCATGGACAGGTGGGGGCCAGCAGTACAAGGTGCTAGGGGAGGACTTTAGAAAGGCTGACTTTGGCAAAATGGGTGAATACCTGAAGAATGCACTAGCAAATGGCCAAAAAGGATGAGTGGAAGAACAGTGGAGAAAACCGCCATCATAGAGGCAACAAGCCTTTGTGTGAAGCAAATAAAGAAAACAAAGCAGAGTAAAAAACCACTATGGTTCTCAAAAGAGGTGGCAGGGAAGGTTAAGGAGAAAAAGGCTGCATTCAAAAAGTATAAGGAATCACAGAAGGAGCACGACAGGGAACAGCATCAATTAAAGCAGAAAGAAGTGGGGAAGGCAGTCAGAATAGCAAAGGTCCAAACCGAGGAAAAAATAGCCAACTCAGTTAAGAAGGGGGATAAAACCTTTTATAGGTACATTTGGGAGCATAGAAAGGTTAAGGGAGGGATAGTGAAGATTAATAAAGGTGAGGGGAGGTGGACAGAGGGAGACAGTGAAAAGGCAGAGATACTGAATGAATACTTTTGCTCAGTATTCACAGAAGATGAGGAGGAGTTACCTAAACCAGACAATAGAAGCACTCTGGGTAGGGGGGTTGACACCAGTCCATTCACAGAAGAAAGAGTCCTGAAAGAACTCCTAAAACTCAAGCTGGACAAAGCAATGGGGCCTGATGGGATTCACCCCAGAATCCTAAAAGAACTAAGGGAGGACCTAGTGACACCACTGACCACGCTTTTTAACAAATCATGGCAGGATGGGGTGGTACCTGAGGACTGGAGGAGGGCAGATGTGATTCCCCTTCACAAAAGTGGGAGCAAGGCAGAAGCAGGAAACTACAGACCTGTAAGTTTGACCTCAGTGGTAGGGAAAATGGTGGAATCACTTCTGAAAGAAAGAACTGTTGAGTACCTAGAGGCCAGCGGGGCACAGAACCCAAAGCAGCATGGATTTACAGCAGGAAGGTCATGTCAGATGAATCTAATTGATTTCTTTGACTGGGTGACCAAAGTAATAGACCAGGGAGGGCTGTGGATATGGCCTACCTAGACTTTTGCAAGGCATTTGACACAGTCCCGCACAAAGATTAATAATCAAGTTAGCCATCCTGGAGTGGGTTCCAGGGTGGTAGCCTGGGTAGCAAACTGGCTGCACAACAGGACACAGAAGGTAATAGTGAATGGAACACATTCCGAAGAAAGGGTGGTTACTAGTGGAGTACCTCAGGGCTCAGTACTGGGTCCAGTCCTCTTTAACATCTTTATAGGTGACATTGCAGAGGGTCTGGAGGGAAAGGTATGCCTCTTTGCAGATGACACAAAGCTCTGTAACAGAGTTGATACACAAGAGGGGGTAGAAAAGATGAGAAGAGACTTGGCAAGGTTGGAGGAATGGTCAGACATATGGCAACATAGGTTCAATGCAAAGAAGTGCAAAGTAATGCACCTGGGAAACAAAAACCCAGGAGTAGAGTACACAATAGCAGGGGTGGTACTAACAACAACAAAAATGGAAAGGGACCTGGGGGTAGTCATATCAGATGACCTAAAGTTGAATAAGCAATGTGAAGAGTCAGTAAGGAGAGCCAGGGGGATACTGGGATGCATAGGAAGGGTCATCACAAGTAGAAAAAGGGAAGTGGTTATCCCTCTATACAGGCAGTTGGTAAGACCCCATCTGGAGTACTGTGTGCAGTTTTGGAGACCTCATCTATGCAAGGACATAGACAGGATGGAAGCAGTCCAGAGAAGGGCAACTAAAATGCTGCAGGGTCTGCAGCAGACACCATATGAAGAGAGACTGAGAGAGCTTAATATGTATACTCTTGATGAAAGAAGGGACGGGGGGACATGATAGAAACTTTCAAGTACCTCAAGGGAATCAACAAAGTCCAGGAGGGTAGCATCTTTCAGAAAAGAGATGTGTAAGAACAAGGGGGCACAATTTAAAGATAGAGGGGGGACGGCTCAGGAGTAATGTGAGGAAATTTTTTTTCATGGAGAGAGTGATGGATACATGGAATGGCCTTCCTGAGGAGGTCGTTGGGTCTAAAACAGTGGGGGAATTCAAACATGCATGGGACAGACATAAGACAATTATAGTGGGGGGTTGCAGGAAGTAGGCTCTTGGTTAACTAGAATCTGCAACTTATCCAGTAGGCAGGGAAATGGGCAGACTGGGTGGGCCAAGTGGTCCTTATCTGCCATCAAAGTCTATGTTTCTATGTTTCTACGGTGGGGTCAAGGGATGAGGCAGAGAATTACAGGCCCGTTAGCCTGACATTGGTGGTATGCATGGTGATGGAGCGTATCGTCACTGATAAGCTAGGGGGTTTCCTGGAGCAGCATGGGTATTTGGATGATAGGCAGCATGGTTTTGTCCCAGGATGACTATGTCACATGAACCTTGTGGAGTTCTATGACTTGGTGCTGGAGGGGCCCAGGACCGGGGCAGGCTGGTGGGTGTCCTCTTTCTGGACTTCAGCAAGACATTTGATTCTGTACACCACAATGGCCTGCTGGCTACACTGACAGATATGGGGGTAGGGAGACAGCTGCTAAGTGGATTGGATATAGGCTGTCTGAGCGTACTCAGAGTGTGGTAGTTGGGGGACTAGCCTCATCCCTCTGGTGGGTTATTACTGGGGTGCCCCAGGGGTCAGTGCTAGGGCCACTTCGGTTCGATGCCTATGTCTCAGTCATAAGACAGGTGATCAGGAGTGGAATGAGTCCCTTTGCAGATGACACAAGGCTGGGTGCAGTGGTGGCTGAGGAGGAGGGGGGGGTGGCCTTGTAGGAGGATCTGGAGGCTCTGGAAAGGTGGTCAGGTATCTGGACACTGGAGGTTCATGTGTGGAACTGCAAAGATCTGCACCTGGGAGTCAGACATCCAGCCGGGGTATCCCCTGGGTGGGAACAATATTCTATTCACAGAGGGACATGTCAAACTGAACTACTCAGACCTGTATGAGGGCAGTCTCAAGGGCACTTAGGATGCTGGTATGCATCGCCAGGGGGATCACCTCCAGAGCGGTGGCAGTGATCCTACCCCTGTACAACTGCTTGGTTATGCCAAACCTCATGTATTGTGTGCAGTTTTGAAGACACCATTTATAGAGGGATATTACAATCCTAGTAAAGGTCCAGAGGAGGGCAACATAAATGGTCCAGGGACCGGGGAGTGGACCTATGAGGAGAGGCTCAGGAAGCTTGACATGCACACCCTTGGGGGGATAGACAAGAGGGACATGACAGAGCTCTTTAGGTACATGACAGGGATCAATATGGGGGCACAGTCAGGGTGCTCCAAGGGGGGAGGGGGTGGCAAGTGCAAACATGTATCAGCTGTCTGGGGGCAGGCTCAGAGTGGAGTGGATGAGGTGTTTTGTCACTGAAACGGTGGTGGAGCCATGGAATGCGCTGGTCAGGAAGCTGGTAGAGGCAAAGACTGTGGCCAGGTTAAAAGGGGATGGGACAGGTCCTGGGGGGGGGCATCTGACAAGATTCAATGCAACTGGTACGTCTGCAACTGGGGACAGTATTACACAAGTGGGAGGGGTGGACAATTAACTGCCCTTAGTGTAGGTGCTGGTAATCGGGCAGGCTAGAATGACCGTTATGCTTATGCTGCTGGCATTTTTGTATGTTAGTATGTATGTTAGTCTATACACACAGTGCATTGTGCAGTATGTGCATGGCAGGCCATGCCCAATCAGTGTCTGTGTTGACTTTCACACACATACACACACACATGCCCCCAACCCCCATGATGTATTTGGTGCTTCTGTGTTAACAGTCCCCTTGCAGCTGTACATAGCTGGGGGAAGGGTGCCAGGCACATGTGTAGCTGCAGTGCTCATCATGCTGTTGTGTATTGACATGTGTGGCTGTGTGTTATTTATTGTGTTTTGCCATGTGTTCCCACACCTCATTCTGTTTGTCAATGTTTCAAACATACATTCACAGCCCATTGCATCACCATATATACTCCAATATGTCTGGATGTTATCTACAGTTATCTCCTTATTGCTTTGTTTGCACAGTGGAGCAGTGGATCATGACACACATGTCACTATATGCAACATCCCTTTGTGCAAGCTGCCATCTATATGCACAGTATTGTCCACACATCCCTATGCACGACTGACTGGACACCATGACAGGGCTCCATGTCACATCCTCTGTTGTGCACATTGTGGACCTGTCGTTCTCATTCCAGTATCTGCTGTCCCTATGGGCATGTTATGCTTGATACTGTGTGTGTTTAGTTGTCTTTCATGTCACCTGCCCCTCCTGGACACATGGCAGTGTCAGACATGTTGTACTGCTGGGTCCAGGTGTCTATCACATCACACCAGTACCCATGTCCCCCAGTACACCCTCATTTGGATTATCATGTTTGCACACCTGTGTGGTTCTGCCTCAGTCAGTCCCATACATGTGTACAGTGTTGACATGCATGTTGTGGCACATTACTGTACAGTTACGCAGTGATGTTTGTCCAACATACACTGAACTGCACATGCTGCCATCACTATTGTTGTTGTTCCATTCACATGTGACGGTGCAGCTCATGCTGCCACACTGCACTGTACTGTGCATCATAGTGCATTCACTGAACAAACCCATGTGTAGTGTTGACACATGTGTCCACAGTATGTGCTTGCACAATTGATCACATCCCCATATCAAGTAAACCATCACACTGTTGTGCACTGCACACTTGTGCATGCACCATGTGTGCCGTTCTATATATGTGCTGTGATACTTGCCATTGTTGTACAGGTACAGTATTCGCCACTCTACATACATGCCTCCCACATGTACAGTGCACATTGCCATTCCCTGTTCTACATAGCAACATGCATCTTGTAGCAGGGAAGGACCATTTTGACCACCTAGCACTCCCATACTCTTACCTAATGGATGTGCTGCATATCCTACTTAACCAACAGCCTAGTTCCTCCTACCCTCCCCCCCACTGTCATTGCCTTATGTCTCTCACATACATTCTTGGCTTCAGTCACTGTCTTTGACTCTAAACCCTCCCCAGTACAGCCGTTACATGTATCCACAACCATCTCCATGGTAATATACTTGCTCATGTCACCTCTGTTAAGTCCCTCCTCTATCTTCCAATTGTGTCCCCTTGTTTGTGCACATCTCTTATTTGGACAAATGCAACACTCTTGAACATTGCTGTTATCCTTGCTGTACGCAAGGGTTACTGTCATGTCCAGCTGCATTGTGTGTGCTTGTGCCTCTGTACTGTTACAGTATCTAATCTATGGGCCACATGCATCCCATTGATGCAGTCTCTCTTTCTCTCTCTCTCTCTCTCTCTCTCTCTCTCTCTCTCTCGTGCAACCCACAGGGCTTCACACAGAGCTCCAAGTGTTGTGGGACCATGTGTTGTTATCGGCTCATCCCTGATGTACACCTTGTGCCCATGGTGTATTTGTGGTGTCGGTGGTGGTATGTGCTAGATTCCACATGCCATTGTGATGCATAGTGGTGTACATGGTAGCCTTTTTTACCTTTGCACAGTGCCATGTCATTTACGGTTCACCTTTTCTGTCTGCTCCCTGTTATAAATTTCCTGAGTGTGTAGTCATGTCAGCAACTACATATGGACACGTCCATGGGCACAGACAAAAAGGGAGGGAGAAACATTAAGAAAGGACATAATGTACTGAACTGCACGTCTACTATCTGCTCATGAATGTGTATAACTAACAAGGTTGTTCGTACGTAAATTGACCTACGTCAACTGTAGTAATGTCTATCTCTGTGACTCATACACATGATCAATGTACCATATACTGTAGTACTATCAAAAGCATTGGTTTTCTTTTCCCCTCTAGGTACATGTAACTAAACCTGGGTCGCCCCAGAAAAAGGGACTGTCAAAGTCTCAGTGGGCCTACCCGGTTACCGAAATTTAAATAAATAAATAAATAAATAAATTAGATGGTTCATGTTTGTTGCCAGCATTTGTGGCTACCTATGTTCTGTCTCTGTTGCAACCCCTTGGCCTGTGTTTCCCACTCCCAATATCTATCCCTCCCTTTATACCCCACCTTGTCAGTATCCAGCACCCTGGACAGCATGTTGTCATCAGTTGCTTGCCCTACATTACTGTGCATCAAGGCTGCAGTGTGGATATTGTTGACAATGCAGGGAACACACTGCTGTCCTTCTCCCTGTTGCACCCGGTTTTGCACCTCACATTGCTCGTGTTGTGGCACATTTGCACAGACACCCTACCTCCTTCCTAGTGGCAGATCCCTACATAAGTGCTACCATTGCTTTCCTGGGGCAGGCCTACAGGTCTTGTTGCCTGGCATCCCACGTGGGACAGTATTGCAGGACCTACATTACTCAAGTTTGTACATCCTTGTGTCAATCCCTACTTTCTGCATGTGTACCCTGTCAATCTGTCCAGTCATGTGCTCATAGCACATCATGGACAGAGTGACATTGTGTGCCTAGTGTGTTTTGTGTTCTGGTCTACCTGTGTCTGTGACATACTGTACATCCATGCCTTACCTCCTTGCTGCTTCCAGTACGGCTGTTGGACATGTATGTCAATTGTTCACCCTCAACATCCTGCTGACATATGTGTGTGTGCGTGGCACATGTACCCTTCACATGTGCACTGTTTCCACCCATGTGTTTGCTGTGTCTGTGACAATGTATGGTGAAGTGTTTCTCACAGTACTATTCATATATTCTGTTATCTGTTATGTGGACATATACTTACACACACCGCCATGGAAGTGTTCTCATGCTGGACAGTCTGCTGTGTTACTGCTTCCTGTGTCCTGCTTGTGTTCCTGACCCCCTGTTATGTGTGTTATGGTGTGTGTTATATTTTCCTTAGAGATCATTGATGCCCTCCAGTCACCATACTACATTTCCCACCATCTATGTGTTGTGCTGCTGTTGCTTTACTGTGTCATTCCCAGTTCATTAGCTCTTTGTACCAGTCCTTCCCCAGTCCATGGTCATGCTCACATTGCTGCCCTCTGCCTTCTTTGTTGAAGATTGTTTGCAGCATCACATTGTTTCACCTTCTTTTCTCTGTATACATTGCTTTTATCCCTCATCATGCATTCACACTTTGTTATTCACTCATGCACGTGTCATGCTCGTGTCAGCATTCTCAATCCATTCATCCATGTACATTCCATGTTTGCATCTCCTTGCATATGTACAGTATGCATGGCTTGTACAGCTTCTCTCACACACAGCATGACACACAGCATGACACATCCCGCTCACATGCATGTGCCATCATCCTTATACTGCCATGCATGTCATGTGTATGTTGCAGATGTGTGTACATACCTCCCGCCTGTAGTTGCATGCTTAAAGTGTCCATCTGGCTGATACCACTGATGTTCACCCCCTGCAGGTGTGGCACTACCCTCTCTTCAGCATAAATGAAAATGGGTACATCCCTGGCTCCTCTACCTGTGGAATTAAACACATTTTTAATAACTTGACTCGTGTGTTCAGCACCCATACATACGTGGACACACAATGCCACAGTGTGGCACAGCACATCTCCAAGTACATTCATGTTTGGTTGGGTTATATGGTCATACAGTGTACACACTGTCTGACTGTTCTTGTGTGAATATTGGTGACCACTGTTCTCAGCTGGAGCTCCATGCAACATACCTTTGTCTGTGTTGTGCACATCACACAGATGCTATGTACAGGTCTCACCAGCCTGTCATTCTGTGGTGTTTGGGACAGTGACTTGTTTGTGTACTGCTTGTCTGTACTCTTGTTAGCAGCCATTATCACTGTGGTATGTGTCACACATTGCTAGGTGACGCTGGTCATGCTGCAACAGATGTTCATTACAGTTTGCATTGTTTTGATACGCACATGCGCCTATGACTGTCAGATCTGCATGTCTGTGGCCATGTCCAGCTCTCCCTACCTATACCTGACCATGTGCTGTGTACCTGCTGCTGGCTGCTGTTTGCTTGTGTGGGTCAGGCTCACACACCTTTCCTGCTGTTGTGCATCTGATACTATGTTCTGCACTACATTCTATGACTGGGTTATTTTGCATGTGTCATTTGTCTGTTCCCAGTTATGGGCACAATGTACTGGACAGGTTATTACTTGCATTTCCTGTACATGATTATATTGGCACCTGTTATGGGTTGTGCTGCTTTACTCCCATGTGCATATTGGCATACATGTATTTGTGGATGTTACCATTGGGATTTGGTTGCATGCTGTGGACAGTTCATGTTCATGCAACCTATGTGAGTGGTGCAATGTCATTGTTTGTGCTGCTGCATGTTTCCCTTCAGTACATAGATGTAGTGTGGGTATAGTGCATGTGCCATCCATTACCAGACACATGTTCAGGATGCAAGGCTGGGTGGGGCATTTTGGGTTGTCCATCTGTACTGTTTGAACACAATGATGCTCTACCATGGTGGTTGTGCCATTTCAGATGTCCCACTGCTGTGATGCAGCTTATGCCTTACGGTGGCTTGGGGAGGGCACATTTACTGGACAGGCCATATACACTACCAGTTATGTGGTCTGTTTGCCTGCGATGCTGCCTGTGTACAGGGAAGGGATGCATGGACTGTGTTGTCCCTTTCTGCTGCCTGTATCCTGCTGCTGTGTATGTGACACGAGTTCTGTTATGTCACTTCTGTTCCCACATCAGTAGGGCTGCCACCTGTCCTTTTTACACAGGACAGGCCTGATATGGCAGATGTGTCCTGATAAACAACATGAAGTATGCTACATGTCCTGATTTTATATTTGTATACCTGTTTCCTACCTGTCCTCTGCATGTTGCATGCCACTACAACACCTTAACTACAATGACATGCAATGTGCAGACACAATTGGCAGCAACTGAGCTACTACAATACTTCACCTTATTTCTAACTATATAGGGGGCACAAGTCTATTGCACTGGTCCAGATTATGTACTATCCTGCAACACATCTTGTTTCAGTTTGGACTGTATCACTTTTGGCTTCTTAAACAGTGGTCACCCTACACAACAGTGATTACTTTGTGGCTACAGCTACATGGACATTGCTGTGTATATGGTGTGCAACTATTTCACTTAACAGTTTGTTGGCTTTACAGTCTTATTTGTGCTAGCTTCTCCTTGGCCCTTCGTCTGATGTCATCATGCTTCTTTTTTAGGGCCTTTACATCCCTGTTTGCTGTACCCACTGCATTCACCTTCTGGCATATTTTGTCCCATTTTGCAGCCTTGGCTGCCTTTGGTGTTGACCTGCTATGAAGCACTGCATAGTTTGTATCCACTTCATGTACCAGTGCCTCCTCCTCTCCTGATGTCCAGTTAGCTGCCTGTATGCTTCTGCTTACTATACCACTTAATGCTGTTTGTTCTTCCTGTCTGTTGGTTGGCCCTGGCTGCTGGACCTGCTGCTGTGGTGTCACTGGCTGTAGCTGTGTACTGTGTTACTGCTGTATCTGCTGGGGCTGTTGTTGCAGCTGGGGCAGATTCTGCTGTTGTGGCCCCCTGCTGTGTATCCAGTGCTGCCTGTTCTGCAGAGGCTAGCTACTGTGTTGGCAACTGTTACTGTGGGATGTATGGCGGTTGGTATTGTGCCTGTTGCATGCTGTACACACCTGTCTGTTGTTGCTGTGCATGCCTGTACTACTGCTGCCATATCTGTGCTGTCAGCTGTCCTATATTCCCCATTTCTGGGTATTGTTGCAAGTGCTGCTGTTGTGCTGGTACTCCATGCTGTTGCATATACTGGTAGGCATGCTGCTGCTGTTCATCTCCCTGCTGTGTGGCATGATGCTGGCTTCTCTGTGACTGATGGTTTGGGTTCATGCTTGTTATTCTCCTCCTTGTCCTCCTTTGATCCTCAGGGTGTGAACTGTGTTATTCCTGAGGCTCTTTTTAAGTGCTCCTGCAGCTGCGGATCTGCACGTGTGCATTTTCTGCATGTGCGGAATGCTGCAACTGTGTTTTTTTGTGGAATTCTGCACATGCACCACATTTCTTTGAGAATAACCTGCAGCTGCATTTCCATAGTGCTGCAAGCCTTTTCCCCGCAGCTGCAGGATGTTTGGCTTTCTTTGTGAATCCTGCCCCTTGTCTGTCAGATCAACACATGGAAGTGGAGCCAGACACAGGACCCTACACACATGTGCATGTACACACACACACACACACACACCTGCTCCCCCATGCTTACATGTGGACCCCATTACAGCACAACCAATTGGCTTACCTCCTGTGAGTCACTGCAGAAACCATCACCAGATAGGGAGGGCTTTGTATGCAATCCAAAATACTTTAGCTAGGTCAACTGCAGTATTTCCCATCACCAAACCCTGTGTGCAGTGGCAGATAATAGAAAATGTACCAAAGGGTGTGTGTGTGTGCATGTCTGTATGCATGTTGCTGGGGGGGGGGTTGCAGCATTCAAGACCACAGACTATTCTGAAGGTCTGCTATATATGACATTGTCTACTAGTTGCTTCTATCCATCCTTAATTTGTAAGGTTGTACTGTATTACAGAAAACCAAAAATATAATACCACCTGAAAAATTAAGCAAATTCCAAGCTGAAATAACCACTGATGGCTGTAGCCAACTTTTGTTTATAGCTTGTCCTGCAGTATGCCACTGACTGCTCCTTGATGTCCCTGTTTTTGCTGTGTGTGTGTGTGTGTGTGTGTGTGTAGTTTGTTTGGGCAGTGGTGTGACTCTGAATTGGTTTTGAGCTGCTCACACAGTACAAAAACCCAGCAATGTTCAATATCGTGCAACATAAACACACGCAGTGAGTCAATGTGCACAGTCCTCAGTTGCTCCCCAAGACACAGTGTACAGCCAGTGAGCAATGATGTAGTTGATCAAGGGAGGGAGATATTTTAAACTTTTTTTTATAGTACATGACTCAGCCAGCTAGCCAACCAGCCATAATTTGACAAGTGAACAGGACAATTTAAGGTAAGTGGGATGTGTACTTGCCTATGTCTGCAGGTAGTCTTGACAAGCAGTAGCATTAGTGCCAGAGGATTATTTAGATACAGTATATGGGATCAAGTGGCAATGATGAGGCACTTACATCAGTCACAGTGGTACCTACACAATTCTGCTAAGTTTATGATCACTCTTTTTGTCATGTCCTGTAGGATGTACCTTTCCACCATTTTCAGTCTATTTAGGAATTTTTAAGATTTGAAATAATGATGGTAAACATAATTAAATATGGCTACAGCAAGGTTTTCCTCAATATTATTAGTGTTATTTGAACATCATTAATAAAGGAATAATGTATGACAGGGTGTGTGTCATGCTGGGATAAAGTCACACCTTGGGTGGTTCGGCACGAAACCACAGGCCGAGTGCGTCCAACACCCAAGAAGTGATGTTATCGCAGCACGACACACAACCTGGAGTGCATTATTCCTATTATACAATGGCTCCTGTGTAGAGAAAAAGAGAGAAAGATGAAAAACTACATTTGCAGTGTTTTTTGCAGTTTTTTTTTTAAGTGGGTTGTTATACATTTTAAAAATATAGTGCTGATTAACAGTTTTGCCCAATAGGTGGAGCTGCCGTTACTGTGGATCTCAACTGTCCAACACTAAGTTCTCTCCATTTTGTCTCAGTTGATCTTAATTCTGCTGGCCTGTAGATGTGGCGCATTGCTGCCCCCCACCCCAGTCTTAGAGTCACCAGGAGATACAGTTGGAATTTGTAGATATGGACCCCTTCCCTTTGTTCACTACTTCAGCTTGAATGAAGTTATTAATGTCTTGTCACTTATCAGTTTGGAGCCCCCCTGCTTCCCATTTTATTTGTTTCATTTCCCTGGTGTTCCATTGCCCTGTTAACTTATTTCCTCATTTCTGTCTTGTGTTTTTGTTTCCCACTTCACTGTGCTGACCACGGTTTTCTATGTGCTTTCTGTCCCCTGCCCTTGCAGTTTGCTTCTGTGAGTTGGTGCCAGACCGTTGACTCTTGGTAACAGTTTTTATGGTGATGGCAAAAACCTTTTACCTGCAACTGAATATGCCCTCAGTGCTGGGAGACAGAGGAAAAAGGAAGAAACAAAATTTCAGGACTGGCTGGTAAGTGAAGCTACAGTATATAGCAGAGGCAGTGTGATGCTCTACTCGTGACATTTGACAGCGGGAACATAAGCTGATTGTGGTTTCAGTGATGTGAGGAATCTTGAAGCCGATCACAGTTCATTTAAAAAAAAATAACGAATAAGCATACTAAGGGAACTGTCCGGTGTTTCAGGCCTACGATGTGTGCTGGGCTTTTATTGGTGCCATTTGAAACACTGTGAGGGAGAGATTTATGTTTTGTTTTTTTACATGTTAAATACTGGCAGACTTCACAGTGCTAATGTCAAGTGTGGGCAACTTGGACATGGCCTGTGGAATGATTTCTACAACATATAATGTGGTCATGTGTGTGCTGGGACTAGATCCATGATGTTATGCTGGGATAACATCACGGGTCTAGCTCCAGATTGACCAACCAGAGTCCAGCATTCTTTCTTGCCATTGTATAATTTAACATCACTTTTTGTAACTAAGATGGACTAGCACACAAATCAGCAGACATACCTTATGGGACACTGGAAACATTAAGGCTAGCTCCAGGTAACAAGCCATAAGATCCATCATGGTGACCATAAAATAAAATGTGGCACTTTATGAACATATTTAGAAAGTAAAAGGAACAGTAGAGATGCAAGACGTGCATATTGAAGTATATAAAATTGTACCTGAGAAGTGGGATTGTATCACTTTATAAAATATATAGAGACAGTAAAGCAACCTGATTGGCTAGCAGTCCTTGCCAGCTATGCCATTCATTTTGGATGTGGCACAGTAAAAAACAAGAGCCATCACCAATGACCCACTTATTCATGATATCTTTGTGCCCTGGCATCTCATTCATCCCTCTCAATCCAAAGTCTTTAACAGGCATGAACAGTGAAATGCAGACTACTGTGACTGAAATCAAGCGGTTCAAACAGCCACTCTCTTTTTCTCTGCCTTCATCCCTCCCACTTCACGCAACACTGAGCAGCACTGTCAGCAGAATATTTTTTTTGGTGACCCTTGGACCTGACCCTCAGAACACCACCCTCAATCCACTACTCCCAACCCATCTTCACCAGTGCTTCCCAGTCTGCTGCACTGTCAAATTGCTGGAACCACAGAAAAAGGCTATTAAAAAACCAACACAAAGGATATCTTGCTAACCCCACTCTCTGTTACTAGTCCCACCCACCATTTAACCAGTGGCCGATCCTCCAGCCATTTAAAGTTTCTAATTCTCTCCCTTTTCCCTCCACAGAAACTTGCGCATGGCTGGGCTCCCTCCTCCAGACCTGTGGCCATGGCTTGCTCCTTTGAGCCATTGGTTGTACTCAGCCTCCCTCCACAAAGAAAATCAGGTACACCTGCTATTGCTCTTCTTGCCTACTCAGATCCAAACCTCTGTTTCTCACTGGCTAATTTCTTATGGAAACTGCTGGATTGGCATTGGTTAGCATGCCTTCTTCAAGGGGGACATTTGGACACTGACCCTTGTAAGCACCTTGGCTGCTCACTGACTGGCTTTTGTTATTTTTCAATCTGTGCCCTGACTGGCTCTTAGCTGGCTAGCCAGCCTACCCTGTTTTGTTTTGTTTTTTGTTTGTGCCCATTTTCCCATTAGCAAGTTATACTGTACTGCCACTAGATGGACACAATCTTTATCTAAAATGATCCCTGTCTATTGTTCATATAAATACCTTCCTAAACAACAGCTATCCTCTCCATCTGACCAGCCACCCTCCATGCTCCCTGCTCACAAATTTCTCCTGTTCTCCTGTTCCTAAATCAATTTTGCCCTCCTCACCATCAACCCCTCTAAAGGTGCCTCCCCTGATGGCCTCGACCCAAAACTCCTCTCCTTCTCAACTTCAGCCATTGCCTACCCCCTCTCAATAATCCTAAATCAATTGTTCACTAATTTCTCTGCCTTTAAGAACAATGCATCCCCTACACTCCTCCCTCCCCCTTGTTCTGCTCATGTCCCTCTTTTTACCACCTCCACTTGCTCACTACTCATCTATTCCTAACAACTCTCCCTCCCCATCAGTTATTATCTCCAATCCCCTACCCACATCTGTGCTATCACTCCCTCCCCCCATTTGAAATATGATCTCACTGTACCACTATTCCTCATGTGGCTTTGATAATGGTGTCCACTTTCACTGCAGTTCTCCACCTTCTTCTTCCTCACTCATCCACTCCCTTCTCCTCAAAACTCCCAACTTCCTCACCAGGCCCTTCAAAATCCCCTAAGCTCCATTTTCTCATACTCACTCTCCTCTTGCTCTCCGCTGGGGATATCAACCCCTACCAGGTCCTATTGCCTCTAGCTGCTCTGGTGCTTCCTCCTCTACTACCTCCCCCCACTCTCTTCTCTCAGCCCTCCCAAAGGGCTTAAAGATCCTACATCTAAACACCCACAGTTTGTTGCAAAAAAATACACCAGATTCAGACCATGGTGAGCACACTAAAACCAGACATTTGAATCATCTCAGAAACTTGGCTAAAGAGCACTATCCCTGACCATTTGGTCTTCATTCCTGGCTACTCACTGCTAAGGCAAGACTGTGCTGGCAGGGGTGGTGGTGTAGCCATTTATGTCCTAACCTCCATCCAGTATTCCATTATCTATTCATTCTCCAATCCTGAGACCCATGATGCCCTATCTATCCATATGACCCTCCCCTTCACTTTCCCAATCTTCGTAGCCGCATATACTGCCACTCAGATGTCCATCCTTTGGTCGTGCTAGACCTCCTAACCTCCATCACTTCCCTTGCTCACTCTGGGGAATTGTTTATCCTTGGTGACTTCAATATGAATAGATAGGTCACTGACAGAGCAAAAGCCGATGGCACATTTATAAGGTAGAAAAAGAAATGGGCAGACTGGATGGGCCTTACGGTCCTTATCTGCCGTCAACTTCTATGTTTCTATGTTTCTATGTTTCTATGTAATATAAATTGGTTGTCACCTAAAACTTCCAAAGCTAAAAAGGAAATCGGAGCCCTAAACCTTTCCCAACTGATAACTGAACCCACCCAACCAAATCACAAGACACAACAACACTCCCTACTCAACTGGGCCCATACCTCCCACCCCCACCATGTCATCACCTCTGGCATCCTCCCCAATGCTCTCAGTGGCCATAACCCAATATTCATAGGTAGGAAAGTCCACAGAACTAAATCACCACACAAAACCACACAACTACGCTCTTTCAAGTCTCTTGATCTTGAACCTCCCCTGAGTAACCTTGCCACTTCTGACTGGTCCTCACTAACCTCCCTCCCCTGGTTGATAAGGCCCTTGCCTACTTCAAAGAAATCTTTCTTGTAAACTGGAATGCCTTTGCCCCACTCAAACAAACCAGAGTCAGAGGTAACTACCTACTTTGGATAACCCCTGAACTTCTGGCCTGCCTCAGGGCTAGAGATTGAGCCTTAAAGCATCATAAAGTTGCCCAGCATCCTAGTGACCTTGTGAATTACCGCATGCTCCAAAACACTTGCACCAGGGCTACATGGTTAGCCAAGTCCAAATACTTCAAATCTGCCTTCATCACCAACATAAACTCCACATCAAAGTTCTGGAAGGTAGTCCACACCCTATTTACCCCCTTATCTCACCCACCCCCGGTACTTAAAGTAAATAGCTCACTAGTGTCCAACCCGCCAGCCATAGCTACAGAATTTAACTTCGACTATACCTCCTGCACCACTGAGCTATCACAATTCCTCCCCTCCTACATATCGTCCTCCCAACCCTCTACCAGTGTGCCACGTCCACCACCCTTCCAACTCCCCTTCTGTTTCACTACACTAACCTCAAATGATGCCCTAAGTGCCCTCCTCACCATCAACCCCTCTAAAGGTGCCTCCCCTTATGGCCTCAACCCAAAACTCTTCTCCTTCTCAACTTCAGCCATTGCCTACCCCCTCTCAATAATCCTAAATCTCTCATTCTCTACTGCCTCAGTCCCCTCTTCATGGAAACATGCAGTGGTCCTCCCTCTACCCAATGCGGGTGCCCCCTCATCACCTGGAAACTATCGCCCCATTTCTCTCCTCCCTACCCTTGCCAAACTTCTCCCAACTGACACCTCCTTTTTCACCCCTTCCCAGTCTGGTTTCAGGAAAAAACACTCAACCACCACCTCTCTCTTATGGCTCACAGACTCCATCCTAACTGTGAGGGACAATGGCCAAATTATCTCTGCCATTTTTGTCGACCTGGCCAAGGCCTTCAACACCGTCTCTCACTCCTGTCTCCATGACTCACTCCTGGCAGCTGGCCTATGTCCCTCTGCCATACGCTAGTTCAAGGCCAAACTTATTGGCAGAACCCAATCGGTTAAGATCTTGGATGCCACTTACCCTCCCCTTCCGATTAGCACTGGCATCCCCCAGGGCTCTGTATTAGGGCCCCTCCTATTCTCCATCTTCTTAAATGACCTTCCCTCTGTTTGCTCCCCCTTCTCTGCTATACATATGTCGGCCAATGATACAGTCCTGTATGCATCTGGCTCCTGTCCTGCTGAGGTTACAACCAGCTTACAGCAAGACTTCAACAAGTTTCAGCTCTGGCTTGCTAACCATCAACTTTTCCTCAATGCCAGGAAGACTGTCTCCATGACCTTTGGCACAAGACAGAGACTGTCTAGGCTTCCTTCCCTACCCACTTTCTACACCCTTGATGGGACTTTACTTGAGGACACATCCTCCTTCAGGTACTTAGGTATTTGGTTGGACCAAAACCTAAACTTCTCTGGACATATTGACTCCATCCAGAAAAAACTGCTCCCCAAGCTTGATGCCCTGTTCAGGAACTGTAGTTGCAACCCTCCTACGGCTAGGCGTGAATTTGTTCAGAAGATGATACTGCCCATTTTCGACTACTATGATGTAGTCTATGGTGCTGCCCCTAAGTCCTCCCTGGCCAAACTGGACACTCTCTTCAATGCCCTCTGCTGCTCTGATCTTGATGACCCCCTCTCACCCACCACTGTGATCTTTATCATGCCCTATCCTTCCCTTCTCTTCTCTTACAAATAGGTGACTTTCCCACTGTACTAAATTCACCTCCAAGCACTGGTTGGCTGAGCTCCCTTCCTACCTCACCTCCTCCTCCTTTATAACATCCCCATCCTCCCATTCCCTTAGATCAACTGACTTCTGTACCCTGGTAGTGCTCCACAGATCCACCCAAATCAGCCAATACAGTTACTCTCACTACTTCTCAAAAATTTGGAATTCCCTTCCCCCTCAAATCTGGCACTCATCCTCTGCCTACTCCATCAGCTCTGCCCTCAATAATTACCTTGCACCTAGCTGTTCCTGCCATGTCCCTTCCTAATTCCCTCCTCTAAGCACTAGAGAAACCCTACCTCTCTACTGTCATCTTAATTTTACCCCGTGCACCCCCACCCCCCAAATTTGTAGTTCTCCTCCCCTTCCCCCAAATTGCTCCCCCTTACTGGCCTCCCTTGATCTCTCACAGACTGTAAGGGACCCCAGATGCCCTCCATGAGTACCTTTCCTACCCCTCAAGGGGCTTGTATCTCTCATCTTCTCCCTTCTCCCACCAACCCTCCTATCTCCCTAGACTTTCAGTACTCTTGCAGAGTTCTTAGCATCCTGAAGGGGTCCTCCTACATCTAGGCTTGTCTCCTCTCCTTCACCCTCCTCCATCTACCTGTCCCCCTAGCCTTCGCAGTCCCCTTGCAGGGTTCTTAGCATCCTGAAGGGGCCTTACTGCCCCTAGGTATGTCTCCTCTCCTTCCCTTCCCCCATTTTACCTTTTCTCCCTAGCTTTCACAGTCCCCTTGCAGGGTTTTCACATCCTGAAGTGGTTCTACTGCACCTAGTCTTGTCTCCTCCCTCCTTCTCCTCTCCTCTCCTCTCCTCTCCTCTCTCCTCTCCTCTCCCTCTCCTGTCTACCTTTCTCTGGCCATCGCAGTCCCCTTGCAGGGTTCTCAGCATCATGAAGGGGTCAAACTGAGCCTAAGCATATCTCCCATATTTTATCTAGCCTCTATCTTGGCTTTCCATGACTACTAGCAGGGTCCAATGCATCCTGATGGACTATTGATTAGGTCCCATCCCCTCCAAAGGTGCAAATTCTTTTCCCTTCAAGGGTTCAAATCTCACCCACTCCCTCTACTATCAATCTCATAATCCCTATCTACTGACCTTCCCCAACCTCCTTGGCAGGGTACCTCCCATCCTGAAGGGTCTCTCTTTGGTTAGGTCCTAGTTCCCCTCCTAGCATTAAGTCACACCTCCTCTTTTTCTCTCCTCCCTCTTTATATCCCTACAGTCTTATCCCCCAGCCCCCTTGCAGGGTTCCTCACATCCTGAAAGGGTCTCTCTGGGAGACTGCCTTGGCTCCTTCTTTCTGGTCCCCCCAAGTCCCCTTGCAGGGTTTCTCGCATCCTGAAGGGGTGTCCAGGGACACGACTCTTCCCTTTCCCCCTCCTCACCCCTCCCTCTCCTTTCCCCTTTTCTTTTACATAAGCACTTGTTTACTTATCAACTCGGCACTTATTATTGTCCATTCTTTCTACCTATTATACGCAGCACTGTTGTAACACTGTTTGTAACACCTGCCTTACAACTGTATGTTAATGTTGATCTTGTAACTTGAATGTTTAGTGTCTCATTCTTATTGTACCCCTTCCCCCCAGATCACACCAGGAGATGAGCAACTTGTCGCTCAGTGTGCCTTCTTGGTGAAACATTTAAATAAATAAATAAGTAAATAAATAAATAATATCCTTATGTCTCCTAGACCTGCAGTCCTCAACTGACTTGGTGATGGTCTCTCATTCTCCATTCAAAATGGCAGAGAATGAGACCACTGGCACTTTTACAAGACATGGAACCACAGACAGAAGTATGCTGCCAGCAAGACCATAAGGAAATCTCAGTCTTGTTGGTGGCCTAGCGACCCATTGTAATCACTCTTTATATCACTCCGGAAAGTGACTGGGAGACAAAAGCTGGTGGAAATGATAGGGAGAGGCAGGCATATGGGAAAACACTGTCAAAATAAATAGATAATCAGTCTGAAAAGTGACTGACAGACAAAATGGCATATGAATAAAAGGGATAGTCAGGTGTAAGAGAAAACACTGTCAGAATAAAGAGACAATGGGTTGAGCAGAAGTACTATTTTACTTCAAAAAAGAAAAACTGTCAAAAATGTGTTATTTTCTCTTACAGTTATACTTCTCATTATATACCCATTTTAAAAGAGCAATTACACACTGTAGGGTGTGGGTTATGCTCTGATAAACACACTTCTAGGGGCAGTAAGGCACTGGGCCTGCAGCCTTGTGCCTCACTACGCCCCTAGACATGCGTTTACCTGAGCATAACCCACTCCTCATCATGTGTTATTGCTTACATAATGCCACAGCCTAAGTGTCTTATTGCACTTATTAAGTGGCATTTAATATTTTGAGTTAAATGAATGAAAATAAGAAGAAAATATTTTAAAAAGATAAAAAATAGGACCCCTCACTGAAATATGCTTCCATTTTAACTTTGAAGGCAAAAAGTAGTCTGTGTTCTGATGGAGGTAGCAAAAGCAATAAAAGATAATGAAAACCATGTGTGGTACGAATTTTTATATAAAAAGTTACATTATTTGCATTTCAAATCAATACCGGTACAGTGTTTTAATGAAAATGTCTTCAAAACTTTTGAGCCTGTTAGGACTTCCGGTGCAGAGCGTGGCAAATATGGCAGCATAGGAGGAGAGCTCCATGGGCTACCAGTATTTAACCTCCATCAGCCATTTGAAATTTTAGTAGTGACCTTTAGTTGTCTTTTTGGGAGGTGACTTGCCTTAAATTAAGGACTGATGTTAATATATTGTTGCTGTCTGTTCCCCAAAGCCAAAATTCAAGGTGCTGCACAATACTCACACTCACTCCAGATATGGCTGCCAATAATATCCCCTACGATGAGCAACTGATGAATGTGATATTGCTGAAAGAAATCCAGGCATTTGGAAAAGAAACCAGTTCACTATACGTCCAGCTGCAGTCTTCAGTAAAGCAAGTGGAGGAGAACTCTACACCCCTAGAGCAACAGGTCTCGGATACTGATGTCAGAATCAATCGTTTGGAGTGTTTATTCACTCAGCTCCTCCAAGACACCCAGCAGCTTCAAGAAAAGACCAATGATTTAGAAAATAGATCCTGAAGGAATAACCTGAGGATGTACGGTCTTCCTGAGGGTGTTGAGGGGAAGGGGAACCCACTCAGTTTCCTTCAGGATTTCTTCTCTACAGTCCTGGACCTCTCAGATTTGACTCCGCTTCCTGTTGAGAGAGTAGGCCAGGCTCTCTTTCCACAAGCCTCAGGTTCTGGGGCCCAACTCAGATCCATTATTGTGCAATTTTATAACTTCGCTGTGAAGCAAGCAATATTGGTCGGGCATGGTGAAAGGGACAAGTAACTTATGAGGGGCACCAAGTTAGGCTCAACAATGATTATTTGCTGATTATACAGAGGCGGAGGAAAGCTTTTGTCCCAATATTTAAATTTTATGAGCTAACAACTTGAAGTTTGCTACCCCCTATCCAGCCAGGTTAAACTTTTTATAAAGATGGAACTAAAATGTTTGATAATCCTGAGGCAGTTTTAGCAGATTTATGCAACTGTCAACTTATTCCATCAGATGAAATGGATGTTCAGATAGTGCAGGACAATTGCACTTTGCAGAAAGAGACATGGACACAGGGTGTCACCTGAAGGGAAAAGGAAAAAAGAAAGAGCAAACATTAGAAGAAATACGCTAACTCCTTTGCTCCTTTAGTCAGGAGCAAGTTGATTGACTGACTTAAAATTTAAAGCTTCTGACTGAGTTGGAGCTGAGCATTTAGCTGTTGTGGCCTTCAAGAAGTGACCCCCTTATTTATGTATGGCTCTTTTGATTAATTCCTCTGCTCACCTTCTACAATTTTACTGTTTATAGCCTTGAGCTTATTGTCTTGGAAAGAAGATGGCAGGGGTTATTGCAAGAGCTTACTGGATCTGCTTCGTGGGAGGTGAGTTTTATTTAGTTCAAGCTTGGGCATACAGATGGAGGAAGGGCTGCTGTTCCTGGGCTTTTCCATTTTGGGTTGTCTCACTCTGGACCTGATGGACTCGAGGTTTCTCTTAGTACTCAGTGCAGTTAGTTTTGTATGGGACATAACCTTACAGTTGTTTATTTCTTTATGGGATATTTGTGATTACTATCCTGCACAGGGTTTTTTTTGGCAATCAGAGTTCTTCTACTAATACTCAGTAATGCAATTAGTCAGGCCTTTACATGTGGAACTGGACTGATACTCTTCGCTTAATAGTTTCTACACACAATCGTTCTTCCAAGATTAGGATTTTCAGTAGGTCTGTGGTTGACTTTATATCAATTGGTGGATTATACTTTCTACTTGAATTGGGCTGTATAGACATTTATTATATCAGGACTGAGCAAAGATTTTTTTGTTTCCATATCTGTAATCGGACTGACTTTTGCTGATTGATAGTAATTTACCACAACCGCTATTTGTTGGATTGGGATTATGAATATCTCCATGGCTGACTATAATTCATAGAGTAGATTATACCTCATTTTATTGTGGACTCGTCTGACAGTTGCATAATTTATTTAGAATAAGGATTTAGGGATAACAGGGGATCCTTCAGGCTGCTTGATATAGCCCTTTGTTTCTGCTTGTAGCTTGTTCAGTATGTGAACATGAATCCTTGAGCAATGCAACCTTTCTCTACATCTGATTTTTGGTGAATGTTTTATTGGCTCCCCTGCAACAATTTAAGGGCAGCCTAGACTTTGTGTATTTACTGAAAGAGACTGGTGAGCCTGATAATAATAGTCTTTACTTGTCTGCACATTGCTTTGGACTGGAGTTAAGTTAAATGGAAATGTTTTATAATGTAAGGGACACTTTATTACTGGGAAAATTTAAATGGGGGTTGACATTTAAATTGGGTGTTTTTTTTATGATTTCTATGGTGTTGGTTTCTATCCTGGGGATTATTAAACTTAATAATACCAGGGTTTATTGATATAGGTTGGGGATCAAAGGGGTATTTTGCTTGGTACTTCTCTGTGGAGTGCTTTTGGGGGGGCGCCTGAAGTGGGCTCTTGGGCAGCTCCTACTTACTAGTCTGGGGTTACACTGGTCAGTATTATGATGAACATGTAGAAAGGGCAAGGGAAATCCCTTCCTTTTTCAATAATTGTTGGAATTTAGTTGGGTTAGTAATTACTTCTGAGGCCTTGAAAGGGTAGGGAAGAATTGGGATTAATGGGGTAGTTAATAGAGCCACTGAATCACTGTTATATGTGATGGGTGCACTAAGATTTTTTTAAAGAGGTAAGGTCATTTGATGATTGGGACATATGGGGATCATAGGACCTTACCTCACTGCCCCAGTAGTATACTATCTCAGTATATACTCTGGTATGTCCCTAAGTTCAGTCTTTAAATTACATCTGGTGTCCCCACAGCTACCTCTTATCTGGTATGGAAGCTGTGTATTATTGCCCCTTTTTGTCTTGTGGGGTGTTTTCCCTCTGGGGGTTGACTGGGTTTCAAGGGTAAATACCCCAATAGGGCCTGATGTCACCAGGGCCCTGTTTAGGAGCCATGCATTTGAATGGGCACCCTCATTTGGATATCTATTATTTTTGATTGCCTTATTGTTATATCAAAATGCTAGTATGGCGATAGATGTTTTTACATTAGGGAAATACTTTTTGTCCTATACATTATGAAGGTTGAAAGATAATAATCTAGGTGTTTGTACATGTTATAGGAAGAAGTGTTTTGCAGTATTTTATTATAATAATAATAAATGTATTTATATAGTGCTATATCAATAAATATCAAAGTGTTGTACAATTTTCTAAAAACACTACTCAAATAAATACAGCAGTTCAACAACAATGCACAAATAAAAAAAGAACAGTTAAAACACTAAATGTGCAATTCAACATATTAAAACTCTGGGAAGGCACGTAAAAACGGGTGTGTTTTTAGAGCAATTTTAATTATACATACTTAAGTGGTAGCACTCAAATTTGTCTTTCTTATTCATGGTTACAGGGTTGTTTAGGGGGTTTGTGGTTTTGTTCTAATATCGTGTTGTTCTATAATTTATTATTGCTTGTAAAATGTTTTATCTTGAGGTTTACATTTCAATGTCATTTGTTTTATATTTTTATGGCACTGAACTACATTTCAATGGTGATACATTTTGATTTACATGAGGTTACTATGATTTGTCTGATTTATCAGTTGATGCCGGATGCTTTAAGTTTTCTAGGAGGGGTATCAGAATTTCTAATAGTTATAGTGTGGTACATCACTAGGGACAGGGGACAACTAGTCTTTGGTTGCAGATATGGGGCTGGGTTATTGAAGACAACTAGAAGTAGCTGTTCTATGTACTTTGTACACTTGGTTCTCAGGAGGTTTGTGATAGTTACCATCCATATACAGTAGCTGTAAGAGATCGGGATGGCTTAACTTTATAATATTTGTTATGGTCTTATTTCCAAACCTTTGTGGTTAATTTGGGTAAATTTTATGGTCTGGGTTTCTGGGAATGATTGCAGCATTTAAATGGGCCTTGGTTAGAAGGTGTTAAATTAAATGGATATGGGGTGCTATAAGGGTGAGGGAAATTTATAATTTTTTTTTGGTTGGGAGCACTCCAGAGGGAAAAGAACTGGTATTTCATTATTGAGTTATGTAGTAAGTGAGATGGTGGTCACTAGAACTCCGACAGTAAAACTTTTATCTTATAATGTCAATGGGATCACCGACCAGATCAAGCACTATTGGCTTCTTTGTTAGTCTCATCAGCAGCATACAGATATTATATTTTTTCAGGACACTCACCTCTCCCCTGTGGAACATGACAAATTCTCTAAGATGGGTTTTGAGAAAGTTTTCTATGTATCATTTTCAGGTGGGAGACGTAGGGGGGTCCTGACGTTACTTTGTACGGGGGTTTCTTTGGAAGCCTCAGATGTAGTGACTGACCCTGACAGTAAATATGTTATTGTTAATGAGATGCTATTTGACAAGGAGGATAGTTTGGTAAATGCTTATTTCCCCTGAGCTCTTCTAAAGGGGTCTTCCTTAAGTTTTTTTCTTTGCTCACCTCTCATTCAAAAGGTACTATAGAGTTCTTTGGAGGTGGGGATTTAAACTTAACTCTTAATCCCTTACTGGACTCCACCAATCTGGATGTTTTTTGCCTTTGGTGGTAGTTAAATATCTAACTCACACCCTGAAACATCTTGAGTTGGTGGATGCCTGGCAATGTCTACATCATAGGCAGAAAAATTATACACACTATTCGGCTAGGCATGGGAGTGCAGACAGACTTGATTACTTTCTTACTACCATGGAACACCTAAATGATGTTCAAAGTGTTCAATTTGGCCCTCTGTTACTATTGGACCATGCTCCAGTTCTAGTTACAATTGGTAATATTCGAGAATTTAAGAATACCTTCTGGCACCTACATTTGACCTATTTAAAAGACCCTGAATTTCGGCAATGCCTTTTAGAACAAGTCAGTACCTTTTTGGAGTTTAATGATGGAGGCAACATTTCAGATAGTATTTTGTGGGACACCTTAAAGGCCTCTTTACGGGAGTCCCTGGTGGCCTATGCCTTGGCTAAATAAAAGGAATGGAAAAGAAGAACTTCGGATCTCTATGAGGAATTATAACTACTCCAAGCTCAATCAGCTAGAATGGATAAATCAGGAGTATATTATTGAAAGTGAAAGAGAGCTTACAAAGTTATTTGGATAAAAAAATGGAACATATGTTATATTATTTGTGGCACAAATTACAATTAGGTGGCTCTGGTGGGGGGGTGGGCTAGGTATTTGGCCAGGTGTCTGAGAGCATGAAGGGAAGCAGCCATGATAGTTAAGCTACATAACCCAGTTACAGGACATATGGCTTACAAAATGGAAGAGATTCTCCAAATATTTCAAACTTATTATCAGATCCTCTATACTCCTAAGCAGCAGGGGCCATCTGCTGATCAGGTATCACAATATTTGACACAAACCAAATTGCCCCATCTTTCAGAGTAACAGGCAAATTCTTTACTTATTCCTATTACTATGGGGGAATTAATGGCTGTGACGAACAGCTCAGCCAGGTAAAAGTCCAGGTGCAGGTGGCTTTCCATCAGATTTTTATAAGATAAAGGATTTACAGCAGGCACTTTGTCCAGTCTTATAATGAGCCATGAGTTATACGTTTTTTTACAGCTGTGTTGGCATCTAGCCTAGAGGGCCTTCTCCTGTCCTTGATTGACAGGGACCAGACGGGGTTCGTCTGTGGTCATCAGGTATTTGATAATGTAAGGCGATCCTTTCTGTTGCTGGATTATGCAGATGTGTAGTTGCTCCCTCTGGTCCTGGCCAGTCTGGATTCAGAGAAGGCCATCAATAGGGTCTCATGGTCTTTTCTTTAGTCCGTCCTTTGATCATTTGGATTTACATCTAATTTTATCTCTATGTTACACAATGTTTATTTACACCCTTCTGCATATGTTAAGCTGAATGGTTCCTTAACTGCTTCCTTTCCCCTAACGCGAGGCACACGCCAAGGCTGTCCTTTATCCCCACTATTGCTTGCTTTATGTTGAACCTTTGTGACCCCTGATTAGGTCTTCTCAGCAAGTGGAGGGGATTCCAATAGGGGGGCAGGACTATAAGGTGGCATTATTTGCAGATGATATCATACTGACCATGGCAAATCTGACATCTTCACTAATGGGGTTTGGCGAATTTTAGAGAAATTTGAAGCTTATGCTGGATTTCACCTAAATAAAGCCAAGACTGAAGTTATTGTTTATTGATATGTTCCACCAGCCATTAAACAAGAAATTTTACAGGTGCTGTGGAATAAGAATTATATTAAATATTTATGGGTAGGCTTAGCTAAATTCTCAGACAATGTAGAACTGCTGCATTATGAACCTCCTATGCTGGAGATACAAAAGGACTTGCAGGCATGGGCAATACTGCCATTATCTTTTTTGAGGTTGGTTGAGGTAATTCGAATGGTGGTTCTACCTAAGTTCCTCTTTTTATTGCAAACCCTTCATATCTCTCCCTCCAAGGTCATTTTACAGGACTGACAAAAAATTATTCTTCAGTTTGTTTGTAGGGGAGGGCATGCTAAAGTGAGAGTGGAGATGTTGTATTTGTCCCCAGCTCAAGAGGGTGTTGACTTGCCAAACTTAGTGTGGTGTACCAAGATGGTTTTCCAGCATATTGTAAATTACTGGACTAATCCAGTGTGTTCATCTTATTGGAAGGATATAGAGCTGATCCTGAATGATTTGCATAATGTGGCTTGAACTCTTTATTTGCCTGTATTCCATACATTCCCATTAATCAGTTCTCTTTATATACCAGCGTGGTTCTCAAGGTCTGGTGTGGGTATTTGGCTTCTCTTTCTTCAGCAGCTCATTTACTTTTTTTTAAATTTCTATTTTAACTGCTCCTACATCTATGGATCTTGACCCATTGGGAGCACCAAGGAGTCAACCCCCTGTCTCACTCATCCTGCCCGATACTTACCTCCCAGTTCCCATGGGCCTGTAGCATCCTCCTGAGTCAGGCCGAGGTGGGGCAGCAGGCACTCTGATACTTCAATTGACATCAGATGGGGGAAGTTAGGCAGGCAAGGGCATATGGGGGCATGCTCCAGGTGCTCCATCTTCCCAGCATCTGCAGGTGTTTTCACAATTTCCTAAGGCGGAGTGACATACCCCTACATCAAGACATTGCTGCCGGCATCGCCACTCTCCATCTCCAATGTCAACTCTGTGCCTGCCATGCCCCTGGCTTCTGCCAGAGGCCAGTCAGACACTGAGTATGAATCCCCCTCCCACCCAGGAGAGGAGGGCTGTCCTGTGGATGCTCAATCCTCTCCCTCCCCTGCCGACCCCTGATGTCCCAGGCTCGCTCCCGAACTCAGGTCACCGGCATGGCACAGTTCATTTTTTCATTACAGCTATGGCCTGGGATGGGACCACTCCCTTTTATTATACAGAAGTCTTCCTTAGAAAGTGGGCATGGATGGAACTGGTATATTACTATCAACTTTTCAATGTTAAAGGTAGGCTTGCTTTTGGTACCTTACAAGTTAGTTATGGCTTGAGGCAGATGGATCATTTTAGTTATTTGTAAATTGGTTCCATTTTACAAACTAAACCTTATATAGAGTCCCTTTCTGCATTGTTGGGCACTCCAGGGATCTGTATTATAATGGCAGGACTAAAGAGAGAGGCACTAAGTCACATAATTGGAAAATGGTATGTGGATCTCTGTGCTGGTCAGTCTGACTGGGCTAGATCAGTGGTTAGTAGATGGGAAAAGGATTTGATAGAACCCATAACATGGGAGGAGTGGTCCCAAATGGCTTTATTAAGCTATAAGTTAACTTCATCACCTTATATAAAGGAATCATCATGGAAATGCAGGACACGCTTCTTTTTAACTCCACGGAGGATGTCTAAATATAAGGGGGTTCAATTTTCAAGCTGCTGGCAGGGGTGGTGTGCTAAGTTGACATTGTATTGGCAATGGATACAGGAGGATCTGCAGCTGATATTTATGAACCAATAAGTCTTACCTTTAAATTGGTTCTGGTTTTGATTCCCCCTGAAACTCCTCAACTTCCAAGACGGTGTACCCACTTATTATTGTTATTAATTTAGTGTGCAAAGAAAGTTTTGACTAAATATTAGTTAGGGACTCAAGTTCCTCCCTTGGATTCTTGGTACAAGGTGGTAAAGCTTGTTTATAGATTGGAAAAACTGCTTTACAAGGTAATGGATAAAGAGCAATTATGTATGGAATTTTGGTGCCCCTGGATTAATTTTCAGTTAATGGTTGATCCCACTTTTGTCCCATTATGATTTCAGTTTTATGTTTCTTAGTATCTGGAGTGCTTCCTGACCGATTTTCCCCTCACTTGCTTTTATGTTATAGCTTACTATACTTTGTGAGTCGGGTGATAAGCTTCATGTAATCTTTTCTTTCTTTTTCAGCTGTTGCTTTGAGAAAATAGGTATTGAAGATTTTTTTTTGTTATATTGTTTCCGATATGACTGTAGTGGTTGCTTGGGGGGAGTGGGGTGGGGTGGAGTGGGGAGCTAGGACTAGAAACCCTAACACCACATTTCCCTACTTTTGTGGTGGTACCTTGAACAACTGGTGCATTAACACAGTTGTTTGCAAAGAAAATATACTGTTTATTGTAGGGGCATGATAGCATTCCTAGATAGGGTTGAGTAGGGTGTTTAATGTTAAACTCCTAACTTTGCAACTTAATAACTTTTCCCCTGTCCAATAGAATTGCAAGATAGCATGCACAATCTGTGGGGCAAGCTGTCTTGATCTGGCAAGTTTCGTGATGGTTGGATGTCTGGATTCTGAGATCTGGATACTGCAAAAAGTGATAAAATCGGCCCTTATCTACAGCCCAGATGGCTTGGAATTTTGTTCTGAAAATTTCAGGGTAGAGGTGTCTCACACTAGAACAATGCCTTTGTTTGGTTTGGTGAAAAAAATATTAATTGGTTCCTGAGTTATAAAGATTTAAGTTGTTGGTTCTGATCATGCTCAGTAAGGTCAATATCGCTGATGTGAAAGAATTCCCGGCTCATGAAAGACAATCTTCTTCTGTGAGCTGAGATTCTTCTTTGATGAGCACAAATGTTCTTTTGAATAAGTCATCTTGTGTTTGATTTGTTAAAAAAAATTGAAAAGGCATAAGAATTATGCTCTTGAGAGAAACAAATGCCAGAATCTATCTTAACGAGGCTCATTAAGCACAATTCTAAAGTTTGCCTTTTGAAAGGATCTACGATGGCAGCCCAACAAAAATTTTGTTGACCAACATTACAGTGAAATCTTTATATCGACCACATTTGCAGTCTGCATAAAGGTGGTCCCTGCCTCCCATGTTTTCTTTGGGGGGATTTGCCCCTAAACCCCCCAACTGGGGACTGTGCCACCTGCACCCCCAAATTAAACTAATCAATTCCAAGTCAGAGCTGATATGGGGAAGGGGTGCAAGACCCCCAGAAAACAATGCCGGGGTCCAGCACCAACACTACAGCAACCTGGCTCTGTTGTTACTGTAGTGTCAGTTGCTGTTGACTTGCAGCTGTATAATGTTTGAAAACAAGCATTTGTCAATGCCGAATGTTGCTTGCTTGTATGTGCTGGTTAGGTATTTGGAAGTGACAGTTTCATACCTTCTTCCCAAGACATTCACTGTGTCTTTCCATTCAGTATTCACAGAAGAGTGGGAGGGGCAAGGGCCACAGGAGTACAGCAGTTGCCAAGGGGGTGAAGAGGTGGACAATAGTCCATTCAAAGGCAAAAGAGTCCTGCAGGAGCTCACTAAATTGAAGGTAGACAAAGCGATGGAACCAGATGGCATAGCCAAGGATATTAACAGAACTGCGAAGGGAGATAGCAGTACCTCTGGCAGCCATGTTCACTGAGTCATTCAACATGAGTGAATTGGAGGAGGGCACATGTGGTCCCTCTACACAAGTCCGCAGCGGGGAGGAGGTAGGAACAATAGGCCATCAGCCTCACCTCAGTAGTGGGGAAGATCATGGAGACATTGCTTAAAGAAAGGATAGTGGGGCATCTAGATGCCATCGGAACCCAGGACCATAGACAACATGGATTCACAGTGGGGACATCATGTCAGATAAATCTGGTTGATTTATTTGACTGGGTGACAAAGGAAGTGAATCAGGGTGGGGCAGTGGACGCTTACCTTGATTTCAGCAAAGCCTTTGACACCATCCCATATAGGAGGCTGATAAACTAGCTGGGCAGGCTGGACATGGGGGAAAGGGTGGTAAACGGGGTTAGAAACTGGCTAACAGACAGAAGGCAGAGAGTGGTGGTAAATGGCATGCAGTCTAGGGAGAGGGGGCGACCAGTGGGGTGCTGCAGGGATCAGTCCTGGGGCCAGTTCTGTTCAATGTCTTCATTAGTAATATTGCAGAACATCTGAAGTGAATTTTTTCACCAAATTTTCAACATAGCCATTTTAAGACCTCTGCTCATGGACAGTGTCAGTGTGATTTTCTAAATTTGTCCGGTACATTGATTTTGCACACCGACTGCACCATTGTTCGCTACATGGCCGGAAACACATTTTGGGTGAGATGTGAAAAGTGACAGCTGTACTACTCATAAGAAGGTGTGGTAAAATGGCAAGTGTTGAAAATCTGGGTGAAATATTGAAATTCGCGAACTTACAGTGATGTCTTGTTAGGAACTGTACAACGATTGTCTGAAACAGACATTTTTTGAATTTTTTCACCAAATTTTCAACAATAGCCATTTTAAGACCTCTGCTCATGAACAGTGTCACTGTGATTTTCTTAATTTGTTCCATACATTGATTTCGCACATTGACTGCGCCATTCTGCGCTACAGGGGCGGAAACACATTTTGGGTGAGATTTAAAAAATGACAGCTATACTACTCATAAGAAGATGTGGTAAAATGGCAATTTTGAAAATCTGGAGTGAAAATATTGAAATTTCGCTAACTTACGAGCCTGCGTAGGAACTGCGCAACGCACGCTCGTAAAACAGTCATTTTTTGGAATTTTGGCACCAAATTTTCAACATGGGGTTTTTGGGACCCCTTCTCATGAATGATGTCACTGTCATGGCGTTATTCAGGCCAAAGGGTGATTTCGCAGTCACTGCACATTCACTGTGCGAAATCACCCTTCGGGCCTGAATAACGCCATGACAGTGAAACATTCATGAGAAGGGGTCCCAAAAACCCCATGTTGAAAATTTGGTGCAAAAATTCCCAAAAATGCCTGAGATATGCAACAAAGTTGAAACCCCCCTATCTAGCCCATTATACAGCTTACCAGCATTTCCTCAGTTCGCGGTCGGCTTTGAAGAGTGCAGACGTGTTCCCGGTCCACTGAAGATCGTCGCGCTGGAGTCCGGAGGTAAGTATGGGGTGAGGGGTGTGTGGGGAGGCTGGGTGTGCAGTGGGTGGATGCGGGTTGTGGGGGGTCGGGAGCTGGCGCCGTGAACAGTTTTGGTTTACAGGTTTTTAAAAAGACACCGTGGGATGTTTGCCAAGCTGGGGTGGGCTCCCAGCATGGCACATGGATGTTGGGGGGTGCTCAGCCAATGGGATTAGGCACCCCATCGGCAAAAGGAGCGCTTGCCACGCTGGGTGGGCTCAGCTGAGCATCTACTACTGAGGCGCAGCTCAGCCAACGGGATTGGGCACCCCATCGGCTATACAGTGCGTGCGGGGTGCGCACGCCTGCGGGTGGGGGGGATCTGCGCATGAGCAGCCTCTTATCGGTGCTCACTGAAGTGTAGCTCCCCCTTTCAACTGTATGCCACTGCAGTTTGGAGCATGTCATAGACAGCTCCAAAATGAATTGGCTTACAGGGGCTGCGCCTGCCAGCACACTGACTGAATTGGAGGAGGAGGCGACACACCTCCGAAATCTCCTATGATGGCACTATGTTTCTTGCACATGTGTGCAAGCAACATAAAAATGACCCTGAAATATGTTTTTGTGCTTTCCAGAAATCCTAAGTTGAAGGCTTAGTAAGGGCTCTTGTGAAAGATGAATTAAACTTTTGCTAGATCATGTGAAAGAGCTATAGTTCGTTCCTAAGATCATGTGAAAGAAAGGACACTTACATAAGAACTTACTATCCCAGTAGATCTTTGAGAGAATCTCCTCCATTAGGCCATACCTTTGGAACTTTAAGCCATTAGTGTCAGGACCACTTGGAAACATTTTGGTAGCCAGGGGCTGCCCACAATGACATGCGCCATCGACATGTATATAACGTGGGTGGCCCCATTACGCCTTTATGGGAGTGCACCTCTGTGGAGATATTCAAGAAAGAATTAAAAACTTTTTTATGGAAAATGGCCTTTTTGGAGGATTAAGCTAGTTAGAATTTGATTGGATTTTATTGTAATTTATTAAGTTTTTATGATGTATCTATGATGTGTTTTTATAAGTTTATGTTTGTATGGATATTTGTATTTATGTTATTAACCTGTTCAGTGCTTCGATAATTCAAAAGGTGCTATATAAATAAAATTATTATTATTATTATTATTTGTTCCCCACTGGTGATTAGACTCAGAGGGCCTCTAACTATGAGGAACCAGGAGATGAAACTAGTACCAGCTATACAAGAGAGGCAAGGGACTGGAAAAAAATATGATGCATAGTGTAAGGATTTAGGCACAACATTTGATATAATTCTCAGAATACTGAACAGGGGAAGTAGGGGGGTTATGGCATGGCCTAATGGAGGAGATACTCTTGAATATCTACTGTTAGGGCAGGTTCTTAGATAACTCTTCGATCTTCTGCGAGGATTTCTCCTCCATTAGGCCACACCTTTGGAATGACTCCCAAGCAGTACAGAGTAGCAGGGAGGATGGCACAGTCCAATATGTTATCAGAACAGGAGACCAAAACCAGCACATCTATGAGACACGATGTCTAGACTGTAATGTTTAGTGAAAGTGTGAACAGTGCTCTGTGTGGCTACAGCACATATGTTGGGAGCAAGCACATTTTTGAAATAAGCAACAGAAGTGGCCATACACCTTGTGGAGTGACCACAAACAACACAAGGAAATTCCTTACCATACTTTCTGTAACAGAACATAAAACAATGTGCCAGCCATCTGGACAGGCATTGTTTAGACACAGGCACACCCTCTTTCTTGGGGGCAAATGAAACAAGCTGAGAGGATTTTCTGCAGTATTTAGTGCAATCAATGTAGTAGCTTAGTGTTCTCTGTACATCTAATGTTGGAAGCAGTGCCTCACACTGGTTGGTATGCTAGAAATAACAAACAGGAAGGTGTATCATCTAGCTCAGTGTAAAGTCTGATGCCATCTTCACTAGAAAATGAGGATTCATATGCAAAGATACTCTGATTTTGTGAAAAATCAAACAAGGAGGCTCACACATTAGAGCCTAAAGCTTGGAAATCCTCAGTGCAGAGATCATAGCAACTAAAAATAATGTTTTCAATGGCAAGAAATGTAAGCCACAAGTTAAGGCAGGCTTAACAGGAGCTAGCAACAATTTCTCAAGAATGAAATTCAAGTCCCAGGTCAGGAATGGATTGCTGATAAGAGTTTTTATATGAAGATT
This sequence comes from Neoceratodus forsteri, assembly GCA_016271365.2. Lineage (NCBI taxonomy): Eukaryota > Metazoa > Chordata > Ceratodontiformes > Ceratodontidae > Neoceratodus > Neoceratodus forsteri. Next base: position 306,884,938 of record CM028134.1, on the reverse strand, counting down.
TCCTCTCAGAAATATACAGGACACCTCTAATTGGGCAACTGTACAACCATCAATAGGGCATGGAAAGCTGATACAGTGGCCATATGCATGTTAATAGATGAATGCTGCAAGGGAAAGCAAGTATTCCAGCACAGAAATACAAGAACAAATAGGGCTGCTGCTTGAGATGCTTTGTGTCAACTGTTACAACTAAATGCAGGAAAACAACAACACTGCACACACAGAAAGATGCTCAGCAAAGATAAATGACTCCTGAAAAAGTTCAATGTGCCATGCACAGATGAGACTCATGCACTAATGTTTCATGCTGTAGCACTATTCAAAGTGCTAGTGGGCACCATCTAGATGCTTACATTGACAGCATTCAATTAAAGGTGCAGCACCACTCTTAATACATGGTACAGTGACGAGCTGAAGTGAATTAGTTTTAAAATACAAATAATTTATGTTTATTTATTTAAACATTGTTAACTGGGAGAGGCACACTGAACTGTGGCTTGTTTCCAGGTGTGACCCAGGGAAGGGGGGAATGAGGTACAGAAAAAGTAAAACGTGCGTGGGTACTTAGACAATCATAACAGGTGCAGTAGCCATGTAGCATCTAGGTAGGTAAACAGCAGTATAACTCAACAATATACATGAGGATGAGTGTGTAAGAAGCCACAGTGTTACAAGTGCCTGAGATGAAGACGGTGGCAGTGCAAAATAGGGTAAAGGAATATACATAATGGCCCCGAAAGATAACGGTGAGTCCAAGCAGGAGGAGGGTCTCGAGAGATGGGAAAAATAATGGAGGGGTTAACATAGATGAGGGGAGCAAGAAAGTGCGTTTGCATGAATATTAAGACTGGGTGTGAAGAGGAGAGGTGGAAAGGAGAGGGGACCAGGTTCAATAGAGAGGAAAGGTGGTATGAGAAGGCAGATTACCCTGAGGAAGAGTGAGGGTGGAGAATGGAGAAAATGCGGGAGTCCCTGGAGTGGAGAGAATATGCAAAAGAGGGGACTGGAGAGAGGAATAAGAAGATATAGGAAGGAAGGGACCTGAACCAGTATTTAGCAATGAAGGAGGCACAGAGAGTCTGGTGACATGAGGTTAAAGTGACTTACCAGTCTCAGCATCTGAACCTGATATATAGGTGCCTTACCTCCACGTCATACTGGTATTGTGAAGATGTCACAAAATAATCAATTAGAAAAAAAAATATATCCCTAATAACGTTTAGTAAACCAGGTCCCAAGTTCTTCCTGGTTGTAAGTGATACCCACACTCTGCCCCCACACTCACTAATGCGATGATGAGATGCTAGGGATAGCATGGGGCGTGCTCCATTATAGTCAATGGGCAGCTGCTTTCCAATCAGTTTTAAATATTATAATGGCCACGTGGTAAAGAAATATGGGCACCGGTAGACTAACAGGGCCCTTTTCAACTAGATTATCAGATGGAATTACCCTCCCCTGGTAGCAGGGAATAGGCATCCCATGAATAAAGTGATTCAATTTCAGTGAGTCAATTTGGGTGATGTGAAAATAAAAACTGTAAAATGGGCTATGTGCTTGTAATAGCACATTGTAACTTCAGCACTTTCATTTTCGTAGTGAGTAGTTATTTCACAGAGTACATTGGGCTTTGTTCATCGGGCCAGTTCCGTATTGGCTGTCTGATGTGTTGATTACAGTCACCACCTCTGTGGCTGGCAGATCTGAGTTTGGGACTGGCTGTGGGGGATATATTTTTTTTGCTGTTGTTATTACATTTTTGTTTCATTGATGAAGTGCTGTTCCCCTACACTCCTGATTTTGTTCCCCCCACCTGCAGGTTGCCCCCCCAGTGTTCTCCCCTGCTGACTTGTGTTCCCCTGTGGAGTAACCCCCTCCAAGTTTTCCCTGTCCCCCATTGTCATCCCCCCCAGTGGTGATTATAATAGTTATGGATGGTGTGGGGGTCAAAGCCCCCAGCAAAGGTGGGTGCAGGGGGCTCATAAAAAGTAACTACACATTGCCCCCTGCAGAGAAATTTAGCAGCCATTACTGTTTCTCGAGCTCGCTGTAGTGCTCATTGCCGTTTTCCATTTCAGCAATGTGCACTCAATGTTTCTTTCAGCACTGTTTTGTAGGTGGTATTATCACATTGAACCCAGTGAACACACTACCAAACAAAAAAAAAATCCTGAAAAAAAGGTTTCATAATATTCAACAGGGATTTTCAAAAATCCTTAAAAATCCCTGGTCTAATTCGGTGCTACTACTGTATGGCCGGATGATGAGGCTGCCTGAGACAAAGACTGTTCCTTTTCCTTATCCTTAGACAACAATTTCTTGGCCGATGAAGAGGGAGAAGCAGATTTTGATACTTTGTCCTTCTCTATGGCTTTTAACTCCTTTAACACAAGAACATTTTTGAGAGTTTCCTTATGGCATCGCCTTGTAGTCTTGTTGAAACTCTGGGAAATGTCACAAGCACTCACATTGTAAGACAGGCCCAAGCAGCACATACAAACTCTATATGTGTCTTCCTTGTAAATGTTATAACCACACATACAATATTGGAATAAAGTTTTTTTTTATTTTGGTGGCATACAGAGATGTACTATAATAAAGTGAGAAAACCAAAATGTAACAAATGGCAATAGCTTGTTTGATGATGTTTCCATCAGTAGGTCCATTGAGGATGAAAAATGGTGGGAGAAAGAACTGAGGAGTGATGGGGCTGCCCATGTTACATATGAGTCAACACTGCATGTCATTGAGGGTGACCTCTGGCTAACAAAAAGTTTCCAAGTGGTCCTGATGCTGACAGTTAACAGGCCCAAAGGTGTGGCCTAAAGGAGAAGATATCCTCATTAAAGAGCCATTTTTTCTTTTTTGATAGCTCATGAAAGAAAATCAGTTCTTTCGTAAGGCATTATAATAAAATAGGGTTCTTTCGTAAGATGTCACAAAATAAGTGTTGTTCTTTCTTGAGATGTCACAAAAGAACAACAATTTTTTCATAAGGTCTCACAGAGGAACCCTATTTTTATGACCTCATGAAACAACTAGGGTTATTTCGTATGATCTCACAAAAGAGCAGTAGTTCGTTCATATGATCTCGTGAGAAAACAATGGTTATTTCAATGATCTCATGAAAAAAGTCTAGTTCTTGAGTGAGAGCTCACAAAACAACTTTTTTTTTATGATTTCACAAAATAACCATTTTTATGTTTGCTTGCGCGCATGCGCAAGAAACATTATGTGGCAGCTTAGGAGAGAAGCGTGATGTGGAGGTGTGACACTCTGGCAGCCAACGGGAGCACTGCATTTGGGGGCTTGGCACTGGTGGACCAGTGCAGGCCCAGTGTCTTGATGACACTGGTTCTGCAAAAGTGCCACCAAGTTGAAACTTTTTCGGCTCTGCAATCAGGGGCCGCCTCGTCATTGCAGCATCAGACATTCCACTGCAATGAGGGAGTGACCCATCATTGCAGGGCGGTACCTTGCCGTGGTTCCCTGATAGTTCGATTTCCAATGGGGGAGCCCATTTCCCATCGGCATACAGTGACCCCTCCCTCATTTGTTGTGTGCTGAGGGGGTGCCCAATCCCCCTCAGCATCATGAGCCCCTCCAACAGTCTTTATTTGCTGACAGGGGGCCCAATCCCCATCAGCTTCAGTCCCCACCCTTCCCAGTAAATTTGCTGATGGGGGAGCCCACTCCCCATTGGCATAATGCCCAACCCAAAAAATTTGTTATGTGCTGAGGGGGGGTGCCCAATCCCCCTCGGCTCTTGCACCTCCAACTCAGTATATGTTAATGGGGTTGCCCAATCCCCCATCGACTACAGCCCCCCAAAAAAACACTCAGGTGGCATGCTGGGAGCCCACCCCAGCACGCCAAAAGTCCCTGAAAATAAAAAAAATCCTGCAATGTTTTTTTTTCCTTTAACCTGTAAAACAGAAAACAGTCCATCTTAGAGTCCACTGGCCCCTACCCCAACCCACGCCCACACTCTGTGCACCCTGCCTCCCCACACCCCCTCACCCCATTCTTACCTCTGGAGCCCAGTGTGATGATCTTTGGTGGACTGGGAACACGTTTGCACTCTTCAAAGCCGACCGCAAACTGAAGAAATGCCAGTAAGCTGTATAATGACATAAATAGGGGGTTTTCAACTTTGGTGCATATCTCGGGCACTTTTGGGAATTTTGGCACCCAATTTTCAACATGGGGCTCTTTTGACCCCTCCTCGTGAATTCAGTCACTGTCATTGCATTATTCGCAGGGCCCCGATTTTTCTGCGGCACATCAGAGCAAAGTTCTGTGGCAGGGTTCTCATTTGCTGCAGAACTTCTGTGGCACTCAACATCAATTTCTGCAGCAATTCTGCAGCACATTTTTACCCTTAATTTGTTTCCTTTTTTTTTTGCCATATCTGACACAATGCACGCTCATAATGCAGTCATTTTATGGGTGTTTGTCACCAAATTTTCAACATAGCCAGTTTAAGACCTCTGCTCATGAACAGTATCACTGTGATTTTCTTAATCTGTCCCGAACATTGATTTTGCACACTGACCGTTCCATTGTGTGCTACATGTGTGAAAACACATTTCAGGTGAGATGTGAAAAATGACAGTTGTACTGTTCATAAGGAGGTGTGGTAAAATGGCAATACTGAAAATCTGGAGTGAAAATATTAAAATGCTCAAAGTTACAGCGTGTGTAGGAACTGCTAATGCACATTCATAAAACAGTCATTTTGGGGAATATTTTCACACATTTCAACATAGGGTTTTTGGGAGCCTGCCTCATGAACTGTGACACTGTCATTTCATTAATCATTCTGGAAAGGTGGTTCCATGCAGTGACTGTGGAACCACCTTTTGGGATCGATTAAGGAAATAACAGTGTCACAGTTCATGAAGTGGGGCCCCAAAAACCCCATGTTGAAAATTTGGTGAAAAAATTCCCAGAAATGGCTGAGATATGCACTAAAGTTGAAAAAAATCAATTTATGCCATTATACAGCTTACTGACATTTCTTCAGTTCGTGGTCAGCTTTGAAGAGTGCAGACATGTTCCTGGTCCACCGAAGATCATCGCGCTGGGCTCTGGAGGTAAGCAAGGATTGAGGAGGGGGTGAGGTTGGGGTGTGGGGAGGTGGGTACGCAGAGGGTGGATGTGGTTTGCAGGAGGGGGCAAAAGAATCAACGAGGGAAGATTTTTTTTGTTTCATGTTTTTTTTTTTAGACACAATGAGGTACTTTTGCTACGCTGGGGTGGGCTCCCAGCGTGGCACCAGGCAGCTTGGGGATGACAGTGAAGCTGACGGGGGATTGGGCATCCCCATCAGCAAAGGAAACTTTTGCCATGCTGGGTTGGGCTCCCAGCATGGCATACGGACATTTGAGGGGGGGCAGTGAAGCCAACGGGGATTGGGCACCCCCATCGGCAAAGGACATTGTTCTGTGGGTGGCCACAAATTCCACAGGTGATGGCAAATTCCGCAGATATTTCCGCGGTTTGCCACACCCATGGAATCACGGAAAACTTGGGGCCCTGATTATTCGGTCCGGATAGGTGATTTTGTGGTCACTGCATGGAATCACCTTTCAGGACTGATTAATGAAATGACAGTGACACTTTTCATGAGGTAGGCTCTCTAAAGGCCTATGTTGCAAATTTGGTGAAAAAAATCCCCAAAATGACTGTTTTATGAGAGTGTGTTCCACAGTTTCACGCACGCTCGTAACTTCGCAAATTTGTAATATTGTCAGTCCAGATTTCCAACATTGGCATTTTTCCACACCTCCTTATGAAAAGTATAGCTGTCATTTTACATATCCTGGTCAAAATATGTTTTGGCACTTCCAGCGCAGAATAGCGTGCTCACTGTGGGAAATCAGTGTTCTGGACAGATTAAGAAAATGACAGTGACACTGTTCATGAGCAGAGGTTCTAAAATGCCTATGATGAAAATTTGGTGACAAAAGTCCATAAAATGACTGTGTTACAAGTATGAGGTGCACTGTTTCCACTCACCCTTGTAACTTTATAAATTTGTAATATTTTCATGCCAGATTTTCAACACTGGCATTTTTTCACACCTCCTTATAAACAGTACAGCTGCCATTTTTCACATCCTGCCCGAAATGTGTTTTTGCACTTCTGGCGCAGAATAGCGCGGTCACTGTGGGGAATCAGTGTTTGGGACAGATTAAGTTTGAGCAAGTGAGAGAGGTGGAGTGAACGAGCTCAACTGAGCTTTGTCAGGACTGCTGCAGATTTCTTTGTGGGCAGAAAAAGGCACCAACGAAGGCAGGAGCCCAGTACAAAAGGGCAGCCTGCAGCGCCGGGAGAAAAAGAATGAGCTAGTGAGGGAGGGGGAGTGAGTGAGCTCAACGTAGCTCTGTCGGGACTGCTGCAGATTTCTTCATGGGCAGAAAAAGGCATCAATGCAGGCTGGGGCCCAGTACAAAAGGGCAGCCTACAGCGCCGGGAGAATCAGAACAAGTGAGTGGGGGGGGGTGAGCAAGCTCAACAGAGCTGTGTCGGGACTGCTGCAGATTTCTTTGTGGGCAGAAAAAGGTGCCAATGCAGGCAGGAGTCTAGTACAAAAGGGCAGCATACAGCACAGGGAGAAACAGAATGAGCAAGTGAGAGAGGGGAGTAAGCAAGCTCAACTGAGCTCTGTTGGGACTGCTGCAGATTTCTTTGTGGGCAGAAAAAGGCGCCAACGCAGGCAGGAGCCCAGTACAATAGGGCAGCCTGCAGCACCAGGAGAACCAGAATGAGCAAGTGAGAGATGGGGGAGTGTGCGAGCTCAATGGAGCTCTGCTGGGGCATTAGAGTTGCCTACCCTTCTGCCTAGAATCCTGTGTGATCCTATATTACAGCAGGGTCTCTGGGGTGGAGACAAAGCAATGACTGGATACTTTGAGGAGTGGTGTAATAATACAGATTTGGTTGTTCTGTTTATTTCTCTGACTGAGCTAAGTACTGAGCTATACTGTTATGATTGCTGTAATAATACATATTTATTTGTTCTGTTTGTTTCTCTAACTGAGCTGAGTAATACTTGGAGTGCAATAGGATTTCAAACTGGTCTAAGTGAAACTATATGAAAGCTGAGAACAAAAATTATGGTAGCTGAGGGGTGAAAAACGGACAAGGAGGCTTTAGGATTGCTACAGTAATACAGTATCTAACGGATGAGATTTGAAACTGAATTACCCCAGTTGACAAGGGGCCAGTAGGGGGACTAGTGTGGGGGTGGATAGGAATTTGAGTAAATAGGGGCCTAACAGTTGTAGTAGGGTACAGAACCTGGGAGTAACATAAGATGGGGGCCAAAATGGGGCAGGTGCCACATGTCAATAAGGCGGGCATCTTTGGAAGGGTGGTGGGGTGTACAAGGTGTGGGTCTGCTATGATCCTGGATTGGGTTTGGAGGATGGGGTGTGTATGGTCTGTAGATGACTGGCTTGTTTGAGGGAGGAACTGTAGAGGTTAGCGAGGAGTCTAAGTGGCAGGGCAGATGAATATGGTAGGCATCCTGGCTGGGGGGGGGGGGAATAGGGAATGGCAAGGGGTGATGGAGGAAGAACAACTAGGGACTGAAACTGACCCTAGTATCAGAGGCACTAGCAGAAAAGAGAGGACAAGGGAGGTGGTGTCCGAGGTGAGGGGAGCCTCCTGTTGGGGGAAGAAGAGACCACGAGGAGTACCAGGGGAGAGAGCAGATGGCTGTGGGTAGGGAGGGAACTGGAGTGGGACCAGGGGTGGTACAGAGGGGAACAAGTAGGAGAGGGAACTGATAGGGGGAAGTGATGCAGGCGGGGTATCGACTAGGAACAGATTCAAGCCTCTGCTTTGAGAGAGAGAGGGGAAGCAGGAACATACAGAAGAGGGGACGACAAGCGGGGCATGAGAGGGATGGCAACAGCAAGGGGAAGAGATAGAGAGGATGAAAGGGTAGAAGATGGGCTAGTAAGGAAGGAGGGGGTGGTGACTGGAGGAGAGAAGGCTATGGGAAGGGGAAGGATGGGAGGGGCATCACTATTGAGGTAGAAGAAAATAGGGGATCTAAATCGACAGCAGCGTGGATAGGAGAGGGGTTGGAAATCAGCAGGGGAGCAGGGAATGTTGACATGGGAAGCCCAGTAGGAAGTAGTCAGGCTGGGAAGGGTTCAAGGGGGATGGGAGGAATAAGGCAGAGAAAAGGGGTGAGGCAGAAGTAGAGAGTACAGATACAGAAGTCACAGAGGGTGCGGCTGGCAGTGGTAAGGGGCAGGAAAGATGGAATACTGGGGTGGTGGAAGGAGCATTAGAAGGGAAAGGGGCTAAGGGATGAGGAGTACTCATCCTAGGGGATTGTATACTGAAAGGGGTGAGATGGGGCGAAAGGGGGGAAGGTGCAGCCATATTTGGGTTGAAGCTATCCCCAGGTTGACTGCAGGAGGGGCAGGGCAGGCACTGCTCAAGTGTGTAGTGAGAGGGGAGGAAGAAATATCATTTACTGTTGCGTGTGAGTGCAAATGACTTGGCGGGGGAGACTGTGGACGTAGTGAGGGGGAGGTTCAAGTAGCTGGGCAAGCAGTGTGAGAGGATGGGGGAGTTGGTGGCATTCTCAGAGTTATTCCACGTACCATGTGCAGGCATGGGGAGGAAGGGTAAGACAGAGGACTTCGATAAGGGGCAGAGGGATTGGTGCCACACCAAAAATTATGTATGAAATAGCGACTTGTATGCAGAGGACAGGGTACACTTGAGCAGGAAGGGGAGGGGAGTATTAAAGGCAGGATTAGAGGGGTACATCTCTACTAAGGTGGATTTAAACTAGTGAGGGGGATGACCAAAAGACTGAGGTTAGTAGAAAGGTCTGGACAGGGCAACCTAATGAACTCACCCCCCTAGATATAGGTAAAGGTGGAGGTGTAGTTACCCTGAGAGGGGGCGGGCAGAGTGGTCTGAGTGTAATACAGAAGGCACAATCACCTGGTAAGAATTAGGAGGAGAAAGGGTGCGTACTTCTGGGAGAAGGGACACAGGCCAAGGAGGAGGAGAAGAGTGAGGAGAAGGAGGGGTATGGGTGGAAGGTGGCCTCTTTCAACTCAAGAAGCCTGGGGAACAAAACTGCAGAGCTTCAGGCACTCCTTTCAGAGGGGGAAGGTGGAAATTGCTGCAGTGATACAGACTTGAGCTACAGAGTACCATGATTGGGGCTTGGCAATCCTGGAATACAGGATATACAGGAGGAACCTGGGGGTTGGAAGGTGGGGAGTTGCACCGCATGTGAGGGAAGGGATTAACTGCATAGGGGATGAGGGAGAAGAGGAGAGGACATAGGCACTTTGGGTGCAGCTCCTGCACTCCAAGGGCAGAAAGCTGAGGCTTGGAGTGGTTTACAGACCACCAGCCCAGTTCAGAGAACTGGATGGGGAGTTGGCAGAGCAGATAAGGAGGGTGTGTAGAAGGGGAAGTGTGGTGATAGTGGGGGATTTTAACCTGCCACGGGTTGACTGGAGCACCCCATCACTAGCAGTACCAGGGAGCAAGTGCTCCTGGATGCATTCCAGGACAACCTTCTCACACAATTGGTAAGGGGGCCTACAAGGTTTGGTAGCACTCTGGACCTAGTACTGACAAATGGGGAGGTGCTGAGGGAGGTAAGAGTGGAGGACCCACTAGCAGGTAGTGACCACCAAACAGTGTGGCTTGTTGTCATGCTGGGCAGGGAGACAGGAGGCATGGGCACTGAGATGGTGGACTTTATTAGGGTGGACTTTGTGGGGATGGGAGCAATACTGCAAGGGAGACTCCAGGATATAAGGCTGGGGATGGATGCAGAACAAAAGTGGGGAGTCGTAAAGACTGGGCTAACAGAGGCCACAGTAGCCTGCACCAGGGACAGGATTAAGAAGAGGAGAGGCAAGAAACCATGCTGGCTGAACAAGGAAGTGCTGCAAGGGGTGAGGGCAAAGACAGCTGCATACCAGTAGTACAGGAGAACAGGAAAGGCAGAGGATAAGGAGGCTTTTGGGAGTTGGTCAAGGGAGATGCCAGGAGGGTGAAAAAAACTAAGGCCTTCAGGCAATTAAGTTCCACATAGGACATAAAAAGAGGGAAAAATGACTTTTTTAGGTATGTCATTGAAAAGAGGAAGTGCAAGGAACATACTGTGAGAATAAAGCGGGGAGGGGATTGCCTGTAAAAGGGGGGAAGAGCAAGTGGAAATTCTAAATGAGTTCTTCTGCTCCATTTTCACTAAAGAGAAGGATGGCCCACTACCAGAATGGGCTGGGGTGGTGGGGAAAGGGGGGGGAGGTGATGGACAAAGTGATCACAAGACGTAGGGTGCTAGAGGGGCTGAGGGCAGTAAGGGTGGACAAGGCACTGAGTTCCAATGCCATCCACCTCAGGGTGCTGAGGGAGATGGCAGAGCTGTTGACTGAGCCACTGGCAGATCTGTTCAACACCTCCCTGGAAATGGTGTGTGTGCCCCAGGACTGGAGGGTGGCCCATGTGGTTCCCATACACAAGAGTGGGCCTAGGGAGGAGCCAGAAAATTATCAGCCGATAAGTCTCACGTCCATAGTGGGTAAGCTTATGGAGCCAATACTGTAGGAGAGGCTGGTGGCATTCCTAGACAGTAATGACCTCCAAGATGGGCGGCAACATGGCATCATCTCAGGGAGGTCTTGTTAAACCAACCTAACAGAGTATTGTGACTAGGTGACAAGGGAGTTGGACAGTGGCAGTATGGTACATGTCCTGTACTTGGACTTCAGTAAGGCCTTTGATACAGTGCCTCATGGGAGACTTGGGGGAAGCTGACGGCAGTGGGGCTGTGGAAAAAGCTGATAGAGAACTGGTTACAGGGGAGGGTGCAGAGGGTGGTGGTGGGGGAGCTCTCGGCACCCAGAGCAGAGACAAGAGGGGTGTCGGAGGGGTCAGTGCTGGTCCTGGTGCTATGTGGGCCTTTATCTCTGATATAGCACACGGACAGGGGAGTAGGGTTAATTTGTTCGCACATTATACCAACTTGGGGGTGGTGGTGGATGAAGAGGACAGATGAGGAAAACTGCTGGGGGGACCTAACCAAACTAGAGACATGGTCCATGAAATGGCAGCTAGGATTCAATGCAAAGAAGTGTAAGGTGATGCACTTCAGGGCTAAGAACCAGAAGAGGGACTATTGGTTGGGGATCAGAGAGGAGGAGAAGGACCTAGAGGTCTTGATAACTGGGATCATGAACAACTCAGCCCACTGCACGAGAACAGCAGCAAAGGCAAACAGGATGCTGGGGGGCATCACGAGGGGGTTCTCATCCAGACACAGGGATGTGATCCTACCTCTCTACAGATCATTGGTCAGACTGCACCTAGAGTACTATGTGCAATACTGGAGGCCATATCTGAGGAGAGATATAAAGTTACTGGAGGGGATGCAAAGGAGGGCAACAAAAATGTTAAAGGGGATGGAAGGAAAGAAATATGAATTTAGGCTGAAGGACCTGAACATGTACACAATGGAGGAGAGGAAGGATAGGAGTGATATGGTTGAACCATTTAAATACCTAAGGGGGTAAATAAACCTAGCACTGAGGAGGTGTTTAAAGTGAGGAGTGAAAGAGAGATGAGCAGGCATGGACTAAGGTTGAAAGGGGGATGTTTCAAGATGGAAATGAGGAGGCACTACTTCTCTGAGAGGGTGATGTCTAGTTGGAATGCATTGCCAGAGGGTGTGGTAAGATGTAAGACAGTGAATAGTTTTAAGGAGGAGTGGGAAAAAGCTAGAGGAAGAGTTGAAAGCAGGAGCTGGGCAGAATGGGGGAGGAACTGAGGGGGAGGAGGCTGGGCAGCTGCAATCTAGGGTGCTAGCTGCACAATCGGGCAGACTTACATAGACCGATTGGTGTGTTGTGCTGGCAGATTCGTATGTTCATATGTAAAATCACAGTCACTCTGTTCATGAGCAGAGGTACTAAAATGCCTATGTTGAAAATTTGGTGACAAATATCCATAAAATGACTGTGTTACAAGCGTGTGTGATGCAGTTTCCACGCACCCTCATAACTCTGCAAATCTGTAGTATTTTCACTCCAGATTTTCAACATTGCCATTTTTTAAGACCACCTTTTGAACAGTACAGCTGTCATTTTTCACATCCTGCCCGAAATATGCATTTATACATATGGTGCATAATACCGCAGTTGCTGTGGGAAATCAATATTTGGGACAGATCAAGAAAATCATAGTGACAGTGTTCATGAGCAGAGGTCACAAAATGCCTATGTTAAAAATCTGGTGAAATAATTCCACTAAATGACTGTGTTACATGCATGCATTGCGCAGTTTCCACATATTCTTGGAAGTTTGAGCATTTGTAATATTTTCACTACAGATTTTCAACATTGTCAACTCTTCACACCTCCCTAAGAATGGTACAGCTGTCATTCTTCACATCCTGCCCGATCTGTGTTTTCGTGTATCTGGCGCGCAGTGGCACGGTCGTTGTGGAAACTCAAATTTCAGAACACATTGACAAAATCAGAGTGCCACTGTTAATGAGAAGAGGTTTCAAATGCTTTCATGAGGTGGGGGCCACAAAATGCCCATGCTGAAAATTTGTACTACAAATATCAACACATGCCCAGGACATTACGGTTTCTAATCATAACATCCCACCTTGTACAGACTAACAGGCATCAGGGGTGTGCCTTTGGATTGCCGACTGTAATGCTCATGCCATTCCACCATCACCCCCCCACCCTGCAGCCAGTCACAGGCATCAAGGTGTGCCTTGGACTCTTCGGCCCCAGAGTTCACCCCATTCTCCTATATTGCACCCATTTCAGAGTATGTGCTTATGGAGTGGGGTGACTGTAAAGCTGAACACCCCAAGGCACCTCAACTCTTGTCAGTGTCTGCAGGATAGGGTGAGGTGAAATGGCATGAATGTTTTGGGCGACAACCCAAACACATGCCCCAATCCCTGTCCATCTCTGCAGGATGGAGGTGGAGTTGGTGTGAAGTTCAATACTTCACTGCCATTCCTACTCTGCATCTGTCTAACTCCTGCATTTCCAATGCTAATACCAGCAAGCAAACATTCGGCATTAACAAATGCTTGTTTTAATAGGACCTGATGAAACAAATTGGGTTCTTTCATATGATCTCACTACAGAAGAATGGTTATTCTGTATGATCTCACAAAAGAACTGTTGTTCTTTTGTACAATGAAAGAACAGCAGTTCTTTCATATGGTCTCACAAAAAAACCCTAGTTGCTTTGTATAATCTCACCAAAAAAGAAACCTGGTTCATGAAAGAAGAATTTTGTATTTGTAAAGAAAATCAACTTCAGTTATAACTCAGCAGTTTTAAAAGATTTTAAACCCACATTTTCAACATGGGCTTTTTATGAAAGTAATTCATGAACCTCATGAACCATTCAGGTGAGATTTTTCAAACATGGTACTTGGGGTGATTTTGTGCTTGTTTTGAAAAGTCACCTTTTGAGTTTGATTTGAAAAATGTGTCCTGCCTGGTTCATGAGGTGTGGTTATAAAAAAGGTTATGTTGAGAATTTTGGATGAAAATATTGCTCAACAACAAAGTTCTGTAGGCACATGGTAGTGGAGGGCCTAGAGAGCTGTTCACTTTCATATGAGGATGGATCCCTCACATGGCACAAGGCCCAGACATCCATGCATGGTTGCATGTATAGCCAGATGGAACTCCTCACTTGGTGCAGGGCCCAGAGGGCACTGCATGTCTCTATTTGTACCCCCAGAAGTGCAGGTCCAGAAGGCTCTCCTCATTCACAACCAATGGATACCTCACTTACCATTTAATATATATTAGAAATAAAAACACAGAAACAGTAAATTTAAGTACAAATAAAGAATGAATTGTATTACATTCATACACAGACAATATTTAAAATAAATAACATTTTAAATAGAAAAAGCCTTCATTATAAAATTTGTTGTTAAAACCAAAAAAAAAAAAGAAAAATCAATTGTCCTTTTAGATTTTATTGTCTGTTTGAGTGATGAGTAGGTACTTGCCCTGGTCCATGTTTTGAATGAGGGGGACTGTATGACAGCAGTTTCCTGCAGGGGCAGTGAAAAGTAAAAACTGTTGCACTGATGATGTCTTGGGTTGGAGGAACCAGTGATCTCAGAGCTCCTTGGCTGCATCATCTAAAGCCACTAGCTTGTCCAGATGAACAAGTTGTTGTGGAGGATGTGTGACACTGATGCAGACCCCTCTGCTGTAGGAGTCTGTTTGCCTCGCACATTTCTTCCAGCATCTGATGCAAGAGGTCCTGTGTGTTCTTAAAAGTATCTAGTTGGTTCTCCAGGTGTTCAGTAAGATGTTGAACATTTCTATTCATGGAAAAAATTGTTGCCGTTGAAAGAATATAGTGCCTCATATGTTCTCTGGTTGAGTCCCTCATTGCAGTGTATGCATCTGTTAAATTTCTATAGACTGTATGTACTGCCAAGAAGGACACAGCCAGTGAATCTACCTGCTATGTCAGACTCTGGAGTTCCTGTCACCAATGAAGGCTGCTGCTGTAATTTCTGTAAGAAAAAAAATAGAACAGATTCTATTTCAAAAGTTCCTCAAATTCTCACGCCAGCAATAAGGATGGGGCAATACCAAAAAATGTGAGAGTGACCCACCAGGATATTGCCACACTGTCTCCAACAATGGCTGTAAATAGGTGGTAAGAATTTAAAGAGAGTCACTGGGGTGTGAAAGCATCTTCTTTGGCATTTCGAGGTGAACTGTTTCCAGCATGGAGATGGTTCCTGTTTCTTTTCAATAAAACTTGGGCTTACATAAAAAAACTACAACACATTGAATCAGTACTTTGACACTGCCAACAACTCTCAGCTATCTCCCCCGACCCCCAGACCACTGAAAGGAAACACATTGACTGAAATGGCTATGGATATCTATTCTCTGTAAATATTACATGCTATGGATAGAATTCCATGCCTGGAATATGGTTGCTGTGCTGTGATACAGACAGCTGTATGTTGTTGTCCTGCAGTAATGATGTGACTATTGCAGCACAGCTTAGAATGCTGCCACTCAGGCTCTCCAATCAAGCTGGAACCTCTTCTTTTTTTTTAAAGTTGAACTTACAGAATAAGGTGTAGCACATTGAATCTGTACTTTGAGTCTGCCAGCAATCATCAAGTGCCCCCCCCCCCAACAACCTCCAGTTGACTGAAAGGAAGCAAGGTGTCTTAAAGGGACACTGTCAACTTGTTTTGCATCATATTATTTCTAGTTAAAAACACACATTTTATGGTTGCTTACCTTCTCTAAAATTCATTAATGTTGCTGTTTGTTTTGTCTGTCTGCTTGTTTAGTAGAACTGAAGTGCATGATAATGTATATTTATAAACAACTTTTGTTTTGTTTCGAATCCTGAATCAGTTCTTCTTGAATACTTCCTAAACATTAGAAGCATCCCAAACAGTGCAGTCACACATGAGACAGTAGTCACTTAAACTGTCACTGCATCATGAGTGGCTGGACTGTGTTGAATGTGTTCCCAAGTCCAGGAAAGATGCAGAGGGAGCTGATCAAAAAATGTAAACAAACCTGTTTTTGTGTGGTAACACCAATATGGTGGGCAGTCTGTTTTTCACTTTTTAAAAGAAAAAAGAATCAGAATCAAACTACTAGTCACATCAGCAGTCTTTACAGAATGTTAGCAATCATAAAATGTGTTTTTGTAAACAAAGGACCCTTTGAGGCCTAAGGGGGTTGACAGTGCCCCTTTAAATGGCTATGGATGTCCATTCAGTATAACAGAAAATATATGGGCATGCATAGACAAGCTTGTCTGTTCATCTTAAGTTTTCTATGGCAACTAGTGAATCTCTCAAGCCTTGCTGTCAAGATTTCAGGTTGCCATTGATACCTCTCAATGCAGACATAGGCTTGTTGTGTATGGCTGCCCATACATTAGCCTTTATATTATACACAAATCTTCATTTAATATTAATGCTATGTTTAAAAAGAATGACACAGTTATGTACAAAAGAGCCATTCTTAACTGTTGTTCTTATGTAACTTACTTCCATGGTGCTGGTCTTCTAGTGTTGCTTTCCTCACTTATCCCTCATTTTAGGGTGCACCTTAACCATTCTTCTCAATATCACAGACATCACCAGATTTCAGCAGCTTATAAAAACGCTGTTTCAGCAATTTCCACTTTTGACAGCAACTGTCTTGGTCTTTGGTGTACCCATTCTTCCACTGGAAACTGCTCACATCAATGATTTTGTTAATGGCAGTTTGGTTCCCCCCTCATTATTATCTCTGCATTGCCATACTTGTGAAGGATTTGGACCAGGAAGAATGCCTCCTTATCATTCCATTTTTTTTTGCATTTTTTGTGAAAAGTAAATTAACAAAAACTTGGTAAAAATATGTAAATTATTAAATTGTCTGAATACTGCATTATGACATAATCAATTTTACACCACAAAGCTTGTGTATGGCTCATTTATTTGTGCTAATCACATTTGCTGTTTCTATTTTTTGACCAAGGTAGGTGTGGTACTGAAAAGAGCCATTCTGGAGCGGCATCAGGTACTGTAAATATGTATGTACTGATTGTTAACACACATCATAACACACTTTGGATCCCATATTGGAGATCTCACAGGAAAATAACATTTCCAGAGTCTGAGAAATGCACACCATCTTTTAGAAAGAGAAAATCATTATAATATTTAATTTGGTGGTGAGTAAAGATGGGCATTTCCAGATCATTTAAAAATCCAGATGTCTGAAATTTCATCTTTCTGCATGATTTTTCAATTACAGGTGCATACAAATGGCCTTTCCATATTGTACATTCTGTAATATCTGAATACAGAATCTTGCAGTTCGGCATCATCTCATGTAGCTCAGTCAAACCTTATTTCGCTTATTCAGTTAAATCTATATCACTTCTGTAGTCCAAATCATTACCTCCAACACGGATGGGAAGTATATCTGACTTGGGGTGATGGTTCCAAAGTCTATGTATGGTTATCATTAACTGCTGTCATCACATGCCTCCCATACCAAACCAATGAACATCACAGTTTTCCAGCAGTAAATCATTTCCAACGGTGACATCTCTTGGCAAATTGTGCAGCCCTTTGCACAAGGGAAATGCCCACAATCCAAACTGTACTAGTGCAGCTTTCTGCCATGCTGACTCTGTTTAAAGACACTGCAAATAACAGAAATCCTAAATGTGTGTCTCTCTTGTAACAAACTCTGCTATATGGCAGTCTACTTTTAGTTTAACAGTTCTGGGTTGCCAAGCAGACAAAACAAACAAACAAAAAAATGTTTACTAGTTCTTTGCATTTGATTGGAAAGCATTGCTAAACTGTTTACCAATGAGCTTACAACTTTAACAGTTGTGGTAAGTACTGTCTTCACTTGTTTATCATTTCTTTGGCTCAAAATTTCAGATCACATTTGTGGTCACAGATGTTGGCTCAGATCAATGAATTAATGAAGAAGATTGTTAATAGTAAAATGAAATTGCAGGAGTTACCACATCTCAACAGGGAGAACTTTTGCAACATCTTTGGAGGGACTTGGCTGCCCAGTGAGCAAAGAGATAGCATATTTTTTGGAAGAAACAAATCATATGCAAAGCAAACAAGTAGCTTTCTTTGTTAATAAAGCTGTGAAAACACATGGGGCTGGATTTTCAAAAGTATTAGATCACTGCAAGCCCTAGTGTGCTAACAATATGGCGCATGGGGCTTGCTGTGATCTAACAGGATTTTCCATCTGTGTGGCAATTGTTGCAAGTTAGACCAACTTTTTCTTGTTGAACTTCCAACAATCCTGGGGGCCGTTACTATGGAGCTTGCATCAAATATTTGGCACAAGCTTCAGTAATCCATGGAAACTGTCACAACTGTGCCTGAGATTGTAAAATTGGGTGCAGTTGTGGCAAAGGGTTAGACACACCCCCAGAATTTAAGTGCCAAGGTGTAGGGCTGGATGCAAGCCCTGTGCTATGCTTTAAAAATCACACCCATGGTGTTTTGCTTTTGTTGAACATTATGATTTGCATGAGATGGAGCAAGACAATGTGTGTGCTGTAGAACAAAACAAGAGACAGTGCTTTGCATGGACATGTGATCACACATGTACACTTAGACAAAAGTATTTTATTGAAGTTAAGTTCTTTATCAATCTTTTCATCATTACAAAGACTAATTAAAAATGAAAACTGTTGCAAAACTCAGACAAATTCCCCATTAGATCCCACATTGGTTTGATGAGTCACTCGGCATGCTTGCACATGGGAACTTACAACAGTGTAGTCCACCACAAGTACATGATTGCTGTGCATAACTTAGGAAAGTGCAAATTTATTTATAAGATATATCAGCTGAAGAGTACTGTTAGTAAATTTGTATGACTAAATCATTTGTTGAGAGAAGGTGACATGGACAGAGCTGCAGCTTATATTCCTAAACTCCAAAAACATGCTGCAGTTCTGATGAATTCTCAATTCAGGATGCACAGCACATGTCGATCTGTGCAAAATTGACAGAAACACAGTTACATGACAAATTTGGAAGTGGGATAGCCACATTTGAACTGGCAAAAAGAGAAAAGTTTGAAACTGAATGTATGTTTTGCAAGCAGTTATGTTACAGTTCACAAACAGTGAAAGCTGATCTGACAAAAATTGCCAAGTGGAATCAGATGTGGGGTCATTTGGTTTCATACTTGCAACTGAAAAGCAAGTTTTCACTAGATGACATTGTGCACATGTTTTTGTATTGTTTAAGAAAGATAAAAGCTGATATATTGCCTCCAAGATCAGTTTTGAACAACATGGAGGCAGATACGACACCCATAGTTTGCTTGTTTGAATTTGTTTGAGCAGATTCTGATCCAAACGATGAAACCATTCAGAACAATTCTAAAACTGAACATTACACTTAAAAACATGCCAAAGAAAGAACTCATGATGTCTTTGAAGGGATCTATCATGTACCTGCCACTGCTACTCCATGAAAATGTTGAGGCCATAACACGAGACAATATCATTGTCATTTTGGTGACTAGTGTTCCAACAAATTCAAAAACAATAGGCAGGATATTGTGAATGTAGAGAGAGTTAAAACATCCCTACACTACCTAAAAGTTAACCACAGTAAAGCTCACACTGGGATTTGTGGTGCTTGAAAATCAGGTAGCAATAGTAAAAACACAAAAGTCCAACACACACCACCTTAATAAGAAAACGTCAATCTCTAAATTATTTTTTTAAAAAGGCTAAACTGCCATTTTATTAACAAACACACAACAAGTAACATATTTGCCTGAATAAAATGTTTCAGATCCTCCCAATACTTTATCAAAGGCTAAAAGGTCAAAATCCATTCTATGAGGATTTAAACTTTGACCACATGAATGATATTAATACTCAGTTTGGAATACTAGACACCAAGAAAGCAATGATTGAGAAGGTCTCAATGACTATGAATGAAAATATATATGAACAGTATACAGTTCAGCCTCTCCAGGGCAAGAATCCAGTCAGTGACAACATTGACTTGTATCAAATGAAAAAGGTTGAAGCTATGAACAATACACTGGCAACACCACCTCTCTTTTTCTGCTAGAAATATCTCTCCTTATGCATCCCCGAATCAGTCTAGCCATGTTTACTGCCTTGTTGAACTGCCCTACTACCTAGAAATCAACAGATATGACTACCCCAATGTCCCTGTCTTGCTTGGTGACTGTAAGTACCTCCCCCCAGTAAGGATTGTGAAATTGATTGATTTTAGCATAAACCATTTAAAGAGCTGGTGACACATTCAGGAGAACTTTAACAAAACATAATATTTAGTCACTGTCTAGCTTGTATTTCCTATTTGATCTGTATGCCTCCTCCCCATTATTTAGTAGTGAGGTCATTTGAATGAAAAGAGGATCTTTGCTCCTGAAGAATGCATCTATTCCTGCTTCCTTCTCCCCTACCTGAAGTCATAGACCACTGCTTGTGACCCTTACATTTGTTTCCATGGCAAAAGAATGTGATGTCACAACAGAGGATTATAACTTGAAGTAAGGAGCTTGCCATAGAGGCAGATGAACTCAAAATGAACTGAAAGGGACAATAATCATATGTTCATACACATTTCTTTAGTAATAAATTATGGGAAGGAGAAATATATAAAATTTAACTGGAATGCAAGCAGAATTTTACCTAATTATGTTTTTTAAAATCTTTTATGAGGCATCAGTAGCTCTTTAATAGCAATTCTATAACCCCCACCTAAACTTGCCCTAGTAAGTTTTTTCTTCAGTAAACAAGTGACCTCATAGATTAAAACTCAACACAACATGTTTTTACATCTCAGTCTACTTCTGGTAGGTACTGCAGTTGATAAGTTTTCTTGAGAAATACCACCAATGTACAGTATGTGTATTTTGGGTGCAGAGTAGAGATGGGAAAACTGGGAAACTTTGCTCTGCAAATTAATCCATGAACTGTGAAGTTCCACCCATGAAGTGAGGAATTTCACCCGTGAATGGCAGAATTTCACCCAAGAAAATGGTGACATCAAATAGGCAAATTTTTAGCCAAGGAGCACAACTTTGCATACTGCTTAGCGGAGGCAAATTTCCCAACTTCACCGGAACTTCTCTGGTGAATTTAAACTTCACTGCATCTCTAGTGCAGAGACATTAAAAACAGGTTGACAACCAAAGACCATTTTCTTTTGCTCCATGCATAGCAACTACAGCTTCAAGTTCATTTCTACCAAGATGGTCAATCAGCACAGCGATAGGGCTACTACTCATAATGCTGGTTACCTGGGCTTGGAAATGATAATAGGTCATGGGAGGTTGGCCACTGGAGGAGGAGGATTGTGGATCACCACAGATGCTTTCCTCCTGGGAGGGATGGCCACCATCCTAGCTGTTATACTGCCACCTGGGTCATCACAATTGGCAGTGCATTTGAGGACACTGGATATGGAGATATGCAAGCATGAAGCTGAAGCAATAAGCATACTCCTTGGTTTTCCTAGCAGGCCTGCATCTCTAGGCTGGAAGAAATTTATAAAAAGATCCCAGCCAAACAGGATTACTCTACCACTCTACCCACAGGCTTCGCAGCACTGACTGTAGTGTTACTCCAACAAACACAAGTTTGAGTTGCCTTGATGGACCAAGCTCCCCCAAGGCACCTAATAAAATGTTGTCCCAGTGAAAAGGAGGGCTGAGGTGCTATGCACCTTACCTCCCATCATGTTGGTGACCCAAGTTTGGGAACAAGCTCAGGTTGCCAGAGGTCAGCTGAGGGGTAGGACTGATAGAGGATTAAATGACTGCCAGACAGCTGTCCTATCCTAGACTGGGGTAGTGAGCTGTCCCAGCTTCTGTATTCCACCAGGTGGTGGCCTGGTGGTAGCTCTGGTGCTGGGGTGTCTGATGAAAGTTGGGTGGGTTGATGAGGCCGTCAGCTCTGGGTGCATGCATGCATCCATGTGCATGTGTTTTCAAAGTTTGCCATAGTCTCTGGGGGACAAAATCTAAGGAGGAAAATGGAAGGGGAATGGACTACAGGAAGCCCTTGCAGAGGTACCACAGCCCACCCTGCTACTTTAAATGGAAAAGGGGGGCATCTGGATAAGAGTCTCTAAGGGGGATGGGCCTCTCCCTGTCCCCACTGGGGGGGGTGGAAAACTGCAGAGGATGTAACCCCCCTCCCAAAGCAGAGAGGCAGCAGGTCCAGCTGATGGCACCTGGGGACAGGGTTGATAGCTGCCGAGTCAACCCAGGAAGATAAAAACTTTGTTTTACAAAGGAAGGGTCCCTAATGAAAGTTCCCCATCATGGGGATAAACCACAGGATGAAAATGGAGCAGAGTAAGTCCCAGAGAAGACTAATGATGGTGCTGGGGTAGAAGGGGAGGATGAAGGAGGCAGGCTGGTGGATAGAGGCTTGAGACACATAGAATATACAAAAAAATTGAGTTCTACCAAATAATCACAACTTCTGGGTGAACTGGTTTGGGTTGATTCACATGAGGTGGCACTGCAGACCACTAAAACCAGTCGAACAGTGAACCACAGTCAACACCTGAGATAATTAACTGGGCAGTATGAGTGACAACCTCATTTATATGTCAGGCCCTGCTCAATGCCACAGTGCAGCACGAAAGCTCACTCACATAAGAGGCATCAAGCTGATAAGTGCATTAGCTTAGGGAGGGCATGTAAGATAATTTAACTAGATTACCTTGGAAAACTCTTCAAAAGCTGAAAAGCTTCACAAATCTCTTCAGAAAATCACACTGACAGTGAAAGCCTACTATATCTAATTTATTTAGCAGAAAGAAAACTCAGGAAAGCAAGAGAAAAATTGGGGTCAAGTTGGACAATGCACACTGAAAAACAGCAGGCCTCTGGGACCATGGTCTTGCCTGGAGTAGCAGAGGGGGCAACAAGATGGGGCATGGTGAGATAATCCAGAAGCAACAAATAAAGCCAAGGTGGAGTCAGGTTGGCCAGAGCCCCTCAGTCTAAATGGGAATGGAAGTGTAGAAGGAACTGCCCAGTCTGTGAAGTAACTCACAGTTTCAGAATTCCTCACAGTGATACTAAAAGAGTTGTGACACTAGCAATGATTGTAGGGAAGAGCAAAAAGAAAGCAGTGCAGAAGGTAGTGACACAGGCAGTGGAGAAGGAGCAAAATAATTTGGGGGAGCATGGGGACAAAGACACATACAGTATATACATAGTTTGTACCTGATAAAAGTGCCAGCAGCAGCAGCTGTTCTGGGGAAGAGAGAATGAAACAGTCAGACTTGGGCAGTAGCATGTAAACAATCAACAAAGGCAGATAGTTGGTCTAAAAGGAAAAAAAGGAGTCCCCAAAAGACAAGGGGAAAACAATGTTAACACAAATCAGCACCAGACATCCAAGAAACTGCACAAAAAGAAAAACATATTAAATGCAGGGGTGATAGAAAAACAGTTCACATAACTTCACTCTGCAGCTAGACAAAAATAAAATATGAACACTACACACAGATGGCCTTGACCGGTTTCCCTCAAAGAGCATCATCAGGAGGCCATTATGTTGCTGCATTAACACATATATATAATATGGGATCCGTACCACTGCCCAACTGGCAACTTACTGACATTTATCTTCCTGACTTCAAATTACCGACTGGGTTTATCTGTTGACAAAGTCTATCCTGCAGCAACCAATTGCCGACAAATTCTATCCTGCAGCAATCAACTGCCGACACACAAAATCCACAATATAGCTGCACAATGTACAGGATTTTAAACATTTGCTACTGCTTTGGCAACACTTAATCACTTGCAGACAACACATAAATGTGTGATTTAATGAAGGTTGACCAGGATGTAACTTAAGTGCTGTGCCTTCTCAATCTTGCTTTCATCCACAGGGGATCCGTACCACTGCTTACTTGTTCATTCACTGAACTATACTTAATCCGTTCGGTTTAATGTTAAAAATAAGTACTTTAAAACTCTAAATGCACCACATAAAAGTACAGGACCAGAGACACATTTTCACAATCGCAGGTCGTGAGCTATTCCGTATGTATTGCACTGCACAATGAGCAGCTCTGTCTAGCTATGATTTCCTTACTGCTAGTGATTTTTGTGTTGCCAAAGATGTAGCAAGGTTTTCAAATCCTGTCCAATTATGGGGGTGTCTGCAAGGGTTTTCAATGTTTACAGTTCAAATCTGGTCCTGTCAGCCTGCAAGTGATTTCTGTACTGCTAGTGTATTAGTGTGGGTTGGGAATAGATTTGTCGACAAATGATACCGAGCGGGAAATTAGTTAACGGGAACTTGCAGTTGGGATGTGAATTGTTGGGAGATCGGCAGATGGGAAGTCATACTAGACCCATATAATATACTTCAAGTGACAGTTCATTAGTGGGAAACAATATAACACAAGCAGGAGTGATAGAAAAACAGTGTAAATAATGTCACTCTACAGCATGGAAAAACAAAACGTGGACATCACACACAGATGGCCTGACTGGTTTCATTTTAAGAGCTTTGTCAGGAGGCCATTATGTTGCTGTATTAACACTTATATATGACAGACTTAATGTGACAGTTTATTAGTGGAAAACTATATAATAAAGGCAATAGTTTAAAATTAAAATTATCTATAGAAGCAACAGGGTAAGAACTTGATATGGTATGTACTAAGAACATCTAGATAGTAAGTGTGAAGATAATTTACTAATAATTTAAATAGGTTGATAAGTCATATGCAAAGTCCATTTATAGCACTGAAGAGGAAGAGTTGTCATCATTTATAGGCCAACTGACAGGCCAGATGGAGGAGAGGAAAGAGGGATGATCCCTAGGTGTTGTCACTGCCACAACTGAATGTTAGGGGAGTCACTTATTCTTTTCTTCAATCAAGAGAGACCTACTGCTGCTGCTTTTGGACCCCCCAAAGACATCCATTAATGACAAACCACTGTTGGAACAACCGTCTGACCATGGTTTGATGAAAAAGTACAGCAAGTCATGGTATGACACAGTGATTCTTGAGATGCCAGCAAATAAAATGGTGCAGTATTATGTGGATGAGACATGAAACTAGCAGACGATGAGCATCTATTTTACAGGTACTGTACCAAAAAAGTCCATTTGGCCCTTTTTGATTAAGGTAACTGTTGAGCACCTCAGTTGTCCTCCTGCAAGTACATATGCAGAGATAATTTTCAGTGCTGAGGCAATGTAGTGGCCAACAAAAGAATGGGCCTTTTAACCTGAAATATAGAGAGGCTCACTTTTTCAGATTTTTTCTGCCCCTTTTTCCAAAGACCTAGTTCCAAGTTTGGACTTCCTCTTCCCCTTTCAATCAGGTTTTCAGGCAAATCACTCCACCACTACCTCACTCCTTCACGTCACAAGCTCAATTTTTTATTTATTTATTTTATTTTATACTGAAAAGTCTGTGAGCAAAAAATGCCCGTGTTCACAGACGTCCAGTCCATCCTTTCTGGCATGGACAAAGGCCACATAACTGCCACCATTTTCATTGACCTTGCTAAGGCCTTCGATTTTGTATGTCACCCTCTCCTATTGACCAAGCTTTTCTCAGCTGGCCTCTCTCCCTCAACAGTAAACTGGTTTAACTCCTACTTTCTGATCAAACCCTCCTCGTTGGTGAATCCCTCCCTCCTCCTCTCCTGATCAATGACAGTGTTCCCCAAGGCTCCATTCTAGGCCCCCATTATTCTTTATTTTCTTAAACAATCTCCTGTCTCCTGGCTAATATACAGATGTATGCCAATTATACCATCCTTTTCACCCCTGGTCCCTCTACCTCTGCTGTCCATTCCAAGCTTCAAGCCAACTTCCACTGTGTCCTTTGCAGGTTAAATGAAAACCTCCTCAAGGTAAATGGTAACAAAACAGAATCTATGATATTTGGAACCCCTCAAAAATTCACTTCCCTCCACTCCCCTCTCACATTCACCATCTTCGATGGCTCTGTACTCAATGTAGTCCCTTATTACAAGTAACTGGGGGTATGGCGTGACTCCCAGCTTGACTACTCAAAGTACATCGAGCACATTCACACAAAACTTTGCCCTAAATTGGGTGCTTTGTACAGAAACAAGCATGCCCTCTCCCTAAGCACTCAGCATCAGCTCCTTACCAAATTGATTATCCCTTCCTTTGACTATGCCAACATAGTGTATGGTACTGTCTCAGCCTACTCCCTAGCCAGGCTTGACTCCCTCTATATTGCATTCTGCCGCTTTTCTCTAAATGCCCCTGCCTATACTCACAACTGCTCCCTGTACTCATCACTTTCCCTTACCTCTCTCAATCACCGATGGCTACGCCACATTTCTCTTTTCATCTCTAAATTCTGACTTGGGTTCTTGCCTCCAACTTCTCCTCACTGTTATCTCCCTCCACTGACGCCTCCTACCCTCTCCAGTCTAGGGACTCCTGCACTTTATCCTTCCCTCCTCCTGTTCTGGCTCAGCTACCTTCTCATACAGACTGCTCTCACTCTGGAATGCTCATCCCTCCCATGTCAGACACTTCCCTTCCCTCTCCTTTTCTACTAAAACATGTCTCATCTCACTTATCTGTGCTCCCAGACTCCTGCCCCTGTCAAAGCTGATCTCCCCTCTCACCCTTGTCATCCACCAAAAATTACCCCATACCCAGCTTTTATAGGTCCCCCTTGAACTTTATTCTCACCTTGTTTGTCTCTCTAAATTCCTCACAACACTTTCTCCCCTCCTTCCTCCTCTTCCTTTCCCTCCCCCAGGAAACCTTGTTGATTAATGATGTTTTCATTCTTTTGTTAGCCTCATTAGCTATAGTCTTTGCTATTATCCATTTATTGTTTACTTATTCATTATATTGCCTTGCTCATTTTTTCCCTAGGGTATCCTATTAGGATACTGAAGGTCAGAATCCCAACACTCATGGGACCGACTTCAGTATCCCAAAAAATACACTTGCCTGTAAGCTGTAGTGTCCCAACACAAGCAATGCCGACAGGGGTAAGGTAGCAGATGTATCGTACCATTACCCTACCCCTTGTCAAGCACTACAAAAGAGGAGGAGATGTAGGTGCTGGCTGAGCTGCTTCTGTGGTGTGGAGGGTTGGGTTATTAGCAGCTCAACCAGCATGGTCATGTGGACCCAGGTTCTGTTCCCAGTTGCAGGCAACTTTTGCTCCGCACCATTCCGCCCACATAACTTTTTTTTATCTCCAAGCTTCACTCCACCTCAGAGTTGGTTATTTTAGTTACGGGGGGTGCAGGGGCAAAGCTCCCAATATTAAATGCAAGTCCATTGTAGGATTTCACATTTCAGTCTGGGGCACCTCTCAGGATGCTGAAATTCAGTTTCCTGAAATTGGTCTTGTAGAGTTTGGGATACTGAGTTTCGGGATTCCAAAGGTAATCCTACCCCAGTATGTACTCTGTAAATTTATTTTCAAATTATGTAATGTAAATATCCTATTTCCCTTTCCTCAGGTCGCACCTAGAAATGAGCCTTGGCTCAGTATGCCTCTCCCAGTTACCAACTTCAAATAAATAAATAAAGGTTTCTGGATGATGAATCTTCTATACTTCCAGTTGTGCTAAAGTCAGGGAATTAATGATGAGGTGTACAGGGAGGGCATATGTGTCTATTAGTCTATAATTTGTGGAACCTATTACCTACATACAGTGTGGAATGTTGCACTGCTGTCTTGTGTCTTCAGATTACAATGTTCTGTGAATCTGCAGGCCAACACAGGTCTATGTTTTTTTTTGGGGGAGGGGCAATTTTGACTATGTAACAAGAGTGTGCATCACTTATCCATGGCATAACAGGAAACTTTGTCCATGTTTTGTATTATCCTAATAGACACCACTTTTGAAACTATAGCCAGCACACACTGTGAGATGCTGCACTGCTGTCTTGTGCCTTCAGATTACAATTTGTTTTTTTATTAAGGTTTTTACCCCCCTCAGTCACACTGGGTGGCTAGCAGACTCATCCCCCGGCACCACCAACCATCCCTCATCTCACCTCTCTCATTCTGGGACTGGGTTCCATTGCAGATTAGCCCCTACAGTAGGGCAAGGGACATTCTCTTCTTCCCTTAGAGACTCACACCCAGAATTACCCCTTTGGACATGAGGTGTTAGGGTGCATTGTGGTGCCTCAGGTGAAGCTTCATGGAGCTCTAGGTCCACCATTTGTTGTCCTGGTTTTCACCCAGGTTCCCTGAGCTGCAGTGACATGGAGAATGCATGTGCATGGAGGTGTACATTTGCCCCAGAACTGGCAGTCTCTTCCACCCACCTGACTTTCACCAGCCTCCCACACATCAGCGTTACAACCAGGCCTCCACCTAGTGGCAGACAATAGCAGGGATGACTCACCACCACAGTCTGGGAGAGGAGACCTGCCTGGTGGTCACTCGATCCTGTTCTAGCCATCACCCCTGCTTACCCCCGACACACCAAGCTCATTCCTAAACTTGGGTTGCCAGCATGGTGTAGAGGTGAGATTCTGACAGTGTTTCAGCCCTCTGTGGCACGTCTGGCTTAGAATACAGTGTTTTGTGGGTAACGTATTTGACAAAACTTGCTGTGGGACCACTGTCAAAAAATGTATCCAAGATCCATTTCCAAATGTTATCTAGTGGACAAACAACTGCAAACTGTTTTGCCAATCAGAACATTTTGATAAACTTTATGTGGTTCAACAGTTTATGTGTGCAACACTGAACTTTGGGAGATTCACACAGGCCTAATGGCAACTCAGCCTATTGATAATAACATGCTATGCAGTGAGGTCAAAGCTGTCAGGGTGTTCACAACGGTCTAGCTCTGTAAACCACAGCATGCATAATCATGGTCAGTGCTGGCATAGGGAGAAATCTAGAAGTACACAAAATGAAAGACATTTGCCACAGTGGAAACGTTTTTAACATGTATTTCTAGTTGAAAATTAACTGTTACACTGTGTTTTGTTAGAGAAATATTATTTTGTAGTTTGGGCTAAAACTGTAAACGATTTTAGAATCAGACTATGTTTTTGTTGTGGCTAGTTTAGTTCATCATATATTTAATAGATATTTGCACTCAGATTTTCAAAAGTAATTTTGCAAGACCAGGCCATGTTGTTGTAAGCTTGCCCTCCGGCCAGGGGAGTAGATTTTTGGCAATTCATTGTGCAAGAAAAGCTTTGGATTTAAGCATTTTTGCTCATAAAGACCACACCATTGGTTCTCCAGATGATACTGTTTTTCAAAGAGCCATGCTAGTAAATGTACTTATTTAGCAACTCTTAGTGAGAAACCTTTAATTATTTACAAACCTATAATTTATTTTCATCCCATTATCACTATATACAGGATAGCTCAAGGCTGGCTTTGTGGTCCTAATGGAACATAGGTAGGCGCTGGCGGTGGTTAGGCATGAGACATAGATAATGTACTGCAGCAGAGAACCGCTCCACTGTTAATGGTATGGAGAAATCAAGGAAAAAGCAAAAGCCAGCACCACAAAAGTATTCAAACAAAGGCTTTAATGATTAAAATGGACTAACCATCCAAAGGTCCAACAGACTGGGTCACCACAAAACCAATCCCGGACTGGTTTCACATGTTACTGTGTCCTCAGGAGGTAAGACACCTGGAGACTGGCATAGGTTTAAAAAAGATCACTCTTAATGTAGCAGTAGATTTAAATCACACATACAAAAATATGTGTTAAAATGTCATGCAAAACAATACAGTCTGGTACATATGTAGCCTTTACTATTTTATTTAAATGCCTTTTAATGCTTTTTACTGCCAATAACTATGCTACTATTGCAGTTTTTCAGACCATTTGGTTTTTACACTTTTACACATACACTTGTGATTCTGCAATATTTATGATATTACTGCAATGCTTTCTATTTTTTCCATTTGTTGCCAATGCTTTAGCAATTTTTTAATTTGGTTACTAGAGTGATTTGATAGGGGTGTATGGACTAGGATGGATTGTTCTGCACTGTATTGTTTTGCATGACTTTTTAATACATCTTTCTGAATGTGTGATTTAAATCTATAGCCACTTTAAGAGTGATCCTTTTTAAACCTATGTCAGTCACCAGGTGCCTTACCTCCTGACGATGAAGTAACATGTTTGATTTTGTAGCAACCCAATCTGTTGTACAGTTGGATGGTTAGCTCATTTTAATCATTAAAACCTTGGTTTGAATACTTTTGTGGTGCTGGCTTTTGCTTTTTCCATGAGGCATAGATGTAAGCCTTTTATGATACCACCTGATAAAGTGCATATATTCCCTATGCCTGCAAACATGCATTTTTTTTCAATTGTTCAACTAAGTGAGACACACTAAGCTGAAAGCTTGTTTACAGGTGCAATCTGGGAGCACAGGGAAGTTAAGTGACTTGCTTAGGGTCACACAGTATGCAAGTGGGGGCTGTGGGATTGAAACCCAGGTCTCCAGATTTGCAGCTCAGAGCCTTAAACCACTGCACTATACTGCCTCCTATTTTACTTATAACATGACCACTAGCAACTCATCTTAAAAAGATATGACTCACCTTTCTTATGTGTTTTTTAATGGTTTGTTGAAAGAAAAAACATTTCCTTCTAAAAAGTAATTCCTGCATATTTAACAAGAAAGTGTCAGGCTCCCCCTCGCTGGTTCCCCAACCCAGCTCACCAAGGCACTACAATGGTTGAAAGCATATTTCCCAATGAGACCTCTCAATTGCCAAACACACTGCCCTTCCATGGAGCTCCTGTGCTTTGCTGTTTAAAAAGCTCCCTCTGCTCCCAATATGGGCTATTATCCCCAACCTTAACCTGTGAAAGTGCTAGTGAGTGCAATATCTGATAAAAACATCTCCCACCCCAAACAGCTGTCAGACCAAATCATTTCCTCTTCCCTATGTTAAGTCCAAAATGCAAGGTGTTCATTTTTCAAACATAGCTGAGCCTCTGACTAATGTACAAAATACATAAACATCCGCAACTTCCATTTGGACTGGATACAAGCACCAAGGAAGAGGAAGGGATTTTTATGAGCTGGGTGGTCTTAGTTTGGGAAGACTCCAGCTAATTTGTCACCAAACAATGGCTTTCATAGACAGGTTAGAATGGAACAACCTGAATGCTGGAGGGACAGAGAAGAACACTTTGTACACTTTGTTTGTGGTAATACCTTTTATTAGACTAACTGAATAATTTTTACACAAGCTTTCAAGACCCCTCAGTTCCCTTCATCAGCTGCATTAAAAACAAACAAGCATTTCAGAATATGTGCCCAAATTTGTGGGTCCTAGATTGCTTAATAAAGGGGACAGTGTGAATGAAGCAATTTAATACAATACAGGTGCCTTGTTTTAGTTTTTGAAGCTTTATATTTGTATTAGTTTTATTATTTTCATTACAAATAAAACAAGCTTTTGTCAATGCTGAATGTTGGCCACTTGCATTTCTGTCGTACCTGGCCTTGCTTGCACTCAGTTTTATTATATATTTACCCAGGATAGACCACAAAAGATACATTATCTCATTTTCATTGGTGTACTGCTTTTACACATTTTTGCATTGTATTTACCCAGGATAGGCCATCTGAGAAGCAATGTCTAATTTTCAGTGGGCTCCCATATTTTGATCACGAATTTCCAACATTCCTTGTATGCCCTCATGCAAGACAGGTGGAAATTCGTTAAATCTCAAATGAAAGGTGATTTGACAATGTGACTGTGAAACAAGCTTTAGAGGGGATTTGAAAAATGACACATGCCGTGTTCAGGAGGTGGGGTAACACAAGGAATTTGTTGAACATTAATGACCAAAATCTGTAAAAATAAAGCTTTGAGTAAACATTGATCAATTCAATGTTTCTTCCTAACTTTTTTTTTCACATTTTGACCCCAAATTTTCTACATAGTCTTTTTATGCCCACTCTTTCTGAACATGACAGGTGTCATTTGAGAAACAGTGTCCGAAACATCACTTCATATCACAAGTGTGAATACACATTTTAGCCAGGATTTAAAAAGTGACAGCTATCAAATTTATGAAGTAGGTGAAAAAATGGCTGCATTGAAAATCTGAGGTAAAAAAATTGAAAATTACTGAAGTTATGAGCATAAGTTGAAATATTTCAATAAACACGCATTGCTTTGTTTTTTTTTAATATTTATACCTCACATTTTCAACATAGACTTCTTATGACTCCTCCTCATGAACAAGGATGGAAAAAAAATTCAAATCCTGCCCAAAAGGTGATTTCACACCACAAGTGTGGAAGCACATTTTGGCCAGGATTCGAAAAATGACTGCTGTCACATTCATGCAGTGGTGTGACAAAAAGGCTAAGTCAAAAATTTGGGATCAAAATATTAAAAATTATCAAAGTTACAAATGTGCATTGAAAAATGTCAACATCTGCTCACTTTTTTTTATATTTTTAACCCGAATTTTCAAAATAGCCTTCTTATGACCCCACCTTATGAACAAAGGCAGTAACATTTTAAAATCCTGGCCAAAAGGTGATTTCACACCACAAGTGTGAAAACACATTTTGGCCAGGATTTGAAAAATGACAGCCATCACATTTATGAAGTGGTGTGAAAAAATGGCTATGTTGAAAATTTGGGTAAGAAATATTGCAAATTGCCAAAGTTATGATCATGCATTGAAAAATTTCAACATATACCCATAAATTTGTTGCTTTCAAATCTTGTTACCACAAATTTTCTATGTAGCCTTCTTACAACCCCACTCCATGAACAAGGGTTGAGAAAATGTTCAAATCCTACTTAAAAGGTGATTTCACACAGTGACCATGAAATCACCTTTCAGGATGGATTTGCATAATTTCACTGCCATTGTTCATGAGGTGGGTTCCCTAAAAGGCAATGTTGAAAATGTGTGGGAAAATATTCAAAAATGACCAAACTATGAAGAACAGTTCAAAACTTATTGAAATACATTGAACTGCACACCTGATTTTCTCAGTTCCGAGTCTGGCATTGAAGAGTAAAGACATGTCTCTGGTCCAGAAAGGATTATGTCATTGGACCACATTAGGCAAATAAGTGGTGGTGGGTGCTGAGTGGTAGGGTCAGGCAAAAGTAAGGTAATGGTAGTGGTGTCATGGCAGCAGCAATAGACATTGATGGACTGTTTTCTTTTTTACAGGGTGTATAAAATTAAAAAAAAGATGATGGATGGTTTTCTTTATTTCAGGTATCAACACTGGGGATTGGGCTCCCCCGTACCAGTGTTATGTTTTGCAGCACTGGGAGTAGGCTCCCCATTGTCGCACAGTGAAAATGGGCAGGGTGGGGGGATAGTAGTCAGCAGTGGGGACTGGGTACCCTGGTGTCAGAAATTAAAGGAAAACTGTCAAAATCTTCCATTCCCCACCCCCAAAAGCCTTACCCCTCCCTCAATTAAGCTTTTCACAAGGAAAAACCTTTAGTTTATATGCTGGAATTTACTGGATTTTAATTTTGTAAAGTCTGGGAGTTGGGAACATGGAAGATGCTGCAAGGTTCCATTTCATGTGAAAGTGCAGTACTGCACTGTTCGCTTCAATACAAATCTATTGAACTGAGTGATGCGGCACCACAACTTTCACGCTAAATGGAACCGCATGGCCTCCACCATGTTCCCTGCTCCTGGTCTTTACAAAATTAAGATTCAGTAAGTTTCAGCACATAAACTAAAGGATTTTCCTTGTGAAAAGCTTAATCAGGGGGTAAGGCTTTGGGGTTTGGGACCGGAATATTTTGTCAGTTTGCCTTTAACAAGGAAGGGGTGGAAGGGAATGAGGGACGGTTTTCTTATATCTGGTGGCACTGAGGGTGGTCTTCCTGTTATTTTACAGTGAAAACAACAAGTGCGATGGGGATAGTAGTCAGCACCAAGGATTGAGTGTCATGGCAATGGAAAATTAATAAGGAAGAGGGTGGGAGGCACTGAGGAATGGTTTTCTTTATTTCAGGTACTGACACTGGAAATTGGGCACCCCAGTGTTGGTGTTATATTTAGTGGCTCTGGGCATAAGTTCCCAGGTGTTGCACAGTGAAAATGAGTGGGGGTACTAGCTGGCAGCAGAGGACTGGACATCCTGGTTTCGGAAGGGGTTGTTTTAAGGTTGTAGGGAGGACCACAGCAGGCCGATCATGACGTTGATCAGCTCTGCTTGTTGGACAATATTACGCAGTTCAATGGAAAAGAACCACTCTACGATTTGAGTGACTGTTTTCTTTAAACTACACAAAGTTTCTGCCTGGCAACACCAAAACAGTATTATGATCAGCCTGGCTGATGATTTGTCTGACACTGTTGAGTGCTTTGCAGACTGCCTTACATTGGACTGACAGTGACACACCTCTCAAAGTCCATTATCATACCAATATGTTTGCTTTTGCAAGTGCAAGGCCAAACATGAAAAGGACCATAGGTTGTATTTTACATGAAATGAAGCAAATATCAATCAGACACTATGCAGTCCCATAACACTTAGACCAGAGCTAAAGCAAGATGTCATTTTTCATGTAGTATTTCTTATTTTACTATTTATTTAGTGATAGAAACCTAGAAACATAGAACTGTTAGCAGAAAAGGACCTACTGGCCCACCCAGTCTACCCTACGGTGCCTTCCTACTGTGCTACTATAGACCATAATTGATCTTCAGCCTTACCCCCAGCCCTGTTACCAAGGTCCCCTTGTGTCTATTCCATGCATGTCTGAAAACTGTGACTGTTTCAGTATTCACCACCCATGCTGGAAGGCTGCTCCAGATGCCCACCACTCTTTCTGTAAAAAAGTATTTCCTTACATCCCCTCTTAGTCTTCCCCTTCCAGCCCCATATCATGCCATCTTCTCCTTGGGCATCTCTTCCTGTGCAAAATGCCTCCTCACTGTACCTAATTGATACCTTCAAGGTATTTGAATGTTTCTATCATGTCTCCCCTTTCCCTTCTTTCCTCTAGGGAGTTCATATTTAACTCCATGAGTCTTTTCTTGTAGGTCTTCTGGTGCAGGCCATGCACCATTTTGGTTGCCCTCTCTGTACTGCCTCCACCCAGTCTATGTCTTTTCTGAGATGGGGCCTCCAGTGGTACTGTATAGCTCTTAGTATGTTACCCATTTAACATGTTTTTTCTATTTAGTTTTAACTGCCAAAAAGACACATATGTAGGACAGTGTATGGGGGCCCACACACAACCATGCTATTCAGTTACCATGTATTTTCCATGATGAAGAGGACCTCTAAAGTGAAGCTTGAGAGATCCCTGTCATCATGGAAACCATGATGTAAGAGAATAGCATGGATGTGTATTTGGGCTCCCATACACTTTTCTTTATAGTGTATGGTGCCCAAAAATTCCAGATCACTTACATTTCAGCATTTTGTTGTTATCTTTTGCCACTGGGTGCTGGCTCTTCTGTTCCATCTGAGCACCATCCAGCTCATGCATGTGACAAGTCCACCACCCCCTGTCCTATGAACAGCGCTGATGGGGGCGGTTGCATTATAATAGCCTCACTAACACAGAATGAAAAGTCATTCTGCATTAGTGAGGACGTCACTACTGAGGCAGAATGACTTTTTGAGGTGTATGGATTTCTATACACAACTGCATTCTACCATACACTGTAGTGTATTTAATACAGAGTTTATTTATTTAGTTTTTGTTAACCAGGTAAGTGCACTAGGCAAGCGAATATCTAATTTCAGGCATGACCCAGGAGATTACATACACAAATACAGAGTATAATAAGTACATGTAGCATAACAAAACAGAGGTAAAAACAGGACAGCATACATTAAAGCAAGAGTGACAAGAGTAGGTCTAAATTACTTAATTTTGAAATCTGCTTAACAAATTTACAGTCACAGTAGTTTAATGCATGTAAGTCCCTCATCATGTGTAGAAATGTATTTTACTGACAATTTCTGATTTTGATTTTCAGAGTAATTAGTGCTGTGCACAATGTGGAATTCCACCCATGGAATTAGCATGGAATGACCATTCTGTCAGCCAAATTTCCTTTGGAATTTCACTGGTCATTCTGCAGAATTCTGCTTGCTGAGATCTGTAGAATTATGTTACGCAGAACAGCACTGTCCTGCGGAAAATCATTACGTGGCCATTTATGCAGAATTTATTCAGATATGTGGAATTTAATTCCATGGAAAAGTAGCTGAAAACCTATTCCACATTATTCTGCTGTGGAATTCTGCCATTCAGGTTCTAAATACATTTGAAGGAATTTTATCAGAATTTTGAAAAATTCCATGAAAATCCATTCAGATGGAATTTGAAATTTTGCACACCACTAAAAGCAGTGTGGCTACAACTGCTGAATATGTGTGATGATTAAATATTAAAATTTATAGGTGCAGACATTTCCACTAAATGTGCAGCAGTATACTTTATTGTACATTGCTTATTATTTGCCTTTTTGTAGTGCTGATGCTGTGTTATGAATGATTGTAGCTCAAGTACATCATAAACACGCAATGTATTATTACTGTTTATAGTGCCTTTCACAAAGAGTATTAAAAAATGATTTACAGTGGAAATGAGAAAAACAATATGTAAATTACAATGAACAGTAAGAAAAAAGTAGTTGATAAGACACAAAATAAATTTGCCAATGCCACTGTGTATATATACAGTAACCCCTCATTATAACCAAACAGTTAGTAGCCACAATGGCCATTCCTTATTGTAACTTGTTTGTTACATTGAGGGACACTGTAGTATATAGGGCAGTTGAACATTCAGAGAGTTGCTGTTCTCTCAGCTGCTCCTCCCACACACACATTCTATCACCATGTCCTGCTGCTTCTTACTTCCTTTTTTGTTAGCTAAAAAGAACATTTTCTGGAAAAAGAAAAGTAAAATTGCAGGCAGCTCTGTTGCTGATTCCAAATGGGGCTCCCACTTTTCTGGTCACTCTGAGTCTCTGTTTCAGCTCTCAGCTATCCCCACCACAGCCAATTCTGCTTTCCTTGCTGCTCTCAGTTGTCATCTACCCCCCACTAATGCTGCTTTTCTTATTTAAGAAAAAGTAAAAGTAAAACTGCATGCAGTTTTGCTGCTGATTCCAAATGGAGCTCCATCTTTTCCAGTCACTCCAACTTTCCGTTACAGCTCTGAGGTGTCCCCCACCACCACCACCACCACCTCCGTCAATGCTGCTTTCCTTGCTGCTTGAGAATATGTTTTTAAAGTTTTAAACAATAAAAAAAAACACTCAGTAATGGGCTCACTGACATCTTTCTGAAATGCTGTATGAAATGATCCCACAACAGCTCTCAACTACTTTTAGCCCAGTCCCAGTGTTCAGACTGCCACCATCCCCTGTTTCAAAATGTAAACATTTGTCTTACCAAGTCACTCTTTTTGCTGTGGCAGTTGTGTAAGTTGGTGGGGAGAAGGTTGGGAGTTGCATCAACTTACAACAACCTCATGGGAACCACAGGAGGCATTCGGTATACCTGGGATTTTGCTATAGCGGGGTTTGTTGCAGCGAGGGGTAACTGTATGTATGCATATATAAGGTTTTTAAACCTTTTATATTTTCAGCAAAGTGTTTACAATATTAATGTTCAAAAGAACAAGCAGTTTCTCAAAAATCTTACATCTAAGTACTTCATAAGCTGATTTGGTAAATAAAATATTTTAGTTATCAGCACTATACTGATGATGAATTCAAAGCCATTCTCAGAACTCATATCCAAATGTCACTCCTCACCTTTAACTATCTCCTCCTCTAAATCCCTTTTATTATAATTGTCTTGACATTCCTGTCATATGACTGCTATAAAGCTATTAATGTTGCCAGGGTTGTAGAAGATGTACTCTATCCTGTAAGAAGACAATACATTTGACAAGGAAGAGGACTTGAACCACAGCACCCAATCTGTTTAGTTCTTCCCTGTAGGCATATAGTCTCTTTCTCCTCTCCTGCTAGGCATGTTTTCAAAGAGTGGTGATGGACGCAACAGAAAGTTACTTTACTTTTAAAGAGGACAGGAAATCATTTCTAATTGGCAACTGTTTATAAAGTTTTTATTCTCAGAAAAAAAACTA
The DNA here is from genome assembly GCA_016271365.2 of Neoceratodus forsteri. NCBI lineage: Eukaryota > Metazoa > Chordata > Ceratodontiformes > Ceratodontidae > Neoceratodus > Neoceratodus forsteri. Next base: position 306,847,251 of record CM028134.1, on the reverse strand, counting down.
AATCTCCCTAAATTATCCATATTTAACTATACTTGAGTAAAAGGGATTCAAAAACTGTATTTTGCATTGTTTTGTTTCTATGGGCAACATTCTGTTACAGTTCTCTTCATGGAACCAGTAATTTGGAGTTTTTACTATGTCACGGTTTGTGTACAGAATGCTAATTATGAGCCGTTGCCCTATCAGAACTATGCTTAGAGTTCTGTGCACAAACTGTGACATAGCTTTAACTCCAAATGATTGGTTCCATGAAGAGAACTGTGATAGAATGTTGCCCATGAAAATAAAACAATGCAAAATACAGTTTTTATTATCACTTTTTATCAGGCACAGTTAAATATAGATCATTTAGGGGAATGCACATAATTTCTGAGAATAACAACTTCATAAAACACTGCCAATTAAAAATGATTTCCTGTCCTCTTTAAATAACAAATCACAACTGCATCAGTGTTAGAAGAGTGTGCTACCATCAGAAGATGACTGTGTCACACTGTGCCATGTTGCTTTTAGATTAGTGACACAAAAGTGATGTAATTATGATGCAGCCCACCTGTCATAATTATGACACAAGTATAAGTGTTGGTTTTGAAACACCTATGACCTCCTCTTTAAAACATGGAAGGAGCAGGACATGAGGTTTCAGAACATGCTGATGCCAAAATCCCAATAATTTATTTGTGCTGCTGTAAGTCGATGTTAAGAATGTGCAAAATCTGCCAGCATGGAAAACATTTTAGAAGAGGATATGTAAGTTTCTGTCTTACCAGGGACAGGTACTCTGGTTCTGCAGAAAAGGTGAATGGATTACCAGTAAATTCTGATGAAAGTAATGCTGAAAAGACTTTATTGGCCAGTATTACAGAGAGGAAAGCATTATTTTTTTACAACTGTTAGCACTTGCAGCCCAGAGCATGTGCACTGAGCTGAGATCAAAGAAAAATGGACAGCTAGTACAGCTGTAGATCAAGATTCTCTATCAGATGCAAGACTAATACAGTCAAGTATAGGGTGTTTTGGAGTGGTGGCAGTGGTGTATGGTGGCAGACCAGTGCACCACTGGAGGATGCTGCTGAAAGTTTTAAATAAAATAAGTAAATGCCAATGCTGGTGCAATATGCCATTCACAAGATGGAGGAGATGACAGAACTGTGCATGTGCAGCACTCACACATGCGCAGCTGTGTCATATGGTAAACTGTGCCAGCATTTTTATTTACTTATTTTATTTAAAAGGTTCAGCAGCATCCTACAGAGGTGCGCTAATCTGCTAGCATATTCTGCCACCACTCCGAATAGTGCTACATTCCAGCCGCCCAGAAGTAATGAGGAACTGCCGCGGTGAAGTAGTGCACATGGGGTGACAGTGCTGCGGAGGGGAGCTCTGCCTGTGGAGGACATACAGCAATGGAATCAGTGCTCACCACATCACTGTAGGAGAGCACAGGGATGTGCTCCAGTCAAGGTCCCTTTTTGTCTCCTACAATGATCGCAAAAAGTTTGCAGAGCACCGCCCATGCAGCCGTAAAAAATATCTCCAAAGAAAGTAAATGAATTGCCTAGAAAAGAAAATGAGGAATTCGTTGATGACTATAGTCCTGTTCTGTTGTTGAGACAAGTGAGCATGTATATTCAGATTGCTGCTCACAGTTCCATGGCCCTGATATTGTATGGCACATCATATATTACCAAGCATGTCAGAGCTGCTGCTGCTATGAAGTTCCAGAGGGAGGGCCTGGAAAAGGCGAATGCACGTTGACCCACAGTCAGGTGGGGGTTTGGAAAGGAGAGAAGAGGAAAGTTGGATGACCTTAGGGACCTCATTGTAGATTTATGTTGGACAATGTCTATGAGGCAGGGAGGAGTGAATTTATGGACAAAGTTGTAGGTAAGGCGGAGGGTGGGGTATTGTAGTCTGGCTTCAAAGAAAAGCCAGCCTAGGAAGGCCAGGACTGAACAGCAGTGCATCTTAGCATTAGTGCTGAGGGCAAAGCATGTGACCCTGTGGTAGGTTTGCTTGAGTTTGTCAAGAGGGGTGATCTGAGAGGAATGAAGTGTGGGGGCTCCATAGGATACAAGTGGAAGCAAGGAGGAAGAAGCTATGGCCAGTCAGGAAGAGTGTGTAAGGTAGGACAAGAGGTGGTAGAGCAACCCTAGCTTTTGGTGAATAGTCTTAACCACAGTGGAAATGTGTATCAAATGTGAGTTGGGAGTCCAGCATGACACATAGGTATTTTATGGACTGTACCTGATCTCAGTGGTCACCATGGGAGGAGTTTATCACCAATGGGGTGGGGAGATTAGTTTAGGGGTCTTTTATTTATTCATTTTTATTAATTTCAGATTGGGATTAAAACCTTTGAGCCAGAGGCTCATTTACAAAGGTTCCAAGTCAGTTTAACAATACAATACAAACATAACAAGTGACATTGTAGAGAAATTTGTTACATGTGACATCAGTATACAATAAGGTACTATTAATGAATACAAGTGAAAGTTAACTGTCATTAGGGAAACAAACATACATCAAAAGTGCAAATTAATGACATCGCTCCCAGAGCAAAGTATAGAGTTCAAGGGATTTCAAAGGCTGTCTAAGAAATAGCTATGGGGGGGGGCTTGACAATCAGCAGCCAGAGTAAAGCATTGTCTGAAGGGTATTTACAAAGTGGCAGGGGAGGGAAAAGACAAGAGGAGGGGCCGAGTAAGTCTAACAGTGGGTGTACAGGGAGCAGCCTGGATAGGCTTTGTCATGGAGATCTAGGAGGGTAGAAGGAGCAGGAGAAGAAGCAGGAGGGGGAAGTACCAGGGAGGGAAGGATGGGGCGAGGGTATTATAGGTAGTAGGTGAGAAGAATTAGTTGGGAAGATAGTGACCAGAGGTTAGTTGAGGCCATGGGGACATGAGTCTGATGATAGAAGAGGATTGATTTTGTCTTTATGTTGAGCACCAGGAGAATAATGGAAAACCATGACTCAAGCTTAAGGAAGTCCTGTGGCAAGTCACAGTTCAGCAAGAATACTGTTGTAACAAACACAAAACACTATGTATGTTTGTTAGTGATTCAGTTACACAGGAAAAAGTTTCTGTTATTGAAGAAATTAGTGCCAATATAAGGAAACATACTGGAGTAGCAATGTCTACTGTTGTGATTGCTCTGACTAGTCTTGTAGCGTATAACATAGGTGGAGTGACTCTGCACTGTAGTTTTATGCTGCCTGTTGAACACAGAAAAACTGGAGATAAGCACAAGTTGTCATTTGAATTTGCAAGTGACCTGTGCAGTATGTTTCACAAAACAAAGCTCTTGATTATTGATGAGATCAGTATGGTCTCCAATGTGATACATACTTTCATTCACCTACATCTGCAGGAGATTGTTGCATAGACAATAAGGTCACCTTTGGAGGCAAAAACATTGTTTTGGTGACCTACTTCAACTTGTACCCAGGAACAGAAAGCCTATCTTTTCTAGTCTTATTCTTGAGGAAGAGAGAAAAGCAATCAGATGTATTGGTGGAATAAACCTGTGGGAGGTTATTCACCTATGCTGAACTTTTTCTGAATATGCATAAGAGTGGTGATGGACAATCCAAGGCTCTACCTGATAAGGCAGAAATTGGAAACTTTTCAGCTTTCAATGCTTCAGTGCTGAACACACGTGTGACAGGCAAAGTAGCTACTTCCATATCTGAAGCATGTGATGTGTTTAGTAATCTATGCTGTGACAAAACACAAATTGTGTGTTTGATACTAAGGCTTAAACAGTGTGTACATTTCAATCAGATAATGCTGAAGAGATATCAGCAACCAATTGTCACCCTGCCATTAGTTAATTTAGTCGATGGAGTTTGTCTAAGCCAAATGATGATCTCAAAGATGATTGCCCACCTAAAAGTTGAATGTAGAAGTGTCGAAAAGAGCTGGTGTAGAGTCAGCTCTAACAGTATAAAAATGCCCGCATGATGCTACATTGCAGTCTTAATATTGATAATGGATCGGTCAATGGTGCAATGGGGCACGTAGTTAACCTTCACTACAGTGTTCAGAGAATGTTTTTTTGAAATGGTTGTGGTAAAATTTGACAACCTTGATTATCAATAAGGCATTGATAGGTGCTTGGTAAACTTTCAGGTTGTGAAAGACATTTATGTAACATGGAAACAGTTCTTACTCTGTGTTGCATATGCTGTGTCTATTCCAAGGTTTGAGTTTAAATCTATGATGATTGGCTTAGAGAATACTATCTTCATAGATGGATGAGCTATGTTGCTTTGTCATGGTTCAGAACTCTAGCAGGCTTGTACACTATCAATGCTGCACATAATAAAATTCCTGCTGAGAAAAAGTACATTATGAGTACAGTCACCTGCACACTTTGTATCAACCCAACATGTCTTTGATTCCACTGGTGAATAATGTAGTGGTGTGAGATGCATCATCTGAGGTATTACAGAAATTTAAGAGGAAGAAGTCTACTGCACATAATTCTTCCACTTTAACAGATGATAAGCGATCATCTGTGGCCCATGATACCAGATCACCCCCAGTGGAAAAAGAGCCATTGGCCTAACTGCAATGGTGTCATTTGACAACAGTACTGGAGTTAATTGCTATGCAAATTCTGCACTGCAAGTTTTTCTACATTTACCTAAATTTATCACATTAACTGCTTCAAAATCAACAGTTCTGACAGATTCACTGAAGCAAATTATAGCTGTCAGTCAACTGCAAAACAATATTGCACAGTCATTAATATCACTACGATGTGCTGTGGCATCTTATGACCAGCATAGCACAATTGTTGAAAATGTTCAGCAAGACGTAACAAAGATGACAAGCATTAACTCTTTGGAACAAGTTGAAATTCCAGTAAGGTGGTAAGTGCTTCTCAGTGAAGCATGTCAACAGATATGGTTGTCTTTCCTGTAGTAATACTGACAGAGATGTGACTGATGACATGTTGTGGATTGCTTTATATGTCCTTCATGAATCATTCATCAAATTCAGACTATTGTTCAGCAATGCTTCAACTGGTTGGACTGCACAAGATGTTGCAGGATCAGTATCCATTCATTAGACTGACCCATTCTACAAACTAGCGTGTGCTAATACTCCAACAATTTGATTTGCAGGAAGTCAAAGTTGAGGCACTGATAACTGACTTTACTACAAGTAGAGTCATGTTTGGACAGTTGCATTTTGACATTCAAGCAATCTTTTTTCATCATGGAGCCTCTGTGCATTCTGACCATTATGTAACTTGGCTTAGATACAGTAGTGGTTGGATAGAGTGTAATGATCATACATGCACCTTTAAGGAAATGTTTCAAGGACATTAAAGGATGCATATCTGATTGTTCTTAAAACCAAGCAGTTTGGGGCAGTTGCAGAATAGGTACCAAGAATATGCCTCTCAATTAAGTAGTCTAAAAAAATACATGAGACATTGTTCCCCTTCGGATTGTGTCACTCAGTGAGTCACGAATAGCTAATTTTCTTAAATTTATTTTCCACATTTAATGACTGGATGGTTGTAACCATGATACTGATGTAGTGTCAGTTCATGTACACACTTACTAGGGTGTGAGACTGTTAGCATAATCAGTTTTTACAACTAATCCTGACACATGAAGATCTTTCACCCCATTCCCCCACCAGTCTCTGCACAGCCATATGTGAGCTCATCATGTAACATTGTGGAACACATACAAACATTTAATTGGTACCACACATATATGCTTGTCATGTGCTATCAAAGTACAACTCAGTTGTAAATATGTATTTATTACTGAAAACCTGTCACTATGTAATAACAGTTTGCATCTGTATGCATGACATACGAACATATGAATATATGAAGAAGCCAGCAGAATAAAGCCTTTTGGTCTATCTAGTCTGCTTGTATTACAGGGTTCTCAGCTTAAGTCCCTCCCCAATCTACCTTTTCCCTTCACCGCCCCTCTTTTCACCCTTATTTTCCTCTTAGCTCTGTCCTAGCCTCTCTTGAAGCTGCCCACTGTCTTCAATGAAACCACCTCTTCTGGAAGCACATTCCAACCATTCACAACCCACTGTGTGAAGAGGTACCTCCAAGTCTCTCTCCTGAACCTCCCCCCTCCAACTTGAGACTGTGTCCACTCATGTTTCAGTTTCCACTAAACTTAATGAAACCCTCCTTATCTACCCTATTTATTCCTTTCAAACACTTGAAGGTCTCAGTCATGATCCCTCCCCCTTTCTCTCGTTCTCTCTCCTCTCTTCGAGGGAGTACATGTTCAGGGCCTCCAGCCTCTCATTATATGTCCTACCCTGCTGGCCCATGATTATATTTGTTGCCCTCCTTTGGACCATTTCCAGCAGGTTGATATCTTTTTTAAGATGTGGGCACTAGTACTGTACACTGTACTCAAGATGTGGCTTCACTAAAGACCTGTACAAGGGCAGTATTACATCCTCTTGCCTGCTGCTGATCCCTCTGACAATGCAGTACAACATTTTATTTGCCTTTGCTGCTGTTTTCCTACATTGCATGGAATGTTTCAGGTCACTAGTGATCATCACTCCCAGATCCTTCTCCTCCTCTGATGCAGATCCCTGGACCCCTCCCAGGCTGTACTCCGTCCTTGGGTTCTTGGCTCCAATGTGCATAACTTTGTATTTCTTTGCATTGAAACCAAGCTGCCAAATCCCAGATCACCTCTCTAGTTTTTCCAGAACCTCCTTTAGGTCATGTATCCCTTATTCTGTATCTACCCTCCCACAGAGCTTGATGTCATTCATGAATAGACAAATTTTGCCCTTAATGCTATCCCCAGTATTGTTGGTGAAGACATTGAACAGTGCATGTCTGCGCACTGAGCCCTGTGGATCCACTGGTGACCTCCCTGGAGCTAGACAGCTCACACCTCAGCATGCTGTGAGTCTTGTGCCTCACCCAGATTTCCACCCATCTGGTCAACTTCTCTCCAGCCGTGAGATCAGCCTACTTCCTGATTAACCTCTTGTTGAGTACAAAGTCAAAGGCCTTGCTGACATCCAGGCAAAGTATGTCCATTACATTGGTTCTGTCCCAGTCCATGAAGTCGATCAGATTTGTTTGGCATAACCTCTCTCCCATAAAACCATGCTGCCTCTCATCCTGTAGACCATGCTCATTTAGATACTCTACTGACCTTGCCTTAAGTATGGTATCCATGAACTTTTACATGATTGAAGTCTGACTGACCAGTCTGTAATTCTCTGGGTCATATTGGGACCACTGTTATGGAAGGGCACTACATGTGCCATTCTCCAGTCCTTTGGTACCACACCTGACTCCAGTGAACTACTGAACAGGCCAGCCAAAGGATCTTCAAGCTCCTCCACCAGTTCCCTCAGCACCCTTTGATGTATGATGCCTGCGCCTGGGGATTTGTCTACCCTCAATGCTAGCAGCCCTGTCCTCACCCTATTCATGTCTATCAAAACATCCGTGACCCCCCCACACCTCTTCTTTTCCCTAGTGGCACCGGTCTGTCTCTCCCCATGGTGGAGATGCAACAGAAGTACTCATTCAGTACCTCTAGTTTGCCCCCAATCTCTTCCATCCACCTGTTCCCTTTCCTGAGCCTAATAATCCCATCTTTCTTTACCCTTTTCTTGCTGATATAGCAAACAAAGGCTTTATCCCCTGCTTAATTTCCTCAGCTAGCTGCAGTTAATTCTGAGCTTTAGCCTGCCAGGCTACCTTACCTGCTATTCTAGCTGTCTTCAAGAAATCCTCCCAGTCTTCCTCCCTCTTGGTACTCCTGGATTTCTTGCAAGCTGATCTCTTATCCCTCACTGCCTGGGTTACCTCAGTACTAAACTAGCCGGGTGCTTTGGCCCTCTAGTTTTTGTCTTTGAGCCTAATGCACTCCTTTCCTGTTTGGCAACCGTTATTCTCTCCTTGATGATGAACCACATTTGATCCACCACCCATATCCATGCAAATGCTTGCCAGGTGTTTTCTTAGCACATCTTCCAGCTTTCTGAAGGCCACCTTTCTAAAATCCACGATTTTAGTCTTAGTGGGGGCCTTTTCCCTGCCCATGTCCAATCAGAGCCACACTGAGCGATAGTCACTCCCACCCAGGGGATCCTCAACCTTTATATCCTGGATGTGGTTCCCATTTGTCAGCACCAGATCAAGGATTACTTCTTCCCTGTGGGGTTCTGTGATACTATGAGTCATGAACCCACTTTGCAGTGCATCTAGAATCACTTAACTCCTGGTGCAGGTCATGGCTGGTACCTTCTAAGCCACCTTGGGCAGGTTGAAGTGTCCTACTATTACCACTTCTCCCTTCTCTTCAGCAGTCAATATTTGCAAGTTCAATTCCCTGTCTCTTTCCTCCTCCTGGTTGGGTAGTCTATAAACTACTCCCAACTTCACCTTACCCCCTCTGTTATACAGTACTGAATCCACATTGCTTCTGCCCCCTCTTCTGACTCCTCCCTCATGCACATCATACCCTCCCTAATGTAAACTGCCACCCCTCCTCCTTCTTTTCCTCCCTCCCTATCCCTCTTATATAATTTATACCCAGGGATTGCACGCTCCCGGTCATGATTAGGTGTGGCCCATATCTCCATGGCCATTGAAATGTTCACTCCCCTCTCTGTCAACAATCCTCACAGGTCATCCATCTTGTTTCGAGGACTTCATAACTTCAGGGCCACCACCTTCCATATAGAGTCTCAGCCTTCTACCCTTCCCTACCATCTGCCTTTCTTGTTTCTCCCCATTGTTTGTGATCTTACCCCCCCACTGCTAACCCTTTAGCTCCCCTTCCAGTCCCCCCCATACTGCTATGAGGCAGGTGTGTTGACCTCCTATTCCTGGAGTGTTGGGGCCTACAAGCCTGCTTGTCCCTTGAGTAGTTTAAATTAAGTTACCCCTAAGCTTGTCCCTGAGGACCCTTGAGCTCCCATTACCAACATGCAGTCTGTCTGGTTCAAAAAGTGTTTTAATTGTCCAAGTTGCCCCTAGCCTCAATACAGTTGTACCCATCCTCCTTGCACCATTCCCTTTGCCAGTCATTTAACTCCTCTATCCTTTTCTTCCTGACCATGCTGGCTCATGGTACTGTCAACTCCTCTGAGAATGCCAGCAATGTTGCTATCTCCCTGCAGATCCCCTACCACCCTGAATTATTTTTGTTCTACCCACATCTCCTCTCCAGCTCAGTCATTGGTACCTAGGTATATAACTATGATTAGTTCCCTCAGCCCCCCTCACCAACTCCCCAGGTTTAAGTCACATCCACTCCACTGTTGTCTCTGGCATGCAAACCTCCTTACTACCTGTATTAAGGCCCCACCTTTCTTTCCCAGTTATGGAGCCCCCAAGGATTACCACCCTTCTACCCCCTCAACTCCTGCCTCCATCCTTTCCTTCTTTGACTGCCATACAAGCTTCTCCACTCATAACTGCTCCCCTTCTGTCCTGGTTACCTCCCTACCCTTATCCTCTCCAAGGCCAGCTTGCCTGACACCTCCACAGCCTCTAAGTGCCCCTCTGTCTGTTTTCCTATCCCCTCCATGTCCTTCCTTTTCTCACCACCCAAACATGCCATATCCTTCCCCTCTTCTCCAATCATCCTCCCCTGTCCCCCATCCCTTACTCCCCTCTCCATGTTCCTTCTTCACCACCCACCTTTACTTCTTTGTAAGGTTCTACCCCTTCTGTCCTACTACCTCTGATCCCATTGTCTTAACCCAACCTTTCTCCCCATCCCACTTCCCACCTCCTGTTCTCCCCTCTTCACTTCCACACAGTGGGTGAAATCTATTCCTTAAAGGCATCCCTTTGAATGCTCTCACTTCTGTTGTATCACTCACAGCCCCACCCCTTCACCATACTACTTTCCATTTCCCCTTTCTGGGCTCCTCCACTCACTGAGGTAGAGGTACTCCTGGAGCTAGGGTGCTCCTCTCTACTCCCTTCACCTGCCTGTTGACCTTGCTCCCCTGGGCATCCCCTATCTGTCCTTCTTTCCCCTGCCCTGTTCCTCTTAGTTTTCACACCATCCTCCCCGGCTCACATTGAGTGGCCTTACTTTTGCCCTTAGATGTTCCTGCCTCCTGCCCATTGGATAGACCCCAGACACACACATTGTCCCCAGAAATATTGCTACCCACAACCATTATAGCACCTCAACTTCTTCCCACTATACTGCTGCCTGTACGTGCTCCTATTCTCCATATCCTCCAACCCCTTGGCCCACATACCCTCCAGATAGGCACCTCCATATATAATCCATTTAGACAAGTAAACAACAGCCCTCAAATCCCATTAGTATGCCTACCCCCTACCTCTTCCTTGACCTTCAACACAAATGTAAGATGATCCTGGTTAGAAATGTACAGTATTATTCTTTTATTTGACTGCACATGTTTATGTTGACAAAAAATTAGTAAAGTTGTTAAATACTGCCTGTTTCATTTAAGTGTATTAATTTTTCAAAAATATTAAGGTTTTTTAAAACTCATATGTTAGAAAAAATAGAATAACAAGTAAATGCTTACCTAGCATGCTGGCTATGCACTGTTTCTGCTTTTTCCAGGCTTTCTTTAATTAATGGGTTGAGTAAGGAATACCTTGTAATGACTTATAAAACATTTTGTGTTAGTGTATAAATAAATATATATATATATATATATATATATATATATATATATACAGTATATATATATATATATATATATATATATATATATATATATATAAAATACAGCAGAGTCATGTAAGTGTAACATTTAATTGATAACTTACTGTTCTCATTTACGTTTTACTACTTTTTTTTGCCTTCTCCAGGAACAACTGCAACAATTTGGTACCAATTCAATTGGCATTTTATCTGTAATAAATGTTGTTTTTTTTTTTGTAAATGATAAGAATGCTTCTAAATGTTTTGAAACTTCTGTACTGTGTTATGTCTTTTTTTCATAAATGATAAGAACATGTTTCTCTGTTGTGCTACAAGTATGAAATTAAGAAATATCATGGCTGGGTAATGGTTTCAAGTGATTATTTAATAGATATCACATTTACAATTCCCCAGAAAAACTAGTAATCTTCTCAAGCTAAACAATTTATTGCATTTTGCAAAGTGGTATCTCTAAAACAATAGTGATCCTGTGGACAATGGATGCTGAAGATGAAGCTGAATGATATGTGAAGATCAGAAGACCTTATGCGGAGAACATTGGGGTGAAGACATATATTACTTATTACGTGTGCATAAAAACAAAGGGAAGTATATACATTCAATACATTATCTCAAAAAGAAAGGACATTCTTTGCAAAAATAAACTGCTTAAATGCATCAGTTAGGATTACACTTAATGCCACACAAGTTGGGAAATGTGGCATTAGGATATCTTTATTTATATATATATTTATTTATTTCAATCTAGGATTACAATACCTTTGAGCCCGAGGCTCTTTTACAAAGCTTCCACATCAGCGTGTGCAATGGTCATCATTTTTAGTTACAAACATATAGTCATTGACTTACAGACATGTAATAACCAGTACAAAGACTTGAGCTATGAGCAAGACAAGGGAAGGAGAGATGGGTGGTGGGGGAAGTGAGGGTAGGAGATCGAGGGGGGAAGGAGGTGCAGGGGGTCAGGGGGAGTATGGGAGGTGGTTGGGACAGGGGCAGGAGCAGAGATACAGGGGAAGGTGGGTGAGGGCAGGAGACAGTGCAGCCAGGGGGGTCTTGTCGAGGGAATATGAGAGGTAAGGTGCTAGGGTTCAAAGACTGATTGTAAGTGCTGGGTGCTGGGGCATTTGCAGCCGGAACGGTGGAAATATTAAGATGGGCAATCACAGGATACAAGCAGTGAGAGGTGCAGCTTGGACTTGAAGAGGCCGAGTGTTGGAGAGGTCACTATGTCACTGCCAAGAGAGTTGAGCCAGTTGGATGCCCGATAGGTGAATGATCTTTGTCCTTGGGTCATGCGACATCGTGGGATATGTAGTAGAATGGAATAGGATCTCCTTGTAGTGACGTTCCTATGTCTAGGCTGAAGGAGGGCACAGACACCAGGTGGGGCAAGCCCCATTATCATTTTCTTGGCCATGATACAGGTTTGGTATTTTATGCGTTTGTCCAGTTGAAGCCATCCAGATTGGGAATAAAGGTCACATGTGTGGGTACGGTGATGTGAGCCAGTGATGAGATGACAGGCCTTATTCAGGGAGGTCGCGATACGTTTGAGAGCAGTGGTAGTTGCAGACCCATATATGATAAGACCATAGTCTATGATGCTGACGATGGAGCTTTGGATGGCCACTGACAGTGCTTCTGGGGTTAGGTGTTTCCTGTGCAGGAATAATATGCCTAACCTCGCATTGGCAGACTTTGCAACATTGCTGATATGGACAGTGTATGAGAGGTGGGGATCAAGGGTAATGCTGAAGTACTTGAACAATTGTGTTTGCTCTAGGATGGCTCCTTGTTCAGTTGCAATGGAGAGGTGGAGTTTATTTTTGTTGAGGAGGCTGCAGAAGACCATAGACTTCTTTTTTTTTCTGATTGAGAAGCAGTTTATGATTTAGGAACCAGGATTCGATGGAGGAGAAGGCCTGCTGAAGTTTATTTTGTAATTGGATTGGATCAGGGTCCAAGTTGAGGATCACAGCATCAAACCCTAACAACCCATTTCCCTCTTCAAGCAGCCAAAGGGACATGATAACAGAAGCTACCACAGATAGCCATCATCAGTAAAGACAAGCAACATACAACTCTTTCCAGATGACACAAGAGAAATCCATAATCATAGTCCAGCACTTCAGTAGCTATGGGTACAGCTGCACACTTCAACACAAACATACCCATGCCAGGTTGCAGAACTGAAGGGTCTCAGAAAAATGTACCTTTGCATAAAATGTTGATCTCCATGCACTTATGATACCACTCACTTTTTTCAAAGCACTTTTGTTGTTTTCTCTCATTTCTAAACATTGACATTAGAATGCTGTCATGGTTTCATGCAAACAAGCTGTACAGGTGGGAAGTGTCCCCCCCCCCATTCTTTCTGGCATACCTAAAGGGTCAATCCTCGACCCCATCCTCTTCTTACTTTTCATTAATGACCTTCCCTCCGTCTGCTCTAGCTCCTTCATACATATGTACACTGATGAAACCATCCTCTACATGTCTGGTCCTTCCCCTTCTGATGTTCAGGATCTTCTTCAGTGTGACTTTCATGCTGTAATAGATTGGTTTCAAGTGCATTAACTCAAAGTGAACACAAAAAAACTGTCTCATTGACATTCAGCACTAAGCAAAAGTTGGCGAGGATTCCATCCCCTCCAGTGTTCGCTACCCCATGTGGCACTCCCTCGTTGTGGTTCCCACCTACAAATAACTCAGGGTTTGGCTTGACTTGATTTCTCAATAACTCATCCCATATAGACATATAGACACCATACACTTTAAACTGCACCCCATACTAGGAGTGCTTTACAGAAACTATTTGTCACGATTTGAAAACAAAATGGGTTCTCCCAGTTTTTGATTACGCCTACAATGTTTATGGTTCTGCACCTGCAACCTTCCTTGCAAGGCTCTGTCCTCTTTTTAATGCCTTTTTACTTTTTGCCTCGAACTCCCCCCTTTCGTACACACTGCTCTGATCTCTATTCCTCCTTCTCTCCTTCCCCCCCTGCAGCACAGGTACTTGGCCCACAGCCTTGCCTTCATCTCCAAATACTCTTTTGGGTCCCTCCCATCCTATCTATCTCTTCTGTCTTCTGCTACCCTTCTCCCTACCCCCTGCATTCCTGTAATTCCCACACTTTCACCCTTCCCAGTTCCCATACTTTGGCTGGTCAACTGGCATTCTCCTGTCACCTGCCCTCCCCTCCCTTGGGAACCAACTTCCTGCTACCATTCGACTCACCTCCTCGCTCCCTGCACTGCAGTGCCTGCTTAAATCATCACAACTTACTTCTTGTTGCTGACCCTAATCCTTTAAATGCTCTCTTCCCCCCTGGCCACCTCTTAAATGCATACATGGCCCCATCCTTTCCTACTTGTTTACGTGCCTCTATGGTAATTATGGCTTTTGCGTTTTCTAAGTATGACAACTAACTTTTGCCTTACTGCTTTGTTGAAAGCTGCCAATGCTTAGCTGCTCATTTTTTTGTAATTTATTGTAGTCCACACACACTATTTTCATGTAATCTTGCTGTTATTCCTGCTACCAGCTGAACCTGTTATGTTTATATGCCATTTATGTAATTTGTGTGCCTACCTTTGTTTGTTTGTCTGTCTCCCTTTTCCCTGGGTTACACCTGGAAATGAGCTTCAGCTCAGTGTGTCTTTTCTGGTTACCAAATTTTAAATAAAGAAATAAATAAATAAAAAATATAAAAAGAAAAATTTACATATGCAAGAAATTTTGATCCTAATGTAGGAATGTCAATAATAGTTTTTTTTTGTAAACACGCTATCATTTCCTGTGATTTGTTTCTATTGAAATTACTATGCAATCATGATTATATGTTAATTTTGCACCCAACAAACAAATGGCACATTGGCATGAAGTTCTAATCCCTGTGTAGTAATGTAAATAAGCAGTATTCTAAGTGCAGTAGTACAATTTCCTGACATTCTCTATTGCTGACATTAACATGCAGTCATCATTTAGTACAAAACTCCAATAAAAATGTGAACATTTGCAGACAGTGATGACACCTGAGCACTGGTGTTAACAGTTTGTAATTCTGAAAACACAAATATCTTTTTGTGCCACTTCTTGGTATAGCCATTGCCATGTCATCATGACTGTGTGCAAAAACACCACACACACACACACACACACACACACACACGCACGCACACACACACACACACACACGCACTCGCACACATGCACATACATACACACACACACACACACAAAAATAATTGGTACATTTGTATGAAGTCATGATCCAAATGTTTTAATGTTCATGGTTGTCATTTTTCATTGCATTACTATCATTTCCTTGAAGGTATTTATGTACATATTATCAATCATGATTTCATGCAAACAAATTTCAGACATTTGCATAAAATATTATTTCTAATGTAGTAATTTTTGTAATTGGTATTTGTAAACACACTATTATAATTTCAATTGAAAGTAATATACACTCATGATTACAAATACATTTTGTACACAAAAAAATTGGGGGGACATCTGCATGAAAATCTGATTTCAGTGCAGTAGTACAAATAAACAGTATTTCAAAGTGCACTACTACCATTTCCTGCCATTTCCTATTATTGACATTAGCATGCAATCATCATTTCATGAAAAAATTAACGGAAAAAAGTGACCATTTGCATGCAATTATGATCATATTTGTAACTATTGAAAATAGTATACTTTTTAAAAAATTTTTATTTTAGTCTTTGGTAACCAGGTAAGGCCCACTAGGCACAAATGCCTGTTTTCAGGGACAACCTAGGAACACTGGTCGGTTAAGTGACTTGCTCAGAGTCACGCAGCATGCAAGTGGAGGTTGTGAGACTTAGACCAAGGTCTGGACTGTTGGATGTAATAAGCTCATTCATAGCTTGTTACTGTAACCTCTAGGCTATACTGTCAGCCAGCACACAATAATGATTACATTCAAATTTAAATGGCAAATATGAAACATAGAAAATTACTGCATATGTACTGCACAGAGACACTGTCACATATTACATAAAAATAACTGCATCCTGATATGGATATGTGTTGATGTGTGCATGTGTATTCATGGGCTATAGAGGCACTGAGCCATGATGATGGATATCTCCTGCATCTTTTGGAAAGAGTTGTATGTTGCTTGCCTTACCTGATAATGGCTGTCTGCGGTTGCTTTTGTTGTTGTGTCCCTTTGACAGCTTGGCAGGGTAGGGACTTAGGGTTCCCCACTTTTGTGGTGTTAACTGTAACCCTAACTGGTTCATTAAAACAGTTATTTGCAAAGAATATAGTTAGGATTGAGTTCAGTGCTCAGTGTTAAACACCTGACTTTGCACCTTTATAACTTTGGCAGTGTTTGACTAAATTTCACCAAATTTTGCAAATTTGGTCAGATAGGCAAGCTCTCAAAACTTAAGTGTCATGATGGTAGCTTATACAGTTTCTGAGATTGAGATATGTTGGTTTTGAATAAGTTTTTTAAAAATTTCAGGCTGATAGTATATGTTTTTTGCTCTCAACTACAGCCTAGATGATACAGATTTGTTTTCTGAAACTTTCAGGGTAGAAAGAGATTATGTCATGGTAGTGCCTTTCAAAGGTTTCATGAAAAAAAATATTAATTGGCCCAGAGTTATAAGGATTTAAATTTATTTTTCTGCGCGTGCTGTATAGGGTTTTAGGATAACCATCTGATTTGATCTGACAATGTTTGTGTCACTAGCATTTTTACTTCACACCTATTATTCTTTTTCAGTACATGAGAAAAATGTTTGGGTCATGACAGCCATCATCTTGGTTTTCTTTTTGTAAACTAAAAATATGGAAATACATAAAAATGATGTATTAAAAAAGCTAGCAAAATGAGACCTATTTAACTAGATTCTATTTTTTTAAATAAGCCTAGAAATAAGTTTTCTGAGCACCCCAAACTCCTGGGTGCCCAGATTAGCTTTAGCTTAGGTGCTACATTTCAGGTTATGAGACAATAATTCCCCTGTCACACACAAAGTGGTGTGACAGGGGAATTTTCAGCTCACACCAAAACAGTGAAACTACATGCTTCCTCCTCCTTCCAGCTCAGCCAGCCCTCCCTCATCCTAGCCAATCTCGTCCTGTAACTCTACCATCTCCTCACTTAACTGTGTGTTCACTGTACTTAACAAGACATTCATATGCAATGCCTGCCCCTTATCCTGTCTCAAACTTTTACACTCCTGCTTCAACATACAAAGTTCCTATTCTCCAGCCTGTGCTGAATGATGCAAAACTGAATCCTTTTCATTTTGCAGTATTTGAAGTTCAGACTCCAAATTCTGCTGCAGTCTAATACATTCCATTTCCTGCAAACCCATCTCCTGCTTAAGAGATGTAACATGCAGATCAAGGGTTTGAAACCTCACTTCGGAGGCTTCCAGAGCAGTGTAGAGAGCTGTTACCAGCAGCCCTTTGGCATGACACTTATTGGCTGATTGTCTCATCTCTGTGTACTGGGTTGAAATCCCTTGTAAAGGGTTTTCAGATTGACTTGCATCCTGCATGAAGTCAGCCCATCCTCCATGGGAGGCAAGGAAGTTAGACACATCGAGTCTCAGTTCTGCACAGATATTTGATTCGGTGGCCATTGCGTGGGAGGGAACGAAAAATCAAACTGTGAAAAAGGCGCCGTGCTATGTATCGATCCACAGCAGGAGCACGTTATACACAGTCGGGCTAATGTGGAATTTTTAGGCTTACAATTCAAAGCTGCTGTGGAATGGGTCTAGTCGGCATCGACCACACCCAAGAAAAACAGCCAGACTACTATATTGTGGCTGTCTCCCAAAGTCCCAACACTGCAGGATTGGTGGACCGTTACAAAACAAACCTACCAAATGGAGAAGATAACACATAATTTGAATGATAGGGAGGAAAGATTTGGCTCCAGATGGAATAGATAGCTTTTGTACTATATGCTGACAGACATTACTTTTGTACCATAGGGAGATAACCCCCCCCCCGTGAGGGATTGCTGTGTGTGGATTCTGGGGGGCCTCCCATGGTGGCCATAGTCTGGCTACACTAGATTTGATATGCTTAAAGTAGGTAAAGTACACTAGTTGTTCATTTTGTATATTTGAACTCCCAATGTTCTGTCTGACACCCAGGACCTATTGGAACATTACTCAAGGAAGGGAAGGTAATCTGAATCTGGGGTCTTTTTGAATAACCTAGGCCTTCCAAGGACAATTAACTCTAACGTCCCTGGTATTAAGCTTTTAGAATTTTTTTTTTTCAAATTGAATATATTTTATTCATTTGTTCATTAGTAGGAAGAGTTAAGATATCATTTAACTCATACATTTGACATTAGCTTGATACATACATTTTGTTTGGACATTGTTCTATGCTAGGGTCCTGTTACAATACAGAGTCTTGTAAAGTATATGTTGTAAACATGGTTTCAGTTGTGTTCAAATATTACAGTCTCAGCTAGCTTTTACAAATTTTTGAACTCCCTGTGTACTATGACCAAATGGACTTCTGTAAGTACCTTTTACTGATTTTTTACTCTTATTACTTTGGACACAATCGACTGTAAGTAAAAATGAAATAAAGATGATATTAACAAAAAAAGTGACTACAACGTGGTTTGAAAATGGGAGAGGTGATACAGAAATGTACACCTACTGTCCCCATTGGGAAGAGAAAAGTTGTAGCGACTAGTGAAAGCTTACAAACACCAAATATAGCCTGCACATGGTCGTCAATTGTCAGGATGTCTAAACCTCACTCTCAGGTTCTTGGCAATATTGAGAATTCAAGTAATCACAGACACGTTGCATTAGAGTAATAAACTTGTTTATTACTACCAAAAGGATAAAATCACAGTTGCCCTAAGCAGTTCTTACCAATACGAGCTGGGAGCCAGTGCTAAGCGTTCCCTATACCTCAAGGTTTCTTTGTGTCTCTTGGTATCTCTGAGGTACAAGACTTAGTGTCCCACATTATATACCTATGATAATTACTATGGTTACTGTAAGATAGAAACATTTCTAGTTACAGAGATGAGCCCTATTGGCTAAATTAGAGGAGGCTTCATGGTCCAAGATAACATTATACAATTTTGTAGTAGTCATCAGCTTGTGAAACAAAAGAGTACTTATACAGAGTCTTACATAACTCAGTGTAGTGGTACAGATCACTGAAAGGTGGCAATGCCAACTTATTTATCATAATTATTACAAGGACACAGGTGTCCTAACATCTTATAAGTAAGAAATACACAGAAAATATATAGAAGAACATATATGTATTAGCAAGCAGAGTGTATTACAATAACATGCGCACATATCCTGACATCTACTCTTATATGGTAGATTCCCATAGCCATATATGTTAGTACAACATATACCTAAGCACTAGCTGTCTATGGTGTACCTCTGAGGGTACCAGTAAGGGTGCAGGGACCTCATGTAACACCATTCATAACTCTGGTAATTTTTAATATTTTCACTCCAAACAGTCATTTTTTCACACCACTCTATAAACATTAAAGGAGTCATTTTTCAAAACCTGACCAACATGAATTTTCACAATTGTGGTGTGAAAGGGTGTTTTACCCAGTATTCTATAGATGCCACATGTCATGTTTATTAGGTGGAGTCAGAAAATGATGGTTGAAAATGTGTTGTTAAAAAAATAGGAACCATTGCATGCAGTTTCAACCTTTGACCCAGGGGGAAGTGCTTTGTAATTCTATGCCAGTGAGCTGAGTTCACTGAGCGCTCAGTGAACCAGCTGGATGGGCTAAGTCTGGGGTGATGATGCTGCTATGCCTCACCACCCACCACCCACCCAACCTGGGAAGGGAAGGTGCAGGTTTGCCCGCATGGGCCCAAGTATCATATGGTGAAGAGAACTTCTCTGTTGGCATAGAGTCATGCACCTCTGCATTCATGGCTGCAAGAGCAACTTGTGCTTTGGTTAACAGATGGACTCTCTGCCCTTCATGTCTGTATCTGTAGCCACATGGCAGTGCAGGGCCCAGGGAGCCCTGCACACCCTTGGCACACCAGACTGCCCCAATAATTCTTGAAATCTATTGCCTCACAGACATGCAGGGTCCAGAGGGCCCTGCACTTCCACAGGCAGACAGACTCTTCCCTTTTTGCAGGGCCTACAAGGCCCTACACATTTGCATCTGTTCAGGCAGGTCCCTTCAGGGCCCACATAAAAGAGGATATGGTTTCACAAAAAACTGTTTAAATACACCAGTTCAGGTTGACTTACTGACACAAAAATAGGACAATGTGGTGTTGGTGTTTCCAACTGCAATCCCACTCAGCAGCAAAAGTACAATAACACACAATCAACCAGAGACAGCCATCATCAGTTAAGACAAATAACACGCAATTGTTTCCAAATGACACAAATGCAATAGCACTGGTGTGCTACCTTTGTGGAGATGTATCAGTAGTCACAACTGTGGGTTTTTTACAGCTTATATGAGTACCTGTGGGTGCAGAGATGAGGGTCTGTGCTTCTGCAGTCACAACTGTATGTTTGTGTTTTACAGCTTGCATGAGTACCTGTGGTTACAGAAGTGCTGACCCCACAAGGGGACAGTACTTCTGCAGAGAGAAGTACTGTTGCAGTTTGGGTATTATGGATTTCTTTTTGTAAATATATTTTTATTAATATGGTACAAGATTGCAAAGTCATAACATCATACAGTATGCTCTAAGGAACAGATACTGGTACATGGAGAATAACATTCAGAATCACATTGTGGGTAGCCTTTGAGCATCCCCTCCTTTGGCTCAGCTTAAGGGGTGGGGGTATCCTTAGTTGATTCCTATTACCCTCTAATGTAATAAAGTGAAGTGGGGGCAGGATAGGGTGGGGGTTATCCATCTACTTATAAGGATCCTCCTTCTTATTTTGATCTGGCCTCTCTGGGGTCCATTGCCACTAGAGTCCTTCCTACTACCTCCAGCTACTCACCCTTCTTATGGAACAAAAGCAGGATCTTGCTGCATGACATATATCACAGAGGTATTCCACTGGAATGTGAAAACCTCAGCCCTCACATGGTATTATGGATTTACATATGCAGCTGCTAAAGTGCAAGCCCACAGTCTGTGTGGGGCTTGTGATTGTGCAAACATAAATACTGTTGCAGTTTTGGTATCATTGATTTCATGGGACCTGCACTTCTGCATGCAGAGGTCAATGTGTACATTTTGCACCTGCAGTTGCAAAAGTGCAGGCCCATCAGGGGCCTGCAGTTCTGCAGCCACAACTGTGTGTATGTCTTACAGCATGCAAGACTACGTGTGGCTACAGAAGCACTAGCCCCACAGGGGCCTACACATCTGCAGACAAAAGAAGTCTTGCAATTTGCATATCATGAATTTGGATTTGTGGCTACAGGGGCCTGTGCTTCTGCACACAGAAGTAATGTTGCGATTTGAGGTTTGTTAACTTTTGTCTGCAATTAGAAGTGAATGTGTATGTCATACATGGTTGGACTTTCTATTCAATACCTTCTTGCCCATCCCTGCTATTCTGGCTCTGCCTCTCCTTTTTCTCTTTATAATATCCAGCTGTTTACATATCTTAAAAACCTCTTTATACACACCAGGCAGCTGGTCTTGAAAAAGACACAACTTCCTGAGTCTGCTGGAAGAGTACCTAATAAGATTAGTTCCCAAACACTTTTTAAAATTCTAACACCCTAAATTCCATGCAGTCTTCTTCAAAGCCTCATACAGAGCTCAGCATACACAAATACACAAAAACACTATGCATACAACTTACAGTCACTCACACTCATATAAAAATCAACAGTTTACATAACTTTGAACAATCCTTCATGTATCAACAGATTGAAACTGAAAGAAACTTTGAGCTCTGTTCAGTATCTTAAATCCTTTTCTCAACTTCAGAAAACATAAAATATTGAATTCTGGCAATCAAATTCAATGCACTTACTATGAGAACATACAGAACTGAGCCTTATGCCACAAGGAGTGGTGACATGTCAGGTAAGTCTATTTTGCAAGTAAAAGTCCTCAGGAAATTGAACCAGTCTTAGAAAAAGTTCTTACAGCAAGAGACAGAGTAAATGAAGGAGTTCCCTGCAGCTGCTTTAGAAATGAGTCTGACATGGACATACCATCCTTCCTGTCTCAAGCAACAGAATTAAAAAAAAATTAGCTGTAGGGTGTCTCACTCACCACACCAGTCCCATAGAGTTTCAGTGAAGGAGTGCAGCTAGACCAAAGTCCAGTCACACTTACTTATCTCAACCTTGTCTGAGTCCAAGTAAGTGCAGCATTCTAAAAGTAATGCTGGTAATCCAACTCAGCAAATGAGAAAGTCTCACCACAGTACAGGAACAGAATAAACTGCTAGTTCAAAATAAATGGGACTGGGGAGAGCCACTCTCTCACTATAGCTCCCATCAGTATGCCGACCGCAGAGTGAAACCACAAGAATGAAGACCGTCACAACGACAGGATTTCAGCAAATACGTCGGGTCGCTGTGATGATCTCTGCTGGCACAGGGACTGCATTGTCTGATGTTTTTCCCCCCTCCCCCAAGACAACTCCAACTCAGAGTTGTATCCTTAGAGACTGAGGGGAGTGTTGGGGGCTATTGGGTATTCGGGGGCTGCCGTCACCATTAGAGACACCGAGACATCCTCGGCAGTGCAATGCCAACACTCAGCATTGCGGCTGTTGGGGATGTCAGTGAGGCAGATGTTGCCTTGCTATAGTAAAACCACTCCTATCACCCTTAATGAATAAGGCTCCAACAGTGTCCCAGTTCAGGGCTACTGACCATCCATCAGAACAATCCAGGGTTGTTTGTGGATCCCCATGTCTGCTCTCTTCCAAACTTTTTACTTTAGTCAGACTAACAACAGACAGGAGGGAATCTGCAATTGAGTCATGCAGGCTTTCAGCTCTCACAAGACTCACCAGCTGCATTTCTATACCATGGTACTTCACTGATGACGATCACATGCTGTGCATATTGGATAGGCATCAGATTAAACCAGGCTTGGAGGAGAGTCAAGCACTATTGAAAAACTGCATATTTCAATGAAATATAAACAAAGCAATGAATTCTACATACCTTAGAATAGGAAATATTCTCTGTATATATATTTTTGCTATATACATGGGTCATTCGTGACATGCTAATGTATATGTACAGTGAATAATTTTTACCATTTTAATACTATTTTTTAGAATCACTTTCAATGGAAACTGAAACCACATTAAATACAACTTGCAAGTGAACAGCTGACAGTCTCGTAGGAGAACAGGAGGCATGAGAGTGGGTGAGTAGAAGAGCAATGGAGGTGAACAATCGGTGAAGCTTTGAAAGAACATAAGTAATTTCTTAAGTAGCATAGATACTGTACAGTACTTACAAGTGTACAACAGGCAGAAGAGAAGGAGGACAATGGATGAGAAGCAGCTTAGAGTCATTTTTGTACAGTATTTTGTTAAGCAGTTTGGCTGTAAGAAAGTGATGCTTAGGCATTGGCATTCAGAATTCAGAGACTGACGTTCAGAGATCAGCATTCAGAGACCTCATGGCCAATCATGGTATTGCAGAAGTAGGCAGTAAAGAAACTGACAATGTACTGGAGTTATACACCACTGGGGATACATTTTCCCTGATAAATTTGTGTATCATGCTATCTAACCTTCAGATGAACATTTATCTAGAAATTTATAATCACTTTTCTTGACCTTTGCACAGATCAAAACCAATCAGAGAGCATCTATAACAATGCCAATGACATCATAATAAGCTTGTGCAACACTGAAGCCAGCAGTTGAAATCCTAGAAAAACTGTAACATCTTCACACAGAAAGCTAATTTAAACAAGCATTTGTCAATGCCGAATGCTTGCTTGCTGGCATAGGCATTGGTGGGGTGTGCCTTTGGGTCATCAGGCATAATGGCCATGCCATTTCACCACACCCTACCCTGCAGATACTGACAAGTGTTACGGTGCAGCTTGGGGTCTTTGGCTCTCATGCTCACCCCATTCCATCAGGAAATACACTGAGATGGGTACAGTATAGGAGAATGGGGTGAACTTTGGGGCCGAAGAGTCCAAGGCACACCTCAATGCCTCTCACTGGCTGCAGGGTGTGGGTGGGGGTGGAATGATATGAGCATTACAGGTGACAATCCCAAGTCACACCCATGATGCCTGTCAGTCTTTACAGGGTGGGCCATTATGGTTGGAAACCCTAACACCTCAGGCGTTCGTTGGTATTTTCACTCCAAATTTTCAACATGGGTTTTTTGTGACCCCCACCTTATGAACAGTGGTAATATCAGTTTGTTAGCTGAAAGCTGATTTTGCACAGTGACTACGGCATTTGTCACCACAGGTGTGAAAACACACTTCGAACAGGATGTGAAAAATGACAGCTGTACTGTTCATGGGGAGGTGTGAAAAATGGCAATGTTGAAAATCTGCAGTGAAAATAGTAAAAAAACTGGTGAAGTCACGGGCGTGCATAGAAACTGCACAATGCACACCCTTAATGTAATTACTTTGGGGATTTTTTACAGCAGATTGTCAACACAGGCATTTTGGGACCTCCGCTCATGAACAGTGTCACTGTCATTTTCTTAATCTGTTCCGAACAGTGATTTCCCACAGTGACCACGCATTTCTGCGCAGAAAGTGTGAAAACACATTTTGGCCATGTTGTGAAAAATTACAGCTGTACTGTTCATAAGGAAGTGTGGAAAAATGCCAGTGGTGAAAATCCGGACTGAAAATATTACAAATTCATGAACTTACGAGGGTGCGTGGAAACAGCACAATGCTTGTAACACAGTCATTTTATGGACTTTTGTCACCAAATTTTCAACATAGCCATTTTAAGACCTCTGCTCATGAACAGTGTCACTGTGATTTTCTTAATCTGTCCCAAACATTGATTTTGCACACTGACTGCGCCATTGTGCACTACATGAGCAGAAACACATTTTGAGGGAAATGTGAAAAATGACAGCTGTACTGCTCATAAGGAGGTGTGGTAAAATGGAAATGTTGAAAATCTGGAGTGCAAATATTAAAAATTCGTTAACTTACGAGCGTGCGTAGGAACTGTGCAATGCACACTGGTAAAATAGTCATTTTTGGGCATTTTCTCACCAAATTTTAAACATAGCGCTTTTGGGGGCCTACCTCATGAAATGTGACACTAGTTTTGTACATTGGTCCTGAAAGGTGGTTTCACGCAGTGACCACAAAATCACCTGTTGGGACTGAATAACAAAATGACAGTGCAAGAATTCATGAGGTGGGGTCCCAAAAACTCCATGTTGAAAATTTGGTGAAAAAATTCTCAAAAGTGCCTGAGATATGCATCGGAGTTGAAAACACCCTATTTATTCCATTATACAGCTTACCGGCGTTTCCTCAGTTTGTGGTTGGCTTTGAAGAGTGCAGATGTGTTCCCGGTCCACCGAAGATCATCGCACCGAACTCCTGAGGTAAATATGGGGTGAGGAGGGTGGGGAGGTGAGAACCAGAGGGTGGGCGTGGGTGGGGAGGTGGTCAAGACAGTCAGCAAGGAACATTTTTTCTTTCTAGGGTTTTTTTCCTTTTAGGAAGACAACGCAGGACATTTGCCACACTGGGGTGGGCTGCCAGTGTAGCAGCTGGAAGTTTTTTTGGGGGGGCAGTGGAGACGACAGGGGATTGGGCACCCCCGTTGGCCATAGAGAGGTTTGCCATGCTAGGGTTGGGTTTCCGGCATGGCACCTGGAAGTGTGTTGGGGGCAGCAGACAGACATTTGCCATGCTGGGGTGGTCTCCCAGCGTGGCACCTAAAACTCTGTTGGGGGGAGTGCAGCACAGTTACCAGGGGATTGGGCACCCCCATTGGCCATACTGTGTGTATGGGGGGAGCACGTGAGCACGCTGGGGTGGGCTCCCAGCGTGTTACTTGTTTGGGGGGGAGAGGAGCTGTCTATGACAGCTCTTTCACTGCAGTGCCGATGTGTAGGCACTTTGCATACTGCCAATGCAGTATGAAAATTGCCTACATGCTGCAGTGCTTTTCTTTCAACTGTACGCCACTGCATTTGCAGACTCTGTCATATACAGCTCTTACATTTATTGGCGTGGTGGGGCCGCACCTGCAAAATGCAGCAGGGCATTGGAAGTAGGGAGGCACACCTACGAATTCTCGTATGGTGGCACTCTGTTTCTTGCACATGCGTGCAAGCAAACATAAAAATTGTAACTATTAAACTGATATTGTATAAATCAAATTCACAATGTCTGATTCAAAATGCACAGTTTATCTCCACGTATTAGAGAATCAGACTCCTATAACTCACTTGTGGCTTTGTCAGTCAGGAGTTATCGTCTTGCCCCTAATAGTTACAAATGAATTGCATACTTTGAATCATGCCATTCTGCATCCCCTCTTTACAACATACATTTTATTTTAAAACAAAGACTGTAAATAGAAAAAACTACAGAGCAGTAAAAGCAAGAGAGAATTTCTGGGGCTCACTTCTGGTGCACTCAGTGTATGTGTGCATGTTGGGGGGGGGGGGTCTTGCACTCGTTAGTCACCTGAAAGCAAAAACAGATTCTGGGATGTCAATAACAAGAAAAAAACAAAAAAACAATACAGTAATAATGAAAAGCACATTTCTTACCTGTCCAGGACAAGCTGATGGTTCAGCCAATCTTTATGTGCATCTGCAATACTGACTTCTTGCAAGCCTCTTATACAATTGTCTCCTTGAAATGAAACCTTTTAAAAAGCTGCAACAAACCACTAAGCATGTTTTATTTTTAAGTTGGACATTTGCAGACTTATGTTCACCTCACTTCACTGGATGCAACACTATGGCTTAGTTGCTCAGAAATCAAACTGGAATTGATTGGCATGATGGAAGCTCTTCAGAAAATTCTGCAGCCATGGGGTCACAGAATACCAGAATACCAGAATACCAGGGGTGTTGGTTATATGCTATTCTATTTGAAGCTAAACTACAGTATATACTCAACACTTTTTGTTCAGTGCTTTGAGTCATATTGGAGAAGCACTTCACAAAAAAAAACTGGATCAAACTGGGTGGGGAGATCTAGACTGACTAGACATGTTTTCCATGGAAACTTGAAGGCTGAATGAATAAACTGTTTCTTTTTATATTTTAAAGGGCGTCAAAAAGGTTACTCAGAGGAAACATTTTCAGCTTTTTCAGGTCAAGAGAACTGGAGGGCCTACCATACTCTTGGGGCAGGGGGTGTTAATTAAAGCAGCTATGAGAAATTATGTTTCACCCATAGAGAAGTAAACCTATGAAACATGGTCAAAAAGAAAGATTGTTTTTTAGTCTTTGGTAACCAGGTAAGGCCCACTAGGCACAAGTGCCTGTTTTCAGGGGCAACCTGGGAGCACTGGGCATTTAAGTGACTTGTTTAGAGTCACATAGTACACAAGTGGAGGTTGTGAGACTCAAACCAAGGTCTGTTCTACTGGATGTACGAAGGGCATGCACAGCTTGTTAATCTAACCTCTAGGTTATACTGCCAGCCCTCAACCTCAGTCAGTTTTTCTTGGGGAATATTATTGCTCTATACCATAGTTAATCCTTCAGGAGGGAAGGGTCAGGTGGTGCATACCTCATCCCCTGGAGGAAATAGTGGCTCGCTTGTCCTTGGGTTTCCAGATAATTCTTCCAGTGGCAGTTTTCTAGTTCATTTTGCCAAATGTCCATAAGATGTTTTTTTTTGTTTGTTTTTTTTTTACCAGGAGAGACACACTAAGCTGAAAGCTTGTTTACAGGTATGTACTAAATGTACTATTAGCATTCTAATTTTTAGTTGCTTCAGGCATTTCAACTTATATTGAATACTGAAATTGCCTGAATGACAATAGGTATCTTTAATTAACCTTTGATTGTTTTTATATCTAGCATTTCCCATGTTCCAAGGAGCCTCAAGTAGCACATTGTGTATGATTGCAGCAGTAAAAAGGTTTCCAGTAAACTGTGTGGAATTATAAGACTCAAGTGACAAATGGTCAATGAAATCCACTTTGGTAAGAAAGGTAGTGTCAGCAGAAACCTTGCAAGGAAAGAGACAACATCAATTGTGCTAGATAAGCAGCACCACCTCATCTCCTTCAGACTACATATTTCATTGCATTTTATTTTTTATTACTTAATTTCATTCATATTCTTGTTCCTGTATACAGTATTTTATTGTGAGTCAAGTGAGAAAGGTAAGACAGGATCAGTACTAAGCATAACAAGCATTTGTCAATGCCACATTTTCTCCACTGGTGTTGCTGTTGTACGAGGTCTTGCTTGTACACATTGGGTGGGATATTCAAAGGGGTTTCGCATGGCACAACAGTGCTGCACCATGCACAACCCACTGATGCACCCTGGCACAATATTCAAAAGGGGATGTTGTGCTGTGCAATTCTCGATGTGCCGTGGTGCACCAGTAATGTATGTGGTGCAAGTGCAGGGGGTGTGCCCCTGCATATCCGGCACATCCCGATATTCAGCCCAGGATGTGTGGCATACATGCAGGCACAAATATGTCTTGTGCCGCACGGGGGGGGTACAAAGATCTGCCCATGAAAAGCAGGAGCAAGTCCTGGCCACCCACAGGTGAGCTGCCGTATTGCAGGGCGCAACACGGCAGCTGCCACCTGTGGGTGGCCACCCGACCACCCCAGACACAGGTCGGGCATCATGCCCCCCCCACCTGAATGTGGGCATAATGTATCAATATACCTGGTGGTCCAGTGGACCCTACCCCCATGCCCAATCATGGGCAAATGAATGTTTACTGTCCCTGGTGGTCCAGTGGACCTGCTCCCCTGCCTGATCATGGGTGAATGAATGATTAGATACTCTGGTGGTCCAGTGGACCTGCTCCCCTACCTGATCATGGGCTTAAGTAAAATAAAATATTCCTGGTGGTCCAGTGGACCCGCTCCCCAGCCCTATTGCGGGCTTAAGTAGAATAAAATATTCCCTGGTGTTCCAGTGGACCCGCTCCCCAGCTTCATCATGGGCTTAAGTAAAATAAAATATTCCCTGGTGGTCCAGTTGTAAATAAATGCCCCAGCTGGCCATCAGCACCCCCTCCCCACCTGCCCACTCAGACCCGCCACCCCGCTCCCCTCCAGTCAGTGGTGGGTGGCAGCTCCCCACCTGCAAGCCGCCTGGCCCCCGCGTCGACTGACAGTGTACAGTACAGCTGTATGCCCATTGGTCCACTGTGTGGGCCAATGGGCGTGCAGACCTTACTGTACTACACAGTCCCAAAATGTGAATTGCTAGTAAGTAAGGAAAGTAACCCAATGATCAGAAGATTATGGGTTTTAGGCCCAAACAAGGAACATGGGCTAATATCCAGTACTGACAACAAGAAAGGTCATTGTAACCTCCCCAAGGACCTAGAATGTAGGGTCTGTGCAAATACCTTTTTCCAGATATTTAGCTGAATATTTGGTATTCAGGTACATGGTAGTCATGTATTCAGTATTTGACCAGAAAAGGTGTTTTTCTTAAGAATTGTTCTAAAAGATTGAAAACAACATACATAAACTCTTGTTGGATGTGGTGTTCCATAAACACCTCAATTACACCTCAAAAAACTGATGCAAAGCTGTCTGCAATGCATTGCAATGCAAGGTATTTGTTGTGTCCCACAGGTCGTTACCATTTTTCAGTACTGGAATTTGGCTAGAAAAGGTGACATTGTAAAGAATAATTTTACAACTGGTTAAGTAACACCACTAAACCATTTTCCAAGAACCTGGTGTACCATAAACACCTCAAAGACACCTCAACAAGCAACACAGAGCTGACAGGTGTGCAACGCAAGGTATTCAGGTCCCATTCATTATTTAATTGCTATTATTAGACCAGGAAAGGTGTTAAAGGCTAGTACTAAAGTACTTAAAGAATGGCATTAAATTGTCTGCTAAGAACATGAAATTACATAAACATGTCAACAATACATCAATGGTCTACACAGATCTGTCTGTAACATAAAGCAAGGTACTTTAGTTGTGGTAACTTTGATCCACCATCACACACAGACCAGCAGTGCAGTGTATAGCAAACTAGAAAGAAACAATTGACTGAAAATTCCAAAGGATTGTGTTAGCAGAACCTGAGTCCTCCTTGACTGTAGTCTTGAACAGCATGTGGCTTTATCATGATACTGTTATATTGTGCAAGCAATCTTGTATTTCTAAATGAAACCTTCTGCATAATCTGTGTTTTTGAATGTGAGCACATCTGATGCTATAAAAGTCCTGTTTTGTTTACATTTAGTTCCTCCTACTTTGTACTTGATTCTTCCATTTTTTCAGCACCACTAGCTCAATTCCACTGAGGCAAAATTCATAAGGTAAGTCTTCTCTTTACTGCTTATTTTTAAAAGATGACTTCAAAAAAGTATGTTTTAAGGCACATTTAAGCAGTTCAGTCTCTCATAATGATGGAGAAATCCATTCCCAGTCAAAGTGCCTCTCTGTATTGCTGATAAAGTAAGAGTACTAATGTTCTTCATCTTGAATTTAAGGAAAGAAACATAGTTGTCAAGGTCCGTACTTCCGTACATTGCTGTCTGAACCCTAGTATGTTCATATTTAACCATTCAGTTAATCAAATCTGAGCCAGAACCATGCAGCAACAGGATTCCATCACCCAGGTGATAAAATGCATGAAAAGACAACAAAAAAAACAGAAGCAGAAAATGATTAGAAATGGTTAGAGACTGACTGTTCAATGAGACTTTACTATGACCTCCTGAAAAAAATACATGAAAAAGTTAAGTACTTACCTTTGCCTGTAGGACCCATTGTGTTACTTGAGGATCAGAAACATCTGGATCTGATTTGATTGGTCATCATTATTGAACAAATGTTTAGAGACTATAGGTTGCATAACTATGTACAACCAGCCTGTGCTGTGACAGAGGGGTTTTAAATACATTAGATCTTGAGAGCAAAGCTCTAGAGGTCCGATGTAATCAGAAGCCTGAGGTGGCAGCACGGGCTGATTAGGCATGGGGTTGCCCAACTAGTATTTTTTATAGTGTATAGTTATTTCTTTTATTTTTTTTTTTTTAAATGAAAATGTTTTTACAGTGCTGCATGTCAGCAAATAACATGCAGGCAATTCAGTTCAGAACTTGAAAGCAGCAGTTGCTTCCAGGATTTCTGATCAGCTGGAATGTTTCAACTGCATTCCATGACCCTTTAAACTGTGTTACACCAAGGATTCATCTGACATGGAAATCCATACAGAACAAACCCTCATTATACAGTATAAAAAGTTATCCTCTTTATAATGGAATCCACATTTCTTTGGTATTGCACTTGCATTCCATTTAATGCAATTTTATTTTATCCAACTACCAACATATATCATTCTCCATTTATTTAACCAGGTATGGGCTGGAACTATGCAACAACTGGATCTAGTCCACCTGAAAAGACCAAAAACCAAAAAAAAAGGAAAAAGAATGGATAGAGACAGACTGTTCAATGAGGCTTTACTATGCTCCTCCTCAAAATAAAATAGCCACCGAAGTTAAGTACTTACATGTGCCGATAGGATACACTGTGTTACTTAAGCAATAAACCACAACATGGTGTGGGTTATGCTGGGTCTACCCATGCCTGGTATGATTCAGTCACAAGGCTGCAGGCCAAGTGATCAAATCTCACCTGGCGCGGTTAAATCCCAGCATAACCCACACCCTGGAGTGGTTTATTGCAATTATACAATGATCCGCATAGAAAAAATGCAAAGACTTAGGTGGGAAATGTTTTATTTTTGTTGAAATGTTAAACAAATACTGTAGATATTTCTCAGCAGAAAGAAAGCAGTCCTAGACCTCTGCAAGCTCCTACATTTTATCATGTGAAAGTTAAAATACAAGTGTAATTTTTTACCTAAAGTAGTTCTTCTACCTACTAGGACTAGAATGGATGTATAGCTTTGCTTTAAGTCTTTCTGTCTAATGTAGAGTCAGTAGTTGTAGTTTTCTTGCAGTTTTGGAGTTTTACAGCACTGCAGCCTGTATGTATCTACCTGACTGCCCACACACTGAATAAAATAAAGGTACTGCATATGTTTTTATTGTATTTTGGGAGTGTTTTTTTTAATTCTTATTTTATTTACTTTAACAGATCGCAAAGTTGAATCTCTCCAATTGGTGTCTTCAGTCTATAGGACCTGGAACTGTTCCATAATTTCAGCCACTCTGATTGTTGGATCAGATCATGTCTTAGCCAGTTTGTTTGGTGAGACCGGTAACTTTTCATTCTGCTGCGGTCAGTGAAGGAGTAAGGTGCGAGTCAGTGGGGTTGTGGGAGGAAGTGTGAGCAGTGAACGTGTTAGTTCTGTAGTTCTGTGGCTGCTCCCCAACCCCTACCCCACCACAAACAATGATTGAATTAAAAAAATTAAAAAGATTCGACTTGTTTTTCTGTTTCTTAGCAAGAGAGCATTGTGAGACAGCAAGCAAGAGTGAGACATGTTTGAACATCTTGAGGGTGTAAAATGAAAGCAGCTGGGAGAACGGTAATTGGGAAAAGTGACTATAGTTTCTGGTAAACACTGTTTCTTTTTTTCTGTCTTTGATGGATCACAATTCACTTGGTTAGCGGATGGAGGGTGACGTGCATGAGCGGAGATTTTATGATCTAGGACTGACACATTTGCATTAAATGTTCATTACATAGGTTCCACATCAGATGAGTACAATACAAACATCGGTAGACAGGATCACAATTGAATAAATTGAGCATATACATAGTATGGGTAGGCAATAACATCAAAATACTGATCTTTAAACAGAGCGTAGATAGTCATTAACATCAAAACATAAGCAGAGAGTGACGCAGAAGCAGAGATTGTGCAAAAACCAAGACAAAGTTGATAAGTGCTGAGGAGGACTTAGTCCAAAGTGTAGAGACTGGGCAAAAAAAGGTGAGCAGCCAAGAGGTCTTGTGTGAAGGGGGAAACTAGAGGGTGTTAATAGTAGTGCAGGTAGGACCAGGTAGGTGGGACAGGAGAGGGAGCATGCAGATTAAGTGGAGATTAAGTGGCAGGTGAACGTTGTTTTAGCCTGCATGTTGTTTTGATATTTCTGATCTGTCTCAGCAGCAAGAGTATGGTGGCTCAATAAATGTCTGGTAAATAAATAAAAAAAAAAAACAGAAAGAAAGGAACATTTGTTGCTGGCTTACTGTGTTTTTTGGGCCTGTTATAGAGATGCTGTTAAAGGCAGGAAAGGTGGAACTGTCTAGCTGGAGGGAGCAGGAGGTTGCAACCATCAGGAGTTGAAGCACTGAGTTTCATACTTTTTCCCAGACTGTACCAAAGTAGAGGGAGTAATAATGGCTACCATTCCCCATTCAGCTAAACAAACATTTGAACACTTTGATTGATGCTGAACTGGGTAAAGTGTTTTTGAATTAAAAATGGGTGCTAGAAGGTATGAAAATCACGACCGTACTTGCCCAGTATCAAGGCTCATTTTTTGAGCCGTAATTTCCATAACTTCCAGTGCTCGTTTTTAATTCAAAAACACTTTCCCCAGTTCAGAACTGATCAAAATGTTAAAATATTTGTTTAGCTGGACAAGGATAGTTTAAAGTGTGCATGAGTGTCCTGGTGGCAGCACTGTGTAGGCAGGCGTGATCAGTTGGAGAGGTTCAGTACACTTGGGATCAGAGTGAGTCCTAGTGTGGCACAGATGCGACTGACTGGCACCTCTTCCATGGGTAATGTAAAAATTGACCACGGCTGGGTGGTGCCAGTTAGCCAATCAGATTTTTTAGATTATGAGACACAATTGTAAAATCAAAGATCAGAAACATCCTGATCTGATTTGATTGATCATCATTAATATTTAAAATTCATCCTTAAAATTCTGTAGAGTCTGGACATGGTAATTGGTAATGGTGCTGGTCTGGACTGTAATGATTCATCAGATATCCAGTGGTAACAGCAATTGTAACTGGGTGACCGTCAAAAAGGTGACCCATATTATGGTGCTATTATCATGGGTGACCTGCCTGGGTAGCAAATAGTTCTACCACGAGAGTAGGGGAAAGTGACCAGAAAGGGGGAATGGTGAGGGTAATGGGAGGCATAGGGAAGAGGGTTATGTGGAGGAAGTGTGCCTGCCACTACCAAGCCAGCTATCTGGTGTGGTAGTGAGGGAGGCTGGCTCCAGCACAACAGGTACTGGGTTCAGGGCTGGGGATGGGAGGGTTTGAATTTTACCGCTGCCTGCAGCTCCCTGACTTATTTTTTTTTTCATCCGGATTGTGCCTCCTCCCCAATATGCACCCCCTGGAGTTAGGAATCCTAATTCAGGGGGATGCAGATAGCAAAAAACACCCATGGAGGGGGTGTGGGGGGCACAGCCCCACCGCAAAAACACTTTAGGCACCTGGGTGTCGGTTCACCAATAAGTATATTTCTCTGATTTGCTTTTCAGCTATATACACTTGCCATAATAGTGATCGCCGTTTCTCACTCACTATTATGACATAGAATTGATTCATCATCATCATCATCATCATCATCAATGGCTTATTTCAGGAGCTGAAACACTTTGAGAAACTGGTGGCACTGGTGGGCATAGTAGCTGGCTTATTTCAGGAGTTGAATTGCTGGAGTCAAATGATGCTTTCATCTGATAAGCTGCTCTTCTCAAACGCTCCCACTTACTCTACATTTTCTACTTAATAACACTACCATTCCAGAACATCTAACTTCTTTTACTGATTGAGCCTCCCTTCTATAACAGCCTTGGAGTGAACTGGGGCAAATTGCAGTTAAATTCCAGCAGCGATGTATGAAGTTGAAATGTGTCCAGCGGCCCTGCAGCATACACCCCGACAGATGCCAGAGAAGCTCACAAAACACCCGAAGGCCCAAGGCTCAGACTCTGGCGGCTCCACTACCACCACTGTGGCACCCACTCCACTCTCAGAGGCAAGCTTCCTTTGGGAGTTTGAGCCCTTCAAGGACTCCCTTAAAGCCTTCATGGAACAATTAAAGTCACTACGCCCGGACTTCAGAGACCTGGTCAGACAGGCGGGTGACATCGAAGCCCGAACAGTATCTCTGGAAAAATGGAAGTACCAGGCTGACTCAGACTCCATCTCCCTGCATCAATGAATCAGCAAACTAGAGGCCAAGATGGAAGATTTAGAGGGCCGAAATCGTCAGAACAATGTAATCATTTTTGGTCTCCCAAAGGCCCCTCCCCAAATGCCCAGCTTACATTGTAGAATGGGCACACTACTCCCTCCACCCCAAACCTCCAGCGGGCTTTTCTCCCCATCCCTTCATCCTAAAACTGTTTAATTTTCTGGACAAGCAGAACATCTTACAGAAAACTTGAGACCTTAAAGAAATTTTGTGGGAAGGCTCTAAGTTGCAACTTACCCAGGATGTCCCGGTGGGTACCCAACAGAAGTGTGCAGCCTTCCACCCCATGGTGGCTAAGCTTACTGCCTCAGTGATCAAATTTAGAATGCTTTATCCCACTTGCCTGCAGGTCTCACTCCAAAATATTTGGCACTCATTTGAGACGGTGGACTCTGCCACTCAGGATCTCAAGAAGTGGCTGCCTGAACTCTTTATGGACAGGTGAACTCAGGGTCCAAACATGGGGCTCTACGTAATTGGCTTTTATGTTGCAAAAGTACTAAAGGATGTGGCTCTTTAAACCCTCAGTCAAGGATCCTTTACCTATCCCCCAGTTGAGATAGACTTTTGATTCTGCGGGATGCCCCTGGGACTGGAGGATGGATGCCTAGGATCTCTTTACATTAACACACCACCAATAGCTTCTCTGCTATGTGGCCCTGTTCGTGTTCAATAACAGAACACTAAGCTTACAGTTCTCACCTGGAGAGCAGTGCCTGTGTAAGCCCATCTTAGGACTCATAATTCCATCTCTCTGGTTTCATGGCTGCTAGCCACTCATTTACCATCAAATGTCACCTGCACTGCACCCGGACACTCCTGGAGAACTGCTTTGGCTTTACTGTGGTATCAGAGATGATTTTTCTCCTGCAGAACTGTCTGACAAATCCTAGGATTGTGGTATTGATCATTTGCTGCTGCTACTTGATGACGATGTCAGCAGTGAAACAGAGGTTTGCACAGGGACCTCTACATAATACACTGAAGGAATTCCTGTCTCCGGGATCTTGTACAGATGGGTCCCCCTCTCTGTTTTTTTTTTTTTTGGGAGCGGGGGTACCACCAGTGTTCCAGGCCTGGGGCTTCTTTGTGGAAAGCTCCAGTTCATGATTTCACTTGAGGATGGGGGTGGGAGTATTGCCACTGTTTAAAAGTAAGGGCATTATATATCTTGCCAATTATACTTTGTTTCTGACTCAGTGTAATTTTACTAAGTATTTCATGGCTGCAATTACCTGAAGATTTGCTTTCAGCTCTTAGTTCCTATGTTTCCAGAGGCCTTATTATCTCTGCAATCTCCTCTGGCTGCTTTTTTGGGCCTCTCAATTTTATTCAGGCTTATAAGGATTATTGCATTAGGTTAGTTTTAAACATTATTGTTCTTTACTGCAAATTGTTTGAACTTGCCTTAGAACTACCTCTTCTACATTAGACGGTACTCAAGATGCTATGTAGTACAGGATAATGTTATTTTTTTAATACGGTAGTGTAAACAGTTACTTATGGGTTAATAGGTGGGGGGAGCTGGATGGGAGGAGCGTGGAGCTATGAAAGGCTTGAGCTTCATGCACCAGTTTGATAGTAGAAGGGAGGTCTTTCTTTGTGGGATGAATGAGGGTAGAGGGGTGGGGTGGGTACTACTAAGATTTTTGCAATTGGGGACAAAGGGAGGGAAGGGCAGGGATCTGATTCTAACCAGTTATTTTTTTTCTTTCTCTGTTATCTATTTCTAGGGGGTATGTTGTGAGATGTCTAGGCTGGGGTGGGTGGGAACTTGGGACCCATCCCCATTGTTTCCGGAGGCTAGTTGGTGAGAAACATAGAAACATAGAATTTGACGGCAGATAAGGACCGCTTGGC
Source organism: Neoceratodus forsteri (assembly GCA_016271365.2). Taxonomy (NCBI): domain Eukaryota; kingdom Metazoa; phylum Chordata; order Ceratodontiformes; family Ceratodontidae; genus Neoceratodus; species Neoceratodus forsteri. The sequence continues at coordinate 306,810,420 of CM028134.1, read as the reverse complement.
CCACCCAGTCTGCCCATTTCCCTACCTAATGGATAAGCTGCAGATCCTAGTTAACCAGCAGCCTACTTTTTCTACCCCCACCCCCTAGAATTGCCTTATGACTGTCCCATGCATGCTTGAATTTAACCACTGTTTTTGACTCCACAACCTCCTCTGGAAGGCTGTTCCATGCATCCACTACCCTCTCTGTGAAAAATACTTCCTTACATTACCTCTGAGCCACCCCTCTATCTTCAAATTGTGCCCCCTTGTTCTTGCACACCTCTTTTTTGAAAGATGCTACTCTCTTGGACTTTGTTGATTCCCTTGAGGTACTAGAAAGTTTCTATCATGTCCCCCCTCTCCCTCCTTTCCTCAAGGCTATACATATTAAGCTCCTTTAGTCTTTCTTCATATGTCTTCTGGTGCAGACCCTGCACCATTTTAGTTGCCCTCCTCTGGACAGCCTCCATCTTGTCTATGTCGTTGCAGAGACTGGGTCTCCAGAACTGCACACAGCACTCCAGATGGGGTCTCACCAGCTGTCTGTATAGGGAGATAATGCAACACTGAATTCTTCCCACAGATTATAAGTTTCCCTCTGAAATCCACCATATACCCCACTTAGTTATGGCACACAACTATAGATATTGTTCATGGAATATCAAGGGAGCCCATTCACCCACTAAACGTGCAAAACCTTTACTGCATCTCCATTTATTGCAGGTGGATGTGGCTCTTTTACAAGAAACTCACCTTCCCCCAGCTCAGGTATCGTCCCTCCGACGCTCCTGGGTTGGTCAAGTATTTGGCTCAGATTTGGACTCCAGTAAGTGAGGTGTAGCTATCCTGGTATCCAGATCTGTCCCATTTTGTCATCTTCAGGAGATTACTGACCCTCAAGGTAGATTTATATTTGTGAAGGCTTTATTGGGACATCTAGAGGTGATTCTGGGCTCAATCTATGGTCCTAACACTGAAGATCCCTCCTTCTTCTCCCAGATCCCATCCCCATTTTATCCCCGTGGGCTTCACTTCCTATGATAATTGCTGGGGACTGGAATATAGTACAGGACAATGATTAAGATAGGACCTCAAGATGTGGTTGACCCCTTACACCAAGTCAATTTGTGCTACGAGATCTCATGGACTTGTTAGGCCTGATAGATCCTTGGAGAATTATGTACCACGACTCCAAAGAGTACTCTTTCCACTCTGTCCCACATAACTCCTTTTCCCATATTGATTTTTTTCCTATTGAATGCCGAGGCCGTATCAGGGATTCTTTTGAGCTGTTATAGTTCCAAGGTAATATCCAACCATCACCCTGCTCTCATGCAGGTTAATCTCACTCCATCCCTGAAACGGAACAAAACATGGCATCTTAATAATCAACTACTAAAATGCCCAGAGCTATTTGAAAGATTACAGCTATTTATTTCAGAGTTTTTCTCCTTTAACTTGCCTATGATGCCCAAATTTGACATTTCATGGTGTTCCTTCAAATGTGCCCTTAGGGGTGAAATGATAAGGCTGGAAACTAGAAGAAAAACAGAACATTGTCAGGCCACATCCTCCCTTCTGTCACAAATTTGGAGCGCAGAAAGGGATATCTCAGACTCTTCCTCAGCAGCTGATTGGGGTCATCTTGAGGCTGTTAGAGTGAAGTACAATGCCCTTTTAGGAGTAAAGGTTGAACATCTTCTATTGAGAACCAGAACACAATATTTTGACCAAGGGAAGAAAGCTGGGAAGCACTTTGCCTTGCATCTACATAGTCAGCAAGTGGATCGGATTATTCTAGCCATCCGATTAGACACTGGCCAACCGTTCACCTCTCCCAAAGATATCGTCTGCCAGTTTCAGGACTTTTATCATTCTCTTTATACGGCTTCCTCGACCCCCTTCTATCCTCCCACACTAGATGATTTTCTTCAAGATCTGGACTTACTGGTGTTAAACCAAGCCCAGGTTGTCTTGTTGATGGCTCCCTTGACTCTGAAGGAAGTCAACACAGCGATTGATTCTTTAACTCCTGACAAATCTCCTGGCCCAGATGGCTTTTCCTCAAATTTCTATCAGAAATTTAGGGATTTGCTGGTGCTATATCTCCTTGACCTATTCCAGTATCTTTTTTTGAATGGCCTTTCAGATGCCTCCCTTACAGCTGCCACTATAGTAGTTCTACTTAAACCTGGCCGAGATCCTCTATTAGTGATTAATTACATACCTATATCTTTAATTAATGTAGATCTGAAAATCTTAGCTAAAATATTAGCCATCAGGCTGAATTCAGTTTGGGATTGTCTCCTTAGTAGGCAGCGGGTGGGCTTTGTTTTGGGCAGACTGTCAGCAGACCATACCCAGAAAATGTTGCATCTTATCTCTGCATCCATGGACTCTTCTATACCATCAGCTCTGGCCTCTCTGGATGCAGAGAAGGCCTTCAGTCAAGTCTCCTGGGATTATTTGTTCTGTCTTCTTCCTAGATTTTGCCTTCCCCATGAATTTATTACATGGCTCAAGGTTCTCTACACCAAACCCTCAGCTTTTTTTTATTGTAATGGGATCATCTCTGATCCCTTCCCCTTGCAACAAGGAACTTGTCAAGGGTGTCCATTATCTCCCATTTTGTTTAACCTATATCTCGAGACCCTAATTAGGAAATTAATCTTTCTCCCCAAATCCAGGGGATAACTATGGGTCCTTCTCAATATAAATTATCTGTTTATGCCGATGATATTCTTCTACACATTATGTCCCCTTCTACCTCCATAACAGAAGTCTTGAATATTATAACATACTTTGGAGTGCTCTCCAACTACAAACTGAATCTGTCAAAAACTGAACTCATGCCTTTAAATGCTGCCACTCATCGCACCAGTGTGGAACACCTGGGTCTTCTTTGGGTTAAAGATAAGCTAAAATACTTGGGGCTGTACCTTAGACCTGATCTGTCTAAGCTCAGAAAGTACAATCGGGACCAAATGTTCCTTCAAATTCAAAATTACCTCAATTGCTGGTCTTTGCTACTCCTGTCTCCATGGGGTCGTGTGAACATCCTCAACATGAATGTTCTTCAACAAATTCTATAGCCCCTTCTTATGCTTGGTCTGGTCCTTCCCAAAAGATGTTTTTTCCAGGTCAACAGAATTTTTTTTCATTTTCTTTGGCAGGGTAAGCTTCCCCGCAGAGCCTTGACAAAATTAATGTGATCTAGAGAAGCTGGGGGCTTAAAGATTCCCAATGTTTATCTTTACTGTCTGGCTATTCACAGTTCCCGACTCTCTTTTTAGTTTTGTCCCACCCCTAGAATCCCAGATGCTGCCTATATCCTCCAATGACTGCATATTGAATGCTCCATGTGTAATCAGTTGGGTTTGCATCCTCGTACCTTGCCATATATCCCCTTCAGAAGAATCCTCGATCCCCTAAAGGATACCCCGGTTGGCTACTCACTCCTCATTCATCACCAGCTCTGTCAACTATTAGCCCTAGACCCCTATCATACTAGACAACCTATCCTCAGAAACCAGAACTTAAAGATTGCTGGAAAAATGTTAACCAAATTGGCATGGCCCTCACTAGAATCTCTTTCAGTTGACCATTTACTGCCCACTAACAAGCTTATTATCTTTAAAGAAGCCCAAAAAACATTTGGCTGGTCCCTACCTATGTGTTTTAAGTACCTACAACTTCTCACATCTTGTTTTAATATTTTGGAATGGGTAGCTGGTCCAGAGACTGTGGCAATGCGCTGCTCCCTTTGTTCTTGGCTACCCCTACTTCTCATATTATAGGTTTCTTCTATACACAGCTCCGGACCCTCATTGCTGAGAAGAAACAGGCATTTTTCTACTATTGGGACCAGGCCTTTTTCCCCCAAGGTAATCCTTGGGATTGGTCTTGTATTTGGAAAGGGGTTTACAAATACATCAAGTGGGACAGGTACCACTTTATGCAATTTCAGATTTTACATAACGTGTTTTATACCCCAGTTAAACTTCACAGAATGGGTATGCTTGCCTCGGACATCTGTACTAGATGTCAGAAAGAACGGGGATCATTATTTCACATTCTTTGGATTTGTGAAAAAGTCAGGCCATTTTGGGAAGCTATCAATCATCAATTAGATCCCTTTTTGGGACTTGATCAGGCCTTCTCTCCCAAAATTAGTATTTTGGACAACCTTGCTAAAGCTTTACTTGGCAATCAGAAACCACATATGGCTCTGATAGCAGCTTGTACTAAAAAGGTTATTCTCCAGCATTGGCCTGACCAGGTCATTCCCACCTACACAGAATGGTACACAGAAATCCTTTTTGCACTCCAAGCTGAATGTATTATTGCAAGTATGTCATACTTTTATAAGAAATACAATCAAGTCTGGGAACCTCTGCTTACTTTATTATCCCTGAATCCTGGGTGATGGTCGTCTATCTAATTATTATTTGATACTTATTCCTTCTCACCTATACTTATTATTAATGATTTTCCTGTCCTATATTCCAGAGAGATGACACAATCACACTGTCATATGTCTGTACTCTCTCTACTATACTATAGCTATTATCAATGGGTACTACCTGTGATACGTTAAATTCCAGAGACGGGGGGGTAGGCAGTTGGGGGGTTGTGGGTATGGGGGAAGGGGGCAGATTTGTTATAATTGTAACCTGGTTAAGAAATCTACAAAATTATTGGATACTTTTTTCTTTTCTGGATACTCATATGCTTTAACCATGGGTGCATGTATCCTTCTTGTTTTATTCTTTCTGTATTCTATTGTAACCAAGTTCAATAAAGTTCCTTAATTTTAAAAAGGAGTTGAAATGCTTCAAGACTGGTGGCAATGATGGGCATAGCAACTGTCTTATTTCAGGAGTTGAAACACTTGGAGACAGGTTGCACTGGCAAGCTTGATACTTGGCTTATTTCAGGAGTTGAAACACTTAGAGACTGGTGCCACTGGTGGGCATAGTAGCTGGCTTATTTCAGGAGTTGAAATGCTTGGAGACTGGTGGCAATGATGAGCATAGTAAATGTCTTATTTCAGGAGTTGAAACACTTGGAGACAGGTTGCACCAGCAGGCTTGGTACTTGGCTGTTTTCAGGAGTTGAAACACTTAGAGACTGGTGCCACTGGTGGGCATAGTAACTGGCTTATTTCAGGAGCTGAAATGCTTGGAGACTGGTGGCAATAATGAGCACAGTAAATGTCTTATTTCAGGAGTTGAAACACTTGGAGACAGGTTGCACTGGCAGGTATAGTAGTTGGCTTATTTTAGGAGCTCAAACACTTAAGAGACTACTGCCACTGGTGGACATAGTAACTGGCTTATTTTGGGAATAGAAACACTTAGAGAGACTGTTGGTAGTGATTGTGATCCGGTGTTTGGGTTTCTATTTCATAAGGGTAAATGTTTTCACTTTTGTGATAGGACAGCAGTTATGTTCAGAGAAATATATTTTGGGCACACATTATTTTCATGCTTGTTTCATAAGAATGCACAACTGGAGAAATAAAAACAGTAAGTGAGACTCACAGGGCAAGGCTAAGACTTTTCTTATAAGAATTTTATGGTATAAAAAAGAAATAAAACACTATTGAAAATACAAATATCTGCAGTGATTGACACACAAAGCATGTCTTCTTGTAAGTGAATGCGACCATGTGGAGTAGTGTCATATCCGGCTATTATAAGATTATTTCACAAAGGACATTGTTATGGTTAACAAATTAATGATTTCAAGTGTATGCAGGACAAACAAATATACATTATATTCCAAAAAAAGTTACATAATCATGAACTAATAACACAATTGTGAAATGCCAAAAATAGGAAGTAAACTTGTGCCTACCAGTCCAGTGGAGGGACAGCATCACCAGTCATGGGGTGGGTGTACTGCATCAGCACCGTTACCAAAATGGACAGCTGAGCAGATGTTCTGCACCAGGGACTGTTTCCTTTATTATAACAGATTTTTTCTGGATACGGGGGGGGCGGTGGAGGATGGGGAGCAAGGGGGGGAGTTGGATAGGGTCTTCTTGTGCAGTAGGGTGTGTTTGTGTGGTGGGAAGTGGGGGAGTGTGTTTGGCATACAGGTCATTGGAGGGGTACTTACAGACAGTACTGGAGAACTTCACTAATATTCACGAGGGAAGAAGGGTGTAGGGAGTAGGGTGCTAGTGGGGGGATGGAAGAGGGCTGAGATTTAAAAGTACTTGGGCATTGGTTGGTTGCTGGAATCACAACATAGTGGGTGGGGAAAGAATTTTATGTAATAAAATGACCATAATTTGCATTTTTTTTTCACTAGAGAATTGGCTAAATTCAAGTGGTGGAACTACGCAAATTATTAATTTGCCCACAAATAGCCAATTTGTTTTTTAGTTCCACCTCACAAATTTAGGCAATTAGCCGGGTGACTAAATACATACATTTTGGTTCCTGACAAAGTGAATTTGACAAAATTCACAAAATATAGCAACTTTCCACAACTCTGTTTGTTACTGACCATAATAAACCCTGTGGAGAAAACAAAATAGGAAATTTGAAGGTATAAAAAGGACTGCAGAGCTAGCTGTCAGAATGACTGTCTCTTGTCCTCTCTACCAAGTCAGAGTGAGGAGATCACATGGTGTTACTGGCAGTGAGGTCCAGAAATAGCCTCCAATCTGCCAGCAAAACTCTGCAAGACATTGAAATACCCCCCACTGAATAGTGCTTCCCAAATAGTGGCAAAATAGTGGACTATTCAGAAGGTCCATTCTAATATTCATGAAGCCTGCTATTCATGGTATTTGGGAAATCACATTTGATCTATGCACAGCCCTACTAGAAAGTAACAGTCACAGCACATTGGTCAAAAATTACCAACAACTCATATTAACATGACCTCCTTGTGCGTTCATCCAACCAGCTGTAAAAGTACTATGAACTTATGGGCCAGATTTTCAAAGAAAGATGCAAGTTGTACCATGGCACAATTTGCATACAAAAACACTGTGTCTAAGCTATTTGGCCATATTTTGGTACATGCGTGAAATGCACCGATCCAAATAGGAAAGACATAAGTAGCAGGGTGTGATGTATAAAAGGGCGCATCCCAAATGCATGATGCAAAATGCAGGTGCACAGCAATGTCACTAGCCAGAAGCCCAGTGAGCATGGAGAGCAGGTTGCAGGGCAATGGAGGCAAACAAAAAAGGAAAAAGAACTTTACACAACAGGAGACAGACATCATCTTGGAACAGGTGGGTGCCCATGTTGACATACTCCTTGCCAGGGGTGGTAAAAAATCACTTCAGAACTAAAGGAAGGCAGTGTAGGAGGAGGTGGCCAGCAAAGTAAATGCTATGGCCCGCTCCATCATTAGAGAGCTTCAAAAGCACTATAGTGACAAGAAGAGACAGTGCAAAGAAAAACTTGCACAGAACAAGAGACGTGCCATGGCCACTGGTGGCAGAAGGAGCCAGGAAATACTACTCACCAGTCAGGAGGACAGAAATGCAGCCCACCTCAATAGCCAAACCATTGAGGGTGTCAGTAGCCTGGACACATTTCGCATGCAGAGTGGCTCAGGTAAGTCATGCATGAGGACTGCACTGTAGTGTGATGCCAGTGAATAGTCAGAGCCACAACAGAGGCAGAGTGTAATGTTGCCACACACCCAGTGACAGTCAAACAGAACACCACAACAGAGAAAAGCTCACGTGCACCATGGTGCCTGTGAGTGGTAGGCCTGTGAGTCCAGGAATGCAGAATGTACAGGAGGTGTTGATGTGCAGCATGGCCATGTCAACACCATGGACTGTATGGCAGGCCATCCAGGTATACTGTACTGTATACTGCATGAATGTGGCAGTGTGGTGAATAACAGTACAGAGAGGTGTTTGATGTAGCACTGCAGGGTAGACAGTCTGTGACAGGGCTGCTGGTGTGCGAAAAGCAATGTGACATACACCATGATGTGCATAATGGACGACACAGGATGCAGTGTACAAAAGGGTGACAGTGTTCCAAACAGCTGGCTGTACCACTGGTCAGGCAAAGTGCACTATGTCAGCATGTATGGCCAGCAATACTGCTGTGAGGGCACTGTGTATGACACACATCTGGGAACATGGAGCACATGGCAAGGCATAGGGAGAAAACAAACACTGTACCAGCCGGGGAGCTGAGTATGATATGACACATGCAACAGGTCCCGTGAATCATGGACAGACAAAACTGTTTGGGTGGATATATGATAAAGAAAATTGTTGAGTCCCAGATTTTTCCTCTTTTTGATTATGGTGATACATTGTATGATAATTCTCAGTCTGGTAGATTGTACAGACTGGATGTACTGTATAATCGCCTTGCGAGACTGAACTTACAGTGTCCTAGGGACACCCATCATTGCTTAATGTACCAGAGATTGGGATGGACCTCGCAGAGAGAAGACAGCTGCATAAATACCTTTTGGCCTTTAAAAGTATTACTATGGTAATTCCAGAATACTTGGCTGAAAGGTTAGAAGTTGGGGAAGTTAAACCTTCATTAAGAAATGCAGGATATAGGGAGTTGGTTATACCTAGATTAAAAACTAAACGTTCTGATTTCTTTTTTAGTCAGTTAGTTCCTAGATTTTGGAATATGATTCCTGTAAAATTTCGATTGTATAATCAAAAAATACCATCACGAAAAGCTGTTAAAACTTGGTACTTGGAATCACTTTCTGGGCAAAAGAAGGATTGTTGTGGTTAAATAAGTTTTATTGTTTTCTTGTGTTAAGTATGTTAATGTATGTTTGTCTTTTTTTCTGTATTTATATAATTGTTGTAACCATAATTTTGTACGACCAAGGGTAACCATTTTAAATGAGTTCTACTCAATAGTCTAACCCATTTAATAACAAGCATTTGTCAATGCGGAACGTTCGCTTGCAGGTATTTGCAGTGGTATTTGGCACTTGGACATGGCTTAAAAAAATCAGTGACAAAGAAGTACAAGCATTTGTCAATGCTGAATGTTGCTTGCTTCTATGTGCTGTTTAGGTATTTGGAAGTCATTGGAGTGCAAATATTGAAAATTCACGAACTTACGTGCGCATGAGGAACCGCGCAACGACGCTTGTAAACAGTCATTTTAGAATCTTTTTCACCAAATTCTAACAGCCATTTTAAGACCTCTAGCTAATGAACAGTGTCATGGTGATTTTCTTAATGTGTCCCATACATTGATTTAAACCGACTGCGCCATTGTACGCTACATGGGCGGAAGCATGTTTTGGCAGGATGTGAAAAATGACAGCTATACTGCTCATAAGGAGGTGTGGTAAAATGGCAATGTTGAAAATCTGGAGTGAAAATATTGAGAATCGCGAACTTATGAGCCTCGTAGGAACTGCATAGCGCACTTCAGTAAAACAGTCATTTTTGGAATTTTTGCACAAATTTTCAACATGGGTTTTGGACCTCTCATGATGATGTCACTGTCATGGTGTTATTCAGGCCCAAAGAGTGATTTCATGCAGTGACTGCGAAATCACCCTTCGGGCCCGAATAACGCCATGACAGTGACATCATTCATGAGAAGGGGTCCCAAAAACCCAATGTTGAAAATTTGCTGCAAAAATTCCAAAAAATGCCTGAGATATGCAATAAAGTTGAAAACCCCCTATCTAGCCCATTATACAGCTTACCGGCATTTCCTCTGTTCGTGGTCAGCTTTGAAGAGTGCAGACGTGTTCCTGGTCCACTGAAGATCATCGCGACAAGCTCCAGAGGTAAGTATGGGGTAAGGAGGGGTGTGGGGAGACAGGGTGCGCAGTGGGTGGGTGCGGGTTTTGGGAGGGGCCGGGAGAAGTGCCGTGGGACCGTTTTTAATTTACAGGTTTTTGAAAAAAATAAAAGATGACGTGGGACGTTTGCCATGCTGAGGTGGGCTCCCAGCGAGGCAGAAGGATGGCTGGGGGGGGCCATGGAGCCGACGGGGGATTGGGCACCCACGCCGGCAGACAACGCTGGACGCTTGCCACGCTGAGTGGGCCCCAGCATGGTAGCAAAGATTTGGGGGCGGTGTGATCGCGGTGCAAGCACACAGCAGTGGTTTTCTTTGAAGAGAAGACCACCGCTGTCATACACAGCACTGCGTCCGATTGGTGCAGGACTGCCACGCCTGCTCAATGGAGCAGGGGATTGCAGAGGAGGGGCACACCTCCAAAGTGTCCCATTCTCCCAAGACGTTCCTTGCGCATGCGCGCAAGTGAACGTAAAAATGAATGAATGAAACACTGTACAAGCACCAATATGTGGGACAAATGAATGACACAGTGACATGACCAACATTGTGAACAAACCCATGTGGGTACCACAGATCCTGCACCCAAGTGCACACAACACATGCAATGCTCAAGAGCACATGCCAGCCACAAAGACAAGTAGGCAGGCACTGGATGGGTGGTAGACCATGGTGATGGCAGGCCATTGGAAACTGCCCAGGTGTGCACATATGCCATGGCATTGGTGGTGCACAGTGACAGCAGTAGCAATGGCAACACCCATTGTGTGGCAATAGGATGGAGGCAAATGGCCAGAGTATGTGGACACAATGTGAAAGGGGTTGTGGGATAGTCTATGGCATGTGTGCTGGCATGTGCTAGAAACACATGGATTGAGACCTGATCATGGAGCGAGGGTGCTGTGGAATGTGATGCAGGGGGAACTGCGTCAACACGCACCACAGGCTCACCATAGCAACAGGTGGCACCAGCAGTGATACGGATGTGATGACTGGGGATGCAGCAGCAAGTGTTGCACATCCACACAGGGTGATGTGACGTGTTGGGGGTAGACACTGTGCAGGGCAGCCAAGTTACGTCATAGGAGGAAAGCGTAAAGATGACATGTACATATTCTGCCTGTGGCTGCAACTGCCCAGGGACACATGCTGCACCCAACCACGTGTGTGGAGTGGGGACACAAACATGTAGCAAATGTCTAGCACAGCACAAAGATCAGTACAGGGCCAGTGTCCATGTGCTAAGCAATGCCAGTACATAAGTGTATGTTGTGGAATGATGGTCAAGGCTATGTGTATGTCATCCTGCAGGTCACACAGATGAACAACAACAGGACGACAGAGCAGGGCCAAGTGGCACAAACCGTATTCTGGATAGGTGGCATGTGCACTGTACTGTGGAGGAGAGCAGCAACAGAAGAAGCACAGGCAGTGTGAGGAGCACAGAGGATGAGCTGGAGGACACTGTAGCAGACATGCCAGCGAAGGTGATGGAAAAGGCAGATGGAGGGGAGGATGCCATGGCAACACCTGCAGTGGAGGGTGACTTACTGTCTGTGGATGCTGGAACTAAAGATGTGGAAAACATTCAGGGGAATATTGCAGACAAGCTAAGCCCTTCACTCATGGAGGAGTTAGAGGCCACACTGGAGAAGGCCACTCAGCACCTGCCCCAGCAGGCCTTGCCAATTATCCCATTTGAAATGCATTGTCAGTCCATATATCAGAGGCTTGCGGAGACTGGCGAGCTCAGGCAGATCAGAGCTACCATAAAGGTACAGCAGTAGAGCATCCAGAACCTAGGCACAGGCATCAACAGTGCCATACATGGGACCAGCAGGGACACAACAGCTGCACTTGCTGAAATAGTGGTGCCCCCTGCATGGTATCCGTGCCACCATCCAGGGGCAGATGGAGGCCATAGGCCATGCCAGTGTGGCAACTGAAAGATCCACCAAAGTGCAGCAGTGGCAGATGGAGATCATTGCAACTGCACTGCAGGACATTGCAGCAACCTTAAGACACAGGGACCATTCCCATGTGAGGGTGCACCAGGCCACCACAGGGGACACAACACTGGAGTGGACAGCAAGGGCAACATAGACTGGACATGTCGATGATCCACCAAACCCACATGTTCCTAGCCCAGGGCCAAGTGCTCCTGTCACCGTGCCCACAACCATATGGCTGACACATGGCCCCATACCAGGTGGCCAGGTCAACACATCTAGCAGCACCATGTCGGCGGAATCAGGTACAGGCAATGGTGGAAACAGTAACATGGCTACTGCCCCTGTTCCCACAATCTGCAAAAGGGGCAGGAAACAGTGCAGACAACCGTTGAGGGGACTTCAACAGCTGCATCTGTAACACAGATGGGGGGGGGATGGACAACACAGCAGATAGCCAGCCTGAGGCTATGACACAACAGCAGCAGCAGCAGGCACCTGTGACACAGCCATTCTGGTCTGGAGGGCCGCATAAGCGTAAGGAACAACCCACATGAGACACTTATACATAGTCACACATATGTCACAAGGATGTTAGAGTGGCAGGATGACAGACAGCACACAGCAAACAGGCTGGCAGGGTCAAGGGTGACAGGGGCAGGGTGACATGTGGGGAACACCTCGGGGAGGCAATAGGTGATCAATTAATATGGGGGCTGGTAGGAGTGGGAAAAAATGAAACATGGAATGTGAATAAACTTTGCCAGAACTGTTATGATGGACCAGTGTTTATGGGCATGTACAGGATGTATGTGACTATTGCTGTAATAAACAGTCCAAAAACCATAGGTCATTGACATGTACTGTGTAGGGCATACAGTGCTGCAGGGAAAAGTGAAGCACACAGTTATACAAAGCAGGAGGCATTTGCCATAAATATGTGTGCAAATAGTTACAATGGTTTGCATGCCATGGACTGTTCAGGCCAAGCCCCATTGGTCAATGGGCCAACCGCAGCCACAGACCACAGCAAGCGCTGGTCAGGGCAATGAATGTCTGTCTGTCTGTGACACAGGCCCTCATACACTCCAGTGCTTGATTATTGTCCCTGGCAACACCCGAAACCCACGCTGGAGATGAGCATTGTGTGGTTCATGACTGCACATGACTGTTGGGCGCCCTACTCACTGTGTGAGCACTCAGATCACATGCCATGAATAGCACAGCAAGCACTACCTATGCCATAGGTGATGTGATACATGGCCCTGAGCAGGCACATGCACTAGCACAATGACAAAGTAACAGAAGTACATAGAACAATGGATATTGACAGAAGATAAGGAATTCCGTGTAGAGACAGCGGATCAATGAAACACTCACCTAGGAGCTAAGTAATGGCATACTGCAAACAAAACCAAAGGACTCGGCTCACTGGGAGGAAAAAATATCCACAATGATACAGATCAATAAATTGTTTTATTATGTAAAAAAATACAGACATAAGTACAAACGGACTACATGGAAATTAGTAAGTACACCCCCTCACAGTGAACTGGGTGTGGTCGACATTTTGCGTCGCTCTGACACTTTTTTGAAGATATAGAGGCTAGGACTCAGCCCATTTCTTATAATGCCCATACTGCTCAAAAACTCAACAGTTTAAAGTGGCAGTGCAAATAAATATTGCCATAAAAACATACCAGTCAAGGATCAAAAATACAAATAATTCATGTGTCAATAGCAAAAGTGAACTTAGTCTAAAATGATACAAATGATAATACAGAAACAACAACTTTGCTTCTGTATGTGCAATAAAGTTAGTTGGTAAAGCAGATAGCCCTCAAAGCCCCATATGTTACAATTGTGCAATACTCAGTCATTTTATACAGACCTCATAGAATTAAAATACATATATCCTAACAAAGCAATTTTCAACTACCCCTTTCTGCATAGATTCTGGATATTAAAAGGCTATGAAAGCGCAGGGCAGCTCCACTGGCTGCAGAAATGAATACTTTTATGCAGAAATGGGGGGTGGGGGGGGTAACATGTTATTTATTGTGCATTATAAGTAAATAGATAAGAAACAGGAGATTAAAAAAGGGGGGAAGGAAGAAAAAGTGTATAGTAGATTTAATATATCCTGTAATAAACCTGTGAGTAACATTAGAATATGAACAACGAAATTTATGTGGATAATATTAGCCCTAAGTAGGTATCTATAACATAAAGTATATACTATTTAGGACACCATTTAGGGTAATCATCTAAGGGTTTTCATATGTAAGATGCAGTCACAAGCTTACAAAAATTGAACTAAAGCTAGTTTGGTACACCAACACACAATGTTCAGGACTGGAACTATATCAAAAAACAATACCAAAAGACAGAATAAAGAGAAGGTAACTAAAGTCACTCTTTGAACTGAAAGTTTTTTTCCTTTCATCTTCTCCTTTTAAGGAATGGGGCCAATTGGAAATGTTTGGTGAGGCCAGATGGCCATCAGCTTTTAGTCTATATTGCCAGTATGTTTCTCGTCATAGGAACTTGTTATCAAGGTCCCCACCTCTAGGGCCCAATGTTACTTTCTCCAATCCCCTGAAGGAGAATGAATGTCCCTGTCCTGTATGATTACAGTGAGCTAATGCATTCTGTTCAGTTCCATGTCTGATGTGTCTGACATGTTCAAGGATTCTTTCTCTAAATTTCCTCTTCGTCTTTCCTACATAATAGCAGTGACAAGAACAAGTTGCTAGATTTATAACAGCCTCAGTATTACATGAAATGAAAGAGTTTACCTGAAGCTCCTCCTGAGTTCTGGCAAAAATAATTTCTCTCTCCACCACAATAAAAGAACATGCAGAGCAATTTCTAGATTTGAACATTCCTGCAGACAAATTCTCCTTTTTTCCTGGGATTGGTTCAAGACTGTGGATCAAGATATCTGATAAGTTTTGACCTTTTCTGTAGGTAATTACTGGGCCCGAGGTAACCACTTCTTTTATTTATTTATTTTATTTTTATTTATTTGGTAATTTGGATACTACCTTTGAGTATACACTCTTTTACAAAGCTCCCACATCAGGATGTAAAACAGCACAGACAACAAAAACTTGACAGTTAACACAAAACATAAGATTGCAATGTAATACAGAATATAGATAAATAATACATTGAAGAAACCTAGACAACTGAAATTAAACAGAGGGAGGAGATTCCCAATTAGTATGGCATAGCTGCCCCGGAGGGCCTGTCAAGGTAGAATATCGGAAAGGGTAGGAGAAAGAAAGAAGGAGGAGAATACAAACTAGGTTTCCCATTTAGCAACGTGCAGCATAGCTGCCCCAAGGGGGCCTGTCAGGGTACAGTATTGGAAAGGGTAGGAGAAAGAAAGGGGAGAATGCAAATGAGGGGTAGATTAGAGAGAGAGTAGAGAAGAGAGGAGGTGGGGAGAGAGAGAGAGAGAGAGAGCAGGACTGGGAGAAGGAGAATATTTAGGGAGGGTGGGTAGAAGGGGTGTTGGGGTATGGAGGGAAGGGAGTTGGAGGGAGCTTGAGATGAGGGGATGGCAGGCGGGGGTCCAGGGTAGGTAAAACAGTTGAAAAGCTCAGACAGACAAGGGGGGTATCCGAGTTGAGGATATGAACTCAGGTAAGGGAGTCAGAGGTGTTTAAGAGCAGGTATCCAGGTTGAAGATATGGATTCAGGTAAGGTAGTCGCAGGCATTTGAGTTCAGCAGGTATTGCTTCGGTTCTCTTTTAAAGGACTGAACATTTGTTGTATTAAGAGTTGCAGCAGGGATCTCATTTAGCCACAGTGGTGCTTGGTACATGAAGGATCTTTGTCCTAGGGAAGTTCTACGAAATGGGACATCAAGCTGTGTTGTCACTTTTCTTCGTGTGTTGTATTTGGAGCTTGCTTCCTTTACCAGGTCTGCAATGCAGGTAGGAGTTAGGGAGAACATGGCCTTTCTCCCTAGCAGGCAAGTTTGGTATCTGATTCTGGATTGAAGCAGTAGTATGAGGACCAGACCATACAGGGTACAAGCGTACGTGAAGCAGTCAGCATTTAGCAATAGTTTGCAAGCCTTGTTAAGGGCAGTGGCAACACTTTTGAGGGCCGTATCAGTGGCAGCACCATAAACCACCAGCCCGTAGTTGACCAGGGAGAGGACAGAGCTGGAGACTGAAAGCCAGAGGGCTTCAGCAGTTTTGCTTTTCTTGCGCCTAAACAGGATCCCTAATTTAGTGTTCACAGCTTTCACCGCCATGTCAATGTGCTTTTAATGCTGGTTCTACAGTAAGAATGTGCCAGTTGCTTCTAATGATCCCCTTGAGTTCTCGAGCCTGTGTGTTAAAAGTCGTGACAAAATTAGGATTTCAAAATGTTGTTTTTTTTTTTTATTATTGTTGTTAGCACTGTCATTTCTGGTTTGTCTCTTATACATTAACAGAGATTGCCTATCTAACAGATCTACTTTCCTTTTGGCTACTTCCAAACACTTTTGGCTATAACCCCTTGGTCGAAAGCGATCAGTCAGAATATTTGGTATCTGCGTGATACATTTCATCTGCGCAACAATTGCGTTTCACACGCATGTACTCTCCATAGGGTATGTTCATGGTCAAATGCTTAGGGTGGTAGCTCTAGAAATATAGGATAGAGTTTCTATCCATTCTCTTTCTAAAGAGTCATGTGTTCAGCCCCGACCATCCTTCTTAATTTCTAAGTCCAGGAAATGGATCTTAGTAATGTCATATGTTAGGATGAATTTCATGTTGGGATTGGTCCCTTCTAAGTATTTAACACATTTTTTAGTACCATGACCCCACCCTTCCAGATTATAGTAATGCCATTGATAAAGTGACTATAAAAGTCATTATATTCAGAAAAGGGATTTGTCTCAGTAACATATATGTGCTGTTTCTCCCATTGATCTAGATATATGGTGGCATAATTGGGGGCCATTTTGCCCCCATTGCTGCCCTTAATCTGGTGATACATGATTGACAGAAAAGAAAACACATTTTTGACCTTGGGGAATATTAGTGTACAAGGATTTTATGTCCAGTGTGGCACTAATCCATTCAGGTTCTGTTGCCATGTCCTGAATCATATCAAAAATGTGAGTGGTATCCCTAATGTATGCTCTAGACTGTTGGGCTAATGGTTTGATGTAAAAATCTAAAAATTGTGCCATTGGTTCAGTGATGGAACCAATACTGGAGACTATAGGCCTCATGGGTGGACTTTCAAGATTTTTGTGAATTTTTGGGAGGGCATAAATTGTAGGCCTCACCGGATGTTCCACTTTAAGAAAAGTTCATGTTTCCTGGCTGATTATATCACATAACACAGCTTTATCCAACATTCATTCAATTTCCTTTTTAAATCTAGCTGTTGGATCGAATGTTAAGACTTTATAAAATTCAGCATCATTGAGGTGTTGTTTCTGTATTATCATTTGCAGCATTTTAGACTAAGTTTTCTTTTACTATTGACACATGAATTATTTGTATTTTTGATCCTTGACTGGTATGTTTTCATGACAATATTTATTTGCACTGTCACTTAACAATCGGGAGTTTTTGTGCAGCATAGGCACTATAAGAAAGGGGCTGAGTCCTAGCCCCTATGTCTTTGAAAAAGCATCAGAGCAACGCAAAACGTCGACCACGCCCAGTTAGTTATGATAGGGTGCACTTACTAATTTCCTTGTAGTCCGTTTGTACGTCCATATCTTTTTACAAAATAAAATGGTTTATTGACCGCTATCGTTGTGGATATTTTGTCCTTCCAGTGAGCTGAGTCCTTTGGTTTTGTCAGAAGATAAGGAATGGCAGGTCCATCACGACCTCACATCTCACAACCTGCACAGATCTGCCGCTGACCCTACCCATTCACTGTCTGCTGCCTCTCCTTCCCCCCACAAGGTTTCCTGTATGCCTATCCCGTGCATGCTCAACACTCCCCATTGTGCTTGCACCCGCCACCAGTGGCAGGCCATACAAAACATACACCACCCATTCTGTGATACAGGACTCTCCCACGTTGCCACATATTCCATACTCATCAACATTCATGGCATGCCCTCCTGTATCTGTGGAGCAGCCTACCATCTGAATGATGCAGCCCTTCTGTGCCATATAAAATGCCTTGGGATACTGTATGGTCTCCACCATGACACCCCCCTCCCTCCCCAACCCAAGGTTAGACACATCTGGGGTTCCACATTCCCACTCCACACAAACTATGATCCATGCCCCGAACCAGGCATGTACACCGTCATAGCACTGCCTCCACCCTGTTGATGCCCCACCACATCTGTGACATTGGTTGTGTGTGTCACAAACCTGGGTGTGTAGAAGCACCCATGACATGCCCTGTGTGACACAGGTCCAGTGGGCCAGACAGACCACAGTGTGTTCCCCTACCATGGACCAGTGAGCAGTAATAGGTACTATCCATGTGTAATGCTCTGACATTCCACATCTGTTGATGGTGTACACAGAGTGACATTGGCAATGGCCACGTGGCACCCCAGATATTACAAAGGTACACAACACACCCCAGTGGCCTACAACAGCAGCTGCATGACAGATGGGCAGGTGCCTACTCACACAGGGCACCACCGTAGCCCACAACAACATGCTGCATGATAACAATACACTGATGCACCCATTAGGAATGACGAGGCAACCACATGTACAGAGTGAATTACAAAACAGATTAATTCAAGGGTCCTGTGTATACAACAAGGAGCAATGGGGAACAGGGTAAATGCCAAAGTACGAATCCCATGCAGTAAACATCACTAAAAAGCCAAACACTATAAACACACTACAACCATAAAATGAATAACGTGTCTAAGAGGTACACGATATGAAAACAAACATAAGCACACTAAAATGCGGTGCCGACTGGCACCAACATGTGATGAATGTTGGGGGGATGCTGCCAGCACTCTATGCATTGCACAGGTTGTGCACGGCAGCTAGCATTGCTAACAGTGCACCATGGAGACCAGCAACATGGTGCATGCATTCACCTATATCGGAATCTAGAATGCAAAGGTCCTGATCACAGTGAGCATGTGGGCCAGCATCCTGATGTCCCTACCCTTCCACCTATTGCTGCACCCTCAAGGCAGCAGAGTGTTCATCAGGGGCCTCCACAACACCCTCCTGTTCAGCAACACCCACAGGACTGTTTGGGCTAGCATCCTGTTTTCCCATCTCCCCTCCCTCTTGCTGCACCTCCAGGGCAGCAGGCTGCATATCAGCGGCCTCCACAACACCCTCCTGTTCAGACACACCTACAGGACTGTTTGGGCCAGCAATCCATTGCCCCTCCTCTTTGCCCTGTTGCTGCAACTCAAAGGCAGCAGGGTGCACATCAGGAACCTCCACATCACTCTCCTGTCCAGCAACATCCAGAGGACTGTATGGCCCACCATCCTGAGTACCTGAACTGACCAAGTTCCCTGCAAGACATTGGCTCCACTATCATCCCTACTGCTTCCATTGACCACGTGAGGCCCAACCGCCTCTGTCCCTGTGGCCATCACTGCATGTCCTGGTCCCTCGGCCTGCCCAGTGTTGTCGCCCTCAGTGTGCTCCTCCCCAGAGGATGGTAGTTGTCTGGTATGCCTCCAAATATGTCCCTCTTCAGATGGCCCATCGCTTGGACCATGGTCCGGACCCTTGGGGTGTCAGGTAATGTTCTCCTGCAGTCCCGTCGACTATCACCTGGAAGGAATGAGAGCGCAAATGTAGATCCAATGCCATCACAATGCCACATTTATCCAACAATGTGTGTTAACCGTGTGTACTGCTGCATTATCCACTGCACAGGCAAACATCCTAGGAATGTGTATAGGCGTGGGTTAGTGACAACCACAATGCTGTTGGTCTAGCTGTGTGTATACCCCCATCAGGATGGATGGACGCATCTCTGAGATATTGACACACCATGATGGAGTTGGCATACACAAATAAATAGATGCCCAATGACATGGGGGATGATGGCAGATGAGGCCCGTATGTGCCACCTAGACTGCCCCATCCCTACCCAATGCTTGACCGCAGACCCTTGTTGATATGCAGCATACCCTCACATCCCTATTGCTACACTACTCTAATGTTGATCCCATACAACTTTGACTTCTTCTCATGTTGACGGCCCCCTACCTCAGCAGGGATGCTGTCCCAGGCATCAACAACTTTGTCACTGTACATGTATGTCCACACAGTGACCCCTGGTCCTACACTCCCTAGCTGCATAGCAT
Source organism: Neoceratodus forsteri (assembly GCA_016271365.2). Lineage (NCBI taxonomy): Eukaryota > Metazoa > Chordata > Ceratodontiformes > Ceratodontidae > Neoceratodus > Neoceratodus forsteri. The sequence goes on along the minus strand of CM028134.1, from coordinate 306,790,417 downwards.
AATCCCTTGTTCTGGTGCACCCTCCTGTTGGACAGATGTTACCCTCCAGTACCATGTTCATGACCCAGCTGTCTGTGACTGTGTCTATTATAACCACCTCTTTCCCCTCTGCCCTGGGCATGCATGTCGAGGTCCTCTTGACTTACCTCATATGACAACTGGTGCAGTCCTTGCAACATTTCTGTTGTCCATCTCTGGACCACCTCTATTCTGTGTATGGCCTTCTGTAGCTGCTGCCCCTAGAACTTGACACAGTACTACAGATGGAGTCTCAGTAGAGACCTGTACAGTGGCACATCTGCCTCCTGTTGTATGATGGTGATACCGCACCTTGTGCACCCTAGCATCCCACTGACCCTCCCCACAGCTGTCTCTCGATATTTGTTTACCTTTTAATCAGCAGATATGATCACACCCATGTCCCTTTCCTGATGGGTGGCTGTCATCCCACCCCCCCATCCTGTACACCTCCATTTGGTTCCTGCGGCACAGGTGCATATGTCTTACCTCTGTGTATGTACTGTTCTGTGTGCATGGCACATGTGCATGACAAGGTGGTTCACCTTGTGGTCCTATATGCACAGTATATGGCCTCCTCTACCCCACTATGTGTTGCAAGGTATACTAACCACATACTGGAGCCAGTGTCTTGCAGGGGAACATGGTCAGTTCAGGCATTCAGGATGGTGGGCCATCCCCTGTTTTGGAACAGCATCATTTCCACAGTGCCAGCCACTGACTGGCACCATGCATGTCTGACAATACCTGACATGGGGCTTTGTGGCATGGAACATCACACCTCACGACCCAAAGGTCATGCCCAGTGAATATACACACCATCAGTGGTTTGGGCGTCACATGCCACAGTTGAGTTTACATACTTGCAAATGTTGCCATGGGCCCCTGCCACACTCCCCCACACACTGCGTCAGCAATCATTATTTATTTGTCCAGGATGTGTCTCTGCCCTTGTAGCGGGAGAGTCTGCTGACCTCCTGGCCTCCCCTTTAACATGAGTGCTGGGTCCGTCTCCATCACAGTCACCTGTGGGTACACAAATATGGCAGATGGATGAGATGTGGCACAGTGACATGTGTGTTGTTGTCAGCTATGTGTTACACATACGTGTTTCTGCAGTGTGAGATCTGCCTTCAAGTGGCACTCTGCTGGTTCTCATGGCCTCAATGACAGCCATAGCCATCCCCCTCAGCATGCAGAGCAGGGTGGGGCCTCTCCTGGCATTATCCTGCCACCCATGCTTTAGCTGTCTGGGTGTCCTCTTGACCCCAGACAATTTGTGCAATTTATTGCCAATCTTGGCCCAGATCTTATCCTTCTCCACTGGGGTATGTTTTTTGCTGCCAGGAGGCAACAAATACCTTGCCCATTGCTGGACAAGGCTGATTAGTTGTGCTGTCTCATCAGCACTGAAGTTTAGGGCCCTTCTACTCAGAGTTGCCATACTTCAGTCTGCTGGCAGGCTTGCAAGTGTGTGGTAACACAATGGTGTAAACCATGCTTGTCTATAGTGTCCAGGCCTTGCTGTTGCCTGCCTTTTGCAGCTTGCATGCAAAGTTGCATATTTTTCTGCGTATACACGCTGCATGTCGACTCCAGCTGCTATAGTGGTTTTTTTTTACTGCATGTCGCACTTTGCAGAATTTTTCAACACACAAAGCAGATTACTTGATAGTTTTAATGCATGTTCAGGACATGCATAATTTTTTCTGTTGTATGGGACAGAAGGGGCCACACTGGAGAATGGCTTGACATTGGTGGGGGGATGGATCATGCACTGCCAGGATGCATAGCTGCACTGAGGTGGAGGTGCACAGGTGGAACTGGTTGGTGTGGGGGGTGCTGGGGGCAGGAACAGTAACCGGGTTATGGAGGTGTGTGGCAGGGTGATGGTGCTGTTGGGGACAGAAGGTGAAGTACTGGATGGGCGATGGTGTCCAGCGGTGGGTTGGCAGGGTATGACTTTGTGGTAGGGCCAGGGCAGGCCAGTGGCAGTACCATGTACCAGCTGTCTAGAATTGGCAACTTGCCTTCCTGATCATGTATCGTCACCAACAGCACCATCCTGTCATGAACGCATGCACACCTACAATATTCACCCCTCAGTAGGTCATGTCCATGTGTGCATATAAGGTGTACAGCACTGCATTGGGTATCCCCTGATGTCCTGGTGGCTACAACAGATGTCTTCATTGTCCACCTGTGGCACCACACCAGCCATGGCCACTGGTCTGAGCAGTTCTTTCTAGTTGTTAGGTACATCTGCTGGTTCCACCCAAGGAAATGATGTCCATCAGGTGAAATGGTTTCTAATCAGGTCCACTCACACCTGCTGGGATGTGGCCACAATGCCTACTGCCTGTGGTGGTGGCCCACATCTGCTTTGACAGTGTGCTCCTCTGCATCAATGACACCACTATCTGTAGCTTCTTTTGGCAGTGGCACCCTCTATCTGATGGCAATGTTGTGCAGGATGCAACATGCCACAATGATCTTGCATGCCATCTCTCTGGGGAGTATTGCAGGGCATCGCCAGATCGGTCCAGGCATCAGAATTGGGACTTTAGGAGCACAAAGGTTCTTTCTGTCACTGTCACTGTCCTTGTTGTAGTCAGTGCCTCATTATACCTTTCTTCAGCCACATTCTGCATGTGCCACAATGGGGTCATCAACCACAGCAGTTGTGGATAGCCACTCTCATCTGTGAGGTATTAGGGGACAGTGGATCAATGCTGGTATGTGCCACCCCAATCACCACCACCGTGTTCCTAGCATAGCACAATGCTGCATGTCACCCTCAACACACCTTCCCCATCCATGAACATTGCTACATACACCACACAGTCCACCTTGATAACACATGTGGTTCTCCTTCATTTGGCCTACTGTGACACATTCCCATGGGCACACCTGTCATGCACATGCATTGCCAGCCCTTCACCATGTGCAACCCACATTGTACAGTTCGTATCACTGGCCTCTATAACAGGCACACTGTTTGGTGTGCTGGTCACCAATTCAGGCCCATGCTGGTCTGTTTTGCACCCATGTGGCTCTGTGCCCTTCCCTTAGCTCAACCATCATGCAGTCTTGGGGTACAGTATCACCCACCTATCAGCCAGCCTCCCAAGTTCTCCACTTTGGAATGCCGGATACAGGCCACTGTGCCTGAATATGTATGAATTAGGGCAGGATCCAGGGTACTGGGCCACCACAGCTAGTATGCATCAGTGGCTATCACATGCCACCTAGATGGTCAGCGAATTGTAGCCTTTGCAGTAGACATAGACATCTCCCTCTTCAGGTGGTGCTGTGATAGCCACATGTGTGCAGTTAATGGCACCCAGCAAGTTGGGGAACTGTGCAAGTGTGTAAAAGGCCTGCTTGACAGCCTGCTGCTGCAGTGCCCCCCATGGGAAGCAGATGTACCCTTTACAGCATCACAGCAGGGTGTCCACAACCTTTCTCAGGCACCGGGACACAGTGGACAGGTATATACCCACTGTATCTCCACTTGGTGTTTGGAATGTCCCAGTCCTGAGATAGCACGGTGCTGTGCTTACATTTACATTTGCATGCATTGCATACCCCCTCTGGGTTGCATTGGGCAGATCCTCATCCAGCTCCTGGCACAGCATCCTAATGGCAGCCTTGTTCAGGCAGTACTGAGTTATGCAGTGCTCCTCCATGTGATCCTCATAAGATGTTCTCACACATATCACTCTGGTGCATACCACCTGACAGGCTGCTGCTGCTGTGGTGGGCCATTCCCCTGCATCCTGCCATCCCGATGCCTCCTATGCCTGAGCTGCCACCACCCTTCTGCTGCCAATAAGATGCCCAGTAGGGCTATTGGTGCAGGCATGATTGTCCTGTTCCAGTTTCACACTCCTGACTTGCACTGTGCTAGCTCTGGGGTGTCTGCCTCACACTGTGCTGCTCCTCCCTTTATATGGTCTAGTGTACTTAGACTACCTTCTCCTTGGTCTAAGTGGTGGGGACTTAGACGGATGCAAGTTCACTGTGGGAACCTTCTTGAATCCAAGATTAGGGGATACTGCAGCTTTATAAGGATGCATCTCGCTGTGCACCATGTTGCAATTATTTTTTTACACATCTCTGGGTGCAACCCGCTTTGACGCAACACCATTGCACATTGTGCAGGGTGCATTTCTGAATCCTACTGGATGCATCTTTTGGCACATCTCACCACTTGTGTCATAATCTTTGGATGCAAGTAGCATGTGTCCATACTGGGGCTTTGAAAATCCAGCCCCATGTTTTTTGAAATTATTTTCTTTCTGTTGTTACTGGTATAATAAATGGTTTAGATAATGTTTACCTGTGGAATTACACTATGACTGCCATGGAGGTTAGCTTTAGCAGTGTAGTGAATTTAAAATTCACCTATAAATTGTGGTGAATTTGGCCACTACACGTAGCATTTTTGAATTGTGCACTACACAATTTGCTGCACTTCCAGTGAATTTCAGTACACGAATTGCAACAATTCACACGTTGCATGAATTTTTAATGTCACGTGAAGCAATTTGTGGAGTGAAATTCACAGCACGGTGCACTGTGCATGTGTAGTGTGGCAGTTTATGCATTAAAATTCATGCACTACACTACACTACACAAACTGAGATTTTTGTTTTCATTTCTTCCACAGCTAGTTAGGTTACTGACTTAGGGTACGCGGTACATTACAGTTATGGAGAGCAAGACCATGAAGAAGAGTTTTGTTGTATATATTTTGCAAGAATTTAGAACAAAAAAAACCAAATTCAACCCCTTTCAGCTCCATGGAAAGTTCAGCAGAGAATAGGATAGAGTGTCGCCCCTCTCCCATATATCTGGTGGGTTGGCAGTCCCTGCAAAGGTCCTATCCTTGTGGCCTGCAGGAGTAGGAACAATAATCCCAGCATCTGCTAGCATAGAAGGCTTCTCCTGGTGTTCTGCACAAGCAGAAATTAAAAACCCAGTTGCTGCTAACATGGGAGGCTCCTCCTGGTGTCAAGCAGCAACAGAAAACCAAGCATTTGCTGGCACAGTGGTCTTCTGTTTTTCTGCAGGAACTGGGACAACAATCCTAGCATCTGCCAGCAAGGCAGGCCCCTTTTGGTGTCTCGCACAAGCATGAATGGAAAAACTGGCACTTGCCAGAATGGTGAGCCTCTCCTACTGTTCCATGCAGGAGTGGGAATGGAAGACCCAGCATCCCCCAACTGTCTCAAGCACTGGTTGTGTTACTAAGTGGTTTTGAGGGCTCTAGAACTTGTCTTGACTACAGACAATAAAAAAAGCAGTTGCCATGGCACCATGTGTTCTGGACTCAAAATGACCTCCAAACCAACTCCACCATCCAATAGGCAGACATTGGCTACAGTATTTTAGAGTAATGAATGAAGGAGCATCCTTGAGATTCTCCAGCAACATAAGCAGAAAGTGAGTAGTGATGCTAAAAACATTAATCTAACAGCCACAGCCAACCACAAATTTAATGACTTATTTGATTTATTTATAATTTTCTTATTTGTGTGTGTGTGTGTGTGTGTGTGTGTGCGTATGTATTGCTTTTTGCTCTTGTCTGTTTGGAGCTGTCCCTTCTTTCAGTCAGGCTACCTCCAAGACCTTTGTGAAGCTTTCTCCATTGCTTACCTTTTCTCCTCCTTCAAAGGGCTTCACCCCCTAAGGAAAGCCTTTGGGGGGCACCAGCAACCCCTCCTCCCAGAACACACAGTATTGGAAGAAGGTGAGCTGTCAGCTTCAGTGGGACCTTATAGTTCCAGTATCATTATGCTTGCTGCTGGACTTTTATCCCATGTTCTGATCTGTGCTCTGTGATGCTGATGAATGGGCTCAGTGGGTCACACATACTTGCATGCCGACTCTCTGGAGCCCATCAACATCCCCTTCCCTGAGCTGTAGTTCCGGATACACCCCCACTTTTGGAAATCCAGGTTGCAGTAGCAAAATGGAGTCTTGTTCTCTCCTTCCCCAGAAGAGAGCATCCTCTGGGAGACTCAAGCTTCATCCCACCAGCCAGCCCCTGTGTCCCTAACTCATATTCATACAGTCTGAGCCAGGCAAACTGTGTTTGTGCCACACAAACATGGATGTTAGCACTTGGATGTTACATTGCAAGTGAATCCAAATTATGTTGCAAGTCAATCCAAGGGCATAGAGGTGACAGAAGATGAGTGCATCTGGGGTAGTAATGGAAAGGCTGAGTCACTGTGGGTGCAACTCACAGATGCCTTAGGCAAGAAGCTGCTCTTGAGAGTGATCTATAGACTGCCAGGGCAAGAGAAAGAGAGAGACAGAGAGCTCAGGGAAGAACTGGACAAAGGGACGGCTAAGGGTGAAGTAGTATTGGTGAGTGATCTGAACCTGTCGGACATCGATTGGGATATTCCAGTGGCCAGGAGTACCAGAAGCTTTGTCCTGCTGGATGCATTCTAGGATTATCTGATGGTACAGTAAGTTAAGAAGCCCACCAGACAGACCACAGTTCTTGATGTGGGGTGGTAGGAACTGTGGGGGTAGGGGAGCCATTAGGGAATAGTGACCATAATTCTGTTTGGTTTGAACTGGCCCTTGGGTCAGGTAAACCGCAGCTGAGTGCCGAAGTCCTTGATTTTAGAAGGGCAGATTTCAATAGGCTGAAGGAGCTGGTCAGGGATAAGTTAGTAAGGGTGGACAGCATAGATGGGATTGCAGAGAGGAAGATGGCAATTAAGGGGCCTTTCTCGGAGCACCTATGGTATGCATGGGAATGGTAATTAAAAAGAACAGCATCGAGACACCACTATGGTTCTCCACAAGAGTCAGAGAAGCGGTGAGGGCCAAGAAAAAAAAACTTCTACAAATTTAAAGAAAAGCAGGGGAGGGTGGCATGACTTGGACCAGGGCAAGCTGGCCACTAAAATCTTAAGCTCTTGTATTCCCCTAACATTATCTGTAAAAATCCTACCTAACTGCTGGATGCTCTTCAACTTGACATGTACAGTCTGATGAGGCAAAGTGAGCTGACTAAAATGATACCAGAATTGCTATCGCAGCTATGCTGCTTAATAGAAACTAAAACTGCTATGCTTACATCAGATGCTCCTTGAGGAACAGGCCCAGACCTCTGAGTTGGCATTCCAACAATGTGCTGCAGCTCTAGTCACTATCAGAGAAATAAGAGAGATTTTCTAGCATCTAATAACACAAATTGGAAAACTTGAAGTATCCTCACAGCACACCAGTACTGATTTTCTTCAGATAGCCCACTGTCTGAAAGAAGCAGAGCAGAGGGTGGCAGACTCAGAGGACAATACAGACCACCTCACAGCTCACAACCTTGAGCAGGATAGTGCAATAAGAATCTAATGGGACAAAACTGATGACCTGGAGAAAATGAGCTGATGCAACAACTTACAGTTTGTCAGCTTCCCTGAGAGCTGTGATGGCAGAAATGTGAATGCCTTTCTTCAGGGGGCATTACCTGAGGTCTTGGGGAGCCACTGCCCAAATAACATTGTGACAAACCAATCACATTGATCTCTGAAATCCTCCCAAACCAGGAGACTGCACTCATCCCATCCTTGCAAGATTCCTCTGGTTCACAGATAAAGAGCAAATCATGGTATGGGTGAGGCAAAAAGGGACTTTAAAATGGAAGGGCCACCATATCCAAATTGTCCAAGATTTCTCCCAAGATCTTACTGCTTAGAGGAAAGCCTATGCTGCAGACAAGAAAGCCCTAATTGATGTGGGGGTCCAATACAGCCTTAGATACTCGGCCGTGCTAAGAATGTCCTCCAGTGGGGTTTTGTTCTCGGTATAGCCTGGTGAAGATGGTGGGGGGGGGGGTGGAGGTCAAGCAACCCAAGAACAGAGCATGGACACAACCTCAGTAGCAGACATCCCAATCTATCATCAGTACCCCAAGTATGATGTTCCACTTGCCCCTCCCTCCAAGTAGGACACTTCACAACCCTCTCCCAAAAAGAGGAGGATCCAAAAGAACAAAGCAGACAGAGCCAAGTACAGTGCAAAAAACAACCTCACTTGTACAGTTGGAGCTGCGGCACTGATAGAAAAACCCCTGACTCATAAGAATCTCCCTCTCCACTGTTATGAGGGAATTGGTACGTACCTCTTATGCAGGCACTCCAAGACTAAAGTCCACAAGGCTCTTCCACTTCTTCATCTTCTCCTCAGAAGGCTATGGATCCGATGACTTGCCTGAATTCCAGAGCTGACACTGTGAGTCTTTGTAGCAGCTGCCATAGAATTCTCACCATCAGACAAATCCTGCCCAGAAAAGGCCCATGGTGGTGCAGCAAAAAACTCCACAGCGCTCACAGTGTATCCTGAAAATTGAACTATGGAATCTAGACGGCGCACACCAAAACACTGTAACAAGCCCATCTTTAATAGTGAGAAAGCAGATGACAAGCCCTGTTCTGCTACATCAGGACACAGAAACATAGAAACTGTTGACAGATAAGGACCGCCCGGTCCATCTAGTCTGCCCCGTAAACCCTACATTTGTTTGCGGCCTTTTACCCTACCTGGTCAATGATGTTTCAGCACTCCTTCCCACTTCTAAGGTTCCCTTATGTCTATCCCAGGCATGTTTAAATCCCTCCACTGTGGTTGCTCCCACAACTTCCTGTGACAGACTATTCCATGTGTCCACCACCCTCTCTGTGAAAAACTTCCTCACATTTCCCCTTAACCTGCCACCTTCCAATTTCATGTCATGCCCCCTCATTCTTGTACTCCTCCTATATTGGAAGATGTCACCCCCCCGCCCACACCTTGTTTATGCCCTTAAGGTACTTGAATGTCTCTATCATGTCACCCCAATCCTGCCTCTCCTCCAACGAGTATGTATTAAGGTTCTTTAATCTCTCCTCATATGTTTTCTGGTGCAAGCCCTGTACAATCTGTGTTGCCTTTCTCTGGACCGCTTCCAACCTGTCAATGTCCTTATGAAGGTGCAGCCTCCAGAACTGCACACAGTACTGTAAGTTAGGCTTCACTAGTGTTTTATACAATGGCATCACCACCTCTCACCTTCTGCTAGTGATACCTCTGTCTATGCACCGCGGCATGCCATTGGCCCTCCCTGCAGCCTTTGTACTCTGCTTAGACATCTTTAGGTCATCTGAAATGATAACCCCCAGATCCATTTCTTCTTTGGTGATTGTCAACTCCCCCATCCTGTAGCTCTCACCAGGGTTCCCTCATCCCAAGTGCAATATTTTGCACTTCTTTGAACTGAACCTCAGTTGCCACACCTCAGACCATTTTTCAAGCTTGCCCAGGTCCCTCCTCATTTTCTCTACCCCATCTGGAGTATCCACCCTGTTACAGATCTTGGTGTCATCTGGAAAGAGGCAGACCTTTCCCACCAGTCCTTCCGCAATGTCACTAATGAAGACATTTAACAGGACTGGCCCAAGAACTGATTCCTGAGGTACCCCGCTGGTCACCCCCCTCTCCCCGGATTGGATCCCATATACCACCACCCCCCTCTGCCTCCTGTCTGCTAACCAGTTCCTAACTCAGTTTACCACCTTGTATCTCATGCCCAGACTGCCCATCTTGTTAAGCAGCCTTTTATGTGGGATGGTGTAGAAGGCCTTGCTGAAATCGAGGTAGGCGGTGTCCACCGCTCCTCCCTGATTTACCTCCTTCATCACCCAGTCAAAAGAATCTATCAGATTCATCTGACAAGACCTCCCTGCTGTGAATCCATGTTGCCTCGGATCCTGGGCACCGATAAATTCAAAGTGTGCACTATTCTTTATTGAAGCAGTGCCTCCATGATCTTACCCACTACTGAGGTGAGGCTGACCAGTTATAGTTAGTTCCCTGTCTCCACTTTTGTGTAGAGGGAATACATGTGCCTTCCTCCAGTCCTCTGGAACCACCCTTGTTTTGAGTGACTCTGTGAACATGGCTGTCAGAGGCACTGTTTAGCTCTCTTTGCAGCTCCCTTAATATCCCTTATTATACAATGGCAGAAAAATTTCTCGTTTCCTGATTGGTCACTGTGTGCCTGGGACAGTGATGTTAACAACATCACTGGAAAAAGGCCAGGCACACAGCTGACCACAGAACAGCAACAGAAACCCTCCCTCCCCACACAAGCCGTCGCGAAGCATAGTGCTCTGAACTTGCTACAGCTTACCCTCTCTCCCAAACAGCAGCTACATGCCTCACTTCACCATTCAGAGGACTCGCATCAAACAGAACATTACAGCCTAAAAAAATGAAATTCTCATACCATTTTTTTCCCCCCCGAGCGGAGCGGTTTCACTGAATTCTGCCGACTGTAACCGCCGGTTCCGCGGTTCACATAAGCCACTAAGTTCCAGGACACATACAAAACAGAATTCACAAGCAAAGTATTTATTATAAAGTTTAAAAAGCTGGTACTGAAAACTGCTTTCTCTGCCTTCGTATCAAGATGACGCTCCCACATGCTCACCACAGTCCAGTCACCGATCAGCTAACTCTGCACCCATAATGAACTGCCATACTGCTTAGCTTCTCAGTTTTAAATACAATTGTAACAGTTACCCGAGTACGATGATACTCCATTTTCTGTTTTCTTGGCCATGTAAAAAAGTATCGGACATGATGGACAACAAAATGAAAGGGACAGAGATGGGAGTGAATGACCACAGAGAGGAAACATGCAATGCCAAACATAGAATGCCATCTACTGGCCAGCTATAGTAATAATGGACTTTTTTATGTAAATGTAAACCAACACATGCAAAAAAAGCTGAAAATGCATTTTAAAGCATTTTGTTTTTCTTTCTTTTTACTTATTTATTTATTTGTTTTTACAAACGAGCCATTGTATAATAGCAATAAGGCACTCCAGGGTGTGTGTTATTGTGTAATAACATCACTCCTGGGGTGACGGAAGCACTCGGCTTCGCCTTGTGCTTCAACCCACCCCAGTAGTGACATTATTACACAATAACGCACACACCCTGTCATGCCTTATTGCTTAAATATCCCCTTCCTTAATGTCCCTTAACATCTTTGGGTGCATGCTATCGATTAAGACTTGGTGCACTTAAAGGGATGCTCCACTCTGAATACATTAAGTATGGTCTACTCTATCCTTTGTGCAGTATGGCATAGGCATGGCTGTTTTGAGGGGTTAAGGACCTCAACCTCAAATCCCTCACCTAAGTTTCTCTTCCAACCTATAGCACTTAAATAAAACATGACAACGCCATGTTGGCTGCTTACTTGCACCTTTACGTCCAGTTGTACCTGCACCTTTGTCCTATGTACTACCCACAATTATCTGTACAACTTTGTTTGATTCACTGAGGAACTTCTGTACTTGTGTAACTCTAAAGTGTTTCTGCACCTTGATTATTGATGTGGAACCTTTGTAAATGAGCTCTCTAGCTCAAAGTTTGTGCAATCCAAATTTGCAATAAATAACAAAAAATTAAATAAATGAATAAAAAAGGAGGGGTAGGTGTCCTGGTTGGGGAATCATGCCTTGTCTATGTGCATTTTTTCCTGTGTATCAATGACAACAGTGCATGAGGAAGGGCCTCAATCATTTCTGCTCCCTGATGCTTTCCAGGAGCATTGCCCAGCATGGGAATCCCTCCCATAGCCACTGGCTCCTATTTCAAGGTGACAAGGTAAGCCACTATACAATGTAGCGCACCGGGTCCCCACCGCACAAGCTACACCTCTGGGTATGGCAGTTCACCTCCTGCTCAACTGTCACGCAAATACCACTTCACTGGGTCCATGATGACTCCACCTCAGCATCTCTTTGGTAATACTGCATATGCAAGTTGTGAGGCCAAGGATGGGGCAGCCATGTCCCTTTGATTGCTTCCTGTTCTTTCATGTTTCCCTCTACAATTCAGAGTGGAACAGTGACAGCTGAGGGGATGCCTAGAACAATTTTCATTTAAACTGCATGTCTTTGTGCTTGGGCCATAGTGGACTATGCTGGTGTACTGGTGAGGTCTGGGGGCTTGGGGGGGAACGAAGTGGAGAACAAGATTGGGGCCACGAACCCAAAGGGGTTGGAGTGGTTGCATTGAAGATTAGGGGGAAATACACAACTGCTAGCCACTTAGGCCAGAAACAAAACAAAAAAAAAGAAAGAAAACTCTTTTCACTACCATCCGACTGGGCAGGAAGAAGCAAAGTCCAAGATGGCACCAATTATAAAATGGCAGCACAAAGGATGTGAGGGAAAGGTAGCATTTTGATTAACCCCCAGTACCTGACAATTGCACAGGATTTTTGGTAGCCAACCCATGTAATCAGATAGTCAAACCTCAGGAGGAGGGACTGATTTTTTGATGGAGATGCCACTCCACACATACACAAGTTTGCCTGGCAGTTCTAGGTTCTGATTAGAGGGTTAAGGGTTAAAAGGTGTCTACAGCTCTCTATGTACTGCACCTGGGTAGATGGTTCATGTGCTGAGGTACTGCAGGGAGTACAGTGGGGGAGGATGGGATTGTCTATTGAGTTTTGTTTTGGGGGGCAGATGAGGAGACATGGAGGGAGTTGTTTTCATATGGGAAATGTAGGGGGAGGGGCTCTATGTCTTTTTCTGCTCTGGAGTTTAAGCTACACAGGAATGACTGTGCAGCTGATGCTGGAGGCAGCCTCATAAATTATCAAAGGGGAGGGTCTCATGCAACCATATCAATGCACAAAATCCAACAATATTGGACTGTGACTATAACTGAAACTAGCTAATATTTGTGCAATAACCTGGAATATACTATACAAGGGCTAAATTCTTATGTCATGCGTAAGAAGGTTTTGACACATTTGAAAACACGGAAGGCCCAAATAGCACTGTTGCAGGAGACCCAGCTAACATCAGATGAAACAGCCAAATTAAAGAGGGAATGAGTGGATGGAAGTATAGGGCCTCAGTGCAACCCCAAAAAAGAAGGCAGGTGTCTCGATACTCCTACATAAGAGCCTCAACTAGTCAATATCATGCAGAATAAAATATCAGGAGGGCAGATGGGCTACTGTGGAGGTCACCACACCTGAAGGCCCCCTCATAGTGGCCAATCTCAATGGACCCAACACAGTCACTCCCTCTTTCTACCACTCACTAAGTCAAGAGCTGAGACAATTCAAGCCTCCCTCTGTGCACTGCTAATAAGAAGAGATTTTAATATGGCCATAGAACCCTGTCTTGACTATAGCACCGGGGAACTAGAATCTCATGTGAAGGCTAGGGCAGCTCTGGGACTACTGCTAGAGGAACGTAGCCTGGCAGACATCTGGTGGCTACAGAACCCCAGCACTAGGGATTTCACATGCTTCTTGGCTGCTCACATGACCTTGAGCCACATAGATATGTGTCTCTTCCCCAGCACTCATGCACAACATGCTGAATGCACACGTCCAGCCATCATTATTTCAGATCATGCCCACTTCATGCAGTGTGAGAATAACAGTCTTGATGCATGAGACCCTGGTGGTTGGATAATTCACTCCTTCCTGAGGGCTGAGGCACTGGACACTTTACCTCATGCCATGCCAACGACCTGTGTTCGAGAATAAGCATGAGCCACCACAGTTAGGCAGGGGAGGAGAAGGATTGAGTGTCTGATGGGCTGCTCTCCTCCTCCAGGGAGGGGGGGTTGCCAGTGGTCAGCATTTGACCGGTCCCTAGTGGTGGTTGGGGGACAGTGCACTGATACTATAGAAAAGGGGGAGGATATGGGGCAGATGCTAGGAGAGAGCATGTGCACGTACATGTACTCTCTTTCCACAGGAGTCATTGCATGCCTCATCTCCTGGGGAGAAACCTGGAAAAAAACAGATGCCACGGTGAATGACAGAGGGCACCTCACAGGCTCTGCACCCAGCCAGCCATGGAGCTGGCCACACTGAATCTGGTCTTTGGTTGGGGTTGGAGAATGCCACCGGCCCCACCGGGGGGGGTTAACCCTGGGGGTATGGGCTAGCGCCAAATGGTGGACGCCGGGAGATGGGGCTGGGGGCTCCCTCTGGAGGAGGGCCATTATCAGGAGAAGAAAGAAAATAGTAAAAAAAAAAGAAGCATCCAGTGGAAAGACATGTCCAGGCTTCATCTGGGATAGTGCATTGTGATCCAAAAAAATCAATGAGAACATGCAAGCCTTCTGCCAGGCCCTATACACCTTGCCATCTCTACTCACACAAGAATAGATCCAAGAGGGTTTGGAGAAAGTTCCCATTCCCAGGATACCCCCACCATCAAGATGAGGTCAGGGATGCCCCAGTTTGAGTCCAGGAGGTCAAAATGGTGATTCTGCCCCTTAATAAATGGAGGCTGCCTGAAGGGGATGGTTTTTCTGCAGATTATTGGCACATGCTGTGTGAGGAGCTTGCACCAGCAATAATCAACATGTTACAAGAAGCAGTCACCACTAGCCATCTCCCACCAGCCCTTAAGGAGGCAGTCAATAAGGTCCTCCCAAAAAGGACAAGGAGTCCACTTCACTCAGAGCTTATCTCCCTCCTCAACATGGATGCCAAGATCCTGGCCAAAATCTTGGCATCCAGACTGGAGAGTACTCTACAGGGCCTGATCCACCCAGCCCAGGACAGTTTTGTGAAGGGGCACAACAGTAGAGATCATCTCCACACCCTCATTAATGTGATCCATGCAGCTCAGTCATCCCCCACTCTGGTGGTAGCACTGGCTGTGGACTTTCTGAAAGCATTTGATTCTGTGGAGTGTGAGTACCTCATGAGCACTATCAAACACATGGGAGTGGGCCCCCCAGTTCCTGAAATTGGTAAAACTCCTCTATACCTCCCCCTCTGTATCAGTCCTAGCAAATGTTCTGTGCTCCCAACCCTTTCCACTGCAAAAAGCGACTTGACAGGGCAGCATACTCTCACCTCACATCTTTCTACTGGGCATTGAGCCTCTGGCAATAGCTGTCAGATGGCACCCAGGCCTCAGTGGACTCTAGCAGGAAATCATGAATATAGCATGCTTTTATACCCAGATGACCTGCTAATTCTGTAGGCTGATGGAGAAATCTCCCTCATGCTACCAGTGGATCTTGTGGCCAACTTCATGGATGTCACAGGACTATGGGTAAATCAATCAAAAACAGAGATTCTACCCCTGAAAACAACCTGCAATCACCAACCCTTGCAACAAAAGGGCCAGAGGTGGGCACCCAATGGTATCACATGTCTGGGAATTAAGGTCCTCCCCTCTATGGGTAAGATGGATTTCCCTGAACCTAAATCATCTACTGGCTATGAGCTGGAACAGTGGAAACCTTCCAAATGATCTCTAGCCAGGAAAACAGAAGACTTTTGGATGATGATGGGGCCAAAAATCTGTCACATATTAGCACAGCTTCCTTTAACTCCATTCTAGAATCAGATACCAAACTTGCCTGCTAGGGAGAAAGGCCATCCTCTCCCTAACCCCTACCTGCATTGCAGACCTGTTAAAGGAAGCAAGCTCCAAATACAATACACGAAAAACAGTGACTACACAGCTTGATGTCCCATTTTGTAGAACTTCCCTAAGACAAAGATCCTTCATGTACTCCACTATGGCTAAATGAGATCTCTGCTGCAGCTCTTAATACAACAAATGTTCGGTCCTTTAAAAGAGAACTGAAGCCATACCTGCTGAACTTAAATGTCTGTGGCTGCCTTACCTGAATCCATATCTTCAACCTGGATACCTGCTCTTAAACACATCTGACTCCCTTACCTGAGTCCATATCCTCAACTCAGATACCCCCTCATCTGTCTGAGCTTTCATCCTGTTTAACTACCCTGGACCCCAACCTGCCATCCCTTGCCACCCCCCCCTCTATAGCTGCCTCCAACTTCCTCCCCTCCATACCCTCCCAACACCTCCCCTTTCCACCCACTCTCCCCGTAATTATTCTCCTTCTCCCAATCCCTTTCTCTCCCTCTCTCTCTCCCTCTCTCTCTCTCTCTCTTCTCCTCTCTTTCTCTCTCTCTCTCTCTCTCTGTCTCTATAAAATCTACCCCTTGTTCGCACTCTCCCTGCTTTCTTTATCCTGCCCTTTCCAATACTCTACTTTGACAGGTCCCCCTGGGGCAGCTATGCTGCACATTGCTAATTGAGAAACCTTGTTCGCACTCTCCCCCTTTCTTTCTCCTACCCTTTCCAATACTCTACCATAACAGTCCCCCCTGGGCAGCTATGCCATACGTTGCTAATTGGGAATCTCCTCCCGCTGTTTAATTTCAGTTGTCTTGGTTACTCAAATGTATTATTTATCTGTCTTCTGTATTACATAGCAATCTTATGTTTTGTGTTAACTGTCAAGTTTTTTGTTATGTCTCTGCTGTTTGACATCCTGACGTGGAACCTTTGTAAAAGAGTGTGTACTCAAAGGTTGTATCTGAATTACCAAATAAATAAAAAAGTAAATAATATAACTTATTCACTCCACTGGAGCTCTTTGAGAGTTCCACCACTTGTCTCCTGTATTCCCTTAACACTGCATCATGGGCCTATCTAAATAAAAGCAATCCATAATCAGCACATCACAAACAAATGTTAATACCTTATGAACCATAAGTGCTACACACAAAGTATGAGTGACAATGTTGTTCAGCACAAAATTACCATTTCAATGGTGCCATGCAATTAATAATAAGATTTTTTTTTCTATACTAGTCAAAATAACCAAACAAGTTTTTTTGCACTAAAAATGCAATGTAAGCCATTTTTAGTTGGGAAATACAATATGTAACATATGAACACCAAATTAAGCATCCATACATTAGATGAAGTTACTTGGTTTACTTGGTTTGAAAGAACAAAAGAAGGCTGAAGCCAATCAAGATTGTCCCCACCACTTCGGTGGGGCATTTTACTCTCTGAGGCTAGTACACTGTAACCAAGGGTCAAGACCTCTTTTAAATGAATAAAACGAGTTACTAACCACCAGATCTTGAGGCAAACTATTTCACAGCCTATGAGTTCTAACCGTGAAATAATTTAATCTTTTGTTGGTTCTAGATTTGGCCACGTCAATCTGTTTATTATAAAGCCATGGAGCAAGCTTCCTCTGAGAAAATTGAAGACCACATTGCTGCATTAGATCCTGAGAATTATGAATTTTATACATAAAAAGCAGGTCACCTCTTCTTCGCATGGTTTGAAGGGAGTGGAGCCCAGTTTCCTGCAATCCATCACAGTAGTCACTGTTAGCCAATCGGTGAACCATTTTTGTTGCTCTCCTCTGAATTCTCTCAATCCTCTCCACATCTTGCTTCAGATAAGGGTTCCAGAACGGAGATTCATAATTGGAGTGTGGTCTAACATGGGTCCTATAAAAAGGAATAATACATTCCTCAGTCCTGGAAACAAATGCATAGTTAATACGAGTGAGCAAGGCATTGGATGTTTTAGCTATCCTAATGCATTGGTCAGATGAGGACAATTTGTTATTGACAATAACCCCAAGGTCCCACTCATTCACTGAAACTTTAAGAGGAGTATCATTTAGAAAATAAGTCTGATGAATGTGATTTTTGCCAAAGTGTAATACTGTGCATTTGTCCAAATTGAGCATCATACCATTATTAGTTGCCCATTGTTTGATAAGTTACAAGTTATTACTTAGTATGGAACTGTTGGTACCAGTGTTTACTGCTCCACCTAGCTTAGTATTATCAGCAAATTTCAAAAGAAGATTACCGGCATTAACCAGCCTATCACTAGTACATTTGTACTAAAAAGCAATTTTTCTAGTATAAAACATGTATTTTTCCCTGTTTTATTCAAGGAGCTTTGGTGATGTTTGAGGGTCAAATGTCAGCCATGCACGCCATACCATAAACAAATGCAAAAAACTCCTAAAGTATACGTGATACACACAAAGTATCAGTGACAAAGTTGTTCAGCACAAAATTACCTTTCTAACCATGCTATACAGTCAGTTCTAATCCATTCTGGATGGCAAGTAATATGAAAACATATGAGTGACATCTCCAGACATTGCCAGGGCACACAGGAAGTCTGTAGCCGACTTCTGTATTCGTTCTGGGAAACACTGTAGTACATTTGCTGCCACCTACAGGCTTGTTCTAGGAGGCAATGAGTTAACTATCCCTCTCCCTGGTTCACCAAGTTGGACAAATTAGTGGGGAATTTTCTCTGGGAGGGCAAACTCCCCAGTTATAGTAAGGCTATGCTATGGGCACATTGGAGTAGGGGAGACTGTAGCATGCACTGGTTTTGGAGACATTACCTGGTATACATGACAGTGCAGATAATTCAGTGGTTTGGCCAGGGCTACCTTCTTATCACCAAAGTGACTCCAGATAGAACAGGACTGAGGTGAACACCCCCCTGGCAGTCATGCAGCTATACAGCAAACCCTGCCCTACCACCGACATACACTCCACAACCAAAGCGTCAAGGGTGGCCTGGAGGAAGCTGTTCAGACATCTTGCTCTGGACCTGAACCCACCTCAGTTGGCTCCCCTCTAGGGGAATGACATTCTGAAGATTGGGGAACATCCCCTCTGTTGGTGTTCACGGGCTCAAAGAGGAATCCTTCAGGTGAGGGACCTCCTAATGACTAATGGCCTCTACATAGGATCCTTTGCAGCCCTACAAGGTAAATATCAAATCCATAAACATTGATTTCTGGCAGTACCTCCAGCTGAGAGATGCACTGGGCCCACTGCTCAAAAAAACTTGGATTCCAAAGACACAAAAATCCACAGCTCTTATAAGCGCTGTAAGCAAACTGTCCAAAGGGGTCACCAGCTCCTACTACAAACTACTGTGGGATAGTCTACCACACCTCTCTATTGCCTTCAAAAAAGCATGAGTGGAAGATCTTTATACCCAGATTTTAGATTAGTCCTGGTCTCATGCTCTGTTCTAAGCATACAAGGATTGTCTGGATGGGTGAAGCTAGCTCATCCAAAACAAACTCTTACTAAGATAGTATAGAAACCCCACAGTGATGAACCATCAGAGGCTACTACCCAAGAATAGGTGCTGGAGATACAGTACACCTAGACTGATGCACAGCTGGCTTGCATTATATGGGGTTGCCCTGGCATTCAGAAGTACTGGAAGGAAGTCAGACAGACATGCCCTGCAGTGATGGGTACCCACTTCCCAATGGATGCCCACTTTTACTGCTTAGAATCCCAGCACGCTCTCACCTAGGCACTCTTATTCACTTCACTGGCTTTTGGCAGTCAGTGTAGTGGCTAAATAACTCATCCTCACCAAATGGAGAACATCAAACATCCCTCTAAACCAGAGTGACTTAATGCTATAGGCCAACTAGCCACACTAGAATGCCTCTCTCATGCCTACACGGGAACCTTGAACACCTATTATTCAGTTTTGGGGCCTTATCTCAACTCACCCTGTTGATCTAATGTCCAAAGATGAGCACAACTGACTACAGCCCTGTCCCTAGAAGCTTGAGACAACATTATTCTATCTTCAGATGCCCTCAGGTTTACACCTGACCATATATAGAGCCTCCACAAGAAATACAGGACCTCAGGTCCCCTTAGAAAGTCTGTCACTCCCCCTCCCCATTCTATGGTAGCCATGAAAGAATGTTAAGTATGTCTTTCTTATTAAGGTGCATAGCTGTTATCCATGTTTTTGAATGGTTTATCTGTCCCTTGGTTCTGCTAATTATTAAAATGCTCCAGTACTTGTTATTTTTGAGGACTCATGTGGTTTAAATAACAGCCTTCTGTCAGCATCTCTTTTTAATGTTTTGAACTGGTTGTAAGGTGAATTACATCTTGTTTATTATTCTAAGGCTGATTGTACACTCTACTGTTTGTTATGTTTAGTGTTTGTTTTTTTCAATAAAAAGATTAAACAAAAAAAGAAAGCAGGTGAGGAAGAATGGGAAGAATATTTTCTGAAAAATAGGGAGGCAAAGATGGCAGTCAGGGAGGCAAAAGCAGACATGGAACTGTATATTTTGGAGGAGGTGAATAGTGGAGAAAAACAGTTTGGGTATATTAGTGAAAACAATGAAGAAAGGAGGGAGAATTACAAGGCTAACAAAGGGGGATAGGGTGATTGAGGATGACGTGCAAAATGCCACCAACATTAATGATTACTTTTGCTCAGTTTTTACCAGGGAAGACAGTGGGCCCTTGGCAGAGAGTTGCATCAAAGTGACCATTAAGGATGTCCCAGAGATGATGAAGCCAACATTTACTAGCAAAAGGTCCTGATAGGGCTGGCATCCCTAAAGGTTGATAATGCCCCAGGACAAGATGGGTTACATCTGAGGATACTTAGGGAATTGGAAGTGGAACTGGCTTATCCTCTGTTCAATACATTCAACAGCTCTCTAAGTAGAGGGGTGATTCCAAAGGATTAGTGGGTGGCAGATGTAGTTCTGCTCCATAAGGGGGGACAAGGAACAAATAAGGAACTACAGACCTGTCATTTTTACCTCTATTGTAAAAATAATTATGGAGTCACTGATCAGAGAGGATCTCATGGACAACTTGGAGAACAATGGTTTCCAGGATAGTAAGCAGCACAGATTCATGGCAGGGAAGCTCTTGCCAGACTAACATGATTGTTTTCTTTGACTGGGTGACAAGAGCATTGGATAGGGACCACACTGGATTTGTTCTACTTCAACTTCAGCAAGGCTTTTGACGTGGTATTCGATAAACACTTGTTGAAGAAGATAGAGGATCTGGGTGAAGCTAAGGTCATAGTAAACTGGATAAGTAACTGGCTAAAGGGAAGACAGCAGAGGGTAGTGGTCAACAGGGTTAAATCATAAGAGAGGGAGGTCATGAGTAGGGTTCTACAGGGATCTGTCCTCAGTCTGGTCCTCTTCAACATATTCATCAGCGACATTGGTGAGGTGATCCAGGGTAGGCTATGTCACTTCTCAGATGACACTAAGCTCTGTGGGAGGGTGGATAGTGATGAGGGAATAAAGGAAATGCAGAGAGAGACTTGCAAAAGCTGGAGGTGTGGCCGATGGTTTGGCAGTTGAAATTCAATGCCAAAAAGTGCAAGGCAATGCACATGGGGAATAAGAACCCCAGGATGAAGTACTGGATGGGAGGGGTGAGACTCAGTACCACAGATCAGGAATGAGACCTTGAAGTTATCATCAGTGACTCCCTAAAGCAACTGAGTCAGTATACTGTAATAAGGCTTATGGCAAGGCAAATAGGATGCTTATACATATCATGAGTGGTACCGATAGCAGAAAAAGGGAGGTAATACTTCTCCTGTATAAATCCTTGGTGAAGCCACACCTGGAGTACTGCACACTGTTCTGGGGTCCTCACATCAGGAAGGATAGGGATTGGCTTGAGAGAGTGCAGCACAGTGTAGCAAAAATGATTTAGGGCTAGCAGGGCATGTCCTATGAGGAGTACCCTTAAGACTCTTAACATGTACTAACTGGAGACTAGAAGGGAGAGTGGAGATATGATAGAGACCTTCAAATTCCTAAAGGGAATTAAAATGGTGAACTGCAGGGAACTATTTAACTTGAATACCAGTTTGCGGTCATGTGGTCATGAGTGGAAGCTAACAGGTGGGATGTTCAGGAGGGACATGAGGAAATACTATTTTACAGAAAGGGTGGTGGATCCATGGAAAAGGCTGCCAGTCAAGGTGATGGGTGCAAAAACCATTAGTGATTTTAAGCATGGCTGGGGAAAGGTATAGTGATTGCTCAAGGCATCAGAATTGGGGAGGAGAACAGGGAGGTGGGAGGGCTAGGACCTTGGAGGAACAGTAGACCATATGACTAAATAGGGAACTTGGACAGACAGGATGGACATTTGGTCTTTTTTTGCTATCATTGTCTATATTTCCATGTTTCTAGCCTCTGTATTGGAAGTTGCAATTTGCATGGTGAAAAGCAGTTTGTGCTGTAGTGCAAAGGCATTTTTGGAATGTATATTAATGAAAGGCAAAGTCAAGCATGCATAACACAATGGCACATTGTCAGTCCAGTGAATTCACTAGCCAGCTGTTTGTGCAATGCTAGGTAATGATTGCCAAAAGCATGTTTTAACAGTGTGCAGACAGTGTAGACCATAAATAGTGCAGCTCATAGCAAACACCTTACTTATGCTCTATACAAGTCAGCTACTGTGCAGTGGAGAACCAAGCAGGGGAAAAATACATGTAATAGAGCTCCATACAGTATTTAGGAGAGAGGGTGGAGGACACTGATTTGCAACCATGGACAGTAGACATCACTGTGGCACGTGGACAGCTGGTTTTCATTTCAATATGATATTTTTTCTGCAATGTAAAGTATGTAAGGGAGGGTCTGTCAGGAGAAAATACTGTCTTGCTGAAATTGACACATCAACCCCCCCCCAGGAATAAGTTCAAAGGACAGGAGGTAGCTTAAACTGCAGATATCCGAACTGTAATTACTTTGTTAAGTTTTCTTTGAAGCCCAGGAAATCAAATATCCATTCATGACATCCTCAGGGAAATCCTTTGATTTGTGCTAGGTGTCATGAAGGACGGAGAATATACATGTGTTGGGGTGTCTTCCAAGATAGCCAGTAAATGCATCAAAGAGACTTTGATGTCTGGGTGAAGCAGGTCACAGACTAAATTAGGAAGTCCAATATGCATTTGCTTGGGGTTATTCAGTGAATTACATCAAAGAGGCTTTGATGTATGTGGGAAACAGATTGCAGACTGGTTCAAGAAGTCCAATATGCATGAGTTGGGGGTGTCGTCTAAGGAAGCCAGAATTACATCAAAGAGGCTTTGATGTCAGTGTGAAACAGATCACAGACTGGTTTTGATAGGTCACATGGAGAGAGGAGATTCATTGGTCAAATATTTTATTGAAATATCTTATTAGGACATCCTGTGCTATAAAATATAAATTTTAATACACCTAGGTGGAGTTAGATGTCCTCAGAGAGAAGGCCGGCTCAAGGCTGCTTTTAAGATACTGAGCAGACCTCACAGACACATTATTTTTTTGACTGAGAAAAGAGGAACAACAAAGCACTAAAAGATTGAGAAGTAAGGAGACCTTAGATAAGACCAGTCTGAGTGTATGTATTATAGGAATTTGCACTTTAAAACCTATTTTGTTTTTAAGAGTGTATCGTGTTGGGATATCTTGTTCTGTATTTACTGTTTTCCTATTTTAGCTATTTTAAAGTATAGATATATATTTTTAAAACAAAAACTGCCTGGTGTGCCTTGAAAGTTCTTTTTTTTATAATCGAAGCTTAGATGGTTATAACTGACACTGTGCATGAGCTTATTGAGGTAACAAACTGGGAAACAGATAAGAGTTCTCTAGGTCTTGCATAGAGTTCTAAGAGTTAATTTTGTAATACCTGATTAGGTGCCTGTAGGCAAAGATATTTGGCCCCCCAAAGACAGAATTATCTGAGCCTGACAATTGGGTACACTAACAAGAGGTTATCAGTTTGAATCACTCCAGAACTTGGGACAAAGGTGACTCGAACCCCCAAAACAGATAAGAGGGCAACCTTGTTCTGTTAAACTGTTCACAATTCTACACTCAGAGGTTGGCACTTTGGGAGTAGGGGGCTGACCTGCTGAGTGGGTTTGTGACAATCACTACAATAGGGTCTTGTGTCAGGTTCCTACTTGAATTAGGATACCCTGATACTACTGTTGCAATGTTTTCAATCCTAATAAGTTATAATTCATGGTGTCAACTGGTGTCACTTTTTTTAAATGCTGTAATTATAGATTTTCATCTGCAGTGCTGTTAAAGAGTCAGCAGGTAGAATTGTACAGAAACAGTGCTGTGAATGTGTCCAAGCACTTCAGCTTGTAGGCTCTAGTAGTCACAAGGCAAATTGTAAGAAGACAGGAAAGTGCAAATCGATAAGCTTGATATGTTATAATGGTTCTTCACTTAAGATACTGTGACAGAATAGGTGACCAGAGGCATTTATTATTTTCTGTAGTTTAAAAATATTAATCTGTTACAAGTGCTGTTTGAATGTCACATGTACAGATGGGTAAGGAAAGCTTGTTACCCATTGTATAGATGCTGACTTTCTTGTGGGAAAGCAGCAGTAATCAATGACAGGGTAAACAGGCAGGAGGCAATAAAGTTATAAAGACATTGTGAGGATCTTTTCCCATAGGACAGAAAACAGTACACGTGGATGTCATAAAACCTCAGAGATACTGAGGAAGCACAGAGGAAATGATGTCACCCAAATTCACACACACACACACACACACACGTGGGGTGGTGGGATGGTGGGGGACTGTCACTCAAGGGGTAAAGTCACTCCCTACAGTCAGAAGGGTATAAATCAGTGAGTTGGACACCAGTTCTGCCTCTCTCTCTCTCTGGAACACCCAATATCTGATGAAAGGGGCCTGCCATAGAAAGCTAGCTGCATGGTGAGTAGGGCACAGACTAGGGCAAGTGTCTCTGTAGCTAGTGGGCATTTAAAGAGTCTTAGGTAAGTGCCGCTCAGATTTTTCTAAACATCAACTGTCTGTGTAACTTGCTTTATTTTTAGTAAAAGTGTAAGTAAAAGTGTAATCATTTTGTTTTACTGCAAATATATCCTTTTTGTAAATACCTGTACTATTTTCTAGTAAAGAATCTATTTTTGATAGAACCAGTGACTGTCTGTTCATTGACAAGGTAAATCTTATTATTTCTGCTCTTCTCTATTTGCAGTCCATCTCAGAAGGGCACTTTAGCAATAATGTGTTGACCTTCCTGAGCTTGAGCAGAAGGCAAAGACAGGTTTCCTGTTTACTAGTGAAATTCAGGTGGTGGCAGAGAATTAAAAGTCCATGACCAAAACTGCCCTGTAAGCTGTGACTGTCCTGCAAGCTGGGATGGCAGGGGGCAGTTTTCATCACAGATATTCTTAGACTAGGCACGAGATAACCAGAAACTGTGCACCACTTAATGATGGCATACTGCTGTTGTACAAAAAGGGAAAGAGAAATGTTTCATTCCTGTTCAGTGCACAATTATAGTTTTATTCATCTACCTCTAAAAGAGCCAACATTTTTATAGGGAATACTACTTCTTCAGGTAATCGTGGTACACTCACTTATTCAAGTATAAAGTGAATGAAGATGTCAGTTCAGTCCTTTGCAGTGTACACTTTACTGCTTTTGAGGAATTTCAATAAGCACATTAGAACTGTCTTGCTTGACTCCATAATCACACTAAAACAAGTATTTCATGGTGTACAAAGATGTATTGCATCCCAATATATCACTTTTTTTTAGTCCTTGGTAACTGGGTACGGTCCACTAGGCACAATGACTGTTTTGAGGGGCAGCATGGGAGCATTAGGAAAATTAAGTGACTTGCTCAGAGTCACACAGTACGCAAGTGGGGTTGTGGGAGAATCAAGCCCAGGTTTGCTGGATGGGCTAAGCTCATTCACAACTTGTTACTCTAACCTCTAGACTATACTAATAGTGGTAGTAGTAGAGGTAGTAAACTTTACTTACACTGTGCCCAATCCCAGGGCTCTGAGTGTCAAACATAAATTCCATCATAACAGTATAAAAGTAAAACATTTTAGAATATACAACCACAGCAAAAAAAAAATTATAAATAAAATACATAAAAGTTAATAATGTAATGCTGGTCAGTAGGGGAATTTCTGGCTTGAAGATTAAACAGTGCTTAAAGCCTCCTGAATGAAGAAGTACTTACTGTCCCTCTTCAAATCCCCAGTGATGAGATCTCTCTCAAAGTCTTTGGAAGCCTGTTCCAAAGGGAAGGTTGGCAGATGAAAAGGCCCTGTTGCCAGAGGATTTTAGCTTCACCTTTGGAATGGCTTGGAAGCCCCATCAAAGGAGCGGAGAGGGGTCTGGTAAGGAGTCAGTAGGTCACACAGTAGCCAGGACCCAGTCTGTAGAGGGCCTTATAGGTCAGCAAGCCAGTCTTCATGATGATATGCCACTTCACTGGCAGCCAGTGCAGTTTATGCAGGACCAGTATTATATGACATGACCTCAGAAGGCTCATCAACAACTGAACTACTGCATTCTGAACCAGCTGCAGATGGTGAATGACACCTCCACTCACCCTGAGGTATAAAGCATTGCAGTAATCAAGTCTAGGGGTTATAAATGCAGGTACAAATGAGGGCAAGTCTTTGGGGGGGGGAATCAATCCCGGCAATGTTCCTAAGATGATAAAAGTCATTCGGGACTACAGCCCACACCTGAGACTCAAGTATTACCCTCTCATCCAGAATGGCACCTAAATATTTAACCTTAGCAGAGACCACCAACCTAAAGGAACCCAGCCATAAGCCAGTCCCTCCACGGATGGCCCCTACACCCCATTTTTGATTATGCTCAATCACCAGTACCATCATCTTGTCCAGACTGAGTCACAACCAGCCTGATGATATCCAGTCCTGGATCACTGCCAGGCATGAATTTATTACCTCGATGGCACCAGGCATTGCAGATGAAAAAGGTAGATACAACTGGGTATCATCAGCACAGCAATGAAAGCCCAGAGAGTATTGTCTAATGATCACTTCTCGGGGCAGCGGGGCAGCATATACACAGTGAACTACATGGGAGACAGGATCGACCTCTGGGGCAGTCTACAAAGCAGGGGCATCAGAACTGAGGAGAAACTCCCCGTCAACACCCTCAGCATCCTGTCTCCAAGATAGGAACCAAACCAGCAGATGTCAGTGTTGGTGAGTCCACAGTACTCCCTGAGATGATCCAAGAACAACCTATGGTCCATGGTGTTGAATACTGAAGAGCAATTAGGGAGCACAAGAACTGCACATTCTCCTCAATCTCTAGCCCTGAGAAGCTCATTCTGTACACTGACCAATGTCATCTTTTTACTGTATCTTGACTTAAACCAGAACTGGAGAGGTTCACAGATGTCAAAGGCCATGAGGTGTTTCTCAAGCTGCAGAGCCATCACGTTCTCTATCATCTTACCCAAAAAGGGGAGGAAACAGATGGATCTATAATTTACCAAACAGTCTGAGTGCAGGGATGACATTTACAGAAGTGGTCTCACCAAGGCTGCTTTCAAAGCCACTTTCAACTTCTCCAAAAGACCCCCTGTGAAAGGAACACTGGATTAGCTCAGTGAACACTGACCCAGATACTCCACACACCCAGTTATTAGGCAAGTCAGGCTTGAGTCCCGCTTACAATAGGTGGGTCACAGCTCTGAGACCAACCCACAAACCTCTTCCATCAAAACTTGCCTATACTTGTTCCACACTGGTGGCTCACATCCTCTGTCACCAATTCAGTACTTCTGGATTGAGATGGTCAGATGACGAGATCCCTGATTGAATCGAGGACACCCTGTCAGAGAAAAACAGAAACATCTTCACATCATATGGATGAATTAGCTGTTACCAGTTGCAGACAGATCAAATTTAAAAGTCTGTCTACCACCTGTAAGAGCTGAGATGGTCAGTTTCTCCCTGCAGCAAACTCCCTGGAGAGGAATACTGCCTTCTTACATGAGATTACCCTTTGGTACTCACCATAGTTATTCCTCAAAGCCAACTTGTCCTCATCACACCTGGATCTTTTCCAATAGTACTACAATCTCTGACCCTTAACTTAAGCTCCCTGAGCTTTTTATCAAACCATGGGGATCTCAAGCACTAAGTCAGGAGTCATGTACAGACCAGTAAGGCTGCATCAAATGCTGAGGCAACAGCCTGATTATAGGCCATTACCACCTCCTCTGATCCAATTGCACAAGCAGCCAGCATGTTCAAGAGATCGACTACTGCCTGGAGTCCTTCTGGAGACAACCCCTTTAAAGAGCAATAATGAACCATCTCCATAGGGGATGGACCCTAGGGGAGCATCAAAGAAAAGTTCATTGTGTAATGATCTGACCAACTAACTGGATCAATCCTGAGGTTATTAACTTCAAGCCTCAGTGAGAACACTATGTCCAAGGCATGACTGTGTTGATGATTCACAAAGGTAACCACCTGTTCAAAGACCCGTGAATCCATTAACTGGAAGAAGTCTTGACGGAACTGCAAATGTTCATTGTCAGTTCAGGCATAGAAGTTACCCACAATTAACCATCTGGGTGATTCTAATACCATCTCAGTGATCAAGTTCATGACTTCCTCTCATCCCCAGAGGCCAGTAAATGAGAAGAATCCT
This sequence comes from Neoceratodus forsteri, assembly GCA_016271365.2. Taxonomy (NCBI): domain Eukaryota; kingdom Metazoa; phylum Chordata; order Ceratodontiformes; family Ceratodontidae; genus Neoceratodus; species Neoceratodus forsteri. Next base: position 306,762,210 of record CM028134.1, on the reverse strand, counting down.
ATACCCTACACCTGGACTCCCACCCCCACACAGTCACACATTTAAATGACAAAGTGGTTCCAACCAGATGCATTGTGGCATTCAGCTTGGATATAAAGCAGATGACCACTCCCATGATCCCTTTGTGGGCAATGCATCACCAAGAAACTGTTTGGGACAACCACCTCCAAAACAGGACAGGCATTATCACTCAGCCAGTTGTCCATTATACAAGGTAACCAGCAGCAGAGATCCATTGCTCAGCTCTGATACTTGTGCTAGGATCAGAAAATGGAATGCAGCAAACAAAAAGATTCAGTAAAGAATATATCAGGCTTTAATGAATGAGGCTTAAAAAGACTTACAATTCACACAAAGAAGGTGTCACACAGTGTTTTTACTGTTTACTCAGTCCATTATACAAGCCAGATTGACTGAAGACCAGATATAGAATCTGCCATAATGGCAGTCTTGTTCCTCATCGATCTAACATTGCATAGCACTGCCCACAGGGGATGAATGGTGGCTGCTGGCCTATTGGCTATCTGACTGCTTGATCCAGTGGAGTCCCAGGGTATGGGCACCAAACATGTCTTGGACCCATTTTGCCCTGGGGCACCTCCTGGTCCTCACCAAACCAATAATGCCCCTTGTTACCCCAATCTGCCCCCTGTTGCCCACCAACCCACTTCCTAACAATACCCCCCTCACTGCAGTGCCTATATGCCACCACTGACTGGGGAGGGGCATTCAAAGGGGTAGAGGTCTAGTAGCTGGGATGAAGTGTAACTAAGCAGAGGGGCCTATTGTCCTTGGCACATAATACCCAGAACAGTACTTTCCACACTTCAACAAAACAATTGCTCCAACCCACAACTTCAAAATCCACTCAAACCACCCTCCAGCTAAACACACTCTCATCTTATACACACACAGTAATACAGAATAAACTTACTAACACACAGAAACCCAATCATACCATCACACTCATCTGCCCCAACCTGGCCCACCCAAATAATTAAAAATGCTAAATTTAACCTTTAAATGGAGAATCCATATTCACACAGACAGTAGCGCTACTGAAGTCCTTGATAAAAGTCCACAGCAAGTAATATGAATTGTCACTGTCCAGAAAAGAAAAAAAATCTGAAGTTTTTCAAAATACCAGTTTCTGCTGTCACCAGAAATACTTGTACGAACCATAATGGAATGTGCAAGGCATTTTCCCACCACTACAAATCAGTTATTTCCCAGGATAGCACTTAATAAGTAAAGTAAAAGTTTTAACCCAAGGGTTCTATCACCACCACAAAGATACAGTACAGAGGCCCAGGTTCACAAGCTCAATCAGTGTTTCTGCAGGGAGGAAACCAGGAGTCCACGCAGGATGGAATATCCAAAAGCAAGTTAGACACTAAACAGTGGCTGTGGCACAATACTTACATTCATGTTGCCAGCAGGCAGTCCTATCAAGCTTCCAAACTCAGTTTAGTGGCAGCAACAGTTTCAGCAAACTGGGAATAAGTGAATACAAGCACTCTCATGACCTCTCAGTTTGGCATCTGCTCTTCTCCAGGCCAGTCCAGCTGCTTTAAATAGTCCTCAGATGGTCTCTGGTTCGGCTTCCCACACTTCAGTCCACACTCTCACCAGAAACACCAGGAGAACACTTCCACACATTTGCCCAGCAATGACACTTAGATGACCTCTGAACTCTGGACCCAATCACAGATCAGTTCTTCATAACAGCACTTCATCTTCTGGGACAAACAACACCCAAGTAATGGTACATAAACTAACATGTTGTCAAAAACCCAAAGCAGTACAGACTTAAATTATTTGGCTAAAAAACAAGAAAGCTATCTCCTACAGCTTACTCACTTTTACACTTGGCTAAACACTTACCCTGACTACTTCTGCTACCTAACTAAAATTAAAATTTAAAGTGGCACACACGACTAAACTAAAAACTTTGAAATATTGACAGTCAGCCTCCAGATATCATTAGGATTCTCCAAAAAAACAAGCAGAATACTCAGATTTTGAGCCTGATTAGAGACTCACAAGAGCTCTAACCAACAGCATGCCCAGTCTGGTGGCCATCATTAAAATGAATGTGGATCACCTTTCTCTCACCTGTCACTGTGGTTCCCTATTAACATGTATACTGCCAACCTTTGTTATAGTGATCAGGATTGCTCTGTTGTGCTGCACAGCCCAAGGCTTCCTTCCACTGTGAAGAGCAATGTGCCTTGATAATGACATACAAATTGCAGAAAATAAGATGGTAAAGAGTCACTATTGCCTTATATGAAGATTTGGGACATTTGCATTTTACCTTTTCAACATAGTAAGTGTGCACTCATGCACAAAGACCTTCGGGCATCATAAATGAATGACTCATGCCTCCATGCTCACAGCTTCTACCACTTAACAGCTCAGTCAGGTGTTTTGTGCAGGTGTTAATTTTACATGCACTACAGTTTTTACCTTATGCAGTGCTGCACCAAACTGGGATTGCAAGAACTTAAAATACATTGCTACTGTAAGTGCATGTTTTTATAAACCTCCACCCACTATCATAATACTTTACATGAAGGCAGTGACCTTTGTGGTACTCCTTTCTTAACTTTCATATATAGAACCCTGTATCCGTTATGATTTCAAGGTCAGCATTGCCTCACTGTTCTCTTACCGAAATAACACACATAAGTCACTCTTATAACCATACAAAACACTAACCATACAATATGAATATACAAACTTGTGAAAATTGCCAGCAGAAGAAGGCCTATTGGTCTATCAGATCTGCTTGTATTGTAGAATCCTAGGCAGCAACCAAGAGCTATGCTCCACTCTCCAACTGATATCCCTTACTGCTCACTCCCCTTTAACCCTGATCTTCCAATTTACCCTGTTCTACCCTCTTTTGAAGCCCTCCACTTTCTCCACTTGGACTACCTCCTCAGGGAATTTGCTCCACTCTGTAACCACCCTCTCAATGAAGAAATGCCTCCTCAGCTCAAACCTAAACATTCCCCTTACAGTTTAAGGCATGTACCCATGTGGTTTTACTGACACTGAGACTAAAGATGCTCTCCTTGTTCGCCATATCAATGCCTTCCTTGTTCTTAAGGGTCTCAGGCATGTACCCTATCTTCTTCCTTTCCTCCAGGGAGTACAGGTTCTGGTACCTCAGTCTCTTCAAGTATGTCCTGCTATCCTGACCCTTAACCATCTTAGTCACCTCCTCTGGACCATGTCTAGCAGGTTAATCTCCCTCTTCTGGTAGGGACTTCAGTATTGCACACAATACCTCAGGTGCAGTCTCACCAGTAATCAGTATAGCAGCAATATGACTTCCCCCTGTCTGATACTGATTCCCCTGACAATGCAGCCCAGTATTTTGTTTGCTTTTGCCTGCACCACCCTACAGTGTGATCACTAGTGATCATCACTCCCAGGTTTTCTCTACCTCAGGACCCCTCCCAGGCTGCACTTTGTCTTTTAGTTCTTGGTTCCAAATGTCCATGACCTTGTCCTGCTTCACATTGAATCTGAGTTGCTATATTTTGGACCACCTTTCGAGCTTGACCAGCTCTTCCTTTAGGTCCTGCACCCCTTCTTCTGTCTGCACCCTACCACTGAGCTTGGTGACATCAGTGAACAGGCAAATCTTGCCTTTTATGCCTTCTCCCGTGTCATTAATGAAGACATTAAACAACACTCTACCAACCACTAAGCCCTATGGGATCACATGGGTGACTTCCCTAGAACATGAGATCTCCCTTCACCACCACTTTCTGAGACCTGTCCTTCAGCCAGTTTGCCATCCATCAAGACATTTTCTCCCCTTCTCCCAGATACTCCAGTTTTCTGATCAATCTTCTATGGAGCACGGAGTCAAAGGCCTTGCTGAAGTCAAGTATTTGCGCCTGCTGCTATCCCTTCTCTGATGATTGACCACTTCTGAACCACTCCCATCCAATCATTGAGGCTAGCCATGTGACTCCTATGCACATCCTCCATCTTCTTGAAGTTTACCCTTTTGAAGTCTAGGACCTTAGTCTTTGTGTTTGCCTTATCCCTCCACATTTCCAACTTGAACCACACCATATGGTGATCACTCCCTCCCAAGGCTCCTCAACCTTGTTTCCATGAGCTTACCCACAATTGAGGTCTGGCTGACCAGTCTGTATTTGCATGGGAAATCCCTGGGTACACTTTTATGGAGTGGTGCCACATGTGCTATTGTCCAGTCCAGTGGTACAACCCTGATTCCTGTGAACTATTGAACAGGTCCACCAGGGGGCTGCAAGTTATGCCACTAATTCCCTCAGTACCCTGGGATGGTTACCATATGGGCCTAGGGATTAATCTGCCCTGAGGGACAATAATCCTTTTTCCCCCTTTTCTTACTGATCTTTTTATCTGTGTACTCCTCTTGCTCTCCTCCTACCTTGTTGTACAAAGCCATTGCCTCTTTTTCATAAAAATAGAGCAGAAGTACTCATTCAGTACCTCTTCCTTGTCCCCACTAGTTAGTTAGAATGTTTATTGATTGGTCATAGACCATTACAATGTTATAAATAAACACACACATATAGCAATAAATACAAAAAGATACAATTAATTTAGTATCAAAAAAGAATATTACATATATATAAATAAACATCCTCAATACAAGAGCATTTTAAAAGGGAATCAGTGCAGTTCTGAGCAATAAATAAAACAATACTTAGAACAATACATTTGTAAGCCTTCTCTATCAAAATACTTTAGCACCCTAGTCTTGCAAGCATTAGGTCTGAATGCAACAAACACAGTTACCTATTATTAAATGGGTTTCAGAGACAGAGTTTGTTTTTGCTTAACTTTCATTCTTGATATTTATTTATTTATTTAGTTTTTGTTAACCGGGTAAGTGCACTAGCCGTAGAATGACTATTTTCTGGCACGGCCCAGGAGAGTACAACAGATAGTTAGACAAATACATTACATCAGTGCAAAACATTACATAATGAAAGGTATAGCTAACAGTGGAAAATAATACATAAAGGGAAAATAACATATGTGACAAACTAGAACATTGTACAGTCCATAATGGGTGAACAGCAGGTAGCAATGAAATCAAAAAGTCTGAGTACAAAACTTAGTGGAAATTTACAATGAAAGCAGCAAATGGCAGCGTAAGATATTACACACCGCAAAGGGGTTACCTGCATCTGAGTAAGCAAGCAAAACAATAGTACAAACCATGGCAACTGGTATAGACAGAACAGGTTATAGCAGTGTAGAGAAAAGGAAAGACTAAGAAAGAGAGGGCTGTCTAACTAGGATCCAATAGCTGAAACAGAGAGAAGAAGGGTGAAACTCAGGGAGGTAGAGTAAGTGTAGAAGTATCCAGTAGGTAGAGGTGGGATATTGAAAGGGAGGGAAGAGAGAGTACGGAATGAAAGAAAGTACAAGTGGGCAGAGGGGACATTTGGTAGGGTCTGTAAAGTGCTATGATTTTAACAGAGAAAAGTTAATGTAGGCAAAGCAGAGCTAGGTGGGATCAAAACAAGCACATTGGTCTACTGAAGACATATACCATTGCAACACAGTTTTAATACTAATGTGGGATGGGGCCTGTCGAAGAGCTAATGGAAAGGAGTTCCAGAGCCTAGGGTCCGCATTGTTGAAAGCTCTCAAGCCTATGGATGTCTGGCATCTGGGCACGGTAAGTAGCTCCTTACCAGCTGAGCAGAGCCCATGGGAGGAGGACTGGGGTGTAAGCAATGTCACCAGTGAGGGCGACGTTTTATTTCTAATTACTGAGTTTAAAAGAGAGCCTAGGTAGTATTGTCAGCATGCAGAAGGGGAGAGCCAGCCCACGTCACTATAAAGATTACAGTGGTGCTTGAGCTGTGGTGACGAGAAGGCATATCTGCATATATTGTTATAGGCTACGTCCCATTTGTGGAGGGTAGTTTTAGATGCAGAAGCAAAAACTGGAACACCATAAGTGAGAGTAGGGAGAAGCATACCCTTGGCAATAGCCAACTTGGCTGAGGGGGGTAGCATATAGCTGATTTTATAGGCAACCACCTAGTTTAACATTCACTGATTTACTAATGGACTGAATATGTTGATTGAAATCAAGTGATTGATCCAGGAGAACTCCTAAGTATTTGAAGCATAAAACATTCTCAATTTGTGCCCCACATGAGTCAAGAATTACCAAGGATGTTTGACAAACCCTGAGCTTAGGGACTGAGCCACATAACATGGCTTGTGTTTTCTTTACATTTAGTACAAGTTTATGGGCAATTAACCAGGACTGTATGCTATTAAAGTCAGAAGAGAGGGAAACATTTATGTTGGAGACACTGTCTGAGCTGGAATTAAGGACAAGATCATCTGCATACAGGACGGATGAACAGGAGCAAAGACCATCAGCTATATTATTAATAAATAGTGAGACAAGAGGGGGACCAAGGATAGAGCCTTGAGGGACCCCTGTGTTTATGACAGTTTTGGCGGATAGAGAGGAGTTGAATTTCACAACTTGGGATCTGTCAGACAAGTAGCTACTAAGCCATTCTACTACAGGGACAAAGAAATTCAGATTTCTGAGAGTAGAGAGAAGTAGGGGGTGATCAACAAGATCAAAGGCTTTAGTGATGTCAATAAACACTGCTCCCATTAGTAAACCAGTATCCATATCAAAGAGCACATCCGTTGTAAATTTGATGAGCACAGTCGATGTGCTATGACTCATTCTAAAGCTGTGCTGTGTGCCAGAGAGAAGATTGTATTTGGCAAGGTAGTCTGTAGTCTGGTTTGCAACTAGTTTCTTGAGAATTTTGCTTAAGACTGAGAGGATGCATATGGATCTGTAGTTGGTAATCTTAGCAGGGTCCCCCTTTTTATAGAATGGTGTGACACGGATGATTTTCCATAGGTTCAGCACTACACTGGAAGCGAGAGACAGCATAAATATTTTTGCAAGAAAGGAGGCGATGAAAGGTGTAGCTAGTTTCAGAAGTCTTGGTTCAAGGGTATCAGAGTCAGAGCTAGTAGTGTCAGAGATGGTCAGAAGTAACTTCAGAACATCAGACATCAGGACTTTCTTGAAGAAAAGTGAGGCTGTGGTGCACCACCTGCCAGAGGGGTCAAGGACAGATGAAGCAGGTATGGAGGAAGACTGTGCACTTGCTGGAGGTGCCACGAAGGAAGAGGTGTACTGAGATAGGTCCATCAACATGTGATTGAAGGAGTCAGCTATGGTATTTGAGTCGTTGCAGTGAACCCCATTCAATGTCATATCACCAGTGGCTTTTGTTTGAGTGACACCAAGGAAAGATTTTATGTGTGCCCAGAATTTTCTAGGGTCCCCCACAGAGCTAAGTAGCAGGTCTTTACGGTAGGTACTTTTGGCAGTATGAATCTGCTTTTTGCACGAGTTACCAGAGCTCGGTGGCATGGAAATTGGCTGGAAGACACGACAGTTTGTACTTTTTCCAGCACCTGTCTCACTCATGCAGGTTAGCCAGCAGTTCTTTGTGAAGCCATCTAGTGGGTTTTCCTTTAACCCTGCACTTTACTTTGGGAGCATGTATACGCTAGACAGCCATAAATTAGTCGAGAGAAATTCCTAACGCTATCTCAACATTACTCACGAGATAGATGGCAGACCAGTCTATTCTGGAGATGTCAAGTAAAAAGGCCTCAGAATCTAGTTGGGCAAAGTTGGTGAAAGTAACATAGCATGGTGGGGGAGAGGGAGATGCTATCGGGCTCCTTAGGCAGAAAATCGGGGAATGATCTGCTATTGAGTCTGCTAGAATACCTGCCAGAGGTACATGGTCTAGTTGGTTAATCAGCACCCAGTCGATGAGGGTTGAGGAGGTCATGGAAAGAGTTGTTCTTGTAGGTTCCATTAGTAGCTGGCGCAGGTTATAGCTTTGTATCATGGAGAGCAGAGATCTTTGAGCTGACCCCAGCCAGTTAAGGTTTGTATCACCCAAAATGATGATCTCATTTTGTTTTGAGATCAAGGGGATTTGGTTCAGCAGTTTCTGTAGGCCAGCAGTACTACCAGTGGATGGGTTGTAGGCACAAATAATGTGCAATTTCTTGGCATCCAGGGAAATGACCATATGTAGGGATTCACAAGCAGAGGTAGTGTTGATTGCTTGTATGACTTCAATGGTGAGATGGCTTTTGTAGAACACAGCAACTCCACCACCATGCTTAGATGAGGGTCTGTCTCTGCAGACTACAGAGTATTTAGTCAATGCACAAGTAGAGTTACGGATCTTGGATTTAAGCCACGTTTCTGAGAGGCAAAGAATGTCAGGCTTGTATACTTCCACCCAAGCTTCCAAATCAGAGTAGTTCCATGTGAGGCTTCTAATGTTCATATGAGCAACAAGGAGACCTTTGTTTGGGAAAGTTGATATGTCAGCTGATGAGAAATATCCGGGGGGAGGGAAGGATTCAGTTCAACATCGCCTGATAGAAGGATGGCTAAGAGGAGGACAAACCAGGGCTTACAGCTTTGAAGGGTCAGTGAAATAACTAACCTCAGAGATTGCTTTCTATGCCTCAGGATGCCAAAATAGCTGCAGCCTTTCTGAAATATATGGTGCACCCAGTCCGGTTTGGAATGTTGTTCAGCTATAAGATTTGAGAAACAGAATTCCGACATAATCGATGGAGTCAGACCATGAGTGTCAAGGAGAAGGATGGATAGTATGACTATTTATGTAAAGCAGGGCTAAGGATGTAGTGAGCAGTACTACCAGATAGTGGAGATCCATGCTTTAACACTGTCACTCTGCAGTTTAACCACTAAAGTATGAGAGTAAGGTAGGCCTATGAGGAATGAAAGGACTAGGATTGGACTGGGGATTATCCTAAGAAGAGTGAGCTTGCAAGAACTAGAAGCTTAAAAAGAGGAGGATGCGATTGATTGAAACTACAAGAAAGACAGTGGTGTAACACAAAAGAAAGTAGAGAAATAGGACTTTGTTTGGCCCCTAGAGGTCACACTGGTCTGAAAAAACAGGCAGCAGTTTAGCTGAGTGAGACCAGTGAAAGTAGAGACTAATAGAAACCCCTAAATAATAGGATGGATAAGGGAAACTAAAACTCAGCCAATGAGATACCTTGGGGGGGTCGTCAGTTGGCAAATCCTTGAAGAGACTGCAAAAGGGTGGGCCAGATAGTGTATTTAATAAAGGAAGGAGGTGGGGATGGCAGGGTGAGCCACAAATTCAGCACAGCTATGAACTAAAACAAACTGCCCAAGTTTAAACACAGTTTCTAGGCAGCACCTTTATTCCAAGCTGCACTTTCTTTCCCAGTGATTTTGGAGAAGCAGGAAGAATGAAATCGGAGCAAGTGCTAATCCTGCAGAAAGGCGCCAGATTTGAAAAGTTTTGCTCTGTACCCGATTCTCTCAGAGGGGAAAAGAGCAAAGCCGAGGGGGTAGTTTTCAGATTGTGTTGGTGGTCCAGAGGTCCGAGGAGGCTTCTGCCCAGGTGGAGTGAGATCCCCTGAGAAGTAATGGAAAACAGGATTAATTAAACAGTGGCTGAGCAGGAGGGCATGGACTTCAGTAGGACAAAGGGTTGCAAGATTGGCAGGAGGACTTACATTATGGACAAAGTGGCAGAGAACAGGAGGAAGACCTGAGGGTCAATCAGTGAGGGAGGTCACAGAAAAAAACTCAATCTGCTACAGGGTCATCTGAGGGGGGAAGGAGAAAGAGGCAGGAGTAAAGGCAGTGAGTGAAAGTTTAAAGTCAGGCTAAGCCAGAAATAAGGAAAGGAAAAAAAAATATTTAAGTACAGGTTTGGGGGCAACAAACAAATTAGTTAGCTAGGCAGAAAAAGACTAACTCGTGGCAAAATCAGACTGTAAATACAGTATATAAAATTCACCAGAAATACCAAAAATTCAGCACAGTTAAGAACTAAAACAAGCTGCCCAGGAAATTCAGCACAGCTGTGAACTAAAACAAGCTGCCCAGGTTTAAACACAGGCTCTAGGCAGCACCTTCATTCCAAGCTACACTTTCTTTCCCAGTGATTGCCTCTAAATACCCTGCAGTTGTTTGAATTATATATTCATCATTTGTAGTAAAGAGGATATTCAGTAAAAGAGTCAAATCAGTTTACTTGATTTACTGGATTTGCTGGATTATTATGGGACAAAAGAAGGCCGAAGCCCATCGGGATTGCCCCCCTCAATAGAGGAACATTGATTATTTATGTTGATTTAGCCAAATATCCAATCTTATTTATTTATTTATTTATTTATTTAGACAGCAGTTTGGAAAACCTTTGAGCCATAGGCTCATTTACAAAAGTACCTTGTCACAGTAAGACAAACGAAAATACACAGTATAACAGTATAACACAGTATAACAGTAACTTAAGACATAGATAAAAACGAGCTGTTTGGCTCAGTCTGCATTGCTGAAATCTGTGTGGGACTTGAACATTTGTTTTTCTTTTTGTCTTTTACTCTTCCCCTGGTGTTCTACTGCAAGTTTCCCAGAAGAGCTGGTTCCACTCTGGTGAGACATCTATAGAGGGCAACTGCTGTTGATTCTGTTGAATTCTGCTGGACTCTGTTAACAGTAGGGCCAGACGCTGAGGCGCCTTCTCCTTCTAGTTTTATATGTGTAAATCATCAAAAAGTGCTGTTATCCACTATTGTATTGTAAGGGAAACTACTGTTTTACTGCTCTTTAAAGTAATTGCAGCTCCTTGTCTGAATATGAGGTGGACCAGCGCTGAGGCGCCACAGGACCCCCCCCCACAGTCCTTTGTGGTGCAGATTTGGTCAGTGATGCTCAGAAAAAGGCTTGCTACTGCCTTTATTAATTGCTGCACCTTCCTCTGTCTCTCTCCAGCCTGCTTCCTTCAGCCCACAGCAACCAGCTGAGCGCCGGGGCTTCGCTCTGCCAGCGGGCGGTCGGCGGCACCTAGCCAAACTTGGGAACCACAAGGCCGGGAGGAACAGCGAGGGAGCAGTCGGGTTAGGCGCAGCCAATCGGTAAGCGAGCGCTCCACCAGGCACAGAAGCTAATTGGCTCTTCTGCCCCATTGACTTACACTGGCTCAGTTTGCATTGCTGAAATCTGTGTGGGACTTGAAAATTTGTTTTTCTTTTTGTCTTTTACTCTTCCCCTGGTATTCTACTGCAAGTTTCCCAGAAGAGCTGCTTCCACTCTGGTGAGACATCTATAGAGGGCAACTGCTGTTGATTCTGTTGAATTCTGCTGTACTCTGTTAGCAGCAGTGGGCCAGACGCTGAGGTGCCACTTTCCTTCTAGTTTTATATGTGTAAATCATCAAAAAAAGTGCTGTTATCCACTATTGTATTGTAAGGGGAAACTACTGTTTTACTGCTCTTTAAAGTAATTGCAGCTCCTTGTCTGAATATATAAGGTGGGCCAGACGCTGAGGCGCTACAGGACCCCCCACAGTCCTTTGTAATGCAGATTTGGTCAGTGACGCTCAGAAAAAGGCTTGCTACTGCCTTTATTAATTGCTGCACCCTCCTCTGTCTCTCTCCAGCCTGCTTCCTTCAGCCCACAGCAACCAGCTGAGCACTGGGGCTTCGCTCCACCAGCGGGCGGTCGGCGGCACCTAGCCGAACTTGGGAACCACAAGGCGGAGGAACAGCGAGGAGCAGTCGGAAAGGAGCAAAATTTTGCCACCCACCTTCCCCTTCCTGTGTGTTAATTTATAGGAATCTTCCACAAATCTCTTCCCCGCCCACAGCACTTTTTCTAAACCAATAGACAGTCACACCAGCTTGTTGACCCTACCAATCAGCAACTTCGCTACTCCCTATTGCCAACTATCAATATCCCCCAGAACGGGAGCTTGTACTGATACTTTGTCATTAATAGCCATAGGGTTCCACAATGAAGATGACCCTATTATACAACCAAAGTGGTCAACCCACCTAATTTCTCTGAACATCCCCGTGGCTGACACCATACCCTCATATATGTCTTGCCATTGCTGCATCGACTACAGTGGTACAATCACCATAAAGTTACACACATCACCACATATATGTCTCAGACAAGGCCCACTACTGGGTATATAGATCCCCACTAAGCCTAGTCATCATACTGCTAATTGGTATCCTGACACACTACTCAAATCCACAGGAGCACCCAAAACAAAGAGTGGCAACGGAATAAAAAAGGAGGACCAAAGACAGCCCCTCTCCTATCACTGCAGCCCTTATGATATTACTGCTCTTCCTATTGCTCTGTATTGGTAATGTAGAAATCAACCCTGGACCTCTTGAAAGCATCACCTCCCTTAGACCTATCCTCAATTAAAGGCCTCAGTTTCCTGCATATTAAAGTATGCAGTATGTTGAAAAAATTTACATTGCTACAATCCTGGGTTGCCCATACCTTGCCGGACTTTCTTGTGATAACTGAGACATGGCTCAAGACCACCACAATGGACAGGGAAGTTAACCTACTTAACTATCAGCTATTCAGAGCTGATAGCCAAACAAGGGGAGGCAGAGTAGCCATATATGTAAAAGCTGGTTTAGTTGTATCCTGTACTGCTGCAACATCTATGCCCAAGGAATTTGAGTGTCTATCTCTAAAAGTCTCTCTCCCCAATACAGCAGCTTTCCATTTAATTGGATGCTACAGACCCCCCTCTGCTGAACACAAACTCTTATCCCACCTGGGAATTCTGGTCAAGTCCTGTACTGAAGAAGTCATTATCATAGGGGACCTGAATTTCAACTGGCTCACCCAGGCAGCTACACCTCTGGTATCATTCTGTGATACCTATGGGTTCACACAGTTAATTAATGAACCAACAAGACTAAATGCAAGGAATAGTAGTAACAGTACTCTACTTGACATCATACTAGTGAGTAAACCACATCTATTCACACACACTGGAGTGCTCCTATGTGACATAAGTGACCACTGCCCCATCGCAGGGGTAAGATCCAACAGCATTAAAACAGATCCTGCAAAATTCCTCATGAGGAGATCCAAGAAAAACATCAATATTGAAGGATATCTGCATGATCTAGCCTACTCTCCACACTGGCAAAGTTCTATCTTGCACATTCTGTAGAAAAGCTCAGCAGGTGCTAAATAGCATTATATTAAATGCCCCTAACACCCATGCCCCAATCTCTAGTAGCCGAATAAAAAGCAAATCCTGTCCTGGTTTTCAGCTGACCTCAAAGCTGCACTGCTGGAGAGAGATAAACTTTGGAAAGTAGCGAGAAAAACTAAGAATATCATGGACTGGATGATCTTTAGGAAAGCCAGGAATAAAGGCACTAGGAAAGTTAGGGATGCAAAGGCTGCCTACTACCTGGCCCAGCTCGACTCCTCCTACCATAATACTGCTAGATTTTGGGGCACCATCAAGGGGATGATGGGCCAGGATGTTAACAACCCCCTTCCAACCCATTTACACAGTAACTATGGCCCCATTACTGGGACATTGGAAATCCTGGATGCATTCAACAACCACTTCACAACAGCTGGCATTGCCTTTGACTTCTCCTCAGCTAACCTATTAAGGGATCATTTAAGCTCCCACTATACTGGTGAACAAAGAGTTGACTCCTCCTTTAGCTTCAAACCTATACTGTTGAAACAAGTTGAGGATCTATTATGGCATCTAGATACCAAAAAAAGTGCAGGAGCAGATCTTCTGGACTAATTCTTTCTAAAGATTGCGTGTCATGTGCTTGCAGTCCCCTAACTCACCTCTTTAACCTTTCCCAAACTCTGGCTCTATTCCGCTGTGGAAGATAGCTCAAGTGGTCCCCCCTCAAAATCAGGGGACCCTATGGATCTTAATAACTACAGGCCCATTTCCATCCTACCTGTGTTATCCAAGATGCTGGAGAAATTAGTGAGTATTCAGTTAAGGGAATATCTGGACAATGCTAATCTATTAAATCCAGCTCAATCTGGATTCAGGGCCAAACATAGCACTGCATTAGCCAAGGTCACCAATGATCGGCAAACCGAACTGGATAAAAAGAACAATGTCTGTGCAGTATGCCTGGACATGAGCAAAGCATTCAACACTGTGGACCATGAACTGCTACTCTCATCCCTACACTCCATTGGCCTAGATCCATCCTCCCTTAAGTGGTTCAGATGCTACCTCCGGTAGATCACAGCAGGTAAAGCTGAAGGTGACCTCCCCATTAAGACCACTGTCAAGAGGAGTCCCCCAAGGATCTATTCTGGGTCCTATCCTTTTTGCCATTTATATAAATAAAATTGATTCAACCCTTACCAAGTCCTCAGTACATCTCTTTGCTGATGACACTGTACTGTATGTCAGCAACCCTTCACCTAAAGTTGCTCATAAAATCCTACAAGTAGAATTCTCCCTGTTACAACATCAGCTTCTCGAGAAAAAGCTTCTGCTAAATGCAAAGAAAACCAAAGCAATGATGTTCACAATCCAAAACTCCACCAACACATCCTCTTCAATCAGTCTCCCCCAGATATGCACTATACTTGGAGAAAATCTGGAGTATGTTGAAAATTTCAAATACCTAGGTGTGTGGATTGACAACAGACTTGACTTTACTCAGCATCTAGAACAACTGCTGAAAAAGCTTCGCTCAAACTTGGCCTCCTCTACAGATTAAAACCCTTCCTTAATAGAGATTCAAAGATGAGATTAGTCCAGGCCATCTTTCTATCAGTCATTGACTCACGAGACTTCCTCTATAGTCACTGCTCCACTCTCTACCTTCAAAGTTGGATACCTTATACCAGAGAGCAATAAGGTTCATTACAGACCTGCCATATAATACTCACCATTGTTCTCTCTATGATTCAGTTGGATGGGTTTCCTTCATGTCAGGAGGAGCAGAAATGCAGCTCTATGGATCTACAGAGCTTTATCAAAAAAACTCTCAAGCTATATCCTGACTGCTTCAACCTGACCACTCCCAGCTCCTATGCCCTAAGAAGCAACAATATCATCCTGCTCAAATTGCCCAAAGTCAACACCAAAATAGGGAGGCAGCAATCAGCTACTCTCTAGCCATAGCATGGAACACCCTACAAAATCCCTAAAACTGTCCATTATCATTCCATTTACATCCTTCAAGCAGCACTGTACAGCCTTCTTCACAGAGAAATGCAGCTGCTACGCTAGAGATAGAATAGTCATCCCACAAAACCTTATTCCAATCACATATGGCATATTCCTTCCAGCCAGACACCGCCAGTATATGGCACCCAATATTCCTTCACCATCCTTGTACTCATTATGTGAGTGACTGTCATGGCCCTCATTGTGATATGTATGTATTGTACATAATGTAGATGTTAGTTTAACTTTCTCTTGCCAAGCTTTAACATGTGAATTCTCTGTATATTATTGTGTTATAAATAACGTTTTCTTGTTTCTGTATGTATAACTGTCTCATAAGTATGTGATGTAATTGCTGTGCACCAACTCCAACCTTGACATTATCAGGTCCATCTTGTAAATGAGCCTTGCTCAATGATGATCGCCTGAATAAATAAAGATTTGATTGATTGATTGGTTGATTGAAGCTGGTACAGGTAGGATTGATGCAAACAATACCAGAGTTATGTTGTCTTTAGCAGCTTAGTAGTAAGCTTTGTCATTAGTATTGAGTACGGCTTTGACTAGTGGCAATTACAGCTTCGGATGTTAACAAGGTGGTTCCGTAAGGATGTTTTGAAGCACGATATAGTTGGAGCTTTGGAGATGGAGGGGGGCAGTGTGTTGAACCAGGAGGGGGCCCTAAAGCTGAAGGCTTTTTGGCCGTGAGAGGTCCTAGCTCTAGGGATAACAAGAGATGTTTTCCCAGAGGTCCGAGTATGAACTAGTGGGACAGAGCGGCGGATGGTGGTGGTCAATCCAGGTGGAGATAGCCCAAGGAGGGTCTTTTTTGTAAGGGTACAGGTCAGATATTTGAGGCACTTGTCAAGATTAAGTACCAGCGCTTTAGCATACAGTAGACAGGTGTGTGTTAGCCTAGGTGCCCCAGTAATTAACCTGCAGGCCTTATTCAGAGTAGTGCCGAATTTTATGTAGTGCAGTCTGATCAGCAGCACCATACACCGGCAGTCCATAGTCCACTAGGGACAGGATAGAGGAGGTGACTGCAAGTCGAAGAGCCTCTGGGGGGAGGCAGTGTTTATACCGATGTAAGATGCCCAATCGGATATTAGTAGCAGTGGCTAGGGCAGCGATGTGTCCATGGAAGGAGGGGGAGGGGTCAAAATGGATCCCTAGGTATTTATAGGAGCAAACTTGCTCGAGTGGGAAAGAGGACCCAGAATGAATGAGGAGTTTGAAGTTGCAGGACTTGTTTTGAGGATGAGTGAAGAACATGGTTTTTGTTTTTTTTAAGATTTATCACCAATCTATGTTCCTTGAACCAGCCCTCGGCTTCAATGAAGGACTTCTGCAGCGAGTCCTGGAGGGCAATAGGGTTACAACTTGAGGCAAAGATGACTGCATCATCAGCATACAATAGAATGTTCCCCAAGCAAGAGCATGAAAGGGTGTTAAGGTAAAGGGAGAATAGTAAGGGGCCCAGAATGGAGCCCTGGGGAACCCCAGAAAAGATGGGACAGATGTCTGAGTAGGTCCCATTAATTTTTACACGCTGTGAGTTGTCAGACAGATAACTGGTGCACCAGGAGATAGGCCCAGCAGCAAAACCAGAGAGACCAAGGGCATCAAGAAGGAGGGGTTGGGAGACAGCGTCGAAAGCTTTAGAGAGGTCAATGAAGACTGCACCAGCCAGAGAACCAGTGTCTAAGGAGGAGTGGAGAAAGTTGGAGAACTCTAGGAGGGCTGTGTTGGTACTGTGGCCCGCTCAGAAGCCATGCTGCTCAGGACATAGGACATTGTAGGTGGAGAGGTAGTCAGAGATTTGAGAGGCTACCACTTTTTCCAAAGCCTTGGAGACAGGAGAGAGAATGGAGATTGGACGATAGTTTCCAGCCACAGTCCTAGCACCACCTTTAAAGATAGGGGTGACAGTGGTGACTTTCCAGGCAGTTGGGACCTTCCAGGCAAGAGAGTGGTTGATGAGGCATGTGATCGGGTAAGGACTGTGTCTAAGACCAGCCGTGGATACGGATCCAGGGTGTCACTGCCCGTACTATTACTCTTGAGGGCAGTGACAAGGTGCAGCCTAAGTTCTTGGGCAGAAACACGGTGGAGGAGAAAATAAGGGTGAGAAAGATTTACGGCAGGCGCTGGGGGAGGAGGGTCAAAAAGTTTGTAGGGAGGATAGGGCTAAGGTCAGTGAATGAGGTGTTGAGGTGGTTGGCTATGAGGGCTGGGTCTGAAGATATCACACCATTAATGTTGATCTGGGTGGGTGGGGGGAGTGTGCACTCCCATTTAACTGTTTAATGTTATCCCAGAAGGTTCTGGGGTTCCCCCATGAGGCTGTGAGTGAGGACCGATAGTGCTCAGACTTGGCCTTTCTGATGGCCCGAGTGCACTTGTTTCGGGTGGCAGCATATAACTGCCTGTCACTGGGCTGGCCAGTCTCAATGGCACGGTGCCATAGGTTGTCCCTATGTTTGAGTTGTTGGATCAAAGCTGGGGTTACCCAGAGGGCATTCTGCCTTTTAGAACGGCGGGTCGACATTGGGGCAAAGATAACACAGGCATTATTAAAAGTTAGGGTAAAGAAGGAGAGAACTGTGTCAATGTCAGGAGTTGCCTGTATAGGAGACCAGTCAATTTGGGACAGAAGTTCCTTAAGTTTTGTCAGACCACCAGGTATTAGACGCCGCCAGCATGTGGACTGTGCTATGGGTTTGAGGACTGAGGATGACCAGTGGAATAGAATGGGGGAGTGATCACTGAGAGGGTCTGGGAGGACTTGTACATTGGGGATCTGATTAGGGCAGTTGGTGAGTACCACATCAAGCAGGGTACTGGAGCCTCTCTTGGGGTTAGTCCTGGTAGGTTGGGTAACTAGTTGTGTTAGGTCTATTGCAGAAAAGGAGTCATGGGTAGAGGAGGAGGAGGGGCTGAGCCAGTTGACATTTAAGTCACCCACCAGAATTTGATCAGCGGAAGGAGGTAGTGAGGAAAGGTATTCTGTAAGAGAGGCAATGGCCTGCGTTTGGTCCCTGGGGGGCACGTATGCAGTAGTCAGATAAAGGGGTCCCTTTAAAGGGTCAGGGGTTAGTTTAAGTGTAAGCACCTGGGCCCTGGAGTCAAGGATTGGAGTAAGCAGGGCTAGTATGGGGAGAGATTCCTTGACATAAATAGCGCAGCCGCTGCCCCGTCTCCCAACACGGTTGATTTAAATGTATCAAAGTTAGCTAAATTTATTAAATCTTGTGGTAGGGAATGCCATAGCTTCACTGCCCTTATATTAAAATATTTATCTTGTTTATTGGTGTTAGCCCATTCAACTAAAACTGTTTGTTGTGTAGTCTGCCTACTATACGTTTGTCAGATAGCATTAACCCACATTGCTTCATTTGTATTGATGATCTTAAAATTTTGAATAAGAATAAGATATCTCCTCTTATTCTTCTACGATGTAGTGGGTAGAGTTATGTTTCTTTAAGACACATATCAAATGATTTGTTTTTCATTCTGGATATCATTTTTAGTTAGTCATCTCGGGACTTGTTCTAAATGGTTTATATCTCCTTTAAGATAAGGACTCCAAAAGGGAGATCCATAGTCCAGATAAGGTCTCACTTATGCTTTATATAATGGAACCAGACACTGTTCAGATTTATTAATAAAGGTTTTATTAATTTGTTTCAAAATAATATTTGATGCTTTATTGCAGTGTGAGATGGATGTTAATTTGCTATTAACTAACAGGCCCAAATCTTTTTCACAGTTGGATTGTTTTAGTAGGATATTATTTAGTTAATAGCTAGTTTGGGGGTTCCTATTCCAAAATAAGGAACTAGGCATTTTTCAGTATTAAAGGACATAAGGTTAGTATTAGCCCAGGTTTCAAGATTTTTAAGGTCTTGTTTAAATATGTCAATACTAGAAATTGAAGCCACTCTCCCGCCTAGTTTAGTGTCATCAACGAATTTAGAAATAAAGTTATTGGAGGCAATTGACAAATTACTTACAAAGATATTAAACAGTGTAGGCCCCAATACAGAACCCTGGGGTATACCACTGGTGTCCTCTCCTAGGTTAGAGAGTATCCCATTTACTCTTAGCACCTGTGTTCTTTTGTGCAGCCAACTTGAAAACCATTTAATTAAATAAGCAGAAAAAAACAATTTGTACATTTTACTTATTATTAAGGCATGGGATACTTTATTGAATGCCATGCTGTAATCCAATAAAATAACATCTGAAGGATATGATTAACCAAATGTCTACTTATATGATTGTGAAATGAAACTAAATTGGTTGTACAAGAGAATCCAGGTTTAAAACCATACTGTTATGTCTTGTATGCCTAAAAGTTCAATTTCATTCTTAATATGTGTTTTTATAACTCACTCATTAACCTTTCCCATGACAGAGGTAAGACTAATTGGTCTATAATTTTGAATATTGGACTTGTTACCTTTTTATAAATTGGAATGACAATGGCTTTATGCCAGTCCTGTGGGATGTTATTTTCAGCAGTGGATTTATTGAAAGTAAGGTAAGGGGTTTAACCAGGGATTCAGAAGTTTCAATCTGAAACCTAGTTTGTATATTGTCTGGTCCTGGACTGAAAGATTTTTTTAGAAATTATAAAGCTTTTCTAACTTCTGTACAATAAATTTTTGGAGAGGCTAAACCATTTATATGCATTTATAGAATATGAACAGATTTATTAAAAACAGAACAAAAGTATTTATTGAACAGATTAGCAACATTTAGGTCATTTTTGGCGACAGTACCTTTCATAATTAGAGGACGAATAGATCCCGAACTACTCTTTTTACTGTTTATATAGGAACAATGGATTTATTATTAGATTTAGAGTGAGCCAAAATGAATTCCAATTTAGATTTAGCTTGTTTAATCATTGTTTTAATAAAGAAACTGCTGCTCTATATTTATATTTATTGCAATCACTGTTGATTTTTAATTTTTTAAATAATTGTTCTTTTTTTATTTGCTTATGAATTTACTTTGCAAACCATATGGGTATTTTACCTTTTTTATTATATTTAGTTTTATTAGGTACATATATCTTTTCTAATTCAGAGATAGTATGTTTAAATTCTTTCCAAGCACTGTCAATAGATTTATTCATAAACTTGTATCCCAGTTTACTTGGTTCAGTTTATTGTTTATCAATTAAAAATTTGCTTTATTATACTGTTTATGTATAGTACCAACAATAATTTTAGGAGTTTTAGTAATCATACTGAATTGAATGGTATTATGATCATTACTACCTACTGGGGCGGAGATGTTTATGTTAAAGAATTTTGTGTCCATACTAGTGATATTAAGGTCTAGTAGATTATTTCCTCTGGTTGGCTCTAACACCAACTGCTCGAGGCCCAAATCTATACATACTGAAGTTAATAATCTTTCTTATTCTGTTTTAGCAGTAAGTGAATTCCAATTAATGCCTAGCATGTTAAAGTCTCCCAGGATAAGTGTGTCTCCTGTATTAGCCATAAGAGAAATAAGATTTATTAAATCAGTTGTATAAGAAAGATCTGCTGATGGTGGTCTGTAACAGACTCCTACAGTTGTCGCAATATTATTCTAGACTGGAGTTAACAAAACTGTCCTTAGTTTTTCATTCCAGGAACAGATAATTACATGATAAAGATCTTCTTTACAATCATTGGTACACGAACAGTAAGTAGAACTAACATTCCAAACTTTGTTGTATCTAGCCCTAAGGACATTGCTTGGAAACATTTCCAATCTGTACCTGGTGAAAAGCTGCTCTCTGTTTTAAATCAGTTAGTACATCCAAGTACTCTCTACACTGAAATAGAACATCATTAAAGTGAACCCATGGGGCTATTTTTAAGTTTGAAATACATTGTAGGTCCAAACTTTTATAATCATTTATAATGTTCTTTGTGATATATGATTTATATTTAAGACTAATGGCTATGTTATTAACCATATAATTCCTTAAGAAAGTTAAACCTCTGGTTTCCAGAATAACATTAAGCCCTTGGATCCATTTAGACTTCATATATCCCATTTCTTCCCAAGAATACTTTTCCCTCAGTGCAAGAGCTGGTAATCAGTTAAAATCAAGGGACAATAATTTGATCCAGTAATTCACTTACCTACTTTATGAAAATGCTAAAGGTCTAACTAGACCTATCTCTGCTCACACTAAAGCTGCAGGAATAGAATTATTCAGACCAAGACAGGTACTCAATAATTTGTGTAATGGAATTTCAAGTACCTGTAAATTATCAGAATCCCAAATTTCTGTATGGTATAAAACTTGAGCATAATTGTTTGCCTTAACTGCAGTAAGTAGTGGCTTAAGAGAATTACACCCATATTTATAACTGAAAGACCTTAGAGAATTTGCATTTTGTTTTAATTTAGGGAGCAGAGAATTAACATGTTTGGTCCATTTCTCATCATTTGACAAATGTAGTCCCAAATAGACATACATTTTCACAGTACTGTTTTTTCTCTCCTATCCTCCACACTCTATTAGTTTTATTAGAGCCCATAATCATAACCTGACTTTTATTTTCATTAATAACAAGTTTATGTATAACAGCATAGTCATTTAAGAGGTCAAGTTTCCTCTGTAGTCCTCCTTGTGTCAGTGACAGTAAAACAAGATCATCTGCATATGCACATACAGGGCAGATTTGTTTTTATTTATTTTTTTATTTACTACTTTTTGGTGCCTTCCACTGACAGCACCATCTGCCCAGTCACAGACCCCTCAGCTGCAGCTTCCCATATTAGCTGCCCTCCCAGTACCCCAGGATGGGATCATGGCACCCGAACCCTCTGAGAGGTGTCGCAATCGATGGGATAGGGTGGGAGTTGGCCTGGGAGCCTAATGCAGCCAGGGGGGTGGGCATCATCAAGGTGGTGAGTGGTAGGCTTTTTCTCCCCTATAAGTGTGGGTGGGAATGTGCAATGACACCAGCATCTGTCCTGCCCCTCAGATCCTTGTTGGTACTGGTCACTATGGTGCCCCCAGCAGGGGTCCTTTGAGCATCAGTCACACACTGCACCTTCCCCCCAGAGAAGGAGAGCAGTCTGTGGGACACTCAGTTCTTCTCCCCTGGCTGGCCTTCTGATGACCCATGTCCATTCCTGAAGCCGGGTCACTGGCATAGCAAGCAGAAATCCAACCGCTGATCTGACAGGCCAGCCCCAAGACAGATTTTTTTTTTGATATTTTGGGAGAGTCTGTTGATGAGCTTTCTAATAAGAGTAATAAATTATTAATATAAATACAAGATAAGGTAGGGGCCAGCACACAGCCCTGTCTAACCCCACAATTTGCTATAAGTGAGGTAGAAATCTGTCCAGCTGTCCCTAATTTAACCTGGGCCCAAGTGTTAGAATACAGTTCTCTAATGGTAACAAAATGTTTTACATCAATACCACATTCCCTCATTATTGACCACAAAATGGATCATGAGATGGTATCAAAGGCAGAGCTGAAGTCAATAAAAGCAAGGAATAGTTTCTACTTGTGTAATTTTATATATTTTTCAAAAAGATGAGACAAAATGAAGCAGTTGTCTATAATAGAGTAGCCAGCATGAAAGCCAGACCGATATTTGAGAGACCTCCCAGTAGTTTAATTTGCCCTAATAATTTAGATAATACTATTTTACATAACATTTTCCCACAGTTGTCCAAAAGGGAAATGGACATATACATCCTGGGGTCTGACTCATTCCCTTTTTTATGTATTGAAATTATTATAGCCCCTTTCCATGTATTAGGGAAATTCAGCTCCTTAGCATAACAATTGAAGAGTGGCTTAAGAATAGAAGCCCGACATGTAGGGGGAGCAAGAAATATTTCTGCTGGAATCTGATCAGGCTTTATGTTTTTTCATAGTAGCTATAGCATAGTATAAATTAGAATACCTACAGAGTATAAATTGTGGCATATCAGCTCTGATACTGAGGTATACATCTGCTTGGATTGGATCAAAAAAATGTAAGTGTAGTATTTTGTCCATGTATCTAAAGAAATATAAGAATCTATGTACTGTTTAAAATTTTTCATTCCCTGACCAGACATCTGCCAATAGGCTTAATAATCATTATTACTGAAGACCTTAAAGATCTTTTCTTACTGTGAGTTGTGATAGTGTAATTGTTTTTCTCTTAGTAATTTTTTATAAGCTTCTCTAGCTAGATTCAGTAACTTAAATTGACCTACAAGATTACTACTTCTAGTCTGCCTGATAAGCTGATTTAACTGCTTTTTGACTTGACAGCATTCTTTATCAAACCATGTGTTGGAAGTAGCCCTGTGACTTTTGTTATTTACCAAAAGAAGCTCCCTGATAGCTCCTAGGCACATTTCCAATTGCATAACTAATCTAAGACCATTTTGCAGAATACAATCAAGACTGTCGCAAAGTATATTCCTGATTTTATTGCTATAAATAACGTTCCATTTAACCCTAGCACTATTCCTTATCTCCAAGCCATTATAATAGCGACCTGAAGTTTTTGTGTTTAATGATTTATATTGTAAAGCTAGGGGAAAATGGTCACTATCAGCTCTAGGCAATATTTCAAAGGAATCCCAGATGTTCATACTATCATTCAAAAGAACATGATCAATAACTGAAGGACCAGTTTTGTTATAATATGTAAAATTACCCACAGTATTGCCTCTTAATCTTCCTTTAAGTGGAACAAGATTGTTAGGTGTATGATATTTATAAGATCAGTGCCTCTCTTCTTTTCAAATATAACGAGGCCCTAGGGAACTTAAAAGCATTTTCAAATTGCCAGTTCTGAACATCATCATCTGAAAAGCCATCATAATTACCTATTTGGGCATTAAAATCACTGCACATTAGAATTTATTTGCATGCAGTTGTAGTACAAGCCTATGGATAAGATCATCCAATGTTTCCCAAATATTAGGATCCAAAAATTTAGAATTACAAGGAGGTATATAAACATTAATAAGACAAAATTCAATGGAACTTAGTTTTATATAGAAAGCCTGTGAAAAGGGATTTGAGGAGACTAGACTGACTGTTAAATCTTTCATGATCTTAATCCAAGTGACAAGACCATCAGAAAGCCTGCCCAAATTAGATTGCTTATTGCCAGGGAGTTGATAGGTGGAATAACCATTAAGTGTAACATCATTAACTGATGAGTGCCACGTTTCCTGTGAACATATAATTAAAGCTTGATTCAAAATATTCATACAGTCTTCATCTGCAAATTTTGTTACCAGTCCAGCTACATTCCATGACATAATCAGTAAATTGTCTGTTAAATCCAGTACATTAGTCCCTATTGCGGGGACATCACCCCTCTGTCAATCACTCTTCTCTCCAAGTACGTCAAAATGATTTGAGATTGAGATATTGTAGTTTATTACAGATTTCTCTTACTCTGTCCCTACCTTATTTTGCCTTTCAGATGTGGAATTTTTAGAACTCTGATTTTCAACTGAAGAAAGGACTTCAATACTACCTGCGTCATACTCAGTGGGGACAATATAAAGGCCATCATATCAAGTATGGGAAAATTGTGCATGATTTTTTTCATACAGACTACTACATTGTAGTGTAATCTGAATTTGGTCAGATTCTGGGTCATTACCTATTCTTTGTACTGAGAGCGCATTCTGGTCTTCTATTGAAATGTTAAGCAGTTGTTCAAATAAGTCTGTTTTAATATATGGATAACAGATTTAATATGCTACTAAAGCATACAATTTTTTTTTCTGTAATACTATCATTCCTGAAGTGATAATACCACACTTCGAGAGTGATAGTACTATCGTTCACGTCCCGTAATAGTATAATTCGGGACCTGAATGAAAGTATTACTGGCCAAGTTCAACAGCGCAAGCTCACAACTCCCCAAATCAGTAACCCTTTTGAACATCAAGCAACCATTGATGCTCACAATGCAGCCAATGATTGGCTGCTCTCTGTCTACGGGCAGCCAAAATGTTTTTTAAAACATAGCGGTCATCACTCTCTTAGCGGCGCATAGTTACCATTAGCTTACCATTTTATTTTAAAAGGACTTATCTGGCTGATCCTGTGCTCCCCCTACAAAATTAAAAAAAGGTAGGCCTAAAAAACAAGTCTTTTTACAGACCTGTGAGTGTGAGCGAGCAGAGCAGAAACAGGCGGAGCAAGGCATTCTCCGGTGCGGGCGAGGAAGAAACAGACTGAGCAAGGCAGAGCAGCAGTTGGCTACAACTGACACAATCCTTCATGGCAGCAGCAGACTGCCCACTAAAAAAAAACTTGAATCCATATATTAAAAAAATAATGGATAGTTTATAGTCTGTTACCGGTCAGAATACCATCTCAAGGTTCAGGACATGTAGGAACCTCTCGAGCTTCACTCTTGAGGTTCTTACATGTCCTGAACCTCTCTATGGTATTACTGACTGGTAATACACTCTAAACTATCCATTATTCTCTTTATAATCAGTTTAAGTTTCTTATCAGTCTCATTTTCTGTTCTACAAAGACCAAATAATGACAACTTCCTTGGTGCTGAAAATTCCTCATTGACTTGCTTTTTGGATATATTGCAAAAATGTGGGGTGCTTAGAACATTACTATCAACAATATGAACCCCTACTGAATCCAGTAAAGAGGCTCTCTGGAGTATCTTATCCAGTATACCCTCACCAGATAGTACAACATCAACCTGCCCCAAGCTGTTATGCACCTTATGCCTATATATTTTAATTATTTCTATGTCAGAGACTATAAACTTTAAAACATGTGCAAATAGATTATATACATCATTTTTCAGCCTACCCTGGTTTTCATTTGGGATAGGTTTCAAACTAAAAATGGTAATGCTACCTAAATTTCTCTCAGCTTGGGACTCGTTCAGCTGATTCCTATTGATGAAGTCTACTGAATAACCTTGTGATTCCAGACAATTATTATTTAGCCATATTTGGTTAGCTGTCCTAGCATTAGAACAAAACAGAAACACACATTTTTGTCCATCAAAGTCCTTGTCATCCCAGAGTTGGACTATATCATTTTCAGCAATATCAGACCTAGCTGCCTTAGCAAGTGCACAATCTGCTTTTTATTTTGTTCTACTGTAAATGCTTTGTTCCAATGATAACCATATAGGCAAATAAAAACACAATCCAACAAATCGACTAGCTTCTTCTCAGTTGGGAGCTGATTAGTGAGAGAAGCCTCATTAGGTCTTTGTTTTTTTGCTAATCCATTAGTAATATACTGTGCCTCAGTGTGCCATATTTGCCAGTCTTCTCTAAACATTTTTTAAGACATCTTTAAAAAGGGCCAATTGTTGGTTAATGAGGTGTATGGAACTCATTAACTCCTTACTGGTTGTTATATCGGTCAGGTTATGCTCTCTACCTAATGCTTCTTTGTCAACATGCTTAATTTTCTGGTCCTCCGTTACACAACAACTATCTTTTTCCCCAGTTCCAATAAGCACACTTGGTGCATTGTTGGTAGCATCATTATTGTGTATTATCTTAGAAGTATTTACCTCTATAGCAGGTAACTGAACTTCAACTCTCTTTTTCTTTGCTTTCTTATTTTATTTTCCACACTTCTTTTTCATTACTGGGGAATCAGGAATGTTAATAGTAGGGAAATCAGGTTTTGCCTGTGAGGAGTCAATAAGCAATATAGAGGGAGACCTCACCACAGGGACTAGTTTATCCAGTTTATTAAGTATATCATCAGCCTGCAGCCATTTATAGCAATATTACATTTAAGGGTCTCCATTTCATTACAGACCCTTACCAGTTGATCAAAAATCATTAGATGAGCTGCATAGGGGCCCCACACACATTTTTCTGAGTTCTTCATCCAGGCTGAATGGGTAGGATACAATAGAATCTTTATTTCTGTGTTCCCCAGAACCAGCATAGCTATGAGAGTTATGAAGAGTTTTATTATTGGTTTTGGAATCTAGCTTTTTCAGTTCTACTATAGGTTCCCGAATATCTTTTGTTATACCCTGTTAATCAGCAGGCCAAGTCATGCTTTTCCAATTTTTGCAATGTTCAGGTTCTGGAGAAAAAGCTAGAGAATTAGAAATATCTGTAAATGAATCATAGTACAGGTCTATAGAAATCTCCTTAATAGTTTTTTGGGTTTTGCTATTAGCTTCTTCATTTTTATGTTGGCTCGCGCTTGCGCAGCCAATATATTGCAATAGTAGCAGATTTGGAATTGCGGTCACTGTGGGTGAATGCAGGGCACGCATCAGTAGGTGCTTCCCCCATTCCCAAAAAGGCAGCTGCAGGTGCTGACGCCAGCAACATGTAAACTGGCCACCAGATCAAAGAAAAGGTCCACTGCAATGAGAGCCAAGCTCATCATGAAGCAGCATGCCTTTCCTGGTGAACCAGTTCAATTAACATGGCGGCATTAATTGCTGCCGTGCAGGGCACCAACCTCAGGGGTGCCCGATTCCCCTGTCAGCATGCCCCAACCCACTTCATTTGCCAATGGAGCACCCACTCTCTGTCCACATAATGCCCCCTCCCTCACATTTCAGTGTGTGCTGAGGGGGTGCCCAATCCCCCTCAGCATCATGCGTCCCCCCAACAGTCTTTCTTTGCTGAAGGGGGCACAATCCCTGTTGGCTTTAGACCCCTTCCCAGTTTAATTTGCCAATGGGGGAGCCCACTCCTCATTGGCATAGTCTCCTCCCC
The DNA here is from genome assembly GCA_016271365.2 of Neoceratodus forsteri. Classification (NCBI taxonomy): domain Eukaryota; kingdom Metazoa; phylum Chordata; order Ceratodontiformes; family Ceratodontidae; genus Neoceratodus; species Neoceratodus forsteri. Next base: position 306,734,368 of record CM028134.1, on the reverse strand, counting down.
CATGGCTCTTGTCCCCCCCTTCACATGTGCTGATGGGGGTGCCCAATCCCCCATCAGCTACAGCATCCCCCCAAAAAAAACACTCAGGTGGCACACTGGGAGCTCACCCCAGCATGCCAAATGCCCCTGTAAAAAAAAAAGTCCCAAAATGTTTTTTTTTTGTTTTTAAGCCTGTGAATCAGAAAACAGTCCCTTGTGGTCTGTGCTGCTCCCTCACTCAACCCGCACTCACCCTGTGCGTACCCCACCTCCCCACCCTCACCCTCACTCCATACTTACTTCCGGAGCCCCAAGCAATGATCTTCGGTGGACCGGGAACAACTTCTCCACTCTTCAAAACCAACCACGAACTGAAGAAATGCCGGTAAGTTGTATAATAGCATAAATAGGGTTTTCTCAGCTTTGGTGCATAACCCAGCCATTTTTAGGATTTTTTTGCACCAAATTTTCAACATGGGGTTATTGGGTCCCCTCATCATGAATTCAGTCACTGTCATGGCATTATTCTGTCCCAAAAGGTGATTTTGCGGTCACTGTACAGAATCACCTTTCGAAACCGGTTAACGAAATGACAGTGCCACTGTTCATGAGGGGAGCTCTCAAAAACCCTATGTTGCAAATTTGGTGACAAAAATAAAACAAAATGGCTGTTTTATGAGCCGTGTGTTGCGCAGTTTCCATGCACGCTCGTAACTTCGTGAATTTGTAATATTTTCACTACATATTTTCAACATTGCCATTTCCCACACCTCCTGATAAACAGTACAACTGTCATTCTACATATCCTGGCCGAATGTGTTTTTGCACGTCCGGCGCAGAATAGCATGGTCACTTTGAGAAATCAGTTTTTGGGACAGTTCGACAAAATGACAGTGACACTGTTCATGAGCAGAGGTACTAAAATGCCTATGATGAAAATTTGGTGATGAAAATCCATAAAATGACTGTGTTATACATGTGTTGCACAGTTTCCATGCACCCTTGTAACTTCGCAAATTTGCATTATTTTCATGCCAGATTTTCAACACTGGCATTTTTTCACACCTCCTTATGAACAGTACAGCTGTCATTTTTCACACCCTGCCTGAAATGTGTTTTCACACCTGTAGTGTACAATGGCGTGGTCGCTGTGGGAGATCAACCTTTGGGACAGATTAAGAAAATCACAGTGCCACTGTTCATGAGGGGAGGTCCCAAAATGCCTATGTTGAAAATGTGGTTTAAAAAACCCCAAAAATAATTGGGACACGGATGTGCATTGCGCAGTTTCTATGCATGCTCATGACTTCGCCAATTTTTCATATTTTCACTCCACATTTTCAATGTTGCCATTTTTTCACACCTCCTCATGAACAATACAGTTGTCATTTTTCACATCCTGCCCAAAATGTGTTTTATGTACCTGTGACACCAAATGGCACAGTCACTGTGCAAAATCACCTTTCGGCTAACAAACTGATACTGCCGCTCTTCATGAGGGGGGGTCACAAAATGTCCATGTTGATAATTTGGAGTGAAAATAACACTACATGCATATGGTGTTAGGGTTTCCAACTGTTACACTCCACCCTGTAGAGACTGACAGGCGTCAGGGGGGTTACTTGGGATCATCAGCTATAATGCTCCCGCCATTCCACCCCCCCACCCTGCAGCCACTGACAGGCATCGAGGTGTGCCTTGGAGTTTTCAGCCACAAAGCTCACCCCATTCTCCTATACTGCACCCACCTCAGCATATTTCCTTATGGAATGGATAAGTATAATGCCCAAGGACCCCAAAGCACACCACAACACTTGACGGTATCTACAGGGTAGGGTGAGGTAAAATGGCATGAGCGTTATAGCTGATGACCCAAAGGCACACCTCAATGCCTGTCAGTCTCTGCAAGGTGGGTGTGGGGTTGGCGTTAGTTCAATACTTCACTGCCTACCACTCCTATTATGCATCTCTAACTCCTGCACTACCAATGCCAATGCCAGCGAGACAACTTTCGGCATTGATAAATGCTTGTTTTTAACTGTCTGTGTTGAGGTATCTGTCAAACTACTGCATTCATTACTATTTTCATAGATTTGTGAAAGGGTGTCATCCTCCTTAAACAACTGTGGTGTTGATGAAAGTCTGGCGAATTCCTGACTGATCCCAGGATTTCCATGCTGTGTATTATTACAGCAAATCAGAGACTCATTTGAAATAGCAGTATTTTCTACCTGAACTGGGCTTTCCACTATTCTTCACTGAACTAGCTTCTACTAGAAACTCATTAATTCTGCTTTGCTTAATTTTTGGTTGTATCTTGCTATTTTTACAAATCTTACCACGTGCAGCTTTAGATTTTTTTTGGGTTAAACTACTATCTTTTTTAGATTTCTTAGACATATTTTTTTATGTTTTTTCCCCCTTTTATTATTTTGTTTAGGAGGCATCTTAGATTGAGATGGAGATCCCTTAGGATTAGTTGACTCCTGGCTAGAAATAGTAGCATTGTAGTCCAGGATAACAACTTGCTCTTTACTGCTGTAGATAGTATCCTTAACAGAAACAGATTCCTGTATTTCTAGGGAGCACTCCAGTACAGTAGTTCTAACTCTGCCACTATAGCTGCCTGTTTTCTAGTACAAACCATTATGGTATAAGATCAGGGCTGATGCAATTCCGCAAATAGAGAGAAAAACCCAGTTCAAATACAATAGTTTACAGCAGCCCTAAAAAGGCTCCAATACACAGTCCCTAGTATATTGCACTTCCCCGTTGCAGCCAAAATTTCCCAGCAAAAACTTTAAGCACTGGCGCTCTACAATATTAATAATTCTTGTTTGATTAAACTTTAAGAAAAATAAATATTAAATAATAATTCAAATGCAGATTCAGAAAAAGTGGATACAGAGTCCAGAATCTCCAGAAAGAATAAGCTCAGTATAAAATTAATATTTGAAGAGCTCCATCACTCTAGGAACTCCCATGCTTGATATTTACTGCTTGAAAAAGTCAAATGATTTCCGTATGCTTGCTCTTCAATCCCTTTAGTTTTTACAGCATTTTCGGGCTCCTTATGCAGCGACTGTGAGCAATGTCTCCATGCAGAATCAAAACAGTGTGGTCTCTTTGATCCCCTTTTTTCTTCTTTACAGATATGCCACTAGAGAAAGCAAAAGAGGGTTCTGAGTGCAGATAAAGTACAGAAAACATAAAACAAAAAACTGTAAAATCAAGCAAATCAGTTCCTGTACCCCCAAACTACCACAGGTACAGCAATTTGTCTAAGTAAAAGAGGACAAATCTGATAAATATTTGTAATCCAAATAAAGTTACTAGTTTTAGAGTGCTAGACACAGTCCATAAAAATCAGCTCTAAGTAAAAATATCTGTAAAAAAATTCTAAACAGAAAGCCAGACTAATTCGGCATGGAGTCATAATGTCGCAAGTCATTATGCCGCATGCATATACCGCGCTGCCAATACAGTGTGATATATGCCATGTGGCATGCCTTTTTTGTGGGGGCTCCATCTCCCACATCCTCCATTATGGAGGGCTGAGCCCCCCGAACCCGCCCAACTAAGATTACTAACTCCTGGGGGAAGGGGGTTGCTATTTACATTGCACAAAGTGTGAAACAAAATAACATTGCTATGCATCTGGGACCAGGAATCGAACCCGGTCTCAAACACATTTCCTGGTTCCCTTACTGCCAGTAGCTCACTCCATTGAGCTATGGCAGCTGCTTGGTGGAACCCTGTCCCAGCAGAGGTCTCATCCTCTGCCTGGGACAGTGAGAGGGTGCAATGCCGTGCACAGACCCATTCCTGTATTGCACCCTCTCATTTAATATACTGCGCTGTTGCAGTTTGGGCAAAATGTCATATGCTATTAGGCTTGTGACATTTTGACCCAGTAGAGACTAATTCACAGCAACAAAATCGTAATAATTGTAGTTATAGTTATAATTATAGCTAATAATTATAATGGGTATAAAGTTAGTAATATTAGATACTAGAGCATGATTTTACTCACTTTCAAGAGATACACCAAGCTCCTACAAGCAGCAGATGCACTATATGGGCTAGGAAGCAAACAGAGAAGGTCAGCATTTAAGGTATCAGAAGCTGGAAGCTTAACCTTACAGCTACAGATGTTTACTGAGTCTCTGGGACACACCAAAAAAAAACACAGACTGAAAGCAAGTGCTTTGTTGGTTAAATAATACCAGAGGCACCTGATGTTCTAGTTATCTGAAGGCTGTTGGGTTTCACCCTTTACTGCTCGGCTTGCCAAAATGCTGCTACACGGATGACTCATTGTGCAGTTTGGTAATTCAGTAGGTTTTGCACTTTTTTAGAAAAAGAAAATCAGGCTAAACCACCGAAAAATGCACAGGAGCACTGAGTAAAAAAAAATGCCATTCCAAACGTTTAATTACCTCTCGAGGGAAGACAAAATGGAGTCAGGACACCTAGGAAACAAATCTGCACATGCGCCTTATATTGAGAGGTGAAGTCAGGTGACTCAGAAGGGTGTGAAATATAAAATAAAATTCAAATAAATTAAGTAAACCTAAAAGTGGACTGTATTCATGTTTAAAAATACATATTTACAATACTTGAAGTAATTTGCTAGGTTTACTGAGATAGGCTTGCAGAGACTAGTCAAATAGTACAATATCTAAATCTTACACTTTTAACTTTTAAAAGTAAGCATTTGAACATTTGAGATAACAAAAGATGTCGTTTGTAGCTTGAGAAGGAAGCTTCATCAGAGTCAGGCATAAAAAATCTTCAGTAAAAGCACAGTACTCAGTCGCCTTGGTGTTTTCAGCCATTCCAAGCAGCTCCTTTGAAGTTCACAGGTAGGTCCACCAGAGAACATCACCTCAGGGAAGACTCCCCAGCTTCACACCATCAAGAAGGCCTTCATCTGGGGAGATGGACAAAGACACACCAAAAGCAAAACTGTGACAACTGGTAGTTTGCACAAAGATTGTCTGAAAAGGAGACAAGCAAAATTAAGGCAATGGTGTCATACCTTTCATAAAATTATATCTGGCTTTGTCTCCCTGCTTTTTGGGTTTCTCCTCAAACCAGACAGTGAATAGCAAACAACAGTCACCAGCTTGCTCAACAGCTTCACTAAGTTTCATTCTAAAATTAATACTAATTCATTCGGTAATAGTAGCTAATTGATGGTACACAAATTGAAATCTTTGCTCTTGTCCCCACTATCTTCTACCCACCACTCCCTTCTCCTCAGCCATATGAGTCCATGTTTCTTATCCCTTTTTCACTAATGTACTTAGAAAAGGCATTTTTCCCTTTTGTAATCCCTTCTGTTAGCTGCAATTCCTTCCTGGCTTTGGCTAGCTAGACTGCTTTCTTTTCCCCTTAGACTTTACTTTGGTACCCCTCCCTGCCCTCATTCCTCTTGGTCCTCCAGAGTTTCCTGTAAGCAGTCCTTTGTCCCTGACTGCCTGGGATGCCTTTCTGCTAAACCAGCTGGGTGCTTTGGTCCTCATGTTTTTCCCCTTTTGCCTGACATACTCATTTGTGACTGCCACTATCCCTTCATTGATGATGGACCACTTCTGATCCACTCCAACCCATCACTGAGGGTAACTAGGTGACTCCTTAGCAGATCCTCCATCTTCCTGAAGTCCACCCTTTAGAAGTCTATGTCCTTGGTCTTTATGTTTGCCTTACCTGAGCATTGTCCTTGATGACAAGCTGACTTTTGAAGCTCAGGTGTCGGCTGTCATCAAAAGTGTTTTTTACCATCTGAGGAACATTGCCCAGATTAAACCCCTAATTCCACCCGAGGACCTGCCATCACTGTTGCATGCCTTTGTAACATCCAGACTTGACTACTGCAATGCTGTTTACCTCAGGGTCAGTGGTGGGAACCTCTGCCGGCTGCAGCTAGTGCAGCATGCAGTGGCTAGGCTACTGACAGGGCTAGCAAGGTCCTGTCACGTGACCTCGGTCCTGCAGGGTCTGCACTGGCTGCCAGTCAGGTGGAGGATTCTCTTCAAGATAGGTTTGCTCACCTATAAGGCCCTATATGGATTGGGCTCTGGCTACCTGTTAGACCTCCTACTCCTGCTGTCCCAGCCCACTCCCTCCATTCCTCCACTGAGGGCCTGGTGGCAGTTCCAAGGACCAGGCTGAAAACCTCAGGTGATCGTTCATTTGGGGTGGCCGGCCCAGTCCATTGGAACTTGCAGCCAAGATCTTTGGGGGAGGCCCCAATGGTGGAGGCATTAAAAGGGGTCTAAAGACTAATTTTGTTAGCCTAGCTTTCCCTGCTAATGTTTTTTAATCTACAAAAATGTTTTATTATTTTATTTATTTTGAATTGTTTATATGATTCAAATGTTTTTACCACCCTGCTTTAATTGTTTGAACTTATTTTACTGTACGGCACCCAGAGCCTCCAGGATTTGGCACCAGATAAATATTATTTACATACTTACTTGCACATCCCTCCCTATGTCCAAACTGAACCACACCACACGGCGATCACTCCCTCCCCAGGGCTCCTCCACTTGGATGTCCTGAAAATGGTTCCAATTCATCAGTACCAGATCAAGGATTGCCCTCTTCCTAGTGGATACCATGACGCCTTGGGTTTGGAATCTGCTCTGAACCACATCCAAGATTACCTGACTCCTGGTGTAGATTGTGATGGAGATTTTCCAGTCCATCTTGGGCAGATTAAGATCCCCACAATTATCACCTCATCTTTGCCTGTATATAAAAACATATACTGTATATTAGAAGCTATTATAGAGAAGTTAGGCATACGATCTCAATCCTCAAGAAACAATCCTTATGTGGTCAGAATGTTTTGGGCAGTCTGCAAAGTAAAATCTGTCACACAATGGAAATTTAACATACAGTACTTTGAGAAGGACTTTATAACCCTTTTTTTACCATATTACCAAGTTACAAGTCACAGAGTTTGATGATTCCATCAAAGGTACCCTTCTCATCACAATATGTTTGATTTGGGGGGGGTAGCATGTTTTTGAAATGATGTACCTAGGTCATAGGAACCCAGGCACTGACTATAAGTGGAGGGAGGTACTGACAGTCACTAAATGGGAATGGGACCTTGGGGTTATTATATCTGATGGCCCAAAATGGCAGGGAAGTGTGGCAAAGCATTATGCAGCATTAGTGAGATCCTGGGGTGCATAGGGAAGTGTATCTCCAACAGGATGAGGTACTGTAGGTGTTGTTACCATTGTATCACTCGCTTATGAGACCCCAGCTGTAGTACTGTGTCCCGTTTTGGAGGTTGCTCCTCAGAAAGAGCATAGCTAGGGTGGAGGCAATCCGGAGGAGGACAACCAAAATTATGCTGGGGTCACACAAGAAGCCCTAAATGGAAAGAGTGAGGGATACCAACATGTACACCCCAGAAGAGATGACAGTGAGAGGTGACATGATAAAGACCTACAAGTACCTCACAGGGGTGAACAGGGTACAGGAGTCTCTTGCAAATGAGAGGGGGCACCAAGACAAGGGGGCATGCAATAAAGCTGGAGAGGATGGAAGTATAAGAGAGATGGGAGGAAATATTTCTTCAATGAAAGGGTGATAGATGCCTGGAACAGACTGACAGTATAAGTGGTAGAAGCTAAAATGGTGGGGTGGCTTCAAGCATGCATGGGATGGACAAAAGGGTGTATCTGAAAACAGGCAAGGAGGAGGAAGGGTGACAGAGACCAGTTAGGATCTACAGAAATAGATTAGGCAGAGCAGACATAGTGGGCCAAGTGGTCCTTTTCTACCAACAAATTCTATGTTTTTGTGATTGCTAGATTTTTTTTTAATAAAGATAAGATGGTCTTGATAAGTTCCCCTTTTTAGTACTTAAGTTGATTAATAATTTGATTTCACTTCAAAGGTTTCACTTCCATCCTTCTGCCAGAAACCTTCCAATGTAAAAGAAAAGAGAGTATGATATTTGGACGTTACATGTGTTTAATACATTACCTAAAGAGAATTAAGGTTTTCTTTCAGCAGAAAGGTGCTACAAGCTTTTGTTAGGAGCTACTTCATTCCTCCCTTGGGGCTTTTTGGCAGTTCATATAATGTCCCAGACATCCGGACTAATCAAAAGTATAACATAGATGGATGCCTTTGCTTACTTGAAAAACAGGTTTTTATGAGTTCTTCCATATCAGCCCAGACTGCCCCACCCAGATTTGTATTGCTAAATATATAGTTCCTTGATGGGATAGCATTTCAGATGTTAGGGAAGATTTTTTTTTCTGACTCCCCTTGCATTTTCTATTAAATTATAACTAAAACAATAGGCATGTAACAATGTACTGCACAACAGGGCTGTGTTTCTATCAAGTGGTCCACGGTGTTTATCATTCTTCACATCAGCAAAGCTTGAGAGTTCTATGAAGTCACAAGGATCCTTGAGATGGGAACATCCTTGTTCATATGGTTTGACCATCTGTTATTTTTTTAGTGTAGGGCTGGTTACTTTTACAAGAAAACGCAAGCAATTAAGATAAACTATGAGACATGTATTTGAATTAGTAAAAGAAGATATCAAAGCATCAGTTTCTAACTTTTGGATTCTCTGGCTTGAGGCTTGCAAAAAAAACAAATACAAAATACCTGAAATGGTAACAGAAACACTATAGCCATGTTTACACGGTGATAGCGCTGCAGTATGTGTGCCACTCCCTTCCTGATGAGCCTGCTCAGTTCAGTGCAATTCCCCTTTACACAGCCCGCCCTTGCAGCACTTCAAGTCTTTCTGAGGAGGGGCTGTGAATTCAGTTGGTAGCTGATGGCAAATGGCATTGTAGCGGAACGAGCGCAGCAAAGCGTTTACACTACCATGTAATGCGCTCGCTTTGCTACCAATCCCATAACTGAGTCGGATCAAAAAAATGATGTGATGGGCAGCTGATGCACTCCCAACAGTGTTTACACTGCCGACTTTGCAGTGCATCAACCTGTGCATGTGGGTTGATGAGCTGCAAAGCTGGCAGTGTAAACAGGGCTTAGAGCAAGTACAATTCAGATTTACTTAACCCCTGTTCTCTTTTTGTACTGGTCTCTTTTTGGTTTTCTGTTTCCTTCATCTTTAAACCAGTTCTGTATGAAGCCTCTCTAGTGCCCCATCATAAATGCTCCAACCTGTAACATCATCAGCTAGAAACACAGTATGTGGGTTTTGACACTGATACTGCTACTTGTATGGGCTGCAACATGAATGAAAATGGAGCAGATCCTCAATGTGTCTAGGTGTATTAAGGTTGCCACCCATGCAAATAGCAGTATCATCACTGGAATCACTGATTGATTCTAGCTGATGATATCACTGGTTGGAGCATTTATAATTGTTCCATAGAGGGCTACATACAGGGCTAGTTTTGAAGATGAGGGAGACAAAAAATTAAAAAAATAGAGCTCTACAGAATGAGAGTGGGGGTCAGTAAATATGAATTGGGAATGTTGTGCTGTTTCTTTTCCTCTTTTAAGTATTTTTTTTTTCACTTTGAAATAATCCTTTTTTTTAAATGACACTTTGATTTAGTCTGATTTAGGATCAGACTCAGTCCTTTTCTGCTTCTCCTTCTCAGGGAGCCAAGATCCTGAAATTGTTTGAAAATACAGGGAACACACATTTTAAAATGCTAGTATCTCAATGATGTGTCTCTTCAAGAGATCAATAGTGAGTGAGTGTCGGAGTAGGAGTTGCAGCCCACAAGGCCACGGCCAACTATAACTCCTAGTCCCAGTCTCTGTCTTTCATTTAAAAATCTGCAGTCTCACGACTGTGACATGTGTGATCACTGGTGAAATTTAAAATTGTCACTTGTGAAAAGTAGTGATGCTGAGATGTGGCACGGGGTCAATACCGCGCATGGCAGAATGTCATGCAGAATAGTCATGTTACGAGATTCATTGATATCTTTTTTTCTGTTGGGGGATCTGCCACCCACATCCCCTGTTACAGGGGGGCTGTACCCCCTGGACCCCCCAACTAAGGATTCTAAGTCCAGGGGGAGTCCAACTTGGAGAACGTACAGGTCTGGGTTTTGGCATAATGCCTTGCGCTATTAAGTGTACAACATTTTGACCTGGTACGCTGTGATGAATGGTGTTAGCATAATATGATTGCAGCCATGTCCTAAAAAACAAAAAGTTATTCTGTAAATTATGCTATTTTGGAGCTACTTTTTCAGTTTTGTGGTGAACGCCTTCCTGTTTGTATTTTGTTTTAGGTGACTAGTTATTGACAGTGAAAGTGATTTAAATGTTCACATGACCTCAAATGATGTCAATACATTATTGCACTATCAATCTGACATCAAAATAATGGCACAGTAGCACCCTGATGTCAGAACCATGGTAAAATAAGGTTGTGATGACCATGTATACATATTATTATTATTATTGTTATTGCACTATTATGCATTTCTGTTTGTTAGTGCTAAATAAAGCATGTGACTAAAGAACAGGGATTTTAAAGTGCTAGGAAAGGATTGCTGGATGGCCATTTCTCTTCAGAAGCTTTCTGTCTCCTCTATGCCAGCTTGATGGACACAAATCTAAGTGTCCTGACAAATGTGAATAAATTCCTAGATGTCTATGCTCCCAAGAAGGCATAAGCACTCTTCTCTACCCTATTAGTATCTTAGATGGTTGTCATGAGGCTGTTACATTATTCACATGGTGGCCACTAGGACTCGTCAAAATTTACAATCTACTGGTAAAAGTTCATAAATAGATACTTTGGGAGAATATTATCTTCCTGCACCTTAGGTTTGGTTCTCCATCTGCCTCCCACACCTTCCACCTATCCCAGTTCTGTTAGGAGCATGTGCCTACCCCCCCCCCACCATGTGGGTCATAAGAGTGTAAAGGCTCCCTTGAATCTTTGATAACTCATGCAGTCAAGCCAGCTACAATCCTGTTTGTAGTTGTAATGTTACACAGAGTTTCATAGGTTTCATAGGTTGTCATGAGCATGGATAGGCAATTTGCACTTTTGTCGCTTGCATCATCTTAGTGGTTGTAACCCTTCTCATTATTCCCTAGAACATATTTATCCAGTTTAACTTTAAACTCTTCCATATTCCCACTTCCAACAATTTCCAAAGGGAGTCCATGCCATACGCTCACCACCCTCTGTGAGAATCACATTACCCTTCTTTTTGTGTTGTTGATTTCAGCATGCAGATTAAGGTTGTGAGATCTAGTTGTGAAATCCCCAGCTTTCATTTCCAAACCAATACAGTTGTATAAGTCATTATTCTCAAGTGCACCATATACTAAGCATTAATTCCCCTCATCTTCCTATATTCCAATGAGTGACATCCCGATTTCTTCAGCCTATCTTCATAACTGCCTTCATTCCTGCTCTTCTTCTTCTTCTTCCATTAATTAAGCATTCCCATCCCCAGTCCTACTTATTTTATACATAAAAATATGTCCCAAATATTTTCTGTGAAACACTAATGTGTGCAATTAAGCATTGCCTCCTCCAGTTTTGCTGCTCTGCTAAGCTCTGTCCACCAGGAGGTGAAGCAGTGATGTCTGATTGCAGATGGAAGGGATTTGCATAACAACGTCCTAAATACACTCATATAAAACCTGCTCAGCTGCTGATACACCGTTACTTCTTCTGATGCATGGAAAATACCAAGGCAGTCAGCATGTCAGAGATGATGTTTTCTGTGTATACCAGCCAGCCAAAGACATCTGAATATTTGGATGGGGGTCAAAGTGTGGAGAGACATTTGTGCCCTTTAAGATTTAGACAGTCAATTTTTAATTTATGTCAGTGGGTTACAAAAGAGACAGAGTTGCAGCCACGCCCAGAGTGACTCAAACATTTGTGACAAGCAACACTGTGCAAAGGAAGAAACCTAAATGCATGTTAACAGGGTGGGGTGTTCCTTGGCAGTGGAAATCCTCCCACAACTGTACTCTCTCCTACTGTTACATCAAGCTAACCAATGTTAATAATACATTAGATATTTCCTATAAAGACTAGATTAACTGGTGTGTCACTGCATCCCTGAGGGTAAGATACCTGCTGCGGAGGTTAACGCATCTAAGAAAGAAAGAAAGCAAAGTTTGCTTACCCATCACAGAAGCCCTAACTATGGGGTGTCTGAAGGGTAGAAGGTGGCTGAAAATGGGTTATCAGAGCACTGTGGTCTGCAGTCTTGCCAAAGATGGGACCCCACTTTATGCCCATACTGACATGAAGCAGGTCTCTGGACATAGGAGCCCCTATTCACTTCAAACCATACTGAGCAAGCTCCTATAGTAGAAGTAGTCTCATTGTAACTGTGGTATATGGTCTTGGAGGAAAAAGTCTCATTTTTAATTAATAGATCACCCAGATGAAGCCAGCCTGGTGACAGGAGAGCTGAGGCACCAAGCCTCACCTGTCACAATGCCAGTAACCTGGGATCGGGAGCAATCTTGGGCATTGGATGTCAGCTGGGGAGAGGGGAACAGAGCATCTGGGGACAGCTCTTCTTCTCTGGAGAGAGGGGGACACCAGCAACAGCTTTTGCCTGATCACTAGTTTTGGTTGGGGGTACAGGCAGCCATAGGTGCCGGAACCGGGGGGGGGCGGAAGGGGCGGTAGCCACTCCACTTTTTATTTCTGTATGGCAAAAACTAGTATAGGAAAAGTGCCCTTTGTACCCTCATAAGTGCCCTTTTGATTCTCAGCCCCCTCAGCTTTTAGCATCTTCCGGCACCCCTGCAGGCAGCCCAGACCACAACATGGTGGATGGAGTAGTGGCAGCTGTCAATGTCCTGTGGATGGGAACATTTCTAGGTACATCTTAACAGTATTGCATATCCATCCTCCAATGGGAAGAAATGCAAAAAATGACTGGTGGCAGGGCAGGATGATACAGACCCCTAACCAGCTCTATACCCAGGCTACATGGTCCTCTCACAGAAACCGGATCTGTTCCATCAGCAGGCAGGAGTTACCAACCCCCACCATGGGGGGAAAGCCATGGGGGAAGACTGGAAATGAAATAAGTACCTGAGATGCCAAGTGACAGGGCTGGGGGGCGGGTTGGTGGAAGTAGCAGCCCTCTGCCATCAGCGGAGAAAAAGTGTAGAAAAGAAATGACCCAGATGTACTGTATTTACCATTTAGATTCTTGTCGTAATGTTGTTTCATTTTTAGTCTACTGGGTGGTATCAGAAAATAGCCATTTATTTGTTAAGTGTACCTACCTTGTTAACCAACACTACATAAATTAATAACTTCATAAATGTACCTTTTTAAGCATTGTACAGTTCCAGATGAATTATATATTTATTATTCAATATCTCTTGTGTAGAGAAGTGTTCACAAGGCTGGTGGTGCTCTCTATATGAACGTTAGAACACTCTGAATCGGGCACTCACCACCTCACTGTAGAAGGACATCATGTATAGTAGCTCCATTCAGTTTATTTTAAAACACATTTATTAAAATAGCAAATGGCACAGAGGTGCATACAAACACCACCTATACATACCCACTTGACGTGTTTCAGACTGTTCTGTCTGCTTTTGATAAAGGATGGAACAGTCCGAAATGTATCAAGCGGGCATGTGTAGGTGGTGTTTGTATGCACCCCTGTACCATTTGTTATTCTAATAACTATGTTTTAAAATAAACTAAATAGAGCTACTGCATGTGGTGTCCTTCTACAATGAGGTGGTGTGCCTGATTCAGAGTGTTCTATTATTCAGTAACTACAGAATGTACAAGATATGCAAATAACAAATACTGAAATACATAACACACCAGCTAAATAAAAAAATAAAGGTTTTATACAAAAGAATCTCAAACAGAACAAAAAGACTAAACAGAGCTAACTCTAGATACTTATCACCAAATTGCCTTTTATTGAAAACAGACCTTTGCCCACAAAGGTTATTACTTTCCACACAGGACTTGAGTCAGGCCCACCTATTGCAGGATCAGTTTGCAGTCTAACTCTACGTGTAGGACTGAGCAGAGAATACACAATGATGGCTGAGTCCCAAGCCTTACTAATTTTAGCTATCTGAACAGTCCAGGATAAAGGCTATATTGAGGAGTGGGGGCCTGCCTGGGAGGATATAGGTCTCTGTACAGGGGTGTAGTTTGCTTTTTTACAGGGGGGCGAAGAGTGCTTAAAGTCTTGCTGTTCATAGTAAATCCCAAATCAATAGGCAAAATATATAACTTTTATTTTATTTCAAAAATGGTTAAAACTAAAGCAATTTCTTGACCAGTACCAAGGAGCAAAAATCATCTCATCCAGAAAATTCAGCCATAAAATGCTCACATTGGTAACCATATTGTGCATAGGATTTACACATACTGTTAAGATAAAGTACAGAATAAGGGAAAGGACCATTTTGGAGATGAGATAGGCTACCATCATTTAATGAATTTTGTTGTCTATCACTATCTCTCGTAGCAAGTAAAATTGTGGCTACTGGCTAGCCAGAGTAAAAGAGAGCCCTATGCAGCAGCAACTAAAGAGTCCCCAAAATAATGCTGCATAAAACAAACCCATTTATACTGATAATGGTCCCTCTAAAACATGAACCACGGAGTATGAACCAGAGCCTGAAACTGAGGATGACTATCTGTCTTCACAAAACCTTCTGCGAAACTGATGCAAAAGCCCTACCTGTGTCAGCAAATCTAGCACAAGTCTTAGCATGGTCTGTGGGAAAACAAAAAGCTGCAAATACCCAAGACTGTGCACACAACAGTGTCCCAAACCACACCCTACTACCTACAACAGATGGGAAGACAGTGCAGACATGCTAGACATGCCACCATCAGCTTAATCTGGTTTAATGTATGTCAGTTCTCAGCTGGCATCCATCTGTATTACCCCTTGCCTGAGATGAGGCTAGCAATAAGCAGAATTGTCTAGTCCTCCTTTCCCTTTGAATAATGAATGGCACAAATAGTCAATCTATTCTGGGAAAAAATAAGTGAAATTTACAGAAGGTGTTCTCTAGTAAACTAAAAGCAAAATAGAGTATGTTTGTGAAATGACATACTGAAGTGGAAAGCAAATGTTGAAGGTGAAGCCCAGACCATCAAGACTCCAGACCAAAACCAAAGCTAGTAGCTATGTAGCAGCCTGTGTGTGAACTGAAGGCCCTTAGGTACTGATCTGGTGCTAGAGTGGGACTCTGGAGGACTGGAGCCTGTGGCAGCTAAAAATAAACTGAAGAACAGAAAAAGAACTACTGAGCTCAGGACAGGCTTCGTCTTGATCAGAGGAGATGGTTGCAAAAACAATCAGTGAGGGCCTGAACCAGTCACAGTGCCAACAAACAGCCAAATGACCATGTATTATAAAAATGTGAAAGAAAGCAGGCCAAGCATTTTAAGCTTTTGGAGCCAAGCCAGATTACATACTGTATATACTACTAGTACTTCTACCTAAATTTTACTGGGTGGCATTGTCACACAAACAAAAAATGCAGCAGCTTACTAAACAATAACATGGCTTTTTTTGAATTCGTAGGTGTGGAGCCGGAGGTTACAGGAGGTACATACCTTTTTGAGTCGGACTAATGTCCATGTTTGTACTACTGTCCACTTTCTTCCCCACTCCTGTCCTTTCTTCTGGCTGGCAGAAGGCAGTGCCCCAGTCCCCTGGACTGGAACTTAGGAAGCAGAAATTAAAAAAAAACAAAAAAACAGCCCAGTGGCAACTGACATTACAGTTACCCTCCATCTAGTCAGGCCCAAATGACTGAGTGACTTTTTTTTCTTAATTTAGTCCTATTCCTCTCCTCTCTCTTTGGTCCAGACCACAGGCCGACTCTGACACAAGCGCTGCAAGACTAATGAGGAGTAAGTGACTTGAGGGAGATTCTGGAGCTTAAAAAGAAAATGGAGCAGACAAGCTTTTTTATGACACATTTCAAGTAACTCTCCTTGTGCTGCGTACAGGCATAGAAACATAGAACATAGAAACATAGACTTTGACGGCAGATAAGGACCACTTGGCCCACCTAGCCTGCCCATTTTCCTACCTACAGCATAAGCCGCAGATCCTAGTTAACTTACAGCCTATTTCTTCCTACCCCCCACAAGAATTGCCTTATGTCTGTTCCATGCATTCTTGAATTCTCCCACAGTTTTAGACCCCACAACCTCCTCAGGAAGGCTGTTCCATGCATCCACTACCCTCTCTGTGAAAAAATACTTCCTCACATTGCCCCTGAACCGCCCCACCCATCTTTAAATTGTATCCCCTTGTTCTTGCACGTCTCTTTTCTGAAAGATAATACCCACTTGAACTTTGTTGATTCCACTGAGGTACTTAAAAGTTTCTATCATGTCCCTCCTCCCCTTCTTTCCTCAAGGGTATACATATTAAGCTCCTTTAGACTCTCCTCATATGACTTCTCTTGCAGACCCTGCACCATTTTAGTTGCCCTCCTCTGGACTACCTCTGTCCTGTCTATGTCCTTGCAGAGATGGGATCTCCAGAACTGGACGTAGTACTCCAGATGGGATCTCACCAACTGTCTGTATAGAAGGATAACAACTTCCTGTTTTCTGCTGGTGATGCCTCTCCCTATGCATCCCAGTATACCCCCAGCCCTCTCTACTGCCTTCTCACATTGCTTGCTAACCTTAAGGTCATCTGATATGATTACCCCCAGATCCCTTTCCTTTTTGTTGTTGTTTTACTACCCCCCATTGTGTAGTCTTCCCCTGGGTTTTGTTTCCCAGGTGCATTATTTGTACTTTTTGCATTGAATCCTACTGCCGTACTTCTGACCATTCCTCCAACCTTGCCAAGTCTCTTCTCATCCTTTCCATGACTCCTTGCGTATCAACCCTGTTGCAGATCTTTGTATCATCTGCAAAGAGGCATACTTTTCCTTCCAGTCTCTCTGCAATGTCACTTATAAAGACATTAAAAAGGGCATAACTTGAGTATGGCCACTACAATTGACTGAATCAGAGTGTCATCACGGTCTGAGCAGCCAATCGGAACACAATCAAAAGAAAATGCATGGTGCATCCAATCGGGACAATTTAAGGAAACCATAGCCACGTCCCCCTTTCCAGACATCTTGTCCCGATTCCCCAGGCCAGAAAGAAAAGAAAGAAAGGGGGAAAAAATAAATAAAATAAAATGGACAAAAAAAATGTCCTGGTTGGATTTCTTGGGGGGGCAGACTGCCCCACCCCCCCCCATAATCTACGCCACTGTCTCTACAGGGGAGATGATCTGCATCTCTCTAGATGGGGGACCACAGTCCTTAGTGGGTGGTTTAAATGCTACTTAGATGAGAATTTAAACTAGCTGGGGGTGGAGGAGGCTGTAACACCAAGGGAGGTAAAACTTGTCCCCCCAGATAATGAAGCAACAAGAAGGGAGGGCCCAAAGGAAGGAAGCTCCTCCAGGGCAGGGGTGCAGGAAGACAGGAGTGGGAACAAGGCAGAGGACAAGAGAATTATAAATCATGAAAGTAAGAAGAGATGAGTAAAGAAGACAGGTAGAGAAGGGAGTAACAAGGAAAGAGGCATCATGTGGAGCAGCAGGGAACAACACAAATGGGGGAAGAACACAGGGAGGCATGCAGGGGGAATGTAAGTTATGCAGAGCCATGTGCACCAATGCAAGGACTCTGAATAATAAAATTCTGGACCTGGAGGCCATCACGAAGTAAGTTAGCCTGGATTTGGTGGCCATAATGGAGTCTTGGTGCACTGATAGCCATGACTGGGATGCAGCCATACCAGACTACTCTCTGTTCAGAAGAGACAGGGAAGGGAGGAGGGAAGGAGGGGTTGCACTATATGTGAGGGTGGGAATGAAGGCCTCAGAAGTACAGGGGCACCTGGAAGAAAAGTAAGGACTGAAGGGGCCATGGGTCATCCTGGAGATGGGAACTGGGGACACTATCAGTACATGGGTGGTATACAGACCTCCAGCAGAGGGAGAGAAGTTGTATAAGGCTCTTGGTGAAGACATCATTAGGACAGCAAACAAGGCAGAGGTGCTGCTAGCTGTTAAATTCTATTTGCCAGATATGGATTGGAGCCTTCAAGCTGCAGCTTTGGCAAGGAGCAGGACCATCATTGACTCACTAACAGGAGATTTCCTCAGGCACCTAGTCAAGAAACTTACTAGGAATGGGGCAGTACTGGACCTGGTGCTTAAGACACAGGGAGAGCATTGCAAACATCACAGTGGGCAGTCCCCAGGGTTCCAGTGATCACCATTCATTGTGGTTTAAAACTTTGACGGAAGCAGAGGCAGACCACAGTTGATTGAGGGTGAATTTTAAAGAAATGGGAGACTGACTTAGAAACTGACTAGTGCAGGGGATTGTCAGGGAAGGGCAGAGGAACGGGGGGGGGGGGGACTAAAGGAGGGAATAATTAAGGTAAGCCTCTGCAGGAAGGAAGTGAGTAAAGGCAAAATGAAAAAGCATCCATTATGGTATTCAAGGGAAGTGGCCACAGTGGTGAAGAAAACAGGATGGCATTCACAAAGTACAAGGAAACACAGACAGAGGAAGACAGTGAGGTGTGCTAGTTAAAACAGAGAGAAGGAGGTATGGCAGTGAGAGCATCAAATGTGCAGACAAAGGAAAGCATATCCAAGGGGGTAGCTAAAGGGGATAAGACTTTCTTCAGGTACATAGGTGACAAGAGGAAGTCATGGGGAGCATAGGTGGTAGAAGGGTCTGAAAAAGTAGGGGGTATATTCCCATACCCCAACCCCCCATTTAGTGGGTTCAACTACAACCTTCTTTTTTCTTGATCAAATTTGTAATATGTGGAGTACTTCATACTTACCAACTGACAAAATCTTCCTGTCCTTACTGCCTTGATGCCCAGCCCCGGAAGACCTGGCCCTTTATTTTCATTTATAAAGTTTGCCCACTGGGCCTAAACTCAGAAGAGAATGATCCCAGCCCACCCCATCAACACTACTCAGGTCTTCACTTTCCAACATTCTTCTGATACCCTTCAAGCCACAGAGGAAGGGAGTGACTAGTAAGTAATACTGTTTACTGCACATGCTGCATTTTAAAGGCATAGTCCTCAGCAGTTATACATTGTCTTGATTGCAAAAATGGATAGGACGAGACCCTACTACTTATGAACATGGAAGAGCCATAGCCATAATGGCTCCCCCCTCCCATTCCTGCACCAGCAAAGGAGAAGGACATGGAGGATAAGGATAGTGACAGAGAGAGACTGCGTCGAAGGTAATTAAGAGAAAGCAGACATCCTTATAGATACTTCTGCTCAGTCTTCACAGTGGAGGTGGGGGGGGGGGAGACCACCAGGGAGCAGCAGGAACAAAGCTGGTGAGGTGGACTCAAGTTCATTTTCAAAGGAAAGAGTCCTGAAGTGACTGGCAGCTCTGAAAGTGTACAAGGATATGGGATGGGGTAGGGTACTAAAAGAACTCAGGAAGGTGCTGGCTGCTCTGCTAATGGCCTTAATCAACAATAAACTGCAACTGAGCATGGTTCCAGAGGACTGGAGGAGAAGAGACAGGGTCCCTCTACATAAGCAGGATGCAGCAAAAAGGCTAGCAACTACAGTCTGGTGAGCTTCACTTCAGTGGTGGGGAAAATAATGGAAACACCGATAAAAAAAAAGAAAGGTTGGTAGAGTATCTTAAAGACCAATTCTCAATTATAATAAAAAGCTTAAAAACACTTGATCTGAGCTGGCCCGCTGGAGCAGAGGTTGAGCTTCCACTTGTAATGCCAATGTCCCGGGTTTTGAAGTTAACCCTAGGAGTCAGAGGGCTGGCCAAGGGGAGGATGATAGATCATCCCTAGGACTTTTCTCCCTCTCTGGGGGAAGGGTGGGGAAGCATCCGGCACCTGACCGACCCCTGATGAGACTGGGGATTTGACAGCCAGTGCTCAAGTGTTTCAGGAGGCATGCCAGATGTTCAGTGCCAAAGGAACTCAATGTATGTATCTGACTGGGTGATCAGTGAAGTGGATGGGGAGGTTAGTGTATGAGGTCAATCTGGACCTTAGCAAACCTTCAACAGTGTGATGCACAAAAGACTGATTAAGAAATTGAGCAGCCTATGGGTGAGATCCAAAGGGGAAAATTCGATTAGAAACTGGTTAATGGGTAGGCGGCGGAGGGTGGTGGTTAATGGAACTCACTCTAATGTTGGAAGAGTGACCAGCAGGGTACTGTAGAGCTCAATACTGGGACAGGTCCTCTTGAGTGTCTTCATAAGTGGCAGTACAGATCAACAGGAATGGGAAGTATGCCTTCAAGAAGATGATACCAAAGTATGTAATAATGTGGATATTCCAGAGGGGATGGAAAGAATGAATTGTGGCCTTGGTAAACTCTTAGTTGGGTTCAATGCCAAAAAGTGCACTTTGGGCATAGGAAACCTGGAACTGAGTATAGGATGTGGGAAGATACTTTCAGCCACTAAGCAGGAAAGAGGCATTGAGATTGTCGTAGTTGATTACCTCAATGTGGCAGGGCAATGTGACAAAGCAGTCTGTAGGACGGGTGAAATGCTGGGATACATTGGGATAGGTATGTCCAGCAGCAGGAAGGAGGTGGTGTTGCCACTGTATTGCTCACTGGTGAGTAAGAAGAAGGGGGGGGAGTGTTGAAGATGACCAGAAGATAACAGACACACTGAACAAGTACTTTTATTCAGTATTCACAAAGAAGGTGGTAGGAGATGGGCCACAGATTGAGTAAAAGGGCATTAAGGGAAGGGAGGTGGACACTAGCCCTTTTACAGAAGAGAGAGTCTTCAGGGAACTAGCAAAACTAAAAGTAGACAAGGCAGTAGGGCTGGAAAGGGTTCACTTCAGGAAACTAAAGGAACTAAAAGAGGGAAACGTGGAGGCCTTATGGGTCACCTTACGATCCCCAGCAGGAGATAAGGTCAAGCTGGGAGTAGCATATAGGCCCCCCGGGATGAGTGATGTTCTAGAGGATGGTTTGCTGGACAACATCATTGCCCAGTGTGGTCCAAAAGGGGAAGGAGTGGTGTTGATGGGGGACCTTAATATGCCAGGTACAAACTGGGGAACCATGTCCTCTAAAGTGGCCAAGGAGCAGAGGCTGCTGGATGGCTTCCAGGATGTGTTCTTAACACAGAATGTGATGGAGCCCACAAGGGAGGGGCATGTCCTGGATGTGGTTCTGGCAGATGGGGATCTGGTAAGGGACATGGTTGTACAGGACCCCCTGACTGGGAGTGACCACAATACTGTCTGGTTTCAAATAAGCATTGGGGGAGTGGGGGTGAGATCTAGGACACTGGCAGTGGACTTCAGGGGGCAGACTTTATGGGCATGGGAAATATTCTCAAGGATCACTTGAAGGGGATTACCTCAACAACAAGTGTGGAAAGGAGATGGGAGGTCATAAAACGGGGACTTCATGAGGCAGTCAGGATCTGCGCTAAGTTGAAACGTAAGGGAGCAAGGTCACATAAACCATGCTGGTGGTCCAGTGAGGTCCAGGTAGCAGTCAGAGAAAGAAGCGCTTACAAAATATAAAACAACAAGAGGGATAGGGATAAGAAATGTACCAGCTTGCATCTAGAAAAGTCACCTGTATGGTGAGGGAGCTAAGTCCAGTAAAAACAACGGCTGGCACAGGGGGATACATGGAGGAAAAGGGTTCTTCCAGTACATTGGGGGCGGAGAAAACTAAGGGCCATCTCAGCAGATTGAGATCAGAAGGAGGGTGGGTGGAAGAGGCGAGGGACCAGGCAGAGGTATTTACAGTACTTTGCCTCTGTGTTCACTAGGGAGGATGGGATATCTACAAAGCAAGGCACAAAGGGATAGAAGCGGCAGGGAGTGGGATCAGGAGCAACAGAAATGGAGCAAAAGAGAGGAAAGGTACCCCAGGGTGTCACATCTGGATAAGGATAAAAAAGACCAGTAAGGTGGAAGGGACGGATGATGCCATCCCCACCAAAGGGTGTGGTTTGCCCTCAAGGCCCTAAAGAAAGACAAATCTCCTGGGCGGATGGCATTCATCCGAAAGTACTATGGGAATTGGCGGACATACTGGCTGCACCCTGGCGAGACTTTTCAACAGGTCACTTGAGACAGGAGGGTACCTAGGATTGGCGAGAGGCACATGTGGTACCAATCCATAAAGGGAGGTCGAAGGAAGTACCAGGAAACTATAGACCCATCAGTTTAACCTCGGTGGTGGGAAAATTAATGGAGAGTATACTAAAGGAACGATTGGGGTTTACTTGGAGGGTGGGAGGTCTGGATAGTCGGCAGCATGGGTTTGTGCCAGGTAGATCATGTCAAACCAACCTTGTGAGTTCTATGAATGGGTAACATCAGAACTGGACAGAGGTAAGCCTGTGGATGTATTATTCTTGGACTTCAGCAAGGCGTTTGACTCTGTCCCCACAATGGTCTGGTGGAGAAACTGATGGGGTTAGGGTAGGCCCTTTGATGGTCAGATGGTTGAAAACTGGATAGCTGGACGCACTCAGAGTAGTGGTCTGTGGGGAGCTCTCGAACCTACAGAGGTTGGTAGTGGGGTACCACAGGGCTCGGTCCTGGGTCCAATCCTGTTTAATGCATACATATCAGACATCAGGGATGGTATAGGTGTGAAATGAGTCTCTTCGCGGATGACTCCAAGATGGGAGCAGTAGTTGAGGGAAGAGGGAGGTTGGCCTGCAAGGACCTGGACACCCTGGAAAGCTGGGCTCACACATGGAAATTAAATTTCAATATCACCAAGTGCAAGGTGTTGCATCTTGGTCGGAAACCCTAAACACAGGTACACCCTGGGAGGAGGTGCTGGAAGCCTCAACAGGGAAAAAGACCTAGGGGTCATGGTGGATACATGTATGAATAACACTGAGCAGTGCAGGAGAGCAGCTAGCAAGGCAAACAGGATGTTGGGATGCATCGCAGGGGATCACCTCTAGGAGAAAGGAAGTGATTCTGCCGCTGTACAATGGACTGGTTAGACCACACCTTGAGTACTGTGTACAGTACTGGAACCACACTTGAAGAGGGACATACAGCTCCTGGAGAGGTACAGAGGAGGGCAACAAAGATGATACGAGGGCTAGGGATTTGACTTACGAGGACAGACTTGAGGTCTGCCTGTTTTCATTGGAGGAGAGGAGAGACAGGGGACATGATTGAGGTCTTCAAGTACCTCAAGGGAATAAATAGGGTAAGCATGGAGGGATCTTTAGACTAAAGCAGGGTGGCATCACCAGAGGGCATGGTTTGAAGTTGGAAGGTGGAAGGTGAGGGGAAAGAGGAGGAGGTTTTTCACTGAGAGGTGGTGGACCCTTGGAATGCTCTGCCTGGTGAGCTGGTTCGAGATCCACAGTGGAGAGCTTTAAGAGGTGGGACAGACACAGAAAGTGGATGTATCAGATGATGGCCTGTCCCGGGGGGGTGGGGATGGATGATAGGGGTTTCTGGAGCACAAGGGATGGGAGGGTCTCGGCACCCAACTAAGGATCTAGGTTCGAGCAGACTTGATAGACCATAAGGCCTAATCTGCTGGCAAATAGTATGTTAGTATGTTAAAAGGGGAGCTATCTGCACCTCTGATGGCCCTGTTCAGTCTATCACTGGATATGGGGGATGTTCCAGGGCACTGGAGGAGGGCTGATGTGGTCTCACTACACAAAAGTGGGAATAGGACGGAGGCAGGAAACTACAGACCTGTAAGCCTGACTGCAGTGGTGGTCAAAGTTATGGAAACATTACTAAAAGAAAGGATTGAGGACTATCTTGTAACCAGTGGACTACAGGATCCAAAGCAGCATGGGTTCACAAGGGGGAGATCTTGCTAAACCAACTTGATTCAGTTCTTTGACTGGGTTAACAGGGATGTGGATCAGGGTGGACCGGTGGATGTGGCCTACCTGGATTTCAATAAGGCCTTCGAACTGTTCCACACAGAAGACTGGTAAACAAGCAGAGCAACCTAGCAGTAGGTCCAAAGTTAGTAAAATGGGCACAAAGTTGGGTAAGTAACAGGACTCAAAGGGTGGTGGTAAATGGGGTTTACTCAGAAGAAGGTAAAGTAACTAGCGGTGTGCCTCAGAGGTCAGTACTGGCTTCTCTATTTGGCAACTAGGCTTCAACTTCAAAAAGTTCAAAGTTATGCACAAGGGGCATAGAAACCCAAGGGCAATATATTATTTTGGTGGGGGGGTGGTAACAACCACAAAACAGGAAAGGGACTCAGAGGTCGTCATATCTGATGACCTCATGGTAGCAAAGCAGTGTGATAATGCAGTGAGAAAAACTAGTAGATTGCTGGGTTGCATAGGGAGGGGTATCACCAGCAGAAAGAGAGAGATAATGTTACCCCTGTATAGATTGATGGTAAGGCCCCACCTGCAGTACTGTATGCAGTATTGGAGGCCCCATCTCTGGAAGGACATAGATTGGGTGGAAGTGGTACAGAGAAGGACAACCAAAATGGTGCATGACCTGCATCAGAAGCCCTACGAGGAAAGACTCAAGGAACTAAATATGTACTCTCTAGAGGAAAAGAGGGAAAGGGGAGACATAATAGAAACATACTGTAGAAACACAGACAGTGACAGCAGATAATGACCGCCAGACCCATCTAGTCTGCCTTTTTACCATACCTTAATTTAGTTGCCTCTGACTCTACTTGGTCATCAGTTGCAGTCTTTCCTTCCCCCCTCTAGGGTTCCCTTGTGCCTATCCCATGCATGCTTAAATCCTCCCACTGCTTGCTGACACCACCTCCAAGGGCAGGCCATTCCAAGCATTCACCACCGTTTCTGTGAAAAAGTATTTCTCACATTGTCCCTTAGTCTACCCCCTTCCTGTCTCATGTCATGCCCGCTTGTTGTTTCAGAGCATTTTTTCTTCTGGAAGATGTTGCCCTCCTGTACCTTATTGATCCCCTTAAGATAGTTGAAGGTCTCTATCATGTCTCTCCTCTCTCTCCTCTCCTCCAAGGTATACATATTGAGTTCCTCCAGTCTCTCCTTGTATGACCTTTGGTGCAGGCCCTGCACCATTTTTGTTGCCATTCTTTGAACCACCTCTACCCTGTCTATGTCCTTCTGGATATGTGGCCTCTAGAACTGGATGTAGTAATCCAAATGAGGTCTCACCAATGACCTGCACAGTGACATTATGACCGCTTTTCTTCTGCTGGTAATACCTCTTTCTATGAACCCCACCAATCATCCCACTGGCTCTCCTCACTGCCTTGGCACATTGTTTGGCAGCTGTTATGTTATCAGATATGATTACCCGCAAATCCCTTTCCTGTTTTGTGGCCGCAAATATCTCCCTACTCATCATTAAAGCTATCCCTGGGTACCTGCGCTCCAAGTGCATGATTTTGCACTTCCTTACATTGAATCCTAGCAGTCATACTCTGGACCATTCTTCCATTTTAGCTAGGTCCTTCCTCATTTTCTCCACCCCTCCTGCATTGTCTACCCTATTGCAGATCTTTGTGTCATCTGCAAAGAGGCACACCTTCCCCTCCAGCCCCTCTGCAATGTCGCTGATGTAGATATTAAACAACACTGGCCCAAGATCTGAACCCTGTGGCAAACTGCTAGTAACCCTCTCTTCTTCAGATTTAGCCCTTTTTACCACCACCCTCTGCGTTCCATCCTTCAACCAATTTCCTACTCAGTTCATGACCATGTGTCCCAATCCCAGGCTGCTCAACTTGTTCCCAAGCCTCCTCTCTGGAACGGTGTTAAACACCTTGCTGAAGTCAAGGTAGGCCACATCCCCCATATCCCCTGATCCACTTCCCTAGTGACCTAGTCAAAGAAATCAGTAAGATCAGTGTGACATTACTTTCCCACTGTGAATCCGTGCTGCCTCGGATCCTGTACTCCGCTTGATTCAAGGTGCTCTATTATAGTTTCCTTTAGAATAGATTCCATAATTTTACCCACACCGAAGTCAGGTTGACATGTCTATAGTTTCCAGTCTCCTCATTGCTCCCACTTTTGTGGACAGGGACCACATCAGCCCTTCTCCAGTCCTCCAGGACCACTCCCATCTCCACTGACTCATTGAATAGGGCTGCCAATGGTGCTACCAGTACCTAACGTATTAACATACTAAAATGCCAGCAGAGTAAGCCTAAAGGTCTATTGAGTCTGCTCGAGAATCAGTGCCCAATCAGGACACCATTGCTGAACCCCCTTCCCCCATAGATCCACCTGACCCCATCCACCATCAGAGTTTCACCTCCAGTTCTGGCATTCTTCACCTTTATCTTTCCCTTTTACCTGTCCCGACCCCTCTTGAATCCCTCCACTGTATCAACAGCCACCAGTTCCGTAGGCAGTGCATACCATGGGTCTGCCACCCTCTCGGTAAAGTAGCATCTCCTAGTCTCATCCCTAAGCCTCCCGCCAACCAGCTTCCTGGAATTCCCCCTGCTGTCCCCTTCCTCCCTCATTTGAAACACCCTATTTAGGCTGACCCTGTTCACTCCCTTTAGATATTTAAAGACTGTGATCATATCCCCCTGTCCCTCCTCTCCTCCAGGGAGTACATGTTCAGCTCATCTAGTCTCTTCTTATAGGATCTTTCCCCCAGACCCTGTATCATCCTGGTCACCCTCCTCTGGACCCTTTCCAGAAGTGCAATGTCCTTCTTCAAGTAAGGGTGCCAAAACTGCATACAGTACTCGAGGTGTGGTCTAACCAAGCAGTTATGCAGTGGGAGAAGTATCTCACATCTCCTCAAGGTTATCTCCCTGGCAATGCACCCAAGAAATCTAATTGTTTTAGAGGCAGCCCTCCTACACTGCTCAGAGTTATTCAATTTGGCATCCACAACCACCCCAAGATCCTCCCCCCAAAACCTGCAGTTACTCCGCACCCAAAAAGTACTCATGATCAGAGTTCCTTAGTCCCAAATGAAGAACACTGCATTTCTTGCCATTAAATCTCAGTTTCCAAGTGCATGACCACCTCCCCAGAGTCTTCAGGTTCCCTTGTAGGGCTCTTCTACCCTCCTTCCCTTCCACCACTGCCTCCAGCATCACATCATCAGCAAAGAGGCTCATCTCACTCATGATACCATCCCTAATGTCAGAGATGTAAGCATTAAATAGGAGTGGGCCAGGGCCGGCTTTAGGGTTTTGGAGGCCCCCAGCAGAATTAGTGAAGTCATGGGGCCCCTCTACTTGGCCCACCTTTAGCCCATGTACTTTACTGTAGCCCATAAGTGCAAGATTTTATTTATGGTGATACTATAGGCAGAGAAAAATGGTCAGACTAGGTGGGCCAAGCAGTAG
This sequence comes from Neoceratodus forsteri, assembly GCA_016271365.2. Taxonomy (NCBI): domain Eukaryota; kingdom Metazoa; phylum Chordata; order Ceratodontiformes; family Ceratodontidae; genus Neoceratodus; species Neoceratodus forsteri. The sequence goes on along the minus strand of CM028134.1, from coordinate 306,707,061 downwards.
TTATCTGAGAGCAAATTTTATGTTTCTTTGTTTCTATGTACAGCTTTAGTATAACCAGTAGTATTTTAAAAAATTATAGGAGGACACAGCAGTGTCAGTTCTTGGGGCTGTTCTTCCCATCCCATCCATTGCTGCCTATCCACCTCCTATTGACTGGATCATAGCTTGTTGATGTATTTCATGACAGAACCAGAAGGATCTGCACAGTCCTTTACTGATGTTTTAAAAATATATTAAGATAGAAAAATGTTTAAAAATGAATAAGGTAAACTTCTCTCTGGTTGGGGCTCCCAACAGCTTGAGGATTCGCTGGTTATAAAACCGGCTTTATGGAGTAAGGCTCTAGCTGACCCTCTGAGGTCCCAACTAATGACCCTCCTAGGAGATGATTACCTCCCCCTGACAACCACCCTCTGAAACCGCCCAGTTAGCCAACTCCCTATCCACCTTACCATCCTTTCCCCCACCCCCATTCCCCCCAGCTTGTCCAACAACCTGTGGCACCGAGTCAAATGCCTTGCTGAAGTCCAGAAAGGGGACATTCACTGGACTTCCTAGGTCCAGTGCCTTTGTCACTCAATTGTAGAACTCCACAAGGTTTGTCTGACACGATCTGCCTTGAATGAAGCCATGCTGGTGGTCATCCAGATGGTTCTACCATGCTGAAATGACAGCAGTGTTGCTGAAGTTCGGCATGGCAAGATCCCCAATGTCGACAGGTGAAATTTCGCCTGTCAGACATTGCTTGTTTTCTATCGGGGTGGAGGTTGCACCTCCCAAACCCCCATGTGAGAGCTGCATCCCTGCCTCCTTCTTAAGATATCTAACTCAAAGTCGTTTCAAAGTGGGGGAGGCAAGAGGGCAAAATTTCACCCTCAAGTCCCTCACAGCGACGATCTCAAAACCTTTCGAAATTGTCGCTGTGAGAGATTTCGCCATTGTGTGAATGGCATACCATCCAGATGGCCCTGTGCTTCCAGGAATACCTCCAGTCTCACTTTCAAGATGGCCTCCATCATCTTTACCACCACCGACATCAGGCTGATAGGCATGTAGTTCCTCAGCTCCTCCCATGAGCCACTTTTATGGATAGGCACGACATGAGCCATCCTCCAATCCTGAGGCACCCAACCTGTCTGAAGGTAGGAGTTTAAACGGTCTACCAAAGGTGCAGCAAGGACATCTGCCATCTCCTTTAGCACCCTGGGATGAATGCCATCCGGACCTGGTGCCTTATTCATTCTCAGGGACTTAAGAACCTCCCTCACCATACCAACAGGGATTTCAACATCAGAGAGCCCCCCTCTCCTCAATCCTTGTCCGTCTCCCCCTGTGTTGTGTTGGCCTTCCATTATCTCTTGTGAAGACTGAGGCAAAGTATTCAATAAGTGCCTCCGGCTGCTCTCTGGCCTCCTCAGCCCACCCACTCCATGACCGCAATCTGCTAATCTGCCCCTTCACTTTCCTTTTTTCCCTGATATACCTAAAAATCAAGTTTTCTCCATTTCTGATCCCCTGTGCCAACCTCTGCTACATCTTTGCCTTGGTTGATCTCACCACCCTGGTCACCTTTTGGGATATCCTGTCGTATTCTTCCCTGTCCACATCCCCTCATGAGTGGTTATATTTCCTATAAGCCGCTCTTTTCTCCCTCACCACCTCCTAAACCTCCCTGGTCCACCAGCTCAGCTTTCTGGCCCTGCCAAACTTGCAATGGACCTTTGTGCAGGTCTTGGTGGCTTCCAGGAGCCCTCTTTTAATAATATTCCACCTGCTCTCTGTGTTTGTGTCCTGTCTGATCCCCTCCAAATGCCTCTTTAGAATCTCCATCATACCCTCAAAGTACGCTCCCCTGAAGTCCACCACCACCGTTTCTGGGCTCTTTTCCCCTCCCCTGAGGTCTAAGGAAAACCAAACTGTGGGGTGGTCACTCCCCCACCAGTGGGTCCCCTACAGCTAGGTTCCTAAGTTGCAATCCGTCAGGACCACATCCAGGATGCGACCATCCTTCATCGGGTCAGCCACCAGCTGGGAAAGGAATGCATCCTGGAAGACGTCCAGCAAGTGCTGCTCCCTAGTTGATGTAGGTGCCATAGTGCCCCAATGAATCCCTGGCATGTTAAGGTCACCCAGGACCACAGTTCTACCCCCATCCTGACCACAATGCTCCCTTAGATTAGCCACCAGACCCTCCTCGAGTTCCTCAGCCTGTGTGGGTGGCCTGTAAACCACCCCAGGTTGACCTTCTTCCCCACAGAAGCCTGCAAGGTAACCCATAATGCTTCTACATGTCCCTCTGCCCCTCCACCCCGCATATATATATGTATATGCCATTTCTAATGATGAGTGCCACCCCACTTCCCCTGCCCACAGCCCTGTCCTTCCTGAACACAGTGCACCCTATCAGGTTCAGGTCCCAATAGTGGCAATGAGTGACCCAGGTTTCAGTGACTGCTGCCACATGCACATCCCCCTCAGTTAGCATCACCTGAAGCTCAGGCATCTTATTTCCCATGCTCCTGGCATTAATCAGGACCAGCCTCCATCCCTGCCCATTGCCCTTACCCATCCCTCCAATCCGAGATCCACTAGTTAACGGCAAGCACCTGTTCCCTCTCGCACAGTCGGGTGCCCCAGGTGAACACCCCATCCTCCCTGCTGGGGGAGAAGGACAAATCTTCCCTTTATGTGCCTGCCAGCAGCAGCCTCAAGCCCCAGCCCTTCCCTCTTCACAAGTTTAAACCCCACCTATCTTCGATGAATTTGATCAGTTTTAGTTTCAAAACCTCTCCCCCCAAATTTAAGTGAAGCCTATCCCTAGCATACAGCCCCTTGCCCTCCCAAGTTGCACCCCAGTCCCACACCAACCCATATCCACTAGCCATACACCATGTTCTGAGCCATTCATTAACCTCCATGATTTTCCACTTATTTTCTACGCTGGCTCTAGGCACCGGGAAGACCTCAGAGAAAGAGACTGTGCACCCCACAGCATGACACACTCTGGCTAGCTCCCAGAACCTTGCCTGTATGTCCTCCACTCTATTTCCGTCTATGTCATTTGTGCCTAGGTGCACCGATATGTCAAGGGATCCTCCACAGTCCTTCACCAAAGCATACACCAAGTGCTTGTCCTTGTGCACAGTTAAGACAGAGATGCTCTTGACCTTGACAGCACAGCCTTGCAGCTCTCTTCTCCCCTCCCACATTATGCCCCTAATTATGGAGTCCCCCAGCAGGAGCACCTTAACCTCCCCCTTACCCTTGAGCCTAAGCCTCTCCTTTGCCTCATCCCCCTCCTCACTCCCACTACCTCTGTTTTCTCTGACAGCATCATCAATTTGACAGCCAATGGTTGCCTTTACTCCCCCAGTCCAACTATCTCCCCTGTCTGACCGTTTCTCTCCTAGCTTCCTCCTCCCACCTCACCACTCTGGTCTGTCCCAGGAGCACTCCTGTTTGCCTCTTCCCCATCCAAGCACTCGACCCTTTCCTCTGGGTCCCCCAGCACCCTTTCACTCCCATGCCACCCACCTGACTGTCCCAGCAGTACTCCCATCTGCCCCTTCCCCATCAAGGAACTCAACCTCACCCCTGAACCCCTTTCATCCCTTACCTCCCCACCCCTCACCTCAAAAGGCCCCTCTGTTCACTGTAACCCACAATGCCATCTCCCCCTTGAGACAGTGCCCTCCCAAGACCATTACTCCCCCTCTTACATTAATATTCACACCTCCTGCCATTGTCTTCCATTATCCCCACCTCACCTGCCACCACTCCTCCCATGGTTATTGGTCACCTCTTTTGCCTTATAATAGCACCTCCACACCCACTATCACCCCAAACCTCCCCTTCCTCCTCCCTCCTTGCCACCCCAGTCATGTACCCTGCTGCCCCATCCTTCTCCCTCCCACCCTAGAGTCTGACTGTATTCCTCTTTCTACCGAGTCATTGCCCCTAGCTTGAGGCCCCATTATCCACCCATCTGTCAACAGAGTCCTCTCCTCAGCACATAACTAGTCACCATGAAGCATTTGTGTATGAGGCCTAGCTTGAACTCTTCTTTTCCACCCTCAACTGGTACTTCCCTCCCCAGCCCCTGAGACCCACCCTTCCTGCTTGCCAGCCCAGTTACCACTGTTTGGGCTTGAACCCCCAGTTCATCGATCTCCCCTAATAGGTCACATCGGACCATGGTCCCACTCCCCACCATACCGCCTAATCGTGTCAGCAGAGTCCCACGTCCCGTGATTGCAGCTTACATGCCCCCCACCCCAATTTCCCTCACATCTTTGCCAGTTCCCCCCTAAGTCTGTTTAATTCTGTTTCCAACTGCCCACATTTAATACAAATTGGGCAACCCCATAACCTCCATAGTATTGCCATGAAAACCACTGCTCCACAATCACTACACCCCATTATTCTACTCATGTTCCTGATTAGCTTCTGGTTCTCTCCCATTCTCCTAAGAAAAACTTCTATCCAAAACTTAGGGTCCCCAAGGAGAGCCATTGAACAATTGACCCCTAGGAGGGCCACGTATCAATAGCCCCACAGTTTAAAGACTAGCCTTGTACCAGATTAGCTGCCCAGCTTTAACTAGGAGTTTGAGATAAACACCAGTTTAGCAACTTAAAGAATGGACACACAAGTTAAAGATAAGCACACCCAGAAGCACAAACTCATGATTTATAGATAGATTTGTACAAAAGCAGCTGCCAAGCATGTACCACCCTTCCAAAATGCAACAGCCCCATAGTCTAAAGACAGATTGTACAAAGTAGCTGCCCAGCTTGTACCAACTCCCCAAGTTCACAGTCACCATCAAGCCTTTGGCATACCCCTTTAAAACAGCTATAAACCTGCCCAGCTGTCCAGCTTGTACCAACCCCAAGTTCACAGCCCCCTTCAAGCCTTTAGCATACCGCTTTAAACAGCCACAAACCCAGAACACACCCATTAGGCAACAGACCCACAGCTTAAAAAGGCAGATTTTCACAACAAGCAGCTGCGCAGCTTGTACCAACCCCCCAAGCTCACAGACACCTAGGACATACCCTTTTAAGCACCCACACCATTGTACTTAGTTCAAGCATACCACATTTATCAGTCACCCTCTTGAGCTCAGCCCAAGTTTGCAGGAATTTTATTTATTTTATTTATTTGCTATTTGGAAATAACCTTTAAACCAAGGCTCTTTTACAAAGGTTACATGTCATGTGAACAGAGTATAGACATTCAATCAAGAAGGTTACAGAGTTTTAGGACATTTGAGACACTATACAGCACAACAATCAGGAAAAGGTTACAGAGTTTCTTAGACATTTAAAGCACTATACAGCACATGGACATCATCTTTAGCTGATTATAAGTACAGGTAAGGTGCAGAGGCACTAGAGGTTAGGTTAGGTTGGGCAGAGGGTCAGTAAGGATGGGATTTTGGTAGGGGAGGAGGGGGTGGTCTCTAGTAAAAGTGGTCAAGGAGGCAGGGGCTGAGGCCAGGGAGACAGAGACCTATCCTAGTGTGGAGACGGGGGGAGAGGGGGCTGAGGGGACAGGAGCAGCCCCTTAGAGTGATTCAGAGGCATTGTCAAGACACATGTGGGAGAAAGGCTTCTGTCTTGTGCTGAAATTAGTTGCTGTTAGCAGAGCCAGGCCTGGAAATCCAGAGTCTTGATCAGCTGTTGGGGAAGCAGGCGCATACAGAGCTGGAGGTTAGATAATGCATAAGGTCTGATTTGAAGCCTCACAGGCTAGTGGAGTTCCTAATGGACTTGAGTACCTCATTAAGCCAAAGAGGGGCTCTGTAGGAGAAGGCGCGCTGTCTGATATCTGTGCATTGGAATGGCACTGTGAGGGCCCCGGTTTTGCTTCTAGCTTTATATTCTGAGCCTGGGAGGGAGAAGATGCCAGCTACACACGGGGGGCTTTCCCCAGTAATGCTTTTTTGCCTAGGAGGCATGTGAGGAATTTGGTCCTGCACCTAAAAGACAGCAGGTGTGTCTGTTCATAAAGGGATCAGGGGTGGGTCATTCGATCACTGTTCAGGATGAGCCTGCAGGCCTTGTTGAGAGCTACGTGCACCCTCTTGGGCACAGAGTCTGATGCGCTGTAGGCAACCAGGCCATAGTCAATGGTGGAGAGGATGGAACTCATGACTGATAGGCAGGTGGCTGCTGTGGTAAGGTGTTTTCTGTGCCTGTATAGCACACCAAGCTTGGTGTTGACTGTCTTGACCACCAGGTCGACATGTTGAGTGTAGGATAACTTGTCGTCCAGGGTGAGTCCAAGGTATTTGAAGGAGTGTACCTGTTCCAAGGGGCAAGGACATTATTGGTGATGTTTATGGTGGAGAACCTTTTCTTGAGCTGGAGGCTGGATAGGAGCATGGTCTTGCTTTTTTTGTAATTGAGTAGAAGTTTGTGCTCACACAACCAGTCTTTTATTTTACTGAAGGAGTGCTGAAGTGCTGCTTGGACCAGCTCAATTTGAGAGTTGCTGTTGAGGATGACAGCATTGTCCACATATAGGATTATCTTGGTGTCACGGGCTTGAGGGAGATTATTTAGGAACAGGCTGAAGAGCAGGGGTCCCAAGATGGATCCCTGAGAGACCCCCAGTGTGACTTACCTGGGATCAGACACTGTTTGTCCTATTTTGACCCATTGTGAACTGAGGGGCAGGTAGTCTTGGAACCAAAGTGTTGCATTGGTGGCCACCCCCAGGCTTTGTAGCTGGGCCAGGAAGAGTGTATGATTGATGGTGTCGATAGCTTTTGTTAAGTCTATGATCCTACTAGTTTGCCTTTGTCCATAGCTTTGTGAGCATATTTAGTGAACTCTACAAGGGCAGTTGTGGTACTATGCCCCTGCCTGAACCTGTGCTGGTTGGGTCATTGCAGTTGGTATTTGCTGATGTAGTCATTTAGTTGGTCTGCCACAATCTTCTCAAGGGCCTTGGATAGGGGGGAGAGGATTGAGATTGGCCTGTAATTGGATACATTGGTCCTGTCCCTGTTTTTGTGGACATGAGTGACCAGCGCTTGCTTCCAGGTGGCCAGGATCAGAGATTTGTTGAATAGTTTTTTTAATAGACATGATGAGTGCATCAAGAGTTTGAGATATCAGCTTCATGTCTACTCCATCGCTACCCATTCTGGTCTTCCCGAGCTTTTTTTTTATGTAGAGTGCAGTCTCCTTTTTAGTAACTCTCTTGCGGTAGAAAGTAGGGTTAGAGGTACAGGACGCTTTGTCATCTGAGGGAACTTTGGCGGGGTGTAGGTAGTCAGGAGGGAGTATTGTGCTTAGATCTGTGAAGGCAGAGTTGAAGGACTTTGCGATGAGGCATGGGTCTGAGTTAGGACAGCCATTAATGTGGAGCAGCTGTGGGTTTCTCTTTTTTTCTTCCCCCAAGAGATTCTTTATGTTTCCCCAGAACCTTTTTCTGTCATCCCAGCTTTTATCGAGCAGTTACTTGTGGTGATCAGCTTTATCCCTCCATATTAGGTGTGTGCAGTGGTTTCTGGCAGCCTGGTACAGCTGGTGGTCATGGTCTTTCCCTGAGGCCCTAGCTTTTAACCAGAGGATGTCCCTCTCCTTTGTCATGGCTAGGAGCTCTCCTGTAATCCATCCATTAGTGGTGCTCTGCACTTTTCTCCTTTTTAACGGTGCATTCTAGTCATCAATATTGTTGACACCATCTGTGAAGTACTTCAGCGCCTGGTCCAGGTCTGGCAGTGTGTCAATGGGCGACCAGTCATGGTGGGATAGGGCATTTTTAAGCAATCCTAACTGACCTCTTTTCAAGATCCTTCTCTGTATAGTGATGGAGGGCTGTTTTTGAACTTATTTGACCATCTGAAGGTGACAAGGGAGTGTTCACTCAGAAAATCTGGTAGCACCCTGATCTCAGATATTCGTGATGGGGAGTTTGTGAGGATCCAGTCAATGAGCGAGCTCTTGCCTGTCTTGTGGTTTGTTCTGGTTGGTTCCATGACTAGTTGTGTCTGGCATGCGCTTGCCACAATATCCTTGAGTGGAGTGGAGTTGTCGTTTTACCAGTTTATATTGAAATCCCCTGTGATAAGTAAATCACTAACCTTGGGTAGGATGGCCACTGCGTCCAGGATCTTGGGCAAACCGTCCCGTGATTTTTTAGGGGGCAGGTAGGCTGATGCAATAGTCAGTGTCTTGCCCAGCTGCCTGACTTGTATTTTCACAACGAGGAGCTAGTGGTCTACAGCCATCCTGGAGATAGGGAGGATGGAGCTGTGGAGGGAGCCTTTTGTGTAGATAAGACAGCCCCCACCCTTCTTGCCTTGCCTGTCTCTCCTGAATACTTGGTATCCAGGTAGTGCTATTTTGTTGTTTTTTATATTGCCTGTCAGGCAAATCTCAGTTAGGAATGCTATGTCCGGTTTGTGTTGTGCCACCCAGGCCTGTAATTGTGCAAACTTTGCTGTAAGGCTGCAAATATTCATTGCAGCTATTGTCAGGCCCTTTGTCTTGATCCTCACAGATGTGGGTGGCAGTGGGCGGCCAGGATTTGGGTGCACATTCCCAGATAAGAGGAGAAACATTAGGATAAGTTTCCTCACTGTGATGCAGAAGGATATAGAGATTCGTGACTTGCATTTCCTTATTTTGCCTTGGAGAGGCTTCTTCACTTTCTGTGGGGTGGTGAGAGGTGGTAGCCTGGCAGAGCCTTGGTGTGTTTCGGATGCATTCTCGCCTGTTATGGTTCCATGATAGTAGCACTGCTGGTATGCCCCCTCTGTGGAGGTTGCACCTGGTACTGTTAGCCAGTGGCCCATTCTGAGGCAGTGTTCTGGGCAGACTGAAGAGGGACAGGTGACCTGAAGGGTGCCTGGGCCCACTGACCCAAATGTGATAGCTATGAGTAGGAGAGTAATGCAGCTCATGTTGTTTAGGATGAGTAGAGTGCCTGCAGGGAAGGGAGACTTCCTCCGGGGAACATAGTGGCTCTGTGTATTGGTGTTCCTTTAAGATCTATGCCTTGGGCTAGTCGGTGGGTGGTGCTGGGTCCAGTAGGTGGAATGATCAGCCCTTTTGCCTTGCTAAGGTTAGTGTACAGTGCTTTAGCGCAAGGTCCAGAAAATCCAGTCTCTAGGTTGTTTGCCCCACCTCCTTCCTCAAGCATGTAACAGAGGTCAGAGCCAGGGTGGGCAGATGGGAGAAAAAACTTCAGGCGGTGAGCAGATTGGCTCCTCTGCTCCTCCGTTGATGGTTCTTGTTGTGGCTTTTGTTGCGGCTCCTCGATGCTGCTGCCACTGACTGCAGCTCTCCAGGTCCCCTCCACCGCAAGTGAAGAAACAGCTTCTCAGTCCCAGTGCTGCCGACTGTGGCCCCTCCAGTCCATACTGCTGCCAGTGCAGCAAGTGAAGTCTGCTCCCTCCTACCAGCTACCTCCCCCTACTCCTTCAATATTCTGGGTATATCCCATCTGGTCTCATTGCCTTATCCACCTTTAGTTTTGTAAGTTGCTTAAGGACTCTCTCCCCTTTGAGCGGCCTGTGTCCACCTCCCATTCCTCTTTCTCCATGAAAACTGTCAGAAATATTTGTTCAGGATTGATGCTTCATCCTAGTTCCCTTCCACTCCCACTTCTTCCATCCCTTTCAGCCTTACAATCCCACGGTCCTTCTCTTCTCTCTAATATATCTTTAGAAGGTCTTGTTCCCTTTTTATGTTTGCTTGTGCACACACACAAGAAACACTATGTGGCAGCTTAGGAGAGAAGTGGATTTTGGTGGTGCAGTACCATGGTGGCCAGTGCCACCACTGCATTATCAGGCTTAGCTCTCATTTCCCAATGTGGTGGCATGCTGCTGCTGACACTAGTTCAGCCAGTGTGCCACCAACTTGAAACGAATTAGCCGCTGCAATGAGGGAGTGACCAATTATTGTAGGGCAGTGCCTTGCCTGGTGTAACATTTCAAAAGAACATGGAGATGGCTGTCACTGTCAGCTCACAGTAAAAGCAAGGGGTCCCCAATCCTCCTGTCAGCATGCCCCCGCCCCAGTTAATCTGCAGATGGGGGAGCCCAATCCCTGTAGGCATAATGTCCCTCCCCCCATTTGCTGTGTGCCGAGGAGGGTGCCCAATCCCCCTCAACATCATGCCCCCCAAACAGGCTTTCTTTGCTGATGGGGGGCCCAATCCCCATTGGCTTAAGTTCCTACTCCCCAAAAATGCAGGTGGCACACTGGGAGCCCACCCCAGTGTGCAAACAGCAAAGCTGCAAAAGAAAAAACCTTCCTGAAGCAGCCCCTCAAAGTCGGGTCCCTTCCCCTAACCCACAACCACCCTCTGTGCACTCCACCTCCCCACATCTTCCTCACTCCATACTTACCTCCGGGGCCCGGTGTGAAGATCTTCGGTGGACCGGGAACATGTCTGCACTCTTCAAAGCTGACCGTGAACCGAAGAAATGCCAATAAGCTGTATAATGGCATAAATTTTTTTTTTTTTTCAACTTATGTGGATATCTTGGCCATTTTTTCGACTTTTGGCACCCAATTTTCAACATGGGGTTCTTGGAATCCCTCCTCATGAATTCAGTCACTGTCATGGTGTTATTCAGCCCCAAAAGGTGATTCTGTGCAGTGACCGTGAAATCACCTTTTGGGACCAATTAACAAAAAAAACAGTGCCACTGTTCATGAGCTGGGCGCCCAAAAAGTGTATGTTGCAAATTTGGTGAAAGAATTCCAAATATTTACTATGTTATCAACATGCATTGCACAGTTTCCATGCACGCTTGTAACTTTGAAAATTTTTAATATTTTCACTCCAGATTTTCAACATTGCTATTTTTGCACACCTCCTTATGAATAGTACAGCTGCCATTTTTCACATCCTGCCCAAAATGTGGTTTCACACATCTGGTACAGAATGGTGCGGTCACTGTGGGAAATCATCGTTCGGGACAGATTAACAAAATCACAGTGCCACTGTTCATGAGCAGAGGTCCTAAATACTTTCATCAGGTGGGGGTAGCAAAAAGGCCATGTTGAAAATTTGTAGTGCAAATACCAACAAATGGCTAGGGCGTTAGGGGTTTCTAACTGTAATGTCCCACCCTGTGCAGACTGACAGGCGTTAGGGATGTGCCTTTGGATTGCCGGCTGTAATGCTCATGCCATTCCACCCCCATCCTGCAGCCAGTGACAGACATCGAGGTCTGCCTTAGACTCTTCGGCCCAGAGTTTACCCCATTCTCCTATACTGCACCCATTTCAGCATATGTCCTCATGGAACGGGGTGTCTGTAAAGCCGAACACCCCAAGGCACACCTCAACACTTGTCAGTGTCTGCAGGATAGAGCAAGGTGATATGGTGTGAGCGTTATGGGTGACAACCCAAAGGCATACTACAATGGCTGTTCATCTGTGCAGGGTGGAGGTGGGGTTGGTGTGAAGTTCAATACTTCACTGCCATTCCTATTCTATATATGTCTAACTCCTGCACTTCCAATGCTAATACTGTACCAGCAAGCAAACATTCGGCATTGATAAATGCTTGTTTAACTTCTCTTGCTATATTTTCCTCTGTCTTTGCACTTCTGACTGCCTTCCCTGCCTCCCTCTGCTCTTCTAGTAGATACGCTGCCCTGTCTTTCTCATTTTGTGTCTCCTTATATTTCGTGAAAGCTAACTTTCTTGCCCTTACTTTCCCTGCCACCTTCTGCGAGAACCATAATGGTTTTCTTTTCCTTTTGCCTTTGTCTATTTGCCAAATACAAAGGTTTGTTGCCTCCAGTATGGCTCCTTTTAGATGGGCCCATTGTCATTTTATTCCTCCCCTTTTCTTGTCCTCTTCTAAGGTCTCTCTGAGACATACCTCCATCCTAATGAAGTCTGCCATCATGAAGTCCAGAACCATCCTCTGTCTCTGACTCTGACTGTTGCAGCTGCTTGGGTGACCCAATCAACTTCTGGCAGGTTGAAGTCAGCCATCAGTAATACCTCTCCTTTGAACTTGAAGAATGGTCAAGGGTTTGGCAGTTGAATTCAATGCAAAGAAGTGCAAGATAATGCATATGGGGCACAAAAACCCTGGCACAATATATCAGTTGGGGGGTGAGGATATAGCATGCACCAAGCAGGAAAGGGATCTTGGGGTTGTCATCTCTGATGACCTCAAGGTAGGGAAACAGTGTGACAAGGCATCAGGTAAAGCAAATAGGATGCTGGGATGTATAGGCAGGCGCATCACCAGCAGGAAAAGGAGGTCATAATTCCGCTATACAAGACACTAGTGAGGCCCCACCTGAGTACAGTGTACAGTTCTGGAGATCATACCTACGTAAGGACATAGACAGGGTAGAGAAGGTTCAGAGAAGGGCAACAAAGATGGTGCATGGGTTGCATCACAAGTCCTATGAAGACAGGTTGAAGGAACTGAACATGTACTCCCTGGAGGAGAGGAGGGAGAGGGATATGATAGAGACATACAAGTATCTTACAGGGAGGAACAGGGTGCAGGAAAACACTATTTTAAGCGAAAAAGATGTTTCAGGACTAGAGGGCATGGGATGAAGTTGGAGGGAGGATGATTCAGAGGAAACATGAGAAAGAATTTCTTCACAGAACAGGTGGTGGACAAGTGGAACACCCTGCCAGAGGAAGTGGTGGGGGCTAAACAATCACAGGATTTAAGAATGCATGGGATAGACATAAAGGAATTCTAGAGGGCGGGGTAAGGGGAAACAGACTTCTAGGAAAACAAACTGAACTTGCAAGCTCAAATGGGCAGACTGGGTGGGCCATAGGCCCTTATCTGCCGACACTGTCTATGTATCTATGTATCTATGTATCCTCTTTGTGTGGAATGTCCCTGTTGTAGTTCTCACATCGAACCACACTGTGAGATGGTCATTGGACCACAGGTGTTCACCTACCCTGACATCCATAATTCTGTCCCCACTGGTTAGTATCAGGCCCAAAATCGCTTCCTCTCAGGTTGGCTCAAGCATCAGCTGCCTGAGGCATGCCCCTTGAAGGGAGTCCAGTATGTCTCTGACCCTGACTGTTGCAGCTGCTTGGGTGACCCAATCAACTTCTGGCAGGTTGAAGTCAGCCATCAGTAATACCTCTCCTTTGGCTGCCATCACATGGATGGCTTCCAGTAGATCCCTGTCCATTTCCTCCCTTTGTGCTGGGGTCTGTATATTACTCCTGTGCAAAAAGACTGTGCCATTGCCTGCCTCCAGGGTGACCCACAGTGCCACTGCCTCCCTCTGCATACCTTGCATCTCTGTCACCTTTATACCCTCCTTGACGTATAGAGCCATCCCTCCTCCCTTTTTACTATCCCTGTCCCTCCTGAATAAAGTATACCCTGGTATAGCAATGCCCTAGTCATGGTTGCCATTGTACCATGTCTCTGTAATAGCTATAATATCCAGGACAGCCTCCGATATCATGGCTGTCAGATCAGGGATTTTGTTACGCAGGCTGCGGGCATTCACGCACATGACCCTTCATGTGCTGCAAACACTCCTTCTGACCTCCCCCATTCCCCTTGCTTCTCCTGCCACCCCTACTTCTGCCAATGTATGTGTTTACTGACAATATGGTGTCCCTATGTGCTCCATGTTAGCTACATTACCCTGTGGGGTTGGGTATTTAGCTTTCTCCTGCTTCCTTCCTCCATCCCCCTTGGCTAATTTAAATGCTTGCCAATAAAGTATTTAAACCATTCATTGAGGGCATCAGTCCCCCTCCTGGAAGGATGCAGACCATCACCATTGCACAGTACTGCATTCCCCCAGGTAGGCCCCAGTCTGCAATGAAGCTGAACCTTTGCTCTCTGCACCAGTTCTCCAAACAAGTGCTGAGGCCCCTGGTGCAGAGATCTCTAGCCTCCCCCTTGCCCTGGATAGGCATGGATTTTGCCAACTGCCCCAGGCTCCTCACCATTTCTCTGAACTCCTCCTGCACTCTCCCTATTTCTGCCTTGTCAACTAGGTCATTGGTCCCCATATGGAGAATGACATCCAGCTCCCCCATCTTCAATATTGCCCTAGCAATCCTCTAGATTTACTTTCCATCCCTCAGAACAGTGGCTTCTGTAGACACTTTACCTCCCTCCCTCTCCCCCCCTCTCTGCCTGTTCCCAGTTCCACTCCCTGGATGATGGAGTTCCCCACCAGGAGTAGCTTTCTCTTCCTTTGGAGTCCTCTTTCACTGAACCCTTGAGGCTCCATTGTGGAGGTCCCACTCATCCTCCTGGGGTGCAACTTTGGGTGACCCTGAGGGGTCTTCACATTCCTTCAGTACAGTGTAGGGGTTCCTCAGTTGCACCAGCTGGGGGACTTGCCTCTCATCCACCTCCCTTACCCTTCCTGAGCCCACCCTAGTCCAAACACTCCTGCTGCTAGGCATCCTTTGAGGTAGTGGGTGCAGATATGGTGGCCTCCAGGTGAGGGAGGGGGCCCCCCGAATCCCAGCCAACTGGATCTGGAGACTATCAACCTCTGCCGTCTGCCCAGAGAGGTGTCTGCAGATGGGGCAGCACTGCAGCAACCAGAAAGTTCTTCTGAACACTGCTGCCCCACAGCCACTACACTGCACCACTCCCAGCATCATTCCCTCACTTGTCTGCCTGTTGCTGCCCTATCTGCTCTAAGGGTGCCCTTTTGCAAACTACTGTGCCCAAGAACTTTAGAGTCACCTGATGTATTTACCTCTTAGCCACTGTTCCTAATTGTAGTCTATACACCAACCTTTAAACCCCCAACAAAATGTTTTTTTTTTCTTAACCCGTTCCTCTTAGGCTTTTCCCAACTTTGTATGACATCTCCCCAAGTTCACAGACTCCATCCCATGATTACCAGGCCTACTAGCTGTGTTGCTTAGGAGCTCCTGCACTTTGATGCATGAGAAGAGGAAGCAGCCAATTGCATTCCAGATGCTTTCCCTATAATGCTAGTCCAGCTGGGGGTGGGTGATGGGGGAGGAAGGGACCCCCTTGCATCTGCTCTCAGTGGAAATCAATCTAGATACCTGCAACAAAAAACAAAGTAATTGTTCCCTGTATGCCAAATATACTTCACTGCTCCCTGTACAAAAAATTAAAAAGAAATAAGCAAAGATCCACGTATGTTTTTATTCCCCTTACACCAGCGTTACCTGCCTAAACAATAGCAAAGAGACAGTCACCCATCTGTCCATTTCTCCATTCAGCCAAGTTACCTGCTACTCCTGTGGGTTGAATTATACTTCATTACCACTCCCCACAGTTAATCTGCCAGCAGAAAAAAAAACTCAGGTCCTGAAACAACAGAACCTACAATCAATATTAGAAAAAATAAACCAGCAAGTTGAAAAAAATAAATTAGCAAGTTAACAGATAAAATAAACAGCCTACAGTTAGTTCAGCAGAGCAACTCCAGATATCACTTGACCTCATAGATGCGCTCACATAGAAACATTCAAATACCTCAAAGGTATCAATAAGGTACAGGAGGGTGGCAGTTTGCACAGAAAGAGATGCTCAAGGACAAGGGGCATGATATGAAGCTGAAAGGGGTGAGTCTTGGGGGGATGTGAGGAAATACTTCTTCATGGAAAGGGTGGTGGACATCTAGAACAGCCACCCAGCAGAGGTGGTGGGTGCTGAAACAGTAACAGGATTCAAACATGCATGGGATAAACACATAGGGACCTTAGTAACAGGGCTGGGAGGGGTAAGGCAGGAGATCAATTTGGGTCTGTGGTAGCACAATAGGTAGGGACTTTAGGGCAGACTAGGTGGGCCAAGAGGTCCTTTTCTGCCAACAGATTCTATGTGTCTATGTTTCTATGACCCCATATGGTGTATTGTGTCCAGTTCTGGAGGCCGTACCTCAGAAAGGACATAGACAGGGTGAAGGGAGTTCAGAGGAGGGCAACAAAAATGGTGCTGGGGTTGTACCAAAAGCCCTATGAGTAGAGACTGAGGGATCACAACATGTACACCCTGGAGGAGGAGAAGAGAGTGAGAAGCAGGGCATGATAGAGACCTACTAATACCTTATAGGAGTGACCAGGATGCAAGAGAGGAATCACTTTTGAATGAGAAAGTGCACCAGGATCAGAGGCATGGAATAAGGTTGGGGGGTGTTAAAGAGTTATGTAAGGAAGTGCTACTTTACTGAATGAGTGGTAGGTGCCTGGAAAAGACTGCTGACAGAATTGGTGAAGGTGAAAACAGTACTGGGCTTTGAGCATGTATGGGAGAGACATAAGAGAATATCAGTAAATAGGCAGTGAGGAGGAAGAGTCATGGGAGACCAGTTAAGGTTTGTGGAGACAGACTAGGCGGGGACCATCTGGGCAGACTGGGTGGGCCGAGGCATCCTTTCCTGACAACAAATTCTATGTTATAATTTCCAGAATTGTACAAGGTTTGGGATTTGTGGTCACTTCAGGGAAAATAATTTGACTCTTTTCTAACCACAGCCAAGATGACCAGTTCTGGAGTTGCTACTCTGTGATGTAAATAGGTAAAACTCCCCATTCATATGTGAAATGGGGATGAGTCCACCTGCACAGTCTGTGGTCTCAGAGAAGCTGCTCAGCAATTATTTTGTAAGACATTAACAACCTTTTCTGCATGAGAAATGCTATCTTCCCTCTCTTGGTAAGTAATCCTTTTTACTATCTATCCTTTTAAAGTATCAGTTTGACATGCAGACTCAAATATTTTAGAAGTTCATAAAAAATAATTTTATGTACAGTATGTCTGAAGGGAAAAATTCAGCATACCCCTTTCAGCAAAAAATATTTATTAACAACTGTTGCACAAATATTTGTTATGCATGGAGTTAGTTATTGCCTGCTAGGCCTCTCTTCATTTAGGATTCACCTGTTTTCCATGTTTGCTACAAAGTTCCAGACTCCTGCTTTCAGTCCACACACCTGTTTCACTGTTCTTTTCTTTTCCTTTTTCTTTTTCACACAACCCCAACCTTCTGCTCTCTGGCTTCTTGCTTCTTTTATATTTTCTGAGACCCTATAGGCTGACTGCTTTAGATAGGTTTGTTTTACATTGTCCATATGGTATTTAATCATTGTAGTATAATCTGATCTCCCTGTGAGCTTGTCTCTAGGAGACTGCAGCAGATCATCTCAGCTGCCTATGCAGGTGTTAGCTGCTCAGAGATGGTGACGGCATCTACAGAGGGTCCCTTTTAAATCACTCCAAGGAGATCTAACAGTGGATACATCTTGCTCTCCTCTTCTGGGTAGTAACATACAGTTAGCAGCCATTTGTTACCTGTCATGGTAACGTTTTATGTTTACATGGTATGGCATACCATCTGTTTGCATCCCTTGCTGGTGGTGCTTAGATAGTGCTGGTGTGGATCCACCAGTGATCCGGCAGATGGCAGCACTATGTGAGTGGGATCCGTCCAGGGATCCAGCCAAATTCAGAGGTCAGATCCCTGGTCAGATCCTGGGTTGGATCCCGCGTTATCCATCACCAGATCCAGGGATTCAGAGCTGGATCTAGGGATCCAGTGTCAGATCCCTGGATCCACCACTGGATCCCATAACCAGATCCATGGATCCAGTGTCTCATCCATTGATCCTGTGCTGGATCCCTGAATCCAGCTGTTGGATAACATGGGATCTGACCTGAGATCCACCGGCCAGATCTATGGGCAGATAGTGGTGGTATCCATCTGGATCCTCTATCTTGCCATGAGGGCTGGTATCTGGTGGATCTGGATTGGTCCGGATACATTCTACAAAATAATTCACTTCATTAACCTTTCCTAGTACTAGGAATGGACCCTTCCAGGCTACCTGCAATTTATCTTATCAGGCAGAAATGAGCACCATTTAATGTTGTCAAACTTTGTACTCCCAGGCTCTGGCTTCACAGTCATATCAAGTCTTTTGTCATGGTGTTGCAGTTGCTAGGTAATCTTGGCTAAGCTGCATGAACTCCTTGATCATGACTTAATGTTCAGGACATCCTCTGCAACAAAGTCACCTTGGAAAGGAAGCAAGCTCACCCTTCTATTCATTTCTCACTAGCTCTAGGACCCTCTAACCCTGCATTGATACAAGAGGTTGAAGGGAGAACATCTAGATCTAGGACCCTTTGTCCCTGCACAGATACAAGAGGTTGAAGGAAGAACACCCTAACTGCTCCTGATTAACTTCTCTACAAGCAATAGAAAAGATGGAGTAAATACTTCTCCCCAGTCCCTCTCATCTTGGTCTTTCAATACTTCTAGCATTTTTTTAATTTTAAAATTAAAATATTCAACCAAGCATAGAAACATAGAAAGTGACAGCAGAAAGGGACCACCAGACCCACCCAGTCTGCCCATTATGCCTAGCTAGCTGCTAGGACTTCGCTATTTCCTACCACTCCCCCCTCCCCAGATCTAAAAGACCCTTGTGTCTATCCTACACTCTCTTGAATCCCCCAACAGTTCCTGCCACCACCACCTCCTCTGGGAGTCTGTTCCAGTTATCCACCACCCTCTCCATGAAATAGAATTTCTAATGTTTCCTCTTAACCTCCTCCCTACTATCTGCAAGTCATGCCCCCTTATTTTCAATTGCTCCTTTAGCTGGAAAATGTCTCCTACTGGCACCCTGTTAATACCCTTGATATATTTGAATGTCTCAATCATGTCCCCCCTCTCCCTCCTCTGTTCCAGGGAGTACAGTACATGTTTAGCTCCATCAGCCATTTCTCATATGACAATTGACCAAAGCCCTTCACCATTTTTGTCGCCCTCCTGTGGACATGCTCTACTCGATTCACATCCTTCTTGAGGTATGGCCTCCAGAAGTGGATCTCATTCTCAAACTATTACTTTCAGGGTTGTATGGGGATCTCTTAAGGTGCTGCATCCCATACATCAGTTAATTAATTAATTTAATGATGCTTTTACGGGATAGTGTATTATGCCCATTGGCTTGTTTACAGTTGTCTCCAAAGAATGTGTCATAAGGGCTGACATAAAGTTTATAGTGGAGAGAAGAAATGGAGACCCACTGATCAAGAATGGCCAACTGAAGCAAAGCAGGAGTCTCCTGACTGCATAAAATTGAGTAATGTTTTGTTTCTGGGTGTTTGGATGGAGGAGGGCAGAGCTAGACCTACACGAAGACTGAGGGAAAAATGCATTGTCTTTCAACTGTTTTCATTAAGTCTAACCTGCTTTCTGGCTGCAATCTGTTTTTCTAGTCACAGTAAGAGGAAATCGAGCCATTTTGTTTGGGGAAGGGGGGAGACCATGTGATCTAGAAAGACTAATCAAAGCAAAGGAGGAAGGTCCTGTTCCACTATTGATTAACTTCTTCTATCGTGTCCTGTGCATGCTTGTGTTCCAGCACATGAGTGTAACAGTGAAGGAGTGGAACAGGTATAAGGTTGACATCTTAAGCATCAGTAGGCATCAGAGAAGAAAGCAGGGAGCAGGGAACTTTGCCAGTCCACTACGCTAAGGCACCTGTATGATCTTGTTGTTACATTCCTTGCCAGGAAGGGTGGGAGGTAAGAGGTAGGTCTAAACTAGGAACAGAAGCAACACTGTATCAAGGATAAGAGTTTAAGGGGATTTAAGCCAGGTACAAGGGAACACAAGTAGCCACAAACAAAAAAAAAAATGAAAACTAGAAACACTCTATCAGGGTAAGGTTACATTAGTAGTTCCTGGAAACACAAGGAGAATAGAAGCTGGGAATTCTGGGAGTGGTGCAGTTCAGTGACTGTGGGGTGGCAGTTTTCTAAGAGACCTTCTGGAGGCTCCGGTTCTGCTTCATCTGCATGCACCTCTCTGGGTTGAGGGAGGAGGTTGCTAGACTTCAGGACATGGTGGTTCAGAAACAAGCAACCTCTTCCCCCACCCAGGGGCCTCAAGTCTGCCATTATTGACTCAGAGGATGCCAGGGAAAAGGAACAGATAGACTATGGTGGGTTCGGAAAGGGTGGAGGTGGTGGGTCAAAAGCACATTCTTTAGGCTGTACCTCTACACAAATCCTACACTTCCCTGGCAAGGCAGGAGTGCCACAAAGAGGCACCTGTGGTGGAGACCAGGGAGGATGTGGGGGTCCTCTGTAGAAGAGACCTCAAGGGGTGGAAGAGAACCCCCAAGGATGAAGAAGAAACTTCTGGTGGGGGACTCAGTTCTGAGGGGACTAGACTTGGGAACAGAAAAGGGAGGAGAGGAAGGTTAGGTGCCTACATGGTACCATGTCCTTGAGGAATGGGAAGTGGATCCTGAGGATCACCATGGCAGCAGGATGGGATACTGACCTGGCTAGGAATGGAGCTGGGATAGTACAGGGGGAGTTTAGCAAGCTGGGGAGGGTCTTAGACAGGTAGTGTGCTCAGTATCTTCTGCTGAGGTGCTGCCTGTGTATGACAGGGGTAAGGAGGGGGATCTCCACACCAGGACCTTCAACTCATGTTCAGGGGAATGGTGCAGAGGAGAGGGGTTCGGCTACATTGAGGACTAGGGGTTCATCTTGAGGCACAAGGGCCTTTACAGGGGTGATGGTCAGTATCCATCATGGAGGGGGAACCGTAGTCTACAGTGGACAGTTCAGATGCTACTTTGATGAATATTTAAGCTACCTGAGGGGTGTAGCAGAAGAGACTGGGGAGGCAGAAACTGCACCCTCACAGGTTAGAGTAGGGAGAACCAGAAAGGAGTGAAACCCCATGGGATGAAAATTAATACAAGCGGTAGGGTTGAAGAAATGAAGTGGGATGGAAGCAGGTGCATTAAAGAGTGAGGAGGGAAGGAGGGAAGAAAAAAGGAAAAAAGTGGGCAAAAAATGAAGTGATAACAAAACCTGGAAAGCCATCTGTGTGAATGCTAGAAGTCTAGGAAATAAGATTCAAGACCTAGAATCCATCATGGCAGAGGCTGACCAGGATATTGTGGCCATTACCGAGTCATGATACACTAAAATGCATGACTGTGACATGGCCATACCTGGCTGTAGTCTGTTCAGGAAGGACAGGGTGGGAAGGGAAGGAGGGGATGTGGTACTGTATGTGAGGAAGGGCAGAAAATTGATGTCAATACTGGGAATATGGGGGCAGAGGTACTATGGGTGACCCCAGTGATGAGATATGGAGCATCCGTTCACACTGGTGTGTTCTACAGACCTCCAGCACTGGGGGAGGATTTAGATGAGGTACTGATGGAATTCACTCGCAGGCTTGCAGAAAAGGGGAGGTGTGGCTTATGGGGAACTTCAGTCTGCTGAATGTAGATTGGAGCCCTGGACTCTCTGCAGAGGGCATTCTACAGGCAACTAGTCAATGAACCAAGTTGTGATGGGGCAATACTTGACCTGGTACTCACCACAGGGACAGTGCTGCAGACATCAAGTTGGGGGGCCACATGGGGACCAGCTATCATTATACAGTGTGGTTCAATATGAGGATGGGTGCAGAACTGAACCACACAAAAGCAAGGGCCCTACTCTTCAGGAAGGTGGATTTAAAAAGATGGGTGAGTGCTTCAGTGATGACCTGGACTGGGTGGAGGAACAATGGGGAATGCTAAAAAGGGCCATAGTGAAATCAACAAACCTCTGTGTTAAGCAAGGGAACAAGAACAAGAGGAAAAAGAGACCACTGTGGTTCTCAAAAGAGGTGTCAGAAAAAATAAAAGCTAAGAGGATAACGTTCAGAGACTCAGAGACAAGGAGACTCAGAGGGAGGAGGATGATAGGGAGGTATGTCAGGGGAAACAGAGGGAAGCAGGAAGAGCAGTAAGGAGCCTGAAGGTGTAAACTGAAGAAAGAATAACCAAGGCAGTAGCAAAAGGGGACAAGACATTTTTTTAGTTATGTAAGCAAAAAGAGGAAGACCAAGGATTAGATGGTAAAAAGGAGAGGGAGGACTGTGCAGAGGGGGAAGAGAAAAAAGCAGACAACCTGAACAAATACTTTTGTTCAGTGTTCACAGAGAAAATAAATGGGGATGGGCCACAAAAATGCAACTGGAGCATTGGAAGGAGAGAGGTGAACCCTATTCCATTTTTGGAGGAGAGTCCTGAAGGGACTTGCAAATCTGAAAGTGGACAAAGCAATGGTGTCAGATGGGATCCACCAAGGGGTACTGAGGGATCTCAAGGAGGTACTGGCTGCACCTCTGATCTCCCGTTTAACAGCTCATTGGAAACAGATGTGGTCCCAGAGGACTGGAGGAGGGCTAATGTAATCCCGCTTCACAAAAAGTGATAGGAGGGAAAAGGCTGCCTATTATAGGCTAGTCTCTTCAGACTAACTCTGGAGCTTTAAATACATGCTTTTATCCCTGGATGTTCTTCTCCCATTTTATTGCTTCTAAAATACTTTAATGATTGCATTTTAGTCCTTAGTTTTTATTTATTTCCACTCCATATCATTTTGTAAATATTTTCTCTAAAAATAAATTTATGATGTAAGCTTAAGTGACATGATTTGGTTTTATACACCAAGGTGTTCCATATACTTTTTTTTTGCTAAGGAGAAAAACTGTGCTGAGACTAAACAGATATCATACAATTTCCACAGAATGTTGCTGCTCTGAGTGGTAGCAGGGAGGAGTCCAGCAAGCATAGGCCAGTTGTCCTGACTTTGGTGGTGGGAAAGTTAATGGAACCACTGCTGACAGATAGGACTAGGGCACATCTTGAATCCAATGGGTTACAAGACACGAGGCAGCATGTATTCATGTGGGATAGGGGGTCATGTGAAATGAATCTGATAGATTTCTTTGACTGGGTGACCAAGGAACTAGATCAGGGGGAGCAGAAAGAGGGAGGTGGTGTTGCCTCCGTATAGACTGCTGGTAAGACCCCACCTAGACTACTGTGTCCAGTTCTAGAGAAGGCATCTCCTGAAGGACATAGACAGAGTGAAGGCGGTCGAGAGGAGGACAACTAAAATGGTGCAGGGTCTGCATCAAAAGCCCTATGAAGAAAGATTAAAGGACCTAAATATGTACACCAGGTAATACAGCAGGGATAGGGAGATATTCTAGAGACTGTTAAATATCTCACAGGGGCAAACAAGGTAAAGGAAGGAAGTATTTTTTCAGAAAAAAAAGTGCTCCAGAACAAAGGGCATGCTGTGAAGCTGTGGGGGGGATGGGGTAGATTCAGGAAGATGTGAGGAAGTACTTCTTCACAAAAAGAGTGGTGGATTCCTGGAGCAACATTCCTGCAGAGGTGGTTGGGACAAAAATGATGGTGGAGATCAAGAGTACATGGGGTAGGTATGGGAGTCTTAGGCAAAAGGGGGGGGGGATTGGCCTGAGATCAAGCAGGATCTGTGGTGATACTGTAGGTAGGGAAAAATGGGCAGACTAGGTGGGCCAAATGGGCCTTATCTGCCAGCAAATTCTGTTTTTCTGTTATATGCTCTGGTAAGACAGACTTCCTGGAGACAGTCTTCTTGTCTAGATATCCCAAGGAATTCATTTGCCACATTTCCCACCTCTAGTGGAGTACATGCTGTATGATCACCAATATGCTCATTGTGCCTATGTGACTCTGAGTAATCAGCACCCCATGATGTCCTTGGCTACCCAGTGAGAAAGTTTCTTTCTTTTAAGTAGAGGAACCAAAAATGTTTTAGCCTTGTTCCCAATATTCCCCACCCATTGAGAGTGTGGATAAATCTAACAGTAGTCTGCCACATCTCAAAAATACTTTACTATAAAAAGTTATTAATAAGCTGCCTTTTAGTTCAGCTGACTCCCAGGTGTCCTGAGAAGGAAATGTCATAGGCTAGGTCTAGGAGATGCATCCTATTCTCCACAAGGACCACTAACTGCCACTGTACACCTACTGCTGTCCCTCCTTGGGTATTTACTCCTAATAATTAGCCCATTCTCCCAATGTACCCTCATTTTACCTTCTCCGTGAGATTCACTGTCAACCCTTCCTGCCAGTTCTGTCAGTGTCTATAGGGATGGGTGAGTCTGGCAAGCCTTGCTAAGGTCATTATGCTCAATCCTTCTTAAGCTACTCCCTTGCTCAGTTGGAAACCTGCTCATGGTTGGGGGGTTTATCATTCATCATTGTACTCTGGCAACCAAAGGAGAAAATTAGGTGGCAGGAGGAAAATGCTGGCTTTCCAGGACTGCACCTCCATGCAGACTCTTGCACAATGACCATGGCTGGCCACACACAACATTGTGGTCCTGGATAAGTGGTGGGTAATCTGTACGTCCATGACAATGTCAATGACAAGGCTTGGGGTGCCACCAGATGAGACTGGAATAAAAAACAACTCTGGAAAAAAAGGAAGTCACTCTGTCTCTTAAACTGTGAGGGTTTTTACATTTAATGAAAACCCAGTGGATAGAAGCAGTGGAGTTAATTGGGGTTGCATTTTCTGCAAAGACCACTAGCTGCTGCTCCTCCCTCATAAGCCACTGCCTCTCTCTTCACTTTGCTGCTTAATTTTATTTGGTGGGCAATAATATGATAAAAGACTAGGTTTCTGCCATACATAATTACTCCCTCCAATAAGGGGCCCTGAATGCTCTTCATGAGTCCCTCTCCTACCCCCAAGGGGCTTGTATCTCCCATCTACTCCCTTCCCCCACCATCCCTCTGAACTCCCTAGACTTGCAGTCCTCTTGCAGGGTTTTTTAGCATCCTGAAGGGGTCCTACTGCATCTAGGTTTGTCTCCACTCCTTCCCCCTCCTCCGTCTACCTGCCCCCCTAGTCATTGCAGTCCCCTTGCAGGGTTCTCAGCATCCTGAAGGTGTCCTACTGTACCTAGGCATGTCTCCTCTCCTTCCCCTCCCCCATTCTACCTTTTCTCCCTAGCCTTCACAGTCCTCTTGCAAGGTTCTCAGCATCCTAAATGGGTCCTACTTAGAGATGTGCAAAATTAGAAAATCTCACTCCATGAAATATTTCAAAAAATGTGCACATTTCATTAAATATTTTGACGGTGCGAAATGCAAAATTCTGTGTTCAAAACGTGAAATTTCACCCATGAAATGTGAAATTTTGCCCCAAAATGGTGAAATTTGGGTGAACTTTTGTGAAATTTGGGCTACACATGGCAAAATTTCAGGTTTTGCAGGTGAAATTTTGCAGTTTCGCACCTGCCAAAAAATGTTGTGGAATAGCAGAATTTTGCAAACTGTTTTGCGTGGCGAAAATGCCAATTTCACAGCAATTTCCCCAGCGAAATATAATTTTGCAAAATCTCTAGTCCTACTGGGCCTAGGCTTGTCTCCTCTTCTTCCCCTCCCCCATCTGCCTTTCTCCCTAGTCTTTATAGTCCCCCTTGCAGGGTTCTCAGCATCCTGAAGAGGTCAAACTGAGCCTATGCCTATCTCCCCTATTCTATCTAGCCACTATCTTGGCTTTTCATGACTACTAGCAGGGTCCAATGCATCCTGATGGACAATTGATTAGGCCCCATCCCTCCAATGGTATGAATGCTCTTCCCCTCAAGGATTCAGTTCTCACTCACTCCCTCCCTCTCCTATCACTCTCTTAATCCCTATCTACTAACTTTCCCCAGCCCCCTTGCAGGGTCCCCTGCATCCTGAAGGGTCCTCTCTTGGGTTAGGTCATATTCTCCCTCCTAGCATTAAGTCACACCTCCTCCTCCTCCTTCTCTCTGCTCCCTCTTTAAATCCCTACAGCCTTTTCTCCTTTTTTATCTAGCCCCACAGGCCCCTTGCAGGGTTCCCCACATCATGAAGGGGTCTTTCTGGGACACTGCCTTATCCCCTTCTCTCTGGTCTTCCCAGTACCCTTGCAGGATTCCTCGCATCCTGAAGGGGTCTCCAGGGACATGACTCTTCCCGCTCCCCCCTCCATCTCTTTTCCCCCTTTTCTTTCATGTAAGCACTTGTTTACCTATCAACCTGGCACTTGGTATTGTCCACTATTTCTACCTATTACTGTATGCGCAACACTGTTGTAACACTGTTTGTAACACCTGCCTTACAACTGTATGTTAATGTTGATCTTGAAACTTGAATGTTTAATGTCTCATTCCTATTGTACCCTTTCCCCTTAGGTCACACCAGGAGACGAACGACTTGTCACTCAGTGTGCCTTCCTGGTGAAACATTTCAACAAATAAATAATTCTCTAACTTAATTTTGGGTGCACTGGTGTTTTTCCCTTGGGTTCAGGATGAAACTCATTTATGTAAGGCAGCCTCAGAACATACCTTTAAAATTTTCTGCTGCCCTTCCACCATTGCATTTGCACTGAATGTATTGCCTCCTTGACACAAACTGATCAGCCCTCTTGGCTGCTTCCTTTATGGCACTGGGAGTCCTATCCAGCCTCACACACAATTCCCTTTGCACAGTTCAGAGAAACTATTCCCTTAAAAACACTACTTTTACCTCATTAGCAGTAAATGCCTTATTACAAAGTAGCCATCATTCTAACATATTGCACTGTTGAACACACATTTCAGAATAACACTTCCCACTGCTTTCTTTAACCCACTAAATTTGAGCCTACTGTATATGATTTAGGAGTCTGTTTAAAACACTGTAATACAGTAAAACATTTTTCTCTTTCAATTAGTGCATGCAACATCAACAACCATTCTGGTAAATGTGTCTAAGACTTTGCCTGTGAGCATTAGTGTAAAATGAATCACCCAAGCAGTCACATCTAATTTAAATTGCCCAAATAAGCTTTCAAAACATCTCAGAAATAGATCCCACTCCTCATCTTTCCAGTGATGCAGAAATATTTTTTAATTGTTCTTGGCTTGTTGGGAAGGCCCTCCCATGCCAGTATGTATGTTTTATTTTGGTGTCTCCTGACACAGGATCTCCATTTCTCTGATGTTCTCATTCACTCTCTCACACTCCTGACACTAACTCACTCACTGCTGGTGATCTTTCTCTCACTTCTGGTGCTCTTACTCTGAGTCCTGTAACATGTGGACCTCATGCTGACATCACTACTGTTTTTCCTCTTCCACGGTCTTTATCTTTTGCAGTCCTGCCTCCACCTTTACTTTTTGCACTGCATCTGTCTTTACATTTATCAGGATTAGATCCAGTTTCATCATTGTGATGTGTTTTGGTTGATCAGCTGACCCAGCTTGAATCTGTGGCTCATTACCACTCTTTGTGACCACAGTTTCATAGCTCTGGGCAGCCTCTTCTGGCTGCATTCCATTTTGCAGGTTTTTTTTCTTGAGGGACATCATGAGTTGCGACTTTGTGCCTCATAAGCAAGCCCTCTCCTTTGGCACAATTTCTGCAATTGCACCAAGGTATACCTTTTATATGCCCCAGGCATAATGCCTACTCACTAGTCTATCCTCACTAGTAAAAACAAGCATTTGTCAATGCTGAATGTTCACCGCTGGTATTGTTGTTGTACGAGGTCTTGCTTGTACACATTTTTACTACATATTTACTAAAGGTAGAGCAGACAAGGTGCAATGTCTTATTTTGAGTGCTGTCCTGCGTTTACACATTGTTAGATTGCAATTACCCAGGACAAGGCAGATGAGGGGCAATATCTACTTTTAAGTGGGCTCCCACATTTTGACCCCAACTGTCTAACAGTCTTTTTATGACCTGACATTATGATCAAGACATGTGAAATTTTTAAAATCTTATCAAAAAGTTGATTTTCTGTGTGACTGTAGAAGCAAGTTTCAGGGTCGATTAAAAAAATGACACCTGCCATGTTCAGGATGTGGGGTAACACAAGGGATATGTTGAACATGAGGGGGTAAAATCTGCAAAAGTAAAGTTATGAGCAAATGTTGAAACAATTCAATGTTTCCACATAACTTAATTGGTTTTTCAAATTTTTATCCCAAATTTTCAGCATAATCTTTTTACTCCTCCTAAGCATGACAGATGTGATGTATAAAACAATGGACAAAACACCATTTTGCACCACAGGTGTAAAAATGCATTTTGGGTAGGGTCTGAAAAATGACAGCTGCCACATTCATGAGGTGTTGTGAAAAAATGACTATGTTAAAAATCTGAAGTCAATTACAACAGTTATGAGTGTATGTTTAAAAATGTTCAACATACAGTGGTAGTCATACAAAAGTTGATCAGTATTGAGGTATATCTGGGCTGGGTATATTAAGGCAGAATCACATTAGTCAGTGAAAATTGTAACTTGAGTGCCTCAGTGGTACCTCAAGGTAGTCAGCTTTTAGATAACAGCCACAGTATACTCACAACTTTGTTGTGTTTTAATATTTTAACCCCAAATTTTCAGCATAGCCTTCTTATGACTCCACATAGCCTTCTTATGACCCCACCTTATGAAGAAAGGTGGAGAATATTTAAAATTTTTCCTCGAAATGTGATTTTGTGCCACAAGAATTAAAACACATTTTTGCCAGGATTTGAAAAAAATTACAGATGTCACATTCATGTGGTGCTGTGAAAAAATGGGTATGTTGAAAAGTGGGTGTCAAAATATTGGAAATGACCATACGTATGAGCATGCATTGACAAATTTCAATGTAGGCTCATGACTTTGTTGTTTTCTCACATTTTTACCCCAAATTTTCAACATAACCTTCATATGACCCCACATAGCCGTCTTATGACCCCACCTCATGAACATGAATGGAGAACATTTTCAAATCGTGTCTGAATCGTGGTTTTATGCAGCGACTGTGAAATCACCTTTTGGGACACTGTCATTGTTCATAAGAATAGGTCTCAAAAAAGGCATGTTGAAAATTTTGGGCAAAAATATTTAAAAATGACCAAGTTATGGTGACAATTTAAAAACTCATTGAAATGCATTGAACCACATACTGTACCTGATTTCCTCATTCATGGTCCATCACTGAGGAGTGAAGATATGTCTCCGGTCCAGAGATGATTATGGTGTTGGACCCCTGGTAGGTAAGTAAGGACTTGGGGAGGTGTGAGGTGTGGGGTGCTGAATGAGAGGGCTGTGTGGGGGAACAGTTATTACAGTGGCAACAGACACTGATGGATGTTTTTCATTTTTACAAGGTGCATTTTACAAAAAAAAAAGAAAAACTATGAAGGACAATTTTCTTTATTGCAGGTACTGACACTGGGGATTGCTTACCCCAAGTGTCAGTATTTTGTTTAGCAGCACCTGGGCTGGGCTGTCCAGTGTTGTACAATTAAAATGGGCTGCATGGAGGGGCAGTTGGCAAGAGGGATTTGACACCCCTTGCTAGAAAATGGGGTGGGAGCAATTGAGGGATGTTTTTCTTTATGTCTGGCAACACTGGGGTGGGGCCCCAGTGTTACACAAGAGGGGAGGGTTTTCTGTATGTTTGGTGGCAGCAGGAGTGGGCTTCCTGGTGTCACAATGAAATTGGGCAGGGTGGGGTGTTATTGCCAACAACAGGGATTATGTTGGGGGGAAGAGACCACAGCAAGCTGATCATGACAGATCAGCTGGATGTGCTGGGCAGCATTATGCAGATCAAAGGAAAGAGCTGCCCTATGACTGGGTAAGCTCTTTACTTTGAACTACATGACATTTTCACCCAGCAAGCCAGAACAGTACTATGATCTGCCTGGTTGATGACTGGTGTGACACTGACAAGCTCTTTGCAGACTAGCCTGTATTGGATGACACTGACAGATCTTTTAAAACCTTGTATGTCATAACAAGATGTTCGCTGCACCTGTGCATGGCTAACATAAAAAATGCTAAAGAATCAAAACAGCAGTGCATAACCTATCCTCTTCTATACTGTATCTTGCTTTGTGATAGGACAGGTATTGTTACTGGCTCTTTGTTTTTTGTGTACTATGTAACCACTGACATTTCTGTGCATGCACTTTGTGTTATGATCCCGCTGCTCTGCATCAGTTTGGCATTATGCCCCTGGCTTACAACTCACTTAACTCACTTCACTAGTGCTATCACAAGCCTGTTGTGAATTTACCACTGTAATGAGCTGTGTGGCTTTTACAAATTCCACTTCCACTGGAATTCCACAGACTTTTGAAAATTCTATCTAATTCTGTGGCACTTCCTCAGAAGCAAAATTCTGAAATATTAAAAGTGAAATATCTGTGACAGAATCATGTTCCACATTTTATTTATTTATTTATTGAATTTTGGTTGACCCAGTAAGCCCACTGGGTCTAGAAGTCCCTTTTTCAGGGGTGACTGGGGGAAGGGGGGATACAGATGGTCAGCAACTGAAATTGAACCAGATTAAGCTGTTGGTGGTATTTTTAGTGAATGGGAGACATTTGGCCAGGACACCAGGGAAATTCCCCTTCTCTTTTTTGATAAGTGCCACGGGATCTTTAGCATCCACCTGAACTACTACCAATCCAGGCAGAAAGGCACCTTGGTTTAACATCTCATCTGAAAGATGGCACCTCAGAAGTGCAGCACCCCCCAATGTTGCAATACAGTGTCAATATTGGGATATTAACTCAAGTGCCAGATGTGGGAACTGAACCCACAGCCCTCTGATCTCCTGGCCTCAGAGGCGAGTGTGCTACCTACTGAGCCACTGACACTGAAAGCCATGGGATAATATGCAGAAAATTATCTAATCTGCATAGAAAATGCTTTTTGGAATTCTGTAGAATGAAAAAGAAATTCTGCAAAGTATTTTGGAAGCATTACTGTCATTCTGTATGACTTCCACCACAATATTCTGCATTGCTCTACCACCTGACAGTTCCCTTCTTGACTCAGTTTATACTCCATAGGGAACTAGCCCTCTGACTATAGGAACCCCTATTCACCTAAGGCACTGCTGAGATCTGTCCTGTAGTAGAAGCAGTTTCACTTTATCTTGGGTATGCACTTTTGGAGGAGAAAAGACAGAGTTTGCCAATAACATACTGTGAACTACCTTACCTTTTAAAAATACTGCCCATTTACTGACACATGAAATATAAAATATGCAACATCTACATAATGTACAAGATATACAGACAACAAATTGGGAAAAAGAGAACACACTTGGGAGAACAACGTAAAGGCTTTATATAAAAGACTTACAAACAGAAGAAAAAGATTTACCTGAACGAAGTCTAGATTTTGTTTTTTTTGCAATTCAAACTTGTATTCATTTTATACAGTTACATAGAGAAGATCCAAAATACATACAAACAAGTGACACAGTAATAGGTACTAGTAAATAGATAAACTCTCCTCCCTCCCCATCCCTCCCTCCCTCCCTATTTCCATCCCTTCACACAGGTAAGCTACCTACTGAAAAGAGGAAAACTTTTATGGCAATTGGAGTGAATACAATGTCACAAGTGGGCCCCAAACTTTATGAAATTTCTGAGATGATCAAGTAGACTAGCAATTGTCTTTTCCATTCTCAGATTTGCCAGTAATTCCTGTAACCACTCACTATAAGTAATGTCAGTCATATCTTTCCAATGATGCAAAAACAGATTCTTGACCGACATAGCTATAAGGGTTATGTGAAATTTTCTGTTAGTGACTGTGACAGAGGAAAGATCCCCCAGTATACATATTTCGGGAGAGAAGAGGTCGGATAAGCCTAATAGGGGGTCAGCCCTCTGTCAAATCACATTCCAAAGAGGGACTATCTTGGTGCATGTCCAGAAAATATGCAGTAGGTTACCCTCATCCTGCTGGCAATGAGTGCATGTGGAAGAAGAATTTTATAAATCTGTTGGGATTCATTGACAGGTTAATTCCCAAGTATCTCAAGGATTTGGTCGGACAGGAAAAACTTGCTGTTAAAGCATCTATCTTCATCGCTTTGTAATTTAAGGGAAACACCATGTCTTGTCTCTATTTAATTTACAGTTGGACATGGAACTAAATTCTTCCAGAATTGTGATCAGGGCAGGTATTGAAGTATTAGGGTGGGACAGCTGCAGGAGCAAGTCATCCCCATAAGCCAAGACTTTAACAATCTAATGGTGAATATTTATACCCTGGACATCCAGGCTTGTTGTAATCCTATGGATAAGAGGTTCTAAGTAGATATTAAACAGCAAGGGGGATAATGAGCAGCCTTGTCAGGTTCCAGCATGTAATGTGAAAGGGTCGGACAGTAGCCCATTACAAACAATGTGTGCAGTTGGGGATTTATACAATGCTCCTATCCACTTTATAAACAGAGGGGGGAAATCCAAATGCCTGAAGTGATTGAAATAAAAAGTTCCAATCAACCCTGTTGAATGCCTTCTCAGCATCCAGGGAGACCAGAACAGCAGGAAAGTTAGCATCCTTGGTAGCCGAGAAGACACGCGACAGGGTTCTAAGGTGGTCTACCAAGGATCTGGCTTTCATGAATCCTACTTGCTCCAGGCCTACGATATCCGGTAACATGGGACCTAATCAATCTGCAAGAAGTTTCGTGAGAATCTTGAGATCTTGATTAAGAAGGGAGATTGGATTATAGCTTTGTATTCTGTCAAGAGGTTTACCATCTTTGGGTATTAAAGTAATTAAAGCTTCAAATAAAGACTTGTCAGAATCCTGTCCAGAAAGAATGTGATGAAATAAGGTCAGAAGGGATGGTACCAATTGTGGGGCAAAGATTTTATAAAAATTGGCAGAGAATCCATCTGGATCAGGTGTCTTGTCCACAGGCAAATCTTTAATGACTCTAATTATTTCATCTGAAGTGATGGGAGCAACAAGGGCGGCCTTATGAGAGTTTTAAATAGAAGGTAAAGAGGAGTGTGCTAGAAAGGAACTGAGTTGTAATAAAGATGGGGGTTCCTCCATAGGGCTGTATAACTTCATGTAATATTTTCTAAATTCAGAGACAAACTCTGGCAGAGATATTTTAAGGTATCATCATCCTGACACTGGATTGCACTGGTAAATCTATACGATTCAAGCTGTTTAAGGGCCAGGAGATGCCCTGCCTTTTCTCCCAGATCTAAATAGAAAGCTTTAGTTTTCAGGATGGGAAATTCAGCCTTCTGTCTTAATAAATTCAAATATGCATCTTTTAATTTCACTAGATCTTGTCTAATTTGGTCTGAAGACTGGAGCGATAAGCTGTGTTCCAAGGCCTGAATTTGGGATAATAGGAATTCGAGTTGCTCTTCTTGTGTTCTTTTTCTTTTGGATACCAACCCAATCAGAAGGCCATAAAGATAGACATTTAAGGAACACCATTCAATATCTGGTCTTCTTGTAGAATCACTATTACTCGGCTACTCGGTTACTCGGTTAATGGACAAAAGAAGGCCAAGGCCCATTGAGATTGTCCTCCACACCTTGTGGATCACTGTACCCTGTCATGTTATTTTATATTATTTTTTTGAAGCCATTTGTCTAGTTTTGTTTTAAAATTATTTATATTATCACATTCAATAATGTCATGTGGCAAAGAATTCCAAATTCTTGGAGCTCTGACTATAAAAAAGTGCTGTTTTTTATTTGTTTTGGTTCAATCAATTTCTATTTGTTTATTATGATTTCTTGCTACAATTTTCCTTCCTGTAAATGATAATCCACATAATTCCATTAAAATTTTGGAATGCACGATCTTGAAAAGTTGAAGTAAATTGCCTTTTGTTCTTCTAAGACTTAATGAATACAATCCAGTTTTTTGAAGCCTGGTTTCATAATCTAAATGAGAAAGATGTGGTACGATTTTTGTTGCCCTTCTCTGCACTTGTTCTATCCTAGTAATGTCTGCAATCAAGTAAGGATTCCAAAAGGGAGATTCATAATCTGTATATGGTCTAATATGTGATTTATAAAGAAACATGATGCATTTCTCA
This sequence comes from Neoceratodus forsteri, assembly GCA_016271365.2. Lineage (NCBI taxonomy): Eukaryota > Metazoa > Chordata > Ceratodontiformes > Ceratodontidae > Neoceratodus > Neoceratodus forsteri. Next base: position 306,673,357 of record CM028134.1, on the reverse strand, counting down.
GATTTAATAACAAACGTATAGTTTATTCTACGAAGACGCGCATTAGCTTGGTTGGTCACTTTGTTACAATGATCAGTAGATGACAGTTTGTTGTTTACTAATATTCCCAGATCTTTTTCCACAACTGACTCTCTTATACTAATATTATTAACAGAATACAATTGTTTGGGGTTATTTTTACCATATGTAAAACTGCACATTTTAAAACATTAAAAGACATTCGATTGGTATTCGCCCAACACTCAAGTCTAGCAAGATCACTTTTTAGAATGTTTCTGTTTCTGTTACTGTCAACAGGGCCTCCCAACTTAGTGTCATCTGCAAATTTTGAAATTACGTTATTTGATGAAATAGTCAAATTACCAATAAAGATACTGAATAATGTCAGTCCCAAAACAGATCCCTGGGGAACACCACTTGAAACTTTACCCCTTTCAGAAAGTTCCCCATTCACCCTAACAGTCTGTGTTCTATTATTCAACCAACTATGAACCCAAGAAACAACATCATATGAAAAACCCAATTGAATTAATTTATTTAACAATATGAAATGTGATACCTTATTGAAAGCTTTACTGTAGTTTAACAAGATAACATCAACTGGTATATTAAGGTCCAGGTATTTACTAATCCTGTTGTAAAAGGATAACAAGTTGGTTGTGCATGAATGACCAGATTTGAACCCGTGTTGTGTTATATCGCCAATATTTAGGGACTGCATTTCTTCCTCAATAAGGGATATGATCTTTTTTTCCAAGTAATTTACAGGGAATAGTGGTAAGACTAATGGACCTATAGTTTTCTGTTTTAGAATGAAGTCCCTTTTTAAAAATAGGGGCAACAATGGCTGTTTTCCAATCCAAGGGAACCCTAGATTCCTTAAGAGACTTATTGAAAATAATTGTAAGTGGTAAAACAATTGCATCAGATGGTCCTATGAGAAATTTAGAAGTTATATTATTTGGGCCAGGGCTAGTTGTTTTTTTTAACGTATCTAAAAGTTTATATGTCTCTTGAAGTGTAACAGTATAGTTATGTTTGTTACTTTTATGGGCAAGTGGTACATATTCTAATCCTTGCTCAAAAACTGAACAGAAATACTTATTAAATTCCATAGCTGCCATCTTATCTGAAATTATTGTTCTATTATCTATAATTAGTGGGCCTACACTTCTAGTATCTCCCTTTTTTCCATTCAGATATGAATATAAACTTTTATGGGAGTCTTTGGAGTGGGCAATTTTAAATTCCAAGTTATGTTTGGCTAATATAATGGATTTCTTTAAATCTTTAACTGCCTTCCTATAATTTAATAATATTCCCTCTTTCTGATCTGACTGACACTGTTTTAGTTGAGTAAATAACTTTTGTTTACGTAAACTTTGTTTTTTTGATAGAGCAATTGTATCATGCAGGGATTTTTCCTTTATTGTTATATTTTCTTCTTATTGGTACATATTGGGGCCCAGATATTCAAAAGGGTTGCGCCATGCGCAACAGGGTTGCGCATGCGCAACTCCAAAAATGCGCCATTCTGCGATATTCAGAAGGGGCCAGTTGCGCCACCGAAAACATGCTGAGCAACAACGCAATGGAAATGAAGGCATGCGCAACTGAAGGGGGCGGGTCCATGCATAAAGTGCGCAATGCGATATCCGAACACTTGCGCAATCGCGCAAGAGCGCTCAGCCGGAAGTTGCAGAGTACCGGATTTGAGCCAACATAAAAGGCTCAAGGAAGCGCGCAAGAACCCTAGCAGGCCAAACTGGGGGAGAGACAGAGAGAGAGAGAGAGAGAGAGACAGGAGCTGGAAGGGCAGAGAGGGACAGTGGGTCCAGGAGGACAGAGAGGCCAGTGGGGGGTGCCCGGTGCAGTGGAAGCAGCAGTGGGGGCAGCGGGGGTAACACAGGAACAGCAGCCGGGGGCAGAAGCCAGGGAGATGGACAGTGCCAGCTTCCACATGGAAGCTGTAATGAGGGGGGTGAGACACCATGCTGCAGGGGGACGTGGCCGCAGAGGGGCCCATCGGTGGTATGCCCCCGACAGGTGGTATCGTGCCCGCATCAGCTTCGAGCTGTACACAGACGTCGAGATTGTGGGCCGGTACCACCTGAACAGGGCAATACTGAGACGGCTCTGCGAGCTGTGCAGTGATGTGATGCAGGCACCCTCACGACGGAGTCACGCTCTGTCCGTGGAGACGAAGGTGACAGCCTGCATGTGCCTGCTCACCACGGACACCTTCCAGAGGCCAACAGGGACACCACAGGCATTACACAGTCGGCCATGTCACGCATCCTCACCCAATTCCTCAGCAGCTGCTGTCTCATGCTGGAGTACATCCATTTCCCCAGCACCGCGGCAGAGGGCACAACAACATGCAGGGAGTTCCACAGGGTAGCCACGTATGCCTGGCGTGCTTAGGGCCATAGACTGCACCCATGTGGCTATTCAGATGCCACCTGGCCCCGACGGCCAGGCATATCGAACCGAAAGGGGTTTTCCAGTGTCAACTGCCAGGTGGTGTGGATGCCACTGGGCCATTATCAATGTCTGTGCCACACACCCTGGTGGAGCACATGATGCCTTCATATGGCACCAGTCTGCACTGTGCCATCGATTCGAGAGTGGGGACATCCCACGGGTCATCTAGTGGGTGAGTACACATGTATGGAATGCAAACTCTGGGCAAGGGTGGAATGACACAGGTGCCATGGTAGTGGCACACAAGGATATGGGCAATATGGACCTGACATGACACTGATCTCCACTATCTCACACAGGTGACTGCGGATACCCACCGTCCCTGGCTGCTCACACCGCATCGGGCGCCCACGCACCCCAGCTCAGCTATGCTTCAATGAGGCAAATGCCGCAACACGTAACATCATAGAGTGGGTGTATGGGATGCTCAAGGCATGCTTCCAATGCCTGGACACTCCGCGGAGCTTCACAGTACAGCCCCCAAAAGGCCTGTGGATATTCTCGCCTGTTGCTATCCTGCACAACATGGCCAAAGACCATGGGATAGCCGTGACAGGTCCAAGAGGGGACAGCGATGGGACGCCAGTGGCGCGTGTGTTAGTGATGAGCAGCCCCCAGGACGGAGGGACCCCGACTGACCTGGCAGGCCCAGCTGCACCGGGACACCATTGCAGAAGAGCACTATGCCCAACACAGGTAAGTCAAGGGACATGTGCAGACAACACTGTCCATGCGCAAACCACAGGCACACAGGGGAACACACCGTGCATGAAGGTCAGGGAGCTGAAGGTTCCAGGCATACCAACACACCATCAGAGAGGGTGAGCACTCATATGGACACACACACACACCAGGCAGCATATAGCAGCAGCACAGGCTACGGAAATGACATTGCCAACACACAGCACCACCAACCACCCCCACCACTTGGACTGTCCACGATGCAGGTGTCAGGACCGGGGCACCTCTTGCACCTTGGTGTACAGTGCAATGCAGGCATCATCATCCACATGCACCTGTGGACAGCAGTTGGGAGAGTGTGCAGGTGGTCTGTGTGTCAGCGTGGTGAGCAGAGCACCCAGCAGTGCACTGCCCACCATGACACACATTCCACACAGGGCAGCACCAGACAGGGCCTGCACTGGGAGACAGCTCAGTCAGGCAGCACTGTCCCACGGCCACCATGGATGCATGGGTGACCCCGCTGTGGCCTAGCAGCACTGGCAGGCTGAGCAGGGGCCACATCGGGTGGCGCTGGTGCACCACCAGGGGTCCCACTGCGCGAACGTGACCTTGCCCACACAGGGGTCTGCATCCTGCCAAACAAACTTGCACCAGGGGTGCTCGATGCCCACAGCAGAACCTGGCATCGACAGGCCTGGTGTCGCATCTGCCAGGAACGGGAGTGGAGAGCGCACTGTGGGGTGTGTGGCACAGGGCACCTGACAGTATGGCCACGCGTCCACGACAGAGACCACTGCCTGGGTCAGCCTGTCAATGGCAGCGGTCACATCCGTCCACATAAGGACCAGCTCGGCTCTGTCCCAGCACACCCTGCTATGCCCTCCACGGACACAGACAGTGCCTCCACGGACCTTGCAACCCACCCCTGCAGCTGTACCGAGTCCTGCAGCAGGTGGGCGCATGTGTCTAATGGGTACTGTGCCCAATGGCATCGTGACCCCTAGGGTGTGGACGGTCCTGTGCACAGCACCCCTGAGGGTGGGTGCTGCCCGCCAGACCAGGTATGGGTGGATCAGAGGCGGGACATGTGCCACTGCTTGACACTGTACCCCCAGACCTGGTGTGTGACTGCTGCTGCCGCCCCTCCAACTGCTGAGCCCCCAGGTCCACCTGTTCCACCTCTGTGCTGACAACAGTGCCAGACACCTGCACAGCCACTGGTGCTGCCCCACCGGTGCTGACAGGCACAGCCTGGGACTGTGCCAGCATGCTGGTACACAGGTGTGAACCAGGAAGGCCCAGGGGCACATGCTGGCCTGCCATGTGTCCGTCATGGGACACACACCTATCACTGCCCATTTCAGGCCCTTGTCATCAATGGTGCAGGTGCGTGTCACTGCCATAGGCACAGCATGCTGGCATACCTGCATGCCAGACTGCTGTGACACAGGCTGTGCACCCCTGCACCCGTATCACTGACACCGGAGTTGTTGGCCCAGCATGCATTGCTGCAGTGCCTGCAGGCTGGTGGCGGAGGAGATGGTCCCTCCTCCACGTCCAGCAGGTCTGCATCACTGTCTGGACCCACCACCACCACCGTCTCCTGAAGACGAACAGGATCTGTAACAGAAAGAGAGTACATGTGAGTGCATGTGAACAACAACCCCCAACAACACCACCATGTCATACCGTGCAGTGATGGGCTTCCACCTGTCTGGAATCCTCCGCCTGGTATGCCCGCAATGGCACTCGGCTGCATGGCCATGACCAGTGTCTCCTCTGTAGGGGTCAGCTGCAACACCACTGGTGGGCCCCCACCAGTGCCAGCACGTGCCGCCCTGAAGGCTGCCACCTTCTCCTTCAGCCTCCCGCGGTCAGTCCCCATCTTCTTGCATTCCTGCATGGAGCACTGGTGGCTTCCGCAGGTTGGACGGCCCAGCTACTCCTCCCATGCAGCTGCACATTCCTGAGGGTGCCCTCCATCCACTCACTAGTGGCTCATCCTCCGAGGTAGGCCTGGAAAGGACCTCCATCTCTGCTGCGGTGAAGTTCGGCCTCCTCCTACGCCCACCATCCACACCCTCAGCTTGGCTCTGGTCAGTCATGGTGATCTGTATGGGTGGAAGTGGACACCTGTCACTGTGCAGTCGACAGCATTTCCCCATGAGCATAGCTGCCGGCCCGGGGCGGAAGCCCCCCACGTTTCCTCTCCGCATGGCAGATACTGATAGAAAGGGTGCCCTTTGTCCCTTTCTAAGTGCCCTTTTCATGCTCAGCCCCCTCAGCCTTTATCATCCTCCGCCCATGAGCATTGTCCTGAGCATCACACAGCATGTAACTCACCTCTCACCTGCAGTAACCAAATCTGGCCAGCACAACCCACTGTCGCGATTTTTATAGCGCAACACATGCAAATGAGGTGTGGCGCACTTTAATGACATGCTAATCACGCCACTGCGCGCTTTGAATGGCTGATCGCATGATTTCCGTATGTCGGCTGAATATCGCGTTTGGCGCTTTGGCGCATCACGGAAGGTCCGGCTGGAGCCAATGGCGAGGTTTGTGGCTGTGTGCCACACTGCATTGCACATGCCCAGACAGCTTACGCATGCGTCTATCGTGCTGCAGACCTGCTGAACGCGATAGGCGATTCAGACCATGGCCACCATTGTGCCAGTGGTGCTACAGCACTGGGCACTATATGGTGCTGTGGCACTACTGTGAGATAGTCCACTGTGGCACTGGTGCACAGCTTGGCAGTCGTGCAGGATGCCTATACGTCCGATGGTGCTGTGCGTAGCCTTGCGTCATTGCCGTGACCTTGTGTATGCCCTCTGACCCCTGGCGCTGTTGGCATGCCATGTGTACGTCCCTATTGCGCTGTCTGGTGACAGCGCCATGTGAAGTGACGGCGCTGTTCGAACAGCGCGATTGGAGCCTGTGGTGGTCTATTGCGCAACAACTCCACGTGGGTTACGGCTCAGCGGGGCGCCATATTTCCTGCTGTAAAGTTGGTGCCATGGCTAGGAGGAGGGTGGTGTCCTGGAGCCAGATTGAAGTGGCCAACCTGGTGGCCCTAGTTGAGCCACAATATGATGGCCTGTATTGTGAGGCGCCCCTCACCAGTGCCAGGACTCAGCTGTGGCAGCAAGTGGCCACTGACCTGGTGGAGATCACTGGACGGGGCCGGTCTGCTGAGCAGTGCCGGCACTGCACAGTGGGACCTCCACGAGGGAGCCAGAACTTTTGTCACAGCTGCGGTCACGCACAGGTGGGGCGTAGTGCCCAGGCCAGGTGAGTGTACCATCTATGCACCTATATCTCTGTAGGGTGTGTGTGTGCTTGGGTGGCTGTGCATAGGTGCTGGCTGAGACACGGTTGGCTGTGTCAGTGTGTGCAGCTGTGATGGATGGTTGTGGCTGTGTGGCAGGCACTCTCACTGGGGCAGGGGGCACTCTGCTTTTGAGTCACACTGATGTTTGTCTCAACATATGTCTCCCACAGGCCGGATTTTGAGGACGAGGGCGAGGGTGAGGTGGGGTCAGGGCCCCGGTGCCAGGGGGTGCTGCCCAACTGCAGCAGCAGCAGCATCAGCAGCAGTGGCAGACCCAGCTGCTGTAGGAGTGTGAGTATCATTACTTCATGGATGCTATTGCATGCTGGGGGGCACCACCAGCCATGCACAACACAACCAAAGGGGAGGTCATAATTCCACTATACAAGTCACTAGTGAGGCCCCACACTGGAGTACAGTGTACAGTTCTGGAGACCATACCTACGTATGGACATGGACTGGGTAGAGAGGGTTCAGAGGAGGGCAACATGGATGGTGCATGGATTGCATCACAAGTCCTATGAAGACAGGTTGAAGGAACTGAACATGTACTCCCTGGAGGAGGGAGGAGGAGGGGATATGATGGGGACATACAAGTATCTTACAGGGAGAACAGAGGCAGGAAAACACTATTTTAAGCTAAAAGATGTTCCAGGACTAGAGGGCATGGGATGAAGTTGGAGGGGATGATTCAGGAAACCTGAGAAAGAATTTCTTCACAGAACGGGTGGTGGACAAGTGGAACACCCTGCCAGAGGAAGTGGTGGGGGCTGACTTGGTCACGGGATTTAAGAATGCATGGGATAGCCATACAGGAATTCTGGAGGTCAGGGGTAAGGTGCAACGGACTTATAGGAAAACAGAGTGAACTTACAAGGTCAAATGGCCAGACTGGGTGGCCCATAGGCCCTTATCTACCGACACTGTCTGTGTATCCATGTATGTAGGCATGACACAGGTGACATGTATCACAGTGCAGTATCACAGCACGTCTGTGTATGTGTCACTGGTGGTCCAGGCATGCACTGGGCACATAGCTGTGTAACTGGCATCGCACCACGTTGCCACATCACTTGCCAGCCTAGTTTGTACTGTGTTTGACGTGGGCAGTGTGTGTGGGCGGTGGTGCGCATAGCTGGTGCCGCCTGTTTGTGATGGCCATGTGCATGTTCACTGTGGGTGGGTGCATGCCATCACAGGTGCGGGACATTGGGCTATATGGCTTGCAGGTTGGGTGGTGTTCAGGGTTGTGGTCAGTCACAGCCATTGACTGTGTTCCCATTTTCCTAGGCCTCGAGGTTCTCCGGCGGATTCGCCATGATATTCGGGGCCTCACACGGGTGTCGATCGAAAATCAGGCCATCCTCCAATCAATCAGATGCCATGGCCTTCGGAGGAGGCGGCACAGGATGGTGCAGGACCAGGCGGAGGATGAGCAGCCAGCTGGGCCATAGCGGCTGCTACCCTTCCCACTTCTCCCATCCCTACCACCCTGCCTTCCCTCTCCAAGTTGTTCATCCCTACCCCTTGAACACCCCTACCTTGTACCCGTCCCCCCTTGTAAATAGTTGTTATTGCTTTGTTTCTTTACTATTCGATATTTAAATATACATTTCTATTTTGATATGAATACTGTGTTGGTCTCTGATTTGCAGCTGGCTATGGGTGCTCAGTTGCAGGGGTGTACATGCCATCTGGGGTGGTATGGTCCTGGGTGTGTGTGTGTGTGTGTGTGTGTGTGCATGGGGAGGTATCTCCAGCATGGCAGTGACTTTTGGTTGGTCTTGCCATCTGCTGCCACCCAGTGCTGGGTGCACAGGGTGTGTCTGGCTTGTAGGCTTCTGTGTTGCACGGGGCTGACGTGTGCTGGGGGGACTGCATGGTTTCCTGCAGTGCCAGTCACTGAACATGGGTGGTGTCTTGGGGTCACAGTGCAGGGTGTGCTGTGCATACTGGGGCTGATGTGCACTGTGGTTGTCAACCCCTGTGTGTGGCACCTCCGCCTGCCAGTGGTTGTGCTGGGGTGTCAGGGCTCTGCTATGCTTTGTTGGCTTGTCCCCATGGGCACGTGGATCATCCGTCTCACCTCAGTGATGCTGTGCTTGGGGTGTGCCAGTGTGGTGTGGGTTCTGCAGTGTGTTCCTGTGCCCATGTGTGGCATGGCTGGCGGTGGGCCCAGCCTGCCTCCCTGGATGTGCAGTTCCATTGCTCTGGGGGGCTGTGCTTGTGCTATGGCAGCTCTGGAATGCTCAGCTGAGCTTCCTGGTTGCTGCATAGCATAACATTTAGCTCAGCTTCTCCTTCCTGGTTGCGCATGGCGTAGTAGTATGTGCGATATTCAGGCGTTGGTTGTTTGCTAATTTGTTCTGCTCCATGTTTGAATATCGCACCTGTTGCGCATTTGCGCAACTGGTTTGTGCTTGCTCCTGCTGTTGCGCTACTTTTGAGAGCAGTTTGAATATCTGGGCCAGATTCTCTAGTTCGTAAATTATATTTTTAAAGGTGTACCAAGCATCCTCTATATTTAATGGAGAAAGTAATGGGTCCCATGGAATAGCCTTAAGATGCTCATTAATTATAGGAAAATCAGCTTCATCATAATGTTTTCACATGAGTTTATTCCTAGGGGTTATATATACCAAGGGAATTGTAAAGAAAATTGTCAGGTGATCACTATTACCTATTGGGTCAATTATCCATAAGTTAGTTACAGATGCTACCATATTTGTTATGACTAGATCTAATATATTTGTCCCTCGAGTGGATTCTCGAACTAATTGAGAAAGACCCAAATCTATAATTGTTGAGGTTAGCTGTGTATCATATTGATTTGATCCTGTTAGATTATCCCAATTAATAGATGGGAAGTTGAAATCACCCAAAATAATTACTGAACCCTTATCTGCCAGTTGGGAAATCTCATTAGTTAATTGTTTAATATAACCGATATCTGAGGAGGGTGGATGATAACAGGTACCAACCAAAATCTGAGAGTGACCATTAGGTTGTAGGTTCACCCAAATACTTTCTGTCTGTTAATTTATTGAAGATTCAGAAGATGGAATATCATTTGTAACATATAAGCTCACACCACCTCCTTTTTTATTGTTTGTTCTATTTTTGCTATAATGTTTAAATCCAGGGATTTCCATAATCCATTGTTTATTGGAATTACCCCACGTTTCTGTTATGGCTATTAGTCCTATGTTCAGTTCCTGGATTTTTATTTCTAATTCGGCCATTTTTGTAATATTAAGAGACTGTGCATTGAATGATAGAACATTTCATTTATCAGCATTTAGTAAGTGGGTCTTTAGAGATGTTGGTAATATCCTTATCTCCCCCCTTGTTGTTAGTTTAAATGATTCTTAATAAATGCTGAAAATTGACGTCCTAAAAGAGAACTCCCCCTTCTGCTGAGGTGCATACCATCCCAACAGAAAAGGGATGCGTTTTCATTGAATTCTTCCCAGTGTGTAAGGCAGGCAATATCCTGCCTATAGCACCACTTACGGAGTCATTCATTTAATGCTCTGATTTTATTAAAAATTTGATTAGTGGCTCTGGGAACAGGGAGAATCTCTGATATGCAGATGCTGCATCCTCTCTCTATCAGAATATTACATAAAGAGACAAAATCCTTTTTTAATTGCTTAAGGGGTATTTTATTAATATCATTAGTTCCAGCATGAACAATCACCAAAGGATTTTCGCCTGCTGCTAGGAGGGCAACTTTAGTCATGGAAATAATATCCAAGACTCTTGCCCCCTATAACTTGAGCAGATTTGGTAGTCCTTATCTGGATTACAAACAGCACAATTGATGTATTTAATCATTGAATCACCCAGTACATAAATGTGTTTGTTGATTGACTTAAGAGGAAGGTGTTCTTCTAGATTGTGGGGAGCCTGTGTGACCCTAATAGTCTTTTGTACATTTTGTTGGGTAACCAACAATGAAGTACTGTTAGATTTTGAGGTTGGATCAAGGTATTCATTATTAGCTTTAATACTCTGATCATCATTAAAACTGGTTTCATCAATTGTAATCAGTCCCAGTTGTTCAAAGGAATTATGTAATGGAATCGGAGGGGAAGAATTAAAATGCACTTCCTTTGTCTGTAATGATCTGGTATGTGGAATAATAGACCAGGGTATTTCCTCAGTTAGTTGTTGTGATGACAAGGGTGATTCATAGGGGAAAGGAGTGGAGACTTTAGTAGAACCTTCAGTTTTAATTGGAGGCTTTAATATAGGTCTGAGTGATGTAATGTTTACAACATCAGTTTGAGTGGTGTTTATACTATTAGCTTCTAAAGGGAGAGACATATGGTCTATATACTCTTCCAGGGCTTCAATTTCCACATTAACTGCCATTTTCGGTGTTTCTGTGTCATTTAGCACCCTGTTTTGAAGGTGTACAATTTCTTCCTGTAGAGTAATGACTAATTAACATCTCTCACAAACAAATTTGGCTGTTTGTTTGCCAATAGCGTACATCTGGCAAGGTGAACAATACTTGGTTGCTCTCTTCATTGCTCTATATTGTACCAACTAAGTTGTAGTATTTAATATTTACCTTGTTGTTTAATGTGATACTAATAGTTAGCCTCTGTCCTGATGTACCCGGTGGACACGCGCTATGATGCGCATGTCTCTGTGCGTGACTTCGCGTGTGGCCCCGCTAGCGCGAGTCCTTATGATGCGCCAAACCGGAAGTGCCTAACAGCTGTACTTCCGGTTGCACTCCGAGTACAGAATGTTTAGAAATGTTTAGAAATTAAAAACTGGCAGCTTATTTGTAGCAAGCTTCCCCAGTATAACAGAATTACAGTGTAAATAGCACTTAAAAGTGCTTTGCAGCAGTGAAAAAGCACCTAGAGCAATTGGGGATGTCTGGGACTGACAGACAAGACCTCCAGAATCCCACAATGCTCCACCAAATCACCAAGGAGCCTTGGTAGTGGGATGATACCCTTCCCACCAAGACACAGATAAAATAAAAATCACAAGTACAAGTTTAGAAACACTCAATAAGGTATATATATTGTCAACACCTCTCTCCAGAGGTTCACTGTCAAGCGGCAAACTCATATTAATGTCGGAAAAAACTGTAATGTGTTCAGCTATATATTTAGCATTCTCTGGATTTTTAAACAGTTGATTGTTGACCTTCCATCACCCACCCTTGGTGGGGAGAGATATAAGGGACATCAGACAAGACACTGGGGAATGATCCGAGGGTGGACCTGAAAGTATGGTAGCATCCGACACCCCAGAAATCAAGCTTTGGGAGATTAACAGGTAATTGATATGGGAGGACGTATGATGAACTTGTGATGTAAATGTAAACTCTGTATCCACGGGGTGAAGGACACGCCAGATATCTGTCAAACCTGCACCATCTAACAACTCTCAGAGCGCCCACTGTGCTGGAGAGAGCCCTTTAAGTAGCTTGCCTGAATAGACGATCTGTGGATCAACAACCAGGTTGAAATCACCTCCTGTAATTAGAGGCATGTTTAAAAATGGTGTGAGAATATTTACTAGATGCATGAAAAAGCTGAGTAAATCAATATTAGGGCCGTATATATTGCCTAGGATAATATCTCTGGTATAGAGCTTCCCTTTCACTATGATATAACACCCTTCTGGGTCGGGTATAATTAAATTGGGAGTGAATGGTATGGACCTATGAAGTAGGATCAAAACCCCACAACTTTGGGTATTACCCTCAGCTGAGAAGCACTGACCTATTTGCTGCCTACGTAATTTGGCTGCTTCTGAATTCAATAGATGGGACTCTTGCACTAATACAATGTCTGCTGCCAGTAAATTTAGATGTTTGAGGATCTGGTTGCCCCCCCTAACATTCCATGTAATTATTCTCACTGCTCCAGCCATAGAGATTTATAGACTAGTCGACACAAGAAACATATATCAGTTAACTTTCCAAATTGACAGTCCCTGTGTGAAGTGACTCCCCCATCTCCCCCTGAACCCTAAATAACCACCAGATATATATAATGGACAGTGTGAACAATAAGTCTTGGTCCCAGTCCACCCTCCCACCCATTCTACTATGCTTCGCCTTTTACCTCATGCCCCGCAACCATCCCCTCAACTCCAGCCACTCTAACAAAGCCTAACAATTGAAGAATAATAATATCAAAAATTCTTCTAAGCTTAAACACAACATAACCTCTACAAAATTACAACCTAGTTAAGTGCATGAACTTGGTTAGAGTATCTAAAACAACTTAACATCAATTTGCCCATATGACGTTTTTTAAACTATAAAATTAAATATATGGTATACTGATAAATCTATAATACTGCTAAGTTGTTCTCAAAGCATCTAGTAATTCAGCCATAGTTGCCTACCTTAACAACAGAAAGTGTCCTGAATTGGAATTAGATATGTCTTTATCAACGGGTTTTCTCCAATAACTATCCATATTTTAAGAAACCCCATACAGGTTGTGAGGTACAAAAAACAAAAATCAACAGTTCCAGTTCACATCACAACTGAAGGTATATTTAAGCAACATAAATAAGATACCTTATCTATCACTCATTTTCCCACATGCTACAACATATTTTTGTTAATCCCACTTGAAAAGGAGCTCTTCAAAACAAATCATGAATCCCCTATCCTTAAAAGCAAAAAACAGTTTGTTCCAAAAACAGTGAGATGCCCCCACTGAAATATCCACAGCTCCAATGTCAATTGAACGAAGCATCCGAGTCAGGGTTTACTTACTCTAGCTACTGCGATGGATCAGGACAGCCGTCCATTAGTGATGTCGGAGCTCTGTCTCGTGGCAACGGTATTGAAGAACAGAAAAGGGGCCAAGCATAACAAGCCACGATGCTCCTGTCCTTGAAATCAGCAGAATAATTAACAAAAAACAACCCAGATTTTTCAAAAAACAATGAGATAATGCAACTGAAAGTCTACTGCTCTGGTGTCACTCAATTGAGCCTCGCAAAACAGGATTTACTCATTCTGGTATTCGCAATGATTAAACACAGCTGTCTTTAGTAATGTAAGTATTCCCTCTAGTGGTAAAGGTGTTGAGATACTGAGAAAGAAAATCAGGAATGCAAGTTTCTATGAACAAGTCAGAGCTGGAATAGGTCTGATGTAAATATTATTTTAGAACACTGTCTATTTTCGCCCCACCAGCATTAAGGACTAAATTTGGCCAGATGTATGACTCACATGAGCCCAGTAACCAAACAGCATAATGTCCCATTATGCTTGCAAGATAGCGATAGGCAGAAAATATACCTGGGCTTATAAAATCCCTCCCAAAGGAAGCATCTCCCCTTTGATCTCTGCAATTCCACTCTTCAGGCTAGGGTCTTCCCAATATCACAATCAAGGATTCTTAAAAAGGTTGGGGAAGGCAACTTTGAGCTGTGGAGCAGCTGTTTCTGGATCATCAAAGGGGGTCCAGGTTCCTGCAATGAGAACATGTAATCTAGCTGGGTACACCATCCTGTACCTGATGCCGGTGGTGACTAACTTGGACTCCATCAGGTGAAAAGCCATTCTCTTAAAGCACACGGAAGGAGGCAGATCCTAGGTTATTCTCAGATTTTTCCCTTCCCACCTAATTTCCTGGAGTTCTTTGATCTTTTGTAGGAAGTGTTGTTTCTCCAAAAAATTCAAAAATCAGAATATAATCGGACATGGGGTGCTCCAGGCGCTGGCTTGGAATGAAGAGCCCTATGTGTTCTTTCTATAATATATTTATCACCAAAGGGCAAGGGGCCAACAAGCTTTTCTATCAACTTTTGGGTGAAAAGAATTATATCATGCCCTTCTTCCCCTTCAGGAAGTCCAATTATAACCACTTTATTCCGACGAATGGGCCCCTCAAGATCCTCCACTTTTTATGCCAATTTGGCCAGATGCTGTCTACAGGTGCTAAGTTCAGTATCAAGCTTGTCCTGTTTTTTCTTCAGTGAAAAGAGCCTAGCTAAGTTGTCAGAGGCTCTTTGTGAAATTTCATTCAGTTGTGAACTCAGGGAACTGAAATCCGATGTGAGTTTATGCAGGTCGTCATGAAATGGTTTAAACTCCTCTAAAAACCGTTGCAAGGTAAGCGGTTCACTGTCCCCCCAAAAAGAGTTAGAGCTTAGATTTAGACTGGAGCCCGAGGCCCTAGGCTTTTATGGGGCCTTTCGGGCGTAACAGGGGGTGTACGCTTAGGCAGCATTTTCTTAATCTCCACTTCCATGTAGAGATAAGTAGTGTGTCCTCTGTTCATCTTTGGATATTCTGTTGCTTTCTTGTGTGCATTGTGATGTCTAAATAATACAGTTTATGCATTAAAATTGAGTTTTGGAAGCGGGTGGCTGGAGCTGTGTAGGGAAGCTGCTAGTCCACGCGGTGCATCGTCGGAAGTCCGAAGTCTAGATTTTTACCACTGCAGGTATTTCCAGTAGTTCTCAAAGATTAAATGTTTCTAATGTGTAGATCCCCTTCTCACTTTAAACATTGATATCATATCCCTCTTTAGCCTTCTTTACTCATGTAATACATATTTAATTTTACAGTCTCCAATTCAGTAACTCCTATTGTTAAGCCCAGGTTTTATCTTTGTTGTTCCCTTTCAAACGCCCACCAAGTAACAAGCAAGTACAGTAGAAGCCACTTAATGGGGATGGTGCCATAGCTGACTTTTCATCCCCATTAAGCAACCATCCCAATTATCAGAAGTGCATATTTTACTTATGTACAATGAAGTGTTACGTTATATTTATTAAGTGCAATAAAATCTTTTATCTGTGTTAGCAAGCCAGATGAGCCACAGTGTGGTGCTAGAGAGCCTTGGTCCTTACTACTGTACAGTATGATCGGCTTCCCGATACCCGAGTGCTGATCTGGTAGACGGTAGATCAAACAGAGACAGTAAGATGGGTCGGGTAAGACAGCATGTGTTTCTTGGCAGCAGGAGGTATGGAAAGAATGAAAACAAAAATTGTTCTTACTTGGCACTTTTCTGAATTCTGTCTTTCCTCCTGCTGTTCTCTTGCTCTCTAGCTGAACCTCGGCTAAAACATGCATGTAACTCCTGAAACCTCCTGTATCACGCTACAGCATTTCCATAACATCGGTAAGTTTTATTTCTGAGAGCAGCAGGAGAAGAGCTAGAAATGGGAAAAGGACTGACTTAGAAACTTTTTATGGTAAACTAAGAACAGAGAACTGTGGTCATACAGTAGTCAGGAACCCACTGATGAGTGTGGAGAACAATTCACGCATATTCAGTGGCCCACTGACAGGCCGCTCAGCAGCAACAGTGGATGTGAATTTGACCGATTCAATCCAAAATCATCCCAATAATCCAGCATTCCCATCTCTGTTAAACAGATGGGGATGCTATTGAAATATATAGCCACTTAATCTGCGCCTGGTGGGATGTCCCAATAAAGCAGAGGCCCCATTATCCGCATCCCAATTAAATGGCTTGTACTGTAGCTGATACAGATGGGAATAGGAGAAACACCATATCTAGGGTAGAGTGCAGAAACAGTTCAAAAATGGCGTAAAAGGGAGGGTTAATTAAAGAAAAGAAAAAAAGTAAAGAGGCGGAGGGATAAAGGGTGTGATATAGCCAAGCAAGTAAAGGGATAGCATGGGGGAAAAAGGGGAAAGAAAGAACACCCTATCTAGGAAAGGGTGATAAGTAAACACCAATAGAAGGTGTAATGGGGTAAGGTACAGTTGCTAGTAGTAGGTAGCAATACTGAAAGTTAATTGTAGGAATGATGCAGTGCAATGAGTACAGAGCTACAGTTTTCCAGGAGACATTCTGGAGACTGTGGTACTACCCCATCTGCATGCACCTCACTTGGTTGAGGGAGGAGGTTGCTGGTCACTGGGCTGAGCTGGCTATGACCCAGTGGACTTCTTCTCCCACCCATGGAGCCACAGAGTCTTCCACCATTGCCCCAGAGGTTGCCTAGGAGATGGAGGGCTACTTGGACCATGGTAAACTCTGGGAGAGTGGGGATGCCATGTCAGTGGATATTCCTCAGCCAGTGCCACTGATGAATTCCTCTGTCATTCTGATATGACAGAACGTACAAGAAGAGGCACCCGAACTAGTGGCAAGTAAGAATGTGGGGGTCCTCCACAAGGGAGACCCCAAGATGGAAGGAGGACTACCCCAGCAGAGTAGGAAGCAGTTTCTGGTGGAGGATTCAACTGTTAGGGAAGCAGATTTGGGAACAGGAAGGGGGTAGGAGGAAGGTATTTAACCTGCCTGTCACCACTGCTCAGAGAGATGGCAAGGTGATATTAAGGATTGCTATGGCAGGGGTTAAAGCTAGAAGTTATTGTCCACCTGAGGACTAAAGATCTAGCATGGGAGGTTCCATGTAATTCGCATGCAAACAAATTCAGCCCGGTCAACACAGTGTTTGCAATACAGGGTCAGGGCTGGGACTGTGCAGGAAAAGTTCAGGGGACTGGGAAGGGGCCTAAGGCAAATAGCACACACAGTGGCATTTGCCAAGGTGCTGCATGTCAACTAGCAAGGGAAAGATAGGGTACTCCATGGCAGGAGCCTCAACTAATTGATAAAGGAGTGGTGCAGAGAAGAGGGGGTCAACAACTTTGCATGCAGGATACAAACCTGAAAGGATGAGGGCCTATACAGAGGTGATGGCTTGGATCCATCTGGGTGGGGAACTGCAATCTTCAGTGGATGTTTCAAATGTTGTATAAGAACAAAGGAAGGAATAAACTGCCCCCTTCACAGACTGAAGCAGTAGGAAGGAAAGACCAGAGGGGAGGAAAAATCCCAAAGGGAGCAGGGATGCTGGGGTGCATAGGGAGGGTATCTCCAGCAGAAGGAGGAAGGTGGTGTTACCACTGTTTAGATCATCAGTGAGACCCCACCTGGAATACTGTGACCACATCTCAAGACAGACATAGACAGGATAGACCATTACAAAAATGTCTTCAGAGTACCACTGTCTTATCATTTGTACTCTATTTCTTTATCACTGTGAGTACAATTGCAGCACCATTGGGGGTTCACTAACTGGTATTATGGTGGATTTGTTTCAATTCCATTGCAGTATTATTGTAGCCCACGTGATATCATTCGAAACAGTGGTAGCCCAGTGGAGGCACACTGCTGGATGGTACCACAGTGGTTATACCATTGCTGCTATAGTGTTACAGTTGTTATTTGCATCACAGTGGATTTGTTTCATTTCCAGTGTGCTACCAATGTTGCCACTGTGGTACCATCCATGTACCATTGTAACATGGGGGTACTGCATGGTGCAATGGGATCATAGTGGCAAAACCATTATGATACTGGTGCTATTGGTATTGTAATGGATCTGTTTCAGTTCATTGCTCAGCCATTGTGATCACTGTGATACCTTACTTCTGTGGTAACGTGCATTTTTCAATGGTACCACAATGATCCACGTATGTCACTGATATCACACTGACCACATTGCAGGGGGATGTCTCCTCCAACCCCTGTCTCCAGTTTCCCTATAAACTGCATGATGAAGTGCTGCAAACATGGAATCTCATATATGATGATAAATTGAAAAATTTCCTCAAAACATTTGAGCAGTTCCCTACCATGCTACATTGAGTAAGGGACCACACATTCAAGTCTTTAACACATTTTATTTGTCTACATAGATGTGAAGTACAAACTATCACTCCCATCTGTATATTTTTTCCATGTTAAATCTTTTTATCTTTTATTAAAAGAAGCGGGGGATAATCTATGAAGACTGTGGTACACGTGGTGCCTTTTCAAATTGCCACAAAAACCCTGAGTTATATAAGTAAACAATTATTACTGTATATAGCTGTGTTTGTGTAAGTCGAGTTTTACATAAATAAGCACTAAATGGCCTTGACTTACAGTATATATGAGGCAGATATTGTGGATGTTAATAAGCCCTATCAGGTTTTGGTTGACTTATCTGCATGTTTCTGTTCCAAATAAAAAAGGTTTTTGTCCTTGTTTCCTTCCCATCCCACCTCCACCCCCACCCAGCTGAACAATACCATATATTATGTTTTGCCACCACCAACTTAATTGCTGTTGTTTACCTCTAAGCACCCAGCTCCCTACACCCCTTCTAGCTATCTGGGCAGTTACCATTATTTAAAATAACTGAAATTGTGAAAAAAAGTGGTTCTATGTCATAATGGTGACCACTGAAAGGCGATCGTCATTACGGCGAAGTCATATTGCCGAAAATCAGTTTTAGCGATGTGACCCCCCCAGAGCACAGCAAAACGGTGCTGGGGACTTATAATTATAACATTTTATGAGGGGGCTGTGCCCCCCTGCACTCCTCCTGGGGGGGGGCTGCACTCCCTACTTAAGGATTATCAACTCCAGGTGGGTGCATGTCAGGGTGGGGTGCTAAATGTAAAAAAAAAAATTCAGGCCAGGTGCAACAAAAACGTACCTGTGCCTGCATCCAAACCTAGCACCCTGTTCACCCAAGCCGTGAACCCACCCACCATGCCACAGGGCCAGCTCAGCAACCCACCATGGCACCACCCCTCAAAAACCTCCCTGCCCCTCGCATAGTACTCGCTCCCACCCCCCACACCCAGCGTGTGCCAAGTGACATCCTGTGCTATATGCACGAACAACCCCATCCAGTTGCCCTACCTCATCAGTAGCCCTCATGACATGCGCTGTGATTTAGTCACAGTTTTGCAGTTCACTCAGTCACAGTCGCGCATGTCACGGGCTATCAAAAAAGTAGTGCATAACTATTCCACCCACCCAAAAAGCATGATGCTGGAATATTTATAGAACCACCAGTCACATACAATTGCATTCCCCACCCCAGACACCAGTGGCACACATCACCTTCCTCTCCCCAAGGGTAGAGGGCCAGGTGGCTGCACCTGTGTGTGTGTGTGTGTGTGGGTGGGCTCTCTGTATGAGAGCAGTGACGTTGAAAGTATAGATACATATTTCTGTCTATACATGTACAAAAGAAAACTGTGCACATCAGCATCGATCAGCCCCTCTGAACATCAAAGCATGTTCACAATGAGTATGACATGCAGGTAACACTTGATTGGTTGATAGTGACCAATCAACTGTTACTTACTAGCACAGCATCCATTTTCATTGAGAGTGATCACCAATGGGAGGCTGATCGCTGCTGCTTGGTAATTATAAATGTTCAGCATTCCCCTTATGGGGGAGGTGGCAGTTACAGTATTTTCTAATTTCACGTACTTTAAATACCAGTAGCATTGCAGGGACACCTTGGTGGGAGTGGAGGAAGCTTAGAGGGGTGTCAACCTATATATGATGTTTATGTAAAAATGACATTCAAGGGGAGTTGTCAACTTATATGTGAGTATATATTGTAATTGTCTGGTACAGTATAACATTGATCAAAAACTGTAAAGGCCCAAAACAAATTTCATTAAAAAAATAGAACTAGTAGTTCAAAGTATTGAAAAATAACAGTTGGTAAATATGATATTTGTTAATGACAGGTGAATGAGAATAACTTGATTAATTTGTTAATGTCCCAACTGCAGCTTCATGGTTATTAAACCCTAAGCACTGATGTACTCACCAGATTTCAGTGTTTATCCAAGTAGTGAACACCATCATCTACTTACAGTAAGGCATGATCTATCTCACAGTTCTGTCGAAGTAGACATGCCAAAAGTCATTATTAGTACTACTGTCTTTGATGAAATAGTTTGATTCAGTAACTGTTCTGTTTCATTTTGTGCTCTTTTCTGTTTAGCTTTTTGCTTTTCTTCTCTTTGCTTCAAAACACTATCCTGGTAGCATTGATAGTGCCCTTTTCTTGATGGTCATCTTGCTGGCTTCATTTATTGTTACTGATTTGGGTAATCTTGCTTTGTATTGTGCCATGAGTATAATGTATTGTAAAAGCAACAAAAGAGACCAGCGAGTATTTTTATCAAAAGGCATTTTACAGACAAGTCACAATACAATCAGTTTAACTGTTATCAAAATCAGTAAACGCTCTAAACAGCAAATACTTTTTGTTGTACAATAGTTATTGTACAAAGTTTGTTAATTTATTCAATCATGTATCTTTTTAACAATTATTACATTGATACTTGCTAAGCAATGCTTTTCTACATAAACTTGAAAAATCATTTATAAGTGTCATGTTTGGTCAAATGAGTTGAGGAGTTTAGGACACATCGTTCCACCCCACAGTTGAACTACCTCTTTATAAAAATTGCACACTTTCCTAATTGCCTTTGATTACATTGTGTCTATGCCGAATCATGCCCAAAACATAGTGGTGATTGAATTGAACATACAGTAGCAGGGACAGCAGCTATGAAGATAGTATATGCCTTCAAGCCAGGACCAATTCATCTGATGGCATCACATGGTATCTTTGTTACTATGGTGGTTTTCAAAGCCCTATTGTATTTATTTATTTATTTGTATAATCGGTTTACAACCTTTGAGCCAGAGGCTCATTTACAAAGGTACCTCGTCACATTGAGGAGAGACAGAGCATTTAGGTTACAGAATACAGGTCACTGACTTAGAATTACGCAGAAGATTTCATACATTGCACAATTTAGTGGCATTTCCCAGTGATACAGCTGAGCACATGCTGGTTGCAAAAGGGGCAGGTTGCACAGGGGGAGAAATGAGGGGGAGTGAGGTGGAGTGCCGCCCAGTGGGCATTGTCTAGTGTAGAGAGATAGCAGCGAGGCACCATTTAGAGACAGAAGCAGCTGCGAGTGTTAAACAGTTGGCTCCAAAGGGCAGTTTTGAAGTTGGAGATTGTGGGGGCATTAAAGATGGGTGCAGGGAGAGAGTTAAACCAGGATGGGGCTCTGTAGGAGAAGGACCTCTGACCATTGGTGGTCCTGGATCTGAGGACCAGTAGAATGGTCTTATTGGGCGGTTCGGGTTGCAATAGTGGGTGGGATATGGTAGATGGAGGCTGTCACCCCAGGAGGGAAGAGCTTGAGTAGAGTTTTTTTTTGTGAGGAGGCAGGTTTGGTAGCAAAGCCATTCATCTAGGTTAAGGAGTTTTGTCCCGTCATAGAGTTGACATGTATGTGTGAGCCTGGGGGCACCAGTAATCAGCCTGCAAGCCTTGTTTAGGGTGAGGCAGATTTTGTTGAGGGCAGTAGTGTCAGCAGCACCATAAACTGGCAGGCCATAGTTGACAAGGGAAGTACTGATGATGTATCGGCAAGTCGTAGAACATCGGGGGAGGCAATCCTTATAGCGGTAGAGGATGCCAAGCCATGTGTTAGTGGCAGATGCAAGGGCAATAATATGAGTGTGGAAGGTGAGGGCTGAGTAGAAGTTAAGCCCAAGGTATTCATAAGAACAGACTTGTTCAAGCTGTTGTTTGGTGCTAGGGAGGATAAGGAGTGGGTTGTTGCAGGCTTTGTTTTGGGTGTAGGTGAAGAGCATTGTCTTGGTTTTTTTTGAGATTAATGATGAGTCTGAGCTCCTTAAACCAGGCTTTGGCATCATTGTAGGAGTGTTGTAGAGAGTCCTGGAGGGAGATGGGATTACAGTGGGTGGCAAAGAAGACAGCATCATCTGCATACATAAGAATTTTGCCAGAGCATGCACTGGGCAGGGTGTTTAGATAGAGTGTAAAGAGTAAGGGGCCCAGGATGGAGACCTGGGGTACCCCTGAGTGGATGGGATGAGTTTCAGAGAGTGTCCCATTGATTTTGACACACTGGGAATGAGCGGATAGGTAGCTCGAACACCATGCGAGGGGTCCAGCAGAGACACCAGTGGGGCAGCTTCTTAAGGTGTTTTCACTTCATAGATGCTATGTTGCAATATTTTTAGCACAGCATTTTTTTGTTTATTTGTTTGAGTTCTAATAGACTCAACTGTCAATATGCAAAACAATATTATCCTGCAGGAAAATTACCCCTTCTTGAATAATGCCATTTTGTTGTATTGGTTCACCACAACAAAAGCAATGTACTGATATAACATATTCAGTTAATAGCAAAAGACTGTTGCCAGAAATAAAATGATATGAAAATTTTGAACATATTGGGCAGGATTCACAAAGCGTTTTGGGACTAAGTCCCACTTTGTAGCCCCAGTTACACTTTAAAATTGCTGCAGCTGTGCAGTGGCTGATCCACAGCCACAGCAGTTGTTATAGTGGGTCCCACTGGCTGTAGCAGCCTCCTGCAGCTGCAATGCTGTCCCTGGCAACAGTACCGGCAAGCTGCCATAATCAGTGTAGCCAGTCACACTCCAGCTTCACCTTGGTGAATACCCACAGCTGTGGGGACCTACAGATTCACAAGTGGCAACCCACTTGTGCCAAGGCTTTCCCACAGCTGTGGGACCTTCCCCAATGTTCGTGAATCCTGCCCATTGTCCCTTGTAAATTACTTGTGTCATGTCTTTATTGATGTAATTTGTAGCATCTGTCCTGAGAGTTAGAAATATAGAACTTGACGGCAGATGAGAGGGTGCCCGTGAGGGAACTCTGACGTCAATAGCTCTGAAGCCAAGTTCCTGAGATGGCCAGGTGAAGAAAAGCAGAGCGCAGCGGTGGGAGAATCGAAAATTGCTACCTGCATAGAAAAGATTAAAAACTGAGAGATGCTGTAAAGATAATTTGTTTTTTGGACTTTTTAAATGTGGGCTGCATCTGTTAGTTGGGAATGAGGAAGAGCCTTTCCCCTTGAATGTGAATAACTGTGTACGGCTTTGTATGCGCATTAGCTTTTCTTCCTTCTTTCTTTTTCCCCTGATATAGGCTCACCGTCCTCAATACATGGTGTTATTTAATTGATCTTTCTTTTTTGGTTATGGAAGAAAGGAAGCGTGGCTGGGTTTATACCCCCCTTGGTGAATGTTGATTGTTAGTATGCCTAAAAATGCTAACTCAACTCACAAACAAGTAAAAGCAGGGCAACCATTGAAAAAGAGACTCCGTAATACCTGTGGTCACAAAACAGTGGAGGTAACAGATTTACGGGACCTGACTGAGCTTCCGCATGCTCTCCTATTCCCCCTGGTAAGCCCTGAATCAGAACGCCCAGGTAATATGTTTTCAATCTTTTCCAAAAGTCAACCGTTGAAGAATGTAGTGGAAAAAGAACTGTTCTTAAAGGATTTGGGGAATGAAGACAACTTATTGAAAGTACCTAAAAGGACTGGTGTACAAAAAAAAAGAGTTGGAGTGGGTGAATATGGAAGGGATAATTGAGGACCATGGGGCAGAAGATAGAAATAAAAAACAAGCAGCTATGAACCAACAAGATAGGAAGGGGACCCAGCCACTATTACAAAATGGAGAAGAAAATGGAGACAACATGGAGAGTGAAGACAGAGCATTAGAAATGGAACAAAAAGACCAAACTGAAAGCATACTTGTTGGGGAAAGGTGGGGGAGAAAGAGTATGTCTAATTTGGATGGAATTTCAGTGGAGGCAAATCAAGGCTCTAATCTGACTTCTAACTTTACACCATCTGGTAATGGTGAAATTTTGCAAGCTATGGGGAGTCTGAGGCAGGATATGATGTGCGCTTTGTGTGAAATTAAAGGATCAATCAGTAATATATCTGGCACAATCAAAGAAGTATCTATAAAACTACAATCATTAGCAATAAGAACAGAAGGGCTGGAAACAAGGGTGTTGACCTTAGAAGATAATACTCTTAAGGTACCACAGAATATTATTCAGCTGGAAAGACAGCTTCAAGCAATGCGGCAAAAACTTAGCAAACAAGAGGATAGAGCCAGACGAGTACATTTGTGGCTGTGTAAAATTCCTGAGGGGCTGTAAGACCAGGGAATCCCTATACCATACTTTGAGAAAATTTTTACACTAGCACTAGAAAGAAGATACCCTGAGGAAAAAATTATTCTGGATACAGCACATAGAGCGGGCCCCTGTATGCCCAATTCAGAGTATCCAAGAACTGTTTTTGTTAAACCATTGAAGTTCCAAGATAGGGAAGTGATATTGCAGAAAGCACGAGTTGCAAAATGCCTTCGGGTGGAGGGACTACAATTTAATGTATTTCCAGATCTTTCCAGTAACACAACAGAAAGAAGAAAATTATTCAACCCAGTAAAAAAATAGCATTGTATAACAAAGGAATACACTTCTCTATGCTATATCCAGCCAAAATCTGTTTTGTGGTAAACTGTCATTTACAAACTTCTAATACCTTGAAGACACAATGGCTGCTTATGAAAGATCTTATGAGCCCCCATGAGTAGATAGAAGGGGTCATAAAGTAAAAAACAGAGGGGAAAAGGACAAGTTAATGTGCTGTGTAGTACTGGTGAGGGGGGAGAAGAGGAGAAAAGAGGATGATCATAATTAGAGGCAGAAAAGGCACTGCTTAAAGGATGGGAGGTAATTTCTTAGAAGTTAAGTAGCCCAGTAAAAGATTTTCTCTATTGTTTTTCTTTCATGTTTTTCTCTTCCCCATGCCCTGCTGTGCCACAGTGTACAGAGATTAACCAGTTTTCATCTTGGCTAAGGGGGGAAGGGGTATATTTTAGAGGTGCAGGGGGCAGGGGAAGAGAGGGGACAGTGGGAAGTTTGTCTCCTAACTTATTGTAGGGCAAGTCATTTAAATGGTATATATGGGAAACAAAGTTCTGCAGAGTTAAACAAGGGTGAAAGAGTAAATATTCACTGGGAGACAAAGAAGTTTGTGATAGGGAGGAAATACACAAAAAGAATAAAACAGAAAAAAATGGATTTACGGGGGGAGCCCAAGAAGGTAGATTAGTTAAAACAATGGTAAATTTTAAATTTAGTAATGTCTAATGTGTTTAGATGTGCCATTTGGAATGTGACGGGACTACAGGATAAAATTAAAACATTAAGGATAATGACATATCTGGAAAGTAAAAATGTAAATGCCATGCTTCTTCAAGAGACACTTGATTCAAAAGGATGTAAAATGGATAGAGGGGAGATGGCATAAGATTTATTTTTCCAATCTGTCCTCTAAATCTAGAGCAGTTCTTATCACTTTTAATAGGAAAAAACAACTCTGGTGGTGGACAGAATTGTGACGGACACAGTGGGGAGATATGTTTTGGTGCAACTGAGAATTTATGAGGTGACATTTACCTTAGGAACACTTTATGCACCCAGTGAAAATAACCACAAGTTTTTCTCCAATTTTTTTTTGAGTTATCAAGCTTTGAGGTGCCTTTCATAATTGGGGGTGATTTTAATCTACCCTTACATCAAGTGGATAAGTCATCAGGGTTAACTAGATCTTAGAGAACTCCGAGGAATACGTTGAAGTTAGTTAAATACATAGTTAAAAGCTTTAGGGCAGATTTGGCCCTGATTGACCCGTGGAGGAAGATGAATGGGAAGAATAGATCTTATTCCTATCTCTCCACACTACATCAGGCCTATTCAAGAATAGACTATTTTTTAATTGCAGAAAATTTGTTTTCTGGAGTACAAGGGATGAATTATCCTGGGATTTGTATATCGGATCATTCCCCGTGCATTCTAGAAATGGCACTGGAAAGACAGGTGAGACAGTCCAAGGTCTGGAGAATGGATAACACACTTCGAGCAATAAATATTCTGGGGATAAAATTAAAAAAGCATGTGAAGAATATTTTTTTTTTAAATTTTGGGGGTGATGTAGACTTGAATATAGTTTGGGAAGCCTTCAAAGTGTCCATAAGAGGAACTATAATAAGCCTAACTTCGCATAACAGAAGGCAGAGGGATAAAATTATTAAACAAATGGAATTAGAATGTCAAAGTTTAAGTAAGTTACATAGCTCAAAAATGGATCCAAAAATGTATAAGTCACTGGAAAAAGCAGAGAAACAAATAATTAATACAAGATCCAATTATTATTTTACCACAGATAAACCTTTAAAACGGTTATCATGGCAAACAAAAAAAAACAATGTGAAAATACTATTATGCAGCTGAAAGATAATAATGGGAGGTTGATTAATAAGCCAAAAGAGATTTAGGATGAATTTATGGACTGCTATCGAAGGTTTTATACTACCCAATGTCAGAATAATACAGAGGAAATGGAGGCCTTCTTAGACTGTTCAGATTCAGAAGGTACCAGATGAGGTAAGAAAAGAGCTGGACAAACCAGTTCTGGAAGAGGAAATACAAAGGGCCATACAAAAATTGGCAGTCAATAAAGCTCCAGGACCGGATGGCATAGGTAATGAATTCTATAAGAAATATAGAAATATAGGGAGATATTAACCCCAGTATTGGTACAGCTTTTTAATTCCTTAAATCAAAGGGGGATCCTGCCTGGTTCCTTTGCTCAAGCATATGTACAAGTAATGACCCACTGAGCTGTGCATCCTACCGACCAATATCCCTATTGAATATGGATTATAAGATATTTGCTAAGATTATAGTAAATAGGATTGAAAATTTAATGCCAGAAATTATACATCGGGACCAGAATGGATTAATCAAAAAATAGATAAATGATGGAAAGTATAAGAAGAACATTAAAAATTATAGAATTAAATAGGGAACAAAATGCAGCTATAGACGCTGAGACAGCCTTCGATAGAGTAGAATGTCCTTATATATTTGCAGTTGTTCAGAGGATGGGGTTGGGCACATAGCTTAGCGGGTGGATAAAATTATTATATTCAGCACCCATGGTACCAATAAGAATAAATGGGCTTACATCCAGTTATTTCACTTTGGTAAGAGGAACCAGGCAGGGATGCCCTCTGTCACTGCTTATTTCTGAAATGGCAATAGAGTCTCTAGCAGTTGCAATTAAAAGCCACCCTGATATTTCTGGGATAACTATAGCCCAGCAGTGTGAAAACATTAGTTTGTTCTCTGATGACATTTTATTATACATTACTAATATTAACACCTCTATTTCAGCTATTTTTCAAATTACAGATAAATTTGGATCTCTCTCTCTCTGGGCATAAAATAAATTGGGCGAAGACAGAATTTATGAGACTAAATGAATCTCAGGTTCAGGTGGATATACAGATAATGGGGAAGAATGTCCAAGTAGTGAAACATTATATGAAATATTTGGGAATCAACCTTACCTCTAGAACAATGGATTTGCTGCAAGCAAATTTTGAGGATTTCTTAAAAAATACAGAGAATGATCTAAATAAATGGAATACCTTATTTCTGACATTAATAGGGAGAGTTAACCTTGTTAAAATGCTGGTCCTTCCTAAGGTTCGGTTCCTTTTCCAGGCCTTGGCTATTCAGGTTCCATATAGCTTTTTTAAAAGGCTAGATGCAATGATACATACATTTCTCTGGAAACAGAACAAGGTAAGAATTGCTATGAAAAAAAATGGAAAACTCCAGAACAGCTGGGGGTTTGGCATTACCAGATTTCAAAATGTATTATTGGGCTACCCAAATAACCCATATTTGGGATTGGCTGCAACCAGAAGAGATGAGAAAACCATCAACATTGATGGAGGCAGGGTGTCAGCCTTACCCAATTTTATTGAATTTTCTTTTTTCATCTACTCCGTGGAAAAAAAATATTAAGTTCTATACCGGTAACTGCTAAGACTCTTTATAAATGTTGGGAAGAACTTTAGAAAAAAATGGGAGAAAAAGATTTAATAATGGAATTTACCCCGATTTATAAGAACTATAGATTCCTACTTTCGTATATAGATAACTCTTTTCAGAGGTGTACTGATAAAGGTTTGACTCAGATGGGAGATATACTACAGCAAGATAAAGTAAAAACATTTACACAGCTACCAGGGAGGGACTGTGGACATGGCCTACCTAGACTTTAACAAGGCATTTGACACAGTCCCACACAAAAGATTAATAATCAAATTAACCAGCCTGGGAGTGGGACCCAGGGTGGTAGCCTAGGTAAAACATCGGCTGGACAACAGGACACAGAAGGTAATCGTAAATGGAGTCCATACTGAAGAAATAGGGGTTACTAGTGGGGTACTGCAGGGTTCAGTACTGGGTTCAGTCCTTTTTAATGTCTTTATAAGTGACATTGCAGAGGGACTGGAAGGAAAGGTATGCCTCTTTGCAGATGACACAAAGATCTGCAATAGGGTTGATACACAAGGTGGCATGGAAAGGATGAGAAGGGACTTGGCAAGGTTGAAGGAATGGTCAGAAGTATGGCAGATTGGATTCAATGCAAAGAAGTGCAAAATAATGCACCTGGGAAACAAAAAACTCAGGGGAAGATTACACAATGGGGGGGTAGTAACAACAACGAAAATATAAAGGGACCTGGGGGTAATCATATCAGATGACCTTAAGATTAGCAAGCAATGTGAGAAGGCAGTAGGGAGGGCTGGGGAGATACTGGGATGTATAGGGAGAGGCATCACCAGCAGAAAACAGGAAGTTGTTATCCCTCTGTACAGACAGTTGGTGAGACCCCATCTGGAGTACTGCTTCCAGTTCTGGAGAGCCCATCTCTGCCAGGAAATAGGATGGAGGCAGTCCAGAGGAGGACAACTAAAATGGTGCATGGTCTACAAGAGAAGTCATGTGAGAAGAGACTAAATGATCTTAATATGTATACCCTTGAGGAAAGGAGGGAGAGGGGGGACATGATAGAAACTTTTAAGTACCTCAGTGGAATCAACAAAGTCCAAGAGGGTAGCATCTTTCAGAAAAAGAGATGTGCAAGAACAAGGGGACACAATTTGAAGATAGAGGAGGACGGCTCAGGGGCAATGTGAGGAAGTATGTTTTCACAGAGAGGGTGGTGGATGCATGGGACAGCCTTCCTGAGAAGGTTGTGTGGTCTAAAACTGTGGGAGAATTCAAGAATGCATGGGACAGACCTAAGGTAATTCTAGTGGGGGATAGGAAAAAATAGGCTATTGGTTAACTAGGATCTGCAGCTTATCCTGTAGGTTGGGAAATGGGCAGACTATGTGGGCCAAGCGGTCCTTATCTGCTGTCAAAGTCTATGTTTCTATGTTACAGCTAAAGAATCAGTATGATTTAAGGAATTTGCAGGAGTTTCAATATATTCAACTCAAACACTGGTTAAAGAAAAGTAAAAATGCTGTCAGTGTGACCCAGCCACTTTCTTTGCTGGATATTCTTCAAAAAAATAGGGAGGAAAAGAAACTTATATCTTTGGTTTATCAAAAAGTGAGGGAAAAACTGGAGAATCCTTTGGATGAACTTAAAGTAAAATGGCAAAGGGATCTGGGGATTTGTTTAAAATCTCAAAGTTGGTAAATAATGTTAGATGCCTGTAATATCAATTTAAAAACTGTTAGGCTTCAACAAATACAATTTAATCCTCTACATCATACATATTATACTCTGAATAAACTTCATATGTTTAATGTGGGTATATCTGATAAATGTTTACACTGTGCTGTAACATAAGGCACACTAATCCATATGATCCACTTGTGTCCCTCACTGTGTAATTACTGGGAAAAAATCTTTCAGTGTATCTCTGTGGTTGTTAAAAAGCATATACTGTATCTATCAATCCATAAGTGACCTTGATGGGTATAAACCCTTTCGATCAGTCTTTGGGAGTAAATCAAAAAAAGTTAATATCTTTAGTGGCAGCAGCGGCTAAAAAGTGTATTCTTCAGAACTGGAAAAATCCCAACCCACCAACTTTTAAATCTTGGCTGAATGCCATGGTAGATGTCTTCAAATTAGAGAAAGCATGATATATTAAGCTAGATAAGAAGGAACAGTATGAAAAAATGTGGCTCCCATTCCAACAGGCAATAGTGCAGCCAATGATGTAAAAACTAAACTACTTCATTACAGTCTAAGCTGCTTATAACAGGCACATTTGTGTAAGCAGATTTTGCCCGTTATAAGGAGTGGGCGCTATAACCAAGAAGCATTGTATCTTGATATTTTAGTTGCAAAAAAAAAAAACCTCTGGTGTGATCATGCAAGTTCATGCAAGTGCAAGTTAAAAACTGCATTAACTTTGCTCCCTCCAGCTACCTTTTCAGCAGTGTTAGCTTAGCTCCCATTAAACTACCTTTTCAATGGTTCCGGAGCGATCGCACTTCCTTGTGCTTCCTCTATTTGCAGTGCAAAAATGCATTAAACCCTCAGTTAACTTAGCTCCTTACAACTACCTTTTCAGTGGCATGTCCACTGAAGTCCATAAACTACACTGGGGCATGCTATACTTGTCTGCTGTTCCTGTGGTTAGCTTAGCTCTCTTAACTCATGTTAAGCTACCTTTTCAATGGGTCCAGAGCGATCAGAGTGATCGCACTTTCTTGTGCTCCATCTACTTCCATTAAAGCCTCAGCTTACTGCAACCAATCAACAGCTAATTAGTGCTATGCCCATCTTTTATTTTGGGCAGATTAGCTGTTTAATGCCAAAGCATGAACAGACTAAGTGAGATATTAACCACAGTTGCAACTAATCTGCCCAAAATTTGCCCACAATAGAAGGTGGGCATAGATCGTTATAACCATTGTTTTTAACACCAAAGCCTATGGATTTGGCAAGTGGCAAACATAATCTGCCTGGTAAAACCGATTGCCCATATGAAGCATGGGCGCTATAAGTGGCGCCGACTGTATATAGAATAGGAATAGAAAAAAACTCTTGTGGCTCCTCACCCCTCCTATACTCATGATGATAGAATTCAGTTTGAATATGCCTGAAACATGCTGATATAATGTCAAATGGCTACTGAGTTTAATCTGATTAGGGGAAAAAAAATAACTTGATGGCAGATAAGGACCGCCTGGCTCACCTACTCTGCACATTTCCCTACCTACTATATAAGCTCCAAATCCTATTTGATCAGCAGTCTACTGCTCCCTTCCTACCACTACTTCTGCCTTATGCCTGCCCCATGCATTCTTGAGTTCAACAACTGTTTTTGCCTCCACAACCTCCTCTGGGAGGTTGTTCCATCCTTCCACCACCCATTCTGTGAAAAAATACTTCCTGACATTGCCCCGAGTCTTCCTCCCTCAATCCTCATATTGTGACCCCTTGTTCTTGCATATCTCCTTTTCTGAAAGATACTGCCCTCTTGAACTTTGTTGTTCCCCTTGAGGTATGTGAATGTCTCTATCATATCCCCCAATCTCCCTCCTGTCCTCCAAAGTATACATATTGAGTTCTCTCAGTCTTTCCTTGTATGGTTTCTGGTGTAGCCCTGTACCATTTTCATTGCCATTCTACTTGACTTTGGTCACATTTTACTTAATGTGGCCAAAGTCAAAAAAAAAAATATTGTTGCTGCATTAAAGTAATTTAAAATGTAGACATGAATGGCAGTCTTCTCTTTGGTCCAAAAATGATTTAGAAATAAAGAATAACTTACCTGATATAGCTTCAATGATCTGAGGCTCCTGCACCTTGCGCATCCCTTCTCCTGCACCACTGGATACTTTCAAAGTATATTTATTAAAGGAGATGTCTATGACGGGATTTATAATGCTGCCTGACTCCTCTGGTATCATTTTGTCCTTGGCAAAATTCAGTTGTCCTCTTGTAAGGTATACTCCACTTTCTTTTATCAGCTCCACCATCTGAAAAACAAAGGTTGATAACACCGGATATGTTTTTTTATTTCTTGTTATGGGTGTTGAATACTGTATATTGTGGAGATGTGTTCCATTAACTGTGGCTCCCTACTGGTGAAGTAATAAGATTATTATTTTCCAAAAGGACCATCAGGGTAGCAGATGTCTGACCCTTGTTAACTCCAGAGGTATAATTACAAACAAGTCTCCCCACTGCCTTCCCCATGGAAAATTGGAAACACATATTAAGTTCCATTTCTCCATTGTTCAGAGTCATATGACTGCCAGTCCATGATGAGACAAATCAGGTTTTGAGCTGCTGGTGAGTTTGATCATTAGATTTCTGAATACTGGATCACCAAGGATTTGTATTACGGGGATTTACCATGATCATGGCAATGGGCAGGGGGAGTTCCACTAGACTACCAGGGAGATGACAATCTGACATCTACCAGTGATTGGGGACTTGGATGGGAGAGGGATCCACTAGTCCACCAGGATGTGCACAGGTACATGTCATGGAATCAGGAGGGAGGGGGTACCACTAGACTGCCAGGAGGATGTGGGTGCTTGTGGACAGTGTGCTGGGTGGGTGGGGTCCGCCCACAGCTGGTGGCTGCTGTGTTGCACCATGCAATACAGCAGCCCACCTGTGGGTGGCCAGGATTATTCCCCACATTTCACGGGCTCAACTTTGAGCTCCCCTGTGTGGCGCAATGCAGGGCTGCCCCAGCATATGCGCCACACATCCCAAGCTGAATATCAGGATGTGCTACATATGCATGGGCTAGCCCCCTGCATCTGCACTGCATGTGATTACATTGTGTCTGATGCATCGGGATTTGCGCTGTGCTTGACAGCCTTCTTAATATCCCACTGGGGTGAAATGTGGTGTTGCGTCGGTGCAACCCTGTTGCACCAGGAGCAACCCCTCGTTACACCAGAAGCAACCCCTTTGAATATTTGGGCCAAACTATAAAAATCTGTTAGCCCACCCAAACTGTTTTTGTAACCATTTTTCATCTGGCTACCATCTTTGTCCCAGTCTGTGCTAGTCATAGCTGTAGTTTGACCCCAATCTGAGGATATGGGGGCAAGACAAAAAAAGTAGTTTGACGTGTTATGGTTATTGTCAAAACAATGATAGCAAAGAGGTGCTACAGGATACAGTAGAATTAAAGTGGAAGATGTAGATAAAGTAAATAAGTCTTAATAATAATGTTTGCACTCACATCTTTCCTAGAAAAATTAAGCTTAAGGATGAAGCCTATGCCACTGGTGTGGAACCACAATGACCATCACTTAAGGAGGCAGAAGACTGTGGCACTAGAATTGTGAGTGAGGAACTAAATTGTGATCAAAGGATTAGGGTTGTCCAATTTGTGCATTGGTGTGTGCCAGTTAATGATATCTTTTTTTTTGTCTTGCCATCTGTAAGTTGTTTTGATCCTTAGTTGGAATTTCCAAGTCTGTTCCATTGCCATAAATGAAATTGGATTTGAGTTTGACTCAAATTTTCTTAAACCCTGCACAATTCCATTCTGACAATCCATTGAATTTTCTTCCCTAGTTTTGATTCAGTGTACCTTATGTAACCACCCAGTCCCCTGGGGTTTCTAGAATCCCATCAGAGTTACTGTTAAGCAGGTAGCAGTCAGCTGGTAGGGAGCTCATCAGGGGTTCTTACTCAATGACATCATTGTTTACTCAACTAGCCTGAGAGAAGAATGATTATGTCATTTGGAACTCTCACAGCAGCATAACCCCTTTGTGTATACAGTTGCTCTGTGGAGCCTTAGAATGTTGAGTTAGTTGTCAGTTATTGCTGTGTGTGGAGGTGAGAGAGGCAGGAGGTCTACCAGTGGGCTCAGAGTTGAGGACTCAAGATTTCTCACCCTAGTTTGGATTACAATTTCCAGCTTCTAGTGAAGTGGTGGAGACCTATCATCAGCAGAATTTCCTGATTTCCACTCCAAGTGAAGTGGAAGGAACTGCTTTTCTCAGTGGGTCCAAGGGGCAATCCACTGAAGATCCTTGTTTGTTTTCAGCTGCCTTTAGAAAGGACTTGTGAGAGATTGTTTCTGACATACTGCCAAGGAAAAGGTGTCCTTTAGTTGCTCCCTGGCCAGTGGAAGTAACAACTGGTCAGTAAGTGCTGTTTTAGGAGACAAGTTCTCCAACATTAGGGAATTTGTTTCTGGGGTGTATTTGGCCTTAGAGAAGGGTAGATCACACCCATCAGTGCCCCTTAGTTCACCCAAGTGAGTTAAAGAAATGCCTAGTTCACCCAAGTGTGTGAAAGGGATTCAGTGCTTCACCCCAATGTGTGAAGGAAATGCTTAATGTTCACCCAAGTGTGTGAAAGAAGTGTTTGATGTTCACCCAGTCAAGTGAAACAAACCCCTAGTTCACTCAAGTGTATGAAAAGGATTCAGTGCTTCACCCCAGTGCATGAAGAAAATGTTTAATGTTCACCCAAGTGCATGAAGGAAATGTTTAATGTTCACCCAAGTGTGTGAAGAAAATCTTCGATGTTCACCCAAGAGAGTGAAATGGTTCAGAGTGTGTGGCTAGATCCACGTATGTGCACCATTGGGAATGGGGAAGATGTTTTTGTTTCTCAAACTGTACTGCATGCAGGGAGAGTTTGTGAAAGATGCACCTGTTTTGCCTTGACCAACCCATGGGGGTCCACTACTTGCTTTAGTTGCCATCTGTTGAATAAAGCCATACTTCACAATCCCAGTTCCTGTTCTGAACAATCTGATTCTTGCTTCTGGCGTGGAATTACCGGAGCCCCATCAGCAGTTTAGATCTGGCATATGCCTAGCAGCCTGTACCCTGGACCTGGTTGTAATTTACAAAAGCTCATGTGTTTTGTTCTCACACCCCCACTCCTCTTCCTCTAGAAATGAACCTGGTATACATCCTAAAGCAAGGGTGGTATCAACCTTTGATGTTTCTGCTAAAAGTAAATGGTATGGCATATGTGGGTACTAGTGCCAGATTTAATGGGGGGTGTCCTACTTGCTATAAGTGGCATGGGAGTTACAAAAAATGGGGGCTCATCCAAATGGATATGTTTTGGGTGAGATGTAATGCTGAGGATATGTCTAGGCTCTTTCTGTCTGGTGGTGGTGCACCCAAACAGAGGATCGTTGCCAGAAAAGCAAAGTAGTGCAAAGAAAAATGTACCTGAGGATTATTTGCTGCCTGTGTTTCTGTGAAAAGAAAGTGGAAAAAATGTTTTGCTTATGTGTTTAAAATGGACATATGGACTATAAAGCTGAGCAATGATTGCCCTTGCTTTGTCATTTAAAATGCTTTAATACTGTTAAAAAACTACAAACTTCCAAAGAAAAGTATTTGTGGACTTTAAATACAGTGCTTCCTTAGTGCTCAGAAAGTTTCATGTGTGTACAGGGAAAATTGAGGGAGTCACTAAGAAAAATACACCAGAACTGAGTGAAAATGCCTTAAAAATGCTTGCCCCACTGAAATTTCAAGGCGGGAAAAAAGTGACAGTTTGCATTTTAAATTTTCCTTCTTGATGATTGCCATGCAGGAGTGCAGCTGAGAGAGAGAGTGAGAGAGGGAGAACTCATTTGCATGGCGTTGTGTGATTTGTCCCAATGAACCTAAGCCCCAGCCCGTTGCCTGAGTCTCAGAGTTGTGGAGCATTTGAGGAGGAGCAGCCAGCAGTGTGTGAGCAGCATGGTAGTTCATGCAGCAGCAAGAAGAAGCACTAATACCAGAAGTGTTTCTAAACCAGCAGTTTTTCTAACTTTTCACAGTAAAACTGGTCTCAACACATATTCCAATCGACTGGAGAGCAATTGAGGCGATTGTGGCTATGATCAGTAGGACCGCCAGCCTGTTTCACCCCAGAGACCTTCCTTGAGATGGTAGCAAGCCATTTTACATCAACAGTGGGAACCAGCTACTGCCTAGTAAGTACCCTGTGCAAAAGTAAACTGACTATGATGCTAAAAGTCAGACATGGTGAGAACTGTAAAAGCAATGCAGCAAAAGTAACTGGGAGAGTTTTGTGAACTTTGAAAATCTTGGACTGTGTCTGTGAAAGTACTGTTTCAAAGAGATTATCATTAAGACAAACAATCTCTCTTGTCCAAATGATTGTAGCAATTGTATAAATGTGATGGATGGAGAAAAAGTAAAGTAAACTTGTGCTTTGAGAAAATCAGTTAAAATGAAAGAAGATCCAACAAGATTTCTAACAATTTTAAATTGACTGTAAATGAGAAAGTTGCAGTCATCATTTTGGGGTGTAGTCAGCAATATAAACAATGCAGCACCATTTTGGACAGAGTTTCAAATCCAAACAAAGTTTCAAGTGGTTTTCTAATTGTTGTGGAATACAAATGCAACAGCAAGGCAGCCTATTAGTGAACTGTACCAGTGTGTTCAAGTCAAATCGTAATGTGATTGCAGCAGTAGTAATTTGGGACTTGTGTGTTTGATTGCAGAAAATAGCGCATCAGCATCCACATCACTCGATCCGTGTGGGTTTCCCAGCAAAAACAAGAATTAGCTAATTTTGAGCATCTGTATAACTGTGAGTCATCAACATCTGAGTTGGCGTTGCCGAACTTTCCAGTTAATGTGTGTGCTGTGTGCCTGAAGCCAGGGAGAGATGTTTTGCCAATTCAACATTGCACAGACTGCTGAAAGAGTTTTGGAATTAATAAATCAGGTGGCACAATGGTAGCTAAAGCAAAACAAATCCATTTAGCTCCCACTTGAACACTGGCAGGGGACCCTGTCAGATCAGAGAAGCAGGTTGGGTGCAGTCAGAGAAACTCCATAGAGTTTGTCAAGGAGTTCTTGGAAAATGTCTGTGCAGATTCTTTGCAAGGCCAGGAAGAAGTAGAATTTCTCACACCACAGAGGGTGGATTTGGATGCTGCAGCTGCAGGTTCAGCAGATCCTTGGGTGGAAGGCCCAAGCTCAAGCCTTGTGGGTGAGTCTGAGATAGAAGAGGCATTGAGTTGGGAGGCCAATGCCTCTGAGGGCAATGAAGAATGGACAATTTCCAGAGCTGGTGCAATTATCGGCTCCTGGGCGGAATGTGTGGAAGAAGAAGAAGTTGCAATGGCTATGATGGGACCCAGTGAGTTGCCATTAGCATTGGCTTAATTGGAGCCTCCTGAGAGCAGGATGGAGGAGGGCTCTAGAGATGTGCCCCTGAGTGCAGAGGTAGACTGCTTTTGCTCTGCACTGTGTGCTGAAAGCTGGCTCAACTAGGACTGGCCACCCCCAAGCCATGCATCTGGTTTGGAATTGATCAAAACCAGCAAAGTGGGGAGAATTATTTATAGACGAGCTGTGGGCAAATTTGGACTTTCGTACCCTTTCTTCTCTCACCAAATATGGGAGTAAATTGAGGAAAACAGGCATGCCTGGTTGTGGGAGGAAACTAGTGCCAATTTGCACCCTAGAGTAAACAAGTTGGTCTGAATTAAAGTGTATAATGAGAGACTGCAATTCTGGAAGTGTGGCAGGACTTTGTTGATTGATGCAGTGAGAGTTGTGGACAAGTCTGGCCAAGAGACATTCTACAATGTTCCTTCGGTGTGTCCAGATGGGGAGATAGAGTCTATGCCCCACATCCTTAGTGGTACTAGCCCCTGAAAGGTGCCACTCATCAGTAATTGTGCCCATTTGCCAAGAAAATGCAACAATGCCTGCCCAGCAATCTGCCACCGAAGAGGCAGCATTCCAGGATTTGATTATTTTCTATACTGAGTGGCCAGTGAGCAAAAAGATGTCCATTTTCACTGGTGTCCAATTACATAAGTACAAGCCATGGGAACATGCAAAAATAACATACAGATACAATATTCATACAAACAATAAAATCAATAAAAACATTTACGATCAGCATCAGAGAACAGGAACTTTTTAAGAGCACTTTTGAAAATGTAAATATTGGCACAATTTGTAACTATTCTAGGCAAAGCATTATAAAGTTTTACTGCAATGAATTGTATAGAATTTTGTGCCATTGATGTGTGAAAAAATGGAACCTGAAACATGCACCTTTCTTGTGATCAGGTCAAAATAATGTTAACCTGTCTGGGAAATAAATCAGCAATCGTAATAGAAGAGTATCCCAGTTGTAACTTGTGAAGGAGATACCCAAAATGTAAATCTATCAAAAAATGAAAGACAGACAAAACAACTATACAGATGACAATGATGTGTCCTTTTGCTTTATCTAGTAACAAAACATATAATATTGTGATATGTAGTTTTTAGCTTATTAAGGCAAGGCAAGGCACATTTTATTTCTATGGCTCCCAATCCCAGATGCTCTGGGCACCTAACAAAGTAATACTAATAAAACAACAAATTAAAATCCATAAATAGTAGATAAATGAAATCAGAGTTCAAATAATAGTTCTTTATATAGTACTGATTATTCTGTGAAAGCCAGACTGAAGAGGTGGGCCTTTAGCCTCTGCTTGAAAACATCAATCGAAGGGGCCTCCTGCACTGCAGCTGGGAATGTGTTCCACAGGGCCAGTCCAGAGACACTGAAATCTCGATCACCAGATATCTTGAGCCGAACCCTGGGAAAATCCATGA
Organism: Neoceratodus forsteri; assembly: GCA_016271365.2. Taxonomy (NCBI): domain Eukaryota; kingdom Metazoa; phylum Chordata; order Ceratodontiformes; family Ceratodontidae; genus Neoceratodus; species Neoceratodus forsteri. The sequence goes on along the minus strand of CM028134.1, from coordinate 306,634,710 downwards.
GGCCCCTCGAAGAGGAGCGGAGGGAGGGAGTGAGCGGAGGGAGCGAGCAGAGGTCGCAGGTGTCAGGAGCTCCAACAGGTAGCCATGATCCAACCCATATAAGGCCTTATAGGTGAGCAAGCCCACCTTGAAAAGGATCCTTCACCTGACCAGCAACCAGTGCAGAACACGCAGGACCAGGGTCACATGATAGGACTCGGACAGACCCACCAGCAACTGGGCTGCTGCATTCTGCACCAGCTGTAGCCTGCGAAGGGTCCCTCCCATGACCCCAAAGTAATGAGCGTTACAGTAGTCAAACCTAGAGGTAACAAAGACATGTACCAGAGTCAGCAGATCCTCTGGCGGAACAAGGGGCTTGATCGTGGCAATGTTGTGCAAGTGGTAAAAAACATTCTTAACCACAAATGACACCTGATCTTCAAATGTCAGCCTGCTATCTGGTATCACACCTAGATTTTGCACCCTCAGGGAAGCAAACAATGGAAAAGACTCCAGGAAAAGACCTGCGTCTGCTCCAGGTTGCAACCTATCATGCTCTCAACCTGGCTCGATCACTAGCACCTCTGTCTCATCTGGGTTTAGTCTCAGCCAGCTGGAAGCCATCCAGTCATTAATTTTAGCCAGATAGATGTTAAGCATGTTGACAGCATCAAATGTTCTGGGCGCAAATGAAAAATATAACTGGGTGTCATCTGCATAGCAGTGAAACACCACGCTGTATTGTCAAATGATCTCACTCAGGGGCAGCATGTGCACTGTGAACAGCATCGGCAACAAGACTGAGCAATGTGGAACTCCGCATGACAGGGGCATTGGGGAGGAGGAGAAATTCTCCATCACTACCTGCTGCATTCTATCAGAGAGATAGGACTCAAACCATCTGATGACAACCCCGACGAGACAACAAAACTCACAGAGCCAATCGAGAAGCACGACGTGGTCCACGGTGTCAAATTCTGATGAGAGATCGAGGAGCACAAGAACTGACCTTTTTCCTCTATCTCTAGCCCTGAGCAGATCATTATGCAGTCTGACTAGAGCTGTTTCTGTACTGCGTCTGGCCCAAAAACCCAACTGAAATGGCTCATAGATGTTGAAAGGCATGAGGCGATCCTCGAGCTGTTGTGCCACTAATTTCTCCTCAACCTTGCTCAAAAAAGGCGGGTTGGAGATTGGACGATAATTCTCCAGGACATCTAAGTCGAGGGAAAACTTCTTAAGAAGGGGTCTCACCAGTGTTTCTTTCAAAGCTGCTGGGAATACCCCCTCCACCATCAAGCACCTGGCAATCCTGATGAACACCGGGCCAACAGCCTCGCTGCATCCCATTAAGAAATGCTTCGGGGCTGGATCCAGTTTCCAAAATGTGTGCTTCAGCTCTAAGATCACCTCAGTCACCTCAGACTTCTCCACCAGCCTAAACTCCTCCCAGACAGGCAGAGTGTCTCTGCTCCTACTAGTCTGACCACTGCGAGGCAAAGGTCTCCACAATGGAATTCTTGACTGGATAGACGACACTCTGTCAGAGAAGAACAAAGCAAAGTCTTCACACAAGGTGGATGAAAAAGTCTTCTTTGGCTGTAGACAGGCCGGATGGAGAAGCCTATCCACAGTCTAAAAAAGCTGAGAAGGTCTGTTCCTCCCTGCTGCAATTTCCCTGGACAGGAATCCTGCCTTCTTACAGGAAATTGCTTCCTGGTACTCACCATAGTGAATACGCAGGACCAGTCTGTCAGCCTCCAGTCTGGTCTTCTGCCAGTTATGCTCCAGCTTCCTACCCTTGATCTTCATCACCTTGAGATCTCCATCAAACCATAGGGATCTCAAGTGAGAGGATCTGAGTTGTATATGGACTGGTGAGATGGCATCCAGTTCATCAGCCACCACCTCATTATAGGTGTCCACCTCCTCACTGGTGCCAATCGCACAAGCTGTCTCAACTCTAGATAGGTCAGCCAGTGTCAGAAGTCCTTCTGGGTGCAAACCCCTTAAAGGGCAGTAGCTGACCATCTCCACAGGGGAAGAACTATCAGGGGAGGGCCCAAACATGAACCCCATGGTGCAATGATCAGACCAAGAGACCTGATAAATCTTGAGGATATTAACCCCAAGACCCAGCTGCAACACCAGATCAAGTGTGTGGCCATGCCAGTGGGTCACAGAAGCAACTGATTGTGCCAGGCCCAGTGGAGATATCAACTGGAGGAGGTAGTAAATGAATTGCGAGGATTCATCATCAACCCAAGCATTGAAATCCCCCAGGATTAAACACCTGGGAACTCCAACACTTGGTCAACGATGAAGTCCGCTACCTCCTGCAAGAATTCTCCTCCCATTCCTGGAGGATGGTAAATCAGGAGAATCCTGCAACCTGCACCTGGACCCCCACATATAGTGACACACTCAAATGACCTGGAATTACCAACCAGATGCACCGAGAAGCCCAGGTTGGCTCTAAAAATGATGGCCACTACCCCCCTCTCCAATCCTTCCTAGGGCAATGTTCCACAGAGTACCTGATGGGAATGGCAGTCTCTAAAACAGGACCAGCATTGTCACCCAACCAGGTCTTTGTAATGCAAGACAGATCAATAGAGGAAATCAAGTCCACAAAAATAGCGGTCTTGTTTCTTATCAACCTGGCATTGCACAGCACCACCCAAAGAGGATTAGAGGAGGCAGCTGGCCTTCTTGTTACCTGCCTACTTGGTCTGGTGGGACCCCTGGGTACAGGAACCAAACATATCCAGCATCATCCTTGGCTCTGTTTAAACCCAGGGTGTCTCCTGGACCTTACAACCTCAATGCCCCTCACCACCCCTTCCTCACCTGCCCCCTGCCATCAATGACCCACCCATCTCCTCGTAATTTGAACCTCAGTATAGTATCTAGCAGCAGTAGATGAAACCAGGAGGTTGGTAAAGGGGTGGAGTTCATGAAGCAGAGAGGCAGCATAGGTAATTCGTGCTAGGCTGACACCCCAACACATCCCATCCTGGTATACTAGTCCAAACTATAAGAACCCAGTAAAACAAATAAAACTAATTATGATTAATAAATACAACCTTAATTATGTTAAGTAGGAACAAACATACACATACACACTAGCCACTCAGTCTAGATATACAAATTCCAAATAACATCTCTACACACCCCAATCATACCACTATCCACTCACACCCACACCCACTTTTTACACAGATTATTCTACACTCTCACACCACAAGCACATGCTATTAAACCTAAATCAAACTCAAATCCCCACCCCTCAAATACTCAACATTTAATCCTCCCCAACTCACAAAACCCCAACCTTTCAAACAAAATTTCTATAATAAATGGCCAACTTTCTTATTGCTACAGAAGAAAAAGCAGGAGTGCTAAAAGTGATAATAACCAGGGCCACTGGCAAATTGCGGCCACGATTATATCACAGAAAGCGCGATTTTCGGGTCCCCCAGCAAAAAATTGCGCTTCCCGCAAAAAAAGACACTTTCCAAAATTGCCCACAGTACCCACAGAGCAGCAAAGTCCACAGTGCCCACCCACCAGCCAAAACAAAGCAACGTCCTTCTGTGTTCCTCTGTGCCCCTTTGAGAACCCTACCCACACACCAGCAAAAGTCCACAGCGCCCACCCGCAAGTGCACTACAAAGTTACATTGCCCACCCACCTGCACTCCAGAGAAAAGTGTTCCACTCCACTCGGTCTGCCCCATTGTGCCTCTATACCCCACGATGTGCCTCCATAGCCTGTAGGGTTTTCCTGGTGTGTGACGCACTTAGTGATGTCACCAGGAAGCGCCGACATCACCGGGAAGTGCGTCACACCAGCTGGGCCCAATTACAACCATTGCACATTGGCGCTCTTTTTAAGCTCTTTGCTCCCCCTCAGGTACACTGAAACTATCTAAAAGAATGTGGACAGGTGAGGGGGAGCTACCGGAGAAGAGAAGCAAGCGCACCAGAAGACCAGCCCAGAGGAGTAGCCAGCCAGAACGAGAGAACGAGAGCAGAAGAAGACGTGCAGGAGAACAACACAGCAGAAGGTGGAGCAGAGGGAGAGCTGACTGCTGGATGATGGCTAGCCTTTAAATTTCATAAAAAGAGCTGTATCCTTTGCTTTGTGTGCTGCCAGCTGCCAGCTTATTTGTGGAGAACTGCTACTGTTGCTGTGGACCTGAACTGTACTACCAGGAATGTATATATATATATTTTTTTTTGCAGGAGGGACTGCTGTAAAACATGTGTGTGTCCCCTGGAGGAGGCAGTTGTGAGGATGGGTGGAGACTGGGGTCCAGCTGTCCCTCGGGGACTGGCACACATGGCAAAAATTGTTCTGGCCTCAGGTGAGCGAGCAGGGTGGGGCGGGTGAGCAGAGTGGCACAGAACAATTTTTTTCCTTCATGCATGGCAGTCGCCTGGGTCCATCCCTCCCTCCCGTGGTGTGTTCTTGATCGCTGCTGTGGTTCCTCAGAGATGGGAGTGGTGGGGTGGGCCTGGCAGACTGGCACACATGGCAAAAAAATTGTTCTGGCCTCAGGTGAGTGAGCAGGGTGGGGCGGGCGAGCAGAGTGGCACAGAACAATTTTTTTCCTTCATGCATGGCAGTCGCCTGGGTCCGTCCCTCCCTCCCGTGGTGTGTTTTTGATCGCTGCTGTTGTTCCTCGGAGATGGGAGTGGTGGGGTGGGCCTGGTGGACTGGCACACATGGCAAAAAAATTGTTCTGGCCTCAGGTGAGCGAGCAGGGTTGGGCGGGCGAGCAGAGTGGCACAGAACAATTTTTTTCCTTCATGCATGGCAGTCGCCTGGGTCCATCCCTCCCTCCCGTGGTGCGTTCTTGATCGCTGCTGTGGTTCCTCGGAGATGGGAGTGGTGGGGCGGGCCTGGCAGACTGGCACACATGGCAAAAAAATTGTTCTGGCCTCAGGTGAGCGAGCAGGGTGGGGTGGGCGAGCAGAGTGGCACAGAACAATTTTTTTCCTTCATGCATGGCAGTCGCCTGGGTCCGTCCCTCCCTCCCGTGGTGTGTTCTTGATCGCTGCTGTGGTTCCTCAGAGATGGGAGTGGTGGGGTGGGCCTGGCAAACTGGCACACATGGCAAAAAAAATTGTTCTGGCCTCAGGTGAGCGAGCAGGGTGGGGCAGGCGAGCAGAGTGGCAGAGAACAATTTTTTTCCTTCATGCATGGCAGTCACCTGGGTCCGTCCCTCCCTCCCGTAGTGTGTTCTTGATCGCTGCTGTGGTTCCTCAGAGATGGGAGTGGTGGGGTGGGCCTGGCGGACTGGCACACATGGCAAAAAAATTGTTCTGGCCTCAGGTGAGCGAGCAGGGTGGGGGCGGGTGAGCAGAGTGGCACAGAACAATTTTTTCCTTCATGCATGGTAGTCACCTGGGTCCGCCTCCTCCTCCCGTGGTGTGTGCCTGGCCAGTATAAAGGTAGCAAGAAAACTGAATTTCTGGAGTCTTTTGTTGTGGTGTGTCCTGGCCAGTATAAAGGTAGCAAGAAAACTGCATTTCTGGAGTCTTTTGTTATGTGTGTGCCTGGCCAGTATAAAAGGTAGCAAGAAAACTGCATTTCTGGAGTCTTTTGTTGTGGTGTGTGCCTGGCCAGTATAAAAGGTAGCAAGAAAACTGCATTTCTGGAGTCTTTTGTTCCATGGATGCCAGTAAATCTATGGGCAAGCTCAGCGCCACAACAAGGCAACTCCAGGAGCTGAGGTTTTGAAACCAATCTGCCCAGCTTAGATCATTGTGGGATGCAAACTAGTGGAGTGATATTGGAGGATCAAGCATCCCAAGGAAAGCTCTCCTCCCTCTATGCACTGATGCTCTAATTCAAGTCTTGTTTTTTGGGTTTAATTTTGTTTAATTTTGTTTAGTTAAATTACACCATGTCTACACACACCACCAAAGTGCCTGCCTTTCTGCAAGAGGCCAAGGACCGTCATGTCTCGTATCTTGTGCGTGCTCAGGATCGGGTTAAGTTATATCCGGAGGATCTTTATGAGGATGGAGGATTGCTGTTTTGTCGTGCTTTGTACCCACACAATCGACTTCGCTGTGGAAGCATACAGTTGACATGCACATGAAGTCGCAGAAACATCTAGAAAGAAAAGAAGCTGCAAAGAAAACATGCAAAGTAAGTACTAGTCGCATAGATGTTTGCAGTTATTTTATTTTTAAATAGTCGTTGTTGATTTTCCCTTGGTGACTGGTATCTGCTCTGTCCCTGCCTACCAAGTCCATCTCATCTCTCTCTGGCACCGTGGAACCCAATTTCTCCCCCACTCCCAGTGCACATGTGCCTTGTTCCTGCATCCCTTTCCTTGCTGCTAGAGTTCAAAACTACCACCTGGCCTCTAAGAGCAAGACAGCAGATTCCCACCCCCACTCAGGAGAGGAGAGGAGCCAATTGGACACTCGATCCTCTCCCCTCCCTGCTGACCTGATGTTGTTCTCAAACAGGTTGCTGGTGTGGCAGGAGGTAAAGCTCACAGCTCCTCAGCCCTTCATGACACTGGGCTGGCCTAGCCTACAGTTTGTTTTTTTCCCTGTAAAATATTAAATCTTGTTTGCTTTTCCAGGCACAGTTTATTTTCCCCTGTAACATATTACTTCTTGTTTTTTTTGTTTTTTAGGCACACCTCTACAACAGCAGTAGCTGACTTCGTGTTTCAGTCGAGCAACGGAATCTTCCATTGTATGGAAGGAATTTGTTCTGGACTTCGTCCGCTGTTTGACCCATGCAGACGTACCACTGGGGAAGGCTTCTGGCTTTCAAGAGTTCTTAAAGAAGCACACAAAACAAGGCGGCAGTCTTCCGGAACCAGCACAGCTTCGGAGCACGTACCTCCAAGAACTTCGGCCTGATCACGAACAGTCCCTGAAAGAGGCGGTGGAGTATCAAGATGTCTTCATTTTCCTGGATGAGACAACAGATGCCTGTGGGCGTAGCATGTTGGCTATTTTGGCCCAACCATTGCTTAATGTTGGGGAGCAGCCACTCCTAATTGGTGTTTAGTTTTTGCATCATGTGAACAACACCACAGTATCCCAAGCTCTACTAAAAGTGCTAAACACCAATGGGGTGAACTTCAATAAAGTCTTTGCCATTGTCACGGACAGTGCAAGTTATATGCACAAGGCTTTTGAAACTGTGCTGTCCTGTGTCCTACCAAATGCAGTGCATGTCACTTGCATTGCCCACCTCCTCAATTTGGTCTTGGAAGTCTGGGCGGACACACTGGATGACTTAAACACTGCTGTTTCGCTTGTTAAAAAAATATTTTGCTAGAGCCCAATGCATAGGCATCAGTACTTTGCCTTCATGGAATCCAAGCAGGGCATTGTACCCAAGATGCCAGTATACTCAGTGGTAACTCGGTGGTGCTCCTGGGTTAACGCTGTTCAGTATTTGGCAGACTATTTGCCCGTGTTAACTGAATTTGTTGAAACTCTACAATCTGATGCAGCAACCTTGAATCACCTGAAGTTCTTATTGAAAGGCAAAACAGCAGAGCTGGTGACACAAGCAACTTTTGTTGTGGAACACTCTTCTGAACTTGTCAACCTTATTCTACAATTGCAGTCAAGCACCCAGCCACAGGGACACTCCATATTTGGGAGGGTGCAAAATGTGCATATGTTTTTGGACTTCTGTGCCACCGCAGGGGAAACTGAATACAGACCAAATACAGTAGAAATGTTGTCCCACTGTCAGTTACATGAAAATCAAAACTGTGTGAACCTTTTTCAGAAGGTTATGTTGGACCACAGTGAGAAACTGGACAAAATTTTAAAATCTCATCCCTCAGTTGGCACGTTCAAAGCTGCCCGAATCTTTGACCCAAAACAGCTGCCAACACTGGACAAGGAAAAAGTAAAACACACCCAGGAGCTACCATCTCTGGCTGGTGTTTCAAACTTTGAATGGCATGGGTACAGAACTTTCGCCCAGTCAGTACCCAGTGACTGTTTTAATGTTGCTGAGTGGTGGGAAGCACAAAGTGATACACTTCCACATCTTGCTGCTGTGGCAAAAAGGTATATCTGGCTTCCCGTAAGCACAGCAGATGTTGAACGGACTTTTTCACTGTACACAGACCTTTTAAAAGACAATCGGCGAAGTTTGACAGATGACAATACTAGACTACTACTTATGTTGAAGTACAATAAGAAATTTTAAAGATTTTTGTTGGATAACCATTGCTGCTCATTCTATAATGTAAAAATCCTTTCTTGATGATCTGGGGTGGTGGTGGTGGTACTATACTTTTACTGTAGAATACTAATAATGTTTGTTTAAATTTTAGAGGTGGTGGTGGTGGTGGTACTGCTTTGACAATGATGTTACTATTATAATGTATATTGTTTTTTGATCAGTCGTGGGTGTTTTAATAAAAGTTGTACTTTTTGTGTGTGTCTGTGTTTTTTTGTTTGTTTTTACAAAAACCTATACCTTTTTGATGGCTGACTTTGATATGCATCACAAAGCAATTGAAATTGAAAACCCCATACTTGTACCTCACAATGGAAAATGTGTGCCCAGCAGCCCGCAAAATCACCGCAAAATACATGCAAAGTCCCGCAAAATCCCCACAAAATTTGGGAAAAAAAAGTCCCGCAAAATCCCTGCAAAATCTGTTAAACAATTCCGCAATTTCCCAGTGGCCCTGATAATAACGCCCAGAAAGGCATTGTCCAAAGTTCACAGCAGACATGAGATTACAGTCAACATTATTTCTTTTTCAGTGAGAACCCCAAGATCACTCTGGTATGCCCTTTCTCACTAGGCAAAGCCAGCGCACAACGAAGTGAGAACAGGTCATTCACTTCCCAACAGCTTGACTCACTGGTTGACAAATTTGAAAATGATTTAGCCGAGATGGGAGAAACTAGATTGCAGAAGTCTAACAAAGCCAAACAACAGGTCTGGCGAGCCTCTCACTCTTACCAGAGAGCTATATAGTTATGTGATTGAAGTCAAAGCTGATAAAATGACTCACCAAGCCAAAAGAGAGGAAAATGGGTGCCCCTCTCACAGGCATCCAGGAACCTCAGATCAGCCAAGGGTCAATATTCAGCAGTGCACAATCTGGGCTGACCCACCAAATGTCCACTACAATTCACCACCAGTCCCTGAAACAAACAGCTGCAGAGCAAGGTCTTTTCCAGAGGTGGAAAGATCTCATACACCCCCCCCCAATTCCATTAGCAGAGGTGTCCAGGAAAACTCCTCCAGGCCATGGTAATCCAAACACTTGGGAAGACCTGCTCTGTTCAGAGTGCTGTGGTGGTACCGGGAACAACAGAAGGTGAAAACCAGAAGACCAGCAGCAATTCAGGTACAAAGTAGGATAAGCTCTAACATTTTCTCATTGATTTCGGCAGCAAACAACAAACTGAGTTTGTGCAAGTTTTACAGTTTCTCCCAATGCCAAAACCACAATTTATAGCACTCCAGTTTTCTCTATAAAACAATAAAACTACCTCCTACCACTTAATCACTTACAATCCCTAAATTAATGCTAAAAATCCCTACACATGTCACGTTGCCTACTTAGCCGAAACAACTACTTAACATTTTCTTTTACCCCCCCTTGCAGTGACATTTTGTCAGTGAGGTCCCCCACAGCAACTACAGTGCCTAGCCATGGTGGGATACTCGCTGGAACTCGGCACTGCCTGTCAGGGGTCCTGCACCCCCCCAATCAGCTCCAACTGAAGTTGAGAATCTTTTAGTGGGTTGGGTGCGGGGGGTGCAGCCCTCTGCATCTGGAGTTCAGGGGCGAGTCCCCCCCTAAGAAAACAAAGAAATCAATAGCAAACTGGCAGCCAACTGCAGAATGCGGTTGACCTGCTGGTGTCACTGACAGGGTGTTTGACAGAATTTCCGTTGAACTCTTGTCATGGATCCAAAATTTTAACCAAACTCAGGACAGAAATAAACCTCCGGAGACAACAAGATAAACCAGATCAGCTCTCCTGTAGCAAATCCTTTTAAATAAAAACAGGTTTTGGAGGAAAAATGTTAGAAATGCTAGACTCACTTCAGGGCCTCTGCAAGTGGCTGCTTAGCATGCAGCCATCTTGCTTCCTATATAAAGAATCCATAATCAATTAAGGAGACCAAAAATCTGTGTGCAAGAATGACTCTAGTTTCATAAGTTAAGTGCCGGTTTAACCGGTACAGCATGCCCAATCTATGATGAATTTTACTTATGAGTTTTTTGATATGTAGTTTGGATGAAAGGTGAGAATCAATATTTAGGCCCAAATATTTAAAATATGTAATTTTGTCAATATTATTCCCATAGTTATCACAAAGAGACAATTCAGATACAACATTATTCCTTGGATTTTGGAAAACCATCAGTTTTGTTTTATTTGAGTTAAGGACTAATTTATGTTTAATAAACCAAGTGTGCATTAGACCAAAATCATGTTGTAAATTATTTTCTAATAATGAAAGAGATGTACCTGAACATATTAAGACTGCGTCATCTGCATATAAAATAAGTTTTGAATTGTTATATATATTTAATAATGAATTAATAAAAAGTGAAAATAATTGGGGTCCAAGTATGGACCCCCTGTGGGACACCACAATCTAACATACCCACAACAGATAAGGAATCTTTAATAAGTGTTTTCTGTACTCTGTCAGACAGATAGTTATTTAACCAGAGGATCACCTCATCAGAGAAATTAACCTTAAGTAAATCTTTCAATAGCTCTCGATGATCAACAAGATTGAATGCCTTGGTGAGGTCCACAAAAGCCGAGGCCACAATTTTACCCTCACCTAGGGCTTTATGGACTGGCTTGTGAATCTCACCAAGGCAGTCTCAGTGCTATGATTTGAACAAAATCCATGCTGCAAAGTGGACCAAAGACTACTTTTCTCAAGGTGTTCTGTGATTTGCTCTGAAACAATCTTTTTCTAAAATTTTAGAAAAAGGAGCTAATAGAGTAATGGGATGATAATTATTAACATTAGTCAGGCCACCTGATCTGTATATTGGCCTGACAATGCCACATTTCCATTTAGCGAGAAATATATTATTGCACAGAGAGAAACTGAATAGTTTAGTTAACTGTAATGCCAGTAGCAAACTAACTTTTTTCACAATACAATAATCTGTACCATTCATTCCAATACTTGGTTTTGGATCCATTTTGAAAATGTAAGACAGTACTTCATTATGGAATAATACACAAAATCACATTTATGAATTCCTAAACACTGTGAATAGGCCCTCTCCTCAGCAGGTACTTCCTTCATGTCTGTATTCTGAGCACAATTCAAAAATCTGTGTTTTTACAATTTTACAAAATGTAAATTAAACACATTTGCAACCTTTTCTGAATCATTAACAAGTAGAGCTGTGCACAATATAAAATTCTGCCTGTGGAATGCCCACAGAATGACCATTTCAATTCTGTGGAATTCCGTAGAATGTTCACAAAAATTCAGCAGAAGGTCACAAAATGTTAAACTTCATCTATTTCACTATAATTTTAAAACTATGCATCCAAATAACGCCAAGTTTGGAACATAAACAGAACCTCATTGCTTACAAGAGTGTACCAAATGTCAGAGCTGTACATTAAAAGGGGGCAGAGGCATGGGTGGCCAAACATTTGATCAAAATTTAATTTTCAGTTTTTTTGAGATAATTTTAAAACTACTCATCCAAATTTCTCCACTATATCAGGATTTTGAATGCACTTAAAATTCATATATGCACTATTTTTTAAGTCTCCAGCTTCAATCAATCAATCAATCAATCAATCAATCAAAATCTTTATTTATCCAGGCGAACATCATTGAGCAGAGCTGTTTTACCAGATGGACCTGGTTAGAACATGTTTGGGTAACATCCATCATAAAACATTTAAATACATGTAAATAAGTATATAAACACAAACACGATAGTGCAGTAATAGTGGAGTCAAATGACAAAAGGAAGACAAGGCAAGCCATAACAGAGGAGGATTCAAATACAAGGGGGCAGGTCCACCATTGAACCATGCAACTGTATATAAACCATGTTCTCTGTATAGAAGTAATAGTTAGTTCCTTTACCAGGGGCAGTCACTAGTACTAGCCATGAAAATGGCTTGGAGAACCACCAACTAATGGGGGATGGGGTACCAGGAGGGGTATGTAATATGTAAGCGAAGGATAAACATTGTGAGAAATGAAGTCCCAATGATAGGTTGGTAGAACTGATGCAGCGGTGGGGCCTTACGGGGAGAGGGAGAGGGAAGGGGGAGTTAGGACTTTTATAATATGATTGCGTATAGATTGTGGATGAGTGCAGTATAGAGTTGTGAAAAGAAGGCTGGAGAAAGCAAGAAGATAGACCAGTATCAAAGGGAGGACAGAGGCATCAAGGTATTACATGAAAGCATGATGACAGACCAGGGCCAAGGAGGAGACAAGCACTAGAAGTAATTTGTTCATGGTTAAATGGTACAGGTTAGCATGATGACAATTCATGGTCATGGGAAACAATTGCACTGATCATTTCTGAGACGTGAATATAAGAGCTTGAAAGATGAGATGCCAATGGGTGACCTCAGTTTCAGTTTTTTTTGCAATTTATTCCACAAGGAGGACAGTGTAGGGCTTATAGCAGCCCTGCTAAAGCGAGAGTTAACTTTGGGAACCATCAGTAGGAGAGATTTGCAACTTCTCAGGGCATAATTGCCTATTGGTTTTATAGGAAGACAGTCTGTAATGTATTGGGGCAGTTTTTTGGAGATGGCTTTCAGGGTCCATAAGGCTGCATTTTTATCATGCCTGAATTGAAGAGAACTCCACCTCATTGATTGATATAGGGAGCAGTGGTAAGTGGAATAAGGCAGGCCTGTGATGAACCTCAAAGCTCTATGATATAATATGTCAAGTTTGGTGAGGTAGGAAATGGGACAGTGACTGTAGAGGATGTCAGCATAATCTATCAAGGATAGAAAGGTTGATTGTACCAGCTGTGGTTTGGCATCTCTAGTTAAGAAGGGGGCTATCCTAAAGAGCAGGCCAAGTCTCTGTCATAATTTTTTGAGTAATTCTTCAATGTGCTCTATAAAGGAGAGCCTATGGTCCAACCATACTCCCAGGTATTTGAATTTAGGGACAAATTCCAACTTCTCGCCAAGAATTATAGTAATCTGCACCACAGGATCTGATAGGGCTGAATTTACCATCTGGGCAGAGGGAGAAAAGAGCATTGCTTTTGTTTTCTTAGCGATAAGTAATAGCTTTTTGTTTAGGAGTTGGTGTTGCAGCAGGTTGAACTCAGATTGAAGGTCATTACATACAGATTGTAATGTCGGGTGACTTACGTAAAGAACTGTGTCATCTGCAAACAGGTGAATGTTGGCCTTAGTTATGTTTTCATCAATATCGTTGATGTATATTGCAAATAAGATCGGTCCTAAGATAGAACCCTGGGGAACACCTCTTAGGAGAGGTTTGAGAGTTGAGAGATCTCCTTCCGCTTTCACCTGCTGGAAACAATCATAGAGGTAGTTGATGAACCACTGTAAAGATAATGGGTCAGCACCTAGTGAGGTCAGGGAAGAGAGTAGCAGAAAATGGTCGACAGTGTCGAAGACCTTGCTCAGGTCCAAGAATACGGGGTAGGTGTAATTCCTGTTGTCTAGCTATCTTTGCCAGTCATTAGTCACTTTGGCAAGTGCTGTGATGGTGCTATGTTTAGCTCTAAACCCTGATTGGACTGGATTAAGCAGGTTATTAGCTTCTAGATACTGTCTCAGCTGGTTACTTACAACTTTTTCCAGTAATTTTGACAAGACAGAGAGAATCAAAATCGGTCTGTATTCATTTAGATCACAGGGATCAATGGGAGCTGAGTTATAGGTAGCCAGATATTTTACCAAAATTTGGATTTCTGTAATTTTCGTACAATTTTGATAGTATTCATTGAAATGTTAAAACAATTAACAGGTATACAGGTTATCACTACATTTGTAAATGCACATAGATTCAGATTTCTAGCCTTAAATGGGACTTTATAGTTATTAGTTTCTTAGAGATATAGCCTGCCAAACATGTTGTCAAATGTAAATTTCAGTTACCTCTAATTTTAAAACTACACATCCAAATTTAACCAGAGTTGCAACATTTAAACTACTATACCACATGGTCATTTCTGAAAAAGTTCATGTTTGCAGCTTTAAATGGGATTGAATTAATAGTAGTCAAACTTTCACATTTAAAAATTTAATTTTGCAAGAATGTAAACTACAAATATATAAACCTCTGAAACTTTAAAACTGAAGAATACAATACCATTACATTTTTGAACATACGAACATACAAAAATGCCAGCAGAAGCAGGCCTTATGGTCTATCTAGTCTGCTTGATTGTGTAGCTAGCCCCTCAACTTGCATCTGTCCTATCCTCCCCACCTCTCTTCATCACAACCCCCCCTTCACCCTGTCCCAACCCCTCTTAAAGCTGCCCACTGTTCTACAGGCTACCACCTCTTCAGGCAGAGCAGTCCACCTGTCCACCACCCATTCAGTAAAAAACAGTGTCCTGATTTTCCTTTCGAATCTTCCCCCTCCAATCTCAGCTGATGCCCTCTCATGTTCCTCCCTCTTCTAAACTGGAAAATCCCTTCTGTATTAGCCTTATTTATACCCTTAAGGTATTTAAAGACTTCAATCATATCTCCCTATCTCTCCTCTCCTCCAAGGAGTACATGTTCAGCTCACCCAATCTATCCTTGTAGAACTTTCCCTCCAATCCCTGGATCACCTTGGTTGCCCTACATTGCACCCCTTCCAACAATTTGATGCCCTTCTTCAGGAGTGAGCACCAGTACTGCATGCAGTACACCAGGTGTGACCTGACCAGAGATCTGTACAAGAGAAGGATCACCTCCCTATTTGTGGAGGAGATTCCCCTCGCTGTACACCCTAGCATCCTGTTGGCTTTTGCTGCCACCTTCCTGCACTGAGCTGAGTTGCTCATGCTGCCCATTATAAGTACCCACAGATCCTTTTCCTCCTCAGTGTCTTCAGATGCTTTTGGCAGGTTCTTAGACCTTACAAGAAGACTGTGTGTGCCAATTTTATTAATTGCTTGCTGCAAGAAATTGCAAAATAACATTTGTACTTAAGGTCAAATCCCTTGAGTCCTTGTGAAAATAGTAGAATTTCATGAAGAATTCCATAAAACTGGGATTTTCTAATTTCACTCAGCCTTATCTGGGGGATTCTAATTAGAGGATAGGGGTATAATAGGAAGGTAGCACAAGGGGTCACCATGTTCTGGAGTTAGATGCATAGTTTCACCAAGAAATGGACAGCTGAACTGTGTAGCACAATAGTGGTAGACCCCCAGATTGGAGCAAGAAAGCACAGAGTGTCAACAATTCCAACCTGAATGCTAGATATTTAAGGCTCTCATCCAGTAAATTTATGATCCAGGGAGCCTGGTGTACATGCAAGTCTAGGACTTAGGGGTACTCAAAAAGATATAGTGGGGAAGACAATGTCTTGGGCAGCAGGAAGAAAGAATTCTGGCTATTCCAACAGGGTAGGTTGATAGGAAAAGGAGTAGGTGACTGATGTTTTAAGGGAGTTTGTCACTAAAGAACAAAACTGATATCAGTGGGCTCAGTAGTTCTACTGAGTCAGTCTGGCTATGCCAAAAGGGAAGGGGAGTCACCCAGAGATGAACAGCAGGACTGCAAAAAGCTCAGCCCAAGTTATTAGATGAAGTAGTGATATGTACATTGTTAATGTTAAATTCCACACAAAAAAAATTCTGGATGTTTCATCTACAGTTTATGCTATCATAAATACATGAGAAAATGTTACTAATCATTTTTTTACTTCTGCAAAATTTAAATTGCTTAAACAATTTGTCCAGTTGTGTTAGATACCAGGATACACTGACTATGGATATGCATGTCAAATGTTTACTGTATGCATGCAAGAGCAGAGAAGTTACAAACATCCACATTTTTGACAGTTTTCAAAAAACGTTCTAAATATTTACATAGTAAAGTTTTGAACCCCTTTAATTTAAAAATCTCTTATCTAATTCTGTCCATATGTAGATCATTCTATAAGCATTACAAAAAGGTTATATGTACTAATTTACACATGCCTAGCTCCAGTGGTGCCTGATTTATATGCAGATGAATTTTTCCATGAAATTTCCTGAAAAAAAAATAATATGACAGATTTTGAGCACATATAATTTTGAGATGATGCATCATACTGTCATGAAATCTGGCACATTGTTAGAACACCTATCATCAAGAAATCATGCCAAATTTAAGGTCCTTGACTAAATAAATGGTTCAGGTATATGTAGATAAAAATGTTCATGAAATTTCACACAAACAATAAAATGACAACATTTGAGCACCTGTAAGTTAGAAACTATCCATCCAAATATCATGATATTCAGTATGTTAATGGCCAATGGCCCAAAGTTTACATATTCTAAATTGCAGAGCTCTAGAGTGAAAGGTGGTGGAGTTATAACCAAATTACTAAATTTTAAAACTTCCATGAAATTCCGACAAGATTCCATGAAATTTCACAGAATTTTGCAAACTGTCATCAAAATTCCCATTCCACACAGCTCTATTAACAAGATGGAGGAGCCTTTCTTCTGGTGAGCCAGGTTCATCTCCAGCAGCATCCTGGTTCATCTGCAACAACACCCCAGGTTTGTCGGTCCAGAGGTAGGAGAAGATCTTTAGTCTGGGTCCAGCGGGAGGTCATGGAAGCATCTGATCTAAAGATTTCATCTATCCAGCAGCCAAAGATCATCAGGCCGCAGGTTGTAAGAGGTGATATTGACATCCATTTGTCACCTAGAAACTGGTAAGGTACTTTTTTTCATTTTAATTTGACTATTTTCCCTGCAACTAAGGATGTCCTTGGAACTGTCTTCATCTAATAGGCTCCCTATCTGGACTGCAGTGCTAGCAGGCCTTGTGCCTGTCCAAGAACTGTGCTTCAGCAGTCTCTGGCCTAGGAGAGACTCTGTTTGCAGTGCCTTGGCACTCTGGACTCCTCCCTAGTTATTGGACATTGCAGGACCCCCCCCACCCAACCAAAATGTTTTTGTAAATGCTTTTATGTTTTCCGTTTTTGTACTTTTATAGAAAATCATTTTAAAAATACTTTTTGGGCTTGTGTAGTATTCAATGGGAGGGCTTTGGTCACTGTTTTGGTTTTACATGTTGTGTTGTGTGCAGAGTGTGTTTTTGCAATGTTTTCTTTTGCAGGTATTCCTGAAAGAAGACAAGAAGACCAGAAGAGAATTTTTGGGACTCACTGGAGTCCTCATTTGTGTAAAGTTGTTAGACTTTGTGTAACTGTGGTACAATGTCAAACTATTTTTTGCTTTGCAGGTGTGAACTGTTTTGTAGTTTATAGATTTTAGGAAATGTAATGTTCTGCATGTTTCTAAAGTGGGCTACAGTTTCAGTGTAAAAATGGTTTTTGGGTTTGGGCACCCGGTAGGTAACATAGGTCAGATAGTTTTCCCAAGGGGGTTAGGGGGAAAGGCAGGTTGGTGGTCCTGAATGTGGATGGAGGTCGCCAATGTTGTCTGTTAGGACGTGCTTCAGGCAGTTTCCTGGAGCCACTGAAAATCCATAGATAGTACAGTAGTAGGATAGGAGATGAAGATTCTTCAGCAGGCCTCTATCCTTTAGTGTTAACTGCCTGTGCCTAGCACATGGTAGGGGAGGACTTGTGCAACCTCCCTGTAGGGAGCACAGAGGTAGGATGGCCTGGTACTAGGCTGTGTCCTGGCTGCAGACAGCCAGTGGTCTGGTTGTGGTGAGTGTAACCAACTAGTCTCCTGGGGTTACTAGAACCCTATCAGAGTTATTGTTAAGCAGGTAGCAGGCAGCTAATAGGGAGCTCATTAGGGGCTTCTTCAGTTAGTCTGAGAGAAGAATGATTATGTCATTTGGAACTCTCACAGCAGCATAACCCCTTTGTGTGCACTGCTGCTGTGGGGAGCCTTAGAATGTTGAGTTAGTTGTCAGTCATTGCTGAGTGTGGAGGTAAGAGTGGTAGGAGGTCTGCCAGTGGGCTCTGAGTTGAGGGCCCAGGATTTCTCACCCCAGTCTGGATTACAATTTCCAGCTTCCAGTGAAGTGGCGGATACCTTTCATTGGCAGGAGTTCCTGATTCTTCTCCAAGTGAAGTGGAAGGAACTGCTTTTCTCACTGGGTCCAAGGGGCAATCTACTGAAGATGCTTGTTTTTTTCAGCTTCCTTTGGAAAGGACTTGTTAGAGATTGTTTCTGACATGCACAGGGAAAAGATGTCCTTTAGTTGATCCCTGCCCATGGAAGGAGCAACTGGTCAGTAAGTACTGTTTTAGGAGAACAAGTTCTCCAACATTAGGGGATTCATTTTTGGGGTGTGCTTGCCCTTAGAGAAGGGTAGATCACACCCATCAGTGCCCCTTAGTTCACTCAAGTGAGTGAAAGAAATGCCTAGTTCATCCAAGTGTGTGAAAAGGATTCAATGCTTCACCCCAGTGTGTGAAAGAAATGCTTAATGTTCACCCAAGTGTGTGAAAGAAGTGTTTGATGTTCACCCAAGTGAGTGAAAGAAACCCCTAGTTTACCCAAGTGAGTGAAAAGGATTCAGTGCTTCATCCCAGTGCATGAAGGAAACGTTTAATGTTCACCCAAGTGTGTGAAGGAAATGTTTAATGTTCACCCAAGTGCGTGAAGGAAATGTTTAATGTTCACCCTAGTCTATGAAGGACACGTTCAATGTTCACCCAAGAGAGTGAAATGATTCAGAGTGTATGATTAGATCCACGTATGTACACCATTAGAAATGGGGAAAATGTTTTTGTTTCTCGAACTGTACTGCACGCAAAGAGTGTTTGTGAAAGATGTACCTGTTTTGCCTTGACCAACCCATGGGCATCCACTACTTGCTTTAGATGCCATCTGCTGAATAAAGTCAAACTGCACAATCCCAGTTCCTATTCTGAATCTGATTCTTGCTTCTGGAGTAGAATTACTGGGGATTCCTCAGCAGTTTAGATCTAGCATATGCCTAGCAGCCTCTACCCTGGACCTGGTTGTAATTTACAAAGGTTCATGTGTTTTGTTCTTGTACCCCCACCCCTCTTCCTTTAGAAATGAGCCTGGTGTACATCCTAACACCAATGGTGGTATCAACCTTTGACATTTCTGCTCAAAGTAAATGGTATGCCATATGTGGGTACTAGTGCCAGATTAAGTGGGGGTGTCCTACCTGCTATAAGTGGCATGGGGGTTACACTTGCATTCTAAGATGATGCATGTACCCTGTGTAAATGTGAAAAATGGACAGAAATAGCCATCCTAGTGATACAGAGGGCTGAGGCGATATGCGTCCTTCCTCACACCACTTCAGCAACCCGGGTCAGGAATGATTTTGGGTTGCAGGGATTTTGCTGGGGAGAGAGAGGATCGAGCATCCAGAGGATGGCTCTCCTGTCCTGGGGGGATTTCTTGCTGTCTCTGCTCTTGGTTGCCTCTGGGTGGAGGCCTGGAGGTAGTGTCAGCAGCATGAGTGACATGAAGGGTGGGGCTGCGGTCATAGCTTGTGCCCACCTCCACATGCACACACACCACAGCAGAGGACCCAGGGGAGAAAATGATAAAATAGCATTCACAGGCTCCATTAAGCCCTGCTTGTCCACCTTCACTCTGCACTGCCACCGGTTCACCAACTCATGAATTTGGACACTGGGTGTCTGAGTGAGGGGGATGGCCCTCCCCTTCCCAGCCTGTCAGGGACCAATCCATGGGGGATATGTGACTTGGTGATCCAGGGAGGCAGTTGTCAGGTGGGGTGACAGGGACAGGATGGAGAAGCCACCTGCGACACACCCTGGGAGAAAATCCTTGGAAAAAAATGAATAGAAATAAAGGAAAATTGCAGAAGTGGAAGAAAGGGCAAGATTTATGACTTATCTTATGTTTTTCTGCCTGCTCAGGATCCAGCAGTGCAGACTTAGGTCTGGCATATCCAAATGGCTGTGTTTTCACTGCAAGATAATAAGGGGATACGTGATGGGGAGGCATACGATAGTGGTTTCATCAGTACAAGTGGCAAGTGAGCTCGGGTCTATCACGAGTGGCTCCGCGAAGTGGAGCCATGAGTGATTTAACCCCAAGCTCACTTGCCATGAGTGTGGATAAAATTGCTAGCGTATGCCTCCCCATCATGTATCCATTTTATATAATATGGGTTGACTTGTTAGTGTGTATTGTTTTATAGTTTCAAGATATGTGGGTTACTTTTTTACCTGTGTGTTGGGGTGTTCCTTTTTCTTTCTGTGTTTGTGCACTAGGCTCTGGTGTGTTATTGGTTTTTGTGTTGTTTTGTGTGATGTGTTTTGTTTTCATTGGTTATTTTTACGAGATGTGGGTGGCTTTGTGTTGTTTTGGGTTTCAGTTTTTGTGTTGGGTCAGGAAGGGTTCTAATGTACGTTTTTGTTCTCCACCTGTACCTGTAAATTGTTTTTGAGTGGAATGGAGTGGTTGGTGGCAAGGAGGGGAGTGAATGTAGTTCGGCAGTGTTTATCTCACTGAAGTGTACACAGTGATGGTAATAGCCCCTGTGTAATGACAGTGGTGATCAATCAATCAATCAACCAATCAATCAATTTATTGGAGAGCAAAACTGAGAGAAAATCTCTCATTTACAATTGCATCCATCAGTACAAGACATAAAAGAACACACATACATTAAGGCACAAATACAAAGACATATTCAGTTACATAGATTCACATAATTATGCAGTTATGAATCATTTAAAAGCATCTACATTCATATGTCATAAATCTAACAAGCAATCATTTAAAGTGCAAAAATGTAATAATAATTGTCAATTTTAATTTTCTTTGGATAGATAACCAAGTCACTGGGACTACAGCTGCTAACCTATAGCTACCAAATCTAGTTTTAAATCTTGATAAGAAATATTGATGATAATCAGATGATCTAAGAGAATATCTATTATGTTCTTTAATAATAACTGATCCCAACAAATATGGGGGTAATTGACTCAAAACAGATTTATATACATAAAGCATCCAATGAATTTGTCTCCAAACTGATAACGGCTGACAACCTGATTCAAAGTAAAGATTACAATGATGGGTACACCAAGGAAAACCAGTAATGAATCTTAATGCACTACGATAAAGAGGATCCAATACTTTTGAGACTGCATCAGTTGTTCTCATATAGATACAGTCACCATAATCTATTTGTGATATGAATAAAGAATTAACCAATTGTTTATGAATTTTAAAGCTAAAGCATGATTTATTCCTATAGGAAAAAGGCAATAGTTTCTTAAGTTTATTAGAAAGCATAGGAATATGTAATTCAAATTTCATCAACTCATCTAACATAATACCTACATATTTATACGAAGAAGTGATAACCTTTATTCTTTTCCGCTGTGTACACGTCTTGAGAAATGGTTTGTCTGGGAGTGCTGATAGCACTTTTTATCTAATGTGTTATAGGTCAACCCCTACTATACAATATAGAGAAGATTACACTTTGAAATAATGCTGATTACATTATTACTGATTTCATGTGTACTAAACAAATACATGTTTGGTGAAAATCCTCCTACTTAATCTAGTGAAGCTTACTGTGCTGATTCAATGTGAATGAAACTTCTAAGTGATTTAGCATGCACTGTCAGGGTAAAAGGTAGTCATGAGTTTAACCTATTGCCTATGGACAAAGTGAAGTAATTGGTTTTAAATACGTATACGTACTGAAAGGTGTAAAATACATACATTTTTGAACAATTTGTCACACCACAGTACATTTACAGTACATCCTAATCCATTAAATGAATGTTTGCCCAATATTACTACATTGAGGGTTTTGCAGTGGTGTGAACTCTATGCAAATAATCTTCCCATGTCTTCATCTAGTGCCAGAAGGCATCAGCACCCCCCTGAGCCATGAACCATCCGAGGTGTGGTGCTTATTATTTCCTCCCCTTTTTTTCTCCCAAGCTTCTCTCTTCCCACTGTCATCCAGTTATAGCCATGTATGGCTTGGCAGCATGCAGTGACGTCTGTGCAGATGGATAAAGCTCCCTGGCACAATGCAGTGCTCTCTGAGGCACCACTGGTGCTGCACCAACCTTGGGATACTGCCAAACAACAGCTGCTATGCCTCACCAGCAACTTGGTATCCTGATCTCGCTCCTGAAATTAGGTCTCTGGTACATGACGTGCTTCCTGTGGTACATCATGGTAGCTAGCTCGTGAATAATAATTGTAAACATACTTATAAGCAGCAGTTAGCCTATCATATAATTGAACACTTTTTACATAGGAAACCAATTTTCTTCTCATAAGCACTGCATGATTTTTATCTCTTCTGAGGTGCTGCAGGCTCAGAGTTTTCAGCTAAATAATCTGAGTTTGAATGTGCAGATGACATACTAAGGTCCCTTGGAGTAGAAACGATGCTATCTAGCGATGTATATGTTAAGAGTCCAGGACTTAAACCTTTGTCTGTACTTGGTGTACTTATCACAGGTACTCTAATCAGTGACCTGACTGAAGTCATTCCAGGGGATTTATGTGAGATCTTCAAAACAGAAGTGTGAGCCATCACAGGTCTGCTAGGGGTCATGGCAGAAGTACTTGGTTATGTTACCAGTGTTTTGCAAGGCAGTGTCAAATGTCCACTGAAAGGTAACCTTACTGGGTTCAGTCAATCATCTTCTTCCAATATTTTTTCCACAATTACATCCAACCATTGCAGGGACTGGTCTGCTTTAGTCATTTGCTTTGCTTCTTCCTTTGCTTTGTTGCTTTGTCTGTTATCCTCCTGTTCCACTCTACTGTCACTGTCCATAACCCCATCTGGAATTCCTATTTTTGTTGGTGTTTCAGATTTTTTTGTGAACTTGCCTTTTCAGACTCTTCTTTTTATGACCTCTTTATTTTTTTCTTGTCCTGTCTTTTGCTATGTGACTGTCTCCTTTTGTGTCTTTTTTGTCAGAGCCTTATTAGTGATGTTTTTCTTAACCGGCTTCTTTAAAAGCTGAATTTTCTTTTTCAGAGCCTCTTCTCGGTGTTCTGTATCACATAAATATAAATGTTTAATACAGCTGTCACCTGGGACTCTATATTTTGTCCATCAAAAGCTTAGTTTGCTTTTGGAAATACAAGCAGTTAGTTTAATTACTGTTTACTCATATCAATTGCACTTGCCTGTAATTAAAACAATTACTGTATCAAATAGTTGCCCATCAAGTGACCATCATCCCCTAACATGATCTCATGCTACCAGTAAGAATGGATCATCAGCATCAATTTTCCTATCATCAACCTTGGCATATTCTCCATCTTCCACAAATCGCAGCAAAAAATAAAGTCCTGAAGCAAATACACATATTAGGGCTGGCAGTATAGCCTAGAGGTTAGAGTAATGAACTGTGAATGCGCTTGGTATGTTCAGCAGACCTGGGTTTGATTCCCACAACCTCCACTTGCATACTGTATGACTCTGAGCAAGTCACTTAACCACCCCAGTGCTCCCGGATCGCCCCTGAAAACAGGCACTTGTGCCTAGTGGGCCTTACCGGGTTACCAAAAGAATTAAAAAAAAAAAATTATATGCAAAGATTGCCAATCAAAAGTTCATAATTTTATGCACATGATCCTCTTCTGATAGCTGTTATTTACTTCCAACAAACAAAGTTACTTTCCTGTTATTAGTATGTCCACATAAAATTCTGTTGTGGACTGTCTGCGCAGTGACAGTGCTGCCATTGATGATGCCAGCAAACAGAAGTCTGAAATGAGCTTTAGCCATTTTGGGTTCTGGCTGTGAAAGGAGGATGGAGTGTGCCATGGACTGCTCTCCTCCTTTGGGTTTTGGGAGGCTGACTACTGCAGCATTTCAGCTCTCATCTACTGAAGAGTGAGAGTGTGTGGGTCACCTACTGTAGGGAAGGTTAGTGACAGGGTCACTTCTGGCATGACAGGCACATTTCATGGATGTGTGCTATTGTCATCATTCTTGACCATGTCCCTTGTGACTGAATGAATCTTTGTAAAAAGTGGCACTTTCTTGGCCAATGAAGACTTGCCTGACTAAAACATTCACCTTCATTCATACTTGAGACACTCATGGGCAAACTCCTGTAGTCCATCTCTGCAGCAGTCACCTTTATTTTAGTTGTGGAGCTGTGAAGCAGCTGACTGGCAGACCATGATTCGTGGAGTAAGCACGGGAGTCCAATGCAGAACTGCAACTCTGTTTTCCCATGTACTCCCTTTGTAGTCCATCTAAAAGGGGCCTTCTTGGACAGGAGTAGGCTCTGGTGTAATGTAATCATACTCCAGGGCAATGTTGTGAAATATATAGTCAACAAAATCTATTGAACTGGTCCAACCCTGTATCCCAACAGGTAGCACATCTTGTTTACATGCAGGTGGCCATAGTTTGGCCACAAACCAGAGGGCCCTGCTTAGTGGTGGCTGTGAGAGGAGCATCCATTCCAGGAAAGCATGGTATTATGTTCTTCTGCTGCACTGGCAGAGCCAAGTTGGGCCATCTAGCCTACGTGTAAGTCACCAGGCCTGTGAGTGCTTCACCTGAGGGCATGGGAGTTTGACAAGTAAAAAAACTGAATGAAAAATGCTGCATGGTCAAGTTGATGACCATAGTACTTCACCAGTGCCTAAGCACTTTCACTTGTCTTGATTTGTCTGCATTGTCAGTAGTGGACCTCATTTTCTCGCGTAGACACTGATGGTTATTCCATGAGTGATTAGTGTGAGACACATAGGTCACAGTTGTGGTAGGTGATGTTGCTGCAGTAGCAGAGACGGGAATGGCACATGCAGAGACAAATAAGTGGTTGTGGTGTAAGTCAGGGAACAAAGTAGTAAGTATTGAATAAGTCATGGATGCTGCTGGGAAGTTAAGTGCCGTATGGTGGAAGCACATGAAAGACAGGTTCCCAAAGTGTAAGTAAAATAAATGTAAAGAAACATAGGTGTATAGAATTTAAACAATGTGTAAATCTGATACTTCTGAACACTAAATATGATCCATCTTGTCTGTTGAGATTTTGTCTTTGACATCCCATCAACTTATGTGGCCCAGTAGTCACTTGTCACAATACAAATAATAATATTATGACAGTACGGTCAACCAAGAAATGCCCGACCAGAGAAACTGATTCAGCAAAACATCCCACCAATACATCCCTTACAAAAATGTATTACACCTTCTCTATAAGTATCCCCTTTTCCGTAAGTACAGAGTTGTGGTGCACCCACGGGTCATGCATTGGAGCCCAGAGGTTGTTTGGTTCAGCAGGCAGCACGCAGTGTGTATTACATGTCCTGTCCCGTCATACAGGAGAACAGGTTTGTGTGCTCAATCTGAGGGGTCATGTCGGTGCCAAATGGTGGACTGTACTGAAGCGCACAACTGGGCCACCAACTTTGGTCACCCAGTTGGCAGTGTTGCAGGGGGAGCTGTAAAACAAACTAATTGCCTGCCTTGGTGCTCCCCTGGGTCACAATTTCACTGAAGTCACTAGTCCAGTTGTTGTATGACCAGTGATCTGTAGAGTTAGTAGTACCAAATTTGTTTTGCTAGCAAATCCTCTCCCAATACACACCAACATCCTGGTTACCCTGCTGTATTACTCCTCATTATATTGTTTAAGGGATTATGGTTAATATTAATTTCCTTTCTTTGCTTGTCCAGATTAAGGCATCCAATATTCTGTAGTTTTTGCTATCTGTTGACTCATTTTTATTGTTGAACTGCAACACCAACACCCACCCACCACCCAATCCCACAATACACCCCCACACACACACCCACAGGATCAATACACACAGCTCCAGAAGGCCCCCTTCTGCTGACCCCTCAGTGGAACACTATTGTCTCACTTCTCCGAGAGGTGCCACTGCCTACCAGCAATGGTGTGGTGGATATTGCAATATTGTGTTTTGACACACTATACCCTTGCATAACACAGGCCAGGCAATGGGGGAGTGCAGATAGCAATGCACCCCACAAACCAGTGCTATCAAAGCACATCATGCACAAGCTCAGTAGTCCATCACCAGAGTCTAATTAAAGTGCAAATGGGGTTTTGAATGTCAGAACAAGAGCAATTTGATATAGTGACACCAAAAATTCAATAAGCACACAGTTAAGTACAGCAACAGAAAGCCAAACTTGTGCCACTGCTGTAGGAGGCATAATCCAAACCTCATCATGATACTCCCCTATCCAACCAGAAAACTGCCGTGGGTGAGCATCAATCCCATACACTTCAGGATCTCAAACATCTTTCTCAACCCCAGCCATAAAATATCCGTGCTGTTCAGGGAGCAGCCACAGATTGCCCCTCCTAACCCCAAACCATCACCGGTCAAGGCATTTGTCCTTCCTCACCCCAGGCTCAAAGCCCCCATAACCACCATATCTTGTTGCAATCTGCATAGCATGCTAGGCCATGCCTGCAGGCTGCACACCTCCTACACAGATTGATGGCAGTGCAAGTGGTAGAATTTGTCCAAATAAAACAAGCAAAATAGAAACCTTAATTTAAGGAATAAGAGAAGCCTGCAGCCAGCAGGCCATGCTTCAGGCAATGATTGCCCTCCTAACCCCCATCACTCTAGGTCCAGACCACCCCCTGGCCAATTCAATGCTTGCATAAAAAGTTCCCTGCTGTTGCAGAGCTAGTAACACTGCTGCGGCGTGAACTCAAATTCAAACCTACCGCATCTTGCTCATGCAATATCCGTGCAGCATGTTGGCAGTGTCCTGCAGGCCACACGCACACACCTGTCCTCCATATGCAGATCACAGCACAGTGGTGCAAATAAACCAAAATGAAAACCTTAATTTCCAGAAGGAGACAAGCATGCAGCCAGCATCAATGATATGTGGGCACTGATTGCCCAAGCTCCTACACCCATCACTGCAGATTCATGCAGGCCACACCTATTCTCCCCCCCCCCTTGGGTTTCATGAAGGTCCCTGCAGCTGTTGCAGACAGCCAGCAATGTCAGCTCACACTGGCCAACATTACCATGGCATCTTGCAAATCCATACAGCATGTGGGACCTGTAGCCCTGCACATGGCACAAGCACTGCCAGTTGCAGATTTGCACAAGTGGTGGAATTGCAATCAGAACCCCCCCCAAAGAAAATAATTTCCAGGAAATAGTGAAGACATTGCATGCCCCATGCAGCCAGCATCCTTTGGACACTGATTGTCCCCAACCCCGTCACTGCAAAGCACTATCTCCATGGTCCTAGCCATATCCTCTAGCACCAAAGTTGCCACTTACCCTGAATTCAGTGGGAGCCCACTGGCCCCCAGCCGTGCATTGCATAACATTATACACTTCCATGAGGCCTTACACTCTGCCAGGCCATGCTCTCTTGGCCATACACCAAGCCTGCCCCTGCAGTCCACCCTGCACCTCACAGCACGACACCACCATTACTGATGGATTAATCCAATACACATTATATGCCCTGACTGGGAAAAAGAAAGAAAAATAAACATTTGGTATCTGCTTTTGCAAGAGAATGGATTGGGGTGATGGCCACCAAACATCAACCACTCCAGACATCAGCTTGCCACGTGTGTCGGATCACCAGCCAATCAACTGTAAGCACTGCACAGTTGACAAATGGTGATGTGATGTCCCACCCACATAAATAACTGATCGACAGCTAAGAGAACATAAAAAATAAAGCACACAAGTGGTGATTCCTTGTATTAAAGGATCATTATATAGTGAGGTTTTTGAGCGTGCAGGTAGGGAATTGCACAGTAAAAGTATGTGATGCTTGTTTAAATTTTTGTTATGAATTGGATTTGAATCCTATTACCTCTGGAACCTGCTGAATCTCCATTGGGGACATTTTCTGCAGATGAAGGCTGAGGGTGACCTGATTTTTGCTGATACTGCTTAATCTAATGGGGCATTCACTGTCATTTCACCAGAATCATAGGAGTTATGAAGCTCCATCGCCCACCACATTACATATAAATAAATGTCACCATAGGAAAGAAAGGGGTCTGACCTGTTGACGCCCAGGGCCAATTTATATGCCTTAGCTACCCCTAAATGATACCCAGGGGTCAATTTATACACATGCAATGTCACTGATTGTGGGGCTAGCATATTTATACCAGATTGTGCAGCTGTCTAGCTACAGAGGAGTCAGTTTTTTTTTTACAGCACATTTTTTGATCTCCCACTGCCAGCAGGGCTTGGTTGCAGTCATACTGACCATCCGTGCTTCATTCCCCGTCTTGGGGATCATGCTGCACAGCAGTGGGGACTTGATGTTCTGTATATTTGCTGCTGTGTTTCCATGTTCTCTGAACCCCTACCCCTGAGGATGCCAGCACAAGGACTAGAATTCATGTGCTAATGCATGTCTCAGCCAAGCTCCTTATAACGGCGTCCTCCCCTATCCACACCGCAAATCCCGAGCTGCTGCATGTGCATCCTCAGATGCCAGTAATGGGATGGTGTAATAGCCCTCCCCCCTCAGAGGAGGAGAACATCCCTGCAGCCAGACCCTCAAGACCCAGGCTCATTCCCGAATCAGGGTCATTAGTGCTGCACGTGGCAGCACTGTCGCCATGTTGACTGTCCAGCCTAAGAGTCAGTATTTTTAAGAAAAGGGATTTATTGTGTCCAGATCAATGTTAAATGGTCACAGTGGTGGAGGTATATTGTGGCTGTATACAAACGTACTTTGAACATAATGCCCCTGCACCCACATAATATTCATATTTCTAATGTGACTGTGAACACAGGCACAGAAGAGGTATAGATGGCACTTTGTATTTCTGATTGATAGCAGCACTTAAATGACATGATGGGATGGGGTTCTGCTCTGACAACATATTGGAGGCATACTGAAGCATGAGTCAGAGTGTGTTTATCAGAGAATAACTCACCTCATCGTATATTATTTGGTATATGTTGAGAAACTGTAAGATTGATGGAGAAATTTGCAAAAATTAAAAAAAAAGTCTCATTTAATTTAAAATGGGCCCTCTGCTTTACATTTCTTAGGGGCTGTTACGGTTGTTACTGGGAGTGCTATGCTGTGCATAACAGACCCGGTGAGTCATAAATACCACCAACAAGACAGCAACTTGCTTATGGTCTTACCGGGCAGCACGCTACCATCCATGGTAGCATCTGTGGTGCTGTCTTTGAGAAAAGTGATGGCATTCTCACTGTGCCTATGTGTGGAATTGTTGTGGGATATTGCGGTCAGGTCAGCAGAGAGGAATTTCTGTATGTGTTAAAGGAATGAGAGAGAACTGATCACGAGGGAGAATCAAATGTATTTTAAAGGCAAAACACATACATTAACTGTGATTTGGCCAGTTTGGTGCTGAAAGTGTTCGCTCGCTTTGTAAAACAAGATGGCTGCCAGTGTGTTTTGCATTTGGTGCCAAGTTGGTACATGGATTTCCTTGGTTGACTCTGCAGTGTGCTTGCACGCTTTTCCCCCTGTGCATACTGGGAATAACATATGGTTATTAACCAATGAGTTTCCCTGACTGTCCATTATATAACTGAAATTAAACTCCTGACACAAATGCTGTGCAATTTTGAAATGGACCAAGTTCTCTATATGTAATTATTGCTTTGGCCTACTAAATACCTGGTTTACAACTATATTATACAGTCATAATTACAGGGGAACAGTGAATGTACTAATGGTGATGGTGCTGTCTTACCTCATGACTCTGTGTGCTTGTTCCTCAGCTCATGCAGATCTCTTTTAGTTGGTAGGTTGATTTCTCATATCTCTCAGTGGTGCTCTACTGTTCCCTTGATGGAGTCTTGGCCTATGAGTATGCAGCAGTGGGTTTGCCAGTCTTCACCTGACTCTATGCATACCAGTGTAAGAACCCATGGGCCACACATCTGTGATTTCAGTTCGCAGAGATGAAAGTTCAACCACCTGTTCACTGGCTGGTTGGCTCACCACTGAATGCAGTTACAATGTATCTCTCTGTCAAACCTGCAGCACTGAAAGCTGTTGCACTGTGGTAAAGGATGGAGTAGATTGCCAGTTGCTGGCATACCCCACAGTTTATTTAACAACCCATGCTGAAAGCTACATTGGAATCAAATTTGAGATGGTGGAACTTCCAGTGATGTCACCCTCATGGAAGCAACCTGAAACTGCTGCTCCATACTCACCAGCATGAATAATTTACCTAAACAGTGAATTACTGCATCAGTCTCATGACATAAATAGGATTCAAAGTATAGCATGCTGGAGATGGAGATCTGTGGAATAGTGGCAGCTCACAACTTTCAGTGCACCGCAGCCATGCTAGAGCCATGGCCTCCGCAATCAAAATGCTTCAAAAACAAATGACCATGATGTTGGGGGAGCTGTGGGATTTTTATAAAGAAAACAGAATCATTACTGTAGCCCTCCAGACTGATATCAGCAAAATCAAGCAGAGGCTCGACAAAACAGAAGGATTATTCACATCGGCAGATGCCAGAATAGATATTGCAGAGTGTGCCATAGTTCAGCTCCATGAGGCTATAACTGTCCTTCAAACTCAGGTTGAGGATGCAGAGTCCTGTAACTGCCACAACGACAGTCACATCTTGGGTCTCCCTGAAGGTACTGAGTGACCTGATCCAATTACATTCTTAAAAACCTTTTTTAGTCAAACTCTGGACATACCTGATTCTTGCTTGCGAGAAACTGAATAAGCACATAGAGTGTTGCTTCCAAAGACACCTCCAAATGCAAGGCCAAGATCACTAGTCCTCAAGTTTGTACGTTTCCACGAGAAAGAAACTGTTCTCCATAAAGCGTGGCAGAAAGGAGTGGTCCACTTTCAAATGCACAGACTTTACTTCAATAATGACTACCTCCCAACTATAGCAGTGAGTTGCAGGGCTTATGCTCCAATTCTTCAACAGCTACGAGAGGAGGGCCTAAAGTTCCAGACCCCCTACACTACTAAACTGGTGTTTTACTTTGCTGAAGGTCCGGTTACTTATTCATCAGTGGATGAGGCAAAAATTGCCCTGAACAAAAAAAGAAAATCATGATTCCAGGTGCAGCCCCGCGCCCAACTCAGCAGCCCTCGATCACCATGAAACTTGCCCAGCAAATGTGGAAAGAGATCCTGTCAAGAGAACAATGCCAGAGGGAGAGAGAAGCTACTTTGCACTGGATTGTCACCAACCTGAAGAACAAGGAGCAGCTTTTACCTCCGGATACCTTAGCCACCCCACAAGAAAAATGACTCACTCTTGATCACCAGGTTCTGAGGTAAGTCCTCAGCATTTCATTCAGAAGTGATGCCCTGTCAAAGGTTTATTGCTCTCCTCAAAGTCAGCTAGCAATTTCATGGTATTGGTCATGCCTCCCCCTTTTTATTACCCTGGTAACTGCCTGCATGCTGTCCCGGTATGTCTTATGGGGTCCCCTCATGGTTCACTTTCATCCCCGACAGCATAGTCTGGGAGATGTTGGGGGAAACTGGGCCATGTCTGGGTTCTTATGTGTGCATTGGATCCCTTAGACTTCCGACTATTTCATCCTTTCCTGGCCCCTTAGCTGCCAGTTTCCCTGAATGATGCACAATTGAGCAATTAACTCTCGGTTGCTACAAGAGGTACTGCCCTGTCGGTCCTGCCTTGTCTGGGTAATGAGTCGTCTACATGGGGACTCATGCTAGTTCTTGGGATGGGCCTGGCCTGTAGTGCATGTTTCTTTTAAATGTACTGTATAATAAACAAAGAATGTGAAAAATCACCTCACGCAGATGTAAATTAATTGCAGCCGGGGTGGGAAACCTGGGCCATTAATGGGGATCCGGGCACATTGGAGAATCCATGATATGTGTATATCCCCTCCTCCCTGTGTCCTACCTAGAAGATTTGATAGCAGTGTGGAGATGACTTGAGATCCCCTGGGGGAGGGGGGGAACACGGTTGTTGCAGGTGGCACACTGCGAATAAGTGATCCAGAACTGAGGCGGGAGGTATGGCAGCTAGGGAAGATGATAATCTGAAAGGAATGTTGGGTGACTTACACCTGTTCTTAAGAGCCTTATTGCCTCTGAACCCAGGGAAGATGCATGACGTGAGGCTGCCTGCTCGCTCATCTCACCCCAAGACCCCTCGTTCAGAAGTCTGGTTGTCTGGAACTGTACTCCCTAAGTTTGCCCAAGACTTTTTCCTAGACTCCCCTGCACACTCCCAAATGTAATTCCCCATTGTCTCTCAATCTACAAACATATAACAGGGAGTGCCATATTAACTGAACTACACTCCTTAAGCATACTCATGACTCTAGTCCTCAGCTCCTGTTTGTACCTACAGGTGCCAGCCCTGTTTGTTGCACTGCTAGTAAACAGTCCATCAATTACCAGGGAGTTGCATATCTACAGAAACCAGCCTTTTCAATGGCTGCATGGAATAACATTGCTGTCTCCCACCCCCACTTGGAACTCTATGCTATTCTTTACTATTTCTGATTGATTGATTGATTTATAAAAATGTATTTTTTTACAGGTATACAGGTACATAGATTTAGGGATAGAATCTCTATTTTCAAAGGATGCCCTGTGCAATACACCAAACGCACAAATAATCAAGCACATAAAATTCTATATAAAGACACTTGGCACATGAGAACACAGAACAAATATTGTTAATTTCATGCATAGCAATTACATGGGTTTTGCTGAGGCTTCCTCAATGCAGTTTAAAACTATTTAATAGAGTTTTTTGCTCTTAGTTCAGCCGTTACCTCATTCCAGGATTTAACTAAACAAGCTTGCAACATCTAGCTAAGCACTTCAGGTTAAGAATTTTCTTTCTTAAAGTGTCACAGTTGTTTGTATTTAGTTGCTCAAGCTGAATATCATAACCCACCGATAGCTCCCATTCGCACCTTCAGGGGCTAGTCCTCTTTGTTCCCATACCTATAAACAATCCAGCATCTATCAGGGAGTTACACATCTGCTGAAATCAAACTTTTGAACTGATGCATGAAGTAGCAGTGCTGCCACCCCCCCCCATCCTCCCCCACATAACTCTATGCTATCTCTCCTCTGATTCAGCTAAGCACTCCAAGTGAAAACTTTCTTATTTATTTATTAGAAAAGTCGAATTTACAACCTTTGAGTCATGGACTCATTTACAAAGACACCTCATTGCAGGAGGGTAGACAGAGTTACATTGTGTGGTTACAACAGTAAGAACAATACAGGTGCAGAACATTAAACATAGAATACACATAGGTTACATAATAATGTTACTTATAATAGGTCACAGTCAAATACAAGGTACCCAAGGGTTACATTGGGGGTACAGCCCTGGACATACCTAGATAATACCTGGAGAAGGTGGAGATAGGGATGGGGAGTGGGGAGTGGGGTGGGAGACAGGGGGAGAGGATAGGCTGTGTGGGGGACATTGTCAATTCAGGGAGGCCTGACAGGAGGATCCCACAGTGGGATTAATCAGGTTCATCTGCAGCAACGCATGTTGAAGAGATGGTTCCAGAGGGTGATTTTGAAGGGACCAGTTTTAGCAATGTCTGTGATTCAGGGTGGGAGGGAGTTGAACAAGGCAGGGGCTCGGTAATGGAAGGACCTCTGGGCTAGTGAGGTCTTGGTTCTGGGCACCAGAAAGGTGGCTTTGACAGAGCTATGGGTGCAACAGATGAGGACGCATGTCATAGGGAACCAGAGACACCTGGGGGGGAGAGCCCTAGAAGAGATTTTTCTGGTGAGTAGGCAGGTCTGGTAGTGCAGACACTCCTCAAAGGTGAGCAGGTTGGCGGTGGAGTAGAGCAGGGAAGTGTGAGTGCTGCTAAGGATTCTGGTCAGGAGCCTGCGTGCCTTATTGATTGAGGGCCGGATTTTAGTCAAGGCAGTTTTGCCCACCACAGTATAAATGGGCAAGCCATAGTCTACTTGCGACAGGACAGAAGAGGTAATGGCCAGCCGGAGGGCAACTTGGGGGAGGCAAATCTCTATGATAGTATATTAGGCCTATCTGAGGATTTATGGTGGAGGATAGGGCATTGATGTGGGTGTGGAAGGTGAAAGTTGAGTCGGAAGTGATACCTAAATATTTGTAAGAGGTCACTTGCTCCAGTGGGTGCAGAGTGCTGGGGACAATGAAGAGGGGGGCATTCTTTTCCTTGTTTTGGTGATGGGAGAAGAGCATTGACTTAGTCTTCTTTAGGTTAATGACAAGTCAGTGGTCAAGGAACCACTTTTCAGCTTGGTTGTAGATGTGCTGGAGGGATACCTGGAGAGAAGAGGGATCGGGGTGGGATGCAAAGAGAAGAACATCATTGGCATAGAGGAGCATTTTTCCTTTGCAAGAGCTGGGGAGAGTGTTGAGGTAGAGGCTGAAAAGTACACGGCACAAAATGGAGCCCTGGGGTACCCTGGAAGGAACGGGACGGGTATTGGACAGGGAGCCATTTATCTTCACAAGCTGAGATCTAGCAGAGAGATAGCTGGAGAACCAGGCAAGGGAACCAGTGGAAAAGTTGAGTTGGTGGAGGGAGTTGAGTAGGAGGGGATGACAAACAGTGTCAAAAGCCTTGGAGAGGTCTATGAACACTGTGCTGGCAAGGTTGCCAGAGTCAAGAGCAGAGTGCAGGTATTGAGAGAACTCCAGGAGAGCAGTAGTGGTACTGTGTCCTGGGTGGAAGCCATGTTGTTCTGGGCACATTATGTCATATTTGGCAATGTACTCAGAGAATTGAATAGACACTACTTTTTCTAGGGCTTTACAGAGCAGGGGGAGGATAGAGATCGGCCGGTAGTTGTTAGGTGCGGACCGATGTCCACTCTTATGTATTGGGGTGATTTTAGCTGATTTCCAAGCACTGAGAAACTAACCAAGGCATAGAGACTGGTTTAATAGGTCTGTAAGGGGGACTAGGATGACATCCAAGACCAGGCAGAGAATCCTGGAATCTAGGGGGTCACAGCTGGGGTTGTTGCTACCAAGGGCTTTTAGCAGGTGCGGCCTGGCTATGTGGGGGGATATACTGTGCAGGTAGAAAGAAGGGCAATCCAAGGCAGGGGGGATGAAGGTGGGGACTGAGTCAAAAAAGTTATTTGGGAAGGCAGAGCTTAGGTCAGGGAAGGTAGTATTGAGGCAATCAGCTATGCGAGTTGGGTCTGTAGTGACGGTGCCATCAATGGAGAGCTGGGACTGTGGTGGAGAGTAGGTCTTCCCATTAAGCTCTTTCATGCTGCCCCAGAAAGTCAGGGTGGAACCCCAGGTGGATGTGAGGGTGGTCTGATAGTGCTCTACCTTGGCCCATCTAATAGACCAGGTACATTGATTACGCGCCACGTTGTAGGCTTGTCTATCAGCCAACTTGCCTGATTTGATAGTGATGTGCCAGATGTTGTCCCTATGCTTAAGTTTTTGGATAAGTGATGGGGAGATCCATGCAGCATTTTGTTTTTTAGTACAGATTCTGGTGTGGGGGGCGAAAAGGTCACAGGCCTTGCTGAAGGCATTGGTGAAGAGGTCTAGGGCAGAGTCAATATTAGGGGTATGAAAGATGGGGGACCAGTCCAGCTGTGCTAGATGCAATTTTAGCTTTCTGAGATCTCCGGGGTGAAGGCGCCGGCGCAAGGTGGCCTGGGACACAGGTTTCGGTAAGGAGGATGATCAGAGACGGAGGACAGGTGAGTTATCATTAAGGGAGTTGGGGAGGATGTTGATATCCTGGATTTTATGAGGGTGGTTCGATAGTATTACATCTAAGAGGGTGCTGGAGCCACTTGTCCGGTTGAACCTAGTGGGCTGGGTGACTAACTAGGACATGTCCAGAGCAGTGAAGGAGTCCCTATTTAAAATGACTTTGGTGTTAGTATTTGGTTGCTCAGACTCGATAAGACATATCACCTATCATTCACACCAGATGGACAGGGACAATATGTCCCCCACTTCTACCTGCCCTGTGAGACAGTTTCCACCACTCCCGACCATGAAGACTGTGATGAACCAGGGGCGAGAGAGCTCTTCCCTCACATCGAGATCATGCCTTGGTTCAGGCGGCCCACAGCAACCCCCCTCCACTAATAAATAAAGAGAGGACTGGAGAGCGCCCCCCCCCATTATACTGTACTTGTCAATCACCCTAGGACAATATTCCTTCCCCCCATAAACCCTACAGGGCAGGAAATACTAGGTTTGGAGCAGGGTTTCTGGATGCAGCTTCCTCCCGCATTACCCACTACTAGTTCTCCTCTTCCTGCCGCAATCTTCAGATCCCTGAAAGCCCTTTCTCTAATTAAGCTGCAGCAGAACATCTGCCTTATCCTTACTATTGACATGAGGTTTTTGGTTATTCCTCCCTATACTGTTTGTTAACGTCACTAGATCTCCACAGCATCACCCTGGTGGAGCCTTGATTGGTCACCTCACCGTCTTCTATCCCCAGTCCTGATGTTTCATACATTTAGGGCCTTGTAGTCCACAACAGCCAGGAAACATCTCATGCCCTCTAGGTCCCAGTGACCTATAACCCTGGAAGTGACTGAGGAAATCTCTGGGGATCGAAGGCCTAGGTCGCCTTCCGTCCAGGCTTGGGATAATTTATTTAGTGACAGCTCTGCAGCTGCAATTTAGAAAACCCAATTGAAGGGAGGTGGAAAATATTCCAATTTGGACTAAGTCTCTCACTCAAACCCTCTAGCGGGAATGCCGTGGAAGGTTGTGAGAAAATTCCGCAACAATACGTGCATCCAAGGCACAGGAGGAAAGCAACAACTGCTGAGCCACTCACCTGGCCTACCCACCCTAAATCAAACCAGGTGAACCAGAGGCAGTCGTAGGTAGGATGCGGTGAAGGTGCCTTACTAGGGAAACACTATATAGTGAGACACTAGAGCCAAAGGAGATCGTCGTAACCACCCTTCACTGCTAGTCTTAAATTCTACACCAGGAGCTGCTGTCACGTAGCAGGCAGCTAAAGCCAAACCCGGGGTGAGGACATTCCCAGCCATGGGCCAGATGAGAAGGATCCCACCCCAAGTTGGACATGCTCGATGATGCGGACCAAGACAGAGCGAGACTGTTGGCTGTAGGAACCCTGTGCCTAATAGAATGGCTGGCATGCCACAGAAATTGATTGAGCTGAAAAGCTGGTGAGCTGAATGAGCATGGCATGCTGAAATCATTATGAGCAGTGAGTGCTGAGACCTTGCAAGGTTGAATGCAGATTATGTGCAGCAGAATCCCTGGCTGAGCCTAGAGGATGGCAGTAGGCATGAAGCAATGGTTTGCATAAGCAAGGGGTAACAGCTGCGTAAGCAAGTGAAGACCTGCATGTAGGTCAGTAAGCAGTAGTCATGATAGGTAAACTAGCATATCAAACTTGCATAGCAATGAAACGACTGAATTAGGAGCAAGCCAGCCAGACAGTACAAAGCC
Source organism: Neoceratodus forsteri (assembly GCA_016271365.2). NCBI lineage: Eukaryota > Metazoa > Chordata > Ceratodontiformes > Ceratodontidae > Neoceratodus > Neoceratodus forsteri. The sequence goes on along the minus strand of CM028134.1, from coordinate 306,597,158 downwards.
AAATCGAGGTGACAGACTCTGAGGATTTTCGACGGCGAAGACAGATTTTATTTTTTAAAATCAAGGTATTAACAGCCTCAGCAGGAGCTGGTTGTCTGACCTCAGAGTTACAAGTGCAATAAAACAGGGAGACAATGCTTGAAAGTAGGTGTAGCCAGGCAGTGCAGGGAAGCTGCAAGTAAAATGAGAAGCACAGTTTGGGTCAGAGTAAACTGTGCCAGGTGGAAAGAATTGAGTATGCAACATGAAGCAACTATGGCCGAGCTGAAACACACAGGTAATGAATGCAATTGCATTGCAGTAGTTTAAGCATGGTGAGCACAATGTTAAAACACAGGCACTGGGCACAATAGTAAGTAAATAAACAGTCAGCAGTAGTGGCTGTAGTTGTAGGGAACTGAAAGCAATGGCAGTGCCAGTAATTTGTAAGTTTTGAGTAACTGAGATCAAGCAGTATGAGCTGAAACCGTAGCAAGCTAGGAGCTTAGAAGGCCAACCCTCCCCCAAAAGAAGTAAGACACACAGCCGAAGGCAAATACAAATCAAAGTAGGAAAATAAACACATAAGCCCTGGAAAGACAAGCGGTGTGGGGGGGGGGGGTGCAGGCCTAACTAACTCAGAGAACAAACTGACAGAGCCTTCAGCTGCAAAGAAAAAAATGCTTCACCGTGAGGCTTAGAGGAACTGCTTATATAGCTCAGGAAGTGGGAGTGGCTGGCTGCTTGATCACCGAACTACAGGCAAGCCTTTCATTTACAGTTGTTACATTTGGCAATACATGGTGGCAGTAGCTGAGGGACAGAAAATTACAAAGCAAAGTAAGGCTCACGGTGGTACAGTTTCAGTAAATAAGAGAACATATTTGGCCCTACCCCTGGAACCAATAAGGAGGGGCTAGTTCTTAAAGCAGTGGCAGGTGGATACCAACAGGAGCTATTCTTTGAGGCGAGTCTTGAACTGGCGGTGAGTGTTTATGGTGCGCAGTTCAGTGGGCAGCTTGTTCCATAGTGTGGGGGCTGCTACAGACAGGGCTCTAGTGCCCATGTTCATGGCTACCCTGGGGATTTTCAGGGAGGGAATACTGGAGGAGAGTAGGCAGTGGTGTGGGTTTGAATGGTGAGAAGGGGAGCAAGAGGGGATTTCTGGCCAATACAGATGGCAGAATCAATAAAACTGTACAGTACAAGCTCAAAGCTGGCTTGTAGTGGGAGCCAATCCAATGTAGTGTAGAGTGTACAGTAGTGTGTGGAGAAAGGGGTCAGCATGGATAAGTGGCAGGCACTGTTGTATGCTACTGATAGTTTTGCCATGGTTGATGCAGAGGTCCTGGAGTAGATGGGGAACAGTAGTCCATGATAGGTAGCAGGTTTCCCTGGATGATGGCATGGCGGGCCTCAGGGGTGAGGTACTGCCAGTATCTGTATACAGACCCTAGTTTTTGGTGAAATCTTAGAACCAGGGAGTTTATGTACTATGTAAAGGAAAGGGAGGGGGTCAAGCACAACTCCTAGATATTTGAAATGTTTGACATCCTCTAGGGCATGGCCATCAGGGGATGTGATGATTAGGGGTGGGTTAGATTTGCATTTCGTTAGGAAAGTCTTAGATCTGAACAACATTGTTTTTGTGGTTTTGACATGAACCAGAAAGAGGTTGTCAGAGAATCAGTTGTGGGCTGTGGTATAGTTGTAGTTGTCGTTGGTGTAGTTTATCCTTACCCCATCTCAGTCAAATGTATCTTTATAGTTTCATAGTAAGGTTTGTTTTTCTGATGTTTCCCAGTTTACAAGTTTTCAAAGTCATCTACCTCCAAAATAATGTATTGTGTGTTTTGAAGTTCTGCACCTAGGATCAGGGAAGGGAGGGACTCAGACAGAGGGCTGCCACAAAGTGTACTCCCCCAAAATGGAACAAGTGATGGCTACAAAATATATGAAATTATTCTCACTTAATGTTAATGGTCTAACCAGCCCCATAAAGTGAACCAAAATACTTACCCACCTTAAAAAAAACTAAAGCAGATATGGTATACCTACAGGAAACCCATCTAACTACCTTGGAACATGGTAAACTAAGCAAGCAAGAATTCACCTTGGTGTTCTCATCTTCCTTTCGTGGAGGGAGAAAAAGAGGAGTTGCCATAGTGATTCCTCGCCAGACACCCTTCCAAATTGCTAGTTCCTGAGTGCATCCAGAGGGACATCTAGTATTGGTGCAGGGTAGCCTATTTAACATGAGTCACCTTAGCAAACATTGATCTACCTCCAGGAACCAATACTTCTACCATAAAACTGCTTATAGGCAAAGGCTACTCCTACTAGCGGGAGATCTTAACATTACCCCCAATCCCAATCTGAACTACTGAAATTCCTCCCTTAAGACCCAACCTGCCTGTAACAGGGAGCTCCCTGTTATGTGCTTAAACCCCTGTCATAAATATGAATATGTGTAACCCCACCCCCCTATTTTCCTTTCACTCTTTCCTTTCCTTTTATCTTTTCTGCCTTTTCTTTAAATTCTAGTCAGGGTGGCCAACCTGGCAATCACAAAAAACTCTTTGCTGTCCCTTATTCTCTTTATCCCCTCTTTATGCACACAGTGTTATGCTCCCAATTGTAGAGATAGGAAATAGCATATGATGCTATATTTAATAAAGAAACTGGTGCCCTGTTATAATAAAGAAACTGATGCCTCAAAACTAGTTCACGTACAGCTGCTTTTAGAGGTCTTTAAATTCCTGAGCAACTGCTGTTGAAGTTGGCTCCTGTATCAGTATGGGTGCTAGTCGCAGGAAGCGACTTAAGATTGCAAGGGCTCCATAGTGAAAGTGCCTCATGTTGTGGCTGAGAAATAAATAAATTTAAGCGGCAAGATTTTTCCCTTGAATGGAGCGAGTTGCTCCATAAGTAGGTATCACTGCAAGTGTGGCTTGAAAAATGCTCCTTGCATGAAGCTGGCCCTTATATTGTGCATTGGAGCAAAGACAAGCTCCAAACCGCATGGAAATGTTGCAGCATGCGACAGAAGGGCTGCATGAAGTGGACACTATGAACAGGATGTACTTAAGCCCAGTAGTGTCTGCTTGTACTCGAATGGCCCTAAGAAGGCTATGTAAGCCTAATTAAAGAAAGTAACGGAGCCTTCAGCTCCAAATAGGAGGCCAGTGATATAGGGACCCGTTTGAAATTTGAGCCCAATGGCTGACAATTTCAGCCGTCAGGAAATGTAAGTAAAATCTGAGGACTTATGAAATGTGCCCAAATATGGGCTATACTGAATGAAATAAAGGGGAACACAATAAGAGTGTTCTTCTAAGCAGGACATAGGATGGAAATAGGTTTCCTATGAAGAAAATGCATTATGATTTATTGCCTTACAAATATCTGTGTTTAAAATAGGTCTACTGAGCTGTCAGGAGAAGGGAGATGAGGAGCGCGCCCTCAATCTTCCATTGCCCTTGCCAATTCAAAGATGCCTGATGCCAGTTATTATAATTCATAATAAAATGTTATTTACCTGAGGGCCCTGCTGTAATTTTAGCTCCTTGTATAGAGCTGGCTGGCCATAGAATGACCCTATTTATGGAATTTAGAGCCAGTGAGGTCACGACCAATGGGAGGAGCCCAAAACTATGATGTTAGACCCTGGAGCTATAAAAAGGGCTCACTACTAGGGGAATGTTAGATAGTCAAGTCAGTCTAGTGCTGACAGTTAGTAGGGTAAGACCTACACTTGGGGTGTGTATGTATGGATTTCACGCAGGTTAATTGAGAAAAGTATTAATTGGACTATCTGGGCTGAAGCAAAGCCACAGACTCTGCTGAAGGAAGCAGATGTCTGAATTTCTTTGTGCAGGACGAATTATTTGACATTTTCATTTCTGTAAATACAGTATTTGTATTTTTTCTAAAAATAAATTGATGAACGCATTTGTGCGTTTTTAAGCACTTGATCCCTGTTTTTTTGTGTCCGTTACTATCCCACACGTTCACACTGCCCCACAAAAAAAATTTAAGAAGTATACTCAGGAGCTTGGCTGGGTCGATACCTGGAGATTTTTGCACCCTAGAGTGAGAGACTAAACCCATTATTCTGTGTTACATGGGACATATTCGCATATAGACCACTGCCTTACACAAACAGAAAATTTCACCCATCTTGTACACTGCTCTTTAGGGGATATTGCACTGTTGGACCATGCCCCCATAATAATACTCTGGGACTATAACTTACAGCTGCGAGCCACCCGATGGAGATTGAACACGTATTACCTGTGCAGTGAACCCTTCAGGGAATTTCTCTCTGAGTCCATTGATAAGATACTGGCAGATAATGCCTCCCCAGACATAACCTCTGCTATATTATGGGACATAGTAAAGGTAGTCCTTAGCGGCAAACTCATTAAATATACCACCACCCAAATTAAATTAAGAAAAGAAAGGTAACTTCTGGAAGATACTCTTCATTTTTTACAACAGGCACACCAATAAGGGGACTGATCTGTCTTGCCTCAACTTAAACAAGTAAGGATAGACCTAGGTGCACTTTCCCTCCAACAGACAGAGATAGCACTAACCTTTCTGCTTTACAGGTACTATGAGATAGGACCCTGGGCCACGTGCATGGCGACATTCTGCATGCAAAAACAATGTCACACCTCAGTAATAGCATCCATAAAACACCCCAATATGGGCATAAGGCAAACTGGCCTGCAGGAGGTAACCCAGCATTTAGTGCCTACTACCACATCTTATATACACCCAAAAAGGAAAGGTCCCTATTGGAAATACATAAATTCTTAACCTCACTCACCCTCTATCCATAGCTGAAGAGGAACAACTACAGCTACAGACCCCATTCCAGGCTCACGATTTGGAACTTGCAATAGCTAACTCCAAATCAATGAAGGCTCCAGGCCAGGACAGTCATGGAATGGAGTTCTGTAAAATCACCAAACAACAGATTCTCCTGTTACTTCTACAAACTTTTAACGGATTACTGGATGGTGACCTCCCCTCCACCGAGCTGGGCACATGCAGCGATCTCAGTAATTTTAAAGCAGGACAAAAACCCACAACACTGCAAATCATAAAAATCAACTTTTAGTTCTTAACTCTGACTACAAGAATTTCATGTCAAGTCTTGCTCTCCAACTGGACCAGATTATTTCTCTTTTATAATTATGGACCAAGCTGGTTTTGTCAGAGAAAGATCCACCACAGATAATATTCAGCAAACACAACACCTGATCTGCGAAATGTAGTCCCAAGGGCGACCTGCTGCTGTTCTCAGCTTAGTTGCTTAGAAGGCATTTGCTAGAGTTGCCTGGCCCTTCCTATATGCCACATTGTCCAAAATGGGCTTCCCACTTTCCCTAATTTCTATACTCAAAAACATATACACCTCCCCATAAGCGTGCATCAAAATCTCTGGGCACCACTAGACAGGATTGCCCTCTTTCCCCACTACCCTTTGCCATCTATATCAAACCCGTAGCCCAAGCCATAAGGGACTCTCAGCACTTCCAGAGTGTCATGATGCAGGGCACTGAACACTGCATCGCCCTGTACGCGGATTATATTTTACTGTACCTGGATAACCCTGTTCATTCCCTCCCTATAATATTTCAGATTATGGATTGGTTCAGCTCAGCCTCAGGCTATAACTTAACCATACCAAAACAGATGCTCTTACCTTTTATTATCAACCCCCCCCCAGGAATTCCAATCTCAATTCCCTTTTAGATGGAATTTAGACAAGGTTAACTATTTAGATATCTTACTTTCCCAAAATTCTTCAAAGTCATTCAGAAACAACTACACTCCCTTTACTACCCAGATGCACCAAGACTTCGAACATTGGAACCTAATTCTCTTCTCGCTCACACAGCAGATTGAGGTGGTCAGAATGGTCACATTGCCTCAGGACTCATATTTGTTTCAGAATGTTCCCCTCTCACTAACCTAAAGTCACTTCCAATCTTGGAATAAAGCAATTGCCAAGTTTATATGGGTGGTACAATGCCCAAGGATAAAACTTCTCACCTTATTCCTACCAAGGACTAGCGAAGGCTTAGCTCTTCTGAATCTTAGACACTATTTCTGGGTTTCACATTTGGTCTTCATTTACCAAAGACAGCTTGGAATCTCTTTCCCATGCTGGGTAGAGGTAGAAGAGGCCTCTCTCCCTCTTGGAGACCTAAGAAAGGCTCTGTACTCTTGCAATTGCCAACCCGAGTCTCACCTCTACCTAAATCCATGGCTCCGACACCAATTGTCCCAGCTAGCGTGTGATTTGCAAGACAATCCATCTTACTCTTTTCCTATCCCTCCTTACTCTAATAGCTCTACTAGAGCATTTCCTCCCAGCTCAGGCTGACTTAGCATTTTGCAGATGGGAACATGAATCACTACAATATCTATCAATATCTATTTCAGCTATATGAAAGCACCACGCTTAAGTCCATTGCTGTGATCCAACATGAATTTGACCTCTGGCATTTTGGCTTTTATAGATATCTACAACTTCAACATTTTATGCACATTCTTCCCCAGGAGTCCAGCACCTTATGCTGGTGCTGTGGTGAGCCAGCATACCCCTCCCATCACATCTAGTTCTGCACCCAGCCCCTTCCAACTGCGCGAGATAACTTATAAAGAAGTAGAAGATTCTCTTCTTAACTTAGACACCAAAAAAAGCGCAGGGGACAATGGCTTGGAACCCTTTTTCCTAAGGTCAGGCTACGCCCATCTCACTGCCTCAATTCTCCACATCTTCAATCTTTCCATTACATCTGCTACTGTGCCGTCCTGCTGGAAATCAGCACATATCCTCCCTCTATTTAAATCTGGTGACCCATGCGATGTAAACAACTATAGGCCTATCTCCATATTGCCTGTCCTTTCTAAAGTTCTCGAAAAACTGATCCATATTCAGTTAAAATCTCACTTGGAAACCTTCTCTCTCATTAACCCAGCTCAATCTGGCTTCTGGGCTAATCATAGCACAATCACTGCACTAGCAAAAGTAACCAATGATTGGATCTCTGCTATAGATGCTAAGAAGGTAACTGGTGCAGTCTTTTGGACCTCAGCAAAGCTTTTGATACTGTTGATCACAAACTATTAGTCAATTGCCTTGCAAAGTTGGGTGCCCATACCATACCACCCAGTGGTTCTCTAGCTACCTAACTGGAAGATTCCAAAAGTAAAGGCGAAGGCTTTTTTCTGCTGCCTTGCCAGTTGCAAGAGGAGTCCCCCAAGGATCCATCTTAGGCCCTATCTTGTTTTCTCTGTACATTAATGACTTAGATACTAACATATCTACATCCAATCTGCACTTTTTTGCAGATGATACTGTGTTGTATACTTCTGGCTCATCGTTATCTGAAGTCAAGGGAGTGCTTCAAGCGGACTTCGCACAACTTGAGCATAATCTAATAAAGGCAAAGCTTCTGCTCAATGCTAAGAAGACTAAAGCAATGATATTCTCCCGCAGTGCTGTCTCAGGCCCCCACTACCCTTGCCCAAGACTTCATTGTCACCACGCTAAACGAGCCTCTGGAAGTTGTAACCAAATTTAAATATCTAGGTGTCTGGATCGACAATAAATTATCTTTCAGTGACCACGTCGAAGATGTCTCTAGAAGGTTAAAAGCAAGGTTAGGTTTCTTCTACAGAAATAGGCCCCTTTTCCCCCTTGAAACTCGAAACAAGCTTGTACAGGCCACCTTTCTCCCCCTACTCGACTATGGCGATGTAATCTATTCCTCCACCGCCCTTGCAAATCTAAGTAAACTGGACATCCTTTATCACTGTGCGTTACGGTTCATTACCAACTCCCCTTACCATTCGCACCACTGTGACTTATATGCAGCTGTTGGTTGGACATCCCTTACTACTAGACACCTGCTCCATGCTGGGCTATGGACTCTTAAACTGCTCCTGCAGAAATTGCCAAGCTATCTCTCTTCCTTTATTAGTATCTCACATAGTGCATACTCGTTAAGAAAATCTGACTTTATTATGCTTGACATACCAAGGACGCGGACTTCCTTTTGTAAACGTATATTGCATATACCCTTCCCTCCATTTGGAACCAATTACAAACCGTACTGAAACTAACTAGCACAGTTTCAATAAACTTCTACAAATCGCTAAGTTCAGCCAAAATAAAAGACACCTGTAACTGTCATTAAGTCTCTTCCTTCCCCATGTGTGCCATATTTATCCACTGATAAGTTATAATTGATTTGTCAGTTAACTGCTTTCCCTTCCCCTTCTACTACTGGCTTTATCTTTGCTTACTCTCCACTGCTACTCTATCAAATCACTCCTCCCCCCCATATCAGTTGTAGGCTGTTGTTTGTTCTAGCTGCCAAAATACTGTATATGTATTGCACACACCAGTCATCATGTTTCATTTATCAGTATGCAACCTGTAAGTCGCTTCCCTGTCTCATATCAATGTTTACCATCTGCGGTCACCCTATGTGGTACCCTTGCATGTATATCCAGCCTGTATCATGTAACGTGCATTTCATGTATATACTGTTATTACCTATCTGTGTTTGTACTTTAAGTGTTTATGTCACAGGACCTCCTTGTGAATGAGCTTGCTCGATGGAGTTTTCCTGCAATAAACTTGAACTTGAACTTGAACCCAGACTTGCATCCCTCCATATTAAGCACCATTATCGCCATAGTGAGCACAAGAGTCTTATCACATCCTATCTCTCTCTTGTATGTGTGCTGTCAATCTTTCACAGGCAAGGCAACTACTACAATTCTGGGAGTTTTGGTGCTGGCATGTGCCTGTATGTGGCCGTCTGACACATTTAATGAACAAAGTATGTCAGCATTATGACAGTACTTAAAGGGGAATCCTCCTATGCTCAGCATGAATGCTGTGGGACCTTTAGGTTCTCATTAAGAGAAATGGAGTTAAAGTAAAAATTTCCATATGCTTATTAGTCAAAAATTGTTTTTTTTATTTGGTTGATCCTGAAAACTTCCACCAGCCGTGATTAAAAGGTAATTAATACTACATCTCCCAGTGTCCCCCATGGCCAGCCCTCTGATGACATGACCGATGGACTGAGCTACCGGGGACCGCTATGTGTTGGTAAGTCAGTTAAGAGTCATTTATTGTGAAGGAGTGCATGATTGCGTTTGTTCTACCAGTAGTGCATTCTGTACCAGTAGATTAAGCGTGATCATGCACTCCTTCACAATATACCACTCTTAACTGACTTGCTAGCACATTGAGGTCCCCTGAAGCTCTGTCCATCAGTCATGTCATCTGAGGGTTGGCCATGGGGGACACTGGGAGATGTAGTGATTAATTGCTCTTTAATCATGGTTAGCGGACAGTTGCATGATAAACCAGGTAAAAAATTTTGGACTAGTAAGTATGTGGACATTTTCACTTTAACTCCATTTCTCTTAATTGGGCCTAAAAGTCCCACATCATTCATGCTTAGTATATGAGGATTCCCCTTTAATCAGTGGCTCCAGAACTGTGTGTTGCCCTACAGATACAACAGTGATTGACACAGTAGCCTAAAGAACAGTCCTCCATGAAACAGCCATTCCCATTCCCTTGACAGCATATCAGCTCAGAATGTAAGATCTACATTTCATGTGATGTGGACACTTTGACAATAACACTGTATATAATTTTTTATGATTGGGAATTAAAGCTTCTGGGAAAAGGAAAGGTTAAAAATCTTATATAATGTTGCAAGATCCAAGGAAATATGAACCAAGAACATCAGCTTCAAGGAAAAAAATAAAAGGGCAGAAAGTAGGACTTTTCAGATTTACCTAGTGAATCAGATAGTACTGACATTGAAGTACATGAAGAAGACAGCAATTTGTCAGCCAGTGTAATATGTTTCAGCACATTACTGACCCTAAATTTCGATGGCTATCTGGAAGTTTACACTGGAGATGTTTCTGGCAATGTGGAACATGATGAGAATATTACTGAGGAGGACCCAGTAGAAGATGCACAGAGCACAGGTAAATGTGCAATCTTATTGCAATGACTGCGAGTACTTTCAACAGTCTGTGCTGTCATAATTTTTCATGACCGAGTGAGCATGCACCTACAGTGGAATAAATATGCACATGCTCGATCACTATAAAGTTTAGTTTGATATGTAGACTATAGAAACATTAAGTTACAATCAATGGTCCCAATGCCTGAAGGTGTGCAGCACCTCTGTGCCGCATATGTGAGGCGCGGAGACACTCCACACGCATTGTGCCCCCTGCATGGGATGCACTAAGGGGGGGGTGCACAGCCCCCATGCACCCAATCCCTCACCTGCATGGACTGCAACTTGCAGGGGGTGGGTGGCAGGTATACCAGCACTACTCAGCATGCATAAAGCCGCATAGTGCTATGCACTTGGCTGTGTAGGGGTGCAGCCAGCATGCCAGGGAAACCTTGCCATACATCTAGTATGTGCCCCATGCATCCATCCCACACCAGGGGGACCACCACCTCTCCATCCAGTGGCCACCCAGGGCCACCAACTCAAGCACCCAGCCGAGCCTCCACCATCCCGGGTGTATGCCATCAACTACACACACACACACACACACACACACACACACACACACACACACACATATGGGGGCACCAGCCCCGGGACTGCATGACCCTCCTGCCCACCTCTGCAGATCCTTGCGCTCTCAATGGTGTGGTGGACTGTTGTAGCCCCTGCCCCCCCCACACACACACTCATGGCACCCCCCCACACACCCATACCTTCCCATCTGATCGGGGGCACCACACAGCCAGCGGCACTACCCACCTCTCACCTCCATGGCTGCCAGTCATGCTGACATCGACAGGGAAGCACAGCCAATGCACCCCCCCCACTGAATAAGAGATCTACTGTTGGTCCTGGGATGGGCATCTGATTGGATGCCCACCTGGGTCCCCGAATCCACCCCCAGCCACTTCGCAGAGTGCTGCATGCTGGGGGGCATGCCTGCAGACAGGTGACGGCTGTTGAGAAATATGGCGCGGCATGCACCTGTCCACAGGTGAACAGCTCCACACTAGACAATGACTAGCGATACCGCATGCCATCCCACACACCGCAGGTTGGTGCAAGACTCCTTACGTTCACTCAAGCGTGGCAAAGATCCACCTCAGACAGGTGGGTGCTAGAAATAATATGACACGGATACGCCATAGAATTCGAGTGCATCCCAAAACACAGTAGACTAGCAAAGTCACCCATATCACCCCACAAAATAACACTACATCAAGTGACAGCAGTAATACAAGAGCTATGCAGAAAAAAGGCCACAGCACCAGTTCCAGCCAAGGAACAAGGACGAGGAATATATTCTTCATGGTTCCCAAAAAGACAGGGACCTATGACCAGTGCTAGATCTATAGTACTTAAACAAGTTAATATGATACACACCCTTCAAAATGGAGGCCATCAGATCTACGCTGCAGGCAATCAGGCCGGGAGACTTCTTCACATCCATAGATCTAAAGGACGCCTACCTACACATGCCAATCAGGCCAAGTCACTTCAAGTACCTAAGATTCTACATACAGGGAAACCACTACTAGTACCAGGTACTGCTGTTCAGGCTTGCTTCAGCACCCAGGGTATTCACAAAGGTCACCATAGTGTTGGCCGCAAAACTAAGGGGAAAAAGGAATACACGCCATACCTTACCTGGATGACTGGCTAATCAGGACAAGGTCACACAAGCAATCAATCAGGGAGACAAGTACAGTCGTGCACTGCCTACAGTCACACAGATGGGTGATAAACCAAGAAAAAAGCTGTCTGGCACCCAGTCAGTCTACAGAGCATCTAAGCACAATCATAGATGCAGAAGCAGGACTAGTATTTCCATCACACACCCGGGTGAGCTCTATCATACAGATTGTAAATCAATTACAAAGGTCAAGGGAACCTACTTTACTTCTCATATCACAAGCTTTGGGCCTAATGTCATCCACTATAGACACCATCTCCTGGGCAAGATGGCACATGAGACGTCTCATGACATTCCTAATCTAACACGGTCCCACATATGACATCGACCTAACAACAAAGGCTACACTACCACCAAAAGTAAAAGCAAGCCTGTCCTGGTGGACAAGCACACACAAACTCACAAAGGGCATGCCACTAGAAATACAACCAGAGGAAATATTAGAGACAGATGCGAGTTTGATAGGATGGGGAGCGGTCATGGGAAAACACACGGCACAAAGCACATGGTCCATATCAGAGAAAAAAATGTCCATAAACGTGCTAGAGATGAAGGCAGTCTTCCTTGCACTTCTGCATTTTTCAAGACACATAAAGGGAAAGCACGTACGAATAAAATCAGACAACCAGGTAATGGTGTCTTATATAAACAAACAAGGGGGAACAAAGAGCTGGGCCACGATGGCAGAGACAGAAAAACTCATACCATGGACACAAAAGAACTTGATGTCCATTACCGTGGTACATCTAGCAGGTACCCTGAACACCACAGCGGACTGGTTAAGCCGTCAACAGATACACCTGGGGGAATGGCACCTACACCCTCAAATATTCAAACAGATCAACAAGAGGTGTGGGCCCATAGAACAAGATCTCATGGCATCAAGCCAGAACAGGCAATGCCAAAAATTCTGGTCACGCTACAAGGACAACAGAGCGATGGGAGTGGACGCCCTAATGGCCACCTGGACATTCCATACAGCATACATCTTTCCATCGTTACCATTGATCACCCAAGTTTTATGGCAAATACGCACGTCCAGATCCAGGGTGATCCTCATTGCCCCACACTGGCCATGGAGAGCATGGTTCATGACAATAATATCCATGTCCCTAGATGATCCCTGGAGACTACCACACAGACCGGACCTACTCTCCCAGGGGCCGATACTGCATCCAAACCCTCAGCATCTGCAACTCACAGCCTGGCTCCTGAAAGGGAGAGCCTGCTAAAGGCAGGCTACCATCCCACTGTCATCAAGACCATGGCCATGTCAAGATAAGACACCACTAACATGACATACCGAAGGCAGTGGAGCATATTCGACAAATGGTGCACCCACCACAACATAGAAGCTCAAGCATGCACCATACCACAGATTCTCCTCTTCCTACAAGAAGGGATTCATCTGGGCCTATCAGCAACTACTTTAAGAGTACAAGTAGCAGCCATAAGGGCAGTAAGAGGGCAGATACAAGGCACTACACCAGGGGCGTATCAGGACATAATCAGATTCCTGAAGGCAGCCACCAATATCAGACCCCAAATCAAGGACATAGTAGCACCTTTGGACCTGAGTCTGGTACTTCAAGCTATGATGAACACACCCTTCGAACCACTGGACACAGTGGCACTAAAATAGTTGCAATTAAAAACAATATTCTTGATGGCCATCGCCTCAGCCAGAAGGGTAGGTGAGCTACAGGCACTATCATGCAAACCACCCTACCTGATATTCTACAATGACAAATTATCTCTCAGAACTATTCCCTCCTTCCGACCAAAAAACACATCGACATTCCACAAAAATCAGTCAATTGAGATCCCAGCAGAACTACCACACGAAGACATCAAGGTTCACCCTCAATTACAACTACTGGGAATGAAAAGAATACTAACCACTTACGTGGCAAGAACCAAGGACATTAGTAACAAAGACAGACTATTCATATTCCTCCAAGGCAAACGAAAAGGCTTGCCAGCATCCAAATTGACCATTGCCACATACCTCAAATCAGCCATCAAGGAGGCATACAAGGCTAGCAACACCCTGCCCTGTCAGATATAAAGGCCCACTCCATAAGAGCAATAGCTACTTCATGGGTAGAGAAGAACATGGCTACAGCGGAGGACATTTACGCAGCAGCCACAAGGTCATCAATACACACCTTCACCAGACACTACCTAATGAATGTGTTACAACAGGACAAAACAAACTTTGCAAGGGCAGTACTAGCCACGGCAAAAGCCGCCACAGGGAAAGAGAACACGTCTACCCCACCCAAGAAAAATGAACACTGCTTTTGAATGACCCATGATGTCATGAATGTGAAGTGCCTCAGAGATTAACCCCCACAATGGTAGTTTACTCACCTGGTAAAGGTGACTGTGGGTGTATACATCTCTGAGGCACTCCACAGCCCACCCAAGGTAGACGTTAAACAGTGACATTTACTATCACAGATATACCCAGGTATAAACATAGTATTCAACTATGACACCAATGAAACATATGCATATATCTGTCTGTAGAACGTAGGTAGCCCGAGTGATAGAATAAAACAATTTGGAACAGGAGCTCCTACTCCGAGCTTGATTTCAATGTCATTACGTAAAACTTGGGACTAACAGTTTCCGTTACAGAAACACAGCTTTGGAAGACATTGAACTGACCACAAGTAGGCTGAACACCAGGAAAGAGGGACAAACTTGTTTCAGATTTCATGTGCATCAAGCAACCTACCAGGTGTACACAACCCATGATGTCATTAATGTGGAGTGACTCAGAGATGTATACCCACACAATCACCTTTACCAGGTGAGTAAACTACGATTGTGTTCTTTTGTATACTGCAGTAGATGGCAAATTTCACAGTTTAGTACAGTAATTCCATGGAAAGCTCAAATTACTCTGTGGTTAGCTCTAGTCATGTGGTTTGCTGCTCTGCAGTCACAGGGGGTGCAGAGGGTGGTACCAGGTTACAACACACATTTTTTACCGCATAGCTACTCACTTATGAAGCAATTTCTGAAGAGGGAAGAATTCTGTTTGCTGTGCTCCACAGAACAGGCTTTTCGAGTTACAATCTGCATGTTTCTTTTTCCGTACAAGAAATAAATTGCTATTATCTGCACTGTAGTGCTGAGGCACAGGCATTGCAGCAGGTTTGTTGATTTTTCTGGGGGATCCAGGATCATTAACTGTCCTGGCAGATGAAAAGGAGCTTGAGCATAGTGTGCTTCACACTGAGGCTAAGGAGGAAGCACATCCTCAGTCTGAAGATCCTGCTAATGTTGACGCAGAACAGAAGGTTACTGAGGAAGGAGGTGGTGATACTCAGCCCTTACTGTCAGAGCCAGAAATGTCAAAAATCAGTGCTTATGATAGTGATGAGGGAGGCAATGATGACCCAGTACTAGATCCTAATTGGCAGTCACCCCTTCCCTGAGGAGCACCCAGAAGTGTCACTGGTAAAGGGAAATCAATCCATCTTACATCACTCCCCAAGCAACAAGGTGATGTCAATGGAAAGGGACCTCAATTTAAAAAGGATACATGGGGATAAGCAGCATCAGAAGCAGCAAAAGACAACCATTTTGCCTACCCCTAAGACCCTTGCCCCATCCAGCCCACCCACAAAAATCTGGCATGTCAGCGGAAAGTCACTTGTGTGGGATTTCTTCGCAGTGGATGAGGTTGATGACAGTGTGGCTGTGTGCAATATATGTGAGCCAAACAGGCAGTGAGTTCATGGTGGACTGGGTGGTTATGGTGACATTTTGCTTGCCTGAACAGTGCCTGAGATATTTTAGGTTGAACTAGTGGTAGGGGTGCAGATGGGGTACATTGTGTGTCAGATGACTGGGATGGAGCACTAACACCTGGGGATGGTCTCATTCGTTTCACATTTGTGACATAGCCTGAAATAGAAGTAGGCTGTTTTGATACTTTACTAGCATGGGTGCTGCTCAGAGGACTCAATATGGGGTTCGTAATGTTATTTCTACTTATATCTGTGTCCCTCACTGTGGACTCATCATCATTATTATTACTATCATCATCAGCAGCAGCAGCAGCATCATCATCTCATCCCCCTTGCACATAAATAGGTCACCTCAATCCCATTTTAGCTTCCCTATCATGCTGTTGCCACTTAAATGTTTCATTTTCATGTGACAATGCTGTCCTGTTGTCCCAAGCCATGAGCCAGGTTTGCCTCAACTGACTCGAGCTTTGCATAACTGGCAAATTGCAATGCTCTCATCTTTGGGATCTGAGGTAAGAAAGTCCACACTAAGGAGGAGGTTTGTGGCACTGGCTTCAGCTTCTTAACATGTGGCATTTGAACATGATGGGCCAGATATTCAAACTGCACCCAAAAAGTGCACAATAGCAGGACAAGTGCAAGTCTATTGTGCCCATGCTCAAGAGATGCGATATTCAAAACCGCAGCAAGCAAAATTGCACCTACAGCCGACAACTGAATATCGCACCACCTGCGCCATAGCACAACTAGGGAAGGGAAGCTGAGCAGATCTGATACGCCATAGTGCAACAATGGATGTTCAGCTGAGCAGTCCAGAGGCGCCATAGCGCAACCAGGGAGTCCCCCAGCTGCAGAGCAATGTAACTGCACAATCAGGGAGGTAGGGGCCCACCACCCATGCCACAGATGGGCACAGGAACACACAGCAGAACAGACATCGTCCCCCCAAACCCCAAGCACAGCACAACTGGGGGAGGGCTGGAATAACCGCTGACCCACAGAGACAAGCAATCAACCCACAGCCTGGCCATAGTGCCCCATCACACCTACTGGCAAGCTGTGACTGGCACACAAGGAGGTCAGACCACCCCGTGCTACACCATCCCCCCCAGTGCAGAGCACACCCTGCACTGTGACCCCCAGACACCCCCCCATGAGCAGTGACCACCACTGCAGGAAACCCCAGGCATGCCACCACCCCAACTGTGTCAATGCAACTCTGTGCACCACAGAACCATGCAAGCCAACCCCACAATGAGCACCCATCAGTGGGTTGCAGCACACGGCAATGCAACAACAGCAGACACAGTGCCACCATGCACAGTCCCCTGAGGTACTGCTGTGAGACCGACCATGCGTCGGCACAAGAGGTACCCCACATGGGATAGGGTGTGGCCTTGACACCACCACCAGTGGTACAGCACCCTGCACAGTATTCCAGTGACACACCCTGACCCACCACTGGCCACAATAGCCAGCACAGACACCCACAGTGGTGCATGGAAGCATGCACCACACTGGATGCCACACAGGGTATGGACAGACACCCACCCATACTCAAGGGCACACCAACACAGGGACGCAGTGGTGGGGCAACCAAGCCCCCATTGTGGGCCCATGTAAGCCGTGTACACACAACCCACAGTCCACCATGGCACTGGAGTGCCAGCCACCCTGCGCAGGCACTGTGGACTGGTACACCACCAGTAGTTGCCCAGAGCAAAAGCCACAGACAGTGGGGCACATCCCCTGCAGCACACACAAGGCACAGCATGGAGGTGGGACAACGACTATGGTGCCCACAGTGCCACCCAAGCCAGGTATGCACCACACCAGTGACAGGGACAACCCAGCAAAGTGACGGGTACAGTGTCCACCCTGCAGGGACTGCCACCACTGACATGCCAGCGAACCATGCAGGTCACAGACAGGCATGTGTGTCAGCTGCACAGGCCGTGGACGGGCCGATGGGTGCGCCATGGACACAGAGCACGTGCCATGGACCACTGCACACAGTCATCCAGTGCACAGGGAACAACACACACAACACAGACACTGACTGAAAGCTACCCCACACCATAGTCACCTCCACACGGACACACACACATACCCATGACTGCACCACCACTGATGCCATGCACACCACTGCAGCTGAGCACCTATAGCCCACTGCAAATCAGAGACCACCACAGTATTCATATCAAAATCAAATGTATTTAAAATATAACAGTCAACTAGTTACAAGAATAAAAACTGTATACAAGCTTGGGGGGGCACAAACAAGGTGGGGGTGGGTAGGGCATATCTCTCAACGTCTTGCCTCATGAATCAGGGACAAGGCTTAAAAAAATCAGGGATGAAGACCCAAAATCAGGGACACATCTTCAAAATTGGTACTAACCTCTCAGAAGGCTGATAGAATAAAGGAATTTGTGTTAAGATGCATTTTCTGAAGAAGAACAAGTCTATAACTTTAATGTTGGACATTATTTTGTGATTTTACTCCCCATTATTGTGTCACAAAAATGCAAATTTTACGAGGGACAGAGGAAAATTCTGAGGTAAAATCAGGGACGTCCCTGAAAATCAGGGACAGTTGAGAGGTATGGGGTAGGGGGAAGGGGTGGACAAATGGGATAGGATAGGAGGGGTGTGAGGGTGGTTCCAGTGGGGTAGAGGAAGTAAGGGACTGAAGGACTCTTATCGGGACCGCTGTTCCGGACTCTGAGACCTCCGGCCTCTGTGCCTCCACAGCACCCCCGTCATGTCCAGCCTCCTTAGGATGTCAAGGGACTCGCAGGCCAGCTGTAGGATCTCCCATAAAGTGTCCCGAATGTCCCTGAGATGGCGTGTACCTAGGACAAGGGAGCACAGTCAATAGATGTTAATACACAACCCCATACAGCCCGCCCACTGTGCATCCGCAGTGATCACGTCCACAGGACCTGCCCACCCAGGCGCATACAGTCATGAGGAATGCTGCACACACCCACCGGCCAAGTCACACACAACACCACTGTGGCTGTTTAGTGACATGGCTATGTGGTGCAAAGGCAGTGGCACAGCCATGCACCTGGTGCATGCATGGACTACCAGTGACACACACCCAGACATGCATTGCCACTGGACAGTGTTGACTGTAACAAGTTGCGTGCATGGCAGTGGTGTTGATGAATGGTGGCCATGCCCTGCTGCCCACCCTGTCACACAGCATGCAATAGTAATCATGGATGTATGGCACTCACCCTCATTGGGTCGGTCAGGTGAGCAGTGATGGCCCTTGCCCCGCCTGGCTGCACTGTCCTCCCCCCTCCGCTGCTCTGCCCGCAATCTGTGGAGTTCATCCAGGCCTGTGGGGAAAAAAAGGAGAGAAGAACATCAGCACATTCCTGAAGCAAAGTCCCCCTGCCCCAAGGTGTGTGCCCTCCCACCCAGCCAGACCCACCCACCCCACACCCTGTGAACACCGCCATGGCCAACCCCATACGGTTCCTCCCCAATGTGTTGGACACATACAACACTGTGACCTATATGGATGATAAAAGTGTGTTGACAGAACCCCTACCTGGACATGGCACCATGCCCCACCTGGCACGTGCCCGCAGTTGGGCCAGTAGCTCCGGCTCCCTCCTCCGCAGGTCACCATAGCGGTGCCTGCACTGCTCTGTGCTGTGCCCCCATCCGGTGGCCTCTTCCAGGACAGTGGCCACCTCTTGCCACACCTGGGTCCTGGCCCTGTCCAGGGGAGCCTCCCTGAAGAGAGGCCCATGGTGTGGCTCCACAATTGCCACCAGATTGGTGAGCTCATTCACTGTCCACTGTGCTGTCTGTCTGCGCGCCATCCTAGCAGCTATAGTAGGCAATATGGTGCTCTGCAGTGCTGCTCCCCACTTGCAGATGCTGCGTGGTACAGCGCTGCCATTCCCTGTCGTGCTGTTACCAAACAGTGCGATAGAGGTGCACCCATGCCTGATGCATGGCGCCCTAGGGGGCAAAGGTTGGGCACAGGGTCAAGGGGCTCTGGCACATGGCCATGCACAGTGCCATTGGATGACAATGCATGTAG
Source organism: Neoceratodus forsteri (assembly GCA_016271365.2). NCBI lineage: Eukaryota > Metazoa > Chordata > Ceratodontiformes > Ceratodontidae > Neoceratodus > Neoceratodus forsteri. The sequence continues at coordinate 306,577,568 of CM028134.1, read as the reverse complement.
TGCGATTGGCTGCCTGTTTGCCAGCGCCATTGTGGACTACCAAGCAGTTGGGCCATTGCACCTATGATGGCCCAGTGCCACAGCGCCATGTAGTGACCATCACTATAGCACCACTGGCACAATGGTGGACGTGCCCTGCATTGCCTACCACACACAGCACATCATCAGTGTGGCAGACACCTGCATCAACAACCCGGGCACGCGCAGTGAGGTGTACTACGCATGTCACAGGACTGCGCCATTGGCTCAGCACATTCAACACAATTGCGCAAAGCGCAACAGCGCAATATTCAGCCATCATATGCAAATCATCTAATCAGTCATTCAATGGCTCAGCACTGCAATTTGCATCTACTTAAAGTTGCTCCTCGCCTCATTTGCATGGAATGTGCTATAAAAGTGCGACAATGTGCTGCAGTGGCCATAGTCAGTTACTGCAGTTTATTGGTGAGTTGCATGCTGTTTGGGAGTGTGGAATGTGGATTCTGGGACATGCATGGGACTGCACAGTCACAGGTAACAACTTCCATTCTTACAGGCTACATAATGACTGAGCAGGTTGTTGGAGAGGACGGAAACCGTGGTGGGAGGAGGAGGAGGAGGAGGAGGAGGAGGAGGCCAAACTTTACTAAGGCTGAAACCGAGGCCCTGTTCAAGGCCTACCTGGATCAGGAGCCACTTCTCAGTGGACGGCAGGGAACCCCAAAAGCCCATGCTGCTACATGGGAGGAGGAGGCACGTGCTATGAACCTGCATGGCAGCCATCAGCACTCTGTGCAGGAGTGTAAGAAGAAGACGGGCATGGACAGGAGGAGGGTAAAGGAAAAGGTGGCTGCCATCAGGGTGGCATGTGCTGCAACAGGTGGGGGACAGCCGGAGGTGGTACAGCTGACCCCAGTGGAGGACAGGCTTGCTGGAAGAATGCAGTGCAGTGCCATTGAGGGTGTTCCGGGTGGTGGCTTCCAGACGGGTGGTGGCCCATCACTGCATGGTAAGTCATGGTCTGTATATGGGGGGGCAGGATAGGTCACACGCAGTAACGCAACTTTTCTTTCCCTTATAGATCCTGAACATCTGCATGGGTCCACGGTGGTGGGCCTGTCCACTGAGGACAGTCGGATGGAGTCGGAGGTGGGACCATCCACCTCCACAGATATATGTGGATCATTGCGACAGTGGGTCCGCCTGGCTGTCCACACTGATGTCGTTGTAACAGGTGTGGAGGAAACCCTGCCTGTGTCCCAGCGTGCTGGCATCCATGGATGCCAGCACTCTGTGGCTATGGCCGGGGCCGAGTCCGGCACCAGTGATGATGACACGACTGTCATGGGCAGTGACATGTGTGTGCCATGGGATGGCCACACAGCAGGGCAATTCATGCCCATGGCTGTGGGTGGTTCCGCTGTGGAGGTCTGGGTGTCAGCACAGTCCCAGGCTGTGCTTGTCAGCACCAGTGGGGAAGCACTGGTGTCTGTTCAGGACAGTAGGACTGTTGTGGCCACTGCGGCGGCACCACTGAGCCCTGGGGTGTGGCAGCCAGAGCGCAGCATCAGCAGTCGCTCAATGGGCTTGGGGGTACAGGGTTCAGCGTTGTCATCTGTGCACCACCTGTGGACATGCCCAGACCTGGTCCTAGTGCACAGCACCCACCCTCAAGGGGTGCTGAACATCAGGGCCTTGCACACCCTGAGGGACAGGATGCCGAGGAGGCTGATGACCTCTTGGATGAGCACACCCGCCTACTGCGAGCATTGGTCCAGCAGTAGATGCGGCTTGCGAAGTCCGTGGATGCACTGCATGTGGCTCTGGAGCGGGCAGAGGAGCATCACAGCAGGGACACCGCACTGATCCTGACAGGGATGGACCATTTGAAGGAGGATGTGACCACTGCCATTGACAGGCATGCACAGGCATTCATTGCTGTCATGGCTACAATGGGCACACAGTCAGGTGCCCATGCATCGCGGACACCATGCAGTGCACTATCCACCCCCCATTCCCGGCGTCATGCGACTTCCACCCTGTCGACGCCGGGTTCAGCTGTGGGCATCCCGAGCACTCCTAGTGCAGGCATGTTCAGTGTGCCACAGACCCCTGCGCGAGCACGGTTGTGTTCACACAGTGGAACCCCTGGGGGACTATCGGTGTCACCCCATGAGGCCAGTGGTCAGCCTGCCAGTGCTGGTGGGTCTCAGTGGGGCTGCCCACACATCCATGGTGGCTGTGGCACTGTGTCACGTGAATGACCTGTCTCCTAGTGTGGCTACTGTCTGGTGCTGCCCTGTGTGCATTGTTTGTGTCAGTGGGCAGTGCACAGGTGGGTACCCGGCCCTGCATGTGGACACACAGTCCACCTGCACACCCTCCCGGCTGCTGTCCACAGTTGCATGTGCATGATGATGCCTGCATTGCGCTCTACACCAATGTGCAATGGTGGCCAGCATCTGACACACGCACACGGACAGCCAGTGGGCATGGTGGCCTAAGGACATGTGTGTTACTAGGATGTGCGTTCTGGGTCGGTGTGCCTTCTGCCCTCTGTGCATGTTTGTTGCATTGTGTGTGAGTGTGTGTGTGTCCTTCAGCATGGCATGTTAATCCTCACCCATCCCTGGTTGTGTGTGTGCCTCTGTGCCCTTCCACTTCCCTTGACAGCATGCACCCCGGTGTGTGTCCATGCGTGTTTGTGGGTTGTGCCTTGGCCACTAGTGGTTGCACATCGCTCCATGACTTACCAGGGTTGGCTGAAGTGCTCCTCCATGATGGTGTCCCAGTGCAGCTGTGCCAGCCGGAGCAGTCGGGGGTCCCGTTGGCCAAGGGGGGCTGCCCATCACCATCATCACCGGCGTCCCCATCGTCCCTATCGCTGTCCCCCTCTTCGACCTGTATGGCTATCCCACATTCATTGGCCATGTTGTGCAGGATGCAACAGGCCAGGAATAGCCCACAGACCTTTGAAGGGCTGTACTGTAGGGCACCGCCAGAGGTGTCCAGGCAATGGAAATGTGCCTTCAGCATCCCAAACACCCGCTTGATGACATTACGTGTGGTGGCATGTGCCTCATTGTAGCGTTGCTGCGATGGGGTCACGGGCTGCCGGTAGGGTGTGAGCTGCCAGGGACGGAGTGGGTATCCACTGTGTCCTGTGTGCAGAGGGTGGAGTTTAGTTTTGTGATCAGCATCGCTCTGCCCCAGGCCATGTAGGCCACTACCCATGCCACCTCTGGCCATGCCCCCCCAGGCCCTATGATTGTCCATGTGGTTTGCATACTCACCCACTAGGTGTCCAGTGGGGATGTCCCCACTCTTGAATCTGTGGCACAGTGCTGACTGTTGCCAGATGAATGAATCATGTGCTTCCCCAGGGTGCACGGCACAGACATTGATTATGCACCCCCTGGCATCGCACACCACCTGGCAGTTGATGCTGGCATAGCCCTTGTGATTTATGTATGCGGCCCCCTCGGGGCCAGGTGGTGTGCGTATGGCCATGTGGGTGCAGTCTATTGCCCCTAGCATGCCAGGCATACATGCTACCTTGTGGAACTCCTGTTTGTTTGCTGTGCACTCAGCCACTGTGCTGGGGAAATGGATGTACTCCTCAGCATGTGGCAGCAGTGCGCTGAGGAATTGGGTGAGGTGGCATGACGTGGCTGAATGGGTTATGCCTGTAGTGTCCCCAGTTGGTCTCTGGAAGGTACTCGTGGTGAGCAAGCACATGCAGGCTGTTACCTTGCTCTCCACTGACAGGGCATGGCTCCGTCGTGTGGGTGCCTGCATCACATCACTACACAGCTCACAGATCTGCCTCAGAATTGCCCTGTTCAGGTGGTACCAGCCCACAATCTCAGTATCAGTGTGCAGCTCAAAGCTGGTGCAGGCTCGGTACTGCCTGTTGGGGGCATACCACCGACTGGCCCTTCCATGGCCACGCCCCCCTGCCGCCCACCTTCTCACCCCCCTCCTTACGTCCTCCATGTGGAAGGTGGCACTGGCCATGTCCCTGGCTTGTGTTCACCCCCACGGCAGCTGTTGCTGTATTTCTCCCGCTGTCCTGGTTGCTACCTCCCCTGCACCGGGTACACCTGCCTATGCTGGCTTCTGTGCTGTGTGGCTCCCCACACCTTCCCTGTGTCTGGCTGTTCAGAGTGACCTTTCCCTGGCCTGCCCTGTTTGTGCCTCCTGCCTTGTCTGTCTGCCTCTGCCTCTGACACATATGGCTTCCCTGTAGCATTCTTGCAACTCTTCCTTGCTCCTTTTTATTTTGGCTCATTTCCGCTATGGCGCAACTTCCGCTTGCTCCACTATTGCGCATGGCGCAAGTCTTTAAATATCAGACTGCGCCATTTATGCATAGTTCCTCCCCCTTCGGTTGCACATGTCTTCATTATCATTGCGCTGTTGCTCAGCATGATTTCAGGGGTGCAACTGCCTCCTGCTGAATATCGCAGAATGGCGCAATTTCGGACTTACGCAGGCACAACCCTATTGCGTATGGCTCAACTCTTTTGAATATCTGGGCCGATGAGTAGAAGTGACTGGGCCTGCACCTCTGACTTTATCACCACCCAGTCCTTCAGTGTTACCTTCCGTAACACTGTCCCCTTGTTGCTTATTATGGCATGATGGTCACTAACTGATTTTTTAAGCTTGGATGTGTTCTGACTTCTCATCCGCTACATTATCAGCTCCATGTCAATCCCGCAAAAGTGGTACAGCGCAGACAACACTGCACAGACAAAATGGTGCAAGTCAAATCTGTGCCAGAAGAACACTGCCGTGAATATTTGTTTCAAGTATGATTTACTATTCTAATACCACGTCGCCACGGACCACCACTCCAGTGAAATGTGGTGACTTACCTTTTTCTTTCTTTCTTTTCCGGTGGTATTCCCAGGCACATTTGTGACTTGTATGGTTTTGTCCATGCTGTTTCTGACCATGTTAGATTGTATGCCATGGACTTGTTGTGCAGCGCTAGTTCAGAACAGCACCATCAGCAAAAGTGCCATCAAGAACAGAGCTGTATAAACCATGCTGTTAACACCAGCACCAGGACTAAACATCACCAGATAACAGCACCAATGGTAGTGGTCCAAATCCATATTAATGACTGCCATCATGACTAAGAAACACAAATAAACACTTTGGTTTTGTGGGTGACTCAGCCCCCCTGCACCTCTCAATGTGAGATGCTTTGCCCCCCACACCTTCCCCCGTAACTAATATAACTAACTCCAGGAGGGTCTAACATGGAGAGGGGTAGAACATTGGGGGGGGGGGTGTATCTGTTTCGGCACTTAAGAAAAAAACACTTAGGGTGCAAGGAAAAGTAAAGCTGCAGGAACTGGGAGATCGGGAACAGAACCCTGGTCTCCCAAGCTGTACTGGCTCAGCTGTTTGTGCCGTAGCCCTCTCCACCATGGGAGTGGCTCAGCCAGCCTCTGCACTTTTCTTCTTCTTCTCCACTTCCTGCCTTGCCTTTACAGCCACATGGGTAGTGGTTACTAATGTTCGCTATTCTACCCCTGTCACTGTTAAAGGCAAACACAGTTTTGGAAGCATGGTTTAGACTGAACACTTCTAACTATTCTAACTGGGTACCTTGTCATGCTACCTTCATTATCCTCCTCCTTCTCCTCACATTCAGTGTTCCTTTTTCATTTATTAAAAGAAATTTGTTTATATCTAGGATGGGATTGTCTAGATCAGAACAAAAATCACTGCTTTCAGTATCAGTATCCGGAGGTAGGTAGCACACAATTACAATGACTTTTTCTCAGCGAACACCACCACAGTGACAAAATCTTGGCAGGTCATTGTGGTGGTCCACTGTACAGTGCCGTTGCGAGACACGGTGATTCACCCCCACCCGAACCAACTCTGACTTTGAGTTGGTTATTTAGAGATGGTGAGTGTGGAAGCACAGACCCCTGTATGGGGGGAGTGGTGGGGCAAAGCCCCCCAAGCAAAACAACACTTTATCAATGCTGAATGTTTCCTTGCATGGTGTATGTGGCAGGCATATATTGTGCTAGTTAAACCACAAGTTAAGTAAGCAATAACCCACAACATGGTGTGGGTCTATAGGCATTTAATGCATGCATGTGGTGCATTGTGTGGCACAAGGCCGCAGGCTGAGTGTCCTCACAGCACCCCAGGCATGCATTAAATGCCTATAAACCCACACCCTGGATTGGGTTACTCCACTTATAGTGCAACACAGACAAAAACATGTGGAAAATGTGGCTTTTCAAGTCTGGAAATAGGGAAAAATATATTGTATCCTGCTGCCTCAGAAAGCAGTCCCTTTACAGAGAGCCACACTACATGCCTGTGGTGTATACAGAAAAAATCACAGACACTGCTGATGGGGTCTTTCATATTTAGTGTCTGTGATACAGCTGTGGACTATGTCATCATGGTGCTGCTAAGCCTCATCTCCCCAAAAAACACACCCACACATACTCATGTCGCTGGTTCTCCTACACAACAACATTATCCAGATTGCTGTGCTGACAGTGACACAGAAACAGAGATACACAGGCACTAGTCTAAAATACATTTCTCTGCTTCTAACTTGACAAACTCTGCTACCTTTATTCCGGCCCACACCATCTATGTGTCTCCCTCTGTCACTCCCTCTCTCTCCACCAGCTGCCGACACCACAAAGTCACTATGTGCCATAGTCTCTCATCTCCCACATTTCTCTCTCTCTCTCTCAGGAGCTCTATGCCTCCTACACCAACAACACAGAAAACACCAAAAACCTGTTTCCCTGTCACCACTAATGTGCTGCACAGTCACCTGCTCCATCAAAAGAGGAAAGTATTTGTTTTTAGACAGAGTGAGCAGTGGCAGTGCATTTCATTCATGCTCGGGAGTCAGGACATGGCAGACAAAGTCAGGAGAGGACACAGAGGAATTGATTGAGACACTGCACCATGGGGAAAGACAGAGAGAAAATGACGGCTGCAGACAATTTTTTTCCCTCTCTCTCTCTCTCTCTCTCTGTCATTGGTGATGGTACCGCTCTGTGTACATAAGGCACAGTCACTTTATGTTGCCTTGTGGTACTGTAACAATTTTAAATGAAGCCAAGAGACAAAGACAGACAGAGAATAGCAACCACTGATCCGAACAACTGACAACTGCTCAGACTATATCAGATCTGCAGTCCCACCATGTGTGCTGCTCCAAGTGCAAAGAAAAATATTTTGGCATTCTTCACAGCATTTCCCTAGGAGCCATAAGGCTTCAGTCCTGTGGAGCTATCTGTCTATCTCTGTCCCCACACTCGTGCTCTCTCCTCTGGACAGTAGAAGGCATGCACGGAAACATGTGGTAGAGTCCAACAATAGACAAACTGTGAGGACGCCCTGACATCCCTCTTAATGTGTGTCTCTCAGTCTCTTACTGACTCATGGAAGATACATGGTTGTGGGGCAGGGGCAAACAACTTCAGCTCCCTCTGTCTCTATGTGCCATGCCCTCTCTCTTACAGTTAGATAGACATACAAAAAACACACAACCAGGCAAGGAGGGGAGAGGGAATGACTCTGTCACACAGTCTGTCTCTCCAGTGTTAGTGACAATGTACTGTCTCACTCTTTTGCCCTCTCCAGGACGTCCTGATGTCTCTCTTACTCAGGGAATATTTTCCCAATATTACAAGCACATGTGGGGAGGGGGGTGTAGACAGATAGGAGCACACAACACACTGAGTCCTGTAATGTGTATTGCTTTGTTCACTTCAACATCAGTGACTGGGACAGAAATGCTGAGACAACACTCCTTTCCATGTGCAGGTGCTGAGGCTGGGGGGGCTGCAACTCTGCTGCTCTTTGAGATTATCAGCTGCTTGTGGGAGGGGCACAGCTGTTGCTAATGAGTCACAGACTTTCAGATGTTCACCCCATAATAGCGGCTACCTCATTTACCGTGCACCTGACCTCCCAAAACCCTGGGCAAACTGCAACGGAGATGACTTGCACGCTCACTGTGACAGGAATGCACCTGAGACAAAGACAGGGAAGTCAGAAGGATGAAGGGATGAATTGCCCTGTTGTGCATCCATTTCAGCTTTTGCTTTTGTTGTTGTGTGGCAGAGAGAGCAGGAGTAGGGGAAACCTCAGACCACTATTGCCGGTGACTGTTAGCAAATGAAATGCTGTCAGCCTTGTTTAAGTCTACCAAACGCTGTTCCTTCGCTCAGCTACTTGCTGGGGGTTTTATGTAAATGAAAGGATTAAAGGTGGGTGAAAGTTGCAAATTCCACTTTCATGGAACTTCTGTGAAAATACAGAAATTTTGCGGAATTTTCTGAATTTCTGCCATTGGCAAGATCAGAATCTTCCGAATGTATTTGGTAGATTTACACTGTGTTTCATGGAATTTTCTGGCAGCAGTGTGGATAAATACACATGAACTGTGGAATAACAGTTCTAAGGAATTGTTTTCCACAGTTTGGTGAATTATTCCGCAATACATGTAATAATTCGGAAGTTCAGTGATCAGTTCTGCAGACTTTTTTTCTGCAGTTTAACAAACTAATCCTTAATTTATACATTTATTCTGTCATTCTAAGTCAGAATTTCTGCAAAGATTGCTAATTTGATTTACGCACTTTCGCAGAAGCGAAAATCTGACTTTCGTGGAAATTCTGCCTGCGGAATTTTTTTTTTTTTGCACACTTCTAGAGAGGAATGAATCACTCTTTCTCATTGGATCACTTCATTTCTTTCAGCTAGAGAAAGGTTTGCAGCTGTGAAACTCAGACTAACGTCACAGTCTGGATGCATTCTCATTGGTCTGCCAGGTACGAGCCCACTGTAAATTGCTCTGCACTTGATTCGTACTTGACACACCTTTCAAATGTTATTCTAACTCAAGATATTTCTTGTGCACGCACAAGGAAACATAAAAAAGGATTAACTTCCCATGAAATGACCTTATTTACTGCAGTAACACAACTGCAGTATGCTGCAGTATTGCATTTCATCCTGGCCAGCTCTACTGTATATACAGCACCACCCAAAATGGAAAACAACTCAGTGAGCAAGATGTCACAGTTTCTTGTGTGACAAATGGAGTAACTGCCATTGAATTACATTGCTTTCATATGAAATCATTTACATATCTTAGGCAGAAACGTGGTAAAAGCACATCATCCTGACATCATCCTGGTCTTCCTAACTGTAGACGAAAAGTAAAAATGGCCCCAATGGTCTTCCTAACGGTAGACGAAAAGTAAAAGCATCCCCAAGACTGAATCATGAGGGGCACATTATACCAGCAAGAAAGCTATATAACTCTAACCTGCTATGGTTACATTCTGATAAAAGCCAAATTAGAGTGAATCTCAGATAAAAGCAGGACTGCAATGAACAAGCATTTGTCAATGCCGAATGTTTGCTTGCTGGCATTGGCATTAGTGAGGTGTGCCTTAGGGTCATTAGACATAACTGCCATGCCATTTCACCGCACCCTATCCTGCAGACACCGACAAACGTCACGGTGTGCCTTGGGTGTTTGGCCCTTATGCTCAACCCATTCCATCAGGAAATGTGGTGAGATGGGTGCAGTATAGGAGAATGGGATGAACTTTAGGGCCAAAGAGTCCAAGGCACACCTCGATGCCTCTCACTGGCTGCAGGGTGTGGGTGGGGGTGGAATGGTATGAGCATTACAGGTGACAATCCGAAGCCACACCCCTGATGCCTGTCAGTCTCTACAGGGTGGGGCGTTATGGTTGGAAAACCTAATGCCTCAGGCGTTCGATGGTATTTTCACTCCAAATTTTCAACATGGGTATTTTGTGACCCCCACCTTATGAACAGTAACAATATGAGTTTGTTAGCCGAAAGCTGATTTTGCACAGTGACTATAGCATTTGGAACCACAGGTGTGAAAACACATTTCGAATCAGGATGTGAAAAATGACAGCTGTACTGTTAATGGTGAGGTGTAATAAATGGCAATGTTGAAAATCTGCAGTGAAAATGGTAAAAAAAACTGGTGAAGTCACGAGTGTGCATAGAAACTGCACAACGCACACCCTTAATGTAATTAGTTTGAGGATTTTTTACAGCAGATTGTCAACACAGGCATTTTGAGACCTCTGCTCATGAACAGTGTCACTGTGATTTTCTTAATCTGTCCCAAACATTGATTTCACACACCGACTGCGCCATTGTGTGCTACATGCGCGGAAACACATTTTGGGGGAGATGTGAAAAATGACAGCTGTACTGCTCACAAGGAGGTGTGGTAAAATGACAATGTTGATAATCTGGACTGCAAATATTAAAAATTTGTGAACTTACAAGCGTGCGTAGGAACTGCGTAACGCACACTCGTAAAACAGTCATTTTTGGGAATGTTTTCACCAAATTTTCAACATAGCCATTTTAAGACCTCTGCTCTTGAACAGTGTCTCTGTGATTATCTTAATCTGTCTCAAACATTGATTTCACACACCGATTGTGCCATTGTGCGCTACATGCGCGGAAACACATTTTGGGGGAGATGTGAAAAATGACAGCTGTACTGCTCATAAGGAGGTGTGGTAAAATGGCAGTGTTGAAAATCTGGAGTGCAAATATTTAAAAATTCACAAAGTTATGAGTGTGCGTAGAAACTGTACAATGCACGCTTGTAAAACAGTCATTTTTGGGAATTTTGTCCCCAAATTTTCAACAAACGGTTTTTGGGGGCCTACCTCATAAACTGTGACACTGTCATTTCATACATTGGTCCCAAAAGGTGGTTTCAGGCAGTGACCACAAAATCATCTTTCAGGACTGAATAACAACATGGCAGTGACAGCATTCATGAGGTGGGGTCCCAAAAACCCCATGTTGAAAATTTGGTGAAAAAAATCCAAAAAGTGATTGAGACATGCATCAAAGTTGAAAAAAGCCTATTTATTCCATTATACAGCTTATTGGCATGTCCTCAGTTCAGGGTTGGCTTTGAAGGGTGCAGATGTGTTCCTGGTCCACTGAAGATCGTCACATCAGACTCAGCAGATAAGTATGGGGTGAGAGGGTGTGTGTGGGGAGGAAGGGTGCACAGAGGGTGGGTGCGGGTGGGGGTCAAGACAGTCAGCGATGGACCGTTCTTTCTTTGTAGGTGTTTCTTTCTTTTAGGAAGATGACACGGATGTTTGCCATGCTGGGGTGGGCTCCCAGCGTGGAACCTGGAAGGCTGTTTGAGGGGGCACTGGAGCCAACAGGGGTTGGGCACCCCCGTCGGCCATACTGTGTGTCTGGGGTAGCACATGAGCATGCTGGGGTGGGCTCCCAGCATGCTACTTGTTGGGGGGGAGGAGCTGTCTATGACAGCTCTTACACTGAAGTCAAACATGGAGGCACTTTGCATACTGCCGACGGTGGCCATATGCAAATTGCCTACACGCTGCAGTTCGTTCTTTCAACTGTACACTGCTGCATTTGCAAACACTGTCGAAGATAGCTCTTAGATTCATTGGAGCGGTGGGGCCACACCTGCAAAAGGCAGCAGGGCATTGGAAGTAGGGAGGCACACCTACGAATTCTCACAAGGTGGTACTATATTTGTTGCACAAGCGTGCAAGCAAACATAAAAATGTTTCTTCCAAAATGCTAGTTTCAGCTACAATAAATAAAAATATTAGCTTACCTGTCAAATCTACTATTCTATGTAAACCCTGTGCATAATGAAATTTTCTTTTTACTAACTTGATCCCAGTTCTTGCCAAATCTACAATGCTATTTATAAGCCAGATTTGAGAAAGAAAAAAAAACTAAATTAAAGCATTTATAAAATACACATATTTTTGTGGAACTGGAAAATTTTACCACCAAATAAAACCGAAAAATGCCGGGAATCTTTTACATAGAAGAAAGATAAGGGCAATTTTTTTGCCCAGTTTCATTGCTCTGCTGCTATAAGATATATTGTATATAACATAACCTTTATAGTCAGTTGTATCAAATGCTAAAGAAATGTGTAGTTAGAAAACTGATAGCGTTTTAATACTTGCCAGACTAACTCTTTTTAAAATCCAAAATTAAAGGTAAACATGCAAATGGACAGAAATGCTATATTCTACTGGTTGAAAGAAAAGTTTATTAAAGTAACGAGTTAACTTCTGTTTCATGGTCTCTTTCTCTGACTCAGACATAAAACTAGGTAATGTGCAAATAGCCATGAACAAATTTTACTTTGGCTTAGCATTATGACTGTATGGCACCAAAGGCCTCACAAACAATCTGCAAAGAGTGAAAACAGCAGGCCACAGATCTGCATATTTTCCTTCTTAGGACTCATTGTTGTACCACAGCTGTGTATCATTCTAGAAGGAGGGGGAACCAGCCTGATGATGTCAGTGGTCTGGGTCATGGACTGAGTAAAAAACGGGAAAGTACATTTAAAAGACAAAAACCTCACTGCATCATCACTGAATGTAGGGCTATCCAGGATAGGCACTGGCAAGTAAGGCAAATTTCAAAGCAATACAACCTCAGTAACTTACAAATGTGTCAAGAGCTGAATACAGATCCAGTACTGTAGTCTACAAATGGCACCAGTAGCAGTGAATATATTTTTTCTACAAAAAAAATCCCATTTATTCACATATGTTGAGCACTTAAATCTAACAGCATGGAACAGTCTGTAGAAAACTGTCTTCCCTAACCAATGGTTATCAGTAATTTTGTATTTCTTTGAAACAAGGCTTTATTGCACATGTCTTACTAGGGTAACCCTTGCTTCAGTGCTTTTGTGCAGAGGATCATTCTTTGAAAACACATTGGGTGAGCCCTCTGAGCCCTACGGGGCAGGCAAGAGGGTTCTAGAGATTTTTTTCACAGTGTTGTCAATCATCCTTTGGCTCCACAATCAGTTTCCTTGTCCTGTCAGTTAAGGAAGTCAATTCTCTACAGACTGCTCCCTGCTTTTGTGTTTTATTTAAGCTCTAAATATCTGTGAATAAATAGGATTTTTTTATATAGAGAAAATAATGTTTTCTGGCACCTGCACTGTTTGCAGACTACTTCACCTGCTTTCCACTGTTTTGCGCCACTTCATTGCTTGGGCTTTCAGTTGTAATGGCTTCCCAGCATAGCACTGGAGAGAGGCCATCTTTTCCGGTGGTCGTCAGCTCCTGTCACTAACTGAGGATGCTGGCTGGTCACCTTCAGGTAAATACTTGCTCATATGGAAAATGTATTGCATGCCTAGCCAAAATTCAACTGTTGGTCAACTACAGTAGCTGCTGTATAATTGCTAGTTGAGTAAGAGGTGACATTTTTCCTTGAAAATTAGTTGGCAGTCAACTGGGTGGAGTGCTTAACTGTTTTGATTTGTGGCCGGATACAAGTTGTACTTGCACATGACATCATTAGATTATAAAGATGTAGTTGTAGATTTCATATCTTTAATGTTGTCCTTTTTGCATTTTATACTGGACAAATTTTAATTCATTTATGCCATTGTTAAGTAAAGTTTGTCTTACTATATATTAGTGCTACTTTTGCCATTTGCCCAAGGTCCCACATGTTAGCTAGGTACTAATCCTAACTAAGGTTCCTACTCAAGGACAAAACTACAAATATATATAAATTATTTGTTTGACTGTAATGTACAACATCATTACAGGCATTATAAAATACTACAGCAAATTCAACTCAGATTATAAATGTTGTTATTCCTTTTATACAGCATATACTTGCAAAACTCATTTGCCCACTGATAAATGACTATTTGTCAGGAATCTATAAGTAGATAGCATTTCAAGTGATTTAAAAATGTGCCTTGTTATAGCAATTAAAGGATGAAGGTAGGTGTAAAGCATTAGATAATGCCCTACTTCTTTGGGCCTGTAAACCTACTGGTAAGTACTGGCAGTGTTGGGTACTCTCAGCAGCAACCCCCCCCCCCAGCCAGTAATCCCAATACTTAAAAATGTGTTTGAATCCAACTTCATTCTTACATATTAATATTCCTTTTTTTTTATTATAAATGAGAAAATCATTGCAGTGGTTGCAGCATTTTTTTTTTCATTGGATGAAGCATAATATACAGAATGTCAAATAAATAGTTGGAATAAGTCTTTAATACAGTAATAAGAGGGCTGCCCCATGTCTCAGTGGTAGTGCTACATGCTTCACCTGTGACCCGGGTTTGGGAGCTAGGTTTGGTCTGCACAGGTTGGGGAGGGCGAGGCTGGGGAGTGCTCCCAATGGAAGTGCTAACCATCCAGGGAGGGATCAGGCCCAGACCCGGCACAGTAGTGGCCCCTCATGGTGAGCCAGGGAGCTTGCTTCCTCACAATGGGTGGCACATGCCCAGTGTGCACTACTGCATCTGAGGCTGTTAGAGGCTACTCTGGATATCTGGGGTGGAGGACAGGACTAAGGGAGAAAACACTGGGGAGAAAAACCATGTGCACAGCTGCTGTGAGTGACAGCCTCCGGGGTCCTTGGGTCCAGCACCGTATGTATCCCCACTGGCTTGATGATGGGAGGAGAGGCAACGGGGCTGGAGACTGACAGATGGGCCCAGTGGCAGGAGCAGGTGGTGGCTGGGGCCAAACAACTCTAAAAATAATGTATTAAGATATCTATCTGTTGCCTCTTTGTAGAGTGTGCAGTGCGGTATTATATGATAGTGAGTTTTTTCAAATCTCATTTTACATGGGCATTCTGTTTTACTTGCAGTACTTTGCTTTGAAGTTTTTTAGATGCATTAAACTTAGAAATGAATATTTCAAATCTTACTAAAGTAATAATTCATCATTGCTCTTAGAGAACTGGTATTATCAAATAATCCTCTTTACCATACAATATTTTATTTATTTTGTAGCATGGGGTATATCTGTGTCCACTTATTGTGTCTTTGTCCATTTTTTGTGACTTTTTCATATAAATTATTTTTAATGATTGATCTCTGATTAGGAGATATGTTCATCTTTATATAAAAAAAAAAACTGTGGACATGTCCTGAATGTAAAGGTGGAAGCAACACTTGCAGGGAGTAACCACCATGCAGTGTGGTTCCACTTGGACACGGACAAAGAGATGGACAGGACAAAGACAAGGGTTTTGCATTTCAGGAAGTCTGACTTTAATGAGATGGGAGAAATTCTGATAGGACATATTGCTGGTATCAGCAAGGACAGAAATGAGGAACATAAATGGGCCATAATAAAGGAAGACCTGATTGAGGCCACTAGTGGGTGCTCCAAAATCAAAAGCAACACATCTATGGCCAAAAGGCTCAACTGGTCCAAGAAGGAAGTAGCAAATGTGATAAGGGAAATGGAGGCAGCCTTCTGGAAGTACAAACATACTCAAATTGAAGAAGATAAGGAGATCTGTAATTCTAAATCAAGGGTTGCAAGCAGAGCAGTTAGAGAGACAAAGACCGCTAAGGAAATACAGTATGGCTGGCACAGGGAGCAAAATTGGGTGAGAAGGACCATTTCAAATACATTTATAAGATGTCTTCAAATATATAAGAGAGAAGATGGGATATTAATAATGCAATTGGCAGGTTAAAAAAGGAGGGGAGTTGAGCAGAAGTAAGTGAAGAGAAATCATCAATATTTAATATTACTTCTGCTCCATTTTCACTAGAGAGAAGGACAGATCAGTGCCATAAGAGAGCAGGGGGATAGGAGCAGGGAAGAGGGGAGTCACTGATGGCATGATAGAGGTGGACAGGGTGCAAAAGGACCTAAAAGCCGAGAGGTGGATAAATTCGCAGGGCCAGATGTAGTGCATCTGAGGGTCCTAAGGGAACTGACAGAAGTACTGGTGGGCTCCCTGGAAGACCTGTTTAACACCTCTGTAGAGTCAGGAAGTGTGCCCTGGGACTGGAGAACTGCACATGCAGTGCCTCTCCATAAAAGTGGTCCAAAGAATAAATCATGCAGTTACAGGCCAATCAATCTGAACTCAATAGTGGGGAAACTGATGGAGACTATTCTGAAGGAGAGACTGGTGGGCATTCTCAAAGACAATGGGATGCGCTATGATAGGCAGCATGAGTTTGAATTAGGCAGGTTCTGCCGGACTATTCTGATCGATATTTTCGACAGGGTGACCAAGAAAGTGAACAGATGCCATTTGTTTGATGTCCTGTATCTGGATATCAGCAATGCCTTTGACTCTGTACTTCATAGGAGATTGGTCAGGAAGCTAAAGGATCTGGAGGTGAAGCCAAGCTCATTAGATAGGTTAACAACTGGTTGAAGGATAGAAGACAAAAGGTGAAATCCTTAGAAGCTAGGCCAGTGCTTAGTGGGGTCCCACAGGGCTCAGTGCTTCACCAGGTGTTGTTTAACATCTTCATCAGTGACAATGCAGCTGGAATCAAGGGTAAAATCTGCCTGTTTGCAGACAATACAATGCAACGATTGGAGGGTGGACACAGAGGTGGAACTAAAGGAAGATCTGGCTAGGTTAGAGAAGTGGTCTGGCATTTGGCAACAGAGACCAAATACTGGTTAGGTGATGTGCAGTCACCAAGTCTGAGGAAGAAAAGGACTTGGGGGCTATCATCAACAGTCACCTGAAGCACTTGGCACACTGCAGGAAAGCAGCAATAAAAGAAAATCAGATGCTGGGCTACATAACCAGGGGTATTACCAGTAGGAAGGCAGAGGTCATGCTACTGCTTTATGGTCACTGGTTTTATAGGTCTCTTGTAAGACCAGACCTAGAATACAGTGTGCAGTACTGGTGCCTTTATCTTAAGAAGAATGTCAACTTGCTGGAGACAGTCCAGAGAAAGGTAACAAAGGTGATCCAGGGTGAGCAGGGTAACACCTACAAAGAGAGGCTCAAGGGGCTCAACATGTAGTCCCTTGAGGACAGAAGGGAGAGGGGGATATGAATGAGACCTTCAAATACTTTAAAGGTATTAATAGGGTGAATAATGAGGGCCTATTCAGTCTTAGTGGGAGCAAGTCCACTAGGGGCATAACCTAAAACTGGTAGGGGAAGATGAAAGAGACAGAGAGAGAGAGAGAGAGAGACAGAGAGATAGAGACAGAGAGAGAGAGAGAGAGAGAGAGAAATGAAGATGCACTTTTTCACTGAGTTAGTGGTGACCAAGTGGAATGAGTTGCCAGAGGAGGTGGTCTCCATGAAAATGGTAGATAGCTTCAAGGAAAGATGGGGCAGAATGAAGGGGAAGGTTCTTCATGGGATGTGGGAACTGAGGGGGATTTGGAGAGGGGGCAGGTCCTCTATAGGCACAGGGGGATCCTGTGCAATCAAGCAGACAAGATAGACCATATCTGCTGACATGTTGGTATGTTTGTATATATCATGCGTGCATATGCAGTAGCATGATATGTTCCCCTGTCATGAGGTAGAAGCAATTTTGAAGCAGTTCACTCCCCTCATACTCAAAAGACCCTGCATGCAACAGAGTAAAACTCAGTTTGAATAGCAACCAAACTTTTTTCCTGATGGCCAAATTACTAAACATCTTCTAGCCTATTCCTTTTCAGCATAGTACCAATACAAAGAACTGGATAAATATCAAAAGTCATTGCTACTCCTGAGCTGAATAGCATAGAGTCATGAGTAAAAATCAGGATTATGAGATATAAACTATTAGAGAGATAATTGCCAAGGCAGCTGACATACAGGATCAGGCTAATGGAGCCACTTCATTCATCAAAACCACAGTGTCAACCAGATGAAGAAAGGAGAAGGAGATATTTTTTCTGATGAATTCAGACAAGACCCCCTTATTGGCTGACACAATAAAAGAAAAATTTGTTAAACTAGAACATTTAAAACTTTCAGAAATTAGCTTGTATTATAACAAAATAAGTCTAATTGAGTATTTGGACAACAAACTTGTTCCAAGAGGCTTACATATTGATATGTCAATCAGGGTTTGTTTATAAAGACTGTTACAAAACACAGTGGGAAACAGCCTTGGAAATGTGTTCTTCAGGTTTACTACAAATTCTTGTAAATCAAGACACAGAAAAACACGATCAGACCTTGCAAGACATTGAGGATCTAGAGGAAGATTTAAAGTGGGACTGTCATCAACAGGGTTTCTTAATGTCTGAAAGACCATTAAAAGCACATTTGAGTGAGCGATTGTGTTTATCTCTCAGTCTTTGCAGTCCAGAGTTATTCATATGTAAATCAGTCTTTAATTAAGGGCTGGGGGCAGCCATATGTTTTAGCTCCTGACAGGAAATGATGTCACCGAGAATCTTGGCCCTCCATTGACTGTAGGTTAAATAGGAAATTGTCTTTTTTATCACGTGTGTTTTAAGGTGTTATTACAACAGTTTTTACATTTATAATAATTGTTTTGTATGTACATTGAAACTAGTGAGATATCACCCTTATGTTTCAAACTGTTAGTAAAAATAATCCATCTTTAGGATTGCTTTAGCCTCTAGGCTATGCTGCCAGCTGATCATTAAAACCTACACATCTTAAGGCTGGCTCTGTGGTGCCAATGGGTACTGGGGCCCCATACTGTATCAGGATTTCTAAACCCTGGCTGTGTTATGTCAGTGCAGATTTCTGGGGCTGACACAGCACTAACTTCTGTCTTATTCTGTTCCCACTCTTACAGCCTTTTGTCTTACAATTTTGGGTGTGAACTCAAGTTTACAAGATGCAAATGTGGCTACTTACCTACTGGCCTGGCATCATGGGGCCAGCCTTGAAATGTGTAGTTTTTGATTAACAGCTGGCAGTACAACCTAGAGGTTAAAACAAAGAGCTGTGAACAAGCTTTGTTCATCCAGCAGAATGGGTTTTGATTCCATCATGCTCTACTTGTATATTATGTGACCAGAGCAAGTCACTTAACCTCTGTGTTCCCAAACCACACCTAGGAACAAACTGTAGCTGTTTGCCTTTCCTGGACAAAGTCAGTGAAAACAATCTGAGTATGTGTTATAATTCTGAAAATATTATGCCCTTTCTATCCAGATTTGACTTGAAAAGAAAAAAATAGGACTCCTTTAATTGTTTATTACAATTGGCTGATGGCTGACTTCTTCAATGCCCCTAACCCAAGAGTCACTACAAGGGCTCTTACACCTCCTCCTGACTGTCTGCCTTTCCGTTTCAAAATAGTTTTTGAAGCATATGCATGAAAATACATAGTGAAGGTCCTAGGAAAGTCAAGGCATAGTGGGGACTCTTCAGACCTTAAATTCATACATCTGGCACTGGACAAAATAATTGGACCAGTAACAAAAATAATTAACCTCTCCTTCTGCCACTCTCAATTCCCACTAAGATGGAAATCCACCACAGTAACCCTTGTCCATAAAAGTGGGGACCGAACAGCACACAACAATTACAGGCCAATCTCCATACT
Organism: Neoceratodus forsteri; assembly: GCA_016271365.2. Lineage (NCBI taxonomy): Eukaryota > Metazoa > Chordata > Ceratodontiformes > Ceratodontidae > Neoceratodus > Neoceratodus forsteri. The sequence goes on along the minus strand of CM028134.1, from coordinate 306,558,211 downwards.
CCCGCCACATTAAAAGGCTCTGGAGCAGATAGTGGCTGATCAAATGAATGAGTATCTTAACCAACACAAGCCTTTCTATCCAGAACAACAAGGATTCCATGGCAGCCACAGTACCATCACAGCCCTTTTAGAATTCACCAGGTTCATCAATAATGCCGTGGACCAAGGCCGCTTAGTAGGGGCATCCTTCATTGAACTATCAAAGGTATTTTATATGGTTCATCATGCCCTCCTACAGCAGGTCTCTGAAATTGGGCCTGCAACAGAAACCGTGGACTGGTTTAGCCGCTACCTGAGCCTCTGCTCCCAAAAAGTCAGAATTGGGGAAGTCCTATCTGATAGCCAACCTGTCAAATCTGGAGTACCGCAAGGGTCTATACTGGGGATGCTGCTATTCAGTGTTTCCTAAATAACCTCCCGGCAGCTTACCAATGCCGCATGCTCTTATATGCAGATGATGTGGTAATCTTTTCCAGCAACCAGCACCCAGAACTCCTTGAAAAGGACCTCTAAAGTGGCTTTGCAACAGCTAAAAAAATGTTTAAAGAACAACAACTGGTCTTGAATTATAAAAAGACCAAAACCATGCTCTACAGGTCAACCTACAACAAACATAAAAGCTACTCCTTGGCCATATGGAATGACAGTGGCAGCACCCTGGAACTCATCCCACACTTCAAATACCTGACAGTAGCTATCAACTCTGCCTTGTCCTTCACATAGTGCATCAACAACACTGCCAAAGCTATCAACATCAGAATCGGCATCCTCTACTGACACAGACATTGTCTCACCCATGAAGCACTGAACCTGGCATTTAACAGTTCTGTTCTAATCCTTATAGATAATGTACTGCTAATATAGGATCTGCAACTGACTCACCACTCCAGAACATCACTGTTGTACTAAATAAAGCCTGCCACCTTGTGAACTGGTGTGGGATAAAATGAGGCATCAGACAAAATAGGTAGTCATAATCAAGCATTTATTGTCACAAAACAGTGGACTGACAAGCGATAAAACAAGAAAAACCAAAATAAATTAACTTTTCAGAGCTAGAAATCAGCTAGCTCTCAAGGGTGTTGTCGAGTACACAGCCCCTTGGTAGACTAACTCTTTCTATCTGGAGACTCTTTTTATAGTAGAGAAAATCATGTGATCAAATAACTCCACCCTAAACATCTAAATTGCAAACCAAAATTAAGATACAAGAAATATTATCTTCTGTTATGGGCATGAGATTAGGACATTTTAACAACTCTCATCAAATGTCACACTGTACTGTAAAAAAATAAAGATTTAATTCAGTTTAAACAGAAATGTACTCTGGAGGACCGCCCCTTTAAACAAAAAAATATAATGGGAAGAGGTTCAGCCGGCCGGTCTTTACTCCACCCAACTTCAGAAACAGAAGGGCGTCCTTGGATTAAACAGCTTTGAAAGAACGAAAATTTACCTAGCTAGAGACCAACCTACTTATAAATAGCGTATCAATTTGGACCATTTTTTCAGAGTGCTACAACTCAGTAAGTTCCTCCTTTTACCGAGAGTTACCCTAGTGAGGAGAAGTTTTAGGGGAAAAAGAAGAACGCTAAAATATCTTCACGATAGTGTGAGTGTTCGAGAGGTAAGCTGTACTGCGGCTCCGCACTATCGCTATTCAGTTTTTACTTGTAGGGAACTCCCCTTTTGATAAGAGCTCATTTGGACTGCATTTGCCTACTAAGTGCACTACACCAGAAGAGAAAAGAACCCCAATTTTGAAACAATATACTCTCAAGGAGCGAGTCTTGGTTTTTGGAATTACCGCAATTACCATTGAAGCCTTTTATTTTAATAGCGGTACCTATACGTCTATCGCTGCCTCAAACTCCTATTCAAAGGTAATGTTTCTATAGAAAAGAAAAGGGGGGCGCTTTTACCCACAGAAAAAATATCAGGGAAATTAGTGAAAATACAAACGTTCCTCCCCCAGGCTCCTATGAGGATTTTGGAAATCACAATAAAAAAAAAATGATAACAGAAGACAACGAAGAAACACAAAGAAGGGGACATAAAAATGTGGGTGGCCAGCCCAAAGAAAGATAACAAAACACAACGTCCACAACATTTAAATATGTGCTTTCCAGAATTCCAACAACGGAGCGGATAATAAGGGAAGAATGGAGGGGGGAGAAGAAAGGAAATTAGTTTAGTTTCCTCTTTCACATTCCTCCTCGTTCAAGATCAAACTTCCTTAGTTTGATTAAAGCTTTACCCACCTAGCTTTTCTAGGGACACAGGAACTGTCAACAAATCCTTAAGTTAAAGGATGGAGCCATAGCCCACCCTCTCCAGGGCTCCACCTCGGGGTCCCATCAAACAATTAAATTAATTATTTTTTTTTTTATTTTAATATGAACACTTCGATGTAGGAATCTACTTATATTTTTTTTTTCTTTACCCCGAGGTTTGTTAACAGATTAGTGTTCCATACCATGTCTAGATAAAAAGTCGGCATTACTATGTGCTGATCCTTTTCTATACCTTATGCTGAACTTATAGGGTTGCATTGCGAGATACCATCGCATTATTCGAGGGTTTTTCTCCTTCATGACATGAAGCCAACAAAGGGATTATGATCTGTCCAAAGTTCAAATTCCTTCCCATAAATAGAATCGTAGGGCTTCTATCGCCCATTTTATTGCCAAACATTCTTTCTCAATAACAGAGTAGTGTCGCTCTCTCTCATGCAATTTCCGGCTAATATACAAGATAGAATGTTCTTCATCATTGATTATTTGTGTGAGGACAGCTCCAATACCATAGTTGGAAGCGTCTGTTTGTAGTATGAAGGGAAGAGAAAAGTCAGGCATATGTAATATGGGTGAGGAACAGATTTGTGCTTTTAAACAATGAAATGCTTCTTCACAGCCAGGGGTCCAAATTACTTTATCCGGTTGAGATTTTTTTGTTAAGTCAGTTAATGGCCCAGCTATAGTAGAACAATTCGGGATGAATCGTCTATAATATCCAATAAGTCCTAGGAATGATCTGACATCTTTCTTTGTGATAGGACGTGGACTATTAGCTACCACCTCTATTTTAGAAATTTCTGGTTGTACTAGCCCATTTCCGATTTGGAACCCTAAATATGTTGTTCCCTGCATAGCCAGGGAACATTTAGAGGGATTTACAGTTAATCCCACCTTCAGTAGGGCTGACAAAATGGCCTCTAGATGCTGTATATGTTTTTCCCAGGAATGATTAAAGATCATCACGTCATCTAAGTACGCGGCACTATAGGCTGCATGAGGTCCTAGGATGTCATCCATGACACACTGAAAGGTAGCAGGAGCACCGTGAAGACCAAAAGGCATCACAGTAAAATGGTACAAGCCTATGGGTGTACTAAAGGCAGTTTTTTCTTTATCTCTTGGATCCAAGGGAATTTGCCAATATCCCTTGGTTAGGTCTAAGGTACTGATGTATTGTGCCTTACCCAACTGATCTATAATATCGTCTATCCGAGGCATAGGATAACAGTCAAATTTGGATATTGCATTTAGGCGTCTAAAATCAAGGCATAATATTATCCCTCCTTCCTTTTTATCCACTATGACCATGGGAAAGTTCCACTCACTGTGAGAGGGTTCAATTATTCCCAAGTCACGCATTTTTTTTATTTCTAGTATTACATCTTTTCATACCCTCTCAGGAATCCTATATGTTTTCTGACGTATAGGCAAGGCATCTGGAACCACAATATGATGGGTAGCTTCTTTAACTCTCCTGGGTATTCCGGTGAATAAATTCTTAAAGGATTGTAACAGGGTTTGAAGTGTGGCAGTTTGGTCACTTGTTAAATCCGGGTTAATGTGTACTTCTGGCATATCCCCAGCATTTTCTAACCTCTGATACGCTACGTCCAACTCTGATTCCTGCGTGTCTGGGTGTACATAACTACAGACAGGGGAGTTCCTGTCAATCCATGGTTTTAGCAAGTTGGCATGATAAACCCTCTGTTTAAGTTTCTTTTCAGGGAGTTCAATAGCATATGTTACTGGACCCATTCATTTTACAACCGTGTATGGACCTTGCCATTTCATAAGGAGTTTATTATCAGAGGAGGGTAACAAAAGTAATACCTTATCCCCTACCAAAAATTCTTTGTGTTTTGTCCCTTCATCATACCGTCCTTTTTGTTTGCCTTGTTGGTAGAGATTAGTCTGATGGGCCTTTTGACATAACTAATTAATTTTGCTGTAACTTCTGCCAATACTGTATTGGTTCCATCATCTGTGGGTCACCCTTATTTTCCCACCTCTTTATAATATCCAACGGACCCCTGGGATTATGTCCTGACAATAATTTGAATGGGGAAACCCGCAGAAGATTGTGGGACTTCTAAAGGCAAACATAAGATAGGAAGGTATATATCCCATTTATTTCCCTCCTCCGATACATACTTATGTAACATTTTCTTTAAGGTTTGATTAAATCTTCCACTAGTCCATCAGTCTGTGGGTGATAGGGGTAGTAAATGTGGCTTGTATACCCAGGGCCTGGTACAGGTGGTGTAATAATTTAACAAAATTAGTACCTCTAGCCGTGAGAATAGTTCTAGGATACCCATCCGCTAAATATTTTTACTAATTCTCTGCTATTCTGGTAGCTGTAATTGTATCGAAGGAATTGCCTCTGGATATTTTGTAGCATAATCTACTACTACAAGTATGAAACAATTCCCCTTTGTTGTTTTAGGTAGTGGACCTACCACATCCATAGCTATCCTTTCAAACACATTAGATACTAAGGGCATGGGTACCAGGGGTACCTTATCCTTATGCCCCACGGCTGCTACCTGCAGACAATCAGGGCAGCTTTTGCAATACTCTGCCACCTGCTCATGTATCCCAGGCCAGTAAAATCAATATAACAGGTGTTTTAGGGTACGATCCCTACCAAAATGGCCTGCCAAGGGTATATCATGGGCAAGGGTCAGTAATTGCTGACGATATTGCTTTGGTACCATCAATTGTTCAACCACCTCCCAACTTTGAGGATTAGAACATACTCTATATAACAGATTACCCTCCATTTTATAATGGGGTTGGGTTGAATCATTTACTTTCTGTGGGGTGATACTTTTACCTGGGGAAAAAAGGCATCAAGGTTATATCATGTTTTGTACATCCCTAAATTCTTTGTTAGAGAAGTCATATTTCTTTGCTAATATAGTAAGTCCAGTGTCCTTTCTGGACCACATATATTTGTCCTTTTTCTTCTTTTGTTTGCTTTTCTTATCTTTACCAGCAGGTCCAAAAACCTCCTCTTCAAATGGAAACAAATGCCCCAATTCTCTTTCTTGTTTTTGTTCTTGTGCCCGAGTGGTAGCAGCTCCAAGATTAGTAGTTAATAATGAATCAAAATAAGGATAATCATGTCCTATGATTACCAGAACTGGTAAAGTGGGTACTAGTCCTACTTTCATATTTAAGATTGTCCCATTTATTTGGATTTCTAAATCACGTAATGGGTACCAGTGGATGTCCCCATGTATACACTTGACCCCGTAGTAGGTTCTTCTTGGTTAATTTTGTCGACTAGAGAGGCATGTACCAGAGTCTGTTTACTACCAGAGTCAACAAGTCCACATAACACCGAACATCCCATTTGTACCGTTGTTATATACTGACCCCAGTTGGCAAGGGCTAAGTGTATTGTGTCTACTTTCTTCTTCAGGCAGAACCTGGCAATATGTCCCTTGGTTTTGCATTCATGACAAATAATATCAGGACTGTATCCCTTATATATTTTGGAATGTTCCTTGCCCTCAGGGGTACTGCTAGTGTGGCTTGCAGGTGTTACATTGGTAAAGGGACCTTTTGTTATAGCTGCAGGGGTCCTTGGAGCTATAAATGACCTAGGTCGTTGGGTCTAGCAGTTATGTAATCTTCAGCCAGCTGTATAGCTGCCTCAGAGGTTTCAGGGCAGTGTTCTTTTACCCATAGCTGGACATCCTGTGGTAGTACCCTCACAAACTGTTCCAAAATTATGCTTTCCAAAATCTGGACCACTGTCCTGGTATTGGGCTGTAGCCATTTATGGCATAAGTCTTTTAACTGGATATACACATCTTGAGGAGTGTCAGTAGATAGATATTTATAGGCTCTAAACTGTTGTCAATAGGTTTCAGTACATATATCATATCTCTTAAGGATTGCTTGTTTGATATGATCATAATCATTAATGTGAGCAAGTTCTGTATGGCTATAAGCTAATTGGGCCTTCCCTGTCAAATAGAGGGCCAACCTGACAACCCATTGGTCTCGAGGCCATGCACATGCAGTGGCCACCCTTTCAAAGGTTAGTAAATATGCCTCAATATCATCTGTTTCAGCCATCTTAACCAATTTAATATCTTTTTGGCCTACCACAGGTGTTGGTGGGGTTCTTGCTGTGCCCAAAGCCTGGATAGATCGAAGTGTGTCAGTCCAATGGGCAGCATTCTCAGCTCGTTCTCTCTCTCTCTCGACTCGCTCCCTTTCTCTCTCTCTCTCTCCAGTTCTACTTGCCGTAGACACAGCCAGCGTAAGAGCTCATGGGAAGTTTCTGGAGGGTCCTCCATCTCGATTCCTGCTGCCTGGGCACCTTTTTCAGTAGGCTTAATATCCTCCATGGGCCCGATGTCAACTTCAACATCAACCTTGGCCACCTTCCTTCGCACCACTGTCTCCAGACCGGGTACTAATGGCAGGCCCAACTTCTGCACTGCAGACCTTGTGGCCAGGAATGTCCGCTCTTCTGCCTTGTCCGGATGCATACAAAATAAGATTTGAGCACAAATCCAGCATAGAGCCTCTCTGCTATATCCCACTTCTGACACCAAATGTGAGCTGGTGTGGGATAAAACGAGGCATCAGACAAAATAGGCAGTCATAATCAAGCATTTATTGTCACAAAACAGCAGACTGACAAGCGATAAAACAAGAAAAACCAAAATAAATTAACTTTTCAGAGCTAGAAATCAGCTAGCTCTCAAGGGTGTTGTTGAGTACACAGACCCTTGGTAGACTAACTCTTTCTATCTGGAGACTCTTTTTATAGTAGAGAAAATCATGTGATCAAATAACTCCACCCTAAACATCTAAATTGCAAACCAAAATTAAGATACAAGAAATATTATCTTCTGTTATGGGCATGAGATTAGGACATTTTAACAACTCTCATCAAATGTCACACTGTACTGTAAAAAAATAAAGATTTAATTCAGTTTAAACAGAAATGTACTCTGGAGGACCGCCCCTTTAAACAAAAAAATATAATGGGGAGAGGTTCAGCCGGCCGGCCTTTACTCCACCCAACTGCAGAAACAGAAGGGCGTCCTTGGATTAAACAGCTTTGAAAGAATGAAAATTTACCTAGCTAGAGACCAACCTACTTATAAATAGCGTATCAATTTGGACCATTTTTTCAGAGTGCTACAACTCAGTAAGTTCCTCCTTTTACCGAGAGTTACCCTAACGAGGAGAAGTTTTAGGGGAAAAAGAAGAACGCTAAAATATCTTCGCGATAGTGCGAGCATTCGAGAGGTAAGCTGTACCGTGGCTCCACACTATCGCTATTCAGTTTTTACTTGTAGGGAACTCCCCTTTTGATAAGAGCTCGTTTGGACTGCATTTGCCTACTAAGTGCACTACACCAGAAGAGAAAAGAACCCCAATTTTAAAACAATATACTCTCGAGGAGCGAGTCTTGGTTTTTGGAATTACCGCAATTACCATTGAAGTCTTTTATTTTAATAGCGGTACCAATACGTCTATCGCTGCCTCAAACTCCTATTCAAAGGTAACGTTTCTATAGAAAAGAAAGGGGGGGCACTTTTACCCACAGAAAAAACATTAGGAAAATTAGTGAAAATACAAACGTTCCTCCCCCAGGCTCCTATGAGGATTTTGGAAATCACAATAAAAAAAAATGATAACATAAGACAACGAAGAAACACAAAGAAGGGGACATAAAAATATGGGTGGCCAGCCCAAAGAAGGATAACAAAACACAACGTCCACAACATTTAAATATGTGCTTTCCAGAATTCCAACAATGGAGCGGATAATAAGGGAAGAATGGGGGGGGGGAGAAGAAAGGAAATTAGTTTAGTTTCCTCTTTCACACACCTATTCACTAATGCACCTAAACTAACCCATACTTGTGAACTCTATACACATACTGGCTGGCTCCAGCTGAATGACAGAATAAGATCTCCAGCCTGCCTTCTTGTCAAAAAGGTTGCACTAAACTGGCTTCCTTCTGGGGTGCAGAACCTGCTGTCCCTTCTGCTACATACCAGGCAAAACAGGAGCTCCTCCATGCAAACTTTATATCTACCCAGATGCCACACATCAATGGCACAACATGCTTTTGCATACTGGGCACTGCTCTGGACAAACTCACTACCACCGGATATTTCTAGCACTGCTACACTTGGACCCTTCAAACTTAAATTGCACCAACAAGTTATTCATATGAGTATCTGCAGGTGCCACCGCTGAGTCATCCTAAGCACCCTCTGACTGACCCCAGCACTTCCCAGCCCCAATCCCTGGGATTGGCAAACCATGGAACTTAGCCCCATCTCCAACCCCTTTATCCCAGCCTAGCCCTCTCCATCCACACTGTCCTGTCAACCCACCCTTTCTTTCCCTCTTCCCCTACTTCTTCTCCTGATGCAGGCTTACTTTGCACATCACCACAGTTACCTGTTTGGCTGGGATTTATGTACCCTTATGTTAATACTGTCATTATCTGTTTACTGTATTCTCGATGTTTTAGCTGTATATTGTCCTGAATTCCTTGCATTGTTGTTTATGTACATGACATGGAACCTCTCAACGAGCATCCACTCACAGGTCTATCCACGATTTCAATAAATAAAAAAAATTAAAAAAAATAATGGTCTCAATATTTTATACACTACCAAAAATCCATAAGGACACCCAGTAGCTGCCTGGAAGACCTATAGTCTCTTCCATTGTTTCTATCACTGAGAAATTGTCCATATTTTTGGACTCATTCTTGCAAACAATAGTTAAAAACACTTGTTCATATTTAAGAGACTCTATGACAGTCCTGGACACCCTGCAGGATTTAAAATTGGATGTTAGTTACATGTGTCTCACTACAGATGTGATGTCACTCTGTACTAGTATCTGACACAATAAGGTACTTGAGGATGTTATATACTTCTTGAATAAGTATGGTACAATTGAAATATTAGATGCAGATTTTGTTATTCAAGCATTAGAGTTTATTTTGATGACCAACAACTTTTGCTTTAATTCTAAATTTTACTGTATATACATGTATGTGGTACAGCAATATGGTCATAGATGGCCCCCTCATATCCTAATATTTTTGGGGCATACTGGGAGGAGGTAACTATTGATGACCCCATAAAAAAATCCATTTGCATCCAAAATTAAGTTTTGGATGTGTTTTATTGATGATATTTTATATATTTGGTAGGGTAAAAAGGAAGAAGCAATGGCTTTCATAAAATTCATCAGTATTAATAATTTGAATCTTCATTTCACTTTTTTAGGTGACGGTGACCATATTAACTTCTTGGAACTTACTCTGCAGGGAAGAATGGATGGATCTGTTTTGACTGAAAGTTTCTGTAAGCCTATTCATCATCATCATCAAATCTTTATTTATTCAGGCAAACATCATTGAGCAAGGCTCATTTACAAGATGGACCTGGTAAGGTCAAGGTTCAACAGTTGACACACAACAGATACATCTATTTCAGGGAATACACTGGTAAGAGCTTATAGTAACCATCCCCCACAATTGATTAAGGCCATCCGCTACAGGCAGTTTCTGTATGTCTGCAGAAACTGTTCAGATACCAATATATTTGAACAACAAGCAGCAGACCTAAAAAATTGTTTTTTGGAAAGGGGCTATCAAGAGAATTTACTTGATTCAGTTTATGCCAAAGGAGGGGCCAGAGATCAACAAGAATTGTTAAAACCAAAAGTAAAAGAAAAGGAAGGTTTTGAGAATGCAAATTTTATTTCAGAATATAGTTCAACAACTAGAAGAGTGCCTGGGGCCCTTAAGCATTTTTGACATACATTACTAGTTGATAAAGATCTTATTGATGTGGCAGAGAAGGGACTAAGTGTGATATACAGGAGGGGCAGGAATATCGGAGATTTGGTTGTACACAGTCACTTTCAAGAAACCCGCATTCAAATGATTTTTGGTAGTGCACCTTCCACTGGATTTCATAGCTGCAGAAATTGCAGTATATTTAAACACAGTTCACAAGAAACATGATTTACCAGTGCTATGAATCATACATATCATATAGTGAAGCATTTTGTGACTTGTCATAAACCATTTGTTATTAATGCTCTTTGGTGTTTGTTCCCTAAATTGTAAATAGGGAGAACAATACAACAGCTTAGGGAACTCATCCAAGGACGTGCTCGTTCTATCATAAACCGGGACAGCGATACTACAGTGGGTAAACTACTTAATCGCAGAGGCTGGATGTGCTGATGCTTTTCGTACAGGAACTGTGTGTATCCCCTGCCTGCTGAGATCGGAGCCCCAGTATTGCCTCCCTGACTAGCCTGGACTTCTACAGTGTGAGAGACTGTATGTTGCTTCATTTCTATCTTGCTCATTGGAGGCTTGGGGGGAGCTGATAATTGTCAGCTGGAGGGGTGGGGATTTGTGAGCTACTTAATCGCAGCACCACTCCCAAGCGCGAGTGTGTGAGTGGCACGAGTGCCACTCGATGTTGAAAATGCTATGGAGGGTAAGTTATTCCCCACAAGTTTAAAAGTACTGAAAGAGATCTTAGTGTCTTTATTCCTCACTGTTTAGTATTTAAACTTATTTCTGGTGTGGGGATAACTCAGCTGGTTCAGCATTATTGTGAAGTAGCTTTGTCCTTCACATGAGCATTATTATCTGTATTAGTATATTTGCTTGTTTTATATGAGCTAGGCAGGCTTTTTAGCTGTTATTTAATTGTATATGATTAATTGTGATAAAGTTATTTGCTGTATCCTGGATTTAATATTTAGTGATGTATAAGGGTTATATGGGAGAGCCTAGGGGGGCCAGGATTATGTATGGGAGCTCCCTGCTGCATGATCTGTGTCATTTTATCCCCTTCCCAGTTTCAGATACCACAGCAAGATGCTGTCGGGAAGTGGGGATTAGAAGGAATTGAGTTAATCATGGGCAGTGGGGCACAGCATGCATATCGGATGGTGGCAGGTTAAAGGTTGTTGGGTCCAGAAGGTGCCCTGGGTTTTGATGAGCACCTGGGAGAGGCCAGATGTGGTTGGTGCCCATCTCCAGGGAATCCACCAGACCGAGTGGTCAGGTAACCCAAGGGTCTGCTTCACATGCCAGTCCCCTGAGTGCAGTGCTATGCAATGCCAGATCAATTAGAAATAAGACAGCAATTATTGCTGACTTGATTTCTTCAGTTGATCTGGCTTGCACTACAGAGACTTGGGCTGAGGATGATGCGGGCCCAGTTTTTGAGGCCGCAGTCCCTCCTGAGTATACCATGGTGCACTGCCCCAGAGTGGAACACAGGGGTGGCGGTGTAGCTATCTGTTTTAGATCCAGTCTGGCCTTCACCATGCACCCAGTGGGAACTCCAGGTTCATTTGAATGTGTGGCTGTTCATGGGGGACCAGGTGCGGGCTGCAGGATCTTCCTTATCTACCACCCCTCTGGGCCAATGGGGAATTTCCTGCAGGAGGTCACTGAATTCATCACAGACGGAACACTAGAATTCCCCCAGATGTGTTTTTCTGGGGGATTTCAATGTTTGGGTCGATGACAGATATCAGAGGTATAGTCATGATTTTCTTCAAACTATGTCCTCCCTGGGCCTGACACAAGCTGTTACTGCAGCAACTCATCAAGACAGCCACATGTTGGACCTAGTGTTCTCACTGGGGCTTGAGATTGTTCATCTCAAGATTGATCGAGTACCTTCGTCCGATCACTGCACGGTGCAGTTCATGCTTGGGGCTCCCACCAGAAGCCCTTTCCTTGCTGAGATGATGAGCTGCTGCCCTTTACGGGGTTTGACCCCAAGAGTTTTTTTGGCAGCAGCTAAATTATCTAGTGTAGGTGCAGCATGCATCAGAGGTGTTGGTGTTGGGGTTGACACCTATAATAGGGTGTTGTCTGACACCATTAACTCCCTTGCACCTGTCCGTGTATGACCCAGAACTTCATACCTGAGGTCCCCATGGTTTGACGGACATCTCAGGGTGATGAAGAGGATGTGTCAGAGGTTAGAGCACTGCTGGAGGAAGTCAGGCTTGGAGGTGGACAAACTGGTCCTGCGTATGCATTATAGTGCATACCAGGAGGCAATCAACCATAAGAAGGCAGTGTTCCTGTCCAGGGAAATTGTCGCAGGAAAGAACTGACCAACTACGCTTTTCCAAGCTGTAGACAGGCTACTCCATCCTGCTTGTCTGCAGCCCAGGAAGGTTTTTTCTAATGTAGAGTGTGAAGAGTTTGCTCAGTTCTTCTCAGACAGAGTGTCCACGATCCATCAAGTGGCTTCTTCAGCCAGCAATGTCATAGCTGGCAGTGGTCACCTTACGTGTTCTGAGTGCACTCTGCCTAGTTGGGAGAGTTTAGACCAGTGGAGGTTAGTGAGGTCATTGAGGTGGCAGTCAATCTGAAGCACACCTTTTGTGAGCTGGACCCAGTGCCAACACGTTTCTTAATGAGATGTGCTGACTCTGTAGGCCTGGTGTTTGCCAAAATTGTTCAGAGTTCCTTATCCGAGGGAGTCTTTCTGGATGCCTTGAAGGAGGCACTAGTGAGACCCCTCTTAAAGAAACCATCTTTGGACCCGGTGATCGGGCCAAATTACCGTCCTATATCCAACCTTCCCTTTTTGGCGAAGGTGGTGGAGAAGGTGGTGGCGTTTCAGTTGGAAGAGTACCTCATGACTCATGAGTTGTATGAACCCTTCCTGTCGGGATTTCAGGCTAGGCATAGTACAGAAACTGTGCTTGTTTGGGTGCAGAATGACATCCTTAGGGCAAGAGATTGGTGGGGATAAGACAATTCTTGTTCTCCTTGATTTCTCTTCAGCATTTGACACTGTGGACCATTGTGTGTTGCTTGACCACCTTAGGGAGCTCTGTGAACTCACCTGTACTGACATCTGCTGGTTTGAGTCCTTTTTCACCAACAGGAGGCAACGGGTTGTGATGGGGAATTCATCATCTATAGCCAGTCTCCTTTCTTGTGGAGTTCCTTGTGGCCCCAATGTTGTTCACAGTGTATATGCTACCCCTGAGGGGGGGTTCATTAGGAAATATAGCTTGGGTTTCCATTGTTATGCCGATGATACCCAGCTATATCTGTCCTTTGCCCCAGGAACATCCAATGCAGTGGATGTACTAAACATCCGCCTGGCGGAGATCAATGAAGGGATGGCCTCCAGCTGGTTGCGACTGAACCCTGATTAAACGGAGGTATTTGTAGTGGAGTTGAACAAAGTGTGTGATAGAAAGACCTCTGACACAGCAACTGGACTTGTTCTAGGAGCTGTTTCATTGAAGGCATCCTCTTGGGTGCGAAATCTTGGAGTGATTCTGGATAGGAATTTAACTATGAAGGCACAAATATCCTCCACAGTTCGTTCCTGTTTTTTACATCTCGGAAATATTGCCAGGATTAAGCCACCTCTGGACCTCCCTACCTTGATACATCCCTTAGTGACATCTAGGCTTGACTACTGCAATGCGCTTCTACCTTGTGGTCATAGGGGGATATCTCCACAGGCTGCAGCTGGTGCAAAATGCAGCTGTCCGGTTACTTACTGGGCAGCATAAATTTTGCCACATAACACCGGTACTGCGTGAATTGCACTGGCTGCCAGTCAGGTGGAGAATCCTCTTTAAGGTGGGTCTTTTCACCTATAAGGCCCTACATTGGCAGGGCCCTGGTTATCTGTTGGACCTTCTGGTACCTGCTCTCTCTACCCGCCCTGTCAGTTCCTCTAGTGGGGGCCTCCTGGCCATTTCTAGAACAAGGCTAAAATCTGCTGGCGACAGAGCTTTCAGTGTCGCAGCTCCCGTTCTCTGGAATTCTTTGTCAGCTGAGGTCAGGGGAGCTCCCACTGTAGATATATTTAAGACTCGCCTGAAGGCCCCTCCTATTTTCCCAAGCTTTTATGGGATAAAATCATGAACTGTAGTAAGAACCTGATATTATTTGCTGAGTTATTTATTTTATTCTTTATTTTGTTTAAAAATTTATGTTTTATTTTATTTTGATGCTGTTATATTTATTTTGTATGGCGCCTGGAGCCTCCGGGATTGGGCGTCTTTTAAATAAATTTTGACTTGCCTTGCCTATCACATGAAACACAACTGTGACCTTTCTGATTTTCACTTCATGGGCATTGACCATGTTCCATTACAAACTCGCAGGGGAGGTAGAGTCAATATGTTGTCTGAACTGCAAGGGAGATTGATTTTCATGTTGGGGATGTACAGCAAGGGGATTAACCGATGATTGGGACCTTCAACTTTATCTTTAAATGTTACTTTTTATTCTGTCCTGTTTATTTTTCAACTCCTTCCCCTCTAACCCCTTCTCTTCCCTAAGTACTTATTCTCAATCTTATATCCCCTTCTATTTATTAGCACACAGTTGTTAAAATTTAGAGATTGGATGCTTATGATATTCCACTCCCTTTTGCTTCTCTTCCCCCTCCTTTCTCCCTCTTTTCTTTTGTTCTGCCCATATAGGCATTACAAACTTTTTAAAATCTGTTTTTGATATATATTTGTTGTTTCATAAACCATGTTATTTGAATGTGTGGTTTTGAGTGTTCCATATATTAGGTTTAAATGAATAAAAATAATGTTATTATGATTGATGTAAAATAACAGTAATGAAAAACCGTTTTTCTAAAAAATGATGTATAGTAAATAGTTAAACTGTAGAGAAACTAAATGTTGGGACACTATTTATATTAATAATGGATGTCTCTGTATTTGTTCTTAATGGTGTGTACTTCTTCCTCTTGCTTTCTACAGAGGTCCAGCTTGTTTTTTCAAGAAACTGACATTTTGAAATTTGACAGTATTGAGGTGAACAAAAGAAGCCTATTGGGATAATTGAAAATGTTACTTAATTAGTGCAAAATTCATAAATTGTTGGCAGTTTCTCCTGTTAGAACTTCATGTTTAAATCTAAGCTGGCACTTTAAATTGTTGTATAATATATTTAGCACTTTAAATCACGTATGCACTTTGGGGTTAGTATCAATATTATTATAATTGTCAAGTTTATTGGATACACTCTGCATAGGGCTGATTTAGGAGAGGTACTCAATGTGTATTAGAGCAGACAAACTCAAAACACCTGTGAATGGAACTATAAAAATGTAAGTGGTTATGAGTTACCTTGCCCCCTTGAAGAAGGATCAGTGTGATCCAAAGCACCAGGGAGTTAGCGTGGTTTTGTATACTGTTTTGCACCTGATTCCATTAAATGCTCAAACAGAGTGGGAAAGGCCAGAAATGTAGGGCGATGGAGTGGTCTCAACAGCTCACCAGGTCATAGAATCTTGATAGCCTACTCCCTCTGGTATTGTCTTGGGGCAGTTACAGCCTGACCCAACTAGAAGCCAGTTGTGCAGATTGGTTTTGAAGGACAGATGGGTGGCAGAGGAGCAGAGGGATGCAGGTAATTTATTCCACAGGGTGGGGGCAGAGACTGAAAAAGCTTGACTGCCCATGACAGAAGATATACGTGGCACTTAGAGTGGGGGAACAGAGGTTACCCTGAGGCTCCTAGGCACCACTCTGTCTGTGGGAAGAGAAAAGTAGGGTGATGACTGTTGGTGCCTGAGGGAGTCTGCAATTAGACAATGCATGGTATTGTCAAAGAGACCCTGTAATGGGAGCCATCCAAGAGACTGGTAGAGAGCACAGTGGTGGGCGGAGTAAGGAGCTTGAAGCACAAAGCGGCATATGGAATTGTAAGTGGAGTTTAAATGGGTGTGCAATGAGGAGGACATGAGAGAGTAGACAGGGAAGCAGTAGTCTAGCAGGGGCAGAAGACTGGCTAGCACAATGGCAAGGTGAGCTTTCATGGATAGTAGTTGTTTTAGCCTGTAGATAGCATCAAGTCTTTGGTGGATTTTCTGCACAGTGTTGTTGATGTGTTTCAGTGTAGTTAGGGAGAGTAAGGGAGGTGTCTGGGATCCTAGGATTTACCAAAGGGAGAGGACTCGGACTTGTGAGAAGCTGCAGAGGCCTGAGTATGCAGATACTCAGATTGCAGAGGAACTTGGAGAAACTTGGGGGATATTGGCATGGTGGTCATACCATGCACTGGGGTCATTTTCTGGTCTCTAGAAGGCATCATAAGGTCCACCTGCAGTGCTATAGTGAGAGGTCTCCTAGCTAAGGTCCCAACCCATACTCTTTAGTGTTTTTTATAGTATCCTGTTGAAAGTCTGCACCTGAAAATACCACCTGTACATAACTGGCAATAAAACAACACCTTAGGGTGTTTTGCACCATATTTTATGATTCCTGATGTCTTCTGTAACTGAACCCCATGACAAGAAATCCAAAACTGTGCTATGCCCCCATTTCATGCCACTGGAAGTGCGTGATGTAAGATCTGGACAGATGAAGTATTACATGATCTCACAGCAGAGTTTGTCAAAATTGTGTCGATTTTTGTTCAAAATGTGGCAGTGTGACAGTAACTCAAATAACAAGGACTGTTGATACAATGATCACAGTACAATCAGACTGCAAATGTGGATATACAGTACTGTGACCTGGAATAGCCAGGAGACCAATGGTAGCATGCCATGGAGGAATGTTATTACATGCTCTGCCATGTTCTGCAGTGGTATATCGCCCACCAAGGCACTGCATCTGCTGGAATTCATGAAATTGCCAGTACCAATGATACGAACTTACTGCAAGGCACAGACATCATCAGCAACAGTTACTTGATGGTCTTTATACAAAACTGATGATACTAGGTGGTGATATCTGGTGCGACTCTCTAGGCCTTTGGCCAAGTATGGCTTGTATACACTGATGGATCTTCAAAAAAAGAAAGTTATCACTATGCATCTTGTGCAGGTATAGTACAATTCTACTTTATGTGATGGTTTCTATTTCACAACGTAAAGATACAGTATTACACTGCTTGTACTCATATGGGGCAGTATACATGAATGGACTTTGGGTAGACATGATAGTTGCATGCCCGTGGACAGGTGTGCACAGAGTACTACTCAGTTACACTGACAACCTGTCCTTGCACCTTTGTCTTGCAGCATTGCATGGGGCAGATGGATGTGGACCACTGCACCCAGGCAGCTAGTCAATCAGATGCCAGTCCTGTGTCACAGCGTATTTCTCCTGCTCCGCTGGAGCAGTGGAGTGTGGGAATGCGCATGTCCAGAAACGTACAAAGTATGGTCAATCACATGAAGGGCTGCCCCCCAGGTCTCCCCATCATCACTGTATGCTGTTGTTTCATGTTGGCGAGACTCCCAGTCCCACTGCAACTGACAGGTGTCATTCATGGTGGCGCACACTGGATGTGGCAATGTTCCCGCTGCCATTTCTGGCATGAAATTGGTAAAAAAATCCAGACATCCAAAATCCTGACAACCAAAATCCTGAGCCCAAAGTCCCAACAGTCAAATTCTCGACAAAGTCAAAAGCCTGACAATCAAAATCATGACACTCAAAATCCCGACAAGGTAAAAATTGTGTAGTACTAAACACCAAATTCCCCACAAGCAAATACAAAAGTTGTTACACTAGACTTGCCTAACTCACTTGGTGACTCTAAATGCTGCTAGTAACATTCCTGTAATAAATTCTATTTTATGCTATAAATTCTTTTGAACTGCCAATTCTGCTGACAGTTGTTAAAAAGCACAGAAATTTACCAAACTAGCAAGCTCAAGCAGAGCTCACTCAGAACTCACAAGACAGCCCACCCAGTATGGCAGCCAATAGTAGGTAACATAGCAATCCAGCCTCTCAAAATGTAGGAAGAAGAGACACTTATTAATTATTGTGGTCTCTAAAAAAGTTTCTTTGATTATGATGAGAAAAAACAGTATATAAATGGCAGGTGTTGGTGCAGTGTGCCTCACAAAAATTCGATGTTTCACACTGTTTGTCTTAGCTCTGTAGGGATAAAATGCTTTTTAAATGTTACTTCACCAAATTCTGACACATTTACCAGTTACCAAGATTCTTCCCAAAAGGTTACTCATGCTAATTGACAGGAATCTCTCTCCAAATCATGACCAAACTTATAGGCAGTGAAATATTTTTATAACATTTCCCAAATAAATAAAATGCTGAACTTTGAGCCCCTGTGCATTTGAAACTGCTCAACCGACTGTCATTATGTTTGGCAGACCTTTTGAGCAACCAATAAGTAAGCATGTCATCTTTGTGATTTATTTCAGCCATGCTATAGCTAACTGCAAGCGGTACGAAATCCTGACAACCAAAAACAAGTCAGGATTTTAGTGTCGGCATTTTGATTTCAGGGATTTTAACTGTGTCGGAATTTGGGTGTCAGGATTTTGGTTGTAAGGATTATAGCTGTCAGGATTTCATATGGATCCCATCAAGCATCCCCCTGCTACTGGCAATATGTGGCTGTCTGCATGGTGTTTGCTGGAGGCACCCCACCAACAATCTGCATGGACTGTCCATATCGCTTGGCCCACTTAGCTGTTCCAGAGGAGGGTCATCAACTGCGCAACTAGGTGGTTCGTGAATACTGAATATTGCTTGTCCTAAGCTGTGCAGCATTCACACTTAGGGTTACCTACACACCTGAGATATGTAGCAGGTAGACAAGCCACACATTCCAGCATAGGGCCTCTTATCTGTGTTTTGAAAGACACATGTTATGATTGGTGAAGTTCCATACATTACAATGAAGCAGTTTTCATGTAATGTTTGGTGCCTTCCATAATAAAAGTGCATGACCTGGTGATGTTGTTCTTATACCCTACTTAGTCATTCATATCACTTCAATGTCAGACATGCCTTCAGAACACCTTGTAACCATTCCCGATTTGTGCTGTTGTTCTGTTTCCTGTGATGCTCGGATGTGTCCCTTCCATAGACATAGTAAGTGTTGTGAAGAAATGGCACTGGACAATGCAACTGCTCAGTAGTGGCTGTTTTCACAAGTAGTAGCACACTACAGAACTCATGAGATGTGTTGTCATTGGATATCTTTTACTGTCATTGACCTCCTGACTGGTCAACATGCCACTGAGATGGTGGACATGACATCATGTGACTGTATACATGTGACCCCACTGTGTTGAAGGTATAGGTACTATTGTTTTTTTTTGTGGTCCCCTGAAGTTGTGCTCATTCAAGGCTTGCTACTTTATTCTTGGTAGGTTTATTGTGTTCTGCAAGCTGTTTTGGTTACCATGACAACAAAACACAGAGAATGTTTTATGTGTGTTGCTGATGCCAGTCATGCACAGACTGTCAGTATACATGTAAGTACATAATGCATACTACTGTTTGTCGGCCCACTGGTGGACAACATAGAAACAACCATAACTAAATATGATATGTGTCATCATCGTGTATTGCTGGACACATCAACATGATGGTCAATGTATGTTATATGAAGCATTTTAGTAAAAGTGACATACATTGATTGTTTATTGGTAATATTTTACATTGGTAGTGTTCAGAGGTATGTAACTGTACAGCAGTGGAGCTCAAGGGGCTGACATGAGGCATCAAATTCTTACAGTCCAATGGCACAACAATTGGCCAGCTAGTGACAGACCAACACATTCAAGTGAAGGCCTTCATGAAAAGAGAACATCCTGACATAAGGCACTACTTCAACATATGGCATATGTCCAAAGGTTTGTAAATGTTTCCTGTCAGGACAAGTCATCATACATGTGTTGTACACACACAGGTAGGCGACATGTAACGTGTTGATGTCAGTGTTGCAAATGTTATGCTTTTATTTCTTCCACTGTTTTCTGGATCATTATGTGCTGCCTTCCAACAGATGCCATGTGATCACAGTGCAGTAAGACAGGGCTTGCTTTTCAAAGACCCCATATAACCCCTCTATTTGTGGTGATCCATGGCTGAAGCTGTCATGGGCTGTGACAGAGACACCAACACCTTACTTGAATAACATTATGGTCCCAGTGCCCAAGACCAGACAGGTGACACGTCTGCAGGGTTGCCACAGACAGGTGGTGCCACTGCACAGTTTGTCTACAGGCTGTGTAATGCACACACATAGCAGAACTCACAAGGGTCTGCGAAGGTGGTGTGGATGCAGACACCGGTGCTAGAGGGGGACCTGGGTCATACTGACCAGGGAGGTTGGCATGAGGACCGATAATGGCACGGTGGCCATGGGAGAGTGCAGAGGTCTCTCTCTCCATTGCTGCACTCAAAACGGCAGTTCCTCCAGTCAGCATTGGTGCCTTAGGTTGGCACGACATGACCGTGACCAGGTAATAGGTGCACACAGCACTGGCCCCCATGTCAAAGGTACCACTTAACATGACAACATACTCTGGCAGCAAGCTGATGGCAAGGTTATTGTGGATTATGATGAATAGGCCAATGTCATAGTGCCCCTTGACTCTTCCCATCCACCAACACCACCACCATACAGCTACTGCTTACATATATGGTGTTCTGATATGCGGCACCTGTGGGGCAGGTGCAAAGGCTGTATGCACCTGTTGCCATGTCACAATTCTATTTAGCAAACCTCATATACATGAGTGTACTATCTGCCACTACTTCTCCCGGGAGCCACCATGGTATGCCACATCAGCAGTCTCCCATTGGCCCCATAGCCCCCCTCAGGTCATTATGCCATATGTGCTCTTTAAGCCCCCTGTCCCCACCTTGGGGCACTACCACAATCTCTGCTGTGCCCATCAGTGGCACATGGCTTTTTGACAAAATCATGGTTGGCCTACCATGAGCACACAGTTACTGCCACGGCATGGCTTCTGGAGTGCCACATAAGGGGATAGTGCAGTCCCACCATTGCACAAACAATCTTTATGACTTGGCACACAGGCACTTGTTCATTAAGAGTGCCATGGGGTGTCTGAGCCACACAGCATCTCAATGATGCAGCAGATGGCATTTTAAAAGCAAGTTTCAGGTAAAAGACTATAGCAGGACAAGACAGCATGACCTTCACCTAAAGGGAGGTAGGTTCAGTAGCAGTAGCAGTATGAGGAAATTCTTCTTCCCGAAGAGCATTGCTGAACCATGGAATAGCCTGCTGGAGGAAGTGGTGGGGGCAAAGACTGTGGAGGAATTCAAGTGGGCATGAGACAGGCATTGTGGGATACTCAAGCAGGCAGCTAAGTGGGGGGGTTGGAAAAAAAGGGAAGACTTGATGGATCATAAGGTCCCCATCTGCCGACAACTTCTATTTTTCTATGTTTCTAGGTTCTCCCAAAGTATGCTGCAAGGTTAAATTTGTCTCACACATCTTTGCTTCAGGCAACTTGCATCATATATCCCAGTTTGAAAAGGAATCATGATGTGTTACCTACATTTCAAAATTGGTTTGCACCATAACTATAGGAACTCGTGGCTGGGTGGGGCATCAGAAGCACCACTTCTGCCCATGAGCATTCAAATGTCCCATTTGATGCATGCAGTGTCAAACAGGAAGCAATCATGGTCTTTTTTGCAAGAAGTGTAGCCCCCCACTTTTCCCAAGTTCTGGCACCAATGGTTTCTGCAGTTGCTGCAATTCAAAAATTATGTGATCAAATGAATACATGTCAGAAACATACATATGCTCACTATAAGGAATGTCACTCTTTTGTGTTCTTCCATGCTGTCATATACGTTAACATAGTATGGGTCGTGATGCATAATGCATATGCACAATAGTCGTAACGCTCATTGGAGTATGTAAGTTTCAGGAATGAAGTATTCATCACAAAGTGCAAGTGCCACAATAGAAAACAGTTTAATAGGTATGTAAAGAATCCTTGTCCAGCTGCAGTGGTATCACTATTTATGTAGAGAACCCTGTGTTTCAAACACATGACAGGGTGTTGGAGGGTTGGTGGTTGGGATTATAACTGAGTGTCCATTGGACTTCTGTCCTGGGTTTGGTGAGGAATGGGGTGTTGAACACACAGGGGCTGCACTGACCTGTGATTGGGATCTGGTTGTGGCATCTTGATGGGCTCCTGGCCACATTAGCCTGACTTGAAACCGGGGATTGGAGTATGGGACAGGTAAGCTGTGGGAGAAGCCAGGGTGAGAGGGCTTTGTTCAACGTCGTGAATGAAGGTCAACTGTGATGGTGGGGATCAGGACAAAGAAGGAAAAGAAAGACATATTTAACATTGCTTTTCATTCCTGACCTAGGTGTTGGGGAAAAAAACTGGAAGCAGCCTTGAAGATGAAAGATTCTGATGGGACATGTTGGTGGATAAAATCCATTACCAATCACCTTTTCTGGGTTACTTGCTCCACTGATGCAACCATACAGAAATGACTGAGTGTCCAAAACCATATAGCCAATGTATACATTGGCCATGGTGACAAATTTCCACGCTGTCTCCATGGCGTCCTGGTTAATAAAAACAAGTGGTTGTGACAAGGTAATGTGGTGCACATATACATGTATGCTTCTTTCTTGCATTTGACATGGCACTTCATTGCAAACCTAATGGTAAAAAACATATTTCTGAACAAACTTTTAGGAACACATCATGACAAAATGGTTGATTAAGTGGTCTCCAGCCCATACTTGTTATGTGACATCCACCAAACATCCCCAATGTACCAAACATACATGTTGGAGGTGTTTTACAGCCTGGTGTGCCGCTTTGCACCAACATTTTCACATTTCGTTTATGGAGCAATGTACGCAAGGTACATACTCACAATACACTATTACATAGTGTTCTCAACACTGAGTATTTACTTTGAGTGCCAAGCAGACCCACCATTGCCACAGCAAAGGTACCAGTTCTGCTGCTGAAAGTCTGGGTTTGGTAGTGTTCCTGAGCAGACAGAGGGATGGGTGTTGGGAGAGGCTATACCAGCCCATGGACTGATATCCAAGTCAAGGGTGCATTGTGGGATAGCGCGCAGTGCTGGACTGGCCCTTTGTGGAGGCAAGGGATCTGCCAGAGAGTACTTTGTAAGTACAGAGAGATGGGGCATACAAACATAGAATTTGATGGCAGATAAGGATCGCTCAGCCCACCTAGTCTGCCCATTTTTCCTTCCTGTTTCATATACCACAGATCCTAAATGATCTGTGGCTTACCTTCTCTTTCCTATTGCTAGAGTTCCTTTATGTCTGTCTCATGCATTTTTGAATTCCCCAACTGTTTTTGCCCCTACAACCTCTGCCGGTAGGCTGTTCCATGGCTCAACTGCCCTTTCCATGAAAAAATGCTTTCTCACATTACCCCTAAGTCTATCCCCCTGTATCTTCATATCATGGCCCCTTGTTCTTGATCATCTTTTCCTTTTGAAAGATGCTACACTCTTGCATCTTATTTATACCCTTGAGGTTTTTGAAAGTCTCTATCATATCCCCCCTCTCTTCTCTCGTCCCCTGCAGGAAATACATATTGAGAACCTCCAGTCTCCCCTCATATGACTTTTGGTGCAGCCCCTGCACCATTTTTGTCATGCTTCTCTGAACCGCTTCTACTCTGTCTATGTCCTTCCAGAGATACGGCCTCCAGAACTGGACATAGTGCTCTAGATGAGGTCTTACCAATGTTCTATACAGTGGCATCACCACGTCCTTCCTTCTGCTGGAGATATCTCTCCTTATGCACCCCAGCATTCCACTGGCTCACCTCACAGCCTTCTCACATTGTTTGGTAACTTTTAGATCATTCGATATGATTACTCCCAGGTCCCGTTCCTGTTTGGTGGCTGTCAGTACCTCCTCCCCCCATCATGTACTCCTCACCTGCACTTCTGTGCCCCAAGTGCATGATCTTGCACTTCTTTGCATTGAATCTTAGCTGTCACACCCTCAATGAATTCTCAAGCTTGCTTAGGTCCCTTCTCATTTTCTCTACCCCTCTTGGAGTGTCAACCCTGTTGCAGATCTTCATGTCATCTGCAAAGAGACACACCTTCTCTTCCAGACCGTTTACAATGTTGCTTATGAAGACATTAAATAGTACTGGTCCAAGCCCTGATCCCTGCAGGACCCTGCTGATCACCTTCCTCTCTTTGGATTGAACTCCATTCACTGCCACCCTCTGTGTCCTATCGCTCAGCCAATTTATGACCCATTTTATCACCCTGGGACCCACTCCCAGGCCGCCCAGCTTGTTTACTGGCCTCCTATGTGGGACAGTGTCGAAGACCTTGCTGAAACCCAGGTAGGCCACATCCATCTCCCTTCCCTGATCCAACTCTCTAGTCACCCAGTCAAAGAAATCTATCAGATTTGTTTGACAAGATCATTCCACTGTGAATCCATGCTGTCTCAGATCCTGTGCTCTCTGATCTGATATATATATATATATATATATATATTATTTTTTAAGATATATATATATATATATATATATATCACATACCTTTCTTTTGTAGTGATTCCATTAGTTTCCCCACCACCGAGGTCAGGCTGATTCTGACTAGCCTGTAATTGCCAGCCTTCTCCCTGCTCCCACTTTTGTGGAGAGGGACTACATCCGACCTCTTCCAGTCCTTTAGTACCACACCTGTTTCCAGCAAACTGTTGAACAGGGTTGCCAGTGGTGCTGTCAGCACCTCCCCTGAGTTCTTTTAATACTCTGGGATGTATCTCATCGGGCTCCATTGCCTTGTCCATTTTCTGATTAGCAAGTTCCTTTAAGATTCTCTCCTCCTTAAAGGGACTGGTGTCCACCTCTGTCCCCGTGGTGCTTCCATCGCCTAACTTTGGTCCCTCCCCGTCCCCTTCTTCTGTGAATACTGAACAAAAATACTTGTCCAGGACTGCTGCTTTTTCTTGGTCCCCTTCTGCACACTTCTCTCCTTCCCTTTTTATTCTCGCAATCCCACTCTTAGTCATTTTTCTTTCACTAACGTACCTGAAAAAAATATTTCCCGCTTTTGTTATTGTCTGGGCTATTTTTCCTTTTGTTTGTGCCTTTGCACTCCTGACTGCTTTCGCTGCTTCCCTCTGCTTTTCCAGATACAGTTCCATGTCTTCTTCCCTCTGTGTTTCCTTGTACATCTTGAATGCCACCCTTTTCACACTTACCTTCTTGGCCACTTCCTTTGAGAACCATAGTGGTTTTTCTTTCTCTTTGTTTTGCTTGCTTGCCTAATGCAATGTCTTGTTGCCTCCACTATGGCTCCCTTAAGATTCTCCCATTGTTCCTCTACCCCCCTTTTCTCCTTATCTGTCAGTGATTTCCTAAGACATTCCCCCATCTTTGCAAAGTTGTCCCACCTGAAATCCAGGACCTTTGGTTTTGTGTAGTTTGACTCTTCTGCTTTTCTCACATTGAACCATACTGTACTATGATTGCTTGATCCCAGATGGCTCCCCACTTTTATGTTTCTAATTCTGTCCCCATTGGTGAGTATCAGGTCCAAAGTCGCTCCCTCTTGGGTGGGCTCTGTCACTATTTCTCTTAGACATGCCCCGGCAGGGCTTCCAGGATGTCTCTGTTCCTGGCTGAGGCTGCAGCCTGGTGCTCCAACCCACATCTGTCAGACTGATGTCTCCTACTAGAAGCACCTCCCCCTTAGCTGATATTCTGTGGATGGCTTCTACAAGTACCCTGTCCAGCTCTTCCCCTTGTATGGGAGGACTGTAGATCACACCAGTGTGAATTGCAGTGCCATTTCTTGTCTCCATGGTGACCCACCATGCTTCTGCATTCCCTGTACCTCAATTACCTTAATTCCTTCCCTGACATAGATAGCCACTCCTCCTCCCTTTTTACCCACCTTCTCCCTCCTGAATAGAGTGCAACCTGGTATTGTGATATCCCACTCATTGTTCCCCGTGAATCATGTCTCAGTAACAGTGACAATGTCCAGGTCTGCCTCAGCCATCAGGGCCACTAGGTCTGGGGTTTTGTTTCCCAGACTGAGGGCATTTGTGCACATGGCCTTCCAATGTTTACAGTCTCCTCACCTAATAACTCCCCTCCTATCCCCATGTCTTTCCTCCATACCTATCTTGTTCTTACTCCCATTCTGCCTTTTCTCTGCATTTTTACCTATTTTGGTTTTCGTTATCTTTGGTGATTTTTCAACCTTAGGGTCCTCTCTGCCACCTGTATAATTTTGTGTGGGGGGGTCTGTTTGCTTCACCCAGCATATTTCCACCACCCCCTTGGCTAGTTTAAATGCTTTCTGATGAAACATTTAAACCTATCACTATGGATTCTGGTTCCCCCCTAGATAGATGAAGACCATCACCCCTGTACAGTCCTGCATCCCTCCAGGTGGAACTCCAGTCTCCAATGAAGCCAAATCCCTCTACTCTGCACTAGTCCTTCAGCCATGCATTGAATCTCTTTGTCTAAAGTACCCTGTTCTCCCCCTTGCCCTCAATGGGTAACACCCGGCTACTAAGTCATGTCACAACCACATTGCATGCCACGCCTACCAGTGAAGTAACAACCAGAAAAAGCTGTGACTGCCAAAAGTTGATGCCTGGTGATCTGTCACAGCTCCCCCCTCCCTGCAGCATGGAGTACCTCTCCCTGGGTGATGCTCTAACTACACTTGGAGCAAAGAGAGTCTGGCTCTGGGCTACCTTTCAGACCTACCTACCACAGGGAGACATGGAAGCAGGCATGTTGGGAGGACGGATTGCATGGCTGTGCGGTAGTGGCATGGCTGAAGGTCTCTGGTCATAGCAGCCCAAACAAAAAAAGGAAAAAGTTCCAGTCAAAGTCCTCAGCACAGACTTGTTGGTTTGAATGATGTAGGGCTGGGTAGCTACTCCACAGGAGATCTGGACCCCTGGATCAAACCAACAATCCATGGACTCAGATAAATATGGACTTCACCATACAAATCTGGTTCCAGGTCTGTGGAAATGCCATTTCTGCATTTTTGTTGTCAGTTGCCATGGGGATACAGTCAGCATGTACAGGTGGCTAGCAGCATCTAATCAGGCAACAGTAGGTTATGTGACACACACATGGTATATAACCATGTTGAGTGTGCATTGTGGCCCCAGATGAGCAAGGAGGACTGGTGGAGCAGGGACTATGCTCAGCAGAGCCTGGCAGCCAGTAGAGTCACCAAACAAAAGTGACAAAAGATGCAAAAAAAAGCCAGAAGTATTTCAGCCAGAGAGGCGGGAAGAGAAGAATTTAGTGAGAGTGAGAAAAAGGAGAGGAAGAGAAACTGACCATCAGAGTGGGTGAAGGCAGGTCGGGGAGTCAGGACTTGGAACTGGGGAGACAGTGGTGGACTGGGTGGCTGCCAGAGGGGTGGATGCAAACTGCAAACTAAGACAGTGTGACAGTACTGTGTGACTGTATGTATGAGCAGGGGCAGGCTGGCAAAATCTTTGACTTGTGCCATTCCATATCCAGAGGAGAGAGGGAGAGACTACTGGGGGCCCAAGAGAGATTTTACAGTTACAGAAAATCCCAAATGAAAGTTGTTTTCTTTTCTTGGCCTCAAACAGTGTAGCTGACTGTTTATATGAGAAAGGGCAGGCTGGCAACATCTTTGATTTGTGCCATTCCTGATCCAGAGGAGAGAGGGAGAGACTACTGGGGGTCTCAAAGAAATTTTACAGTTACATAAAATTCCAATTTTTTTTCCTGGCTTCAGTGTGGCTATGTGGAAAGGGCAGCAGGGTGGCAAAATAAATCTTTGACTTGTGCCATCCAATCACAAATCACAATCACTTATTAACATTCATTCACAATCTCATCCAGAGGGGAGAGAGAGAGAGAGAGAGAGAGAGAGAGAGACTGCAAGGGGGCTGACTATAAAAGTAACAGTCCCAGAAATCCCAAATAAAAAATGTTTTCCTGACTTCAGTGTAGCTGTGTGTATAGGGAAAGGGCAACAAGGTGGCAAAATAAATCTTTGACTTGTGCCATCCAGAGGGGAGAGAGAGAGAGACTGCAGGGAGGGGCCACAATAAATGTAACAGCCCCAAATAAAAATTGTTTTCCTGTCTTTAGTGTGACTGTGTGTACAAGGCAAGGGCAGCTGGGTGGCAAAATAAATATTTGACTTATGATGTCCAGAGGAGAGAGAGAGAGAGAGAGAGAGAGAGAGAGAGACAGAGAGAGAGTGCATGGTGGCCCATGATAAATATAACACTCCCAGAAATCCCAAATAATTTTTTTTTTCCCTGGCTTCAGTGCGGCAGTGTGTATAGGGCAAGAGCAGCAGGATGGCAAAATAAATCTTTGTCTTGTGCTATCCAATCATGAATCAAGATCACTTGTTAATGTTCATTGACGATTTCATGTATTAAAAAAATACTGTTCAGACAAAGAACATACAAGTTGATGCACCTGTGCCGCTGGCTATGGATGGCCCAGGGGATAATATGACTGTGACTTGTATCAGACTGTTTACAGTACAACACAAGTAAAGTACAAGTACTGTACACACAAGTGTCATCAACATCATCACTCATTCCCCATTATTACTCCTTATTATCATTAGTTTTATAGTATATCACGTTACATTACATACAGCATAAGCATTAACCAACCCCCAGTGTAGGACTATGCTTTGTGTGGCTATGCACCAGATGTGTCTGCATCTCCAATTCTGATTCTGAGCTACACTTAATAGTTGCTGAATTTGGTCACTTAACAGTGACTAACTGCATTATAGGAATCAGTCCAGTAATCTTGGAAGGAAGTGGTGGTGGATTGCTGTACTGTCAGTGTGCTGTGTACAGTCACGAGTCACGACAGTAAATTTATCCCTGGCCTGTGGGTGGGAGTCATCAGAAGGACATCACAATAGTTAGAGGGATATTTTGTTACAGGTTTGAATACTAAGGAAAAATGGACCAAAGTGTTGACGAGGCGTATTCTACTTCTCAGGAAGGTAGTGGCACTGCAAAAGACAGCAATCAGCATGAAAAGGGAAAACAAAATCAAACCCCAGAAAGTGATTTTTTCATGTCTAAGGTTTTGCCCTCCAAGTGATTGCTTGAATCCAAAAAAGATGAATGTCTTGGATCATCATCAGTCCCAAGTAAAAAAAAAGTTATGTAGTTAAAAAAACTAAAGGTGAGGTGGGTACCACCTGCGGAGGCACCCAACGGTATGGAACAATTGCATAGTATGCTACTGCCAGTCCCTCATCTGATTCTTCTGAAGTTGAATTCAATGAGGGTAATAATAATAAAGATGAAGAGAATGATCAGGCAGCACAAGGTTTACTGGAGGGGATGGAAATTGCAGATGAGGAAGAAACAGGTAAAAATATTTTGTTTGTGGAGGGGAGCAGTGGGAATAAATCACAAGAGGAACAGGCCCAAGAAAAATCTTGGGGGGGGGACCCTGAAAAGGTAACCAAGGTGCTGTGCCTTCCTGAGGAAAAAGACTGAAAAAATATCATCTTTTGTTTGGTCATTCTTCTCCATTAGTGCTTCCAATGAGTTGGTAGCAAAATGCACTATTTGTAAATGACAAGTTAACAGGGGTAAAAAGAAAGGAGCACTGGCAACTTTAGCACTGAAAAAGCCCCTAAACAGATGTCATAACATTACTTAGAATGCCAGTTAGGAGTCTCAAAGAAAAAGTGACAGTGATAGCTCACTACATTCAGGGGTAACTCCCGTAGATGAATGCAGTGACATCCCCTGCAGCACTACTGAAACACTTCCACCAACACTTCCTCTCATTTGAAGGACTTCTCTGATTGCTATTGAAAGTGACCATGTGTTCAAAATCCCTCCTTCTTCAAGGAGACAGCTTACCATCTCAGAAACATATGAGTGTGAAGCCAAATATGCCTTGACTCACCCTGTTGCTGTTACAATAACCAAAGAAATTTCAGAAATGATAGCTGTTCATTTGCTACCATATAACCACCACTTCCTCCCATTCGAAGGACTCCTCTGACTGCTACTGAAAGTGACCATGTGTTCAAAAGCCAGAGAGTATTAATAAATGGTACTCTGTCAGAAGAGAGGAGGGTGACTAGTGAGGTCCCACAGGGCTTGATTCTGAGGCCGATCTTCTTCAACATATTCACCAGCGACATTGCAGATGGACTGAAGGGAAAGGTGTGCCTGTTTGCAGGTGGCACCAAAATCGGCAATAGGGTGGCCACATCAGAGGAACAGCATAGCATGGAAGCTGATCTCCGAAACTGGAAGTGTGGTCCAGGAGAAAAGCAAATAGTGGCTCCAAACTGCACCAGAGTGCGCACAGGTACAAAATCGAATATGCACAGCAACAAATACAAGCACTCCTCGAAGATGTATTCCAAAAGTTCAGCTTTATTTCACAGAATCACAAAGACACCACAAATGGCCACACAAAATAACCCTCTACTGGTTTCACACTATCCACATGTGCATCATCAGGAGGTGCCAGAGTGCAGTAAACACAGGATTTAAAAAAACATGATCTTAAAATGATAGGTGTATCAAAACTGATGTAAGCAAGTGTCTTGTATTCAAAAAAAGTGCTATGTGATATACCATATATGAACATGAATAAATATATAAAATACACATATGCATCTATACAAATAAAAAGAGATGCACCAGCTCTTTGTGCTCTCTTAATTAATTTACCTCAGCACATTTCAGAACAACTTAAACAAACTCTATACCTAATTACAAAAAAGACTCGTGAATTATAGAGACCGATATGTCACACTAAAGTCACTGTGTGTTCATGATTATTGTATTTCTAAAAATATCCATAATGTAGCAGAGGTAAGGGTAATATATTTCCACAATTATTTGAATATCTTCTATCCCAGTTAATATTACTGGATGTACACATTATTCAAAAGGGGAAATAAAACCTAGAAAACAAGAATGTCAAATGTCCCAGGTCCTTATGACTTCACTGCCATATGATTCCAGGTCCAAAGATACCAATGGAACATTATTATACCCTGCGGAGAGAACAAAAAGTTATATTCAGATGTGGATAGGTACCACTTCATCCAACCAAATAGCAACCACTAGCCAATCTGTTACACGTAAAATATTAACTGTAAGGTACTACAAACCAGAGCATATAATTCAAGTTTTCCTCCTTTTAATGCATGCCATAAAATCAATTTTATCATTTAAACCAGGTGGTGACATCCCCCACCAAGGGTGAAAATCCAAAAAGATTCTCTATTGACCAGTTTCATTCTATGGTCCCCTCCTCTGAGTCCCAGCTTCACCTTGTCAACTGCACAGAATTTGAACTTATGTGTACCTAAATTCTGATGTTTAACATGATTTGCAAGGGCATTTTTACTGTCTGCTGTAGTTGCTCTCTGATGTTCCCCAATACTCTATTTAACGGATCTCGATGTTTGGTCTATATAAAAGGCTCTACATATACATGTTGCCAGATATATTACATTCTCAGTTACACAATTAAAAAAATCATGTATTTTATACATTTGGTTACTGTTGCAAGTATTGAATGTGTCTGTCCTCAAAATATCCAGGCAGAATTTACAGTTCCCACAAGGCACGTTTCCATGAGGCAGGGGTGGGAGCCAGTTCCCAGTCATACTGCTGCCTGATACAGTCTTAGAGTGGTAGCTGTGAACTAATCTATCTTTCAGATTCCTTCCCCCTCTTGTACACCATTAAGGGGTTGTTGACAATATATCTTTCCAAAAGGAAATATGTTCCAGTATGTTCCAATGTTTATTAATAATGCTAACAATCTCCCCCGACTGTCTAGTGTATTTAGCGACAAAACGCATCCGGTCCTCTGTAGTTTGAGATACTTTTTTTGTTAATAAACTTTCCCTTGGGGTGCTTAACACATTCTCACAAGCCTCAGTAACAAGTACATTGTTGTACCCTCTCTATGAAGCATGTACACGTTTCAGATCCTTGTGCCAGATAATCCGAAACATCAGAGCAATTTCTCCTAGCTCTCAACATCTGGGCCTTAAGGACATTCTGTACCATATGTCTGGGGTGGCAGCTGGAGGAACGTAGTAACGAATTTCAGTCAGTCTCATTCCTGTATAGACTAGTGAGCAGAGACCCATCTATTTGTTTAGTAATGGTCAAATCAAAAAAAGTACTGTAACTGTAGTTAAACTACTGTGTACAGTGAATTTAAGATTGTCATTACCTTTTTCCAAAAATGCCTCAAACTCACTTAATTCCTCCAGTGTTCCCCTCCAGACAAGAAAAATGTAATCAATAAAGCAATGCCAGATATCAATCCTATGGAAGTAAGGATTGTTCTCGATGTCATAGACATTTCTTGTCTCCCACAGACCCAGGTAGAGATTGACATAGTTGGGAGCAAAGGTTGCTCCCGTAGCAATCCCTTTTATCTAGAGAAAGTGAAACATGAAACTATTTTTATTCAGCAAATGCTCTGTACAAGTGGGTAAAAAACATCTCTTCTGCTCATCCACAGCATCATCTGAAGAGAACCAGTAGTCCAAAGCTTCTAGGCCACCCTCATGGGATATGTTGGTCTACAGGGATGTGATATGCATGGATACCAAATATCATCCCTGTTACACCTCCATATCTTGCACGGTCCTAAGCATTTGTGTTGTATCTTTCACATATGATCTCAGGGTCCCAAAATAACCTTTAATGTGTGCATCCACATACATAGACTGTGGCTCAGTCAATGACCCTATGCCCGTCACGATTGGTCTCCCTGGTGGGTTCACCAAACTCTTGTGAATTTTAAGGAGCACATATATGCTGGCTCTTATGGGATGGTCTACTGTTAAATACCCCAACTTTTGTGTTGTAATTAGCCTCATAATCAAAGACTCACTTAGAAAAACATAAATCTCCTGTTTATTTTCAACAAAGGATCACTTTTTAGTCTTGAATAAAAAGTCTCATTATTCAACTGTCTCAACATTTCTTTTGTATATTGTTGCTCTGCCATAATAACAATGGAGCCTCCCTTATTCATTTGTTTTATAACCAGATTCTTGTTACTTTTGAGCTCTTTTAGTGCCTGTGCCTCACCTGAACTAATGTTAATATATTTTGCTCTACAGTCTTCCATAAGTAATGTCTTAAAGCCTCATTCACAGTCCTTCTCAAAGACATGTACTACATCATTACTTAGAGGTAGATGGATAGATGGAGAATGAAAATGCCTTACCTCACCAGCCATCCCTGTGTCCATATCCTCAGTGGAAGTGGGGTTGGGGTATCCAAAGTACTGTACCGGCACATATTTACCCAGGCAAAATGTATCTTGAGATTCAGGTCTCTTGTGAACCTCTGTAGGTCCGAGTGGAGCTCGAAGGGGTTGACATCTTGTGTGGGAACAAAGCTTAAACCTTTCTGTAATGTATGTAGTTGAATGTCCATTAGAGTGGTGTCTGAAATATTGATCACTATGTTTTCTGTGTTTGTTGGTTGTGTCTCCTGCCTCGGACCCTGTTTCTGATGTTTCCGCCCACCTCTTCTTGTGGGTCTTCATAATCTCGGGGTATCCATTGTCCTTGTCCCTTCCCTCAGTTGGACTGGTAGTCCTGGGTCTGAGGTTGAAAGGTCACATTCCGTTGTGGTCCTGGTGGTTGATGCTGGTTGTAAACCTCATGAAAATGGAACTCCTCTGGCTTGGACTTACTGTTTGAAGTGTAAGTGGGCAAAGTATTTCTACTCCTTAAACTAGATCTGTGGGTTTGATTAAAGGAATGGTCACATGGTTGACATCAGCCCTTATTTACATTACTCTGGTTCCATTGGCATCTTGGGCTTCTTTGTAATCCTTCTGCTTTCCTTTTCCAATCAAAAACCCTTTTATATAAATAATCCTTTTGGTCCCTCTTGAATTTCTGCAACTTGTCCTTTTTTATCCTATTATCAGCTCTTTGTACATTCTCCTTTAGTCTCTTCTAATATATACTGTAAATTCTGGATTGTCCTTGTATTGCAATACTGCTGCTTCTATCGTTTTTATATCTGACTGGACATACTCTTGTTGAGGGTCATAGTTTCTGATAATAGTGTGCATAAAAGCATCAGTGTCAATATGTTGGGATTGTCTCCAATCCTTTATAAAGGTCTCGCATTCCCATCCATATCCCGGATTTTTTAATAATGTTCCATTGGTACCTTTGAACCTGGAATCATTTGGCAGTGAAATCATAAGGACCTGGGAGATTTGGCATTCTTGTTTTCTAGGGTTTATTTTTTCCCTTTTGAATAATGTGTACATCCAGTAGTATTAACTGGGACAGAAGATATTCAAGTAATTGTGGAGATGTAAGACCCTTACCCCTGCTAGATAATCACAGGTATTATGGATATTTTAGACCTCAGAGCTATCCATTGTTATAGACAAGTTTAGTTGTTTCCCCTTGTTTTAAAGCAAAAGTAAATAGGTGTATAAGTGTGCGAGACCTATTTGTAAAAGTTTTTTTAAATACAATAATCATGAATACACAGTCACTTTAGTGTGAAATATTGGTCTCTATAATTCATGAGTCTTTTTTGTAATTAGGTATAGAGTTTGTTTAAGTTGTTCTAAAATGTGCTGAGGTAAATTAATTAAGAGAGCACAAAGAGCTGGAGCATCTCTTTTTATTTGTATAGATGCACATGTGTATTTTATATATTTATTCATGTTCTTATATGGTATGTCACATAGCACTTTTTTGAATACAAGACACTTGCTCATGTCAGTTTTGATGCACCTATCACTTTAAAATCATGCCTTTTTAAATTCTGTGTTTTCTGCACTCTGGCACCTCCTGATGATGTACATGTGGACAGTGCAAAACTGGTAGTGGGTTATTTCATATGGCAGTTTGTGGCGTCTTTGTGATTCGATGAAATAAAGCTGAACTTTTGGAATACGTCCTCGAGGAGTGCTGATATTTGTTGCAGTGCAGGAATGGTCCAGGACCTGGCAATTGAAATTCAGTGCCAAAAAATACAAGGTCATACACCTGGGAAAACGTGACCCAGGCAGACTGTACTCAATGGGAGGAGAGCAGCTGGTGGCTACTAGACAGGAGCAACACCTGGGGGTGATCATATCAGATGACCTCAGGGTCAATAAACAATGTGAAAAGGCATCACTAAAAGCTAGTGGCATCCTTGGATGCATAAGGAGGGGCGTTGCAAGCAGAAGGCATGAAGTAATCATTCCCCTGTAACAGTCCCTGTTAAGGCCTCACCTGTAGTGCTGTGTCCAGTTCTGGAGGCCACACCTCAGGAAGGACATAGATAGGCTGGGGACAGTACAAAGAAGAGCAACAAAGATAGTGCAGTGCTTGCCTCAGAAACTGTACAAGGTGAGACTAGATGACTTCAAATTATACTCCCTTTTGGAATGCAGGAATTGTGGGGACATGATCGAAACATTTAAATACCTTAAAGGCAACAACAGGGTGCATGTGCAGCACCTCTTTCAGTTAAAAGACTACTACAGGACTAGAGAGCATGACCTTAGACTTAAGGGAGGAAAGTTCAGGAGCAATATGAGGAAATTCTTCTTCACAGAGCACGTTGTGGAATCATGGACTGGCCTGCCAGAAGGGGTGGTGGGAGCCAAGACAGTGGGGAATTCAAGTAGGCATAGGACAGACAATTTGGGATACTCAAGCAGGCAGCTAAGTAAGGGGGGGGGTTGGAAACCAAGGGCAGACTTGATGGATCATACGGGCCCCATCTGCTGACAACTTCTATGTTTCTATGTTTCTATGTTTAACGTGGTTGAACATATAGGATTCAGACAGCTGCTTGAGTACCCTGAACCTTGATTTAGTATACCATCATGGAAATACTTCTCTATAGCAGGGATGCCAGATCTTTACGATGTCGTATGTAAAAATTTAAGACGCGTCTTGTGCAGTGCTGTTGGGAGGGTGGTGCATCTCACAACAGGCATCTGGACAAGCTGTCAGCCTGAACCCTTCATGTCTATCATGGCACATTGGGCAAGTTTTGATAATTCACGTGGGACTGGGGACAGTGATGCATTGCAGTTTTCTGTTCTAAGAATGTTTTGTTTTCCATCTGAACATACCTCATACAACATCAATGAAGAACTCCAAAGAAACAATACAGCAATGGCTCACTTCACAGGGACTGTCAGTTGGCTTTATAGTTCCAGATAATGGGTCCAACATAAGGAAGACCTTGGAGGAGGGGGCTTTGTTCACATCCACTGCTTTGTGCATTGCTTAAATTTAATAGTTCAAGGTTTCTCGATGACGACAGGGAGAGTAAGGCTCTCGTTAGCACTGCTAAAAGAATATGCATTCATTTCAGTCACTCAAACAAAGCCCATTACTTGTTTGAAAATATACAGCAGGAGAACAGTTTACCTTTGCACAGACTGATCCAAGACAATTCAACTCAATGGAATTTGATCTTTTACATGTTCCAAAGGCTGCTGAAACAAAAGAAAGCTGTCAAGCAGTGCACTTTAGAAAATAAAATTGGTGATGCAGATGTCTATATTACACCACCAGAGTGGGCCATTCTGGAGTTTCTAATTTTCTTGCTCCAGCCATTCGAGGAAATCACCAGGGAGGTTAGTGCAAACACAGCAACTCTCAGCCAGGTGATACCCCTAATAAAAGTGCTAAAATTCAGATTGAATCTGATTAGGGAAAAGTCAGAGAAGCAAGGCAGTTCCATGACCACACAGGCTGCCAGTGGTGCTGCTGACACATACAGGTTGCCCCCAGAATACAACAAGATCTAATGAGGCTTATGATCAAAAAAGTTGAAGAAGATGACAAACTACATAAAATGCTTCATTTTGAGTACTACATTAAAGCAGCAATCTTGGACCCATGATACAAATTGAAGCAACTATTGAGTGATGATGATGACACTTGTTTCAAGCTAAACAAACAAGAAATA
Organism: Neoceratodus forsteri; assembly: GCA_016271365.2. Taxonomy (NCBI): domain Eukaryota; kingdom Metazoa; phylum Chordata; order Ceratodontiformes; family Ceratodontidae; genus Neoceratodus; species Neoceratodus forsteri. Next base: position 306,521,125 of record CM028134.1, on the reverse strand, counting down.
GTTGATGAGGTGCATGCTGTCATGGAACAGACTACAACAGCAGCACCACATTCAGAATCTTCTTCTCGACACAGTACAGTATCAGGTGGCCAATCCTCTACTGTTGTGGCATTTTATTCTTATTCCTCCTTAGCCACTGCAGCCATAGCTTCTTCTTCACCACCAGCCAAGCACAGCACTGTTCCACAGTCACTTGGTTCAGCCTCATGTCTCTGGAGTCACTTAGAAGATTTAATTGTACCATCTTCTTTATCTGCTTGTTGTAACACAACTTTAGCACATATCATTGTTGAAATGTATCTGGCAGAGCCCAATATCAGCTGGAATGCTGATCCTTTGCAATGCTGGAAATCCAAACAAAATATATGGTCGGCTTTAATAAACATTGCAATGAAGTACATGAATTACCCTCTGACTAGCGTCTGTTCAGAACGATTGTTTAGTTCAGCTGGTAATGTCATTACTGACACATGGTCCTGTTTGACACCAGAAAATGTTAAGTGACTCACATTTCTCAAAGTCAGCATTCCTCACTTTAATTTCAAATATGATACCTGAATAAAACATACACTGACTGCTCTGAGCAGGCTGTATTCACAAAACACTTTCAAGAATTTGTGCCTGTGGTGCAAATATTTTGTGAATAGGGTCTACTATATGAGGTAGCAATTAACTGCAACAAGTCAGGACAGGACAGACTAGGCCAGGCCCCTGTTACTTGAATGATCACATGAACAGCAAAGAATAGAAAAAAAATAACATCAGTGGGTTCAAAGTCCAAATACAGCAAGCAACTGCACTTTGTGTCACAAACTTACTTGGTGGTACCTGGTACCATTATCTGATCTGGAAGGTAGGGTACTGCTGTCTACTACTACTACTACTGTCACTTTTTGTCCTCATGAGTCACAACTACTACTTACCACTTTTTGTTTACCCAAGTCCCTACTACTAGTCACATTTTTTGCCCTCAGCAAATGATCCTGACTGTACTGTTTTAATTTTCATACAGTGCATGTCTTAGCAGATGCCTGAAACCCAGAAACTGGATACTCTTTGTATATTTCTCACGTTCCCCCATATTTAGCTGCGAATACTTCACAGACAAAAATGCTACTTAACTGAAAATTCATATAATTTCTTTATTGTTTATGAGTGTGTGGTATGCTAGCCTGGTTACATCTCACTTGTGGTAACTGGGCTGAGATTATTATATTACTGTATTTTATTTTTGATACTTAAATTACTTGGCAGTGACTGGCAACAATTGTGGAACCAGGAAGGATGTAATTGTGTTGTGTGTCTGCCATCAGGTCTTCAGGTGGCAGTGGCAAACTTTTTTATGACTGTATTGCACTTGACTGATGTGATGTGTGACTGGCTGCCTGCCTGGCTGGTGGTGATCACTATGTCTTTTGTTTTTCTTCTTTAAGAATTCAGTGTGTTGATCAGATTCAGTAGAAGTAGTCATAGTACTAGAAAACATTACCACCTCTTGGACCAGGTAGTATACTATATACCACAGTATACTGGGGCATGCAAAGCATTTGCATCATTCACATGTGTAGGGTGGGTGGACTCTCCTAGTGCTGCTCATTTGATCATTCATATAATTTCTTTGACTTATTTAACTCTGACTGGAACATCCATCAAAATAATACCCACACAGCACCATTAATAAAAAAAAAAATCTTAGCTACCTGGCAGTGCCTGCAGTGCTTGGTGGTGCTATGATATAGGTATTTGCATCTGTCTGTCTCTCTCTCTCTCTCTTGTTCTCTGTCTCTCCAAGCACACCCATGTCACAGACCTGAGCAGGATATGCCACCATTATAGGCCAGCCATGAAGGGGCTAGCAGTGAGTGACTGCTTTTTATTATTTAGCAGTTTTACATTAATTTTTATACAAATAGTACATTAAATTATTTCTTTTTGGGCCTCTGTGTTAAATGTGACTGACTTTGGCCACTTGCATGCATTTTTTTTTGCATTTTTTCAAATATTTGTCAATAAATCAGAACTAATTAGAACTAACCAGAACAAATCAGAACTTCACTGTGTTTCAGTTCTTATTTAATAAGGGTCTGAACTTTACCATATTCTCCCAGCCCTAGTATGATGCCAATAACATAGTACTGTGTATGCATGTTATAAGAGAAAGGCATTCCAAGGGGAACACTATGTCATTGCACCACAGTCAGTCATGCTGAATGTCCATTACAGTTTGTTGCTAGTAAAATAAGTCTCACACACATGTTCTAGCTGTTATGTCATATGTATAATGTCCGTAGATGTCACACTTCGACCTGGTGTGTATGTCACCCCCACAACCATGTCCCAGCCATCAGTATATGTCACCCTTATTAGTGCTGTGTTCTGCAGGATACACCACACCCCTGTAAATTAGTAAATGTTATGTGCATTATGGTGTGCAGTGTCTCTCTCTGACACCACATTGCCCATGTACATACTTACATGTATGTGCAGGTTGGACAATGTTACTCCACCATCACACCCAAGTCACAGACTGACACCTGTCATAAATACAACCTACACAAGTTATGAGTTGTGATGTGCACAAAAGCCCAATCTGGTAAATTGCATGTCCCTTTTTCCATTTTGCAAGCCTGTGCTCTGTGATCAGTCAGTCAACGTAGGTACAGTAATTAGCACTGTAGTAAAGTTCTATTCTGATATCCAGGGCCAGTCCCAATCCTGTCCCGTTGCATAGTGAAACCACACCATTGTACCACAGGTGACAGGTTCTATGGCATGCATGGCTTCACAAAAGGTGTGTGCCCTTGTGGGCAGTGCCACAACACAGAACAACATCAGTATATAATAGCTGTACTTCGGTGTATATTACACGATAGGTGCTCAAAAGTGCAACTTGAACAGGAACACTTTAGCCTGTATTACATTACTAAACATTGATAATTTGGGGTATCTGTGTTATAGACACATACTGGCTGCATTACATTTGAATGACAATGTCAGCAGAGACCAGGCCTCAAAACAAAATGGAAGCAAGCAGTATAAAGTGTCATTCCCCAAGGCAAAGAAGGGAAGTGAGGCTGTAGTGAAGCCACTGAAAACCATGACAACACACAGTATGTCCTTCCTCAGATTTTGGTTTCATGTGACACGTCTTTGAATGTGCATATAAGACAACACCATTACAGAATTGCTGGTAGAGGACAATCCAATGTTGCCCAGTGTTGCAGTGCTTAGTCATGCTGTATGTAGAGGTCACTTTAGGCAATGCAAGTGGTGGCATTGACCATCACTGCCATCATACTGTGAATAACTTCAGGGTAAAATTTAGAAAGGATTGCCAAGTTGAATAATAGTTACAACATCCTATACTGATAACAAGCTGTTAATTAACATAATAATTACTACCTTTTTATTGTTTTTTGAAGGAATAGCACCACAGCTTTGGGAAGGGCTCTTATTGACCATCAATATCTTTGTGGTGCCATGGCCAAATTGCTTTTTCCAATGCCTAACCTGCCTTGATGTAAGGTGGAATCTACCATTTGATATGCAACCTGGAATATTGCTGCACTACTCAAACTGTACTAATGCTGTCTTTTGCATTTCAAATTATGTTCAGGACATTATCAATGACATTGTGTTACTCCATGAGCAGTATCCATCTCACAAGAGGGATGAAATCCTCAGCACTGCTGCTAATGCCCCACCACCAGTATGGTCTCTGTACATCCATCCTGACAAAAATGAACTGATACAGAAGCATAAGTCATGCTTTGTTGTTGCATTGACAACACATGATGATGTGGATAACTGCATGCATGACATGTAAACAGCAATACTATGTGCTCTGTGATGTGGCTGTTATTGACATGATATCACCTCTGTAACATCACATGTAGAAATGTAAGGCACAGTACCATGACACTGGTTCAGTAACAGACAGTTGATTCATACAATGCACATATGCCATGCTGTGACAGCAGGTATCAATACCACAGGAGCACATGACAAAACCATTATGAAACCCATAAGGGACATGTTTTTAGCTGTTGATGGAAATGAATGAGACAAAGCAGTACAGACATGTCAAATAATCTTTATTAGTCTGTGTTGCATATAAAGGAACAGTACTGTGTACAAAGATGATGCATGAAGCACCTGCTTCCATTCTGAAAACAACTACTGTTTTGTGAATTTCTGTTGAAAATATTAACATAACCTTTCCACTGAATATTGTGGTTGCAACGCTGCCATTAACTAGTAAACCTCATTACAAATCACAATGCCATGGTCCATACAGTACCTTTCTATAGCAGACTCTGTACATGTGCTGGCATTTCATGCCTGCGATTAAGTAAGGCAGACCACATTTACTTATAAACACAGTGGATTGTACTGCAACTATGCTGAAAACAACACTAAGCCATGTGGCATCACAGAGCTAAAATATAGGTTTCGTCACATAAGTGTCATGTCATACACATCAGCACCACTATTTGTGAACACAATACTGACTACTTTTTCCTATGGGAACCCATCTTCAAAGGATTTCCTGTGCCACAATCCTGACTGGCATGCGAAAACTGCACCATATGCTGCTATCATATTTTACAAAGTAACGGCTGTCACACACAAACACTTTCCCTGATGTCCACTGGTCCGTCCCCACAGCCGCAACCATACCGATATCCACACACAATTTTCCTGATATGCAACAGTTACTCCATCCACCCACACATGTTCCTGAAGTAAGACAACATTTACCCTGTTGTGTGGGATCTACCCCCCCCATGATGTCCATCCTGATTCATAGTATGGGGATTTGCACTAGTGTCCTTTGGTCACTTCCTCTATCGCATACCCATCCACATACTGTTCAAAGCATGCCCTGGTTTCACACCCTGTCCACCCATCTGTGATCAATGATCATGATGCCTGCTTTTGCCACATGGCAGGTGGCAGAGGGTGTGTGTTGAGTGTTCTGTTGCTGTTGGCTGCCTATTCATGGAACAGAGATTCAGGTAAGGATGACCAGGAATGTCACCCCTCCTGGCCGCTTGAGGGAGGGGGACCACTGCGACACAGTGAGAAATGGGCTGTGGGGGTACGTACTATTACTATTTGGAAAGTGGAGCAGAGCTGTGTTGTATGTGGATAGGGATATTACTTTCCAAAGGCATCACACATGTTAGTGCCAGTACGGCGATCCTAGGGGGATGGAGACTGATAAAGGGGGGGTCTCCCCAGTAGATGAAAAGTGATCAGAGGGGGGAAGGGCTGCTGAACACCAGGGAGAATCCTATTTGATTCAGGAAGGTCATGGAAAGGGAGCTGGACCACCACACACCAGAGTAAATGTTGTCTTACATGGGCCAGGTGTGTGGGCATGGAGTGTGACCACTAGACATCAGGGAAAAGTGTTTGTGGACATTGGTCATTGTTGGGGGGGAGGAACCAGTGAACATCAGGGAAATTATGTGTGGACATAGGGCACAGGTGTGGTTGTGGGGACTGAGCAATGGACGACTCATGCCAGATATACTTTAATGGAACAGAAGCTGATCACAGTAAACAAAGTCCTATTACTGCACTGATCTCTTGGGACATGTATGGTGTAACATGTTTTAAGGTGGTGTTTGCATCATGTGAAGTCATCTGTTGCTGAACATCCTTGACTGTCCAAAGCAGTGCAAAAAGTGCATTGATGCATATGAGAAATGGTTTTTGAGAAGCACTTTAATGCAGGATACCAATTTGTATTGCATGTTATGACCTAATGTCTTTAAATGACTGTTACTTTAGTGAATTGCGGTGCTGAAAAGTAAACATGACTTTTATGCTGTACATCACCACTGACAGTGATAAACAGGCTGTTACTCATGGCCTCGGTTTTCCTAAGCCGCTTGTTGTTTACACTGAAGTTTTTTAACTTAAAAAGTACTTTATAGACATTACTATGAAATACATTGAATTTGTGTTATTAACTGCAACTAAAGTAACTAAAAAGTGCCCATTTGTCTTTTGCAGAACTGAGGTGCTATAAAGGAGGATAATAAAAAAGTAAAATGAATATTCATGTGCATTTCCTTTTTCTCTATATGTGCCTTGTTATACCACATATGTATGTTTCTAACGAAATAAAATACATTTAATAAAAAAAAAGTAAAATGAGAACTGCTCAGGGGCGGTGTACATTCTGCAAGTCATCACTTCATGTCATACATGTGATAAGGAGTGAATTTCATGTTTCACACACAGTAACACTACTTCAGTTCTTAATTTGGTAAAATAACTGTTGTACAACTGTTACAAGTGCAGCAAAGCACTTTACAGTGTGAGCTTATGGTGAATAATGAGGTTTCTCTTTCAATTGTTAAAAGGCACTTTGACATGCCAAATTGGTGTGGTCACACACCCTGTCATGCCTTATTTAATTCCTATACTGATGGAAACACAGGTACAGAAGCAGTGTACAGTATCTTCTGCATTGTGCAACATGACCATAAAGATGTATGACTATGGACGTTTATATAAAAGTAACATCATTACCATGACAATGCACAATGTGATCAGAGTGATCTATTTCCCTATTTTTGTTTCTATAGTAGAGTACAGTACAAGCGCACATGCAGTATGTTGGTTACTGTGCACTTCACTTGACGATGCATCAGTGCACATGTTAGTGACATGCATTACTGCACTGTTATCATTTAAATTCATGAATAGGATTGTCAGATGTGGGTGCCATATGTGAGGCATGATAAAAAAGACGTTGTTTTCACAGGTGGGAAACAGCGATTGCAATGTGAAATTACTTAACCATCAAGATACACAGTGCGCTCTAAATTGGCAGGCCATCTGTTGGTAACATTGTTACTTGTACTTAAATTGCAGTTATGGACATATGCATGTAATGACTGAATAAACTAACGCGATACACTGTGAGACTACTGGTTTTCCTATATTGAGCATAGCACTGTGGTGAATGTATGTAAGGCATGTCAAGGTACCATAGTAATGCATTAAACCTTGTGTAACTAAGTAAACAGTGAAACAGAGAGCTGATGAAACAGTCACAATACTGAGTGTCTGTTGATCCATAATCATGTTATACACAGCAAGGTATTATGACATGGATTAGGAATCAACATTTGGGGGTCAAAAGCCTGTATGTTCCTCCGAGGGAAACGCAACTCTTATTGTAGTCACCACACATGCAGGCAAGACTTTTCTTGCTATGACATCCCTGCCTCTGCCATATCTACAAAATAAAGCATCTGTAAGTGGCATATTGCAAGGTCCTGTGTGATAAATAGGAAGAAAAAGGAATCATTAGACAGTGTTGAAATTCATGGTTTGAAACCATATATTTCAGCTGGTTACAATACAGACACAGTACAACTAAAGACACCAGGATAACAAGAATGTCAAGTTAAACTACCTTAATCAAGATGTGATTACCAAGTCAGTGGGGACACACCTTACCCAGGGGTGTAGCTAGACATTTTTGTTTTGTACACACACAATCTGCAACAGATACCCCCCAGTTAAAAAATGTACACATTCTCTCCAACTGCTGTATCCTTCCGAACAAATGAGATTATGCCAGATGATTATTCTAATCACTAAATAGGTTACACATATAGCTGTCTCCTAAACAACAAAAGTTTAAACAGAGTTACTCCTCAGTGGCCTACACTAACTTAAATCCTTCAGATTAGAATGAGAATGCTAACAGAAAGGCATATGATTTGTGACAGGCACTCAACAAAACTGTACACAAATGTGTACAGTGAGTATGCCTGCCTATACCCTTGACCTAACCGGACATGACAGCACCACAGAAGGATACTGGCAACAATGATAAATACATCACAGTGCCATTCTGTGGACAAGGATGGCATGATTAATAAGAGCATCTGGCGCCACAACCCATGTGGAAAGTCACCTATATATCAGGTCTTGCGTGTGGTGTGCAGTAGCACACTTCACCATCTGTTTGCCCACATCTGCATACCTGTTCTTCTCCATGGTGCTCAATGACATGCCCTGCACAGCAATTACCAGTCCCTATCAAGTTCTTCTTTCCCATGCTGCACTGTGATATACAGTATATTATAACTGTGGGTTCTATCCCCACACCAGGCACTTGGGTTAATATCCCAATACTGACACTGCAGTGCAGCACGAGGTGGTTGCTGCACTCCTGAGGTGCCATCTTTTGGATGGGTTGTTAAACTGAGGTCCCATCTGCCTGTTCTGGTGGTAGTTCAGGTGGATGTTAAAGATCCCATGGCACTTCTTGAAAAGAGTATGGGAAAATGTTATTAAAGATCCAAAACAAAATATAGACAATGTACACTGTAGTCAACATATCCATTACACACAATTCATTTCATTCATCTAATACAATAATTCCTATACATGTTAAACAATAAAAAAAGGAGGGGGGAATTATCCAATCTTATCTTTCATGAATGGCACATTCTTCCATCTTGTAATCCATACAGTGTGAATCATTTTTTGTTTTTCATACTTACATTGTTTATGAATTTCATGCTCGATTGTTTCAATGACATTTTGAGAATCCTGATATTCTTGTTGTAAAACAAACTTGCATCTCACTTGCCATAACGTAAATCTGATAAAAAGCAAATGTGAGTCTTATTACCCCAACATCTAGCTGTAAATGACCTAAAGAAAAACCTCCCACCACCTCCTAGTATGTCACTTCCCCCAGTATGGATCTTTCCATCTATATGTTAATTGTGACCAAACTTCTTGAACATATGGACACTGAATAAGGAAATGTGCCATAGTTTCCTCCTGTGCTATACAACAATCTCTAGGGCACATTCTTTCATTTTGACTTTTGTGTTTGGAGTTTCCCATTACATTCAACCTGCCATGACTACTCAGCCAAGTTATGTCCCATATTCTGGGTGGGATCCATTTATCCTGTAATGTGGCTATGACTTGGCCATGTTGAGTAACTGGAATACCTTTAAACTCAGAGGCTATAGCATAAGCTTTGTTCTGAATAATTGTATAAATCTGCTTACTAGACTTACATTGTATTATATCTGTGGTCAGTTTCCATTTTTTAATTTTTTTAAGAGCTGGCTTAAAGTGCCATGGACATGATTTAATATTTGCCAGCATTTCTCCCTGAGTGACCCATTTACTAGTAAGGGGTCTCAACCAATTTCCTGCAAATAATGACCATATCACTATATTTGGTTTTGTTATAGTCTATTAAATTTCTGTGCAAGCAAGTACTCAAAAAGAATGACACTGGATTCAGTAAGTTTAATCCTCCTTGGGCTATGGGTAGGTATAATATTTCTCTCTTTATAGCATTCAAAAGGCTCCCCCAAATTATCTGAAATACTAAGCTTAACAGTGTAGTCTCTAATTCTTGTGAGATAGGGTATACTATGCTTATGTATAAAAAAATTGGGAGTAAAAAGGTCTTTACTGTTGCTACTTTTTTTTTTTCATTTGCTGCCATGTCTTCCATATGGCTACTTTTTGTTATGACTGTTCCAATTTTTCACTCCAATTTACCGTTCCAGTATCTCCCCTCCCAAATGTAACTCCCAGTACTTTAAATGGTTCTTTCAATACCTGTATCTCCAGAATACTTCTTAACATAGGTGTAGGGTCACTAATTGGATAAATAACACTTTTTTGCTTGTTTACTTTGGCTCCTGCTATTTTTGAATACTGTTCTATTATTTTCATTACTCTTTGACTAGAAACTGAATCTGCTACAAATATACAGATATCATCTGCAATCCTTAATAATCAGTTATCATACCAAACTAAATTCATATCCTCCTTCCCCACCTCTAAGCAAGTGTCTTCAGCTTCCTCAATCAAAGTACCTGATGCCCCTCCTTTTACTTTAGAGCCATTACCCCAAAGGAGGAAACAAAACCTCTTAAGTTGATCTCTGATAGTTCTGCCACAGGCTCAGATTGTATTGAGCCCAGACTACTAAAAATAGCTGCCCCTCTCATTGCTGCACCTCTGGCCAAAATGTTTACCCTCTCCTTGTGTCAAAGTAGCATCCCTGACATTTGGAAGATAGAAAGAGTAACCCATGTCTTTAAAAAGGGGGACCTCAGTGACCTCTTGAACTATAGGCCAATAGCCATTCCGTCAGTGCTAAGCAAAATCTTAGAAAAAATAGTCGCCACTCAAGCCATAGAATTTCTTATCAAACATGACCTTCTAATAACTGCCCAGCACGGCTTTCAAAAAAGTCATGGCACCTCTACTGCCCTGCTTAAATTTACCACAGATACTCTCACAGCTATGGACAGGGGTCTTCTAACAGGGGCTGTCTTTATTGACATGACAGAGGCTTTTGACCTGGTGAACCACTCCCTTCTCCTCATCACCCTGCAATCTATGGACTTCATGTCAAACGTAGTTAGCTGGTTCTACAGCTAACTATCAAACAGAGTCCAAGTTGTTAAGTTCAACTCATTTTATTCGGATAAGGCTACAGTGAATGTTGGAGTACCCCAAGGCTATATCTTGGGACCACTTCTTTTTTCTATATTCATTAATGACATTACCTCCAAACTCTCTGCCTCCTTCTTACTTTATGCAGATGAAATTGTCCTCTATACCAGTGCGAAAAATGTACCTGACATCAATCAACATCTTTCTGCTGATTTCCAATGCATCCAAGTCTGGTTCTCAGATCATAACCTTGTTCTAAACAAGATCAAAACCCAGTCCATGCTATTTGGTACCCCCTTGAAACTCAAATCACACCCAAACAACTTTAGGGTCTCTTGCTTAGATGGCTCGTCTATTGGCTTAGTTACCTCCTTTAAATACCTGAGAGTCACTTTGGATCAATCCTTAAGCTTTGAACATCACATTTCAAATATATGCAAGTCTGTGAACTCCAAGCTAGGCATTGCCTACCGCACTAGCTGTGTTTTAACCCCCTCAGTGAGACTAGCTATTGCCCGGGGCATACTCCTACCAACCCTAACTTATAGTGTGTATTCTTATACTGCCATACCTAAAACAAATCTCCATAGGTGGGATGTTGCCTATAATAATATATGTTGGTATGCCACCTTGTTCCACAGGTGGAAACACCACTGCCTCCTCTACTCTGATCTAAACTGGCTATCTTCAAATGCCACCAGGCTCTACTCCTTTGGCTCTACCATAGACAGTATTATGAGATCTCAAACCCCTAAATCACTGGTGGAATTGCTCACTCCACAGACCTCAAACTATGAACTGCACTCAGCTGACAAATCCCTCTTGTGTGTGCCAAAATACACAACCAGCAAAGGTGACAGTGCCTTTGCCCATCATGTGCCTTGGCTGTGGCACTCCCTCCCCCTAGATGTCTGCCAAACACCCACTCATGACACCTTTAAAAAAGCGCTCCATCTCTACCTTATCTCAGCTGACCAATGCTCCTATTTTAAACCTCCTTAGCTCCTTGTCCTCCTCCCTGGCCACAGCTCTTAATCTTGCTTCTGCTAAACTCCATTCTTAGTGTCTTTTTTCTTACACCTCTCCCTAGGTGCACCCCCTGCTTGGCTTGTCCTCCATTTCCTATACTTACCCAGCTCCAAACCTAATCTATCTCAGCATGCCTCCCCCTGTATTTCACTCCCCCTTGCACTTATTTGGCTCTGTTCTCATATTCCTGTATTCAGTACACACTTGCCTACCCACCCCTGTATAGTCTATCTCACCTGTCCCCAGCCACCCTCTACTTGCCTTGGCTGTTATATCCCTGAAGCTTGCCCTACCACAAACTTAAATAACCTCAGTTTCCCATCCCCTGCATCTAACCCCCCCCCCTTTCACTTATCAATTATAATTCTTGTATCTTCCTTGTCTGTTTATAAATTTGTCTTCCTGTTGGGTCATATCTGCTGCATGACTATTTTATTATTTTTGTGTTATACCCATGTATCTCTCATCTATTCCTTCTACTCTGTAACCACTCTGTTTTGCTCTACTGCCATAATTATATCACACAAATGCCATAATTGTAATACTGCTTTGTATCCTCCTCTCTAAAAACTTGTATATTATTTGTACTGCATAACTTGATGTGTAACACCATTGTTTATACATTGCTGTGACTACCTATTGTTGTATCTCTGTACTGTTTTTACAATGTAACTTCCCAGGTCATGCCTGAAAATAGTCATCTCTATGGCTAGTGCACCTACCCGGTAAACAAAAAACGAAATAAATAAATATGCCATGGTGTTAATTCCTAGTGCATTATCTTTGGGTTTAATTCCTTTCATCTGTTCATCCTGTTGTAAGAGATGCAGAAGGGGGTCCAAGTAGAACACACATAGCAGGGGACTCAGTGAGCATCCCTGTCATACTCCCCGGTTTGTATTGATGTAAGATCCTAAATGTCCATTAATTAGTGGAATGGCTACTGCCCTGCCATATATTATAGAGATCCAGGAACAAAATGTAGTTGGAATACCATATGATTATAAGACTTGTATTATAAAATAGTGTGGAACCCTGTCAAATGCCTTTTCTTGGTCTAGTGACATGATATACCCTTTAATTTCTTCTTCTTCTTTACCTTGTTCTATAAGCTCTCTTATTAAAAATAGGTGTTGTTCTATAGATCTTCCCATTATAGAGCATGTCTGGGTTACAGATATTAAATATGGGGCAACTGTGGCTAGTCTGTTTGTAATAATTTTCATTAAGATTTTTAAATCTACATTCAATAAACTTGATGATCTCCAGTTATTTAAATCATTGTTATCATTTTTCTTATGGATAAGTATCTGCATAGCAATACACATGTGAAAATCTATTTCTGGATTTAATAGGATCCAGTTGAAAACTATAACCAAAATGTCTGAAATAAGAGGGCTACATTTTTATAAAATTCCACGGTTAGACCATCCAACCCTGGTGCTGTATCATTTTTTTAATTTGCTTATCACCATTTCTATGTCAGCTTTAGTTACTGGACTCATAAGTGCTGGGAGATACTCTTCTGGGATATCTGGAATCTGTAATTTGGCTACAGAATTCTCTATTTTCTTTTCTTCTATCTGTGTCACTGAGTACATTTCTGACAAGTACTGTGTCACTGGTTTCAAGATATCAGGGGTGGAGGACACTAGAGTTCCATCCTTTGCTTTTACTGAGTTTATTATCCTATCTGTTGCTCTTTTATTACAGGTTTTGAAAGCATCTCCAAAACTGGTTTTGCCTTGAGAACAAATGCAATGTTCATTTTACATTGAAGAAGCTCAGGAGTACTGCAGAACTTCCATTTCCTTTTCACAGTATTAGCTTATGATGTCAAATTTATATTCCAGGTATTAATAGTAGAATATATTTTTTCCTAACTGCATCCATAATGCTAAATATTTTTTATACTTATTTGTTTGTTGCACTGAAAAGAAACATGTAGCTACAGTTTGTATTTCTCTTTTTGTCTCAGTCCACCAAAAACTAGATCATCCATTACTCCTGCTACCGTTACCCAATCATCATTATTTAAAAAAGTAATATTAAATTTCCAATACCCTTTCCCAAATGGGGTTTGAGCATTTACAGCTATGGTGGTGGTTAACATAACATGGTCTGATGTTTCAGTTGGGATGGTTTTGGCCTGGTTAACATAAATTTGTGATTTTGTGAAAATAAAATCCATCCTGGTGGATAGGCTTCCCCTATGATAAGTGTGTCCACCTTGTACATTTAGAGCTGTATATGTGTCCTGTAAATCACAAAGTGTAATTATATTTTTCAGACAGTTTGCATCACAATAATCTTTTGTTGTGACTGCCCCTCTATCTTGCTTGGCTATTACACAATTAAAATCCCCACTCCAAATGATTTGCTTTGTAGTAAATAAATAAGGCTTTATAGTGTTAAATAAATCCACTCTATCATTTTTCCGAAGGGGGCATACACATTAATTAACCTCCAAGCAGTTTCCTCCACTATTAGGTCCAATAGTAAGGCTCTTCCTGGCTGAGTTTCCACTAATTTTGTTGTCTTAATTCTATCACCTGTAAATAACACCCCTACCCCATCACATACTTCTAGTCCAAATGAAAAAAAGGATGGGCCCCAACACCATAATTTCTTTGCAGCAGTTACTAGTGATAATGTGTTTAATCTGCTGTCTTGTAAAAGGCCAATGTCAAATTTTAAATCTTTTAGAACAGAAAAGGTCACCAATCTCCTCCTTGCATTTTTTAGACTATTTGTATTGAGGGTTGCAATGCAAAGAGGTGGCATGGTGATTGGAAGGAATTGTTATTTCTTCCCCTAAGTGGGTTTTCTTACACTCATACTTTTCCTGCTTCTTACTCTGAGTCTTTTTGGCCTTCCTTCATTCATATTAGCATGCTGAGGATGATCCTCTGAGTCTGATGATGGAAGGGTCTGAGAAGAAATCTCAGAATCCCCTCCCTGCTCAGACTCTTGAGAACTCTTGCCTCGTATTCCATATTTATTTTGAAGTGGAATTTTGTGTACAGGGGGTGAGGCCTTGGCTAGTTTTGATTTGGGTCTTGTTTGCTTCATGCTTCTTTTTTTTGATTCAGCCTTCATGCTGGGGGGGGGGCATCTGTACTGGGATATGTGGTATTGTCTCTATTACTCCAGTAGTTGGGGGCTCAGTTTCCTCTGCCTGGGACAAATCCATTTCTTCTGTACCTGCTGGATTTGTTTCCTTCTCTGGGGTGTTGCCACATCTTCTGAAGGATTGGGGTGGTGCACATGTTGGGTCAGTGCCTTCCAGCTGTGCTGGGGGGGAGCTGATGATGTAAAGTCTGGAGCCTGTCTTTGTGCCACTATATTTTTTTTCTTGGCTTCTGTTAGAATGCTTTCTTGATTTGGACAGTTGGTCCTATTATGTGTGGCCCAGGGGCATGCCCTATAAGCATGACAAACCTCATCACATAAGTAGCATTTCAGCTCTCCTTTACATTCCGAACTAGTATGACCAAAAGCTAAACACAAACTACACTTCAACCGATCACATGCTGAACTTTAGTGCATATGAGACCCACACCTAAAACAGGTTTTCGGCTGACCTGCATAAAAACAATGACCATGCTCTCCTCCAAAAAATAGGCTATTAGGTAAGTGGATTGGGTCTAGGTTGTTACTGTGCAAATGCACCGTACATTTCAACCCCATCCATAAATGCTCTTCATTGAAAATTGGCTGGGGGGGGCTAAAACATTACATCTCTGTTGCAATCAATGTGAAATGTCATGCACTGCCACTGTTTCATTTCTAAACAGTATAGTAACATTCTTTATAGCAGGCTTGGTCAATGGTACTGCCCTAAAGGGTAACCAGAGGGCTGTGTATCTTATTTTCTCATATTTGGACCAAAACCTGTCTAAACCTTGAGACATTTTAAAGCTTACATCAAACAGGCTGTCTCCTGATACATGTATCAAAGCATAGATTTCATTTGTGAAGAAACTCAAAAACTCTTTAATAAGTTTCCTGCCTACATAGATTCTATCAGGATTTGTTGTTAAGCCCTCTAAGTATTGCAGTCTAACTGCTTTCCGTCTTTGTAGAGGAGGTGCATGTCCTGAAAAGTTATCTCTTCTTCTGAACTCTTCCCATGCTGTTTTAGCTTTCTCTCTTGAATCTGAATGGGGTTCTGGTGGGCCTGTTTCAGTACCCATTTGGTCCCCCCAAGTAGAAGGCTGAAAACTGGGGACTTCATCTCCTGATGTGGAGCTTGAAACTACCGGTAGTTTTCTTGGTTTTTGTTAGTGTCTGAGTTTGCTTGAAAATCCCCTGTATTTAGATGAAGATCAGATTCTGTAACAAAGTCCTGTTCAGCTTTGTCCATCTCAGTTTGCAAATTTTTATTTCCCTCTGATTGCCCTGGAATAGGGCTATGATCTGGGCTGGGCACCCAGTGTCCTGCTTCTCCTCTCTTCCAACAAGCATTTCTTAGTGAATTCTATAATGAGCTGACAGTTCTACTTGCTTTTTTTGCTGGCATTTCAGAAGAACCTGCCCACCCTTTTCTTATACCCAAAAACATATCAGCAGTGTTTACTTGTGCATCATTTAAGTTAGTACTTACACTGCTGTTTTCGTTGATCATTCTCTGTACTTCAGCTCTGAGGGTCAAGAGTGGGCTCGCTACACCAAGTTGTGATTCTGGGGATGCTGAGTCATACGTTCAGCTTCCCTTTGATGATGCTACGTCACTGATTAGTTTGACATGGGCCTCAGCTGCGTTTGACACAGAGGCCGGCTTCTGTATAGGATTGTGCATTTCTTGAGTTTCCTCTTGTTCCATGTCTTTATCTAGCCTATATGTAATTCATTTTCTTCAAAAAAATACAAAGAATCATTTC
Source organism: Neoceratodus forsteri (assembly GCA_016271365.2). Lineage (NCBI taxonomy): Eukaryota > Metazoa > Chordata > Ceratodontiformes > Ceratodontidae > Neoceratodus > Neoceratodus forsteri. The sequence goes on along the minus strand of CM028134.1, from coordinate 306,504,743 downwards.
CTTCAGCTTCTTTTTCTGAGATGTGTCGTGTGGAATGCTCTTCTGCAGATGTCATTGCTAACTCCAATTCCTTTTTGGCATGTATCATTCTTCTTAGCCATATTTCATTTTTTTGTTGTATATTTGAAGGCATATAATCCACTGTCACACTTGCAGCATTCTCCATAACAATGTTTTCCACAATTGATCGATCTCCAAGGCTGGACCTGCAGGGAGGAAGATCTGTTCTCCTGCAGGTATTCCAGCAGACTGACCATCTGAAAGAGCAGAAATTGATTCCTTAGGCAAATCTCCAGCAATTCCACCACCAACCACCCTGTTGTCTGCCATCTTGGTACAGCAGACAATAGGGTCCCCTCTGTTCACAGGAAGCATGGCCCCCTGCAGGCAGAGTAGGGGAATTCTTTATTGCAGAGAAATAACATCATAGGAAGTCACAAAAAAATACCTAAAAAAAGAAAATCAGCAATATAAATAACAAAGGAAATGAACATCCAAAACCAATCAAAAAACAAGAAAAATGAATCAAAATAAATTTTCTACATTTTTCCAAAATATAAAATGTCCTCCTATCCATCTTTAAAAATCAGAAGTTTTAACTTTTTGTATTGCTTTTTCAATTTGTGAAATAATAACAGAGTTTAATAAAACAGCATGTTGCAAATAATAGTGACACCGAGCTTGCAAAGATGATATTTTATGCAGGCAAGATCACATTCAGAGTACTAGGTGATATCTCCTTAAAAACCCTAGTAGTCCCCTAAATTAAGGATTCATAATTAATAGGACCCCACTTCCATTTACTCTGTAAATCAAGCCAAAAAAGTACAATATATGGACAATTACTATAAAAATGTTCTAGGGTTTCTAATAACCCATCACACCCTAGTCTTAAACACTCCCTTTCCTCCACCGCCTTATGTTTCCAATTGCCATGGACCCCTAATCTCCCATAACAACAAAGCCAAGAAACATCCCACATATGCACAAGAACTCTAGGGTCTCTTAAAAGTTTCAATGCAAACTGCAGTCTAGATGGACAGCATTTTGGAAAATCTACCTGAACCAAGAAATTCATTTCCATGATCCTACGACAAATCTGTTTTCTATTCAGTAAAAAGGCCTCTGCTTTTTGTAATTGCCATGTTTTACTTTTCTGAAACCAGGGACTGCAAAATCAGGAAGGTTCAAGCCTTTGACCTTCTTAATTCCTTGATCCCCCCAATATTGAAAAAAAGAGCTAAATAGCTCATCCGTCCAATCCATCCATAAATCCTCAGTAGTATTTGAATCATTATGCAAGATAGAACTAAAAAAGAAAGAATAGAAAAAAAAAACACTGGATTTATCATACTAAGCCCCCCAGCCTGAATTGGCAGATAAGTAAAATCTCTTTTGATGGGATTTAACCTGTTACCCCATAACATCTGAAAAAAATAACTTAATAATCGAGTTTCAAATTTTAAAGGTAAGGGAAAAACATAACTAATATACAAAAAATGGGAAGAAGAAACTTTTAATAATAGAAACCCATTTTATTTTGAGAGAGTCCAGGATTTCCACATCTGTACCTTTCTTTCCCCCAACACTAATTCTCTTCCAATTCAAAGAAGCCACATCACAAGATCCAAAATAAATTCCTAAAATCTTAATATAAGAATGTACTGTATTAACAGAACCAATCATTTGTACCACATCCCTAAACCTATTTGTAAACCAAAACATTTATCATAATTTAAATATACTCGAAAATCTGGAAAAATCCTCAAACTGTTGTAATGCCCTAATTCCTGAGACTGAATCTTGCACTATAAGACAAATATCATCTGCATAAGCAGAGATTTTTGAGGAAATATCCATACCTGGAGAAACACCCAAAATCAAATCATTACTTATTATCCTCTGATCAAAGGATCTAATATAAAAGTAAAAGAGAGGCTTAAGGGGGCATCCCTGACGAACCCCCCATTTTAAATCAATACTTGTCCCTACCAAACCATTAACTATGGGGGAAAGGAAGCACCCTTATACAAGGATGTAATCCATGCCAGCATTTGACCAGGTAATCCATAATATTTTAAAACAGTAAACAGAAAAGCATGAGAAACAGTAACAAAAACCTTCCTCTGATCCAGGGCCAAAAGAAACCCAGACAATTTATTTTGTTTATCAAATTCTGTTAGTGCCCTTAATAATAGTAAATTTTGTTTAATGTTCCTCCCAGGAACAGAGCAGGTTTGTGCAGGATGTATCAGCATGGATGCCACCTTCTGTAATCTACTACACAGAATAGAAGAAAATATTTTATAATCAGTATTAAGGAGACTAATAGGCCTCCAGTTACACAAATCACATCTATCTCCAGATTTAAAAATAAAAACTACCAATGCTGAGACAAAGTTCCGCACAAATCTGTCTTCTGTCTCAACCAAAGAATGGAATACATGTGGTAATATGACACTTAGTTCATCTATATACTGCTTATAGAACTCATGCGATAAACCATCTATCCCAGGAGAAACCCCCGGTTTTAATCTAGTAATTGCCGCCCTAACCTCTTGGGCAGAAATAGGCGTTTCTAGCTCAGTAATTAAAACAGAATCTAGCTGAGGAATAGAATAAGGAACATTCTGCCCCCAAATACTTGAAGAAACAGGTTCTGTACCCAAAAATTGAAATAAATGAGAATGTACAACTTCCAACATTTCCACATCTGAAGTTTTCAAACAGCCATTATTATCATACAGACCCGTCATTACTTTATGAAGTACAATATCCTTACAGGCCGCATACGGATCAGAATAAGGTTGTGTGGTCGTACTATATCTAAATTCTGTATTCTGGACAGTTGCTTTAGTAGCATGCTAAGAAAACATTTGTTTTTTAATCTCATCCAATTGAGTTTTAATTCTGTAGTCTGAGACATTAGGTAAGGACATTAGTTTATAAAACTGATCCCTATAGTGCAAATATCGTAAATAATCCTTATTACCAGAAAATTTACCAAAATCGATAAACAATTTTTTTAAATTCCTCTTTTGTATCCAACCACCGATGCATCCAATCCTCGTAAAATTCTGCTACAGATTTCCTATAAAAAAATAGATTTGCCAACTTTAATCTAAGCTCTGAGTGTTGTAAAAAACAAACATTCAGCTTCCACCTCCGAGTAATAGCAGAGAATCTAGCAGGAATATTTTGGAAAGATATATCACATAACAGCAGAACATGATCAGTAAATTCAGAAAAAGAAAGTTGAAATCTTTGAGGATATAAAAACTGAGATACAAAAATGAAATCTATACGTGTAGACAATGCACTTCTATAATATGTGGCTCCTGTATCTTGGTACAGAAATCTATAAGCATCTTTAAGGCCTGTAAGCAATAAAGTATCTCTAAGAGCATGAGAGTTACAATAAACCTTCTTTTGAATGTTATCTTTAAGTTTTAAATCTAACCCACAGTTCATATCCCTTCCCCAGAGCACATGCCACTCAGTAAAAAGAAAAGGCTTAGTAATATTAAATAAATCCACTCTAGCTGCTTTACTTTGTGGAGCATAAGTGTTAATCAGTATACAGGAAACCCATACCAATAGCAATCTACTCAAAAGGGCCCGTCCAGGGACAATATCTAATATTTGCTGGACTTTGACATGAGATGTATAGAACAAAATCCCTAAGCCATCCACAGCATCCCCCAAATGTCCAAAAGGAAACCTCAAGGCCACAGTCTCTTAGTGGAAGAAATATCATGCAGGGAATGAAGCCTAGTGTCTTGTAAAAAGGATATCAGTTTTAAATCCTTACAGAAGGATAAAATCAGTAGTCTTTTTTAATGTTCTGTATACTCCAACATTAAGAGAAGCTATACTTAAGGAGGCCATAAAACAAAACAGGGAAAAGAAAAATTAATCCTTATCTTTTTTCCTTTTTTTTCCTAATTTCTTTTTAACTCCCCTACCAGACAGAACCGTGTCATTGTCATACTCCATCTCTGAGACCACCTCAGACCTGGAAGAAACAGCAGACTCAGAACCCATATCTCCATCTAGAAGTACCTGATAGGTATTCTGAAGTGGGATCTGTACAGGTTGGGCCTTACTTTTACTAACAGACCTAGTCGCCCTTTTAGGGAGCTGAAAATCAGTTCCTGGGGGGCATAGGTTTCTAAGTTAGAAATTACAGGAGAAGACTGAGAGGGCACAAGTTCTTCAGGGGTATGAGAAAAGAAAGCACCAGTATCTCGGAAGGGGGCCTGTGCAGTATGAGTAGGGCTAGAGGGAGAAGCATCGGTATGACTAGTCGGTCTAGCTTGGGGTTCTCCTTCAGCTGAAGGATGCTACTCTTGCGGCCTACATCTATCTTGGGCCTGACTGATAAGGGAGTCCTTATCTGGGCCTCCAGGTCTATTCTGACCTGCCCAGGGACATTGATGGTACGCATGGCCCTGTTCTTCACATAAATTACAGCGAAAGACATTTCTACAAACAGCACTATCATGGTCATAGTCACCACGCAGCACAGCGTGCCGACCACAAGTACTGCAAGGTGCCTACCACTACCACACTTATAACAAGCTTTTGGCTGACCTGGGAAAACAGACACCCTATCTTACCCAAAAAACAGCTGTTAGGTATATGGTGAACCTCATTTTCTACTATTTGTAATTTAACTTTAAATCTCCAGTTCCCTGTCCAAATTCCCTCCGAATCCATGATGGCCTCTGGAGGGCCCAACACATCACATTTTTTTCCTAACCAAAAGAGAATATCCCCCACATTAACACCCTCATTCCTAAACATGATATTAATAGTTTTAAAGAGGGGTTTTGTTAATGATATTGTCCAAAAGGGTGTCCATAATGCAATCATTTAAGAGATTCATATCTCCTCCAAAAAGTGTCTAACCCCATAAATGTTTTAAAGCTGACATCAAAATAATCTTCACCTCTAATATTAATTAGGGCAAATATGTCTTCAGCACGAAAATGCATAGAATTAAGTAATAAAGTCCTGGCAACATAAATCCTATCCGGATGCTCTTGTAGACCACCTCTATACCGCAAGCGGACAGCATTATGGCGAGGAGCTTGCTCAACCTTGTTATTTTTGAACAGGTCTGAAAAAAAAGGCCCACGCCGTCTCCTGTCTTCATTTGGGGAGGGGGGGGGATCCTAGGTAAAGTGGTCTCAGAAACCAGGCCAGAAGATCCCGATGCCTCCATTAATAGTTCTGTGTCAGTAAGTAACCCCCCTCCCCCCGATGCTACAGCAGTAGCAGATGATGCAGAAACACTGACAGAAACTGCCTCCAAAGGGGGAGAATCACTCACAGAAGTACCTGAAAAAGTTTCCCAAGTCTTATCTGGGAGCCATCATCCATCAGCTCCTTGTATCCATCCAGCTTTTTGCAGAGCCGACTCTTTTGTCCAGTCTTCACCCATGAAGAGAACATCTTGCCCTGAAACAATAGACGATTTCCGCATTCCAGCGGAGAAATCCTTCAATGCGTCTGACACTGACGCACTACCCTCGCTCCTGTCAGCCGCTCGCTGACTCACCAGAAGCTCATCACTACTGTCAGGTCAACAGACAGGCCTGTCAAGCAGGGGAACAGTCTCCAAAGGGCATGCTTCATCAGAAAATGTATTAAAATCCTCGGACTGTAAGTGTAAAGCTGAAGAACTCCCATTCTGCCACTGCAGATTCACAAGGTGCATCAAACGGCACAACAGAAATCATAGTTGCAGCATCCAAAGGTAACAGTTCTTTTTGCAGTGCTTCATGTTGTGATTTAAACTGCTCTTCTTTTCTTAGCAGCTCTAAAACTAATTTCTCTTTATCTGATACAGTCTTAACATTATCAGGCAAGGTGTACGGTACCTGGGTTTTTCCTTCAGCATCCTCCATGATCTGAAACCAATCCATGTTATCTTCAAAGAAACATACCAGCACATCATTCTCCTCCATTGATGCACTTAAGTCTTTCTCATTTGCCGAAACTGCAGCCTCCAAAACAATAGCTTTCTGACCTTCCTCTCCCGTTTGCAAGTTTGTAGGCCTTGAAACCAGGCCTCTTCCTTGCAGCACATCCTGCTCCCCTGCCACATCAGCACTTCCTCCTCCTCCTGTGTCTGGCTGCAAACTGAGCCCCTCCATCCTGTCTACAGGAAGTGACAACACCCCTGCAGGCAGAGTAGGGGAATTTCCCCAGTGCCCTGGCCAAATTTCTCCCCATTCACTAAAATACCACCAACAGCTTAATTTGGTTCAAAGTCAGTTGGCATTCATCTGTGTTCCCCTCCCCCGGGTCATGCCTGAAAATAGGCAGAATTTGTCTAGTACACTTACCCGGTCAACAAAAACTAAATAAATAAATAAATAAAAACCATTATAATCTATGGTGTATAAAAACTCACCATAACCCCAAGCGAGGGGTGGCACAGCATGTCACAGGACTGATGTGCCACTCACTGGGTCATGATCACTGCAGGACAGCAACTTTGTAGTTGCAATGTTGGCCTGATTGCTTTTCTCAATGCAAAAGGTGCATGGGGTGTGCCTGCAGCCAACAGCAACTTCCAGGTGACACTGCTATGGGTAGGGTGGCTGAACAATACACAAAGGGAAGAACAATGCATTTTTACCCATGTGATCTGAGGTTGTTGGGGGCCCCTACCAAGCAGGGCACAGTATCACCATCCTGTATGGGTGATCAAGGGGAGGTGTGGCCCAAAACACACCATGCAAAATATTTACATGAGGCCACATTTGACATGGATATGAACATTAAGCACACTGCATGTACAGCTGGTCTCATTTGCGTTGCACACAGCAATATAGTGACAGGAATTCACAATGACATGGATTGAAATGGCACAGTGACAAGTGGACTGGTCACAACACAGGTTCACAAGCTGCAGTGCCTCATGGGGTTAAGGGTTGAATTATTGATACGGCATCAATGGGAAATATTAATTGCAATAATGTGTATAATGTGGATGAAAATGAGTACATCAGGGACTGCTAAGCAGTAACAGTCACCATAACACACCTTACCTGTTAGCCAGTTACACACTCCATTGTGACCAGATGTTACCAACTCACACTCACATGGCACAGTGCGTGTTGTGATGACATTAGTTGATGTGCAGCAGCATAGATAGCTAACAGACTTTAACAGTACAGTAGTATGCCATACCTATGAGAGCATGGTGCATGTCTCTAGTGAAATAACAGATGTTCAGTTTTGGCTGGCCCTTCAGCACAGCAGTAGTGCTACCATTTGCAGCGCCAATTACCCAGGGTCAGGAACAACCTCAGGAGTTGGAGGGCCAGCTGGGAGGAGGAGAAGGATTGAGCATCCCATAGACTGCTCTCCTCCTCAAGGGGGAGGGTGGGAAGAACATGATGCATGACTAACCCCTGTCAGAAGCCAGGGGAGAGGCAGCCCAAGCTCTAAGAGGTGGGGGGAGACATGGCAGACGTTGGCACACATGCCTTGAGATCAGCACACTGCATGTCTCCCAATGGGAGAAAATGTAAAAAGTGTCCTGGTTGTGTTGGGTGGCTGCTGGCCTCCGCAGGCTCTGCACTCAATAGCCAGGTGCCTCCCAGAATCTGGACCTGGTCTCACTAGGTTGAGGGGACTCCCTGACACCCTGACACCCTGCCATGGAAGGCAAGTCATGGGAGAATATGGGAGAGATAAGTCCTGGGTGAGTCAGGGTGATGGGGCTGGAGGACCAGCAAGCACATGGGCTGACCAGGACAGGGAAACATAAATAGATTAAAAAATCAAAAAAAACAGATGTTCAGTTTTGCTAAACATAGACCACTGAACATAATTGTAGGTCAGCAAGCAATTAAAACAGCATGCTGATGTGAAAACTCCATGAACACCCACACTCAGGAGTGTGAACAATGGAACATACACCTGAGTATGCTGACAGAAAAGTGGCTCCAGTCAGCGATGTCAGCAACACACATAGCAGCTGTTACTGACTGTGCAGACAGTGGAAACAACTGTTTCTGTAGTACACACAGTCATAGACATGTCCTATGGCTCATGCCTGTCAAGGTGACAGTAATCCTATGAGGAAAGACTCAAGGAAATAAATATGTACTCACTAGAGGAAAGGAGGGAAAGGGGTGATATGATAGAAACATTCATATACCTCACAGGTATTAATAAGGTACAGGAAGGTAACATGTTACATAGAAGAAGAAGCTCCAGGACAAGGGGTCACAATATGAAGCTGGAGACAGGAGGCTCAGAGGAAATGTGAGCACATACTACTTCTTAGACAGGGTGGTGGATGCCTGGAACAGCCTCCAAGCAGAGGTGGCGGATACTAAAACAGTAACAGGAGTCAAGCATGCATGGGATAGACACAATGGGACCTTAGAAGTAAGGCAAGGGGTGGAGAAGAGCAGAGGTCCAGTAGGGTCAGTGGTGGCACAATAGGTAGGTACGGAATATAGGGCACACTATGTAGTCCTAGAGGTCCTTATCTGCCAACAATTTCTATGTTACTATGTAATCCTGTCTAGCTGCATGAATGGTATACTTACATGATCTAGAAACTGTGGATCCTGATACGCAGTATCCCGGTCAACATTACCCAACAGATTCGCTAACTCGGCGCTTTTACACCCGACACTGTTGCTCCCAGCAGGGTAAGGTAGTGGATGTGATGGAATGCAACCTTACCCTATGTGATCCACAAGAAAGCATGGCTGTTTGGGGTTGCTGGCTGAGCTGCCCGAGTGGTGTGGAAGGGAATACCACCGGCAGCTCAGCCAACATACTGTACATGACCTGGGTTCTGGTCCAGGTCATGGCATTTTACACACTGCACCCCCATAACATTTAACATTTTACTCCAGGGTCCATTCCACCTCAGAGTTGGATAATTTAGTTACCGGGGGGTGTGTGGGGGCAGAGCCCCCCCACATGGGGGGTGCAGGGTGCGAGGCCCCCACTGCATTTTACACTTTGTTTAGTAACATGCCTGCAATTCATATGTCGGGCATGTCAGTGATTCGTGCCCTTGCATTTTGGTCTGTTTTACTCGGTATACCGAGCGTCGGCATACCGAGTTTCGGGATCACATAGTATATCCGCAAGAACTGTGCTGTACATGACAGAACTTCAGCAGGGCTGATCAACTGGTGCCCTGCTGTTGGGTGTAACATTGCATTCTACATATCTGCCTTGAGACTGCAAAGTGTCCCTGATGGTGTGTTATCTGTTAATTTGAGTACACATGACCACAGTTACTAACACTTTCTTGGACAAGCAGCATGGAAGATGGTGGTATCATGTCACAACAATGATGGGAATACAGAGAAGACCATCACTGCGACATTTTTGGCAGTTCACTATGATGGTCCGCTGGAATCCCAACACTGTTGCCTCTGGGGTGTTTGCTTCCTCCCAGAACCAACTCCAACTTGGAGTTGGTTAATTTAGGTGTGGGGGGTGCAAAGGGCAGAGCCCTCTGCATGGGGAGTGTGTGGGGGGGTGAAGACCCCCACAGAAAACACAAGTTCCCCCAGTGACGGCACAACACCAGTTGGCGTTGTTGTGCCATCGCTGTGCTGATGGTCAACAAATTCCATGTCACTGCAGCATAGTGGAACCGAAGATGACAAAAACTCACTCATGGACAGGTAAGTCATCATCAATAGACAGGTACTCATAATAAGGTACACGGGCAACATTCTGGTTCACACGGTTGTCTTGAAAGAACTGCACCTCTGTTATACAGGAATACTGTTTCTCATAAGATTCAGCCAATACAGCATTCATCTTGCAGCAGCAGAAACATTTATACTCTGTGTCCATGATAGTACAATGATTATAGATGTATCTATAAAAACAAAACAGATATTATGAAACAAGCATTATCATTATGAGAAATTCAATATGAAAGGCAACCAAAGAATGAAGAAGACTATATGGAGCACATGACGAAACAGGGGAGACATGCATCCATCATGTCCTTCTGCATATGCTTGTTTCACAATGCATAGCAACACACTACACCACAAATTCAAATAGGCCTTCTCCTCCCCTCCAGGTGCATGAAAATGAGATATTCAGTGGATTAGCGAGCCATTGCAGTTCCATTGAATATAGGGGCATGTCGATACAGTGTTTTGACACTTACTAAAGACCAGACATGATTCCAGAAATAGGGCCCTACAATGGCTGGCGCTTGCACTAAAGTTCCAGTACTGAAAGGAACACATGCAACTTAGCCAATTCGGCATTCAAGGTGCTAAGGGGACATTTGCATGCCCATTTTGTGGTCAGTTGCATAGGGAGTGAGACTGAATTGTGCAGCGCTGCACCACCAATTGCCTGGTCTAAGATAACCATCCCTGGCAGTACTGTTCTCCCACCCCATTGCTGATCACCATCCTCATGCGTAAAATAAATGTTACATGCTGGTGGTGCCCCCCCCCCCCACCATGGGAAACACTGATTGCCAGGCAGCTGTGTAAAATACATTTTTCCTTGTTTATGGTAAAAAATCTTTCCCTGACGCTAGTGCCCCCCCAATTACTGGCCCCTTACAAAATCTTTACAATATCCCTACTGCTAGTGTCCCCCAACGATTGCTGGAATGTTCCATAGTAACTATTATACCCCTGGTGATAGTGTGCCCCCCCATGCCCACAGATGGACCCTTCTATAATATATGGTATATCACTGCCGGTAGTGGTACCCTGCCTCCCTCAGATCACAGTCAATGACTAAAGACATATATACATGGTTGTGTGGTACTACAGAGTGGCTAAAATGGGTCTGAATGCAACATTCTCCCACTTAGGAAGATCAGGGATATGGGACATTTTTGAGGTCAATAGTGGCATGGCAATGTGGGAAGTTCTTCTTTCACCATCATTGGTCTTGGCCCTCATATGAAACAGTTGCTGTCCTTGCATTCACTCCTCCCTGTCTGTTGATGTGCCATTTAGGACACTCTACTTTCCAAATGTGATGTGATAATTATCTGGATGGTGGCAGTGAAGACATTGCAGGGATACACAACGCTCAGTCTGTATTGTCCAGGGTCATTGCACTGGTGTTACCTTACAAAGGATCATGGCCTTGAGACCCAAGCCACTGTCAAATATGACATACGGCAATTAATACTGCATGGCATTATGACTCTGCCTTCTGTGTGTTGCTATGCCAGGGCAGCTTGTGGTAGCCAAGACAGTTTTAAAGGGTATATTTCTCATTGCAACCTCGGGAGGAGGTCATGTCCTTGTGTCCTTAACAAACACACTGCTCAAGGTCTGCTTAGACATACAAGTTGAGGACTACTGTATTACTTAGTTAATCCTTAATTAATCCATCATGACTAGGAGGTTTGACAGTCAATGTGTTTGTCCATAAGGTGTACTTTTCTACCCCATAGTCAGCTGGAAACAAGAAGCCATGCAAAATCCAGTACATGCAGATGTGCAACACAGGTCATTTAACAGTAGTTTGACATCTCAGAAGGAGATGCTGTTTCACCTCCTCCCTTTCTGTTACCTATACAGGTATTCAGCATAACAGTTGCACCTGTGACAGCACTGTCTGGCTGTGGACCCAAGCAAGAACTATGGTGTGCTAGAGCTTGGGGGAGGGGCATTGCGTCTATGGCCCTTAGAAAGTGTTTCCTTTCAGAGGGAGGCATGGAGGTGGGGTCCTACAGGCTACCTGAACCCATCTATCTGATAAATTACCACATTTCAGTGTACTGACATGCTGTTATATACCAAACAGGTGTTGTCAAGTTGGATAACATGACTTGTGCTGAGACTGTGCAGCTAGACAGTAACTTCTTGGAAACATAAAACATAAATACTGTAGATTCTATCCTGTACATTACCATGAAATGTTACCATACTATCAACTATGTGCTTTCAGAGTGTCTTGCTCCTTATAAGACATGCAAATCAAATGTGTTCCAAAGAATACATAAGACACTTGCCCTACAGTATCACTTAGCAGTACCACATACACTATAAAAAAGGTGCATTGAATTTCCCTTTCTAATGCAAGCTGTCAGTGACCCATAAATGAATTATACAAGTAATAATTAGGCAGTTAGGTAACAAAAAAAAAATACCAATCCAAGCTACAGTAAGTCTCATATTTCTGTCCTCTGAATCGGAACTGTCATTTTCCGTGTCTAAACTGGACACAGCTTGGACACCCTCAGTCTGATTAGCATGGGACATTACCAGCTCAAACTGGTATGGTTGTATACCAATATCAAAGTCTAAATTGATATCCTCAACATCTTTAAACTCATCTACCTCAAACATGATGAGGATTTAGTATAGGCAAATTAAAAAAAAATATGACTCTTAGAAAAGACATTCATTTTCATGCACAAAGTCCAGTATCGACCTAATAAAGGACTGTCTCGCTAGAATTACATCATCGGAAGGCACCAGGGGTGGAGCTGAGCTCCATTTTCCAAAGGAACGAACAGAATAGCCACAGACAAATAAATTTATTTTTTATGTACTTTGTATGCTGAATTTCATCACAATGGTAAATTTTTTGGTGAGAAGTAAAATATAATACATTGATTGAAGCCCTCAGATGTGTAAAACCATCACTTTTCAACCAGCATTTAAGTGTTCATTAAACCCCAGTTTTTGTACTTTAATAACTTCACAGCTCTTCAATGGAAGTATACAAAATTTTGCATGTGCAGTTCTGTGTGGTTCAACTCTTGATGTACCAAGTTTTGTTCTGGTCAGATTTGTGGATTCTAAGATGCGGATAGCAAAAAATTTAAAACAATTGCAGTTTTTGCTGATTTTTGTCATCGCCTTGTGCTCAGAGCATTTCGGAGTTTGGTGTACAACTTTCAGGATAGAAAGGGCTAGATTCACAGATGTGCATTTAGCTCATGTGGTGAAAAAATATGAATCCCTTCCAAAGTCATTACATTTAAAATTGTGTTTTCTGAGCATGTTCAGTACAGTCTTTTGGACAGATGTTTGGAATGAAAAAAGAATTTAGTTCATACAAAAAAAGGACCATTTGCTGTATAAGGTCAATCCTTTTTCATGAGAAAAAAAAACCTCCCTTTTCATTTGCTGCCATCTTGTTTCTGATTATTTTCAAAATAAAAAATTTTTAAAAGCCACAAAAATGACATCTGCCAAGAGACCAATGCAACAATCTTGTTTATCAAAACCCCATTAGGTGGATTCTGCACTTAACTGTGGGAAAAATTACCCACGAATGTGTGTGTTTTTTTTTTAATCTTTTTTCGTGACTGACTTTTGCTTTTTTCATATGGCATTTTTGTTCTTATGAAAAAGAATCCCTTCGTATGAAAAAAAGATTTCAGACTGAATTTTTTTTCCAATTCTTTGTTCATTTGAAGGAATCCTTTTTCATATGCTTTTTTTGTTTAAATGAAAAAGGCTTCCTTCAAACAAACAATATTTTGGACTTAGTTTTTTTCTGATTCTTTTTTCATTCGAAGGGATCCTTTTTAGTATGCTATTTCATTTAAATGAAATAAGATCTATCCATACAGAAAGCGATTTTGGACTTTTATTTGTGATTCTTTTTTTGTTTGAAGAGATCCTTTTTCATTTCCTTTTCTGTTTGATGTGGAAAAGGATTCCTGCAGATGAAAAAGGATTTTGTACTTAGTTTTTTCCCCTAGAATTTCCTCTTTACAACCCATAAATCTATCAAAATGTGGAATTTAGAAACAATTGAGATATATATATATATATATATATATATATATATAACTCATAAATCCCAGATAAAATAATAAAATTATAATTTGCAAAATCCCATAGTATAAAATGGGAAGCTGCAACCTATTACTCCCTATTTTTCACCGTACCTGTATTCTTTTACCATATCTCAGCTGTCTAGTGACACTCCCACACCCTCTGATTGCCATCCCTGTATATTTCAATGTTTCTATGGTGTCTAGTGGCACCCCCTGCATCTTCTGAGTGCCAGCCCAGTATTTCTTTCTGTTTCCTAGGTGTCCAGTTGCACCCCCTCCCTTCTATAGCCATCCCATTTTTTTCCACTGCTTCCTTTGTGTCTAGTGGCACCCACCGCCCCTCCAATCACTGTCCCCATATTTTTTAGTTGCCCTGCCATCTAGTAGCACCCTACCCTGATCCCGTATTGTAGTACCCTGAAATAAAGAAAACAATCCCTCGATGCCTTTTTGTTTTTAATTTTACACTGTTAAAATAGAAAATGGTCCCTCATCAATCTGACCCCCTCACCCCAACCTCCCACTGAGCACCCACTGCCTCTATCCACTGACACCCATCGCCACCTGCCACATACCCTCACTCACCTGAGCAGGTTCCAAGGAGAAGATCCACTTTCCAATTGAAGATATGTCTTGCTGCTGGAACCACCAACTGCAATATGAGAAATTAAGGTAAATGCAGCTCAAAGGGGTTTTTAACTTTGATGCATAACTTTTAATTTTTTGCATATTTTGAACCCATGTTGAAAATTTAGGCTCAAAATATGCAAAAATGGCAAAGTTGTGCATCAGTGTTGAAAACCCCATTGAAATACAATGGACCAAACTTATCTTGGTTTCTCAGATTGCAGTCAGCAGTTCCAGCAGCAAGATTTGTCTTCGATTAGAGACAGTATATCTTTGCCCACAGACCTGTTCGGGTGAATGAGGGGGTTTGGGGTGTGCAGGGGGGTCGGATCATGACCATTTTCCTTTTTACAGGTTTGGAAAAAAGACATGGAGTGATGTTTCAGATTATTATAACAGCTTAGTCAACTATGGGGATGGCAATTGGAGGGTGGGGTGGTGCCACTAGACACCAGGGAAACATTACAAATTACAGAGGCAGTGATTGGATGGGTGGGGTGCTACTAGACACCAGGGAAGGATTTAAACAATATGGGGATGGTAATCAGAGGGTGGGGGTGCCACTAGATATCAGGGAAACATCTTAAATTACAGGGATGGTGATCGGAGGGTGGTGGGTACCACTAGACACCAGAGAAACATTACAAATTATGGGGATTGTGATCAGAAGGGTGGGGATGCAACTAGACAACAGGGAACCATTACAAAATATAGGGGCAGTAATCAGAGGTGTGGGTATGCCACTAGAAACCAGAGAAACATTATAAAATATGGGGATAGTAATCAGAGGGGTGGGGGTGCCACTGGACACCAGAAAAACATTACAAATCATGGGGATGGTGATAGGAGTATGGGGTTGCCACTAGACATCAGAGAAACCTTATAAATTATGGAGCTGGTGATCAGATGGTGGGGGCTCCACTAGACAACAGGCAAACATTACAAATTATGTGGATGGAAATCAGAGAGGTGGGGGTGCCACTAGACACCAGGGAAATATTGAAACAATATAGGTATGGGAATCCAAAGGTTGGAGGGTGTCACTAGACACTAGAGAAACAGTAAAAAATAAGGGGATGGCAATCAGAGGGTGGGGGTGCCACTAGACACCAAGGAATCATTGGAACAACACAGGGATGGCAGTTGAAGGGTGGAGGTTGCCACTAGATACCAGGGAAACTAAGTCCAAAGTGTTTTCATGTATGAATGAATATTTTTTCATTTTGCCAAATTCTTTTTTCAGTTTGCCATAAAAAATAAAAAAGCAGAAGGGAGTCACAAAAATGATGCACACAACAATAACAACTACAAGAACAAAAACAAATTCAGGGTCATTTTAACAATAGTGAAGTTCAGAATCCACATAATGGGGTCCTGATGAACAAGATCCATGTGTTGATCTATGGCATGTCATTTTTTCAGGTTTTGAATACCCCCCCCCAAAAAAACAGAAAATAAGACGGCAGTATAGAAAAAGTAACTTTTTTTCTCACAAAAAAGGATACACCCATATGGAAAAGGATCCTTTTTTGTATGACCTAATTCTTTTTTAGATCTATGCAGCTATTCTAAAAGTGCCTACTTAGCATGCTTAGAACCAAAGTTTTAAAAATTAATAACTTTGGAACAGACTAATATTTTTTCACTAAATCAGCAAAAGGCACATTTAGGGGCCAAGCCCTTTCTGCCCAGAACATTTCAGACCAAATTTCCAAACCATCTGGGAGTGCTAGAAGTGGGCAAAAAATGGCAAAACAAAAAACCTGTTTTTTTTTCAATATCTAGATTTCAGAATCCACATATCCAATCAGAATGAATGTTGGCATGTCAAGAGATCTGCCCCACAAGACTTCGCATGCAAAACTTAGTGCAAATTCATTCAATGGTTGTGAAGTTATTAAAGTGGAATATTTGGAGTTTAACCCTAAGCACTCAACTCAACCCTAACTATAGGGGCACGACTGTGTGCCAATAATATATAGGCATGACTGTGCCCCTATAATATAAATATATATATATAGATATGGATATAGATATAGATATATAGTATATTGAAAAAAAATTTGGTAATGCATCAGCTAGGGTTAAACTGACAAAAGTAGTGAAATGTGGCATTAGGGTTTCCAATCTTAACATCCCATTCTCCACCCAGTACAGACCCACAGGAAGGGAGGGGTGTCTGTCTTGGGGCCATTGACCATAACGCTCACCACATTTCATTAGAAAATAAGGTGACATGGGTAAAGCATAGGAGAATGGGGTGAGCATTAGGGTTGATGGACCCAAGACAGCCCCCCCACCTGTGGGTCTGTAAAGGGTGGGGAATGGGGTGTTAGGGTTGGAAATTCTAACACCACATTTCCCTACTTTTGTTGGTTTGACCCTAACTGATGCATTACCAAAGTTTTTGCAATTGATTTCCTTACTTTTTGAGATAGTTTAGAAAATGGGCTGGGTAAATCCTTGAAGCTGATTGGTTAAGGCAACCAACCAGTTGGTCTGGTATAAGGCAACAGAGACCTGGAAATATTGAGTTCCACCTCTGCTGCCTGATTACATTCTAAATCCTTGTACCAAATGAACTTTCAGTTTGAAAGTGCCACCATGTTCTTCTCTCACTTAATGAGAGCTACAGCACCCGATGCTCATTTTTTCTCTCATTTAGTGCGTGTCGGCAGTTGCTTGTTTCAATAAATACATAGAATGTTTTTTGAAAAGAAAGAGCAGCTTCTTACAGAAACAACAGTTTTTTTCTTCCCCTTACTGTCTCTGTTGACTCAGTTTTACCACAACTGTAAATTCCTCTGCTTGGTTTCGGCAACCCCCCACCACCACCACAGTACCAGCAAGCTGAAGTGGTAAAAAAAAAAACTCCGTCCCTGGTGACTCAACTTTTCCATTTTCACCAGCTCCTCTTCCTGATTGCACTCCATGATCCCACAGCTATGCTCCCTTTGCCCATCGCAGGTCCACTTTCTTTCTTTCTCTTCATCTACAACCACAATTGCTGCCCAAACAACACAACAAATCCTAGTGGGCTCTCTATGACTGATTGCTCTCTCCAAAAGCCATTAAAAGAAGTGCCACAACAGTTGTTAATTTAAATCGTAACTTTTATTTTCTTTTAAAAAAAGACCACGACCCTTGCCTTCTGCATTTTCACATGGTGGGACTCCCCGACTCACACACAGATACATCGGATTCCGATGCCAGCAAAGAGCTGCTGAGTTAAATCTGAATAAAAAAAATAATAATTTTGAGAGCTCATATTTTGCATCAGACTTCTGCATTTACACATCCTGGTTTTGCATGTCAGATCACGCAAGGTTGCCTAACAGCATCTTCTGGAAGGGCAGATAGGTGTTTTCCTAAACACAAAAAGGATATCTTTATCATTCACTCGTTTATGCTCACTGAACCAATTTAAAGTCAGAGCACTGAAAAGAAGTGCCCCATTTTCCTTTGGAGGTATGCTTGCTTGTGTTACTGATTTAAATAATTTGATTTTAATGATTTAAGTGAATGATTTAAATGCCACCAAGTACACTTCTGTAGCGGCTGCCCTCTTGGTGCCTTCCAATGCCTGCCATCCATTTCTGGCAAATGTGTCCCTGCTACTAGCTTGGTCTTTCCCCACTGTTTCATTCTGGGTGCACTCAGCTAAGAACAACCTGGAGATCCAGACATGGTGCTTGTTTGATGGTGATTCATCACAAGGTGGGGGGGGACAGACAGATGGCAGCATACAAACAGATCATAGCTTGTTATGTCTTTGTGATGTGTGTGTGTGCATGTGTGTGTGTGCATGTGTGTGTGTGTGTGTGTGTGTGTGTGTGTGTGTGTGTGTGTAATCATAACAACCAGCTCCAGGGAAGAACACTAATACAGGTGGAGAAACTATTTTATTACAAAACTTACTGTAAACTAAGTATTATTTTTTTAATTAAACTCAATTTTTTTACAGTGCCCATTTTCTAAGTGCAAATAATACCCTCCAGGGTGGGTGGGTGGTAATGGGCTATACCAGACCTTCCAGGGGCTAGAAGGCCCTTTGCCTGTGGAGACAGGCCTCACTACTCCCCTGGGCAGTCCAGTATACCCAATACCGCCCACCCTTTTAGGTATTATTGCTTACATAATTGTAATGGCATAATTGTAACCTTATTTGCCCGTGGGAGCACATGGCCCTCCATAGATGCATATCTGTATCTAGCTGTGGAAGCACAAGGGCAACAAGGGATGGTTTTCTAGCAGCATGCATATTTTTTTTCGGGGTTCAGTACATTTTTCAGTACATACCAGCACCACTTCCAATAATAGGCAAAGCACAGAGTATAAATCATACCAACTGCGTGTGATGCCTATGCCAGCCAATGTCAGTACTACAGATTAGTCTATTAGGGCACTCAAATTATGGAAACTAGACATGTGGGAGCAGATCATGGGAAAAGAAGCTCAAAACACTGTGAAAGTGTAGCTTTCATCAAAGCTTGGTGACTACTGATCAAGTAAGGTAGTCCTGCTTTCAAATTATGGGAAATGCATGGAACTCTGGACGAAACTGAAGTAAATCAGGGAAAGCTGAGAGGTATTTGTATCATAGGGTTACTATCATCAGTACAAGTCAAACCCAGTTTTCATTCCTGTCCTACTCACTAATAAGGCATTAATTTAAACTTAAGCTAACCAAAACAACAACAACAACAAAAAAATACCACCAACATACTGGTGCCATTTTTGTTACATTTTCTTTACCTGGAACAGCATATCTGAGAGAAAGCCTATCCTTTAAAAATTGGGTCATTGCTTGTACCCATTCTTACATCTGGAAATGCCAAGCTGAAGCACTGTTTGGTTAAGTAAGTTGCTAAATGACAAGAGAGAGAAATCGGGGCCTGGCCCGGTGGCACTGAGGGTTGAGGTGCTGGATGCCACACCTTGCACCATGCAGGCTACCTGGGTTCAGGAACGGACTCGGACCACCAGGGGTCAGCAGGGGAGAGGATGGATTGAGCATCCCAGGACTGCTCTCCTCCCTTTGGGGTGGGTAAGGGGACACACACCGCACTGTAGCAGCCCCCAGTGATGACCGAGGGCAGCACAGTCACGATGTACAAGTAGGGGAGAAGCACAGCAAGACGTTCGCTAATGTGCCATACGTAGATGCACTGCCGGCTCCTAGGGGAGAAAAGGAGGAAATGGCTGGGTGCAACCATGCAGCATGATGGCCATGCTCTGCCCTGCCTGGAGGACTGTCATGGAATCATGCTGGGGGATCTGGAGCTATCCCAGCTCAGAGTGGCTTAAGGGGGCCCTCTGGCAGGATGGCAGATGGCTGCACCAGATCCCCCATCATGTGAGTGAGCCCGCTGCTCTCTGGGCAGGCAGAGCCAGTGGCTGGATGTCCCCTGGTAACATGCCACAGCGGGCAGAAAAATAACAGTAAAAAAAAAAGAGTGAAATTGTAAGATAGGTTCAAAGCCCACCACAGCCATGTACTGGCTTGGGATTCTGCAACTTATTTAACCTATGCTGGTTAGCTTGGCATTTCCAAATGTGGGAACAGGTGCAGGACAGGACTCCATGAACAATTAGACATTTTCTCTAAGCTAGTCTGTCTTCGATAAAGAAATTATTATTCATCACTTGGCAATTAGCTGTAGTACCGTACAATGAAATGAAGCACAGCAAAGGAAGAACTAATTGTTGTCCCACCACATGAATGAACATGTCCAGTAGTTCCTGTCATCTGCAGAGGCTTAGTCCTTTACAGGTGTAAAAGCAAGGGTCTGAAATAGAAATTTAAAGGCGCTAAGCTAGCAGATCAAAAACAGATGAGTAATAACAGATGTAAATCTAAAGCATTTCGCCAAACTGTGAAAGCAGTGGTAGTATGGCACAAACTGGCGCCATGGTGCCTAGTGGTGGAGAACCACTCATGACACACTGGTGAACCTGGTTTGTGCCCAGAGGCTGGGGCACCAGCAGCAAAGGTTATGGGGGGGCTATAGAGTGAGTAAAGTGTGGGTGCCAACCCCTAAATGTGAGACACTTTATTTGGATGCTGCTCAGTATCTGGATTCATTGGGATCAATCCTTATGAGAATGGCTGTATGGCTAGGAGCTTTATACCTCAGGTCTTATAGAGGAACATCTAAAGAAACCATCCAAATAGTGGCTCCATGGTATTTATCCAGTAAGCGTGAAAATATAAGACTTGATCGGTCTCAAATCTTTTGGTCTCTCTCGCTCTCCCCTGCCCACTGAGTTAACACTTAACAAGAGGAAGGTGCCTTACATCAGAAAGCCTATGACTACCAGAAGTTATAAAACCTGTCCCACCCCTCCAGAAAAGGTGTCTTAGTTGCACATCTTTAACTGGTGGTGAGGATTTCTACAATATAAACAATTACTTTACTGCCCCCAAATTGAGTGCCTCCATGATGTTTATCCAATAAGTGTGAAAATGTAAGGGGAACTATGAAAAGGTGTTTTTCACAGCACTCAATGGGACCTTAGCTTCTGCTTCATGCAAAGAGCTAAACCTAGTCAAAGTACAGCATGGCTTGGCAGTGATGGCCACTGTACTCCCAGTGACAACAGTTCTGGCCCCCAGATCTACAAAGTTCTGCCAGACCGGACAGCAGTAATTGAGGGGCCCACCCAGTCAGGGAAGATTCTTCAGTAACCCCATTCCCAGTAAAAAGCCATGCCCTTTCTGAATCCCCTTTTATCAGAAGAACATGTCCTCCTGAAAAGAGACAGAGTAGTGGAATTTAAGAAACAGGCATACTTGCTTACTAGGGCCAGTTTGACCAGCTGCATGCAGCTGGCATCTATGGTGGTGCTGTGAGACAGATAGGGAATATATGGGATAACAATTGATGGGTACAGGGTGTCACTAGACACCAGGGAATATAGAGGATGAATATCGGAAGGTGGGGGAGTGCCACTAGGCACCAGGGAATTTAGGGAATGATGAGCGGTCGGTGGGGGGGGTGCCACTAGGAACCAGGGAATATGCAGAATGACTATCAGAGGGTTGGGGGTGCTACTAGGCACCAGAGAATATAGGGGAATGATGATCGGTGAATGGTGGGGTCCCACTAGACACCGGTGAATATAGGGGGTGAGGATCAGTGGGTGGGGGTGCATTTGATGCCAGGAAAATGATTTATTAATTGAAGGGGAGGTATGACAGTTATTCTGGTTTTCTTTTTATTGAAGTTTTTAGGGCAAACTTTTTTTTATCAATCGATCGGGTTGGGGGTTCGGCCACATTTCAACATTTTTACAAAAAAATGTTAAAATTCAAAAACTGCCTAATTTTTTTTAACCAAACCATCCAAAGGCACACTCTTGGCATAGACCCCACCATCCCTGAAAAATTCATGGAAAAAGACCATACTTTCTAGGCTGTAGGTGAGAGCAAAAATCTCCATGTTAAGTCTAGGAAAATAAAGTTTTGTTTTCACCTTTTTGACTCTCCATATCTCGAAAACTGTACAAGATGTTGTCACCCTCCAAGTCCTATGCTTCCATTTGTATGATAACAGCAAACAAATTGCCAGCTTAGCCTTCCTAATACCCCACCTCATCAACCAGCTAGTAAAAATTGTCAGATCCACAGCAAAACATCATTCTGTGCCACTGCAGTGTAATTCCGTAGCAGGGGCATGAAAAGACACTTTGGGCACTGTTTGAAAAATGGCAGCTGTCACATTCATGAGGTGCTATAAATAAATGGCTATGTTATAAACCTGGGGTAAAAATGTTGCAAATTATCAGAGTTACAAGCCTGTGTTTGCAAAATTCAATGTAGGATCATACTTTGCTGTTTTTTAATATTTTTACACCAAATTTTCAACACAGCCTTCTTATGACACCACCTGATGAACAAGGGCAGAAAAAATGATCAACTCCTGTCCAAAACGTGATTTTCCACAGGGACAGTGAAATCACCTTTCGGGACACATTTGCCTAATGTGAGTGCAATTGTTTACATGGTGGGGTCCCATAAAAGGCATGTTGAAAATTTGGGCCAAAAATATGCACAAATGGCCAAGTTATGCCTCTAAATTGAAAATCCTATTGGAACACATTGAAGTGCATACCCGTTTCTTCAGTTCATGATCTGACTTTGAAGAGTGAAGATGTGTCTGCGGCCCAGAGAAAAGAAGACAGTGTTCGACTCCTGCTGGGTAAGAATGGGCTAGGGTTTGGTGTGGGGTGGAAGGTGTTGAGTGGGAGGGTCAGGTGGGGGGACACAAAGAGCCACAAAACACATCAGTGGACGTTTTACTTTTCATAGCATTAGAAAAGAAAGAAGCACAGACATTTTTTTAATCTGAAATCGGGACATTGGAGGATTGTCACCCCCAGTGTCACTGTTATATTTTGGGGATATGTGGGGTGGTGGGTCTTGTTTAGGAGGCTTGGGGGAGCCTACTCCATACCGTGGGGTGTTCACTTTCTGGGTAGTGATACTGGGGGATTGGTCACCCCCAGTGTCATTCATATTAAATTATTATGAGGACAGGGATTGGAAGGTGGGGGGGGTGCCACAAGACATTAGGGAAATACAGTACTTAGATGGGAGGATGATGAGAGGGTGGGGTGTTCCACTAGAAAGCAGGAAAAGAAATGAAAGGGGCTGGGTCTGGATGGCAGGAGGCGTCACCACACAGGACAGACAAGCAATGGGGCTAGCAATCGGAGGTTGGGGGTTGCCACTAGACACTAGGGATAAACTGTGGCAACAGGACAGGGATCAGAGGGTGGGAGGTGCCACTAGACACCAGAGAAAGCATGCTAGCTGACAAAGAACAACCTTTTCGTCAGTCTTCATATGAAAAGGAATTCTCTTTCATATCACAGCTCATGAAAAAAGATTTATAAAGTAAAAAAAATAATAAAATAGCTCTGGAATGGATGAACATGTTTTAACAAAAGTACCAAAAGGCACAACTGTGCCACAGCCCCATTGTACAACAAAAATTTCTAACCACAATTCCAAACAGTCTGGGCAGTAGCCCAGTTGGCATTTTAAAGACAATATGAGACTCAGGCAGCATGAAAGCAGATAATAAGATAGCAGCCAAATAAAAAAGGATTTTCTTCTCATGAAAAAAGATGACGTCCATACAAAAAAAATAATTATTTTTTCGTTTCATGCAGCTATATTTTAGTACTTCTAAGCATGCTCAGAACCAAGTATTCAAAATTTTAAAATTACTGTAAATAACTCTGGAACTGATTCATATTTTTTCACTAAACAAGCAAAGGGCACATCGGTGGGCCAAACCCTTTCTAGCCAGAAATTTTCAGACCAAAATTCCAAACTGTTTGGGCTCTAGCTAAGCTGACAACAAACCCATTCTAACCAATGGCATAAAATTCTGAAAAATTCACTTTTTGCACTATCTGTATCTCAGAATCTGCACATCTGACCAGAACAAAACTTAGCACATGAAGAGGCTTACCCCTCAAGATTCTGCATACAAAATGTTTGCAAATCCATTGAACAGTTACAAAGTTATTAAAGTGCACATTTTGGGGTTTAACATTGAAGTGCCCACAAACCCCTAAATATAGAGGTGCAACCGCACCCCTATTATACACATATATATATGTGTGTGTGTATATATATATATATATATATATATATATATATATAAATATGTGTGTGTGTATGTGTTATGTTAGTGTACGGGAAGCAGAGGTGGGTGGGAAACTGCATAGCATGCATGACACTAAGAGTCTGTAAGCCAACCCTTACTGCCTCAAAATGTTTCTGCTTTAGCCTCGTGGCAAAGTTTAAGTCCAAGAAAGGAAAGATGACCATCCTATGTGCTATGTATAGTTGTCCCTTTTTTGGGGGGGGAAGAATATTCTTCATAAAGGCACACTGCCAACCCCTTAGGCCTCAAAGTATCTCTAGTTTAAAAAAACACGTTATGACTGGTCACATTGTATACAGATTAGCAATGTAGCTAGTAGTTTGATTCTGATTTGTCTGATTTCTTTTTCCTTTTTAAAAGTGAAAAACAGACTGCCCACCATACTGGTGTTACCACACAAAAAGTGTTGTTTACATTCCTTGATCAACTTCCACTGCATCTTTCCTGGACCTGGTAGCACCCCCAATACAATCTAGCTACTCATGATGCAGTGAAAGGAGAGAAGAGGAGGGGAGACAATTGCATCCTGAATGGCTGCACTGTTTGGGGGTGTTCAGGAAGTATGAAATCAGAGTAGATTAAGGACTTGAAACACAACAAGGTTGGGTATATTTATTTATTTATTTAGTTTTTGTTGACTGGGTAAGTGCACTAGACAAATACTGCCTATTTTCAGGCATGACCCAGGGAGGTGGATACAGATGAATGCCAACTGACCTTGAACCAGATTAAGCTGTTGGTGTTATTTTTAGTGAATGAGGGGAATTTGGCCAGGACATCGGGTAAAGTCCCCTACTCTTCAGTAGGGGGCCCTGCATCTGTGTGGTGTGTCATTCGATGGCTGACACTGGTGGAGAACTGTTGGAGTCTGACTCGTTAGTGGCTATGGAAGTGATTGTGCAGGAACCTGGGGTATCTGGAACAGCTGTAGAGGCAGCTGGGATGCACCCTTTGGGTGGCCAGCATATCGCCCAAAGCGGTGGTCCCGTTCCCACTGTGGTGGATGTGTTGAGTTTGGAGCAGAAAAAGTTTTGCCTTGAGGTGGAATTACAAAAAATCACAGCCCTGTTGCATACTGATGCCTCGCAGAAGGAGGAGGATCGGAAACAGAAGCGCTCAGTTGCCTCTCCTTACCTGATGGTGCCTTGGGGCCTGCTAAACTTAGCAGCTTCGTCAATCAATTGCAAAATACAATGGATGGAAAGACCCCACAAAAGACTGGAGTGCAGGGGATGATGTGGTGTGGTCATCTGAACACGCGTTGTCTTCAGCTGGCTGGATTTCTTCGCCACATGGCGTCTGGCTACTGGATCCTTCAGTTTCTGCTACCTGGTTCAAGCTCAGCTTTGCTGGTCATTTCTACATCTACCTCCATACCTTTGGAGGACACTGGAGCTCTGTTTGGGCCTACAGGTAATGTTTTACATTCTGGGACTTTTGTTGCTGCTACAAGCGAGACTGGGCCACAGCTCACGGTACAGTCAGAAGAACCCCCTTCCCATGATGGAACTTCTACAGTCCCTGATCCCCCGACCTATGCTAGCCATTTCCACAAGCCTATGGAGCTGGCAAAGAGACAGAATGCCGTCCGTCTTCATTTTGTGGGCAATAGGGATTTGGTCCCTGACAGTTTTCATGTGGGCAAAGTTTTACTGAAACAGTCCTTGGGCTTTTCCCCATCAGAGGTTTATGCCCTGATCCATGCACAGGGGGAGTATACTTTTGATGTCAGCTTTAGGATCCCTGCATTGTTGGAACGTTTTTGGTGGTGTTATACTACTTTGAAAATGAATCCTCTTTGGGTGGACTTTGTTGTGATCCCCTTTACTAAATAGCCTTTATGGGTTATCACTGTCCTTTTTCAGAATGGGGGAGTAAATATCACTGACATAGTGTATTGGTTGGAGAAGAGATGTGCTATTCAGGGTAATCTGGCTCCCATTATGGACAATGAGAGATTTTGAACTGGGGGCTGGAAATTCAAAGTAAAATTGCAACATTCTGATCAAGATATTGTACAGTTACCTAATTGTTTCTTTATAGGCCGGGATTAGGGCTTTTTGTTTTACCCTGGTCAGCCCAGAATGTGTTTCAAGTGTGGCATTCGTAGGCATATTAGCCCAGCTTGTGAAGTTCTTAAGTGCACTTATTGTGGGGACTTGGGTCATTCCAGTGCTCATTGATTCCAGGACCCTAAATATAACCTCTGTGACGATCTTGGTCATGTTTTCACTGATTGCCCATGGGCTGCCAAAAATATGGAGAATGCAGATTTTGGTGTGCAAGATTATTATATTAGGAAAGCTACTGCTCCCTCCATGACTCCTGGTCCTAAACCTTTGTCTGGTCACCATGATCCAGGGTTCTCAGATGATTGCCCTTCCTCTTCCCCGCCAGTGGTGTTAGATTTGGCCCCAGTTCCAGGGCCTAGTTTGGCTCCCTCCTGGGCCAGTTCAGCCCCCCCGCTTCTCCCGCTTGCACAACCACCTTCTGCTCCAGAGTTCTCGGTGGTTTGCAGCTAGAGGGGTAGGAATTCTAAGCTCAAGCACCCGAAATTGTTGGTTGTCCCTTTGGAAGATTCTAATCCATATGATGTCCTCAAGGATGTTTCTTCTGATATGGAAGGGGACTTTTTGGCCTCTTTGGCCTGCCCGCCTAGTGTTGCTCCATTGTCTTACTCTGGGGGGATTGGTGGATTGAGTCCAGCTCCCATATCCAGTGGCAGGGTTACCAAGGCCTCGAGTAAAGTTAAGTGACAACCTTTTTTTGTTGTTCATGGCTTCCCCTTTGTATCATTTCAGGCTAGCTTCCTTGAATGTTAATAGCATTCAGTCTGAATTTAAGAGATTGGCTTCCTAAGGGTTTTTTTTTTAATTTCATTTAGACTGTTTATTCCTCCAGGATGTTCGCCTTCACTCTCCGGTTCTTCTATAGGCTGCCTCTGCTGGCTGGATATGGGGTGCTAGCTACTGGTCTCAGGGTATGGATGTTTGTTCTGGCGTAGGGATTTGTTTTTTCTCACCGGTAAAAGTCATACAACATTTAGATATCTTGAAGGGCCATGCCTTGTTACTGAATGTTTTGTGGAAGGGCTTGCCTTTTCGGCTTGTGAATGTCTATGCCCCGCAACTGAAGCACGACAGGGTTCAGCTCTTTCGGGCCTTTCCGCCTTTTATGTTTACCATCATGAATGTGATCTTGGTGGGTGATTTTAATTGTACACTTCTGCTGCCTGGTTTTGGTCCACAGTCGAAAAAACAATATTGTGATGGCTCCAGTTTATAATATGTCATTTCTGATGTGGGTTTGATTGATGTGTTTGGTTCACATTTTCCAGTAGCCCCTCATACATATTTTTGTGGGCCTCATTCATTGAGGATAGGTTACTTTTTGTTTCCCCCTCCCTTCAGATACAAGATGCTCAGCTGGTGGATGTGGCCACCTCTGATCATAGAATGTTGGTACTTATGGTAGGTAGCCATCCGGAGCAAAGACGTGGCCTGGGTGTTTGGAAGTTAGACATGTCTTTGCTGGATTCCCCCCTGATCAGGAAGGTTTTTGTCATATTTTGGAATCAAGGAAGTAGTTTTTTTTTTCTGTATGAGGATACTAATACCTGGTGGGAAGATTCGAAGTTTGAGTTTCGTTCTTATTTTCAGTCTGTGGGAAGGCTTAACGGGTGGTTTAAGCATGACACATTGCATTATTTGTGGTCTGAATTGCATTCTTTGGCAGCCAGGCATTCTGTTAGGGACTTGGATTGTCTTGGTGCCCTTAAAGCTCTTAGGGATAGGGTGGCTGGTCTGCAACAGGATATAATGCGAGGTGCTGTGAGACAACAACTTTTCCAGCTATTTGGCAAAAAGCATGTTCCGATTCCCTTTGATACCTGTGCTCAGGTTTGAGAGAAATGTACCATGCTTTCTTTACGTGCCACTAATGGTGTCTCGGTATCTGAGAATTCTGCCATTTTGGCTGAGATATGGCCTTTTTTCATGGCTGCATTTACTAGTGAGTCTCTGCCAAGAGATGACATGACACATTGGTTGCATGCTTGCTCTTTGCCTAGTCTTTCTGAAGACCTGGGTAAGACTTTGATTGCCCTGCTTTCACTTGCTGAGGTGAGACAAGTTATTTGGTCTCTTCCCACTGGTACCTCCCCTGGTTCTGATGGATTGCCGCATGCCATTTGTAAAACTATATGGGATTCGTTAGGGGAAGAATTGGTGGCCATTTTTTAATAGGGTGTTGAACCTTGGTACTTTGCCTGTTGGCATGTACGAGGGAGTCCTGGTACTTTTGTTTAAGGATGGTGATAGGGAGAATCTGAGAAACTGGTGACCCATAACCCTTCTTAATACTGATAGCAAAATTTTAATGAAGGTTCTGGGGAACAGAATGGTGGGAGTGTTAGACGCTATTGTTCACCGCACCCAATTTAGTGGGGTTCCCCCTAGGAAGATACAAGATGCCTTGATTCTTCTCTGAGAACTCCTTCATAAGGGAAGCACTCAGGAGTTGCTGGGGCACCTTGTCAGCCTGGATCAGTCCAAGTCCTTTGATCAGGTGGAATATAATTATTTGTGGGAGGTTTTGAATTGTTATGGGTTTCCTGCTCAGTTTATTTCTTTGTTACAGTGTTGCTACAGTGCTATTAATATTCTGCCTATCATAAACGGTTGGGTGGGTGACAAGGTCCCTGTAGGTAGAGGGGTTCGACAAGGTTGCCCTCTCAAAACCTTTTTTGTATTTCTTATCCTTAGACCCCTTGCTTCATAGGCTACATAGGCTTGAGGATATTATGGGCCTTTCTATAAGCAGTTCCGATATTCAGATTAAATCGATTGCCTATGCAGATGATCTTTGTTTAGTTTCGGCCAATCAGGCCTCGGCCTTTTTGGCCCAGGCCAAATTGAAGGTTTTTTCGGTTGTTACTGGCTCTGTTTTAAATCATAAGTGTTGTATTTTATCGCTAGGTTGTGATGGTTCCATGTGGTCCCCTATTTGGAAGTTTCTGGTGGTGCCTGGCTATACTCGGCTCCTGGGTATCTATTTTGGTGGTCCGGACCCGCAATTTTATAATTGGGACTTTATGCTTTGATCTGCTCATCTTTTGGTTGCCAAGTGGAACAAATAGCAGATGTCTGAACGTAAGAGGATTTATATGATTAAATCCCATCTGTTGCCAACTTTTTTATTTCTCTACATGTTTTTTCCTCCCCCCCCCCGAGCTTTGGAAACTGCCATCTATAGTGTCTTTTTTCAGCGCTTATGGAGAAGTAGACTAAATCTGCTTAAACATTGCATTACCTATTTGCCCCTGACCCAGGGTGGGTTGGGTATGATTAACCCGGTGTTTTTTTTTTTTTAATGTTACCTTCTTTTTTCATAATATTGTTCCTCTCCATCGTAATGTTTCTAAAATATGGGGCTCATGGGTGTTGGATGAGTTTGGCCCTCTATTGTTGACATGGGGCTCCTCTGATTTTATTTTTAAACAAGTTAAGGTTTCTCTACTGGCAGTACATTGGAAGGCTGTGGTGGGGAAGCTTAAGGTTTGGAAGGTATCTTATAGACAACTTACTACTGGGACTCGTAAGGCTGTTTATCACTGGCTTTTGGATACTCATTTCATGGAGGATCCTTGGTTTGCGGAACATCCTCCTTTTGTCCAGGATTCTTTTACCCAGTTTCTCCACAGTCCTCAGATCCCAGTTTCCATGTGAAATTTCCTTTGGCTTTGTACAATCAGATGTTGGGGGTTAAGGGGAATTTGAAGTATAAAGGTCTTGCTGACCGGACCTGTCCAACAGACTCTTCCTGCTCAGGGATTATAGAAATTATGACTCATTTATTTTTGGATTGTCCCTTTGCAATTGAATTTTAGACTCTTTCACACATTTTGGTCTTCCAGCCCATTTCGAGTTGCAGACCCAGAGGTTTGGGGTCAGTGGTATTCTCCCTGGAGCCTGGATGAAGTTTGACTCTTGTACATTTCTACTGTTCATGGGATATGTTAAATTTCAGCTCTGGCAAGCCCATTGTGAGTTGACCCTGAGCCAGCGATTGTTGCCTTGTGACCATGTGTTTTCTACAGTTCACCGGGATGTCCTTAGATGACATACATTTGAATATGATTCCCCTTTGCCTGATCTTTATCGCTTGTGGTGGCGACATATGACTTGGTTGGATACTGGTTAGAGTGTACATTTTTTCCCCTATGCTTTATTTTACTGCATTTTGTTTGATGTTTGGACCTGTTTTTTCTGTTTTCTAGCATTCTGTTTTTGTATGATGTACTATTTTTTTGTTTCTTGTATTTTCAGTTTTGAGCACCATATTTCCCTGCTCCTTTTGTGGGGATGGGAAGGGGGTTTGGTTCTGTTCTAGTTTGTTTCTGTTTGTATTTCATGTATGCTTTTCTGCTTTTTTCTGTTTCCTTTCATTATGGTTTGTATGAGGTAATACATGCTTGTGTATTTTACATTTTATTTTATGTATTGACTTACAAATTCCCTTACTTTTTTAGTAGGGGCGGGTGGGGGTCATGTACAACTAGATTATTTATGTTTAGTTTCTGTATGTTATCCAATTTATTTATGTTTCTGGTTCATTTCCTTTTTATTTTGTACGATGTAATACAATTTTGTATATTTTGTTTTAAGTTTTTTAATATAAAATTCCCTTTCTCTTTTCGTGGGGATGGGATGGGGTTTGGGTACCATTACGGAGTCTTTAAGTTTAAAATGTATGTATGCTGTAATACTTATTGATGTTTTTGATTTCCTTTATTTTTGATTTTGTATGAAGCAATACATTTTTGTGTATTTTTGTTGTCAGTTTTGAATACCAAATTCCCCTACTCTTTTAGTGGGGATGGGACGGGGTTTAGGTACCAATATGGACTGTTTATGTTTCCAATTTAAGTATGCTGTAATACTTATTTATGTTTTCCATTTTTTTCCCTTTTATGGTTATGTATGATGTAATATTGATTTACCTATACTTTGTCATGATTTTGTTCAGACTTCAATAAAAAAATTCCCCTACTCTTTCCTGTAAGTGCCATGGGATATTTAACATCCACCTGAACCACCAATCCAGGCAGATGGGACCTCAGTTTAATGTCTCATCTGGGAGACGGCATCTCAAAAGTGCAGCACCCATCTCATGCTACACTACAGTGTCAGTACTGGGATATCAATCCAAGTGCCAGATGTGGGAACTGAACCCACAGCCCTCTGATCTCCCAGACTCAGAACTGAGTGTGCTACCTACTGAGCCACTGACACAATGATATAGTTAGTTAGTTAGTTAGTTAGTTAGCTTTTGTTGACCGGGTAAGTGCACTAGACAAATTCTGCCTGTTTTCAGGCATGACCCAGGGAAGGGGGATACAGATGAATGCCAACTGACTTTGAACCAGATTAAGCTGTTGGTATTTTTTGTGAATGTTATACCATTAACATGCATTTCAGCTCTACTAAGAAAGGAAGCAAATAACATAACCAGAAATATCAATGAATTTTAGAGAAAGTAAATCAGAAAATGTATGTTTTCAACTAGAAATAATATGATGAAAGAAGGGTTGACAGTGTCCCTTTAAAAAGTGCTCCTGTGGTCACAGCCAAAATAGTCCAGGGCTCATTTTGGTTTGTGGGATTCCTCCTTGGATTTTTTCGATATGTTTGGTGATGAGTTTTGCCAAAAAGTATCTATTAACAGGGTGATAGTAAAAGTTAAGAGGTCTACTTCTGCTCCTTTGAGGATGCCAAGGAGTCACACTTTGCTCATCTTAGCACCATTTTGAAGCTTCTTGAGTCATAAACAGTTTATTTTTCACTATAATGACAGTTGCTGCAGGCACAGTTTATGAAGCAAGCTTTGTCACCGGTTTTGCTTCTTCCATCACTAGATTCTATTTTTTTCAACACCACAAAACTGATATTTAAAGTCTCCATTTTTTAAGTCTCCTATTGCCTGCAGCAGTTATGAGTCTGAGGGTTCACTGTCCCTCTCAGCCCGATGGCTTATACTGCATACTCTGGCCTGCTCAGTCTGTTTCTGCTGTTTGCATTTCCACTGTTCCGTGAGGTGGCCAGGCATGGCTTTCCCATCTTGTCTTGCAATGGCAATTACACCTCCAGAATCAGGGTAACATGCTCAATCAGGTGTGCCCGATTTTAAACATTTTAACTGTTTTCAAAATGCCAAATCTTGAGATTGTTAGTTACAAAGAAACATAGAATCTGTTGGCGGATAAGGACCGCCTGGCCTACCAAGTCTGCTAATTTTCTTTACCTGTTTCTAATATCTCAGCCCTCTGTTGGTCTCCAGCTCTCCCTCACTCCTTTGTTGATATCACCCCCTTATGTCTATTCCATGCTCTCTTGAATCTCCTACTGTCTTTGCCTCCACTACCCTCATGGAAAGGCTGTTCCTTTTGTCCACCACCCTTTCAGTGAAAAAGTACTTTCTCTCATTATTCTTGAGCCTGCCTCCCTTCAACTTCCTATCATGACCTTTTGTTCTCAAACTCTGTTTCTTCTTAAAAATATTACTCCCTTGTACCTTGTGAATGCCTTCAGGTATTTAAAAGTTTCTATCACATCTCCCCTCTACCCTCTCCCTTCTTTTCTCCGGTGAATACATGAGCTAGGTTTAGGGAGCACCATTGTGACTTGTACAGTAGACTGGGATGGTTATGGTAGAACAAAGGGATACTTTACAATTATCTTCTTTTGTATTTAATTTAATTCATTGTTCACCACATAACCCAATGTTAAGTTTTTTTGCACTGAAATCAAGCCCAAGGGCACAAAGGTCACAGAAAACAATTATATTAGCTATACCATTATGCAAATCTACAAAAAAAAACAGAAATAATTTAAACAGATTGCGATTAAAACCTGGAATAGACTTCCATGTGAGCTACATAACTTGAAAAACATCAGTAACTTTAAATCATCCTTAAGAAAGTTCCTGTACATGAGTACACATTGTAACTGTACTTGAATACAGGTTCTTAGTAATTGAATATTGTTCTTGATGGATCCATGACTGGTCGTCAACAAAAATTTTGTTAAACGAACAGGCAGCAAAACTGTCATGTCTTGCATTCAGCTTCCAGTGTCTTAGAAATACAAGTGTTTTCTTCCCCCATGCCCCCCACACCCCGCCACTTAGGATTCTCAACTCCAGGTCGGAGCTGATTTGGTGGGGATGCAGTACCCCCTACAGACAGTGCCACGTTCCTGCGGGTTCCCTACAGTGACATGGTGCTGTTGTCACTGTAGGGGACCCCGCTGTCGAAATGTCACTGTCGGGTGTGCATACCATTCTTGACTGTAATTGTGTGTTTATTTGTGTTCTTGTACACTTTTTACTGTGTCTGATATTAATACTGGGATATTGTATGTATGTACTAGTGAATTTTAAAACATTTTTCTAATATTGTAGTATGATTCTGATGTATAATATGTGGTTTTGCACACGTAGCTCTGAGTTGCTGAAGCATCTTTCCAGATCAAGCCTGTAAAAGGACCATGTGGCCCAGTGTTTTGTTCACCTGGTTAACAAATTTTTAAATAAAAATAAAAATGTTGAAGTCCCTCAGCCTCTCCTTATATGACAACTGGTGCAACCACTGCACCATCTTTGTAGCCCTTCTCTGGACCACCTCCACTCTGTCTACATCCTTTCTGAGATACGGTCTCCAGAATCGTATGCAGTATTACAGATGCAGTCTCACTAGCTGTTTGTAGAGCGGCATCGCTACCGTTCTCTTCCTGCAAGTGATACCCCATCCGATGTAACAGAGCATCCTGTTAGCTCTCACCACTGTCTTCTCACAGTGTCTGGTCCTCTTCAGATCAGTTATGATCACCCCTAGGTCCTAGGTTTAAGAAGACATAAGAAGGCATACGCCCATCAAGAATGTCTCCCACAACTGTGTGGGCATATTAATTCAAGCCTGTTTGATAGAAAAGAATTTGTCTAATTGTGCTTTAAAGATTTCAAAATTGCTGGCTTCTACTACTTCACGTGGAAGTTTATTCCAGGCTATACTTGCCCTTATAATAAAACAATTAGCATTTTTTTTAGTTAAAGCCTTATGGACCCCAAGTTGGTGACAATGACTTCTCATAGTCACTTTCTTATCAGCAAACTAGATTCCACACTGATGCATCATATCAGGGTAGTGTAATAGTTTAAACAGCAACAAGTCCCCCCATGATCTTCTATTTTCCAAACTCAACAAACTAGTTTTTGATAGTGTTTGATTGTAAGGTAGATGGCAAATATTGGGTATGATCTTATTTACTCTGTGTTGAACCTGTTCTATCAAATTTATATCTTGTTTGAGATATGGGTTCCCAAACAGGGAGCAATAATCAAGTTGGGGCCTAACATAAGTGTGGTATAACAGAATTATGCACAATTCAGATTTATTAACAAAGAACCTTTCAATATTATTGCTTAAAATGTTTGCAGATTGAGTGATCTTTTTACAATGGTCCGAGGCTGTCAGATTGTTACTTATAATAACCCCAAGATCTCTTTCCTTTGTAGATATTCTGATGGGAGTATTATTTGACAGATAAGTATACAAACAACTTTTTCTTTCTAGGTGTAGTACTATACATTTGTCAATATTTAACACTATTTTGTTATTAATTGTCCACTGTTCAACACTTTTCAGATCGTTGGATAGTGATAAGTACTTTTCATTCTTCATGGTTTTCAGGATCCAGCCCCCCATCATGTATTCCTCATTTGGATTTCTGTGCCCCAGATGTATGATTTTGTATTTCTTAGTATTGAAACTCAGCTGCCACACCCTTGACCATCTCTCAAGCCTACCTAGGTTCATTTTCACTTTCTCCATCCACTTAGGAGTGCCTGCTCTATTGCAGATCTTAGTGTCATCCACAAAGAGGCAAACTTTCCCCTCCAGTCCATCTGCAATGTCTCCTATGAAGATATTAAAGATAACTGTCCCTAGAGTTGACTCCTGCGGAACCCTGATGGACACTTCTCTTTAGGTAAATTGGGCCCCATTTACCACCACTATCTGCGTCCTTCCTCTCAACCAGTTTCTAAACCAGTTTATTGTCTTTGATCCCACTCATTGGCTTTTGAGCTTGTTTAGTAGCCTTCTGTGCATCCACTGTCCTTCCCTGTTCCAGCTCCTTTGTTAACAGTCAAATAAATTGATCAGATTTTCTTGATAAGACCAACCTGCTGTTAACCCATGCTGCCTTGGGTCCACCATTCCACATTGCCCTAGATATGCCACAGTCCATTCTCTCAGTAATGACTCCAACATCTTTCCTACCACTGAGGTTTGACTAAACAACCCATAGTTGCCCGCCTCCTCCCTGCTTCGTCTTTTGTGGATAGGGTCTACAATCTCCCTCCTCCAGTCTTCCAGATCCTCACCTGTTTCCAATGATTTGTTAAACATTGCTGTGAGTGGTGCTGCCTGTTCTCTTCCAATTTCTTTTGGAACTCTGGGATGCAACCCATCCGGACCCATAGCCTTGTTTCCCTTCAGCCTTGATAGTTCTTGGAGTACTCTCTTCTCCATGAATGGATTACTTTCCACTTCTCCTTCTATGTTACCTCTAGCATTGAAGTGTGGTAGGAAACCACAGAACTGCACCAAGAAGAATTGGGGTGCTCAGTGGCCAGCAATAAACACAAGCAGTCAGGTGACATGGCATTCACCCAAAGCAGACATATAATGGAGAAACCAGAAGCTGCAGTATCAAATCTCCATTTATTGAACTACTCACATTGCAGATGAACATACAACCCTCCTGGGTACTAAGAGAGGAAAAAATAAAGCTCTGACATTTCACCTCCTGAGGCTTTTCCAAAGATAGTGCCCCTATTGATCATGCCCTTTTTATACCATTTATACAAGTCACATTATTGCCAAAATACCACATGATTAAAGTGCTAGTGCTGACTTTACATTCAAAGATAGATTCCTTCATTTACTAAATGCAAAACAGTGTAACACAGTGCAATATAAATAGTGGCTAAAAAGTGACAAATGTCAAAAAAAGAGACATACACAGGACACAAAATTTATAAACTCCCTCAATTATGCACTTTCATAGCAGGATACATTTTACTAGAACAATAGTTTTTTACAATCTACTTTTTTACTATTCTGCAAAGGGCAAAAGGAGTGGAGTGACAGAAAAGCCTCTATAGAGAACCTTTTAATATTCACTTACAGAAAGGATTTTTTATGAAATTATATTAGAAAGGGGAATCCTTCCTGAAACTACAGATATACAAGGCATTTCCAAAGGTTTTAATAAAAGGTTATCTTCTGTAGACTGGACCAGTCTTGAAAGGTGACTAGCCATGGGGGCGGGGCAAAAAAGGAGAAAAAAGAACAGGGAACTAACCATGGCAAGCCTTTTCAGTCTTTCCTCTAAATGGGGGCTAAACAGTGGGTCCCTAACCTTCCTGCTCCTTCGTAAAAGCTGAACAAAAATATGTGTTCAGGATTTCCGCTTTCTCTGTGTCCTTTTCAGTACAACCTCCATCTCCCCTCCTTAGCCTTATGATCCCCTCTTTGGATTTTTTTCTCTCACTAACATACCTCTAAAAAGATTGATCCCCTCTTTTTACAGACTGTGCTATTTTCTCCTTAGTTTGTGCCTTTGCTCTTCTGACCATCTTCCCTGCTTCTCTTTGTCTTTCCAGACAAAATTCTTGTCTCCCTCACTCTGGGTACTCTTGTACCTCCTAAATGCTGTCCTAAATGCTATCCTTTTTTCCCTTACCTTTTCAGCTACCTCCCTTGAGAACCACAGCAGCCTATTTTTCCTCTTTGCCTTGATCTCTTGCCTAACGCTCAACTTGTTGCGTCTGCTATGCCCCTTTTAGATATGCCCACTGCTCCTCTACTGTCCCTCCTGCTACAGTACTCTTCCCACCATGGCTTCAATGAGACATTCATTCATCTTCACAAAGTCTACCCTCCAGAAATCCAAAACCCTTGCCTTCGTGTGGCTAGCTTCCTCCACTGTTCTTACCTTGAACCATATTGTTTGGTTGTCACTGAACCCTGTGGTCACCTACCTCTACATATGTGACTCATTCCCCATTTGTAAGCACTAGGTCCAATATCACCTTTTCTCTGGTGGGTTCCAGTACTAACTGCCTGAGGCATGTCCCCTGCAGGGCATCCAGGAAGTCCCTACTCCTTGATGTAGCTGTAGTATTGATGACCCAATATATATCTGGTGAATAAAAGTCTCCCTTGAGACTGTTTTGGAATTCAGGAGATCCTCTTTAGTGCATACTACACAGTCAGCTGTTGGTGACACCCCACACTCCACAGACTTTTTAATCCCTGTTTTGTTAAAAGCATTTATTAACCAACATGTTTGTTTTAGTGACACACACACTGATTGTCTACATTACCAAAGAACTTGTCATCATTTTTTATGTCAATAAAGACAGTTAGAAAATAGATAAGACTGAAAGGGATCAGATCTCTATACAAGTCCCCCATAGCTCGGATTTCGGGTAATGGGGTCATATCGGAGGCTATAACACTCCACTGTGGAACCAGACAAGGGTGCCCATTATCACCTCTGCTTTTTAACATCTACTTGGAACCTTTAATTCGTAAATTGCAAACTTTCCCAAATAGCCAAGGTATTCCTATTCACCCATGTGAAATTAAAGTATTGGCCTATGTGGATGACCTTCTTCTCCAGCTCTCGAATCCTGTCATATCTATACCTCCTATGTTAGAGATTATTGAGACATTTAGTAGAATCTCAAATTATAAATTAAATATCAATAAAACAATAGTTTTCCCACTTAATTATAAACTGTTTAAGGCAGATATTTTAGATTTAGGGCTTGCTTGGAAACAGGACTCTTTAAGATATCTGGGAATTGAACTAACTAGGCAACCAGGACAAATTATAAAGCTAAATCTCGACAATTTAGTTAGTATGATAACCCAGGATCTACTCTGATGGGCATTATTATCAATTTCTTTATGGGGCAGAATAAACTTACTCATAATGAATGTTTTTCTGCAGCTTTTTTACCCATTATCCATACTTAATATTTGGCTTCCTGATGGTTGGTTCAAATAATTACATTCCCTGTTTTCTAAGTTTATATGGCACAATAAATCCCCTAGGATAGCATATAATAAACTGACTGTTCCCAAATTAAAAGGAGGATTATGTCTCCCTCACATTAGACTATATTTTTTGGCCACTCATGTTAATAAATACTTAAAATGGACTTCTAATGAGGGACAACAACAAACCCCGGCTTGGCTCATAATTGAATTGGCCCTAATATGATCAGTTGGGCTAGTTCCTGAGGGTTTATTATATATCAGAGAAGGTCTTCTTCCTCTTAATCTCAGAAACTCTACAATAGGGATATCCCTGAAGATACATGCTCAAATATGCAGTTTTTTCAAATATGATCAGGGTAAGGACCCTAATCAGCCCATGGTGGGAAATTTACAGTTAAAAATTTATGGTAGGCATATTGTTTCAAATTGGATACCAAGACTACAAAATATGCAAATCATGAATCTTATTAACGACAGTGAGCTATGGCTTCTGATAGCAGAATTTAAAGAAAAGTTTGTGCCCAATCATAAATTGTCCTTCAGAATAATTCAGCTCCGGCACTTACTGATACAAATATTTGGTAAGATCCATTCCTTTTCAAAAGGTCCCCCCTTTAGTAAAGAGTTGTCCTCATTATGCAGTGGTGCAAAAGTGGTCTCAAAAATTTACAATGTTTTACACACTTGGAAATATACTGACTGTTTTGGGCCCACCCAATATTGGGAGATGCTATTCCCAAGTTATGTAGTAGATTGGCAAGTATTGTGGCATAATTGCCATAAATTTGTAACACAAGATAGATTAAGGCTCATGCAGATGTATATTCTGCATAATGCATATTACACACCCCCAAAAATGGCAAAAATGGGCTTAAAACCATCGGCACAGTGTGTTAGATGCCTGCAGGAAGTAGGAACACTATACCATATTTTCTGGTCATGTTCCAAAGTGGTCCCTCTTTGGACTAAGATTAAGCAACTATCTGACTCCCTTTTAGGGCTTGAAGACCTGTTTACCCTGAAGATTTGCCTACTAGGTGATTTCTCAGGGATCAGGATTCTCAACTGAAAATACCACATGATGATTATATCCATGTCAGTTAAAAAACTAATCTTGAGACATTGGATTGACCAGGAAGAGATATCCTACAATGAATGGTTGTCAGAACTACTAGCAAACTTGTGAACTGAAAAAACTATTGCTAATCTGAATAATAAAATGAAAAAATGTAAAAAGATAGGGGACCCTCTATATACCCTATATTCTTTAAAAAGCATACATGGACTGAATGTTTTTTAAGGATTAGTTAGTATCACATTAACATGAACGTGGGTAGATGTAATTCTCCTGTATGATTTGTGTCTCTTGGGGAGGAATGGGTGGTAGGGTGGAGATGGTTTGAAATAGGTAAGGGGGGATGGGGATGGGGGGACAGATACATGTTGTTAGATTGTCTCATGTATTAAGTGATTTGCCTTTGTAATTCTGTCTTATGTGTGGGAGGAAAGGAAAAATTTGAATAAACTTTAAATTAAAAAAAAAAGAAAATAGATAAGAGAAATGCTGGCCTGTGATTGGCTGACAACATTCTCTACCCATACATTTATCAGGTAATGTGGTGCGGTAAACAAACATTTGTCAATGCTGAATGTTTGTAGCTTGCATTGTTGTTGTACTGGGTTCAACCTGTACACATTTTTATGATATATTTACCCAAGACAGAGCAGATGAGATGTAGCATACAGTTTTCAATGGGGTCCTGGTTTTACACAGTTTAACACTTCATTTACCCGGGATAGTAGACGTGAGATGCAATCTCTCATTTTTAGCGTGGGGTATTTTTATAATGTATTTTTCTAGGACAGATCATCTTAGAGTCAACATCTTTTCAGTGGGGTTCTACTGTAGGATCCTGTGTTTACAGTTTTGCAATATATTTACCCAGGATAACCCAGCTGAGATGCAATATCTTATTTTCAGTGTAGTCCTGCTTTAACACATTTTTCTACAGTATTTACCCAGGATAGCAGAACTCAGATGCTGACTTGGGTTACACTTTATTGTAAGTGTTGGTTTCAGTATAACTAATCATTAATTACATGCAACAGGGTAATTACCCTATAGTTACATTTGTTGCATGCGACTACATTGCAGTTGCAATGTAGTTACAGTGTAGTTACACTGTAACTACAATGCAGTTAACTGACAGTTAAAGTGTAACCCTATCTTGTTTTCAGTGGCATTCTGCATTTTCTAATTTTTACTCTGTCAGCCAAAATGCAATATCTGGTTTTCGATGGGGCCCTGCTTTTACCTAGTTTCATAATGTATTTACTCAGAATAGCCTACCTGAAAGGCAAGTTACATTTTCAGTGGGGTCCAGTTTTTACAATATCTCTTTTCATGTTTGTGAGGTGGGATAACACAAGGGAGATGTTGAACATTACAGGCCAAAATCTGCAAAAACACAGTTATGAGGAAATGTTGTAGCAATTCAATGTTTCTTCATAATTTCATTTATTTTTCACATTTTGTTCCCAAATTTTCAACATAGTCTTTTTATGACCTTATGTTATGATCAAGACAGGTGGATTTTTTTAAATCCCATGTGACAGGTGATGTTACAGTGCGGCTGCAAAAATATGATTCAAAAGGGATGTGAAAAATGACTCTTATCATGTTCATCAGATGGGGTAAAAAAAGGGATATGTGCAGATTTGGGTCACAAATCTGCAAAAATAACAGAGTTATGAGTAAATGTTAAAAAAAGTCAATGTTTCCTCATAACTTTATTGTTTATTGAAATTTTGACTCCACATTTTTAACACTTTTTTGACTCCACCTTATGATCACAGCAGGTGAAACTTTCTAAAATCCCATTTGAAAATTTGGGGACAGAATATTGAAAATTATCAAAGTTATGAGCGAGTGTTGAAAAATTTCAGTACAGTTCCTTCATAACTTTGTTGTTTTTCAATATTTGGGCATGGCATTTTAAACACAGTCTTCTTAAGACCCCAACTCATGGAGGTGTGTGAGGAGGTGGTGGGTGCTTGGGGGGATTGGGTGC
Organism: Neoceratodus forsteri; assembly: GCA_016271365.2. Lineage (NCBI taxonomy): Eukaryota > Metazoa > Chordata > Ceratodontiformes > Ceratodontidae > Neoceratodus > Neoceratodus forsteri. The sequence continues at coordinate 306,463,454 of CM028134.1, read as the reverse complement.
AGGCAGAGTAATAGTGGCAGGGGGACGGCAGTGGCAACAGACATCGATGGACCATTTTCTTTTTTACAGGGTTTAAAAGAATAAAAAAGACTACAAGGGATGCTTTTCTTTATATGACCGTATGAAATTGCCAGCAGATACAGGCCACTTGGTCTATCTAGTCTGCTTGAGTGTACAGCACTTCAGTTCATTAGACTGCAGCTGCCCTCCTCCTTTCTATGCCCTCCCCCCATCTCCCACCCCTTCCAAATTTGTACCTTCCCCTTGAATCTGTCGAACCCCCTCTTGAAGCCCCCAACACTTTGCAATGATACAACTTCCTCTAGCAGAGTGTTCTATCCTGCCACCACCCTTTCTGTGAAACAGTGCTTACTCAGTTCCCTCTTGAACCTGCCCCCTTCCAGCTTCATAGAGTGTCCCCTGGTTTCCCTTCTGCCTTTTAGATTGAACATACACCTGGTTTCTACTTTGTTCAAACCCTTCAGGTACTTGAAGGTCTCAATCATATCCCCTCTCTCCCTTCTTTCCTCCAGGGTATACATATTGAGCTCTCTCCGTCTCTACTCGTATGGTCTGTCCCCCAACCCCAGGATTATTTTTGTTGCCCTGTGATGTACCCCCTCCAGTAATTTGATGTCCCTTTTCAAGTAGGGGTGCCAGAATTGCACACAGTACTCTAGGTGCGGTCTCACCAGGGACCTGTACAGGGATAAGATGACCTCCCCACTCCTAGAAGTAATCCCCCTTGCTATGTACCCTAGCATCTTGTCTGCCTTTGCTACTGCCTTCCTGCACTGAGCAGAGTGGTTCATCTCCCCAGTTACCAGCACTCCCAGATCCTTCTCCTCCTTGGATTTTGTTAACGGGACACCCTCCGGCCAGTAATTGTGTCCTGGATTCTTGCCTCCTAAATGTATCACTTTGCACTTCTTGGGCATTGAAACCAAGCTGCCAAGAGTGAGGCCATTCCTCCAGTTTTACAAAATCCTCCTGAAGAGCTTTTGCTCCCTCCCCCCCATCTACCTCGGCACAAATCTTTGTGTCATCAGTGAAGAGACTGATCTTGCTCTTAATCCCCACTGCAATGTCAGCTATGAAAATGTTAAACAGAACCAGTCCCAGCACTGAGCCATGTGGTACACCACTTGTTATTACCTGGGTTCAGATGCCTCCCTCCCACTACTACCTTCTTCTGTCTACCCTGCATCCAGTTCTCAACCCATCTGACCAGTTTCCTCCCTGCTCCCAGACTCTTTAACTTGCAGGTCAGCCTACCATGTGGCACTGAGTCAAAGGCCTTGCTGAAATCCAGGTAGAGGACATCCACCGCATGTCCCCAGTCCAGTGCCCTCGTAACCTAGTCATAAAAATCAACCAAGTTCATCTGGCAGGATCTGCCTGAGACAAACCTGTGCTGCCTGCTGTCCTAGAGATTGTTATCCTCAAGAAATTGCACCAGTCTTTCCTTGAGGATTGTCTGATCAGTTTTCCCACAATTGCAGTAAGGCTTACCGGTCTATAATTTCCCGGTTTGTCCTTGGGCTCACTCTTATGGAGAGGTACCACCTGTGCTTCCCTACAGTCCCTAGACACACACCCTGAGTTCAAAGAGGTATTGAACAGGTCTGCTAATGGCCCTTCCAGGACCTCTGCCAACTCTCTCAGCACCCTGGGGTGGACTCTATCTGGGCCAGGTGCCTTGTCCACCTTCAGGGACTTTAGGACCTCCCTCACCCTTTCCACCATGATTTCCCCATCTGTGGTTGCTTCACCTCCATCATCTCCTACATTGCCCTTTTTCTCAGGTACAGGCCCATCCCTCTCCTTGGTGAAGACTGAACAGAAGTATTCATTAAGTACTTCTGCTTGCTCAGACCCCTTTTCTACCCACCCACTTCCCCTCCTGATCCAAACAATTTGATCCTTGCTTTTCCTCTTCTCTCTGATACAGCTGAAGAAATCTTTTTCTTCTTCTTTGATTCCCTGCACTAACCTTTGTTCCCTACCCACCTTTGCTGCCCTTATCACTCTGCTCTCTTCTCTGGATTTCTTCACATATTCTTCTCTGTCTTCTGCCCTGTTGGATCTCTTGTAGATCCTAAATGCATTCCTCTTCTCTCTCACCTTCTCCACAGCCTCTCTACTCATCCAATGTGGTTTCTTGGTCCTGGCTTGTGACACAAGTTTTAGTGGCTTCAGCCAGTACTGCCTTGATGACCACCCATTTTTGTTCCGTGTCCATTTCTGGGTGGATTCTTGCAATGTGACTTTCCAGTATGTGTCCTATCCTGCCAAGGTCTGCCCTTTTGAAGTCCAGGACCCTAATTTCTGTAGTGGCTACTTTCCTACTCAGGTTGATTGAGAACCACACTGTGCAGTGGTCACTGATTGCTATAGGTTCCTCCACCCTTACATCCCTGACCTGTTCACCATCCTCCAGTACCGGGTTTAGTATATTCCCCTCCCTCATTGACTCCATTACCCTCTGGGTAAGAAAGCCATCCTGGAATGCTTTCAGGAGGATCTGCTCCCTGGCTCAAGTGGTTGCTGGAATGCTCCAATCCACCCCTGGTAGATTAAAATCCCCCACCACCACTGTGCTCCCTTTGCCACTATGCTCCTTATCTGCTCCCCCAGTTCCCTGTCAATGACCTCCTTCTGGGACGGAGGTCTATAAACAACCCCCACACAGATATTGGTCACTTTCTAGCTGTGTAGTTGCAGCCAGATTACTTCTGACCTGCCTTCCTCCCCTTCCTCCTATTACATCTGATCCCTTCCCTTACATAAATAGTAACCCCTCAGGCTTCCCTTTATCTCTATCCCTCCATAATAGTTTGTACCCTGGGATGATTAGGTCCCAGTCATGGTACCTGGTTGCCTATGTCTCAGTAATGGCAGCTAAGTCCACCTCCTCCTCTGCCATCAATGCCTGCAACTCTGCCAACTTATTTCCCAGGCCCCTAGCATTTAGTAAAACCACTCTCCACATTGCTCCAATCCTTCCTGCTTCTTTATCCTTCACTTCAACCACTATTTCACCTAAGGTAGTATCTATCTCGGTGGTAGGGGGAGATCCATGGGACCCCCCCTCCTGGTGATTCGTAGCTCCAATACCTCCCCCCACCTAGTTTAAATGAAATATCTCATTGATGAAATCCCCAGCTTCTGCTTCAACACCTGTGACCCTGCTCTGCTGAGGTGTAACCTATCCCCTGCATAAAGATCTGTGTTATCCTATGTACTACCCCAGTCCCCCACCAATCCATACCCCTTGGTCACACACCATTCCCTCAACTACTTATTGAAGTCACTGATTTTTCTCTTCCTGTCTGTACTAGTCCTTGGCACTGGCAGAACTTCTGAGAAGGCTACCGTTGTTCCCTGTTTGCGACATAGTTGCCCCATTTCCCTGAAGCTGTCTTGTAACTCGTCTATCCTTCTCCCTTCCAGATCATTTGTTCCAAAGTGCACCACAATGTGTGGCTTCCCCTCCACCTTCCCCACATATCTGCCCATATTCTTCCCCACTCTACTCGCTGTCATGTCTGGCATGCATTCTACCCAGAAGTTACTTTTTCTGGCTCCCCTTCCCCCTATCTTATACTATTAAGTATAGAATCCCCTAAATTAGGGCTCTCTGGCACTTATCCTGCTCACCCTCTTGTTGCCCTTCTCAACCCACCCCCAGCTTGTGAGGCTCTCTCACCCCCCCACATCCTGCCTCCCCTTTGCCTCCTCTAGCCTTTGCCCTGTCCTCTCCCCCTCACAAATATGACCGGAGTACTGACCTCCACCTCTGAACTATTTTCCATCTGTGGAACCTCCACATTGCACTCATTTGTTGCTCCAGCCACCATGCTACCACCTCTTCTGCTATTACTTATGCATGTCATCCCTGAAATATGGCCCTCCCTCACTCTGACTCCCCTTCTTTCCCTATCCTTAGCCTTACCCAGGCTGCCTGCTGCTTTCCTCATCCTCTTGTCTCCTTGCTCCTTACTTCCCTCCAGAGAGACTGCTTCACCTTAATGTACCCCTCTGCCACTGTGTCTGTTTGGTGTACTGCCTAATCCCTCCCCACTGTGTAACTTTTCCGCTGTAGTGTCCTCTCCCTGCTCCTTCACTGTAACGTTCCTCCTCTCTGCTACCTGGTCTTCCAGGCTAGGCAACCCTGAGAATCTGTTTGTAGTGCTAATCTCCTTTCCATTAATGAGTCCAGTCCCCCTTCCCACAGGTTGATATCTTTGCTCCGACCCAGTCTTAGTCATGCCCCTGTGCCTGACCCTCCTCCAGTCATCACTTCCTTCCCTTGGCTGCACCCACTTGTGTGGCCCTCCTGCTGTCCTACCTAGTCCCTCCTTATTTGAGCCTGTTTTGAGCTCTTTTGGATGCCTCATTAGTGTCTCCTACTGGCTGTGTACCCCATATTCTTTCTCCTCCATGCCTCCAGTTCCCTCCTAATCCACCCTATTTCCTGCCTGAGCTGGCCAACCTGCCAATACACCCTACACCCCCCTAACCTCCAAGCCACTCCCAGGAATATGGCTACTCCACATCCTTGGTAACATACAACCATTTCCATCTCCCACCCTACTTGACTGCCCCTCCACATCCTCTCCTCCCTTAACCTGATCCTACCCCACTCCATGGAACCTTCCCCACACCTTGAACTCCCCATGTCTGTAATAGATATATGTGGACCTCTCAGTTAGGCTCTTCCCTGTCTATCAGCATGGCCTGCTGGCTGCTGTCCTCCCTGCTGATGCCCTGAGGACACTATTCAAGATGCTACACTCCTGCTTTGTGGCACTCAAGCTTCAGGACCCTCAAGCTTTGGGGTCACTTGGTCCCCTTGAAATATAATTGGATCACAGCCCCACTATTAGCTGGTCTGAGTCACGCAACCACCTCTCACCCTGCTGTGTATTTCCCAACCTCTCTCCCTCAGTTAAATGCCTCCCTCTTCACAGCCAAAACAAAATCATTTGTTTGGAAGTTACACTGTTAAAATCACACAGCACACATTGCTATCTCATGAAATGCTACCTCAATCCTAAAAGAAAACAAACAGCACAGAGAAAGTACTTATCTTCTAGCTCCAACTGCCTGCTTCCTTCTGCTGAGTTTCATTCTCTTTATTTCAGGCATGGACATGAGGGATTGGGCACCCCAGTGTTGGCATTATGTTTGGCGGCACCTGGGGTGGGTTCCCTGGTGTTGCAAAGTGGAAATGGGTAGGGGGGAGTACAAGCTAGCAGTAGGGATTGGGCACCCTGATGTCAGAAAATTCAGAAGGGGCATGGGAAGCAATGGGAGGTGGGAGGGATACTTACCAGAGGATGGAATTTTTTTTTACCTTTGGGGGTGCGGACGATGGCAGGCTGATCATAGCACTGATCAGGTGTACTTGCTGGGCGGCATCATGCAAATCAAAGGAAAGAGCTGCTCTGTCATTTTGGTAGCTCCTTTCTTTAAAGATCTCAAAGTTTACATTCTGCAGCGCCAGAAGAGTGTCAGAATCAGCCTTGCTGATGATTGCTCTGACACAGTTGCACCCATTGCAGACTGCCCTGCATTGGACCAACAGTAACACACCTCTCAAATCCATTATTACAAGGACATGTTTGCTTTACGCAAGTGTGAAGATAAAAAGAGATGGTATGTTGCTCACACTTCCCTGCTTTCTTGATTATCCGTCACTTAGCTGCACTAACACTGCAGTCCCTCTGTTCCTGCCTGTTTCTTTTGCTGTCTCAGTCATTGCTTACACTGTGCTGTTTGGGCATTGTGTATCATACACCAGCCTATTTTCTAAGTTCAACAAGACCCTTCAGCATGTGGCATGATGCAGTAACCCACCCTTCTAGGAGTTATGAAAGCCCTCTGTCTGTAGTGTCAGGCAATGACATTGGAGCAGGCAGGTATCCCCCAACATCCCACACCCTAGCAGCTCATATATACATAGATTATAACATAGAGAATAATGTATTGGTAGGTAGTTATAGCAAGGATTTTACACCCCCCTGAGGGGTGGGATGCCACATAAACCCTGGGAGTGAAGCTCGAGGGGTTTATTAAGGCATCCCGCCCTGAGGTGGTGTGCAAAATCTGAGTTTTACACACCTACCCATCCTTTATTTTGTATAATTGCTGGGGGTCATGTTTTCACCACGGCAATTATACAAAATAACTTGATTTCTGTACGGAGTCAAGCCACGGACCGTTGGGGTTTTAACGTGGTCCACAGTGGCTGGCTCATAAACTGAAACAGCTTTTCTTTTTCTAACTTGCGGACAATTAGGTAGTTGTTTTTTTTGTGCCCAGTAGTGTTTTGTTAAACTAAAAAATAACTTACCTCTGACTTCTGTCAGGGAAGTTTCCGGCGCTGAAGAGCATGGACAGACGGTGCAGGGAGCAGGAAGTTTGCGGCAGGTACATGTGCCGAAGTAGGGAAACAGGGCACATGTTTGTCATTATAACCAGGTGGTTATAACAACAGAATTATAACCCAGTTTTCCTATGGGAAAAAACAGTAACCAGTCATTATAACAGTATTATTCCTACAGCATGTTTTTTTACCTTCTGAAACATTTCCTCACCCTCTTCATCTCCAACTGAGCACATATCCCACTCAATATGTGCCCAACCAGATCACCCTCACTGTTAATATTATTCCTCCTGCATGTTTCCATTCACTCCTGATACATTTTTGTATATCTTTTCACACAGCCCACTACTTTTTTAGGGGCAAGAACCCTTTTGATGGGCTTTCTTCACCTTTCCCCTTTCATAATCACCATGACTGACTGGAAGGCATAATGAGCAACTGAGTTTGTGCATACCAGGTTAGTTCAGTCCACCAAATCCTCCTTCACCTGCATTGCATCTATACCTGTATATCTGAATAGTATGCAAGGGACTTACAGCAGTGTATGCAGCATTAAAATGGAAATCACTCTAGTAAGCAATCTGAGCTCAATGATGTGTGCAGCTACGGGCTCCAATTGCTAATCACCATCTACAGTAATGCTGCATATACTGCTGTAATCTCTACTGTGCCACTCAGCTTCTTATTTGGCGCAATTTTAGGGACTGGTCTAAGGCTTTTTTAACATGGTGGACCAAAATAGACTTTTAGGTAAACTGAAACCATATGGTTTTGGAGAACTGGAACTGAACTGTGCTTCTCCTGTTAATATGATACAGTAGGAGTCAGTGTATGTGAAAATGCTGCATCAACTGCTCTTTGAGTATTCTGAGGAGCTCTTCAGGGCTGAATCCTAGGTTTAGTTGTATTTAGAATTATTAATGATATTAGCTCTTACTGTTATTTAGTATTATTATTATCACTCATGTACCCCTTTCCCTCCAAGATGCTCTAGATACTGCAGCACTGTCCTTTATTTTTTTAATACTTACTGGTTACTATTGATTAACCACTGCTAGTGGGATCTCAACAGCTCTGAGCTCCGTAAACCATAGGCACAATTAAACCTGAGCAGCACCTGAAAAAGCTGTCAGACAAGCTGTCCTTGTGTTGGACGTCAACTAGCACTAGTGTTTCAAACACTCGGTGCAAGAGACGAGCTTGTCGATGGTCACACAGAACCTCATAAAGCGGCAAACAACCCACAAAATAAACAAAAAAAATAGTACATTCTTTTAAATAAATATGGCAACAGCATCACATTTCATTCCTGGGAATGAAAGTTCATTCATTGCGAATGAAAGCAGATGTCTCAAATTATGAACCCTGCACAATAAGAAACATATGTGTGAGCATTGACAGGCACCTTTGTAAAACCAGTAAATATAAAAAATGAAAACATGGGGAACATGTGATTTAATGGGGATTTTAGCACACCCTCAGTGCATGATACCCATGTAAACCCCTCGGGCTTCGCCCCCGGGGTTTATGGGGCATCACACACCTTGGGTGTGCATTAAATCTCCATAAACCACACATCCCTGTGCATTATTCTATATTTAATCAATTATACTTTATTGGTTTTCAATGACATCCACCAATAATCAGAACCATGACAATAAAACATACAATAACAACAACTATAAAGCAAACAGAAAAGCAAAGAACAAAGTCTTCTCCCCCCACCCCCGAACTCCCCCTTTCCTGGAGCAAGAACTTATAATAGAGGGTCATTAACTATTACTACTAAAATTCTACAGAAAAATAGACATTAAAGCTAAAAACCAGTAGGCAAAAATTTAGAGGAGCAGCTGTTATGAGTAATTTGTCCCTGATGTGGAGAGAGAGACAGTAAGGTATACAAAGGTTCCCATCTAGTCTGATATAGGCCAGGACATTTTCGTAATAAGGCAATATGCTTCTCCCCCATCAAAGCAAAGTAACATTTCTTGGTGCCATTCTTTGAACTGTGGTACAGAAATGTCCCTCCAATGTCAGAGAATTATAAGTTTAGCAACTATGGCCATCAAGGCTATATGGGCTTTGTGAATGCTGTGAAGGTCAAGGTGATAAATCCCTGTCAGAGAGATTTCTGGAGAAAAAAAAGGTCCTCCAGCCCCAAAAGGAGGGTCCAATGAGTAACACTGTCCTTTATTTCAACTCTAAGACCTAATTAGTGACAGTGGGTCAGCAGATAGCACACTTGCCTCTGGGAGCTCAGAAGACTGTGGGTTCTATCCCGATACTGGGCAGTTGGGTAAATCCCAATACTGGCACTGTAGTGCAATATGAGGGGGGTGCTACACTCCTGAGGTGCTCTCTTTTGGATGAGACTTTAAACTGAGATCCCATCTGTCTGTTCTGGTGGATAGTACACATCCCATGGCACTTCTCAAAAATAGTAGGGGAATTTTTTAATAAAACTTCAGAAATAAATGTTTACAAGCAGTGTTAATTCACACAAATAATAATATATGGTACAACAAATGCATAACAAAGTGAATAAGCAATTCCATCATACTTTTGTAAGAATATATCTAAATAAATATACAGCCCACATAAAAAAAATTGGAACTGAAATATAACCTCCCCCCCTCCTGCGTAAAAGGTAGGACCAATCAGATAATACCATAATACATGTTAAACATCACATGAAATAAACATAGAAATCAAAATCAAATAACAGTAAGTTAATTATTTCACCACATTCCTGTAAAATCTATAACTAGTCAGTATTCAAATCATACTGTTTGCAATAATAAATAAAACTTCTTTCCTTAATCTAGTATTCTATGCTATTAACATAAAACCCTGTGCAAGGCCCAGGTAAATCTCAGATTTTACCATCTACAGAATGTTGAACATATTTTCTACTCTGTATTAGGGACAACATAACTCATTTTCTAATTCATTTGAGTTCTACGGATTTGTTTTGGAAGAACAGTGAGAAGCAAACTTACATATATCCTTGTTATCAAGGCAAAACCAAAGAGTTCCATACGACTCTGCCAAGGCAACAGGAGAGTTGTTTAAATCAGTCGATTGAATCCCATCAGGCATGAAATTTCTGTAAAGACATCATACATTGTTTTTGATACTGAATCTTTAAAATTGCATTTTCTATCATATTAAACAATACTTCCACAGAGAGATGCTGCTGCTGTGTAGATAATCAACATCTACCATTCCAATTGTAGAAATTGAAACACACTAAAAACAGCCATAGTATACCTATATCAATTTTTGTCCATTGAAATGGTAAAATTCCAAATAATAAAATATTTGATGTCAGGCCAACAAAAGGGGAACTAGGCCATTTTTCTTTTAATAGTTCCCCAAAAGACTGCACATATGGGCATTCAAAAAATAAATGTGATACTGTCTCAATCTGGGTAATACAGCTAGGTCTGGGGCAGTATCTCTCTTCTACACCTTTGTACTTTTAGATTACCTTTGACATTAAGCTTGTTATGTAATGCCCACCATATCCTATCCCACACTGGGAGGGGGGTGGATTCAGTTAAATGTAATAATTTTAGAGATACTCAAGAGTTCATGCACAGGATGTGACTCAAAATGAGTATGTTTGAGAAAACAATTTCCCCATAATAGAAGTATACAAATCTTTTCTGGCTAAACTCAAAGTTTGGTGTTTAGTAAGTGCCCGGAGCTCAATCTTACTGAAACAGTTAAAAAACAAAATAAGTATACCTTCTAGAGATTTCTGTTTATGGATTTGTAAATCCATAGGCCAGTTACTTAAATAGTTCCCAAGTTTATCTTGTATCCAGGGTGTCCAAATTAGGGATTTCTGCTGCAATAAATGTTTCAGGTTACTATTTATAAGCATAGCAAAACAAATTGTGATGGGATTTATCATGTTTAATCTACCCTGATGTATAGACTGGTACAAAATCCCTCTTTTTAGTGGGTTTAACCTGCTTCCTCAAATGCAGGTGAAAAACAACTATATACTCTAGTTTCTAAATTCTTGGGAAGGACAACTACTGCACTTAAATGCAGAAATAAAGTTAATAGAAATGTTTTCACCATAAAGATTCTTTTACATTTCGACATTTTCCACTTATTCCATGCTGAAACTTTTGTTTGTGCTTTGTCCAGAATTTTTTTCCAGTTTAGTAGTGCTAGATCTCCTTGACCAAAAGATAATCCCAAAATAGAACATGGTTTATTTGCTACAGGGATGCTAATAATATCATCCTTCTCATACCTTGTGTCCCCTATATGTAGACACTTACTTTTCCGGTAATTAATGGCAGATTGAGCAACTACTGAGTATTCTTGTAAAAGATTGTTTGTTTGTATGCATGCTGTCTCATCTGCCATCACTAGACACAAATCATCTGCATATGCAAGAGTCCTTAGTTCAGGTACTGTACTGGAGAAAGAAACTCCTGTAATTGTATGCCATTGATTTATTTTGTACAAAAGAGGGTCTATGGACATAACATAATAACAGGGGGCTTAATGGGCACTCCTGTCATACCCCTCTGCCACTTTTACTTCGTTACCCAACCAGCCATTACAAAATTGTGTCAAAATCACCTGAACGTAACCTGCACATATTGTCTTGATAAAATCTAAAGGTGTCCCATAAGCTTCCAAGCAATTCCATAAATAATCATGGGGAAACCTATCAAATGCCTTGGCCTGATCTAGGCTAAGAATGTAGCTTGTTAGTTCTCCTTCTCGTCCTCTTTCAATTGATTCCCTTAGGACAATTAGGATTTCAGAAATAGATCTCCCAGATATTGCACACATTTGAGAGGGGTGTATAACATCCAAAACTGCTGCTATCAATCTGTTGCATAAAATTTCAGTAAAAATGTTAAAATCTGCATTTAGCAAAGTGACAGGTCTCCAATTTGAAAGACACCCTTTTTCTCCTGATTTGCAGAATAATACTACCAACCCCTTAGAGAGACATTTTTTGTAGATTGTGTAATTAATATTTCATTATATACCTGCAATAGTTCTTCTATTAAAGTGTAATACAATATTTTATATAATTCATAAGGCAACCCATCTATACCTTGGGCTGACACTGTTTTTAAGTTGGACAGGACTCCCAGAAGCTTTTGTGTAGTTATTGGTTCTACTAAGGTCCATTGCATTGGTATAGAAATCTGTGGAAGACCACAGGTTTCCAACCAGGTTTTTATATGTGCACTGGGGGGAGGGGGGTTTAAAACACATGTTGCATGTATTCACTTATTTCTTTTAGAATCTCAATTTTATCTGTTATTGTGCCATTAGGTAAAATAATGTGTGTAATATTAATAAGTGTTTTCTGTGCTTGGCAGAATTCAAAGGGATTAACAAAAGCTTGTTTCTCTCGTGTTCCAAACTTTTTCTAATGATTTTAGTCTATTATATTGTATATGTGCTAGTTTATCTTTCCACTCCTTTATTTCAGCTATATAATCCCTTAATTTCTCTTCTTGAAGAGACAATAAATTCTGTAACTGTAATCGAAGTGTACTGTATTGGTCCATTTTTATCTTTCCATTAATCCTCCCCATTTTTTTTAAATAATCCTGAATCTCTTTCTTTGTGTCCTCCCACCAGTTTCGTGCCGAATCACATAAAAACTGTACAGACTTTCGTGTGTCAAGAATATATTGAATGCCTTGAGCAATTAAAGAGTTATCTAGTAAACTCAAGTTTAATTTCCAATATCTCGGGCCTCTCCCTATTTTCTTATAGTTAGCTAAAGGAAGACTGAGCATCACATGATCTGAAGAATTTATCTGTACTGCTGATGTTTTAGATAGTCCTACTGATTCTGACACAAACACCTAATTCTTGCTGCTATGGTTCTTCTAAAAAAGGTTTTAGGTGGGGGTTTGCCCTCTACCAAAAAGGCATCTACTAAAGCAGCTTGGGTAATTAATTTGTTCAGACTAGCAGAATCACTAAATATTTTGGGCCTTTTCATTCCCCTATCTGATCTGAATCAACTACAATTAAAACCTCTAGCAAGCAGGATTAAATGTGACGTATAAAGGTAAGGTCAGATTGTCTGAAATAATTTTGTCCTTAAAGCCTTATTTTGAGGGCCATATATATTTATTAAGCGTAGCTCTACTTCTGATATTGATACATCTATGAGTAGTGCCCACCCTGGAATTACATCTGCAATATATACCGTTTTAGCTGAGGGCATATTAATACAAACGCCTACTCCAGAACAAGTCTCTGCCCCTATTCCATGTAGTACTAGCTTCTTGTATTTCTTGTACTGTGTGAAAATGGGTATCCTCCTGTAAGAAAATGTAATCATGCAGGTTGTTAATAAGATAAGCATATGTCAGGGTACATTTCTATTTGTACTTTATGCAATTCACATTTAATGAGGCTAGTGAGAAATCATATAATGGTGGGCCCATAAGTTACAGAAGATGACCCAGCTTTCTTCAATGATGCTCTTGTCCCCTTCTTTTTTTCTTTACTTTATTTTCTGGTCTTTTCTGTGCAAGCTCTGAATCAGACCCCTCCTCAGGTTGGGAGAAAGGAATAGATGTTGCATAAGATTCTGATTCAGCTTCTGGCTCGCCTTCTTGCAGAGCTGTGTATTTATTCAGCAATGAAATATTAGATGTAGGCCCTGGTTGTCTATGCTTGTCATCTTCTTTTCGCAGACCGGCTGTTTTTTGGGGTATTTGAAATGCTGTTTCTGAGGTGGGGTGCCAAAGGTGCATCTGTCGTGGGCCCCACCTGGTTTTGATTTGGGAGTAAGGAATTTTTTTTTACAGTCTCCGAGGAACATGCTTCCTCAGTATCAAGCCATGGAGGTGTCTCAACTATAGAAGTGTGGAGGACTGGTAGATGTTCCAGGCCCTTCGCAGGGGGTTGAGTGAGGGATGTTTGCCCCCGCTGCTTTTCCAGCTTTATGGATATAGAAATCCTGGACTCCATAGTTTGCATCACTTGTATTATGGGCAACCCATGGACAGTCCAAAAAAGAATGACTCTTGTCACATAGGTTGCATTTAGGTGGACCATAACAGTGTACATCTAAGTGACCTACTTCTCCACACTGTACACATTTTTCAACTTCACAAGTATGACTGAGATGTCATGGGGAGCCACAATTATAACAATGCCTTGGTTGACCTGGATAAAATATAAAGCCCTTGTCTCTACCTAAGTAAAAACAGTTTGGTAGGTGCTGAATTCCATCATCATTTCAGAGGAGGTTTACTTTAAATCTCCAGCCCCCATTCTAGAAGCCTTCATCATTGATGATTGGCTTTGGGTTCTCTTGGATTTTGCATCATTTTTCAAGTCAGTATATGATGCTGGTAACAGTTACCCCCTTGTTTCTGAACAAAATTGTCACTACTTTAAAGGTGTGTTTGGTTAATGGGATAGCTTGGAAATGTTCCATAGAGGGTTAGTTTTTATTTGGGCATATTTAATCCAAAAATGGTCCAGGATATCTTGGGACCAAAAACTAATATTAAAAGAATGCTGTCCTGGTGTATGTATGAGTGCATATACTTCAACTGGATAAAACCCCAAAGATTGTTTTAAAACTACTTTCCCCAGATAAAACCTGTCTGGTAGCTCATCTGTGTTGCCCAAGTATCTCAGTCTTATGGTATTTCACTGTTTTGGCAGCTCAATTGGTTTAGTAAAGAGGCTAGCATAAGTGGGGGCAGAATTAGGTTGTTCTGTGAGTTGTATAAGAACTGTAGGATCTTCTCTGTCAACATTAATAGGCAGAATGTCATTAGTAATAGTAGATTAAGGCCATGTTTGTGCATCAAAAAATTCCTGTCCCACAGAATCAAGTAGAGAAAAAGAAATGCTACCTGCTTGTTTTCATGAGGTGGTTACAGCTCCTTCTGGTTGCAGTTCAGTTGTAGTCTCCTGCATAATAATAGGAGTCTTTGAACTTTTTTTTCTGTCATCAATCCAGGAACTGGGACACTGGAATCAGGTATCCATGTGCCAGTTTCTGTGCACAGCTACCCTGCTCTCTGTAATGCATGCTCCGGTGACCATTTGGTTCCATCTCCTGATTGATTCGGTTGACTCTTCATTGCTGGATTCTCCGTAGGTACATCCGGGTTACCACGGTTCCCCAAGAACACAAAAAATTTTGTGGGGTTATTTCCTAGCATATCTGGTGAGTTCTGCAGTGTTCTTTTCCGTTTCTTGTCATCATCCATTTTGTTTGGTGCTTTTTGATATTGTTGCTCCACTGCCTGTAGTTGCTCTTGTAAAACATGCTTCCTTTCTAGAAGCACCGGCTGAAGTATCTCACCACCTGGCTCAATGTCCATACCCATGGACAGCTCCTGTTGGGGTTTAGCAGCATGATTTGCCTCTTCCCAGAAACATATTTTTGTGGAATCTGCTGCATTCTCAGAGGTGATGTGCAAGCCACCCATGGGGTGCAATCCAGCAACCTCTCTTGCAATCTCCACTGCTGCAACATTGCTCCATCCACCTCCATCATCCTCCAAACATTCACTGAAGTCCTCCATCATCACCGCAGGAACCAGCACCCCCTGCCATCACAGTAGGGGAATTTCCCTGGTGTCCTGGCCAAATGCCCCCCCATTTACTAAAAATACCACCAACAGCTTAATCTGGTTCAAGGTCAGTTGGCATTAATCAGTATCCCCTTCCCCCGGGTTGTTCCTGAAAATAGGCAGAATTTATCTAGCACACTTAACCTGTCAAAAAAAACTAAATAAAACAAGCATTTGTCAATGCCGAATGTTGTTGCGCTGGCATTAGCAGTGGGAGTGGCGGAGCTAGAGGTACATAGCACTGTGATTTTGTGAATGTGTCTCAAAAAGGCAATTTTGTACAGCGAGCACACCATTGTGCACCACAGCTGTGGAAACACATTTTGGGCAGGCTGTGAAAAATGGCAGCTGGACTGTTGATAAGGAGATGTGCAGAAATGCCAGTGGTGAAAATGTGGCATGAAAACATTGCAGACTGACAAAGTTACAAGGGTGCGGGGAAACTGCACAATGCACATTTGCAACACAGTCATTGTATGGACTTTCGGCACCAAATTTTCAACATAGGCATTTTAGGACCTCTGCTCATGAACAGTGTCACTGTCATTTTCATAATGTGTCCCAAACACTGATTTCGCACAGCGACCGCAATATTCTGTGCCAGAAGTGTGAAAACACATTTCGGCCAGGATGTGAAAAATGACAGCTGTACAGTTCCCAAGAAGGTGTGGTAAAATGCCAGTGTTGAGAATCTGGCATGAAACTAGTGTGAATGCGCTAACTTATGAACGTGCGTTACGCAGTTGCTACACACGCTCGTAAAACAGTAATTTTTTGGATTTTCCCACCAAATTTGCAACATAGGCTTTTTGAGATCCCCCTCATGAACAGTGGCAGTGTCATTTTGTTACTCAGTCCCGAAAGGTGATTCCGCGCAGTGAGTGTGAAATCACCTTTTGGGACTGAATAACGCCATGACAGTGCAAGAATTTTGAGAATGGGTCCCAAAACCCCATGTTGAAAATTTGAGCCAAAATTCACAAAAAATGCCTGAGATATGCACTAAAGTTGAAACCCCCCTATTTATTCCATTATACAGCTTACTGGCATTTCCTCAGTTCAGGGTCGGCTTTGAAGAGTGCAGACGTGTTCCTGGTCCACCTCAGATCGTTGCGCTGGACTCCGCAGGTAAGTATAGGGTGAGGGAAGGGGAGGCAGGGTGCATAGAGGGTGGGTGTGGGTGGAGGGATGGGGGCATCGAGACTAGAAGGGACCTTTTTCATTTATAGGAAACAAAAAAAAATCATCGCGGGACAGTTTTTTTTGTAGGATCGGCATGCTGGTGGGCCTCAGCATGCCACCTAACTGTTTGTGGGGTGTCTGTAGCTGAATGGGATTGGGCACCCTTGTCGGCACACAAAGAAGGAGGGGTGCAGAGCCGAGGGGATTGGGTGGCACCCTCAGCATTAAACAATTAGAGGGGTTCTTATGCTGGTGGGGAGGGCCCCATGGCACACAAGGAAAGGGGGATGGGTAAAAGCCGAGCGGGATTGGGCACTGCCCTTGGCATAGCACAAATGGGGGGGTGCTTTATGCTGATGGGGAGTTGGCTCCCCCATCAGCACATTCATAGGGGGGCAGTGTCAACAGACAGGGGGAATGGGCACCCCTGAAGTCAGCAGTTCAGTGGCCAGTGTGCCACCATGAGCATAATGTCAGCGAACACGTAAAGAAAAGGTCCACTGCACCTGGCGAGCTTTGCTCGGATTGCAGCGGACCTTTTCTCAGATGTGCTCACCACATTATGTATGCATGGTGTGGCGCCGGCAAGCAGGCTGATTGGGGAATGAGGGACGCACCTACTGATGCGTGTCCTGTATTCGCCCAACAGTGACCGCGCCTCCAAAGCTGCACTGTCCCAAGATGTTGGCTGCACAAGCGCGCCAACATAAAAATAAAATAAATAAACTGATGTTAGCAGTGTACTACAAAGTTTCATATATTATAAGACATATTTGACAGCATGTATTAACTCTGAATAAACCTAAATTAGTTATTTCTTTGTAAAGAGATTTTCTTTGTCAAAATTAAACTCTAGTCTCAGTATCCCCACAAACAATGTACCTTACTATCCAATGTAACTAAATTCAAATATGTAGGCATGTAGTTGGAAGTGAATGTATCTTTTAATTTACATGTGGTCTTCATCAATTCTATGGTCAGCCAAAAATTAGGAGCTGTTTATTGTAACAAATCCAGTTTCAGTTACCTATTTAGGAAAAAAAATTGCAGTCCAAATGCTTTTACCCATTTTGACTATGGTACCTTACTGTGTTTCACAATTTGGAAGCCACTGCTTCTGCAACAAACTGTTATTTTTGTGCATGGCTTCTAAACAGTGGTGTCAAGTAATCCGGGGTGGCTACTATTACTGGATTCCTTAATTTGCAGATGTTCAAAGTCAGGAACAGTTAAAAAGCATCAATCTACTCAAATAGCTTTCTTTTATCAGTCATCTTAACATCCTTGGACCCCGAAGTCCCAGATGGAATTGCCTTCAGTCCTTAGGAGGGACTGTTTAAAAGCTTCTGAATACAGTTACATTGCTGGAGAAAAAATAGCTAACAGAACCCAAAGAGACTCCAGAGTCAGAAAAGAAGACTGATGGAGAGAGTAACTCAGCTGATGAAATATGGGTGAAGATACAGCACTGCAGAAAACACAGACAACAGAATCCCAAAACAAACTGGATAAATGGACTCAGCTGATGACACAGAAGAAATACTTAGACTTTTTTTAACAGTGTCAACTCAAAAAACTGCGCACAGAACAAATATATTTGTCTGTGGTGTGACTTTTGTTATAACCGGACATTTCATCATTCAAAAGTCACAGTCTCAAAAGACAGCAGTTAAAATACAATAAATAATTTCATGGTGCCTTGTGTAACACTCCTGCCAAATGGGGCCTTACCTGCCACCATGCAGCTCTTGTTTCCAGCCTGTCTTACCAGGTGCCTCCTGAACCAGCCTTGTAATTTTTTTTGACCCCCTGGTCCACTTCTGCCCTTTTCTGGTGCCCCAGTCACAGCCCGCTGTAAAATCCAGCCCTCTGGGGCTTGAGAAGTCCAGCCATGATCACCTACTCGAATCATGCCCTCAGGGCAGATGGAATCGTGCAGGAGCTGTCAGCACCTTTGATCTTTCAACCACCAGTGTTGTGGTGGAACCGGAGAGTGTTCCATAGGACCCAGGATCCCCATGTGGTGAGTGGGACCCGGTGACCACAGACAGGCCACAGAAAGGCCATTCTCCAAAAAATTAAAAGAGATCTATGTGGGAGTTGTCATCAGGGCTGATGAATATTAATGAGCCAGAGCCCCGGTTGTATTTGCATATTTGTGAGGGTCTGTCTGCCCACGTGGCAGCTTGTTCTTGGCTGCAACCAAAAAGGAAAATAACATCTTTTAAATAAATATTGTAGCTGCTGAAATGAATGTTTGGGGGAAAAGTGGCAAAGGTGGGAAAAGTATTTCAAATAAAATGAATACTTTGCACCTAGCTGCACTAGACAGCTTTGGGACTTATAGTGACAGCCTGTCTGCTGCTGCATGTCGGGAAGCTAAAATATCAGCAGCAATGACAGGAAAACTGACTGAAAAATGTGTTCACTCTGTGCAGTGACAGCAAGTACACTACCAAGGCAAATGGACTGTGGTGCATTGGGGCAAATATTTAATCATTTCTGGCTGCACCAGGATATTGTTTGAGACTGTACTTATTCTGCTAGGGGACTGTAAATTGCAACAGCCATTGCAAAAGCAGTCACAGCCAATCTGAAAGCCAGGATAACAAAGGCAGGACTTGTGGGACATTCACTAAAGCTCATGGGTAAATGCCAAGTGCTCATGGGGACTTACAGGGATCTAATTCTAGGTGCCAAAACAGCAGACCAATAGTGCATCAAGTGAGGTTCATGCATTATTCATTTTTGTGATTGACAGGTCCTCCAGCCAATCAGAGTCCATGCAACCAAAAGCTTCAACCAATCAGGAGCCTCAGAAGGGCCCTATAAGAGACTGTGTTTTCCAGCCTTTTGCTAGATTCCAGAGCCAGATTTGAGAGGGATATCGAGAGAGATTCGAGCAGCAGCTCCCTCCACAGGGGTTGGGGGCTCAGGCCCCCAGCCATGCAACCAAGCACAGAAATGGTTTGCCTTCTTCATTTAGCTAAAAGTTTAAAGTAATGTAGCTTGTTGAACTGCTAGCCTGAAGGTTTCCAGAATGTCCCCTAGGTGCTAGCCTTCCCTTCCACTTCAGGGGAAGATGTGGACCGAAACCAGATGACATCAAGCAGCTGTGAGGGAGCTGAAAAAGACCTCAGTTGTGAGAGAACTGAAGAGCAACAGGAGCCTTTTATAGTGGGGATCATCCGTGAGGAACCTGAGTAAGTACTCTTGTACCACCCAGTGCAAAAGAGAAAGTTAGCTAAGTAACTATAGGCCATCATGCTCCAGTAACTGTTCAAGTGAGAGAAAGCAAGCTAAGTAAATATGGGCAACATGCCCAAGTAACTGTTCAAGTGACCAGAAAGCAAGTTTAATGAATCTGGGCCACCTTGCTAAAGTGACTGTTCGATGGAAGATAGTTCTTCAGTTTTCACTTTTCCTTGCCTGCCCTGTTTGGCCCAGTGCAGGTGGAGCTTTGGAACTTTTTTGCAGATCATAGTTGTTGCTGGGGGACCCAGGAGAGCCCAATTAGCATTCAACTATTGGGGGCCCCTTTGTGAGGCCAAAAGTAACCATATAAATGAACTGGATGTACAACCATATAAATGTACAGAAATGCACCCATGCTAAAAAGTATCATATAAATGTGCTGAGATGCACCTATGTCCAGAAGTATCGTATAAATGTGCTGAGGTGCACCTCTGTTAGTTATCTGGTTGAGATATCCTGTGGAGCCGCCAGCCATAGCCGCACTGCCATACTAATGGACTGAGACCTCAAAGTTAAGTCGGACTGGCCAATAAGATCTGGACCTTGCTTAAATTATATCTGAATATATAGATGTGCTAGAGATATAAATGTACTGGATGTGACAACCGTATGAGTGCTGAATATTCAGGATTGCCAATCCATTTTCCAACAGTGGTAACCATGCTGGTTACCATTCTCCCGAAATGTTCAGTCTGCAACAAGCAGGGCAATCCCTGCTCTCCTGCCAAAAGCAGGGCAACCCCTGCACTTCTGCAAGGAAATCAAAAGTTGTGTTGTTAAAGTGCTTTAAAGTCAAATCTCATTCCTCTTTGAAAATCAAAGCCAGCCAACTCTACCAGCTGCAATGTCCACCAGGCCTGCAACCATCCAGGACTTTGGTAACTAGGTACCCAGGGTATAGTGTGAGATTGTTGGGTTTCGTACATGTCTGGGAGCTGGTACCAGTGGTGGGAAAATAAAATGTGTTCCATCTGATTTAATGCAGTTTAGATAGCTGAGATTCTGGGTGACATTCCCGCTGGTCTAATGTGATTCTCTTTCTGTTAATCTGGTAGTCACCCAGCTGGAGGGTTTCATCAGCACAAGCAAATCATTTGCACATTTGTAGACAAGAATCACTGCATAACCTCTATTCCTCCTGTTTTCCTTTCCTAACACCTATGTCCCCTAAAAAATATTATTGTTATTGTTTTTTTGCCAATGGTTGTCGTGAGCATATTATTAGAAAGTGTCCTTAATTACCGAATGTTTGAAATGTGGGGAAATGCTAATGGGTCATGTGTTTGGGTGGCTAAAGGTAATAGTGGGTGGTATAACATCTCAGGGGGTTGTACCAGGCAATAGCTAGCCCACATTAAAGTTAAACTCTGAGTGGAGGCACTGTGCATTTTAGAACCTAATGTAAGTTTGAGAACCCAAACCCCTCATCCTACATCATATGTAGTATGCAGGGGTGTAACTCTAGGAGTAGCACTGCCTATGAGTTATACTTGCAAACAGGGGCAGTTTTTAAATGGCCAAATATGGTAATGTTGAGCTGACCTGCTGGTGCAGTAGTAGTAGTGCTGCCACTTGCAATGCTGGCAACCCAAGTTTGGGAATGAGCTCAGGGCTTTAGAGGGTCAGCTGTGGGGAAGAGGTTAGGGCACCTGGCAGACAGCTCACCTCCTCTGGGGTGGAGGGTAGACGGCACCCAGGCACAGGTTGCCTCCTGGTACTGGCCAGGGGGCAGTAAGCCTAGGATCCTCAGGAGTTGCAGGGGGATTGGAAGATGTGAATGAAGTCAACACATCATGTATTGGAGCATACATGATGCACCAGGATGCCATTGAACATCTGTTCCACCAGGCCCTGCAATGAACATGAAAAGGCAATGCAGTCAGGCAGCATGATGCACCAAGTTCCCTCCATCCTTTCAGCTTCCAGAAGCCTAGAATGAGATTCTAGGCATAATAATGAAATCAGTCTCTTCGCTTTGCTCAAGGGGAACTTGATCAATGGGGGTAAACCGTGGTTAAGTGGCCTGAGCAGGTAGGCTGAGGGGAAGGCTGTTTGGTGGGGATGAGTAAAATTATATTCCCCTGATCATACCTGGAAACATGCCTTGGCTCAGTGTGTCTCTCCCAGATATGATTTTTCAAATCAAACAATCAATCAATTAATCAATAGATATGGGGTGCATCCCTGCAGGTATCAGAGGAGACATAAAAGAAAGTTAGAAAAATATATGGTAATTTAGATGGTGACTTTTCTCAGCTCTTTCAGAAACTGGATGTTAGTCACACTGAGGCCTAATCATGAAAGTTCAGATTGCCCATAAGCTACATATCTGAGGCACGTAGGCAACCATACATTGGAATGTTATGCAGCAGCGGTCCAGTGGACCCAGTGGCATTCACTCCAGGTACACTAGCCCCTTGTGCACAGGATCCCTCTGGCTGCCCACATAGCTACACACCACAGGTGGTCTGGGGTCATGCCTACACTCTGTGTCATTCATTAAGGCACAGAGTGTCAGGCCGGGGGCACAAGTTTTGCAAGGGGAGACCATGCTGTTAATTTTGCATGCCCCCACCAATGGACATCCGTCGATTGCAGCAGCAAATGGAACCTCCTCCACACTGCTGCCCCTGCCCACCAGGCTGCCAGAGAGGGCTGAGAGTAGCCATTTGGGCATTTGCCCATCAGAGTACACTTGCTAGGATCCTCATCTTCCCAGGATCCCCTACATCCATGCAGCAGGGCACCCACTTCACAACCCAGGACAGGCATCCGATTGGATGTCCACTTGAGTCCTATGATCTGCCCACATGCAGCAGCATGCCAGAGGATTGCGCCTTGGACAGGTGCCCTGTGGGTGCTCGCAGTAGCGAGTACCACCCAGCCTGCATCTGTCCTGGTCCATCTAGCCATGTAGGTCAGATTACATGCTAATAGCACCTACCTGGCTCACTTTCATGAATAGGTCCCAATAAGATGGTATGGTTCTGTTTATTGCATGATTACCCTGTACATCATAGTGACCTTTATATAACTATGCAATGACATTTATATATCTATATAGTGGCCTTCTATACAAGTCAGGTAAAACAGACACTGGGCTGGTTTACTAAAATGTTCCTCAGTTAGCCAGCCCTGTGGTGCAGAGGCCTCACCTCCCACCATGCTGGTGACCTGGGTTTGGAAATGGACAAGAGTTGCTTGGGTGGCCCACTGAGGGAAGTAGAACTGAGCATCCAAGGACATCTCTTCTTCTT
Source organism: Neoceratodus forsteri (assembly GCA_016271365.2). Classification (NCBI taxonomy): domain Eukaryota; kingdom Metazoa; phylum Chordata; order Ceratodontiformes; family Ceratodontidae; genus Neoceratodus; species Neoceratodus forsteri. The sequence continues at coordinate 306,440,766 of CM028134.1, read as the reverse complement.
TGGGGAGGGGTGACAACATGAGTCACTGCTTGATCATCCCCTAGTGGAGGCTGGGTGGTACAGCAGCAACCACCTCCTGATGAACTGAGGGCAGGTGCTGAGTTCATGCAGTGTCTTTGCAGTGCGCACCTACACCATAGCACATTGTTGGCTTGGAAAGAGAAGAAAATGGTGCAGAAAAAAGAAAATTTGCACTATCACCAAGAACGACGGTGAACTGGATCACTCAGATCTCTTCCTGCATAGATTCCCATTGGAGAAACATGTCTATCTATCTGTCTATCTATCATCCATCCATCTGTCTATCATAGAAACATAGAACTTGTCAGCAGATAAGGGCTACTTAGATCACCCAGTCTGCCCATTTTGTCCCTGCCTAAACTGTCTCTGTAGACTCTACCTGATCTCCAGCTATCCACCCTGCCTTCCCACCAACATTCCTTTGTGCCTATCGCATGCATGCTTGAAATCCACCACTGTTTCCACCCCTCCAACTCCACTGGAAGATGGTTCCAGGCATCCACCATTCTTTCAGTGAAGAAGTAGTTCCCTCATGTCTCTCCTAAATTCCCCACTTCCAGTTTCATTGCATGCCCCATTCTTCTCTGGCATCTTTTCTTCTAAATAATACACCCCTCCTGTACCTTGTTCACTCTTGTAGGGCTTATGATGCAGCATCTGCACCATTTTAGTTGCCCTCTTCTGAACCGCATCTACCCTGTCTATGTCCTTCCTGAGATTTGGACTCAAGAACTGGACACAGTATTTCAGATGGTGGAGTCTCACCAATGATCAATACAGTGGCAGCACTACCTCTCTCCTTCTGCTGGTTAGTTCCTTCCCTATGTACCCCATCATCCTGCTGGCCTTACCTACTGCCTTGTCACACTGCCTCTTCACCTTGAGTTCATCAGATATTATAACCCCAAGTTCCCTTTCCTGTTTAGTGACCGGCAATTTCTCTTTCCCATTTTATGCACTGCCTCAGGGTTTCTGTGCTGTAGGTGTATGATTTTGCACTTTTTCCATTGAAACCCAGCAGCCATACCTTTGATCACACCTCCAGTTTTCTCAGGTCTCAACTCACTCTCTCCACTGAGGGGTCAGTCTTAACAGTGTTTGCACTAACCAGCAGGACAAGTTAATTTAAAATTGCACTAGCCTGCCGATGGTTGCACTAGTCCATAATTTTAAACACTTATACAGGTAAAAATTCAAGCCAGCCAGTTAGGACCTTGTTAGTTGAGTGGCAGCCTTCATTAATCTCTAACTTGCCATCATAATGTACAAACCACTAATAAAACAATGCCTCCATTCATTTCAATGGGGTGCATCCCTGCACTCTCACTTGCTGCACAGCATAGCGCAGGGGAGTGGAAATGAATCGGGAAGTGGAAGGCATCAGCTGGCCACCTTCTCAGGACCAAGCTACCATCCCTTCCCATTCAATAATGGCAGCAGAAAAATAATGAACATTTATGCAGCCAGATTCTCACCAGCACAACCTTCAATTTCATGTAAGTTACCCCCAATCTACAAAAATGACAAAATCACTTTAACAGCACTGTACCCTTAATCACAGCCCAGACACTATCTAAAAGGTCTAATAATAGAGTGATAAAGACTCACACTGAGTCTTATGTGGGATTCCCCGCTTGTACTGCCAGATAAGTGCAGCTCTTAAAGAGTTGTTAATCACACCAGGCCTTCTGGAACCCGGGTCTTGAACACTGAAGGATATTAGCATGGGGACTAGAGCTTGCTAAAGTAGGGACTTTTTTAACTTCATTGACAGCCTTGGAAAACCTGCAATAGTCAAGGCAAACAAATAGAAGGTTAGCTGCACTAGTTCTGGTCAATTTGCACTAAGACTTGGTCTAGTAAAACAATGTTAAAAGCAACCCACCTCCCCCCCGAGTATCAATCCAACTGCAGATTTTGTTGTCATCTACAAAGAGGGATACCTTCCCTTGCAGTTCCTCTGCATTATCACTTATAAAGAAACTGAAGAGGACTGGTCCTAGTACTGAGCCCTGAGGTGCCCCACTGCTTACTCTTCCCACACTAGAGTGAGTGCTGTTTACCACCACCCTCTGTCTCCTATACATCTATCAGTTCCATACCCAGTTTATCACTTTGCACCTCCCCCAATTGCCCACTTTCCTTATAAACCTCCTTTGTAGTATGGGGTCAAAGGCCTTGTGTAAGTCTAAATATGCCACATCCATTGTCCTACCCTGATCATTTTCCCTGGTCACCCAGTAGAAGAAATCAATCAGGTTTGTCTGACATGATCTTCCACCCATAAATCCATGCTTCTAACCTGCTTACCTGTTGGATTCAGGTTACTCCATAAGCATTTCTTTCCATAGTCTCTCATTAACTTCCCAAAATCTACATGATATGTGATGGTTTTCAAAATCTACATGGTGCACTATGGCTGTTACTACACCTCCTCACAGAAATCCTTCATAAAGTTTTATAATCTGAATGCTGCATGACAGTTCTGAAAATCTACATGCTTCATGATGTTTCCGAAAATCTTCAATCTGTGTGACAGTTTTCAAAGTCTACTTGCTGCAGAACAATTTTGATTTTGAAAATATACAAATTGTTCAGAGGTTTTTACTTAGTGTTAAAGTACCACATAAACACAAAATGTAATGCAGATAATGTATTAAATACTATACATAAATGTTAAGGGTGATAGGTTAGTGTTTGTGAGGGAGGGGCACTACTAGCTAGACAATGTGTTTAAAAAAAATAGTAAATAGATATTTTAAATCACACCAAGCACATTTTTATATAAATCTTTCGCAAAGGTTTTGAAAATATAAGCAGTCCACAATGGTGCTGATCATAACTGATGTACAAAATGTACCACAAAGCCATACATGAAGAAAGTAGTATTTATACTGTATATCGCGTTAGTGTTTTGTGAAAGGCCCAAATGGCTCTGTGCATTCAAAGTTTGGACTTATGTGCAGGGCCCAAATAGCCCAACGTGTGCCACTTTCACAGCACATAACAAGCTCTGAACAAAGTCACGTAGGAGTTAATGCCAGCTGAAAACTTTGAAAACCTACAGTAATAAGTAAGTACGTAAGAAAATAAAAGTTTATTTCTTTAGTGCCCAATCCTGGAGGCTCTGGGTGCTGTACAAAAAAGGTAGAGGTGCAATAAACAGACACATGAAATCAATTGTTAATACATAGAACACAACATACAGTATCACAACAAAACTCTATAAAATAAAATTGCAATACAATAGCAGTTCAGTGGTACAAATCAAGGCTATAACTAGGTCCCAAATGCTTCTCTGAACAGATGTGCCTTCAGACTCCTCTTGAATGCCTCCACCGACAGACCTGCCTCAAGGATCTTGGGAGTGAATGTCAAAGGACCAGACTGCCACCTCAAACGCATGGTGTCCTGAAGTTTACAGCCAGGCCCTTTGAACTGCTAGGAAGCCCTCAGTGGAGGTGCAGAATGAGTGCACAGGGTGTACAGGATCAGGAAGTCACTCTGAAAGCCAGAGGCAGAACTGTATAGGGCCTTATAGGTGAGCAGCCCACCTTGAAGGTGATTCTCTATCTCACCGGCAGCCAGTGCAGATCACACAAAACCATGGTCACATGGCAGGACCTCAGAAGGCCCATCAGCAACCTGTCTGCTGCATTCTGCATCAATTGCAGTTGATGGAGAATTCCTCCACTGATCCCGAAGTACAGTATAGAGAGTTGCAGTAGCCAAGCCTTGACATAACAAAAGCATGCACCAGTGAGAGCAGGTCACCAGGCATAATTAAAGCTTTGATCCAGACAACAATACTTAAATGGCAAAATCCACTCTTGATGATGGATTACACCTGAGCCTCAAGTGTCAGTCCATCGTCAAGGATGACACCTATATTCTTCACCTTAGTAGAAGCTGTCAGTGGGGTAGGGCCCAGGAATAACCCTGTTCCCATCCTGGCAGCAACCACATAATTCTGATGACCAGGATCTATTACTAGTACCTCGGTCTTGTCCGGGATGAGTCTCAGCCAGTTAGGGGACATCCAGTCTTGGATCTTGGCTGGACATTTGTTAAACACCTCCAAAGCGTCACTTGTCCTGGGAACGAAAGACATATACTGTACAGCTGGGAATGATCTGCATAACAGTGGAAACCAAAGTTGTATTGTCCAATGATCTCACCCAGGGAAAGAATATATGCACCAAACAACACAGGTGACAGGACTGAACCCTGGGGAACTCCACAAGGCAGGGCCTTTGGCATTGACGATGCGCTGTGCAAAGATCTAAACTTGTTACTAAAGGTCTACATAAACAAACAATTTTTTGTAAGGTGATGTATTAAATGCTTAAAAGTTAAGAGTTATAATTTAGCGTTTGTGAGGAAGGAGTTTAACTAGAAACACAGTGCATTTTTAATACTATTTAGATATCTTGTTAATTAAACCCAAAATGTTCTTAAAGAATACTTTCGTAGAGCAAAGGAGATAGAGAGGTGATATGATCGAAACATTCAAACATTTTAAGGGCATTAACAAGGTGAAAGAGTCTAACATGTTTCAATATAAGAAAAATAGCAGGACAAGAGGACACAGCATGAGATTAATTAGAGGGAAGCCGATTAAGGTGTAATGTGAGGAAGTTCTTTTTCACAGAAAAGGTGATGGATGCATGGAACGGCCTACCTCAGGAATTGGTGGATATGAATACAGTGCAGGGCTTCAAACAGTCATGGGACAGGCATAAGGGTGCAGTACATACGAGTATAAATAGATAGGCCATTGACAGAGTAAAGGCCTATGGCACATTCATAAGGTAGACAAAATGGGCAGACTGGATGCGCCTTGCAGTCTTTATATGCTGTCAACTTCTATGTTTCTATGTTTCTGTAAAGGTTTTGAAAACCTACAGCCTACACACTGTACAAAGATTTTGAACAAAGGAGGCATGACAAAAGCACTACACAAATAAATATTTAAAGCAGATAAATAAAAAAAAGTAAATGAAAGACAAAAAAGGATTGTCTGCATTTTGCATTTTTAGACAATACATGGAGATATACTGAACAAGGTTTATAAGAAAGAGTGTCCAAGTTGTTGATACATGAATTTTAATGACATAAAGAGCAGTGCACATATGATACAAAATGAAATAGAGATTGTTTCACTGCAGAAAATGACTGTTAGTTTTTTGACTTAGATATGTCTCAGATATGTCCCAGGAAAGGGACGTAGAAAGTGAGATTGTCAGGCAAGCCTACTGATGGCAGAAGGTACCAAAATGTTTAATTTATATGTCAAATCCAGACAAGTAAGTGTAATGAAATAAGACCCTAAAACATTAACAGGACAGATTATTATGCATCATCATCTTTTTTTTCCTTGTGAAGAAAGTGAATTCTTAGCGTTTGAACCCCTTGATGGTTAAGGAGTAGTAAAACTGATTTTGCATAAAGTGTTTGTTGCTGAATTGGGGGAAGGGGTTGAATTACAGATTAAAATTGTTATTTGCACCTTGGTGAAATTAGCTACATTTTATTGTTTTAGCTTCCATAATAATTTAATGTGCACTACAGGACAAAGGTTTAAGATCACTCTGCTCATAACAATGGTATTAGTTAATGAGCATGAGAGTATCTTTGATAATATAACATAAAATAACTGAGATTGTATAATAGTTTTGGAGGTGTATACAGATGGCAAAAATGAGAGTTAAGTTTACCTGTATTAATTACCTTACTATCATTGTGTAACTGGTTGTTTTAGGACTATTAGGTCTTGAGAAAGTGGCCCACAGCCATGAAACACTGGCTGTTTTGTGAAATAGGTGTCTGTTCACATTAAGCACATTATCAAAATTACATTTGCTAAAATTTCTGAGGAGTACTGAGTCTTCGTCCTTGACAAAGATTTGTTATACGTAGTGTCATCTGAGTCAGAATCTTTTGACCTTCTCTTTCCATAGTGATCAATAAAAGGATCAGGAGATCATCCTGGTACTCAGCCCTAGTGTTTCATTGGTTCACCAGCTGCCAAATGTTATACCTAAATGTACCACCCCTAAGCATTAGGGCTTGTCCCCTATCCAGCATAAAGACAACAAATCAAACATCTCACATTTTTATGTTGGCTTGCGCTTGCATGCCAGACAACATATTGCATTAACAGCAGATTTGGAGGAGTGGTCACTGTGGGCAAATGCAGGGCATGCATCAGTAGGTGCGTCCCTCATTCCCCAGTAAGACAGCATGTAGGCGCCACACCAGCAAGACGTAATGTGGTGACCACATCTAAGAAAACATCCGCTGCAATAAGAAGCAAGCTTCTCATTGAGCGGCACAGCCTCCCCACATAAACATGGTGACAGGGGTGCCCTATCCCCCTGTCGCATTCCCCGACCCACTTCATTTGCCAATGGGGAGCCCATGCCTGTTGGCATAATGACCCCCCCAAGTGTGTTCCTAGGGAGTGCCAATTCCCCCTCGGCATCATGCTCTCCCCCCAACAGTCTTCTTTTGCTGACGGGGGACCCAATCCCCATTGGCTGCAGTCACCCTGTCCCTGTTTATTTAGCCAACGGGGAAGCCCACTCCCTGTCAGCATAATGTCCCCCCATCTGTTGTATGCCAAGGGGAGATGCCCAATCCCCCTCTGCTCTTGCCCCTCATGTGCAGACGGGGGTGCCCAATCCACTGTTGGCTACAGCCCCTCCAAAACAATCAGGTGACAGGCTGGGATCCCACTCAGTGTGCCAAATGTGCCTGAAAAAAACAAAAACCGTCCAGTGATTCCCCCCCCTTTTTTTAACCTTGTAAAAAAGAAAATGGTCCCTCACAGTCTCCCTGCCCCTCCCAAAACCCGTGCCCACCCACAGTGCACCCTGCCTCCCCACACACCCCCACCTCATACTTACCTCCGGAGTCTGGCACAACGATCTTCAGTGGACCAGGAACACGTCTGCACTCTTCAAAGCCGACCATGCACTGAAGAAATACCAGTAAGCTGCATAATGGCATAAATAGGGTTTTTTCAATTTTGGTGCATGTCTTAGGCATTTTTGGGAATTTTGACACTAAATTTTCAACATGGGGTTATTGGGACCCTTCCTCACGAATTCAGTCACTGTCATGGCATTATTCAGTCCCGAAAGGTGATTTCACGGTCACTGCACGGAATCACCTTTCAGGACCGATTAACAAAATGACAGTGGCACTGCTCATCTTGAGGGGGCTCTCAAAAAAGCCTATGTTGCAAATTTGCTGGAAAAAATCCCAAAAGTGGCTGTTTTATTAGCGTGTGTTGCGCAGCTTCCATGCACGCTCCTAACTTCATGAATTTGTAATATTTTCACTCCAGATTTTCAAAATTGGCATTTTTCCACACCTCCTTATGAACAGTACAGCTGTCATTTTAAATATCCTGGCCGAAATGTGTTTTTGCACATCCAGCTCAAAATAGCTCAGTCATTGTGTGAAATCAGTTTTTGGGGCAGTTTGAGGAAATGACGGTGACACTGTTCATGAGCAGAGGTCCTAAAATGCGTATGTTGAAAATCTGGTTACGAAAGTCCATAAAATTACCGTGTTACAAGCCTGCATTGCGCAGTTCCCACACACCCTTGTAACTTCACAAATTTGCAATATTTTCATGCCACATTTCCAACACTGGCATTTTTTCACACCTCCTTATGAACAGTACAGCTGTCATTTTCCACATCCTGCCCAAAATGTGTTTTTGCACCTGTGGCGCACAATGGCGTGGTTGCTCTGGGAAATCAACTTTTGTGACAAATTAACAAAATCACAATGCTACTGTTCATGAGGGGAGGTCCCAAAATGCCTATGTTGAAAATGTGGTTAAAAAAATCCCAAAAATAATTGGGTTATGGCACACTTTCTATGCATGCTCCTGACTTCACCAATTTTTAATATTTTCACTCCAGATTTTCAATGTTACCACAATGTTTTACACCTCCTCATGAATGATACAGTTGTCATTTTTCACATACTGCCCAAAATGTTTTTTTCATCTTTGTGTCACCAAATGGCATAGCCACTGTTCAAAACCACCTTTCAGCTAACAAACTGATAGTGACACTCTTCATGAGGTGGGGTCACAAAAAGCCCATGTTGAAAATTTGGAGTGAAAATACCAACACACGCCTGTGGTGCTAGGGTTTCCACCTGTAACACCCCACCCTGTACAGACTGACAGGCATCAGGGGTGTGACTTGGGATCATCAGCTGTAATGCTCACGCCATTCCACCTCCACCTCCACCATGCAGCCAGTGACAGGCATTGTGGTGTGCCTTGGAGTGTTCGGCCACAAAGTCCACCCCATTCTCCTATACTGCACCCACCTCAGCTTATTTCCTTATGGAATGGGGTAAGTATAATGCCCAAAGACCCCAAAGCACATCACGACACTTATCAGTGTCTACAGGGTAGGGTGAGGTAAAATGGCATGAGTGTTATAGCTGACGACTAAAAGGCACACCCTAATGCCTGTTGGTCTGTGAAGGGTGGAGGTGGGGTTGGCGTCACTTCAATACTTCACTGACATTCCTATTATGCATCTCTAACTCCTGCACTACCAATGCCAATGCCAGTGAGACAACATTCAGCATTGACAAATGCTTGTTTTATCCTGTCAATACCATGAGTTTCAAAAGACTGAGATCATGACCTCCAGGCACTTTGCATCCCTTTTTTCCCCTGTACCGCTAATCATTTTGGTGTCCCTGTATTGCACCCTCTCAACTCCATCTCGCCCTTTAATTTGGATTCAAGGTAAACTGCTCTACTTTACACAATTGTTTTATTTTGCACCGCCTATGGGAAAATATTGTTGGTTACGTGGACAAAAGTTGTATGTAGCCTTTGTAGATTTGTCCTCTGCCTTTGATTCCATTAACAAAGGTAAACTATGGCACATTATGTTAGAAAAAGGCATTGACTACTCTCTAGCTTCTCTGATCTCCAATCTTTATAGTGATATGTGGTCAAGGGTCATACTTGGTCCTGGGGGTGAATCTTCTGACAAACTTCCAGTCAACAGGGGAGTCTATCAGGGATGTCTTTTGGCCCCTACCTTATTCAGTATTTATATTAACAACTTACTGCTGGCTCTGGAAAAGATTTTGTCTGACTCTCCTCTGACTGGCTCACTGTTAGCACTGTTCTAACTTAACGTAGAAACATAGACTTTGACAGCAGATAAGGACCACTTGGCCCACCCAGTCTGCCCATTTCCCTACCTACTGGATAAGCTGCAGATTCTAGTAAAACAACAGCCTACTTCCTGCAACCCCCCACTATAATTGCCTTGTGTCTGTCCCATGCATGTTTGAATTCCCCCACTGTTTTAGTCCCAATGACCTCCTCAGGAAGGCTGTTCCATGTATCCACCACTCTCTCCATGAAAAGAAATTTCTTTACATTACCCCTGAGCCGTTCCCCCCTCTATCTTTAAATTGTGCCCCCTTGTTCTTACACATCTCTTTTTCTGAAAGATGCTACCCTCCTGGACTTTGTTGATTCCTTGAGGCACTTGAACGTTTCTATCATGTCCCCTGTCCCTCCTTTCATCTAGAGTACATATTAAGCTCTCTCAGTCTCTTCATATGGTTTCTGCTGCAGACCCTGCACCATTTTAGTTGCCCTCCTCTGGACTGCTTTCATCCTGTCTATGTCCTTGCGTAGATGAGGTCTCCAAAACTGCACACAGTACTCCAGATGGGGTCTCACCAACTGTCTGTATAGAGGGATAACCACTTTCCTTTTTCTATTTGTGATGCCCCTTCCTATGCATCCCAGTATCCCCCTTACCGACTTTTCACATTGCTTACCCACCTTTAGGTCATATGATATGACTACCCCCAGGTCCCTTTCCATTTTTGTTGTTGTTAGTACCTTCCCTGCTATTGTGTACTCTTCTCCTGGGTTTTTGTTTCCCAGGTACATTACTTTGCACTTCTTTGCATTGAATCTAAGTTGCCATATGTCTGAGCATTCCTCCAACCTTGCCAAGTCCCTTCTCATCTTTTCTACCCCCTCTTGTGTATCAACTCTGGTACAGATCTTTGTGTCACCTGCAAAGCAGCATACCTTTCCCTCCAGACCCTCAGCAATGTCACCTATGAAGATGTTAAAGAGGACTGGACCCAGTACTGAGCCCTGAGGTACTCCACTAGTAACCCCCCTTTCTTCAGAATGTGTTCCATTCACTATTACCTTCTGTGTTCTGTTGTGCAGCCAGTTTGCTACCCAGGCAACCACCCTGGGACCCACTCCCAGGCTGGCTAACTTGATTATTAATCTTTTGTGTGGGACTGTGTCAAATGCCTTGCTAAAGTCTAGGTAGGCCATATCCACAGCCCCTCCCTGGTCTATTACTTTGGTCACCCAGTCAAAGAAATCGATTAGATTCGTTTGACATGACCTTCCTGCTGTAAATCCATTCTGCTTTGGGTCCTGTGCCCCGCTGGCCTCTAGGTACTCAACAATTCTTTCTTTCAATAGTGATTCCATCATTTTCCCTACCACTGAGGTCAAACTTACAGGTCTGTAGTTTCCTGCTTCTGCCTTGCTCCCACTTTTGTAAAGGGGAATCACATCTGCCCTCCTCCAGTCCTCGGGTACCACCCTATTCTGCCATGACTTGTTAAAAAGCATGGCCAGTGGTGTCACTAGGTCCTCCCTTAGTTCCTTTAGGACTCTGGGGTGAATCCCATCAGGCCCCATTGCTTTTTCCACCTTGAGTTTTAGGAGTTCTTTCAGGACTCTTTCTTTCCATGAATGGACTGGTGTCAACCCCCCCTACCCAGAGTGCTTCTATTGTCTGGTTTAGGTAACTCCTCCTCATCTTCTTTTGTGAATACTGAGCAAAAGTATTCATTCAGTATCTCTGACAATTTACTTTTAGTTTCTCTTGCTCACCCTAGACTTCAGAAAAAGTTAGATTGTTTAATTAATGAAGATTGCAATTTATGTTTATCTATCAACAATTAAAAAAGTCAAGTTTTGGTCTTGGGCAGAGAAAATGTTCCTAGTAAGGGCAGATGGCATATCGGGGTTGGGGGGGGCAACATGCAGATTGTTAAAAATTATATTTATCTGGGAATGAATTTCTCACAGAATGGATCATGGTGTGCTTATGCCAGCAATGCTAGAAGCAAAGCAAAAAAAATGCTGTGGGCTGAAAAATGTTTAATTTCAAATATGGGGGCATTCCATCAAAGCTTTAATTCAAGCTATTTCCTCAAAACTTAACCCACAAATTTTATTTTGTTAAGAAATGTGGGTTTTGTATTCGATTTTGGACTGTGAAAGAAAAGCTCTGCAACTTGTTACATCATCTCTGGTACTCATTAGATCCTTACTAGTGATGCACCAAGTTTAAGATTTGCCAGTGAAGTTGCAGCAAAGTGGCCAATTTCGCCGAGTAGAGTAATCCGCTAATTTCTCCCGTTTTAGCCTGATTTTACCAAGGTGAAATTTTGCCTACAGAAGGCAAAATTCTGCCTGTGGAAAAGCAAAATTTTACCTTGAAAGGTGAAATTTTGCCCTAAAAGCTAAATTTTGCATTGGAAAGCAAAATTTCACCTTACAAGGTGAAATTTTGCCATTCTACAGGCAAAGTTTCACGGCACAATTTCACATTTCGCTATGCGAAACAGGCGGAATTAGTAGATTACTCTGTGTAGCGAATTTTTGTCACTTTACCCACCTCTAATCCTTATCTGCTTTTTATCTTAGAGCTAAATTGGGTTTCAACAGTTATAAAACACTGACAGATGCATACCTCTCAACCTTTTGTTCCCCAAATGTGGAACATTGCCTGTCAAAATGTGGAACAAATGGGCAAAATGTGGAACATTTAATCAAATTTTTACCTAAGAAGTTCAAAACACTGTTAAAATATTGCATTTATGTTCAGAAAGTCTGTTATTAATTGAATAATATATTTCTTTGCATCATTTACTATGGATTTTTGCTTTAAAATGCTGACTTTGAACGTGGAACAAGTCCTCACAATGTGGAACAGGGAGCTTTTGTGAAGTAAAATGAGGAACGTTCCTCGTAATGTGGTACAGTTGAGAGGTATGGACAGATGCATGTATCTTAGGATATTGGATTACATGCACTAGAGATTCTCCTGGTGGCTTCTTTGATAGCTATCTAAATGGAAACATTTTGTGGGATCAATTGGTGTGTAGGAAGTCCCCATGGCTATCTTATGTGTATGGTCTGTTAACATGCTACCAACTGCCTTACCTTTTCAAATATTATTTGAATGGAATCACAATTAGCCTAAAATATAAAAAAATATATAAAGAGCAAAATCCATCAACAGTATATAACCAGGTGTTGGATCTAAATGCAGCCTCAAGCTCCAAATTTTCTCCCTGGTACATGGCTAATTAACCCAAATTTGGTTTCAGATACTTTAGATATTATTTTAGAGAAAAAAAAAAAGAAATGCTTACGTCTTATAAATTTGAAAAATGTCCTAGCAATGCTGTCTATGCAAGGTTTGCAATATTTCAAATGCTATAGAAATCATCTGCACTTGTCAAATGGGAGGTCCTGAAAATTTGGGACATGTTGTTCTGAAATACCCCTGGTACTTGAAAGCTCACAAAACCTGGATTGATAACATTTTTTTCATCCCTAGCAGTGGTCAGAGAAAAGCCTTTAAACTTCCTTTTCTCTGGGGAAGATTCTGTTATTATTAATAATTTAGCTAATTTCTTTTATATTGCAAGAAAAATTAGGAAGAGTAAACCATTCACCTTTTAAACTTTTTAGACTTTTTGTACTGTGTATTATGTATATATGTCCTTTTGTATATGTTATTGTCTAAGCTGTAAAGGCATTCATGCTGATCAATACAGCTTTGAACTACTACTACTACCCTCTCAACTTGTTCAATTTTCTTTTTGTACTGAGGAGACCAAAACTGCACATTGTACTCCAGGTGGGGTATGACCAGGGACTTGTAAAGTGACAGAATTACTTTCTCTTCTCTGTTGGTGACTGCCCCCTTTTTGATGTATGCAGCATTTTGCTAGCCTTCTTGATAATGGCCATGCACTACTTGTCCTGCTGCAGTCTCTTGTCTGTTATGACTTCAATTCATTGTCCTCAGTGACCACAGCAAGAGTGTGTAGGTCCTACCTTAGTTTTCCTTCTTAAGTATACAGTAGCACCTTACATTTGGCTACACTGAATCTGATGCTCCATGAGGCGAATCAATTGCCAAAATTATTCATGTCCCTCCTGAAGTTTGTTCACATCCTCAATGAAGTTAACCACCTTGGCTAGCTTTGTGTTATCCATGAACTTAGCCTGTTGGGGGCTCCAGCTTCCTGATCATTGATGAAGATGATTATGAGACAAGACCCTACCACAAATTCCTGAGGGACACCACTGAGTTCTCCTGTCCACTCCAGGTAGTATCCATTGACCACCACCAATTGCTTCTTCCCCCCAAGCCAAATGTCAAGCCATCTTGTCTATTTCTGATGTATACTGCACTGGCTTACTTTGCCCAGAATCATGTCATGTGCCACAGTGGTTTACTTTGCCCAGAATTATGTTGTGTACCACAGTTACAAAGGGCTTACAGCAGAGTGGCTGTGTTTTTTGAGGAGCTACCTGAGACAAATGCTAGTTTCATTATTGTTAAAATCTAAAATATTTATCTTGCATGCCAATTTCGGTAATTGTGAAAGAGGGCATTATTACATACAGGAAGATGTTCAAGTTCAGGTGTATTACAGCACTTGGCTTTCGCAATGACCACACAGAAACATATTTTTATATTCATCTTGTACCAACAGACATTACAATTAATCATGGAAACACTGACAGAATGTTTAAAAATATGACAATGTTACATATATTCATGACATATTTGGAAGTAGAAAACAACTACATAACTAGAGTATATAACACAATGTATTTACCTACTATCAGAATAATTAAAATTTTAATGAGATTCTTGCCTCATTTCTTTTCATATATTTTATGTCTGCTCTGGCTTGCCTGATAAGCAAACAAGCAATCCTGTTTAGGGTCAATGTGCCACAGCTAATTTGTTAGAAGATACGTAATCAGTGATATTGGGCTAAATATATATTTTCAATTGTAGGCTTTCTTTTTATACCCCTCTTTCTTGTCTCCTCATCTTCCATTATTGGTCTGCCCTAGTCATGGCACTCCACGGCTTCCACTGCCTAATTGGCCACTCGCTCTCCCCAGTCACTCCAGGCTTACCCCCCAGGAGGAACGGCATGGAGCCGCCACTGGAATCGGCGCCATGGAATGTATCTAGTTGTGGAGTTCTTGGCCAAGCAGCTAATCGAAGCTAGAAGCAGGGCATCATGGAGACATCTGATGAGGAGGACTTTTGTTCCCCTTATTGGCTGGGGCAGAGACGTGCAATGACGCCTGTGTCTGTCCTGCCCCAGCCCCTCCCCTCCTCAACCATGTATCGGTGCACAGAGTGATACACCCAGCTTCAGCTAGGTGTCACTTCTGCACTGATCGCAGTGAACCCCACTCCCCAGAGAAGAAGAGCAGTCCATAGGACGCTCAATCCTTCTCTACCCGGCTGGCCCTCCGACGATCTGGGCTCATTCCCTAACCCGGGTTGCCGGCGTTGCAAGCGGAACCCCAACCACTGCACCAGTAGGCCGGATTGCAGGCATAATAAACTTTTCTCTTGTTTCATTATAGCAAGGGCAGATCAGAAGCTAATGCTTTATTGTTTCCACTTCACTTCGATTGCATGGGCAAGTGCTCATCTCCAAAGGGGCACTATTAACCTGCATAATTTATATATTTATTTGGATTTTATTAACCAGGTAGGCTCACTGAGACTAAAAGTTCCTTTTTCAGGAGTGACTCTGAGTTAATTACATTTAACAGTCATAACTAAATACATATAACAGCCCTGGATATTAAAGTACAGGGAGCAAACATAAAACAATGAAGTACAAATAGAGTTGACAAGCAATTTAAAATATTTGCAAAGTCCAAACAAGTTCACAGACTTGTATAGTACAAGGACTTTAACAATGCAGTGTTAAGAGGTGTAACAGCATGATAGCAGCAAACAAGCAATCTGGGCATGACATAGGTTATGCTAATGACCAAAGAGATGATAATGAGAAGCAGAAGCCATGAGAAAGAAACAGACTCAAGTCACACACTCAAAGAAATATTTGATAGTGTCTTTTATGTGTCTCTGAGTCAAGAAAATACAACAGTGAGATTTACCAGTCCACTCTTAGGAAGGGGGTGTTAAACTTGAAATACTGGTGGAGTTCAGGGGTACAATACTATACTAATTAAATCATTTTAAGCAGTACTGAATGAGAGTTCACTTTTCTCCTATGCTCTGTAGATATTAAATGCATCTGACAATCAAATATGCAGTTTTATCTGCTCAGAATGCTGACCAATGATGAGGACAGCGCTGCAGGTTTTCACAAATGGGGCACGAGCAGCACATCTACTACAATGGAGTGATTACAGTGTATGCCAACTCTAGATGCTAGGCCAAGAATTCTGGGAAATTTGTTGAACCCCATGTATTTCACAGTACTACACAAATGTCAATCACATGATTGATCATTCAACTTTTGGAATGCATTTTTCTCTTTTTGAGTCTTCTTGAACCATTTAATACTGCTCACTTATTAGGACAGAACAACTGTTTTTCACAATGGAGGCTTAAGCTGCATGTATGCTACACTGAAAAGATCACACTGTGTGTCTATTTCCCCTCGATCCTAGGCCAACAGAACTAGGTAATCCATTAAACCTCATGTGCTTCACAGCCATACACACATTTCAATTAAAATATACATCCTTCACTCTCAGGAATGCATCCCTCCTTTTAACACTTTGTGGTCTATTTTCTGAACAATAATGATGAGGACAGAATGCTGGTTTTCACAATGGAGGATCAAGCTGCAACAAGTATTGTGTAGCAATACCTAGGGAGCACTACCTGGAAAAGAAAGGTACCACAATTGGGGGGGGGGGTAACATCTGGAAAATTAGAATCTTAATGTTGACCTCCCTAACTTTTATACACTGAACACCCCTCCCTCCCCAACCTTTCCTTCTTTTCCTTTTTTCTTATTCACATTTTATCACTTAAATCACCTTGTGTTTGTATTTATATTTCTCTATGTTATAAGATATTAATAGAATGTCTTCACTTTATTGTTGGGAGCTGTATGTTACATGACTGTCCCTGTGAGTAATAAATAGGAGTATTTCTTTAAGGGGCTGCTGTAAATATTTCAGTCAGTAAGGGGTACTACACTGAAAAGTTATTGACTGTTACAGTAAATCACTGGTGACTATTGTGTTCCTGGTGCTGTCCTAATTAGGGCTAGGTAAAATTGATCTTCTGCCAGCAAAATTCTGGTGAAATCGTAATTTTGCTTTGGTGAACGTTCACGAAATGTCTGCAAAAAGTTTGCAAAATGTTGCCAAAATTATGATTTCGTCTGTATCCATCTCGTGTAAACAGTACTGTACAACTTGAAAGTTTTGCTGTAAAAATAAGATCGCTATGTTCACTGGAGGCATCCTGTGAGCAATATTATTTTTACAGCTGATCTTTAATGGCAATATGCTGGCAAGTATAGATATTTAAACATGGCCCACGGTACGTGTTGTTTGTAGTTTTTTTTTATTTGGTTAAATGCGACCATGTGGATTTAAAAAAACATCTGATTCACTTACGTGTTTGTCGACTTACTATCACATCTGCATTACATTGGATCACAACTGCACAACATCAAAACAAAGGTCAGTGAATGCAATTTTATTTAGTCACTTATGAAAGGAAATGGAAGAAGATAAATCACTTCAGTGCACTCTTGCAGTCTCACATACCCAATCTGTGAGTTGTGAGTGGCAAGTTGTGAACAGTTTCCCAATACCCAAAAAAGAAAACAAAAAGAAAACAATAGCCCATTTCAGTCTTTCATCTCATCATCACTGGGGGTTGCAGCATTCTAATCTGTAAAAGAAATGGAAATGAGATGAGTACTGTATGTGTAATTACAATAAGTTATTGATTTTTCAGTTGTGGTAATGTTCTTTACCATTTAAACATTCTGAGTGGGCTTTCAGAATGCCTGCCTGCTTAAATCCATGCCTGCAGTCTTCAGATTGCTCAGCTAACTTAGTGAAACTGCTTATTAGCCACTGAGCATGGCGGTGATTTATGATGGTGGTTCTCAAATCAATGTCAAGCTTTCTGGGCTCATTACCAGTGCATTTTTTCAGTTTCTTTGCCACCTCTGAAGCATACCACTCTGTCAAGTGCATCTTAAGTTCATCTTTGTAGATTCAGAGTTTGCCGAGTGGTTGTCGTGTGAGTGACATGCCATGGGGGGGGGGGGGATTTGTAGGCAGGATGACATTGCTCAGTGTGACTCTGATAAATCAGTTGTGGAGGAAGATAGTGGCCAGAAAGAGTACAGCATAGCACCACAGTAATTTGCCATTTATCACCCAAAACCAGTCAGCTATACTTGTTTTTCCCCGACTGCCTCCATTGTCCACTTCAAACATGGGATAAGATTAATTCCAGTTTTGTCTAGATTGAGCACAGGTTCTGGGGGAATAAGCTCCTGACAGGCAGCTGTTGTGATATGGCTTAAAAACCCAGACTTTAGTGTGGTAAAGTGTACTGGAGTTTTTCTGCCTGGTTTTGTGCCTTTCCTTTTGCTGTGCCCCATCCGATTTAGAAAAAAACAAGACCAAGTTCTTGCGAAGGTCAGATTGCCACCATTTTCAAGGATCAGCTTTCACAATTCCTGCTGCAATTGCTATCAACAGCCAGTCATTTATGACAACCCTTTCTGCCCTAAGTGACTTGACAATGTTTTTTAACTCAGCTTCAATATCTGCCAGTAAAAGATGTGGTCACCCTTGGAATTTTATGGAAAGCTCTTGCACAAGGTTCTCAGGGTCTGGGTCTATTCTTAACTTCTCCAAATAGTCCTATTAGAAAGTGCGGACTGTGCTTTTGTTAATTTTTTTCTTGTACTGCCCCTCATAGAATCGAATGCCATTCATTACTCATTGCTCACATGAGTATTTGCCAACCTCAAAGTGAACTTTAGGAGGGTGCACCATATACTGAGACTGCCTTTTTTTGGTGGAGGAGAGGCAACAGAAAGCTCCGTGGTAACAGACTCTGCTGTTAATGTAGAAATGTCTGCTGTCACTGCCAGAACATCGGCTTGAAGATCTGAGGTATGCAGTGCTGTGAAGTTTCTCTTTTTTGGCTCCCTTCATACTCGGTGAGTTCAACCACTAAACGAGAAACATCCTGGCATTACAGAGGCACTGATCCCACCAGGGGAGATGGGAGGGAAAAAATGTTGGTGGAAAACCTGGTAGGCAACTGAATGATAGCTGGGTTTAGCCTGATCAGGGTATATCCCTATGAACAGAGTATATCTCTCAGAGACAAGCTGTCAACCAGGAAATAAACCAATATGGAAAAAGAGAGGCTGTGTGCGTTAGCTCTCTAATCTCCTACTCCAAAGATGGCCAAGCTATAAACAGCCAAAGATTCCAAAATAACATAAATAGAATAATAGATAGGTGAGAGTGTGTTACAAGGGAGTAATACCATCGAGAGGTTCTGGGGACATAGGAACCTGGAGAGCAAAGCTCAAGAAGTTCCCATGCACCCAGAATCTCGAGATGGCATTTCTCCCTTGTACCTTACTCTCAGTATTTATTATTTTTTGCAATATATGGATCTGAATAAAAATATCTGCTGCTGCGAGATTTTTGGGGAGCAGTTCTATAGTAACAACCAGCAAAGCACTGCACTGTATAGCCAGTCTGACTTACTACTGAAGTTTTCATTCTGGAGTGCCTGTGGTCATCCGCTAGTGCTACCCATTCATTTCAGGAGCTCCATGAAGGCAGGATCAACCAGATATGACGTTAAATGTAAATACATTTAAAAATTACAGCACCAAACAAATCACAGATGGAAGAGAATTCCTCTTGCTAAGCAAGAGATGGCTGCCATGTTTTCAATAGTGTTTGGCCTTCCCACAGAAGAAAAGCAGCCAATCAGAAGGCACACTTTGAGAAACATTATGTTGACTGGCACTTGGTAGCATGGCAACCAGTTTAATGTGGGAGGGAGTCCTGTTCTTGCGTTGTGGCATTTCTGTGATAATTCTATTGTTCAGAGCTAAAACCATGTATTATCAAATCTAAATGATAATATTATCACACTGAAATCATGTATTATCAGTTCTGGAACAGTAGAATTATGGCATTGGTGGTCGTGTATTACAAGAAAATTTTCTGATGGGTCAAGATAGTATCATTAAGACTTATCCTTTTATTACAAGTAATTAATGTTGAATTTTATGAGCTTTCCTGAAATTGTTGGATATTGTAATACTTTTGTTGAAGCTATGTCCATTCATTTTGCCCAGTCATGCACTCGAGTTGCCATTGTAGAGGAAGGCAAAGACTGGGTAAAGTGGCAATAAGATAGCAGTCATAGGAGGCTCCATAGTAAAAGTATAGTGGTGCCAAATGTCAGGTCACTATCTTGAGGGATGAACCATGAAGCATAGTCATGGACATCACTGTGCAGTAGCCTGAATTTGTGCAATATGCCAGATAACCACTACAGCTCACTGACTTACTGACTTGTGGAAGAACATGCATATACAGCATTATATTTGTACAATGCCACCTGCTGACTTTTTAATAACCTTGCAAGATATCAATGTATATTTGTACAATTTGAAAACAGTGGCACCAGGTGATGCCAAGTCTCAAGCCTTACAAATAGTTGTGACTTAAGACAATCTAACAGAAGTATCTGGATATCTTTAGTTATGATGGAACATGATGCTGAGTATCACTGTGGCAGGAATGTCAGAGAGGTATTGCAGAGCCATGATGGTAGTGCAGGTAAGGTGATTCAGTGGTGGTAAGTACTTTGTGAAAGTTAAATTCCACAAGTGTGTGGAGGGGTTGTGGGATAACAGATGGACTAGACATCAAACGTAAGTTTCAACACACAATCTCTGTGAGATGTTTATTCAGAATACAGGAAATAAGCTTCAGCAGTGGCATATTCCTGCTTCAGTACATCAGTTTGCAGCAACAGACTATGCATGTCCTTTCTCTGCACTTAGCCAGCACCTACTGATACTGATCTCTGATCTCACCACTTTACAGTGAAAACCCTTCATCCCGATGTGCATCCCACTTGCTTGGGTAGCGGGAGCTCAAAAGGAAAAACAAAAACAAAACAAACTAAAAACAAAGAACCTCAGTGCAGAAACATTGAAAAAAGGGTTACCCCAAAGGGCAATGAGCAATTTACATGCATTTTAAATAGCACAACTAACTTAATTTCTATAATAGTCACCTAGTACTTTTACCATTATCAAAAATACCTAGTGCTATGGTATTTTCAACATTTACAGGTTTCATAAACATAAGGTATATTATGACATAGTGCTATTACATACTAAATCCAACAATGATAAACACAACCTGTTTTACATATGCTTGGAGGTCACTACAGTAACCTCCCTGTATGAGAACCTGAGAGGGAAAAGAAAAATGAAAGAGAACACTATAGCATAGTCAAGAAAGGGGAGCGGGTGCCCATAGGTGGCCAACCTTATGGACTAGAAATTGTATAGGATAGAATAGACTAAGAAATAGAAGAACTGTTGCAACAGATTTAAGAAAAAGTCAGTCCTCAAGAGTGGCAGGAGCTCCCTGTCACAAAATGGAATTCTAGTGGCATGATCTATTATGTGTTCATGAATTTTTGAGCAAATTTTGCCAATTAGTAATTTCTAAATCATCCACATTAAATTTTTTTTTTGTGGTTAATAGGTTTTATTGATTTGACTCATTGAGACGATACAAACATTAAAACAGTCAGATACATTGCAAAGGTCTTACAGACTGTTACATATGTCTGTAGAAGCAAAGAACGGAACATGCTGGCCAAATAATAATGAACTGAATATATTAGCCAGGTAAGTAGTAGGATAATACTCGGTGCCTGGATGTACAACACCTATCCAGCTGGAGATTAACTTCGAACGTATTAGCAGTTGGTGCGTTGCATTATGGCTAACTCATATAAACACATCTTACCTGACACCATCCTGCTAGTTTCTGCAGTATTTGACAAAACATCAGAAATTATGAGAGGTCCAGGGCCACTGTTCTCTACTTTATGCCTACAAAATACAAGAGATCACACACACAAAGCAGACTGGTCTTCATTGTCAGAGAAGATACTATCCTTTACTGATATTATACCATGTCATCCATAGAGCATGGTCCCCTATAACTCAGTAACAATCTCTCCAGCACTTGCCCATAAATGCACCATGATGGGAGACTATCATAGTAGCATGGTTGTGACTATTCATCTGATTCCCTCCCTAGGTTTCAAAAACAGAAGGAAGGGAGTCCAGAGGGCAGTATATTTAAAGAGGGTATTGGTTACAGTATGTGATATTCTGGCCCAGTTGGCAACTTGAGCCATGGAGGTAAGTACCTCCCCAAGGGAGGGGATTATCTGGGACTGCCATTTACACAGTAGGAGTATTTTAACCTGCCTACTGAGTGTCAGTAGTAGTTTCAATTCGGAGAGACAAAGGTGAGAGTCTGGGGTCTGGAGTCCTAATAACAGCAACTCAGGGGACTGAGGCACAGGCTTGCTAAGTATTTTGGACCCCATCTCACAGGTAGCCTGCCATAGGGGCTGGATCAGCCTGCAGGACAAAAGTATATGGAACAGGTCACCTGGGAGTTCCTGACACCTCCAACACAGGTCAAACTGAGCCAGCTTTGCCTTGGCGAGGACTATAGGAGTCCTGTACCAGAAGTGAATTATCTTGTTCTGTATTAATTGACTACTGGTGTCAGGATATGCCCCGTGAGCTAATTTTAGACAAGACTTCCACTCCAGGTTCGTAATAGGGGCATGCAGTGCTTTCTCCCATTTATGCTTGGATTCCTCTGCTTGGGAAGGGATGGTGCTCCAAATGGCCGCATATATCCGGCTTGACTGTCCTCTTTCTAGGGCCAGTCATGACTCTACCTGGGAGTTGTGTTGCTCTTGGTGCTGCTTATGCCTGTACATAAGGATAGCGGTTCTTATTTGAAGAAATCACCAGAAGTCGTTGGGAGAGATCCCATAAGAGCTCTGCAGGCCCTCAAAGGAGTTAAGGGTATCTATACCAGGAATGAGCATATCTCAAAGCAAGGAGATACCACCACGTTCCCATGAGGGCCATGCAATTGGTTGCTTATTGATGGTAATCTCATTATTACCACATAGTGGGGTAAATCTTAGGGGAGATGGGGAGGTGCCCAACTTCTTATACACCTTGGCCCAATATTCCAGAGAGGGACCTATGGTAGGATGAAAGCGAGTGCCCTTAGGGGGGTGGTTAAATAACAATAGTACCAAGTGAGTACGCTGACATACCTCTCTCTCCACATCCAGCCACTGGGGAGCATTGTGTTCAGGGAAAGGGAACCATTTTAATATCTGAGCCAGCTGAAAGGCCCATTTATACCCCTCTAACCATGGAAGACCCCAGCCCCCCTTCCGATCAATGAGCTCTGAGCTTATTTCTACTGTACCTAGGTTTCTTACCCTCCCACAAAAAGGATCCCAGCACGGAGTCTAACTTAGTAAACCAATAACGAGGTATTTTCAAAGGGATGTGGGAGAGAAGATACATAATTTTTGGTGCTGTGACCATTTTAATTGTGGATATTTTACCTACAAGTGACAGTCGAAGAGATTTCCATCTGTCCAGTTCTGTATGAATGGATGCAAAAAGTGGTTTCATATTCGGGTCCCAGATTTTATGCAGATTAGGAGAGACAGTAATGCCCAAGTAGATAATCCCTTCCGGGGCCCATCAAAGCCCATGCTGAGTAACCATTTGAGAGGTACGCTTAGAGTTTAAAGGTAGGACCTCTGTCTTGGCCTGGTTAATCTTGAGCCCTGAAAATGTAAAGAAATCTGACAAGGTGGACAGCAGGGGAGGGAGGGAGGTGACGATATTGGCTATAGGGAGCAACAGGTCATCCACAGACATAAGAGTAGGGTATGCACTTGTTCCCACCTGGACCCCAGAAATTGGAGGATTTTCCATAATTGCAGCCACCAGGGGCTCTACTTCCAATACAAAAAGTAGTGGGGAAATTGGGCAGCCCTGATGGGTACCCCTACCCAGTATGAATGGGGGAGACAGTATTGTATTGGTGAGTATCCGTGCAGCTGGAAATGACTATATTGCCCCAATCCAGGCCTGAAACCCTGCCCCCAAGCCCATAGTGCAAAGTACTTGTTGGACATAGTCCCATTCCAGGGAATCAAAGACCTTTTTGAAATCTATTGCAATGGCAGCAGCGGGGAAGATAATGTTTGGGCCTTATGGATTAAATTTACCAATGATCTAATATAGTCCGCACTAAAGCGGCCCTTAACAAAGACTACTTGAGATGGGTGGATCAAACTGGGAAGGAGAGGATTAAGTCTATTAGCTAGTATCTTAGCTAGCACCTTGCTATCAGCATTCAATAATGAAATAGGGAGGCAGCTGGACGCTTTAAGAGGGTCTTTACCTTTTTTGGTAGGAGAGTAATAGTCGCCTCCCTAAGGGATGAAGGGAGAGACCCTGCTTGCAATGTCTCAGTAAATACTTGTTGCAATACCAGAGAGATTATGGGATGCAACAGCTGTCACACTTCAATAGAGAAACCGTCCCCTCCTGGGTCCTTTCCCTTTTTAAGGGAGAGGATAGTGTCTGCCACCTCCTGGGTTGAGATTGGGGCATCTAGGGCATTAGCTTGGGCTTCCGAGATTTTAGGGAGATGTAGGGACTCCAGAAATGGGTGGACCCCCTGAGGGTATGGGGCTCTGGAGGAATTATATAACGAGGTGTAAAAATCCATCATTATTTGATTAATAGGTTGTGCCAAGTTCTGGGTCCTACCCCCGCATCCTCTAAAGCTGCTATATGCCTTTCGGCTTGCTGCTTTTTGAGACGGTATGCCAGCAGCTTACCCCCCTTTTCTCCCCTTCCCAATATTTATGCTTGAGTCTAATGATCGAAATCTCTGCCTTTCTAGAGACCAGCTCATTCACTTGCATCTTCAGAGAGGTGACCTTGTGACCTGCCTCTGACATAAGGGAAGGGACACTCTCAGTCTCTCATCATATGATTTCTGATGCAGATCCTGCACCATTTTAGTTGCCCTCCTCTGGACTGCTTCCATCCCGTCTATGTCCTTGCGTAGATGAGGTCTCCGAAACTGACCTCATCTACGCAAGGACATAGTCAGGATAGAAGCAGTCCAGAGGAGGGCAACTAAAATGTTAAGACAGTTAACATAAATAATACTATGAGGCATGATAGAAACATAGAAACATAGAAGTTGACAGCAGATAAGGACCGCAAGGCCCATCCCATCTGCCCATTTGTTTTTCTACCTTATAAATGTGCCATCGGCCTTTGCTCTGTCAGTGGCCTATCTATTCATAGTCATTTGTATTGCTCCCTTATGCCTATTCCATGCCTGTTTGAAGCCCTGCACTGTATTCATAGCCACTACTTCTTGTGGTAAGCCATTCCATGCATCACCACCCTTTTTGGGAAAAAAAAAATTCCTCACATTCCCCCTTAATCGGCCCCCCTCTAATCTCATGCTGTGTCCTCTGTCCTGCTATTTTTCTTTTATTTAAACATGTTAGACTCTTTCACCTTGTTAATGCCCTTAGGGTGCTTGAATGCCTGATCATATCACCTCTCCCTCCTTTGCTCAAGGGTATACATATTGAGCTCTGTTAATCTGTCTTCATATGTCTTCTGATGCAGTCCCTGCACCATTTTGGTTGCCCTTCTCTGGACTGCCTCAATTTGTTAATGTCCCTTGTGAAGGTGTGGGCTTCCAATACTGCACGCAGTACCAGATGGGGCCTAACTAGTGTCTTGTAAAGAGGGATTATTACTCTCTTATGACTTGTGATACCCCTACTAATACACCCTAACACCCCCTAGCCTTACCTACTGCTTTAGAGGCCTGCTTGGATGATTTCAGGTCATCAGTGATGATGATACCCAAGCTCTTTCTTCCTTTGTGACTGCTAGCAACTCCCCTCCCAGCCTATAGGTGGCTTCAGGGTTTCTCTTCCCTATGTGCATGATTTTGCACTTCTTTGCATTAAATCCAGTTGCCACTCTTCTGACCATTTTGTCAGTTTATCCAGATCTCTTCTCATTCTGCCCACCCCATCTGGATCATCTACTCTGTTGCAGATCTTGGTGTCATCTGCAAACAGACAAGCCTTACCTCTAGTCCATCTGCAAGGTCACTAATGAAGATGTTGAAGAGGACTGGCCCCAGGACTGATCCTCGAGGTACCCCACTTGTGACTTGCATCTCTTCTGACTGTATACCATTTACCACCACTCTCTGTTTTCTGCCCGTCAACCAGTTTGCCACCCAGTTGACCAACTTCTGACCCACCCCGAGCCTACCCAGCTTATTTATCAATCTTCTATGTGGAACAGTGTCAAAAGCTTTGCTGAAGTCAAGGTAGGTGACATCAACTGCTCCCCCTTGGTCCACCACTCTAGTTAGCCAGTCAAAGAAATCTATGAGATTAGTTTGACAGGACCTTCCTTTTGTAAACCCATGCTGTCTTGGATCCTGTGCCCCTATGGATTCCAGGTGTTGCACTATCCTTTCCTTAAGGAGTGCCTCTATAATCTTGCCCACTACTGAGGTAAGACTGACTGGTCTGTAGTTTCCCGCCTCCTCCCTGCTACCACTCTTTGGAGCGGGATCACATGAGCCCTTCTCCAGTCTTCTGGGACCTCTCCTGTGCTCAGAGACTCACTAAACAGTTCTGCTAATGGCTCTGCTAGTTCCACCTTTAGCTCCTTAAGTACCCTGGGATGTATGCCATCAGGTCCCATTGCCTTATCCACCCTGAGCTTAGCAAGCTCTTGTAGGACCCTTTCTTTTGTGAAGGGAGTAGTGCTCACCTCCCTCCCCCGTGTGTCCATGATGCTGAGCTGTGGGCCCTGCCCTACCTTCTCTTCAGTAAATACGAAGCAAAAGTATCTATTTAGGATAGATGCCTTTACAGGGTCCTCCTCCTCACATGCTCCCTTTTCTCCATTAAGCTTAGCAATACCCCCCATGATGACTGTTATGGAGGAGACTTCCATCATGTATGTTTACTTATCTATTTCCTATATCCCCATCACAATGGCAGTCTATCTGGACTGATTTATATTGGTATGTGGCTCAGGATAGACTGAGAATTACCCAGTTTAATATTCTGAACCACCTCTACTACTCTCCGCAGAAGTTGGCATGCATGGGGCAGTTGTCTTCGTCCAACTGCACTAGGTGTGGCCAGGATGATGGTTCTGTGTATCATATTTTCTGGAGTTGCACCAGCATAGCTCCTCTATTGAGTCTGATTGAGGCCAAAACTGATCCTCTGTTGGGGCTACAAGGTTTATTTAATCCATAAATGTGCATCTTGGGAGATTATAGCATTATCCTGGTTAAAGAATGTAAATATCATATGGCCCTACTTTCTTTTTTGCTGAAGAAGGTGGTCCTGAGACATTGACTCAATCAGAACTCTATCACATGCCAGGAATGGCTACAGGAATTATTGTTCAACTGAGGGTGGAACGTATGATTGCAAGTCTTTCTCATAGGCTTCCTAGCTTTGATAAAAAGTGGAGGAAGTTGTGCACACTATACACTGTGTAATGTACAGGGGTATTGCCTCTATCAATATCCTTTTTGGGCTGGTCCTGCAGTGTACTATAGGCCTGGAATAGATATTATTAGATTGGTAGCTCCACCAAGGGAAGGGAGAGGGAGAGCTAAAGGGGTGATGTGGGGGTTGTTGGTTATAAACTTGCCTGTTACTTTGTTTCTGTATCTGTATTGGTCTTAATGATCTCAATAAAATGTATCATTTAAAAAAAAAAAAGTATGTTTACTTATGCCCTATTACTGGTGCTGCTAATGGGGGGGGGGGGGGTCACTATCCAAGGAACAAATATTTGCAAGTCACATTTTACTATGTCCACAATGAGATGCACATGACCATAACAGCTTGTCTGTGCATTGATATAATTTTCAACTTTTGCAGGTGCTAACTATTCCTTTGCCTCTGGGTTCCCTGTAGCTCTCAATTGGACAAATCCCTCATGTGACCAGTATGGGATTGTGGGTTGTGAAGAGCATGTAGTTTAGTGCTTATATTGGTCAGATGTTGTATGAGAACATACTGTTAACACTCACAGTGTGCTTCATCATGTTCTAATTAGTGCTGCAAGTTTGGTTGTACTAAAGAATCGAACACCTTGAACCTCAGGTGTTGGATTCTTTCAGACTGTGGCAAACTTTTAGGGAAAATAAACAGACCTTTGGTTCAAGATGTTTGCCTTAGTCTGAATGGTGCGAACCAGGTGAACCAGTCAAACCGTGAACCGCAGTTCACACCTGAAACAGTTAACTAGGGCACAGTGTGAGACATAGACTCATTTTGGATCTAAACTCAGCTTGATGAGATGAGCCAGTGTGAAACTCACTCACTGCTCATTGCTGGGCTGTAAGGTAGAAGAGGCAGGGCTGTGATTCAGTTCTAGTTAGATTAGCTAAGGAATTCTTCAAAAAACAGTAGAAAATCAGAAAATCTTCGAAAGTTCATCAACTTTGACTTGCACTAGTCCTGTAAACAGCATTGCTGCTCAAAGGGGGTATTTAGGTGGAAACAGGAAAAAAATAAAAATGTAAAAGTGAATGTGAGCAGTGTTGCAGCAGGCATCTGGGACCAGGGGCTTTCCTGAGAGAGCCGAGGGGGAGAAACTATACTGAGGAGGAGTGTGCTTGGGGCCAGGCAGTGGGCAGGTGGAGCATGATATGGCAGTCTGCCCATGTCAGTTCCTTTAGCCTCTCCTTACATTTTTGCTCTTCTACTACTCACCTTTTTGATATCATCCCTTCCCTTTTTCTATTATATCAAGTGTTAATTCTTCTTCATCCCTAGACTTATTAAATCAGTATAAATACTTACACAACATTGCCAGCTATACAGTCTAATACTCTACAATTTTAGCAAAGTTACTGGCTTAACAAAATTAATTTGGAATAGGCATTTCTGTAATTGGAAACTGATTAACAGATGAACTGTGTTTCTCCACTTATGAGTTTTACACCTGTATATATGTTTTACTTGTTTTACACACCTCTTCTTTCCCATCTCTATTTTTTGTCTTTTTTTATCTGTAGAATTATAATGTGCATATTGTTCTGATGTGATTACTAAAAATGGTGTATATCACATTACATTACATATGTATAAAAGGGCTATAGACTTTTTCCACTAGACCTGCTCCCTGATGAAGGCCCTGTATGAGCTGAAGTACTTGGGCAGAGGGCTCCAGCTAGTAATGTAAGGAATGTGGAATTTCACTTGTGAAATTAATGTGGGATGACCATTCTGCTGGCAGAATTTCAACCAGAGTTTCACTGATTCTTCTTCAGAATCCCACCTGCTGTGATCTGCAGAATAATATTCCGTAGAACAGCCTTTTTCCATGGAAAAATATTCCACAACCATTTCTGCTGAAAATGTTGAGAACCACAGAATAATATTACATGGAACAGCAATGTTTCAGTGGAAAATCATTCGGCAATCATTTTCTGTTGTGGAATTCCACCGTTCTTTTTCTGGCAAAATTCAATGGAATTTTGGTGGAATTTCAAAAATTCCACAAAATTTTTTATTACACTAGAATTTGAAAATTCTTCATAGCACTAGCTCTGACTGGGATTCCTCAATGGTGACAGAATAAAACACTTCTTCTGACTTTTCCATGAGTGTGTCTGAGTTGTAAAAGACTCCACGAGTTCAGAGTTTTTTGTTATTTTCATAGCAGGTTGCCCTCCTTGCTCTTCACTGCATCCAGCTTTCCCAGTGTATGCCACTGTTATTCTGTATTTTGGCAGTCTGCCAGTGCC
This sequence comes from Neoceratodus forsteri, assembly GCA_016271365.2. NCBI lineage: Eukaryota > Metazoa > Chordata > Ceratodontiformes > Ceratodontidae > Neoceratodus > Neoceratodus forsteri. Next base: position 306,411,623 of record CM028134.1, on the reverse strand, counting down.
TACTTGTTGCCTAATCTCAGCCATGCAGTACACACTTTTTCATTACAAAAGCATCACTTTAGCACGGCATACAGAGACCTAAAGCCCCTGGCAGAAGCCTACAATGTGTTTTTTGGGGGAGTTATTTTGATTTACTAATTTTGCTGGGTAGCAAGTATTTGCTAACTGGCAGCAGAATAGTGCCTGGCCACTGGTAGTTTGCACTTTGGTAGCATTTCATAAAAAATTTAAATAATTCACCATTCGTGTTTCTTTTTGTGGCAGTTTCAAACTCTACATTCACCCAAGTTGCAGGCTTGTTTGCAATAGTTCCTTCTTCCCCTTTTGAGTCCTGAAGCAGCCTTTTGTAGTATCATCTGGGCAGTGATCAGCAAGTGTGTACCATCTGGCAGCATGCCTGTGCCAAACCCTGGTAGTTGGCACCTTGGTGTCATCCCGTTAAATTTTTTAAAACAATTTATTGTTGTTTTTTGCAGCAGTTTTTAAATTGAAATTCTATGTTTTCCTCCAAGTTGCTGAAGTTCCTGCATCCTGAGTCCTAAAGCAGTGTGTGTGTGTGTGTGTGTGAGTGTGTGTGTGTGTGTGTGTGTGTTCGCGTGTGTGTGTGCGATCCCTAGCTGTGCTGTTGCATTGTGATCTGGGCAGTGAGCAACAAGTGTATGCCAGCTGGCAGCATGCCAGTGCATGGTTTCTAGTAGTTAGCACTGTGATTGCATCCCATTATAAAAAAGTAAAACTAAAATTTAAAAAACAATTCTTCACATCCTCTCAAGTTGCTGAAGTTCCTTCCTATTTCTCCTCCTGAATCTTGAAGCAGTCTGTGAGTTGTTGTGTCATCTGAGATGTGCTGTTGCAGTGTGATCTGGGCAGTAGGCAGCAAGTGTATTCCAGCTGGTAGTACGGCAATGCACATCCCCTGGTAGTTGGGCCCTTGGTGGCATCCTATAAAAAAGAAAACAAATCCTACACATTCCCTCAAGTTGCTGAAGTTCCTTCCTCCTCCATAATGCAGGAGTGGTGGTAATCAATAGGAGGTGCTACTCTCAAAGGTTCACATCAGTTAGTACAAGAAGAGAGAGCACTCACCCCAGGACTGGAACGCAAACCCAAGCGAGGTACACAGTTAGTGTAGTTTCAGGGGTGTAGCTAGGAATGTAAAGTTTCTACACCATTTTGGACACCATAAAAATTCTTTGTTGCCCCATCCTGTTTGTTGAACCAGGTGTACTCTTTTTGTTTCCCCTGCCCTGCTTGTTGCCCCCAGTCATACACAATTTGTTTCTCCTAGATGTAACCTGTTTGATGCTCTACAGTTGTATACCCCCACAATAAAGCAGCACCCTGTTGTATGCATTTGCACAGTGACTTGCTTACACAGAGCACCAACAGTCATACCATCAGAAGGTGGGATACATTTACCCTTGGGGTCAGGCAAAATGTTGCCCCTCAGAAATAAATTTGTACACCATGGCTTACCTGTACATGGTGTATATACTGCCTACACACTTGTATAGTTTCAAATGCTTTATTGCATCTCAAAAATAGTATGGCAATACATTCAGGTGGAAGCAGTGCTTAGCAATTACATTCAGGTGGAAGCAGTGCCTCGCAGTTACATTCAGGTGGAAGCAGTGCCTAGCAATTACATTCAGGTGGAAGCAGTGCCTAACAGTTACATTCAGGTGGAAGCAGTGCCTAGCAGTTACATTCCACTTGAATGTACTGCCATACTGTTTTTGAGATGCAATAAAGCATTTGAAACTACACTAGCTGTGTACCTCACTTGGATTTTATGTTCCAGTCATAGGATGAGTGCTCTCCCTTCTTGTACTTCCTTTCTCCTCCTCCTCCTCAGTCCAGAAGCAGACTGAGTGTGTATGTTGTTCTGAGCTGTGTCATTGCAGTGTGATCTGGGCACTGGGCAGAAAATGTGTGCCAGCTGGCAGCATGCCATTGCCTGGCATCTGGTGGTCAGCACCTTGGTGGCTGGCAACTCAAAAAAATTAGAATAAAATGTTTTTGTTTGTTTTTGTGACAGTTTTCAAATTGAAACTCATCACATTCCCCCCAAAGTGATTACAGTTCCTCCCTCTTGAGTTGTAACAGCCTGCATGTATGTGTTGTCCTGAGCAGTGCTGTTGCAGTATGACCTGGGCAGTAGGCAACAAGTGTGTGCCAGTTAGCAATGTTCCAGTGCCCATACCCTGGTAACTGGCACCTTGGTGGCATCCCATTAAAAAGGTAACAATACAAATAATTCTACACATTCCCTCATGTCAGTGGGCAGCAAGTGTATGCCAGATGGCTGTATGCCAGTGCCCGACACCTAGTAGTTGGCATCCTAGTGACATCACATAAAAAAGTAAACATTAAATTAATTAATTAAAAGCTCTCCACATTCCCTCCATTTGCTGAAGAGCCTTTCTCCTCCTTCTAAGTCCGTGTACGTGTAATCCTGAGCTGTGCTATTGCGATATAATAAAAAAAATAAAAATAAAATCATATTTAGTTTTTGTGATGGTTTTGAAATTGAAACTTTTCATGCACCCCCAATTTGCTGCAGTTCCTTCCTTATGAGCCCTGAAGCAGCATGTGTGTTTTGTCCTTAGCTGTGCTGTTGCAGTGAGGTCTGAGCAGTGGGCAGCAAGTGTGTGCCATCTGGCAGCAAGTTGATGTCTGGCTGCTGCTAGTCCTTGGTAGCATCCGATTGATAAAATAAAAATAAAAAAAACACTAAAATAAAAAATACAAATATAAAACTAAAATAAAAAAATAAATATAACAAAATCTTCATCATTCATTACCAAAGTGGTTGAGTCCTATAGCAAGCATGATGAAATGGAGCAAAAGAGGGGCTAAGGAGATGGTGGCATGGAGTCATCCAGTCAGATCAAAGAAAAACCAGAATAGAGTGGACTTAGTCATAAACCACCTGCCACAGTGGGAAACATAAGTGTAGAAGAAGATGACAGTACTGGTTGAACAGTCCATAAAGTATCATAAATTGTAGGAACCACTCACAGTGGCACTGCAAGGGTTGCAACATGTGCAATCATTGTAGAAAAAAAGAGTAAGAAAATAGTATGTAAGGAAGGGATGCATTCAGAAGAGGAAGTGCAAAGTGATTTGACAGAGCTTGGGGACAGAGTCTCAGATTGTGATTATATATCCAATACAAGTGTTAGCAACAGCAACAGTTCTGGGGAAGAGGAGACTGTGGAACAGTTGGAAGTTCTACTTGGGCAGGTGCACATAAGAGGTAAAAAAAGACCAAAAACAGCGATAATAAGCATTTGTCAATGCTGAATGTTTGCTTGCTGGTATTAGCATTGGGAATGCAGGAGTTAGAGAGATGCAGAATAGGAATGGCAGTGAAGTATTGAACTTCTTGCCAACCCCACCTCCACCCTGCCGACAGGGACAGGCATTGGGGCATGCGTTTGGGTCATCGCCAATAACGTTTATGCCATTTCACCTCACCCTATCCTGCAGACACCAACAAGTGTTGAGGTGTGCCTTGGGGTGTTTGGCTTTATAGCCACCCCATTCCATAAGGACACACGCTGAAATGGGTGCAGTATAGTAGAATGGGGTAAAGTCTGGGGCAGAAGAGTCCAAGGCACATCTCAGTGCCTGTCACTGGCTTCAGGGTGTGGGGTGGGGGTGGAATGGCATGAGCAATACGGTCAGCAATCCAAAGGCATACCCCTGATGTCTGTCAGTCTGTACAGGGTGGGACGTTATGATTAGAAACTCTAATGACCCTGGGCATTTGTTGGTGTTTTCTCTACAAATTTTCAACATGGCCTTTTTGTGACCAACACCTCATGAAAGCATTTGGGACCTCGTCTCATGAACAGTGGCACTGCGATTTTGTTAATGTGTTCTGAACTTTGAGTTCCCACTGCGACTGTGCCATTCTGCACCAGATGTACGAAAACACAGATCAGGCAGGATGTGAAGAATGACAGCTGTACCACTCATAGGGAGGTATGAAAGAGATGGCTATGTTGAAAATCTGTAGTGAAAATATTAAAAATGCTCAAACTTCCAAGCGTACATGGAAACTGTGCAATGCATGCACATAATACAGTCATTTAGTGGAATTATTTCACCAAATTTTCATCATAGGCATTTTGTGACCTCGGCTTATGAACACTGTCACTATGATTTTCTTAATCTGTCCTGAACAACAATTTCCCACAGAGACTGCACTATTCTGCACCAGATGTGTAAATGCATATTTCGGGCAGGATATGAAAAATGACAGCTGTACTGTTCATAAGGAGGTGTGAAAGAATACCAGTGTTGAAAATTGGTAGTGAAAATATTACAAATGCTCAAAATTATGAAGGTACATGGAAACTGTGCAACATACACTCATCACAGTCATTTCATGGACTTTTGTCACTAAATTTTTAGCATAGGCATTTTAGCACCTCTGCTCATGAACACAGTCACTGTGATTTTCTTAATCTGTGCCAAACACTTATTTCCAACAGCGATCGCACTATTTTGCACTAGAAGTGTAAAAACACATTTTGGCCAGAATGTGAAAAATGACAGCTATACTGTTCATAAGGAGGTGTGGAAAAATGTCAATGTTGAAAATCTGGAGTGAAAATATTACAAATTTGCGGAGTTACAAGGGTGCGTGGAAACTGAGCAATGAACGCTCATAAGACAGGCATTTTATGAACTTTCGTTACCAAATTTTCAACATAGGCATTCTAGGACCTCTGCTCATGAACAGTGTCACTGTGATTTTTGTAATGTGTCCTGAACACTGATTTCCCACAGCAACCACGCTATTCTGCACCGGAAGGCCAAAAACACATTTTGGCGAGGATGTGAAAAATGACAGATGCATTGTTCATAAGGTCATCTGAAAAAATGCCAATGTTAAAAATCTGGAGTGAAAATATTACAGATTTGCAAAGTTACAAGGGAGCGTAGAAACTGCTCAATGCACGCTTGTAAAATGGTAATTTTTTGGTTTTTTTTCACCAAATTTGCAACATAGGCTTTTTGAGAGCCAACTCATGAACAGTGGCATGGTCATTTCATTAAACGGTTCCAAAAAATGATTCCGTGCAGTGACTACGAAATCACCTTTTGGACTGAATAACACCATGACAATGACTGTATTCATGAGAAGGGGTCCCAATAACCACATGTTGAAAATTTGTTGGCAAAAGTCCAAAGAAATGGCTGAGATATCCATGTAAGTTGAAAAAAAACTAGTTATTCCATTATACAGTTTACCGGCATTTCTTCAGTTTGCAGTCAGCTTTGAGGAGTGTAGACATGTTACAGGTCCACCAAAGATTGTTGCACTGGGTTCCGGAGGTAAGTATGGGGTGGGGAGGGTGTGGGGAGCTGGGGTGCACAGAGGGTGGGTGCGGGTTGGGGAGTGGGCACGACAGACCATGAAGGACTATTTTCTTTATTTAAAGGACAAAAATAATAAAAAGGACATCACGGGAAGGTTTTCTTTACTTCAGGCTTCATTTGTGCCCACTGTGGTGGGCTCCCAGTGTGCCGCCTGCATTTTAGGGAAAGGGGGACTTAAGCCAATGGGGATTATACCCCCCGTCAGCAAATAAAGACTGTTTGGGGGGACATGATGCCAAGGGGGATTGGGCACCCCTTCGGCATACAACAAATGGGGAGGTACATTATGCCGACAGGGAGTGGGCTTTCTGTTGGCAAATGAATTGGGTCATTGGCATGCTGACAGGGGTATTGGGCATCCCCAGCTTTCATGGGACTGTGAGGTGGTAGCATAGAGCCACCACTATGTTCACAAAAATGTTATACCAGGCAAGGTACTGCCCTGCAATGATGGGTCGCTCCCTCATTGTGGTGGAATTGTTGACGCTACAATGACAAGGCAGCCCCTCATTGCAGTGGCCAAATTGTTTCAAGTTGGTGGCACTTCTGCAGAACCAGTGCCATCAGGACACTGGGCCTGCATTGTGTGCACACCATGAAGCCCACAAATGCAGTGCTGGCATTGGCCACTACACTGCCACACCTCCACAACCCACTTCCCTCCTAAGCTGCCGCATAATATTTCTTGTGCATGCACACAAGCAAACATAATAACTCACCTGAATATGACATCTGTTGAAGTTGTTGTGGTCTTGTGTCAGCAGGGCAGGCCTACAGACCAGGAAGATTAACTTTGTTCAGATCAGCAGTAATGAACAGTTTCTTTTGTTTTATTTTCTTCCATTAGTTTCTAATCAAGTCGAAAAATACATTACAAACCAAATGATATAAAAATGGATGAGGGGATGGGAAAAAAAAACAAAAAACTGAGAAATTGGGACCATGATAAATTATCTTTGATTTGTTTTTTATGTTTGTTTGTTTTGTTATAGAGCTTTTACTCCAGTACTGCCACCTCCAACTTACCATACTTCTGAGTGTTATGTCGGCAGCCTCCCAACTTTATTGGCCATCCCCCCCCTCCACTGTTCAAGCTAGTGTGGATCCACATGATGTGATGTGGCGGCCCAAGAGTACAGGTAGCTGTCATACAGGCAGCATAAGAGACCTGAGATTTTCTGGCTTGCTCCCATTCCTATAATCATAAGATGCAGCTGGGAATGACATTTAGGAGGGATGTGAGGAAGTATTGCTTCACTGAAAGAGTGTTAGATGCCTGGAATAGACTGCCAGCAGAAGTGGTGGTGTTGAATAGTGTGGGCTTCAAGCATGCGTGGGACAAACATAGAGCAATATAAGTAGATAGGCAGGGAGAAGGGAGGTTTGCTAAAGACCAGTTATGGTATGGAGAAACAGAGTAGGAAGGGAACATCTGGGCAGACTGGGTGGGCTAAGCAGTCCTTTTCTACTGACAGATTCTATGTTTCTATGTTAAGTGCTCCCATCTCCATGATCCTGGGCAATGCCCTGTCAGGCCTCCCATACATGGATGCAGTGACACCCCTGTGGAGAAGGGAAGCCCCACAGCCCACCAAAGGAGTTGCTAAGGCTATGGAACCACATGGCCACCCCTGTTTGGTTGGGTGCACTGTCATGTGGCAGTGCTATGCCAGCCTGCTTGGCCACCTGACCCAGCTTCCGAGTTGATTCCCGATCCTGGCTCACTGATGCGGAAGCACAACATGCTACTTTCTGGTGGGCCATTGGGCTGCATGACAAATTGTCTTCTAAAAATGAAATCCAGCTATAAAACATCAGGATTACATCATAACAGCTATTAATGCTATTCTAATGGAAATAGAGTATATTTTAACAAAAAAAGTTTTAGAGATTATGCTTGTTCAAGTGATATCATGATTCCTCCATGCGAGCAGCTGGCTTCATTTAGGCAAGTTCAATTCTCAGTACCAGATTTATTCAGCTAAAATGCACAGCTGCCTAACATTTAAGAAGGACAGTTATGGTAGCCTGTCAGTACGGCAGCGAGGCTACTGCTCCCAGCGCTAGCAGTCTGGGTTCAGGAATGAGCCTGAGGGCACAGGGGGTGGGTGTAAGAAAGAAGAGCAGAGCATTCTGGAGGGTGCCCTCCTCCTCCTTCAGGGAGGGAAGGAGGGAGGCTAACAGACTCCGCAGCACAACTGCTGCCCAGTGAGCACAGCTGGCAGTGCAGGCTGGAGCCTGGCTGGAGAAGGGGAATGCTGCACGATGGCACACTATCATATCTGACATGCGTGTGCCATGTCATCTTCACCCTTGGCATCCCAGAGGTCAGTAGAACAGTGTAAAGAAGCCCTGCCATGGCAGGATAAAGCCAGCCATCTGTTGGCTTCACCCCACTGACTAAAGTCACCTCTGCCACTACACAGAAGTCATGGAGAGGCTTGGGAAATGTTGGCTGCCCACTATGGCGGGGAGGTGGGGGCATAGTTTCCAGAGGTAAGGGGTAAGCTCCCAGAGAAGGAAGATGATGTAGCTGGGGGGAGGGAGGCTGTCAGAAAGGGCAGGTGGGAAAGTGCAAGTACATAAAAAGGAAAAGGAGCATTATGAGTGTCAGGCAAGAAAGAACACATTTTTTTTAGATAGGATTTAAAAAAAAATGAGTGTGTGCTAATTAGATTACCTAATTTCTAGGCATGTGAGAACCACAAAAGGTTCTGAGGTTCCCAAAGATTCTGATGAGCCATGAAAAGTTCTGATAGTTATTAGACCAAGCTTTATCAGAACTTTCAGAACCTCTGAGTCCAAAGTACAGACACTCTTTTAACTATCAATTTCTACCCTAAGCTATTATCAATGAAGGGGAAGAAAGCTAAATGCAACTTGGAGTGATACAATAATATATAGAATAATATATGGGGAGGTGTGTATAATGAGAATTGTACACATTTGATATGTGGAATGTTACATATACCCTGAGAGTGAAACTTGAGGGGTTTACAAAACCACTGAGGGTGTGTGTGTAAAATTTAAGTTTTACACACCTCCCCATGTTTTGATTTATATAATTGATGAGTAGTATTTTCTTGCCTTGAAAACACAATCCAACAATTACAGAAAACAGAATGGCCAGTAGTTCAGTAGTGCTAAGTCAATAGTGTGCACATGCGTGGAGTGAGGGAAACCTGGTGCATGTTTGTGCTTATAACCAGCTGGTTATAACAGTGAATTATAACTGTGTTTCCCTATGGGAGAAAATTCCCTCCAGTTATTATAAATTTAATGTGCTGGTTCCACCAAGCCACATCAACAGGAATTCTGTCGATTGGCATTACAATAATGGCACAATGCCATCAGCCATTATATGCACTCCACTCCAGGTTTTTGCTGCTCCTCTCATCTCAAAGCAATACAAGATCAGCCAAGTGCCAGCAAACTACACAATGAGTCTGCTTCTGAAAGCTGCTGAGAACTGGAACACTTAAAATGATTTGGGACATTTCAACTGTATCAATAATGCATCACTCCTTTACAAGTTCTGCAGCCATTATTACTGACAAGGAACTTTGTGGCTGCTTATCCCCCCCCCCCCATAAAGTGTTTTTCTTGTTATTTTAACTTGTACCTATGTTTTGAGTTATTCTGCAAGTTCTGAATCCAAGCTGTATCATTCATTGTGATGTACCTTTGCTTTCTCCTATTGTACTTTGTTTTGCAATCTATGACATGGAACCTTTGTAAAAGAGTTTGCGCTCAAAGGTCTTTTCTGAATCACTAAATAAATAAATAAAATATTATGGTGATGTGGAGATGGATATTCTGGTTAGAAACTGTGTGATGAAGCCAGGACAAACCTTGCTGTGAACTGTTTGAAAAGCCAGCAGACAAAAATATTCTGGCCCCACTATCAGAAGAGATGATTAGTTGTACTCTAGGGGGCCTTGTCTCCAGAGAGAAGTTATACGTCTCTCTACGGACAATATATCAGTATACTACTGAACAGCTAATGGGGTTTATTTGTAATGGAGTAGAATTTGACTTCATATTTTATTTTTCATACACACTGTGTCTCACTGTGCTTTTCAAAAAGAAGGAAAGGATTTGGGATTTACATAGTACCTTTCATGCACACGGTATCCCAGAGTAATTCAGAAAGTGAAGGAAGGAATTTGGGTTTATATAGTGCCTTTCATACACACTGTATCCCAAAACGCCATACAATGTGAAGGAAATGAATTTGAGTTTATACAGCACTCTTCATATACATTATATCCCAATGTTCCTTACAAAGGGAATGAAAGGAGTTTGGGTTTATATAGTAGCTTTCATGCACACTGTATTCCAACATGTTTTACGAAGAAAAGGAAAAAATTGGGGGTTTATACAATGCCTTTCTGCAAGCTGTATCCAAAGGGTTTTACAAAGAGAAGGAAAGGAATCTGGATTTATATAGTGCTTTTTTTTTTAAGTCTTTGGTAACCTGGTAAGGCTCACTAGACACAAGTGCCTGTTTTCAGGGGCGGCCTGGGAGCACTGGGTGATTAAGTGACTTGTTCAGAGTCCAACAGTATGCAAGTGGAGGTTGTGAGAATCAAACTCAGGTCTGGTCTACTGGATGTATCAAACTCATTTATAGCTCGTTCCTCTAACCTCTAGGCTATACTGCCAGCCCAAACTCAGATCTGGTCTACTGGATGTACCAAGCTTGTTCACATCTCATTCCTCTAACCTCTAGGCCTTTTATACCCACTGTATGGAAAGGAAAAATCGTTTAATCAGGAAAGGCACTCTAAGTCACAGCTTGTTTCCAGGTATGACCTGGGAGCACAAAGAAGTTAAGTTACTTGCTCAGGGTCACACAGTATGCAAGTGGGGGCTGATGGGATTCAAACTCAGGTCTCCAGGTTTGTGGCTTAGTGCCCTTAACCACTACACTATACGGCCTCCTGGAAAGGGGGAGATACTGTATACTAAAGTGCTTGACAAAGAAATGTGCTAGATACTGGTAATGCTGGGACTGTATTCAGTATACAGATAGCAGTCACTTAGGCTCTGTCCACACTACACCAAAAAATCCCTCTGTAACCTTACAGAGGGGGCCAAACTGTTACCACAATGGTTTTCATTTACACCTGTAACGTTACAGGAGGTGTTTCCAAAACCGTTGTTGAAAGCACTTATGAGGTGCTTTCAACAATGGTTACAGAACCGGTACTGCCTCCATAACATTACTGGTTGTACTGTGGACACATGAGCATGTAGCTCCAGCTGTCCCCCTGTGCAGCATGCACTGCACTGTGGGATAGGGTGCTGACAGTAATGGTCCCATGGCACCCACAATGTGGATGGGCTGCGCAGGTTCGGAACCATTACCGGATCTGTTCACCAGCAGTGTGGATGAATGGTAATGGTTGCTGTCTGTACTAGTGTGGCACCATTACGGCGCTGCAGCAGTGCAGTGTGGACAGTACCTAAGTAGGCTTATACCACACACAGCTTTTTAGATTGGAATTTTTGTTACTGAGTGGTGGGAATGTTGGTCATGGCCACTGGGTAACTCCCCTGTTCTTTTTGAAAATACCTTTAAATCCCACCTAGAGGCTGGATAACATGTGGACTAGTCTGTCCAGTAAGTTTATGGGTGCTTGCACTGTTCAAGCTTTCAAAGTAGGACTAGACAGAGTTCTGAGACAGGAGAGTACTGAGTGCTACAACGTACAGCTTGAATAAAGGTAGTATTCTGGTTAAGTTTCAGTGTGTGTCCCTACACAGATTGGGTACAGTCACTGCCATAAGGCAGATGGGGTGTGTAAGATGGACTTAAAGTCCTTTTACTTCATCACAATAATACTAATAAAGAGCTGATTGAAGTGAAATGCAAATTTATTTTGGAGTGTTGTGCCATGAAGTCCTCAGCAGAACTCTAGTTGTTTTTCCCAGTGACTGGAATCATTCTGTTAATTTGCTTTCAAGAAATTACTTCTCATTTAGAAATTTTAAATGTAGAGTTGATTGCCATGTTTCAGACATTGTCAGCTCTTGACTCTGAATTAAAAAGAGTCTAAATCAGCTAGCAATGGGGGGAGGGACCATGTCACTTTAAACCTCCGTGTGGTCCAGTGACCACCACATGGTGTGGTTCAACATGGAGACATGGACTAAATTTTTAAGCCACACACTGCTCCATCCTTATGTATCCCTTCCCCCAGGTCACACCAGAAGATGAACAACTTGTAACTCAGTGTGCCTTCCTGGTGAAACCTTTCAATAAACAAATAAACACAAGGGCAAGAGTATCAGATTTCAGGAGGGCAGATTTCACTGAAATGGGTAGATGTATACAAGCAGTTCTGGAGAAGTGAGAGGTAATAGAGGGGGTGGAAGAACAATGGGAGAAACTGAAAGGAGCCATAGTGGATACAACAAACCAATGTGTTAGGATAGCGGTCAAAGGGAAAAGAAGAAGGAAACCACTATGGTTCTCCAAAGAGGTGGGGAACAAAGTCAGGGCTAAAAGGCTGAGTTTCAGAAAATATAAGGAGAGCCAAAGGGAGGAGGACAGGGAGGTGTACCTAGGCTGTCTAAGGGAAGCAGGGAAGGCTGTTAGGCAGGCAAAAGCACAGACAGAAGAGGGCTTAGCACAGTCTGTAAACATAGGGGATAAGGCATTTTATAGGTACATTAGTGAAAGAAAAAAAAACTGGGAAGGGGGATTGTGAGGCTCAAAGGGGAGAAGGGAGAGTGTAAGGAGGGGGATCTGAACAAGGCAGAAATACTGAACAAATTCTTCTGCTCAGTATTCACTAAGGAGGGGGAGGGTCAAGGACCACAGTTGGGTTGCAGAGGCAATGGGGGGGAGCTGGACACCAGTCCATTCACAGTGGAGGGAGTTCTGGAAGAACTCACAGAGCTGAAGGTGGATAAAACCATGGGGCCAGATGGCATCCACCCAAGGATATTAAAGGAGCTGCGAAGGGAACTAGCAGTGCCTCTGCCAGCCCTGTTCACAGGGTCACTAAACATGGGTGTCATTCCAGAGGACTGGAGGAGGGCACATGTAGTCCCACTGCATGAAAACGGCAGTAGGGAGGAGATGGAGAACTACAGGCCAGGCAGCCTCACCTCAGTGGTTGGAAAGATCATGGAGACACTGCTGAAGGAAAAGAGAGTGGCACATATGGAATTCAGCGGTGCTCAGGATCTGAGGCAACATGGATTAACAGCAGAAAGGTCATGTTAAACAAATTTATTAGTTTTTTTTTTGATTGGGTGACTAGGGAACTAAATCAGATAGGGGCAGTAGACGTCGCCTACCTAGATTTCAGCAAAGCCTTTGACACCATCCCACATAGAAGGCTGATTAACAAGAAGGATAGTCTGGGCATGGGAGACAAGGTGGCAAACTAGGTTAGGAACTGGTTAACAGACAGAAGACAGAGGGTGGTGTTAAATGGGGTACAATATGGGGAGTGGGGAGTGACCAGTGGGGGACCACAGGGATCAGTACTAGGACCAGTCCTGTTCGATTTCTTCATTAGTGACATTGCAGAGGGGCTGGAAGGAAAGGTCTGCCTGTTTGCAAATGACATCAAGATCTGCAACAGGGTGGATACTCCAGAAAGAGTGCAGAAAATGAAGAGGGACCTGGATAAGCTTGAAAGGTGGCTGGAGATGTGGCAACTGAGATTCAATACAAAGAAGTGCAAAATAATGCACCTGGGCAGAGGGTACCCTGGGGAGCGTTACAGGCTGGGGGGGCACTGACTGTCACCAAAGAGGAAAGAGACCTAGGGGTTATCATTTCTGATGACCTTAAGGTATCAAAGCAGTGTACAAAGGCAGCAGGGAGGGCCAGTGGGATGCTAGGTTGCATAGGCAGAATATCACTTGCAGGAGGCAGGAGGTGGTGATGCCAATGTATAAAACATTGGTAAGGCCTCACCTGGAGTATTGTGTGCAGTTCTGGGGCCACACCTATGCAAGGACATAGATAAGGTGGAGACTATCCAGAGAAGGGCAACAAAGTTGGTGCAGGGCTTGCACCACAAGACATATGAGGAGTGACTAAGGGACCTCAATATGTGGCCACTGGAGGAGAGGAGACGGGGGGGGGGGGACATGATTGAAACTTTCAGGTACTTCAAGGGCATAAACAAGGTGCAGGTCAGGGACTTTTTTCAATGTAGAAAAATATACAGAGGATACATAACCTCTCCTCTCCTGGATCAAAACACCATAATTATGCATCTTAGCATCTCAATAGCTTTACCAACTGCCCTGTTGCACTGCCCCGTCACCTTGAGATTATCAGATATGATTTCCCCAGTGTTCTTCATTGATAGTTGACTGTTAGTAACACCCATCTTATATACAGCCCCTTGGTTTCTCTGCCCAAAGTGTGTGACTTTGCCCTTTTTGGCTTTGAAACCCAGCTTCTACCCTCTAGGCTACTCCTTTAGTTTCCCCAGGTCCCAGTGCAATCTGTCCACTCCTTTATGGGCATCCACCCTATTGCAGATTCCTGTGTCATCTGCAAAAAGACACTCCTTCACCTCTGGTTCCACATCAATGTCACTTCTGAAGACATTGAAGAGGACAGAACTCAGTATTAATCCCTGTGGCATTCCACTGGTCACTGTACTGTTTCCTGGGTGGCTTCTGTTTACCACCACCCTATCTCCTATCCTTTACCTGGTTTGATACCCATCTTACTACCTTCTCCACAGCCCCAGCTGCTAAGTTTCTCGATGTTTCTTTATTAGCCTGTGTGTCACAGTGACAAAGGCATTGCTGAAGTCCAGATAGACCACATCCATTGCCTTCATCTGATCTTCTTCCTTAGTCACTCAGTCAAAGAAATCTATGAGGGTTTGAAATGAGGCCCCCCCCCCCCACCACACACACTGGTAAAACCATGCAGTTCATTTGACTCCATGTAGTCCATGAGCCTCTCCTTCAGCACAGCCTCATTCATTTCCCAAGCACTGATATTTGCTGAGGTTTTCTGCCACCCCTACCCACATGGGGGCCTCCCACATGAAGGATCCTTACATCCTCTCTTGCCGCTATGACAGGTGTCTCCCTCTTGGCAGTCTCATCTTACCAGAGCATCAAAAGAGTTGTGTTAGTGTCTGAGGAATGAGTTCCTGTCCCGTAACCCCCACCTTACTGGAGCCCACCATAGTCCAAACAGTCTTACTTCTTGGCACCCTCTGAGGCACAATAGTAGCAAAACAGCATCATCTTTCACAGGGTTCCCATCCTTACTGACATGGGTGACCACACATCGACTAGCTCTGCCTCCAGGGCATTGCCTCAGTCTATGCCAGTGAGATGGGACACAGAAAATGGAAAAGTCACCCGTCTTGGCCTGCCAGATGATGACTGCCTAGCTCCTTCCATGCCACTTCTGCTCTCCCAACCCTGCACACCTTGCAGACAGGCCCCTACAGGAATGCTACTCCCCTTCACCCGAGTAGAGGGGCCCCCCAGCAGACATAAGCTGAACCCTCCAAGATGTAAGGATACTTGGGAGCCAGGCCACAGATGTGGCAGTGAAGGGTGAAACTGGTGGGGGGTGCAAGGGAGGAACAAAAAAAATTGTGACACACAAGAATCCATATATTGACTATAGTACAGTACCCTCCCAACACATACAATAATTCATATATTGATCATAGCACATAACACCCCCTGTACCAGACATCAAATGGTTGGATATTAACAAAGTGATAAAACTTTGCCACCCATATACACATACAGTCAAATTTTGATATCACATGCACCACTTTCTGCACCCCCCCCCATCCACCCACAAAGTCTGGACTACCGACAAAATGCTGTGGATTCTGATACACACACACACACACACACAGGCAGCTATTGCCCACAGTACTGTCCACCTTCAAAAACAGCAGTTCAAGTATAATATAAATGCTGTAGTATGTACAACCTACACTACAAACAAACACCCATGCAAAGAAGGAGCCCTCCATGGTAAGTATTGACAAAAGCACCCTCCCATCACCATCAGATAGGTATTGGCTATTTAGAAATCCTTGTATATTATGTATCTCACACACACAGGCACACACACACACACACACACACACACGTATCTACACATATGCACAAAACCTCCTATATCTATACACACACATGCACAAGCATGCACACACACAAATACACACAAAACCACCTGTATCTACACACACAATCCCCTTTGGCGGCAGTTAAGCAGAGCATACATTCCATCTAACAGATAGCAAACTTTCATGCAATAAAAAAAAACTGCTGCAGTATAAGACTGGCCAGAAGGCATGGAGGGCAGAAGTTCTGTGTGCCTTACCTCCAGTCATGCTTCCGACCTGGGTTTGGGAGCTAGCATGGTTGCTGGGGGGGGGGTACTGAGCATCCATCAGCGGACAGCTCCTCTGTCTCAGGGTGTGGTGGCATGCTGATTCAGCCCTTGACTACCCCAGGTGGAGATCTTTGGGTGGTGCTGGAAGCTTAAGCAACATAAAAAGGAGGGGCAGTTATTTTGTAGCAGTTGTGCACATCCTTGCATGCATGCTTACGTACCACCACAGCAGGGGACCTAAGAGAAGAAAACTTAAAAATCATCAACACAGACTTCATGAAACCCTGGCTGCTTACATCCATCCCATGCCACCAACTAAACCACTGGCCCAATTCTGGAAGTGACTCACTGGGTGGGTGGAGAACAGCCCTTACCTCCA
Source organism: Neoceratodus forsteri (assembly GCA_016271365.2). Lineage (NCBI taxonomy): Eukaryota > Metazoa > Chordata > Ceratodontiformes > Ceratodontidae > Neoceratodus > Neoceratodus forsteri. The sequence continues at coordinate 306,395,493 of CM028134.1, read as the reverse complement.
GGCTTCAACATGGGGTGGGGGTTGGGGCAATCTGTGGAGGACTTTGGGTTTCTTGGATATGGTTGAGGTCAGTGCTAGATGGGTGAGGAGGGAACAGGACTGAGAGCTCACCAGTGTCAATCTCCAAGGCAACAATTTTATTAAAAAAAATAAATAAAAATGCAGAGCTGCACCATTGCAGTAAACCCAAGTGTAGATAATATATAGAAGATCTCTTACCAGGGAACTAGGGTGCCAGAGCAAGGAACCTTGAAGGGTAAAATTTACATTGGATCTGTAGAACACAATATAGGAAAGAGGTCAGGAAGGATCCATAGTTCTTAGGGAGTAAATAGTAAGGACAGGACAAGTTAGATATAGAGCTATACTTAGCTGATAGAGAAGGAGTCAACATCCTCTCAGATCTGTTAAAGGAAAAATAGGTTAGTATGCAGAAAATACAGTAGTGACAACAGAGAGCAGATAGATATGAAATGTGTATGGGACAGCATAAGAGTAAAAAAGGGAGCATTAGATAAAAAGTTACAGTTGGGGCACAGGAAGAAGATAAAGATTCAGAGAAAGATGGAGGAATAAATAACATTAATAAACACATAGCAAAAGACACAATAAAGTGGTGTATTGAAGGGGCAGCAAAACCATTTATCACCACCTAGATGGCCTAGTGGCCAGTAAGTAAAATTAGTAGCCCAGGTTGTCAAGTTTGGATTCTTTGGAGATAACGGCCAGCATTATTAAAATAATTTAACACTGGTGGGTTGGGGGGCTAGTGTTGTCACAGGTATGTGAGGGATTTCTGTAATACCCCTAAGTGGGCTACTTTACAGTGTGGCCAGTGGCCAATGTATTTAAACTAAAAATAATCTTTTTCCCTGGGTCTAGTGGTGATGGGTTTCTTGGGTCCCAATATATATTTTGTTTGGCAGCAGCAAGCATGGATGTGGAGTGTGAGGAGAATGAACTGGGGCAGCAGCAGCAGCAAGCAGCGCGATTGACTACGCTAAAGTGAATGTCAATGGGTTGGGTGCACTCTACTCCCAGCCTATATGGAGTTCAGACTGTGGCCTACTCCATGAAGGTGGAAGAGTGAGAGACAGCAGCTCATCAGGAGGTGAACGAGGCTAGTGTAGGAGTGCCTCCCTCCACCTACCCGCTTCAGCGGCAGACATAGTTTCCTGGAGGGGGTCTGGAGCAACAGCAGCATCAGGGAGGCTGTTACACAGCAAGCCACACTCGTGGCTGTTATAAAAGACAGAAAAGTTCTTAGCCAGGGGCGGTTACCACAAGGGAGCTCAGCTGCACTGTGACTTCTTTAACTAGCCAGGGTTGGGGGGGGGTGAGTGCTGGCAACTAGCCTTGTGTGGGCTTTTGTTGCAGGTCCAGCGAAGACTGCTGCTGATTAACTAGCTCTGTGTGGGGTTTTGATGCTGGTCCAGGCAGGGCGAGTACAGCCAATTAAAGCTGAATCAGCGGCTAAGTTTAAAGTACTACTCATTGCCCTCCACTTCTGATTTGGTGAGCCATCAGACAGCTGAGCCACACCGAGGCTGTACTGAAATAGCCTGGTGGCAAATTTGATGCATGTGGTGGTGGTACACCAGGAACAACAGTTAAAGCCACATGGTGTCTAGGTTTACAGTGCCTGACTGGCCCTTATTTATCTAAATAATGCATGCATAGATAAGAACAGGGCTGTTGCTGTAAGTCAGCTCTGAGGGGCTCCGTGTGAGCGGTGGTGTGGAGGAGATTGACTAGGAGAGGGGACTGATGCAGGAGTGTGTATATCCCAATAGTGGCACTCTATATAAAAGGTGGTACCCATGCTTGTCAGGACTTTTTCCAAATTACCCCTTTTTTCTTATTTTGGATTTATAAATTTGCACCCCTAAAATACCAATTCAAGGAGTCCATTCTGGACCCCTGCCACCCCCCCCTTAACATAATGTGAGGAGGTAGATTATGGTACACATACAGCAATGGCATAATACAGGTGTGATCCTGGCCCAAATCTAATCCATCTCAGCTCCAGCACCCAATCCTTCTCTAATTCTCCATATCCCACCATCAGTCTATTTCATGTTACTGATCTATGCACTTATCTGACTTCAACACATGCCAGTTGCTCAGGAGAAACATCAAAAATACTTTTGTAAGTCTTAATTTAAAAAAAAATCATTTTCAAAGTAACCTTTAAAAATAAAATGAAGCCTGCTCCCTTTAACTCAAGGATCCTAGACTCAATGGTAATATTAGTGGGTCCACAAGCCCCCCCCCCCACCGAACTCACCAGTCACATAAACATTGCATGATTAAAACAAAAATGTAATTTAACTACACACAGTAAAGCACCTGCAAGGCAAATAAATAAATATGGGTCCTCCACTTTTTTGACTAGGGCTCCCTGAAAAGCTGAAGCTATAACACACACGCCCATCTGCCCCTCCTACACATGTGCAAAGCTCACCATCACCATGGTCAAACCCCCTACACACACTCACACACACACACACACATCACCCCCAGACACAGCCAGCTCCTCCTCCTCTACACACATGGCCAGCACTCTCCTCCACACACACACACACACACACACACACATGATCAGCCCCCAACCAAGACAGGCAGCTCCCCCACCCCAGACACATACATTTCTGCATGCACACACACACACACACATACACACACACATATCACACCCAGACACAGCCAGCTCCTGCTCCCCTCACATGGCCAGCACTCCCTACACACACACGCACACACAATCTGCCCCCCAAACTCCATACAGGCAGCTTCCCCACTCCCCCAGAGACTTACATCTGCTCGCACACACACACACACACACACACACACACACACACGCACAATTATTCAATATTCAGTTTTTAGTATTAAAGTCATTAATTGATTTATTTTGTTTTTTCCAACAGCCTGATGTATTGTACATGCAACTTGACCCCCTTCACCTCTCTACCCACTTTAGCTATTTATAACATGAAAATGTGGTGTTGTATCTTTTTCAAAAGTTAGATAGAAGGTGCTGTTTTACTGTGCTTACCTATGCTATGTTTATCATGTAGCTCAATCCCTGACTGTGCCACTATACAGTAGTTTGAAGCCAAACTTGCAAATACCATTTCATTCCCTCACACACCAGAAACAGAGCCCCCACATGCTGACATGCTGCAACATCATCTGAACTAATTAACTCTGGAATTAACTGAACATTCCTGACTGAGACCCAGACTGAGATGATTACATGATACATAGATAGATAAATGCAATACTTTCAACTTGGAGAATGAACATTACAATGTGTACTCACTTGGGGAACTCAAGCTCAACTTTCTCCTTGTGGTTCTGAGATATCCGGTCCCCCATCGGGTCCTCTATTCTGCCCTATTTCCCCAGTCCTGGGTGAACCCTGAAGAGCCCATCTAAAACCCAGCTATAACAAATTTACCAAATTGCTGGAGTGAAGGAGAAGTGGAGCAGATTTGCTACTCCAGTCAGCCAGTTTTGTTGCTTCGGTCAGCATGTCGCACTCCCGGTCGTGCTCAAACAGACTGGCTTGCAGACATGCTTGCAGCACTGTTAACCCCCAGCCCTGTAAACCACAATAATTTTAAAGGAGATAGGAATGAATTTACTAATGTTTTTATCTGTTAAATAAAGAAGAAATAATAATAGTCTCTGTGTGTGTTTTTCTCTGTTGGTAATGTTTATTGTGCATTTTTTATGCTTGTTGTAATATCTGAAACCTCCACTGGCTGTACAGATTGATTTTCAGTATCACAGTCAGCACGTGCCCCCTTTTGAATTGCTTCCATTCTATATGTTTGGCTAGCTCAAGCAAGAAATTGCAAACACCTTCATTTTTCAAATTTTCAGATTTCTTCAATAATAAGTCCCAACGTTTTGCATGGCAGTCAGGCTTCTTCTGGGGAACTATAACAAATATATATAAAGATAGTATTAATCTCAAATTCTAAGATTTGTTCAACATAATTAATTATTCCAATCCGTAAATCAGCAATTTCATTTCTCAATGCTAAGCCATTATTGCTTTTAACCACTTCAAAATGAGATTCGTTATGCTAAAATAAACTTTGTGTAAACTAAATACATTCAAAAAAGTGTTTAAAAACAACGTTACTGCACACTCATTTTACATAATATTTATTTCACCCTAAACCAGCCTCCATATCTTAAAGCTTGTAAAAAACATTGCTTTACTTCATAACCAAGCTCTCAGAGACACAGCTTTATGACAGCGTAACTCCTCTCATATACAGTACAAATCTTCATTAATACTCAATATAGAATAAGAAAAAACAAAATCAATGTTTTTAGTCCTATTATTTATTTTATTTATTTATTTAGTTTTTGTTGACTGGGTAAGTGCAATAGACAAATCCTGCTTATTTTCAGGCACGACTCAGAGGAGGGGAGGGATACAGATGAATGCCAACTGACATTGAACCAGATTAAACTGTTGGTGATATTTTTAGTGAATGAGGGAAATTTGGCCAGGACACCAGGGAAATTCTCCTACTCTTTTCCATAATTGCCATGGGATCTTTAACATCCACCTGAACTACCACCAATCCAGGCAGATGGGACTGCGGTTTAACGTCTCATCTGAAAGACGGCACCTATGAAGTGCAGGACCCCTCCCATGCTGCACTACAGTGTCAGTACTGGGATATTAACCCAAGTGCCAGATGTGGGAAGTGAACCCACAGCCCTCTGATCTCCTATCCTCAGAGGCGAGTGTGCTACCTGCTGAGCCACTGGCACTGTTATATATTAGTTCATTCTCATAGGGAAATTTCCCACTATGGTATAAAAATCTTTTTAAAATTACTATTTACCTAAGTATTCACCTTGGTTAGGTCAATTCCTACTATTTTAAACTCAGTCAATGTCACTTTTCGTGCTTCTCCTAAAAGCCAACAAAAGATTTTCCATCTGATTACTTGTTTTTGTATACTCACAACACCCATTAAGGTTTCATCTTTTCAAAAAATCAGAGATTTTGTAGTATAGTAAACTGATAATTATTACTTTTTGCCTATGCTTTTCATTAAGTTACAAATACATGTAACTCATTGCATTTCCAAAGTCCGTCTGACATTCAAGTAATTTACAAACTTAAAGCATTTCTTTTTATAGTGCAAGTCCATTTCTTTTTTGATAATAAAATTTGCAGCATTTTTTAAAATCATTCCCATATATGCCCATTTATCTTATAAAGTAGTCTGCAAAATATTGTATGGCTTACTTAGGAAGCTCCACGGCATGTGCTCCTTCTTGTTACTAACTGGCAGCAACCATGTCTCTGTGCTTTGGACAGCTTTATGTTTGTGGAGAGGGTCATGTGATGACTGGATCATCATCACACTCTGACAAGTGAAGCTGTTGCTAAAGCAACATTCGGACCCTCTCCACAGACACAATTCAACTGAGTCCTAGTGCCTACAGCAAAAGAAGCACTAATAAGAATGTTTTTTAAAGGAGTTATTTACATAGTAATATAACTTTTGGCCAAACACCGCACTTCCGGAATAAACCACAAACCTGGTTTTCCTCAAATTTCTCCACAAATTTCCAAGGTTTTTTACAGTAGTCCTCTCTTGGGAGAACTTTGAAGTATTGATATTTTTCAAGGTTTTTCACTATGGTTCTCAAGGAGAACCAGGTATGCACTACTTCCAGAAAGCACTAAAGACAGCGGAATTCCTTACTATAAAAGTTATTATCTTGCAACCTTAGATCATTTACATACTACTGTCCCATTTTACAGTCACTACCTAAAGATTTGCCAGTTGGTCTCCTCATATGCTTGCAACAGCTCTATTCCTTCCTACACTGATTCTCACTTCGCAATCTTAAATCATTTCACAAATCACTTTCCTGATTTGCAGTTACTGCCAAACGATTTGCAAATTAGTCTCCTCGTTTCATTCCCACTTTTCATTAATTACCCCCAACTCATACACCTAAAAAGTTCAAGCTGTTCAAGTTTGTTATTGTAATCTCCTCCTCCTCCTCTTTCCAAAGCTGGTACTTGTTCTAACCCCCCAAAGCGTATTTGTACTGTGGTAGGCCCTCTCAGATCAAAATGTCTAGCTAGTGGGGAATTCTCATCTTTATTTCTGATACAACTCTTATGTTCAGAGATTCTGGTTCTAAGTTCCCCGAGGTTTTTACCAACATATAGTTGGTCACATGGCCATTGCACCACATATACCACCCCGACATGGCACATGTGATAGCAGATTTAATTAGGTATTCCTTTCCTGTATGGGGATGCTTAAATGTTAGTTTTTTCAAAGTATGTCCACAAGCTGTGCATTTTCTACAAGGGAACATACCATTCCTTAATGGACCCAAGAGTAACTGTGTTGTTTTCACCTTAGTTTTAACATGTTGTGAGTGTACAAGTTTATCTCTGATAGTTGTGGTCTTTTTTGAGACCACAATAGGTGTCTGTTCAAAAATATTCTCTATGATAGGATCTTCCTGTAAAATTCTCCAATTCCCCACTAAAATTGTTCTAATCTGAGGCATTATTTGGTTATGTTCTGTACTAAAGACTGTTCTATTTTCCTTTTCTTGTGTCTCTATTTTATCTTGTTTACTCTTCAACAAATCCTGCCTATCAATGTGTGAGGCCTTGAGCAGTGCTTGTTCAGTTTTATTAATTTGATAGGCCCTCTCTTTAAACCTTTCTGTTATTCTAAATTCTTCTTTATGATACTCATTTGCTACGCTGCAATTTCGCTTTGCCCTCAGAAATTGTGAGTATGGAATACTCTCCACTAAATTTCTAGGATGAAAGCTCCTCCAAAGTATTATGATGTTCCAATCTGTCTTTATCCTAAATAACCTCATTTCCAAAAGGTCATTTCTTTTATAGATTGTTATGTCTAAAAATTCTACTTGAGCAACATCAGCATTAAATATTAATTTTAAAATAACATCACACGAATTGATGTAAATTTGAAATTCATCAAGTTCTTCTTGACTTCTTTTTCCATTTAAAATTTATTAATCATTTTACCCAAAATGATACACAGGCAGATGTACAAACAAGCAAATCATTTTCATACACAGTCATATACACATGAATCTGCCTTCCCCCCCTTAAACCACTTCCCTTCCCTCCCGCCTCCCCCCGTAACCACCACCACTAGGAAAAAATAGTACCCAAAACCCCTAACCCTGCTAAGACCGATTCAAACAGTCTTATTCCTCAAAATAAGTTACATCCATATCCTATTTAATTAACCCTGCAGGGAATACAGAGTAAACAGAGGGTCCCAAATCTTACTAAAGTTAGACATTGTGTTATTCAGATTAGCAATAGTTTTCTCAGTAGGAAGATTAGCTAGAAGTTCAGCCAACCATTCCTCATAGGAGAATACCTGTTGATCGAGCCAATGTCTTAACACCAATTTCTTTACAGACATCGCAATAAGCATGATGTGGTATTTCCGATTTTTAACTCTAACTCCAGATAAATCACTGAGGAGGCAAATTTGGGGGTAAATAATTCCCCTAAACCTAAAAGATGATCTACGGATTGCTTGATCTTCTCCCACAGTGGGGCCACCTTCAGGCAGTCCCAGAAGATATGAACTAAATTACCCTCCTCCTGATGGCATCTCACGCAGCTATTGGAAACTTTAAGCCCCCTCTTCATCAATTTACAGGGTGTATAGTAAGCATTGTGTAATATAAAAAATTGCATCAGCTTTAACCTGTCTTGCTTGATAAATTTATGGGAGGTATTCCAGATGGACGACCACTCAATAGCCATCTCAGGGAAAAGGGATCCCCACAGGTCTGTAGGTCCACAACCCTTGGGTATTTTCCAACCAACCAATAAATTATAAATCTTAGCAATCGCCCTAGGTCCACCGCTAACGAGACTGAGCTCTTTACAGAAGGATATAGGCTCCTCTTTGATACCTTCTGTTGCCTCTGCCTCTCCCTCCTCCAATTTGTTCTCCAGTTCCTCTGTTTTATAAATTTTGAATTGCTGACATCATTAACTCTGATTCAATTTGAAGATAACGTGTGTGCTGAACTCTTCGGTTTCAAATTGAAACATTACACAAATGTTGATTGACTCCACTAATATAAGTAAAAGATGCACTGAATCCCCAAAAATAATACAGTTATTCTTCCACCAGCAATCAGATTCAGCTCAGTTCAGCCCCCTCCTGACTCCCTGTGATATTAGTGAAAGATAGATGCCTGGTGGTGAACTCCCCAAAGTAACACAATTATTCAGGGATCAGCTTCAGTACAGTTCAGCCCCCTCCCGACCTCCTCCTCCCCAATATTAGTGAAAGATAGATGCTGACTGCAAACTCCAAAAAATATAAAATTATTCATGGATCAGCTTTGGTTCAGTCCCCCCCCCCCCCCATCTGCAGTTGATCATCTTACATATTCCGGAGCAGTTCTTAATGCAGTTCCATTTTTTTTTTTTTATTTACTTTTTATTTATTTATTTATTTGTTCTAGGAATTAATACCTTTGAGCCAAAGGCTCTTTTACAAAGGTTCCACGTCAATTGGGTACAAGACAAGTGTAGTTACAAAGTAGGCAATTCAGTTGAATATTGTCACAGTCAAGGAGGAGGAGTAACACAATACATTAAAATATAAGAAAACAAGTAACAGAAACAGGGAGAAAAGAAAAAAATAAAAAATTATATATTATTCATAAACAAAACAACATTAGATAATGGGATAAAAAAGTCTCGAGAGAGAATATACTAATTGAGAGAGTAAGGGGAGAGGGGGAGCAGTCAATAGTGAGGGAGAGCCTCACATATGCCTTTATCAAGAATACTGGGGTGAGGAAAAGGAGGAGAGAAAAATAAAAGAGAAGGGAGTAATTTAATAAAGTTATTTAGCCAAGGCAGTCACAGAAGCTGGAGTCTGCGAGGTGTGAGTGGAGTTGAGTTTTGAAAACTCCCAGGGATGTAGAGGGTGAGATGTGGGTATTTATGACATTTAGCCAGCTAGGTGCACGGTAAGCAAATGATCGCTGACCCTGAGTAGTCCGGCAACGTGGAACCTGGAGAGGTTGATGAATTGATCCTCTAGTGAGATGGATGCAAGGATTAGGGTGTAGCAGGTCTTGGATACATGGAGGGGTAAGGCCCATGGTTGTTTTTTTAGCCATCAGGCAAGTAAGATACTTTAGGCGGTTTGAGAGTTGCAGCCAGCCAGTTTCAGTGTAGAGCTCACAGGTGTGAGTGCGTCTATGTGCACTAGTGAGCAGTCTACAGGCCTTGTTGAGGGAGGTTGTTATGCGCTTAAGAGAGGTGGTTGAGGCAGCCCCATATATAATTAAGCCATAGTCAATTATTGAAATGACAGAGCTTTGAATAGCAATCCTAAGAGCAGGTTGTGTAAGGAACTGCCGTTCCTGTACAAGATCCCAATACGCTGGTTTGCCACTTTGCTGTCTTATCAATGTGGGTAGCAAAGGTTAGGCCTTGGTCAAAGGTGATTCCAAGATATTTAAAGGTATTCACTTGTTCTAGGGAACTTCCCAGATATGTATTGATTGAGAGTGGTAGTTGTCTTTTTTTTTTTATGTCTAGAGAAAAGCATTGATTTTGTTTTTTTGTGGTTAAGGACCAGCTTATGATCAAGGAACCACTTTTCAACTTTGGTAAAAGCAAATTGAAGGCGGTGGTGTAGTAGTTTTGGGTCTTTGTGGGAGGTTAGAATTACGGCATCATCAGCATATAAGATTATTTGTTCAGGGCATGAGTTGGGAAGTGAGTTTAGAAAAATGCTGAAAAGAAGAGGGCCCAAAATGGATCCCTGGGAACACCTTGAGAGAACAGTTTTAGGGTCTGAGACAGCTCCCAGATTTTGACAGCTTGGGTACATGTTGAGAGAGATAACTTTTAACCCAGTCTCCAGCACTTTGAGAGAGGCCAAGGAATTGTAGTTGTTTGACAAGTAGGCCATGATGAACTGTATCGAACGTCTTTGTTAAGTCAATGAAAACCACACCAGTTTGGAAACCATTGTCCAAGGCATTATGGATAGCACCTGAGAACTCCAAAAGGGCAGTCGTTGTGCTGTGTCCTTTCCTGAAGCCATGTTGCTGAGTGCAGAGGATGTTATACTTTTGAAGGTAGTCAGTGAGTTGGTCTGCCACTATCCTTTCGAGGGCCTTTGGAGAGGTGGGAGTATAGATATGGGCGGTAGTTACCTGGAAGGGACTTGTCACCATTTTTAAATACAGGGTTGACAAGAGCTGATTTCCATTGCTGGGAAATTGACTGTGGCAGAGTGAGAGGTTAAAGATTTTTGTAAGTGGGAGCAGCACCACATCCAGGGTAAGTGACAGAAGTTTTAGGTCAATAGTATCACTACTTACTCAGGATTTGGAGATAGCCTTCTTAACATATTTGTAGACATCATGGGCATTGACTAATTTAAAATGGAAAGGAGGTTTGGTTGGAGAGGTAGCAGGAAGTGTTTGGTTTGGTGTGACAGGCTCAGAGAAAAAATCCGTAGGGAGAACCCCACTAAGGTCAGTGAAGGTTTCATTAAGGGTCTTTGCCATAATCATAGGGTCTAGGGTAGTGACTCCGTCTACAGTCATTAGGGTGGGAGAGGACTTAGACTGTTTACCAGTGACATTTCTTATGTTGTCCCAGAAAGATTTCCCATTACCCCAGGAGTTGGCGAGGGCATTCTTGTAGTAGGAGCTCTTTAACAAATGGATTTCCTTAGTGCAGTTATTGCGAGCATGTTTATAGTTTTGAGAGTCCGTTGGAGAGCCTGTAGCTCTTGCAATAGCCCAGAGATGGTCCCGTTCCTTGAGTTGCGCCAGGAGCTTGGCCGTGACCCAAGGGTTTGAGAGTGCTTTTTTCTCCTTGGGTACCATTCATTTTTAGTAGCGAACATTTTTTTTTCCCCTGGTATACTGTCAGTCCACACCCTGCCCTATTATTGAGTGTACACGCCCCCACCCCCACCCCTGGAGCTTAGCTTACCTTCATAGCCCTATTTGTGTTGCCCAGCAGCACCTTCAGTCTTTCTAAGCATCATTTCATTCCAACTAACAGCTGCCTGTCTTCGCTCCACAGGCCCAACTGATTTGCCTCAGGACAGGAAGCCAAGAAACAGTCAGCAGGTGCCTCAATGCACCTGTTTCATATTTCTCTTGTGGTCCCCCTAGTCCATTCTGTCCCCCCCAAAAAATTTGAAAATTTGGGATGGGAAGCAAATATCATGTTGGGAGGGGGCTGAACTGAACTAAAGCTGATCCTGGATAATTTTATTATTTTTTTGAAGTTTGCCTTCGAGCATCTATCTTTCAGTTATTTTTGGGAGTGGGGTGGAAGAGCACACAGTGGGAGGGAGCGGGAGGGTTTACGTGCATTCTGGGGTACGGGAATGGAGGGAGTGGGGAAGACAGCATGCAATGGGAGGGAGTAGGAGGGTTTATTTTCACTTTGGGTGCTGGGAAGGGGAGTGGGATGGACAGCATGCAGTGGGAGGAAGCGGGAGGGTTTATTTTCACTTTGGGTGCTGGGACAGGGAGCAGGAGAGTTTATTTTTACTTCAGGTGCTGGTATGGGGAGCATGGCAAACAGCATGCAGTGGGAGGTAATGGGAGGGTTTACATGCACTCTGGAGTACAGGAGCGAGGAGTGGGGCAGACATCACTCAGTGGGAGGGTTTACTGGCACTCCTGGTGCCACAATGGAGGAAGTGGGGTGAACAGAAATGGTTTGGCATGCAAGGCATGCCATGCAGTGATTGAGCACTCCCTCATTGCAGCAGAATTGCTGATGCTGCAATGATGAGGTGGCCCCTCATTGCGGCAGCCAAATCATTTCAAGTTGATGGCACTTCTGAAGAACCAGTGTCATCAGGACACTGGGCCTGAACTGGGTACACACCACCAAGCCCACAAATGCAGTGATGGCATTGGCAACCACACTGCTACACCTCCACAACTCGCTTCTCTCCTAAGCTGCCGCATAATGTTTTTTGTGCATGCGCACAAGCAAACATAAAAAAGGCCACAAAACAACAAAGGGAAATACAATGACAAGCATTTGAAATGACACCAGATGAAGAAAACAGATGCAATACTGGTGGCCCAGGACATGTGGTAGAGAAAGAATTCACTGACCCTGAAATTTAGTGGAGGAAGAGGAGGAGGGTGATGATGAGGAAGCAGGTCAGAGTAGCCCTCCCATTAGGCAACAGCAGAGAGTGCATGGAGGCAAGCTTAAACTGGTGATGTCAGTGATGTGTGATTTCTTTGGAGTGGACAAAGAATCACAACCACATGTAATGTATCTTTTATGTAAAGACATGCTGAGTTGAGATAGGGAGGGAACACTGCTGTGAACAAGTACCATGAAATGGCATTTGATGAAGTCCCACATATCTCAGTATTGGAAGGCATGCAAATACATGACATCAGCTGCAGCACCAGCAAGCAGTGAAGCTGATGATGATGATAATGATGATGGCCAGGGGGAGGAAAACATTATGAGACCAGGTAGAAAGGAAGAGGAAGAGGAAGGATGTCTTTCAAATGATAGGCGATGCACAATTCCATCTTCCGTTCATCAGTTCTTTAGTCCATCAACTCTCACACCTCTGAAGGGCCATAAGTCCCTAGTCACTTCCACCACCAGGGGTGGCACAATTAGGAGCCAACTGTCACATCCAAGAAAAAAGCATTCATCTCTCACTGGTTGAGTCCAGGGAAATGGGTCAGAAATACAAAGCCAATAGACTAGAGGCAAAAAAGTTAACAAGAGCAGTTATGGAAATGATAGCCACCAACTTGCTGCCATTCTCCTTTTTGAGCAATGTAGATTTTCTATTGCTAATGTAAGTTGCAGTGCCATGGTATCAAATGCCCAGCCATACCTACTTATTTACAGTGGCTCTTACTGATTTGAATCAGAGGGCCAGATTTTCAAAGGCCAGAGAATGATGCATGGTGCTCGCATCAAAAGAAATGATACAAGGAGCAGGATGCGTCAAAACTTGCACCAGTTCTGATTTTCTAATAGTGCTTACATCAAACACAGGTCTGCATTGGCCAGACTGGCTTACACCATGCTTGCATTGAAAGCATCCCTGCGCCATGTTGGAAGGGATGCCTCCATCACAGAAATTATGTACTATCTGCTTATTTGGGAGTTTCAAAGATTGTATGTCCTTCTTTCTGCCTAACATGCTTTACTGATGTTAGGCCAGCCAAAGGTGGTCTGACACTGTAGCATTTAAATGACAGGGTAAATCCTGAAGCAGTTTGGTTCTAGAGCTAATATTCCCCTGAAGGACTTTTGTAGAGCAGTTTGAGGGCCGAAAAGGTCACTGTCTGGGCCATTTTATCTGCTGTATTTTTTGACTCAGTTTGAGCCATCATTGCCCCATGCATCATTTTTTGACTCAGTTTGCATCATTCTCACCCCATGCATCAGTCATCTTTTTGATGCAGCTTGTGAGCTTGTGTCATTCTTGCCTAATGCATCATCTTTTTGACTCAACTTGAGTCAGTCTTGCCTGATGCATTTTTGTCTTGGCTTGCATCGCTCTGTCCTCATGCATCACATTTTTGATGCAGCAGACCTCTTGCGTTATGTTGGGGAACTTTGCCACAAAGAATACTTTTCTTGCAAAATACAGCACACAGTCTTTGGTGCACCTGGATTTAATGCAAGGTGGTTGTTTGATGCAGCTTGCATCGGTCTAAAGGCCCTTTGAAAATCCACCCCGGAGTGTCAATAAGACTGTTGCATGCCCTTAAATCACCATTTGTTCCAGTGGTTCACATCACCACTGACATGTGGACCAGTGGTCAGACTACTGATTACATGGCAGTGACTGTCCATTGGGACAGTTTACCCTCTTCATTCTTCTCCTGTTCCTCTTCTTCCTCTGGTTTAAGTGACAGAAGCAGCTGTAGCAGTAGTCACAAGTCACTAGAGCCCCAGATTCTGCATGCAGGCAGCTTTATATTTGCTGGCTTTGACAATGATGATAGTGCAGAAAACTTGTTACACTTCCTGCAACAGAAATTTGATAAGTGGCTGATACAACCTATTTACATCAGGATTGATAGTATCATATAATGCAAAGAACATTGTAAAGACAGTTGACAAAGGGGATTATACACGTTCTATGTTTTTCTCACTGTATAAATCTGGTAGTTCAGGGATTCCTATATGTGGAAGGTACCACTGTGAAGACATGTGTAACTCTCGCCAGAAACTTTTTGCAGTCATTTTAGCCATTCTGTAAAGGCACAGATGCTGTTATGAAACATTCAGCAGCAGAACTACCATCCCCTCGACCACCTGAAACAAGATGTGCAACAGGACAGAATGCCTCCAATTACATGATGAAATGGATGCTAAAACAACAGATTGGTATCCACCAGTATACCGTTTAGCATGGTATTGGTAAGGGAGAGGTAAGCATCAGCCCTGAACAGTGGTGCCTGATGGAGACTCTCTGCACTGTGCTGAAGCCCTTTGCAGAAACCACAAGAGTGGTAAGAGCCGATGCAGCTGGTCAAAGCGAGGTACTCCTCCTCATTGCCCACATTAACATGCAGCTTCTTCATATGAAAACTCAATATGAGGACAAGGAATCTACCACTGCTCTCAGTCTAGTAGAAAGGATAAGACCAAGTTTCTGGAATGACAAGCACATTTAAAAAAAATGTGTACAGATGACCACTTTATCATGGCCACTCTCTTGGATCCTTGATTCAACTACACATTTGAGACATTCTTTGATGCACAAGAATGCGGTAAGGAACAGAAGTCCTATATAGTCTAGCTTATTCATTTGGTCTTTGTGTGTTTGGCACAAAACAAGCCCAGGAACAAAAACAGAGTAGAAGAAATGCACTTGTCATCATCCCTTGCAGTCACACTGACAGGCCAGATGGAGGAGAAGGAACTGAACATCACAGGAGTCACTCATTTTTGTCACCAAGTCAACTGCTACTACTGCTGCTGCTGCTGCACCCGCAAAGAAAGACAGCCATTGATGACAAACCAGTATGACAACAACTGTCTGTGACTCGATAAAAAAGCACGGCATGTCACTGTCTGACACAGAGATGCCTGAGATGCCAGCAAACAAAATGGCTCAGGATTACCTGGATGAGAACATGCTGCTAATAGAAGGAAACAAGCCTGTATTGTACTGGCAATAAAAAAAGACAATTTGGCCCTCTTTGTCACAGGCAGTTGTTGAACACTTCAACTGCCCATATGCAAGTACATGCTCAGAAAGAATTTTCAGTGCTCCAGGCTATACTGTCACTAACAGGAGAACATGCCTTTCAACCCAAAATATAGGAATGCTCTCTTTTTAAACAAATTAACCTGCCCCTTTTTCCAAAGCTCTTGTTTCTATGGTTTATGGATTATCAATCTCCTACACTTCCAGCTAGGCTAAAGGCAGAGGAGGATGATGAGGTGTCTTTTTCCAAATGATCAGCTGTGCCTCAGGGTATGGCGGGGGGTTGTTCCTATGGGCTGGCTACCCCAACTCAAAGTCTGTTACAAAATTAGAAACACTCCAAACACTTGAACAAATGAGGATTTGTTCAGAATAAATTCAAGCTCAAAAACTGTAATACAAAAATCCCAAGTCCATTAAAATACACCTTAGTGCTTGTGGGGTTCAAATACACCTCAGTGCTTCCTTTACAGGCTTCATCATACACAGTAGAAGCCTGTAGTCAGTGCTAGTGCTCTACTTCCTAGTGATGTGAACTTTTGAATAGACTTGTGATTTTCTCTGTTAAAGTTTCTGAGCTTGAATGTATTCTGAACAAGTCCTCCTTTGTTCAAGTGCTTGGAGTGCTTCTAATTGAGGATGATGAGGTGGATGGGGAGAGCTTCTGTCTCCATTAGTTTTTTTAACCAATCGCCTACACAGACACTGTGGGCTTCTGCACTGTTGTCCTCACTCATTCTTTTCTAGATTAATGTTTTGTAAATGTTTACCAGCTCTACACAGGCCGAATTAATAATTTGGGGGCAACATTGATCCATGACATAATGGAAAGTCTTGTTATTGTGTGTCATTGTCCCAATGGACACATAGTTTTTGAAACCAGTAGCCTGTGCTGTGGGATTCTGTATTTATATTTTATGGGCATACATAGGCCTTAAAGCCATTTTATTTTGAGCATTGTTATCCATGTACTCTTGTTTACTACTAGCACTGTCCATGTTTGGCACTGACTGAAGTGAAAGAAATTCTGGAACCAGTACCCCTCAGTGTGGGCCACTGTATTATTTTGCTATGTTGGGTGCTTCATCAGCCCAGTGCATTATGTTATTTACTTTTATCCCATTTCTTAATGTGTTAGTTGAACCCATGTGAAATAGTCTGCCAGTAAGAGAACTTTGGCAAACATTACAGAGTTTGATGGTCAAAATTTGCATGGTTGAACCCCTTCACAAAAGTGGGCGCAAGGCAGAAGCAGAAAACTACAGACCTGTTAGTTTAACCTCAGTGGTAGGGAAAATGATGGAATCACTTCTGAAGGAAAGAATTGTCGAGTATCTAGAGGCCAGAGGGGCTCAAGACCCAAGGCAGCATGGATTCACAGCGGGAAGGTCATGCCAGACAAATCTGATAGATTTCTTTGACTGGGTGACCAAAGTAGTAGATCAGGGAGGGGCTGTGGGCATGGCCTACCTAGACTTTAGCAAGGCATTTGACACAGTCCCACACAAAAGATTAATATACAAGTTAGCCAGCCTGGGAGTGGGTCCCAAGATGACAGCCTGGGTAAAGAATTGGCTGGAGAATAGGACACTGACAGTAATAGTAAATGGAGTCCACTCTGAAGAAAGGGGGGTTACTAGTGGGGTACCACAGGGTTCAGTATTAGGACCAGTCCTCTTCAATGTCTTTATAAGCAACATTGCAGAGGGACTGGAAGAAAAAGTATGTCTCTTTGCAGATGACACAAAGATCTGCAACAGAGTTGATGCACAAGGTGGGGTGGAAAGGATGAGAAGCGACTTGGCAAGGTTAGAGGAATGGTCAAATGTATGGCAGCTTAGATTCAATGCTAAGAAGTGCAAGGTAATGCACATGAGAAACAAAAACCCAGGGGAAGAGTACACAATGTGGGGTGAGATACTAACAACAACAAAAATGGAAAGGGACCTGGGGTAGTCATATCAGATGACCTAAAGGTGGGCAAGCAATGTGAGAGGGCAGCAAGGAGGGCTGGGGGATACTGGGATGCATAGGGAGAGGCATCACCAGTAGAAAACAGGAAGTTATTATCCCTCTGTACAGACAGTTGGTGAGACCCCATCTGAGTACTGCATGCAGTTCTGAGATCCAATCTCCACAAAGACATAGACAGGATGGAGGCTGTCCAGAGGAGGGCAAATAAAATGGTGCAGAGTCTGCACGGAAGACATATGAAGAGAGAGACTTAGGAGCTGAATATGTATAGCCTCGAGGAAAGGAGGAGAGGGGACATGATAGAAACTTTCAAGTACCTCAAGGGAATCAACAAAGTCCAAGAGGGTAGCATCTTTCAAAAAAGAGGTGTGTAAGAACAAGGGCACAATTTGAAGATAGAAAGGGGCGGCTCAGAGGTAATTTAGGAAGTATTTTTCACAGAGAGGTTGTGGATGCGTGGAATGGCCTTCCGGAGGAGGTTGTGTAGTCAAAAACAGTGGTGGAATTCAAGCATGCATGGGACAGTCATAAGGCAATTCTAGGGGGTGGGGATAGGAAGAAGTAGGCTGCTGGTTAACTAGGATCTACAGCTTATCCATTAGGTAGGGAAATGGGCAGACTGGGTGGGCCAAGCGGTCCTTTTCTGCCATCAAAATCTATGTTTCTATGTTTCTATGTTGAACTTTGGGAGGTTCACACAGTCTTTGCTCTCATATACCTGTGATTTACTCCAGGCACTAATTTGCTCCTAAAGCCATGGTTTAGTGTGTGCTGTCTCCAATCTTCCAACATCCTACCCTGTGAATTCTGATTTACTTGTTAAATTTACATAAAACTATACCATGGGTAGAAACTGGAAAAACTACAGTTGGCCTAGGTTCAAATTAAAGATATTTAACTGTTAGATTCTAAAAGTTAACAATCATGTGTGGTGCACTACTAACAAGTGTATTCTGTTTTTTACAGTAACTTAATCCCACCTGTAATTATGTTAATTGTAGATCTAAATAATGCTTTCTCTTCACCCATAAACAATTTTCTGTTCCAAGTCTGTTTTAAATTTCTTGCTACTGAGTATACAGTATGTGTTAAAAATGATTCATGATTTCATTTTAGCTATAATGTTCAATTCCTGCCATTCAAAGTATCATTGATGGACGTGCCAGAGACTGAGAATCACTTGTTTACACAATATTTTCCCATCATTCATTGCAGAGCTAATCATAAATCCCAATTATAAATCTCTGCTTTGTCCCATGATCACAGCTTTAGGTTTACACATGGGAAAACAACAACTGTTTTTCTGAATGTTGCCTGAAACTGACAGTCATATTTATAAACAGAAGATGCACAAACAAACAAATGTGCCTTTCCCACTCATTAAAGTCTTTTTAAAGAGTGTATGCACATTTGCTCAAAATCTACTGGTACAAAGCAGAAAATGTGCACCAAGGTGTTTTGCTGCTTGCATAGCTAATTGCTGCTGTAGATGTAAACATGGGTGACTATAATTAAAGGAAGAGAATTAAGGGCATTTTCTAAAGCATGTTTTTTTAACTGTGGAACATTGACAAATGCAATTTGCAATGTTACTTCAAATTTTCTGTATCAGTAATCAGATTCTGCAACTTTGCATGATACAGTTTCGACATACAAGTCATATTTTGTTATAATGCAAGGTAATACAATTGCTATCATAGACAATGTCAGTGTTGCAATTCCTAAGAGTATGCACAGGTTTTACAGCATCAGTAAAATTCTGATTTATAATAATCTAATGTACATTTTTATATAGGAGTAATATGTTGCATCATTCAGGGTGACATTTGCATGGTTTTCATTATTTAAAGGAAAGAACATTTGTTTACAAGAAGTGTATTTGAAATAACTCACAAATAATTGACTTGCTATTTGATAAAACAATTAGCTTACTCTAGGCTCTAGGAGTGATTTCCGAATTGCAATCAGCATTGGCTTACATCTGCAACAGCAAGAACTAATAGGTGATTGAAACTTATAATGCCAATGAAACAGATGATCAAATTCACTGGGGATTGTACCAGGCTGTTTTCAATACCCAGAGAAACATATTAAGCCATGCCACTGTTGTCTGAAAAGCTATGACTAAAATAAACCTATACTGTAACTTCACCCTTTTAATGAGCTTCTGGAGTGCAGGTTTTCCACTCAGCACCTGAAAAGCACAACAAAACACCTTTTACATGAAAGACTTGTAGTTTGCTGCTGGCTAAATTTGTACACAGAGGTCTAAAATGTGCACTGAGCCAGCTGAGAGGCAAGAAAGCAAATTCAGATTCTGCCATGGACTTTACAGGCCAATTATCTACTTGGAATCATGGGAGTTTAACAAACAAACACCAGCTCCTGCTGTGCCATTTCAGGCCTGCATCTTATGGATGATTCAGTTGCATCAGAGGCTTTTAAACTGATCAATTCTTAATCACAAAGAACAAAAAACTATTCTAGGACTCATGGCAGTTCCTCTGAACACCTTTGTTAACAATCTGCCTCAATCATTTTTAAAGAACTGCAGACACTGTTTTTATTGACTCCCTTCTTGCAAAATGTTTATAGCTTGTTAATTTATATTTACCCTTTTACTTTTCCCTGGAAATCAACAACACTTAACACAGTTTGGTTACAGGCTGTCCAAAGGAAATTACTAGAGCTTGCTATGGGGCCAAAATGAGGGAAAGCTGAGGAAAATCAATGCACCCTTGATTAAACAGGTCGTAGCAAATTCACGGCTTTAAGCTACAGCATGTAGTCATCAGTGTGAAGCCCATCCAGCAGTAGATGTGTTTTCAATAACTTGAAGAAAATTCTGCTTTTAGAACAGGAAGAAAATGTAGCAGAACAATGCAAACTGTCACAGTTAAATCAATACTGACTGTACACATTCTATGTGCAATTTATCTCTACAGAAAATGAATTTTTAATAGAATCTGAGTTTGAAGTCATGTTTGGTGATGGTGACCTCCAGATATATTTCATATTATGCAAATAAACAAATATTTTGTACCCCTTCTTCATTAAAGTCATACACTTTGAATGGCAGCTGGATGTTCCCCAGGTTTGAATTAATAAAAACAGTATCACGTCATAGTTTTTTTTTTGTGAAATAGACTGTGACATGTTTTATTAGATTTTTTACTGTATTTGTCTGAAACAATATCAACCTTCTAGTTTCTAGTTAGTTGTGGAATCCCAACTAAACATCAACTAAATTCATAAGTCCAAATATAAGGAAAAACAAAAAAACTACAGAAAATAACATAATGCCCACCAATGTTATAGTGGAGAAATCCATAAGAAACGCAATATGTTTTTTAACTTACAATGAATATCTCTTTTAGGTAACTGGATAGGATATTGTAGGATATTTTAAACAAGGAGGAAAAAAAAATAACACAGTCATGTTTTCTTTTTTTAGGATATCATCAGTGTAATAGCTGTATTCTACTGTAGATTTTAACCTTACCAATAGAAAACATCATGTCTTTGACAGAATTATAGATTTTCTTGCTATGTTCTCAGTACAGAATAACACTATAATAACTGGTCAGCAATTTTTACATTGCCAGACCGAGTCATAATTTCCCGTTATAACTAGCGAGTTATAATGGGAAACATGTGTCAAGTCAGTCATAGAAACCTGCTCCCTCATTCGCTGTCTGTGTGGTCCAGGGTGGACTTTCAGTTTCCGAAACATGGCAGCTCCTCACTCACTTATTGAGGAGCTCCCAACCCAACTTCTAGTCCATCGCTTTTTCTTTCTTTTTTGTGAAAAAACCCACCACATTAGCCTAAAAAAATCCTACCATTTGAAACTTGCACCGCAGAACATCTTCGCATCTTGCTCTCTATCTGGTTGATCCTGTTGTTCGGTGGCCAGCACACAACACAGACTGGAAGAACTCTAACATCTAAAACTAAAAGTAAGATCACAACTACCAAATAAATAAAAGTAGTGTACAATAATTGACCAGCAATAAGAAATAACTAGCTAAAAAAATGTTATGTGTGCCTGTCTGTGTGAGAGTGAGAGAGTGTGTGTGTGTGTGTGTGTGTTTGTGTGTGTGTGAGTCACAGTAAATGAAGGCTAGAAAAAATTGCTGCCCAGCAATTATAAATAATAAAAGATGGGGAAGTGAACTAAATTCAAATTAATGGTTGTCTTTGGTGTGGGATGCTTTAATAAACCCCTCGGGCTTTGTCCTCAGGGTATATGTAGCATCCCACACCTTGGGCAACCATTAATTTCTCATTAAGTACACTTCCCCATCCATTATTGTATATGTTATAACTACAGTATGAAATGTGCTGGTTGAATGACTTCTGCCAGCATTCACTACTGCCCTGTGCATCAGCAAATATCATTGACAACACATACAGAGACTAATTCACAAAAAGGTGCTGGGACAAAACATGCTTTTGCTTGACCAAAAGAGCCTTGCACAAATGCCAATCAACCTAAATTCAAGAGGTTTACTGCATTCTCCCTGGCACCAACATCATGAGTTGGTCCCATTTGAGAGAAGGGGCAGGATCTCATTGATATATGTGGCAACTTGTCGGCAGATAAGATATGGTAGTGGGCATCCCCCCTTCTCCCAGGATTAGACCACCAGAAAAAATATGACAATTCCGAGAAACCAAGGAAATCTTCAGAAACAAAACTAAAGATATGCAGAAGGGAGCAAGGTTGACTCAGTATAAAAACTTTTGGGTGAAGATGAGTCAACTAACAGAGTATAATGGGAACATTTTCTAATTTGTTTGCATGAAAAGGCTGCAAGTCAACACACAGCTTGCACTTGCCCTGACCCATGGCCTCATGTGGATTGGGGAATGTGCAATCCCTGAATTTATTTATTTGTTTACCAGGTGGGTACGCTGATCCCAGGGACCATTTTCAGGCATGACCAAGGTCAGTTAGATGGCACATCTATTACAAAACACAGTTACATTACAATCATAGTGGAGAAGGAGTAGTATCAAGTATACAACACAATAATGGCAATGCAGTGGAAATATAGTACATATGCATAAGACAGGTGGTCACCATCTCCATGGACATTGACCTCTCATGAAGCCGACATCTAGCATTAAGTGCATATATGTTACCGAACTAGTCACATGCTATAGATGTGGTATACCATCATTTAATATGGCATTTACATAAGTGTCTTCCTAACATAGCTTCCCAGAATGGGAGTGTGGTCCCTTCAAAAGGGAAAGTAAAAAAAATCACATATTATGTCAAATGGTCTGCCATTGTTGGAGGTTGAAAAAAGCCCAGCTTTGCATCTATTGGGGGGTTAAGAGAGCACAGGGACCTGGGGTAATCATAACAGATGACCTTAAGGTTGGCAAGCAATGTGAGAAGGTGGTAGGGAGGGCTGGGGGGATACTGGGCTGTATAGGGAGAGGCATCACCAGCAGAAAACAGGAAGTTGTTATCCCCCTGTACAGACAGTTGGTGAGACCCCATCTGGAGTACTGCGCCCAGTTCTGGAGACCCCATCTCCACAAGGACATAGACAGAATGGAGGCAGTTCAGAGGACGGCAACTAAAATGGTTCAGGGTCTGCAAGAGAAGCCATATGAGGAGAGACTAAAGGAGCTTACTATGTATACCCTTGAGGAAAGGAGGGAGAGGGGGACATGATAAAATGTTTAAGTACCTCAGTGGAATTAACAAAGTCCAAGAGGGTAGCATCTTTCAGAAAAAGAGATGTGCAAGAACAAGGGGACACAATTTGAAGATAGAGGGGGGATGGCTCAGGGGCAATGTGAGGAAGTATTTTTTTCACAGAGAGGGTGGTGGATGCATGGAACAGCCTGACTGAGGAGGTTATGGGGTCTAAAACTGTGGGAGAATTCAAGAATGCATGGGACAGACATAAGGCAATTTTTGTCGGGGGTAGGGAGAAATAGGCTGTTGGTTAAATAAGATCTGCAGCTTGTCCTTTAGGTAGGGAAATGGGCAGACTAGGTGGGTCAAGCAGTTCTTATCTGCCATCAAAGTCAAAGTCTATGACCAGTTAATTTACTCTCTTGCACTGAAGATAGGGAATTCTCCCAAACCCCAGTGTGAGGGTTATTTATAAGATCAATTTGTTTGCTCACATGCAGTGATGCAATCAAAGCTACATATAAATAGAGATGCAGCAAATTTATTTTCTGCTGGTGAAGTGCTGATGAAGTGGCCAAATTTGCCGCGTGCAGTAATCTGTGAAATTTCCTTCCATTAAGCGGAGTTTCGCCAAGGAGACATTTCACCTTCCGCGGGTGAAATTTCACATTCCATGGGTGAAATTCTGCCTTCTGCAGTGAATTACACCTTCTGCAGGGAACATTTCACCACAGAAGGTGGAATTTCACCATGGAAGGCGAAATTTCGCTGTTTCACGGGCAAAATTTTGTCACTCATTGGGCAACATTTTGCCATTCCACAGGGTGAAATTTAGCATTTCACTACACAAAATGGCATAATTTGCAGATTACACCACATAGCAGAGTTTTCTCACTTTGCCCACCACTGTATATAACCCCATCCTCACACAAGAGACAGACAGGAACCCTCTTTCCTTGTAAAAGCATACAATTGAGCACATGCAGTAGCATTCTCCCAAACCCAATCTGTCCAAGTCCATGTTAAGTCCATGTTGTTATATTTTTGCTCATGATATGCATGAGTAGTAAAATACAGATTATATTAAAAACAAAAGCTTATCAATCTTAATAAGGATTTTTGTTAATGGATTTATTGCTACTCTGTTCTGGATCTTAATTTGTTTCAAAAGTTTCACCAGGAAAGACATACTGAGCTGACAACAGCTCATTTCCAGATGTGTCCAGGAGGAGGGGCAAAGAAGAGCAATGAAAGCAGTCAAGGTAGACAGTTACACAGTAGAAACAGATATCATATACACACATCATATGAAAAGCAAAAAGATAAAACTTATACAAAATAAAGCATAGCATGTACTCCAATAGACAACAAGGAGCAATTATTTGAGATAAAAGTGCAATTATGTAGGGGAAGGAAGGGAAAGCTAATTCAGTGAGAGTCAAGGAATATAAATTACAGTGAAGAGGTAGTGAGGGAGTGACAGTGTAAGCTGGGGTGGGAAGCATGGATTTGGAGGAGAGAAAGAATAGTTGGTAGGTAGAAAGTAGGGGTTATAGGAGCACAGTAAGGTATGGTTTCAGATGCAATTGCAGGATTGTAGGTTGAATTTGTGGAGAAGAGAGGATAGAGAGCATTGAGAAGTGGCAGAGAGGATAAATAGATGAGGGAATTCAATAGTTTGGAGAAACAGTAGGAGAACACACCCTAGCAAGTTGAGGATTTCCTAAAATGGACAGTGAGGTAGCAATAGCCAGAGCTATGAAGAGTGTAAGTAGAAGGTGAAGGGAAAGAAAGGAGAGACGTATGGTATGGGGGAAGTGATCCATGCCAATATTTGGAGATAAAGGAGGCACAATGAGTGAGGTGTCTGGCTTCAAGGGAGGGGAAGGAGAGGGAAGAATATAGGGAGCAGTGGTGGGTTTGGGGCAGACAGTCTAGAGCAAAATAACAGAAGGAGTAAAAGAGGGAATCCAGTCTGGCTAGGGTGATCTTAAGAGCAACACT
Source organism: Neoceratodus forsteri (assembly GCA_016271365.2). Classification (NCBI taxonomy): domain Eukaryota; kingdom Metazoa; phylum Chordata; order Ceratodontiformes; family Ceratodontidae; genus Neoceratodus; species Neoceratodus forsteri. Next base: position 306,370,584 of record CM028134.1, on the reverse strand, counting down.
GCAGTCAATGTCACCAAAGTCGAAGATGGGAGGGATAATCTTCAGGACAATTGCATAGCAAGCAGGAGGAGGAATACAACCTCTATTCCTGTATAATACTTCTAGTTTGGGTTGGAGTTTATTGTGTATGGTGCTCACATACCCAGAAAAGCCAAATTACTGGTTGAGCCTGACCATGAGGTACTTACATGATGGAACATCATCGATAGTTGCCCCTACTAGGGTGAGGAAGGAGGGGAGGACAGTAAGCCTAGTGAACTTGTGCCTAGCACCAAAGTTAATTGAAACCATTTTCTTGGCATTGAGGGATAACTAATTTGAATGGAACCAGTGCTGAAAATTGTTGAAGTCCATCTGAAGCCTGGTTATGAGCTCAGAGGTGGAGAAACCAGAGGCAAACAGAGCAGCATCATCCGTACACAGGTGGATGGAATCAGAGGAGCAGGCAGTGGGGAGGTTGTTCAGGAAGACCAAAAAATAGTATTGGACCAAGGATGGAGCCTTGTGGGACACCAGTGCTGATAGGGAGTGGAGGGGATATGGAACTGCCAATTCACACAGATTGAGACCTACCTTAAGGTATGAGTGGAACCAATTGGCAGACGAGTCAGAGAGCCCCACTGCTTCATGCTTGTCAAGGAGAAGGGGGTGAGATACAATGTTCAATGCTTTGGCCAAGTCAACAAAGATGACTGAGGTGATAAGGTGATGCTCTCCCATTGATCCAATTTCATAGCTTAATACTGGTTCAGTTCTCTCCCTCCCTCCATATCTCTCCTCATCCCTCTCCCCTCTCAACCTATTCAGTTACTAACCTTGACCATCATATTCTGGCCATTCCCTCTAGGTTCACCTTCATTGGTCAAGCTGTCTTTTCCCATTGCTTCACCAAAATCTGGAACTCCCTTCCCCCTCCCATCTGATATGCCACCTCCCACTGTACCATCACCTCTCTCCTTCACAGCTTTACCTCCACCTCCTGTAGCTGTTTGCACTCCTCTAGCCCTGCTCTCCCACCAGACGTACACTAAATTCTCCCTCACATCATACTGGTACCTTTATTTACTGTTATCTGCTTGTTTGGATTGCTTGGATTGTTACTATCATTGTACCTTATATATCATTACCATGTATACTGTTGATTAAAGGAATAATGCACAACAGGGTGTGTGTCCTGCTGGGATAACGTCACGCCTGGGTGATTAGGCACGAGGCCGCAGGCCGAGTGTGACTAATCGCCCCAGAAGTGACGCTATCCCAGCACGACACATACCCTGGAGTGCATTATTCCTATTATACAATGGCACGGTGTATAAATAACAAACAGACCTTTGTTTTGGGTTTAAAAACATTTTTAATGAGTAAAAATGAAGTAATGTCCTTCCACAAGGTAAAATAGTTCCTTTTTTTTTTTACATTTTTTTGAAATATTTAAATTTTTTAAGTTAATAAATATTTCTGAACTGTAGAAATATTAAAATATTGAAATAACTTAAGAGATAATAAATTGGTAACTGTATTGAAACATTTCTTTTAAGTGTTCAACCATTAGAACATTTATTTTTTTTAACTTTTAAATGTAACAGTTAAATTCTGTGAGTAATTGTTATTTGGAATACATACAGTCTATGGTTTGTAGATATTGATGACACACATATTGTTTCCTTGTATGAAGAACTCTGTGTTGTTGGTGTCTTGCTGCTGTGTTTGGGTTTTTTTCTTTAGAGGAGGTTATGCTGTGCTGCAGTTCTGTTGCTTGAGGTTGTGCTGAAGCATTTCCAGAGGTCATCGGTAGGTGTTGAACCATGTTGACATTGGGAGGCACTGATTCAGTTTGGCGGTGACCTGTGACGTCTGGGATTGCACCGGATAGGATCGAACTCCATTGTCGGCGTTCCTGTAAAGTCGGTCCCCAGTAACTGTGCAAGGAAGACTCTTGTTTGTGCCCTGTTACAGAAATAATTTATCGACTCTCTAAGCCGGCATTGCTGAGGATCTGGATGGCAGTTGCACGCAGGCTGTGGTTTGTGTAGCTGTTAGGAAGACCTGCAGCACGGCAGATTTTGGGCAGCATTGTAGCAAGGTAATTTATTCCAACTGGTTCCATGCTGCACCAGATTTCTTCATCTTGCCATGGTTTTGTGGTTTGTCTACAGGGATGCATGTACAGGCAAGGAGCTTTTGGTGGGAGCTTGGAGATGTATTTTTGCAGGGCCACTACAGGGCACTGGGGATGACCTGGCAGCTCGAACATTGCTCCTCTGTTCTTGTCACGGTCTTTTTCCAGAGGGTCTCTGTGATTCTTGGTCTTTTCATTAAAGCTTAGGGAGACATAGTTAAGGCCATCTTCAGATGTGTGGAACTCAAAAGAATTTGGTTGCAGTTTACGTTGGCCTTCACAACCGTGTCTGGTGAAGTGTATTTGGAGTTTGAGCCAGACACAGCGCAGCAGTTCCTTGGGAGTCTGTGTGCTTAGAGCGGGAGATTCACGGAGAAGTCTGAGGTCTGTATTGCTGAGGGGTGGGTGGTGTTTTGCTTTATCTTTCCCCTCTCGTCTAAGGTTTTTGATTTGGGCAGAAAAGACATTGTTGGCACTTTGGAAATCAGGATTTGTTAGAATATTCATATTACGGGTTAAAGGTGGTTCATTTAGGAAGCGGTTGATGCCTGCTAGTAAACTGATTAAGCTGCTGATTCTGTATGGCTGACCAGAGGAGTTACGGACTGAACCATAGAATTTGCGGAGAACTGTATTTAATTCACAGGCATTTATTGTGGTAAAGTTTATTTCTGTACCTGTTTCTGACAGCCACTCCTTCATGGCATTGACAGCCCATGTTGTTTGGCACTTTGTGGAGAGCTCGTTTCTGTCACATTCCAGCTTGTCAAGGTCGTCATCGGGAAGCTGGATGTGTCTTCGTTTTTCTGGGTTTTTTTTCAGTTGCTGAGGTGGTGCTGTATTTTCTTTTTCATTGGAAAACCACTCCTGGATGTCTTCCATTTTGAAGAGAGTAAAGTTTACCTCAGGATATTTCAGCATGTGAGTAGTGGGATGTGACTCTGAAGGCTGTCAGTCTGTCAGCTGTTGTGTAAGGATATTTAGGCTGTGTTCAGGTTTTGATGTGGATGGCACTATACCCGTGATGATATGCCAGGATAACATCATGGGTACTTTGCCATTCCAGCCAATCAGAGAGCAGGATTCTTTCTTGCCATTGTATAATGAGGTATATTGTTGACTGATACCATGCAGTGCTGGGTAAGTTACTTTTTCTATTACTGTCTATTATATTTGGAAACTTGTTCCATGAAGCTCTGTGCAGTCACTAGCAAGGATAGAGAAGTACTAGAAAAAGTAATACACCTTACAATTATAGCTACTTATTTCTTTTTATACAAAAATAATAAAAAAATAATAAATAACTATAACAGGTTACATTTTTTGGAAGTAATAGGTTAGTTACTAAATACTTTCAAATAAATGTAATCAGTTACAGTTACATATTACTTTGTATAAAAAGATATAAGTAATTGGAACTGTAAGGTGTATTACTTTTTCCAGTACTTTTCCATCCTTGCTAGTGACAAAATAAATAAATAAGGCTCTGATCCATGCCTGAGAGAATGAAGGCAGTAAGCTGGAAGAGGAAGGAGTAGGTGGAGTGGAACTTATGGCAGCCAGACTGGAAATGGCTGAAAAAAGAGGAAGAGCCAAGGAAGATGGGAAGCTGGGACATCACAAGGTGCCCTTGCAGTTTGACTAGAGTGGGGACCAGAGAGAAAGGGTGGTAGTTGCCAGGTGACCTATATAATTCTGAAAATGGAAGTTAATTCTGTAGTTTCTGTTTCTAATTCCAGATACTGTACAATCCTACTGTGACAGAATTACTCTTCTTACCCCAGCCTCATTATACTCCTGGCAACTAACAAATACTTTGAATGTGTGTAAATAATATAAAGTGTGTGAATTGGTTTTGTTTTGGGCATTTTATGCCCTTTGGCTGTAAGCATCTATTGTAGTCATGCGTACTCTTTTTTCCATTTAGTCAAGTTCAAGGTACATTCAATGTGAGTAATTCTGCTGCATGATGTCATTGATGATTTGAGTGATAGGGCATTTAGGCCTTGGTATAGGGATTCAGACCTACATAAGCCTGGGTTTGATCCTTAATGGGGAACATTTCTTTTCATTCTCACTACAATTTATGTAGTATGAGAGAAATTAATAGATGCCATGCTAATATTAGTAATAGAGTTTCAACAAGGCTTGAAGTTCTTTATCACTGATAACTTGAAAAGCTGTAGTTGAGACTTTCAGGTTTAAATGCAACTTGGGAAACATTATTTCAAATAGACAGACTGTTGATATGATTATTATTATTATCTTGGTAACCGGTTAAGGCCCACTAGGCACAAGTGCCTGTTTTCAGAGGTGACCCAGGAACTCTAGGAAAGTTAAGCAACTTGCTTAGGGTCATACGGTGGGCAAATGGCATGATTATGAAAATCCACTGCAGCTGTGTGTGTGAGGGGGCGGACCTTCTGCTGGATGTCCTTTGCCACAGCATGTATTACCTGTTGATGAAGCTTAGTACAGTGGTAGAGCTACAGGCTAAAAAGCAGTAGAGGGTAGGTGGCTGGGGTTTGAGCTTCAGACAATAATATATTTTCTTTGTTACTACAATTTATGTAGTAGGAGAGGAATTATTAGATGACAATGTTGATATTAGTGACTGATTTTTCAAAACGTTTTAAATTCTATATTGTTGATAACTTGGCAATTTCATGTTCAGATTTTGAAGTTTAAATGCAACTTGGGAAATGTTACTTCAAATAAACAGACTCCTGATTAGAAAAATCCACTGCAGGTGTGTGTGTGTGTGTGTGTGTGTGTGCATATGTGTGTGTGTGTGTGTGTGTGTGTGTGTGTGTGTGTGTGTGTGTGTGTGTGTGTGTGTGCGCTGGGGAGGGATCTGCACTTACTGCTGGATATCCTTTGCCAAAACATGGACCTCCTGTTTAGGAAGCTTGTCATTTTGCTGCTTGGGGCATGGGGAGTTAGAGTTGAAAACCCTAACAACACATTTCCTTACTTTTGTTGCTTTAAAGGAGAACTGTCATCAGCAGGGTTTTTAATGTCTGAAAAACCATAAAAAGCTAATTTGAGTGAGCCATTGTGTTTATCTGTGAGTCTTTGCAGTCTAGGGTTATTCATATGTAAATCAGTCTGTAATTAAGGGCTGGGGGCAGCCATATGTTTTAGGGTCCTGACAGGAAATGTTGCCAGCAAGGATTTTGGCCCTCCATTGACTGTAGATTAAATAAGAAATTGTCTGTTTTATTAAGTGTGTTTTAAGGTGTTATTACAACACTTTTTACATTTATAATAATTGTTTTTTATGTGCATTAAAACTAGTGAGTTATCACCCTTACATTTCAAACAGTTAGTACAAATAATCCATCTTTAGGTTTGCTTTAACCTCTAGGCTATACTGCCAGCTGATCATCAAAAACTACACATCTCAAGGCTGGGTCTATGGTGTCAGCAGGTATTGGGGCCCCATACTATATCAGGGTTTCTAAACCCTGGCTGTGTTCATGTCAGTGCATGTTTCTTAGGCTGCCATAGCATTAACTTGTGTCTTATTCTGTTCCCTCTCTTACAGCCTTTTCTCTTACAATTTTGGTCAAGAATTCAGGTTTTCAAGATGTGACTATGTACCTACTGGCCTGGCATCAAGGGGTCAACCTTGAAATGTGCAGTTTTTTATTAACAGCTGACAGTACAACTTAGAGGTTAAAGCAAAGAATTGTTAACAAGTTTCCTTCATCCAGCAGAATGGAGTTTGATTCCAACATGCTCTACTTGTATAGTGTGTGACCAGAGTAAGTCACTTAACCTCTCTGTGCTCCCAAAACTCACCCAGAAACAAGCTGCACCTGTGTATCTTTCCTGGACAAAGACAGTAAAAACAATATAAGCATGTGTTATGATTCTGAAAATATTATGCCCTTTCCATCCAGATTTGACTTGAAAAGAAAAAAAATAGGACACCATTAATTGTTTTTTAATTGCAAAAACTCATTGATGGACAACATTGTTTAAAAAAAGCATAATCTGAACTGCATTATTAAAATATAGAATAATATTTGTGTGTGTGTGTGTAACCAAACGTTTATAGACACCTGAGGTATGGGATGCTACATTAATCCCGATGGCAGAGTCCAAGTGATTTATTAAAGCATTCCACACCAAGGGTGTGTGTAAAAGTCTGTTTTTTATACCCACCCACCCATATATTATTTTATTTAATTAATGTGATGATTTTTTCCCTTTTAGCACAGTTCAATTAGTGCATCACTTCTGTCAGAGATACACACACACACACTTCACACACACAAACACACACACACACACATACATATACACTTCACACACACACTTCACACACACCACACACACACACACCACACACATACCACACACACACACACACCCTGTCTCTCCCTTTGTTTTGATTTTCTTTATTTGTTTTTACGTTACAGTGGTAATGGCATTCTGGAAAGTCACTGTCTGTTGGCATAGCTGCGGAGTGTAAGACACACTCAAATGGTATGGATGGCAGGATCAACCAGATTGATTTGTTTCCTTTATGGTAGAAAGTCCCATTCCATCCAAAGTATTTCAGTAAGAAACTGTTATACTTTTAACTTCATCAAGAGAAGTAAAATACTCTTTTAATAATCCATTTCAGGTTATGCATGTTTTAACTGTGTTGTCCATCTATGTGTTTTTGCAATTAATAAACAAGTAATGGTGTCCTATTTTTTCTTTTCAAGTCAAATCTGGATATGAACAGCATATAATTTTTTAGAATCATAACACATGCTCAGATTGTTTTTACTGTCTTTGTTCAGGAAAGGCACACAGCTACAGCTTGTTTCTGAGTGTGTTTTGGGAGCAGAGGGAGGTCAAGTGATTTGCTCTGGTCACACACTATGCAAGTAAAGCATGATGGAAATACAATCCATTCTGCTGGATGAACAAAGCTTGTTCACAGCTCTTTGCTTTAACCTCTAGGCTATACTGCCAGCTGATAATCAAAAACTTCACATTTCATGGCTGGCCCCATGATGCCAGGCCAGTAGGTACATAGCCACACTTGCATCTTGTAGACCTGAGTTCATACCCGAAATTGTAGGAAAAAAGCTATAAGAGAGAGAATGGAAAAACACAGATGTTGGTGCTGTGTCAGCCCCAGAACTCTGTACTGACATGAACACAGACATGGTTTAGAAATCCTGTTATGGGGCCCCAATACCTGTTGGCACCACAGAGCCAGCCTTGAGATCTGTAGTTTTTGATGATCAGCTGGCAATATAGCCTAGAGGTTAAAGCAACCCCAAAGATGGATTATTTTCACTAACAGTTTGAAATGTAAAGGTGATAATTCACAAGTTCCAGTGTGCATACAAAACAAGTACTATAAATGTAGAAAGTGTTGTAATAACACCTTAAATCACACTTAATAAAACAGACAATTTCCTATTTAATCTACAGTCAATGGAGGGCCATGATGCTCGGTGACATCATTTCCAGTCAGGAGCCTACAACATATGGCTGCCCCAACCCTTAATTATAGGCTGATTTACATATGAATAACTCTAGACTGAAAAGACTCATTGATAAACACAATAGCTCACTCAAATTAGCTTTTTATGGTCTTTCAGACTTTAAGAAACCCTGCTGATGACAGTTCCCCTTTAAGTTGAAACCTAACTGGTGCATCAATGCAGTTATATGCAATGAATTATATAGTTTGTTGCAAAACCTTAAGGGCTGAAGGGGCATGTGCCAAAGGTGTGCCCTTTGAAGGTTTTTTAAAACAATCTTAATTGATTCTAGAATTATAAGGTTTTGAAATTTAACTTCTGAATATGCCCAGTAAGGGTTTTGATATCATTCTCTGATATGACCCAAAAATTCTTCTTTCTAGAGTGTTGTTATGTAATGACTAGTTGTGTTTTTGAGTTACGGGAAAACAAAAAATTAGGTCATGATGACTGCCATCTTTTTTGGGGGGAGGAGGGTGAAAAATATGAACATACATATAAAAACAAGTTATTTATAAAACTAACACCCATGTGAATTTTGCTAAATGTGACCTGAAAAGCATAGTTCTGGTGTTTGTTTTTCAAAGGTTCTGGTATTTGTGTTTCAAAAAAAACATGGCAGGCATACCTTTTTAGGAAATTGTTAAGTTATTTGGCTATCTTCTTATAGAGATGACCAATTCTTATGTCATGCACTGTAAATTCTTGGGTTGCACATTTATATGCAACACAAGAGTTTTTTGTGTGCAGCAAAAATGGAGTGCTTCAGCCTCACTTAAATGTGCTACCCAAGAATTCCATTTTCACTTCTTAATATGTGTCACCCAAGAATTTGTGGCTCACAAAAGTGCTTGTTTTCTGCCCAATTACTTCTTTGGTTACACATTACATTTTTGTGCCAGGCAGAGATTTTGATATGTAGACAAAGATCCCATGCTGGTGAGTTGAGTTCAGTGGTGAGCTAAGGGAGTCAGCTGGATGGGCTGAGGCTGAAGAACAGCAGTGCTGTGTGGCACCACCTCTAGCCTGGGGAGTGACTATGCAGTGTTGGTCAGATGGGCAACAAGTATCCATACAGTGAAGAGAAGCCTTCTCTTGGAATAGGACCCTGAAGGCACTGCACCTCTAGTTTCAAGTTTCAGGTTTTATGTTTATTTATATTTAGACAGGATAAGGCAGTAGGCAAAGCCTGTTTTCAGGGCTGTTCTGTATATATGTACACATACATAGGTAGATGTTACATACAAACAAGTTAAATACAAAAATCATATATAGGAATATGAATATCTGTATGGTAATGCAAGGCCCAGAGGGCCCTGTACTTCCACAGAGAGAGAAAGACTCTTAGTCCTGCACAACTGCATCTGTAGTCACATGGAAGTGCAGCCTCCCAGACAGTCCCACCAATCCTTTGCATCTGCAAGCAGATGGACTCTTTCCTTGGTGCAGGGTCGGAGGGTCCTGTACATCAGCATTTGTTTATGCAGGTTCATGAACTGGATACAATTCCACTGCCTCAAAAAGAAAGGACATTCATTGCAAAAAAAAAAAGACTATATTAATGCACCACTTAGGGTTTAACTCAACCTAACAAAACAAGGAAAAGGTGGTATCAGGGTTTCCAACCCCAACTTCCCATCCCACCATCAACAAAAGAAAAATACTACACATGGTCATGAATTTCTCTCCGTGGCTGCAGAATTGCAGGCCCCACATGGGTATGAACATCTGCAGCCTGAAGTCAGTATATGTGTCTTACACCTGTGGCTGCAGAAACACAGGCCCCTTAGAGGCCTGCACATCTGTAGCCAGGAGTATGTGTATGTTTTATAGTATTCATGTGTACATGTGGCTACAGAAGAACTAGCTGCATATGGGCCTATGTTTCTGCAGACAGAAGAACTGCTGTAATTTGGGTATTGTGGATTTGTATCTATGGCTGCGTGGGCCTGTGATTCTGCAGACAGAAGTATTGTTGTGAATTAGGTATCATGGATTTCCATCTGCGGCCAAAAGTGATGTGTATGTCTTGCAGTGTGCATGCCATAGATACAAATCCATAAAAATCCTGAGTCCTTAGGTAAAGGATTAACTTTCCTCTCCTGGAACTCTGCTGTGGGGTGCTAGCCTGACGATGCTGCATGTCGTCTGCCCCACCTGCTCCTACCACCCACCCACCCAGGGGTGGCCCTCAATTTATTGGTCCACCCCCATTACATCACTTCCTGTTTGCTGGACTACTAAGTCACCACTTTCCCATTTGCAGGTTATACCTGCTCGCCACTAGGGGTCACTGTGTCCCCCCTCTCTAAATACCTTCCTTGTCCTGTTTCTCTCCCTGCTGTATCCCTGTGGCCTCTCTACCCACCTACACCTCTCTCTCTCCCCCCTCCTATCCTACTACACTATATCTCATATCTCTAGGCCCCCCCCATTCCTCCCACTGCCTCCCTCCCTGCCTAGTAGGTCCTGGGCTCCCATTTTTACCTTTCCTCACACTAGCCTACTTATACTGTTGGCCACCAGGAGTCGCTACTTAGCACCCTAGTTTAGTGCTCACACACTGCTGGTGGGCCACATCTGGACCGTCGATCATAGCCACCTTCTTGGGACATTTCCTATCACCCCTGGCAAGCCTTGATCCTGGTACCCTATACACTAGAGTAGAGGCGGGGGCTCTACCACTGTACCAAAGTGGTACCTACACTTATGGGTAGACCGCTCACCCTCTTCTACCCATCTCATTACTGCTATCTGCAGTCCCATCATAAGATGCCAGTCCACCTCCTCTTGTAGTGCTACTCCCTCCTCCTTTTCACGTGGCCTCCGTCTAACCTAGGTGTCTCCATGTCACTACATGTCCTCTACTCTGGGACCCCGGAGTCTCCTCCCTCCTTCTCTACTATCTCCTTGCACTCTAACCTATCGTACCCTCCCCCCAGTCACCACCTAGCTTCCCCCCCTTGTGCCTATGGGAAACTTATTATACTCGCCTGCCCATCCTGTACCTCTTTGCCCACTCCGTGTGTCCCTAAGCTCTCCCACTCTTACTATATCGCTCAACGCAAACACACCTCCCACAGCCCCCTGACCAGGGCTGTACTTCTCCTCCTACTCCTGTCAGGGAACATTCATCCCAACCCTGGCCTGACCCACAAAAATTCCTCGACAAGATCCCCTGGGCTTCTTACCACTTCTATGAATATCTGCAGTCTCCTGAAGAAATTTTATTCACTCCAATGTTGGGTCACTGTCCAGAAACCTAACATCATCTCCCTAGTTGAAACCTGGCTATCTGACTTGATCCCTGACCCCCTTGTCTCACTCCCAGGCTATTCCCTGTTTCAAGAGGACCGTGTAGGGAGACGGGGTGGGGGCTGTGCTATTTATATCAAAGACTCCCTTGCTGGATTAGCCCTCCCAGCCCCTGTCCTTAACCTCAGGGCCCTGGCCCTAACCCTAAAACTTACCCATGATCCTCTAGAGGCTCCCTCTTTCTAACCTCTGCCTATATTCCCCCAAAAAATCAAGCTCAGTCTCTGGTCCCTCTAATAGAGTATCTCACCTCTCTACCACATTCCCCTGAGCATATCCTTATGGGTGATCTAAATATCAATTGGCTTAGCCCCTCATCCTCCTCTACCTGTGACTCCTTTACTTCTATTGACCTAACACAACTTGTTACCCAACCAAAAAGAGTGAACTCCAGAACGGGGTCGAGCACTCTTCTGGATGTAGTCCTCACTAACTGACCTAACCAAGTTTGCAATCTACAAGTTCTTCCTGATGGAATCAGTGACCACTCCCCTATTTTTTCCTTTGGATTACATCCCTACCCAAACCCACTTCACAGGCCACCCTACAGCGGCGGTTGCAACCGGGTGGGCTGAGAGGCCTGAAGCAATTCCTAGCCCAAGTTGACTGGTCTCCCACTGAGACTGCCCCCAACCTTGATATGGCCCTGGCCTTCTTCACCGTAATGTTTAACAAAGCATGTGATATCTTTGCACCCCTAACCAAACTTCGTTCCAAAGTATGGCATGCTCCCTGGGTTACTCCTCTGCTCCAACTTCTTAGGCACCAAGATAACTTGTGGCACCTAGCCATGGAAACTGGCCATCCTGCAGACAGGCAGGCATATGCTGCTGCCCGTAATAAATGTAACTGGACCATACGCAAGGCTAAGGCCAATCACTATCGGGCCTCACTTACCTCATCCTGGGGGAATGCCAGAACCTTCTGGGATAACATCAAACAACTAAATGGAGATACGTGCTCTTCTCCACCTTCCCAAATCAACATTGAGGGCATTATCTCTACTGATCCTTCCCTCATTGCCAACCATCTCAATAAATCCTTTACTGACCTTAGCTCTGTACTCCCAAGCAACTTCTTTGACCCCCCCCACTTTTCTGACCCTGTTCTCTCACATCCACTTTTCCACTTCCATCGGGTCACTATCAATGAAGTCAGACCATATCTGACCAAGGCCCTAAGGAGCAATACCACTGGCAGTGACTCCTTGGACCCCAGACTCCTCAGCCAGGCACTGGACCAGGTCATCACCCCAATCACCAGCCTTTTCAATAAATCACTCTGTCTAGGACAATTTCCATCTGCCTGGAAAATTGCCACTGTCACTCCCATACATAAGGGTGGGGATAGGGCCCTTTCTGGCAATTATCATCCTATCTCAATCCTCTCACCACTCTCAAAATCCTTAGAGAAAGTAGTATCCTCCCAAATCTCAGAGTTTCTTACCAAATACAGTATCCTCTGCCCTGAACAACACGGCTTCCATGCTGGACACAGTACCAATACCACTCTCATCGAGTTTTCTAGCTTCCTTCATTCCTCCCTAGACTCGGGCTCTCTAGTCAGTGCGTGTTCATTGATCTGTCAAAAGCTTTTGACACTGTTTCCCATCCTCTCCTGCTGGATGCACTCAACCACTCTGGCTTTGCCGCAGGACCTGTCACCTGGTGCTCCAGCTATCTGTCTGCCCGGTCCCAGTGTGTTAAAATCAATGGGACGCTCTCTGATCCCTGCCCAATTCGATCTGGAGTTCCCCAGGGCTGTATTCTTGGGCCCCTGCTCTTTTCCCTTTATCTCAACACCCTGCCAGGTGCCTGTACTGGTAAACTCCTCCTTTATGCAGATGATGCTGTTATCTTCACCTCTGACCGTAACCCCACCACCCTCCAAGATTCCCTGCAATTATCCTACAAAGACGCAGAAGCCTGGTTTAAAGAGCATAGACTGGTTATCAATCTTAAAAAGACCAAATCTATGCTGTTTTCCAACCCCCAAAATAAAGCTAGTAATTTCCAGCTTCAAGTCTTCGCCGGCTCTAAGTTCCCACTCGAACAAGTTTACACATACAAGTACCTTGGGATAACCTTTGACCTGCCTTCACATTCCATTCCCACATCTCCACCCTAGCCTCTACCACCAATATTAGGTTGGGTATCCTTTACCGCCACAAACACTGTCTCCCCCTGATGCCCTCCGACTCGCAGTTATGTCCTGTATTCTGTCACTAACAGACTATGGCTTACCAATCTATGGGGCTGCTGACCAGACTTCGCTTAACAAAATCCACCTCACCTTAAATAAGGCCTGTAGGCTAATCTCAGGTGCTCCCAGACTTACACATGCCTGCCATCTTTACTCCCAGGCAAATCTGCTCAATCTTGACGAACGTCTTAGGTACCAAACTTGCATCCTTACAAAAAAAACTCTCCTTGGGCTATCTCCACCTGGTTTGTCTGCCCTTATCCACCATGTAAATTCTCTAGCTCCAACGCGGTCCTCCTGTAAACCCAAGTTGAAGGTACCTAAGGCAAGGACCTCTCATGGACAACGGGCATTCCTCTACCGTGCCCCATCTTGGTACAATATCCTCCCCGCCAGTATCTCTGACACCCCCACAATGTCTCACTTTAAAACTACCCTCCAGAACCACCTTTTCACTACTCACAGCTGCTGCTGTTTCTAAAGCTGTCTTGCTCACTGTCTGACAAAGCTCCCACAGTGGCTGCTCAAATTCCTACCTCCTCTACCCTTGGGTCCTGATACCTCTCTGTTGATTCTGCTAAAATGCACTGTATAGATGTCCTATGTTTTTTTTTGCTTGATGTTCTAGTTATCTCCGTACCAATGTTAACTTCACCAATCCTGTATTTTTTAAAATTGTTGCTTTCTTATTTTCTCCTGTTTCCTCAAAAATCTGTACACTGTTTTCCTGTACCAATTTGTTATCACTGTTTTGTCCTCTCTGTGATGAGGTACCTTTGTAAATCAGCCTCTAGCTCACAGGTTGTAAACTGGTGCTTAATAAATAAATAAATAAAAGTATAACATTAATGCTGTTGCATTTCTGTCATCTTCAAGCAGTTACATGTTGTTTCTCTTACCTGATGATGGTTGCCTGTGGTTACTTGTGCGGTATTGTCCTTTTGCTGCTTAGAAGGGTGGGAAGTTATGGTTGGAAACCATAATGCCACGTTTCTCTACTTTCTTGCTACTTCCTTATTTCTTTTGTGGTTTTACATTGAGCCTTAACTGGTGCATTAATGTAGTTTTTGTATATACATTAAATTATTAGTGATGTAACATAGTAACTCCTCCCTCACTGTGGTAATCTAGACCACACTTTACTCCATGCTCAAAACATTCCTGTGTTCAGCACAAAACTGTGGGAAAAGACAATTCAAGAATGGACAGCTAGATCAGATAATAGTTATGAGAGCAGGACCTGTGTGTACTCACAAAAACATGGAAAATGTTGGCAGAAAAAGGACCCTTTCTGTATCATGTCTGCCCAGTCCTACCCAACAATTGTTTAGTGACCGAGCCATAGTAGCTTATTGTTCTCCCCTTCCCCTCTCCATGTCTGGTGCAGTCTTTACCAAGCCTTTTTAACTGTCCCACCCATTTTTTGAATCCTCCCACTGATTCCACAAAGGCCAGCTCCTTCAGCAGCTTATTTCACATCTTCACCACCCTCCCTGTGAAAAAGTACTTTCTGGTACGTCTTTTAAATTTGCTCACCACAAATGTCATGGAGTTGCCTCTGGTGTTTGTGTTCCCACTGAGTCTGAACAATTTCCATTAATCCATTTTATTTACCCCATGTAGCTATTATTATAGTTCAATCATGTCCCCGCTCTCCCTTTTTGCATCAAACAGCAAATAATTACTATGACACTATCACTCACTAATAGTTGGGTAGAAATGGGCAGACATGATACAGCAAGGGTCTTTTTCTGCCTACAGTTTCCTTGTTTTTGTTAGTACACACTGGAATCAACCCACTGAAAGGCAAGTGTCCTAGATTTCAGGGGAGCTCATTTTAAAAAGATGAGGGAATGTCCCACAGATGCCCTGGCAGTAGAGGAGGACTTGGGGGGAGTGGTGGAACACTGGGCAAATCTAAATGGAAGGTTAGAGAAGGCAACAAACCTCTGCTTCAGACAAATAAGCAAAAGTAGGAGGAAAAATAGACTGCTATGGTTCTCAAAAGAGGTGTCCAGGAAGGTAAGGCCAAAAAAGTTAGCATTTAGAAGGTATGAGGAGACACACAGAGAGGAAGATAGAGAGGTGAATTAGGAGAAACAGAGGGAGACATGGAAAGCAATTAGGAGAGCAAAGATGCAGACTGAGGAGAAAATCACCCAGGCAGTGCCGAAAGTGGACAAGGTATTTTTCAGGTATGTAAGCGAAAAGAGAAAAACCAGGAGAGGGATAGTAAGGCTTAGGAAGGAAGAATGGCAGTGTGTGGAGGGGGACCAGGAAAAAGCAGACATCTTGAACAAGTACTTTTGGTCAGTGTTCACAGAGGAAGGGGAATGAGAGGGTCAAAAGATTAGGGTCAGGAGCCTCAAAGGAAGAGAGGTAGACACTAGTCCATTTACAGAGGAGAGGGTTCTGAGAGAACTTGCAAATCTGAAAGTGGACAAGGTAATTAGGCCAGACAGAATGGATCATATGATATTGATAGAGCCCAGAGAGGTTCTGGCTGCACCTCTGACAGCTCTGTTCAACCACTCACTGGAGACGAGAATGGTTCTGGAGGAGTGGAGAAGGGCAGATGTAGTACCACTTCAAGAAAGTGGAAGCAAGGAGAAGGCTGGCAACTACCAGCCAGTCAGTCTGACTTCAGTGGTGGAGAAAGTTATGGAATCACTACTGAAGGAGAGGATTGTGGAATATCTTGAATATAGTGGCTTTCATTATCTGAGACAGCATGGATTCACTGGGAGGAGATCATGTCAAACAAATCTGATTGATTTCTTTGACTGGGTGAGCAGAGAATTGGATCAGGGTGCAGCAGTGGATGTGGACTACCTTGATTTCAGTAAGGCATTCGACACCTTTCCACATAGGAGACTCAAAAACAAGCTAGGAAGCCTAGGATGGGGTCCTAAGGTGGTGAACCATCTGAGAAATTGGTTGGGGGTCAGGGAATAGAGGATGGTTGTAAACAGAGTTTACTCCAAGGAAGGGAGGGTGACAAACAGGGTGCCACAGGGATCAGTACTGGGACCAATCATCTTTAATGTCTTTATTAGCAACATTGCTGTGGGGCTAAAAGGGAAGGTATGCCTCTTTACAGATGACACTAAAATCTGTAATAGGAAAGACACTCCAGGGAGGGTAGATAAAAAGGAATAGTGATTGAGGAATGTTAGAGAGTGGTCAAGGGTGTGGCAGATGGGTTTCAGTATGAAGAAGTGCAAAATCATGCACTCGGGGCACAGAAACCCAGGGTCAGAGTACAAAATGGGGGTATTAACCACCATCAAACAGGGAAGAGGCCTAGGAGTAATCATATCTGATGATCTAAAGGTGACCAGACTTTGTGACAAGGCAGTGTGGAGAGCTAGTGGGATGCTAGGGTGCATAGGAAGGGGTATCACCAGCAGAAAGAGAGAGGTGGTGTTACCGATATATAGATCACTGGTGAGACCTCACCTAGAGTACTGTATCCAGTTCTGGAGACCGCATCTCCAGAAGGACATAGACAGGGTAGAGGCAGTCTAGAGGAGGGCAACCAAGATGATGCAGGGTTTGCATCACAAGCCCTATGAGGAGAGACTGAGGGACCTCTATATGTACTGTATACCCTGGAGGAAAGGGGGGGGTGATATGATAGAAACCTACAAATACATCACGGGTATAAAGTTCAGGAAGGAAGCATTTAAAAAAAAAAAGATGTTCATGAACAAGGGGACATTTTATGAAGCTGGAGCTGGAGGGAGATTCAGAGGAAATGTGAGGAAGTACTTCTTCACAGAAAGAGTGGTGGATGCCTAGAACAGCCTCCCAGTGGAGGTGGTGGGGGCGAAAAATTATAATGGGCTTCAAGAATGCATGGGATAGGCATAAGGGAACCTTAGATGTAAGGAAAGGGGAAGGGGTAAAGCCAGAGATCAAGTAGGATTGGCGGTGTTACAGCAGGCTGTGGAAAATAAGCAGACTTGTTGGGCCAAGTGGTTCTTATCTGCCATCAATTTCTATGTTGCTATGTTTCTATGAAAGGATATACATATTTATATATTCCAATCTCTCTTTGTATGTCCTGTGCTGATGTCCCTAGATCATATTGGTTAACTTCTGCACTGCATTCTCTCTGTCCCTGTCCTTCCTTAGATGCAGACTCCAAAACAGCACATAGTACTTCAGGTGAGGATGAAATAGTGACCTACACAGTGAAAGTAGCATCTCCCTTCTCATACTGCCAATCCCACTCCGATTCATCCCAACATCTTCTTTGCTTTATCCTGTGCCTTAATACATTGTGCTGATGTCTTTGGACTGTCTGAAATTATTACTGCCAAGTCCTTTTCCTTAATTCTATTTTCATTACTGCCTCCTCCATGCTATATTCAGTGTTATCATTCTTTGCCCCTGTGTGCAACACCTTACACTTTTTGGCTTAAAATTTTAACTGCCATATTTTGACCCCCCTCCCCAATGTACACAGGTCCTCCTGCATAATTTTGACACTCTCATCACTATTCATCTGACCACAGATATTAGTACCATCTACAAAAAGACATATTATACCATGAATCCCTATCCTTCTGTCACAAATAAAGTGCTGAAGAGGACCATTCACAAAATCAGTCCCTGAGGCACCTTAGTAGTGAACTGGACCTGGACCCTACTCGTATCCTAGTGGGATGTGTCTAATCTATTGGTCCAATGTTCACCAAGGTTGTTCTGTGTTCTGTTTTGGAGGGGTTCTTCCACAGTGCCTTGAAGGAGGTGCTGGTGAAGTCCCTTCTGAAGAAACCATCACTTAACCCTGACATCCTGGTGAATTACCAACCTATCTCCAACCTCCAATTTTTGGGGAAGGTTGCTGAGAAAATGGTGGCCTTGCAGCTCAAAGCACACCTCATGACCTTTGACATCTATAAGCCATTCCAGTTTAGGTTTCGGACAAGGCATAGCACTGAAACAGTGTTGGTCAGGGTTCAAAATTATCTCCTCAGGGTGAGAGATCGAGGAGATTGGTCAATTCTTGTTCTCCTCGGTCTCTCCTCAGCATTTGACAATGTGGACCACATTGTGCTTCTGGATCACCTTAGAGAGTATTGTGGACTCACCAGTGCTGTTTTCAACTGGCTTGAGTCCTTTCTCACGTGCAGGATGCAACGGGTAGTGACGGGGACCTTCTGCTCCTGTCCGCAGCTCTTGCCCTGTGGAGTTCCTCAAGGTTTGATCTTGTCGCCAATGCTGTTCACAGTGTATGTGCTTCCCCTGGGTAAGATCATTAGATGCTAGAGTGTGGGTTTTCACTGTTATGTGGATGATACCTACTTTATATGTCTTTTGCTCCTGGGACAAGTAACACGGTGGAAGTACTAAATAAATGCTTAGCTGAGATCCAAGATTGGATGTCCTCTAGCTGGCTGAGACTTAACCCCAACAACAGGGAGGTACATGTGATCGAGCATGGTCACTGGGGTAATGCGTTTGTTACTGGGTCAGGAACAGGGTTGTTTCTGAGCCCTACCCTGCTGGTGGCATCCACTAAGGTGAGAAATCTGGGCATCAACTTTAATGAGAGTTTGACTCTTGAATCTCAGGTGTCATCCATCGTCCAGAGTGTATTTTACCACTTAAGAAATGTTGCCCAGATTAAATCCCTTATTCCACCAGGTGACCTGCCCACACTGGTACACACCTTTGTCAAATCAAGGCTAGATTACTGTAATACTCTTTACTTCAGGGTCAGTGGAGGGAAACTCAGTTGACTGCAGCTGATGTAGAATGCAGCAGCCAGGTTGCTGATGGGCCTTCTTAGGTCCTGTCATGTAACCCTGGTCCTGCATGATCTGCATTGGCTGGCTGTCAGATGGAGAATCATCTTCAAGGTGGGCTTGGTCACCTATAAGGCCCTATATGGCTCAGGCCCTGGCTACCTGAGTGACCTCCTGGCACCTATCCTCCCAGTGTGCTCACTCCACTCCTCCACCAAGGGACTCCTAGTGGTTCCAAGGGCAAGGCTGAAAACCTCAGGAGACTATGCATTCAAGGTGGCTGGCCTGGCCCTCTGGAAATTATTTCCCAGATCTCTGAGGGACGATCCATTGGTGGAGGCATTCAAACGGGGTTTGAAGGCTCACTTTTTTAAAGAAGCTTTTTTTTGGTAGCTACAGACAGATTTTATTAATATATATTACTGGAATTGATTATTTATTGTTTATATTTATTGCATTGACCCTGTATGTAATTTTATTTTATGTTTCTTACACCTCTTTGTAAAGCACCCAGATCCTCTGAGACTGGGCACTTAAGAAAAAAAAAATTACTTACTTATTAGTGACCCCTGACATCTGAGCACTTTTCATTTGCTACCACCCTCTAGGTTAACCAATGTCCCACCCACCTAGTAATTTTGTCCCAATCCTGAGGTCCTTCATCTTTTTAACCAGCCATTTATGCAGGACCAAACTGGGGTCAAATTTTTATAAGTGTGAAAAAGTGCACAGATGCAGCAGACATGGTGTGTAAGGGAGGCTTCCCTTGTGCACCTGTTTTCACGCCTGTGTGCAATTTTCAATTGGTCAGTTGTTTCACAACTGTTTTGCAATGTACGGCAGCTTGTGCACAGATCGATTTTCAGCTGCACTGAAATGCTATGCCTGGTATTACCAGGCATAACATTCCTCTGCTGCTGCTCCTACCACCATGCAATTGCTGCCTGTGTGCACAAAATCCTGAAAATAGCATTTCTGTTGGTGAGGAGATTCACCGGTGAGTTGTATATTGGGGTTTAGTCCCTGGGCCATGTCAGGTCATTTGAAAATTGGGGCCCTAAAAACTTAACTGAAAGCAAGGTACAGTATGTGGACTGCCTGTCCCTTGCACACTGCCTTTGTCACCCAATCAAAGAAACTGAACAGGCTTGTCTGAAATGACCTCACCCCATTAACTCATGCTCGATTTTATCCTGCAGTCCATTTGACTCCAGGAAACATACTATAGTATATGATTAGGGCTTATTGTGTATGGAAAACAAAGGTTTTCCAAATCTTGTTGTAAGACAGTTCAAAGGTCAAAAAAGTTGTTGTACTATTGCTCTAACGTCACATAGATAGTACAACAACTTTTCCCCCTTGAGCTCGTACCTGATTGGTGGAAACATGCAGAGATTCAAAAAATACATACAAAAATGGTGGACTCATTTAGCGAGTGGTCTGGGGAGCAGACAGTGTGGACACAGACTACCATAATCGGGTCGGTCTGTCAAAATATCAATTTGCTGTTTGTTTTTAACAAAATGGCACAGTTTTGGTAAAAGCAGAGTGGGACTATGGCAAGGAGCACGGATGTGACCAGAACATCAGCGTGTAACTGCGGCGAGGAGGAGGACCGTTATCTTAGGGAAAGGAACTCGAGCGACGAGGAGTGCAGAAGCGTCAACAAGGTATGAACCTTGTATATATTTTGGGGAACCATATACTATAAAAAACAGTGGATGGTCGCCCATCCACAACGAAGTCTGTGTTTCCATCTCAGGAGTTGATGATGCCAGAGACCTCTTGAGCTTCGCTCTCTAAGTCTCTATGACATCATCAACTCCCTCGATGGAAACACAGCCTTGTTGTGGATGGTTGCCCATCCACTATTCTATATATTCTTTCCTTTTAAATGACATATAGTGCTGACCCACAATAGATTTTAGGCTATCAGGTGTGTAGTTCTCTGGATCATCCCTTCTCCTTTCCTTAAGCAGGGGAACTACTTTCACCATTCTCTAGTTCCTGGGTGCTATCCCTCTCTCCAGTGTGCTATGAAATAGCTTTGCTAGTAGTTCAATTAGGACCTTTCCTACCTCCTTAAGCATACAGGGATGTAGCCCATCTGTGTCTAAGGACTCATCCACTTTCAGTGCACTTAAGCCCTCCAGTACCCTTTTAACTGTAATAGGATCCACACTAACCCCTTCCCCCTGCCCTGATAGCACAGTCAGGAACTGGCCCCTAGACCTCTATGGTAAACACAAAGCAGGAATATCTGTTCAAGATGTCTATACTAAATGTAATTTTGTTTTACTAAAATCCAGCTATCCCCATGTCTTTGGCTAATCGTTATGATTTATGCTAGTCCATTACAATAGCAAGTGGGTCATGGATATTTTATTTGCTCACATTTTAAATCCCACTGTCTGGATTGTTTCCAGTATGTGCATTTCTGTGGCATTAACTTATGAGTTCTGTGAACATGTTTAGTTTACCACTAAAAAGGAAATTTCCAACACATTTTAGTCAGGCCATTTCATGTCCCATATGTCTGCTTGTGTATTACAAAATTGTATTATTATTTCAACTGAAAATATTATCATTTAGAACTGGAATGATCATCAACTCAGGGTCACAAACTGAGCAGGATCACCCTCCTGCCATACTACATCACAACCTGCCACCAGGTGCTGAAGAGAGACGGAATCCGGGATTCACAAGCTGAGAAAGCTGCTCCTTCCAGCTCCAAACTGCAGCCAATAAGAGACCAGGATGTGAAAAGTCATGCCTCCTCAGCCAAGATCCTGCCAATCAGGAACTATCTGATTTGTGCTTGGGACTGTAATCCAGCCTGTAAAACACCAACCTCCTGAGCAATCCTCCACCCTGCGATCCAGAACACACAGGACAGCAGTGCAAAGGACATCATCCAGGAGTCTGCCAGGAGTCAGCCAGAGGAGGCAGCCAGCAGTCAAACATGTTGCCTGACATTTTGGACAATTTTACAATAAGATGACATTATTAATACAGATGGTTGTCTATGTAATGCATTCCAGGCTAATATTGTTTCATTTGCTACCCTCCATTCCTATCAGCTGTGTTGCATAGGAAGTTCTGGTTCTGCCTGCTACACTGTTTGCTGTTCTACAGCTGCATTTTGCGTGATCTAGTGCTATTGTTGATTGTTTCTCACATTTTTTTTCCATAAGCACTTGGCATAGTTGGCTAACAAAGTACCGTTTGGTACCTGTTGTTTTATTACTGCTGGTTGATTTAAGACATTGCTCAATTAGCCTAACCTACTGTCTGGACTCCAGTTGTTATAACCTCTTTATGCTAGTGACACTCTATTTAAGTGGCTTGATATACCTAATATGCGTGTGTATAGCACTGTATTCTAGGTATAACCTCTGGTACCTCTGTAGCCTCCTAGCTATAAGTAAACTAAGTGATATTTCCTATATAATAGCAGCACCCTAAATGGGTGGTACAGTACTACTTTTCCACTAAATGAATTTCCAAGTGCCTCAGTAGCTACATAAATATAAATTAGCCTCAGTACAGTTTCTCCTCCCATAACTCCGAATAGTAAGATCTCTCCCCTAATATTTAAACCCTACAGCAAGTCTGCAGTATGCCTTCTTATTTTGTGGTCTCTTATACCTAGTTCCCATACAGCTCATGCCCAACTGCACCTTGGAAACCACATTGCTCAACCTGACCAAACAATTGTTACCCCTATCTTGTAAACAAGGCTGTGACAAGAACTAATAGTTTTATCCTGTTGAAAAAAAAAATTAAAAAAAATTATCTAAATTTATCTTTTGTCTTAACTTTAGTTAACACCCCTACAAAATCAAAACTGTTATGCACTTCTGCATCTTTGTGTTCCTTGACTCCCCAAGGCTACAAGGGCCCAGCTGGGAATACCTTGTTACAATGTGTTAGGTAATTCTGCATAGTGATGAAAAAGAAAGGTCAACTGTCCAATTAAAGTCTCATCAAGTTCCTTCAAACTGGCTTGTTTTTAGGCAAGTGTTGCTACTGTTTCTTGTCCTTGGTGGCAATGTACATCCCAACTCAGGTCCATTGTCACCTGTGTCATCTTATAGGGGATACCTGGATATTGCCCATATCAACCTTGGGGGTCTTATGCCTAATCTTGATGAATTTAAATTGTGGGTCACCAATACCCAGTATGATGTTGTTGTTGTTATGGACTCATGGCTTACTAGAAGGATTCCTGACACATAACTTGAAATAGACACCTATACAATTTTTAGAGAGTATAGGACCTTAAGAAAGGGTGGAGGCTGCCTTGTGCATATTAAGTCCTTCTTTAAATCTGACAGAGTCCCTCTTAGTTTCGAGCCAACTGACTGTGAGCTCCTTTCCCTTAATATAAAGCTGAGGCTTAAGGGAGGTAAAAAGATTAAGCTCCTTATTGCTGATATCCCTCCTATGAATGCCTTGAATGATTTTGACTGCTGTATCAGTACTGTCTCTAGTTCAAATCTGCAGCATGAGAAAATCGTGATTGGTGACTTCAACTGTAGCAAGCAAGCAAATTTTATTTCTGAAAAGCTATTCCAAAGATTGTAGCTTTTTACAACAGTTACAGATAAAAATTTCAATTTCAATAAATCACACATATAAAACATATATAAACAGCAGGACTAAATACCATTAAAATGCCAGTTCAGATAAATATGTTTTCAGCCCAGACTTGAAGGCCTTAACAGCAAGAAATATAGGTACAAACAAGCTAATATCTACCTTACCCAAGTCAATACTAAACCTACTAGAGTAAATTATAAAACTTGTACTGCTACTCTTCTGATTGGATTCTGGCCTGCCATATTGACAAAAAAAAAATTCTAGTGAAATGGTGTCAGACTTTGTAAGTGACTGCTCCCTTGTCACTTGTAGATGGTCTGCCAAGGTCTGTAAAAGTAAACCTACCACTATGACTACCCATGTGTTCTGTATTCAGAAGCTCCCCTGCTTTCAAGCCATCCTGCAACAAACTGGTTGGTATTTCCTGACTCATACACATGATGTTAATGCAGCCCTTTAATACTTTGTCCACAAGTTCATTAGGGTCTGTGATATTGTTGACCCTCTGAAGCCAATATTGTATGAAAGGCAACTCACAGGCTTGGTGCACCCCTGCTATTAATTCTGTGTTCTGGTAATGTGACAAAGCCTAGAATTTTTTTAAAGAGAAAGGCCATCAAATATATTTCCAAAAGTACAAAGAGTCACTGTATTTAACTATGAAAATTGTCATTAAGGAATCCAAGGACAAGTATTATAAAACCCAGCAACTAAACTTGCTAAACCACCTTATAAAGCTCTGGAACAACGTCAATGGGTTCCTAGGGAACTCCAAAAAATCCCTGCCTAACACCCTCATTTATGGTGGTTTCACTATTACTGGAGACAAACGTATAGCCAATGTCTTTAACAAGTCCTTTAGCAACCTTTTGGCATATATTCCTGACCCTAGCACCCACCCTGACTCTTCTGGGGACTTAGCAGCTGACCACAACATACCTATGTTCAACTTCAAACAAGCTACCTGGACTGATGTCTATGGCTGCTTAACTGAGTTTATAATTAAGACCAGATTTGGACTTGATAACATAGACAAGAAACTCCTAAAGTATGGACATAGGAATGGCACCTACCACCTGCAGCAAATCTTCAACCTGTCCCTGAGCTCTGACTGCGTTCCTGATATCTGGAAAAGGGCCTATGTGTTCCCTGTTTTCAAGGAAGGTGATGTTAACTTGCCCACCAACTATCAACCATCTCTATCCTCCCCCTCGCCCAAGTTCCTTGAGAGGATAGTGAATGTTCAACTAGTAGATTTCTTGAGCCAATGTGAGCTTGAGGCTAAAGAAGAGCAGAGGTTCAAAAAAAATGTTAGCATGATGACTGCATTACTGGAGTTCACCGAGTCAGTTCACAGTGTACTGGATAGTGATGAACTGGCATGATCTAAATTCATTGACATAACAAAGGCCTTTGACCTTGTCAGTCATGCCCTCATCTGCTAGATGCTCCTATCTCTTGGCATTTCTATGGATACAGTTTGTTGGTTTAAGGATGACCCATCCTGCACACCTCAGTCAGTAAAATGTAGGAATGCCCTATCTGACAGCAGGTTTGTCTTGTAGGGATCCTCCAGGGTCCCATACTTAGGTCTCTACTATTCAGCCTTTTCTTAAATTGTCTACCAGCCATCTGTAAATCCTCCAATATACTTCTTTATGCAGACAATGCCTTAATTTTCTCTAGTGACAGGAAACTTAAACATCTGAGACTGAGGCTTCAGGATGACTTTAACTCCATACAGGCCGGTTCATTCAAAACCTCTGATCAAGAATGAATAACAGGCAAAATGTATGTTGTTAGGCACATAAATTAGTATTAGCCTCTCCCCTGCTCTTTTTATTTCAATCATGACTGATGCAACTCTTGTGTAGGTAAAAACCTTTTTAAATACCTTGGTCTAATTATCAACAGTACTTTGTCATTTGCTGATCATGTGGGCCACTTAGTTAAGGCAGAAAAAACAAGATTTGACTTCCTCTACTGGCACAGGTGAAACTTCCTACTGGAGATAAAAAAAAACAAACCTCCTTGTCCAATGCTTTATCATAAGCACCATTGACTAGGGCATTGTGGTCGATGGCTTCGTGAATGACAATTTACTGTCCCAGGTCAGGGGTCTGCTGAATAAGGCCTGCAACTCTGTGCTAGACCTCCGATTGGATTCCCCTGCCTGTGACCTGCATAACAAACTGAACTGATTAAACTTCAACTCGAAGGTGCTATTCCACACCTTGGTCTTAGGTCAGAAAGTTATACTAGGACTGCCCTCCTACGGCTTGCAGACCATGTTCAAATACATTGATAATAAAACATGACACCAGATGCATGGTTCACCACTATGTGCTTCTACCCCACAGTACAATCTCATTGGGCAAAAATGCCTTCTCTTTTCAGTTTGCCAAATGCTGGAATGATATGACAGACATATTATGAGGATGCAGCTCTGTTACACTATTTAAAACTCAGCTGTTGACTATGCTTAATGCCTCTTGTATATGTAAATGTTCCTACCGATCATACTGTAATCTTGACAACATACTTAATGTATACTGCACTTGCCTACTTAAAAAGCTGTAACCCGTAGCCTAATACTCAAACTTTACTATGTTGTTATGTTTAATTCCTGTATGGATATACATAAATGTCTGCGTATCTGACTCTGAACCCTTTGAAAATAGGCATATGCCTAAAGGGGTTTATGTGAAATAAAACCTAAACTGAAACTGAACTACATGCTCAAATAGTGGTTTTTTTTTTGTAGACTTTATTTTTATCTCTTACCTGTTGGACTTTCTTAGGTGCTGACACTCGGTGATGGCTCTGCTGCCCACCTGAAGCCCCCTCCTGTAGTGTTCGCCCAACCCAGACCTCCTCTCGACCTCTAGGCCACTCGATCCCGAGCTCTGAGCCCCTCCAGGGCAGGACTGCTATCTCCTCTGGCATTCTATCTACTAATCTAATGGAGCGACTGGAGAGGTGGAGAGAGACCGGGAACACCAGGATGGATGGCCCAACATTGGGCATGGGGTCCTACCACTGATCAGCACCATCACCTACTAACGGCAAGTGTTTTCTACTGCTGTTTCCCCCAGGATTGTGAGTGTGCAGTAACATCTGCCTGGAGAACTGTAGACATCTGCCATGCTACTCCCCTTAACAGCTTCTCGTAAGTGATACCCCTGGTCTCCACCAAGGGTCCCTGCTGTGCCGAAGACACCCTAGATCCCTCCTCAGGGACAAGAAAGCAGTCCATCAGATGCTCAATCCTCTCCCTCCCTGCTGACCCCAGCAGCTCGAGCTAGTTCTCAAACTCAGGTCACCAGTGTGGCATGAGGAGGGGCATCCAGCGCCTCAACCCTCAGTGCCACCGGGCCAGCATTTCTCAAACAGTGTTGACAGTGTGTCTCCTTCTCTACCATAAAGACATTACAAGGTGGAGTACCATCACAATGCAAAGGCCTGTTCAGTAAGTATTTTTAATGTAGATTTAGGAACAGTGACCACAGGAACCTGCTTAAAAGTAGCCAGGATTTCAATTCATTATTCAATTATTCCTCAAGCCCGAAGGTTCTGTCCTGTGGCATACCCCAGGGTCTGGTCCTTTCACCAGTATTGTTTGCAGTCTACATACTATCCCTGGGCATGGCCATTAGACAGTTCAGGCTAGGGTTTCACTGCTATGTGGATGATACCCAGCTCTATTTGTCTTTTGCACCCAGGAGTCAGGTTGCCAGCAACCTGTTTAATAAATCCTTGGTGAAGATCCAGAACTGGATGACTTCTAGCTGGCTGAGATTGAACCCCAACAAGACTGCGGTATTAGTGGTTGAGCCCAGCTGAAAGAGGGGATTAGTGGCTGGTAGGTGAGTTACTGGGCTCTGGCTTGGTGACTCAGATCTGCTAGATTGCCCAGGATGAAGAATCTGGAGTCATCCTGGACGATGGCCTGACAATGGAGGCCCACGTGTCATCCATCATCTGCAGTGGCTTTTTTCATCTTCAGAACATCCACCAGATCAGAGCCTTGATTCCTCCAAGATGTGGCCACACTGATACATGCATTTGTGACCTCCAGGCTGGACTATTGTAACATTCTATGCCTTGGGGTTAATGGTGGTATGCTGTGACACCTGCAATTGCTGTGGAAGGCAGCTGCCTGGCTATTCATGGGCTTGTCAAGATCTAGCCATATTTCTCTAGTGCTGCATGACCTGCTCTTGTTGCTGGTGAAGTGGTGTATCTCATTTAAATTAGGTTTGTTAACCTATAAAGCCCTGCATAGAGTGGGCTCAGCTTACCTGAGTGAGCTACTGCACCTGTATATCCCAATTCAATTACTCCGTTCCTCTGGGGAGGGTCTCCTGATGGTCCTGAGGCAAGACTAAAACTTAAGGTGACCAGGCCTTTGGCGCATGACCCGGTGTTCTGGAATGAAATGCCCAGGTCTGGGGGGGGGGGCGCCTTCGGAGGAGTCTTTTAAGAAGGGGCTAAAAACATATCTTTTTCAGTAGGCTGTTGGTCACACCATATAACATCTTCAGCACATCCATCCCTAGCCTTTTTATTGAGTTTTAGTATTGCTGTTATTCATGGGTGTGTTTTAGTGGGAATTGTTATGCTATCTGTTTTATATGGCAGTGTTTTATTTTTATATGACAATCACTACTGTATTGTTATGTGTATTTTATGTCTTAAGTTGTATTTTATTGTAATGGCACCCTGGGCATCAGGGGAAGAGCACCATGTATAAATAAAATCTACTACTACTACTACTAATTCAGTCCACTGGGTCCCTATTTGAAAGGAGTCATCATCAACTAAGATGGTCCAGTAAACATAGAAACATAGAAACATAGAAGTTGACGGCAGATAAGGACCGCAAGGCCCATCCAGTCTGCCCATTTCTTTTTCTACCTTATAAATGTGCCATCGGCCTTTGCTCTGTCAGTGACCTATCTATTCATAGTCATTTGTATTGCTCCCTTATGCCTATCCCATGCCTGTTTGAAGCCCTGCACTGTATTCATAGCCACCGCTTCTTGTGGTAAGCCATTCCATGCATCTACCACCCTTTCTGTGAAAAAGAATTTCTCACATTCCCCTTAATCGGCCTCCTCTAATCTCATGCTGTGTCCTCTTGTCCTGCTATTTTTCTTATATTTAAACATGTTAGACTCTTTCACCTTGTTTATGCCCTTAAGGTGTTTAAATGTCTCGATCATATCACCTCTCTCCCTCCTTTGCTCAAGGGTATACATATTGAGCTCCATTAATCTGTCCTCATATGTCTTCTGTTGCAGTCCCTGCACCATTTTGGTTGCCCTCTCTGGACTCGCCTCAATTTGGTTAATGTCCTTGTGAAGGTGTGGCCTCCAATACTGCACGCAGTACTCCAGATGGGGTCTAACCAATGTCTTGTACAGAGGATTATTACCTCCTCTTACGACTTGTGATACCCCTACTAATACACCCTAACACCCCCTAGCCTTACCTACTGCTTTAGAGGTCTGCTTGATGATTTTAGGTCATCAGTGATGATGATGCCCAAGTCTCTTTCTTCCTTTGTGACTGCTAGCAACTCTCCTCCCAGCCTATAAGTGGCTTCAGGGTTTCTCTTCCCTATGTGCATGATTTTGCACTTTTGCATTAAATCCAGTTGCCACTCTTCTGACCATTCTGCTAGTTTATCCAGATCTCTTCTCATTCTGCCCACCCATCTGGATCATCTACTCTGTTGCAGATCTTGGTGTCATCTGCAAACAGACAAGCTTTACCCTCTAATCCATCTGCGAGGTCACTAATGAAGATGTTGAATAGGACTGGCCCCAGGACTGATCCCTGAGGTACCCCACTTGTGACTTGCATCTCTTCTGACTGTATACCATTTACCACCACTCTCTGTTTTCTGCCAGTCAACCAGTTTGCCACCCAGTTGACCAACTTCTGACCCACCCCGAGCCTACCTAGCTTATTTATCAATCTTCTATGTGGAACAGTGTCAAAAGCTTTGCTGAAGTCAAGGTAGGCGACATCAACTGCTCCCCCTTGGTCCACCACTCTGGTTACCCAGTCAAAGAAATCTATGAGATTAGTTTGACAGGACCTTCCTTTTGTAAACCCATGCTGTCTTGGATCCTGTGCCCCTATGGATTCCAGGTGTTGCACTATCCTTTCCTTAAGGAGTGCCTCATAATCTTGCCCACTACTGAGGTAAGACTGACTGGTCTGTAGTTCCCCGCCTCCTCCCTGCTACCACTCTTGTGGAGTGGGATCACATGAGCCCTTCTCCAGTCTTCTGGGACCTCTCCTGTGCTCAGAGACTCACTAAACAATTCTGCTAATGGCTCTGCTAGTTCCTCCTTTAGCTCCTTAAGTACCCTGGGATGTATGCCATCAGGTCCCATTGCCTTATCCACCCTGAGCTTAGCAAGCTCTTGTAGGACCCTTTCTTTTGTGAAGGAAGTAATGCTCACCTCCCTCCCCGCTGTGTCCATGATGCTGAGCTGTGGGCCCTGCCCTACCTTCTCTTCAGTAAATACTGAGCAAAAGTATCTATTTAGGATAGATGCCTTTACAGGGTCCTCCTCCTCACATGCTCCCTTTTCTCCATTGCTTAGCAATACCCTCTGGACTTTCTCCTTTCACTAATGTATCTATAGAAAGTCTTGTCACCTTCTTTTACTGTTCAGTACTAGTGTTTCCTCAGTTTGGGACTTTGCCTGCCTTACTGCCTTACCTGCTTCCCTTAGGGCAGTGTGGTATGCCTCCTATCTTCATCCCGCTGTGTTCCCTTATATTTTCTGAAGGCCAGCCTTTTGGCTCTGACCTTTCTGCTACTGTATTTGAGAACCAAAGTGGTTTCCTTCTTCTTTTGCACTTCCTTTTCTGTCTAACACAATGGGATGTTGCTTCAAGTATTGTATCCTTAATGCTTGCCCACTTTGCCTGTACCTCCTCACCTGTGTTTCTTTGCCAGGGCTAGCTTAACTCTGTTGGCCATCTTATCAAAGTCAGCTCCTCTGAAGTCCCATATTTTTGCCTTGGAATGGGGTGATTTAGATGTAGTAGCCAAATTGGACCATACCATGTGATGGTCACTGGCCCCCAGGTGACCTTCTACCTGGAGATCTGTGATCCCTTCTTTGTTAGTCAGTATACCAGTGTCAACCAAGTCGGGGGAGGGTAAGAGAGCTAAGTGTATTTCCATAAGTGTTAGGATAAATTAGATCAGTTGCAAACTCAGGTGCCAATCCATGGAGACTCATTATAATTATAGGGTAAAGGAGTGCGCTGGACCAGTCAGAGCACTCCTTTTCCCTGTACGTGATACACTTATTCTGTAAAGAGTGTTTCACTTGTAGCTGCTCTGGAAACAGGCAGGTTTGGGGGAGATTTGTTAATATTTTAATAAATTATTGATGGATCTTAATCAATAATACATTAATACCTGATTCTACTCTTTTGGTTGTAAGAGTAGTCTCACTTACATTCTTATGGTGTAACAACTGCACACCCTGAGTTTATGGTTCCAGTACCCTAGGAGTGTGTGTGAGACTGCACTTACAACCATAACAGAGGTCTCAGTAGCCATATTAAAATGCACACACACACACACACACACACACACACACACATAATACAACTATGAGGATTTTAAATTTAGTGATTAGAAACTAATGCAGGGTACTGAGTAGTATTACTGCTTTAGATGTGTCATCACCAAATGAGGAATTAACTTCTTGTTAAGTTGCAATTTTATCAGTGAAACTTTGGAGGCCAGATATTGGAATAGCTAGTGCTCTGCTAACAGGCTTTGTATACCACTTACTGTGCTTTGTATGCCCGAAAGTGCATTAGCATGGCAAGTGCCATTCACAAGGGCACATTTAGTGCCACCAAAAGTTGTTCGCTTATGAGTGGTACCAAACACCAGCAGGGTTTGCAAATGAGGAGTGGTGGCATACATCAAGTTTGCACTGGCATACTGAAAAAGTTTTGGAAGTATTAACAGGCTGTCTGTGTAGCAGAAGTTAAGGCTTCTAAAAACATAAACTTGAGCACATTGTGTGGTTCTGCCTGCTGCCATCATCCCTGGCATCTAGGAGCACTATCCCCCTCATCAGATCCCATATTATACTAAATTGCACACAGAATAGCTACCCCAATGACTGGATGTGCTGGGATAGAAATAAGGAATTCAGAAAGCACAAAATCCCTGCACCATCCACCAACATCCAAATAAGCAGAAACAGACACAAAGATAGACTTACAAGTTGCTTCTTTCATTCATATAGTGCAAAAAACCCACAAACCTCTCAAAGTGAATGCCAGCAGGGACACCTTTAACCAAACCTCCAACCGGTTTGCTCAAAACATCATCAGGGCTTTCTGGATTCCCCATATTATACCAAACTGATCCACAGTTATACCAATTCCTGGTGTCTAGTGCCACACTCCTCCCTTAGCCAGTTCCCTGTTACATCACTCCATGGTACCTACTGACATCCATCTACCTCTCCTAATCTCAATAAGTTTCTATTCCTGCTGTCTGGTGTCTCCCCTTATGGTCCTGATCCCCTTACATATATCCCCTATTTCTAATGCCAACCCTCATCTCATTCCCTGTGCACAAAATAAACATTCCTGATGTCCAGTGGCACTCTCCTCTAGTTCCTGGTCCCAACATCTTTACCTATAATGTCCAATGGCACCAACGAGTAAAGCAACCCCCCAACTTAAATGACTGGCACCAGCTCATACCCTCTGCCTAGCTTCACTAATGGTCACCATTTGCCACATGATAGTATTTTGTCACTATGCAAGTATGTACTGAGGAGAGGATTAGGGAACTAAAGGAGGGTCTGGATAGACTGTTAAAATGGTCTAAGATCTGTCAGTTGAGCTTCAAAGATTCAGGAAGGCCATCTGTAAGCAATTTTTCACAGAAAGAGTGGTGGGCAAGTGAAAGAGACTGACTGAGGATGTGGTAAATGCCAACTCAAGTTTCAAGATGGGATGGGACAGACACACAGCCTAAGTAAGAGTGAACAGGAAGTGGTAATAGGGAGGGATTTCAAAACTGGTCATTTATCTGCCATCACTTTCTGTGTTTTAATGATACAGTTCTTGCTGGATCTCATATCAAATTTACAAAAGCTTGATGATTTTGAAAAGATATTCTTAAAGTACTGCATCGAGATTCCTGCTTGTACAGCAATACATTACTTGAATGCAGCAGATGGTGGCTGGCACCAGGGATACAGGCACCTGGACTGGGAGTATGAGGGAGGACCACTGAGAGCCAGGAATGTTCTCAAAGGGATCAAATGAAGAAGGGGGTGTCACTAGATGCAAGGGATTGGTATAAGGGGGAGGATGAGGTAGGGAGGGAGGGGCTGCCATGCCATTAGGCACCAAGAAATGGTACAACAGGGCATTGGCTGATGGAGGAGTTGTCACCAGAACATTTGACAAGGGTCAGGGAGAGGGAAGGAGTTCCAGTACCCTGTGAGGAAAAGAGTGAGCACTGTCAGTTCAGACCACAATCCTGACAACAGCTGAGTAGAGAAAATTAATTATTTAATATCAATTTATGGGATAGTAGTGACATGGTAATTGGGTACTATCACCCTGCAAGTTGAGGGAGTTATTAGGATTGTAGGTACCAGTATTGCCATTTTTCTTCTGCAGCATTATTGTGTTTGGGCCACACAAGCATGCTTACGTGGGGTGGTTTTGTTCAGTTACTTCGACCTCTGTTTTGCACTCAGGATTGGAGTTAAAGCGTCGATGCATCATGTGCTGCAAGGAAGTATACTGGAAACCTCTTAGCCCTAGCCATTTGTGCAAGGCTTCCAATATACCTCATTTTGTGACTTGTACAAATTAACATGAGCGCAGAAAGAAAACTTTGCATGCTGGTTAGTAGGAGTTTTAAATATTCAGCCCTAGAGGCTTTAATAAGCAACAGTTTATAACATTGTTATGTAACATCATTATTGTCACTGTATTTTATATATTTAATTTCATATATTACTACAATTCATACTATGAAAGTATAGATGTACAGAAGGCCATGTGCCTTTAAGGTACATCTCCCACAAGTGGACTTCGTTCCCATTTTCGGTCCCTAACAGGAACCTGTCTAATTTCTTCTTAAAATTTGCAAAGGAAGTAGCTTCCACTACCTCCTTAGGGAGCGTGTTCCACCTTTGTATTATTCTTTGGGTGAAATAACTTCTTCTAGTGTTATTTTTAGGATTGCTAAGTTTTAACTGGTAAGGATTGCTCCTAAGTGAAATATCTCTATGCGCAAGATAAGTCCAAGATCTGGTAATAAAGTTTGATCTTTAGAGATTTTATACATTAAAAGAAGGTCAGCTGTTATTCTCCGAAATTCCAATGTGTACAAGTTTAGGTTTCTGATTATATTATCATAAGTTATATTTTTGTAACCATTGACCATTCTTGTAATACTCCTCTGCACCCCTTCCAGTTTGTTGACATCCCTATGTAAAGTAGGACTCCACATTGGAGAACAGTAATCCAGTAATGGACGTACATAGGCTCTATATAACGGTATGATACAACCCCAATTTCATGAGATAATTGATCTTTTTGTACAAGAAATTATTCCATCTGTTTTAATTACTCTAAGTTCTTTACAGTGTTTTCCAAACTTCAGGTCATTAGTAACAGTTACTCCCAGATCACATTCACTTGTCACTGCTCTCAGAGACTTTCCTGCCAAACTATAGTTAGCGCATTTATTGGCTTTACTTAAGTTCATAACAACACACTTGCCTTGACTGAACGTCATTCCATTTGTTCTTGCCCAGGTTTCTAGTTTTACAAGATCAGATTTCAAGGTATCCACACCTCTTTTTGTACTGACATTGGCTAGAATTTTAGTATCATCACATATACACACATTTTAAATTACTCAGCAGTGCAAAAGTTGATAAATGCAAAAAATATTACATAAAGCATAGCACAGAGCCACACAAACATGCAAAATAATCCAAAATATCTTCTGATAATTGTAAAGGTAAATCATGTAAGAGCGAGGAAGATTCAGGGTTTCTTAATAAGATCCTGATGCAATTGTGATAACTTTGAAAAATGTAGTAGTTTGATACAATTCTGGATATTTTTCTTTTTCGCCATAATAATTACAATGATTTCTTTGTTACTAAGGTCGTGTGCAGGACAACTATATTTCTGCACTGCCTGCTCGGGTTGCTTGTCTATATCTGACATCATAATTCGGTTTATGACATCACAATCTGTTGCTATAGTATAGAGATAATTATGATGTTATTATCAGGGGAGTATGATTTCAGATGTAGACAATCAACTACAGAATATAATGTCTATTGGACAGGGATCTAGCTTTCATCTGACTGTGCTCTGCAGTAATAAATTGGGGAAAGAATATCAAAGCATATATTTAATACAGACTGGGTGGTGTCTAAATCTTACATCTTCATCAGCTTCAGTAAAAGCACAAAAATACTTGGCTGTATAAAGCAAATTTTGTTAGCAGACAAAGTACAGTTTTGCTGCCATTGTATAGATCACTAGCACATCCCTATTTGAACTATTGTTCCCAAATGTGGTTGCCTTGTCTAAAGATTGATATAGAATCTGTTGAAGGAGTACAGAAGCATTTTGCAAAAATTATTAGCAGTTGCGACTCTGAATTATGAAGCAAGGCTAACAAAACTGGGTTTGCATAGTTTACGGAGGAGACGACTGAGAGGTGATGTAATCCTCCTCAATAACCATTTTAAAAAAAGAACCTTTTATTGGACCTGAGTTTTACTTTGAGGGAAACAGAACACAACACTAGGATTTATAACAAGCAGTTACTGAGGAAACCGTATAGGACCAACAAGAGAGGATCCTATGCACAAACAGTGTTAACGTATTAGAATTATTTGCCCCAATCCATTGTAGATTCATCATCATTGTATAGTTTCAAAAAACAACTTGACATTGAAATAGATTCCTGTGCTTTAAGTGTTTGACCACTGATAGTGTGTGTGTGTGTGTGTATATATATATATATGTGTGTGTGGGGGGGGGGGGGGGGGGGATAGAAGTGCTTTTGGTGCACATCCACACTTAAATACCTAAGTACATATGCACATGTACAAAGTGTTCCCAACAGTGTCAGGTACTATTTAAGGTGAATGGATTTTTGTGATGTTTGCTGTACTTACAGTACTGTAATACAGAATACCTATGTTATACCTATAAAAACACAGAATTTAGGTTTGAACGTAGTGACATAATAATATAACATTTTGGTGACAGAAGGGGCTTAGGGTCTAACTTACCAATTTCTTCTGCTGCACAGCAGTGACAATACTCAGTTTGAGTATGAATACCCATCCAAGCATATCAACTGAAATGCTATCCCTTTTTCATGCCATGTAGCTCTCAATGGCACTCTCCCTCACTGTTCTGTCTAGTTGTGTTTTAAAGCCAGAAACATTTTTGCTCATACAACATCCCTGGGTAGAGTATTCCAAATGTTAATCACTTTCCGTGTGAAGTTATGCTTAATGGTTGTTCTCCTTATCCTGCCCCCCTCCATTTGAATACATGACATCTGGTTTTGGTTTTGTGATCTTGTCCCTGCTCATCCTTCTGTTGTCTAGACTGAATAGTCCAGTATGTACTGTTTCTCTTCATAAGTTTTGCCCTATAAGCCACTAATCAGCTTGGTGGCCCTCTGCTGGATTCTCTCAATTCACGCAATGTTTTTTTCTTTACTGCAATGACCAGAAATGAATGCTGTAAAGCAGGTGTGGTCAACCCATGGCTTGGAAAGGGGATGATCACCTCCTTTGACCTGCTTCATACAGTGGTGTAGCTAGGAAAGTAACATCTATACACCAGAAGACTTCTGACTCCTCTTCAATGCTCCACAGTTGTGTATACAGCCATGTGTGTTGCCCTTCTCCCTTGTGTACCCTATGTGGAACTTTAGAAAGTGTATTGTAATAACACATAAATGACAGCCCTATATCATTGTCTGCATTACACACTATGCTTAATTAAAAAGGAACACAGCAATCATATTATAACACCAAGAGGGGTAGCATTTAGATAGTGGAAGCAATAAACTTAGAGGCCAAGTCCCAGAATAATGCCCTCAACTTAACATTTTGCTGTGGTGTAAATCGTATGATGTGTCTTAAGACACATATGGTGCATAGCCACACCATCTCATTCAATATGCTTCTTAACACCCAAGCCCCAATTTATAAGCACATTGTCATAATGTGATAGATTCCCTTGTAGAGCATCCCTCCTCTGATGTGTTCATTTTTCTTGTCAATTTCAGGTCATTGGTAAACATCAACAGATTGCTTCTCACTCTCGTCTAGTTGTCATTATGTTAATGAGCAATAGACCTCACACCAACCCCTGGCGTACTGCACTCAGAACATCCTTCCACTCCGAATAATGACTACCCATGACCAATCTCTGCTTTAGTTTTTCAGCTGGAAACAACACTTGAAAAAGGTTTTAATATTCTGCATATTGTTTTATGTTTATGTATTTTAATGCAGATTTTGCACATCCAGTTTATTGCACTGATACCATTTTAATATCATCAACCTATATTTATAGTTCATTATAGGGAATGTCTCCACCATTTTGTATAAGGAAATTTGAACTTATGAATTTAGGAAAGACAATGCACGTGAACCCGTAATTTTCCCCCAGACATCTTAGTAGGGATACCCTGTCATTCCTATTTTTTCTTTATGGTATTTATCTACTTTGTTCTCGAAGGTAGAAGCAACATCCATTCATACCACTTGTTCTGGGGGTCAATTCCAAGAGTCCTTCGCCTGCCCTGTGCAGTAGTTCTTCATGATCTTTCCCTTGTCTCTACCCTCTTTCTACAAGATTGAGTGCCTCCTTGTCCTCTCATCCTTGTAAAGTCTGAAGATTATCATGTAGTCTTATTGTGCTCTTTCAGTTACTTGAATACTGTAATCATGTCACTCTCGAGACTATTTATTTTTGTATGAAGAACAGTCTCAGTTCTGCCAGTTGGTCTTCAAAGCTTAAACCACCATGGTTGTTCTCCTCTGCACCTTCTCAAACCTGTTGATATAGTTCCTTGTATATGGGGACCAGAACTGTACACTATATTCAAGAAGATTTCTGACCAGTGTGCTTTACAGGGGGGATTACACTATCTCTTGATCTGCTTACAAAGTTTCTCCTCATACTGTTTCTCCAGTGTAAAGCCATTGCTGATCATTAACCGCAGGTCCTTTTCCTGCTGAGTTTCACCAATGTACACTATGTGTTTGGAGGTAATCTTTTGCTTTTCTGTTCTAATTACCTAGAGATAGATTATAGAATGCTACTAATCAGCCATTGTTTATTTCCCAATGGTAGGGAAGTGAAGAAGAATCAGAGTATTTTTTAAAAGATACAGTATATGGGTGTTCTTAGCATACAAATGAAAAAGCATGCTATTATGATAAATAACATCCCACAGTGGTAGCATGCAATTAGTAAAAAGTACTGGATCACTGTCAGGGTCCAGCAGAGAGGGTTGTGACATAACATTTGTCACTAACCATCATAATAAAAAATTGCCTCATCATAACGTGTACAGTAGTTAAAATATGCTAATGCCCATCTAAAATGGCTACAATTACATTCAGTTAAGGTAACAATAAAGCATTATCAACCCAATCAAAAGTTCCACATATATCTGAAAGAAGTACTCTAAAAATGATTCGTATCAGGATCCATCAGCAGGTTAATAATTACAAGTGCAACACTTGTCTCTGCAGTTTAGTATTCTCATAACCCAGATTACTAATCCTAGTTTGAAAATAAGCAGGAATCTAAGGCATAATGACAGATTTATTCAGGAATGGATGTCAAGGCACATTTACAGTATGTATAAGGCCCCAATCCATACAGCTCTGTGCACCTTACAGAGATAGCAGCAGAGTAACCCAAAAAGAATACAGGTTGGCAAAACATGTAATGGCATGTTGCATGCCTTAAATGTTAAAACCAGAAATTAGTAAGTGAGCACATAAACTGAAAATAAACCATTCTGAAACTTTGTTACTTTTCAAATGATAATATTGAGTTAAATAAAGCACATGTAAAACCTGAAGTACAAATAGTAAGTTCCTCACCCTCGCTGAACACCGTAATTTTATGCATGTATGTATGTACATACTTATTTATTCATTCGTTTATTCATGTATTACCTGGGTGAGTTCCACCTGACACAAGACTGTTCGCAGGGGTGACACTGAAGAGCAGAAGAGTACAAACATTAAAATGTGAGCAATGTACATAATGGAAGTAAACAGAACTTCAGTTATTACAATTGCATTTGAAATGCTGTAATAGATTGTCTTTTAGTGGTTTTTAAATGTCCAAAGTGTCTATACTTCTTGCATATGCAATGCGAGAAAGTTCTAGATCTTAGAAGACACTAGTAAAAAAAAACAAAAAATGTTCCATATTTTTTTTGCAAAAAGCAACATATTAGATTAACTGCAGAGGGTCTTAGTAGTAATGGTTTAGCAACTGTCTTCAGCAGTTTCCCCGAACACACAGGGAGCCAGAAACTTTAATTTTATAAATAAAATTACCCATCAGGCATTTTAATCTTGCAGTCCAGAAGGAGCCATGTTAAGTATGAGTAAAGTTTACAGTGGTGCATTCTTCTATCAGCAGACAGGGAAAAATATCCACTTTAATTGTAAAGTACTCTCAGCCTAGCCATTTCTTTAGTAGGAAAGGGGATCCCGGTGCAATGAAGCTGAACTGAAAGCTGTGGTAATCTACATAGAAACGAAACACAGAAAATACTGTGCTAAAAAATTAAAAACTGGTGACCAGTATAAATTGCAAGTAGTGCTTTATTAGAATCAAAGAGAAACTATGGCACTAATTTCCCACTGCCCGCCAATGAATCCCACAACACCCAATAAGATTTCATGTTGTGGAAATTGCATTGCTTGCACCTATGCCACACAAGGTCCTAATTTTGTTAACCCTCTCAATGGCTCTACCTATGAGATGAGGCACCTCATTACTTGCCATTCTGAATATGTTAAGAGTATATGGTTAGTCTTTGTTCTGTATAAAAATCATCCTGCTCAAGATCCTTGTTGTGTACGTTCTAAACCATTGTGAGTATTCCAAAGTGTTGGTGTGCATATTTTGAACAGTTGTTCTGCACAGTTCAAAGGTCATACCATTTAAAATTTCTCATTTATTCCACACCTAGCTACTTACTAACCACCCAGTGTCCAAAGTTGTACCTTTTAACTTTCAAAAGTCTGTAAATTTCATTTTGTTCATTGACCAGACCAAAGAAATGGCAAGATTTTTTGTTTTCACTTCAGTGGGGGTCTATAACTCTGGTGTAAAAAAACATATACTATAAAAAATAAAATATGGGCAGCCACAAACAACTCAGCATGAGTTTCCATCTTGGGGCTGAGATGACAGCATGGACCTTTCGAGCTTTAACCTCAAGGTTCATATGCTGTCATCTCAACCCCTTGATGGGAACACAGCTTTGTTGTGCATGGTTGCCCATATATTATTCTCTATTTTATGTATTGCGGCATCTTTGTCTGGTTCTGTACATAGGTAGAACCACTAAATCAATGAAAGACAGGATTTTGGAACATGATCTTTCCATTATCAATAAGACGGGAGATACACCAGTGGGATCCCATTGGTTGATACACTATCAAGGGGATGTTAGAACAATGTGTTACATGGGAACAGATCATATTCCACTAAAACAGAGACATGGTGACACGCATAATGAACTGCTTAAATGAGAGAGAGTAAGCTTATTTATGACATAGGAACCCTCACCCCAACATGATTCAATTATTCATAGGACATCACTCCTTTTTTATTATGATTTTGGCAATATGGTAACAGCATACGTAACTATTTTCAACATTTTTTTTGAGCACAGGAAAGTGTCAGATTCTCCAAAGGATGCTTCCAATCAATCACTCAATCAATCATTTTTATTTTACCAGGAATAATACCATTGAGAAGCTCATTTTCAAGGTGGTCCTGAATGAACACTGATGAAAACATTTTAGTACATGCAATGATAAAGTGAGCAATAGTAATGCACAATACAACCAGAAACCTTACCAAGTTGGACACTCTAACTCCTTCTGCCACTTTGCTATCGACTTCCCTTCCCGCTCCCACCACTGTGAACTCTATCGCTCTCTAACCTTCCTTCCACTATCTCACAGACGCATCTCTCACTGTGCCAAACTAACCTCCAAATTCTGGTTCGGGTGGCTCCCCTCCTATCTCTCATCCTCTCTGTCCACTCCACCTCCCCTCACCCATTCTCTCAGATCAAATGACGCCCGCACCTTGATGGTCCCTCGCCGCTCCACCCTCATTGGTCAGACTGGTTTCACCCATCGTTTCCCTAAAATCTGAAATTCCCTCCCTCCTGAAATATGACACTCCTTCTCCAACTACTCCCTTACCTCTGCTCTACACAATTATCTTTCCCTCAACTGTTCCTGCTTTAACCCACCTTAATACCTGTCCACAGTTTCTGCCTTTCTACCATGAACCCCTCTGGCAGGGCTCTCAACATCCTGAAGGGGGAAATCAGGAAATGACTACTCCTTCACCTCATATTCAGTTCTTGCCTCTCCCCCCTCTCTTCTCCACCTGCCCTTCTGGGTGACCAGTGTGCACAACCTAATCCCATCCTTGTTACTCCAACAGCACTTGTGTACTACCTTGAGCCTGCTCATGGTACACTCATGCACTATAAATGGTTCTATAGTATTATTACTGTTTTGCACGTTCATATGTTCTTTTGTATGATTTTGGACATGTATTGTAATTTACCCAATGTTCCACTAGTGTTTATTGTACAATACCTTGTGTTCCAACTGTTGCACAATCTTACAATGTTGTATTGTTTGTACTACCCACAAACTATTGTAAGTGATCATCCTTCACAGCCCTATGTAACTCCTCCCCCCAGGTCACACCGTGAGATGAGCAACTTGTTGTTCAGTGTGCCCTCCTGGTGAAACACTTCAATAAATAAAATTAAAAAAAGAAATAAAAAGGTCCTGCAAGGATGACATAAGATACAGAGCAAACCAATGCACCCAATGTGGGGCACAACCCCATGACTCTGAGATTAAGAGTTTCATGCTGTACTGACTGAGTTAGCCAGGCTTTCCTAAGTTCCAATTGTTTTTCTCATTTTAGGCATACATCTACCTAATTTTGTTTTGTTTGGATTATATATTTATTTCCAATCTGATATTGTGAATTATGTTTTGTGTTGTTATTTAATAAAGTTTTATTAACAAATATTAGATTTTTTTGCTAAATGAATGCCTTAGTACAGGGAGAAAATTAAACAGTTCCATTTGATTTGATTTTAAACACTTCACTATTTGAGGTGTACTACTGTTTGTATTTACAATGTTGATTGCTTTGCTCTGATCAACAAAATAGAGCACTGCACCTTTAACAATTCAATATTTAAAGATGGCATGTTTGGTGCAGCCCTACCCCTTGAGAAAGAATGACAAGGTTTGAAATACTGGTGAGACTGGTGCTGCAGTTTCCCTTTGACTCTAATAAAGCACTGCTTGCACTTTATACTGGTGCACAGTTTTTATTATTTTAGTGCAGTATGTTCTGTGTTTCTTGTCATTTCTTTATCAGCCAGTGAGGTAAAAACAACAGAACCATGATCCAGTAAGAATAAAACATTAGAATCTGAGATAGCTAATCAAGCTTCAATGGATAGGAATTCCTTATATGTAAAATATAAGCTGACTGTTTTGCTTACTTGCCCCGTTGAGCAGTGATCCCTCTGTGTTAGAGTCTGACCCAAGAATGTTCCCAAGTATTTGAAATTACCAACAACCTGCAATTTGGATTGCTGTAGAGACACTGCTTTGCAAGGGCTGTTAAGGGCAGTCACCCTATCTGTAGTGCCAAAAAGCATACTGTATCTTTAGTTTTCTGCTTGTTTAGCAGCAGTTTGTTCGAAGTATGTTTAGTTTTTAATAACCTAAAATCATGACCCAGACCTTGTCTGATAGCTTGATTGCTGTCAGCTCTTCCATAAAGAATAGTATTATCAAGTTAGAAAAGTCTTGTGTGATTCTTCACAGCGAGATGAAATGAAATGGTAATACTAAATATAGAGAATAAGAAGGGACCCATAATGTCCTGTGGGATCCCATTCAGGATTCCTAAAGAGGAGAATACAATGCCATTATGTTTCGTAACCTGGCACCTTTACTCAGATATCTCCTGACCACAATTCAACATAACAGTTGCTCGAAACCACCTCAATAGTTAGTAACTCAACCAACTGCCAATATAAGTCTATACAAATAGCAAATGAGAAACAATATTAAAAATGCTTAATGCACTGTAACTTGTTCACAGAAATGTAATACTATTTTATGAGTTTTTAGGATTCTAGTAAAGGGGTTACTTCCATTTTTAATTAGCTCTTATATTCTGGTTTCAGATGGTAGTGTTTATTAGTCTGGGAATGTAAAACCTCAAACAATTATGAGAGACAGGTAGGTTGAAGTAATTTGAATTGGATTTTCAATTTAAAAGACCCATGTGCATATTTGGCACAGGTCTCTAATGAGCTTGGTGGTTCTAGCATCATTACTGGTGGTCAGTAGTTTACCTCACAAAACTATTATATAGAGATTCTATCCAACTTGGCAGTCTTATCTTACAGTACAAGAGACCAGGTTTACTTTGGATGAGATTGGGACCTTTACCATGTCAAACAAGCAGTTCAAGGATCAAGTTCACTGACAAAGCAATAATCGAAAGAAGGACTGCATTGTGTCGGATTGCATCATGTCTAGCCTATTGATACACACATTGGTTCAATCCTCTCTGCTATGAATCTTTCTTCTATCATCTGCACTAGATACACTACAAACATTTAAACAGAGAAAAGGATTAATGTGCTTTTATTATATTAAGTAAACAGTGCATTCATTCTGTTATCATATACTGTTTAATGTATTCATTTTGGGACACTTTATTTTATCAGCAGCTTTTCTAAGCCCTAGAATCATTAACACAATAAATACCTTCTCCAAAGAAATGCCAGCTGTGCATAAACACGCAACTATAACAATGCCTTTTTCACAGAACAATCAGAAGATAAATGATGAAACTTTATAATTATGTTATATTAACCAATACAAAAAGTGAAGTGTTAAAATAAAGTTTAGTATTCCACAGGATCTTTTTAAATGTAAGTGAGAAAATGACTGGGAAAAAAGCAATTAGAAATATAAAACTGGGTCTTATTTTATTCATTTAAGTCACTTAAATAGGTTAAACTTTTAAGGTATTTAATGCATTACAATTACACTTTGGCACTTTCTCAT
The DNA here is from genome assembly GCA_016271365.2 of Neoceratodus forsteri. NCBI lineage: Eukaryota > Metazoa > Chordata > Ceratodontiformes > Ceratodontidae > Neoceratodus > Neoceratodus forsteri. The sequence continues at coordinate 306,326,627 of CM028134.1, read as the reverse complement.
GTTTCATTAAACAGAGTTTATCATTAAAACATGGATTTTGAAAGATAATACATTTGTAAATTAATTGCCACAGTTACATTTGTTGCAGAACTACTCAATATGAAAAGCAAAGCTTCACTGAATGTGGGTTTTACACTGCACTAGATCAATCCCACAACCAGTAAATGGATATTATTAAACAGCATGGGGTAGTGCAAACTGGGAAAGAAAACTTGTGGTGTGCTGTCTTTGAGCAGACCTGGCTTGCATGCTGTGACAGGGCAATTGTCGACATGCTTTTTCATGCCAATCTGTAGCTTTTTCAACCCTGGATGCTATGGCAACCGGGGCTTAACAGACTAAGCAGCTAACAAGCTTCCCTGATGGAATTGTCTGGTTTGTATGATTGCCTTGTCTTAGTAAAATATAAAATAAAGTGAAGCCACTCATGGGCATTTGGCAAGCTGATTATTGCATGATGGACAGTTGAATCATAATTGTCTTTGGAATATCCTAGTGGCCCTTACTGAATTTTTCTTGTTATGGAATACATACCTCCAATAAAATTTCAGTTGCAGCATTCAGATATAAGTTACAAACTCATACAATGAGACACTATATGCATAAAATATATAATTTGGCTTTTATAAAAAAGTACAAGCTTCTTAGTTAAGGAAAATGAAACCAGTATTCATATTTTATTTGGATACTAGTGATTTATATAAATACATGTATTAACAGTATGTACTGCATTTTGCAGCTTGTGTGTAGGGAGTTTTTAGAAACACATGTTTTATTAGAATTCCCTTATAGAACATTCATTACAAATGGAAGATAGAGCCCTAATTTTTAAAATACTGCAACTCTAATTTTCTATGGTACCATACCAAACACAAATGTCTGGAATATTAGTATTTGATTGTTAGTACTTTTTACAAAAGGTTTATGTGACATCTATATTTAGTTTCTGTGCAATTTAAGAATTTAAAGAAAAACTGTAACTTATAAGTAACATTTCTTTTTGAGAATGCTTTTATTGTTTCTACAAAAAATAACTTGATTGACATGAAAAATGAAGTACAAAAGTAGTAAAGTAGTAATCATTGAGCTAATGTGTTGACATATGTAAAGGCTTCATATAGTATACTCTTAAAGTATTCCATATCAGTACAGCTTCTTCTACCCACAGATGTTGTAAAGTCTGACAGGCAATGTAAAGCAAGAGAATATAGCAAAGGCCCCTTAGCTGAGGCTGTTGGCCCCTTTTATAGCTTTCACAGCAAACTAATATTGTAGTGTCTGTCTCTGCCAGGGCAAAACTGAATCTAGCCCAGGTACCATAAATGTCTCCACTGACTGGCAGTGTGTTGCATTTATAATAAATGTAGTAGTGATGTCAATTGCACTGGAGTGACAGCTGGTAAACTGGTACATAACTTTCTAAAAATGCATAAAACAATGTTAAACATGTTTTTATCTTCATAAAGTGTTGTAATTGGGTTTCAGAAAGTCTCATGTGAAGCAAGTAAGCAACAATACATGACAGGGTGGGCAGTACTGTGCTAGAACCACCCCCACAAGGGTGTTATAAAGTCAACGCTGAAGGAAGTGGATCCTTCCCATTGTAAATTCCATACAAAGTACTGATGAAAAAATGATTCTTATTACTCTATTTACTGCAGAAGATGATATTATAATAAACAGTGTCACTAACTATTTAGTAACCATACAGAAGGTTAGAAAATGAATGATTTTAAACTACTAGACCTTTTGAAATAGAAATTTGATTATTGTCTGTATAAGCCTAGATGTTTTATGCTCTATGTCAGGAGCCGGAATTTTAAATGTTAACTTTCTAGTTTCACCCGTGTTTCTATACATTTTTTTAAAACCATTTTTATATGCTTTTGTAATGATCAATTTTAAAATGATTGAACAAATAAAGTATTCTTACCTGCCTACCAGTACTGAAGGTTGAAGGCCCTATATTGCTTGCAAGAGATGATATAGCCCATACTGGCCAGACAGAGGTACAATATATTGTTGTACTCAGAAAAATGGATTTTGGTCACATCTACAATAAAATAAAAAAAATAGAAAGTAAATATAGATGAATAACAAAAATTCTGTAAAGTAGTACCTGCACTGCTGGAGTAGAGGGCACTGTTGTGTTTCACAGTCCTTTTTTGGGGAAGTGGGGGGGTCCAGCCATCATGAAACAAGTTAGGTTTTGATTCTCTGTCTCTTTCTTTCTCTGTCTCTCATTCTCTCTCTCTCTCTCTCTCTCTCTCTCTCCTTCTGAGTAGCAGTCCTGTTTATGTTACAGTTTAATTTTTATGGTTCCTTTGGCTTTGAAGAGCACTGTAGTGCCACACAGAAGTGCAGTCGCTTGTGAGATAATTGTGAACATGGTCACTTGGGGCATTAGTGAACAAGGTCCAGATGGATGACATGTGCTATCAGCTGACAGCAGTGGTTGTTATACAATGTGATGGCAAAATCCTCAGGTACAACACTGTATTTTTGGGGTTTTATAGCAAGAGGTGAGCTGCACTAGTCACGAAAACTGGCAGCCATGCCTGATCTTAACATTCCATGTGGGCACAATAACACAGCATGTGAAAAGGAAGGCTGGCATGGGGACTAGTTATTTACTGGTCTCTGTTGCCTGATACCTGCCTGCGTGGTGGGTACTCAGAGCCAATCAAGTTTCAAGATTTTCCTAACCCATTTTCTAATGTTCCATATGAGACAAACTAAATTCTACTCACTGGTGTGTTTGTGCTCCAGATCCCTTTTAAGTGTCCCAGATTTATTTATTTATTCATATGAAAACTGATGATAGACAATGGTGCACTGAACTAAGGCTCATTTTCAAGCATGAACTAAGAAGGAGATAACAAGTGGTAATAACAAGTACATGCATGCTGAGATGTCAATTGCAAGAAAGCATGATGGCAAATATAACTAAACATAGTTGTAATAAATACTATAGTTGAGAAACTCATATATGCTGCAACTCTTCTTTCAGATGAGATGTAAAACCAAGGTTACATCCGCCTGTTCTAGTGGTAGTTCAGGTGGATGCTAAAGATCCCATGGCACTTTTCAAAAAGAGTAAAGGGAATTTTTTATTCATAACTTAAAAGAACATACAAACGAATTAGTACTGCTTCATACAAAATCATAAAAGAGGGAAAGCCTGCCCAGTGGCATAGAGGGTTGAGGCATGGGCACCTTACCTGGACCCACACCAGTGACCCAGGTTTGGGAATGGACTCAGGATGCTGGATGCTGGCTGGGATGGGAGAGGATTGAGCATCCACAGAGACTGCTCTCCTATCTCGGGGGTGGGCTAGGGATGACATCGGTTAGCAGCAGCTTCTGGTGGAGACTAAGAGCACTGCATGACGGCATAGGGACATCAACCAGAAAAACGTGAAATGCTCCACATCATGCTGGATGATGGCTGCCTAGCTCTCTGAGCCTGTCAATGCCCCTGAAGCCTTCCACCTTAGCAGCATCCTCCAGGCCAAGAAGTGGCACTGGTCTGTAGCCTCTCTGGCTAGTGTCTTCCCTCTTGGAGGAGGGGAACCCACCCGGCGAAGGGTTATGTTGGGTTACCCGGGGGATTGGCCACCATCTGAGAGCAAAGGACTCAGGAGACAGGATGGGTTGGACACAGCATTGGCTCACCTGAAGGAGAGACTGGCATGGCTGCAAAGTCGGGGTGGAAAAAACATAATACAAAAAATAAAATAAAACAGGGAAAATGAAAACACAAAAAAGTATTACATCATACTTTTATCCCCCCAAAAAATGAAAATACTGTAAACATACCCCCTCCCCCCAAAAACAGTAAGGGAATTTCCCCAGTGTTCTGGCCACATTTCCTCCCATTCACTAAAAATACCACCAACAGCTTAATCTGGTTCAAAGTCAGTTGGCATTCATCTGTACCCCCCTCTCCCAAATAGTGCCTGAAAATAGGCAGAATCTGTCTAGCGCACTTACTCGGTCAACAAAAACTAAATAAATAAATACAACTCTGACACAATGATATTAAGCATCATGATATTCCTAAGCGAAGATGTTGTGCAGTAAATAGATAAAAATACAGTTGAGCACAATAAATGATATTAAATAACAAACATGTAAGCAAGCAAACTAGAATTGCACTAGGAGAAGTGAACCGAGGCAAACGAGGCCAGGGAACAACTAAGTGAAGGCAGGAGCAAGAGTGAGCAAAGTGATACCACAGCAGCAGTTGAGATAGAGAGGTATGATGGGGCAAGATACTGAGCGGGTAGGAGATAGCTCCAGAGTGAAGGTAGGCATATAAAGAAAGAGGACTGACCAGTGCACATTGAGCAGTGTTGAATAGTGAAGAAATTAGTTTTGGAAGACTGAAGGGAATATGAAGGGGGAACAAACAGAGAGAGCAAATCCAAAAGGCAAGAGTAATGGGATGTAAATCAGAATCTAGAGAAGAAAGCACCAATGGAGAGGTGCCAAGACACTAGAAAGGGAAGGGGTAGAAGTTGGTAAAGGGAACAGTGATGAGTACGATTAGGGAAGTCAGTAGCAAAGCAGCAAAAGGAGTGAAAGACAGGGTCCATATGTAAGAAATTAATTTGATCTTTGCCATATTAAGAATACCACAGTAGGTTCTAACATGAGATTCTGCCCTGTGACCTCTGGTCAAGCATTATCTCAAATACTGCAAGTGTTAGGCCCCTAAACTCCCTGACCAGTGCTGTACTTGAAGCAGTAGTTCTCCATATGAGGTTCTATAATTTCACACCTGAACAAAAATGATCTCGAATACTGTAAATGCTAGTGTGATCTGTGCCATACTGGAAACAGCAGTTGCTCATATGAGGTTGCAGTTTGACATCTGAATCTGAATCATCTCACAAACTATTAGTAGTAGTAGTTTAAACTTTATTTTTAGACAAAATATAACTTCTATGACTGAAAAAAAACTTTCTCCAAGATGCCCTACATGTTAAGAGTATGCACCACAGTAGAGTCCTATGGGAGTTTCTTGTAGTTAAACAATGAATTGATTTAATCACTAATAAAACATTACAGCAAGAGTGACAAGGGTACAAATGTCTGTATACTATAAAAATTACATTGTTTGTTACATAGGAGATTATAGATCAGTTAATGTGCTTAAAGTTGTAAGGAGTGCTATGTCCACATATCAGGAGCTGATAATTAACATGGATATATTCGCTAAGTCCAGAACATATATTTGAAGCTCCTCAATACAGTTGGATAATGAATGAACACGTTTTCATACAATGCAGGTTTGCTATCTTCAGGTTATCTGAACTAGATGCATTAGGTACAGAGACAATAAAGAGATGTACCTGCTGTTTCTGAACTTTAGAGAACTATTTACAACTTAGTGTGCCATGTTATTTAGAATTTCTGGTATCTGATTCAAGTCTATCTTGGAGTTTAGCTGGAATTGTTACACGTTACCTTGCCAGAGGTCATAGGTAGTGGAGAAAAGGAGGGCTAAGACACCCTACTGTCTGGGAGGGGTGTCTCCCTCTCAGTTTTTTTTATCTTGGCAAAGACCTGCTCTGGGAGGAGGTAAGAATGTCTGATTCTGTAGTACTCATGTTGGATTGGTTGTATGGAGGAAATGTGGTATCCTGTGATGTCGGCTAGCTACAAGTGGGTGCCTACTAAAATGGCAGCCCACTTGCGGCACGGGTAGGACACTACAGGGCGAGGGTGTGAGGAAGGTGACAGGATGGAGGTTGCTTGTACATATAGCAACAGGACATCACTATATGTATACGCATGAGGGGGGGAGCAAGCACGATAGAAGGAGAGAGGTTGGCCTGGTGTGGCGGGCATAAGGCTGTCGAGCTCGCCTCCCAGCGTGGTGGGTGGGTGGGTGGGCAGCCTAAAGCTGCGAGGGTTCGGGTTCGGTCGGGCTTGCTTACATTTTGTGAGCTGGCCTGAAATTTATTTTTCAGAATTTGCACCCTCCCAGCATGCATCCCCTGGAGTTAAGAATCCTTTACAGTGGGGTGCGCGGGTGAAGCACCCTACAGTGGGGTGCAGGGGCACGCCCTTTATTAAAATTTTAAAATCTAAGTCCCCAGCACCATTTTCCTGTGTGCACTAGGGGTGTACAGACCAAAACTAATTTCGCAATGTACTCCTACATACATAATGATTTGCCCGGGCATTCACGACATGAACAGAACCGAAATGCAAGAAGGTTTCCACACTTTACCATATTTCTGTTTAGCTCTTGTGGAGAGGTAAAACAATCTTTCGTATTGTGCAAATTGTGTCATATAGTTTAAAAATTCACTAATAGTGGGAATGTATGTGGATCTGCAATTGTGAACCAGAAGTATGTTAGTTTCTATACTAGCCAGGGTTACCAAGTTCACTTGGCTTCTATTTAGGCATGGGATTGCTACTTTTTAGAACCTAGCAAGAAAAGTTCCAGAGTCAAAGGTATATGGGTTAGTGACCTTGGGAGTTTCTATAACTTGTTTACAGTTCTTTTTTTCTCCCTTGGTATGGAGGGAATGTACTACTTATCAGCCCTTGTCTCAAGAAACTTTCCACCCCCCTGGCCAGTTTCTGCCAGGTTTTATCTCAGCCATCCTCCCAAGAGACTGTAGTTTGCTCCCTATGGTGGGACTCCCTGGGGGCAAGGGGAAAACTGAAATAATAATCGGGGTGATGGACAATGATGCTTTCCTGGATTCAGTTGGCCGGGAGCTGCAGAGGGTCCGGGCATCATGCTGCATGGTTATAGTACCCCAGATGGAGCAAATGTGCAGTGATGCCTAGGCAACATCAGGCACACTCCCGTTCTTAATGTGCAAAACACCCATCACTTCACCTACACCTGCAGCCACACTGTCCCAGGTGCACCAGCCATCACTAGAGTTTGGACTATTTCTGGATGCTGAGTCCCTTCCTCCCCAGAGTAAGAGAGCAGTCCATATGATGCTCAATCCTCCTACTCCCAACTGACCCTCTAATGCTCTGCACTCATTCTTGAACTTGAGTCATCTGTCAAAGTTTCAAAATTCACCATTGCGAAAAATGGCATGTATTGTCCACTTTGCCACTCTGCCACTTTACAATGAGTTTTCCTGTGGAAGTGTCACTTTTTCAGTCAAAACCAGGTGAAGTCATGAAGAAGTAGAATTTCACCAGAGAATTTGCATGACTTCACTTGAAAAAGTGCCACTTTCCCTGTTGAAAACTGCAAAGTCAGCTTTTTGCACTTAATGGATTTGGCACATTTTGTGAATTAATTCATGAAGCAGAGTTTGCCAGCTTTCCACATCTCTATCCATGACCCTGGGGCTATCTTTCTGATGGTCTGAAGGTTCCTAGCTACATCAAGAGATACCAGGTTGCACCACACTTGAAGGGCAAGGGATACACTAGGAACAGTGGTTCCCATATGAAGTTATGGGGTTCTCTAATTCAACTTTTGAAACAGAATTATCTAAGAAACTATAAGGGTTAGGCCATTAATCATGCTGGCGGGCACTTACAAGCAACCTGAATAATACTCACTGACTACTTTTGTATCCCATTGATAAGAATTAACGGCAAGATGGAGCTGTGCTATAGTAAGGAAATTAAGTTTTGATACACAGTTCTTTTACTGACATCTGAACCTGAATTATTTTGAATACTGGAAGTGTAGCTTCTAATGGTGAGTTTGTTACTTTGGGGAAAACTTTGAAAAGCACAGTGTTTACACGCAATACTGCTTATATCTGATGGACTGTCTGCATTCTTCTTCCATGTGCAATGAAGCTTGCCAGGATGAAACCCAATTCTTTAGCATTCTGCAACAGAGTTACTGCAGTAAACAATATAAATTCAATGGGAATTAGCCCATTTTGTCATGCAAGAAACTGTGACACTGTGCTTCATCCTGGCAGTGTTGCAGTTTCCTGCATGACAAAAGGGACTAATTACCACTGAAATTACATTGTTTACTGCAGTAACTCTGCCACAGCATGCTGCAGAATGTTGCAGAATTGTGTTTAACCCTGGTGAGCTTCACTGTAGTCTTCATTAGTAGATCACTTGCATAGTAACAGGATCATTGGCCACTGCTGTCCATCTGCTGCTGCTTAGTCCTTTGTTGAAATCATAATCCTCCCATACCCAAGGGTTTCACCTTTGGTGGGCAAGTATTCAATGGACCAGCCTCATCCACCTGTCCTTCTCTGGCAGTGTGATGCAATGCCAGATCTGCCAGAAACAAGATGGCTATCATAGCTGATCTGGTTTATACAGTTGATCTGGCTTGCATCACTGAGACCTGGCTGGATGAATGTGCTAACCCAGTATTGGAATTGGTGGGTCCTGCTGTGTTCTCGGTGATCCACTGCCCAAGAAAGGATCACAGGGGTTGGGGTGAGGTGATTTGTTTTAAGTTAGACTTGAACTTCATGGCTGTCTCATTGGGAACAGCAGGGTCTTTTGAATGTGTGGCCATTCAGGGAGCTTCAGGGGCAGGTTGCAGGATCCTTCTCCTTTACCATCCTCCAGGACATAAGAGGCAATTCCTACAGGAAGTCATGGAGTGGTATTGGAGTCACCCAGATGGATTGTTTTGAGCAACGTTAATGCCTGGATCAACGACAAACTCTCGCCATTTGGACAAGACTTCCTTTAAATCATGCACTCATTGGACCTGACACAGGTGGTTAACTCTGCAACCCATGTACACGGCCACTCTCTGGACTTTGTATTCTCACTGGGATTGGAGGTCACTGACCTTGTGGTGGAACCAGTCATTTGGTCAGACCACTATGCCATGAAGTTCTCGTTTGAAGCCCCCCTGATAGACCCTCCCATATGGAGATGGTACAGTTCCACCCTTTAAGGGGTTTGACCCTGGAGGGTCTTATGGTAGTGCTCAACCTATCAGGTGTGATGAGTGATTACAATGAACTGGAGAAGTTGGTGTCATCCTATAATAGAGTCATCACCGATGCCCTCGACTCTATCGTACCAGTCCGTGTTAGGCCCCTCACCTCACACTGGAGAGGATTCTCAGGGAGCTAATGGTGAGGGGCCAAAGGTTGGAGAAGTGCTAGCAGAGATCCTGATCTGATGAGGACAAGTTTATTTTAATGTCTCATTATAGAGTGTATCAATCAGCAACCTCCTGTAAGAAGGCAGAGTTCCTGTTCAAGGAGATTGCTGCAGCAGTCAATAGACCAGCTCATCTCTCCCAGACTGTCCACAGGCTGTGTAATCTGGCTTGCCTTCAGTCTGTTAGATCCTTTTCATATTCCAAGTGTGATAGGTTTGCTCTGTTTTTTTCCAATAAGATCTCCTCTATCAGATCTGGGATCCAGTTGGCACCCTCTATGGAGGCATGCAGTGGCGAGCCGGGCACTGTCAAGGGCATTCCATTTGTCTGGTCTCACTTTGATCAGTTGGCAGTTGTGGATGTCGTGAGGGTCATCCAGAAATTGAGGCCTACCTACTGTAGTTTGGATCTGGGCCTCACATGCCTTCTTGTAGAGTGCATTGAATCCATCAGCCTGGTCCTGGCTGAGAAAGTCCAGTGTTCAATAGTGTGGGGGGTCTTTCCTGAGCTTCTGAAGGAAGTGGTGTTGAGACTCCTCTTGAAGAAATCATCACTAGACATGGACTGCCTAGTGATCTACAAACCTATCTCTAACCTTCCTCTTTTGGGAAAGGTTATTGAGACAGTGGTGGCTCCACAACTGGAGGCCTGTTTATCAACTTATGACTTTTACGACCCTCTGCAGTGGGGTTTAGGAAAAGGCACAGTACTGAGATTGCCTTGGTTCAGGTGCTTAATAATCTCCGTGGCGAGGGATAGAGGAGAGTGTTCTATTCTTGTCCTCCTTGACTTCTTGGCTACATTTCACACCGTGGACCATAAGGTACTTGCCTGCAGGTTTGTTGTGGACTGTCTAGTACAGTCCTCAGCTGGATCCATTTTTTTCTCACTGGTAGGATGCAGAAGGTGGTTTGTGGGTCTTTCTCCTCCAAACTGATGCTTCTCCCATGTGGGGTCCTGCAGGGTTCCATTTTGTCCCCCATGTTGTTTGTGGTGTATATGCTGCCACTAGGGGACATTATAAGATGGTACAGACTTGAATTGTCATTGCTATGCTGATGATACTCAGCTGTACTTGTCTTTTGCACCTGAACAACAGGATGCGTTCTCGGTTTTCAATTGGTGCCTTGTTGAAATCCAAGACTGGATGAGTGCCAACTGGTTGAAGCTAAATTCAGACAAGATGGATGCACTGGTAGTGGAATCTGGTTGGCTGAGGGTTGGTGGGCAGGCTGGTCGAGTTACCTGGCTTAGGCTCAGGGATTCCGAGCTGCTCAGCTCTGTCAAGGTGAAGAATCTGATCATTGTGTTGGATAGTGGCCTAACACTTGATTTTCAGATGTCGGCCGTGGTCCGAAGTGCTTTTTACCATCTTAGAAACATTGCCAGGATTAGACACCTGATTCCCTCTAGTGATTTGTCATCACTAGTCCATGCCTTTGTGATTCACAGCTTAATTACTGCAATGCCCTTTACCTAGGGCTATCAGGGGCTGATCTTTGCCGCCTACAGCTAGTGCAGAATACGAAAGCCAGGCTGTTGACTGGCCTTTCAAGGTCATATCACATTATGCCTGTGCTGCACTCCCTGCATTGACTTCCTGTTAGGTGGCGGATCACCTTCATGGTCAGGTTGCTGACCTATAAGGCTCTACATGGACTGGTGCCTGGTTACCTGCAAGACCTCCTACAGCCCTGCAGCCTATCTCTTCCCATCCAGTCAGCTGATGAGGGCCTCCTGGTGATTCTCATGGTTTGCTTGAAGTCATCAGGTACCCATGTTTTTTCTTTTGTGGCACTGACCCTGTTGAAGTCACTGCCTTATTTGCTCTGAGAGGCCATATCAGTCAGTGCTTTCAAAAGAGATCTGAAGACCTTTCTATTTAATAAAGCCTTTCCCTCTGTTAAATGTTGAATCTTAAGACTATACCTTTAGTGTATGTATTTTAAATTTTTATATAGAACTTGGCCATCTGTACAGCATCTAGAGTCGCAATGAAGTAGAATGCTCAATTAAATGAATGAAAGAAACTAACTAAACTAAACTCGGTTTCTGACATCGCAGTTTGTTGCCATGAAAATGTTCATGATATGACAAATAGAGGATTGTGACTTCAGCGGAGGGTAAAACACGAGTATGTCAGCTGTAGGAGGCAATCCTGTTTTGCATCTAAATTAACCAAGTAATGAAGAAAAAAGGAATATAAATACAGAAAATCTATAAAATATAACTTTAGTTGTGTCTAAATATAATGTTTTTCAGAGTTTTTCCAAAAGTGACAAACACTTAAACTCTGTGATCTGTGCTATACTAGGAACAGCAGCTTCCAATATGAGTTTTTTTTAATTTGACCCCTTAACAAACTTACTGTACATCAAAAATTATGAGTGTTAGGGCCATAAACATCCTAACCTGTGCTACACTAGGGACAGAAGTTTCCCATATGATGGTTTTTAATTTGACCCCGAACCTGAATGATCTAACAAAAAAAAGGGGTGATATTGCTGATGGGGGAGCTGAATATGCCAGATGTTAACTGGAGCACCTTTGCTGCAGGCACATCCAAGAGCAGGGTCATTCTTGATGCCCTACAAGGGGCATGCCACAGACAGCTAGTATTGGAACCCACTCGGGAGGGAGCAATCTTAGACCTGGTACTCTCAAATGGGGATGGAGAAAGAATCTCAGATTTAGAAGTGGGTAGCCATCTGGGAACAAGCGACCAAAACAGTGTGGTTCACAATAAACACAGCCATACAATCAAGCCATACAAAAGCAAGAGTATTGGACTTTAGGGGGCTGACTTTGGGAAAATGAGAGAGTGCCTCAGAAAAGCACTAGCAAACAAGCAAGAAGGAGGGGTGGAGGAACAATGGGGAGTGATCAAAACAGCCTTCACAGAGGCAACAAGCCTTTGTGTAAAGCAAATCAACAAAACACATCAAAGGAAAAAAAATGCTATGGTTCTCAAAAGAGGTGGCAGGGAAAGTTAAGGAGAAAAGGATAGCATTCAGGAAATATAAGGTAACACAGAAGGAGCAGGACAGAGAACTTTATCAGTTAAAGCAGAAAGAGGCTGGGAAGGCAGTCAGAATAGCAAAGGCCCAAACCGAGGAAAGGATAGCCAACTCTGTTGAGAAGGGAGCTAAGACCTTTTATAGGTACATTAGGGAGCGAAGAAAGACCAAAGGAGGGATATTGAGGCTTAATAAAGGGGAGGAAATGTGGGTCGAAGGTGATAGTGAAAAAGCAGGGATACTGAATGAATATTTCTGCTCAGTATTCACAAAGGAAGAGGAGGGGGAGGTACCTAAACAAAACAAGAGAAACATTCTGAAGACGGGGGTTGATACCAGTCCATTTACAGAAGAAAGGGTTCTGAAAGCACTAATAAAATAGAAGGTGGACAAAGCAATGGGGCCTGATGGGATTCACCCAAGAATTCTAAAAGTACTAAGGGCAGGACTAGTGACACCGCTGACTACTATCTTTAATAAATCATGGGAGGATGGGGTGGTACCTGAGGACTGGAGGAGGGTGGATGTGATTCCTATTCACAAAAGTGGGAGCAGGCAGAGGCAGGAAACTACAGACCAGTTAGTTTGACCTCAGTGGTAGGGAAAATGATGGAATCACTTCTGAAGGAAAGAATTATTGAGTACCTAGAGGCCAGTGGGGCACAGGATCCAAGGCAGCATGGATTCATAATGGGAAGGTCGTGTCAGATGAATCTAATAGATTTCTTTGACTGAGTGACCAAAGTAATAGACCACGGAGGGGCCGTGGACATGGCCTACTTAGATTTTAGCAAGGCATTTGATACAGTCCCACACAAAAGATTAATACACAAGTTAGCCAGCCTTGGAAAGGGTGCCAAGGTGGTAGCCTGGATAAAAAATTGGCTAGACAACAGGACGCAAAGGGTAGTAGTAAATGGAGTCCACAGTGAAGAAAGGAGGGTTACCAGCGGGGTACCACAGGGTTCAGTACTGGGACTGGTCCTTTTTAATGTCTTTATAAGTGACATTGCAGAGGAACTGGAAGGAAAAGTATGTCTCTTTGCAGATGACACAAAGATCTGCAACAGGGTTGATACACAAGATGGAGTGGAAAGGATGAGAAGGGACTTGACAAGGTTGGAGGAATGGTCAAATGTATGGCAGCTCAGATTCAATTCAAAGAAGTGCAAGGTAATGCACCAGAGAAACAAAAAACCAGGGGAAGAGTACACAATGGTGGATGAGATACTGACAACAGTAAAAATGGAAAGGGACCTGGGGGTAATTATATCAGATGACCTAAAGGTGGGCAAGCAATGTGAGAAGGCAGAAAGGAAGGCTGGGGGATACTGGGATGCATAGGGAGAGGCATCAATAGTAGAAAACAGGAAGTTGTTATCCCTCTGTACAGACAGTTGGTGAGACCCCATCTGGAGTACTGTGTGCAGTTCTGCAGACCCCATCTCCGCAAAGACATAGACAGAGTGAAGGCTGTCCAAAAGAGGGCAATCAAAATGGTGCAGGGTCTGCACCAGAAGACATACGAAGAAAGACTAAAGGAGCTTAATGTGTATACCCTTGAGGAAAGAAGGGAGAGAGGGGACATGATAGAAACTTTCAAGTACCTCAAGGGAATCAACAAAGTCCAAGAGGGTAGCATCTTTCAGAAAAAGAGATGTGCAAGAACAAGGGGGCACAATTTGAAGATATAGGGGGGACGGCTCAGAGGTAATGTGAAAAAGTATTTTTTCACAGAAAGGGTTGTGGATGCATGGAACAGCCTCCCTGAGGAGGTCGTGGGGTCAGGAACAATGGGGGAATTCAAGAATGTATGGAACAGACATAAGGCAGTCCTAGTGGGGGGTAGGAGGAAGTAAGCTGTTGGTTAACTAGGATCTGCAGCTTATCTGTTAGGTAGGAAAATGGGCAGACTAGGTGGGCCAAGCGGTCCTTATCTGCCGTCAAATTCTATGTTTCTATGTAAACTGTAAGTGTTAGGCTCTTAAACTCTCTGATCTGTGCTACACTAGGAAAAAATAGATTCCTACAGTATATAAGGTTCTTTAATTTTAACTTTGAACCAGAATTATCACTAAAACTATATGCGTTCGACCCTTAAACTGCCTTGTGTGCTTTAACAAAGGAACTGAGAATCACTCAAAGGCTGTTTGTGTGCTCTGAATCTTTGGTTGTCTGCTAAACCAGGGTTCTACACCCAGCTCTGTCCAAGCAGAAAGGAGGGAGGGGATGTGAGGCAAATGGATCATAAAATTCAAGACACATGCACGTTTTACACTTCTTGTGGATACCACAGGACATGTTTGTGTTAGGGGGAAGGTCAGGTGATTTGTCATAGTCCCTTGCCTTCTCCAATATAAATAGGTAAAAAAAAGAAATGAAGAAATATATGCGGGGGATTGAGCCTGATGTGTTCATGGCTGGACTTGTTTTCCTGTAGCTCCTGCAGATAGCATTTTTTTCCATCAATAAACATACTGTAATACTATAGTAGCAATCAGATTCTAAACTTTGCTTTCTGACATAGCTTAGCACCCCTTTTGTAGCTGACACTTTTCTGGCTGAAAGTTGATATGGGGACCCTTAAAAAATATGTTGGCGGCTGGAGGTCAAAAAGGGCAGTAGGCCTCAGTAGCTGCCCTGGGTGAGAAGGCCTCATCATTGGTTGACCTCACAACTTTCGAGCCAACTCTCCAAGAGATCCTGCAGGGGTAAAGACTACGGCTCCATGACTGATGGAAATGAACAAGGAAGTAGTAGCCATTTGGGCAAGAATGTAGGTCTAAGAAATGCAGGTATCCTCAGCAGTGGCTAAAGCAAAAGAAGCCATGGGACTGGGAGGGAAAAAGTTAGCTGGGTTGAAAACAGAGAACAAATTGCTCTACTTTTGTTTAGAAAGTTTTGAGAACCGAGTGAAGCATCTAATTTATGGCTGGTTGGTCTACCTGAATCTCTTGAAGGAGTTGACCCTATGGCATTTATTGCTGACTGGTTGGGGACATATCAACAGCTTGACCCGGACCTAGTAGTTTTGGAGCCTACCACCTTGCCTAGTATAAGGCAGATGCATCCTTTTAAATCTTCAAACTCCCCAAGAACGTTTGTAGTGATAACTGTCAGTAAGCATTAAAAAGATCATATATTGGATGTGGTTAGGAGGTTGGGTCTGGTTGCTTTGGCTGAGGACTGCAGCGTTTCTGTTTTTCCCAGACCTAAGCTTCAACCCTAACTCCCCATCCCCATCTCCCAAGCAGCAGGAAGAAGAAATATTAGGGTTTTGGGTCTCTTAAGTCTTGGAAAATCAGTGGTGGAGTATCCCTTGGGATTGTCAGCCCTAATGCCCACTCCATTCCCTGAGCAAACAAGGTCAGATGCAATCTCCTTCCTTCACACAGTGCCTGCATGAAAAAAGCTACAACAGATTGTGTTGGCAACATATGGTGAGACATACTTTTCTACCTTTGAAGAGTGTATCAGCATAAGGTACTAGCTTGGAGCTGTACCTTGTACTACAGAAAGGAGGCTATGGGCTGGATGGGAGGAGTGAGCATTTGGGTTGCCAACCCCAAGGAAGATCCGGAGTTAGGTGATGTGATGGTGAACTTGCTCACTTTGATGGTGAATTTGCAAGACTTTGCTTTCAAAAGCGCCACTTTGCCTGCTGAAAACATCACAAAGTTGGCACTTTGCACTTCTTGAAGTTGGAAAACATTGAAAACTAATTTGGTGAAGTGAATTTCACCCAAGGATCATGAAGGAACTGGCAGAGTTGTTGGCAGGCTCTCTGACAGACCTGTTCAAATCCTCCTTGGAGACGGGGAATGTACCCAGGGTCTGGAGGATGGCTCACCTGGTGCCACTTCATAAGAGTGGATCCAAGAACCAACTGGGTAACTACAGATTGGTGAGCTTGACTTTCATAATGGGGAAGCTGATGGAGATCATTCTGAAGGAGAGGTTGATAACCTTTCTCAGAAGCAATGGCCTGCAGGATGAGAGACAGCATGGTTTTGTCATGGGAAGATCTTGCCAAACTAACCTGATCAACTTTGTCGACTGGGTCACTAGGGTGGTTGACGAAGGCTATGCTGTGGATGTCCTGTTTCTGGACTTCAGCAAGGCTGTCAACTCTGTGCCACACATGAGGTTAATGAGCAAGCTGAGGGACATGGGGGCAGGGGGAAAAAATGGTGGGGTGGATTGAGAGCTGGCTACAGGGCAGACAACAGAGGGAAGTTGTAAGGGAGGAAGACAACCAAGCCATGGCCAGTAATGAGTGGAGTACCACAGGGTTCAGTTCTGAGCCCTGCTTTGTTCAATGTCTTCACTGGAGACATTGCAGAGGGGTTCAAGAGTAAGATCTACCTGTTCATGGATGACACTAAGATTTGTGCAATAGTGGACAATGAGGAAGAGAAGATCTAGCTAAACTTGAACAATGGTCTAGGGAGTGGCTATTGGGGTTTAACGCTAAGAAGTGCAAGGTCGTCCACCTTGGAGCCAGAAATCCCAGGAACAGCTACTGGTTGGGGGGGAGTACAGGTAATGACTTCAGAGGAGGAAAGGGACCTGGAAGTAATAGTCACAGGGGACAAGAATCAGTACAGTGTAGGAGGGCTGCAGCAAAGGCAAATATGATGCTGGGGTGCATTGCCAGAGGGGATCACCTCTCGAAAGAGGGAGGTCATCCTGCCATTGTATAGATCACTGGTGAGGCCACACTTGGAGTACTGTGTACAGTACTGGTGCCCATACCTCAAAAAGGATGTGAGATTACTGGAAGGGGTGCAGCGCAGGGTCACAAAAATGATCATGGGACTAGGGGAGTTGCCATATGAGGAAAGGTTGAAGGAGCTCAACATGTACTCACTGGAAGATAGAAGGGTAAGAGGGGACATGATAGTGATCCTTAAGTACTTGAAAGGCATAAACAAAGTCAGGGAGGGAGGATTGTTCTGCTTAAAGGGGGGAAGGGTCACTAGGGTGCACAGTCTGAAGTTGGAAGGGGGAAGGTTTAGGAGGGAGATAATGAGGCACTACTTCACAGAGAGAGTGGTGGCAGGTTGGGAATGCACTGCCAGAGGAGTTAATTGCTCAAAGGACAGTGTATAGCTTTAAGTGGGGTTGGGATAGAGCCAAAGGCAGGGTTAGTACAGAAAAAAGAACAAAGGGGGCAAGGATTGGGAAAGAGGAGGATGGGAGGGGTTTGGGGGTAGAGCAGCTGTAGTGATATGAAACTAAGAGCTGCACAATTGGGCAGACTTGATAGACCTGTGGACCTTTTTCTGACAGCAATTTTGAATGTTCGTAGCTGCCAGCTTCACACATCTCTTTTTTTCAAGCTTTATTTTTATTCAGAGAGAAATTCAAATTCATACATTAAAGGGGCACTGACAACCCCCTTAGGCCTCAGAGTGTCACTAGTTTAAATAAGCATTTTTCAATGGTGAATGTTTGCTTGCTGGTATTAGCACTGGAAATGCAGTAGTTAGACAGATGCAGAGTAGGAATGGCAGTGAAGTGTTGAACTTCACCCCAGTCCCACCTCCACCCTGCAGAGACGGACAGGCATTGGAGTATGCGTTTGTGTTGTCACCCATAACGTTCATGCCATTTCACCTAACCCTATCCTGCAGACACTGACAAATATTGAGGTGTGCCTTGGGGTGTTCGGCTTTACAGTCACCCCACTCCATAAGGACATATGCTGAAATGGGTGCAATACAGAATGGGGTGAACTGTGGGGCTGAAGAGTCGAAGGCATAGCTCAGTGCCTGTCAGTGGCTGGGGGAGGGGTTGGAATGGCATGAGCATTACAGTCAGCAATCCAAAGGCACACCCCTGATGTCTGTCAGTCTGTAAAGGGTGGGACGTTACAGTTAGAAACCATAATGCCCCGGGCATTTGTTGGTATTTGCAGTACAAATTTTCAACATGGCCATTTTGTGGCCCCCACCTCATGAAAGCATTTAGGACCTCTTCTCATGATCAGTGGCACTGTGATTTTGTCAATGTGTCCCGAAATTTGAGTTTCCACAGCGACGGTGCCATTGTGTGCCAGATGCACTAAAACACATATCGGGCAGGATGTGAAGAATGACAGCTGGTACCATTCATAGCGAGGTGTGAAGAGATGGCAATGTTGAAAATCTGTAGTGAAAATATTAAAAATGCTCAAACTTCTGAGTGTACATGGAAACTGCGCAACGCATGCATGTAACACAGTCACTTAGTGGAATTATTTCGCCAGATTTTCAGCATAGGCATTTTGTGACCTCTGTTCATGAATACTGTCACCATGATGTTCTTAATCTGTCCTGAACATTGATTTCCCACAGCAACTGTGGTATTCTGCTCCAGATGTGTAAACACATATTTCGGGCAGGATGTAAAAAATGACAAGTGTACTGTTCATAAGGAGGTGTGGAAAAATGGCAATGTTGAAAATCTGGAGTGAAAATATTACTAATTTGCGAAGTTACGAGGGTGCATGGAAACTGCACAATGCACGCTTGTAACAGTCATTTTATGGACATTTGTCACCAAATTTTCAACATAGGCATCTTAGGACCTCTGCTCATGAACAGCTTCACTGTGATTTTACATACATACGTCCGAACATATGAGCATACGAATCTGCCAGCAGAACACACCAATCAGTCTATGTAAGTCTGCCCGAGTGTGCAGCTAGCATCCTAGATTGCAGCTGCCCCAGCCTCCTCCCCCTCAGTTCCTCCCCACTTTTCCCAACCCCTGCCCCCCGACTTTTTCTCTTGCTTTATCCCACTCCTCCTTAAAGCTATTGACTGTCCTACATGTTACCACCCCCTCTGGCAGCGCATTCCAGATAGACACCACCCTCTCAGAGAAGTAGTGCCTCCTCATTTCCCTCTTGAAATGTCCCCCTTCCAACCTTAGTTCTTGCCCCTTCGTCTCTCTTCCACTCTTCAGTATAAACACCCCCTCGGTGCTAGGTTTATTTACTCCCTCAGGTAGTTAAACGCTTCAATCATATCCCCCTTCCCTGCTCTCCCCCAGTGTGTACATGTTCAGCTCCATCAGCCTAACTTCATATTCCTTTCCTTCCATCCCCTTTAACATTTTTGTTGCCCTCCTTTGCACCCCCTCCAGTAACTTTATATCTCTCCTCAGGTATAGCCTCCAGTATTGCACACAGTATTCTAGGTGTGGTGTGACCAATGATCATTAGAGAGGTAAGATCACATCCCTGTGTCTGGATGAGAACCCCCTTGAAGATTCATCCCAGCATCCTGGTTGCCTTTGCAGCTGTTTTCCTCCTCTGGGCCGAGTTGTTCATGCTCCCAGTTACCAACACCCCTAGGTCCTTCTCCTACTCTGTGATCCCCAACCAATAGTCCCTTTTCTGGTTCTTAGCCCTGAAGTGCATCACCTTACACTTGTTTGAACTGAATCATAGCTGCCACTCCACCAACCATGTCTGTAGTTTGGTTAGGTCCCCCTGCAGTTTTTCCCATCTGTCCTCTTCGTCTACCACCGCCCCCAATTTGGTATAATGTGCAAACAGACTAACCCTGCTCCCCAGTCCATGTACTATATCAGAGATAAAGAGCCCAAATAGCACCGGGCCTAGCACTGACTCCTGCAGCACCCCACTTGTCACTGCTTTCAGTGCCGAGAGCTACCCCACCACCACCACCCTCTGCACTCTCCCCTGTAACCAGTTCTCTATCCATTTAGTCAGACAACCTTCCACCCATGCCCCTCCTTCTTGTCACTCTTCTCCTCCTTGGCCTGTGTACCTCCTCCCAGTAGTCCACACCCTTTAACCTCCTTATTCTTATCGGGTGGTGATGCCTTATGTATTACACTCAGACCACTCTGCCCGCCACTGCCCAGGGTTACTGCACCTCCGCCTTTACCTATATCTAGAGGGGTGAGCTCATTAGGCTTCCCTGTCCAGACCTTTCTACCAACCTCAGTTGTTTGGCCACCCCCCCACTAGTTTAAATCCACCTTAGTAGAGATATATCCATCTAATCCTGCCTTTAATACTCCGCTCTCCTTCCTGCTTAAGTGTACCATGTTCCCCGTGTACAAGTCACTATTCCACCCAGACCCTACTGCAGTTAGTCACTAACCCATCATTTTTGGTGTGCCACCAATCCCTCAGCCACTCGTTGAACTCCTCAAACCTACCTTCCCTCCCCATGCCTGCACATGGTACCGGCAGTACCTCCGAGAATGCCAACGACTCCCCAACCCCCTCACACTACCTGCCCAACTACTCGAACCTCCCCTTCACTACTTCCACAGTCCTCCACGCCAAGTTGTTTGTACCCACATGCAACACTAAATGAGGTTTCTTCCTCTCCCTCGCTGCACGCTTGAGCAGTTCCTGCCCTGCCCATCCTGCAGTCAGCCAGGGGAAAGTTTCAACCCAAATATGGCTGTGCCTTCCCCCCCCACCGCATCATCTCACCCCTTTCAGTACAGAATCCCCCAAGTTGAGTACCTCCCCATCCCTTAGCCCCTCTCCCTTCTAATGCACCTTCCACCATGCTAGAATTCATTCTTCCCTGCCCCGTACCCCCGCCAACTGCTCCCTCTGTGACTTCTGTATCTGTACTCCTTACTTCCGTCTCACCCCTTTTCTCTGCCTTATTCCTCCCATCGCCCTTAAGCACCTTCCCAGCCTGACTACTTCTTACTGGGATTCCCATGTCAACTTCCCCTCCTCCCCTGCTGATTTCCAACCCCTCTCCTATCCCTGCTGTTGTCGATTTAGAGCCCCCATTCCCTTCTACCCTGATAGTGATGCCCCTCCCATTCTTCCCCCCTCCCATAGCCTTCTCTCCTCGTTATCACCCCTCCTTCCTTACTAGCCCCTTCTATCCTCGCTATCTCTTCCCCTACCTGTTGCCATCCCTGTCATGCCCCGCTTGTCCTCCCCCCTTCAGTATGTTCCTGCTCCACCTCTCTCTCCCATAGCAGAGGTTTGAATCTATTCCTAGTTGATTACCCTCCTACATGTCTTCCCCCTATTGGTTCCCCCCTCCTATTTGTTCCCCTCTGTGCCCCCCTGGTCCCACCCCGGTCCCTCCCTACCCGCAGCCATTTGCTCTCTCCCCTGGTACTCCTCGTGGTCTTTTCTTCCCCCATCAGGATGCCCTCCCCCTTGCCTTGGGCACCCTTCCCTTCTCCTCACTTTTCTGTTAGTGCCTCTGATACTGGGGTTGGTTTTACTCCCTAGTTGTTCTTCCTCTGTCCCCCTTTGCCATCCCCTATCCCCCCCCAACCAGGATGCCTACTGTTCTCATCTTCCCTGCCACTGAGACTCCTCCCTAACCTCCACAGTCCTTCCCTCAAACTAGCCAGTCATCTACAGACCATACACCTCACCATCCTCCAAGCCCAGTCCAGGATCATGGCAGACCCACATCATGTACACCCCCACCATGCTTCCAAAAATGCCTACCCTATTGACATGTGGTACCTGCCCCATTTTGGCCCCCATCTTATGTTACGGGCTCTTACTCCCAGGTTCTGTACCCTACTACAACTGTTAGGCCCCTATTTACTCAAAATCCTGCCCCCTCCACTAGTCCCCCTACTGCTCCCTTGCCGACCGGGTTAATTCAGTCTCAAATCTCATCCATTAGATACTGTATTACTGTAGCAATCCTAAAGCCTCCTTGTCTGTTTTTCGCCCCTCAGCTACCATGCTTTTTGTTCTCAGCTCTCATATAGTTTCACTTAGCCCAGTTAGAAATCCTATTGCACTCCCAAGTATTACTCAGCTCAGTTAGAGAAATAAACAGAACAAACAAATATGTTTTATTACAGCAATCATAACAAGATAGCTCTGTATTTAGCTTATTTAGAGAAATAAACAAAACAACTAAATCTATATTATTATAGCAATCCTAAAAGTATCCAATCATTGCTTTGTGTCCACTCCAGAGACCCTGCTGTAATATAGGACCACAGAGGAACCTTGGTGGGAGGTTGGGCAATTCTATAGTCCCAGCAGAGCTCCATTGAGATTGCTTACTCCCCCTCTCTCACTCACTCGTTCAATCTATCCCAGCGCTGCAGGCTGCCCTTTTGTACTGGGCTCCTGCTTGCATTGGTGCCTTTTTCGGCCCACAAAGAAATCCATAGCAGTCCTGACAGAGATCTGTTGAGCTCGATTACTCCCCCTTTCTCACTCGCTCATTCTGTTTCTCCCAGCGCTGCAGGCTGCCCATTTGCACAGGGCTCCTGCCTGTGTTGGCACCTTTTTCTGCCCACAAAGAAATCTGCAGCAGTCCTGACAGAGCTCCGTTGACCTTGCTCACTCCCCCTCTCTCGCTCATTCATTCTGTGTCTCCCGGAGCTGCAGGCTGCCATTTTGTACTGGGCTTCTGCCTTCACTGGCACCTTTTTCTGCCCACAAAGAAATCCGCAGCAGTCTCATAGAGCTTGAGCTCACTCACTCCCCCTCTCTCACTCACTCATTCTGTTTCTCCCAGCACTGCAGGCTTCCCTTTTGTACTGGGTTCCTGTCTCCGTTGGCACCTTTTCTGCCCACAAAGAAATCTGCAGCAGTCCCAATAGAGCTCTGTTGAGCTTGTTCTCTCCCTCTCTCTGACTCGCTCATTCCATTTCTCATGGTGCTGCAGGCTGCCCTTTTGTACTGGGCTGCAGCCTGCATTGGTGCCTTTTTCTGCCCACAAGGAAATCCACAGCAGTCTTGACAGAGCTCCACTGAGATTGTTCATGCCCCCTCTCTCACTCGCTCATTTCGTTTCTCCCGGTGTTGCAGGCTGCCCTTTTGTACTGTGCTCCTGCCTGTGTTGGTGCCTTTTTCTGCCCACAAAGAAATCCACAGCAGTCCTGATAGATCTCCGTTGAGGTTGCTCACTTCCCGACCCTCACTCGCTCGTTCTGTTTCTCCCGCTGCTGCAGGCTGCCCTTTTGTACTGGGCTCTTGCCTGCATTGATGCCTTTTTCTGCCCATAAAGAAATCCACAGCAGTCCTGACAGAGCTCAGTTGAGCTTGGTCACTCCCCCTCTCTCACTCGCTCGATCTTAATCTGTCCCAAACACTGATTTCCCAAAGAAACTGTGCTATTCTGCGCCGGAAGCATGAAAACACATTTCAGCCAGGATGTGAAAAATGACTGCTGTACTGTTCATAAGGAGGTGTGAAAAAATGCCAGTGTTGAAAATCTGGTGTGAAAATATTACTAATTTGCAAAGTTACAAGTGTGCGTGGAAACTGTGCAACACACGCTCATAACAGTCATTTTATGAACTTTTAGCACAAAATTTTCAACATAGGCATTTTAGGACCTCTGCTCATGAACAGTGTCACTGTGATTTTCTTAATGTTTCCTGAACACTGATTTCCCACAGTGACTGCGCTATTCTGCGCTGGAAGTGCGAAAATACATTTTGGCCAGGATGTGAAAAATGACAGCTGTACTGTTCATAAAGAGGTGCAGAAAAATGCCAGTGTTGAAAATCTGGAGTGAAAATATTGCAAATTCACAAAGTTATGAGTGTGCATAGAAATTGCACAACACACACTCGTAAAACAGTCTTTTTTGGGGATTTTTTCCACAAAATTTGCAACATAGGCTTTTTGAGAGCCCACCTCATGAACACTGGCACTGTTGTTTTGTTAATCAGTCCCGAAAGATGATTCTGTGCAGTGACTGTGAAATCACCTTTTCAGGAATGAATAATGTCATGACAGTGGTTGAACTCATGAGGAGGGGTCCCAATAACCCCATGTTGAAAAATTGGTGCCAAAATTCCTCAAAATGCCTGAGATATGCACCAAAGTTGAAAAAAAAACTATTTATGCCATTATACAGCTTACCGGCATTTCTTCAGTTCGCGCTCGGCTTTGAAGAGTGCAGACATGTTCCTGGTCCCCAAAGATCGTCGAGCTGGACTCCAGAGGTAAATATGAGCAGAGGGTGTTGTGGGGAGGCAGGGTGCGCAGAGGGTGGGCATGGGTTGGGGAAGAGGGCACAGCCAGTGAGGGACCACTTTCTTCTTTACAGGGTTTTAAAAAAAAAATAGACATTACGGGACAGTTTTTCCTTTTAGCAGGTACTTTTGGCATGCTGGGGTGGGCTCCCAGCATGCCACCTGCATTTTTTTGGGTGGGGAACTGGAGCTGATGGAGACTGGGCACCCCTGTTGGCACATTCGAGGAGAAGAGCCAAGGGGGATTGGGCAGCCCCCTTGGCATACAACAAATTGGGAGGAGGACATTATGCTGATGGTGAGTGAGCTCCCCCATCAGCAAATTTAACCAGGGGGAGACTGAAGCCAATGGGAATTGGACCCCCGTCTGCAAATTTAACAGGAGGGGGGTGGACTGAAGCCGATGGGGATTGGGCCCCCCGTCGGCAAAGAAAGACTTGGTGGGGGGCGCATAAAGCCAAGAGGGCTTGGTGCCCGCTCGGCAGCACAACAAATAGGGAGGGGATTACAGTGTGCTGACGGGGAGTGGGCTCTCCCGTCTGCAAATTACTGGGTCAGGATGGCATGGTGCGCCCTGCAATAATGGGTCACTCCCTCATTGCAGCAGAATGTCTGACGCTGCACTAATGAGGTCGTCCCTGATTGCAGCAACGAAAACCTTTGAAGGTGGTGGGATGCTGGCTGAACTAGTGTCAGCAGCAGTGTGCCACCGCATTGGGGAAAGCGGGCCAAGCCTCAAAAGGCAATGGGGGTATTGGCCATAACAGTGCCACACCTCCACAATCTGCTTCTGCATCAAGCAGCCACAACATGTTTCTTCTGCATGCCCACAAGCAAACATAAAAACACATCTTATGATTGTTCACATTCTGAACTTGCTGGTGTAGCTGGTTGTTTGATTCTGATTCTTTTTTTCTTTCAAACAATGAAAAACAGACTGCCCACCATACTGGTGTTACCACACAAAAACATGTTTGTTTACATTCCTTGATCAACTCCCATGGCATTGTTGCTGGACCTAGGAACACCCTGAACATAGTCTAGCCACTCATTATGCAGTGGGAGTAGAGAAAACTATTGTGTCATGAATGGTTGCACTGTTTGGGGATGTTTCTGTTGTTCTGGAAATATGCAATAAAATAGATCCAGGATTCAAAACAAAACAAAGTTATTTATAACTACAGTATACATTAGCATGCATTTCAGTCTTACTAAGTAAAAAGACAGATACAAAAAAACAGCAGCAATGGATTTTAGAGTAGGTAAGCACTCATAAAATGTAAGGTTTTAACTAGAAAATAATATGATGCTAAAAAGGTTGACAGTGTCCCTTTAGTGTAACTAGGATCATACATCTCGAAAAATTGAGACTGTAAGTAAAACAAAAAGTATACATTTGTTTTGATTTTCTAGTGGGTCATTAGCATACTATAAAAAAGAAAAGGGTATATCACAGTAAAATATACTTTGTCCCCCACCCCACGCTCCAAGCTTCAACCATCCCATCTAAAGCTTACCACCTTAGGCAAGATTTTTGAATATTATTATTTTTTTAAATATAATTCAAGTGGAGTGAAAACAAGCAGACATAATTTTCAGGTAAATCTTAGAAGTCCATCTCCTTTAGACATCAGAATATGCTGAGTATCATTCACCATATTTTCATCTTCTTGGTCGGACTCCAGTTCTGTAGGTAGGGCAACATTTTCCTCATAAAACTCCCATGACACATCCACATCAAAAAAGAACCAGTCTTTATTTTGAAAAGTGACTTTCAACTTAACTTGGGACTGCAGAACAGCTGCTACACCTGCTTGAGTAAATTCAGTTCTAAGTGTTAGAAGGTGCTTCCTGCAGCATTGAGTCACAAGGCAGAAATCGGGATATAAGTGAAGTTTGCATCCTATACATAAATCCCTTTTTGGCTCTAGATAATTGTAGCAGTTTATTTCTTTGTGTAATAATGGGGAAGATACAAATCATGTACCTTTCTCCTGATTCAGACGTGGTCTAAAGACAGATTCTAGGTAAACCGATTGATCAGGTGAAAAAGCCTTTGTCGAATGATTTGCACCCAATCCGTTTTATTATTATAGTTAATCTTAACAACTGAGTGTTGTTTTTTAATTATTGTTGTTATTTCTGGATTGTAATTGTTGCTTATCTTGTTGTATTTTGTCAGGCGTCCAGAGCCTCAGGGATTGGGCACCTTAAAAATAAATTTTGCCTTGCCTTGCCTCTCAACCTCCGAAGCTTCATGCATCTCTAATGGAAAGATAACAAAACATTCATTAAAGGTTCATTGTTGATATGAAATGAATATGATCATACCCATCATGCATGTGGCTGACACAATGACATCTGGGTGCCATGAGGCCACAAATACAGAAGTGCAGAAGCTTGCCCAAGTCTTTGAAAAGTAGTTTAAAATGATGCAGCTGGCTAATCTATCAAACGGATGATGATCTATCCCATAATCCCAACACTAACCAACTTTACTGCACACTCCAACATACCAAGAGAAAAACAGAAAAAGCAGAGTCAGATATTAAAAGGCTTTTCAATTTTTCCTTACCTCATCAGACTGTTTGCTCGGTGTATGTATTGTGCAGCCTAAATTAGAGAACGGTTTTGCATATTACCCCTGTATTACAGCCAAAGGTGATCTCTCCACCCACAAAAAGCAAAGTAGTCTCCACTGAATCTAGGCCTGCAACCACAATTTGTTTCTGCTTAACTGAACTATCTAGAGAACAAGTAATAGCTTGGCATGCTCTTTTAGCCAACATGGGGATGTGACATTGAGTTCCACATGAATCCATTTCATAGGACAGTCTTTAATGCTATCACTTTAACGGCTTCCTGGGGCCCCAACAAAGCAAAGATTGTTAGCATAGACAGTGCTTTCAAGTGATTCTGAATTAACCTTCATAACAAGGTTGGTAGTGATGGTTAGGGCTGGTGTCACTTTCTTTGCCACTTCAGCAGCAACAGTTTGAATTGTCTTAATTCTGGTACCATGAGTGCCTCAGCAATACAAAATTGATTCTTTCTTGGCACCCATGAAATTCATCCTGCCTCTGTGCCAATCAGCATTGCCCCCCACCACCAGTATTTTTCATGGTCGCTGCAACCAATAAGCCGTAGCAGGAGCAAAATAAATCTGCAAATCCACATTTTCTACAACTGTACAGGTTTGACTACTTATGATTTGTTTTGCCATTCTGTAGAATATGAGTTTTTATTTACAAAATATGCATAGTTCTTACTTGCTATTGTAAAGTGGATTACTCATTACATATCAAATTACTTTTGCTGCATTTAGGTGGCATTTCAAAACAAGTCTGTTGTGAGCTGGTATAGCAAATGCGTTCTTGTTCCCATTTACCATCATGGGTCACTACTAACGTCAAACCCTTCTTGTGAGTGGCATTGTGTTTTTTAATGGCTTTAACTGAGAATACATTGTGTTAGTTGTGTAACATACACATACCTTCTACATGACAAACTTCATACCTGAAGCTACTTTTGAAAATGAACGTTAACACTTTTTTAAGAGTGTCATGCATTGGCAATCCCATATGTTGTTTTCATTAAGACTCTGTTTTGTGTCATACAGTAGCCAACTCCATCCCTGAAGAGCTCCATAGTGTAGCCCCCCCCCAGACCTGATTGCACCAGAGGAAACCATGGTCCATTTCCATAGTCTAGAGGACTCCCATCCACTGCCCCTGTACATGGACACCCTCACTCCCCCTGTACCCAACCTGTTGCAAAGACTGGCACTGCCCTCCACACCCTGCCATGGCCAGCCATTGACTGCACTGAACCTGGGCTGGGGACCTGCACTCTAGAATGACCCAACTGGCTGTACTGTGCATTGAGGCACCATGCAAGCTGCGGATCCACCAGTGTATGCAGCCATGTGTAAGTCTCCAGCAAACTGAAGCATGAATTTACATACCTCCAATGCATGCCTTGCTGATGCTGTATCTTCCTGCTGTCATACACCACTGCAAGTCCACACTCTCTCCTGTTCCCCTGTGTAACATGCTACTCTCTGGACTGCTGAAGTATCCCAGGTGTCATGGGGTGCGGTATCCTGTAATGCCATTTGCAGTGTATGCTTCAGGCTATAGATAGTTCATCTGCAGTTCCTAATTGTACAAATGAATGGGAGGTTGGCTGTAACATGCCTGTTTATGGGACCTGTGTGAGTGGGTACAGCATCAGCCATCACCCACATTAAGAAGTGCAATGGCACCGGGATGATGGATCTGCACACGAGTGCCTGAGGAGTATGGAACTGGGTGTTATCACCCACACACAACTTGTGCCTACGTATAACACATTATAGCATCCTACTGCGAGTGCTTCACCACACCCGCCAATAGAGTGGTATGATCCCATTACAGAGCCAGTCATCACAATGGGATGGGCTGGGGAGCTGGGGGGGTGTCTGTGCCCAATTGAGGGGGAGCGGGGGCCACTACACTATGGGCATTGACTGTAGGTGTATTCAGATGCAACTAGGGATGGCATTGGGGTCCCTACAATATGGAACTGATAGAGCCTGGACTGATCAGGGCTGGTGGAATGGATGGGGAGGGGGTACCATTACACCATAAAAGACTTCAGGGCCTGTCCCACATGGGAGCAATCGAGGTCGGGGCTTAGGGGGGGCGAGAGCTGCTCTGTCACGTTCATCCCCATGTCGACATGCAAATGGGCTAGTAATGATCATGCATAAGGCCCCTTTGCACCCTGCATGCTCAATTAGTTCATTTGCATTCCTGGGCTGAACATTGCCCATGGGGGCTGTGGTACACACTGGTATATGCCACGCATTCTCCCTGGAAGGTATTCAGTTGGGGGCAACCAGAATGCACCTGACTTGATGGCTGCCAGCACTGTAACTACTGTCCAGGGTCACATTTTTAACAGGAACAGTGAAGCCTGCCAGGATGAAGTGCAGTGCCACAGGTTTACTGCATGGCAAAAGAGATTAACTACCTTTGAAACTGCATGTAACTCTAATGCAGAATTCTGCAGTGTGGCACTTCATCCTGGTGGGCTTCACTGTATGCACACCCTGTAACAGTGGCACATTCTCTTTGAATATTGTTTCAGCGCCGACCGGCGCACCCTCTTTTTGCAATGCATCTTTCTGCTTGTGCATCGATCCGGCATTTAATATATCCCCCCAGATGTAAAATATTGGTTTTAGTGCATTCTGATTTTACATAATGCAGCATAATGTTGTGTAGATGTACAGCCCCACTGAAAATAAGATGCCATTTCTTCCGTGAATTATCCAGGCTAAATATATAGCAATCAGCAGGCATATTCTAGGAAAACACATTGTAAAAATATGTAAAAGGAAGACCACATTGAAACTGCCTCTCCACAGGTCTGTATTGTGCAAATTCATTAGAAATAATGGGCAAACGCATCCCAAAAGCTCTCCACAGCCATATCGGCTCTGACCAGTTTGTTCAGTTTACTACTACAAATGTAAGGTTATGGTCCCTTGCAACTGAAGTTTTATTCTCTTGAAAAAAGTTTTGAGTGATCTACCCTAATGTATTCCTGTCAAAACCTGTAGCTATCAATCATATCCCCTATCTTTCTTGCTTCCAGAGAGAACATATTAAGGCTCTTTAAAATTCCTTATATGTTTTCCTTACTGGCCCCGAATCACATTAGTAGCCCTCCAATGTATTGTCTCCAGTTTATCCCTCTGCTTTATTAGGTGCAGACTCCTGAACTATACACAGTACTCTACATGAGGCCTTACCAGAGGCCTATAAATTCACATCTTTTCTGCAGCTGCTAAAGCCCCGCCCCACACAACATAGCATTCTATTGGGTTTCC
The DNA here is from genome assembly GCA_016271365.2 of Neoceratodus forsteri. Taxonomy (NCBI): domain Eukaryota; kingdom Metazoa; phylum Chordata; order Ceratodontiformes; family Ceratodontidae; genus Neoceratodus; species Neoceratodus forsteri. The sequence continues at coordinate 306,296,680 of CM028134.1, read as the reverse complement.
CACATGCCTAGATGCACTTGGAAGTGGCCTTCACATCGTCACTGATGGCTATCCCAAAATCCCTTTCTACCTTGATTTCACACCATTGATCCACTACTCCAATTTTGGATTTCTGCTACCAATGGGCTCTGTGCATTATGGTATATGTACCACAAATTCTGTTAGTGATGTGTAAAGTTGCCAAAATTTGCTCCATGAAACAATCCGTGAATTTTGGAAGATTCGTGGAACTGGGGACTACTATTCACCTTCTTAGTCACCACACAAATTTTGCCTGTGAAATGGCCAATTCACCAGCGAAAAACAAATTGGTGTTGTCAATTACCCCCATTAAACACCCCCTCATTGGCATCCTCCCCCCCACAGAAACATTGTCATTCTTGCTGCTGTGTCAGAAAAAAAATAATAGCCCCACCATCTGGTACCCTCACACCGCCGCCAAACACCAACTCACCACCATAGGCCTTGCCCCTGAGGTGGCTACATGGTTCCGCAGCTACCTACACTGCAGTTCACAGCAAATCAGGGATAGGGATGGTGTTCCTCTTGAACACGTTCATCACTTCAAATATCTCAGAATGGGCAGACTGGGTGGGCCAAGTGGTCCTTATGCCATCAAATTCTATAATTCCATATTTCCATATTACTACTGTGCTGTGGCTGTCAGTAAAGTAATAGAGAATCCATTCCACCCACCCATGTGCCAAGTTCACCTCCCACCTCTCCCCATCCAACTCCCAAGGTGTTTCTGTTTCATTCCCAGTCCCCAACCCATCCTCCTCTGGTCCCTCCACCCTCCTCCCCCATGAACACCAAAACAACATATAGTCTGTGAATAAAGAAAATGGTCCCCCGGTGCACAGCATTTACTCTGTTTGGTGCTGACTCATCCCAGTGTAAAAGGACATGAATGAATGAATGAATGCTGATGTCTTTGCTTCTAGTAAAACATGACTGGTTCAATTTTCAACCAGTCAGATTTTACTTGGAGCCAAGATGTCACCATTCATTCATTCATTAAAGCCATTTGGAGACAGGAGTCAGTAGTCAGCACTGAACAGAGCTGACACTCTGCACTGGGGGAACCATTTTCTTTATTCACAACATATATGTTGTGTGGGTGCTCTTTGGGGAAGGAGGGTGGTTGGTACCGGGGTGTTAGGTGGGGGACTGGGAATAAAATACAAACATCATGGGACTTGGGCAGAGAGCTCGGGGAGAATGTATTTGGCATGCGGGTGGGAGTGAGGGATTCCCTATTATTTTAACGATAAACAGCACAGCAGCAATATAGAAATATTGCAATATAAAATTTGATGGCATAAGGACCATTTGGCTCACCCAGCCTGCCTATTTTCTTACCTGCTTATACTGTCACCACATCCTCTACTCCCCCTTGATCCACTTCCCTTGTCATCCAATCAAAAACTCAATAAGGTTTGTTTGACAGGACCTCCACCCCTGTGAACCCATGCTGACTCTGAACCTGCAGGTTACTGGAAACAAGGTATTCCCTAATTCTTTCCTTTATTAGTGTTTCCATTACCTTTCCTACCACCGACTTGTGCTGACTGGCCTATGATTTCCCGTCTCCTGCCTATTTTGACTTTTGTGGAGTGGGACTACATCTAACCTCCCCCAGTCCCCTGGTACCTCCCCTATTTTTAATGATATGTTGAAAAGGGCTGTCTGAGGTGCAACTAGTTCTTCTTTCAGTTCCCTCAGTATCCTTGGGTGCACCCCATCTGGCCCCATTGCTTTGTCTGCTTTCATCTTTGGTAGTTCCCTAAGCAATCTTTCTTCTGTAAATGATTTTGTGTCCACTTTCTGTCCCTATATACAGAGATATACCCCCCATGCACAACACATGTACCCACCTCAAAAGGCTCCACCATGGCCCAGAACATCCTGATGAAATCCTTGTACTTCCTCCCCCTTTGCAAAAGCCACACAGGGATCCAGAAGTTTGTTGTGATGGCTGTGCCACCACCTGAATGACATGGTCTGGATTCTCCTGCCAGACCAGGACAATGTGCTGCTGCCTGCCATGGTAGTCATTTGGAGACAATACAAGGACACGCCATGAGAGACAACACAAATGTGTTACACAATTCATTACCACCACCCTTAGAACTGTTGATACTCACCAATGCAGGCACCACCACATTCTACACCTTGCCACAGTCATCCTGGTAGGAGAGCATGGAGACCCTCTAAAGCTTTTGGGATATAGCCCCTACAGCCATGGTATCTGTCTCATTAGATGAACCTGCCTCCACCATAGTCCCTGCAGGTTCTGCGAGTGTGACATGGGCATGCCGATGCACCCAGCCAGCATGCTGGTTACATGCCTCCCCCAACCAGGCCAGCTACATGCCCCTTGAAGGTCTACCACCCCAACACGATGCCTGGTCTGTGCAGGCTGTAGAGCATACTGAGGTGTGGCACCTGTCCATATAAGTGCAGCAGGGCCTGTCCTGTCCAAGGCCATTGGTTACATGGAACCATGTGGGGTTGCATACTGTGGATCATCTGATTACCACTGCAGTAACAACCAGACCCTGTGTGGTGTCCCTCCACACTTATGCACAGCCTCCTGATGGATGGTGACCATGAGCAGGAAAAGTTCTGGTGTACTCATCAATGTCTACTGGTGCTCTTGGCCAAGCTAGATGTTGATGCCCTCAGGGACACGCACTACCTGTAACAATTTTATGTGGACCAGATCAACACTAACCAGCTGCATGATATGGTCCATAGCCATGTGTCCCCTTCCACATGGTGGTCCGATGCCATGCCAGTGGAGACAAAAGTGCTGTGTACATATGGGTATTATGCCACGGGGTCAGCAATCCGCATACAGGTCATAGCAGCAGCTCCTGCTCCTGTATTTAAAAGAGCACATCCCATTCTTGTCAACTCTGTGGGCCATTAGGACCACAAAGGAAGCATTCTACACCATGAATGCCATGTTGGTGGAGAAAAAGGTGATGAGTGTTCTACGGTATTATGCCACAGGGTTGTTCCAGAGGGTGCTAGAGGATATAACAGGTGTCAGTCAGTAATCCATGTCCAGGGCATTGTGACTGGTCATGGATACCCTTCTACTGTATCTGCGAGAGCACATCACATCACATTCCTGTCAACCCCTCCGTCCATACAGACCATGATGGAGGTATTCTACACCATGCATTGCATGTCCAACATTATGGGTGCCATTGATTGTACACATGTTGCAATCTTGTCCCTGTCACATGCCAAGGAGGTATACTGCAACTGCAAGGGATACCACAGTATCAATTGCCAGCTGGTAATTGATGCCTTAGGCTTGGTAAAGAATGTGTGTGCCAAGTAACCAGGGTCATACCATGATACCTATATCTTTATTTTATTTTTTTTTCATTTATTCCTGATCTCGGATTAACCATTTGAGCTCAAAGCTCTTTACATAGGTTCCACATTAGTACATTTAGAACAAGTAGGTGATTATACTGAGGATTGAGACAAACAAGGCAATAGAATTAGAATGAGATCATTTAGGTACATTTGCTCTTTAAACAAAGGAATGCAAAAAATACAGCGAAAACTAAAACTGGAATAAGTAAACACAGTCAGGTACATACAGGAACAGTCTAATAACTGTGCCCAACAGGGAGCCTGTTAGTTGTCAGCAACATGAGGGGTTAGTGCATAGAAGTGCTGGAGAGACAATGTGGGGGGTTGAACCCCAAGTGCAGGGTGTCCGAGAGAGAGAGAGCGAGAGAGAGAGAGATCTGTTTGGCAGAAGGGCAGATGGTAGGAGTTGCCTTTGCTAGGTGCTAGCAATGGCAGACACATTGAGATTCCTGTATTAAATGGTTCTTTACATTCTTTTTGAAGGTCCACAGAGTGAGCAGGCTAATAATGTTCTCATGGAAGGAGCCGAACCACAAAGGTGCCTGATAGGCAAAGGACCTTTGTCCTTGAGATGTCCGACATTTTGGAGTCAGGAAGGACTGCAGTTCCGAATTTCGGGTTGGCCTTGGATTAGTGCTGGGAACTAGGAGTTGTTGGATCCCAGTTGGGAGCTGACCAAGGCATATCTTTTTGGCCAGGAGGCAGGATTGATATTTTAAGCAACCAAAGAGCGTTAGCCAGTGAGCCTTTGCATAGAGATTGCAGGTGTGGGTTAGTTGGTGTGCCCCTAAGGTGAGCCTGCAGGCATTGTTAAGGGTAGTTTTTGTACATCGGAGGGCAGTATCTGTGGCAGAGCCATATATCAACAGTCCATAGTCCACTAGGGAACCCACTGAACTGTGGACCGCTGAGGGCTTCAGGGGTCAGGCTCTGCCTATGGCGATAAAGTGACTCTAAGTGTTTGTTGATTGCCTTGGCTGTGATGTCTATGTGGTGGGCACAGGAGAGCAAGCTGTCAAGAGTGATTCCGAGATATTTGAAGTGATGAACACGTTCAAGAGGAACACCATCCCTATCACATATTGATAGTGGGTAGTTTTTGTGCTTGTTCTTAAGGCTGGTGAACAACATGGTTTCTGTTTTTTGTAGTTCATTATCAAGTTATGATTTTGAACCATGACTCAATGCTGGTGAAGTCACGTTGTAGCTGTTGCTCAAGAGCAGTGGGTTCAGAGCCATTAGAAAAGATAACTGCATCATCCGCATAGAGGAGGATATGGCACTGACTGGCTGGGGGGAGGCAATTCAGAAATAGGCTAAAGAGGAGGGGTCCCAGTACTGACCCCCGTGAAATGCCTGAGCACACAGGTTTGGTGTCAGAGAGAAAGGTATCTATCCTGATTTGCTGTGTATGGCAGTGTAGGTAGCTGAGGAATCATGCAACCACCTCAGGGACAAGGCCTATGGCGGTGAGTTGGTCAACTAGGAGGGCATGGATGACCATGTCAAAGGCCTTTGTTAGGTTAATATAGATAGCCCTGACTAGCTGGCCAAGATGGAAGGATTTGTGGATGAAGCCTGTGTATTCCAGGAGGGGTGTAATGGTGCTATGCCCAGCAAAAAAGCCATGTTGCTCTGCGCATAGGAGCACGTGCTTGTCCAGATAATTGACAAGTTGGTCAGCAACGATTCGTTCAAGGGCCTTCGACAGTGGTGGTAGTATAGAGATGGGTCTATAGTTCCCGGGGAGGGCACGATCCCCACTCTTGTACACAGGGGTGGCTACTGCAGCTTTCCATTTTGGGGGGAATACTGTGAGACAGAGCGAAAGGTTAAGGATATGGGTGAGAGGGGACAGGATTTCTTTGAGTGAGAGCGAGATTAGTTTCAGGTTGAGGTTATCCCCACTGAATCTCCCCTTCCCAAGCACTTTTCGCAGATATTTCCTGGTTTCTTCAAAGGTAATAGTCTTGAAGTGAAAGGGGGGATGCGATGGGGATTTCGTGGGTGCAGCAGAGATGGTGGGGGAGAAGAAGTCAGCTGGGAGAACATGCTGCAAGTCAGTGAAGGCATTGTTAAAGGTGTTGGTGATAGATTTAGGGTCAAGGATGGGGGAGCCATCAATGCAGAGCATGGTAGGGGCGGTTTTGGGTTCTCGCCCAATGACCTCATTTAGGTTACTCCAGAATTTGCGCCCATCATTCCAGTTCTTGGTTAGGGCATCTTTATAGTATACATTTTTGGCTAATTGGATGGTCCTGGTACAGTTGTTCCATGCACGTTTGTAGTTCAGGATATCAGACTGCTTGCCAGTGGCCCTAGCTATATGCCAGAGGTGGTCTCTATTTTTCATTAGTTCAAGGGTATCCGGGCTCATCCAGGGGTTAAAGTAGCCTTTGATTTTTCTGCTTTTTTATGGGAGCATGGGTGTCACAGATTGTATTAAAGAGGAGGACGAAATGGTCGAGGGCGTCATCAACGTCAGATGCCTCAAAAATCGAGAACCAGTCAGCACTGAGGAGATCCATTTTGAAGCGATCATCGTGACCAGGTTTGAGAACCCTGCTGGTGATTGTTTTAGGAGGTGGTTTGGAGAAATTATTAGCCCAACTGAACATGACAAGGGAGTGATCACAGATGTCGGCCGGGAGGACGGAGGCATTAGAGGCATGCTCAGGTCGATTGGTGAGTACCCAGTCAATCAAAGTACTAGTACACATCCTGTAGTTAGTGCTAGTGGGTGTTTCAATGAGCTGGGTAAAGTGGATAGCCTGAATTGCATCCTTGAGTTGGTTAGCTTCAGGAGCAAGCCAATTAATATTGAAATCACCTAAGAGTATGACCTCAGAGCTTAGGGATAGGCTTCCAAGACAGTCTATGATGGCATGGAGACCTTGGGAGGAGTTCTTTGGGGGGATTTAGACAGATAAAATGGTGACAGTTTTGTTGTGGGCCCCAAGAAGAACCTCAATGGCAAGGGCCTGGGCGAATGACCCTAGGCTGTGTAAATTCAGGACTATACCCCGAAGGCTGTCCTTAAGGCAGATTGCACAGCCATCACCTCTTTTAGATTTAAGATCTTGCCTAAAGATCAAATAGCCCAGCAGACTGATGGCTCCATCGGGGATCTTGGGAGTGAGCCACATCTCTACCACAGACAGTACGTTTGGATTATGTAGGGCTACCCAGGCTTGAAGGTTGTCAAACTTTGCTGTCAGGGGAGAGGCACATATATTGTTAGCGGGTCTGCAGCCTGAGGTATATGCCTTGTGCCACACAGTACATACTTGGCAGAGTGTCCATGCCCTCCTCCCTGCCATACAAGGTTGCTTGTGTGATGATGTCCACCACTATACTGTATGCTCAGTTGGCATCAAGGTCAGTCCTTGGGTAGAGGGCCACCCAACTGTGACTGTCATGGACTGTTTGGTAGTCACCAGCTTTTTATTTACAGTGGTACAGAGGTATTGGCATTTATGTTTCATGGCAACCAGGGTTCTTGTCTTCTGGCTGGTGGCATTGACAACTGCCTGGATATCCAGCCAGATCTTGGCTTTTGTCTTGACAGATGCCTTCAGGGTGAGTTCCCCATCCAGGGTTGCATCTGGAGATAGTATAGCACAATGGGTTAAGGCTCTGAGCTGCAGATCTGGAGACCTGGGTTTGAATTCCACAGCCACCTAGTTGCATACTGTGTGATCCTGAGCAAGTCACTTAACTTCCTTGCGCTCCCAGGTCGCATCTGGAAACAAGCTTCAGCTTTGTGTGCTACTCCTGGTTAAACAATGTTCCCCTTTCCATTTCCCATATTGCTCCCATAAGTAGGCAACTTTGGCGGCTTCCAGCTGTGGTAAAATTTGATGACCATAGCCAGTGGATGCAGTGGATTTGTGCATATCTGTGACCTGCAGGATGGCCTTGTTTCATACATCCTCAGGCTGCTCAGTTGGCTGGGACAGTGGTGCAGCCATCCCATTGAGCACAGGGTGTCAGTTGCCTGCCCTGCCTTATGCACTATGTCTAGTATGCACTGTGCTGTGAGCATGAGCTGGCCACTGTGGATGCCCTTGTATGGCAAGGTCACGAACTGTGGTGAGGAACTCCGGTCCCTCCCTTTGTCTCCATGGCCCAACCATGTTGCTGCCTCTGATGCACGCTGAGTCATGCATGAAGCATGTTCCTTCCCACTTCCATGCCATACAATGGCACACCACATTTCCATCAGTTTCTGGTTCCGGATATGCAACCTGATGCATAGGGCCCAATGTGTATAGCCTTGCATGTCTTGGCATTAAATTTCAATTGTGAAATGGTGACCATTTTTCCAGTCATTCCACATCAAATTTCATATTCCTTGCACTCTCTGCACTATCCATTTTGCTACAGAGCTGGGTACATGCACAGCTTTTGCAAATCATCTCCTGCTGCATTTAGGCCATGACTGCCTTTGAAAGCCCTCCACGTACCATAACACTGACTTATCAAAACATGCCACCTTCCTGTCAAACCAGGCAGTGCATGAAGTTCACTCCGTTCTGACTACAGTGTAAGAGGAGATATTTCTGAGTCATGTGGGCAGTTCTAAACACACAACTTGACTGACAGACATAGCCGTAGACTTGGCTGGGGGCATCAGAATTTAAAACCCCTTTGTGCTAAGGTGAGCTCAAGATTTCAGCAAGGGGTGGTTTGCCAGTAACTGGAATCGAGTAAAGATGAACAGATTATCTGTTTAGTTCACTGGAATTCCCTGAACTAAGACACTTCAGCCAGGAATGGGTAAACTAGATACTGCTAGATCCATTCTGGGATGATCTGGATAAATATCACTAGATAAAAAAAAATCTGTTTTGGTGAAATCTGTCCATCAATCCTGGTCTTTCTGCTGCCAACTATAAAACTCTAGCCATATTTTTTTAGACTCTTACTGCATAACACAAGCCCCCTTTTCTGGATAATGGTCCTGGAGCACCTTTAGCTCTCACCACCGACTATGATGCTCATAGTTTGTGTGTGATTGGGAGAGGGGCCACTGGCAATGCTGGTATCATAATATGAACAGACATCACCTCCTGCTTTGAGAGCATCATCATCCAGTAATCTCCCTGGAACCTTCCTTGGACTCCCATCCCCTCAAAGAAGGAGCTGGGGCAGGTCTGAAGTGTTGTTTCAACTGAGGTGATCAGGAGTGATGAAACTTCCACCAGGCTAAGGATTTAAGTATAGGGGTCTTTAGCATGGAGCTTACATCCATAAATCACATTGAGCCTGAGGTTTTGGAGGCTGATGGTGACAGTGGAAGCAGACGGGCATGATATTTGGTTTAAGATAGAGTTTCAGTGATGTTTATTGATCATTAGACACCATACATTTTTTTAAAATGACAGCCTTTAAGCAAGCGATGTGCTATACCTACATACAGGGCTGCTTGCTTCATACTGTACAAGATGGTGATTAGGTAATATGTCAATATGTTAGATGTGCAATACATACTGCATTCTATGACTGTGTGAATACCATTTCCTGAATATTCAGCTGAATATTTGCTGTTCAGCACTCAAATATTTGGGTATTTGGTACTGAGCTTATTTAAAAAAATATCCCCTCACCCTCCTAACACCATACACAATCCTATCTTATTCATGACCACAAAAGAAACATTTCCCTTCTTCCCACCCTTGTAGCACCCAACCAACCTTCTCCCTAATTCCAGCCTTGCTAATGCCCTGAGTTGTTGGTTTATATAAGTAAAAGAAGTAAACCCTTCCCACCACCCTTGCTTTGAGCATATCCATTGCCAAACTTTTCAATTATCTCCCTGGTCAAACTCAATAAAAAGTGACATCTCCCATCTGCTTACTCTCTAGGTATCCATACCAATCTCCTCCCCCTGACACCCAAATGTAGAGAAATTATTGCGTCCCACTCAGTGCAACCAGCATAATCCACCATCCTCCCTTGACTGACTGCCAATTTATGAGTAAAAGTGTGCAGATTATGAGTGGCTGAACAGGGGGCAGAAGATCACATGAAGAGGAAGAGAAGTAATTCACAAGGAGGTTGGTTAAGCAGGGCAGGTAAAGCAGTATATACAGTAATCAGTGATGCCAGAGCTCTTGGTTTGCATTTTCACATCCTCACTTCTATTCTATACTGCTTCTTTAAGACAATAGGCAGCCCAGTGTCTCTCCTCATACTGGTATTATCTGTAGAGGAATCCTTATATACCAGGATTACTCTCATATTCTATTGACATATTTGCTCTGTATAAAACATGATTTATGTCAAGATGATGTGACGTGATGTTGCTGGGTACAGTTTATATACTGTAGTAAAAATGTATTTTGTTGGTTTAGTCTCTGGGTGAGAAAGACATAATGAAACCCATTTGAAAACTGAATCCCAACTAAATTTCTTGGAAGCATTTCCAAATTAGGGTGGCACATATTTTTTAATAAAAAAATACTTCTAATGGAAATCAATGGCTTCCATAGGGAGCGTTTGCCTGTTTAATATTTTCTAATGCTAGTTTTCCAAAAGTTCTGCTATCTCCCAGAGTGCAAAATTACTAACTTGAACTCTAGTCATTTTATAACATTAATTTTCCACTGTTCTGCTACCACCCATAGCCTAAAAATATTATCTTGAACTCTGTTCCATATCTTACCTTCTACTAAATCATTTAACAAGAAAAGTTAAAGATTGATTTTAAAATACTTTAACCCAAAAGTAGTTAATTCATTTGACAATAATAAAAGCCACCTATTAAGAGATGGCTTTTAATGTTACTTAAGAAAAGAGATCTTGGGATCATTAATTGAATGCAAACTAGCATCCACTGCATCTTTACCAAAATAGACTACTCAGACTCTTGAAAGTTATCCATTACCACAGTTATTAGGCAGCATGAATTGCAAGATGTTTTTTATGAAATGTTATATTTTCATAATACATCTCAAAATCTGTATTTTTATATTTATTCCATGTTCATTCTGATATGTAATGGCATAAGATGAATGTTGATTGCCAAATAAAACTGACTTTAAATCTGCTGCACATCAAACTCTCTCTGAAATGTATCTTGACTTTCTTGTGCCATGTGTCTTCATCAAACAAATAAAATACCTCTAATATCAATGTTCTAGTATATTAGAGACCCTCCCACTGTAACAAAGTATGTGTTAGCAGTGTTTATTGACCACTCCCTAAACTTTACTAACAGTAAAAATTTCAGTGTTTTCTGTGGTATGAATCTGGCATGCAATGAGTCTAATAAAAGTAATAGATCAGCATCCTACAGTATTTCATTGTAGCATGTAATTAAGGTGAAGGCAAAACAGTAACTTCATTAAGATGAAAGCAAAACAGCAATCACAATATTGGTGACCTATAAATAATAGCAACCAGGAATGTATGACAAATGTACAGAAATGGTGACTGTTAACAGCAACGAGTGACTTGGAGTTGGTTATAAATAAATGGGGGGTTTGAGGGACACAGTCCCCCATGATGGTGTGGGGGCGGAGTCCTCCACATGAATAAAGGTGATTAGTGTGACACGCAAGTGCACTACAGGTGGAGAATGACAGTGCACTTTCAGTAACCAAAGGAAATCTCACCCCAAGACTGGGGTAGTTGATGGAGGATGCTAGCCACAAGGGAGAAAGACTCCAAAAACAAATTCACCCTGCAAAAAATTTGGACCTGGTACAGAACCCAGCTAAGGTCCACTAGTGGGGTCTGATAATCACTGTCCAATGCTGGAGATGCAATGTGTAAATAGGTACCATCACATCAATTCTCTGGACATACTCCGGCTTCAAAACCTACTGGGAGTCAGTTCACAAAGTATGTAAGTACAGTAGGTCACATTCACCAATCTCACCCTCACATATACACTGGTTATGTTAAAGCATGAAATTCACTGTATTTAATAGTCACCATATGTTAGTGTTGCCGTTATTGTATGAGCCATTAAGGTTTCGCCATTTTCACATGCACCGCTATTCCATCATCAAAATGACATGGAGCTGTATTTCATCATTTAGTGTAACTGTAGTGATTATTAAAGGATGATAATTTAATGTCTGTGAGCTTGATTTCATTAATGTGGAGAGGTATGTCATCTGCAAAATAGGGATTAATGAGTATTAATATCATTTGTGCTTTATAACATGTGATCTGGGATGTTGACTGCATGTGCTAGGAAGTACTGATGTTAAAAAAGGATAACTGATATACCTTGATTGAATAATATATAGGATGGACATATACCAAAATAACATGAACAATTCTTACTTTCTGATGAGGTATAATGGCTATATTTCATAGCAATTCGATCTCAAAATTTGAAGTGTGTCATGAAGCTAGTCCCCAAAAAGTGACTTATACATTTTATAATAAATTAAAAACATATGAGTCATTTACATTTTAGATTAGGTCATGGGAATAGGAAGTACTACTGCAGTTTTTCAGAAGCTTAAGATTCTCATATTTGCAGTGTAACAGCTACCTCTCAATAGCATATGTTGACCACAAACAATGGATCCTATTCACAAAGTGTGCATGGATCTATGCATGGCGCACAAGCACATTATGCAGCATGTTATACCCAAAAGGCACTTACAAGCCAGCCGTGCGGCATGCAAGAAGTGATCGTAGTGTCCACACATGTCTGTCCCACGAATATGTGTGCCCCAAGAGATCTGCAGGCATGGAGAAGTGTGGTCATGTAGACAGACCACGCTGCACTGCATATGCACATGCATGAAGCATTGTACAACAGCATGATCCTTAGTGCCCCCATGGCTGGTCTGCATGACCAGGAGACACCCATAAACAATGGGTGCAGAAGAGCCATACTGATGGCCAGCAAACAGCATCACAGAGGTGCCCCCCACGGGGCACCAGGCAAAGGCAGACCACCTTCTGCATGGGAGGCATGTACTGCAGGCTGCCAGCCACATAACACATGGCGGCCACATGCATACGGGCATGGCTGTGCAGCATAACAGAATGGTGATCCATGACTCAGCCCAAAACACAATGGCAGAAGCACACACAGACAATGCCAGATGCAGCACAGCCCAGCACACACCAGGCCCAATGGGAGGACAGGCCCACAGCTGCAGGATGTGGCACACCCACACAACAGCCACTGTGGCCTGCACCGTGGGCAGCATGTCCCAGTGTATGACACAATCAAACACTACCACTGATCACAACACACAGTGCACCGTGGATACCATGCCCACCCACGCAGCACAGTGGCATGGTGAATGAGGGACACACAGAAGCTGAAGAATAACCACGTGGTTTATTATACAGTAGGGTAGGGGGGCAAGGGGAATGGAACAGGAACACCCAATACAGGGTGAAAATAGCCATCAGGAATGCTACCGCTAGGCACTCAGTCCGACCCCTCTGGGTCAGAGGTGGAATACAGTGGGGGTAGGGTGGTACTGGTGAAGGGCCTCTCCTCCAACACAAGCCTCTGCACTGGTCTCTGATAACACTGGAATGTGAAGAACAAACACAGGGGGACTGCCATCAGTAGCTGGGGGTATGTAAGAGTACAGTGCATGTACACACAAACACTCTAGGAACATGTGCACCTCTTACCTTGGATGGCTCACGGATGGCCCTCAGATCCCTGATGTCATTGGGGTACAGCAAGTCCCTCGTGGACTGGTGCAGGGTGAGGTAGAGGGGAATGTCATATGGGAGATGTCTCCTGGAGGCCACCACCTGTCCCATGCCCTCTGGTCCCAGATCCAGCCTCTCCAGGACCAAATATGCCAGCATGCCCCTTGTCATGTGCAACACACAGCTGAGTGCAATGGATCAGTACTGGCCCCAGTAGCAGCCACCACCCACATACACACTCACCCGTGCTGCCACACTAATCTGCCACATTTCCAAAGCCTCCCAGATAGCCGGTCCTAGTGACAGGTGGTTGATGCCTTTTAAGTATGTTGCGGCATTTGTCTTGTGCCACAACATACTTTATTTTAATAAAGAAAAGTCCACGACCCGGAAGTATGGTGGACACTGGGGAGGGTTCCTTTATCTGTAAAGGTGTGGTGCGGTACTGCACACTTCAATACTTTATGTATTGAAGCGAGTGATGTGATGCTGCAGCTTTACAGATAATGGATCCCCCCTCCACAGCATCCTCCATACTTCCAGGTCACAGACTTTTTTTATTAAAATAAAGAATGCTGCAGCGTGAAAAAGTGTTGCAACCTACTTAAAAGGCTTAACCGGAGGGTAAGCCTTGCAGGGGCAGGAGCCCATATTAATGACTGCTTTCCTTTAAGGGGTGTGCCAGGCTCATGTGATGTGGGTGTGGCACCTGACCAGACACCATTGTGCCATGGCACAGACAATGGCGCTGGTGGGAAGTAGTGCTTCTGAAAAACTGCAGTAGTACTTCCTATTCTCATGACCTAATCTAAAATGTCATATGCCTCTGGTTGGCTTACAAGATGTCACTTGAGCGCGCTGTTGTCGAAAATGTAGGCATTGTGTCATGCCCCAGGGAACTTCACACACACGTTCATCAGAATCCTGGTTGCGTCACATATGACCTGGCAGTTAAGACTGTGAAACTATGGTGCCCACCATGATTAGCATGCCATACATGTTGTGGAACACCCCCTTGATCACCCTGATGTCACCCTGTGTTGTGGAGAACCAGATGTGCCACACCCAGTGATGCACCAACATGTCTGTCACCTGGTGCAGTGCCCAGAGCACCGAGGACTGGTTCATGCCAGTCACGTCAACGGAGAACCTCTGGAAGGTACCAGTGGCATAGTATTACAGGGTGCAGAGCACCTTCCCTTGCCTTGCTGTACTGTGGGTGGTACACTGGCATGGCCTTTTCTGCCTGTGGACTGAGTGGGTTGTGCTTCCCCTTCTGTGGTGGGCACCGCTTTGGCTGGTCCCTGCAGCACGCTCTCCATGTATACGGGAAGCTGCAGGTGCGTGACTGTCATGTGTGGCGATGGTCATGAGGGCCTCAGCTAATGCTGGGCATGGACATCTGCATCCACCTCATCTGCCAGCCATTGCTGTGCATTGATGCCAGTGGTGACCTCTTCAGCCAGCCTCTCATGGGCCCTAACACCTGCAGCCATGTCAGCGGCCAGCTGCTCCTGTGCACGTATGGCATCTGTGACCACCTCTGTGAGCCACTCCACAGGTAGCATGCTGTCCCTGGTGGCCTGCAGTTGGTCATGCTCAAGCCTGTGCACGTTGGGGTAGAAGGTGATCAGCAGGGAGCTGGGTGTCAATCAGCGTGCATGCCTGGTGGGCGGTGGCCCCTCCGATATCCCTGGTTCATCATCCTGGGCTGTGGAAGGGGTGCCATGCGTGCCTGTTCCCACACTGGATGCAGTGCCACTGTCTGGTATATGGGTCTGGTGTTGCTGCAGCCTTCAGATGGTGGTGTTTTCTGTCCATCTTCCACTGTGCCCTCCTGTGTCTGTCCAGATTTTGTGAGGGGCGTCTGGGTTGCTGGGTTCCCGGGGTCTGCAGTCCCCTGTTGCATAAGTGCATGGCTCTGCTACATGTCCTCTCCCTGGCTGTTGTCAGGCTGTCTTGGTCACTGTGTGGCATCTTCCTGCATGGCATTTGTGTCCTGCAGCTGTGGCCCTGTGGGGGGTACAAATCAGTTACCTCTGCGATGTTGTTGTCATGGCACCTGACACAGCTGGCATCCTGTTACTTACCATCCATGCGGGCCATCTGTGCTGCATCTCTGCTGTGTTCTGAGGGTCCTTCACCAGGACTGTGGTCGTGTTTCAGTGTGGGGGGGGCAGGTGGTCAGTTTGCAGTGTGTGTGTGTGTGTGATGTGGGTGGGTGGTGTGGTGTGTGCCCATGTGCGTCCTGCTCACCTGTCATTTTGTCCAGTACATCAGGCTCTTCATCTGTCAGGATGTCTCTGATGGTGTCCACAACCAGCTTCTCGATTGGTGTCATGGTGGGGTCTGGGCGGTGATGGTCCACCGCCTGTGGCACCCTGTGACTGGCGTGTCCTGCTCAGTTTCTTCTTGATCTGTGACCAGAGGTCCTGCCACTTGGACTTGATTGTAGTGAGTGTGCAGGCCTCCTGTCCTATTGCGTTGATTGCCACCTGGAGGTCTAGCCATATCCTGGCCTTTGTCTCCATGGGGGTGGACAGGGACTGTCTACCATAGAGAACGTCATAGTTCTGGCATATGTTGGTGACCAGAATGGTCACCTGTGCCCTGTTGAAGTTTGAAGACCTTGGCTGCCTCCCCCTGCTGCCGGCCTGTACTTCACTGTCTGCAGCTGGTATGGGCTGCAGTGGCACAAGGTTCCACCTGCTGCTCCAGGCCACTATTCACCAGCATGTCTTCCTCTGCCATACCTCTTCCACACTGTGCATTATACACACCCACACTGCTGTTCCGCATCACCATATATGGCAGGGTCAAGGGGTGTTCCCGTGCTCCTGCACGTCCCCTGGCCCACCCCAACACATTGCTGTGCACCTCACTTTTCCCCACCACCACCTGTTGGGGACATTGCATTCCTGTTAGTGCATGCTGCATCTGCATGGGGTTCTGCAAGGCATGCAACTGCATGCCCCCCTTATTTTCCATTGCCATGTATCTCAGTCCCCTTCATGAATAGGCACCAATATGCTCAAAAGTTGTAAAGCCCTACTTATAAAATTCTATGTCACCTTTAGCACCATTGAGTAACCCACAAAAATACATAATCAGATGGCACTGGGTCCAAACAGCACCAAGGATAGCACGGTCAATGACCACGCAGTGAAAATAGTGCTGAATTTCTTTTGTGGGGGGTTGAACCACCCATATCTCCAGACACAGGGGGCTCGGCCCCCACACACCCCAGACTAAAGGATTCTAACTTTGGGGAGAGGATATCAGGGAAAGTTAAAAATTGTGGGGCCATGGAATGTTGTTTCCACAGCCCCACATAAATAAGTGTAAGTTCCAAGTGCACCAAAACGTGTTGGAAACCAGGATTAGAACCCTGGTCTCCAATAGTGCTGGCCAAGCTGCTCAATGCCCCAGCCCTCTATGCCACGGGAGCAGCTCAGCCAGATCCCCTGGCTCCTGGTGCTCTTGTCTCCTTTCAGCACCCCAGACAGTGACCAGCGGAGCGCTTACAGCAAGTGCTGTAAATCCTCCCTCACTGTCCATGTGATCCCTTACCTGACTAGCACCATTTAGTGCGGCACTATTCTGGTAGCGATCACTTGACAGGGTACCTAATTGGGCCGCATGCATCTCTCATGAGTAACATTTTTTTCTCACAACATTTACTAATCCATTCTATACATCATTTTTATTGAATGGCTACTTGACATCACAATTTCACACACTTTAAAAACAGATCATTGCTTGGTAAATAAAACTTCATTAATTTGAGTCTTATAAATCAAAACAATCAAAACCATGGGATCAATTTTCAAAAAAACCCTACATCAACACAAGGTGCACTGAACCTCCACTTGTGGCAATGCTGGGTGCACCAGGGACCCATCACCAGATTTTAGTACATCAGGGGTCCCAACACCAAAGTTCCCATGGCTGCCACAAGCAGAGGCATGTGTTGAATAGGTGGTGCAAGGGAGGGGTTTGTTGGAGGCTGCCATCATCCCCTGCCAGTTGACAATCTGGCCCATGGTGTGTAAAGTGACTGCCAACATTTGCATGACAACACATTGTGTAATGGAGCCTGTCCTATACACAGCAAAGGAGGCAAGTAGTCTGAATGGACAGGCTGTTGATCTGCATATTTCAGAATCCTGAACATGCAAAGCCAACACTAGCTTGTGTTGTCAGGTATAGCTGGTCCTCTGGCTAGTTTGTGTTCACAGAGCTATGTGGCAGAATGCCAGGGATGGACAAATATCAGTAACCACATATTGCTGTGGCAAGCATGACAATACAAGTGAACAGATGTTATAGAGGCATGTGCACAGCACTGAAATGCCATACAGACTGTCTAAGTAATGCCACATTTTGAAATGACACTCAACAAAGCCATGACTGGATGGTGACTGTGCCCATGCACTATGTGCAAATGTGATGATCACTTTGCTCAATAGTGGACAGAGATGGATTTACAGTGCTTATCAAATGGACTGCAGTATACACACAGGTGGCACACTGTACATTTCCACTTGCCATGATTTGCCATTACAGTACCACCTGGTTTAAATAGTTTGCCTGTTATCTCCCCCACTCAGCTGACATTACATATGACACTACAGGCAACATGCTCTGTTCGTGATGGCTTTGACAGCACTTGCAGATTCCATTTCCAACCATCCAAATGACTGCAGTGTTTATCACTATAGACAGTCCATGTGTCCACCCCATGGTTCTTTGTTTCATGGTACACAGCAAAGTCCATTCGCATAGGATACTTGCAAAGCCAAGTCTCTGCCAAAGCCATCAGAATGACTGGGACCACAGGAAGCCAGCTATACTGATGGAATGACATCCAGATGTGCCACTACCTGTTTCAACACCTGTACCACAGGCAATGGCACAGGGCATGGGAATGGCTGTGAAGGCATACAGCAGGGACTCCAGCCAGACAGCAAGTCGTACAGTTCTGTACAGCCACAGCATCCATAGTGACAGCCTCAGTGCACAGGCTGTTAGACTAGTTCCAGGCTGGTCTAAATCTAGGAGAGCACTGCACCCATTGCATTTCTTACAGAATTCCACATATGGGGATATTGCAGCACTGCTACATCGCAAACCCCCATCCTCCAGGTTGCAACCATGCATCCACTACAAGAGCAGCGCAACCCAGGCTGGTGCACGTGCACTCTATGTGGTGCAGGCAGTGATTGAAATTCGGGAATGGTAAACAGTGTGGAGTAAATGCTTCTTGTGCCATTCCTTACTGGTGCAAGCATCACGTGCCATTCCCAATCTTTTGAAAATTGGGCCTCATGTGTCCAAAGATTTACATGTAATGCTTTACATCATTCAGAAGCGAGATGAGGGACTCACTGGGGTGTAATATGTTCCAGTTTTCTTAATTTATATAAGTTGTTTTGTCTCTTTATATACATTGCTTTAAAAAAAAACAATTTTCATTAACATAGTTTCTGAGTTCAGTTTTGTTTATTTATTATTCATAATGCTTTGAATTCCATTATAGCCACATTTGGGCATAACACCTATTTTTCAAGAGGGTCCTGCAGGGCCTGAAAATGATAATTTCAGTAATGTCATACAGTAAAACAAAGAAAACTAGTCATTATGCATTGTGTGCTCAGAGAAGAGGATCTTTATTTATACAGTACAACTTTGATTATCAGAACCCTGATTATCTAGATGGAGCTAATAATTATCTGAACTCTGACATTGTCTCCCAACTTTGGTGTGCCTACTGCAATGGTCCACACATATCCAAACTCTTAATTATCTGAACAAATGTGATCTCTCCCAGAATGTTTGGACAATCACATTTATATTGTACATATTTTCAAATTCATAGATAGGTCTTCAGGGAAGGGGAAGACTTGGGAATATCAATTTTCCTGATGTCCACTTCAATGACTGAACTCATGTACTGTAGGTACATCATTTGTTCCTGCAATAGCAAACAGGATGGTTATTGTGTGCTGTGAGCAGAGGTACAGAGAGGTAGTGATGGAACTATGGAGTCAGACCTCAGTGCAGTTAGGAAGACATGGGTGGCAGCTTGCCAGTCTGCCATCAGTATTTAAGGTGTTGAGCAGTTGCAGGGCCTATGAAGATGCTGGTGCAGTGATTTTTTTATAGCACTGTACTATAAATGTGCAACCAATTTTCTTTGCAGTTTCCCAGTACAGAGTTCCAGGTGATAGGTGCAGGTGTGCTGAAAGCTTTTATTCTTATTGCTTTGTTGGCCCCTAGAGTGTAGCGAAGGTTCTTGAGGTTGAATGTTAGGTGGCTGGTTTTAGTGGTCTGGCTAGAAGGGTACATAGGTAGTCAGGGTAAAGACCCCGCATGCATTTGAAGATAAGGGTAGTCCACTTGCTTTTTTCAGTGAAATGAGAAAATGAGTTCTAGTCTGCTGTGCAGAAGGCAGTAGTGAGTACTTCTCTCACAGCTGAGTAGAAATCTACAGATACTGTGAATTGCAACATTCACTTTGGTAGTTGGATATTAGGTGAAGTCCTATGGATTTCACTGTCACATTGCTGGCAGCCAGAAGGTTCTTGAATAGGAGAAACATAGAAGTATTTTATTAGTAGATTTACGACTTGACTTTACACAGTACAAAACTTAATATTTCATCAATATAGTTTGTTCTTGTCTCTTTTTACCACCGACAAATAAGAAATATAGTAGATGTTTTAGATCATCAGCAAAATGTATTTTACAGTTGAAATTGCTAAGATTCACAGAAGAATGATTACTCTAATTGCATGATTATTTTATTTCTGCATCTTGTAATGTTGTGTACCCTTGCTGATGTGTGCCATCTTGATGGCCTGGTTCATGTCTGAAAACAGTCTCTGGTATCACTGTACTCACTTGGTTAACAAACAAATAAACAATAGACAACTAAATAAATAAATATTTATTAAGGAACTTCTTTGGAAATTACTGAAACCATAATTATGCAGTTGCTTCTCTATATTTTATATAGTAAAGACATACAATATAGTTCAAATGAGATCTGCACTTTGTTAGTCGTTAACCAATGAATGTCCTTTGATTTGTATTTTGTTTTTATTTATTTCACAGTTCGGGTTAATACCTTAGAGTGCAGATGGCTCTTTTTCAAAGGCTCCAAGTCGATGCAGTACACAATACAAAATCACTTAATCACAATACAGTACAGACACAGGAGGATCAACAATAGAAGAAAAAAAATCAGCAATTTAACCAATACAAGCAAAGACATAATAATAGTTGCAGAAGTGCATGATGGAGAGGTGGACATCATCATCATAGTCAGGCAAGAAATATAACATACGTGCATCCTGTGGATAGAAGGCATCCTGTTAAAGGCTTTGTCATTACACAGAAAAGGGAAATGGGGTGAAGTAGGAGGATAAACAGTGGGTTCATTTCAAAAAGTGGTTTTGAAAAGTGCAAATAGGACAGTGAGAAATTGGAAGGAGGAGGAGGAGAAGGAGGAGGGAGCAGTTTGTGGCAGATATTTAAAGAGCTGAGCTGCAATGGGGAGTACAGGTTGGGGTTTAATGTGAGGTGCAGATCTGTATTTTAATGGCAGCCAATGCAAGGCCTTGTCTTGGGTAGTGGAAGAGCAAGAGGGAACTAGGAGGGTGAGAAGGGGCAGGTGTGGGGTGGAGGGAGATATGACTTGAAAGTGGGGGGCAGTCTGGGGGGAAGAGGGGCAGGTTCATAGGGTATGGCATTACTATCCTGAGCTTCACATGAGGGGGCATTTACAAAGGAGGGCAGTCGCATAATTTCTCTTGGACCAGCAGAAGATGAAGATCGTTTTTAAACTGGTTAATTTGTTCAGTATCTATCAGCAAGACTGGGAGGTCATTGAACCATTGAGGTCCCCTGACAGCAAGAGTACATTAGGCAAATGTAGTATGACTAAATGGTATCTACAGTACCCCCTTTTTTGAACTCCTGGTTGTCTTGGCAGATTTAGCATGTTGGAAAATGTTGGCCTCTGTTCCTGGAGTTAGACCAAGCAAGGATTTTTTTCCGAGCAGGCAGGCCTGATACTTGACCCTTTGCTGCAGTTGGAGCCAGCCAGTCTCCTGGTACAGGAAACAGGTATGTGAGTAGTGATCAGCCCCCAGGACGAGTCGACAGCTTTGTTAATGAGGGTCTTAATTCCTTTTAGTGCAGAGTCCATCACCGCGCTATAAATAATTGATTGTGGCCAGTACTGAGCTCCTAGTAACCAAGCTCAATGCCTCTGAGGACATGGAGTACCTATGTCTATAGAGAATCCCTAATTTGCCGTTTGCCATTTTGAAGAATGCAGTCTATATGGCCAGTGAAGGAGAGGGAGTCATCGAGTTGAATACCTAAATATTTGAATGAAAGGGCTTGCTCAGGGGAATCTCCTGAACTGCTTGTGATGTGCAGAAGGCCTGCCTTCTTCTCATTATGAGGTAGAGCAAAATGCATGAGTTTAGTTTTTTTTATAGTTGAGTAGTAGTTTGTTTTGAGCAAACCACAACTCAAGTTTCCTGAAGCAGTCCTAAATTGTGGTGCTAATTTCAGTTGCACTGGTGCCCAGGGTGTAAATGACTGCATCATCCACCTACAGAACCATATTTGCAAAACAAGCAGTGGGCAGTGAGTTGATAAAAAGACTAAAAAGCAACAGGCTAAGTATGAACCCTTGTGGCACCCCCAGGGTCACCACCCTGGGTTCAGATGTCACTCCAGAAATCTTGACACATTGCGTTCTGTGGGACAGATAACTCCCAAACCAGTTAACTGTATCATATGACAGGCCTAATGACACAAGGTTTCTAAGAAGTGTTTGGTGATTCACAGAGTCAAAGGCTTTTGTAAGGTCTGTAACAATAGACCCTAGAGACTTGCCGCTGTCAAGAGCATCATAGAGGTGAGTGGTGTATTCAACCAGAGCAGTGATGGTACTATGTGTTTTTCTGAAACCATGTTTTTGCTTACACAGTAGACTATATTTGTTGAGGTATTCAACCACCTGGTCTGTCACTATTCTTTTGAGGGCCTTTGACAGAGGAGGGAGAATCGAAATAGATCTATCGTTACCCAGGCAAATCCTGTTCCCACCTTTGAAGACTGGGGTAACATGCGCAGTCTTCCATTTATCAGGGAAGACCCCTGTGTTAAGGAAATGTTAAAGAGCTTGGTGAGTGGATGGGCTATTTCATCGAGTGTGAGAGTGTGAGAGCAATGAGTTTCATGTCCAGCATGCCACTACCAATCCTAGTTTTGCTGAGGACCCTTTTAATGTATTTTATTGCTTTTGATTTAGAGATCTGATGGAAATATAACAGTGGCTTTCCAAAGTTATGCACGGGATGTGGTTCATCACTTTTGTACTTGCTAGGTGGTGGGTTAGTAAGGTACTCCTGTGACAATACCGAGCTGAGATCCATGAATACCAGACTGAATGCATTCGCTAGTTCCTTAGGCTCCTGTATGGTGGCAGAGCTAGTGATAATTGTGTAATAAGTTTGTTTTCATACATTTGGTATTTTTTTTTTTTGAAAATCTGCCATCTTAGAGTTCATGTTGTTTTAATACTGTTTACTATTATATCAGTGGAGTATTTTGGTACTGTTCTAGAGCTAGACCAATTTAAATAGACTAAACTCCTTCTCCAAAAAAACTGTGTTTTCTGATAAAAAAAAAAACTTTTCCCTTAACTCCAGAGCTTTCCAAAGAGACATCCTGGAGATTCTATGGGACCCATATTCAGAACTGGCTGGCTAGGCATGCAAACAGATGCACCATGTTAAAAAATAGGGCCAGCCAGCTCTGGTGCCATATTCAAACAGATAGCACTATCTGAACTGATTGTGCTGTTTGTTTGAATATCAGACCCTGGCAGTGCAGCCCACAGCAAGCGGTAGGCATGATTGGTGCAGTGCTACCAGAGGGTAGGGGCTCAAGACCATCCATGTGGGTAAAGCATGGCATGAACTGATGAGTGCTGTGGTCCCAATGGGTAATATTCAGCCCAAATATGCAAACGAGCCCATTAGACATGCATGGCTCTAAAGGGCTATTTGCATGCCCATTAAGGGTTGATCTGCATGTGAGCACCTGACCTGACTGTACAGGGCCAGGTCCACCCCAGCCCCAGTATGTATAATAATAATAAAAATGCTAATTCCCCAGTAGTCTAGTGGTCTCCCTCTCCCTGTATAATAATAGAAAATCCTCCTTTCCCTTGTAGTCTAGTTGTCCCCCCCTCCCCTGGCCCCAGTCTGTGTAAAAATAAAACACCCTGATTTCCCTGTAGTGTAGTGGTCTCCCCTCCTTGAGCCCCAATCCCATGCAGCATAAACAAAATCTCCACATCCCTGGTAGTCTAGTGCCCCCCAGGCCTGATCAGATTTATAAAAATGTCTATGAACATGGCAGTGCAGCAGTCCCCCTTCCCCATAACTCTGACCTGCACCTATCTGGCTGTTCAGACTACCCCTGGTGATCTAATGGTCCCCCACCCCAGCAGGTACTGTCCTACCACCCCGTCTCAACCTCAAGAGCCTGTGACCAGCACAGCCCTCAACTTGCGATTATGGCCAGCCACCAACTGAGATCTCTGGGAGCTTGTACTGTACATAATTGTACAGTACGCACTCCCAGAGATCTCAGCCAGCCGTGGTGGGGAGGGGATGGCTGTGCCGGTTGCCGATTCTCAAGGTCAGGACGGGAGGGGAGCAGGGTGGTGGGACAGTAGCTGCTGGGGTGGGGGTGAGGGATCACTAGACCTCCAGGGATGATATGGACAGCTAGATAGGGGCAGATCAGGGTTAGGTTGGGTGGAACACTGCACTACCATGTTTACCGACATTTTTATGAATGGGATCAGGTCCGGGGGTGGCATTAGACTACCAGGGATGTGGAGATTTTGTTTATGCTGCATGGGATTGGTGCTTTGGGTAGGGGGACCACTAGACTACCAGGAAAAGGAATATTTTCTATTATTGTACAGATCAGGGTTTGGGGAGGAGGGAACACTAGACTACCAGGGAAATGGAGATTTTGTTTATTTTTGCACAGTTCAGGGCTCAGTGAGGGGGGACCAATAGACTATCAGGGATAAGGTTTTTTTTATTATGCTGAATGGGATTGGGCTTCGGGAGGGATAGTTGAACCACCAGGGATTCTGCCCTGGAAGGTACGTGGACGGGGTGTGTGGAGCTCACCCTGTCTGCGCACTGTTAAGGGGGAGGGTTTAAGAAACATTAAACTGCACCACAGTGCACTTCTGAAACTTATGTATATTGCATTGCACCACCATTGCATGAGGAATCTCTCACTTGCATAGGCACAACATGCTATTGTGCACCAGGGCACTGTCTGGGGTGAGCCGAGCATATCTGGCCTTTGAATATGGCCACACCACCAATGGCAGGTGCTATTCCAGGTTTGCATGGCACAAACCCGGTTTGTGATGTGCAGACCTTTTGAAAATGTGGCCCTATTTTCATTGCAGTTGTTTAAACTAATCCAGTAATTCAATAAATGTTGTTTTGCAATTAAAATAATTAAACATTGACCAAATTGAATGTATAATAATGCTGCTGGTGTTGAGAACTGAAGACCCAATCATTTTCTCTAAATGTTACTCATAATTGTGTCTAATGACATAATTTCTAATGTCCCACGTCTTGTATCTCTTATGCATATAATAAAGATTCTAGCTTGACTTTACTGACCAGTATCATAGGTTCAGTTGATTGTACTCCCTTTGAATTGTTGACTCACAACAGTCCATGTTATGACTCTTTCAGACTCAGCTCCATATTTCTTGTGTGTTTATTTCATTTCAATTATTTGAACTATAGTAGTCAGTCCCAGAAAAAAATTTACTTATTTAGTTTTTGTTAACTGGGTGGGGTGCACTAGACAAACATTTACCTATTTCCAGGCATGACCTAGGACAGCACAAGAAGTGAGATGATTCAATGTGTAACAACAACACATTAGAGTAATAATACAGCAAGTTAGGTTATCCAGGATATGAACAAATGTACAATAACTATGAAACATATATACAAAAAAGAGGTGCAAAGGCAATTTTTATACACTGAGTTTGTCAGAGTTCAAAGCTAGGAACAGGTGGAAACAGCCATCAGTAATAAGTGGGAGTGACACTGGTTTCTGAAAGTGCAGATAGTAGGAATATGTCTAGTGTTAGCTGGTATAGTGTTCCAAAATTTGGGGGCAGCGACTCAGAAGGCATTCTCACCAAGTTTGGTCCAGGTCCTGGGCACAACTAAGAGGTCATGGTCAGAGGACCGGAGAGGGTAGGCATTAATTCTAGGCAAAAAGAGTGAAGCACGTGATATGGGAACCTGGTTTTGAAAGTATGATACCTTCCTGAGAGAGGTCACATAGAGCATGTGGAGGGAGCCAGCTGAGTTTTCTGTAAAGCAAACACTGCTGGGATAGACAGTTACATGCCAGGGCAAAATAGCATATATTATTATAAGTCACATTCCATTTGTGCAGTATTGAGGGTAATACTCTAACAAAGACAGGCAGACCATAGTATAGTTTAGGGAGCAGTATTCCTCAGGTGATAGCTATACAGGCACTAAGGGAAAGGTTTAGCCTCTGTAGTTAATTCCTAGATGGATGTTGATAGCCTTACAGGTAGACACCATGTGGAGTGAAAAGCCAAGGGAAGGACTGAGTGTAACACCTGGGTAATAAAAGGAAGGGAGAGTGGCGAGGTGTGTACCATTAGCACAGACCGCAGCAGACCACTGAAAGACTGGTCTTTATTTGCTATAGATGGAGGGAGGGGGCTGAACCAAAGAGCATGGCCTGTGATTTATTAGCATTCATTAAGAGTTTATTTTCATAGGACCAGGTTTGGACAGACAGAAGGTCAGAGGAAAGATTTGTGTTGATCTTGGCAATATTCTGATCAGTATAGAAAAACACTAAGTCATCAGCATGTAATACAAATGTGCTGTTTGAAACACAATGGCAGAGAGAGTTGATGTGAAGTGTGAAGAAGGGGGTGGGGTCCTAGTATGGAGCCCAGGGGTACACCAATAGTGACAGGAGAGGGATCAGAGAGGGAGGATCCAAACTTGACTCTTTGTTGTCCTTTAGACAGGTAAGTCTTAAATTACGGGAGGTCAGTGTCAGATATTCCAAGGGATGATACTTTATTACAAAGGAAGATGTGATTAACTATATTGAAGGCCTTAGTTAGTTCAATAAAAACAGTGCCAGTTATCTCTCCTTTATCAGTAGCATTTGAGATGAAGTTAGTTAAAGTGTGCAATGCCATGGTGGTGCTGTGGTTTTGTCTTAACCCTTATTAAGCAGGGTAGAGAAAATCATAGGCAGAGAGGTAATCTGTGAGCTGGGTAGCTACAACTTTTTCTAAGATCTTTGTAAGTGTTGTGGGAAGGCAATAGGTCTATAATTACTTATATTTTTATTGTTACCTTTTTTAAATACAGGAACTACATGTGACATCTTCCATAGCATAGGGACAGTGCCTGAGGTAAAGGACAGATTGATCATTCTTGCTACTGGGAAGGTTAGTTCATAGGCTAAAAGTTTGAGGAGGTGTGGCTGAATCTCATCTGAGCCAGGAGATTTAGATTCAGGGATCTGCCTCAGATACTTACACACACACCTTTAAGACCGTAACCCTTTTTAAGTAGACATGGTGTAAGATTGGACTTCAGGAGTATGGGCATTATGGGGGGATGTCAGGTATGGCGGGGAGAGAGGAAAAGCCCCAGTATAAGGGGAGAGGTCTGTTAAGAATTTATTAAAAGCACTTGAGATAGTTGAGGGGTTATTACAATTTACTTCCCCTATTTCGATATCAGATGGGATGGGGATGACATCCTGACCAAGGGTTTTCTTAATACTATTCCAGAATACACAAAGGTTACTGACTGAAGAATCAAAAAGGATTTGCAAAAACTACTTTTACCACATCGGATGGCCTGCTTGCATTCTTTTTTATTTCTGTAGCTTATCCAGTCTGACAGGGCATTTGTTGCCCTGAATGTGGCCCAACAATTGTCTCTCCATTCAAGGAGGGGTAACAGAGGGCAAGCTAGGCACTTTGTATTATTACCACAAACCTTCCTGTTTGTGAGTGGAGCATGCTTTATCTGATGGCTTGTAAAGATTGCGCAGAAATATGAGACAGCCTGATTTACATCAGTTGTAACCCACAGTTAAGATCAGTCTTGATGGGCAATTTCAGTTTTGAACAGGTCAGGGGCAGTGTGTGACAAGTCACAAAAGTTAATTAGTCTAGGGGGGATCTTAGGGGTTTTCACATGCCATACACAATATATAGAGGAGTTATCACTGATAGCATCAGAGAGTACACCTGAGCAGGCAACTCTGTCTAGCTTAGATGCAAGTACCTAGTCAATTAGGGTGACACATTGCCCATTATTAGAGAGTCTTGTGGGGGAATTCAATAATGCATGGGACAGACATAAGATTATTCTAGCGGGAAGGGGGGTAGGAGGAAGTAGGCTGTTGGTTAACTAGGATCTGCAGCTTATCCAAACGGTAGGGAAATGGGCAAACTAGGTGGGCCAAGTGGTCCTTATCTGTTGTCAAAGTCTATGTTTCTATGTTTCTGTGTTTTAGGGTGAGAGATAATTTGACTTAACATCAGTTTATGCAGGGAGATCTCATCCAAATTGTTATTGAACTTTAACCAGTCAATATTAAAGTCCCAAAAGAGGATAAATTAATTGCCATGTTCAGTGGGGCCAATGGTGCTAATTAGGGATGAAAGCAGTTGAAGACTGCCAGTGGGTGGGATGTATATACAAAACAGATGATGTTTTTTAGTGTTACCAATGGTTAGGATCAAATGACAAAGCTCAAATGGATGATTGGGTTGGGGAAGGGGGGACTAGGGACAGAGATGTTTTGATGGTCTTTATAGTAAATCATGGTGCCCCCCCCCCCACAAGGCATTCCTATCACATCTAAAAGTGGTATATCCTGGCAAGGCACACAAGTTTCTAGGTATAATCTCTAATGATCTCCAAAGTCTGGTTATTGATATAATGTTCTGTATACGGCATTTAAACCTACAATGACTACCATTGATTTTTCAATATTTATATTTTAAGATTAATGGACATTTAAAGCAGAAATGTTTTAATTTTATTGGCAGCATGCACTAAAAAAAATAAACTGTTTAATTAAACAGCAAAAAAATACCTCTCAGAGTGACTTTGGAGCTTTAAATACTTGCCCCCGATACTCATCTCACAATCTCTTACTTCTACAGTACTTTGATGATGGTATTTTAGACCTTAGTTTTTATTAATTTCCACTCCAGCTCTTTTTGTAGATCTTTTCATTAAAAATAAATTTAACATGTACAGTAAATTTAAGTGACATGATTTTGTTTTATACACCAAGGTGTTCAATATACCATTTTCTTAACAGGAGGTAAACTGTGCTGAGGCTAAACTGACATCGTACAGTTTCAATAGAATGTTGCTGCTCTGACAGCTCAGAGGCTGCAGTGCCAAAAACACAATTTAGTGATACATTTTTCTTTAAATAAAGAATATTTTGTTACAAACACCTCTCAACAGTGATATAACACGGAGTCAATTTTTTACATTTCCATTTATCTTTAAATTCTAATCACTAAAAACCTGAGTTAGTTTATCAAGCTTGTCCCATAGACCAGTAGGTGTCAAAATGTTATCAACATAATATAGGACAGTAAAATTTGTATTGAATACTTTTAGTGAATTAAAATTTTCAGCATGCAAGCCAGCCCTGTGACACTGAGCGTTGAGGCGCTGGATACCACACCTCATGCCATGCAGGTGACCCATGTTCCGGAATAAGCATGGGTCACTGGGGACAGCATGGGTGGAGAAGGATCGAGCATTCCAAGGACTGCTCTACTTCTCTGGGAAGGGGGATACCAGCAGTCAGGGAATGCTTGCCCCCTAGTGGAGATTGGGGGCAGCTCGCTGATGCTGAAGATGTGGGCAGGGGATGGAGCAGACGCCTGGAGGAGCGCACATGACAGCATGCTGCCACTGGCGTTATTGCATACTCCATTCCCAGAGGGAAGGGGGAAATGGGAAAAACAAGGGGGTCCCCTGCCACAGAAGGATGATGATTGTCCCCCTGCAGTGCCACCCAGGAAGACATCTTCCAAAAACACTGGATACGGTCTGGTGGGTGGAAAAGTCTCCCAACCCCCTGCCATGAATAGTAAGTCATGGGGGTTAAAGGGAAGGGGGTCTGATACCCAGTGCTTGGCGTGGTGGGGGGGACATCAGAGGCAACTCAGCAGAGGACCCCAGGGAGAAAAAGCACCTAAAACAATTTTCAGCATGCAATTTACATTTGAAATCATTAATCTAACGTAAATATTGATCCGTACTGATACCAATATGCCTCAAGGGAAATCTTTACGTGGTCAAAATCTTACTGTCTCCTCCTCATTTCCTCAATATCTATTTTGGATTGAGGTATATTCATGGAGATTTATTGTTAAATTCAAGAGGTTTTGTAGCAATATTATGTCATATTTCACAAGTTTATGCCATATGATTGATACAAAGATGAAAGCAGATGTTGGGTTGATAAAGAAAATATAGACGGTTTTACTTACTATCTATTATTTACTTATATGATTTGTTGTAAAACAATTGTATATAGTAGAGTAACCAGTCCAAATATATGACAAATATTATTTTCATTTCTTCAAATTCCTGCTCAGGTGTGAATAATTAAAATAAAAATGTTCTTAATGTTAACTATTAGATTCATGGATCTGAATATTGTTGGGTCAGGGGGTTATCCTTTTAAAAATAAATATAGTTATGTTAGTCCTCTAACTCCTTGGAGTTTCCCATGAGCTATATTTATATTGTAACATTTCCCTAATACTGGGCACTAGCATTCTCGTAAACATTTATAAACAACTACCGCTACTCTTTCTTAACCAGGGGTCTTGTTTAATTTTAATGATGGTAGCACCCAAACAATTACTGTGCTTCTTTCCCAAGCATATCATTTGTCCCATTATTTCCAAATAGCTCTTTTTAATGTCCCGGTCTGTTTTCACTAATCAAAGACAGTTTCAGAAGACAATTTTAGCTGTTCCTCTGCTGATATACTGTTGTAATTTACACTTGTCATTTGAAATGTCCTACCCTTTTGGCTACCATTTTTCAGAACCATTTTCTATCTTTATTTTAATAATAGCTTGTGACATATTCTCCTATTTTAGAGTGAATTTATTAAGTAGGTGAACTCAAGAAAGGAATACTGGGGGGGGGAGGGTAGTACCAGACAATTCATCATTTCCCATTTTTGTACACCCATAATCCTCTCACATTCATGTCCTATGCTAACATATCTCACATAGTCCATGGGCCATAATGCTGTACCTCTTTGCTCAACAAAAAAAAATTGCAGCCATGTCTGACAACACCAACATTTCACATTTTAGTTCCCTGCTCGTCTAATTTTTTGGTCTGAATATTTGACACAGACTATATATGTTTTTTTAATTCCCTTTATTCTCCCTGGGACACTGGCCAGGCCCCCTTTCACCTCTACCAGAGCCCCAGAACATCCACTACATACCATGATGATCCATTTAGTTTGCCCCTGAGATTAAATTCTGCCTGCAACTCCACAGCAGTGAAGCCTCCACTGTATCTAGTCACCATGTTGGAAATCCTCCTGAAGCTGGATCTGAGGGCTGAGTAGATGTAAACCTAATAAATGGGGATGGGTGGGATTTCCTTTACCCAACCACTTCCCATTTTCTCCCAGTTTTCACCCTCCAACGTTGAGACTACATAACATCATCAGGTGAAGGCAAAGATGGCCTAGAGCTTTGGACAGTACATTCTTCATTTTGGCAAAGTTACTTTTCCGAAGTTCTGAGTCCTGATGGCTGAGGCACTGGTAGTCTTCAATGCCACCAGGGAGAAAGTCATCAAGATGTTATCACTGCCTCACATCAGTTCCATGACATTCACATTGGAAATGACCCCATCTGCACTGCCAAGAACAAGATCAAGGGTGCCTCAAACCTAGTCCTCTACTCAAAATACTACTCTGGAAAGCAGTCCTAGAAGGTGGACAGAAACTCTGTCTCAGATCTGTCTTTACCTCTTTCAAGATATATGGCTATACTGAGAAGATTGCAGTCCCTCAGAATAATCACTGCATCTGATTTGGCTGCTTTTCCAATTTTCCCAACCAGACTGGCATCATAATTCGTGAGATATTTTGGTGATTGTAAATCACCGGCTGGGTAAATTTGTTACCCTCCTTATCCCGAGGTTGTCTTCTTTTACCTTCTGTATTCAATTATTATTGATTGTGTTTCTTGTATCTCTCCCTGTTGTCTTTTCCGAGGATGCAACAGGACATAAGATTTGACTCAGTGTACATTTTCTGGCCACCAAATGTTAAATAAATTAGTAGTTTGACCAAGACAGACTGTGTGACAGTTTGCCCCCTGATGTCTTCCTTGTCCTTCATAGTGAGTCCCTTCCTCATAAATATTGCAACCCCACCCCCTTCTTTTAAGGTCATTCCTTAAGTATAGTCTGTATTCCTCTATTATGGTCTCCCAATCATTTTCTTTCCCTACTAGATCTCTATAAGTGTGACTGAATCCTGAAATTCAATTGTGAATTAGGACCTCAAGCTCACCCATTTTGCTGGTTGTGCTCCTCTTATTGCTGGGCATGCAAGTGAGGATAGTTAGCTTCCTATGTCCCTCATGGGGAGGGGGTTCTAGTCTCCAGGCACTCCTCTGTTCTGCTGTCCTTCACTCTGTTTTCCTGCATATGGCTCCTGTTCTTGTTGATTCCCTGCACCAGTCCCCTTCCCCACCCTCTAGTTTGAAGTACCTGATTGCTTTGTCCATTCCCTTGTCAATAACAACATTCATCTGGTGTAGGTTCAACACATCCTGAGTATACAGGTGTTCCTTATACCAGTATGCCCTCCAGCTGGCCAGAAAAACAAAACGCTGCCTCTTGTATCACAGAAAATACCCCAAAGAAGCAGCTGCACTACATGAATAGGGAGGGTGCAATTTCCAGGGTGGCTAGCTCTAAAGGTACAAGAAAATGGCAAATGAATGCACTCAAAAGTACCAAAAGTAAATCAATAGCTGAGACAATCAGATGCAAAGGTATACATTTATTGTGTCACAAAGCTAATGCCCACATTGGATCACAATGTCAGCAATATTGAGTCTCCAAAAGTCAAATCAGTGCAAAGGCAGTGCAACAGTGCAATTCAGTGTATACAGACCCACCTCTCATACTAGTGCTTCAGCTCCAAATGAGCCTTCCTCAGGAGAGAGTGTGACCCCATGTAGACATTAGCTTTGTGATACAATACATTTGTACCTTTTGCATCCAATTGTCTCAGTTACAGATTCAGATTTGGTACTTTGAGTGCATTTCATTTGCTATTCTATTGTATCAGATCCTGAGCAAAGCATTAGACTGCTGAATTGCCACTGATGCCCTTGTCTAGTCCCCAGAAGTGGGAGTATCTCAGAAAAGATCGTCCTGGATGCATGTTGCTTCAGTAATATATCTAGTTCTGTAAATGACCTCCTCGTGCCTCAAGACTTGTCTCCCCAATGTCATTCATGCCAACATGGATGATGATGATGATGGCCTTCTTCTCCCATTAGCTGCATTGTTTGAGCCTGAATAGTACTAATTTGACAAACTCTATAGTAAGGATTTGCACCCTCACCCTAGCTACCATCTTCATCCAGCAGTGCTCCCTCCACCTTACCCACAGCCATCACAACCAAGTCCACAATGACTACTACCTTCATTTGCCTTACCCTATTAATTTAGAATGTCAGCTACCCAGCAATTGTCAAAGATGTATCCCCTTGCCTTCCACAGACAGGATGGTTTGCGCTGCACGGCATTGGCAACACACATGATGTGCTCCCTCCTGGTGTCCTGAACACTAGTCTGCTCACCCCTCCCAAGTCCCTCCCCCAGCTGCTTTCCTTGTTTCTGTGCCCCCAGAGCACAGTCACTTTCCATTCCAGAGCAGCAACATAACTCTATAACAACAACAGATCTCACGGTGACTGTATAAGTACCCTTCCCTGCCCCCTGCAGATAGTATGGATTAGAACATGCAGCCCTTTCAGTGTTCCAAGTGTATTTCCATCCTTCCACACTGTTAGAAATACTAGTTAGCCCCATGATCAGGGCCACTGAGAAATTGCAGAAAAAGTTACTTAAAAATGCAAAAGTTTTTTGCTAGCATTATGGGGAAATTGTAACGGTTCACTTCACATCTCTAGTGCTTCCCAATAAATCTTTTGTATTCTTCAGCATATGTTGAGCAGCAGAGATTAAATAACTATATTGCCACTTGTACTGTAAATGCTTTCACCTGAAGAAAGGTTTATATTCTTGAAATGAATATTACATTAATGAATATGTAAAATATCTTTGACAATCTAAAAACATGTACCTCATGCAGTGCTATCTAGATTTTGTTTAGTACTTCACTGTCAGAAAATATTCAATAAATCCTAAAACAATATATTTTGTCAGTCTACACACGTAAAATAACGAATTCTGTTCAACAATTACTTTTGGTACTATTCAATTTGTTTACTTCAGTGCCCCCAAAGATATACCTCCCATCTAGTGCCCTTTTAGTGGATGGGGACCACCATGTGGATATGCAGTCTTCCAATCCAGTGGCACCACACCTTCATAAACTGATTTTTCATTGAGGCTTCTATATCAAAAATCAGTTTACAAAGGTGTAGTACCATTGGATTGGAAGACCACATATGTGGTCCCCATCCATAAAAAGGAAAGAGACAGGAGGCACAAAATTATAGACCTATTAGCCTCACTTCAATTGTTGGAAAAATTTAGAATCAATATTAAAAGATTAAACACTATCACATATTATTACACATGACCAGACTGACACAGAACAACATGGCTTTACATCTGTTCAATCTTGTACAACCAATTTATTGTGCTTTTATGAACAGGTCAGTTGTACACTTTATAGTGGTTCATCAGTGGATGTCATATAGATATATTGTAGGGGCGCGTCGCACCCCTATATTTAGGGTTGAGTAGACACTTTAATGTTAAACCTCAAATTTTATGCGTTACTAACTTTGCAACCGTTAAATGGATTTGCACAAAATTTGGAATACATAGTTTGTCATGATTGGTCACTTGATGTACCAATTTGTGTTTCAGTTGGACATATGGTTTGTGTACAGCGAAGCACCAAAAAATGCACTTTTCACCAGCTTTGTGCATTTTTTGCCATGGTGCTGCACAGCCACTGTGCAGTTAATTGGTCCAAAAACTGGGATGTAGAAAGCACTTGGGTCAAGGAATATGCCACTTTTTGTTTGGTGAAAAAATATAAATCCATTCAAAAGTTATTAAAGTTTGAATTTCCCCATTATAAGCCTAAGAGAAAATGCATATGTATAGTTTGCAAAAGAATAATGGGGGTCTGGGCATCTGGTCTTCCCTCACGGTCAAAGAATTTGCAGGATCATGGCTGAAAAATCTTCTGCCGCCAGAAATGTTTTGGCCACAAGAGCCGCCATTTTGTTTTCAGTTTGCGGTCAGAAAAAAACTCATATTTCAGTCCTTGGGTGACTTCTGAGGTAAATGAGGCATGGGTTTAGCTCAGGAGGACCCCCTCTATTGAGCCATGCCTTTGGTTTCCTTTGGTTCTGTCAAAAAATAGAGTTTAAAAATTTTAAATTCTTAATTCACCGCTCACTAACGATCTTCATTCGTGAGCCTGCAAATTTATCCGTCAAGAGAATTTATTGTTCGTGAGTTTCATTCATGAGAGGATGACCAGATAGCCAGATTTTCTCATCCAGATGTACATGGGGAAGACCAGATGGCTCAAACTGGGATGAACAGATAGCTGCTTGTGCATGAAGATTTTGTTAGCTCACGGCTGAAGCTCGCGGCCCGAAGATTTTCTTGCAACAGAAGAATTTTTAAGGGTTTAAAAATGTTAAAATTCTATATCTCAGGAATAGTTTAATCTTTTTTTTTTTTTATTTTCATTTTTTCTCCGCCACCTAGCTGCCGGCCACCCGGTACTTTCAGCCCGGTCACGGGCCGATGGCTTCCACCCCCCAGATCGGCCTCGGGCCCTCCGATACCCCATGGCTTACCCCCCACGGCGGGGCTGCGGGATGCGGAGGAGGAGGAGGAGACATCCCGCAGAGACCAGGATAGGTTGGAGGGCTGGCCTGGGGTGCTAATTAAAGCCGAGGCAGGCTTCATGGAGGGCGGCCGGCAGCCGTCCATTTTCCGGTTTTTGGGGAGGTGGGGTCCTGCAATGACGTCAGACATCCACCCTGCCTCCAGAGTGTGTGTGTGCCGGTAGCTGTGTGACACCCTGGCCTCCGCCAGGGGTCACTAGTGCTCTGAGCACTATCCCACCCTCCCCCCTGGAGAAGGAGAGCAGTCCATAGGACGCTCTATCCTTCTCCCCCCGGCCGGCCCTTCCAGTGACCCGAATCCGTTCCCGAACCCGGGTTGCTGGCATCGCAAGCGGAAATCCAACCGCTGCGCCGATGGGCCAGCTAGGAATAGTTTAATCTTTTTACTTGAAATTTACAGGGTGTTGAGGGGGATGTCCTAGAGATGTGAATTGTGCTGTTTAGGTGTCTGGAAATTAATTGGTTGCAGAGATATTCAATGTCGTAGTTGACATGTTTTCCATATGATTATGGATAGTGCTAAAGGCCTGAAATTTTTAGGGTAGGAAGCCCTAGTGCCATGGATGTGCCTTTCAGTGGTTTGATGTGTAAAAATTAAAGAGGCCCATAGTTACACCACTGAGAAATTTGAACATTGCATTTCTTGCACTTTAATAACTTTTGAACTATTTCTGTGATTTACCTGAAATTTGGAATAGAGAAAGATTCATCAGAGATCTTTGGCTGTGAAACATTTTGCGTCAGTGGGATACACAGTCGTGGAATTGTAGCATGCTCAATAAAGTGGAAAATCCTCTAAGTTGCGATTTCTTTCTTTACCCATAGTGCACTGAAGAATGGATTTCAGTTGGTTCAAATCAGGTTGTATGCATGGGTCCTGGGCTGCGCTGGTGCCCTTTGAAGATTTCGTGAAAAAATATTGTTCCGTTCCAAAGTTATACAATTTTTTGTCTCCCATAATAGTCAATGGGAACATTTTTACGTGCACTGCAAAAACAATCGTGGTCTCACTTTTGGTGCACAAGGACATCCCATTACAATGTATAGGAAAGCTCAAAAATTATGCCACATGTATATTGTTATGCAGTAATGGGCAATGTGGTGGGAGCTCACTCCCACCAATACATGTTTTTTTTTTGTACTTATATGACTCTTTTTTCAAAAAGTAAGGAAAGTCATAGCAAAAAACTGAGTTTAATGCATAATTTAGGGTTAAAGCATAAAAAGTCAGAAAATGAAATGTTAGGATTGAGGCCCTACCCCCCCTTGCATACACCCTGCACCA
This sequence comes from Neoceratodus forsteri, assembly GCA_016271365.2. Lineage (NCBI taxonomy): Eukaryota > Metazoa > Chordata > Ceratodontiformes > Ceratodontidae > Neoceratodus > Neoceratodus forsteri. The sequence continues at coordinate 306,260,045 of CM028134.1, read as the reverse complement.
CCACCCTCCACAGACTGACAGACAGGGGTATGTCATTGGGGTCATGAGGCCTAAATTGCACCCCATTCTCCTTTACTGTATCATGCCAATCTGCTTACACATGGAATGGGGTGATGTTTTGGCCTCACTAACCCAATTACACACCCTGGCATCTGTCAGTGTGTGGAGGGTGGCGGTGTGGTGTGTGTGTCGAGGGGTTAGGGCCTCAACCCTAATGTTTCATTTCCTGACTTTTTGTGCTTTAACCCTAAATGATGCATTAAACACAGTTTTTTGCTATATGTGTGTGTGTGTATATATATATATATATATATATATTACTGTAAGGAATTTGATACAGTCCCACATTAGGCAATTTTTGAAAAAAATATCTAATCTTAAATATACCTAACAATAAACAGCAATGGATTACTGACTGGTTAATTGAACGTATCCAGAAGGTATCCATGAATGGCTACCTCTCTGATGTGGGGGAGGTAATAAGTGGGGTCCCATAGGGGTCTGCGCTTTGGCCATTAATGTTTCAGATTTTTATAGCAGATACTAATAGTGAGGTGGTCAACTGGTGTACAAAATACACAGATGATTCTAAATGTGGAGGTACAAGTAAAGGGGGTTGCCCCTTTAAGGGCAGCCTGGATTGTCAGGGGTTTCCTGAAGTAAAATGCCAGGGAGAGGTGAAGGCAGAGGGATAGTAAGTGAATGGGAGGGGGAGAGTATGGGTGAGGGGGACAGAGGGATTCATGAGTAGGGAGGTGTGGGGGGGGTGGCTGGCCAATGAACAGGGATGGGGAGGGCTTAAGGAAGGTATATGAGTGAATATTAGAAGGACAGAGCCCTTTTTTTGCTAGTTTTCTGAATTAGAACATTAGCACATCAGTTGGCTAAGCATTTGGATCTGAGGACACATGGAGATTTGTTTGCAGGTAAGCCAGTGATAAACTTGGCTATGTAGCTTATAGACTGGCTGGAATGGTTCTTGATCAGAAGTGTTTCAAATGTATATTGCAGGTTTTTATGCTGGTTTGGATAGTTTTTTGGTCAGAGCCATTTTAAACTGTATTATTGGGTTATGTTACACTAAGGATTGATGGAAAGGCTAGTCTAAGTACTGTATTTGTTGTGAGGTGGGAGCTAGCATGGTCTGGAGTGTTTAGGCTGCAAAAAGATTTTGTTTAGGTAATCCTTAGGAGGGTATAAAATGTATGGAAAGTGTGCTTAGTTGGTGGTTGTGAGTTTTAGAAAATTTTACCGTTTCAGTTGAGAAGGGTAGTTTGGTTTGAGTGGCCCGGGAGAGATGTTGGGAGAGTCGGGAGTGTCGGGGGCAGCCCGCCATTGGACACTGTTAGGTAGCAGTGCCAGTTGTGGTGTAGAATTAAAATGGATAAGGGTTTGCTTGTTTTCTTTGGTATTTGTTTCAGGGAGTGTTGCTAGGTCACTGGCGTTTGAGATAGAAAAATAAGCCTGGTGAGTGGCAATGGTTTTCACCAGGGGGACTGATTGCTGGGGAGGAAGAGAATGAATAGGGGAAGCCAGGAGACTGTAGTGGGTAGAGGGTCAGCAGCACTGAGGGCCACATGTTTGACAGCATCTAAGGAACTGAGGGGATGAGTTGGTTTTAAAAAAAGAAATAAACAAGCAGGAAAGAGCCTGCAACAGGGGATTTGTTCAGGAAAAACTTGCCTGATGATGTGGAGTTTACAACAGGCACCAGCCCATGATTTGAACCTCGTGGGTCAGCATCTGATGACACTGGGGGCCGCCATCTTAGGAAGAGGGAGAATGGAGGTGGCAACCCTCTCCAGTTTTTTGTATGAGTTGGGTTAGACTGCTGTTTTGGATGGGTTTGTTGTTTGCTATGGGGGAGCGGGTGGAAAGATTTTGTGAAAGAGGATGGGGGATCGGAAGGCTAAAGCATAGAACAATGGCACCAGGAGTGGGAAAGGGTTGAGTGTGAATGGCAGCCATCTTAAAGGACACAGGGGGTGGGGGGGCGGATCCCAAGATGATGGCCATGGATGTTGGGGGGGGGTGAAGGCACGGGGGTGCATGGGAATAACAAGGAGCAACAGACTGCAAGGCAAAGAAATAGAAGATGGAAATTCAGAAGGAAAAATTGGGGACCAATGCAGCCCAAAAGTGGAAGGTACGTGGCTCAGAGGAATATAGATGACATGGGGACACACATTGGAAAATCAGGGCTGCAGTCACTTGGTACATAGGTTTAACTCCAGTTTCATTTGTGCAAGGGGAATTCACTGACCGATTTGTCTGTATCTTATGAAAACTTTACTATTGGTATATAGAAACGTTATTATTGAGAGAAGCTTAGCATGTATATGTTCTCTTTCAAGTATTTCATAACATATCCCTATATACACTATCAAAAATGGCTGTGATGCCAATGAACATTGCATACATTTTCCAGTTCTTTTTTACCCTGTGTGACAGCAAGCTAAATTGCAGGGAAAATGAAGGCTTCTGTTGCTCTTTGGGGGTCAGTGCGCTGCTATGGGTTTCGGTTCAAACCCAAAACCAAACAAAAGCATGCTGATAATGAGAGTTTGCTTTATGGTGTTAGTATGATGGTACAATACTGCAGAAAAAAAAGTGGTGGGAATACTCTTACTTAATAAACAGAGCTTTAAGATACTGTTTAGCAAACCATAAAGGTTTTTTATTTATGGCTGTGTCAACATAGAAACACATTGGTGAATGCATGTAGAAACAATATGATACATGGGAAGGAAGCAAGATAGAAAGCTTCAGCCTACAGAAGGTATGCAATCCAAAAAGAAAACAGGAAAGTAGGGGACAGTTCAAGCAGGAAGGGCTAGTATGCAACAATAAAGGAAAATGGTTTTGACAGTATATTCTGCTTCGAGTTTGGCTATAGGAATGGCATCCAGAAGAAAAGAGAACAAGGAGGGATCTGGCAGCGAAAAAGCTGATGAAACAAGCAGCTGAGCTCATGGACCAGGTGCAGGCTCTCCTGGATGAGGTGAAGAAGTCAGAGGACAAGATGAAGAAGGATGGGAGTAAGATGCTGGAAGATGATGGAAAGAAAGGCAAGGGAGAAAAGCACCCAAACAAACCAGGGGCCGATGTTGCAAAGAATCTCAGGGTTAAGGATACTTTGGTGGATTTGACAGTCAATGGGAGCTTGAAAGAATATTTGTCAGGAATCACTGAAGAAAGAGGGAAAGGTTTAGAAGAAATTGGAAAGGCACTGCAAGATTTAAAAGGAAAATAGGGCCAGGGCAGGGACAAGGGAAGGGGGTAGAATGGGGAAAGGGGAGAGGAGAGGGTAGGGTACCAGGGATGACTTTAGGGGACCATGTGCCACAGTCAATAAAATGGAAAATATGGAAAAGGGAATATGTGGACATGTTTGTGCTGGTGGACAAGGAGACAACCCAAAAATATGAGTAAAGGGAGACAGCTGGAAATTCAGAGATGGCTGTGGGATTAGCATCAGTGGGGAAGACAACAGAGGACAAAAGCTACAAGAGCAAGACCGTAGAGACATGGGTGGCTGGGTTTATGCACTTTAGTGTGATTATGCTACAGAAGCATCAGGAGCTAGCCATACCTCTACTGACATATTCAGCGATCATACAGGATGCATATACTGTAAGATGAAAGGTGGGGGTATGGGTGGTTAAAATATGATGAGAAGTTCAGGCAAAGGATGGCATCACACGGTGATTTGCACTGGGACACAATGCATGCAGACTTGTGGCTTCCAACAATGACAGAGCACACCGGGGGGGGTGTTGAAGGATTAAAGCATGTGATGGGGAGTCAGATTAAAACCTGTTGGGGGCCCAATGAGGCAAATTGTAATTGGGTGAATTGTAAGTTCAGGCACATATGCTCAAAGTGTGCTGACCCACACTCAATATCTCAGTGCAGAGCTATGGGGCACAAGTTTTGGTCCCACATCTATGGGGAGCTTCCCTTTCAGGGGCAAGGGGGAGTTAGGACAGGGTGGTAGAGGGAGGGGGTTCAGTGGAAGAGGGGTTTTGGGTCAGGATCAGGAGATCAATAAATCAAGGGGAAGATCCTGGATGAAGAGGGTTTTTTGCAGGGCACGAACTTCAATTAGGGCAGAGATACTGATTTAGTGGACTGAAGGGTATGCAGATAGGGAGGCTTGGTGAATATTGAGGGAAGGCTTTACAGAGAGGCTTAGCCTTTCCTATGGGGGGAGGGAAGGAAGGCTTTGAGGACAAGCAATCTAGGATAAGTTAAAGGGATTGAGATGGTAGTTAAGAAGAAGATAGAGAAGGAGGTAGCTGTGGGTAGGGTCAAGGGCCCATTTGAAGCACTCCCTTTTCCCGAGTTAAGAGTATTTCCTTTGGGTTTGGTACCCAAAAAGCAACCAGGGGAATATCAGCTGACCTTCTTCTGGCACATGAGTGAAAGAAGAAGGTCAAGGGCAGGGATAATCCAGCTGAAAAACGAGGAAGGGAAGTTGGTGAGGGAGGACTGTGGGAAGGTGGAAATTCTCAGTAGCTACTTTTGCTCTGTGTTCAGAGTTGAAAAGGAGGGGGAGAGCAAGAAAATCAGGGAACACAAGGTGATGGGAAGGGGGTTGAATCCAGTTCATTACAGGTTAAGAAGGTCCTGATTGAGCTTGAGGGTTTGAAGGTGGATAAGGCGATGAGAGCAGATAACAAGCACCTCAGGGTACTGAAGGAGCTCAGCAAAGTGCTAGCAGAACATCTGACCAGTCTCTTCAACAGGTCCTTGGAGATGGGGGATCCCTAATGATTAGAGAAGGGCAGATGTGGTCTCCTTTCATAAGGGGGGGGACAAGAAGGAGCCAGGCAACTATAGCCCGGTTAGCTTGACATTGGTGGTGGGTAAGCTCATGGAGAAACTACTCGAGAAGAGAATTTCAAACTAGCTGGAGATCAATCATCTTCTGGACCGGTGGCAACATGATTTCACTGAGGGAAGGTTGTGTCAAATGAAATTGATAGATTTCTTTGACTGGGTCACCAGGGTACTGGATCAGGGGGGCTCTATAGACATTGTGTATCTCTACTTCAATAAAGCATTTGATTCTGTGCCACACAGGAGACTACTGCACAAAATGAGATGCCTTGGAATGGGGCAGCTAAAGGTTAGGTGGGTGCAACACTGGCTGGGGGGGGCAGAAAGGCAGAGGGTAATTGTTAATGGAGTACCATCAAGGGACGATATGGTCACCAGTGGGGTACCTCAGGGGTCAGTATTGGGGCTACTCCTTTTCAATATATTTATAAGGGACATAGTGGAGGGGCTTGAGGGAAGAGTGTGTCTATTCACAGATGACATGAAGGTCTGCAATAGAGTAGATAGACCTGAGGAGGTTGAGAGCATGTACAGGGATCTGGAGAAGCTGGAGGAATGGTCCAGGGAATGGCAACTGACCTTTAATACCAAAAAATTCAAACTCATGCATTTAGGCAAAAATAATCAGTGCATGAAATACAGTAAGGGAAGGCAAGCTCTAGAAGTTACTGGGCTTTAAAGGGATCTTGGCATATATATTTCACGGGACCTGAAAGTGGCAAAACAATGTGAGAAGGTGGTGGCAAGGGCCAGTAAGATGCTGGGTTGTATCGGCAAGGGAATAAGTAGCAGAAGGAGGGAGGTCATAATGCTCTTGTACAGGCAGCTTGTCAGGCTACACATTGAGTATGGAGTCCAGTTCTGGAGGCCATACCCTAGGTAGGATGTAGAATGGGTGGAGCACGTCCAGAGACGGGCAACAAAAATGGTATGGAGACTCATCTGTCATATGATGAATGGCTAAAGGACCTCAATATGTACTCCCTCAAACAGAGGAGGGAAAGGGGGTACATGATTGAGAAATTCAAGTATATCAAGGGTTTCACAAAGGTACCAGCAGGGGATATCTTCCAGCTAAATGAAAAATCAAAAACAAGGGGACACGATATGCAGATAGTAGGGGGGAGATTCAGGGGGAACATCAGAAAATTCTACTTTACAGTGACGGCTGTGGACAGCTGGAACAGACTTCCAGAAGAGGTGGTGGAAGCAGAAACTTTGCAGGGTTTCAAGATAGTGTGGGACAGACACAAGAGACTGGTAGTCCCAGGGAGGGGGTGAGTGGAAGGGAAGTCCTAGCAGTTTGCTAGGCATACTGGGCAGACTGGGTGGGTATGATGATCCTTTTCTGATGACAAGTTCTATGCTTCTATGATTCACCACTTGTCCTACCTGGAGGGGGAATCAGTCAATGATTCGATATTGGACAAGCAAAGGGTGCTGTCATATGCAATGTTGGATCAAGAAATAGAAATGATTCAAGCAGTGGAAGGGCATGGTTGGTGAAGACAGACATAGGAGTCACCTTCTGGTTGCTGCCAATAAGGGCGGAGGACTGGGACCTCCTTGGTTTCAAATTTGGGAATAGTATTAATTTGATAAGGCGATGCCAATGGGGTGTTCAGTTGCATGGCGCCACCTTCAAGATGTTTAGTACTTGGCTTCAGTGGATCTTCAGGGATAAATACGGGTGCAAGGCAATAGTTCCCTATTTAGAGGATTTTCTTTTGACAGGGCAGGGTGAGGCTGGAGCAGCAGTGATGCTGCAGGGTTTCTGGAAGATGTGTGACACGTTGGGGGTACCTTTGGTGAAAAGAAAGATGGAGGGAATGGCGTGCAAGTTGGAGTTTCTGGGGACCAAGGTGGATGTGGAGGAATAGGTATTCAGGCTTCCAGCTTGTAAGATACAGCAGCAGCCACAGACACTGCCAGCTATTTCCCCCAAATTTCTGTGATATTTCCAGATATATCTAATGCTTTCTCCATTTCTACAGTAGGGGCAGCAGAGAGAAACTCTTTAGAAATTTTGTGAAACATCTGGAAATAGTTGGCAATGTCTGTGGCTACTACTGGTAGCAAAGTTAAAGGAGCTGATCACACAGGTGAAGGGTAGGAGAAGGGTCTCATTGTCGTTAGTGCAACAGTTATTGGGCCATTTAAAATTTGCATGCCAGGCAGCTACACCAGAGAAAATTTTCACCTGAAGGCTGGCTAGGGCCATGGGTAAGGCAAGACTGCCACATCACTGGGTGGATATTTCAAAAGGGGTATGACAGGATTTGGAGGTCTGGGAGCAGTTTCTACAATGTCACAATGGGGTCATGTTTTGGGAGGAGGAATGGTTATTCAGTGCAGATTTAGAACTGTATATGGATGTGGAAGTAGCACTTGGGATAGGGGCATATTTTAAAGGGGAATGGATATTGGAAAAGTGGCTGGTGGAATGGGAAAACAGGGGTCTTCTGCAGAATATCACATTCTTGGAGATCTTCCCAATATGGGTGGCAGTGACCATTTGGGGAGAGTGATGGAGAAATCAAAAGATAGTGTTCTGGTGTGATAACTGGACTCTTGTGGAGGTGTAAAATAGGCAGAGGGGGTCCGCAGAGACTGTCACTATGGTGGTTAGGCGGCTAGTATTAGAAGGGTTGAGGTTTAATCTATCTTTGAAAGTGAGACACATTGAGGATGTTAAAAATGTAGTGGCTGACAATCTTTCCCATCTTCAGTTGGACAGAGTCAGGTCCTTGGTCCCAAGAGCGGCTGTCAGGAGAATGTTGGTCCTGTCCCACTTGTGGGAGTTTGGATGGAAAGAGCCCAGTTGCTGGTCAGAAGCTCTTGATCTGTGAGTACATTGAGAGCATATGAAGGGAAAGTATTCCAAGAGTTTCGATGGTGCACTGGGATGGAGGTAAGTGGGCCAGTGACCAAGGGTCAGGTCATGAAGTTCATGATGCAAAAATGGGAAGAGGGGATGGTGCACTCAACTATGGGGATACATTTAGCAGGAATTGAGATGGTATGCAACTTACAAGGGTGGGTGAAGCCCAGTTGAACCCCAGTAGTTAGGAGAATGTTCCAAGGATTGCAGAGGTTGCAACTGAAAACAGTGGACAGTAGAAGGCCAATAGTTGGTGAGTTGTTGGGCTGGCTTTTATGAATTTTAGAATATCTGCCATTTGGCTTATGAGGTTTGCTTGTTCCTTGTAGTTTTCTTGGTAATGTCCTGGGGTGCTTTGAGAGTAAGTGATGTGGTTGCAGAAAACAAGAAGGACGGAGTTGGGGGTCTATGGTGGGAAGAGGTGAAATGGGGAAGGAGAGAACAGTGATATGGTTGCGGAGGTCCAAGATGGACCAGTTGGGTCAAGTGAAAAAGGTGGCATTGATTAGGGGAAAATCAGGGGGCATGTGTGCAGTGAAGGCATTGGAGGACTATAAAGTAGTCAAGTCGGCAATGGCAGCCAACTTCTTTGTACACTGTGACAGGACTTTGGTCACCATCTATCTGTTGACGGCAGTACTAAAAAAGGGGATGGAGTTTTTGGGAGAGGAAACAGTTAGGTTTTGGTCGCATTCATTCCAGACTGGCACTGCCTTGGAACTGGCGGCATGAGGTGGGTCAGTTGCAGAGATCAAAGACATGGGTAGATGGAGATTGAGCTGCTATAAAAAAGTATGTCAGGAAAATGAAGTAATAGCATTTGCCCATTTTCCCCTCAGATGCAGTTCACAAGAGGAGTGTCTGGATTGTGGGGCATTCTTTTGTGTATTGGGTGAAGAGATGAGTTGCAACGAGGCCTGGTGGGAGCCAGCTGTGGCAGGCAGCACAGGAAATCAGAGCACATTGGAAGGGGGTTCATGGGATGAGATGGGTGCAGCTGTTACCTCTGGTGAAAAAGATCAAATTGAAGTGGCCTAGACCGATTTGTTAATACTGCATTTGGGGGACAATGATTTGAGGGAACCACCATGGGTGGCGTTTTTGCTGGAAATAAAACAGGATGTAAAGATGGTTAGAGCTTGGTGGCTGGGGGTGACAATAGGGTGGTTGGAGATGATACCAAGAAGGGTATGGCAGCAAGCATGGCATATTAGGATGATAGAGAAAAGTAGGAAGGGGTTAAGGAGAATGATGGGGTTTATGGCAAAGTTGGGGGCATATATGTGTCACACAGGGATTTATCATATGACTGTGCAGGGTGTTGTAGGCACAATGGGGTACATCTGTCAGAAGTTGGCATAGATCTATTTAGCCTTCTGCTGGAGGAGGCATTGGAAGAATGGGAGGAGAAAGGGAGCATAATGGGGGGAAGCCCATTGTCAGTTGCAAGAGAGAGAGAGAGAGAGATGGGCTAGTGGAAGGAGGAGGAAGAAGGTGGGGGGGAGGAACAGGCAGAGGACATATGGGGCAAAGGGGTACAGGGTGGTTAAATGCTAGGATCAAGCTGGGTCAACATCCAACCGTGTCAGGCACCTCATGGGGTTGTCACCCCAGAGGCCTGAAACTGAGGGCCGGGTAGATATCTCAGCTCAGAAAGAGAAAAGAATGGAAAGACTGGGTCTGTCAATCCATAGATGGGTGTTGGATATACATCCAAGCCCGGAGAAAGAATATAAGGGATGGAATTGGTTTTGGTGTATATGGAAGGTGGTAGGAATGTTTAAGAAAATTAAAATGGGTATGTATATGGATATATTGTATTCAGGATTGTATTTCAGATGTAAATACTTTGTCAATAAAATGCAATAAAATAGAGCACTGTGTGAAAAGATGAAGATGTACAGATACAAAAAGTTTTAATAAATGATGTCCAATTGATCATCCAAGCAGGTGTATGGTGTGTTCATTTCATGAAGGGAATCCCAATGATAAAGGGAATTGCCTCTTTAAGGGCAGCCTAGATTGTCAGGGGTTTCATGAAATGAAATGCCAGGAAGGGGTGAAGAAAGAGGGATAGTAAGAGAAGGGGATGGGGAAAGGATGGGTGGAGGGGGACAGAAGGATTCATGGGTAGGAAAAGGTGGGAGGAAGATAATCGGCCAACAGATAGCGATGGAAGAGGGCTTAAGGAGGGTATATACAGTGGGTGAAAGTTAGGAGACAGAGCCCTTCTTTTGCTGGTTTTCTGAATTACTCACCCTCCCGCCCAAAATGAGAGTAAGGAAAGAGGCTCATAAGTAAAGGGGGGTGGGGGGAAGGGTGAGTTCATGGGTTGCCAAAACAGGGCGACAGAAAGTTGCATGTCTGGGATCAAAGGCAGGATGCTGAAAAAGGGAAACACCATAAGACAGGAGATGGCCAGGTTCTGGTTGCCAACAGAGGGCAACAAATGGAAAAAGTACTGGATATGAAGGTGAAAAAGCTTCTCAAGTGAAGACAATGGTTTTTGTGGAGATGTAAAGGATGAAAAGAAAGAAAATGGGTTGCCAGGAAGTGGGCAACATAGAGCCAGGTTTTTTTCTTGTCAGCATGATTGATAGCAGAGAGAGGAAGGAGTAGGAAGAAGGTGGGGGAAGAGGGGAAGGGGGACGAGGTACAGGGAGAGGACTTAGGGAGTGCAGGGGGTACAGGGTGATAAAATGCTAGGCATGGACTGGGTCTACATTCAGTCATGTCAGGCACCTCGTGGGGTTTTCAACCCAGAGGCCTGAAACTGGGGGTCAGGTAGACATCTGAGCCCAGAATGAGAAAAGAATGGAAGGACTGGGTTTGTCAGCCCAAAGATGGGTATCAGGTACACATCTGAGCCCGGGGAAAGACGATAAGGGATGGACTTTGTTTTGGTGTATATGAAATATGGTAGGAATGCTTAAGAAAATGAAAATGGGTATGTATATGGATGTATTTTATTCAGGATCGTATTTCAGATGTAAATAATTTGCCAATAAAATGTAATCAAATAAAGGACTGTGTGAAAAGATGAAGTACAGATGCAAAAAGTTTTAATAAATAATTTCCACTTGAACACCCAAGCAGCTGTATGGTGTTTTAATGTCATAAAGGGAATCCCTATGATAATACCACTGAAGACATTAAGACACTTTAGTTAGATCTGGACTCAGTTACAAGAAGGGTATACAAGTGGGGTATGACATTTAACCTTGATAGGTGTAGAGCATTGTATCTGGGTAAGATTTGAATTTTGCAAACATACTCATTGTGTAACAGCATATTGCAGAGAACCACACGTGAGTAGAGATGCAATGAATTTAAAATCTGCCTGCGAAGTGAACACGAAGTGACCACTTCGTGTTGGTACTTTGTTACGTGGAGTGCTCCATAGGAAAGGCTCACTTCACCTTGTTATTATTACTTTGCATTGTCATTCCACCTTAAACGTGAAGTAAGGCGGAGTGACAATAATGGCAGCACCCCACTCACACAGTCACCAGAATTAATGTGCATCCCCATAGTGATACTGTCTTGCATCCAGAAAACTCCCCAGTGCTGACGAAGTGAAATGAGAGCATAACAAGAAATGCAGTCTCCCAGAATTAATGGTGCACTCAGTCATACGTGCAGTGGTCACACAGTCACCAGAATTAATGTGTATCCCCAAAATGCTACTGTTTTGTGTCCAGAAAATACCCCAGTGCTGATGAAGTGAAATGAGAGTGTAACAAGAAATGCAGTCTCCCAGAATTAATGATGCACTGCAAATGCACAGACAGATTAAGATTGCGCTGCACACTAAAGAGATGCATACGAAAAGGTACAACACCACCTAACCAGTGCTCACAAGTCACAAATCCAAATCTGGAAAAGAATACATTTTTCCAGTTGGGGAATTAGTACACGGCAGTAACAATCCACTACCTGTAAAGGTACCACAAAGCAGTATAAAAAATCCATGCAGGTGGGGTGGATAGCAGGTTCACACTGCTGCAATTACTCTGTGGCACAATAAAAGGTGTCTGATATAATGGCACACATCGCACACACACTCACACACACACTACAAGTAATGCATAGAAAATTGAAAACATTTAGTAATATAACCAAATGTTTTAAACAGACAAATTATACACTGTTCTACCACTACATTCAACAAAAAATGTAAAGAATTACTGAAAATATTACTGTGTGTACATTAACACAGTTATACAAGAAAAATGTAACCAAAACAGAAAGACTGCCTTTTTCTCCCAGATAATGTACCTACACCACAAATACGCCCCTCCCCAAAGCACACTTCACAGTACACAGACATGGACTGGAGCATCCCAGCAGCAGCTTCAACTAGGAGCAGATATTTATCCTGGACTCCCTTCAGGGTGCCTTCCTCAAGCAGCTGGTCATGGAACCAACTCAGCAGAAGGCAATACTGGACCTTGTGCTCACAAACAGGGACAGTGTGATGGGGGTAACAGTGGGGGAGCACCTGGGGAACAGTGACCACCAGTCATTGTGGTTTGAAATCACAGAAAGAGCAGAACCAAACCACACAAAAACACATATCCTGGATTTTAGGGGGTCAGACTTTTGGAAAATGGGGAGATACTTTAAAGAGGCATTAAGGGGAATGGGGCAGGAATCAGGGATTGAGGAACAGTGGGCAGTATTTAAAATGGGGATTACAAGAGCAACAGAATTATGCATTAAGCAGGTTAGCAAGAGGAAAAGGAAGAGAATACCATTATGGTTTTCCAAAGAGGTAGCAAAGAAAGTGAAAGCCAAAAAGATTGCATTCAGGTAATACAAAAAGACACAGGCAGAAGAGGATAGGGAGAAGTACCAGGAGAAGCAAAGGGAGGCAGGAGGTCAGTAAGGGAAGCCAAAGCTCAGACAGAAAAACACATTGCAAAATCAGTGGGTAGAGGGACAAAAGCTTTACAGGTACATAAGTGAAAAAGAAAGGCAAAGGGAGGGATGGTGAGACTGAAGGGGAGAATGGGGCCGTGGAGGATGACAACAGTAAAGCTGACATATTGAACAGGTATTTCTGCTCAGTTTACTGAGGAAGAGGAGGGTAATGGGTCTGAAGGAGTACAAGGGTGAGAATGGTGCAGAAATGGACACAAGTCCCTTTACTCGAGAAAGGGTCCTGAAGGAACTGGAAGTAATAAGAGTTGAAAAAGCCATGGGGCCAGATGGGGTGCACCCCAGGGTCCTTAAAGAACTAAGAGAGGTGGTGGGTGAACCTCTGGCTATCCTGTTTAGCTGATCACTGGAAACAGGGGAGGTACCCAAAGACTGGAGGACAGCAGATATAGTCCCCTTATACAAAAGTGGGAACAAAGAAGAAGCGGGGAACTACAGACCAGTTAGCCTCACCTCGGTAGTGGTGAAGATCATGGAAGCACTACTGAAGGAGAGACTGGTGGAACATCTGGTTGTCAATGGACTACAGGACCCAAGGCAGCATGGTTTCATCAGGGGGAGGTCATGTCAGACCAACCTCATTGAATTTTTTGACTGGGTGACTAGGGAGGTGGATCAGGGGTGGGCAGTGTACATGGCCTATCTGGACTTCAGCAAGGCCTTTGACACTGTGCCACATAGAAGACAATTACAAACTGGGGAATATGGGTGTAGGCAGGACAGTAGTGTGGTGGGTAGGTAACTGGCTGGGCGGCAGGACACAGAGGGTGGTGGTAAATGGCTGTCACTCCACAGAGGGAAGAGTGACCAGTGGGGTACCACAGGGATCAGTGCTGGGACCGGTCCTATTCAACATCTTCATCAGTGACATTGTGCAGGACCTAGAAGGCAGAATTTCACTGTTCGCTGATGACACAAAGCTCTGTAACAGAGTAGACACACCAGAGGGTGTAGACAGAATGAGAAGGGACCTGCAGAAACTTGAAGAATGGTCAGGGTTTGGCAGTTGAAATTCAATGCAAAGAAGTGCAAGATAATGCATATAGGGCACAAAACCCTGGCACAATATATCAGTTGGGGGTGAGGATATAGCATGCACCAAGCAGGAAAGGGATCTTGGGGTTATCATCTCTGATGACCTCAAGGTAGGGAAACAGTGTGACAAGGCAGCAGGTAAAGCAAATAGGATGCTAGGATGCATAGGCAGGGGCATCATCAGCAGGAAAAGGGAGGTCATAATTCCACTATACAAGACACTAGTGAGGCCCCACCTGGAGTACAGTGTACAGTTCTGGAGACCTTACCTATGTAAGGACATAGACAGGGTAGAGAAGGTTCAGAGGAGGGCAACAAAGATGGCACATGGATTGCATCACAAGTCCTATGAGGGCAGGTTGAAGGAACTGAACATGTACTCCCTGGAGGAGAGGAGGGGGAGAGAGAGGATATGATAGAGACATACAAGTATCTCACAGGGAGGAACAGGGTGCAGGAATACGCTATTTTTAAGCGAAAAAGATGTTCCAGAACTAGAGGCATGGGATGAAGTTGGAGGAGACGATTCAGAGGAAACGTGAGGAAGAATTTCTTCACAGAAAGGGTGGTGGACAAGTGGAACACCCTGCCAGAGGAAGTGGTGGGGCTGAAACAATCACTGGATTTAAGAATGCATGGGATAGATATAAAGGAATTCTGGAGGTCAGGGGTAAGGGGCAACAGACTTCTAGGAAAACATAAACTGAACTTATAAGCTCAAATGGGCAGACTGGGCGGGCCACAGGCCCTTATCTGCTGACACTGTCTATGTATCTATGTATCTATGACTGTTCTAAATTAACATTCAAAATCCACAGACAACAATAAACACTCGATGATATGAGCACAGAAGGGTTTCCTACAATCGATGTACTAAATTTTGAGCAAAAATAAAAGACTCAAAAAGGCATTTCAAACAGCTTTTAGAGGTTTTGAATCACAGAGCTGTGAGAGCAAACTGTCTCCATCTACCACTACACACACACACTACCCAGGCCAGAACTGTGCAGAACAATCTAAAGCCCACGTGACCTGCAATCCCATGAATCACTGCAGAATTTCATTTGGAGCTCAATTACAAGGCAAAGTGAGGCGAATTACATTGATTTCAATGTACTTCACCTTAAAATAGGTGGAGAAGTGGTTTGGAGAAGGTGGGATAATGCAAAGTCATTGGTTTCAATAGACTTTGAATTCCTCATTATGAAGTAATGCTTCAGCTTCACATTGTGGAGCACTCCACGGATTCCGTGACACTCCATGAATCACTACGAGCGACCAGCCACTTCCCCGCCTCACCACTTACAGTACTGTAACTCACATGCTGTACAGGAAGAAACACGAATGCCTGTGGCTGTACTTCCCTGATGAGCTGAGCCTGTATCATAAAACTCCCCAATTTAAAAACTCTTATTGATGAGTACAGTGGTGGGGTGGTGAAGCCTGGAGAGATACTACAAAACAGGCTTACAATACATCCAAGTAACTAGTAAAAAAATTAATGTTGTGATTTGTGACATGATTGTGATTTGTGACTGCATTTGTGACTGTGATGATGAAGAACGTGATTCGATATTGACAGTGAGAAATAACCAATATGGAACCATATTGGGAACGCTAATGCCTATGGCTGTTCTTCCCCGATGAGCTGTAGCACAAAACTCCCTGACTTAAAAACAAGTAATAATGAGTACAATGGTGAGGTGGTGAAGCCTGGAGACATACTACAAAACAGGCTTACAATACATCCAAGTAACTAGTAAAAAAATGAATGTTGTGATTCATGACGTGATCATGAATCATGATTTGTGAAAGCATTTGTGACCTTGATGATGAAGAATGTGATTTGTATCACAAGTGACTAGTGGTGATGGTCCTGAATTAAAAATGCATATTAATGAGTACAATGTTCATACAGAATTATGCACCACACCAGTCCAGTACTCTGAAGGGAAGCCAAAGAAACAACTGTGACTTACAGTATGTTACAGATGGAGATTGGGCCCAAAAGAGATGCAAACGCACAGACAGATTAAGATAGCGTTGCACACTGAAGAGATGCAGATGCAAAGGCACAACACCTAACCAGTGCTCACTATCAGAAATTCAAATCTGGAAAAGAATACCTTTGCCAGTTGGGGCAGGCCATGTTGGGGGGGGGGGGGCAGTGTACTGCACTACTGCAGTAACAGTCACTAGTACTAGTACCAGTCAATATACCACAAAGAAGTACAAAAATTTCACAGCTGCAGTGGATAGCCAGGTTCATATTGCTGAAATTACTATGTGGCACAATAAAAGGTGTCACACACATACTCACACACACACACTAAGTAATGCATAGCAAATTGAAAACTTCAGTAATATAACCACTATTTTAAACAAACTAAAATTAAGCACTGCTCCACTACAACAATCAGCAAACAAATAGCAAGAATTATTGAAAATATTACTGTGTGTACATTAACACAGTTATACAAGAAAAATATCACCAAAATTGAAAGAATTGTCTTTTTCACCAAGTTAATCTACCTACACCACAGATGCGCCCCCTCCCCCAAAGCACACTGCCACTGTCTCTCTCAGTACACAGACTGAATGTTGTACATTAACATTCAAAATCCACACACAAACAATAAACGCTCAATAATAAGAGCACAGGACGGTTTCCTACAATCGATGAATTAAAGTTTCAGCAAAAAAAAAAGACTCAAAAAGGCTAAACAGCTTTTAGAAGGTCTGAATCACCAAGAGCTCTCAGAGCAGACTGTCTCCTACAGCTTCCTACACACACTACCCCGAACTGAGGCTGTGCAGAACAATCTAGAGCCCATGTGACCTGAAATCTCATGAAACACTGCAAAATTCACCTTTGGAGCTTAAAAACAAGGCAAAGTGAGGTGAAGTACATTGTTTTCAAAGTACTTCACCTTATGAATTGGTGGAGTAGTGTTTTGGGAAGTTGGAGTAATGCAAAGTCATTGTTTCCAATGGACTTCACATTACCTATTATAATGCAGAGAACTCCACTTCGCATTGCGGCGCACTCTGTGAATTTCTCTTTCGCTTAGTGATTCACATCACAGAGCGAATTGGGACAACTTCTCCCATCTCTACATGTGAGTGAGACCTAGGCATAATTATAATACATTTGAACAAAGCAACCAATGTACTGCAGCAATATCCATGGCAAACAGGGTCATAGGGTCAACAAGAAAAATCACTGGCAGCCTTAGGAAGGTGTTAACTTCTTTGTATAAATCCTATGTCTGACCCATTTGGACTATGGAAGCCAGTTGTGGTGCCCATATAAACATCCTGAAATGAACAGAGTGGAGAAGGTACAGCAAAGAGCCACCAAGGTGATACATAGCCTTAAAAACATCAAAAATGGGATAGCGTAACTGAATTTAACCTCATGAATTTAGAAATATGCAGAAAAAGAGATCTGCTACTGATGTATGACCTAGTAAGATATCTATATATATCCTTACATAGATACATAGATACATAGACAGTGTCAGCAGATAAGGGCCTATGGCCCACCCAGTCTGCCCATTTGAGCTTGTAAGTTCAGTTTGTTTTCCTAGAAGTCTGTGCCCCTTACCCCTGTCCTCCAGAATTCCTTTATGTCTATCCCATGCATTCTTAAATCCCGTGATTGTTTCAGCCCCAACCACTTCCTCTGGCAGGGTGTTCCACTTGTCCACCACCTGTTCTGTGAAGAAATTCTTTCTCATGTTTCCTCTGAATCGTCCTCCCTCCAACTTCATCCCATGCCCTCTAGTCCTGAAACATCTTTTTCACTTAAAAATAGTGTTTTCCTGCACCCTGTTCCTCCCTGTAAGAGACTTGTATGTCTCTATCATATCCCCTCTCTCCCTCCTCTCCTCCAGGGAGTACATGTTCAGTTCCTTCAACCTGTCTTCATAGGACTTGTGATGCAATCCATGCACCATCTTTGTTGCCCTCCTCTGAACCTTCTCTACCCTGTCTATGTCCTTATGTAGGTATGGTCTCCAGAACTGTACACTGTACTCCAAGTGGGGCCTCACTAGTGTCTTGTATAGCGGAATTATGACCTCCCTTTTCCTGCTGGTGATGCCCCTGCCTATACATCCCAGCATCCTATTTGCTTTACCTGCTGCCTTGTCACACTGTTTCCCTACCTTGAGGTCATCAGAGATGACAACCCCAAGATCCCTTTCCTGCTTGGTGCATGCTATATCCTCACCCCCAACTGATATATTGTGCCAGGGTTTTTGTGCCCCTATATGCATTATCTTGCACTTCTTTGCATTGAATTTCAACTGCCAAACCCCTGACCATTCTTCAAGTTTCTGCAGGTCCCTTCTCATTCTGTCTACACCCTCTGGTGTGTCTACTCTGTTACAGAGCTTTGTGTCATCAGCGAACAGTGAAATTCTGCCTTCTAGGTCCTGCGTAATGTCACTGATGAAGATGTTGAATAGGACCGGTCCCAGCACTGATCCCTGTGGTACCCCACTGGTCACTCTTCCCTCTGTGGAGTGACAGCCATTTACCACCACCCTATGTGTCCTGCCACCCAGCCAGTTACCTACCCACCACACTACTGTCCTACCCACACCCATATTCCTCAGTTTGTGTAATAGTCTTCCATGTGGCACAGTGTCAAAGGCCTTGCTGAAGTCCAGATAGGCCATGTCCACTGCCCTCCCCCCTGATCCACCTCCCTAGTCACCCAGTCAAAAAATTCAACGAGGTTGGTCTGACATGACCTCCCCCTGGTGAAAACATGCTGCCTTGGGTCCTGTAGTCCATTGACAACCAGATGAAAGATGACCTTACAGAGATAAATTTAGAATTTAGAGATATAAAAAACATCCACAAGTGGGCACCCATTACAACTGAAACCCACTAGATTTCCAACAACAAAGAGGACATATTTCTATTTGCAATTAGTTATTAATCTATGGAACAACTTGCCAGAAAATATTGTTATAAGTGACAAAAAAAGTAGTTTTAAAAACAAACTTGATCTTTACATCATATCTGGAGTAAACAATTATTATTCGATTCAGAAGCTAATTATGGACATATGCCTTTTCAGCTCCTTACTACTGTACATTATTGAACAATGGGGGTGCCTAATCAAATTAAAGTAAAAAACAAGCATTTTTATTAATATGATTTTTTTTAATTGCACAGTCAGTATAACATTTCCTAAAATCTCATGAAATGCATTAAATCATACCAATAGCTTTTCACTACATTGTGTAATAGTTTGTAATGCATGGCATCCTTGGTTTACTCTAGCTCCAATGCTTTTTGTTAGTGTAATGGTCTAGTAACTGTACAAATATATTTCTCCAATTGTGGAAGCTTGTTTTCAGGAATCTAGTCAAGTTTTGTTGCAGATGCAGTCTTTGCATGTGAGAATCAGGTGGAAGATTATCCAGTGAGTGATCACTGTTACCAGCTCACTCAGGAGCACATTCAAGTTTATAATCACTAGATCCTTTCAAAATCCTCAGATATTTGAATCAAAATCCATTCAGATTGAAAGTATTCATACTAGGAAAAAGCTACTCTGCTTCTCAAAAAAAAAAAGAAAAGCATTGCAAGTATCACAGATATCACTCAGTTTAGAAGAAAAAGAAAATCATTGCAAGTATCGCAGATATCACTCAGTCTAGGTGAATGAGACAATTTGCACCTCTATTCCAACTAGGTGAATTGCAAATTTAAAATTTGCCTGTGAATTGTAACAAATGTGGCCACTATGTGCTGTGAATTCCATTTCTGAATATTAACCACAGTTCACACTTTGCATTGAATCTTTAATGAAAAGTACAGTAAATTTATATAGCAAAATTTGCTGCAAGATGTGTAGTGTGACAATTTAGAGAGTAAAGTTGGGGCTGGCAGTATAGCCTAGAGGTTAGAATAATGAACTGTGAGTGGGGCTGGTACATCCAACAGAGCAGGATTTAATTCCCACAACCTACACTTGCATACTGTGTTACTCTGAACAAGTCAATGAACCTCTCAGAGCTCCCAGGTCATCCCTAAAAACAGGTACTTGTTGCTAGTGGGCATTACCTGGTTTCCAGAAGAATTTAAAAATTCACACAGTTGCACAGATTTCACTACACAAAAGTGCTTACTACATTACACACTATGAAAATTGCATAGTTTATATACTTCAGCTACAGCTAACTCTCACCTGTTCTTTCTGTCACAGTGGCAGCAAGACATTTTCTGATAAAGTAAAATGGTAATATTAAATGCACGCTGAAAATAGAAAATAGAGTTAAAAATTTACATTTCGACCTCAGTTTCTTAAATTTCGCAGGTTGTATAGTGCAGATGATGATTTTGCTGAGCAGGCCTAAATAATGCATAGTGTTTTTATTAACAGGGGATACCATAAAAGCACATTGAACAGAGCACCCTCTCGAGTCAGTAACATGCCCAGTAACCTTGACATCCATAGGAAGGATACTGTCATGCAGTAACAATGATGCATTCCACTAGTGCTTCCCTTCCATCACAGTACACCTTCTCTTCACGGGATCATCATTAGTAACTTTCCTATTTTGCATACTGATCCTAATATCGGTGCTTTCTTTACAGAATCACCTATTGTCTCCTACTACCGACCACCCAACCTGCAGAATCTCCTAGTAAGAAGCAGCATACCTACTTCTCTCAGTTCCTCCCTACCAGGTACCAAACATTGAAATATAACTTGTTGCTACACCTGCAAATTTGTTTCTAGTGTCACTGAAATTTGGAGTCCCACAGGTGTTTTTCACATCAACAAGGAGTTGTCATGCACCTCCACTGTTGTGGTATATTGTATTATTTGCAGGAAGTGTGCAACTATTTACATTGAAGAAACTGGCAGATGCCTGGCTGACCATTTCAGGGAACATTACAGGGCAGTCAGGAATAGAGACACTGATAAACCTATTCTATCCTACTTTAGCTCCAGAGACCACAGTATCAATGATCTTTCTGTTTGCATCCTTCAGCAGGGTTTCAGGGATGCTGACCAAAGAAAAATATGGAAACCAAGCTGATTATCCGTCTTGGTTCCCAGCTGCTCTCCAGTTTAAATGATAGACTTATTTTCTACTAACATCTTTCAGACACCCCTTGTTTTCCCTATAGTCCGTTTTTTATCTGTACACATCTATTTTCATTTTTACTAGATGTTTCTGTTTCTGTCTCCTTCCCCCATATTTGTCACCATTCAGCTTTTTTACTAGGGCCTTCTAATTAATCTCCACCTGGGGACTTTTCTAGCTCATTCACTCCTAGTATGCCATGTCATTCTCATCATTGCTGTTTTGTTTTTCAGATTCTCTTTTTATCTTGCCATTTATCACTTCTTCTACCAGAGCCTCCCCCTTTTTCTTTCCCCACATATATACCTTATTTTCCCTCCCCCTACAATAACTTTACTTTTTTCTCTTTTAGATATTCTCTGAAGAAGACCTAAGGTCAAAACATTGATTGCTAACTCTATTTTCAGCGTGCATTAAATATTACCATTTTGTTTTGTTTTCAGACCACATGCTGACGCAACACCTTTTTTTTGGTCTTAATTTTCTGATAATCTTCTTTAGCAGGTGTATGTATGTATGATTGGTTAGATTTATAAAACCAAACCAGCGAAGTGAATCAAATAAAAGTAGAGTAACATAGAATCCTTCTCTCTTCACACTGTATTGTTCTGACTGAAACAAAGACTGCTTGACAGTCAACATGTTTGAGTAGCATTATTTCAGAATTGCAATGTTTTACACAATTTTAGTCAATCACTCAAGAAATCGTGGTTTTTATTTGAAATGAATGGTGAAAATTTGAGATTTTGCAATAAAACTATGGGTGCAGTTTTCCAGTGGTTTTGCCTGCGATCCACTTCCAGTCAGCCCAAATCCCACTCAGGGAACTCCATTGCCCATTGCCTTGCAACTGTTTGCCATTGTGATTTCTAACTGCTGGCTCACTCAGTGTTTGCAACTAAGGCAGTGTGTCCCTGCCTGAACACAATAAGCCTGTTGAGTTCCTATCCAGTAAGCTATTTGCTTCACAAGCAGTAACTACTCAGACCACAATAGTTTTTGTTCCTGGACCCCCATTCCCCCCGATAACTTAGATGACACCAAGAATTTCTTTGGATGCTCAGTCGGCCACCTAATTTTTATTAAACATACAAAGTTGTTATTTCCATTCCATTTTCATATCTTATACAACAATCAACTTCCTTGTCACCCATTTCAAAATACAATCATTTTACAATTGTTATTTAATTTTCTTCTTGCCCAAGTATACACCTGTGGTCCTTCTTACTCTTCTGGTTGCCAATCTTCCTCCTTCTGAAGCCCATCTGGGTGTACACCCAGAGGCACCCATTCCCCCCAGCCTTGACGTACATCCAGGCTGGGTTCACCTATTCACCACCCCCTTCCTTTTTCCTTCTGCTCTCTACTGTCCATCTTCAGCAGTCCTCTCTATATTCCTCATTTTCTCTTACCCTTTCCTTGCCGTCCACCTTCAACAGTACTTCACTTATCTTTTTTTGATCATTCATACTGTCCCTCAAACCCTTCTTATGCCCCTTTCTCTCCTTCTTAAAATCAAGTGGTTGGGTGGGACAAAATTTCCAGCTTAGCAAAAATTGTGAGGGTGAGCTGGCTTGTGCCAGCTCTTATGTACTTCCTTTCTCTGCTGTATTATTTCCCCCACCAATCCATATGTTTCCTTTCCAGATCTGCCCCTTTCTTTTCTATCACTTATTTTCCTTTGCCCTGCCCCCTTCATACTGATTATTTTCTTCTTACTCCTACCCCCATATCCCCCCCTTCCCCTATCTTCCCTGCCTTTCCTTTTCCTCCCCACACTGAGCACCTTACCTAGGGAATGGTAGCCCAGGACAAATTGGCCTGCCTTTGGATACAGGCAACCCTGCTTGTCCCTGGATCCTCACCCCCCCCAATAACTTAGACCACACCAAGAATTTCATTGGGTGCTCAGTCAGCCGCCTATTTGTTATTAAATATACAAAGTTTTTATTTCCATTCCATTTTCATATCTTTTACATCACATTTCAAAATACTATCATTTTACAATTGTTATTACATTTTCTTCATACCCAAGTGTACACCTGGGGTCCTTCTTTATTTTCTGGTTGCCAGTCTTCCTCCTTCTGGAACTCCTCTGGGTCTCCCCGGCCTTGACATACATCCAGGCTGGGTTCACCTTTCTCCCCTTTCCCCCTTTTCCTTCCTTTAGCTCATCTGCAGCTTGAGTTGGAAGATGGGATTCCCCCCAGCTTCACTCACTGCCCCTTAAAACCTGCTTTACACTCCATTGTAAACTATAAACTTCAATAAAATTTGAATTAAAAAAAAAACTGCTTTACACCAGGCCTCTATTGCTGTTCCTATCTCTGAGATGAATAAATCAATCCCCACATCTGATAGATGTACCCTGTCCTACCTGTATAGCCCCTGTTCATCCTTCCCCAGACCCTGGTGTTTTTTGACCCTTCCCCCATTGCCCTAACTCATGCCCCTGTCTTTCTATTCATTCTTCTTCTTGCCTGGTTCATGGCCTTGCATTCCTTCGCATGCCTCTATACCCTCCTTGGTACCACTTCGGACCACACTAGTCTATCTTTGGCCACCATTTCTTTATCTCTGTCATATCATACTTTGGTTGAAAGAAAATGTCCAACCATGGCCTGGTTCCCAGGTCACTCATCCCTAAATGTATGACCAACAGATGGGGTTCAGGCCTTGTTGTTCTCATGTCCAATAAAAGTGGTAACAACTGCACCCAACACATCCACCAAACTTCTTTTCAACTCATTCTTATGGTATTCCAATCCATGTACATTTGTCTTCCCCTTCCTTTAGTGATGCTCTGCATTCCACCCAGTAGATGAATGAGTGACTGCAAATCCAGACTTTCAGCCATTCGCTGTGACCTGTGACCAATGAAACAAACAGCCGTGAGAAACTTTTCAAATCCACCCCCCGTTACCAGACTGGTTACTTCAAGCCTGTACCAGGCCACTTTCCTGTATTGAAAACAAAACATTGTCAGTATTGCAAACTTCTCACATACGTTTTATAACAGTTGCATGTCCATCTCCCCTTCCTCTCTACCTCCTCACTGGATCCCCCTTGTACAGCTATCTCTGATGCCACACCTATTCTAAATGAGTGGGATGAATAGCTCTCGGGGCCTTCCCCAAAGAATTTGAAACCCTTTTTTAGAACTGCTGCCATTTGCTGACTTGTTGCTGAGGTTCCATCCCTTTGTATGAATAGCCCCACCCCACTGGTCTTCCTGCTGCGTATCCCATTAGATGTGAGACAGGGCATATATTGGGGTTGAGATGTCTTTAGGTTGATCATCATCCCCTGCCCCATCTAGTATGTTTTTGACCTTGGTAACTTTAACCCCACTTCATCCCTTTGCCACTGCGTATCCTCCCACAAGAGCCCATCCTCTCCGTCCTGTTCCACCATGTCCCAGGAGCTCACTGACCCTGAATGCCCCATGGAACATTATGGTGAATATGGCCTCAAAAAGACTTGCCTCATTCCCTGAGTGGGATATAGCATGGGTTCCCATCACTAGTCTTTTAGCAATATTTCTGAAATAGGGCACCGTTGTCCGGTTCTTTTCCTTGAACCCTTAGCCATCCTTGCATCATGTGCCTTAAAACTTGCCCTTTATCCGGCTCACCCATCCTCTTAATGTACATACAAGCCCAATTGCCACTATGTGTACCCCCACAGTGGCATGTGCTATCCCACTCTGCCACCCATTTCCTTTGAACTTCGCTGTCTGTTTCTCTGTGACTGCCCTACTTACCTGCATGTGATGGTTTGTGCGGAAAGCCTGGAAAATTCTCCACAAGCCCTCATATGTCCTCAGGGTCCTTGTCAACCAAGAGTTCTGAAAGACCAGCTCAGCTCCTTCAAAGCCAGTTTCCCACATGTATGTTGGCACTGCCATTTTTCTGCCTTCAGTATCTGGGGTGTGGCTTGGAACCTGTCCAACTGGAGACGGCAGAGGCTGTCAGCCACTGTGTTCCATATCCCCTCTATGTGCCTTACACTGAATGACATGTTTAGCCTCAAACCGTGTAACACTAGCTGTCTCAACACCCTCATCACCATCTCAGACATCACCCCAGTCCTGCTCAATGCATCTACCACTGCCCTGTTGTTGCACCAGAAAGTCACTCTCTGGTAGTGTAAATCCTCCTGCCATACTATCGTGGCCACTCAAATTGAAAACATTTCCAGAAAGGTAATGTCTCTTTTCAAACCTTGCTTTGCCCATGTGTCAGGCCATGGCTCTGAAACCCATCTGCCCTTGAAGTATGCTCCCATGCCTAAACCTCTTGCCGTGTCCATATACAGTTCTAAGTCAGTGTTAAACACCCTTTCATTTTGCCAGAATGTTACACCATTACAGAATTTCAGAAATCCTGTCCACACCTTCAAATCCTCCCTGACTCCTTTTGAAATATCCACCCAATGGTGGAGTTTCTTGGCCCCTTTTGTGGTTCTGGCCAGCTGCCTCATAAATGCTTGGACTGGCGCTATTGCCCTGAAAGCGAAGTTCAGATGTCCTAATATTTGTTGCACCAGTTGCAAGATTAATCTCTTCCTCCCTTTAATAGTGCTGAGAAGAGTATTTAGGTTTTTTTCCTTCTGTTCTGGCAACCTGTATACTCCCTCACCAGCATCTATCTCAATCCCTAAAAATTCTCATCTTTGACTTGGCCCTTCCATTTTATCCTCTGCTAGGGGTACCCCAGCTCTTTGCACATGTCTCAGAATTGCTGTAACATGACTTCTGCAGCCCTTTCCCCTTTCCCTATTAAAAGGAAATTATCTAGATGATGTGTCACCATCATGTGCCCATACCAGGCTCCAAACACCCATTGTAGCCCTGTGCTGAATGTTTCAAACATGCCACTGAACACCCCATAGGCATGGCCGTATCAAAATAATAATACTCATCCATCTGGAAACCTAACAAATCCCATTCTTCTAGTCAGACCAGAAGTAGGCAGAATGTCGCTTCAATTTCAGTCTTAGCCAGCCATGTCCCTTTCATTGCCCTGATCATTTTCACAGCCTCTTCCACAGTAGAGTAGGTCACCCTACTATCCTCCTCACTAATATAATCATTCACTGACCCCCTGTCTGGGTATGATAAGTGGTGTATTACCCAAAATTCTCAGGGCTGTGTTTTAGGTACCAGCTCTATCGGTGATACCCTGAAAAGTCATATGGTGGGGCTGAGAAAGGACCTTCCACTCTCCCTGCCTCTATTTCTTTTTTAATCTTCTTGGCTAGCACTTCTTTGCCCCTTATGGATCCTAGATTTTTGGCCTTTGATCCCTCCCTGCACCCCTGGAAGTGCAGGTTGAAACCCCCTTGAAAAACCTTCTACCAATACCTTAGCTGCCCCTTGGTCATGATAACCCTCTACCCAGTGTCACAACACTTCATTCCTAATCAGTGTCCTTGCCATGTGGTATCCATTCTCCCAATTCTTTCTATGGCCTAATGCTCGGTCCACATCCCCTCCCCCCCAGCCTCTACCCCTCCCACCTTGATTACAGATTGTCCCCCGGAAACCCTGAGAGGCCGGCCCAAAAGGGCTGGCTCCAAAAACTTGCCCCACTGTTCCCTTCTCCGTAATTCCTGCACCTGGTGGCTGGATGAGTCCCTTCACACTTTGAGCATGCGTGCTTAAATCAGCAATTTGGCCATGAACATTGTGCCCTATTATAATACCAACATTTTTGTACAACACCATTCCCTTTACTCCAATCTCCTTTGCCCCATCAGACACCATCATGATCTCCAACCAGGTATCTGAGTGCCTTGTGCCCCACCACACATCCCCCCTGCAATACCATCCTCTGCCTGAGCAATTCATCATACTGAATCCAGTTATTCCCTCCCCATGATTTTATATGCACTCCGGACTATCAGAGAATAGGCCAGCATGGGTATTGCCAGTTCCAGTTGCTTCATCTGCACAATGACACCATAGTATATAAAACCCACTGACCATGCATCCTATGTTTTGCCTCTCATTGTGTGTGTGTCTCTTCCCCTTTCCCTGGCAGGACCATTGCTGCTGCCATGTCCTTTTTCTCAAAACTCTCCTTCTCTTCATACTTCTTTATAGTTTCTTTGCTAACTAAGGAAAAAATATCAACATATTCTCATTTCCAAATCTTCTCCTTTGTGGCGAGTGGCATGTGGTTCCCAATCCTAACCCTTGGAGTACCCATGCCCATACCTGACCCTTTTTCACTTATATAGCACCTCCCTACCTCCACCACTTGTTCTGCTGCTCTACCTTTTTTGATAGCTCCCAAAACTTTTTCAAACTTGCCTATCCCATTTTCCCCATGGAGCCTATCATTTGCTCCATGTACTCCTTAATACTGCTTTCCACCATCACCCCTACTTTACCTGACTTGGCTGATGCCTGTGGTGGCAGTAGAACCATCTATACTGGCAGTTCCAGTACTCCATTGTTCTCTAGCAGGATTGGCTGTGGAGAAGCTGGTACTGGTAGTGGAGGTAGGGGTGTGGACTGAGGAGCCAGTACTGGAATAAGAGGAGTAGGCTGAGGCAGTGCCAGAGGTGGGGGTGGTGGAACTGGTTGTGGAGGAGCTGTTAAGGAACAAGGGGGCACTCCCCCTGGGGTTCTCAGCTCAGGGGGCACTGTCAAGGGTTGGGGTGGCTCAGGAAGAGGGAGCCATGGGCCAGATGGTGGTGTCAACAAAGCAATGGGCTGTGGAGGGTCATGCCAGGGTACCCTCGGCCTTGCTGATGCAGGAGCCACTAGGCCCGCTAACCTTGGCTGCTTCCTGCCACCCTTTCTGCTCCCTGTGCCTTCATTCTTCCACTTCCTTCCCAACCCCCCTGGGACCAGTGCTGCTGGGGTATCCTTAATCTCATCCAGCATTTTATTTGCTTTGTCTCACAGCTCCAGTACCTAACGTACTGCCTCCTCTTTACAGCTCTTCCAGCCTCTCGGTGCCATGGTGTAAATTCTGCAATAAAGAACAACAGTGAGAGCTCTGTCTATATTCTGTATCTCTCACATCTGACTTACTTTGTTAGTTTTATTTAATTTTTTTGGGATCTGCGCCCCATCGCCCCCCTAACTTGTTCCTATCTTTTTGCCCCTCACACTTCATCTGTCCCATTCATTTACAAACCTTTGTGCCAATAGTTATTAAAAACCAGACCCTCTCAGGCCCTAATACAGGCCATTCCCATCCTTTTCCTCTTTGCACCCCTCCCAAAAAACAAGTGTCTTTATCCACTTTTTTATGCAGTTGAATGAATTTATCTCAGATTCCCTGAAACTAAGCTGCCTGCACCTATAGCACTCATCCCCCTCCCCCCACAAGATGGTGGCTGGCCATGTGGTTTGATTCTGGCCCTCGAAATGGCAGTTGGGCATGCGGTCTGCCTCCTGCTTTCAAAATGGCGTCCTTCCTTTGGACTCAGCCTCTGTCCTATGTGGCCCATTTTTCCTCTCAGCAGCCTTACAGTACCCAAAGCTTCCCCCTTTTTAGCCAAGTGTTTATATATTTTTTTGTATTTATTTATTTTTTTGAAATGCTGTAAGCTCCGCGATTGCTTCCGGTCTTTTATCTTTGAAAAAAAAAAACACCCCGCCTTGCTCAACTGTATAAAAACCTCCTGTTTTATCAGCAAACAAACTTGGGAGCTGAAGCAGGATTTGAAGGCCCTACATGCTGCCATCTACCTCTGTAGGTCGCTCTGTGACCATCTTTGCTGCTAGGCTCCATCCCAGTCCCAGGCCCACCCTTGCTCTCGACTTGTTGGCCTCCCGTGGGTCTCTCTACCCAATTCTTGACTTAAAGTTCTGTGTGTGCTTGTTTTATTAACAGGGCTGCATCCTACTTTCCCCACATGCTCCCGGTAATATTTTTAAAACTTGAGGACCACATCACATGGTCTGCCCATGCTCCATTATGCCTCAGACCCCACCAGCTTTCTTTTGGGCCCCCTCCATCGACTGACTATCCTCAAAAACCCAGTCACATACACAAACAACAATTGTGGCTCTTTATTAAAAACTCCCACCGAAAATAAACTCCATCACAGTGGTAACCATGCCATGTGGTCGGCCCAATGCACAGTAGGCCCTGCTCTACTCAGCCTTTATACAGCCTGCTACTCACAATCCTTCCATACTTGCTCTGCATAAGAAACAATTACTTGGCAGCCACACCATGCAGTCCGCCCTTCTGCACTCTCAACTTTCTAAGTTGCAGGTCCAGCCCTGGACTGGATTGCTCATGCATGCTGCACCTACACAACAATTTCATCCTAATAAAATGGAATAGCAGTGTAACTTGAATCCCTTATTTCTTATAAATTTTTTTAATCAATCGGTACTTGAACACAACTGAAGAGCCTGCAGCCATATACTTCACTTAAATCGATTCTTATCCAGATCAGCAACACAAAAAAGGGGAGCCTGCAGATATATTCTTGCAGCAGTTGGTTCTATGCTTGCCACCCTCCACATTTTCCCTACTAGTTTTTATTCTGTATAAAGCTGCACTTACCAGCAAGATACCAAACCAAATTTTCTCACCAAAAAGAGCTCTTCCTAACAGGATGCAAAATTTAACTTAATCAAATGAACTTAATAAAAAAATGCAACTGATGTACTACAGCCAGAACAAAATTTCCAGCTTAGCAAAACTTGTGAGAGAGATCTGGCCTGTGCCAGCTCTTATATACAGTACCTCCCTCTCTCTCCCCTTCCTCTATTCTTCCCCCACCAATCCCTGTGTTTCATTCCAGATCCACCCCTTTCTCTTTTGTCACTCATTTTCACTGTCCACACCCCCTCCTACTGCTTATTTTCTTCTTATTCCTCCCTTCACACACACCCCTTCCCCTCTCTTCCCTGCCTTTCTTTTTCCTCCCCACACTGAGCACCCCAGCCCAGGGAATGGTGGTCCAACACAAACTGTCTTGCCTCTGGATACAGGCAACCCTCCTTATGCATAGATACAGTATAAATGCTCAGCTCATAATAGCCTGTATGCATAGATACAGTGTATAAATTTTGACAGCAGATAAAGACTCATTATTCTTTACAGTCTGCCCATTTTCTATCTAAATCTTTGTCTGACCTATCACCAGAATGGATCTACTGAGCCTCTTGCCTTTCTATACTGGCTGTTCCTTTGGTGTTTCTTTTCTAATGAGCCTATCCCATCCATGTTTGAAACCAGTAACTGACTGACTCCAAAGACCTCTGGAGATTGAGCATTTGAGGTGACAGGCCAGGCCCTGTGGGACTCACTTCCAAGATCCTTGAGGGAGGCCACATAGGTGGAGGTGTTTCAGTGGGTCTGAAGGCACATCTTTTTAGAGAAATGTTTTTGAATTGTTTATGAGTTTTGGTAATAAATAGACTGCTGAAGTAAGGATTTTAGTTCGGTAAAGTTTTGATGTTCATTGTTGTTTTGATATTGGGTTTATAATGGATTGATGTATGCTATTTATTTTCAACTCTTACTTGCCTGTAAGGTGCCCAGAGCCTCCGGTATGGGGCATTTGATAGATATATTTTTAGTTACTTACCAGCTTATATGCACAACTTCAAGTATCCTCCACCCTCTTCATTAAAAAAAAGTGCTTCTCAACATCTTCTTTAAATCCCCCACAACTTCTTCCCATGCCATTCAGTTACACTATTTTCATTCCTCATCAACAGATCCCTGCAGCCAACCCTATTGATACCCCTCAAGAACTTACAACACTTAGCCGGCTCAGTGGCACATAGGGCTGAGGTGCTGGACACCTTATCTCATGCTACACAGGTGACCCATGTTCAGAAGTGAGCATGGGCTGCCAGGGGTCGGGGGGGGATGGCGTGGAGCTGGATTGAGCTGCCGAGAGGCTGCTCTCCTCTCAAGGGAGGGACATGGGTTTTCCTCAACTCTTGGCTGCCTCATGTTGGAGGCTAAAGGGCAGGACAGGCTGAGAAGGTGCCAGGCATTAGGCCAGAAGGGAGGAAGGGGATGTTACAGGGGCAGCGGAGTGCATGCGCACCTTCACACTCATGCGTGTCTGCACCTGGGGCCCTGAGTGTAGGGGAAAGAAAACCAGGAAATACCTCCCCTTGACAGGATGACAGCTGGCCTCACCAAGGCTCCTACTGGTGACTGGGCACCCGCCACAAGAATGAGATGGTGGAAGGTAAGTTCGGGTCACCAGGGGTCAGAGAGGGGGGTGCTCAGAATGGGGGGCCCAGGAGAGAGAGTTGCATAAAATAAGATGAAAAAAGGAAGAATTTACAACACTTAATTATGTCCTCACTCTCTCTCTTCTGGCCTCCAGAGAGTACAAAATTTAGATTTTCTAGACCCTCCCTCATGACCTGCCCTGCTGCATCTGTATCACTTTTTTAACTCTTCTAAGGAGCCTTTCCGAGTAGCTCATGTCCTTCCTGGAGTGCAAACTATAGAACTGTGCACAGTACTGTAGGTGCAATCTCATCATGTGCCTATACAGAGGTAGTATCACCTCTTCCATCTGCTAGCAAATGCCTTATCTATACACCCCAGCATTCTGTTTTCCCACCCATATGTCTTTTTGCATTGGTCAGATAGTGTCACTAATAATGGCTCCCAGGTTCCTTTCCTATGTAGTCTCAATCATGCTCATCCTTCTAACCAAATAGTCAGTTCCAGGGGTTTTCTTACCAGTGGCATCTATGCATTATACTGTGGACAGACTACATGGTGTGTAGGCAACTCTATGACTGAATGCCATGCACATTCCTTTTGCACTGGATGGCTGTGACCAGACAAGGAATCCCCACACTATGCTATCCCAGCCCTCTGAGCTAACACGGAGAGCTGGGGACAGCCATTTGGGCACTCGTCCATCTTTTTAAAAATAAGAACTTCCCCTACTATCCCAGAATCTCCTGCTCCATGCAGAGCAGGATATCCACTAGAGGACCAAGATGTGCATCCGATTGGATACCTACTTGTGTCCTCAGATCCACCCCCATGCAGCAGCATGCTTGGGGGCTGGTGGCTGACAGGTGCATGGCGGTGGCCAGTGGTCATGCATGCCATCCAATGTATACTTTTCCAGGGGATGTAGAGCTACATGGGTGACTTGCATGTACTCAGCCGATCAGTGATACATAGCCCCCAATAAGCTTAACTTTAAATGTCTTGGAGTTTGATTTAAATTACCACACCTTACACCACTTTGTCAGCTTTTTTAGATGTTTTTTCATGTCCCTTCTTCCCTCCTCTGTGTCCACACTTCCACAAATCTTGGTGTTATCAAGAAAGAGTAGGTTGTTGCTCTGTATATCCTGTTTTATGTCACATCATTAAACACCTCCGGTGCTCAGACTGATCCCAGTGTAACCCAATTGGTAAACTCCCGGATCCCCAACAATTACCAATTAATAACCACCAGGTGAGTACTACCATGAAACCTGTTCTGTATCAATCTGGCGATTAACTGTCCCTTAAAAAAGACTCAGAAGAACTTTTACATACCCACACTGTCACTTCAAGTATTATGTACAGTTTCTTTGTAGCCTAGGTGCTTTTTTTTTTGACCTGTCAGTGCTCCCATTCAAGGGTCTGCAGCTAAATTAGCCACTTAGGTATTCTGGCCCCTGTTGGAATGCACTAAGCCTGCTCAGCTCCTCTCCACAATCACATGCCTGCTGCATTGGTATTAACCACACAGAAAACAACAAGCTGCAATATTCTAACCATCTGCAATAGTAAAGCACACTGTTTACTAAAATTTGAAAGATAGGGTTCCCCAAAAACTCAAGATAACTTCTACATACCCTAGTATCCACACTGCCATTTTAAGTTAGTCAGTTATTTTAGTTAGTCATTTTTGTTCAGTAATGCAACATACCACTGGCACAAAGTGCTAAACAATAATTCATAGCAAAGATTAAATACATTAATCAATAGAGTGCTCTTTCATTTATCCAACCCCTTTATCTACTAACCTTGCTTACTGCCAATGTAAGCTCCTATCTCATTTTCTAGCAAAGTTATCTCCCCTTTTACCCACCATGCTCTATTATTCTCAAACCTTTTTTATCCACCAACATTTAGGATGTACAGAGGTTGGCAGATAAAAGAGGGAGCACTATACAATACAAAAATGAGAGGACATCACTACAAAATTACAGTAAATGAAAAATATTATAATACATAAAGAACCTGAAAAGTGCAACAAAAGTCTGAGTGGCATGCTTAAGGTCCCTCCAAAAAGGCTTGCTCCATAAAATACATCTTCAGATTGAATTTAAAGGAGCCCAAAGAAAGGGACAGTTGGAGGTTCAAAAGAAACGAGTTTAGAAGGACTTGGGCAGCTGCATCAAATGCTTGATTTTCTAGTGGATTTCAGTCTTGAAGTTAGCACACAAAACAGCACTGGGACCATTTACCTTATCACCCTGGCTGCCATGCAAGATTCAGACAGTCGAGGAGATTATGGAGCCCCAATCCATTCAAGACTGTATGTTACTAAAATAACCCTGTGGTAAATCCACTTCCTTATAAGCAACCAGCTCAGAGCCTTTAGCTAAGAAGTTATACAGATGTAACAAGCCTCACCATGATGTTCTTAACAAGCTACAGGTGTCAGATTAGACCACCAGACAAGCTATTGTACAGTGCACTACAGTAGTTAAGTCTCAAAGAAATAAAGGCCTGCAGTAGTGTGCACAGGTCAGCAGGACCAAGAAATGGACAGGGTGTGGAGATAACAGAATTTAATAAAGATAATAAAAGCAGCTTCTGACAACAGCTGACAAATGAGATTCAAATATCATATGTCCATCACGGACTACTTCCAGGCAACATACTTCCATAAAAGCCTGCAGATTAACCCAATTGAAAGTGAAGTGAGCTTAAGGCTACATTACAGTGCTAATGACTGCCAATGTGGAACAAGCAACAACATATCTGTCTTGCCAGGGTTGAGTGTCATCCTGTTGAAGGCTATACAAACACTGGTTTTTGAAAGGCACTGTTCTCATAATAGCTCTGATTCTGATGTATCAGGAGCAAATGGTACATACTGTTGCGAGTTAGTCAACTCATAATTAATATGAATTTTCTTACTTAAATAACTACTGCTACTTTGATATTGTGGATTTCAATGGCTATTAAAGAAAATAGAAATTAGAAAAAAGTATCCATCAATCCCCTAGTACACAAACTCAGACATTATAAACAGCAAATTAACATGTCACTTATAAAGTGAGAAATGGGTATTTGAGTCATAGAAGAAGTAAGTGGTACAGCAAGTATGTTAACTAATACCTTACCAGGTATGAAACCCCAGAGGGCATTCTGTTTAGGCCTTGTTACCTACACCGCCAATGAGTTAGCACAAACTTTTAAAATAAAGAAATGCTAGAATTAGTATGTAAAACATAATTGCTATTTCACTAACTCCAATTTTTATAGATAGATTTAAAAAAATTTATCAGGACAAGTAAGCCATTCATTCATTAATTCTTTAGTAACCAGGTAAGGCACACTCGGCACAAATGCCTGGTTTCAGGGGTGACCCAGGAGCACTGGGAGGGTTAAGCGACTTATTCAGAGTCACACAGAATGCAGGTAGAAGTTGTGTGAATCACTAGCAGGATTATTGGATTTACCAAGCTAATTCACAGCTTGTACTCTAACCCGTAGTCTATACTGCTAGTCCAAGTTCTCTGTTTGTTGAACTTTGTAAGGAGAATAACAGTGTTCTTAACTGAAGGTTGAAGAGTTTCCAAATAGGGGCCAAGCTATTTATAACGTGCTTTCTTAAATGGTCAAGAGAGAAGAGTAACATTTTTCAAATCATCTGGTATATTTATAATGCAATTACAATTCAGTGTTACTTGACCCCTCTTTTTTACGTTGACTGTGATTGCACACCCAACGTTTAGTGGCAATGAAAGGGATTTCATGGGTGTGTCACTGCCAAGTCCATTGCATTTCACAAAAGCAAAGGCTCGGCAGTCTACATCAATGACCATGGGCTGTGGTTCTGACGTCAGTCTTTGCTTGGTGGGCTGAAACTTGGTGTATTTCAAAGGACTGAGCCACTCCAATCAGAGAGGGCGTCGGTCCTCTGATTTGCATGAAACCATCAGCAAACAGCTGAGTTGCTTGTCTTTAGTCTTGTTAAGAAACAAAATAGCACATCTATTGATGTCTGTTTCTGCCCCCCAGTAACTGACCCGCCACCCGACCCTCCCCCTCAGTACCCACTGACCCCCCAAACATAACACTATCACTGGGGGTGCCCAGTTCCACCACTGTCACCATCTCATAGGTTTTTTTCTTTGTTTAATTTTATATAAATATTTCCTGTACCCAAGAAAACTGTCCCTTGATGTCTGTAGCTGGTGCCCGTATAACTGCTGCCCCCCACCTGACCCTTCTTCTGAGCACCCCACCCAGTGGGTGTCTCACACTGTCATCTTCTCCAGACCACAAAGACGTTTTCACTCTTCAATGCCGGACCAAGAACTGAGGAAATCAGGTATGCAGTTCAATGTATTTCAATAGGATTTTTAACTTAGTAGCATATCTTGGGCATTTTTCAATATTTTTGCCCAACATTTTCAACATACCTTTTTTGTGACACCACCTCATGATCAATGCAAGTGATGTTAGGTAAATCTTTCCCAGAAGGTGATTCCATGGTAGTTGCACAAAACCACCTTTCAGGCAGGAGCTGAAAATTTTCTCCACCATTGTTCATCAGGAGGGGTCATAGGAAGGTGATGTTGAAAATTTGGCATAAAAATATTAAAAAAGACAATAATGTTATGAAGCTACCTTGAAGTTTGAGAGCATAGGCTCATAACTTTAGTAATTTTCAACATTTTTACCACAAATGTTCAACCTAGCCATTTCTTCACAGCACTCATGAATATGATAGCTGTCATTTTTCAAATCCTGTCCAAAATGTGTTTTCACATCCCAAAAAGTGATTTTGCAGTCACTGCATGAAATCACCTCTTGGCAGTAGTTAAAAATGTTCTCCACTATTGTTCATGAGGTGGGGTCAAAAGAAGGATATGTTGAACATTTGGGGCACAAATGTTAAAAAAAAACAAATAAGGCATGAACCTATGTTGGCATTTATGAATGCAGGCTCATAACTTTGCTAATTTTCAATATGTTGACCCCAAACTTTCAACATAGCCATTGCCCCACAGCACGTCATGAACGTGACAGCTGTCATTTTTCAAATTACAGAAGTGGTTGGAAACATGGCAGTTGGGGTTCAATGCCAGGTGCAAGGTGCTGCATTTCAGAGCTAAGAACCAGAGGAGGAACTATCAGCTGGGATGGGTACAGTTGGGGAGCACAGAGGATGAAAAGGATCTGGGGGTGATTATAATAGGGAATATGAATAACTCAGCTCAGTGCAGGAAGGTAGCAGTGAAAGCCAACAAGTTGCTGAGCTGTATAGCGAGGGGGATCTCCTCTAGAAGTAGTGAGGTGATCTTTCCCCTGTACAGACTAGCACATGGGATAGGTGGCCTATCTAGACTTCAGCAGTACTAGGAGAGAGAGAGAGAGAAGGACAGATGCTGCACTCTGAGCACTGTGCAGTAATGCTCTGTAGGAGGATTGCTAAGCCCTTTTTGTAAGAAATAAAAGGTAAACCACCGTTGCCTATATGCAGCCTTACTAGAACATCTTATTGCCTGTCCTTCATGTTGTGGTTTGCTTCTCTTGTTTCCTTTGTTTTGACAGGAAGAAAGTCAGGAAGGTGAGCCTTTCTGGATTGCCGAAGTGGGGGGGCCCTCAGAAAGCCCCCAAGACATCTCAGCTAATTCAATGTGGGAGACTGAGGAGATTTTGGACAAGAAAAGCAGCTCTCTTGCATCCAGGTGGAGTCAGAGTCGGTGCTAGAACTCAAGCTGGATCAGCAGTAAACCCTGAAAAAAATTTGAAAAACCTGGCTGCCTGAAGAATTTGAGCCCTGAAACGCTCTGAAAAGCTCTGAATAAAAGTCTGTTTCTCTACAAATTTATAAACGCTTGCTAGAAGAAAAGTTTCTGTATACTGTGTTAAACTGTATTATTTGTGTAAAACGCTGCTGCTTTTGGCTTAGCATTTTAGCTGAATTCTGTGTACAGATTACCTTTTTAGTCTTTTAACTTTTACCAGTTGAAGCTAATGGCTAGTGGCTAGCAGAGAGAATTCCTAAAGTGTTTCTTGGAAACCAGGAAACTAGGGTTATAGTGTGGTTGGCTCTTATTATTTATTTACCTCTACTAATAGGTCTGTTTTTCTGTGTCACTTTGTGTGCAAACACTGGCAACTGTCCCAGTTTATGCTCCTGTGTGTTTATCTATGTGGTTTGCATTGGGTGATGTTTTGGAGTTATTAAAATTTTTATTGCTGTTTTTATATATTTAGTTGTAGGCCTTTTTAAATTATTTTTTAGATTTTTTTAGATTTCACACACTTAGCTATCACATGACCTACTGTACTTTACTATAAAGCTCATGCACCAATCTGGACTTCTTCAGATTGCCTTGGGGTTTGGTGCGACAAGACATTTTGTGCTGTACTGTGTTATTCCCAGTGCAGTGTGGTGCCATGCCTGTGTTCTCTATTTCTTGCTTTTTATTTACTGGCTTCTGATTTCTGCAGTTAATGTGGTTATTGATTGCGCACTGTGGACTGTGGAAGTAGCCGGTGGAGAGAAGAGATTATAAAGCTGAAGTGGGTGGAAAAAAGAAGATAGGAAGTGGAATAAATAATTTTTCTCCTACTTTTTCCTCAACTGGCTTTGAAATAAGTCGACACTGCTAGCTTTGTTCACTTTATCTGGCTTTTGGCTGCCTAAATATTTTCCTGTTGTTTCGAACCCTGCTATTGGGGTCATTATAAGTGAGCACGGCATTTGCTCTTTCACAAAAGTAAGTAAAAGTGAAAGTTGAATTTTATATAAAGGGGAGATAGTTTTAAGGTGTAGGTAGGAGTATAGAACAAAGTGTAGTATACTCGCCTTTGGCCTATGGGATTTTTATATGATTTCTATATGAACAGTGATAAAAAAAGAGGTTCCTCATTAGCAAGTTAAGTTGTTATGGTTGTTAAAGATATTTCTACATAATTTATGTGTAATCATTTTTATTCTAGATACTGTAGACAACATTTAATAGCTGATAGCTGATATATACCTCTAATATTAATACACTTTTTCACTTACTATTTAATTATTTTTGTTTTATTTGCCAGTGTTTGGACAAAACCCACTGAAATACCTGCCTAATCAAAGGATATATTGTGTAAAATAGCATATGAAAGATGGGAAAGTTTTTACTGGGACA
The DNA here is from genome assembly GCA_016271365.2 of Neoceratodus forsteri. Taxonomy (NCBI): domain Eukaryota; kingdom Metazoa; phylum Chordata; order Ceratodontiformes; family Ceratodontidae; genus Neoceratodus; species Neoceratodus forsteri. The sequence goes on along the minus strand of CM028134.1, from coordinate 306,221,890 downwards.
AATTTTCATGGGCAATTTACTAATACTTATATGATGAATAGACCAAGCAAGTGAAAAGGTGAACAAATAAGTGTGGAAGACATCAAGGAGCAGAAATCCAGGACTATATGCTGTGAGTGCTGACAGCATTTGTTGTACACCTGGGCTTATTGGACATATTTAAGGACTCTGTCTTTCTAACATATTTAATTTACCAACCCTTTTTATTATGAAGGTGATTGAAATGAAGTCTCTGTTGAGACTGTTGTATTTGTAGTGCTATATATTGTTATTTATTGCTATTTTTAATTGCATGGTTAAAGTTTACTTAGTTGTAATAGGTGTAACAGGGTGTTAGTGTAGAATTGCATAATTGTCTGTTGTTATTTGAGTATATAGATCCACTTCCTCCCTCCTTGCTCTTTATATATAATTTCAGTGTATTTAGGGATCCAAATGTCTAATAATATGTCCAAGAAGGGTAAGACCTATGGATGAAAAAATTCCAAAATGCAAGGCAAAATGGAAAATATGCCTAAACATGATTTAAGGAGTGCTAAACAATCTGACACATCTATAATTGCCCAATTTTTGCAACCTGTTTCAAACCAGATAGCATTAAGAGGAAATAAGAAGGTCAATAAAGGCTTTTTTCAAATATTGACCTCTTCTCCTGTATCTAGTAGTAGGGGCAAGGAGATCCAATTATCTTCACATCCCCTATTGAAATAGATTAGGAATTTAGAAGAGTATGAGCCAGTAAGGTATAATGAAGGCAGTGAATGTAGTAAAAGTAAATCAGCAGATATAATTGGTCCTGAACTACATAGATCTGAATTGGATATAACAAAAGCTACAAAAAATGCTTGGGAGGGGGGAGTGCAAAGGATATATGTGTAGAGGGTGAAATAACAAAGGGGCTAGTTAGGAGAAATAACAGGTAACAGAAGGATATGAGTAATTTGTCTATGTTGTCAAATGAAAATGAGAAAGAATCTGTTGATGAGATTGGAAATGTAATTGACTTATCTGAGATAGTTTAAGAAGCTGTGGTTACTAACCAAAGTGATATGCTGGGGAAGAGAAAGAGAACTGATAGTACAAATGGATCTTACTAGAGAGACTTTAACTCTTTTCTTACACCTTATATGAACCAAGGCCATAAAGATCTGGTATTAAAATCTAGGAACAAATTAAGACACATTTGGGAGGAAGGAAAGAAGAGTCTATTGTTGAATACAGATACTGGTTCTCAAGACATAAGACAAGAAAAATCAGTTTTGTAAGGGAGAAACAATGAGCTTATTGAGAAGCTAAATGAGATTAAAAAAGAAATATGCTTTGGTAATTCACAGCTTGTAGAACTATGTATTTTATTTCAGTCATTTGTAGAATTCGTTATGAAAATCCCCAATATGCAAGGTAAAATATGTTTAAATTCAAAATGAGTAGTTAGTTTAGATGATGTGGAACAAAAGGAAAGGACAACCAAGGGAAAAAGGAGCGATAAGAAAAATCAGTTGAAAAAAGGAAAAAATAGTAAACAGGATGGTAGAAAGACTGCCCTAATAAAGGTAAATAAGGGAACAGAAGCAAAATCTGTTAAAGTCATAACTAATGAAATAGCTGACAAGGAATCCAGGGAAACTGATCTTTTGATTGAAGAGTTAAATCAGAGGAAACAGCAACTAAAAAAAGGAAATAAGATGGTTGATATACAGAGAATAACTCAGGAGGAATTTCCTATAAGAAACTCTGTGGAAAAGTCATTGAGTAAGAAAAGAAGGAAAATAACAGATAGTTGAAATATGGAAGAAAAGATGGCAAAAACAAAGAAAAGTGTTACATTCAATAAACATATAAATAGAGATGAAAAGGGAGCAGAAAGAAGTAAATACTCTTTGGAGGATAAGAACAATCAGTTGATAGAGTCTGGAGATATGCTACCAACAGTATATATAAAGGGTATACCTAAGGGAAAAATGAAAATCCATACATTTTGAAGTTAGCAATATATAATTTAGTAAATGGAGTCATGGGGCACAAAATTGGATGGCAAGATATTGCTTCTGTATAGAGGTATAAATCCAGCCCTTTTAAAGGTTGTGTCTGCCTGGTACTGAAACAGTTTAATACAAGACTGTGTTTAATGGCAGAAAAAAAAAAAAGAGTTCCATGTATTGGACATAATACTGGGTTCTACAATAAGGGAAGAGGGGACACCTATTGCAAGAAAGGACAAAATGAAACAGCAGGAATCCGTTTCTATGGATGAAAAGAATGGAAAAAAAAAGAAGGTACAGCAGTTAAGCAAGCTAGAATTACTGCATATATGAAACCAACCAAGATAGAAATTAGTATGGAAGGGGAAACGGATGATTCTATTTATATAAGAGGGAGGAAAAAAGTTAGGTACCAAAATAAATAACAGTGACCTATTGGATATAGATAGCTTCTCCATGAGACTGGAGGGAGGAAGGTTCAGGAGGGGAGATGAGGAGACACTTTTTCACAGAGAGGGTGGTGGTTGGGTGGAATGCGTTACCTGCAGAAGTGGTATCCAGTAGCACAGTGGACTGCTTCAAAATGGGATGGGACAGGACAAGGGGGAGGGTTAATGAAGGGGAAAGGTGGAAGAGAGGGGCAGCTGCAGAATAAGGGATATGAGCTGCACATTCGAGCAGACTTGATAGACCTCTAGGCCTTTATCTGCTGGCACATTTCGCATGTTCGTATGTTCGTATCAACTGCAGTACCTTGAGTAGGAATAGTGTAACATCATTAAGTGATTCAATGGCTAGTACTATAAATCTCAAAGATGACTCCAACTGACTGAAGCGTCCTCTTAAGAATAATCTCATATCCATGTTAAGTTGGAATATAGCAGATTTTAAATCTAAATTAGAAGACAAAGGAATTATGGATTGGATGACTAAGTTTCCAATACTGATTTTCCAGGAAACATGAATGGGTAGATTAGATGATTGTTCAATCAAGGGGTATGATATGTGGACTATCCCTGCAGTAAGGGGGGGGGGGGTTGGCTATTTTTGTTGAAATTTCACTTGGTATAATGTGTATTGAATTTAGCCTATATAATGACTTTTTTGTGTATATAATTCTGAATGCTAAAAATAAGTTTCTTTTACATTTTAATATCAATATTCCACCTCAGATGAAAAATAAGGATTTTGGGATGGTACTAAAGATGTTGGGGGATGAAATAGATTCAGTTAGATCCCGTTACCCTAGTATACAGCTATGTATGGCAGGTGATTTTTAATGTTTGTTTAGGGGGCTTGATTGAGGAAAAGAAAAATGAATGGGGAATAGATGACACCCTTAATATCCTGATTAGACACTCTAAGGATAAAATAGTTACTGCTAATGGTAAACTTTTGATTAAATTCTTGGGCAAGAATAGCTTACATATATTAAATGGCTGCACAAAGGGAGATTGGACTGGTGAAATAACATTTCCAATGGTCAATGGGGGTAGTGTATTAAATTATTATGTGGTGGATTCCCCTTTTTATCTTAATGTAGAATTCTGTAAAGTTCACAGAATATGGGATAGTGATAATTTCCCAGTGGAATGTAAAAGTAAGATAGAGTGGGTAATATTTAATAGAGATAGAAAAATAGAAACATATAAAAATTATACAATGTGTATCAAATATGGTAAACACATTTAATGGAATGAACACTCCAGAGTAACTATGGATAGAATAATAAGCTCTAATGTTTGTCCAAATATAGTACCCAATATTGTTTGAAAAAATAGGGAGAGTAGTTGTATTGTCATAAGAAGTTTTGATAAATTTATGGATAACTGTAGTCAACAGCTATGTAAGGAAAAATGCCCATGACCAGTATCAGATGTCAGAACTGTCAAACCATGGTTTGATAGAGAATGTCAAATTTTAAGGAGAAAAATTAGGAAGGTAGGGAAGCTGAGATTAAAGTGAATGATACCATTGGTATTATGTGCTTTTAAAAAATTGAAAATTGAATATTGGAATTTGTTGATATCTAAAAAAAAAAGATATGAGTTTGAGCTCTGGTTTCAGTTACAACAAGCCATATGGGAAGAAGACTCTCAGACATTTTGGACACTTGTTGCCTATGGTTGCGATGAGAAAGATGTGAGATATAACTTACATGGAATGATAATGGAACATAAATGGGTCATTTATTTTGACAATACATATAATTGAAAGTTAAAAGAAGAACTGGTATCAGTTTGTGACAATTCTATAGAAGACAAAAATGATGCTCCCTATATATTTAATCTTGCAGAAGTTAGAATGGCCATTTTGGCTCAAAAAAGAAATAAAGCCGCAGGTCTTGATGGTCTGTCTGCAGAAGTATTTCTATATAACCCAAATTTCTGGTCTCAGCATTGGCACCAATTTTTTAATTTGATAAGTCAATGTTTGATATTGCCTAAGGGCTGGAATCAAGGTGCTATTGTCCCATTATTAAAAAAAGGGGACAAACAGAATCGTAAATATTATAGACCAATTACTCTGCTTCCGATTGTACAAAAAATATGTACTAGATTAATCCTAGACAAATTGAATAGTTGGGTAGAAGAGAAGAAATTGATTTCTAAATGGCAATGTGGATTTAAAAAGCAAAGTAGCACTTTGGATCTGATTTTTATATTAACTTATATTATAGACATTTATGTAGAAGGGAAGAAGGGATCTATTTATCTCTGTTTTGTGGTTATAAAATTGGCTTTTGACTTGGTAAATATGAACATACTATGGGAGTTATTAGAACATTATAATATAGATAGACATTTATTGGATATACTTAAAATCTTGCATGTTGATACCTCAGCAATGGTTTGTTACACAAAAGATGGTGCACTTACTAAGAAAATAAAAATTATTAGTGGAGTCAAACAGGGATGTTTGTTAGCCCTGACCTTATTCAATCTGTATATTTACACCCTAATAAAAAGATTAGCTGACATAGATACCCTTGCTCCAATTCTAGATAAGGAAGAAATAAAATTATTACTGTATGCAGATGATGCAATTATACTATCAAGAACCCCCCTAGGTTTAAAATGAAAGATAACTAGCATGTCATCATTAAAATAATTAGATTTAGATTTGAATGTACAGTAGATAAGACTAAGGTTATGATAGTTGGGAGAACAAATGTTAAAAGTGATAAATGGTTAATAAATGGAATTCAGCTTGAAGTAGTTAATGAATATAAATATCTTGGAGTTTTGCTGGAAAAAATACATTCATAGAAATCACACCTAATGGAAATACAAATAAATCATGTAAAACAACTACTGCCATAATGGCATTTGCAAATAAATTTGCAGAAAACAGTTTCCAAGCACTTAAAACAACATTTGAGGCTAAAACTATTAGCCAAATTACATATGGGTGTGAAATTTGAGGGATGTATCTTATTAATACAAATAATATTGAAGCAGTACAAAACAGATTCATTACACTTACTTTAAATCTCCCTGGGGATTGTCATTCCTCCTTTTTGAGGTTAGAAACAGATATATTGCCATTAAGTACCAGATTTCAGATAAGGGCAATCCAATATTGGGGTAAAATTAAAAATATGAATGAGGATAGGTTACCTAAGTTATGTTGGAGAGATTTTTCAGATAGGATTCAAGTAAAAACTGTTAAAGATACCTGGTTCTCAAGACTAAATTTATTGTTAAAAAATGTTAGATTAGAGGAACCTTGGTCTATTAATGCAGATCTTAACACCATAAATTATGTAGACTTTGCTATTTTAAGATTGAAGGATATAACTATTGCAAAAGATTTTGAAAAAAATTCATGAAATTGATAAATATGGATTATATTCAGATGCTAAACAGAACTGAAGTATGGAAAAATATTTGGTATCCTGTGAAAATAGTTTCCACAGAAATAGCTTGTGCAAGTTTAGATTGGATCTGTTAAGTGTAGGTACACTGCATATTAAGCAATGTTTTAAAAAAATAATGCGTGTAACTGTGATTGCATTAATAAGATATATCCAAGAATGTTACATGCTATCTGTAATTGTAAGCAATGAGAGAAAAGGAGGGGTAAAAAGGTGACACCACTTTTTGGGCTAACAAAATTTCCTGTTACCAATGAAAAATTCATGAACCTGCTAAAATTAGACAAAATGAATGAAATGTTTGGTATTGCAAAATGTTTGGTATTAACCAATATTTAAATATTTAGTAGGTCTGAATTATGTGCAATGTATTGTTCAATATAAAGCTGTAACTGATTTTTTTATGTGCAATAGAGTGAATTTTCTTGGATGAGGAATGTTATAAATTATGTCAGTTTTATACATTTGTTATTAATAAACTTGAAACTTGAAACTACAGTTCACTGGTAAGGCCACACCTGGAGTACTACATGCAATACTGGTGCCCATCCTGAAGAAGGACATCCAATTGTTGGAGGGGGTGCAGCATAGAGTGACTAGGATGATTCAAGGTCTGGAGGGGAAATCCTGCAAGAAAAGGTTGAACATGCTTAACATGTATTCCTTGGAGAAAAGGAGGGATAAGGGGGATATGATTGAGACCTTCAAGTACCTGAAGGGGATAAACAAGACTAATACAGGAGAGATATTCTGGATCAGAAGAGAGAGGGATACAAGAGGGCGTCAACTGAGGTTGAATGGGGGAATTCAGAAGTGAAGTCAGGAGACATTTTTTCACTGAATGGGTGGTAGACAAATGGAACACTCTACCTGAGGAGATGGTTTCCTGTAGGACAGTGGGCTGTTTCAAAGAGGATGGGACAAAGTTAGGGGGTGGATGACTGTAAGAAAGGGAGGGAAGGGTAGGGTAGCTGCAAGCTGAGGAGCTAGCTGCACAATCGAGCAGACTCAATAGACTGTGAGGCCTGTTTTTGCTGGCATTTTCATATGTTAGTAAATCCTGGCCAGAATGTGTTTTTGCATCGTGAAACGTGATTTCATTGCCACTGGGTGAAATCACCTTTGGAGCAGGAGTTGAACATTTCCCCCACTATTGTTCATGAGGTAGGTGATATTAAGGCTATGTTGAGAATTTGGTGTAAAAATATTAAAAAACAAAAAAGGTATGAGCCTACATTGAAGTTTGAAAATGCAGCCTTGTACCTTTGGTAATTTTCAATATTTTGACCCCAAATTTTCAACATAGCCATTTCTTCACAGAACCTTATGAATGTGGCAGCTGTCATTATTCAAATCCTAAACAAAATGTGTTTTCTTACCTGTGACACAAAATTACATTTTGTCAGGGATTTGAAATATTTCATCTACTGCATTCATTATTTGGGCTAATAGGAATGCTATCCAGAACATTTGGGCCCAGATATTCAGAAATGCACCAAAGGCCAGTACAAGTCTGGCACAGTGCAAATCCAATGCGCCATGGTGCGACAGGAGCCATATTCAAAGGCTGCACTGGCCACACTGTGCCAGTGCAACCCAGCTGAATATGGCACAGTTGCACCATGGTGCAACCAGACTTGCACCATTGCCCAACCAGTGTCATGCCATGGTACAAACACAGTTGCACCACGGTGCAGAAAGAGATGCTCCAGTGCAACTGTGGAAGCAGAGCAGCAGAGCAAAAGAGGGGGCACGAGAGAAGAGACCCAGGAACAGAGCCAGGGAAGAACAGTGACAGGCCCCAGGTGGCCACCACCAGCAAGGCACAGCAGGGTGCACACAGGCACCCAGACACCCCTCCCCAGAACACAACAGTTGCACAGATAGTAGGCAAGAGAAGGTGCCAATGGCTGAGGGAGGGCCACCAATGGAGCCCCCCTGCAGGCTGCTGGCCATGTCCTCCCTTCCAGGCCTGAGCAGGCCTCACCCAGGACTACACAGCTGAGCACACAACCACACACACCACATAGGCACACAGAAATCCCACACAGGAGGCACTGAACATGCTGGGTGTCAGGTAGCATGGCAGACCACACAGGACAGGCCACACAGTGCCAAGCAAGGGTCAAAATACAGTGTGCGGCCAGTAGCCGACCAACATCCAGGGCTGTGTGCCACCACCATGCACACACCTGCCACACACCAATGACAGCTGCCCCATGGGCACCCCAAGGCACAGCCACCCACTGAGGGGAAGAACACCACCACAGTGGAACACACCATAGCACACAGCAGTGAACCACAGAAGCACAACATGCACCCTGACACATGTACATCACACGGACAGACACTGGGCCACTGCAGCATGGCTCCTTACACCACCTGCAAAGCAGACACTGACACAGGCAGGTATGTCAAAAAATATATATTTTCAAAGCAAACTATTTACAATAACAAGGGGTGGGAAAGGGTAGGAAAGAGAGGAAAGAGGACAGGGAACAGGGACTGTACAGTGGGAAGGGGATCTGTAGGGGGAGGTACAGCAGGGGAAACAGGGGAATGCTGGGACCAAACTAACAGTGGCCATGACCTGCCACCCCTTGGTGTCCTTGCTGCCTCTGGTCTTCCAGCAGCAGGCGCAGAACCTGAAGGACTGCCTCCATGGTGATCGATGTTATCAGGATGAGCTGCCAGAGCAGCCTGCAGTATGCGGGCTTCTGACACCTCTGCTGGACACCTATGACAAGGGACAGGACAGGTGATCAGTGCAATGTCCCAAGGAACCATGCCCACCCACAGTGTGCAATGGGCAGCAGGAACACATACCCTGGAGGGCCCATACCTGCCACCCGCAGGGGGGTGGACAAACGCCTGCCAGCAACTCGGCACACCACAACATTGCTCAGAGGTGGTCCCTGCTGCACAATGGCCACCCGACTGCACAATGACAGTCACATGGCACAGTGTACTGGCAGCACCACAGCAACAACAGTGGCAGCTGGGCACACACCCACCACACCAACAGCTGGCACACATGTCCAATGGATGTGCCAGAGTGGCATGCACCACGCACAGTGTGACACACACAGCTTCCACAGCACATGGGACAGGCAGCCAAGCCCTCATCCACTCCCCCCGCCACCCCCATGTAAAGTGCGAAGGACCCTGACAGTGCCTACCTGCCCTCTGTGGCCCCGCTGGTGCTAGTTCCGCTCCTGCTCCTCCGTGGTCTGGTGTGGCCTGCTGTGCTACTACTGTTGCTGCTGCCACCTGTGCCTGATGGTGATCTTCAGGCCCTGGGAATGGAACAATGGCAGGTTCACATCAGGAATCATCCACAGCAGCTGCCACCTCCCCCCCCGTGCATAGGGTGAGCCCCTGCCCGACACATCCCACATGGCTGCATCGCAAGGCAAGTGGTGGCTGGCAATGCCACTCCGTGATGCACACAATGACAGTGCACCACTCTGCAGGTATGCAAGGCAGCCTAGCCAACACCACAGTACAGCACCAGGGCACACATGCAATATGGGCTGACTTACCTGGCTGTGGCACAGTCCCTCGCCTGACACATGCCTCAAGCCTCCTCAGGCACTCTGGGTCCCTCCTCATCATGTCACTGTATTGGTGGCAGCATTGCTCCCCCATCCTGGCCACCCCAGTCCTTTTCTGCATCCTGACAGCAATCCCTTTCCACACTGTGACCCTTGGCTGCTGCAGGGGTACCTGGCCAAATGGTTGGGGGGGCATGGGTCTAGACATAGATCACCAGTTTGACAAGTTCAACCTGTGTCCAGTTCTGAGCTCTACAGACATGTTCCTGCACCATGCTACACACTGCGATCTCAGTGACTAAAATGGTGGCAGTAGGTGCACATGTCCACAACATGCACCAGATGCACGATGTGAGGGAACATGTGCTGTGTCCACCCATTGTGCAGTGCCAGAAATGAGCAGCATGGGCATGGCTAGGTGGGGTCACCAGGTCAGGGATTAGCCCAGGGGTCAGGGGTCACACCAGGGGTCAGGGGTTGCCTGCATCTGCACAGTGTACAAGTACACGATAGCAGTCCTGGCACATCATGTGCTATGCCCCTGCATCATGCTGTCAGTGCACAGTGCATGATTGACACCATGATACCATTAGGCACATGTGCACTGCAGGTCTGCACACTGCACATGTGTGCACATAGCGCTGTGACTTGCTCCAGCAGAATTGCATTGCACTTGGTGCAAAATCACGATATTCAGAAACCACATGCAAATAAGTTCATCAGCTAATGCGTGGTGCACTGGGTGCATTAGCATGTCATTACCTTTGCGCCAAACCTCATTTGCATGCATTGCGCCTTATAAGTGCCATGGAACAGCACAGGCCATGGACCGGTATTGCATCCTTTCAAGGTAGATTGCACATGCCGCTGCAGCTCACTGGGAGCAGACAGCACAGCATGGTGGGACAGAACAGGAAGATGCTGCCGCTGACACAGTATGCAGGCCATGTCCACAGGAAGTGAAATGTCAGAACATGAGGAGGGTGAGGAGCATGGTCTTGCTCACAAGCGCAGGCACAACTTCACGAAAGTGGAGACAGTGGCCCTGGTAGATGCATACCTCAATAGAGAGCCCCTATTGAGTAGTGCCACGGGCACACAACTGGCCAGGGTTGGGGCCTGGAAGGAGGTGGTGGCATAGGTCAATCAGCATGGCAGCCACCAGCAGTCACCACAGGAGTGCCAGAAGAAGGTGGGCACAGAAAAGAGGCACATCAAGGAGAAGGTGGAAGCCACCCGAGCATCCTTGAATGCCACCGGAGGGGGGCCTGTGGATGGGCCACCACTCATGGCACAGGAGGAGTTGCTGGCAGCCACCATGTGCAGCAGCATGGTGGAAGATGTGCCTGGAGGTGGTTTCCAGATGGTTGGCAGCCCATCACTGCATGGTAAGTATGTCAGCCACACACAGCTGGTGGCACAAAGGGTGTGTACATAGGCATGCTGGCGTGCATGCTGCCGGCATGCATGTCATGTTCATGTGTGCACACCAACGTGCATGCCATGCTGCTGGACACATGCAGTGGCAGTGTAGGGGTGGCACATGTGGGCATTGCATCACTGGCACACCTTTTTTCTCTTTCAGCACCAGCAAGGCTCCGTGAGGATGATGGGGCACTGGCAGCAGCCATGGATGCTGGTACAACCACAGAGGAACAGCCATCCACCTCCACTAGGATCCAGGGGCCTGACAGGCTGCAGCCCAGCAACATGGTGCAGGTGGCTGTCCTGAGTCTGGGGTTAGACGAGGCCCAGGATGTGTTCTTCCATGATGCCAGCCTTGGTGTCATGTGTGTGGAGACAAAGATCAGGGCAGGATCCGACTCCGATGAGGACTACTCCCAGCTCCTGAACAGCATGGATGACAATGTGGCTGTGTCGCCCCTGCTGGCAGCTGTCACAGGCACCATGCCCAGCACTCTGCTGGCAGAGGAACAGCTGCTGGCCACCACTATGGGTGCAGCTGTGTGCACTGCCATGGCTGTGCCCTGGGGTGGTGGTGTGGCCGTGCAGGTGCTGGATGGCATTCAGTGGCCAGACAGGTTATGGCAGCAGGCTGCGGGTGCCACCGGGCAGCCAGACACAAGGTCCACCGCAGGTTTGCCTGCAATGGACATTCCCTCTGAGGACCATACTGTGCAGCGTCCACCATAGAGGGGGGCTGTGCAGCATGGCTGGTCACCAGATGAGGACTGGCATCCTGCCCGGGTTCCACAGGACACCGATCCGCTGGCTGAGCACACCTGTTTGCTGCAGGCATCTGTACAGCAACAGGTGCTCCTTGCTGCTGGGGTGCATGCACTGCATGCAGAGGTGCACTAGTTGGCCGAGTAGCAGGAGAGGGGCAATGCGCAGATCCTGGCGGGGATGCAGAACATGCACGAGGCCATGACTGCATCACTGGATTGCATTGCCTGCAATCATGGATGGCTTTGTGCTGCTGGCTGCCACAGGGTGTGGCTGGGAACAGATGACCCTCCACAGTGTGATGTCCACCCCACAAACCCAGCATCAGGTGACCCCAACACAGTCAACACCTGGCTCTGATGTTGGCATCCCAGGCATGCCCAGGGCTGGCCTGTTTGGGTGCCTTTACACCCTAACGCGGACACGGTCAAGGTCCCACAGTTCAACCCCTGGGGGGCTGTTGCAAACACCCCCTGTGGCTGATGCGCAGCCTGTGGCTGCCAATTGGCCCCAGAAAGGCATATCCTGTGGCTGTGGTGGCCATGTTTCCGTGCAGTGGACCTGATGTGTGTGCCGTCCTGACTGCAGTCTGCAGCTGCTGCCCTGTGCGCATATGGGTGGCATGTGTGTGCGTGTGTGCATACTACTGGTGAAGCACCTGTGTGTCATGCCACATGCTGCCTGTGCGCATGCCTTCCTAGCAGTTGGACCATATGGCATGGGCATGATGTGGGAAGTTCAGCACCGGTTGCACCTGTGCAATGCATCTGATCCATGCCACATACCAATGCCTGGGTGTGAGTGTGTGTGTGTGTGTGTGTGTGTGTGTGTGTGTGTTTTGCTGTGTGTTGCTGTGTGTGGTTGTGTGCTACTGGCTCCCCTATCCCTGCATCACACCTCTGTGTGTGCATGCCTATTGCCATGCACACCCCTGCATGTGTGACATACCTGTTTGTGTGGCCGATGCATGTGTTTCACAACCTACCTGTGTGCACCATAGTGCTCCTGTGCAATGGTGTCCCAGTGTCATCACATCTACTGTTGCAGCTAGGGTTCCCTCCACCCGGGGGGAGCTGTCCATTACCCTCCGGCCCATTGCCTCCATCGTCCCCAATACTGTCACCCTCATCAGCCTCGACAGCTATCCCATGGTCAATGGCCATGTTGTGCAGTATGCAGCAGGCCAGGAATAGGCCACAGGCTTTCAAGGGACTGTGCTGTAGGGCACTGCCTGACCTGTCTTGGCAATGGAATCGTGCCTTTAGCATGCCAAATACATGCTTGATGATGTTGCTTGTGCTGGCGTGTGCCTCATTGTAGTGTTCCTCTGCTGGGGACGATGGGCGCTGGTAAGGGATAAACAGCCAGGGCCTCAGAGGATAGGCACTATCTCCTTTGTGGATAATGACATGTTTAGCCCTCTGCTATTCTATGCTGTGCCCCTTGCCTGTTCCTGGCACCCATGCCATCATGCATACCCTGCCCTACCCCATCCCAAGGTCTGCTCTGCCCAATGCCCCTTGCCCATGCCATACTCACCCACTAGGTGGCCCCTGGGGATGTCCCCATGTTCAAACCTGTGGCACAGCACAGAGCTGTGCCAGATGAACACATCAGGTGCACTCCCACGGTGTGTGGCACAGACATTGGTAATGCGCCCCATGGCATCACACCACCTGGCAGTTAACACTCGGGCTCACTTTCCTGTTTATGTACAGCACACCCTCAAGGCCAGGTGTCATGCAGATGGGCACGTGGGTGCAGTCAATGGCCCCAGTCATGCCAGGCATACGTGGTACCCCATGGAAGTCCTGCATGGTAGCTGTACACTCCACCAGTGTGCTGGGGAAATGGATGAATTAAAAAGCACATGGCAGCAGATCATTGAGAAACTGTGTGAGGAGGCAGGACATGGCCAACTGGGTTATACCTGTAGTGTCCCCTGTTGGTCTCTGGAAGGTGTCCATGGCAAGCAGGCACATGACGGCTGTCACCTTCTTCTCCTCAGACATGGCGTGGCTCCGTCTGGTGGGTGCAAGCATCTCCTCACTGCACTGCTTACAGAGCTGCCTCAGAATGGCCCTGTTCAGGAGGTACCGGTCCACAATCTCTGTGTCACTGTAATTCTCCAAGATGATGCTGGCACGGTACCACCTGTGTTGGGCATACTGCCAACGGGCCCTTCCTCAGCCACGTTGCTGTTCCTCCTGCCCCCTCACACCCCTCATTACAGCCTCCATCATGAAGGGTGCACTATCCATGGCCCTTGCTGTCCAATATAGCCCAGGGTGGTTGGCTGCTGCTGACTGTATGCCATCCTGGTGTACTGCCTGGCAGTGTGTCTGTCTCTGTCTCTCTGTCTTTCTCTCTCTCACTATCTCTCTCTCTCTCACTCTCTCTGCCTCTCTCTCCCTCCCTCTCCAATGCCACCTCTGTCCCTCTCCCTCTCTGTCTGCCTTGGTCCTTCTTTCTTTCTTTCTTTCTTTCTTTCTTTCTTTCTTTCTTTCTTTCTTTCTTTCTTTCTTTCTTTCTTTCTTTCTTTCTCTCTCTCTCACACTCCCTCTCACCTGGTGCAAGTGCTGTCTGTGTGCTTTTGCCCTGTATTTATAGGAACAAGTCTGCTTGGTGCAACTTTGATTTGCTCTGCACTTGCACCATGGTTTCACAGTTGAATATGCCACTGCGCTGGATATTCATGGGAACGCCCCCCTGAACTTGTGCCTGCATTCATTATAGTTGCGCATTGGCACAATGGAATTTGCACTGTGCAATGGATCCCGCTGACTATGGCTCCTTAGCGCTAGTCTGCACTTGTGCTGGTGCAACTCAGTTGTGCTATGCGCAGCTGCTTTAAATATCAGGGTGTTGGTGTACAAATACAGTCAAATGCCCAGGTTATGATTGAATATTACACCATTTCAAAGTTCACTCATAACTCCACTCATTTTCAATATTTTGACTCCAACCTTTCAACAGAGCAGTTTTCCACACCTCCTCCTAAATGTGACGTGTCATTTTTAAAATCCTGGACTTGATGTGTTTTTGTACTTCTAGTGCAAAATAAAATTTTGGACAATATACCAAAAATGGCACATGTCATGCTATAAGGCAAATCCTAAAACAAGTATCCTGAAAATTTGGGGTCAGAATTGCAAAAACAAATTGTTTAACAAGCAGCCATTTGTCATTGACAAATGCTTGTTTTATTTAACATTTGATTTCCATTATACTTTTCTACAGGAACGTGTTAATAAGGAATGATCCATGGGATTAGTTAAAATATCTAAATACTGCTCTTTTCCAAATACAGTTTTCAATTTACTGTACCATGGGTATAATTTACATTCAGATAGGTGGTTCAGATAATGCAGAACTGCTCAAGGTGGTTGACTAGAGAACATCGTGCTGCTATGAGACAGTGAGACAGAGCTTGGGAGAAATTCAAAAATACTGGTTTAATATTGGATTGTCAATCCTATAGAAGGCAACAAAATACCTGTAAAAATGATGTTAAACATGCCAAGCACAACTATCTCCAAAATCTACAGGTCAAAAACCTATCTAACCCCAAAAACCTCTTGGCCCAGATTAACTTACTTTTAAAAGGTTGGCCTTGTTCCCCATCCATGACATTCACTCTAATGGTCGAACTATATCTGATCCCCTTGGTGTAGCCTCTACCTTCAATACATTCTTTACTGACTTGGAAAGATTTAAATCCCCTATTACATCTAATTCCAAGGGATCTCTAGTCCTGTCTACAACAGCGATTCAACTGCACCTACCCAATATCCACTTTTGACTAGTAACAAGAAAGGAAGTCTGCTTGCAGCTCAGTATGGACAGCCTCCTAGGTTTTGACACACTAGACACCAGATTCCTAAGGATGTTGACCATGTCACTGCCACCTCCTTACATTTTTAATTAATAAATCACTTCTCCTGGGAGTCATCCCAGAGACATTGAAAACTGTTGTAGTAGTTTCCATCCACAAAGGTAGACAATGTGAATCAATTGAAAATTATAGCCCTATCTCCCTGCTGTGTACCCTAGCAAAGATACACAAAAGGCTAGTGTCCCAACAATTCATTGAGTACCTGGAGACTCACCACATTCTAACTTGTTGCCAACATGGATTTTGAAAACAACACAACACAGACACTGCCCTGGTTAGATTAATTAATGACATCCATCAGGCAACCGAACTTGGCAAGGTGACTGGTGCAATTTTCATAGATCTCACCAAGTCCTTTGACCTGGTGAATCATTCCCTACTAATAGAAAAACTCCAAATCTCTGGTCTGTATGAGCTTTTCCTTCGCTGGTTCAGACATTATGTATATGACTGCAAATAATTGGTTAAATGACAGGGATGCCTCTCAGAACAAAGTCACATCTCAGATGGGGTGCTTCAATGGTCAATCTTGGGTTCCTTGCTGTTTTCACTATTTAAATATGATATGCCAGACCACTGTGGCAGAGCCTCTCTATAACTTTATGTAAATGATGAAATCTTGTACAGGTCCTCAAACAATCTCAACCAGATTAGTCTAGAACTCGGAAATTATTTCAATCAACTAGAAGTTTGGCTCCAGCCTAATAACTTGGTATTAAATGTAAAAAAATGAAAATCATACTATTTGGTCCCAAAAGGCTAGTGGCTGGTAGAATGCCTCTGCTTATGTTAGCTACTATAGGTGGTTCTCACCTCAAGGTGGTTAACTCCCTTAGGGTCACACTTGACCACAAATTGACTTTTGCCATCCATGTAGAGGCTGTGTCTAAATCACTCCATCAAAAACTGGGACTAATGTACAGGCTATTTTCATACCACACTAAGTCTGCTTGCCTTGCCATTGCCAACAGCACTTTGCTACCTACACTGGAATATGGCACTCCTGTCCTACACTCCTTGTGTGCTGCTGATTAAAATAAACTTAATCTGTACAATAAAATTGTGCACTTCATGGCTGGTGCCTACACTAGGCTGCACCACTGTGATGTTTTAAGTTCCCCTGGGTTGGCCCCCTTTTTCTGCTTGTTTACAGCTCTCCCTGCCCCACCTTGCCTTCAGATTGGTAAAAGCCCCCCCCCCAGCCTTGAAAGGGGTCCTCAAACTAAAGCGGCCCTCCAGATCCCTTCAATCCTCATCTTACTCCCTACTTAAAATTCTCAGAATCAGCTCTGCCTTTGGTAGGTGTGCCTTCTCCTACACCGACCCATCCCTCCAGAACTCCCTACCAAATGCAATATTTATTCTATGACTCATTGGCTACTTTCAAGAACAATCCAAAAGCCAATATAACGGTTGTGATGAACTGCAGTTGTAACCATGTTGTGACCAATAAACAGCCACCCTGATACTCTCACTTAAATTCTGATGAGAGCCTACACTAGCTCAGAAACATATCTCCACTGCCCCAAATTTGGTACTCTTATGCAATGCTTTCTTCCTATAGAAATTGATCATGTTCTCAATTGAATTGCTCTTGTCCCTCTATTGAGTTGTTAGTTACTAATTTTGGGCCCTATGCACTAATGGGGAAGAGTGGCTACACACGCATATCTGGGGCATGCAACCACTCCACACCCTATGTGCCCCCACATGGGATGCTCAAAAGGGGGTGCACAGCACATATGCACCCGATCCCCAGACCGCGTGAAGAGCAGGGGGTGGGCGAAGGGCATGCCAGCACTAGGTGCCATGCACCACTGTGCATAGTGCTGGCTGTGAGGGTGCATAAAGGGCACAGGGTATGCCAGGGAGGACCCTACCATACACCCCCTACATTTCCTGTGTGCACACCCCACAGGAGAAGGAAAACAGCCCACTGATCCTCCAGGGCCACAGGAAAAGGCCTCCCAATGCCACCCACCCACCCCAGCACACAGCAGGGAATGTGGTACCCCCAACACCCACAATACCCATATCCATCACAGGAGCACTGGCACAAGACTGCAGCCCCCTTCTCAGTGGCACCACATGTCAACCCCCCCTCCCCACTACTGACAGTAATATCCCCTCACTGCCTGCAGGCATACCCCCATCCCACTGCACCACTTCAGTGCCATCAGAGAGGGCCAGTGGCATTTCCCCCTACCACCTGCCATAGCTGCTGGCCCTCAGACATCCATGGGGCATGCTGCCAATGCATGCTGCATAAGGGATCTACTGTTGGACCCATGCTGGGCATCCAAATGGATGCCCAGATGTGTCTGCAATTCCCCCTGTGCTCACTTTGAGTGGACCTGCACACTGGGGAGCATGGAGCTGTAGACAAGTGGCTGGCAGTGATGAATGCCACTGGTGTGCACCTGTCTGCAGGTGCAAAGCTGTGCATGTGGGTTACGTGCCTGTGGTGCATAACTTGTGCCCATATGTGCATATGGCCCATTGATGTCTCCTACCCTATTTGGATGATCCCAAATCATTGTCTCTTAGGACCATGTTTATTGTTTTAGAATTACTGGTGACCATAAATATCAACCAGATTATTGTTTTGTTAAAAATGCATATCAACCGGATTTCAGGTTATTATGCTCCAAAAGCAATAATAACCTGAAATCAGGTTGATATGACACTTCATAATAGCCCCAAATCCGGTTGATAAGACATTCCCTAGAGAAAAAACTTTAAAACTGCTCCATTCCATTGTTTCACAAAAAGTATTTCAACTGCAGTATTTTCAGCTGTGTTTTATTCATGTACAGTTTAATTTCTTCAAAAATAAAACTGCACTTTAGCTAAAAAATGTCTTTTTCTTTCAAGCTGCTAGAAATACAGTCTAAACCTCCACACCAGCAATTATAAAAAAATAAAAGATATATAAGTTTAATGTTATGGATTTTTGTTCACACACCTCAAGTGTGTGAAAAAAATCCATAACACACACTTACCTATCCACTATTCTTTATATGTTATCTGATACTCAGATTTAAATGTACCTCACTGCACCATGTAAAATGTTGTATATGATCTGTTATATTGCTTTTTATTTTTCTTCCTATTTCTGTATGCCTCTTCATCATACCTGCTGTATGTCTTCAATTTTTGCTACTGAATGTATTGTGTTGTATTATTAATTGCGGATCACCCCTGAAAAAAGTACACTTTGTCTCAGTGGGCTCCCTGTTTATCAAAATTCAAATAACTAACTAAATGAATAAATAAAACTGCAATATCACTAAACCTTTCTTTTTCAACGATCATGTCATTTTTATGAAAAAGTAGACGGGCAGTAAACATATGACCAACACCTGCTGGATAAACTGTATTTTTAATTCAACCACAGAAAGACAAAGCATTTATTGGAACAGTTTATTTGTTGTTCAAAACAGATTCTTGGATACCTACCCTCAGGGAGTAAAAATAAATCTAAAAGGAAACATACTTGTTGTATGGAAATTTGGAAAGAAATTGGAAATTGCTTAATTTAGACTAAAGCACATGCTGTTGCATACATGTGGGACTTTCAGCAAATTTCTATAGAAGTTCCCTATTTCTTTCCCCAAAATATCAGAATCAGAATTCTATTCACCCCATATTTCTGCTGCCTACAAGACGGAAGAAGTTAGTTTTGCCTTTAATGTGCTATTGATCCCTTGAATGAATTACCACCGTAATTCTTGCCAAATATCTTAAAAGCTGTAATTGCCTTACTTTTCCCCCCCGAGATCTACATAATTTTTATTCACCTTTACAATTAAATTTTACTCCAAAGTTGTCAAATATCGAACTGTCTGTAAAGGATTGGAATTAGAGCTATGCAGAATGGGAAAATTCTGAATCCACAGAATTTTGATGAAATTTCACAATATTCCATGAAATGTTGTGGAATGCCATTGGAATTTTGCAGAATTTTTAAAATGTAGTAATTTAGTTATATCTCTGCCACCATGCAAGGTAGAGTTCTGATGTTTTGAAATATGTACACAGTGGGTATTTGGCCAGTAATGCACCAAAAATCATGAAAGTTGGATGTATAGTTTCAAAATGATAGGTGCTCGAATGTTGTCATTTTATTGTTTGTGCAAAATTTAATGAGCATTTTTATCTGCATATACCGCAACCATCTATTGGGTCAGGGATCTTAAATTTGGCTTGATTTCTTGACAATAGGTGTTCTAACAATGTGCCAGATTTCATGACAATATGATGCATCATCTCAAAATTATATGTGCTCAAAATCTGTCATTTTATATTTTTCAGGAAATGTCATGAAAAAAATTTAATGTGCATATAACTCAGGTACATTTAGAGCTAGGCATGTGTAAATTAGTATGGATAACCTTTTTGTAATACTTATAGAATGATCTAAATACAGTCATAATTAGATAAGAGATTTTTAAGTTAAAGGGGCTGAAATCCTTACTATGTAAATATTTACAAAACTTTGTGAAAACAATCAAAAATGTGTTCATAACTTCTCTGCTCTTGCATGCGTAGAGTAAACATTTGACATGCATATCCATAGTCAGTGTATCCTGGTGTCTTTTGCAGAAGAAAAAAAATGATTAGTAACATTTTTTCACATATTTATAACAGCATATACTATAGATGAAACATCCAGAATTTTTTTTTGTGTGGAATTTAACATTAACAATGCACATATCACTACTTCATTTGATAAACTGGGCTGAGTTTTCTGCAGTCCTGCTCTTCCTCTCCAGGTGACTCTCACCCTCTTCTCTTTTGACACAGCCAGATTGACTCAGTAGAACTACTGATCCCACTGATATCCTCTTTGTTCTTTACAGTGACAAACTCCCTTAAAACATCACTCACCTACTCCTTTTCCTATCGACTTACCCTGTTAGAATAATCAGAATTCTTTCTTCTTGCTGCCCAAGTCATTGTCTTCCCCCACTATATCTTTTGAGCACCACTACTTCCTAGACTTGCATGTACACCAGGCTCTCTGGATCATAAATTTACTGGATGTGATCCTTAAATATCCTACATTCATGTTGTAATTGCTGACATGCTGTGCTGTCTTGCTCCAACTTGGTGGTCTACCAATGTTGTGCTACCCAGCTCAGCTGTCCATTTCTTGGTGAAACTGTGCATCTAACTCCAGAACCTGGTGACCCTTTGTGCTACCTGCCTCTTACACCCCTATCTTCTAATTTGAATCCCCTAGATAAGGCTGAGTGAAATTAGAAAATTGCAGTTTTATGGATTTTTTCATGAAATTCTACAATTTTCACAAAGACTCATGGGATTTGACTTTAAGTGCAAGTTATTTTGCAATTTCTCACAACAAGTAATTAATAAAATTGGCACACACATTCTCTTTGTAAGGTCTAAGAACCTGCTAAATTTAATGGTATTTCGTTCTCTAGTTTTAAAGTTTTAGGTGTTTATACAGTTGTAGTTTACATTCTTGCAAAATTAAATTTTTAAATGTTGTGAAAATTTAACTACTTTTAATTCAGTCCCTTTTAAAGCTGAACATATGAACTTTTTCACAAATGACCATGTGGTATAATAGTTTAAATGTTTCAACTCTGGTTAAATTTGGATATGTATTTTTAAAAATAGAGGGAATTAAAATTTAAATTTTGACAACATGATTGGTAGGTTATAACTCAGTTCCATTTAAGGCTAGACATCTGAAACTATGTGCTTATTCAAATGTAGTGATGACCTATACACCTGTTAATTTTTGTAACATTTTAATGAATACAATCAAAAGTATACTAAAAGTACAGTAATCCAAATGTTGGCAAAATAGTTGGCTACCTATAACCCAGCTCCAATTGAAGCTTGAGACTTAAAACATGGTGCATATATGCATTCTATATGCTTCTCTAAATCCTGATGTTTTGGAGAAATTTAGAAAAAAAAATTTAAAATTATTTCAAAATAACTGAAAATTTAATTTTGATTACATGCTTGGCCACCCAGAATTCCATCCCCTTTCAATCAAAAGCTCTGAAATTTGATACTGTTTTGTAAGCTATTGGGTTCTGAACATGTTTCAAATTTGGTGTTATTTGGAAGCATACATTTATCATTATAGCAAACTAACTGAAATTAAAAATGTTGCAAAAGTCTGCAGAATTTTCATGAAAATTATGTGTAATTCCACAGAGTCAGAATGGTCATTCCATGGGTATTGCATGTGTGGAATTTTTTATTGTGCACAGCTCTGGTTGGAATCAATAAACAGTTTTGGGAGGTTGATTTTTTATGTCTGAAAAAAAAACCCTGTTTTTGAATGGTTAATTTCTAATGAATTTTGCTTGCACAAATGAGTAAACATATTAAGCTGATATTGCAAACCCAATTCTAACGTTGCAAGTAGGACCACATCATCAGCATACACTAAATGTCCAACTAGAATCCATGCTAGTTTTGCCATATGAAAATCATAATCATTTTATTGACACAGAATAACATTTATAAAGATTTTTAATAATATTGGTGCTGGGATGCATCCCTGCCTCACCCCCTATTTGTTTTCATTTTATTAGGCAAAAGTACAAATTGGTCAAACTGTGCATTCAGCCAAGTGTCATTATGCAGTTTGATCAGAACATCCAGGAGAATTGTATCTATATTGATATCATATAAGCCCTTACAACTGTTTCTCTTTCTGACCCCAAGACTTTAACCATGAAACTTGCAATCCGGCTCTACCTAGTTACCACCTTATGCACCCTACCCTACCCTTGTTAGGGTAAATGCTAGATGGAATTTACTCCAAAGAGGACTCGTATCCCCTACCACATGAATCTCTACTCATGGGGTCCCTATACAACTCGTGCTATGCCCCCAAGTTGTCGTACCCACTTTCAGCTGAGTCTCCCTCTCAGACGGCCACTGGCATCCTGTTACCTACCCAAGGACTCGGCCCAGTACCTGCATCTACTGGTGTCATACAGCTAGGGTCTTAGCATGTGTATCACTAGGACTGAACAGTACAAAGAATAGGTCCTTGCATTCATACACCAATACTCCCACTAGCCAAAGAAGGTTTAGTTCTTCCAAATTACCACTTGTTGCCCCGAGGAAAGTTGTACTCCTCCTCTTTCTATGTTCTGGTAATGTTAAACTTAACCCTGGTCCTATACAAGCAATTCCTTCACCGTCCGAAGTCACAAAGTATAAAGGTATCAGCTTTATGCATGTTAATGCGTGTAGCCTCTGAATGAAACTCACCTCAATACAGGCATGGGCTATCCACACGGAGCCAGATGTACTTGTAATATCTGAATCCTGGCTTCATCCATCCATGCCAGACAAAGAGGTCAATATCCCCAACTATCTGTTATTAAGAGCCGATAGACTAACCAGAGGCGGTGGTGTAGTCATCTATATTAAGGACAAGTTTATGGTCACTACCCTCAACACTACATCAATTGTCAATGCCTTTGAATGCCTGTCCTTAAAAATCAAAATATCTACATCAATGGCCCTCCATGTCATAGGATGTTTTAGACCCCCATCCTTGGGGTCACAGATCCTGTCCCACTTATCATCTACTATGAGTACCAACACAATGGAAACAATTATACTAGGGGACCTTAACTACGACTGTCTGTCAAGCGCATCTCTTCCACTTAAATCCTTCTGTGACTCTCATGAGCTCACTCTACTTATTAATGAACCTACTTGTATCAATAAGAAAAACCCTATGAAAAGTACACTATTAGATGTACTTCTAGTAAGCAAACCCCATTTCTTCTCCCTTGCTGGCATCTTTTCTGCCGATGATAGTGACCATTGCTTTATTGCTGGCATAAGAGCAGTCCCTAAACCAACAGCCTCAGCAAATTTCTCTACCAAAAGATCAAAATGGAATTTTGACCTGCTTGCAAATATCAATGACCTGAAAGCCTCCCTGCTTTGGCAGACCTTTTATTTAGCCAAATCAGTAGAAACAGCATATGCCATTTTCCACAAAATTGTATCCAGCACTCTTAACACCCACGCACCCTTAGTCAAGATCCGCATAAAGGCTAGAAAGTGGCGTTGGTTTACAGCAGACATCAAGGCAGCACTATTAAAAAGAGACAAGCACTGGAAGCTAGCACGGAAATCCCAGAAAGCCAAAGACTGGCATCTTTTCAGAACAGCCAGAAACTACTGTACAAAGCTAATTCAGGAAACCAAGTCCAACTTCCATCGCTCTGAACTCGACACTGCCTCCAACTGCCCTACCAAGTTCTGATCCACAATAAAAGAACATTCTGGTAATACCACAGGAAACACTTTCCCATCAAAAATTATTTCTGACAGTGTAACTATCAACAACAATAAAGAGATACTACAAGCCATCAACAATCACTTTGCTACTGCAGGGCTAGCTTTTGATAACTCACCAGAGTTGATGCACAGGGCGGGGTGGAAAGGATGAGAAGGGACTTGGCAAGGTTAGAGGAATGGTCAAATGTATGGCAGCTTAGATTCAATGCTAAGAAGTGCAAGGTAATGCACCTGGGAAACAAAAACCCAGGGGAAGAGTACCCAATGGGGGGTGAGATACTAACAACAACAAAAATGGAAAGGGACCTGGGGTAGTCATATCAGATGACCTAAAGGTGGGCAAGCAATGTGAGAGGGCAGCAAGGAGGGCTGGGGAGATACTGGGATGCATAGGGAGAGGCATCACCAGTAGAAAACAGGAAGTTATTATCCCTCTGTACAGACAGGTGGTGAGACCCCATCTGGAGTACTGTGTGCAGTTTTGGAGACCCAATCTATGCAAAGACATAGATGGGATGGAAGCTGTCCAGAGGAGGGCAACTAAAATGGTGCAGGGTCTGCACCAGAAGACATATGAAGAGAGACGAAAGGAGCTTAATATGTATAGCCTTGAGGAAAGGAGGGAGAGGGGGGACATGATAGAAACATTCAAGTATCTCAAGGGAATCGACAAAGTCCAAGAGGGTAGCATTTTTCAAAAAAAGAGGTGTTCAAGAACAAGAGGGCACAATTTGAAGATAGAGGAGGGCGCTCAGAGGTATTTTAAGGAAGTATTTTTTCACAGAGAGGGTTGTGGATGCATGGAATGGCCTTCAAGAGGAGGTTGTGGAGTCAAAATCAGTGGTGGAATTCAAGCATGCATGGGACAGTCATAAAGCCATTCTAGGGGTTGGGGGTAGGAAGAAGTAGACTGCTGGTTAATTAGGATCTGCAGCTTATCCAGTAGGTAGGGAAATGGGTAGACTGGGTGGGCCAAGCGGTCCCTATCTGCCATCAAATTCTATGTTTCTATGTTTCTATGTTTCCTGCATGCAACCTACGCTCCCAGCTTACCATGCAACCTTCAGAATCTAGGCCCTCAGTTGCAGTCATTTCATTCTCTCCTGCCTTTCTAAAAGAGGTCAAAGATCTCCTCCTCCTCCAGTTGGACACCATAAAAAGTGCTGGCACTGACACCTTTGATCTATACCCTAAAGATTGCCTATTATATCTTGGCCATACTTATTACGCATCTATTTAACCTCCTTGCGTTGGTTCCACAACTACCTTTCTGATAGACACCAACCGGTCAAGGCCAAAGGTGAACTCCATCCCCTCAAATCTGTTAAAAAGAGGCGTCCTGCAGGGATCCATCCTGGGGACACTCCTATTTGCCATATACATCAACAATATAGACTCAGGCATCAATGAGGCGAAAATGCATCTGTTCATAGATGATACAGTGATCTACATAATCCGTACAACTCCTGAAACTGCCTGTAGTGACCTGCAAGCTGACTTCAACATACTTCAATACCAGCTCTTTAGTAAAAAATTGCTACTTAACACCAAAAAGACGAAGGAGATGCTATTTTCACCTATTAACCATGCAGCTTACCCTGCTTTACCCCCATTATGACCTTCCTAGGAGAAACCCTGGGAATTTGTGCCGAAATTCAAATACCTGGGGGTCTGGCTAGACTTCAAACTCTCCGTTGCAGACCACCTGGAGGATTTGTTAAAAAAACTGAGGCAGAGACTAGGTCTCTTCTTCAGGATAAACTGCCTACTAACTACAGATGCCAAGAGACCGCTAGTTCAGTCTACGTTCCTTTCCCTAATTGATTATGCCAACTTTATATACATCCAATGTGCTACTTCATACCTCGGTAAATTGGACATACTTTACCACAGAGCCCTGCGCTTCATCACTGGTCTTCACTTCTCCACCCATCACTGCTCTTTATATGCGGCCATAGGTTGGACCTCCTTACACTACAGACGAAATACAAATTCAGCTCTCTGGACATACAGAGCTATCACTGGCAAACTTCCCGCAGTACATTGTTGAATGCCTGACTCTCAATATGCCTGGAACCTATACCCTAAGAAGCTGTTCACTGATTTCTCTGAAAGTGCCCAAAGCCCTAACGCGTTTTGGGAGAGCTGCCATAGGATTCATTCTACCGTCTCTCTGGAATGTGCTACAGAAATCGCTGAAACCAAGAACTCCTGTTAGTATTACTGTGTTTAAGTCCTTATACTCAAAATACATTACAGAAGCCTGCAACTGCTTCCAACAATCCTAGCTCTGGAATGTGCTACAGAAATCACTGAAACTGAGGACTCCTGTTAGTCTCATTGTGTTTAAGACCTTATACTCAAAATACATTACAGAAGCCTGCAACTGCTTCCAATGATCCTAGCTTACTTACACCCCCTTCCACGTCCTCCCTGCTTTTCCCATCCTCCTTCCTTCTTGTATCAGTGCATAACTTGTCCCTGAGCCACCTACTTATCTACCACCCTAAATCTCACCCTCCCTCACCCACCTATTCCTTGTATACCCACAGCATCTCGTTCCTTCGCTCCTAGTATTATCTCAGTTCCAGACCCCCCCCCCACTGGCTGCCCACTTCTCCCAACACATGTCTCCCCCTTGATACACCTGGGTCTTTTTAAACTGACTATGTATGTCTTTTCGCTTGTAGCATCCACGTCAACTAATCTCTTCACTGGACTATAATGCCTTTACCTTACAAGAATTCTAAACCATGTATGTTGCTGTATCTGGTATACATTTTTACTGACTTGCTACCCTATTGTTATGTATACCCTTACCGACTGTCTTTTATCTGAACCCAAATGTATTTTTACTTATCCTGTCTATTGCAGGCCTACCTACACTGTTGTACTCTTGCATCTACTGTCTATTTGTCTGTATATAAATGCATTGTTACTTGACTTGTGTAATGCAGGTCCACCTTGTAAATGAGCTTGCTCAATGGTGCTCACCTGGATAAATAAAGAATTTGATTGATTGATTTGTTGATATAAATATTGCCACAAACATTTTCTACTTACACTATCAAGTGCTGCCATGATGTATATGAAGCAACAATACAAAGGTGATGCTTTAATTTGAGTTTGTTTATAAATTATAGGCCCCTTTCACTACAGCTATGCGTCCATTATGTGCCAAATAGCATAGGTGTGGAGGTGTTTATGTTGGCTGCATGGGACTACGTGTGGTGCACCACATGTACAACCCCCTACACACCACGTGCATAGCACCAATGCATAACTTCATTGGAGCCCACAGTGTGAGGCAGAAAGGAGTATGGCTGTATGTGCAGGACCACAACATATATGCACAATAGTACATAAGGCTGTAGGCAGGCCATAGCATGGTACAGGACACACCAAGTACTATGCGGCCTGAAGGGCAGCTGTAAAGTCAGGTGCACACTTCCCACCCAAAAATGTCAAGACACCGAGCATGTGCAGTCTAACATGTATTAAACAGGCATACACAGCAAATCAGAGAAGTTAAAATGGTTCAAAAGTGATCCAAGTGTGTCCTGCAGGGGGAGAGAAGGCACAGATGAGCTGTATGCAGCCCACAGCATGCACCACCATGCCTCACCCCCATGCAACCCACAGCATACCCTGTAATACCACAACATCCTGCAGCCCACAGCATAACCCACAATGACACAACCCCATGCAGTAAACAGCATGCCACACCATCATGAAGCCCACAGCATTCACTGCCATGCAACATCCCCATGCATGCCCCTACCACAAACACAGGGTATTACTCACCATATCTGGCTCCATAATGTTCTAGGGCATCCTATAATTGTCCATGTAGTACAAGTCTATATGGTCCTGCCCCACCAGTAGCTGCATCCCCTTGCCAGATTTGCCATCCTTCAGGTCTACAGCACAACTAGCAGATGATTCCCAAGCTACAGGAGTATTTCCATCTATCACACCTAAAATGGCTGAAGGGGAAAACAGGACAGGCATAAGTGACAGACACAGGGTCCCACACCACAACTGCATGCAATAGACCCATCAGCAGTAGCACCCACAACTGCTTACCCTAGATGGGTAAATGACCATCCATATGCTTCCATCCTCACCCTCATAGTAGGGGAATTGTTCCATTCCAGGGTATTGGAGAGCAACTACCAAGCCATACTGCTAGCTTCAGTTTATAGAATGCACTGATGGCTGACAGGTGGTGATGTGCACATGGCAACCATAGGGAGACATCCCACCATGCCCATTGCTGCCTGGGGTGATGTTCAGGTGCTTAAAGGGATACTTACACCAGCAAGGGATAACCAGAAGTGCATGGGCCAGGTCCTACACCAGGGAGTTGTCATAAAAGGATCACCCTCCACAGTCACAAACACTAAGGCTGTGCTTCTCACTACTGATGCAAACCCTGCAGTGGTGTGTGGATGTCACCATGGAGGAGGAGGATCACACGGCCCTCAGTCACACATATTCAGGACCCAAGTATCATATGGGAATATGTGTGATACCCACTGCCTTGAATGATTCAGGTTGAACAATTGACAAGCTGTGTGACCTGATCAGAGACGGTTTTTACACCTCCATCCACAGGTGAAAGGCCATGTCCTTGGAGATAAAGGTGATGTGTGCACTCACATTCTATGCCACAGGGTCCTTCCAGTGGTTGAGAGGAGACATGACAAGGGTGAGCCAATCCTCAGTGTCCTGTGCACTATGGTAGATGACTGCAGCATTGCTAGAACATGTGGTACATCCAGTTCCCCACAGTCTGGCTGAATGTGCAGGTGATGAAGGAGGGCTTCTACAAGCAGTATAGGTTTCTGAAGATTTGGAGCATTATAGACTGCACACATACTCTGATCCTGGCACCCCATGTCAATAAGAAGGACTACAGAAAAAGAAAAGGATTCCACACCATGAACATGCAAGTGGTTATGGATGTGGAGGGCATTGTCATGAATGCCAGTGCCAAGTACACTGTCTCAACACATGACACTTGTGCTCCAGCAGTCATGGCTGAGGACAGCACTGACTGGCAATGGTGACAGGTAGGGATGGATGCTAGGTACAGATTATATGGGCCATGTGGTCATGTGGAGTGTCATGCTATGCATCTCACTGTAATGACATGTGTCTTTCTTGTATCCCTTACAGGTCACATTGGTTATCCTCACAAGGCCTTAACTGATGAGATGATCATTGATCCCTGCAAGGGGGCAAAGTAGAGGTAGAATGATGCCCAAGGGAGAGGATGGAATGTGGTAGAGCCTGTCTCCAGGCAACCAAAGATGCAGTTCAGTTGGCTGGACAAGATGGGTGGCACAATGATGCTTATACCAAGGAGGTTGTGCTGTGTCTTAGTTGTGTGCTACATGCTTCACAATATTGCCACAAGGAAATGCCTACCATTACCTGAGGACATACATGTGGATGAGGACCCCAAAGGCCAGCAGGGGGGAGGTAAGGAGCTGGATATAGGCATATCGTCAGGGATTGCATTGGGCAGGAAGGAGGCTCACCATAGGCTGGTCCACAGCATGTTCCAAACAGGCCTGCTGTGTGGGAGGATGCAGTGATGATGACCAGGACAGCTGTTTCACAGTGATGAGTAGCAGTTCTGAGTGCCCAGGTGTGCAGTATAACCATGCATGTGTGTTCATGCAAGGGTGGCCAGGATGGGTGTGGCGGCCCTGTCATTAGGAATAGGACCATGTGTTGTAGGTATTTGCAGCTACCTTGCTCCCCTACCTGGGGAATGACCACCCCATCTTGCCTATGCTGGGCCAGCACTGGTCATCATGGGCAGTAAAGGCCCCACCCTTGAGATGTGGGCTCTGTATGAAGTTCATAAAATTCCCCCTTTGAGCCATGGGGCTGTTGAAATGAAGGTCTGTGGCTTGCATGGGGTGCTTGTGATGTAGGCTGTGCAGGGGGTGGTCCACCACCTCTATCAGCCTGTGTTGCCAGGTGCCCTACAATGCCCTCGAGTAGACTGCCTACACTCTTGAATGCCATGTGAAGCCCTTGCACCTCCACCATCAGGGTAAAGAGCTGGGCATTGTTTTCCCTGCTGGCTTATATCCTGTCCTGCTCCAGCTGCTGCACCTCAAGGAAGTACCTACTAGGTGTGTAGCAGTGCTGCCCCTCCCACATGGACCATTCCTGTTTGAAGGACCCTTTTCACCTTTACCAGGCCCTGGCTTATTTTTTACCTGGCACAGTGATGGAATTGTTGGGTGCCCCTGCCATTGGGTGCTGCCCAGCTGGGTGGCATGGATGGGGACAGCAGTGTCAGTGAGTGTGGTGGTGTCAAGTGTCTGCAGTGCATGCCCCTGCCTATCCATGTTTGTGCTTTCCCTCTTATGCAGCTGGTGCACATGGCTCTCAGGCCATGGTTCTGAAGAGTGGGGGGGGGCTCTGTGTTGGGTCAGTGATTGGAAGCTCTGTGATCTGGTTGGCATGCCCCTTCTCATAATGTTGTTGGTCTCCTCTTCCTCTTGTTGGTCATTTCCTGTACTGGCATTGGTGGAATCTATAGTGGGCGAGTATATGGTTAGTGGGCAGTGGTGCTTCATTGGGTTAGTCACCATCATGCAAAGGCTGAGTAATAATGGTTGGCATTGTCCAATGAGCCAGCTGTGTGGAAGTCAGTCACCATGGTCATGTCTTCCTCATCCTCCTCCTTCTCCTCCTCTGGTGATGAAATAAGCAGGCCAACTGCATGGGTAGAGGGGAATACCATAGTCACTATCACTGCACTGTCACTACCACTGTAGTGTTCACTGTATCATGTGTGTAAGGCTGTGGACACTAACCTTGCATGTGTCCAGTACAACCTCTTTGTCATCTACCATTGCTTGGCTGATGGGGTTCACCCCCATGTCCTCCACTGATGTGAGCTCAGATGGAGATGGTGGGCACCCACCGGTGACATTCCTGCATCACCGCTCATCTGCAAGTTTCTTCCTGATGGTCATCCTTAAGTCCTACTACTTATGTGTGATGGCTTTGACAGACCTGGACATGGTACCACCACATTGACCACAGTCTGCACAGCCTTCAAGATTTGTGCCTTGATGTGTGGCAGCACATAGCGTGATATCCATCCATACAGGGTGGCATATTTGATAAGGTACCTACCATAGGTGTGAAAGAGCACTGGGTGGTGAACAACTACCAGGAGGGAGCACAATGTACTTTAGTCATGCTATGTTCAGCACTGGAAAGATGTAAGTTATATATAAACTTCTCTGTAACTTTAATATTTATCTCTGTGGAATATACTCCATTTCCAGTGGGGGATATAGTTGCTAAGCCCTTTTTTGTTTTAACATAATGGTTGCAGATCTCTAACACAGCAATGCTCAACCATGAAGTTTCCTGCATGACAGAACTTGGCACCACCAAAATGGGCATTGCTATTGGTGCTTCAATGGTATTTTCTACAGGAGATCTGCTGTGCCCGTCCTCCACCATCTATGGCTGTGGGGACAGGTTGCCTCGATTGCTACTACACTAGTCAGGGATGCTGAGCCCAGGTGTCCCTGTCCTCACCCACTCCTCAGTTCTGTCACGTGGATCTGTTACAAGAACCCTGTGCCCTAGTGTCGGTGTGATGGCTGCCCAGTGAGATGCTCTTACTAGCAGCTCCCCTGCCTTCCCCAGTATATTTGCTCTCCTTCTAGTCTAAATGCCCCAGGAGCAGAGCTAAAGTCGCCTGAAATTGAGAGGAATGCCAAAAGATTCTACTCGCTCGATTACCGGCAAAATTTGGGATGGACACAGAAATGAAAGCACCGGCTCTCCGGCACACTCCACCGCCGACACCAGGGAAAGAGAGGCACCCGAAAAGGCCTAAAGCAGGTGGCCCAGAAAGCTCTGCCTCGATAAAGCAACAAGTTGCTCTTTCTGAAGAGCGATTTCTAGAAGAGATGGCACCATTAAAAGAAGCTCTCTTAACACTAGCCACTGATGTTAAAGGGCTAAAAGTTGCCATGGAAAGCCTAAATACTCGCACTAGCAAAAATGAAGCCTGAATCTCCTCATTGGAGGAGTGGAGAGTGAAATTGGACCCAGAAGTTGTGAATGTGAGACAGAGATTAAAAAAGGCAGAAGACTGTCTAGAAGATCTTGAAGGTCGTTCAAGAAGAAACAACCTTGTAGTTCTTGGCTTGCCAGAAGGTGAAGAGGGGCAGCATGCAGTTATTTTTGTGCAAAAATTGTGTGAGAAGTTAGCTGATTCTTCTCCAAATGGGCCCTCTTATATTATAGAAAGAGCCCACAGATCACTGCGCCCTATGCCTCCAACAGGATCGCCTCCTCGCCCATTTATTTTTAAAATGCTGAACTTTTTAGATAAGCAGCATGTTTTGCAGAAGCTTAAAGAAATAGAGAATGTCCAATGGGAAGGGAAGAAAGTGTGTGTAGTTCAAGATTTGCCTTATACAGTTCGTCAGAAGAGATCAGCCCTGCATCCACTAGTATCTAAACTAATTTCTGCTGGGATCTGTTTTAGAGTGCGCTACCCAGCTATACTGCAAATCAATAAGGAGGGTCAATGGCACTCGTTTTATACCCTGGACTTGGCCATGGAAAGTTGTAGAAAGTGGTATCCAGACTTAATAAAATGAGCCTACGATGTAGCTACATTGCGGTGAATGCTGCCATCTAGTGGATTTTTAGTAGTACAAGTTTTGTGTAGTAATGAGTATGGTGCTTTGCACAATTGTTTTGGTCAGTGGAAATTGTTATCTCAGGGCAAAGGTTCTCTAAATAATTATGGGGAAAGACTATTGTCAATGGGGAAATGAACACACCTTATGTTTGCCAGTTTTTCTTTACAACAGGGCTGGGGATATTAAAATAGCACTGCAAATAATTAAAGGGTTGCAGAAAGGTTATAAAGACCAAAAGGTGGATCCTTCCATTTGGTGTTTGATTTATATCTAAAGGGGATACAGCTGGCTCTTTCTAATAATACTTTTGAGTTACTTCTTTGTTTTTTTTTTTTTTTTTTATTTTACTCCTAGTAAGGGATCTGGAGTATTTAGTGGCGTAAAGAAGTCGTAGGTATATGTACCGAATACTGTACAGAACTTATAGAATTGAGTACAGTGGTTTATGGGGCTGAAATAAATAGTTTGGGGGTAGGACTGGTAGAAACATAATTAGGTTATGAGGGTTGTAGGTTAAGAGGGGGTAGTTCCATAGTTATAGAGTAGGATAGGAGATAATTAGTGTTAAGTTGTTAAATAGTATGGAGAGCTCAGTCAGACTTAATGCAGCAGGAGATAAAAAAGATAGAGGGGTAGGTGGGAGCGGAGGGGCAATTGGAAGTGGCAAGATTAACATTGCACCAAGTGATTAATTAGGAGTTCAGTCTCAGGGACTGGGGGTAGTGTTTGTTATATTACTCTATAGAGGCATAATTTATAGGCATGCAATTATGCCTGGGAAGGGGTTGGTTAGGGATGGGGGTTGTAATTTTATAGCCAGTGTTCTACTTAACTTAGTGGAGGGAGTCGGGGGGGGGAGGGAGAAAGCCAGTGTTGGAAGAGATGCCTTAAGGGAAGAGAAATTTATATAAGGTTGAGAACTAAATTCCTACATAAGGGAAAACACATTAAAAATAAGGAAAGGAATGAGAATCACCTCATGGAACATTAAAGGAGCAAGAGCTAGAGTGAAACGTCACCAAATACTTAAGCATTTAGCATTGGTGGGGTTGGATATCACATTCCTGCAGGAGACACACCTGAAAGGGGGTGAAGGTAATTTGTTTAGGAGAGATTATATTAACCTAGTCTACACTGCTGGAAATTCCACTTCACAGAGAGGTGTTGCTATCTTAATAGCTAAAGGGTTACAATTTCAGCTACTACAAGAAATCGGAGACCCACAGGGGAGATTTCTATTTGTAAGGGGGTTGATTGATCATAAGGAAGCGGTCATTGGCACTATGTATGTGCCTAACTACTCTTCCCCTGAATTTTTTTCTCAGTTAGCTCTCAAGCTGGCCCCATTTAAACAGATGCCAATGATACTAGCTGGAGACTGGAATATAATGTTTGGAAGTAAGTTAGATAGGTCTACGCAAACTAAGACAATCTTATCCCCTGCACAAAAATCCCTGCAGGAAGTGATGGAAGGGTTGGGTCTTGTAGATCCTTGGCGTCTTCTACATCCAAAAGAAAAGGTGTTTACCTTTTATTCGCCTTATCATAAATCTTACTCATGGATAGATTTTTTCCTAGTGAACAGGGATACGATGTTATGTCCACTAGACTGTGGGATTCTCCCCAGAGTATTATCAGACCACTCTATGATTTGGTTGGAGGGTAAGATACCTCATTCAATCCCCCAAAGTTACCCAATGGAAGCTTAATGCCCAAATGCTATCACAAGAAGATATTGTGAGTAAGATACAGGACTCAATTAACCTATACATAGAACATAACAAAGGGTCCGTTAAGGCATATGACTAATTTTGGTGCTCCCTGAAATGTTTTTCAAGAAGGGAGTTTATCAGGTTAGCTGTGAACCAGAAAGAGAAGCGCCAAACAGCAGCAAAATTCCTGCTAGGTTCCATACAGAAAATGGAGAGGGAGATCAGTGTTAACCCCACAACGGCAAACTTAACTCGACTAGCGGTCCTTAGAGATCAATATGCAAATGTTCTAAGAGAAAGGGCTGAATACGCCCTGTTTAAAACTCACGTTAGATATTTGGACCAAGGAGATAAGGCTGGACATCTCCTAGCTCTTAAATTAAGACAGCAGAAAGAATTGAGGCTAATAGCCAGTATAACTACAGAGGAAAGTGGAAGCATATTGACAACTCCTAAAGCTATAGTAAGTGAGTTTGAGAGGTTCTATAGGAACCTCTATAGTTATCCACCTAATAGTCCCACGGAATCTGAGATACAACAGTATCTTTCTAAACTTTCTCTTCCTGCTCTCACCCAAATTCAGAGAGTCCACTTAATCTCACCTATCTCGAAGATGGAAATATCGATGGCCATCCAATCCCTTGCTCTCAACAAAGCTCCAGGACCAGATGGGTTTCCATCAAATTTTTATCAAACTTTGGAAAAAGAGCTTGTTCCTATCCTCTGAGAACTATATTACCATATTTGTACCTATGGGATTGTTGACTCCACATTGTTAGAAGCCACTATTACCATTTTGCCAAAACCAGGGAAATCTAAGGATAAGGTAGCAAACTATAGGCCAATTTCCCTGATGAATTACGATGTTAAGATACTAGCAAAGGTTCTGGCCTCGAGGATTACCAAAGTGTGGGACAACCTAATAAGCCCTGGACAAATTGGGTTTATTGGTGTCAGAAACCCCTTGGATAATTTTCGTAAACTTGCCCATGTCTTCTCCATATCCAGAGAGGCAATAGCACCAATGGTCCTTGTCTCTCTGGATGCGGAGAAAGCGTTTGATAGGGTTGGCTGGTCCTTTTTATTTAATACTGTGTCTCAATTTGGATTTCCTCAGGAATTTATTGGGTGGATTAAACATCTATACTCTAATCCTACAGCTAAAATATACTGTAATGGAGTTTTTTCTACAAATTTCCGGCAATGCTCTGGAACCCGTCAAGGGTGCCCATTGTCACCACTACTCTTCAACCTGTACTTGTAACCTTTAATTCACAGCTTTCAGTTATCTCCATCTATAACAGGCATTTCAGTGGGCCCTTTAGAGCTGAAACTGTCAGCCTATGCGGATGACATTTTGCTCCATCTCTCATACCCAGCAGAGGCCATCCCGAAAGTGTTAGATATAGTAAATGAGTTTGCTAAATTGTCAAACTGCAAGCTGAATATTAATAAGACAGAAATTATGCCATTTAATGTTTATACATGTAAAGGTGATCTGGACAAGTTTAAGATGGCCTGGACTAATAGACTTACATTTCTCGGAATTATCTTGTCAACCTCAATACCTCTTTTAAAAAAACTTAACTTAGACAATCTTCTCCTAACTATTCAGCAAGATCTAATTAGATGGTCCCCCCTATATACCTCTCCACAGGGCAGAATCAATGTCATCAAAATGAATGTACTGCCCAGAATATTTTATCCTTTGAATATGTTAAACATTTATCTCCCTCTATCATGGTTCCGGAAACTCCAGAGTATAATTACAAAATTTCTGTGGCAAAGTTATCCCCCACAGAAGTCTTACAAATGCTTAAGTGCTCTGAAGGAATTAGGAGGGCTGAAGCTTCCCAATTTCTGTCATTACTACTTAGCAAGTCATATGGCCAAGTATATAAGGTGGGGGAGGTGCCTCTTAAGGAAGGGTGTTCTCAATATTGCCCCATATGGCTGCAAATAGAGAGGAACCTAATAATGGGGACCAAAATAACATTGGATAGCCTCTGCTATATATTCCCTAAAGATTTGCCCAAATCACTTAGATCCACAGTTATATACACTTCGGTTAGGGTCCATAATTAGGTGTGTCAAGCTTTAGACGTAGCTAATTCTAGGGATATTTCCCAACCGTTATTTGGTAACCCCGACTTCCAAATTGAGAAAACTCTTTTATCACCACATAGACTGGGTATGCCATTGAACATGAGAGTTAGTGATTTAACTGATATGGGGAGGATACTCTCAGTCCAAGATATGATGGAGAAGTTCCACCTGACCTCGAAATATGCCTTCCATATTTACCAAGTTAGACACCTGCTTATTACTATTTTTGGTGTAGACCAGTAGAACACTAACTGCAGTGAGGTGATGGCTGAATTTAAAATAAAGCAAATTCACCACATGCAGTATCTGGGCTAGTCAGAACCCTGTATGAGAAGATATATTCTAATATAGTGGACCGCTCACAATATTGGATGACTACCCTACCAGATAGTAATGACAATTGGGGATATATCTGGAAGGGAATCTATAATTATTGTGCCAATGATAGGCTTAGGCTGACACAATACTATATATTACACACTATGCATTTGACCCCGGTCAAGTTATATAAGATGGGTAAACTACCAAAAGATGAGTGTTTTAGGTGCGGACATGCTCAGGGTTCCCTGAGTCACATTTTTTGGGAGTGTCCCTTAGTGAATTCATTATGGTCAGAAATTCAGGTCAAGGCGAATCCCTTGTTGGGGTTGCAAGGTCTCTTCACTCCCGAAGTCTGCTTGTTAGGAGACTATACAAAAATTGATGTGATGGAGAGGAGATATTATATAAACTTAATTTCGCTCACGGTGAAAATTCTGATAGTAAAGCACTGGAAGGACCAGATGGTTATTCCTTACCAAGAATGGTTGGCAGGGTTATTATACAACCTAAGGATTGAAAAAACTATTGCTAGCCTTAGAAGTACAATGTTTAAGTTTAATGCTAGGTGGGAGAAGTTCCACGATTTATGGTCAGTGGCCAGGATTTAGACCTCAGATTTATTGGTGGTAGATTATTAGCTTATGGAAAGAAACAGTGGTCATATCTTCCTTTTTGCTTCCCTTAGCTGATGGACTAAAGTCAAGTCCAGTAGATACAGAGTAGCATTGGGTAATAGTACAAGGTGAACGCTGGCTGGGGGATAAGTAAGGGGAGAAGGGGGGCACTTTTGAGGGTGGTTATATGGGGGGTAAAGGTAGATAGATGGAGGGAGGGATAGTGACAGACACACAGTTTTTACCCTAGGTATTGTATTTAAAACATATTTCTTTTCTCTCCTTAGTCAATGACTGTATAGATGGGGGGTTAAAAAGAGGAGGGGTTGGAGGGGAAATAAAGGGGTGATATGAAATATGTATCCAATGTATTTACTCGCATCCTTTTTTGATCTTTTGTATTAAGTACTGCATCGAGCCTGACTGTAAATAATAACAAAGAATAAAGCATATTTAATTTAAAAAAAAAAAGAACATTGTGCCCTGCCTCAGCATGGTGGCCTGTTCTTGCCCTACTATTGATCTGCCTCTGTCAGTGTCCATGCCAACAGTATTTAACATACCTGCATAGTATGAGTACACCTTGGCCTGAGGTTATCCATTTATGGTAAGTTCGCAGAGTATTCACAGTTCAACATAGCCTGCCCGTCCATCCCTCTGCACTGCAACATGAGCAATTACATGGCTGTTGTGCATTCCACTGGCCATCTCCCACAGCATAGTGCATGACATGGTGGGCTATGTATTTTTGGTTCATGTAGTTGCTTGTCTGCTTTATGAGGCTCCACTTCTCGTAACAGACACTAGCACATAGGGCCCTAAATGAGAAAGTACAACACAATGCTATAATGTAGATCAACCCAACCAAAAACCATTGTGTGACTCCATCAGCAAATCAATTTCATCCAGCCAGTTCTGAAGATGTTTTAGGTAAAGTCTTGCAAAATTGTTCTGTGATGTATTTATCAAGCTTATCAGGCAGTGCACTGCATGATCAGAAGGTGAGCCTTTTTTTTTAATAAATAGGATAAACTATATTACCCTGCTACAGTTTTGGAACATGATGTGTCTGCAGGACGTTATTGAAAACTATTTAAAAAATGGAAGCTACTAATCAATTGGCAGCTTGTAAGCATTAGCAGAAATTCTATCAGACCCAGTGCCTCAATAAATTTAATTTCATTAATTGAACTGATAATATCTTCTTTTGTAATAACCTATGGAAATTATTTAAACTATTCATTTACAATTAATCTACATATCTCTTGATTCATACCTATGACTATATGTTCATCAGGACTAAAGAACAAATTTGAATAATGTATTTCCTATTGAGCTGGGAAATATATGCTTCCACATTATTAGCATATTTGTTATGGCCTTTTGCAACTAAAGTCTAAAATGGCCTTGCCATCTTTACTATCAACAGTGTCTTTGAGTTCCTTTCCCATTTTTTGATGAAATAAATGTTTTTCCTGTAACAATGCTGTTATATAATGTTTCCTTGCCCTATTTAGAAGGCTGATATTTTCTCTAGTTTTGTTTTGTATAACTTTTCTAAGAAGATGCTGTAAGTTACTTTTTCTTTTTTGTAACTGGCATTAAACCAAGAGGTCACAGATTTATTTGATTTTGTTTTGAGTATATAACTATGGCACTAAGATTTTATCCAAAGTATGAAGAATAGAGTAGACTTCTACAGCATTTTCAGATTCTAAAATTATATCCTTTAGATGAGTTGTTTCAGGATTCAAGTTCTTCAGGTTTCAGGTTTTATTGATATATTTGTAGTAATTTCAAACATACAAGAAGTTCTGACATTTTTATATTAGTAATATTAAAGCTAATCTTTTACAGTATATTGTCAATAAAAACAGTAAAGTAATTAGACAATTGTTTCCTTTTTCTCAAAATTTCACTTAAACTGTTGTACAGTAGTTTAGCATCAACAATTACCACTGAATAGATTGACATGTGATTTATTAGAAACGTATCTCTTCACTTCTTATATAATGGCCACTGAAACAAGATATGATAATTATTTTCTACATAACCTATATTTCAGAAACATTCTAAGGAAAGTGGAGGATACAATTTTTCAGGATCCTTATTTCCATATGTTTAAGAGGAAGAATGACAAAGTGAATACACATTATAAGACACATTTCTTGTGGTTGGAGTTGCAATGTTAAATATGGTTCACGTTTATGATAAATTGTATTCATCTGCAAATCAAGTGGAGAGATTTAAAGCCTTTATGGAAGCAATAACTTTCTCTTTATAGATATGGAATAAGCAATCTTTAAAAATGCCTTTATACAAGATGCTAATGTTTACATTGGCTAATAATCCTTCCACAGCTTTAACATGCCCAGAGGAGTGAGTTAAGAACAACTCAATACATTTATAAGATTTCCTAGATTATTCTCAGACAACTTGATTCTATTTTCATTTATCATTTCTAGACTAATTTGATTTGTATTTTGTTCACTAGGATTTAAAACTAAATATTTATATTACTATATCTAAGGGTAGATGTTCAGATTCAAGATGGTTAAGAATTGTTAAATTTTGAATTATTTTAAGGCCACTTTTACTGAACTGGGGAATGTATATTGTAGACAAACCCACAGGGCCAACAAAGGTATAAGTACCCCTATCAGCTAGTGTTCTCCCATTTATCAAATATGTCTAAATTTATGCTGAAGGACTTTAAATTTTTACCATGATTATTAATGTTAGTATCTTGGAAGACATTATTTACTCTGAGATTTTCTGAGCTTGTTAGAATTGTTAGAGCCAACATATTCTCAACATCCTCATCTAAACCTACATGTGTTACATTTTCCAGCCTTGCATTAAAATCTTCAATCAATAAGACAGGACTGTATCATCATTCAACTATGCAGTTTTACATATTTCATTATTTAATCCATGACATAATTCTTGCCAGTTTAAGAACATTTCTGATTCTATGAAATTTAAGGCCAATTTTACCACAATCAAATGACCACTAGTGTATCTTCTATTTTTCTTAATTTTTTATTGCATTTTGAGAAAACCTGGTATACCAGAAATATTAATTGATCACCGCCCCACAGTATTTCCTGAAGACATTTAATATCACATTTCCACAAAAACTTAATATGTTCATTATCAGACAGTTTATTGTGAAGGCCACTGATTTCCCATTAAAGGATGAGTAAATTCCCTACCAATGTAATCTTGATTCCATTATGAAGAGAGACATTTCCACTTTCTATTTCATACTGTAAATCTGCCTGAATGCTAGCATTTCCTCACAGAGATTATAAACAGTTATCTCTGCTTTGTCACTGGTTTGACATATTTTCTGATAAGGCAAATCTGTTTTCACAAAGAACATGTAAACATCTGGGAAATGAAGTTACTGTATCTTCAATAGAGTTGAGTGAGCTTTCAACAGGGTATTGAGACTCTGATAAAAATTATTTATATTCTCTTGATCCATCAAGTGCAAAAAAAGTGTTTAATCTTTGAACTGTTTGCCAGTGGTACCTCTGCTGTAGCACTGTTTAAA
Source organism: Neoceratodus forsteri (assembly GCA_016271365.2). NCBI lineage: Eukaryota > Metazoa > Chordata > Ceratodontiformes > Ceratodontidae > Neoceratodus > Neoceratodus forsteri. Next base: position 306,181,065 of record CM028134.1, on the reverse strand, counting down.
TTATATCTATTTGTGAAATATCAAAGTGGTGTCTGCTGATGTCTGTCCATACAATTCCTGGACCTTTGTAGAAGTAGGTCAATATTTCTCTTTGTTATACTTACAGGTGCTATTCCTGATATTTTCCAACCTAATATAGATAGGATTTTGTTTGTTGTGATTTTGTTGTCTTTCTATTTTTATTTTCGGAATCTAGGGTGCTGTTAAGCATAAATATCACTTGGTTGACCTGCTCCCTATCCAAGGGTTTTAAACTCTTATTTTCATTTTCCAAAATAGCTTTAACAGAGGTGAGGAGAACTACCTCCAGCCCTAAGGGCAAAAAGGACTGTCTGTTTTCCAATGTATTTCTAATCTATGTTGCCAAATAAAAAAAAGGTTACTGCCTTCCCCTTGTCTGGTGCTTCCTATATACTTATGCACATACCTCTAGGCCCTCCCACTCCTTTTTTTAACTCAACTTTATTCAGGATATTGAACACATACTGTACCTCTAATAGACTTACATTTTTCACAGTAATTAGCTTGACTTACAAAGTCCAACAACAGCTACAGTGCTTTGATGGCCCAAAACATATATAACCATCAAAAGCAACCTTTGAGTGGTATGTGCATAGCATTTACTTACATTTGAAATCATTGATCTTTCTGTTTGGCAGGAAGAAAGTAGGCAGCTGGGGTGGGGGCATGTAAGCTGCCTGAATGCTTGACTCAAAATATTACTCAGAGGAGGTGCAATCCATTGTCTGCCTGCCAAATCTTCAAGTTTTGGTGCTACCGCCATCTGTGGTTCTCCTCCTGCATGCCTGGACACTACTCTGCACCTTTCTCGGTGCCAAGAAGCCTGCTGCCACTGGCCTCCTGGACACAAGCATCAGGCACCCTTGTAGCCCACTGGGCTACCTACTACCATCTGTGATTTGCCTCCTGCACACCTGGACACCACTCTGCACCTCTCTCAGTGCCAAGATGCCTGCTGCCACCAGCCTCATGGACACAAGCATCAGACATCCTTGCAGCCCACTGGGCTACCAACCACTATCTGCAGTTCACCTCCTGCATGCCTGGACACCACTTTGCACCTCTCTCAGTGCCAAGAAGCCTTCTGCCACCGGCTTTCTGGACACAAGCATCAGGTACAGCCTATACACAACCCAGGCCTGCGCAGCTGCTGCTTCTGCTGCAGAATTTTTCGAAAATCAGCACCTTTCCCTGGAAGAGTCCTCAATGGTTGCTCCTGAGCAGGAGAATCCTCACTGCCCAACAGATTGCCATTTTGCTCTCCCGATACTGGACTCAGCTCTTAGATATTAAGCTAGTGAATTAATTTGGTCTGCCTTCATTCAAACAATCAGGAATTGTCAAAGAAGTATATTTGTTTTTATTCTTCCTCCTATAGCTCAATGAATCCCTGCACTTATGGGGATCCTATCTCCTTGCTAGCACCAATTTTCAGCTTCAGTGTGCCAAGTTGTTCCACACAGCTCCGCCCTGCAGAGTTTTCCCTGTGTCATTGTTTAGAGACATCTTTTGTATTGTGTTTAACTTGGTATCTCTGTTGCTGTGTCTAAGATTATTAGAGTACAGGATTTACAGGACTTTAGAATTTCAGGATTTTCTTTGCTGAAAGTCTCCATAGCCAGCTGATCTATTTTATTTGAATCCAGTGCAGCTACCAATTTAATTTCTCCCTTTGTTTCAACCCCCCCAAACTGTTTTCCCCTTGTTTTACAAATTTCAGTTACAGAGCTGGTGCCTACCTGTCTGCTTCCTGACCTCTGATTTGACCCTGTTTTAGTAAATTGCAGGTCTTCGTCTGTGTGCAAAGTTTATTTTCACTCCCACCACTTCAGAGTGCTATTTAATCCCTGTGCTGTCCCTCTTTTAACAGGCATCCTTGTAGCCCACTGGGCTACCTACCACTATCTGCGGTTCACCTCCTGCATGCCTGGACATCACCCTGCACCTCTCTCAGTGCCAAGAAGCCTACTGCCACCAGCCTCCTGGACACAAGCATCAGGTACAGCCTATACACAGCCCAAGCCTTCGCAACTGCTGCTTCTGCTGCAGAATTTTTTGCCCACCCCCTCCACCTCCCAGGCCACCTTTAATAAATATAGTTAAGCTCCTCCTTCCCCTCCCCTACCCTATCCTTCCCCATTGGCTTCCAGTAGCAGAATTCAGGAGCTTAAAGCTATCTAAACACAGAACTCTCAGAAATCTGTCACTCGCTGCTGCAAGCTCTCTTTAAACACAGAACTCTCATCTGCTTATGGACTTCTGTATGGTGCTTATCCACTCTGAATTGTTGTATGGGTGGGACTCCTGGGTGGTCAGTCATGTGCCTAATTAACCTGCTGGATATGTATAGCTACGAGTCACACCTTTGCCCCAGTAAATATACTTCTGCTATTTGACCATATTCACAGCCTGATAGATGTTTACTGCAGCTAATATTCTTGTTGGTGTGTTCAGTACTGTGTAATCTTTATCTTGAGTTGGTTACAGGCTTGAGCCTAGCTTATTCTACCCTGAGTGGGCCTGGCTGAGTATATCTTTTACAACTACTGTTGACTAGTTCACTGCAATTAATCGTGGTGGGAATCGACTGCAATCTACCAAAAAATTTCTGCCTTTCTATCTATCATGTCTCAGCAACTTTAGTCAGGAAATGTCTCTATGAGCTTATTAATGTAATGTGCTCACTAGCTATCTCTACTAGCCTCACCTCCAGTGAGGTTTACTACCATGGAAGCTGGCAATCCTTCCAGCAGCTGGTGGTGTACTCCTACATAAGGGGGGATTGTCTACTGACCCTTGTTGTGGGGGCATCTGTAGGATAGACTTCCACAAATTGGGTGCTCCTCTGGGACCCACTTGGACAGCTTAGGTGGGTCTTGTGGGTCAGCACTGCTTGGTTCTCTCCTCAGGACCTTTCTAGTGTTTGATAAAATAGCTCCTCTGGCTTCTGGTAAGCTTTGACCTGTCTACCTGACCTGTCCACAATATCTTCTCCCTTCAGTGCCCTGGTTAGTCCCAGGGACAGGTCCTTCTTGACATGGGGATTCCTAAGATCATCAGGGAGGGTGCTAAGCCCTCCTCATTTATCAGTGCCCATATCATTGGCCTTCTCACTGCCTTATGCCTCCCTCTCCTTATTGCTGATTGCTCCCTTCCCTCAGGATGCTCCTGGGTTACACTTGAACAGCATGAGGAGCATGACTTCACCTTCTCCAATCTTATAGCCTGTGGCAGACAGCCCCTCTTACCTATCTGTGGTCTTGACCTCAGGTGCTTTCTGTATCCTGCCATAGTGGTCAGGTGCCCTGCTCGCAAGCCTTCAGCCAGAGGTGGTTCTCCCCCTATAAGACATCTCCTCTGGCTCTTCCTGGTGACACTAGCCCTGGCTGGGGACATTGAGTTTAACCCTGGTCCTATTTATCAAGCCTCCTCATTTCCTGTGGGCTGGCTGTCAGGCAAGGGGATGAAAATAGCTCACCTCAACATCCGCAGCCTCCCGCCTAATCTGGCTGAACTCTCTGTCTGGGTCACTCACAACAAGTCTGACATCCTTGGTATTACCGAGACTTGACTGAAACCTTCCACCCCTGACTTGGCCTGCGCACTTCCTGGCTTTGATCTCATTAGGCAAGATCAGCCTGGGAAAAAGCATGGGGGTGGTATCTTGGTCTACTACAAGAGTCACCTAAACCTGTCTGTTGCATCCCACCAACAGCCCTTACTGTCTTCTTGTGAGCTGCTTCACACAGTCCTATTACTCAGGAACACTAAGAAGCTGCACATCATCTATACATACAATCCCCCCAAGGTTGGTCTGTCAGGGTTATCCTACCTCTTTGATACTGTTGGTGCTAAGACTGGGGATAATGAGCTAATGATCTTTGGAGATCTTAATTTAAATTGGATTGGAGGAAACATGAAGCTGTATGAACCTCTTCTTGCTGGGCTCTTCTTGTCTCAACTTATTCAGGAGCCACTAGGTGGCCTACCAATAGTGGTATTAGCTCCCTCCTGGACTGGGTCCTGTCCAACAGACCTGAGAGGATCAGCTCCTCTGGTACCTTTCCTGACTCTGTCTCTGACCATACCTCTGTGTACTGCATATGGAAGATCTTCTCCAAGAAAATTCCTCACAAAATCATCCAAATAAGGGATTTCTCCAGGTTTGACCTGGGGTCCTTCCATGAGGATCTGAGGCTTACGGACTGGTCTGTGGTGCTAAATGCTCAGGACTCTTCCACTGCTGTTAGTCATTTTCTCAGCACCTTCGGGGCAGTGCAGGATAAGCATGCCCCTCTTATCAGGCAGAGGGTAAGGAGATCTGTCACTGAGTGGCTGCATGGGAGACTTCTAGCCCTCATGAGGGCTAGAGACAAGTGCTGGGCCAACTTCAAGGTCATGATGGACCAGGCCATATTTTAGCAATATAGGAGGCTCAGGAATGAATGCAAAAATGCAATCAGGGCTGCCAAAAGTGAATACTGCAAAACTGCCTTACTAAATTCAGCCAAGGACTGTAAGAATTTCTGGAGAAACATTAAAAATATAGTACATGGTGCCAGCCTGGTGGCGCTGAGGGCTGAGGTGCTGGACGTCTTACCTCGCATTGCACTGGTGACCCATGTTTGGGAACGGACATGGGACGCTGGGAGCTGGCAGGGTGGAGAATGATCGAGCATCCCTAGGACTGCTCTCCTTCTCCAGGGAGGGGGGATTGCAGTGCTCAGCGATTGCCTGCCACCTAGCAGAGGCTAGGAGGTGGCATGTCAGTGCTGGAGGCTGTGGATGAGAGTCTACAGCAGGCGCTTGGTGGGGGTGCGCATGGATGCATGTGCGCCACCTCCACTGGTGTCATTGCATGCTGCCACCTTGGGGGAAGCAAGGAAATGGAAGAAAATGGGAGTCCTCTGCGAGGATGATGATTGTCCCACTCCACAATGGACCAGGAAGGCACCTCCCTGAACACTAAATCTGGTCCGGTGGGTCGAGTTGCTCCCCACAACCTGCCATGAAGGGTAAGTCATGGGGTCAAGGGAAGGGGGTCTCATACCTGGTGCCTGTGTGGGGGGGACATCAGATAGATGCAGAGGACTCTGGGGGGAGAAAATACATAACTGTAAAAAAAATATAGTAAGTGGTTCCTCCAACTGTGGGGTCTCTGACATTCTCATAGATGGATCTAATTGTAACAATCCACTAACAATTGCCAATGCATTCAACTCCCACTTCTCGGATCTGTCTGCCTTCACCTCCCTATTCTCCACTGGTGGGAGTGATAGTCATGTCCAAGCCTCTGCCCACAGTCAGCCCCTATCTCCCATCTATTACTCTATTTCAGGGCTGTGACAGCACAGGAGATGCAGAGACTTCTCTTTCGTCTCTCCCCTCACTCTAATGCTGGCCACAATAGCATGGAACCTAAGCTCCTCCATCTTGGTGCCTCTTATATTACCTTCCCAGTGGCCCATATTTTCAACATGTCCCTAGCCTCAGGAGTTATCCCCAGACTCTGGAAAGTGGTGAGGATTGTCCCTGTTCTCAAACAGGGTAACCCAAAGATCCTTGACAACTACCGACCGATAGCCATCTTGTCGGCTATCAGTAAACTTCTGGAGAAAGTTGTGACTGGGCAACTCACGGAGTATATTCAGGCCTATGATCTACTGTCTCCCAACAGCATGGCTTTTGCAAAGGACACAGTACATCCTCTGTCCTTGTTACTGTCTCCTCTGGGAGCAGGGCAGCTACGGACCAGGGTAAGCTCTCAGGCGCCATCTTCATTGACCTATCTAAGGCCTTCAACCTAGTTCACCATGTCTTACTTTGCTCTCAACTTCAGTCCCTTGGTCTGTCCCCACCTGTCCTAAGAAGGTTCACTAATTACCTCCAGGGCAGACAGCAACTTACTAAATTCAGTAAGGTCCTCTCGGCCTCCACTCCTGTGACTTCTGGTGTCCCCCAGGGTTCAGTCATAGGGGCCCCTTCTCTTCTCTATCTTTGTCAATAATCACCCCACTACTTCTTCCAACTGTAGCTCTATCCTCTATGCAGATGACCTGGTTATCCTCACCCATTCCCATGACACTGGGGTCCTCAACCACCAACTGAGTGAGGATTTCAGGAATATCCAGTCCTGGATAACAACCCACAAGCTGGTCCTCAACCTTAAAAAAACTCAGGCCATGTTTTTTGGGTCCCTGGCCAAGATAAAGGCCTCCCCTGCCACACTGAGTATTACTGGTATTACTGGTACTCCTGTCCTAATCACTGACACCATCAAATACCTTGGGGTGACACTTGACCCCCAGCTTGACCTTGGGCACTATATCCAAAATGTATGCAGAGCTGTCAACTGCAAACTGGGTCTGTCCTACAGAGCAAAGAGCAATCTTACTTCTGCTGCTCACCTTGAACTGGCCAGAGGTGTGTTTCTCCCCTCTCTCTGCTATGGATTCATTCTGTTTGCATACACCTCCAAAGTTCACCTCTCTAGGTGGAACACAGTCTATAATAACATGTGCTGCTTTGCACTTGCTGCTCCTTGCCTCACCCACCACTGCGACCTGTATAACAGACTTGACTGGCTCTCCCCACCCAACTACATGAATTTTGTCTTGTGCAGCTTCATGGGCAAGGTTCTCAGAACTGCCCCCCCCCCAGGACTGGCTGAGCTCCTCAAACCGGCTGTCTCTTCTTCTTACTTCCTTAGGACATTAGGCCCTGCTGTTCTCAAACTTCCTGCCACTTGAACGCAAATGGGGGAAGAGGGATTTTGCTTCATGTGCCCCCAGAGTATGGAACTCCTTTCCCGCCCAGGTCAGCTCCTCCCCCTCCCATTCATGCCTTCGGAGCTCCCTGTGGAATTACTTGAAGCTCTCCTCTGTGTGTGGTTGTCCTAAACCACCATAACTAACCTTGGTCCCCTGCACTGGACTTATATGTCCTTATTTTGGTACCCTTGTCCAGGTCCTGCTGATGCATCCTTCCTACTTGGGTTCTGTTCTGTATATAATGTATTTACTGTCTGTTTCTGGTGATGCTTTGACTGCAGCTCTGCTTTTGGGGCTCTGAACTGTATAGAATTGTATAATGCACTGTTCATAGCCTTGGTGACTCTATGTATATATTCTGTTCCTATTCTAACTGCGTTTACTGACTGCTTGTGTTATGTTCATCTGGTTCTATCTGATTCTGTGTAATGCCTAACTTGTGTCATGTTGTCCTCTGTATGAACTTGTATTTCATTGTACTCTCCCAGGTCGTACCTGAAAGTAGGCATATGTATTGTCTAGTATACTTATCTGGTCAACAAAAGCTAAATAAATAAATTGCCCTCTATCCCTGATCCAAGCACCATTATTGTTAACATTACTCAAATGTCTTTTCCATTGCTGAGGAAGCATAACCAAAGTACATTGCACAGCTGTTAAGTTGTAGGTATGGTGCTTTTGACTGCCCCATATGACTTAAACGTTTTCCTTTTATGTGAACAGGAGAATTAATAAGCAGTGAAAAGTGAGGTAAACTAAATGCACTCTGTCTGTTTACTATCTGACCTGGGTCTAGGATTCTTACATTTCCTGAGTCAGCTCCACCTGAACCATATGGGTATACCAAGGCTGGCAAAGGGATGTATATTTACCCAATCATAGGTGAAGAGACACTGTTAAGGCCATCCTACTCATGACACAGACTACCACAGTCCTTAAGAATACCTTCCCCAAATACTTAAAGATTTACTCTGTTGATGAACGGTTTGTTCTGTCTGAGGGAAATAGCCATTTAAATGGTGTAGCCCTTTAAGCTGCAGTGGCAAATATTATCTCTACCTGCACACGTGGAGAAACAACCATTTATTGAAAAGATAAACTTGTAAAATAAAATTTCTCTGCAGTCTAAATGCTTTTCCCTGCTCTCTTTTAGTAATTCCGGCACTGAGTTTCTACCTAATCTAGCCACTTAAATATCCTAGCCCATGCTGCAACGCATTAAGCTTGTTTAGAAAATGTGATTTTTATTTCCTGGCATCTGATTGGCAAGCACCCTTACCAGGAGGGTACATTAACTTTCACTAGATGCCCAGGAAATAAAAAGTGCCAGCCCAAGTGCCCCTTTACCCCTTCACACACACAATTATCCTTGTGCCCACCCTGCTTGATCATTGGCCCAAACCATCCCAAAACCATTCCAAAGAATTTCACATCACCGCCATTTTTTCCTCTCGCTTAGTGAGAAATGTTGGCCCCCAACACTCTGTACTTCAAAGCCAACTGTGAAATGTTCATTTATGGCTACTTTTCTTGTTATTTATTTATTTTTCTTAATTACAGTGCCATTTTCTGAAATGCTCCCTGATTGTCCATATCCACATTACTCTTGCTCCTCCCTACTCCAGCTGACTGCTCACTTGCTCCACAACAATGAAGCTGCTTGTCATTTGTCGTGACTGCCCTGACCTGCATTCCCGTCACACCCACCTCCCATTTGTCTTTTACTTTCCGACAGCTTTCCACAACCCCCTGTCCCATCAACGATCCTCCGCTTGCTTCTCCTGACATTGACACTTTCAGATGGCAGTGGCATGTCACGTGCTCACCGCTGCTGTGGGACACCCTGCTCACTAGAACTTCAGCCTCCCTTAACAGAAAACAAAACAATCTTTTTATTTTTTTCTGAAATAAAGTTACTTCAGCATCCTTGTCAGTAGCAGAGCTACCACATTTAGATCTCCTGTCCCCCATGTCCAATCCTGCTGACAGGCACCACAATCCAATCTCCAGGCTACCATGCCCAATCCCGTTGATGTTTTTGTTGTTGCAATCCAATTCCACTGCAAAATAAAAAAGACATTTCCTACCATCGCACCTTGTTGACAACAGCATATTCTCATGAAGCATGAACTGACAGTAACACAGAGAGTATCTTTTGGGTGTGCTGGCAGGGAGGGTGGGGTGATCGTGTTCAAAAGCCGATAGGCAAAAAAAAACATTGAGCCACAACTCCTAACTTCAGCACTGGCCTTCAGAAATGAAAATGGGACATTCAGCCATGCTCCCATCCTGCTCAAACCTCTCATAGCCTTACAGTAGCACTTCAGACCCAGGTACTGTCACAAACTGCACCCCAGCAAGGTTGTGTGTGTGTGTTTGTGTGTGTGTAGTAGTAAAAGTAGTAAAAAATGTATTTTTATAGAGGAATAATACATGTCATTTGGATAATACAATCCAGTTTTCAAGACAGTCCTGTGCAAGTATTCCAATTTCCACATATTCACATCAATAACAAACAATCTAATACAAATTATACATAAATACACAATTTACAAATTTATGAAAACCATTTAACAAAGACAATGAAGATCAATATTAAACACAGATGCACAAATAAACATAATACTATTTTAACCCTTTCAAAAACATTTTAGCAGTTTTCTCAGACCGCAATAAAGGAGGGAGAGCATTCCAAATTACTGATGCTTGTGATACTAATGTTCTATCCCCAAATTTATTTTTGCATTTATCTGGATCAATTCTCTTTTGATACAAAACCCTTACTGAATGTTTTCTAAGTGCAGAATCCCTATCTGCTAATAATTTGGCTATATTATGGGTTAAGTAGATTGTCCTATATTTATGAATAAATAAAGACCAACTCTTCCTATATTCCAAGTCATGAGATAACCAATTTAACCTCATTAAAAAATCACAATGGAGAGTTCTAAAACTACAACATAAAACATATCTTGCCACCCTATAATGTAATTTATCTAATTTATTCAAAAGTTGTTTAGTAGTAGTCCTACAAATAATCTCTCCATATCTAACCACTGGAAGTATGAGCTGTTCTGCAATCAATTTCCTGTCTTGCAACCTAAAACACTTTGATATTCTCTTTAAAGCTCCCAACTTTTTATGTGTTTTGATGATAGTAGACTCTATATGATTCTTAAAAGTTAGTGATGAATCGATGTTAACTCCCAAATAGCTATATTTGGAAACTTGTTCTATTAATGTTTGATTCAATGATGTGATCTGTACATCCATGAACTTCTGTAGTCTACTAGTACCAAAAGACATAAATTTGGTTTTATTTACATTCATTATCAATTCTGACCTGGTGAACCACTCCTGTACCCTGTTAAAGTCATCCTGTAGGTTTCTCTGGAGATCCACCATCTTTTTTTCAGAGGCCAGTAAAACTGTGTCATCTGCATACATCCTTATGTCTGTATGCTGAATTACTGATGGTAAATCATTATTAAAAATCAGAAATAACAAGGGTCCCAAAATGGACCCCTGTGGAACTCCCCTTTTGATGATTCGAGGGTTTGAAAGATGAGTTTGTTACTGCACTCTTTGAGATCGATCAGTCAAATATGATATAAACCACTTAAATGGGTCCCCAGAGAAACCCAAATCAGCTAACCTTTCAGATAAAATGGAATGGTTCACCAGGTCAAATGCTTTTGATAAATCAATATATATTGCTGCTGTATCATTTCCTTTGTTCAAGGATGTACATATCAGATCATTGAATTCAAGTAAAGCCGATGTAGTTGAAAATCCCTTCCTAAAACCTGACTGAAATTTTGTTATAAATCATATTTTTCCAAATATTCTCCCATTTGCTGGTTTACCAGTCTCTCCAGGCATTTGGATAAAATGGGCAAAATAGCAATAAGGCGATAATTATTAGGAGACATTTTATAGATAGGTACTATCTTCCCTGCTTTCCAAGAAGTAGGAAAGTGCCCTTCTTGTAGACTCCAATTAAATATAACAAGAATTGTTTGTGCTATATATGGGGTAGCTATTTTTAGGAAACTGCCCTCCAAATTATCTAATTGAGCAGATTTATATGGATTAATTCTAGACAGTTCTTTAGTAACTTCCGATAATGTTAATTTTTTAAATCTAAAAGGGGGATGTTGATTAGAAAAATATTCCTCACTTTTTATATTAAGTACCATTGATGCATCTCCTGTTTGTCCCAAATTAGGGAGATCAACAAAATAGTCATTTAGAATATCTGATACCTCCCCTAGATCTTCTATAATACTTTCATTTAGTCTCAAGTTTAAATTGACTTGTCCACCATGCCCTCCAGGATTTGACAAATTTTTTGTAGTCGTCCAAAACTTTTTAGGATTAAATTTATGGTTCAATTTACTACGGTAATAAGATATTTTTGCCCTTTTTATCAATTTTCGACACTCATTTATTTGAAGTTTAAATAAATCCCAATCACATATTTTTTCTTGTCTTTTTTGCTTTCCTCCAAATTCTATTTTTAACTCTAATTATCTTTTGCAACCTGTCTGTTATCCATGGAAATTTAGGCAAATCACTATGTTTTCTTATTATTTTGGGGGCATGGATGTTACAATTTTTTTGGAAAGTATCAGTAAAGTATTCAATACTAAGATCCAACTCTGGTATTAATAAACATCTCTCCCATCTTTCTAATCTAATACTCTCCAGAAAATGAGGTTCTGAGAAGTGTCTCATATCACGAGACCAAGTTTGCTTCAGATGTTTTCTGGACACTCTCCTAGGATGTATAATAAGAACAGTCCAAACAGGATTGTGGTCACTAAAGTGGGGAGGTAAAATTCCCTGATCTTTTATGTGAAAAGTTTGGGAAACAAAAATCAGGTCTAATATAGATCCCTTACCTGTTGTATTTATATACCTTGTTGATGAATTTATCAGTTGAGTAAGTCCCATCTCATTTGTAATTTCTTTTAATTGGTTACCTCTAACATTTGCCCAATCACAATTGAAATCCCCCATTAAAACAATAGGTTTTTCCTGTATATGATCCCCTATTTTATGTAAGACCCCCTCTACAGTTTTTATTTTTGTTCGGGGGGGGGGGGAATAGATCACAGCTACTACTAAATTTAAGGGAGTAACAAAAATAACTAAATAATCTACATCTCCCTCATTTTCTGCCATCATCAGCACTCCCCAATGAATTTTTAACAAAACACATTACCCATCACCCTTTACCTTTCCTATCTTGTCTAAAGATCTGATATGCTGGCATACTCATTTCAGTTGTACTAATTTTATCATTAAGCCAAGTTTCACTCAGGCCCAAAATACAAGGATTTTGAGAATTTATAATGGATGCCAGCAGATCTGATTTTTTCAAAATACTACGAGCGTTATCATGTAAAATAGTTATCTCATTTGAGACATTTGGTCCTGGATTCAATTCAACATCACCCCCCAAAATCAAAACCAAATAACATGCATCCGTAAAACTATCAGGTGATTTGTTGAAACTTGGAGGCAAACCCTTTAATTTAAAACTTGCTCTCATGTAACTATTCCAGCAATTAGTAAAAGTATTTCTTCTATTTAAAATCAAGTACCCATCTTGATAATAATTAATTAGAGTAGTAAATGGCTAAATGGTTTTAGTAGTTCCGAGGTCTGATTCACTAAATATAGCACCTGCAAAAATCAGGCCCAGGACTACACATCCCAATATTTGCATTGAGTACATTTTCGAATTAATTTTAAAACTAATCTTGTATTAACAAAAATATCAATGCCCGCTTTGCTGGAAGATACTACCTCCTCCTTTTTATCAAATAATCTTGTTTACACCTTCCTACAAACAAAGGCAGAGATAGCCAAATACAAAAAATAAATCCCACTTGCATTTATCGTAACAAGTTCCCTCTATTTGTGTTTTATATATTTTTTTTTTAATTCCACGTTCACTTCACATACTGTGTGCTCACACACTCGCGCAGTGAGCAGCTTGGACTTTTAAACTGCAAGCCCCACCTCTGCAGCTCTCACATTGATTCCCCCAGCAGTCTGTCAGAGTTCCAAATCAGCTGTACCTGTAGTACTCTTGGCTCATTGGTTTTCATCTCGTCTGCTTACAGAAGGCAGGATATCACTGGGTTGGGAGCAGCAGCACACTTTTCAAAGAGGACAGTTGGCAAAAATCACCCTTTGGTTGTTTCTTCATACACACAAACAGTGCAGACTTTTAAACTGCACCTCTGCAGCTCTCACATTGGTTCCCTCAGCAGTCTGTCAGAGTTCCAAATCAGCTGTACCTGTAGTACTCTTGGCTCATTGGTTTTCATCGCATCTGCTTACAGAAGGCAAAATATCACTGGGTTGGGAGCAGCAGCACACTTTTCAAAGAAGACATTTGGCAAAAATCACCCTTTGGTTGTTTCTTCATACACACAAGCAATGCAGACTTTTAAACTGCAAGCCCCGCCTCTGCAGCTCTCACATTTGTTCCCCCAGCAGTCTGTCAGAGTTACAAATCAGCTGTACCTGTAGTACTCTCGGCTCATTGGTTTTCACCGTGTCTTCTTACAGAAGGCAAAATATCACTGGGTTGGGAGCAGCAGCACACTTTTCAAAGGGGTCAGTTGGCAAAAATCACCCTTTGGTTGTTTGTGTGTGTGTGTGTATATTGCAAACTACAAAATCTCCATTAGGATCAAACCTGTGCAGGTGGAGGAACTACTTTATCATATAACTTACTTTAAATAATTTTTTTACTTTCTTTTTTTATTAAACTTATTTTTTGTTTACAGTGTCCATTTTCTAAGCACAATAATACCCTCTAGGGTGGGTGGTATTGGTGAATACTGGACCTTCAAGGGGCTATAAGGCCCTCCACCTGTGGAATCATCCTCATTACACCCTGGACAGTCCAGTATTCCCCAATACTGCCCACCCTGTCGAGTATTATTGCTTACTGAACTCATCCCCAAATTAGCCACTTGCTTCACAAGTAGTGACTGCTTTGCACTCAATATTCTAACCAGTTATTTTCCATACACTGTTCAGAAAGGTTCAAAATAACTTCTCAGAAACACTCAAATTATATACTTTACCTACCCATACTGTCACATTAAGTATTGAATATAATTTTTGAAGTTTATGAGTGTCTTCCAGGTTCTCCCTCAGCACTTCCAGCATAAATTTTCCATCTAAAATAGTCACTTTAATATGCTGGCCCAAGTAGGAATGCACTAAGCCTATTATGCTTATCCCACAGTAATACAGCTGCTTTAAGTAATAATCACTTAGACCATAAGTGGGTGTAATAATGCATCTGAATATCTGAAAAGACTTTAGCATAGATTAACTCAAGAGTTTCTGCCTGGTAGTCTCAAAGGACATGAAGACACAGCCACTTTTAGCCTGCACAATGCACCACCAGACTAGAAGGAGAAACCAAGACCATATTTTTTAAGAGGTATTCTGAAAGGCAATGACAGCATAACATATGTCACTTGTGGTAGCTTGCAATTACCCAGACTTAGACTGGAAGGAAGGAAGGAATTGTTAAGATAAGGCAAAGTATGAAATGTTGGTATATTGCAAACTGCTGTCTGATATTGTTATGCATTAAGATGAACCATAGCACATTCTCTCATAAGATGATGATTTTATTATATTCATACTGTAAGTTAACCCTCTAAATCCTGGTGTTGACCTCACATGTTATACCTGAATACACCTTTACTTCTCCCCCTTTGCTTCCAATCCCCTCCTAACCCCTCTCTTCCACCCTTTTAATGGACTTGGACAGTTCTATCTAATAAGGGTGAATTCAGCATGCTGAACGCCCTTATCACAGCCCAACATTGCCAAAATTCAATTTTGGTGATGTAGAATCCCAGCACAAGGAAATGCGGTGCAAATTTTCTTTTATATGGGGGGCTGTGCCCCCCACACACCCCTAAATTTGGATTCTCAACTCAAGGGAAGTGCATGTCAGGGGTGCATCTCATTACAAAAAAAAAAAAACACTGTATCAAGCTGGGTGCAACAAAAACTACCGGAGCTCCATCTCAAACCCTGCATCTCCACCACCCCAAGCCAGCACCTAGTACACCACACCATGATGCCAGTTCACTAGAAACCCATGGCACCACCCCCACATAACCTCCTGCCCCACATTCAGTGGGCTCACTCCCACCTTCTCGCACATGAATATGCACGCGACATCTTCTCAACGTTTGTGACCCACCCCATCTGGTCGCCAACCCCACACCCCTTCCATTGGGGTGCTAGCCAAAAGTGGATCACCATTTCAGCAGGTGCCCACTTGCTAGTTCCCCATATCACAGTATACCAATTTGGACTTAGGCCTAGCTTTGTGCTGCTAATATACCTCTTGGGGCATCAGTTTCCTTCACCATGCTAGCACCTGTTCACCTCTTTCTGCTGTGATCCCTGCTTAGTACCACCCTCTGTTCATCCTCTTGATGTATTTTGGCATATGGCCCTTTTTTATTTTCTCTCTTCCTCCCATTCCCTCTCTCTCCATATCATTCCATCCCTCTCCACCCTTCTCTCCACCCTGTCTATATTCTGCTCTCTCCATTCTACCCTCTCTGCTATCACCTGTTCCCCTCTACAGGTTATCTGGGCTGACTTACTCTTCCAACTGTTTTTGTAATGTTTTCATGTATAGCCTGTAATAACCATACAGGATGTACCATATTGTTGCCATGAACTTCACAATCTTGGTCTGCTCAACTCTGTGCTAACTTTTATTTTTTTGCATGATCTCTTATTTTTGTATTAATGCATTTATTTATGTCCTCTGTTGTTTCATTGTATGTATTGTATTGCCTTGACACAGAACCTTTGTAGAAGAGCCTTTGACTCAAAGGTGTTCTCCTAGTTTAAAATAAATAAAAAATAAATAAATAACAGAACTATGGATGGTGAGCTGTATCTTTAATCATAGCTGCTTCTCTAACCAGAGTTAACCAGGGACTGCTGTTTCCTAACAGCAGAACTAGTACTGTCAGAAGGACAGAATACAGTTTGCAAAATCTATAAGCATGCCAGAACTTGATGAACTGAAGAAAACATTCAGATAACCAACTTTTTTTTATTCTTCAAAGGCACATACAGAAAACCAAGACATCCAATAATCATCCCATTATAAAAGAGCTATACAAACTGTACTAAATGTGGTGCACATACATATCACCACTGATACATATAATTCATTATTTGCAGAGCAGATTACATATTAGTGAGGCAAGCCATAAGATTTTCAACCTTCAAGAAAATAGATATAGCTTCAAAAGAGTGTCTGTGATATAATGCTTTACAAAGTATCCAATCTTAACTGCTTACAACATTCTTATGAAGCTTCTTAAAAGGTTCCCATATAGCCTCAAATTTATCAACCTGATCATTGTAATAGTTATGAATTACATAGAAACATAGACATTGTCAGCAGATAAGGACCTCTTGGCCCACCCAGTCTGCCCTATTTTTGTTGCCTACTGTGCCATCACAGGCCCTACTTGATTTCCAGTTTTATTCCCTCCTTCCTTTTTACTAAGGTCCCCTTGTGTCTATCCTATGCTTGCTTGAATCCTATTAACATTTCAACACCCACCACTTCAGCTGGGAGGCTGTTCCAGGCATCCACCACCCTTTCCGTGAAGAAGTATTTTCTCACATCAGCTCTAAGTCTCCCCACTCCAGCTTCATGGTGTGACCCCTTGTCATCAAGCATCTTTTTCCATGTAAACTGTTACCCTCTTGTGCCTTATTAATACCTTTGAGGTATTTGAATGATTCTATCCTGTCCCCCCTTCCCTCCTTTCCTCTAGAGAGTAATTCTTTCTAATTTATACACATCTAGCATAAAAGTATACCAAACCCTCATTGAAGGGGGATTACAATACTTTCAAGCTTATAAAATATATATTTTTTCAATTAAAATCCCAGGGGAAAGGAGTATTCTTTGGTCTTCTGAACTATGATATTCCTGAGATTTCAGCCTAGAAGGATTAGGGTAGGGTCAGGTGTCAATCTAATTGATGTGGCTATTCCTAGAATCTCAAAAATGGAGGCCCAGAATTTAGTCAGGTTTTTACATGTTAAGAACATATGTATAAGAGTGCCTGGTTTATTGAAAATCAATATTTCCTGAGATAAGTTAATAATGATTATAACTTTAATTCTCAGCAAAGTCTTTTGAAAACAAAGTAATACTTCTGTTCTCCATGTCTCCAGCTTTAGAATAAGGTAGATTTCTTCCAGAAAACTCTTTAGGAAAGTCCATAACAGCATGAAATTCCATTGTAGGCAAATAGATCTTTGTTCTTCCAAAGAAACACATTCATCAACCTGTCAAGTCTGTTTACCACAAACTCTTTAAAATGGTTTATTTTTGTCCAGCACCATGTTGCACACACAAAAAATATATATCAGTGGATTTGTCATAATATTGTCTTTCATTTAAGACCAAACTCAAGTATTTTAACTTTTAGGATTTTTGGCACAAAATAGATAATCAGATAACTCACATTCTCCATCAGTTGTATGTTTCAAACACGGCCAGTTAAGATGTTTTTATCCACTGTGTAAATTTCATGCTGGCTGCATGTTGCATTTTATAATAACAAACACAAGTTTCTTTTAATAGTAAAAAATGAATTGTTTTTTTTTTCTTTTCCTTCAAGGTATTTGGTGTGTCTGGCAGTACCAGAGTATACATCACTGAGATGTCAGTTGCTAGGCTACATTATCTCCAGTTTAGCATCACTGATTTCTTCCTCATGTAAGCGCAGAGTGAAGCAGTCTGTTAGTATCACCCCTAGAAGAGGCCCAGCTTAAGGGGAAGTTCATTTTAAATGGAGAGTCATATATGCCATGTCCCCTAAGTTTCATTTAGGCAGGATAAACCTGAAGGAGCTTTTTTCTTCTTTGGGCAGACAATTTTCCTTCTCACTTAAAGGGCTCATATAGATAAAAATTTAAACCAGTTGTCTCTGTATTATCCCCCAATTACCTCAATTAATAATTAGGCATTTATAAAGAATATAAAATAGTTATTAATATAATGCAAAAGACTACAATTATAATACAATATTTTGTCATTAAAGTTTTGTTCCCACAGGGGATACCACTAGTTCACCAGAGACTACATAATTTTAAGGTGCTGTGTGATTGGAATGGTGCTCACCTGGGGAGGGGACCACTAGACTATGAGGGCAATATTTTAACAAGACCGTGGTGGCGATCAGAGAATGGTGAGGGGAAGGAACCACTAGACTACCAGGGCAATATTTTAACAAGATTGGGGCAGCAATTGGAGAATGGGGATGAAGAGGGACCAAAAGACTACCAGGGTCATGTTTTATATTTTTGAAAAGGATAGTGATCACTGAGGGAAGGGAATCACTAGACAACAAGGAAAGACTGTGTTGGGGGTGGAAAGCCTGCACTTCCTTGCCAACAGCTAGGGTTGTGCAGGAATAAGTCGAGGTTTGAATTTGTGGTATGTGCACTGTGCAAGGGAACTGAGTAAAATGGCATTGCTCGGTGCACACATTCTGAATAATGGACTGTACCAATATTGAGGTCCCCACCCCCTCATTTACATTGTGCCCCCCTCTGCCCTTTGCCTGGTTGGAAACCAAGTTTGCCCATGCTAATCGGGCTTTTCAATATTGCATTCCCATGAAAAACATGGTTTACATTGGCAAACTCGGTTTTGCACCCAGGCAAAGTTTTGAATATCAGGCCCTCTTGTCCTCAAAGAACCTTGTCTAAAGTCAGTTTACAGTTTTGAACCAGTCTTTCAACAGCATCATTAGACACAGGATGGTACAGGAGCATTTCATTTTATTGACTAAGTTTTGCTGCAGATATGTCTGAAACTTGTTAAAGATAAACCATGACTATTATCAGAAATTACTTCCTCTGGAAGTTCATATCATACCACAATCCCACCCCACTCCCATTTTCCTCCACAGCCCCACCTCCTACCATAAACCCACCCCTCTCCCCTCACATGGCTGTTTCTCCCTTACTCCTATGACATGCCCACTCATTTCCCACCTCTAATGTTCCTCTTCCCCCTCCTTCTGTTCCTTCACCACTGCCTCATCCCACCCTTCTTTCCCATGCTCCCCCCTCCCTCTATCTCCATCTCTTCAATCTCCTACCTGTTCCTTTTTCCTCTTGCTGGGTTCCCCACATCTTGAAGGGGAGAATGTCCTGGTTCCACTTACTATAATTACTATAAGCACTTATTATATCCTATGCCTGTTTATGTCTGCCTGCCTATTTCCTGTACTCCTAAAATTGCTCATTGTGCTTTATCCAGCACTGTTGTCTTAATCTGGCATTGCTCACTAGGACTATTTCTTATGTTGTGTACTGAATGTTCTACCCTGTCACTATGTTGTGTACTGAATGCTGCTACTGTGTCACTATGGCTCCAAGATATTGCTGTGCTTATCTAGGTAATTGAATTATAGCTAAATAAGTCCTTGTTATATCCAAGTTATGTCCATGTTTATTACCTGGCTTGTAATGTAATATCATGTACATATTTTTTACCTGGCTTGTAATGTAGTGTACATGTTACTTTTTTACTGAGGTTTTCGCCTCCTCCTTATGTAACCCCCTCCCCCCAGGATGCTTCTGGAAACAAGCCATTTCACAGTTCATGTTGTTTTCCTGGTGCATCTTATCTAAATAAATAAATATGCAGAAGACAAGTTTTGCAAAAACTCTGTTTTTTTTCTCTTGTTATACTTGCCTTCAGTATCATTTTCAATCATCTTGAATAAGTGTCAGTAAGTACTAAGAACATCTGTGGCTCTTTTCTACAAAATTTATATGTACTGTCAGCCACTGTCTAATGTCCAACTACTACTACTAAATCCAGCATTTATGGTTAAAGGAACACTGTCAACCCCCCTTAGGCCTCAAAGTGTTCCAAGTTTAAAAACACATTTTATCATTGGTCACTTTCTGTAGATGCTGCTGATAAATATTATAGTTTAATTCTGGTTCCTTTTTTCTTTTAAAAAGTGAAAAATAGACTGCCAACCATTCTGGTGTTACCACAACAAAACATGTTTATTTACATTCTTTGATAAACTCCCACTGCATCTTTCCTGGACTTAAGAACACCCCAAAACAGCCTAGCCACTCATGATGCAGCCAGATAAGAGGAGACTATCGCATCTTGACTCACTGCACTGTTTGGGGGTGTTCCAAATGTTCATGTTGTATGCAGTAAGAATAGATCAAGGATTTTAAACAAAACAAGGCTGGATATAAGTACACTATTAGCATATATTTCAGTTCTACTAAGAATGGAAGCAGATAAAACAACCAGCATCATCAATGAATTTTAGAGAGGGTAAGCAATCATAAAATGTGGGTTTTCAACCCAAAAATAGTATGATGCAAAAATTGTTGACAGGATCCTTTTAATTCAAATAAAGATAACATCTACTAATCAGTGTCTCTACAGTATGTCCTTATCTATTCCTGGTCACCAGACTTAACTACATTCAAGTGCTTCCATTTTTACTTGGTCACATTTCTTCATGCAGCCTGCCAACCCTATGGTTTTGGAAAACTGCAGAAATAATTTTCTAGAATTACATAGTATACAATCATTTTAAAATGTAATGCACATTTTCTGGTTGTAAAGGGTTTTAAATCTACATCTGGTGCATACGCAGCACACCTAATAGATGTGCATTGGTTAACTTTTTAACACTGTACCTTTCACAGTTTCACTAGCTATGTCAGCTGCACTGGTTGGTAACTCATTAAAAATTGAAACACTAACAAATAGGTTTGTCACTAAAAGGCAAGCCAAGTTGTTATATGGCCCCTAAAAGAAATAAAGACAGAAAAAGAGAGGAGTGGGGGAGGGAAGACGGAAGGAGTAGGTGGGACTTAGTTACATCACGGTGTGTCATTTGACACAGGGGCTGGATTTCACAGTCCCATTGGTAGGGGGAGGGTCTCAGAGGGGTCCTAGCTGTGGGGACTTTTTGGGGTATGTAAGAGCTGGTAACCTTCAGTAGCCCTCTTTTTGCTGGGAAATTTCATGTTGAGACTTCTTAGCACTTCTTGGGCAACTTGGAGGTAAGACACAGGGCCTACAGTTTCATGAGGCCTATGGGCAAGTGGAACCTCAGCTGGGCCTAAAAGGCTTTTTGTTATTGGTTTTACATATGGTTTTAAGCTCTGTGCTGATGGTTTTCATGTGGTTTCTTATGGGTTTCCAAAGCTCAGGGCTGGTGGCTTGTAGGGGCCTGTGACCATGTGGAACCACAGGCTGGGCCCAAAAGTTGTTTTTTAATGCTGATGGTGGTGCAAAATAGAAGGAAGTGAGGCCCCGGTGCTGTGCGAGTGGGCCCAGGACCGGGACCAGGGCACCACATGGAGCCATGGTGCTGGGTTGGGAGCAAGCAGATGGCAGGCTGTCATCTAAAGAATGATAGAAATCCTTGAGGTCTGTTTCATAGGAATCCCAACACTAGATGGGTTAGGAGTGAGGCGGTGGTGTTTTGTTGCTAGCTTTCAGGCAGGGAGGCAGAGGAAGTGGAAGGATTGATTGGTAGGAGGTCTCAGGTCACATGGAGCTGGGGTTGATTTGCAGTAGTGGAGGGCCAGTGAGAAAGAGAAGAAATCAGGCCTGAAGGGAGAGCCAGAGGCACCTAGTAGCAGAGGTAGAGGGCAGACAGTGCGACCAGCAGTCGCATGTGTTCTTGGTTGGTTTTGGGCCAGCGTGTGATTCTCCTCTGTGAGTGCCACTGGGCTGCATGAAGATTGGCAGGGCAGTGACTGTCCTTTGGGTAGGGATGGTCACGTGCAGGCATTTGGTGTTTCTACCTGGTTGGGTGAGAATGCTTGCTGGTAAAGAAAGACAAGGGGAAAGGGAAAAGGAACAGAACCGAGTGCCATGGGTGGGGCATCTGGTGGTCGGCACTGACAGAGCAGTGCATGTTGAGAGCCTGCATGTTTGGGGGGCCCTGGGGGGGACTGAAAGCACTCTGTGAGTAGGTCTTGGCAATCCCTGCTACTGGCATGGGTTGTTGTCAGGGGCAAGGTGAGACACAACGAAGAAAGGACTAATAAAAAAATAAAAAAAGAATAAGAGGGGGAGGTGCAGAATTGGATGCTTGATGCGGCACAAAGGTCAGACCGGGGGATAGAGGTGACCAAGCAGCAACAGGGAGCCACAGGCCACATGTAGGGGAGGGGTTGGGGTGAGACTAAGGGGGGGCAGCACACATGGCTGGACTGGGTGCTTGTCAGCTAGATGGGGAGGTTATGAGATGGGGCTTTCTGAGCCAAGCTAATGTTGGGCCAAGGTGGGCAAGCAGAGGTGGAGACATGGGGAGACAAGAAGCATCCAAAATGGGTGGCAAGGGGCAGGAAGGCCCTGGCAGTTGGCAGGCCTATGGCATGAAGGGGCCTAGCAGGATATGGGCCACAGGTTTTGGAGGAGGGACAACGGGGCAAACAAAACAAAAAAAAACTGCACACAGGTATGAAGGGGAGGATGGTGGATAAGTGAGAGCGGGGAAAGGGTGGCCCGGGAGGGGGAGACCACATGGGATGGTGTGCTAGTAGGCCTCCCCAGTCCCCCAGGTGGGCCCATTTGGGCCAGGCAGGATTAAGTACTGGATCCTTTTTGTCCTAAAAAAATAAGTAAATAATAATAAAAAGTGTATAAGTAGAGCAGGAAGAGGGAAGGGGAGTAAACATTTTGTGGTTTTGCATGGCAAGTGTGCATGGCAGAGTACGGGTGGGCAGAACAGGGGCTGGGGATACCTGTCATTGGGAGGTGCACTGAGGGTGGTGGAGGAGCACACGAGGATGAACAGTGGCCTGGCAAGGGCCAGGGTGGACCATAAGGGGAGGGTTTGGGGGGATGATGGCATGGTGCACTCACGTTGTCACTTCATCCACTAGTAGCACAGCAGTATGAAGATGACACCTAAGAGAGCCCTGGTTTTCAGCACCAAGATGATGGAAGAAGCATCCAAGCTGATGAGCAAACTGACAGAGCTGGTAGAGGCGGCCAAGCGGCGGGAAGAGGAGGAGGAGACATTAAAGAAAAGGAAGGAGAGAGATGAAAGGGCGGGGGAGGCAGGGGAGGGATGAGGCCATGAGGAGCAGGGTCTGGCCCCTTGCCCATCCCGCCACTGCAGTCCATACTGGTGTCAACTGGACCAGGCCTGAACGGGGTTAAGACCAATGTAGATGTCATGAATGAAGGGATTTGAGGGAGTACTTGGATGAGCTGATAGGAGACATGGGTGACAAGGGTGTAGAGAGGATGGAATGGGCACTGCAGGTGATAAAGAGTGGGGACAAGGAAGGGAAGGGGACCACATCAAATCTGATGGGGGAGAAGAAGCTGTACGAAGGGCCCCTGGGTTTCACATTGGGGGAACATGTACCATCTTCAATTAAAGAAAACATTTGGAAGGGGAATACATGAGCATTTTTGGTTTGGTAGATGAAGACACAGCCAAGAAATATGAACAGAAGGAGTCAGTTTGAAAATCAAAGATGACAGTGGTGCTGGCAGTGGTAGAGCACAAGGAGGAAGAGGCAAAATACAAGGGTAAGAACATAGACACGTGGCAGGTGGGTTTCCTGATGTACAGCACGTTGGTCCTGGGGAAACAGCCATGAATGGCAATTCCCCTCTAGACCTACACAGCTATCATCAGGGATGCCTAAACGGTGAAGCTGGGATACGGATAGTTAAAATACGATCAGGCATTCAGAAAGCTGATGGCAGCTAAAGGGGATTTGAGATGGGACTGTACACATTCGAACTGTGGGTTTGGACGCTATCTGGCCCAGCAGGAGAATCTGGAGGGGAACACAGTAAGAAGATTACCCCTGCCCCGGTCATGAAGGCATGTTGGGGGTACAACAGGGCATTGTGTACTTGGGCAAATGCAAATTCAGGCATGTTTGCTCCCACTGCATGGGCCCATACCCAGTAACAAGCTGCCAGCAAGGGGGGGGCGAAGGAGTACACAACCAGGTGGGCAGTACCAACAGCAGTCCTTTCAGGGGTGAGGCAGTGGAGCAGGGAGGGTGGGGGACACAGCAAGGTTGGGTACAACTCCAGTTATGGATGGAACTGAAGATGAGGTGGAGGAAGTGCACTGGGGTTTTCCCTTACTGTGTACTCCCATAGTCACAAGGGTAGTTGAGGCCTGGACACATGACTAACCAGATGTATGAAGGGCAGAGATCCTGAGGAAGGGATTCAAGAAGGGTTTTCATTTGGGCTTCAAAAGGGGGTGCAGGGAGATGGGGGCAAAGAATTTAGGATCTATGAGAGGGAAGGAAGACGTGTATGGGCAAAAATCCAGAAGAAAGTGCAGGCAGGGAGGGTCGAGGGCCCTTTCACTGAACCTCCTTGCCCCAGCTTCCAGGTGTCACCCCTAGGAGTGGTACTGAAAAAACAAGTGGGAAAATTTAAGCTCATCCACCACCTCTCCTTCTCAGAAGGGACCTCAGTGAACGAGGGGATCCTGGATGATCTATGGACAGTCTCATATGCTTCACTGGACCAGGTGGTGGTGCTGATCAGGGTGGTACAGGGGGCATGGTTAGTGAAGACAGACATTGAATTCACTTTCTGGATGCTGCCAGTGAGGCTAGATGATTGGGATCTTTTGGGCTTCCGGTTTGAAGGTGGGCTGTACTTCAACAAAGCCAAGCCAATGGGTTGCTCAGTGGCTTGTTCGACCTTTGATGCTTTTTGCTCTTGGGTACAATGGATGTTCAGGTAGAGATATGGGTACAGGAGGGTGGTACACTATCTGGGTGATTTTCTACTCATAGGGGGCAGTGAAGCCAAGATGGGGAATGTTGGTGGATTTTAAGGAGTTATGTGGGCACATAGGCATTCCACTGGTGAAGGAAAAAATGGAAGGCCTGGTCCGCCATCTGGAATTCCTTGGGATTGAGGTGGACACAGTACAAGAATGTTTCTGCCTGCCAGTGGACAAAGTGGCCTGGCTCAGGGGGCTATTATCACAGGTAAGAGGGTGGAGGAGGAGGGTGCCTCTGGTATTAGTGCAGCAACTACTGGAGCACCTTAATTTCACTTGTAAGGCCATAAGCCCAGGCAGGGCATTTACCAGGAGGTTGATGAGGGCCACAGGGAAGGCAAAGCAGCCACATCACTGGGTAGATATCACTACAGGGGTGCGGGAGGATCTGAGGGGATGGGAAGACTTCCTTGACAACTATAATGGGGTCACATTCTGGCAAGAGGAATGGGATTACAACACTGACTTGAAGCAGTACACAGATGCTTCAGGGGCCCTGGTGATGGGGGTTTACTTCAGGGGTGAGTGGATATCGGAAGCATGGCTGAACCAGTGGAAAGAAGGGGGTTTACTGAAAGACATTACCTTTTTGGAAATATTTCATATGTGGGTGGCCATGGAAGTGTGGGGGACAGGATGAGGGGGAAGCGCATACTCTTTTGGTGCGACAATAAAGGGATCGTGGAGGTAATAAATAGACAGAGGAGATTATGGATATAGCAGTGGGGGTATTGCGCTGAATGGTGCTGCTTGGACTGCAACTGAATTTGTCATTTCAGGCACACCATATTGAAGGGCTTACAAATGAGGTGGCTGACAGTCTTTCCTGTTTGCAGCCGGACAGGTTCCGGGACCTAGCTCTGCAAGTGGCAGTATACAGGACTAGGGTCCTGGACCATCTATGGGAGATTGGAGGAAAAAAGCCAGGTGGTTGTACCAGAGATCATGGGCAGCCAACACACTGAGGGCATATAAAAGTGCATGAGGGGTGTTTCAGAAGTTCAGAGCAAGGTCCAGATGGGGTACGAGGGAGCCAGTCTCTGAGAACCAAGTGAGGCAATATGTGGTGGAGAAGTGGGAGGAAAGGATGGCCCACACCACCATGGGGGTGCAACTAGCTGGCATAGATTGGGTGTGCAAGGACAGAGGTTGGCCAGATGCCACTGCAGGGATGATGGTTAGGAGTATGGTCACAGGCTGGCAGAGATGACAAAGAAAGAGATGGGAGAGGAGGCAACCCATCATGGGGCAGCTGCTTCAGAGGGTGTTGAGGGCCATGCAGCACGTATGCACTTCAGCGAAGGAAGCATACTTGTTTAGGGCAGTTTTCACAGTGATGGCCAGAGGGGCCTTCAGGATAGGGGCGGTGTTGGCCCCGACAAAGTCTGGGACAGCACAGGGACTGCAGGCAGGTGACATTGAGTGGGGAAGGGACAAGGTGGTCATTCGCCTGCCTAGGTCCAAAATGCATCAAGAAGGTAGGGGTGAAGCAGTGGCATTGACCAGACAGTGGCTGGGCGAGGTCTGCACCATTACAAAATTAAAGGAATATAGGAGTTATCGGGGGACAGGTAGGGGGGTGGCAGCCTGGTGATGGGTTTCCAGGGTGGGGGGCTCCTTAAGAAGGCCCTTTCCTTTGTAGGGGAGGATCTCGAAAATTCACCCTTCATTCATTTTGCATAGGAGCAGCATCAGAGGCCATGGCCAGAGGAGGGTCCGAGGTAGAGGTAAAGTGGGTGGGACACTGGAGGTCCAGCTGCTACAAGAAACTGCCAAAGTTTTTTTCTGTGACTGGGAACTGCAAAGTCTGCACTTTAATTACATTCAATCAGCTGAGCGAGGGACTGAGGCAGCTGGCTGCAGCACATCATTACAAGGGAGGAGCTGGCTAAGTTTAAATCAGGCTCTGCCTACCAAGCAACATGGCGCTTGGCATGAGTGTGGTGGCGCAGGCGCCACTCGAAGAGAAATTTGAGGAGGTAGTATACTGGGCTGGTTTTGTTTTCGTATTTCAAAGCTGAGAGGTGTAATATTTGTTCTTGCTCTGCCTGACTTTTGGATATTGAAGCTCCCTGGAAAACTGCAAGTAGTTTTGATTGTGTTTTCCCTGGTTGCTGATCGTTTGTTGGGCATAGCAGGATTTGTAAGTTGAATTTATTAAGGTTTAAAAATGAAAGAGTTGCCTAAAATGACTGTTTCACATATTTTATTATGTATGTTTGTTGTAAATGTGTTTTGTGTGTTCCAATCTGCTTATGGTTATACAGGAAAATTGACAGATCTGCAGTATTACCCTTCTGTTGAAATAGGGATTTTGAATACTCCTCAATGCATTTTTATTTCATCTGATATATTACCTAATGGATGTTTTAACTCATTTTTTAAAAAGTGTTTGATGAGGACTACCTCACTGTTTTTGTCTCTTTTGGGGCGCAGACCCTATAAGGGTCTGTGCCACAAGGGAGTACGAAAAATAAGTATTGGGGATGTCTTCATTAAACTTATGTTGTGTTGTTTATTAAATTGTGGTGATGTACACCCGAACCCAGGTCCTACTAACATGTTTAACGATGAAAAGGTGTTTAATATAAAACAGGGATACATGTTTATCGCTCAATTGAATGTGAGGAGCCTTAGAAATAAATTTGATGAGGTAAGAGATTGGGCAAAAGAAGACAAGCCAGGGGTCCTGGTATTAACAGAAACTTGGCTCGACAATAGGGTGCAAAATTCAGATATTGATTTGGATAATTTTCAAATGTTTAGAAGAGAGAGGACAAAAAAAGGGGGAGGAATTATTATTTATGTAGATCAAAACTTAACTGCTCAAGAGATTACTTTTTCTTTTCCTAACAATAGACTGGAATTGTTGATTCTGGAAATAGAAATAGCTTTTTGTAAATCTTTATTGGTAGTAGGGCTTTATAAACCACCTAAGATTAGTATACAAG
This sequence comes from Neoceratodus forsteri, assembly GCA_016271365.2. NCBI lineage: Eukaryota > Metazoa > Chordata > Ceratodontiformes > Ceratodontidae > Neoceratodus > Neoceratodus forsteri. Next base: position 306,153,447 of record CM028134.1, on the reverse strand, counting down.
TCTTTCAGGACTTGTATGAATTCTTCATGGTTTTAGGGATTCTCATGAATTATTTATTACTGGAGACTTTAATGTAGATTGGTTGAATATTGATGTGAATCATGAACTGGTCGACTTCCAGATTGGTTTGGCTTGACCCAGCTAATTCTGGAACCGACCAGAATTAATCATAAGACCCAAGAGATCTACAATCTTGGATTTGATGTTTACAAATTCTCCAACTTTGTTTTATAGAGCAGGTGTTCTCCCAGAATCTTTTTCTGACCATCAAGTTATCTACTCAATCAGAGCGCGGTCAAGCCTGTAGCTGAGTCTAGGATATTTTGGAGATGTTTTAGGAGGTTTGACACGTAAATTTCATGATTGATGTAGAAAACATAAACTGGAATAAATTGGAATTGATTCCTACAACATCATTTGCTTGGGAATTTTTCCTAGTGAATTTCTGAGTATATGTAATAAACATGCACCTTGAAATCAAGATTGTTAAAAAGGAAGGAAATGTTTGGTTTACTCCTGAGTTATATAAAATTAGGAGAGATAGGAATAAGAAATGGATGAAAGCTAAGAAGACAATGTTAGATTCAGATTGGGTTTCCTATAGACAGGCCAGAAATTTATATACCACCAAAATCAAGGTAGTAAAACAACAGTTTATTCGATCTAAATTGGAGGCCAACCATAAAAAAGATTCTAGGAAATTTTGGAGAATTATTTCAAATTTAGTGGGGAAAAATAAACAAATTTGCATAAATAAAATTGTGAAGGATGATGTTACATTATTACCTGGAAAAGAAATGGTCAATGCCTTTAATGATTACTTTGTTAGTGTGGCCTCACCAAGTCTCTTAGATGAGATACATAGGGGACAAAATGAGACTCTGGAGTCTAACCTGACAGAAATTAACATAAGAGATAGAGCCTTAGGTGGCTTTGATTTTTCCTATATATCTCCACAAGAGGTATGTTCTGAACTCTTGAAATTAGATATATGTAAAGCAAAGGGATCAGATGAAATACCATCGAGACTGTTGAAATATGCAGCTCCCTGTGTGGCGTATCCGCTGTCTTATATTTTTAACCTGTCCATTCAAAGTGGAGAATTCCCTGATGGGTGGAAGATTGCAAAGGTTAGGCCTATATATAAATCTGGTAAAAAGAGTGAGCTAGGCAATTATCGGCCTATATCACTCTTGCCTCAGGTTTCTAAAATATTTGAGAAGATTGTGTCTAATCAGTTGAGAAGCTTTCTTGAAGATAACAATAAATTGACACCTTTTCAATCTGGTTTTAGGACTTCTCATAGTACTCAAACAGCCTTGGTGAAGGTTGTGAGTGATGTCCAGCTGAGTCTGGACAGGAGGTTAATGGTTGGAGCCTTATTTATAGATCTTTCAAAGGCATTTGATACTCTAAACCACCGGGTCCTCCTGTCCAGACTCAGCGGGATTGGCCTATCTCCCCAAACTGTGAGGTGGTTTTTTTCTTATTTGACTGATCGTAGTCAATTTGTAGAAGTAGGTCTGCATAAATCTAGGGTATTGGCGGTAAAAAACAGTGTACCACAGGGCTCGATATTGGGGCCTTTGTTATTTAATATTTATATGAATGAACTTAAAATTACTTTAACGGACGCCCGGTATCATATGTATGCAGATGATACCATATTATATTGAGGGGGGATACCTTAGAATTGATCAACTTAAGATTACGATTGGCTTTTGATGAAGTACAGGAATTCTTAAAGTCAAATTATTTAATTTTAAATGCTAATAAAACACAATCATTATTGTTTACAAATAATAAAAAACAAAATTTACTTTTAGAAATTAATACGAAGGAAGGTATAGCTATAAAGCAGGTAGATACATACAAGTATTTGGGAGTTTGGGTAGATCCATGTTTGAGTTGGGAAGTTTATATTGACTCCCTTATAAAAATATAAATAGGAGATTGGGTGTACTTTATAGGTACAAAAAGTTTATGACCAAGAGATACGTTTGAGCGTGGTAAATTCCTTATACTCCCAGTAATTGATTATGGAGACCTGCTTTATGGGGGGGGCGGTCGGGAAGTATTTGGATAAAGTGGATTTAGTTTTTTGTAGGCTGGCTCACTTTATATTGGACGTTCCCTATAGAACTCATAGATGTATACTTTTTAAGGAATTAAATTGGTTAAAACCGGAAGTGAGAAGGGATTTACATTTGTTGCAGTTTATGATTAAAGTATGGTTAGGGGAAGTACCCAAATATGTGAATGATTTATTCGAAGTTAGGAAGATAAAGGAATGTTTGAGAGCCTTTAATGGAACTCAATTTGTCTTAAACAAATATAACTTGAATATTGGAAGGTTTTCTATACCTTCGAGAGGAACTAGAATTTGGAATAATTCCCCTTTGGAGTTGAGAATTAATAGAACTAATTATAACAAAAGTGAACTTAGGAGTTGGTGCATCACTGTGTTACATAATGATTCTAGGTGTTTAAATTGTTAGGAATTTTATGTATTTTATTTTAAGTTATGTACAAATTTGTTTGTTGGTTATTTGGTGTTTGTATAGTTGTTAATTATGTGTGGTTTTATGTTTGGATGTTGAAACGTACAATTTACTGCGATCTGGAACTTCATTGAAAATGAGCTTTGCTCAATTGAATGTATCCTTTTATTCATTGTGAATAAAAAATGATTTACTACTACTACTACTACATTGTGAGATGTTGATGGCATGGTTTTCACCCTGTTTTGTTTTTTCCTCCGGCAGGAACAAAGTGAAGGGTCTGGATCGTGGGGCATTTCTTCATCTATTGGGCTGAGAGGTTTGCAGCATCCTGAAGCGGGAGGACACAACTGCGGTCTGACGTGGAGCACACAAGGGTGCAATGGAAGGGAATAAGGGGCATAAGATGGGCACAGCTGATGCTTTTGGAACTGTGGGCACGATAGGGCAGGCCGGACTGTCTAGTCATACACTTAGGGTGAAATGACCAGGGGGGACACAATGGGGGCACTAGTGCAGGCCATAATGGCTGATCTAGAAAGAGTAAAGGGTTGGTGGCCGGGGTGGTCATCAGCTGGTCCTAGATCACATCCTGTAGGGTGTGGAGAGGTGCCAAGGAGGTTTGGGCTTTGGAAAAGAGTAGGAAGCAACTCAGTAGGAACATAGTAATAGTGGTGATTGAGATGGGGGGTGCATGTACAGCACAGGAAAATTTCATTTCACCTGTCAGAAGTGTATAGGTCAGATGGGGTCCACCTGTTGGAGTTTGGCATGTGCCTATTCCTTAGACCCATTATGGACCTATTGGGAGAGATTGAGAAAAGGGCCCTAGATACTAGCTCTCAAGGGGGGGAGCCCCATCTTCCATCGTGAGTGGAGATGGGTCACTGGAGAAAAAGGGGGGGCAAGATAGGGAGAATTGGGGAGTAGGCAGAAAGGGGGGAGGGGCAACTCAACACAGGCTGGGGGCAAATGGCACCCAGGCGTGGAAGTAAAAGTGGGGAGGGGTGGATAGAGACTAGGGGTCAAGTCATATTGTCCGGACCTAGGTAGGTGGAGGTCCTGATAAGTTGGTACCTGGTTCTGGTGATGGTGTGGGGGGTCAGATCTGAGTGTCCAGACCCCGAAGGACAGCACTCAAGATGGAGAGGACCAGGAAGGAAGGAAGTTCCAGATCAAAGAATGGACTGATGTATTTACTATATTAAAATGAAACGTTGAAATATGAAGTGAATGGGAATGTAAATATTAATTTAGTGCCTAAATAAAATATTGTCAATGAGCATCCAAACCAGCAGGTGTGGAGAGAGTTTCATTTCTGAAGAGGATCAGATGACAAATAGGTTTGCCACTAAAAGGCAAGCCAAGCTGCTCATATGGCCCCTAAAAGACATAAAGACAGAGAAAGAGAGGGGTGGGGGGAGGGTAGGGGGTGAAGGAGTAGGCAGGGCTTAGTGACTTCACAGCGTGTCATTTGACACAGGTGCCAGATCTCACAGCCCCATTGACCAGGGAAGGAGCTCAGAGGGGTCTAGCTCTGGGGCCTTTTTGGGGTATATAAGAACTGGTAACCTTCAGTAGCCCTCTTTTTGCAGGGAAATGTACCCACCCATCCACCCATATGGAGGAGGAGGAGAGAGGAGAGGCTGGTAGGATGATGAGGATAAGATACAAGGAGGGACAACATCAAGGGTAGAGGTTTTTGTGGTGCTCGGTGGGGGGGTGCCCTGCAGAGGCCTGTGCAGCTGCAGAAGGGCAGCAGTCTGGTCTGGTGGGGGCTGACAGAGCCCTGGTATGGGGGCAGCAAGTGGCACAATGGGGAGAGGGAAGGGGAGGTGGGAAAGGGGGGAGCAAGTGAGGGAGAATAGGGAGTAGGCAGAAAGGGGGTAGGGGTAGGGCAACACAGGTTGGGGGCAAATGGCACCCAGGCATGGAAGTAAAAGGAGGGAAGGGGGATGGATGGAGACTAGAGATCGGATCACAGTGTCTGGACCTAGGTGGGTGGAGGTCCTGGTAAGTTGGTATCTAGTTCTGGTGATGGTGTGGAGGGTCGGATCTGAGTGTCTGGACCCTGAAGGACAGCACTCAAGAAGGAGAGGACCAGGAAGGAAAGAAGTTCCAGATCAAAGAATGGACTGATGTATTTACTGTATTAAAATGAAATGTTGAAATATGAAGTGAACGGGAATGTAAATATTAATTTAGTGCCTAAATAAAATATTGTCAATGAGCATCCAAACCAGCAGGTGTGGAGAGAGTTTCATTTCTCAAGGGGATCAGATGACAATTGGGTTATATATTTCACCTTCAATGTTCAGTGGCAGCCTATATAATGTATTTGCATTGCCATGCTGATTTCAAACATTGACTTTGTATTTATTTTATTTTACCAGGAAAAGCTCCATTGAGCAGTGCTCATTTACAAGGAGGTACAGGGTAGGACAGATAACATACAATAAGTTGTAGTATGAGTTCATGGAGTAGAGATCTTGGAAAATTCTTAGCTACTTAAATACTGACTAACAGGTATAATCTAATAAAAAGATAAGAATAGAAGACGTATCTGATAAACAGAATATATGGCAAAGATAATATAGAGAGAGTGCTACTACAAGTACAGAAACTGCACCATCCAGTAAAATAGTATATATCATACTGATATGTAGCCAGAATGAGTTACCATCCCTAAAACTTAGCTGTTGCAAATGAATGTACAATATCCTTGGCTTGGATCCCACAATTCTGATTAGGGGTTTGTGATTTGCAATCAGAGTGAACTTTCTTCCATAAAGGTATTTATGAAACTTCATGAACCCAATTTTCAATTTGCATATCCTCTCACATTTTGCTGGTCAAGGTACAAAATACACATGCAAGACATTTTTCACTACCATCTGGCATTTTATGAGAAATTACAACCACACTAACCAGTGAGGCATCACAGGCCAAAACTACAGATAACGTAGCATCTAAATACATTAACATATGAAGTATAGAGAGCTGCATTTTGCTAATTTGAAAGCTTGTTGGTATGCTTTTGACTAAACCTATTTCTTATCTTTCTGTAGCAGTAGACACTTGTCTATAATAATTCAACAATGCCAACAATTATCTTAGTTCTGTTTAATGTGTTGACTTTGGAGCCTGAGCTATAGCCATTGTTTTTTATCTAGAGGGCAAATCCCCTTAAACATTTGATGCCCAAAGTTAGTTACACTGTCTAGAAAAAATTCAAATGTTTCTTTTTTAGAACTGAACTCTGCTTCTTGAAGTTTCTGAAATAGCTTCCAGATTATACTGTATTGTCACCTAAATAGAATCAAGGAAGTATATCACCAGTCACTGTAATAATTAACCCATAATCATTTTTATTATATTAATTTAATATTTTTTGCTGGGAATGGCACACTGAGCTAAAACTCTTTTCCAGGCATGACCAGAGACTGCAAGAATCATAATGTGACTTGCTCAGGGTTTCATATTATGCAAATGGTGGTTGTGGGATTCAAACAGTTGATTTTTCTGCAGTATATGCATGCTCATTTGCTGTGAGTCAGACAGCAGCTGGCAGAGGTGGTGAGCAGACGTTTGCCACTCACCATATCTGCAGATCTGTTGGTGGCAATTGCAGGTATGGAAGGGTGAGCCAGGATCAGATGGGGAGCTCTGAGTGTTGAGTGGATAGGCTAGAGAAAGGAGTCATGGATATTTATTTATTTAGTTTTTGTTGACTGAGAAAAGTGGACTAGGCAATTCTGCTTATTTTCAGCCTTGTCCCAGTGAAAGGGGTATACAGATGTAAACCAACTGACACTGAACCAGATTAAGCTGCTGGAGGTATTTTTTTTGTTAGTGAATGGGGGAAATTTGATCAGGACACAGGGGAAATTCCCCTAGTCGACAGTAGGGAGAGCTGCTGCTGGTGGTCAGCAAGATGGCTGACCCAGGAGGTGGAGGTGCAGAGAGAGACAGAGGATTGAATCTCTGAAGCGAATGGAGAACATTATTTTTTCAACATCGATGGAAATACCTGCTACTGTGGAGATTGTAGATTGGATGGATGGTAATGCCTTACCTGGCATGAAGTTTATGGAGGTGGAGGTACTGGCTGGTAAAGGCCTAAGGCAGAAAATGGATCTTGAGGGACAGTCCCGAGAGAACACATCTCAGGAGAGAATGGCAGGATCTCAGATACCAGCAAACAAATCAGAAAGATGATCATGGCTGTTGAAAGTGCTGGCAGAAGATGAGGCAGCTGCAGTGTTGTCCAGAGGGTCTGAGGGTCCTCAGTATCATACCTAGGTTATTAGCCCTGCGATACAGATGGATGCTGCTACTAAACATATGGATATTCTGGACTTACAGGCACAGACAAAAGTGGAGAATCTGTTGCCTTGGTCACTGGAGAGAGCATTACTGGATGCCGGGTGGCAGAGGACGCTTGACGTAAAGGGCTGGGATGTAGGCATAACACCTACTGCAGAGATGATTATGGTTCAGAAGGATTGCAGCTGTCTTCTTGAGGAAACTGCTGGTGTGAAGATAAAACACCATCGATTTACAAATCCCCAAAATATCCAAGTTAAAACAGGACCAACAATGTCTACCAGAATGGTTGCTATGGGAGCTGTACACCCAGATGCAGGGTTAATAACAGGACAGTCCCTTATGGATAGTGCTGCTATGACTGTTTCCAATACTGTTGCTCCCAAAACAATGATTAACTATAACAATCAAATGGTGAGTGAGACTGACCGTAGTGGTAATGTTTAGCAAGAAACTGTATTGCCGACTACTTCTGAGGCTCAGCCGGCAGTTTCTGAGAGTGTTAGTATTTCACCCCCACTGCCTTGTGATGGGACATTTCAAGAGTCTCCGGGCACAGTAAATGCAAATGTGCTCCTGTGTGACCAAGGAGGTAACACGTCCCATACCATGACTCAATCAGTTGTGGAGGTTGTGACAAATATTCTGACTAAACCCCATACAGAAGGGATTAGACCAACAGTTGAACCGGCTACATCACGAGTCTCCTCAAACACGTCCTGGGCTGACATTATGGACAGGATTGAGACAGGTCCCTCAGATGGGCAACCAGAAACATTGAAACATAGAAGCTGATGGCAGATAAGGACTGCAAGGCCCATCCAGTCTGCCCATTTGTTTTTCTGGCTTATGAATGTGCCATCGACCTTTGCTCTGTCAATGGCCTATCTATTCATACTCATCTGTATTGCTCCCTTATGCCGATCCCATGCCTTAAGCCCTGCACTGTATTTATATCCACCACTTCCTGAGGTAGGCCGGTCCATGCATCCACCACCCTTTCTGTGAAAATAACTTCCTCACATTACCCCTTAATCGGTCTCCCTCTAATCTCATGCTGTGTCCTCTTGTCCTGCTGTTTTTTTCATATGTTGAAACACATTAGGCTCTTTCACCTTGTTAATGTCCTTAAGGTGTTTGAATGTTTTGATCATATCACCTCTCTCCCTCCTTTGCTCTAGGGTACACATATTGAGCTCCGTTAATCTGTCCTCATATGTTTTCTGATGCAGTCCTTGCACCATTTTGGTTGCCCTTTTCTGGACTGCCTCAATTTGGTTAATGTTCTTGTGAAGGTGTGTCCTCCAGTACTGCATGTAGTACTCCAGATGGGGCCTAACCAGTGTCTTGTAAAGAGGGATTATTACCTCCCTTTTACAACTTGTGATACTCCTACTAATAAACCCCAACATCTCCCTATCCTTACCTACTGCTTTAGTGGTCTGCTTGGATGATTTCAGGTCATCTGTGATGATGATGCCCTATTCTTATTCTTCCTTTGTGACTGCCAGCAAATCCCCTCCCATCTTATAGGTAGCTTCAGGGTTCTCTTCCCGATGTGCATGATCTTGCACTACTTTGCATTAAACCCCAGTTGCCACTCTTCCGACCATTTTGCCAGTTTATCCAGATCTCTTCTCATTCTGCCCACCCCATCTGGATCATCTACTCTGTTGCAGATCTTGGTGTCATCTGCAAACAGACAAACCTTACCCTCCATTCCATCTGCAATGTCACTGATGAAGATATTGAAGAGGACTGGCTCCAGGACTGATCCCTGAGGTACCCCACCTGTGATTTGCATCTCTTCTGACTGTATACCATTTACCACCACTCTCTGTTTTCTGCCAGTCAACCAGTTTGCCACCCAGTTGACCAACTTCTGACCCATCCTGAGCCTACCCAGCTTAATAATCAATGTTCTGGGGTTGTTAGCATGCCTGAGGCTAATCTGTGGAATGTCAGGAACTGTTTCAAAATGGTTCAACCTCATTCCTTACTGGGAGATCACAAAGAGTTGTGTCGGGGGTTCATTCCTCCGGCCCAACTCCTTTGTTGTGTGGGGTGCCTCAGGGTTCAGTGCAGTCACCATGTTATTTGCAGTGTATATGCTGCCCCTCAGAGACATTATAAGATGGTATGGGCTGAGGTTTCACTGCTATGCAGATGATACCCAGCTATACCTGTCTTTTGCACCTGACCAGGATGGAGCACTCTCGGTGTTTAATAACTGTCTGGAGGAAATCCAAGGGTGGATGGATTCTAGTTGGTTAAGGTTGAACTCAGAGAAGACAGAGGTATTAGTGGTGGACCCAGGTGGTCAGATAGCAAGGTTGCATGATGGCACGCCCTCTGGAATTTTTCTTGCCGGCGTGTCACTTACGACCTCTGAACAGGTGCTCAACCTTGGGGATTGTCCTAGACAATAGGCTGACCCTTCAATCTCAAGTGTCGGCTGTTGTCAGGACTTCCTTTTACCATCTTAGGAATATTGCCAGGGTGCATCACCTTGTTCCGTCTGACTCTATACCAACGTTGGTCCACGCTTTTGTGCCCTTGCGCTTGGACTACTGCAACGCCATTTACTTTGGGCTTTCTGGGGTTGAAATCCGTCGCCTACAGCTGGTGCAGAATGCTGCAGCCTGGGTTTTGACTGGGACAAGGAGATCCCGTCACATTACTCCGGTGCTGCGTGAACTGCACTGGCTTCCTATACGGTGGCGGATCACCTTTAAAGTCATTTTTATTGACTTTCAAAGCCCTTCATGATCAGGGTCTGACCTATCTGAAAGAACTTCTGATGCCTTACTGCCCCGGCCGATTGCTCTGCTTGGCCGACAAGGGGTTGTTAGAGACTCCAAGAGTGAGTTTAAAATCTTCTGGTAGTAGAGCATTTTCTTATGCCGCACCCACTCTTTGGAATTCTCTACCACAACGATTAAGGGAGTGCACCTCCGTGGAGGTATTTAAGAAAGATTTAAAAACTTATTTGTGGCACTTGGCTTATTAGGATGATTAATGGAAGCTGATTGTAAATTTTTTATTGATTGTATGGATGATTTTATGGTTTGTTTTAATATGTGATGTTTTAATGAAATTATTTTATTTATATGTTTGAAATTGGCACTGTATGTTGTGATGTGATATGTAAAGCGCCTTGATATTTTGAAAGGTGCTCTAAAAATAAAGTTATTATTATTATTATAAAAATAAAGTTATTATTATTATTATATTCTATGTGGAACAGTATAGAAGGCTTTGCTGAAGTCAAGATACGCTACATCAACTGCTCCCCCTTGGTCCACCACTCTGGTTACCCAGTTAAAGAAATCTATGAGATTAGTTTGAAAGGACCTTCCTGTTGTAAACCCATGCTGCCTTGGATCCTGTGCTTCTATGGATTCCAGGTGTTGCACTATCCTTTCCTTAAGGAGTGCCTCCATAATCTTGACCACTACTGAGGTAAGACTGACTGGTCTGTAGTTCTCTGCCTCCTCCCTGCTATCACTCTTGTCGAGCAGGATCACATGAGCCCTTCCTCAGTCTTCTGGGACCTCTCCTGTGCTGACTCTGCTAGTTCCACCATTAGCTCCTTTAGTATCCTGGGATGTATGCCATCAGGTCCCATTGCCTTGTCCACCCTGAGCTTATTGAGCTCTTGTAGGATCCTTTCTTTTGTGAAAGAACTAGTGCACCCCTCCCCCGTGTCTATGGTGCTGAGCTGTGGGCCCTGCCCTACCTTCTCTTCAGTAAATACTGAGCAGAGGTATCTATTTAGGATAGATGCTTTTACATGGTCCTCCTCACATGCCCCCTTATCCCCTTTGATCTTAGCAATACCCCCTCAGGACTTTCTCCTTTCACTAATGTATCTATAGAAAATTTTGTCACCTTCTTTTACTGTTCATGCTAGTGTTTCCTCAGTTTGGGCCTTTGCCTGCCTGCCTTCCTGCTTCCCTTAGGAAGTTTGGTATCTCCTATCTTCATCCGCTGTGTTCCCTTATATTTCCTGAAGGTCAGCCTTTGGCTCTGACATTTTCTGCTACTGTTTTGAGAACCAAAGTGGCTTCCTTCTTTTTTGCACTCCTTTCTCTCTAACACAATGGGATGTTGCTTTGAGTATTGCATCCTTAATGCTTGTCCACTTTGCCTGTACCCACTCACCTGTATTTCTTTTTGCCAGGGCTAGCTTAACTCTGTTGGCCATCTTATCAAAGTCAGCTCCTCTGAAGTCCCATATTGTTGCCTTGGAATGGGATGATTTAGTTCTAGTGGCCAAATTGAACCATACCATGTGATGGTCACTGGCCCCCAGGTGACCTCCTACCTGGAGATCTGTGATCCTTTCCTGGGTTTACAGAGGAAAAAAACAGCTCTTTGCAGCACAGTCTGACTCTAGCTTTTCCTTTCAGAACAGACAAAATGCAAACTCCAACTCTTTTACTGACAAAGGCAATAAGAATACTACACCTAATAGATAGCATTTCAAAATTTCTGATTTGTTTTCCAGCTTAGACAAATCTGCTGCCAGATGAAATGCTATCTGCATTAAATATAAGAGGGGGAGGGACTGGGTGAACCTCCTGATAGAGTTTATGTTGGGAGATGCTTGCTTAAGGAACTCATGCAGTTTACAGCAAATGACACTTTTGCCTTAATACATTTCTCTGGTGACACACAGTTTGATGTTAGTTTCAACACTTCACAACAGTTGGAGAGATTGTGGAAAAAATACCAACAAGTTCGCAATAACCCCTTATGGACTCCATTTATGGCCATACCTTTGACAAAACCTACAGTAAGGAATATTATAGTGTTGTTCCAGAATGAGTGTCCATACCTCTGACATTTTATACTGGGTCAAGAAAAGGGCTGATGTAATTGATATTTTTTTTTATTCATTTAAGTCTCGGATTACATATACCTTTGAGCTAAGAGCTCCTTTACAAAGCAGTGTTTGTGAGATGGTAGTGTGCAATTTTTGTCTACAAATTGGACATACCAGTATGTACTGTCCTAACCCAGTAAAATGCAATTTGTGTGAAGAAACTGGCCATTTATGCATGCAGTGCCCATGGGCAGTTCACAGAAAAGGTTCTTTCTATGATCAGGCAGACATGGTTCATGAGGCCCAATCTGGACAAGCTAAAGACCAGTCTGCAAACCTTTCATAACAGCCAACACAAGATGAGCAGCCTGATCAGGAGGACCAGGCTGATGCAGCTGCACAGGCTGCCCCTACTGGTAGTCCACCTAGAGGCCCACAGGGTCCTGATAATAGGGAAGCTGATGATCAAGTATGGGTCATGGAGAAGCAGCAGCCACCCTCATCATCCATAACAAATGATACATCTATGAACATGGTTCAAGAGCAGTCCACAGCAATGCCCTCAACTCACCCACCCCAGGATGATCATCAAGTAGTCAAAGGCAAATGACAGTCCACAAGGAGTACTCCCAAATCCAAGTAATCAAAGACTGAGAATGTGGAGCTACAGAACACCTTCATGGAATTGCAAAAACAGACTGAGGAGGAAGATGGGGCTTGGAAACCTCATCAGTGGTGTCATCCCAAAAAGAACTATTGGATATAGAAGTTGATACTGCGGAATTATTTCAGGCAAATAAAAAACAAGGAAAAAACAACATTGAGACCATGTAGCTCCTTTTGACTGTAGTCATGAACATCTGTTCTTATGACAATATTAACATCTTGTCTTTAAATTTCAATAGTATAAAGAACCATAACAGGAGAAGTATGAGATTTTTGACTTTAAGTCATACCAAGGCTCAGATTATTCTGTTGCAGGAAACTAGGTTAAGAACTAACACTGATACCTACCAAGCACAAAAGACATGGCATTGGGGTCCTTCTATTTGGTCACTAGGGGAAGATCCCTGTTCTGGGATGGGGATTTTATTTAAATCATGTCAGGTACAAATAGTCAAAGTATTAGATATCAACCCTGGGTGGGCACTTTTAGTGGATATTCAAGATCAGGGACAAATTCTTCAGGTGGATACAATGTATGCCCTTCAGACTCAATACACTAGGGTGACTCTTTTTTGACAATTACAACCATATTTACATACAGCAAGGAAAATTATAATGGGGGAGATTTTAATTGCCCTCTACAGTTGGGTGATAAAACAGTGGAAACCACCAAACTATTTTGTGACACAAATGTACTCACACAAATTATGTATTTGGCTGAGATGCAAGACACCTACAGGGCTTTACATAAGACAGGGGGCCATACGTATCACAGAGGGGTTCAAAAAGTTGGAAAATTTTGGAGGCAGTAACTTAGCCTACAGCCACATCAGATCACTTTGAATTATTAGTTACAGTAGGTGGTTTCCAAGACTGTAAGATTGGGCCTGTTTACTGGCATCTAAATACAGCTGTTTAGAAGGATCCAGTCATTAGGACAAAAGCAGAAGAAATGTTGAAGGCTAGGGCCATTGTGAGGATTCTCTATGATAATCTGACTGAGTGGTGGGACGATACCAAAATTTGTTTAGAGAAATGTTTTCAGAAAATTGGTAAGACAAAAGGGAAGGATGATTATTTTCAATTTTTAAAACTGTGGACACAGTTGTTTCATTTAATTTCCCTTCAACGTACAGAAAAACACCAGTACACCCAGCAGATTTCCCTACTCAAGAAGGAGATGAAATCATTCTTGTATGATAGGGCTAAACCTTTACAAGTGGAACAGGTCTATGTCCTACATGCTGCTTAAGTATCTGTGGACCTTTATAAGGGATGCCAAGATCGTGTTGTCCAGAAACACTTTTCTGCCGTCAAAGACCCACAAGGGGTAAAACATATAGGTTTGTCAGATATGATGAGAATAATTGAAGAAAAGTTAGGCAAGAATTTTGGAGAACCTTTGGAAGGGGATGGGGACTTGGAGACCTTTTTACACTAGAGGGAGCTGGAGGTTTTAGATCCACAGAGTGGGCGGGATTGTTACTACCTATCATTGTTGGGGAAGTTACAACTATGATTCAGAAGTTACAGCCAGAAGCAGCCCTGGGACCGGATGGTATTAGTTTCTACCAAACTTTCTTGGATACAGTGGCACCACTTTTGTCAGTGGTTTTTGATGAAATGTTGCAATGGAAGCAAGTATCAGACAACCTGACAAAAGCCTTCCTCATTTTGTTACACAAAAAAGGTGATAAACTGGATATTCATAATTGGAGACTAATTTCCTTATTAAATTCAGATTTTAAAATACTAACCCATATTCTATGCCAGCATTTGACTAATGTGACTACCAAGGTCATAGCCCATAATCAAACTTGTTAATTACAAGGGAGGTCCATGAGGGATAACCTCCTGCAAATCAGGGAAGTATTTGACAGAAGTCACCTAGACATGATACAAGGCTTGGTTGTCTCTTTAGATCTGCAAAAAGCCTTTGACCAGGTTCCTCAAGAATTTTAAGGTCATAGCATTTCATGGCATAGCTCCACTGTTCATTACATGGATAGGCCTTTCATACAAAAAAGCTAATTTTCATTTACTATTAAAGGGGTATGTTGGTCAGAAGGTAAATATAGCAAGATGGGTCATGCAGGGATGTCCGCTGAGCCTGTTACTTTATATCTTTTGCATTAATATTTTGATTTTGAAAATTAATCAAACACCCCAAATACTAGGTTTGATTTTGTCCAGCGATGTTCCCCCTTAGGATTTCCACTTATGTGGATGATTTATGTTTATTTTTGGAGGATGTTCAGGCATGTACAGAGGCAATGACTGTTATACAGGACTATTCACAACTTGCAAGTGCTAAAGTGAATATTGAGAAGAGTAAAGCTGTCTGCCTCAGAGAATTCAGATAAATGGGTTTGACTCGAGTAAATGGAATTCCGGTAGACTAAGAAGTAGTTCTTCTAGGGATAAGGTTTCGTGCAGAAGATATGGCTCAGGCTAATTGGAATGCCAAATTGCAAGAAGGGGAGAGGAAAGTATGTTTGTGGAAATCCATGTAAATTTCAAAACTTAAAAGAGTTTCATTAGTCAAAACTTTAATTATTCCTATATTTTTGCATCTGAGCTGTGCCCCCACCTTTGGAGTTGGAAATCAAGCTTTTTAGCATTTTCTTTCAGGCCATCTGGGGAGTAGACTCAATCATAGAAACATAGAAATATAGACTTTGATGGCACAGAAGGACCACTTGGCCCACCTAGTCTGCCCATTTCCCTACCTATTGGATAAGCTGCAGATCCTAGTTAACCAACAGCCTACTTCTTCCTACCCCCCACCAGAATTGCCTTATGTCTGTCACATGCATTTTTGAATTCCCCCACTGTTTTTTACTCCACAACCTCCTCAGGAAGGCCATTCCATGCATCCACCACCCTCTATGTGAAAAATTACTTCCTCACACTGCCTCTGAGCCATCCCTCCTCTATCTTCAGATTGTGTCCCCTTGTTCTTGCACATCTCTTTTTCTGAAAGATGCTACTCTCTTGGACTTTGATTCTCTTGAGGTACTTGAAAGTTTCTATCATGTCCCCCCTCTCCCTCCTTTCCTCAAAGGTATATATATTAAGCTCCTTTAGTCTCTCTTTGTATGGCTTCTGTTGCAGATCCTGCATCATTTTAGTTGCCCTCTTCTGGGCAGCCTCCATCCTGTCTATGTCCTTTCAAAATGGGGTCTCCAGAACTGCATGAAGTACTCCAGATGGGGTCTCACCAATTCTCTATACAGAGGGATAACAACATCCTGTTTTATACTGGTGTTGCCTCTCCCTATTCATCCCAGTATCCCCACAACCATCCTTATTGCCTTCTCACATTGCTTGCTAACCTTTAGGTCATCTGATATGACTACCCCCAAGTCCCTTTCCATTTGTGTTGTTGTTATTACCTCCCCCCTTTGTGTAATCTTCCCCTGGGTTTTTGTTTCCCAGGTGCATTACTTTGCACTTATTTTCATTGAATCTAAGCTGCCATACTTTTGACCATTCCTCCAACCTTGCCAAGTCCCTTCTCATCCTTTCCACCCCCCTTGTGTATCAACCCTGTTGCAGATCTTTGTGTCATCTGCAAAGACGCATGCTTTTCTTTCCAGTCCTTCTGCAATGCCACTTATAAAGACATTAAAAAGGACCAGATCCAGTACTGAACCCTGCAGTACCCCACTATTAACCCCCATTACTTCAGAATGGACTCCATTTACTATTACCCTCTGTGTCCTGTTGTCCAGACAATTTTTTACCCAAGCTATCACCCTGGGACTCACTCCCAGGCTGGCTAATTTGTTTATTAATCTTTTGTGTGGGACTGTGTCAAATGCCTTGCTAAAGTCAAGGTAGGCCATGTCAACAGCCCCTCCCTGGTCTACTACTTTGGTCACCAAGTCAAAGAAATCTGTTAGATTCATCTGATATGTCCTTCCCATTGTGAATCCATGCTGCCTTGGGTCCTGTGCCCCGCTGGCATCTAGGTACTCAACAATTCTTTCTTTTAGAAGTGATTCCATCATTTTCCCTATCACTGAGGTCAAGCTAACTGGTCTGTAGTTTCCTGCCTCTGCTTTGCTCCCACTTTTGTGAAGGGGAATCCCATCCACCCTCCTCCAGTCCTTAGGCAGCACACCATCCTTCCATGAATTGTTAAAAAGGGTAGTCATTGGTGTCACTAGTTCTCCCCTTAGTTCTTTTAGAGTTCTGGGGTGAATCTCATCAGACCCCATTGCTTTGTCCACCTTCAGTTTTAGGAGCTCATTCAGAACCCTTTCTTCTATAAAAGGACTGGAATCAACCCCCTATACAGAGTGCTTCTATTGATTGGATTAGGTACCTCTACCTCCTCTTCTATTGTTAATACTGAGCAGAAATATTCATCCAGTATCCCTGCTTTTTACTGTCCCTCTCTGCCCACCTACCCTCTCCTTTATTAAGCCTCACTATCCCTCCATTGGTCTTTCTTCACTCCCTAATGTACCTATAAAAGGTTTTATCCCCCTTCTTAACCAAGTTGGCTATCTTTTCCTCGGTTTGGGCCTTTGCTATTCTGACTGCCTTCCCCACTTCCTTCTGCTTTAACTGGTACAGTTCTCTGTACCAGTTCATAGGCAGGTTACTTATTTACCTGTTCATCAGTGAGGTTTGGGTATGGTAAACCCAGTACTTTTTTTTCATACAGTTTTCTGGTCAGTAAACTTGGGAGTAATACTCCAGAATACCACCAAAAACTGCTCCATTCGGATAAAGGCATGGTTCCTTCCAATATTCCCAGTGTGGGAGTTTCAGAAATGGCACGTCCATAGCAAAATCAGGAAAGAAATTACTCTAAAGTATGTTACTTCGATTTGGTCTAAATTAAAGGGTGGAATGTTACAATGCAACAGTGTAGTACACTGCCTTGGAAAGTACTGAATAATTTCATCCTAGATTCCTGAATAGTAACATCAGTACAGTTCCCAAGTGGTATAGATAGGACAGCTTACACTACTTTACAACAATTAGTTGACCCACGGGTACCCAAACAAATGTGGGATGTAGTTTGGCTTACATGCCATGGCCAGATAGGGATACATGATAACCACAAACATAAACCACTTAGTGAAAGATATTGGCCAAGAAATACTTGGAACTTAATTCTAAAAACACATATGTGCCCATATGTTACCACCTTTTGGAACCTATTGGCAACCAGTCTAAATGTGATGAATTAAAAACTATCCCTTATAAAGTATTTCTTTTAGGTGTGTGCTCTGGCCAATGGACCAAATATCACCTTAGTACATTGAGCATGTTATGTGCAGTTCTGAAACATTATATTTGTCAAGTTCGATGTCAACTGGTCTTGCAACAAAAGTATCTAACACGGCTGGAATTGTTAACTTTAGTTTGTAATCAAGTGAAACATATTTATTCACAGGAAGAAACCTATCTGAATATACAGCACTTGAAAACAATATGGAAGCATGCTCTCAGCTGGCGGAAGTAGATCTTTAATACTGCTTTTATAGTATAAGAAACTTAGTCATGATGTCACTGTGTGGGTTTTGTTTTGGGTAATTTTTGTGGAGGTTCTAGAGATGTGTTCTAAGTATATCTTATGTTTTCTGTCCTTATGTGATGTATGATTAACTTCAATAAAAACCTCTCCTACTCACCTCTAGGGTTTTTTGTGACCATCCATTGTGATGACCACTCCTGGGTTGACAGAGGAGAGGATGGATGTGCTGGAGATTAAGTAACAGATCCCTTACCTTGCCTCATAACAACTAGAGACCACTGACATTTTTGTTCCCTATAACAGTAACATGGACGTTGGTAACGTTGGAGTGATTTTGGACTCAGATTCTGTATCGGAACTTTCAGACATGTTTTTGCAATAAGGCATTCAACTGGATGCAATAGATTTACTGGCTAAATCTTTGGAATTATACGAAAGGCTCAAAGCAGAGGATTTGCTATTTAAACAGAGATGTCGGCAATTAGAGGCAGAAATTGTGAACATGGCATGGGTCTGCTTGCCTGAGGAATCAAAATTGGCATTTGTCAAGCAGGCCTGAATGACAATTCATGACACAGCAGCATCAAAGGAGGATGCTGCCGCACTGAAGGTAGTGACCACTGTAAGTCCTCCTTCTTAGGAGGAGTGTGATATACAGTATGCACGCCCTGTGGTGCATAGGACAATTTATTGTTAACTGAAACCCCAAATGGAATGGCATCAAAGTGCAGTGACAAGCATGGCCTAAGAAGGGTTTTGTAGTGATCAAGGAAATTCATTATTGACTGGTTTGCAGTGCAGACTCATGTACAGTTGTAGCATCTGCACCTAACTTTGTTATGGCACCAACACCAGTAGCAGATGTTTGTGCTTCTGGCAACACTTTGAGTATGAATGCACGAGGAATGACTGTGGTTGATGCTGTGGAGGGCTCAGGGATGGAAATGGATGAAGCGGCTGCAGATTGTTGCAGAGAGGTCCCAGTAACTACTCCATCATGGGTGCAAGAGGCCTTAGAAAAAGCAGGTTGAACAAGATCACCAGATGGCACTGGGTGGGACTCCAACATTTTTAGTACCTCTGATGCAAGTGATGTGTGGGCTGTTACTGTGGATGCATCTTTCCTGAACTAGGGCTCACAGGTAATACTTTTAGATTGTTCTGTGCAGCCGGGACAGGGTATTGCTTGTACAGGCACTTAGGTGCTAAACTCTGAGAGTATACTTGGACAAGATAGGTAGGAAAATATACACATCCTTGAAGGGAAAGGGGAGAAATGGACTCTACTACCTGCTACAGGGTTGCCTGAGGTACAGGAGGATGGTGGGGCTGCTGGCATGGAATGGGATGGATGCCCTTTGCAGCATGCACAGCTGCAGAGGGATGGTGGCAGGCATCCAATGAGGGCCTCAGAGACAGTGTGGAGAACACATGTGAGAGAACGTTTATTTCCAGATAATGCATGACTGGCTTCTGAGCCTGTGAAAAGAAGGAATGCTTTTTGGCTAAAATATATGGGAGGTCTCCTGGGGATCCCAGATAACTTTATATTGGAAGAACACTTATTAAAGACAGCATGAAGTATAGCCTAGAGGTTAGAGTAACAAGCTGTGAATGAGCTTGGTACATCCAGCAGACCTGGGTTTGAGTCCCACAACCTCTGCTTGCATACTGTGTGACTCTGAACAAGTCACTTAACCACCCAGTGCTCCCAGGTTGCCCCTGAAAACAGGCATTTGTGCCTAGTTGGCCTTACCCGGTTACCAAAAAGCATAAAATAAAAAAATAAATACAGTATATGCATTGATACATATGCCTGGTGACACCTTATTTGATATCAGCTTTAAGCATCCAGCTGGTCTTGAAATATTCTGGAAAGAATATCAACTTTTGAAGCAGAGATCCTTGTGAAAAACTTTTGTGGCAATTACCCTCACCAAACCATCCTTTAAAAGCATCACTGTTTTATTTTGTGATGGCAGAGTTAATGAGACTGATGTTACATTTTGATTGAAGCAACGCTGCAATATTCATGGTTATCCTGAGCCTATTTTGGAATAGAACACCTATGGACTGGAGGATGGTGGTATAAAGTAACTTTGAAGCAAGTAAATGAAGATGTCCAACATTTGCCAAACCTTCCTGTTGGGTAGAGATTGGGGAGTGTTTTTTTATGCTGAACAGCACCAGGCCTGTTATCTCTGTGGGGACAAAAGGCATTTGAGTAATTTATGTGACAAAATGAAGTGTGGTCTCTGTGGTGTGTTGGGTCACAACAGTATGCAGTGTACAAGTCCAATGCCATGTAATCTCTGCTAGGGTCTGGGACATACTTTTCAAACCTGTGAGTGGGCATCCCACAATAACACTGACGAGGCAGAGTGTACTGAGTAGGATGAGTTTGCTACTTTGGCACAAAAAGAGGGGCTGCAGAAGGAGCACTTGGAGATGGAACTGGCATCATCTAACAAGCAGGAGGATCATCAGGTTAATTCACCAGTGGACACAGGAACCTATCTTTCCCTTCCTCTCCCTCCCCCCCTTCAGGAGAATGTTGAACTGGTTCAGGAGATCGTGATTGAGGATGTTGTTCCTCCTCCAATCTCTAAAGCAGACACTACTTCACAGGTTTTAGGCCCGGTACTGCTGCCAGAGACATCCACTGCCCAGTGTAAAGGATCCCCATTGGTGGGCATGCCACCTCCTGTGGCACCTGTAGGGGGTGGATTTAACATGGTTACACAATCAAAAAATCTGATTAAACCTCCCAAACTCTTGGTGAAGAAAGTTAAGGAGGAACAGCTCTTGCTAAGGAATAAGTATACATCCCTGCAAGGTAGATATTGGACAGATTCAAATGGGGAATCTGATACTTCTTCCATTGCTTCCATGAAACTGGAAGTTACTATAGAACAAGACTTATCTACTGCACAGAAGTCCAAGAAGAGGAAAAAGAAAAAGTGATTGCTTCCTTCTAGTGACTTTGAACTTAATGTCCTTTTCCCTACTACTTCTTATGATGGATACTTTAAAACTACTTGCTTGTAATGTCAATAGCATCAAAACTTGTAAAAAACATTTAGCCACCTTTTCCATATTACATGATTTCCATAGTGATGCCTTTTTACAGGACAAGCAATTGCATACCATTCCAGACATAACAGAAGCACAGAAAGATTGGAGATGAGGCCCCTCATTATGGTCCATTGGGGAAGACAAGTGCTCCAGAGTAGGGATTTTACTGAACAGGCCAGATAGACATTAAAGTCACGAGAGTAGTAGATGTCATACCAGGGAAAGCTTTTGTGGTGGATGCCTTACTACCTGATCTGCCAGTAAGGATGATAAATGTATATAACTCATGAGTGAAAACAGAAAGAAAAAATTTACTACACTTACTGGAACTGTATTTGCATACCTCTAAGTTAATCTTAGGGTTGTGGAGATTTTAACTGTGGACTGTCAAAATGAGATTGGGTAGAAAGACTGAGAAAATACACTGTGACACCCATCTATTACAAAAGGTTCTTAGGAGATTGGGTTTGGAGGATATGTATGTTATTAAAGGGAAACAACCCATGCATACCTTCTATAAGGGTAAATTGTTATCGAGGACTGACTTTTGGTTTGTCCCTGTAAAAATCAGGATACAAAATGTTCAGATCTTGCAGCTAGAAACTTCTGCTCATGTGGCTGTTCAGGTTGTCATGAATTTAAAAGGACATTTGAAAATTGGGAGTGGTTATTGGAGAATGAATGTCTATTGCAGGATGACATTAATAGACAAGAATTATTGGACACATTAGAAGCTCATAGGACAGTACAGTGTCTGTATGATGACCCTATTGAGTGGTGGGAGGACACTAAGTGAAATATCTGACAAGTAATGCTACAGGAATCTCAGAGAGTGGCAGGGACAAAATCTACACAATATTTGGGTTTGAGAGTTAGAGTTCTTTGGTTGCTGACTCAAATGCAGGAAACTGAACCTGACGGACCAAATTAAACAGGTGAAGCAGCAAATGGTCAAGGACAATCTTTGCTGTTGGAACAGAAGTTTGGAACTCAGGGTAATGAATTTTATGTTAACCCATATGACAGCAAAAAGAATTGGATTCAGCATCGAATCATGACAGAAACGATGGACCGCGCTGGTACTAAGTATTCAGATTTGGACAGTATGAAGTCAATTGTGCAGGAATATCTGCAACTTAAGTTTCAAAGTCCTAGCAACACTTCCTCCAGTGACTTCCTTGAGTGCATGGATTCCACTGAAGTCATGGCTGTTGAACAAACTTTAATGAGTGAAGCACTTCAGGAGGTTGACATTAGGGATGTTATTCAGTCCTTGACATCTAATACATCTCCAGAGATTGATGGGATTTCCAACGTATTTTATAAACTTTTTGAAGTTCAGCTTTTACTGATTTTGAAGGATGTATTTAATGCTATTTCTTAAGTAGGGCATCTAATTCCTAGTATGACACAAGGTATTATGATTTGTATTCATAAAACAGGGGAAGTTGTTGATATTGCTAATTGGAGGCCTTTGAGTCTATTAACATCTGATTATAAGACTTTGGCAAAACTAGTTTTGGTGGTGGTTGCACAGCAGTTAATACTGAAGATGCAAACCTGTGCTGTTCCTGGCAGCAATAGTACCCATAATCTTTTGTTTCTTAGGGAAATTGTAGATCAAAGGGTGAGTATGAAACTGGATGGTTATTTGATGGCTTTAGATCAGGAAACTGCATTTGATGCTGCACAGCATGACTATGTGTGGGCAGTATTGAGGAACTATGGTATTCCTGAAGATTTTTTAGCCATTATACAGTTACTGTATAAGGAAGCACAAATATTATCAATGTTTAATCGACATATGGGTATACCGATGTTTATAAGCAATGGGGTGTGACAGGGTGGTCCATTAAGTCTGCTGTTACATGTGTTATGTTTGGATCCCTTATTATGAACAATAGGACAGCAGCAGCATATACTTTCTTATTACTTCTCAGAGTGGCATTGTTCTTAGTAAAACTATGGCTTGTGCAGATGATTCCATGTTAGCAGTTGCAGATGTTTGAAGGTATTTGAAGATAACAGCGCTTTTACAGGTATATATATCAGTAGAAGGAAAAGTAACATTTTGGCATTAGGGAATATTCCCTTAAGTGGGGATGTAACCATACCTGTGCAGAAAGGGAATGTAAAATTATTGGGTATTTTCTTCTTGGGTATGATAATGCTGCATAGGCTAATTGGGATGGAAAGTTTGCTATTGCTCAGGCAAAAGTTTTGTGGTGGAAATCTTGGATTATGACAAAAAAGAAAAGGATATTTTTGTTGAAAACATTTATTGTGCCTGTTTTTATGTATATTTTGCATATATTCCCCCTGCTTTTTACCATGCAGACAAAACTTATAGGTTTCTTTTTTCTGCTATTGTGGGGAAGCAGACTCAACCCGATAAAAATATGTCATACTTATTGACCATTGCAGGAAGGAGGGCTTAATATGATACAGCCAGTGGTGTTCTTTTTTAGTATATTTTGTATTTCAATATTAAACCTTTAGTGAGTTACATGGATTGTATGTGGACGCCTATGGTAAAACATTGGCATACAGTATTTTTTGCAATTTGGGGTATAGAGGCTGGGTACAGATGAATGACACACTTGCCTGCACATGTTCAGACTTGTTTGCGATACATTAAACTTTGGAAAGTGACTTTGAAAACTATTCAAGGACATATAAGGAAACAATTGTGCAATGCCATAATGATTAGTCAGCTGTATGAAGATCCTGTATATGTAATTAGTCAGCAGGTGGATTGCAAGCTCATTATTGAGGCCACCACAGAAAAAGAGGATTCTGGCAAAAATGAAGAACACCATAAGGCTCTGTAGTCATGGCAAATTGAATGTCCGAGCCAATCATAAACACAATGCCATGGAGGAGAGAATGTATTTGGAAAATGGCTGTGGGGATGTGCAGGAAACAGTGCAGCATTTGTTTTTTGATTGTCCTTTTATACAACCGTTTTGGAAACTATTCACATAGTATTGTAATGTTGACTGTTTTAAGAATATGACCTATGATATTTTGGTCTATGGTCAATAAACACCACAACGGAATGGTTGGGATAAGAGTATGGTTTATGTTATCTTGGCAAGTGTAATGTGGGTAATTTTGCAGATAAGATGTCAAAGACTTACAGGGACAGGATTTATCTATAGAGGATTTGTTTTTCAAATTGCAAGTCAAACTGCATGCTATTTATTTATATGAACTTAAGCAGCTGGAATGCAAACTGGTCACATATTGTGGCACAATATTGATTGGGTAGGTTGACTCTGGCTCCCATGGGGTAGTACTACTGACTGTTTCTATATTTTGCATCTCTGTTTCATACTGTATTATTTTATGGTGCTGTGATGTATTCTTTCTTTATGTTTTGGTTTTGGTTTTGAATAAAAATTTCTCTACTCTTGGCAGGGGGCAATGTTGGCCCACTGACCAAGATGGCCAACTCTGGAGCAGAGAAAAAGGAAGATGATGTGCAGCTGACTGAGGTTGTGTCCTCATTCTCGGTCAGTATCATGCTAGAGGTCGAAGACCTGGAATGGAAAAGTATGGATTATGCTACTGAAATCAAACTAGACTCACGGAGTGCATGGTGATAGAGAAAACACAGAGCTCAGTAAGTGACACTCTTTCCCTTGATATACCACTACCAAATAATGTGACAGAAGAATGGGTAAAAGCTAAACATAAGTTATGACCAGTGAAAAAACTGATAAGACTGCTGCCAGCTTTAAAACTTCTGCCGATAAGACCAAGGTTACTGTTTTGAAAAAATTGGCACCAAAAACTTCAGCACTGGTTGACAGTCAGCTGAGGAAAAATGACATACCAAGCAGCTCAGCTGACAAACCTCTCCAGGCAAGACAACAAATAAGGAGACCTTTTTTGACTCCAGGCATGGATTCCCAGCATAATTACACTGAATGGACACTGAAAAAAAGCTTTAATGGATGCTTGCTGGATTATGTCCACAGAAAGAAAGTGGGTTTCCAATCCACAGTGGGAATACTTTACATAGCCCTGAATGAACAAATCTGAGGATTCCCATATCCAGATTTGGGTGGACCATGAAAATCCAGCTTTTAACTTTGAAACAACAGTAGAGCCTTTTTTCAGCACAACACAGCCCTCTACAAGTGCTGACTACACAGCAATGCAGCTGGACCACAGACCAGAGCAAAACGAAGTAATTTCTCAAACAGAAACACTTGCACAAAAGGTTCTGTTACAAACCAGTTCAAAATCAGACATAGAAGTAACACAAAACTGTGAAATGAATTACCAAATGTTGCCTCAGGATTTAATAACTGGCAATACCTCCAAATTAGATAATGAGTGTAAACCCTTGGCTACTGTATTAGCAACCAAAACAGAACCTGAAGCAGATCCAGGGGTATCAGGGAATGGGATTTCTTATATAGCCACTGCAGAAATACCTACAAAAGAGAAGGAAGGAATGACATCTGCAAGATCGCCCCCCCCAACTCCCAGGAATGATGGCTGGTGTCAGAATATTGCCTCTTCAGGTCCCACCTTTTTGTACCTATCAAAATAAACATGAACAAGCACCCAGGAAGAATGTGGTATGATTAAGATACCGGGGACATCCAGACAGAGTATATGTTGCCAGAAAATTATTATAAGAATCTATGAAATCTTGATTTAGTAGTTGCCGTATTGGTCCTTGCAAGAATAGATCCAGAAGCAAATGATTTGATACCTTTTAATGGACCAACATAGATGTAACAACAAGAACAAAGTGCTCTAGCTTTCGGACCAACCAGTCCTTCTTCAGAAGCTCATGGCAGTTGTTTATAAAATACAATACTTATAACAGCTAGATAATGCAGAGAAAAACAGAAAAAAATCCCCATTGGTTTAAAATACTCATTTAAAAAAAAAAAAAAAACAGAAGATGATGTCAGAGAAGTTAAACAGTACAATACTGCCTCAGTCCGAATGAACCTTGGGTTAAGATGTGCTTGGTGCAACAAACATAAAGAATCCTACTGCACATAAATTTAATTGACATAAGATAACACTGCTGAAGCAGATAACTCCCAAATCAAGCCATGAGTGTCACAGTCAGTATAAGGATGTGATTACTGAAAGGCAACCCCACCCAGCTTAAAAGACAAACCAAGATAGTTATAGGGCTCATGAAATTACAATGTATGCATTAAAGACAAGAATACCAGTAAAGTTGTCTAAAAACATCAGTGCACACTGTGTGATGTATAAAACCTAGCTAGACATGTCACCCAGCTGTATTCTCAAGCTAAATAAAAGGCCCAAGAAATTACAAAACCTCAGGACTATATAAATGATAATATAAATATAAATTGATAATATTAGTGTTAAACAAAAACTCTAGTAGAGGAACCTCAAGAATTCAGACCATGCATCCTGATATGTACTGATGTCAATATATACTGAGAATGTAGCAACTACATGTACCACAAGTGTCTAGGAATCTGAAAAGAGATAAAAAATAATTTATCTCCTCCTGCTCATACAAAACAGTACAACCCTAACCCCACCCCACATCACAATAATGTAGGTGGGGAATATAGCTTAAACGAGATGTTGTCTCTCTCTCTCTCCCCTCCTTTCTCTCTCTCTCTGTCCCCCCACACACACACACACATACACTCTCAATCTCTCTCTAGTGAACCTATATTAACTTTCAGTCACTGTAATTGTCCCCAAAGGAATACAACTTGTAATGAAATTCTGAGTAAATTACTACAATATTAGCCTAATGTAAAAAGATATGTGCAGGACCCCAAGCAAATGAGATCACACATCCCAATATGTACAGAGTTACAAAAATTATATATAACAGTATAAGATAACACTCCTGTATGTACACTAGCAGGCTGGAGTAAACTGAATATGGTGCAATGGAATCAATCCCCCCACACAGGCAAAGATAAAAAGTAAGGAGAAATTTGTTGTGTGTGAAATGAAAATAGTACATTATACCTCCATATAGCTAAATAGAGACTTACCTCAATGTGACAGCAAGCCCACATCTATTATCACATACCTCACAGCACATACCCACACACATACATACACACACGCATCCACATCTCACACATGCTGAAGTCCTATAATATGTCAGCTTGAAGAAGAAAAGGTCTGTGGATGTTAGTTTCTGTAGTGTCCCATAAAGCCAGTATCCAAGTTCATCCCATCTGCTACCATATTGAGATGTAAAATAAGTTTAATCTCAAAAGCTCGTCTCTGTTGTGTGTTTTTGAGATTTCCTTTTAAGACCATTACTGACATATCTGAGACTGAGTGGTCAGGCTGGGAGAAGTGATGCCCCACTGGTTTTTCAGTCTTCCTTGCTGTAATAGTATGCCTGTGTGAGTTCATCCTAGTGCGGAGCTGTTGGCGTGTCTCTCCTACATAACCTGTTTGTGGACATCTCTTGCACTGAATGAAATAAACAACATATCGTGACATGCATGTATAACTCCCATGCACCTGGAATTGTCTGTTTTGTGATGAAACCACACAGTCTGAGGTAGAAATTAGCCCACAAGTCTTGCAGGGGCGTTGATTGCAGGGTCGTGTGCCATTGTGTGACATGGTATTCTGTTCCGATGAAAGTTTGCTCCTAATAATTAGGCTGGATAAATTTGGCGGTTGTTTAAAAGATAGTAGTGGGAGTTCCTTAAAAATACAATTAAGGGTGTCATCCTCATTAAATATTGGGTGGAGAAGTAGTGGAATTTCTAAATTGGTTTCTGGTTGCAGATTAAGCAACACTAGAGAGAAAGGAATGTGTGACTATGAAATAGAGACGAGCTTTTGAGATTAAACTTATTTTACATCTCAATATGGTAGCAGATGGGATGAACTTGGATATTGGCTTTATGGGACACTACAGAAATTAACATCCACAGACCTTTTCTTCTTCAAGCTGACATATTATAGGACTTCAGCATGTGTGAGATGTGGATGCGTGTGTATGTATGTGTGTGGGTATGTGCTGTGAGTATGTGATATAATAGATGTGGGGCTTGCTGTCACATTGAGGTAAGTCTCATTTAGCTATATGGAGGTATAATGTGTTACTATTTTCATTTCACACAACAAATTTCTCCTTACTTTTTATCTTTGCCTGTGTGTGGTGGGGGATTGATTCCATTGCACCATATTCAGTTTACCCAGCCTGCTAGTGTACATACAGGAGTGTTATTTATACTGTTATATATAATTTTGTAACTCTGTACATATTGGGATGTGTGATCTCATTTGCTTGGGGTCCTGCACATATCTTTTACATTAGGCTAATATTGTAGTAATTTACTCAGAATTTCATACAAAGTTGTATTCCTTTGGGGAACAATTACAGTGACTGAAGTTAATATAGGTTCACTAGGAGAGAGATTGAGAGTGTATGTGTGTGTGTGTGTGTGGGGGACAGAGAGAGAGAGAGAGTAAAGGAGGGGAGAGAGAGAGACAACATCTCGTTTAAGCTATGTATCTCCCCCACCCACATTATTGTGATGTGGGGTGGGTTAGGTTGTACTGTTTGTATGAGCAGGAGGAGATAAATTACTTTTTTATCTCTTTTCAGATTCCCTAGACACTTGTGGTACATGTAGTTGCTACATTCTCAGTATATATTGACATCAGTAAATATCAGGATGCATGGTCTGAATTTGAGGTTCCTCTACTAGAGTTTTTTTTTAACACTAATATTATCAATTTATATTTATATTATCATTTATATAGTCCTGAGGTTTTTGTAATTTCTTGGGCCTTTTATTTAGCTTGAGAATACAGCTGGGTGACATGTCTAGCTAGGTTTTACACATCACACAGTGTGCACTGATGTTTTTTAGACAACTTTACTGGTATTCTTGTCTTTAATGAATACATTGTAATTTCATGAGCCCTATAACTATCTTAGTTTGTCTTTAAGCTGGGTGGGGGTTGCCTTTCAGTAATCACATCCTTATACTGACTGTGACACTCATGGCTTGATTTGGGAGTTATCTGCTTCAGCAGTGTTATCTTATGTCAATTAAATTTATGTGCAGTAGGATTCTTTATGTTTGTTGCACCAAGCACATCTTAACCCAAGGTTCATTCGGACTGAGGGCAGTATTGTACTGTTTAACTTCTCTGACATCATCTTCTGTTTTTTTTTTTTTTTTTTTTTTTTTAAATGAGTATTTTAAACCAATGGGGATTTTTTTCTGTTTTTCTCTGCATTATCTAGCTGTTATAAGTATTGTATTTTATAAACAACTGCCATGAGCTTCTGAAGAAGGACTGGTTGGTCCGAAAGCTAGAGCACTTTGTTCTTGTTGTTACATCTATGTTGGTCCATTAAAAGGTATCAAATCATTTGCTTCTGGATCTATAAGAATCTATGGAATTTCAGGCTCTAGATATCAAGTACATGCTCTAAATCATGTTTCTGGGGAGGACATTTTCAATGTAAGTTTTTAAACTTTTTCAAGTTTGGACAAATTCTGGACTAAATACAATACGCTCAGATCTGCACCGCTATGGATACACTTTACAGCTGTCCCTCTTACTAAACCCATGATTAAATCTGCAACCATTATGTTTAGAAATGAAGGGGAGAATGTAAATTATATTTAGTTCTGGTAACAAAAGAAGTGCAGTATTTTTGGAACTCCAGAAGCAATTATAGATACTGAGGGCATTTGGACTGGGGGGTGGAGATTTAAGGTGAAATTGTTCCACACTGATACTGAAATTCAACACCTTTCCAATAGTTTTTTTGGGGGTGGGGGTGGGAGTTCTGTTTCTACACAGGGTAACCCAAGCTGTGCTATAAATGTGAGTCTGTAACCCAACTCAGTAGTTCATTTGACCACCTTAAATGCACCCTCTGTGTAGACTTTAAACATGTGAACATGATATGCATGAATGTATTTAAATGTAATCTGTGTAAGGAAACAGGACATGCTTACCATCAACGTCCCTGGCAGGACAAGACAGGACAGATGGATTAAATTAGGAGTATTTGGTATGTAAAAAACTAGATAATGTTAGGCCACCAGATGTTAACCCTGCACAAGAGAATGCAGAGGAAAGAACACAAGAATCATGGGATTCAGAAGCAAGAGATTCAGAAGATGGGACAAGTGCCCCTCAACAAATACATGACCTTCTAGCCATAGAAATCCCTGACAATTCTAGTACTACCACTCCAGCACAGATACCCCAGAAAATCTCTAACCAAGAGTTTAGTAAGCCATCTCAACAGAATCAGAAGTCTCAAGAGATGCTGATGGTTTGGTGTGTAGAACCCCTTCAGAAAGAAACTATGCCCCCACCCACAGAATTTCAAATCCCAAGTACAAGGAGACTCACTTGGGCACTTACCAAACAGTCCTCTAATTCTAGTATGATTCCTCTACAAAATTATTTCCAGATACTTCAGGTCTGTGGGGACTGGGTAAACTCAGACCTTGAGTCAGATGTTTCCTCAAGGTGTGGAGCAATTTCACAAATGGAAGAAGAAAAAAGCCCTGTGGTTTTGGAAACCAAATGAAAAAAAGTCAAAAAAAGAAAAATGCTTTCACAAGGGGAAGGTTCTGGGGGTGACACTACTGGATATTCTGGCTTGGGAGGCTTTGAGACAATGACCAGTGAAATGTGCCCCTATTGAGTTGTCTCCTATGGGCTGGGCAGGAGTTTTATCCTGAGGGGCACCAGTCTGTTCAGTAGGGTGAATAATTCAGGCCTGGGGAGAGTTATCCATGTACTGCTGCAAATTGATTTCCTTTCTTATGAATTTTATATCTCAGCTTTGCTACTCCAAGGGGTGGGGTGTGGGGGTGGTGGTCAGTGTTTGTTTTAGTAGCCCTTTTGGTTTTTTCTCTATGGTTAGCTCATTTTAATTAACCAGTATATTCATTTTATCAGTTTGTTCACTGTTCAAGGGCGTTTTCCTTGTTTTAAATGTTTAAGTGTTTTGGTTTTTGTCTGTGTTTTTCCACTTGAAACCTTAATAAAAATTATAATTAAAACAAAAACAAGGAGAAGGTTCTGATAAGTCCTAACACATTCTAAAATATAGAGATGGCATACTTACATCTAGCCTCAGTTAATGTATGTAGTATGAAAAACTACAAAAAAAGAATTTCAGTATTATCTTTTTTCAGCACTCCATACATGACATCATATTCTTACAAGAAACCAGGTTAAACTCCTTATTTGATATAGAGCAAGCTAAAAGAGGCTGGATGTGGGGACCATCATACTGAATGCTTGGTACTGATGCAGTAGATGGGCTGGGAATCCTTTTCAGAGGTCCCCGGTTTACAGTTCAGAAGTTAGTAGATATCATACCTGGAAGAGCACTCCTCCTGGACTGTTCTTGCAAGAGAATTTCCCTTAACGGTTAATCAGTACATATGCTTCACATTCTAAAACTGCTAGAATTGATTTCTTTGAAAAAATTAGGCCATATTTATATACATCTAGATGCTTAATTTTGGGGAGGAGATATGAACTGTAGTTTAGACTTAAAAACAAAAGGTTCAGTACAAAAAAAGTTTGTGACACTAATGCATTGTAAAACATAATTTCTGCTGCCAATTTAAAGATACTTATAGACAGCTACAGAACAATCCAGGTTAAATTTATTTTAGAAATTCCTATGCTACCAGAATAGATTTTATATGTTATTCAAGAGATTTAGTACCATATACCTTCCAGTTATATCACTGAATTTTCTGTTCTTTTAACATGCACTCTAAGTCTCATTAACATTCCACCTCAGTTTTAGAGATGTGCAGAATTTTTAATTCTGCCAGCAGAATGCCTGCAAAATGATCATTCCTATTCTGTGCAGTTTTGCAGAATGTCCATGAAAATTCCACAGACTTTCCCTCAATTTTAAATTTCAGTTATTTCACTATAATTTTAAAAGTATGTGTCCAAATAACACCATATTTGGAACATAAAAAGTACCCAATGGCTTACTAAAGTGTGCCAAAATTCAGGTGATAGGTTTAAAGGGGCAGAGTTATGGGTGACCAAACATTTATCCAAAATTTAATTTTCAGTTAGTTTGAGATCATTTTAAAATTTCTTGTCTAAATTTCTCTACAAGGTCAGGATTTAGAGAAGCATCCAGCTTGGGTATATGCACTATGTTTTATGTCTCAGGCTTTAATGGGAGTTGAGTTATAGGTAGCTAAACATTTTGCCAAAATTTAGATTGCTGTAATTTTAGTATAATTTTGATAGTATTGTTTGATATGTTATAAAATTTGACAGTTATACAGACTATCACTACATTTTTAAATGTACATAGTTTCAGATTTCTAGCTTCAAATGGGACTGAGTTATAGTCTGCCAAACATGTTGCCAAAATTTAAATTTCCATTATTTCCCTCTGATTTTAAAGCAATATTTCCAAAATTAACCAGAGTTAAAACATTTAAACTACTATACCACATGGTCATTTCTGAAAAAGTTCGTATTTGCAGCTTTAAATGAGATTGAATTAAAAGTAGTCAAACTTTCATACAACATTTAAAAATTAATGTTGCAATAATGTACAATACAAATTTATAAACCCCTGAAACTTTAAAACTAGGGAATACAATACCATTAAATGTGGCAAGTTCTTAGACCTTACAAGGAGACTGTGTGTGCATATTGTATTAATTACTTGCTGCAAGAAATTGTGAAATAACATTTGTACTTAAAGTCAAATCACATGAGTCCTTGTGAAAATTGTAGAATTTCATGAAAATTCCATAAAACTGGAATTTGCTAATTTCACTCAGCCTTATCTGGAGGATTCTAATTAAAGGATAGGGACATGAGAGGCAGGTAGTGCAGGGGTTCACCAGGTTCTGGAGACAGATGCACAATTTCACAAAGAAATGGACAGCTGAGCTGGGTAGCACAATAGTGGTAGACCCCCAGGTTGGAGCTAGGAAGGACAGAGTGTCATCAATTCCAGCCTGAATGCAGGATGTTTAAGGATTACATCCTGTAATTGTATAATCCAGGGATCCTGATGTATATGCAAGTCTGTAATTTAGAGGTACTCAAAAAGATGTAGTAGGGGAAGACAATGTCTGGGGCAGCAGGAAGGAAGAATTCTGGCTATTACAACAGGGTAGGTCATTAGGAAAAGGAGTAGGTGACTCACGTTTTAATGGAGTTTGTCACTGTAAAGAACAAACAAGATATCAGTGGGATCAGTAGTTATACTGAGTCAATATGGCTATGCCAAAAAAGAAGGGGGGTAGTCACTCAGAGAGGAACAGCAGGACTGCTAAAAGCTCAGCCCAGCTTATCAAATGAGATAGTGATATGTGCACTGTTAATGTTAAATTCCACAAAAAGAATTCTGGATGCTTCATCTATATGCTACCATATCTATGTGAGAAAATGTTACCAATATTTTTTTTCTACTGCAAATTTAAAACTGCTAAATGTATCCAGTTGTGTTAGACACCAGGATACACTGACTATGGATATGCATGTCAAATGTTGAAGCAACAGTGCAACGAAATTGGTCAATAAATTTGACCCTACCATTTTCAATTATAAAAAATTCCAACCATCTTCCAGTTTAATTTGGTGGTATAATTTTCTAATTCCACCAAAATTTGAGTATATTATAAATGTCTGAATTGAATTTTTTCTCAAGAAAAAAAGATGGCCACCACATTTTGCATATAAATTGCATCGTAGGCCAGGCAAGGGTTGTGACTGAAAAATAAAAAAAAAGACTTGAGGTGCACTGCATAGGAGGCACCTAAATAAGTGCATTTAGCGGGTATACTAATATTTTTTGTAACTATATCTGAAACTATCTTTTTCTTGGAAAAATATCATTGCACTGCTGCTTTAAGTCTATGCCTGCAAGAGCACAGAAGTTACAAACATACACATTTTTGAGAGTTTTTACAAAATTTTACAACTATTTACATAGTAAAGTTTTGAACCCATTTAACTAAAAATCTCTAATTCAATTCTCTCCATATTTAGATCATTCTATAAGCATTACAAAAAGGTTATTTGTCTAGCTCCAAAGGTGCCTGAGATATATGCAGAAGAAATGTTTTCATGAAATTTCCCGCAAAATATAAAATGACAGATTTTGAGCACATATAATTTTGAGACAATGCATCATATTCTCATGTAACCTGGCGCATTCTTAGAATACCTGTCATCAAGGAATCATGTCAAATATAAGCTCTCTGACCCAATAGATGGCTGAGGTATATGCAGATAAAAATGTTCATGAAATTTCACACAGAAAATAAAATGACAGATTGTGAGCATCTATAGTTTTGAAACTAGCCATCTGAATGGCATGATATTTGACACATTGTTAGCCCTCCATTGAAAGAGTATATGCCAACCTTTAGAGATCTAGCCTTAACAGTGGCAGAGTTATTACCAAATTACTAAATTTTAAAAAATCCACTAAATTCTGACAAAATTCCACAGAATTTCATGGAATTTCATCAAAATTCAACAAATTTGGAATTGTCCTGTTCTGCACAGCTCTACTTGGTTTCTTTCAGTTAAAGAAGATTGAGACTTAATGTTTCAATATTGACAGATGAAGAGATAAAAAAGGAATTTCTCAGATATTAGCAGCTGGAAGTTCAGTTCTATGTTTGTAGGAAGATGTATGGGCCTTGTGGGCTGACACAAAAACTGATTTAAAATTTGTTTGTGCAATATGGCAAGATGAAAGCAAGTTCAGCATATCTAAAATACCTAGGCTATATAACTTGACTTGATAAGTGCATGTCTCTGCCCCCAATAATAGACATAATTATATGACATAAATCGATCATTTAAAATCCCAGATGTTTCAGTTTCAGTATAATAGGGTGACTTCCTTAGAAACAGATAAAATACAGGACTGAGAAACAACCTCTTTATGATCCTTTTATGGCATATAGACAAAGATTGGATTCCACTATGCTGGATAGTCTTTATGATGATAAAGGAAATATGAAAAATACAGATACAGAAAAATTAAATATTGCACATGATACTTTACAGTCTTCCTTTGGATAAGAATATGTACCACAAACTACACTAGCAAACTTTATAAAAGCCCCTTATCCCAAAGAAACTATGGTACAACCAGATGAATTAGAAGTACCCATTATGGCTGAAGAAATAGTATACGTTATCTCCTCTTCAAAGACAGGTACCTTCCCAGGAACTGATGGCATCTCAGATAAATTCTACAAAGCCTCCCCACAAGAAATAAGCAGATTTCTAGAAATAATACAATATTTTATTTCATCTTCCCAAGCTCTCATCCTGATTTTGGGACATCAATTACGATGTTTTTGTTTAAAATGGGAGATAAACATAATTTACAAAATTGGATACCAATTCATCTATTAAATACTGATTACAAAATGTTAGCAAAATGACTTTGCATGAGATTACAGAAAGTGGCAGAAACTCAAAAAAAACAGGCACAGCCATGTTCAAGTCCCAAAATAAATATCACACAGAACTTATCATTATTTTGAGATATGTTTGAATTTAGTAGACAAGGCAGAATTACTTGGTATGTGTTATCATTAGATCAGGCTAAAGCATTTTACAGAGTCTCACAAAGCTTTCTTTTTCAAGTTTTAGAGACCTATGGCACCCCTGGAAAATGGTAACATGGATCAAATGCTTACATATAGATGCTCTAATTATTCCTTCTGTGAATGGTTATTAGGGGAATCTTTACCTTTGAAATTAGAATGGTTATTAGGGGAATCTTTACCTTTGAAATTAGGATTGTGGCAAGGATGCCCACTAAGTCCCTTCTTATACACTTTTGTTTTGGACCCACTAATAAGACAAAGAATCTGGGACCAAAATATAATAGATATCACTCCAGAAGAAGGACTGGCAGCACAAACAAGTTCTGCCAATGCAGATGATGTGTGCTCGTTTAGCAGAGACCAGACCTCATGGGAGAAAGCAATGAAGATAATGCAAGAATTTTCAAATGTTTCTGGGGCTAAAATAAATGTTGAGAAAAGTACAGGGTTAAGATTAGGATCGTCTGCATTAAACTCTCAGGAGGTAGCTAAATTGTCATCTTTTCTTCCCCTGTAAAGATTTTAGTGATTTTTTGGACAAGGCAATCTGTCCCAAATTGTTTGGGAAAAGCAAATAAATATATATGAAAAAAGTACAAATATGGAAAACATGGAAGTTCTCAAAAAAGAGGATCCTGACAATTTAAAAGTTTTTGCTGCCTGTTTTTACTCACTTAAGTTTTATTTATCCACCTCCCACTAATTTAGAGGCATAATTATACAGTATTTTGTTTTCAAATGCTATGGGGTAGTAGATTAAATCCTGTCAAAAGAGATTACACTTATTTAAAATATAAAGAAGGGGAATTTAACATGATTAATCCCTTAGTTTTTTTTCCATTCATGTTTTTTTTAATTTGACAGTTAAAAAGGGATGGGTGAGATGATACACCCTTGGCAGGGATGGATTAAACTATTGTTAGCCCAATTTGCCTCTAAGTGGGATGCAGATCACACCAAATTGCTAGTTTCTTACAAAATATCAGAATATGTTGATCATTTCCTTCATAATGCAAGACAGTGGAAGCTGAGTAAGACAATGATTATTGCTCTTTCAAAGAAACAGATACACTCTCATTTAATGGAAACCATCCATGTCACTAAAATTGCATTTTCTCCATGTTTCCCATCGAAAATGAAAGTATCTCTAACAATGTTAAATGACCCCAGAGTTCCTCAAAACTTGGGATGTTCTATGGTTATGCTGCTGTGGCAAATTAGGGTTAAAGGTAATTTAAAACATAAGTCTCTTGAAGAATGCATATGTCCTAGACTAGATTGTAATACTATAGAAGAAACTCAGGAATATTTTTTCTAACACTGTACTTTTAGTTCCCAATTTTGGAATTTTTTAGCAACTAAATATAAATTGGCCTTTTTTGACTAAAGTAAACTATGAAACCTTGATGTTGGGTGACTACACTGGGTCCTTAAAACAGTATCATCCAAGTACCCTTAATGTCTTTTTTTCATGTATTAGTTTTTGCTTTTTTTATGGCAAGCTAGATGTCAATATCTAATGCAACAGCTGCAGTCTTTTAATGTATTAATTGAATTATTATATCATATATATCAATTACATTATTATTAATAACAATGAATACATAAATTAGTTAACTAATTAATCCAATCCACATTAAAAGAAGTCAAATCTCAAGATTATCATTGGTACTCAAAGGGAAAACAGACTGCCTTTGGCATAAAATAGATTGGGTCTACCTCTATTTAAATCTTTGAGAGGAGGTACAAAATCAAGGGACAGTGGGAGGAACCTAAGTTTTACTTAAGGTATAGGGGCCCAGATATTCAGAAGGGTTGCACATGGTGCAACACAGTTGTGCCATGCGCAACCCACTGATGCGCCTCAGTGCGATATTCAAATGGGGATTGTGCCTGGCACAAATCCCGATGCGCCGGAGTGCATCAGTAATGTATGCGGCACAGATGGGGGTGTGTGTGCTGATCTATTCACATAGCTGGACTGTGTAGTACAGTACAGGTTGCACACCCATTGGCTCACGCTATGGACCAATGGGCATACAGCCCTACTGTACAGTGTCAATCGGCAGGTGGCGGGCCAGCAAGCGGGTGGGGTGCTGCTGCCCGCTGCTGACCGGGGGGGAGCGGGGCAGTGGGGCTCAGTGGGTAGGTGGAAAGGGGGTACCGCTGGACCACCAGGGATATTGGACTTAATTTTTAATACAAATGCCCGCGATCGGGCTGTAAGTGGTCCACTGGACCACCAGGGATATTGGACAATTAGTTTTAATACAAATTCCCACTATCTGGCAGTGGGGCACATTGCCGCGATGTGCAGGGGGCATCGGTCCCCGACGGCTGCTGCCTGGCAGGGCACCAGGTGCAAGTCACCAGGGATTGGCGCACCTGCATGCAAATGGGGCCAAGATGACATGCAATGGCCCCATTTGTGCCTTGCATACATTATGTCTCCATTTGCATGTGCACTTTTGAATATCACGGTTGTTGCACCTAGCGCTACAGAACTTGCACTAGCGCATCCACCTGCTCCACTCTGGCCATGTGCACTGTGGGTGGCCAGGGTGTGATATTCAGTGGTGCTGTGCCATGGTGCAGCTCCGTTGAATAGCACCCTCTCAACACCCCTGCGCAGCCAAGTTGCACTGCACCCAGGCTTGCGCCACAGCCTGGCACAGTCTGAATATCTGGGCTTATGTGTTTTTCCTTTTTTCCCCCTCCTTTTTAGGGATGATAAAAAACATAAAAAATAGATTCTTTTTATAGTTCTTTTATTTTCTAAGTCTATTCTGTGACAAATTGAATGTCTTTTTTGTTGTTGTTGTCTGAATTTTTGTGTTTAATTTCTAGCATGATGTAATAAAATAATTTTCAATAAAATTATACTTTTGCTACAGGAGGTACAACTCACTGCCTGTGGGCAGAATGGAGGATTTGGGCTTGGTGGATGTGGATAGTGCAGGTGGTGGAGTCTCAGGGACTGGGGAATCTGTTGGTATCCCAGTCCTCACCTCTACATTGGCTACTGATTTCAAGGATGTGACTGATGCAGATTTACTGGCTGCTGAACAACGTTTACAAAGGGATTTTCAAGAAAAAAAAGTCTGATTATTGGTGATGATGGATGCAGAGGAATTAGAGTATTTTCAAGAAAAATGTAGACTGGACAAAGAAAAGAAGAGGAAACAGCATGCGTGCATTCCTCCAATCCTCTCTTTCAAAAAGTTTCAAAGTACAGACTCACCTTTACCTCAGGGAACCTGTCCGATGAGCCCAGCTCCATGTACTGATGGTGACAGTGAGTTTTCCCACTTACCAAATGCTTCATGGTCAGCAAGCTTTGTCTAATGTTGGCTGGATCTGGACTGCCACTGGCACTTGGATCTCTGATCCGGATGTCTCATTGCCTGGCTCGTGCCCAGGAAGCCCGGCTCCTACTGACACTGTTACCAGCTCTGTTGAACTGCTGGCCTTCCCACAGACACCACTGCTCATGGCTGTAGCTGTGCTGAGCCCTGAACACCACACTGAAGTGTTTGCACCCACTGGTCAGGCTGAGGATTTGATGACTGCTGGTTCTACTGTATCGGGTGAGCCTCTGATTTTTTGTAAAGTTCCATTCTGGATTCTGCTTCTGATACTATGATGGACCACTTGGTTTGCATGGAAACTGACAAGGCCAACTGACCTGTTCTGCCAGTACTGACTTCCTCCTCTAGTTCTGCCACAACACCTTCTGCCCTGAACCTGTACCAACTTCCTCCAATAGTTCTGCCGCAGCTTCTTCTGCCACTAACCCTTCTGTTTTTCCTGATAACCTCAGACCTTCAAGTTATGCCAGCCTCTTCCACCATCCTGTGGAACAGGCTAAACAATGACATGCTGTTCATCTGCAATATAGGGGAGGCATGGAAATGCTTCCAGATAGGTTCTATGTGGGCAAGATACTCCTCAAACTATCCTTGCTGTTCTCCCCCTCGTATGTTTATGCCCTCAGTCATGTGTATGGGGATAGCTCCTTTGATGACAGCTTCATACTTAGGCTTTACTGGAGCATTTCTGTTGTCAATACCATTCATGCAAGGACTATCCCCTTTGAATTTCATTTATTGTCATCCCTCTTACCAAGCCTTCATTTAAAGACATTACTGTTCTTTTTGGAATGAAGGGGTTAAAGTCACGGACATTATCCACTGGTTGGAAAATGATGGGAATTGCAAGGTACCCCGAACCGATTACTGACAGTGAAAACTTCAGGACCGGGGTTTTGAAATTCTGTGTAAAGCTTCGCTACATGGATTCCAGGATTCAACATCTGCCAGACACTATTTTACTCCGGGCAGCAACATTCCTGCTACTAGTGTGGCTCTCTTCACATCTGAACAACACCTGTGATTAGGTCAAATGCAAATTATGCAGAGTCTTGGAACATTCAGGGCTGCACTGTACTTTAACTCTATGTTGCAACCATTGTGATGAGGAGGGGCACACCTTCCATTCCTGTCCTTGGGCCACCCACAACACTACTAACTCTGATTTCATGGAACAGGACTTTTACATCCATAAAGAGGTGAAAGCTAAAATTTCTCCACAGGCTTCAGACTCTGTACCGATTCCATCCCCCCCCCAGGAATGCTACAGCTTCTACCCTTAATCATCGACCTGCTGCTCTAACCAAGGCACAAAGTGTTCCCATTGC
The DNA here is from genome assembly GCA_016271365.2 of Neoceratodus forsteri. Classification (NCBI taxonomy): domain Eukaryota; kingdom Metazoa; phylum Chordata; order Ceratodontiformes; family Ceratodontidae; genus Neoceratodus; species Neoceratodus forsteri. Next base: position 306,113,255 of record CM028134.1, on the reverse strand, counting down.
TGCTATTGTATCCCCTGCATCTCCTCCTGCAAGCTCTGATATTTTGAACTCACTTGCTGCTGCTTTGTCCTCTCTTCTCCCCTCAGAATGTATGGATTCCGCTGCAGATGTTTGGCCCATTATGCCCTCTCCACCAAACCCCACTCCAGAACATTTTCAAACAGTAGGGAAGGGGAAATGAAGGAAAAAGAAAAAAGTGGCCCCATGGGACCACGATCTTCTAGAAAATAACTATGCGCCTCTGCAATGGGAGGATATAGATGATGGTAAGACATCTGACTTGTCTTCAGTGCTCTCTTCCCAGAAAGACACCTTATCAGATGTGGAAGAAGCTGGCTCTTCTCCACCTCATCCTAGAAGGTCTAAATGGGGTACTAGATCTAGTACTAGGCATTCTAATCCTGCAGTAGTCCACACTACTCTTCCCATGGTGGCCACTCTTAACCTGATTGTGTCCTCTCTGAATATAAATAACATCAAGGCAAGCAGGGAAAGGGTGGCCACTTTTGCCTTGCTTAAGCAAGATTCTTTGGATATTGTTTTCTTACAGGAAAAAAGGCTTTGATCATGTTCCGATATCCAATCTGCTACTTCTGGTTGGATATGGGGAGATTCTTTCTGGTCCATGGGTGAAGATCTGTGCAGTGGTGTGGGAATTTGTTTTAAACTTCCTGGCATTAGGGTTACTCGCATGGCAGATATCTATCTGGGTCATGCCCTACTGCTGGATATTTCTGTCCATAATTAAGCCTTCTGATTAATTAATATTTGCTACCCCCAAACTAAAGCCTCCCATTTAGATTTATTGAAACAAATCTAGCCCTGTTTGTTTACTGCCACTCCCGTTTGTTTTAGGGGACTTTAACTGTAGCATTCTTAGCTCTGATAAGGGTAGTACAACCAAGAAAGTATTTTGTGATGCACAACATTTAACTACTGTGATCTCCCAATCTCTGTTTAGTGGATGCCCATAGTCAGAACTCCACTACCCCCAAACATACATGTTTTAGAGACTGTCTGACAACTCGTATTGATAATTGGTTTATTTCCTCCCATCTCCTGGTTTCCTTAGTGGATGCTCTACCAGTGGAAACCTCAGATCATGGCATGGTACAGGTTATGCTGCCAGACTCTGCTGAGATCACTTTAGGCAGGGGTTTCTAGCATTTGAATGCTAACCTGCTGAATGACCCACTCATTGCAGATGAACTCCAATGATCGATTGATGTCAGGAAATCTGTTATCTATCTTCATGATTCACCCCTCCTGTGGTGGGCTGATAGCAAATGGAATTTTCTGGATTTGTTCAAGCATCTTACTTCCCACATTGGGAGAACATTTTATAAATGTCTAGAATTAAGAGCACATCTGTATGACTTAATGTCATTGCAGAATGCTGGATTGTCTGGCTATTCTGCTCATATTTCTGCTGTTAAATAAGATCCAGAAGCAAATAGTTTGATACCTTGTACTGGACCAACATAGATGTTACAAAAAGAAAATAATAATGTTTTCTTTTTGTAACATCTATGTTGGTCCAATAAAATGTATCAAACTTTTTTCCTCTGGATCTGTTCTTACAAGGACTAACACAACAACTAATCTATTTATGTATGCTGTTAAACAAGATTTGGTCCAGTACCAGAATGATAGAGTGACGTCCCTGGAAATGGAGCAGAATGCGAAGTTGAAGTTTCCAGATTAATCCCTTTGACAGTTGTCATCACCGGGTTTCCCCACAAATACATTACTTGTATTCAAACTAGTGTGGGGAATGCATCTCAGATAGACTTGGTATCCTTTCTGCACTTGAACACTGTGATGAACAACAATTTGGTCACCCTCTCTCGGGTACCGCTGGCATGGATACTTGGTTAAAAGAGAGTCAATTGCCAAAGATTTTGGCTCAAACCTCTTTGTCTTTGGTTGCACCCATTTCTTTGGATGAACTGGATTGGGCTATTAAAAAATCTGAGGTCAGGTACTGCCCTGGGGTTGAATGGGCTACCCTGTGAATTCTATAAATGGTTGTGGCACTACATACCATAGGAAGTATTGTTTATTTTCACTTCATTACTCCATGTTTTAGCCCTACCTGCTGATGTGTGTCAAGGGTTGCTTGCTGTTTTATTTCAAATTGGGAATAAGTCCCTACTTACCAATTAGCACCCTATTACTTTGCTAAATGCAGACTTTAAGATTTTTACTAACATTTTGAGTAAACGGTTGTCTATGGCTATGGATGCGATCATCCACCCTGCACAGTCTTACTCTTTGCCAGGCAGTAAGATCACTGATATTCTTTTTTCTTTTATGTGAACTTGTTGAAGGAGGCAATGCAGGACAGTTGAAGGGATATTTACTCAGCCTGGATCAATCCATGGCTTTTAGTAGGATGTTCCACAATTTTCTCTGGAAATGTCTGCAATCTTATGGGATACCACGCCAGTCTGTCGATTGGATTCAGACTTGTTATGTTTCAGCATCTGTTATTCCTTCTTCAAATGGGTGGTTGGGTCAAAACTGTATGATATGTCGAGGAGCCCAACAGGGGTGCCCCCTTGGTCCTCTTTTGTATAGTTTGTCTCTAGACTTGCTGATTCAGACTTTGAATTTGTCCCCTGTGATTGTGGGTCTTTCCTCACCTGGTTGGTTGCCAATGTGCCAGACATTGGTGTACACTGATGATGTGTGCCTGATCTTGGCTACTGCATGTTCTGTGGTCACAAACAAAGATGTTCTTCACAACTTTTCTACTGCCACAGGCACTGTGATTAATTTTCAGAAATGTTCCTGCATGCCCCTTGGGGATGGGGATCTGACTAGTAGAGAAATCACAGGGGTTCCAATGTCAGGAGGCCCTTGTAAAATCCTGGGTATTCTATTTGGTCCTGGCAGTATGGCTCTGGTCAGCTGGGAATATCAGTTGGCTACTGGTGTGGAAAATGTTGCACAATGGAAAAAATGGTGCATATGTAAAAACAAGTGGATCTTTCTCATTAGAACTTATTTGATCCCCATTTTCCTGTACCTACGTTATGTATACCCCCGACTCCGCAGTTGTAGACGCGATTCTACAGTTGTTGTTTCAGTGTCTATGGGGTAGCCATTTGAATCCTAATAAATGGAGTGTCACGTACTTATCCCTTAAGCTGGGTGGTCTGGCCATGGTCAACCCTATCATGTTTGGTTTTTTTTTGTAGTATTTTTCTTTATGCTAATCTTAGGCCTGTTCTTTTGTCCACTGTTCGATATTAGGTTTCCTGGTTAAAGTCCAGGTCTCCTCAATTTTGGTAGAATGGGGGTTGGGTACCTTTGTTCATAAAAATAAATGGACTCAGAAGCTGCCTTATTATTTGGACATAAGCTTTGACAAAATCAAGAAATGGGGGATTCAGCAGTTATTTTTTTAATTGAATAAACTTTATTAGTAGTTACATTGTTGTTTCCTTTTAGACAGTCATATAGTTATTCAGAATCACTTTATTGCACAACCTATTTTTTTAGCATGTTAGTTCATGATGAGGAATGTATTTGGGATTTGAGCTGTTACTGAGAGTGCAATTCTGTTCTGTAGGAGTTACACAGGAAACTGCAAACATATTTAGCCTTGGGGAAGGAAGGCTGGGGAAGGGGAAACTAGCCAGGAGCCATTTTAGCTATGACAAGTGGGGTGCCGCAGGGCTCAGTACTGGGCCAAGTGTTGTTTGGCATTTTCATAGTCGACTTCTCGCATGGCATTAAGAACAAGATTAGTCTTTTTGCAGATGACATCAAGATCGATGTGGTGGTGGATGACACAGTAGGGTGGCAGGGGCTGCAAGATGATCTTACAAAACTTGAGGACTGGTCAGATGCATGGCAGCTGGGGTTCAATGCTAAGAATGCAAAGTCATGCACTTGGGAGCAAAGAACACAAGGAGGTGTTATCAGTTGGGAGTGCTGCAGATAGCTGCTACAGAGGAGGAGAAGTATCTTGGGGTGATAATAGGGCAAATGAACCACTCAACATAGTGCAACAAGGCAGCAGCTAAAGCCAACAAGATGCTGGGGTGTATTGCCAAAGGAATCACCTCCAGGAGGAGGGAGGTGATCCTGCCTCTGTACAGATCATTGCTGAGTCTGTGCCTGGAGTACGGTGTGCAGTATTGGCACCCATACTTGAAGAAAGATGTTAGATTACTGGAGGGAGGTCCAGCACATAGCAACAAGGATGATCATGGGATTGGAAGACAAACCTTATGAGGTGGGGCTGAAGGAGCTTAACATGTACTCCCTGGAGGAGAGGAGGGATAAGGGAGCTATAATTGAGACCTTTAAATACATGAAGGGTATACACAAGACTGGCACAGAGGGGATTTTCAAGTTGAGGGGGGAGGGACACAAGGGGGCATGGTCTGAGATTGGAGGGAGAAAGATTCAGGAAAGAAATGAGAAGGTACTTTTTCACAGAAAGGGTGGTGTCTAGGTGGAATGCGCTGCCCAAAGAGGTGGTGTCCTGTAAGTCAGTGGGCAGTTTTAAAAAGGGATGGGACAAAGTAAGGGGGAGGGTTGCTGTGACAAGGGAGTGGAGGTAGGGGCAGCTACAGTATAAGGGATTGCTAGCTGCACACTCGAGCAGACTTGATAGACCATATGGCCTGTTTCTGCTGGCAGGTTTATATGTTCAAACTGGAAACTTGCTTACTCAATCCAGAGTACAGTATCTGTTATATGTGGGATGTGCTCTGGCTGTGTGCTCATGGGGAATTGCACTTTAAAAATAATCTGAAACATAAAAATGTCCGTAAACATTTTTGTCCTCGGGCTTCTTGTTCTACAATTTTAGAATCTATGCAGCATCTCTATTTTGACTGCCCCTACATTCAAACATTTTGGACTTTGACTCCCAGATGGTGGAGGAACTTAACCTTGCATAGTGTATTCCCGGAAGTTTTTTCCTTGGCATTTTTTCTCCACACTGGTATAAATATAAAAGTAGTGTCAGTCATTTTCTCTTTCTTTAATTATTGGATCTGGCAGCTCTGCTGTCGACTGGTTCTTCAGCAACAACACATTGCACAAGAGGAACTACTCCATATGATTATAAAGGATGTCTTATGTATTCAAGACATGCAACATACAATGACTACAGGATCTGTTTTCCACTAGAGATAAAACGCCTTAATTTGGTTCCAGTGGTGTTTTGTTCTCCTTTTGTCCTCATTGACTTTGTGCTGGTATTTGCTCGATTGTCCTTGATGATTCCTTTGTTCACTTTTTTGTTGTTGTTGTTTGCTTTGGTTTTTGTTTCCATTGAATGTTTTTTTTTTGCATGCATACACTGTATGTTTATATACTGCTGTTTTTGTTGTAGATGTATTTTATTTTTGCCTTTAATAAAAAAATTCTCCTACTCTTTTTGAGGATATTTTTTCAAGGATTTTTGTATAGGATTTATACAGACGCATTAATAAATACTAATGTGAGTTGTTATAAAATAGAATGAACTATGTTTTTTGGGGTTGTACATCTGATGGATACGTTTTGTTATTACCTTTGTTTCCTTTAGAATGTATGATTCTTCTTCTGTAAATAAAAATGCCCTTACTCTTTTCAAGAAGTGCCATGGGATCTTATTGATGACCTCCTCAACAATCACCAGAACAGGCAGACTGGATGTCAGCTTAATGTCTCATCCAAAAGATGGTACCTCAGGAGTGTGCACCCCATGCTGCACTACAGTGTCAGTATTGGGATTTCTCCCCATTGCCTGATGTGGGGATGGATACCACAGCCTGCTGATCTTCTGGCCTCAGAGGTGAGTGTGCAACCTGCTGAGTCACTGACACTGCTAATATTTTAATATCAGTGTGTTTCAGGTGGTACCACTAGACTACCAGGATGGCTGGTACAGTGGAACACTCTTATAATGGACATGTTTGTGCAAGCAGGTTTTGTACATTATAAGTGGTGTCCACTATATCCTAAAATCTTATTTCCTCCACCACAGCTCAAACACAGAAGTTATACTGAGAACATTCCCCCTCCTCTGCCAACCAGAGGTATGGGGAACTGCTATTTGTAGCTGACTGGGAACTGAACTGTATATACGATTGGAAAGATTTTGCTGTACAGTACCTGTGCTCATTGGGATCAGGGGGCTGAGCAGAAAACATGATTAGTAAGATTTTGCTGTATAGAACCTGTGCTGATTGGGGAATGAGGAGGGTGCAGATGTAATCCCCTGACGTAAGTTGTCAGGTATCAGGCATCAAGTGAGGTGAGTGAAGTCTTAATAGTGCCAGACAAACCAGCTGAATAATTGGGTGAAAATTAAAAGGCAAAATTGCAGTATGTAACAGGGATACAGAAGAGCTCACAGTCTCCACTATATAAGGGTTGCAGAGTATGATATCAGTGGGATTTTTGACATTACTGGCATAGCTTTAGGCTTTTGACAAGACAGAAGTGGGTTCCACAGTATTACTTTACTCATGGATTTTGTGGGAGGGGGTACCACTGGAATACCTGGGATATGCTAGTCTTCCCTCAGGAATCATGCAGGAGGAGTATACGTACCACTGGACTGCCATGGGAGTGTATTATTTATTTGTTTATTCCAACAGTGATCAGGTGAGGGTGGGGGAACACTAGACTGTCAAAGAGGGTGTATATCATTTACATTTATTTCAGGATTCTGAAAGCAATTAGGTGTGAGTGGGGACCACTAGACTACAAGGCAGGGTGTTTCATTTATTTATCTAAACCAACAGTGATTAGAAAATAAGCATACATTTTTCCCAATGTTATTTGACTGAGCTCTTTGACAAGGTGGCCATCTGTCAGAAAACAGAGCCAGGGTAAAACTACTGCCAGTGCCAACTGCCTCATCACAAGAATTACAGTGCCACTCAGAATTTCCAAATGTGACCTGCCACCATTTTTGCCACACTTACCAAGCAAGATAATACATCCACCTGAGTCTGACTCACTTTTATGAAAAAAAGCAATCCTAACTTTTTTATTCCTGAAAAGAAACAAAAACGTCTTGCCTCAATGGTCTTTGCCAGCTTATCGCTGGTGCCACTTCAACCTGAGTGCTACTTGCACTCTTTTATTTGGCATCCTGCCAACTTTCATTACTGCCACAAGCCAGCAGTGTGTCTCCATCTGCAGGAGACTAAACCAAGAAAGTACAGTACCACTCTTGTCGTTATCTAATGAGCAGTACATGCTTGTGCTCCCTCTTCCCCTGCTCAGCCCAAGCTCAACTACCTGTACTGCCAAAAATTAATCAGGACTGCCAGATCACAGTCCTCCATTGATAAAATACATAAGTAAGTACCTGCGGGTTCTGTTTTTGGAATCATAAAATGTACATAAAATGTGACAAGGTACCTTTGTAAATGAACCTATGGCTCAAAGGTTTTCCAAACTGCTGTTTAAATAAAATAAAATAAAAAAAAAAATAAAATAGTAGTAGGGTTCTGGGGAAAGCTGACAAACAGCTACAGTAGTGACAGTTGCTGTGCTGCAGGTGGTGGCAGGGGTTAGTAGAATATAATGTCTATGGGTGCTATTCTAGAAAGCCCAGATACACCCAACATAAGTTGTGCAAATGCGCACATAATGCCAATACAATTGCAACTTGCACCATGCGCCATTCTACAATATACCACACATACACTGCTCTGAAATGTACATGTCGTGAACAACAACATATGGAATAAAAAGGGTGCAACTTGCAAGACAGGCGGAAGTAACGCCAAACTGAACTGGAGCAACAACCACCGCAGAAGGCAACTGCAACATGGCACAACCAGCAAATGAGAGGCAGAGATGCAAGAGGAAATTCAACCACAATGAAGTCAACATACTGGTGGCAGAGACAGACAAGCGACATGCCCTACTCCTGAGCCGTGGAGAGGAAAAGAAGAAAACGGAGAAAAGGCAGAAGGCATGGGACAATGTGGCCAGGAAGAAAAATGCTGTTGCACCCCAGAAAAGAACAGTCTGGGACCTTCAGAAGAAGTACAATGGCCTGAAGCAACTGGTCAAGCAGAAGCTGGCACACAACCGCCACTGCACCCAGGCCACAGGGGATTGACCCACCCAACATCGGCCACTCAACAGCCTCAAGAAGAGGATAGCTGCACACCTGAGCCAGCAAAGCATCAGCGGGGACACAAATCTGGACACCTTCAGAAGCCAAACTGGCACATGTACGGACAGTGTGAAGCAATGTATGCAATATTTGGGACAGGAAAAATGCTGAGTGCACTACTGCTGGTTGGGTGGGGGTACATGGGCAATGCTGAGTGCACTGCTGGTGGGGGATGGGGTACATGGGCAATGCTGAGTGCACTGCTGGTGGGGTGGGTACATGGGCAATGCTGAGTGCGCTGCTGGTGGGGATGGGGTACATGGGCAATGCTGAGTGCACTGCTGGTAGGGGTGGGGTACATGGGCAATGCTGAGTGCACTGCTGGTGGGGGTACATGGGCAATGCTGAGTGAACTGCTGGTGGGGTGGGGTACATGGCAATGCTGAGGTGCACTGCTGATGGGGGTGAGGGTACATTGGCAATGCTGAGTGCACTGCTGGTGGGGGTACATAGGCAATACTGAGTGAACTGCTGGTGGGAGTACAATGGCAATGCTGAGTGCACTGCTGGTGGGGTACATGGGCAATGCTGGTGCACTGCTGGTGGGGTGGGGTACATGGGCAATGCTGAGGTGCTGCTGGTGGGGGATGGGGGTACATGGGCAATGCTGAGTGCACTGCTGGTGGGGGTGGGGGCACATGGGCAATGCTGAGTGCACTGCTGGTGGGGTGGGGGTACATGGGCAATGCTGAGTGCACTGCTGGTGGGGTACATGGGCAATGCTGAGTGAACTGCTGGTGGGGGAGACACAGGTGACACAAGACAATGATGGACATGGGCATGTTGCAGGACACAAGGTGGCATCAGGACATAGCGGTACTAGGTAGAAGAGCTGCTAGCAGGGCTGTAGTACCATAGATGGAACTGAACAACAAACACTGACATGATGTCCATCCCACAGGTGCAGTGGCTGCAGATGACAGTGGTCCAAATGGAGCAGGACACAGTGGATGGTGGCAGCATGGCCATGGAGATGCAGACACAAGCCAAGACAGCAGCACAACAGCAAGCAGCAGCAGCATGCCTGCAAGCAGCACAAGCTCAGCCCACAACATCCCATCACCCAACACACCTGAACATGCAGAGGAGGCAGTGGACAGCAAGGCTGGTGACAGGCCTGTGGGTGAGGAGGTGGACAATGACACAGAGCATGCAACCAGCCAACACAGTGACCAGCAGGGGCACGGCAATGGTGGCAACATGAACATGCCACCTGCGGAGGGGGCTGGAAGGACTGATCCTGGCATGAATGGGACTGGAACAGTGCCAGCAAACACACACAGGGGACAGCGGTGGGAGATGTGAGTCCCTTGAGCTGCCAGGCATTGGAGGATCAGCTGGACAAGGCTATGAGGCAATTAGAGGATCAGTTGTCCCCACTGGCCTACATGGCGGACTACTGCCAGTCTATTTTATCTGGGCAAAGGGAAACCAGGCAGGTGCTTGACACTATCAGGCAGACCATACAGCAAAAACAGCAGAACCTGGATGCTCACTTGTCTGCCATCACCAGCAGCCTCAGGCATGTGTCAGGGAGAACACTGTGTGCATGGCCAAGATGGTTGATGCAATGCATGGCATATGGCACTGTTCTGAAAGGCAGGTGGTGTACATGGACTGCTGCACAATGGCCATGGAACAGATGCTGGCACTGCAGCAGAGCCACAATGCAGTCATGGCCATGGCCATGCAGGCCATTGTTGGCACCTTGCATACACTGCAACAGCAGCAGCACAAGCTGCAGAGGGGGGCCCCAGCAACACTGAAAGAGGCATACACACAGACAACTGCGACCACAACCCACCCATCCCTGACTTCTATACCAGCATCTGCAACAGCACCATGCGGACCCATACAGGAGGTGACACATGCCCGACATGTCATGACAGTGACAGACACAGCCATCAGGGGCATTGATACCACACCAGCTGTGATGCTCGAGAGGGCAATGATCAACACCAGTACAGCACCCCAGGCACTTACCACCACTACTCACATAGACAGTCCCACCACCAAAGAGACAGGCCCTGTGTATGCAATGCAGGTCATGTGACCGTTGTCCACAGGCACACAGTCCACACGGGGTGGCACCCACAGCAGTGTTGCTGCACCAATGCCAATGTCCATGATGAGAAGGCATGGTAGTGGGGGACAGAAGAGTGGAAGCACCTCCAAGGAGGGGACAGACACAGGGCTGCAAGGTGCCATACCAGGCATGTCCCTGCAAGGACTGGCACAGCACAGAGACAGAAACATGGCAATCCCTGACCAACAAACTGTCCCAGCCACTAGTGTGCAATTATGGTGAGGCCGTGAGAGATGGAAGTAGGATGCTCAGCTGGGTGGTTGGGCACTGTAGTGATGGATGAGCAGGGGGCATGAACATATATGTATAGTACCTTGGTGGGGGGGTGCACAGTGCACTACACAGAGATGTGGTTGTGTGGATGTGGGCTTGCTTGTGTGTGTGTGTGTGTGTGTGTGTGGGCATTAGGGAGCACCGCATAGCACTTTGTGTGTTGTACACACATCACCACATGTAAACACTCTGAATAAAGTAACACAATGCACACAGTATTCTCATGTGTATTGAGTGCTGTTATCTGTGATGTCCGACAGTGGTGGACAACTCCATGTATGGGCCCCCACTGTGGATGTAGCAGCTGTCCATAGGACTAAAGGGTGCCGGACAACCATGGGCTAGCATGGCCATACACTTCACAAGGATGTGCATGACATGCACAGATGCACAGGTGTGCAGCAACCAGATGATTGTCTGTGGGGTGGTCGTGTGGCAGGCATATGTATGACAGGATGCCACAGGCCATGGGGTGGTGTGTCCGAGGTTGGATGTCACATACAATGGCTGCAGTCTGCCAAGGTCTTTGTGGGAAGGAGCGGTCACGTACCGGATACACCGTTGGGCTGCATGGTGTGGTGCCAATGGCATTCACGTGCATTGAGTACCATTGCCCATGGATTTTATGGGGATTGTGCATGTAACAGGGAACAGCATGGAGGTCATACAGGTACAATGACCACAAACTGAACATCCACTACACATACTGGCACTGCACACAAAGACACACCCAGACACAATGGCATCAGTATCACAGACAGCCTATGGGACACATACCTCACACACCAGTGGTAGATGACACAGTAACAACACTGTATGGCCAACACAGCCATTGCATGCTAACAGTGCCACCACAGGGAGACATAACCGACCACTGTCACACACACATGACACCTATGCCCAGCACTACAGTGCCATGCACATGCCCTGTGGTGTATTCTGCCAGCATCACATACCAGCGTGGCCCATGGACTGTGATAGTGTGCCACATGCACAGGACGGTGCCACCGGATGCAGATGTTGTTGCCACCAGGCACCATGCATTGGCCACGGCCACTGGGTTATGTGTACAGTGTCGCCATGGCAGGTGTGCAGCACCGGGCAGCACAGCTCATGTGATGGACAGTGGGATGATGCACCAAGCCCATGTCCCTCTGGTGCCACCATCAGGGCCGGTGATGCCCCAAGATGGAGTAGTGCCATACAGGTCCACAGCCAACACAATGTACCAGTAGGCTGGGCAACAGAGTCCGTAGACATAGCAGACCTCAGTGCACTGCTACCATCACTGGCATGCACCACAGGTCATGTACTATATGTCATGACATCGGCTGTGCACTATTCAGCTGGCACATCTTGGCCTTATGGCTGCTGGCAACACACATCCAACACCACCAAGGTGCTGCATGCACATCACTGCTGGTGTACAGTGTTAGCCACACATGCACTACACACAGGGAACATCACAATGACTGACCACAAGGACACAGTGTATGTGTATCAATAGCAATGTTTACTGGAACAACATGAGGAATGGTAACAGCTGTACAGTACAAACACCCCAGAACAGTACACAACAAACAGACATAACTACAGGTTATGCACCACACTACCCCAGGTCAGATCCCCAACATTTGTACAGTCACATAATCCATATCCACAAACACCCCACAACATCAGAAACACTGGAGTGACACAGCAGCACATCCCTCCCCTGGACCAACATCCACTAGCTGTACAACCAACAGTTCTGTATATCAGCCTGCACAATGTATGCCAATGCAATGTTTCTGTGCTTACTGATCCTGCAGGGTGGTCAGCAGTGCCCCTAGAGAGCAATACAAGTGAGCCACATCCTGCATAATCCCCACCACCAGGACAGCAAGCATCTCATTTCTGTCCCTGTGTGGTAGAGATGGTGGTACAGGGCCATGCTGCCCATCCCCATGGTCCATGGCCTGATATGTGACACCCTGGTCCACCCCTACACCAGACACAGTACCCTGGCCCTGTGCAGCTATCCCACAGTCTGTGTAGTAGCCAGGGCCTATACACACTGCCTGTTGTCCTGCCTCCACCTCATCCTCCCATGCTGCGTAACATTCCGGCATGCCCTGCTTATTGTCTTCCATGCATGCCTCCACCATGTCCCCACACCTTGGCCAGTGTTGCCTGTGTTATGTCCTGCTGTGTCCTCCACATCCTGGCCATGGGCACTGTGGCCCAGAGGTGACACATCCACTGTGGTGGCCATCACTGCATCCTCCTGCTGGTGACCATCCTCAGGCGCAGCAGCCCTGGCCTGATCCTGCTGTGCTATCCCTGTGGCAGCATCCATGAGGTCATGCTCCTCCTCTTCCTCCACCACCTCCCCCTCCTCCACCTCTTCCTCCTCCTCACTCTTCGGTGGCAGCCAGCACACTCTCCTGCTATGGTGTCATGTACGCAGGGCATAGTCGTGTGCATCCCTCTGCTTCTGCTTCTGCACCTCCATGGCATGCAGAAGTAACCTGTGTATGGGTAGTAGGTGCTGTCGGCCACCTCCATGTCTGGCACCTGTAACATGACAATGGGACATGTATCAGTGCACAGGCACTGCAGTGTTCCATATCTGTTGCCACATGCCTGCAGTGTGCTTGCAGCACACACAGCACCTGGGCATATCACAGGCCACCTACACTGTGGATAGTCCATGGCATGTCAACCATGTGGTGCAGCATGATGCCATGTTCATGTGGTACCATGGCGCGGACACACTCCAACACCCCTGTGTGCCACATGGCCACACATGTCATGTGTATGCCATCACATGGCCACACCTACCCCAGGTCCCCTGCATGTAGGGGTTGTGCTGACTGCAGCACAACCGTCACATCTGCAGCATTACCCTGGCTCTGTTCTGTGGTGTGCACCAACTTATCTTGCCGTGGATCATCTGGTATGGCTGCTGGTCCCTGATCCTGCTGCTCCTCTGGCACTCCTGAGCCTGCATGTCTCTGACCTGTGGGATCAGAGTGGTTTGCAGTTGTTAGTGTGCTGGTCACACAGTCATGCCCAGGATGCTACCCGCTGATGCCAGTGGCCCACTGTTATGGTCCCACCTACCTTCTGCAGGTCCATGGCCTGTCCATATGTCCACATCATGCCTGCTGGCCATGTCCACTATCCACCGCAGGATGCTGAGGTCATGCCTTGTGAGGTCCTGACAGTGGTGTTTGAGCTGGCTGAGTGTGCATCTCACACCATTCACCCTCTCCAGGCATGCAGCTATCTGCCTCCCGACAGCATCCCTCTGCTGTGTGGTATGCCTCCTGCACCCTGGTGACAGTAGTGTTGTCCTCCACTGCTGTACCAGGTTTATCAACTGTGCTGTTTCTGCAGGGCTGAAGTTGGGTGCCCTCCCACTCAGACTGACCATTCTGCCTGTCTATATACCAGTTACTATCCTTAGGGGCTCCTGTGGCAAGTGCTGTCTACTGTGCAGTAGTGTAGCATGTTACAATATGGTACTGCACATGTCTTGTACTTCCTGATGCCTTCCACAAGTGCTGCCATCCCAGACGCAATATGCATATGCATCAGCAAACCGGCACACTGCACAGGTGAGTCATTTCCCATGCACAGTGGTTATGGCGTGTGGGCTGCAGTTCTTTGTCGCATGCTGCATCCTGTAGTTGCTACGTGTTGCACATGCATCCATTTAGTCGGTGTGCCACAGGTACGTATGTGTCTTGCATTTGCACAGTTATATCTTGTTGTGGTTTTGTGTGCGCAGCTGTATACCCGCTATTGCATCCTGCTGCCTACTATGGCATCGTCTGCATGGCTCTAGTATGACACTATTGGTGTTGTTGCTAGAGGTATCTTACCCTGCTGCATATGTGTGGTCACACGTGTGTAGGGCACAGCTTGTACAGCACACTGCATGGACAGTGTCCCCCTCCCCCACTGCTGCCTGTGTTGTACCTGACACCACTTACCTGTTGTGCTGCTGCACTGTCACTGTTCCATGTTGTGTTGTAGGTCCAGTCCACTGTACCTCAGACACTGCTGTGTGTGTGTTTGCTGTTGGGTGCTGCCACATAATATTGGCACTGTTGCCACCTTACAGTGACACCATGTTAGTTATGCATGACCAAGCGGCATGTCTGTGTGGTGGGATATGTGCTATGTCCACATAGTGGTTTTGGGTTGAACCTGTTTGCAGATGTCATGGGATCTATTACGTGAAGTGCTGTGCCATCAGCTCCCATTGTGCACGCTGACCTGCCTGTGCCAGTGCAACTTGGTCCTGCCGCTGTCTGCCACATCCATCTGGCACATCATTTCCCCCTCATCATCCTCCTCCTCATCCACATGCAGGTCTGGTGGTGGCACATGGTTCTGTACTGCAATGTTGTGCAGTATACAGCACACAAGGAATATCTTGCATACTGTCTTGGGACTGTACTGTAGTGCCCCTACAGATCTGTCAAGGCACTGAAAAGTGCCTTCAAGACACCAAAGGTACTCTTGATGACACATCTGGTATGGCTCTGTGCTTCATTGTGCCTATTCTCGGCTGCTGTGCATGGTTGGCATAGCGGTGTCATCACCCATGGCAGTTGTGGCTAGCCACTGTCACCTGTGGGGTGAATGGGACAACATCAATCTAATTGGTATGTGTTTCACATGTGTGCTCACAGTCTGCAGGAGTATGTGGCTGTGCTGCTGTGTACTGTTTGCACTCACCTAGTAGCCAATCACCAGGGAGCTGGCCCCTCTGGAATGCTTCGTGTAGGCCACAGTTGCGGAGAATGTACGTGTCATGTGTGGAACCAAGATACTGGGCTACCACATCCAGTATGCAGCAGTGGCTGTCACACACTAGCTGCATATTCATTGAATGGAATCCTTTCCTGTTCATGTACACATCACCCTCACCTGGTGGTGCCCATATGGCAATATGGGTACAGTCTATGGCACCTATTACACGGAGAAACTGCACAATGTTGCAGAATCCCTGCATCACTGCCTGCTGGTGCCATGCATCCTGTAGGAAGGAGATATAATCACCCATGCGCCCCACCATTGCTTCCAGGAACTGGTGTAGGCACCTGGACATTGCAGGCTGTGATATTCTTACAGTGTCACCTGTTGGGGTCTGAAATGTTCCTGTGGCAAGAAGCGTAGTGCTGCACCGACCTTTACCTCCACAGGGACTGGGTTCCCCTGTGGGTGGCACTCTGCAGATCTTCTTGCAGGTCATCACATATCCCTGTGATTATGGCCCTGGGTAGTCAGTAGCATGTGATGCATTGTTCCTCTGTCAGATCCAGGAATGACTTTCTTGTCCTGTACACCCATGGACCATGTCATCTGACAGGTATATGCTGTACTGGATGCTGCCTGTTCCCCTGATTCTGGGCATTGCATCACCTTCTGTGCCTGTACCATCTGTCCATAGCAGTATACCTAGTATGGCTACTGGTGCTGGCATCACTCTCCAAACTATCTACTCTCTCACTGTTGGCTCATTTCACACTGCTGTGCAACAGTCTCTGCAGCTTGCCTCTGTGGCCTCCTTTTATACTGTGTAACTTACACCTGCCTCCACCTGGTATAAGTTATGCCATTTGGATTTGACATATCTTGTCACTCTGAATCTTCTGGAACCCTGCCTTGGTGTATTCAGCCTCTATTATTAGCATATGTCCATTTACACAGTGGTGTACCTGTGGGAATGTTGCAACTGTGGCATACGTTGACTTTGGCGTAAATGACTTATGTTCTGGTGCATGTCACGTTCTAGAATCCTGCATATCACAACTGCTTGGTGTATTTGCGAGTTACAACATTTCCTATGTCACAACCTGCTTACGCTCTGGCGTATGCTTTCTAGAATCGGGCTCCAAGTGTGTAGGGGGATGGAAGCAACAAGAGGTAAGAGCTGACACATGAGAGACTGCTTTCACAAAAAAAAGGGTTCATTTACTAATTATGCTTATTTTTAAAAGTTATTAAAATCAAATTTTTAAAGGCAGACAAATGACCCATTTTTCAAGTGCACTAATACCCTTCAGGGTGGGTGGTATGGGCTATACTGAACCTTCCACTGGATATAAGGCCCTTCACCTATGGTGTTAGGCCCCATTATGGACCTGTGTGGTCTGGTATAGCCCAGTACTACCAACCCTGTCAGTTATTATTGCTTGCTTGCTTGGGTGAGGGTGGGGGGGGCTTCTCTGGACTCCCAGGGAGGGTGTAGCATTTATTTCATTTTTCCAGTGATGATTGGGTGAGGATGGGGAGACCACTAGACTGCTAGGGATGGTACATCATTTATTGCATTATTCCAGTAGTGATCAGCTGAGTGTGGGGGTAACTGGACTGCCAGAGAGATTATTTTATTCATTTAATAATGCTGATGGTGAATGGGTCAGGGTGGGGAAACTTCTAGACTGCCAAGGATGCAATCCTTTTTTAACTTGGGTATTGAAGTGTAGGTGGTGGGTGTTGCCTGCACCACTGCTGCCTGGAGGCAGGGAGTCATGCACAACTGTGCACATTGATAATAGCAGGGTTCAGAAAGCTTTAAATAGCATTATCATTGCAGCCTATTAGTGTTTACAGAATCCACTGAATATAGCATTGTGTCCTATGTGCAAGAGGGCTCCTCCATTTCTGTGGACACAGAGGTGTATTCAGTGCAATCACACTATCCACTCTTTATGGGTCAGAAGGTACCTTTGAAAAGGGCCCTGCCCCATTCAGACACTATGCTCAGTGAATGTGACACTATGCATGTTAGCACAGGATAATCATCTGAATATAAGGGCTATGGACTGCTGTTTCTTAAATGCAAAGCAAGGGATGCCAATGTAGCTGTAAAGTGGACAGGATGTGACATCTATCAAAACTACAAAGCTTACTAAGCTGAATAGAACATGCTAATAACAAACTACTGTATTTATTTACTTAATTTCTAAAATTTCTAAAAGACTAAACAAATATAATGCATTTTGGGAGCCATTAGGAAACATGCAGCATTTGACCCAATCTACTGCAATAAATTCAATTTGGACAAAGACATGGAAATTAAGGATCGCTAGGTAATAGTAACCATAACATCACCAAATTTACCACCGAAGAAAACAGTGGAAAACCAAAAGGAAGGATTCATGCCATGCTTCTGCATAAGACAGAATTTAGAAAAAAATCAGGGAGCTCACAGCACAGGTACTTTGAAAAAGCAAGATCATGTGTGAAACTGTTCAGGAACGATAGGACTCCCTCAAAATCCATTTATACTGCTTACAAAAAGAAGGTCTCTTGTACATAACAAACTACAGTAGTGGAAAAAATAAACCAGTATGTATTGTGAAGTAGGTATTTACCATAATTAAGGGAAAATGAAGTCTTTCAAGATAAATAAATTGCAACACACGTGCAAACCAATAGATTTGTAGAGACAAAAGCAAAAAGTACAAATGCTGATTCAGGCGTGTAAAATATATGACAGAAGAAGAGACCGTATTTGAAGAAAACTTCAGTTATAAAATACTATTTTGCTATATAAATGAGAAGAGAAAAAACATCAAGTGCTGGATTTCAGAAGTATCAGAAAATTGGTAACATAGTTAACCAAGGTGGAACAGATAGATTAAAGTCTTAAAGAGGACAGGAAGTCATTTCTAATTGGCAGCTTTTTATAAAGTTGTTATCTTCAGAAATGATATGCATTCCTCTACATTACCTATATTTAACTGTAGCTGAATAAACAGTGATACACAAACTGTATTTTGCTTTGTTTTATTTTTATTGGCAGCATTCTGTTAAAGTTCTCTTCATGGAACCAGTAATTTGGAGTTTTGACTATGTCACAATTTGTGCACAGAACTGTGACATGGCTAAAACTCCAAATCACAGGTTCTATGAAGAGAACTGTTACAGAATGCTGCCCATAAAAACAAAACAATGTAAAATACAGTTTTTGTATCACTTTTCATTCAGGCACAGTTACATATTGATAATTGAGGGGAGTACATATAATTTCTGCAAATAAGAATTTAGTAAACAGCTGTCAATTAGAAAGGATTTCCTGTTCCCTTTATTAGTTTTTATCAGTATTCAAAGAAGAAAAAAATTAATAATAAAAGTAGCAGCAGTAGTGAATTTATTTGTAAATTTAAATAAACTTGAACTAGATATGTGTCTTAAATATTCACTAAAAATACCACCAACCCCTTAATCTGGTTCAATTTCAGTTGGTTACCTTCTGTATCCCCCCCCCCACCGTCACTCCTGAAAAAGGGACTTCCAGTCTCAGTGGGCCTATCCTGTCAACAAAATTCAGTTAATTAATTAATTAATTAATTAAAAAAAAGGGCTGATAGAGTATTCCTTCTGAGATGGTGGGGAAAATAAATCGATGGGCTACTGAATAGCTCCCTTTCATTAAATAGAGAATAATGGATAGATAAGTGTGTGTTATGGATTTTTTCACACACCTGAGGTGTGTGATGACCCATAAACCTAGACAGCGAAGCTCAAGAGGTTTATATGGTCATCACACACAGAGTGTGTGTGAAAAAAATCCATAACATCAAATTTACCTATCTTTTATTTTTTATAAATGCTTGTGTAGCGGTTTTGACTGTATTTCTAGGAGGTTGAAAGAAGAAAACATTTTTTTAGTTAAAGTGCAGGTTTATTTTTGAAGAAATTGAACTGTACATGAGTAAAACACAGTTGAAAATACTGCAGTTGAAATACTTTTTGTGAAACAATGAAAAGCAACAGTTTCTTTGGGGAATGTCATATCAGCCGGATTTCGGGTTATGATGAAGTGTCATATCAACTGGATTACAGGTTATTATTGCCTTTGGAGCATAATAACCTGAAATCCAGTTGATGTGCATTTTTAACAAAACAGTAATCAGGTTGATATTTATGGTCACCAGTAATTATAGATTGTTTACAGGGAGCAGGACACACTAAAATACAAATGTGGGACACCTGAAGTTGTGGAAACAATTCAGAAGATGTTAAACCACAGACAGAGCAATGATGCATGATGGAACACACCCCAAAATCCCATGGGAACTTGCAATTTAAATTTCAGTACAATTAACAGCAATATTTAATAAAAAATGGAGAACTGTTTACAAAAGTGATGACTTAAGGGTTGCCCATATACCATAAATATTCCAAAAAGTCTTCAGGACTGAGCCTGGCAGTTTAAGGTAAGTTTAATGAAAACACCAAGAAAGCTGCTTGAGACAATCATAAGAAACAGTTGAAAACTTATAGAAAAGTAACCACAACTCAAGGGCCCAATATGGATTCTGCAAAGAACAACTATGGCAGACCAACCATAATGCAGTCTTACATGTTCCCTAAGGAGTTTGATTAATGGAAACTTGTGGATGTGTGTAGCTGGACTTCAGTAAAGTCTTTGACACAGTGCCACACAGAGAACTCTTTCATAAAATGGAGACATAAGCATAAAGTGGTACCCAGTGGCAGATTCCCTCATGTCTATCAGTATATTGAGTAAAGAATAGTCAAGGTCATTACTTTGCATTTGCATGTCATTTTTACAATTTCCCAGCTGACTATTACAGCCTGCAGACTAAAGGGCCTGTGGATACATTCACATTTATGACATTGTTTCTATATATACCTGTTGATTCATTAACAACCCTACTGATGATCATGTATATTTTTAGCATTTACAAACAGTAACACCAATCATTACAACTAGTTGCAACTAATGACATTGTGACCACAGCATCCACATGTCTTTAGCCATGATGGAACCTGACGCTGATCACCACTACAACTCGCTGTGTAATGCAAGGGATTAGAAAACAATTGCAGGATGGGAAAAGAATGGTTATAATAAATTTGAATCTATCCATGTGGTGACATGTGTACATTAGAATTCACAAGGCTTTTGAGATGAGGACAATGTGTTCAATATTTTTACATGTGACCTAGACATGGCACAGTAGCTGGGTTACCAAGATCATTGATAACACCAAAATAAGAAAAGCTGTTACATCTCAGAAGGCGGTTAATGCAATGCAGAGGGCCCTGGACCTTTTATTACTCCTTATGAACTGAATAAGGCCCAATAGGCACAAATGCCTGTTTTCAGGAGTGATCTAGGAGCACTGGGGTGGATAAGTAACTTGCACAGAGTCACACAGTATATGCAAGTGCAAGTTGTAGGAATCAAATTCAGGTCTTCTGGATGTAACAAGCTCATTCACAGTTTGTTACTCTAACCTCTATACTATATTGCAATGCTTACTTGAGATATAGAGAGAAAAAAATGGCAAATTAATTTCAGCATTGAAATGAAAGTGATATATCTAAGGTGAGCTCAGGGAGGACAGAAACCTCCCATGGAGCAGAAGGGCAAAAGCTCACTTGATCTTGATTTCAGTATGAATACAGACCATAAAAGCAGGGCCTCATGATCCTTCAGGCTTTCTGGGTTTTAAGCAGGAGGTATCAGAAAAGTTACCACAGGGATAACTGGCCTGTGGCGGCCAATTGTTAATAGTGACATCTCTTTTTGATCCTTTGATGTCAGCTCTTCCTATCATTATGAAGCAGAATTCACCAAGCATTGGATTGTTCGCTCTCTAATGGGAATGCAAGCAGGGGAAATGGAAGTATAGGGAAAGGGTGGAAGGTAGTCCTGCTAAATGCCAGGAGCTTGGGCAATAAAAAGCCTGAGCTCCAGGTGATGCTAACTGAGGAAGAGGTGGATGTGGCAGTGGTCACTGAGACCTGGGCCACCACATGGCATGACTGGGACCTGAACCTGGAGGGTTGCACCATGTTCAGGAAGGACGGGGGGAGGGAAGGGGGAGGAGGAGTAGCAATATTAGTCAAAAACTGCATTGGCATAGGAAGAGTGGAGGAGGCAGAGGGAACTGTGGAGGTGATATGGGTCACCTTGATAACAAGGGGGGGCAAGAGAGTAAAAATATGAGTGGTGTATAGACCCCCTGCTCTGGCAGAGGAGTAGGAGGAGAGTCTGGTGGCAGATGTTGGGAGACACTACAGATTGGGCAGGGGTAGGGTGGTGGTGTTGGGGGACTTAAACATGCCAGGAATGGACTGGGAGACTATGATATCCTCGGTGGCCAGGGAACAGAGGTTGTTGAATGTCTTTCAGGATGCGTTCCTAACTCAGCAGGTGGGGGAACCGACCAGGGAGGCGTGGATACTGGATGTGGTCCTGGCAGACAGTGACCAGATTGGGGGCCTGGAGGTAAGGGACCCATTCATGGGAAGTGACCATGCCACGGTCTGGTTCTGCCTGGACATATGAGGGTAGAAGGCTGTGCAAAGATGGAGGCAACTGACATCAGGGGGGTGGATTCCATGGAAATGGGAAGGATCCTTAAGGAGCATTTGGATGGGATTGGACCAGACATGGATGCTGACAGTAGATGGTAAATCATCAGGAGGGGGTGCAGGATGCTATCACCACCTGTGTAAGAGTAAGATGAAAATGCAGTAGGGCTTGAAAACCCTGCTGGTGGACCAGGGAGGTTAAGGAGGTGGTGAGGGGAAAGAAGGTGGCCTATAGGCTTTTCAAGTGCTCAAGGAGTGAAAGGGATCGAGGGAAGTACGAGCTGATGGCCAGAAGGGCCACTAGAGTGGTAAGACCAGCTAAGGCAAGGAAGGAGCAGAACCTGGCCAGGGAAATTAGGAGCAGGAACAAGGGGTTCTTTAGATACATTGGGGAAAAACAAAGGGTGAAGGGGAAGATTAGCAAGATTAAAACAGGGGAGGGATGGGCACAAGACCAAGGGGAGCAGGCTGAGGTACTAAATGAGTACTTCACCTTAGTTTTTACAAAGGAAAATAGGAGGGCTGCATCATACATGGGAGGAGATGGTGAAACTGAGGAGGGGGGATCCTTACCCATCGGTGGGTATGGGGAGAAGGGGGCCATCACTGGCAGGAGGGGGAAAGCAAAGCAGGGGGACGAGGTATCAGAGGTGGAAATCATGGCAGAGAGAGTGAGGGAAGCCCTCAGGTCCCTTAAGACAGAGAAAGCACCGGGGCCAGATTAATAACATCCCAGAGTGCTGAAGGAACCGGTGGATGTCCTGGCAAAACCCCTGGTGGAGCTTTTCAGCATCTCTCTGAGGACAGGGTGGGGGCCCCAGGACTGGAAGGTGATGCATACAGTGCCTATCCACAAGTAGGGATCAAGGGAGGTGGCAGGGAACTTCAGGCCCATCAGCCTGACATCAGTGGTGGGCAAGGTGATGGAGGGCATTGTCAAGGAGAGGCTAGGAGGGACCTGGAAAAGTCAGGGTGCCTGGACAATAGACAGCATGGATTCATCCTGGGGAAAGCATGTCAGACAAACCTTGTGGAGTTCTATGACTGGGTTACGAGTGCCTTAGACCTGGGTAGACCGGTGGACGTCCTCTTTCTTGACTTCAGCAAGGCATTTGACTCTGTTCCTCATGGGGACCTGTTGGATAAGCTGGGAGAAATGGGGGTGGGGAACCAGATGATCAGATGGATAGGCAATTGGCTCCAGGGCCAGATCCAGAGGGTCCTGGCTGGTGGGTTAGCCTCATCCCCAAGGAGGGTCATTAGTGGGGTCCCTCAGGGATCAGTCCTTGGGCCCCTCCTGTTCAATGCCTACATCTCTGACATAAGGAAGGGTATCAGGAGTGAGATGAGTCTCTTTGTGGATGACTCAAAACTGGGACGGTGGTGGATGGGGAGGAGGGAAGGGGAGGGTGGCCCTACAGGGGGACCTGGAGGCTCTGGACAGGTGATCTAGAAAGTGGAAGCTGAGGTTCAATGCAGGGAAATGCAAGGTACTGTACCTGTGAGTCAGAAACCTGGGTCAAGTGTACACCCTGGGGGTGGGAAATGCTACAAGTCTCGATGGCTGAGAGGGACCTGGGGGTGGTGGTGGTGGTGGATGTCAAGATGAACAACTTGGAGACTTGTAGGAGAGCTGCAGCCAAGGCCAACAGGATGCTGGGATGCATCGCTAAGGGGATCACCTCGAGAAAGAGGGAAGTGATACTCCCTCTGTATAACTGCTTGGTGAGGCTGCACCTAGAGTACTGTGTGCAGTTTTTGAGGCCACACTTAAAGAAGGACATTGAGCTCCTGGAGAGGGTCCAGAGGAGGGCAACCAAAATGATCTGAGGCTTGGGAGACAGGACCTATGGGGAGAGGCTCGAAGAGCTAAATATGTACACATTGGAAGAGAGAAGGGACTGGGGGGACATGATAGAGGTCTTCAGGTACATGAAGAGGGTAAATAGGGGAGTAGCAGTGAGGGTGCTACAAAGGAAGGAGGTGGGGCAACTAGAGGGCATGGGTGGAAGCTGGAGGGGGGAGATTCATGGGAGAAAGAAGAAGGTGCTACTTCACTGAGAGGGTAGTAGTGCCATGGAATGTGCTGCCCAGGGGGCTGGTGGAAGCAGAGACAGTGGAGAGGTTCAAGAGGGGGTGGGACAGGTACAGGGGAAAGGTTCTGGAAGCAAAGTCCAGTGCAGCAAGAATATCCAGAACTGGGAAGGGAGAAGCCAGAGAGGGTGAGGGGGGCAGCAAGGTCAGCTCCCAGGGTGAGGGCTGACCAAATGAGCAGACACGAAAGACCATTATGCCTATTCTGATGGCATTTTAGTATGTTAGTATGTTAGTATCTATGTAAAAATAATACATAAATAAAATGTTATCTAAATACTATAGAAACTGCTAAATCTAATCAGCAGGAAAACAACCTGTGGAGGATGATCAGCAGCAACTTTAAATGGAGCAATATTGTGGGACAGCAGATAGCAAGGCAAGTAAAGTTATTGCACCCATCAAGAAAATCTGTATGCAGATTGAGCGGTAATGTAAGGTACAAATCACTAGTTAAGACACATGTGAGTATAGTGTGCAGTTTTTGGTCTCATTATCTGAGGACAGACATCAACAGGACTGAGAACATTTTGAGAAGTATGAGCAAGGTTGTTAAAATGCTTGGAAAATGTGTGCCATGAAGATCAACTGCAGTATCAGAATTAGGACTGCTTTTTATGAAAAAGAAGACACAGGAGTTGCACGATTGCAGAATTCAGACATAGGAAAGACTTAACATCAGCAGAAAAAATAAAAGCTATAAAAGCTCTTCCAGATTTACAGGTATGGAAACACAAAGGGGCAATCAATGTCTAAAAAATATAACACACATATCAGGAGAACTATTTAACAGAAACAGTGGTGGACACCTGGAACAGAATTCAAGGCCACATCATGACAGTTTGCATTGTTTCTGCCTTCAAGTTAAAACTAGATATGTGCCTAAAATAAAATGGATTGGAGGGTTATTCCTAATGAGATGATGGGATAAGGAATTTGATGGGCTTCTAAATGTCTTATTTTCATAAATGTATATGTTCATTTTTATGTTTGCCACGCACACTAGCACAAGTCGAACATTTTGCTATGTATAGGGTTTTGAGAGGTGTGTCACGGTTGTCCAATGCTGGACAGTTTACAAGGGGCTTGACCAATAAACAGCAAGCTTCCTAATTACACTGTTCAGGCATGACAGTGCTTGGACTTCAAAACAATGTGCCCACAGACACATTCATAAATCAGCTCTTTCAGCAAGCACACAGCTGATCTTATCATCATGTGCACGAAGCCTGCCTGCTTCTTCCCCCCAGCATTTTACACACACACACACACACACACACACACACACGAGTCAGGTTACACATGTTGTAGTAGGTTGCTGTTAGAGTGGAAAATGAAACATTAAAGTACATTAATAATCACTTGGCTACTAGGGTAGTAAATAAGTGACCAATTCACATTAATATAGGGTAGATCAGACAATGAAATAAACTGTGGCTGACATTGACTTTTAAATAATGGTTGCCTATAAAACTGGAGTTTAGTTTACCCCTTCAAAGTGCAATGACTTGCAAATTTGAGCTCTTAACATATAAACAATTTCTTGGGGAGGATGTCCATATTCTCTTTTTAAAGGAAAAAAAAGATCCCCTGGTAAAATCACGAAAATGGTCCTGCTCTCAGCCTGGCCCAGTGACAGTCCCTAGGTATCAGAGGACAGCCTTAGATTTATATTTTTTTCCTTGGAGTCAGTGGTGGGGATAGATCTAAAAGAACTTTGCTTTATCTTCAATGTAAGCCTTAAAATGCACCACAGAACATCTAAAACCCCTGTGCTTCTTGGGGCTCTTCATAACATTGACAATGGGGGTATCCAATCCCCCAGTGTCTCCACCTGAAATAAAGAAACCCTCACTTGTAGTTATTTTTTTTTTAAATAAAGGTTGTAAAAAGTAAAATGTCCATCAATGTCTGTTGCTGCCATGCTGTAATTGCCCCTTCCCCCCAAGCCCAGCCCATATTAGTCATCCAGCATGGGGATCTTCACCTAAGATCCAGTACAGCAGCAATACCAGGGATGAACATCCAGCATTGACAAATGCTTGTCTACTATGAGACATGCATACATTGAGGAAAATCTATGTAGTAGGGAGTAATACAAGGCAAGCAGTAATGGGATCAGAACAAAAAAGACTTGGGAATTGGGAAACAAATCATTATTATATCCTTATATCTCTGCACAAGAAGAGTAGTAGGAGTTACTGTAACAATGTTAGAGACATAAACCTGTTGACTGTGCAAATGGGTATACTGTATTTCCCAGAGTGCTACAAAACCAAAGCAGTTTTAAACAAGTACCAGAATGCAAACGAACAATTCTTCATACTTCAGCAACAGGTATAGAAGAACTATAAATTTGAAAAAATACTTGTATATTTGTTTTGTTGAAGCAATAATATTGGTCAGTATAGTGATACCGGTAGACAGAACATCTGTACCACATCAGGAGTTATTGATTGGGAATGTATAAAAATGCATCCAGACATAAGAACTGTAGGTAAAATGTCAGCATGGTTTGAGGTGAAATGCAAGAGTACTGTGATGGGTTAATATCTTATCTCCAGATTGTATGTTCAAAATAATATATGACTATATGTTTCAGATTTTAGATAAAAAGGATGAACACAGCGGCTGCAAAAGTAAAGCATATGCTTCTATTTGATTTGGAATATGCAAATAATGCATCCTTAATGGATCTGAATTTTTTTTATTTATTTCAGTTTTGTTGATCTGAAAAATCATACTACACTACCCACACTTGTGCAAAAATGTGGAAACATAAGTACCATGGTGGGCTCCAGCTCAGCATGATAAAGTCAAACTTGATATTATTGATTTGAATTGGGGACCCAGGAGACTAAGTAATATAGCTCATTGTAAAACACCTGGGAAAGTCAACTGTCATGTAAAAGTTGGCAGTGAAGTAACAGAGGTGTCTGATTACTGCAATGACATAAAATGCAAAATGGTAATGGCAGATGTTTGTCTTGGCAACATTATTGGGTAATTTTTATGAAAGCACTAAAACAA
This sequence comes from Neoceratodus forsteri, assembly GCA_016271365.2. NCBI lineage: Eukaryota > Metazoa > Chordata > Ceratodontiformes > Ceratodontidae > Neoceratodus > Neoceratodus forsteri. The sequence goes on along the minus strand of CM028134.1, from coordinate 306,086,271 downwards.
AACTTAAGGTGTATAACACCGCACATGTAGCAGTACCACTGTATGGAGGAAGGTTGAACCAAAGGCTGGAGGGGTTTGATAGTTGCTTAAAAGAGATCCTTACTATACAATGTCAGGGTTGAGAATGTAGCAAGTAATACTAACAAGGATATAGCAGGTCATGATTAAAAGGATCATGAGATTGGTGGGGTAAATATCAAGGGTAGGTTAGAATCCAACAACACATCGCCAAGAATGGCAAAACTTAGATTCCATGCTGGGCTAGTGGCACACTGTCAGTGTACTGAGATGCCAACCCAAAGACCTAGGCTCAGGATTGATTTCAGGTCTTTCTCTCTATTGTTTAGCAGATGGCAGGTTAATTGTGAGGGTAATATATGCACTGTCTGGGAAGGAAGGCCTGAGTAACATCACTCTACTTCCCTATCTGTGGCCACGCTATTGCTTGGACTTGGGTGGGCCTATCAGAAGCCTGTCACCTACACCACTGCAGCCAATGTCCAGTGCTGTGAGACACTCAGAAATAATGCAGTGGAAGATGGGAGAATTGGAAAAGCAATGATAAAAAGTGTGTACTGCATTGAAGTGGCCACAAGGAATGCCAAGAGGTGATGCTGGATAGCATTACAGAAAGTAGATGGCCAAATTGATCAAGAAAGACTGTGATGAGTGCACAGAACAGTAATACAAAGAGGAAGCCAACAAGGAGGCATGACGCAATGTTGAGAAGTGATTGTCTGACATGACTTTAATGAACTGTACAGAATCTTCAGAGATACTGAAGTTATTCCTTCCAGATCTTGGTAGTAACTGTCACAAATGTTTACATACATTCTGTGATATTTCCACATATTTAAGCAAAATAAGGTAAATATTTTACAAAAAAATACCCTCTTGGACATTTTGTAAAAAGTTACTGTTAAATTTAAATTACCTTTTAAGCAAAAATTGTCAAGTATGCTATATATTTTTTATAATTATCCAGAACACAAATTAAGGATATCTATATTACACAATATAGTTTTTGAGGCTAGCTGAAATGTGGTACAATATCCTACTTTAAGTAAGGGCCTGCTGAAACCTATTTCTTTTATAGACTGAAGCATCAGCAGGTTATTAGATGGACTTAAAGAGGAGGTGTTTAAACCTGATAAATAGACAACTATTTTATTTATATCATTTTGATGTGTTAGCAGTTACCTTCTACTTTTATTACAAAATATTTGCATGGTAAAAAATAGTGGGGTTTCGCCTCTGCTTTTCACACTGCTAGTAAAAAAGAACTCAATAGAATGCTGATATTGTGATGTTGAAAACTGTCAATTACTTAGGAACCATAGGTATTTCGATGAGACTGAATAGATTTTTCTATAATTTAAAAAAAAATAGATACTTGTATCGGCAACAGACATTGCCTTTTACATGTGTTTACTATTGTAGTACATCTGTATTATTTAAAACATTTTAAATCACTAACTGGCTTCCCTTTTCTTCTTCACATGTAAAATCTGGTTATGAAGAAAATGTTATCTGCTAAATTATTATAAAAGATCACAGGTTATCATGCAGTCAATTCCTGATGCATACCCATACTTGGTACTTCCAATTTTTGTGCATAAATCCAAAACGGCACACAACTGAAACTGTATTGAAGTCAATGGAATCACTCAGTAAAACACACTTTCTCACATACAACCTATGTTTACTTTTATTGACTGTATCTAGCTCATTGAAAACATACCAGTTCACTCTTAACTATTTAAGCAATTTGTTTTATCTATCACTGCTCTCTCTGACAAACACACGAGTTAAAACTGATTAAGACTTACATGTATTTAACCAGTGGATGTGCACTTAGCACCTGTTTAAGAGGTCTGATTGGCAGTATTAGTGTCTGTGGAGCCCTTTCAGGGGGTAAAGTGTGCATACAACTGAAATCTGTTGTGCATACAAGCACATTGTTTCTCATTAAATACATAGGAGTAGGAATGAACATGCCATTTTTGTGCATATAGCTGGAATGTGCACATATCCAATGTGCATACATTTGGAATACACTGCATATTATTTTGGTGGTAGAAAGTGCTATTTCTCTATAAAACTCTGACAACAGCTTTGTAGTTTTCCACTGAAGTGCACTGCCAGCCTTGCCAGTCAAACTTTTCTGACATCATAATACAAAAATTCCATTTGCTTCTTTTTTTAATAGTAGTTGGCAAAATACAAATAAAATGATGAAAAGTTAATGAAAAAAACATGTAAGCAAGGAAAATAATTACAGTGGAATCTAAAGGCAACAAATCTTCATTCCTTAACCCTTAGACTGCCAAAAGAATTAGAACGTATGGGAATTATACTCATATATACCAGTGTGCAGCCATCAAGGGTTAAAATTTACATCCTTACTAAGCACTTGCTCTTTAAAGTCACATACCATAGTAAGTAAACAACATTGCTGGGACATACGTATTTAATTTCTATAAGAGTATTTCAAATAGTCTTATAATGGTGCTGTACCTAGTTTTTCCCACTGGTTACCAGGAGGTAGATTCCAATGAGGGTTACAAGTAAATGCAATTAGACATTATAATTAGAAATTGACATACAGTTCAAATTAAATCATATTACCTAAATTTGAAACAAGAGGCATAGTGCATAAACATTTAGTGTAAACTTAAAAAAAATACATCACCATTGCACATCATGGAAAATCAAAATCAAGTAAAGCAATGTATATTGTAGCACACTAGAAAAGGATGCATGATTTGCAAAGGTTATGGAATGGAGCACCAGTGAGCTGTTTATAGTTGTCTGACTCGCATTATTTGGAAGCACATTCTAGATTGTTGGTTTACTGGTGTAAAGCCCTTTTCCCAATACACAGTTTAATGTTGTGAGAGGACAGATCCTCTTCAACTTGAAATGTAATGCTGTATATGCACTCTATTTTGGTTAGGAGGCTGCTTAGATAATAAAAGCAGTGGTCTTGTGGACATTTAAAGATAATGGAAGCATATTCAATGATTTAGCATAGTGCAACCTGGCTTCATGTGACACGAACTGAGATTTGTTCCTTACTGTTATACTAAATCTGGTAAGTGAAAATCCTTATTGGACGTAGGCAGTTTGAGTAAACATTGGTTTAAACCTTTGTTCAGATGATATGATGCGAATATTTCATGGGGCTATTTTCAGTACAGTACACACATATGACATTGAAATCAGCTATCAAACATTATTCAGAGGCACAAACTTCACTCTAAGCACAGTGCAATAGTATTTGTGCTGCAAAGCTACTCAGTACAGTGTTGCACTGCTGCTTCAAAAGGTAACTTTTTATACTGGACTCTTAGTGGCTTTGCACCCAGCCTCTGTACAATCCAAGGAGCAATTTCCCAGTAATGACATGTTAATGCCTACATAATGAACTTAGTAATTACTCCTTAGAACCTTTGATGAGGAATTAGGCTATTTAAATGGAAACATTTGAATACAACTGTGAGAAACACAGCAAACCTTTTTGGGGTTCTCTAACTTATACTTTGATCTTTTTCTGGCAATGTGCATCCAGGGTGATACCTTTCTGTGGCCAGCAGGGGTTGTGTTTTGTAACTGTGCTCACCCGTTAGTATCTTACTTTACATTGCTCTCCAAGTGATATATTTGAGCAGGTATTGTTCTCTCTCACAGTGTGCACTTTACCAGTATGAATATACCACCATTTGCACATAGTGCACTTTAATGCTATTCATAGGGGCACATAGGCACAATGCAAAGCTCAATGTTTAAATATGCTGCCCCATGAATTCCTAGTAGAGTTCTATTTTGTTATGCTACTTCCAACATATATAGCAACACTGAGTTTAGTGGCATGTAAATAATGTCAACATACTCAAGCACTGATAACAGTGACTGAAACACAAGTAGTTTCCTGGTTTCAAAGTAGACATTCTCCCTGAGCCTACAGAGACTGCTAAGCTTTTAGTGAACAGTGTTGACAAATGTGCATATCTATATCTGGACAAACCATAACCCTAGATTCTTAATACATGGAATCACCTGACTTTAATTTCTGTTCACTAGTAAAATGTGGAGAATGTGTTTTTTGCTGACATAGAATACTGTTGAGAAAGCACCAGTGTGGTGCAAAACTGTTGGGTTTCTCACTTTTTTTGTCTCATATCTTTCTATGTTGGCTTTTTATCTAGCACATCAAAGACGTAAGTAAATAAAGACTGGCATGAATTTTGCACTAAAATCTTTGTGCTTGTGACTTTTCTTACTGATGGTAGGTGCCCCATAATGTTTTGCTCATGGCATGCAATATTACAAACTTTGCATGTTTTTTCTTTGCATTCAAAACCAGTTTTTTTTTTGTTCTAGTCATGACTGTGGTCTACTAAATCTGTTGAAGTCTACGTTTAGATTATTTGATGCCAATAAAGGGTCAGTGTGTAAAGAATTTGTCATACCCCTCCAAGATGCACATTAGAAATTAATTTACAGATTTATAATTTTGAACTCCAACATTTTGGAAAGCGGATGTCAATAGTAAACAAATATATACACCATACCTCTGATTGCCTCAATACAGTCTGCATGTGTGCACATCAGAATTGTGTGGAACTATATACGCACATAGTTTGATCAAGCAGCATTGTGGTTCATTCAGTTAAAACACAGGCACAATATAAATGATATAATTTGGTGGGGAGCATGTTAATCATTTATACCCATTTTGTACCTATAAAAATAAAATTATAGGCCATGAAGTGCACAGTTACTGCTTTCTTACATCCATAGAGTTAGTCATAACTCTACCCCTGAATGATGGAGACATAATAAGGCTAGCACAAAGACTTCCTGATGTTTGATTATACTTTGTTTCTAAGTACATCCTTCTTCAGCCTTTCATAGCTGATCTGGAGGTAGGGTTCTTTTTATAGCTGCAGTGGGTGTAGCCCTGCAGACATCTTGCTATGACAGTACAGAAAGGGAGCTCTCCAGATACCCAATGGACTAAATAAAATTAGAGGTTTTGTAGATTAACTTCACTAATTGAAGCAAGCAGTCTGCTTTGTTCATTTGAGCTGATCAGTCTTGAAAGCACTATTTTGTTCAGTATGGGTAGAATTCTCATTCAAGAAATCTTCATAGCTCATAAACATGCCAATGTAATCAGCCTTTCAACTGTAATTGAGATTGATATCTCTTTCTAACGTTTTCCTCTTACCCGTGTTGCACTGAGATGCACAAAATAGGTGATTTCATAACAGGCCTTCTCAAAAAAAAGTTTCATTCTATACATGAATGACACAGTTTTAGAGAAATAATTAGCTGGGAAGCACAGCACTACAGATAAGATGTGGCAGTGTTAAGGTCAAAAGCCACCAAAGGAATGCTATGCAGATACACACGGTCATAACACATCCAATTCTGAAATCTTACTTTAAAGACTAGAGAAACTGAAAGACACACTGCAATTGCATTTTCAAAGTTGGCACTGTGTAAACATGTTTCTGTCTGCAACTATGTGTTTATTTTTCACTATTATCTGTGACTATTCAAACTTGCAATATTTAAACATATTCTGTCTATAACTTTGTGTTGCACTGAAAATGTAATATCTGATCTATATGGTTTTCTCTCTCCCATTAATACCATCTAACTGCAACTCTGCTGTGTATTTCTTTCATATTACCATCAAGACAGTCTACACAAAACTTATTTTATCATCACACCTGCTCTGATCCCGAATTTCTTTACATTGAATCTCAGCTGCCATTCTTCACACCATTTCTCCAGTTTTTAAGGTCTTCCCTCATTCTTTCAACCCCCTGACATGTCCACCCTAATGCATACCATTGTATAGTCTGTGAAGATGCATACTTTCCCCTCCAGTCCCTCTGCAATGTCCCCAATGAAGTCCAGATAGGCCACATCAACTGCACTTTCCTAGTCCTCTATCTTAATTATCCAGTCATGTCATATATTAGTACAGTGGATTAATGCAAAACACAGTGCTTATCATGAATACAGTAAAAGTTAGGGGTAGATGTGTAAGTAAATAAATGCCACATAAGGCAGTGCATGTGGTTAGTGTGTATGTGTGTGTGAGTGGCAATGCTCTGTGTGAGTAGACACTGAACTGCTATGCTATACTGGAATATATATGCATATATGTGTGTATGTATTAGTCAGTGTGTGTGTATTACAACAGTTAGAAAGTGCAGTTAGGTGGCTCAGTCATTAGTGTAATAATTGTTAGTTTACGTTTCCCTGCTATCTACTGTAGATCAGTTTCAGTCTTATGCATGGCATTGCCGATTTAAATTAGGTGTCTAGTGGCAAGCCACTAACCTCTGCTGTCCCTCAGAGCCTGAAAAGAAGAAAACAGTAACTCGATGTCTTTTTTTAATATGTAAAAATGTGTGTATACAGTGCACTGCTATGTTACACTGGAATATATATGCATATATGAGTATATGTATTAGTCAGTGTGTGTGTGTGTGTGTGCATATCACAAGAATTAGAAAGTGCAGTTAGGTGGCTCAGTGGCTAGTGGAAAAATTGCTAGTTTACACATTTCTCACTTCCAACAATAGCAACTATTTTGCAGCCGTATTGGCTCTTGCTACAGTTTGTTTAAAAAGTCACAAACAACAGGGATGTAGAGGAAGAGATGTAGTAAGACTGTGGGTTGTTTTGATTAATCTGTTATAACAGCCTGCTTTAAAAAGGAACCGAAATCAGACTTTTATTTTACATAGTGTGAGTAATTAATTTTTCATGAGAATCCATTCAAGAACATTGCCTATGATTTAATTGATAGTACAGGTTTTTAGATATAGTCATAATAAAAATGTATGCTAAGTGAGCTCTATTGCCACTGAAAGACATTACCCTTTACCATTGTCTCAGCATTTATCACTTCTAATGGTGATGGATTTATGCTTTCTACCTCCAGGTAGAAAAGTTTGCTACCACCAACGTAAAGTAACCTGGTTGATCATTCCCCACTATAAAATAGCCCTGTTAATCACTACCGTTATAAAGTCGCTTAGATTGACATATTCCTCTCCTTGTTAAGCCAGGAAGACACACGTATAATGAACTGACCAGTAAAGGGTCCTTCCAGTGCAAACTGCCCATTGGACTCTACTGAAGAAAAATACTTTGGATAGCTCAATACCATTGCAAGGTGGCTTAGATAGCCATTATTTGTTTCACACAGACTGGTTGGCACAACCACACTCTTTCTGGTCAGGGAGACAACACCATCACTGATGTGAAGCAGTGTGGATGGACTTCTTCAGTCCCAGTTGACTCTGGTGATTACCCTTTATGTAAAACAACATGATGATCCTGTCACAGGAAAAATTTTAATCTGCCCACTCTTTAACTAAAACTACATTACAACCTACATTACAACTAAAAAAGATCATGATGGCGTTCTCCTTTATGGAGAATCAAAAATATCTTCCCAAGACATTTCTAGCATTCATGAGTCCAGACATATTGCCCTTTAAAGCTGCATAGGTATTGTCAAAGTGTTTTAAATATGTTGAAATATTTTACATACATTGGTGTTGCAATCAAAATGCTTTAAACATGTCAACATAGTTAGCACAATTTTAGGAACATATGGCATCTTTGTCTACTGAGACACAGATGACAACAATAAAGAACATAACAAACCAGTATCTACATTCATCACCAAGTTCAGGGACACCAGAAACCCCTTCATCTGCTGTTGTGTCAGTGGCCACTGTATCCTCTTTAGAGCATCTGGAGCCAGATATTCAAATCAAATCAAATCAAATCAAAATCTTTATTTAATCAGTCGAACATCATTGAGCATAGCTCATTTACAAGATGGACCTGAGTGGTCAAGAAGTGCAAGTGTTATTAAATTGACAAGGGTAGCATAAATAGTAATACAATGACAGGGGTAACATAAACAGTAATACAATGACATAAGTGCTAATATATAACAATATACATATGTACATGGCACATTAAAACTTTTAATCTGTGAGACAGAAGGCAATGGGCACATCAGGAGTAATATGTAGATTATAGGACCTAGCAAAATGTTGCCTAACGTGCAAAGTGATTGTGCCAAGTTTGCCTGGTGTTTGCCCCCATGGGCAATATTCAAAGGAGGCTGTAGCGCATGCTAAAAGGGTTAGCACATGCGAAAGAATAATTTATGTGGTGGGCAAAGGGAAGGTCAGGGACAGGAATATTGGTGCAATGAGATATTCAGCACATTAATGCTGTGCCAGGGGAATAGCACAGGCCACCTTACTTACTCTGGGTAACCCTAGTGGCTGGTGGAGGTACTGCATCCAACAACAATGTTGGCAGTAAGGGGAACACATCTGCTCCCAGGTGCCTAGTGGCACCCCCCCCGAACTTAGGCTCTGTTACAGTAAAGTAAGTCCCTGGCAACTAGAAGTCCCCCCATCCCCCCATTAAAGTAAGAATGTTCCCGGTGCTTAGTGGTTCCCCCACCCTCTGATCACTGGTCCAATGTGTAAAACATAAATCTGTGGTGCCTTGTGGTCCTTTCACTCTCTGATCATAATCTCAGTAGATGACAGGAATGTCTCTTCTGTCCAGTGGTCCACTCAAGTTGGCCCCACAGATGATCACATATTCTGCTGCATCTAGTGGCACCCTCCACCAACTGATCCTGTCCCCATACTAGTGTAATCCTTCCCAGGTTTCTAGCAGCTCCCCTGCACCATGTACACCAGTCAACCCACCCCACCACCACCTTCCTGGTGTCACTAGTGCTGCGGGAACCCACACGGTGACTGGAACAGCCCTTCTCTCACCACTTTAGCCAGCTGCCCTATGTGATGACAGGGAGTGCAAGTTAGCTGTACTGTGAAGGGAGCACATGTACTGTCTACTGCAAACAGTGAATGTGTTCACTTTACAGTACAGAGGATGCATGCTCCCTGTTATCATGTACGGTGGTGGCTGAGGTGGTGTGAGGAGGGCTGTGCAATTGCCATATGGGAATCCATGGTGCCAGTGACACTAGTATGATGTTGGGGAATGGCAGATGGTTTGGCCAGTGCCCATGGTGTAGGGGTGCAACTAGATGCCAGAGAAGGATTATGCTAGTATGGGGATGTGGATCAATTGGTGGAGGTGCCAGTAGATTCCAGGAAATATGTGATTGACTATGGGACTGGTGATAGAAAGGCAGGGGGACCACTAGGTACCAGGGATTTACAGTTTACACATGAGGCTGGTGATCAGAGGGTAGGGGGGACAATTGGACACCAGTGTATGCATGAATATTATAGGACTGGGCAATTGGGGTGATGGCAGTGCCTGTCACAAAGGAACAACTTGTCACCACTTTCCTTGCAAATGTGTCCATAATGGGCATGCAAATGGACCATTAGCACCTTGCGTGCCCGGTGGGCTCATTTGCATGGGACCATATGAATATTGTGTTGGGAGCTAACAGAGCTATCTGATCTGGGGTTGCTGTTCCCAGCACTGCTAGGGTCCATGTCAGGGCAGTGCTACACTGACTTGCCCCTATATTCAGGCAGATAGCACGGGTGTGCTGTCTGACTGAATATACTGTAGCATCTTATAAAATGGCAAGAATAGATTATGACTGCTGATTGGCTAATACCACCTCCAAGCTGGGCATTTATTTTTCAATAAATGCCCAGCAAAAAATTAGTACCAGCCTGAGTACCACCTTACCACATACCCTTGTGCAGGGGTGTTCACCCTGCTTACTCATTGGCTGAAACCACCAGCTAAAATTTAAAATCCCCACCATGTTTTTTCTCTTCGTTAGCGAGACCAAACGGCCCCCCCCACACACACACACACAGTCGCTCCTTCACCATAACGTCGCTCCAGTTCAAAAATACAAAAAAAAGACACTCCACTTATTCTGCGGTCTGGAAGAGTGTCCAAATCTTTTTTCTCTCACAGCTACACTCTCCCGACCACACTATCGCAGCACTGCGCTAAACCGGAAGTGAAACAATTCATTGCTCCAAACCTTTTTTAAAAATCATAGCATTCTACTGCCACAAATGCCAGAACTGCCTCAAACTATAATGCTCCCACAGGTATTCTATGTACCAATGTAAATGAAATACATAATTTATCTCGGAGCTGTTCGTCAATGCATACTTCTCACCACAGGTCCCGCGCTTAACTGCAGCCCAATTAAAAAAAAAAATGTTAAACAAACATGACACAATGATGCCCACAGACTGGTTCTGCATATTTACCAATTCTTCAAGTGGATGTGTCTGTCTCGAGAGCGGGGGTGTTGATAGCTGTGGGAGGAGCAACACAACCTGGAACAACCTTAAAAACATGGACTATTTTTTTAAATACTTTTGTTTCTGCTAATACTATTAATTTTTATAATAATTTCCTCTCTTCATTTAAAAGCTTACTAAAGAAAACACTTTTATAAGTGCAATAATACCCTCCAGGGGTGGGCATTATTAGGAAATATCAGACCTTCCAGGGGCTATAAGGCCCTCCGCCTGGCAGCCGGGCCTCATCCACGCCCCTGGGCGGTCAGGTGTTCCCAATAATACCCTCCTATCAGGCTGTGTGCTACTAAGTCATGGGCAATGGGCAAGCATGGAACAAACCTTTGCACTCCACTTTGTCCATTTTTGAATCTCTGGTCCCTGATGTCTTAATGGTTGGAATTCAATAGCCATCTGAGGTACAGTCTCTTTATAAAATAAATAAGTATTACCAGTATTCAATACAAGCTATTTACAGATCTGCAAAAAAGTTTGACTAAAGCTGGACATGCAAGCAATAATACCCAACAAGGTGGGCAGTATTGGGCTATACCCACCCTCCCAGGAGCATAATGAGGCCCAACACTGCAGGCAGAGGGCCTTGTATCCCCGGAAGGGCAGGTATAGCTCAATACCACCCACCCTGGAGGGTAATATTGCACTTTGAAAATGGGTCCCTATATTATTTAAGTTTGAAAAAAATAATTTTTATGTCTACATGCTAAATCTCTTAGCTGTTTGATTTATTTTGTATTAAAATAGTTCTTCCAGACGCATTAGACTTTTTTTTTGTACCTTGGGACTTTTGTTCTAGTGGAGCCTCTGTTTTTTTTAACTTTTGGACCTGGTTGTCATGGTTCCCCAACCCCCCAACAGAGACATACACAGCTGAAGTAAGAAACAGCTTTGTTTTATTGCTTTTTGAGTTTGCGCATGTGCTGTGAACTCCTTGGAATAGTGACTTTGAGGGGTGTGACACTGTCTGTCCAATGCAGAGTGCTCTGCAAGGGGCTCAATAGTATCGCACCAATCATCAGCCAGGCTGGTCCTGACGCTGTTTTTCCTGAAGTGGTCTGCACTTGAAAAGAAAAGGCCCCATCAATCATGTGGCAGCTTTTTCCTTTCATCTGCAGGTCACCGCAGAGCAAGCAACTGTTTGCATTGTGACATCTCCACCTCCCCCCTACCCACCACTTCACTGGTCCCTGCCTAAAAGGTGGGAGGAAGTGCTTTCTTTACCTTTCTCCTCCACATCTGCTGTCTCTGTTGCTGTATTTTCTCCAACCCATGCAGTGCAGACCACAGTCTAAGCTCCATACGGGATGGGAGTATTCAGTGCCCAAAGGCAGCCCTTGTTAAAAGGAGAGCTGAGAATATTATCACTCAATATAACAGCCTCCTAGCTAAGTTACCCCAGATTAGCTAGGTGGAACAGCTAAAGCTGGACATCAATGCCTTTATGGAGACCTGGCTATCACCAAAAATCACAGACGCATCCTTAACACTGGAAGGTTTCAGCTCTTTCTGCCAAGACAGGCTCACCAAACGGGGTGATGGCTGCCTAGTCTATGTCCAAAACAACATTAAAGTGCAGATGATGGACTACAGCCTACACACTTCAGGGCTCAAGCTCTTTGAGGAAAATCTGCAGCATTTAGGAAAAGAGTAGGAGCAGGTAATTGTGGGAGATTTCAACATTAACTGGCACTCTAAAAAGGAAAACAAAGCCAGGGACCTAAAAGCTGGCTTATATCTTACGCAGATGGTTACCCTTCCCACCAGGCATGACTACAAAACACACACCAGTGCACTCATAGACTGGCTACTCTGCTCCAACCTGGATCACATATTAGATGTTAAGGTTCTGCTTGATAGCCTCAGTGACCACTCGACCAGTCATGTGCACCTGGGCAAACAAGTTGACAAAGTGCCAGCCGAAGGTCACTACCAATCGGGCGCTGAGACCTGGACTACTAAATGATTTCAAACTCCATTCATCCTTGATCGACTGGTCACCACTTGACCATGCAACTGATGGCAACATCGCCTTTGAGTTCTTCTGAAATTTATTTACCCGGGCATGTGATATTTTTGCCCCCATAAAAACCAAAAAAGTCAAAGGAACCCAACCCCCCCACCGGCTCAATACCTCACTTCTACATCACATGCATAATAAAGACAACCTGTGGCACAAAGCTAAGGACTCAGGAAAGTCGCACAATGTATCTGCATACAAAGCTGCAAGGAACTCCCGTACCAGGTTCATTCGTTCGGGGAAAGCTAGCTATTTCAATGACCTCCTCAACAAAAACTGGGGGTCCTCTAAAGGGTTCTGGAACACACTAAAATCCCTTACTGGAAGGACCTCCAGGGCATCACCGGATCTATAAACCACTGGCTATGGGTTTCTCCAGGAACCACTACTGATTGCCAACAAGTTCAATACCACTTTATCTTATCTGTCAGGGGTGTTTCCAGTGAGTTTCTGAACCCAATGGATAACCAACCTCACAGAAACACCACACCCTCTTCTGAGAGAGAAGGGCTGCCACTCTTCTATTTTAGGCAAGTCTCAATCTCTGAAACCATCAAGCAAGGAAAGAGAGTCCTCAGAAAGACCAGAAGGGGGAGTGATCTGATAGATATGAAGTTGGTTGCCATAATGATTGATGTACTAGCAGACCCAACCTCCAAGGTTTTTAATGCATCCCTAAAATCGGGTGTGTTTTCAGATGCCTGGAAATCCACCCTGGTTACACCAGCTTTCAAATCCGGGGATAAAATACTCACTTAATTATAGGCCAATATCAATCCTCCCACCCCTCTCCAACGCTCTAGAGAGAATAGTCTCTGAACAACTTACTGATTTCCTGGACAGTCACCAACTACTCTGCAGCAATCAGCATGGTTTCCGCAAAAAACACTCTACCATCACTGCACTGGTGGACTACACCTCTCAGCTCTACAATGCCTTTGACTTAGGGATGGCGGTGGGGTCAGTGATCATTGACCTTACAAAAGCGTTTGACTCAGTTAAACACCAGCTACTACTAAACACACTGCTCTCCATGGGACTGGCCCCTAATACAGTCACCTGGTTTCATAGCTATCTGATGTAAAGAACTCAATGCGTTAGAATTGGCCACTCACTCTCTGACCCTAAGGTAGTGGCCCTTGGAGTACAGCAAGGGTCTGTACTTGGACCGCTCCTTTTCAGACTGTTCATTAACTGCCTCTCTGAAGCCTGCCTGGCTATCATAGTTTTATATGCAGATGATGCCGTTATATTGGTCTCAGGTAGGACCACTTGACCATTGAGGAAGGCCTACTTGATAGTTTCCACAAACTTGAAACCTGGTTTTGTCAACACAAACTGCTACTAAACCATAAAACAAAACCAAAAGCATGCTGTTCTCAGCCCCACAGAACAAAAGGAATTTCGTCCCCCTTCGAATTCTGAACCAAAAAGACGTCACACTTGAACAAGTCTCCTCGTTTAAATATCTGGGTGTTTACCTTGATGACACTCTCAATTTCTCCCATCACATTGATCAAGTTGTCAAAACTGCCAACATGAAACTGGGCATCCTCTACAGAAACAAGCACTCAATGATACCTGCGGCCCTCAAATTAGCCACAGGCAGCACAGTATTATCATCTGTTGATTATGGCTTACCAATATACATTGCAGGATCAGACACTGCCCTAAACAGGATACAAAAACTCATGAATAGGGCTTGTCATCTGGCACTTTGGGAAGATCGATGGACTCACACCTGTGCACTCTACTCTGAGATGGGCTGGCTCCCACTGTACCTAAGAGCCCAATACCAAACATGCCTGATCATAAAAAAAGCGCAACTAGGTCTCATGCCGGAATCCATAAGTAGTCTGTTCAAGAAGGCTGTGCAACTAAACAAACAAGAAACATGACAAAAGGAGGACTACAAGTCCCTTTCATGCGCATATCACTGGCCCAAAAATCCATTACTTTTAAGGGCCTCAAATGGTTTAATGAGCTGCCTGAAATGCTGACAGGAATTACAAAACTTGAGTCTGTTCAAAAGGGGGCTACGGTCCCACCTTAAAAATGTAACCACCTGTAGCTGTGCAAGAAAATAATCCGACATATTCCTCCTGCCTTATCCCCCACCTCATCACCTCTTCCCTTCCCCGCTCCCCCCTCTGACTTACAACCCTCTTACACCACCTTTCCTCTTTACTCCTGTCCCACACCACCTCTAGCTACTTTGACAATGCCAATCTGACTGCTTACCTTATCCCCCATCATCTCCAAAGCTTAACACTGACCTAGTATTGACATGTCTCACTATTCCCAGTGTATCCCTACCCTGCAACAACTTGATGTAATGTAATTTGCTCTACTTTTAAGATGTACCTGAAACTAGCAAGTCTTGTACCTCATGTGCCATTTTAATGATGTTCATGATGCCTACCATGTTTTCCTTTTTTCACTGTTATCTTAATTTGTACTTGTTGTATTGTATTTGTATTGCTCTGTTTTGTCCCTGACTTGGAACCTTTGAAAATGAGTCTTTGACTTAAAGGTATTAATCCCAATCAAAATAAATAAATAAATAAATAAATAAAAGGCACTTGTACTCTAAGCATGCTCGATTACGCTAGTGGATTCCCCCCCCACCTGCCAACATTAGGGTGCTCAATCCTAATCTCAGCGTGTATCCCCACTCATCCTTTAATGTGGCACACAGGGACCCCACCCCAGTATGCCAAAAACTGCCTTTGGTGTTTCCAACACTGGGATGCCCACTCCTGGTGTAGGATGCGCCCCACTCCAGCTTCTATATTCTCTGACCTCAGAGTGCCCAATCCCTGGGTCAGCATTGATTCCCCCCCTTGATCCCCCCAAGTAATAAGGCACACCGGGAGCCCACCCCAGGTGCCTAAATCCATATAGTTTACCTGTAAAAAAGAAAACAGACCCACAACATCTTTTTTTTTAAACCAGAAAAAAAAGAAAACCGTCCCTCATCGTTCCCACCAGCCCCCCTCCTCCAACCCGCACCCTCCCTGTGTGCACCACCCCTCACCCATACTTACCTCTGGAGGTTGGGAGCAGCAATATTCAGTGGACCGGGAACACGTCTGCACACTTCAAAGCCAAGCTTCAAACTGAAGAAATACTGGTAAGCTATATAATAGCAGGCAATAGGGGCTTTCAATTTAGGTTGATATCTCAACCATTTTTGGAGTTTTGGTCCTAAATTTTCAACATGGGGTTCTTGGGACTCCACCTCATGAACTCAGTCACTGTCATTTAGTTTCTCAGCCCGAAAAGGTGATTTCACGGTCACTGAACGGAATCATCTTTCAGGACCAATTAATGAAATGACAGTGCCACTGTTCATGAGGTGGGGACCTAAAAAGCACTTTTGCAAATCTGGTGAAAAAACCTCCCAAAAATGACTGTGTTACGAGCGTCCATTGTGCAGTTTCTATGCACGCTTGTAACATTATCTATTTTTAAGATTTTCACTCCAAATTTCCAACATTGCCATTTTTTCACACCCCTTATGAACATTACAGCTGTCATTTTTTGCATCCTTCCCAAAATGTGTTTTTGTACCTGTGGCGCAGAATGGCACGGTCCCTGTGTGAAATCAACTTTTGGGACAGATTAACAAAATTCCAGTGCCACTGTTTATGAGGGGAGATCCCAAAAAGGCCATGTTAAAAATCTGGTGAAAACATTCCAAAGAATGACTGTGTTACGAGCGTGCATTTTGCAGTTTCTACACACACTCGTAACTTTGCCACTTTTTCTTATTTTCTCTCCAGATTTTCAATATTGCCATTTCTTCACACCTGCTCATGAACAGTACAGCTGTCATTCTTTACATCCTGTGTTTTTCTACCTGTGGCACCGAATGGCACACTCCCTGTGTGAAATCACCTTTTGGGATTGAGTAACAAAATGATACTGCCACTGTTCATGAGGTGGGGTCGCAAAAAGCCCATGTTGAAATTTGGAGCAAAAATACCAACAAACACCCAGGGCATTAGGGTTTCCAACCATAATGTCCACTCTTAAAATGCAAGGCAGAGGAATATACACAGAAAAATATGGGAGGCATGTACAACAGCAATACTAACAGCGAACTTTTGGCATTGACAAATGCTTGTTTTTTTAAATATTCATTCATTTATTCATCCATTTTAATTTATTAATTCAATCTATGGTTCATTTGTTTATTCATTCATCGGTGAAGCTGGCCAAGGAGTGGTGGTGCTGGGAGAAAAAGAAACGTAAGGCTACTATATATATTTTGTAATAAATATTCCATTTTGAGTTGGGAAACTGAGATGGGCTAGAATTTAGAGACTGAATGCACTGGGAAATTGGGGAGTGGAGCATTGGTGGTAAGCAGGTGGCCAGCCAGATGTGCTATACTAGAACAGTTGAGTACGGACAGAACATCCATAGAGTTTGAATGAAGGATACCGAGCAAGGTGGTACCAAAACAAAAACTAAGCTTGCAAGCATGAGCTTTTTGTGTGATGACTGTGAGAATCGCTTGAAGATTGGTGATGGTCATGGTAGTGGGGGAGGGGGAGTGCCGACAAGTACCACCAGAGAGTTAAACTGCGCTTTGTTTTTTAAGAAGTGTGGTAGTTTCATAGTGCATTGAAATGAAATACTTTATGTTTGGTTTTTGGTTTTAAAAAAATTAAGTACAGTTGTGACCAGAGTTCTGCTGTTTGTGTTTGTGGTGGAGCTGAGTGGCATTTTGCCTTGGTTAGTGAATGGGGAAAACATTGTGGCTTTTATATTTACAAATGGAACGGCACTAGGATACTGGTTATAAGGCCAGTTGGCAGAGGGACTTGTTTTAGGTGGGAATTGTTGTCTCATAAATGCCCACCTAGAGAATTCCCTCAGCCAGTCAGCAACCTCAAAGTGTTTTGCCCATTTTATAAATTAAATTAGCTCTGTAAAAAGGTTATTACTGGCAGAGTCTGATGTAGCTGAAACTGTAGATGACAGCACTGAAACTAAATGGAACATAACCACTCCTAAATACCTTACCACTGTGTTAAAAAAAGATAACACTCTTGTTACATGGAAATGGGAGGTTTTAGAAAACAGGAAAAATGTAATAGCTTGAGTTAATAAATTAGTCATTAGCACTATGTTGCCAGGATAGCAGGCTCTCTTGATGATAAGGACAAATGTCATGAGGCTCTGAGAAAAACTGGAGACTGATCAAACTCTTGGGGCCTGATATTCAAATTCATGTAAAGCAGTGTGTGTAAATTTGCACTGTGCCTTGCGATTGCCGGGGTACCCAAAGATGTGATATTCAGTTGATGAAATGTAGGGCTATGTCGGCCCAGCATTATCACATTCAGTTGATGAAATGTAGGGCTATGTCGGCCCAGCACTAAGCCACTTAGCCCTGCCCCGACAGGGCTCCAGAAGTACGCCACCAGAATGGATAGTGCCAGAGTTCTATCTGCAGTATTCAAAGGGACCCATACAAATGAGATCATTGGGCATGTAAGGCACTAAGATGCCATTTGTATGGCCATTATGGGCCCATTTGCAAGGGTAGTGAGGCAGGTTAGTGTAGTGCTGCCCCCACAGATGCCCCATCCCAGGTGTGTAGATATCCCTGGTGCCAGTGGTCCTCCCTGTCTGATTGCTGGCCTGTTCTGTACAATATAATATCCTTGGTGCTAACGTCCCCCCCCATGATCACCATCCTATTCTGCACAATATACTATCCCTCGTGCTTGTGGTCCCCCCCCAGTGTGGATCACTGGCCCATACTGTAAAAAAAAATATCCCTAGTGCCAGTGGTTCCCCCAACCAATTGCTGGCCCATTCTGTACAATGTAATTTCCCTGGTGCAGGGGTCCCCCCACCATCAATGTGAGCCCTTTCTGGCCTGATGTAATGTCCCTGGTGCTTGTGGCCTCCTGCGATCACCGGACCATACTGTGATAACATGAAATACCTGCATGTATAGTGGCCCTCCCTACGTGGCACCAAAAACCTTACCCCAAGTCACCTTTCCAATCCCTCATGTGCAGAGAGGGGGTGTGCACTGGCGCAACCCTCCTCACACCTCCTCGGTTGATCATCATATGTACAGACAGGGAATGTGACTCTTATTTATAGGACAGGGTAACATGCCAAGTCCTATAAATAAGGGGCACACTCCATGCCTGGACATACAGCAGCTGGCTGAGGAGGGGTGAGGAGGGCTGCACCGGTTGCCTTATGCACCTGTGGTACTGAGGGGACTGTGAAGGTGACTGGGGGGTGGGTTTTTGGTGCCACAGTGCTCCTAGACACCAGGGATTTCATATTATCACAGTACAGGCTGGTGATTCACTGGGGTGACCACTAGCACAAGGATATATTTTTATTCAGTATGGGCTGGCGATCGGCAGGAAGAACCACTAGCACCAGGAATGTATGTTTTTTGCAGTAAAAGTCAGCAATCGGGGGAGGCACTAGCACCAGGGATATTATATTTTACAGAGTGGGCCGGTGATTGGCAGAGTGGATCACTAGCACCAGAATATTTTATTTTACAGTATGGGCCAGCGATCGAGGGGGGACCACTAGCACTGGGGATATATTTTTTACAGTATGGGCCAGCGATTGGTGGGGGGGACCACTAGCACCAGGGATATTATATTGTACAGAACATTCTGTTGATCAGGGGCAGGGGTGGTAGACCAATAGCACCAAGGATACTTTCTATTTTACAGTAGGTCTAGCGTTCAGTGGTGGGGGAGACCAGAGGGGGCGGTTGTGCTCCCCCATCGATAAACTGTCTAGGTGGCTGCATTACCTCCAGCAGCCACTATGGTTGCCTGGAGTTAAGTTGGGATTTTGTTTGGTGGTATTTGTGATGTGCAAGAGGCCCATCCTTAACCCTATTGCACAAAGTCCCTGAATATGGGGTAGTGTGGCTATTCATGGCCACGCCTCTCCCCTTTTCCACACACATAAATTATGTTTTACTTGAGCACTAATCCTCTTTGCCCATGCAACAGCCTCTTTTGAATATGGGAATCCAGCCCAAATCCCAGTTTGCATGGGTAAAGACTCACTAGCACCTGAGCACATTTTAGAATATCGGGCCCCTGGAGCCTTTGATTGAATAGAGTGAAATACAAGGCACTACACTTGGGGAGGAACAACACTGGCAAATCATACACTCTGAAGGGCTTCTGTAGCTACACTGTAGGAGGAAAGGAAGTTGAGGGTTGTAATATGGAAGGTGCTAAACTGACCAGTAGTGCATGAACAATGTTGCAAAGATTTGAACAATAATAGGTGCATTTAAAGGGGCAGGGTGACCAGCAGCACAGGGATAGTAACTCTGCCACTTTACAGGACCCTTGTCAGGCTTTACCTGGAGTTCTCTATATGGTTCTGGGGTCTCCAAATTAAAAACAAGTATACTGAGGTAGGTGAGCAGGTGCAATGCAGGGCAGCTAAAATGATCAGGGATATGAGGGACAAAACCTATGAGGAGAGACTGGTGGCCCTTAACATGTTCACCCTTGAAAAAATGATGCAGACGGCAACATGATATAAATGTTTTATATACTCAAGGGGATCAACAAGATCAAACAGACAAAGATGTTGGTAAGTCTGCTAAATCAGGACAAGGAAACATGCCATGAAACTCAGGGTAGAAATGTAGTATTATCATTAGAAGTCACTTCTTCTCCTAGAAGGTGGTGAACTTCTGGAATTGCCTATCAATGGAGACAGTTGATGTGAAGACAGAAAAGGCCTTCACGGTAAGCCTGGACAAATTTCTACATACCAAGAGAATCACAGGGTACCATTTCTAGAAGTGTAGGTGGGAAATCCTTTAAATTAGTATGTTTACATAGCATGCTTTTTTTTAACACAACCTTGTTTATTTTCATTGTACTTGCCATCAGAGGGATACCTGGCACCATCTCCTGTCCTGTGTCTCCTCCTAGTCCCTGGGTGCCTGGAGGACATGGGCAGGACAACCCTCACAAGTCATCCTGCTGCCAATGGCATTTTATGCCATTGAACCTACCCACTTACTTCTTTCTCTCCTCTGTTTGTATGCATTCCATAACTATACACACTGCACCCATATGGTTGAAAATGAATAACTATTTGCACAGCACCAGGTTGTGCATTAGAGAAAGAGTAATGTGTGCTCTGGGATAGCCCAGTTTCCAGTTGCATTGGTGGTGCAGCTGGTTAGTGTGACTGGAATGGTATTCTGGGATGGACTGGGTTCAAGTCCCATTTGAGACACTTACTTCTTTCTCTACTCTGTTTGTAAGTGTTCCATAAATATGCTCAACACACCCATGTGATTAAAACTGAAGTAATTATTTGTGCAGCACCAGGTTGTGCACTGGAGAAAGAGTAATGTGTGCTCTGGGACAGCCAAGGTTCCAGTTGCATAGATGGCACAGCTGGTAAGCATGACTGGAGCAGTATTCCAGGCAGCCTGGGTTCAAGTTCCAGCTGAGGCACTAACTTCTTTCTCTGTTCTGTTAGTATGTGTTCCACAAATATGCACACCGCACCTATGTGATTGAAAATAAAAGTAATTTATTTGTGCAGTACTAAGTTGTACATTGGAGAAAGAGTAATGTATGCTGTGGGAGAGCTCAGATTTCAGTTGCCTTGGTGGTGCTGCTGGTTAGTGTGACCCGAACAGTATTCTGGGTGGACTGGGTTCAAGTCCCAGCTGAGGCACTTACTTCTTTCTCCTCCGTTTGCATGTATTCCATAAATAAACACACAGCACCCATGTGATTGAAAATGAAGTAATTATTTGTGCAGCACCAGGCTGTGGATTGGAGAAAGAGTAATGTGTGCTCCAGCACAGCTCAGGTTCCATTTGCAGTCCCAGCTGAGGCACTTACCTCTTTCTCTCCTCTGTTTGTATGTGTTCCATAAATATGCACACTGGCCCAGATATTCAAAAGGGTTGCGCATGGCACAACAGTGTTGCATTATGCGCAACCCACTGATGCACCCCGGCATGATATTCAAAAGGGAAAAGTGCACGGCACAAATCCTGATGTGCCGGAGCACATCAGTAATGCATGCAGGCACAGGTAGGGGTGGCGTGCCCATGCATATCCTGCACAGCCTGATATTCAGCCTGGGATGTGCAGAGCCATGCATGCACAACCCCTACCTGCACCAGCACAAAGTTAAGCCAAAAAAAAAAGAACAAGTGATGGCCACCCACAGGTGAGCTGCCGCATTGCAGGGCGCAACATGGCAGCTGCCACCTGTGGGTGGCCACCTGAGTTCTGGCTGCACCTGGCAGCGCCCCCCCATGCCCGATTGCAGGCATTTGTATAAACAAAAAAGATTAATGTCATATATCTCTGGTGGTCCAGTGGACCGCTATCTGCTTGATCCCGGGCATTTATAAAAGCAGACTTCCAATATCACTGGTGGTCCAGTGGACCGCTGTCTGCCCGATCGTGGGCATCTGTAAAAGTCCTATAACCCTGGTGGTCTGGGTACCCCCTCCCACCGCCCACTGGGCCGCCACCCCACCCACCCGGTCAGCCGGCGCGCAGCACCCACCAGCCTGCCACCCTGCCCGTCCGCCAGCAGCCGCCAGTGGGGCTGCACACCCATTGATTCCGGCGTGAGACAATGAGCATGCAGCCCCTACCCGTCTTACATTCAGACATGTGAATGACTCATTCACATATCTGGAATGTGTTATACAACAGGGCTGCGCCCATTGGCTCATGCTGTGAGCAATGGGCATGCAGCCACTGGTGTCGGTGATAGGGGTGGGGTAACGAGCGAGACAAGATGCTGCCCGGCTGACCAGTGAGGTGGGGTGGTGGGAATCAGTGTGCGGATGAGGGGGTACCTCAGACCACCAGGGATAGAGGACTCAGATGCCCGAGATCAGGCAGAGAGCGGTCCACTGGACCACCAGGGATATTGGATGAATTATTCTATTTTATACAAATGCCCGAGAACGGGCAGATAGGGGTCCACTGGACCACCAGAGATATTGGATGAATTATTCTATTTTATACAAATGCCAGCGATCGGGCAGATAGGGGTCCACTGGACCACCAGGGATATTGGAAAATTATTCTATTTTATACAAATGCCCATGATCGGGTAGATAGAGGTCCACTGGATCACCAGGGATATTGGAAGGGGGATCTTTTTTTTAAACAAATGCCCGCGATCGGGCTGCAGGGGGTGTCGGTCCCTGACGGCTGCTGCCTGGCAGGGCGCCAGGCGCAAGTCATCAGGGATCGGAGCACCTGCATGCAAATGGGACCATAATGACATGCAAATGGCCCCATGTGTGCCTTGCATACATTATGGCCCCGTTTGCATGTCACCTTTTGAATATTGTGGTTGCTGTGCATGGCGCAATGGAACTTGCGCTAGTGCATTTCCATGCTACACTCTGGCCACTTGCAGTGGTGCAGTGCCACTGCGCCATGCACACTGGGGGTGGCCAGGGTGCAATATTCAAAGCTGCTGAGCCATGGCGCAGCTCTGCTGAATATTGCCCAGTCCACACCCCTGCGCAGCCAAGTTGAGCTGCCCAATCTTGCACCACAGCCTGGCGCAGTTTGAATATCTGGGCCACTGTACCAATGTGATACACCAAACATTTCTAAATAATAATTTTTTTTATTTTCAATTCTCAGACTAATACCTTTGAGCTATAAGCTCATTTATAAAGGTTCCATGTCAACAGCAAACAACACAAATACAGCAAAACTCTACAGACAGTGGTTAAAAATTACATTGGATACAGAAATGAAGTTTAACTGTTTTGTAACTAAAATTACAAAATTCAATAACATTAAGCATTAAGTGCATTGCAAGAGGTGAACAAAATGGAAAGGTAAATGACTATGGAGAGAGAAACTGTAGCAACAGAAGCTGGGTGCTGAGAGAGTGCTGAGTAGGTGAGGAAGGTATAAGGGAGAACAGGTGTAGAAAATGGGAGCAGCCACAGGGCCTTGTCATTAGTTTGCTGGAAGGGGAAAATTCCATGGGGTTTTTGAGTGGGGGGATATGGTGAGAGTTGGGGGGAAGCAGATTAGGTGGGGAGAGGTAGGAAACAGATGAGGGATGGAATGGAGGATGAAGGCAGAGTGGGATGGTAGAGGAGAGGGGTAAATAGCAAGGCAGTTGGATCAGGGAGATTGTAAGGGCTATAATGAACAGAAAGAAGACAGGAGTTGGCTTGTACAATTCAGAAGTTACAATCACACCCAGTAAGTGTTGCTAGGTGGTTATGAAGTTTAGATCTGTAGGGACCAAGTTTACATTCTGCCAGCAGGTCGTCATGCAGCGAGCTGAACCAAGCGGGTGCCCGGTACTCAAAAGACCAATGACTTTGGGAAGTGCAGTGGAAAGAGACTTTTAGTGGCTGATTGTCAGTCCCTCAGATAATTCTAGCCTTGTTGGTGGGGCAGAGGAGACTCTGAACACCAAGTAGTGTTAGACCTATGGTGGACTTTTTAGCCAGCAGGCAGGCTTGGTATTCAGTTCTACAGTGCAGATTTAACCACCCAGACTGGGAGTAGAGATCACAGGTGTGTTTAAGGCATGGCACATCTGGGACAAGCCTACAGGCTTTGTTTAGGGCCAGCTTTATTCTTTTGAGAGCTGTGTCAGTTGCTGCACTGCAGACTACGAGCCCATAGTCAATCACGGATAAGACCGAGCTGCACACAGTGAGTTTTAATGCCTCATCGGTTAGGCAGTGTTTATGTCTAAATAGCTGGCCAATTTTGACATTTGCAATCTTAGCTACAAGGTCAATGTGCTGTGAAAATGTGAGGGAACAGCCTAGAGTGACCCCAAGATATTTAAAATTTTGGACCATTTCTAGTGAGGTGTTTTGGTTGTTTACTATTTTTAATGGATGGGATCTCTGGCGGTTGTGAGGAGAGACAAACAGAATTGTCTTGGTCTTATAATTATGCAAGAGCTTTGAATCAATAAACCAGGCTTCAACTAAAGAGAAATTAACCTGCATTCACTTCTCCAGTGCTTCTGGGACTGTGTGATAGGTGTAGAGTACCACATCATCAGTGTACAGTAGGACCTTATCCTGGCACAATAGAGGGAGGTGGTTTAGGAGCAGTATAAAGAGCATGGAGCCCAAATTGAACCCCAAATTTTCAATATAGTTGTTTTATGACTCCACCTTATAAACACGACATGACATTTATAGAATAGTGGCCAAAATGTCATTGTGCACCACATGTGGGAAAACACATCTCAACCAGCAACTGAAAAATGAGACAATTCACTTTTATGAGATGGTATGAAAGAATGGTAATGTTGAAAGTTTGGAGGTAAAACATCAATAATTCACAAAGTTTTGAATAAAGGTTAAAATATTTCAGTGTTCGCTCATAGATTGGTCATTTACCATATTTGTACACCACGGCACGGATATTCAGAACTGAGCCAAAGGCCAGTGCAGGTCCGGTGCAGTACAAGTCAGCTGCGTGGTGGCCCAGCGGGTACCATATTCAGCAGTTGCACATGCCGAACTGCACCAGTTCAACATGGCTGAATATGGCACAGGTGCACCATTGTGCAACCAGAGATACGCCAGCACAACCGCAGAAGTGCTGAGCAAAGCTGAGCAACAGCGGGGGGGGCCAGTGCAGAGATAACTGACCCAGGGACACAGCCGGGGAAGTATATTGACAATGGCCACAGGACCATGCCAGCAGAGCACACCAGTGCACACACAGGCACAGTGTAGGGTGGAAGAACGGACCACAAGTGATGGAGCACAGCCTCCAGCAGTGGTGCTGTGCACCACAGCACCCATAGGCAGTCCACCGGTAATGGACAGGAGCATGCCCAGGAACCGGTACCCAGAACACAGATGTGGCATGGCCAGCAGGTGACAGGAGGGGAGGATGGCCACCACAGGGCTACCAACACTGCCCCCCCACCAACCGCCAGCTTCACTGTACCCACCTCCATGTTGCAATGGTTGTCCACCCCCAGGACCATGGAGCCAAACACACCCAGGCCCCACATGCGCACAGGCAGTCCACGTGCCGGGCAGTGAAGGAAGCAGGATCCAGGCAGACAGTCAGCCCACACAGGACTGGGTGCACAACAGGGGATGCAGACACCTCCACCCCAGCAGGAGGGCAGGTCCAGAAGGAGGACCATGGCAGTGTGGCAACACCATGCACACACCTGCCACCCACCCCTGACCATTGCCCCATGATGAGCCTGAAGCCACACTGCAAACCCACCAAACCAAGCGATGCACCCCAGCACAACATGACATACCACTGCACACAGCAGGGAACCACAGTAGCACCACACAGCCCCACCCCAAACACCATGGACTGAAACCAGAGCATTGCGGCATGGCTCCACATGCTACCCTCAAAACAGATATGGACACAGACATGTAGTTGTAAAAGATTTATAAAAGTGAAAGAGGCATACAGAAACAGGAACAAGGGTCAGGGACAGGGAAGGTACAAAGATGGATGGGGACAGGGAACAGGGGCTATACAATGGGATAGGGGACTGTAGGGGAACGGGGCCAACAAGGGTGAAAGGGGCTATATACAGTCCAGCTAGCAGTGTCCATGGCTGGATACTCCCCCAACATGCTGTCTCCTTCTTCTGGCTGTAGACTCAAGGTGGATCACCACCACAACATCCAGGACCCTCCGCACCACGGTCAGGATCTGATGCAGCAAACGAGTCTGGACCCTCCGCGGCCTTCGACCTGCAGTTTGGCTGACACCTATGGCATAGGACAAGACAGGTAATCAGTGAAATGGGCCAGGGAACCATGCCCACCAACAGAGCACAATGGGCAGTATGCAGACATTCCTCTGGAGAGTCTGGTATGGACCCCCGCAGGGGGAACAACGGCCGCCCATGGCACAGAACACTGTGCCAGTGCAGAGAGGTGGAAGTCACTGCACAGCAGCCACAGGACCACAAAGTGTCGGCCACATGACACACAGTGACAGCAGCACTGCAGCACTACTGGTGGCATCTGGGTGCATGCCCACCCCACCAACAGCCGGTACGCGTGGCCAAGGTACAGGCCACTGTGGCGTGCACAACAGACTCTGCACCACACACAGCTGTCAATGCACATGGCACAGGTGGCCATGACCAAACTCCCGCCCCACTACTACCCCCTAGGTACAGTGACAAATGACAAGACAGTACTCACCCACACCAGACTGCACTGCTGGCACTGGTTTCCCACCATCAGTGGGGCACATCGCCCTGGCCTGTTCCGCCGCCGCCCTGGCCCTCCTGCAGTCCTCCGGCCCTGCAAAGGGAAAGATGAGAGGTGGACATCAGTACACAAGTATGCCAGCAGTGCCCCCCCAACAGCCCGCTGTGTACATTGCACACCCCTGTCTGCCTTGTGGCCTGCTCACCAGCATGGCTGCAACACATGTAGCAGCCGGACATGATGCGTGGTGCATGGCAGGAAAGCTATGTAACCCACTGCAGTCCATGCCAGGCAGCAGTGCCAACATTACAGTACTGCACATGGCCTGACAGGCACAATGCAAACACCTACCCAGCTGTGGCACCGCACCATGCTGCATGCTTGCCTGCATCCTCCAGAGGTGGGCAGGTGCCCTCTGCTGCAGGTCCCCATAGCAGTGCCTGCACTGCTTGGGTAAGTGTGGCACACCCGTCCTCCTCTCCAAGGCCACAGCAACTGATTGCCAGACCTCTCATCTAGCCTGCTGCAGTGGCACCATCCCAAACAGCTGCCCCTCAAAGGGCTGGACGACTGCCACCAGGTTGACCAACTCCACCTCACTCCAGTTTACCACCCCTCTACCAGTGTTCTGTGCTATGCCTGACATCTGAAGTGGCAATGCAAATGGCGGTGCACAGCACACGCGACTGCCACATGTGCCGGGTGCATGATACGCAACACACTGCTGCAATCGAACAGCACGTGGATGTGCACCCGGTTGTGCAATGTGGGACCATTGTGCAATGATGGGCATGCACACAGTGCCAGGGCCTAGAGGGGTCACGGGGTCATATTGGTGACCCATGGGTCAGAAGCTATTAGCCATCACTCAGTGCACATGTGCATGATAGGATGCATGGCATGATGCGTAGGCATGCACAGAGCCACCTCTGCACCACATGCACAGTGACATTACATTGCACAGTCCACACAGGGTGCACGATTGTACCATAGGACGCGCAGAGCACATGCACATTGCAGGCATGCAGACCACACATGTGTGAGTAATGCGCCATGGGCTTGCTCCGACTCAACACAAATGTGCACGGTGCATTTCTGTGATATTCAGCTGTCCTATGCAAATGAGCTCATCAGCCAATGCACAGTGCAGTAGGGTACATTAGCATATCATTACCATTGTGCCCAACTGAATTTGCATGCGTTGCACCCTATAAGTGCCACTGCACAGCACAGGCCATGGACTGGTATTGCAACCATGATAGGTAAGGGGAGAATGCCTCAGCAACACAGGGAGACAGCAGCACTGCAAGGTGGGACTGCTCAGGGCTATGCTGCCACTGACACACTGTGCTGTCGATGTTCACAGGAGGCAACATGTTTTGGAAGGATGAGGGCAAGGACCGTGGGCCTACATGCAAGCGCAGACCCAACTTCACAAAGGGAGAGACAGATTCTCTGTTCGAGGCCTACCTCGACAGGGAGGCCATGTTGAGCGGTGCCACGGGCACACCACACGACAGGGCCATCGGATGGGATGAGGTGGCTGCCTATGTCAACCAGTACGGTAGCCACCAGCGGTCAGCACAGGAGTGCTGCAAGAAGGTTGGAATGGACAGGCAGTGCATAAAGGAGAAGGTGGCAGCCATCAGAGCATCCCGGAATGCCACCAGCAGAGGGCCAGTAGATGCACCCACACTGATGCCGACAAAGTAGTTGGTGGGGCCCACCATCTGCCACACCTCGGTGGAGGGTGTGCTTGGATGGGGCTTCCAGATGGGTGGCAGCCCATCACTGCATGGTATGTATGTTAGTCACACACAGGTACTGGCCCGGCAGGTGCATACACAGGCATGTTGGAGTGTATGCAGCTGTCTTGTGTGCACACCCATGCACATGACACACTGCTGGCCATATACAGCAGCAGCATACCCGGAGAGGCACATGGGAGCAATGTATCATTGACACTACCTCCTTCTCTTGCAGCACCTGCATGGCTCCACACAGTGGATGGGGTGCCACCAGTGGCCACGGCCCCTTTGGACAGTGGTACAGCTCCTGAGGATGGCCCTTCCATGTTCACTGGCAGCCGTGGCCCCGACAGGCTGTGTCTGGGCACCACGGTGCCCATGGACATCCCTGGCATAGGGTCGGATGAGGCTCTGGATGTGTTTCTTCAGGATGCCAGCCTTGGTGTGCTGTGTGCAGAGACACAGATCAGGGTGGGGTCTGACTCCAAGGATGACATCACAATGATCCTGGACAGCATGGGTGACATTGTGGGGGAGTCACCCCTGCCAGCAGCACAGGCAGCATCAGGGCCCAGTGCCATGCACATGGCTGGACTGACACCTGACAGCACTGTGGGTACAGTGGTGTGCAGTGCCACTGATATACCCTGTGTAGGTGGTGGTATGGCCACACTGGCACAGGGTGGCAGTGAACAGCAGGAAGGGCAGTGACAGCATGCTGTGGGTGCCACTGGGTGGCCATACACAGGGTCCACCACCGGTGCACCTAACATACCCCCTTCCCCCTGTTGACCCCACTGTGCAGCACCCACCAGAGAGGGGGACTGGACAACATGGCAGGTCACCCACTGCCGATCAGCATCCTGGCCAGGGGCCTCAGGATGTGGACTGGATGGTGGAGCACACCTGGCTGCTGCAGGCATCCATTGAGCAACAGGTGCTGCTCACCACTGGGGTGCATGCACTGTGGGTGGAGGTGCACCAGCTAGCAGAGCAGCAGGACAGGGGCACTGCACAGATCCTGGAGGGGCTGCAACACATGCAGAAGGCCATGACTGCAGCCATGGATCGCATTGCCGGTGCAATTGTGGATGGCTTTGCATTGCTGGCTGCCACTGGGCACAGCAGTGTGCAGGGGACCCCCCACAGTGTGCTCTCCACACCTTGGACCCAGTGTCAGGTGACCCCAGCACAGTGGAATTTGGGTTCAGTTGTAGGCATCCCTGGCATGCCCAGGGCTGGCCTGTTTGGCCACCTACACTCCCCCCATGAGGACATAGTGGCAGTCCCACACATCCACCCCTGGGGGGCCTCTGACACACACCCCATGGCTGATGTGCAGCCTGTGGTTGCTGATTGTCCCCAGCATGGCTGCCCACATGGCCATGGTGGCCATGGAGCCATGCAGTTGCCCTGAGGGGTGTGCTGCCCTGCCCCGGCCCATGCACACATGGGCAGTGTGTGTGTGTGTGTGTGTGTGTTGCACATGTGGTGGCACGTATGCGTGTCATGCTGCATGCTGCCTGCATGTGCCTGCCAGCTGCTGGGACATGTGGCATGGGCGTGATGAGGGCTGGCTAGCACCGGTTGTGCCTGTGCACCGGTGCACTGCATCTGATCCATGCCACTTTCCACTGCCTCTGTGTGTGTGTGTGTGTGTGTGTGTGTGTGTGTGTGCATGTGTGTGCGTGTGTGTGTGTGAGTGTGTGCACATGCCTGTGCAGCATGTGTGTGTGTGTGTTGCTCTATGTAGGTGTGTGCCACTGCCTCCCCTCCCCTGCTTAGTGCCACTATCTGTGCATGCCTCATACCGTGAGTGCCCCTGCATGTGTACAGTGTGCTGGTCTGTGTGACCCATGCATGTGGGCCACACCACCTACCTGTGTTCTCCAAAGTGTTCATGTGAAACCATGTCGCTGTGGCATCATGCCTGCTGCACCAGTCGGAGGTTCCTCTACCCAGAGGGTGGATGCACACACACCCTCTGGCCCATTGTCACCATCATCCCCACTACTGTCACTTTCCTCAGCCTTGGCAGCTATCCCACGGTCAATGGCCATGTTCTGCAGTATGCAGCAGGCCAGGAATAGGCCACAGGCTTTTGAGTGGCTGTATTGTACTGCACTGCCTGACCAGTCTAGGCACCAGAATCGTGCCTTCAACATGTCAAATACATGCTCAATGATGTTGCATGTGCTGCCGTGTGCCTTGTTGTAGCGTTCCTCTGCTGGGGACAACGGTCGCCGGTAGGGTGTGAGCAGCCAGGGCTTCAGTGGGAACACACTGTCACCTGTGTGGGGATAGACATGGTTAGCCCTCTGCTAAGCTGTTCTGTAACCCTTGCCCTGTCCCTGGCAAACCACCACCACATCCCCCCTGCCATCCCCCACTCCAGGTCTGCAATGCCTCTTGCCTCTGGCCTGTGCCATACTCACCAACTAGGTGGCCCATGGGGATGTCCCCATGTTCAAACCTGTGGCACAGTGCAGATCTGTGCCAGATGAATGCATCATGTACACCCCCAGGGTGCATGGCACAGACATTGATGATGCACCCCATGGCATAGCACACCACCTGGCAGTTGATGGTCAGGCTCCCCTTCCTATTGGTGTACGCAATGCTCTCAGGGCCAGGTGGCATGTGGATGCCCACGTGGGTGCAGTCAATGGCCCCAAGCATGCCAGGCATGTGTGCAACCCTGTGGAAGGCCTACATGTTTGCTATATGCTCCACCCGTGTGCTGGGGAACCATATGAACTCCAAAGCACATGGCAGCAGGGCATTGAGGAACTGTGTGAGGAGGTGGGACGTGGCCAACTGGGTGATACCCATGGTGTCCCCTGTTGGTCGTTGGAAGGTGCCCATGGTGAGCTGGCACATGACAGCAGTCATCTTGGTCTCCACAGACATGGCATGGCTATGTCTGGTGGGTGACTGCATCTCCTCACTACACAGCTCACAGAGCTGCCTCAGAATGGCCCTGTTCAGGCAGTACCAGCCCACGATCTCTGTGTCACTATAGTTCTGGTATGTGATGCAGGCACAGTACCACCGCCGGGCCCTTCATCAGCCATGTTGCTGTTCTTCCTGCCTCCTCACACCCCCCATTACTGTCTCCATCAGAAACGCCACACTCTCCATCCCTTCTTCACCTTGTGTGTTCCCCTGGGTGGTACGCTGCCTGTCTGTGGCCCTGTTGCCCTGTTTCTCAGTGTGTGTGTGTGTGTGTGTTCTCTCTCTCTCTCTCTCCCACCACCTCTCTGTCTCTCTCTCTCTCTCTCCATCTGTGTTTGTTGCCCTGTCCCTCTCTCTCTCTCTCTTTCTCTCTTTCTCAGTACAACTGCAGTCTGTGTGTTTGAGCCCTGTTTTTGTAGGAACAAGTCTAGTCGGCACATCTTAGGTTTGCTCCAGACTTGCGCCATGGTTTCCCTGTTGAATATCCCATTGCGCCGCATATTCATGGGAACGCCCCTACACTTGCGCTGCACACATTATAGTTGCTCTTTGACACAATGGATTTGTGCTGCATGGTAACTCCCTCTGACTAGCGGTCAGGGCGCATCTGCGTACTCGCACTGGTGCATCTCAGTTGTGCCATGTGCAAGTGCTCTGAATATCCAAGACTGCGTTTTCAACATAGTCTTCTTATGACCCCAGCACATGAATCCTGTAGGTGAAAATGTTCAAATCCTCCCCTGAAGCATGCTTTTGCACAATGACAGGAAAATCACTGTTTTGGAAGGATTTGAAAATTTCAGCTCTCTTGTTCATGAGGTGGGGTCCCGTAAAGGCCATGTTGAAAGTTTGGTGGCCAAAATTAGCAAAGTTATGAGTGAACATTGAAATATTTTTACATTCACACATAACTTGGTCATTTTAATATATTTGTTTACCAAATCTTCAAACTTAGAATTCAGGATAGCTTTCTTATGACCCCCGGCCCATGAACTAGATTGGTGAAAATTTTCAAATTCCACCCAAACGTTAATGTTGTGCAGCAATCATAAAATCACCTTTCAGCTCAGATGTGAAAGATTCCATCACCTTTGTTCATTAGTTGGGTTGCAAAAGGCCATGTTGAAAATTTAGTGTCAGAACAGGAATAGACAGTTTCCTTTTTCACAGTTTAATCTGCAAAGAAAAGGACATCACAGGGATGGTTTTCTTTTTTACAGGTTTAAATTAAATATAGTGGATCTGGCACTGGGGTTTGGGTACCCAGTGCCAGCTAAATTCCACAGTGGCACTGGGGATGGGAACTTCAGTGTTGCCAACTATTGGGGGGGGGTGACCTGGAGTGGAGGGAGCTGGCAAGCCATGCCAGGGGTTGACAGTCTGATCTGCTTTTATTTAAAGCAGTATCAGGAAACAAGAAGGAAGGCTGGCTGAACTGGGAGGGGGAGGAAATGAAAAAATAAAAAAATAGATGGAAAAATAGATAGATAGATAGATAGATAGATAGATAGATAGATAGATAGATAGATAGATAAGAGAAAAGAGTGAGATTGTGATCACTGGTGCACTACTCAAACTGAACCTGGCAGCACAACTACAACTGCAGTTGTACAAGTCAAGAAAGATCTGCAGTTCTCATACAGAGAATGTTGGTGAATAGCTCTTCTCACTAAGCTGAGTACCCTGGATTTTGGGGTGCCAAGAAAAGTTATTTCTGGAGTTTAAAAAAACAAAAACAGAATGTTACTAAACTTGTCCAGTTTAGATAGGTTAAGATGTTTACTTTTTAAAAATACATCATTTTTATGTATTGCCCATGATTTTTTTAGTTCAGAAGGAAAACACATGATGAATTCCATCATGACACAGAAAAAAAAAATCATGTTGTGAGAAGCATGCCATGAGAAATGTAATTTTTTGGTATCATATCAGGGGGTTATCAAAAACAAAACCTACTGAGCATGCTTGGAACAGCTTAAACACCAAACTTTAAATGTTTGTAACCCTGGAACTGTTTAATAATTTTCCAAAAAAAAAAAAAACAACCTTTGAAAGGCATTAAGGTGGCACAGGGCATGTTTACCCTGAAAGATTTGGAATAAAATTCCATTTCTTCTAGGCTGTAGGTGAAAACAAAACCAAAAACTCATGTTAAATATGGGAAAACTATTAGCCCTCTACAGGAAAATGACATACACAGATCTCTGAAACCACACAAGCTGCTGTAATGAACCTTTCCACATATTTAGACTGAATGCCAAATTTGACTCAATTCAATTTGGACCATACAAAAACTATAAAGCTTCAAAGTTAAGGGTTTACCATGGAACCTGTATGGCAACCCTAACAATACTGGCACTACCATGCCAGTAGAATATACACACACACATATAGACAGATTGATAGATAGATAGATAGATAGATAGATAGATAGATAGATAGATAGATAGATAGATAGATAGATAGATAGATAGATAGACGGACAGACAGACAGATGTAGATGTAGAAATAGAGACAGAGATTTTTTTTTTATTTATTCGTTTGTTTACCATGTAAATGACACTGGACCAGTTGTCCTTTTTCAGGTCTGACCCAGGAGACAGTAGTAACATACAAATATAAAACAACAGATTTTACAGTGAACATTTACACAAAGGTTTTGTTACTAAATATTGTTTCAGTTTCAACTTAAAACCAGATATAGAAGTGGCCTGACAAATAGCTAAGAGTAAAGCATTACAGTATAAAGGGGCAGCTACAGAAAAGCACGGGAACCCACTTTAAGTCTAGATTGGACACTATTGAGTGGTACAGCATTTAAAGAGCATAGCTTGGGTAACACATGTCGTAAGGTGATCAAGTCAGACAGAGGGTAAAATGACTTAAAGAAAATACATTTGAAGATAACACACCAAAAGAAATACAGTCAGACCTGGTTAATCCATGCCTGCTTAATCCATATGTCTGATTATCTGAATGAAAAACACTGCATGCAGATTTTTTGTTGGGCTATTGACCTCTTTATTATCACTGTCTGGTTACTATGAAGATTTGTATTACGCAACAAAATTGGCAAACACAAATGTATATGGATTAACCAGGTCTGACTATACTCAGTCCTGGAAGCCAGAGATAACCATCCTAATTGAAAATACAAGTCACAATGATGACTGTGCGTTGATAATGATAAAACAAACCAACAAATGCTGTTATAAGTAACGGTCAAAATTTGAAGTTGTCTGGCTCTCAGGTTGGAGTATAAGTTGGATAGATAACCTAGGTGTGGGAAGAGTGACCCACAAGCAATGGATTTACGAACCTCTAAAAAGAAATAGGTTTTAAACTTATAAAGCAAACCAAGCTTTTGATTGACTGTACAAGAAACAGAGTGAGCCTGCAGAGAAAAAAATCAACCCAGGATCTAATAAGACACCTAAATATTTAAATTGCAGAACCTGCTCAACCATGAAACCTTGAGGATCCTGTAAAGACAAGCTAGGGTTATCTTTAAGCATGTGGGCCAAGCCAAACAACATAGATTTTTTTTTTTTTTATTTAAAACCATAGAATTGGTTGTAAATCAATGACACACACCCTCAAAGTCCTGCTTCAAGGATGCTGTTAACTCAGGAAGGAAACTGGACTGGAAAAAAAAAGGATAAGATCATCAGCATAAAGAATAATTTCACAAAAATTACTCAATTGAGGTAACTGATTAACAAACCACAAAATCAATAAGAGGCCCAATATGGAACCATGTGGAACACAACATTGAATAAGCAATACATCCAAAACAACTGACCCAATATTAACACATTGCGACCGATTAGACAAGTAGTTCACAATCCAAGAAACAGCAGACTCGAAAAAAACCATTTCATTTAGCCTGGAGCATGCCAAATCATGCTGTATAAGATTGAATGCTTTGATCAGGTCAACAAACACCACTCCAGTCATAAAACCCTTGTCAAAACCCCTCAGAACAGTGTTTGTGAACCTGACCAAGGCAGTCCCTGTTCCATGATGTGAACAAAAATCATGTTGTTGTTCAGCCAAAACACCATAAGTATCTAAATAATTGTTAATTTGTCTAGCCACAATCTTTTCAAGCATTTTACTAAGCAGATTCAAAATGGAAACTGGCCTAAAGTCATCCAAGTTAACTGCACATGACATTTTAGGAATGGGTACCACCCTCACTTGTTTCCAATCTAGAGGGAACTGACAAGACTGTAGTGAAAGATTTAAGATACAGAAAAGAGGTTTAACAATGTATGGTGTTGCCAATTTCAAAAAACAACCATCTAACCCACTCCCACAGTTATTAAATCTGTCAGGAATAGAACCTACAAATTTGAGTACATTTAAATTAGAAACCAGCTTGAAATAAAACCTAGGCCTACCTACCCCTCTAGCATCAAAATTACCACCAGCATCTCTTATTCAAGATCCAACATTAAGAAAACTAGACAGATTAGTAAACTTTTTGTATAGAGATTCACAATTTCAATTGTTTCAGTAATTTCAACAGTGTTAATATTTAAATTTTGAATAATGGTTTTCTACTTAGGAGACAAAATGGAGTTGATGATATCCCAAAATAGCTTAGAATTG
This sequence comes from Neoceratodus forsteri, assembly GCA_016271365.2. Classification (NCBI taxonomy): domain Eukaryota; kingdom Metazoa; phylum Chordata; order Ceratodontiformes; family Ceratodontidae; genus Neoceratodus; species Neoceratodus forsteri. The sequence goes on along the minus strand of CM028134.1, from coordinate 306,050,385 downwards.
GACCAGCTATCTTGAAACTTCTCCCTAAAAAATCCTGCTTGGCCTTCTTGACCAAAGATGAAACCCTGTCCCTAAGGCAATAATAAATATTTAGGAGAGCAATGGAAGGATTCATTTTATAAGATAACCACGCAATATTTCATTCTTTAACCCTTTTTTTATAGCAGGTGTGAACCACAAATTAGGAGCACCCCTAATTCTTAGGGTGCATAAAGGGAATAAAGCTACCTGAATCAGAAGTCATTGTCTATAGAAATAACCCAAGGCCAGATCAACCTTGGGGATACATCCCAGATACAACCAATCAATGGGTGATAATTGAACATATAGGGAGTTCACATCAGCATTCTTAAAGGAACAAACTTGTACCTGGCGAGGGGGAATTTTAGTGTGTCCAAAATTCAAAACTGTAAATATGGGCATGTGATTACTAATTGCATCTGGCAACATACCAGAAGCAGTTACATGGTCTAGTTTATTAGTAATAACCCAATCTAGGGTAGAGTAATTTAAGGTAAGTAAATTAAAATGGGTTGGTTCATTAATGTGTTGCAACAGATCATAGCTTTGCAGCAAGGAATCCAGTCCCAAGCTTGTCTTTAGGAGCCAATTCAAATTCATATCTCCAACTAAAAGTACATCATGGGGATAGATATAGATATAGATATAGATATAGATATAGATATATATATAGATATAGATATAAAGTACTGTAGAGATATAGATATTGATACAGATATACATATGTAAAGATATTCTTTGTAAAAAAAATGTGTTAATGCACCAGTTAGGGTTGAAATTAATGCCACAAAAGTAGAGAAATGTGGTGTTACTATTTCCAACACTAACTCCCCACACCCAAAGCAGCAAAAGGACAATTTGACACAAGCAACCACAGACAGATAAGACAATCAACAAGCAGCAATTTCCAGATAACACAAATGCAGTAGCACTGATGTGTTACCTTTGTGGGTTTATTTCTGCAGACAGAAGTGGTGTTGCAGTGCGGGTATAAAGTAAAAAAAAACAATGCTCTCAGCTAGGACTGGCTGCTTGGCAAACAACAGTGGTCTATGAAAGCAAACAAGGCATGCACTCCTGCTGAATCGAAACTTACTTATTTGTAACAGTCAAGATGCACAGTGCATAACATAAAAACAAGCATTTGTCAATGCCAAATATTTGCCTGCTTGTATTAGCATTGGAAATGCGGGAGTTAGACGGATGTAGAGTAGGAATGGCAGTGAAGTATTGAACTTCACTCCAACCCCACTTCCGCCCTGCAGAGACGGACAGGCCCCCTGCCGACCCCCGACTGCTCGGACTCATTCCCACACCCAGGTCACCGGCGTGGCGTGAAGTGTGGCATTCAGCGTCTCATCCCTCAGTGTCACTGGGCCGGCCTGACACCGACAAGTGTTGAGGTGTGCCTTCGGGTGTTCGGCTTTACAGTCACCCCACTCCATACAGACATACGCTGAAATGGGTGCAATACAGGAGAATGGGGTGAACTCTGGGGCCAAAGAGTCCAAGGCACACCTCGATGCCTGTTACTGGCTGCAGGGTGAGGGGGGTGGAATGGCATAAGCATTACAGTCAGCAATCCAAAGGTACATCCCTGATGCCTGTCATTCTGTACAGGGTGGGACATTATGGTTAGAAACCCTAACTCCCCGGGCATTTGTTTGTATTGGCACTACAAATTTTCAGCATGGCCTTTTTGTGGCCCCCACCTCATGAAAGCATTTGGGACCTCTTCTCATGAACAGTGGCACTGTGATTTTGTCAATGTGTCCCAAAACTTTGAGTTCCCACAGAGACTGTGCCATTGTGTTCCAGATGTACGAAAACACGGATCGAGCAGGATGTGAAGAATGACAACTGTACCATTCATAGGGAGGTGTGAAGAGATGGCAATGTTGAAAATCTGTAGTGAAAATATTAAAAATGCTCGAACTTCTGAGCATACATGGAAACTGCACAACGCATGTGAGTAACACAGTCATTTAGTGGAATTATTTCACCAAATTTTCAACATAGGCATTTTGTGACCTCTGCTCATGAACACTGTCACTATGATTTTCTTAATCTGTCCTGAACATTGATTTCCCACAGCAACCGCACTATTCTGTGCCAGATGTTTAAATGTATATTTCGGGCAGGATGTGAAAAATGACAGCTGTACTGTTAATAAGGAGGTGTGAAAAAAAACCAGCATTGAAAATCTGGAGTGGAAATACTACAAATTTGTGAAGTTATGAGGGTGCGTGGAAACTGCACAATGTACGCTTGTAACACAGTCAATTTATGGACATTTGTCACCAAATTTTCAACATAGGCATTTTAGGACCTCTGCTCATGAACAGAGTCACTGTGATTTTACATACGAACATACGAATCTGCCAGCAGAACAGACCAATCAGTCTATCTAAGTCTGCCCAAGTGTGCAGCTAGAACCCTAGATTGCAGCTGCCACAGCTTCCTCCCCCTCAGTTCCTCCCCTGGCTGTCCCAGCCCATGCCCCCCTGACTCTTGCTTTATCCCTCTCCTTCTTAAAGCTATTGACTGTCCTTCATGTTACCACACCCTCTGGCAGCACATTCTAACTAGACATCATCCTCTCAGTGAAGTAGTGCCTCCTCATTTTCCTCTTGATATGTCCCCTTCTAGCCTTAGTGCACGCCCTCTCATCTCTCTTCCACTTCTCAGTTTAAACACACCCTAGGTGCTAGGTTTATTAACCCCCCACAGGTATTTAAACGCTTCAATCATATCCCCCCATCCCTCCTCTCCTCCAGTGTGTACATGTTCAACTCCTTCAGCCTAACTTCATATTCCTTTTCTTCCATCCCCTTTAACATTTTTGTTGCCCTCCTTTGCACCCCTCCAGTAACTTTATATCTTTCCTCAGGAATGGCCTCCAGTACTGGACAAGTACTCCAGGTGTGGTCTGACCAATGATCTGTAGAGAGGTAGGATCACATTCCTGTGTCTGGATGAGAACCCCCCTTGTGATGCAGCCCAGCATCCTGTTTGCCTTCGCTGCTGCTCTCCTGCACTGGGCTGAGTTGTTCATGCTCCCAGTTACCAACACCCATAGGTCCTTCTCCTCCTCCTCTGTGATCCCCAACCTCTTCCCCCCAACCAATAGTCCCTCTTCTTGTTCTTAGCCCTGAAGTGCAAGTGCATCACCTTACACTTCTTTGCGTTGAATCCTAACTGCCACTCCACCGACCATGTCTCTAGTTTGGTTAGGTCCTCCTGCATTTTTTTCCCATCTGTCCTCTTCTTCCACCACCACCTCCAATTTGGTATCATCTGCAAACAGACCAACCCTGCTCCCCAGTCCATGTGCTATATCAGAGATAAAGAGCCCAAACAGCACCGGGCCCAGCAGCGATCCCTGCGGCACTCCACTTGTCACTTCTCTGGGTGCCGAGAGCTCCCCCACCACCACCCTCTGCACCCTCCCCTGTAACCAGTTCTTTATCCATTTAGTCAGCTTTTTTCCCACCCCCACTATCATCAGCCATCAGCTTCTCCTCCAGTCTCTCATGAGGCACTGTATCAAAGGCCTTACTGAAGTGCAAGTAAAGAACATGTACCGCATGGCCCCTGTCCAACTCCCTTATCACCCAGTCATAATACTCTATTAGGTTGGTATGTCAAGACCTCCCTGAGAAGAATCCATGTTGCCACCCATCTTGGAGGCCATTACACTCTAGGAATGCCACCAGCCTCTCCTTCAGTATCACCTCCATAAGCTTACCTACTATGGATGTGTTACTGACTGGCCGATAATTTCCTGGCTCCTCCCTAAGCCCACTATTGTATATGGGCACCACATGGGCCACCCTCCAGTCCTGGGGCACACACCCCATTTCCAGGAAGGTGTTGAACAGATCTTCCAGCGGCTCAGCCAACAGCTATGCCATCTCCCTCAGCACCCTGGGGTGGATGCCATCAGGATCTGGTGCCTTGTCCACCCTTACTGCCCTCAGCCCTTCTAGCACCCTACTCCCTGTGATCTCTTTGTCCATCACCTCCTCCCCCCCTTTCTCCACCCATCCAGCCCATGCTGGTAGTGGACCATTCCTCTCCTTAGTGAAAATGGAGCCGAAGTACTCATTTAGAATTTCCGTTTGCTCACCCCCTTTTCCACCCAATCCTCTCCCCACTTTATCCTCACAATATCTCTCCAAAGCAGTAGCGCCCTTCCAAAGTAAAGACAGAGATGCAGACTGCAATAATCAACTGTTGTTGTATTTATTGTCACCAAATTGTGAGAGCCCCTAACGCCTCGGCAGGGTGCCTTGCACTTCCTCTTTTCCCTGACATACTTAAAAAAGTCCTCTTCCCCTTCCTTTATGCCCTGTGCTAACCTTAATTCCCTGGAGGTCTTAGCTTTTTTCACCCTCCTGGCCACCTCCCTTGACCAATTTCCATAATCCTCCTTATCCTCTCCTTTCCCCGTTCTCCTGTACTTCTGGTATGTAGCCTTCTTTGCCCTCAGCCCTTGCAGCAATTCCTTGTTCAGCCAGAATGGTTTCTTGGCTTTGCTCTTCTTAATCCTGGCCTAACCCAGTCCCTATGACACCCCACTTTTGCTTTGTATTCATCCCTGGCCTTACATCCTGGCATCTCCCTTGCAGTATTGCTCACATCCTCCCAAAGTCCACCCTACTAAGGTCCACCACCTTAGTGACCGTGTCTCCTGTCTCCCTGCACAGCACAAGAAAGAGCTACACTGTTTGATGGTCACTACTTGCTAGTGGGTTATCCACCCTTACCTCCCTCATTGCTTCCCCATTTGCCAATACTAGGTCCAGAGCCTTGTAGGTCTTGTAGGCCTACTTACCAATTGCATCAGAAGGCTGTCTGGAATGCATCAAGGAGGACCTGCTCCCTGGTACTGCTAGTGGCCGGGGTACTCCAGTCAACCCCTGGTAGGTTAAAATCCCCCACTTTCACCACACTCCCTCTTCTACACACCCTCCTTATCTGCTCTGCCAACTCCTCATCCAGTTCCCCGGATTGGGCTGGTGGTCTGTACACCATTCTCAACCTCAGCTTTCTGCCCTTGAAGTCCAGAAGCTACACCCAAAGCACCTCTGTGCTCTCCTCTTCGCCCTCATCCCTTATGCATTTTATCCCTTCCCTCACATAGAGTGCAACCCTCCCTCTTCCAACCCCCCTGTCCCTCCTGTATATCTTGTATCCTGGGATTGCCAAGTCCCAATCATGGTACTCTGTGGCCCAAGTCTCTGTCACTGCAGCAATGTCCACCTTCCCCTCTGAAAGGAGCACCTGAAGCTCTGCAGTTTTGTTCCCCAGGCTTCTTCCGTTGAGCGAGACCACCATCCACCCGTACCCCTCCTTCTCCTCACTCTTCTCCTTGGTCTGCATCCCTCCTCCCAGTAGTCCTCACCCTTTCTCCTCCTTATTCATATTGGGTGGTGGTGCCTTCTGTATTACACTCAAACCACTCTGCCTGCCCCCTCCTGGGGTTACTACACCTCCATCTTTACCTATATCTAGAGAGGAGAGCTCATTTGGCTCACCTGTCTGGACCTTTCTACCAATCTAAGTCTTTTGGCCACCTCCCCCCACTAGTTTAAATCCACCTTAGTTTTTTATCATGTCACTATTTATCCTGTAGTTGAGCTGTCTCTAGTGGCCTCCGGCCACTGGATCCCGCACCCCTGCACCAGGTCGTGTGTGTGACAGAAACTTGCCTTTCACCCAGAGTCAGCCTTACACCTGGGGGTGTGCAGCACTCATGTCCAGAGGTGCAGGGCACAGTCATCAGCCAGTGAGATCACCCCACTATTTTCCACCTCCATTTTCTCCCCAGGAGCTGGATGTGCAATGGCGTCAAAGGCACGTAATGCCCATGCCCATCGTACTCCCCCCCGAGCACACAACTGCAGTGAAGCAGGCCTCTGCTAGCTGCCACTGCAGTGCGATGCCATACACCCACCCACCTCAGAGGAAGGAGAGCAGTCATGGGATGCTCAATCCTTCCTCTTCCCAGCCAGCACCCGGCAGCCCGAGTCCATTCCCAAACCCGGGTCATCAGCGTTGTGCGAGGTGTGCAGTCCAGCATCTCAACCCTTAGCACCACCAGGCCTAAATCCACCTTAGTAGTGATATACCCCTCTAATCCCACCTTTAATACTCCCCTTCCTACTTAAGTGTAGCCAGTCCCCAACGTACAAGTCACTATTCCCCCAGACCCTACCACATTTAGTCACTAACTCATAATTTGTGGTGTGGCACCAATCCCTCAGCCACTCATTGAACTCCTCGATCCTAACTTTTCCTCCTCATGCTTGCATATGGTACCCGGAGTACCTCAGAGAATGCCACCGACTCCCCAACCCCCTCACACTGCCTGTCCAACTCCTCAAACCTCCCCCTCACTACTTCCACAGTCTCCCCCACCAAGTCATTTGTACCCACATGCAACACTAAATGAGGTTTCTTCCTCCCCCTCCCTGCACACTTTAGCAGTGTCTGCCCTGCCCCTCCTGCAGTCAACTAGGGGATAGCTTCAACCCAAATACGGCTGTGCTTTTCCCCCCTTCCACCCTATCTCACCCCTTTCAGTATAGAATTCCCCAGGATGAGTACCCCCTGTCCCTTACCCCTTCCCTTTTAATGCCCCTTCCACCACCCCAGTATTCATTCTTCCCTGCCCCATACCCCTGCCAGCTGCACCCTCTGTGACTTCTGTATCTGCACCTCCTACTTCTGCCTCACCCATTTTCTCTGCCTTATTCCACCCATCCCCTTGAACCCCCTTCCCAGCCTGACTACTTCCCACTGGGCTTCCTATGTCGACCTCCCCTCCTCCCTGCTGATTTCCAACCCCTCTCCTATCCCCGTTGTTGTCGATTTATAGCCCCCATTCCCTTCGACCCTGATATTGTTGCCCCTCCCATCCTTCCCCCTTCCCATAGCCTTCTCTTCTCCAGTCACCCACTCCTTCCTGACTAGCCCCCTTGTACCCTTTCATCCTTGCTATCTCTTCCCCTACCTGTTGCCATCCCTGTCATGCCCCGCTTGTCCTCCACCCTTCAGTATGTTCCTGCTCCCCCCCTCTCTCCCATAGTAGAGGCTTGAATCTATTCCTAGTTGATACCCCTCCTATATCTCTTCCTCCTACTAGATCCTCTCTCCTACTTGTTACCTTCCGTGCCCCCCTGTTCCCACCCCTGGTCCCTCCCTAGCCGCAGCCATCTGCTCTCTCCCCTGGTACTCCTCGTGGTCTCTTGCTCCCCATCAGGAAGCCCACCTCACCTCAGGTACCCCCTCCCTGCTCCTCTCTTTTATGCCAGTGTCTCTGATACTGGGTCGGTTTCAGTCCCTAGTTTTTCTTCCCCTGTTCCCCCCTTGCCATCCCCTGTTCCCCCCAAGCCAGGATGCCTGCCATACTCATCTGCCCTGTCACTTAGACTCCTCCCTAACCTCCACAGTTCCTCCCTCAAACTAGCCAGTTGTTTACAGACCATACACCCCCTGCATCCTCCAAGCCCAGTCCAGGATCATGGCAGGCCCACACCCTGTACACCCCACCATCCTTCCAAAGATGCCTGCCCTATTGACATGCGGCATCTTCCCCCATTTTGTCCCCCATCTTATGTTACGGGCTCTTACTCCTGGTTTCTGTACCCTACTACAACTGTTAGGCCTCTGTTTACTCAAATTCCTGTTCCCACCACACTAGTCCTCCTACTGCCCCCTTGCTGACTGGGTTAATTCAGTCTCAAATCTCCTCCATTAGATACTGTATTACTGTAGTAATCCTAAAGCCTCCTTGTCCATTTTTCACCCCTTGGCTACCATACTTTTAGTTCTTAGCACTCAAATAGTTTCACTTAGCCCAGTTAGAAATCCTATTGCACTCCAAGTAGTACTCAGCTCAGTTAGAGAAATAAACAGAACAAATAAATATGTATTATTACAGCAATCCTAACAGTATAGCTCAGTACTTAGCTCAGTTAGAGAAATAATCAGAACAACTAAATCTGTATTATTACAGCAATCCCTAAAAGTATCCAGTCATTGCTTTGTCTCCACCCCAGAGACCCTGTTGTAATATAAGACCACACAGGACCCTGGGCGGGAGGGTGGACAACTCTAAAGTCCTGACAGAGCTCCGTTGAGCTCACTCACTCCCCCTCTCTCACTCGCTCGTTCTGTTTCTCCCAGCGCTGCAGGCTGCCATTTTGTACTGGGCTCCTGCCTGCACTGGTGCCTTTTTCTGCCCACAAAGAAATCTGCTGCAGTCCCGACAGTGCTCTGTTGTGCTCGCTCACTCCCCCTCTCTTACTCGCTCATTCTTAATCTGTCCCAAACACTGATTTCCCACAGTGACCATGCTATTCTGCACTGGAAGTGCGAAAACACATTTCAGCCAGGATGTGAAAAATGACAGCTGTACTATTCATAAGGAGGTGTGAAAAAATGCCAGTGTTGAACATCTGGCATGAAAATATTACAAATTTGGAAAGTTACAAGGGTGCATGGAAACTGTGCAATGCATGCTTGTAACACTCATTTTATGGACTTTTGCCACCAAATTTTCAACGTAGCCATTTTAGGACATCTGCACATGAACAGTGTCACTGTCATTTTCTTAATCTGTCCCGAAAACTGATTTCCCACAGCGACTGCACTATTCTGTGCTGGAAGTGTGAAAACACAGTTTGGCCAGAATGTGTAAAATGACAACTGTACTGTTCATAAGGAGGTGTGGAAAAATGCCAATGTTAAAAATCTGGAGTGAAAATATTACAAATTTGCGAAGTTATGAGCATGCATGGAAACTGCTCATAAAACAGTCATTTTTTTGAATATTTTTTCACCAAATTTGCAACATAGGCTTTTTGAGAGCCCACATCATGAACAGTGGCACTGTCATTTCATTAAGCAGTCCCAAATGGTGATTCCATGCAGTGACCTTGAAATCACCTTTCTGGACTGAATAACACCATGACAGTGACTGAATTCATGAGGAGGGTTCCCAATAACCTGTTGTTAAAAATTTAGTGCCAAAATTCCCCAAAATGCCTGAGATATGCATCAAAGTTGAAAAAACCCTATTTATGCCATTATACAGCTTACCGGGATTTCTTCAGTTTGCGGTCAGCTTTAAAGAGTGCAGATGTGTTCCCAGTCCACCGAAAATTGTCATGCTGGGCTCTGGAGGTAAGTATGGGGTAAGGGAGCAGTGTGGGAAGGCAGGGTGCACAGAGGGTGGCTGTTGTTTGGGGTAGGGGGTATGAGACAGCACCAGGAACTGTTTTCTTGGTTTCAGGGAAAGAAAAAAAGATGTTGCAGGAAGATTTTAGTTTTTTAGGTTTGTTTTTGTACACTGGGGTGGACTCCCTGTGTGCCACCTGTGTTTTGGGGAAGGGGGGACTGAAGCCGATGGGGATTGGACCCCCCATCAGCAAAGAAAGACTGTTTGGGGTGACATGATGCCAAGGGGGATTGGGAACCCCCCTTGGCACACAACAAATGGGGGTGGCATTATGCCGACGGGGAGTGGACTCCCCCCTCGGCAAATTAACTTGGTTGGGTGCATGCTGCCAGGGGGATTGGGCACCCACATCAGCTTTCATGGGGCTCTGAGGTGGCATAGCCGCTGCCTCATTGATGAAATGTTACACTAGGCAAGGTAGGTACTGCCCTGTGATGACGGGTCGCTTCCTCATTGCAGTGCAATAGCTGACAAGGTGGCCCATGATTGCAGTGGCAAAATCATTACAAGTTGGTGGCACTGCCAAGCCCAACAATGCAGTGCCAGCATTGGCCACCACAGTGCCGCACCTCCACAGCCCGCTTCTCTCGTAAGCTGCCACATAATGTCTCTTGCGCATGCACGCAAGCAATCATAATGAAGTGATGTAGCTCGACCATCAAACAATGAACCCCAGTGCTTTCAGGTATAAAACCTCTTCCTTAGGGGGGCCTAGCTACTGTTAAAAAGTTTACTATTTAAATGGTAAATTACAAGTGTAAACTCTCAGTGATAATAACTAGTGATTAATAAAATGAATTTTAAATCAAATATCTCCATGTCATCTGGTAGCAGCAAGAAACTTAGCAGTAGAGTTTATTTATTTATTTTATTTATTTGGTTTTTGTTTACCGGGTAGATACACTAAACAAGAGTATTGCCTATATTCAGGCATGACCCGGAAGAGTACAATCAGGAGAGAGCAAGGTAAAAAGAAGGTACAAACAACAGTGAGAATTGTTCATGGCACAGCATGAAGTGGGAACAAAACAAATTTGCAGATTGCTGACAAAAGCAAGACATATTTCTGTGGAAACTGAGAGTAAACAAATACCTTTACATTAGCTACTTGCACTGGATGATACAACAATAATAATTAAGGACATACGACAACCACTAAAGAATAAATAACAGTTTTAACTAATGATTTTGTGAAGGGAGTGGGAACATGCAGATTTTATACAATGGAGGGAAGCTGTAAGTGCCATGTAGGTAAGGAATGCTACTGGGAGTCAGTCTCAAGTTACAGCACAGGAGCAGCCATCAGAGTCAGTCAGGTGGGCACAGAGACCCAGTTTAAAGGCTAGGTGGTGATTTAGAGAGTTTAATGTGAGGGGGGAGAGAGTTCCAGATGCCAGGAGCTGATATAGCGAAGGATAGTTCCCCCTTTTTTGTGAGGTATCTGGGAATTTCAAGTTGGGTTTGTACGGATGACCTAAAGAGATATGCTTGGGAGAGATGAGATAGCAGCCTTGAGAGATACTCAGGTGTCCCCATTCTGATTATATTGTCAATCACGCATTCAGTAGAGTAGAGTCTGTGTGAAGTCGGGGAGAGCCAATTTAGTTTGGAGTAGAGTTCACAGCGATGAGTCAGTCTGTGTGCAGAGAGGGAAAATCGGCATATGCTGTTATAACATGTGCTCCATTTATGGAGGGATCCTTTGTTAGCATTAAGGTATACCTGTGAGCAGGATGTAAGGGAGGGAAGGAGGAAACCTTGTGCAATAGCAAGCCAGGCAGCATCATTCAGGGAGGACCTGATTCTATAGGAAATATCCAGTTTGGAATTAACTTCCTCGCAAGTAGTTGTGAGGTGGAGGTTAAAATCCAGAGATGGGTCAAGTGTGACTCCTAGGTACCTAAAGGAGTTAACAGATACCAACGGGGAGTCATCAAGACATAGTACTGAAAGATCCGGAGCACAGGATTTGATTCTAGAGAGGGAGCCAAAAAGCATATCCACAGTTTTCTTAGCCTTAAGTATGAGTTTGTTTTGTAGAAGCCAGACTTGTAAGCAGTCAAAGTCAGCTTGAAGATTCACTTTTACTGATGTGGGGTCTTTATCACTAGTGAGAAGCACCATGTCATCGGCATAAAGGATCAGCGAGGAGAGACAGGGAAGTGAGGGCAGGTTGTTAATAAAGAGAGAGAAAAGGAGAGGGCCAAGTAAAGATCCCTGGAGAACTCCAACAGAGGTTAAGGAGGGGTCAGAGACAGCAGTTGCAATTTGAACAAATTGCCTCCTCCCAGTGAGGGAGCTAGCAAACCAAGAGATGGCAGACTGGGAAAAACCCAGAACGGACAGCTTGAAGAGTAGAAGGAGGTGATTCACAAGATCAAAAGCCTTAGTGAGGTCAATAAAAATGTCCTCCATGAGCAGGCCCTTATCCATTGCTGTGAGGACTTCATTTGATACCTGAAGTAGTGCAGTTGTGGTGCTGAACCCTGTTCCGAATCCATGTTGAGCAGGGAATACAAGGTTGTGAAGGTGCAGATATTCTGAGACCTGGGTGGCAACAGCCTTCTCAAGTAGTTTATTTAAAATAGAGAGAATGGCGATCTGTCTGTAGTTAGCCATGTTTTTGGTGTCCCCTTTTTTGTGTACAGGGACAACTCAAGCCGTTTTCCATAGTGTAGGCACTGTCTGGTTTAGCATAGATAGGTTGAAAATTCTTGCAATGGGGCAGCAACAGCTGGAGCTGCCATTTTGATGAAATAGAGCAGTAATCCATCTGGACCGGCAGATCAATGAGGGGAGACAGATTTAAGAAGAAGCAGCACCTCAGTAGTGGAGAGTGATCTGAGCAGAAGAGGGTCCTGAAGGATGGTGGATATCAGGAGGGGGTACAGGGGACTGGTTACATTTTGCAAGGTATTCAGAGAGATCAGAGAATTGCATATTCAGGGCATTTGCTATCGTAGGTAGGCAGATTGTTACAGATGGTGTCATTTAGCATCATTTCAGTTATGGCTATCTTGGGCCTTTGGCCTATGACATTTTTGATGTGGTTCCAAAAACCCCAGGAGTCAGCCACTGAAGACTGGAGAAGCTTAAGGCAATAGTTCCTTTATGCCCTCCAAATATCTTTTTTGCAAGCATTCCTCATTTTTCTATAATTAGCCCAGTCATCTGTCTGTTGGGATTTCTTGGCCAGGGTCCAGGCCTTAGCCCTTCTTCTCATAGTCTGAAGGAAGTCTTTATGTAGCCATCTGTTTGCAGAGCCCCTAAGATGCCTTTTTTTCAATGCGACGTGCAGATCCTGTAGGACTAGTAGCTGAGAGTTTAGGTAGTCAAGTGCTGTATTTACATCCTCAGTGCTATAGATAGGTGACCAGTCGATGTTTTTAATATCATCAAGGAATGCGCTTAGATTCAGTTTGGCAAAATCCCAAAACTGAATAATTCTGGGCGGGGGATGGGGGTGGTGACCATTTCAAATGCAGAAGGTAGGTAGGTGATCACTGATAGAATCAGAAAAGGTGCCTGCAGCAATAATTTTATTTGCTCTGTTTGTGGCTATCCAGTCCAGGAGAGACTGATGCTCACTATTTGCTGAGAGTCGAGTAGGGCTAGTGATCAGTTGCAATAGGTGAAGTCAGGCGACAGCCTCCATGTACAAACCAGAATGGGTTCCTGATAGGTCAAGGTTGAAGTCACCCATTAATATTACTTCAGATTTACCCTTTAGAGTAGAGAGATAGTCCAAGAGCCCATTTAGGCCAGGGAGTGCTCCCTTTGGAGGATTATAAGTACATATCAGGTTTAGCCTTTTTTCTCCACCTAAGAGCAGAACAGTATGCAGAGTTTCACAGATACTTGATAACCCTGAGTGTTGTACAGAGATATTGAGATGTTCTTTATAATAGAGAGCAACCCCTCCACCTCTCTGTTTAGAGGGGCAATCAAATCTCATAAGGTAGTAGCCATTTATTTTGTATACTGTGTCAGGTATGTCTGGCCTAAGCCATGTTTCAGTCAATCCTAGAATATCCGGCCAATAGTGGGCTGCCCAGGCTTCCAGTTCAGGGAAATTAGCAGGTACACTTCTAATATTCATATGAGCAATTTTGATGCCCTTTGCGGAGAACCAGGAGGAGTCATTTGTTGATCTAGTATCATTGTGGGGGGACCAGGATTTGTTTCAATATCCCCAGATAGTGATAAACACAGGAGAGTCGCACAAGTTTCTCTGGTGAGGCAATAGATGAGTTTGAGGCATTTGGGCATGACAGGGGAGTGACGGAGGATAAAATGACCAAGTTTGGCAGAACTTGTTAGATATAAGGCCATGTTAAGGAATGAATATGATTTCCTATAGGGAAGCAGATTCGAGTAGACAAACAAGTTTTCTTTATGTGAGTGGAACCCAGAGTCACCAGCAGTTATATTAAGCGAGAGGTGGGAGAGGGAAATTAGGCAGAGTACCAATCCTGCAATAATCAAAAGTGCCCTAGGCCTCATAAGAGAAAACATCATGTAATGAGAAAGAGAAAGAGCACTTCAAACAATCGACCCAGCAGGATTGGGAAGTGGAAGCTAGTAAAAATATTAGGGGGTCCCAAACTAGAAAGAACAAGAGGTGGAGGGGGAAACCTCTAGATCAAAGAGCTAGTGTCCAGGGCAGAAATGGAGCCTTTTTGATAGTGCCTATCATTAAGGTTGGCGCAGTTGAAAGGTACCTAGAGTATCCAGTGACTGAAAGTAAAATAATAATAATAAAAAAAAAGTTAATTTAATGCAGCCATGCAAGTTCAGGCTGTCAATTAATTAATATGGATAAAGCAATACTCAAACGAAGCTCTTTGGAGGTATGACTATCATAATGGAGCTGCAATCTGCACTTCACAGAGGATACCAATTATTAGCACTAGTCAGTGAAAGACAGGCTAAAAGAGCGTGACTGCTGCTGACCATAAAATAATGATTACAATACCAGTACACTGGGGAAAAAAGTTCATCAAGTTTGCTAAAGCTAATCCAGCTAGAAGGTTGCAATGCATAAGTCAACACTATATCTTCATGATTAGGTGTTGCTTCCCATATTGATTAAAAGGAAACTGTAAGAATTAAACATAGGGTTACAATTACTTGGGAAACCCTGTAACCGCCATGAAAAAGGGGGGTTCATTGACGGTCAAAAAGAGCATAAGTTATTAACAAAAAATGTAGTAACAGGATTATGTGTCCAAAAAAGTCTACCTCGAAGAAGAAAAAACATAGTCACATGCAAAGGCAGCATCTTCAAAAGAGATAATATAAACTTAGTGTAACAGTATAGAATGACTTCAGACACACACTCAGCAGTCCTAAGCGACCAGCTATCAAAAAAGGACATAAAACAATTAATGCTACACTTCTCATAACAATATGACAGTCATTGAGAGAGGAAACCCAAAGCCTGCTACACTGCAATACACTTCAGCACGAGCTAGAAATGCAATGTCGAACACATTATCAAAAAGCTATACAGTATAGCTATGAAGCGTGTAAATCAGTATTCAGAATGTGTAACCATAATGGTGAAAAAATTGTGAGGTATGTAAGTGAAAAAAGAACAAGGAAGAGGAGAGATGGTAAATGGGAAGGAGTGTAAGGGAATTAAAACAGTGAAGTATGTAAGACAGGCTAGTGAAAATGAAGACTGAAAGAGGAAGAATGCAAATACAGAAAGAGACAAATGGCAAGAGAAGAGGTACAGTAGGAACAGGTAAAGTGACAGTGAAACAATGTATGAGAAATATGAATGTGGACTATGACTGCAATGCTGGATATAATTATCATATAAGATAAAACAAACATGTAAATGGATGAACCTTGACTGAATAAACACATCATATGAACAGAAACACAGCTTGGTATATAATTTTATATTAACACATCACTGTAACAGGAAAACCGAACTCAGTCTGTCTAGCTATAGTAAAATTACAGAAAAGGTTCCAAGTCCACATAATAATTGACAACATGTGATTTCAGGGTCTTAAGTTTATACATCTACATTGGTTCCTTTTGCAAAAGGAGTCATTCTCTGTCATCACTATGGAGGTTACTTAAAACAGTCTTGATGCCCATATAACCTGTTCTTGCATCACTCTCATGGGAGACTGTAGCCAAATGGAATGCTGTCGGATGTCTCATATTGCTCCTGTTTATTGTCATGTACTTCTTCTGTATACGTTCTTTCAGGGCATGAGCATTATCCCAATATATGTTTTGCCATGTGACACAACAGGGCATTCACCACAAATGTGGTTGTACTAGTGATGAACTGCCAAATTTTGAATCTTCCTGGTGCTTCTTTGCCCTCACCCCCATGTCTACATGTGATACCATTCTTACAGAGGTAAAAGTTCTGTGGTTTTGATGGTAACCAAGAGGGTGGGCTATAGTGCTGTGTGGAATTTTCAAATTACAGTAGAATAAAATTTTGCGGAATGTTCAAAATTGCATTGAATTTCACTGGAAACAGAATGAAAGAATTCTTTGGCAGAAAAACGTGAAATTAGATTTTCCACAACATTTGTACATACTTTTATTCTGCAGATCTCAATATGTTCTGCAGAATGATTTTCCATGGAAAAAAATGCTGTCCTATGGAATATTTTTTCTGCTGATCACAGCAGGCAGAATTTCTCAGAAGAACCAGTGAAATTCTGGCAGAAATTCCACTGGCAGAATGGTCATTCAGTGCTAATTTCAGTGGCAGAATTCTGCATTCCACACAGCACTACTGGGCTATAGGTTTTACTATAACGCTGTAACAGTGCTCACACCGACATCCCCGACAGCGACAGACACAATGCCGAGTGTCGGCATTGTACTGATGGGGATGTCAGTGTGTTTCTGTCTGGGGGCTCCACCACTCATACCCCCTGGTCTCTAGATATCCAACTCTGAGTCAGAGTTGGATCAGGTAGGGGGTGCAACACTGGGAACCACACTGCTGGTGTCTGCATGGACCAGCACAGCGACTTGCCGCTTTCAGGTGAAATCTGTCACTGTGTTGGTCTTCGCAGTAGTGGTGTTGCCCTCCTATTGGTTCACCTGGGCTATCAGACTGTTTGAATTTGCTGTGCACAAGAGTATCACCCAGGTGTTTTGTTGTCCAAAAAGTAACATGTAGTCCTGCATCTGAAACTTAAGATCCCTATCCAAACCCAGTAGGTCAATTTTTTATGGATTATAGAACTGAGATCCATTGCTGCTGGGCCATAAGTGGTGACACAAGTAATTTGTTTGACAGCCTGGTCCATATATTTTTTGGTTAGCAGCTTGGCACTTTTTGTAGTATATTTTCATTGTACCCCCTTACTCTTAATCTCTTCAGGGGTGCAGGTGCCTCAAGTTCAAAATCTTGTTTTGGTACAGTTGCATCTTAATCTAATTGACCAAAGGGAATGTTTTGTATTAAGTGTGTTGGATGTGAGCTTCATGTGTGCAAGAGGCTGTTTCCTGCAATACTTTTCTGAAGCCCATGGTGTATATTTTTACCCTGGCACCCCATGTAGTTAATTTTTGTGCTGTCACTGCTTGCTGCGAAATTTAAGACCTACTTGGTTCTAGTTAATATACTTAATGTACACTGGAGAAAACAGTTTATCAAGTTTGTTAAAATCAATCTGTTTAGTAGGCTGCAATGCATAAGTCAATGCTGCATCTTCATGGTTACGTGCTGCTTCATATAATGTCTGAATAGATGTGTAATTCTTACAGATTTAATAAGCCTGCTAAACGTTTTTCTCCAGAGTACTGGCATTGACATCATTCTTATTTGGTCAGCAGTGATCATGCTCTTTCAGTCTATCTTTAATTGACTAGCTATAATAATTAGTTTCATCTGTACAGCACATTTTGCAACTCCCTCCTGATAATCATACTTCCAAAGAGCTTAGTTTGAGTAGTACTTTATCTATGTTAATTAAAACTTTCGTGGCTGTATTAAATTAATTATATTTCAAAGTGTCTTACTGCTGCCAGTACAAACCCTGATGTCTCTATTGCCAGTAGAGATGGGTCAAAGTTAAATTTTGCAGTTGAAGGTTCCGTGAAATTGGCAATTTTGCTGCACAAAATATTTTGCAAAACACAAACGTTCTGCAAAATTTTTTGTGGGAGCCAACTATGAAATTCTGCCCGAAAATGTGGAATTTTTCCCATGAATGGCAAAATTTCACATGTTTGTACCTTGTAACTATTGCAGATTCTGGATCTCATTATTGTAAAACATCTGTGTCCAAGAAGCACTTCTGGGTTATTGATTCAGTAATTTCTTTGTGCTCTGAGAATGCTCAGTGAGGAATGACACTAAGAAGCTGTAGCAACTTTCCATGAATTACATGTAGAATGCAGAACACGTCATTTTATGCTGTTGAGATAGGGATATATACCATGTTTTTCTGCTCCCCCATTTGTACATTAAATTACTCCCTGGTGACTTGCAGTCCCTCCTCCACCCAATGACCGGTCCACCCCAGGTGTATAAAAAAAAAGCAAGTTGACAACCATGTCCCTAGTGGCTAGCGCACCCCCCCTGAGCATCTACCCTACAGTGAATTAAAAAAAACCCTCATGGCTCACGGTCCCGCTCCCCAACCAAACAACCCCCCCCATGTCCAGTACTGCCCATCCCCCCATCCCTTTCCTCATATACTAAATCATATTTTCTCTGGTGGTCTAGTGAACCCTGGTCCTCCCCCACCCAGTGACTGGCATCCCCAGGTGTATACTGAAAAGAAAGTTGCCAACCATGTCCCTGGTGGTAGCACTCCACCCACGATCACCACACCATAGTAAATGTGGCCCAGTCCCTCCCCCACCCAAACAACCCCACCCCAAGTCCAGAACTGCCCAACCCCCATCCCATTCCCACATATAGTAAATTATATTTTCCTGGTGAGCTAGTGAACCCCCTCCCTATCCCTGATCGATTCCCTTCCCTACCCAGTATGTATTTGTTTTACATATTCCTTAGTGGTCTAGTGGCCCCCTGCCCCCCAACCTCAGCAGCTAGTGTCCCACCCTTCTCCCTCCCCATCCCAAAACAGAGTGGGCCACTGGCACAGTCCTCCACTGTCTTCCATGGTTGGCAACCCACTGATATGTGAATGAATGAGCTTGTGCACATGATTGAGACTTTTAAATATTTGAGGGGTACAAATAAGCTTAATGTTCAGGAGTGTTTCCAATTGAAAGAGAGTGGGAAAATGAGAGGGCATGACTTGAGGCTGAAGGGAGGGAGCTTCAGGAGTAATACAAGGAAGTTCTTCTTTACAGAGAGGGTGGTGGACCCATGGAATAGCTTACCCAAGGAGGTAGTGGGTGCAAAAATGGTAAGTGAGTTCAAGAATGCATGGGATAGACATAAAGGTAGCACAGAGAAAGGCAAAGAAGGGGAGGGGGAAAGCACCAGGTATGTTCTTGGGCAGACTAGATGGACTCTGCGGTCCCCTTCTGCCATTACTTTCTATGTTTCAACCTTTTAGCACAGTAGCCACACCCTCTGATGAAGAAGTTTTCTACCTTGAAGCACAGGGGCTTGTTGCTTGATGGTCAAGCTACAACACTTTATTTATTTTTGTGTTATGAACTGTGCACCTTGACTGTTACAAATTAGTTTTAATTCAGCAAGAGTATTTGCCAGAGCCAGTACCCCCCCCACCAGACTGGTACTTTATATCCCAACTACCTTGTAATAACAAGCAATGAGCTGCAAGATCCCTGCCTGAAGCTACCATTTTGATAACCAACACTAGGCGGTGGTGGTGGTGGTGAAGTAGCCAATTCTCCCTGTTCCTCAGAGCTAACTGTGGTATAGTCAAAAGTGGGTCTCCCTGTGCACTTCCACAATGACACAATGCTAGAGCCCCAAGGGGCTCCATGGGAAGTTAATATTCAGTTTGTGTCCATGTGCAACAGGAGTTTCACCATGTAGGGAATTTGACCTGCCGGTCCAGCTCTTGGAGGACATATCATCATAATTAGGATCACCAACAGTGGCACCCCACTCAGTGCCCAGCTTCCTCATGCTGTTAAGCAAACCCTTCCCTCTTTAACTGGTCATGTTCCCCACATCAAAGAAGAGGGATTGCCAAAGCCTCTAAGAGTGTATATGTAGTATGTGAAAATACAAGATGGTAATTACGTCCCAGGCAGGAATGCCCACCCTCCTCCAACTCCCATGAAGAGTCTGAACATCCCCCCTCATCAGTCACCCAGTTTCAACAGAATCAGACCTAGTAAACCTGTATTAAATTGGCCACAGTTAACCTGCATCTGCCTCACAATGTGACATGTGTAATAAAATATGTAGGCTAGTTTAAGCCTCCCATGTCTCACATTAAGGATCCCTGAGTCCTCCCCCAATGGCACAATACAATTAGAGCTCTGCTACAATAAAGCAAACAATAACTCATAGAAAAGGTTTTTACTTTCACTCCTTCAGGTAGAACTGCAGTGCAACGCTTTGTATTGTCCCAATAATTGCAGTTAGGCTGTGAAAAAAAGGTACAATAAATTCAGTCAGTGTGAAGTCCCTCGCATGCTGTTATGGCCATGGCAGTTTACCTCTACTGTCCCCTCCAGAAGAACAGAAGCATACTTGCCTCTGCCATCATCTTCCAGTCTTGTTCAGTCTTTGAGGAGAGAGGTGGACATTCCATAAGCATTTGTCTCCTCTACATGATCTGAGAATCCTGCTCCAGGCTTCATTCAGCCCTCCTTGAGACTTCCTCTTGCTGCTATGTGACAGTTCTAGGGCCTTCAGCCATTCTTGCTATCAAAGCAAGGCTGCAGTGTCCATGATCTCTGGGTGTACAGAGGTGGGAGGGGAGGCTGAGTTGGATCAGCAGACCTCTGGCATCTTCTAGACTTTAACCCTTGCATGGCTGTGGACTGATGTATCAGTCCAAAATTCCTATATGTTCTAATTCTGTCAGCCATCTAAGAGTTAAAGGAACCTGTGCCATGAGTCCATGGACATGTGGTGTTGAGCTGGTGCCAAGAAATGCACCATAATGTTTTTCTCCCTGTATCCCTTTCAGGAGCTATAAGATTCTGTGCCTTTTGTCCATAACCCTTGGGGAGAAATCATGGTTGAAAAAGAGTCTTGAATCCACAGAATGTACTTTTTTGTCCTATGCTTTTCTTAGTAGAAACACTTTCTTTTATAGTTGATGTAGCAGAAGACTGCTGATCTCAGCTTTGTTTTGTTATCTCAGGGCTTAGGCATGAGGGGTTGATGTTGTCTCTCTTCTTCTGCCTCTGTTTGTGTGATTCTCTCAAACAAAAAACGTCATTGACAAAGCCATGTTGTTCAATCAGGAACATAAACTGTATTGCAGTGGCTATTCCTCTTGCTCTAGTTTGACATGCCAATCTTTCCCCAGCATTAACCAAGATGCCTTCATGAGTTTTGGGGTATAATTCAGTATTTCTGAGGGTGGAGGTGGTTGGACTGTTGGTGGAGCTCACGGATTTAGCTTCTACATGATTGCTGGTGTCACTGGAAGTCCCATTTTCTTCTTTTTAGGTTAATTAAGAAAAATCAATGAGGGACTGTTTTCTTCTTTACATCTTTCAAATAAAAAAACAAAGAGGAGGAACCGGACCAGACACTTGTGATTGGGTACCCAGGTGTCAGCAGTAATTGATCATTGGGACTGAGGTTGGGCATACAAGTGTCATCAGCACGGTATTTGGGGGGGTGGGCAATTAGAGAGTAAGGGGTTGCCTATGCTGTACCAGGGTTGGCACCCCAGTTCACTTACAGTTCACACTGCTTCTATTATAAAGTTTCAACCAAGGAAAGATGCAGTGTCTACTATGAGTTTTGTATTTGATTAAATTAAGAATTCCTCAGTTTTTTGCAAGAATGACTTAAGCGTGCAAGAGCAGATTGACATATGACAGAAGCTTTGACAACTTCATACATTATCTCCTGCTCCACCTCCCTCCAAACCACAAACCTTGGATCAGAAAAAAATGTATTCAATTTTTTAACCCCAGATCTTTTGGACATTCCCAAAGTACAAATCATACACTCCATACCTCCCCCCACCTGCACACACACACATACACACACACACACACGCAAGCACACATGCATGCATGCACGCACGTACACACACACACACACACACACACACACGCACACAGTCTCTCACACAGAGGATCCCAGTGCATGTTAGTCTCGAGTGATAGGAGAGCTGAAAATGTCTATCAAACTGCTGCAACAAAATAAAAAAAAACACGCTGCAAATACGGCCTTTTAAATAGACTATTCTTGTTAATCTGATGAAAATAGAATATGTTTCATTCAGTTTGCCAGTGTTCTTTAAAAACCTGTGTCTGGTTGGACAGTGAACTTGACATCTTTCATGCGGATGCCATCCAGAAGCAGTGTGCGAGCCAAAAAATGGCTCCCTCAGTAATCTGGGCACCTAGGATTTTGGGAGGGGGGCAGAAAATGTATTTCTAGGCCAAATTTGGAAAAAAAACTACAAAGTCCAGAATCTAACTAAATGAGTTTTGTTAAGATAGGTTCAGGTGTTTGTAGTTTCAAAATTCATAATTTTTAAGGTATTTTCTATACTATTAAAAGTTTGAAAAAAAAAAACAGTGAGATGGCCGCCATCACAACCCCCCAAAAAATGTTTTTTGGGTTGTGACAACTTACTGCTGCAAACACAAAATGGTCTCAAAACTCCAAAATTTTCAGCTTATATCAGAGGGTTATCTGAAACTGTACTGAAGAGGCTCAGAAAAACAAACAGCTTTAAATCCTTATAACTCTCTGGAACAAATTAATATTTTTTCACAAAACCTTCAAAAGACATTACCTTGGCACAGGCCACTTCTATGCTACATGTTTTGTAAAAACAAATCTGTACCATCTACACTGTGAAAACAAAACAAATGTGTAATAAATAGAGGAAAAAGAGCGCACTTCATGAAAAATTGCTATTCTGTATTTCAGAAAACACACAAGCTGTTATCATGAAACTTTTCACATCTTGAGAGCTTGTCAAATTTTGGGCAATTTCATCAAACAAGCCAAAGTTATCAAGGTGCAAAAATTGGAGTTTAACATTAAACACCTTACTCAACTGGTGCTACCACGCCAGTGTAGAAACATAGAAACATAGAATTTGATAGCAGATAAAGACCACTTTGCCCATCCACTCTGACCATTTCTCCCTACTTACACTATTACATTAGCCCATGCCTGATCTACAGCTCTTTCTCCCTCCCGCCTTCCTTTCTACTATAATTCCTTTGTGCTTATCCAGTGCATTCTTGAACCACACCACTGTTTTTTCCCCCACCTCCTCTGCTGGAAGGCTGTTCCAGATATCCATCACTCTTTCTGTGAAGAAGTACTTTCTCACATCTCTCCTGAATCTACTCCCCCTATCAAGCTTCACAGAATGTCCCTTTGTTCTTGAGCACCTTTTCTTCTGAAAATATTCCCCTCCTGTACCTTATTTACCCCGTGAGGTATTTAAAGGCTTCCATCAAATCTCCTCTCTCCCTCCTCTGCTCCAGGGTGAAAATATTGAGGTTCTTTAGTCTCTCCTCATAGACCTTTTGATGCAGACCCTGCATCATTTTAGTTATCCTCCTCTGGACCACCTCCACTCTGTCTATGTCCTTCCAGAGATGTGGTCTCCAGAACTGACCACAATACTTTAGGTGGGGTCTCACCAGTGATCTATACAGAGGCAACAACACCTCCCTCTTTCTGTTGGTGATATCCTTCCTTATGCACCTTAGCATCCCACTTGCCCTCCCTACTGCCTTGTCACACTGCCTGGCCACATTTTTGTCATCTGAAATGATTAGCCCCAGATCTATTTCATGCTTGGGGGTCAGCAAAACTACTCCACCTATTTTGTACACTGCCCCTGGGTTTCTTTGCCCTAAGTCCATTATTTTGCACTTTTTCTCATTGAAACCCAACTGCCTTACCCTTGACCACTCCTCTAGTTTTTTCAGGTCTCTAATCACCCTTTCTACACCCCCCTGGAGTGTCCACCATATTGCAGATTTAGCTGCCATCCACAAAGAGGCAGACCTTCCTTTCTAGCTCCTCTGCAATGTAACTTATAAAGAAATTAATGAGGACTGGTCCCAGCACTGATCCCTGAGGCACCCCACTGGTCAACCTCCCTTCCTTGGAAGGAATTTTGTTTACCACCACCCTCTGTTGCTTATCCCCTAATCAGTTTTTTACCCAGTTTACCTCTTTGGACCCACTCCTAAGCTGCCAAGCATGCTTACTAGTCTCCTATGTGGAACAGTGTTGAACACCTTACTGAAACCTAGGTAGGCTACATCCACTGCTCCACCCTGATGTAGCATAAGACACATGGATGGGTAGATAGGTCGATAGATAGATAGATAGATAGATAGATAGATAGATAGATAGATAGATAGATAGATAGATTACAGTGGCACAGTAGTGCCACTATAGTTAGGGTGAAAGGTACTATCTATGTTAAACTTGAATTTTTGAACCTTAATGACTTTGGAATATACACATAAATACGTATGCATATTTTATGGTGATTTGCATATACAGCCCATGATGCTATGCATTATGGGGGTATGTGTGATTTTGTATTTCTTTGAACCTTGGCTTCCTGGCAAATGTCCCTTGTGAGTAACCCTTGCCTCAGTGCTTGCGCGCTGGGGTTGTTTGTCTCATACATATACATATACATATACATATACATATACATATACATATACATATACATATACATATTATACTGGTCTGGTAGGGCCAATACGAACATACGAACATACGAAATTTGCCAGCAGATAAAGGCCTAGAGGTCTATCAAGTCTGCTTGAATGTGCAGCTAGCACCCCTTATTCTGCAGCTGCCCCTCCCAATGTAGTTAGGGATGCAGGCCACTTCTATGTTTTATCCCAAATTTTGCACTTTAATAACTTTGCAACCATTTGTCTGATTTGCCTAAAGGTTTGCATGCATGGTCTAATACCACAGATCTCTGGATCTGAAAAGTGTTGTTCCAGTCAGATTTGCAGTTGCAGAGCAGCAGAGTGTGAAAAACTGTGAAAAATCCTCAACTTTTTGAAATTCTTTGCTCATCTCTATAGCCCAAACAGTTTGTCCATCTGGTCTGAAATTTTCAGGGTGTATGGGGACTGGGTTAGGGAAGTACCATTTGATGGTTTGGTGAAAAAAACATTAATATTTTCAAGAGTTATTAAACTTTAAAGTTTCCCATTACAGCCTAAGGGAAAAACATATATGTTCCCCTCAAAAGCACTTTTTACTTTTGCAAAACCACTTTTTACTTTCACAAATGGGTTTGGTACTTTGGCAAATCTGTCACCTTGTTTTCAGTTAGTGAGGTGGAAAAAACATTGTAGTTCAAAAAATACTGCCCCTAGGTAAACACCAACACTTGGGTTTACCTAATCAGGGCCCTAGGGATAATTTCCCTGGCATTTGTTTTCCCCAGGATGCCCAGAAATATGTTTTTAAAGTTTTCCCTCCATCTTAGCCATGGAACTTTTACAGAAATTCTGTGGACTTTTGCGGATGTTCCATGGGTACTTTCATGAAAGTCCCACATCTACAATGGCGGGACTTTTGCAAACGTTCTGCAGTACTTTCGCGGAAGCTCTCCCATGTAAACCAATGGGACTTTCATGAAATTCCGCAGAACTTTCAAAATGTTCTGCAGGTCAACAGCCCCAACACACCAGTTTCTTTGCCACTTCATAGCAAGACAATGGTCAGGACTCTTGGGCTGAAATTTTCAGGGTGGCAAGTCCTTGACCCACAGATGTGCTTTTTGATGGTTTGGTGAAAAACATTTACATCAGTTCCAGAGTTACAGCAGTCTGAATTTGCAAATTTCCTCGTAGGATAACATTGTGGTGGCTGTGGCGCCTTTCGGTGCCTATATCTCGAAAACGGTTTGAGATACAGATTTTTTGCTAAGCACAGCTTAAACATGCATGGAGGTGGCCAGGTCATGAATACAACTGTAGAGGAATTTTTTCCAAAGTTGCTATGGTTACTGAGCTATTGCCACATTTGCAGTACAAGGGTTACTAGGAATGCCTCTAGGCCTGCGCTATGTGTCTGTACTTATGGGTAGGTTGGAGACCAGTGCTCAGAGGGCCCATGCTCCCACCTATGTATACCACTTATGCTAAAGTGGGAGCACTGGGTCCTCCTATACTATGCCTTTACACTCATGGGTGGGTGGGAGTGCAGGACCCAGAGGGCCAGTGCTCCCACCTATGGAAATCATCTTGCAATACTGGGAGCACAGGGCCCTACTGTGCTATGTCTCTACACTTATGGGTGGGTGGCAGCGCAGTTCCCAGAGGGCCCGTACTTCCAAATATGCATCCCATTATGCAAAACTGGGAGCACAGGGCCATCCTGCAGTATGCCTCTACACTTATAGGTGGGTAGGAGCACAGGGTCCTGAGGGCCTGTGCCCCCACCTATGGATACCATATGAGTATCATTTCACTTTCTCAAAAAGAAGGGAAATTCATTGCAAAAAAAAAAAACCTCAGTTAATTTTTTACTTATTTATTTTGTTAACTGGGTAAACCGATGAGCCAAGGCCCTTTTTCATATGTGACCCTGGACTGAAATACAGTCACAAGATGTTAATAGAGATTACATGGTATCTTATACATTTACATTCACTTGATACAAACAATACAAAGTAGGACATACAATATAGACAAACCGACTGTTAATATAAAATGTTTAAAAGTAGCAGTGACATTGTACACCCTTTAAAAGATGCTGCTTTAATTTCATTTTAAAGGAGCTTTGGCTAATCCCAGATTTTATTTCAGATGGAAGATTATTCCAGCATTTTGAAGCTTGAATAACAAAAGATTGATCACCCATTTTTGTTTTTGTGATCCTCAGATTTAGATTTGAGGTCATATTTGATCTTAAGTTCCTAGAAACTTCCCTTAGTGATAACAGTGAATACAAAGGAGACAAATCTTTTTCTCTCATTATATTATCCGTTATACAAAAAAGAGAGTATATTGAATTTACACTCGATGGTAGCAAACCAGAATCCTGGTGCAATGTACAGTGTCGAGTACTGTAAGTTAACTTATAGATAAATCTACAAATACTATGAAATGTCAATGTAAGATTGTTCAATACTTGTTTAGACAAGGCTGTGAACAAGAATGAATTATAATTCAGTTGGGAAAGTAAAATACTTTGAATTATTTATTTTCTTGCCTGTAGTGTCAGCACATTTTGAAGTCTAAACAACATCCCCAGTTTCTGATTTACAAGTCTAGTCAAGTTTGATACAGAAAGGCCCAGATATTCAAACTGCACCAGGCTGTGGCGCAAGCCTGGGTGCAGCACAACTTGGCTGCGCAGGGGCGTTGACTGGTCGATATTCAACGGAGCTGCGCCATGGCTCCCAACATAAGGTGAATATCGCACCCTGGCCACCGCGGTGCACAGCGGTGCAGTGGCACTGCACCAGTGCAAGTGGCCAGAGTGGAGCAGGGGGATGTGCTAGCGCAAGTTCCATTGAGCTAGGTGCAACAACCGCGATATTCAAAAGTGCACATGCAAATGGGGCCATAATGTATGCAAGGTGCAAATGGAGCCATTTGCATGTCATTATTGCCCCATTTGCATGCAGGTGCGCTGATCCCCGGCAATTTGCAACTGGCGCCCTGCCAGGCAGCAGCCGTCGGGGACCAACGCTCCCTGCAGTGCGGTAATGTGCCCCACAGCCCAATCGCGGGTATTTGAAAAATAATAAAGTATCCAATATCCCTGGTGGTCCAGTGGACCACTGTCAGCCTGATTGCGGGCTTAAGTAAAGTAATAATGATTCCTTTTTCCCTGGTGGTCCAGTGAACCGCTGTCAGCCTGATCGCGGGCTTAAGTAAAATAATAATGATTCCTTTTCCCTGGTGGTCCAGTGGACCGCTGTCAGCCCAATTGCGGACATAAGTAAAATAATAAAGATTTCTATAACCCTGGTGATCCAGTGGACTGCTGTCAGCCCAATCGCGGGCTTAAGTAAAATAATAAAGATTCCTATAACCCTGGTGGTCCAGTGGACTGCTCTCAGCCTGATCGCGGGTTTAAGTAACATAATAAAGATTCCTTTTTCCCTGCTGGTCCAGTGGACCACTGTCAGCCCGATCGCTGGCTTAAGTAAAATAATAAAGATTCCTATATCCCTGGTGGTCCAGCGCACCCCCCTCCCCACCTGCCCACTGATCCCCACTGCCCCGCTGCCCCCCTTCAGTGGTGGGTGGCAGCACCCCACCCACCTGCCACCCCACCACCTGCCGACTGATACAATCAGTAGGGTTATACGCCCATTGGTCCACAGCGTAAGCCAATGGGTGTGCAGCCCATACCGTACTACACATTCCAGATATGATCTGGAATGTGGCAAGTGACGTAAACTGCATGCCATGGCTCACGCTGTGGACCAATGGCGATATAGCCCCACTGACGTGTCAGTTGGCGGGCAGTGGGGTGGCAGGTGGGTGGGTTGGGGTGCTGCCACCCACCACTGACCGGGGGGAGCAGGGCAGTGGGGATCAGTGGGAAGGGGGTGCGCTGGACCACCAGGTATATAGGAATCTTTATTATTTTACTTAAGCCCGTGATCGGGCTGACAGCGGTCCACTGGACCACCAGGGAAAAAGGAATCATTAATATTTTACTTCAGCCCACGATCGGTCTGACAGCAGTCCACTGGATCACCAGGGACATAGGATTCTATTTTTTCATACCAATGCCCATGACTGGGCATGGGGGGGGCGCCACCAAAGAGGTGCAACCGGAGCTCGGGTGGCCATCCACAGGTGGCAGCTTCCGTGATGCACCCTGCAATTCAGCAGCTCACCTGAGGGTGGCCGGCCATTGTTCCTTTTTTTTTTGGATCAACTTTGTGCGGCGCAAGTAGGGGTTGTGCATACATGGCTCAGCACATCCTGGGCTGAATATTGGGATGTGCAGAGTATGTATGGGCACGCCCCCCCCTACCTGCACCTGCATACATTACTGATGCATTCCGGTGCATCAGGATTTGTGCCAGGTGCAATTCCCATTTGAATATCACACCAGGGAGCATCAGTGGGTTGTGCATGGTGCAACACTGTTGGGCCATGTGCAACCCTTTTGAATATCTGGGTCGATGTGTATAAGTTGGATTAACATCCAAATACAATCCGAAATACTTAAAATATTGCACTTGCTCTAGATTATTTCCCTTTTTATCAACTATTTTCAATTCCCCTAGATTATCCAGTTTTTGTTTTGAACCAAACATCATAGTCTTAGTTTTAGAACTGTTTAAGGACAACTTTAATTCCAATAAAAAAATTTCCAATTCAAAAAAATCACTATTTAAATCTTGAGTTATTTTATCTAAAGAATTACCACTTGTAAATAATATATCTGCATATAAAATTTTTTCAGTACCAACCAACTTACTAGGTATTATATCAACAAATATTGAAAATAGGAGGGGTCCCAATATAGATCCTTGGGGCACTCCCTTTTCCAATTGTCTACCCACTGACACTAATCCATCATAAAGAACTCTAAGTTCTCTTCCTGATAGATAACTTTTTACCCATTCTAATGGTAGTTTCGATAAACCCTTATCAGCTAGGCTCTTGAGCAGCAGGCGATGATCAACAAGGCCAAATGCCTAGGACAGGTCCACGAAAACAGCACCACTGAGCTCTCCTCTATCCATAGTCTCACTGATGTAATTCATGAACCTGGCCAAGGCAGTACCTATATTATGATATTTTCTAAAGCCATGCTGCTCTGGAGCCCACAGCCCATTCTGTTGCAGGTAGGTACTTATTTGTTCATTAATAAGTTTTTCCATAAGAAGAAGGGAAATAGGATGATAATTCCCCAAATCGTTGGGATCACCCCCTTTGAAAATTGGTCTTATTATTGTTTGTTTCCAATGTTGTGGAAAAATTCCTGTAACTAATGATAAATTAAATAATTTTGTTAATGGAACATAAATATATGAAGCTATCAATTTCAAAAACTGCATCAGTTAGGGTTGATTCCATACCAACAAAGCTTGGAAATTCAATGTTAGGGTTACCAACCCAAACCCACACAAACACGCACACACACCCTCAACAAACCAACAGGTGCCGGGGTGTTCCTTGGGGTCACGGGGCCTAACTCTTACCCCTTTCTCCTATACTGTACTATCTCAGCTTGTTTACACTTCTTTAGATAGATAGATAGGTAGACAGACAGAGAAAGATGGATGGATAGATAGATAGATAGATAGATAGATAGATAGATAGATAGATAGACAGACAGACAGACAGATAATCTTCTCAACCCTTCTGGCACCTAAATTGTCACCTTGATATGCTGCTACTGCTTAGATTTCCCCACCCCTTTAGCCATAACTGACAACACTTGCTTTAAGTACCTTAGTAGCCTGTCTCTTCAGAAACAGATTACAGATTGACAGTTACCCGAACAGATTACAGATTGACAGTTACCCGAAGTTATCGATACATTTAAAAACTCAGTCATAGAAAAAAAGAAGTATATGAAAATAACATTTAACACTCGATAATATTAACATACCTGTATGGTGCATGATTAAACACATTAAGGACTATGGGGAATATAGTATACTACAAGAATGAAAAGTAAAACTTTTGAAAATCTAGAGATCACACAGAACAACCTAAATAAAAGTTAGCTAGATTTCTAAACAGTAAAAGCTTAACTCTCAACTGGGATCTTGTGTTTTAACAGATTTGGACAGCATTGGTGAGGTATCTCAAATCCCCAGCAAAACTGACTTACTCAGAGGAACACTGTCAGAAATATCCTTGGCTGGCCAGTCTACTCACTTGCATCATTTACCTGACCTCTCTGAAATCACACCTTGGCTATTTCTTTTGAACTCTGGTGCCTCTTCTACCCAGAACTTGTCCAAACTGGTTGAGTGTATTCAGGTTGTGTCTAATTGTTATCATGCCTGACTGCACAGAACAAAATGTTTTACTTTGCCTTGGCCACTATTTACATTCAAAACACAAGTCTTTTTCAATGGAAGGATCTTGGTTATCTAAATCAAAAGCCTTTATACGACAGGAACACTAACTGTCCATACCCAGCTTCAGTGAGAACACAAGAATGCTTACACAAAAGCCTGACACTGCAATAGTAGGCAATTTTCAGTTCTTCCCATATATCCCACTTCAGCAACAATATTTTACAAGGAAAATTGCAAAATAAAATAAAAAACCTGATTTCTACATCTATCGCCATACTGTATGTGTTTATTTTATTTATTTATTTGAAGTCTAGGATTACAAATACCTTTGAGACAAGGCTCTATTACAAAGGTTCCACATCAGTTGAAAACATACTACAGCCAAAACAATAGAACAACAACGCATCAGTCAAGTAACAACAGTGCAGGTAAATAAAGGATAAGTAGGGAAACATAAGCTTCAAGATAAGCAATTGGGGGAAGTTACAGGACCATTGGAATGGCTATTTATGAAGAAGAGAAACACATTTAGAGGACAAGTGACTGTGGTAAAACCCGGGTCTAACACAAAGAGAGAGCACAGACAAAGGGGGAGAGGAGGAAGGGGAGGACATCAATGCAGCTAGAAGCATTTGCCAGACATTGACAGGGAGGAGAGAGGGTAACAGATGGGGGACAGTGAGAGGGGGCTGAAGGAGAGATGGGAAGAAAAAGAAGTAGAGGGAATTGGGATGGAGGAGAGAGAGGGGGAATAGGGCATGTTTATATCTCTATATCTCTATACCTGTCATTCTTTCTATCTATCTATCTATCTATCTATCTATCTATCTATCTATCTATCTATCTGTCTATCTATCTCCTTTGCAAAAAAATATGTTAATGCAACATTTAGGGTTCAGGCTAAAGAGACAAAAGTAGGGAAATGTGGTTTTAGGGTATCCAACTTTAAAACCATGCCCCAACCCCTAAAACAAATCAGGGATGCTGCCATCCTTGGCATTTTCAATGCTAAAGGTCACCCCATTATGTTTCACTCATGCATTTTTTTTTCAATTGAAGATAGATAGATAGATAGATAGATAGATAGATAGATAGATAGATTAACAGTGTTTTGTAAAGACTTTCTTTACTTTTTGAGATGGTATAAGCATATCCTTATTTGCCTGTGGGATTGAAGGGTCTGGAGGGCCCTGTGCTCCATCTATCCATACATATGAATATGTATATTGCTCTGGAAGTGCAGGGCTTTCTGCACCCTGTGCTTCCATTTGTGACACAATAGCAACCAAATAGCCAGAATAGGTTTGTTGTTACCCCACCTCAGGTACAGGATACTATAAAGTTTCAAATCCCCATGAAAATGTGATCCCATGCCACCACAATGTCATTCCATGCCACAGATGAGAAAAGACAGTTAGGGCAGAATTTGAAAAATGACAGCTGTCACATTCATGAGGTGGTGTAAAAAAATGCCTGTTTTGAAAATTTGGGATCAAAATATGAAAAATGACCAAATTTACAAGGAACCCTATGGAAATTTCAATGGATGCACATAACTTTGCCATTTTTACATTTCTTGACCCAAAATTTTCAACATAAACTTCTTATGACCCCCACCACATGAACAGGGGAAGTGAGAATTTTGCAATCCCACTGAAAATGTGATTTCACCACCCGAGTGCGAAATTGCTTTTTTGGGCCAGATTTTCCTAATTCCACTGACATTGTTCACGATGGTGGGGGGAGTCTCAAAAAAGCCATGTTGAAAATTTTTTGTACAAATATGAAAAATGGCAAAAGTTATGCACTGAAGTTGAAAACCCCATTGAAATACATTGAACTGCCCATACCTTACATTTTCATATTGCAGTCGGTGATTCCAGCAGCAAGATGTATCTCCCATAGCAGAGTGACTCTTCTCACTGGGACCTGTTCAGGTGAATAAGGGTGTAGGGGGAGGCTGGAGTATGGGGTGGGGGATGATGAGTGGGACATTAGGGTGGGGGGTTTCAATTGTCAAGGGACTTTTTTTTCCCATGAGAAAAGACAAACATTGAGGGACTGTTTTCTTTGTTACAGTGGAGGATAGCCATCAGAGAAGGGGCACCACTACACACCAGGGAAACTCATAAAATAAAGGGGAACAGTGATCAGAGGGTGGGAGTGCCACTAGACACCAGGTAAATATTGAATAACTATGGGGACAGCAATCAGAGTGTACAAGGTGCCACTAGATACCAGGGACAAGTACTACAATTATGGAGATGGGAATCAGAGGATGAGGGTGCCACTAGACACCAGGGAAATTCTTAATAATTATGGAATGACAATTGTATGGTGGGAGGACACCACTAGACACCAGGGTAAATTATATAACTACAGGGACAGTGACTGGAGGGTGGGGGTGCCACTAGACACCATGGACAAGTATTACAATTGCAGTGACAGGAATCAGAGGGTGGTGATTACAACTAGACACCAGTGAAATTCTTAATGATCATGGGCATGGTAATCAGATTGTGGGGGGGGGGGTGCCACTAGACTCCAGGGTAAATTATATAACTATGGGGACAGCAATTGGATGTTTGGGGGTGCCACTAGACACCATGAAAAAATTATAAATGTTATAAAGATGACAATGGAAGGGTGGGGGTGCTACTAGACACCAGGGAAAATGTTACAAATTATGAAAATGGTGATGGGAGGGTGAGGGTGCCACTAAATATCAGGGAAAATTGAGACAATTATGGGGACAGCTTATAAAATCATTTTGTTCATTTGAAGGATTCCTTTTCCTTATCAAACAAAAAAATAAAATGAAAAAGGATCCCTTGAAATGAAAAAAGAATCAGAAAAAAAATAAGTCTGAAATCCTTTCCCATGGCAAGGGATCCTTTTTCATTTGAACAAAGATATCAAATGAAAAAGGATTCCTTGAAACAAAAAAAGAATCAGAAAAAAATTATCATGTCCAAAATCCTTTTTCATGACAAGGAATCCTTTTTTGCTTGAATGAAAGAGGTCAAATGAAAAACCCTGTGAAAAACTAAGTACACATTTTTTTTCCATGAGACAGGATACTTTTTTGTTTGAAGAAAAAAGTACTCATGGAAAAGAGTTAGCGAGTGATCAAAGAAGATATAAAATCTTAAAATAAATACACTTTGGGGTCATTTCTACAATAGTAACCTGCAGACTGTAGGTAATTGAGTCCCAAAGAGCAAGGTACATGTTTTAGTCTCTCTGCAGGATGCCATTTTTTTGGGGGGGGGGTTAATTTTTTTTTAAAACGAAAATAAGATTGTGGCAAATAAAAAAGGAATTCCCTCATCAAAAAGGATTGGCTTGAATAAAAAAGGCTCCTTTGTCATTCAGACCAAGTTCTCTTTTCATTCCATTCCTCTGTCCAAAAGACTGTACTAAGCATGCTCAAAAACTGAAATTTTAAAATTGAGTAACTTTGGAATGGATAAGTATTTTTCCACCAAACCAGTGAAAGGCACATCTGCATACTGAGCCCTTTCCACCCTGAACGTTTCAGACCAAAATTCCAAACAGTCTGAATGCAGCACAACAAAAAAAAAGCCAAAATAGCATTTATTTTTGCAATGTTTTTTCAC
This sequence comes from Neoceratodus forsteri, assembly GCA_016271365.2. NCBI lineage: Eukaryota > Metazoa > Chordata > Ceratodontiformes > Ceratodontidae > Neoceratodus > Neoceratodus forsteri. The sequence continues at coordinate 306,016,399 of CM028134.1, read as the reverse complement.
TATGTGCATCTCACAATCTGTACATCCAACTGAAACAAAACTTGCTACATCAAGAGACTTACCCCACAAGACTGTGAATGCAAAATTTTGTGCAAATCTGTTGAACAGTTGCAAAGAAATTAAAGATTAAAATTTGAGGTTTAACATAGAAAGCCCTGCTCAACTCTTGATATAGATATAGATTAGATATAGATATAGATATAGATATAGATATAGATATAGATATAGATATAGCATGAGTGGAAATAATGTTAGATCATGTTGTAAGCATGACTGGGATGATCAAACTGCAACACAATGTCTGGTTGGAGGAGGGAGACAGTCAACAGAAGTTAAAATACACAAGAAAATTATTGAAAAGTCATACGTACATGTACAATTTTATGTATAAAGAAGAATTAACCAATTAAAAAAAGTATTCTTAGCAGTCTGTGATATGATCGTGGTGTGACATCATTTCCAGTTTTGTGACTACTCTAAACAGATTTGAGACAGGGTCTATAAATTGAGTGCCCTAGCAAATGACAGTAAAATACTTTTTACTTATTTCAAGTTTACTGAACATCTTGGGTACAGGATACATCGCATTACAATTTGTCCTATTCAAACAGTCACACATTTCATGATACAAAATGAGTCAAAGCAGTGCGTTACAAAACACAGAGGTTATATAAGCCTACAGCAGTATTCAGTCCTTGTTTCTCAGTGTATTTCTACCATTGTAGACAAAAACAGTGGCAGATTCCCTTCTTAAGGAGTTTAGGTGGATGACTCCAAACAACTGAAGGGGGACCTTGAGAGATAAATCTGGATAGAGTTTTTATGGGGTTTCATTTGGGTACCTCCCCCCATGGTACAGACTCCATTGGGACCCCTGATTTACCTGGTAGGTAAGTTCTTCCATACAATATATCTCCCTTATGATGTCAAGCCATTCTTTATGGGTAGGCTGCTGTGGTTGTAGCCATTGTCTTGTTATGGCTTTGTGTGCAGCTACCAACATCATCTGCCATAGATTGAGTGAATCTTTGCCTCTTAAACCATCTTGGGGGAATCCCAGAATGGCTTGCTATATGGTAAGTGGTAAGTCTATCAATAACTGCTCCATGAGTGTAGCTATTATCTGTTCCCAGAATCTGGTTAGGTGTGGGCATGACCAGAATATGTGTGTATGATGTGCTTTTGTTTCTGAGCACTGTCTCCAAAAAACCTGTGAGGCATTACGTGCCCACTTTCTCTGTATTACAGGGGAAGTTTTTAGTTTGTTTATTTGTTCAATCTTAAAAATGATTATCACAAGGTAGATAATTTAACATCAACTTATATACAGACATAGCACTATCACAAGACATAAAAATACAATCTAGTACAACAATTAATACATATTGACCAAAAATGCAAATGAGTACAGAGAGTACAATTTATGTGCAAAATTAGCAGAAGAGGGTCAGGTAGATGAATCCAGGGTATAACATTAGGGGACAGAGATCATTAGACCACTAAGGATGAACCCTTATGTGTACTCACATTTCTTCTCCTAATTTTCCTTGTTAGGAATGCAAATTTCCCCACAGAATGTATGATAGTTGGGCCCTCAGAGGAGAGAAAATCCTTAATAAGCTCTGTATCATTGGATGTTGTTATTCCTGTGATACATGGAGACAACCATTTATGCCTAATTTTAATATACCGGGGACACATCAGGAAAACATGAGCCAAGTCCTCCCTTTCTCCTTGTTTACAGGCACAGAGCATATCCTCAGAATTACTAGAATTCTAATATAAAGCATTTCTAACATTAGAGTCAAACAACTCAAGCCAGAATCTTGTATTTGTTTTATGAATATCTGGATTTTCCAAAACATCAAGATAAAATCTATATGCGTGATTGTCAATACTATGAGAATACCATTTAGAATATTTTGAAATAGCAATATGTGCCAAATCCAGCTCTCTATGAAACTGTACCATTTTATTTTTTACATAAGCTTTATAATTCTCGTTAATATTCACACCCTGGTGTCTGTATTTCAGAAAGAAAGACAGCAAACATTTATCAAGTAAACTATACAAATAGGAGAGCCAAGTCAATTGCTTATGGTTACATTGTACCCAGACCTCCTTCTCCATTAAGCATATCTTGACCATCTATCCTTTGGTAATCTTAAAATCCTGATACAGAAATTGATCAAACTACTGTCAGCCAATGCCTGTTAGTTAGGGATTCCCAATTCTGCTCTTAGGAAATAGGCTGCGTAGATCTTTGACAGACAGTAACTTTCCTCAATAGTTTATTAGCTGGTATTTCTAAATGGTTAAATGGTTTTAGCCCCCAAGTTTATATCCCATATAGGGATTGTGCATTGTACTTTGCCTGTAAGGAGGATAAAAGGGGTCTAAGTGAGTATCCACCATGTGCATGACTAAATTTCACCAGAGGCCCTATTGTTTTATTAGTTTTAGATGGTATATAATCATGATGTCTACACCAGAATCCATTGTTGGAATATAGTAAAGCCAAGTACAGTATATGTATGATGAAACTGTTTCCAAATAGTCATCTGCCAATTTCCACCTATATCTATTAGTTCTGGAACCAAATACCATTACTTTTGTTTTACTAAGATTAATTTTCAAAGATAAAGTCTCAGATACAGTTGACTAAAGGTTCAATTTCTTCTGAAGACCTGAGACTGAGAGAGAAAACAAAACAAGATCATTGGCATAAGCAAGTGCTGAGCAGACATTTGTACCAATTTTAGAAGAATCTGATTGTAAAGACTTTAATTGAATTAATAAATCATCCAAATAGATCAAAAAAAGCATAAGCGCCAGAATGCAACCCTGTCTGATGCCTTTATTTGTTTTTATTCTGCCTGATAGTACACTCCCAGAATGAATTTGAGCCACGTGTGAGAATATAAATTTCTAATACTATTAACCAATGCAGGGGAAATAGCATGTGATAACATTATTTCCCATAATGTTGATCTATTAATTGTGCCAAATGCTGAGTTATAGTTTACAAAACTACATAGTTTTTGTTTCCTTATATTTACATATTTTTCAATCAAACGTGAAAGTATGAAACGGTTGTCAAGTGTCGAAAATCCTTCCCAAAATTCTGCTTGAGCTGGGGCAAGTCCCCTAGTAATTCTATCTCACGGCTAAGTCTAACCAATAACAATTTGGCAAGAAACGTGCCCAGTATGTCCAGTAGGCTTATAGGATGATACACTGCAGGATCATCCATAGGACCCTTTTTATAAATTGGAAAGGTAATAGCCCCTACCCATGATTCAGGGACAAAATTGTCACAGACACATTGATTAAAAAAAGGAACTAAGTAATTTGCAAAGACTTCAGGTAAGCACAAAAAACTTCCCTGGGAATCCTATCTGGACCCAATGCCTTATTAGATTTAGTATTCTGAATTGCCTCAATCACCTCTGTTTTTGAGAGTGGAACAAACTGATCTTTAATAATATTCATATCCATTGAATCCCAGGCAGATACCATATTTGGATCTGACAGCATATTACCCATAGAACTCAAGCCATCTACTTGGTTCAATATATTGCTCTAACTCATTAGACCGTTCCTTACAGCCCTTGGCAACCAGGGACCAAAAAGATTTAATATCATTATCCATGACTGCTACATACATCCTGCCCCATTGTTATTCACTAAATGTTTTCTTTTTTTGCTTTACTAAATTTCTATATATTTTTTTAGCTATTTTCAAATCGATGGCACTAAACTGACCTGAGTTAGCCTTGGTTTTTATAGATATTTTACGCAACTGCCTTTTATAAGACTTTCACTCGGAATCAAACCATCCTGAGGTTGCTTTTGTACTTGGCACAGTTACAGTTTTATATAAATTAGGCTCAAGAATATTAAAGAGAGATTTAAAATTTTCATAAATCAAAGATGGCTCTATAATTGAATTATCCCAGGTATTAAAAAAGGAGATTATTAAAGATGACACACCAAATTGCAAATCCCAAGACCATTCAATTTTCCTAGAGTAGCGAATTATAATTGGTATAGGCGGTGGACAAATTTTATACTTTGCCTGAATCTTTTTATGCAATGTGATTGGAAAATGATCACTTTCCACTCTATTTACTGCTACCATGTCCTCCCAATAATTCATATTATTGCCAAAGGGCCAAATTAATTACAGAAAAAACGTTTTTTTTGTAAAATAAGAGGGTGAACCTAAGCTATCTCCCTGTGTTCTACCATTTAGGGGATATACCAAATAATCGTTCATAAATTTTATTAATTTATGACCATTGTAATTACATTTTACATCAGATGAAATTCTCTTTATTCTAGGAACATCAGGAAACATATAGCCCAGTATAGAGTTATCACTTAGTCTGTCAAAGTTGCCAATTCTGGCATTAAAATCTCCAGTTAATAGTAGAAAAGCATTATGGTATTCCATCTGGTATGTTTGTACTGAGTCAGTTAATCTGTCCCAGATCTCATTTGAATACTTTCTATGTTTTACAGGAGAGATATAGCAGTTGAACAAAAGAAGCAGAGTTTTATTAACCAAGTATATAATCCCAACAAATTCTGTTCCAATATCAGTTATTTAACAACTTTAAAGAGCCCTATTTTAATATATGTTAAGATGCCACCAAATAGATGACCCATCTTTCCAGACTTAAAGCCTGGAGAGTGAAACAATGTATAACCGTTAATATCTAAGTCATCCACTTGCATATGCCATGATTTTTGCAAACACATACTATAAAAGAAATAAATATAGTTCAGCCAGTCCTTATCTTGAAACCTTGACCTAATGCCAGCTATATTCCAAGAAATTAATAAGGATGCTTTCCATTCCGGGGACATAGAGGACAAGTTTCCCGATTGGGACCCCAAGCTAGGTAAACTCCTGGTTTCATCCACCCGACCCCTCAAATCAAAAGGGAGAGGCCCCATTACAGGATCAGGCAGTCATACCTCATATCCTGCAATAGCCAGGAATCTATTTGAGACTGGAACTGTATAAGTACTTCTTATATCAGAATGAAGTATATTTCCTTCAGATACAGGGCTGGGGCCAACAAAAATCCGCAGAATTATGTCCTCAGTGTTTAGATCAACCAAATAAAGGCCACGTGTATCAAGCATTGTTGCTGCATTCCAAACCCTACTGGCTATCACAGGATTTTTAATGGTTATATCAATTTGTCCCACATTTGACAGGATTGGATACCTGGAAACTCCTAATACACCTTTGTAGCCCAATCTAATATTTAAGAAATTTGCAAACAAATTACATAACACTCTTGTCAGTTTGTCATTGGTTTCCTTATACAACTTCCTATGCCCAAAAAGGCTTAGGGTAACCGGTGCAAACTCATAGTCAGCAACAGTTGCATCAATCATCTGATTGCTGCTGCTGCCAGGTGGACCCTACTTATACTGACTGATAGAATCAATCACCTTAAAATCTTTATCCAATAACACTGCACTAAGATTAAGTATTTGTATGCCCAAGACATTTTTTCAGACAGAGTGTGTCAATCTTTCAGAAACCAAAGTTACATCTACACTATTCATGGAGAAATTCTCATTGGCATCCATTTTTCTCCTAACCATAGCAAAATCATTAACAGCAATATCCAATTTCAGTATTACAGGGGTATAGAAAAATGGGATCTGCAATTTCCAGGCAAATTCTTGCCATGGGGAGAGCTGGTTGTTTTAAAGGTGGTCTGGAAGCATATTGACCAATCCTTGTATGTGAGCTCAGTTTTGCTATTTCATGCCCATTCTGCTTTATGTTAGCCACAAAGTCTGTATGCAGGATCCTTGGGGCATTGTAGAGGGATAATACCTTTCTAATGTTAGTTTTCCCTCTTAGCATGGCTTCCAATGCTGTCCAGAAGTGTTTGACTGGGGGGTGGATTCTGTACAGCCATACTCTGGGCCTGTATATATGCTTTTATTTGGCAGTACATAAAGTGGTTCATATTGTTTAAGTCAAAAGACTGTTTAAGGGAGTCAAAATCTATTAGGCCATTTTGGTGCATAGCTCCACAGGTGAACGTAGGCTCCTACGGACCCATCTTTGTATGTCAGATCTATTGAAGCTGGCTGGAACAATAGCTTCCAGGTGAACCACCTAAACTGCCATAAGTAGGGATGTAGGTTAAATTTATTCCATGACTTGTGTCCCCCCTTCAGAGTGGAATGACACACTAGGAGTGTGATAGCTGAGTTTGCTTTTAAAAGATAGGGTCCATGGCCCGGGCTCCTAGGGGTAGTCCTGCCTCCTCCCTTTGTTCTATCAGCTTCCAACTAGCCTTATAAGTTGGGCCATTCACATTAATAATGATCTTACATGTACCGCTAGATAATAATTTTCTAGATCTGGGATGGCCCTACACATCTGTAACTGTTTGTATGTTATCCAAGGTCTTCCATCCACCCATAAGTATTTCAAGAAAGATTTTTGACCTCTCAAGAAATTGCTTTTTGGGGGATAGGAATGAGTACACTTTGGAAAAGATGCAGAGAATGCGGTAGTACTGTATTAATGAACTGATTCTGGAGTACTGTGGGAAGTTAATAAGTGCCCATCTATCCAGATTTTCTTAGACTGCTTTTGTAAGGGGATCATGGTTGGCATCAAATAATTTGGATAGTTTTTTTTGTAACCTGGATTCCCAGATATTTCATTTGCATTGCCTACCATTTCAGATGGAACATTTCCTTAGAGCGCCAAGAGGGACTATAGTGAAACTTAAGGATTTCTGTTTTTGTTTTATTCAGGACATAACCAACATGCATCAGAGTTCCAGACCCTTCCAAATCTCTGTTATTGAGGTTTCTGGTTGGGCCAAGTACAGCAGCATATCATCTGCATACAGTGCTATCTTTTGTGTGGTACCTCCCACTTGTATACCTGTGATGCTATGGTTAACTCAAATCCATTTGGCAAGGGGTTCTATATACAATGCAAATAATAGGAGTGATAGGGGGAAGCCCCACCGCTTGTCTCAGTATAGGTTAAATTTGGTTGAAATGCCACTGTTGGTATGAACATAGGCCTAAGGAGAAGATTATATTGTTTTATCCCAGTAGTGAAGTCCTCTGGGAAGCCATTCTGTTCTAGGACCATGAATAAGAAGCTGCACACTACCTTATCAAAGTATTTTTCAGCATTGAAACTCATTATGCATGTCAGTGTTTTTTGGTGGCTGATTGCATTTATGACATTAATCATTCATTGGCAATTCTGTGGTACCTGTCTGTCCACAATAAAGCCTGTTTGGGAGGAGAGGTCACTTGAGCCCTGGGCCAAGATAGCTGCTTAAATCCTCTTCTCCGTGCTATCCCTTCACTTTCCCCTCTCCATCTGGTACTTTCAGCATTGGGAAATCATGTATTTCTTGCACATCAGGCAGCTAAAGTGCTATGCAACCTGTCTAAGCTGTGACTGGTGGCTCCCCCTACCTGAAAAAGCAAAATAATCAGTTTCAAAGTCACGTCTTATGCCACAGTTCCCTTAGCCCAAGATGGCCGCAAACAGAGATTGTGCTCCAAGAAAACCTGACCCGCTACAGCAAGCCAACCTAACAGAGCAAATTGAAGCTTCTGTTGAAGCTATTCAGGTCGCTGTGGTTGAAACCCAAAGTAGCCTGGCTAATCTAATGGATTGTGTAATCAAAGTCGAATCCTCAGTCACAGAAGCTGAGCAACACAATGCCACACAGGACCGGCATCTTCAAGCAGCCAAAGCTCATCTGGCATGGACCACAGCAAAGCTCGAGGATCTAAAAGGCCATGGCCAGAGGAAAAACTTGCTGAAAATTGGGCTTTCTGAAGGCCTAGAAGGCAGAAACCTGGTTCGCTATATGAGGGAGAATTCACCTATTTGGTTGCAGCTCAGCCCCGAGGAGTACGACTTTGAAATAGAGAGGGAACACTGGATTCCGCAATCTCCATCCTCTCGCTCCAACACTAAACCCCAGCCACATATTTTTAAACTCCTTTGGTACCAGGACAATGAATCAATTCTTTCAACTGCCAGAAATATCAAGGATGTGCTGGTGGCAGGGACCAGGATTTCTTTTTATCCAGATTATCCTCTGGTAATTCTTGACCTTCTCCAGGCCTTTGAAAAAGTGAAGCAAGGCCTGAGAAACCAGGGCATCACATATGGTTTATTATACCCAGCCACTCTGGCAGTGACACTTGATGGCCAACCCATCCAGTTCCAGTAACCTGACGAAGTGTACAAGTACCTGCAATCTCACCTGGGTCCCACCTGACTTTGGATTTCTTCCCCAGGTACCAGGCAAGCTTTGCCATAACAAATGGACACTTATGCCCTGATGGATGATGCAAGTTCAGACTCTCCACTTTAAACTGCCCTGATGTACATCTACTGAGACTCCAATCCTCCCCTGCTGCTTCCTCGCAGTGAGTAAAGAATGGTATGCTTAGGGTTTGAGCCCTCATTCTTCAAATGATTTTGTTCCAATGTCTTAATAACTGGACTTGACTGTTTCCCCTCTATAACTGAGGGCTTTTCTTTTGGTCTACTCACCCAAATTTCCCCTTTCTCCAGTGCATGAGCAAGGTGTCGTTCTGGGACTGTCTCATGCCTTAGGGCACTGCAATACATTATTTGCTCCCCTCTCTATTTCTCCTTCTTGTAGCCTGCTGTTGTACTGTGCTTCGTCCCATTGAAATACATTTTTACCTACTGCCGAGAGGTGAGACTACCTTTAAATTTGTGTGATGCCCTCCAATTGTGCTGCTCTCTCACTTTGCCCCTAAGCTACTTTTATTTTATGTATTTTATTTAAACAGCAGTTTGGAAAACCTTTGAGCCATAGGCTCATTTACAAAGGTACCTTGTCACAGTAAGACAAACCAAAATACACAGTATAGCAGTACAACACATAAGTATAACAGTAAAATTAAGACATAGATACAAACAAGCTGGTACAGGTAGGATGGATGCAAACAATACCAGAGTTATGTCGTCCTTAGCAGCTTAGTAATAAGCTTTGTCATACTTGCTTTGCAACTTCTCTGTTAACATGGGCATGACTTACTATGCTCCCTGCTTTTGATCATCTAGGGACACAGAAATAGTGTGAAGAACTGCTAGCTATCCTGTGGCCCCAGGCTGAAATCCTCTTGGACACTCCCCTATTTACTACACCTGCATAGGGGATACCAATGAAGCCTTTTTCTTTACCCTAGTTTTTAATCTGTTGTTGCTCTTTTTTATATCTGTATACAACAGTGCTAACAGTTGTCCTTAGCTTATTAATAGTGGCTTTGTTCTGCCACCTAGTGTTTTATCCTCACTTAGACTTTTACCAGAACATCCTTCCAGAGTTGATTCTTAGTATTAGCTTTCTAGCCTGAGACAGTGATGGATCTAATCTCCTTCTATGCCACTAAGGATGCCTTGAGTGGGTTTATATTTATTATTGCTACCCATGCATCTCCCTTGTAATGTTTGGGGGCTGTTATGCTTATTACAATGTGGGACTCATAATTGTTAAGATAGCTTTTTCTCTGGAATAATCTGCTTATGCTTAGACTTAACTATAATTAATGAGCCAGCTCTAGATTGTTAGTGTTTGTTAAAGTTATTTAATCAAAAGGTTTTACTTTGCTGACTGCAACTAGTTGAGTGTTTAGAGTGATCTGGTCAACAATGTTTCTCCCCTCTACCATCCCTCTTCTTTTAGTCCAGTTTCTGGAGTCTGGCCGTACATTCTTTGGGTACTAACAATATGGGGGCCCATTTGGCATTATAGGCTGAACATAATCTTAACGTTTGTCCATAAGGGCTGATAGCCTATTTTACTCCTATCCTTTTAGAGATAATTTTTGTTCCCCCTTTCTAATGTTGTCCTTTTGGTATCAAGTTTGTACAACCTTCCTTTATGTTAGACTGCCTTATCCAGTTCTGCACTCCTTCCCCTTTTTTGCCCAATTCTATCTAATTTATACCCGGGTATCCCAGCATTCTTGCCCTTATTGCTCAAATATCTTTACCAGTATACTGGGGTTATACAACCTCACCATACCTCTTATATCATTCCTCTTCCCTTGGCAAGACTCTTATCTTCCTATGCTAATTTTCCACTATTCCCATTAAACTGGAGTGGGACCGGGGGGGGGCAGGAGACACTTCTCCATCTTAGTGTTTCTGGTACCCGTGTGAGCATTGGCCCAACTCATCAACTTATTCCACTAGGGAACGAGACCAGTGTGCCTTCACTTGGTGTGGGACCGCTCTGAGTGCCAAAGTTTTCCTTTTTTTTCCCTTTTAGGGGATAATTTTTCTTTTTGTATATAACCACTTCCCCTGACTTTCTAGTGGGACTGGGGGGACCATTGTTGCTGAGCCTGTTTATTTTGTGGTGTTTACTCCGCTGATTGTTAACTCCTTTCTTCTCACGTACACATATACTTCAGTGTACTTGGGACTCCTTTGCAACTTTAGGAGGAACTGAACTGGGGAGGTTTGGGGGGTTTGGAGGGGTGGGGAGAGAAGCTGAGGGTGATTTGCTGCTGTTCCCTGAGAAATTTTATTTGAAAAATGGCTTTGTTTAATCAATTAAAAGTGATATCCTGGAATGTTAGGGGCCTTCATTGCCCCAAGAAAAGCAGAAAAGTTTTGCAATCCCTTAAGGATGCCAACTGTGACATTGCCTTGCTTCAGGAAACACACCTGTTGGAATCTGATTCCACCTTTCTGGGTTGGATGTGGGTAGGGCAATACTATCAGAATGTTTATTCGACTTGCCAATGGGGAGTGGCAATACTGTGTCAGAAGGTGTTACAACTAGGCATTTCCCAAGAGTTTAAGGACAGAGATGGTAGATATATCCTCATTTCTGATAATTATCAAGGCCTACCTTTGGTAGTGGGCAGTTTTTATGCACCTAACTCTCCTGATATAGACTTTTACCAGGCCTCATTATCCGAAATACTGGAGGATGCCACCTCAGTCTAATTGGGGGGGGGTGGGACTTAACTTAGCACTGGATTCTAGACTGGATAGGACTAGCCCAGTTCTGGGTTATGAACCTGCCCTGTCAATTCAAGTGTCCTCCCTGTTACAGGATACGGGTCTTTTTAATACTTGATGTACCTTATACCCCTCAAATGTGGATTTTACATGTTACTCCTCTTCCCATAACTCCTACAGTGGTATAGATGTGTTCTTTTCCTCCCCAGATTTGCTCTTACAGACTTGGGGAATATCTCAGGGTAATACACTCATTTCAGATCACAAACTGGTCATTCTCTCTGTGGTGTGGGGTTTCTCTTCCAATAGACATAACAAATGGAGTCTTAATACTTCTCTTCTCCAACAGAACTCTGTTGTCCAAATGATCAGACAGTCCATTATAAATTATTGTTCCTTTAATGATACTCGTGATAGCTCCCAATCTACTCAGTGGGAAGCACTAAAAGCAGCGCTCCATGGACACTTGATCACCCACTCAACCTCTATTAAGAAAAGTCAGAATGCCACACTCCTTAGTCCAGAATAGTAACTTAAAGCTTTGGGACTAAAAGCTGCACAGGTCAAAACCAAGAATCCCACTGTCAGACAGAGAATAGGGCAGCTGAAGTCTGAGATAGGGGATATTCTGCAGTACTGTACTGATTATGCCCTCAACAGTTTAAATCAGCAGTAGTGGGAGGCAAGAGAACAACCTGGGAAGTTATTGGCAGACAAACTTTTGGCACAAGCCATGGATAAATGCATCCCAGTCATTTATGACTCCCAGTGGTCTAAACTGACCTCACCCAGTGATATTAATTGTGCCTTCCAAGACTTTTATTCTGCCTGCTGCTCTTCCAAAGTTAGGTCATCAGCTGAACAATATGCCAGTTTTGCTAACCTCCACCTGCCACAGGTCTCAACCTCATTCTTTCCTTACTTTCCCTTACTTCTCCTATTCAGCTGACTGAGGTGACCCAGATGATTTAGAGCATGGCCAAGGGGAAATTTCCAGGCCCTGATAGCTTTCCCACTGACTTTTACTATACCTTTAGTGACTTTCTTGTCCTGAGACATTTCTTCAACGAGGCCTAGGAAAAGAAGACTTTTCCCCCAACATTTTTCCAAGCTATTATTACCCTTAAATCCAAAAAAGATAAAGACATTGTATTCTGTTCCCAGTTGCACCCGATCTCCCTACTTAATGTAGATACAAAAATGTTTGCCAAAATATTGGCCAAATGAATGGAGTCCATTATGCCCCTTCTTATCCACTTGGACCAAGTAGGATTTGTACCAGGCAGACTGGGCTCAGACAATATCCATCAGACTCTTGATCTTATTTGGGAAGTGAACACCCTGCCCTACCCTATTGCCACCTTGTCCTTAGATGCATAAAAGGTGTTTGACAGGGTGCAATGGAGCTTTTTGTTTGATACCCTTGGAAGATTTGGCTTTCCCCTGACCTTTGTCTCCCTGATGCATCTACTATATACTGTACTTCTCCAACTCCGGCGATCCTAACTAATTTGGTTATGTCCCAGTACTTCCCGTTCCACAGATGGACCAGACAAGGTTGCCCTCAAGCTCCTTTTCTTTTCCTCTTGGCAGTAGAACCTCCATTTTCCAAAATTAGAGCTGAACCTCTTTTCCCAGGCATCATGGTGGGTGATCTACCTCACAAGATATCGTTGTTCACTGATGATATCACTCTATTTGTAAGCAAACCCCCTTCCTGTCTTCCATCCCTCTGAAATATTTTAGAGGCCTATTCTTCCCTGTCAGGGTATAAGTTGAATTGCAGGAATTCTCAGCTACTCCCCCTCAACACCACCTGTATCGTGGATCTGTTTGTTACCTACCTTTATCAGTGGGCTGTAGAGGGAATAACTTTCTTAGGCATGGAAATACAATCCATCATATTAGAGATAATAACAGCTAACACTCAAAAAATGTTCAACATTTTGGACTTGGATCTTCAGAGGTGGAAGAATCATATTCTCTCTGTCTGGGGAAGAGTCAATGCCCTAAAGCTTATCGCTCTCCCCAAGCTGCAATACATTTTGGCTAATCTTCCTGTTCCCTTTCCTGGGGACTTTTTTCAGAGAATATCAGCCAAATTGTTCCCCTTTATCTGGGCAGGTAAGCCTCCAAAGAATAGCCTTCATACCCTACAGAGACACTGGTGAGAGGGAGGGTTTGGGCTTCTGGATTTAAAACTTTTTCATGACCTTACTCTACTGTGGCAAATGGACCCAAGACAACATGGCTTCTCAGCGGGATGATCTTGTTAAACCTACATGATCAACTTCTTTGACTGGGTCACCAGAATAGTGAATCAGGAAGTGGCAGTGAGCATTGTATACCTGGATTTCAGCAAGACCTTCAACACCAACCCTCACAGAAGGCTAACAAACAGGCTGGAACATATAGGAGTTAGACAAAAGGTAGTTAATTGGCTCAGTAACTGGCTAAACAATAGGTACAGTGAGTGCTAGTAAATGGATCTGTGTTGAGGGAAGGTAGTGTAACCAGTGGCATCCCACAGGAGTCAGTGCTGGGACCTATCCTCTTCAACATCTTTATAGGAGACCTCGCAAATGATTTGAAAGGGAAAGATTGACTGCTCACTGACAGTACTAAGCTCTGCAACAGAGTGGACTCACAGGAAGTGGCAGACAACATATCCTTTCTCCCCATTGAGGAATAGTGATCACAAATGCTTTGTGTTTAGTATTAACAAACAACATACTGTACCCAAATTGGCAAGAGGAAATTACAGAGTTATTCATAACATAATTAAATCAATAGACTGGAAAGATGCCCTAGATTCCTGTTCAGTTGAGGAATGTTGGCACACTATTAAATCTTTAATCTACAAACTTGAAAATAGATTTATTCTCAAAAGGAAATACATCAACCCCAGGGGTAAAATTCCAACATGGCTGACTAGAAAAGCCAGTAAGCACATTAAAAGAAAGGAACAAGTATATGCACTATACAAAAAGTAACCTAATGATTTCAATAAAGAGAGGTACAAACAACAGCAAAAAAAACCTAAACAAATAATCAGACAATAAAAAAAGTAAAACTGAGTTTAAATTAACTGTTCATAAGGATCCTAAAGCCTTTTATGCTTATGTCAGTAAGAACTCTGAAAGCAACTATAAACTTGGGCCAATTCATGTAAACAATCAGGAATTGAATGAACCAGTAAAAATGTCTATTGCCTTTAACACATTCTTTGGTTCTGTCTTCTCTAAATCAGACCCAATTGCAGAACGAAAAATTGACCCATGGAGTGAATTTCCAACTATAACAGAAAATGAGGTAAACATGGTATTAAGAGAACTTGAGAATAAATCTTCCTCAGGACTAGACTATATTAATGCTTATTTTGTTAAGGAAACAGCAGGCAACCTAACTACCCCCCTTACTACACTCTTTAACAAGTCCCTGTACACTGGTGAAATTCCATCTGACTGGGGGAGGGCCATAGTGGTCCCAATATTTAAAAAGGATAATAAAAGTATGACCTGCATCTATTGACTGATTAATCTAACCTCCATTATTTGTAAATGTTTGGAAAAGTTGTTAAAGACTAGACTTGAGCAGGAGATTAGCGACAAGAAATTTGAATATCCTAATCAACATGGTTTCACCAAAGGAAAGTCATGTATCTGTAACTTAATCACTTTTTATGAACCAGTTAGCAGAGGCCTGAACAATGGAATTCCCATGGATGTTCTGTTACTAGATTTTAAAAAGGCCTTCGACAAAGTTCATCATGCTCAACTTATAGTGAAAATGTCTACACTTGGCCTAAATCTGCACCTTATACGATGGGCCTCTAAATGGTTAAGTAACAGAAGTCAACAAGTGATAGTATCAGATACACTATCTGGGGACTTTGAGGTCACTAGTGGTGTACCCCAGGGCTCAGCCTTGGGACCTCTACTGTTTGGGATCTTTATTAACAACATGAATTCCAGTGCTGCTTGCCAACTATTCAAATTTGCTGATAATAATAAACTTAGTACCTGTAGCGAGGTTGGCTGTGCCTCTAAGTCTACCCTTCTGCAAAATGGTTTAAATAAAATTGAAAATTAGGCTAAAGTAAATAAAATGGAATTTAATGTGGACAAATGCTCAGACAAATTCAAATAAAACTTATTTCTTAAACGGATGTCTGATTAAAGTGGTAGATTCAGACAAGGATTTAGGTATAATTGTCAACAAAAACATTACATCTCCTGACCAGTGTAGACATGTTGCACTTAAGGCCAATCATATTATAACGTCTATAAAAAAATATTTTGTCAACAGAAGTAGGGCCTTTGTTTTACCACTATATACAACGTATGTCAGACCCCATGTTGATTACTTGGCCTCATTCTGGGCCCCGTACCTAAAAAATGATTCCAAGTTAATTGAATCAGTCCAGAGGAAGGCTACAAAAATTATTACCTCTATTAGTAATTTATCATACCCAGATTGAATCAAGGATCTGAACTTATATGATCTGCCAATCCGTAGAACTAGAGGCGATCTACTGTTGTTTTTTAACATTTTAAAAGAACCAAATCTTATAAATGATTATAACCTTCATTGGGCCACCAAACTGGTTGGACTAAGATGTCATAACATAGCTGTTGATTCCAAAATTTAATACCAATTAAATAAGTAAATTTTTTACAATTAGAGTTTGCAAATTTTGGAACTCCCTACCTGAACACCTAGTGAATATAAATTCCCCAGAAATGTTTAAGAACAGTTTAGACAGATACTTACTTGATGATGGTGATCAATATGCCCTGTCAATGCAGGGAAGGTGGTCTTGATGGGCCTTGGCCTCCTTCCACCTTTAATTAGCTAGTAAAAGCTGACCTTAGAAAGTTGGAAGAGTGGTCCAGGGCTTGGCAGTTAAAATTTAATGCCACAAAATGTAAGGTAAGGCACCTGGGTAGGAGGAATACAAGATATAAGTATACACTGGGAGGACATCAACTTAAAGCAACACAGATAGAGTGAGATCTCGGCATAGTGATCACTGATGACTTAAAGGTAGGAAAACAATGTGAGAAGGCAGCACAGAAAGCAAATGGCATCCCCAGCTGTATTAGTAGGGGCATTACTAGTAGTAGGAAGCAGGAGGTTATCATGCCTCTCTACAGCTCCTTGGTAAGGCTACACTTGGAATACTGTGGTCAGTTCTGGAGACCTCACCTCAAAAAGGACATTGACTGTTTGGAGACGGTGCAAAGAAGAGCTACAAAAATGGTGCAGGGTCTACACCACAAAATGTACAAGGTGTTACTCACGGAATTAAATTTATACTCCATTGAGCAAAGAAGAAACAGAGGTGACATGATTGAAACATTTAATTATGTGAAGGGGCTAAACACGAACACAACTCAGGCAGGTAATCTATTTCAGCACAACACAACAGCATGTACAAGGGGCCATAATTTGAGGTTGGTGGGAGGCAGGTTCAAAAGCAACCTCAGGAGGTACTTCTTCACGGAAAGAGTGGCGGAACCATGGAACAGCCTGCCCCAGATGCTGGTAGCATCAAAGATGATTAGAGATTTCAAACTTGCATTGGATAGGCTTTATGGATAAGTTAGGTTGCAGGCAACTTGGGGGGGTTGAAATTTTTTGCAGACTAGATGGATCATTCAGTTCCCATCTGCTGACATTTTTCTTATGTTCTTATGCCCCACATTTAAATAATCCTACCCGAAACTGGGTATCTGTGGAACTTGCACAGGGTAAGTTACCGGCACCCTCAGCCCTTATCTTTCCTGACTGGACACTCTGTATGGCCATCTCTCCTTTTTCTCATTATACCAGACATATCTGGACCAAATACAGTAAGCCAATGGACTGGAAACCCCAGTCCTTCCCTGTTACACCCCTGTGGCAAAATCCGGCATTAACCATTGATGACAACCCTGTGTCTTGGGCTGATTGGGAAACTAAATGTATCATCATGCTCAGAGACCTCTATGACCCTCATTTTGTGTTGTCTCTACTCCTTTGATATCCTCCAGAATAAATACCAGCTGCCTCATTCTCATTTCTGGAGATATTTACAGCTCAGAGATCTCCTTAAGCATAAAGTCTCTAAAAATCTTGTCCTTTTTCCACTATTGGAGTTAGATCAATGGGTTGCCTTGCTTCAGGGACCACAACACTTAATGGCCAAACTCAAACTACTTTTGCAATGTAGCTCCCTTTCCCAGGTCTCTGCAGGCCCTAAGGCGAGGTGAGAACTTGAACTGGGTATCTCTATTCCCACCCCCAGAATGGAATCAAGTCTAGCCAAATGCATATGTGGCATCACGAGAACTCCAAGCTAAGTCTCTTCAGTATAAAATCCTCCACAGAGCTTACAGAACCCCTGCTTGGCACTACAGGGTAGGCCTCTTAGACCATAGCAACTGCTGGAGATTTTCTTCTCCACAAGCAATGCTAACTCATATTCTCTGTGCATGCCCCACTATTGATCAGTATTGGGCCCATGTGTGGTCAACTTCCTCCAAAGTACTCTCTAACCTAGGAATCTGTGACTCTCAACTGACCCTACTGGGTTTGCCTCAAACTACTTCCACCCTATCTAGGCCACAACTCCTTTGACTTAGCAATGCTTTAGCAGCAGCCAGGCAGGTATTGTTGTGCCACTGGAGAGACCCTAACCCCCCTTCATATCAAGAATCATTCAGTCTCCTACAACTTACTTCTCACTATAAGAGAACAGCACACCTCATAATGAACAAGCTTGCTGACTAAAAAGAAATGTGGACACCCTTCCATGAAGTACTTCCAGGGGTACCCTTTCCAGGCATCCTAACGGGTGAAGATAGACTCATGCCCAAGTGTCATTCAGGTCTCAGAATCCCCTTCTCACTTTAACCAGAATCTTGAATCTTCTCAACTTCCCATACCTCCCACCTGATGTAATGGCTCATATAGAGAGCCCAATCCTTCCCCCTCTCCCTCCCCCCTCCATCCCTCTCCTCCCCCTCCACTCTGCCTTCTATTGTTGCATGTAACACTAATTATAAGACAATGTTTCCTCCTTCACTTCCCTTCTACATTTAGGAGTTACTTGTTACTCCTTACTTTTTATTTTTATTTAATATGCTTTATTAACTTTTTATCATCTTTAAGCAAAAATACAGAAGCAAAGATAATTACATAAATGTTAAGAGGCTGTGATTGTACAAAACAAAACAACACACAAAACATTACTATACAACCTACAAACATCCTACATCCCCCTCCCTCCCTCTTCCCTTCCCTCCTCCTCTCTCCCCAGCAGTCTGTGCAACTTAAAAAAAAAAGAAAAAACAAGAGAGAACAGGGGTTTGCGAATAGGAGATGAGAGTAAAAGGAAAAAGACAGGAATAAGGGAAGTCATCAAGGGGCACATATATATTCTTAGGCTTCCATAAAGAAAGTAAGGTCAAAAGGGGCTCCCAAGTACACTGAAAGGTATGCAGTCTGTGATGCATATTCAATCTGGATATCTTTAAGGGTGGGGGAGGCAAGCAATTTTCATATCAAGGGTTCCAAGTAAAAATTAAAAAGAAGAGGGGAGAGAGGACATCTTTGCCATGTACCCCTCATCAGGGGGAATGGATCTGAAAGACACCCATTGCAGCATACCTGAGCTGTTGGGGAAAAATAGAGGAGCCAAATCCATTTAATAAAATCATCCGGAATTCCGAATCTATGGAAGGAGACAAACAAAAATTGCCAGGATACTAATCAAAAGCTTTTTCAGCATCCAGGGAAACCAAGGCCGCTGGGACTTCAGCCTCCCTAGATGCCGAAAGCAAGTGCATGAGCTTCCTCAAGTTGTCTCCCGAGATCCTACCTTTCATGAATCCCACTTGTTCCTGGCCAATAACCTCCCCCATAATCAGAGCAAGGTGATTGGCCAGGATCTTAGCCAGGATTTTAATGTCAGAGTTTAAAAGGGAGATTGGGCGATAATTCCCAGGACAGAGGGGATCCTTCTCTGGTTTAGGTATTAGTGTTATTAATGCCTCTAAGCAGGTAGAATCCTGTATAGCCTCCTGAAACCACAGATTGAAGACCTGCACCAAAAGGGGGTTAAGTTGGAGAGAACAAGCTTTGTAAAGATTATTGGGAAGGCTGTCTGGCCCTGAGACTTTGTCTGATAGTAGAAGTTTAATGGCCTGGTCTCACCAGTGGAGACGGGGAGCCAAGGTATTGCACCAGATAGGAGGGCAGAGAAGGAGGGTCAGCAGCATCTAAGTAAGCCAAAACATCCTGGTCAGCTACAGGGGGTGAGTCTTCTAGAGAATACGGTTTACAATAATATTGCCTGAATATTGAGACAATGTCCCTAGGGTGAGAAATTGTATCGTCACTGTCGGGAGAACAAAGACCTGAGATACATCTCACTGTCTCAGCCTGCCTCAGCCTGAGGGCTAAAAGCTTCCCAGCTTTCTCTCCTGATTCCAGGTATTTTAGATTGGTGCAGCGCAGTGCTAGTTCCTCTTTCTGTGACATGACCTCTGTGAACTGCGCTTGCAACCTATGGAGTTTAGCCCACTCCGAATCTGGGGAGGCCCATTGCAGTGAGTGCTCAAGCTGGTGGATTTCTCCCAGCAGAGACTCCAGCTGAAGTCTATTTCTCCAGGCACGGGTAGCTGCAATGCAAATAAAATCCCCCCTAAGGGCACACTTGAGAGCCGTCCAGACCATGTCCACCCTTCCAACCATGCCCATATTGTCTCGCAGAAAAGAGGTAATAAAGGTTTGGCAGTGGGCCAGAGTGTCAGAGCTCCATAGGATCTGTGTATTGAGGCACCATGGGGAATCCTTATGAGCTACTGGCCAAAATAAATAAGAGAGACTCACAGTAGAGTGATCTGATAATACCCTGGGGTGAATGTTAATGTCCAGGATACCAGGAAGGCAAGCATTACTCAGTAACCAGTAACCTCTGTGGGAAAATGTACCATGGGGAGGAGAGAAATAGGTGTACTGCCTGTCTGCAGGGTTCAGGGTACGCCAAATGTCTATCGTCCCAGTATCAGACATCAAATCCCACAGCGCCCTCTGTGCTGGGGTCAATCCTACTCTTCTGCTGTCTGATCAGTCTAATTCAGTTTGGGGGGCTAGATTCCAGTCCCCTCCCAAGAAGGTTAGTGTAGAGATATTGGGAGCCAGCAGGGTAAGTAACTGTATGAAAAAATGTAGAGAGTCCACATTCGGACTGTAGATGGAACCTAAGAGAATTGGGGAAGACTCCAGGGTGCCCTTAACAATCGTATAACACCCTAGTGGATACCACCATTCCTGTGATTTAAAAAAGGGAATCGACTTAGCAACTAAGATAATTGTGCCACCCCATTTGGAGGAGATACCCATATTAAAGACTTGTCCCACCCAGGTTCTCTGGAAAAGAGAGCTCTCCTCCCTCCATAAGTGGGTCTCCTGCAAGCAGGCTATCTCACTTTGTAAGAGGAGGAGGTGTCTCAAAATCATTAGCTGCTTCCGTTTGTCCTGGGTCCCTTTAACATTCCAACTGATGAAAGTGTACAGCCCTCCCATTTAACCTAAATCAAATTGTATGCTTTGCAGATGATTTATAAGCCAAATCATACCTAGATAGCCATGACTCCATTCCCCAGAATACCTTGCTACCATTGGCCATGTTGCACAGAACTGCTCCTCCCACCACCCCTTATGCCCTCCCCCCCCACCCTGCCCCAAATTTCCCAACAACAATTAAATTATAAAATCTTTATTTAACCCCTGTTCTAATAACCGTACTCCTAATACTACTATGTCACATAATCATCCCTCTGCTGTCCACTCGAAGAGTCAGAAACTCCCTCTCCCCCTACCCACCACCCCAATCATGCAATGATAAATCAGACAGGTGTTCTGTTGTATTTAACTCAGGTTATTTCTCCTGTGTTAGACATGTAAAAGGAAAAATTATTACTTATTCGGTGGCAGCCAACATAATACCATGGCTGCAAAGCCTGCTGTGAGTTCTAGCCTGTGCTCCATTTAACAAAACAAGGGGTTTCATATGAGGGACCCGAGATTTTATAATCGAGAAAAGTAAGAAAGAAAAGCTCAGGAGCTATGATAGAACAAAAAACCCTTCCAGGATCAACATGTTCTAGACTCCAAGGGTAACGTCACCTCCAACAGAATTACCTCCCCCCCAACACTAAGGTCAGTAGAATGAGCAAAGTCCATGGTGATTGGGTGTTCCAGACTGGTCTCCCATAGGCTTTAACCCAGGGAAGTCACTGATAAGAGACTGTCCTCCTTAAAGTTACCGAAGTGGAGATCGAGACCAGCTTATGCTTTAAATGTCTCCCTTGGAAGAGAGGCCTCTATTACTACTCCAGTCACAGGATTGTGCAGGTATCAGGGAGTGATGGTATAGTCAAGGAGTCTCTTTCCTGAGCCCAGGCTTCATCCCTCAAGACAGGCCTCAGCGAATGCTGGGAAGGTAATCCAAACTTGGTCAGGAAATAGATCCAAGAGTTCAAACAGGGTATCGGCTGATCTAAACAATGCTGTTAGCTTGCATGAAATGTCTTCACTTTAATAACCCCAACAATAGGAGAGCCAGATATGAGTTCACTTAAACAAGTCAGGGAACAGTACCTTAAGCTCTGATGCCACCTGCTCTGGTGTCTCAAAAGATACCCACTTGTCATTATTTTGTCTTGTAGCATGGTGGGGTACCTCATTTTATATGCCTTTCCTGCAGCAATCAGCTTTGCCACAAAAGGGTGCAATTCTTGCCTTTTGGCCCTGACTGACTGTGGCAAATCCTCTGCCAGGTGCAGGTTATGTCCTTCCCACTGTAACTCTTGCAGCTCCCTCACTTTTGCAATGATGTGCTGCTTATCCAAGAAATTTAGAAGCTTAAAGATGAGAGGCTGAGGGGGAGATCCAGGTGGTGGAGCAGGGCGCAGTGTGCGGTGGGCCTTCTCCACTACATACATGGTATTGTTTGGCGAGGGGCCCGCCACTTTCTCACAAAATTTTTGTATGAACTTAACTGGATTGCTTCCTTCTTCTTTTTCTTGCAAGCCAAATAAGAACAGATTATTGCACTGACTGCGCCCTTCTAAATCTTCCAGCTTGTCCTCCATCCTTCGAAGTCGCTGACGTAAAGTT
Source organism: Neoceratodus forsteri (assembly GCA_016271365.2). Classification (NCBI taxonomy): domain Eukaryota; kingdom Metazoa; phylum Chordata; order Ceratodontiformes; family Ceratodontidae; genus Neoceratodus; species Neoceratodus forsteri. The sequence continues at coordinate 305,994,198 of CM028134.1, read as the reverse complement.
GAAGTATCGAGATCTGCTTTCCCCTTTCACTTCTCAAGCGAGATAATCCTGGCCTTGGAGTCCCCTACCCGAGTAGTGAGGGAGTCTATAGTAGTGGGGATTTGCTGTACATCTCCGGAGATTGCCATGAGGGATTCTTGAAGCGGCTGCATTATTTCTAAGAAGTGCTCCTCGGAGACTGCCGTGCTGGTCTGGGAGGTGCTAGTAACCGTAGCAGCCTGAGATTTAGGCCCTTTTGCAGCTTTTTCTTTTTCAGGGGGCACCAGAGGAGTGTGTTTTTGAGGAACTTTCCGCATCTCCACATCCATTTTTTTTTCTGATCCTCATAGTCAGATAGGTTCTTGCAGATGTGGAGACAAATTGGAGAGGTTTCTGATTGGTAAGTCACCTGAAAAAAGGTTTTATTCGGACTGGCAGCGGGGAGTAATGGGAGGTTACAGCTCTCCTGTTAGGCAGTCATTACGTGTCCCAGTATCTTGTTACCCTTACTGAATTTTACACACCAACTTCTATGTTCTTTCACCTTCCCATTGTAACTACCAGTGTTGTTATTGATTAGGGGACCCTGTATGGAACATTGTGTTTTCTTCTATTCACTTGCTTTCATACTTTTTTCAGTAGAGGTATTCTATTATCCTGATCTTTATGTCCTAGTCATGTTCCTCCCCACCTTTTTTCTGCGATGTGATGTCTTTTCTTGCTTTACATATCCTGTATTTATTTATTTAGTTTTTGTTAACTGGGTAGGTAAACTAGACAGCATAGCTGCCTATTTTAAGGTATGACCTGGGAGATTACAACAAAGGGTATGCAGACAATAGTAGATACAAGAAAACATCATGGGAACAAGTAGAAGTCAGACATAGTAAGGTCTTGGGTTATCATGCCCTAGGTTTTATTTGTATAGATACTAAAGGTGATACCTTCCCCTCTCTAGTTATTTGAAATAGACTATGACAATGTTGGCACTTTATTACCTACTGTACCTTTATCTTGAACCTTAAATGTATTTAATTTTCCTTTGGGAAACCACCTTTGCAGGGTAAGAGAATATATGTTTTGTTATGTGCTATCTCTAATTCTCAAGTTTATTTACTCTCCTCATGTATTGCTATTCCTTGTATCAATATTTTATTGTATGATGTTACGTGATAGGCTTTGGCCTAATTTGTTCACTGTACACATGCATTATTTGGAAATTTAATAAACATCTTTATAGAAAAAATAAAGCCTGTTTGGTCCATGTGGATGATGTTCAGGAGCAGTGGATTAAGTAATTTCACCAGTACGACCATATATATATATATATATATATATATATATATATATATATATATACACACACACACACACACAATAGGGGTGAGTGGTAAATGAGTGAAATAAAACAGCGTATCGTCCACTACAGTGTGATATTTTTACCCTCTGCTCTACTGTGATGATATCAGCCATTTACACACACAGGTCACGAAAGGTCACTGATATCATCACCCTAGGCAGCTTTCCCCTCATCATGCAAGAAACACCTGTGCTCTTACCATAGACACAAATGCAGAACTACCTGAGAGGTCTCACTGCTGCTTACAGCTAACTCAGTGAGCATTACAAAAACACACCTATCCACCCCCCAAGTTCCAGCTCATTACTGTCATGCTCTCAACTTGATGCAGCCAGAATTCCAAACAGCACAGCTTCACAGAACAGTCTAAACTACTGCCTGCAGCTAACTCAACTACCACTGAAACACACTCTCACTTGTTCCTCAAACTCTGATTCTCACCTATTACAATTACTGTGACAATCTCAACTTCACTGCAGCCAGAATCCTAAAGAGTACAATTTCACAGAACACTCTGCACTCTGCCTGCAGCTAACTTAATTTACCGCTGAAAACAGTATCAGCTGTTCTGACACTCTGCCTCTCAGCTCATTACAACTACTGTGATGCTCTTAACTTCACTGTAGCCAGACTGCTAAACAATACAGCTTCACAAAAGTATGTTTCTCATTCCTATCTAAAACTAACTCATTTAGCATTGCAAAACACACTCATGTGTCTCTCAGAGTTTATAACACTGCCAGCCCATTCAGGAAGGCTCACACACAGAATGAGCAAACACATAAACAGGAACAGAACACAAGACAGTATAACAAAACTTCTGAAACTCTTGGCCCTATTATATATATCTAATACATGATGGGCAGATCGTGTGCTATGGCAAATATTGTCACTCCTGCATCATGAGCTTGGATATCTCACGAGTGCCGAAGGCACTCGTGAGATATCCAAAGCTCACTCTGCAGGAGTGACAATATTTGCCATATCACACTCATGCCCATCATGTATATCTTGTGGTTTTGTGTTGATGCACGATATGGAGCAATATGAACAACATAATTTTGGGTCCTTACCCTCTTTCTAGATTACTGTTATGGTGACATCATTCAAAATTGGTGGCAGGGCTTCCCTACCCCCCATACCCCATAAAAAACTCTTTTAAGTAAGAGAGAAACCTCTTCTAGGAAGGTTTTGTAAAACTCTCCACAGTACCCATCATGGCCTGGGCATTTGTTTTTTTAACAGCCTTAATGATGCTATCTGTCGCTTGTTTGGAAACAGGAGTGGTCAAGGCCATACACTGGGACTCCGTTAATTTGGGAAAGTCTAAAGATTGTAGGAAGTCCAGTTTAGCTGTGGGAACAGTTTCAGAATGAGGGCTATACAGTGTCTCACAGTAAGCTATAATGATTTCTGAGATTTGTTCCATTTTCTGTGATAGGGCACCTGTGGGGGGGTGCTTTATTTTTGTGATGGCTGACCTGGCAGTATGTTGCTTTAATCTATACACTAATAGCTTAGCTGTTTGAGCTTCACCCTTGTAATACCATTGTTTTGGCTAATGGAGTGCCTTCTCCTTTTCTGCTTTCTGCAATGTTTGAATGTTCTCTTTCAGCTGTTTCATGTCCTGTCCTTATTTTGGTCCCACTTTACCTTTTGCTCAGTCTGCAGTTCTTGGAAGGTCTGAGTGAGCCCCATTAAATTTTTGGTGCATTCCCTCTTTTTGTAGGTTGCCACTGATACAAATTTACCCTGTAAAACTGTCTTGACAGTATCCCACAGCATTCACAGGGTGATCATTATCCCTCACCATCCTTTGCAGAGCTTCCTTGAGCTCCCACATGAAATTAGAGTCACTAAGGGGGGAGGCATTTAGTCTCAAGTGCATCTTTTTCTATGATATAAGTAGGTCTACCTCGAAGAAGACCAGCTTGTGATCCAGTAGGGTGGACGTGCTGATACACATTGATTCAAATCTCATTGTGTCTTGTCAGAATGTGAAGTAGATGTCAAATTTGGAGTATATTTTAAATCGGGGCAAGAAACATGTGTAATCTTTGGCTATTGAGTACTTGTGTCACAAGGTGTCCTCCAGCCCTAGTCCTGTGAGTAGCACCTTAACTTTCTTATTCAGGCCTGGGATCTGAGAATTGCTGTCCAACGCCCAGTCAAATATCAGATTCCAAACTCCCAACACTATCTACATTCCTTTGCCATTTCAGTGACCATTCTTAATAACAAGGAGTAAAAACTGAAAGGGGAACCTAGAGAGGCATACAGATTTATTTGCATGTCTTGGATTTCTCCCATCACATACAAGTATATATACCTAGAGTTAGAAATCACCTCTCACTCCTCAAAGGGGAGGAGGTCTGCAATTAGTGTTAACACCCCCCAGTTTCTTCCCTTTTTCTAGAGAGGCCTGGTGTACCTGGGAAAAGTCCTGTTTCATGAATTTTAGCTTCCTTTAGAGTTATGTGTGTCTCCAGGATGAATGTGATTCCTCCCATTCCCACTTTATGAGTTCAAATAATTACTTTGTGTTAATTGGGTCATTAATATGGTAAATATGCATTTTCATCTGAATGCAGGTTGGCAATGAACCCCTGTCACAAAGGAAGGCTGTGGTGACTGTGAGGCCATGATGTTGTACCCTTAACAAGAAACCTTATAACAAACCAAAATGGAAAGAAACAATAAAACAGTAGAACAGACTTTGGTGCGGTGTGTGTTTTCTGTTGATAGGTCTGCCCTGGCTCAGCATGGCTATGGCATTCTAAGCAACTGGTGGAGAAAGTTGATATACCATCTCCAGACCATGCTGAATTTCAGGGGCATATAATAATACAATAAGAAAAACATTTGTGTGGATTATTTGAAGTTGGAATGGCTTCCCTGGCTCAGCTTAAATGTGGAAGCCTCCATACAGTTTCTCAGATAACATCCCTCATCTACACTACACTGAAAATCAGGGGCTTCACCACTCGCTGCTCCTCCTCACAGTATTCCTAGGTCAAGTAGGGAGTTCCTAGTGCCCTTGTTGTGGTGTATCATACTTTGTGCACTGCTGTCCTCTGTGATAAGAGGACTGAGCAGGGTTAGTAGACCCAGCCACACAAGTCTCCATCATGCTGGTGGTCCAGACATCCATCTTGGCATGGGCTGAATTCTCAAATCTGTCTCCCTTCTATCTCCCCCTGAAAATTATTTATAAATTTTAGTTGTAATGGCTACAAGACAGGTAGTATGGACCTACCCATGGGACAGGGCATGAGGTGTCCCTGTGCATCCCACAAACTGATATCCCAAGTGATTGCAAGAACACCTCACAAGATAAGTATCCTTCTCAATCCCTTGTTAGGTGAGTCTATTAAGTATAGATTAATTCCCCAGTCAATGGCTGGTGTTGACAGTGGGCATAGAGTGTGCACCCCCATTGTTCAGAGCCCCACCATGCAGCCAGCCCATCACTCCATGTGGGTTATCCCATACCCCCGAGGACCCCTCTGAAGCATATACATTTTAATTCTAGTCTGGTCCATTCAAGATGCTGCCTTTAGTAGTCTGGGGTGTGCTGCTGTCCGCCACCCTCTCTCCTATCTCTGTGTAAGGAACACCTGTTCTGGCAACTTCTCACCACTCTATCACACCACCTAGTAGAACCAGACTAATGTGGTCCTTTACTTTTGTGGTAATCTGTCAGCTTTGGTCCCTAAGGCATCCCATAAGCCAGGGTAACTGGTTATAATAGCGCTACAATAATAGCACCACACAGCACTGCACAGTCTGTACAGCACTATCACAGACAGCGATTGGGGATTAACAGTGCTATGTAGTAAGCACTCCCCTGGTCACTGTCCGTGGTGCTAGCAGAAAGGATAAGGGCAGAGGAATGCAGGAGGTTGGCTGAGTTGCTCCTGTGGTGGGGGATGGCTGTGGCATGAAACAGCTAGGTAGAATGGCGGTGGAGACCAGGGTTCTAATCCTGGTCTCCCTTTTTCAAAGGTGAGTCTGCCTGCAAAGTCAACCAGAAAAGAAGGCTGGGTGGCCAGTCTCACTGCCAGTCAGGTGATGTCATTTTTGTTTGAGGTAAAAAGCAGCTGCCCATATTCTAAAGTGGTTTCTGCTTACTGTTTATGTAACAGCATGGGGAACACACAGGTAGTGTTGTGGGAAGTTAGGACTGATATTAGGTACAAGGATTGCGGGATGTATGAGTTAATAGAGGAGGGAAGAGCAGGGATGGAGAGGGCTGTGTGTGGACAGGGTGCAGCTTGGTTAGCACCACGCTGGAGGAGATTAGGGAGCTGAAGAACATACTGGCCACAGAGCATTACATCAGAGCTCTAGTGACATCTGTGGACTTACCCCTTCTGAATGTGCATGGAGAAGAGGAAGGAAGGGAACTAGAGTGAGTGACAAAGGTAGATTCAGTAAGGGAGAGAAGACTGTAGGAAGGATGAGAAAGAAGGAGGGGAGGACCAAAATGAATGCACAAAGGTGCAAGGCAAGAGGCAGAAGAAAGGTTGTAGAGCAGACATACCTTCAGTTGGCCTAAATCTCAGGAAAACAAACACTGTGAAGTGTCATCTGTATCAATGGGCATCTAGTCTGCTTCTGTCCTAATTTTTTGTATGTTCATATATTTGTATGTTATTTCGGGGGAAAAAATGACTATTTATTTTGTACCATGTAATAGTTAATGAATAGATATGACTTTTACATTTTGTGGTACCCAACCATTAAATAATACCATCATTTTTTCTGCCTAAATATATTTGAATTCCTGTCACCTAAGCTTCTGTTAAGGAAGGTTTGAGACATTACTTATAATTGAGATTTATACTGAGAAGCCTTTATAGATAAATATGTTTTATTCTTTTTCCCCATTATTTAAAAGGATTTTCACACTTTTATCTTCTGAAAAATGTGTCAATGAGTAACTAAAACTGAATAGACTACACATTAAAATCATTTTAGTTTTTAAGCTGTCATGAACTGTTTCAGAAAATGCTAAGTTGCTATTGTTTAATGTCTGTCATTTTATAATGCCTTAGAAGTTATCTATCCTGTAGAATTATTAACTGATGCTAAAATTGACTTGTAAGTATTAGGACAATAGCAATTCTGTAACAGCTGGGACACTGTCAATGTAAGATAAGTACATTTTGCTCTGTAAATTCATAAAGTGCTTTGAAGTGGTTTTTAACTGATGGATGGATGCATTTTCTTAGTGCAGAAAGCAATATTTTACAGAAGGAAATGGCTTGAAAGCTGCCACACATGCATGCAAATGCCATTCTCTTCACTAAGTAATTTGCCTTTTCTTTCAAAAGCATAAATGGCATAGTTAGACACATTATTTTGTATATTGCACATAACAATACAAGATGCACAAAAACAGCCAGTACAAAACATTTCATATTGATAGAACAACCCAGGACTGCAGTATATGATTAGTCTAAATGCATATACACTAAATTGAACCTAAATGACATTTGTGCAGCTTGTATTCTAATATATCTTTAAAATTAAATAAGCAAAATTAAAAATAAAACGCTATTACTGCTATAATGCTGGTAAACATCTAAATATTTTTGAATGTTGTTTCCCCTTCTGGTACTGGTAATGAAATGTGTCAGTCTTACTTTCATGCCATAGGTATAATTCCTACCATGGCACTAGCTAAACAATATCACAATGCATCTGTAATGAATGACAACAGTTATGTACTGGTATATCAAACTACTTAAGAATTTGTTGCACTGGAACACACGAACCAATTTAAATACTCAGATCTGCAAGACAGGCTTTTAATGACTTGGGAAGCACTGTGGTGTATAGGTTAATGCACACGACTGTTATCAGATTTAAATCCCACCACTGGCATTGTCTCAGGGTGAGACCTTAAGTAAGTCGCATGCCCTTCTTGTGCTTTGGTCTCCTTGAGTGTCAAATCTGGATAGACTACAGAAACCACTGAAACCAGATACTCCATCACACATCCTGCTTTTCTTCAAGGAAAGTAAACCAAAAATAAACAAAGCAATGTCTAGTGAGTATCTGGCACTGTGTCAATGATGCTCCCTTTTGCCCCCTGCAACCTGATTGGAATTGTAGCTGTGCTGCTAGGCTGGGACAAGATGAAGAAGGCATTGGGTTTCCATACAGAATTATATATTGGTCTCTATATATGGTGGTGAGCCTTTGGGGTACAGGGAAACCCTACTCAGCAGTGTAATTGTGCACAGATCTTTGTGAATAAACCCTCCATCTTGTTCATTCCTTCGGCAGCATGGCAGTGATTACTATGCTCCAGTTTAAATACTGACACTCTTCGAACTTTAGCTGGCAGAAAATTACCTCTACTTATGCTATGTAATGCTCAATGCAATTTTCCCTCTGTAATCTGTCTAGTTGAGCTTTGGAAGCCTGAATAGTGCTTGATTCCACTACCTCACTTGGTAGGCTCTACAATCCTCAATGGGATATAATACTTACTTATGTGTCCCCTTTCCCTGCTCTGTTTCTAGTTTCAGTTTGAGCCTTTGAATTCTGATTGCACTCACCAATTCATTCAGCTATACAGTAGTGCCCAGCACAGGTTTTTATCATGGCTAAACATATCTTGATATTGCAGTCATGGTGTTTTCAGTCACAACTATGGTAGTTATAATACTTAGCATTACTGTTTTAAATTATATAAATACACATTGTCATCTGCAGGTATTTTAAAGAGTCAGTGAGTTGCAATGTATGGAAATATTGCTGTACATGTGTATGCCTCAAAAAGCACTTTAGCCTGCAGGTTGTAGAAGACAGCTGGTGAACTGCAACAAGACAGGCAAGGTCAATGTGATGCCCTTGGCAGCTGTAGACACTTCTTAACTCAAGCAACTGATTGACATGACTAGACTTGAAAAACGTGATGCTCAGTACCACTGTATATGCTACAGTACCTTTCATCTTTCTCTTTTGGTTTTCAGAACATAGTGACCATGCCCCCACCACCTTATTTTCTTTAGACTAAATAACTGAGCATGTCCAGTCTCTTCTCATATCTCTTGTCAGATAAGTCACTATTTAACTTAGTGGCCATTTACTAGACTTTTATGCCCTAGTTGATTTTCTTCTTGTGCAGCAGTGAACAGTATTAGATGATGTTCTCCAAATCATGTAGTCTAGAGAAGACTGAGGGGGACATGATCATGGATTTCCAAATACTAAACAGGAGGGTGGAGTATAAAAAATGACTGTGTTGTGGCATGCCAGAAAACATGCTCTCAAACTGAAGGGGTGGAAGCAGGATTACAGGAAATATTAGAAAACCTTACTTCAAAGAGAGGGCGATTAACATGTGACATAGCCTATGCTTTTAAATCATGTCTGAAATGATTCCTTATGTTCCTTGTGTTCCTTATGTTCTGTTCAGATGTACAGTATTTGTCTTGACAGTTGTCTTGGCCAAGCTCAATCAAACAAGAAATAGATATTTTAACAGTACCATAATCAATTAATCTAAATATTACTTTAGACAACAAGGAATACAGAATTTCATGAATATCAGTAGCAGACAGTTGAAATCAGTAACTTATTCTCAGAGTAGAACAACAGTTGATCACTTCAGAACTAAAGCTAAGATTGAAACAGCCTAAGTTCTGTTGTTAAACCCCCAAGGTTCTTCATCTAAACTGCCTGTGTCTAAATATTGTATTTGATTGTCTTCCATAAATAACTTTTGCAGAAATGGCTGCAAGTGTTATAATGAGATCTTGTTCCTGTGATGAAAGTAGATAGATGATTATGGATGCTGGATCTATGTATTGTTTAGGTAAAATAGCACCTAATAATTTACTCTTTCAATCACAATATAGAGGGAAAAGAAGCATAACATCTTTAAAAAACTTATTTTGAAAAGAAGAACAAGGGCAGACTTGGTTGGCTATTGGAGTGTTATTAAGGCAGGCAAAACACATAGCTATAGGAAATTGGTTCCTACTTAATTTTGTATATGCTTACCTCATTTTTTTTATTTTTTAATTGAGAAGAAAAAACAATACATACTTTGCAGGTTATACTTTTTTATTGGACTAACAAAATAGTTTTTTGAGACAAGCTGTAGAGCGCTATACTCCTCTCACCAGGCCAGTGGTTACCTTCACAGCTCAAGCTTCTATCCTTCACACATCAAAACATCCATAATACACTTAGGCAAACCAGTTACAATGCAACTGTGTAGACCAAGAAGACAGGGACAAAGATCTTGGAACACTAAGAGAATCCATCAAGCAGAAGGTTGATAAATAAAACACAACCTATGGAAAAATCCAGTCAACACTCCAGATGCCCAGAGAAGCACTATCAAAGTACAAGCCAAAGAAAACATCTGAACTTACACCTATGGTAGTACTGTAATATAAGATTCAGAACTGGAAAAATTACAAAGAATAATAAAACATTTAATGCTGTTATTATTTAAGGGTGAGACTCTAAACATATATTTATCACACCACCAGTGCTTGCCTTCCAATAACCACTAAACGTGAAGCTGAAACTTGTGCAAAGCAAACCTCCCACAGTGCTGCAGCAAGATGAGAAAGGTCTTAAACCATTCAAAACACTTTGCTGCAGTGGAAGTTCTAAGAATTGTCAAATTCAAGGTAATGCCGAGGCACTTAAATTACAATTTGTATTGGCTCTAATGTGATTCTGCCTCAGCATATCTCAGCAAACCTAACATACTTCAGCATATCCCAGCATAACCTCAGTACTGATCAATTTTGTATGACTATCTTCATAGTTTTCAATGAGGTGCAAACTATGTGCACACATCTGTTCTGAGGCATCTGTTACTGGCAGCGGAAAAACATTTAAAATCCATTTGGCATGATAGTGTCAGTGTAGTTAGGATTGAGTAGGGTGTTTAATATTAAATATACATTTTTGTCCCTTAATAATGTTGGCAGTGTTTGACAAAATCGTCCAGAATTTGGCATACATTATCTGAGTGGCAAGTTCTCAAGATATGAGTTTTGTGATATCAGTCTGTGTGGCTTCCAAGATATGGAAAGTAGATTTTTACAAAAAGGGAAACATTTTCCTTCATTTACTTATTTCTGTATGTATGTACATACATTAGTTCTCATGATATGAAAAACAGTTTTTTTGTGTCATGATGATGACCAGCTTGAAACTTAAAAAAAACATGGAAAATACTTAAATATGTCTTTTTAAAAACAAACACCTGAACCTAGCTAAACCAAATACATTTGGTTATATTCTTATGTTTTTCAAAATCAGGCCTAGAAATGTGTTTCCTGGGGACCCAAAAATTCTGGGTGCCTAGCTTAATGAGAGAAGCCAATTTTCATTTAATGACTCAAGCATTCCCTGTTGCACACTAAGTGCTAAAACTTTCACAGTTCCCAAGCTCAGCCTGACCTCCCTTATCCTTCTCATTTCTGTGATTATGATTATTAAGCAGACTGGGGTGCCCACCCCCAGTACTGCTTCATAAAATCCCAACCACATAGCTGGCAATACCAGGGTGCCCACCCTCAGTTCTGCCGAATATTGAACGCTAACACTGGGGGGCCCAATCCCCAGTGTCAGCTCCATCACTACAAAAAATAAAACTGTCCCTCACAGTTTTTCAATTAAGTCTGAAAAGAAGAAAATAGGCCATCATTGATCTGTGCTTGCCACCCCCATCCACTCCAATGAATGTCAACACTGGGCTGTCAAGTCCATCCTTGCAAAAAAGAAGGCTGCCCTCATTTGTTCTTTAACACTAAAATTCTGAAAAGAAGAAAATGCCCCTCATTGATCTGTGGTTAACCAATCCCCACCCACCCCACCCTGACCACTCACTCAGCACCCATCTCCCCACATCCTACTTCACAGTCATAAAATTAACTGGACAAAAGAGCAAGATTTTACCTGTGTGGAAGGAGCCCCTCTGAGCTCTGGTCAATAATCCCTTGAATATGAGGATGGTTCATTCCCTAAAATACCTGTGGATTCATGTCAACAATAGTGGGCCAAAGCTAGTCCATGAAAATTATACTGGATTACTGAACTCACTTAAACAAGACTGCGAGAGATGGGAGGGTCTACCCCTCAGTTTAATTAGTTGAGCTAATTCTATCCAAATGAACATCCTACCCAAATGCCTTTATCTATTTCAAAATCTGCCTTTCAGGGTCCCCAAGAAAGTTTTCAAATCTCTTAACAGTATTATACACAGGTTCTTGTGGGGTGGGAAGATGGCAACTTTCCTCAGGTTTATTCTACAGCTTTCATTAAATAAAGGTGGGCTAGCACTGCTGAATATGAATTATTATTATTATTGGGTGGCACAGTTGGCTCTTCTGGCAGAAGGAGCAAGGGGTCACCATCCCCGACTGGATAATTTTGGAGGGAGAGCCATATGACGAGGGTCTAGTCCACAGGCTTGAGTTACCTGTGCTAATTGATCTTTCCTTCCCTTGTAGGGGCAACACCTACATTTGTCAATTAGTTCGAATTTAGGTAGGTGCCCACAGATTAATTCAACAAAACTCAGGAGTGTCACTGAGGGCAAGGTTAATGGCATCAATAAGAAGAATGCAGGGACACAATGTGCTGCTGCACCACTCATTACTCAGGTGGAAAAGGAATGGATTCATTAGTTTCAGATATCTATGAAGGTGATGTCTTGAAATCCTCTAGCTCTGTTAGGCAGGAATTCTCACTACATGTAGATGTCATTTTTGCTTACTTAAGAGTCTGGCAGTATCTCTCAATGCTCCATGCTTATAGCTTTGCACATTGAAGACATTCTCTTTTGGCCACAACCAGGAACCAAGCCATTAGCCTATATTTATAAACTTCTCAGTGGTGTTATGCCTCACCCTAGAATAAGGGTGCAAGAACATTTGAGTGAAGATGTGTGCCTGGTTTGGGGGGAAGGAGAATGGCAAACAGCTATTAAGCAAGTCCATGCATGCACCTCTTCAAACAAGTTAAGACTGATACAACTTAATTTTCTATACAGAACTTACCACACACCCCAAAGACTACACCAGTTTAAATCTACATATGATCCAATCTGCCCAAAACATTACACAGAAGGGAATTTTTTTTTGCATATGGCACTCATGTGTCAAAAGATTGCCCCCTTCTGGAACCAGGTACATCAGCATATGGAGAAAATCCTACACTGTGACCTTCCTGGGGAGCCCTTGGAGTTCATGTTGGGGACTGGATCTGACCTACACCCAGGCTGTGGGGTGGGGACCCTCCACAGACTCTGGTGCATTGGCCTGGTCAATGCTCAGAAGATTAGAGACCATCATTGGCTCAGCTCCTTACCTCCCACTAGTGCTCATTGGCTGAACAACCTTCTATTATATATGAAACTTGAAAGTTATTACCTTAAAGCCAATGGGAGGAACGTGTTACTCCATTAACCTGGGATCCTATGCATCATGCCATCAGTAATAATGAAATTGCAATGTGGTTTGGTTGGATACCACAGGTAATTACTGTATAAGAGCCTGGTGTACAGGTCATGCTTTCTAGTGTGGTTTACAGACACGATATGGTCATGTTACATGTTATAATAATCCTAGTGGATTGAAGCCCAGCAGTTATGTGTTAGTCTGTTGTTTGAAGTGAAACTGTACTCTCAATTTGCAGTGCTCTACCGTCTATATCTAATATTGTACATTTATTATATGATGTCATTCTTTTGTAATCCTGATATGTAATTGTTTATGTCTGGATTAATGTGTAGTACCTCAATAAAGTATGTTTACAAAAAAAAACCTAACACACCTAAAACTTGTCCCATGATGTAGATCCTCTCTCTGATCAGAAGGACATCTTCCTGCTGGAACCACAACTGCGATATGAGAAAATAAGGTAAGCCTGGCAATGTATTTCAATGTGTTTTGAAGTTTTACTCACACTTTGTTGTAATTTTTAAATATTTTTACACCAAATTTTCAACATGAATTTTTGGGACCCCACCTCACTAACAAATTAAATAAAAGTTTTTAAATTTGTCCTGAAAAGTGATTTCATCTAGGGATGGGAGGATAATAAAATACCCAGCCACAAGACTGCCCGTGGGTACCCCCAAAGTACTCTAAAAATACCAGATGAAAAATGGGTAGTCAAGTCAGTTCGGGTATTTACTACTGCAACCCATTCTGCTGCCTGATTATCTGACCCTTCCCATAACAAAACTCATGAGAAAGACTGTTGTTATGGATTACTGAACTGTTTGTTAGGTGCCCCAAGCCATTATACCCATGGAAACATTGCCAAAGCATTTATGTGAGGTGCAGCTGCACTTTGCAAGCCTGCAGCTGTATCTCAAAATTATACTCAAGATAGGCATTGCTGAGGCAGGTACTGTATGAGAGGTGCAGCTGCTGTGATTGAACCTGCTGCTGTTTAAATAAAATTATATCCATGGTGGGCATTACTGGGGTAGGTATAAGAGGTACAACTATTCTTAGTATTACAGGCTGTCTTGGCAATAGGGAGGGTGGACATTGCGGCCATCATGGAAATGGAAACATGGGCCACCCAGTACCTGGAATGGGATTTGACGATCCCAGGTTATAGGATTTTCAGGAAGGACAGGGCGAAGGGGAAAGGGGGCATAGCAATATATGTATGGAAGGGGATAAGGTGCGTAAGGGGGGGAGGAAAGCAGAACACAGGCCCTGTGGATGTAGTTCCAAGTCTCAAGAAGCAGGACAGTAAGGATGAGGGTGGTGTACAGGCTGCCAGCCCAAGGGGATGACCTGGATAGAGAGTTAACCAAGCAAATCAGAAGGGTCTGTAGGAAAGGGAACACTGTGGTAGTGGGGGACTTCAATCATCTGGGGGACGAGTGGAGCACCCAAACCACAACAAGTGCGAAGGAGCAGGTGATATTAGAGGTATTCCAAGACAACTTCCTGGTGCAGTTAGTCAGGGAGCCAACTAGACTGAATAGGACTCTAGACCTAGTCCTGTCAAATGGGGAGGATATAAGGGATCTGGAGGTGGAGGGCCTTCTGGCTGGGAGTGACCACCATACAGTACGGTTCACGATCAGTATGGGCTGAGAATCAGGAGGTACAAGTACCAGGGTGATTGAATTTAAGGGGGTGAATTTTAAAAGGATGGGAGATATTATGGGCAGGCATCTGATGAGTATTTTACCATGCATGGATGCTAGCCAGAAACTTCATACCACTAAGAAAGGGTTGGTGGAGGCTACTGGAACATGTACAAGGACAAGGAGTAAGAAGGGGAGGGCAAAAAAAAAACAACAGCTGGCTGATGCAGGAGGTCATGGAAGGGCAAGGGTTAAAACAAGGCATTTTGTAGACTCAAGAAATTGGGAGGGGAGGACAACAGGGAGATGTATATGAAGAAGTCCAGGGAGGTTACCAGGCTGGACAGAGTGGCCAAGGCTTCCAGGGAGCTGAGATTGGCACAGGGAATTAAGAATGGAGAGGACTTCTTCAGATACATCAGTGAAAGGCACAAAAACAAAGATCAGATAGTGAGGATAAAGAAGGTCAGGGGCTGGGTGGAGAAGGGGAAGGGGAAGGACTAGGCAGAGGTACTAAATGATTACTTCTGCTCTGTGTTTACGAAGGAGAAAGGGGGGCAGGCACCACCTGGGAGGGGGGGAGGGGGGAGGAGATGACTGATACAGGGATCACAGAGGACAGGATGCTTAAAGGATTGAGGGCACTGAGGGGGGATAAGGCACTGGGTCCGGACGACATTCACCCTAGGGTACTTAAGGAACTAGCTGAGATCCTGGCAGGACCATTGGCTGACCTGTTCAATACTTCCTTGGACACAGGATGTGTACCACTGGATTTGAAGATGGGCCCATGTGGTGCCCATTCACAAAAGTGGACCCAAGGATGAACCAGGCAAGTACCGACCAGTAAGCCTCACGTCAATTGTGGGAAAACTGATGGAGATAATCCTAAAAGAAGAAGAAGAAGAAGAATCAGCATTTATATAGCGCTTTTCATACACAGTGTATTCCAAAGCACTTTACAAGCAATGCTAGATTGGTAGTGAAGTGACTGAATGTGTGGTGGTGGCCATATCGCACATCATCACCCACACACAGCCTGGATAATTGCTGGATAACAAGAGAGGTTGGTGACCTTTTGGGAGGACAATGGTCTCCAGGATGGTCAGCAGCATGGGTTTATCTCTGGAAGATCCTGCCAGACAAACCTTATTGACTACTACAACTGGGTGATAAGGGAACTGGACAAGGGCCATGTGGTGGATGTCCTGTATTTGGATTTCTGCAAGGCCTTTGATTCCATGTCACATGGGAGGCTGGGGAGAAGCTAGAATATATAGGGGTAGGCACAAAGATGGTGAACTAGATCACCAATTGGCTGAAGGATAGGCAGCAAAGGGTGGTGGTGGGGGAACTCTCATCTCCAAGGGATGTGACTAGCAGAGTGCCACAGAGATCAGTGTTGGGACCGGTGTTGTTCAGGATTTTCATTGCTGATATCTCCCACAGGGTCCAGAGTAAGATCAGTCTCTTCGTGGATGACACAAACATGGGAGCAGCGGTAGATGACACCAAAGGGTGGAGCGGGCTGCAGGAGGATCTGACCAAGCTACAGGAGTTGTTGGAGGCATGGCAGTTGGGGTTTTATGCCAAAAAGTGCAAGGTATTGCACTTCGGGGCTAAGAACCAGAAGAGGAGCTATCAGCTGGGGGGGTCACAGCTGGACTGCACTGAGGAGGAGAAGGATCTAGGGGTGCTCATAACAGGGAGTATGAAGAACTCAGCTGAAAGCAGGAAGGTGGCAGCAAAAGCCAACAGGATGCTGGGGTGTATAGCGAGGTGAAATCTCCTCTAGAAGTAGGGAGTAGAGGTGGGCGAAGTGGCTGAAATTTGCTCCGCGGAGTGATTTGTGGAGTAATGTGGAATCCGAGAAGAGCTCTGCAATGCGAAACAGAGCACTTCATGTCATAATGGGGAACACGAAGTCCATTGAAACCAATAACTTCATGTTATTCTGCCTTCCCCAGACCACTTCTCCACCTATTTTAAGGTGAAGTACATTGAAATCAATGTACTTTGCATCACTTTGTCTTGTTATTGAGCTCCAAGGCAGATTTGCAGTGCTTCATGGGATTGCAGGTCACATGGGCTCTAAATTGTTCTGCACAGCCTTAGTTCTGTGTAGTGTGTGTGTAGTGGAAGATGGAGACAGTTTCGTCTCAGAGCTCTGTGATTCAATTCCTGTAAAAGCTGTGAAAAAGCCTTTTTGAGCCATTTTTGTTGCTCAAAATTTAGTGCACCAATTGTAGGAAACCCTCCTGTGCTCATATCATTGAGTGTTTATTATTTGTGTGTTGATTTTGAATGTTAATTTAGAACAGTCAGTCTGTGTACTGTGAAGTGTGCTTTGGGGAGGGGTGTATCTGTGTTTTAAGTAGATTAACTGGGAGAAAAAGGCAGTCTTTCTGTTTTGGTTATATTTTTCTTGTATAACTGTCTTAATGTACACACAGTAATATTTTCAGTAATTCTTGACATTTTTTTGCTGATTGTAGTGGTGCAGCAGTGTGTAATTTCAGTATGTTTAAAACATTTGGTTATATTGCTAAAGGTTTTCAATTTGCTACTCAATACTTCTAGTGTGTGTGAATGTGTGTGCCATGCACACCATTAAATCAGACAATTGTTATTGTGCCAGATTAATTGCAGCAGTGTGAACCTGCTATCCATCACACCTGCATGAATTTTTTATACTGCTTTGTGGTATCTTTACTGGTAGTGGACTGTTACTGCCATGCACTAACCTCCCCCCCCAACCGGCAAAAGGTATTCTTTTCCAGATTTGGATTTGCGACTTTTGAGCACTGGTTAGGTGTTGTTGTGCATTTGCGTCTGACTCTGCATCTCTTAAGTGTGCAGTGCAATCTTAATCTGACTGTGCATTTGCAGTACACCATTAATTCTGGGAGACTGCATTTCTTGTTACGCTCTCATTTCAGTTCATCAGCATTGGGGAATTTTCTGGACACAAGACAATAGCATTTTGGGGATGCAAACTGATTCTGGTGACTGTGTGTGGCCACTGCTCGCATGACGGAGTGCACCATTAATTCTGGGAGACTTTGCAGTTTTTTTTACCCTCTCATTTCACTTCACCAGCAATGGAGAATTTTCTGGACACAAGACAGTAGCATTTTGGGGATGCAAATTAATTCTGGTGACTGTGTGTGACCACTGTGCACATGACTGAGTGTGCCATTAATTCTGGGAGACTTCACATTTCTTGTTACGCTCTCATTTCACATTGTCAGCACTGGGGATTTTTCTGGACACAAGACATTAGCATTTTGGAGATGCAAATTCATTTTATTGACTGTGTGTGGCCACTGTTTGCATGACAGAGTGCACCATTAATTCTGGGAGACTTTGCAGTTTTTGTTACCCTCATATTTCACTTCACCAGCACTGGGGAATTTTCTGGACACAAGACAGTAGCATTTTGGGGATGCAAATGAATTCTGGTGACTGTGTGTGACCTTTGTGTGCATGACTGAGTGTGCCATTAATTCTGGGAGACCTCGCATTTCCTGTTACACTCTCATTTCACTTCATCAGCATTGGGGAATTTTCTGGACACAAGACAGTAGCATTTTGGGTATGCACATTAATTCTGGTATCTGTGTGTAATGTGACCACATCCATTGCGTGCATGACTGAGTGTGCCATTAATTCTGGCAGACTTTGTATTTCTTCTTGTCCTCTCATTTCACTTTGTCAGCACTGGGGAGTTTTCTGGACATGATACAGTAGTATTTTGGGGATGCACATTAATTCTGGTGACTGTGTGTTTGTGGGTGTGTGTGTGGGAACACTGGGGAGCTGCCAATATGATTGCCACTCCACCCTACTTCACGTTAGGGTGGAATGACAATGCAAAGTAATGATTACAAGGTGAAGTGAGCCTCTCTTATTGGCCACTATGCATAGTGAAGTGACAATGCAAAGTGGTCACTTCACGTTCACTTGGCCAGTGGAATTTAATTTCACTGCATCTCTAATAGGGAGGTGATTCTGCCCCTCTACAGGTCACTGGTCAGGCCGCACCTGGAATACTGTGTGCAGTTCTGGCACCCATTCCTGAGGAAGGACATCAATCTGTTGGAGGGTGTACAGTGTAGGGTGACAAAGATGATCCAGGGACTAGAGGGATACTCCTATGAGGAGAGGTTGGATGAGCTGAACATGTATTTCCTGGTGGAGAGGACAGATAAGGGGGGACATGATTAAAATCTTTAAATACCTAAAGAGGATAAATAAGACTAGTATAGAAGGGATTTTTCAGATCAGAAGGGGGAGGGTCACAAGGGGGCACCAGCTGACATTGGAGGGGGGAGATCCAGGAGGGAAGCCCGGAGACAGTATTTCACAAAGAGGATGGTGGACAAATGGAATACTCTGCCTGAGGAAGTAGTAACCTGTAGTATGGTGGACAGCTTTAAGAGGGGATGGTACAGAGGAAGGGGGGTATTTATGAAGATGGAAAGGGTGGGTGGGCGAGCTGTAAGGTGCAGGGCTAGCTGCACAATCAAGCAGACTCAATTGACCATGAGGCCTGTATCTGCTGGTGTTTTCATATGTTCATATGCTGCTGTTTCCAAAAATTATACCCACGGCAGGCATTGCACAGACAGGTACGAGAGGCACAACTGCTCTTAGCAAGCCTGCTGCTGTTTCAAAAAATTATACCCATGGTGGGCATTGCTGAGGCAGGTACAAGAGGTGCAGCTTCTGTGATTGAGCCTACTGCTGTTTTAAAAATGATACCCCTAGCGGGCATTGATGAGGTAGGTATGAAAGGCGCAGCTGCTCTGAGTGAGGCTGCTGCTGTTTCCAGAGGTTATGTCCATGTTTTTGCATTATGATCATATGAAATTTGTTAGCAGATAAAGGCCCAAAGGTCTACAAAGTCTGCTTGATTTTGCAGCTAGCCCCCCTACTTAGTGGCTGCCCCTCCCTTCCTCCTCCTACCCATAACCCCTTACCCTGTCCCAGCCCCCTTTGAAGCAGCTCACTGTCCTGCTGGATACCACCTCCGTCGGCAACGTATTCCACTCAGCCACCGCCTTCTCCATAAAAAAAGGAGAGGGATGAGTGGAAAAGGGGGTAGAAAAGGCAGAAGCACTTAATGACTACTTTTGCTCAGTATTTACTAAGGAGAAAGGGTGGAGATACCCAAGGGGGGAAGGGCAGGAACAGGGGAGAAGTGGTGACAGATGGGGTAATCACAGAGTGTAGGGTGCAGGAGGGTTTGAGGGCACTGAGACATTGATCAAATGACTGACAAAAGAAAACTAAGAGTAGTACTGGTGTGGCACATGTGGCTGGCATGGTGGCAGTGGTGATGATTCCATTTGTTTGGCACACAACCTAGTCATCATATTCAGTATCACTGTTTCCAGGCTGTTGTTCATGTTCAGGGTCAGAGTCATATAATTTGGTGTTTGTGACAAATGGGAAATTGTCAGCATTAATTTTCAGAAAAGAAAGCCATTCCACATTTGAAGGTCTTGGCAGTGTTCTGTGGTCAGAGACTACTCCTCCAGCTGCACTAAATATGCATTCTGAATATATGCTTAAATTTGGAAAACTGATGTACATTATCGCAAGATTTGCTAGATCTGGCAATATTGTTCTCTTTTGTTTCCAGTATAGTAATGGATCTTCCTTGAGACCAATCACAGTATGGTCTGCAAAGTACTCCAGGATCATTGTGCTGGGTGAGATGGTTACTAGTCTGGCAGATGAAGCAGCTGCACTTTCTTTACAGGATACCAGTCCATGTTGTTGCAGGTAACTCAGAACAATTTGCCTTTCTGACTCTGAACATAGGATGCCTGAGAGGTAGCTGTGATGTCCTTTCCCTCACTGATGACACTGCTGACTGTGTCAAATTGATAAATTTGCTATTGTCTGTGGTGCACTGTGATAGTCTGGCAAGGTCTGACTGGTGTACATCAGTTAATGGTGTTTGAAAAGGAAATGTCACATTTGGTTAGCAGAACATCTCTCTAATACTCAATGTCTTCCACTGCAGGAAGGATGACTTCAATGTTCCACTTAAAGTGGGAATCTAGTAATGTAGCAAACAGATAGGTCTCCTTCTTGAACATGGCATTTAGTCTCTGATCAGTCAACAGTCTCAGACTTGCATCATCTGCCAGCATAAAAACGGTGGTGGTGTTGTCTTTTTTTATTTATATTTGCTGGGTTTTTGCTGTTTTTCTCCCCAGGTCCCTGGGGCACAGCACACTGGTGTCATGCATGCATGGAGGTGCACACATGCCCCATGATGCTGGTGCAGCCCCTTCTGCACCTTCCCATGGCTACCATGGGAGCTCTGTTAGGTTGGCACCACCATCTGTCCTTTACCAGGTGGTGGCCAGTGACCGGGGGAGCCTCCAAACCCTCCCAAGAGGAGACAGCTGCCTTGCAGTGGCTCAGTCTTGCTCCTGACCCTCCACCCCAGCAGGACCCCCAACAACCTGGGCTCATTCCAGAACCTGGATTGCCGATGCAGTGCGAGGTGTGGCGTCCAGTGTCTCAACCCTCAGTGCCACCGGGCCATCTCTGTGGTATCGTCTTTTGATTGAAAGTCTTTCTTTATGTCATCAAGCAAAAGATGAAAAAATCTGATCTGAGGAAGAATCTGATTCAGAGTTGCACTGTCCACACTGGCGTCATGTGTGGCAGCCTCAAATTGCTCCAATAATGTGACCAAAGATTCCAGTAGAGTCCAGCTGCTGGAACTGAACATGATGTCCATTTTACCTATTTGATTCTGCATGTTATAGTCATATACAGCTTTATTCTGTTCAAGAAGCCTTTCCAACATATACAATGTTGAATTCCAGCAGGTTGTAACTTCCTGCTTTAATGTATGCATGGGTAAATTGTTTGACCTCTGCAGCACCTTCAGGAATTTTGGTACTTTCACAGAGTGGCTGAAATACCTGCATATTTTCCTAGCAAGACCTAACAGCTTTTCACAGTTTCTCATTCCATTTAAGAAACTATGGATGGGAAGATTTAAACAGTGTGCAAAACAAGGGTTATGTTAGTAGTAGCCATCCCTACAAGCCTTTACTATGTTGGCACCATTATCTGATACTTTGAACCCTGGAGACAAAGAATACAAAGTCAGCCATCTCTGGAACTGATTTTGCAGCTCCTGCAAAATATTCACAGCAGTGTGGTTTTCTTCAAATGTAGTGACACATAATACAGGGTGGCCAGTGAAAACAGCTAAGTAAAAACAGCTGAGTAAAAACAGCTAAGTCAAATACAGCAACTAAATATTGCCCCCTCCCCGAGGTGCATCCCCCCTGGAGTTGGTATATAAAAGAAGGGGGGGCAAAGCCCCCAACAAGGGGGGTGCAGGGGGCTTACTCCCTGAAAAAACAAAACTTGCTGTATTTGACCAATCTGTTTCGCATTAACTGTTTTTGGTGGTCGCTGTTTTTACTTAGCTGTTTTCACATGGTGCCATAATGCAGCCTGCTTCCTACTACTATACTTATGGTAGAGTGGGGATTATTACTTTCTGACTGAAAACTTTCCCAATGAGCTGCTACAGTCATGTAGTTAATTGTTTGGTTGCTGGCCCCTATATCCATGGTTTTGTGAAGCTGCTTCACCTCAGAGAGTTTCAACCATTTCGTGAGCGCACTACACACCATGTCATACAACTGTTTAACAGCCTTTCTTGAGAAATACAGTATGTTTGACAGGGAACAGTGTACCATGGTTCAGTCCAGTTCAAGAACTTGAGGAAACCTTTATAGGGAAACTAAAGCAAAAAAGGGAGTTGACAATTGGCCAACAGCCATGCAATGTCTCTATTTAACAGCTGGAATGTTGGATGCTTGTGGGTAAATGTTGATGTTCACACAACACTTTGTTTTAATGTTAGTTGATGAGAATGAGGATATATTTTTTAATTTTTGGGGGATTGCACTTTTTACACCTTTTTCACATGGAATACTAGTACTATGGGATTTTGCAGTACTTGATGATGTCAGAATAAAACAATCTATGTTTGCATGGGAAGACTGAAAGGACACATCAAGTGATTCAGTGTCAGTTTCTACTTCCAGTCCATTGTCACTATGGTCACTGACACCACTACCTCCACTACCACCCATACCAAACATACTCTCCCTTGCCCTGCCCCCAATCAATTGGGTGTGTTGCCCTTGCATGCCGTATCATTACTGATGTTCCAACATTTCCCACTTTGCCACCATGACTGACCCTCTTTTTGCACAGACTGCATACAGCTCAAGAGGTGTCTGCAGGGTCAACATAAAATAAATTCCACACTAAAGATTTACCCTTTGTGCTTTGTACTATGGTGCCTGACAGTATTTCTTGTACAGTCAAAGGACCAAGAGGAAACTCTACTCTGCCATTTCCTTGTTTACATGAACTGTTCTCATTTATTCCCATACTATTTTTATGTAAAGCATATGTATTTTTCTGCACTTGCCTCTAATGCCCTACAGCAGCATCCTCTCCTACCCCCTCATTAGAAATAGTATAGACCTAATCACCACAAGATTCAGAAGCAGTGGAAGTGCCCTCATCATCATGTGGGACATAGTCTGGGCTATCCCATTCACAGTCCCCACTATCACCACCATCTTTATCAGCATTCACTGCCTCAGCATCTGAGCTTATATATGAGGAGGATGCCTTCGTATCCTTGCATGCTTCTTCAGCAGCTGGAAGTATCCTGGCACATGTGACAAAACTTTCAGTGCCTCTACAAGTTACTTCTGTCAGTTATTTCTAAAATTCTAATATCATTTCATTGCTAACATGCTTTTTTGGTTCAGGAGGATGGTTAGTGCCAGTTCTGGTGATCTTATTATTGTAGTTATTTTCTTCATTAATGTTAGGATCCATATTATCCATATCCTTTTCAGTTGCATGTACAGCAGCACTGTGTTTCCTTTTTAGTAGACTTAGATTGAGAAATACATTGCATAGTAAACACAGCCTTGGCTTTTGCTATGCCACAGAGATGTCACACATGTGTACCTATGACAGGGCTTAGAACACCCAACAGACACTGTGTAATACAGCCTAAATGGCTTTATGCAAAGACACAAAGTAGCTGTATGTCACAGATCGGGCTCATGGCACCTAATAAGCAGTGTTCAATATAGACAAAATGGCTTTATGCAGAGACACAGGGTAGCTATATGTCACACACAGGGCTCAGGTCAGCTAACAGACACTGTGTAATACAGCTGAAATGACTTTCACTATACTGCAGAGACACACAGAGTAGCTATGTCACAGACAGGGCTTGGGGCACCTAACAGACAATGTGTAATACAGCCGAAATGGCTTTTGGCAGAGACACAGAGTAGCTATACAGTATGTCACAGGCAGGGCTCAGGACACCTAAAATACAGAGTGTAATACAGCCCAAATGGCTTTATGCAGAGATACAGAGTAGTTATATGTCACACACAGGCTCAGGACACCTAACAAACACTGTGTAATACAGCTAAAATGACTTTCACTATATTGCAGAGATGCACAGAGTAGCTATGCCACAGGTGGGGCTTGGGGCACCTAACGGACAGTGAGAAATACAGCCAAAATGACTTTAGGCAGAGACACAGAGTAGCTATATGTCCCAGACAGGGCTCAGGACACCTAACAGACAGGGTGTAATGCAGCCCAAATGGCTTTATGCAGAGACACAGAGTAGCTATATGTCATAGAGAGGGCTTGGGGCACCTAACAGACACTGTGTAATACAGTCTAAATGGCTTTCTCTATACTGCAGAGACACACAAAGTAGCTATGTCACAGACAGTGCTCAGTGCACCAAACAGACAGTAAGTAATTATATTGCCTAAACAGCTTTTACAATACTGCAGAGACAGACAGAGTAGCTATGTCGCAGACAGAGCTCAGGGCACCTACCAGACAGTGTGTAATGCAGCCTAAAATGGCTTTCACTACACTGCAGAGACACACAGATTACAGTAGCTATATGTCATAGACAGGGCTTGGGACACCTAACAGACAGTGTGTAATACAGCCTAAATGGCTTTACTATACTGCAGAGACACACACACAGAAGCTATATGACACAGAAAGAGCTTGGGGCACTTAACAGACACTGTGTAATATAGCCTAAATGGCTTTCACTATACTGAAGAGACACACAGAGTAGCTGTATGTCACAGAAAGGGCTCTGGGCACCTAACAGGCAGTGTGTAATTATACAGCTTAAATGGCTTTCACTATTCTGTAGAAACACACACAGCAGCTACAGGTATATGTAACAGACATGGCTCAGGGCACCTAACAGACAGTGAGTGTAATACAGCCTAAAAGGCTTTCACTATACCGCACAAACACACAGAGTAGCTATGTGATAGACAGGGCTCAGGGCTCCTAACAGACAGTGCCTAAACACAGCCTAAAATGTCTTTCACTATACTGAGATACATTGAGTAGCATGTCACATAAAGGGCTTGGAACACCGAACAACACACAGTATATACAGCTGAATGCTTTCACAGCTGCTGCCAGCAATGAGCCCTTCCCTCCTTCTCCTTCTCACCTGAACACTGAGTCACACTATCCACTGATTTCCCCTTCAGTCCCCAATTTCCCTTGATCCTAGCCTCCTTCATTGGTGAACTATTGTGCTTGTTGTTTGTTTTTTTATGTTAAGTTTTTTTGCCATAACTGTAGGCTCAGAGAGCACTGATTGATTGCTCTCTCTCTCTCTCCCTCTCCCTCTCCCTCCAAGCTCTAGATGTATTCTGCATGCTTACACAGGAAACAGAAAGCTCAGACACAAGCACTGACAAATCAGATTGACAGGCTAGTGCCATGTGCTCCTGTCTGCTGTGAGAACCTCACAGGCTGCCTGTAATGCCTGATTATATGTTGGGAGAGTCCCAGAAACCCACAGGCTTTCTGAATTTTTTTTTTCCATATTACTCGGTACCCAACCCATTACCTGAGGACACAGTACCCAACCCATGGAGTGCACTGTTATGTTTGGTAAAGTAGTAAATTATATGAACTACCCTGCCAAACGAAAAACTGCTGATTCCTGATGTACCCACCACAGCTACCTGACAGGTGACCCATCCTTAATTTCAGCATCACTCTGTGAAATCACCTTTTGGGTGGGATTTTAACATTTTCATATACTGGGTTCATGAGGTTGAGGTCATCAGAAGGGCTCCATGTTAAAACAGTGAGTAAAAAATGGTGAATGCTATAAGGGTGACAGCAATTCAGCAACTGCAATAATGGCGGTGGTAAATGTTGGCACCTGCATTAACAGTGACATTTGCATTGACCCCCCACACCCCCCTTACTAATTTAACCATCTCTGATGTCATAGCACCTCAGGGAAGAGGAAAAGCCATTGTTGCCATTAATGCAATTACCCTTATTTACCATTGCTATTTTTGCAGTCGCCTTTATTGCAGTCACTGTTTTTGAGTCACCATTATTACGTGCTACCATAAGAAGATACAAATGGAACCAAGGGAAGGACCACACTCTCCAGTGTTAGATGGTGCCAGGGGGGGTGCTAATCCCTCATACTAAGGGAAGGCCCACTCCTGTGCAGTCCTGCAATATGTTTGTGCAACCGCAATTAAATATCTTACTAATTTGGCAGTGTTTGATTTTGTGACCTCTGTGTTTGTTAAGGCAACAGTACTTGGAGTGCAGAATTTTTACTTGTCTGTACAGTTAATAGAAGACAGTGTTGAAAATTTAGTGGAAAAATATGGTAAAATGACCAAGTTATGAGTGAATGTTTACATTTTCAATGTTCACTCATAACTTCACTAATTTTCAATATTTTTCCACCAAACTTTCAACATGGTCTTTTTGGGACCCCACCTAATGAACAAGGTGGGTGAAATTTTTCAAATCTGTCCCAAAAAGTGATTTCACAATCACTCCACAAAACCCCCTTTAGGAAGGGATTTGAATGATTTCAACTACCTGGTTCATGACATCTGCTTACATGAAAACTGTTCAACAGTTGGATGAACATTTTAAAAAACAACAGTTATGAAAGTACATTGACATTTTTCTATGCTTGCTCATAACTTAGGTAAATTTCAATATTTTCATGTCAAACTTTCAATATAGCCTTTTTGCACATGTTCTCATAAAGATAACAGGTGTCATTTTTCAAAATGTGGCTGAAATGCCTTTTTGCACTTGTAGAACAAAATTACACTACCCAGTATTCTATAGATGTTACATGTCATGTTAATAACGGGGAGTCATAAAACAAGTATGTTAAAAATTGGAAATCAAATTTTAAGAGAAAATAAATTATTTAGAAATGCTGTCTGCAGTGTCAGTCTTGGGCCCAGCGGGTACTGCTTTGTGATCCCATCCTGGTGAGCTGAGTTTGGGGATGAGCTCAATGTGCTGCAGGGATGGTGCTATTATGCAACATCATACTCCAGCCTTGGAAGGGATGGTGCAGGTTTGCCTGGATGGGCTCAATTAACATACAGTGAAGAGGACCCATCTCTTGTCATTGGGTCCTGCACCTCTGCACCCATGGCCACCATAAGGCCCTGCACTTTTACTGACAGATGTACTCATTGCCCTGCATGTCTGTATCTGTAGACACATGGAAATGCAGGGCCTAGAGGGCACTGCACTTTAGCAGCCTGCCAGAGAGCTGCACATATTCCTGACATCTGTTGTAACAAAGAATTGCAGGGCCCGGAGGGTCCTACACATCTGGAGGAAGATGGACCGTTCCATTGGCACAAAGCCCAAATAGCACTGTATGTCTGCATCTGTTCACAGAGGTCCCACAGTGACCTGTGTGAATGAGAATATGATTCCACTATCTCAAAAAGGATGGAAATTCTTTGCAATGAAACTGCAATAATGCACCAGATAGGGTTCAGCTTAACACCACAAAAATAGGGTAATGTAATGTTAGAGTTTCCAGCCTTAACTCCCACCCCCAGAAAAGTAAAAGTACAAGACCACACAAGCAGCCACAAACAGCCATCATCATGTAAGACAAATAACATATAAATATATATATATATATATATATATATATATATATATATATTTTATTTTTATTTTTTTATTTATTCTTTTGTTAATCGGGTAAGGCCCACTAGGCACAGGTGTCTGTTTTCAGGAGTGACCAGGGAGCACTGTGGAGGTTAAGTGATTGGCTCAGAGTGACACAGTATGCAAGTGGAGGTTGTGGGAATCAAATCCAGATCTGTCTGCTGCTGTCTGCTGTATGTACCAAGCTAATTCACAGCTCATTACTTTAACCTGTATTGTAGACTATCATGCAAGCCCTATATAAATGTTTCCAGGTGATACAAATGCAGTAGCACTGATGTGATGCTCTCATGGATTTGTAGCTGCAGCTGCAGAAGCACAAGCTCCACAGGGGCCTGTGCTTCTGTAACTACAAGTGAGTGAATGTGTCTTACAGTGTGATTTAATGCCTGTTGCTTCAGAAGTATGGTTATAGTGTAGGTATCATGGACTTCTACATGCAGCTGTGTAAGTGTAGACCCCATAAGTGTCTGCACTTCTGCAGCTAAAAATCAGTATGTGTGTCTTACACCTGTGACTGAAAAGGCACAGGCTTCTCAGGGGCATGCGCTTTTGCAAGCAGAAGTACTGTTACAATTTTGACATCATGGACTATGTGGCACCTATTCTTCTGCAGTCAGAGGTCAGTGTGTATTCCGTGCACAAGTGGCTGCAGAACTGCAGGTTCCTCAGGGGCCTGTGCTTCTGCAGACACAACTGTGTGCATGTTTTAAAGTGTGGATGTGTACCTGTGGCTACAGAATTGCAGGCCACATAGGGGACAGTGCTTTTGAAGACAAAAGAACTCTTGCAATCAGGGTATTGTGAATTTGTATATGTGGCTGCAGAGGCCTGTGGTTATGCACACAGAAGTAGTGTTGTGATTTGAGTATTGTGGATTTCTATCTGCAGCCAGAAGTTACCGGGTATGTGCTGCAGTGTGCGTACCATGAATACAAATTCACAAAGGTAGAATATTAGTGCTGCTGCATTTGTATTATCAGGAAAGAGTTGTATATTGCTTGTCTTACATGATGATGGCTGTCTGTTGTTGATTGTGTGCTCTTGTACTTTTGCTGCTTGTGGGGGATTTGGTGTTGGAAACCATATCACCACATGTCCTTACTTTTGTGGTATTAAGTTAAATGCTAACATGTGCATTAAAGCAGCAATATTTGTTAGTAGGTAAAAATTCCATTATAGTTTTTTGAGCAAAAATATGTTTCTGACATCCTAAGATTCATGCTCAGTGTATTCTTGGTTTTCCCAGGTATTGTTAAAACAGTTTTTATAGCTAATTGTGTAATTAATGGCCCACATCATTAAAGATGGCCACCACTCAGATTTTTAAAATTCTCCTCTGCTGAGGTTACCTGCTAAATGTACATGCTAGATTCATACTGTATATGTTTTAGGATAGTGTTACAGCATGTTTCAGAAGGTAAACAACACAGCATTGTACCAAGATATTTATTTTTTTTCATAGCCTAGATGGCATGGGAGTGGGACCTTTAAAAACTTCAGAATCCTGAATCTTAGGTCAGGAATGAAAAACAAACAAACAAAAAAATGTGCATCCTGATATTTTGCCAGATGAATATTATAGCTGACAAAAACTATTTGGGTACTAGCAAGTACTGCTGCTTTGGGGCACATGCATGGCTGGAGAGATTAATGGCTACCTAAATCTTTCACCATATCCCAGTTCACTCTATATTTATAACATAAGTTTTTCCACACTCACCAGGCAATCCATGGGTTATTGTCACACCTGCCATAGATGGACAGCCTCTGCATCACAAAGAGGTCTGAATCTTCATGTTCCATGGGAGAGAAACCTATTTTATTTATCAGCAAATACTGGGAGAGTGTATTGGGCCAGGACATGCATGCAGCCCAACATTTCAGAGTCCCTGACAATGACAACAGCAAGGTAGAGAAAGGGAATGATGAACAAGACAACCAGAGCCAAAATCTGTTGGGATATATCACCCATCTTCTTAAGACTCTTGTAACTGACATGGCTATGCTGAAAACATCCAACTCATTCACTGCTGAAGAAGTGAAAAAACTCTCTGATCGTATGAATGCAATGGAGTAGCAGGTGCTCAAGCACACCATACCGCACCTGGATGACCATGAGCATCAACTTGACCATCTGTGGAAGAGAGCAGAAGATCAAGAAAACAGAAGTAGGTGGGACAACACAAGAATTCTCACTGTTCCAGAAAAGGCTGAAGGAGCAAATATGGAACTATTTCTGAAAGTTTTTTTTTAACCATGACTTTTAGGTTCAAGATGGCAAGAACCCATAGAGGTAGTGCATGCACACTGAACCAGAAGCCCTCCTGCAGTCCCAGGTTGAACGCCATGTCCGATCATTGTATATCTATTTCACTTCTCCAAGAAGAAAAAATTCTTAAGACAATAACACGAAGGGGATTTATTTTGAAAAGGGTCTCGAATTTCAATCTGCCAGGACTTTTCTCATGAGATAGTGAAAACTTGTAAGTCCTACAATCCCCCTTAAAGCTGCACTCCCTGAAGCTGTGGTGCAGTATTGGTTCAGAGGGCTCACCAGCTTGTGTGTTACTAGAAATGGACATTCATATGAGGGAAGGTCTCCTAATGAAGTTTCAAACTGGATACAACACCTTTGGCCTGGCATTAAACTGGGAACTACTGGCCCCAAAAGGCTATGAGTGGAGCCACTGGATAAAAACTCCAATCTACAGAATCCTGCAGGTCCCACCAGTGGAAAAGGTGAACCTGAGGGAGCATGCACTGAAGGACACATGCAGAGGGTAAACAATGACAGAGGACAGGAACACCTCAAACCCTCAAGCCAAAATATTTCTGCAACCAACATAAAAGTCACCGATTGGCATGCTTATCACCACAAACCAAGAAATAGTCTTCCACACTTCGCAGCCCCTAACCCAGACACCTGGCCCTCAATCCAACACCTTCTTCTTCTGGGGAGAAAGGGAGGAAGCTTCTAGCATATCAACCACACAAACAAAAGGTAGAATCTCAGATCATGGCCCTGCACAACAGTCAAGGCCATATAATCTCTGATCACAAGGGTATCAATAAGACTATGTGGTGGTATTATGAAACCTTATATGCATCTCACATGACTGACCACTCCAACCCTTACACCCTTAAATATTTCTTAGGTTCCACCCAGACACTCATCATTACACACCAGCTACAAGAAGAACTAGATCTTCCCTTCTTGGATAAGGAGCTAAATACAGCCCTAGGACAACTCACTAAAGGCAAAGCTCCAGGTAGAGATGGTTTACTGTAGATCTGTATCAAATGATGCCACAGATCATCATAATGCACTTGCTAGTGGCGCTAAAAGAATCTAGGAACAACAACTACCCCACCACTATGAAAGGGGCTCTGATAACTCTCCTGCCCAAGAAAGCTAATGATCTTCTTGACTATGCTAACTTTCAGCTGATTTCTCTCATCTCCACTGACACTAAGATTCTGGCTAAAGCCATGGCAAACAGGCTATAAAAAGCCTTACCCTCATTAACTCACCACATCCAGGCTAAATTCCATAAAGGGAAACCTATAGTCGACAATCTTCGCATGCTGCTGAATCTAAAATGTCATGCAACACAGTCTCACATTCCAATGACTGTGATGGTGATAGACTTTGGCAAGGCATTCAACTCATTGGAATGGGGTTACTTACATTCAGTGTTGATATTGTATGGAAAGGAACCATACTTTGGGTGTTGAATCTCTTCACTTTACAACACCCCTACAGTGGCCATCCTTACCAATAATATCCACCCACCCCTTTTATTTTACACATAGGTACTCACCAGGATTGCCCACTGTTCCACCTCCTATTTTTACTCACTGTGGACCTTCTCACAAGAAAGTTATTAGACACTAAAGAAATCCAAGGGATCCAGGTTCATAATAGGAATTACCTGGTAAACACCTACGCAGGTGATCTTCTTCTCATAGTAGCCCATACTGTCCAATCAGTATCTCCAATAAGGCACATATTGGAGTCCTTTATGCCTACCTTTGGTCTGGCAGTGAACTAGAGAAAAAACACCATTTCACCCCTAAACAAGGCATGCTGTACCTCTTGCACATAAGGCACTAATATAGAATGGGCCCCGGCTGGCTTTTCATGTCTGGGGGTCAAAATCCCCACTAAATGGTCAGAAATAGTATCAGAAAACTACCTCCCAATACTGACCACTTTAAAGCATGAAATTCAGAGATGGCTACAGATGCATTTCTCATTAATAGGCAAAAGATAAGAAAGACAGAATGTAATGAAGCTCCATTCTCTATACAAGAAATTCAAGATATTGTTAAGGTGTTCCCAAAAAACAAAAGTCCTGGTTTAGATGGCTTGACAGTAGAATTTTTTTCAAATCTTTGCTAAAACATTAGTTCTTCTGTTATTAACAATGTTTGAAGAAATTAGAGAAGGGGTTGGTCAAATACCTTAAACCATGAAGGAGGCCAAAACAATCATTGTATTAAAAGAAGGGAAAAATCTGCACAAAGTGGAATGTTATGACCTATAGCACTCATCAATATACATTACACAATACTAATAAAATACTAATTAAATTAATGGTAAACAGGATTAAAGAAGACTTGCCTAGGGTTATAAATAAGGATCAGTATGGATTTGTAAAAGGGAGGACACTCTTCCAAGCCACACATAGAGCACAGGCTATGACACAGACAATTAAAAAAGAAAAAGACCCATATCATTTAGTAGCAATAGATGCTACCATACTATCATACTAAAATGCCAGCAGAATAGGCCTAACGGTCTTTCGTGTCTGCTCGTTTGGTCAGCCCCCACCCTGGGAGCTGACCTTGCTGCCCTCCTAGCCTTCTCTGGCTTCTCCCCTCCCAGTTCCGGATATTCTCGCTGCATTGGATTTTGCTTCCAGAACCCTTCCCCTGCACCTGTCCCACCCCCTCTTGAACCCCACCACCGTCTCTGCCTCCACCAGCCCCCTAGGCAGAGCATTCCATGGCTCCACCACCCTCTCAGTGAAGTAGCACCTCCTCTTTTCTCCCCTGAACAAATGCTACAAAAGCTTCAGATTTTTTAGACAGGAAATTCATTTTTTTTAAATTTTTCTCTTTATCCTCCTCCCTACTTGCAGCCCCCTCCTCTTCGGGAGACACCTATGGGCTTATCAGCCTTTGCTCACCTACCTGGAGCCGGTGCAGTCCATGCCCCATGGAGCCGTGGCTATACCCCCCAGGTGGGTACGGGGTGGGACCCCCTTCCACCCCGTCATTCTGCTAATCTTCATCGGCATGCTGTCCCCGGGCAGGTAGGGGCATTGAAGGTCAGGCCCCTGGTGCTCCATCTACTAGGAGGCTGCAAGGGTTTTTCCTGGTGTTTCTTGACATGCCAGGTCCGATGACGTCAAGGCGCCGGAGCGCCGACGTCTGGCACATCACTCCCCCTCTGTTGGAGCATCGGGCTTGCTGTACCTCAGGTCTCCACCTGGGGTCAGACAAGCACCGAGCTCAGGTACCCCCCTCCCCCCTGGAGAGGATGAGCAGTCCTTGGGACGCTCAAGTCCTCCCTTCCTGGCCGGCCCTCCAGCTCCCGGGCTCGTTCCCGAACCCGGGTCACTGGCGTCGCAAGCGGAAATCCAACCGCTGCGCCGGCGGGCCGGCTAGACAGGAAATTCATGATGAAATGTTTAAAACAGTGGGAATTACCAGCGTGTCTCAACAAAATGATGCAAATACAACTGTTAAGTTTGCCATAAATTCTTATGTAACTAGATCAATGGATATGCTAAACAGAGTCTACCAATGCTGCCCCCTTTAACCAGTTATACATATATATATATATATATAATGTGCTTAGAACCATTCCTTAATGCTATTAGACAAAATCAGACATCAGAAGGCATAATGTTAGGCAATGAGCAAAAAAAAAAAAGTGTTCACGGATGGTGTCCTTGTGATTATGAAAAACATAAATTGTGCAATGCCAGCCTTTTTGAAAGATGAAGAAGTAGAAGTACATTCTGCCTTACCGGGGTACAAATTGAACTCATCAAAATTGGTAATTGTGGCAGTAAATTTTGAACAGTATGTGTTGGAACAAAGCATAAAAGATAATTTTATAATAAGTAACAACTTTCAATATTTGAGTATAACCATATTGAATAAACAGGAAGAAATAATTAAACAAATTATAGAGTGTTTGGTGAAAAAGTCCAAATGCTATTGAAAAATTGAGTAATAGTATCACTGTCCCTATGGGGCAAAATAGAAACTATAAACATGTTGCCATTGCTACATATTTTACTCATGATACAGGTGATAATTGGATTTCCAACCAGGACATGGTATAATTCAATAAAGAGAACATTTAAACATTTGTTATGGAGGGGTGGGAAGTATAGAACAGCATGGCTTCAGCTTACCACTCCCAGAAAAGCTGGCAGATACAGTTGTCTGGACCCTGAAAATTATGAAGTTACTTATTTAATTAAAATCTGGTGGGAATGGGCATTTCTTAATACAAAAGAATATCCATGGGAAATATAAGTTTGGCATAACTTTAAAGAGGTTGAACCAGAAACACTAATCTTGGACATAACGGAAAATGTTCCTATTCCCCAGTTGTTCAGTACACTAAATGCTAAAATAAGACAGGCTGTGAAAGTATTAAGAGACAAAAATCTACCACCATGGCTGTACTAAAATATTTGGAAAATTACTAGTCTGTGGGGGTAGAGAAGATAAAGCATTTGCCCAGAGATTTTGGAAATCAAACCTACAGAGATGGGATCAGTTAATAAATAAAGAAAGACTATTCTTAACCTATTAAGAGTATGCATTTAATTTTTGAGGTCTATCAGGACTAAATATTTTTTATTTTTTTGAGGTTAAAACAAAAATTTATTGGATTTCTGTGGAAAAATGAATACAACCTAAATAAAACTTAACATCACAAGTTTTTTTAAAATAATATGCTTTATTGATTTCATACAAGGTGACAAAAAATAAGACAAATACATACAGTAAAAGGACATTATATACAAGATTACAAGGCATATGTAAGCAGGCACCCCGGATGGTGAATTAAGATACTGGAGAAGAGGGAGTACCAGTTTGTGGAGGTGCCAGCTCCTCACCTACCCTGTCCCTTCATGTAGCTCTTGCACTGGCAGACCAGGCACCCTAGCCATCTGAGACTCCCAGGTGTGGAGCTGTGGGGGAGGAGGGGTGGCCCTGTCTTACAGGACTGCTGTGGCTATCTCTTCCTTGCATTGTTGGTATTTGAGAGAGGTGTAGTAAGGATTCAACCATGCTCCATCTGTGATCATAATGGTTTATGCAGTGCCGGAGTGAACAGATCATCTTTTCTATTCTAAGTGTATTGAAAATGGCATTGTGCCATTCCTTATAGGAGAGAGCTGTGCCATCTAGCCAGTGTCTCAAAATAATCTGTTTTTCTATTGCTGCTATGAATGGGATATGGAATTTTCTATTGCCGGATAACTGGTCTTGGCCTAGATTTAAAAGCCAAGTTTCAGGGATGAAGACTGTGTCCAGGCCTAAGAGATGGTCCAGGTATTGTTGGATAGAGGACCAGAGTGGTGCTGCTTTGAGCCTGTCCCAAAGGATATGTTTTAGGTCACCAGTTTCCTGACTATACCTCAAACAGAGTGTGGTTGGCAAATGCCCCCATTTTTTGCAGCCTCTGTGGTGTGACATACATGTTATGTGCAATTTTCATCTGCATTAGTTTAAGGTTGTCAGCCTTGATAAATCTGTTGATGTTCCTCCATATTGATTTCCTACTGGCGTAGTCTTGAAGTTGGGGGAACACTTTGATCCAGTATGGGCAGGCATCCAACTTTTCTGAGGTCTGTAACTCCAGTAGCTTTTAATAGAGTTTTGAGGTGGGGTGTTGTTGTGATGCTAAGGTAAATAGCCCTTCCCATGCTGAGGAGTTGTAAACCTCCAGTGTCTTGGTGGGAGTGCTGCGGTAATGACATGGTGAAGTTGAAAGAAGGTGGATGGGGTTATACATGAGTCAAGAAAGAGTGAAATGTAGGTTTCATATGTTAAGAAGGAGCTGTTTTGGATGAGGTAGCCTAGTAAGACTGGTTGTGGGATTTTGAGGAAATTGGTAGGAATGTGCCTGTGTTGGATTTTGAGGTTTGGGTTCCCACAAATTGGTTGGTATGGAGCTAGGATGGGTTGGGTGTTTAAAATATTGTGTAATTGTGTGCTGACCAGATGGGAGGTGCCTATTGGCACGTTCTTGAGTGTCACAGGGACCTGTGAATGTGCATTGTGTGGGAGGGATTCGATGTTAATGCAGGTTGACTGGTAGAGATCATATTCTATCTGGTGGCACTACGGGATGTATCCACTAGGGCGGGGTGGAATGTGCTGTGGTCTACCAGAGGAATTTACCCGCATGTACAGCCAGGTAGAAAAGTTGGAAATTGGGAAGTCTGAGTCCACCTAGTTCCTTGGGCAGGGTGAGTTTTCCATATACTCTGTGCGGTCATTTGTGGGCCCAAAGAAAGGTATTAATTATTGATTTCAGCCTGTCGAATCAACTCCTGAGGATGAATAGATTCAGCATTTCAAGCGGGTATAGTATTCTTGGCAGGATGTTCATTTTAATTGTGTTGATTCTAGCCCAGAGTGTCAGAGGCAGGGCTGACCACCTAGTTAAGTCCTGTTTAATGGTTGTTAGGAGGGCTTCTATGTTCTGTCAGTGAGTCTGTTGCTTGCTGAGGGTGATATGGATCCCCAGATATTTGACGGAGTTCGGGCACCAGCTGGTTCCCCATTCTTGTGCATGGTTCCTTGTCACTCAGTGATTTAGGGGCATGATACAGGATTTTTATAAGTTCAGTTTATACCTTAAGATGCTCCCAAATTCCTTCAATAAGGCAAAGGTGGGCAGGATAGAGGAGGTGGGGTCCTCGAGGCATAAAAGAATATCATCTGTGTATGTGGAGAGTTTGTATCTGTGCTCCCTAACATGGGTTCCCTTAATCCTCTCATCAAGGAGGATCCTCCTGGTTAGGAATTCTAGGTATAGGTTGAATAGGAAGGGGGAGAGCAGGCAGCCCTGATGGGTTCCTCTGTGGAGGTTATAGACATCTGTGGTAATTCCATTGCATGAAATGTTGGCTGAGGGGTGTGAGTATAGTAGCTGGATGCGACTAATGAATGTTTCAGGGACTCCAAAATGGTGGAGGGTGTGGCATAGAAAAGGCCAAGACACCCTGTCAAAAGCCTTTTCTGCATCTAATGACAGCAGAATAGCAGTACGTTCAGTGTCTTTGGTCACTGGGATTATGTGCGACAACTTACGAAGGTAGCTGGCAGATCTCCAGCCTTTCATGAACCCCACCTGTTCCAGACGTATTAGGGACTCCCATACACTCCCTGTTCTGGAGGCCAGCATTTTAGCGAGTATCTTGAGGTCCGTATTGAGTAGGGATATGGCTCTGTAGCTGACCAGGCATTCTGGGTCTTTCAAAGGCTCGGGAAGTAGTGCAATCTGGGCTTCTTGTAAAGAGCAGTCTAGATGTTGTGTCTCTAAGGCCAACCTAAAGAGGGTGGCTAGGTGTGTAGTCAGCTGCTGCATGAATGTTTTATAGAAATTGTTTGAGAATCTATCCAGCCCCTGGGGCTCTGTCCAATGGCAGCTCCCTCAGGGCTGTCTGGACTTCAGAGAGTGAGATGTCTACACTGAGTTCAGTTATTCTTTCCAGTGACAGTTGTGGGAGTTGAGCAGCTTCCAAGAAGCTGTTGATCATATGATTTGGGGAAGCCTCCTCTGCTGTGTAGTGGGCCTTATAGTATTCAGTGAAAGCTGAGGCAATCACTCTGGTGTTTGTAATGAGGGGTGCAGATTGGGCCCCTCAAATTCTCTTGATCATTCTGGAGGTCTCCTGTAGCTTAAGTCTTATTGCTAGCAGCCTTCTGACTTTCTTCCCCTGGTCTACATATCTGGTGCATGCTTTGAGAATATGATGTTCTGCCTGTTCTCTACGGGTTTCACCATATTG
This sequence comes from Neoceratodus forsteri, assembly GCA_016271365.2. Classification (NCBI taxonomy): domain Eukaryota; kingdom Metazoa; phylum Chordata; order Ceratodontiformes; family Ceratodontidae; genus Neoceratodus; species Neoceratodus forsteri. The sequence continues at coordinate 305,956,601 of CM028134.1, read as the reverse complement.
GGCCCTCAGGGTGTTGAGATATAGCCAGTCCTCAGTGGAGGAGCTGGCAGAGAGAGATTTTTCCAATTTCCTAACTTCAACTAGGAGTTTTTTGGCTGCAGCTTCCTTTTTTCCTCTCCCAGTTGCTGTTAGTCTAATAAGTTCTCCTCATATTGTACATTTAAAAGTGCACCATACATTATGGTAGCTGGGCACTGTGTCTGTATTTTCTTGGAGGAAAGTGTCAATGCTTTGCACTATTTTTTCTTTTAGGCTAGGGAGTTGGAGTAGGTTGTTATTAATTCTCCACAAGCTGTCTTTCTTCTGGGGGCTAACGTGTGTTGAAAGCGATGTGAGTACTGGAGAGTGGTCTGAGATGACTGTGGGCAGAATTTCACAGTTGTGGGTGTTTGGAAGGAGTGCTGAAAACATTAGGAAGCAATCCAGTTGGGAGGAGGTATTGTGGACTGGGGACTGAAATGTGTAGCCCCTTTCACCTGGGTGAAATGTTTGCCATTCCTCAATGACACCCAGTGAGTCCTGCAGCTCTGTTAGTGCCCTTTGGTTTGGATTAAGACTGATCCAGGATGAGCCTGACCTATCCAAGGCTGAGACCTGGACTGTATTCCAGTCCCCTGGTAATACTACCTGTAGGTGTTTGTGTTCAGAGAGATCTGCTAGTAGCCTGGTTAAAAAGTGGGGGCGGTCCCTGTTTGGGCTGTACACTGATGCCTGAGCTATTTCTTTTCTGTCCAGGGTGCCCTCCACTATGATGTAGCAGCCATCTGGTTCCTCCCTGATTCACCTAAGATGGAAGGGGGTGTTTCTGTGGACTATGATTAAGACTCTGGCTCATTTTGTTGCTGGTCCCTGTGGCATACACTTGGCCCACCCATTCCCTGCACCATAGATGGGCTTGAGTGGAGAAAATGTGTTTTTTGTGTACAAATGCTCTTTGCCTTCTCCCTTTTTAATTGTCTAAGTACTTGGTAGCATTTTTCCTTTGTCTGTGCCCCTCAAATATTCTAGCTTTTTAGTCTATATCCTCGGTATTCCATTAGGGGTATGTGTGTAGGAGGTTAGTTTCCATTACCTTTTCTTTTTGGTCTGTCTGTGTCACTCTGGTACAGCCCAGCGTGGTGCTGGGGTAGGGGCTGATGGGTCGAGTATGAGTACCGTCCAATCTCCACCAAGCTCCAGTCAGTGGTTGGGTTGTCCTGTAAGTGGTGTACAGTTTATGTATATGTCCTGGTACCAGATAACAAGCAATAAAAAACACATACAGTAATATAGTTTTTTTGTTGCCTGTGTAATCATCAGTTGCCTTTTACAATGTATGTTAAGTTTCATTCCAATGTATACTGGATTGGTGCTGTCCACTGTATCCCCCCACTACTGTATGATCAGCCTACTTGTGTTATGCCTGCTATGAACCCTGTTTTATTTCTGATGTTTGTTCGGAATGTTGTTCGGAAAATATTGTACTGAATGTTTGCACTGTATGTTGTTCTGTAATTGTTCGCTACCTTTGTATTTGCTAGTGTCTGGCGCAGGGCTATGCCTGAAAAACATAGACTTTGATGGCAGATAAGGACTGCTTGGCCCACCTAGTCTGCCCATTTCCCTACCTAGAGGATAAGCTGCAGATCCTATTTAACCAACAGCCTATTTCTTCCTACCCCCACCAAAAATTGCCTTATGTCAGTTCCATGCAATCTTGGATTCTGCCAGTTTTAGACCCCACAACCTCGTCTTTGGATCAGTGCTGCAACTCAGTTAATGAATGAATGAATGAATGAATGAATACATAAATACATAAATAAATAAATAACCTACTTCTAGACTAAAAACAATGCAATCTTAACTCGGTGATGTGTGCATGCATCTTGTGTGTCTTGAAGGGTGAGAGTGGGCCCCGCTGGAGCAGGTGCCCACCCTCTCTTGAGTGGGGTGGCCTCCAGTAGGGGTGGGGCTCTGGCTTTTTTGTTCTGACATGAGCTGTCATGAGGATGCTCCTAGTCCATGACAGCTGACCACAGAGAAGTGAGTGGAGAGTAATAATGGGTTTTGTCCAATCATATTATGTTTGCCGGGGGTGGGGGATCAAAAACCATGGGATACTCAAAACTTGCCAGTCTGTTTTTGGGCCAGCAGGTGGGGTGAGGGCTCAAGTTATTAAATTCCATTCTTCCTGACACCAGATGCACCAAGCTACATATTCACCACAGTTCTGAACAAAAAGCAGCACTCATGGATACCAACGTTTTTTTCTCAAGTGATAATTTATTTTATTTGTGGCCAAGTAAGCCTGGACATAATCCTTCCCCAGTGCTTTGACCCTAAAACGGGGTCTTCCTTAGGGGGTGAATCTAAGAAATCATTACAACACTATTATGTTTATACCAGTGAGCATTAATTAGTTTAAACAGTTGAGTGCCTTTTTTAACAACACGTGAAAAATGTGACTAAAAAAACACAAAGATTATTAACCTCAGTTGCACACAGCTTGAGTTAAGTAAAATAAAAGATTAAAAATCAAATGGAAAGTGTTTTGGTAATGGAATAACTGGTAACTTCTTCTCTCTTTACTGATCCCCCCCCCAACCCCACACCGAGCTTCATAATCAGTTGTCCAGTTTTGTAATCAATTTTCCTGGTTGGGTATTTTGTTAAGCCCCTTTATTTACTAAACAAAAGAAGGGGGATTTAAAATAAAATAAAATAGAATATTAATTCATTAGACCTCAACCACTTGAGTTAATGGAAGCCCTCAAAATAAAATAACATAATTCATATGTATTAACATTTAGAAGTAATTGAATAACTTAAAGAATCTCCTTTCTTGTGAACATTTTAAAAAAGGGACTAATTACACTATTGGTATCCTGGTTGGCAGCCTATGTCCCCGATTCCCCCCTCTTCCCTCACAAAAAGACAGAGACCATTGTTTGTTGTTGTGCTCCGATTGGGCAATTAATTTATTTATATATCATAATTCGATGTTCCATTTTATCATCTTTTATTATTATATCTCTCACAATTTCATTTATTTTTCTCCATATATTCATCTCTGATCATCCCTCTTTCTTCCTCTTTTTCTCCCTGCAGGTGAGAACCTGGGTGCCTTCTTCTTCTCCTTTTCTGTTACGTAATGGTGAAAACCGAGACCGCTTTCCTCCTTCAGCTTCTTCCTCTTTTCATCTTATTCCTTTATCTCCCCCCCTTCTCTCCTTCCCCCCCTTTTTCCCCACTAGCCAGTCTCCAGCTTGTGTTGAATGACCTGACTTTCCCCCACTTAGGGTACTGTCCCCCTTCCACCTTGGGGAGACCACCTCCAAACCTTCTCTTCTCTTCCTTTTTCCCCCTCTTTTTTTATTTTACCCATTTTTTGCATGTCTCCTCCATGCTTCTATAAAACCCATCTTTCCCATATTAAACATATCTATGGCCAGATCTGACAGGTGGATGCCGTCTGACCTATAGAAATCCTCTACCCACTCTTCCACACCCCGCAATAGTACTTGTCCTCCCATCCTTTTCACCAATGTTCCTACCCTTCTGTTCATCTTTTTCCTGGCCCTATCCACAGCTCTGTGGCTGTGTTCCATTCTCCATACCCTCCTTGGTATCATATCTGACCAGGCCAGGCATACCTTAGGCCACCACTGCTGTATTGTCTCTAAGTCCCTTTTTATCTGCATATAAGTGTCTACCCATGGCTTACCCCCAACGTCATTACCCCCTAAATATATAATAATTAAGTCTGGAGTGGGTCACCGCTCCTTCAGCTCTTTCAAGGTGGGGAGCAGCTGTGCCCATCTCATCCCTCGAATGCTACACCATACCAATTTACATTGTTTCACCTCCTGGTATAGCTGCTTTCCCCCAGTCTTTTTCTCAGCTCTCCTTTCTGCCCAATAAATATAGGAGTGGCCGCAGATCCAGACTTCCGTGATTCTCCCTCTTCCTATAGGGTTTAAACAGAATAAATATCTTATTTATGATCTTATTTCTCACCATCATATCATCTCTCCCTTGTCCCCCCCCCCCCATGGCTCCCTATCTGTCCCAACATAAGCGATACATTAGTCCCCACACTGCAGTGCTTGAATGCATCTTTTGTAACTGGCCAACCGCCAGTGCCCCTTCTCCAAAATATTATTCACCATCTCCCCTGCCGCTGCCCACTGTGAGGCAGCTCCTATCCATAAGGAGTGGGAGGAATAATTAATCGGATCCTCCCCCAGGGATTGCATGCCTTTCTTGAGCAATGCTATGACTTGATAACTCGTGACTCTGCTTCCATCCCCATGCAGAAATAATTTCCCTGTCCTATTTCCACGCTCTGTGGCGAAAGCCCACAAAGCCTGTACTGGGCATACTGCGCCCTCTACATGTTTCTTCAGTGTTACCATGCAACCCTGTCCCCGTTGATCTATCTTTGACCTCTTAATCATGACCTGTATTTCTTTCATCCCCCAACTTATATCCTCCCATTCCAGTCCCCCTTCCCTGTCTTGTCTGCTGCGGCTCTACCACTTTCACTCATGTAGTAATTCGCAACATTACCACAAATTGTGTGGAATAACTGGGCCTCAGCCTTTGATCTCCATATTGGTGGCAACACACCCTTCAGTTTCACCAGCCACTGTTGGTCTCCTATTATCCAACATCCATTGTTTTAACCTACCCCATCCTTGCATCATTCTTCTAATGAACATTGATTTTGTTAGGTCCTGCCATCTTTTTAGACTGCAGATCACACTTATACCTGCCAAGTAAACCCCCACTTTGGCATGGGCTGTCCCCTTCTGCCACTGCTCCATGGTGAACTTCCCCAACTGTTCTTCTGTGAGCGGCCTACTTACCTACATGTGGTGATTTGCCCTGAATGTTTGAAACACTCGCCAGGCCCCATCGTAGGCTGTCAGAGTCCATGGCGCCCATGAACTGCGGAACAACATTTCTGCCAAAGTCCCATATGTTCATTGGTATGGGTGTTTTTTGCTCCTCCGCTGTTGGTGCCAGCCTCTGGAAACACTCCAGCTGCAGACGGGAAAGGCTGTCAGCCAGGGTGTTGTGTACCCCCTCTTTGTGTTTCGCTCTGAATGACATGTTCAACTGCAATGCCCTTAGCACCAGGAGTCACAAAACTTGCATGACTGTTTCTGACCTGGCTCCCATGTTATTCAGAACCTCTACCACTGCTCTATTCTCACACCAAAATGTTACTTTTTGATCCGGTAATTCTTCTCCCCAAACCAGGATGCATGCCCAGATGGGCATGATCTCTAACAATGTTATATCTTTCACCTTACCGTCCCTTACCCTATCTAAAGGCCATGGCTCTGAGAACCATCTGCCCCTCAGATAGCTCCCCAGGCTGAGGCCCCCCGGCCACATCTGTGTAAAGTTCGAGGTCTGTGTTATACACCCATTCCTCTTGCCAGAAAGAGCAGCCATTATATTCCCTAAGGAATTCCTCCCATACTTTGAAGTCCTCCTTGACTCCCTTTGTCATGTCTACCCAATGGTGTGGCCTGGTCACTCCGGCTGTGACTCTTGCTAGCCTTTTTGTGAAAGCCCTCCCTGGCCCAATAGCCCTGCATGCGAAGTTCAGATGTCCCAATACTTGTTGTACCTGTTTTAGTTATACTCTTTTCTACTGGTATGTATCTTAATTAGATCCTTCAATTTCTCCGTTTTTTTGTCCGGCAACCGAAATATCTCCCCCGGAGCATCTATCTCGATGCCCAGAAACTCTAATACCCTACTGGGCCCTTCTGTTTTTCCCGGTGCCAGCAGGACCCCTAGTTCCTTACACAGCTGTTGGAAACTGGCTAACATTCTTTCCATTTCTCTTTTCCCACTGCCTATGAAAAGGAAATCATCCAAGTAGTGAATCATTGTTTTATAACCAGTCCTTTCTTGAAATATCCACTGCAAACGTGTGCTGAAGGCTTCAAATGTGGCGTATGCTATAGAGCAACCCATGGGCATGGCTTTGTCAAAATAGTACTGTCCCCCAATTTTAAACCCCAACAGGTCCCAATCCTCTCTTCTAACCAGAAGTAATCTGAAAGCTGACTCTATGTCTCTCTTAGCCATCCATGCATCTGCAGTTGCCCGGATAACCTGGACTGCATCCTCCAGGGTGGAATATGTCACTTTACTATATTCCTCATTAATAAAATCATTCACTGACCCACCTTCAGGAAAGGATAGGTGATGAATCACCCTAAAGTCCTCTTCCTGTTTTTTGGGGACTAAACCTAATGGGGAAATCCTCATGTTCTGCAATGGGGGGGGGTATCATATGGTCCCTCTATTCTCCCTGCTGCCTTCTCCTTCTCTATCTTCTGTTGCAACATTTCTTCCCTCCCTCTCACTGAACCCAGATTGTTCACCTCTCTGGCCTGTCTTGGGCCCTCACACTGTAGTGAAAAACCTGTGTGAAAGCCATCTTTAATCATTTCTGCCATTTTCCTATCTGGGTATCTGTCCAACCATTCCCTCCATGCCTCTATCCTGATGGGGGTTCTAGCTGCTCTAAATTGTTCCCTTGTCCTCATTTCTTTTTCACCACCAGCTCCCCGCTTCTGTCTGATGCCCGTCCTTGCTGGTCAATGATTCTGGCTCCCTCTATTTGCATGTCCCCTACCCCTCCCCCCTCTATTCTATGTCTGGCCTTTATACCCCTGCCCTTCCCGAAAAAACTGCTGACCAGACCCCTGCCCCCCCAGTTAGAAACATAGAAACATAGACTTTGATGGCAGATAAGGACCACTTGGCCAATCTAGTCTGCCCATTTCCCTACCTACAGGATAGGCCGCAGATCCTAGTTAACCAACAGCCTATTTCTTCCTACCCACCACAAGAATTGCCTTATGTCTGTCCCATGCATTCTTGAATTCTCCCACAGTTTTAGACCCCACAACCTCCTCAGGAAGGCTGTTCCATGCATCCACTGCCCTGTGAAATAACACTTCCTCACATTGCCCTGAACCACCCTCCTCTATCTTTAAATTGTGCCCCTTGTTCTTGCACATCTCTTTTCTGAAAGATGCTACCGCCTTGGACTTTGTTGATTCCACTGAGGTACTTAAATGTTTCTATCATGTCCCCCTCTCCCTTCTTTTCCTCAAGGGTATACATATTAAGCTCCTTTAGTCTCTCCTCATACGGCTTCTCTTGCAGACCCTGCACCATTTTAGTTACCCTCCTCTGGACTGCCTCTATCCTGTCTATGTCCCTGCGGAGATGGGGTCTCCAGAACTGGATGCAGTACTCCAGATGGGGTCTCACCAACTGTCTGTACAGAGGGATAACAACTTCCTGTTTTCTGCTGTAGATGCCTCTCCCTATGCATCCCAGTATACCCCAGCCCTCCCTACTGCATTCTCACATTGCTTGCTAACCTTAAGGTCATCTGATATGATTACTCCCAGGTCCCTTTCCTTTTTTGTTGTTGTTACTACCTCCCCCCCCCATTGTGTATTCTTCCCCTGAGTTCTTGTTTCCCAGGTGCTTTATTTTGCACTTCTTTGCATTGAATCCTAGCTGCCATACTTCTGACCATTCCTCCAACCTTGCCAAGTCGCTTCATCTTTTCCACACCTCCTTGTGTATCAACCCTGTTGCAGATCTTTGTGTCATCTGCAAAGAGGCATACTTTTCCTTCCAGTCCCTCTGCAATGTCACTTATGAAGACATTAAAAAGGACTGGACCCAATACTGAACCCTGCAGTACCCCACTAGTAACCCCTCTTTCTTTAGAGTGGACTCCATTTACAATTACCTTCTGTGTCCTGTTGTCCAGCCAATGTTTTACCCAGGCTGCCACCCTGGGACTCACTCCCAGGCTGGTTAATTTGACTACTAATCTTTTGTGTGCGCCTGTGTCAAATGCCTTGCTAAAGTCTAGGTAGGCCATGTCCACAGCCCCTCTCTGGTCTACTACTTCAGTCACCCAGTCAAAGAAATCTATTGGATTCGTATGACATGACCTTCCCGTTGTGAACCCAAGCTGCCTTGGGTCCTGTGCCCCACTGGCCTCTAGGTACTCAACTATTCTTTCCTTTAGAAGTGACTCCATCACTTCCCTACCACAGAGGTCAAACTGACAGATCTGTAGTTTCCTGCCTCTGTCTTGGTCCCACTTTTGTGAAGGGGAATCACATCCGCCTTCCTCCAGTCCTTGGGTACCACACCATCCTCCCATGATTTATTAAAAACAGTAGCCAGTGGTTTCACTAGTTCCCCCTTTAATTCTTTTAGAATTCTGGGGTGAATTGCATCAGGCCCCATTGCTTTGTCCATCTTCAGTTTTAGGAGTTCTTGCAGAACCCTTTCTTCTGTGAAAGGACTGGGATCGACCCCCCTATCAAGAGTGCTTCTGTTCATTGGATTAGGTACTTCCCCCTCCTCAGTTCCTTGCGTTCCTTGGACCCATGTCGTCCTGCATCTGCTTGCTGGATGTGATCCCCCACATTTTGAACAGGCATGCCGAAAACGGTATTGTGTCCATGAGCAAAAGGCCCTATTGTAGGCCCAGCAACATCTTTGTAGCATGGTACCTTTCTTCCCAAACTCTCCCTCCGGCGTGGACTGATCAGTTACGTAATCTGTCCACAAATCTAGCTGTTTCGTGTCCCATCGTACATCTCCATATGTGGCCATTCTTTGCCGAAAGAATTTGTCATAATATATCCAACCCACTCCCACTTTTGCTTTTGCTCTCTATATTATCAGGCAGTATGTGATGAGCGGGATGCCCAACTCAGGCCTTCTTTCCAATACTATGGCTGAGAATGTGGCAAAACCTATGAACCACCCCTCCCAAGTCTTCCCTTTAGTGAATTTGTCCTCCTCTTTCTTGCCTAACAAAACCACTGCTGCTGCCATTTCACTTTTTCCTATATTCTCTGTTTCCTCATATTTCACAGCCGTGTCCCGGCGTACTAAAGGGAAAATATCCACATACTCTCCCTTCCATATTTTCTTTTTTGTGGTCAATGGAACGTGTTCACTCACTCTCATCCCTGAAGCTCCTATCTCCCTTGTTCCTTTTCCCTCCTTTTCAACTCCTCCTTCCTTTTCCTTCACCACCTCTTCTCCTACCCTAATCTCGGCCAGTGTGACTCCATCCAGCTCAAACCACTGAACCAAGTGCTGAAATGATCTGACCTATCTACTCCTTGATGCTGTCACCAACAGAGCTGGGTGCATTACCTGTGACCTTGTCCATTCCTTGCTGCCTGCTATCATCCTGGTGCCCTAGCACGTTTCCCTCTGGGTGAAGAGTTGGTAAGCCTATTAGTGGCTGTGGAGGAACCACTGTACACTGGGGATCCAGACTGGGCTCCACTGGGGGAACCACCACCTGGCCCTGGGGAAGTACTGAGGGTCCAGGTCTCCTGGGTATAGAGGTACTGGACTAGCCACCTTGGTTGGCCCCGCCATCTGTGGTTGTGCCCTGGCTGGGCTGTGTGGCTTCTCCACTAGCCGCTTCCCTCTGCCCCCTTTACCCTTCCCTGCTTTCCTTTTCTCCCCAGACCTCTCTGGTTCCTCCCCTTCCACCAACTCCCACATCCTATTGGCTTTTTCAGCCAGCTCCATTATCGCCTTGTAGGTGTCTTCCTTTGAAGGCCTGCTCTTCTTGGGTGCCATGATCTCTGCTATTGTCACCTGGGAAAACACTGGAAAGGAAAAAAACCTTATTTAAAAAGCAGAAATCTGGGGCAGTATCCTGAGAGGCCAGGCCTGCCTCCCCTGTAGGTAGCCTCCAGCTGTGATGTACATGCCCCCCCCTTTTTTTTTGGCCTCTCCATTGCTGGACCTGGCCCAAATGGTGTGCTGCATCCCACTGCATGGCCAGGCCCAGTTTCACCAGTCCTCTGTTGCTCCCCATCACCCCTGGCTAGGCCCCCTGACAGGCCCCCCTTCCATTTCTGGCCCCCCCAGGTCTCCTCCCCTCTGGGTCGCTAGACCTTCTGTCACTAGGCCCTCCTGCCAGGCCGACTCGGGCCTCTGCTCCCTCTTGGTCTGCTCCCCCCCGGCGTGTGATGTCAGCCCAGGTGCCATATATTATTTTTTTTAATTTTCCCGTAGGCCTCTCCTTGTTTATCCGCCCTCCAACATGTGTGTGCCTCCCACCAGCGTGATGGCGTCAACCGTCTGATGGTCGACGCACTCCCGCTTGCTCAGCCTTCTTCAGGCCCTTAAAACCCTTTTGCCACTGCGCTAGCCTACTGGGCCATGAGGCAGTGAGCCTGATGCTATCCCCCCAGTCAGCCCCCTTTTCCACATCTGCCAAGTAAACCACGCAGTTGCCGGCGTGTGACCAGCCAGGCCACGCTGCTCTGAATCACTCCCTGGGTCCTGCGATTCCCCCCTTGACATTCCCTGCAGCTCCGATTTCAAATCAAACCCCCCTTGGTGCCCCATGTCACCCAAACAGCTGCAGACCCACAGGATTCCCATTGCATGCATCACACCCTGCAAGGCCTCAGAGCCTGCCACCCCTCATGTCGCGTACTCGCAGAGACCAGCTAATGCAAGTGCTCCCCTTCGTCCAAGGCATTCCCCCCCCATGCTTCTCATTCAGGCTCCCCTGCATAACCCCCTCAGCAGTACTCCCATAAGCCAGTGTGGGCCTTGCTCCAAACAGCTTCCAGCCTTTCAGGCTGCTCCTTCCAGCCACACTCAGCTCCTGTTTTCCAAAGGCATCACCCCCACCCGCGCTTCCCATTCAGGCTCCCTTCCGAAATCCCCCAACAGTACTCATGCAGGCCAGTGCGGGCCTCACTCCAAACAACTTCCAGCCTCTCAGGCTGCTCTTTCCAGCCACACACTGCTCCTTCCTCCTTCGCTGTTCCAACACATCTAGCTTTCTACTTTCCTCCTGTATGATCATGCGCTTCTCACGCTGCCCAAGGTCTACTACCTCTGCCAGCTGTAAAAACAAGAAATCTGGTCCAAATACACAAACCCACATCCTTGCACCAGCCCTGCTTCCTTGCCTCGAACAAACTAACGTGCCAGCCAACACCACCCACAGCATACTCCCTCAGTACAACTGTAAAGCATCCTCTTTTTTTAAACTGATCCAAATAGCCTTGCTTTCCTTGTAACTGTTGTATTCAGCAGTTATTTTTAGCTAGAGATGCACAATTCCACATTAGCTTTTTTCTTTCCCACTTCACCTCTGCTCTACCACAACCTTGCTAAAAACTGTATCTTTCTACTTCAGACACAACCAATGCATTTTTTTGTTTTTTTTTAAATACGCAGTTTAGCCCCCCCCCTTATAATTATTAACCAGCTGCTTCTCTCTTTCCTTTTGTTATATATATTTATTCTTCTTTTTTTTTGAAAACTTCAAATATCCTTCACCAAAATAAGCTGCTTGTTTCCTTACCTCTCTCTCGGTGCACAGACCTCCTAATTAATATGCCAATCCAACGTGCTGCAGTTAAGTGTAGGATCAAAATTCCAGCAAAAGTGGCTGAACCACTTCTGTGTTGTCCATTATGTACCTCCACTTGCCCCTCCCCTTCCTGTTGCTTGGCCTTTGTTCTATCCCCCGGGCCCCTCCCCTTCCTTCCCCCCCTACCCTTTTGAGCACACCATCTTGATGACAAGGGAAGGGGTGCACCAGGATAACCTGGTTTGCCCCTTAAAGGACAAACTCCATTAGCAGCAAAGCAAGCATTCTTGTGTTCACCTTGTCCTTTTTCCTTATTCATTTAGCCTTGAAGGTGCTGCTGGAGGACAACTTTTTTGTCCAGCTTGAGGATTACCCGGTAAAACCACAGGTTAGATTGTGGTCAGCTCATTTACTACCCAATCAGCATCCCTGACCAAAAATCATGTAAGTTTCCTCACAAGTGGAACTTTTTTTTAACTTTCTTTTATTCGTTTTTCAATGATTTCATAGAAAGCGTTACAGACAGCAGAGCAAGGTTACATTATCTCTAATACTTAACATATTACAGATATTTCAGCATTAGTATTAATTGTCAACTGCCTTGTGTTACCACATAAGGAGTACATTTCTAGTGGTCTTTTAATAAGTATTCTTAACATTTCAGATGGCTAAGCTGCGTTAAACTTATGGGGTAAAGATGAATTTAGGTAAAACTTAAGGGATACATACCATGGCCCATGGCCACCATCCCCCCTTAGTCACACATCTGCTTAAGGAATGTTATATACCCCTTTCACTCATACACCCCCCCAAACACCAAGTAATTGTAATTGTAACATATAAAGGTATAACACTCATCAGAAATAGTCAGTCTTTACTCCCTTTCCATAATTTAGCAGAACATTGCTCCACTACAGTGGCATAACTTTATTTAACATGGATCATTTTGCGATGTTTTACCTAGCTCTCACCTCATGGGTTGCACTAAAAACATCCCTCCTACAAACATAGATAGCACTTACAGTATATCTATTATCTGGTCTAAGCCCCTTTCAAGATTCAAACTCAATCATATAAAGGTACTGTCTCCCTAATGGGAGGGCACATAATGAACATCAAAGTGGTATAGACTGGAGACTTAAATTGAGTTTGTGGTCACAGAACCAATCAACCTCATGGCCAGTTTGAGAGAAACAAAAGTGAGCAGACAAAAAGAATGCCCAGTTACCAACTAGGGCTAGTCTTCTTCCTCATCGGACTCCACTGGTAGTCCTAAGTTCTCCAGTGGTCTCTTTCTGAATTCACTGGTGATTGCTTCCACCCTTTTTTTTGCCTCTTCCAAATCATTAAACTGATAAGTTTGCCCAACGTAGGTCAAATGTAGGTGAGCTGGGGCCAACAAAGAATGGGCCACCCCCCAAATACTTCAGTTGCTTCCTGAGTTGGTCGAACATTTTTCTTCTGGTCTGGGTTGCAAAGGACCAATCAGTAAATATCTTTTTTTCTTGTCCCTCCATTCCAACCAGATAATTCGCCCTTGCCCATTGCAGGAGTAGCTGGGCCATCCATGATCAGCAGGATTGTAGGTGGGGTCTCACGGTCTAGTTGGGCCCTCCTGAAGTTAATACAAAATGCTTGCCTTAAAGAGTCTCTCTTGATATGCAAATCTAAAGGTAGGGGGGCTGTTAACCAGTTCTTTAAATAAGTCAGCAAATCGGCCCCTTCTGTACCTTCTAGGACCCCCACAATCTTATATTCATTTTCCGCTTGGAGTTTTCTATCATCCTCATGCTGGCATGCAGATGGTTTATTTCTGAAGTTGATTTCACCAGTGCTGCCTGGGCCCATTGTGATTGAGCTTCTGCTTCTTGTGCCATTTTGGTTTCTGAGTCAATTTTTGCATCCTGTGCACCGAGGTGATCCAGGACAAATTCCAGTTTTTTGACCATCACTCTTACTGTGCTCAGTACAGTTTCCCAAGGAGGAGTATCTTTCTCACCACTCAGGCCCACTGTTTGTCCCAGCCCATCTGGTTGACTCAAGGCTGGTAGAGGTGTGGACTTTTGAGTTGATCCTGTAGCAGCTCCCTTTGTTCTGCCCATGCCAATTTTGGTATCTTTTTGTTCCTTGGTCTGTAGGCTATCGAAATCTCTAGCCCTTCTTCTGTTAAAAGTTTGTCAAAATATATTTGTTTGTGATATTTGAGAGCATGGGATGCAGAGCTTTGGGGAATGCTGCCAATCACAAACACGGCTCTCTAGCACCCCACAAGGCGAACTTTCTAATACAGTATGAGCAATTTGAGCGCTATGCCAGTATTACCTGTTGAAAGCATCTCAGCAGATAGTTCAGGGGATGAAGAGGACTTCAGTTGCTTGGAGGACCCAGAGGATTTCATTCAATGCAGGGAGAGAAGACAGCACAAGTATTTGAGGAATGAGTGGGACTGGACGCCGAGAACCTGACACTGAAAAGCTTGTTTTTAAGCTTGGATAAGGCCCGCACAAAAGAGCTTAATCACTATTGTAATAGGATTTCTCTAGAAAAGATAAAAACAAAAAAGCTGTGACTTTTGCTGAGAAAACTAAAACCCCAGCACCCACTCAGGCAGGTACAAGTCAAGCCACTGACGTTGATTTAACAAACCTTTCAGCTACACCTAGTTTTTTTTTAGAGAAAACACAGTGGGAAGAGAAACAGAACCCCAAAGGAAAAAAATCAAGCAAAAGGAACTATACCAAAAAGACAAGGAGGGAGAAGGAGAAGGAACTCAATGCAACAATTTTCAGATGAACTTGAGGTGCGTGGACTGAGTATGGTTAACTTAATGGATATCATGTTACTGAATCACAGACAAAGCTGTTACTAAAAGGTTTATCATTTGGTCCTACTTCTAAACCAGATTTATTGTAATTTAAAGTGGATATTTTCAAGCTGATAAGAAGATTAAAATTAAAATACTTTTTCTCAAACAAAAAGATTTTACCAGCACATTTAATATGGGGAGACCAATTGAAACAGGTGATGGTATTCCTAGTTTTCAGGAAGTCCCTGATGTCCTAAATGATGAACAGTATGAATATATCTGGAACATTAGTGACTGGGATTACAACATTGTTGACCAAACTTATGTGAGGGATCTCTTAGAAGAATGTGATGTCATAATGAATAATCAGGACCCCGCAGAAACTGAGAAACAACGGAGTAGGTTCAAACCAAAATCTACTGTTTGTCCTCAGATTTATAATGCTGCAATTGTTACATATGAGAGGCTGCTAACAAATGAAGTTAATAAACTGTTTAGCAATGATAAGTTAGAGTACTACAGAAATTTCACTACTGATGAATATGTGGCACTTGGGGAACTAGAAAGGTTGGAAGGAGTGGTTTCCAAAAAATCTGACAGGGGGCATAGTACTGATGAAAGAAGACATGTATACTGAAAAGTGTATGAAGTTACTGTCTGACATTAACAATTACCTGAAATTGAGGAATGATCCCACTAACAGGTTTTTGAGAGGAATTATGTGAATTCTTAGAGATTAGTCAGAAATGTGGATGGTTAAATAAAAACAAGGCAGGATTTATAAAAACAAATTATCCCAGTTTACCAACTTTCTACATCTTGCCCAAAATTCATAAAAATAAGAACAATCCCCCAGGCAGACCCATAGTGGCAGATATTGGTTTAGTAACATATAACCTTTGCACATTCATAGACATTCTCCTGCAACCCCATGTCCCCACCTTAAAGTCATATATCTGAGACAGCATGGACTTAATAAATTGAAAGACAAAATATGTGATGTTAATTTCTGCTGGCTAACAATAGATGTCAGCAGCTTATACTCATGAAGTAATCATGATCTTGGGCTACCAGGAGTAGATACAGTAGTTTCCTACAGAACCAGACTGAAATTTCTGCCAAATTTGTTAAAGATGCTACAAGGGTCACCTTGACTCATAACTACTTTCTTGTTAGCAAAGAATACTTTATTCAAACATGTGTCACTCCAATGAGGGCAACATTTGCCTCATCATATGCAAACTGATTTATGGGGTACTTTGAAAGTCTGTATATCTATGACAGTTCAAGAAATACATTTCTGAGCCAGACTGATACCTGGCTCAGATTTATTGATGATATACTGTAATAGTTATCAGGTCAGGAGAAAAAGTACCATTTGAAAAATTTATGGAATACCTTGCTGAAAATGTTCTCGGACTTAAATTTACTTATGAAGTAAAAAAATAAATTTCTTTTTTAGACTGTAAATTGACAGAAAACCCAGGTGAACAGATACAAACTGCAGGATATTGAAAGGAAACAGCAGGGAATACTATCCTGCATGGCAAAAGTGTGCACCCAATAAAACTCATTACATCCATCACATATGGGGAACTTGTCAGATTAAAAAGAAACTGCTCTGTGGAGGAGGAATTCTAGAGTCGGGCACAAGCTTTAAAGCAGAGATTAATCAAATTAATCCGTCTTTCAGATGAGATGCTAAACCCAGGTTCCATCTGCTTGTTCTGGTGGTAGTTCAGGTGGATGTTAAAGATCCCATGGCACTTCTCGAAAAGAGTAGGGGAATTTGTATTTTATAACATAAAGGCAAAATGCATACAAAACAGTATTACTTCATACAAATTATAAGAAGTAAAATACTGAAAACATAAGTATTACAACATAACTTAAAAACAAAATACAGACAAAACAGTATTACTTCATACAAAAAACATAAGAAAAAAATAGAAACTTAATTAAATATTTCAGCGTACACGAACCTGAACTACCACCAGAACAAACAGATGGAACCTCAGAAATGAAAAATGATAAAAAAAACTGCAATTTCTAGCAAAAGAACAAAGAATAGTGCAGAAATTTAAAGAAAACCAGAAAAAGTATTACAGTCATACTAATCCAGCCAAAATATCAAAACACAAAAAAGAAAACAAGTTTTCATAAACATAAACAGTACAAATGTGTATTTTCTCAAAAAGTCCAATTTTCGTAGATTTGATACCTAAAAGGCAAAGAGCCAGACCTATGGGAAAAAAAAAACACCAGGACAAATAGTAATAACACTGGGTTTAGTAGAATAATAGTAAATAATCTAGAACCCATGCCAGTATCTTTCCCAAATCCCCCTTTTCAAAGTCATAAATTCTATATCCTGTAAATGGACTATTCCAGAATGAATCACAGAGTATAATGTTAAAGCAGTCATTTGTTGCTGTTGGAGAATAAACTAACAGTGGGATTGCCACACCCAATATAAGATAAGAGTTGTAATCACATTCAAAGTGCTATGGTCATAATTAGTCCATGTATTCAGGAAAATACCAAAATACAACTGTAAAGACATAACATTTCTAAAAGGATGCTGATTCCATCTATTTTCCATATAAACCAAAAATCCAAAATAAAAGGGCATTCAAAGTACAAATGATCCAAGGTTTCCACTTGTTGTACACATGTATCTCTAAGACAATATCGTTCCTCCAATATTTTGTGTTTATGGTTGCCCCGTGTATTTATCTTTCTGTGTACTCCAAGTCAAACCAGATCCCACATATCATGTGGAATCCTTTTATTTTGCAATCTGTTTAATATCTGCCATCTTTCTTGGCCTTGATGTTGTGCAAAAGGCTGGTCAGAAAAATGGCTTTCTAGAATAAATAAAGTGCTTTTCTGGAAAATGTAGATACATCTTTATATGATACCTCCCATTTTCTTATATTATGAAAAGTTATTCCCCAGGCCCGGGAGAGGATATGCTTCCTCTTATTTTTATGAATAAAAGCTACAGCTTCCCATTCTTTCAGAAGGTAGCATAAATCATATGCTACCCAAAGCCATCAGGGTTTATGTGAATTTAACGAAATAGGTCTAGATTTGTGTTAATGAATATGGTAAAAAAGAAAATAACAGGGTTCACCATCCCCACTCTCCCTTCCTTCAGGTTTTTATACAATATATTCCTCTTTATGGGGTTCAGTCTGCTACCCCAAAAACAAGTAAAATGCATGCTAATAACACTGTTTTGAACTGCTTTGGTAGTGGAAAAATTTGACCAACAAAAAGAAAAGTTGGAATAAGAAACTTTTTAATTTTAAAAATTCTCTTTTGTTTACCCATCTTCCAAGCATTCCATCTACATATTTTTGCCCTCCCTTTATCTAAGCAGAGCTTCCAATTATAAAGGGCCATATCACCTTTCCCAAAATAAATACCTAAGATTTTCTGTGGGTAGGAGGAAAATTCTATACCCCAATAGATACAGATGAACTTTCCATATCTGAAAGAGACAAGTACACACTTTTATCTTTATTAATTGCAGAGCCAATAATGGGTAGTAAAGAAATTAGCACTCTACAGGCTAGGTGTCCAATTTTTGCATTTGGGGAGACTACACATAAGTCATCTGCATAGCCAATAGTTTGTAATTCACCAATGTTTGGACAAACAATGCCAGGCAAGTGAAGGGACCTATTCAAGACTCTAATAATGGGATCTAGAGAAAAAACATACCAACTATGACTAAGAGGGCATCAATGGCACACTCCCCTCTGTATTGGGCCAGAGCATAACAAATCTGTAACCAGTTAATGAATATTAATGGAATCCCACATGATGATAAAGTTAGCCATATATACTCCTGTGAAATACTGTCAAATGCATTTGTTTGGTCAAAACTCATAATATACCCTACAAGTGGATTATCATTTTCTTGATGTAACAGTTCCCTAATAAGTATCAAGGCATCCTGAATAGAGTTGCCTGGGATAGAGCAAAACTTTGTCAGATGTACTAATTTATCTGCCACTAATAATAACCTATTGCATAAGAGTTTTGCAAATATTTTAAAGTCCAGATTTAACAAAGTTCTAGGTTTCCAATTTTGTATGGACTCCTGATCACCTTTTTTGTATAAAAAAATCATTAAACCTTTGTACATTTGTTCTGTAATTTTATCTTCATTTAGACAATTACTGAATACATGCAGAAGATATAATTAATTCCCAAAGTAATTTATAGTCCTCCATTGGTAAACCATCTGAACCTAGGGCAGTATTACCTTTCAGGCTCCTAATGACTGCATCTCTTCCCTAGAAAAAGTACATACTATTTTCTCTGCCTGTTCGGGTGCCAAATGTGGAAGTCCAGCTGCCGCAATTAATGGTTACATCTGGGGAGCTAAGTTGTTCAGTAATATAACTTTCTAAAAATGATAAGATATTTTCATTGTCCGAAACTAAAATATTTTCAGCATCTCATAATGCTGTCATCTGTCTGGTGCATAGTCTTTTTTTTACCATCATCATACTGATTGATTTGTTCTTTTTTTTCCTCGAGTACCAAACCTTTGCTCTAATTCTAATGATTTAAATTTATCATATTGATGTTTAACTAAATCCTTTTTAACCTTTGTGATCTCATCCATATAATCACACACCCCATGTGCTGTGAGGATTATAGATTATAGTTTATAAAATGTATCCCTCAGGTTCATATATTTCTTATGATTTAAAGTCACAAGCCATCTACAGCGTTGCTTAGCAAAAAAGCAATGAGGCATAACTTCATGTCTTCCCACCATTGCAAATGGAAATCATATAAAAACAACACAGATTGTCAATATAGAAGACTATCCTGCAGTA
This sequence comes from Neoceratodus forsteri, assembly GCA_016271365.2. Classification (NCBI taxonomy): domain Eukaryota; kingdom Metazoa; phylum Chordata; order Ceratodontiformes; family Ceratodontidae; genus Neoceratodus; species Neoceratodus forsteri. The sequence continues at coordinate 305,937,529 of CM028134.1, read as the reverse complement.
AAGTCACAGTGTGTGGTGAATTTTAAAAAAACTAGTATTACACCTCCAAACACTCTTTCCAGATAATCTGGCAGGGTATGGAGAAACCATGACACCTATTAAGCAGTGATCAGAGGTCTCTACAGGTAGGACTTCAATCTTTGCTATGGGGAGGAAATAAGAAATAAACCAGAAATCAATTTGGGAATGTAACTTACCCTTAAAAAAGGTGAATTTTTGATCTAAGATGAAAGCGTCTTGCAGATTTGTTTGCTTAATCAATTTTCTTAATTCTAAGCTATCACAATAGATTTTATTTGTTACTTTCTTTTGATCTAGGCAGATATTAAAATCAGTACCAAAAAAAATTGAAAGACTATAAAACAAAAAAAGATATATTTTTGTAACAGGGAAATTTGTAATGTTTTCCCTTCTGGGACATAAATATTTACTGATCTACAGGGGATACCTTGATACAAAATGTCCAATAGAAGAGCCCTACCCAGGTCTATCTCTACTAATGTTTCCACCATAACATCATAAAAAGAGAAATATATTCTTAAACCTGAACATAATTCTGTTCCAAGTGACCAGATTTTCCAAGAAACCATTCATTAGAAGCTTTATCTATTTCTTGAATCATATACAGTCTAGAGTCCTGCAAAAAAAAAAAAAAAAATTCACATAGTAAAGCCTGTAACACAGAAAAAGTAGCTTTTCTTTTAAAGTTAGACCAGATACTATTTACATTTGTACTAGAAAAATGAACCATAACTGATGACGGTGAAATATTTAGGTTCAGGAAGATTTTTTCTGGTTTGCTCTGGTATTCCTTTTCCTAACCTTAGATAACCCTTCTACCTTATCTGAAGGCCCAGTATCAATAGTAGCTTCACTTTGGGAAGATTGTAGAGAGGCATCTGAATCTTCCTCATCCATTATATCTCCCCAACTCTGCAGAGGTTCATACATGTTTGAAACTTGGGTTATAGTTGTAGAAGAAGCCTTGGACATCCTTTTTGGTAAAACTTTTTTCTTTGGGACAGGTCGAAAATCTGATCCATCCCCAGGGAGGGGGGTTTGGGAAACCTGTGGAGCAAGAACAGTACCCTCAGAAGGGGGAAGAGGTGGAGGCATCTGAATACTTTTAGAGGGTATCTCTGTGCTCTTTAAGCAGGAAGCAGCAGATCTTAAATGCGCTGTGGAACCCTGATGCTTCTGAGACTCTTTTGTTGTATAAGAATTGGGTGTAGAGGAAGGGCCTTCATTAACCACCAGTCTCTGCACCTCCGATCCTAAACGTTCTTCTCTAGGACATGCCATAGGCACAAAACCAGTATGTGCATTAGAGGCATGAGCTTTGGCAGCCTTATTTACATAAAAGACATATTCAGCATAGTCAGATGAATTATGCACTGCCCAAGGACAAGAAACAAAAAAGGTGTTCTTCAGACCCACAGAGACTGCAAGATGGGGGAACCATGCAGGTCATGGCAGTGTGGCCTAGCATCCAACAGACAAAACATTTCACCTGGTCACAGTCAGAGTTAAGATGGTTTGTTTGTTCCACAATGATAACATGAACACGGCTGACCAGCATAGAAAAGAATACCCTGATCCCTCCCAAGATAAAAACAATTAGGGAGATGCTGAATGACATTGTCCATAAGTTTCAATTGTACAGTAAATTTCCAGCCCCCCATCCAAAAAACATTATCATCAATAATCACTTCTGGTAATCCATTTACAGTAAACCTCTTTTTCAACCAATATATAATGTCCAGCACATTCAACCCTTCATTCCTGAATAGTATTGTAATAATCTTAGTAGTTGGTCTGGTAATGGGTATCGCAACAGAGGGCTTCCACAAAGGAGAATTTTTTGCTCCATAATATGCCACCCAAAACATATCCAATAGACCAGCTGACTGAAAACTAATATCAAAGTTATGGTCCCTGGAGGCATGAATAAAGGCATATATTTCAGCTGGTTTAAAATGCAGGGGGTCTTTAATTAAGTGCTTCCCCACATAATTTTGATCTGGCAGAAAGTCTAAAGACCCTCTATAATGTAAGCAAACCACATATCTTCTCTTTGCAGCCTCTGACAACTTTTTGAAGAGACTAGCATAACTAACTGGTCACTTAGGAGCACTAGGCTTACTGGTCTCCCCCCAGAAGTAATATTAAGTGCATCTCTCCCTGTATTTCGAGAAGAGTTACCTGGATCCAAAAGTGGAGTAGATTTCTGTCTGGTTGCAATACTGCTATCCATCTTTTGTGGCTCAACTAGAGCTCGCTCCTCTGTCACCTGCTGCTGAGTGTGCTGTGCAGCAGCGTCTGATGCAGTATCTTCAAAGCCTGTCAGGGAATCCACCACAAATTGCTGACCATCCATCTAGGGTTGCTCTATATGTAAAACCTCAGCTGGAGAATTGGTCTCACTCGCAGATGTAGATATTCCTGGTAAGGGGATTCATGGGTTCAGAATCCAAATGCAATCCTGATGAATCCATCCCACTCTCTGTAATGCAGTCTCAGGCTTTCATTCAGCTTGTGCAGCTATAAAGCAGAACATATTCAGATCCAGTGTTTGTGAAGGGGGGGGGTCAGTAAGTACATTTTCTGCCTGTAGCAAAGAAGTCTCTTGGAAATTTCCTTTTTTATTTCCTAGCACTGTAAGGCTTTGTGAAGACCTTTTTCTCTTTTTATCCTCTTCCAACAGTGTATTTTCCACATCCAAATCCTGGTCATCATCAGCAAGCATAAACAACAAATGGGATTGTTTTTCATCCAAGTCTTGTATTAAAAGCTCTATATCCTCCATATTTTGCATAGAAACTCTGTTGTTTCCCAAAACATTTTGAGAAATCTGTTCAGATACAATTTCCATATCTAAATCTGTACAAACCTGAGAAACACCTCCTTCCTCCTGCTCACTCACTTGCAGACTACAAGGATTCCTGACTCCAACAGACAAGGGGTCCCCCTACTGATGAGTAGGGGAATTTCCCGGTACCCTGGCCAAATTTCCCCCCATTCACTAAAAATGCCACCAACAGCTTAATCTGGTTCAAGGTCAGTTGGCATTCATCTATATTCCCCTCCCCGGTTTGTGCATGAAAATAGGCAAAATTTGTCTCGTGCACTTACCCGGTCAACAAAAACTAAAATAAAAAAATAAATAAAAGAGGGTACTCTGAGGCCATCTGGAAGGAAGTTTTTTTAAAAGTAGAAAAACTAAAGAGGTTTGACCTTTTGACCCTCAAGAACAGATACATTGGGAATGGAGAGAATAGTGGTAGAGATATTGTAACCTTTGTTACAGAATTTAATCCACTCTCTCATCAGGTGGGTGGGTTGGTACATAGGTTTTGGCCGACAATATCCCATACTAAAAGAACACATTTCAGAGAAACCCAGGATCAGTTTCTCTAAGGGAAGAAACTTCGGGGATAAACTTACACATAGCCACTTCAGACCAACAAGTAAAACACCTTCAGGGAGTAGTTGGCTACAAAGTAAACCAAAGGGCATATTTTGTTGTGGCAGATCTAATATATGCTAATATAGACAAAACATTAGTAAATGATGGCAAGATATATGAAATTGGTGATTTTCTGACATGCACTATGCTCTTTGTGATCTATAATTGATGGTGCCCTTGCAGCTGTTACTATATAGGCATGACCTTAAGGCCTGCCAAACAGCTCATTCAGGAGCATATTAGGGCTATTATTAATGATAACTTAAACAATGCTGTTCATGGACACTGTGCCTTTGAACATAATGGGAAACCTGATAGCCTAAGATTTACCATCTTGGAACATGTACAAAGAAATCCCAGAGGAGGTGACAGGGTCAAAGTACTATCCCAAAAGGAAACAAAATGGATAGTGAAACTGGGAACAGTCATACCAGACAGCATCAATGATGAAGTTGACTTTACACCATATTTGTGAAGATTTTAAATTCAAAAAATGTTTTTCTGATCTTTTCTTTTGTTCTCTGTTTTCATGTCTTTGTGATCATATGGTGAAGAATTAGTTTTGACCACATATCTGAAACTTGCTTAAGTAGAGAGCTGCAATAATTGTAGCCCACTGAGCTCAGAAAGTTCAATAAAACTTTGAACTGGGGTGAGATTTTTCCTCATTAATATGGCTGCAGCTTGACTTAACTTGACTCTATTTCTTTTTTGATTCAGCTATTTTGGAACCCCTAGACAACTAAACCAGTATTCACTTTGATTGGTAAATGGATTATGCATCATAAATTTCTTTTGTATTATTAAAAATTAAAAGGTTAAAAAAACAAATAGAGCGTGTTTTGGTAATGGAATAACTAGTATCTTCGTCTCTCTTTACTGATTCCCCCCCTCCCCCACCCCATGCTTTATAATCATTTGTCCAGTTTTATAATCAATTGTCCTGGTTGGGTACTTTGTTAAGTCCCTCTATTTACCAAACAAAAGAACGGGGATTAAAAATAACATAAAACAGAATATTAGTTCATTAGACCCCAACCACTGGAGTTAATGGCAGTCCTCAAAATAAAATGACATATACCATAATACATATGTATTAATATTCAGAAGTAATTGAATAACTTCAAGAATCTCTTTTCTTGTGAATATTTCAAAAAGGGACTAATTGCACCATTAGCATTTCCTTCACATCTCCCCTTCCCCTTCACTTGCCCCCCAGTTTTTGCATTATTTCTGTCTTCTTTACATGTTTTCACCTATTTGCTGTATTGTTTCTTTGTATCTGAAGTTATAATTTAAACAGAGCTCAGCATCCTCTAGGTGCACAATGGGCTTATTCCTCCAACGTACTTTCTCTGTATTGCATAATAAACAATTAAACTGTAAAAATATGTAAAGAAATCTCCTTCTGAACTGAGTTACTAGTATAAAGTAAGAGCTTTCAAACAATTAATGAATATATTCCACTTGTAAAACAATTAAAGTGTTGTATACCATATTAGCTCATACGACCATATAAAATTGGCAGCAGAAACAGGCCTCATGGTCTACCAAGTCTGCTCGAGTGTGCAGCTAGCCCCTCATCTCACAGCTGCCCCTCCCACCCCCACTTCCCAGTATCCCTTCCCCTTCTCCTGTACCAACCCCTCTTGAAATTGCCCACTGTCTTACAGGATGCTATCTCATCTGGTAAGGTGTTCCATTTGTCCACCACTCTTTCCATGAAAAAATGTCTCCTCATCTCCCTCTTGAATCTTCCTCCTTCCAATCTCAGTCAATGCCCTCTTGTGTCCCTCCCCCTTCTCATCTGACAAATCCCTTATGTGTTAGTTTATCCTCTTCAGATACTAAAAGGTCTTGATCATATCATCCAATCCCTCCTCTCCTCCAGTGAATACATATTCAGCTCTACCAGCCTGTCCTCATAGGGCTTGCTCTCCAATACCTGTATCATCTTTGCGGCTCTTCACTGCAACCCCTCCAACAATCTGATGTCCTTCTTCAGGAATGGGTACCAGTACTGCATGCAGTACTCCAGAAGGGGCCTGACAAATGACCTATATAGGGGCAGAATAACCTCCCTCCTTCTGGAGGAGATCCCTCTCACAATGCACCCCAGCATTTTGTTGACTTTTGCTGCTGCCTTTCTGCACTGATCAGAGTTGTTTGTGCTCCCCGTAATGATCACTCCTAGGTCCTTCTCCCCTGTGGAGATCCCCAACTGTACCTCATTCAAGTGCTAATCCCTCCCCTGGTTTCTGGCTCTGAAGTGCAAAACATTGCACTTCTTGGTGTTGAACCTCAACTGCCATGTTTCTGCCCACTCCTGCAGCCTAATCAGGTCCTCCTGCAACCCCTTCCACCCCTCCGCATCATCAACCATGGCTCCCATCTTGGTATCATCTGTGAACAGACTGATCTTGCTCTTGATCTCATATGAGATATCTGCAATAAAATCCCAAACTGCACTGATCCCAGTACCAATCCCTGTAGTACCCTGCTCGTCACCACTCTTGGTGATGAGAAGTTCCCCCCCCACCACCACCACCCTTTGCTGCCTTCCCTTTAGCCAGTTTGTGATCCATTTCACTATTTTTGGTCCCACCCCCACATATTCCAGTTTTCCCCACCAACCTCCCATGTGGCACTGAATCAAAGGCCTTGCTAAAGTCTATATACAGAACATCTACTGCATGGCCCATATACAGTTCCCGTGTCACCCAGTTGTAGTACCCTACAAGGTTTGTCTGGAAGGATCTTCCTGCTATAAATCCATGCTGTTTACCATCCTGGAAACCGTTTTCCTCCAAGAAGCTCACTAGCCTCTCTTTTAGTATGGTCTCCATGAGCTTTCCCACGATTGATGTGAGGCTCACTGGGCTATAGTTTCCTGGTTCATTCTTTGGGCCACTTTTGTGGATGGGCACCACATGGGCCAATCTTCAGTCCTGTGGTACACATCCTGTGTCCAGGGAGATATTGAACAGGTCAACCAGTGGCCCCACCAGGACCTCTGCCAACTCCCTTAGTAATCTAGGGTGAATGCCATCAGGTCCAGGTGCTTTGTCCACCCTTAATGCCCTCAACCCATCTAGTACCTTGCTCTCTGGAATCCCTACATCTGTCATCCCATCCCCCTCCACTCATATGGTGACTCAAGCTGTGTACAATGGAGGTTAATAACCTTTGTGTTTTTAGTCACATTTTTCAATTGTTGTTAAAAAAATGCACTTAACTGTTTAAACTAATTAATGCTCACTTGTATAATTGTGATGGTGTTCTAATGAATTCATAGATTCGCCCGCTGAGGAAGACCCTGTTTTAGGGTTGATGTGCTGGGTAAAGATTCTGTCCAGGCTTACTTGGCCACAAATAAAATAAATTATCACTTGAGAAAAAAACGATGGTATGCATGAGTGCTGCTTTTTGTTCAGAACTGTATACTGGTTGGCAGCCTATTAGCAGCACTGCAAGCATTCTTGTGCACACCTTGTCCTTTTTCCACATTGACTGTATTGAAGAATTCAAACACATTATTGTGGAATGGAATGATAACCAGATGACCCACTCACATTCATTTAATAATCAGAAGGATAATTAAAATCTATCCTTTGTGACGTGTAAGGAACCAGTGTTGATTGCACATGTTTCTGGCCATGAATTCATATTGCATACTATGAGTCCTATACCATGTAGTGGTTGCACTGGACTACCAATAACTTTTTCATTTCTTTAAAAAAGGTCCCAGGAGTTCTCAAAATTTCATTTTCACTCTTCCCATACCTTCTGCAGTCTTCTTCCGATAAGGCATTTGTTACTCAGCATGGCTGAGTGCGAGGGTCAGGGAATGGTGCTGAACCATTCTGGTTCTTCCTACCTCCCTTACTCAGGAATAGTGATTTTGCCCAGCATCTGAGTGGGGCTGGGTGGCCATGGGTGGTTGGTCTGAGCTACTCCCCCGGCCCACTGCTTGGTGTGTCCTATCTGCACCTGAGATTAGTCTGGGTGTGGCTTCCTCTAGGTTGCCAGAAATGGGCAGGCATCCACCCTCCTGTGTAGACCTGGATTGTGCAGGGGGGTACTGCAGATGCTCCACCCCAGCAGGGAGTGTACACTAAGATTGTTAGAAAGCCCTTGCACTCTTCCACACTATCCCTTCCCTTACGTCTCCCATAAGTGCAAGTATGCATTTAATTTTCAACAGTCAAGAATAAGAGGGTTAGAAACAATGCAGCAGCCTGTGTTGCAAGCTGCAGTGTACCTGGGGTTGCATGGCCAGACAGCACCCCCAAAGTTAGGCATGATTACAGTGTGCATGCTTACTCATGTTGATTACAGGCAGACATTACATTATACACTGTCACAGTAGGAACCTATGTTTAGACAGTGACCCCTGCATATAAATATTTTTTTGACAGCCAGAAAAACATTTGCCATTCAATCATCCCTCTGCTATTGCAGGCCTGTGGCCCCTTGAGCCATGGGTCCATGTGTTTCAATGATCTTTGTATAGAGTAGCTGTGCTCTTTCCTGGGCCAAGGCATGGACTTGAGTCATCCATCTTGCTTTCCAAAATTTCAGAGTTCCAGGAATAATCTGCTGGAGACCCAATGATCCGCTCGAGAGGAAGGCAGATAGTTTTGCCCATTCAGCCCCCTCCTCCACAGTCATTGGTGCTGAATTTCTCATTGGTCTTGAGGTGTGTTTATACCCTCCTGTGTTGGTGAGGGAAGGGAGGGAGGAGGGCGTTGCTTAAAGAAGTCTAAAGAAAAGCTAGTTTGTGCATGAGAACAGGTGTTCAGTGGAGGCTTGGGTGAGTCAATTGGGACCAAGAAAGCAGTTTGTAACAAAATGAAGACTTAAAATTCAGTCCAGTGTTGTCTGAGGGTCTGCCTGTTCAGTCTGAGTTGACATGGATTTCCTCGCAGACTTCAGATCTTCTTAAGGGGTCTTTGTTTTTACAGTTAACATGCCTGCCTTTTTTTTTTGTTCAACAAATCTTTATTAATTTTAGAACAACAGTGCACGATAACAGACACCAAAAAAAAAAAAAGAAAAGTAAGATAAAAATAATAACAGCAAAATACAAAACCTTGACAAGCCAGGATATACAGTCCAAAAACTGACTGTATGAACTATGTACAAACCCATTTCTATCCCCCATAGCAGGGGTCCATCTCGAAGAAAAATATATTCAGTTAAAAACTCCTATAACTAGGCTGTTGTTCCAACTCCCTACTGACAAAAAGTCACCAAATGTATAAACTAAGCATATGAATTTGAAGCCGTTAACATTTAATGAACTAAGACTAAAAAGGAAATTTAATAAAGTAGAAACAGAAGAAAACCCATAATAAGATACAAAATCCACCTAGTCAACTATGCTACAGTTCATAAAGTTATCAGCCCCCTAACAAAAATCTAACACAGTCCCTAGATAAAATCAAGATGGAGCCCCGCTATGAACCCTATATAGAGAGAGAGAGAGAGACCCATCCCTGCCAGTTCCCTAGAGGGCATACCTAATTAATCTTAAGTAATCTCCACATAATAACCTGGTTTCTATACCCCAACCCACTTACATGACCCTCCTGAAAAGAGCGAAAATCAAAGCATCAGAAAAGAGAAGAAAAAGAAAGAGGAAATAAGAAAAGAAAGCCGCCTTCCTCATATCATAAAAAAATATTCATACAATTCAGGGAAGTGACAGACGGACCTATGGGAATCTCTGCAATAAATAGATTGCTTCCAGAGGAGCCCACCTCTTATTATACAATTCTCTATTCCCTTCACCCCAGAGGTGCCTCCTTAGTCTGCCCAATGAAGACACCAGATCATGAACCCACTGTCCGTAGCTATACTCCTGATCATCTTTCCAGTGTTAAACCAAAAAGGCTTTCACTAATGCAAACATCAAAGCTATGTGAAATTTAGGCAACATTCCCTTTATGCCTGAAAAGTCCCCCAAGATACAAACCTCTGGGGTGATATAATCTGAGTAATCTAGAACTGGGTCCATACGATCCCTTATATCAGCCCATAAGGGGAAAATTTTAGAACACTCCCACATCACATGTAACAAATCTCCTATCCCCAACCCACACCTAAAACAAAGGTCCGTCTGTCCCAATTTCCTGCCATATAGTTTTGCCGGGTAAAATATAAGTTAGAGACAATAAAATATTGCATTATCCTGAACTTAGGTATAGAAATGTACCTGCAGTTTTTCCAAATTGAATCCCAACCAAGATCCTTGGAACCGAATATCCCGTCCCAATATGCAATTCGTACCGGGGAAGATGGACCAATGAATTCCATCAACACACTGTAAATCTGGGAAAGAGCATTTGCCCCTTGGTCTACCCCTTTCAGAGAATCCCATGTAAATGGCCCTTCTGCAAACCCTCCAACAGCTTTCTTCACTTTTCCTAATAAGCTTAAAAGTTGCAGTCTTTTAAATACTGGTAGACCCAATCCACTAGTTGGCGCCAGACCCTCCATATCCTGCATAACGTCCCTCACCTTTAAACCCTTCACCTGGAGAGCCCATTTCACACTAACCATCTGCCCCCCCACCTTAAAGGTAGGATTTCCGGACAAAGGTTGCTCCCATGCCCTCAACTGGGCTTCCTCTGAGCTGGAGTGAGGAAAAGCCACCACGCCCTCATAGATTTTCCAATTGGGGTCCCACTCCCTATAGTAAAATCCTTTACAAAATTAGAATATAGCACTGCCTCTGGTGAAAAACCCCTCTCAGTCAGCATTTGCCTCTCTATTTGCAACCACGTTGGGGTATATATTTCCCCATCAGACCGCCTAACCCACCATAACATAAGGGCCATCTGTTCCGCGACATAATATATATGCAAATCCAGTAACTTAATCCCACCCCCTGATTGAGGTAAACGTAACAATTCGTATTTCTTCCTAGGGGGTTTTGAATTCCATAGGAAATCCGATAAAAGCTTTTTAATAATCTTGAACCAGATAATCGAATATCATAGGGGCCATATATAATGGGTAGAGTAGCCTAGGCAATAGATTCATTTTGATAAGACCAAGTCTGGCCATGAAGTTCAAAGGGAGTTTATTCCATCTTAGTATGTCACCCTTAATTACTGGTATTAACCCTCCCAAATTTGCTTCGGCTCCCTTTTCCCCATTGGCTAAGCTCTGGATGCCCAGATATTTAATCTCATTGGGCCTCCACTCCAGATTTGAGAAAACAAAGTCTGCCTGATGCACATGAGGGGTCAGTGGAAGGACCTGAGTTTTATCTAGATTCAATTTATAATTTTCCACCTCCGAGAAGCGGTCAACCACCCCCATTACACGTTCAAAACTAGAAGCTGGGTCCTCGAGATGTAACAAAATATCGTCCGCAAAAACTGACAGTTTAAGTTCTCTCCCCCAGCTTCACCCCTTAATAAGTTGATCTCCCTTAATAGCTCTAAGGAGGGTTCCAAATAAATATTAAATAATATTGGTGACAGAGGGCATCCTGTCTAGTCCCATTTTTCAACATTATTTCCCGAGAGCTATACCCGTTGCATAGAACCCTAGCCGATGGTATGGCATATAGATGTCTGATGCCTCTCAACAGACCTTCCGGAAAACCCATCTTCCACATTGTAGCAAAAAGAAAACCATGGGAAACCCTATCAAACGCCTTTTCAGCATCGAGGGAAATTAAAGCTAGCGGAAGTTGGGAGTCCAGAGCATAACTAAGGATATGGTGTAGCTTTCGGAGGGCATCCTGTGCCCCCCGCCCAGGCATAAATCCCACCTGTTCCTCACTGATTAAACTTGGGGCAATGCGCAGAATCCTGTTCGCTAATATTCTCGTTAGGATTTTAATATCCTGGTTCATTAAAGCTATAGGTCTATAACTATCTATCTTGTCTCTAGGCTTATCTGGTTTAGGAATCAAGGATATAAAGGCCTGGTACAGTGGTGGGTGTGGTAACCCCTCCTGTAAAATCATGTTATAAAATTCTAGTAGGATTGGTAAAATAACTTGGATATCAGTTTGGTAAAACTTGGCTGTAAGCCCATCTGGACCCGGGGTTTTACCTGATGGTAAGGATTGCACCGCCTCCAAGATTTCCTTGCCCAGAATAGGAGTTGCCAAATCTCTGGCCTGCATTTCATCTAGCCTTGGAAGGGGCACTTCCTCAAAGAAAGCATTAATTTCCTCCTCATCCACCACTGTACCAATCCCATAGAGATCAGAGAAGTGGGATGCAAATGCATCTGCCATTTCTTGTGGGTCTGTTAATAATTTCCCTTCATACCATACCGAAGTAATAATTCTACTTGCTTCCCACTCTCTAACCCTAGCTGCGAGCACACGGCCTGGAACGTCCCCCTGCAATAAATACTTGGACTGAACCTTCTCTAGCCAGAATTCCACCTTGCCATAACAGAGATCCGCCCATTCCCCTCGTAAGAATTTAAGTTCTAGATCAATTTCTCCCGAGGAGCCCTCTAGATGGGACAGATATTCTAAGGCCCCCAATAGGAAATCCTCCTTTGCCTTCCTTAATCTATTCCTTCTAGCTGCAATAACCTGAACTGCCCCTACATACAATACTTTGCACATTGGCCAGGCCAGTCTCTGGTCCTGCAACGACGGTAATTGAGATTGAATGAATCCCTTCAGGGCCTCATCCAACTCCTTCTGAACCATAGGTTCAGAGAGTAGCAGATCATTTAGTCTCCATCTAACTGGCTTAGGGGGAGCAGAACGTGGTTCCCACAATACAGAGATGGGGAGTGATCGAAGAGCCCTGACTCCAGTGAGAACCTCCTTTACTTCTCGAAGAAAGGGCCACTAACTAGGAAAAATCGATCACAGGGAGTGGATTTTATGAGCTGCCGAGAAAAAGTCATAACACTGCCCTTGTTCGAGTGGGTTTTACTTGGATCTACCAAGGCAGTTACCTCCATCATCCTCCTCAGAGCAATCTGAGCCTTACTAAGAGGCCTACCAGATGGAGGGTTCCTATCATCCAGGTTACTGATGTAAGTATTCCAATCCCCAGCCAGGACAAGAGAATCAGTGGAAAGTGCAGATATATCTCTCTCAATCAAAGCAAAAAAGTCCTCGGATGGTGGGGTGGGTCCATAGATAGAAGTCAACGCAATTAACTTCCCAACTAGCGCCCCCACCAAGTACAGCCCCCTACCATCCTCTCTTAATAGTACTTGGTCAACCCTGAAAGGACAGTTACTACTTAAGAAAATCGCCACTCCTCCTGATGCCTTTTCCCTACCCTGCCCATAAACCTGGCCCACCCACAGTTTCTTAAGACAGCTTAATTCTTCCGTCAGGAAATGAGTCACTTGTAGAGCAGCTATATGTGCTCCCAGGTGCTTAATATGTCTCAGAATTACCATCCTCTTCCGTCTACCCCGAAGTCCCTTAACGTTCCAAGAGGTAATATTAAAACAGGCCATTCTGTTTAAGAAAGGAAAAAGGAAGGGTACAGAATAAAAAAAAATAAAGCGGAGTATATCCAATAGCTCGTGCCCAAACCATCCCACACTGTCCTCCTATGGAATTCACCCTATGGGCTCTCTTTCTCTCTCTAACCCTCCCCAGACCCCCACCCCCACCCCGATCCTTTGATCGACCTCCTAGAATCTTGGCAGTCATGGATGAGCCCTCCTCCAAGCATATCCCGCCCCCAGTACCATACTCTAGTGACAAGAGAATTTGGCGTCCCTTAGCAATTTAAGATATTAAAATAACACCTCCCCAAATAGAGACACCCGAACCTAAGCATAGAAGGAATCTTCTCCTAAAAAGAAAGTAACTCTAGGAAATACCAGATCCAACACCACTGGGAGGAATTTCAATTATAGTAATCGGGTGCCTTACCAAAAAGTCACCTGGTCAATTCCAAATTTTTGAAACCCTCTTTAGAGAGCCGAGCAGCCCCACCGGGACCTCAAGAACCGGCCCCATGGACCGCCCTCCTATCGTTAAACCAATTTTAATGGAGAGACCAAGGTCCCAGTCCAAAATGATATGCAAATGGGCAAATATACATCTAGTCGCCTTAATTGCCCAGAGTATAAGCAACTATCTGTCCATCTGTTAAAAGTCCATCTATAAATCAGGCCCTTAGCAAAAATTGCAACTCAGAAATCCACCTCAAGTCTGAGGTTTAAATAAGTTGGGAAGTTCAGTACGCAAGCATTCCAACGTGTCCCTCACCATCAAGAATCGTTTCTCGCCTGATTGCAGTCTCACCGTGAGAGTTGCTGGGTACTGCAGATGAAATTTAATGCCCGCCATATAAAGCTTTTTCTTTATGTCAGCATACTCCCTCTGCTTCTCCTTGACAGAGGGAGTTTGATCCTGGAACATCCAGATAGCTGCTCCATTCCATTGAAGGGCTTTGTGCTGTATAGCCTTCCCCAGCACATGCATTTTTTCCTTGAAGTTGAGGAACCTCATTATAATCACCCTGGGTCGAGCCCCCGGCGGGAGTGCTTCCTTTAATGCTCTATGTGCCCTCTCCAAATTATAAGAGTCTCCAAAAGGCGACTGACCCAACAGCTTTAGAAGTAAATCCTGGACAAACGAAACACAGTCTGCCCCTTCAGATCTTTCTGGGACCCCAGCCAGAATTAGATTATTTCTCCTGCTGCGGGACTCCTGATCCTCAATACGATCCTCTAGCTTCCTGATCAATCTTTTAGCAGTGGATAGCTCCTGCTCCAACATAGATGACTTTCTCTCCTGAGAGGCTATCCTAGCCTCAGCGTCCCCCATTCGTTGTGCCAAAGATTGAAGTGCAGGCTTCACTGTTGCAAAATCTGCTACCAGGCCCTGTAAGAGCCTCTTAATATCCTGCAGATCCTCGCTGGGCTGAGGTATTGCCCCTCTACTGATTAAATCTTCACTGAACTCCTTAAGAGTGGGAGATTGCGACTTGGGCCTCTTGGTTGCTGGGGATCTCGCCACCAGAGGCTCCGCGATTTCTGGCTCCATCATTACTCTCAACATCAGTCCACCCACGACGTTGCAGCACACACTAACGTGAGCACAAGGCCCGTGTCAAAAAAAACTATTATCCGATGCAATCGTTGCAAAATCATAATCGCATATACGGGCACCAACCAGTACCCTGGTAACACTCACCCGCGGGCCAAACGTCGAGCAAAAAAAGCAATTTTAATAGTTCGGGCCTGGGAGCACTGCGGAGGACGTCTGGTCCGACTCAGCACATCACGTGACTCCCAACATGCCTGCCTTGATTTGTGGAGGTTGGCTGGTGGATTAGCACTTCTGGGCAAGCTGTGACTTGAACCAATACAGAGGGAGGCAGGATGCTCACCTTCAGTCCAGAGTGTTAAAAGCATGGATGCTAGGCTGCCAATGGGATGTCCAATTAGGGTAGTAGGAAGGACTGAAGTGGGGATATGGTATGGTCCTTGTCTTGAGCTGTAAGTCTTTTAGCACTGCTGCATGCATGGAATACTATGATGTGATAACTTCTTTCTCCTTTTAATATAGGTGTTTGACAAAGTTCAGTTAGCGGTTGCTAGATGGAGAGCCATAGCTGTGCTGTGCGAGTGTGTGGGGGGGGTGGGAGCACTTACAGCTGCAGTCGTTGGCTGCAGCCTTCTTGCATTAGTGTTGTATTAAAATTAGCTGCCCGCTTGACCTCCCCTTGTCTCACTTGATCTTTTGTAGGTGAGCCCAGTAGATCTGTTTCACTTGGTGTTGCATCTGGGCTGTTTAAGGATCTCCGTTTGGGGTTTAATGGCAGTTGGGTGATAGGTTCTTGGTCTCAGAGACTATGTATTGAGTTTGTTGATCACAGCAGCTAAGTTGTGCCTCAGGGGTTGTACTGTTGAAAGCTGAGGTTTCTTGAAGTGAGGTGTTGTTCCTGGGACATCTGGAGTTGTGGAATGTTGCAGCTTGATGATGTGAAGAAGTCATGAACAGAGAGACAGATCTAGCAAGCTTATCAGGTAATTTATGGCTGTTTAGCTGGTGTGAGACAGCAAGCTGAGAAGAAGTAGAAAGATAAACAGCAAATGCGGAGAATGGCAGTGGCCACAGTGTGTTCAGGTAGCCAATTTAACCAGTGTTCCCTTCCATAATAAAATGATGTATTTTAGCATGGCCCTTTCTGCTCTGGGCCCCCTTAACATTGTCATCTATTCCCCATTACCATTATACTGGTCTGGGGAGGGTATGGGTGATGTTAAGAGTTTTCGTCAGAAGCCGTGCATACCATTGTCCCAGAAGAGGGAAGAAAAACATGTACACATTATGAACAGAAAGCTGATAGAGGTCAGGTTGCACATGCCTTTAATACCCACTGTACTCACCGGATCTTTTATGAAGGATGTTTACCAGGGGGGTCTTCAGGAATGGATTCAGAGGTGGCTGGAAAAGGATTAGGAAATATTTGGGTAGCTCTTTTTTAGCCATTTCCAGCATTCAGAAATTCTGTGTTGCCCTTTTCAGTGGTAACAATGAGGTGAGTGGGGTGCAGTGTTCTGAAGGGAATGCGAGCTTGATGGAGAGCTGCTTTGATAGCTTAGTATCCCCGTTATTTGTCCCGAACAGCAGGCATGCCATCATTGAAAATGAAGACCCTCTGTCCCCTCCATAGCAGTGTACTTTTTTTTCCTTGCCTGGGAGAGAATCAGGGATTTGTCTTGGAGATTCTAGCAGAGTAAAATGATGGCTTTCGGTCTGGTGTTGCCGGTTTGCGAACGATGCACCCTGGAGATTCGGCGAGCCCATTCTAACATGTATCCGGGGCCCAAATTTGGTGCCCTGGCTACTTTGCCAGTAGTTTCTGAACAAAAAACAATAAGTTGTTCCCTTCTGCATTTTCAGGGATGCTGACAAGGATGAGATTGTTTCTTCTGTAGCACCCTTCTTGCTCTTCTACACAGTTTTTTAGTTTATTAAGTTTTTGTTGTATGGCAGTTATCTCTTGCTTATCTTTTATTTGGTGGTCCTCTACCAAGCTGACTCTGGCCTCCATATCAGACACCCTGTTGGATGCCAGGTCAAGTCATAAATGGTACTTTCAACTTTTGCAAAATCCATGAAAAAAATGCTCCAGTTTGTCCACAAGTGAGATGCCAGCTTCTGAGTCTGGCAGAGCATTCTCAACCATATGATCGGGTTTGGGTCATTTGGCTGCTTAGGTGGGTAGCGGTAGAGACGGCTAGTTTGTATCCATTTGGTACTGATCCAGTAAGTCCATTTCCCACTGTAGCATAATATTTCATTCAGGAATAGTTTCAGCTAACAAATTCTTGACTTTGGGAGCATTTTTGAGTGACTTTGGATTATTAGCCACGGCTTTTTTGATCAATTGCACAGAGCTTTGGAAAAGTCAACCACTCACTCTGAGCATATCACATGACTCCTCTTAATCGCACAAGTTAATGATCAAGGAAATACAATTGAAATATGGCTAAAGAAACTACTTCAACAACTCTATATAGATTTATGTATCATAGAAACATAGAACATAGAAACATAGAAACATAGAAGTTGACTGCAGATAAGGACCACAAGGCCCATCCAGTTTGCCCATTTCTTTTTCTACTTTATGAATGTGCCATCAGCCTTTGCTCTGTCAATGGCCTATCTATTCATACTCATCTGTATTGCTCCCCTATGCCTATCCCATGATTGTTTGCAGCCCTGCACTGTTTTCATATCCATCACTTCCTGAGGTAGGCAGTTCCATGCATCCACCACCCTTTCTGTGAAAAAGAACTTCCTCAAATTACCCCTTAATCAGCCTCCCTATAATCTCATGCTGTGTCCTCTTGTCATGCTGTTTTTCTTATATTGAAACATGTTAGACTCCTTCACCTTGTTAATGCCCTTAAGGTGTTTGAATGTTTCAGTCATATCACCTCTCTCCCTCCTTTGCTCTAGGGTATACAATTGAAATATGGCCAAAGAAACTACTTCAACAACTCTGTATGGGTTTACGTATCATAGAAACATAGAACATAGAAACATAGAAACATAGAAGTTGACGGCAGATAAGGACCACAAGGCCCATCCAGTTTGCCCATTTATTTTTCTACTTTATGAATGTGCCATCAGCCTTTGCTCTGTCAATGGCCTATTTATTCATACTCATCTGTATTGCTCCCCTATGCCTATCCCATGATTGTTTGAAGCCCTGCACTGTTTTCATATCCACCACTTCCTGAGGTAGGCCGTTCCATGCATCCACCACCCTTTCTGTGAAAAAGAACTTCCACAAATTACCCCTTAATTGGCCTCCCTTTAATCTCATGCTAGGTCCTTTTTGTCCTGCTATTTTTGTTATATTGAAGGATGTTAGACTCTTTCACCTTGTTAATGCCCTTAAGGTGTTTGAATGTTTTGATCATATCACCTCTCTCCCTACTTTGCTCTAGGGTATACATATTGAACTCCGTTAATCTGTCCTCATATGTTTTCTGATGCAGTCCCTGCACCATTTTGGTTGCCCTTCTCTGGACTGCCTCAATTTGGTTAATGTCCTTGTGAAGGTGTGGCCTCCAGTACTGCATGCAGTAGTCCAGATGGGGCCTAAGCAGTGTCTTGAAAAGAGGGAAAATTACCTCCCTCTTACAACTTGTAATACCCCTACTAATATACCCCAACATCCCTCTAGCCTTACCTACTGCTTTAGCGGTCTGCTTGGATGATTTCAAGTCATCTGTGATGATGCCCAAGTCTCTTTTTTCCCTTGTGACTGCCAGCAACTCCCCCACCAGCCTATAGGTGGCTTCAGAGTTTCTCTTCCCTATGTGCATGATCTCGCACTTCTTTGCATTAAACCTCAGTTGCCTCTCTTCCGACCATTTTGACAGTTTATCCAGATCTTTTCACATTCTGCCCACCCCATCTGGATTATCTACTTTGTTGCAGATCTTGGTGTCATCTGCAGACAAACCTTACCCCACAGTCCATCTGCAATGTCACTGATGAAGATATTGAAAAGGATTGGCCCCAGGACTGATCCCTGAGGTACCCAACTTGTGACTTGTATCTCCTGACTGTACACCATTTACCACCATTCTCTGTTTTCTGCCCATCAACCAGTTTGTCACCCAGTTGACCAACTTCTGACCCGCCCCAAGCCTACCCAGCTTATTAATCAATCTTCTATGTGGAACAGTATCAAAAGATTTGCTGAAGTCAAGATAGGCGACATCAACTGCTCCCCCCTTGGTCCACCACTCTGGTTACCCAGTCAAAGAAATCTATGAGATTAGTTTGACAGGACCTTCCTGTTGTAAAGCCATGCTGTCTTGGATCCTGTGCTTCTATGGATTCCAGGTGTTGCACTATCCTTTCCTTAAGGAGTGCCTCCATAATCTTGTCCATTACTGAGGTAAGACTGACTGGTCTGTAGTTCCCTGCCTCCTCCCTGCTACCACTCTTGGGGAGCAGGATCACATGAGCCCTTGTATAGTATTCTGGGACCTCTCCTGTGCTCAGAGACTCACTAAACAGTTCTGATAATGGCTCTGATAGTTCCAACCTTAGCTCCTTTAGTACCCTGGGGTGTATGCCATCAGGTCCCATTGCCTTGTCCCCCCTGAGCTTATCAAGCTCTTGTAGGACCCTTTCTTTTGTGAAGGTACTAGTGCACACTTCCCTCCCCCTGTGTCCATGGTGCTGAGCTGTGGGCCCTGCCCTACCTTTTCTTCTGTAAATACTGAGCAGAAGTATCTATTTAGGATAGATGCTTTTACATGGTCCTCCTCCTCACACGCCCTCTTATTCCCCTTTGATCTTAGCAATACCCCCTCTGGACTTTCTTCTTTCACTAATGTATCTTTAGAAAGTCTTGTCACCTTCTTTTACTGTTTATGCTAGTGTTTCCTCGGTTTGGGCCTTTGCCTGCCTTACTGCCTTCCCTGCTTCCCTTATGGAAGTTTGGTATGCCTCCCTATCTTCATCCTGCTGCATTCCATTATATTTTCTGAAGCCCAGCCTTTTGGCTCTGACCTTTTCTGCTACTATTTTTGAGAACCAATGTGGTTTCCTTCTTCTTTTGCACTTCCTTTTCTCTCTGACACAATGGGATGTTGCTTCAATATTGCATCCTTAATGCTTGCCCACTTTGCCTGTACCCCCTCACCTGTATTTCTTTTTGCCAGGGCTAGCTTAACTCTGTTGGCCATCTTATGAAAGTCAGCTCCTCTGAAGTCCCATATTTTTGCTTTGGAATTTGATGATTTACTTCTAGTGGCCAAATTGAATCATACCATGTGATGGTCATTGGCCCCCAGGTGACCTTCTACCTGGAGATCTGTGATCCTTTCCCTGTTAGTCAGTACTAGATCTGGGATAGCCCTGTCTCTTGCAGGTTGTTCTACCAGTAGTTTAAGGTCCTCCCCTGCAGGGAATCCACTGTGTGTCTAGTTCTGGCAGATTTTCCTGCTGGTATTGACCAATCTGGCATGTTGAAGTCTCCCATTATCAGAACCTCCCCTTTAGCTGTCATGTTTTGTATATCTTCTACCAGTAATGTGTCTATGTCCTCCCCCTGGTCTGGAGGCCTGTAGACAACCCCAGTTATTATGGCTGTCTCATTTCCTGTTTCCAGGGTGACCCACAGTTTTTCTGGCTCCTTATGTGTATTCTCAATTTCTGTAGCTTTGATATTTTCATTGACATAAAGGGCCACTCCATCCTCCCCCTTTGCACCTCGGTCTCTTCTGAACAGTACATAGCCAGGTACTGAAGCCTCACAAGTGTGGGTATAGGTAAACCATATCTCACTAATGGCTACTATATCCAGTTTAGCCTCTGTAATTATTGCCTTCAGGTCTGGGATCTTGTTTCCAAGACTGCGAGCATTTGTGTACATGATTTTCCATTGGCCAGATTTCAGTGTGTTAGTTGTTGGGCAAGGTCTGGTGTTTCCCCTGTGTGTCGTATGGGGAGCCAGACCTTTTTTCCTTACCTGGTGATGCAAATGAACTACAAACATGCTGAACTCCTGTTTGACCACTAGTTGAAGGCAGAGGGGTGTTCTTCCCATTCAATGTATCAGGTGCTGCAGCCCTCTCCCCATTTGCTAGTTTAAATATTCTGTAAAGATGTCAGACTTCTGACCCAATGCACTGATTCCCTCCTTAGTCAGATGCAGTCCATAAAATTTAAAGAACTTTCATTCTCAAAACTTTTGCCAGTTCCCTACAAATTTGTGTCAGTTTTCCTGGCACCAGGCCTTGAGCCACATGTTTAGCTCCCCTATCTCCCCTTCTCTGACCTTCTGTTCATATGCCCCCCCCCCTCCCAGACTGGTAGGATCTCAGAGAAGGAGATGCTGGATGAAATGGATTATAGTTTGTCACCCAGCCTTGTCAGGTGTTCCTTGGTCTCCACAACTGACCAGTTGGCAAGATCGTTAGTCCCTATGTGTACCAGGATGTCAATGTTTTCTCCTGCTTCCTGTACAATTTTAGCAATGTGGTCAGTGTCTCTCCATGCTGATGTACCTGGGAGACATCTGAACATTACCCCTGGCTGGAGATAGGTATCAACTCCCTGAATCATGGGGTCTCCTATGATCAGAAGTTTTTTGATTTCCTTTTTGCTTTTTTGTTTTGGTTGCTGTTTTGGGTAAGTTTTGTTGTGCTAGCTTCTGTGTTGCAGTGTCCTGCTCTGCAGTGTCCTTTGCCCCTTTGTTTGTTTTCAGAGATAGAGGCAGATACCTGTTTGTAGTTTTTATATGGTTTGTGGAAGTGATATGTTGGACAGCACTGAGTGATGGGACACCCAATTTGCCCCTCCTCAAGAATAAAGATCCAAGGACTAAAACAAATAAAACATGGAATGAGGAAACTGATCTAATATATACTGATCAGCAATGGAGAAATATAAGAATTAATATAAATAAAGACTACTTATCTTTAAAAAACAAAACAATACAGAAAAAATATTGTTGACTGAGCAGACTATACTCCAGAAATACAGGGCAAATTCATAACAAACAGAAACCAAAACTGTTGGCATAGTTGTGGCAAAAAGTGAATTTATACCATTATATATGGGCCTATCCAAAACTGGCCCAGTGTTGGAATAAAACAAGAGATTGGCTCACTGAAATAATAAATTACGGTATTCCAAATGATTTTGCAACAATGATCTTCAATAGTACTGAACAGCTGGAAATAGATAACAAAGAAAAATCCTCTGTATTGGTACAATGTGTACCCAAAGGTATATATTAGAAAATTGGAATGCCCAGACATTTGGGGGTGATGAACAGAGAAATGTGGCTGTATGCAGTAAGAGAAACAATACAGTATAAAAAATTATTGGCAAAGATATTGGATGTGGATCTAATAGAAGACCTTTCATGGAAAGAAATAGAAGATATGCTAATTTCTTTACAGACAATCATATGAACAGATAGGGAACTCCATGGTGGGAGAGGGAGGGGAGTGAACTAAGGGATTAAGTATACTGATAAATATTTAGGCAGTTGTCTAGTATCAAATTTATCAAGTCTTTGTCACAAACGAAAATCTGTTTTTTATTATATACATACTGTACTATTAAAGAAGAAATTGAAAACAATAAAACATTTTTTTAAATTAAATGGCAAAATAAAAGCCATCAGAATGCCCATGCTTCCCAGACTAGCCTATCTTTTTTTAATATCCTACTCCCAAAACCTGACAACATTTTCTACACATTCCACCACCTTATTGCGTCCCTGTTATGGAAAGGTAAAACCCCTAGGATTAATAAGTTCAAATTGAGCACACTGGGAAAAATGAGTTCTAGGCCTCCAATGGTTCCAAGGTTGTCTATGGGCATACAGAATGGCATAAGCCACAAAATGGTTTCTTCTTGTATCTGAAACAACCCTCAATGGGTCCAATTAAAACAACATCTTAACAACATGTCATGGAGAGGACTTTTCTTATGTAACTACAAAATGAAGATTGCTGGAGATAAACCTATTGTCTGCAAAAGCTGTTAGCATGGACAAAATGTCTTCTGCTCACACACTGCACTGGAGTGGACATGGCACCTCCTAATCACTGCTACTCCATTTGGCAGAACACACTCATAAAGATTGAAGGGCCAGTTATTCACTGGAAAGATTGAAAACATGTGGGAATCTGGACCATAGCTGACATATAGATGCCAAACACAGATATCCTTCTGTCATTGAAACAAATTCAACCCAAATTTGGAATACCGAAGCATGACTTCTGGAGATTCCTACAATTTGGGGACCCCTGTCTGGAATAAAACACACTGTATCCCTTATAATGAGTTGAACTTGGTTAAAACAAACCCATAAACCAAACTTCTTAAAGGAACTTGCAGGTATGATATATGGCATCATTAGGGATACCCAGCTGGACCCCATGGACAGATGCAAAAAAGACTAGGAAACAGATCAACAGATGGCAATCCCCCAGATTAACTGAAAAGGTTGCATCAGACAGGCACATGTGGCTTACTAAGACATTAAAATGGAACTGATACAATTCAGAATCCTCCGCCAATGATATAAAACCCCAAAGATCTTGCACTGGAGGGGTTTCACACCGTATTCCAAATGCTGGAGATGGAAAGCCTCTGATGTGGGATTATTACACATTATTTGGCAATGCCCCAAACTCCCTCAGTACTGGAATGAAGTACTGAAAGATTGTTCTATGGTCCTCAACATGACAATTCCACACCCTCCAGCTCTAGTGATTCAAGGGAATACCTTGCACATTCCAGTGTGCACCTTTAGCAGCTAAATGACTACTTCTAGTCTTCATGGAGGCACAAAGAGCAGTCCTCATGATATGGAAACAATCTATCCCCTGTCAACTTTGTCCTGGCAAACAACTCTGGCAAAAATGGTCTCATTTGAAAGGTTATCATATGACTCATAAGACAAACTTCACATATTTATGGGCCTGTTTCCTACAATCCCACCTCTGCTCTGCTCTACTTTCAGCACCAGCCAACCTCTAGAGAACTGATGGTGTACATAAATATCTGCCAGTGTGGCATGACAAAGCACAGTCATTACCAAAGAAACATCCCACACATGGTAAAGACCTTAGATAGGCTTCCTTGGCCATACTGCAGCAACATGTGTATGCATAGCAAAACCTAGTTTTCAAAAAGACCTTCTCCAAGCTACCCTGAATGCTCATAACTTATATGCATTTACATAGGCTATAGCGACCACATTTGATAAGTAAAAAATGTTTCTAATCTCCTCCTAGCATGCGCACAATTAGGGCTTTCAACTGTCTAATTGACTTGCCTGTTACAATTAGCACCATGACATGCTACCTAGAATTGTCAAGAAGTGCAGTAATATTACATAAAGTAAGGATAGTTTAATGTATATTATCTAATTGTCAGCTTCTTCAATAATACTATACAGAACTCCTTAATGGCATTATATGCTAAATGTACCAATGTTTACTGTAAGATACGATGACTCTCTGCTAATCACATATATCATATGTATCTTCGTGGACTACCAAGTACCTGTATCAGTTGTTACCTTTGAACGTAATCTTCATAAAATAGTTAATGATAAAAAAAAATCAAATACTGTTGCTTTAACACAATATACACTGCAATGCAGTAATGCTGCAGGACTTCAGTATATATTACAAAATGCAACCGTATACTGCATGGAACAGTGTATTTCAATAACAAATAAGCCCTTTTGTTATGTAATATTTTGTGATATGTCACTTACTGCAAGTTACAGTTTTGCTTCGTAGTTGGCACTGCTGTATAGCTATATCTATATCAACAGTATATCTATATCTATATCTATATCTATATCTATATCTATATCTATATCTATATCTATATCTATACATTATAGGGGTGCAGTAGCATCCCTATATTTAGGGAAGAGCAGGGCTTTCTATATCAAACCTCAAATTTTGAACTTTAATATCTTTGCAACCATTCAACAGATTTGCACAAAATGTTGAATGCAGGATTTTGTGGGTAGATCTCTTGATGTAACAAGTTTTGTTCCAGTTGGATGTGCAGATTCTGAGATGACGATGGCAAAAATGTAAAAATTTGTTGGTTTTTGTTTGCTGTTTTTTTGTCATGGCATTGCACCCAGATGGGTTTGGAATGTTGGTGCTAAATTTTCAGAATAGAAAGGGCATGCCCTTCAGATGTACCTTTCCCTTGTTTTGTGAACGAATATTACTCCATTCCAAAGTTATTAAATTTTAAAATTTCAGTTTCTGTGAATGGGCAGTACAGTCTTTTGGATAGGTTCTGGAATGAAAAAAGTACTTGCTCAAATAAAAAGGACACTTTTTCATTTGAGGCCAATCTTTTTCATGAAGGAAATTTCCTTTTTCTTTTGCCGCTATCTTGTTTTTCACTTTTTTTTTTTTTAGAAAACAAAAAATTAAAAACCCTTAAAAATGTCATCCTGCAGAGAGACCAAAACATGTATCTAGGTCTTTGGGACTCCATTACCTAGATTTTGCACTTTGTTGTTGGAGAAATTACCCTGAAACGCCTTTATTTTGACATTTGAAATCCTTTGTTATCACTCACTTCTGCTTTCTTCATTTGGGCTTTTCCATTCAAATGAAAAAGGATCCCTTCTGCACAATAACCACAATGGCACAAGATCAACACTCTACACAGCATCTTATTATATTGCAAATAAGCTTTATTTTCAAAAATAGGCAGAGTTAAAAGACAGACTTGGCTCCATACATCAGTTTCATATATTACTTCTGTTACTGCAAAGATGTGGACAATCAAGCAGCAGTACAAAATCAGAGATTTAAGTTACCCCTGGTCCAACATCTACCTGAGCCACTTCTCCACATTACTCCACATGATGTTAACATTTCTATATCACTACTGATGTCTCCTTCAGAACATGTGGTTCAGTGGGACAGAATAGTTTAAAAACATCATGAGGATGGGAGGAGTGGGGAGGGAGGGAGGAGCAGGACAATAGCTCAAGCTGTGGAATCTGCAATACGAGCAAACTTGATAGACAAAATGGCCTTCTTCTGTTGGCTTCTTTGTATGTTTGCATGTATGTATCATGGTTAAACTTACAGTAGCAAGTGCTTAGTGTTTAACAACAGTGCAAAAATTCAAATGAAGTGCCAGTGCAATTAAATACCCACAAACCAACATACGCAAAAGAACCCCTTGTCATGAAAAATTATTTTGGACTTAGTTTTTTCTGGCGTATTTTGTTTTTCCTTTCTTGTTCAAATGAAAAAGGATCCATTGTCATGAAAAATAATTTCAGACTTATTTTTTTGTCAATAGTTTGGCTGATTCTTTTGTCATTTCAAGGGATCTTATTTCATTTGATAATTCAGTTAAAACTCACAGAAAAGGATTTCATACTTTTGTTTTTCCCCCGATTCCTTTTTTATTTCAAGGAATTTTTTGTTCATTTCCTTTTTTCATTTGATATGGAAAAGGGTTCCTTCAAACTAAAAAAAGGATTTCTGACATGCCTATAATTGCAGCAATTTTTCCTGGTGTCCAGTGGCACCTGTCACCCTGTCATGGCCACCCTCATCATTTTTTTTCTCTATAGACTCTTTATCTCCTGGTTCTCTCTGGCAGCCCCCATCTGATTGAGCCTCCCCCAGCCCCATCACCCAGCTCCTCCAGGACTTACTTTGACTATCATCCTCTGCCACAGGACTGTGGTTGTGCCCAGCCACCGGTGCAGAGTCTGCAGGGGGGGTTGAATGTCATCCTGATGACTAGGGTGTTTTTCCTGCATTTTTCTCCCTTTGCTCCTGTTTCAGGGGCATGACATGTCAGCATGTGCATGTGGAGATGTACACATGCTGCTGAGTCCTGCAGCACCCTCTCTCCATTGGCATCCCCATTCCATTCCACCCTTAGGCATCCACCTGGGGGCAGTCATTCAGCAGGAGTATCAAACCACCCTCCCCAGAAAAGGAGAGCTGTGCTCCAGATGTTTGAGCTTCTCCCACCCCAGCTGACCCCTGACAACACATGATTACCACCAAACACTGGTTGTTGGTGTGGAAGGAGGTGAGGCATGATGCCTCAGCTCTCCACACTACTGGGCTAGCTGTCCTTGTAATTTTTAAAGCGTTTTCTGGTGTCTAGTGCTGCCCACAACCTTCCCATCATCATGTGTATAATTTTTATTATTTTTTCCATGGTGTTTAGTGATACCCTTCCCACCCTCCAATTGCCATCCCCATATTTCTTATATCATTCCCTGGTGTCTAGTGCTGCCCCAACCTCTCTGATTATTGACCCTACACTTGGGTCATTTATCTTGGTGTCCAGTTACACCCTTCCATGTCCAATCACTGTGCCCCTAATTATTAAGTATTCCCCTGGTTTCTAGTGGCACCTCGCATGCTCTGATCGCCCTTTCTGAAATTATGGGATTTTCCCCATGTCTATTGGCAACCCTCACCCTGTGAGTGCCATCCCTACACTTATACAATATTTAACCAACAAACTGTTGGAAAACCGCATCAGCTGTAGAGAGTGTGGTGCAGGTAGAAGGTTTGCAGCCCTAAATAGAACAAGTGACCAGGAGTACTGCACTCACAAGCTGAATGTTGCTGCTCCAAAAAGGCACTGCAAAGTCAGTATGTCCAACCAAACAGCACAGTAATTTATTCGGAGACAGCAAATAAAATCACAATGCTTTTTTAATAGAAAATAAGGTGCTGACAACACAACACCACAGTAGTCCTTGCGCTTCACTCTGTGGAGTTTCCTTAGGGGGCCCTCTACTGTTCTTTAGACCTCATTTAAATACCTACAGTTCAAAAAAATTTGAAATGTGATTGGGGTGAAATTACCCATAATGCATCACTGCATATATCATAACAATGGTACATAAATTAAAATAAGAAAAACAAATGAAATGTTTTATCATTTTTGAATCTTTCATCATATTTAAACATTTCATTAATATATTATCCCTCTGTTATTACATGAAACACAAGTACCAATACATAATGTGGGTATTAGAGCTTGTAAACATCATAAAAACAAAAAACAACACATTGATTAACATTATAATAAATTTCTATTTACTATATTTGAATCAAATATTGTTGAAATTAACCTTATAAGTGAACCTCACATTCTAAATACACTTTATATCCTTAAATAATAAAAATCATATAATGCTATCTTATCCCAAAGAAAAATAATCATTGCAACATCATTTCAAAAAACAATGTTTTTTTGTAAATAGTAATATTCAAGTACATATCAAGAAATTCAAATAAACGTTAAAATATTTTAGGGACTGTTACCAGGGTAACATCAAAGGTCCCTTGTGGAGTGGACAGAAAGAGTAGGGAGCAACAATGATTATTTTCCTGCAGGTGCCTCCTGCCTCTATCTTGCTTATATCTGTGAGGAAGAAAAGGAGAAAGGAAAATAAAGTCTCAGTTTTAAAACTGCTATTAGTTAAGGAGGAAAATATGGACTAGGAAGTACATGTAATGCATCATACACTACAGATAGGGTTTAAAATCCAATTCCATGTTCAATCCATCAGGCATTAAGGCATTCAATACATTAATCCAAAATGTTTCTCTCTGTAACAATCCCTCAAGTCTGTTTTCCTCTCTATGACCTGTTCTGACCTGTTCTGTGCCCATAAACTTAAAGTCCTTATGATCACTGTGATGAAATTGGAAGAAATGTTCAGCAACTGTGTTGTCTATGTTAATGTTCCTGATATCCCTCACTTGTTCTTGTATGTGCTGTTTTAATGGATGGGTAGTCTGACCTATGTAAAGGGATTTACAGGGGCACCAGATAGTGTAAACTGTAAATGAGGTCACACACAAAATGAACTTTCAGATATTGACAACTTTACCCTATCTGGGTGTTCAAATGTGTTGCCTTATTGGCAATAATTTCAAATGTTGCAATTACTGCAATGAAACATCCCGTGTTATCTTACTGGTACCCATATTCTATTCCCAACCTGTGTATTTCCCAAATCACTTTCTACCAATCTATCTTTAAGGCTATTGCTCTTCCTCAAGGTGACCAAAGGTTTTGGTCCCATTGCTTGTGCCAATACTGGATCATTTACTAGCTCAGGTCAGTACTTATGTATAGTGCCACCTATTTTGCCAGATAAATTGTTAAATTCAGTACTGAAACATAATTGTTCAGCTTGCTCATATCTTTTAGGTTTTGGGGTCAGTAGAGTGTCTCCATTAGTAAGCAATGCATTACTGTAAGCCTCATCTAGTGTAGAATGATGGTAACCTCTCTCAAGGAACATACTAATCAAACCATCAGCTTGTGTTTTAAATTCTTCTAGTTCTGAACAATTTCTGTGTAGCCATAATAGATGACTAAAAGGAGCAGATTCTTTTAGTTTTTTTGTGGGGTGGCTACTATTTGCCATTAGATAACTATTGTTTGCTGTAGCTTTCCTAAACCCTTTGGATGTCACGTTCTCATTTTGTAGTGATGCTATAAATGTAATGCCCAAAAAATCAATATTGGCAGGATGGATTTTATATGTAAAATTCAAATTCAAATTATTCACATTAATCCAATCAACAAATTTAACAGCATCATCCTCAGTACCTGTCCAAACACAAAGTGTGTCATCGATAAAACAATGCCACAAAATTATTTGTTTGAAATATGGATTCACTGCAGGGTTATAAATGAGGTCCTCCTCCCACTTGCCCATGAATAAATTCATGAATGAGGGTGCCATAGAGGCACCCATTGCAGTTCCATATATTGCCTGTAGAACTGCCCATTAAATTCAAAAAAGTTGTGGTCACGTCCCCTTTAAGTGGATCTATAGTTCTTGTAATACATACAAGCGTCAATTCCATCACTATGACTAATGCTTGTGTATGGTCATTGTATATCTATTGTGAGCCAATTTTTGCTAAGTACATCCACTGAATCTCTAATGTAGGACTTTAATCTGGGTATGCTTCTATGTAAAATATAACCAATAAAATGACAGAGATTGTCAGAAACAGAGCCCAACCCAGCAACAATTGGTTGACCTGGTGGATAGTTGGATTTTTGTGCAGTTTAGGTAATATGTATAATACAGGTGTAATAGGAAACTCAGGGAGCAAAAATCTTAGTTATTTTTCACAGAGCTCCTTTAAATGTAGTGCCCAATCTCATCAATGTGAAAGTTCTTGTTTTTATAAGGGCCCTGGGTCAGACAGTAAGGGAAGATTACTTGTATGATCTGTAAGCAATTCGTTTACTTTTCCAATGTAAAACTCTTTAGTCATTACTACCAAATTACCCCTTGTCTGCTTCTTTAAAAACTAAATGTGTCATATCCTGCAATTCCCTTAAAGAAATTTTTAATCAAATGACATGTTATTAAATTTCATCCTTGAATCATTATCTAAAATTAAGTTAACATCCCTTAGTACAGATTTTGTGAAAACATGGATAACGGCATTAGTAGTGACTGGGCAAAATTGTGATTTTTGTGCAATGAAATCTCTTTTTAAGGTTCAAAAGCATATTTCTGTTAGTGACATATACCCTTGCTGCAGTATGCATACTGGGGTTAGAGCCACCACTGTCTGTGTATATGACTGTAAATCAGCAAAGTCTGCCAAATTCTGTGGTGTCCACTCTCCTATCAAAGTCTCCATTTCTGGTGCTGATATGCTTGAATCTGGATAATTCATCAAAGAAATATCTAAATCTAAGTAATTTCCTACATTTGTGTTAGTTAATATGGTGCCTTCTATTGTGACATCTGGTATTATTCTGTGAAAAAAAAAATATTTAAATAACTTTTTCTGATGAATCTCTCTATGTCCACTATTATATCAAATTCCCAAGGTTTAGTGTTTGGAATAAATGACAATCCATGCTTGAGAACTGTTAATTATGCTTCTGTGAATGGCTCTGCTGCCAAATTCATTACTTGCCACTCCTGGTTACAGGGCACCCTGCTTGTCCTCTTCCTGCCACAACTTTTACCTCTCCTTGTTTTCTGGTGCTTTTTGCAGTTTTTGCTGTTTCTTTCTGTGTTCCTTTTTCCTTTGCCTTGTTTCCCCCGGTTGCTGAGAAAAAGACACCCCTTTGTCACTATTAGATGTGCCTGGGGTTGTGTCCTGGGGATTGCTGTTAGGCTCTGCTTGCTCTTTTATATTATTTTCAGTATTGAATCTATTCTTTCTTGTCCTCTATCTTCTGTATCTTGAACCACTTAGCTTTCCCGGTCCGCGTCTTGCTGAGTGTTGTCTTGTCCATGAGAAAATCTGTCCCTCATTGTAATCATTTTGGTCACAGATTCGTTTCATCTCTTACATTTTATAAGTTCTACCTCATGTTTAACAAATGTTTTATTCCATTCTTTATCCAGTTGTGCTAATTACAGACAGGCAGCAGACTTATTCAACTCATTTTCTGCTTTTACAATTTCTTTTGTGACCTTTGTGTGTTTTAAAGAATCTTCTTTGACCAATATTTCAAGAAATGTCTTTGTACACAAGGCAGCTGTTTGTTCCCTTTCAGTTTCACATGTAAAACCTTCAAAATGTCCGGAAGGAATGACAGTGGTTCTCACACTATTTGGTACAATGCCGAGCTCAAGATATTGTTCAAGTTGCAAATGTTGTATGTTAAGTTTAGTTCTTTAAATAGCAGTCTCTCAAGAGAAATAAATAGCTTTCTCAGTTCTTCCAACTCACCTGAAGCCACGGTGTCTCCAGTCAGTCCCAACTTTATTCTGGCCATTTGTTTCTGTGATGATAGATCCTTCATGGCAGTTTGAAGGATGAACAGGGTCTCTTCCTCATTCTCAGTGCTACAGGTAGAAGTATTCTCATCCAGCATTATACTCAGAAGACAGATCAAGGTACACAGCCCTCAGCACTGTGCAGTATACCTTATTTCTGTAAATTGTAAAGGTAAACAACCTCCTTTGTTCATATGAAGTAGTCAGCTTTCACTGTAAAACCCACAGCTGTGCTGGCATCCTAGCTGCAAGTTAAGAAGCAAACCAAAGCAACAAACTGTTGGAAAACTGCATCAGGTGTAGAGAGTGTGGTGCAGGTAGAGGGTTTGCAGCCCTAAATAGAACAAGTGACAGAGCAGTACCTTACTCACAAGCTGAATGTTGCTGCTCCAAAAAACTTAAACAATATTTCCCTGTTGTCTAGTGGTACCCTTCACCCTCCGAACACTGTCAACCTTCATTTTTGTTTGTTACCCTGGTGTCTAGTGGCATCCTTCCCCCCCGAATGCTGTCCTCAACTGAAATAAAGAAAACAGTCCCTTGACATCTTCTTTTACCTGTAAAATAAAAAAATGTTCATTATTGATTGCCCCCCCAATCCTAACCTCCTACTCAGCACCCATCACTCCGCACCTCCCCAGACCCCACCACACACCCACACTCACTTGAACAGGTCCAGCGGTGAAGTTCCAGTCTGCTAGAGGAGACATGTTTTGCTGCTGGAACCACTAACTGCAATATGAGAAAGTAAGGTAAGTGTGGTTCAGTGTATTTCAATTGGGTTTTCAGTGGTGGTGCATAATTTTGCCATTTTTGCATATTTTGACACCAAATTTTCAACATGGCCTTTTTGAGACCCAACTTCATGAACACTGTTGGTGGAATTTTGTAAATCCTGCTCAAAAGGTGATTTAGAGGTTGCTTGGCAAAATCACCTTTTGGGTGGGATTTGAAAACTTTCACCAAACTTGTTCATGAGGTGGGGTCATAAGAAGGTTATTTTGAAAATGTGGGGTCAGAATATGTTAACATGGCAAAGTTATGTGCATCCATTGAAATTTACCTATGGTGCCTCGTAACTTTCCTAATTTTCAATATTTTCACTCCACATTTGTAACTTATTCATTGCTTTACATCACCTCATGAATGTGCAGCTGTCATTTTGAAAATCTGGGCCAAATTACCTTTTCATGGTTATGGTGTGGAGTTACATTGTAGTGTTGCAGAATTATATTTTGGCAGATTACAAACGTTTTACTATCCCATTCATGATGTACGGTATTAAGAAAGATATGCTGCCAATTTGGTTGCAGTTGTTTTAAAAATGGAAGTGCAGGACTCAGAGGGCTTGGCACTTCCACATCAACATATGTATTTGCATCTATGGAGGAATGCCAGCACAGAGCCCAAAGGGCCCTGCACTCCCAAATTCAAATAAGGATACAGTGCTCCCTTGCTATAGTGATCCCTTTCATAAAAAATTTTTGTTATAGTGGACACCTGTAATGGCTTCCATTGTTACCTAATTAGGCATATTAACAACTCACTCTAGTGAACACAAGCTACAGTGAACAAATTTGTTGGCACCAGAAGTGTTCCTTATAATGAGTGACCACTGAATGATTACAGTATTTAAAAACATATGGATAGATGGGAGCACAGGACCCAGAGAACCTGTGCTCCTAAAGGCAAATAAGGATAAGATAATACTATCTCAAAAAGTAAAGAAATTCTTTGCAAACAACTGTGTTAATACAACCTTTAGGGTTCAGGCTAAAGTGACAGAAGTAAGGAAATCTGGCTTTTGGGTTTCCAACCCTAAAACCACACCCCACCACTAAAACAAATCAGGGGTGGAGTCTTCCTTGGCATTTTCCACCCTAAAGCTCACCCCATTCTATATAATCCACAAATATATACATCTAAAGGGAAGAATGTTAGGGCTGACAACACCAATGAAGACGCCACCCCAGATTTGTTTTAGGGGTGGGGGTGTGGTATTAGGATTGGAAAGCCTAAAGCCACATTTCCCTACTTTTGTTGCTTTAGCCTGAAACCTAAATGTTGCATTAACTCAGTTTTTTGCAATGGATATATATATATATATATATATATATATATATTATATATATAAAATTTATTTATAAAAAAATATATATATATATATATATATATACATAGATAGATAGATATATACAATAGGGGTGAGTGGTAAATGAGTGAGATAAAACAGTGTATCATCCACTGCAGTGTGATATTTTTCTCCTCCACTCTACTGTGATGATATCAGCCATTTACACACACAGGTCACAAAAGGTCATCACTCTAGGCAGCTTCCTCCTCAGCATGCAAGAAATACCTATGCTGTTACCATAGACACAAATGCAGAACTACTTCAGAGGTCTCACTGCTGCCTACAGCTAACTTAGTGAGCATTACAAAGCACACCTATCCCCCCACCAACTTCCAGCTCATTGCTGTGACTGCAGCCAGAATTCTAAAGAGCACAGCTTTACATAACAGTCTAAACTACTGCCTGCAGCTAACTCAACTACCACTGAAACACACTCTCACTTGTTCCTCAAACTCTGATTCTCATCCATTATGTTTACTGTGATACTATCTGCTTGACTACAGCCAAAATCCTAAAGAGCACCATTTCACAGAACACTCTGCACTCTGCCTGCAGCTAACCTAATTACCACCGAAAACAGTATCAGCTGTCCTGACACTCTGCCTCTCAGCTCATTACAATTATTGTGATGCTATCAGCTTCACTGCAGCCAGACGTCTAAACAATGCAGCCTCACAAATGTATGTTTCTCACTCAATTTAGCATTGCAAAACACACTTATGAGTCTCCCAGAGTTTATAACACTGCCAGCCCATTCAGAAAAGCTCACACACAAAATGAGCAAACACATAAACAGGAACAGAACACAAGAGAGCATAACAAAACTTCTAAAACTCTTGGCAATATTGTATATATCTAATACATGATGGTCAGATCATGTGCTGTGGCAAATATTGTCACTCCTGCATTGTGAGCTCTGGATATCTCACTCGTGCCTTTGGAACTCATGAGATATCCAGAGCTCACTCTGAAAGAGTGACAATACTTGCCATATCACAGTCATGCCCATCATGTATCCCATATGTATATATATATATATGTACATATATATATATATATATATATATATATATATATATATATATATACACAGTATATATATATGGAAAATGATATAATTTCAAAAGACAATCTGCAGAAGGGAGAATAACTTTCAGGTACTACCTGCAATTTTCTTTTTGTACATCATTGACTGGACTAACACAGCTACTACATTTCTTTCGATATTTAAAAAAGGACAGAATGTTTTCCCACTTATGATCAGATTTGATAATACTGCAATATGTGGAAAGCCTGGATGCTGCAGCCCCAGTTAAATCTGATAAAAACATATCTGTAATTCCTTATTAGTCATAAATAAAAACTGTCTCAAAAGCCAACTGAAAGAGAGCCATACATCACCCATTCTATCAGAATAAAGATTATCCTGGCCATTACTGAGTCTTGTAAATGAATGAGGATCAGAGAACTGGTTATTTATGTCCTCTTTCAAGCATAATTTAGTAGTCTATCATCTTCTATAAATAGTAGTTTTGTCCAAATTTAAAACAAATATGGATAATGACTTGTACTTCTCTTGAAACTGGTCCTGTTTCTGTTTTTAAAGTGTTTTCATTATTCAAGTTTTGTTTAACTTATATGCTAATGACATATAATTTTTTCAATCTCAAAAATATAGGAGAAAAGCAAAAAGCTAAGCGACAGAAGTGGCAGATGAAAGAACGATAGACAAAGTCATGGGCATGGTAAGGATTCAAGCAAGTAGACTAGGAATACAAAATCTACTTTATATGAGAGTAAATGAGTGCCACATGCCTCTGGAGAGATGTGCAAAAGATAAAGGTTTTTTGAAGAATAAAGAAAGACAGAAAAAAAAATAGTCATACCAACAAAGCAACAAACATTTTGTTTTCACTTATAGAAATACCCCTACAGTTTGTCAGCAAGCCATGCTATTGGATGTGACTTAAATAATACTACTTATTGGATGAGACTGAGTCCATGCTAGTGTAGACAGATCATGCATGGAGAAATAATACTGTTCAAGCAGTGGGAGGTCATCAATCACTTAATCTACCTCTTATACATTATCTTGATGCTTCTGTTTTTCCTCTTATATGGTCCTTTTGGGTTATTTCCTGTGGCAGTATTCTATCCAGCCAGTAAAGCCCTATTTCTTGTTCCTTCGATAAATGGTGGTTAAGGAGACAATTACTTATGGTCTCCAAAAACATTCACCAGAAAATTTTAGTACTTCTGGCCCTTCCTCATTTAATGTCCAAATAGTGTGTCTCCCATAAACACTTCTGATATAGCATGGACCCTGTTATTCTCTTCATTTATTAATATGCTCATTTCTTAAACCTGGACTGGTGGTTTGCTGCAAATTCCTACTACTAATGCTTTTTCCCACTTTCCCTTTTGCCCGTATCTAAATTGACATGCCCTTAGTTTCTTTATATTTCATCTGCCTCTGACATCTCTAAATCATCCTCAAAATAAATTGCAACTTCAGCTCCTCTTTTATATATTCTTTCTGTCAAGTAAAAACTGTAGCCCATATTTTCCTCTCTTCAGTCTTCATTTTTTCACCCAACATAGACATTTTGGTTATTCCATATTTAATCTTGAGATATTTCTGCCTCTAATCCTCTGTTCTGATATGTAGGTTCCTTGCACCAGAAGACACTTTTCATTTTTCCACTTTTTTAATTTCATTTTACAGTTGCGGTCAGAGATACATCCTGGTAAATATCTAGATATTTACTTATTTACTGAAAATATGTTACCAGGAAAGCATACTGAGCCAATGCTCATTTCCAGGTGTGACCCAGGGGGTGGGGCACAGGAATAACAATATGTTCAGAGGTAAAGTACAGTCAATATAGGCAATAATATTGTACTGCCAGAATGACCAACACAATGGCACTCTACACAGAGAGGAAGTTACAACATGCACAGTAAAAATTGTGCAGTAATAGGCACAACCCATATGTAATATGTACAGTGACAGATTTTCAGACAATGTATACTGCGAAGATTTACTGGCAATATATTCAATAATATACACAACAGCCATATTGCTGTCTGGAAAAAGTGCAGGGAGAGTATCTAAAATTACCTGACTCAGGGCAGATTTGACAGCCATAAGTATAATTAAGTGTCAGTACACAGAGGGACAACAAAACATCACAAGAGAAGAGTGAGGACATGGAAACAACTAGCCAGGGCAAGAGTAGGGGGAGTGAAAAGTAGTCTGAGCTGATGTTTGAGGGAATGCTAGTAAGAGGACAGATGAAGTGAGGAGTACATCTGGATATATCCAGATATACTGCGGGAAATCCCAATCAAGGAATGCATATTTACTGTGATACTGTATATTCACATATTTCTTGATACACTGTGACAAGGGGTGAGCAATAGGGGTATCTGACTGTTACTGTTTGTCCCTTGTTAGATGGGATTAGACAAACTTTGAAGACAAGTCTTGAAATTGGGGTAAACAGGGTTTTAAGAGGTCCAAGGAAATTGAAGGTGGACAAGCCACCAGACCCAGATGGGGGACACCCGAGGGTCCTGAGGGAACTGGCAGGGATATTAGCAACCCCACTGACAGACCTATTTAACATCTCACTGAAGAAGGGGTGTGTACCACAGGACTGGAAGACAGCTCATGTGATGCCTCTCCACAACAGTGGACCCAGAGATGAGCCAGGAAATTAAAGGCCAATTAGCCTAACCTGCATAGTGGGGAAGTTGATGGAGGCCATTCTAAAAGAAAGATTGGTATCCTTCCTTGAAGAGAATGGACTCCAGGATGTTACGCAGCATGAGTTTGTCAGGGGAGGTCATGTCAAACCAATATGAAAGACTATTTCAATTGGGTTCTAAGGTCTCTGAACATGGGGCAGGTGGTGGATGTACTATACCTGGACTTCAGCAAGGTGTTCGAATCAGTGCCACATGGTAGGCTGATCAGGAAACTGGGGAACCTGGGATTAGGTGACTGAATGCTGGGATGGATCAAGAGCTGGCTAAGGGACAGGAACTAGAGAGTGGTGGTAGGAGGAGAACTGTCCAAACCTGGGCCTGTAACCACTGTGGTCCCACAGGGCTCTGTACTTGGACTTGTGCTGTTCAACATATTAATTGGCGACATTGCAGAAGGAGTCACCACAGAAGCATGATCTGCCTTTTTGCAGATGATACTAAGCTCTGGGGGAGAGTGGACACACAGGAGGAGAGGCAGGCTTTAAGGGAGGAGCTGGCTAAGTTGCAGAAATGGTCTGGCATCTGGCAGTTGGATTTTAATGTAAAGAAATGTAAGGTAATGCACATGGAAGCCAGAAACCCAAAGACTAGATACTGGCTTGGGGGAGAACAGGTGACAGTATCAGAGGAAGAAAAGGACCCAAGGGTAATGGTAAGGGGTGATGGAAAATGCACAGCACAGTGCCAAAAGGCAGCAGCCAAAGCAAATAGAATGCTGGGCTGCATCACAAGGGGAATCACCTCAAGGAGGGAGGAAATTATACTGCCACTGTACAGGTCACTGGTGAGACCACACCTGGAATACTGTGTTCATTTCTGATGTCCTTACCTGAAGAAGGATACTACTGGAGGGGGTCCAGTGGAGGGCAACCAAAATGGTCAAGGGCATAGGAGACAGATTGTATGAGGTGAGGCTGAGGAAACTAAACATGTACTCCCTGGAGGACAGAAGGGAGAGGGGGATATGATTGAAACCTTCAAGTACCTTAAGGGCATAAACAGGATTAGTTCTGAGGGCATCTTTAACCTGAGGAAGGAGTGTACACCAAGGGGGCATAGTCTGAATCTGGTGGGGGGTTGATTCAGGAAGGAAATGAGGAGGCACTTTTTCACTGAAAGGGTTGTTAAGGGGTGGAATGAGTTGTCAGAGCAGGTGGTGGCAGTGAAGGTGGTGACCACTTTCAGGGAGTGGGTGGGACATGGTGAAGAAGAAGAAGATTTGGACTGAAGGAGGCACTACTGGGAAGAAGTTGGGGAGGGGAATGGGATGGTGGGGGATGACTCCAAGAGGAATAAGGGAGTGGGGCCAGCTCCAGAAAACTAACTGAGCTCTGCACTCAAGTAGACTCAATAGACCATTATGGCCTATTTCTGCTGGTAAATTCATATGTTCATATGAAATGCATGTTAACTTATAAGAAAATGAATACAATGGCTTTTATCCATGAACCATTGGTATTCAAGAAGCTTAATATTTAAGTTAATTTTACCCTATTCCTATTGATACAGTTTTACAAAATTACTTATAATTAATTTTAATGTAGTTCGATTTTTTTTACTTTTGTTGTTTAACTAGGATCTGCAACTTATCCATCAGGTAGGAAAATGGGCAGACTAGTTGGGCCAAGGGGTCCTTATCTGCCGGTAAATTCTATGTCTCTATGTGTCAATGTAACTCAGTCCCTATAGGACATTGCTGAATCTCAAGTGAAGTGAAACCACAAGACAAGCATAAAATAAACACAGAATATGTTTTCAAATTGGAGTGTTCTTTGTATTGAGATATGACTACTTGTAAACAAACATGAAAGTAGAAGACTATCCCTCCTCCTTTACAATGGCCAAACATCTTTAGTGTCCCACCAAGTCTCAGACATAGCTATAATATCTGGACTTCTTGATTTGACCATGATGACAAAATTGTCAAATTTGTTTTCAAGGCTCATTGCATTGAATGATTGTACAGTACATTAATTTCCATTTTATAAAATGGCAAGAAAAAATCTATAAATGTAATTGGTCGATAGACGTCATCTGATTGTGCATTAAATCTCTTGAAATGCTCAGTCAGCTGCCAAATCTAATTTTCCTCCCTCCAAAAACCTACTCCTGCTTACTGAACAATACCACTAAGCCTCCTAACAGAAAACAAAAACTGACAGCTCCCATATTGAAAATCCTAGCCTTACTGCACTCATACTTAAACATAATTTAACATTAATTGCTCACAATATCTTTTAAAGAAGTGCACATCCTGACTTACAACACATAGCAAAACATATATCATAACTCAAATGCAACCATTTACCTCTTAAATACTTAAACAAAAGTGTATGGCCTCTTCAAAAAAAATCACTGACTTTGGCCACTGCACCACTAACACGCCCCATCAACCATGCCTCAGGATGCATCTGTTCTCCAGCACATAACATTAATCACACTTACATTTTTTGTCTGTGCTCTTCCTGACACACAGTCCTGCTACCTTTAGTTTCTAATGTGCCCATCCATGGAACTTCATTTCCCAATTCAAAAAAATCAGCTGACGGATGAGTGAGCCTTCAGTGTGGAGCACAACACTACAATTGATCACCTCCAGCCACAAGTAGTAAACATGACTCCTCAGCTCCCCAAGTCCATTTCTACATTTTTCATTACTGCAGTACAGTAACTGAAATGATCCTCATTGGTAGAGTGGGATGAAAATTTCTGCCACCAAACACACAGATGGAGATTTACTGTGGGAGAATGATGATATTTAAAAATCAAAAAAAGCATCAGAATGTCAGGAGTTAGGGGAGATAAAAACAACAGCATATGTAAAAAAACGCTGCTATCAAAATAGCTGAAGTGGTGCTGCCAATAATGGACTTTGATGGGGCTGGGGGAGCGTGTCACACTGCAAGTGTAAGTGGAGCTGCTAGATGTATGTAGAAACCAACATATATACATAGAAAAAAAATACCAGCTTGATGCTCCATTTCAGCCCTCTGCTGGTGGTTGTGATGTGGGAAGTGAATGAAAGTGCTGCTCCAGTGTGCTGCTGGTGATGATACCAGGGGAGTGGGTTAATGCAGATTAAACACATCAGTTCTTCTATTAAACTCCCCAGCCCCATTTCTAGAGTTTGTGGGGGGCTGGAGAGCAATTCCTCAGTACTAAAAACAGGAGCGGCTGCAGAAATGGGACCCAGCATCAGAATGCACGTAGTAAATAAGGCGAGAATGTCTATTTCCCCGGCAAAGCTGCCGCCATCTGCACAGTGAGACAACTCATAGTCTTCCCAAGTTGGACAGCACAACCAGCAGGGAAAAAAACAGCAACAGAATGTAGATCTCAAAACTCAGAATGCAGTGAAAAATATATCTCTGCTACTGTTGGTTAGTTACTTACTAATGTGCAGCTGTTCTGGGTGTATCATGATTGTGGTCTAATCAGCATTTGGGAGGAGAGCCAGGGATCTTTCCTGTTTGAGTTCAGTGGATCTGTGTTTTTGGCTTAGCGGGCGGGGGCTAAAGCCTGAAAGTCAAGAAACAATCTGTATCAGGTTGCTTTCATAAGAGCAATATTGCTCACATTGTTGTACTTCCACAAAAATGAAATATTCACAGCACCACATGCTGGATTTTATGTTTGCTCACTACAATAGTTGATCCAAAACTACAGTACAAAAAGGGACTTTTTAAATACAATATGAAATGTTTTTTTCCCCATGTTATATTTATTTAAATAATGTTATTCGGTAGTTAGAAATACATTTTGAATTTTTTTTCATAACTCAAATTACCAATGAGCCATTTTATAAGTGTAATAAGCCAATCCAGGGTGTGTATTAAAGGATTTTAATGCACTTCCCAGGGGCTTAAGGACACTCAGCCTTTGGCTTCATACATTAGCATTCTCCTTGGGCGTGCATTAAAATCCATTAATGCACACCCTCTTGTGGCTTATTACTTACTTTATTCTTGGGTTACCAGATGACATTCCCCCAAAAGGTGTTATTTTAGATTTAGTCATCACAACACCTCAATTTGTCAAAGCAACCCATCCCCATGATGTTCTAAACTCTTACTGATAGCAAGTTTTCTATGGATTTATTTAAATAGAATCCATCTAATGAGAAAGGATACATTTTACCCCAGAGAAAGTCCCAATTTCTTTGGAACCCCAAATTCTCCTGAACTGTCCAATCTGGCAACCATCCATGGACTTACACCCCATTGCTTTACATTCAGAACCTGATTCTATGTAATCATGCCTTACACTATTAGTCACACTATTACCAATGTAGTTTGTCCCTGCATGGACTAGTACTACAGTTTTCTTTCTACCAGAATGCTTCAATATGCTTTTTAAATGATTCAAGCTGTCTAAATTGTTCTTCCAGGGAAGCAGGCCACCATAGTGTTCTGTTTATTATTTTTACATGCATGCCTGTTGGTTTATTTTATGATTGAAACATCTATCATGATTGCTTGCTGGACACTTTTGCTACACTGCACCATTGGGGCATGTTGTTGGATATCCCATGAAGCATGCATGCATCCCCTGCAGTAAGAAACATTATCTGATTGTAATGGTGTTTATTTATTATGTATTTCAGTGCTGCCATCATCTTCTGTCCTAATAAAGTATGTGCATTACACTTCCTTCCCCTTTTATTTCCATTTAAAGGCCGAACAAATGTCCAGTACAAGTCAGTCCCTTTATCATTTACATGATCCCCCCACCTTCTTTTTAACTGGATGATAACACTTGAGACAGAGTTCAGTGAATGATGCTGATAACTCAAAGAAACCTCATTAAACACCCACTATTAGTACAGATTTTCTTTATTCATGTCACAGTCAACTTATAAACCAGAACAGCAGTCCATGCTTCCTCCACCAATGTTTCATACTACAGCTGTCCCCTCCTCCCCTTGGGAGGGTCTATTGGGATACTTCAGTTTGCAGCAGGTAAACCTGTTGCTCATGCACAACTTTGTTTCCATAGGTTTCACCTTTCTGTCCCTTCTTCTCTTCCTCTCCTCCAACAACATTCAAGTCCCCAGCTCTGATCTGAAAAGGCCTCTGTTAGTTGTGGCTATGAGAGGACTGTCTACATGGTCAGCAGGCTGCAGCCCTCAAGTGGCATATATCAGATCTTGTTGCTTCCACCTCCACTCTCATGACTTGGAAACTCCTTCAGTTAAGACAGTGGCCAAAAGGAAAGGAGATGTTACTCCTATACCTAGACAACAGAATGTGATATCATACGTATGTGAATTGGTAGAGCCATTTGATGAATCAACACATTTTATTTATTTATTTAAAATTTGATAACCAGGAAAGGCACACAGAGCTGAGACTTATTTCCAGGTGCGACCTGGGGACAGGGGGTACAGATACAACAAAGGGAGGAAAAACAAATAGATACAGTGTAGTACAGAATAATATTTATGTTTTATTATTTACAGTATAACAAAAATTAGTTGTATATAGCAGTAAAATACAAAGGGCAGGTAAATGCACATTATAGGAATACAATGAGGAGTAATGAGCAGGAACTACAAAGGGAAGGGAGGGCTTAGAATTACAGTCAGCAAACAAGACATAGTGGTGTCACCTGAATTAGAAAGTGGTGGGGATGGAAGAGGACAGCCTTGAGATGGGAAATTAGGGCATTAGATAGTTGCAGGAGGTAGTAGGGAAGGGTCTGAGGAGCCACTTGAGAGCAAGAAAGGAGGGGGGTGAGACAGGTTTGATGGGGGAGATGGTTCCAGATGGATGGGAGTCTATAGGAGAAAGCATGTTTCCCTGTTGAAGTGCAAACTCATGGGAGGGTAAAGGAAAGATAGCAGTTTGTACACGAATTGTAGGGGAAGGGAGTAGCAGCATTAAGGAGACAGGAAAGGTAGGAAGGAAGAGTTCAAAACCAGAATTTGGAGATGAAGGTGGAACAGTGAGATATGTGTCTCTGAGTAAGGGATTGGAGGGACAGGGAGGAGTACAAGTCACAGTGGTGTATCATATGGGGGGAATTAAAGGCAAAATTGAAGAAGGCATTGAAAAGAACATCTAGTTTGGAGAGAGAGGTGTCAGGAGAGGCACTGAAAACCACATCAATATAGTCAAAGACAGGGAGTATCCATTTTACCAGCAGGTCATGCCAGACAGGGATGGGGAGGCTACCCTTATGGTGGCAGAGTAGACTAAGTGTAGGACATAAATTGGAATGCAGAGCCTTGAAGTCAGAAGAAAAGTCAAGCAAGGTATTAAGCCACACTCCTAGGTATTTATAGGTCAGGATATTATTGAGGGGAGAGACTGCCATGGTGTAGAGCAGGGGTTCTCAAATGGTGAGGCCAGCCTCCCTGGGGAGGCCCCAAACTGTTCCAGGGGAGGCTCAAGCAAGTCTAAAAAAGTACTGTATTTAAATTCTGAGTTTTAGATGTTTTGTGTGAAGAGATGGAGCAAACTGAAAGAGGATAATTGTAGGTGAATTTTATGTATTTATTTACTAATTGGTGACAAGGGAAGGAGAATGATGTAGAGAGCTGGAAGGGTGAGGAGCCTGGCAAACTTTTGTTTGTAACCAAAGGTCATGGCCATAGTCTTTTTGGTGTTTGTTTTTAGGCAGCTGGCCATGAACCAATTAGATACTGTAGTAAAATCCTGTTGTAGAGGGGTTTTGACAGCTTGGGCATAGGGACTGGAAAGGAAAAGAATGGTATCACCCATGTAGATGTGAATCTTGGTATGGGAGCAGGCAGAAGGGATGTCATTGATGAATAGGGAGAAGAGGACAGGTCTGAGGATTGAGTCTTGGGGGATGCCTGCAAGTATGGGGAGGGAGGTGGACAGAATGTTACTTATTTTTACAGAATGAAATCTGTCAGTTAAATAGGAGCTGAACCAGGAGAGAGATGCAGGTGAAAGGCCAATGAAGCTTAGTTTATTAAGGAGAAGAGGGTGAGAGAAACAGTCAAAGGCCTTGGAGAAATCTAGGAATATAGCCAAGGTGATCAGCCCTTAATCAATTGCAGAGTGAATGGCATCTGTAAACTGAAGGAGGGAGGAGGTGGTTGCATGGAGTTTCCTGAAGCCAGATTGGACCAGGGAGAGAGTGTTTGATATAGAGAGGAAGTAATTAAGCCTAGCGAGGACCAGTGATTCTTGAACCTTGGCAAGAAAGGGGAGAAAAGATGTGGAGAAGTAATTGCCAGGATGGTGGGATCAATCCTCTGTGAAGGAGTATGATGGTGGCTGACTTCCAGACAGAGGAGACAGTGGAGGTGGAGAGAGATAGGTTGAGGAGGTGAGGTAGAGGAGTCAGGATAGAGGGTGAAGAGATTTTAAGTACTCTAGAATGAAGGCCATCATGGCTGG
The DNA here is from genome assembly GCA_016271365.2 of Neoceratodus forsteri. Lineage (NCBI taxonomy): Eukaryota > Metazoa > Chordata > Ceratodontiformes > Ceratodontidae > Neoceratodus > Neoceratodus forsteri. The sequence goes on along the minus strand of CM028134.1, from coordinate 305,893,027 downwards.
ATTTCATAGAGTTCATGGCTAGAATAGCCCTAAGAACTTCCATAGGGGTTACCAAGGGCAGTTGAAATCCAGAGAGCTGAGAGGGGGAGGGGCTTGGGAGTTGCAGGAGATGGAGTCATGAGGGAGGGCACAGATTGTAAAGAAATTGTTTAGGGAATCTGCAGCAGTGGAAAGGTCAGACACTAGGGAGTCTGCCATACAAAGAGTGGGAGGGGGTTCAGTGGAGGGGTGCAGGAGCAAACGAAGATAATTCGAGAAGGAGGATGGGGAAGAGTTGGAGGAGTGCAAAGGGTTTTTAAGTAGGCAGCTTTTGCCTGCTGGATACACTTGGTGCAGCTGCTTTGGAGGGTTCTGTAGTTCTGAAGGTCAGCAGGGTCAGAAGTAGTTTGGAAGTGATGCTAAATGAGGTCACAGGTTTTGCAGGCAGAAAGGACGTCAGGGGAGATCTATGGGTTGTGTTTACTACTTACCCTGACAGATCTCAAGGGAGCTTGAGTATCCCAGATTTTAAGAAAAATTTCTGTAAAATGGGTGAGACCAGCATTGATTGATGGGGTGTAAAGGACTGGAGAACAATTGTCAGTAGCAAGGTCAAGCAGTAGTTTGTTAGAGTCCAGTGATTTGAAGGCTTTGGTATTGAATGTACTTGGGGGGGTCTTAACTTTATAATGCAGAAAGTGGGACAGTGATCACTCTGTCCATCAGGCAGAACACCAGAGGAGCAGATGCGGTGAGGGTGAGTAGATAGTATCTAGTCTAGCAAGGTATGGGACTGTGATCTATGGTTGAGGTGAGTTGGCTCACTGATCAATTTGGTCCAGTTAAGTGCTTCAATCTGTAAACAAAGGCTTTTTGAGGAGGGGGTGAGTCAGTCCAGATTAAAGTTACCAAGAAGGATTAATTCACCCACAATTGCCATTATGGTAATGAAGGTAACACAGGAGACAAGGGAGGAGGGAGAGAGTTTGGGGGAAGTGTATAAAATGCCAACAAAAAGTGGAGTTGAGGATGGAAAGGTGAGCTTTGCCAGGAGGAGTTCATGGGATTTCAGAACAGCATCACAATTAGTGATAGTGTAAGACATGGAGGTGCAGTAGTAGATTGCAACTCCACCTCCTCTTTTACTATATAAGTTAATGTTGACAGTACAACAATAAGTCAACACATTAAGTTAGTGTTGACAGTACAACAATAAATCAAGTCATTCTGTTGATAAGTGTTTTCATGCATAAACTTGAAATACTCAGGGCAGCATTTGAGGAGCAAATATTGAGCTCTGGTGTCACTCGTGCACACAAAAAGAGTTAAAATGGATAAACCAACACATTGAAGATGGTGTACAAATGGAGCGATCCCAAAAAGAAGGAACAAACAAAAGATTAAGAGAACTGGATGATGTCGATGACGGCATGAGTAAAGACCACCCAATTAAAGTTAAAAAGGAATGGAGGGTTATGGAGTTTTCAGGTCCCACCAGCAATCATTACTCTCCACTAATGAATATGTTGGAGAAAGTGGAGATGAGGCCAATGAGATAATGAGGATCATTGGCACCCAAGAGCAAGAACAAATGGAACAAAGTGAATTAGAAGTAAGGGCAGATGTAGGCATTGAAAAAACAAATGTAATTCCAACAGAAAATAGAAATATGGGAAGTGAGACTCAAGAATCAAGCATGGAATGGGGGAACTAAATAGCTTAAATGCAATAATTAACGAGTCACAGAGGGAAACAACTACATTAAGTAATACAGCAATTGATGGTTCAGTGGAAGGGAGTCAACCCAGATCAGTTCAGGAGAACAACCAAGTAGCAAGCCACCCAATCTATATTATATGTGATTCTATCATAAAATACATAGACTCATATACTATCAAACCAAATAAAACAGGTATAGTCAGCAGTTTTTTTTATCAGGGCAACTCTTTCTGACATCATCGACATGGCACCAAAAATTGTGAAAAATGCAAATAAAAATCATGTTGTTATTATTCATGTTGGAACAAATGACCTGAGGAATAAAATGGAAGAAGAGATTTATAAATAATAAATGATGCTATAGAACAGACTTAAAAAGAAAAATTGCATAGTGATCTTTTCCAAAATATTACCCATACCTATGGCAGGTATAAGAATTAATAAAAAAATCATCAGAATAAATAGATGGATAAGGACATGGTGTCTTCTCAAGGATATCACATGAATTATGACCTGGGAAAAGTTCAATGATAACTTACGATTGTACGGTTGGAATGTTGTTTCATCCAAATAGAAAAGGCAGTAGGGAATTAGGAATGGCATTTCTGACCGAGGTTAGCAAACATTTAAACTAAGTCAACGGGGGGAGGGGTCTCATTTAAATATGATGATAATTTGAGTAAGGATAATAACAGAGAAAATCATACAAAAAATATAAAGATATTACTGGTTAACACATGCAGCCTTAAGAATAAAATAGATGAACTAAAATATGTACTACACTGAGATAACACTATCTGCGGGATGATGGAAACATGGTTCAGAGAGGACGAATGGATAGAGCATATACCTGGTTTTCAGCTCTTTCATAAAGAGAAAAGAGAGAAAAGTGGTGGGGGCATTGCCCTATACATCTCCTCAGAGATCAATGCACATGAATTATATTTGGGGGATCAAATGGTACATGAAGTTGGGTTATGATTAAACTAAATACAATTAATCTGATCAGGAGGGTAGCATATAGTGCACCAAATCTAAGCAATACTGAGAACAGTCAATTTTTAGAAGTACTTGAAAACATAGATATTGATGAAGACTGTTTGCTGATGGGTGATTTCAACTGCTCAAAAAATTAATTGGATAAAAATAACTGGAATAACACCAGTTAAAAATAGGTTGATAGACATCACCCTACTTAAGAACCTGGAACAGCTGTTTGAAACTAACTCTAGACAGGAAAACATTTTAGACCTTGTTCTTAGTAATTTGGAACAAAACAGAAGTAAAGTTAAAGTTATTCCCCCAGGAGACAGTGACCATTTTATAGTGCAGATAATTATCAATTACACTCTGATAAAGATAAAAGGACAAACTATGATCAGAAATTAAAACAAAGCTGACTTCAAAGCTATAAGTAGCTATTTATAATCTTGGGATTTTGAAGCAGAACTAGTGGGGTAACTTCTGGATGAAGTGTGGAAAGGGATTAAACTTAAGCTTAACCAATGCACTGAGACCTTTGCCCCTCTAAACAAGAAATATGATCATAATGGGAGAATACCTAAATGGTTTAATTTCAAAATACAACAATTAGTCAAACAAAAAAACAGAGTATACAAGAAATAGGAAAAAAACCTTTGTTAGATTGCCAAAGTATAAGGAATAGGCAAAAAATGCAAAAAAGCTATAAAAAAATAAAAGGCTGTCGCTGAAAATAAGCTAGCCAGTATCTAAAAACCAAAGAAGAAGTTTTTTACAACTATATTGGTAGCCTAAGAAGGGGACAGAGTCAAGTGGGGCCTCTGTTAGAAGATGGAAAAATAATGGATGACAATGTGCATATGGCAAATAAGTTCACTGAGTACTTCACTACCATGTTTCAACCCCAAGATTCTTATTATAATATTGAGGCAGGAAATGGGTTAGACAACATTTATGGTGAGAAAGTCGTGATGAGAGAACAGGTAGATCAAAATTAAGAGAGCTGAAGCCACATAAAGCTGTTGGACTGGATGGTTTTCATTCAAGATTTTTAAAATATTTAGCAAAAGAATCACTGGCCCGCTTGTTACACTGTTTAATTAATCCCTCTCTTGCGGACATGTTATACCAGAGTGGAGGGTGGCAGAAGTCACACCAATCCACAAAAAAAGGAGATAAACAAAGGGCATAAAATTATAGACACATAAGTATAACATCTATCATAGGAAAGATTATGGAAAGTGTTATTAAGGAATGTATTGATACTCATATGTCAACATAGGTATGTGTGACATCACACAACATGATGTCATACGGGGAAGGTTTTGTGTAACCAATATGTTAACTTCTTTTGAACCTGTTAGCATTGCCCTAGATCCAGGTTTACCTGTTGACATAGTATATTTGGACTACGCCGGGTCATTCAACTTGGTGTCACATGATGTTTAGTTAAAAATCTTACATAATCATGATTTTAGTTATAATATTGTGTCTTGGGTGGCTTCTTGACTACAGAACAGAAAACAATGTGTTAACATCAGGTATTTCAAGTCAGACTGAGGAAATATGATGAGTGGTGTCCCACAGGGGTTGATCCTGTGACCCACTCTGTTTAACATCTTGGTATCAACTATGTCTAAGACTGATAGTTTATGGATCTGCAAATACACGGATGACATAAAAATGAGGTCAATAGTTAACAACATTGATGCTATTGAGCAGTTTCAACATGAATTACTGCATATAGAAGATTGGGCTAGCGAGCACAAGCTTAATTTCAAAGAAAATAAATGCAAAGTTATGCATTTAGGGCATAACAATATTATGGCCCAATGCAAATTAAACAATAAAATCATTGAATCTACATCATCAGGGAAAGGAGTTGGTGTACTGATCACTGACACATTAAATTTTGATGGTCATTCTCAGGAAGTGGTCAAGAGAGGTAACAGGATTTTAGGCAACATCATGAGAAATAGTAAGAGTCGACAAGAGAAGGTGTTGATACCACTGTATACTTCCATAGTGAGGTATATCCTAGATTATGGGCACCTGTTGCATCACCTGAAAGTATTGGCAGTGGGAAACTAATAGAAAAAGAGCAATGAAAAGTAACTAGGAAAATATCAACCCTTAAAGGCAGGACATATGCTGAGAGACAGGAAAATCTTAATCTATTCTCTCTGTCCTATCGTAGATTATGGGGAGATTTATGTTATGTGCACAAGGCCTTACAGAATGAAATAATTTAGTGTACATCAGGGTTAACCTTAAAACAGGAAGAGATAGATTTTAGACGTCATAACTTACAACAGAAAGGTGACCTCTATAGATCATCTAAATGGGGTAAATGGTTTACTCAGAGGGTGGTGACGACCTGGAACATTTTGCCAGAATCTGTTTCCTTAGTGCTAACTTTGAGTCATTTAAGAAATTACTTGATGACTTTATGGCAAGAAGAAATACAGTTAACCACTGATATGTGATGAGTCTTACCATGGCTCCTTTGAGCTTTCTAACTCATACATACTCTATAAAACTATGAAACTATAAACTATGAAAAACTGTCTCTGCCTATGGAAACAGAACCAGGTATTTCCATTATGCTGGAATTTGAATATTGTGTTCTGGCAAGAATGTTTTCAGCCACATTTAAAAACAAATTTGTCATCTGTTCTCCAATCTTGTACCATCAATCTCAACCATCATAAGAAACAGCTCATTAATAAGGTTGCTCTTAAAATGCAAACAGACTGAAAAAAGCACTGGTGCAGCTGCTGGTCATGAGTCTCATCATGCTTCCTTCCATGAAACAGATTCCACTGAAGTGTGTAACCATATAAGATCAAGGATCAGAAACCCTATGCAATTTGTCTAGTGCATACAAGGGCAACATTCGAGCAGGACTAGATGATAGACAGAAATACAGCACTATTGTTTTTTCCTACCACATGCTACTTAGCCAGCAGTATGTTGAAAACAAGAAGCTGTTATCCCTCTGTACAGACAGTTGGTGAGACCCCATCTGGAGTACAGCCTGCAGTTCTGGAGATCCCATCTCCACAAGAACATACATAGGATGGAGGCAGTCCAGAGAAGGGCAGCTAAAATGGTGCAGAGTCTGCAACAGAAGCCATATGAAGAAAGACTAAAGGAGCTTAATATGTATATGCTTGAGGAAAGGAGGGAGAGGGGGGACATGATAGAAACTTTCAAGTACCTCAAGGGAATCAACAAAGTCCAAGAGGGCAGCATCTGTCAGAATAAGAGATGTGTAAGAACAAATGGACACAATCTGAAGACAGAGGGGGGACAGCTCAGGGGCAATGTGAGGAAGTATTTTTTCACAGAGAGGGTAGTGGACGCATGGAATGGCCTTCCTGAGGAAGTTGTGGGGTCAAAAACAGTGGGGGGATTCAAGAATGCATGGGACAGACATAAGGCAATTCTGATGGGTGGGTATGAAGAAGCAGACCATTGGTTAACTAGGATCTGCAGCCTATCCAATAGGTAGAGAAATGGGCAGACTGCTGTAGGTGGGCCAAGTGGTCTTTATCTGCTGTCAAAGTGTATGTTTCTATGTTTCTATGGTTCCTAAATGATCAAAATTGTTCAAGATTACACCCTTAGTTATTAGCATGAAAAGAGGATAGTCTGGCCAGTATTGCAAAAGTGACTCTTGATTTTAAGAATACAGTGGTGGCTGCACTCTGGTAACACACACACACACACACACACACACACACACACACACACATAAAATTGCAAAACAGACTCAAGGTTTGTTCATGAAGACAAGAGAATATGGCACTGAAACCTGGCTCTTTGGGTCCTCTAATGTGACCCTTCATCGGGGGTGTGGCTACTATGTGCCTGCTTTAATTTATAGAAGTATATTTAAAGCTAAAGTACATGTCATTGATTGACAGCACAACAGTAGCACATCATGCACCTAACAACATGTATAGTTCCTCAATAAAAAGGATAAACCCACAAAAAGTGCAAAAATGAATAAATTAATAAAATTCACCCATAAACTAATGGAACTTAAAAGCATAATGTTTCAGGATGCTGGGAGGAGTCAAATCTAATACATACAAAATTTGGAAATGAGCCACTGCTGTCTAACAGTTATGCCAGTGGCTCAAACGTGTTACAGACAGTGCTGATAAATGTTCCAAAGGGCTATGAGGAAGGAAATGATAAGAGGGTGGGGGTAGGGAGGGTGAAAGGAAGGAAAGAAAATGGTTTACAAATATACAAACATACGAAATTGCCAGCAGATATAGGCCATATGGCCTATCTAGTCTGCTTGAGTGAGCAGCACTTTAGCCCATTAGACTGCAGCTGTCCCCCCTCCCATTAACTCTTCCCTCCCCCAATTGCCCCCATGTATGTACTTTTCTCTTGAATTTGTCCCACCCCCTCTTGAAGCACGCCACAGTATTTACTGATACGAGTTGCTCAGGCAATGCATTCCACCCTGTTACTACTCTTTCAGTGAAGTAGTGTCTCCTCCTTTCCTTCTTGAATCTGCCCCCCCTTTAACTTCAGGGAGTGCCCTCTGGTATATCTTCCATTCTGGACCGTGAACCCACACTGGAAACCTACTCTGTTCATTCCCTTCAGGTACTTGAAGGTCTCGATCATGCCCCCTCTATCTCTTCTATTCTCCAGGATATACATATTGAGCTCTTTTAATCTTTCCTCATACATTCTATCCCCTAACCCCTGGATCACCTTTGTTGCTGTTTGCTGCACTGCCTCCAGTAGTTTGATATCCTTTTTAAGTACAGGTGCCAGAACTGCACGCAGTACTCCAAGTGCGGCCCCACCAGGGACCTGTACAGGGGCAATATGTCTTCGCTACATGTGGATGTAATCTCCCTTGCTATGCACCCTAGCATCTTGTTAGTCTTAGCAGCTGCCTTCCTACACTGGGCTGAGTGGTTTAATTCCATGGTCACCAGCACCACCTGATCCTTATTCTCGTTGGATGTGGACAGTTTGATACCATCCATCCAGTAGCTGTATCCTGGGTTTTTGGCTCTGAAATGCATCACCTTGCACTTCTTGGCATTGAACCCAAGCTGCCAGGTGTGTGACCACTCCTGAGTCTTGCCAAGTCCTCCTGTAGTAATTTGCCACCCTCCTCTCCATCCACCTCAGCACAGATCATGGAACCAACACGGCAGATTCTCAAGCAACTGGTCATGGAACCAACTCAGCAGAAGACAATACTGGACCTTGTGCTCACAAACACAGACAGTGTGATGGGGGTAACAGTGGGGGAGCACCTGGGGAACAGTGACCACCAGTCATTGTGGTTTGAAATCACAGAAAGAGCAGAACCAAACCACACAAAAACACGTATCCTGGATTTTAGGGGGGCAGACTTTGGGAAAATGGGGAGATACTTGAAAGAGGCATTAAGGGGAGTGGGGCAGGAATCAGGGGTTGAGGAACAGTGGGCAGTATTTAAAATGGGGATTACAAGAGCAACAGAATTATGCATTAAGCAGGTTAGCAAGGGGAAAAGGAAGAGGAGACCATTATGGTTTTCCAAAGAGATAGCAAAGAAAGTGAAAGCCAAAAAGATTGCATTCAGGCAATACAAAAGACACAGGCAGAAGGGGTTAGGGAGAAGTACCAGGAGAAGCAAAGGGAGGCAGGGAGGTCAGTAAGGGAAGCCAAAGCTCAGACAGAAGAACACATTGCAAAATCAGAGGGTAGAGGGGACAAAACCTTTTACCGGTACTTAAGTGAAAAAAGAAAGGCAAAGGGAGGGATGGTGAGACTGAAGGTGGAGGATGGTGGCCGTGTGGAGGATGACAACAGTAAAGCAGACATATTGAACAGGTATTTCTGCTCAGTCTTTACTGAGGAAAAGGAGGGTAATGGGTCTGAAGGGAGTACAAGGGGTGAGAATGGTGCAGAAATGGACACAAGTTCCTTTACACAAGAAAGGGTCCTGAAGGAACTGGAAGTAATAAGAGTTGATAAAGCAATGGGGTCAGATGGGGTGCACCCCAGGGTCCTTAAAGAACTAAGATAGGTGGTGGCTGAACCTCTGGCTATCCTGTTTAGCCAATCACTGGAAACAGGGAGGTACCCAAAGACTGGAGGACAGCAGATGTAGTCCCCTTATACAAAAGTGGGAACAAAGAGGAAGCGGGGAACTACAGACCAGTCTGCCTCACCTCGGTAGTGGGGAAGGTCATGGAAGCACTACTGAAGGAGAGATTGGTGGAACATCTGGTTGTCAATGGACTATAGGACCCAAGGCAGCATGGTTTCACCAGGGGGAGGTCATGTCAGACCAACCTCGTTGAATTTTTTGACTGGGTGACTAGGGAGGTGGATCAGGGGAGGGCAGTGGACATGGCCTATCTGCACTTCAGCAAGGCCTTTGACACAGTGCCACATAGAAGACTAATACATAAACTGGGGAATATGGGTTTGGGCAGGACAGTAGTGTGGTGGGTAGGTAACTGGCTGGGTGGCAGGACACAGAGGGTGGTGGTAAATGGCTGTCACTCCACAGAGGGAAGAGTGACCAGTGGGGTACCACAGAGATCAGTGCTGGAACCGGTCCTATTCAACATCTTCATCAGTGACATTGTGCAGGACCTAGAAGGCAGAATTTCACTGTTCGCTGATGACACAAAGCTCTGTAACAGAGTAGACACACCAGAGGGTGTAGACAGAATGAGAAGGGACCTGCAGAAACTTAAAGAATGGTCAGGGGTTTGGCAGTTGAAATTCAATGCAAAGAAGTGCAAGATAATGCATATCGGGCACAAAAACCCTGGCACAATATATCAGTTGGGGGGTGAGGATATAGCATGCACCAAGCAGGAAAGGGATCTTGGGGTTATCATCTCTGATGACTTCAAGGTAGGGAAACAGTGTGACAAGGCAGCAGGTAAAGCAAATAGGATGCTGGGATGCATAGGCAAGGGCATCACCAGCAGGAAAAGGGAGGTCATAATTCCACTATACAAGACATTAGTGAGGCCCCACCTGGAGTACAGTGTACAGTTCTGGAGACCTTACCTACGTAAGAACATAGACAGGGTAGAGAAGGTTCAGAGGAGGGCAACAAAGATGGTACATGGATTGCCTCACAAGTCCTATGAAGACAGGCTGAAGGAACTGAACATGTACTCCCTGGAGAAGAGGAGGGAGAGAGGGGATATGATAGAGACATATAAGTATCTTACAGGGAGGAACAGGGTGCAGGAATACACTATATTTTTAAGCAAAAAAGATGTTCCAGGACTAGAGGGCAAAGGATGAAGTTGGAGGGAGGACGATTCAGAGGAAACGTGAGGAAGAATTTCTTCACAGAACAGGTGGTGGACAAGTGGAACACCCTGCCAGAGGAAGTGTTGGGGGCTGAAACAATCACGAGATTTAAGAATGCATGGGATAGACATAAAGGAATTCTGGAGGTCAGGGGTAAGGGGCAACAGACTTCTAGGAAAACATAAACTGAACTTACAAGCTCAAATGGGCAGACTGGGTGGGCCATAGGCCCTTATCTACTGACACTGTCTATGTATCTATGTATCTTTGGCGAAGAAGCTGATCTTATTCTTGATCCCAACCGCTATGTCTGTGATGAAAATGTTAAACAGGACTGGTCCCAGTATTGATCCCTGTGGGACACCACTTGTCACTGCCCTGGCTCCGATTCTTCTCCCTCAACAACTACCCTCTGTTGCCTGTCCCATAGCCAGCTTTCTACCCACTGGGTTAGCTTCCACCCTATACCAAAACTCCTCAACTTGCAGGTCAACCTTCCATGTGGCACTGAATCAAAGGTCTTGCTGAAATCCAGGTAGACTACATCTACCGCATGGCCCTTGTCCAGTGCCCTTGTGACACAGTCAAAAAAATCAACCAAGTTTGTCTGGCAGGATCTGCCAGCAACAAACCCATGCTGTCTATTGTCTTGCAGATCATTATCCACAATAAACTGCCCCAGCCTTTCTTTGAGGATAGATTCCATCAGTTTCCCAGCTATTGCAGTGAGGCTCACTGGTCTGTAGTTCCCTGGTTTGTCCTTGGGCCCACTTTTGTGGAGAGGTACCACGTGTGCCCCCCTCCAATCTCTGGGCACATATCCCGTATTTAGTGAGGAGTTGAACAGATCCACCAGTGGCTCTTCCAGGACCTCTGCCAGCTCCCTCAGCACCCTAGGATATACCCTGCCTCACCCAGGTGTCTTGTCTACCCTCAGGGACCAAAGGCCCTCCAGAGCCCTTTCCACCAAGATGACCCTGTCTGTGGTTGTCTCCACCCCCCATTGCCTGCGTCCTCTTTCTCTGCAGGAACAGGCCCATCCCTCTCCCTTGTGAACACTGAACAGAAGTACTCATTAAGTACTCCTGACTTCTCGGTCCCCTTGTCTACCCACCCACTGCCTTTCCTGATCCTAACTATTTGATCCTTGCACTTCCTCTTTTCCCTTATATGCATAAAGAAATCCTTTTCTCCTTCCTTAATTCCCTGTGCTAATTTCCCTTCTCTGGCTGCCTTTGCAGTCCTGACTGCTCTGCTCCCTTCCCTGGATTCCTCACATAGTTCTCCCTATCCTCTGCCCTGTTGGTTCTCTTGTAGGTTCGGAAGGCCCTTCTCTGTGTGAGGGAAGTGGCCAGATCCAAAACAGTATATGAAGCAACAAAAAAAAAATGGAAATGCAGAGGAGGCAAAACAGCAGTGCTAGATACTCTAAAACAATAATAAGGTATATGGTGAGTGAAGGAGGTAAAGGCCAAAAGTCTATGCACATGACCCTGATTTTTCAAATGCATGATCTGAAGAAGCAGGACTGGTTGTCATGCAAAATGACAATGGTTTTCTTATTGCATGCTACTTAGCCAGCGGTATGGTGAATTACTTCTTAAGGAACTACAAAGAGATAAATATTTGAGATCACCCTCATAATAATTGGAATGAAAAGAGGACAGTCTGGCCAATATTGGAAAAGTGACTCTTTAGTATTTAAGTTGCCAATAATGAGTGACTCTTCAGATAGAACATTTAGCATTTCTTTCTACTGTATGTTGCCAGTAATAGGATGGTAAAGGTGTTCCCAGAAAATGTTGAATGAAAAGCAAGTTTATCTACATAATTATAATATATTTGCTGGATATTCATAGGTACTTTCAAAGCAAAGCTCAGACAGTAGTGATGATGAGCTTTTTGACAGTGATGTTGAAGGATAGTGATGGGGAAGAAATTAGTAATGCATTGTCTCTAGCCATTCATCTTATCCTATGTCCTACCGGTTACTATTTTGCATTTGCCAGCAAACAACAGGCTACCAATACTATAAAAGTGAGGAGCCACAGCTATTCTATGGTCTATATAAAACAATTTCATATACTTTTTATTTGTAGTTTGAATGGTTTATTTCAATAACAATAACATGTAAAACAATTGATAACTAAATACAGATGATGCTTTACCTAGATTCTCTTCCAGCACTGTTTGTAGCATATGCCATACCTCTCCAAGACACACTCTTCTTGTAACTACACTGTACTGTTGACAGATCTTCTGTGATTTATTAAGAAAAAAAATCTATTGAAGAAAATCAAAAATTTATGAGCAAAGAAAAATCACATCAATGCATAAAGTGAGATGTTACTCTTCAGTGCTACTATTCTGCTTCAACATGTGATACACAGACCATGCTCTTCTCTAACCTCCCACAGAACATGAAATGTTCCCCCCTTTGTCATCAGAAATGGTCAAGGACATAACCTTGAACAGATGGAGACCTTCAAATACCTTGGAGTAACTTTGGATGACACTTTATCTTTTGCACCCCATGTTGACAATCTGGTTGCCTAGTTAACAGAAGACTGGGAACCCTGTACTGGAAAGGAACAATGCCACTGGGGGATGCTAGACTCCTTGTTGTGGCCAGCTCCATTCTGTCACTTATACATTATGGGCTCCCTGTCTATACAGCTGCCTGAGACACATTGCTAAACAGAGTAAAGCTGATTTGTAATAAGGTATGCCACTTGGTATTTGGTTCAGATGACTGCACTCATTGTTGCACCCTTCACACACACACTAACTGGCTACCTTTACATAGCAGAATAAAACTCCCAGTCCCGTTTGCTAGCTAAAAAAGGTGCTGTTGGGCCTCACACTCCCTGCTTTAACAAATTGTTCCACACTGTCTCCAACCAATGCAACACCAGGAACATGACCTCCTTTCAGGCATACTCAGCTGCACAAGCGGTCATTTGCTGTCAGGGCCACTAACTGGTTAAACAAACTGCCTGATACACTGCTGAATCTCTCCAATTTTAATCAGTTTAAGAGATCTTTGTGGTCTGCCTTTGCAGTCCAATGCAACTGTAACAGCTAGACTGTTTTATTTGGTTTCTCTCTTTACATTACCCATTACTTTTTATACAATGACCCATATGGATTTTGTTTTGTTCAGAACTATATGTAATTGTTCAGCCTTAAATGCTTTGAGTTTGACTAAGCTGCACTTTCTCTGGAACTGATTATTGTATTTGTAATGTGTTTTTGACAATGTATTTGGTGTGGAACCTTTACAAATGAGTACTTGTGCTCAAAGATAATTCTCTGAAGTTTTCAATAACTAAATAAATAAACATGTTCTTTCTTAGGAACCCATAAACAAAACAGTTTCTCCCATTATGCACCTATGACAAACATCTTTTGTGGCTAGACAACTTAGTACATTTCATTTAGTGATAAAAACAACTTCAAAAAGAAAGTCATATATTTGAAATGGGTAGTTGGGCAGGCCAAAATGTACACCATGTGCTCACTGCTATATTTAAATATGCGACATCAGCCCATCATCTGTCTATCGATGTGTCCAATCACCGTTTAATCACCAAGTCATTTTGTCAGCTGGCAACTGTCTTACAGAGGCTTCCAGCTAGCTGAGACTTAACCCAGCCAAGACAGAGGTACTGGTGATCGAGCCTGGTCATGGATGTGATGGGTTGCCACCTGGGGATGATTTAGAACACTTTTCCTGGGTTCTGCTCCATTGATGGCCTCCTCAAGGGTGTGAAATCTGGGTGTGATCCTTGATAACAGATTGACTTTTGAAGATCATATGTCATCTATGGTCAGTAGTGGTTTTTACCATATGCAGAACATTGCCCAGATTAAGCCCCTCATTCTGTCTAAGGACCTGCCAATGCTAGTGCCATACCTTTGTGGCCTACAGGCTTGACTACTGCAACTCTCTGTACTTTGGGGTCATGGGAGGGACCCTCCACGGACTTCAGCTAGTGAAGAATGAGGTGGCCTGATTACTGATGGGCCTTTCGAGGTCCAGCATTGTGACCCCAGTCCTGCAGGTTCTGCACTGGCTGCTGGTCAGGTGGAGGGTCCTTTTCAAGGATGGTCTTCTCACCTTTAAGGCCCTATACAGACTGGGTCTTGGTTACCTGTTAGAACTCCTGACACCTGTGTCCTCTGCTCACTCCCTCCACTCCTCTTTGAGGGGCCTCCTGCATGTTCCGAGGGTTCATCTCAAGACTACAGGAGATCATGTATTTAGCATCTCTGGGCCAACCCTGTGGAATTCATTGCCATCTTTCATCCAGGAGGTCTCCTCAGTCCAGGTGTTTAAGTGGAGACTGAAGGCCCACCTTCTTGCTCTGGCCTTCCCAGATTTCTGAGTCTATTCTATGCTAGTCCCCCTGCTGTGATAGGCTGATAGTCTTTTTTAATCCATTTCAACTTCTTATACTTGTATTTATGCATTATTTTCATTTTATGTTTTATGCTGCTTTTTTATTATGTTTTGTTATAATTTCTGTTTGGTGCCCAGAGCCTCTGGGATTGGGTGCCCTACAAATAAAATTGCCTTGCTTTGCTTGCCTTACATGACTTTACAAGAAAGGGTCAACTCAACTGTTGAATTGCTTTATCCTGTCTCTTGACATTCACCACATTTTCTGTTCTGTCATTTACTTTTTTTTTTATCTTCTGTCAGTGACCGTATCACATTACTTTTGTGAGCAGATGGCTAGCTAGCACGTAAGACTGCAAGCTATGTTTGACTCAAGTTCTCAGTAGCTCCCAAACACCTTTCAAGATGATTTACCAACATCCAAGTCTACAGCTGCAGAAACTGAAATGGACAGATATTTCCTGAAATGTCTATTATTTCACTAGAGAAATTACCAGCCTCGCTGCAGTGCCACTGTTGGTCCACTAGTGAAACTCTATTTAGGAATATCACAAAACATGTAAAAATATCTGCCCATGTCTATTGTTGCAACTGTACCAACACCTTGTGCTTGTTTCCTGTCATGGAATTATCCAGCTGTTTGTCAACATTATTTTCCTGTTTTATTCTTTACTGTGTTTAAACATGAAAGAACAAAGAACATTTTAGATTGGATATACATTGGCCATGGATCCAAAACTAAAACCAGAATCAAAACTGTTAGTGATCTTGTAAAACTGAAACCATAACCAGAGATTCCATGGTTTGGTACACCAGCAAAATTAGAAACTAAAATTCAATCAGTTTCACAAATCATGCATACTGAATAGACAGCACCTATTCAATCTTTTCATATTAAAAGAGCTCATACTGTAACAATGTATCTTTGATGTAATAATCTAATTTGCATGTCTGATGTTCCACCTCTTGTAGGAAATTAAGAATATCTCCTGGTGATCTGTCATCTTGTATTGCATGTTTATATTTTCTTTGCCCTTTCTTTTTGATAGACTGTGATCCACAATGCTGTATTTTTTCCGTAATATTGCTTACTGTAATTTCCTCTGCAATTGATGAAACACCTTAGAGATCCCTGAATCATATGTTATATACAGGTGCTTTTCTTAGCCTAGTAAACTATTTTACCAAAATAATCTGGACTTTCCACAAACCAACATAGTGATGACTGCTGCAGCACAGTACCTTAAACAAACAGATAGATAAAGTATCTGATATAATACCTTTAATTAGAAGAAAATGCAAGTCATAGACTAACTCAAAACCTAAAACATAAATAAAGTTTGAAAAACTGAAGGCAGAACATTTCAGATAGGCTGGAACTAGGGATAGCCAAAATCAGTAAACTAGTCTTCAGGTAGTCATCATCATGAAAAAGACAACTTCACAAGAGAGAATTCTGTGGAGAAAAACTCCATAAAACTCATGCTTGATGAAGAGCCAGCATTAAGAGGCTGGCATGTTGCCCATAAAGTCTGCTACAAGAAGCATAGCAGGTGGACTGGCTATAAAAAAGGTATTAAAAAGTTAATCTTTCTCCCAACTCTTTTAGCTTCCAACACATCAACCACCAACCTCCATGCCCCTGCTTCACAGTCCAGTGGTATGCAAAAAGTTCCCCTTCTGTAACTCAACACCATTACTTCCAACTCCCACAAGCACAGCAAGCTTTTTTTTTTTGGTACAACTCGCTTCCCTATCCTCATAGCACAAAATCAACCACCCTCCTCTCCTCCCAGATGTGAGTGGTAGAAAAATGCCCCTTCTGCCAACCCACATAGAACCCCTCCTCCCTCATCATGCCTTTTTATGCACTGGCATAGAAGAAAATGATATACTAGGAGCTAGTCCAGAGACTGTCACCGGTGTAGCCCTCCTCACACCATCTCATCGATCTATTGTCTAAATGAATGAGAGCAATCATGTGCTGGAGTATTGCAGCTGATACAGAGGAAGGCAACAGAATAGATAGTTACAATATTTAAGACAAGAGGAGAGGAAGGTATGAATAAAGATTTCAGCAGAAAAGTGGTCCAGGAAAGAGTAGACATAACAATGTTGTAATGATAGAAGGACAACGTTTTGCAGATACATGAGGAAGGTGATAGAAAAGTTGGGGTCACATAGAACACAGAGGTTGCAGACTGAAGAAGCAATGTTAGATATGAGCCAAAAAGGAAGATGAAAAGGAGGGCTTTGACTTTTCTTTCCCAAGTGGAACACCTCAGAGTTGGATGCGTTGAGTTAACCAAAATTGGTACTGAGTCAGGCTTTGAGGTGGGTAAGATAGTAGAGAATGGAAAGTGAGGAACTGTTACAGGGGTCAAATGGTATGTAAAGTAGAGGTGTGCAAGTCTGTTTTCTTAGCCTGGTGGTGATCTCACAGTCTGGGACTATAAATTAAGAAATAAAGTACTTAATAATTTAGTCTTGGTGTGTAGCACTGTTTTTTTTCCATGTTTTTTTTGACACCTTCAAGTAACAGCAGCACCTTTAGGGTGATGCGGTTGTGCACAGCTCTTCTTACCTACTAGGTTCTGATGGGTTGGGCAAGGAAGGCTAAGCAAATCTAACCAGAATAAAAAATGTGATATACAGAGTAAACATTAAGTTAAGTAATGTGTTTTTACATGACGATATGCTCATCAGATGGCTTAATCTGGATTTCCTATTGATTTACATTGTTACTAATATGATCTAATATTTGAAATTATTAATTCACTTATACAAGGATTTATCTTCAGACTCAAATAATGCCTATGTTTGCTATATTTTGCATACTTGTACATTCATATGTGGTAATATTTGGGCCTGATAACTTCAACATAGTGACTCCTTGTGAGGTAAGAATATAAGATTTGCACAGAGTAGACAAATATAATGTTTTTTCACTAACTAACAAAAGGGAAACTTTTGTTCCTGATTACATATATTGATATTTTCAGTAGCAGGTAGCAGTAACAAAAATATTAACAGTGATATGGGTAGTTTGCAGTGGCACCAACAGATGAAGAAGACAAGACCAATGGGAAAATGAAATGTGCACACACAACAGCTGCACCAAGCACTCGGAAAAAAAAAAAAAAAAACTAGAGATGTTTGAATTCCCATCAGTATGCCAAGTTTTGATAGTTCTGATCATCATTTACATAAGGGATATGCAATATGAAGAATCAGAATGGGAACCTTAAAGTGCTATCTAAAGGAACTTATATAAAACTGGAATGAAGGGAAAATAATTTTAATAAGTAAAATGTCAATTTTCATAATTTCTTTTTTATCTATTATGGAATTTAATTCATGCACATTATTAATAATACCATATTGCATGTATAATAACTGTAACTCAAAGTGGACATGTTGATGTTTTTAACAATATGAATTGTTAAACATATTCAGCGAGAAACATAGCTCTGTTTTGAGATAGTATGTTACCAATGTGGCTAAATACTGTATCTTTTCTGATTGTACATTAGTGGGTAAACACTATGGCCAAGACAACAGGAAGACAGCTTTCCAAAGGCATCTCTCTGGTGGACGATTAAATGTAATGGGCTCCATTTTCCAAAGATCCCTTAGAGTGATGCAAGTTGTGTCACTCTAGGGCTGTGGTGAACTCCAGGTGCATCAGGGACACTGCAGACAATTTTATAAAGGTGGGGGTCCCTGTGCCAAAAACCCAGGAGACTCCACAGCCATAGGCTAGCATCAAATATTTGGCACACCTGTGAGAATTGCCAAAGGGATCCAGCTCCCACACCTGATACAACACTAGAGGGGTAGCCAGGGTTGGGGGCACTCTGCATGCCAGAAAGAGGCTAGGGGAAGAAAAGGCATGGGGGTTTCCTAGGGGGTATCAGGGAGACAGCAGACATGACAGGGAGTGATGTGGCACCCAATGGGATGCCATTTGCTTAGCCTTACATCTGATCAGTTGGGACCATTCATGGGGCGTTGCCAAGGTTGAACAGTAACATTGTCTTAGGTAGGCACAGCCCTGGCAGTTGCCCCATAGGTGCACACAGTCAGGACCCTGTAGGCAGGAAGCAGCCTGCCACATTTTGGGAGGATAGGTAATAGAGGACTGTGGCAGTGCCCTGAGAACAGCTCTGCCACCACTTGCAGCCCTCAACCCACAGCTACAACTTCTAGCCTACAGGGTCCTGACTGTGTGCACCTATGGGGTAGCTGCCAGGGCTGTGCCCACCTGGGGCCATGTCACAGTTCAGCCCTGGCAACCACCCACAATGGGGTCCCATCTGATCAACTGTAGGGCTATGTAAACAGTACCCCATCGGGTGCCATATCACTGCCTGTCATGCCAGCTGTCTCCCAGATGCCCCTTAGAACACCCCTGTGCCACTTCTGCTCCTGGCCACCCACAATGAGACCTGACTTCATCCCAGTGTGTGGCACTGGAGGAAGTCCCTTAGACCACCTCCAGGCAGGTCTAATTTGAGCCCCTTGTTGCACCCATGGAGAGACTTCCAAAATAGTAAAAAAGGGGATGTTGCATCCCCACCATGGTGCAAGCATCCTTGCTACCTGCTGTACGGGTGCTTCAGTTGCAAGGGTGGCACAGGGTGGCTTGGGGGCAAGGCATCCCAATTTTGACACAGCCTACATTTGAAAATTGGGATTGCCACAAAGTCTGATGCAAGGTGCCTCTTGCATCATACTGTTGGTGCAGGCACCTTGTATCAAACATAAGCCTGTGGGCTGGCCAAACAATTGAAAACATGGCCGCTGTCTCTCTCTTAGAGAGAAGAATTCCCTTTCATCTTACAGTTGGCAATTTTTTTATTTTCTGGTTTCATTTTTAATTTAAATAATGATCCAGTTGATCCTGCTTTCACCCAGCTCTGCATTCAACACACAACCGAGCTAGTTGTTCAGCAAGCGACTCTTCAGTAGAACACTTCTTCCGAGTAAGTGTTCAGTACAACCTTTCTCCCGAGTGAGTGTTCAGTGTAGATGGGTGACTCTTGCTGAGTGAGACTTCACTGAAGTGGTCAGGCACCCATTTTGATGCCCAGGATTTTCTTTTAAATGGATCCATATATTACAATAAATAAAAGAGGTTCCAAGTCTGCAAAACTTCTCGATGGTATTACTGCCTTGTAATGCACACTTATATATCATTTATTCTATTTGTATCAACTATTAAGCTATGTAACATTTTTTACAAGGATTGTGATTTTCTAATGTTTTATTTACTTTTTCTGCTCCAGTTATAGACCCCCCCATTCCTTTTAGCCTTTCAGCTACCTCTCATCTCCATCAACCTGAGCATTCCCCATGACTAACTCTCATGGCAGAGCCCATGAAGTTGTTCAAAGCCCTTGTGACACACTTATCCAGCACTGCATTCAAAGGTCATCCAGTGGTACATGATCCCTGAGAGATCCTTAATACCACAAACAGGACCTGGGTTCTTTCTGGTTGCTCCTTTCCATGAATGCCAAAGCCTGACAGTCTGCAAACCAATCAGTGCCCGTCCCACCCAGAGCCATTTTGTCTGCATATCTGTCTGTGTTTACTCAGGTGACAGTTGCATAATGGAGACAGGTGTCCTCCTGCCCCAGAGTACAGTATTTTCTGAGACATACAATTTCGTCTTCTGCCAGTGTTCTAGACTCATTCACAAACTGCATTACCAGCATTAATATCATTATTGCTTGCCATTTAATACATTTTCTTTTTTTACTTTTTTGTTAATTATGCTGTAAAGCCTTTTGGAACACATGTAACTGAATGATCCTATATGGCTAGTGGACCCCCACCCTGCAGTGTCTACTATCTCACCCTGCATCCTGTAACTGAGCCAGTGACTGGCTCAGCCTACTGCTTGCCTCCACAGCCAGCTGCCTACTGAGCTCTGAATGAGCAAGTACTAGTATAGTACATGCTCTTTTGGAGCTCAGTTGTTGGCTGTCCACTGAGGTGAGTGGTAGGTAGAGCCAGTTGCTGGCTTGGTTACAGGAAGGGGGAGTGAGGTGAGGGCAGGTACTGTGGGGTGGGGTGGGAGTCCACTCAGCCACCAGGTATTCTGGGCTTGCAGTGTACATGGGATCAGGGCAGCAGTAGTCCACTGGACCACCAGGGAGACGTGACTTATTCCTGCAGGGGATTGGGGCTGGGGTGGGGGTGGGGTACATGGCCATTAGTGGGGATTTACTACCTTAATGTGTGAGTGATCAGGGATCAGGGTTGCTGTGGAACACTTGTCTACATGGGAAAGGGACTGCTTTTAATATTACATGTGTCAGGGATCATGGCTGGGGGGGGGACCACTAAACTATCAGGGTTTGGGACTGCTATCACTATGGCACGGGGTCATAATGTCACAAGACATTATGACACATGGCTAAATCGCGCTGCCAGTGTGATTTATGCTGCGGCATAACTCTTTTTTCTGTGGGGGGCTCCACCCCTCACACCCCCCATTGCTGTGGTCTGCATCTCCCGGACCCCCCCACTAAAGATTTTTAACTCCAGGGGGATCCAATTCAGGGAGCGCATGAAATCTTTAAAAAAATAACATTTCTGGGACCAGGAATCAAACCCGGTCCTAGATGCAGTGCCTGGGTTCCTGCTGCTGTGGCTCTGTTCAGTGAGCCACGGCAGCTGCTCAGCAGAACCCACTCTCAGCAGAGGTCTTATCCTCTGCCTGGGAGTGTGTGTGAATGGAGCAATACCACGTACAGTAGTAGATGCAGTATTGTACCATTCACTGTGCTAGACAGTGATATTTCGGGTTAGCTATAATGTCATATGCTATTAGGCATATGACATTGTGACCTGGTGCGTATCACTATTACATGTCACTAATTGTGGCTTGGGAGGGGGGCACTTGACTACCAGGGTATGGGACCACTATTACTTTTCCATGTGTGTGTGCAATTGTGGTTTGGGGGGGCACTAGGCTTCCAGGGATAGTAGTGTGTTTGGATATGTCCACTGTGCACAGGGATTGGGTCTAAGGAGTGGGCATTGGCCTACTGGGGATGTTGAATATATATATATATTAAAAAAAATCCATTAGTGCACCAATTAGGGTTGTTTCTACAGTGACAAAAGTGTGGAAATGTGATGTTAGGGTTACCACCCCACCACCCCACCCCCACACCCCATCCTCAAACCCCTAATTCTGCATTCCCCCTACCCCCACCACCCACATACACATATGCATGCAAGCAGTATAGGACACATCCATCATCATGGTCCAGCAACTGTATGAGTTCTGCTGCCATCAGAGTGCCTTGTGGGTACACACACACATGCTGGGCAACTATGGGAGATGGCCCACAGTAAGCATTTTTTTTGTTACAAACATCAGTAACAAGATTTTAGCAGATGCTGTATTTCAATTGTTAAGAAATGATGAAACACAAAGTATGTTACATATAGATAGCTGTATTGGAAATAAGAGTTTGGATAACCCTAGCAACAGTCAGTGGATGTTTGGATATGTTTTTCTGATAGAGTGAGTCAGTCCTAATAACAAATGGTAATACTAATAATAAAAGTAATGTTTTGTAGTATAGTTTACAAGCAACATGTGACAGCAACCATTGTAGCATTCAAAGCTATCCATAACATGCTGCTAATGAGTATTTCCAGTTAATGCAGCAGTATTACAACATGTGATTGTGCTAGTTTCACAGCTGAGCAGTATGTGAAAAGTACTTTGTATGTGTCAGCTGTGTCTGTTCTGCTACTACATGCCTATGTGGTAGCAGCGATACCTGCAGGGAGCCAATCGTTGAGTTCTGACACATAAAAATCAATATTTAGAAAATTTGTGAAGACTGAGTTTCAGTTTATGAGAAATATATGCCAGCTATAATGTGTCATCGTACAGTGCTGGCAGTATAGACAGAATCATACTGTATTTGTTTTTCATAACATAGTGTTATGTGAAAGGAGTAGAGTGTCATGATTACTGTGTTTAGAGATGTGACTGACTGGTATAGTATGTTACAATCTTGCATGTGTCTTGCATGTGTGTGTAGGGGGGTGGGGGGGAATGAGGAGTTAGGAGTTTGATGATGAGAGAATGGAGGTGGGGTGGTGGGGTGGTAACCCTAATATTGTATTTACACACTTTTATTGTTGTGGAAACAACCCTAACTGATGCATTAATGGGGTTTTTTGCCATGAATTTCCCTTCTTTTTAAGAAAGTGTAACATAAATAGTAAATGGTATGTGCTGGTGGGGCTGAGGGCTCTTCAGGAACACACTCCTGACACCATTTCCTGTAATGATATGTGTTTGTGTGGGAGTGTGGACCCTCCAGACCCTGCGCTCCCACTTACACACAAGCACGGAGCCATACAACAGCTCTATAGGCTAAGGAAGCCTTGTAACACTAATTTACCCATATCTGGGGAACTGTAGCAGCTAGTAAAAAACTTCAAGTGTGGTTTTAATCATGAGCGTGAGTAGTTCTCACAACATAAAATTGACCAAATCTGTGTCTCACATTGTGTCCAAGATAGGGGCAGCAAAAAGCACTGTGAATGCTAACTCTGTTGGCGTAATAGTGAGCCTCGGACATGAAAATGAGCAATTGTAACAGTAAATCGCAAATATCTCAGGAACCGTACAAGGTAGAAAAAAATTCTACTTTCATGTTATTTATGGTTTTCCAGTCTACTTCTATATTTAGTCCCCCCATAGGAGAAATAAGAGTTTTTGCTACGAAAAGTCCGTATCTTGAACCGTTTTCAAGATATGGTCCCCGAAAGACCTCACGGATGCCGCATTTTTATCCAATGGGGACATTTCTGAATTTCAGAATGCTGTAACTTTGGGCCCCTGTAATGTTTTGGAACCAAACCACTAAAAGGCACATCTGTGGGACCAGGGTTTGCCACCCTATAAATTGCAGCCCAAAAGACCAAACCATTTTGTTGCAGAAGGCTGGCAAAGATTTGCAGTTATTTTGAGAATACTTTCTCAAAATACTTTGGCAAATCACGAAAGTTTCTCAAAATAAATCACAAAACTTTCACATTTGCAAAAGCATTTTGTGAAAGTATTTTTCCCCAAAACTTTAAAAATGAATTTCCGGGGGGTTTAACCCCCCCAAAAAGATAGGGCTTGCATCCTCAGGACCCGACTAGGTAAACACAAAAATCAGTGTTAACCTAGAGGGTCCCAATTTTAAACGCCAGGCATTTTTCTGTGTCACTAACTGTGAACAAGATGACTGACTCAAGAAAATAAAAGGGCCATTTGCAACAGTAAAAATGGGATCTCACGAAGGTTTTGTGATTTTTACGAACTTTTCCCATTGCATATAATGGGAAATTTGTTTTTTGAATAACTTTTAAATGGTTTAATATTTTTCACTAAATCTTTAAAATGCACATCAGTGACCAAGGCTGCATCTTCCCTGAAGTTTTTGAGCCAAACGGACAAAGCATGCTGGCTGTGGGTGTGAGCAAAGAAACACACAAAAAGTAAATTTTTGTGTGTTTCTTGGTGTTCTGTAGCTCCACAACCATACATCCGACTGTAATGAAACTTGCCAGATCCAGAGATCTATGGTACCAGACCATGCATGCACAATTTCAGCTAAATCTGTTTTACAGTGGCAAAGTTATTAAGATGCAAATTCTGAGATTTTGCAATAAAGTGGCTACTCAACTCTAACTATAGTGGCACGACCATGCCACTATATTATATATATATATATATATATATATATATATATATATATATATATGTATATACCATACAACATGTATGTATGAGCGAGGGTCGGGGGCAGTGGACCACCTTACAGACATCTATACACACTGGCATTGGTGCATGCAAGCTGGATCGGGTCACTCATGCAGTCATGGCCTCTGACACATCCTCCAGAGACCATCCACGAAACTACACTAAGTCATCCAAGGTGGGGACAACAGCTCTTCAGATACATCAGGTTCTGTTTCTGTTTGTTCCCTTGGCCTGGTGCTCATGCTGCCCCAGAATGTTCCAGATTTTCCTGTTCTCAGCAGGGTACACTGAGCCATACTTCTCAACTGTTCCTGATTATGCTGGACTTCCTTCACTGTACCACTCACAATTACTCTCTCCCTCAATTGTCCCTTGGGGAAATGGTACTGTTCACACGAACTGTGCTGTTCATTCACATTTTCATGCATACATGTATAATCTGCAATTCTGACTCACAATGAACCTTTCTACAGGTACATATAGTGCTTCCATTGTGTTCTGAGCCTATATCTCCATGTTTGCATATTTCTCCCTCAGTATGGGGTTCAGTGTCCCTCTTTGTCCCTCATTCTGAGTGTTTGTGTCCCTTATTTCAGTGCTGAAAGGTTGACAGGTATGCACTGTGTAAGCCTACTGACAACCATTGCCTGCAGCTACTAAACTGTTGCTCAGGTCTGGCATACAGGTGGAGCTGTTTGCACACTCCATCCTTTGGCCTCTGACCTGTAGTTCCAGTCTGACATACAGGTGGAGTTGTGTGCACCATGCATTATCGCCGGCCGAACTACATGGTAATGTATGCAAAGCTGGCCATGATGAGATGCTAATGTGACTGTTTGTGCACAGATTGCCTGAGTTGGCACATTTTCATAGGGGCTTTCAATATAGCAAACTTTTGCCCTGGGCTGTGTTTGCACTGGGCTAATGCGTTAGCACCGTGCAAATGAGTTAGTCTTGGGCAAATCTCTCAAAAGCATAGCACAGTTCTGCAATGTGTGGCCTGCAATGTTGTTTGCAGTTGTTGTATAACACTTCATTGCTATTACACACATTGTCCATCTATTGTGACTCTGCCTTACTCCACCTCTGTGCACTGGGCTGCTGTTGCAGTTTAGCATTCCCAGTCGCTATATTCAGAGCTGTCTTATTTGCTGGGTTTGTTTTTTTTGCACTACACTCTAAATCCTGTTTCTATGGTGTTGTTTGCACTCTATTTTCAACTGATTTAACCCTGGGGCTGTTCCTTTATATATAGCATGCAATTGGATCCAGGCTAATTTTACATGCTGGACAGTGCTAATTTTGCCCCAAGGCTGAGTTTGTAGTATGGGGCCCCCTAATGTCTTAATCAGATTGCCAAGCATCCTATGTACATATTGAGGTTGTACGTGGGAGACTGGCATTCAGGTTGAAACCCTGGAATCCCACAAAGAAGTTCATGGGATCAGGCATACCATAGCAGTGAAACACTTGACTCCTGTCAAGGAAGGGTGTGAACTGCCAAGCATTCACACATGCGCTTCCATGGAGACCTCAAACATCAGACCAAAGAATAAGGGAGAACAAGGGCAATGTGTAAGATGGGTATAGAACTATTTTGAATGTACTGATATGATGTTTCTGCAAACAAAAATGAATGATGAAACATTTTGAAAGCATCAACATACATTTGTGAAAATGTTTATGTTAATGTTTTTAAAATAAACTGACACTGAAATAAAAATAAGTTGCAAAGCATTCCTGAAATACTGCAATCATAATACAAAATTAATCCATTTTCCTATGAGTAATGCCTTATGTTGCATACTTTTTCAGATGTTTCATCAAACAACATTGGTAGCTAATATAGTCAACTAAAGTAGGAATGCATGGAAGATCTTAAACTTGCACACATTTCACTTTGCTTGCACTTGTGCTAGAAATGTTTTGCTACAGAGAACGTCATTTCAGAGGTGTGTCAATGGCGATCCCAATGCAGGTCAAGCTGTATTGAGCTCGTCCTTGACAGACCAATGATCATGCAAACTAAGTTTAATATCTACTCCTCATTGACAGTCTCAAACTATTGGGATTTGGTAACTCTATCACAAATTGGTTTGCCAGCTATCTGAAAGATAAGCAACAGCGAATAAAAATCAACGGTTCCCTCTCATCCTTACTCCCGCTACTAAGAGGTGTCCCACAGGACTCCATGCTTTTTCTGATATACCTTAGCAGTTTGTATAAGAACATCACTGACTCTAGTATCCACTTATTCACTGATGATATGGTACTCTATATCTCAAAACCCTCCTTCACACAAGACTGTTCAGCACTCCAGATGGACTTTAACCAGCTCCAGTATAATCAAACTTCATCAAAATTATTGCTGAATGCTAAAAAAAACTAAGGTAATGTTTTTTCATCCACCCAAGTCAGCTATAGCAAGTCTTAACCATAGCATCACTGCTCCCATCACCACACTCTTAGGCAACAAGCTTGAGGTTATGGATAACTTCAAATATTTAGGGTTCATACTTGATTCCCAGTTATCCTTTGCCTTCCACATTGAGACACTGATCGAAAAACTGAAGCAGAGACTAGGGTTATTTTTCAGAAACAAATCTCTCTTCTCTCATGACACAAGCATAAATCTGGTTCAGGCCACCTTTCTGCCCCTACTGGATTATGCAGATATTATTTATAATAACTGTGCAATCACCAATCTTCATATGCTGGATTCTCTTTATCATCGGCCAATATGCTTTATTATACAATGCCCAGCCAGAACCCATTACTGTATGTTGCATAAGGAGGTGAGCTGGACCTCCCTGGCAACCAGAAGACTTATTCATACATACAGTACACCTGGAAGGCTGAAGCACCCTAAGTATGTCTCCCCCACATCTCTTTATCCTTCTTATTGCTCATGAGCTCCTATGCGCTAAGGAAATGTGCATATAATTCACTGGAGGTACCAAAAATCCACTCTCAAGCTGGCAAGTCAGCCATGCATTACGTTCTTCCTGTGACTTGGAACTAACTCCAATCTACACTCAAACTACAAAATTTAATACCCCTAAATGAGTTCAAGTCACTCATTGAAAAAATTACTCCTAACATCTGCCAATGCCACTAACATTAATACCCTGTCCTTTATCCTAGCTCTTTGACTTACTTCTCCTACACTCTTATGGTTGAAAAGTGGCATCATGCTCTTATCTAACTATGTACTTTTGCTTGTACCCGGCTACATCTGGAATTTAGCTTGCTGCTGTTATAGTTCAATGTTTTCTCTTTTTTCTTTTATTTAGTCATTACATCTATTATACTTTTACTATGTCATTACAACTATTATAATTTTACAATGTACTTTAGTCATGTTGACCTGTTATGTATTGTACTGTATTGTTATTGTAGTTTATGTGTAAGGTCTGCCTTGCAAATGATCCTGCATAACGGTTGTTATCCCTTCAAAATAAACTGAACTTAAACTGAACTGAAGTATGACAGTGGTTCACAGTTTATGGGCAAAAACTTTGTGTAGTCGAAACGAATGAAGCACTCCAGTGAGAGAGCACTTTGTCTATTTCATTTGCATAATGCCATCCCCCCCTCCCTCTGTTGCTCCATGTTGTCCCTCCCATCCAAGTCCAAACAACAACAACACCACCAGCCATTATTCTTTTTAATGCAGGCATACTACATTTTGAGTTTTTAATATCAGCAGAAAGCACTGCACTACCCTGTCCATCACTCCACCACAGCCATGCACAACAAGCAGCTGATCTGTTGTCAACACCAGAAGCCTGCATAAATATGTAAATAGCGTAAATCAGCTAAGGACTTCCTCCCAAGCTTTACCTGAGAAACACAACTCCCGCAAGTTTGTTCAGAATGGACCGAAACCACACCCAATAAAACAGAGGTGCGATCTCAGTAAATAAATCCTTTGTGTGAAAGAACTTCTAGCACAAGTAGTTTTAGCACACAAAGCACAGTACAAAAGATGAGTTACCCACATTGATAGAAGAGGAGTGCACATACCTTGGAGTGATAGTCAAGTATTGAAAAAACACGTTATACAAAACTATGTGAGAAGGTCAGCACCTACAGGATAACAGAAGGGACCCATAGTCTCCAATGTGCAAATTATGCTTTATTTAATGTAGACACACTTCTCATACATGCAAATCAGAAACTTTGAACAAAACAGTAGGAAAACAGCTCACCCACTTACAATACTAAGAAAACGGGGCATTTCTACTATGGGCTTGTCTTCTGGTCACTTCCTTATAAACAAAGCTGCATAACAAACTGAAGAAAATGTAGCACATGCAATCCATTAAATCCAGTCTTTGTGGCTAAAAAAATGGTGGCCCACAATACCGATGGGACATGCCATTAATTACTCAAGTTGCTTTGGTGGAACCACACTTTTCCACCTGAGTAGCCAAGGTGCCTGGATTTAATGGATTGCATGTGTTACATTCTCCTCAGCTTGTTATGCAGCTCTGATTTTTGTGGCTTTGTTGAAGTCAGTCTTACAATTAGCTGTTTTGTGTATGGTTGCTGAGGAGACCTTACTTGAACTATGCACAGCTGCTGTTTCTATAAGGAAGTGACCGTAATCCAAGCGCGTAGTAGGAATGCCTTGTTTTCTCAGTATCTTAAGTGGGTGATCTTGTTTTTCAACATTTTGCACAAGGTTACTCATTTGCAAGGTCTTCACAAACGAACCATGTACTCAGTAACAGTGGTGCGTTCAGCTAAATGTTGAACAATGTCTCTAGAAAGCTGAAGCACTCACTCACCCCAATTATAGCCGGATCCAGGTGGACTGGTGGACTGGTTGGTGCAATAAAAACTTTAAACAGCAGCACTGGGTCCAGCTATAATTGGGGTGAGTGAGTGCTTCAGCTTTCTAGAGACATTACTCATTTGGACTTATGAGAATTGTGTCTATATAAATAAAGCATAATTTTGTACATATGAGACTGCAGGTCTTTTTTTTTTATCATTAGGTACTGACCTCCCCACACAGTGTTGTGGGGTATGTGTTTTCTCAAGTGTTAGCACACTGTACAAGGTAGAAATGTTTCTTTCTGACACATAAAATGCACTAGGGAATGAAAATCAACAGCAAGAGGCACTTTGTGTTAATGTGCATCAGGAGAAGTATGGCCACCCCCATTTGCTATATTTGAGCGATGTCTGCCCTGCCATGTCATACATTCAGATGTTCTACAGCTGTAGGACCAAGTCAAGATTGAGTGCAGTTGTAAGTTATGGAATATCAGGTGTCTGCCATGGTTAAAGGAAGTTTTTTTCATCTGAGAAATATTGCCAGGATTAGGCACCTGATTCTGCCCCTGGACCTCCCCACCTTGGTACATGCATTTGTCACATCCAGGTTAGACTACTGTAATGCTTTCTATGTCATGGTCTCTGGAGGCACCCTCGACTGCAGCTAGTGCAGAATGCAGCTGCCAGGTTGTTGACAGGCCAATCGAAATACTGCCATGTCACCCCAGTTCTACGTGAACTGCACTGGCTGCCAGTTCGATGGAGGGCACTCTTCAAGGTGGGCTTGCTCACCTATAAGGCCCTACATGGATTGGGCCCTTCTTACCTGGCTGACCTTCTGACACCTGCTGCCTCAGTGCAACCCCTCTGGTCCTCCTCTAGGGGCCTCCTGGCGATTCCTAGGACAAGATTAAAAACTGCCGGTGATCGAGCTTTCAGTGCTGCTGGCCCTGTCCTATGGAATTCACTCCCATTCTTGGTGAGGGAGGCCCCATCAGTAGAGGTCTTTAAGACCTGCCTGAAGTTCTATTTGTTTAATCAAGCTTTTTCAGGCACTGTTTGATATTAGGGTTATCAGTCCATTTTAAGATTTGCGGTTTTATATATTTATGAGAGTTGTATAAGGATATAGGCTTGTTTGTATAAATTAAGTGTGTTTTTTGTACGGCGCCCAGAGCCTCCGGGATTGGGAACCAGAAAAATAAAATGTGCCTTGCCTTGCCTTCAACTTCTAAAAGGTTGATGAGTGGAGGCTTGTAAGGAGTGATTTCAGTATATGGTCCAATCTTTGCAGCCTCGATCAAGTCTGGGTAGATCCCACCCGATTATTACGTTATTTTGTGTTAGAATTACACTTATGGAGCAAGGAGCCCATAAGGGCCCTTTCTTTAAACTGAGCCCCCACCCTTCCCAATTGTAAGTCAGTGTCTGTAATGCATGAGTTATTGGCGCTCATTTGAGACCAAGGGGGCTGAGTCTTGGCACCCCCCCCCCGTGATTCCGATACTGATGTTATCGTTACTTTTTTTTATTGGGGGTCACTGTAGAGTGGCACTCAAGGGGGTTGGTGAAAGCAGCACCTTAACTGTGCAGGACTGTGTAAACAGCTATACTTTGCAGGGTTTCTTTTAAATCACACTGATTGGTGTATCTTCTGACATGCACTAGGTATACATGGCAATATGTGTTGTTGGGTAACATGATATCTGGGGAACTCCGACTTACCCGGTTAGTGATGCTCCATTGTATACACAGTGATGGTAACTTTAACCAAACTTCGGATGCTTTCTGAATCCAAAGTATTGTCTAGTGTACCTACTGGGTTATGAACTGCACCCAAACTATATGTGTAACTGTTTAGTTTTCTGCAAGGGAATATTTTTTTTTTTTAAGTAAATAAATCAAGATATTACAGCCAGGACATTAGACAGAGATGAAACTGGAACTCGGGTTACAATTTGGTAAGGGGGCTGTCATCTTCAGGAGGTAGAACTCTCCTATTGCTAAATGGAGAAAGATGGTCTGAGGAGATGGATAGGTGTGTAAATTGGAAAGCCAGATCATACCACATTAGTAAAACCAGCACAAGTTGTTCGAATTTTGCTGGTTTGACAAGTCTGAATTTCAGTAACAGGTTTTTGAAGGATGTGGGGACCTTCCTGAAAGCAGTCTGCCTCATAGCAGCTGGACCAATAGCTCTCAACTGTCCCACATTACTAGGAACAGTTCCACATTTACCTCATAAAAGACCCCTCTTCCTTATTGAGATTTACCACACATTTGGTGTTAAAATTTTAAATCAAATATACATGGCAATGAATGTGAAAGATCTATTATTTAACAGAAAACATTGTGAACATGATGACACACATTTATGTAATGTTTTGAGCTTTCATGTTAAAGATCTGGGGCCAGATGCTCAAAAACAGTCAAAGTAGAGCGCAGAGTGCTTTCTGTGCTTTTCCAATGCCCAGGACTCTGACAATGCTATATTCAGTCGAATAGTGTGCTGGTGCTATACAACTGAATATAAGGGCATGTCAGCACAAGGATGTGCTTTGTGCACAGAGGGACAGGGCTTTGGGGAGGACCACTAGGGATGTCTTCAGGTCAACAGGCTGGAGTGGTTGACTACAGATCCTTAGTCAGCTACCAGGGCCTTGCACCTCATTAAGAGGGGGTTGGCAGAGGCAATAATTTGTGCCCATTCAGGTAGAAATTACTACCTGTGCAAGCCTCTGAATATATTGCTACACTCGTACGCAGGGAGGGATCCCCATCATTTGCATAGGCACAGGGATAATTTAGCACTCAGGCTTTAATGGATTTTGCCTGCTGATGCCAACTCTCTTTGTTTTGAAGAAATATGGGAAACCACTTTAAGCATACTTTGTTGCATATTTAATAATAGCAGTAATACATTACTTAGACAATGAATGCCAGGGCTATGAAATCTCTAGACTCCACTGCCCTCTTGTGGGGTTCAAATTTACCAAACTGATAATGTCTGGCACCTTTTTACATTGCTTGCATTTGCACATGAAATGTTTTTCTACAGAGAATGGCATTTCAGAAGTGTGTCACTGACTACCCCAATGCAGATCAAGCTGCACTGGGATTGTCCTTCACAGACCAATGATCATAAAAGCTAAATATGACAGTGGTTCACAGTTTATGGGCAGAAACTTTGTGTAGCTGAAATGAATGAAGTGCTCCAATGAGAGAGCACTTTGTCCATTTCATTTGCATAATGCCATCCCCTCCCCCCTCTGTGGCTCTGTTCTGTTCCTCCTGTCTCAGTCCAAACAACAACAACACCACCAACCATTATTTTTTTATTGTAGGCAGGCTGCTTTTTGAGGTTTTAATAACAGCACAAAGCACTGCACTACCCTGTCTATCGGTACACAACAACCATGCCCCCAAAACTCAGAACTAGTCCACGGTGTAAGATTCTAAGCAGTCCAGATCAAGATTCTAAACAGAGTCCAGCTGCAGCCCCCTCAGCCAGCAGCACAGAAAGCATGACATATCTGGACTGCGACCATCTTGTCTATGATGCCAGTGATCAAGACAGCGACCTCTCCTCCCTCTCCGGTAAGTGTGTTGCTCAGATAGCTGTTGTTAGCTAACTCACAGCACAATGCAAGTTGAAACAAGGAAGTTGGGTGTGTTGCAATTCATTATGTATTCCCTATTTCTTCAGTGTCCTATTTTCTTCCTCCTTCTCCGCCTCCGTAATTTGCAATAAATACTTAAACAGTCGATGGCCACACAGACCCTTTTTGCTGTGGGCGGTATATGATATTTAGCCATAGCCCCATGTGTCCTAAATTATAGGGCAAAGGGCCAAATAAAAAGTTTCACTTTTATTAAAATAAAAAAGGATGCCACCCAAAATTAAAAAGAGAAGATGTGTCATTTGTTAATTTCTCAATTGAGCTGAGGTAATTTCCACGAGAGCAGTCTGTATAAGTGAATCCTTTAAATGGTCAATTTCTGTTACATTTAATGGAAATGTTAGTCTGTTTGTCCCACAATGAAATGCACTTTGGTGTTGTTAGTTCTTTTACACCTAGAGCTACTATTTCTAGGAGAAAATATTGGTAATATACATCTTTTAAACATAATTTTCCTTTGAAAACAGTGTCCGTGAAAACAGCCTACCTGTCTTGGCCATGGGAAAGGATGTGGCATGATGATGGGGGGAGTTAGACAGGGGGCATTGTCTGCACAGCATCTTCAAAATGTCAAAACCCAGGGCAGTCACTGAAGTGGCAGAAATGCTTTGGGAAGTGTACTTTCCACTTCAGACCTGCATCATCTACAATATCAAGCCCCATTGGCTGCAGTCTGTTTCCCAGCTACCTCATTGCCTCACAGCCTAACACACCTCTACATCCTGCTTTTCTACTCAGATACACCAATATGTTTGATTAGCAGTTTAGTGTACATCTCTCAAGATTTATATATATATATATAATTTAAGTTTCTTATGAAGAATAAGAACATTAAAATAGCAATTCTCATGGAAACTTGGTGGGAGGAAGACGATACATGGGATAAAAGCATAACTGGATTTAATATCTATCATAAATCTAGGACACATAGAAAGGGTGGTAGGGTGGCAATTTATGTTCATGAGTCTATTCCTAGTATGGAAATATATGATGGTAAATTAAATATTGAACATTTGTCTGTTAAAATTATGCCACACAATGCACCTAAAATTATGTTGAGAGCTATGTATCATTCCCCTTCAACAAACAGGGAACTGGACGAGGAAATTTTAAGTTATCTGGACCATATTTATTCAGCTGAAAATATTATTATAACAGGAGATTTTAATCTTCCAGGTATAGATTGGGTAAACCAGATAACATCTAGTACAAATGAAAGGAACTATTTAGAAAGTTTCAATCAATTGGGCTTGGAACTGCTAGTCTTAGAAAATACAAGATCTAATAATATATTGGATGTTGTATTGTCAAACATGGGACCCAGATTAACCATCACTGAGATAGGATCTCCAATCTCAAACAGTGATCACAACACTGTTTTCTTTCAATTAAGTGAATTACCTACTCAACAAGGTAGTGATATAAATATCCCAAATTTTTAAAAAGCAGAGTTCCATAAAATCAGACAGGCATTGCTTTCATGGGACTGGAAGTCAGAATTCACTGGGTTAATGTTGGATGAAATGTGGAACACCTTAGTGGATAAAATTAGAGAGACTACAGAAGCATATATACTATATACAAGCAAAAATTCTAAACTGGGTGCTTCCCCTAAATGGTTAACCTGTGAAATAAAAGGACAGATAAAAGAAAAACATAAAATGTATAGACTATCTAAACTTGATACAAATTTAATGCTAAAGTATCAGTAGCAGGTAAAACGTGTAAAGAAATTAATAAAAGATGGCAAAACAAATTTCGAAAGAAAATTAGCGACTAGAAGTAAAAACAATTACAAAGCCTTCTATGCATATATAAATAATAAAAAAGGGATCAAGCAAACAATAGGCCCTTTTAAGGATGACAGAGGTAACATACTAAATGATAAGGAAATGGCTGAGGTACAAAATCAATATTTTGCTACTGTATTTAACCCTAAAGATACAATAACAACAAATATTAAATACAATACAACAAATGAAAAACAAATTAAAATTAACCTAAAAGATGTTTTGGATAGACTAAGGAGGGTTAAGATTAATAAATCCCCTGGATCGGATAACATTCATCCAAGAGTGATTTCTAAAATAGCAAAGGAGATAGCCCAACCATTAACTTTTATTTTCCAAGGGTCATTAGATATAGGGGAAGTTATTAGTAAATGGAGAGAAGCACATGTGGTAGCCGTCTTTAAGAAGGGAAAGAAAGATTCCCCTGATGATTATAGACCAGTTAGCTTAACATCTACAATGGGGAAGATTTTGGAAAGCATAATAAAAAAACATATTCAGGACCACCTGACTGAAAATGACCTTTTCGATCGTAGCCAATATGGGTTTACAAAATCACGATCATGTCAGACCAATCTATTGAGTTTTTATGAAAAAGTTAGCAGTTTTTTGATTATGGTAGGTCAATGGAGGTAATTCAATTAGATTATTCAAAAGCTTTTGACAAATTACCACATGAGGAGTTAAATAAATCCCTTCTTTTACTAAATATAAATAAAAATCTTGTTAATTAGATATCAGAATGGTTGGTGAAAAGGAGACAGAGAGTGGTAATAAATGGAGTGTTATCTGATTGGCTTTCAGTGTCGAGCGGGGTCCCCCAGGGTTCAGTGTTGGGCCCCTGTCTGTTCAATATATATATATATACATATATATATATATATATATATATATATATATATATATATCATCATTACAATATAATATGGGAAATGTATGGATAACCAAGTTTGCTGATGACTGTAGAGTGGGAGCAGTAATAGATTCATCTTCAGACTACATTAGACTTCAAGACACTCTTAAATATATTGAGAAATGGACATTAGATCATAATCTCAAATTAAATGAAGATATTATGTATTGTCCTACATATGGGCAACACAAACTTGGAACTAAGTTACACTATAAACAATAAACAATTAAAGCAAGTGACACAGGAGAGGTATTTGGGTGGCATCATACAGAATGACCTTTCTTTTACTGCCCCCTGTGATCAAACTATTAAAAATCCTAACAGGGCTCTAAACTGTATATTGAGACATACATCAAGCAGAAGTAGGGTGGTCTTGATCCCATTGTATGGATCATTGGTGAGAACCGACTCAGAATACTGCTCTCAGGGCTAGTCCCCTCACACTAGAAGAGAGACAGAGAGAGTGGAGAGAGAGTCCAGAGAAGGGCCACCAGATCAATAATAGGACTTAAAAATATGTCATATGAGGAGAGGTTGGACAATTTAGATCTATATTCTCTGGCTTATAGAAGATGGAGAGGTGATATGATCTTAGTCTATAGATCATTCCAAGACAGCATCCTCAGAGAAGATTTAGGACTTGAACTTTATGTCAGAAATTACAATACTAGAGCTCATTGTAAACAAATTAAGCAGCAGAAGTGGAAATCACTAAAAAGAAAATATTGGTTTAGTCAAAGAGTGGTATCTTGGTGGAATTCTCTCCCACATGAGATAGTTAATAGTCCAACTATAGATACCTTCAAAATAAGACTAGGCGATTTCAGTAAAACTAAGACTATAGCTTATTAATCGGTCCCCCTGTTTCTAATATACTTTATGGCAAGCAGACAAGGATGAAAGTCTACATATGCTTTGTGACTACTATGATACTATGATATATATATAGATATTTATTTATTTCCTGTAACATTTTTAACCCAAAATTTATAAATAAAAATGTTGAACCAGTGCATAAAAATAATCACAAAGTGGAAGTGTGGCTATTCAATTTTTGGCGGGATGGGGGTATGGGTTTACCAGTGCAACCCGGTAACTTGAATTATAAAAGCCCCAAAAAATTAATAGTGTGAAAAGTTGTTCGAGTGACTTAAAAAAGACAGATGAAAACAGATAGACAGATGTAGGTGCCATCCTGTCATTGTTCATTGTTGCCTCTGCACTATCAATGCTGAACACCTAAATAGCAAATACAAGCAAACAACATTCGGCATTGACAAATGCTTGTTAACTCGGTTACTACTAGCAACTTGTGACTTGAAGAAGTAAACATATAACCACTAAAAACATACAGGAACATATAAATTGAGTGTAAAAGGTAAAACATTCCATGAATGTGATGTCATAAGCAAATAAACAATAACCCATGGTAACCTCAGTTTTAGAGTAAATAGAGTGATACCATCATTGGATTTAAATGCATTTTCTGGAAAAAAATGATTTTAAAGAAATAAATGGGTTTTATCTTTATTAGTCTTGAACATAAGACAGCGAAACTGCAGCAATATATGCTTCTTTAGATGTAATCATCTATGTTCTTTATGCTGACAATATTGGTGTCTTGAATATGATAATTTAGAATGCATCTAAGAACACCATTGTAAATCGATAAAAATATTTTTTTTTGCAAACATGAGTTTGAGGTATTGATAAATTGTGTCTGTGTAATGAATCAGTTGAATAACTTCCTAGGTAAATATCTTGCCTGACCAAAATGTGACAATTATTTTCTGTACTGATATACTGACAAGGCATAGTTACACATGTTAACTAATGGGTCAAAATAGCATTCAAAATAGGATTAGCTAAGACCTAATCCTAAGTATATACTGGGCTGAACCATCCCCAGAGTATTTACATCACAAGAAGTTGCAGTCAGTTGATTGTTAACCTTACAAACTTATCTACCTAAGTCAAATATAACAATGTCAGTTTAAAAAAAAAAATATCCCAACTATTTATTGACAATTCTGTATGTGAAATATTAGCATGTGCTTTAAATAAATTAGCTAACTTATGTACAAACATTAAAATCCACAGGACTCTTCCCCCTAAATGAAAAAGGATACCTGAATGTGAGACATTATGTATTTAGGCCATACACCTAGGTTATGGCATTCAATTTCTAATTTGTTTGGTATTTTCATAAGTAGAATTTTGCCAATAAAAAATTTTGTCAACCAACTCTAACTGAATACCTGTGAGTGGATTTCCAAATGGTACAAACTAATAGCTATTTTACAGATAAAGCCTGAAATATGCATTTCTGCTGAATTTGCAGTACTCAGACAGTTAGAATGTAGACTTAAACAATCTTTATTCATTAATAGGACTGTACAGAATTTCCAGATCTGCTTCCAATGGAATTCTATAGAATTTCAGAATATCCCCTTATTTCTGTTAATTTTCAATAGAAGCAGAATTTTAAAACTCTGAAAGTCATATTGAAATTGCAGATTAGTCATTTACATTTTAGCAAAATCATGGATTACATTTTTGCAAAGTGCAGAAAACTAATCTGCAGTATCCTCAAACCATGGAAAATGAATCCACAGTTTACACTAAAAGACTTTGGAATTCCACTGAATGTAGTACAAAATTCCAAAAAGCAGTCTGGAAGGGGAATGTCCATTATGCCTGAATGTTGCCAAATGAAAGTCCACAGTCTGCTCTTCTCATTAACCACATTAGAGTCAAGAGTAGAAAGTATTAATTTAGTTACCTTAGTCATTTTGTTGGCGCAGAAGTAGGGACTTCTGTTTGCTAATAAATTCCTAGAACTTTTGGCAGTTTCTGAGTGTGTCTCAGTGAAAGACATATTGCAAGTATTGACTGCTAAAATCAAATCTAACCTTCTATATGCCTCAGAAATTTGGGAAAATACAGACTATAGAAAATTGGAGAATATAATAAATAAAATCAACAGATTCATATTGATGGTTCCACAATCTATCCCTTAGGATATTCTAAATTTAGAAACAGGCCAACATTCTATCTCAAGGAAGATAATTGAAAGGCAAATTTTATCAACATTGAAACTGTATCCTTTACCGAAATGACATCTCCCTAGACAATGTCTAGGGGACAAAATTAAGTATGCCTCCCTTGGCTTTGAATCTGAAACCATTAAAAACATTAGGAAACATCTCTTTCTTAATGGTCTAGGAAATACATTATGGGAAATGTATATACGCCCCTTGGAAGAAATGTTACTGACTATTAAGATTAGATTAAGGCATATTGACAAGACAAACATGCTAGAGAAGATCAAACAATATAAAATGTGTAGGTGGTATAAACACTTGAAAGAACATAGGCTTGAACCATATCTTTTAAAGATAGGCGACCCCAAGAAACGGAGATTGTACACCAAATTTCGACTTGAAATCTATAAAGTAAATTATGTCTATTTTATACAAAAAAAGACAAGATTGTTAATGTGGATTGTCACTGGAAGATGACCTCAAGCATATTTTGTTGATCTGCCCCTTATGTAAGCAACAACGTTTATAATACTTGAGCAACATAATGGATTGTCTCGATCTCCCTCCAGATAAAATGTTATTATATTTAATGAACTCAAGTGATATACATATTAAAGAGAAAGTTATTTGCTTTCTGCAAACATTATATTTATGAAATATCAAATGTTGAGTTTGTTTACATCAAAATTTTAAAATATGTATTAAAACACAATATTGCCTAATTGTGTATTTTACTGAACATATGATCTATTTTATGTCATTTTAATTGTAATAGCCTAGAGCTGATCAATAAATTTTCTTTGAACTTTGAACTGAGTACGTCTGTACCTTCAGCAGTAGTAACAGCAGGCATCAGATTTCAGGTGATTGCCTTTAAATCACTGTGTGCTCTCTTAACTTGAATTTAGTTGCTTAGCCATTTTGTTGGAGCAGAAGTAGGGGCTTCTGTTTGCTAATAAATTTCTGGAACTTTCTGGCGGTTTGTGACTGGGTGTGTCTGTACCTTCAACATCAGTAACAGCAGGCATTATATTTCAGGTGATTGCCTTTCAATTAGTGTGTGCTTTCTTAACTTGAATTTAGTTGCTCAGCTATTTTGTGGGAGCTTAAGTAGGGGCTTCTGTTTGCTAATACATTTCTGGAATGTTCTGGCAGTTTCTAAGTGGTTGTGTCTGTACTTTCAACATCAGTAACAGCAGGCATCAGATTTCAGATGATTGCCTTTAAATTGCTGTGTATTTTCTTAACTTGAATTTAGTTGTCTCGGCCATTTTGTTGGAGCAGAAGTAGGGACTTCCATTTGCTGATAAATTTCTGAAACTTTCTGGCTGTTTCTAAGTTGGTGTGTTAAGCAGCAGTAATAGTAGTCATCAGATTTCAGGTGACTACCTTAAGCAGCAGTAATAGTAGTCATCAGATTTCAGGTGATGGCCTTTCAATTGCTGTGTGTGTCTTCTGAGTAGAGAGTAGAGGTTTACCCTGTTTTGTTCTTATTTTGTTACCCACAGTTAGCTGATTGTTTCAGGCACACAGCTACTGTCTAATAATCCTGCCCACTCTCCCCATCTCACCCACCACAGGCTCATCCACCTTTATAGGCAACCAGTATCTTACAACTTGCTGCCAGGAAGCAGAAAAAGGTTAGTACACATTTAAAACATAGCCTATCTGATATAGTTACTTGCTAAAAAAAACACCTGGGGTAGAAACTCAGATAGAGGACTAAGCAAGGCAGTAGAAGGTGCTAGTCTAGGAACAACTAACCTTGATTTAGAAGGGCACTATCCAGAGAGAGTAGGAGTAAGAAATACATCTTGAGTACAGGAGACAAACACCAGGGCCACTAGATAAAGTTAGGCAGCAGGAGGGCTTAGACATGATATAGGCTTACCTAGGACAAAGGTGAAGACATTGTCAGTGCAAGCAGGGAAGATGCAGGGAATGGTGCAGTGTAGTGGATGCAGAGCTTCTGTGTTCAGGAGGACATCCTAGATCATGCAGTGATGCCCTATCTGCAGGCACCTCTCTGGGTTGAAGGCAGAGGTTGCCTGTTCCAAGCAGACTTGACCAAGATGCAGGAGACCTCCATCACCATACAGAGGCCACAGTGTCCACAACCCCTAATTCAAAGGTTGAACAGATGGAGGAGTGAATGGACCACAGTGGACTTGGAGAGGGTGCATGAGGTGAATCTGAAGCACATCCCCCATCTGGTCCAACTTAAAAACTTCTATGCTGTTTTGGTGAAGCGGGAGAGTCCCACAAAGACACCTGAAGTTGAAACCTAGAAGGAAGAGTGGGTCCTTCAAAATGGAACCCTAGGGGTAGGGGTTAGAGGACCATAAAGGAAGAGAAAACTACTCCTGGTGGGGAACTCATAGTCTGGGGTGTGGAACTGGGGACAAGTAGCAGGGGGATAAGGAGGTCAAGTGCCTTCCAGAAGGCACAGCTTGAAGGGATGTGGAGCAAATCCAGAGGATTGCAAGGGTAACAGTAAAGACGGTGGAGCTGGATGTCATTGTCCATCTGGGAACAAATGACCTGGCAGGGGATTTGGTAGAGTAAAGCAGAATGCAGAGGTAGTTCAAGGGGTTGGAAAGAGGTCTAAAGCAAGTAGCAAGCTCCGTGTCTTTCTTGAACATACTGCCTGTCCACGGCAAGGGGGAGGCTAGGACATTCTGCATTTAGAAGTTCAACTCATGGTTGAAGGAATGGTGTGGAGATGAGGGTTTGGGCTTCATGGGGGGACTGGGGCTCACCTGGAGGGATGTGGTCTGTACAAAGGTGATGGCCTGCATCCATCCAGGGAGTTGACGGTGGTCCTTAGTTAAAAGTTTTAGTGCTTCATTAGGAAGCATTTAAACTAGCCAAGGGGGAGATGAAGGAAGGGTAGGAGAAATAATATGCCCTTCCCGAGAGAACAGGAACTACAGGGGAACTCAAGAAGAGTATAGAACAACAGAGGCCTTGGGTCAGCAAAAAGACAGGAAACTGGGAGGGTCTGACAAGGACTGGGATTAGAAAGGGGAGAGGCATAAGAGAGCAAAGCATGGGAGGGGCTCCACATCCTGGACAGCCATGTGTACAAATGCCGAAGTCTGAGTAACAAGATAGGTGACTGAGGCTACTATGGTCGAATCTGGCCTGGACATTGTGGCCAACACAGACACCTGGTGTAATGAAAACCAGAGGTGGAAAGTGGCCATAATGGGTTACAATCTATTCAGGAGGGACAGAGTAGGCAAGAAGGCGGGAGGAGTGGCTCTTTATGTGAGGGAAAATATAAAGTTAAAATGACAAAAATAAATGCAAATATTCAGTTACTAATGTCTGATAAAACAATTAAGACGTATATGAATGTCATTATATATTTTCCTTTTTTCATATATAGTTAATTTGGTAGGAAGAACAAACTGAAAAGTTTTTAAGTCTCCCTTAATAAAAATAAAACTTTTAGTATAGTTCAGAACCCTTGGGAGTCTTCCCTTTAAAAAGGGAATCCAGTAAACCTTTGTGAGGCTTATTGATAGGTGTGTCCCTTCATTAGTAACAATGAATGCACCTTGGAAAGAGTGTGTGCTTCTGATTTTTGTGGGTTAAAATCATGTTTTTGACAGCTTCAGCAGTATTTTTCAGCTGACCATAAAACAGAGCAGTGCACATGTGTGATGATGTCGACATCATGGCCAGACAAGCTCTGATCCTGAAGTCTGAGAGATAGGATTCTTGCAGTTGTTTCACAGTAACACTGAATTGCTCAAAGCAAGGATATTTCTCAAAAAATGGATGTTTTACACGAGGATGATAACGATCAGCTTGACAGGATATATACTGATCCTTATCATCTCAGCCCCGTTGTAAGCGATGGTGCATTTTCTGAATCTGATATCCATGAAGATGAAGTTGTGGATAGCCGAAATACCAATGCTGACTGGTGAGTGAGTCAGCTGTCACTGCCCTTTTTCACTTCTTCACCTGTTGCCCTAATATTAAATTTAATGCTGCTTCACTGCATTAGTGTGATTTTTCCCCATGTTTTATTTCATATGAGAAATGGCAATACCAAAAGAGAAACTGAAAATAAAGACTTGTTTATACTTTCTTAAGAGATGCTACAGAGTTTGAATTGTGGCAGGTTTTTGTGTGCTTGCCTGGGTGTGTGTTCAGTGTGCGTGAGTGTGTGGGGCGGGTGGTTTGCCTGTCAAATCATGTTATTTATTTATATTCTGATTTTTCCACTTGCATTACTTTTTGAATAAAGATTTAACAGGGTCAATGTTTTGTAACTTTCTCTTATTAAGTCAATGCACGGTATTCATTTTTCCTTTTTGTTGACACTCCCTAATGTGCAGTTGTTTTAGTGTCATATATCCATTCTGTCTTTATTATCATTTTCATTAATTACATTTTTGGTTGATGTTATTTAGCCTACTTCGTTATATAGTTGTTCTTTAAAGATTTGATTTTGCTTTGTTCACCCTGCTGACTTTGGTTCGATTCCTACTACTTCCAATTACACACTGTTTGATTCTGAGTGAGCCTGTCACCCCCCGTTGTGCTCCAGTTTCTCCCAAGAATACAGACACTTGTTAATAGTATGCTTCTCCAGTTTTCCAACAAACATAAACCAGTAATACTGTGTTTTTAACATAGAGAACATTAGGGAAGAGACATATCTGTAATGTCAGTAAACGGAGATGCATGCAATAATAGTGTAAAGTTGCACTTGATTTGTGCAAACAGCACACATTGAATTTACTACTAAATTCCAAGATTCATATTAAATTATGTCCCCATATGGATTTGCCACCTTTAAACTGTTATACTAACAAAATTAATTTTTGTTTGCTGTCAGTAGTCTCCATGTGGATTACAAACCGAAAAATGTTTCTACAAAAACAGGTAGTCATAGAAACTGTTGTGAAGTGACTGCTCACTTTTTATTTAAATTATATGGTTCCTTTTAGTTCAATTTTCATGGAGAATATATCTCTGTACTTGACAATAATGTACTGAGCTGTCTTTCAATATATGAGTGATAATTATTTCCTGAGTGTACACTCCTAATGAACATTCTATAATGTCATACGGTTTTCAGAGTTAATTTGTGACTCATCTGCTTGTATGCCAATTTTTAATGGTTTTGACTACATAACCTAAAGGGCATAGATCTAATATATGCAGATCAGTGATGTGCAAGTTAAGTTATCATGAGTTTGTATCCAAAGACTTATGATGGGATGCATATGGTCTTCAGTATTAATTCTATTTAGTTAAATAGTAGTGTTTGTTATATACTGTATGAACATGTACATTTTCAACCAGATTAGGCCAAACGGTCCATCAAATCTCCTTGAAGAAATAGTTCATTGGTTCCCTTCTGTTCTATCTCTCCTACTAGTTTTAGGCTATGCCCTTCATTTTTTTGGCACTGTTGCTCCCTTCATGATTTTTTTCACTGGCTCTAAAATGTCCCACCTTGTCCGTTCTCACTTCCATGTTGTACAGGTTTAGTTCACTAAGACTTTCTTTGTAGAACTACACACACATTAATCAGATCATCTTAGATGCCTTCCTCTGCATTCTTTTTAAGAGCATGACGTCCCTCTGTAAGTAATTGATTCAGTACTGCATACAGTACTGTTAGTGCAGCCTATCTGAAGATTTGTATAGGACATGAAAACCATCTTCTTCTTTGATGTTATCTCCTAGCAATGCACCCCCACCCCGCCAGCATTCTGTTTGCTTTTGAAGCCTGACTCCTGCACATTTCTGATTGATACTTTTTCTGTAACAATGACCATTTCCTACTTTTTTTCATTCTTGGAGATTGTAAGGTGTTTCCCCATTCCCCAAATGGTTGCTGTATCCTGGATACCTTGACCCTTTATGCACTACGCCATTTTTCCTTGCAATAAACCCTTGCTGCTAAATGTGATATCACTATTTAATCCTCTCCAGGTCTTCTTGGAGAACTAGTCTACAAACCTCAGGCAACTTGTTCCTCTGACTCCTCGCATTTGTCAAGACCACCCTCCAATCCATCACCCTTTCTCCTCTGCCTACCCTTTCCATATACCCATACACCACTGCAATCTCAACTCCTTTTTTAGTTTTCCATT
This sequence comes from Neoceratodus forsteri, assembly GCA_016271365.2. Classification (NCBI taxonomy): domain Eukaryota; kingdom Metazoa; phylum Chordata; order Ceratodontiformes; family Ceratodontidae; genus Neoceratodus; species Neoceratodus forsteri. The sequence continues at coordinate 305,848,514 of CM028134.1, read as the reverse complement.
TGGTGCGTAGAGGCATTGGCCCTCCCATGCTTTGTGTTAATGCTTCCACTCTTGTTCTAAGTCTCCCATCCATCAATGTAGTCTATAATTGTCTTACTGTTAATAGACTCCAAATTTTGTTTTTTCTTAACATCATTTCACTCCTTACACAGATGGAGTCTGACACTGGTCAATAGGCCTCTTTTTTTCTCAAATGATCTACCCTGCCTCCCACCAGCTCAAACCATAATATTGTCCTTGCTCTCTCAGCCATTCGATAAAATTGATAAATCTCTTCTTCCTGTGCACGCTAGCACTAGTCACTGGCAGAATGTCTGAAAATGAGATTTTATTTCCCTTAGTTTGACATATTTTAGCCAGTTTCCTAATCCTTTCTTGTACCTCCTTGACACTATTCCCCTTATAGATAAATAGTGCCTAGGTGTACCACAATGTTGGTGTTCCTCCCATGCTTCCTAACTGTAGATTGCTCTATGTGCTTTGCTTTGCTTTGTTTGCTGTCCTGCCCTTCATGCACTTTACCTGAATATATCTTTTCAACACTAATTACCTATCCCACCTCCCTCACCTAACTTTATACCATTAATTAAGTAATCCTGTCACTATGTTTTTCCTGTTTCCCTTAGTTTGGATGCAGTCCTTGTTATCCCCACCTTTCTGTCCCATGTCCTGTTCCACTGTGACACTCCCACTGACCTCTCCCCCACCCCCATATCAGATTGCTATTTCCTTTACTCTAAATTGTGAACCACCTTCTATCCTCTTGGAGGTGATGCCTTGAATATCACACTTACTGACAGCTTCTACACCCAACCCTTATGCAACCTTCTTTCAGGTTCCACTCTCATGCCCTAATTAATGACCACCCCTACTGTTCCACCCCCATTTCTCTCCACATCATCTCCTCCCCTGTCATCCCATTCTCTGACCCTCAATTTCCCTCTTGATTACTTCCTCTCATATGACAATTGTCCTTAGAGCCAGCAACCAATGCTCTTGAATTAAATTTTCAGATTCTTCATATGTCACCACTCCAACCTCATCATTCCCCTCTGATCTTCTCTTTTCCTATCTCTAACATGCCCTAACTCAATCCCCCCATCACCACCACTATGTATTTGCCATCAGGGCACACTGGTGCCATGAGATTTCCCATATCTCTTAAATTTTGCACTGGTGTATATCTGTTAGTTAAGTTTACCCAACCTTCTTTCATGAGTTTGATTCAGACATCTAACCTATCATAAATTAGCCTTGGTATTCTCTGTTCTTAGTCACTCATTCCACCTCCTTTCTTCTCATTTCCTGCCATTTCTTTTGCTTCCAGCCTCTTGACTCTGTTTTATCATCTGCATGCATTTAATTCATCCAAAATCATTACCACTATTATGCCATGTCACCATCACTTTCCACCTTCCAATCCATCCATCTCCACCACATACTTCATCCTCCAAGTCTCATTTTTCTTTCAGGTTCATCATCTGTATACATAGTGGACAACTCTACTTTATCCACCACTTGTCCATATAATGTTGTTCTGCATCCTTTACCGCCTACTTGCCTCCTGGTCCCATTCTGTTCCCACTTCTACTCTGCCATTGTACCCCCGCCCCATCTCTCTCTTTAGCCCTGCAAATCCTTTTCTAACTGAATGATTTACCTTAGCTGGACTCCCTTCATCTAGCTTCCACACTGTCATCTTCATTCTCCTAGCCACTACTCTGTCCACCTCTTCCTTTCACCAACTCCTAAACATTAACCTTATGAGAAATTTCAGGAGTATGCATTATGCACCATAACCTGGTTCACTGAGGTTTTCTGGGCTATGAACTCTTCATACATGAGCATGTCAGGTCAAAACAAGCTGTCTCTATCAATGTTAACACACTTCCCCCCACAAGCCACAAGTACACTGAGTTTACTGTGCGAGGTGAGATATGATGATGGATTTGTTTAAATATATGGAAAAAATTGTAATTGGACACAAGAGGGTAGCATGCCAGTCTGATTTAGAGCTGCATGTCCATGCTGAGCATGTTTTATAAACGTGTCCTATGGGACCATTTCATATTGAAACCATCAGTTACTTCATGGACACTTCTTGAACTATGTGTACCCTACAGTCAGGTGCTGTAGGTATTTGACTTTGAATCTTCACGTACAACTTAATTGTCAGAGGATTACACCTAGTGCAATTAACACTGTAGTGCCGTACTACTTTTTTTTCAAAAGGGTCTCAGAAATGCTGCATCCTGAAAGTCTGTTCATATTCTGGTAGCCTAATAGTACTCCCTGCTGTCATGTAGAGCTTGAACACTATGGCACATGGATTCTTTCTATCATCATTTCATGCTTTAGTACTGCTGAATGACTGGAATGTTGCAATCTTAGTTTGTAGTCATCACTCTTTAAATAATGGTAAAAGAGGTCAGTAAATCATTTACAAATGGCAGCTGTTCATAAAGATCTTATTATCATAGTATCTATTCATTACCGTACAGTATCCATATTTAACTGTACCTGAATAAAAAGTGGCGCTATGAACCGTATTTTCCTTTATTCTATTTACACAGGCAACGTTATGTTACAGATATCTTCATGGAACCAGTGAATTGGAGTTTCAACTATTCACAGTTTGTTAACATAACTCTAAGCATATGTCTGATATGTCAACAGCCCATAATTACCATTCTGTACTGAAACCGTGACATAGTAAAAACTCCCAGTTTCTGTCTCCATAACGTTAGCTGTGACAGAATGCTGTCCATAAACCGAAACAGTGTGAAAAGCAGTTTTAATATCACTATTGATAATGGATGATAATGCATATAATTTCTGATAATAAGTTCATAAACATGCAAATTAGCACAATTTACTTGTCCCCTTCACAGAAATAATTTTCCATAAGTATCAATATAAAGGATGAAAACATTCAACAATTTTAATTTTAACACTTTTGTTCTGGAATATTTATTTTTATACTATCAATATGTCTTTTCCAGTAATTGGACTAACAGTCAATTGATCACATCATAGTGACAACCCGACACTTTACTGCACCTCATATGACTTTACACCACTAGGTGATGTTTAATAGACACTAACCAGTCTGTATAATTTTATAGACCATTTTTGAAATATTTAGTGACATATTCCTTCATGCTTGTAGCAGTGGGATTTACACACTTCTTATGTTGTTATCAGCAATTTGTTAGGCCTCATGAGACCCAATAAGTATGTAAATCTCACTGTAACTCACACAATGTTGGACATCATACATATAGGATAAAGGATGGTCTTCAGGTAATAACCAAGCTATAATCACTTCGAGAGGTTGTTGTGACTTTATAAACCTCAAGAGTGAGCTCAAGAGGTTTACTGTTGTCACGGCAACCTCGAGAAGTGATAGCAGCATGGTTGTTACCCAAAGACCATCCATTAGCTTTTATAGCATATGAGCACCAGATTGTTTAGAATTCTCAGTACAGAATGTTACACAGAGCGAACATTTTGTTTTGTTAGACCATTGTTATGACATAGTGAAGAGGGTATAACAACAATATGATTTATAGTATATGGGCACCAGATTGTTTAGAATTCTCAGTACAGAATGTTACACAGAGTGAACATTTTGTTTTGTTATACCATTGTTATGTCATAGTGAAGAGGGCATAACAACAATATGATGTCATTGACCCCACTAAGTCCTTTGATACTGTCCACCAATCACTTCTTCAAACCTCCTTGCTCAACCTGGGTCTCTGTCAGGAAGCTGTGGGATGGTTCGCTGACTATCTTGCCAACCAGACCCTTCAAGTTAAGATTGGCAATACCCTATCCTCCAAATCTCTTGTCCTCTCAGGGGTCCCACAAGGGTCCATTTTGGGTCCCCTTCTATTCAGCCTCTTCCTAAACTCCCTCCCTGCATCCTGCACCTCCAACCTATTACTATATGCAGACGATGCTGTCATCTTCTCCTCCAACTCAGACCCTCTTCAACTCCACCAGTCCCTCCAGTCCTCCTTCAACGCTGTCGAAGCTGGTTCTCCTCACAGCGCCTTATTATTAACTATAAAAAAAACAAAGGTATGCTATTCGCACATCCACAGAATTCCAGGGTAGGGCTCTTCTCACAAATACTATCAGCGACCCAGACTCCCCTGGAATTTGTGCATTCCTTTAAATACATAGGCATCACTTTGGACACTGGCCTTACCTATCATGAGCATATACACCAGTTATCTAAGGCCCTAAATGTTAGGCTAGGGCTTTTACACCGCTATAAACATTGCCTTACCCCTGAGGCCCTTAAGTTCGCTATCTCCTCCTCTGTACTCTCTCTGCTCGACTATGGCCTTCTGACTTTTGGAAGGGCAAGTTTCTCAGCCCTTGGTAGTCTTAGACTTGTCCTAAACAAGGCATGTCATCTTATATTAGGGTGTGATAGACTCACCCATACCTGTTCGCTATATAAGGACACCAATTGGCTTAACCTTGATAACAGAATCAGATTCCACACTTGTGTCCTGGCAAAAAAATCACCCTTGGCCTCTCCCCCTCAGCACTCACCCCCTTAATCACCATGGACTCAAAAGTTAAGCACACCCGTAGCTCTGACACCCATCTTTTTTTCATCCCTTCTTGTCACACAGCTCAATTCCAAAGATCCTTTTGCTATAGGGCACCCTTGTGGATGAATAACCTACCCTCCTCCTTGCTGTTTGAACAAAGAATTGGTCATTTTAAAACGCATCTTAGGGCCCACCTTTGGGCCACAAGTGACTGCGACTGTACCTCAACCGGGCCCCCTGTCCCTCTACCACCGACAATGGCCTCTGGCCTGTCTCTGCCCACAGCTCTTAACTCCATTTTCCCAGGGATTGTTAAGCATCCAGTTTTATCACTATCATAAACAGCACTAGTTACTGAATGTTAGCTTAACTGTTCCTGTGACAAACCTAACTTTACTCTGTAACATTTACTGTATTGTGTGTCTGCATCTATTATATGTGATGTGGAACCTTTGTAAAGGAGTCTTTTGACTCAAAGGTATTTTCTGAATTCTGAAATAAATAAAAAAATAAAATATCAATGGTATAACAACATTGTAAAGTGTGTGATTTTAGTTAATAATAAGCCTCTCCCATACATTATAATCAGATTACTGATTAATCAACAGACAGCATTTATGATTAAAACAATTGCTGATAATAATACATTTTACATGTGCAGATACTTATGTGGATATTGCATACCAATGCAGAGTGAATGGGAGTGCATGTGTTGCAGAGAGATTTCAAATGTGATAACAAAAATAGTGCAGTTTGAGGTGATATCATCTGACACCAGATTCACAGGTCACATTTCCTCTAAATATTCCACCCTCCAGTTTCACATCATGCCCCGTCATTCTTGTAATCCTTTTACATTGAAAGATGTCTCCCCCTGCACCTTGTTGATGCCCTTGTGGAATTTGAAGGTTTCTATGATGTCCCACTGCTCTCTCCTTTCCTCCAGTGAATACATATTGAGGTCCTTCACTCTCTTTCCACATGTTTTGTGGTGCAAGCCATGTACCATCTTTGTTGCCCTTCTCTGGACTGTCTCCACCATGCCAATGTCCTTGCACAGGTGTGGCCTCCAGAATTGTACACAGTACTCTAGGTGAGGCCTCACCAGCATTCTACACAATGGAATCAGCACCTCCTTCCTTTTGCTAGTAATACCCCTGCCTATGCATCCTAGCATGCCACTGGCCTTCCCTGCAGCCTTTGTGCTCTGCTTTGACATGTTTAGGTCATCAGAATGATGATCCATAAGTCCCTTTCCTCTTTGGTGATTGTCAGCTCCTCTCCCCCAATCCTATATCCCTCCCCAAGGGTTCACCCTTCCCAGGTGCATTATTTTGCACTTTTTTGTATTTAGCCTCAGTTGCCACACATCTGACCATTTTTCAAGCTTCCTCAGATCCCTCCTCATTTTCTTGACCAGTTCTGGAGTATCTACCCTGTTGCAGATCTGAGTCTCATCTGCAAACAGGCAGATCTTTCCTTCTAGCCCTTCTGTAATGTCACTAAGGAATGCATTGAATATGACTGGCCCAAGGACTGATCCCTGAGGAACCATGCTGGTCACCCCCTTTCCCCAGATTGGATTTCATTTACTAACACCCTTTGCCTCCTGTCTGTCAGCCAGTTACTAACCCAGCTTATTACCTTGTGACCCATGCCCAGAATAGCCATCTTGCTTATCAGCCTCTAATGTGGATGGCATTATACCAGTTGGGATTATCAATCATGAATACACACAAATAAGTTGAACATGTTACATTAAATTCATTAGTGAAGTGTGAAATATGATGATTACATGCTATTAATTCAAGTTCTTTCTTATATAATTTTTTAAAGCTGTTATCAGTGTCATTGGCAAACATTTTATTATTTGTAATATAAATAATCTAAATAATTAATAAATAAATAATACTGAAATGACATTTAAAGCTGAAAATGCTTCAAACTGTCAATTGTTGAATGTTATAAAAAATAAATCAGGCTATAAACCATCATTGGTTACCAAATTCTTGACAGAGGAATTAAAAGTTAGATGCATGTGCAATGGGTGAAGTAGATACTTCCTAGTTTTAAACTTGTACTTCATGTAGTAAAATGAGTTGTATCAATCTTGTTGAAATATAAGTATATTTATTAGATGTTTAAAAGTTTTTGGAGATTGAACATGATTGTTGTACTGTGATTGTATTTGATGTAATTTTAAAGTCCTATTGTCAGGACCATCTTGAAAAAAGGCTTCTGGCCTAAGATGTGAAGTAAGAACTTCTGAATAAAAATAAATCTTTTACTACTATACATTTACAGTGAGATTAACTCTCATTGGGAGGGGCATTACAAGCAGGATAAGAGAAATACCAAAGCCTCTATACAGACCCATGGTTTGTCTACACCTTGAGTATGGGGTACAGTTCTGGAGTACTGGCTGTAGGTCTGAAGCCAGAGGGTAGTGGTAAATGGGGTACATTCAGGGAGGTTTGGGTGATGAGTAGTGTCCCCCAGAGGTTGGTGCTGGGGTCCATCCTGCTTAACATCTATATCAGCTACATAGCAGATGGTCAGCAGGGGCAGGTTTGCCTACTTGCAGATTATATGATGATCTGCAATAGGGTGAACACCCCACAAGGAGTGGAAGCTATGAGGAAAGATTTAAGTTTGCTAGAGGGGTGGTCAGAAATATGGCAGCTGAAATTCAGTCCAAAAAATTGCACAGTAATGCACAAGGTGTGGAATTATCCACAAGCAGATTATACACTAGGGGGATGAAATAAAGGCAACTGGACAGTAGAAGTATCTGGAGATTATAATTTCAGATCACCTCAAGGTGGGAACCCAATGTAGCAAGGCAGTGGGCAAAGCAAATGGAATGATAGCATGCATAGGGAGAGGTATAACAATCAGAAAGAGAGAGGTGCTGATGACGCTTTACAAATCCATGGTGAGGTCTCACCTAGAGTAAGGGGTCCAAATCTGGAGAACTCACTTACACAATGTCATAGATGTGATTGAAAAGTTGCAGAGAAGGGCCACTAAGATGGTGCATGGTTTGAATGGAAAGCCCTAAGAGGAGAGGTGGAGTGATTTGGATCTGTACCCGCTGGAAACCAGAAGGAAGGGGGGAACATGATAGAAACGTTTAAGTACATGAAGGAGATTAATAAAGAGGGGGAAGTTTGTTCACAGAAAAAGTAGGTATGAATAAAATGCAAGGGTGTTCTGCAGAATACTAGCAATATTTAATTTATTGTATTTGGAGAGTTGGTTCTGTTGGATTGTAGTCATCAAAAATAAAACTGGGACCAGGTACTGGTGTGGGTGGATGGTTGTTTGTAAGCAACATTTTTATCTATCTCAGAGGACATATGTGGTTTGTATCAGCATTCAGATATTTAATCATTCAAATACTTAATGTAAATAAAATACATAATGCTTTAACAAGAGAAGCCTCTTAGTTGAAAATGTCTATTTTATATTACATTAACATGACAGTGTCTGAATGATTTTATAGTTTAAAGACATATATTACAAACTTTCTTCCCCTTTACAAACGTAACAGATTTTTAGCATATAGATGTTTCACTAGATGGAGTTGGGGTCGGTTAGGACATTGAGACAGAGTATCCTGTGTTGTCATTCCATTCGAAAAAGGTGGCCTTCAGACAATTAAACTGGCTTTTGTGACTTGCCAGTTCATCAGGCAAGAAACTACTATGATGTTTCCTTTTGTATTGAAAATCTTAGATTTTTCTTCCAATTTTCTATTGCATCTTTCTTCAGTGGTTTCTGAAACTTTGAATTAAGAGGAGGTGGTACATCAACATTCATAAATGTTTGGGAAGAAACATTTTCTTGGACTCTTGAACAAACATCTGTCAGAATGTTTTGCACAAAACCTATAAATAAAATCAACAGATATGTAATTAATTATTAGCATTTCGACAACCCATCTATCAGCTTACTATCAGAAATACACATTTGGCGTCTGTTTGTGAGGCAAGACTAATGTTTATTAACAACTATATGTATACATTGAACAGATTCCAATTACGTATTCCACAAAACACTAGTATCCTAAGATGACTGTAGAGTGGTGGTTGTATCACACATCTCCATTACACACACACACACCCATTACCACCCACGTCTGGTAAAGCAGCAGATGGGTTGGGCTGATTGGATAGTGTGGCACCTTGAACCCAGTGGAACAAAACATCAGAGATGACATGGATTTACAGCAGGATAGTTAAGTCAAACTAATCTGATTGTTTTATTTGATTTGGTAAATAGTGAGGTGGATCAATGGGGAGCTGTTGACGTGTCCCACTAGGAATTTAATTTGGTATTCATCATTAATCCACACATGTGGATGGTTAGTCCAGGATGGGTGGATAGAATGAGAAGGGACCTAGCCAAAGCTGATCATACTGAGTACCAAGGAAGTGTGGAGTACCTGTGGGATCCTGGGGTGCATAGGGATAGACAACAGGAAATGAAAATTGATTATAATGTCACTGAACTATTGTTTGGTGAGACCTAATTTCGAATATTGTGTATATTTTTTTTTAGTCTGCATCTCTGAAAGGACATAGTGTTATTACAAATAATTAATAAGTCATGATCAGGGGTTAGATTGACAAACTGTTAATCACCCTATGGGGGAGATGTAATGTGTCAGAAGGCACAGCTGAGTGCAATTTTGCATGTAGGAGTGATACATTAACTGCTAATTAACTCCTAAGCATGCATTGTTGCTATTAAGTAGTATCAAAGATCTTTATTACCTCTAAAAAGCAGCAAGATTACATCCTTATAATCCCATCACTACAACATCAGGGATTGTTATCCTCTCTTAAGTATGTAATAGCGATGTTATTGCAACTGGAACTATTCCTACTGTACTCTAGCATGAGAATAGTAGTAAAATAGTTCTTCCACCAAATTAGAATGCATCATTACAGTCATTCGGTACTGCTAGTGGATGGAATGCTGTCATGAAGTATCCATGTGACATGGTGTTCAGGATGTTTATGACAGAGTAACAGGGGTTAATGTAAGGCTGTTAGAATCCTATCAGCCAATCTGTTTGCAGCATTTATGACACTCTTTTCATAATTAAAAGTATGGCAACAAAAAATAGAGGCAGGGTGCTCTAACAACAAACAAACTGGAAAATAACCGGGTGGTAGTTAGAACAGAAGAATTAAATGTAGCCAGACAATGAGCCAAAATGTGATGCTAGAGTGGGAAATACTCAGAGACAATTTGAAGAAGTATTTTTTCCAAAGAAAGGATGGTTGACATATGGAGTCGTTATGTAATAATTATTTCTACTGACGTAATTTTTTTATTTTCCTTTAACAGTAAAACAAAAATTCATATTCAGATCATATATGAAATGGAATATGGAAATCAACATTCCATGGATCTCCTCTAATATCCTGTCCCTGTGAAAAACTTGTGACTTCATGTGGCATTGTTTTAAAACATCAAATGACCCTGCTGACTTGCATAAATACCAAGTCCTCTGTAACAACTGCACAAAGAAGATTCGGTAGTCAAAATCTTACTACTTCAGATTGCATTTGCACACATCTAATATCTCTCTCCATCTTCCCTCTAGATGGACCTCCGATTGCTTCTGCTCCCCACCTTTGAAGCCCCTACACCAAGCCGTTCTGTGTCTAGTTCCCTAGTATCTGACCCCTTCTAGGTTGCTGACAACCTAAATAATTTCTTCATGATCTGTGCCCTCCCCCAAGACCCCCCCTTCCTCTCCTGCCTTCCCCCTGCCCTCAAAGAGTCCTCTGGTTATCAGCTGCCTCCAATTTCCCCTTCTGAAGCACTTAGTGCCTTATTATCCTTAAACCCAGCTAAATCTAGCCCCAATGGCCTACATCCTAGACTCCTCGAAATCTCGGCTCCATCTATTTTGACTCCTCTCACATGCCTCCTCAATCCATCTCTTTCCTCCTCAACCATCCCCTTAGCCTGGAAATCTGCTATGGTGCTTTCCCTACATAAAGGCTGGGATCCTACTGTTACTGGGAATTACCACCCTATATCCTTCCTCCCTGCAGTTGCAAAGGTACAAGAATCCCTAGTCCTCTCACATCTAAATTATTTCCTCTCTGCCTCATGCACTCTCTCCCTGGTACAATCAGGATTCAGGAAACTTCACTCAACTACCACCTCCCTACTCCGATTCACTGACACCATATATATTGTGATGTATCAAGGACAGATCACATTGGCTATTTTTATTGATCTGGCCAAGGCCTTTGACTCAGTGTCACATCCTTTGCTATTAAATAAACTTAATGGCAGCGGCCTTTCCCCTGCAGCCATTTCCTGGTTTGGTTCCTACCTATCTGGTCGGTCTCAGTCAGTAAAAATAAGTAACCTCCTATCTCTCTCCCTCCCTATCCTTGAAGGTGTCCCTCAGGGACTGATCCTTGGTCCTGTTCTTTTCTCCTTGTTTATTAATGACATGCCTTCTGTCTGTTCCCACGCTAAGATCCATATGTACGCAGATGACACCATTGTCTTCCTGTCAGGTCCATCCGTCCATGCTGTCCAAACCCCCCATCAACAAGATTTCACTGCTGTAACCAACTGGTTCAAAGACAACTGTTTAAAATTGAACACCAAAAATACAGTAGCCATGACCTTTGGCTCCAAGCAAAAACTTGCTATGCTCCCCTCCTTTCCTGTTTTTTTTCAACCTCATCCTGCACTGCTCTTGATAATGTCCTGACCTACAAATACCTTGGTGTATGGCTTGATCCCTTCCTTGACTTCACTTCCTGTATCTCTGCATTCACTCCAAACTACGCCTTAAACTGGGGCTACTTTACCATCACAAGGCTTTTTTCTCCCTCCCTGTTAGATGTGACCCGCTGATAAAATGGATACTTCCTACCTTTGACTATGCTGATGTTGTCTTCGGTGCAGCACCTGTCTCCTCCCTCTCCAAACTTGATGTCCTTTTCAATGCTTTCTTTCATTTTACCTCAAATATCCCACCTCTGACACACCACTGTGACCTCTACTCTGCACTATCCCTCCAGTCTCTCTAACAAAGATGCTTGTCCCACTGCTCCTCCTCCCTCATCTCTAATTACTGGTTTGGGACTCTTTCCTCTTATCCCTCCTCTGTCCTTAATCTGGCCACGCCTTCCCTCTACAGTTCACATACAAATTGCGCCTGCTTCTTCGCCCTCCCAAGAGTGCATACATCTTTGGGGAAATGTGCCTTCTCTTACAGACTTCCTTCCCTTTGGAACAACCTCCACTCCCATACCTGTCTCACCCCCTCCTTTCCATCTTTAAAACACCTACTTAGGCCCCCTCTTTAATATCCTGTTCTGCTCCCTGCTCAGATTCTTCCTTTTTTTCTCTTTCACATCTCTACTCCTCTCTTCCTCACTGTCTTTCCACCCCTGCATAGTTTCATGCCCTCATGTTCATCCTTTGCTGTCTCTCAACTAAAAACCTCTACCTGAGCACCTTATTATATTTATACGATAGTTATACTTAAATTATTTCCTATTGTTTTCACCTATTTCAAATGTATATATTTACTTGCATTGTACAAAGCCTTATTTTGTATTCTGTATGCATCATCCCTTTGTTGTATTTGGGCCCTTTGTCCCCTGGTCGCACCTAGAAATGAGCTCTGCTCTGTGTGCCTTTCTCATTTACCTAAATTTTAAATAAATAAAAATAAAACATTAAGAAATGAAGAAGCCTATATTTTTCCATATGTTGTTGGAGTCTTGACAGGCTGTACAGTCTTTTTCTGATGTTTGTATTTAGGTATATCCATTCTAAATTGTCCTTCACCTGCAGAATCTGAAGCCTGTTCCTGGTCAGAATTCTTGTAATAGTGCAAGGCTGTTAGTAGGGTGCTACATTAAAATAAAGATAAAGATTTATGCATCACAATTCATAATGAACTGGATATTTATCTGTTTTATACTGAGTATCTGATTCTTTTCATTACTGTGTGGATTAGATATAAAATGACTATGGTCTACCAAGGTATGCTGACTGCATGGCAAAACTGCAAGAGCAAAGACTGTCACAGCGACAGGATTTCAGCAAATACCTCGGGTCACTGTGAAGGTCTCTGCTGCCACCTGGACTGCATCGCCCAGTGTTTTGCCCCCTCCCCCAAGACAACTCCAAGTCGGAGTTGTATCCTTAGAGACTGGGAGGTGTGGGGGTGGAGCCCCCACATGGGGAGTTCAGGGAGGGCTGCAACCCAATGGAAACACCAAGACATCCCCGACAGTGCAATGCCAACACTCGGCATTGTGGCTGTCGCTGTCAGGGATGTCGGCGAGGCGGATGTTGCCTCACTATAATAAAACCATTTACCAACAATTAGTTTATTTATATGACATGCAATCATATTTTATACTACATGTTTTTTAGCAAATTCTACCTATAAGTGATATGACTTTGACTTGTATCGCTGTTTTCTTCAATATAGGTTAATGGAATGTTGTCACATGAATGGCTAGGCTATGAGTGTGATAGCAGTAGACAAATACATTGAAATGAATATAAAAATTAGAACTTGTGTCAGCCAGTGTCATTTCTGATTAGTACAACATGTGTGCCAGAGCTCTACTTAAAAAAAAAAATGACTAACATCTTCAAAGGATAAAAACTAAATTAACTAAGTAGACAACTGTATTTCAAACCAATAAGTTTATGGTATCTCATGATTGAATCAGTTTCAATGACTCAGCAGGTAGTGTACTCACCTCTGAGGCCAGAAGATCAGAAAGATGTGGGTTCTAACTCCACTCCAGGTGCTTGGGTTAAATCCATATACTGACACTGAAGTGCAGCATGGAGGGGGTGCCATCTTTCGGATGAGATGCTAAACCAAGGTCCAACATGCTTGTTCTAGTGGTAGTTCAGGTTTAGTTATTTAATTATTTTATTGATTTTTTTTAAGCTCTTGTTAACCAGGTAAGCACAACTAGACAGTCAAATGCCTATTTTCAGGTGCTACCCAGGAGTTAACATGGAGATTATAAGCAAAGGCAGGTATACAGGATTACAGGGAAAGGTAATAGTCAGGTGCAGCATTACCTAAAAGGAACAGTGTAGAACAACATAACATGACAAGGCATGAGTTGGCAATCAGGGAAATTGAGCATACAATAACAAGGTACATTTGACAGCCATAGACAATAGTACTTAATTAACATATGACTTATAACATTAACACACCAACCTGAGGCAGTGGCAAGGCAAGACCACAAATTGCAGCACAATGCAGGAAAGGAGGTAGGTACCTTAAGTACAATGATAGGTTGAGATGAGTTTGAGGAAGCTCCAGAGGGAATTTCTGAAGGAAGAATGGGAGGGGGAGGTATAGACTTGGACAGGGAGGGAGTTCCATAGTCTGGGAGCAGAGACAGCAAATGTACAATCTCTAGTGAGGATGTGAGTTTTGGGAACTTGGAAAACTTTTGAGCCATTATACCTTAGCTGATAGGAGGGGTTGGCAGGTTTTAATAGCCTAGTTAGGATTGGGGGAGTGGCATTTCTGACAACAATGTCAATGAAGTTGCCCATTACAAAGGTATGATGGTTGTCAGGGGAGAGCCACTCAAGTTTGCTGTAGAGTTTACAGTGATGAGTGAGACAAGGGGCAGAGAAAGCAAAGCAGCATATATTATTATATGCAACATCCCATTTGCTAAGCAGGTTTTTTGGGCTTGTGAAAAGGAGACCAGCCCATAGCAGAACATGGGTAGTAGGACCCCCTTAGCCAGGGCATGGCACACAGTTGGGGAATAAGGCAGCTTTTGGCTCTGTAGGCCAAGCCCAGTTTGCTATTAGCAGCCTCGCACACATTGCATATATGTAGTGAAAAGTCAGGCTGAGGATCAAGCGTTACCCCCACGTATTTAAGGAAATTGGCAACCTGCAAAAGGGATCCATCAGTCCCAGTGACACTCAGAGGTGGAGGACATGCTTTGGTTTTGGTCAAGGATCCAAAGAACATTGTCTGTTTTTTTTTTTTAGATTGATGGCTAGCTTACTGGCCTTTAGCCAGGATTGTACTAGGCCAAGTCAGCATTGAGATGGGACTGATGACACTTATGTCATGGGAGCTGGTCAGATTACAAGGCCATTCACATATAGGGTGAAGCAACCATGTGCTGGAACCAAGGGCAAGTTATTGACGAAGAGGAAAAATAGAATGGGCCCTAGGACAGACCCTTAGGGGACCCCAGAGGTAATAGGCATGGGCACCAAGACAGCTTTGTTAAATTTAATGAGTTGCTGCCTTCCAAGCAGGGAGTTGCTGAACCTGGCCAGGGCAGGGAGGGAGAGGCCAAAGGACTGGAGTGTGGAGCACAGGAGAGAGTGGTCAATCAGATCGAAAGAAGATCCCATGGCACTTCCTGAAAAAAGTAGGGTCATTTCCCCGGTGACCTGGCCAAATTTCCCACATTCCATAAAAATACCACCAACAGCTTAATCTAGTTCAGTTTCAGTTGGTTACTGTTTGCAACCCCCACTCCACCTCCCACACTGGGCCCTGGTCACCACTTGCACAAACACTTCATGTTGGTCCTAGTAATAAATGTTGTCTGAAATATTATATTAGTATGAGTACCTCACAACTTGTATGATATCATGCACTCAGGTTACCTGCAGTACATTCCTTTGTATCCAAATGAAGCCATTTCAGTGAATATTGGATTAATAGACTGTGGAAACTCTCTAGCAGGGATGTTTGATACCTTGGAGAGAGTTTCTGGACATCACATTATACAATCTTCGACAATAGTATAGATTTAACCTTCTGGAATGCTTTTTCATCTATCACAAACTGGGAAATAATAGTATTTGTACGTTGATGCTGCAGACAAACACACTTTTAGGTTTAGTCTACACTTTTATTAGCATAGTATTGAAACATGCATTGAACAAGTAGTATGACAAAGTGGATAATGTATGGGCAGCCATGCACAACAGGACTGTGTTAGTTTAAAAAAAGAAATGTTAACATTTCTATTCACCTTTGTGACAGGGCTAAATAAGACTCTGCCACATTTGTTATGCAGAAAAAGTTTAAATGCAAGGGTCTGTTCTATCCTCTCCTTTTCTGTCTCTTCTCTGTCTGGTTGCACAACCAAATTTTCTTGTGACCTAGGAACTGATTACTCCGATGGTTTTGCAGTTCTCCTCCTCTCACTATCTCTAAGACTTTCTATAGATACATTAGTGAAAGGAGAAAGTCCAGATGGGAATTGTTAAGATCAAAGGGGATAAGGAGGCATGTGAGGAGGAGGAACATGTAAAAGCATCTATCCTAAATAAATACTTATCCTCAGTATTTACTGAAGAGAAGGTAAGGCAGGGCCCACAGCTCAGCACCATGGGACCAGGGGGAGGGAGGTGTGCACTAGTCCCTTCACAAAAAAAAGGGTCCCACAAGAACTTGATAAGCTCAAGGTGGGCAAGGCAATGGGACCTGATGGCATACATCCCAGGGTACTAAAGAAGCTAAGGGTGGAACTAGCAGAGCCACTAGCAGAACTGTTTAGTGAGTCTCTGAGCACAGGAGAGGTCCCAGAAGACTAGAGAAGTGCTCATGTGATCCCGCTCCACAAGAGTGGTAGCAGGGAGGAGGCAGGGAACTACGGACCAGTCAGTCTTACTTCAGTAGTGGGCAAGATTATGGAGGCACTCTTTAAGGAAAGGATAGTGCAACACCTGGACTCCATAGGAGCACAGGATCCAAGACAGCATGGGTTTACAACAGGAAGGTCCTGTCAAACGAATCTCATAGATTTCTTTAACTGGGTAACCAGAGTGGTGGACCAAAGGGGAGCAGTTGATGTCACCTACTTGACTTCAACAAATCTTTCAATGCTGTTCCACATAGAATATTGATTAATAAGCTGGGTAGGCTCAGGGTGGCTCAGAAGTTGGTCAACGGGGTGGCAAACTGGTTGACGGGCAGAAAACAGAGAGTGGTGGTAAATGGTATACAGTCAGAAAAGATGCAAGTCACAAGTGGGGTACCACAGGGATCAGTGCTGGGGCCAGTCCTCTTCAATATCTTCGTCAGTGACATTGCAGATGGACTGGAAGGTAAAGTTTGTCTGTTTACAGATGACACCAAGATCTGCAACAGAGTAGATGATCCAGATGGGGTGGACAGAATGAGAAGAGATCTGGATAAACTGGCAAAATGGTCAGAAAAGTGGCAACTGGGTTTTAATGCAAAGAAGTGTAAGAGCATGCACATCGGGAAGAGAAACCCTGAAGCCACCTACAGGTTGGGAGGGGAGTTGCTGGCAGTCACAAAGGAAGGAAGAGACTTGGGCATCATCATCACAGATGACCTGAAATCATCCAAGCAGACCACTAAAGCATTAGGTAAGACTAGGGGGATGTTGTCGTGTATTATTAGTGGTATCACAAGTCATAAGAGGGAGGTAATAATCCCACTTTACAAGACACTGGTTAGGCCCCATCTGGAGTACTGCATGCAGTACTGAAGGCCACACCTTCACAAGGACATTAACCAAATTGAAGCAGTCCAGAGAAGGGCAGCCAAAATGGTGCAGGGACTGCATCAGAAAATATACGAGGACAGATAAACAGAGCTGAATATGTATACCCAAGAGCAAAGGAGGGAGAGAGAGAGGTAATATGATCAAAACATTCAAACACCTTAAGGGCATTAACAAGGTGAAAGAGTCTAACATGTTTCAATATAAGAAAAATAGCAGGACAAGAGGACACAGCATGAGATTAGAGGGAGGCCAATTAAGGGGTAATGTGAGGAAGTTCTTTTTCACAGAAAGGGCAGTGGATGCATGGACTTAATTTTCTCTGTTTGTACTGCCTTTGTAAATAGTTATTCTGAGCAATGTTTTATTTTTTATTCTGCTTTTATTGAGAAAAATAAAATAGTATTTGCGAATTTTGAAACTGCTCCAGGTTTTCCTATGCTTCCTAACCTGTGCCTCGATGATTACCACTGCCTTCTCCAGCTGGTTTTGTGTGATTTTCTATGCTGTAAATGGCCCTTCACTATAGCAGATTGTGTATGGGCAGTCACACACAAGCAAGGAAGTTATTATTTCTCCATCAGTGCTCACAAGGCCATCTGTTACCAAAAAAACTGCCCAATATGAGAATATCCTTATTGTGTACAACTGCTTATACGCAATCCTCTGTATAGTTTAAGTTCCCTTTTCAGTCACTGCACTTATTTTCAAAACCATGCATGGAATGCATAGAGAATACTGGATGGGTAACCATGCAGAACACACGGTTCTGCATGGGGTTACCCATCCTTTATTTTATATAGTGTATAGTGCCCCTCGGATTAGTTTAATACTATTTTTTGGTGTTTGTAAATGTATTTGATTCATAGACAATGAAATTGTTGTCTCACAGCACTTGGACAGGGAGTTGTGTGGTTGTTAGGGACTGGGCATCCCTACATTAGCAGCACACACTCCCACTGGCTGCTGCTCTACTGTGGGAGGGATTTAGGAAATAAAACATGGTGGCCGGACGTCTCACTTAGCGAGTCAAGAAATGGTCTGGAGGCCAAAACTAAATACTTTTTTTCCCTGATTACATCTGGTTGATCCAGCATTTCCCTTATTGAAAATGAACTGTGCACTTGTCCGAAAACCGCTGCGCTAATTTTCCATGTGTTATAAATAATATTGACACACGTCAGTTTACTAGAGCAGCTTTCAAAGTGCAGCTTGATACATTGTTTTGTGTGTGGCTGAACAAGATTTGAGTAAGGTGGGATTTCTAGTTAGAACAGCGTTACACCATACACCATATGCCTGTTCTGCTGCAATAGTTACATCATTATGTTGTTCTGCTGTAGTAGTGATGTCACTACTGCAGCAGAACAACATGGAATGTTGTCACATAGTTGCTTTCAACTATCAAGTTAAGTTGGAAGTTGTTTTTCTTTCATAAACTTGAACTTGCAGAAACATCTGCAGCACACTGCCAGTTATAAAAAAAGAGGTACAATTTCTATTCTCTGTTGTCTTCATGAGCTGTTTTTGTGTGATTTTCTTTGCTTTGACTGTCCATACACTAGAAAAGATTGTGTATGAGCAGTCATACACAAACAAGGACATTATTGTATCTCGAGGTTCCCTTGGTAACAGAGCACCTCTCATACTGTGCTCTCGAGGTCATCTGTTGCTAAAGAAGCCTCTTGATACAAGAATATCCTTGTTATGTATGACTGGACAAGCACAATCCTCTTTTTTTGAGGTCTTCAAATTTTCTTTTTACATGATTCAAAACACACACTCACCTTCCTCAGACATAAACCTCAAAATATGAACATAGAACCTAGTCAGCTTAAGACTACCATTTGGCCAATATAGTCCACTAATATTGCAATGTTCACAGCATGAGCTATTGACCATGCACCACCATCAACATGCTCAACAGCCTCGTAACCCATGGTCATTGGCATCTCAGTTAGCTGATCAAGGGCAATATGGAAGCAGCCAACAGTTTTCGACGACACTGCATCTACTAACAGAGTGTTCTATGTGTAATCAACCCTTTATGATGAACTGTGCTCCCATTCTTCCCTAATAAACCTACACATGTCCAGCTCAAATCGATTGTTCACCACCCTCCAAATTCAGTACATGACCCATTAAATACATTTGTTACACGGTTGCATCCATTTTCTTGTATGATCAGTTTCCTCCTGTGCTTCATGAGCACATTCCAGGGATAGAACATCCTCATGCACATGAATGTTTTGTGTGTGGTTTAGGACTGAATGAAGTTTGGCTTTCATAACTGTACTGCCCCTACTTGGCATAGAGGCAGGGATCCAATACATCATGTTTCATATGCTCGGGATCCAGTCCTTGACAATATCATATCCTGATTGTCCAGCCACATTTTCCAGCTTCTTTGTAACAGCTGATATTGTAGAAACTAAATTTGGACTTTATACATTAGAACATAGTTTTGCTATATATACAGGTCATGAAATCTGATTAAGAACATATAAGTTGGTTGTGATCAAATTGGACTAAAGGGGCACAGTAATCAAAACTCAGTCCTGGGATTGTATTATTGTGGCCCAGCATGCTAAAATGGTCCAGAAGTAGTCCAGCGGCAGAATTCTAATAATTGTTAAAAATTAATCAATTGCAAGATGGACAACTGTCAAAATTCATAAACCACTTGATTTCAAATATCCATCCAAAACATGGCTACCTCATACATTGTGTTCAGCACCTGACAAATCTGAAAAGTTACATATTCGTGATATGTATTGTATACCTTTCACAAAATGCCACACATCATAAAAGTGTCTTATTTCAGGTTCTTGCTCCCTTTAATATTTCTGGATCTGTGGATGATGATCCATGACCAAGCTATCTATAGCTAACATTGATTTTTTAATGTCACTTAAACCTTGCTTTAGGCCCTCCATCTCCATGTGTTAAGGAGATTTTACCTTGTTGCTTTTGCAGAAAAAGGAAAAAGTAAATAGATCACTACATTAAGAATATACTATTCTGACTAAACAAATATTAAGAGGCTAAATTTAGTTTTTATAATCGTTAGGGTATTGATTGATTATCTACAAATTATGAATAAATAAAATTTGCATACTTGTATTAGATTCACTGCTAGAATTTTCCTGTTCTCTAAGTCCATCAAATTATACTTGTCATACTTGGCAGAGTGCCCAAGACTATCACAACATCCATCTCCACCTAGATGAACTCTGGTACTTGTGGTAATCAGCTCATTAAATATTTTTTCCTTTTCAGTGTTCCATATATGAGCAATCAATGACTAAATAAATTTACCAAGATGGTCATAGTAAGTAGTATTTGAAAATGTGGCAATGTTGGCCTGAGTAAGCAGCCTGATTACCTTCAATGGGGTAGTAGACAATAGGACAGTGCCAGCTGTAAATTTATGAATGAAAGATTGTGACCTCCAAGAATTTTCATAATCACAATACTTACATCTCTGGGTTAATGCAATACATGTTCCTTTTTGGTTTGATATTACCGCTTTGCAGTTCTCTTTACAGCTAGGGCAGGTCTTAAACAGAGAGAGGAGATAACTTTCAAAAACAATATATTCTTCTCTTTTAAAGGACTGTATGTGTGGGTTTCATCAGACACAGACTGGCCATAGATGAAATTAAGTGCATCAACTAACATTCTGTGGTCATATTCACTGATAAAAACCCATTAAATATACACCTATTAATTTGATCATCATTAAATAAAGTGACAGAGATAATCAGCTAGTGGGTTCATGAAATATTTTCATTAACAAAATGGCATATGAAATCAAAATGTCCTAACTGACTGAGACTTGCTTCTTGCCACGCCAGTAAGTTAGTAACATCAACAGCTAAGCACAATTCACTGCAAATAAGGGCAACTCACTGAATTCATAAGTCACTTAACTTCTAATTTCCACCACAAACATGGCTGCAGCATTAACTCATATATACAAAACTTAAACAGAGCCCTAAAAATAAAAGACCCATTAAAATAAATAAAATAAGTAAATAATTTAATGCAATTTATACCCAGGGCTAGATGAGATACACTCTAGGGTATTCAAGGAATTGGCAGAGGAATTTGCAGGACCACTGGCAGTTTTATTTAATAGAACTCTTGATTCAGGTGTTGTGCCAAAGGAATGGAGAACATTGCATGTAGTGTCACTCCATACAAGTGGGTCAAAGGAGGACCAAGGCAACTACAGTAAAGTCAGCCTTACCTCAATAGTATGTAGACTTATGGATACCATACTGAATGAGGGGCTGGTGAGAAACATGGAGAAAAATGGTCTGCAGGAAAGAAAGCAGCACAGATCTGTGGCAGGCGGATCATGTCAAACAAACTTTGTTGCGTTCTTTAATTGGATCATGAAAGCAATGGACAAAAGCCATGAAGTGGATGTCATTTGCGGCGACTTTAGTATGGCCTTGAATTCAGTGCTGAACAGAAGGCTGAGAGCAAAACTGATGGGTCTTGGGGTAGGGAAGAGATTAGTAAGATTGGTTGAAAACTGGTTAAGGTGCAGGACACAGAAAGCGGTGGGGGGATCTCCATTACAAATGAGGACACCAGCAGGGTCCCACAGGGATCGCTGTTGGGCCTGGTATTGTTTAATATCTTTATAAGTGTCATTGGTGATGGCATTAAGGGTAAAATGTACCTATTCGAAGATGACACCGAGCTCTACGAGAGGATGGACACTCAAGAAGAAACACAGGATTTAAGGGAGGCTCTAGCCAGCCTGGAGAGAATGTCAGGGAGGTGGCTGCTTGGGATCAATGCCAAAAAGTGCAAAGTGATGCACATCGGGGTGAAGAACCCGAGAACAGAGTATTACTGTACATAGGAAAACTTCAAGAAGCTGTTCCTGAGGAGGAAAAGAAACTAGGTGGGGTAATTACTAGTGATCTGAAACAGTCCACTCAATGCAAAATGACACTGGTGAAGGCAAACAGGATGCTGGCTATATAGTAAGGGGATTTAGTAGCAGACACAGTGAGGTTATTTTGACTTTATAAAGATTACTGGTAAGGCTACATTTGAAATATGTAGATAGGTATTGTCACCCATACCTAAAAAGAACATTGATATTATGGGGGGGGGGAGCAACTACAATGATCAGGGGACAGCAGGATAGGTTAAGTACTTGAAGGGAGTAAACAAAGTAGAGTGTGAGGGTCTCTTCAAAAAGAGAGACAACGCCACCACCAGAGGACATAGCCTAAAGCAGGTGGGGGAAGATTCAAGAGACATATGAGGAAGCACTTCTTTACAGAAAGAATGGTGTCAGCCTAGAATGAGCTGCTAGAAGAGGTGGTGACAGCAAAGATAGTGGGATACTTCAAAACATTCAGGGTCAAACACAGATGGAAGTAATGGGATGGAAGAAGTTGAAGGCGGTTAGGAGGGGGGGGAACAAGGAAACTGGTGCAAGGGTAAAGCAAGGACCATTCAACAGTTCAAACAGACAAGATGTACCAAGTGGTCTCCTTCTGCTGGCTACTTTCTTATGTTCTTATCCATCCACAGTTGTTAGTAAACACATTCTATTTTAACCCCCCACCACCACACCCACCACCCACCCACCAAGGAAATATGAAAATAAAACATGTATGTAACCTGGACACCTCACAACTTTCATCGTTGTCTAGCTCAAATGGTTCATATGATTCGTCTTTGTAATTCTCATAGATAGTGAGTGAATCAGAATCTGATTCATCTGTGTTATTTTATGTATATTCAGTTCATGGTTGTTCATATGAGTCTGTTTGTATAGTAGCATCTACCATTTTAACAGATGCTGTAACTCCTATGTAATAAATAAAAAAGTCTGATTGCAAACTGGCAAAATTGAGTAGTTTAGGATGGGTGACATTGAGGAGTTTAGGATGGGTGACCTGGTGGAGTGTAGAAACCATAAGTAAGATAAGAATCATGACTTCATGGTTCTGTACGTCATAGCTTTTGTGCACAACTCATGAACAACATAGCCAAGTGTGGGTTTTACATTTTTTACAATGTCATGAAAACAACAACCGCTATCAAACACATAGAGAATAATGTATGGGCAACAATACACAACAAGGATGTGTTTCTGGCAAGTAGTTGATATTCCAGCATATTGGCCCCGTGATGGATACACATGCAGAGTTGTGTGCAGTAGCCCAAATTGTATCTTAAAAAGTAGTTTGTTTTATGCAAAGACATGTTAAGTGTTACATTTTTTTTTTTTTTATTTTAGTCTTTGTTGACCAGGTAAGTGCACTAGACAAATCCTGCCTATTTTCAGGCTCGACCCAGGGGAAGGGGATACAGATGAATGCCAACTGACCTTGAACCAGATTAAGCTGTTGGTGGTATTTTTAGTGAATGAGGGAAATTTGGCCAGGTCACCGGGGAAATTCCCTACTCTTTTTTCGATAAGTGCCATTGGATCTTTAACATCCACCTGAACTACCACCAATCCAGGCAGATGGGACCTCGGTTTAACGTCTCATCTGAAAGACGGCACCTCAGAAGTGTAGCACCCCTCTCATGCTGCACTACAGTGTCAGTACTGGGATATTAACCCAAGTGCCAGATGTGGGAACTGAACCCACAGCCCTCTGATCTCCCAGCCTCAGAGGTGAGTGTGCTACCTACTGAGCCACTGACACTGTACCACTGTACGTACCTAAATAAAACCAAAAAAAGAAACACACAAAGAAGTGTAGCTTCTTTGCTTGGGGGGAAGGGGTTATGCGATGGAGCCATAATTTAATGCAAACATTTTATATAAAAAGTCAGATATTAAAAACCTGAATTTTGACAGTTAAGATGATGATTGTCCCTAGGACTTATTATATCACTATGCACATCCATGTACCCATTCCATGCATATGGTTCAAAAACTTGGATGGAGTAATCAAAAAAATTCTGTGGGAGGGTGCCAAACCAATATATACCACACCTGTGGTGAATAAATTGGGTAAATAAATCATGTTAATTTGGGATAAATATTTATTTTCACTTAGAACACCATTTATTTAACTTAGAACACAATTTATTTAACTCAGAACATGTTATTTCAACTTAGAATCAAGAAATAGAACACAGAACAATTGGCCAGATAGAGAACTTACAATGGAAAGAAAGGCAGTTTTAAGCTAAAACAAGGCAAAACACCAGTAAAAACATTACAGATGGTGTGGTATATATCAAATACATAATGAGTTGCAGTGGAATAACACATTTATCTCCACACGAGTGGTAAGACCTTCATAACTAACTTGTGGCTTCGCCACGCGTGAGTTTTGGGTCTTACCACTCACTAGTGGAGATAAATGTGTTATTCCACTGCAACCTATCATGTATTCACTATTTAGTTGGGCCAAGTTTAGGGTGATAAAAGACAGAGGATGGTGGAACCTGCCTAACTTTATGTAGTTTTTCTGCACCTGTTTAGTAGTCCTGTCTACTCGTATGTTCATAGGCCCTCCACCATCTCCACCAGCCTGGGTTCAGATTGAGACAGATATTTTGGAAGGAGCCCATCCAGCAGTATTCATGACCTCTCAGCATCCTAAATCATATCAAGGGTGGTACATGATTAAAGCCACCAACATGGCATGGCAGAATGTAGGGAAGCTCCCAAAAGCATGTCTACACCTGTGCTCACATAACCCCATATTGAATAATCCTCATATCCAGATAGATAACCACCTAGTTCTATGAGAGATGTGGAGAAAAAGAGGTATTCATTTGGTTAAGGAAGTGCTTGAATCTAATAATTATACTATGGCCTGCTTCCAGTGACTACAAACCCAGTATGATTTACCAGTGTCTGACCTTTGGAGGTACATCCCACTTAGAAGTATGTATGGGGCTTGGCATAAGCTGAAACGTACTTGTTTGACTAGCAATATGCGACCACTGATATCTTCTCCAAAGTTATCTATAACTGTATGACAGAAAAAACCTAAAGACCTTGCAGGCAGCCTAAAAAGAAATATACAACAAGAGGAACAGGATCCCTCCCATTTGGATAAAATGAGATGGTAAAGCATAATAAAAAAAGAGAGATTAGGAATGAAAGGGTAGCTGAAGGCTGGTGAATACGGCCCCTAAAGACCAAAGCAGACTCCAGATCAAGCATAAAATCTTACACTTATGGTGCCGAACCCCTTTGGCCTTGGTTAAGATGGGGGTACTCTCCAGAGACAATTGCTGGAGATGTGATGCTGCAGGTGTGGACCTGCTACACATTATGTGAGAGTACCCACATATCTGTTCTTTCAGGAAGCAGATAGTGACAGCATGTTCCCAAATTCTGCTGGTCAATATCCCCATTAGTCCTGCTTTGGTGGTACTGGGCATGCTGGTAATAGGAAAAATGTTTAGGGAATTGCAAAGGCAATGGATACTATAAGTCTCCATTGCAGCGAAAAGACTCCTCCTCCTCCTTCAGAGATGGAGATCCACCATGAACACCTTTCTTGGAGATTGGTATTAGGACATGGAGAAACTAGCAATTAATATCAAAATGCTGTACTTCTCCTTCCAGGCCATCTGAACATATAATAGCATATGGGTCCCCTATTTAGAATTTATCCCTAAACAGAGTGCAGGCAGATCCCATGATTGTACGAATGATCTTTTAAAATCTCCATAGAAGGGGTTGCATATCAAACCCTGCCCCGACTACCTAGTCTATCACTGAGGCAGCATGGGAAGCTGCAAAGCCTCATACCCCTTCCCCACCTCCACAAGGCTCTCACCGTAACTGAAGATTGCATAAGTATACTGCTCAAGTATTTGACTTTTTTATAGTTCTTAACCATATCCGCTGTGTCCAGTCTATTGGTAGACTGTGCCTCATTAACACATACTGGATAAAACTCTTCTAATTTGTACAAACTGTTTTTATACATGTGATACTCAATGAAAAGATTAACTGAAAACCAAAACAATGGAAAAGGCACAATTACATTGCTGTGTATTGTCAAAGAAAATAAAATGGTAACATACCAATGGAACGGTAGTGAGCTCCTTTACTGCTGAATTGCGTTCCCTTATCTGCAAATTTCTTGCCCATCTCTACATGCTCTACCTTTTTAGTACAAGGCTTGCTAGTAATTTCTACATCACATGCACTGCTTGTTGGACTTTGAGCACTGCTCAAAGCAATGTCTTCATTAGATGTAAAAGAGTCTGTCTTCTCTGATGCGTATTGATTGATTATTTGCTGAGACATAAATAACAGCATTTTATAACCTGTTAGGTATTTTAGCTTCTTAATAACAAACATGCCATGCACTACATTATAACACAGAACACAAAAAATGCTGGATGGGTAACCATCCATAACCAGTGTGTTCTGCCACAAGGGGTCTGATTCCTTGTGACCTCGAGACCGAAGCTCGAGAGGTCTGTAGGAATCTGACCCCGACGTAGCAGAACACATGGTTCTGCATGGGGTTACCCATCCTGTATTTTTTTTAGTGTAAGGTGCCCCTTGGATTAATGTAATACCATATTTTAGTGTTTGTAAATGCATTTTATTCATAGACAATGAAATTGTTGTCTCACAGCACTAGGACGGGTAGTTGTGTGGTTGCTACTGACTGGGTGTCCCTACATTAGCAGCGCACACTGCCATTGGCTGCTGCTGTACTGTGGGATGAATTGAGGGAATAAAAAATATGGCTGCCGGACATCTCACTTAGCGAGTTGAGAAATGGTCTGGAGGCAGACACCAGTAAGTACATACTTTTTTCCTTTTTTTACCCCAATCACATCTGGTTGATACAGCATTTCCCATAGTGAAAATGAACTGTGCCCTTGTCTGAAAACCGACATGCTCATGTTCAGTGTGTTGTTAATAATATTTCCACATGGCGGTTTACTATGGCAGCTTTCAAAGTTCAGCTTACGCTTCTCAATCTAAATGAATGGAATGCTGTTCTGTACGTACAGTCAATACAGCATTTCATTCATTGTTTTGTGTGTGGCTGAACAAGGTTTGAGTAAGGTGGGATTTCCAGTTAGAGTAGCGTTCTACCATACACTATAAACTAAAAAAAGAATAAATAAAATTATATTTGGTACTTTCGTCTAAATCAGATAAGGTCTTTGCAAAAGGAAAGCAAGCATTTGTAAATGTGTAAGGTAACAGTTATTATTACTATTGCACCATTAGTAGCAGGTCTACAGTTTCAAGCAGCTACAGCTGATGGAGTATTTACAATCGTTTTTAAGTGCTTTTAAAAAAATAAATATTGAGGTGCCTTCAGACCACCGCTATAATGGGCACTAAGCATAATAGGCCTTAACTAATTTCAAATGGAATAAAAAAATATATATTAACAAAAAAATATAAATGATTTCCTCTCACTTTTGAAAGCTGTACTGTACAACACTATGTTGTGAACCACGAGACACAGATTTAAATAAATCATATCTTAGAACCCTAGTTATGGTATACCATCCACAGGGATCCAGTAGTCTATACACAATCAAGAAGCCTAAAGATAGGGGTTGAGAAGTCTGAGCAGTAGATGAGTGGGAAAAGAAACAAGCATTTGTGAATGCCGAATGTTAATTGCGTTGGTCTGTTGAGCACGCTCACTGGCCCTCTGTCAGTCACTCAGTCTGTTTCTTCCGGTGCTGCAGGCTGCTTTTTTGTACTGGGCTCCTGCCTGCATTGGCACCTTGTTCTGCGCACTAAAAAATATGCAGCTGTCCCGATAGAACTCCATTGAGGTGGCTCACTCCCCCCCCCCCAACCGCTCATTCTGTTTCTCCTGGCGTTGCAGGCTGCCCTTTTGTACTGGGCTCCTGCTTCTTTTGGTGGCTTTTTCTGCCCACAAAGAAATCTACAGCAGTCCCGACACAGGTCAGTTGAGCCTGCTGACTCCCCCTCTCTCACTCACTCATTCCATTTCTGCTGGCGCTGCAGGCTGGCCTTTTGTACCGGGCTCCTGCCTGTGTTGCCGCCTTTTTCTGCCAACAAAGAAATTTGCAGCAGTCACTATATAGCTCCATTGAGCTCGCTCACTCCCCCTCTCTCACTCGATCATTGTGTTTCTCACGGCACTGCAGGCTGCCCTTTTGTACTGGGCTCCTGCCTGCATTGGCACCTTTTTCTGCCCACAAAGAAATCCACAGCTGTGCCGACAGAGCTCCGTTGAGGTCGCTCACTCCACCTGTGTCACTCACTCATTGTTTTTCCTGGCACTGCAGGCTACCCTTTTGTACTGGGCTCCTGCCTCTGTTGGAGCCTTTGTCTGCCTACAAAGAAATCTGCAGCAGTCCCAACAAAGCTCCATTGAGCTCGCTAACTCCCCTTCTCTTATTCGCTCATTCCTTTTCTATTGGGCTGCTGCCTACATTGCCACCTTCTTCTGCCCACAAAGAAATTTGCAGCAGTTACAATAGAGCTCCGTTGAGCTTGCTCACTCCCCCTCCCTCACTCGCTCGTTCTGTGTCTCCTGCCGCTGCAGGTTGCCCTTTTGTACTAGGCTTCTGCCTGCATTGGTGGCTTGTTCTGGCCGGAAAGAAATCTGAAACAGTCCCGACATAGCTCCATTGAGCTCTCTCACTTACTCATTCCGTTTCAGCCGGTACTGCAAGTTGGCCTTTTATACAGGGCTCCTGCCTGCATTGCCGCATTTTCTGTCCACAAAGAAATCTGCAGCAATCACAATAGAACTCTGCTGAGCTCACTCACTACCACTCTGTCACTCGATCATTCTGTTTCTCTTGGCGCTGCAGGCTGTGCTTGTGTACGGGGCTTCTGGCTGTGTTGGCACCTTTGTCTGTCCACAAACAATTCTGCAGCTGTACCGACAGAGCTCCATTGAGGTCGCGCTGTCTCCCTCTCTCATGTGCTCATTCTGTTTGTCCTGGTGCTGCAAGCGGCCCTTTTGTACAGGACTCCTGCCTGCATTGGGACCTTTTCCTGCCCACAGAGAAATCTGCAGCAGTCCTGACAGTGCTCCAGTGACTTTCGCTCACTCCCTCTCCATCACTTTCTCTCTCATTCTATTTCTCCCAGTGCTGCAGGCTGCTCTTTTGTACTGGGCTCTTGCATTGGGCCCTTTCTCTGCCCACAAACAAACCTGCAGCAGTCCCGACAGAGCTCAGTTGAGCTCGGTCACTCCCCCCTCTCACTCGTTTGATCTTAATGTGTCCCAAACAGTGATTTCCCACAGTGACCGTGCTATTCTGCGGCAGGAGTGCAAAAACATATTCTAGCCAGGATGTGAAAAATGGCAGCTGTACTGTTCATAAGGAGGTGTGGAAAAATGCCACTGTTGAAAATGTCGCTTGAAAATATTAAAAAATTTTGCAGTTACAAAGCTGCATGGAAACAGTTCCACGCACGCTTGTAACGCAGTCATGTTATGGAGTTTCGTCACCACATTTTCAACATAGGCATTTTAGGACCTCTGCTCATGAACAGTGCCACTGTCATTTTCTTAATCTGTCCCGAACACTGATTTTCCACAGCAATCGCGTTATTCTGTGCCGGAACTGTGAAAACCCATTTCGGTCAGGATGTAAAAAATGACAGCTGTACTGATCATAAGGGAGGTGTGAAAAAATTCCACTGGTGAAAATCTGGCATGACAATATTACAAATCTGCGAAGTTACAAGGGTGCGTGGAAAATGTGCAACACACACTTGTAACACAGTCATTTGATGGGCTGTCATCACCAAATTTTCAACATAGGCATTTTAGGACCTCTGCTCATGAAGAGTAACACTCTGATTTTCTTAATCTGTCCCAGACAGTGATTTCCCACAGCGACTGCTCTATTCTGCGCTGGAAGTGCGAAAACACATTTTGGCCAGGATGGGAAAAATGACAGCTGTACTGTTCATAAGTAGGTGTGGGAAAATGGCAATGTTGGAAGTCTGGAGTGAAAATATAATAAATTTGCAAAGTTACGAGTGTGCGTGCAAACTGCGCAATGCACGCTTGTAACACAGTCAATTTATGGAGTATCATTACCAAATTTTCAACATAGCCATTTCAGGACCTCTACTCATGAATAGTGTCACTGTCATTTTTTTAATCTGTCCCGAACACTGATTTCCCACAGCGATGGCGCAATTCTGTACCGGAACTGCAAAAACACATTTCTGCCAGGATGTGAACAATGACAAATGTACTGTTCACAAGGAGGTGTGACAAAATGCCAGTGTTGAAAATCTGGCATGAAAATATTGCAAATTCACAAAGTTATGAGCGTGCATAGCAACTGCTCAGGGCATACTCGTAAAACAGTCATTCTTTGGATTTTTCCCACTAAATTTGCAACATAGGCTTTTTGAGATCCCACCTCATGGACACTGGCACTGTCATTTCATTAATCGACCCTGAAAGGAGATTCCGTGCAGTGACTGCGAAATCACATTTCGGGGCCGATTAATGCCATGACAGTTCAAGAATTCATGAGGAGGGGTCCCAAAAACCCCATGTTGAAAACATGGTGAAAAAATTCCCGACAATGTCCGAGGTATGCACTAAAGTTGAAAAATCCCTATTTATTACATTATACAGCTTACCGGCATTTCCTCAGTTTGCGGTCGGCTTTGCAGAGTGCAGACGTGTTCCTGGTCTACCGAAGATCATCGCGCCGAGCTCTGGAGGTAAGTATGGCGTGAGGGTGTGGGGAGGCAGGGTGCACAGTGGGTGGGTGCGGGTTGCAGGTGGGGGGGCAGCGCGAGTGCCGAGGGACAGTTTCCTTTTTTTCCAGGAGAAAAAAAAAAAGCGTCACGGGACCGTTTTTTACTTCATTGGGGCATGTGGCACACTGGGGTGGGCTCCCAGTGTGCCAGCAGAGGCTTTCGTTTGGAGGGCCAGCAGTTGCCAATGGGGGATTAGGCACCCCCGTCGGCAAACAGGGGGGTATCATTATGCCGACGAGGAGTGGGCACCCCGTCGGCAGGAACAAAAGTGGGAGCGGGGTTACAGAATGCCGACAGGGGTGGGCTCCCCGTTGCAACAACAGAAACAGGGGGCACCAAAGCCGACGGGGATTAAGGCACCCTTCAGCAAGTTAACACGGTGGGGGGGGGGTTATATTGTTTATGAACATGGCGGCAAGCTGCTGCCATGTTCATAAACAATATCAGAGGTTTTACATCCCGCCCTGCAATGACGGGTCGCTCCCTCATTGTAGCAGATGGCTGACGCTGCAATGACAAGGCGGCCCCTGATTGCAACAGCTACTTTTTTAGAAGTTTGTGGCATACTGGCTGAACTAGTGTCAGCAGCAGTGTGCCATGGTATTGGGGGAAGTGGGACAAGCCTTTGCAGCCTGAGGGGGCATTGGCCACAACAGTGCTGCGCCTCCACAACCTGCTTGTGGAGAAAGTTGCCGCAACATGTTTCTTGCGCATGCGCGCAATCAACATAAAAAAAGGACAATGGATAGTTAAAAATGGAAAAGGTCATTTGTACACCGAACTTGGAATTCTGCTCCTCAATTGCATGAAACTGAACATGTACTATCACAATCAATTATCTAAATGCACTCCGCCTTTGGGATCATGCCTCAGTAAAACATTAGGAGTGTCAAAACGATTGTCCAATGTAAATCATGGTGTGTTTTACTAATTATATATGTGCACTTCTACAAACAAAAACAAATACTCACTGCAGCATCACTCCATGCTTAGTCTCTCAATATTGACACAAGGACGTGTTTCACTCTAATTGGAGCTCATCAGCGTGGTGTACTGTACATGTGCCGACTAATCACAAGTGTTAGCTGAGCACATTGAACCACTGACACATACTAGATTACAGAAAATTGTTTGTTAAAAACATTTAAAATATGCAAGTCAACCCACCACCCGACCCCCCAATGGCAGGAAGGAACTAACAGCAGTGATTTAAGTTCCACAACTACTTAAACATGAACAGCTGTCCTTCATCTTAGTGATCCTTTTCCTAACATTCTCATGTTCTACAGGTGCCCTTGTCTGGGCAGACCATTCCCATCAACTGGCAGTTGCCCTTGGAGAAGCCTACTGGCCGCGCGCTGTCCCCTGCCTGCCTTCAAGCATTTTCTCCTGGGTGCCCTTGACCAGGTGGACCATTCCTGTTGATTGGTGGTTACAGCTGGAGAAGCCTGTCAGTTGTGTGCCCTCCCCTGCTTGCCTTCAAGCATCTTCTCCTGGGTGCCCTTGACCAGGTGGACCATTCCTGTTACTGGAGATTACAGCTGGAGAAGTCTGTCAGCTGTGTGCCCTCCCCTGCTTGCCTTCAAGCATCTTCTTTGGTTACAGCTGGAGAAGTCTGTCAGCTGTGTGCCCTCCCCTGCTTGCCTTCAAGCACCTTCTCCTGTGTGCCCTTGACCAGGCTGACCATTCCCGTCAACCGGCGGTTGAGGCTGTAGAAGCCTGCCAGCTGCGTGCCCTCCTCTGCCCGCCTTCAAGCACCTTCTCCTAGGTAAGCCTGCCATTCAGACTAGGACCTACCGTGGGGCTCTGATTGGCCGTGGACCTGCCGTGCTGAAATCTGATTGGCTGCTACCCTTTTGGCCCCTGCAGGGATTGGACACTATTTTCCTCAGTCTTACATGGCTTGTCCTGATCTCCACTCAGTAGCACTTTTTTTAAAAACCTGATATTTTTAAACTGTATATTTTGTGGGGACCTGTATTGATTTGTTTAAAGTGCCAACAAGTCATTGTGGGGATGAAAGAAATGTAAAAATGTGTTAGGGGAATGTTTAGAGCTTCTGCACCTGTAACTGACTATTTCTGACCTCCGCCCTTGTTCTACTTCTAATTTCCTACTTTACCCTTGATCTGCCTATTCCCCATCTCCCAACTTCTGAATATTTAATTATTTTCTTTTAACTATTTGTGTCTCCTTGTGGCACCGACCCTAACTGCCTAGCTGTCTGGCTGCCAGCCCCCCTCCCTTCCTGCCCAGATCTCTCACTCTTTGTCCCTATTGTCCCTCTCCCCAACCCCAATTTAGCCCCTAGCTATGCTTGTTTCTTGTTTCCTCTTTAGCTAATCTCGGCCTCTTTTCTTTCACTACAGGTGCCCTTGACCAGGTGGACCTTTCCCGTCGACTGGTGGTTGCGGCTGGAGAAGTCAGCCAGCTATGCGCCTTCCCCTGCCCACCTTCAAGCACCTTCTCCTAGGTAAGCCTGCCATTTAGACCAGGACCTACTGTGGGGCTTCAATTGTCTGTTGATCTGCAGTGCTGCAATCTGATTGGCTGCTTCCCTCTCGGCCCCTGCAGAGATTGGACACTATTTTCCTCAGTCTTACATGGCTTGTCCTGATCTCTGCTTGGTAGAGCTTTTTTTTAAAGCGTGATATTTTTAAACTGTATATTTTGTCCTGCCCTCCCCCCACCCCAAACCCAGCCTCTATTAAATACTCTTTTTAAGGAGCCAACTCCTCCCCTCCTTCAGCTATTGGCCAACCTCCGAGAAACCTGCTTTAAAGAAACCAATATCTTCTACCATTTTTAGCCCACGCATAACTGTTCCTCCCTGATAAACAAAATAATATGTACCCTGGACTTGCTTGCCTGTTCCATAAGTTGCTATAAGTCCAGTGGCACATACGGCAGCAGTCCGTTTCTTCAGCTGCATCTTTCTGTTGTTCAATGCTTCCACAAAAGTAGCAATTGTTCACCGTACCAGGATCAGTGCAACTACCTCGAGACATCCACGCCGGTGCTTAGTCTAAATAGAACCTTGCATCATACAGTGGGCACAGTTCCAAACTCATTTTGTATGTCCTTTTTGCAGCCTATGCCAACCATATATAATAGAACACCTCTCCTCTTGCCGACAAAAATAGCCATTTATGCACTGATTTTTAATAGTTACCTCGATGTTCTAAATTTTACTTCTGAAAAAAGTTCACAATCCAAACGTCAAAAACACACTTACTTAGAATTATTAAAAGTTGCCTTAGGAAACTATTAGTTCTTCTCTTACTTTGCTCAGGAAACATTGAACTAAACACTGGCCCATCCTCTGCCCTAAATGCCCCGTCAGATCTCTCGCACCACAAGGGCATCTGTTTCCTGCACCTGAACGAATGCTGTTTACTCAAGAAACTCGATATGATTCAATCATGGGCTCTACATGTGTCACCAGACATCTTTATGATCTCAGAAACCTGGCTTATGCACACAACTCTGGATAAAGCAATTAATATCCTAGGATATCACGTCTTTCATTGCGACAGATCTACCATGGGTGGGGGGGTTGCAATTTACATTAAGTGTAAATCTATAGTTACAGTCATCGATCATACCTCTATTCCAAATGAACTTGAATGCCTTGCCTTAAAAATATCACCTGAGGCGACATTCTTGATATCTGTATGCTACAGACCACCCTTTGCTGGGCTTGGCATTTTACCTCACCTTCATGACTTGCTTGCAAAGGCAAATTCAAAATGTGTAATTATGGAGAGATGTCAACCTTAACTGGAAGGCTGTGAGTTCCAATACACTTAAAGAGTTCTGTGACATGCATGGGCTAACACAGGTTACTCCAAAGTCACCAGACTTAACAGGAAAAATTTGGATCATAGTACTCTGTTGGACCTTATGATTGTTAACAAGCCAGACAATATTTCCCATGTAGGGGTCTTTCATAATGACCTTAGTGACCATTGTGCTACGGCTTGCATTAGGTGCTCTCCTCATCTAACTTCTCCTTCTACTTTCAAGCTAAAAAGATGCATGAAAAAATTCAGCCAGACTGCCTTTCTGGCTGACCTTGGCAATATTATGTGGCAAGACTTCTATCTGGCCCCTCTATCACTGAGGCATTCAGCATATTTCATAACCTAATATGGGGGTTAACAGATAAACACACCCCGATCAGGAAGATCAAGACTAGGAAAAGATCACCAGGCTGGTTCTCTCCTTGCTTAAAGAAAGCTCGCAGGGGCAGAGACTTTTGTGGAAAAGGGCAAGGAAGTCTAAATTAGATGCCGACTGGCTTGCCTTCCATGTAGCAAGGAATGCTTGCACTAAACTAGTTAGGACAGAAAAAGCCTGCTAATTCCAAGCAGCCCTTGAAGAGAATAAAAATAGTTCTGCCAAGTTTTGGAATATCCTCAGAAAAGCCGAGGGTCATTCACCTGCCTCTTCCTTGCCAGCCAAGATAATGTCCAGAGACACCTCATATACTAATAGAACAGACATCCTGGAACAACTTAATCATTTTGCTACAGCAAGACTTGCATTTGATGTCTGTCAGCAAGCTAAGCACTCACGGTGAGGTTAAAGATGGCTTAAGCCCTAACACTGACTCAAATCTGAGATCTGCTTCCTTCACTTCTCGCCCAGTAACCTTTAAGCAAGTGGAGGGTCTCTTACTGTCACTGGATACTAAAAGGAGTGCCAGCACTGACCACCTAGATCCATTCTTTCTGAAAACTGGTTGCCATTATCTAACTGCCCCATTACCCATTTATTTAATACCTCTCTGGGACAAGGCAGGATACCTCTGCTCTGGAAAGTCGCACACATTATTCCTCTCTTCAAGTCTGGTGATCCCAGTGACCTGAACAACTATCGATCTATTTCTCTACTTTTGACTCTTTCTGTACTTCTGGAAAAGATTGTTAATTCCCAGCTCAGAGAGCACCTTCACAGAATCAAACAGAATCACAGAAGCTTGATGGCAGAAAAGGACCATGCCGGCCTATCTAGTCTGCCCTCCCCCCCCACACCTCCCCCTCTCTGACAACCCATGCCCTCCCCCTGATACTCAGCCCCATATACTTGTCCCATGCCCTCTTGAATTCTTCCACCGATTTAGCTCCCACCACTCCATCTGGTAGTCTGTTCCAGGACTCCACCACCCTCTCCATGAAGAAACGCCCTCTCACATTGCTCCTGTATCTTTTTCCTTTCAGTCTGAGGCTGTGCCCTCTAGTTTTGACCCCTCCTTCCTCTTAACTGAACCCTCTTCCTCCACTTTATTGAGCCCCTTTACATATTTAAAAGTTTAAATCATGTCTCCCCTTTCCCTCCTTGTCTCCAGCATGTACAGATCCAGCTCCTTACACCACTGCTCATTTGACTTTCCTTGCATACTATGCATCATCTTGGTTGCTCTTCTCTGAACCCTCTCCAAGTCAACTATATCCTTGCAGAGATGTGCCCTCCAGAACTGAACCCCATACTCCAGGTGCGGCCTCACCATGGCTTTATAAAGGGGGCATTATTACCTCCTTCTTTCTGCTAGTAATGCCCCTTCCTATGCATGCCAACATTCCATTGACCTTACCCACCCTGCTACATTGGATTCCTACCATAAGATTTAAGAAGACTATGATCCCCAGATCCAACTCCAGTTCTATTACTTTAATTTCCTCCCCACCTAGGGTGTCCCTTGCTCTTCTGTTCCTACTTCCCAAGTGCATCATAGTGCACTTCTTGGCATTAAATTTTAGCAGCCAGGTCCCAGACCATTTTTCAAGCATCTTTAAGTCCTCCCTTATGTCCTCCGCCTCCCCCTGGGGTGTCCACCCTATTGCATATATTCATATCATTGGCAAATAGGCACACCCTCCCCCTCAAACCTTCAGTAATATCTCTGATGTAGATGTTGAAGAGAAGTGGACCCAAAACTGACCCCTGTGGCACTCCACTCTTCACTCTCACTGTCCCGGAGTGCACCCCATTTAGCACCAACCTCTGAGTTCTTCCTGGCAGCCAGGCCTTCACCCAGCTTGTTATTTTCCCACCCAACCCCAGGCTTTCCATATTGCTCACTAGCCTCCTATGGGGACATTGTCAAAGACATTACTGAAGTCCAGATAGGCCATGTCCACCACCACCGCCCAGTCAATCACCTGAGACACCTAATCAAAGAACTGAATTAGGTTTGTCTGGCAAGACTTCCCCATTCATGAAGCCATTCTGTCTGCTGTCCTGCAAGCCACTGTCCTCCAGGTAATCCACCACCATCTCCTTAATTTATGCCTCCTTTACCTTCCCCACAACTGACATGAGGTTGACACATCGGTAGTTCCCCTTCACCTCTTTACTACCTCCCTTGTGTAAAGGTACTACGTCTGCCCTCTTCCAGTCCTCTGGCATGCTCCCCATATCCAGGGACAAATTGAAGAGCCTTGTCAAGGATGCAGCCAACTCCTTCTTCAATTCCCTGATCACCCTGGGGTGTAACCCATCAGGTCCCATTGCCTTGTCCACCCTCAATCTATCTAGCTCTTCCCCAACCCTGTACACAGTGAATGGGCTCAGATCCACCCATTTGCCCTCCTTCCCATTTGACTTTAGCGCAGGTCCCCTACCATCCTCCTCCTCCATGAATACCGAGCTAAAGTACTTATTTAATAACTCTGCTTTTCACAGTCCCTTTCCAATGTTATTTTTCTCTCTCCCCCCTCAGCCTAGTAATCCCCTGCCTTGCCCTTCTCTTCTCCCTCATATACCTGAAAAATGTTTTATTCCCTCCTTTTGGCCTTTTTTGCTATTTTCTCCTCAGTATCTGCTTTTGCCCTTCTGATCTTCCCTGCCATACTCCTCTTTTCCCTATACTCTTCCATATCTTCCTTGCTGAGTGTCCTCTTAAATTTTCTGAAAGCCCTCCTCCTTTCCCTAACTGCCCCCGCAACCTCCTTTGTAAACCAAAGCAGTCTCCTCCCCTTTTGCTCTTCCTAACCTTTTTTATGCACATTTCAACAGCTTTCAGTTCCCTTCCCTTGATAGCTTGCCATAACTCCTCCACTGCCCCATACTCTCTGTACCCTCCATTGTCTCCCTTACTAGCCTTCTAATCTTGTCAAAGTCTGTGTGTCTAAAGTCCATGACTGTAGTACCGATTTTACTTGTCTCCCTCCCTGCCCTGACCCTGAACATTACTGTGCTGTGGTCACTGTTGCCCAAGACTTCTCCCACCTGCACCTCCTCCACACTCTCCCCATTTTTCAGGACCACATCCAGCAGGTTGTTGCTCCTTGTTGGCTCCCTGACTAGCTGTTGAAGGAATATCTCCTGAAGTGCAGCTAGTATCTGCTTGCTCCTTGATGATGCTGCATCTGGGATATTGCAGTCTACTTCTGGGAGGTTTAGATCCCCTACCAGAGATAGCTCTCCTTTTAGGGCCAGCCTTGTGGCTGCCTGAATTAACTGTTGATCACCCTCCTCCCCTTGTATAGGTGGCCTGTATACCACCCCCAGTTGCAAGGATTCTCCCGTCCTCCTGCCTAGCATTACTCACAGTAGCTCAGTCTCCCTGCCTTCCTCTTGTCCTTCAGTTACACTTATGCCTTCCCTGATGTATGAAGCAACTCCTCCCCTCTTCTTACCCTCCCTATCCCTTCTGAATAATCTGTAACCTGGGATAGTCATTTCCCAGGTGTGCAGCTCTGTACACCAGGTCTCACTTATAGCTACTATATCTAGCCCTTTGTCCCCCATGATGGCCTCCAAGTCCACCATCTTATTTGCTAAGCTTCTGGCTTTGTCTGCTAAGCCCTTCCACCAGGTTCCCTCTCCATCCCCCTTCTCTATTCTCTTTCATGACCAGTATTGTAGCACTATTCTGGGGGGGGGGAGGCTGGTAGCCCCCCATTTCTCCTTCCTTGTGGTGCGTATTCCCCCCGAATCTAGCTTAAATTGTAGGTTTCTTCTATGAACTCTCCTAATTTTATTTTTAGCACTGCTGCACACTCTCTATTCAGGTGCAGTCTGTCTGGAGCAAATAGGCTCTCATCCCCAACATGTGGTTCCCCAGTCTCCTACTAACCCCTACCTCATTTGTTTGCATCACCCCACCAGTCACTCATTGAACTCCTTAATCCTCAGCCTCCTATCAGTGCTTGCCTTTGGTACTGGCAACACCTCAGAGAAAGCCACTGATTTGAACACCAGACTGCTGCAGTATCTAGCAAGTGCTCTAAATCTTGCCTGCACCTCCAACAGGCTTTTTCCAGCCAGGTCATTTGTTCCCAGGTGGAACATCAGGTGTGTTTTCTCATCCTGCTGCTTCCCCCTTGAGGGGATATAGTGAATGACCTCTGCCACCATCATATGTGGCAGACACTCAACCCATACTGCACTACCCTTGCCCCCTGCCACATCTAATTCCTTTTATTATAGAGTCCCCAACAAGTAGGACCCTGTTCTCCATCACCTTCTGTTTGCATTTCCCTTCTAGCCTTTTCCTAATCCCTTCCATTTCATTCCCCACCCTATTCTCACTGTCCCCTTTGCCCATTTCATCTCCCGGGGTACTGTCTTCCCCCTGCGCTCCCCTAGCTCCATGCTCCCTGCAGGCATTTACTGCTAGGCTGCCCACCTCTGCCCCACCATCTACAAGCTTTTTCCTTACCCTTTGACTTGCTCCTAGCCATGCCTTGCTTGAATTCCCTGGAGAACTTTCCCCTTTCCCATCCCCATCTAGCCATAGCCCTTTGAAACTGAGCTCCCTGTCTCCCCCCTTTTGGGTTTGCCCTTTCTGGGGTGTGTTCAACCCTGTGCCCCTATCCCTATGTTTACTACCCTCCTTGTTCTTTTGTGAAAAGGTATCCTCCTTTTCCAATGTTTCTTCATCTTCTTTTGTGCTTGCTTCTACTATGTACCCTGGATACTCCTCAACTCCACTTTCCTTATTTTCTCCCCCATTTAGTGCCCCTAGTGGATCATATCTATTTTTCTGCTCCAAGCCTACTGGCTATATCCACCTGGCTGGTGCTCCACCCCTTTTTTCCTCCTCCCATGCCCTATGTGTGGGCTTTGGACCTTTATACTTAACTTCCTGCATTCCCTTTTTTTTCCCTTTTGTCCCTTGCCACCTCTATCTGGGATTCCTGTAGCCCCACTAGAACCATCCTCTACCCCTTCTACCCTGCTTCCATATTCTCTTGTTTTCCTCCACTCCCCATGGCATCCTCCCCTGCCCTTTTCTGTATTTGCTCCTTGTCCCATCATAGCTCCAATTTTAACCATTCCTTGTCCCCCCACAGCTCCCCTTCTAATCTCTATTTCTCCCTCAGCAGAGCCCCTCCTGTCCTCCATTATACTCATCTCTCTTTCCCTTTCCCAGTTTAGCGGCCATCTCAGCCATCTCACCTCCTCCTCCCTCAGCTGTGCAAACTGCCTACATACTATGCAACCCCCCCTTTCCAAACTATATCCAGTACCATGGCTGACCCACAACCAGTGCACCCCACCATCCTCCCAACATGCCCCAGCCATTGTAGAGTGGGGACCATGCCTCAGACCTGCCCCTACCCTGCTCCATTGACTCCTCCAATTTGTGCACCCCTCCATTTTCACTATGGCTTAGCACAAGCTTTAGTTTTCAGGCCTTAGTGTGAAAATTCCCCCACTAGAAATATCAGTATACAGCCCCTGTAACTTTAGATTCCAGACCCTGAGACTCCTGCAGCTAGGATATCAGGCCCCGAAGCAACTTCTGAGTTCTATGTGCTGCAGAACCAAATAAACAGTACCCTAAAAACAGTTCTTTGAGCTTTTTGGATCCCAGACCCAGAGATACCCTTATGAACAGTGCCCTAAAAACACAGTACTTAAGCTTTAGATTTCAGAAATACCAACGATTTTCCACTGGTTTCGCAGAACCATTTGTATCCATAAAAATCCCATAAATGTCACAGGACCATAGTTTTTGAGGATTCTGAGCACCAAAGAAGTCCCTGTTATACCACAGCATCCCAGTTTTGCACCAAGAGTGCCACAGTACATTAGTTCTGAAGTTTTGAGCAGTCCCAAAAAATATGCCACGGTACCTTAGCACAGAAGAAATTTAGCTCTGGAAGAAATCCAAAGTGTCACAGCTCCTTTGCAGATATTTCCATGCCACCTGCTAGCAAAAGATACGCCCCTTTCCCAGGCCCCTTGTCTGCCCTTTTTTGTTTCTTTTCTTCTTATTTACTGTTTACTTTACATCTCTGTACTCTCAATAGACTTTAGTGGTATAATGTATCAAGATTTATGTCAGAATGTGGTGTGCGGCCATATTGTTAACTGAAATATGATGGCTAACAGTATTGTATGAAGTTAGCTGGTACTGAATGATGTCACAGGCTATGGGTATAAAGGTAGTGATGCTCTAGGGGAGTGTGTGTGTGGTGAGTGGGATGGGCCACTCTGGACCTCCAGAAACAATCAGACTGGTAGAAAACTGATGTCACAGAATGTAGAATCCCAGCTCCAGGTTCAAGAACAAACACTGCTGATCCACACAGAAGCAGGCCATAATTCCTTGATTTTATGTTCTCAGGTGCCCAAGATGATACAGGCTCTTGTGAGAGAGAGATACCTTTACACCAGGAATGCAAAGTCAATTTAGATCTTCCCCTGTCTCATACACAGGGACAGCTGATCTGTTTAGAGACACACTAACACTGGTAGAAAACTGATGTCGCAGAATGTAGAATCCCAGCTCCAGCTTCAAGAACAAACACTGCTGATCCATAAAGAATCAAGCTGTAATTCCTTGATTTAGAGTTTTCAGGTGCCCCAGATGATACAGGCTCTTGTGAGAGAGAGATCCCTTTACACCAGGAATGCAAAGTCAATTTAGATCTTCCCCTTTCTCATACACAGGAACAGCTGATCTGTTCAGAGACACACTAACACTGGTAGAAAATTGATGTCACAGAATGTAGAATCCCAGTTCCAGCTTCAAGAACAAACACTGCTGAGCCACACAGAAGCAGGCTGTAATTCCTTGATTTAGTGTTCTCAGGTGCCCCAGATGATACAGACTATTGTGTGAGAGAGATTTCTTTACACCAGGAATGCAAAGTCAAGTTTAGATCTTCCCCTGTCTCATACACAGGGACAGCTGATCTGTTTAAAGACACACTAACCTTCAATCTGAAAATCTTCTAAACCCAGCCCAACCCAGTTTTAGACCCAAACACAGTATGGTTTCTGCCCTAGCTAAAGTGTCTCTGGACTAGCAAAATGCCTTGGATGCAAAAAAACATGTATTTGCACTCTTCCTACACCTCAACAAGGCCTTTGATACAGTGGACCGTGGCTGTCTGCTGGATGCATTGAGCAACCTTGCTGTAGATAACACTGCCTTACAATGGTTTACATGTTATCTCACTAATAGAATGCAGCAAATTAAAGCCCTTTGAGACTTGTCCCCCTTTAAAACCCTACCATGAGGTGTACCACAAGGCTCTATTCACTTTGAAATATATACATTAACAATATTGACATACACCTACGTACAGCTAATATACATTTATTTGCAGATGATACGGTCCTTTACACCACTAATTATTCCTTGGACATGGCTCACAATGAACTACAGCATGATTTTGTCATTCTGCAGCAAAACCTTCTAAAGCTCAAGCTTCTTCTCTATGCCAAAAAAGACTAAAGTCACGATCATTTCACCACATGCTTCCCAGGACCTAGGATCATCCATTAGCCATCAGATTCATACCTTACTTGGTGAATTACTGGAAACTGTAGATAATTTCAAATACCTGGGATTCTGGCTAGACAACAGGCTCAACTTTTTGTTCCACCCTAATGAGTTAACACAAAAGTTAAGACAATGACTAGGTGTATTCTTTCACATTAGGCACCTCCTTACCTTTGTAGCTAGGAATAGACTAGTCCAAACAACCTCTTTGCCACTGCTTGACTATGCTGACTTTCTCCACAGCCACTGTCCTTACTCGGTGTTTAGTAAACTGAACACCCTCTATCATCGTGCCTTGAGATTTATTCTGAACTCACCCCCATGCACACATCACTGCCTTATGTATGAGTAGATGGGTTGGTCTTCTCTCATGCTGTGGAGACAAAGACATTCCCTGCTTTTGTTTTACAGGGCATGAGCTAACAAACTGCCAGCCTATATCGCTAGTCTATATGAGCATGCCAAAGGGCTGTATGATTTGAGATGATTCTCACTAATCACTTTTAAAGTACCTAAAATAAAGATGAGGCATGGTTCAGCTGCTTATTAATTTCTCTCTCCCTTCGTTATGGAATACTATGCACAGATCTTTGAAGTTTAACTCTATTCCCGGTCCCTTCACCTTCACACTCCTGATAGCTGGTTATCTGAAGGAATCCTACAAATGTTATTAAGTGATCGTTGTAAATATCTGTTGCTCCTGTGACTTTTCAACCTAAACCTTGCCCTTTCATGCTAGCACTTTCTGTCTGTTGCTAATATTTCCTGCTGCAGTAGCCTTTCCCTTCCCCTGTCCCATCCTGCTACTCTCTATGACTGCTTTTTCTATTACTGGGTGCATCTTGAGGCCTGTTTATCTCTTTACCCTGGCATGCAAATTTAGCAGTATTTTCCTTGGGTTAATGTAGCTGGTAATCCATAAGACCATTACTCTGTGTACATTGTTTTCATGCCTGTTGCTGTATTTGTTATTGATTATCCTGTATTCTGTTTGTCCTTGTCCAGGACCACTTTGAAAATGAGCTTACTCAATGGTGTATTGCTGGTTAAATAAAGTATTGATTGATTGATTGATGTTCAAATAAATATATTATAATACATTACCTCTGCTAATCGACACTTTGAAAAGGCTCCACTGCTCTTTCTTTTCTTGATTGGCATCTCATATATGAAGTCTGATATTTCTGGGGTAGACTTAGAATGTATACAGTATATACTGGGTCAGATACTCTGTGTATTGTTGGAACAGCATTGGGTCCTAGAATCAACCTACATGTGAAGCCTAGCCTAAATCAAGTCAATTCTGACTTGTCAAAACACTTGTCAGTAACATGGGTGGAACACAAAACACTAGTAGGACTTGACGCTAATCAGTTTGTTCTCTTAATTTTGATGAACTGATCCCAAGGCTTTTCTGATGGTGTGTAATCTTGGGTAAGGTAAATAGTGATACAACCATCTTTGTGGTTTTTCGACAACTCTCAGCAACACATTTTCTTGGCATCTCTCTTTCTACTGAAAAAATAGATAGTTAAAAAAATGTAAAGAAGAACAATTCATTTTATGGCAACATCATTAAAAACAGCTGAATTGAAATGCATTCAACAAATTTGAGATGCTGTTTAGGTGGTCCAGGAATGCAGTAAGTCATTACAGTGTGTGCATTACAAAGATAAAACACAATAATTGTTTTTTTTTTATGTACAAAGATAAAACACAATGATTGTGTGTTTTATGTGGTGATGAGGATAGAAGGATCAATACGAAACTCCTGGGCAAATGCATTCATTCAAACATTCACACTCTAAAACTTTGTACAGCCTGTCACAGACAGTGGCCTAC
This sequence comes from Neoceratodus forsteri, assembly GCA_016271365.2. Taxonomy (NCBI): domain Eukaryota; kingdom Metazoa; phylum Chordata; order Ceratodontiformes; family Ceratodontidae; genus Neoceratodus; species Neoceratodus forsteri. Next base: position 305,804,096 of record CM028134.1, on the reverse strand, counting down.
TGCATTTATAATAGGCAAATTAGATTCCCTTACTATGTTTTCAATCTTAAACCATTAAACAACTACATACAGCACACTGGAGGTGGAGAGGGGAAAGAGGAACAGTGAGGGACTTAAACTACACGACATTGCCCTGCTTCCAACCCCTCCACCCAACCATCCAATGCTAGCTCTAATTCTATAGGCGCAGGGCTTAATTAACAGTAGCCACTTCCTGTTAGAGCAGGAAGGGCAGGAGCACCAGGTCACCACATGGACCGTTTGAGGGAGTAGCAGCATGCTCTCATTGAGGAGACAGGTCTAGTTAAGCTGCAGAGTTAAAATATCAGAGGTGCTTCCTGTCCAGAACAAGGAGAAAGCTAGAAACTTATGCGCAAAGGTCTTCAACACTTGGTTGGGGAGCTGGTGAAGAGAACAGGGATATGGTTTCATTGTGGACTGGGGACCCACCTGGGGAGATGCAGGACTGTACATTGGTGATGGCCTGCATCTTTCTGAGTTGGGGGCAGATGTCCTCACTGAATGGTTTAAATACTTCATTTGCAAGTATTTAGACTCACCAAGGTGGGTGGAAGTAGAAAGCAGGGGAAATCTAAACATCCACCCCGCAGGTAAATGTAGCTAACAAGAAGGGCAATAATGACACCAACAAGTCAGCAAATACTGAGCTAAGCTGTAGTAGGTGTATCAAGGGGAACAAAGTAGAACAGGGGAAGTCAGGAGAAGGGTTTGCAGTATATGGAAGGACATGTGTGTGGATGCATGCAGCCTGGGAATCAAATTCACTAATATGACAGACATGGTATCGGAGGCTGATCTTGATATTATAGGTATTACTGAGATATGGTAAAATTGAAATCCAGGATAAAGCAATTTTGGACCTGGTACTAACCAATGGAGACAAAATTGCGGATGTCAGGGTAGGTGAACACCTATGATCCAGAGACCATTGTTCAGCATGGCTTAATATGAGAACAAGAACAGGAACATGTCCTACAAAGGTGAAAGTTTTGAACTGTATGAGGGCAGACTGTGTTAGAATTGGGAAATGTCTCAAGGAGGCTCTAGATATGGGAGTGAAGCAGGTGGGAGTAGATGTACAATGGGCCCATCTGAAAGGAGCCATAATGTGTGGACCACATTGACATCAGCAAAGCTTTTGACACTGTTCCACATAGGATAACAGTGAATAAGATGGGCAGTATGGGATTGGGATGCAAGGAGGTAAAGTGGATAGAAAATTGGTTGAAGAATAGATTACAGATAGTGGTAGAACCTGGCTAATTCTGAAGTGGGAATGGTGACTAACAGGGTGCCACAGGGTTCAATTCTTGTGCCTGTGCTGTTTAATAACTACATCAGCAACATTGCAGAGGGGCAAGAGGGGAACGTGTACCTCACTGAAGATTACACAAAGATCTGCAATAGGGCAGACAGCCCATGGGGGGGGGGAAGGTGGAGAAAATGAGAATGGACCAACGTAAATTGGAAAAATTGTCCAAATTGTGGCAGCTATGATTCAATGCGAATAACTGCAAAATCATGCACTTGTAGTGCAGGAACCCAGGGGAGGTTTACAAAATAAAGGGGAATATATTAGCAGTCACAGAACAGGGAAGGTATCTGGGGGCCATCATATCTGATGACCTAAAGGTGGCCAAACAGTATGTCAAGGCATTGGGGAGAGCCAGTTGGATGATGTGGTGCATAGGTAGAGGTATTACCAGCAGAAGACCAGAGGTCATAATGCCACTGTACAGGTCATTGTTGAGGCTTCATTTGGAGTATTGTGTCCAGTTCAGGAGGTCACATCTCCAGAAGGATGTATACAGGGTCAAAGAAGGGCAACAAAAATTGTGCAGGGCCTGCAAAACAGGTCATATGATGAGAGATTGAAGAAACTCAATATGTATACCCTGGAGGACAGGAGGGAGAGGGGAGACATGATAGAGACCTCCAAATATCTAAAGGGGATAAACAATGCACAGGAGGGCAGAATATTTCAGAAAATAAGCTGCTATAGAACCAGTGGGCATGACATGTGATTGAAAGTGTGAAGACTAAAGGGCAATGTGAGAAAATTATTTTTCAAGGAAAGGGTGGTGGTTGCTTGGAATGGTGGGAGAAAGCACAGTAGGTGATTAAAACATGTATTAGAATTGGAATAAGGGAACCATAGATGAGGGAAGGAGAGGCAGCAGAAGCTAACTAAAGGTAGGCTATATTGGCAGACTGGATGGGACTTGTGGTCCTTATCTGCCATCAATTTCTATGTTTCAATTCTTCTAGGATGCCCACTAGCCAGGGAAACAAACAAAGAGGACAGAATAAAAAAAAAGGAAAAAATGAGACAAGAAGGTAATAAAACAAGCATTTGTCAATGCCGAATGTTGTCTCACTGGCATTAGCATTGGTAGTGCAGGAGTTAGAGACGTATAATAGGAATGGCAGTGAAATATTGAACTGATGCCAACCCCACTCCCACCCTGCAGAGATTGACAGTCAGTGGGGTGTGCCTTTGGTTCATCAGCTATAACGCTCATGCCATTTTATCTCACCCTACCCTGTAGACACTGACAGGTGTTGTGGTGTGCTTTGAGGTCTTTGGACCTTATACTTACCCCATTCCAAAAGGAAATACACTGAGATGGATGCAGTATAGGAGAATGGGGTGAACTTTAGGACCAGACACTCCAAGGCACGCCTTGATGCCTGTCACTGGCTGCAGGGTGGGGGTGGAATGGCATAAGCATTACAGCTAATGATCCCAAGCCACACCCCTGATGCCTGTCAGTCTCTACAGGGTGGTGTGTTACAGTTGGAACCCCTAATGCCGAAGGTGTTTGTTGATATTTTCACTCCAGATTTTCAACATGGGCTTTTTGTGACCCCACCTCATGAAGAGCACCGCTATCGGTTGTTTAGCCGAAAGGTGGTTTTACACAGAAACTATGCCATTTGGCGCCACAGGCAAGAAACCACATTTTGGGCAGAATATGAAAAATGACAACTGTATTCTTCATGAGAAGGTGTAAAAAATGGCAACATTGAAAATCTGGAGTGAAAATATGAAAAATTGAAGTCATGAGCATGCATAGAAACTGCACAACACATGTCTGTAACCCAATTATTTTGGGAATTTTTTTAACCACATTTTCAACACAGGCATTTTGGAACCTCCCCTCATGAACAGTGGCACTGTGATTTTGGTAATCTGTCCCAAAAGTTGATTTCCCACAGTGATCATGCCATTGTGTGCCACAGGTGCAAAAACACATTTTGGGCAGGATGTGAAAAATGGCTGCTGTACTGTTCTTAAGGAGATGTGAAAAAATGCCAGTGTTGAAAATCTGGCATGAAAATATAGCAAATTCACAAACTTACAAGGGTGTGTGGGAACTGCACAATGCATGCTTGTAACACGGTCATTTTATGGACTTTCATCACCAAATTTTCAACATAGGCATTTTAGGACCTCTGCTCATGAACAGTGTCACTATCATTTTCTTAATCTGTCCCTAAAACTGATTTGCCACAGCGACCATGCTATTCTGTGCCAGAAGTGCAAAAACACATTCGGCCAGGATATGTAAAATGACAGCTGTACTGTTCAAAAGGAGGTGTGGAAAAATGCCAATGTTGAAAATCTGGAGTGAAAATAGTACAAATTCACAAAATTACGAGCATGCATGAAAACTGTGCAATGCATGCTCATAAAACAGTAATTTTTTTGGATTTGTTTCCCCAAATTTGCAAAATAGGCTTTTTGGGAGCCCACCTCATTAACAGTAGCACTGTCATTTTATTAATTGGTCCCAAAAGGTGATTCCGTGCAGTAAACGCAAAATCACCTTTCGGGACAGAATAACATCATGACAGTGACTGAATTCATGAGAAGGAGTCCCAATAACCCCATGTTGAAAATTTGGTGCCAAAATTCCCAAAAATGCCTGAAATATGCACCAAATTTGAAAAAAACCTATTTATGCCATTATACAGCTTACCGGCATTTCTTCAGTTCGCAGTCGGCTTTGAAGAGTGCAGACATTGTCCCAGTCCACCGAAGATTGTTGTGCCAGGCTCCAGAGGTAAGTATGGGTTGAGGGGGTATGTGGGGAGGCAGGGTATGCAGAGAATGGGCACAGGTTGGGAGAGGGGGGCAGGAGAGACAGCGAGGGACTGTCTTCTTATTTTACAGGAAAAAAAAAAGACAACAATGGTCAGTTTTCTTTTTTTGCAGGTGTTCCTTGGTACACTGAGTTGGGCTCCCAGTGTATCACCTGCATTATGGAGAGGGAGACCATAGCCGATGGGGATTGGGCTCCCCATTGGCACACAGCACAAATCAGGGGTTGGGGACATTATGCCAATGGGGAGTGGGCTCCCCCATTGGCAAATTGAACTGGGCATGGGGGACTGAAGCCGACAGGGATTGGGCCCCCCCATTGGCAAGGAAAGACTGTTGGGGGGGATGCATGATTTCAAGGGTGATTGGGCACCCCCTCAACATACAATTGGAATGGGGGGTCATTATGCTGACTGGGAGTGGGCTCCCCCGTTGGGAAATGAAGTGGGTCAGGGCATGCCGACATGGGGGATTGGGCACCCCTGAAGTCGGAGGGGGAAGTCAGTGCCGCCGTGTTTGGTGAAAAACTTCACCAGTAAAGACACATTGGGAGGTGTGTTATTGTGCCGCTGCACAGCGAGCTTCCCTCTCATTGTAGCAGCACTTTTGTTAGATCTGGTGGCCACTTTACATACTGCTGGTGTCAGTGCCTGCATGCTGGCTTATTGGGGAATGAGGGATACACCTACTGATGCGTGCCCTGCATTCGCCCACAGTGACTGCACCTTCAAATCTGCTACTACTGCAATATGTTGGCTGGTGCGCAAGCATGAGACAACATAAAAAATACCTGTGTTACTGTGGTAAATGGAACATGAGCTCAATAAAGGAATGATATGTAGTCAGGTTTTGTTAATGCACTACTAGCAACAACCAACAGGGTGATTTTGACTATAAATGTCAATGGTGATGTGTGGATAGGGGTGGGGTGGGTGGGTGGGAAGCAAACTCTAAAATGACAAGCATTCATCTGCTGTCAGAGATTAGTGTAATAAAGGTATTGATTTTATACAATGTCAAAACAGTAAGACAACAAATTGGTCCACCCCCCCAAAAAAAAAATACCAAAAAACACAAGGATACATTGTACTCAGTCAGAAACGTGATGTCACCTTAGTTTGTAACAATCCTTGAGGCAAAATGTTATTGTCATAATAAATATCAACAACTTTCATGTAATAGCAGATGTCCCAAAGCTATGTTAGACTTGCAAACCCACAGACCAATGCAGTGTTTACTGCTCCTCACCAGCAGTAACAATGGGCTTTGTAATGTTGACTGGCGGTATCTAAACACTAACTAAAACAAATGCAGCACTCATATTTACAAATTAAAAATAGTTTTTCTTATGAAAACTGCATACCATGAACCTTCACCCAAAATGCATACAAAGTTTAGTAGCAATTTTTAAAGAAAAGCTGACAGGGTTCAAAGATAACCAGACAAAAATTTTTTGGGCTGCATCTTCTATAACTAACATGAGTATCTTGTGAACAGTGAATGCAACATCGGGAAAAGCTGAAGACAGAAACACCAGCAGTTTTCATCATAATCAAGTTAGACATGACATCAAAATACATACATCTGATGCATCGAATTACAGCAAGCAGAGCACCTCATGCATCTGTCAGTCAGCCACCATAACACATTCAAAACATGATGTGTATTTCAAATGTAAAATATTCCTTGACAGACCATCTTCATGCCACTGATCTCAGTATTCCAACTGCCACTAATAAGATGCCTTCCATATGAAATAAAAAAAAATACTACTGATTTTTGTTTTATTTACAACAATTGAGGTGACAATTGTTACTTCGAGAAATAATTCAACTAGAATTGCCTCAGCAACTGTTCAAATCACTATCCTACTGATACAATCTATATTTAGATAATACAAATCATTCTACTCAAAATCAAAAAGCCAGAGCTGGCATGGTGGCACTGAGGTGCTGAATGCCTTACCTCTCGCTATGCCGGTGACCCATGTTTGGGAGTGATCACGGGCCACCGGGGGTCAGCGGAGGAGGAGAAGGATCAAACATCCAAGGGACTGCTCTCCCTCTCTGGGGAGGGATGACTTCATTGGTCAGTGTACCTCTGGCCCCTGGCGAAGGCTGGGGGCAGCGGCCAATACTGTGCACTAAAGGGACTGAGATGGCACTGGGAGGAGTGCATGTGGACATGTACACGCTCCTTCCACTGGTGTCATTGCATGCCCCACTCACACAAGGGAAGTAAACAGGGAAAATAGGCATCCTAGGTCACGGCAGATTGATGGCCATCCAACGGGCACCTTAGTTTCAGGGGCATCACTGCACTGGATCCAGACCGGTGGGAGAGTTGGAGGCTCCTCACCACCCCTCCACAGGGGAACAGGTGAGAGCCCTAACAGGAGCTGAGGGCAGACCGGACAGTAGCTGGAAAAAAAAAAAGCTGATGAAAAATGACCACAAAGTAAGAAAATGATTACTTGTTATGCTCAGTGTGTAGAGTATTTCTGAATAAAACAACAGCTGTCAATAAATGCTGTTGTAAATGACCGGCATTTGACATACAGTGGCAAATGGGTTTGCGATTTGACAATCGGATCAGTTCCATTCATTTCCAGTCTCCCATTTCCAGCGGATCAATCAGTTACAGAAATGGGCAGGTCTCACAAAAAAATGACAGCAGCACCAAGAGTAGTGTATAAGATGTTTGAAAAACAATGTGTTTCAGCTAATTAGATTATGGGCTAACATAACTAGCACAAAACATTCACAGAGAACATAGCTGGATTCCCTCTTTAAAAAATATCACAGGAAACGTCTCCCTTAATAAAAATAAAATGCTCAGTATAGCTTAGAACCCTTGTGAATCTGTCCCCTTTTTTTAAAAATTGCAGGAAAAATCTAAATATTCTGACCCATAGTTTAATATGGAGAAATTCTATCACTTAGCAGCTAACAGTGCCCCACAATCTTTCTTCCAAAGTATGAAAATATACTATTAAAATGAAGAGGTGTTAGTTAAATGAAAACAGGAGGGGATTTTCTTAGTGACTGGGCCACCAAGCACGTAACTCGTGATATAATCACACTCCACAAGCTTGATAACTTGCGGCCCAGCCCTTCTTGCACCTTAGGGGAAAGGTGAAACAGCAAACCAGATGGCTTTCTTGCTAATGGTGGCAGACATTTTAAAAAAAACTGTTTTAATACCTAAACTCCCATAGAAGGTATTGCGTGAAGCTGGTCCCCCAAATGAGCGAAAAGAAGTTCATAAAAGTAAACTGAGTGAAACGGAGAAGCTCACAAAAGTTTGGTGATTGCCATAACAGGGAAACTTTATACAACAAGCAGTAGTGTCGTATGTAATTTGTATTTTTTTTAAAATAAGACTCTTAATAACTCGAACCTTTTGGATTTTGATGTTAGAAGAGAAAGGGAGACCTAAATAAAATCATTAAGGATTTGAAAAGAGCAAGAAAAGCTCACAGGTAATTCAAGATATATATTGAAATATCTAGAAATATTTATTGAAAATAAAAATTAAAGTATTACAATGAATACAGCATTTTAAAAGCTCATTTATTTGATATTTTCTTCAGACTGCCAGTCACTGGAAAACAGTATTTACAGCAGAGAGGACACCAAAAAGACTAAAAAAGTAAAAAAAAAACTAGATGGTTTTTAAACAAGGTCTGCTCCCCCTACCAAAGTACTTATATATGAAAAAAGGAAAAATAATATATTAACATTTATATAAATCTTAAAGGAAAATACTGGAAAATGCACAGCTTTACCCAGGTGCTACAAAAATTCCTGATTAGTGCTTTCGGGCAGTAACATTTTTTGTCGAAAAAATTACCTTTAATTGCTTTTTATGTTTGCTTGCACGCATGTGCAAGAAATAGTGCCATCATCCAAGTTTTCGCCGGTGTGGCAGCCCTCTTCCAATTCAGTCAGTATGTTTGCAGGTGCGGCCGCAGTTCTCCAATGGCTGCTGGAGCTGTCTATGACAGCAGTCAAAAATGCAGTGGAGTACAGTTGAAAGGGGGAGCTATGCTTCAGTAAGCAGTGATAAGATATTGCTTGCTCATGCGCGCTCCCCCTACATACACACAGATGCACGCATACTACATGCTCGCCCCTCCACGCACACACTGTATAGCCGACGGGGGTGCCCAAACCCCCGTCGGCTGTGCTGCATTCCCCTCCCCAAACAGAGTTCTACATGCCACTCTGGGTGCCCACCCCAGCATGGCTACACATCATATAGCTGACAGGGGTGCCAAATCCCCCGTCGGCTCCACTGTTCCCCCCCCAGAGAGTACAGGGAGCCACGCTGGGAGCACACCCCAGCATGGCAACAGATGCTATCACCAACGGGGGTGCACAATCCCCTGTCAGCTGCATGCCCCCCAAACAGCCATCCTTGTGCCATGCTGGGAGCCCACCCCAGCGTGGCAAATGTCCCACGTCGTCATTCTTTTTTAAAAAAAAAAAAAACCTGAAACACAAAAATGGTCCCTCGCTGTCTCTGCCCCCACCTGCGCCCACCCACTGCACACCCTGCCTCCCCACACCCCCCTCACCCCATACTTACCTCCGGACTGCGGTGCAATGATCTTCGGTGGACCGGGAACACGTCTGCACTCTTCAAAGCTGACCGCGAACTGAGGAAATGCCAGTAAGCTGTATAATGGGATAGATAGGGTTTTTTCAACTTTGCTGCATATCTCAGGCATTTTTTTGAAATTTTTGCACCAAATTTTCAACATGGGGTTTTTGGGACCCCTTCTCATAAATGCTCTCACTGTCATGGCGTTAATCGGGCCCGAAGGGTGATTTTGTAGTCACTGCACTAAATCACCTGTTGGGACTGAGTAATGAAATGACACTGCCACAGTTCATAAGGTGGGCTCTCAAAAAGCCTATGTTGAAAATTTGGTGGAAAAATTCCTAAAAATGACTGTTTTACGAATACGCATTGCGCAGTTCCTATGCATGCTCGTAAGTTCACGAATTTTCAATATTTTCACTCCAGATTTTCAACATTGCTATTTTACTACACTCCTTATGAGCAGTAGAGCTGTCATTTTCACATCTTACCCAAAGCGTGTTTCTGCCACACATAGCGCACAATGCGTGTAGTCGATTATCTTGAAATCAATGTATGGAACACATTAAGAAAATCACAGTGACACTGTTAATGAGCAGAGGTCTTAAAATGGCTATGTTGAAAATTTGGTGAAAAAATTCCTAAGAATGACTGTTTTACGAGTGTGCGTTGCGCAGTTCCTATGCACGCTCGTAAGGTTGCGAATTTTCAATATTTTCACTCCAGATTTTCAACATTGACATTTTATTACACTTTCCTATGAACAGTACAGCTGCCATTTTTCACATGTCTCCCAAAATGTGTTTCCACACATGTAGCGCACAATGGTGCAGTAGGTGTGCGAAAGCAATGTTTAGGACAGATTAAGAAAATCACAGTTACACTGTTCATGAGCAGAGGTCCTAAAATGGCTATGTTGAAATTTAGTGACAAAAATCCATAAAATGACTGTTTACGAGTGAGCATTGCGCAGTTTCACGCACCCTGGTAAGTTCATGACTTTGTAATATTTTCAGTCAGATTTTCACCAGTGGCATTTTCCACACTTCCTTATGAACAGTACAGCTGTCATTTTTCACAACATGGCGAAATGTGTTTCACACTTTCAGATCAGAGATGCGTGGTCGCTGTGGGAAATCATTGTTCGGGACAGATAAAGAAAATCACAGTGACACTGTTCATGTTCGGAGGTCCCAAAATGCCTGTGTTGACAATCTGCTGTAAAAAATCCCCAAACTAATTACATTACAGGTGTGTGTTGCACAGTTTCTATGCACACTCGTGACTTCACCAGTTTTTTTTAATATTTTTACTGCAAATTTGCAACATTGCCATTTTTACACCTCCACATGAACAGTACAGTTGTCATTTTTCACATCCTGTTCAGAATGTGTTTTTGTACCTGTGGTGCTAAATGCCGTAGTCGCTGTGCATAAGCAGCTTTCGGCTAACAAACTGATATTGCCACTGTTCATGAGGTCGGGGTCACAAAAAAAACATGCTAAAAATTTGGAGTGAACATACCAACGAATGCCTGAGGTGTTAGGGTTTCCAACCATAACGCCCCACCCTGTAGAGAATGACAGGCATCAAGGGTGTGACTTGGGATTCTTGCCTGTAATGCTCATACCATTCCACACCCTGCAGCCAGTGAGAGGCATTGAGGTATGCCTTGGACTCTTCGGCCCCAAAGTTCACCCCATTCTCCTATACTGCACCCATCTTACCGTATTTCCTGATGGAATGGGGTGCGCATAAGGGCCAAAGACCCCAAGGCACACCGTGATACTTGTCAGTGTCTGCAGGATAGGGTGTGGTGAAATGGCATGGCCGTTATGCCTGACGTCCCAAAGGCACACCCCAATGCCTGCCACTTTCTGCAGGGTGGTGGTGGAGTTGGCTTCAGTTCAATACTTTACTGCCATTCCTATTATGCAGCTCTGTAACTTCTACACTACCAATGCCAATGCCAGCAAGCAAACATTCGGCATTGACAAATGCTTGTTTAGTGATTAAAACAATGGCCTTCAACTTTCACTTTCTATTGCTAGCAGCCACCATCTCATGAGCAGCAGAGAGCTCCTTGAGCTCACATTATGCTAATATGTCCTGCCAACCAATAGCAAAGGTAAGACATATTAACATACAGTGAGCTCAGGAATCTCACTGCTGCACATAAGATGGTGGCTGCCAGCAACAGAAAGTGGAAGTTGTGGGTAGCTGTTTTAAATCATTAAAAAGGTTTTTACTGTCTGAAAGCACTAATTAAGAGTTTATGTAGTGTCTGAGGAGTGCTGTGTCTTTTCCAGTGTGTTTGTTTAATTGTTTTATCAGAAATTAATAACTGAATGATTGTATTTATTTTTATCATTTTAGCACTATAGATTTCTGATGAAGGGACAGGATGATATTGAAACGTTAAAAATGCTGTATGGATGTAAGTGCTGTACCAAAGGATATTTTGAATCTGTGCATATAATGAAAAGAAATTATGATATAATGCACTGCAACTTGGAGCTTTTAAGCAAAAGTAAAGAACAAGCAAAGGATAAAATATTGAGAGGTTGAGTGTCTTTATTACTACAAACAACATTTGCAATAACTGGAACTAAAGATACTTCCCTATAAAAATTAAGATTTACTATAAAGGAAAATAAAAGGGAACCATGGGAAGTTTACAAAAAAAAAAAAAGAAAGGAAACTATAAAGGCCACATAAATTCAAGGGGATTTGGGAGGAGGGGAAAATCTGTGGATTACACTAGAAAGGAGTAAGAGGACAGGGATCTGGCCAGGAACATCGCGGGACATGATATCACGGATGAAAACAAAGTGGAAAAAACACAGCCACCCGCAATGTCAACAGCACATCATGATGTGGGAAAGAACAGTGCAAGCCAGGGACGATGCAGGGAGCAAACACCAACCGCCAAAGACAGAACCCGACCGGCACAGCACAGCAGTGAGTACCAGTGCCCATGTACAGCAAAGGGAAGCATGGGGAGGGAAGACAACAGGGGATGAGCACCACTGTGGTGTGCAGGTCACTGGACCCCAACCATGGGTGCCTACAGGCACAGATGCACATATGGGGAGCGACCCCCCCACATGCAAGTCAAAGAGGTGGCCACAGGACAATGATGTGTGGACATGGACCTGCAAACTAAAACAAGCAGCGGGAACACCTTGCCACATGGCAGTGGCTCCAAGGGGACAGGAAGCATACTGTGGCATGCCCCCAGCAATACACAGGACAGGGCATGGCACCAGTGTGTGGATGTGCTGGGCATGGCCGATGGCCAGTGGCATGGAGGAACAGGGAAGTATGGTGCAGGTAGCCAGACACAGAGCATTGCCATACACTCCTGTAACAGTTACGATGGCCAACACAAACAGCACCCAGGTGCATCGGCAAACATCTATTGTGGAGGGCACTGCAGTAACATAGGACCTCACAGGATGGGGTGTGGGGGGGTCCAGCACCTGAGATCCCAGGCAGTGGCCAATAGGTCCACATTGGCCAAGAGCACAGCAAGCCCCCTCAATGAGGGACCCATCCCAAGCTGGAAACTACCTCCTGCCACTGCATGCCCGTACACCTATGGCTGCAACACTCCCCTGTGTGTGTCACTGTTGGGGGTGCAGGCACACACAGCTTGCAGTTGGTGAACCTTGGCTGGCGGGGCACTCACCTCCTGTGTGTCCTGCTATTGACCTGTTCCATGGGATGCAGGCAAGATCTTGGCCCTTGCACGGCCCTTCATCCTGTGCAGTGGTGTATTGGGATGCAATGTTCACTGGCTGTCCTCTAGTTCTGGGTCCATCGCCATAGCTCCTGCACACATACCCCCACTCCCCAGGACCTGTACCCGCCTTATGTGGTCAGGCCTCCTGTGTGTACCTCTTGCGACATTGTGACACCGCCCCACCTCTGTACCATTTATCAGCTCCCCTGTACCTCTCAGCCCTTTTGTATGGGCTCCTGCTGCTCTGTTGGCAGTGTCCCGGTGATGGGCACTGGAGGCTCCTCTTCACCACATGGTTGCTTGCACACACACCCAAATCAGCTGCACTGTTGCAGTGCAGGGCATACACATTTGCATGATTTCTGATCAGCTTTTTTTTGTCCTCTGCGATGTTGTGGTCCATGTTGTTTCTTCTGCATTGTTTTTCTCCATGATGTTACTGGCCAGAACTGGGGACAGCCATCCGCACAGGGGTAATATGCAGACCACCAGCTAAGGGGGAAGAGGTAACTAAGGAGATGTTACCAATCCAAAGGAAGGTGCACAGGGGAGAGGTGTTGCTGGTCAGTGATTTCAATCTACCGGATGTGGAGTGGAGCCTCTCCACAGCAGCAACAGCTAGGAGCAGGAACATCTTTGACTCCCTGCAGGGGGCATTCCTTAAACAGCTGGTCACAGAACCAACACAGGAGATGGCACTACTGGACCGGGTGCTCACAACTTGGGACAGTGTGACAAGGGTTACAGTAGGGGAACACCTGGGGAGCAGTGATCATCAAACAGTGTGGTTTGAAATAATGGAGACGGAGGAACCAAGCCACATAAAGACAATATTCTTAGAATTTAGGAAGGCACATTTCAGAAAGATGGGAAAATGCCTCGAAAAAGCAGTGGTTGTAGTAAGAGAGCAGAAGGGATAGAGGAACAGTGAGTGATGATAAAAACAGGGATTGCATTGGCGACACAACTCTGTGTCAAACAGGTCAGCAAGGGAAGAGGAAGAAGAGGCCACTATGGTTTTCTAAACAGTTAGCAGAAAGGTTAAAGCAAATAAAATAGCATTTAAGCAATACAAAAGACACAGGAGGAGGGGAACTGGGAGAGGTACCAGGAAAAACAAAGGGAGGCAGGGAATAAGTTAGGGAGGCCAAGGAACAAACAAAAGAGCACATAGCAAACTCAGGGGTAAAGGGGGGACAAAACCTTTTACAGGTACATCAGTGAAAAAAAGGAAGGCAAGCAGAGGGATTGTGAGACTGAAAGGGGAGGATGGGGGTAGTGTAGAGGATGACCACCAGAAACTGAATATACTGAACAAATATTTCTGTTCAGTTTTTACAAAGGAAGGGGAAGGAAATGGGCCAGCAATAAGTGATACGGGCAGGAAGGGCACGGAAATGGGCACAGGTCCCTTTACAAAGGAAAGTGTCCTGAAGTAACTGGAGGCAGTAAGAGTTGATAAGGCCATGTGACCAGATGGGGTGCACCCCTGGATAGTGAAGGAGCTAAAAGAAGAGTTGGCAGAACCTTTGACTACCCTGTTTAACATGTCATTGAAAACAGTAGAGGTATCCAAGGACTGGAGGAGAGCTAATGTGGTTCATCTATACAAAAGTGGAAATAGGGGCGAAGTTAGGAACTACAGACCAGTCAACCTGACCACAGTAGTGGGAAAGGTCACGGAAACACTAATAAAAGAAAGATTTGTGGAACACCTGATTATCAGTGGTCTATAGGATCCAGGGCAGCATGCCTTTAAGGGAGGGAGGTCATGCCAGCCAGACTGGTGTGGGGTTATAATGTTGCAAGACATTATGCTGCATGGCAAAATCACGCTGCCAAATACAGAGCGATTTCTGCCATGAGGCACAAGTCTTTTTTCTGTGCCCCCAGACCAAACCCACCCCAATAAAGATTTTCAACTCCGGGGGGGAGGCCCAGCTTGGGGAGCACACAAGTCATGGAAAAAATAACATTTCTGGGACTGGGAATCAAACCCAGTCCCAGACACAGTGCCTGGGTTCCTACTGCTGTGGCTCAGTCCTGTGAGCCATGGCAACTGCTCATCAAAACGCACTCCCAGCAGAGGTCTTATCCTGTGCCTGGGAAAGTGCTACTGGTGTAATACCATGTACAGTAGTATATGTGGTATTGCACCAGTAGCGGTAGCATACTACGCTGTACCGGGTTAGGCATAATGTCGTACACCATTAAGCATGCGACATTATGACCCAGTAGTTGTCAGACTAACCTAATTAAGTTCTCTGACTGGGTAACCAGGGAGATGGATCGGGGAGAGTCAGTGGGTGTGGCCTACCTGGATATCAGCAAGGCCTTTGACACCATACCACATAGAAGGCTGTTAAACAAGCTGGGGAGCATGGGGATGGGAAAGAAGGTAGTGAAGTGGGTGGAAAATTGTCTGGATAATAGAACCCAGAAGGTGGTTGCAAATGGCATTCACTGTACAAAGGGTAAAGTGACCATTGGGGTACCACAGGGATCAGTGCTGGGTCCAGTCCTCTTAAATGTATTTATCAGTGATATTGCAGAGGATCTGGAAGGGGAATATTTCCCTGTTTGCTGATGACACTAAGCTCTGCAACAGGTGAACCAGGGAGAGTGGAGAGAGAAAGAGGGGAGATCTAAGAAAGCTGAAGGATTGGTCAAGGGATTGGCAGCTAGGTTTAGAAACATAGAAACATAGAAGTTGATGGCAGAAGGAGACCACCAGGTTCATCTAGTCTGCCCATTGTCTTTTAGCCTAGCCTTCTAACTGCCCTTGGATTTGACGGCTCCCTTGTATCTGTCCCAATCATTCTTGAAACCTACCACTGTGCTTGCCCCCACCACCTCTGCAGGCAGGCTATTCTAGGCATCTACCGCTCTTTCTGTGAAGAAAAACTTCCTGGTGTTGGTGGAGAACTTCCCTCCTTACAGCCTTAGATCATCTCCTCTTGTTCTGCTGCCTTTCTTAAATTGGAAGAGATTGTCTATCTGTCCCTGGTTTATGCCTTTTATGTACTTGAATGTTTCAATCATATCACCCCTCTCTCTTCTCTGTTCCAGGGAATACATGTTCAGTTCTTTCAGTCTATCCCCATGGGACATCTCGTACAGTCCCTGAATCATTTTTGTTGCCTTCCTCTGCACCATCTCCACTTGGTCAATGTCCTTTTTGAGGTGGGGCCTCTAGAACTGGATGCTGTACTCCAGGTGAGGCCTAACCAGTGAACTGTACAGTGGCAGGATTACTTCCCTCTTCCTGCTTGTGATTCCCCTCCCAGTGCATCCCAGCATACCACTGGCCTTTAATGCTGCCTTCTCATACTGTTTACCTACCTTCAAGTTGTCTGAGATAATGATTCCCAAATTGCGCTGTCTGGTGGAGGCAGGTAGTCTTTCCCCTCCAAGGCAATATGCCTTATTTGGATTTCTTTTTCCTATGTGCACGACTTTGCACTTTTTGGCATTGAATTTCATCTGCCATGCTCCAGACCATTCTTCCAATTTCTTGAGGTCAGCTTTCATCTTGTCCACTCCCTGCTGTGTGTTGACCCTGTTGCATTTTTTGGTGTCATCTCCAAACAGGCACACCTTTCCCAGTAGTCCATTAGCTATGTCCGATATGAAAATATTGAAGAGCAGGGGCCCCAGTACTGAACCCTGGAGCACAACGCTGGTTACCCTGCCTTCTGATGACAGTGCTCCATTTACTTGCACTTTCTGAGTTCTGCCCTGTAACTAGATTTTAACCCATCTAACAACTTCTGATACAACTCCTGTGTGGTCTAGCTTCTTTACCAGTCTTCTGTGTGGAACCGAGTCGAAGGTCTTGCTAAAGTCTAAGTAGACCACATCTACTGCCCCACCATCATCTATAACTTTTGTAACACAGTCAAAAAACTCAGTCAGGTTTGTCTGGCATGACCTACCCACTGTGAAACCATGCTGCATGGGGTCCTGATGGCCACTAGCCTCCAGGAATGCCATGATCCTCTGTTTGAGTAAAGTCTCCATTAACTACCCCACTATGGATGTGAGGCTTACTGGGCTGTAATTTCCAGAGTCCTCCCTGCTGCTTGATTTGTGGAACAGGACCACGGTTGCCCTTTTCCAATCTTCAGGTACCTTCTCACTCTTTAGGGATTTGGTGAATAGTTTAGCCAGTGGGGCAGCCAACTCTAATCTCAGTTCTTTTAAGATCCTGGGGTACATTTTATCTGGCTCCATGGCGTTGTCAACTTGCAATTTATTTAGTGCCTCCAGTACTTCGGTCTCTGTAAAGGGGCTAGTATCAACCCCCTGTCCAGGGGTGTTGCATTTTGTAGTTTCTGGGCCATCACCTGGTCTTCCTCAGTAAATACTGAACAGAAGTACTTGTTCAGGATTTCAGCTTTTTCTGGGTCATCTTCTGTTGTTCTCCCTTCCTGAGTTGTAATCTTGACTATACCCCTTTTTGACTTCTTTCTTTGCTGGTTATTTCTAAAGAAGGATTTGTCTCATCTGTTTGCCCTCTCTGCTATACTTGCTTCTTTCTGCGCCTTTGCCAGCCTTATTTTTATCGCTGGCTTCTTTCATTTTCTCCTCGTACGACACCCAGTCTTCTTCCTTGTTTGTTCCCTGGTATAACTTGAAAGCCTTCTGTTATCCTTTCACTATTTTAGCCACTTCCTTTGAAAACCATAAGGGGTTTCATTTCCTTTTCACTTTGGTCACCTTTCTGGCGCATTGGTCAGTGACTGTCTGGATTGCTTTCTTAAGTTTCCCCTACATGACATTGACCTTGTCCAAGTGTAGATCAATTAAGTCATTTATTATGTTAGTCCTCATTTGGTGAAATATAAAATCTAGTACTTTTATTTTTGAATGTCACATGTCCTCAGTTATGTTCACCTTGAAGCTAACCATGTGAAGATCACTGTTACCCACATGGCATCCCACATTGAGTTCCTTGACCCTCTCAGTGTTTGTGAGGACCAGGATAAGTATGGCATCTTCTCTTGCTAGTGTTTTGATCAGTTGACTTAGTCCTGCTCCCTGTAGTGCCAATAAGAAATCCCTGCTTCTTCTTGTTGCCGCCGTTAGTGTACTCCAGTTTTATATCTGGAAGGTTGAAATCCCTCACCAGTATCACCTCTCCTCTCTGAGTCATTTTGTGTATTTATTCTATCAGGTCTTTGTCTCCTTTCTGTCCTTGATTTTGAGGTCTGCAAATGATGCCTATCCTGAAGGTTTTTTAGTTTCCTGTATCTATAGTAAGCCACAGTGACTCATTTTTCCCAGGGTGACTCTGCACCTCTGTGGCTTTTATGTCTTCTCAAATTTAAATGGCTACTCCTTCCCCTCTTTGCCTCACTTATCCTTTCTAAACAGATTGTATCTGGGTATAGCTGCATCCCATTCATGGTTTTCCATGAACCAGATTTCTGTCACAGCTACCCAGTCCAACTTTTCTACTACCATGCTGGCTGCAAGTTTGGGTAGTTTGGTTGCAAGGCTTCTTGCATTTGTAACCATCACCTTCCATGAATGTGCACCCCCTTTGGTATGGGCTGCACTCTTTTCTTGGACAGTGCCAACTTGCTGTTTGTGCCGCAGTGATTTTTGAGGTTGCCGTCTAGTGGTGGAATGCTAATTGAGACCTCTGTGGTCGAGATGCCCTGGTTCTGCATTTCTCTTTCTGGGTGTGTATGTGCTCCCTTGGATTTATGGGGAGTGGTGACAAGCCCGCCGACTGTGGTGGTGTGAGCTGTCACCATAGCCTTCCAATCTCAGCCTCCCTCCTCTGCTATAACCTCAGTACCATACCCTCTTTTCTGTGTCTGCCCCTCCTGTACTTTACATAAGGTCCCTTCTCTTTTACCTATGGCCACTCCTTGCTCATGGCCATGCTTGTTTCCTTTAGTCCGATGTTGGGAGGGGTTCACTTCCATTTGCCGATCCCCTTACCTATGTATCTTTCTTCTGCATCCTCATCTAGGTCTTCTTCTCTGTGCTGGAGACCTCCCAGTTTAAACTCTCCAAGAAGACCTCCAACTTCAGCCTTAGTGCTCTCGCTCCTTCTCTGGTGAGATGTAGACCATTATGCTTGAAGAGTTTCCTGTCCCAGAAGGTCCCCCAGTCTCCAATGCAGTGCACTCCATTGTCTATGCAACAACCCTGGAGCCACTGGTTGAATTCCCTGATATCTTCATTCCTGATCTTGTCCTCACTTCTGCCTTCCTCCAAACCACTAACACCTCCGAGAAGGCCAAATTTGTTGTGGACTCCTTTAGGATCTCCCCTAGGGTCTTCATGTCTGCCTTGGCTTCTTCCATAGTCCTATTTGCTATGTCATTTGTCCCAAGTTGGACAATGATCCCTATGAAATCCTGATCTCTTTTCACCAGCCATTCTATGCTGTCCTTGCAGATGTTCCTGGCATGCATTTCACTGTGGTTTCAGCTCCCTTTGCACTGATGGACTGTGCCTCCACTTCTCACAACATAGAGTCTCCCATGACCAGAATTCTTCTATTGCTCTGTGTATTCTTCATCTCCTTCCTTGTACCTCCTTCCTGCTTTCTTGTATCAGGTTTGTCCTGCTCAATTCTTCCTTTTTCCTCACCTGGTTTCTGTCCCCTGGCTAGGGGGACAAAACTATTCTGCTTGTGGATAATGTGTTGCTGGCAGTGCCCCATCTTAGCACTGGGTGCCCTGCTGCCCCCTCTCACCACTCTCCATCCCTTAAGACCCATGTGCCTTTGGGGGAGTGGGTGGGTAAGGGGGAATGGTGGGCATCCCCAATCCAGTCTCCTCTGTAGCCTTGTGATCTCTTCACTTGCCTGCCATAGCTCTCTCCATAGTTCTGCAACTGTTCTGCAGAAGGGGCACCCCAGTCTCCAGAGTGTCTGCCTCACTAGCAGCCATCCACAGCTGTGGCAGATCTGGATGTTCATGTCTGTTTTCCTAATGACCTGTAGGTGTCACTGTTTCTTTCCCCCTTCACTGTGTCTTCTCTATCCTCTCATCCTGTTCTCACTGGTGTCTTCCTTTGGGAGCCCTGCAGGAAGTTCCCTTGGGCTTCTATAAACATAGAAAGAACCTTGGTGGTTGGAGGGGGATGGGAGGTTGGGTGGTTCTATTACCACCCCTTAGCAGCAGCTGTAAGCAGTTAAGTGATAGGAGAGGGGAGATTTAGCTGATTCCCCTCTTCCTTTCCAAAATGAGGTACACTTAAAAGCATGTGCTAGATCCCTTTTAGTTGCTGCTGTAGTTTCCCTCTCCAAAATGAGTTTTTTTTTTAAAGTAAATGCTGCTGCTAGCTGCTGCTTCTAAAAGCTGAATCAAAGTAAAGGCTAGCTCCCTTTCAGCTGCTAGCTGCTGCTTCTAAAAGCTGAGTCAAAATGGAGCTGGCGTGCAACTGACTCTGCTAGTCACAGGTCACAGGCCCCTCCCACTTAGTAGTAGCTGTTAGCAGTTAAGTGATGGGGATGGGGAGATTTAGCTGATTCCCCTCTTCCTCTCCAAAATGAGGTACTCTTAAAGGCAAATGTTAGCTCCCTTTCAGTTCCTAGCTTCCCTCTCCAAAATGAGGTGCTTTTAAAAGTAAATGCTGCTGCTAGCTGCTGCTTCTAAAAGCTGAAGCAAAAGTAAAGGCTAGCTTCCTTTCAGCAGCTAGCTGTGGCTTCTAAAAGCCAAATCAAAAATTTCAACGCAAAAAAGTGCAAGATAATGCACATAGGGCAAAAAAAGCCCAGGAGCTACATATCAGCTGGGTTGAGGTGGGAAGAATAGTATGCTGCAAGCAAAAAAGAGTCCCGGGGGTGAGCCTCTCCTATAAACTCAAGGTAGGTAGGCAGTGTGACAAGGCAGCAGGAAAGGCAAACAGGATGCTGGGATGCATAGGCAGGAGAATCACCAGCAGAAAAGAGAGGTAATAATTCCACCCTACAGGACATTAGTGTGGCTGTACCTCAAACACTGTGTCCAGTTCTGGAGGCCTCATCTACAAAAGGACATAGGGTGGATGTGGTTCAGAGGAAGGCAACCAAAATGGTACAGGGACTACATTGCAAGCCCTACAAGGATAAGCAGAGAGAATTAAATATGTACTTCCTGGAGTAGAGGAGGAAGGAGGGGTATGATTAAGACATTTAAGTACCTCACAGGGAAGAATAAAGTACAGGAGTATACTATATTTCTAAGAAAAAGATACTCAAGGATGAGGGGGCACAAGATGAAACTAGAGGGAGGGAGGGAGGTTCAGAGGGAACATGAGGAAGTACTTCTACAAAGGGAGGGTGGTGGACAAGTGGAACAGCTTGCCAGCAGAGGTGGTGGGGGCAGAAACGATTACAAGTTTTAAACATGTTTGGGATAGGTATAGAGGGTTGCTAGTAGTCGGGGGGGCAACCTAATGCCTGCAGTACAAGATAGAGCACAATTGTTAGTGGTAATAGTGCAGATTAGATGTGCCGAAGGCCCTTATCTGCCATTAATTCCTATGTGTCTATGTTTCTGTAAGTCTCATTGTTATGCTGACAGACATCTTCATAATAATGGCATCCTGTAGTGTTAGGAAGGGCTAAGATGACCAATCAAATGTCAATCATGGGGTAGTGCAAGGATTAGTCTTCTGACTCCTATTATTCACAACTTTTTTTCAACCATTCATAGGAAATCAAACACTGCTTTGTATACAGATGATGCGGTGTTGTACAATGGATCACTGTCCACTGTGACAGATCCACTGTCTACTAAGCTAAACTCACCTGTAAGCGTATTTTATACTGCCTGACAAATGCCTGTAATTTTGACTGACTCCTACTTTGTACTCTGTATTGCTGCCTGATCTGATGTCTGTTGTACCGTTGTTTGTCCTCTCTGTGATGAGGTACCTTTGTAAATGAGCCTCTGGCTCAAAGGTTGTTAAACTGATGTTAAAATAAATAAATAAATAAACGGATCAGGCAAATGTGCTAAATTTAACAAAAACATGGGAAGCATGGTTTGAATCTAACAAGTTGGCCCTAAACAATAAAACAACAAATCTCACATTGCTGGGCACTATAAAAGGGATTAGCAAACATTTACAAATAGTAGCAAAAGATGGAACCCAGCTTGAAACAGTCATTAACTTTAAATACCTGGGGATTTTCTAAGACTCTAGTCTTACCTACTGTGTTCAATGAATGCTGTAAGTAAAGAAATATATCAATAAATTTCAGTCCTCTTTAGATTACAGCTATGTTATATATAGAAGAAAGAATAACCATTACCAAGTCTAGTCTACTACCAGTGATCAAGGATGGCTCAGAAGTTTGGGATACTGCTTTGGCTAAGATGCAGCATGATAGAATGGAATTGTAGAACCTAACATGCTGGCTTGTAATTGAAAACAGGTGCAGAACACACCACTACGACTTGATGAAGGATTTGTACTGGTTCCCACTAGAACAGTATATGGCCATAGTGCTCTTACATTTGTGTCACTTCCTTCCCACTGCGATGTCTGCTACTTGATCAATTAACTGTTTACACATCCTGCCTTCGAAACGCTGCAGGTCATTGGGCCAGGTTGCTTGAAATGATGTTGGCATACTGTCTAAAAATAAAATTGCATTGACAATAAGGAATGAGTGAGAAATGATTGTTACTGCATCTAGTTTTAATGTTTAAAACCAAGATAAACTTGAGTGAGATGTCTTGAACAGTGATTGTTGGTACTTTAATTACAAGGTAATCTTTGTGGATGGGGAAATTTCATGACACAGGGAGGACTGTGTAATTAAGATGGGGGAACTTTGTATTTTACATATTTATGAAAGACAGTCTGAGTTAAAGCACAAATCTCCAAAATGCACTGAACCTGCACTCTAGGTCGAGGTGGTGCACTGAAGCAAGCAGCCTGCCCCAGTTTCAAACACAGTCTCTAGCAAATTGCTCCAAAGAACCACAATCAGCCAGCTATTTCAACAACAATTGTGATTTAGTTTTCCTCCCATGTAAAGCCCCTAGTGCCTCGCCTACAAGCCTTCCAGGGGAGGAAGGCTTGTAGCCAAGGTGCTAGGGGTTTTATACTGTTGTAAAATTAAATCACAACAATTGTTGTTGAAACAGCTGGCTGACTGTGGTTCTTTGGAGTGCTTTGCTGGAGAATGTGATTTACAGTACAGATGTCACTAACAATATTATGTGAAGGAAGTAAACACACTTTATTTTAGAGTACATTCAGGCAGAAATTGACAACTGATACAGAATATGTAATGTTGTGATATGAAAGCATGTTGAGCATTTATGGTCAGTGTACCCTTATCCTGTTTTGTGAAGTATAGTATACCATATTCATTAATTAATTAATTAACATGAAAGTGAACAAACGATGTGATAAAAACAATTTTTATGATGTGCTGGACTACTGCTCATGATTTAGCTCTACTGAGTGAAATGCTGAGTGTGACAAGTGGCCATTTGAAAATAAAGACAAATATTTCCAGTGATTGCAGTGATGGCCTTTTCTTTTTTTTGGTCTCGGATTGGTCAAAGTGTACACCCTCCTCACTGCAGCTTATAAGAGTGTGACACCCTTATTAAGTGATCTGGGTCAGCCTGGTATATTGTTTGGAATTCTGCCTTTTTTCACAATTATGCTTTTCGAGAAGATGAATCTTAACCAATGGCTCTAATACCAAAAAATTTAGATAAAATGCTAGGGACCTGTGGAGGATGCTGGGAGAGAAGGCTTTGCATCAGAGTGAGCACAGCAGAGGATTTACAATGCAGGTTAGCTTGCTTGCTACGATTCATGTCCCCACTCTTGAGTTGCATCAAAAAAAGGATCCAAAGCACTCTTACAGCACTCTGGTAAATGTCTACAAAGCCAGCTTTGCAGCACATCAGCCTGTGCGCATGGGTTGATGCACTGCAAAGTCAGCAGTGTAAAGAAGCCTAAAATACACATTGGCAGTGTTACATTCAGAACATTATCCAGCCAATCTGTTTGACCTCTCTGAACAGTACAGACCTAGGCTACAGCTCAGATCACAGGACAAATATCTGTTGAACCCCACTGCTGAGAACCATTGCAACTCAGAAATCTATATGTTACACTGCCGTAGAAGTACAGAACCATTTTCCCATGAAATTATATAACTCTGATACTCTTCATTTGTTTAAACAGAGACTCAAATAGCACTTTTATGCCGGAATTAGGTGTGCATATTGTTCACATGTTGTCTGCACTAAACAAAATTAACATATACCACAGATTGTTATCTGCTATAAGTAATTGTGTCACATTGTTTTGAAATGTTTTAACTCATTGTGACACATTGTTATGCGATGCATTGAACTACTGTACAGTATGTTCCAGATCATGAGTCACTCCTGTAGAACCTGTGTCCAGTGAATTCTTATGTGGTTAACAAATTAATCAATAAATAAATAAATGACTTCAAACTATATACAGATAATATTTTTTCATAAACATATTTTATAGGTGCTGCAGTACTGTATTAGTGAAGACACTTGTAAAAATTGCATTTCTAATGTCACACTGTAACGTCTGCCAACTATGAAAGTAGTGAAGTGTCAAACTCTCTGATCTTTCTCACTTATATTTCCTTTGCTTTGAAATCTAACTTGCCAATACCACATATGAGGCAGTATTACAATAAATAGCAGGGAGATTCTATGAAGTTTAGCTGGAGCGATAAATTCAGTGCCCTCAGGGAGGTGTTTCTCTGCTGAGAACTTGTGAAGCAGAACTGGCAGACCAGGAGATGGAGAGGGGGAGAGGGGGGAGTCAACATAGACTGCACATATGCTTGGCCAAAGACTAAACTGTGCTCTTTCAATATGCAAATATCTGTAGTGCTGCAGTTATGAAGTAAAAGAGATTGCTTTCTTTGGCAACACATATGTAGGGTTAATCAGCAGTTCATCTCTATTGTGTAATTTTGCAACATTCTGAAAACAGTACTTTAGCAGACGTAAGTGATGAGTACCAGTTGAATGAGGGTGATCCATCACTTTGCAGACTAAGCTGGCCACATACTGCACAGTGATTATAAGTAAGTGGCAATAGCTATAAAAGCAAGAGGTCTTATATTATAAACAGTGGACTGAGAACAAAAAACACAAGGTGATAGGGCAACATATTCAAACAGTTTGCATCAAGCAAACTGAAATATTAGCACTCAGATGGAAGATTACATGGCAATGTCGATATTGGAAGCTGCAGTTTTCACAGCACAAAACTGCACAGCAGCGCAGGGTTGGAGCACATGCTAATGAAAAGCAGAGTTGTGCATACATGGCACATAAGTTCATTGGAAGCCCAGCCCTTTGCACTGCACTAGTTAACACTTGGCAAAAGCATATCTTAACCTCACACAAACAGTACAGACCAAATAAATCCCAATAAAAGCACCCAGTAAATGCCATGCATTATGCAGTGGTGGAACAAGGGTATGATCAAACACTTATAATGGAGGTCTCTCTGCAATATTGTTGAAGGAGGGTGGAGTACTTCAATATGAAACCTGCAGTCAGTGGACCTCAATATGATGGCATACAGATGTGGTGGACCTTAAATGAGCACATTACAAATGTCATGCTGGCCTCCTTAAGCACAGTAATACATTTATTTCACTCAGGCCATGGGTGTGCTGCATACTCATATCACACCTTTCTCACATGAGGATCTGAGTTGCTTTGTCCTGCTATGATGCACAGAGCCTCCGTTCACTGTAAGGAGCAATGTGCCTTGATAAGGACATGTAGAGTGACAAGAAATAATATGCATGTTGAGCAGGGTCATTAACTTTTTATGCAACAGTATTGCAGTTCAGCACTGCAGTACTAATGGGCTTGTGCCTCACAAATAGCCCAGTATGTTCAGCCCAAGATGTTAAGAGTGAAGATCCCTGTGAGGTACTTTTCAAATGTGGTCATAACTGTGACCTCATGGACAGAGACATCACAGGCTTCCCTCTCCACTGACTATGACATCACAAATGTAAGACTTGGCAGCTGCTGAGTGGCTCTTTCTAAGCAGCTAGGATGTCATTGTCTGTGAGGATACAAATGCTGATGATGTAGTGGGGGGAATAGAGTTAATAGTCAGCTGCCTGGCAGAGCTCTGTTTCACACATTACAACCACTAATATTAGGTAAAAAATATTCAAAGTAACCAAATGGAAAATAAAAAGTGCCTCAGATATAAAAGGTAATGTTTGACTGCTTTTAAAAACTGATATTAGTTTAAGGCAGTAAACTATTTCTTTAAGTAGATACTCCTTGAATGCATGTTTGATGGAGCCACAGGACATGGTTCAATATAGTAGAGTGGAAAGAGTTCCACAGTGAAGCAAACAGGTGGGCAACAGATCTTTGCTCTGAATCAGTTTTCTTGTAGGGAATTGCAAGGGGGTCCGCAGAACATATACCTCAAGTTCCAAGAGGAAGCTTGCCTGGTCAAAACTGAGACTAAGCTGGGGGGAATAAGATTATCAACCAGTTAAACAACTAAAAAAAAAAAAACATTTAAGATCACACTTTCTACTGCATATGCAACCGTTCTTGAAGGCTGAGACCCTTTAACTCTGCCAGGATCTGTGAGATCTGCTGCAGTACTGCTACCTGGGTAACCACAGATGTCAGTGCAGGTGGAGCTGTGATGGGTGGGCATGGTGCCTCCTGACTGGGATGTAGACACACTAGTGTGCAGATGTCCCCTCAGTCCCAGCCCATGAGGTGCCCAGGGAAGGGGAACAGCAACAAGGAAAATCCCTTGACAGGAGCAGAATGATGCCCCTTCTCTCCATGCAGGCTCTGCACCACTTACTAGGCTGCTGACCAGCATCTGAGCTAAACATCTTCATGGCTTGGGGAACTTGGAAGGCTCTGCTACATGGGGGCAAACCATGGGGCACTGTATGGTCAGAGGTAAGTCCCACAGATAGTGCGTGACCAGCTGGCAAAGAGAGAGGCTGATGGTGGCAGGTCGAGTGTGTGGGAGAGAAAGCATATAAAAAATCAGTGCCAAGTCTGTAGAGCATTCTAAATTTTTGGTTTTAGGAATATTTGTAACAGCATCTACAGCACATGTACTTTGTAAGTGAGACTAAGGTGTAAGTGAAGACCAACAGTGGGTATTAAATCTGTCAACAACCTCAAGACGGGACATAACACATGTATCAACCATGAAGAGGCTGAGGCTATGTTGGATTTATTGTTTGGTAGCAAATACATGACCTTCGTGTTTTGTAGTTTTAGACAACACTGATGTTTGTAAGCCACTTTTGCAGTTGCGTAAAATCATCTTAGAAGGTAATTAATGGTTTTATATCCCCAGCACTATGATGAAATACAGCATCATCCATGTAATGCATTACATTTTTCCAGCAAAGGTTTTGGACCAGTTGTTAATAAAAAGGGAGAATAGTAGTGATCCAAGAACAGAACCATGAAGGACACCTTCTGTGATGAATCTGGGTGAGAATAGGACGCCCTTCAATCTAACATACTGCTGTCAAATTTCAAAGTACAATAGCTGTTGAACCAAGTTAAGGATTGCCTCTACAAGTTCAAGTTTTTCAACTTGCACAACACTAGGGAATGGTAATGTCAACCAGATCACTTGCATTTTTTTTCCTTTTTTTTTTTCCTTCTAATTACTCTGACTAGGTTATAAACCCAGCAACTTATCTGGAATGGATATCATTAACTGCAGGTACTGTGGAACAATTTTCAGAAGGACATTCTTGCAGGATTTAGGACACTGTCCTACATGCTGAGCCTTTGGAGATCTTAGGGCTCAGCTTCGGGCAGCATGGGCAGAGATTGCACGCCTCAAATTTCATATTCAAGAGGAAATACATTATAAGAACCATCCGCCATTTCCCCAGCATCCAACAGAAAAACCTCGACCAGAGGGTAGTTGGTCCTGGAGGTTGGCAGGTGGTTGAGAGGGCAAATCAGGTGCCCCATCACTCTGCTCTCCAACATATTACCTCCAAAACCATATAAACACTACAAACAGGTATCTGCCTCTATCTCTGAAATCAAACAAAGAGGCAGAAGACACTGCAGAGCAGGACACTGCAGCACAGGAGCTAGCACAACAAAACTCACCCAAATCAGGAACCAAAACAAAAAAAGCAAAAAGGAAATCCAAAAAACTTCTGATCATAGGAGACTCCATGATTCGGGGAGTTGATACCCATCTCCAGCCAGGGGTAATGGTCAGATGTCTCCCAGGTACATCAGCATGGAGAGACACTGACCTCATTGCTAAAATTGTACACAAAGCAGGAGAAAACATTGATGTCCTAGTACACATAGGGACTATTGATCTCGCCAGCCGGTCAGTTGTGGAGACCAAGGAACACCTGACCAGGCTGGGTGACAAACTATCATCTATTTCATCCAGCATCTCCTTCTCTGAGATCCTGCCAGTCTGGGAGAGGGGAGCAGATGGACAGAAGGTCAGAGAAGGGGAGATAGGGGAGCTAAGCACGTGGCTCAAGGGCTGGTGCCAGGAAAAAGGACACAGATTTGTAGGGAACTGGCAGCAGTTCTTGGAGTGAAGGTTCTTTAAATTTGATGGACTGCATCTGACTAAGGAGGGAGTCAGTGCATTGGGGAAGAAGTTTGACGTCTTTGCAGAATATTTAAACTAGCAAATGGGGAGAGGGGTGCAGCACCCCATACGTCGAATGGGAAGAACACTCCTCCCCCCTCAGCTAGTGGTCAAGCAGGGATTCAGCATGTTTGCAGTTCATTTGCATCACCAGGTAAGAAAAAAGGTTTGTCTTCCCATATGATGCACAGGGGTAATGCCAAACCTCACCCAACAACTAACACACCAAAATCTGGCCAATGGAAAATCATGTACACAAATGATCACAGCCTGGGAAATAAGATCCCAGACCTGCAGGCAATAATGTCAGAGTCTAAACTGGACATAGTAGCAATTAGTGAGATGTGGTTTACCAGTAACTACACTTGGGAGACTTCAGTACCTGGCTATGTGTTGTTCAGAAGAGACCAAGGTGCAAAAAGGGAGGGAGGAGTGGCCCTGTATGTCAATGAAAATATCAAAGCTACAGAAATTCAGAATACATATAAGGAGCCAGAAGAACTGTGGGTCACCCTGAAAACAGGAAATGGGACAGCCATAAGAACTGGGGTTGTCTACAGACCCCCAGACCAGGGGGAGGACATAGACACATTACTGTTAGAAGATATACAAAACATGACAGCTAAAGGGGAGGTTCTGATAATGGGAGACTTCAACATGCTGGATACAGGTTGGTCAATATCAGCAGTAACATCTGCCAGAACTAGACACATAGTGGATTCCCTGCAGAGGGAGGGCCTCAAACAACTGGTACAGCAACCCACGAGAGACAGGGCTATCCTAGATCTAGTACTGACTAACAAGGAAGGGATCACAGATCTCCAGGTAGAAGGTCACCTGAGGGCCAGTGACCATCACATGGTATGGTTCAATTTGGCTACTACATCTAAATCATCCCATTCCAAGGCAAACATATGGGACTTCAGAGGAGCTGACTTTGATAAGATGGCCAACAGAGTTAAGCTAGCCCTGGCAAAAAGAAACACAGGTGAGGGGGTACAGGCAAAGTGGGCAAGCATTAAGGATGCAATACTTGAAGCAACATCCCATTGTGTTAGACAGAAAAGAAAGTGCAAAAGAAGAAGGAAACCACTTTGGTTCTCAAATACAGTAGCAGAAAAGGTCAGAGCCAAAAGGCTGGCCTTCAGGAAGTATAAGGGAACACAACGGGATGAAGATAGGGAGGCATATCAAACTGCCCCAAGGGAAGCAGGGAAGGCAGTAAGGCAGGCAAAGTCCCAAACTGAGGAAAAACTAGCACGAACAGTAAAAGAAGGTGACAAGACTTTCTATAGATACATTAGTGAAAGGAGAAATTCCAGAGGGGGTATTGCTAAGCTTAATGGAGAAAAGGGAGCATGTGAGGAGGAGGACCCTGTAAAGGCATCTATCCTAAATAGATACTTTTGCTCAGTATTTACTGAAGATAAGGTAGGGCAGGGCCCACAGCTCAGCATCATGGACACGGGGGGAGGGAGGTGAGCACTACTCCCTTCACAAAAGAAAGGGTCCTACAAGAGCTTGCTAAGATCAGGTGGATAAGGCAATGGGACCTGATGGCATACATCCCAGGGTACTTAAGGAGCTAAAGGTGGAACTAGCAGAGCCATTAGCAGAACTGTTTAGTGAGTCTCTGAGCACAGGAGAGGTCTCAGAAGACTGGAGAAGGGCTCATGTGATCCCGCTTCACAAGAGTGGTAGCAGGTAGGAGGCAGGGAACTACAGACCAGTCAGTCTTACCTCAGTAGTGGGCAAGATTATAGAGGCACTCCTTAAGGAAAGGATAGTGCAACGCCTGGAATCCATAGGGGCACAGGATCCATGACAGCATGGGTTTACAAAAGGAAGGTTCTGTCAAACTAATCTCATAGATTTCTTTGACTGGGTAACCAGAGTGGTGGACCAAGGGGGAGCAGTTGATGTCGCCTACCTTGACTTCAGCAAAGCTTTTGACACTGTTCCACATAGAAGATTGATAAATAAGCTGGGTAGGCTCAGGGTGGGTCAGAAGTTGGTCAACTGGGTGGCAAACTGGTTGATGGGCAGAAAACAGAGAGTGGTGGTAAATGGTATACAGTCAGAAGAGATGCAAGTCACAAGTGGGGTACCTCAGGGATCAGTCCTGGGGCCAGTCCTCTTCAACATCTTCATTAGTGACCTTGCAGATGGACTAGAGGGTAAGACTTGTCTCTTTGCAGATGACACCAAGATCTGCAACAGAGTAGATGATCCAGATGGGGTGACAGAATGAGAAGAGATCTGGATAAACTAGCAAAATGGTCAGAAGAGTGGCAACTGGGATTTAATGCAAAGAAGTGCAAGATCATGCACATAGGGAAGAGAAACCCTGAAGCCACCTATAGGCTGGGAGAGGAGTTGCTAGCAGTCACAAAGGAAGAAAGAGACTTGGGCTTCATCATCACTGATGACCTGAAATCATCCAAGCAGACCTCTAAAGCAGTAGGTAAGGCTAGGGGGGGGTGTTAGGGTGTATTAGTAGGGATATCACAAGTCGTAAGAGGGAGGTAATAATCCCCTCTTTACAAGACACTGGTTAGGCCCCATCTGGAGTACTGCGTGCAGTATTGGAGGCCACACCTTCACAAGGACATTAACCAAATTGAGGCAGTCCAGAGAAGGGCAACCAAAATGGTGCAGGGACTGCATCAGAAGACATATGAGGACAGATTAACAGAGCTCAATATGTATACCCTTGAGCAAAGGAGGGAGAGAGGTGATATGATCGAGGCATTCAAACACCTTAAGGGCATTAACAAGATGAAAGAGTCTAACATGTTTAAATATAAGAAAAATAGCAGGACAAGAGGACACAGCATGAGATTAGAGGGCGATTAAGGGGAATGAGGAAATTCTTTTTCACAGAAAGGGTGGTGGATGCATGGAATGGCTTACCACAAGAAGTGGTGGCTATGAATACAGTGCAGGGATTCAAACAGGCATGGGATAGGCATAAGGGAGCAATACAAATGGCTATGAATAGATAGGCCACTGACAGAGCAAAGGCCAATGGCACATTTATAAGGTAGAAAAAAGAAATGGGCAGACTGGATGGGCCTTGTGGTCCTTATCTGCCGTCAACTTCTATGTTTCTATGTTTCTGTAGTGAAGTTCATAAAAATTTCACCCGTGAACTGTTCCACATCCATATTACAGTAGAAGTCATTAGTAAATGTAATGAGGGCTGAGTCAATGCTGTGGTCTTTTCGGAAACTATATTGGACATTATTGAAGGATCTACAGACCTCAATATACACTTACAGCCAGAGGCATGGCCAGATATTTCCTAAAATTTCTGAGCTACCTCTACAGAAATTCCTTGTCTGCCTGCAGTACCACTGTGAGCCACCAGAGATAATCTCTTTAAATATACGGTGAAATATCTAGAAATATCTGAAAGTATCTATGGTTGCAACTGTACTTAGCCACCTGAACATGAACTAGTTTTTCCTGTATCTTGCCCAGGGAGATAAGTATAGAAATAGTCTGAAGTTTTCCAGCTAGTTCTTTGGCACACTCTTGTGAGAGGAGATGACAAACAACATTCAATCTTTCTGCGACTCTACTTTATATACAATGCATGTTTTAAAGTGTTTGAAGGAGGGTCAAAATGATAGCTCCCAGTTATGGCAGCAGTGATCTCTGTCTCCATTGTCCTCACCTACCAGTCCAGAATCAAGGACCAATAGGAATGAGGAGATGGTAGTTTGGGATTTTTTTTAATTAATTGCAAAAGAGTAAGGTAGTCCTCTGGGTACCCTCCTAGTATGGTAGCAGCTGTTCAATGTAGTGATATGGTTGGGGGCTGGTGTGGACTCAAACTTGAGAGAAAGTATGCAGAAAACCAACCAACTCCAATACAAATACATTTGGTTTTCTTTTATTTCATCAAAAGTTTCACATAGGCTATAACTCTCAGATACAAAGAGACATACAGAAAACATGTTTAACTTTTTATAACTTTTGCTGTCTCACATTCTTCTCATGGGAGCAGCTGATACCTCTTTAAACTAGGGTAAAGTAAACAGTATTGTCTGCATTACTGTGTTATAAAAATGTCACTTTTTTTGTGGGAAAGGGTTCTGTTGGCAGTGGTACTGTACAATACAGATCTTTTAATATATGTTTATTGTTGTCTAGCTATGTAAATATGCACGCCATGTCACCTTTAAGAAGCCCCTATGTAAGGCAAAATGTCGGGAATCCTCATCCAGGACATGGTGATCAATGTGCAACATTCGATGAAATAAAAAAAAAATAAAATACATTTGCTTTGCAGTTGGCTGGTTTTCTGCATACTTCTACACACTTTCTAAAATCAGCCTGAAATGTGGAGGAAGAGGCAGCATGAAAGAAACTAGAAAGATCAGCAAGGACTAGATTATACTTCAAATTGACCATTGTAGTAAGGAGCAAGATAGAACAACAGTTGTCTGTGGCTGAGGTGTTACCTGCTTTATGAAGAATGATGATATTGACCAGCTTCTGGGCTCTCAGGACCATCCCAAGATGAAATGAGAGGTTGAGGATGGCAGCAATGTGAGCAGCTGTAGGAGGGACTAGAAGATGCAAGAGTGTATGGTTCAGTCCATCAGGGTTGTGACTTTAGAAAGACTAAGGCAGAGCAGGGTGGTAAGGGCATCCACAGGGTAGATGCAGGATAAAAAACAGGAGTGATGAAGTGTAGGTGGGAATGATTATACTGATTCAATGGCTGACTGCATTACTAGGTTTAAATTTAGTCTATGCTCAAATGTTTTCAGTAAAGCTAGACAAAATAAGTGATCTGGAAATCTCAGGGAGGAATTCATTTTGAGGAGAGGAAGGCAGTTGTGAGAGTATTACACTCTAACCAGCTAAAGCATTGTGCAATAAAGTACATTGATTGTATTAGTAAGCTTCCATCAAGTTGAGAACAAAAGCATTGGATTTTTTTAACCTAAGTCACAAATTAAAATCTGGTATGTTATTTACAGTTCAACCAGATTCTTGTCATGGACGTCTGTACTTAACAGTCTCCCTGCAAACTTCTAACCACTGATAAAGTCATTATTATATCAATATAACACCCTGCCTGTCCACATATTGGGCTCTATGCACCAATCTGGACCGGGTACGTGTGAGAGGTGTGAACCCAGCCCATGCATTTCCACATCCATGGACAGACATGCACCAGCCAGCATTAACAATTGCTGGCCACCTGTCCGCAGCCCCACTTCCCCCACATGCAGGATTACAGGGGACAGGTTGGTGCAGAGTGGAGGACACAGGCAGGCATCCAATCAGATGTTTATCCTATTTCCAGTAGTGGATTCCCTGCTCCACAAAAAGTAGGGAATTTTGGGCAGACGCAGGTTCCAGGACTCTGAACATGTGGGTGAGTGCCTGAAGGGTTCTCTCCAGCCCTACCATGCAGCTAGGAGGGTTAGGGCCTCATGGTGGGGAGATTTCCTGTCCTACTAGAGTCAGCAGGTGTCACTGGTAGGGGTGCATGCTGGTTACAGCAGGGTCCTACCTGCCATATCTTGCACAACCAGCAAGCATTTTATGCAGCTGCCATGAATGCTGCCATGGGTCCACTTGACCCCTGCTGGATGGCATTCTGACTTAGGGTTGCCTATGCACCTCATCATAGACAACCCGCACCATAGTGCATAGAGCTCATTATTTGCATGAGGACATTATCCAGAATCGGTGTTGGTTCAATGGCCTTTAAACAGATTTTCTTTTTTGAATAAAATGAAATACAATGTTAAAAAAAGTTAATACAATGTGCCACTGACATGTACAGTGTATTTAATGTAATGTGTGCCATTGTTTTTAACCCATTTCTGTATATTGAAGAAATGGTTTATTTGTACTCTCCATATTGTTCAATTTTTTCTATTTCAATGCAAAGAAAAATTAGTAATAATGGTTCTGGGTAATTAATAGGTTTGTGATACTATTAGACAGGTTGAACAACAGAAATTCCTAAAATACTAGTCACAACACAAATAGCTCATAGTTAATCCTTAATTCTTTAGACTTGTTACAAAAAACAACTTTATTGAGAGTTATTTTTTCAAATAGCAACTTTTTCATTGACCCAAACCAAGACAATGGGCCCGATTTTCAAAAACAAATCTATGACTCATGGTGCCTGCGCCATAGAAACATAGAAACATACAATTTGACAGCAGATAAGGACTGCTTGGTCCACCCAGTCTGCTCATTTCCCTACCTAATGGATGAGCTGCAAATCCTAGATAACCAACAGCCTACTTCTTCCTACCTCCACCCCCTAGAATTGTGTTATACCTGTTTCATGCATTCTTGAATTCCACCACTGTTTTTGACTCCACAATCTCCTCAGGAAGGCTGTTCCATGCATCCACAACCCTCTCCATGAAAAAATACTTCCTCACATCACCTCTGAGCCATCACCCCTCTAGCTTCAAACTGTGACCCCTTGTTTCTGCACATCTCTTTTTCTGAAAGATGCTACCCTCTTGAACTTTGTTGATTCCTTGTGTCATAGTTTACAGTGATTCCAATTCTCAAATGCCAGTTGTGGTGACATTGGGATGCTGTGTGGCAAAGCCCCTTGGTGCTACCCCTATGGCAAAAATGCCCATGCATCAGGTCGCAAGGTGGCTTATGCCATGGCAGGTCTGCACCATCCTCTTGTTTTGTATTCTATAAACTCCACCATGGGTGCAACAAAGGGCCCAACTTAGACCACACATGAGGTGGTCAAGTGCCATGCACAAATGTGGCAAATAGGGAGCGCTGAAAGTGGAGTCCAGGGTAGAAGGGGCAAGGGGGTTACATAGGGGTAATTCAGGAGATGGTGGGCATGTGAGGGTTGATTTGGCACCTGGGGGGTTCTTGTATAACTAGTAAGCTCCTGGATGGTACTGCAGGGGGTCCAGGGACAAACAGTGCCATATCTCAGGTGGGCACAGCAGCCCAGCCTTGGGCACTGTTTGTCCCTGGACTCCTGCACAGTACCATCCACTAGATTAATAGTTATATAGCAGCACCCCCTCACATGGCCACCATCTCAGAAACATCCACTATGGTACCCCCATGTCCCTTCTGCCCAGGACCACTCCTGGTAAACATGTTTCACGTCCACCACCATCCAGGTCCCTCTAGTGTTGCACACTGAGCAGGAGGGTGGGCTGGATCCCTGTGGCAATTCACACAGGTGTGCCAATTGTTTGACATTAGCCTGTGGGTACAACAATTCCTGGGTTTTTGGTGCAAGGACCACTGTTTTTCAGAATTTGGCATAGAGTCTCTGATGCACCTGGAGTTCGCTGCAGCCTTAGATTGCAAATTGTGACCATCTAAGGAGTCTTTGAAAATCAAACCCACTGTCTATATTTCCTATGACAATTTGGAGCTGAATGAGGCTTTCATTTAAAATAAATTCCTTGCCCAAATAAATACTCATTGAAAAGGGCTTACATCAGAACTATTAGGGCTAGGAATTTAATTGTTTCCATAAAAGTTTTAAAAGTGGTTTACATAGTTAACACAAAACTGGAGCATGTCCACATCACCTGGGAATGTGATGATTTGTTATATTTCAACAGGGCATATGATTATGTCAACAATATCATAATGATCAGAACAGAGCATTTAAATTCCTTACCCTCCCATACTTTCAATTAAACACATTTTTCACCCACCAAATCCCCTAACAACTCCCCCAGTCTTTAAATACAGCCTTCTCCTAATCCCACTCCTTCCTGACATGGTCTTTTATATTGCCCTCAGCCACTTTGCTTTGTTTTAGGCAAGAGCACCTCTGAAAATCTTCCTTTACCCCACCAATGATTAGCAATAGCTGAGAAGAAAGGAATGTTGGGTAGCTGGGCCACTTTATACTAGTCGGGCTCAGTCAGTAATTGGCTTCCCACTCCCTAGAAGTGCATCAGTACCTGCATAACTAAAGACATTCTGGACAGTTGTCACAGCATATGTAGCATTAGTATAGCAACAAGAGTTTATGAATCCATGCATCAGTGAGCTCCAATTACTTATTGCTGAATTTAAATCTCACCAACACCACTAACTCCTTATTCAGGTCTCTAAACCAAATCGATGGGGATTTCCTGGGATGCATCTAGATAAACTGGGACTTATCTCTGGCTATCACTGCATTACTCACTTTACACTTAAACTCTGACTGTGATACACTTGGTCATTTGGTATTATTGGCAAGATTTGTTTTGTTTGGTTGGTATCTTGAGAGACTCAGTTAAGTGCTGTGAACTATATCTTTCTTTAGGCAAGACAAGGCAAATTTAACTTGTAAACCACTGGTCCCCATAGGCTCATGCTGCTGTACAATCAATAACAATAAAACAAATCACAAAACACATCAATAAACAATATCACAAATAACATCACAATACGTAAATAATGCTTACTTACTTTAAAGCTTTTCTATGTGATGGAAGCAAACATTCCTTCATCCAAATATTTTCTTTCATTTGGGGTCTGCCAAGACTCTATATGGGGAAAATTCTATTTATTTATATGTTATTGCTTTAGGTAAGTTTTGAGGACTCATGAGTTTCATATTTAGTGTATGCAGATGACTCATAAATTTATTTCCATGAAGTCAGCATTCACCATAAAAACACGTTTTTCTTCAAGTCTGTCTAGTGGACATCAGCACCCCACTTGTCAGGGATTTTCTGCAACTAAGTTTAATGGAAACATAGTTTATTGTGGTAACAAAAACAACAGTAGAAAATCAGGTACTGCAGTTCTCATTTCCCCTTTCTGAATCAAACTATACCTTACTCATTGAACCTAGAGTTTAAAGTCCTAGATGTGAGGACTGGCAATGTGCAGTTATTTGAGAAACACATCAAACTCATTCGTAAACAATTCTTTCATTAAAGAATAGTGTATTGGTAAGAAATGTCATGAATCTCAGTACAAATGAGGCTTGTTTCAGGCATTTATCATTTCCAAAACTGATTACTGCATTGTCTTCATGTGGGCTCACTTACTCAATGAAATTCAAAGATTTTGAACTCAGTTGTGAGAATGTCTATGAAATACAGATCATCAGAGCATATTACCCCAATACATAAGCAGCTGCAATGGTTCCCAATCAAAAAACACCATTTTAAAATTCTTACTTTGGTTTATAGGCAGGCCCTTTTTTGTCTGGTAACACATTAGTTCTTTGAACTGCTCTCTGTTTATACCCTGCCTTATGACTTTACATGTAGTAATGGGGACTCCTCAAGATTCCTAAAATTGAAAATTGCTTGTGATAGGGATTCTTCATATAGAGCTCTGTTCCCTTTTATATTAGGTAGGTGGAATCTTTGGATATGTTAAAAAAGTGTTCACAAACCTAGTTGCTGTGTATTGTACTCTTGTCCATGTTTACTGTTTACTGTATTTGTTTTAATTATAACCTGTAGTGCCTTGAGCTTTCTTGATAAAGGTGTGCTATAAATAAAAAATGATAGACGAATGGAACATATTTTATGTTTACACATATAAAAAATATAATAGCAGTATGAACCCCAATCCCATAGGTTCTGTGTGCCTTACATAACAAAATACATTAACAGCAGCACAGTAATAACTGTTAATAATTAATGCAATTTACATAATAACAGTTTAGGGATCAGTTGGGTAAGTCCTTATAAAAACATAGGCCCAGATATTCAAAAGGGTTGCGCCATGCACAACAGGGTTGTGCATGCGCAAGTCCTACATTGCGCCATTCTGCGATATTCAGCAGGAGGCAGTTGCGCCACTGAAAACAGGTTGAGCAACAGCGCAATGCAAATGAATGCATGCTCAACAGGAGGGGGAGGATCCATGCATAAACTGCGCAACCCGATATTCAGTCGGGTTGTACAGAGTTGTGCATGCGCAACCCCCAACCTGCGCCTGCACAACTTTGAGCCAAAAAAAAAAGGATCAAGTTGAGGGCCACCCACAGGTGAGCTGCTGTATTGCAGGGCGCAACACAGCAGCTGCCACCCGTGGCTGGCCCCCAACTCAGTCCCTGTGCCCCCCCACCAGCCCGATCGTGGGCAGTATGTATCCAGACACCCCCAAACATCTCCCGATGCCCGATCGCGGGCAGTATGTATCAAGACACCTCCCCCAAACAGCTCACAATGCCTGATCGCGGGCAGTATGTATGAATACACTCCCCTCCACAATCTCCGATGCCCGATCCGGGCGGTATGTATGAATACACTCCCCCACAATCTCCCGATGCCCGATCGCGGGGCAGTATGTATGAATACCTCCCCCACAATCTCCGATGCCCGATCGCAGGCAGTATGTATGAATACACCCCCCACAATCTCCGATGCCCGATCGCGGGCAGTATGTATAATCGCTCCCCCCACAATCTCCGATGCCCGATCGCGGGCAGTATGTATGAGTACACTCCCCACCACAATCTCCCAATGCCCGATTGCGGGCAGTATGTAGAATACACTTCCCCAAAAAAGCTCGATGCCGATCATGGGCAGAACATGAAACAACCCCAGTGCCCGATCGCGGGCAGAATGTAAGCCCCCCAACCCAAATATCTCCCTAGTGGTCAGTGGACCATAATGCCTGATCACGGGCAGAATGTCAAGTTACAACCCCCAAACATCTCCCTGGTGTCTAGTGTCCCCCACCCACCCACCCATGAAGCCCCTCACTCCCCGGCAGCCAGCGGGTGGCAGCATCCACCACCTGCCGTCCTGCGCTCGCCCGACTGACTGTCGGTAGGGCTGCCGCCATTGGTGCAGAGCTAGAGCCAATGGGCGTGCAGCCCTACCTACGGTCAATTTGTGAATGATCATTCGTCTGGATAATGTCTGGTATGGGCTGCGCCCATTGGCTCTGGCTCATCGTGCAACCAATCGATGAGTCTTTAGAACTCATGAAGGTGAAAGTGAAACACCGAACACCGAAACTGAAATTATAACGACATTCTGCTGTGTCGAGCGATGCGATCACTGGACCGCAAAGATATTCGATTGGGGAGAAGCACACATTCTGCCAGCGATAGCTGCAATAGTTCATGATTCTGCTGCGATCGAGCATCGAAAGTGAGAAGTGTATTATACATACCAGCGATCGGTTACAAAATCGTCAGTCGGCCGACTGCTGCCTGGCAGGGGAGGCCAGGCGCAGAGTCCTCGGGGATCGGTGCACCTATGCTAATGGCATGCAAATGGGGCTATAAATAGATGCAAATGTCCCCCCGCCTTGCATGAATTATGGCCCCATTTGCATGTCACCTTTTGAATATCGGAGATTTGCGCATGGGCGCAATGGGCACTTGCGCATACATGAGTTGATGCTCAACTCTCTGACAACTTGCGGTGGCTGATTTCCACTGCGCCATGCAGTGGCTGTGGCTGGGGTGTAGTTCAAAGGAGTTGCTCAATAGCTGCTAACCTTTGAATATCGCCTGGCCACACCCCAGCGCAACTATTTTGAGCAGCGCAAGGGCTTGCGCCTCAGAATGGCGCAGTTTGAATATCCGGGCCCCAGTGTTTTAACCCCCACTTAAAACTGTCAACTGAGGTGGCCTCCTAAAGATCTTGTGGCAACTGATTCAAAAAAATCTGGAGCAGTCACCACACAGGCATGATCCCTAGACAAATTTAAATGAGATCTGAGGACCTTCAAGAGACCTACCTCTGAAGAGTGGTGAAGGTGGTTAGGAGCATATGGACACACAAGCTCATTGAGGAAGACAGGATCCATATACTGTAGGTCTTTGTATGTTAACAAACCTATCCTGAAAAAGATATGCCACCTCACAGGCAGCTAGTGCAACATTCACAAAGCAAGAGAGGTAAGCTCAGAATGAGGCACTCTGGCAATCAGCTGATCAACGGCGTTCTGTACCAGCTGCAAGTGGTGCATCAACCTCCAGACAGCCCCAGACAAAGAGCATTACAATAGTCCAGCCTAGATTTCATGACAGCATGTGTCAGGGACTTCAGGTCCTGAAGGATAAGAATGGGTTTGATTCAGGTAATGTTCCTTAGATGAAGAAAACTACTATGGACCACAGCAGACATCTGATATTCTAAAGTCAACCTGGTCCATAGTGATGCATAGATTCTTTACCCTATCTCTAGCTGTGAGCTGAGTTGGCCTAAGATGTAATCAAGCCACACTACCACTCAGTCCATCTACCCTTTGGATACCCATGTCCAACAGTAGTACTTCAGTCTTGTCCAGTTTCATCCTGAGCCAGCTGGAGTCCATCCAGTCATTGATCACAGATAGGCAGTCATTTAGCATCTCCACTTTATTTTTCTCACCAGAGGCAAACAACAGGTACAGATGAGTACCATCTGCATAGCAGTGAAACTGCAAACTATACCTAAGTACAGTACCATTTCTCCAAGTGGCAGTAAATACATCAAAAATAATATGGGAGACAAAATTGAACCCTAAGGGACTCCATTGGTCAGGGCAGCTGCCTGAGAAAGAACATTTTGGTGGTATAGCCTAAATGTTAGAGTAACAAGCTGTAAACAAGCTTAGTACATCCAGAAGACCAGACCTGGGTTTGATTCTCACAAACTCCACTTGCATACTGTGTGACTCTGAGCAAGTCACTTAACTGCACAGTGCTCCCAGGTCACCCCTGAAAACAAGTACTTGTGCCTAGTGGGCTTCACCTGGTTACCAAAGACTAAAATAAAATAAATAAAAATAATGCCCCCATGCAACTGACTGGACCATACTGGAGAGGAAGGACTCGAACTACCTCAAAGAACTCTGCCGAGCCCCACCAAGTTCCTCAGTCAATCTGTAAAATCCCATGATCTATGATGTCAAAAGCTGATGAGAAAGCTGGCCTGGTGGTGCTGAGGATTGAGGCACTGGACTCCACACCTTGTGCCACACCAGCAGCCTGGGTTTGGGAATGAGCCCGGGGTGTTGGGGGGTTGGCAGCTGCAGGAAAGGATCGAGCATCCAGAGAACTGCTCTCCTTTCCTGGGGGAGGGTTGGGGAGTGTGCCACTGATCGAGTGGCCCCTGGCAGAGGCTAGGTGGCATCGTACCTAGCGGCATGTAAGCAAGGGAAGTAGCACTGACGGAAGCCTTACGCATGGGGCAGGAGTGTGCTCATTACGTGCATGTCTTCAATGCACATTCAGGCTCAGGGGAAGCAACTAAACAAGGAAAATTCCTGGTGCCATCAGTAGATGAAGGTGGGACCAGGTACTAGTCACCACTCCAAGCATCAGATCTTCCAGCCTGCCCTGGATCCTGTCCTCACAGACCTCTGATCACCCACTAGATTCTCAGAAAGGTCACCAGAAAGGAATTGGCAGTCCTGCCTGGGGGAGCTTAAATCCAGGGGGTCGGTGGTTCGGAGGTGAGCAGGGAGAGGTCCCTGCCATCCGGTGAGTAGAGCTGGGGATTTCAGATGGGAGGGATAAGACTGGTTGAGATCCCCACTGGAAAAAGTCTGGTGGATTAGAGTAGGCCAGACCAGACAGATAGACAGAGGTCACTCTCAACCATAGCCTCCAGGTGCATCTACATCTGGGTCACCAAAACCCTTTCAGTATCCTTTCCCAAAAAGGGAAGATTAGAGATGGACCTGTCATTTGCCAAGATACACAATATGGATCCAGAGAAGGTTTCTTAAGAAGGGGTCTAGCAACAGCCCTTTTCAAGGCCAGCAGAATCACACCATCCCCAAGGGTACACCAGACAATCTCATCAATAACCAGACCAGTGGACTCCTGACAGTCTGACAAAAGACAGGTAGGTCCAGTATCCAGTGTACAGAAGGGGGAATGCAACTTCATGATCACCTGGAGAATCTCCTCAGTTGACATTGAATGAAATTTCTCCTACACAAGCCTTGTGACTCCATTAGTCACTGACTGTACCATGCTGGGCCATAACAGCCTACTCGAAGAGGCCTAGGAATGAATAGATGATACCCTATCAAAGAAAAACTGTCCAAACTCCTCACATTGCTGGTGTGTCAATACTTCTTCAGACTGTAGGCAGGCTGGGTGTAACAGCTTGCCCACAGTGTGGAATAGCTGAGCAGGTCTATTTACCCCAAAGCAATCACCCATGAAAGGAACCCTGCCTTTCTCATAGTTATTGCCCACTGATATTCATTATAATGGGTTTTCAGGATTAGTCTGTCATCCAAAACACCTGATATATGCCAACAATGCTCCAGTCTCTGCCCTTTGGCCTTCAACCATCTGAGCTCCTCACTATACCATGGGCAGCTCTGCTAGGAGACTCTCAGGTGTACACAAAATAATGCTAGCAAGACAAGAGCTACAGGGATAGCTGTATTAAAGGCTTCCACTACATTCTCAGCCCCATTTTCACACACCTGCAACAGGCTTGTGCAACTCAGTACACACAGGAACCTACAAGTGTCCACATTTCTTAAAGGTTGGTACTGAACTAAATCCACCAGGGGTTAACACATCTTGGGGAGTGGAGGGGGCCGTGATCTGAAACTTCACACCATGATGGTTCAACCAACTGTTCGGATCAACCACAAAGTTACAAATATCAAGCCCCAGTGGGAAAACCAGGTTCAAGGTAAACTGGTGAGTAGCAGAAGAGACAACCTGTGTGAAGCCCAATGGTTCCCACTATCTGAGGAATTGCTAAGCAGGCAAAAGGGATTAATTGTCACTTCAAATATTGAAGTCACCCAACATTAACCACCTAGTGCACTCCAATGTCAGGCCATTAACAAACTTTCCACATTCTTGCAGGAATCCAACCTCACAACCAGCTGGATGGTAAATGAGTAGGGTCCTGCATCCAAACCAGAATTACCCTTAACTGCCACACATTCAAATGGTATACCATCGCCGCATCGAAATCCCGATGGTGAAGACCACCACAATGACAGGATTAGGCCAAAATCCGCTTGTGCTGTGATGGTCTCCGCATGGCCAGGGGATTGCCTCACAGGGTGTTTCACCCCCCAGTCCAACTCCGACTTAGAGTTGGAATCCTAGAGACTGGGGGTGTGAGAGCAGAGCCCCCCAATGGAAACAGTAGGTATCCCCAACACAGCATTGAAGACACTCAGCAATGCAGCTGTCACTGTCAGGGATGTCTCAACAACCACTGTCGCTGCTGCATGGTAAAACCCATTCAAATAACCTGGTTTGACCCACTAAGTAGACTGCAAGCCTCAGGCTATATCAGAAACAGATGACCATTCCCCTTTTTCTCCCACCTCGGCAGTGCACCGCCATATAACCCTGCAGAATGGCAGTTTCCAACACAGGGCCAGTCAACCCCCAGTCAGGTCTCAATGATGCACACCAGGTCTGCTGAAGAATCTGTGGCAAATCTGTTATTATCATGGTCTTATTCCTGATGGACCTGGCATTACACAGAATTGTCCTAAGGGGAGCGACCATGCTGCTAGGCTCAGCTGCCATATGCATTGACATTTCAGGAGCCCTCAGGACCAGAAGCAGGCAGGGAGCATGCCTGTCCTGGTTCCATTTTGACCCAGGGTGGCTCCTTATCCTATTCCTGATCCTGCCTTCCCCATCTCCCACTCCAGGAGTAAAACTGCATCAGTGACTCTGCCTTCTTGCTATTCTCACTTCCCTGCACTAACAAAGAGCCACTGCAGCGATTGGAAGGCAGACAAATGGCAGAATTGATGAAGCTACTCTACAGAATAGGAGATGCAGGTATTACTGGCTCCCTCAAAACACATTGTAACACCTAAGATCAACAAAAAATCTGAACCCCTCAGTCACAACCAATTTCCTAAAACTCACAACCATCCAAAATGATTCACCACCCCCTCAATTAACTCTTTTACATCCCAGTCACAAAACAATCACTCATCCATCACCCCAATCATGCCAGACACACTTTAACTATAACATAAACAAATACATAAATTCGCAAAGTAAGACCCCCAGCTGTGGAAGACTGGATTTGCTGGCAAAGGCGCCTAGCTTCACCTGAGCTCTTTTCTTCTAGGTGTGCTTGTAAGGACAGAGCAAGGAAAGTTATCAGAGCAAGGAAAAAGATTAAGGCTTCTTTTGGTTAGGCAGATTTATTATGTGTTACTATTTT
This sequence comes from Neoceratodus forsteri, assembly GCA_016271365.2. Classification (NCBI taxonomy): domain Eukaryota; kingdom Metazoa; phylum Chordata; order Ceratodontiformes; family Ceratodontidae; genus Neoceratodus; species Neoceratodus forsteri. The sequence continues at coordinate 305,759,878 of CM028134.1, read as the reverse complement.
CTGTTGCACTCACCGTGTTTGTTACTGTTTTTTGCTAACATTTTACTGCTTTATTGTTCTCTGATTCAAGTTGCTGTTGCAGGGTATACTTTCTGCTGCATTATTACAGGGTATGCCTACAGGTTTGTTACTGTTTTGTGCTTATAGATTACTGCTGTAATCTTGTCTGATTCAAACTGTTTTTTGCAAGGTATATCTTCTGTTACGGCTTTATTTTTCTCCGTAGCAAAGTGTTTTGTGCAGGGTATATCTTCTGTGAAATTGCTACAAGTGGTGCTTTACAATTTTATCTATCATTAGGCTAAGCTTTCAGAGCTACTGTATTTGTTATTGGTTGATTGTTTCTGCTTTTCCTCCTTGTTTCTTTCATTCATGGTTCTTCTTTTTCAGCAGGGGAAGGGCCCAGCCACCCACCCTCATCCCCAACCACCCAATGCTACACTCCTTGTAGAGGGTAGCACAGTTGTGACATTTCCTGTGGCAAAGCAGGAACAGGAGGATCAGAGGGGTATCCACACAGTGATCTCACTTACAGGGACACAAGTAATTTAAATTGTTATAACAAGTTATACAAAAACAAACAAAACAAAAAATCAATCTTTTGCTTTCATATTCCTCCTTCTAATTACTTGGACCAGGTTATAAACCCAGCAACTCATCTGGAATAGATATTATTAACTGCAGGTACTTTGGGACACTTTTCAAAAGGGTAGTTATACAGAATTTAGGATGCTGTCCTATATGCTTTTTTTTAGTTAGTTATTTAACCAGGTATAGCACACTAAGCTGAAAGCTTTTTTACAGGAGTGACCTGGGAGCACATGGAGGTTAAATGACTTGCTCAGGGTCATACAGTATGCAAGTGGAAGCTATGGGATTCAAACCCAGGTCTGGTCTGCTGGATATCACCAGATTTGCAGTTCAGAGCCTTAGACCATTGTGCTATACTGCTTCCTAAAGATGCTGGACCATTAGAGATCTAAGGGCTCAGCTCCAGGCAGCAGGGCAGAGCTTGCGCACCTCAAATCTCATATTCAGGAGGAAATACATTATAAGAACTGCCTGCCCTTTCCCCAACATCCAACTGAAGCACCTCAACCACAGAAGTTAATTGGTCCAGGAGGCTGGCAGGTAATTAGGAGGGGCAAATCAGGTGCCCCATCACTCAATGTTCTCAAACGTAACTCCTCCACAAATCATATAAAAACTACAAACAGGTACCTGTCTCTATTTCTGAAATCAAACAAAGGGGCAGAGAACTCTGCAGAGCAGGACACTACAGCACAGGAGCTAGTGCAACAAAACTCGCCCAAATCAGGGACCAAAACAAAAAAAGCAAAAAGAAAATCCAAAACACTTCTGATCATAGGAGACTCCATGATTCATGGAGTTGATACCTGCCTCCAGCTGGGGGTAATGGTCAGATGTCTCCCGGGTACATCAGCATGGAGAGATACTGACTACACTGCTAAAATCATGCAGGAAGGAGGAGAAAACATTGATGTCCTGGTACACATAGGGACTAATGATCTCGCCAGCTGGTCAGTTGTGGAGACCAAGTAACACCTGACCAGGCTCGGAGACAAACTGTTATCCATTTCATCCGATATCTCCATCTCTGAGATTCTGCTGGTCTGGGAGAGTGGGGCAGATGGTCAGAAGGTTATAGAAGGGATGATAGGGGAGATAAACATGTGGCTCAAGGGCTGGTGCCATGAAAAAGGACACAAATTTGTAGGTAACTGACAACAGTTTTGGGAGCGAAAGTTCTTTAAATTCGATGGACTGCATCTGACTAAGGAGGGAGTCAGTGCATTGAGGCAGAAGTTTGATGTCTTTGCAGAATATTTAAACTATCAAATAGGGAGAGGTGTGCAGCATCCAATACATCAAATGGGATCAAACAGGAATTCAGCATGTTTGTTGTTTATTTGCATCACCAGGTAAGGAAAAAGGTCTGGCTCCCCATATGACGTGCAGGGGAAAGGAAAGACCTCACCCAACAACTAACACACTGAAATCTGGCCAATGGAAAATCACGTACACAAATGCCTGCAGTCTGGGAAACAAGATTGCAGACCTGCAGGCAGCAATGTCAGAGGCTAAACTGGATATAGTATCCATTAGCGAGACATGGTTCACCAGTAACCACACTTGTGAGACTTCAGTACCCTGTTATGTACTGTTCAGAAGAGACTGAGGTACAAAAAGTGGTGGGGGAGTGGCTTTTTATGTCAATGAAATATCAAAGCTACAGAAATTCAGAATACACATAAGGAGCCAGAAGAACTGTGGGTCGCCATGGAAACAGGAAATGGGACAGCCATATGAACTTGGGTTGTCTACAGGCCTCCAAACAAGGGGGAGGACATAGACACATTACTGTTAGAAGATATGCAAAACATGACAGCTAAAGGGGAGGTTCTGATAATGGGAGACTTCAACATGCCAGATACAGATTGGTCAATACCAGCAGGAACATCCACCATAACTAGATGCATAGTGGATTCCCTGCAGGGGGAGGGCCTCAAACAATTGGTACAACAACCCATAAGGGGCAGGGATATCCTAGATTTAGTTCTGGCTAAAGTGGAAAGGATCACAGATCTCCTGGTAGAAGGTCACCAGGGGGGCCAGTGATCATCACATGGCATGGTTCAATTTGGCCACTAGAACTAAATCATCCCATTCCAAGGCAAAAATATGTGACTTCAGAGAGCTGACTTTGATAAGATGGCCAACAGAGTTAAGCTAGCCCTGGCAAGAAGAAATACAGGTGAGGGGGTACAGGCAAATTGGGTACGCATGATGGATGCAACACTTGAAGCAACATCCCATTGTGTTACAAAGAAAAGCAAGAGCAAAAGAAGGAGGAAACCACTTTTGTTCTCAAAAACAGTAGCAGAAAAGGTCAGAGCCAAAAGGCTGGCCTTCAAGAAATATAAGGGAATGCAGCAGGAAGAAGATAGGGAGGCATACCAAATTTCCCTAAGGGAAGCAGGGAAGGCAGTAAGGGAGGCAAAGGCCCAAACCGAGGAAACACTAGCATGAACAGTAAAAACAGAGGATAAGACTTTCTATAGATACATTAGTGAAAGGAGAAAGTCCAGAGGGAGTATTGCTAAGATCAAAGTGGGAGTGTGTGGAGGAGGACCAAGGAAAAGCATCTATCCTTAATAGATACTTCTGCTCAGTATTTACTGAAGAGAAGGTAGGGCAAGGCCCACAGCTCAGCACCATGGACTCAGGGGGAAGGGAGATGTGCACTAGTCCCTTCACAAAAGAAAGGGTCCTACAAGAGCTCACTAAGCTCAGGGTGGACATGGCAATGGGACCTGATGACTTACATCCCAGGGTACTAAAGGAGCTAAGGGTAGAACCAGCAGAGCCATTATTAGTACTGTTTAGTGAGTCTCTGAGTACAGGAGAGGTCCCAGTAGACTGGACAAGGCCTCATGTGATCCTGCTCCACAAAAGTGGTAGCAGGGAGGAGGCAGGGAGATTCAGACCTGTCAGTCTTAACTCACTAGTGAGCAAGATTATGGAGGTACTCCTTAAGGAAAGGATATTACAACACCTGGAATCCATAGGAGTACAGGATCCAAGACAGCATGGGTTTGCAACAGGAAGGTCCTGTCAAACTAATCTCATAGATTTATTTAACTGGGTAATCAGAGTGGTGGACCAAGGAGGTGCAGTTGATGTTGCCTACCTTGACTTCAGCAAAGCTTTCAATACTGTTCCACATAGAAGATTGATTAATAAGCTGGGTAGGCTCGGGGTGTGTCAGAAGTTGGTCAACAACGTGGCAAACTGGTTGATGGGCAGAAACAGAGAGTGGTGGTAAATGTTATACAATCAAAAGAGATGTAAGTCACCAGTGGGGTACCTCAGGAATCAATCCTGGGGCTAATCCTCTTCAATATCTTCATCACTGGCATTGCAGATGGACTGGTAGGTAAGGTTTGTCTGTTTGCAGATGACACCAAGATCTGCAACAGAGTAGATGATCCAGATGGGGTAGGCAGAATGAGAAGAGATCTGGATAAACTAGCAAAATGGTCGGAAGAGGGGCAACTGGGGTTTAACACAAAGAAGTGCAAGATCATGCATATAGGGAAGGGAAACCCTGAAGCCATCTACAGGTTGGGAGTGGTGTTGCTTGCAATCACAAGGGAAGAAAGAGACTTGGGCATTATCATCACAGATGACCTGAAATCATCCAAGCAGACCACTAAAGCAGTAGGTAAGGCTAGAGGGATGTTGGGGTGTATTAGTAGGGGTATCACAAGTCATAAGAGGGAGATAAAAATTCCTCTTTACAAGACACTGGTTAGGCCTCATCTGGAGTACTGCATGCAGTACTGGAGGCCGCACCTGCTCAAGGACATTAACAAAATGGAGGTAGTTCAGAGAAAGGCAACCAAAATGGTGCAGGGATTGCATCAGAAAACATATGAGGACAGATTAACGGAGCTCAATATGTATACCCTAGAGCAAAGGAGGGAGAGAGGTGATATGATCGAAACATTCAAACATTTTAAGGGCATTAACAAGGTGAAAGAACCTAACATGTTTCAATATAAGAAACCTAGCAGGACAAGAGGACACAGCATGTGATTAGAGGGAGGCCGATTAAGGGGTAGTGTGAGGAAGTACTTTTTCACAGAAAGGGTGGTGGATGCATGGTACAGTCTACCTCAGGAGATGGTGGATATGAATACAGTGCAGGGCTTCAAACAGGCATGGGATAGGCATAAGGGAGCAATGCAGATGATCATGAATAGACAGGCCATTGGCAGAGTACAGGTCTATGGCACATTCATAAGGTAGAAAAAATGGGCAAACTGGTTTGGCCGTGTGGTCCTTATCTGCCGTCAGCTTCTATGTTTCTATGTCCCAGTAACCAAAGTCCTGGAACAAGTTTGGTAAAGAGTTCCGAAGCAAAGGAATGTCAAAGGTTTCAACGCTTCTTCAGCTCCATACCTCCACAATCAACACTCTGAATGATGTAGGAGAAAGGTGAACTATACAAAGCCCTTTTCAGAAGAATAACAGGCCTTTCAAGGAACTGTTCTCTCACAAGGATCTGTAGGCCAAAAATTACTTGGAACACAGTGCCCTTTTAAAGCACTCTCTCTCCGCACTGTACCCTTAGGCCAGATCCTCTCACACACTGGAACCCCTAGGCCAATACAGTTCTTATAGGTAGCATCGAACCAAGGCAAGAAAGGCTTCTAGCATAGAAGAAAACCAATTTGTCCCACATAGGGCCCACCAGATCAGCAGTTCAGTGGTCATCTTGAACAGAAATTCTACAGAGCAGATGATACTAACAAGTGAGATCCAGGCTGTCTGCCATAATCCCTTAATTTTCACACCTCACTTAACTGAGGAATAATCACAAAGCACTAGTTGCTGGAAGATGGAAGCCCTTTGAGATTAAACTGACAACACTGAATTAATGTTGAGGAGAGCCACTGTTTCTTGGCCATTTTAAAAGCTAAAAGCTGAACCCCAGGCCACCACGAAGAACAGACAGATGCAAACTATCTCACCACCTGTAGCTGCAGACCACACTGGGGAACCACCACAGCACCAGCTCCTAACCCACAGCTGCCAAAGTGTGACTCTGCCACAGATCCCTCAAAGCAGGAAGAGACAGCACCACACTTCATGTCTTACTGGCCAGTCAGTCATGACAAGGCAAACTGCAAATCAGCCTACAACCAAAAACGCATAGGCAAGATGTGGTAACATTAGCATTTTATTAGAACTGGTGATGTTGGATCAGCAAAACACAAAGTGGGGGTCGGGGGTGCTTTAGGGAAAAGCCACAAGGACAACTGAGTTGGAAAAAGCTACCCCATAATGCTTCTGTAACTAACTAAGAGGAGAAGGTAAGTTGAGACAGACTGAGACACAGAAAAAAATTTATAACTGCCTTACTATATTGCCTTACTTCCAGTAAACTAAACTACTACTCTAACAAGGCAAAGAGCAGATGTTAAAATGCTAAAAGAGAGATTTGATCTCGTAACACATGCTGCTGCTATAGACAATCAGCCCATCACAGCTGCCATCTTTCTTCTGCTGTGAGCCGCCATATACAAGCAGATCAAATATGAAAGAATAAAAGTTAAGGAGTAGCTTTTGAAAAGGCACTCAACTCTGTGCTGAAGACATGACAGTAAACTGTTTCTGTACTGGGCAAATGAATAGTTTATTTTGTTCCTTACCCCATCCATTATGGTAGTGAGGTACTCTTTTTGCCAGTCTATGTCCACTCCTGGCTGAGGTAACCTCTGCTACCACCCAGAGTGCTATTAGGTGATACTTCTCTAAACCTACATTAGACTCCTTCCTCCCACCATCCCCACTGTGGGGATTGACCAGTGTACCAACCAACGATCTGAGTGCACACATCCAGTGAGTGAGGGGGCAGAGAAGGGCATTCCATGCTCAAAGTGGGGAAGCCCTTTAGTGGACATTGGGATAGAGTGGTGTCATTACCTATGATCTACCCAATTTTCATATATTTTTTTTTCCTGTTTTCCCACATAGCACTCCCATCCCAGGTTGGTAACATAAAGACATCGAAATGCAGAAGTTGTTGGTAGAAAGAGACCCTGTAGCCCATCCAGTTTGTAATGAAACTGCATTCTCCCCACAGCCCTGGCTGATGGCAGCATTCAATTTTTAGATGCACACTGTATTTCCAGAAGCACTAGGAAGCAGTGAGGTGGCAAAGACTTCCTCATGTATTTCTCCTACTGGCCAGTTGCATCAATCCAGAACTGTGGCATAAATTTGGAATGCCAGCACAGCAAGAAGATTCTTAGCTGCTCCATCAGTGTGATGACATTAAAGGATAGTTAAAGTAGCTTTCAAGATATCTAAAGTCTCCTTATCTGGTGCCTAATGAAGATACTTTAGAAGTCTCTGGAATCTGTATATGTAATACCCATTAGCAGGTTTCAGGTCTGATTTTTTTAATGGTTGCTCATTAGTCTCCACCCTTTCTCTTCTCCTACTCTACCATTTTCCATCTACCAGTGCTGTCAGGTACTTGGTATTGTACATAGGAGGTTTTGGGGTGAACCTGGTGGAGGCCATGGACATTGGAGGGCAAATGAACGGACCTCTCATATAGGGCTTATTAGGTGCAGAAGATGCCCTGGGGCAAAATGGAGCCTGGAACGTGGAGTTCCATGTCTAGTCCACATACCCAAGGGCACTATCTCTTTTGATGAGCAAGAAGTTGGGACAGCTCTGGAGCCCTGTCCAACTCAAGTGGTGTTGTGCAATGCCAGACCTTTTAGAAACAAGTCTGCTATTATTGCCGACTTTATTGGAACTGCCGATCTGGCTTGCATCACCGAGACCTGGCTGGATCATAATGCTGGTCCCATTTTGGAGGCAGTAGTTCCAGTTGGGTACTCAGTGATTCACTGCCCAAGATTGGATCGTGCGGGGGGTGGGGGTTGCAGTCTGTTTCAAGACCAGATTGGAGCTCACGAGTGTACCAGTTGAGGAAGCCAAATCCTTCGAGTGTACGGTAGTAGCTGGTATGGGTTGCAGGATAGCCCTTGTCTACCGTCCACCAGGGAACGAGGGATGATTCCTGCAGGAAGTGGCAGACTTCGTCACCGACATGGCATTGGAGTCACCCAAATTGATGGTTCTGGGCTACTTCAATGCCTGGGTCGACGTCTAATTCTCAGTTTTTGGTCAGCACTTCCTCCAGCTTATGATATCGCTGGGCTTCGCACAGACTGTTTCTTCGGCTACTCGCAATCACGTTCACTCCTTGGATTTTATTTTCTCCTGGGGATTGAGGCCTCTGATTTGGTGGTGGAACCAGTCAGTTGGTCTTATCATTACACCTTGGGCTTCAATTTTTCTGCTCCCTTTCTTAGGTCTGCCCCTGTGTAGATGGTTCGATACCGCCCTTTGCAGGATGTGGTCCCTGAAGACCTTATGGCGGTATTGGACCTCAGAGTTTCTGACTGCTAGCAATGGTCCGGAGTCATTGGTTCTGGCTTATAATCAGGCCATTTCCTTGGCTCTCGAAGTACTTGCTCCTGTCTGTGTTCATCCCCTCTCTCTCCGCCCTCGGGCCCCATGGTTTGATGGGTCCTTGAGGGAGCTGTGATGTGTGGTACGACAGTTAGAGCATTACTGGAGGAAATCTGCCTTAGAAACCGACTGCCTTAGTTTGGTGGGGCATTATTAGCTCTACCAATCAAAGATCTCCCGTAAGAAGGCAGAATGCCTGTCTAGGGAGGTCGCTGTCACTCAGAATCGACCAGCCCAGCTTTTCAAAAATGTGGACAGGTTGTGCAACCTAGCCTATCTCCAACTCCATCAAGCCTTTTCACAAGAGAAGTGTGATGAGATCGCTCAATTCTTTGTGAATAAGGTGGCCAACATGAGATCAGAGATCCAACAGACACACTCTATGGGGGATGCTGTTGGTCGGTGCTCAGTCACGGTACCCTGGGCTTCCTGGAGTTCCTTTGACCAGCCAAAGTTTGAGGATATTATGCAGATTGTCCAGAGGATGCACCCAACATGCTGTAGTTTAGATCCAGGTCCAACCTCCCTGATTTTGGGGAGTGTTGAGATCATGTGCCCGTTTCTGACTCAAATAATCTGGTGCTCCTTACAATTGGGTGAGTTTCCTCACTCCTTGAAAGAAGCGGTGGTTACTCCCCTTTTGAAGAAAGCTTCCTTGGACCCAGATGTGTTTGCAACTACAGACCTACTGTATCTCTAACCTTCCCTTTATAGGGAAGGTTATTGAGAAGGTAGTGGCAATCCAGCTGGAGGACCACCTGATCATCCATAATATCTATGAACCTCTCCAGTCTGGCTTTCGTAAGAGGCATAGTACTGAGACTGCTCTGGTTCGGGTGCTCAATGATCTCCTAATGGCGAGAGATCAGAGACACTGTTCTATCTTGGTTCTCCTTGATCTTTCTTCAGTTTTTGACACTGTAGACCGTGGGGTTTTGCTCGAACATCTAAGGACCATCTGTGGACTGGCTGGCACAGTGCTCTGATGGTTTCCTTTTTTTAATCTGGGAGAACACAGAGAGTTGTGTCAGGGATTTTTTCCTCTGACCCTGTCTCTCTGCAGTGTGGGGTTCTCCAGGGCTCGATGCTCTCCCCCATGCTGTTTGCAGTGTATATGTTGCCACTCTGAGACATTGTAAGACGGTATGGGCTAAGGTTTCACTGCTATGCTGATGATACCTGGCTCTACCTGTTTTTTGCACCCGACCAGGATAGTGCTCTCTCAGTATTTAATAACTGCCTTGCTGAAATCCATGACTGGATGAATTCGAGCTGGTTGAAGTTAAACTCTGGAAAGACTGAAGTTATGGTGGTGGACCCGGGTCACAGGATCGAGGGGTTGTGGTCTGATCTTCCTTCTGGTTTATTCCTGGGGGGAGATCAGCTCCTTACCTCTGAACAAGTGTGTAACCTGGGAATTGTACTTGACGACGGGCTGACCCTTCGTCATCAGGTGTCAGGAGTCATTAAGTCTGCATTTTACCATCTTAGGAACATTGCCAGGGAGAAAGCACTTGGTTCCGTCCTGTGATGTACCTGTGTTGGTCCACGCCTTCGTAACCTCTCACCTTGACTACTGCAACTCCCTTTACTTGGGGCTTCCTGGGGTTGATATCCGACTCTTGCAGCTAATGCAGAATGCTGCTGCCAGGTTGCTGACAGGGGCATCGAGAAGGATGCATTTTACCCCTGTCCTGCACGATCTGCACTGGCTGCCTATACAGTGGCAGATTACCTTTAAAGTAGGTCTTTTGACCTTCAAAGTCCTGCACGGACTTGGCCCTGACTACTTGAAAGAGCTTCTAATTCCCTACATCCCTGTCTGACAGCTCCATTCAGCTGACGAGGGGTTGCTAGAGGTTCCAAGGGTTATTTTAAAATCGTCTGCGGCTCAGGCTTCTATAATTATTGCCCCAACCCTCTGGAATTCTCTGCTTCATCAGCTTCGGGAATGCACGACCGTTGAAATTTTCAAGCTTGAACTTAAGACCCATCTTTGGACTCAAGCTTACGTGACTTGAGAGAGATGTTACTCTGATTTTATATATGTCTGCTGTTTTATATTGTTAATATTTCAGATTGTTGTGATCTGTTTTTATACATGGCTTGTTTTATGCTTATTTTGTACAGCGCCTTGGCACTTGAAAGATGCTTAATAAATAAAGTGTTATTATTATTTATTGTTATTATTTATTTGATGAAAGCCACTGCATTCACATCTCAGGTCCAAAGTGTGCCAACATAGAAATGTAAACCTAGTGGATAGAGTGTCTAGCTGTGAATCTGAAGGCACATAAGAATTAGGTTTGAATCCCACAGCTGCCACTTAATTACTCTGTGGCCCTGAGTAAGTCAATTTATCACCTTGTGCTTATACTCTCTTTAACTACTCCCCAAACTATCTTTGTCATTTTGACTCTACCTTTTCACTAAAAACAGCAGCAACCATTTCCTATCCCTCTGTCTCCCCTCCATCCACTTCACTATAAAGTGTTTAAAGATACAGTTTGTATGAAAAGCACTATATACTATACAATACAACCAAATTTGTTCATTTCCATAATTCCCAAAATTAAACATGCTCAAGTAGCACCCTGGTAATTGTTTTAAGCACTAAAATGAGGTTCAATGGCCTTCGCAGCCAGTATAATGTTATGCTTGTGCAACTGTGTTTCTTAGGTTTTGGCCATTCACACTCTATATCAGAGGAATTACCACCCTGTACAGGTACCAAAAGCAATGAACTGTCTAGAGGGTTACACCCCTAGAGATGCCGTGGGATGATTCCCTTGGCTAAAGGTACCTGAGGAAGGATCCCGCGGAGAGAGGCGCTGCCGCTGAAGGAGGAGGGTAGGATGGTGGGACAAAGAAAAAGTGCTTCAGAAGGAGGCTGAGGGGAACTACTATACATAGTTCAGGAAGTGGGAGTGGCTGGCTGCTTGTCCATCAAACCAAATGCAAAGCCTTCCAATTCAATGGCCCACGCAGCCAGTATAATGTTATGCTTGTGCAGCTGTGTTACTTAGATTTTGGTCATTCACACTTTCTAGTACAGAGGAATTACCACCCTGTAGGAGTACCAAAAGCAAGAAACCCTCTAGAGGGTTCCACCCCTAGAGGTGCTGCCGGATGATTCCCTTGGCTAAAGGTACCTTAGGAAAGATCTCCAAAAAGAAAGTAATAGTATGAAGCATATGGGCAATGAGTAGCTCTGGAATGTAGTAATAGATAAGCATCAGGCAGCTTGATAACATAATGATGCACAGGTCAACAGTGGCAAATAACAGATGGATTGCAAGAGAATAAGGGGACCTCCTAAGGAGAGACAGAACAGCAGAAGAGAGGGAATGGCAAGTAAGGGACACCATCCACCTCCAACCAACAGCGGATCCTATCTAATGGAACTAGGAAATATTAACTAGATATTATGACCTTCGGCATGGAGGAGAGAAAAAAAGCCCTTGAGGAGGAAATCTCTGGGAATCCAAGGCATAGGTCGCCTTCCCTCCATGTGTGGGATAATTTTCTTAGTGACGGCTCTGCTACTGCAATTTGGAAGCCCCAAAGAATAAAAAATGGAAAATATTTCAATTTGGAGGGAAACTCTCCCTGTGTCCTTCTAACTGGAACGCCGTGGAGGGTTGCAAGATGGTAGCTCTGCAACCGCCATTCTAAGGTGGAAGGAGGAGAGTAACAACCACCGAGGCACTCACCCAGCCTACCAATCTATGAAACAAACTAGATGAACCAGAGGAGGTAGTCAGGAGAATGCAGTGAAGGTGCCTTGCTAAGGAACCACTAAAGCCAATGGACAACCATTATAGTGGAAACACTAGAGCTAAAGGAAATCACTATAACCTCCCTTCATGGCTGAGTTATACATTCTACAACTTGAGGTGCCATCAGTATGGTTGATGACTGAAGGTCCACTCAGAGCAAAGACATTTCCAGCTATGGGCCAGGTAAGAAGCACCCACCCCAAGCTTCACATGCTCAAGCTGTGGACTAGGTGCAGAGTGAGACCATTAGCAGCAGGGGAACCTGCACCAAATAGAATGGCTGGCATGCCCCAGGGACTGATGAGGGGTGAAGGAGTGTAAGTACAGAGAACTTACAGGGCAGATGGCAGGGAGCATTGAACAAAGGTGGCATGAGCAAGAGTGAATCTGGATATATTCCATTAAGGCGGGGTTATGCAGGGGCAGGGTAACAATAGTTGGACCAGCACGTAGGTCAGTAAGCAGTAGGAATAGTTAGACCAGGACGTAGGTCTGCAAAACATGGTAACAATGATGGAACATGAACGTAAGTGGGGGCAGCAGTAAAATAGTGGGACAAGCCAGCTAGGCATTCAAAAGCCAGATTAAGGTTACAAATACTCTGAAGATTTTCAACACCTGAGGTATGAGTTAGAACAGAAATAGCCACATGAGTCCATGACTCCCCAAGCACTTCTCAGTCCCTGCCACAGGAAAAACAAGAAAGTGATGGAAGGGTCAGGAACCATATGCAGATATTAAAACTAGTTTACAGCATCGCTGTAGCTTAGCTGACCTCAGAGTAGAACACTCGTGTACAACAGGGAATAGCATGAGCTATGGTTGGTAGTAGTTAATAAGCATGGATGGAGGGAAGCACAATGTTGTGAAAGCAGCTATGACCACAGGGGAAGTAGATTAAGCAGGGAAAACATAATTAAGCTGCATAGCAAGGGTTCAGAGGGAGCCTGGGTTCAGAGGGAGCTTGAATCAGGTGAAAAAAATTAGGCTTGATAGCACAGGGATCAATTAGGTCTGTAGCATGGAAAACAGCTTTGGGTTGTGTAAAAACACAGGTACTGGTGACAATAGCAAGAGGAGTAACTAAAGCAAGTAGCAGGAGCTGCTAAAGAGCCAAATGGTAGGAGCAAGCAAATGGCAAGAACAGAGAAACCAAATCCCCCTAAAAAGAAAGCAAAACTAAGACACAAACATAGAAGAAACATGGAAGAAATAAAAGGAAGCACACATCTGGAGGTAGAAATACAAACCAGAAGCAGAAGAACAAAACAGAGTCCATCAGAAAAAAGCAGCAATGCGGGGGTGGGGGTCAGGGCAGACCCCAGCCTGCCACAGAGCAAAAGGATAGAGTCTCCAGCAAGCAAAGAAAAAGTGCTTCAGAAGGAGGCTGAGGGGAACTGATATATATAGTTCAGGCAGTGGGAGTGGCTGGCTGCTTGTCCAACGAACCAAAGGCGGAGCCTTCCAATTATCCAGCTGTGTTCCATTTTGTGTGAGCACTGGGGGTCAAAAAGATACCTTTCTGCACTGGCCCAATTGATTCCTATGGTGAACAGTCCTTGATCCCACCGGGTCATAACCACTAATGAAATATAGCGCAGTATTAACCATGCAGTGAAGAGCGCACTACAAATTACAGCAACAGGGGTACAACAGTGGTAGGGAATTACTGCTATAGTACCCTGTCGCTGTATGATTTACTAGTATGTCATCAAGTTACCATGTGCTGGTTGCTTAGTCCAGCTGCTCCTGTGGTAGAGTGGTTAAGGCACCAGCACAAGCCATGATCGGGAGACCTGGGGCTGCAGTTTGATTCCCCAAAGGTATTCCTGTGCTACTACTTTTTCCATCATTTTTTAAGAAAAGAAAAAGAAAGATCCCCCTTCCCAACTTTTTCACCATCTCCTGAGCTCACCCAACCCTAGAGTTTGTTATCTTAATTTCAGGGTGTGTGGGTGGTAAAGCCTCCCATGTCAGGGGGGTTCGGGGGTGAAGCCCCCGATAAAAACAGACTTGCCCATTCATTTAACAGTATGTGCTCTTTCTGTAGGTCAGTGTATTTCCCGAATTTATTATAGCGCATGGTGTTTTGCTTGCAGCATTTGTTTCAATGCTCTTCTTCTTTTCACTGTTATGGCTCCATGCCATCATTGATTGGGGTAATAAAAGCTCAGGATTAGTTCTAGACTAGATCAATGTGAAGCAAAATATTGGTGATAGTCCAGGTCCAATTCAGACACAGCCATACCCCAATGTTTCCCAACCCACATAGAAACATAGAATTTGACAGCAGATAAGGACCACTTGGCCCACCCATTTCCCTACCTGATGGATAAGCTGCAAATTCTAGATAATCAACAGCTTACTTCCTCCTACCCCCCCCACTAGAATTGCCTTATGCCTGCCCCATGCAATCTTGAATACTCCCACTGTTTCTGACTCCACAACCTCCTCAAGAAGGCTGTTCTATGCATCCACAACCCTATCTATGAAAAAACACTTTCTAATATTTATTTTACCAGGTATAGCACACTAAGCTGAAAGTTTTTTTTACAGGAGCAACCTGGGAGCACAATGAGGTTAAGTGACTTGCTTAGGGTCACACAGTATTCAAGTGGAAGCTGTGGGATTCAAACCCAGGTCTAATCTGCTGGATGTCACCAAATTTGCAGCTCAGAGCCTTAGACCACTGCACTATACTGCCTCTTATATTACCTCTGAGCCATCCCCCCATCTTCAAATTGTGCCCCCTTGTTCTTGCACATCTCTTCTTCTGAAAGATACTACCCTCTTGTACTTTGTTAATTCCCTTGAGATACTCACCCCCTTTGTCTCGTCCATAGACCTGTTCATTCCAATAGACCTGTACTACTAAACCAATAGACCTGTGCCAGGATTTTCAATGACATGGAGGATTGCTTGCTAAACGTTTGCTCCAGGAGCAAATTAGTGCCTGGAGTGAACAACTGCTATATTGGAACATGCTTGAAGCACACTGCAAGTGCTAAAAGTAACTTGTCATGTACAGTACCAACTGACAGATGCTGACACTATCCTGATTGCTCCTTCCAAACCACAACTACCTACTGGCCACAGAAAGTATGAGGTGAATTATGAGACATTGGGATGCCGGGAGTAAATGCCCTGGTAGCACCCACAAAAGGTGATTGCTCCTGTAGAACAATCTGCCACATTGAACCATGAACATTCAAATTACCCCATAGCACAGGTAAGGTCCTATCAGGTCTTAGAAAATTGGCTTTTTATCGCCTGGCATCTGATTGGCTGGTACCCTTGCTAGGGGAGTACATTGACTTTCAATAGATGCTCAGGAAATAAAAAGTACCAGCCCCAATGCCCCTTCACCCTCTCAAGTATCCCTGTGCCCACCCTGCTCTCTCATCGACTAAAACCACCCCAGTGAATTTGAAATCCCCGTCATTTTCTTTTTTCTTGCTTAGCGAGAGATACAGTTCCCTACCTGATACACTTGCTTTTTAATTGAGCACCATTTATTAATTAATTAAGCACCGACACAGGCTCGCCACCTTTCCCCCACCCTGCCAGTCTCTCACATTGAAAGGTGAATCCTAATATAAGCACTATCTCAGTGAAGCAGCTTCCCCGCATCACAAAAAGAATCTCCACACAAATCGGAAACACACCTCATCAAACCTGTGAGCAACCATACCAGTTCTACTTCTACACAAGACTTCTCTAAAAAACACCACACACACACACACATGCTCATCGAATGGGAGAAAAGACGCGATCACATAATCAGTTTTTTTTTGTCAGCACTGTCGGCAAACAGTCCACTGTTGCTACGCCATAAGCCCTGTGTAACGCTGAAACGTCCACAGCACCCTGCCATCCTTCCCAAGTAAATACATCCAAAACACAACTTGTAACTCTGCCATCCCTCTAGACATACCTCCAAATTTTCTGGGATTCTGTTTAAAAAAAAAAAAAATCACTTTCCTGAGATGCAAACTATCGCGCTCCATTGTAACAGAATTCCATGTATCTGTGCTTTTGAAACTGGATTTGAAACAGCTTCCCTCCCCCACCCCGGCCCCAAGCTGGATGTGCTCTGTTCAGTCCTCTTCAGATCCCTTCAATCCTGCCACCTGTCCATGATCGAATCGCACCCACAATGGTAACGTTAACATTTGCACACAAATTCAAAGTACCTCCATTTAGTTATTTATATTTTTGCAGAGTTCATCATCCGACTTTTGTGTTTGTTCCTAGTACAATCGCACCAAACAGGACACCGCAACACTCTTGCTCCATGGCTAAGTGTCTCACTCCCATTATTTCTATTTCCCATTACTTCCTATATTAAACAATGTCTAATGGCAGCCCAATGAGAAAACTCAGGGGGGGGGGGATGACTGAAAAGTAACACTAACACTGCCTAGGCTGGTGCTCCTAGAAAGAAACACTGCAATCTAACACAACAAAGGGCTCTTACAAGCAATGGCACCCTCTAATGGCATAAAGCGGTAAAGCGACTATTTTACAGAATCTGACAGTTTGTCTTAATTTGTATTAATATTTTACACTTTTTTAAATGAAATAATTATTACAAAAAAAATAAAGTAAGCCCATTTTCTAAACACAATAATACCCTTCAGGGTGGGTGGTATTGATATTACTGGAGCTTTCAGGTGCTATAAGGCCTTCTGCCTGCGGCATTGTGCCTTATTACGCCCCTGGGTGGTCCAGTATTGCCTAATACCACCCATCTTTTGGCATATTATTGCTACATATGCGTTCCATTATGACCTCATTGCAGGGCCCAGAGCATACAGGTGCTCCCATGGAAATGCCTGTCCTCCACCTAATTGCTATTCTGATCCATGTTAAATATATCCCTGGCAGTCTTTTGGACCCCTTACCTCCCAACCACAGTCCCAAAATGCAATAAATAGATTCCTGAACGTCCAGTGGCTCCTCACCTCCCAATTACTTGTACAAGCTACTTGAAATAGATTCCTGGTGCTTCAGTTGCCCCCTGGCCCCTGCCTACTATTCTGAATTGCCTATGACCGCTCCCTGGTAGCCCAGTGGACCCACCACTCTCAATCCCCATGCTATTAACCTCTTAGCATAGCATAAAGATGTCAGCTGTCACTCAGTCACTACTCACCGCCATTGCCAGACACTGTCTGCTGCAAAACTTAGTATAAATTCTCTAAGTCCCTTTGTAGAGATACTGTAAATGTGCAGACCTAGAAATAATTTCTATTAGGCTGGTGACTGAGCCATATCTGTGACACCACACAGTGGTATGGCACCAAATCCATGGGGTATCCTAGATAACACCCCCCCCCCGAAGTTCCTGGAGCATGTCTCTGTCAAACTACAATACAAAAGTACGCACATCTGGTACAGATTTCTAAGTATTAAAGACTGTTGTATTTTCAGACATCCTTCCTTGCTCAGGGCTAAGAGTCTGATTTTGATCTTCCTCATCTTTTTTCAGCTTGTTGGATTGTACTTTTGTTTTGTACTGCTTTAAAGGTCTTCTGTTTACTGTCTTTAACTTGTATTCGGTAGTATGTTCCATAGATGGAATGCTGGGAGACCTTGCCTTCTCTTGCTATGTGCTAAACATAGAAACAGAATTTGTCTGCTGAAAAGGGATGCTTGGCCCACCCTGCCTGCCCAGATGGTTCCAGCCTAGTCTACCTTCACAGATCCTATCTTGTCTCCTGTGACTCTCCCTCCTCCTGGTCTATTTACTAATACTCCCTTATCTCTATCCCACATGTGCTTGAAGCCCCCTACAGTTTTTGCCTCCACCACTTCCACTGGCAGTCCATTTCAGGCATCTACTACTCTTTCAGCAAAGTAATACTTCTTCACATCCCTCTTAAACTTCCCCCCTCCTATTTCATTGCATGTCCCCTTCTGCACCCTGTTCAATCCCATGAGGTACTTGTAGGTCTCTATCATGTCTCCTCTCCCCCTCCCTCTCCCTCTCCCTCTCCCTCTCCTCTCCTCTCCTCTCCTCTCCTCTCTTCCCCTCTCCTCTCCTCTCCTCCAGGGCACTCTTTTTGAGATCCATTAGTTTCTCCACATAGGGCTTTTGGCGCAAACCCTGCACCATTTTAGTTGTCCTCCTCTGGACTGCCTCCACCTTGTCTGTAGTTGCAGCCATTGTCAAGATCAGATATTTCCAGACATTTCTGTGATATCTCTAGAGAAACTCCTGCTTGCCTGAAGTACACCTTTAGGACTACCAGAGAAAAACTCTTTAGAAATATTGCGAAATATCTGGAGAGCCAGCATGAAGACAGTGGTACTGTATAGCAAAAAGAGCAAAAAACAACACAAATAGCTCTAGCACTAACCACCTCTAACTTTAAATGAACATTTGGCTAGTGCATGATAAAAAAACATATTTTATTCAAAGCAGATAAAACTGCAAGCCTTTGAGAAAGGACCTTGTCCAAAATGCTTCAGGCATGCAGTTTAGCTGCTTTGAATAAATATTTTTATCATGCACTAACCGAAAATGTTCTTAGGATGAAAATGATAAAGATCTGGAAGCTGTTTGTCATTTTAAATATTTGTACAAGTCAATGGCTGCAACTGTGAATCTTTTCTGAAGTGCAGCCATCAGAACTGGACTCAGTACTGCAGGTGGGATCTCACAGTGAGTGATACAGTGGCATTGCCACCTCCTTCCTCCAGCAGGAGATACTTCTCCCAATGCACCCAAGCATTGCAATGGCCCTGCCCACTACTTTGTCACACGGCACTGCCACTTTGAGGTCATCAGATATGATATCCCCAAGGTCCCTTTCCTACTAAGTGACTGACAGTACCCCCCCCCCCCGAATTCTATACTCACTTTCTGGGTTCCTATGCCATAGGTGCATGATTTTGCACTTCTTGACATTGAAACCCAACTGTCATGTTATTGATCACTCCTTGGGTTTCCCAAGATCTCTACACATTCTTTCTACCACTTCCTGATTGTCCACCCTATTACAGATTTTGGTATCATCTGCAAAAAGGTATACTTTCACCAACTACGAAGGTCTGGAACTCTCTCCTCAAACTCATTGTAGTCCAATGCATCAGAAGTTAAGCTCAAACCTTAGGAAGCATCTACTATTGAAAAATGTATTCTCTTATACTTACCTGTAGTTTTATTCTATGTCTGTTACTTCATATAGCTGGAAACTACATTTTTCTTCCCAATTATTTAACCAGGTGAGACACACTAAGATGAAAGCTTGTTTACAGGTGCAACCTGGGAGCACAAGGAAGTTAAGTGACTTGTTCAGGGTCACACAGTATGCAAGCGGGGACTATGGGATTCAAACCCAGGTCTCCAGATTTGCAGCTCAGAGCATTAAACCATTGCACCATACTGCCTTATGTAAATTATGTTATCTGTACATGCCCAAATGTGTAGCACTTTACTGCAGTATTGCCATATAAATGTACTGCTTACATCTATAAAGCAGAATTTATACCTAAATATTCCTAATAATTGTGCCTTTATTTATTTAAATTGTTTTAACATGTAAGCCTTACAGAGAACAACAGCCTTTTTCACAGATGCTGTGCATCTGATAAAGACCTGCAGTTAGTCAAAGAGCCAGGACAGTTTTTGTCAGTGCCTGTTGGGTTTGTGTGCACACCAATAAATACAGTATTTCTTTTTTTTTTTTGCTTATACAGTGACATGGATGTGATTTTGTTGTCTCTTTGACTGCAATCCTTTTTGTGTTTTTGTTATTTACAGATGTGGCCTGAGGGATGGGGAGTGGAGGATAGGCGGGGAGGAATGCAGGTTTAAAATACACCAGCAGTAACAACATTTACACATCAGTAGAACAACAGTTCTTAGCACAAAAACACCAGTTAAGTAGGGCACTCACAGAATATAATAATGTGATGGTTATTTTTTATTTTAGAGGCATTGAAAGAGGGGAAGCAAATTAAGATAGAGGACAAAGTGCTTCAGAATTTGGTTGACTGTGCTTACTGAAACATGTCACATCCTGTGGCTGCCCTAAGCAGCTGAAAACCCATAGTAGATTACCCAGTATTTTTTTCTTTGAAGGATAAGCAGTTTGTTATCTTGCTTCAAACATTAAAGGTAGGCAGAGTTAGTAACTGGTGAAAACAGATCATTAGGTAGTTTGTTAGTCCAGAATTGGATTCCTAAGATGTCTTGACTTGCACATCTAAGGTTCAGACTGCTCTAACCCAAGTTCAGATGCATTATACAGCAATGTGTGCCAGAAGCACAATTTAGGGCAAACCTACAGCATGCATTACACAGGCAGTCAAGTTTAGAGAGTGACAGTCTAGGGGCAGCCACATACACAACATCACCATAGACTTAAGAAAGCAGAATCATTTGTTTTGCTCTACTGTATGTTTTCTTGTATACAGTGAGAGATGTTCCTACAGCCTGTAAAGATCACCTGACTTGGTAAGAACTTGGTTAATGTATGGGGTATAGTTCAATTCCTTAATGAGTAACAGGCCAAATTATTTGCACTGAGATACATTGCCTAATACAATATTGTCAAATGGTAACTTAGGCAGAGGGTCTGAGTTGTTCGACCAGTGTTTGTTTCCAAATAGCAAGGTAACAGTCTTCTTCTGATTTAATATAAGTTGATTATCAGAGAATCAGTTCTGTAATCTGATGAAATTTAATGAAAGCAGAGTGGAGAGTTTGATTAATGTTTCTTCTGCACTGTTGTTTTGCCTGGTTTTATATGTTTTATGTATCTATGTGTAAATTGTGGCACATTCCTGTCTTGTATATATAATGAAATGGTTTTAATGTACTGGGTATACTGTCACTTTAATTATGGCTGTTTTAATGATGACCAATTATGCACTGCGCGAGCCTTGAAAAAGTGCAACTATCATGCAAAAATGTTTGGCTGCGTTAAGGGAGGGTGCGTGGTGTATCTTACTGCTGATAGTTTTCTAAGAAATAGAATTTTGTTATCCTGATACACAACACTGTTGTTATTTGTGGAGCAGAGCCTGAGAGGCCTAGCCCTCTCAAGAAAGTATGCATATAGATTTTCAATTATCTAGCTTCAAGGGTAGCTAAATTGTAAGCATATAAATATGTTCATACATTTTCTCATGAATAATAAATTGCCAGACATTGAGCCTCTATAACTTTCCTGCCCCTCATTTAAATGTCATAAAATTCTTGGCATCCTTTTAAAGCCTCTTCCATACAACAGGTATACAAAATATCAGTCCATAAAAGTCATGAGAGTTTGAGAAATGTCATGGAAGGGAGAGTGACCAAAAATCAATGCTGGGAACAATCCTCTTTAATGTCTAAGGACATTGCAGAGGAGTTTGAAGGGAAGGTCTGCTTCTTTGCAGATTACACCAATATTTGCAATAGGGTGGACACCCCAAGGGATGAAAAGGATGTCAGAGACCTGAGAAAACTAGAGGAGTGGTCAACGGTATGGCAGCTGGGTTTCAATGTGAAGAAGTGCACAAAAATGCACTTAGGGCACAGAAACCCAGGGGTGGAGTTCAAAATGGAAGGAGTGGAATTAACAACCACTAAGCAGGAAAGAGACCTGGGAAAAATCTTATCAGATGATCTAAAGCTGGCCAGGCAGTGTGACAAGGCAATCAGCAGGACTAATGGGATTGCTGGGGTGCACAGGGAGTGGTATCACCAGCAGAAAGAATGAGGTGGTGTTGCCTCTGTATAGATCAGTAATAAGACCCTACCTAGACTATTGTGCCCAATTATGGAGACCACATCTCTGGAAGGACATAGACAGAGAGGAGGCAGTATAGAGGATGGCAGCTAAAAGGGTGCAGGATCTGCATCAAAAGCACTAAGAGGGGAAGCTTAAAAAAAAAGACCTCAATCAGTACATCCTGGAGCGGGGGGGGGGAGAGATATGATAAAGACCATTAAATACCTCACGGTGGTAAATGAGGTACAGGAGAGAAGTATTTTTTCAAATAAAATGGTGCTAAAGAACAAGTGGACATATTATGAAGCTGGAAGGGGGTATACTCAAGAGGGATGCAAGGAAAAACTTATTCATAGAAAGAGTGGTGGATTCTTTGAACAGATTCCAGCAGACGTGGTGGTGGTGGTGAAAACAGTTTTGGGGTTCAAGAATGCATGGGATAAGCACAACAGAACTGTAATAGAAAGAATGGTAGGAGGGAAAAAGAGCTGTAGATCAGTTATGGACTACGGTAATAGTGTAGGTAGGGAGGAAAGGGCAGTTCAGATGGCCAAGCAGTTCTTATCTGCCAACAAATTCTACGTTTCTATGCTTCTGTGTTTTGAAACAAAGACATGGCTAAAAACACTGATGTATGTCCTGAGAAAGAGGGAAATAAGCAATAAGCCATGATCACAGATTATGTCACTGGTCTGTTAATCACCCTGTATGAGTGGAATTTTGCACAATGATGAGCACAGTGACACATGCCCCTAGAAGGTTACTAGCTGACCATCAACATAACCCCAGGGAATACAGTATTGCTGTTATAAAGAATGTTTTTTAAATAGTGTTTTACACTGTTCAGCATGTGATTACATTCTACATGTATGTTAAATGATTAAGATAAGGCTGACAGAGTGCTTACTGTCAATCTGAAAACTATTTCTCAGACCCTGTTTATAACAGGAATGAGTCATTGAACCCCAAGAAGAGTGAAGAACTGTAAAACTCTGAGGAAAGGGAAACATAGTAAACCCCTTAGGATAAATGGTTTCATTTGGAAGAAAATGAAAACCTTTTTGTTTTGAACTTTAAAATTGATGTTTATCCTGAAGTGCTCCTAATCTACCACACCCTTCGCTCATTCTCCCAAAATCTGTGAGTGTCTATATATATACACTTTATTTAAAGCAAAAGCTCAAGCTATTCTGGATAATTCAGAGAATTACAAGTATCTTTAGATATTCTATCTACAGCCATAACACATGAAGAACTACACTGAGTATTCAAGGAACATTGTAAGTATTAATAATAGCACTTTCAGCCAATCTAGGAGTCTCTGACAGTATTATTTATTCATTAATTTATGTTAAAAGATTAGTCCCCAGGAAAAAGCATAATGAACATATGAACAGGTCATTTGAACAACTTTTACTAACAATTAGAGCAGTGTTTTATTGTAAGCCAATTAAAATAGAGAAAACCCATCATTTAATAACCCACAAACTACAACAATCACTCTCTTATTGGATTAGTAGCATTTTAGACATACAAATCTCCTCACTATATCTTCACCCTCTCCCTTACAGTTGCTCCCCGTTACACCTCTCTCTCTTTATTTAACTGTCCCACCTCCAAATGAGCACCCTCTGCCCCATACCCTTTATCTGTCACCCTCACTCCCTCCTCTTCTCATATTTGCCACACCCAGTCCCCGATCAGGGTGCTCATTCATCCTGAGGGGACTACTGCCCTAAGTCACTACCCCTCTCCCTAACTTCCACAGTTCCCTGCAGCCCCCTTTGCGGTTTCAGCATTTTGAAGGGGAATAGGTTCTGGTGGCCCCCCTCAACTCCTCCCCTATCCAAATACATCACATAATAGCACTCCCCTCTGCTCATCTTCTACCCTTTCCTTGTATTTAACAGTGTGCCTCTGTTCCTACCAGCACTTGGAATTATTTTTTGTTCTCTGTTGTACTCTTGCACTGTCTGTCCGTTCCTGTTGCTTTCAAGTTCTGATTAGACTTAGACACTGTATCTTATTAATTGTAAAGTCTGTTATTCATACCCCCTAGTTTCCATGGCCCATTGCACTTCAAAAGTGTAAGTATGCTGCCTACTATCTGTATACCTATTATATCCAATGCTTCCTGTATAATTGCATAATATCTGTTTGTATATCCTTATTGTACCCCCCCCCCCCAATCGCACCAGGAGATGAGCAATTTGTTGTTTGGTGTGCCTTCCTGGTTAAAAATTTCAATAAATAAAATAAATAAATAAAAAGACATGCTCATGGATGCTTACAGAAGAGCTTGACAAGCACTAGCAGAGTGTTCAGAGGAAGATCAAGATGGTCATGTGCTGGTTACTCAGGACTGTGGGTTTCCTGGCTATTAGCCTAGTAAAGAAAAATGAATGAATTGAAACAACCTTTGATTTACACTAATAATATTGATGACCTAGTCCAGTAGTGCTAGGGATAGGGCACTGCACTAGTATGAGTGGTGCCCAGCTCTCTTAGCTGACAGAGTTGAGGGAGAACCACAAAAATAGCACTCTGAATATTTAACTAATAACCAATATCTGGGAGCCCCCCCCCCCCTTGGGTTCAATCATGTAATGAAGGTGTAATAAACATGATTAGTTGTATCTTGGATTACTTGGTATCAGTCACCTGTGTCCTGTAACCACTAGCAGGTTTATATTTCCTCATGTTTTCCTCATACTACTCTGTGAAGGTTTTGCAAACAAGCTATATATGGCTTTTATTCCTGTGTGTCTCTATATAACTTTGAAAACTATAAAAAGTTTAAATAAAAACAGCACTCTGAAACTTTGGGGGGTGCTTCCCTCACGCAATGTAAGAGCACCTCCTATAGTATATTGGGAGTGTGGAAGTGGGCTTGGGTGTTATAGAACACCAAACAGCATCACCACAGGTTTAAAAGCTGAATGAATTCACACAGTAATACTCTTCATACTGCATTCCACCGACTGCTGTAATATACGTACAGTTTACTAATATTATTTCAGTTGTTTAAACTGACTTTCCATGTTCTCATAGACAGGTTTAAATGAAGTGGATGGTTTCTATTGATGATATAATCCTTGATGTTTTGGAGCCCCTGCCAATCTATTATACAGTCCTCCTTGTGACCCCCTGCACACTATATCCAGAACACTCAGAAGGAGCCTCTTCTCCAAGTAGAGTGTGGGATATAAGAGGGGTTTAACATCATGGACAGTAGCAATCTGAAGGGTTACTGTGTGGAGACATGCCAGCTGTCTGGGAAAAGGAGAGGGAGGCTCAGCCAAGTGTAGGCTGGGCTGAAACTGGGTTGTGGGAGATAAAATGAATAACATAAAACATATTGATCAACAGATAAAATATTTTCTTGTTTCATAGTTTTTTCCCCTATATTTAAAAGTAATCCTGTACAATATAAATCAGGCAATCTATTTCCTTATATGAGTCACTTTGTCTTAAATATTATTATTATAAGCTAACCCAAAAAGCACATCTATAGTAGCTTGCCATTGCTACAGTCATTACAGTATGTCAATGTTTTCCATCTGTTTGGAAAGAGTTGTGTTTCATATCTGAGTAGTTTTTATATGCTACAAAAATGAAAGCAGAAATTTAATCTCAAATGAGAAATCCACAAGATGTATTAATGTGCATTAGTGTCTTTACAGTTATCAAACAATTAAAATATAGTAGACTGGACTCATGCCTTGATATATTTTAAATCATATGGTGTTATTGCAGGTAAAAGGGTATAATTGGAAAATACTTGGTGTGAAATGATGGTGTCAGTTTATTCAGTCACTTGTATCTGTAAATCATAGCAGATTAGACATCATAAAACTGAAGTGACAGGACTGACAGATGAATGAATTCACACAGGAATAGTGTAACTCTTCACACTGTATTCCACAGAGTGCTGTAATATATGTCGATTAATATTGTTAAGTTTCTTTAAACTGGTTTCCCCTGTCCTTTTATGTTTTTTTTCTAAATTAGTTTATGAACCCAAGCCTACACGTATCTTTGCCTAGAGGGAAAATAAAAACTGTTTTGATTTTTTTCTGACAGGAAATGGTGAAATCACTTAAGATTACATGCTGCTTTTAAAAAGTGTGCTTTGTAAAACATCAATGCTATCTTGAAAGACAAATTTAAATAATCTGTTCACATTTCCTTGTTGCCATCATCAGACCCTTTCACAAAAGTTTATAATCGGGATGTTGACACTCATGCTAAGCATTTCTCCCTATCATGTCCTTTTTAAAAAGTAAAGATGTCTGAGCAAACCTCTCTAAGCTTGATTTTTTAACTTTTAGCTTCAGTTGTGGAAATGTGTGAAAACTGTGGTTTGATTAGAAGGATCTCCACCCCCCCCAAAAAAAACAGAAAGAAAACATAATTGCTAAATCACTGTGTTATTTATTCAATACTTATTTCTTGTCACATTGTGCTCCCAAAACATTTCCTACAACACCATGATCCAGCATTCCAGACTGAAAGATTCACATTTTAGTTGTAGGAACTTGATGGGAAATGGATGTTGGCAAGGAAATAGAAAACACGGTGCTGTGCACACTCGTGCAGGATGTGGATGCTGACGGGCAGACCAAATGTGAAAATGCAAGAAGGTCAGACTCCAATAGTGGCTCCAGGTAAAAGAATGCAAGTCTCAGATGAGTTAGCTGCAGGTAAAGGCTTTACTCATGCAAACAGGCAAAATACATGAGAGTGTGGCACTAAGCCCCAGTGGTTTGTATCTGTTGCATGATGCTTTGTCAGGAGTTGGGGTCATTGTTCCATAAGTCATTTAAATAGTATAGACCTGAAAACATATTCAGCTGATATAACTTGTAAGCTGTTGCACCCAAAGCACAGCAGATAGCAGGCCAAAGAAAGAAGGATCATGAAGGTGCAATAGCCTACTTAGCTTACTTAGTACTACCAAAGCAATCCACAAAGTGTGGAAAGTGTGGAAAGTGAAATGTGCATCCTTGCAGGAGCCCTTTCATTTTGTCAACTTCTTTGCCTTATGTTGGTTTATTATTTGCACCATTTTCATCTTATTTTTCAACTCTTTTCTTTGGTGCCTCTGTTCCAGTTTCAGTATTTCCCATCTTCACCTTTATTTGAATCCAGGTTTCACTTTCCATATCTTCACAGCACAGTGGTATCAGACCCTTCAACTGCTAGACCACATGATCATTGTTTATCAATCCCTATGTGCTGCCCTACTAGGATGAAGAACAGGGATCACGTGCTTGTGGGTTTTCCCTTTCTGCAGCCTCAGCCACAGGTGATTCTCACCACAGATGTAGCCAGTCTAGTAGGGGTGTCCACTTGGGCTCTCATCACTCCAGGGATCAAGTCTCCAGGGGAACAAGGCTTTCTGGTGTTGTACAAAAATAATATCACACTGGCAGAATTACCATGAATGTTGGAATTTCATTTCCTTGAAATTTCAAAATTAACTTGGGCAATATTCTTGAAATTCTGACTAAGAATGGCAGAATGAATACATGTATTGTGGACAGATGTATTAAATGAAGGAGTGGAATTTTGTAGAATTGATTTCTCTGTTATGTATAGAATGATGGAATAATTGCATGTATTGTGGTTTGATGCATTAAATTGCAGAATGGAAGTATGCAGAACTGTCATTCCCTAGCTCATGTGTTTAATTTTGCAGTTCAGTCAGAATATGTCATGGAATCAGAAGAAATTCATGGAACACATTTGGTGGATTCTTTTTTCACAAGAGTCAGAATTTCTGAAAATTTTACTAAATTGCTGAAATTTTCACAAAATCAGAATTCACAGTTTCTGTCCCGTGCCAGGACCTTTACATTAGTGTGCTGGAAATGAGGGTAGTTTTGTATGGACTCCAAGCCCTGTGTACAGGTTCTGAGGAGATACCTTCCAATACAGTCAGATAACTAGAACATGGTAAACAGGGGATGGCTGATGCTTTTTTGCTTACTTGTTCCAGGGCCTGGAATTTTCTGACAAAATGCATTGTACTGCTGGAAAGAAAGGTTCCTTTATGCCTTTCCTCCTCTGCAACTGATTCAGGGGGTTTTGAGCAAGCACACACAGGAACCAGTCAGAATAATCCTGGAGGAAACCTTTTGGCCCCAGTAGATCTGGATTCCTTGACTGTGGGAACTGGCAATCAAGGCATCCTTTTTGCTAGCCCTTCATCAAGGCCTCCTGTTTCAGGACACCTGCTCACTGCTCTGCTCTGCTAGGACCTCCAGTCCCTGTGGCTCCATGACTGTCTCCTGAGGACATGGAGGTCTTCTGTGTAGAGTCTTAGCCAATGTCTTGGCTGTTCTGCTAGGAAACCATCCAGCAGATGCATCTACTTCCTGAAGCAGAAGTGTTTTCCAGTGTGGTGGCAGAAGGCATCCCTGGACCCCATCATTTGCACTTCACAGAGGGCACTGGGCTACATCTTGACTCTATCAGAGTCCAGATTGCAGTATTCTTTGGAGACAGTACACCTATCAGCCATTTCAGCTTTCCATGCCCCTATCAAGGACAGGACTATGGCTCAGCTGGCTGTGTGTCTGCAGGTTCCATGGTCTCTTACACATGGTCCCTCAAGTCAACAAACCTGTACTGGTTTGGGATATGAACCTTGTGATTGAAACACTGATTAAAAGCCCCTTTCAAGCCTGCATCTTCCTCTGACATACAGTATCTGTCCTGGAAGACTTTATTCAAGCTATTACCTTGGCCAGGCATGTGTCTAAACTGCTGATCTTTGTTCATGACCCACTATTTCAAGTGTTTCACAGGGACAGGATGGCATAGTGTACTCACCTCCAAATTGTCACCTAAAGTGGTGGCTGATTTTCACTTTGAATCAGACAATTGATTTGCGTGTGTTCTTTCCTTCCCCTCAGAACCTTAGGCAAAGTGCTGTTGCACTCTCAGGATAACCACAGGATCATTTGGTACCATCTGATCTGTACAGAGGACTGTACCCAGCTCTGTCTGCTGCTCATGTTCTTTGGCCATGACAAAAGAAATAAATCTGTCTCTAAACAGTGCCTCTTCAAAAAATTTCCATCTGCATCTTATTGTGCTACAGACAAGCAGGGCAGGACCTACCAGATGTCATTACAGGTCATGCCAGATGGCACACAGTTACCTTGGTGGTCTGATTTTAATCTGTTTGCGCTACTGACATTTGCAAGGCTGCTACCTGGTACACAGTTCATACTTCTACTAAGCATTAGTCTGGATCTGGTCACCTGTTGGAAGGTGAAAGTTGGCATTAATGGTGAACAAGCCTGCTTATCTGAGGTGTATATCTGTTTTATTCTCAGCCACTCAGTTTGGGTTGGTACTGCTTGATAATCATCAAGAGTACAGTATTATGGCTCTGTGAAGATTCCTTCAATGAAGGTTTGTTACTTACCAACAACCGCACATCTTCAAAGAGCCATAACTTTCCTACCCACAGGCCCCCTGGTATGGATGACACTTTCAGCTTCTTAGCATGGCACTGTATAGTGTGTTTACCATGTTTATTAAGTTCATTACTTGCTATTTGCTGGGCATGTTCGTTTTCCTTTCTCTGCCTCTCTGTGCATGATTGTGGGGTAAGTGTGGTGGCCCCAGTCTTTCTGATGGTACCTGTTTTAGAACTCTGTTCACTAACAATGGCAAACTAAAGTAGTTGGGAGAAAACCCAGATTATGTAAGTGAGGTCAAGCACCTACAATGTGCATACAGATACATCATTGTGGATGGCCCCATCTTGCCAGAACTTCCCACATGATCCTAATGCAAGAAATGAACCTTTGCTGATCTGCAGAATGAGATACCATTGGCTGCTCCAACAACTATGCTTCTCACATTGTAGTGTGATCCAGTTTTCTACCATCCAGTCCCTGAGATGGCTAACTAGAACATTTCTTACAAAAGGCAGCAGAATACAGTTTTACTGCATATAACATTTTTCATACAAACATATCCAAAAACACTATACAATAAGGACGGTGGCAATAACATTAGAAAGAAACATACAACTGTTTAATACAATAGTAGTTAATACCAGGAAAGCAGAGAAAGAGAGACAACTTGGGACAAAAATACTATCAGTGCTATAAATTTTTAAACAGCATAACTGAGAAAATGAATAAATAAAATGTATTTCATTTTGATATTGTCATTTAACAAAGCAAAACATAAGAAAACCACTTAATAGGAAATTTTTACTGGTAATTGTTTGCTTGTTAAAACACTTTTCTGTGTGACTGGCCCACTGGAGCAGGGGCAGGTTGTCTACCTGCAAAGCCAGTGACCTGGGTTCGGGAACGGACCCTGGATGTTGGAGGGCCATCTGGGGGAGAAGGCTTGAGCATCCAATGACTGCTCTCCTTCTCCAGGGGGGAGAGGGGTACAGTGTTTGGTGCAATACAGACACCTAGTGGAGGCTGGGTGTACCAATCAAGCCGACGCCAAGTAGCTTGGGGGGGCAGATGCTGGACATCATTGCACGTCCCCCGCCCATGCACACTGGGGAAAAATGCTGCTGGCCACCCTAGATGAAGCCTGCCTCAGCTTCAATTAGCTCCCAGGCAGGCTCTTCAATCTATCCCGTTGTCTGCGGCACTATAGGGGTCTAGTGTCGCAACCCCACCCTGAGGGGTAAGCCAGGGGGTATCGAAGGGATGCAGCTAATATAGGAGTGTAAGCAGGAGTCATGACTGGGCAGAGGTACTGGGCAGCTGGAGGAGGAAAAATTATAATAAATAAAAAAACACTTTTTTGAATGGTACCCCTCTCCCCATTCCCAGTATGTCCAATGTGCTCAGGATGTCTTAGAAGTATAATATTATTACAAAGACTTGTATATTGAACTTTGTACTTGTGGAATTTAGATGGCCATCAGCAGCAGAGGTGAGTGGAGAGTGTTCACCAGCCACTGTTTCAGGTCAAGTTAGTCTGTGCTGAGGGCACAGGTACTACTAAACCACCAGGTAATGATGACAATTAGTTCTTGCTAAAGGTAGAGGGGCCTGGAAGTTTGCAGACTACCAGGGACCATAGCTATTTTGGTAATGCTAGAATGAGGAGGGTTGAATCTTGGGCATCAGGAAAGTGTGAGCATTAGACATTATGGGACCATGGAAAAGGGTACGGTACAGAAAATAATTTTCACAAGCATTCCAATACAGGCACTGGGCCTGTCCCTGAGAGGGGGGTGCCACTGGAATCAAGGATTTAACACATTTTGCCACTTCTAGCACTGGGACCATGGTTGGAGGAGAGGGTACCATGAAAGTAAGAGAATTTTAATAGAAAGAGGACTGGGGAGGGGGCTGCTGTTTGTATCATTTTACAGCATCATTTTTGGAAGCATTAACTAGATCCAAGAAGGCAGTCTTTTAGCTTTTCCATGAACCACTAAGTGCATTGAGAAAGTGTAAGTAATAAGTGAAATGTTGGCACTAGTGGGGCTGGCACTGCTGTATTAGTTTTTACTTTATATGTAATAAATACATTTTGTAATGGACCCTATTGCTTCAGGTTTCATGTTTCGGAAGACTGTGATGTGTTTTTTTGTGGAACCATTAAAGTTGCCAGTTCACCGTGAAGGTTATAAGGCATCCATCATTTGCACAGGTGCCTAGTTACCTTTAGGACTATAATGCTAAAAGATAAGTAGCAATTAACAGTGCCTTTCAAAATGGCACTGTCTCCACTAACAGGCAGTCAGCTGCTCTAATTATGGTTAGCAAAGCACTAACTCTGTTAGTGCCCTGCTAATTTTTTTTAAATCCTGCCCTGTGCTTAAATGCTTTCTTCCTCATCTGTCAGTGTACTGTTTGAAACTCCCTGTCTGCCTAATGATGACAACACTCTCCCTTCTGTCTCCTGAACTGTAAGTCTTTTGGTGTATAGTCTGAAAGAAATTCACTTAAGACAACCAAATTATTTTCCTGTTCTCCCCAAAATGAAATGTTTAAAACCCACTGGGCTAGACTTTCAACCATAATGGTGCAGCTGCCATTTCTTATATTGACTTGTGACTGCATCCCCGAAATGAGCCAAAATGTAATTTTCCTGTTTTCAGACATTTTGTTCCATTAATTGCATTGCATTACTTCAGTCTATCTAATTAACGGCTGCCTGCATAAATAGAATGTCACTTTTTTGACCAAAACAGCACCTGGAGTGCTACGATTTAGAATCATTTGGCCAAATGTTAGACTGACTTTTATGTAGCCTTGTGGCAACATCACTTTTGTGGAAATTGAGTGAAACTGTACTAACAATGTGCCACAGTTCTGTGACCATCCAGCCCATTGTGTTTATTGAAATTGCATGTAACATTCTGCATGAATGTGGCTTAGTCCCAATATGTCTGCTCAATATTTCACTTCAGCAAGCAATTACGGTCACAAATATCTCACTGTACCCAACTGATTTCACTGTTGCTGGCATCTTAGACTGTTTCTGTGGTAACCACTATACCTCAGTTACTACATGAGAATCAACAGAGTGCTGATTAACTAGACTTGTTCCAGACCCTTCAGATCCACAGCTAATTACCTTCTAATCAAGAAGCTATCCTTGGACTCAGGTGACCTTTTTAATGTCCACCCTATATCAACCCCCCCACTTTTTATATAAAAGAATGGACAGGGCTGTCTACACTCAACTATTAGAACAGTTAATGAGTAATAACCCACAGGACAGATTCCAATCTAATTCCTGCCCTGGTAACAGCACTGAGACCACACTGATCTTGTTGTCAATGACCTCCTCAGGGGTAATAACTAGCAATGTCTCTCTGTCCTAATACTTCTTCACCCACCTTACCAAGATTGTTGGCATCTCTGGGACTGTCCTGGCTAGTTTTAAGTCCTATCTTTCTGATGACTCTTTCTTTGTCTCTAGCAATGGTTCTTCTTCTGTATTAGGCCTCTTTCATACAGTATCTCACAGGGACCTCCCTTGGTCCACTCCTCTTATCTATTTATAGCTTTCCTACTTATAACATAACCTTCCAGTTTAGTCTTGGCAATAGCATTTATGACAATGACACTGAACTTCACATCTCCTTTGGCTCATTCCATGGCTCTCAAGGCAAACTGTCTGCAGTTCAATGTGAAACAAATCTGACATTCTTCTGGGCAAAATCATTGTCCTATTGGGCCATACTCTAAGTAAAATTGCCAGGATACTGGGTGTCCTTCCTAACTCTGAAGTGTTTATTGAGAAAAATAGAGAGAATAATGCATGGGACAGGGTGTATTAAGAGTTTTGTACACACTCAAGATATATGATGGTCATAAGCCTTGAGAGCATTGCATTCGTTAACCTATTTGTGACTCTGTTACCGACTCAGTGTGTGCCTGAGTTCTTTCTGTGCTTTTGAATTACTGTGTCTCATGTTTGACTGCATCAGTATGCAGTATGATGCAGTATATTTTTATCTGTGTTCCTATTCTACCATCTTCAAAACAGTTCATATATCAGCTCTTCAAACCATTTAAAATGTAAGATGCTCATCCCAGGCCCACTCATTCCATTTCAACTTAATACCATTTCAGTTTCCAAATCCTTTATGTAATTTTTATATTGGTGTGGTTAGCAAGGTGGCCAATAAGAAACCTTTTATAAAATTCAGCAGACCAGCCACCACAAAAATAGGACCTGTTATTTATTGCAAACTTTATCATCCCTCCAATTTAACCATGATTCTTTGGTTTTTAGATTGCAGACTGAAGTATGGCTATATTTTACTACCACGTCCAATAACTCCTAAAATGTTAAGTCCCACTCTGTCCTATATATTATCATACTTATACTGAGCTGAAGACTAGCAGAATCTCTATTTTGCTTTTTGTTTTTTGTTTGATTTTGGGGTAAATCTCAAGGATTGCTTTTGGTTCATTTCATAAGGAGCGCCTAGGACAGACATCTGAGGAACACATTAGTCAGAGACTGCCACTTATTTCCCCAAGTGACAAACAATTAAAAATGTAACAGCTGAATCCTTCATGCTCATCTATTATAATTTTTTTTACTGGTTCAGATGTGAGGTCACAGAATTTTAAGCTATTTAGAGTTATATCACAACAAATAACCCCAAAGGGTAGATCCAAAGAGAACTATCAAATTCGGGCTGCTCATATTTCCTAAGTATCACGTAATGAGTTAATGAAGGAGTGAAATGTGGTGGTATATTTTCTAATTCCATTGCTATCCCATAATGAAATCTCTTGAGACTGGGACACTCAACTATGGAGTTCAGCCAATGCTGTAATGATAGTGGGTTCTGATTCTTCCAGTAAAGAAAGATTATCTTCTTCCTAATGCAGTGATAAGGAGACAAAGGCAACTAAGTGCTGAATAGTTGTGTTATGTAAACCAAGCAGAGGGGTGCCTGGGTCAAATGGGAGTCCAGTCCCAGCACCTGCCCCAAGAGATCAAATATACTTGTCCAGTACAGCTGCAGACATGGGCAAGTGCATAACATACGTGATAATGCACCTCTCTTATGGGCACTTGTCTAAAATAGAGACATTGACTTTATTGAGCTTAACTGAAGCATATTACATCCTGTTAATCACATTGAATTGTAACCCCGTTGTTGCTGGGGTTATTAGAATTCCAGTTAGAATTAGTGGTAGTCAGGGAAGGCAGCCAGTGAAATGCCAGTTAGATGGATTTCACTCTGTTTCCTGCTGTTAGTCACAGCTGAGAGCTGGGGAGGTGATGTCATTTGGAACTCATGCAGCTGCATAAGCCACACTTCAGTAGCTGTGAGTGAGGGAGATAGACTGTTCAAGTGAGTCTGAAGTAGTAGCCTGAAGGAGGAGGCTGCAGAGTGCAGCTGCAGCTCCTCAAGCAGCTCAGAGATAGAGCTGCAGTTTTTCTTGTGTGTTTTAGTTCTCACCCTACTGGAGGACTAGTTTGCCAGCTTGTTGAAGTGATGGAAACCCTCTGCAGTTTGTGATTTTCCAGTGCTTCATCACAGGAGGGATGGAGCAGGATGTCAGGATTTCAGGGGCTGATCCTCCCAGGACTTTGGAAGCAGCCTTTGTATGACAACTTTCTGTGAGTACATTGTTCGTTTGGAGTTTCCCAGGAGTAACTGCAGCTTCTTATAGGTGGATTCTCTGGCAAAGGGACCCTGTCACCTTAGACTTTTCTTTAAAAGTTGTCTGCCTACAATGGAGTCCAGTATGTGACCGTCCATGTACAGAACATTTACCTCTTGACACCCCTGTGGTGTCTTTTGTAGTGTGTTAAGTGTGATATACATTTCAAGACAGCATCTACAGTTTCTACAGTGTGTGAGGTGTATTTACCAGATGAATGGCTGAGTATGAACTAGGAAACAAAAGGTGTGAGACCCCCCCCCCCATCTGGAGTAACCAGTTTACCTCTCTGGGTTCTGAAAGGCACCTGTGTTTCCTCTCAGTGCATGTGACCAATACCTGAAGAAACAGTTTTACCCCAGTGAGTCGGATTTTCTCCAGTTTGCCCCAGTGAGTGGGATTTTCCTCCAGTTGCCCTGTAGTCGTAGTGATGTGCCACTAACTTACTGAGTTATTTTCCCTTGAAAACAGCTAAAGGGAACTGGCGGTCGACTGTGGGTCTTTCATTTTAGAAATCTGAGGCTGAAGACTGGGATTTGTTGAGCTCCTGATGTTTTGGATATTTGACTTGGTATAATGAACTTTGTGGCTTGAATTACTGAAGGCTGTGTGTTGGATGTCTACTGCTACCTTGAATTTCTTCTGACAGCAAGTACTTTTTAATTTGTGTTTATTGCCAGTCTGAACTTCTCCTGTTATCAAGTTCCTTTTATTTTATATTTGTGGAAATTACACAAGCAGTGAGAGTGCTCAGTAAATACCTGTAATCTCACCCTCATAGCGATATTTGTGAGAGACGTATCTGGAGGGTGGTTTTCAAATTATTTCCTCATATTTATTTTTAGTTTGTTTTGTTTTTTTATTTTATTACTTTGAGTTGTATTTATTTGTTTAGTAAATATCTGTGAACTCACCCTACTACTGATACTTGTGAGAGATTTCCCTGGAGGGTGGTTTTTCTAATTATTTTTAGAGTTTGTTAGTGATAGTAGCACCAGAAAGTGAGAGGCCTGGGTGCTTTAAAATTTCTTTTGTTAGTTTTATATGTTTGTGCCCCAAGTAGTGAGAGGACCTGCGGGCTAAATATAGTTATGTAGTAGGAGGTTAGGTATTTAGATTTTTCAGTTATTTAATTTAGTTATTTGTTATTTTTGGGAGTAGGTATAGATTATTTAGTTGGGAGTGTGAAGAGAAGTTTAAGATAGACTGTAATTGTTGGAGTTTTATGTATTATGGTTATTTTAGACTCTGTAGTTAGACTTATATTGTTTTGTTAGGTTGTGGGCCTGGGATATGTGTCAGTTTGTTATCCCCCCAGTTGTGTGCTATTCAGCCTCCATTCTTGATGCCCTCTGCCCTTTCTGCCCCCTCCATTGGTCTTTTTTACCTATCAACGTTGTCGGGCTTTGGGTATTGCCTGTAGGAGGGGAGGAAGGGGTGGAGGGTGTGAACAGTGGAGGCTGGAAGAGCAGGATGCTCCCATCAGGGTTGTTAAGCCCAGAAGATGCCCTGGGGCGAAGTGGAGTCTAGAGCGTGGGCCATCTTGTTTGGTCCCCATACTCAAGGGCACCATCGTTGGTGATGGGCAGGTGGTCGGGGCAGCCCAGGAGTTCTGTCTAACCTGATGCTGTTGTGCAATGCCAGATCTGTCAGAAACAAGAACGCAGTGATTTCTGATCTTGTTGGGTTGACAGATCTGGCTTGTATCACCGAAATCTGGCTGGATGATGTCTGGGCTAATGTTTGAGGCATAATTCCAGCTGGTATGGTATTACACCCGAGGTTGGACCTTGGGTGGGAAGGCGTCTGTTCAAGACCGAATTGGAACTCACCAGTGTTACAGTTGAAGAGGCCAGTTCATTTGAATATGCTGTAGTAGCAAGTGTGGGCTATAGAATTGCTGTCATCTACCGTCCACCCAGAGATGGGAAGCAATTCCTTAAGAAAGTGGCAGACTTCATCGTCGATATGGCATTTGAGTCACCCAGACTGATGGTCCTGGGTGACTTCAATGCCTGTATCAATGAAGAACTCTCTCAATTTGGACACTTCCTCCAGTTGATGAATTCACTGGGCCTGACACAGGTGGTTACCACTGCTACTCATAAGTGTGGCCATTCTCTTGACCTGGTCTTCCTCCTGGGGATCAAGGCCTCTGATGTGGGGGTGGAACCAGTTGGATGGTCTGATCACTACACAGTGAGGTTCAATTTTGGCACACCCCTTGTAGGCCGACCCCTGTGGAGATGGTCAAGTACCGACCATTCTGGAATGTTACTTCCGATGGCCTTGCTGCGGTGCTTGACCTATTACAATTTCCTGTGCATTGCAGTGATCAGGAGGCTTTGGTCTTGGCATATAACAATGCAATTACCTCGGCCCTGGATTCTATTGCACCAGTACGTGTGCATCCTCTCTCCCTTCGCCCTCGGGCTCCGTGGTTTGATGGAGTCTTGAGGGAGTTGCGCCGACTAGGACACAGGTTAGAACATTGTTGGCAGAAATCCTGCTTATATGCTGACCATCTTATACTGTTAGAACACTATAGGTTCTATCAATCAGAAATCTCTCTTAAGAAGGCAGAGTTCCTGTCCAGGGAAATTTCTGCCACTCAGAATCGACCAGCTCAGCTTTTCAGAACTGTGGACAGGCTGTGCACACCAGCCTGTCTGCAGCTCCAAAGAGCCTTTTCATAATTACGGTGTGATGAGCTTGCTAGGTTCTTTGCTGATAAGGTGGCTGACATTAGGTCGGAAATCCACTCGACACATTCTATGTGAGTTGCTGAGGATCAGGGCCTGGTCACTATCCCTCCATTTTCCTAGAGTACCTTTAACCATCCGGAAATCATGGATGTTATGTGGATTGTCCAGGGGATGTGCCCTACATGCTGTAGTTTAGACCCGGGCCCTACATCTCTGATTATGGGTTGTGGTGATTTTATCGGCCCGGTTCTGGCACAGATAGTCTGGTGCTCCCTTGTCATGGGTGAATATCCCTGCTCCTTGAAAGAGGCAGTGGTGACACCTTTGTTGAAGAAAGCTTCTCTGGACCCAGACTCTCTTGCAAACTACAGGCCTATCTCAAATCTCCCCTTTGTGGGGAAGTTGATTGAGAAAGTGGTGGCTGCTCAACTGGAGAAACATTTAACCATCCATAGCATCTACAAACCTCTCCAATCAGGTTTTCGAAAGAGGCATAGTACTGGGACCGCGCTGGTTCTGGTGCTCAATGATCTCCTGATGGTGAGAGACTAGAGAAAACGGTCCATTTTTGTACTTTTAAATCTGTCATCAGCTTTTGACACCATTGACCATGGGGTTCTACTTGAGCGCCTGATATTTATCTGTGGACTTTCTGGCTTGGTCCACAGATAGTTTACTTCCTATCTCACTGGAAGAACTCAGAGGGTAGTGTTGGGTTTTTTTTTCATCTGACCCTATTTCTCTGTCTTGTGGGGTCCCACAGGGCTCCGTATTGTCCCCCATATTGTTTGCAGTGTATATGCTTCCCTTCGGAGACATTGTGAGATGGTATGGATTGAGGTTTCATTGTTATGCCGATGATACCCAGCTATACCTGTCTTTGGCCCCCGACCAGGAAGGAGCAGTCTCAGTATTTAATAACTGCCTCAAGGAAATACAGGATTGGATGAAGTCCATTTGGCTGAAGTTGAACTCTGGGAAGATGGAGGTGATGGTTTTGGATCCAGGTCACCGGATAGGGGCTCTGGAGGCAGGTTGCCCCCTAGGATTGTTCCTTGGGGACGCTGACCTTCAGGTCTCTGAACAGGTGCGAGACCTAGGGGTGATGTTGGACACTGGGGTGACACTTTGGACTCAGGTGTCAGCTGTCATTAAGTCATCTTTTTACCATCTGACAAAACATAGCTAGGATCAAGTACCTTGTTCCATCCGGCGACCTGCCTACATTAATCCATGCCTTTGTGACCTCGTGTTTAAATTACTGCAACTCACTTTACTTTGGGCTTCTGGGGGTTGATATCCACTGCTTGCAGCTAGTGCAGAATTCTGCAGCCTAGTTGTTGATGGGGACTCCTAGATCTTCCCATATCACACCGGTGCTCTGGGAACTGCACTGGCTGCCGTTCAGTGGTGGATCACCTTCAAAGTCAGGTTACTGACATATAAAGCCCTACACGAACTGGGTCCTGACTACCTGAAAGAGCTTCTGATTCCTTATCACCCTGTGCAACCACTCTGCTCAGCTGATGACGGGTTGCTGGAGATTTCGAGGGTGACTTTAAAATCTGCTGGGGCCCGTGCTTTTATGTTCGTGGCCCCGTCCCTCTGGAATTCTCTACCTCATCGGATTAGGGAGTGCATCACCGTGGGGAGCTTTAAACAGGCCCTAAAATCATTTCTTTGGATAAAAGCACATGGTAGTGATGACTGTTGATCTGTACTGTATATTTTATATGATGATGATTTTGTTTTAACTGCGTCAATTGTTTTAACTTTACTGCTCCTTGGTATTTGAAAGGCGCATTATAAATAAAGTATTATTATTAGTAGTAGTAGTATTAGTACGTGGGTCCTATAGTGTTGAGCCTCTAGTGTTCTGTGTGGTTCATGTATCACATTCATCCTATGCAATATGGGAAGTGTCCACGTACTGGCCGGATGTGCCTAGTTGATGGAAAGTGACCAAGTACTGGCCATATGTGCCTAGTCAAGGGAGAGTGTCTTCTACTGGTGACTAGTCTACAAGTTCTACAGTTACCCTATGCTAAATGGGAATTCTTAGAGTTCTGTAACTTAGATGTCTGCATTTACAGCATATGTAACCCTTGGGGGTCCATCTTCGCTTTGTGTTATTCCTGCTGTGTTATGGAGTAAAGAAACACTCTAGAATCCCAACCTGGTATGGACATTCTTGTTATTGCTTTCCTTGTGGAATTACTTTGGGTACCCCTGGCCAGAAGGACAAACCTAGCATATCCCTGAGCAAATGTTTTTTCCCTGGGACCTGGGTTGTTGGCCATGCATTGGTCCCACCAGGTGTATGCCAGGTATTTAGTGCCACACCTGGTTGTGTTCAGCATTGGTCTCATCTTGTCTATGGTGGGCAATGAGATACAGTTTCCTAGTTGTTGTGTAACTCTTTAATTAGTATGTAACTCCCACCCCTCTCTGTTTCTACCCCTAGACCTGTGTTGGTGGTGAGAGGTGTGCCTTCTCGTTAAATAAGGGGCCAGTGGGGGGTTGCAGAATTTTGAAGTGTTGTGTTTTTAGAGACTTTATTCAATGATTTACTATACATGAATTAGACCAGAAAGAGACAGTAGCAGCCAAGCATATCTCCCTATGCCATGCTTCTTTTACCCTACTCAAGACAGGGGCCTTATAATCCCTTAGCAGTGCATGTATTTTTGAGATCAGTTTGATGTTATTTTCTGTGATTTTGATTTAATGCCATTTCAGTCCCCATTTTAATTTTTAGTGGGTCTGAGCTGGGCATGTTATAAGTTGAATTTTTTATGTGTGGGGGATAGGTAAGGACCTTTTTGACTAATATATAATACCTCCAGCTGTATTCATTTGCTCTCGTAATTTGTGATGTCTATGGTATGATGTCAGGCTAGGTATGATCCTGTACCCCTCATTCTAATTATTATTAACCTTCCCTGAATTATACTGTATTGTACTATGTAAGTTGCCAGGTTGCATCTGAAAATGAAGATGTGGTTCTCCAGTGTGCTTACCCATCAACAAAAAATAAATACATAACTAACTAACTAAAGAGATGTGTTTGTCTGTCATGGTGCTCCTTATGAGCTGAATCATACGCAGAGCCTTTAAAACAAGCTTTGAGAGAGTTATGCAGCAGATGAAATTAAGCTTGAAATAAACTCAGCATAAATTGACTAAAGTAAAGTTTAAATTTGGACTCGGCTTGTTAGGAGTTGCAGTTACTGTATGGGATAGTCAAATTTGCCTATTCTTCAATCTGAAATCTGGAAAGCAAGGACATGTAACTAAATTTGGGTGGGATAAAGACAAGAAAAGGTTTAAAATGATTTATGGGCCATAGCTGGGTGATGGCTTAAGATGTACTGTATGCTTATAGCATCTTTCATAATGACTAGCTTGCTAATCTCACCCTTGTAGAAATAAATACTGTATATATATATATATGTATGCAAAGTAAAATGGTAATGAACAGATATTGATTAAGTGCACCTGGGTTGATCATGTCACATTTTAAATTTATTTTCTTTTTTTGTTTAAATTTATTAACCAGGTAAGAACCAAAGGGTATTAATGCCTATTTTCAAGGGGTACCTGGACACAAAAAACATGTATTCATAGATACATAGAAACACGGTAAATGTCGGCAGAAAGAGACCAAGGGTCCATAAAGTCTGCCCATGAGTTTTATTTATTTATTTATTTAGTTAAACATCAGTTTAGAAACCTTTGAACCAGAGGCTCATTTACAAAGGTACCTCG
The DNA here is from genome assembly GCA_016271365.2 of Neoceratodus forsteri. NCBI lineage: Eukaryota > Metazoa > Chordata > Ceratodontiformes > Ceratodontidae > Neoceratodus > Neoceratodus forsteri. Next base: position 305,718,683 of record CM028134.1, on the reverse strand, counting down.
TCACAAAGAGGACATCAGAACAGTAGTACAAGGGACACAGTACTTACAAACAAAAAAGTTACAGTTCAATTACAATTTTGTTTCAATAGAATACAAACTCCAACGAAGCAAAAGATAACAAAAGGTGCAAAACTTATGGTCGGGGGAGAGCTGGTGGGAGTACAAGGGAGGGAGATAGGGGAGGAGGAATTAGCAGGGAAAGGAAGGGGGGGAGCCGCTCAGTGAGCATTGTCAAACAGAGTATATATATTTATTTTTTTTTACACTAGGCTAGCAGCAGTTGCATTTGCGAGAGCTAAGCAGGAAAAAAAAGTTTCCATGACCTATTTCTGGTGCTGGGTCCTAACCCTCCTTATGGATTATTGTCCTTTCCCATTCTAATGCCCTCTAATTGAGCCCTCACTTTATCCCACTCCTGTTTGAATGCTGTCATGGACTTTGCTCCCACCACTTTGGCAGGCAAGCCATTCAATGGAACCATGACTCTCTCCATGAAGAAATGCTTTCACAACTCTCTCCTGAAGTTCCCTCCATGCAGCTTCCATTCATGTACCCTGGTAGATGAGCTGGTGATCCTGGTGAAGAGTTTAGTGTAGGGCACCATATTCATGCCTCTCATGAACCTGAAGGTCTCATTCATATCCTCTTGCTCCTTCTTTGTTTCAAGCAAGTACATATTTAGTGATTTCTGGCACTCCTCATATGAGAGACCCTGCAGACCTTTAATCACCTTTGTTGCCCTTCTGTGTACAGCCTCCAATCTATCCTTATCCTTTTTAATGTGAGGGCTCCTAGACTGGACACAATACTCCAGATGGGGTTTACCAGGGATCTGTGGAGTGGGAAGATTACCTCCTTGCTCCTGCTATCAATCCCTCTTCTTATACACCCCAACATTTTACTTGCCTTGCTATAAGCTTTGTTGCATTGGCTTGATTACTTCAGGGTAGTGCATATGATGACCCGCAGATCCCTCTCCTCCTGGACTATACTGAACTTTACTCCATTAAGCCAACATTCTGTCCGAGGATTTCCTTTTCCCAAGCGCATCACCTTGTATTTTTAGACACGAAATCTGAGCTGCCAAATATTAGACCATCTTTCCAGGCTGCAAAGGTCATTCTGTAGATCCCTAATCCCTTCTGTTCTGTAAACCCTCCCGCTGAGTTTAGTATCATCTGCAAAGAGGGTGAGTTTTCCCTGGATTACCTCGCTGATATCACTAATGAACATATTAAAGAGGATCAGGCCCAGTACTGATCCCTGAGGAACTCTGCTTGTGACCTGTCCTTCTCTGGGTCCCATTCTGTTGATTACCACTCTCTGACATCTATCCTTGAGCCAATTCTATACCCATTTGACTATGTTCTTAGCTTTACCTACTGTAGGTCCTCTAACTTCTTTAGCAGCCGAGTATGTGGTACCGAGTTTAAGACCTTGCTGAAATCGAAGTAGATGAGGTCCACTGGATGACCCTTGTGAAGCTCATTTGTCATCCAATAAAAGAAAGTTATAAGGTTTGTCTTGCATGACCTTCCCACCATGAACCCATGCTGTTTGCTATATTGAAGGCCATACTTCTCCAAATATTCCAATAGGGCCTCCTTAAGTTTCTCCATGATGGATGTGAGGCTTGCTGGTCTATAATTGCCCACCTGCTCCATACTTTCTCCCTTGTGTAGTGGTACCACATCTTCATTTCTCCAGTCTCCTGAGATGACTCCCATCTGTAGTGATCAGCTAAACAGATATACCAAGGGGCCTGCAAGTTTATCACCAAGCTCCTTCAGAAACCTCAGGAGCATCCTGTTTGCCCCAGGTGTCTTATCTACTCTGAGGTGTGCTAATGCCTCTCTGACTCTGCCTGTGGTAATTTCCAGTGATACCATTCAAGGGATCCCTTTATTGACCGCTTTGAGGCTGCTTTCCAGCATTGGACCAGTATTCTCTTTTGTGAATACTGAGCAGAAGAAATTATTTAGAAAAGTACCCTTTTGTATATCATCCTTGACTATCCCCTTACAGAAATAATTGTATGAAGTGTTTTCATGCTGCACACATAAACCATTAAAGTGATATGCATGCCAAAAGTATGATTTAAATGTTAAATTGGAACCGATTGCATGCATATGGCATGCATGCAGCAAGCAAGTGTGGAAACCATAATTTTCATGTTAAGTCGGGGAAAGATTGCTTGCATGTGGCATGCGTGCAAAAAAGCAATTGGTCACTGATAACTGCACACATAAAAGTTAAGTGACTTGCTCAGGATCACACCATACACAAGAGGGAGTTGATGAGATTCAAACCCCGGTTTTCATGCCTCCAAGTCTCCTGGCTTGCAGTTCAGTGCCTTTAATCACTAAGCCATACTGTCTGCACACATATGGCTGGCTTGTACTTCAATACATACTGTATCTGAATACATCTGCATGCATGTGGCATGCTTGTGGCCAGTGTATTCCTTTTAGTTTTCTTCTTTCTCTCATCTCATTTTCACAGTTGAACTGTAGCACACATACCAATGGAAACACATGTTTTTCCCACCCCCAATACACAAACTTACCCACAAAACCACTTAATTACTTCTGTCTGGCCTGTACTCCTACTATTGTTTCTCCATAGTTTTGAATGCTTACACACAAACAGACTTTTAGGTACAAACATAAATGTATCAATAACTTGACACACACACATCCACCCACGTGGCCAATCCCCCCCTTTCCCATGTGCACACACTGTAGCAGGTATGGCCATGCTGCTACAGACAACTCATCAAGTATAGACATAAGTAAACGTTTCTTACTTGAGTACTAGGGAGCCAGAGGCAGGAGTCTTTAAGAGATGATGTCCATGGATTAGAGTGCTGGGGCGTACCCCCTTGAAATGAATGGAGTTATTTTCTATTACTATTTTATACATTATGACCATGAGTTGGAGAATAATGAAGGCCACTATTCTACAAACAAAGCCCTTGTTAGTCGAGCAATGGCCTTCATTTTTCTTCATCTCTCCATCAATGATGTATAAAATAGTAATTAAAAAATACCCCCAATCATTTCAATGGTGCACACCTCTGCAGTCTCCTTTGCCCTTTGTCATAATGTGCCTGAGCATGGGGATGTGGAGGTCAGCTTCATGGGGGGGGGGCATAAGCCTGACTATAGTGGGGCTCCAATAGTCTGTGCATACAATACCGCTTAACTGTATGTGAATGCAAGGGACAGCTCTAGAATGTCTGTAACATCTCTAAAAGGTACAACTTATTTGGTTTGACTGAAACATGATACGCTGATCATAAAAATTCTAATGTATAAGATTCATCTGTATATACCCCAGAGCAGTGCATTAGATTTGGGCTTAAACCCACCCATTTACTAACCAATTTTTTTCTTGGCTAAAGTTTGGACCCCCCCCCCGCCAAAAAAAAGAACTTTGTCCCAATTTTTCTCCCTGACTCCATTCCATTCAATACCCATTCCCTATGGGTCATGAAGCCACCCAAAGGTGAAAACAAATGAAAAACATGTCCATTTTTCAGTCCTTCCTCCTTCCCCAATCCTCCTGTAAAAAAAATAGTCATACGCGACCAAGTTACCTCACCATATGAATTCACCCAGCCTGGGTTTCTTCCTTCTTGCTTGTTTGCTGCTGAAGGCCACCCACACTGCTGTCACCACTGCTGCTAAGCCTAGCTTGCTGCCATGGAGGTATGCAATGTTTTTCTTTGTAAGGCAAGCCTAGCAGAGTAAGTAGGTAGCTTAGTCTTGAGTTATCTTATAGCTCATCCTCTGCCCCTTCAGCCACCAGAGGAGAAGGTGACTCACTAATAGTAGGACGACAAAAATATGCTGCCACAACACTGTTGTTGAGAGTTCAGTGCTCACTGACTCCTCCAAGCTGTAGTGTTTAGCCTGTCTACTCTGTGGTTGGAAAGACAGTGTTGCACTTGCAAGGCTCATGCACTCTTTCTTGGCAGGAGCTTATCCATATCACATGTGACTGTGCCACTGCTAATAGGTGAAGAGGGTGGACAACAAAGTACAGATGCAATCAAGTCTGGATAGTACCTGCAGCATGATCCCACACAGGCTAGATGGGCACTTATTGTGCAAAAGATTAAATCCAAATTTAAAGCCATTACTGCCACACCATAAGAACAACCTAGGCACAAATATGGGGGGGGGGGGCAACTGCACCCCTCTTCCCTACCTAAATGGAACTCCTGCTTAATGGTGGAAATTCATTCTCAGGTGCTAATACAATGGTTTCCACTGTGTTCTGAAGTACTGTATCCCCATGTTGCATGATGTGCCATGATCATCATGTGGGTTAGTGTCCCTCATTGTCCCTCATTTTGAGTGTCCATGTCCCTCATTTCAGTGACAAAATGTGAGGTATGGTGTATGCTTCCAAGGCCCTACTCAGCACAAAGAGTGCTGAGTATGGCCATAGTGTATACTCAGTACAGAATGACAAAGGGAAAGTAAGTGAGATAAAGCAGTCATGGAGAAACAAATTTGTAGCACTAAATATGCATAAGGTATCTGCATGGTCCAAAACAAAAAGGATAGGCTTCACAACACAGAGGCCCCTCTTCATACATCTGGAATGGAGGATGTTGACTGGCTATATCCTAGGCATTTAATGCAATAAGCAAACAATACTTTCAGATTAATGGCGCTTTAATGACAAAAATCAAAAGCCATTAAACAACTTGCAAAAGGATCAGAATTAATGAGTTCACCTAATTTTTATGGGAATTCAATTTAAATGTATTTTAATGATTGATTGCTAGCAGTAGTATAAGAAATAGAAAGGATGTGTTTTTTAGTTGAGATTTGCACCAGCTTAGCTGCTGCACACATGGCAAGTATGCAGCATGTGAACATGATGTGATGTTTAAATGATATTCACACTAGCTTAACTGCTGCACTCATGTCAAGCGTGCAGCACATGAATCTGATGTAATTTTAAGATGTCACACCAGCTTACCTGCTGTGCATATGTTAAAGGGGCACTGTCAACTTTCTCCCTTTGTTTGTGGGCATACATATACAATGTAAGTTCTGGCACAGACCCATTCTACATGTGTTGTAAAATACATCTAGCGATATAAAAAATGCAGTTTTGTACCTGTTTTGCTCTTTTTCCACAAAAGTCAACCTTCCCTCAGCCCAATCAGAAAGTACCACCACCGGAAGCACGCTAGGTTCAGAACGCCGTATCAGGCATGGCGCAGTTGTGAGGCAAGTTTTTAATGGCACTTGTAATTAGAGTGATTCACAAGTGAGTGATTAATGTTGAATTGTTCAGGGTTTTAAAATAAAACCGAGCACTGAGATATTGCGCTTTAAATTTTTAATCCTGACTGAAATCCCGCGAATGCATGAGAGAGGCACACACAAAATCCCATGCATGTGCAAGATGTATGCCTCTGTCGCGCATGCATGGGATTTCGGGTCAGGATTTAAAATTTAAAACGTGATGCTTTCAGTGCTCAGTTTTTGCTTTTAGATACCACAAACAATTCATTGTTTAATAATTCACTGGTGAATCTTCTAATTACAAGTGGCATGGTAAAAAATTGTTCCTCGCGACTGCGCGTTCTGAACCTGGTGATGCTTCCGGAGGTGGGTACTTTCAGATCGGGCTGAGGGACTGTTGGATTTTGTGGAAAATAAGCAAAACAGGTACAAAACTGCATTTTTTTTATCACTAGGTGTATTTTACAACACATGTAGAATGGGTCTGTGCCAGAACTTACATTGTATACGTATGCCCACAAACAAAGGGAGAAAACTGACAGTGCCCATTTAAGCTTGCAGCATGCAAACCAGATTTGCCTTTTAGACCTGGTTTGCATATGCTCACTTAGTGTATGTGAACTGAATGCAAACACTGCACAATTAAGAGCAAGTGGCATGCATTCTGCATGTACACACCACACCTATATTTCTGTAAGGATCTTGTCACCATCTATTAACATTACTATCCCTCCCCCTTTCTTCCTCTTTTCCTGTACATACCGTAAAAAGTGTTTATTCCCAGTTCTGATTCCTGCAGCAATTCATATCTCAGTTGCTGCCTTGGCTTGCCTTATTGACTTCTTTGCTTCCTTATGTTTCTGAATATAACTGTCCCAGTCTCCCTCCCATGGCTCTTTTTGTAATTACAGAAGGCTTCACTTTTGTTCCTGATCACTTTAATGACCTGAGCTGAGAACCACTGAGCCTCTAGTGCTTTTTTTTTTCTACAGTATCCCGTTAAGAGATTGCTGTGATAGTATCACTGCAATAATATCATGACAAAAATTCCCGAAACCATGTACAGCGACAGGGGTATTATAGCATTGTGGAATTATGGCTATCCCTGTCACTGTATGGACAGATATGGATGGGATTAAGCATCAGTAGGTGTGATGCCTTGCCAAGCCACTCCCATGGTGGAGTGGCTAAGGCATTAGCAACTGGAGCGGAGGAGGCATGGGGACAAGTGTTTGGTTCCCCATCTCCTGGTATTGGACTTTTGTTTTTCATTTTTTTAAACAAAGACATCCCACCCCCCCCCCGAGATTCTCCCTGTCCCTGAGGTCCACACCCCCTTGGAGTTAGTTATAATAATTGGGGGGGGGGGCTGTGGGTGGTGGAGCCCCCAACAAAACAAAAATCTCCATGTGTTACTGTTTTGTTTTGTGTGCTGTGTTGACACTTTTCTGGTGGTTGGTGTTTTCACTGACCATTGTATTTGGTTTCAATGTTTTGGTTTCGGGATTGTGTGCAGTGATGTTTTTGTCTGCAATGTTATCACTCTGTTTCCTTTTCGACACTGTCCTAATATAAAGTTTTGTAGCCTCCCTAATGGATTGCTTGACTCAATCCCAGATGCCTTCTACTTCAGTCTTTTCTTGGAAGTTAATCAGTTTGTCACTGACTATCTATTTCATCTCATCAAAGTTAGCCCCTTTGAAGTTCAGGACCTTGGTCTGACATTGGGATTTTGCTTTCTCTGTGGATAATCTGAACCATAAAGAGCTGTGGTTGCTATTGGCCAGTGGTTCTCCTACCTTGATAGCCCAGACCACCTCCATATTGATGAGGACCACCTCGAGGATGGCTTCCTGCGTGGCTGGTTTAACTAGTTGGGTAAGCCAGCAGTTCTGCAATGTTTCTAGTACAGCTTGACTTTTCAAGGCATTTGCTACTGGGGTGTTCCAGTTGATGTCTGGCAGATTTAACTCACCAACAATCATGGTTTTCCCTTTCTGTGTTATGGAAGCGATTTCTTCCATGAGATCCCTGTTTCTATCCTCTGGTTGCCCTGGTAGCCTGTAGATCGCTCTGATGTGGATCTTGTTACCTGATGACTGGTTGAGATGAACCCACAGGAGTTCGACATTTTCCTTTTTGTCACTGTCAAGTAATGTGGCTTTAATCCCTTCCTGAACAAAGAGTGCAGCCCCTTATCCCTTGGCACCTTTCCTGTCTCTCCTGTAGAGTTGGCATCCTGGGGTTGAGAGGTCCCAATAATTGTACTCCATGGCCCAAGTCTCTGTGATAGCCACCAGGTCCACTTTAGTGTCAGCTATTAGAGTTGCAGATCACTTATTTTTATTTTCCTGGCTTCTGGCATTGAGCCACACTCCCTTCCATAACCCAGTGATAGTACTTCCCTTCCTTGCTTTTGGATTCCCCTGCTTGTTAACAGTTGCTTTGCTTCCCATGTGACTTCTGTAAATCACCTTATGTTTCTTGTGAGTGATCCCATTTTGTGCTAGAGGGGGAGTGCTGGCTAAGTTCCTATCACTTTCAACCAAACAAAATATATTGTAGAACTTGTAAATAAAATTAGAAACTAAGCACTTGAGCACAATCTGAAATTAGGAAATAAATACAATATAGAGTTTTCAGTTAATCAAACATTGACACTTAGAGTATTCAATACAATGTTTTTAAGTACCATCTTAAAAAAAAGAATCAGATTTTTTTTAACAAAATGTGGCAGTGAATTCCAATATTTTATCACACAAAATAGGAAAGATCTTTGCTTAGTGAGGTTTTAAAACACAATGATCTGATGTTTGAGCCCTGTGAAAATCTGGTCTGATGTGCTACAAAGTTAACCTTCATAGCAGTCATAAATTCATGAGATGAAGCATAAAATTAAAAAAGGAAAAGCTTTGATAGCTGATGAACAAAGGAAACCGAGATAACAGATCTTCAGCTCTGTATAACTGGTTAAAATACAAGATAGAATGGGAACTGACTTGTTGTGGTACCGTGATAGCCCAGCTTGTACTGTACGTACTTCAGTCCACAGCAACCAGTCATTTCAGACTCTGTTAGCAGGGTGAAATATTTAATTTTTTGATTAATTTTTTGTTTACTTTAGCAGTACATTAAACTTGATAGTGATGCTGAAAATAGGGACCTTCAGTTAAAAGGGATATTTCCCGAAAACAGTTTCACCCCCTATTAGCTCAATGTTGATATAAGTTGTTAATGGGGACTATCATTCTGTTTATGGGGATACTACTGTTACACGAGGTCCCTGCACTCTAATTGGTACCCCCACAGGTACACCGCAGACAGTTAGTATTTCGGCACATGTTATAATAACATACAGGGCTAAGGGCATCTATCGTATAAGAGTAGATGTCAGGATATGTATGCACATTATTGTTATATACTTTACTTTCCAATATACATGTATTTCTTTCTTACAAGATGTTAGTACATCTGTGTCCTTGTAATGATTATGATATATGAGTTGGCATTGCCATCTTCTGATGATTTGTATTACTATACAGTTATGTACAAACTGTACCTCTTTGTTTCTACAAAGTGATGACTACTATAAAATTGTATAATGTTATCTTGGACTGAGGAGCCACCTCTAATTTAGCCAATAGGGCTCATCTCTGTAACTAGAAATGTTTATGTCTTACAGTAACCATGGTAATTATCGTAGGTATATAATGTAAGACATTGCGACTTCTACCTCGGAGACCCCAGGAGACACGGAGATTCCTCTAGGTATAGGGAATGCTTAGCATTGGCTCCCAGTTCCTATTGGTAAGAACTACTTGGGGCAACTGTGATTATCCTTTTGGTAGTAATAAACAAGCTAGATTACTCTTATGCAATGTCTATGTGATTCCTTGCATGCCCATTATTGCCAAGAACATGAGAGTGAAGTTTAGACCTTCTGACAACTAACAACTGTGTGCAGGCAATATTAGGAGTTTGCAAAGTTTCACTTGTTGCTAAAACCTTTTCCCTTCCCAACAGGGACTGTAGGTGTGCATTCCCACACCACCTTTCCCATTTTTCACCCACTTTGTAATCACTTGCAAAGTCTGGCTGCTTACTGGCTGTGGTTGATGCCGACTCAACCCACCACACAGCAGTTTTGAATTGCTAGCTTACAAATGCACAGTAGCCCGACTGTGAACTAGTGCACCTGTTGTGGATTGATAAACAGCACAGTGCCTTTTAACAGTTTGATTTTTTTGTTCCCTCCCACACAATGGCCACCGTATCAAATATCTGTGCAGAACTGAGACTTGATGTCTCAAACTTCCTTGCCTCCCATGGAGGATGGACTGACTTCACGTGGGATGCAAGTCAATCTGAAAACCCTGTACTGGGGATTTCAACCCAGTACACAGAGACGAGACAAACAGCCAGAAAGCAAGAAGATAAAGGGCTGTTGGTCGTGGCTCTCTATGCTGCTCTGGAAGTCTTCAAAATGAGGTTTCGATCCCTTGAACTGCAAATCTCATCTCTTAAGCAGGTGATGGGGTTGCAGGAAACTGAATGTGTGAGATGTGAGCAGTATTTGGAGTCTGAGCTCCAAACTTTACGAAATGAAGAGGATTCCCTTTTGCATCATTATGCTCAGGCAGGCAAGCAGGAACTTTGTATGTTGAAGCAAGAGTGTGAAACTTTGAGACAGGATAAGGGGCAGGCTTTGCAAATGAATGACTTGTTAAGTAGAATGAATGAACAAATGCATCAGGAGTTGGGAGAGTTACAGGACGAGATAAACCAGGTATGTAATGACTTAGGTTTAGCTACTAGGGACAATCGCAAATTGAGCGCTGTGTATAGAGTGTTACTGAAGCAGATGCTGGATGAAGTGGATCAGAATGTTGCAAAAGTGAGTCATGATGAATGTGAATCAAAAATGGTGAAACTGCACCATCAGCAAGAGGTGCTGGCTGGTCATGTCAAGGCAGTGGGAGGCATAGCCCCTGCCTTGTCGATGTCTTCTGAAGGGGAGGAGTCAGATGATGACATCTCTCAGTACAATGCCCGGTCATACCCCTACTATGGCCCAGATACCCCTCCCTGCCATCCACAACATGGTGGACCCCTGTCACATGACAACACATCCCTACATCATCAGCGGCATGATGTACATCATGGGTGACGCCAACATGGTGACCCCCATGATGGGGGGAGCAGGCCTAGGCCTAGTCCCAATGGCACCACAGATAGCCATTATTAATGTGGAAGACAGGCAGCAGATAGAGAAAGTGACCGAGTGTGCCTTAGGCACCATGCCCATCTCTGAGAAAAACAAATGGGTTCTCAAGACCCAGATTAGGCAGCTTCTACATGAGGCTGGTGCTCAGGAGGGCATGGCTCATTCTGTGGCTGAGGCCATGGCTCAGGCAGCCCTGGATGGTGCCCGAGGTAATCTGTCTCCATTTGATCATCCCAATAATCCCCTACAAATGGCCTACTCTGTTCAGCAAATAGCTGACAGCGTTGATCAGATGAGCCCGTCTGACAATCTCAGTTGCCACTTGGAAAAGGTGCATGCTAAATGTGAAATGCTTAGTTTCTCTGCAGACTGCCAGGTCCCGCTCCTATGCCAGACCATTAATCCTGGCCTGTGGGTGAAAATCCCCAATGTCGTCTGCCAGGACAGACACGCCACCTTTGACAAAGTAGCAGCTGAGCTCATTTCTGCATACAGCCCAGGTGTCATAGGAGTGATGCTCGCATACCCTGTAAAACAGAATGTGAAAGAAAGTCCAGCGACCTTCCACCAGAGGCTCTGGATGGCCTACCAAGCAGGGAAGCACCTTGCAGGAGAAGCTGCAGATGTGGGCTTCATCGAATATAAGACCCTGTTCCTTAGGAACATGATCCCTGCAGTAAGAGAAAAGGTAGAGCCAACCACCTATCCCACCACGGAGAGGTTTGCCAATATTCTTTGGAAAACAGAGAGAGTTTATCAACTCTATATCCATGATTCCGGCTCCAGTTCCAAGAATGTAGCTGTCTTGGAAGCCATTCCAGAGGCTATGACACACCACACCACATGGTGGAGGGGCAGGCCCAAGAGAAACAGCCTCTCCCCGCAGACAACCAACACCCCCAGGAGGCCCAACAGCAATAGCAACAATCCTGGGGTGGGAACCGGAACTACCACAAAAATAAGAAACACCACAAGAGCAACAAGGGTAAACAACAAAGGTCAGATTCTTCGTATAGGGAAATAGCAGATGAAAACTGGAAATTCTGAGATCTTCTTGGGCAAGTGCATTCCGTAATGGATGCCATCCCCATTAGGGCCCTTGCAGCAATACAGCCGGGTGAACAGGCCTGAACAGGCTGTGGAGACACCGGAAGTCCAGGCTCTCAGGCCCTTATAGGCCTGAACCCAGAAGCGGCTCCCTACATAGCATCAGTGCAGCATGGTGAGATGGTTCAAAGGAACCAGGCCCAGACTCTCTTTAAAGAGCTCCCCCATGCTTCCACTGGTACAGATTGACAATTACAGGCCTCAGTCCAGATTGTAAACAAGCTGATCTTGGATACAAATGGAGGGCCCTGCACTGAGTCCGAGGTTGGGGGCTGCCTACTGACAATACTACTGGATGCAGGTGCGGCTGTGTCTGTATTATGGGATGACCACCCAGACACATCACCTTGGTCCACCGGATAGAGGACCAATATGTCTGGTGTAGACAGAACTAGGTTATCTGCATACTGCTCCCTGCCACTACCTGTGACACTGGGATACTTGAAGGCCTATCATACCTTGCAGTTAACGGTACTGCATGATCACCCTAGTATAATTGGAATTGACTTTTTGGCACCACACAGCTCTGTGGTAGACCTAGCCAACATGTTACTGGTACAAATCCAGGGACAATATCACACCATTATGATCCCTGATTCGCATGTGGTTGCAGAAATCTCTGCAAACAACAAACAGCATGACGTCATAGATTTGACCAAGAACCACAAGCTTTTCCCAAAGCTCCTCCCCATTCTACAAAGACATTTGGAGGCATTCACCACCAACAAGCATGATTGTGGCAGGATGCACACTGTCATTGAAGTGACAGGTCCAGCACATGAGAGGCAATGGCAATACCCTTTTCCACCTGAGGCCTTGCCTTCTCTTAGGAAAACAATAAAATCACTCCTCAAGCAAGGTGTAATCAGGACATGTGTTTCCACTGCAAATTCCCCAGTGAGGCCTGTGAAGAAACCCACAGGTGTCTGGAGACTTACTGTTGACTACAGGACACTAAACCAGGTCACCCCCAGTTGTGCCCCAACTGTGGCATCGGCACCTGACCTGCTATGACTACTAACCCCTGACCAACAATTGTTTAGTGCTCTGGACATTTCCAATGGTTTCTGGTCATAGCCATTGGCCTTCAAAGTCAATATAAGTTTGCCTTTACCTTTGAAGGCAGGCAGTACATGTGGAACTGCTTTCCACAGGGGTTCCACAACAGCCCCTTCCTGTTCCATTTACACATGATGGATGCCCTTGAGGGTTTCTCTACACCCCAGTTCCTCTTGCAGTATGTGGATGACCTGTTGTTGACCATAGCCACACAGGAACAACATCTGGACCTCTTGGATGAACTACTGACCCTCATCCAGAGGGCAGGCCTCAAATGTAACCCAGAAAAAACAAAACTATGTCAGAAAGACAACCCAGATTCTACAAGTTCCTCACTGTAAAACTACACAGGGCCAATGCTTCTTTGCCTATAGGGCTCCTCTATGGATGAATGGTCTCAGCCACACCATCTACTCTGGCCCAGTACTAGGTCTGTTCAAAACCAGGCTCTGGGCCCATCTCATTGCCTCTAGCTCCTGTGACTGCCTCTCCTAGTTGATGACCTACACAGCTTTAATCCTAACTTATATACTGCTTAATTCCAGGCCCCCCCAGTCCCTCTCCCCCAGCTCCTGAGGCACCACTTCAAATCTCAGGTCTTCATACCACCTCATTAGTCTCTCCTTGCCCCATTATAGCACTTATTCCCCCCTCACCATGCCCCCTCCTTCTCTTCTATCACTCCTTCCCATTTATCTTTCAACAAATGCCTCTGGCTGCATCCTCATCCTCCCCCTCTCCTCTCATCCATGTTTCTCTGCCACCCCTGGGCACCTGACCCTACCCATTCCTTGTGGGCATATGCATCCTAGCTGTGTTCACCATTTTACTATAGCTGCCTCTGTTAACTACCTACACTTCTCCTCCTCCTCTACACCTTATTTTTCCTATAATTGACCCCTTTCAATAGCACTGTTGTACATTTATTGTTTACTGTTACTTCACTGTTACTTCCTTGTTGTTTGTTATTTCTGACATGAAACCTTTGTAAAAGAGCCTTGGCTCAAAGGTACTTGTAATCCTAGAATAAATAAATAAATAAAATAAAGAAAGAGGTACTCTTTCTGGGCCTGAAGATAACAGACCATGGCTGAAGCCCTACCTGGAAGAAGATACAAGGATTGCAAGATCTGCCACTGCCTACCAGCATGGCCACCCTTAGAAGGTTTTTAGGTATGGTAAACTGTTCTAGAGATTTTATTTGTGATTTTGCTCAGAAGGCTACCCCTCTGTATGAATTACTGAAAAGGATGTCTCCTGGAATTGGGGTCCCATTCACACCCAAGCTGTGATGTCACTGAAACAGGCATTGGCCTCAGCTCCAGCTTTGGTTAACCCCAATTCAGCCCTGCCATTCCATCTGTAATGTGCCACCTCTGACATTGCTATGTCTGCAGTGCTGGCCCAGAAGGTCCATGGCACCCTGAGACTCATTGCATATGCATCACAGCTCTTGCCCCAGTGAAACAAAAGTACAGCCTTTGTGAAAAGAACCTTCTGACCATCTACTGGGCTGTCAAGCACTTTATGTATATCATTGGGTACTCCCCAGTGATTATTAACACAAACCAAACCCCAACAACCTTTCTACTATCAGACAGAGTAAAGGACGGGTCAGTCTTTAATACCAGGCTGACACACTGGTCCCTCCTTCTCCAAGACAGAGATATTAAGGTCCACCCCGCCAAAATGCCATCCATGCTGGTGCACGGTCTCCTTTTCCAAGGAGAACCCCATGACTGTACACTGCAGCCACCTGATCTACCAGATCCAGGTCCTTTTCTTCCTGCTACCCCACAACTACTTGAAAACACCTCATTGTGCCATGTCTTTATGGACAGCTCAGCTTCCTACTATCAGAGAGAACAGATAGCAAGGATGGGCATATTAGTCATTTATCCTTATTGAAACACTGTTAAGATTTCTAAGCATTGCAGTATGGCATCATCACAGTATGCCGAGATGGTAGTGGTGGCCTGTGCTCTCGAGTTCATCCAGCATGGAACCGAGGACATCATTATTTTTACAGACTCTAACTAGGTTTATTGTTCTCTTACAGAATTCCTTCCTGTCTGGCAGAAGAATTCTTTTACCTCCTCAGATGGCAGCCCGGTGAAACACAATGAACTGGTAATATGCATTCACTCACTGGCACAGAAGTTTGCACACAAACTCTATGTGCACAAAGTTAAGACCCACTCCATACACTATCTCTATCATTCCTTCAATGACACTGCTGACACCCTTGCAAAGAAGGGGCCCGAGGGGGGCACCTGGATGATGGACCATCCAGAGGCCAGAGCGGTCGTACATGTTGAGGCAGTCAGGAAGAAACCTGAACCCTTCTCCCCCTTGGATTTGTCAGAAAGCCCAGTATGCTGACTCTGAACTCAAAGATGTGTTTAGATTCCTGGACAAAATTACTGAGAAGAATCTACCTACCCACAACCCCTACCGAAGGCATGAAGGTAAGTTACACCTGTCCCCTGATGACAAGCTCATCTGGTATCAACCAGATGACACCCCCACCAAATTGTGTGTGGTCCCTCATCATCTTAGGTCTGAATTTCTGCACCAGGTGCATGACACCCCTACTGGTGGACACCAGGGAGTGGAGAACACACACTCCAAAGACTTAAGACCACCGCTTGGTGGCCTGGTGTCACCAAGGATGTCAAACAGTACATAGACAACTGTCTTGTTTGTGCACAAATCAACCCCATCTCTACCAAATGTAATGCCAAGCTACTACCACAAAGGCATTCTGGCCCTTGGCATGCCATACGGATTGATTTTATTGGTCCCTTAACCAATACCAGCAGAAACAACAAGTATGCCCTTGTGGTCACTGATCTCTTCTCTAAGTGGGTTGAGGCTTTCCCCACTAAGACATGCACTGCTAAAACCACTGGCAAAATCCTGGTGGAACAGATTTTCTCCAGGTGGGGCCTACCTCTCAAGGTAGAGTCAGACAAAGGAACCAGTTTTACAGGTGAGTTGATGAAAGAGGCACTTGAACTCCTTGCAGTTTATCAGAAGTTCCACATACCTTATCACCCACAATCTTCAGGTCAAGTAGAGAGAGCCAACAGATGGATTAAGCAAATGCTTTCCAAATTCATTGAGGACAATCCCAAGGACTGAGATTCCCTACTGCCATTACTCCTTATGACAATTAGGGGCACACCCTCAGCCTCCACATGGCTGACACCCTTTGAGGTGATGACTGTTAGAAATATGAGATTACCTGAACACCTGTTATTTGACCCGCACACCCCTACTGCAGATCATGTCTCAGTGGACCAATATGTGAAAAAACTCAGGCAAGACCTCATACACACTCATTTGTATGCTGCTAATTGCATGGGCAAGGCCCAGCAACAGTCCAAAATCCAGTTTGACAAACATGCACAAGATGTGGATTGGCAAGTTGGAGATCAGGTAATGTTTCTCAGATTTGCACATCCCACACATTCCTTCTACAATAAGTGTAAAGGACCTTATCCCATTGTCAACAAGCTCAGTCAAGCAGTCTAACTGGTTAGACTCATGCAAAACAACAAATTGACTGACAAATGGTTACATGAAAAACCAGCTGAAACTGTATAAAGGAGTATAATTACTTTTCCTCACCCCATTGGGTGGAATAGTACTAATTCACTAATGTTTGATTTTCCTTTTCAGATACAGTGACAAGATGGCTATCTTGTTCCATTTTCTCCTCATCGCAGGAGTTATCCCCTGCATCCAAGGCACGGTAAAGCACCTCCTTCCTCACCTTGATCCACCTGCAACTACCCCAGAGGGAGTCTCCATCAATATTCCAGACAATTTGATTACTGTCCAGGGAGGTTCAGATGCCTACCTAACTGCCTCGGTTGTTGCTCCTGATAAATCTACCCTACAAATTGAGTGGCAGACTAAATCTCAAGGACAAATACTGCCCTTGGCCAAGCTCTCCAGGGGAACTTTCCATGGTTGGCCCAATGCAAAATTATCCCCCAAATAGTACTTTGTCCTTGCTCCAGACCTCGCTTAGACATTCTGGTTTATACAATATCACTACCTTAGTTGACCCCTCATATTGTAATTCATTGCCTAAAGACTCTGCCAGGAAATTCAGTGCTGTACACAACATAGCCTTAGCTGCCATGTATTTATCTGTGTTACCTCTTCTGTGAAACAGCTTTTGTAATGTCCAAAACAAACCCCTGGTCCTTGTAGTGGTCTCACAACCACTGCTTTATCTGGTACACTTATTAACAACTTACAATTTATACATATACCTGTTTTGTTTAACTTGACTTACTGGAATATGAAATAATTTGGTACGTGTCATACTACTAATACATCATTATTTTATAGTACTTTGTTACTTGATAGCTTAGCAGCTCTTCAGATACGTAACCAATACCCTATTGCTGGAGTACACACCACCGAGCATAGAGGCAACTTTAGGAGAAAGCCTAATACAGATGATCAAAGTCATAAACTTAATACACGTGAAACATCTGATGTCACTGGTGCCACAGGCACCGTCACTGGTGTTTTTGGCACAGCAATGTCCAGCTGGAACTAGGCCGACATTGCTGCTATCAAGTTACATTCACAGAAGTTCCAAACTGGTCCTGTGAATGATATTATACCCCCATTATTGCATGGTGTGGATGGCCTTAGTCAGGAAGAAAGATACACTGTATACAATACGTATGACATTGCTAAGGCATTTACTGATTCTAAAGACAAGATTAACTCCCTTATTGCACAAAACAATTAAGAAGCAGATAAGCAATACATTGTCCATGAAATCTTATGCTCAGCCTATGGCTCTTACATTATCACTACCATCAACAATCCATGATCTAGAATCCGGAAGAATCCCTGATATCATACATGATAGACATATCTCTAAATGGTATTGTCCTCAATTCAAATCCTCTAACTGTGTTGCCATGTGTATGCTACAGGCTTTAACTATTCCCATTTCTACTGCTAGGAATTTGGGTTTTGTGACCAGGCACCCTATTACTGGTCCATGTTTTACTTCTAAGAAATGCTCTATTAAAGATATTATGTTTGTGTCTTTCACTGTTCCTTTACCAAGTTTTGATTCTACTATAGCTGTATTTGATAAACACGCATCTGTACACTCCATTGGGCACCTTGATGAAGACTTCTACAGAGAACACCTTGATTTGCCTCCTCTATTGGTTTTCCATCCTCTTCTGGATGCATGTGACTCACTGCACACGGACTGCTGTACGAAGAAAGGGTATATTTATTTGTGTCGATGTGACGTATTTGATGTTATTAAACCTGTATGTGGCTATTCCCCAGATGGTATCGATTGGTCCTGTTCCATGGATGATGACAACACCACTAATGGCACAGAATACCAGGACTCAACATCTGCTCCAGACGATTCCAAGTTATACCAGTCTTACTGGGAGGCGGTTCACCACCTGTCAACTCGGATTTCCAAACAGACTTATACTTGCCTAGTACAGTTGCAAAAATGGAGACTGCCTACAGTGGAAATGCAATATAACTCAGGTGGTGAATATTGTGTTGTTACTTACTACAAGACTTTCACGTATGGTTCCCAGACATGTTCTATTGATACTTCTAACTTCTGCTTTGTCCCCCATCAGAAAACCATTATTGGGCACACAGTTATTACTCCTTTTCCCCTTATGGACGCTGATATCATTGATGGTAACCCTGATTATCTGCTTACTCTTTCAGAGTATTTACCTTACTTTAATGTACACATTGATCCCCTCACTTTGACATTAAAATCACTTTTAGGGAGAAAAAGCACCCATCTCATCCACATCAGCAATAATATCTCCAAAGCTAACGAAGCTGTCCTTGCACTTATTAATGATGGTGATAGGAATAGTGTACTTACTAACACTTGGTTAGAGATTACCTTTAAAGGTTTTGTTATTATACAAGGATTTTTAATATTTTTTTCTTATTATTATTATGCTTTGCTGCCTACTACGCACATTACGCCAACACCGTGAGCAGCTGGAGTCCCTTTACAAGGCTTGCACATCGGGTCTGTAAATGACCCCTGCTCCCTATCCACTTCCTTACTCTTGCTTGTGTTGCCTCTTTTGAGGCAACAAGGGGGGAATGTTACATGAGGTCCCTGCACCCTAATTGGTACCCCACAGGTACACCGCAGACAGCTAGCATTTAGGCACATGTTATACTAAAGTATAGGGCTAAGGGCATCTACTGTATAAGAGTAGATGTCAGAATATGTATGCATATTACTGTTACACACTTTACTTTCCAATATACATGTATTTCCTGCTTACAAGATGTTAGGACATCTGTGTCCTTGTAATGATTATGATATATGACTAGGCTTTGTCATCTTCTGATGATTTGTATTACTACATGGCTATGTACTGTACAAACTGCTGTGCAAACACCATGCTGTTTCTGCACATTCCCTCATGCAAGAATGTGCCACTGTAACTAAACTGGTTTTCTCTGTACAAATGATTGTAACTACATGTTTTGCTAAACTTTGTAACCTGTATGATGTAACAAAGAGTTTGTAATGTATTTGTCCTCAGTGTGATGAGGTACCTTTGGAAATGAGCCTCTGGCTCAAAGGTTGTAAACTGATGTACAAATAAGTAAATAAATAAAAATAAACTGCACCTCTTTGTTTCTACAAAGTGATGACTACTACAAAATTGTATAATGTTATCTTGGACTGAGGAGCCACCTCTAACTTTGCCAATAGGGCTCATCTCTGTAACTAGAAATATTTCTATCTTACAGTAACCATGGTAATTATTGTAGGTATATAATGTAATACATTACATTTTCTACCTTGGAGACCCCAGGAGACACGGAGATTCATCGAGGTATAGGGAACGCTTAGCATTGGCTGCCAGTTACCATTGGTAAGACCTGCTTAAGGCAACTGTGATTATCCTTTTGGTAGTAATAAACAAGCTTTATTATTCTTATGCAATGTGTCTGTGATTCCTTGTATTCCCATTATTGCTAAGAACCTGAGAGTGAGGTTTAGACCTCCTGACACTACACACATGATTTTGAATGCTTGTAAACACTATTTGGAAGCTAAATGACTCACATAGACTAACTGCTGAAAACCATACTTCTACTGCAACCAAAAGAGATGAGTTCTGGACTGTAGTGGATTGGGCACTTCCTTTTCATTGATCAGTGTTCTTTTGTAAGTTGAGGGGAGCTGAGCTGGAGAACCAACTCTGTACTGCTGTAAAATTAAATTAAAACACACAGTCATTTTTCAACATTTTTTTGTGTGCTGAGAAAAAAATAATAATGTCATCCACATTAAATTCTGACCCGCCTATCACTATGTTAATAGGCATCTGTTAATAGGGACAGTGACTTTATGGGGCAAACTGATGTGTAACAAGCCATTCCCATTAAGAGGATTCTACTTGGCAGGCTTGGTAGTGCTTGGTAGTGCAGCAGTATTGCTGCCACTCACTGCATGGGTGACTCAAGATCAGAAGTAAGCTTAAGTCATCAGGGGTCTTGAGGACCTGCACACCCCTACTGCAGCTCGTGTCTCAGTGGACCAATATGTGGGGTTCTCTAGGGAGGGCTGGATGCATGCTCTCCATTTGACTGCCACCCTAAGGAAGGCTAAGTGTCAGCATAACTTGGGCCATAGCAGGATGGCGGATGGAGGATGGAATGCTGCTGACACCAGTGCCAACAGCACATTTAATGCGGCACCTTTATGTGCATCATTGCATGTAGCATGCAGCATCCCTAGTGAGGGGGAACTAATATGGGAAACTAACTGCTGGCAGGGTACATGATGCCCTTCCCGCCTCCATGTCCATTGTCAGGCTGCCTTGTCCAGCTTCTGGTTTGGTTACCAGCCTTCTCCTCCACTGTGGCCAGCCGGATATAGGAGATGGAGCTCCTGTGGATTGGAATGGAAGGCACTTCTTCAGGGGGCTCAATCCAAGGGTGTAATGCAGTGGCATGTCATGGGTGGCCTGAGAGTACTGGAAAGCCCAGATAAAGATGAGTCTTAATTGATGGAAAGGTAATGATGACAGCATCTGATGGAGGTCCTGGACAAAGGTGGCCAGAGGGGCAAAATAGAATTAAAAAGAAAAACAGAGGCTTATACTGTATTTGCAAAAAAATTGTTTCATAACTGCATGTTAGTTAAATATATGGGAGTAACATTAATTAAAACAACTTTACCATGGAGGGTGTAATATTAATTAAAACAACTGTATCATGGAGTGGGGTGGCATGGTTTGGCCACCAAGAAATATGTCTGCCTAAGAGCACTGATCCACTCCAACTCTGACAAATTGGAGATCAAAATAGAGAAAGGCACTCAACAGGAAGAAAACCGGAGGTCCTGGGAGCTATCAGAACCTACTGTGCACTTAGCAACTCAAAAAAGGAGAGCCTATATGGCTGGGTTACAAGGCAGCACAAGCTAGGAACTGGGATGGCATTGTCATGAGTCAGACAACTGAAAAGCCCTGTTGTAGCCCAGGATGATGGCAGCTTGAGAATGGAGGCAGAAGCATATCACTCAAATAAACATGGAACAATCACTGAAATAAAGGAAGAATAGCGATCATTTTAACAAATGCTGACACAGCCAAAGAGCAGTAATATCTAGGCACTGGCAGACAACAATATTGAAAATAACTTGTGGTCCACACTTTTATCCCCTAAGTCTGAACTTTCAAGACACAGACACATGGATAATAACATGTCACAATCGAACCGCAGGTTCCCCAGGGAACAAATGAGCAGGTGGAGGAGTCCCTCAGCTACATAACTCAAAAGCTGGAATCCTTGCTAACTGATATGGCAGACATAAAAGTCTTCCTAGCTGGAACAACTGAAGAAGTCAGGCACCTCCAGGACTGTGTGAATGTGTCTGAGCAAAGAACTGATGTCTTGGAGGTGCACCAGCATAGGATACTTGAACGCTTAGATTCCCATGAAGCAAGACTAAACAAGTTATGGGAGAGAGCGGAGGACCAAGAAAATAGGGGATGCCAAAACAACATTAGGATATTATGCATCCCTGAAGGCTTAGAGGGTCAAAATATGGAAAGCATTCTAAATTATTTCATACCACAGCTTATGGACAACAGGTGGAGGGGGCTGATCGAAGTGGAGAGGGTGCACCACACAAGGGGGCAACAGACTTCACAGGGAGCAACCCCCAAGGCCAATAATTGCATACATTCTCAGATATTCCACCAAAGAAAGGCACGTAAGAACTGCAAGAGATCTGGGCGAGATCTGGGGGAGCTGGAATACAGAGGGGCAAAGATATCACTATACAGGGACTTCTCCCACAAAGTGGCCATGGAGCACAAGGCTGTTGGTCCCTTAAAAACAGAGCTGAGGGATATGAATATCAGATACCACTTCCGAGGGTTTGCAGGACTAAATGTAGTGAATGATGGTAAGGAAACTGTGGCAAACACTCCCCAAGAAGTAATTAACTGTTTTCAGAGACATTGGCTGCATGTAAAGCTAGGAACTAGACATCCCAGAGCCCTCTGGTCCCCATGTAACAAACAACCCCAGACTAGAAAACAGTAAGCAGAAGCCAGAGGACTATAAACAAAGGGGCACCAATGAGCGTAAGATGCCAGCACCCAGCTTAACTCCTAAAATGATGGATCCCAGTCTGCTACTACCGGGGAAAGTCCCAAACCCCATCAAGAACAATGGAGGCAACAGTGAGAGAGGGTGGTAGACTGGTAAATACCCACAGCCACAGAGGTCAAAACAGCGCTCTAGGAGCCGGACAGACAGGAGAGCAGAATCACCAGAAGGAAAGTTGTCCCCACCTGCAAAATACCTAAGGGATGACTCGACCAACACTGAGATATCAGTTGAAGGCTGGGGAAGCAGAAAGGAGGGCAAGCTAGCCTTGAACATGGCCATGGACTGGACAGACACAGCTGAAGCTCTTCAAATAGAGGAGATGGACAGTTCAGAGCTGACACCTGCTGAGGCCAGACCAGGAGACTGTCTGTATGCTGAGACTGCAGCTTCAGGTCAAGGCTGAAAGTGGAAGAGACTATATGCTGCTTGTTTTCCTCACTCAAGGCCAATGCCTGGAGGAGCCAGCAAGCTGTTCCACATTGAATATGTTAAGCGATATGCTTTTTGTGTTTGTTTTTATATTGTTCACTGTTTAAAAAGTTAAAAAAAGTTTTGCTTTCAGTCTGAACAGTTCCAGATCAGTTGAGCAAGGCACTAGGGTTAAGCAAAGGAGGTGGAAGTGAGGGACTAAGGTGGAGGGGCTATGGATAGGAAAACCAAGAAGCAGAAAGGAATTGCATAAAAAGAGCAATGAGGAAAGGGGTTTTCAAAGAAGATTCCATGTGATAACGACAATCGCAAAACTGCGATCTCCACTATGGTGCATGTACATCGCCAAAAATAAAAACGGCGATGTACACTCCAAGCAAACACAACTGGGCAAACAGACATCTCTGTATATGCAGGGGTTTGTGTCCATTGCACCCACCCTCACAGTAGACTTCTGCCCCCCCACACCACCCTTACTAAATATTGTCAACTCCAGGGGGGGTGCATGTCAGGAAGGGGGTGAAACATCTAAAATAAATAAAATACTCCTGCCCACAAAATGGTATGTGCCTCCCCAGCCCTGAACCCTGCACCCTTCCCACTGTAGCCAGCCTCCTCTTCCGTCCCCTATCCTGTCCTTCCATTCGCCTTCTCTTTGCCCATCACTACCCTTTCAGGGTCACTAACATAACGAGCACTGAACTTGAGTCATTCATATGTTAGTCACTCAGGTGCAGTTGATGTGATGATGAGATATCTTCTGGGTAAGGGTGGCATAATTGGAATGTAGCAATATAGGAGGGATGGAATTCTACAGTAACAAAATGCAAGATAGCAGAGAATGGCAAGGGGTGCATAAAAGGAGGAGGAGACTAAGAAAAAGAGGAAGAATGAAGATTGCGGAAATGGAGTGTGGAAAAGGGAAAGCCAGGACAGAATTCCCATCAGGGGTAGTCGGACAGGGAGCCTGGCATAGGTGAGTTAAAACCATCAACCGCACGAGGATACTTTACAGCATTAGAAGTTTAAGGGGATTCTCACTCCCCCCTCCCCCATAAACTATCAATACATTATCTCATTGCCTCCACAGGCTCACTCTGAGATTACACCACTTGCCTCCTGAATCTCCTGTGTACTTTTAACAGTGAATCCTGGGCCTTTCTAAGCAAAATCAAGCCCAGTCAGTATGTCGCAAACAAATGCTAATAGCTCAATAACTGTACATGCTAGATACAAAGTATGAGTGGCAGAGTTATTCAGCACAAAATTGCCTTTCCAATGGTGGCATGCATGTAATAATAAGTAATTTTGTATTTTTTCTATGCTGGTCAAAAGAGCAAACTAAATATTTTTTTCTATAAAAAAAGGGCAACATAAGCCATTTTTTGTTGGAAAATATGTAAAATATCAACACCAAATTAAGCATACGGACATTAGATGGTGTTTTGGTATTATGTTTGCTAAAAAAAAAGATATCTTTTTACTATAAAATGTAACTTTTGCCCATTTTAGTCAAGGTGCTTTGATGAGATTTGAGGGCTAAATCTCAACCACACACACCATATCATAAACAAATGCGTATAACTCCAAAAGTATACATGATACACACAAAGTATCAGCATGAAAGTTGATGAGCACAAAAATGCCTTTCCAATGGTGCTATGCAACCAGTTGTAATCAATACGGTTTTTATTTTATACCTCTTGAAGTGCCAAAAAAGTGAATTTTATTCAATCTGCTTAGGTGAATCTTGATGGAAAACATGTCAGCCATACACACCATACCATAAACAAATGCAAATAACTCCTAAAGTATACATGATATACACAAAATATCAGTGACAAAGTTGTGCAGCATAAAATTATCTTTCCAACGGTGCTATGCAGTCAAATATATATTGTATTCTGTTACAATATATATTAAAATATATAAGTGACTTCTCCAGACGTTGCAAGGGCACACTGGGAGTCAGTAGACGACTTCTGCAGACGTCCTCAGGACACACCAGTGTTTTTTTACTGACGACTACAGGCGTCTGCTAGGACACAATGAGTTATATAGTAGAAGCCCTAAGGTAAACCTCAGTAAGAAGAGCACCTGTGCTCTGGGACCCACGATGCAAAGGAGGAGAAGCAAAAATAACACAGAACATGGTGGGAGCAGTAGGTTATGAGAAAACAGGGTGAAGTAGATCAGGATGTTCCATGCGACAGCTGGGAGGCCAAGTGTACACGATCAAAGAAAGCAATAACTGGAAAGGGGACCTTTTGAGGACAACACGACAATGAGGGAACAGGCTGGAGAGGCACCATATGAGGTAATACACAAACCCTCATAAAGCTGCACAACAAGGCTTAGAATCACTGCCCCCCCAGACAAAGTCACTACTCTGCCCCCCAGGTGCCCCCCTCCTGAGGTGGGGATGCCTTGTGAACCAATCAAAACATGGCAGGTTAGAAGCTTTAGCCAACTTAAAGAGCTGTCACATCAAGGTCAGAATAGTAAGACATCATATTATAAAAGTAGCCAAAAGAGTACTAGATTATCAAGGTCAGGTAAGAGGGGTAAATAGCCTTAGATTGACTTAATCTTCCTCATGGTACCTAGGTGGCGTAACTGGGGCATACTAGGATTTCTCCCCTTTTTCGCAGACACCTAAGGGACTTTAGTGATTTCACTTGATCATATAAAGCTCTGCTTTTAAAGTAGGTGTGTGTAAAAGTTAAAGACAGTATAGAGTTCATCAGAGAATATTACTGCATTAAGAACAGGGACAAGGGAAGGGCCAAAGCTCACAACATTTATCATACAGCTAGTCTGTGTCGGCTTGCTCTCTTTGTCTTGTTTTTGTTCTCTTGCAGTATAACTCTCCATAAGGAAAAGAAGGTTGAGTCCATGACATGTACATAAGAGGGTTTGCCGCTTCCAAGGAGTGGGAGGTAGGGCCATGGTATCAAGCTGAGAACAAGGAGGCAGCCCCAGGAGGTGAGTGGAGGTGGGGTGATAGTTCATTGGAATGAATTCCAAAATAAAGGAGAGTGAGGTGAGATGCATCTCCTGGAACATTAAAGGTCTAAATCATCTAGTCAAGTGCACCAAGGTCCTATAACATTTGAAGTTCCTCCAGGCAGACTTGGCACTTCTTCAGGAGATGCACCTCAGCCAAAACGGTACAATGGTTGCAAAAGTCATGGGTGGGGAAGTCGCTATATAGCTCAGCTTCCTCTAAGACTAAAGGCTTGGCTTTTCTAGTACACAAAGCATGTCAATGGATGGACAAGTGGACAAAAATGGACAAGGAGGGGCGATGGATGATAGTCCAGTTTGCATTCCTTGGGGGTGCAAGGCTGTAGTAGTCAATGTGTATGCACAAAACCAAGATGATCCTAATTTTTTCCTGCAAATCAGCCAGGCACTGGTGAAGGCCAGAGGAGATGACCAAGACATGCCAATTTTGGCAGGGGGAACTTCAGTCTGGTCCAGGACATTCTTCTAGACAAATCATACCCAGCTCCAGATTCACATCCTAGAGCTAGAGAGGCCCTGAAAGCACTAGTGGAAGAATGGGGGTTGAAGGATCCATGGAGCAGTGAGAAACCAGCAGAGAGTGACTACACATTTTATTCCTCAGTACACGGAACACACAGTTGTACTGATTTTTGTTTGACCAATGGAGTAGCTGTGCAGAGGGCATATAATATGTTCATAGAACCTATGGTAGTGTCCAGACCCTGTGCCAGTTGAGATGACCTTCACTCCCCCAGGGCCTTCACTCACTCAAGGGCACAGCTAACATCCACTAGATGGAGATATAACCTGCTGCTGATTTAAGACCCCCAAATTCAGCACATGGATTAAGGAGCAAGCTAGGCTGTACTTTGAAATAAATGCTAATGGTGAGGTCAATGCAGAAGCAGTCTGGGAGGCCTTCAAGGCCTACATCAGAGGCTGCATAATCTCATATTCTGCCACAGAACAAACAGAGACAAGAAGGACTAAGCAGACTTCAGTAGAACCTGGAAGTACAATTCAAAGGGGCTCACAAAACATCCCAGGAGTTCATAGCAGCCTTTACTGGACTAAAATACAAAATAAACAATCCAACAGTGGAAGGCAGAATGGCAGTTGTTAAGAGTAAAACATAACTTCTGGGAGGCAGGAGACAAGGGGACAAATTGTTGGCATATCATTTAAGGAAGCAGAAAGCCAACTCCCAAGCACATGCCCTAAGAGCCAAAAATGGAGAACCAGTCCGGAAGCCACAAGAAATAATTGAAGTCATGAGACAGTTATACGGTTCTATGGGATAACGGTGATTGTGGAATAGCGATCGCCATTTGGGTGAGTGTACATCGCTGAAAAGAAATAACAGTGATGTACACTCACAGGGACTATGAAACCAGTGATGGTTTTCTGTTATACATCACCCCCCTTTGGGGGCTTCGCCGCCCCCCCTACTTAAGGATACTCAACTGCAGAGGGGTGCATGTCAGGGGGGTGTAAAACGTAAAAAAAAACAACAACTGGACCCGACGCAAAAAATAATCACACCCAGAACTGAACCTGGCACCCTTCCAACCCTAGCCTGCCACCCTACTCACCACGCCACACAACCAGCTCAGCAGCCAACCGGTGCACTACACCCCACATACCCTCCCTCTCCTTCCACCCGTCGTGCATCATGGTCCTTCACCCCCCACGGCATGTGAATATAGCTAGATCCTGTTGCCCTAGTTGCCCACCTTTATCCCATCGCCACCCTGCCAGGTAGCCCAGAACACAGGTGCCATGATTGAGTCGCCCATTTTGCAGTCTCTCAATCACAGTTGCCATGTTCACTGGATACCCAGTTTTCCTAGGACTTATACTCCTCAAAGGTTCACTCAATGGAAGCTAGGCCAGACCCAGAAATAACTGCATTCTTAGGGCAACAAAAGCTCCCACAAGTAACGGAGGAGGAAATGCTGAACCTAGACAGGCATATGTCATGGCAGGGGGTAAGGTGCGCCCTGGAACAATTGGCATCTGGTAAGGCACCTGGGCTGGATGGCATTCTGGTGGACTTGTATCGGCTGATGGTTGATGAAGTTACACTGGCACTGTAGGCAGCCTAATAGGGGCAAAGCAAAAAGGCATCCTCCATCCCACGAGGGGGGCAATTGTCAGTCTGCTGCCAAAAAAATACTCTGACCACCTGAATTGTGCAAACTTCTGGCCTATTGCTCTGATCTCAATCAACATAAATGTTCTGGCCAAAGTATTAGCTACTAGACTAGAAGCAGGCCTACCAACCATTATTCACCCCTCACAGGCTGGATTCAGTAAAGGGAGGACTGGGGTGATAACATCAGAACCTCAAATACAGATCCATGCAGTCCACCACACTAATGGCAGTGCTGGCAGTGGATTTCTACAAAGCCTTTGGTTCGGTGAAGAGGAGATATCTGCATGACACTTTGGGGGCATACAACTTTGGCCTGAACTTTAAACATTGGATAGCCACCTTATGCAATACCCCTATAGCAGCGGTCCTCACTAATCAAAATATTTCACAGCACTTTGTACTGCATAGGTTCTACATGAAAACAGCGATCACGGAAGGGCAATAGCCATTTGGGTGAGTGAACATTGCCAAAACTGCATTACAGCAATGAACACTCACAGTAACTGCGAAACCGGTGACCGATTTTTTATGTTATGGTGGGGGGGTTGTTCCCCCCTGCACCCTGCTGGGGGGGCTTCATCCCACGCACCCCTTACCAAGGATTCTCAACTCCAGGGTGCATGTCGGGGGGGTGTAAAACCCGACCTGACGCAAAAAACGATCATGCCCCAGAATCAAACCTGGCACTCTCCGAGCCTCAGCATGCCACCTACCCACCACACCACACTGCCAGCTCAGCAGCCAGCTACCTGCACTACACCTCACATACCATCCCTTCCTCCCTCCCTTTTTGCCCATCGTGTGGTATGGTCTCTTCCCCCTCCCCCCGTGTGCATGTACATATAGTGACATCCTGTCACTGTATTCGCCTACCCCTACCTCTGGTCGCTACCCTGCCAGGTGGTCCAGAACACAGGCGCCATAATTGAGTTTCCCTTTTTGTAAGCATTCAATCGTGGTCACAGTGTTAACTGGCTATCCTGCAAAAGGGTACGCAGCAGGGGTGCCCCCTATTGCTGCTACTGTTCCTGGTGGTGCTGGACCCACTGGCAGGGAGACTTCTTAGTACAGCTGAAATAAAGGGCAAAGAGGTCAAGATAAAATGGTATTCAATAAGTATGTACATGGATGATCTTTTCCTTACTTTGGAGAACCTGAGGTCCTTCCTCCCCCCGGTCCTGGAAATCCTTCGGGAATATGTGGAGGTCTCAGTCCTAAAAGTAAATACGAGAAAAAACACAATTTCACCACTGAAATTTATTTATTTATTCATTTGCTTATTTATTTGATTTCTCGGATTAACAATTTGAGCTCAGAGCTCTTTAGATAGGTTCCACATCATGACATTTCAGACAACAGGTGAGAGTTAATACAAAGAATAGCAAGTAATCAGGCAAATACAGGAGTGATAATGGAAACATTTTCTGTACATATGATAATTACACAATTGATTGCAGGAAGTACAATGATGCAAACATTGGATTAAATACAAAATACAGTCCAAAACACCACAGGAGAAGACAAATTACTATGCCTACCAGGGAACCTGTTAGTTGTCAGCAACTAGAGGGTGTGAGCATACTAAGTGCTGAGGAGAAGGGGTTGGGTGGGTGAGACCCAAGTGCATGGTTCCCAGCAGAGAGAAAGAACAGTACCAGTAGGCTGAGGTGAGACCTTAGCTAGAACTAGCGGTGGCAGACGCATTGAGATTCACGTAATAAAAGGTTCTTTAGGTTCCTTTTCAAGGTTCACAGTGTGAGTAGGCAAGTAATGTTCTCCTGGAGGGAGCTGAACCACAACGGGGCCTGGTAGGCAAAAGACATCTGTCTTTGAGATGTACGACATTTTGGAGTTAAGAAGGACTACCATTCGGAGTTTCGGGTGTGCCATGGTTTAATGCTGGGAAACAGGAGTTGCTGAACCTCCGGTGGAAGTAGACCAAGGCAGATTTTTTTGGCGAGGAGGCAGGATTGATATTTTAAGCCGCCATCTAATGATAGCCAGTGTGCTTCAGCATAGAGGCTGCAGATATGAGTTAGTTGGTCTGCACCTAGGGTGAGCCTACAGGCTATGTTAAGTGCAGTTTCAAAAAGTCGGAGGGCAATTTCTGTGTCGGAGCCGTATATTGGCAGTTCATAATCTACAAGGGAGCCCACGTAACTGTGAACTGCTATGCTGAGAGCTTCTGGGGTCAGGCTTTGCTTGTGCCGATAAAGTAGCCCTATACATTTGTTAATTGCTTTAGCTGTGATGTCTATGTGGAGGGTGTAGGACAGTGAGCTGTCAATAGTGATCCCAAGGTATTTGTAGTGTTGTACACATTCAAGGGGCACACCCTCCCCATTGCAAATTGATAGCGGGTGGTTTTTGTGTTTGTTCTGGGGGCTGAAGAACAGCATGTACAAGGTCCAGTGTGCAAGAAATACCAGTACTGTGGACCCTTAAGGGCTTCACATATTTGGGGATTAGAGTTCCAGCCAGCTGGAAGCATCTGATGGAGGAAAACTACACCTCTGTTCTGAATACAATCAATGCAGACATTCAAAGATGGTTAAAACTGAGGCTTTCACTTAAGGGTAAGGTAGAAGTCCTTTGGATGTTTACCCTCCTCAAAATTGCATATATATTTTGCAACCTACCAGTGGAAACACCAGCTAAAGTATTCTGCATGCTGGAAAAGGCAGTAGCATCACTGCTTTGGGAAGGCAAGGCCCCCAGGTTCAGCAGAGCGAAGTTGAGAGCACACTGGTCAAAAGGGGCTCTAGGCTTGCCATGGTTTTATGGATATGCCTTGGTGTACAGATCTGCACAGGCTGCAAGGTGGTTTCTTCCATTGAAACTATTGAGCCCCACATGGGTACAACTCAAAAGGGACCTATCATAACAGGTCTGGCTGGGAAACCTGCTGTGGGTAAGTCCCGATCGAGCACCAAGGATTGCCAGGTAATATGGGACACATGGAAAGCATGGCAAAGGTGCATGAACCTAACACAGGTCCTGGGGGGCAAGAGAGGCCCACCAGTGAGATACACACCCCTCTGGAACAATAGTGATATCCAAGTGGGAGGCAGACCTATGGTATGGCAAGCATGGAGGGAGAAGGATATATACACCATTAATGACCTGACTGAAGGAGACCAGGGTCCACTGATGTCATATCAGCATCTGCAGTACAAATATCAGCTCCTCAAATCAGATTTCTGGAGGTACCTCCAGATGAGAGAAGCAGTATGGGAATTTCAACAGGACAAAGGTATGGTACAGTGATCGGAATGGCTCACGCAGCTCCACCAGCCGGGGAAAAGTAAAAGGTTAGCAGGCAGGGTATACAGAATGATTGGGGACAAGCAGCTGAACACTATGGAGATGTGCAGAACACAATGGGTGCAGGACCTACAAACAGACATATCACTGGGGGCCTGGGATGAATGGTTAAGGGATGCACACAGGGCCTATACAGATGCAAGAAGCCAAGTATTGCAACTTAAAATATTGCTGAGATAATATCGCACCCCAAGGGTACTCCAATGAATGGGACTCTTACCGCACTCTCAGTGTTGGAGATGCCAGGAACCAGAGGCCAGCTTACTGCACATCATATGGCAGTGCCCAATCCTGGCTTCCTTCTGGAGAGCAGTCCTGGATGACTGCACCAGGGTGATGGAGATAACTATCCCAGATGCACTAGCATTCATTTTATTAGGGAACACCACAACCTTAGAAACAAACTTGAGTCAGATAAGGAGATGAGTCACAGTAGTGCTTCTCGAGGCCAAAAGAATAATCTTGATGAAATGGAGGCAGGCCAAAGCCCATTCTCTCCTGGTTTGGCACATGACAGTGGCCAGACTGGCAGCCTTTCAACGGTTATCTTTAGCCAAGAAATATCAGACTCAAGCATATCACAGACAGTGGGACCCTTACCTAAATTCACACTTTTGCTTGGTACCCCTACCATCATCTGGCAACTCTCTTTCATGAGCAGACTATACCCATATACCACCAGTAAGCTGTATAACAACAGCAAAGATGGATGTTGAAAAGTAGTACTATACAGAATGAAACACACACCTACAGTAAGAAAACAGGAGATTTGTTTGACTTTAAATAAGTGATGTTAAAACAAGGATTAGAACTGTTAAGATCTACTAGATTTATTATGTATTAGTATGATATCAAATGGTCTATCTGATTTTCGATGGACTGTATGTTATGATATTTGGAAAATAATGAAAATTTTATATGATAAAAAAACAACTATCACGGTGGAAGGAAGCAAAATTTGTGTGTTGCCAGGGATGTGTGATGTACTGTATTCCATGCTGCCTGTAGAAGGCAGAGGAGGTTATATCTACAGCCACTGCAAAAATGTTGCTGTCATCCTAGAATGGCAATTGGTGGTACTGCTGGGCACAGAGAGGAAAGCCAGCAGCAGAAGACCAGCTCAGTTTGGTAGGAACACTGAGCATTGGGTGGGGACTAGGGTCCTGGATGAGTAGAGGACACACACCGACTGAACCAAGTATAGAAACATAGAAACATAGAATTTGATGGCAGATAAGTACCGCTTGACCCACCCAGTCTGCCCATTTCCCTACCTACTGGATAAGCTGCAGATCCTAGTTAACCAACAGTCTACTTCTTACTACCCCCACTCCCTAGAATTGCCTTATGACTGTCCCATGTATGCTTGAATTCCACCACTGTTTTTGACTCCACAACCTCCTCCAGAAGGCCGTTCCATGCATCCACAACCCTCTCTGTGAAAAAATACTTCCTTACATTACTTCTGAGCCGCCCCCATCTTCAAATTGTGCCCTTGTTCTTGCACACCTCTTTTTTTGAAAGATGCTACCCTCTTGGACTTTGTTGATTCCCTTGAGGTACTTGAAAGTT
Source organism: Neoceratodus forsteri (assembly GCA_016271365.2). Classification (NCBI taxonomy): domain Eukaryota; kingdom Metazoa; phylum Chordata; order Ceratodontiformes; family Ceratodontidae; genus Neoceratodus; species Neoceratodus forsteri. Next base: position 305,685,853 of record CM028134.1, on the reverse strand, counting down.
TCTATCATGTCCCCCCTCTCCCTCCTTTCCTCTAGGCTATACATATTAAGCTCCTTAAGTCTCTCTTCATATGTCTTCGGTGCAGACCCTGCACCATTTTAGTTCCCTCCTCTGAACAGCTTCCATCCTGTCTATGTCTTTGTGGAGATTGGTCTCCAGAACTGCATGCAGTACTCCAGATGGGGTCTCACCAGCTGTCTGTACAGAGGGATAATAACTTTCTGTTTTCTACTGGTGATGCCTCTCCTTATGCATCCCAGTATCCCCCCAGCCCTCCTTGCTGCCCTCTCACATTGCTTGCCCACCTTTAGGTCATCTGATATGACTACCCCCAGGTCCCTTTCCATTTTAGTACACTGCCAATGCTATGTGATGTTCACCACCAAGCCTACAGAGGGTCAACATTAAACTGCAATGCATTGTTTTTGCTTGATTTATATTTTGATAATGAGTTTTTTATGGGTTGAATTTATGTATTAAGTATACAAGAAAATACAGCAATTTGATGGGAACTGGCTGACAATTCATCACCTATTTTGCAGGAAAGATCACTTAACTTCATAGTTCAAAGTCATTTTTTGAGTTCAGATAACTGACTATAAACTCAATAGTGATGCAGTTGCTTTAAAGTTTAATGCTGACTGTATTGTACATCTGCAGGCACTGTAATCTGGTTGATGCTCTCAAGAGGTATGGGGATAGTTGGTCTTTTTCAAGAAGGGTTCTGATGTTCTGGAGGTTTGCCAGTGCTCTGCTCAGAGAATCCCAAAGGTTTGCATAGTGTTTGATTCTGCCTTTTTGATTTAGGCTATTGCCCTATTTCTGACTCTCCTCCAGGCATCCAAGTCCCTGTCATTGTGGGTTGTTTTGAACATGGCCCCAAACTTGGCCCATTACTGATAGCATTCAGGAAGGTAAGGAAAAATCATTCCTCTCTATACAAGATCCCAATGTGCCCACGGAAACTGGGCACGTATGGACAGTATGCGGGAATGCCATAGAGCGGGGCCCGCACGGCATTCACCATCGGGGTGCACAACAGTTACGTGCCAGATCTCCCGGCTGCACAGAGAGCAATGCACTAGGGGTGGGCCAGGGGCATGGCAGCACTACGAGCCATTCACTAAGGCATGTAATGCAGCCTGCAAGGGTGCAGAGAAGGGTGCAGGTTACGGCAGCAGGAACCCTGTCATAACCCATTATGCACCCCCAGGACCTACACCCACTGGGTGTGGCAGGACTGGGAAATGAGCCTCTCTGCTGACCCAGCTCACTATCTGATGGGGAGGACTGGGGCAGTCAACCAGGCGAGTGTCTGCACGGATGTGCCAGTAGCCCCATATGTACCATGTCCCCCCTCACATGACAGCCCCATCCCCGTAATGCTCAAGCAGCACCCACCACCACCCATGCATGGCAGCCTTATACCCCTTGGTACACAAGTGGCACCCCAACCACTCACGTGTCCCCCAGTCTCCGGTGTCTCAGGACCCCCCATGCACCCACATCTGTGCCCTGTCCCCATCTGGGTACTGCAACACCCTCTGTGCCACACAACACTGCCCCTATCCCAGCACAGTGCATGGACCCCCAGATACCAGCACCCCACCCTGCATTGGTGCCCAGTGCACCCCCCACAGCACTGACACCCCCCATGTCAACATTCCTGCCTGGTTGTGCCATAGACATAGACGATCAGTGGCATAGCCCTCCCCACACCTCCTCGGCCGATGGCCATCTACCTGCTGCTGGGAGCATGCTGCCTATGTATGGCAGCATGCTTCCAGCTGAAGTTGGACAGCTGCAGACCATGCAGGTGTGGTTATGGCTGTGCCACTCGCTGTCCATGCTCACGGCACTACCGGGCAGGTATGTTGACATGGGGGGTCCCATGCTGTGGGTGGGGGGACCTCTGGCCACTGGCCTTTACACTTTGAGCAGGGTGCCGGGTCAGAGGGGAATGGTTGAGTGCATCAGGGCACCTTTATGTGGCTGGGGAGAGGGGGCCTCCAGGGCAACAACACAGTTCGGGACTGTGCTGAGAGTCGGGGGTTGGGGCAGCCTGAGGCATTAGGGGTTGGGTCAGTGTGGTGGTGGTGGTGGGGGCCGGTATGTTATGCTGTAATGGGGTTGGGCAGCCATGTGTGGGTTGGGGGTGGGGAGTCTGGGGACAGAGCACCACTGTGTTGGTTGTTGGGGGCTCCTGTGTCAGGGCTTTGCTGTGTGGTAGGTGGGGAGGATTCCATTTGACTGATGGACACTGGGCATGGGCACGTGGGTCTGGGTGCCTACAGTGGGGATTCATACACCTGGATCCATGCCTCACTGCACAAGGGATCCACTGTTGGCCCAGGAGGGGCATCTGACTGAATGCCCACCTGGGACTGCAACTCTTCCCCCATCTGCCCTGCACAGTCCTGTGTGCCATGGGGGCAAAGCCATGGACAGGTGGCCACTGGTCATGAATACCGGCTTGTGTGCACCTGTCCACAGGTGTAGACCTACATGGGTGGGGTACGTGCCTTTGGCACATACCCTACTCCTAATAGCGCATAACGCCCCGTGTGTGTTGTAGTACCTTGACCATGAAGAGTTTGTATGGGAGTAACACATAGCTAAATGATCTGATGTCATGGGAGAAGAAGGGCCAGGCAAATCCAACATGCCTGATGAGCTTGAGTCTGTTCCTATTTATTTAGCTGAGTTTCTGTTGTTTTTTAATTAGGTTGAGCTTATTACACATTTTAACCTGGCATTATCTGATGGAGGGTTGTAGATTTACATAACCAGATATTGTGTGAGGGACTGCTTTACTTAAAGCCGCAGTATATACCAGAGTTGGAGTTTCTGTCTAGCCTGTTTCCTAGAAACCAATACAGATATGTACCTTTCATAATTTCTTGTTGAGTCTGTTTGTAGAGGTAATTAATTGTGGTAAATGACTCTCAGATGGTCAGATCATGACAGTGATCTCAGTAGGCATGAGTCATTACTAAGCAACACTAAAGTCACCAAGTACAGTATTGGAGTATATGGCTAGGGCTTATTCTCCATGGAAAACAGTGGCTTTTCAAGTCTTATTGTAGGACAGTTCAAAGGTCAAAAAAGTTATTGTACTATTATTCTGATGTCACATCAATAGTACAACTTTTCAGCCTTGATCTGCCTCCTGATTGTCTCACTCCACATTGCTTTATCGAAAAAAATTACAGAAACATGGTGGCGCGGTTTTGCGAGCTATGCGTAGGGGACACTGCTAATTTTGACACGAGTAGCCACACACCACTCTGTGTCACAAAAGTGAACTTTTATTTTTATTTCATTTAAAATTAACAATGCTGGACACATTTAACAGAAGCCAGAGTCAGCAGGAGTGGGGAGAAGCTGTAGTGAGCAGCAGCAGTACCAGGAGCTAGAGTGGGAAGAAGCTGAAGTGAACGGCACCACATACAGATGGTAACAAACTGCTGAAAATAAATATAAAAATTAAAAAGCCCTAACCAAATGTTATATAAAACAGTGGATGGGTGACCATCCACAACTACAACTGTGATTCCATCTTGGTTGTTGATGACATCATGGAGACCTCTCGAGCTTTGCTCTCGAGGTCTCTATAACATCATCAACAACATTGATGGAAACACAGCCTTGTTGTGGATGGTCACCCATCCACTATTCTATATATAGTGTATAGTGACTCCTTGTTCTGCATAGAAATCAATTGCAGGCAAAATGTTGTATCACAGTTCAAAGGTCATGAAACACGATAATACCATTCTATAGTACAACAACATCTTGACTGTTTTTGAGACCGCATGAGCCAGCAGTTCAACTAAAGGAAAAACTATTGTGCGCACATCTCAGAATTCAAACAGTAAATGTTCTTACAGGATGGCGGCTGTTGTTTTTTCAAAAGTGGTAGAGGAGTGCATTAAATTTAAAATAAATTAAAGTATTTTTTTTATATTATTGTTTTTGTTTGGGGTCACTATAAACTATAAAAAATACTTGGTGAGCAACCGTACCCAACCAGCCTGAGATGCCCCTTTGTGATTCTGATTATGTGTGACTTCTCAAGCTTCAAAAGTGTCAGAGGGGTGCATTAAATTCAAAATAAATTCAAGTATTTTTTTTTAGATTATTGTTTTTGTTTGGGGTCACTATACACTGTAAAAAATACTTGCTGAGCAACTGTGCCCAACCAGCCTGAGCTGCCACCTTGTGGTTCTGATTACGTGTGACCTCTCAAGCTTCACCCTCAAGGTCTAACAGAATCAGAACCCCTCGGTGGCAGCACAGGCTGGTTGGGCACAGTTGACCAGTCAGTATTCTCTATGTAGTTTCAGTGGTGGGAGGTTGGGTATACCAATAATATGAGAAATGTTAAAGGTGATTTTGAGGTGTTGGGTGATCTGTAGAATCAGCAGATGTGCTGCACTTTCTTGCCCTGTGTAGATTTTGTCTGAGCTGCTTAAAAATTTTCTGATGTTATATGTTTATATGTATGCTGTATATAAACACTATTCACCCATCTCCAGTTAAAATTCTACCCTTCTTTTGGACAACAGTATTTTTGTCAACAAAAAAAATAACTTCTGAGTTTATCAACTATTTTGCATTAGCATTTCAGTGTTAGTTTTTGTTTAATGAATAATATTCTGTTGTTTTCAGAAACAGAATAAACATAATATTTATGTTCAGCAGGGAGAATCAGCTGTTTGAATGTTTTGTCAATTATGTTAACACTAAAGAACACTTTTGTCATCCACACAGATGAGCATGCACACACCTACTCATGGTGAAGTCCGTGTTAACCTTTTAGGAAAGATTTTAGAAGTGAGTGAATTATCAGTACTGTGCACTTATGTTCACATTAAATGTTATTATAAATAATGTAATTACCAGATATTCTTAGCTAAGCAAAAAAAAGTGAGAGTGGCTTAGAAGAGAAACGAGGACCACACCAGAAACAAAGACATCACCACGGTTCTAGTTTTAACCTGGGTGGTCCTGTAATGCCTTTGGACTTTCATTGCTGGTTGAGGGTCCTGTGACTTTACTTCTCATGTTTTGCCATCTATTGAAATTCAAGTGTCAACATTTTAATTTAATTGTATTCTTTTAATGCCTCACATATTGCTCTACTGACATTTAGTTTTCTGAAAAACTATATAATGCAGCTTGTCTCTGTGCAGAATGCTTTAAAAATATTTATATTAGTGATGTCTAGCCTAACCTTGTCAGTTGTTCAACTGCTGCAGGGCAAGTACACAAAATGGATTAAGAATTTGCAATGGATTAGTTGCTTCTCTACAGGGTCAAATTGCAAGCTGTAAGGAGTTTTTCCCCCTTCCTTAGCAAATGTGTTAGGTAAAAAGCCTGCCAGATTATGATAGGGAACCTTTGCAGCATGGTCTTGTGACCAGTTTTCAAGCATGACTACTATAGTTTCCTCTAACTATTTACTGTAATATTATTGCTTTGTTTTCATATCAAGTAATAGCAATATATTACTTTCAAAACAAGGGAACAAGTAACTAATACAACATTACTTATTTTTAACAAAAGTATTTCCTGTAATTACAACTACCAGGGTCAATTGTTCTTCCACAGCCATACTCTTATACACTTTTCCAGCATCAGGCAAAATGCAACAAATCCATGCCTTCGATTTATCTAGTATTCCAACTTTGATTCCATGGAATTGGGTTTCGTACTATAAGTAAATCTCACATTTGTAACTACAGAGGACATGTAATGAAAATTAATACAAAGTAACATCAATACAAGTAAGATGTATCACTATTGCAGTTATTTATTACTTTTCTAAAATGGAATACACAACTGTAATGTATTACAATTCTTAGAGTAACTATTAAACTGTATACATTACATTTTAAAAGTAACTTTCCCAACTCTACCCTAGACACACAAAAACTCTGCAGTCAGCTGCTCAGTAAACCTACAGTATGATTAAACATTTACAAGATGAACAAAAAAAAAAGAGATTAGACGAAAAAATTAATGCGAGTTAACTTATAAGTAAGTATATTCTATTCTGAGAAATAAATGATGTGTCTTAAGCAACTTAACCAAGGGGGCCCAATTTGTCATTCACCCCAACAGTCTTGCTTGCCCTTGCTAAAGGGAAACATTAGTGGGAGTTTTCTACCCACATGAATTTAAATATGTCCATGATAGCTTAATGAACCTCTTTGAATTCTAATGTTTCTAATATATTTATAGCTTTTTGCATGACACTTTTCCATAAAAAAGGCAGAACACAATACTGATGGTGAGAGAAAAAAAGTTATCTAACTTTTTCAAAGTCTCAGTGTTTGTACAAACCATACTTCTGGTAGTCTGGCAACAAAACTACAATAGTCTGAAGATATATATATATATATATATATATATATATTTTTTTAATTTAACCAAGATAACATTTTGTTTCCAGTAGGATTCTACCTCTACACTTTTCCACAACTGAGTGGACTAGCATGTTCAGCTACAACATAGGCAAAGGGATACTGGGCAAGATCAGCTTGCTCACAGCAGATGATATTAGGCTATGTGGGAGGGCTGACACCAAGGAGGATGCCAGAGATACAATGAGATACCTGAGTAAGAAAGGAAAGTGTTTGGGGATATGGCAGTTCAAGTTCAATGCCAAAATGTTCAAAATTATCCATATTGGTAAGAACTATCTAAAATCTTTGAACTGGTTTTGGGGAGGTGTCAGAAAACCCTATATCAGTACTAGAAGAAAGGAAACTGAGAGTGATCATAGTGGATAGCTTAAAAGTTGCAGCACAGTGCAATAAGGCATCTAGTAAGGTTATCAAAATTGTTATATGCATAGGGATAGCATTATCCAACAGGGTCAGTACAGTAATAATGCCTCTATACAGATCACTTTTAAGACCACACTTGGAATACCACTCTCAGTTCTCTAAACCACATCAAAAGACGGAGATGACTAGGCTCAAGTCTGCGCAGTGTAGAATGATTAAGATGACTGAGGGACAACAGAGTAAATCCTCTGAGAAGCATTTGGATAACCTAAATATCTAACCAAAGGAGACAAGGAGAGAGTGGAAGACATGATAGAAACTTTCATGTTTCTCAAGGGAATAAAAAGGGCCAATAGCCAACAACTTTTCAAGCATTGCAAGGGGTTCACCATGTTGGGACACAAGAATAAGCTGATGAAAGGCAGGATATGGAAGGATCTGAGGAAGCATTTCTTCATTGAGATGATGGTGGACAAGTAGAATGAGTTACCTAGTAATGTGGTGAAGATTTAGAGGTAGTGGGCTTCAAGTGGGATTAGAACAGACATGTGGAGCTTATAAGATATAATGGGAATGTGGGAGAGGGACTGAGCTACCACTAGGGAGTTCAACAGAGCTCACACAACACTAGGATGGTAGGGCCAAGTTAAGTTGGCACCGAGCAACCACAATGGCAGAGCTAGCCTTATGAATCAGTAGTCCCTAGCAAGGTCTGTCATTTTAGGCCATTGAATGCACCATAGCATGTATTCTTTTGGCATTATGTTGATAGTTGGAAGGTTCTGCCCTACCCAGTGACGTCCCTTGTCTGATCTTTCAATAGTACACAGGGAATGAGATACATAAATTAAAACTAACATGAAATTTGAAAGACTAATAATCTTATTTGTATTCTTTGATAGCCCAAGGTCTATTTAATGGGGTGACCTGGGAGCCCTGGGAAGATTAATTGACTTGCTCAGGAACACACAACATGCAAATGGAGGTTGTTGTACTCAAACCCAAGTATTTGGGATGTACCAAGCTCATTCACAGCTCATTACACTAACCTCTAGGATATACTGTCTGCCTCTTCTACCTGCATGGTTTCTGTCTGGGGGGCCCTATCACTAGGAAGCCCCAACAGCCACTGGGACTTAGGGTGCCCAAGTCCCACTCTGCACAATGGACTCCATTCTTTTTCTGCCTATAATATTTCTGTGTCTGTGTTTCTATGTGAAGTGACTTGCTCAAGGACACACAGCTACTATTAGGCAATAAGTGGCATTAAACCTACAATATCTCAGTTTTCAAGCTGGTACTGTACCAATTAGACTACACAGTTTGATGAATCACTGCTTATGATTAATGATACACCAGGGTACTGCACCAAAATATATGTTCTTTTTTTATTTGACAATGAAAATAATAACATAAAATAAACCAGATGATTGCCACAGTTGTATCTTAAGCAGAAACAAGCCATAAAACGTGTTTCAATTATGTATGTATGTATTTATTTATTTATTGATTGACTGGTTGATTTATAATTTGGTTGTTGGGAAAGACGCACTGAGTCAAGGCTCATTTTCTGGGGCGTTCCGGGGTTAAGGAATTCTTTCTTGGTGCTGTAAAAGCTGAAAAATAAAGGTGCTCATTTAATCAAGATTATTGTGGTCACTTTCTCATTCATTCTACAAGTACAGTTTGACCCACTTATAGCGGGCATCTTTATAGCAGATGTCCACTTATAGTGGACAGATCTGCTCCTGCCAAAAGCCAAATGCTAAGTCCATAATGTTAAAAATATCATTTATACCATACTCTGCAGCCCCTGCATAGCAGACACTGTTAGCTCCTTTTTTCCCCTTGTAACATGTTGTGAACTGCCTGCTAACAGCCTGCTTAATCATCCCCTTGTTGGTCAGTTGTCCCCTTATGGTTCAATTGGCTTGTCATGCACTATAAAGATATCACTCTTGTCACATGAAGCCTAACACCTGACACCTGACTTCTGGGGATTACTCCATAGTCTGTCTGTGTAACCTCCCCCTCCTCCCCTTTGATGTTTGCTACTCAACTCCCTGATCTCCCAATCAGCACAGGCAGTGTACAGCAAAATCCCCCCACCAATCTTGTCTACTGCTCTGTCCCCAATCAGCAGGAAATAACAGTTCTCCATACCCTTGGTTGGCAGAGGAGGGGGTATGTTGTATTGCATTTAGGAAGAACCTTGTGTGTAAAACAATGACACATTTGAAACACAAACTGGAATGTGCCAACCAAGTCTGCATTGTGTAACATTATTGTTAATCTTAGGGCTGGAACCCTGGGTTCTCAAGTCAAGAAAAGTCAAGTTTATTGTTTTTCCAAGACATAGAAGTTTTGGACATTTCATAGATACATAGATACATAGACAGTGTTGGCAGATAAGGGCCTATGACCCACCCAGTCTGCCCATTTGAGCTTGTAAGTTCAGTTTATGTTTTCCAAGAAGTCTGTTGCCCCTTACCCCTGACCTCCAGAATTCCTTTATGTCAATCCCATGCATTCTTAAATCCCGTGATTATTTTAGCCCCCACCACTTCCTCTGGCAGGGTGTTCCACTTGTCCGCCACCCGTTCTGTGAAGAAATTCTTCCTCACGTTTCCTCTGAATCGTCCTCCCTCCAACTTCATCCCATGCCCTCTAGTCCTGGAACATCTTTTTCACTTAAAAATAGTGTATTCCTGCACCCTGTTCCTCCCTGTAAGATACTTGTATGTCTCTATCATATCCCCTCTCTCCCTCCTCTCCTCCAGGGAGTACATGTTCAGTTCCTTCAACCTATCCTCATAGGACTTGTGATGCAATCCATGCACCATCTTTGTTGCCCTCCTCTGAACCTTCTCTACCCTGTCTATGTCCTTACGTAGGTAAGGTCTCCAGAACTGTACAGTGTACTCCAGGTGGGACCTCACTAGTGTCTTGTATAGTGGAATTATGACCTCCCTTTCCTGCTGGTGATGCCCTGCCTATGCATCCCAGCATCCTATTTGCTTTACCTGCTGCCTTGTCACACTGTTTCCTGCCTTGAAGTCATCAGAGATGATAACCCCAAGATCCCTTTCCTGCTTGGTGCATGCTATATCCTCACCCCCCAACTGATATATTGTGCCAGGGGTTTTTGTGCCCCATATGCATTATCTTGCACTTCCTTGCATTGAATTTCAACTGCCAAACCCCTGACCATTCTTCAAGTTTCTGCAGGTCCCTTCTCATTCTGTCTATATCCTCTGGTTTGTCTACTCTGTTACAGAGCTTTGTGTCATCAGTGAACACTTACAATTACAACAATATAAGAAAATATACAATAGGAAGTACAATTAAAAACAGAGTGTACATTCATTGTACAGACACAATAATATATTCCAGAGTAATAAATATATTGCATCTCCCTTTTATAGGAGGTACTGTAAAAGTAAAGTACAAATTCATTGTACAGATACAGAGATACAGTAGTAGTGCCAAATTTGTCAAGCAATTTTGTGAAATTCCCTATTTATACTTCACAAAATTTAGGGAAAACAAATCCTCTGAAATTATTTTTGTTATGCCTACAGAAAGAGGCCAGTTCCTATTACGGTACTTAAGTGCCATCTGGTAGATTTTCAACTACATTATCAGATGAGATAACCCTCTCTGGGTAGCAGTGAACACACTAACAAACAAAACAAAATCCATAATTATAGGTTTCACAATTCTCAAAAGGGATTTTCAAAAATCCTTAAAAAATCCTTTGACTAATTCGTTGCTACTACTGTACCTTACAGTCTAATAAATATATTGTATCTTACTATGACAAAAATTAATTTGAAGTACTACCTCGCTTAGATTTCAGGGCAATACGTCTTTTCCTTTTAAGGCTAATCACAGCAGTTATAAAGTGAGCAATCTTTTCAGCCTCTTCTTTTTCCATGGGATGCATTAATATAATTAATACATCATAATTTGCATTAGCATATCTGGACAAAGTATTCTTTACATTTTTTCCCCTGTAAGTGTTATACAGAGGACACTGTATAACAACATGGAATAATGTTTCCTGGAAACCATTATTGCAGGGACACATAAGATCATTAGGTAATGCAGTAGGACTATATTGATTGATGTATGTGTATTTTGAGGTTAATATACCCAGCCTCACCCAAGTGATTGCCTTCCTTAACTGTGGGGGTATAGGTAATGTGAGCTAATTTCTGATTAACAAGTACATTTTATTGAGGCCAAACCATAGGGCTTGCTTTTGAAGTCTTGCTTGAAGCATTTGAGTTTCCTGGGCTACTGAAAACATTATGGCCTTAAATCTAGTTCTATAAGATGCAGCAACTGATACAGTATGCCAAGCAGGTAGTCCCTGCTAAGATGAATAGAGTCAATTTTTTCTAGAATATGGACCAATTCTTTCAGCCATAGAGAGCAGAAACCATTTCAATGCCACTGTATTTTTTCATTTAAACTTGCTAAAGGGATCCTATTTGGTGCATTATTTATTATTTTTAGCCGGTAGGAGACTACATAAGTTTGATATATATGACATTGGGATTATACCAAGTTCTGATGTCACATTTGGGTTAGATGTGCAGCTGGGTACCTGTAATATAGATTTGTAATAATAAGATAAAGGGAATTCTAGGTTAGGGTAATTTTTAGCTGCCCATACTTCTGCACCATAAGAAAGAATGGGAGTGATTTTAGCCTCACCTTCTATAATGGTTGGCATCACTGAAGGGCCACCATACTTAAAATTGAACCATTGCAGAGCTTTACCACATGTTTTGCCTTACTTACTTGCTCTTTGAAGTGAGCAGTCCAGTGACCATTTGATGTGAGCTTGATTCTCAAATAAACGTAAGAAGGTACTATGTCTATATGGCTGTTACCTAAAAAGAAATATGGGGAGTGTGAGATCGGGAATCAAAAATCATAACTTTCATTTTTTTAGGTTGCTCTTTAAGTTAAGCCTTTCACATTTCATTTGGATCTGATTAATTTTCCATTGTAACCCTACTGATGAAAGTGAAAAGAGAATTAGATCATCAGCATAGGCCAATATGTGTATATGGATGTTACTAATTTTATGGGAATCCAATGGTAAGGTGGTACCAAATCTTAATAATCAATCAAGTTCAAGTTTGTTTATTGTTGATCGGTTAAATAACCATTACAACATTACAAAAAAATACACAAGGGTTATTACAATACATCGCTGGCAATACGAAGGTAATACAATCACATATACTTTAACTTTCATCAATACAATAAACTAATTATGAGCAGTTATCTTAAAATCAGGTCTATTGAAAATCTCAGATAATATATAAACATTTACACTAAAAGTCAAACCATTTTGTGGAGAGTCAATTAATGTGAACCCTCCTTGTAATAGTAAGGCTGCAAATAAGAAAATTAGTGCATTCTCCCTAAAAGCTGAATTATACTAACCATCCCCATTTTATAGCACCAGCGGTCATCATACTGAATCTTAGACAAAGAAGATTGGGCCATTTTGAGACCCTCTATAGGTATCCAGATATCCTACAGAAATACTGTGACTACAGATTGAGAGCACTCAGTCTCTGAGCCTACTATTAGGATCTCTATGATATCAGTGACACCAACCCTTTTTAGGTAAGACTTCAGGTGCACCCCGCAGCTCATGCTGCCCCGTGCTCCTTATCCTCAGATATGGGAGGATTTATACAGCAATTACAGTGAGAATCACTTAAAGGTATACCCTGACCATAGCAAATGCTCTGTCCATTCTTTTCTTTATATGTTTGGACATAAAAACAACCATTTAAGGGACATTTTTGACCATCAGATCCAATCCAGAAAATAGGTTCCTACTACCATAGTTGGGACCCATTTGGAACTTCAGGACCACCTGTTAAAGTACTCTGTTCCAAACAAGGTTGTAAGATTCTGTCTCCAGACCAACATTCAGAAATCATATGTTATCGGTAATACCTTTCCCCTTTTGGTATAACCCCTGGTGCACCCTGCAGTGCATGCTGCTCCATGCTCCTGGTGTTTGCCAGGTATGGGAGGATTTATAGACCAATTACAAATTAGAAATCATATGCTGGTTTCCAAGGACCCTATCTAGTTCCACCTGTCTACAATTTCCTCATCACAATTAGGCCCCCAGAGCCCGTTATTGGGCCCGGCATGGCTACCTCTTTCAGGCCCAAATTTAAGCCATCAACCGGTTACTGGATGCCAATTCAAGTTGTTTAGGCATGCTCATTAAGCAATCAAGTAGACCTTCCTTTCAATGATTTCACATTAAAACCTTAAGGTATCACAGTAATTAAGAAGAATGTGACACAATTTAGCACATATTCCATAACATACATTTTAATCAAACTATTACTATGCACTCACAAATATTGATTTTATCCCAAACATTTAAAACTCCTTGAGCTGGGAATTCATCGTTTGCATCAAAATTTAGGGACACAGAAAAGCAAAGATAAATGAAAAATGTTCAGAGCTCAACCAAGTGTAAGAATATACTTCCAATGCAACTGTCCCTTAGTTTGGATCCGACTTGAAATCTGTTTTTTCAGAAGTCCACTTTCTGTTTTACCAGCACACCATCACTTTATCACTCTTAAAACGCTAGTACAGATGAGCCCACAATACTTTTGGCAAAGTTACTGGAGCACTTCAGATACCGGCTCATTTCTCAGTTCTCAGCTTCTCTCTCTACAGCTTCAAAGTCCAGTTTTTAATCATAAGACACACACACTGGCCGCTAATGTAGCATCCTCCATTTCTCAATTTCTCCATACCTATTATGTCTTTCAGTCAGAAATTTAAATAGGTTGGATCAATCTTATACCACAGACACCTAGAAGGAAAATAAAAAACAAACAATGCACTCCTCTAAGCATGGTAACTTTATACACCTCTGTAAAGAGACCCCAAGCCCTAGGCAAGGATTGGCATACCTTTTCAAGGCATTTTACAAGCCTTCAACATATTATTCTCCACAGGTCTCCTCATTCCACATCCTAGCAGGCAAACGAAACTACGACCTTCTCCAGCAAAGCTTTTCTCCAGGAGTCTCCTCCATGCTTCCATCTTCTTTTCAAAGATAGTTGAAAACCAGCCCTTTCTCCTCCGAATACTGATGAATAATTCCCATTACTCACAAAGGCAAATGCCAGCTCAGAGCAGGCGGGGTAGCAAAACAGCACAAATAAGGCAGACACAAGCACAATGGCAAAGTGCCAAACTTTTGACCGAATATGCAGCCAGCACAAAAGGGATCATCAGATAAATTGACAGTAAAATCCCCCAAAAAATTCAGCCAAAGTTTCTTTCATAAAAAGAAAACATATAAAGAAGCTAAATAATGAATGAAGCCCAGACACTACTAAAAGCACAGCAAAGAGCAGAACAGCATTACAGCTATCTTGCTGCCCGGCCCCCCCAACTCAGAACCATTCGCTCTAGACTGGCTAATAATGAATCAATACAAATGCTAAACAACAAAGGGGCCAGAAGACATCCCTGCTTAACTCCCTTGTTGGTCACAAAATATTCAGACAGGCTTCCATTATTATCATATCTTACTGCAGTTTGTTTGTTAAAATGCAGTAGGAAAAATAGGGGTGATTAGATTTAAGGGAACTCCACTAGTCTGTAAAGTGTCTCAGAGAATCTCACTGACCACTGAGTCAAATGCGGCTCTGAAATCAATAAACATAGCATAAAGTTTCATCTTTCTAAATAAACAATACTATTCAAGCAGATGAGCTACCACAAAATAAATATTGTCATTTGTGGGAAAAACATGTCAAAATCCTGCTTGACAGTTAAAAAGTGGACTAAATGTATCTATTCAACATTGAAGCTTATCCAAAAGAATTAGAGAAAAAAATTTTGAAACTGATATCAATTAGGCTGATAGAACAATAGTTTGATGGAATTTGATATGATCCTTTTTTATGGAGTGGAACAATTATATTTTTAGTCCACGACTGTCGGATAAACGTTTCTTCCAAACAGACATTAAAGAAATTAGTTAGAAAAGGCACTCAGTAATTCATGTGCACTTTATAAATTTCTTCGGGGATGGTATCCAGTCCTGGAGCTTTGTTGTTTGCTAGTTGTAGTACTGCCTGTTCAACTTTGCCATATGTAAAAATAAGAGGCTGATGAGTACTGGTATTCAGTCCAGAATACTACAAGTTGTCGAGGGGGTGTCAGTAGCAAACAGTTTTTTAAAGAAGGTAACCCATGCATCCTTGGGAATGTAAACAACAGGAGAAGGGGAATACGAGTTAACCCCTTTAGAGACCATGAGCCAAAATGACTTAGAGTCTTTGGCTTTTATTGTTTGGTAAGTCAGATACCATGGTTTTTGCATAAATTCAGACTTTTTCTGTGGCAAAAACGTTTTATAAGATTTTCTTGCTGAGTTCAATAATTGGAAGGCTTTGCCTGAAGTTCAATGGGGGGGATAGCTCCTACCCCATCCTCTTCTTAAATGCCCAGCTTCCGCTCCCTCTGCTTTGAGCGAGTCAGACTCACTGTTGTTCCTGTGGCTGGCAGGGCTTTGGTTCTTGTTCCCCTTTCTGTTTGTTTCTGCCTCCCTCTTCCTCTGGCTTGTCCTGTTTCTGTCTGGCTGGGTCCTCCCATTCCTTTCTTTTGGCTCATTTCCCCCTACCCTCCTCATTACTACTCTCCATCTCTCAGCTGCTCCCCCCCCCTTTTCTCCTGGTGTGCCCTGTGCCTCCTTTGTCTTCTCCTGCTGTCCTCTCTTCTGTTCTTTTGGGGTTCTCTCACCAGCCTGCTCTGTTCCTGTTCATCACACACCTGCCTGGTTTAGTGCTCCACCACTGTGGGGCATTTGCACAAATACCTGTCCACGAGGTCCATCTTTTACACACCTCCTACTTCCTGCTCCAGCTCTCAGCTTGCTGCCGCTGCTCTGGATTCATGTACTGGAGCACTCCATACTGCCTTTTGACAGTACAGTAGCTGTCTGCTGCACCGTCCTGGCTTCCTGCTACTCCTTGGGCATCACAGCTATGCACGCTGTTCTGCTCCAGTTTTTGTTTTCCAGATATGCCACTTCACGATCACCTTCCCCATTGCTCACCAGGTCACCGTCTTTGTGCAGCAGTACTGGGGGTTCATGCTCAGTCTCCTAATTATTCTGCTGCCTGCTGTCCATGGCTTCCAGGACCATCCCCATTTGATTCATGGAGGTTTCATCATCTGTTGGCTATCCATTCTTCATGACCACATGGACGTCCAAAAAGGAATTCTACCATGGAAGTCTAGCCTTCTCCTGCCTTTCTATATTGCATTTGCATGGACAGCTGCCTTACCTTCTCACCAGACTGAACCTAGTTCTGCTGCTCCCTTTCAAGGAAAACATTTGCTGATCCTACCTACATTTACCTCCTGAGACAGCATCAGAGGACATCTGTCTCCATCTAGATCTCCACCACACTGGCCTACTGCTACAACCTATAGTCACTGTGTCATCCTTGGAGATCCTTTTATTGCTTGTGATTTGCATAGATACTTATTAACTCACCCATGGCAGTCCACTCTGCATCCCGTCCTGCTTCTGCCTGTACTGCTTATATCTTTGCCCATTTGTCATACCTGCACCCTCCAGTTTGCCGATTGTGCCATTGGATCCAGCACCTGCCACCCCTGGCCACCACTTTGTATTGGGACTTAACAACTTCCTATCCTATGGGCAGATCTTAAGGAATCCATCCACCATGGACCTTTCAATTGGCATGCTGGACCATGAGGGGTCCCACCATCCTCTACTCCTATGCCCACCTGGGCATAATGGATGCATACTGCCACTTTCCTATGAACATATCCACATGGGGATCTGCCCCAATTTCTTGGACCTTTAGTCCTACTGAGATGACAGTTCATGTGAGGTCCCACCATCTTCTCCTGCTTCACCATGCAAGGCGGCCTGGCTGCTTGCTTAAACACATTTCTTCTCACCTCAGTCGACCCACGTGGGGGTCTTGCCTTCTCTACTGGAACCTATGCAAAGGTGGATCACATGGGGTCCCGCCATATCTTCTGCTTCACTCTGCAAGGGGGGGGCCTGGCTGCTTGTTCAGCTGCATTCCATCTCACCTCGGCCACCCTACGTGGGGGGTCTTGCCTTCTCTACAGGAATCTAGGCAATGGCAGACCACTTGGGCATCCCACCATTATCTCCTGCTTTTCCCCACATTGGGCCTGGCTGCTTGATCAAATGCATTCCATCATCACCTCGGCCAACCTACGTGGGGGTCACGCTTTCTCTACTGGAACCTATGCCATAGTGGACCACATGGGGTCCACCATCCATCCTGGCATCTCTCACCAGGGGCCTCAATTTACTCATCTCACCTGGCCTGCACAGCTGTCACAGAGTGCTCTGCTCTGAATACTCTGCTCATTCATTTCTTTGTGCTACTCTCAAGCCAATACCATCGACTCTCACAGCTCCAGATGATCGTAGAGCTCCTACAGATAAAGATTCTACATGTTTCTAGAACTCCTCATAGCTGGCTGTATTTCCATAACCCAAGATGGCCTAGTGAGAGAACAGACTACTATGGGGTCTCGCCACCAATCATTATCGTATCCATGACAAGACATTGCTTATTCTCATACATACTCCATACTGACTATAGACAGTCTCCTTTGACATTTCCCTTCTTATTCAGATCTACGTATTTCAGTGATGATGAACACACATGGGGGCCTCACCATCACTAATCCATCCTGCCTCGCGAAGGGGCAGTTCTCCTAACTCCAACGACATTCCATCTCTAATTCGGCTGACCCACGTTAGGGTCTCACCTTTTAACTCTGATTGCTGAGACTCGCACTACTGTTTGATCTTCATTTCCTGCATACACTGAACCTACATCAGGGATCCACGCTACAGCTAACCCACAAACAGGGTGAGCCTGTGACTCTGGACAATTCAGCTCCTTCTATCACCACTTAACTCCTTCCTGGTCCAATTCCTGTTCAGGTTACGATGGACATTATCATGAAACTCACCTCGATTCCTGGGATGCTTTAAACAAATTTCTTCCTGTCAAGTTGGGCTACTTTCTTAACCATGTCATCAGCATCTATGTTGTTGCTCCTCCTAGATGTGACTCAGTGAACAACTGCCAGTCAAGCTGCCTGCATAAGTCCATTCCTCACCTTCTTCTTCTCCCATAGATATTATAGACTTGGATTAACCAACCTCCTAATCCATCATCTCTCCATGTTGGACTCTTCATCTGCCTGTATCTTGTCCTCCAGGATTACTCTGCACACCACCAATATCAACGATATGCCTCTTCGACCAACAGCTTGGATCTAGTACTAAGATAACCAGGTCAGTACTTTAGCCTAACTAGGATTACTCTCCTTTTAGTATGCCCAGAGGATGGGCAGGTTGGTAGCCATGGGTCCTCGGAGGTTTCCCCCAAGAGGGGGTTTCCTCTCTTACATGCTACTGACCACACTCTCTGGAGTTGGAGGAGATAATCACAATGGTAATTAAATTATTTTGGGCCTTCAATCCTACACTTACCTAGCATCCCACCAATGGTGAGATATAGAGAAAGACCAAAGATCAAGTTTCTAACATTAACCATCTGTCATCCAGCTAAAACATATCTAAGCACCAACCATATTTCATCCATTTCCTATGTGCTACAAGCACTGACTTATGTGCCAGTTCTGGTCTAATGTATCTAAGCACCAATCATATCTCATCCAGCTCTTACATATCATAAGCACTGAGCTATGTACCACACACTAAAGGCAAAATTAGCCTTAGATGGATTTTTTTTACAGACCTCACCAGCCTTCCTAATTTACATTATTCTATATTACACTGTGTGCCAAACCAGGTGGGAAACATTGTTTTTCCAACAGTAGAATAGATCTTTGTGCTAATGTACCGTAAACAAGGTTCTAGTTTTTTCATTCAAACATTTGGCTGAAATTGGATTCTTGGCAATTGAAAATAAATGAGTCATAGTGGGTGAATAAATAACCTCACCAGCTTTTTCTCTATTTCTTATAGTGAGAGGTAGTTTAGATTGGCCACAGGAAACCAAAGCCCTCAAGGGTTATTTTTATTAGAACTTTCACTATTAATAAAAGTGCTGCATGATCACTTTCTGACCTCACGTATGTGTGGACCTCCTTTTTAAAAGGACTCCAGGACCATGCCCAGTGGGGGTCTAGCTAATGAAGAGAGGGACAGGGTGGATTATCAAGATGAGTGCTGGATGAGGGTTCAGCTGGTGGCAAGAGAGGAAATCATCAGGTACTGTGGATATGCATTGGTCATTGTTTTAGGAGGATAGAGAGTTAATACTCGATAGCCATATGGAGCTGTGTGTTACTAAGCTATGATGTTATTGAACTACATTGTGATTGCATATGGCAGTTAGGGGAGTATGTAATGGATTGTGGGTTCTGTTTCTATTGACTACTTCAACATCCATAGAGTTAGTGGAGGGTAGGGGTAAAATCTTACCAGTGTGGGTTGCACAAAGGGTAGGATGACAGCAAGGTAGGCAGATGGAGCATGGTAGGGAAGGATATACAGAGGGGTGGATGGGGACAGCACAGAATTGGGGGCACAGGGGGGAGCAGGTGCTAGGGTGGTCAACATGGGTAGAATAGTGGGCTGAAATGGCTGTGGGGTGGTGGTTTGGATGAACATTTTGTGGAGGCTGGGATGGTGTCTGATCTGTAGCAAGATGAGGACTCTTGTGGAAAAGGTGCTGTGGCTTGTTAGGGAGTTGAGGAGGATGGGAAGGGACAGCCTCTTCCAGGGAGTTACATGAGGATACCACATGGGTGGAGTATTTGCTTGAGGAAGGGGATGGAGAGGAGGTGTGAGAGCAAATACACAAGGGGCATATCACAGGAGGGATGGTGCAAGGCAGGAAGAAGGAGCTAGTTCACAGCAATGCAGACAAGGCAGATAATAGGTTTGCAGTGCTGACGGCATTGGAGGAGGAGGAGGGGGGTGGGAGCTCCAAGAGGGGGTGGGAGAGAGAATGGGAAGGGAAGGCACAAGGGACAGTAGGTGGGGAAAGGAGGGTGGCAGGGGTAAAAGGGGAAGGGCACAGCTGGAGGGGCAGACAAAGTGAGCAGGGGTAAAGGGGAAAGGAGCATTGCTGGGGGGAGGACCAGAGGGACATAGCAGAGGGGGAGTGTGGGCCCAGGGAGGATGGGAGGGAGGAGGATGATAGGGAGACAGCAGGGAGGGGTGGGGTCAAAGGTCAGGGGTGGAGGGGGAGCCATGGGGGGAAGGGAAGTGCTTCAAATGGGGTGGACTCTAGAAATAGGTACCTAGATACTAGGGTGGGAGCAGGGATGTGGAATGAGGAGGAGATATATTGGTGCTGGAGGATTCCATACTAAAAGGGATCAGATGGGGCAGTAAGGAGGACAGGCATAGTTAAATTTGGGTACAGTCCATACCGGGTTAATGGCAGGCAGGGAGGGGCAGTAGGTTCTTAAGTGCACAAGGAGGGTCAGGAAGAGACCGCACTTCATGGTGCACGTGGGTACTAACAACCTGGTGGGGGTGACAGTGGAGGTAGTGAGGGATAGGTTTGAGGAACTAGGAAGGCTGTGTGGGGAGATGGGGGATTCAGTGGCCTTCTCAGAAGTGTTTTCAGTACCCTGCATGAGTACGGCAAGAAAGGGAAAGATAGGGGAGTTCAACACTTGGCTGGGGGAATGGTGTCAATGCAAGGGGTTTGAGCTGGTGGGTGGCTAGGGCAGAACCTGTGATAACAATGATCTAAATGCATGGGACAGGCTACACTTGAGCAGGGAGGGGAAGGGCTTATTGAAGCAGAGGTTAGAGGGCCACATTGCAACAAAGGTGGATTTAAACTAGGTAGGAGGGTGGTGAGTGGACAGTCAGTGGACTGGGATCCCGGAGAGGGGAGCCAAATGAGCCTACCCCCCCAAGCTATTGGGGAGGGAATAGGGATAGAGGCATGGGAAGGGGAGGGGATGGGGGGATGATCAGAGAGGGGAAGGGAAAGGTACAGGCTGGAAGGTGGTCTCACCAAATGCAAGAAGCCTGGGTAATAAATCAGCTGAGCTACAGGCTCTGTTGGTGAGGGGGGGTTGACATTGCAGACATCATGGAAACGTGGGCCATCCAGAACCAGGACTAGGATATGATGATCCCAGAGTACAGGATATCTAGGAAGTATAGGGATAAAGGGGGGGTGTGGCAATCTATGTACATTAGGGGATAAGGTGTATAAGGGAAGAGGGAGAGGAAGGCAGGACAGAGGCCCTATGGATGCAGTTTCAGGACTCAAAAAGTAGGATACTGAGGATGGGGGTAGTGTACAGGTCACAAGCTCACGAGGATGACCTGGATAGGGAGTTAGCTGAACAAATTAGAAGGGTCTATAGGAAGGGGAACACAGTGGTGGTGGGAGACATCAACCTACCAGGGGTGGATTGGAACACCCCAACCACCACAAGTGCGGAGCAGGTCATGTTGGAAGCATTTCAGGACAGCTTCCTGGTGCAGTTGGTCAATGAGCCAACTAGGGAGGGAAGGACTCTGGACCTGGTACAATTAAGTGGGGAGGCTGTAAGGGATCTGGGGTGGAGAACACTCTGGCTGGGAATGACCACCACATGGTGTGGTTCGCACTCAATATGGGTAGGGAAACAGGAGGTACTGGTACAAGGGTGATTGAATTTAAGGAGAAAGACTTTAAAAAGATGGGGAAATCTTGGGAAGGCATCTGTCATAGATTCAATCACACATGGATGCTAGTCAGAAATGGGATATTATTAAAAAGGGACTGGTGGAAGCTACTGGGAGATGTACAATGACATAGAGTAAGAAGGGAGGAGCAAAGAAGCCAAGTTGGCTGATTCAGGAGGTTTTGGAAGGGGTGAGGGCCAAGAGAAAGGCATTAAAGAGACTCAAGAAATTGGAGGGGAGCGACAAGGAGGAATATATGAAGAAGTCCAGGGAGGCCACCAGACTGGTCAGTACAACCAAGGCTTCCAGAGAGCTGGGGCTGGCACAGGACATTAAGAACAGACAGAAGGACTTATTCAGATGCATTAGAGAGAGATGGAAAAACAAAGACCAGATTGTGAGGATTAGGAAGGATGGGGGTGGGTGGAAAAGGGGGTGGACTAGGCAGAGGCACTAAATTAATACTTCAG
This sequence comes from Neoceratodus forsteri, assembly GCA_016271365.2. Taxonomy (NCBI): domain Eukaryota; kingdom Metazoa; phylum Chordata; order Ceratodontiformes; family Ceratodontidae; genus Neoceratodus; species Neoceratodus forsteri. The sequence goes on along the minus strand of CM028134.1, from coordinate 305,663,819 downwards.
CTCAGTGTTCATGAAGGAGAAGGGGGGCAGATACCTCATGCGAGGGAAGGAGTGGGCAGGGGGTGGGTAACTGATATAGGGATTACGGAGGACAGGGTGCTGGAAGGATTAAGGACGCTGAGGGTGGTCAAGGCACTGAGACCAGATGGCATTCACCCTAGGGTACTTAAGGAGCTGCCAGAGATCCTGGCAGGACCACTGACTGACTTGTTCAATACCTCCCTGGACACAGGATGCATACCATAGGACTGGAGAGTGGTCCATGTGGTTCCCATTCACAAAAGTGGTCCAAAGGATGAACCCAGCAACTAGACCAGTGAGCCTCACATCAATTGTGGGGAAGCACATGGAGGCAATCTTTAAAGAGAGGCTGGTGACCTTTTTGGGGGACAATGATCTACAGGATGGTCAACAGCATGGGTTTGTCTTGGGAAGATCCTGTCAGACAAACCTAGTTGAATATTTTGACTGGGTGATCAGGATACTGGACAAGAACCATGCTGTGGATGTCCTATATTTAGATTTCAGCAAGGCCTTTGATTCTGTGCTGCATGGGAGGCTGGGGGGGAAGCTGAAATATATAGGGATGAGGACAAAGGTGGTCAAATGAATCACCAACTGGTTGAAGGGGAGGCAACAAAGGGTGGTAGTGAGAGGGGAACTCTCATCACCGAGGGAGGTGACGAGCAGGATACCACAGGGATTGGCACTGGGAACAGTGTTGTTTGGGATATTCATTGCTGACATCTCACATGGGATATGGAGTAAAATTAGTCTGTTCACAGATGATATAAAGATGGGAGCTGTGGTAGATGACATCAAGGGGTTGGGGGTGCTGCAGAATGACCTTTCCAAGCTACAGGAGTGGTCAGAAACATGGCAGTTTGAGTTCAATGCCAAGAAGTGCGAGGTGCTGCACTTTGGGGCTAGAAACCAGGGAAGGAGCTACCAGCTGGGAGAGGTACAGTTGGAAAACACAGAGAAGGAAAAGGACCTAGGGGTGCTTATAATGGCGAGTATGAACAACTCAGCTCAGTGCAGGAAGACGGCAACCAAAGCCAACATGATGCTGGGGTGTATATCAAAGGGGGATCTCCTCCAGAAATAGGGATGTGATCCTTCCCCTGTACAGGTCACTGGTCAGGCTGCACCTGGAATACTGTGTGCAGTACTGGTGCCCATTTCTAAATAAGAACATCAGGTTGTTGGAGGGGGTACAGCATAGGGTGACAAAGATGATCCAGGGATTGGAGGGAAAATCCTACAAGGATAGGCTGATGAGCTGAACATGCATTCCCTGGAAAAGAGGAGGGACGGGGGGGAAATGATTGAAACTTTTAAATACCTAAAGGGGACAAACAAGACTGACACATAAGGAATTTTTCAGATTAGAAGGGGGAGAGACATGAGAGGGCATTATCTGAGACTGGCGGGGAGAAGATTCAAGAGGGAAATCAGGAAACATTATTTCACAGGACGAGTGGTAGACAAGTAGCATACCCTGCCCAAAGAGGTGGTATCCTGTAGAACGGTAGGCTGTTTTAAGAGGGGATAGGACAGAGTGAGGGTGTGTGAATATTAATAGGGAGGAGGGTGGGCAGCTGCATGGTTGAGGGGCTAGCTGCACAATCAAGCAGACTCAATAAACCATGAGGCCTGTTTCTGCTGGGCGTTTCATTGTGCTCATAAAGTACTTCCCAACATCTCTTCTGAATACGCACCTCCAGCTTCATAGCATATCGCCTTGTTCTTGAGCACCTTTCTGAAAATATCCCTCCTTACCATATTTACCCTTTTAGGTATTTAAAGGTCTCTATCACATCCCCTCTCCTCCTCCTCCCTCCCTCCCTCCTCTGTTCCAGGGTGTACATATTGAGGTCCTTTAGTATTTCTTCATAGGACTTTTGATGCAAACCATGCACCATTTTAGTTGCTCTCCTCTGGACCACCTCCACTCTATGTCCTTCCAGAGATGTGGTCAACAGAACTGGACACAGTACTTTAGGTGGGGTCTTACTAGCAGTTAATACAAAGGCAACATCACCTACCACTTTCTGCTGGTGATACCCCTCCCTATGCATCCCACCAGTCCACTCACCTTCCCTACTGCCTTGTCACATTGACTGGCTACCTTTTGGTCTTTCCTGCTTGGTGGTCATCAATATCACTTTACTCATTTTGTACTCCACCCCTGGGTTTCTGAGCCTGAAGTTCATTATTTTGCATTTTTTCACACAGAAACCCAGTTGCCATACACTTGATCACTCCTCTAACTTTCTCAGGTCTCTGCTCATCCTTTCCAACCCTCCGGAGTGTCCACCCTATAGCAGGTTTTCATGTCATTCACAAAGAGGCAGACCTTCCCTTCCAGCTCCTCTGCAAAGTAACTTATAAAGACATTAAAGTTGTCTGATCCCATCACTGATCCATGAGACACCCCACTGGTCACCGTCCCTTCCTTTGAGTGAACTCCATTTATCACCACCCTCTGCCACCTATTATCTAATGAATTTATTATACAGTTTACCACCTTTGGACTCACTCCTAAGCTACCTAGCTTGCTTACTAGTCTACTATGTGGAATGGTGTCAAGTGCCTTACTGAAATCTAGGTAGGCCATATCCACCACTCCACCCTAATCTAGTTCCTTGGTCCCCCAGTCAAAGAAATCTATCAGATTCATCTGACATGAGCTCCGCCTTTAAATTCATGCTGCCTTACATCTTGTAACCCACTGGTTTCAAGATATTCCACAATCCTTTCCTTCAGCAGTGATTCCATTAACCTTTCCACCACTGATGTCAGGTTGACTGGCCTATAATTGCAAACCTCCTTCCTGCTACTACTTTTGTGTAGTGGGAGTACATCTGCCCTCCTCCAGTCCTCTGGAACCAGTCAGTGAGCTGGTAAATAAAACTGTCAGAGGTGCAGTCAGTATTTCTCTGAGCTCCCTCAATACCCTTGAATGCACTCTATCTGGCCCCATTGCTTTGTCCACCTTCAGATTAGCAAGTCGCTTCAGGAGTCTGTCTTCCAAAAAAGGACTAATGTCCACCTCCCTCGATACAAAGCTTTTGTTACCTTTTTGCAGCCCCTTCCATTCTCTTACCTCTGTGAACACTGAACAAAAGTATTTGTTTATGATGTTGGCCTTTTCCTGGTCCCACTCTGGACAGTTTCCCTTTCCCTTTTTAACCTTACAGTCCCACCCCTGGTCCTCCTCTTTTCACTTACATACCTAAAAAATCTTGCTCCTTTTGCTACCTCCTCATTTATTCTCTCTTAAGTTTGTACCTTTGTGCTTCTTACTGCCTTCCCTGCTTCTCACTGTTTCCCCTATACACCTCCCTATCCCCCTCCTTCCTCTGCATCCCCTTATACCTTCTGAGTGCAATCTTTTTAGCCTTTACCTTTTCAGGCACCTGTTTCGAGACCTATAGCAGATTTTTGTTCCTCTTGCTTTTGCTTACTTGTTTGTCATAGAAGTGTCTTGTCTTTGCTATGCTCCCTTTTATCTTCGCCCACTTTTCCTCCACCTCACCCAGGTTTTCCCCAAGTAGGTCATCCCTGAGGCATTCACAAATATTTTTAAAATCTTCCCTTCTGAAGTCTATGACCCTCTTCCTTATGTGGTTTGATTCTGCAGCTGTCCTTAAATTCAACCACACCATACGGCGATCTCTGGTCCACAAGTGGCCTCCCACCTTGACATCTGCAACACTGTCCCTGTTAGTGAGTACCAGGTCCAGTATTGTCCCTTCACAAGTGGGTTCACTGACTAGTTGCCCGAGGAATACGGCCTGCAGATAGTCCAGGATGTCCCTGCTTCTAGCTAAAGCTGCTGCTGGGAGCCTCCAATCTACATCTGGCAGGTAGAAGTTCCCCACCATCAGCACCTCCCCTTTTCTGCCATCTTGTCAGTGGCTTCCACCAGTACCTTAGCTAATTCCTTCCCCTGTGTGGCAGTCTATAGATTACTACACTATAAACAGTGGCTCCTTTCCCCCTCTCCCAGTTAACCTACATACCTCTGCCTCCCTCTGTATTCTCTGTTGCTTTTATGCATTCCATCACGTAAATCACCACGCCCCTTCTTTCCTTCCCACCTGGTTCTTCCTGAACAAAGTATAGCCTGGTATGGCCATGTCTCGATCATGTGGTTTTCAGTGCACCATGACTCGTAAACTGTTACAATATCTGGGTTGGCCTTTGCTATGATGACCTCTAGGTCTGGAATCTTATTTACTAGACTTCTAACATTCACACACAGGGCCTTCCAGATTTGGTTTCCACTCTGCTTGTTGCCCGTTATCCTTTTTGTCCTCCCTCCATCCACCTCTTTTTAATCCTCCCATTCCTTTTCTTCTTCTTCCCGGGTCAGAAATTTGGCACAGATTATTCCCAGGCTGCTGACTGACCTTTCTGCAGTATGTTATCTTACAGGCTTCCCTTTCTTGAGGATAGTTTGATCAGGAGTTACCAGTATAAGCTGTTTACTTCCATTCTTTGTGTCGGCTCCATACCTTCTGGAATATATTAAATTTTGTGTCTATTGGCCCTCCTTTTTTGTTCATTTGCATCCTTTTATATGGCCACTGCAATGCCAGAGAACCCAGGTGGTGTAAACGAGGAAAGAAGTCCAATGTGTCCCAAATATTTATTTATTTAATTGTAAATCGGTTTACAACCTTTGAGCCAGAGGCTCATTTCCAAAGGTACCTCGTCACATTGAGGACAGACAGAACAAATGTAGGTTACAGCATAAAAGTCACTGACTTAGAGTTACAAAGAATGATTTCATACATTTATACAATTTAGCAGCAATTACAGTGATACAGCTGAGCACAAGCTGGTAATTAACAGAGGAGGATGCAATGGGGGAGAAGTAGGAGGGGAGGTGGAGTGCAGCCCAAGTTGGCGTTGTCAAGTGTGGAGAGATTGAGGCCACATTTAGAGACAGAAGCAGCTGTGAGTCTTAAACAGTTGGCTCCGAAGGGCGGTTTTGAAGTTGGAGATTGTGGTCTCATTGGAAATGGGAGCAGAGAGAGAGTTAAACCAGGATGGGGCTCTGTAGCAGTAGGACCTCTGCCCATGGGTGGTCCTGGATCTAGGGACCAGTAGAGCGGTCTTGTTGGAGGTTTGGGTTGCAATAGTGGGTTGGGTGTGGCGAATGGAGGCTGTCACCCTGAGTGGGGAGAGCCCGAGTAGAGTTTTTTTCATGAGGAGGCAGGTTTGATAGCATAGCCATTCATCTAGGTTAAGTAGTTTTGCCTCATCATAGAGCTGACAAGTATGTGTGAGCCTGGGGGCACCAGTAATCAGCCTGCAGGCCTTATTTAGGGTGAGGTGAATTTTGTTGAGGGCGGTAGTGTCAGCAGCACCATAGACAGGCAGACCATAGTGTATAAGGGACAGTACTGAAGATGTAACCACAAGTCGGAGATCATCAGGGGGGAGGCAGGTTTTATAGTGGTAGAGGATGCCAAGCCATGTATTAGTGGCGGATGCAAGGGCATCAATGTGTGTGTGGTAGGTGAGTGCTGAATCGAAAGTAACCCCAAGGTATTTGTAGGAGCAGACTTGTTCAAGCAGTTGTTTGGTACTAGGGAGGATAGGAAGTGGGAAGTTGCAGGCTTTGTTTCGTAGGTGGGCAAAGAGCATTGTTTTTTTTTTAGATTAATGACGAGTCTGTGCTCTTTAAACCAGGCTTCGGCATAATTGTAGGATTGTTGTAGGGTGCTCTGGAGGGAGATGGGATTGCGGTGGGTAGCAAAAATGATGGCATCATCTGCATTACATAAGAATTTTGCCAGAGCATGCCCAGGGCAGGGTGTTTAGATAGAGTGAAAAGAGTAGGGGGCCCAGGATGGAGCCCTGAGGTAGCCCTGAGCAGATGGGACAAGTTTCCGAGAGTGTCCCATTGATTTTTACACATTGGGAGCAAGCGGATAGATAGCTTATGCACCATGTGAGAAAGCCAGCAGAGAAACCAGTGTGGCAGAGGGCATCCAGCAGAGGAGGGTGGGAGACAGTGTTGAAGACCTTTGAGAGGTCAATGAACACTGCACCAGCTAGGGAACTGACATCCAGGGAGGAGTGTAGGAAATTGGAGAACTCAACTAGTGCAGTGCTGGTACTGTGACCAGCACGGAAGCCGTGCTGCTCTGGGCATAAGATGTTACGCTTAGTCAGATATTCAGTGATTTGAATGGCCACCACTTTTTCTAGGGCTTTGGAGAGGAGGGAGGATGGAGATTGATTGGTAGTTCTCGGCGGAGAACCTGTCACCCCCTTTATGAATGGGTGTGACTATGGCTGTTTTCCATGCAGTGGGGAATTGCTCCAGGCAGAGGGATCAGTTAAGTAGGCTGGTGAGTGGGGCAAGGCCTTCATCCAGCACTGGCCGGAGAATACTGGGGTCCAGGGAGTCTCTGTCGGGACTATTGCTATTTAATGCTTTAATTAGGAGAGGTCTGACTTCCTGGGCAGATACCTTGCATAGGTGGAAGCTGGGGTGTTGGAGGACAGGGGGATGTAGGGTTGGGGGAGGATCAAAGAAATTACTGAGGAGGACAGAGCTAATGTCAGTAAAGGAGGTGTTAAGGCAGTTAGCAAAGCAGGTAGGGTCGGTGAAGGTACAGCCATCAATAGTGAGCTGGGATAGGGGAGGGGAGTGTGATTTCCCAGTTAGCTGTTTAACATTGTCCCAGAAAGTCCTCGCACACCCCGAGGAGGAGGTGAAGGTGGCCTGGTAATGGTCGGCCTTGGCTTTACGGACGGCCCATGTGCACCTGTTCCGAGCAGCATTGTAGGCCTATCTATCAGCCATCTGGCCCGTTTCAGTGGCAAGGTGCCAGAGGTTATCCCTATTTCTGAGCATTTATAGTAGGGCAAGGGTAACCCAGGGTGCAGTACATTTTTTGGATCAAATTCTGGTGAGGGATGCAAAGAGGTCACAGGCCTTGTTAAAGGTTTGGGAGAAAAAGGTGAGGGCAGTGTCAATATTGGGTGCATGATGAATGAGGGACCAATTAATCTGTGCGAGAAACTGTTTGAGTTTTATCAGCCCACCAGATCTGAGCCACCTGCAGAGTGTGGTCTGGGCTGTGGGTTTGGGAGTGGGGGCCGCCCAAAGGAATAGGATAGGGGAGTGGTCACTTAGGGAGTCTGGGAGGACCTGGATGTCATGGATTTTTTGGGAGTGGTTGGTGATAATTACGTCCAGAAGGGTACTGGTTCCTCTCTTTGGGTTTACTCTAGTGTGCTGGGAGATGAGTTGTGTCAGGTCTAGGGCAGCGAAAGAATCTCGGGTAGTGGAAGAGGAGGCGCTGAGCCAGTTCACGTTAAGGTCCCCCACTAGGATTTGTTCCGCCTTGTGGTGGAGGGTGGCGAGATATTCTGTTATAGATATCAGTGCTGGGTTCTGGTAATTTGGGGGAACGTAGGCAGTGGTGAGATAGAGAGGACCCCTGGAGGGGTCAGGAGTAAGTTTGAGGGTAAGGGCCTGGGCCCCATTTACAAGAACGGGGACAGGGAGCGCTTGTCTGATGATTGTGTCCCTGGTATAGATTGCTCAGCTACCCCCGCATTTGCCTACTTGGTCCTCCCAGTATAGGGTATAGCCTGGAAGGGAGACAAAGGAGTCGGGGTGGATTTGGACAGCCAGGTTTCAACCAGGGCTATGATGTCTGGTTGATGTAACATGGCCCAACACTAGAGGGCATCAAATTTTTTCAGTAGACTGCATATGTTCATGGAGGCTATGTGGAGACCAGTGGGCCCAGCAGGTGGGCTGGAGGGGGTAGGGCCTGGGTTTAGATGTATATTACCAGATAGGAGTAGTAGAAAGACCAAGGTTCTGACCAGAGGGTGGCAGTATGCCAACTTCCGGGAGGGAGGTACGCTGGGATGGGGAGGAGGCCATAGGGGAACAAGGAATGGGCAGGATTTTGAAGGGTCGGGAGGGCAAGGACAAGTTGCAGTGCATCTACGGGCTAACCCCCCTCGCTAGGCTGCTGCTGCTGGAGGTAGTTAATTACCTGTTATGGCACCCACGTAGGTCCCACTCCAGGAGGGAGCTCTGTGTGTGGGGTGGTTGCTGGCTGACGTCTGATATGTACTGTACATGTTGGTGCTGACAACAGTGTTGTCATGACCCACTACTGCAAAGCAGACCTATCAGTCCAGAGATCAGTGAAAAACTTGTCCCCATCAATACAATGAAATGGGCAACAGTGAGTACCAGCACCAGCAGTGTTGCTAGGGATTCCAGTGTCATAGACATACTGCAAAATATTTTTTTTTCAGTTTTTGTTGACTGGGTAAGTGCACTAGACAAATTCTGCCTGTTTTCAGGCACGACCCGGGGGAGGGGGATACAGATGAATGCCAACTGACCTTGAATCAGATTAAGCTGTTGGTGGTATTTTTAGTGAATGGGGGAAATTTGGCCAGGACACCAGGGAAATTCCCCTACCCTTTGGTAGGTGGACCTTTTGGCTGTTGAGATGACCACTTGGAGTGAGTCGCCAGACCGACAGGATGCTGTGGAGGTAGGAGAGCGAGCCTCCTCTCCTATTCTCATCAGGCAAGAGGCTGAAGATTCTGTGCAAATCATTATGGATTTGGAGGGTGAAATGAGCGATATTTTTCTTTCTGCAGAGGATTTATCTTTGATTGGTAAAGATATGGATGTTGCAAGTAATAAGGTGAAACCTTCCCGCTTGGAAACCAATGATAATTGTGCAAAAACTTGCCGAGTGACACCCGATGCACTCCCGAAACAAAGGAGGAAGTGCGAGAATGCAGACTTGAATGCTCAGGGAGCAGAGGTACCTGTCAAGCCTTTGGAAGGTGCTGTCACTACGGAGCATAGGCCAGGGCTGGGTAAGTTAGCAACTAAGCTTAAAATTTCTCAACAACTTGGTTTAGGGGCTGGCAGTTGTAATGTGATTAGTGTCTGCTGACAGCTCCATTTGCTTTCTACAAAAGATACTTTGCGGACTACTTCAAGGGCTGGCATTCAGAACACCAAGGCAGGTGTGTGCCGAGAGCCCATTGTAAAGGACTTGCTTTCCCCTGCTGGCAAAATCCAGCCCGAGGGTGATAGCCATGCAACAGGAGTTGGCTACTCACAGATTCAGAGGAATTTGCAGTCAACTGCTGCCGTTCAGGATTCTTCAATGCTAATGAGTGATTCTGGCTTTGTTTTTCGTTTCCCCACTAAGACTTCTGTTAGCAATTGCCTTGATTCTAAAAGTGTTAGAATAATATATCAAATTAGCCCAACAGTTCAAACTGGGGCTACTACTTTTCCTTTTTCCTCTAAAGAAGGTGATAAGTCCTCCTTAAAAGGTTTTTGTGGACATTCTTCTGAGCGGTTTATAGCGCCTCTTGGGCAATGTCAAGCAAATAAAATGCGAAAACCTTTGCAGCCTATAGCCCCATTGTTGTTACCGCTTGCTGCAGGTGATACCTGGACCCCCCAAAAGGCTTTACAGAGTGCGGGGTGGCTAAAAACCTCCAAAGGGAACTGGCTTCCTAACCTTGACTGGGACCCTGTCTTAAATCTTTCTCAGGCAACTCCTGAATGGAAACCAAATGATACTAAGATTATTGATATAAGTTTATTGCCTCAGACAAAGGATGTGAAGGACAATATTGCAGATAAGGATAGTTCTGCTGCTTTTAAAGCCCAGATTGGTTCTGGTTTGCTGGCCTCCTCGGATGGGTAAACACCTATAGAGGGAGATGCCTGTAGTAAAAGTAATGCAGAGACACATGAATCTATATCTGTCCAGAAACCTTTATTGTCAGAACTGTTCTCCAAAATAAAAAAAGAAGCTGCGCCCCGGTGGAATGTCATGCATATTCGTTATAAGGGAGGCCTGGAAGACAGGTCTGACTGGGCTTATGTTGGATGGACATTATTAAAGGAATCATTGCATTTTTCCTCTAGAGAAATATTTGCCCTGATTAATATATCTGGGGAGGACAGTTATGACATTAGTTCAGAACTGCATATGCCTTGGAACTGTTTTGGGAGCGTTATGCACAAGTCAAATTTTTCACCCACATGGGCCTCCTTTTTGGTCATACCCCTGACTAAACCATTGGTAAAATTTGTAACTGTAATGTTTTGAAATGAGGGGGTTCGTGTGGATGACATCACATTTTGGTTATCCCAGAAGTGTGAAATTTTGAGTAACCCTGAATCACTTTTAGACTCTGAATCCTTTTGGACAGGAGGATGGAAATATAAGGTTAAGCTTAGGGTTAATGACACAGGAATGGAGCATATCCCCAATTCCTTTATGTTAGTAAGGGACAGAGGGGTTTGTTTCTATGCAGGGCAGCCTAGAGCTAGTTATAAGTGTGGATCTAAAACTCATTTGTCCAGCACTTGTGACCAGGCATGCTATGATAATTGCGGAGAAGTAGGACACATAGCAATGCAGTGTGCTAATCATACTAAGTGTGATTTATGTGAGGATTGTGACCATGTTTTTGGTGAGTGCCCCGGGATGCCAAAAACAAAGCCTTTTGTGCTAGCCCAGCGCTACTTATACAGCAAGCACAAGACTCAGCCTCTGCTTCTTCTAAAGCTGATATGCCCCAAACCCCCCCTTCCCTTTCGCCCTTCCCCCGGTTCCTCCTCCCCATTCTATTGTTTTACAGGAAGAAGAGTATGATCTTAAGGTACAGAATGCCCCCCCCCATCTTGGGTTCTCTCTGATTCTGAGCAGCAAATGAAGCAAGCCCCTATTAATGGAAAGCCTATAGGTAATCCCCATTTAACTCCTGTTTGTTATGAAGAGCTAAGCACCCCAGGGTGCAATTTGGCCAACAGTACTGCCTTGCAACCTATGGTTAGGAGACGCTCTTCTAGAAACAATAAGCAGAAGCCTACAGTATTAATTAAAAGTCCTGCTACAGTTGAGACTGGCAATACTTATGCAATTTTGTTCCTACCAGATGGGGATTCTGATATGGAGCAAGGAGATTTAGATTCCCAATCAGGAGGAAGTAGACAGCTTTCTGTAGGAATAGACCAGGGGGTTTACAAGAATAAAAAGAAGAAAAATCAAAAAAAATAGGCACGATGTTCTTTTTCTTTGCTAGATTATGGGCTCTCTATCTATAGGGTCTAAATGATATTATATGGCAGGCTGTTTTTTCATTCATTCATGGTAATATTATGATATATTTTTTTCTGCAGGAAACATGGATGTGTTCTAGAGAACAACTGATATTATTTAAAAGAGATTGAATTTGGGGACCATCCTATTGTCTTTTGGCCAATAGTGTGCAGATCTGGTGGGCATTCTCTTTGGATCTTATGATTTTTCTTTGGTTAAATTAGTGGATTAGATTCCAGGTTGCTTATTTTTGTTAGATGCTTAATGGAAATCACTGACTTACTGTTTTATTAATGTATATGGGCCTCAGACTAAAGCAGATAGGGAATCTTTCTTGAAAGCAGTTCAACCATATCTGGTCACCTCATATATGATTTTTTAGGAGGAGATTTTAATTGTGACATAGTTAGGAAACAGATTAGTGGGGGGAAAGAAAGAAAATTTATTGTGATTCTAATATGTTAACTGCAGTAATTAAAACTGCAGGTCTTGTAGATTGCATTGTTTACAACACAGGTCCTCGCTTTACATATACTAGGGGTATTTATAGGACCACCATTGATCATTTATTTCTTTCTCAGAATTTGCCAAAGGGTAATTTTTATATTATTCCTATTGAATTTTCCGACCACCTGTTATTAAAATTAACTATCCCTATTATGGATTTTAAAAATAAAGCTAAAAGTTGATGGAAATTGAATGTTTCCCTGCTTACATCCCCCGAAGTTAAGAAGGATATTGCAGCTTTATTATCTGCTAGATTGTCAGTTTTATGTTTATATGACCTTGGGGACTGGTGGGCAGATACGAGATTGGATTTAAAACAGTGGTTTAGTAATCATAGTAAGTGTCTAGGGAACAAAACGTTTTTGAAATATCTTTCACTTCGAAAACAACTTCAACATCTGTACACTATTTCATATTTCACTAAATATGATTATTCATCACAAATAAATAAATTAAAAAAGGGCATGTTAACTTATCAGTATGATAGAACTTCCACAATGCTGCACATTGCACTACAGTGTCAGTACTGGGATATTAACCCAAGTGCCAGATGTGGGAACTGAACCCACAGCCCTCTGATCTCCTGGCCTCAGAGGCAAGTGTGCTACCTACTAAGCCACTGACACTACCAAATGTCTGGGAAGACCTGTGTATCACAGGTAAAGAAGTTTTTGAGTTCCAGTTGTGGTACATTAGCGAAGAGGTATAGATGCACAGACAGTGTCGTGACTGTCAGTCTGTCACTGACCAAACTGTGAAGAGAATGACTGGCTCAATACTGTGCCACTGGGAACGATGTCACTGATGGCATGCAGTACTGGGCTGTTGCCAACAGTCTGTGGTTGGTGTGTGTACCCTATACTGCACTGTATATGGAGGGACTGTACACCCTTTGATGCAGCACACATGTCTCACAGTCATGAATGGAGCTTGTTCAGACAGCTGTAGGTGGCATATTGTAGTCTGGTGTTTTCTGGGTATGTGACAATGCCATCTGTTCTGCAGGGCACAGTTACATGCACAGTGATACCAGCCCACAAAGGCATGTTGGTAGCATATGTCACCCACTCATGGCACAGTGCATCATGTCTCTGTCTCCAAGTGTAACCACAGACCCCACCCAGAGACACGTGTGGATCCCACAATGTGTAACTAGCAGTCATTCACTCAACAAGCTGGTGTCATTCACTGTTCTCCATTTCAAACATGGAAGTCAACCTTCTTTCTTTGATACAACTTTTATTCAATAAATAGCACAAAGTTTATGAATGAGAGCCTACAGTACACACTGCAAGCCCATTGGTCAATGGTGTCGACCAATAGTGTTGTAGTGCATACTGTAGGCTGTCATTCTGTAATTGCTCAGTCAGCGGGCAGCCATGGATGTGTGTGGGTGGATTTTGCTGCCCACCAGCTGCATTGGCCATGCTGGGATGGGGGGAGCGGAGTGGGGTGTGGGTGCCTCAGTGGGTGGGGGGGGTGCACTGGACTACCAAGGATATTGTGGGATTACTTATTCTGTTATGATCAGGGCTGGTAGGGGGGCCACTAGCCTGCCAGGGAAATATGGGATTACACTACTTATTTATGAATGGGGCTGGGAGGGGGGCCACTAGACTACCAGGAAAATATAAGGTTACACTATTTATTTATGGTTGGGGATGGGAGGGGGCCACTAGACTACCAGGGATCTCTGGGGATGCAATTGTTATTTACAATTGGGGATGTGGGGCCACTAGACTACCAGGGTGATATGGGGTGTTCGTTGTTGCACACAGTGATTGCTGGGCACCAGGAGCATCCATGCTAATTGGCTTGTAATGAGCATGCGTGGTGCCCCTTTGCATCATGCATGCCCAATAAGCTCATTAACATTTCCTGGCTGAATATTGAGGTTGGGGTCATGGCGCATTCAGGTATGCACCACGCATACCCCACTGGCAGCATGCAGCACAGTTCCTGGTTGCGCTGCGTGGGACTTGGTGGCTGGCCCTGCTATGGGCTGTGCATCCAGGGTAGATATTCAGACAGTGTGCACGATCTGTACCGATCGTGCATACTGTTTCAATCTACCCTCAGAGCTGGCTGGTGCATCTATTCTGCGTGGTGCATCTTTGAGCCCACGCAACCGGCCAGCTCTGAATATGTCCCCATTAGTCTTTAACTGTCTCATCGATTCCTAGCATATTGCTCCTAGTATACTTCTTGTTGTAAGTCACAATGCGGAGGATCTGCTATTCTTGATTTGTCCACTATATGAGGATATAAATACAGTAGATATCTTACCCAGTAGATGCTGATAGATCACCCTCTGGTATGAAACCTCTGGTAGTGTAACTTGTTTCCTACAATGTGTTTTCACATTGTTTAAATGCATTATAACAGCACTCTTATATCAACTCAATTTAGTGTCAAATATTTTTTCTCCATTTGATGGAAGTATGAAGATATTGCCTATCATTATACAGGTACGTTATCAGCAAGCACATTTTGGTGAGTGCAATCCTCCTTTAGTTTGAGTTTTGTGACTGTTGTTTGGATTGTGCACCACCATTCAAACAGTAATTACCATAATTTGTGATATCGTTAATATTTAAATGAATGGCTTGTCCCAGACTAGTGGTTAACTAAATCTGCTAATCTCACTGCAAAATGTGGTACTACAGTTAAGAGATGCACTTAGCTTTAGGTGAGCATCGGCATGTTGCCAACAGTCTGACACATAGTAGTGCCACTGTGAGCATTACCTTGTTTGATTACCAGTAGCCCAGCATTGGATCCTAGTGTACATTGACTTGTTTATTTAATGCAAGTCCCACTGATGACATGGGAATTCAGCTCAGTGTAATCACCTCTACTCTAGAGCAGCAACTCCACTAAAAACACTGCATGAGGCAGTAATTGTATCTTACCAGAGAGTCCACATAACACAGAAGCAGTTTGGATAAAGAACAATATGTAGGGTGCATAAATGAGACAAAAAGACATAATCTCCAATCTGTTTGATTTCTGTAAACACACATACAGTATAAATCCTCAAACCCTGCACAAGACATCATGAATTTGCAAATATTTATGTTTATATCTGCCCTTGCATGATGTACCAGTACTGCAGCTATATGCATATCTTAAACAAAAACAATGTTAGCAGTGCTACTGTGATTGAGCTCTCTCTTTTTTTTCAAATAGTTTTACTCTTTCCTTGGTCAAGCCAACATTTTGCATACTTAATGTTTAGCTGTGATTTTCATCTTTTTCACTTTACCTTTCTACTGTATTTTCTTAAATCCTCACAGCTCTTTCTTTCATTCTTTTCAGGGGTTGTACCAACTAAGAGTAGCAGCAATGGGAAGCGGTAGACAAAAGTCCATTTTCAGAAAAAAGTCAGGAAGGGATCTGCTGCTTTAAAGACGGACTAGGCTAAGGGACAGGAAAGTATACCTCTAAGGGTTCTAAAGGAACTCAGGGAGGTCCTAGCTGCCTCACTGACAGCCTTTTTCAACATCTCATGGGAAATATATGTGGTTCTGGAGGACTGGAGAACAGCTGATTTGGTCCCTCTACATAAGAGTGGCAGCAGGGAGGGGGCAAGCAACTATGGGATTGTTAATCTTACATCAGTGGTGGAGGAATTAATGAAAATCCTGCTGAAGGAAAGACTGCTTGAGTATCTTGAATATAATGGGCTGCAAGACCACAGACATCATAGATTTACAGGGGGAAGTCATGCCAAGGGAAGCTGATATATTACTTTGATTTGGTGACCAGGGAATTGGATCAGTGAAAGTCAGTAGACATGACCTCTCTGAAGTTCAGCAAGGCCTTTAACACTCTGTTGCACAGGAGGCTGCTAAAGAAGCTAATTAGCCTGGGGATGGAATCCAAAATAGTGAACTGGGTTAGAAACTGGTCAGTGGATAGGAGACAGATGGTGGCTGTAAATGGCACTCACTCAAATAATGGAGGAGTGACCAGGTGGGTGCCATAGGGCCAGTACTGGTACCAGGCTCCTTCATTGTCTACAGAAGTTACATTGCAGAGAAACTGAAAGGGAAGGTATACCTTTTTGCAGATGATACCAAAATCTGCAATAGGATGGTCAGTCAGGAGAGGGTGGAGAAAATGAGCAGTGATCTGGGGACACTCAAGGAGTATTCTAAAGCATGGCGCTTGGGGTTCAATGCCAAAAAGTGTAAGATCATGCACCTAGAGCATACAGCTAGAGCATAGGAATCCAGGCATTGAGTAGAGGATGGGAGAGCTACTGACAGTCACTAAAGAGGAAAGGAACCTTTGAGTTATCATAGCTCATGACCTCAAAGTAGCAAGACAGTGTGCTAAAGCAGTGGGTAGGGCTAGTGGGATAGTGGGGTACACAGGGAGGGGCATATTCAGCAGGAGGAGGAAGGTGCTGTTGCCACTGTGTTGCTTGCTGGTAAGACCCCATCTGGAGTACTGTATTAAGTTTTGGAGGCCACACCTCAGAAAGGTCATAGACATGGTGGAAACAGTCCACAGGAGGGCAACTAAAATGTGCAGGGGGTTTGTACAAGAAGACCTATGAGGAGAGACTGAGGGATCTTTACATGTACACCCTGGAAGAGTGGAAAACAAGAGGTGACATGATAGAGACCTACAACTACCACACAAGGGCAAACAGGGTGCAGGAGGGAAGTCTCTTCCAAACAAGAAGGAGCACCAGGACCAGAGGCATGTGATGAAACTGGAGGGAGGGGACATTTATGATAGATGCAAGGAAATATTTCTTCATTAAAAGGGTGGTGGATGTCTGAAACAGACTGCCAACAGAAATGGTGGAGAGAGGGCTGGGAAAACTATATCTTCTTCTGGACCAATTCTGGTAATATTATGATTTTGCTTCAACAAAATTTCACAACATTTCAATGAAAATTTCATGAAATGTTGCCAAAATTGTGATTTCAGTTATGTGCATGAAATTTAAAATGCGTTTGTTCAAATTGCATCAAATCTGGTATGCAAACTCTACAAAGGTCTACACAGAAACCTAACAAATTACAAATCGTCAACTGTAAAGTTGACCGAGTTGCAAGCCTCCAAACATTTGGAACATTTAAAATTACATTTCACAATTATGTAAACTGCAGAATTTTAATCTTGTATAACTTTAAAACTAGAGAACAGAATAGCACCAGTTTATTTAGGTTCATTGACCCTAAACATTTGGCTCTGAGGCCACCACTATGTCCCAGCAGTAGAGCATCATGCTGTCATGCTGACAACCTAGGTTCAGAAGTAAGCCCAGGAAGTCACATCGGGAGGCAAGCCATTGTCAAGACAGCTGCCACTCAACAGTGCACTTTGGTTGGGAAGGTTCTGTGGTGGGTTCTACCAGCACTGACACCCTGTGGCTAGACCAGAGAGCTTGCTTCTGCTGCAGGGGAAGCTGTGGCTGTACAAGGTTAACAGAGCAACCACTCCTACCAGGGGAGATGGGAGGGAAGAAATGTTGGGGAAAACCCCGGAAGCTGACTGAATGAAGGTTGGGTTCAGCCTGATCAGGGTATATCCCTGAGTGAAAAGCTCATGACTGGGAGAAAAAACAATATGGAAGAAAAAAGGCTTCCAGGCATGTACAGCACCACTCACAATGCACCCGATCATTAGGGTGCCAAGTCCCAATGTCACAGCCCCTCTGTTTGTGGGCCCTTCACCCCTTCCCCTTTTAATATCTTCCAAATCTGGGGGACTGGACCTTGGGGAGAGGATGGTGAATCTGGCTATGTGGCACCCTAATGACGGGAGCTGTGCCGCCAGTGCACACATGGCCAGAAGCGAGAAAAGATGCTGTGTGTGTTAACTCTAATCTTCTGCTTGAAGACAGACCCAAGTTATATGCAGCCAAAGATGCCAAAATAACATCAGTAATTAATGTTGGATTTCATGAGCTTTTGTGACATTTTGGAATGTTGGAATACTTTTGTCAAAGGCATGTCCATACATGTTACCCAGTTATACACTTGAGTTGCCATTGTACAGGAAGGTGAAGGCTGGGTAATGTGGCAATAAGGGAGCATTCATTGGAGGCTGCATAGTAAAAGTATAGTGGTGTCAAGTGTCTGGTCATTATATTGAGTGATGAACCATGAAGAATAGTCATGGACATCACTATGCAGTAGCCTGTCTTCTTGCAATATGCCAGCTAAACACTAGAACTCATGACTTAATGACTTGTGAAAAAATATGAATGTGCAGCATTATTTCTGTACAATGCCACCTGCTGACTTTTTAACAATCCTGTAGATAACAATGTATATTTTTACTATTTCAAAACAGTGACACCAAGTGACGTCAAGCCTTATAACTGGATACAACTTAGGACATTGTGGCAAAAGTATATATCTTCAGCCATGGTGGAGCATGATGCTGGGCATCTCTGTCACAGGAGTGTTGGAGGGGCATTATATGGCCATGATGCTAGTGCAGGTATGGTGATTCTATGGTGATAAGTGCTTTGTGAAAGCTAAATTCCACAAGTGAGATTCTCGTGGCAATACATGCTGTGTTATGTGTCCATGAATTTTTCAGCACATTTTGCCAATTTGTTATTTCTAAAGTATCCACAATAAATGATAACCAAGTAAACCACATGTATCTAGCTTAATTAAATTCCAGAACATATTTACATTGGGTATGCATCCCAGATCTTGAGTGTATACTTACAATAACATTAGAGCTGAAAACATCCATATATTTTGAAAATGTACAAACAATTAAACAGATAATAAAATTGTGAAATGTTGAAATCCTGTAACTTACAAGTTATGTAACCAACTACCTCTTTATTTAGCAGTTTCTAAGACTCTTCTAAAAAAGTGTTCATATCAATTTTCAATTATCTAGCTACAATGGTGGCTAGGCTGTAAGCATAGAATCATTTTCAGTAATGTTCACATGATTGATAGAGTATCACGTTGTGAGCCCCTATAATTTCCTAATCCTTCATCCAAATGTCATGGGCCTCCTCCAAACAGTATGCATGCCAAATGTCAGATCTCTAGCTATAAGACTGTTCGAGTTAGTAGCAATTAAAGAATTTCAAAAAAGGTAGCAAAATGTCCACATTTACTGAATTGCCAGGCTTTGAGCAACTATAACTTTCCCACACCTCCTCCAAATGTCATGGAATATGGTTTCTTATTTGGGCCTCTTCCAAACCGTGTGCTTGACAAATGTCAGCTATTTAACCATAAGACTAACTGAGTCATGACCAATGAAAGAATTCTGGAAAATATCTAAAAACGTTAAAATTCTGCAAAATCAGATTTTGCTAATTTTGCCCAGCCCTAGGTGAAGGTAAAAAGCAGAAAAGGGCTTCAAACATGCATGGGATATACATAAGTGTGTTTTATAAAACAGGCAGGGCCAGGGGGCAGGGTTGTCAGATATCACTTACAATCTACAAAGTCAGATTAGGCAGTAAGAGCTGGGGAGACTGAGTCAGCCAAGCGATCCTTTTCAGTCAACAAATTCTGTTTCTATATTTCCTCTCCTCCAGCTCGTGAATTGTTGGGTCATAATGAGTGTCAAATTGTCTGATGATGACAGCTCAACAAAGTACTAAAGTGAGCATCAGTTTGATTGTTCACCAATAGTTAAACTCTGCAAGCATCAACTTGTTTAATTACAAGCAGTACTATGTAAGAATTTAATATTCAGCAGCTTGTTTAATTACTGCCTGCATCATAGAGGACTATGGGGATTTCACTTAATCAGCAAATCGGTTGCAAACATTGTGTGGGCAACCATTCTAGCCAGATGCCTCATACCAACAGGCAAAATAACAGAGTGGCAGTTTGGAAGATCAGTACATAGGATTCATAAATTATCCAAGAATGCAGATCATTTCCAATTTTTTTCTTAGGTTTCTGTAAACATATATACATTGTAATGCATCAGATGCAGCCCAAAGTATTGTGGGCATGCAAATCCATGTGGCAGCAGGGTAAGCTGAATAGGAAATTATTTAACTGGTACTCTGCTCTGCTGACCATGCCACTAGGCTGACTGCACTAATGTTGATGCACGCAAACTAATAGGTAACATTACAAACATGGCAGCAATAGGTCCTCAATCATAGGCTTACTTCATCTGGCTGGTGGTTTGTAGCCCATTGCCATCACCAGTACTGTTGCTTTATTTTTTTAAGATGTGTTTCTTTGAGTGAATTTCTTTCTCATGAAAGGCACTGGATTGACAGAATTGGAACATGAAGTCCTCTGCTTATACACTTGACAAGTGCAACACGGACAATCACAGCGCAAGCTCCCCTACACTGTCCCATGGGTGTGCCTCAATCCTGCCATGGAAGGACCACCATATACTGTAGGTGAGAGGGTAGTTCAGACTCCATACACATTCAGTCCTTGGCCACTCATTTGAGACTGCCAACAATGATGCCAATTAGAGATGTTGAGAAATTTTACTTCATCTTCAAAGTTCTGGTGAAGTTGCGAAACTTACCTTAATGAATAACTGTGAATTGTCCACTTCACCCCTTTGCCACTTCCCAATGAGTTTTCCTGGGGAACAGCACTTTTTCAGGTGAAGTCAAGTGAAGTCAAGGCAAAGCTGCAACTTCCCCAACAAATCTACATAACTTCTCCTGAAAAAGTGAATCTTCACCTGCCAAAAACTTTGCAAAGTCAACTCTTCCACTTTGTGAATGAAGCAAACTTCGCAAATTAAATTGTTTTAGAGAGTGAATTTTGCCATCTTCACAGATCTCTATAATTAGTGCCAACCGTGTTGGTGGGTTTTGTGATGTGGACACCTGCTCACTGGAAACTGCACTGAGACCACCACCACTACTGATTTCACATAACCCACTGAACAGCCCTCAGATGATAATGGCTTCCAGTCACTACCACTACCTGGATTTGAACCAGTGATGTAGGGTGAAATGCTTTATAACTTGTAGCTAATTCACTGAGCAATCCAGTTCCCACCCAGTATTGTCACTGTTGACCTGAATCAGATGGCTGCTGTGCTGGGCAAGTTGCCTGTGCCCTACAGCTAGCTCTAACATTTTGGCAGTAGTTTCTAATTTAACTGTGTTTCTCTAGTTCATTTTACTTACCTTTGGTATGTTTGTATTTATTTAAGTTAGTTAGGGCAATACATGTGAGCTACTATGGGTATAGGTTTTAGTATTTTGTAGAGAGTGGATGAGGCTAGTGTCCTGCACAAGGTCTGTTACAGCTTAGAAAATGGGTTGGAGAAATCCAGATTCCTGACTGCCTTATAGCACCCATAATCAAGGCATGTATCAGACAACAGAGACCAGTAAAAAAACTATTCCCTGTGCCTGCCTGTCTTTTTACTGTATGAATTGAACAAAGGCAGAAGGTGACAATGAATCCAACACAACTGGTGCCATGACACAAAATGTACTCACAGACTCTTCGATCAGTTTTAAATTTTGTGTAAATCATCTGCAACCCTGGAGTGGTACATACACTGGGAGGCTGTAAGCTGGGCTGATTGAAGAGACTGTGAGTGTTATTGGAATTACTGTGCCTGAAATAGAATTTTCAAACTTTTAATAGCAGCCATTTTTTTGCTCATTCAGCAAGCACCCTGCCCATGGTTTGCCCTGAGATTCCTGATCACTTCAATCTCTCTTTCCATATAAAAAAATAAAATAAAAAGTAAACAGTAGCTCTGTAGTAGCATCACTTACATCTCCATAGTAGCATCACTTGCAAAAAATGTTAAACTGAGTGCTCCATTCTCTTCTCTGTGGCACACCATCACTTTGAAATGAAATGCATGCTCTGCTCTGCTCTTGTTCCTTGCTTATCTATTGCTGTGTCCCACAGCAGAGCCACCTCACTACAACTGTCTCCCAATCTTGACTGGCCTGGCATTGCTGTTGTACATTCATCTGATGGGCAGCTGCAAGTGTGGTGGCTGCTGAAGACATACTGGTGGTGGGAGGATAAGCTGTGAGAGGACTGACCCTCAATTTGTTTTAAATATACAGGTATCTATCCTTATGCCACAGTGAGAGAGCAACCAAGGGTGTCTTTCTCCTGGGTGCAATCTGCGACAAAAAGGGTCTCTGTCTATTATCTGGCTGGTGGCATACATGAGAAAATACCAGCAGCTGTCAAAGGATAGCATTTGTGAACTGAGTGCTGGTGTTCCCAAGTGTGCCTTTGTGCATGGGACTCCTCTGCTGTTGGGAGGATTTTCTATCTGGGCACCTGTTATCTGCTACTACCTGTCTCCAAGGACTTTTGTGGAATGACCTCCAGGATTGTCTGTGCTTGCTTCACCTGCTAGCAGTAGGTACAGTATGACATTTTGTACTAATGAACTGTATGACAATGTAGTGCACTATAACATTGCTCTTGGTGTTGACTCATATAGGACTCTCCCCTCCACTTTGTTATTGTAATTTCATTGCTCTTCTTGTTTTCATTTGTTTAGTATGACTTTGGAGTGTGTGTGGTGGTGCTATGACTGTACTTATTGAGCGACTCAGGGTGTGACTGGTTTGGGAGTGGGTTTTGCCAATTTGAATGCTATTTCATATGTGAACAGTTTATAGGTTTGGGCTAACGTTATGTGTTGTGGAAAGGTCCCCCAGACACAGCTACTCTTCAACTACCTTAAGCAGCTCCACCCATTTAAATAATCCACTTCCCCTTTATCCTCAGCATCTACCAGCTGCTGTGCAGATCTGGAGAATCTGAGAAAATGGGGCAGGAGTAGAAGGAAGGGTATTGAGGGGATTTTGAGGAGGGAAAGACTGGGGTGTTTAGGTCACATGGAACCTCAGGGATATGTTGGAACCAGGAGAGGGGAACTCCCTACATGATTATAATACCTAGAGCTCCACCAATAACAGGCAGGAGGTAACCAAACTGGCTGACTCTGCTCCTCCCCTTTGGGTCAATCGGTGTAATTTAAGGTCACTAAGAAATAAAACCACAGTGACAGAGGGTTTTATCACTGACTTCTTGGCTGACCCTGTTTGTATTATGGATACCTGGTTAGGAGATTGTTTCAGGCCTGTGCTGGAGGCATGTATCATGGCAAGGTATTCTGTAGTAAATTGCCCAAAGCAGGAGCAAAGAGGTGATGGGGTAGATAGCTGTTTTATATCCAGTCTAGGACCCATGACATGCCCCACAATGATAACCGGGTTTTTTGAATGTGTAGCTGTTATGGGTGGTCCAGTTGATGGTTGCAGAATCATTCTTGTGTACCAGCCTCCAAGGCATACAAGCAAGTTCCAGCAGAACATGGCAGAATTCCTCGCTGACCTTCTGCTAGAGTCTCTGAGATTGATTGTTCTTGGGGACTTAAATGCCTGAGTTGATGATGAAACCTCACTATCTGGTCAATATTTACTCCAGCAGATGACTTTACTGGGCCTAGCACAGGCTGTTACTATTGGCACTCACCATCATGGCACACCTTGGACTTGGTCTTATCATCTCTCATGACACAAATGAAGTCAAGGTTGAGCTGGTTGTTTGTTTAGATCATAATTCCATTCCATTCCTTTGTGGGACCTTCATTTAATTCCACCACTGTGGAGATGGTCTATTGCAGCTCTAAAGATAATCTGGGACTTGCAAACTCTTGGAAGTATGGGACATGATGAAAACATGTACTTTTGTGGATAAGGAGGCAATGGGGGTAACATGTGGCCCTTATATCTGCACTCATCTCCCTAGTATTTAACTGTGTTCATCATTTGATATCCCACCACAGCCTTCTATGGTATTGTGAGGAGCTGAGATGGTTGATGATAAAGAGATTAAAGTTAAAGCATTATTGACTGAAGTCCTTCTGACTGACAAATTAGTGCTGACAACTCACAATGGTATCAGTGGGCAATCACCTGAAAAATGCAGAGTTCCTGTCAAGGGTGACTTTTTAGGAAAAGAACAAACCAGCTCAACTCTTTCTCACTGTAGACAGGTTGCTAAATCCTCCATGTCTACAGTCTTATAGAGTATTTTCAGCTGAAATATTAATGAATTTACTCCATTGTTCCTCAACAAAATGTCCTATATTCAGGTTGGAATGTCCTCAAGTGATTTGTTATGGGCTGCTGTACAATTTCTGGGATGGGACCAGTTGACTCTCTATCTTGAGGGGAGATTTTATTGAGGTTTTGATTCGGAGGTGTTCCAAGGAATCTGAAGACTGCATCCCACCTGCTGTCTATTAGATCCAGAGTCTACCTAGCTGATTGTTGGCTGCAGGGCAGAGGGAGACCCTGTGGGCTTATTATTTGGGAAATTATCAGGTTATCTCTTAGGGAAGGGGTTTTTCCTGCTACTCTGAAAAGGGATGCGGAAAAATCCATCTCAAAGGAGCCATCTTTGGATTGTGGCATTCTTCTAAATTTGATGTTTGTCTTGAACCTTGCCTTTTTGGTGGAGGTAATCAAGAAGGTAGTGGCAATGTATTTGGAGGCTCACCTGGAATGGTATGACACCTATGAGCCTCTCTAGGAAGGATTTCACCATCTCCACAGCTGAAGGCACCAATATCCAAGGTGTTTAACAATCTCCTCACTGTGAGAGATAGAGGGCAATTTTACATTCTTGCCCTTCTTGATGTCTCATAAACATTTGACACGGTGATGACTGAGGTGATGATTACTGAACTACTTATAGTGAGTCACAATGACAAGGAACTATTCCTGGTTGCCCTCTTTAAAAGGTGCTGTCCTTGCAGCTCTGGATACAGTTAAAATCTAAGATCCACTATGGTTAGTAGGCTGATGCTGGAGCACAAGTTGAAAGCATAACATCCAAGATAAATTACTGTAATGCTTTGCACCTAGGTTATCTGGGAGCTTGATGCATCTTCTGCAGCTGATCCAGAATGTTACAGGACATCTGATCCCCAGAACATCGCTTAGAAATCATATCATGCTGGAACTGCACAAACTACTCTGGCTGTCCATTTGGTGGCACTTAAACTTCAATACACAGTATGTTTGTTGATATGCAAGGCTCTGAATGGTGTGGGAACTGGTTATCTGGAAGATCTCCTGACCCCGAACACCTCTATATGCTCTCGTTGATCTTCCAGTACTGGCAATCTGAATGTGCCTCAGTTATGGCTGAAGTTGTCTGTGGACAGAGTGCTCATGGTGGCTGCTTCCATAATGTGGAATTCTCTGCCTTTTCACAGTCACTCTACCAGCATGACAGAGGCCTTTAAAGGGGCCCTAAAGTTCTTTCTTTTTAATTAGCTCATTGTCTAACCCATTTCTACTTAATTTAATTAATATACAGAATTATGCTGCTAGCCAGAATGTTTTGCTCCTTACAGTTATTTATTTATTTGATTTTTATTTTAATTATTTACATACATTTTGTAATGTGCTTAAATTTCTTCAAATTATGTATTTGCTTTTGTATGGAACCCTTAGCCTCTAAGCTATTGCTTGGCACCTCAAAATCCTTGTTTCTTCCTGACATCTACAGCAATAAGATTGGGAGTGGTGCAGTGATCTGATCTGATCTCCACAATGAGGTGAGAAAGCAATCTACAGGCACTGGATCTGATCGCAGACTAGGCACTTATAGGAAACACTATAGTATTCTGGCTACCTGGAGCTTGTTATCTAACGATAATGTCTGAAATGTATAACATAAATCACCTGTAACTTACCTAATGTGTTGCAACTTGAAACTGCAATGCACATGTTGTCTACTGTAAATGATCTATGACTCAAAGTTAATGCCTTGATTAAGCAATAAGGCATGATATGATGCACACTGTGCTGGGACAACCGTATGACTTGAGTGGGTTGAGACACCAGGCCAAAGGCTGACTGCTTCCACCACCAGAGTAGTGCTGTTATGCCAGACAACACTCACCCTGGAATTTCTTACTGCAATTTAAAAATGGCCATTTGATCTTTTAATAAGACAAACTTTATATATATATATATATATATATATATATATATATACACAGTATATATATATATATATATATACACATATATATAAATATATATATGTGTGTGTGTGTGTGTGTTTTCAACTCTATTTCTGCTCTATGCTACAGGTCAGGACATTCCCCAACTCTGTCCTCTACTAACCTCTCACCGGTATCTTCCAATGACTGCCTGTGGTGGAGGCACATAGCATACCCCCTATGGCAGGGGTCCTAGGGAGAGCAGAGATCCACTTGTGTTGCTGACCCCGAGACTTACACCACAGCGTCATTTGATGTGGAGCAGAGGGCCTCACTCTGCACTGCTGCACAGGGATTTTCCTTGTGGTGGTTTCCTGAAGGTGCAGACACACAATGATGTCAATATGTGGTCATGCCTGCTGCCATGCATGCCCCACAAATGTCTATCACTACCTCAACCCTGCACTTGTGGTCTTTGCTTGGTACACACCCAGCTTTTGCTGGGTGTCACTCGAATGCAGGGCACCACCAACCTCCCCTGGGAGTTGGAGAGCTATCCTTGGGATTCTCATCCAACCTCCCCCCAGCCAGCATCTGACACTCCGGACTCACTTTCAAAGCCTGGTCATCAGCATTTTGCAAGCTGAAGCACAATCATTGCACCAGAAGGTTGGACCCTAATAATTTATATTTGAAAACAAAATACAGTAAAATAAATGTAAAGAAAGATCATTCATAACTTAAAATGAAAAGTCCTATTGTTACATTTTACTGTTATTACCTGGCCATAGGTCGTGCCAGTGTCACTAGGACTAATCAGTGGGAGTCACAGTGTGGCATTCACCAGTACTGTGACTTCAAGTTAGAGCACCAGTAATAGGACTGGGAGAAAGACTGAGCCATGGTCAGCAGCTGCCAACGAGAGCGGGATCTATTTTGGTCAGCAGGTGGGAGACTAGAGTAAAGATTAACAAGAGAACAAGAGAAGATTCACAGGTATGCTTGTAACTTGAAGTAATGCCAGGGTAGACATGAGAGCCTGTAAGGTACAGATGCCTGTTAACCAGTAAGTGATGTCTCATCAGCAGTGTTTAATGTGGGCATTGCTTTGGACATTTATAGCATACAGTGGCGTGAAAAAGTATTTGCCCCCTTCCTGATTTTCTCTATTATTGCATATTTGTCACACTGGATGTTTTCAGGTCTTTAGACAAAATATAATATTAGATAAAGGGAACTTGAGTGAACAAATAACACTTTTTGTTTTTACTTATTTCATTTATTTAATGAAAAAAGTTAGCCAACACCAACTGGCACTGTGTGAAAAAGTAATTGCCCCCTAGTTAAATCAACCCAATTAAAAGGATAATTAGAGTCAGCTGATTGAACACAGCCAGGCTTGATTACAGCCAGCCCTGCTAAATATAAACCTCACTTATTTTGACCCTTACCATCAGAGTCACGTTGCCAGCACAAGATTCAACCAGCACATTATGCCATGATCAAGGAAGTTCCTGAAAAGATCAGAAAAAATGTTGCCCTCTATCAGTCTGGAAAGGGTTACAAAGCTATTTCTAAGGCTCTGGGACTCCATCGAACCACAGTGAGAGCCATAATCTCAAATGGAGAACACTTGGAACAGTAGTGAATCTTCCCAGGAGTAGGCCTGCCAAAATTACTCCAAGGGCGGAGCGTAAATCATCCAGGAAGTCTCAAAGGATCCTAAAACAACATCCAAAGAACTGCAGGCTTCTCTTGCCTCAGCTAAGGTCAGTGTTCATGACTTCACAATCAGAAAGAGACTGGGCAAAAATGGGCTTCATGTGAGAGTAGGAAGGCGGAAACCACTGCTAACCAAGAAGAACATAAATGCTCATCTCTCATTTGCCAAGAAGCACCTGGATGATCCACAGGCCTTTTGGGAAAATGTTCTATGGACAGATGAGTCCAAAGTGGAACTTTTTGGATGACATGGATCCCATAATGTCTCGCGTAAAGCAAACACAGCATTCCACAGTAAGAACACCATACCAACAGTCAAACATGGTGGTGGTAGTGTGATGGTGTGGGGATGCTTTGCTGCCTAAGGACCTGGATGACTTGCCAAAATTAAAGGAACCATGAATTCTGCTCTGTACCAGAAAATTCTTAAGGAGAATGTCCGGTCATCCTTCCGTCAGCTGAAGCTGAAGCGTAGTTGGGTCATGCAGCAAGACAATGATCCAAAACACTAAAGCAAGTCCACATCAGAATGGCTAAAAAGAAGTAAAATTAAAGTTTTGGAGTGGCCTAGTCAAAGTCCAGACTTAAACCCAATAGAGATGCTGTGGCAGAACCTGAAACGAGCAGTTCATGCTCGAAAACCTACCAAATGTTACTGAATTAAAGCAGTTCTGCAAGGAAAAGTGAGTTAAAATTCCTCCACAGCGATGTGAAAGACTGATATTGAATTATAGGAAGTGTTTGGTTGCAGTCATTGCAGCTAAATGTGGCGTAACCAGTTATTAAGTGTAAGGGGGCAATTACTTTTTCACACAGTGCCAGTTGTTGTTGGTTAACTTTTTTCATTAAATAGGTGAAATAAAAAAAAAAAAACAAGTGTTATTTGTTCACCCAGGTTCCCTTTATCTAATATTACATTTTCTCTAAAGACCTGAAAACATCCAGTGTGACAAATATGCAATAATAGAGAAAATCAGGAAGAGGGCAAATAATTTTTCACGCCACTGTACTTATTCAGTGGGTAAATAGGTCACGGATCTTTTCTGAGTGCTGCTGTGGTTGGAATTCAGCATTGGGTTTTGAACTGCTCTTCCAATACATTTTCTGAAATTTTCCTACAGATTTCATAAATGAACATAATTTACTACTATTACTACTACTGCTGTGCGAGGCAACTAAAGCCTCTGCATCAGTTCTTTTTAAGTCATCTGGTTCATGAAAGGGGTGCAACATGGCAATGGTAAAAGAAGCCTCTGATTACAGCTGACACCTGGGATTTTAGGGTTAGACTTGTCAATGATTTCTCCCAGATTACTGACAATGATTTCTGCCACAAGCTGAATCCTATTCAGGATGGGTAGCGTCTGTTGCCTTAGATCACTGGGAGCATAGACTCAGACCCAGTAGAACTTATATTATGTTCACAGAGGGCAGAAAGAGGTAGAGTAATTTAAATGATCAGAGCCACACTGGAAAAGCACTGATGAAAGGTCACAATGGATTTTGAAAATAATGTTTTATACATGTTTTACAAACTGGAGACAGGACAATAGAGCATGGAGATGAGAGCTGGGGGAGACTGTACTCTTTGAAGAACAATGCAGACAACAAACTGCATTAAGTAGAAGATGGACTTAGCTGGGACTCCAGGAGTTCTCTTACTTCAAACAGTCTTGTAGTCAATGTGGACTTGTGGGCAATCTAACCAGCTGTGTAAATTAGAGCTGAGAAACACTATATTTAATTCAAGTGGCCTGTGTACCTATGGAGTTGCATTTGAGACAGATAAGAGAAACTGTATACAGATATTTGTTAAAGGCAGAGAGTGAACAAAGTTATGGAGGCTGAGTCTAATTTGCAAGGGTGCCATGTATGGAACAGCAGAATAAACTACGTAAGAAAACATATATAATATGAAAGATTGAAACAGATAAGGAGAAGAATAAGGGTGGGGTAGTGTATAGGTCACCAAATAAGAGTGAATCCATTCAGCAGGAGTTGGATGGTGAGATCAGAAAAAGCTTCATGCAGCCAGGGGTGGTGATAGTGGGTGACTTTAATCTACCAGATTTAGACTGGAACATCTCTCTAGCAAGCAACAGCAGAAGCAACATACTCCTGGATGCAGCAAAAGATTGCTTTTTAACCCATGGGGTGATGGAGCAGACTAGGGACTGAGGCATCTTGAATATAATACTGATGAACAGCAAACCAGTCAGACACATCAGTGTGTCTGAGGCCATGGGATGTAGTGATCACCAGTCATTATGGTTTCAGCTTCCTAATGGGAAAGAAGTCCTGAACACACAGACACGTGTCTTGGACTTCAAAAAGGCTGACATCACCAAAATGGAATGAATCTGGGCGAACACCTGGCCATGCTTAGGGTGACCACAGGGATCGAAGGAAAATGGTACATAATATGAGATGGGATTCAGGATATCACAAAGACCTCTCTTAATCAAACTGTAAAAAAAAACAAGCACAAGAAGCCACTCTGGTTCTCAGGGGGAGGTTGTCATTGCTGTGAGGGAGATCCTTCAAGAAATACAAGGAGACACATTGGGAGAAAGAAAATGTAGACTATCTGGAAAAACTGAAAAACAACTAGCATAGAGGTAAGAAAGGCCATGGAAGGGAGAGAGTTAAAATAATGAAAAGTGTCAAGGAAGGTGATAAGATCTTTTTCTCAGTACATCTTAAAAAAAGCATGATGAAGGAAGGTGTTGTCGAACTGAGAAAAGGGGCACAGTGGGTGGAGGACAGTAGAGGAAAAGCAACAGTACTGACTAATTAAATCTTGTCACTATTCATGAAGGAAAAGGATGGACCAATGCCACAAGGAAAGATAAGAATAGAGATGAGGAAGGGAGAGAGGAAGGGAGGACATGTTAAGAGGCCATCACAGTGTACATGGTCCTCAAGGGACTCAAAGCCCTCTTGGTGTATAAATCTCCTGGGCCAGATGGCATGCACCTTAGTGTGCTGAGAAAGCTGATTGTAGTACTAACAGCCCTGTTGTCAGATTTCTTCAATAGCTCTGTTAACACATGTGTGGTGCCATGAGAGTGGATCACTACTGATGTAATGCTCCTGTATAATAGCAGGGCAAGGGATGAGCCTCAGAACTACAGACCAATCAGTTTGACATGGATAGTCGGCAAGGTGATGGAAATTAGTCTCAGATAATGGATGGTCAAGTTTCTTGAGGCAAATGGGTTCTAGGATGGTAGGCAGCAGAGAGATCATGCCAAACAAAGTTAATCAGTCTGTTTGACTGGGTAACAAATGTGGTGGATAAGGGGTTAGGCCATTAAAAAATACTGTACCTGGATTTCAGCAATGCTTTTTACTTGGTCCACCATAACTTAAGATATTAATTAGAAAGATGGAGAACCAGAGGAACAAGATGACCACCAGATGGGTGGCTAACAGGATAGGGGAGGGAGCCCAGTGGGTGGTGGTTGTCAGTGAGTATTCAGGAATGACATATGTCACCAGGGGGGATTCCACAGAGATTGCTACTTAGATAGGTGCTGTTTAGCATGTTCATTAATGACACTGGAGACAACATAAAGGGCAGAATCTGCCTCTTGATGTATGACACCAAGGTCTGTGTGTGTGTGTGTGTGTGTGTGTGTGTGTGTGTGTGTGTGTGTGTGTGTGTGTGTGTGTGTGTGTGTGTGTGTGTGGGGAGGGGGGTGGACATGGAGGAGGGGATAGTGATTTGCGTGTGGACCTAGCAAAGCATTAAATATGGTCCAAAATCCAGCAACTGGGGTTCAGTGTAAAAAAAGCTCATGCACATAGACAGGAAGAACCCTAGTGCCAAGTACAGACTAGAGGGAGTGACCATCCCAGGGGGACTGCAGTCACATGCAATCTGAAACCCTTTATGCAACACAACAAGGCAGTGATAAGGGAAACTTGGATTTTGGGTGGCATAAGCAGAGGCTTTACCAGCAGAAGGAAAGAAGTCATACTGCCACTGTAGATATTTGTGGTGAGGCCACACCTGTAGTATTGTGTGCAGTACTGTAGCCTCAGCCCCAAAAGGACATCAACCTGCTGGAGGAGGTACAGAGAAGATCACACAAATGATTCAAGGTCAGCATGGGCTCTCTTATGAAAAAAAGCTAGAAAACCTTAATCTGTGCTTTCTTGAGGAAAGAAAGGAATGGGAGGGCACAATACAGACATGTAAGTACCTTAAAGATATCAACAAAGTCGACACCAGTTAACTTTTTATGTTCAGCAAAAACACAATCACAAGCTGTCAGGAGGAAGGTTGCACAAGGAGGCCAGAAGGCACACCTTCATAAAGAAAGAGTGTGATGGCAAGGTGTAATAGGTTACCTGAGGATCTAAACAATCCCAAAATGGTTGAGGAATTCAAGAAGGGGTGGGATAAAGTTAGAGGGGCTAAACGTGCCTGGGGAACGAAGCAACATCATGTGCTCAGCATCAGGTACATGGTAAGGCCTTTTTCTGCTGGCATATTTGTATGTTCTTATGTTAGTGAGAAGGAAACCGAGACTGGGCATGTTTCTAGAAAATTTTACAAATACTTTTATACAGTACATTCATGACCCATAGCAGCAGCACAGCAGCATTATTTTACAATATTGTTTTCATCTTTAGACTCCCTGGAAGAGCCAAATGGGGCACTCTCCTAATTTTCATGAAAGTGAAGTTCTACTGCTGTTTACTATTCCTTGTCTATGGACCAGAAACAATCTGAGTGATAATCCCTGAAGCTGAATCTATCTAAAAATACTTTAGTAAACACTGTTAAGTGCTGGAGACCTGTATGAGCCTCCAGATCTTGCTACTGATACCTTTTATTTACATACAATACTATCAAATTTTACCTTCACTGAGTTAAAGCTCATTGGGGACTTCATCTAGGACTGGTAGATGTCAACAGTGGCCAGGGCCAAGACTGCATTATTTGCACTCAGCCTGAGTTTTACAGCCCAGTATAACAAAAAAAAAAAAAAAATTACCAAACTAGAGTAAGCTGCAGTGATGTTTGGGGGCAGCATCTAACGGAGACCACAGGGGTCCACTGGTAGTGTTGGAGACTGGAGAATACTCATTTATCCCCAAAATCCCTCCAACTGCTTCAAATTCAGGAATCTGGTAAATATGTTTCTATGGCAATTCTTGTGGTGGTAGGAAAAAATAAGCTGTTGGTTCACTAGGATCTGCAGCTTATGCTGTAGGTAGGGAAATGGGCAGACTAGGTGGGCCAAACAGTCCTTATCTGCCGTCAAAGTCTATGTTTCAATGTTTCTATGTGAATCCATTTAAGTTGCTGTAGTGAATCTAATTTTTTTTTGTAATTTAAGCATATAGAACAAGATCACAGCAACAGGGACAACACAGTAGGCAACTCCAGCCAAGTATTTTACTTTTAGTTTGTGAAAGTTAAATTGTTTGTTTATAGCTAGCATTTAGTTTTAGGGCTGCCCCCAGGTTTGTAATCTTGAAAGAAATACCGGACATTGATTTTCAACATAAAATTTTCGGTTAAATCAACCTCGCGATTTCTCTAATAGAAAGCAAAGCTACACAAGGTAAAGACATTTGAGATACAGTACACTGCACTGAATCCACTATTTCTTCTGGCCTGGCTCCTAATACATTCACTTGACTCTGATGGCTATTCTCAATCCAATCAAGAAAACAGCAGCTGAAGATCCAGACAAAAGGCTTTCACAATCTGTCTGTGTCACAGGCCATTGATCAGCACTTCCAAGAATGTGACACATTTTGGCACTTGAAACTTACAATAGATTCTCAGACTCTTGTATTTTGCCCTTTGGGTTTACCTGCCTTTGTACATCGTTTTCCTCTTGTATTCCTGGTAAAGATTATATTATATGGCTGGACTTGCTTTCTCTAGATCACATGTTTTTTTTTTTGTTTGTCAAAGTGATCAGTTTGTGGCATATAATTGTTCATAATGAAATTGTAATAACCTGCTTAGAAACTGTAATAAAATGCTTGTTTTGCTAGTATTATTGCTTCTTGACAGATGTGCTACTTTGCACTCATAATATTGCAACTTTTTTGCTATTTGCTACCTATTGGGCAGGATGTTCAAAAGGATCTGCCCAAGATGCATCTGCTGCTATTTTTTTTTTTGAGTGATCTTTTTCTCATCCCCCTACGTGCTCCTCAGCAGCCACTCCTTCAGGCTTGCCAAGGCAGTCCCCTGATCCATCCGTCCTCTAAGACTCCGCCTGCCTCAGATCGCAGCCGATCCCAAGGGTGACCCGGCGTAACCCTTTCGCCAGATGGGTCCCCCTCCTCTGAGGGGGAAGGCACCAGCCAAGGGGGCAGACCAGCGCTCCTATTTTTTTTTAGCCCCAGGGGTGCTGCTGAGGTGGGGAGCTCAGTAGGACTTTTGATGGCCTCAGAGCGCCGGGCAGCCATCATCCGGCTACCGTGAAGCGGTATTTCTGCTTTTCTGGTTATTCCCTCCTCTTTCTTGTATGCGTCAGCAGTGCTCCTGGTCTCCACCAGAGGCCACTGCAGCACGACAAGACCCCACAAACCACCCCCAGGAGAGGTGAGCAGTCCTACGGACGCTCGATCCTCTCCCGCCCCTGCCAGCCCCCGACGACCTGAGTCCATTCCCGAACCCGGGTCGCTGGTGTGGGATGAGGTAAGGCGCCAGCGCCTTAACCCTTGGTGCCACTGGGCCGTGCTGCTATTTTTAAACCTGTTAGATCACCTATTAGAAGGCATAACAGTGTTCAACATTTGCATACAAAAACAGACACAATTGCATCCATATTGGATGCAGCTGATTCCAGACTTAATGCAACTTGTAACTGTATTAATTTTCTCCCACATATTGTGACTTTTTCTTGTAAACCGATACAGTTTCTGAAAACAGCAGCAGGGCTGCCTGAGTGCAAGTGGGTAGATGCAGATGCAGGTGCAGCATGCATCAGAGGTTGCATTTAACCCTTCTGAAAATCCCCCCCCCATTGTCTCTGCAGATTTGTTAGATAGTGACTGACCAAAGCTATATTACTTACCTTTCCCTGCCTTCTCTCTCCCACAACCTCATGTATTACTTGTGTTACCGAACCATTCACTACTGCCTTTAACCATGAAGCCCTGAGATCAGCCATCTTCTCTATCTCCCTGTTTCTGCACCCCCCCCACCCCACCAGCAGTCTCTTCTTATCCACTTCTGTCACAAGCTGCATCTGTGACCCTCGGCTCTATCTGGCATTTCTGTGAATGTGCTACTCAAGAAGTGTCACTCCAACCTTCCTACCTAATCTCACTTTCTACAGAAGGTTAAGGACAAAAACCTGGTGTGTTTTGGCATATGGACTCTGCATCCTTCTAATATTGCTGACAGGAGATTTTGTGAGCAATCTGAGACCCACTACATTTTCTGCACACACAGAGACAAACACTTGGGTAAAGGGATTGCTCATAGTATGTATTAATATTGGTCTAAGTGCACCAATGTAGGCTGGGTAGGCACTAAAGGCATATACCCAGTCCACATCCACCTGCACCATGAACCATATACTGCCACCTTCTGCCTGCCTGCAGCCCCCAACAGGTGCATGGCATTGCAGCGGGGACAGAAAAAATGGAAGGGGTGGACAGGCAAATGCGGGGATTCAGTGAGATGCCTACATGCTGGTTTATGGCTCTCCTGCTCTGTGTGGAGCAGAAAATTGTGGGATATGGTGTATTCCATTGTTCCTTAAAGGGACATTGCTCTGGGAAATTGCTATAATGGTTCCCCAAGCCCTTATTGCATGAATGGAGGCCTGCATGACAGAGGGCAATACATGCCTCATTGGGACTGACTGCCACCAGTTTAATGAGGTGCATAGTGCTGTAGTAGGGTGCCACCTGTGTATCCTGTGCCCAGCTATACTAGCACTCCATGCCATCATGCATGGCGTAGAGTCTGGATACACACCCATCCACTTCTCCCATGAACCGGTGCGTGGTGCTACTCATGGCCAGGAGCCAGTGCATTTATGGGGCATGCACCCCTTTCATGCATGCCATCAGGGTTCAGTTGGACATCTATTGTGCAGTTCCAGCACTAAGGGGTGTCTACACACCATGGATATAAAGCATGTAGGATAATGCATAGACCCCATTCAGATTATTATACAAAAAATTGATTTACTGTATGCATGGCCTATACTACACTAACAAAATGCCATGGATATCACTGATACCAGTCTAAAACCTAACATCTCAAACAATGAACTGCTCATACATAGATATCCCTCACCTAGATTTGACCACCCCTTAGGAAGAGTGGATGGAATAGGCATTTACACTAAGACCAACCTGGACTACACTTCTGGCTACTCTGGATAGGGCCACAGGGATGGACATACCCCAGAAATCTTCACATGAAAATGTTTGTGATACTCAAGGTGTTGTACATATGCTGCCTTGATAGACTGCCCAATCTACCCAAATCATGCCTACTCAGTGTAATGGATCTACTGCTACAAAGACCGGGAGCAACAGAAACAATAATCCGGGAACATTTCAGCATTGACTGGCAAAGGATTCAGTGATGGAATATCAACTTACTCAATGAATCTCTTCACTGATACAAAAAAATAATCCAAAAGAGGTACATGTATCCACTGGATACTTGCCAACAGACTGGAGAAAAGAATCAACTCAGAAACCTACTCTGATCCCATGAGTGACCACAATCCCATATACTGCACCTTAAAATGCAGGAATAGCAACCCCCCTACACATTTTATACAATTATAATCATTAAAAGTTATAGATGTTGACCTACTGCTGACGAAAAAAGACAGGTTTAATTGGGCAAGACTTGCACTCATTTCAGAGGTAGAAGATGTCTGGTGCTACTTCACATCAGAACTCAAGCCTATCTCTGACAGATTACTCCATACACAACCAGTCAGAGGTAGAGGTGGACATCACAAATAGATTTAACCAGACCTGCTGGATCATTATCAACAGCATGATAAGGTCTTGACCAACTTTATAGCTACACTGGCTGACACCGACTTGGAATTGTACTGCCAACTCAGGAATCAACCTGTGATCCTGACCACAAATACCAAGACAGCCTATTATACCCAATACAGGAAGGTGAATAGCCATAAACTGCCTAGCCCACTGGCCGTCCTGCCAGTTGTAAGCTGCAAGGCTTTTGTTGCTGGTCGGGTATCTCTGCTCCGGACCCCCTGCTGGAGCTGCACCTCAGGCGACTCTGCCTAGACCACTGGCCGTCTTGCCAGTTGTAAGCTGCATGGCTTTGGCCCCTGGTCAAGCACCTCACCTTCAGACCCTCTGCTGGAGTTGCACCTCAGGCAGATCCGCCTAGCCCACTGGCCATCCTGCCAGTTGTAAGCTGCAAGGCTTTTGCCCCTGGTCAGGCACCTCACCTCTGGATCCCCTGCTGGAGCCGCACCTCAGGTGGCTCCGCCTAGCCCACCAGCCATCCTGCCAGTTGTAAGCCACAAGCTACGGGCACAGCTCTGATTCTCAGCCAAAGCAAAGGGGATTTAAATTTTGGGCACTTTGTTTCCTCGCTTCTATTGTATCCTTCATTTTTCTCTTTTCTGTGTAGCCACAAGCCTGGAATCTGCTAGAACTGATATTTATGTTAGAACTGTTTTATCCAATGCTACTCATTTTACTGTAATTAAGGATTTTTATGATTCCTCCTGAATTTTACTGTATAAGATTTAATTCTGAGCTGTAATCTGATGCTGAGCACTCTGCTGCTCTAGTTTTCTCTCTATTGAATTTTCTTCCTCCCACTCACAGCACTCTTTAAATACACTTTTTGCACTCTAGGCACCACCCCTTTTATCCTCTCCTCCTCTAACTGGCTATCTCTCCTACAGTCCTGTCACAGACATTCTTAATCCATAAGCACAATACTCCTTTACAGTAAACCTGCATAGAGCTCCCTTCATTCCTTCTTTTGCTGCTAAACCTTCTCATATCCTCCTCTACTGGCTTCACCTCCTACAGGCCTGGCTCCTGCAATTTTTTTTATCTATTAAGCACACTACTTCTTGCTATAAATCTGCATAGTAATGTCCTCCTTCACTCCTTTGCTACTATACCTGCCCAAATTGTTCTCTCTTTGCCAACACATCCCTATTCTCCTACCACCTCCATACTGCTCCTCCTGTTCTTTCTTACATATCAACCTTTCTTCTCTTTAAGTCTCCTGAAGCAAATATCCCTTTCTCATATATATTATGGTAGAGGAGCCATTTCTATGTTAAACCCCAAAACTTTGCACCTTAATAACTTTGCAATTGTATGACAGATTTGGCTGAAATTTGGAATACATGATCAAGAACTATAGGCCTTGGGATCTGCAAAGTTTTGTAGTGGTCAGATATACGGCTGTGGAGTTATTAAGTGTGATCTGTGCGGCGCATTTCCGCTTTTTCTGGAATTCTCACGTCGCGCCCACAGGTCGACGGTTATGCGACCAGTCCAAAATCTTTCAGAACGTGGCTAGGGGTCCCCTAATGTGCCTTTCAAAGATTTCATGAAAAATATTAAACGGTTCAAAAGTTATTCAAAAAACAGTTTCCCATTATAAGTTAATGGGAAAAGTTAACAAAAAGTTCAACACTTTTGCAAATGCATTTTTACTTTCGCAAATGGGCCTGTTACTTTCACAAATCGGCCATTTTGTTTTCAGTTGGTGATCATAAAAATGGTTGGCATTTAAATTTGGGACCCTCTAGCAACCTAATTCTTTTTGTATTCACCTAGTCGGACCATGAGGATGCTTGCCATGTCTTTATTTTGTGGTAAAACACCCCAGAAATATGTTTTTCAAATTTCTGGAAAAAGTACTTTCACAAATTACTTTCGTGCTCACGAAAGTGTCGAAACTTTTGTAAGCTTTCGCAAATTGCGACAGTAATTTTCCATCTGTGGGACAGTGACAGCGATTCTTTGGCACTGCGCTGCAAAAGAACCGTTGGGAGTTTTGGGCTGAAATTTGGAGGGAACGGAGCTGACATCTCACAGATGTGCCTTTCAGTGTTGTATTGAAAAATATTACACGGCGGCAAAGTTCTGACACTCAAAGTTGATGTTTTTCCCATAGGATAACATTACGGCGCCCGATGCATTACAGAAATCCTTTGGCACCTGCTGCAAAATAGCGGTTTGGACTTTTTCCTGAAATTTGGAGGAAGACAGCCAACAGCCCACAGTGTGTCTTTCAGTAGCTTGGTGAAAAAATATCACTTTCGGCAAAGTTACGGCACTCAAAGTTGATAGTTTTCCATAGGATAACATTACGGCGTCCGACGCATTACAGAAATCCTTTGGATCCCTGCTGCAAAATAACGGTTTGGTCTTTTTTCCTGAAATTTGGAGGAAGACAGCCAACAGCCCACAAATGTGCCTTTCAGTGGTTTGGTGAAAAAACATTACAGGAAGGCAAAGTTATGGTACTCCAAACTTTCCTTTTTTCCCATAGAATAACATTACGGCGTTCGCCGCGCCTTTCAGGGCCCGTATCTCGGAAATGGTGCGAGATATGGACTTTTCGGCGGAAAATTTATTAGCCCCCTCATGGGGCTAAGATTCAAATTAGCCAGGACAGTTGTAAATAATATGACTTTTAAATTTTTTTTCTACGTCGTACGGTTCCTGAGATATAATGTATTTAGTATTCCAAGATCTCATTTTCTGCGCCGATACTCATTATTATACATACATTATTTGTACTCACTGTCTTTCTCTATGCAGGTTTTGGGGAAAACCAGCCTGTGTGCTTACATTACTGTTACTGTTGCCCTTTCCGCTTGCGGTTCCATACCGTTTCACTTACCGTTGACATCTGCGTCACCATGTGCGTTATCCTTTGCGTTTTCATTTGCGCTTGTGTTTCTGTTATTTTTTGCCATTTCTGTCTACAGTACTGTTTATCTTTCTGTTTCACTTTACATCACCATGCACATTGACATTTCTGTTTACAGGCACCATGTTACTATGTGACAAGACATCACGTGGCAGACCATTCCCGTCTACGCCACCATGTGCGTTACCCTTTCTGTTCTCATTCGCGCTTGTGTTACCATGTGTGCCACTGTTAGCATTTCTGTTTGTGTTGCTGTCCTGTTAGTATGCCACAAGACATCATGTGGTGGGAACTGAGGCCCTTTATGCGGTGAGGCGCTCCCCAGCTACAGTATTCACTATTTCTTGTTATCATTCTCAAAGAAGGAAATTAGAGGCAAAAAACTCCATTTAATGCATTAGTTAGGGTTGTTCCTGGCGACAAAATGAGAAATTCACTGTTAGGGTTATAAACCCCTGCACCCCACCACCCCCAACCGGCATTGGGTGTGCATTGGGATCATCAGCCTAACTCTACCCATTCTCCTATACTTCTGCTGCTTTATACATGTCATGGGGTGAGAGTTAGGCTGATGATCCCAATGCACCACCCCACTCTCCTACCTTGCGTCATCCTTTTGCGTTTTTCATTTACGCTTATGCGTTTCTGTTACTTTTGCCATTTGTGTGTACCGTACTGTTTCTCTTTCTGTTTCACTTTGCGTCACCATGCCCATTGACATTTCCATTTACAGGCACCATGTTACTATGTGACAAGACATCACGTAGCACACCGTTCCCGTCTACGCCACCGTGTGCGTTACCCTTTCTGTTCTCATTCGCGCTTATGTTACCATGTGTGCCACTGTTAGCATTTCTGTTTGCATTGCTGCTCCTGTTACTATGCCACAAGACATCATGTGGCGGGAGCGTGGGGCCCTTTGGGCCCACACTCCCGCCACTGCATTACATTCACTATTTCTCATTATCATTCTCAAAAAGAAGGGAAATTAGAGGCAACAAACTCCGTTTAATGCATTAGTTAGGGTTGTTCCACAGCGACAAAAGTGAGGAAATTCGCTGTTAGGGTTGAAAACCCTAACTCTGAATTCACCCACCAGCACCACACACACACAGACACACACACATTCAAGTATGGGGGAGGACCAAGTCAACACAACCGATGACAGACATCCAGCAGCAGGTGACAGAAATAACAAACAATTGTCTAAATGTACTACGAGACATCCCCACCCACCTGACCAGGTACTGCATGCTCAGTGGAGATCAACAGAAAAACTGAGGCCATGTACACCAAACGTACACATCCCTGATTGCAGCTGCACACAACGTACCACACTTAGTAGTTGCATGGCCTTACCTACAGATGCCCCACACCACACCACAACTGGTACTGTGCCATTATTCAATATAAATGCTGAAGGTGCATGATGACAGTTGTATAAAGGTTTTAACACTAGTGAGTATACATTAATTAAGAGAAGCACATAAATTAACTACAAGACACTAGCATGCTCAAGACAAAAGTAGTGATACATTTAGTAGGTGATTTACATAGTAGTACATTTACTGCAACGGTTTACTCAACATAGAGAGGCTGATGTAAACGTATGGAAAAGCATTGCCTATTCAACGCTGTGAAATTCATACGGCCAGTATTACATGCATTCTTACTGATGAAGGTGTACTGCTGATGTACATACATAGACCTTCAGTGTGTTTCAATACTAAAGATGCAGTAAGTATTCTTTGTAAGAAATATTGTAATTGCATGGATCAGGCCAAGCAACTTCTAAATATCATAGCACTACTGAGCCAACAATGATGTACCTGTATTGGAGATGTATATAGGATAGATTTTCCTGTAGGCACTTACTGAGTATGTTGTACCTGATAAAGACAATCTCATTGCATCTGTGATGACTAACTTATTCAAATAGTAATATATTTACTATTGTTACAATGAGTGATCTATGCCACTTATGGACACAGTGTGATTTTTTTTAACAGTTGTTTCATGCTCAGGCTGTATACCTACTGTTTGGGTTTGCCACACTTCTGTCACTGATGCTATCAAAGTGATAACTATGTTAATTGTGGTACAACAGGAATCAGGTAGGTATGGTGTAGATATAAACAGAATGTCTTTTAGTATTGATTTAACTCACAATGGGGTAAGTGTACTAGGACAGCAGGGGTTATCCTCTATCACTGACTCTGTCAGTTATAATCACACTAGGGTTTCGATGACCGTAATGATCAAGTTACACTGTTCATCTTCATGAGTTCATATTCACAGCCATTCTCCAGTAACTAGACAGTGTATGGTGTAACTGGGTGGGACACTGTGTTGCAAAACTGCTGCAGTGCCTAGCAGAGGGAGAGTATCTACTCATAAAGACAATTAAGCAATAAGGCATGACCAACAGTTATGTTAAATGGTCTGTTAATCACCCTGTAGGGGTTTAATGTTGAATGAGGCATATCCAGTGCCACATGTCGCTAGACAGTGATAAACTGACCATTAACATAATACCTGGGAGTGGCTTATTGCCATCATAATAAACTGTTTTTAAACAACATTAAACCATGTTCATCATATGGTTAGGCTCTACATGTATGTTAATAAAAACTAAACATAAGGCTGTTACAATGTTTACAGTCAACTAAAAGCTGCATTTCTCAAACCCTTGTTATAATCAGAGATATTATACCTGTACAACTCCTTGGTTTTGCTGAACTCTATTGCTTAGATGGCCACCACAAGTGGTGTGGTCTGGTGTGGGGCATCGGTAGGTAAGGCCATGCAACTACTAAGTGTAGTGCGTTGTGTGCAACTGCAATCAGGGATGTGTCGTTTGGTGTACATGGCCTCAGTTTTGCTGTTGATCTCCACTGAGCATGCAGTACCTGGTCAGGTGGGTGGGGATGTCTCGTAGTACATTTAGACAATTGTTTGATATTTCTGTCACCTGCTGCTGGATGTCTGTCATTGGTTGTGTTGACTTGGTCCTCCCCATACTTGAATGTCTGTGTGTCTGTGTGTGTGTGGTGCTGGGGGTGAATTGAGTTAGGGTTTTCAACCTAACAGCGAACTCCTCACTTTGTTGCTGTGGAACAACCTAATTAATGCATTAAACAGAGTTTTTGCCTCTAATATATATATATATATATATTGGGGATACATGATGGGCAGGAGTGGAATATGGAAAATATTCTCACTCCTGCAGAGTAACTCTGGATATTCACGAGTGCCAAAGGCACAAGTGAAATATACAGTGCTCACGATGCAGGAGTGAGAATATTTATATTCGATGATCTGCCCATCATGTGTGCTATTTATACCATGGAGGTGAGATCAGTTTCAGTGAGAGAGGTATGTTTGTTGTTATGAGGATCATGTCACTTTAAATGATGCTGTTGCTTTGGTAGTGTGTGTGTGTGTGTGTGTGTGTGTGTGTGTGTGAACTTTCATGAATGGGTTGTTGTAGCGAGCTGTCGTTGGTTGGTGTGTGTGTGGGTCTTTGATTAGGTGTGCTGTGTTTTGGTAGTTGGTTGCCTGAGGGAGATTCTGTTCTGTGACAATGATGAAGATGGTAATGATTTCTTTTGGCAGGTTTGTGTCTTCATGTTTGGCTGTTTAAGATTTGTTTAAACATTTCAGGCATCATCTGTTTTATTCAGTAATGTATTAAACTAGGGTTTTGAAATACAACACAAGAGATTTGGAAATTGTTTCATTTAGAAGTAGTGCTGCAGCTGACTGTCATTATCTATCTTAATTGTGTTAATTTCAGTGTAGGGCCTATTTTAGAACTCAACAAATTACACGGGTGTTCCTTAGTGTTTTCAGATGCAGGTGAGTGATGTCAGCAGAGTAGGTATAAATAGTATTTATTTTAACTCTGCTGATGTCAACAGGATTTATTTCACTCCAGTGAAAATAACATGGTTTATTTCACTGGAATTGGTCTCACTCCCACGGTATATACTGTATATTTTTCCCCCTAGTTCCTATCCCTCTACAATTCTGCTTCTTACTGGCATCCCACCATGTTCCTCCTCTTCCTTGCCTGTTTCCCTTTACTGTTTACCCTTACATCCCTTCCACCTTCCTCACAGTCATCCCTTCACTCCTCCTCCCTCTGCCCTCCCTCCTCCCTCTCCCTACCCTCCTCCTGCCAGCCCTCCTTTCTACACTTCCCTGGTGCCCTGCAGCCTGCATCCTCTATGGCATGGGTTCACACTTGGTAACCCTGCGAGCCATTAATTTGCAATACAATTGACTTAATTACAAACCTTCTTCAACCACCCGCCATCCTAACCCCCGACTAAAAAATGGCAGGCCATCATCTCAAGATTGCTTATAACACCATTGCTACTTACTTCAGGTGATATCGAACCCATCCCCCCCTTTCAAC
Source organism: Neoceratodus forsteri (assembly GCA_016271365.2). NCBI lineage: Eukaryota > Metazoa > Chordata > Ceratodontiformes > Ceratodontidae > Neoceratodus > Neoceratodus forsteri. Next base: position 305,620,201 of record CM028134.1, on the reverse strand, counting down.
ACCCAATTTGCCAAAAGGGCTAAGTTTTGTCCACCTAAATATTAGAAGCCTTCTCCCCAAAACTGATCTCCTGCAGTCACTCACGTCACATCTTAAACTCTCAGTTCTCATTATCACTGAGTCATGGCTCAATTCTAAAATCCGGTACTTGAACCTCTCCATTCCTGGGTACTCCATCATCCATCAGGACTGTGAATCCAGGGGTGGGGGAGTTACCATGTATATTTCCACCTCTATCAAACACTCTGCCTGCCTATCCACTACATCTCCTTCTGCCTGTGAACTACTGCTAGTAAAAATATCCTTCCCCTGCTCTCTCCCAATCTATGTCAGCAGTGTCTATTGCTGTCCTAACCTCCCTGTCTCCTCTATTTCCTCTATCACTGATATCCTCTCCTCCATCTCTTCCCTTGCCACACCTGTTGAACTATACCTCCTTGGTAACTTCAACATAAACTGGCTATCCAGCAAGCTGTCCAAAGTCTATAATCATGTCTAGTCATTGAACCTAAAACAATTGATTACAGACTTGACGTGCCTAAATCACAAAACAGGTAAACACACCCTAATAGACTAGATACTGTCCTCACCCCCCCAACACTGCATCATAAAGTCTGGCTTACTCCCTGACTCACTCAGTGATCATCATATGGTATTCTGTGTGCACAAAATCGACCAGGTAAAGTCCCTTCCTATCATCCTCAACCTTTGCTCTTTCCATTCCCTCGATCTAACCTCCATCCATAGTGAACTGACCAATAGTGACTGGTCACCTATTGCCTCTGCCTCCTTAGTGGATGCAGCCCTGAGATTTTTCAGCATGCAGTTTTTGACAATATGGGACTGTCATGCACCGCTTAGAAAAGCTAGGGTCTGTGGTAATCACTTCCCTATGGTCTCCGTCGAACTCATTGCATGTCAACGTGTCTGTGACCAAGCATGGGTAGCATTTAAAACCTCTTGTGTCCCCCATGATCTTCAGTGCTATCACTCACTCTGTAATGCCTGTACCAGGGCCATCTGTCTTGTCAAGGCAGAGTACTTCAATGCCTCCTTCCAAGAAAACAGTAACAACCCATCCAAATTCTGGAAGGTTATTCACACCTTGTTCTCTCCCCCTACCCAGTCCCCCTCTTCTATCCTTAAATTAGGCACCCAGACAATAGATGACCCACCCAACATGGCAGAAGAGTTTAACAAATTTTTCACTACCTGTTCCTCCTCCTCCTTCCTCACCTCATTTCCTCCTACTGCCACTTCTCACCCTAATGCCAACTCCCTCACTCGGTCCATCACCTCATGCTTCACTTTCAAGCCTGTCCTCCCTATTGACACCCTACATGTATTACTTGTCCTGAATCCTAATAAGGACAAAAGTCCTGATGGTCTCGACCCAAAGCTCCTCCACCTCTCTACCTATGCTATTGCTCCTTCCTTGACTAGTCTTCTGAATCTCTCCTTCTTACACACTACAGTTTCAGAGGCCTGGAAGTCTGCTACTGTGGTCCTTTTTCCCAAAGGTGGGGACCCATCAACCCCCAGAAATTTCCACCCCATATCGTTACTTCCTACCCTGGCTAAACTTCAAGAGCACCTGGCTTTGGGGAAACTCTCCTTCCTTGACTCTACCTCCTTTTTCACCCCTTTCCAGTCTGGATTCTGCAAAGCCCACTCCACCAGGCCTCTCTCCCCCTCTCTCTACTATGTCTACCCCTCCTTCTCTCTCTCTCTCTCTCTCTCTCTCTCCACTATTCTTGCTAGCCCCTCCTCCTTTCTCTATCCCTCCTATCTTGCCAGGTCCCTGTTCCCTTGCAGGGTTCTCAACATCCTGAAGGGAAGTAAGTATAGCAGGCCTCTTTCTCGTCCCTTCCTCTACTCTGTCACCATCCTCCCAACCAAATCTCATGCGGGTCCCACCATTTCTGCAATATAGCACTTAGTTCCCATGTTCTCAGCCATGTTCTTATTGAACACTTATGCTATGTATGTCTCCTACCTGGACTATTCCGTATATGCTGTTCTGGTTTTCATCTCAAGGTCACATACTATTTTTATGTGGCAGCTTCATGTTATGTTATTTCAATGATATTTTTCCTCTATGTCTATATTTGTCACAGTTGGATAATTGTCATAGTTTGTAATGTATTGTACTGATATGTACTCAATGTATTGTATCTTAGATATGTTTTATTCCTTCCCCCTTTCATGTACCCGGCCCCCCACGGACACTACTGGAAATGAGCTGTTTACAGCTCATGTTATTTTTCCTGGTGACACTTTTCAAAATAATTAATAAATAAATAAATAAACCAAGACATAACTGGTCAGATGGACAAATACCTAGCCAGCCTATTATATGAAATACAAGAATGTGAATAGCTGTAAACCAAGACATTATTGGCCACACATGTACACCCCCTTGGCAAGGGTAACACCCATCTGATCTCTAACCTGAACTATAATGGCACTCAAGTGGTTGGCAATACTACAGTAGTGTATACCCTAACCCAATCATATCACAACCTCAATTTATCAATCCCACCCATGCCTCAGAAAACAAAACTCCAGAGTTTCAATGCTTACCATTACACAACTGAAGCAGCCATAGCTTTTGACTTTATAGAAGTAAACCGGTGCAATGTTGTGCAGCTACTTTATGACCTTGACCCCTAAAAAAGTGCAGGAACTGATGGTATTGATCCTTGACTGCTGCAAATTGCTGGAGAACAGCTGTCATCATCCATCACTACTCTATATATCCTCTTCCTCCATAATAGACAGTTTCTGGCTATCTGTGAGGTTGTCATAATGATCAAGTCAGGGCAACCATCAGACCCAAATAACTCTCAGACTAATCTCTGTGGAACCAGTGCAAACCAAACTCCTAGAAAAGCTAGCATACAGGCAGCTAATGGGTTACATTCTTGACAACAATATACTCACTAAATAACAATCAGGCTTCCACCTGCAACACTCCCCCTGCACTGCCCTACTCGAGGTGGTCAATGACCTCATGACTGCCCTTTATAAATGATCATACTAGGGACACATACATAGATCTGACAAAGGTGTTTGACACTGTAAGTTGCACAATACTGCTTTATAAGCTACATCAGTTGGGACTATCCATCAATGTAATCAGTTGGTTCAAAGTCTGACTGACTGTTCATAGTTGGTCAAAATCAATGGGGGAATGTCATCCTCCAAGACATTCAGCTTGCCTGTACCACAGGGCACCATCCATTGCCACTTTTGTTTAATCTCCATGTCAGTGACCTTCTGACAATTTACAATGGCTCAAGTGCCCACATCCATCTCTACATCTTTATGCAGATGATACCATCATTTATGCCAAGTCCAAAATTGCTAATGGACTCAACAAAATACCCCAGTCTGTCTTTAACAAAACACAGGATTATAGGATCACAAATAGCCTGCTATTGAAGAAGGACAACCCAAGGAGTATGGTGGACAAAAGCTATGAATAGAGGCTGGATGCCCTTTATATGTTCGCCATAGAGAAAAGAAAGTTGAGAAGTGACATAATCTCAGTCTTTCAAATATTCATGGGTATTGCAAGATCAGAAAGTCTGAGATGTTTGATCTGGTGACCTCCAGTAGAATGCCGAACACTCATTGATGCTCAGAGTTGATAAATTCAAGGCACATGTGACATTAAAGAGATCTTTTAGGCCTATTTTTCACTGATTTATAGATCCAATTGCCTTGACTGAATATCTCTTCACTAGTGTACTTGGAATTTAAAGGTAATATATGTCATTGCTACCACTGTGTGTAAGGTTCAACATTTAACATCTCAGAAAGCTGGAAACTTAACATGAAAGATCAATTTGATATTCTCCTGACTTCATATAAATGTGGACATTTTTTTTTGTATGACTTCATAGTTCTTTGTAGGAATTTACAGTTGTTAATGTACATGAAGCTTTTTCCACATTGTAATGTAATTCTGTATATAACTGACCTTTGTGATCAGATAATGTCATCTCTCATTCTCAGGAAAAACTAGTTTGAGCTGGTGGATTGTGTCTAGGGTGAAGAAGCATTTTATAGTCAGACTTGAGCCCCTGGACCCACACTAGACATTGGTTTGCATGACACTTGACAGTGATCTGTTAGTCTGCTAATATCCCTCTTTATAGCTACATTTTAGACATAAACATTCCAATCACTTTACAAGCTGTGCAAAGACATAATCTTACTCCTCAGTTTTAAATGACTTTTAAAATAGCAGTGTAGCCTAGGGGTTACAGCACTGGGAATGGGAACATGGCAGTTTCTTTAAACCCCATGGACTGTAAAAATTCACTGCACAACCTTGGAGAAGTCATTTTAACTTTTAGTTTTCCAGTCTACCCAACTTCAAAAAGGGGGGTTGCCATTCCAGGGTGACACTTATTGTTATGGGACAGGCAACATGGAAAGTGAAATGGGGGGGCATAGGTGGAGGGAAAAAGAGAGAGAGTATAGAGGGCAGGGAGAGCAAGAAAAGATGGGTCCAGGGCACCTGTCAAGGTTTGGGGTCTCTCTCCATTGGGTGAACTAGCGGGGGGGAGTGGCCATCAGGGGATAAAAAGAGGGTCTCAGCAGCTGCCAGCCAACTTCTACTGAGGGAATTCTTAAAGAGGATCAGCACATCGACTGACAGCTACTGAGGATAAATAGAGTGGGAAAAGTTAAGGTGGGGACATGGGGAAGGCCTCAGAAAATTAAAAAAAGGGGAGAGGTTTTGTATGTTTTAAAAAAAAGGAATATATATATATATATATAAAAAGCTTATAGAGAGCTCTTTGATTTGAGCTGGCTCTGGTGGCACCTGCTGGGGGGGATTGCAGGGTGTCCAGCATTTGGGGTTTTGGTGCTACACTGTGGGGTGCCACCAGGTCAGTTTTTCTAATGGTTACTGTTCAATTTGTGTTACATGGTACTCTCCGGGCTGGTCAAGGGGAAAATGTGCCATTGGAGCACTGCATTACAGTTGTTGGTGTTATAGGTGAGTAGTGGTCAGGGAAGTTTCCAGTGCAGCTTGGGTTGGCAAGCTGTAAATGCTGCACTCTCCTGGCTGGCCCTTTGTGGGAAAGATGCTCCTCAGCACAGGCTGCAGTAAGTGAGGTGCATGATGCAATTTACTGTCGGCCAGCCACAGGAGAAGATGCATAATCAGGATGCAGGCTGCAGTGTTTCTTTGGTGGCTTGTGGGGGGATCAAGTAAGAGTTGGGGACTGGATTTGATGGCTTCGACTCTGGCAGGTGAATCACTGCAGTGGCAGGTTCAGGGGCTGGGTCAGGAGGTGGGTCAGCAGAGGGAAGCCCGAGATCATTCTCACCCTTGTTTCTTTTCCAACTTTGTGGGTTTGGAGCTGGAGTGGGCCAGCAGAGATCCCCAGGATTGAAGAGGCTTGCCATCTGGGAAGAGGGAGATACAGCAGTGGGAGGATGTGGGGAGGGGGAGTGATCCCCTGGGTTTGGGCTACAGTCAGCTGTGGCTATAGCAGCAGCACACACATCTGTGGGATAGAAGGGAAAGAGCTAAGGACCAGCAGTGGTGAGCCACAGGAAAAGTAGGGACTGGTGCGCCAATTCCTCAGAGATGGTTGTGGGTAGAGGAGCACAGTGAGAGGCAGAGGTGCCATATGAGGTCCAGGAGGGGTCTGCTCTCTCCACGGCTCAAGTGCTGTGGCAGGGATAAGTATAGGGAAAAAAGGAAAACATAATAACAACATGAACAGTGGAATAGTTTGAGTCCATGAAGGAGGGGGATTCAGGGCAATTGTTGAGGATGCATCGAGGTGTGGCACTCAGGGGATGGGCTGGTTCAAAGCATGGGAGCAGCACAGTAGTGCTGGAGCCATGAGGCGCACCACCATTTTAGAGTTTAGGAGGTCACTGCCATCTTAACGTGACACAGCAGTCATGCGAACTGTGCCTAGGAATATGCAGGGGGGGATTTGGGAAGGTATGGATGTGGGAAGGGCAGTTGGATAGGGCTAAGGGATGGGGTAGCCCCTGTTGGGGAACCCTGGGATGAGGTTTGGTAGCCCATCAGGGCCAGATACAGATTATATATAAAAAAATGAAATAAAAAAATAAACAATAAATAAAAACATAAGTGTAGGAAGCCCATCCAATAAATAAACAAGTGAATGACTTCCCAGAGGCAATGAGCCTTTGTGTGAAACAAATAAACAAATCAAAATGAAAGAAAAAAAACACTATGGTTCTCAAAAGAGGTGGCAGGGAAGGTTAGGGAGAAAAAGATAGCATTCAGAAAGTATAAGGAAACACAGAAGGAGCAGGACAGAGAACTGTACCAGTTAAAGCTGAAGGAAGCAGTCAGAATAGCAAAATCCCCAACTGAGGAAAAGACAGCCAGCTCAGTTAAGAAGGGGGATAAAACCTTTTATAGGTTCATTAGGGAGCGAAGAAAGACCAAGGGAGGGATAGTGAGGCTTAATAAAGGGGAGGGTGGGTTGGCAGAGAGTGACAGTGAAAAAGCAGGGATACTGAATGAATACTTCTGCTCAGTATTCACAAAAGAAGAGGAGGGAAGGCACCTAATCCAATCAATGGAAGCACTCTGGATAGGGGGGTCAAGACCAGTCCTTTCACAGAAGAAAGGGTTCTGAAAGAACTCATAAAACTGAAGGTGGACAATGCAATGGGACATGATGGGATTCACCCCAGAATTAAAAAAAGAACCAAGGGAAGACCCAGTGACAACACTGACTACCCTTTTTAACAAATCATGGGAGGATGGTGTGGTACCTAAGGACTGGAGGAGGGCAGATGTGACCCTCCTTCACAAAAGTGGGAGCAAAGCAGAGGCAGGAAGCTACAGACCTGTTAGCTTGATCTCAGTGGTAGGGAAAATGATGGAATCACTTGTGAAAGAAAGAATTGTTGAGTATCTAGAGGCCAGTGGGGCACAGGACCCAAGGCAGCATGGATTCTCAGTGAGAAGGTCATGTCAGATGAATCTAATCCATTTCTTTGGGTGACCAAAATAGTAGACCACGAAGGAGCTGTGGACATAGCCTCCCTAGACATTAGCAAGGCATTTGACACAGTCCCACAAAAAAGATTAATAAACAAATTAGCCAGCTTGGGAGTGGGTCTCAGGCTGTTAGCCTGTGTAAAAAATTGGCTGAACAGCAGGACACAGAGGGTAATAGTAAGCAGAGTCCATGCCAAAGAAAGGGAGGTTACTAGTGGGGCACCGCACAGTTCAGTACTGAGTCCAGTCCTTTTTAATGTCTTGATAAGTTACATTGAGGAGGGACTGGAAGGAAAAATATGCCTCTTTGCAGATGACACAAAGATCTGCAACAGGGTTGATACACAAGGGGGGTGGAAAGGATGAGAAGGGGCTTGGCAAGGCTGGAGGAATGGTCAAAAGTATAGCAAAGTAGATTCAATGCAAAGAAGTGCAAAGTAATGCACCTGGGAAACAAAAACCCAGGAGAAGAGTACAGAATGGGGGGGTGAGATACTGACAACAAAAATGGAAAGCGACCTGGGGTAGTCATATCAGATGACCTAAAGGTAAGCAAGCAATGTGAGAATGCAGTAAGGAAGGCTAGGGGAATACTGGGATGCATAGGGAGAGGCATCACCAGTAGAAAACAGGAAGTTGTTATCCCTCTTTACAGACAGTTGGTGAGACCCCATCTAGAGTACTGCATGCAGTTCTGGAGACCTCACCTCCACAAGGACATAGGCAAGATGGATGCAGTCCAGAGGAGGGCAACTAAAATGGTGCAGGGTCTGCAGCAGAAACCATATGAAGAAAGAACAAAGGAACTTAATAAGTATACTCTGAAGGAAAGGAGGGGGAGAGAGAGAGGGGACATGATAGAAACTTTCAAGTACCTCAAGGGAATCAACAAAGTCCAAGACAGTAGCATCTTTCAGAAAAAGAAATGTGCAAGAACAAGGCAGCACAATCTGAAAATAGAGGGGGGATGGCTCAGGGGCAATGTGAGGAAGTATTTTTTCACAGATAGGGTGGTGGAAGCATGGAACAGCCTTCCTGAGGAGGTCATGGGGTCAAAAACCATGGGGGAATTCAGGAATGCATGTGACAGACATAAGGCAATTCTGGTGGGGGTTAGGAAGAAGTAGGCTATTGGTTAATTAGGATCTGCAACTTATCCAATAGGTAGGGAAATGGGCAGACTAGGTGGGCCAAGTGGTCCTTATCTGCCGTCAAAGTCTATGTTTCTATGTTAAGCCCCCCCTCCTACCTCCTGGCAGTTTTTTAGCACAATTAATCAAGCCATTCCAGGCTTTACAGTTTGCTCTCAAAAAGTATGGGGCAAAGGTATTGAAGTTTAAATGCAAGCACTAGTACTGATGGCTGGTAAACTTTTCAACCCAGCAGGGGCAGGCAGAGCCAGGTAGGCATTTATCAAGCAGTTTTCCTGCTGCACGTAGAACTGGGATAGTGCTTTGAAGCTGGCCCCATGGGGGGGTTAGAAGGAGTGGTTACGATGCAGGGATGGCCAGGGTCCCAGGTTTGATTCTTCCTCCCTCCCTCCCTCCTTCTGCATGTCTCTATCCATGGTGGCCACTGCACTGCACTGCATCAGATCCTGCATTCTTATGTTTATAGCAACATTAACAGGGCACAGGTTAGCACCACGACAGGAGAGTGATGTAAAAAAAAACAGAGTGGGGTGGGAGGACAGGAAGCAACATCTGGGAGAGAGTCTGGGGCAGGCAGATGCAGTCATGGAGTGGGCAAAGGGGGGCATGAGGCAAGCAAAACAACAAACAAACAAAAAAAAAACATTAAAAGAAGAAGAACCAGAATTGTTTATGGTCATCCTCAAATATGGGGATTCTATTTTGTTTTACAGATGGTGCCAAGGAAGAAGGAGACCATGGCAGAAAAGCTGGCCAAACAAGCAGCAACACTGATGGGGCAGGTGCAGTCCATTCTTGAAAAGGCTTGCAAGGCAAAAGAGGCCCAGAGGGCCAGGAAAAGGAAAGAGGTGGAAGACAGTGAGAAGGGCAGAGCAGTGTAGAGGCCGAGGAAATCGGCAGGGGAGGGGCCAGCAGCGACGAGTGGTAAGGAAGGGGGGACGCAGGTGAACTTATCTAAAGGTGGACAGGATGGTAGCCTTAAGGAGTATTTGGCAGGTTTGATAGCAAATAGAGAGGGAAAAAGGTTTGGAAGAAATAGAAAAAGCTAGGAGGGAGTTAAAGGAGGCAGGGGTCCAGGGAGTAGGGGTAGATGGCGGAAAATGCGGGGTGCCGGTGAGGGGTTTCCAGGGATGATGCTGGGGGAGTACATGCCACAGGCAATTAAAGAAAAGATATGGAAGAGGGAGTATGTGGATATGTTCGCTCTAGTGGACAAGGATGTGGTGAAGAAGTACGTGGAACGAGAGTTGGTAGGCAGATCAGAGATAGTGGTGGCATTAGCATTAGTTGGAAAACTGATGGATGACAAGAGTTTTAAGGGCAAGACGTTTGACAATTGGCTGGCAAGGTTTACAAGTTTTAGTAACATACTGCTGCAAAAGCAGCCAGATTTGGCTATCCCCTTCCTGACTTATTTGGTCACGATTCGGGATGCATATAAAGTGAGAGGGGAGGTACAGGTGGCTAGTCTACAATGAGCATTTTAGGCAGAGGATGGCAGAACATGGGGATATTGGGTGGGATGTAACTTTTGTGGACATGTGGGTGCACACGCTCACAGGGCAGAGACCAGGAGCAGTTGAGGGAGTGAAGTCATTTGGGGGGCATTGGCAAAGACATGCAGGTGGTTTAACAAAGCAACCTGCAGCTGACCGAACTGCAAATTCTGACACGTCTGTGTGAAATGCACAGGGCCCCACCCAGTGTCCAGATGTAGGAGTATGGGGCACAGATCAGGGTTTCAGCCTTTCTCAGGCAGCCATTTCATAGTACCTCCTGAGAAGCAAGAGGAGGAGAGGAGAAAGGGGGGTGAGGGAGAGGTTATGGTGGTAGGAAGATTTTGGGGGGTCAAGTAGCTAAAGAGAGAAGGAGCAATGAGGGAGGGGGTTCAAGGGGCTAGCACTCCCATACAGGTGGACATTTTGAGGGAATGGATGGAGGGATACCTGGACAGGGTGGCAAAGGACAGGTTGAGGGAAGGGTTTAAGAGGGAGCTTAGTTTGCACCACAGGTGACCATGGGTGGCAACCAGAGCAAAGAATATGGGGTCCACCAAAGGGAAAGAGGTCTTAGTAAAACAGAAAATAGATAAGGAAATCTTAGCAGGGAGGGTAGAGGGGCCTTTCATTACCCCGCCATGGTCAGAGTTGTGGAATCTCCACTGGGCCTGGTACCTAAGAAGCAGCCCAGGGAATGCTGGATGATACCCCATTTATCCTACCTTGATGGGGGCTCTGTGAATGATGGGATCCCAGAGGGGGATAGGGCAGTGTGGTATACCACACTGGATCATGCTATTGAGCTGATCAGAACAGTGGAGGGAATATGGTTGGTGAAGATGGACATCAAATCCACCTTCAGATTGCTACCAGTGAGGGAGGAAGATTGGGATTTGTTGGACTTCCAGTTTAAAGACAAGTATTTCTTTGACAAAGCAATGCCCAAGAGCTACTCTATAGCATGTGCTGCATTCAAAACTTTCAGCACATGGTGCAGTGGGTATTTGCATACAGGTGATGGCACGGCACCATTGTGCACTATTTGAATAATTTTTTTTTTAGTAGGGGAGGGGGAGCAGAGCACAGGGAAGATGTTGGAGGATTTTCAGGGCATGTGCAGGACCTTGGGGGTACTGCTGGCTAGGGACAAAACTGAGGGCCTGAGTAGGAAGCTGGAGTTTTGGGGCATAGAGATGAATGTCAAGGCAAGAGTTTTCCCCCTACCCAAAGGGGAAAATTGACAGGCTGAAATGTGTATTATGCAGTGTCAGAGCCGGAAGGAGGGTCCAGTTGTTGGTTATACAGCAGTAATTGCGGCATTTGAATTTTGCATGCCGGGCGGTGGCCACAGGGAGGGTCTTTATGCAGAGGCTAGCCAGAATAATGGCAAGGCGCAGGCTCCACCACCACCGTATGGACATAAGAAGAGGGATAAGGGGGGATCTGGCAGTGTGGGAGCAGTTTTTGGACACTTATAATGGTGTCACACTATGGCAGGAGGACTGGTTGTATAATACGGAGCTGGAGTTTTACATGGACATGGCTGGAGCAACAGGGATGGGGGGATATTTTCAAGGGGAGTGGACCACTGAAGTGTTCCCTGACTGGTGGGAGAGAGATGGGCTACTAAAGGATATCACACTCTTGGAACTATTTCCCATCTGGGTGGTTTGGGGTGATCAACTACAGAACAAAAAAGTGTTTTCTTGGTGTGACAACAAGGCAGTGGTGGAGATTTTGAATCAGCAGAAGGAGACTACAGAGGGGGTAATCAGGGTGGCTCGACAATAAGTGCTGATGGGTTTGCAGCTGAACATGTTTAAGGCTAAACAAATTGCAGGGTTAAGCAACGAGGTGGTTGATAGTTTGTCCTGCTTGCAGGTTCACAGGTTTTGGAAGGTGGCTCCGATAGCATCAGCCAACAGGACAGTAGCTCCCTCTCATCTGTGGGAGATTGGGTGGAAAGAGCCAGCATGCTGTACCATTGCACCTGGTCCAGCAACACTCTAAAGGCTTATGAGGGTGCATGGGTGGGTTTTCAAGAGTTCAGATGCAGAATGGGATGGGGAGCAGGGAACAGGGTCACGGAGCAGGAGGTGATTAGGTGTTTGGTGGAAAAATGGGACAAGAGGACAGCTCATTCTAAAATGGGCATGTACTTAGCAGCCATAGGGATGGAATGCAAAGCACATGGATATGGGGTATCCAGGCAGAACTCAGGTGGTGAGATGCATGATGCAGGGATGGCAAAGGGTAAAAGGGAGGTTCCCCAATCAGAGATGGCCTATTCAGGGGGAGTTGATGAGGAAGCTTTTATCTAGTTTAGGATGCATCTGTGGCTCAGCATATGAGGTGATATTATTTAGGGTGCTCTTTTTAGTCATGCAGCAAGAGGCATTTAGTGTGAGTGAAGTGGAACCCTACAAGCCAAGATTAGAGAGAGGGGGGTTTTAGTTGTGAGGATATTCAGTGGGATCAGTTGGGGGCAGTGATTGTACTAAGAAGATCCAAAACCCATCAGTATGGTGCAGGGGCCAGGGTTGGTTTAGCAAAGAGGTCTGAGAAGGGCATGTGTGTGGTAAAGGCATTAGAGGATTATGGCAGGGTCAGGCCATTGACCAGGGGAATTTTCTTTGTACATGGGAAAGGAGTGGGGATTTCTACCTACCAGGTGTCGGCAGTGGTTAAAAAAGGGATGGCATTCATAGGATAGGGTGCCAGCAGATTTTCATCACACTCTTTCCAGATTTGGGCTGCATCAAAGGCAGCCGCCAGTGGGGTATCACAGGAGGGGATCAAGGAGAAGGACAGGTGAAAATCGACCTGTTTCAAGAAGTATGTGTGGGAATAGTTGATTCATGGTCTCTGTTCTTTGCTTCAGGTGCAGGGCGCTGAATGATGGTCTGGATTGTAAGCCACTCCTTCATCTTCTGGGCCAAAAGGAGAGCAGCCAGCAGGCCAGGTGGGAGACAGCTGCAGATAGTGGCTGATTCAGTTTGTTTGATTTGGCAGGATCTGAAAGTCATGAGGTGGGGTCAGTTGTTGCCTTTGCTACAGGAAATGAAGGACAGGGTTCCCAGACCGGACATGTTAATTATACACTGGGATCAATGATTTGGGGGAGCATCCATGGGTAGATTTATTGTTAGAAATCCATCAGGATATAGAGTTAGTGAGGATATGGTGGACAGAGGTGATGGTGGTGTGGTCGGAGATTATTCCCAGGAGGGTGTGGAGACAGGCTAGGGACCCAAAAAGGATACAGCGAGCTAGGAAAGTGCTAAATAGGAGGATGGGGGAGTTCTTTAAGGAGAAACATGGCATGTATATAGACCATGCGGTTGCATATGACAGCCTGGGGATTATAGGGTGGATGGGGTTCACCTGTCGGAAGTGGGTGTCAGAGTGCTTACCAATAGGTATGATGAGGTGATTAAGGAATGGGTGTTGGAGAAAGGGGGAGTGGGGGAAAACGAAGTTTCCAATGCAGAGCTGGAGGTGCACTAATGGAAGGAAGAAATGGGGGGAGGCATAAGGGGTAGGGGGCCACTAGTGGCAGGCCTGAGCTGGGTTAATACCCAGGCGGGGGGGGACAACTCTGGAAGACATTCCAGCAGGTTGGATAGGACAGAGGGGGCATTGGTTGAGGCACCCAAGCACAACGACAAGAATAGAAGCTGACGGAGCTGGAAGGCAAGGGGGCATCGGGTCACACACCTGGGCCCAAAAAGATTGGAAACAAGAAAAGGGACTAAGGAAATGTTGGGGTTTGTGATCAAAAATTCTCTCACTGTAAGTATTACCTGAGCAACCACTCCCGTCGTCACAGGGCAAAAACCACACCACTGGGCTTTGTCTTAACGTCGCTTTATTTGATCAAACCTTACACATGCATGCGGGAGATTCTGCAAAGGAGAAAGCTCCCTGATTAAAGTTTACAGCAGCTTGTTATAAGCTAGATTTTGCACTTCTTATCTTGAAAAAATACCAACATTTCAGTATAAGCCAATCATAAGACAGCATAACAAGTTTTCAGCAATGTAAAAGAAAAACAAGTCGATATCTATGAGGTACTTTTCCACTGCTTATTCCATTTCTTTCCCAATACTGCTTGATACATATGCCTGGGTCAAGCTGACCTGAGAGAAACAATGAGTTTCACTCACACCATAGCAACGTACAGCTTGCCTTCAATGCCTCAACGTGCTGTTATCTTTATATTTTGCCCAGGCATGCTGTTATCTTTATATTTTGTCTGAGCCTGTTATTCAGGCTGGTACAACCAGTTCTGCTCAGTTTTATCTAGCTTTCTGTTTTTACAAATGTACCTCAAGTAACCTCAGTATCATTCTATAACCCTGTTAAAAAAAAACATGAACTCAGAAATTTCTACTACATTCATTATGACTTTGTTACAGCATGGCTTTCAACGCAAGCATAGCTTCAAGGCATATAATAGCAAATATAGCTTTAGGATATATAAAAATTCCCTCACACTCTCCCTCCTTTTGATACTTTGTATCAACTTGTTAACTATTATACTTTAGTCACATCTGGTACATCACAGAACGGGAACACCCCGGCTAATTCACTAGGGTCTTGGTCCTCGGGGTGTAGTAAGGGGTGCAGCTGGGTGATGGCATGTGGTGACAAGGTGCTACACAGTTGTCGCAAGAGAAATTTGAGCAACACAGTCAGGAGCCATAATGCCAGTATCACCACCACGATTACTGCCACCCAGTGGAGGAGGGTAGTGCCTCAGTCACCAAATATGCTTGAGAACCATAACCAGGGGTCCCAGCCCTGCGATACAGGTGCATGCTCACTTAGAACACGTTGCTGTAGCATTTGTATTCCCTCAATTACTTGCTCAAGTTCTTGGGAATTATCTGGTATATAGGTGCAGCATTCTTCCCCTATAATGGCGCACACACCCCCCCTGCGAAGCTAATACATAATCAAGTGCGGCTTTATTCTGCAAAGCTACGATTCTAAGGGCTTTAATTTCAGCTGTCATTGGCAAAGCCAACATTATTAGTCCAGAACTGAGGATCCCAAGGATTTCCACTCCATCCTTGCTGCTGATGTGGCTGCCACTGTTGTGGAGCAGGAGGGGGTGGTGGCGGAGGCAAGAGGGCATTGGAATCTTGATTACGCTGCCACTGGTTTGTCTTTACACAATTTCTTGCTATGTGTTCCTGTTCTCCACAAGCAAAGCAGATGATACCCCTTCCCGGTCCGGGTCTTTGTCCTGCCGTTCCTTCGATAGTTGCCCTTTTCCCCCTCCTCCCTGTGGATAACCTCCATTATTTCGTCCTCTCTGTCTTCTTCTGTTGCCATTTCCACCTCCCTGTTGGGGCTGCTTATTGTCTCTTTCAAAATACATTAGCTGAGCCTTTTCTAGCTTTTCTTTCTTTTCCTTTTGTATCTCCTTCTGCTGTCTCTCAGCATGTTCAGCATACGGCACTAGGTCGGCCATTTTCATTGTCTCCCATCCAATGCACACTGTGGTAACTCCCAATCTAATTGGCTCACTCAGTCCAGCGCAAAAAGCCATACCCAACAGATGCTGGTATGCGGGATTATCCGGTCCAATACCAGAAAATTGCCTAAAGACCCCCTGCAATCTTTCCTTGTAATCGCGTACTGATTCCTCATCTTTCTGTCTCGTATCCCGGATGCGAGGCCAGTCTGTCACATCCCTGTATTTTTCCCGTAGTTTTATGCACACAGCATTAAATTGTGGCATAATGTCAGCCCTTGGCTTCTCTGGGTCCCAGGCCTCTTTTACTTCCTCCCACATGCCCTTTAGTGTTCGTCTAAAACATTCTCCAACCTCAGTCGTAGATAGTTCATACATTTTGATTAAGCTTGTTAACTCCTTGATATATTCTTCTATGTTATTCTGAGGCTTTGGTATATCTTTCAGGGCCTCTCTCAACTCCTCAGGGTTCCATGGGTGGTCCACTTCAATGTATTTAGGGACTGCAGGCTGGTCATTGGCAGCCAGTCTCCCTGCCTCGGAGTGTGGGTTGGGATAACGTATCAAAGGCAACTGCTGTTTTAGTTTCTGTCTTCCCCTTGCCTGTTTTGGGCCCTTAGTCCTTGCATCAGTTTGCCTAAACACCCAAGCCTTCCCATCTCCTTTGCCCTGTACCTTCTCCACCAGTGACATAGATTCCACTGCTTCAACCAGGTCCTCTTCCACCCCCTCTATTTCTATCTCCTCATCAGAGTCAGTGTCCAACTGAACAAGTGTGGGGGACCATTGGACTGGTTGGGCCACCTGTACTTGCTGAGCAGGAAGGGCAGCCTGCACAGCTGGGGCAGCTTGTTGCTCAGGCTGCACTACTCCCTGTATTGGTGGCTCTTCTGGCACCATCCCTGCCTGTGGTTCCAGCGGAACAGATGGTGGAAGGGGCGATATGGTGGGGGGGTATCGTGATGGTGAAACACCCTCCTACGGCGTTCAGTTTCTTCCTCCTCTTGCTTTACCATTAATCCCTTTACTTGATTTTCATGTCACCTTTCTGCCTCTCTTTCCCATATTCTAAACCTTGACCAGTCTACCTTGCACCCTTTTTGTTTGCTCTTTTCTTTTTCTTCCAATGCTATCCTTGCTTCCTTTAGTACATCTATACTAAAAGTACCTATAAGGGGAAATATTCCCCTGGTCAACTTATGCCATTGTCCTATCTCAGAGACCGAATCCTGCAAACTTATCAACCATACATTTTGCTGGTCCAGATAATACTAACTCTGGACATAGGTTATTTTTGTTCCCTTGTTTCCCATTTTATCTAGGCCTGTTCTTTATAATGCACACTCGCTCCAAGGTATACTATGTACTTACAGTGATGATGAGTGTTGCCGGCCCCTAGGCGTCACGTCCTGATGGGGTTCCACAAAAATGTCCTTCTTTTTGTCCAAGGGAAACAACCCGATCACGAGGTGACACGGACCGAAGAACTCATCCTGCTGACTACGCCAAAACTGTGATCGCAAATTCTCTCACTGTAAGTATTACCTGAGCAACCACTCCCGTCGTCACGGGGCAAAAAACCACACCACTGGATTTTGTCTTAACGTCGCTTTATTTGATCAAACCTTACACATGCATGCGGGAGATTCTGCAAAGGAGAAAGCTCCCTGATTAAAGTTTACAGCAGCTTTTTATAAGCTAGATTTTGCACTTCTTATCTTGAAAAAATACCAACATTTCAGTATAAGCCAATCATAAGACAGCATAACAAGTTTTCAGCAATGTAAAAGAAAAACAAGTCGATATCTATGAGGTACTTTTCCACTGCTTATTCCATTTCTTTCCCAATACTGCTTGATACATATGCCTGGGTCAAGCTGACCTGAGAGAAACAATGAGTTTCACTCACACCATAGCAACGTACAGCTTGCCTTCAATGCCTCAACGTGCTGTTATCTTTATATTTTGCCCAGGCATGCTGTTATCTTTATATTTTGTCTGAGCCTGTTATTCAGGCTGGTACAACCAGTTCTGCTCAGTTTTATCTAGCTTTCTGTTTTTACAAATGTACCTCAAGTAACCTCAGTATCATTCTATAACCCTGTTAAAAAAAAACATGAACTCAGAAATTTCTACTACATTCATTATGACTTTGTTACAGCATGGCTTTCAACGCAAGCATAGCTTCAAGGCATATAATAGCAAACATAGCTTTAGGATATATAAAAATTCCCGCACAGGTTGCAGGAGAGATAATCATGCTATGAATGACTTCTTGATATAACAGTTGTATGTAAATAGTTTGAAAATAAAGTTGCCTGTTGAGCACCCAATTATAGAGTGTGGTGCATTTGTTCAGGTTGGTTGGTCCATTGACAAGGGGGGTTGCCATTCCATGGTGACCCTTATTGTCAAGGGACAGGCAACCTGAAAGCCAAAAATGGGGGGGCTTAGGTGGAGGAGAGAGAGAGAGTGTACAGAGGGCAGGGGAGAGCAAGGAAAGGTGGGGCCCGGGCACCTGTCAAGACTTGGGGTCTCTTTCCATTGGGTGAACTAGCAGGGGGGAGTGGCCACCAGGGGGGTTAAAAAGAGAGGCTCTGCAGCTGCCAGCCACTTTCTGCTGAAATTTTTGGAATTCCTGCCCTCCATCCCTAAGGTTTAGAGTATGTTGATGAAAGTCAGGGGGCAGGGGCAAGCTAGGGGATTGAAGGTCTGGTCTGGTTTGCCATAGAGGGCAATAGCATTGGTGGACAGGTGGCTGATGGGGTTTCTGGCAGAGGAAATGCTATGGGCAAGAGGTGATCAATGGGGTTGCTGGCAGAGGGCAATAATATTGGTAACAGGGTTGCCAGAAGAGGGCAACAAGGAAAGGAAGAAATGGGGGTGGGAGGCATAAGGGGTGGGGGGCACTAGTGGCAGGCCTGGACTGGCTTAATACCAAGGTGGGTGGGGGGGACAACTCTGGAAGACATTCCCGCAGGTTGGATAGGACAGAGGGGGTCTTGGGAGAGACAGCCAAGCACAACGGCAACAACAGAGTTTGATGAAGCTGGAAGGCAAGGGGGCATCGGGTTACATACCAGGGCCCAAGAAGATTGGAGACATGAAAAGGGACTAAGGGAATGTTGAGGTTGCAAGAGAGATAAACATGTTATGGATGAGTTCTTGATATAACAGTTGTACGTAAATAGTTTGAAAATAAAGTTGCCAGTTGAGCACACAATTATAGAGTGTGGAACATTTGTTCAGGTTGTTTGGTCCATTGACAATGGGTTGAAGTAGAATAGCACTAGAAATAAGATTTTGCACTTCAGCATGACTATTCTGGGAAAATTAATTTTAAAAACAATGAGCCCTAATATTTTTATTTTTTTGTAATTTCGATATGAAACTACACTGTATATCATTATTTAGGTTCCCACTATAGGGACATTGATGCATCCCTATGCATACAGTTCAGATTAAACTGTCATGCCAATGAGTTTCCATTGCATTTCTCCATGAGTTACATATGTATTGCTTGATCCAGCACAAAGCCCTGCATAAATTGTTACAGCTCGGTTTTGCATTATTTTGTGATAGAACTGCAGATGCCATCCAGTTGAGTTTCTAAGGCAATCCAAAAATGTTGCTCTTAAGTTGGTTCATTGATTAAAAAACAAACAAAACAAACAAAAGTGAGTTGCCAATACAGTGCCAACCTTGGAAAGCAGTGCAAAACTAATTGCGTATTCTGTCAGTTTAATGCAAACTTTATTGTATTTGCATATGTATTGTCCTGTCTTACTATGCTGCATTTGTTTATGCAAAAGTGAAAACCACACTAAGACCAGCTGACTGATTGACTGCATGATTCCTATCTACCTGTCTGTCTGTCCATCCGTCTGTCCATCCATCTATCTGTCTGTCAATCTCTAGCTCTCTTATCTCTCTCTCTCTCTCTCTCTCTCTCTCTCTCTATATATATATATATATATATATATCTTCTAAGAAAAATTTAAATATATGTCAGCTATCTATGTTTCTATTTGTTATAAACATAGACTCACATTCATATGACAGTATTTAATTAGTACATTTTCATATTAAATGAAAAAAATCAACATGACTGATACAAATTTTGTGTCACGTTTTATTATATTCAATGAATTCTTGCTGTTTGCATTGCTCATCCCAGTTTGCTTATGAAAATACCTTGTGTACTTACCTGGTTACCAAACATTAAATAAATAAATATAAAAATATGTTTTGGATACCAAATATTTAAGTTGTAGAATGCTTTTTTACTATCACAATATTTCAAACAGCTGGCAAACTGCTCCATTCTAATCTGATTCATATATTAATGGATTCTCTGATTATGCTATTTTAATGCTTCATTGATCAATATGACTAACTAAATGTTTCAGTAAATCCACATTCTTAAGTAAATAAGTACTAGCAAAAGTGCATGAGCATGAGAAAGACTAGGATAATGTAAAGAGTTTAATTTACTTTAGCCTATTTAAAAGTGTAGTCTATTTTAAAATTATATATATTTTTTAAATACTACCAGGTTATGTGCAAAGTATATGTAAACTGCTATTGTTAGGCTCTGTTAAGCAGTCTCCTATATGAGATTATCTATCTATCTATCTATCTATCTATCTATCTATCTATCTATCTATCTATCTATCTATCTATCTATCTGTATAATTTTGTTAGGAAAGCTGTTCATTATTAGTTAAATGACATTAACTATGAAGGGAGTGAATGGCTGTACAGGGGTTGACCTGTAAATGGTAAAGGTTATAGCTGTGAATGAGTCGCTTTGCTTTTACCTGTATTGTTTGGGGCAGGAAAGATGGGAAAGGGATGCAGAGCCTTTTTTTGGGTGTGAACTGTGGGGAGGTGCTACAGCTGTTCAGAGCAACAAATATTCCAGGATGTGTCAGTCATGTAGTAGTCAGTAAAATAAAGTGCTGAAGAACTTTAATGCATGCTGTCTGCGAGTATCTGTTCTAGGCACTCACACTCCCTTTGGGTAAATCATGATCTCATTCTGGGAAACCATTAATTCTTCTGCACATTTGCTCTGCTCTTTATATCCTTTTATCTGGCATTCCAGAGTTTTCAAATAACAGGAATTTCATATCTAAATTAAAGGGAGGCAGTCCTAATGCTTTGTTCAGTATGATTAGGAAAATGAAAATTATGCTGAAATTTTAAGATGTTAAGATCTTTCACTTTTCAAGTTCAGATTACATAAATGCCAGTTCTGATTCAAGTATAGTACTTCACTATACCAATGGTGGTTCCTAATGACAATGTAACCAACAGGCTAACTACAGAAAGGGTTTCTACTGTTACTGTATTACCCTGTCATTAAAAATGTTAAATGAGTATTTGTGGAACTTGAGAGGTTTTCTTGTACCACACAGAACATTTTGGCAGAGATAGCTGTTTGTAGTTTTTTTTATAGTGCAAAAAGTTGAAATCACACTTCACTGTACTCTATGGCCTAGATATTCAAAAGGGTTGCACCATGCGCAATAGGGTTGTGCCAGCGCAAGTCCAAAAATGCGCCATTCTGCGATATTCAGTGGGAGGCAGTTGCACACCCCAAATCACGCTGAGCAATAGCATAATGATAATGAATGTATGCGCAACTGAAGGGTGAGGAACCATGCATAAATGGCACAGTGCGATATTCCACAACATGCGCCATGGGCAATAGGGGAGCAAGCAGAAGTTGCGTGATAGCGGAAATGAGCCAAAATAAAAAGGAACAAGGGAGAGGCCCAAGAACGCTACAGGGAAGGCAGATGTTGCTGAACTATAGCCAGCCACACAGGCAACACACACACACACACACAAACACACACACACACAGGCAGGACAGAGAAAGGGCACCTGGAAGCCACAGGCTCAGGGAAGGTGTGGGGAGCCACAGCCACAGTGCAGAATGGGAAAGTTCCACACAGCACTGAGGCCAGCACAGTTAGGTGTTCCTGGTGCAGGGGAAGTAGCAGCCATAACAGCGGGGAGAACACAGAAACAGCTGCCGGGGTGGTGAACACAAGCCAGGGACATGGTCAGTGTCACCATCCAGATGGAGGCAGTAATGAGGGGGGTGAGAAGGTGGGCAGCAGGGGGCCGGCCGTGGAAGGGCCCATCGGTGGTATGCCTCCAACAGGCAGTACCAAGCCCGCACCAGCTTCGAGCTGTACAGTGATACTGAGATCATGGGCCGGTAGCGCCTGAATTGGGCAATTCTGAGGTGGCTCTGTGAGCTGTGCAGTGATGTGATGCAGGCACCCACACAACGGAGCCATGCTCTGTCAGTGGAGACTAAAGTGACAGCTTTCGTGTGCTTGCTCACCACGGGTACCTTCCAGAAACCAACAGGGGACACCACAGGCATAACCCAGTCAGCCGCATCATGCCACCTCACCCAATTCCTCAGCACACTGCTGCCACATGCTGTGGAGTACATCCATTTCCCCAGCACACCGGTGGAGTGCACAGCAAACATACAGGAGTTCCACAGGGTAGCACGTATGCCTGGTGTGTTGGGCAATAGACTGCACCCATGTGGCCATCCGCACATCACCTGGCCCCAAGGGGGCTGCATACTTTAATTGCAACAGCTATGCTAGCATCAACTGCCAGGTGGTGTGCAATGCCAGGGGGCGCATAATCATTGTCTGTGCCACACACCCTGGGGAGCACATGATGCCTTCATCTGGCACCAGTCAGCACTGTGCCACAGATTCAAGAGTGGGAACATCCCCACTGGCCACTTAGTGGGTGAGTATGCAAACCACACGGACAAACTTAGGACTTGGGAGGGGCATGGTCAGAGGTGACATGGGTAGTGGCCTACATGGCCCCAGGCAGAGCGATGCTGATCACCAAACTAACCTCCACCCTCTACATACAGATGACAGTGGATACCCACTCCATCCCTAGCTGTTCACACCAAGCCAGTGGCCCACGACCCCATCGTAGCAACGTTACAATGAGGCACATGCCACCACATGTAATGTCAGCGAGCGGGTGTTTGGTATGCTGAAGGCACATTTCTGTTGCCTGGACACCTCCGGCGGTGCCCTACAGTACAGCCCCTCAAAGACCTGCGGGCTATTCCTGGCCTGTTGCATCCTGCACAATATGGCCAATGAATGTGGGATAGCCGTACAGGTCAAAGAGGGGGACAGCGATGGGGACGATGAGGATGCTGGTGACAATGGTGATGGGCAGCCCCTCCTTGGGTGATGGGATCCCCGACTGCTCTGGAAGGCACAGCTGCACCAGGACACCATCATGGAGGAGCACTTCAGCCAACCCAGGTAAGTCATGGGGCCATGTGCAACCACCACTGGCAAAGGCACAACCCACAAACATGCATGGACACACACCAGGGGTGCATGCCATCAAGAGAAGTGGCTGGGCATGGAACCACACCCACCGCCAGGGATGGGTGAGGTCTAACATGTCACGCGGGACAGACACACACACACACACACACACACACAAACACACCTCACCAGACATGCACAAAGGGTAGAGGTATGCCGACCCAGAACACCACCCATAGCCACACACATGTCCACAGACCACCACGCCCACTGCCTGTCATTGTGCATGTGTCATACACTGGGCACCATTGCACACTGGAGTGTAGTGCAGTGCAGGCATCATCATGCACACGCAACTGTGGACAGCAGCCGGGAGGGTGTGCAGATGGACTGTGTGTGTGCGTGCAGGGCCGGGTACCCACCCGTGCATTGCCCGCTGAATGACACAATGCACACAGGGCAGCATCAGACAGTAGCCATGCTGGGAGACAGGTTAGTCACGCGCCACAGTGACCCAGCCACCACGGATGCATGGCCGGCCCTGCCGAGACCCTCCAGCAGTGACAGGCTGACAACTGGCCTCATGGGGTGGCACCGATGGTCCCCCAGGGGTTCCACTGTGTGAACGTGACCGTGCTTGTGCAGGGGTCTGCAGCACACTGAACATGCCTGCACCAGGCGTGCTCGGGATGCCCACAGCTGAACCCAGTGTCGACAAGGATGGTATCGCACGATGCTGGGAATGGGGGGGTGGACATTTCACTGCGCGGTGTCTGCAATGCATGGGCAAATAACTGTGTGCCCCCTGTGGCCATGGCAGCTGTGATTGTATGTGTCAGCCTGTCAATGGCAGCGGTCACATCCTCCCACATCAGGACCATCCCTGACAGGAACAGAGCGATTTCTCTGCTGTGATGCTCCTCTGCCTGCTGCAGAGCCGCACTCAATGCATCCACCGCCGTCACAAGCCACATCTGCTGACTGACTGATGCTTGCAGTATGCGAATGTGCTCATCCAAGAGGTCATCTGCCTGATCAGCATGCTGTCCCTCAGGGTGTTTGCGGCCCTGATGCTCATCACCCCTTGAGGGTGGGCGCTGCACACCAGGGCCAGGCCTGGGCATATCTACAGGTGTTGCACTGACGCTGCTCCCTGACACTTTACCCCCAAGCCCATTGGCCAACTGCTGATGCTGCCCCTCTGGCTGCTGCTCCCCAGGGCTCAATGGTGCCACCGCAGTGGCTGCAACAGTCCCACTGTCCTGTACACACACCAGTGCTGCCCCACTGGTGCTGACAGGCACAGGCTGGGACTGTGATGACACGCAGGCCTCCACGGTGACACCATCCACAGCCATGGCCGCGATGTTACCTGCTGTGTGGCCATCCTGTGACACACACGTGTCACGGCCCATGATGTTAGCGACATCATCATCGGTGATGGACCCGGCACCAGCCCGAGTCCCAACATGCTGGCATCCGTGGACACTGGCACACTGGGACACGGGCAGGGCCTCCTCCACACCTGCTCCAACAACATTAGTCTGGATGTCCAGGTGGGCCCACTGTCACCCTGAGCTGTGTATTCCTGTGGAGGTGGATGGGCCCTCCTCCATCTACATCTGACCGGCCTCAGTGGAGAAGCCCACCACCACTTACCCATGCAGATGATCAGGAGCTGTAAGGGAAAACAAAGTCATGTTACTGCATGTGACCTACCCTGTCCCCCCCCAATAGACATACCATGGCCTACCATGCAGTGACGGGCTACCACCTGTCTGGAATCCACCACCCGGAACACCCTCAATGGTGCAATGCTGCATGCTGCCAGCAACCCTCTCCTCCTGTGGGGTCAGGTGTAGCACCTCCAGCTGTCCTCCACCTGTCACAGACCGTGCTGCCCTAATGGCAGCCACCTTCTCCTTAATCCTCTTCCTGTCTGTGCCCATTTTCTTCTTGCACTCCTGCATGGAGCACTGGTAGCTGCCATGCAGGTTTATAGCATGAGCACCTCCTCCCATGCAGCAGCACAGACCTGTGGTGTTCCCTGGTGTCCTCTGAGAAGCAGCTCCTGGTCTAGGTAGGCCTCGAACAGGGCATCTGTCTCGGCCTTCATGAAATTTGGCCTCCTCCTTCCACAACTCTGTTCCTCTTCCTCCACAACTCGCTCAGTCATGATTCAGCCTGTGAGAATGACAGGTGTTACCTGTGACTGTGCAGTCCCATGCATGTCCCAAAATCCACAGTCCACACTCCCAAACAGCATGCAACTCACCAACAGACTGCAGTAACTGACTATGGCCAATGCAGCCCAATGTCGCACTTTTATAGAGCGACCCATGCAAATGAGGCGAGGCGCATGTTTAAGTGGATGCAAATGCAGTGACTGTGCCATTGAATGGCTGATTAGCTGATTTGCATATGATGGCTGAATATTGCACTGTTGCACTTTGCGCAATTGTGTTGAACGTGCTGAGCCAAGTGCGCAGTTCTGTGACATGCGCAGTACACACCTAACTGTGCATGCCTGGGTTTATGATGCAGGCGCCTGCCGTGCTGTTGACGTGCTGTGCATGGAGGCAATGCAGGGCATGGCCACCATTGTGCCAGTGGCACTACAGTGCTGTTCACCTATATGGTGCTGTGGCACTGGGGTGTTGTAGGCACACTGGGGCAACAGTGCAGTAGGCCGCTACAGGAGGTGACACACAGGAACCCAATCACGCTAGATGCATTGGGTTCCAATCGCACTGTGGCTGTCCATGCGCCAGAGACCCTTGACCCTGTGCCCAACCTTTGCCCCCTAGGCACCATGCATCAGGCATGGGTGCACCACTATCACGCTGTTCAGTGACAGCACGATAGGAAATGGCAGCGCTATACCATGCAGCATCTGCACGTGGTGGAACCACGTTGCAGAGTGCTATTTTGACTTAACTGAGCAGTAGAGATGGCGCAGAAGAGAGCTGTACAGTGGATCCAGGTGGAGCTGGCAAACCTGGTTGCCACTGTGGAGCCACATGTTGGCCCACTATTTGGTGAGGCACCCCTGGACAAGGCCAGGAGTCAGATGTGGCAGGAGGTGGCTGATGCCCTGGAAGAGGCCACTGGTATGGGGCAGATGGCAGAGCAGTGCCACCACAGATATGGGGACCTGAGGCAGAGGGACCAGTACCTGCTTGCCTGCCTGTGGGCACATGCCAGGAGGGGCACGGGGCCACGGCCAGGTAGGTGCAACATTCATACACTTTTATCTTCCATACGGGTATCACGGTTGCATGTGTCTGGCACATGGGGGGCAGTCCGGTGTCGGCTGTGGTGGTGTTATCAGGGTATGGGGTGGGTGGGTCTGGCTGTGTGGGATTGCACACACATGGGGCGGGGGACTTTGCTACAGGATTGTACTGATGTTCCTCTCTCCATGTTTGCACCTTAGGCTCCGATGAGCGCAGGATGGCTAGGGAGAGGAGGTGCCAGCAAGAAGGCCATCAGTCCGGGAGGGGCGAAGGTCCACAGAGGCGCAGGGACCAGCCTGATGATGGTGACCACCTTAATCCATGGTTACTATTGCATGCTGTGTAACAGGGTGGGCAGCGGGGCATGGCCACCATCCATTGACACCACTGCCATGCACGCAACTTGTTACAGTCAGCACTGTCCAGTGGCACTGCATGTCTGGGAGTGCATCAACGATGGTCCATGCATGCACCAGGCACATGGCTGTGCCACTGCCTTCACACCGCATAGCCAAGTCACTGTACGGCCACGGTGGTGCTGTGCAGGACATGGGCAGTGAGTGTGTGCAGTGTTCCACATGGCTGTGGCTGCCTAGGTAGGCAGGTCTTGTGGACACGGTCACTGTGGGTGGTCGCACACCATCACAGGGGCATGGCACATGGCTGTATGCCATGCACAATGGGTTTGCTGCAGGGGACTGGACAGTCACACGTACTGACTCTGCTCCCCTGTCCTAGGTGGACAACACTGGATGGCCCTGGAATGGGCAATACATGAAATCCTGCAGCTGGCACGGGCATCCCTGGCAGCCTTGGAGAGGTTGGAGAGACATGGGGTCCAGAGGAGGAGAACCCGGAGGCATCACAGGAGTGCAGAGCAGGGCAGGGAATAGGCCCTCCATGACTCACTCATAACCATACCCCCTGGACCCACCCTCACACCCCTTCTTCCCTCTCCCATTTCTACACCCCTGCCCCATGCCCGCCCCACCTGGTTTGTGGCCCTTCCTCCCACCCTTGTATATATTTGTAAATATGTTACGTAGTTATTATATTTTAATACATACATTTTGTTATAACAACTGTGGTGGTCTCTGATTTGCAGCAGGCTACAGGTGCTCTGCTGCAGTGGTGTGCATGGCATCAGGGGTGGTGCACGCATGGCCGTGTGTGTGTGTGTGTGTGTGTGTGTGTGTGCAGAGGTGAACCGCCTATGGTGTGGGCAGGGGGATCAGTCACTGTCTGTGGTTTCTGTGTTGTACTCTGTGCACTGGATGCCTCTGTGCAGTGGTCCATGGGGCCTGCACTGTGAGCATGGCACCCCTGTCAGACCGTCCATGGCCTATGCAGCTGACACCCTTTCATGTTTGTGATATGCACGGTCTGCTGGCATGTCAGTGGTGGCTGCTGTGGCCAGTGCTGGGATGGGATGTGTCCTTGGGAGGGTGTGCAGGGTGCTGTACCACCGGAGGTGGAGTCCGGGGCATGCCCTGTCGCATGTGGGGTACCTCGTGTGCTGACACATGGTCGGTCTCTCAGCTGTACCTTGGGTGGGACGTGCAGAGTGGCACTGCGTATGCATCTGTTGCATCACTGTCTGCTGCCGCCTGCTGCAGGATGTCCATGGTGGGGCTGCTTTGCATGGCTCCATGGTGCACAGGGTTGCATTGTCACAGTGAGGGTGGTGGCACGCATGGGGTGTCCTGCACTGTTGGGTGCTACTCCTGGGCAGGGTGTATGGGGATCATGGTTCAGGGTGTGCTCTGCATTTATGGGATGGTGTGATACGGAGTGGTCAGCCATCCTTGTGTGCTGGTCACAGCTTTCCAGGGGGTGTGATGGGGTACCATGGCCCGGCTGTGGGTTGGTTGCTGGTCTCCATGGGCCAGCGGTTATTCCAGCCCTTCCCCAGTTGTGCAGTGCATGGGGTGTGGGGGGACGATGTCTGTTCTGCTGTGTGTTCCTCTGCCCATCTGTGGCATGGGTAGCAGGCCCCTGCATCCCTGGTTGTGCTGTTGCATTGCTGCCCTGCTGATGGGGGTGTCCCTGGTTGCACTATGGCGCATCTGGACTGCTCAGCTGAACACCCCTTGATGCGCTATGGCGCATCAGATATGCTCAGCTTCACCTCCCTAGTTGCGCTATGGTGCAGGTGGTACAATATTCAGTCATTGGCTGTAGGTGCATCTTGGCCTGCGCAGTTTTTGAATATCGTACTTCTTGCGCATGGGCACAATGGACTTGTGCTTGCTCCTGCTGTTGCGCACTTTTTGGGTGCAGTTTGAGTATCTGGGCCTCTATGACAAACCCAGCAGACTTCCTCCATCACAGTCTTATCTTTTCCTTTGAGGTTTCATCTGCAGTATCTGATATGACTAAATGCCACTATCTCTTATCACCCCACTAAATGCAGTGCATAACCTGTAAGGTCTGATTATCTCCAAATTTAAAAACAGGGCTAGGCAAT
This sequence comes from Neoceratodus forsteri, assembly GCA_016271365.2. NCBI lineage: Eukaryota > Metazoa > Chordata > Ceratodontiformes > Ceratodontidae > Neoceratodus > Neoceratodus forsteri. Next base: position 305,592,011 of record CM028134.1, on the reverse strand, counting down.
CCTCATTTCGGCCTTTACCCCATGGAACTCCATTCTGCCTGATATTAGACAATATCCCACATCTGTCTAATTGTGTAGCAGGTACCTGTCCTTGAGTACCTACTTAAGGTGACAAAGTGCTCCTGTCCATGAATTTTTACTGACTGGTTATGTATTGTTACCCATCTTGGCACCAAGTTATCATGCATTGTGTATCTCCCATGCACCACATGGAACTATTACTATATGTTACACAGTTTCACGCTATCTACATTGTATTTTAGTCCCACTGTTGTGTACTTATACTTTAATGTGTGTTGTCACATTCTTACTCTAAATTTTGTTACACTACTTGTATTTATTATACTCTCCATTTTTGTTTAGAATCTCATGGGCCATGCCAAAAATAAATATTTGTTCACCTAGTGCACGTACATGGTTAACAAAATAAATAAATAAGTAAATAAATAAATATTTTAAAACAGGGATTGTTACTGTTTGTTTCTAACATTTTATTGCTTTATTTTTCTCTGGTTCAAATTATTGTTGCTGGGTATACCTTCTCCTGCATTATTACAGGGCGAGCTTACAGGTGTGTGCTTACAGATTACTGCTGTAATCTTCTGATTTATATTGTCTTTTGCCAAACTCTCAGAAAGTCTCCCTAGTTGCTCCCATCACTCTAGGAGAGATAATTAGAGTTATCAAAGACTTGTCCTTGGACAGGACACCTGGCCCAGATGGATTTTCCTCTAATTTTTATAAAGTCTTTGCCCAACAATTAACACCATCCCTTCTGTCCTTATTTCACCACATTCTCTCTGGACAGGATTCAGATAAGTCTTTATTCGAAGCCTTAATTACCTTAATACCCAAAGAAGGTAAACCCCCTGATAGAGTCCACAGTTATAGGCTGATTTTCCTCTTCAATCAAGACCTTAAAATTTTAACAAAATTTCTAGCGGATCAGTTGGGCCCCATCTTGTTGGATATAATAGGCCCGGAATAAGTAGGCTTCATGAAAGGCAGATCCTCAGTAGGTCACCTTAGCACCCTGTCGCATGTCTTCTCGGCTTCCAAGGAAGCTGATTTTCCCACTGTACTGGTCTCCCTAGATGCCGAGAAGGCATTTGACAGGGTTGATTGAAACTTTTTATTTCAGTCAATGGTGGCATTTGGATTTCCCCCTGTGTTTATAAAGTGGATAGGTGCATTGTATAAATCCCCAACAGCACATGATGTCTGTAATGGACTATTGTCTGACTCCTTTACACTACATGCTGGGACTAGACAAGGCTGCCCATTATCCACCCCTGCTGTTTAATCTCTATTTAGAATCTCTTATCCGTAGGATTACAACTAGCCTGGATGTCCAGGGTAGAAACATCCATCATCAAATAGTTAAAGTTTAGGCTTATGCAGACAACTTGCTCCTTCAGTTATCTCATCCTAATACTTCTCTACCTGCCCTACTTACAATCCTTGAAGAATTTAGTTCTATGTCCAACTGTAAATTAAATAGAGACAAGACAGTGGTTTTTCCCCTGAATCATAAGGCTATGAAGCTAGTTGCCTCAACGGTGGGTTTCTCTTGGCAGACCAACTCCTTGAGATACCTGGGAATCAACCTGTCTAGAGATCCAAACAGATTTATAAAATTGAATCTCGACCCATTAATCTCCATTATTAGACAAGATCTTAAGAAATAGGCACCACTTCCTCTCTCTCTCTCTCTCTCTCTTTCTCTGGGGAAAAATAAATATAATCAAAATGAATATTTTCCCACAGTTGTTCTATCCAATTAACCTTTCGAATGTCTGGTTGCCTTTGGCATGGTTTAAAAAGAAACATAAGATACTCACAGAATTTATTTGGGTTGCTAAGAAACCCTGGATAGCTTATAACAAACTTTTGGCACCGAAAATGAAAGGTGGATTACGTCTACTGCACATCAGAGTATGTTACTGGACCAGCCATGCAAGCAGGTATCTGAGATGACTAATGCCAGAACATTCCCCAACATCACATTCCTTTACACCTATATGGCTTAAAATAGAATGTACCCTAATACAAGTACATGGGCTATCCCCTGCTGCACTCTTGCATGTCAACTTAAAATCTTTGCCCCTGTCGCTTAAAGGCAACCCCATTGCATTATCCATTAGAATTCATTCCCAACTTTGTTCTTTTCTGAAATATAAACACATTGCAGATCCATCTCAACCTTGTTGGGGGAACCCTAATCTCACAATAGATGGTAAACCTCTTCAATTGAGCTGGATCTCTCAACTAGGAGATTGTCCCCTTAATTTCTTCATTAAGGCTGATGGTTCGTGGTTAACCTCATCTGAAATTTTAAATAAAACCCATATCCCAAGCTCTGTTATTTTTAAAATATTCCAATTGGTTCACTTAATAGTGAAATCTTTTGGTGCAACTCCACTCACATCCCCAAGCTTGTCCTACTTGATGGAGCTAGCTCCCCTTGCGGGCATTTATTACGCTGTTTCCAGAATGTATGGAGTAGACCACAATTGGAAATGGCCTGATAGTTTTGGTCTGACTCAATTCTGGTCTTCTCTTTTTCCCAACCAGGAAATCATTTGGCCCTCTCTGTGGCTGAGCTGTCATAAGTTTGTTATACAAGACAGGCTCTGATTAACACAGTTTAAAATCTTGCATAACCTGTATTACTCACCTCAGAAATTGGTTAGGCTGGGACTCCTCCCGCTCCCACATGCACTCAATGCCTTCAGGATGAGGGTAATTTATTGCATATTTTCTGGGCATGCCCCAAGATAGTTTTCCTATGGAATGCTATCAAAGAGAAGGTTGACCCCTATTAGGTTTACCGGACCTATTCACTGCTGAAATTTGTATATTGGGGGATCTTTCCTCTATCGCAATTACTAACAGAAAATATCACGTAACCCATAATGCCATGTCGGTTAAAAAAATGGTCCTGAGGCACTGGAAAGATATGACTGATATTACTTACAGTGAGTGGCTACAAGAATTGTTGGCAAATTTTAGAATGGAAAAGACAATTGCTAGCCTACATAATCAACCTCAGAAATGTCATAAAATATAGGGCCCTCTTTTTGCTTTGTACTCTCTCCAATTGCCATAAAGGTTTCTCACTTTCTGGTAGACAGCTTTATATCAAGTAGCTGTGCTCTGTGCGAACGGGTGGGTATGGGAAGGGAGGGAAGGGGGGAGAGGAGAGTTGATCTAATTTACTAATATGTAGTACTGTACTATCTATATGCATGTACCATTGGATCTTTTTTCTATAATTGTATAAAATTGAATAAAACTTTGAACTGAAAACAAAAATTGTCTTTTGCAAGATATATCTTCTGGTACTGCTTTATTTTTCTCTGTAGCAAAGTGTTTCTTACAGGGTATATCTTCTGTGAAATTATTACAGGTGGTGCTTTACAGGTTTCCCAGTTTTATCTGTCATTAGGATAAGCTTTCAGGGCTACTGCATTTGTTGCTGGCTGATTATTTCTGCTCTAACCTGCTTGTTTATTTCATCTGTGGTTCTTTTCCAGCAGGGGAAGGGCCCAGTCATCCACCCCCATCCCTAACTACCCCACACTACACTCCTTTTATAGGGTAGCACAGTCGTGACATTTCCTGTAGCAAAGCAGGAAGGGGTGGATCAGAGGGGTATCCACACAGTGACCTCATTTACAGGGACACTAGTAACAAGTTATAAAAAACAAACAAACAAAACACAAAATCAAACTTTGGCTTTCATTTTCTTCCTTCTAATTACTCTGACCAGGCTATAAACCCAGCACCTTACCTGGAATGGATATCATTAACTGCAGGTACTGTGGAACACTTTTCAGAAGGGCAGGATTTAGGACACTGTCCTACATGCTGAGCCATTGGAGATCTAAGGGCTCAGCTCCAGGTAGCATGGGCAGAGATAACGCACCTCAAATTGCATATTCAAGAGGAAATATATTATAAGAACTGTCCACCATTTCCCCAGCATCCAACAGAAGTACCTCGACCACAGAGGGTAGTTGGTCTGGGAGGCTGGCAGGTGGTTAGGAGGGGCAAATTGGGTGTCCTATCACTTGGTGCTCTCCAACATATCACCTCCACAAATCATATGAAAATAGCAAACAGGTATCTGCCTCTATATCAGAAATCAAACAAAGGAGCAGAGGACACTGCAGAGCAGGACACTGCAGCATAGGATCTAGTATAGCAAAACTCACCCAAAACAGGACCCAAAACAAAAAAAGCAAAAAGGAAATCCAAAAAACTTCTGATCATTGGAGTCTCCATGATTTGGGGAGTTGATAATTATTTCCAGCCAGGGGTAATGGTCAGATGTCTCCCAGGTACATCAGCATGAAGAGACACTGACTGCATTGCTAAAATTGTTAAGGAAGCAGGAGAAAACATTGATGTCCTGGTACACATAGGGACTAATGATCTCACCAGGCTGTCAGTTGTGGAGACCAAGGCACACCTGACCAGGCTGGGTGACAAACTATAATCCATTTCATCTAGCATCTCCTTCTCTGAGATCCCGCCAGTCTGGGAAAGGGGAGGTCAGAGAAGGGGAGATAGGGGAGCTAAACATGTTGCTCAAGGGCTGGTGCCAGGTAAAATGACACAAATGTTTAGGGAACTGGCAACAGTTTTGGGAACGAAAGTTCTTTAAATCTGAAGGACTGCATCTGACTAAGGAGGGAGTCAGTGCATTGGGGCAGAAGTTTGATGTCTTTGTCAAATATTTAAACTAGCAAATGGGGAGAGGGGTGCAGTACCCGATACGTCGAATGGGAAGAACACCCCCCAGCTAGTGGTCAAACTGGAGTTCAGTATGTTTGTAGTTTATTTGCATTACCAATCACCAGGTAAAGAAAAGTATCCGGCTTCCCATACGATGCACAGGAGAAATGCCGGACCTTGTCCAACAACTAACACACCAAAATCTGACCAATGGAAAATCATATACACAAATGCTTGCAGTCTGGGAAACAAGATCCCAGACCTGCAGGCAACAATGACAGAGGCTAAACTGGACATAGTAGCCATTAGCGAGACATGGTTTATAAGTAACCACACTTGGGAGACTTCAGTACCTGACTATGTACTGTTCAGAAGAGATCAAGGTGCAAAAGGGGGGGTGGAGTGGCCCTATATATCGATGCAAATATCAAAGCTACACAAATTCAGAATACACATAAGGAGCCAGAAGAACTGTGGGTCACCCTGGAAACAGGAAATGTGACAGCCATACAAACTGGGGTTGTGTACAGGCCTCTAGACCAGGGGGAGGATATAGACACATTACTGTAAGAAGATATACAAAACATGACAGCTAAAGGGGAGGTTCTGATAATGGGAAACTTCAACATGCCAGATACAGATTGGTCAATACCAGCAGGGACATCTGCCAGAACTAGACACATGGTGAAATCTCTGCAGGGGGAGGGCCTCAAATAACTGGTACAACAACCCACAAGAGACAGGGCTATCCTAGATCTAGTACTGACTAACAGGGAAAGGATCACAGATGTCCAGGTAGAAGGTCACCTGGGTGCCAGTGAACATCACGTGGTATGATTCAATTTCGCCACTAGAACAAAATCATCCCATTCCAAGGCACAAATATGGGACTTCAGAGGATCTGACTTTGATAAGATGGCCAACAGAGTTATGCCAGCCCTGGCAAAAAGAAATACAGGTGAGGGGGTACAAGCAAAGTGGGCAAGCATTAAAGATGCAATACCTGAAGCAACATCACCTTGTGTTAGTGAGAAAAGGAAGTGCAAAAGAAGAAGGAAACCACTTTGGTTCTCAAACACAGTAGCAGAAAAGGTCAGAGCCAAAAGGCTGGCCTTCAGGAAATATAAGGGAACAAAGCAGGATGAAGATAGGGAGGCATACCAAACTTCTCTAAGGAAGCAGGGAAGGCAGTAAGGCAGGCAAAGGCCCAAACTGAGGAAACACCACCACAAACAGTAAAAGAAGGTGACAAGACTTTCTATAGACAAAGAACCTCTGTGCGCAAACACTGAGACAAGGGTTACCCCAAAGGGCATTTGGTTGGGAAGCCAAGTTTCAAGAAAATACAAAATCACACATGCCCCCATATTGCAAAGCATCATGGGCTGCATATGCAAATCACCACAGAATGTTATGCGGGTCCAACTTTAAGCAGAATTGCATGGTGCCGAACGGCCTTTCACACAGTTTGCAAAGGGTGCTAACAGAAGACATAGACACGTGTTTCATCCCACCAAGACTCATTAGTATGCCTCACCTGTTTGACACCCCAGTGGAATGGACCAGCTACCCTAAAGGCAGTGTGCCTTGGATATATTGTGGTGAACCCATTAAATTAAAAAACTATTTAAAAGACAAAGAACCTCTGTGCACAAACACTGAGGCAAGGGTTACCCCAAAGGGCATTTGGCTGGGAAGCCAAGTTTCAAGAAAATACAAAATCGCACATGCCCCCACAATGCAAAGCATCATGGGCTGCATATGCAAATCACCACAGAATGTTATGCTGGTCCAACTTAAGACTTTCTATAGATACATTAGTGAAAGGAGAAAGTCCAGAGGGGGTATTGCTAAGATCCAAGGAGATAAGAGAGCATGTGAAGAGGAGGACCATGTAAAAGCATCTATCCTAAATAGATACTTCTACTCAGTAGTTACTGAAGAGAAGGTAGGGCAGGACCCAGAGCTCTGCATCATGGACACAGGGGGGAGGGAGGTGTGCATTAGTCCCTTCACAAAAGAAAGGGTCCTACAAGAGCTCGATAAGCTCAGGGTGGAAAAGGCAATGGGGCCTGATGGCATACATCCCAGAGTACTAAAAGAGCTAAGGGTGGAACTAGCAGAGCCATTATCAGAACTGTTTAGTGAGTCTCTGAGCACAGGAGAAGTCCCAGAAGACTGGAGAAGGGCTCATACGATCCTGCTCCAGAAGAGTGGTAGCAGGGAGGAGGCAGAGAACTACAGACCAGTCAGTCTTACCTCAGTAGTGGGCAAGGTTATGGAGACACTCCCTAACTCATTGAGGCCTCATGAACTCCTTGAGAGTTTCACCACTTGTGGCCTGTATACTTTTAACAGTGCAACCTGGAGCTTTCTGAGCAAAATCAAGTCATAATCAGCATGTCACAAACAAATGTAAATAACTCATGAACCGTGAGTGCTACACACAAAGTACGAACGGCAAAGTTGTTCAGCACAAATTTACCTTTCCAATGGTACTATGCAATTAATTATAAGTAGTTTTGGTTTTTTTCAATATTGGTTGAAATAGCAAAATTGCTTTTTTCAATAAAAAAGGCAATGAAGCAATTTTTTGTGGGAAAATATTTAACATATCAACATCACATTAAGCATCCATACATTAGATGAAGGTACAAAACCAATTTTGTACTAAAAACAATTTTTCTAATATGATACTTGTATTTATTTTCTGTTTTATTAAGGTGGCTAAGTGAAGCTTGAGAGACAAATGTCAGCCATTAACACCATGCTATACAAAAATGCAAATATCTTCTAAAACATACATAACAGACATAAAGTATTAGTGGCAAAGTTGTTCAGCAGAACATTACATTTCCAACGGTGCTATGCAGTCAATTCTACTCACTTTAGTTTGTGAAATATTTTAGTTTTAAGCAGTGACGTCCTCAGGCGTCAACAGTCAGTGGCACAAAGTGCAGGACGTCTGGAGGTGTTAAAGACCTCAGGAGTATCTTTTCTGCTGCTGTCTACAGGTGTCTTGGGGCCTCAATGAGTTAAGTAAAGGATAGGGCAACACCTGGAATCCAATAGAGCACAGGATCCAAGACAGCATGGGTTTACAAAAGGAAGGTCCTGTCAAACTAGTCTCATAGATTTCTTTGACTAGGTAACCAGCGTGGTGGACCAAGGGGGAGCAGTTGATGTTGCCTACCTTGACTTCAGCAAAGCTTTTGATACTGTTCCACATAGAAGATTGATTAATAAGCTGGGTAGGCTTGGGATGGGTCAGACGTTGGTCAACTGGGTGGTAAACTGGTTGATGGGCAGAAAACAGAGAGTGGTGGTAAACTGTATACAGTCAGAAGAGATGCAAGTCACAAGTGGGGTGCCTCAGGGATCAGTCCTCTTCAATATCTTCATCAGTGACATTGCAGATGGACTGGAGGGTAAGGTTTATCTGTTTGCAGATGACACCAAGATCTGAAACAGAGTAGATGATCCAGATGGGGTGGGCAGAATGAGAAGAGATCTGGATAAACTAGCAAAATGGTCAGAAGAGTGGCAATTGGGGTTTAACGCAAAGAAGTGCAAGATCATGCACATAGGGAAGAGAAACCCTGAAGCCACCTATAGGCTGGGAGAGGAGTTGCTGACAGTCACAAAGGGAAGAAAGAGACTTGGGCGTCATCATCACCAATGACGTGAAATCATCCAAGCAGACCTCTAAAGCAGTAGGTAAGGTTAGAGGGATGTTGGGGTGTATTAGTAGGGGTATCACAAGTCGGAAGAGGGAGGTGATAATCCCTCTTTACAAGACACTGGTTAGGCCCCATCTGGAGTGCTGCGTGCAGTACTGGAGGCCACACCTTCACAAGGACATTAACCAAATGGAGGCAGTCCAGAGAAGGGCAACCAAAATGGTGCAGGGACTGCATCAGAAAACATAAGAGGACAGATTAACTGGAGCTCAATATGTATACCCTAGAGCAAAGGAGGGAGAGAGGTGATGTGATTGAAACATTCAAACACCTTAAGGGCATTAACAAGGTGAAAGTGTCTAACATGTTTCAATATTAGAAAAATAGCAGGACAAGAGGAAACAGCATGAGCTTAGAGGGAGGCCGATTAAGAGGTAATGTGAGGAAGTTGTTTTTCACAGAAAAGGTGGTGGATGCATGGAACAGCCTACCTCAGGAAGTGGTGGATATGAATACAGTGCAGGGCTTCAAACAGGCATGAGATAGGCATAAGGAAGCAATACAGATAAGTATGAATAGATATGCCATTGACAGAGCAAAAGCCTATGGCACATTCATAAGGCAGAAAAAGAAATGGGCAGACTGGATGGGCCTTGCCAGTCGTCAGCTTCTATGTTCTGTGTTCTAGATAAAATGGATACCAATTTGTTTAGTCTAAACTGCAAGACTAATTAAAGGCAGCATGGAAATATAGTTACAGAAACACAAACTAGCTTTAATTAGAAAAATGAAGTTGCTTGTTAATGTTTACAGATTTTGTTAAAATTAATTTGTTTCAGAGAGAAAATTGTTGCAAATTTGAAGATAACTCATGTTAAAAGTAGTACACATCATGTGGAAAAGCAATATATCTAGCAGGTATGGTGGTTCACCAGCTATCTAGCAAACCGCACACAACAGGTGAGAATAGGGTCTACCCCTTTCTGCTAAACTGCCTGTCTGTTCTGGGGTTCCTCAAGGATCGATACTGGGATCCTTACTATTTAGAACCTTCCTCAATAATCTTCCGGCATCCTGTTTCAAATCAGTCCTCATCTACGCAGGTGATGCAGTCATTTTTTCAAAGACTGCTGACCCTACCTTCTTTCAGGCCCAACTTCAGAAAAGTTTTACTGAAGCTGAGTCCTGTTCACCTCTCATAAGTTAGTGCTTAACTGCAAAAATCAAAGGTCATGCTCTTCCATGGTACCCACAGCAAGGACAAAGCCTACTAATTGGTGATTCAAAGCAGTGTAAGTGTAGTCCTTGCTCAGACTCAATTTTTAAATACCTAGGAGTTACTCTGGATAGTACGCTCTCCTACTCCAACCATGTTGAGAATGTTGCCAAGGCAGTTAACATTTTCCTAGGCCTTCTACACAGGCAATAACACTGCCTTACTACCGAAGCCTGCAGATTGGCTATACAAAGTTCAATTCTGTCCATTATTGACTATGGTTTGGTCATTTATGGCTCCACCACAGACACAACCCTATGTTGGCTCACCACAGTTCTGAATAAGGCATGCCATCTACTAACTGGTGCAGCATATCATACTCACACTTGTGACTTTTCCGATCAAGCAAACTGGCTTCAACTCCAGGCTTGCACTGAATATTAAGCCTGCCTTCTGGCTAAGAAGGCAGATCTTGGTCTACTACCACCAGGCTCTCTTTAGCTTTTCAGTCCCTTCCAGGGCACTCATAACATATGAAGTTCTGTGAGCCAAACTTTCACTGTCCCTCACTGTTGAACCTTACTCCAACAGTGATCCATTGCAGTTAAAGCTGCTAATTTATTTAATTCCCTTCCTTCTGAGATTGCGACGACTGCAGCCTTGGGACCATTTAAGCAGAAGCTGCATCAATTCCTAGTTTCCAGAGCATCTTGTGACTGCTATACATAATCTTTACTGACGGCTAAATGCACTGGGACCTCCCTCTTTTACCATTCACCCCTGTATAGCCCTACCCTGTTGCTGCGCTATTCTACTTACAGAACTTCCTTCCTTCATCCCTCTCCCATCCCCATTCCTGCCCTCTTTTCATCCTTCCTCATCCCCCCTTCCTTTTCCCCTCCATTACCACTTTCCCCTCCCTCTTCTGTTTCCTCACCTTGTTCTCTCCCTCTACTTCTACCCCCCTCCACCTCCCATTTGTCTTTCCTGCATAAGCTTCATTGTGGCACTCCCTCGTTGCTCTTATTTTGCTCCTTCCACCCCCCAATTCACCCCCTGTCCTTCTCTCCTTGTAATTCCTTTCACCCCTCTTCAGTCAAGGCCACTGACTGCACTTGACACAATATTTATCTTGCCATATTATTCTTTTCTTTATGTAATTACTTTCCTCATGTTGTACTACTTACTGAAACCATTGTAATTTGTTATTCTTGTGACTTGATGTGGAACCTCTGTAAAAGAGCCCTTGTCACAAAGACATTTCTGATTTATTAAATAAATAAATAAATAAATATTGTACAGAACAATGATGGAGGGGTTCCTTGTTACAAATCCCAACAGAGCAACTGCCGAGGCAGCTATGATGGTGCAACATGGGGCCACCTAAATGATCAGTACAATCGGGGGTAGAAAAGCTATAAGGAGCAGCTGGAGCCCCTTAATGTGTTCACCTTGGAAAGAAGGAGACTGAAAGGGTACATGATCTACATCTTTCACATGAATGGCACCAACAAGGTGAGCTAGTCAGAAATGTTTGTTTTAGTGTACTGCATCAGGGTGCGAGCAGGGGCATTGCAAATTTAAACCATGATGACCAATTGCTGACAAAGTGCCAAACTTTACACTCCTTGCCTCACACAAAGATTAAGTAACACTTCGAACCCCCTAGCCTACCCACTCAGCAGCCACACACACAAACTGCCTCCCATCCCCATAAAAAATACAAACCATCTCTCCCTCCACTACTCAGCATTACAAATGTGCCACTGCCAAATTTGCATTTGGTGCATGAGCCAAAATCTGGCAATTTGGACACTGGCAAAGCAGGTACAATGGAATTAATTTTCCCTTCAGAATTTCAGCATTTCAACATCATGATGCACAGCTTTTTAGAGGGGCAAACACTGAGAATGTCCAAGATGTTGGCAAGCCACATGACCTACAGCAGCTAATCTAAAGCTCTGAGGCCAGGAGATCAGAGGGCTTTGGGTTCAGTTCTCACATCTGGCACTTGGGTTAATATCCCAGTACTGACACTGTAGTGCAGCATGAGAGGGGTGCTGCACTTCTGAGGTGCCGTCTTTCGGATGAGATGTTAAACTGAGGTCCCATCTGCCTTGATTGTTCAAGTTCAAGTTTATTGCAGGAAAGACTCTGTTGAGCAAGCTCATTCACAAGGAGGTCCTGAGGCACATACGCATACATTGGATTGGTGGTAGTTCAGGTGGATGTTAAAGATCCCATGGCACTTATCGAAAAGAGTAGGGGAATTTTTTATTGAAAACTGAAAACAAAATATACAAATCATATGACTTCATACAAAACCATAAGAAAATAATTCAAAAACAGAAATAAGCATTACTGCATACATGGAGTACAAACAAAAATAATCCATATGGGCACATAACCCCCAACCCATTCCCACTAAAAGAGTAGGGGAAGTTGCAGTGAAAACAAATTATACTAAAACGTATTGCTTCATACAAAACCATAATGGAGGAGGTCAAAAAACAAAAATAAGTACCACAGCGTACTTGAACTACAAACATAAATAACCCATGGTCGTACATAACCCCCATCCCATCTCCACTATAAGAGTAGGGAAATCTTCTATTAAAAACTTAAGAGAAAATATACAAAAGTGTATGGCATCAGACAAAACCATAATAAATGAAATAAAAAACAAAAGTAAGTATTACAGCATACATGAATAACAAGCAGTGAGAATCCGTAGTAGTATATAACCCCCATCTCATCCCCACTAAAAAGAGTAGGGGAGTATTGTAGGGTATACAAACATTGCAAAAACAGTAGTACATCATACAAAATTATAATGAAGAAAAGCGAAGAAAACACAAAAAAGTACTGCATCATTAGGAAAAAATCCAGGAACAGAAGCCCCAGTAGCGCCGAAAAACTTCAGGCGATACAGCGGTTTTCTCAGAACTATAAACAGCCTGTAAGCCCTGTAAAATCTGAGTGACAATCTGAGTAGGACTACACACTTTCTGTTGTAGTAAAATGCATCTGGCCTGCCACAAATAGAAGTGACAAAATGCAAAAAATTAAACGTAAAGTGCTAGGATGGTAATGAACCAAAGTAGGGGGATAAATACCATAAATCAAAATATTATATGTGAGAAAAGGGAGGGCCTCTTCCTTCCATTTATGGAGGAGAAGGGTCCATACCAGTTGTGAATAGGGGCAATCAAGAAAGAAATGCATCATGGTCTCTGGAATGGAAAGGCACTTATCCCAGGGACAAGTCCTTTCTTCATGAGCCTTGTATTTCATATTACCACGAACACCTAGTCTACCATGACAAGAAAGCCAGGTTACATCCCAAACCCTTTGGGGGATCCGTGGATCAGTCAGTTGGTGAAAAACTCCAGAGGAGTCCAGTTGAACGCCAAGGGAATCTCGTAGCACAGGAAGGTCCAAAAAGGATGTTCCCAAAACAGACCGATATAAGTGCTTCCTTGAGGAAGAGAGAATCTCTATAGGGGGCAGAGACCACTGATGAATTTTTAAAAAGGTGGGAATGATAAAATGGGGGAGCTTAAACTTATGAAAATTATGAGGAATTTCAAAAGGGAGCGACACCAGGTGGCTCACAATGGAGCAATATGATGATGAAGAAGAGAAATCCAGAAGACCAGAGGTATATTCAATAGGTAGGGGATAACAGTCTTAAGAAACAAACAGTGAAAAAACACCAAAGGGTTCAACATCCAAACCCCATCGTGGCAATAATCAAGATATGTGTAAGAACGTTTCACTGGATTTGAACGGCAGCCCCAGAATCCCTGAAAGAAAACATTATACAAGTGAGCCTCCAAGGAAAAGGGGAAAGGAAAAACTGAAGCCATATGAAAAAATAAAGGAAGAACTAAGGTTTTCAACAACAAAACCCGCTTTCTCTTTGCAATAGTATGACCCTTCCAGGATGCAACCAAATGAATGGCCTTGTCCAAAACAACAGTCCAATTTGAGTGGGCATCATCAGGGGAACCAAAGGTCAATCCTAAAACTTTAACCGGGGAAAATTGTACAGGCACTCCCACAACATAGCGAAGTGAATGTGGGGGTGGTGGAATTGGGAGGTACAATGCCGCACTCTTATTATAATTAAGCTTAGAACCAGACACATGTTCAAAATCCATTAAAAGGAGGACTAAGTCCACCTCTTGCAGCTGCTGGGTGGTGAGAATGCAGAGAAAGTCCACATAAGCCAATACTGTAGGGACAGAGCACGCGGAAGGAAAGGACAAATGAGGGATCGATGGGTGACATAAGAGTCCACGAACTAATGGATCTATATGAAAAACATAAAGAAGAGGACTAAGAGGGCAGCCCTGCCGAACCCCGGTACAACTCAAAAAGGGGGGGGGCAAGTGGCACCATTCACGTAAGGATGGATCCAGGCAGTGGAATACAGCAATCTAATCCATTGAATAAAGCGCTGTGGAATACCGTAATGAGACAAGACTTGAAAGAGGTAGTCATGATTCACTCTACCAAATGCCTTCTCCTGATCCAGTGAAAAAAGAAGCGAAGGAGGAGAAGAAGAAGAAGAGCTAAAGGCAGAGACATCTCTAAGCAAGGAAAGATTGGAAACAATAGTGCATTGAGGAATAGCACAGGTCTGTGCTTCTGAAATAACATGGGATGCGACAGGAAGAAGACGGTGAAACAGGTTGGATGTAAAAATTTTATAGTCCACGTTCAAGAGACTCAAAGGCCTCCAATTCCGTATGTCCAACCTATCTCCTTTCTTGAACAGCAGGCAGTATAGCGCAGTGGTTTAAGGCTCTGAGCTGCGAATCTGGTGACATTCAGCAGACCAGACATGGGTTTGAATCCCACAGCTTCCACTTGCATACTGTGTGACCCTGAGCAAGTCACTCAACTTCCCTGTGCTCCCAGGTTGCACCCATAAAAAAGCTTTCGGCTTAGTGTGTCTCACCTGGTTAAATAAATAAATGAACATTATTGCATCTGAAAAATTCCGAGGAACAGAATGAGTAGCAAAGATAGTATTAAAGAGCAAGGTAAGAATGGATGGAAAAAGCTTGATAAAGTTCATCAGTAAGGCCGTCCTGCCCTGGAGAAGTACATTGCTTTTGTTTCTTAATAGCCGCCTGCACCTCTAACAAGGAAATTGGGGCTGTCAACTTGGTGCAAAGATCAGGAGGAGGAGGAGAAGGGGTCAGGAAATCAAAAAAGGAAACAGCAGTGGATGTAGCCACTGAAGGAGTCCCAAAAACACTGGCTAAAGGAGAAGAGACCTTTAGCTGAAGATAGGTTATAGTATCATAAACCTTAGAAGAGTCAGGGTCAATAAGACGTTCAATGTGCATGGCTGCCACCCTGTCAGAACAGTGCTTGTATATATCAAAAGAGGCCTTTGAAGAGTGGTTGCCACAAGTAGCCTCAAGACACAACGAGTGGGCCCTGTTATATTGATACTCTTCCATCTGGGTCTTCAAGGAAGCAATAAGAGGGGAGCAGTCTTCAGCCGTCTCAGCAGCCCTAGAGATTACATCCTGTAAATGTCACTGTAATAACAAAAACTGATGATAAGAGGAAATAGATTTACTCCTGGCATACCTAAGAAAAAAGCATTTAAGATCTGATTTGGTATCGTCCCACCAATGTAAAGGGGAGGTGTAAGCATCCAGAACCCAGAACCAAAATTCGGGCTAACAGAAATTCCCGACAGTCTCGAATAATGCTGCCATCAGACAATAGGGAGCTTTTCAACTTCCAGTGCAAAGAAACAAGAAGAGGATGAGAAGCTGTAGAAGGAAAACAAAGCAATGAGATGGCCATGTGATCCAAGGTCTGGCAAGGAATGACCTTCGCCTGTTGTACCATAACATTCTGGAAGAGAAAAATAAAATCAATACGGGTGGCTAGAAGGCCTCTATGATAGGTCATTGTTCCTTTGGGATGCACCTCACAATAACCATCCTTAAGAGAGGCGTACTTGAGAATAGTACATAATGCAGTAGAGCCCCCAAAAAGCTTCTGTGTTGAGCCTCCTCTGTTGGCCAGAGTGAGACCACAACTGAAGTCTCCTCCCATATAAAGATGTCTAGAGGTGTGTAAATAAGGCTGCAACAACCAAAATAAGTCAGAATGAGCAGCAATACCCTGAGGTGCGTAAACATTCAGAATCCTGAGCTGGAGCTGACGAAAAGTGAAATCAAGCAACAAGGCGTGGCCAGGGACAATATCAACCAGTCTCGTAACGATACAGTCAAAACCAGAAAACAAAATACCCAACCCATCACATGTATCTGCACCAGAAGACCAATAGGAAGAGCATCTAGTCCAGCCAGCAGAAGCCTGGGTCAGCTCATATCGAGTCTTCAGCCTAGTATCCTGAAGTAAGTAAAGATCATGCGGGAGATCCAAAAGATACTGTAGAGAGGCAAGACATTTTCTATGGGATTTCATGCTACACACATTAAGTGTGAGGCAGCGAAGACCCAAACCCACAGGCATAAGAAGAAAGAAAAAGACCAAAAATCAGCAGAAAAAACATGAAGAATTAGACAAAGAGGCATCAAGTAACCGCCGATTGCCACCTGGTGTCAGATGTAGTAGGGAAGGGATCTTGTTGGGAGTCAGAGGAGTAGTCTAAATGGAGGGAAGAGGCCTGTGAAGATCCAGAGTCATTTTCCTCATCCATTATATCACTCCACTGCTTCCATTTGGACAGGGCTTGATAGCGATTCCTGGTCAAAATGGATTGTCCGGGGGAAGGGCTGGGAGCCTTTCGCCTACCTTTGGACTTACCCTTTTTTCCCTGAGAAACCTCTGTGAAGGGATCCAAAGCAGGAGGGGGAGGGGGTGGCATGGGGTCAGAGGGGGCAACAACCCCAGACACTGGGTCCATGCCGGGAGGGGTTGGGTCTTGTAACACAGGATCTGCCACTGGAAGAGCAGGAAAAGCAGAGGGAAGATCCTCACTGGGGGGGGGGCACTACGACCTGGCCGTCCCCTTCACGCCGGTGAAGAACCTGAGTCTGAGAGTCTGTGATAAGGGCTACCTGATCCTGAGGGGGACGGTCCAACCAATTATGGTCAGCCCATGGACACTGATGGTAAGTATGGCCAGTCTCATCACAGAGATTACACCTCCGTGGGTTAGGGCAACTGAGACTCACATGACCATAGGCCAAGCAAATAGTGCACCTTGGCTCGTTGCAGGTATGGCTCAAATGCGTCCGAGAACTGCATTTATGGCAGGTGCAGGGTTGACCAGGATAAAAACACAAACCTCTATCCCTACCTATATAAAAACTACCAGGCTAATGAGCTATACCCCTGTCATCCTGCTTCAATTGCACCTTAGTCTTCCAACCCCCTGTCCAGACAAGGTCCTTGTCCAATATAGGACGAGGAGCCTCGAGAATGTCGCAGCGCTGCTTAAGCCAGTATTGAACGTCCACTATGCTCTTTCCTTCATTACAAAAAAGAAGAGTAATCAATTTTACCCTAGGTTTAGTAAGAGGAATTAGCATAAAGGGGGTCCATAAAAGCTGTGACTTCACCACATCATATTTAATCCAAAATTTTTCTAGAGTAGAAACATTCTTAAAACTTAAATCATAAACTGATTCCCCTTTAACATGTATGAAAGCAAACAATTCACTTGCTGACATACCCATAGAGTCACGCAACAGGGAATGCAAAACAGTTTTCCTATCAGGTGCAGTAGAGAGGTCACCAAAATATTTCAGACGAACTGCATTCCTACGTCGGGCTGGTTCGCCCAAGTTCTGAAATAGGTCACTGAGGCAAAAGGGATGGTCAGTGAAAGCCTCACCTGTACTTCAAGTAGACAAAGGAAGATTATCCAAGTGTGGAATAGAAGCAGCTGTCGAAGAAGAGAGTACTGCCAGTGGAGGATGCGGTACCAAAGCAGAATCCTTAGCTTGCAAAGGGCCGGAAGTTTCAGAAGTTGGTTGGCCAACAGCAGAAATTCATGTCGAAGTGGAAGGGCATAGGAGCAATGAAGCCACTTAGGATGAGGGAAGGAAGTGGATTCAGCAGGCTGTTCAGTGACTGTGTTTCCCTGCATAATGTCCTGTGCGCTTACCGCTTGGGGAGAAGACCAGGGTGCACCAGAAAGCGGTTGAGTCCAACCCACAGCACAGAGCAGACGCAGGGGACCATGCAGTGTCTGGAAATGAAGTACCTCCGTGAGTAGTCATAGAGGAGAGCCTGCCTGCAGTAGCTGAAGCGGTACTGGTAGGAGCTGTAAATAAGTCCATTGTTGATGTGTGCGATAGCCCAGAGTGTAATTCAGCCTGGTCAGAGGTAGTAGGCAGGGCGGAGTACAGTGCGTCATCCTACTGCACGAAGTGCCCTAAGAGAGAACAGTTTTGTTCATATAACAGTCTCAAATGCGATGGAGACATAGTGTTAGTACTGGTCCCAAGAACAGTAGGAGAATGCTGGTCCAAAATCCAGGTGAGAGTTCCAAAATCAAGAGGAGAATCAGGAGGTGTACGAACAACTAGTTGTGGTGCAGAGATCGATTGATTATTACTGCAAGCACTAGGCAAATCAACAAGCATAGTAGGCTGGAGAGCTGGAGCAGAAACCACAAAACAGTGAGCTGCATCACCGCCACCTGCTCCAGGGGCCGGGACAGCAGCCATCTTAGTCCCGCAGGAAAAAGAGTTCCCCCCCTGCTCACAGGAAGCAAGAGTAGGGGAAATTTCCCTGGTGTCCTAGCCAAATTTCCCTCATTCACTAAAAATACCTCCAACAGCTTAATCTGATTCAAGGTCAGTTGGCATTCATCTGTATCCCCTTGCCCCAGGTCGTGCCTGAAAATAGGCAGGATTTGTCTAGTGCACTTACCCGGTCAACAAAAACTAAATAAATAAATAATCAGTGATGCTGAAGATCAAGAACGCCACGCTGTACATGTCCCTCTGTCATTTTCAGCTCTCTTTCACAATGGAATGACCTGTGGCAGAAAGGCTATCCCCCATGTGTCATCTGTTATACCCTATGCTAATTAAAGCATTTGGAGTTGAAGTGGTTCAACCGAATTAATGAAGTCAAAGTGAATTTCCAGGCCCAAAGTTGTAGCCAAACTAATTTTGGCTGTGTCCTACTTCTCTCACCTTTATTCAGCACTCACAACCCTCCAGCCCATGTCACACTGTCAGTCAACCCAAGGGAAAGAACAGAAGACATTCAGAGGAGATCCTACTCTCACCGCCTTGGCTGGCCACAATCTGAATGAATGGGAGTGTGAGGTGGTGATAAGAGGGTTTGAGACAGCTGCTGTCCTCCTCAGCTCCTACTCATAACTTCTTGTATCTTTTCTGCTGTGTCAGGTGCCAGTGTGGTATAGGAGTTTGGGAGTGGTAGGTGTTATTTGAGTAGGGGAGGGATTGTGTCTTTTCTGTAGGTCTGGGGGAGGATAGTGGGTGGTTGCTGAGTTGGTGGACCAGGGAGAATGTCAGTGAAACATAAACATAAACATAGAAACAGCATCTTATGGCAGATAATGACTGCTTGTTCCAATCAGTTTGCCCATTTTTTCCTACTTATATTATCACTGCAGACCCTACTCAAGTCAACAGCTCTTCTTCCATTCCCCCCTTCCTTTCCACTATGATATATTTGTGCCTATCCCATGCATTCGTGAACCCCACTACTGTTTGCACCCCACCACCTCTGCTGGAAGGCTGTTCCAGTGATCTACCACTCTTTCTAAGAAGTAGTACTTTCTTGCATCTCTCCTGATTCTACCCATCATCAGCTTCATAACATGCCCCCTTGTTTTTGAGCACCTTTTTTTCTGAAAAATGCTTCCCTCCTGCATCTTATTTATATTGCAAGGAATTTAAATTCTCTATCAATGCCACCTTCTCCCTCTGCTCTTCCAGGGTGTACATATTGAGGTCCATTAGTCTTTTCTTGTAGGCTCTTTGATGTAGACCCTGATCCATGTTAGTTCCCCCTCTTCTAGAATACCTCCACTCTGACTATATCTTTCCAGCGATGTGGTCTCCAGAACTGAACACAAAACTCTGAGTGGGGTCTTACCAGTGATCTATAAAGAGGCAACACCACCTCCCCCTTTCTGCTGGTGATACCCCTCCCTTTGCACCCCATTACCCTAATAAAGACTACCTTGCCACACTGAATGGCCACCTTTAGGTCATCAGATATGAGTACCCCAAGTCCCTTTCCTGCTTGGTAGCCATCAAAACCACTCTACCATTTTGTGCTCTGCCCCTGGGTTTCTGTGCCTCAAGCAGATTATTTTGCACTTTTTTGCATTGAAACTGAAGCTGCCATACGCTTGACTGCTCCTCTAATTTTCTCAGATCTCTGCTCATCCTTTCCAACCCCCCTGGAGTGTCTGCTTTATTGCAGACTTTGTTGTCATCAGCAGAGAAACAGACCTTCTCTTCCAGCTCCTCTGCAATGTCGCTTATAAAGGCATTAAAGAGGACCGGTCCCAGCACTGATCCATAAGGCACTCCACTGCTCACAGTCCCCCTCCTCTGACAGAACTCCATTAATCACCATCCTCTATCACCTATCCCCTAATTTCTTATTCAGTGTACCACCTTTGGACCTACTCCTACGCTACCCAGCTTGCTTACTAATCTACTATGTGGAACAGTGTCAAAAGCCTTACTGAAATCTAAGTAGGTCAAATCAAACTCTCCACCCTGAACTAAGTCCTTTGTTACCAAGTCAAAGAAACCTATCAGATTTGTTTGACATGACCTTCATCCCCGTGCACCCATGTTGCCTCGGGTCTTGTAACCAACTGGATTCAAAATATTCCGCAATCCTTTCCTTCATCAGTGTTTCAATTAACCTTCCGTCCACTGATGTTAGGCTGACTGGACTATAAATGTCAGCATTCTCCTGCTAACAATTCTGTGAAGTGAGACTACATCTACCCTCCTTCAGCCGTCCAGAATCACTTCTGTTTTCAGTGAGCAGTTAAATAGGACAGTAAGAGGTGGCACCAGTACCTCCCTGAGTTCTCTCAATACTCTTTGATGTACCCCATCTGGCCCAGTTGCTTTGTCCACCTTCAGATTAGTGAGTCACTTCAGGACTTTCTCTTCAGAAAAAGGACTAGTGTCTATCTGCCTCTCTCCAAAACTTCTGTTACTGTTTTGTGGCTCCTCCCCTTCTCATTCCTCTGTGAACACTGGACAAAAGTATTTGTTAAGGATGCCTGCCTTTACCTGGTTCCCCTCTGCACAGTTCTCCCCTTCTCTTTTTAACATTGCAATCTCACCCCTGGACTTCCACTTTCCTCTCATATAGCTAAAAATGTCTTGTCCCATGTTGTTACCGTCTGGGTTATTTTCTTTAGTTTGCAACTTTGTCCTGCTTCTCTCTGCCTCCCCTGATACAGCTTCCTACCTTTCTCCCTGTGTGTCTCCTTATATCTCCTGAATGCTACCCTTTTAGTCTTTACCTTTTCCACCACCTCTTTTGAGAACCATAGTGATCTATTTTCCTCTTCCTTTTGCTCGCTTGTTTAATGCAGAGGTTTGATGCCTTAACTGTGCTCCCTTTTAGCTTCACTCACTGTTCCTCCACCCCACCCAGGCCATCCCTCCCCACCAGGTTATCCCTGAGGCATTCACCCATCTTTATAAAATCTACCGTCCTGAAGTTCAGGACCCTCCCCCTTGTGTGGTTCAGTTCCACAACTACCATATATTGAACCACACCGCACCGTGATCACTGGTCCCCAGGAGGCCTCCAACCTTGATGTCTGCAACACTGTTCTTGCTAGTGAGTACCAGCTCCAGTATTGCCTCATCTCCAGTAGGTTCACTGAGAAATTGCCTGAGAACCGCCCCCAGCAGAGAGTCCATGATGTCTATTTCTAGCTTAAGTCACTGCTGACAGGTTCCAGTCTTAGTTCAGCAGGATGAAGACCGCATCATCATCACCTCCTCCTTTTCTGCCATCTACCCAATGGCTTTCACCAGTACCTTATCTAATTCCTCCCCCTTTACTGGAGATCTATAGATCACTACAGTGTGAATAGTGGCTCCTTTCCCCATCTCCAGAGTGACCCACCGTACCTCTGCCTCCCCCTGCATTCCCTGTAGCTCTGTCACATTTATGCTTTTCCTCACATAAAGCACCATACGCCCTCCTTTCCTTTCCACCCAGTCCTTCCTGAACAGAATATGGACTGGTATGGCCATATCCCAGTCATGGGTTTCAGTGCACCACGACTCAGTGATGACCACAAATCAGGCTGGCCTCTGTCACGATCACCTCTAGGTTCAGAATCTTAATTCCAAGACTTCTAGCATTCATCCACATGGCCTTTTAGATATTTTTTCCACTCTGCTTGCTACCCTCTTTTTTACTTTTGGCCCCCCTCCTTTCCTCTTCTCTTTTTAATGCTCCCATTCCCTTCCTCCTTAGTTTCTACATCATTGCTTCCTTTATTAATTTGCATGCTGGGGGATTCCTTTCCCTTTGGGTTCTCCTTACTCAACACTTCAGCATGTGGGGGAGCAGTTTCTGCCTCCCCTATTTCTTCCACCATCCTCCTTGGCTAGATTAAGTGTTCTTTGAAGTAACATTTAAACCATCCACTGAGATTTGAGGTTCCCCATCTGGATGGATGCAGACCATCACCTCTGTAAAGGTTTTTATCCTTCCAGGTCACTCCCTAGTTGCCAATGTAGCTGTACCCCTGCCCTGTGAACCATTCCTTCATCCATGAGTTGAAGATCCAGTAAGGAGATCTCTCTCCACTGCCTTGTCATACACAGGCAGCTCATCAGTAAAGGACACTGAGAATGCTACTTGTCTAAGACCCCTCCCCAGTTCCCTTAATTCCCCCTGCACTATCCCAGCCCTGTCCCTTGACAGATCATTAGTCCTCAGGTGGACAATGTCATCTAGCTCTTCTCCCATCCTGCTGCCCTGAGCAAGCATCAGGATCTGCTTCTCATCCTTCTGGGCTCCAGCACCACATAGGCATCTAAACTACCTCTCCTCAATTTCCTATTCCCAAATATATCTCCCTCACAGTTGAGTCTCCCACCAGAAGTTGCTTCCTTCTCTGTTGGGTCCTCTTCCATCATCCTTCTGGTCTTCACAATGGAGGGCCCCCAAATTCTCCCTGGTCTTTTACTTATCTGATGCTGCATGATGCAAGAGGAAGAGGGAATGTGCATGTGAGTTTTCTTGAGTGGGTGGGATAAAGAGGGTACTTAATGATCAAGGCCACTGATCTTCAGTTTTTACTAGAAAATCTGGAAAAATTCCAGAATTTGGACTACCCGTGGACTGATAAAAACAAACAATTTCAGGGAATTTGGCATTTTAGCCAGATCAGTAAATCTGAAAAAATGTGTTTGTTAGTTTGTTTTCTTAGAATTGCTTCCTGTACTACTTTCAGTTTGCTTCAATTAATGCTCTGTATATGAAGCCTTCTTTTATTCTTATTTATACACATTGTAAAAGGATGACAGTGGAATCCTGGCAAAATATGAAAATTAGACTAGCAATCATCAGTGCAATTCACAGAATTCCAGATCTTGAAAAATGAAATTTCATCATTTTAATCACCATAAATCAGTGGCCCTGTCATGATGATTTTCAGGTCTGAGTGGGCAGAGAAGTGTAAATTTTGGGTGCTACTGTGGGTGGGGGGTGGATTTTATTTTGGGTGGTAAACCCTCAGTCAGAGTCTGCAGTGTGACATTCTGGAAGTGATGTGTCACTTCAAGGAGTCTCAACCAGACAAAGTGCTTTGAAAAGTGGCACTTCAGAGGCAAAGTGCCACTTTGTGTAACGTTCCTCTCCTGCACTTGGCACTTTAACTATCTGTAGTGCTGTGCAAACAGATGTGTGAAGTAGCAGCACTTCTTATTTCACTACGTATAGTGAAGTTTAGTCACACTGCACACTCCTAGATGTGGGAACACACTCTGATGCTACATGCTAGTAAATTCAGGGGTAACATTAGGAGGCACCTTTTCTCCATAATTGTTGTGAACAGAGCTGTACAGGTTTAAAAGTAAGCCTGGTTAAATTATTGCTTACATAATTACTCACTGGGTACCCTGGATAGTAGAGTGGGTAGATGATCCTTATAAACTGGTAAGTGTTTGCTCAGCACGCTTATTTCATCCCTGCTCATTACATGTTACATGTGGGTGTACATTATGGACAAAGAGTACCTTCCTAACTTAGGCCCTGGACACACTGTGGAACTTAAAATGGTTTAAGTGCCTTAAAACATTTTAAATCCCCCTAGCACTGTTTGCAGACAGACTACAAGCCCCTTAAAATGTTTTAACAAACGTGTTTTTAAACCCTGCTAGATACCTATTCTTAAAACCATTTTTTTAAATGTTTTGGAGCTGGCATGGTTTTACTCACAGGTCTGGCCAGGAGTAAAATCGTTTTAAGCTGTAATGGCTTAATTAAGGCAGTTCTAGATGCAGTGTGTCCAGGCAAGCACAGTTCTGTGTGTTGGACTTAACACAAAATAGTTACAAGGAGAACAGGTGTAACACTAGCAGTGTGTCCACACTAAACCATTATCAAAAATGGTTACTGAGTAGTGTGGATGCACTGAAATGGTTTAGCTAAACTGGTTTTAAAAATGGTTTTCAAAAACAGTTCTGTAGTACGTCCAGGGCCTTAGATTACTACAGTATGTAAATGTGATACTATGTTATTATGTAAGTGATTCACTGGGTGTCCTTAAGCAAGTTGACTGTACTCCCTGTTCCTTAGTTCTCCTAACTGTACAACAAGGTAGATGTCAGAGCCAACTGAAAATAAGATCTTGCATCTCATTTGCACAGTCATAATTAAATACAATGTACAGAGAGTAAACTAAAAGTATTCTATGAAAGTATTCTAATAAAAGTATTCTATTTTGCTCTAGGGGACAATACTGACAGCAGATATAGGAAAAAATAATTTGGGTGAATAATACTGTACATAGTTGACTACAAAGGCAGTAAAAATAGTTTTGCAAATAACAGAAACAATGAATGCTAACCATTTTTATGAGCACACTTCTGTCAGAAATGCATTTATGAGTTCCCTATTTCTTTTGCTGTATCCACCCCATCAAATCTGATAAAATCTCCAACAACAAGGTTTATTCCTCCCAAAGGCCCTTTACTATTCCCAGAGTGAGCAGAGATTACCAAGGAGAGGGCCCTTCAATATTTCAAAAACAATTGAACTGAGAGGTAAAGTCTCCTAGAAAGATTACATTCCAGGGGAGACTTGTAATTCAGAAATAAATGTTTGAGACCCAAAAGGTGTATTGACACGACTTAATTGAATGTTAATTAATGTTAAGGGTGCATATAATTTTAAAACATATCCAAATGCAGTTTTCTGTTGTACTACTTTGGATATAACCCATCTTGTCCTTATGTCCAATTTTCAAAGCTAGGATAAAACTGTCCAATTTTCAAAACTCTTACATAGTTATGTTCAGTTTTCAAAGTTCACATACTGTATAAATGTGTCTGGGCACCATTGTCAGACCAATATATAACTTGCTGTATCATTTATATCTATGCCTAGTGCTTTTTATTCAAACTGTATTTAAAAGTACCATAAAACAACCACAAATGTTGTAGATAAGTGCAACTTTTGAAATATAGAATTTGAATTTGACGGCAGATAAGGACCGCTCGGCCCACCCAGTCTGCCCATTTCCCTGCCTACTAGATAAGCTGCAGATCCTAGTTAACCAGCAGCCTACTTTTTCCTACCCCCATCCCCTAGAATTGCCTTATGACTGTCCCATGCATGCTTGAATTCCACCACTGTTTTTGACTCCACGACCTCCTCCGGAAGGCCGTTCCATGCATCCACAACCCTCTCTGTGAAAAAATACTTCCTTAAATTACCTCTGAGCCGCCCCCCCTCTATCTTCAAATTGTGCCCCCTTGTTCTTGCACACCTCTTTTTTTGAAAGATGCTACCTCTTGGACTTTGTTGAATCCCTTGAGGGTACTTGAAAGTTTCTATCATGTCCCCCTCTTCCTCCTTTCCTCGAGGCTATACATATTAGCTTCTTGTCTCTCTTCATATGTCTCCCGTGCAGACCCTGCACCATTTTAGTTGCCCTCCTCTGGACAGCTTCCATCCTGTCTATGTCTTTGCGAAGACTGGGTCTCCAGAACTGCACGCAGTACTCCAGATGGGGTCTGACCAGCTGTCTGTACAGAGGGATAATAACTTCCTGTTTCCTACTGGTGATGCCTCTCCCTATGCATCCCAATATCCCCCCAGCCCTCATTGCTGCCCTCTCACATTGCTTGCCCACCTTTAGGTCATCTGATATGACTACCCCCAGGTCCCTTTCCATTTTTGTTGTTGTTAGTATCTCACCCCCCATTGTGTACTCTTCCCTTGGGTTTTTGTTTCCCAGGTGCATTACCTTGCACTTCTTAGCATTGAATCTAAGCTGCCATACATTTGACCATTCTTCTAACCTTGCCAAGTCCCTTTTCATCCTTTCCACCCCACCTTGTGCATCAACTCTGTTGCAGATCTTTGTGTCATCTGCAAGAGACACTTTTCCTTCAGTCCCTCTGCAATGTCGCTTATAAAGACATTGAAGAGGACTGGTCCTAATACTGAACCCTGCGGTACCCCACTAGTAACCCCCCTTTCATCAGAGTGGACTCCATTTACTATTACTCTCTGTGTCCTATTTTCCAGCCAATTTTTTACCCAGGCTGTCATCTTGGGACCCACTCCCAGGCTAGCTAACTTGTATATTAATCTTTTGTGTGGGACTGTGTCAAATGCCTTGCTAAATTGTTGAAAATAGGTAAGGAAAAAAAATGGCCTAGACATATTAGAGCAGTCTCTTAAATTAACTTAACAATGTGCACCATCCCGTTATGATTTTTTTTGGAAAATCCCACCCTAGGAGTTGCATCTATTTTATGACTTTTGAAAAACCTCCAAACATAACTAGGGATTGTGTTCATGTTATGACTTAAAAAAAATACCACATGATACACAGTAACTAGGAATTTTGCCCATTCTATGACGTTTGAAAATACCACCGTTGGGGTTGTGTTTTCAGAGGTCATAAAATGGGCAAAATTCCTAGCTATGACAGACACTTTTTTTCAAAAGTTATATAATGGGCACAGCTCCCAAGTATGTAAGATGGTATTTTCAAGTGTCAAACATGGGAAAATTCCTAGTTGCATTGACTGGTATTTTTACAAGTCATAAAACGGACTCAACTGCTAGTTATGTTGGGTGGGATTTTTAAAACTCATTAAATGGGTATAACCCCTAGGGTGCTTTTTTCATGTTGGAAACTGTATATAACTTCTAGTTACATTAATATCAGAGACTGCTCTAATATGTTTAGATCATGTTCTGTTTTGTTGGAGCTATTTTTAAAAGTTAGATTATCTGCTGCATTTCTACCTGTTTTATACTACTTTATATCCAGTTTTGACTATAAATTACTAGGCTTAGATGTAAATGATACACATAGTTACATTCAGTCAGAAAACTGTGTACCGACATATTTATATCTGAACTTTGCAAACTTGACGTAACTAAGTCAGATATTTGAAAATTGAATTTAGTTATATCCAATTTTGAAAGTTGGACATACAGCAATTTTGTTTATTCACAAAGTTGTAAAATAGAAAATTGCATCTGGACAAAGGCTTTGAAAATCCCCCTTCCCCAGTAGTTTCTGGGTGGTCTGAAATGCTATCTGAGTAATGTAGGTATACAAAAATAACAGTGTGCAAATCATGCAAACTATTAGCAAATCACTATGATTAATATCTCTGGGTTCATTTTTGGCAGATTTTCTTTGGAACAACTGAATAGATGTTGCCATATTAATGACAAAATGGTTCTCAAACCAGTCATAGATAGAACTGAGCAGAATCTGTGAATTTCAAATTTGTGAAAATGTCATGGAATTTCAAAAATGTTGCAGAATTTTCCAAAATTCTGATTTTCATGAAATCATGAATCTTCTGAATATGTTTGGTAAATTTTCGTCCCATTCTGCAAACTTTTCTGGCTTAACTGTGGAATAATGCACATGAACAATGGAATGACAGTTATGATAAATTTCATTCTGCAGCTTAATGCATCATTCTGCAATACTTGTAATCATTCCACTGTTCACTGATCAGTTCTGCAGAACTTCTTTCCACAATATAATACATTAATCTGCAGTTCATACACTGAGTCACTGAACTGTGGAATGATGTATGATTGCAGATTGTTATACAATGGCAAGAAAGAATGCTGGCTTCTGATTGGCCAATCTGGGACTGGACCCGTGATGTTATCCCAATACAACATCATTGGTCTAGTCCCACTATAACATATCAATGGAATCACTCCATGCAGCCCACGTCACTGATCTCCACTCAGCAACCCACTTCACTCATTCCTGCTCAGATGCTGCTATCTGTGCCCCAATTCCTTCATGGTAAAAGAAAACCCAGAAACCAGCCAAAAGAAAACCAACAGCCCTCATACATTCCCCCCAAAGTCTTTGTTTCCTATTTAAAAACATGTAAGTGAAACTCATGTTTACAATTGGGTTCACAGACTGATCGCACCCAGTGAATAAGCGAGCAAGTGCTTCCTAAAACAGTCATTGCATAACTGTAATGCTCGCTTGCTCTTTAACTCACTTTCTTCTTGTGCTTTTTTTAAGTGGACTATAAAAAAGCACTCAGAAACATCCTCCCTATCTCCAGTCCTCCTCTTTTACAGAAATCCACACAGCAGCGGCAGCGGGTGGCAAATCATAAGGGGGTGGCAACCCAGATTCTCAAGCAACACTACCATGAAGACAGAGTCATGAAAAAACAGACAGAAACACAAAATCAAAGACATGACTCAAGACAACGTAAACACAAAGGCAATAGGACATATTAAGAAAGAGTTGCAGTCGCCCTAGCCAATGTGACAGAAGCACTGTTCATGCTTAGAAGTGCTATGGAGCCATCTGAAAAGTACATGCCAGATTAAACCCTTCTTGAAAAGACTGAGTGAGGCTGGCTTCGAAATGTGGCATTCTGGGAGAGGCAGACCCAGATCTCTGACTTCAATGCAGCCAACTAAGTTTTTTAAAACAAGTATCCATTCTTTATTGTCACTGAATAAAAGCTATGGTTTCTGGCACCTTGAACACTGCTCAGCTAAAGCAAACTGCTTCAGAAAAAGAGCTGTAATCACTAAATGCGCTACACTAGCGACCGCTTGTATGATGGGGCTGTATATCTCTTAGCCTTGCACTAGACATAATAATACAATGGATGATGCCTATAACGGACACAAAGGGGTTAGCCAAACATGTCTGTTAGAAGCTGCATATATTGTACCACTTTAAAGACACAAACATATACACTTTGCAAAAAGCTACATTAATACATCAGTTAGGGTTCAGATTAACTCTACAAAAGTAGGGAAATGTGGTGTTTGGGTATTCAACCCAAACTCCCAACCCCACACCCAAGGCAGGAAAAGGAAAAGAACATTACAGTTAATGCAGTGTTTTCTCCTGGTGAATCAGGGGTAGGGTCTGCCTTGGGGTTCTCAGCCCTAATGCTCACCTCATTGTGCTACAGCCTTCAAATGTACAGAACTGTGTCTCCCACATGTTGCCAGCAACCTATAGGCCCTGTCTGAAGAAAACATAACACGTCACCTTATTTGGTCATGGAATGTGGTGAGCATTAAGGTTGTCTTTAAAGTGGTTTTCAAATCTTTGAATATAGGTTTTCCTCAAGAATGGAGGCCACCATTCTGGATTAACAGGTGGCATAAGAAGTATCTAAGAGATAATAAAATTCTGATAGTCAAAACTTTTTGTTATATACAACTTGGGCTGTAAATTTTATGACTGACTAACAGGATGCCCCCTGATCTCTACCTGTCATTATCAGAGACAGGTTCCATGCCATGTCCCTAGTACCATAATGTACAGTTATTGAACATTAAAAAGGATAACCTCTATCAATAAGTTCAGTGGCAAAGATAAAAGTTAATTATATTAATTAAGTGTTCAGTTATAAAACTATCTGCATAGGCTTGTCTCTGAAGTGTTTTTTGAAGTTGTGAATTAAATGTATCTTGTGTCAACTTTTAAATAATGCAATTACTATAACAGGAATACAATGTGGTTCATTTATGATGCTATAAGCTTGACGATTGAATGCACTTTTTTATGTCTTATCTTTAAGTCTGTACTCATAAAAATTTATGAGCAATTATACAAAATTGTTGCATTTTATCCAGAGTACTGCCCCTGTCGAAGCCTTTGTAATAAGGCACTGT
The DNA here is from genome assembly GCA_016271365.2 of Neoceratodus forsteri. Taxonomy (NCBI): domain Eukaryota; kingdom Metazoa; phylum Chordata; order Ceratodontiformes; family Ceratodontidae; genus Neoceratodus; species Neoceratodus forsteri. Next base: position 305,562,017 of record CM028134.1, on the reverse strand, counting down.
GTAGTGATGTTCTGGTGTTCTCAATGAACGCGCTTGAATACATTTCATTACGTCATGAACTTTTAGTGGTGTGTGCACCCTTTTGTTATTTTACAGACGGTATTTTGGCTGCTGCTGTTAAGGGTAGCACCTTCAGCCATGCTGACCTCAGCAGATGTTTTTGTTTCTTTGTCCAGTGGATACACTTACGTCTGTCTTTGGAAGCTAATGTTGGATGCTGTTAGGCCATCTAATAGATGATGTAGTGGGTTTGGATGTATTTTCCTTTTGAAAATAATAGCTGATGCACCTTGGATGGATCTTTTTATAACTCCTGCTTATGAAGTTTTGCCTGCTGTGAAGACAGTATGCAGATAATAAAAAAGGGGGGTATTTTAAAAAGGGTCAAACAAGGATGCAAATGTATACAGCACCTGAGTATGTGTTCACCCAATTATATCAGAAGAGCCTTGCTACTATTTTCAAAAAATGGAGCCATTTGCAACACAAATGCATGATTTGCAACTAACAAAGTTGCTACAAGTGTGATTTGCATCTTTTTTAATGCAAAATTCAGATATAGTTAGATCATCCCATAGCTGATCTAACAGTGTGGATGGATTTTCCTTTTGAAAATAGTGTCAAGTAGATCTGAAATGGATCCTTCTGAAAATCCCACCACATCTATTTATAGGTATAACTTTCTAAGCTGATAAACAATTCTTCTTATGCGATAAATAAATATGCATGTATCAACAATCCTGCCTGTTTGCAGTGGTCACCCAATTTATATCTGCATTTGACCAATACCTAGACAGGTCTTATGGGATTAACTAATAAACATGTGCGTTTGTATACTGTATTTCCATCTCTTGATGATTGAATTAAAATCTGTCTTGAGGGAAGGTGGATTCAGGTTACAGCAAGGACAATGGAGAATGTCCCTGTCATAGCAAATTAGCATAACTGGGCTCTTTAAAATGTTTTAAATATTTTTATTTGTTGATTTTACATATTATTTATATAACAAAGGGGATCAGGGGCCAGATATTCAAAACGTTGCACTGGGTGCAAACTGTTTGTGGCTGGCTTGCACCAGATTTGTGTGGGTCCCCTATATTCAAAAGACCAAATAGCACAGGCAAACTGCATTAGCGCCAGGCAAAATTACAGTAGTAACCACAGATATTGCCAGCTATTTCCAGATATTTCACAACATTTCTGAAGAGTTTTTCTCTGCTGCTCCTACTATGGAAATGCATAAAGCAGGAGATTTTTCTGGAACTATCACAGAAATTTCAGAAATTAGCTGGCAGTGTCTGTGGCTGCTACTATATACTGTATGCATTGTGCAAAGAGGGGTGGCGTGTACATGAGTACAGGCACTATGCTATATTCAGCTCGTTAACACTGCACAAAATGTGTTTGCGTGACTCTGTACAACACTTTGCGTGGCTCAAATTACCACCCAGAAAAAGGTAGTCTTAATTCTGTGCAAAACAAGGACGGGGGCATGGACACAGCAGCAACAGGCAACATGGCTGTAAGCAACAACAGCATCATGGTGCATCTGATGACTGCAGCCAATAAGAAGGCAGAGAGGGCAAATAGACACCCTGGGCCACTCCATATGCCATGGATGATACATGCTGCCCACAGATGGCACTGCCCACATTGCCATCATCTGCCATCAGTCCCAACCCTGGCAGGCATATGTGGGTGCACCAGCACCCAGTGGATACCTTGTCAGTGCATCCGTGCAGTACAAACATCCCGTCCCCCATAGGTGTACACCATCACAATCCAGCACACACATGCAGCACTGGGGGAATGGAGGGTTCTGAGTAAAGGTTGTACAGGTGGCCAGGCTGCACTGCATAGTAGGTGCTGTCACACCACTGTGGCCATCCACACAGTGCATATGTGCCAGTGATGGGAATGGCCCCACATCAGTGTTTCTGTATGATGGTATGTTTCTGCCACCCCCCAGGGCACATACCGCACACCTGTCCAGGCTCCTCATCAGACATGGCCAGCCATGTGTATGTTAGTGTGGTAATCCCATGCCACTGACACAGCATATGTGGGTCACAGGACAGTATGACTGTAGTGTCCGCTGTCAGAACACACCTGCCAGCTGTGCATGTCACTGTGTGGATAGCAGCAGTCATTGTTGCCTGACACACCCTAGCATTGCTGTGTCCCTCACAATACTGGCTATTATGGTACTGTACCATCTGATGCACACTGTAGCAGGAATAACAATATGTCTATGACATGCAGCACACTCACCCGTTCCTGTGGTGCTAGTCCCCTGGGCTACAATAGTCTGTGCTGCTGTGTCCAAACCCAGCCTGCAGCTACCATCCTGTTGTGCCAGGCTGACATACAAGTGGTGCTGTGTGCAAACCCAGCCTGCGGCCACTGACCTGTAGTTCCAGTATGACATTCAGATGGAGCTGTGTGCACCATGAAATAGTGCTGGACAATCTACATGGTAATGCATGTAAAGCAGATCATAATGAGATGCTAATGTGGCTGTTTGCCCTCAGATTGACTAAGTAGGACCATTTGCATATGAGCTTTGAATATAGCAAAATGTTGCACCGGGCAAAAGAGTTGTGTCAGGCAAACTTGTTAGCGGTGGGCTAATGGGTTTGCCCTGGTCAAACCTGTCAGAACCATATCATGGTTCTGCAGTATTTCGCCTGCTCCCTTACTCAAGGAAATAAATGGCATATTTCAACATAGGCCATGTATATCCTCTATGTATACATTGAAATAAAACATACAGATGATGATAACAAACAGTGCATAAGTAAATGACAAAATACAGTTCAGACAATGGATATACATAACAGGTTGTTAGTGAGATACAGGATAGAGATAATGACTCAGAGACATATGGTTCTATAGAATATGGACACTATTTATAAGCAAATATTAACAAAAGGAAGATGCAACACCTGGAATCCATAGGATTACAGGATCCAAGACAACATGGGTTTACAAAAGGAAGGTCCTGTCAAACTAATCTCATAGATTTCTTTGACTGGCTATCCAGAGAGGTGGACAAAGGGGGAGTAGTTGATGTCACCGACATTGACTTCAGTAAAGCTTTCGATACTGTTCCACATATAAGATTGATTAATAAGCTGGGTAGGCTTGGGGTGGGTCAGACGTTGGTCAACTGGGTGGCAAACTGGCTGACGGGCAGAAAACAGAGAGTAGTGGTAAACGGTATACAGTCAGAAGAGATGCAAGTCACAAGTGGGGTACCTCAGGGATCTTCATCAGCGATATTTCAGATGGACTGGAGGGTAAGCTTTGTCTGTTTGCAGATGACACCAAGATCTGCAACAGAGTGGATGATCCAGATGTGTGGGCAGAATGAGAAGAGATCTGGATAAACTAGCAAAATAGTCAGAAGAGTGGCAATTGGGGTTTAATGCAAAGAAGTGCAAGATGATGCACATAGGGAAGAGAAACCCTGAAGCCACCTATTGGCTGGGAGGGGAGTTGCTGGCAGTCACAAGGGAAGAAAGAGACTTGGGAGTCATCATCACCGATGACCTGAAATCATCCAAGCATACCACTAAAGCAGTAGATAAGGCTAGAGGGATGTTGTGGTGTATTAGTAGGGGTATCACAGGTTGAACAAAGGAGGTAATAATCCCTCTTTACAAGACACTGGTTAGGCCCCATCTGAAGTACTGCATGCAGTACAGGAGGCCACACCTTCACAAGGACATTAACCAAATTGAGGTAGTCCAGACAAGGGCAACCAAAATGGTGCAGGGACTGCATCAGAAAACATATGAGGACAGATTAACTGAGCTCAATATGTATACCCTAGAGAAAGGGAGGGAGAGAGGTGATATGATTGAATCATTCAAATACCTTAAGGGCATTAACAAGGTGAAAGAGTCTAACATGTTTCAATATAAGAAAAATAGCAGGACAAGAGGGCACAGCATGAGATTAGAGAGAGGCCAATTAAGGGGTAATGTGAAGAAGTTTTTTTCACCGAAATGGTAGTGGATGCTTGGAATGGTCTACCTCAGGAAGTGGTAGATATGAATACAGTGCAGGGCTTCAAACAGGCATGGGATAGGCATAAGGGAGCAATGAAGATGAGCATGAATAGATAGACCATTGACAGAGCAAAGGCCACTGCCACATTCATAAGGTAGAAAAATAAATGGGCAGATTGGATGGGCCTTGCAGTCCTTATCTACCATCAGCTTCTATGTTTCTATGTTAAATATAGTGAGTCAGATTAATAGCTTGCTAAAGCAGGCACATGGTCTGTTAACAAATAGATTCTCCTTCATGGTACATCTGAAAGATGCAAAGGTCAAGCATTCCATGGCCTTAGGGGGGAGATTGTTCCATAGCCTTGGCGCAGTGGCCACAAAGGATTGCTAACCAGCAGCGGAGAGTGCCCTTGGCATGGTACTATGTTTCAGCCCAGTGGAATGGATGGGTCTTCTAAGTGGTTTGAAGTTCGTGATGTCAGCCAGATATTTTTGGGGCAGTAAAGGAAGCCTGAGGGAAAGTTCTTTTCTAACTGGATCTCAGATAGTTAACCATCACCATTGTGTCTGTACTGTATGTGCTTTGGATAGAGTAGTAATGCTGAGTAGATTTTGTCTGTCATGACTCAGATGATGGATACCAAATATCATGGCCTTCATTTTGATGGCATCAAAGTCTAACAAGTTTGATTTAAACCAAGAGTCAAGTGAGGCAAAATCCATCTGTAGGTCATATTAAATTTAGTTATTTGTTTATTTAGTGGCTGATTTAAAAGTTGCTAACTGGGAAAGGCACAGTGAGCCAAGGTTCATTTCCAGGTGCAACCCAGGAAGGGGTTGTGGGGACTAGCAGCTTACAAAGCAAAATGCAGATGCAGCATTACATTACTGGAAAAACAGGTACATAGAGTGGCATCAGGCAATGTGCCAGAGTAAAATTATAAGAGTTCTTATACAGCAGTAAACAGAACAATCATGTGCGAGGCAAAGTGCACAGTGCGTGTTGGGGTAAGGGTAAAATGGTAAGTGGCAGGGGGCTGAACAGGAGATGGATGAGGGACAGAAAAAGGGATTAGGGAGAGGTTTTCCTGGAATAAGTGGGTGCAGGAAGTTGCATTAGGTAGTGTTTGAAGGCTGGGAGGGAAGGGTATTAAGGAAAAGTGTGGTCTGAGATCTGTACAGAACCACTTCAGCAGCATATGGTGCCATTTTTGAGTTACCACAGTTACTAGGCAAGTCATTGATGAATGATGAAAATAAAATAAGGCCCAGAACTGAGCCCTGGGGTCAATATCAGTGATTGCCCTTGAGGGAACCAGCTGCCCTCCATTTAACAAGTTGCATGCACCCCAAGAGGTAATTGTGTGACCAACTACATGACAGGTGATCAAAGCAAAGGTGACTTAATTTGTGCACTAGAAGGTTGTGATTAACAAGGTCAAACATCTTGGTGAGGGCTATGAAGTCTGCTCCCGTGGTTTGTTCTACATCCATAGCCTTGAACAGGTCAGTCATGAGGCATACAAGGGCAGTATCAGTGCCATGTTGTGTTAAAAAGCCATGCTGGAAATCAGTTAAGATGAAATGTAACTCAAGAAAGGACATATCTGATTACAGGGCAGTCTTTCCTGTATTTTAGCAATGGAGCAAAACAGAGATCTAGGCCAATAGTGTTCAACCAGCTATTTTGTCCCCCCTTATGCACAAGAACAACAAATGCAGTTTTCCATATACTAGGTATATAACCATGGAGGAGGAACATATTGAAAAGAGTTGCTATGGATCTGGCAAGATCTGGAGCACTATGTCTAAGGAGCATAAGTTCCAGGTTATCATGTCTAGCTGAACAGTCAACTTTTATGCATTCTAAATGAACCAATACTTCCTTCTTTGCGACCAATCTGAAGTGAAACTTAGGGTGACTAAGTGGGGGGGGGCAGAAAAGCTGAGGAGGACCAATGGGAAGGAATGATTAGGGAGGATCTGAAGCTATCCAAGTTGGTGAAGGACTTATTGAAGGTTTCAGAGGCCAGGATAGGGTCCTGAGAGTTTGCCAGAGTCAATGATGATGCCTGTCTCCCCTTGAGGAGAGAGTTGTCTTGTGACCAGCACCTCTTGGGGTTTTGTAGGTTGCCAGATTGCTGGCTTCTGAAATATTTCACCATGGTACTTTTGAGGCTGCTTTTGCAGGTGTTTCTCAGGGTACGATATTGCTTCCAGTCCTGTACCTGACCAGTGGCTGTATACCTGCCCCAGGCAGGAAGACATCACAATTAAACCAGGGATAATCTTTTATTAAGACAGTCCATGGGGGGGGCTCATAAAATAATTTCCCCAAACACAGTAGTAGGTAAGTAGTCACTAAGAGCATTAGCCAGAGTGCCAGCTCCATTGACCCTGCCACTCCAAGGTAGTCCGTGACCATAGTAACCGAGATTAAGTGCCTAGAAAAATGGCGACTCAATCTCAGCCACTGTGATCATGGCTACTTAGAGAGTAGGGTGACCAGATACTGCAGTCAGCGAAAACTTCAACAGGAACTTGCAAGCATACATGCGCGAGTGCCCACGGCGGGGAGGAGAGACGTGGAGAGATGGCACGTGGGAGGGGTTGCAGTGAGCAGCTACCGAGCCAGATTGCTGGCATTGCAGGGAGGGTGGTTGGCTGGGAGGCATGGGGTGCTGGGTTCTGGTCCTACATAGTGTGTTTTTTTTTTTTCTGCCTGGCAGCATGTATTGCCTCAAGTTTCTTCCCCCCTGATATGCATCCCCCTAGAGTTGTGAATCCATAAGTAGGAGGGTGCGGGAGGCACAGTTAAAAATGAGACCTGTATATCTTGGACACCGTTTTTCAGTGTGCTGCAGTGTGCATCACTGAAATTATTTTTCAGCGATATACACTCGCCATAATAGCAATCGCTGTTGCTCGATTGCTATTATGACATGGAACCTCATTCCAACTGACTAGTATTCAGTCCAGCAGAGAGTGATTACCTAATTTTAAATTAAGGAGAATAGGCTCAGTGAAAATCTGAATAACTTGAGCCTTCGCAACAGCTGATTTAAGTTTACCTGTATAATCATTTAATTTCAGATTAAAATCCTCTAGCACAATTACCTCTCCTTTTTGAAACTTAGCAAGACAGACAAGAAATTCTTTAAGTGCAGGCTGTGCCAGAGTGGGTGGATTATAGATCTAGCCAATTATAAGGGCCATAATGGCCAGGGTCAGTGGCTCAGTAGGTAGCACACTCACCTCTGAGGCCAGGAGATCAGAGGGCTGTGGGTTCAGTTCCCACATCTGGCACTTGGGTTAATATCCCAATACTGACACTGTAGTGCAGCATGAGAGAGATGCTGCACTTCAGAGGTGCCGTCTTTTGAATGAGATGTTAAATCAAGGTCCCATCTGCCTGGATTGGTGGTAGTTCAGGTGGATGTTAAAGATCCCATGGCACTTTTCGAAAAGAGTAGGGGAACTTCCCCAGTGTCCTGGCCAAATTTCTCTCATTCACTAAAAATACTTCCAACAGCTTAATCTGGTTCAAGGTTAGTTGGCATTCATCTGTATCCCCCTCCCCTAGGTCGTGCCTGAAAATAGGCAGGATTTGTCTAGTACGCTTACCCGGTCAACAAAAAATAAATAAAAATAAAATGCCACCCAGGAGCACCTTTATGAATAAGTTTTTGCAAGAAGAGTGGTTTAGGGAGGATACCGGATTTCACTTAAACTATATTGAATCTTTATATATACAAGAGCGCCCCCTTCTTTTCACATGGTAATTTCTGAGTACAGTGTACCCAGGGATGGTCACTTCATGGGTAAGGATCTGAGGTTTAAGTGAGGTTTCTGTGACTGCTGGGACATCAAGTCTAAAAAGTGTACTCCACATGTACAGCTGTGGAAGCTTTTTCTTAAGACATCTGTTGTTCACATGCACAACTTTTAATCCTGTGGAGCTAGTCCACATGGTACTGGAGTGGGAGAGCAAAAGGGGGGGGGGGCCTGGATTGCTTTCAACATCTCCTGAAATGAGAAGTACCAATACCAGTAGGTTCTGTATAACCAGTAACTAACTAGGGAGTATTTACTCCCACTCGGCCATAGCCAGTGGTGTGAAACCATATAGAAGCAACCTCTGTGAAATAGACCATAAACAGCCAGTAACTATAGAGAGTGAGAGATAGGGGTCCCAGTATAAATTAGGGGATGGGACAAGATAGGCTAAGACCACTCGGAGGGGTTATTTATATTGACCATATGGGTGTCCACCCAAGAAAAAAGGCATAAACACTGTAGTGCCCCAACAATTCATTTAGACCCAATTCAGTCTCTGTAGTTAGTCTGATCAGTATGCAGTATAGCCAACAGCGAGATAAAAAAAAGAGAACACTAGATTCACCAAGAAGTTACCTAGGATGAACTTTTTAAGTAATGAGGTACTGGCAGTACAATTAGCAACATATTTAGCACTGAGCACCTGGGGAGAACTCTTGGTGTACCCTAGGAGGTAGCAGAAAGATATGCAAAATTAGGGTTAGAGATGTTGCGAAGTTTTAGTTTGCCGGCAAAGTTCCGGTGAAGTTACCAAATTAGCCTCCATGGATCAATATGCAAATTTGTGCCATCAGAGTAAAAATTTACCTAACCATGAATTGCTGAGTTTAGCCTCTGAATGGTGGAATTTCACCTGCAAACTGTGGAATTTTGCCCATGAATGGAGAAAGTCTGCAGTTTGCAGGCAAAATTCCACAATTCATGGCAAAATTCAGCACCTCATGGATTGTGCTAAATCTGCTAAATTAATTTACGGAGCAAATTTTCTCAACTTTGCCCATCTCTAGGGCTACCTAGACAGGGTGTGTCCAGGGTACACACAAATATGCTAGGTCACCTAAAGAGGGGACAGAGAGATTCCTAGGGTTAGCCTTTAAATGAAATGACACCAGCAGTGTAATTGCAACACATGTATCCTTAGTCATTTAGGCTAAAGTAACTCAGTTAGACCACTGCTAACACATACATCACCAGCAGCACATAGCAGGAAATTAATTCATGCTGGGCCTAGCAAGCCACAAGATAAACTACAAGTAAGAAGGCCACACAGACAAAGAGTTTACAGGAGGCTTACAAGTATATTAAAGTGAAGCAACAGTTCAAAGCAGTACATACAATTTAGCAATATAACAGAATAGACACCCTTGGCCTGATTAACAAAGCACCCCTGAGGGAAATGAGAGAAAAGTTTCCAGGAATGTCAGACTCACACCTGTTTTGGAGTGGGATGACAGTTGGCCACATTCAGGCACTGGGAATGGAGACAGAAGAGAAGGAGAGGTTATGGAGGAGGGGAAATGGGAAGGCTATATCTGGTGCAGATAGGAATGGAAGCTTGGTGTCAAGACCATCTAGGCTTGAGCTCTTGTGTGGATTAAGGGCTAGAAGGCCATAGGGAGGCTGATGGAGTGGTAGACAAGAAGAAGAAGGCATAAAAGGGAAGAGTGGAAGAATGGGGGAAGGAGGAAGAGTGGGAGGAAGGGGAGAAGTGATATGAAGAAGGTGGTGAAAAATTAGTTGAAGAAAGCAGCAACAGCAGCAGGGTCAATGATGTAGGAGTTGCCAACCTTGAAGAAGGGTGATGAGGACTAGGTTGTGGGTTAAAAAAGGGAATGGATAACTTTACAGAACTTAGAGTAGTGGTTAAGCTTCTGGCATGTGAATGCAGCGTGGTTGGATTTTGCATGCCTAGTGGCTTTGGTGCAAGCATTGCAAAGGTTCTAACATCAGGAGCTTTGATGAGTCATCTCTCTTCCACAGAACCTAAGCCAATTGGAGGGCAGCTATAGGTATTTCTTAGTTGCCCTGCAAGTGGTCCTTCCACACTGCAGTTCTCATGCTAAGGAGGAGTGCAAAGGATATTGGGAGTCTACCTGAGGTCAGCCGGGAGACAGCCTTCAGATGAACATTCTGCCTATTCTTACAGAAACTTTCATAACTGTAGGCACTGTTATACCCCGCCTTACCATTTACCTGATACTGCACTGAATTGTTGTTCCCAACACTCTGTGGCCTCATGACTATGTTCTAGACACAGGAAGCTCATTTCACAAAAGACAGTGCAAGCTGTGCCAAAGGCATCTTGGGCCAATTGTCTGTGCACCAGGGACACTGCACCCAATTCCCTATTGGGTAGGGTCCTGGCAAAATCCCACAGCTTGCAGAAACTGTGATCATGTGCCAAATGGAGGGCATGTCTGGCAGGTTTTCTGCAAGCTGTGGGGTTCCATGCAGCAATAGTACCATGGACAGCAGGCCCTGGTGTCTAATGGTCCCCCCAGCCCTGATCTGCCCCTATATGAAAAGATGTTCCCCTTGTGGTCTAGGGGACCACAGTATATTTTTTAACATCTCTTTTTTCTCACCTGCAGCCACAGTCCTGCCTATTCTTCCATCCACCGCTATTCCTTCACTGCCGACCCCGAAGCTGACATGCCCAGCTGGCATATGCAGCTACACCATTGAAAGGGGACCCCCTATGCCCCCACACCCAGTGAGGATCCAATTCCAGCACACGCCTAATCCAGGCATCATCGACTGGACTATGCTGCCATTTTTCCTTTTTCTTTCCTTGATGACAGCACTGACATGCACTAACATCCATACACAATGTGTGGACATCTGCTGTGCCCCCCCACCACTTGGCACCAACACATCTGTAGTACCTCCGGGCATCCCCAGGGACCACCAGAGCACAGCATGCAGCCACCCCTTTCCCCAGAACTAGGAGAGTTGTCATCAGATGCTCAATCCTAGTCCTCCCTGCTGACCCCGATGACCCAGGCTCATTCCTGAACCCAGGTCACTGGTGTGGAGAAAGGTGTGGCATCCAGTGCCTCAACCCTCAGTGCCACAGGGCCGGTCCAGCCCATTTAATATAAATTTATATTTCTATAGTGGTCTAGTGGACCCTCACCCCTCCCACCAATGCAGGCGGTGCCCCACCACCTGCTCCCCCCCCCACATCTCTGAGCTTGTGACAGACACAGCCCTCCACATTCCACCACTGCCAGCCATTGACCGAACTGTCAAGGATCACGTAATGTATACAGTACACACTCATTGACTGACAGCTCTGTCAATCAATGAGCGCACACTGTATAAAGTACATGATCCTTGAGAGTTCAGTCAGTGGCTGGCCATGGTGACATGCAGAAGGCTGTCCCAGTCACTGGCTTGGGGATGGGATGGGGGAGCAGGGCGGTGGGGCACAGTCTACCAGTCTGGGGGGGTGGAGGTCCACTAGATCACCAGGGAAATATATTTATATGATATGGGTTGATCGGGGTTAGGGAGTGGGGTCCACTAGACCATGAGGGAAACATCTTTTCATATATTGGCAGACTGGGGCTGGGGAGTCTGCTAGACCACCAGGGACCTATGTTTTTGTTTTAATAAAAATGGGATCAGGGATGAGGGGTCTGTAAGACCTCAAGGGACCTCATTATTTTAATAGAAGGAGATCAGGGCTGGTAAAGGGGGACCATGGCACAATGGCACAAAATACAAACCCCCACCAGAGGACACACTTCTAAGTACCCTTAGACTAGCCCTTGTTGGATTATGGGTACTTAGCAATTTGCCCTCTAGAAGGGTTTTATGAATCCCACACTTGGGAATATGACAGCCGGTGTCTGATGCAAGCCCCCTAATGCCATGCTGCAGCTGATTTTGGGCTGCAAGGACAGTGAAAGCCCCCTTTGGCACCTGCAGCCTGTGTTTAATGCAGGCTGCATTTCTGAATTGTTCTCAGGGCAGCTTTCTGAGCAAGTTGGCCAAGGTTCAGGACCATTTTGTCCTCTCACAACTCACCAAGTTCCTCAACTCCATCTCCTATTTCACTCCCTTTTAGTCTGGTAACAGTGACATGTGACTTCTATACCCACATAGAAAAGCGGAGGACCAAAGCCGTTTCCAACCCTTTTATCTCCCCCTCACTCCTATCACTAATGGCTGACAGGGGCCACCTATGGCACAAAGCCCAGGCAACAGACAATCAGTCCCACTGGCAACAGTACAGAATGGCCAGAAACTCCTGCACCTAGGCCATCAGGCAAGCAAAAAAGGACCATTACAAGGAGGCACTCACAAACTCCTGGGGTGACAGTAGGACGTTTTGGGACAACCTAAAACAACTTACTGGTAAGACCATCAAAACCCCTCCCACCATGCTCAACCTTGATGGTGCCACCATCCTTAACCTGCAGCAGATAGTCAACACCTTCAATATAGCTTTCTCAAACCTTAGTGGTGTATTTCCCACCAACTTCTTTGACCCCCTCACCCCTCCACTCCCATCTAAGGATGCTGCCCCCGACCACAAATCCACATTTCTTCCTCAAAACTGTCTCCACCAGCACTGCCAGAAAATACCTACTCAAGGTTCTAGGCCAGTCTCACCATAGCAGTGACTTCCTAGACCTAAAACTGCTATGTATGGCATTGGATGCTGTCCTTGCACCCCTCATTAAAATTCTGAACAAGTCCCTGTGTCTTGGGCAACTCCCCACCCTGTAGAAAGCAGCTGTAGTGATCCCCCATCCACAAGAACTGAGACAGAGCCCTCCACTCCAATTACTGTCCCATCTCAATCTTACCTCCCCTTTCTAATGCACTGGGATGTCTAGTCATGGACCATCTCACAGAATATCTAGCTAAGTATAACATCCAATGCCCCAAACAGCACGGCATCAGGAAAAATCACAGAACCACCTCAGCTCTCAGCTCTGCTTGAATACAACAATTTCATACACAAAGCCCTGGACCATGGGCACTTAGTGGGGTCAGTGTACATTGACCTCACTAAGACCTTTGACATGATTCACCACACCCTTCTTATCGACTGCCTAGCACCGCTTGGGTCTCCTCCGAGATGGTGGGCTGGTTCAAAAGCTATTTGAAGGATGGGGCACAACAGGTAAAAATAATTTGTGATGCACTATTCTCCAGTCTACCTGTCCATTCTGGAGTACCCCAAGGCTCCATTTTAGGTCCCTTATTTTTCAGCCTCTTCCTGAACTCCCTTCCTCAATCTTACCCTGGTGACCTACTCCATTATGCGGATGCTGTAATACTCTTCACCAACCACTCTGACCCTCACACTCTCACCTCAGACTTACAACATAACTTTTCAGCAGTTGAAGACTGATTCACAGCCCATAAACTTATCATGAACTTTAAAAAGACTAAGTCCATGCTGTTCTCCAGACCCCATAATAAACTAAAATTCACTCCACTTTCCATCCTTAACCAACTCAACGCCCCAATTAAACAAGTTCAATACCTTTAAATACTTTGGAATTACTCTAGACAGCACTCTGTCATTCAAAGAGCAGATCAACATTGTCTCAAAAGCAGTAAACTGTAGGTTAGGCATCCTATACAGACATAGAACCAATATAACCCAAGAAGCACTCATGACAGCTGTAATTAACCAGCTCCACACTGTCAGTTGTAGACTATGGCCTAGTTATTTATGGCACTGCCACAGAATCATCCCTCAAAAGAATTAGCACTGCCCTCAACAAGGCCTGTTGCCTGGTAATGGGCGCGCATCACCAGACTCATATGTGCGACCTATTCTCCAGATCAAAATGGCTGAACCTAATCCAATAACACACCTGCCTATTTGCAAAGAAAATCTGTATGGGCCTAACACTCCCAAAGTCCAAGCTCCTTCTCGCTCACGCCCCTGAACTCATGCTGCAGCAGGAGCGCCTCCAGACTGAGCTTCTATGTCCTTTTTTGCCGCTCCTCCATAGCCCAACATTCCTTCAGCTACCGAGCCCCTACATGGCTTAATGACCTCCCTAATGACATGGTTGAGGTACCCAAGCTTGGCACATTCAGGGTCCTCCTCAAACAGCACCTGATCTTGCTCAGCAACTGTGACTGCTCTGCTTAGTTAACACCTTCTGCAGCACAACTTGTTTCCCCTACTTCCCCTTTCCTCCCTCCTCCTACCCCTCCCACCTTCTCCCCTGTATTAGGGAGATAACCCCCTTTAACCCCCTGCCAGCCTGATTCCGCAACTGACTGCTCCTTAAACTAAGCCAACCTCTGGCTACTTCTACCGTTAGACTGAGCCAACCCCTGGTTGCATTCACCACCAACAACCCAGCCACTCTGGCCCATGACTCCAAATGTGACTCCAACATAACTCTTTGATCCTCCATTCTGCAAGTCGTTTAGTGTCACTTTGGATACTGTATGCCTCTGACCTTGTATTGGTCATTGTTCTAAATGATGTCTATATATTACCTGGTTAATTTTAGCATCTGACTCCTTGTTCTCTCTATACTTACTGTAATGCTGTATTTGACGTAGAATAGTTGCAAATGAGTCTCTGGCTCATTGGTCTGCAATAAGTGAATTTAATAACCTTAAATTTAAAAAAAAATTCAATATCTGTCTTGTACCTTGTTACCAACTGTAAAGTACTTTGTTCACTAGATGAACTTTGTATTGGGCCCTGTTATCTGTGTAATGTATTCTGCTTTCTACATGGAACCTTTGTAAATGAGCTTAAATAAATAAACAAATAAAGGATGTCCCACCCCACATCTACCTCCCTCCTCTAGCTCAGTGACTCCATCTTGTCCAATATGGACCAGGGCTGCAATACTTCATCCATCTTTGTTGACTTGGCCAAAACTTTCAACACTGTGTCACAGCCACTTCTGCTGGACAAGCTTAAGATAGCAGGGCTCTCTTCCTCCACAATCATCTGGTTCTGCTCCTTTGTAGAGGGCAGGCTGCAAGCTGTCTATATTACAGACATCCTTTTTCTCCACTCCCTATCTGCTCAGACACCCCACACGGATCAATCCTGGACCCCATACTTGTCTCCATATTCCTCAATGACCTCTCCTCTGCTTGTTTTTTTGCATTCATCCATATGTATGCAGATGACACTGTTCTGTTTGCTTATGGCTCCTCTGCTGCTAGTCTAGCTGTCCATCTCCAACAGGATTTTTACAGTGTTCAGTGCTGCTTCTGTTCAAACCTTCTGTCCCTTAATGCCAAGAAAATCATCTCCATGACCTTTGGCTCCTGGCTGGGGCTTGCCAGACTCTTTCCACTTCCCTGTTTCCACACCCTTGATTGTACTGTGATTGCTACTGTCTCCTCTTTAAGTACTTTGGGGTCTGGTGGGACTGGCACCTTGATTTCTCATACAAACATATGAACATATGAAGAAGCCAGCAGAAGAAGGCCATTTGGTCTATCAAGTCTGCTCATATTGCAGGGTCCAAAGCTTGAGCTAATGTCCCTGCCCCCTCCCCCCTCCCATCCTCCCTACCCATGATTCTTACCTTCCCCTATGCCTGTCCTAGCCCCTCTTAAAGCTTCCTACTGTCTTCAATGAGATTACCTCTTCTGGTAGCACATTCCAAGTGTCCACCACCGTCTCTGTGAAGAAGTGATTCCTGACCTCCCTCCTAGACCTCCCACCCTCCAGCTTAAGACTGTGCTCCCTTGTGATATGGTTGCCACTCAGCTTAAAGAGACTCTCCTTATCAACCTTATTTATCCCAATCATGTCTCCTCTCTCTCTTCTTTCTCTCTCCTGTTTCCCAGGGAGTACATGTTCAGTGCCCTCAACCTCTCCTCATATGCCTTGCCCCGCTGAACGAATATCATCTTTGTAGCCCTCCTCTGTACCTTCTCCAGCAGGTAAATGTCCTTTTTGAGGTGTGGGCACCAGTACTGAACTCCATACTCTAGATGCGGCCTTACTAGTGACCTGTACAAGGGCAGTATAACCTCCTCTCTCCTACTACTAATCCCCCTAGCTATGTATTCCAGTATCTTGTTTGCCTTTGCTACTGCTTTCCTGCACTACGTGGAGTGCTTCAGATCACTAGTGATCATCACTCCCAGGTCCTTCTCCTCATCTGATGAAGATACTCGGACTCCACCAAGGTAATACTCTGTCCTGGGATTCTTGGCTCCAATATGCATAACTTTGCATTTCTTGGCATTGAAACCAAGCTGCCAAATCCCGGACCACCTCCCCAGCTTTTCCAGATCTTCCTGAAGGTCCCATATCCCTTCAGCTGTGTCCGCTTTCCCACAGAGCTTAGTGTCATCTGCAAATACACACATTTTGCCTTTAATGCCATCCTTAATGTCATTGATGAAGACATTGAACAATACCGGCCCCAGCACAGAGCCCTGTGGGACCCCACTGGTTAGCTGTCTGGTGCCAGATAACTCTCCACCTACCACTACCCTCTGGATTATGTCCCTTATCCAGTATTCCACCCAACTGACCATCTTTTCCCGAACTCCAAGATCCACCAACTTCCTGATCAACCTCTTGTGGGGCACAGAGTCAAAGGCCTTGCTGAAATCAAGATAGAAGATGTCTACCACTTGGCCCCTGTCTACTGTCTTAGTGACACAGTCAAAGAAGTCAATCAGATTTGTTTGACATGATCTCCCCTCATGAATGCATGCTGTCTCTCATCCTGCATTCTCATTCTCAGCACACATTGATGCAATCCACCACAAGCTTCACCCCAAACTGAGTGATCTGTATTGAAAGTAAGCCAATATTCCTCTCCATGCCCACAGGCAGCTAGTCATGAAGATGATCCTTTCCATCTTCGATTATGATGACACTGTCTGCAGCATCACTCCCAAGTCCACCCTTGCCAGAGTAGACTCCCTCTTCCACTCCTTTTGCCATTTTGGTTTGGACTGCCCTCCATGTACACACCACTGCTTTCTCTTCTCCTCCCTCTACCTTCCCTCCCTTGAGGCCAGATGCCTCACACACTGTTCCACCATCACCTCCACATTCAAGCTTGGCTGTCTCCCCTCACCTCTCTACCATCCTTTCATTCCTCTTCCTCATACTTCCTCTTGAGCACTGCCGCTCATTCCCTCTCTCTCCCCCCAGAAAAACGTTCATGGGCCAAGCTTCCTTCTTGTATCATTTTCCTCAGCACTTGTCCTCCTTCCACCTGCCTATCTACTCAGCCTCATCCTTCTCTTTTCTCAAGTCCCATCTTTGTGATTTTTTCCAGGATCTCCTGCAGCTGTATCTCATCCCTTACCCTTGTATTCCACCTAGCCACGTTGTTGATGCCCCCCTTACCCCGAACTGTGAGAAACATTATACCTCAAGGCTAACTGTGCCTTAATCAGTGACTGCATAATAGCGCATCAAAAATAGCGCATTGAAAAATGCTGCATGGTTGTCATTCCCTTGCTGCTGTTTTTGCCATATCCAACTGTAGAGCATTATGAAGTTAGTATTTTTATAGTACAGGGTGTATGGGGCATTGCCCCCACTGGGGTGTGCATGGGGCTGTGCCCCCTCCTCACATTACATTGTAAAGAGATTGCTTCAGCTTTGGTTATAGTAATTTTACTTGGCATGGTTGTCTTGTTGATTTTTGCATGGTAATGGTTTTGTCTTGTGAAGTATGTATTTAGTTCAGTCAGATGGTGTGCTGACATAATGGCATGGCAGATTAGGGCTCTTTGAAGGTTAGGTTGTATAAGCGTTGATGGTAGAGATTTGTGGTTCAAGTCTAATATTCCCTTGGTTTAAATTTTGAGTAGTACATGGGATGGTTATACAGTAGTTATGTTTCTTGTTAGATTTTTATAGTTGTCACAATACCTAAGAGAAAAATGTATCTGACAACAAGCAGTAACAAACTATGGCAACGCCAAACAAAGTTCCTTTTTCTGGCTGGTTTGTGTGGTTTTGACTACTCAGCATTTTATTGGGTAGCATTGTTTGGCATCACTATAGTTTGTTAATGTTTGTTGCTGGCAATGTCTTTCTTTTAGGTATTATGACCCACTGCTCCTGGAGACCAGGGATCACCATACAGTGTGGTTCAACATAATGTTGGCAGCAAAAGTAAACCACACAAAGTTGAGGATCCTGGACTTCAGGAGGGCAGATTTAAAAAGAAATGGGTGAATGCCTGAGAGACAACCTAGCAAGGGATGACCTGAGTGGGGTGAAGGAACAGTGACTCAAATTAAGAGATGGCATAGTGAAGACAACAAACTTCTATGCAAAAGATGTGAGCAAAAACAGGAGAAAATTGGTTCTCAGCAGAAGTAGCTGCAAAGGTTAAAGCTAAAGGGTAGCATTTGGGAGGTACAAAGAGACACAGAGGGAAGAGGATAGGAAAGTGTAACAGGAAAAGCAGAGGAAAGAAGGGAAAGCAGTGAGGGATGGAAAGGCACAAATGGAAGAAAGCATAACCTAAAGGGTAATGAAGAGGGACAATACCTTTTTGAGGCACGTAAGTGAAAAAGAGAAGACAAGGAGAGAGATAATTAGGTTAAAAAGGATGTGGGAATTATGCAGAGGGGGATTAGGAAAAAGCAGATACCTGAACAAATACTTCTTTTCAGTCATCACAGTAGAAAGGGTGTGGGTGGATCACATAAAAGCCGCAGGAACACTGGGGGAGAGAGGGAGAGAGAGAGAGAGAGAGAGAGACAAAAGTCCATTTACAGAGGGAAAAGTCCTGAAAGAACTTATGAATCTGAAAGTGGACAAAGCAATGGGGCCAGATGTGGTGTACCCAAGGGTGCTGATGGAGCTCAGGGAGATACTAGCTGCACCACTGACTGCCCTTTTCAACAACTCACTGGAAACAGGAGTGGTTCCAGAAGACTGGATTACAGCAAATGCAGACCTGCATCATAAACAGAAAGAGGGAGGAGGCTGGCAACTATAGGCCAGTCAGTTTGATGTCAGTGGTGGAGAAGTTAATGGAAATGTTTTTAATAAAAAGTCTTTAATCCAGTGGGTTACAAGACCCAAGGCAGCACAGAGTCATGGGGGGCATTCAGATGAAACTAATCGATTTCTTTGACTGGGTGACCAGGGAAGAAGATTAAGGCAGGACAGTGGACGTGGCCTAATTTGACTTCAGAAAACAATAGAAAAAATGTTTCCAAACCCTGCAGCACTAGACCTCAAAAAATAGAAGCCTGGTAAATAAAAAAAACCCTACTTACAATACCTACTTATAGTGGAGACAAAATGCTTTATTTGTGCAATCTGTTTATTCTGTGCAAACATATATGTTAATTATGCTACATACAGTACACTGTTCCAGCGATAAACCAGGACTGAGGAAGGCCATGCCGAAATGTCAGCTTCAGTGCATGCATATCACATGCAAACACACTGTCTCACCAGCCACCTGTTTTTTTCACCAAAACAGTGTACACTCAATGAGAGTCAGCATATCTCTTTAGTTTATAGATGACAAGTGATGCCTCCGCTTAAGCATCTGCACTTTGCATCACTGACATATATGTTTGTACAGAATAACTGGTTTGCACAAAATAAAGCATTTTGTCTCCACTATAAGGAGATAAGGGGTTTTATTGTTTGCCAGGCTTATATTTTTTGTGGTTTAGTGTTACAGGGTTTGGAATTTCATTTTTCTGTTGTTTTCACTAACTTAGGCTGCTAAGCTTGCATGAACATCCTGGCAGTCACCAGTGAGGTGAGAGCCCTCCCACCTACCCTTGTGTCTACTTAGACTTCAGCAAGGCCTTTGAAATGGTATAACTGAGGAGGCTCATAAGGAAACTAGGCAATTTAGGGGTAGGTCCTAAGATGGTAAACTGGGTGAGAAATTGGTTGATGGATAGGGGACAGGGGGTAGTGGTGAATGGCACTCACTCAGGAGGGGATGACTAGTGGGGTACTTCAGGACTCAACTCTGGTACCAGTCCTCTTTAATGTCTTTATAAGTGACATTGCAGAAGATCTGGAAGGGAAGGTATGCCTCTTTGCAGATGACACCAAAATCTGACTTAGAGTGGACACTCCAGAGGGGCTGGAGAAAATGTGCAGAGACCTAAGAAAACTTGAGGAGTGGTCAAGGATATGGAAACTGGGCTAAATTTTGAAAAAGTGCAAAATTATGCACTTAGGGAACAGAAACCCAGAGGCAGAGTATACAATTTGGGAATATGTACTGGCAGTCACAAAACAGGAAAGGGACCTTGGAGCAATCATATCAGATGACCTCAAGGCAGCAAGACCATGCAACAAGGCAGCAGTCAGGGCCTGTGGCATGCTGGGGTGCGTAGGGAGAGGTATCACTAGCAGAAAGTGGGAGGTGGTGTTACAAATGTGTAGATCATTGGTGAGACTACAACTGGAGTACTGCATCCAGTTCTGGAGAACACATCTTAGGAAGGACATAGACAGGGTAGAGGCTGTCTGGCAGAGGGCAACAAAAATGGTGCACGGGCTGCATCAGAATCTCTATAAGCAGAGGCTGAGGGATCTCAATATGTACACCCAGGAAGAGAGGAGGGAAATTGGGGACATGATAGAGACCTATAAATATCTCATGGGGATGAATAAGGTAGAGGAGGAAAGTATTTTTCAGAGGAGAAGGTGCACAAGAGCAAGAGGGCATGCAGTGAGGCTGAAAGGAGGAATTTAGGATGGAAAAGAGGAAGTACTTTTTCAGTGAATGAGTGATTGATGCCTGTAACAGTCTTCCAGCAGAAGTAGTGGGGCCAAAAACAGTGGTGGGCATCAAGCATGCATGGGATAGGCACAAGGGAATCCTGGTATGGAAACAGGAGGATGGAGGTAGCTGGAGATCAGGTAGGTTTAATGGTAATAGTATATGCAAGGAACAAATGGGCAAACTAGGCAGGCCACATGGTCCTTATTTGCTGATAAATTCTCTGTTTTGATGTTTCTGTGTTATGGTAGGAGATCCTCAAAAATTTATTGTTATCTACTGGCACAGTGTCAGGAGCCAGCATGTTCTTTTTAAACAAAATACATCTAGCGGAACTAGGGAGTGGGCAAGAAGGTGAAAACCTTGGAGCAATCATATGATTACCTCAAGGTGGTGAGGCAACATGACAAGGCAGTAGGTTGGGCCAGCAGGATGCTGGGGTTCATAGGAAGGGGTATCACAAGCAAAAACAGGCACTGGTGTTACCACATCATAGATAGTTTGTGAGACCCCACCTGGAGTATTGTGCCCAGTTCTGTGGAGACCACATTTCAGAAGAGACATATAAAAGGTAGAGGTTGTCCGGAGGAGGACAACTAAAATGGTGCAGAGCCTGAATCAGATGCCCTATGAGGAGAGACTGAGGGATCTCAATATGTACACCCTGAAAAATAGGAGGAAGGGGGAACATGATCAAGACCTATAAATATCTCATGAGGGTGAATAAGGTACAGGAGGGGGGAAGTATCTGTCAGAAGAGAAGGTGCATGAGAACAAGGGGGCATGACATGAATCTTGAAAGGGGGAATTTAGATGGGATGTGAGGAAGTACTTTTTCACTGAAAGAGTGGTGGATGCCTGAAACAGCCTTTCAATGCAGGTGGTGGGGACAAAAAAACAGTGGTGGGCTTCAAGTACGTGTGGGATAAGCATAAGGGATTCTTGTCAGTGAAGCAGAGAGGAGGTAGCTGGAGATCTAATAGAATCAACAATGACAGTATTGACAGGGAAAAAATGGGCAGACTAGGTGCTACTAGCATTCTTTCTCTGCTGGGAAATTTTATGTTTCTGTGTTAGGAATAGGAGATCTTAAAAAAGATATTGTTGGCTACTGGCACACTGGCAGGAGCTGACATGCTCTTTTTGAACAAAAACATCTAGGGGAACTTGGGAATGGGGAGGAGGGTAAAAATGATTGGGTGGGAATGATTTAATAGGTCAGTCTTATCAGTCTATATGACTTCTTTTGATGCTCATTTATATTATAACCAATTTACGCATATAATTTATGCATTAATCTTAGTCCATTATTATTTGAGGTTACAACTGTGAAAAGAAAGAGTGTTTATGGATGGTACTACATGGAATGCAGGACAGCTAAAGCAATACTTTTGAAATTAGTGAAGTTTATGAAGACACCCCTCTTGACAGATCATTAATTATTTAAATGCACAAAGCAAATTATAGAGTACATGTTACTTTTCAAAAGCTAACAGCATCTTAAATTATGGGATGAGATGCTGAAAGGAAGATATTTAAAAAAGATAGTATGGTATTTTTGGTTAATGGTATCATAGGCACCTTAAATTTAAAAAAATAATTTGGATGCCTGTATTGAATCAAATAAATGGAAAGGTTTGTATGAAAGAATGTACTCTAAAAATAAGGGGATTCACTCAATGATATGCACTTTGAATGGGTGACTTTTGAAAGATTTGCTTGGAACACTCTGGGTAAAGTAAAGAAAGTGATAACATTTTATAACTCTAATTCGGCTCCAGGACCTGGCAGTGTAAATGCAGATGTATGTAAACATAACTTGAACTAACAGAGTAACTATTTGTGCACTTTTTGCAATAGGTGCACTAGAGACAATTTTATTCCAGAGTCCTGAAGAGGTAATCATGTAATGCCAATTCATAAAAAAGAGATAAGATAGATCCATGTACATATAGACCTAGTAGCGTGTGTGATCTTGTAGCAAATATTTTTACTACAGTTGTCCTTAATAAACTCTTAAAGGAAGGAAACACAAAAAAGTCTGATTTCTAAGTGTCGAGATGGGTTCAGGGAATGATATGGAACTATCAATGTTTTATTTTATATATTTATTTAATTTATTGAGATCTTGGATTGACACCTTTGATCAGAAAGCTCTTTCATAGGTTCCACGTTAGGTATGACACAAACAAGAATACAGATATGTTATCACAGATACAGATACAGATACAGCAAGAAACAATTGAAAACTGTCTTCAGGCATAAATTCTAACAATAGTTATGTAATTTAAGCATGTACAGGGTGCAGAGTCAAAACAAAGGCTAACGTTTCACTAGGTAATAGTAACATAACATGAGGACACTTGTTTAAAAAGGAAAATTGTACAACTAACAACATAGGCAGATAATTGGATTGTGCCTGAGTCAAAGAAAGAAGGAAGGTCTCGTACCAGTAGAGAGGGATGGGAAGGGAGGAGGAGAAAAGTGTGGGGAGGAAGAAGGCAAGCAGGGGTGGGGGTAGGATGGGGCTAGATAGAGAACGTGAAAAATAGCTATGTAGTCAAAGTGGAATAAAGGGGGAGGAGGGTGGGGGAAAGGAAAGATGGAGGAGAGCTGGGAGGGAGGAAGAGGTAGTGTAGGTAGTAGGGTGATGATGAGGATATATTAAGGTGGTAGGGAGGAAAGAGGTACGGAATGATGGAGGGGTAAAAAAGGGATGAGGAGGTGGAGGTAGGTAGGAGGGAAAATGAATAATTTAGGCAGGGGTAGAAAGCCCATGAAAGTGTTAACTTGACTGGGGACCCAAGAAATGAACATGAAGCATAACATTTTACTAATCAATAGAGATCACAGAGATTGCAAATGGTAGGAGCAAGGTAAGGCAAATTAGCAGTAGCAGTCACAAGTTGCCAGCTGTATCATATTTTATTCAAAAGTACATAAGTATAAGCAAACAAAAGTTATATGCCACATTTATTGATCTCACATCTACCTCTGAATCAATATCAAGAATCATTCTTTGGGACAAAATGATTGATATGGGTATTTATAAAAATGTGATTTCAGTAATTGGAAACATACACAATAACACATGGAAGCAAGTTAAATACAACGGTTATGGTAATTTAAAAAAAAAAAAGTATTTTATGCCAATGGAGGAGTTAGACAGAGTTGAGTTTTAGTGCCCACCTGTTTTAATCTCTGTATAGTAAATGAAGTCCTATTAATACTGAAGAGGATTTTCATTCTTCTCTTACAAATAAAGTTAGTTGTTCAGTTCTCACATACAGTATGCCAATGATTTGGTAATTACATCCCTTAGCAAAAGCAGACATCAATTAAAAAAATAAAGTATTAAAGGAAATCTGTGATAAATTGAAACTGGTTGTCCAATAAGATTGTGACTTTTGGCACTAATCATTGCGGCAAACATAGTGGATTAAGAATGCTATATTGAAAATATGAAACATTTACCATGTTTGAGGATGATCCTTAGTAACGATGAATGCTGGATAGTTCACTGTACACAAACTATAACCAAGATAAAGCATACAGTTATTACCTTAAATAAATTTAACTACAGATATGGTAGAATTATGGTTACTCCAACATGCAGGTTATAAGAGTTAATTTTACTGTGCAAGCATTTTATATACTGTAATGGAAATTTGGGGTATATCAGATACAATAAAAAAGTTACTACCACTTTGTATAGAACATGCCTCAATCTGCCTCCTGCTATCCCAGTAGCAGGGCTAAGGTCAGAATTAAGACAGGTTAGTCTACAAAATCTGGCATCAGTGAGAATTATCAATTATTGATAGATGTTAACTAGGCTAGTTAATAGTAGACTACCTGCTCTCTGTTTATCAGAAGACATAAAATTATGAAGTTGGGGTTGTACATCAACATTGTTATACTTTGTGAAGAACTATAGCACCTTTGGAGAGTAAGTGAGAGAGGGAATTTCTGTGAGCATGCAATACCAAAAAGTAAGTATGCAAAGAATAGAAAACATTAGTAAAACAAAAATTGGGAAGGTCTAAAGCTAATTACACTGTACCATCTCCAGATGGCCTTCCACCTTGATGTCTGCAATACCGTCCCTGTTTGAGTGTACCAGGTCTATTACTGTCATATCACAAGTGTGCTCTCTGGCTAGTTGCCTGATAAATGCCCCCTGCATGGACACTAGTATATCCCTGCTTCTAGCTGCAGCTGCTTCTTGGAGGCTTCAATCTACATCTGGCAAACTCAAGTCCCCCACAAGCAGCACCTCTCTTTTTTTCTACAATTGTACTGATGGCATCACCCACTGCATTCTCCAGTCCCCCCCACCCCGTGCTGTGGGTCTGTATATTACTCCAGTATTAGGGGTGGGCAGATAGCATTATTCCACTGGATATCGGATACGGATTTATCCATCAATATATCTGACCGGTTCAGGATATTTATCGGGTCGGATATAATTATGGAGAGAAACAGTGGACTAACAAAATGTTTGCTCCAAAAAACACATATCACACAATGACCGAAAATGTAAGAATAATCAATTTAATGAAGCACTGTTAAGAAAACATAAATGATACAGGGACACTTAAATTTTATAAAAATTGTCCATATTCTGTTTTATGAAAAGCAACATGTTCGCATTTTTGGGTGCGAGTCAGGAGCGGTTCTCTGTTATTATATCACCAGCTACACTAAAAATTCTCTTGTTAGACACACTGGTGAGTGGAGCAGACAGGTACTGCATTGCAACTTTTTTCAGCACTAGAAACTTGTGTCCTTGTGTTTTCAGAAAGTAAGAGCATCGGGTGTATTTTTTTTGGCACCAGATTTTCTGCAAGGTAAATGTCAAGCTCCTGATTGCAACTGGACACACCATCAACACCTGAAGCTGAAAAATAAATAAATAAAAGCCTGCTATTGGTACGCCCTTTATGGAATATATTAGAACAGAATTTGCTAATGACTACAATTTGTAAATTTTTTTTTTTTAATCTACTGTCTTCTGGCAGCGAGTTGTTTTGTGAGAAGACGTCCCATGGGTCATCTGTGTCACAGTCCTGCTCGATGTTTTTTTTCATTGAGTTGCTTCTGTACTTTACTATGTGGATCATCAGACACCTCACAGTGCTCTTCAACACGTTATTTAATGACAGCTTTAGCAAATGATTTCCCACACTCAGTTCTGAAAAAGTGAAGCTTGTATCTTGCATCTATGACTGTAGCCATGACAATCTCCATCATGGACTCGTATTGCACTAATTGATTGTTAATTGATTCAAGCATTGCAATTTTCATTGCTTGCAGCCCCGGTACTTTTATTCCCTCAATTGCGTGAAATAGCACAGTGGAAGTAGGAATAATGTCAGAAACACAGGCACAATCAGAACTTAGCCATCTGGTTTCAATCTCAAATGGCCTTAATAAAGTGCAGACGTTCTCTGCAAGGGACCACTGTGAGTTAGTAAATGTTCTGGTCTCACATTCGGCAGCATAAACAGTCAATGCTTTCCATTGCTCTAATAAGCTTTCTAGCATGCAAAAAGAGCTGTTCCATCTTGTGGGCATGTCCTGCACTAAACAGTGCTCTGGTAACTGTAGGGTCTTTTGCAGCTCTTTAATCTTTTCAGATGCAGAGGCAGAGTGCTTAAAGTGTCCCATGATTGCTCTCCCCATGGATAGTAACTCCTCAACTGAACGTTGTTTAAAAATGGAATCATGAATAAGGAGCTGTAATGTGTGTGCTAAACAACTGACACTTTGAACATCACTGAGTTTATTTCTTTTTGCAATGTTTGGGCCATTATCCCTTACAACTAGATGCCTTTGACCACTCTTTATCCCCCATGTGTCGAGAATATAAAAAAATCTTTTGAAAGGTTTTCCCCTGTATGTCTGTCAGCGAGGTGCTTTAAGAATAAAAGTGCGTACCATCTGTTAAAGGATTCATCTATCCAGTGTGCTGTCACTGGTAGGTAGGACACGATTGAGTAGGCTGTTGTTCAGGTGCCTGTGGTAAATGAGAAATGCTCAATATTTGCTAACTCATCCTGCATTATGGACCATATCTTATTGTACATAGAGGGGATTGTTACCTTGGCAAAGTGGCTTCTTGATGGTAACATATATCTTGGCTCCAATACTGATAACAGATGTTTGAACCCTACATTCTCAACCACAGAAAAAGGTTGTTCATCAGTAGCAATCATCTCTGCAACTGAATTTGTGATTGCAATTGGTGTTCACTGCCGAATGGGTTAGCACGAGCAAGACAGGATTCAATAGTCTGGTTCTCCCATTTTATCTTTTTAGACAGTTGCTCCTGAAGAGATTAAGGTTGCTTCATTAATTCGTTACAAGCTTTTTCACCTTGCAGATCAGCATACTGGGACCTGTGCTTGTTTCACAAATGATTTAAGAGTCATGAAGTCCCAAAGTTACGGACTGAAGACCCTCTGCTTATGAACGCGGGACTGTGGCACAGAGTACACTTAGCCTTCGAGTTAGAGTCACCGTTCAATGTAAAATATGCCCATACCAAACTTTTGTGTGACATTTTTTTGATAGCTGGCAATGCGATCACAATTCAGACACTCGCACACCACAACTATCACCTCGCATCTGCGTTCACTGTTGGTCTACTACTTGTTGAGGTAATTTTGAGATAAAACAGACAGGTACACACATGCTTAATGAGACAGGTTAATGCATTGTTAACAGGTTAATCACTTTGCACCTAACAATCATTGCTTGAAACACCTTGCAACTCGCATCTGTTAATTGGCCAAAAACAGAACTTGCATTAAGGGCATTAAGTAAGGCATTAAGTATAAAATGTGGAAAGTTGTTCTGTACTGACATGTAAAAAAAAATCCAATTGCATCAGTTTGCATGAAAAATCAAGCTATCCGATTGGATTTATTTATTGTAATGATTATCTGCCCATCCCTATCCAGTATGAATAGTGACTAGGGCTGGATGAAATTAGAATATTCAAATTTTATAGAATTTCCACAAAATTCTTTGAAATTTGCAAAATGTCATGAAATTTTGTAGAATTTTCTGAAATGTTGTAACTGGTCATAACTCATTCTGTGTAACAGGTAGAGATCTGAAGTAGAAGACAGGAAGGGTAGCTCTTACAAGGTTGGTGCTTGCAAGTCCCACTGATTACAGGAATGTAGCAAGGACTCAGCACTCAGCATCAAATAAATGTCCTTAGACCTTAGTCAATCCAAAGATTTCTCAGTTTTATTGTGAACAAGGACAAAAAGACAATGTAGCAGATGTAGCCCAGGGAGGCTACCACTGATGAACATTTCACATTCCTTCTGAGTGCTTATTCAGACACTCAGAAGGAGTGTGAAACGTTGGTCAGTGGTAGCCTCCCTGGGCTACACCAGGTGCCTTGTCTTTTTGTCCTTATTCACAATAAAGCTGAGAAATCTTTGGAATGACTAAAGTCTAAGGACATTTATTTGATGCTGAGTACTTGCTACATTATAGAGATCTGAAGTATTGTATGCTTATTGTTTGGATGACGCCCTAAACGGATGTCAGGTTTCCATTTGGATGAATGGTAAGGAAGTTATAGGGTCTTCATGTCTTGATTCATTATTTATGTGAATATTTCTAGGTTTACTACTTAACCACCTTTGGACCCAGATAATTGAAACTATACATGCATACTTTCTTGGAGGAGTCACAGAAACTGCTAAATATAGAGGAAATTGGTTATGTAAGTTGTAAGCTTACAGGAGTTCAAAATTTCAAAATGTAATTGTCTGTTAAACTGCATGAACATTTTCAAAATATTTGGATGTTTATAGCTCCACTGCTATTGCAGGTACACACTCAAGGTTTGGCATGCATACCAAACTAAATATGAACTGGAATCGAATTCAGCTGGTTAAATGTGGTTCAGTGGTAAGCATTTATTGTGGATATTTTAGAAATTACTAATCAGCAAAATTTGCTCAAATATTCATGGACACATGATAGGTAATAATGACAAGAATTACACTTGTAGGCAAAATGTATGGACATGGCTTCAACACAAGTATCACAGCATTCCGCAATTTCACAAAAGCTCATGAAATTCAACTTTAATTACTGATGTCATTTTGAAATATTTGGCTGGTTCTAACTTGGACAGCCTCTGAGCAAGAGATAAGAGGGCTGACACACACACTAGTTTGTTTTCCATACTGGATTTTCTCCTGTTTGGTAGTTCATCTCTCAGGGATATACACTGTTCACAGGTATATGTCCTGATCAGGTGGAACCCATCCATCATTCGATTGGCTACTGAGTTTTTTTCAACTTTTTTCCCCTCTTATCTCCTCTGGTGGGGGCAATGCCTATGTCAGACTTGCACAATCACAGATTCCCCTGTGGCAGCAGCAAGCTCTCTGGCCTAGCTGCATGGGTCACTGTGTTTGTGGAATTCACACTCAACCCTCCCTGACTGAATGCACTGCCAAGTATCAGCTGCCTCCACCTTGGCCTGCCTCCTGAAGTGACATTCTGGGTTTGCTTCTGAACACGGGTCTCAGCATGGCAGCATGATGCTCTACTGCTGGTCCATTGGGGTGGCCTCATAGCCTAATATTTAGGGTCACTGACCCTAACAAAATTAGTGACATTCCACTTTTTTACTCTCATTTTTATCCAGTCCTTGCCAACAGGCCCCATACAAACTTCGCGGCTCCACCTATCCCAACATCCGCCATCCCTAGGACTTAGATGAGGGGCCACCATTCCTCTATAGATTCTTCCCATGGTAGGGCCATCAGGGGTCCCCCAAGCCCCCTTCAGAAGCCACACTTGGTCAGTAGCCCAGTGCCCAGTAGGTGGTGTGGGGTCTGTGAGGCACTGGAGGGCATTTTCCTTCCATTGGTGGTGTTTTCCTCTGTTCCCAACTGACAGATGTTCCATGGAGGCTACAGTCTGATCTTCACATGTCATGTGAATGTCCACCATTAGGGAGGGTGCCCCCCCCACAACTGCTGCCTCAGCTGTGCTGACACCTATGGTCACCTAGGTGGTAGTGATGTGGCAAAGCAGTCTGCCCACCCTCCCCAGAGGATGAAAGTGTCCACCAGAACTCTCAGTCATCCTCTCCCTGGCTGACCCTTGAGTGGACCAAGCTCATTCCCAAAGTAGGGTCACTGGCATTGCAGCAGGTGAGGAATGAATACCTCTGCCCACCATGCCTCTGGACCAGTTCGATATTCCATTTTCTAAATTTAAAGTTACTGGGGCTTAAAATTCTGCAATTGACATAATTGTGAAATGTAATTTTAAAATATCCTAATGTTTGGAGGCCTATAACTCAGTTGCCTTTAGAGATATAACTCCAAGACTTGGTACACATCAGTACAGACCTTGGTAAAGTCATCATACTGAACATGGCATAATTTAGGCAAAAGTACTTTTTAAATTAGGTGAAAATAACTTAAATCCAAATGTTGATGAAATCAGAACTTTGCCATAATTTTGCTGGTGGAAGATAAATTTCACACAGCCCTAATAGTGGTTCCTGTTCAGTCTTCAGGGTGACCCCAAGTACCTACAGCTCATCCTTTCCCCAGGTTCCCTTGTATTTCTATCACTTTGATATCCTACATTACATACAGAACATCCCCTCCTCCCTATCTCCCAACCCTATGCTCATGAACTGAGTTTAACCTGGAATGGCCATCTCCCAGTTGTGGTTGCCTGTGCACCATGAATCAGTAATGACCACAATATCCAGGTCTGCCTCTGTCAAGGTAGCCTCTGGGTCTGGAATTTTATTTCCAAGACTCCTTGCATTCACACATATAGCCTTCCACATCTTGTTCCCACTCTACCTGTAACCCCCCCTTCCTCCTCTTGTGCCCTGTTTCCTTTTCCCCCTCTCTTTTTGCAACTTTTATTCCCTTACCCCTTGTCCTCTACTTCTCTGAGTTTCCCATTTTCCTTCTCCCTGAGGTATTCTTCTCCTGTTGGGTCCTCCCTTCCTACAGTTTCAGTCTGTGGGGAAGTTTATGGCCCCTTTTCCATCCACCACTCCATTCACCTAGTTTAAATGTTTATCAAAATAACACTTAAGGTTATCCACTGAGGAATGCAGTTCCCCTCCCAGACAGATGCAAGCCAATACCTCTGTATAGGTCTATATCTCTCCAGGTTGGTCCTCAGTCCTCAATGCAGTCAACCCCCTCTTCTCTGCAACATTTCTTCAACAATGAGTTGAAGATCCTAGTGCTGAGTACCCTGTCCTCACCCCATAGACAGACAGCACCTTGGTGAAAGCCAACATGCATGCTACTTGCCTGGGACCCATCCCCAGTTCCCTGTACTCTCTTTGCACAATCCCTACCCCATCTCTTGCTATGTCATTTGTCCCCAGGTAGACAATGACATCCAGCTCCCCCCTGCCCTGCTGCAGTAGCAATCATTAGTATCTGCTGCCCATCCCTCCAAGCTGGGGCACGAGGTCAGCACCTTACCTCCCTCTCTCTGACCTTCCTGTTCCCAAATCTACTGCCCTAACAATCATGTTCCCTACCAGAAACTGCTTCCTCCTCTGCTGGTGTCATCTACCTCCCACCCCTAAGGAGGACCCCCCACATCCTCCCCTGTCACAGCTTTGTGTGTCCCTTTCTGGCGGTCCCAATTTGCCAGAATGGCAAAGGAATTTTCTAGAGGCACATGCTGTGGACTGGGCCCCTGACCTGCTACCCCTACCCTCCCATAGCCCACCACAGTAGCCAGCCCTCCTTCTGCTAGCAACCTCTGGGGCAATGCTGGTAAACTCAGTGGCCTCTGGGTGGGGGAAGAGGTCCTCTGGATCATAGCCAGCTTGTCCCACAGTCCAGTAATCTCCTCCCTCAACCCAGAAAGGTGCATGCAGATGGTGCAGCATGTCAGTCTCCACAAAGTCTCCCAGAAAACAGAGGTCCTGCATCCATTGTACTGCACCACTCTCATAGTTAACATTAAGTTTTGTTGTCTACTACTGTCTACTGTGCTTTTCCCCATTGTCCCCTTCCTGTTGTTTGGTCCCTTCCCACCTTTACCTTTGTTCAGTAATTACCTCATCACTCTACCCTAGATAGGGTGTTTCTTGCTTTCAACTTTTTTCACCCTGATTTCTTCTTTACCTGCTTTGGCATATCTCCCTGTACCCATCTGATTCTTTACTACTTAATCTTCAACTTTCTGCCATTTCTGAATAGCTTCTGTACCCCTCCCCTAGATAGGGTGGTTCCTTGTTATCACAACAGGCAGCTAACTGCCTGTTACTTCCTGCAGGTACTACTTACCCCATCTCATGCAGCTTCCTGAGTTGGAAACAACAATCTAACAGGTACTTCAGGTATCTTACCTTACCAGACTAGAACTCCCCCCGCATGCTTGCTGTCATGTGTGGAAGCCTGATGATGCCTCAGCCTAAGACATCAGTAGCAACCTGTTCCACTCCCGTTCTGTTCTACTCATGCTCTGTAACACAAGTGTAATGGGACATGCTGGTTGTATGGGATTTTACAGATCTCAGGTCACTTCATGGATGCAGTGGATTGGTATGTAGGCTCACGTCACCAGAAGCACCCCCTCCAAGCACCGCTAACTTCCTGGATCAGCCACTGCCCTCTAACCCCAGCAAACTCACCAACAATATTAAACACCCCCAGAAACTCACAGTAACAGAGAAGTCTGTTTTATAATGATATCCTTCCCTCCCGCTGGTGGTGCTCAGTGCAGCCACTGGTGTGTGTGCCAACACTAACTTTGCAGCACTTTTCAAATCTTCCTGGATGCTGTGGATTGCTCCAGGAGCTCATGTGACCAGAAGCATCCCCTGCAAGTGGCTAACAATTTCCTGCATCAGCCACTGTACTCCAACCTCAGCAAATCCACTAATAATATAAAAAAGAAAACAGAAATTCACAGTAACAAAGAAGTCAGTTTTAAAATGTAATCCCTTACTCCTGCTGGTGGTGCTCAGATAATCTGCTGGCAAAATGTTACCCCTCACTCCTACTGGTGGCACTCACTAAATCCACTGGTAACCTTACAGTGAATCCCCAAAGGTTACCAGCAGTAAATCTGCTGGTATCCTTACTTTGAGTCTCCAAACCCACAATGTTTAGTAGGTGCCAAATCTTGATTTGGCGGTAGTAACAGATAAATTTGGGCTAGACCATTGGTTCCCTCTCCCACAGTGTGCTTGCTCTGTAAAACTATGCAGTTTGGTTAGTGTGAGTGGGCTTGTGTGTAGAAGATGGGGTGGAGAAATTGCTTCATTAGTGACCTACAGTAGGCTGGCAGATTAGTCTGCCTAATATCCCTAATGATGCAATAGTGCCACCTTCTCACTACCCATCCTCATCCACTCCTTTTATTTAGACTGCCTGCTAAACTTTGTGGTTTAGGGACTGGGGGGTCAAGTAAGAGAGCAGGGTTTCTGCAAAGGATGTTGCTGACTCCTGGTACAGTGACAGGAGCTTTCATTTTCCATTCCACAGAAGCAAAATGTCTGGGGGAATGGGAAGGAGGGTAGAAAGTATCAGGAATGGTGGTGGGGTGGTGGTATACTCCTGTTTTAGCCTTCTAAACTACCTATATCATGGACCAAAGTGCCTTTGATTGAAGAATCAATGTCAAATGGAGGATAAGAGACCCAGATCACAGCTGAACTGAATTTCTTTATGGGCCACTTTTCCTGCCCTTAGATAGATCTATTCTAGATCCTTCAGAAAACATCCAGAATGAATTTCTTAGTACCCTTCTTACTGTTTCCAAGAAACAATGACTTGCTGTATAAGAAATGAAATAGAGGTAGTCTCTAAAAATTGGCTTTTGGTCATATATGAAACTATTACTTTTTTATGGATGTCAACAGACTACCAAAACTACAGTATATTACACAGAAGACAAGAGAAACCATTTTAAGGATTGGTTCTCTACTGAATATTTATATTCTATTGGTCTAAGATATTAAAGGATGTTATGAGGAAATTCATGGCAAGATTTTACCATCCAGCATTAAACGCAGAATCTTGCACATCATCCAACAATGCATAAAATGAGTCTATAAAATGGCAATGATACACAAGAAGTAAAATGCAAAAGCAAGGACATGTTTTATTGCAGGAAGCAGGAACAAGGCTCAGGAAAGGAAGGGCAAGGATTAGGTATAGTCTAGAGTTATGACTGTAAACCTGAAAACCAAGCAGACCTGGGCTTAAAGCCCACAATTTCCACATGCTAATTGTGGGACCCCAAGAAGGTCACTTAACCACCTGTGCTCCCAGGATTTACTTGGAAATAAGTTTCAGCTCTGCATACCTTTCCCAATACAAAACTCTAAAATAAGTTAAAAAAAATCAGGGTAATCAAACAAGATTGGTTGGCACTTCTGCACAATATCTCTCACAATCACACCCGCAACAGTCCTGCCTAATCTCGTCCACCAAAAAATCCCTCAGTGCCTAGGGAGCTCCATTTTGCTACTGAAGGTGGTACCACATAGTCTAGTTTGAAACATTGTAGGGCAGAAGCTGGGCAGACCTCAATGTTAGCATGCACAATTAGCACAGTGGAATAGAATAAGAGCAAAATAACAAATCATTTAGGTAATTTCTAGTCCAAGACACAATGGAGTAAATGCTTGTTTTTGCCCAGTCTGTCCAGGAGGCACAGTCTGAGTGAAGGGTGTCTGACAACCTTACTATCTACTAAACAGAAGTTGCAGAGCCAAGCCCTGATCAGTTACTTGTAGTTTAGACCTCCTAGGCCCCTAAATGCATTAATAATGAAAATGGTTCTGTCTCAATACTGCAACTGCTACACAGATGCTGGATATGGCTGGAAGTGGTTCAGTGATTACTGCAGCACTTTCAGTGGCATGCAAGAGGGAGCTATGAAGATGACATTTATGCTTCACTGGTCTTATCCTGGGTTGAGACATTTATGTTCATCCTTTTGTAAGGACTTTTTCCTTCTCTTGTGCCTTCATAAGAACTGTCGGACCTCTTAAAACCTATGGAAGTCTATGCAAAGACTTTCAATCTCTGCTACTGTGTGTACCCTGAGCCCCAGACTTGATGGACCCTTAGATGGGGGTGGTCTAACAAGCAAATCCATGTTTCTGGTTAGCTGGGTGTTCGTGAACAAACTTCAGTGTTCTGAAACCCAAAAGGGATCTTCTGGCTTTACTTACCTCAGTCGTTGGTGCATTCACCCTGACTAGTCAGTCAGTTTCCCTTGACCCTATTATCCTATATTCCTAAGGTTCATGAGGCAAACAATAGCTACCACGTTTATCTGTACATGCTTTGGTTCCTTACTTCAAAGGCAAGGCAAGGCAGATTTTATTTTTCAAGATGTCCAATCTCAGAGGCTCTGGGAGCCACACATAAAATAGAAACTATTCATAAAATAAAAACAAACACATAAATAACATTATTAATAAGTTAAACAGATCATATGACTATGCAATCTAAGCTAAAACAGTTGCTCATAGGGTTATCCCAGAATAAGATTTAAAAGACAGTGTCTGAGAAAGCTTGACTGAACAAGAGGGTCTTTAGGAGGACCTTGAATACTTCAATTTAAAGGGCCTCCCTTATAGATGGTGGAAATGAGTTCCACAAGATGGGGCTGGTGACACTAAATGTTCTGTTGCTGGCAGTTTTTAACCTCATTCTGGGACTTACAAGGAGGCCCCTAGAGAAAGAATGGAGGGAGTGGACCGAGGTGATGGGTATAAGAAGGTCAGACAAGTATCCAGGGCCCAGCCCATGTAGAGCCTTAAAGATGAGCAAGGCCACCTTGAAGAGGATCCTCCACCTGACCGGTAGCCAGTGCATTTCACACAGCACTGGGATGATGTGGCAGCATTTCAACTGCCCCATCAACAACCTAGCAGCCACATTCTGCATTAGCTGCAGCCAGTGGGGAGTACCTCCCGAGACCCCGAGGTACAGCGCATTACAGTAGTCAAGCCTTGACATTACAAAGGCATGTCCCAAGGTGGGGAGGTCCATGGGTAGAACTAGGGGCTTGATCCTGGTGAGATTCCTAAGATGGTAAAAGCTGGTCTAGACAATGGATGACACCTGGGCTTCATGTGTCAATCTGCTGTCAAAGATCACACCAAGATTATGCACCCTAGAGGAGGCCATCAATGGCATAGTCCTGTTTCTGCACCTGAGGCCAACCTGTCATGCCCTCTGTTTGACTCTACCACCAGTACCTCCATCTTATTGGGATTCAGTCACAACCAGTTGGAGGCCATCCAGTCGTTGATCTCGGCAAGGCAGTTATTTAGCACTTCCACTGCACTGGATGTCCCAGGGCAATGGAAAGATACAGCTGTGTATCATCCGCATAGCAATGAAAACCCAGCCTGTATTTCTGAATGATCTCTTCCAAGGGCAGCATGTACATGGCAAACAATAGTGACAGCACTGAACCCCGAGGTACTCCACATGACAGGAAGCTGGGGAGGAGGAGAAGTTCCCCATCACTACCTGTTGCCTCCTATTCATGTGGTAGGACTCAAATGTGCAGATGACAGCGCCAGTGAGTTCACAGAATTCCCTCAGGTGGTCATTACTGCTAGAGGAAAGCTCTTTTCAGTCCCATAATGTAGGTCTCATAGGCTGCAATCAGCTGTGTGTGCTCAGTGGCACTGAATAACAAAAGACAATGACATTCATTTATGTATACGTAGTTAGTTAGTTATGTATTCATTTATTTGTTCATTTGAAAATTTGTAACTGGGGAGGCAAACTGAGCAAAAGCTCATTTCCAGTTGTGACCCAGGGAGAGGGGAACAGGAGAAAACAACAGTTCAATACACAGATAATAAGTCAGTTGAGCAACATTTGATAAATAAGTTGGTACAAAAATAAGCAGGTATACAAATAATTTGGTAAGAAAATAAGGTGTGGTCACAGCTCAGTATGAAACACTCGCTCAAGTGCAAAGTAAAACAGAAGCAATACACAATGTGCAAATACTGTACTGACAACAGGCAAGGGACCTGTAGGATGAGTTTATGCCTAGTCTCATGGTGAAGGGAAGTGCAGAGGTGATGAGGAAGTGAAACCAGTAGGCAGGTAGTGGATAACCAGCCAGATGCCCCACCAAGGATGGTTAAGGCTCAGGTCAGGGAGATGTCAGAAGGAAGGGTAACAGGCACTGTCGGGGTGGGTTTTGAACTTTCAACTTGTACCTGAGGAGCCAGGGAGGGGAGACAGAGAAAGAAGGAGAGCTGGTTCTAGAGTGAGGGAAGTCAAGCACAGTGAGCCTGGTGATATGACTGCAGAGGGAGAATTAATAGGGAGGAATAGAGGAAGCGATGATCAGTAGGAGGGGGTGAGTTTGTAACAAAGTGGCAAAAGGAGTTAAAAAGTGTATCCATTCTGGGGAGGGAAGTAGGACGTGCCGTGTCATAGATCACATGTGCATAGTCAAAGACAGGGAGCACCATTTTGATAAAAACTCCCGGCAGAGCTGCAGAGATAAGCAGTCTTTACTGCAGTACAGGGCACCAAACTCGGGATGGAGTTTGACATAGATGGCATCAATATGGACTGAAACATCAAGCTTACTGTCATGATACACACCAAGGTACTTGAAGGCTTGAACTGCATCAAGAGGGGGGTGCTATCCAATGTGGTGAAAACTGGGGAAGGGGGTTGTGAGTCTGTTCAGTTTCTGACTAGTACCATAGGTCAAAGACACCTCTTTTTAGTGTTGGGAGTTCGTTGGGTTGGAACCAATGCAGAATGTTGCAGAAATCCTGCTGGAGCAGGCCTTTAACAGCTGCAGTAGAGGGCCAAGAGGTGAAAATAACTGTCTCATCAACATGCACATAAATATGCAAATTGGCACAGGCAGAGGGGTGGTCACTCAGGAAAATGGGAAGGAGGATGGGACCCAGGATTGAGCACTTTGGGACCCCAGCCTGAATAGGTAGTGGAGGTGACAGAACACCTCCTACCAATTGTTTATGGTCTGTGAGTTAGGAATGAAACTAATCAACAGTGAAAGCTGAGCGTCAACAGAGCTCAGCTTATCCAGGAGGAGTGGATGGGACATCAAATGGTAGGCTTTGGCAAGATTGATTAAAATGGTGGCCATAATGTGCCCCTGACCCATTGCAGAGAATGTGGAATCATTGACACATAGCACAGAGGAAAAAAGTGGAATGGTGCTTCTGGAAACCAAATTGGAAGGGTGAGAGAAAGTTGAAGGATAAGAAGCAGTCTAGGATTCTGGAACAAACAAGTATCTCTTGCAGCTTTAAAAGGAATGGGAGGAAGGAGATGGGATGGGAATTGCCAGGGTAGGTGGGGTCTCCCCCTTTATGAAGTGGAATAACTTTAACAAACTTCCAGAACTGAAGAATAGCATAGGAAGAGAAGGAAAGATTGAACAAGTGAGTAAGGTGAGCTGCAATGGCTGGAGCTGAGACGTGGAGGAGCTTGGGGTCCAGCATATCCAGGCGGGACTTAGATGGGCTAAGGGAGGAGAGGGCAAGTAGGGTTTACTGGCTGGTGACTGGAGGGAAGTGGAAACCCGGGGAGGGGTGGGGAGGGGAGGAAGAGAGAACAGGAGAGAATCCAGGGTTGGGAGAAGAAAGGAGGGCATAGGTTGTGAAGAACTCATTGAGGTGAGCAGCAACAGATGGAGGGTCAGACAGAAGTGAACCATTAACCATGAGTGGGTTACAAAATAATCTGGGAAAGGTTAAAAGACTCAGTCCTATGAATGGTAGATACAGTGGTAGTCACAGAAAAATTGACTACCTAGTGGTAGATTGAGGTACCTCTGTGGTAGAATGAGGCAGGATCACATTACACTCAATGTGAATTTCCTTAAGTGGTAACACAGTGGTACCTCAATCTACCACTAGGTAGTCAACATTTCTGTATGTAGAATGGGGCAAGCCAATGTATGCTGAAATCCCCAAGGAGGATGAGTTTAACTGTGGAGGAATGAGAGGTGATGGTGGAAAGGGAGTCAAGCAAGGAGGAGCATGAGATTTTAGGAGGCATGTAGAAAACACCATGAATATACATTAGGTACAAAGAAAGGAGAATGAGAGCCAGACTAGGAGAAATTCGTGGGAGAAGTGTATGGCCTCCCTGGTGGCAATAGTACAAGAGAAGCAGCCATCCAACCAGTTCCACCAGATGCAATCCATGGGGCATGGGAGAACATCAGCTGTATCACTGGCCTCTGTCACAGAAAACACTGCAGGGCTCCAGGGGACTCCAATAGCTTAGCACCCACACAAAAAGCTGGAGTTAGACTTAATGTATATAATTTCTTAACTGGGGTTATTGCACAACTATATTCAATGAAGCCAAAAATGTAATGTGAACCAATCATACTACAATACAATTACAAGTGGATTTGATACAAATAGAGATACTCAAATAATCAGTAGAATCTATTGGATACCCTGGGTAATGGCAATGTTAGGCCCACATTTTTTCATCCAGATGTAAGAGATATCCTGGTTATCAAACTAATAAATTATCCAGATTATCCAGGAATATCTTGAAAATTATTCATTATCTACATTTATGGTAGGATTACTGTGAATCAAAACTTCAATGGTGAATTGTTCGTGAAGTGTAAAATGTCATGATAAGTGTAGTTCTGGCAAAGATGATATTTTGCTAGAATTCACAGTGGGAAGTTTATTCTTTTAACATTTTTTAAAGGGCTTCTTTCCCCAACCCTCTTAAAGAACCTCATATCACCCTCCTCCCCCACCTATCTCTACCCCATTTGAAATTAACAACACTCTACAAATTGTCTCATTGCGACATGACCCACACCATGCCAGTCCCCCAGTCCAGTCACTGGCAGAAAGAAGAACACTCCCCCCACCCATCTGCAAACAAAATCTTATCATCCTCGACCAGCCACCAGCCAAATGTGATAGATATCCCCTTACCACACCCACCCACTGCAACACCCAGTATCAACCCTATACCATCAATGCCCCACCAACCTCAAGAAAAAGGATATCATGAAGACTGAAAGGATGATGAATGGCAGAGGCCCTCTTGGGACAGACACCATCTGCATGAAAGGGAGACTGTGTGAATCATACTGAAAACAACGTACTGCTATGAGCTAGGTGACCGTATATTCTGCTGAATAAAAAAACTAACTCTTTGTGGACATCAGCATTATTGAAAGGATCTGTTAAAGTGATAGCCAAATGTTTCAGTGTCTATGTACAACACCATAAGCCCCTCTCTATGAAGAGAACCTTTGATGGCCACCATTATCAATCTTGCTATCTAGGGGAATCCCACTGAGGGCCCTGATTACTGACAACCACAAATTCTCATTGTTGCATGATATTCGTCTTTGCATATATTGGAAGGATTTGACCATTTTTGAAACAGTGTAAAAATTGTGCAAAATCATTATTTTTGTGTGAAGAATCTTTTTTTCACATTTAAATAGTAATTTTGGGGGCAAAGATCATGATTGGCGCACTGTTTTCACACAACATTTTTTCAGTGAAAATGTGTGCATTTTACATGATGTTTCCATTCTTGGAAAACAAAAATTTGTAAAAATGGATATGAATTTTGCTGAGTCCTAGCCAGCACATGTCAGACAAAGTGGTATATTATAAATCATGTGATTTCAACCAATCAGTACACAGAGCCACGCAGTGTACCTCTTATCCTTCATGCACTGGTCTCTTATTCAGGAATGTTTGAGTGGAGGTTTCCACTTCACAGCCAGAGGGAGAGTAGTATTATTTAACTTTTTAAATGTATAAATAAAATGCTTCAAACTTGTTATTAATCACACTAGCTAACTGCAGTGATTTATGACAAGTAAGTACAGCATTCATGTGATGTCTCTTATGGTATTAGGGACTCCTCTCATAATGTTTGTACAGCTAGAACTGCTCACCTTTGTTTTGTGGTCCTCTGCCTCAAACCTGGAATGCTTGGAGTCTCTTATATCATAGGACACCCACTGCAGAGGCTTCATTAACTTGTACTATGTGAACATTCAAAGTCCCCAACAGTTCAATACTAGCTTCAAAGGTACGACTCAATTAAAATTTTAATACAATCTGTTTATAGTAATATTTATAATAATTTGTTTGCTGTTTTAGGTACAAACCATCAGTTGGAATCTGTAAATGTAACTTTTGTTATGGTTTGACCCCTTCACGCAAGTTTAAATTTTTTGATTCCTTAACCTTAAAATGTAGTTCTGTTTGAAAACAATTGATTCCTTGAAATTTGACAGGCCCATTTGTTATGTCATTTAGCTGTGGTTATGCAACAGTGGCATTTTTGCAGCAGGTCATTTAGCTCCCAAGTGTGGCACATAGCTATGCAGCCATTTTGAATGTGCATCACTGGGGGCTGATGAGCTGGCCCTGAACCATCCCAATCCCAGTGTTTTCTTTTTTGTTTTGTTTAAAGCACCTGCTCCCAACTCTGCTGGCTCCCTCCTTTCTCTCTTGTTCCTGGTCCCATCATGATTTAATCCCTCTGCTGACTCCCTCTCTGCACCCCTAGATCTACTCTCATTATTATGTATTTTAAAAAAGAAACCCCCTTGGTTTCCTCACCTTGATACTGGCCTTGGCAATAGCACAGGAACTGGGCAGCATCCACACATGTACTGAAAATGCCCACAGCATTTCAGCTCTTTTCCACCACAGCATCTCCAGACACTTGGTGATGTTTTACTCTAATGTCCTCAGAACTTAGGAATAGGCAGAGGTGAAGTTGTTGCTCTTCAATCACACCCGTGCCTCAATGTAAACATAGAAACATAGACTATGACATCAGATAAGGAGTGTTTGGTCCACCCGGTCTGCCCATTTCCCTACCTATTGGATAAGCTGCAGATCCTAGTTAACCAACAGCCTACTTCTTCCTACCCCCCACCAGAATTGCCTTATGTCTGTCCCATACATTCTTGAATTCCCCCACTATTTTTGACCCCACGACCTCCTCAGGAAGGCCGTTCCATTTGTCCATCTCCCTCTCCATGAAATAAATACTTCTTCAAGTTGCCGTTAAGCTGTCACCCACCTCTATCTTCAAATTGTGCCCCCTTGTCCTTGCACATCTCTTTTTCCGAAACATGCTACCCTCCTGGATTTTGTTGATTCCCTTGAGGTACTTGAAAGTTTCTATTATGCCTCCCCCCCTTCTTTCCTCGAGGGTATACATATTAAGCTCCTTTAGTCTCTCTTCATATGGCTTCTGGTGCCAGGGCCGGCGTAAGAAGGGGTGCAAGGGATGCCACTGCACAAGGGCCCAGAGCACAGGGGGGATCAGAAACCCATCAGTCAAAATGTTCATTTATTTTTTTTTTACTTTAAAGCAGCAATCGGAGCAGTGCCGCATTCACCAGCTGCCCTTCTCAGCTCTGCCCTGCCTGCCAGCTGTCAAGCCTCAGCCATTTAAATTATTTACCATAAATAAAAATATCAAGGTGGCATGCCACTGTGCCATGCACTCCACTCGTACCTGCAGTGAGCCTCTGCACCTCTTGTCTCGCTGGCTGGCTCCTCCTCCTCCGACTCGAGTCACAACCCTCTCTCACTGATCTCCTCCCCTTCCCCGAGACATCTCCCAGACCTGGCTCCTGTGAATCCTCTCACTCAGTGACTATCCATGCCTTGTGCCCAGCCCATCCATCAAGTGTTTGCTATGCTGTCATTCATGGATGGGGGAGTGGGAGTACAGCGAGCACAGTGTGACTGACAGACATTGCAGTCCCTGACCATCTCCTTTGTACTAGGTCAGGTGGTGCTGCCTCAGGATAGTCTCTCTGTCTTATGATGATTTGCTGCAGTCAGTCTGTGAACAGTTGAGCCAGGAGGTCAGAAAGATAAGCTGTGCGTGGATTTGTGTAAGTAATTCTTATGCAAAATAAATTAATACTTGTCTTCTTCTGTTCTGTACCCCAAAGTTAATTTTACACACTTCTGTGGACAAGTGTGGGTCTCAGTAAAATACAAACGTGTGGTCATCAGTGGGCAGATATTGGATTCGGGAAAAACATAAGTGAAGTCAGAAGGAGAAGGCCCGGGTCCTGGAGCTGGGAAGAGGAGACCCTGGGGGAAGGGGACAAAAGGAGTAGTGGTGTGGAAAGATGCAGAAAATTAAAAAAAGTTTGTGTCTAGCATTGGTAAGATAAAAAAAAATCATACTACACAATCTCATTTTCATTCTCTCACTCTTTTGAGAACAGTCAGAGACAGATAGCGAGAGATCAGTGGCTATACAACTACTGTCTGAAGAATGGAGAACTTATTATTCAGTTCATATTCATAGTACTGTCCTTTTCAGACCAGTCTGTGCTGAGCCTGTGTGTGACTTGTGTCTGATCTGATGTGACTTATTTATTTAATTCATAATACGCTACAGTGTACAGCAATTCATCTGCTGCAGCTGAGTGCTGATGTCTTCTTTGCGGTTTCTGAGCTGATCATCTGGACAGTGGTGGGGAGGCCAGGGGTGCAAGTCCCACTTCACAGTGGTGAGGGCGGGGGGGGGTGCCACTTCACAGTCTTGCACCAGGGCCCAGTAAATCCTAGAGCTGGCCCTGTCTGGTGCAGACCCTGTACCATTTTAGTTGCCCTCCTCTGGACTGCCTCCATCCTGTCTACGTCTTTGCAGAGATAGGGGGCCAGATTCTCAAAGCCCTGTGTATGATGCAAGGTGCTTGCAACGAACAGATAGCACTTTGTGTCCAGGGCTGCCTCCACTCAATTCAGAAAGGTGGCCTGCATCGACCACAGGCTGCCTGCCCCAAACAGGGCTTGCACTGTCCCTGTGCCCAGCGCTGGGCTGCGACAAGGTGAAAGAGGCACTTCGCAGATGCAAGCTGCCACAGCCCTGACAAGGGATTCACAAACTGGGCCCTGATGGCAGAATTCTAAGTACTTTTAGACCAGCCAGGGCTGGTCTAAGGGGACTTAGAAAATTCTCTGCAGGGTGCAACCCCTGTATGTGGCACTATGCCACAGTAGTCCAGTGGTGCCAGGGCCCATGGCATTGGCATGGTGTTGTAAACCCCCCCATCCCCTATGCAGCCCATGGTACATGTGGTAGTACAGTCCCCTCCCCACCCCATACCCTGATGCTGCCCAAGTACATATACAGTGAAAGACACCCACATGGTGGAATAGTGCTCCCCCACCCCAACAGGTAGTGCATACCCCATCCCCAGATAGGGCAGGGGACTAGCATAGCCCTCCCTTTATTAGCGTGTACACTGTACAGTCCGCTGCACATTCCGGGCAGTCAGAGACCTCCGCGGAGGTGTGTGGAGGGCTATGCTGGTCCCCTGCCCTATCTGGGAATGGAGTGAGCAATATCTGTTTGGGTGGGGGGCTGGACCACCACTGGGAGGGTCATTGGCCTGCATTGGGGCCATTGGGATAGGGGGTACCAGCAGGGCATTGCTGCAAGGGGCTTGTGGCACACCCTGTTCATGCGCCTTGCGTTAGATGCATGGGGGTTGCTGCCATACGTAAGGGGACTTAGGCTCCGGGACCCATCCCATACCTGAATTGGGTGCAGGGTCCCTGGTGCAGGGGGCTTGGCACAAGCTGCAGTTTGCTGCAGCTTGCACTGAACACAGCCCCCTTTGAGAATCAGGCCCAGGGTCTCTAGAACTTCACGTTGAACTCCAGATGGGGTCTCACCAACTGTCTGTACAGAGGGATAGCAACTTCCTGTTTTCTACTGGTGATGCCTCTTACTATACTTCCCAGTATCCTCCCAGCCCTCCTTACTGCCTTCTCACATTGTCTGCTTACCTTTAGGTCATCTGATATAACTATGGCCCAGGTCCCTTTCCATTTTTGTTGTTATTAGTACCTCCCCCCCATTGTGTACTCTTCCCCTGGGTTTTTGTTTCCCGGGTGCATTACTTTGAACTTCTTTGCATTGAATCTAAGCTGCCATACTTTTGTCCATCCCTCCAACCTTGCCAAGTCCCTTCTTATCCTTTCTACCCCCCCTTGTGTATCAACCTGTTGCAGATCTTTGTGTTGTCGGCAAAGAGGCATACTTTTCCTCCCAGTCCCTCTGCAATGTCACTTATAAAGACATTAAAAAGGACTGGAACCACTACTGAACCCTGTGGTACCCCGCTAGTA
Organism: Neoceratodus forsteri; assembly: GCA_016271365.2. NCBI lineage: Eukaryota > Metazoa > Chordata > Ceratodontiformes > Ceratodontidae > Neoceratodus > Neoceratodus forsteri. The sequence continues at coordinate 305,517,279 of CM028134.1, read as the reverse complement.
ACCCCCCCTTTCTTCGGAATGGACTCCATTTACTATTACCCTCTGTGTCCTGTTGTCCAGCCAGTTCTTTACCCCCAGGCTACCACCCAGGGACCCACTCCCAGGCTGACTAATTTGTTTATTAATCTTTTGTATGGGACTATATCAAATGCCTTGCTAAAGTCTTAGTAGGCCATGTCCACAGCCCCTTCCTGGTCTACTACTTTGGTCACCCAGTCAAAGAAATCTATTAAATTAGTCTGACATGACCTTCCTGCTGTAAATCCATGTTACCTTGTGTTCTGTGCCTCGCTGGCTCCTAGGTACTCAATAATTCTTCTTTTAGATGTGATTCCATAATTGTCCCTACCACTGAGATCAAACTAACAGGTCTGTAGTTTCCTGCCTCTGCTTTGCTCCCACTTTTGTGAAGGGGAATCATATTCACCCTCCTCCAGTCCTTAGGTACCACACTATCCTCCCATGATTTGTTAAAAAGGATAGTCAGTGGTGTCACTAGTTCTCCCCTTAGTTCTTTTAGAATTCTTGGGTGAATCCCATCAGGGCCCATTGCTTTGTCCACCTTCAGTTTTAGGAGTTCGTTCAGAACCCTTTCTTCTGTGAATGGACTGGTATCCAGAGTGCTTCTATTGATTGGATTAGGTACTGTACCTCCCCCTCCTCTTCTTTTGTGAATACTGAGCAGAAGTATTCATTCAGTATCCCTGCTTTTTCACTGTCACCCTCTGCCCACCCTCCCTCCCTTTATTAAGGCTCCTATCCTCCTTGGTCTTTCTTCACTTCTTAATGTACCTATAAAAGGTTTTATCCCCCTTCTTAACTGAGTTGGCTATCTTTTCCTTGATTTGGGCCTTTGCTATTCTGACTACCTTCCCCATTTCATTCTGCTTTAACTTGTACAGTTCTCTGTCCTGCTCGTTCTGTGTTTCCTTATACTTCCTGAATGCTATCTTTTTCTCCCTAACCTTCTCCTCCACCACTTTTGAGAACCATAGTGTTTGTTTCCTTCATTTTGATTTGTTTATTTGCTTCACATAAAGGCCTGTTGCCTCTGATATGGCAGTTTTGATGTTTTCCCATTGTTCCTCCACTCCTCCTTGTTGCCCATTTGTTAGTGCTTTTCTGAGACACTCTCCCATTTTGACAAAGTCAGCCATCCTAAAATCCAGTACTCTCACTTTTGTATGGCTTGACTCTACAGCTGTGTTTATTGTGAACCACACTGTTTGGTGGTCACTTGTTCCCAGATGGCTACCCACTTCTATATTTGAGATCCTCTCTCCATCCGCATTTGAGATTACCAGGTCTAAGATTGCTCCCTCCTGAGTGGGTTCCAACACTAGCTGTCTAAGGTATGCCCCCTGCAGGGCATTGAGAATGACCCTACTTTTGGATGTGGCTGCAACAAAGATGCTTCAGTTAACATCTGGCATATTCAGATCCCCCATCAGCAATGTCTCCCCTTTTTCTGACATCCTAAGGATGCCTTTTATCATTTTCTTGTCCATTTTCTCCCCCTGAGACGGAAGTCTGTATGCAACACCTGTGCGGATTGTGGTGCCATTTCCTGTCTCCAGGGTGACCCACTGTGCCTCCTCTCCTCCCTAGTTACCCTTTAGTTCCACTGCTTTGATCCTTTCCCTTATGTAGAGAGCTACTCCTCCTCCTCCTCCTCTTCTATCCTCCTTGTCCCTCCTGTGGACTGTGTAACCTTGTATGTTGACATCCCAGTCATGGTTCTCTGTGTCCCATGTTTCTGTGACTGCCACGATATCCAGGCATCCCTCTTCCATCTAGACCACTAGTTCAGGGATCTTGTTACCCATACAGTGGGTGTCGGTACTCATTGCCTTCCAGTATTTGATGGCCTTACCCCTTTTAGCTCCATTCCAATCCTTACTGCCTTTGCCTATTTCTCCATTTACCGCTGCCCTTCTCCCTGTTGACTTCTCTATCTTGGTGAGTGATGAGGTAAGTATAAACATTTCATGTTTGTTCCCACTCTAATGTCTCCATCAGGTAGCTTGTGGGGATTTTACTTTGACTACTGGTGGAAGAAGATTTGTTAATTTTAACTCCTGCAAAGTTCAGGTGTCCATCAAGAATTAATGTTAGGTTTAAGCTAAGTGCTTTGAAATTATTTTTTATACAATCTCTTAAAGAGTTGCTATCCACTTCAGTATGTATATGAACATAGGACTTACAGATGGAAAAAGGCTATGTTTAGCCCTACTAGTCCATCCACCACTGTAAGTGGATATACCTTTCTAACCCCATAGTATTTAGGTGGCTGTCTAGTCTCCTTTTAAAGGTAACAACTGTCAAACTACCAATTATTGACTCAGGTAAACTATTCCACATGGACATTACCCTCTGAGTACAGAATGCTTATCCTTGTTCAGTTGATGTGTGTGACTTCTAGTGTTCTGAGGTTTTTCCCTCAATTTTAAACATGGGCATTTCCTTGGGTAAGCATAATTGTTTGCTGAGAACAACATGATCATGTCGCTTCTCGGTCTCCATCTCTCATGTGAGTACATGTTTAGGTTCCTAATTCAGCCCTCATTGCTTTTGCTTTACAACCCCCCGATTCTTTTTTTATCCCTTTTCTTTTCTGATGTCACATTTCTAGTTTGGTGCATAAAACTGGCTACAATATTCCAAATGCCAAAAATCCTTTACAATGGCAGAAGTACATACTGTTCTCTAGTGACATTTGTTCTAACACATCAAACTCAATAAACTTTCTGTCAGTTCACAATGATCAGTCCTTTTCATGTTTTTGATATTCACACTGTAATCCCACTCTGACTGTATTGTTTTACACACATTGTCATGTAGGGAATACTTTCTTCTCAGATTTCTACTCCCAAGATGCATCATTACACATGTTTGTATTAAAGCATATTTTAACTTGTGTGTCCCCTCTGCTATTCTGCCAAAACCTCCTTGAAACCTAGGTATCTTCTCCTGTACAAAAATTAACTTTCTTAGATGTAATGTTTATAAATCTCACATATGACAGTTTTAAAATCCTTGTTTTACTTTTTAGAATATAAAGCACATCTTTGTAGGTGATACAAAATAGCTGTGTAAGTAAGCAATAGCACATGAGAGTGGTGTGCATTATTTGTTATAGTGCTTGTATTCTGCTGCAAGGAAAAATAGTTCATCTGAAAATGAATCAATATATTTTATTTATTCTTGTGATGTATTTCTAAATGTTTTAAAACTGCTAATTATTTCTTACTGGATCTCTGATAAAAGTCAATAGTTTGAAAAACAGACTTGTTAAGGTGCAGGGACAGGGTTTGAACCCTTTAAGATAGAGGCTCTGGCTGTTGCTACTGATGATGAATAGTGAGGTAAATTTTAATTTTATTTAATGAAGGTGGCAGTCACATATCCAGGGCACAGAATCACTTTTTTTATATTTTTGTCTTTTATGTGAGCTAACCATTTGCCAATCATCCAGCGAAGTGCACAATGAATGAAAGCAAAGTGGTTGGGGGGGGGGGATGCTGTGCAAGACTTGACTAAGAGTGTGTTAGCTCCATTCCTCTAACTGCCCATGTTTCTTAAAGGATATCCCTGATTTCTCCATACAATTTTTCTTTGTCCCTCTAAATATTTGTATTTTCTTGACTGAAGTGTGGGGATTGTAAACACAAAATAACGTCAAAAAGAGTTAGAGAAGTGTTCTCCTTCAGAAGATGCATTTTACACTAATACACTTATTCTAACAACCTCTTAAGAGGATATAACCATTTTTATGGTAAGTCCGTGATTTTGGCTCTTTATCTCTTTTTTAATGTATAGTATTAGGCAGGAGGATAGAGAGGTAGGGTTAGGTCTCTTAACTCAATGTCTCTCAGATGAGTCTGTCAGTGGTTAGAGGTCCACAGTAGTATCAATCTCATGCTGTGTTCATCTAATCCTCAACATACAGATTATTACAGGGAGTCATACATAGATACATAGACAGTGTCGGCAGATAAGGGCCTATGGCCCACCTAGTCTGCCCATTTGAGTTTGTAACTTCAGTTTATGTTTTCCTAGAACTCTGTTGCCCCTTACCCCTGACCTCCAGAATTTCTTTATGTCTATCCCATGCATTCTTAAATCCCATGATTGTTTCAGCCCCCACCACTTCCTCAGGCAGAGTGCTCCACTTGTCTACAGCCCTTTCTGTGAAGAAATTCTTCCTCACATTTCCTCTGAATCGTCCTTCCTCCAACTTCATCCCATGTTCTCAAGTCCTGGAAAATCTTTTTTGCATAAAAATAGTGTATTCTTGCACCCTGTTCCTCCCTGAGTCATCATAGTTTTCATTGCACTGCATCCTACTGCACTGTAGAGTCATCTGTTGTGTAATGCAACAATATATAAAGAAAAGAACTGGAGGAGGAGTAATACATGCAGGGTGATGGAAGCTGAAGATAAAGGGTCTGCCCTGCCATTTGTGAGCAGAACTTCTGCAATTGGTTGTACTGGAAATTGAGATGGTGAGATTTAGATTGTATGACTGTGAGGACTAGGGCTGAGTCTTTGATAGTACAACCCCCCCAAAAAAACTTGTTCAGTAGTCCACAGAAGTCTATTGATTTCACACCCAATTCTTCTCGCAGCCTTTGCAGGCTATGTATTGCAACTGATGACACCACTCTGAGCAATTCAGAATCACACTGATTTCTTGCTCTTCCTTAAAGTGCTACCAGTTTCTTTTCCTTGTCTCCAACATTATAACAAGATAGAAATGAGTCACCTGTAAATGTAAAACCAAACAATGAGCCACCTGTAATTGTAAAACCAAACACACACACACTGCTCATCTTGTGAAAACAAAACAGCTGTCAAAGCCATCTGTTCATGGCAGGGACAATTGCTATTTTACCTTGAACCGCTGTATGATGCCACTATATCACACAGTAGCACCACACAGCCCAGTGCTGCTTACCTATATACTACAGACAAAGACACAGATTCTGGCATCAACACTACTGTATTCCTCTTCATAGAGGAAAAAAGTACAGTTGTTAACAGGAGGAAGTGATGTATACTGATATCACAGTTATACAAAATGAAGTGAGTACCACCAATGCAACTGTCAAAGCAGAGTGCCAGGAAAGAGAAGAATATAAATGTAGAGCTGTCTGAGTGCCAGGGGACAGAAGTAGAGGCAGAGGATTCAGAGGAGATGGAGGCATGCTAGAAGGAGGTGAGGAAATGGGGTTAGCAAGAAAGGAGTAGGAGAAGCAGGGGATGAAGCATGATGGGAAGTGGAAAAGGAGGAATAGCGGAGGAAAAAGCACAGGAGGAAGTGGCTAAAGAGGAGAAGAGGAAGAAGCACTAGAGGAGAAGAGACATGAAGAAGCACATTCATGAGAGGAGGATGAAGAACAAGAAGAGCTTGAAAATGTAATGTCAGTTATAACACCCACTGGTGGCGATTAGTATAGTACAAGTCACATTAAACTGTTCCTTCATCACACTGCTTTTCCAGTTTTTTTTCGGTGCTGCAAATGCTGTGGCAATGGTAACAGTTTTAACACTCAACTGTTTTAAAACCAATAAATAACTCACAAGAAGTACACATGCAACACCTTTGGATATATGCTTCAGCTCCATAACAGCATTCATCCAATGAATGTCCAGTGCATTAGTTTCTCACTGTTGCTGCATTTGTTCTACTATAATGTTGATCTTGCACACTGTCCTTTTCATTACCATTTTCTACAGTACTTTAATGTACTGTTAAGACAGTTAATACATATTGTGTACATCAGCTACATTTATTTAATGTCAAAGGTAATGAACTACTGCCTTCTTCATTTTCATTAGGGAGAGTCGCCCACTGGGGCTGTTCTCTCTCATCTTTATTATTTGTGTTATGCATTTAGCCTTTAGCTTCCCATATTCACTGTTCTCTAAGAATTAATGGTATAGCTCTAGGTGGTCAGGACTATAGGATTACTTTACTGCCAGATGACATTCTCTGAATATTAACAGATCCTACTCCATCTCTCACAGACGTATTTAATATTGTAAATGTTTTTGAGCAATTAGCTGGATTTCAGTCAAACAGAACTAATACTGATTTAATACCATCTCATTATTCTCCCCTGCCCAAAATTAGTGAATTATTATCAGTTTGATTGAATAGAAACTTCTTAAAATATTTAGGAGTATGTATTACTGTACTAAGTTGCCTGACTAGCTTGATATATTGAACTATGAACCTCTGACAAATGCAATAGCACAAGATCTCAGCCAATGGTCATCCTTGCCCCTCTCTCCATTTCCATCATGTCAAAATCAAATCATCCATCTTAATATTCTGCCAAGAGTCTTATTTTCCCTCCAGATTCTTTCCCTTCCTCCACCCAAGTATTATTTTAGGGAATGACAATGTTTAATCTCCCATTTTATCTGGAGAGGACTTAAACCTAGATTACATTCTACAATATTACATTTATCACCAGCTAGTAGTGGCATTAACCTACCCAACCTTCGATGGTCTGTCATTGCTTGCCAATTGTGTATTCTTTGTTTCTGGATCTTGGAGACCTTTCGATATCACTGGAAGGACATTGAGTTCACTTTAATACAAATACTATATGCCTCTTCCATTTTCCAATTGTTTTCACTATACTAGGGAAGTTTTGCAAACTTGGCATAGCATTTGAAAACATTTAATAAGAGGTGAAGTTGTGTACCTTACTGCCCTGGATTGGAATCAGCAGAACCCATTCAATAAATCAGATTGTTTTCTATGACATTGGGCCCAGTCAGAAATGATATACTATCATCAGATTTTAGATTCAAGAGGAATCTGAATTCTTCAAGACCTCCAATTCCAGCATGGCTTACCTAATGCAGATGATTTTTAATATTTACAATTATGTAACTGCCTGCAAACGATGCCAACCAGGACTAGGACCCTCTCTGATATGATTTCTCCCCTGACTACTTTAATAAAAACTCAACAGAAATGAGGTATCCAGAATCACTTAATAGGTACTGTACTATCTACTCTATTTTCCGCTTACAGTCAACAGAATCTACTTTATCTATATTAGCTAAATGGTCAACAGATTTAAAAATACAGTGCATCCAAATGACTGGGAGAAATATTCTTTAGCTACCTACAAACATTTGATGATTCCATACCTTAAGGAATTTGCATGGAAATGTAAGATGCACTTTTTTTATGACTCCGGCATGTACTGCCCCATAGAAGAGCTCTTTAGCAAGAATTTGTTGGCAGGCATGTGGCGAACCTGTAGCTGATCATATACATATTTTTGGGGTATGCCATATTACACAATCATTCTGGGCTTCTGTTTCACAAGTGATTGCTTAGATACTTAATATTCTCCTTCCCCTTACACCTATTTTGGTATTATTTCACATTCCTACAGCTAATCCAACAATTTGTAGCTGACAACTAAAGTTGTTACAGACTCATGTGGTGTGTGCCAAAAAGGCTATCACCAAATTTTAGCTTAAATCTCAACCCCCAAAGGTTACACACTGGACAGATGTAGTAGATTCTATTTACCGGATGGAAAAGGGTAGTTATAAATATTTAAACCATCTACAGATCTTCGAGGCTATCTGGAGCTGATTGGGTTCTCTATAAATTCCAAACAGATCCCAGTTTTGTACTATAATACAATGAAAAATAATGTCTGATTTCAGTATTTACCCATTTGATATTGATGCTATACTAGTATTTAACATACTAACAGACTAAGATGCTAGCAGAGTAGGCCATGTGGTCTATTAAGTCTGCTTGAGGGTCAGCACCCTTACAGAGCACTGCCACCACCTTCCCCTCCTCCCGATAACCCCCCACCCCAACCCTCAGCCAATTTACACCTCTAATTTTGGCGTTACTCAGTTTCACCTTCCCCTATACCTGTCCCATCTGCTCTTGAACCCCACCACCGTATCTACAGCCACCAGTTCTGCAGGCAGTGCATTCCAAGGCTCCACTACCCTCTCAGTAAAGTATCTTCTCTTTGTCTCCCCCCTTAGCCTCCTACCCACCAGCCTCATTGTGTCCCCTCTGGTGGCCTCCTCCCTCCTCAGTTTGAACACCCTATCCGGGCTAACCCTATTCATCCCCTTAAGGTATTTGAAAACCTCAATCATATCTTCTGTGTCCCTCCTCTCCTTCAGAGAGTACAAATTCAGCTCCTCCAGTCTCTCCCCATAGGATCTGACCCCCAGCCCCTGTATAAGCCTGGTCACCCTCCTCTGGATCCTCTCCAGAAGAACAATGTCCTTTTTCAAGTAGGGGCACCAAAACTGCATGCAGTATTCAAGGTACAGTCTAACCAGGCAGTTATACAGAGGGAGAACCACCTTCCTCCTGCTTGACGTTATTCCTCTGGCTATGCACCCCAGCATTTTATTGGCTTTGGCTGCAGCCTTTCTACACTGTTCAGAGTTGTTCATTCTTGTATCCACAACTACACCAGGATCCTTTTCCCCATCAGAAACCTGCAGTATCTCACCTCCAAAAGGTACTCATACCTAAGGATTCTAAGCCCTAGGTGGAGAACTCTGCATTTCTTAGTATTAAACTTCAGTTTCCAGGTGCATGCCCACCCCACCAGGGTCACCAGGTCCCCCTGTAGGGCTGTTCTGTCCTCCTCCTCCTCCTCCCCCTCCCTGTCCACCACCATGCCCAGTTTCGAGTCATCGGTAAAGAGGCTTATCATGCTCCTGATACCATTCCTGATGTCTGAAATGTAAGCATTGAACAGTAGCGGGCCCAGCACTGACCCTTACAGCACCCTGCTGATGACCCTCCTAGGAGATGAAACCTTTCCCCCGACTATCAACTTTTGAACCCACCCCACCAGCCAGTTTCCTATCCACCTGAACATCCCTTCCCCCACCCCCATATCCCCCAGTTTAGCCAGAAGCTCAGCATGTGGCACTGAATCAAACACATTGCTGAAGTCTAGAAAGAGTACATCTACTGGCCTGCCCTGGCCCAGCTCCTCTGTCACCCAGTCATAGAACTCCACAAGGTTGGTTTGACATGATCTGCCCTGAAAAAAGCCATGCTGGTGATCATCCAGACAACCCCGAGCCCCCAGGAACTCCTCCAGCCTCTCCTTCAGGATGGCTGCCATCATTTTGCCCACCACAGAAGTCAGGCTTACAGGCTTGTAGTTCCCCAGCTCCTCGTGTGAGCCACCCTTGTGAATAGATATGATGTGGGCCATCTTCCAATCATGAGGCACCCACCCAGTCCTAAGGGAGGAGTTAAAAAGGTCTTCCATAGGGGCAGCAAGGCTCTCTGCCATCTCCTTTAGCACCCTGGGATTGATAACATATGGACTTGGTGCCTTCTCTGTTTTTAGGACCCTGACGGCCTCCCTTACCCTACTGAAAGGAATTTCCACATCTCTGATCTCCCCCCTTCTGCCTTTTAACCTGTCTCCCTCATATGGAGTTCCCCCCATCTACCCTTGTGAAGACCGAGGTAAAGTAGCTGTTTAATACCTCCGCTTGATCCCTGGCCTCCTCTGCCCACCCGCTTCCACACCATAGTCTACTAATCTGCCCCTTCATTTTCCTTTTCTCCCCCTCGTATACCTAAAGAACCCCTTACCTCATCTCCTGATCCCCTGAGCCAGCCTCAGCTCCATCCCAGTCTAGGCTGACCTCACAACCCTGGTTACCTTCCTAGATATCACATCATATTCCCCATTGTACATCACCCCATGTGAGCACTTATATCATCCATAAGCAGCTCTTTTCTTCCTCACCACATCCTGGACTTCCCTAGTCCACCAGCTCAGCTTTTTGGATCTACTGCACTTGTGTCGGGCCTTTGTACAGGACTTGGTAGCTTCCAGGAGCCCCCTTTTAATAATTTTCCACCTGCTCTCAGTGTCCATTTCTGATCTGATCTCATCCAAAGTGCTCCTTAAGGACCTGCTCCATACCCTTGAAGTCCGCATGCCTAAAATCCACTACCACTGTCTTTGTGTGATCCTCCCCACCGCCAGGACTAGGGGAAAACCAGACCATGGCATGATCACTCCCCACAAGTGGATCCCCTACCTCCAGGTTCCTAACCAAATCACTATCAGATAGGACCACATCCAGGATGCGGCTGTCCTTTGTCGGGTCCACCACCTGCTGAGAAAGGAATGCATCCTGGAAGACATCCAGCAGGCACTGATCCCTAGCCAAAGAGGATGACATAGTTTCCCAATCAGCCCCTGGCATGTTGAGGTCCCCCAGCACCACCAATTTACTCTCCACCTGTCCACTATGATTCATGAGATTTGCCACCAGTCCTTCCTCCAGATCATCCGCCTGCATGGTAGGCCTATAAACCACCCCCATGTTAATGCATTTGCCCCCAGCACCTGCCGGGTGATCCATAAAGCCTCTACTTCACCTTCTTCCCGCTTCACCTTGCATATCCCAATGCCATTTCTAATGATTACTACCACCCCACTACCCCGGCCCACCACCCTGTCCTTTCTAAACATTGTGTATCCCAACAGATTGAGGTCCCAGTCCTGCCTAGTAGTGGCCCAAGTTTCAGTGACAGCTGCCACATCCACTTCCCCACCCACTAGCATTGCCTGCAGCTTGGGCATCTTGTTACCCATGCTTCTGGCTTTAATCAGGACCACCCTCCATCCCTTCCACATACCCTTGAGCATCCCCCCAACCTGAGAATTTCCACACTGCTGCCTGATCAAAATCCCTCATGCCCTATCAGGGGCTCCTGTTTGGCCCCCTCTCCTCACTGCTGGTGTGCCCCCCCTCGTCATGATGTACATGCTAGCGTTAGCTTCATGCCCCACCCTCCCCTCACAAGTTTAAACCCCACCTAGCTTGGATGAAGTTGGTCAGTTTTGTTTCAAGACCTCCTTCCCAGTCAAATTCAGGTGCAGCCTATCCCTGGCATAAAGCCTCTTGTCCTCCCAGGTCGCACTCCAGTCCCCCAAAAATCCATACCCTCTAGCCTCACACCACTCTTCTAACCATTCATTCACCTCACTGATTTTGTGCTTGTTTCCCACACTGGCTCTAGGCAAGGTAAGATTTCCGAGAAGGAGACGGAGCATTCCACGGTATGACACACCTGGGCTAGCTCCCAGAACCTTGTCTGAATCTCCAGCACACTATTCCCCTAGATGTCTTTGGTACCCAAGTGCACTAGTATATCCAGAGATCCTCTACATTCCTTCACTAGCATATAGATCAAGTGTTTGGTCTCATGCACAGTCAAGCCAGACATACTCTTATTCCTGATGGCACAGGGTTTACCTCCTTCCACTTGATACCCCTAATCATGGAATCCCCCAGCAGGAGCACTTTAACCTTCTCACCTCCTCTGATCCTACCCCCTTTCCCTGCATCCTCTCTGCTCACCATGACTACCTCATCATTTACCCTGGCTACCCCCTCCGTACGTGTGGCATCAGCTGCCCTAACCCCCCTGTTCCAGCTCTTTCTCCAGACTGACCCGTTGACCATTTGCCTCCTCCCCCACCATACAGCTATGACTTGTCCTCCCAGCACTCCCAGGGACCTGTAACTCTTCCTTAACTTTGGTGGAAGTCCCAACTCTTCTTCCACCCTCTGTCTCCCTGCTCTCCCCTACACTGGACCCTGCAGTTCCCTGTCCTCCTGGTCTCTCTCATCCTTCCTTTCCCAGGCACCCCCTATTTTCAACTCCCTGTCCTGTTCCATTTGCTTCTCCTCCATTTTCCCCAGTGTCCTTTCCTCTGCCCCCATCCTCCTGGCAAATATTCAGCCTGCTGCTGACTGTCCCCCCACCTCCTCCATGTCCTTATGCTTTGGGACAACCCCGCTCCACCTGCCTACTGAGCTCCTCCTCACACCAGTCTCTCATGTTCCCCTTGGGTCTGCCCTCTCCCTTATTTCCCCTTCAGCCCTCCCATTAAGCAGTGCTAGTGGTGCAAATCTGTTTTCCAGCTCAATGTCCATCTTCCTACTTGTCCCCACAGGTGCACACCTCCCAATAGATCTCACCCATGCATGTCATGAACCACTGCTCTTTGCCACTTGCCAGCCCCCTTGACCCTGGATGTGTCCATGGTTGCCTCTCCCCGAGTCCCCGGAGACCCCCCAAGTGCTCACCCCTACACCTCCCATCCCACTGTCATACCTCCTCACCTGCCCAAGGCTGCTCATGTCCACCACAAGTGGTGATTTTGGTCTCCCCACATCTACTGTACCACCTCTCCTGACCCACCCCTGGCCCATGCCCATGTATCCCTCCTCCCCTTCCATCCCTACCACTGCCCTACCCAGCTCACATCTCAAGAGCCTGATCTCCTCCCTAAGTTGGACCATCTGGCCACACACAGTGCAGCCTCCCAACTTCCAAGCCAATGCCAGAACCATGGCCGACTCACACCCGACACATCCTACTACCCTTCCAAAGATGCCAGCCCTTGTAGACTGAGGACCTTGCCCTAGCTTTGCCCTCATTCCATTCCTAGTTCCCCTCCAAGCCAGGTGTCCCCACATTATTTACTTTTGTTCATGCAGAAAAATTAGAGATATTGGTAAACAGACAAATGCCAGCCTAGGTTTCCACCTCTCTGCTAGTTTGACCTGTCCCTAGTCCTGAACTCTTAGCTAGCACCACCCTGTCAGTGTATCATTATCCTTGGTCTTAACACTTAAAACCTTAGACATAACCCTGACGCACAATCCCAGCACTTGATGCCAGTAGCCTGCTCCCCCCAACAGACCCTATTTCGTGCTTTAACTGTAATTAATGAGGTAAAAGGCCATGTCCTGCCTTCTAACTGGTTAAGTTTTTATCAGTTGGACTGACATGATAGATAATTTGAGATGCTCTATATGTTAGATTGATATTTAATCAAAAATATTTTATTTTTGCTGTATGAAACACATGACTTTAATTAGTCTGCATCTTCATTTTCTTATTTCTACAATGAATGTTGGCTAATGTCATGGGAGAATTTTTGAAGTAATGTTATAGTAAATTTTCAAATTTTGATTGTTCTGAATTTGTGTATATAATGTTTGCTGTTTCTGTTGTTTATTAAATGTAGCTTCAATAAAAATGTTATTATAAAACTAGTTATTTAAAAGGTAATGTGTTAAGTGAGAGACAAACAAGAGCCAGCACTAACAACTCTGTTTTTGCACAACACCATCCCAATTGTGGCTTCTTCTGGTATCCAGGTGTCCTGCTTGCTTTACAGAGTTCAACTGCATAGGGACTGTATGGTACTGACTCTTTGTATTATGGCCCGGACCCCATGGCACAGTCCTAAGGCTAGGATAACAGGACTGACTGGGTGGATCCATGTCAATGATGAAAAGAGTTCAACTCCCACCCTGGACACTTGGCTGTGGACACAGTGCCCTCCCTGTCTCAATGTATCAGTTCCATGAGGGTCTGGGGTGAAGAAGGCCCATGCTGGTGGCTGATATAGGCAGCTCAGACCTGAGAGCTGAAACTGGTGGGGGCATACTGCACACCGGCAAACTGTGATACCTATAGTACTTTCGATTACAGTACAGTACTGTACACGAACAGTAATGAGCAGCTGTTTTTCAGAGCAATTTCGGTGCAGAATGGGACAGTAACTAAAAAAAAATCCCTGATTAGGTGTTTCACCTTGAGAATAATTTTATTGTAATATTCATTCAGCTTTGGAACAAGTAACAGTAGCATTGGTTAAAATGTTTAACTACGGTAAAAAAATGGTAGCGTTTCCCAATACCATTATGAGTACGGTACAGCATATTGTACTGTGAGCTTCCTGAGCCTCTGCAGAATCATTATAAAAAGAACTGTGCTGATACTTTAAGGTAATGAGAAAAATAATTTTGTATGAGAAACCTCTAATCAGGGGTTTATCTTTTGGGGTATGCCGTCACTACGGTGACAACTTTACTGTGACCAACACTACAGCGACAACAGCATCAGGTCACCGTAGTGTCGACGCTGGACCCCGGCACTGCTTTCTGGGGGTGTTGCACCCCCTCCCCAAAGCAACTCCAACTTGGAGTTGATTAATTCAATAGCGGGGGTGTGGGGACAGAGCCCTCCATGGGGGGGGTTTGGGGGAGAGGCCCCCCAAAGAAAACACAGTCTGAAGTAACTCCATTTATGCCAACCACAAATGCGGTCAACATAAAGATGTTGCTATAACATTGGTCGACTACGAAATTGTAGACCAACTGTCATAGATCCATCTTTTGGCTGGTAGGGTTTCTTTGAAAATGTGCTGCAGTCATCCAATGGGCTCCATTTACAGCACAGTACCATATTTGAAACACAACTGAACTCTTTTGCACCATTTCACTGTAAGTTGCAACTAAATGGAAGTTGTTTTCAAACCACAATAAAACGTTTATACAATGCACTACAAAAGATAGTGAAGCCTTTAGGAAACCCACTAAGAACTGCTACACCAATGAGTTAGAGGAACAGTTTAATGTGACTTGTACTGTATAATACAGTTCAGTGGAGGTCATTATGGGAGAAGACTGCAAAATAAAAAAAAGGTAATGAAGAAAAGAAAAGCAGGAAGAAAGCTTTTTAGCTAATAAATTCTAAAGCCAAGTCCCAGCCTCTGTATGAGCTTTATGGTCTTTTGCTGTTGCTGCCCAACCCTGCCGATACAATTCCACAGTGCCTCAAAAGCAATCATCTCAGATTTGCTGCTCAGTTCCTTCAGAAATACCCTCTGGTTATTGTCACTAAAAACCCAAAGATATTGTCTGTAGTGTTGGGGTATTTAACAGTTGAACCCACAAATCCACTAAAAGCATGTTGCAATCAGTGTGGTAAAAAGATAAAGTCAGGGTCAATCTATTCAAACCATGGGAACAAGTGTTCTGGCCAATTATTTAAAACATGAACATGGCATTCTCCTAACAGCTAGACCCATTTCCCACTAAAGTCAGTGCCAGACATAGGGACGTCAGAGATGGTCTGGTACTGGAAGTAGAATAAAATGGTTTAGTCAAGGAATCAGTAACAAAATAAACTACACTACCAGAGTTATTCCATATCCATACAGAATCATCACATGATTACCTAAGTTCTGTATGAATTACATAACTCATTGGTAGTGTTTGCCACTGATTTGTCACACATTCTCCATTGTTTAGGGCACTGGCTTTCAATGATTCTTACAGGAAGTCAAGCCCAAATCCAAAATTCAATCATTATTGACATTTTCTCAGAATTTTATTCCTACCGTGTATAAGTCAGAATGCATACTGAGCAAAGGTGATACTTCTGAAGAAGGCAGGGGTGTCATGTGCAGTTCACCACTGATATCTAGAGCAGTAGAGTAAACACAACCTTCCTGAATCTCATTGCCCATTGAGTTGTCTTGAATCAAGCACCACCACCATTTCCATCCCACCACTCCAACTACCAGCAGCAGAAGTTATAATAAAGCAGCTGTCCTCATGGTTGCATAACACAGAAATTCCCTTACTTGATATGGCAGCAATTAAGGGGAAAACAGTGGGGAAACTTTGTGCAGATTATCACATCACTTCCCAACATTATACATTGACTGTGGGCATGTTTGTGAAGGACAGAAACAAAAACATAGAATGTGACGGCAGATAAGGACCACTTGGCCCACCTTGTCTGCTTATTTTCCCTACCTGCTTCATATACCACAGATCCTAAATGACCTGCGGCTTACCCTTTCTTTCCTATCACTAGAGTTCCTTTATGTCTGTTCCATAACAGCTACAGTAATGTGCTGATGGTGATGGATGGTGGGTTTTCAATTGTATACGTTGTTTTGCACATCTACAAAATTTGATGAGGAGTCATGTACTTGGTACATATGCACAGCTAATTAAAATACTTAGTACTTTTTAGACTACTACTAAATATTTCTTTCATTCATTCATTCATGGAAAGGATGAGAAGGGACTTGGCAAGGTTGGAGGAATGGTCAGAAGTTTGGCAGCTAGGATTCAATGCAAAGAAGTGCAAAATAATGCACCTGGGAAACAAGAACCCAGGGGAAGAATACACAATGGGGTGGGAGGTAGTAACAAGAACAAAAAAGGAAAGGGACCTGGGGTAATCAGATCAGATGACCTTAGGTTAGCAAGCAATGTAAGAAGGCAGTAGGGAGGGCTGGGGGTATACTGGGATGCATAGGGAGACATCAGCAGCAGAAAACAGGAAGTTGTTATCCCTCTGTACAGACAGTTGGTGAGACCCCATTTGGAGTACTGTGTCAAGTTCTGAGACCCCATCTCCACAAGGACATAGACAGGATAGAGGAAGTCCAGAGGAGCAACTAAAATGGTGCAGGGTCTGCAAGAGAAGCCGTATGAGGAGAGACTAAAGGAGCTTAATATGTATACCCTTGAGGAAAGAAGGGAGAGGGGGGACATGATAGAAACTTTTAAGTACCTCAGTGGAATCAACAAAGTCCAAGAGAGTAGCATCTTTTAGAAAAAGAGACGTGCAAGAACAAGGGGACACAATTTAAAGATAGAGGGGGCGGTTCAGGGGCAACGTGAGGAAGTATTATTTCACAGAGAGGGTAGTGGATGCATGGAACAGCCTTCCTGAGGAGGTTGTGGGGTCTAAAACTGTGGGAGAATTCAAGAATGCATGGGACAGACATAAGGCAATTTTTGTGGGGGGTAGGAAGATTTAGGCTGTTGGTTAACTAGGATCTGCGGCAGACTAGATGGGCCAAGCAGTCCTTATCTGCCGTCAAAGTCTATGTTTCTATGATTCAGTCAAATGCACTGAGCTCCCCCATCATTGCCAGCAAAACAAAATGCTCATTAACATTGCTCTTACAGCATTTATTTATCATACAACAATCTGATATGCTAAATACACAAATGCCTTTGTGCAGTAACTGGAGCCTCCCATGCAGTTTGTAATGGAGTGCTTCAAAAAGGTAAGAGAGTAATGAAAATTATTTGGAGCTGTATCTTTCTAATGTGCATTTTTCTTTCAGACAACAGTATATAAATGTAATTCCTCAAGCAAAACCATGGCTCCAGATGGAATTTCAGAGATTTGTTTTGCTTTTGGGTAAGGGTAAATATTTTGTTCACTTAAAAAGTTGGCATACTCTGTTACTTAACAAACTTAAGTCATCATCCTTGCTCTACAACTTTCAAATGCTAAGGTTAGTATGAACTCATTTGGAGTTTTTTATTGAATGATGCTTATATAGGTGTAGCTAATATTTTGTAATGGCAAGCTCTCCAACATGAAAATACTAGTCAAAATAAAAAGTCAGATAACTTACTAGACTCTTATCTTACTATACCCCTCCCCCTCCACCCAGGTTACATACCTGATCAGTAGCCTCTGTTCTGCTCCAGTAGTCCAGGTCATGGTAAAACCTTTTCAATCACCAGTGGCGCCATTTGTAAGTCATATATCATGACCCAGGCCTCAGGCTCTGAAGTGCATGCCACTCATCATCCAGAAAATCTAGCTTCCCAACCAAGGTATTTTTAACATTCTAAGTTGAAAAATATTCATCATCAATAAAATAGCTCTCTGGAGTACCAAGATATTCTGCAGTCTCAGGGACAAGTAAGCAACACTAAAGGCATGGGATGGGTTACCATTACAGTAAATGAGTTGCTCACAGTTACTCAGTGGGGGGACAACTGCATGGTTGTACTCCACTAATGGGCAATTCACACTGGAAATGTATGCAGGGTGGGGTTAGAGTAACCATCCTATTTGTGGACTAGATAGAGACAACAATAATATGTATTATATAACTACTTTATTTCAATGTGCTGGACAGTGGAGCTCAAGACATGTAGAAATCTGTTCCCACTTGGGAAATGTCTATGTATTTAACTACTGATCTGTATAAAACTGACTAAACCTAACTTGCTATGAGTGTGTCAACATGGCTCAGCTAGTACTACATTCGCTGCTTGTCCAGAAGTTCACTGGTTCTAGTCTTACTCCAGGACATGGGCTCACACCACAGAGGACGGTACTTCAGTGTGGTATTAGGGGGTGCTGTGTTGTTTGGGTGTGCCCTCTTTTGGATAATATGTTAAACTATGGTTCTTCTGCCCATGTCTGGTGCTGTTCTGGTGGTTGTCCCTGAGTTGAAGTCAATGAACCCATGGAATTTAGGGTTTTTCCCTTATGTCCTGGTCAACATTTCCCTTCCAAACAATTATGCTTCAGGCTATTGTCTGTAGTGGTGTGTGGGTCTTGATGAGCAGAACAGCGTTTTAAGAATTATAGTACCAGTATCTCTGTTTCATTGTTTGCAAAGCACTTTGAGATGCAGTGTGTATGAAAATCACTATACAATGCAAATACTTCTTCTTCTGATCCTTCTCCTTTTTCTTCTTCTTCTTCTTCTTCTACCATGGCCACTGTACCCTTCTTGATTTTACCATGTTTAGTCTATGAGGATTAATATGCTTACTGTCATGGTTAAGATAGTCCCATAGAGATCATATTGATGTGTCTGCATGTTAGAAGTGGATTTGTACTGGTCTTTTTTGTTACATTTAGTTAAATTAAACTGTAGAGCTATGCAGATAGAATGAGTCAAACAAATGTGTTTGTTACATTGCTCATTTAATGTGGGGTGAGGGGCTCTAAGAAGTGCCATTGAATGCACTTTTATAATCTCAGGACAGCAAAATAAGCAACTTGGCCTTTCATATTCCTCGTTTTACACACACATCCTTACCCATCACTGTTACCAGTCCCTGTGAGGATTGAGACTTGAGGAAACAACAGGGCCAGAGCTTCTAGGCTTTTCACTATGTCATTCTTCATTTCTGCCATTAAGGACCCCCAACTAAGCTGTTTGGACAGTGCATAATGTGTTGTGCTACATTATATGGGGGGAATGGAATGGATTTTCAGAAGGAAGGAGACTAGCACACAGACAGATTTTTCAGTTTCAGAGACGTAAGTCCGTTTTTTAAAGGTACTTATGTGTTTGTGACAGTTTCTGAAGTTTGCAGGAGCTTGTAACAAAACAATGACATATGCATCATTGTTTTGATACAAGCATTGCAATGTTGACTACATATCATGGCAGCCATGCACAAAAGTTAAAACTACTTCATAGATGGTCTAACTTTTGGGGTCAGTTTCAAAATTTGTGTTAGAAAGATACCTCAGGTCAACTGCACACTTCTGAAAATGCGGCCCCATATCTGTATCTGGCAGTACATGGAAAAGATTTTTGGATAAGATAAATAATTTGGGAAGAGAGACATTGCAAAGATTTACTTTGCCACTGACATCATGCGAAGTTGTGAAATCCACCTTTGTGAACCTTTTATGAAGTTACCACTTCACCACTGTACCACGTTGCAAAAGTATTCCTGGCAGGGTGCACTTCATCAGGCAAAGTCATGGTGAAGTTGTAACCTCACCTGCAAAGTTTCCAGACTTTGTTTAAAACTGTGTCACTTCACCTGCCGAAAAACTTTGCAAAGCACTTTGCAAATAAGGCAGACTTCAGAAATTAATTTGTGAAGCAGTCTGCCAATTTCACACATCTCTATTTGGGACACAATTTCAGATAATGACCTGGATAATGCATATTTATCCCCAATGAAAAATCCAGGCTAAAATAAGTAGTTATCCATTGTATACAAACTGTAAAATGGAGTATCTGAGCATCTCTACTGACAACATCCAAAATATAATGTAAACACACAATGCTATGTTAATGCATTGATAATTCCATTTGTGACATCACAAACATTTCTTTTTTTTCCACCCTCTCCTCCTTAGCCAGCCCATTTCTGACTTGGTACTCCTTATAGCCTTGTCATCCATTGTTTCTGGAGCTTAGCCCTGCCTCTCAGATCCCCCACCCCCTGCTGGAGCCTCCTGGGTTCCCCAGCCCCAGGGGCAGACTAGGTAATGGACGTGGCAGTGGTCATCCCAGTAGGAAGAACAGAGTGTGCAGGGGAGTGAAGCATAATCCAACAATGGCATTGGATTTTTCCACTGTTTTCCCCCTTCTCCTTTGGCATGCCATGGGTAAGGACTGAGCAGATGCATGCATGTGTGTGCATCCCAGTCAGGAGGTGCCCACCTTCTCCCTTGTGACTCCATGTGCAATACTGTCTGTGATCACCCAAGTGGCAGTATGGCAGTGGAGTTATCAGACCTCCCTTCTCAGAGGAGAAGAGAATCCTGTGGGATGTTCAGTCCTCCTCCCCCAGTTGAACCCAAGTGACCCTGATCCATTTCCAAATCCAGGTTGCCAGCACGGCAGCAGGTGAGGTGCAAGCCTTTAGACTGGCATGAGATCCCAAACATTTGTACTCCAACAGATAAGGATCTGAAAGGGAATAAGTATCAGGAAACAATGAACTCCAGTGGGCAAAGATCCTAGTTTTACAAAAATGGCCATAGTACAAAAGAGAAGGAAATGGCTTAAAAATCCAGATCTTGGGATGGGGCAGTAAGGTGCTGTTAAATGAGTTCTGTTGTTAATAACCATAATATATCTTGTTGGTGGCTGGACCTTTTAATTTTATCTTCCTTCAATCAGAGGCTGGGAAAATCAAAGTTTGCCAAATCAACTTTTAATATGGAGCGTAAATGGAAATATGATTGTGCCCACGAAGCCATTATTGTCAATAAACACTGAATAATGTCTGTAAATACCAAGGCACACCTTTTCTTTATGTGATAATGGCATTTAAATCTGAAATGGCCAATATAAAGAATACCTTTTCTTCTTTTTACAGTTTATTTAACTACTGTGAGATAATCAGTCTGAAGCATGACATCTTTTCTTTCAGTAGGGTTGTGCTTCTACTCAGTTTTACAGATAAAATTGAACTGTAGCACTGGGAGAGCAAGCTGTAACCCCCAAAGTCACTGAATAAGCCAATAACTGTGGCAGACTTTGACATTCAGTTCTACCATTTCACAGTTCTGTGCGCTGACCACTTATCCACATTGCCTTTTACCAGTGGCTGAATCCCATTAAGCCAAGTTTGTCCTGAACAGTGTGCACCAAAATAATATTCTGTGTACTCATTTGAGAAGGCAGTTACCTATAATAATATATTGGGTCTAGAGTAGCTTTAATAGTTTTCAATGATTATAGCTGGTTTTGTTTTATCTTGTGTGGAAAGCATGGATTCTTATAGCTGGTTTTGTTGTGTCTTGTGTGGAAAGCACAGCGTCTTAGAGCTGGTTTTGTTGTATCTTGTATGGAAAGCAAAGATTCTCTTCTTATGTCTTTCCACTCTACCTTTGTGGACTTTAAAGATGATGAGTAGCACTTGGATAAATGTGCTCCTGAAGTGCCTATTTGTGTACGCCCTCTTGATTGTTTTTGTAAATGTTGAACAAAATAAACAGTGAAGAGCCGAACAGTAGCTGCCTTGAGTGACACTGATTAAATCATTTATGACACTGAAGTGGTCACTTAAGGGCTGGCTAAGTACTGCAGCTGAAGCAAAGTAACCTAAGAAGTTAAATGATCTTTGACTTTGAAATTAAAAGCGGAAAGGAATGAGGTGAAAAACTGCTGAAAGGCAACATATACAGGTAACGCATTGCAGCTAACACACAGAAGCTTTTATCCACTTAGAAATGTTTTATTGCGGTATCATTTTAGCCAGTGGCAATGGAGCATACCAAGGGGGTGGGGGGTAGGGGGATAAAATGTCTGTATTCATCATTTGATGCAAGTAGATCTAAAAATGTTTAACATTAAAAAGACAGTATTGTATATAATGTATATATGTATTTATATAGCATATATGCACTATATATGCAGTACGCATACATATGCACATTCTTCACTTGTTATGATTTCTGATAACTATACATTTGGAGATAAAAATATATAAATAAGTAGAAATATAATTAGGATACTAGCCTGGTTAAGGAAAACATGATCATATACATTCCACAAATATTACATGCAGTGATTCAAATACAGAAAATGTATTCTGACCTAGTCATATTTGTGGGACAAAAACTACTCAAAACCATGATATTTTTTGAGACAGAGATAATCAGTCACTACTATTTGTTTTATTACTGACCAGAAGAACAAGGGAACATAAGTTTAATCAGTAAAGAATGCTGAATATGTAAATAATTGTAGGAATAGCTTAACCTGTAAGTAGGAAAAAGTCCAGTACTGTATGTAGCTTGCATATCTTCAAGGTAAAACTGGGTAAGTACTATAAAGAACATGACTAGCAAGAATGGGGAGTAGATGTACCATTGATCTGTGTCAGTGTCATCATCTTAAGATCAATTAAAAAAAAAAAATAATTTTTAGACAAAATTCAATATGGAGATGGTGAACTTTCTACATTTAGTTTCACCTTTTCCTTTTTACAGTACTAATACTGTACATTTCAACATAAAAACAGTATCACGGCATCCTAGACATTATCTGCTCTGGCTGCTTATCTACAACTGATATTGCAATCCGTGATTTGTGACATCATCATCAGTTCCACAGCATCACACTGCTGATGTCACAAGTAGTTCATTTTGATGTCAGGTGTAGATAAGTAGCCATAGAAGATTAAATCTACGTTGGCGTTATCCTAGTTTTAAGGTCATTTGCACAGCTATAAAGAACAAGTTGTGGTCAGAACCAAAAGAACTGCAAAATTATATTGGATGGGGTAAGAAAGATGAGCAAAAAAACAAAAAAAGTAATGGACAGAGAAATGTCCACACAACTGTGTATCCTCTTGCAGCTAAATAATAAAACATCACTATGCTTAATCCCAGTTCCAGTACGGACAAATTAGCTTATGTATGTGATCTCTTGTTATGGTGCCCCAAGGTGTAGTGTTATGGTACCAGTGATCCCCATTGCCCTTGATCCATGATGCAAAGGTGATTGGTGTTGGTGCAGTACTGGTCATCGTGGTGTAAGGCGGGCACTTCCCTGGATGAGGTGCCATCCAGTACCACTAGATGCAGGAGGGTGTCCAGGCTCTTACATACCATTTATATTAAAAGTTTATTTTACACATTTGATGCACAGACACACTCTGATTCTAATTATGCAGATTCTAGTATTGCCCTGAGGCTAGAGCAATGAGCTATGAATGAGCCTGTGACACTAAGCAGACCTGGGCCTGAACCTTGCAAACTCTACCTGCATACTGTGCAATCCTATACAAGCCACTCAACCACCCCAGAGCCCCCAAGTCACCCCCGAAAACAGATGCCTGTGCCTAGTGGGCCTCACCTGGATACCAAAGAATAAAATAAAGTAAAACAGAAATAAAAAAAAAATGAGCCAGAGCCAGTCTCTGTCCTGGAAGGTCAGAATTATAAACATCTGCATGTCTGCGTTGCTCATAATTAAACTTATGTAAGCTGCCCCTAGCCATTTACCATGTGGATACATATGTGGACAGGATCCACCTTCTAAAATGTAAGTATGCTGATACAATAGCCATTATGCTTTAATAACATAAGTATGGCTGCCTCTGGAACAAATGTTCTCCACATCCTGCCCCAGGTTGCAACTCAAGGAGTCAAAGTTTGGCAGGTGTGCAAACAGTTTGTAGTACTTAAGGAGTTATAGTCAACAGTTACTCAGCACTGCACAACATTCCACTTGTGGGATGGGGGGAGAGGGGGGTGAAATTGACCAAGCAAAGGTTGATTCAAAACTTATGTTGGCTTAGTCTATAAAGATGTGGCTGAGTATTGTCACACCTGTGACACATATCAGAGAGTGGGAAAGCAAGGGAACAAAGGCTTTTTTCCCATTCAAAAGTTTATTGATTTTTTCAAAGAAAAGAAAAGAACATATGAACATATGAAAAGTGCCAGAAGAAGCAGGCCTTAATGGTCTATCACGCCTGCTTGAGTGTGCAGCTGTCTGTCAGTTATATTGGAGCTGCCCCCCCCCCAACTTATACATCTGATACCTCTTCCTTATTTGCGGATGCCCCCCTTCCCATATCCCTACCATAATGACCTTCCTCTTGACCCTCTCCAACCCCCTCTTAAAGCTGCCCACTGACTTTAAGGATACCACCCACTCTGGTAGTGTGTTCCAGCTTGACATCACCTTTTCTGAGAAGTAATGTCTCCTCATTTTCTTCCTGAATCTACCTCCCTCCAGTCTCAAACTATGCCCCCTAGTTTCCCTCCCACTTTTAATTTAAAGATTCCTTCTGTACCAAGCTTATTACTCCCCTTCAGATATTTGAAGGTCTCAATCATATCACCACATTCCCTCCTATTCTCCAGTAAGTACTTGTTCAACTCACTCAGTCTCTTCTCGTAGGGTAGGTCCTCCATCCCAGTGATCATCCTGGTTCTCCTGCGCTGGACCCCCTCCAGTAGTTTGATATCCTTCTTTAAGTAGGGGGACCAGAACTGCATGCAGTACTCCAGGTATGGTCTCACTAGTGACCTGTCCAGTGGCAAGATAACCTCCTTCCTCCTGGAAATAATTCCTCTAGCAATACACCCCAGCACCTTATTAGCCTTAGATGCCACCTTCCTGCACTGTGCTGAATGGTTCATTTGACCTGTAATTAGCACCTCAGAATCTTTCTCCTCCTCTGTATTGATTAACTGCACTCCCCCCAGCTGGTAACAATTCCTAGGGTTTCTGGTGCCCAAATGCATGACTTTGCGCTTTTTTGCATTGAACCCCAGCTGCCATGTGTCCGACCACTGCTCAAGTTTGTCCAGAGATCCTCCTGTAGTCCTAGCCATCCCTCCATGTTGTGCACCACTGCACCAATGTTAGTGTCAAAGGCTGATCTTATTCTTAACCCCATCGAAGATGTCAGTGATAAAGATACTAAACAACACCAGGCCCAGTACTGAGCCCTGCGGTACCCCATTGGTTACAGCTCTGGGAGTTGAAAGGTCCCCCCAACTACTCCCCTGTGCTGTCTGTCCTGTAGCCATTTCTTGACCCATACCATCAGCTTGCTCCCCACTCCCAGGTATTCCAGTTTGCTGATCAACCTACCATGTGGGACTGAATTGAAGGCCTTACTGAAATCCAGATACAGAACATCTTTTGCCTGGCCTCGGTCGAGTGCCCTACTCACCCAATCATAAAAATCAACCAGGTTAGTCTGACAGGATCTGCCTAAGACATACCCATGCTGTCTTTCATCCTGCAGGCCATTTTCCTCTAGGAAGGTTACTAACCTCTCCTTCAGGATAGTCTCCATTCTTGTCCCCACAGTGGAGGTATGGCTGACTGGCCTGTAGTTACCAGGTTCATTGTTGGGCCAACTTTTATGGATGGGTACCACGTGCACCATCATCCAGTCATGGGGTATGTATCTGGTCTCCAGAGAGGCATTAAACAAGTCTGCCAGCGGTCCTGCCAAGACGTCTGCAAGCTCCTTCAAAACCTGTGGGTGTATGCCATCTGAGCCTGGTGCCTTGTCCACCTGCAGGACCCTAAACTCATCCAGCACCCTGCTCACTGGAATTTCCTTACCTGTTAACTCTGCGCCCCCTGAGTCCACCCCTCCCTTCGCCTTCGGCATTGGCTCATGCTTCTCCATGGTGAACACAGAACAGTAGTAGTCCCACCCTCCATCCTTCTTGATTATAACAATCTGATCTTTGCAACTTCTTCTCTCCCACATGTACTTAAAGAAATCTGTTTCTCCTTTCTTGATCCTCTCTGATAGAGTAAGTTCCCTTGATGCCTTGGCTGCCCTGACAGTTTTGATCACCTCTTTTGATTTCTTCTTATTCTCCTCTCTATCATTCCCCATTTGGTTCTCATATATCTTCTGAAAGAAAGTCTTTTTTTCCCTCACCCTCTTTATCACCTCTCTGCATAACCAGCTTGATCATTTGGACCTGGTCTTTTTACAGTGGATCTTAGTACAGGAATTAGTGGCCTCCGCTAGCCCCCACTTGATAATTTCCCACTTTTGGTTGGCATTCATATGTGAGTGGATGCCGTTGAGGTGCCCCTCTGTTTTTCCCTCATACTGCTAAAGTCAGCTCGCCTAAAGTCCACTACCTTTGTCCTGGTCCTGGCTGCCTCCCTACCTACATTAAGTGAGAATCACATTGTGTGGTGGTGGCTTTCTGCTAGGGGATCCTCCACCCCTAATTCCCTGACATGCTCCTAATTTGCCAGAATAAGGTTCAGGATGTTTCCTTCCCTTGTTTATTTTATTTTTTTATTTTATTGAGTAGATCATTGGTTTACAGACCTTTGAGTCAAAGACTCATTTAAAAAGGCACCTCGCCAAGAGAGAAATAGATCACAGCAAACAAAACAGTACAGTACATAACGCTTAGATTAAAAAAGCAACCAGTGTTACAGGAATTCACTGGTGGTACAAGCTTGGTAATAGGTAGATCACAGTAGTCATAATACAGGTACACGAGTACCATGTCAGGTAGCAACCAGAGATATTTTATTACATTAGTCAGCAGATGTTGCCTGAGACCCGAGGCATATACAGCAAACGTGGATAGGGCAAACTCAGCCTAGGGGTGAGGGTAAGGGGCAGCTGGGTGATTATGTGCAGTTGCAGCAGCGAGTGCTTGACAGATGGCTTCTGAGGGAGACCTTGAAAGGATCAAGCTTAGTGGAGTCAGCTATGTTGACTGGGAGGGAATTGAACCAGGAGGGAGCCCGATAGCAAAAGGATCTCTGGGCCATAGAGGTCCTTACCCTGGGGACAATAAGGAAGGTTTTGACAGTGCTTCCGGGTGGGGGCTGAGGGGGAGGCACGCTGCAGGGAGGTGGCAACCCTGGGGGGGAGGAGAGCCCTTACAGGGTCTTTTTTACAAGAAGGCAGGTTTGGAAGTGGAATCTTTCTTCAAGGTAGAGCAAGTTGGTGGTGGAGTACAGCAGGCATGTATGGGTGCGCCTAGGGGCTCCCAATATTAGCCTGCAGGCCTTGCTTATAGACAGTTGGATTCTTGCAAGCGCAGTGTTGTCAGCTACAGCATAGATGGGCAGCCCATAGTCAATTAGTGATAGGACAGAGGAGGTGATTGCCAATCTAAGGGCCTCTTGTGGTGGGCAGTCCCTATGGTGGTATAACAGTCCAATCTTGAGATTGGTGGCAGCAGAAAAGGCATTGATATGGGAATGGAAGGAGAGTGCCGAATCAAAGGTAATGCCCAGATACTTGTAGGAGGAAACCTGCTTAATGGGGTTTAGTGTGCTAGGCAGTATCACGAGAGGGGCACCACTGGCTTTGCTTTGGCGATGCGAGAAGAGCATAGCTTTGGTCTTTTTTATTTATTTAGTTTTTGTTGACCGGGTAAGTGAACTAGACAAATCCTGCCTATTTTCTGGCACGACCGGGAGGGGATACAGATGAATGCTTACTGACCTTGAACCAGATTAAGCTGTTGGTGGTATTTTTAGTGAATGAGGAAATTTGGCCAGGACACCAGGAAATTCCCCTACTCTTTTCGATAAGTGTCATGGGATCTTTAACATCCACCTGAACTACCACCAATCCAGGCAGATGGGACCTCGGTTTAATGCCTCATTCGAAAGACGGCACCTCAGAAGTGCAGCACCCCTCTCATGCTGCACTACAGTGTCAGTACTGGGATATTAACCTAAGTGCCAGATGTGAGAACTGAACCCACAGCTCTCTGATCTCCCTGCCTCAGAGGCAAGTGTGCTACCTACTGAGCCACTGACACTGACAAATTACATATAAAGTAAATTTAAATGTAAATTTATAAAGTACAGTTGCGCAAGAACTTACCGCAAGAGTAGCTCTTCTAGTGCATCTCTTGCAGTAGGTCATAACACACAAGATATCAGCCGCAGGCGACACTTCCTCCGGATGACTTCCCAGAAGCCGGGCCCAGGACCTCCCCCCACACCACCATGTGGTGTCTGCACAGCAGGTACAAAAGGGGAGGCCCCAGCTACTCATCGGTTCCCCTCCATCCTGGCGATCAAATGTGAAAATATTTCCGAGGCCTTCGCTGGGAACAGAGGAGGGACAATAAGGCAGCAGCTCTTGGAATCATAGAAGACAGGAGCAAGGAACCCTTCTGAAGTAACAGCAAGGGGGCAAGGAGAGTGGGGCTGCATGACCTGCTGCAAGAGATACTCAAAGATTTACTGTTATGGTAAGTTCTTACGCAACCATACTATCTTCTTCGAGGCAATCTCTTGCAGCAGGGTCATAACACATAGGAAGATTCCCAAGCAGTTATGCCAAGTGGGAGGAGGAAGCAAACCACCAGGACATGGGACAGGAGGCCCTGTAGGATTGCCTATCCAAAACTGATCTGCTTCTTAGAAGCCATGTCCAGACTGTAATGTCTGGTAAAGGCATGTACAGCAGACCACGTGGCAGCTTCTCAAATATCCAAGGCAGAGATGCCCTGGAAACACATAGAGGCAGTCATGCCTCTGCAAGAATGGCGTTTACAACCCCGTGGGAGGTTTTTCATATTTTGCATAGGGAGGGAAGGAAGGGGGAAATTGTTTAACCAGGAAAGGCACACCAAGCTGAAGCTTGTTTCCAGGTGCGACCTAGGAGCACAAGGAAGGTAAGTGACTTGCTCAGGGTCACTCAGTATGCAAGTGAGGGCTATGGGATTCAAACCTAGGTCTCCAGGTTTGTAGTTCAGAGCCCTAAACCACTGCACATAGATAAACGTAATGCAGCTATCCAATCTTTTGGACAGGCACCGCATCAAAATCCAAACGCCCTGGTTTCCAGAATCAAAGGAGACACAAATTGATCAGTTGTTCGCAACTATGAATTGCGGAGAAGGTTCAGGACTAGCCTTCGTGATGTGAACCAATGCTTTGCTCTATCAAAAGCTTGTTGGAGGGTGGCCTGGAGTGTGTTGGGGTTGGGGTCAGAGGTGAAGAGCACAGTGTCATCCGTGTAGAGGAAGATCATACTTGGGCAGGCCGAGGGGAGGGAGTTGAGGTAGAGACTGAAGAGGAGAGGGCCTAAAATGGAGCCCTGGGGTACCCCAGAGTGGACAGGTCGTGTGTCAGATAGGGTGCTATTGATTTTTCCACACTGAGTTCTGGCAGAGAGGTAGCTGCTGAACCATGCAAGGAGACTGGGGGAGAAACTGAGGCATCCGAGGGAGACAAGCAGGAGGGGATGGCAAACTGTGTCAAAGGCCTTGGAGAGGTCAATGAACTTGGCACCGGCAGGACTTCCGGCATTAGGAGCAGAGAGCAGTAAGGTGAAGAATTCAAATAGCATGGTTGTTGTGCTATGACCTGCATGAAAGCCATGCTGTTCAGGGTACAGGATATTGCGCATTGCCAGGTATTCAGCAAGCTGGTTGGCAACTACTTTTTCAAGGGCATTAGAGGGTGGGGGAGGTTGGAGATAGGTAGATAGTTACCTGGGGTCACTCGATCACCGCTCTTTAGGATGGGAGTGATGATGGTGGTTTTCCATGTGCTGGGGAACTGCCCCAGGCACAGAGAGTGGTTGAGCAGCTTGGTAAGTGTTGCTCCCTTAACACATGCATCAGGAAGCTGTACTGGAAAGCCTCTAGGAGGACTTGTTCCCTGACACTTGAGTTAACTGGGGGGCTCCAATCTATCCATGGCAGATTGAAGTCTCCCACTAACACAGTGTTACCTGTCACGCTGATCCTTCTTATCTGCTCCCCAAAATTCCTGTCAATATCTTTGTTTTGGGATGGTGGCCTGTACACCACCTTCAACCTAACTCTTCTACACCACGATTCCTGGAGCTGTACCCACAAGGTCTCAGCCCTTCCTTCTTCCCCCTCCTCCATGCTCCATACTATTCCTTCCTTACATATATAGTCACGCCTCCCCCTTTCCCTCTTTCCCTGTCTCTATGATACAACCTATATCCTGGGACCAACAGGTTCCAGTCTTTGTACTGGGAGGCCCAAATTTCAGTGATGGTGGCTATGTCCACCTTCCCTTCTGCCATCAGTGCTTGCAACTCTGCTGTCTTGTTACTTAAGCTCCTTGCATTCAGGGAAACCACCCTCCAGTCTGTTCCACTCCATTCCTTGCCCTCTCTTACTCCCTTGCCACCCCCTTGTTTGAACCCCCTCTCTAAGTCCTTCTTACTAGCTAGGGAAGGAGACCCATTGAATTCCCCTTCATGGAGACCCTGCTTATCCCCCAATATTGTGAAGAAAAGAAAAGAAAAGAAAAGTAAAGAAAAGAAAAGAAAAGAAAAGAAAAGAAAAAAGAAAACAAACAATAAAAGTAAATACATACCAAGCTTTTAAAAAGGATCTTCAATCCTTCCTTAGGGACATTAAAATTTGCTCCTGCTCTGATATTCCTGTGTCACCCAACTAGTAGCTATACCTGTTTCTGTAATGGCACTTACTCTCATATATGCACTTGTATTCACCTGCCTGAGTACTGTCTCCTCAATATTGTATCAAAACATTATTTGACCCACTGGATACTGTGCTCCTGATTGTACCGCCACATGCCATTCTCCATGGTTGTCTGCCTGAAAATAGTTAGCATTCTTGTCTAGCATACTTAATTATTGTATGTCTCTGTTCTTCCTGCCATTTTAACTGTCTTGGTTCCAATTGTAAATGCTGCTTTGTTGTTCAAATTTTACTTAATTTCTGTTGTGATATGCGCATTGTATTTCCTATCTGTATAATGTTCCACTGTTTGTACCTCTCCCTGGTCATGTCGAAAACAGGCAACATTCTTGTCTAATGCACTTACCCGGTAAACAAAAAACTAAATAATATATATATATATATATAAACACTAGCTAATACATATTCAGTAAAGCAGCAGTATTGATGTTACCACTAACACTGAACTGAACAATTAGACAACTAATAATTCTATAAAAGGGTTGAGCAATATTGTAACACAAATAAGTTATACCCATCAAAGTGTACATAAAAAGACATTTAAGTTATCACCTACTAATTCATACTTACTACATGCATCAGTCCTGTTCTTATACTTGTTTGACCTTCATTGACCAAGAAGAGGTTAATACAAAACTTCTGTTGGCCTGGTGTCTAGAATGATGTGGCTGAGTCCTGTCACACTTGTGACACATGTCAGGGAATGGGACAGCAAAGGGACACAGGATTTTTTTTCCATTGAATATTTACTGATTTTTTAAAGAAAGGAAAAAACATAGAATAAATGTAAGTACATAACATGCACATTAGCTAAAACAGATTTCAGTAAAGCAACAGTATTGATTTTAACATTAGCATTGAACTAAACAATTAGTTTAACAACTCTTTGCCTACATTTGTTTACATAAGTAATTAGGTTTGGTTGAATTCCCTCAACTCCATGCCTAGAGATGGGCAAAGTCTGAAAAATTCACTTCACTAATTATTGTGCGAATTTCACACAATTTGCGGAGCTCAAGTCACAAAATTTTCCTCAAAGTGCGAAATTCTGCCTGCAAATTTTGCACTTCATGGTGAAATTGCACACTTCATGGCAAAATCTGCATAATTTGCAACTAAATTCATGGAATGCACAGCGGAGCTGAAATTCCCTGTGTGAGAAGCTTTGCAAAGCTCTACAGAGAGTTAATTTTCAGCACTTTGCTCAAAATTCGCTGGCAAAGTTTTATTTCACCACATCTCTATCCATGTCTTCTCCCTGGTAAAAATAAATCAAGTAAGCTAATCTATTTCACTCATGACAAGTCTGACTAAGACCAGATGCTTGTTCCCCTCATTAAGTTGCATACCAGAACACATGTAAGGCAGAAGACAGAAGTAATTTTTTAATCAGTGAATGAATTACTACCAATAATATAGTCCAGGGCAGAGGTAAGATGGAGAGCATCACTGTGTTAAATGGATATGACCTTATGTACTTGTGTTTTGGTTCTAACTGTGGAAGCAGACAGTCTAGGTATCCTGTTATGTGTTTTCTAGGTGTTATCTCTCTCTCTCTCTGTAATCACAGAAGAACTGCATAGAAGTTTAATGCAGTCCTGAAAAAGAGAAGCTACATGTATAAAATGCATGAAATGTAGGCTAAAATGTGTCTAAATATGATGTGGGTTTTTTTAAGAGTACCCTGATATGTTGGTGGTTCTTCATGGGGCACAGAAGCACTACAGTAAGCTCAGTTCATATCTCTTTGATTATTGTTCAGTTTATTTACACAGGTAGTTGACTTTTTAATCTTTCTCACTGGCCTTTAAAAGCAGCTTTGTTTGTAGCCTCTCCCATTGCACCATTATTGGTGTTTCAGCCAGTAACATAATTGTTTATAATTAGTACAATCAGTCAGTGCTCCTAATACTGATGGTACTGCTTGCATGGTACTGTTTCACTGAAAATTGAGCACAATGAACAGCTGCTCTATTTTTATCAATGCACAGTAACAGGCCATTTAAACAATGGCACCAGCATCAGGAGACACTGATTGATTGCAACTGGTGATGTCACTGGTTGGAGTACCTATATGGTGCTTAGGGGCTACATACATAGCTGATTTAATGACCAGGGAGACAGAATGTTACATATTACATGGATTAGCCTTGTTTCCAATAGAAACACCATCCAATATGAATGAAATAAGGCATGACAGGGTGTATGATTATGGGTCAGTAACTACACATCTCTCAATAGTGTTGTTAGGTATGAGGCACGAGTGCTGTGTGCCATTAAACACTCAAGAAAGGTGTGTGATTATAGACCATAATTACACACCCTGAAGTGCCTTATCGCTCTTCTAACATGTGTAAGAAAAATCACAGCAACTGACTTTTGCTACACATGTTATATTGTTACAATAACTTTTATTTTATGCAGAAACTGGTGTAAAAGTAAAAAAGAAAGTTGTTCTCACTGACCTTGCAATTCTTACAATCTTTTCCTCACTCACCATCACAGACAGGAGGGAGCGACATGCTGCAGCAGTGGTGGCTTAGCACACAATGGCTGTGACTGTCAGTTTTCATTTATTTATTCTTTTAAATTATGAGTCAGTGTAGGTCTCTCAATGTCCTGAACACCTACATGTAGTGGCCTATGAGACGAGTGCCACTGTGACATTTGAATAGCGACAACGACATGCACAAGTGGTTCTCTATGTAGCTCAAGAAGTGTCAGCATCATTTGTGTTGTTTAATTTTCCAAAAAGTCCAGCACTCACCACCACAATAAAAATGTTGCTCGCTGATTCCAGGTACAATATTTTATAAAAAGAAGTCAGCTCGTCTTGATTAGTTTTGATAAAGGATGGTTGGTCCGAAACTAGTCAAGACGTGTTGACTTCTTTTATGGCGCTTTAAATAAAATATTGCACCTGGAATCAGTGAGCAGCATTTTTATTGAGGTGGTGGTGGTGCTGGACTTTTTGGAAAATTATCATTTATTTGCCTGACCACCCCAGCCTGGTGCAGCGTTCTGCTGTGATGTTCATCATTTGTGTTGTGAAGTGGCCACCACCTTGAAACAGGTGTAGGTGTGCCATTATGGGAACATAATTACACAGCTGCACTGGTGTTTCAGCCAATCACAGCGCAGGATTTTTCTTCCACATCTTTTAAATTCCCATATCTGATGGACTTTATTGCCATATACTCATCCAGTTAACCCCTACCACTGAATTACCAACCTTCAAATACTATAATAACATAATAATACCAGATGATCATACTATAAAACACCGTATTACAACCTTATTACCACACATAACAACCATTGTAATAACACATGTAACAACAATCCTAAATACCCCACAATCTCTCATAAATATGCCACTGAAAAGAAGCAGAAATAGAAAAAAATATACCTACAAAAACTGCATTAGCCTAAAAGCCCCGTCACTAATTCAGCACCTCCCTATAACCACAGTCACAAAACAGTCATGTCCCTCAACAGTCCAGCTATCTCTTTCACATGAGTTCTCCATGCTGTTACTGCCTTCATGCTACTGCCATATCCATGCTGCTGATGCCAGCTTCTAGCAGCTTCACATCATGATGCCATGCTGCTCCAGAGCCCAGTCTCTGCAGCTCCTAATCACTGCTCCCAACCACACATTGCACACCACTTCAAACTGCAGATGTCATGCTGCTCCTCAGAGCCATCTGGAATACTGAACTGACTTATGGACCACTGCAGCCATACCTCATTTTGAAAGCTGACCCTGCACATTGAAAACACCATGGAGGCAAAAATAGAGACACAAAGAAAATTCCATTTAACTACTGACAACCCACTAGGACAACACAATGCCAGGCACAACAAGAAATTATTACAAAAGTGATCTAAATTAAAAAAAAGTCACTTATGTAAACTGTCTGATGACAAAGTCCCATATACTTAGGAAACATTACAATCTCTGGTTTAAGAAGCTCATAAACTTCTCTCACCAATTTGTTTCTTGGCTTTATGCTCTCATTAGCCCCTTAATGGTACTATTGCCTTTTATATAATATGTTCCCATTAGATACTCTCTCTCTCTCTCTCTCTCTCTGTACAAACACACACACACACACACACACACACACACACACACACACACACACACACGCACGCACACACACACACATATATAGTTAGGGTTTAGTAACATGTTTAATGTTAAACCTCAAGTTTTGCACCTTAATACCTTTGGTGGTGTTCAACAAAATAGCCCAAAATTTAGTATGCAACAGTCTGGTGGCCAAGTTCAAGAAGTGTAAAGTTTTGTGACGGCAGTTTGTGCAGTTTCTATGATATGGAATGTCAATTTTTAATGGAGCATTGTATTTTTCCTGTACTTAATACACAATTTATTTGCTCTCATGTACAGCCTAGACAGTAAGGAATTTATTTCTGAAACATTTGGAGTCGAAGCAACCGGTGCCAATGTCGTGCCTTTCAAAGGCTTTGTGTAAAAATATTATTGGTTCTAGAGTTATAATAATATAATATTATTTTTCTGAGCATGCTCAGTACGATTTTTGAGATAACTATCTGATATGAAAGATAAATTTACTTTTTGCACATATTTAGCATTTGCAAAATTAATTATTTATCATTCATAAGAATAAATGTCATTTGTAATGGCTGCCATCTTTTTTTTTTTTTTTACAAATGAAAAACATGGAAAATACCTAAAAATGATATGTTTGCAGCCAGCCCAGTGGCATGGAAGGCTGAGGCATCTGTGCCTTACCCTCTGCCATGCCGGTGATCCATGTTAGTAATGCAAGCAGGCCACCGGGGGCTGGCTGGGAAGGGAGAGGATTGAGCATCTGGAGGACTGCTCTCTTCTCCCAGGGAGGGAGGACTGGCACTCCCACTGAATGACTGCCATCAGGTGGAGACATAAAGGTATTATGGGACTGTTGGGAACCTGAGATGGGAGGATGCTGTGGGACTTTCACGGGCTTGCTGGCACCTCCATGCATGGACATCTGGTGCATGCGCCCAAGCAACAGGAATGGGAAGGGGAAGAAATTGAGGAAAAACACTCAGGGCTGTAGGGTGAGAACTGACTCTCCATAGGCTCTACACCCAGTGACCAGGCAATGCCGCAGCCCCATGGCAGAGGGTGTAGGCTAAAGGTATGTTCCAGGGAAGCCAGGGTGATGGGGCTGGGGGGGTTGGTCTGAAGGAGGCAGCCAGGGGAGATTGGCGATAAACAACAATATAGAAAAAAAATGATATGTTCATAAAAACAAGCACCTGAACTTAACTAAAAGAGACCATTTAGCTACATTCTGGTGGTTGTGTTTTTTATTATGGCCAGAAATAGCTTTTCTGGGTAGCCCAAAATACAGCGTCAGCCAGCAGTGAAGGAACTTTTCTCTCTGTATGAGAAAATCTGGAGTTTCCTCACTGCTACAGATGCGGATAAAGACCTGCTGCTGACTGGAGTGCCAGCAGTGAGTTGGCAGTCTCCCTTACACTCCTATGTGGTTTTAACATCCATCTGTCTGTCTGTCTGTCTGTCTGTCTGACTGTCTGTCCGTCCGTCCGTCCGTCCATCCATCCATCCATCCATCTATCTATCTATCTATCTATCTATCTATCTATCTATCCATCCATCCATCCATCTATCTATCTATCTATCTATCTATCTATCTATCTATCTATCGGTACAGTATATACAGTACACTCCATATATACCACCCATAGTTATTATCCTGGGTAGTTGGCTATTTCAGGAATTTTCTGGTTTTCTGTTTGCCATTTGGCACTCTCACAAGTGATACTGGAAAAATTACCAGTTATAGCATATTAGAGACACCACCTATTTTGGCTGGATTTGACCAACAATAACACCATCTACAGGTTTGAAATGACTTTGCCAGCAGGGGTGAATGACACAAATTAGAGTGTCTGTTTCTACAAGGCTGCCAATGTCCAGTTTCACTGCATTTCACATGCATAATGCCCTTATTGGCGATGCTTATTGAGCTGTGAATGAGCTCCACTGAGGCTGGGAACTGGTCAGAGGAGAGAATCACTGAAGTGCTTGAGTGCAAGTAAGGAATTTTTTTTTGTTTTGTTTTGTGAAACAGTGTGTTGGGATTTGCATTGACAAGTGGAGGGCAATTTTTACTTGGTAGAGACACTTACTCAGTCTTGTAACAGTGAGCTGCATGTGCCTTGATGAAGCAGGATGATGAGAGAGAGAGAGACTGCTTCTGATTTTCAGTCACAGGGCTTACTGAGCCAAGAAATTACCTGGGAGCTTGAAAACGAGCTGGTATCCTGATTTATGAAATTAAGCAGTGTTTACAGTATTGTTAGTGGTTCTGAATCCTAAAATGGTACTCTATAGTTATACTGACCAAGTGTTATAGTGGGCAGATGCACAAAACACCAATCAACCCACTATCAGTGGTGGAGACTCTATCTACCTGTCTGTCTGTCTGTCTGTCTGTCTATCTATCTATCTATCTATCTATCTATCTATCTATCTATCTATCTATCTATCATCTATCTGTCTGTCTATTGTGTCTATTTATACTATTTTGTAAGCAGCCTAAGTCCACCCTGGTACTGCTGAATTATACCCTCCCTCCACAGCAACCTGCCCATCAAAAAGCATATATCTATATATATATATATATATATATAGAGAGAGAGAGAGAGAGAGGCGCAGTAGCACCCCTATAGTTAGGGTTGAGCAGGCACGTTAATGTTAAACCCTAAATTTTACATCTTAATAACTTTGCAACTGTTCAACAGATTTGCACAAAATTTGGAACAGATAGTGTCAGGTGATAGATCTCTTGATCTGCCAAGTTTCATTTTAATTGTATTTGAGTATTTTGTGCAGTGAATCATCAAAAATGCATTTTTTGCTACTTTTTGCCAATTTTTCCCTGTTTTTTTCCTCATCATGCTACGGCCACACAATTTGGAATTCTGGCCAGAAATTTTCAGGATAGAAAGAGGTTATCCTAAGAAACAATTCAGCAATGGTTTGGTGAAAAATATTAATCTGTTACAAAGTTATAATATTTTGAAATTTTGGGTTCTGAGCATGCTCAGTTCAGTCTTTGGGATAGATGCACAGTTTCAATCAAGGATTCCTGATAGTGAGCAGCTAGCAAAGAAAGATTACGAAGAGGGATTTAGTAATCTTGTGAAATCCCTCTTCGTGAGAAAAATCCATCTTTGTCAGCCACCATTTTGTTTTCTCACTTAGCAAAGCACAAGGTACAGGTCCCAGCCCGTACCTTGTATGAATATACTCCTTGTAGGTAGACAGGTATAGCTCACCACATGTGCCCTATAGAATCAGTTGTACCTTTCTTCAAATAGACTCTTCATGAAGCAAAGGATCGTGCATAACCTTGTTTGCCCAAGGGATCTTTTCATGTCCTTACTTTGGCCAGTTTGCATTGTTTAACCCTAATGTCTGCACTGACCTATTTTCTGCAATTAATTTCCCTTCTGTTTATGAGAGTGGAATCATATTCTGATTCACACAGGTTCCTTTCAGACCTGCACAAATGGAATAAATAGATTAGTGGAGGTGTTTCAAACCATACATCACCAACCACATAACAAGTGAAAGTCAACAGTGTCTTGATACTTGGAGTTGTGTCATTACTCTTTACTATCCTAGCATAGACAGTAAGTAAGAGATCTCTTATGAGGGTCCTAGGGATCCTCCGATGGGGGCTGTCAAGGGAACATCCATTTTTGCCTTTAAAATAAGAATAGAAAAGGGGTCACAAAAGATCTGCATCTCTTTAGGAACAATCAAGCTAGGGTAACATTAAAGATGTATCTGATACATATGGTCAGTGTCATGCTATATCAGGGTTGGAGTCCTGTTACAGCATGGTCGGCATAAAGATGAAAATGTTTTATTATGAGGAATAAAAATACTCATCAACTGGGTTGGGAGGATTGTCTTGCAGAGATTTTTTTTTTTTTAAGAAAAAGTGTGTTAGCAGGAGGGGGTATATCAGTACCACACCAGTGACCCCAGTTTGGGAACAGATTTAGGTCAATTGGGGACTGGTGTGGAGGGGCAGGTGGGAGAGAATTCAGCATCCATGGGTCCATTCTATTTCCCAGAGGGGGCCTGTTAATCTGCTCATTGACTGGTACGAGGGCAGCTGTTGCACACTCAGCACCACCAAGAGGGCACCGTACTGCCAAACCAGCTACTGTAAGAGCCTCTGGTGGGGATTCAAACAGCCCTCCCACTCCTGGCCCCACCACAAGGGAATTTGTGGTGCTGTCAAAGGTTCTAGGTACATTTCTG
This sequence comes from Neoceratodus forsteri, assembly GCA_016271365.2. Classification (NCBI taxonomy): domain Eukaryota; kingdom Metazoa; phylum Chordata; order Ceratodontiformes; family Ceratodontidae; genus Neoceratodus; species Neoceratodus forsteri. The sequence goes on along the minus strand of CM028134.1, from coordinate 305,478,589 downwards.
TGATAGTGGGTGAGGGTTTAGGTGGGTGGGGTTGGACCAACAGGCAGCTCTGAACATAATTTTTATTCATAACTCAGTTGTTTGGGGGGATCTTGGCCTAGATTCACAAAGAAAGCAAAAAAATCTGCACGTGTGGAAAAAAAGGCTTGCAAAATGGTGGAAACGCAAATGCAACATATTCACAGTCAAAATTTCTTCGGGTACAGAAAACTGCAAAAACAACAAGTTATGAAATTCCACAGGTGCAGAAAATGGGCATGTATGGATCTGCAACTGTTATGAATGGGCCAGTAGACAGAACAACAGGTGATCCATAGTAACTGTAGCAGGAGACTTTTGACAATTTTGCAAAAGTTGCAGCAGAACCAGCAATCCCAGTGAGGCCAACAGCCAGTCCCACAGCTGGGATCACAGTAGCACAACCTGCACAGCAGGACCTTGCACCCAGTGGCAGTTTGTAACCATTGGTTGTGTCCCTCACTGAGGTTTTTCTTTTGTCTGCATGTTTAGCACACACTTCTGGCTGTTACCACCTCTGCCTCTATTGTCTGTTGGGCTCCTTTATGGGATGCACTGGGTCATGTGGTTGTGGTTTGTTAACTGTCAATTGCAATGTGTGCTATTTGGTTGAAACTTCTGTAGTTGTGTTTTTTCTGCAGTTTGCAGTGTATTTTTTCTGCAGCTGCAGATGTTTTATGTATATGACCCAGCCAAATGGTGATTTCATGGAGTGACTGCAAAACCATGTTTTGAGGAGAATCTGAAGGTTTCACCTTCCTTGTTTATGAGGTGGGCTTAAAAAGGCCATGTTGAAAATTTGAGGGGGAGATCAAAAATCACCACGTTATGAGCAAAACTTCAAAATGCATTGAAAAGCCATTAACCACGCTTAACTTGTTTTTAGTCAGTTCCTGGTTGGCAAATAGAAAGCAGCAGGATGATCTCTGTTTGAGAGTCTATTACAGAGGTTGATTTTGTTAGATAACTAAGAGATGTGGTGGGTGCTGAGTAGGGGATCAGATGGTAGTGGGATCAGATGGGTGGGGGAGGGTCGTGGGAACAGATGACACCAATGGCTAATTTTCTTTTTTTTTTCAGCATGAAAACAAAGAAAGCTGCTGTTTTCTTCTTTTCAGGTACCAACTACTGGCACCGGGTATTGGCATCCCAAGATCAGTCTGGTGTTTGGCAGCACTCGGGGTGGGCACCATGGTGTCACATGACATAGGATGATTTAATTGATGGCAAAGGAGGAGAACATAGAACTTCCAGAAGGCATTACAAATGCTGCCATTATCAGAATGACTATTTCATCTCAATTCCAGACCCTGAGAAACCAGTTTATTCATAGATATATTTCAGGCACTTATGGTGATATCTTGTACAAAGTGCAGAAGCATTTTGGAGAGGAAAGAATAAAATCAAAGGGCCCAGTTGTTACCTGCAATTGGATGCAGTGAAAAATGAATACACTATAACCATTACATTTTGCTGCTCCTTAAAAATACTGTACATACAGTACTGTAATTGCAGTCTTGCACAACAGTGGGAAGGGGATGAGTCCCATGGCAATTGTGCTGCAATATAAATCGCTGATTTGAATGTTAACAGATGTTGCAGAAGACTGTGTGCAAAACTGACGTTATCTTGCACAGTCCATGACACACAAGGACCAGACCATAATACTACATGGCACAACTTCTGAGATGCTGGTTCCCAAACCCTAGACCCCATCTCTGGATCTAGCATTAACCAAACTAGATGTATCCATTTTCTCCACATGCTGGTCCTTTTTTTTTTTTTGAAATTGCAATTTTTTATTATTTCTTTTTTCAAGTAACAACAGGGTACAGAAAAGAAAAGAGGAGGGGACACGTGGAGGCATAGTACATTTCAGCTGACTTAAAAAGAACAAAGTGTACAGTTAAAACAATTAATCAGACCTTTCCTTCACTAATACAGATTTTAAGTGACCATTCAACTATGACCCAGCGAACCTCTGGGATCAGTGTTCTGAGATCATAACCCCTTTAAAGTCTAGCCCAAAGCCTCCAAATAAGAATAGATAACGGAAAAGGGAGAGGACCTCCCCACACCCGAACCCTGGAGTGGGAAGGCTCAAATAAGACAAAACCAAAAAACAATACTACACACATATACCCCTAAAACCCCCCCACTACTCCCTCCCACCCCTCCTCCCCTAGACCCGTGGTGAGGAGAACCCCTCCAAAGTTGTGTTAGGGTTCATTGTTTTTATCCAGGATACCCTATTTTCCTCAGGCAATCCTCCATTCGGCCCTAAACTGGCCTCTTAATCCAGAGCCTCTCTTGCCAGAATATCTACAATAGTGGTTCCCTCTTCCTCACTCAAGAATTTGAAAAATAGGAGCCATCGAGATTTATGTACGTCTGGCTTTAGATTTAAATTCGCTGTGAGCATCTCCATTAGTTTAATTTGATTACAATATGACATCCAGTGCTCTCCACTAGAAGGGGTTTTAGAAAGCCATAACCTGGTAATGGCCTTCTGGGCAGCCGACAATAGAATTGGGAACAGGTAACTGGCTTTAGATCCTGTCAGACCTTGTGGGGGTTCCCCTAACAACAGATAACGAGGATGATCCAGATTTTCCACCCGAAGAAACTGTTCCAACCCATGTTTAATATCCTCCCAATAACTTCTAATTTTCGGGCATCCCCAAAAAATATGTCCATGCATCCCCACCTGTCTGCATCCCCTCCAGCAGTCCTCTGAACAAATTTGGTCAAAGTGTTTGGTTAGCACTGGTGTCCTAAAAAATCTTGTAAGTACTTTCCACCTGAATTCCCTCCATGAGATTGACGCTGAAGTTCTGTGTGCCATCCTCCAAATTACTTCCCACCATACCTCCCCTTCTCTTAGACCCAATTCCTTTTCCCAGAGTGTCTGGATCCTTTGCTTAGGTTTCGAATCCATTGGCTCTCCGGCCGCGTATATCTTAGAGATCAGGTGGGTCATCTGCAGTGGGTTCCTTAATAACTCTAAAAGCAATTCTACAAGAGGGTCATTGACACCGGACCTAAGCTTCCCTATCTGCCCCTCCTCCATATGCAAGTAATGTCTGATTTGCAGATAGGCAAAGAAATCAGATGAAGGGATTTTAAACTCTTGCTGAATCTGTGCAAAACTTTTCACAATATCACCATTAAATAACTGTGCAAAATTGCACAACCCCAGTTTCCGCCATTTCAGGAATACTGGGCTTTCCGCCCCTAATTTGAACTCAGGCCTTTCTAGAATTTTCCCCTGTCTTAACACCAGTGCTTGAACCTGAGTCCCTGATTCCTTCACCATCTGCAACCATATCGTGACTACTGTTTTAAGCCCCGGGCCAGGTAGGCCATGGATTACCCTGATATTCTTTTTATTAAAGAGGATTGATGAAAGGGAAAATGGATGCAAGAGTTGTAAATCCATTCTGGCCCAACTCTGCACTGGCGCAGGAGACATATAGGCTACTAAATAGTGTAACTGGGCCACTTTAAAATACCTCTTAAAATCTGGAACTCCCAAACCTCCTTTCCCTTTAGATAACTTCAGCAGGGCCCAACTCAACCTAGGCTTCTTTCCCGCCCAGACAAAATTGCTTATCACCTTTTGTAAATCTACCCAAAATTTTTCCGGGGGACTTAGAGGAACAGCATCAAACAAGAATAGCATCCTAGGAAGGATATTCATTCTTACCGATTCCACCCTACCGGAGATGCTAAGTGGTAGGGCAGCCCACCTGGCACAGTCCTCCCTCACAACATCCAGCAATCTTAGATAGTTAACCTGAAACAGTTTGCCCATGTCCCTCGGGATATACACTCCTAGGTAATGAAAACTAGTGGTGTTCCACCTTAAATCAGTCATAGTCCTGACCTCAGGCGAGACTCCTGCTCCTAAAGAAACTAATTCTGGTTTGGATTCATTTATCTTAAAGCCCGATATGGAGCTAAACTCCCTCAGTAAATTCATCGCAGTTGGTAGGGAAAGTTGAGGGTCACCTAAATATAGGATAGTGTCAACCGTGTACAGAGAAATGCGGTTGTCCACCCCACTCACTGAATTCCCCGCAATGCCCTCATGAGACCGAAAGGCTACAGCCAGTGGCTCCATACTTAGGGCAAAAAGAAGGGGTGATAGGGGACAGCCCTGCCTCGTTCCCCTTCTGATAGAGAAGGGTTGAGAGAATAATCCATTTAGTCTGACCCTAGCTGAGGGGTTAGAATATAGGGTGCCCACCCAAATTTGAAACCTGGGACCGAATCCAAATTTCTTAAGGACTTCACCAAGACAGCCCCATTCAAGGCGATCAAAAGTCTTTTCTGCATCCAGCGTAATCACTAGCGCCTGTCGTTCCCCCCCCCCCACACTGGACATGGGCCATGACTGTGAGCAGCCACCTGACATTGTCATGGAGGTGCCTACCTGGCATGAAGCCTGTCTGATCTGGGTGGACCACACATGCTGGTCCTTTTAACTTCCCCCACCAACCTTGCTGATCACTGCCCCCCCCCCCCATCAGCAGGAATAACTGTCTGTAGTGACCAGTGGTAATCCTTCCTCTCTTTAGCACTGATTATCACTTTCCTGGTGTCCAGTGATAACTTTTAACTCATCCAATAACAAGTTGATAGGCATCTCTTGACTGCCTGGTTCATGTAGTTGTGAGCAGCTTCATGGAGCTTATATCCACTTTTACATGGTTGTAACTTTGAGAAATTGCATCAGCCAATGACATTGTTTGCAAAGGCCACAATGCACTGGAAATGACTCTGACGATCAATCTTTAGCTTAAAGGACAATGCTGCCCTTTTGCTTGGCACTAACAAAGACTTTGCAGGCACCCAGGAAGTGATTTTGAATCTTTTGGGCATGGCTAGATTGTGTCACATACTGTGAATTGGGGCAAAGTTGTTATATCAACTAACTTGCACCCAAATGTGTGACAAAGAACCATGCCCAAAATGTTGAAGCTGGCATTGTGCAAAATGTCCATTACTGGCAAATAAATAATACACACATTTTCTGAACACTTCCTTGTGCTACTTCTACTGCATGAAAACTCAACCATTATATATGTTTTCTTAAACCCACCTACCTAGTTTCTATAGAAATTCCAGCAATCCCCATTTACTTACATTTGAGTTACTACTAGGTGTCAGTGTGGCTCAGCTGGTAGCTCATCTGCCTCAGGACCAGAAGGTCATGGGTTCTTGTCCCACACAGGGATTGGATTTGCACTTAAAATGCTAGCATCCAAGTGCAGTATTAGGGGGGTGCTGTACTGCTGGGTTGTGTTGTCCTTTGGATGAGATGTTAAACTGAGGTCCCTTCTACCCATCCTGGTGGGTGTCCAGATGGAAGTAAAAGAACCCAGGGCACTCTTCATAAAGAGTAGGAGACATTCCCAGTGTCCTGGCCAACATTCCCCTCCCATAAAACTGGTTCATGCAGTTGTGCAGGGTGTGGATGTTGATGTGTGATATGGCTGCCACTACACATTCAGTCACTTCACTACCACTCTAGCATTGCTTGTAAAACATTTTGGGATACACTGTGTATGAAAAGTGGTATATAAATGCTGATTCTTCTTCTACTAGGACTGGGGAGACTATTGTGTTTGAACTCTGGACCCCCAGATCAAACCCTGAATCCACGGACCTGGATAAATATGGACTTCACCACACAAGTCTGGTTCCGGGTCTGTGGAAAGCAGGGCTTTTTTTCTGCATGCCTGGTGCCCCACAGAGGGAGGTAAGGAGGAACAGACAGTTCAAGGTGGAACAAAAATGACTGAGGAAAGGAGTGGAGCCGAGCCTAGGAGCAGAAGGACCACACATCACAGTCATGTGTGGTGGAAATCTGAGCATGGGCTGCAGCTGCTGTGGTCAGTCGGTCGATCAATCAGTTGGTTGGTTGACTGGTGACTCTCAGGTTGGCTGTCGGTCTTGTTCTAGGAGTGGAGATCGACTTAGGTAAGTAGTACCACACAAACTGCCTGACTCCTGTTGCCTATTCTCTGTGGGTTTGGAACATATATTAAATACCAGAAAGAGGGAAGAGGACAGTTGTGTAAAGACCCAGGGCAAGGGCAGGCTGCCAAAATAAATTGTTGACTTGTGCCAGAGGATAAAGTGAGAGAGAGAGAGAGAGAGACTTTTGGGGGCCAAAGAGAAATGTTATAACTACAGAAATCACAAATAAAGTTTATTCTTGGTCTCATTGTGGCTGGTTGTGTGTATACAGGGCAAAGGCAGGCTGGCAAAATAAATCTTTGACTTGTGCCACTATCCAGAGGAGAAAAAGAGAGAGAGAGAGATTATTGTGGGTCAAAGAGAAATGATAGTGTTACAGAAATCACAAATAAAGTTTATTCTTGGTTTCATTGTGCATAGTTGTGTAGAGTGCAAGGGCAGGCTGGCAAAATACAACTTTGATATGTGCCACCATCCAGAGGAGAAAAAGAGAGAGAAAGAGAGAGAGAAACTATTGGGGGCCAAAGAGAAATGTCATAGTTACAGAAATCACAATTAAAGTTTATTCTTGGTCTCATTGTGGCTGGTTGTGTAAAGGGCAAGGGCAGGTTGGTAAAATAAATCTTTGACTTGTGCCAGCAACCAGAGGAGAAAAAGACAGAGAGAGAGAGAGAGAGAGGGAGAGAGAGAGAGACTATTGAGAGCCAAAGAGAAATGTTATTGTTACAGAAATCACAAATAAAGTTTATTCTTGATCTCATTGTGGCTGGTTGTATACAGTCAAAGGGCAGGCTGACAAAATAAATCTTTGACTTGTGCCACCATTCAAAGGAGAAAAAAAAAGAGAGAGAGAGAGACTACTGGGGGCCAAAGAGAAATGTTATAATCACAGAAATTACAAATAAAGTTTATTCTTGGCCCCTGTGTGGCTGTGCATGTACACAGGGTAAAAGCGGGCTGGCAAAATAAATCTTTGACTTGTGCCACCATCCAGAGGAGAAAGAGAGAGAGGCTACTGGGGGCCAAAGAGAAATTCTACAGTCACAGAAATCACAAATAAAGACATTAATCTTGGCATCAGTGTGGCTGTGCAGTGTATGTACACTGTACAGGACAGGCAGGCAGGCAAAATAGTGTTTGCATCTGTCTGTCTGTCTCTCTCCCCTCCCTCTCTCTCTCTCTCTCTCTTTTCCCAGCACACTCACGTCATGGGTCCGAGCAGGATATGCCACCAGTACAACCCAGTCATGAAGCAGCCAGCTGTTATTGCTTTTATTTAGCACTTTTACTGTAATTTTTATACAAACCATGCATTAAATTATTTCCTTTTGGCCTCTATGTTGAATATGACCAACTTTGACCACTTTTATACATTTTATCACATTTTTTTCACATTTTTGTAAATAATCTGAACTAATCAGAACAAATCAGAACTTCTCCATGTTCCAGTGTTATTTAATATGGGTCAGAACTTCTCTGAGTTCACCCAGCTCTAGTTGCTACACTGACTTATAAATTGACATGCAAAATGTAATTACCCTATCTCCCACCACTCTCCCCACTATGTATGATGCAAAACATCTGAGTCACATTATAAGCTGCAGGAATTGGTGGTGCCTGAAAGTCTGTTGTGCAGACAGGCTTCCAGTTGTGCCACCACCAAAACTCTGCCATATAAAAAAGATTGATTTAGTCACTGGGATAGGAGTCTCCCCTGATTATGTCACAATGTAAATCAGTAAATCAGATACTAGGGGCTGCAGATGGTGTCTGCACTCAGTAACATGTTGGCTTTTGACGCCAATGATGTCTGGGCATTGCATAGACCCAGTTGAATGGTGAAATATCATGGCTAGAGTCCCTGAAATGTGGTGTTACCACTGTAGAGTCCCCCCAACATTTCATCCCACACCTTTTGACCCATTTCTTGGCCATTGTATGAGTCATTCTACATGCTGTCGTTTGTGAGCCAGAGATTAGGGCTCTGTGGAATGTTACATTTCCAACAGATTGGAATTCCATGGAATTTTAATCAATTCCTCTGATTTGTGTCAGTTGAGGAATTTTGACATTCTGCATGCAAAATGTTTTTTTGTGGATTAATAATCCACAGTTCACATAAACCGCATATTCTTTTTCTGCAATCTGCAGAAAATTATTCCCCAGTTTACATGGTCCGCAGAAAATTATTCCAAGTTTGCGCACAAATGTTTTTTGAAATTCCATAGAATCTAAAAATAAATTCCACAAAGCATTTTAGAAGCAGAATTGCCATTCTGCAGTAATTCTGATGGCAGAATTTTGCATTCTGTGCAGCCCCCCAAGAGACCCTACTTCTACTCTCCATCCATCTTGTAGTCCATGGCATCTGTTCCTGGCTCATGAAAAGCTGCCCTATAGCTGTGTGTGCAAAAGAAAAGATATCTCAGACCAACACTCATAATTCCAGCTCTACCCACCACAGATACAGACCACAAAGCAAGCAAATTCTCAATTAATAACAATTTATTCCAGCAAAATAAAGTGCAAACCTCCACATTGCAAAGTACAAAGCTTCTTCGGCGAAACCGGTTGAAGTCAGTGGGGTCCTGCATGGTTCTTCCCAGGTCTGTGTACTTTGCGCTTTGGAGGTTTGCACTTTATTTTGCCTGAATAAATTGCTATTAATTGATCATTTGCTTGCTTTGTGGTCTGTATCTGTGGTGGGTAGTACTGGATCTGTTGGAAGCCTCCCTGCCTCCCCATCCTACTCCTCAACTCTGTTGTAGTTCAGGGCATCTGTTGGAACCCCACCCTCCCCTCCTACTCCCCAGCCCTCTTGTAGTTATTGTCATTTGTTGGAACCCCTTCCTCCCTCCACCTCCTACTCTGTAGCCCTCTTGTAGTCCACAGCATCTTTTGGAACTCCTCCCTCTCCCCCTCCTACTTCCTGACTCTCTAATAGCCCAAGGCATCTGTTGGGAAATTCCTCTCCCCTCCTACTTTCTAGCCCTCTTGTCTGTGGCATATGTTTTAAAACTGCTTTCCATTCCACTCCTACTCCTCAACCCTCTTGTAGTTCATGACATCTGCTGGAACCCTCTCTCTACCAAGTCTCTTTGTCCATCAAATGGTTTTCATGCTGCTAGTGCCACAAAGATCACCATACTTCATCAACTGTTTGGTTCCTGGTCACAGCCTAGTGACACCCTTAGCACTAGCCTCTACCAGTTCCACAAGCAGTGGTGCAATTATAGCTATGACCAAGGGAGTGAAGGTCACCACACTCTGAGAATGGATTTGCATGCCACCCTGCCACCTTCGTCGTGTGGATGTAATACCTTTAGCAACTGATCAGAGAAGGCTTGTGACTCTTTTTGTGCATAACATAATGGGGTGCAGTTGAATGGGCTGTTTAAAGAGGGATTCAGCCTAAAAGAGCTACACTGCTGAATTATTTCTTTATTTATTTTATTTTTATTAGAATCAGCATATCCCCTATAAGTCTCATACCAAATATTAGAGCTTTAATTTACTTTGTGTAAAACTTATGACCCATTTTGTAATCCTGATTTCACTCCTTCTTCACAAAAAGCTAGTTTCAGTGAAGAGCTGCTGCTGATGTCTTAACCAGAACTCACAACCTAGTGCTCTCTTCAAGTGACTTTACAGGACTTATTTCTCCAAAGTTATAGAAGCTGTAGTTTTAGTAATCATTAAAAAAAAACAGGCACTGGGTTGGGTGCAGTGCATGCCATTCCAGAACGTTCAGAATCATGGTACTGTACTTTGTATTGCAGCAGGTGGTGGTTCTGGAATGCAGCACTGGGTAAAGCTATAATATGTCAAGGTGGTGCACAACTTCAGAATGTTGGGGGACATGTAATTTCAGAATGTTTCAGTGATGCCCAATCTCGAAATTTGATGTGGATACTCAGCCTCGGAATGCGACAGGGAAAACATCTAGGAATTTGGCAGGAATATGGCAGGAACTGACAATTTTGGAATGTAGTGATGATGCACACTAGAAGAATGTGACAAGACAAACCATGTTACTCTGAATTTGCCTGTCCCTGGCACATTCCACAATTGTACGACTCACCACATTTCAAAATTGCACATCATATCCATTCCACCTTCTGAAATTGTGCATTGCTGCCACATTCTAATATAATGCTTTCCTTCCACCTTCCAAAAATGCACTTCCTCAAAACTCACCAAAACTGCATGTCCCCACCACATTATGAAGTTATGTGGCAATGTCATATTCTGAAATTGTGTCACTACCACATTTTAAAATTGTTTCATTGCTGCATTCCAATATTGTGTATCTCTGCCAAATTCTGAAATTGCATGTCACTGCCACATTCGGTGTTACTGCCACATTCTGAAATTTCATGCCGCAGCCACATTCTGAAACTGTGTGTCTCAGTCATATTATGAAATTGTTCATCCTTGCCACATTCTGAAACTGTGTAATCACTACATTCCAAAATTGTGCATCCCCCACATTCAAAAATGCTCATCCTCACCGAATTCCAAAATTATGCTCTTCCACTGCATTCTGAAATCAAACCTTCCCACCATATTCCAAAACTGTATGTCACTGCCATACTCCAAAAATGCTAGTCTTCATCACATTCTGAAAATGTGCATCCCCACCATATTCCAAAATTGTGCATATCTCGCCAAGTTCTGAAACTGTGCATCCCAGTCACATTCTGAAATTGTGCATCTGTGCCACATTCTGTAATTGTGTCTCAACTACATTCCAAGATTGTGCATCTACATCACATTCTGAAAATGCTCATCCTCACCATATTAGAAACTTATGTGTTTCCACCAAATTCTGAAACTGCATTTCCCAGCCACATTCCAAAACTGGTTGTCCCCACCACGTGCTAAATTTATGTGTCGCCGCCACATTCTGAAACAGTACCTTCCCCCCACATTCTGAAATTATGTGCCACTGCCATATTCCAAAATTGCTCTTGTTTTTGAACATCTCACCATATTTCTAAACTGCATCCCTACCACATTCCTAAAAATTGGTGTGACTGCCGCATTCCAAAATTGCATATCCAAGTCACATTCTAAAATTGAGCATCTCTGACAAATTCTGCTATTGTACAGCCCCATTACATTCCAAAATTGTGTATACCCATACCAAAAAGGAACTACTGCCTTAAGGTTCTCCAGTCCTCAGCGGGTGATACCAGGGGTTTTTGCAAAAACATCAAAAATTTCATTGGACAAAGGCCCAAGATGGCTATTACCGACATGACACTAAATGATGCAAACTGTAATAAGTTACCTACTATTGCTAATGCTCTTAATGCTGAATTCTCGGATCTCTCCGAATACATTGAGAAATTCAACCAACCTCTTGCACTACCTCCTGAGATGCAAATTCCTCACGAAACCTCCTTTCGTCTCACATTAGTCTTCTCCACTGAGGTGCCGCATCACCTTAAATCAGTATCCACTTATGGATCTGCAGGTCCGGATAGGTTACTGCCGAGCTTTTTGAAACAGGCAGCCCCTGCCCATGCTGTCCTTATTGCAAGAATTTTCAGTCTTTCCATACTTACCCAGACAGTGCCTACACTGTGGAAAACTGCCCGTGTTGTCCCTGTTCACAAAAAAGGGATACCAAAAATATGGCAAATTACAGACCGATTGCAATTTTCTCTACCCTAAATAAACTACACGAGAAGGCCATCACCACTCAGGTCTCAAATTACCTGCATCTTCACAACCTTATATCCCCTGCCCAACACAGATTCCAAACAGGGCACAGCACCACAACTGCCCTACTTCAGTTGACAAATGAAGTCCTTACGGCGATGGATAAGAGCCTGCTAACGGGGGCCATATTTATCGATCACACAAAGGCATTTGACCTTGTGAATCACTCTCTGCTACTTTCCAAACTGTCCTGCCTTGGCTTTGACCAATCAACCATCTCCTGGTTTGATAGCTACCTCTCAGGGAGGTTACAATTTGTTCAAATTGAAACTGCCATCTCAAATCTTTCCTCTACCTCTGGTGGAGTCCCCCAAGGTTCTATTCTTGGCCCTCTACTTTTCTCTCTTTTCATTAACAACTTGCCCTCCCTTCACTGCTCCTCCTCGTTGATCCTTTATGGTGATGACATGGTGCTTCTCTCCAGTGGTAAAGATCCCTTATCAGTAAGGGCAGATCTTCAAGCTGACTTCAACTGCTTGCAGGAGTGGTTACTACAAAACACGCTCCTACTGAATGCTAAGAAAACCATAACTATGCTTTTAGGCTCTCCCTCAAGAATCAGATCTCTTACTGCAGATTTTTGATATGTTCTCTAGATAACTCCCCTCTGGAATTCGTTACCTCTTTCAGGTATCTAGGAGTCACTCTCGACCCATCTCTTGACTTTAACCTCCACATTGCGGCTACATGTAAGGCAGTTTACTCCAAACTTGGTCTTGCCTTTAAAATTAGATCCTCCCTCAATGATGCTGCCCAGCTTGTTATCACGCAAGGTTTTCTCCTCCCTTCTCTGACATATTGCTCTCAGGTTTACCTTAAAGCTAGCAAAGGAGCGCTCCAGAAATGGAGCACCTGCTACAACAGTATATGCAGATTTGCTCTCTCTCTCTGCTCACAGACTTACCCATCATTGTCATCTCTACTCGAAACTGAATTGGCTCTCCCCAGCTTCACTCAGATACTATTCTGCTGGCTGTGTAATTGATAATATTATCAGAATGGGGTCCTCTAAATACCTTGCTAAACTGTTAATGCAGCCCTCCCAAGCATACCTCCTCAGGGCATCTGCTCAAACCCAACTTCAAATTCCCAGATATCTCACTAAAGAAGGAGAACTTTCCTTTGCAATATCTGCCCCCCCCCATTCCTGGAACTCCATTCCCCTCCACATCAAACTCTTCAAATCCCACAAAGCCTTTAAACTGGGTCTTCGGGCACACCTAATAGAATCCGACTGCTGCTCTTGTGCTGTAACTTGAGACTTACTCCTAGCATCTTTTCCTCCCCTTGGCACTTAGTGTTTTCCTGCTTGTCTCTAAAATCTGCATGTTCCCACATCCATCAAGAATCCTATTGTTATAAAGCTACTTCTTTTAAGTTTGTTTGCTGTTCGTCGTTCAGTTAGTCAATGATGTATCATCTGGCAAAATTAATTAATGTAATATTATTTGTTTTCTCTTAGCTGTCACTGATAAGGACTGTACTTGGCAGTATACTGTCAAATGTTTTGTTCCCACTTCATGCTGCGTCAAGAAATACTTTTTAATGTTGACTCTGGTCTCTCCTGCCTGTACTCTCCTGGGTCGTGCCCGAATATAGGCAATATTCTTGTCTAGTGTACTTACCCGGTAAACAAAAACCAAATAAATAAATAAATATTCTGAAAATGTATTTCTATGCTTTGCTCAAAAATGATGCATCCCACAACATTTCAAAGATGTGCATCCCTGCAACATTCTGAAATTGCATGTAACCACCTCATTTTGAAACTGTGCATCCCCACCACATTCTGAGATTCTGTGTCCACACCACATTATAAAACTGCATGTTGCCACTAGTCTGAACTCAAGAATCCCCACCACATTCTGAAATTGTACATGACCATCCCAAGCTGAAACTACACATTCATGACACATTAGGAAATTGCATCACTGCCACATTCTGTAACTATGTGCCCTCCACATTTTGAAATTGCATATTTGTGCCACATTCTGAAAATGTATCATACCACTGCATTCTGAATTGTGTGTCCCTGCTACTGTCTGAGATTAGTCATTGCTGCATTCCACAGTTGCAGACTGGTGGCATTCTTAAATCTTATCCCTGCAATAGTCTAAAAATTGCACACATATTCATTGATTTATTTATTTATGTATTCAAGAGTTTGGTAACTAGGAAAGGCACACTGAGTCGAAGCTCATTTCCAGGTGCGACCTAGGTTAAAGGGAAAGAGGAACAATAACAAGCAGCAGTTACAATCAACTGAAGTGCAAGAAATAGCATTTTTGAACTGCAATATGGTGGCAACAAAACTGGTGGTAGGAATACCCAGAGGTAAAAAGGTAGCATTACTGTACATAGTGTCAATAAAGATTTCCAAATGTGCATGGTTGGGGGGGGGGTTGTCATTTTAAAGCCATCTTTTGCTGCTGCACTCCACCACCAACCCCATCACATTCATGAGTACCTTGTATCTGTGCATTATGGAAATTAGTGCCTTGTACCCACCTAATATCAGCTTTCCTTTTTTAAATGTTTACTACAACTGCAATTTTATGTAACATGGGAGAAGTAAGTCCTATAAGGTAGCTTGCAGGAAGGGCTAGGCTGAGAGTTCTGGTCATGATATCATTAGTAGCTTTATTGAACAGGCAGGGACATGTTTTTTGGCTGGCATTGTAGCTCAGTAATTAGTGTAATGAGCTGTGAATGAGCTTGGTTCATCCAGCAGACCTGGGTTTGATTCCCACAGCCTCTACTTCCATACTGTGTGACTCTGAGCAAGTCACTTAACCACCCAGTGCTTCTGGTTCACCCCTGAAAACAAGCACTAGTACTGTACAGTCATGTAGTCTGCTGTATGACAGTGCCACATGCTGCCACATTGTGCTTAGTTATCACTTTTCCCATCTGTATTCTATTACATTAGGGTTGAAAATGTCAGGTCTTGATGGGTAGTAAGCACTGTACAGTAGTGTACAGTACATGGACATAGTGGCATATGAATGAGGTATTTTGCTACAGATGCACCCCACCGGGTGCCAATTCACTAATCTTCCATCAAACCCTTCCCCCACAACTCTTTCTCTTCCTCCACCCCCAATATGACCCTGGCAGCCCCATTCCCACCCTGCACTAGTGGTACAAGCTACTTAGACCACCTACTGGCTGGTCTAAGTAGTGCCTTGTCCTCCAGCCTCAGCAGAGCTTTTAAAATCCTGAAAAAGGGGATGTGGATGCCCCACCCTGGTGCATGCCCACTTGTGACCTGGCACAGCCAGATGAAAGTCGCAAGGGTGGTGTAGAGCCCCTTTGGCACAACGGCTCCCCATTCTGATGCAGACCACATTTCGAAATAGGAGATGCCACAACTTATGATGCAAGGTGCCACTTACATCATTCTTGTTTGACGCAGGCACCTTGCATCACTCTTAGGACTTTGAGAATTGGTCCCCGGGTCTAGTGGCACCCCACCCCTGTTCATCATCCCTGTACATAAATAAAAATATCCCCTAGTGTTTAGTAGCACCCCCCACCACCTGATCGCTGTTTCTGATTTCCTTGGTGTCCAATGGCACCCCCACCCACTAATTGCCATCCCTGTTAGGAAAATATATATTCACTGTTGTCTAGTGGCACCCCCCACCTGCCAATCGCTGTCCCCCATTAATATATTTATACCTGGTGTCTAGTGGCACCCCACCCCCGATCGTAGTCCCTGTACATAAAAATATTCCCTGGTGTCTAATGGCACTCCCCACTCACTGACTGCCATTTCCGATTTCCCTGGTTTGTAGTGGCACCCCCTACCCACTGATCACCATCCCCATTATGAAAATATATATTCCCTGGTGTGTAGTGGCATTCTCTACACACTGATCACTGTTACTGATTTCCCTGGTGTATAGTGGCACCCTCCACCCACTGAGCGCCATCCCCATTATTTAAGTATATATTCCCTGGTGTCAAGTGGCACCACCACCCTCCCATTGCAGCCTAAACCTGAAAAAAGAAAATGGTCCCTTGATGTTTTTTTTTTCAAACCTATAAAAAAAGAAAGGTCCTCACAGATCAGCATCCCACCCCCACTTTCCACACAGCACCCACCATCCCAAACACCCAAGTACATCCCCACACACCCTCACTCACCTAAACAGGTCCCAGGTTCAAGAGCCACTCTCCGATTGAAGACATGTCTTGCTGCAGGAATTGGTGACTGCGATATAAGAAACTAAGGTAAATGCGGATCAATGTATTTCAATGGGGGTTTCAATTTTTAGACATAACTTAGCTACTTATTGAGATTTTGACACCAGATTTTCAGCATGGCCTTTTGGGGTCCCCACCTCATGAACAATATGACTGTCAATATGCAACTCCTGCTGGAAAGGTGATTTTTGTAGTTGCTTGGTGTATTCACCTTTCTGGTGGGATTTGAACATGTTTCCTGCCCTTGTTCATGAGGTGGGCTCATAAGAAGGCTTTATTGAAAATAAGGGGTCAAAATATGTGAAAATGGCAACTTTATGACCATTCGTTGCAATTTCGCAATACACTCTCGTAACTTTGGAAATTTTAAATATTTTGACCCCAGATTATCAACATAGTCTTCTTATTATACCACCTCATGAATATCACAGCCGTCATTTTTCAAATCCTGGCCAAAATGTGTTTTCATAACTGTGACATAGAATGGCTTTGCAGTTGGGCAGAATTATGTTTTGGCAGGGATATAAAATGTGTATACCGGGTACATGAGGTGTGGTAATAAGATGGCTATGCTGACAATTTGGTCACTGTTGTCCTATAAATGGAAGCTCAGGGCCTAGAGGGCCCTGTGCTTCCACAGCTACATAAATATACGCATCTATGGAGGGATGAGAACGCAAGTCCCAGATGGCCATGCGCTCCCACAGGCAAATAAGGATACGATTATACTATCTCAAAAAGTAAGGAAATACATTTCAAAAAACTTTGTTAATGCTCTAGTTAGGATTAAAGTGACAAAAGTAGGGAAATATGGCATTAGAGTTTCCAACTCTAACACCCCACCCTCACCCTGCACACACCAATAGGCATCAGGGGTATGCCTTGGGTCATCAGCCCTAATGCTCATCCCATTCTTCTATACTGTACCCATTTCAGTTTATTTACTTATGGAATGGGGTGAGTGTTAGAGCTGATGACCCCAAGGCACAACCTCAATGCCTGTTGGTGTGTGCAGGGTGGGGGTGGGATGTTAGGGATGGAAACCCTAACACCACATTTCCCTATTTTGTTTTGTTGCTTTAACCCTAACTAGAGCATTAACAAAGTTTTTTGCAATTTAGTATAGTATATGCTCACCTGTTGTTATGAATAGAAATTCATCCTAACTAAAAAGCTGTTGAACCACAGTTCAAAGATCATAGAATGTTATCTCACATTGTGTACAGCAGCATTTAAATTACAAGGCACCTTGTGCCACCTGCCATTTTTTTTTATTTCTTTATGCATGTGTTGTTTCAGTTCAGTGCCACAGCACAACCCACACATATTCCCCCCAAGAGAAATTTTTGCAATGTTTTTAATATTTTTTTTAAAACATATACCAACCCAGCACACATCTGCTAATATCCCACCCACAGCCAGCAATATTATATTTTAGGATCTCGTGTGTCAAATTACCTTTTAGAGTACAGATTATCACTGTAAGCCTTCTGTTTGAATCAGCACTCATTCAAATGGAAGTACTAGCAGTGAGGACTGTAGCACATGCTGACTATCTGGGCAGAATCTTTTTTTTTTTTAAAGTAATGTTATTTTCTACTTGTTTTTGAAAACAAAATACTGAGTGGGTTATTAGTAGTTCAGTGTGAGTGGGTTTTATTAAATTAACATATGAACCTAACAATTAGCCAGCAAAAGAAGTCCATTGGGTCTATCGGGTCTGCTCAATGCAGAGTCCCTGATCCAGTACTTACAGTGTGCCCTACCCCCTCCCTACTAACTCTGACCCTCCCCTTCTCCCTGTCTTACTGAAATTACTACCAAACCCACAAGATTTGGTTGTAGGAGGGCAGTTTATTTTACACTATATAAAATAAAAAATAGGCAACCATATATACAACAAAGCTAAGTTCCCATCTAAAGGTTCTGATGATATCAAGGATCAGTTGTGCATTGGTCGATGTGCTGTTATCAAAACCCTCCAATAGAAACACAGTGTAACTGGGTTGCTGTGGGTGATGCAGTTACTACCACTGCCTCATAGGCTCCAACAAGGTTGAAGGGCTTGGGTTCTCATTTTCCTGTTTGGGGGATTTGAATCCAGATCTTTGTTATGTTTAGTGCAGTGTCTCCACCCAGAGTAAAAATTAAGTGGGTCTGGTGTCAGAGTGGTACAATCCCCAGGGATGCAGTACCTCCTCACCTCCCCGCATTGTCCCTCTACATATGCAAGATCACAGTGCAACCTTAAATCCAACAATACTGCAGTTGGTGGCTTACACTAATAATGTGCTCTTGAGACAAAAATGTAAATTATTAACAAAATATTTATGGGGGTCAAGTCATGCAAGTTCACAAGTAGCAGTGGAACTGCAAGTCTCTGCTAAACCCAGCTATTCAAACTCATTTTTTTCACCTTTTCTATGACTTTCCAGTTTTTTTTCCTGGTTAGACTCCTGTTTGTACAGCTTCTCTTTATGCTACCTTGGGTACTGCAATGGAATTGGGCATGCCACAAGACTTGGAAAATGCTGCCATGCATAGTACGCCACTGACCATTGATGACCACCAACCTGGGCCTAAATGCTCACACTCTGAAGTGGCCTACAGTCTTTCAGCTTTGCCCACCTCGGAACTGCTCCCTGGATTGCTTCCTTTTGGAACTTAGCAGCTTAAAGGATACCACCATGGAAATTGCTACTGATGTCTGCACCTTCTGGCTGGTGCTTGAAGAACTGACTCAAAGGATGGGGGACACTGAAGCTCATGTAGCATCTGTGGAGCACCATCAAGAAAGAATAGAGATGGAGATTATTACCTTAATGTGCAAAGCCAACAAGCTGGAGGAGCATTTGAAGACCTGGAGGGATGAAATAAACAAAATAAATTGCTTATTGTGGGCATCCTGGAGTCCTCCTAGGGTCCTAATGTGCTTCTCTTTACACAGAAACTGCTTCAAAATGTCGCCAGACTCTCCCCATATGGACCCCAGTATACTATTGCATGAGCCTATCACTCCATGTGGCCAAAATCTTCTGAGGATGAGAAACCTCACCCCATTATCCTCTGTCTCTTAAATTTCTTGGAAAAAACAATATATGGTATGACAGGTGAGGTCTCTGCAGGACGTTCTGTGGGAAGGATGTTGGATTACCATCTTCCAGGATCTCCTTCCAATGGTTAGAGCTAAAAGTAGGGAGTAGAGAGCTTTTCCAGAAGCTGCAAGTGGCTCAAATTAAGTATCAGTTTCTGTACCCAGCAAGATAATCTGTTACTTTGCCTACCAGTCAGAAAATATTTGCTACCACGGACCAGGTGAAAACTGAGCTCAGGAAATTACTCCTTTATTTGTTTAACGCTGGTTGGAAATGAACCAACAGGCAAGTTTCATCCATAGATACTGGCGGTGTCCCAAAGTAAAGGTTTCTTTCCTAGCACTGCAGTTAACAATTTATCTACTGTTTTCTCTTTCTGAGTGTGTAGACTTTTATTCTACAGCACTGTTATTCACTGATTTTTTTCTTCCCTAGTTACGTATTGAATGCTGTACCTATTGTAATGTGTGTTGCTTTAGTTGCATCCTGGGCATCTCTTTGAACTTTGATAGCTGTTCCCTGTCTATGTTCTGGCATGCATGGGGGGAGGGGCGGTGAGAGGTGCTCTTGTTGGCACTTTACATTTTACTGCAGTACCTGTTTTTTATTCATAATAAACAGGAAATCTATTTGCTTCATATTTGCAACTTTATATGTTCTGCCCTCTTGCATGCATATTTTTACTATTTTTGTCTTCTTGTTTCCAACTCTTGCTCCCCTCTGATGTTGTTGTCTTAGACACAGTTAACAGGTGGTTGACGTTTTTGCAGATGCTCCTGTCTTTGAACTATCACTCATTATGGTTGGTTATGATGTGGCGATTTCCCTCTCTTTTCAGAGCTGCAGTGTGGTGTCTTACTGATCTTTTTCACTTATTCTTTCTCGAGCACCTTCTGCCCTAGGTGTCTAACGGGGCGATCTCTCCGAGTTGTGTGCCTATGATGACCAATATTACTGTTTCTTCAGAGGTCTACTGAGGAGCCTATGCGAGTTTATGGCAACATCCGGGGTGGCCATAGCGTCTGAAGTAAGGGCACCATATTTATTTATTTATTATTTTTGACAGGAGTGCCTGCTATCTGTTCACCCACCTGTTCTTGCATGGCCCCCCACTTTTATTTATATAATATATGGTTGTTACCATCCTTGTAGCACATTATTTCTCTTTTCATCTGTTAGAGTTTAATCTTGCTTTCATATATTGTTAGTTGGAAAGGTCACACATCTGCCTGGCTGGGTTGGCAGGGGCTTGTCCACTATGCCACCACCACCACATCACAGAATGATTGAGGGGGCATTCGGTCTCTTGAACCGGTGTACTATGGTACAATATCTGGGATTGTTAACTGAAGAAGTGGATTTCCTGTTTGTTATTCTTATTTTTTCTTCTGTTGTGGGGGATTTATATTGAGTTTGGTGGGGTTGGGGGGAGGCAGAGTGAATTTGATGACCTACATCTTATTGAATGTTATCTCAGGAGTGGAAACCTTTCTTTGTCCATTAGTCTGTCTATTGATTTTGTGTATCGTATTTTCCTCAGATAGGTGCAGAGCTTAAAATAATATCTTAGAACATTAAAAGGGGTCAAGCCAAAGAGAAGAGGCATTGTGTTCTGAAGAATCTGTACAGACTAGATTGTACAATAGTCTTTTGCAGGAGACTCATCTTCCAATGGACCAAGTACACAGGTTTTGGGGTGGTTGGGTGAGCTAAGCCTTCAGTTTGAGTAATAACACCCGACGGGGCAGCATCACTATATTAATGGCCCGCCATGTACCCTTTACTCTGATTTAGGAAGTTAATGACTGAGGGTCAATTTCTTTTTTTGAGGGGGAGATTATTTCACAAGGAGGCTGTGTTGGGCTCAATTATGGCAGCAACACAGACTCCCATGCATTTTTTATGTCCACAGCGACAGTCCTGGCCCCTTTTATGATACTTCCTCTTCTTATTGGAGATGACTGGAGCCTGGTCCAGGCTTTAGACCTTTGATAGATCAGAACACCACAGACAGGACGTCTCCCCAGGCCAGAGAGTGCTTTGAGATCTGATGGACACCTTAGGCTTTTTTGACACATGGAGAATCCTGCATCCCCATGATAAATCATATTTGTTTCATTCTCATCCTCCTCTAACTTTTTCTAGCATTAATTATTTTTTGCTTAGTTCTGAACTCTTGCTTGATGTCCAGATTTGTAAGATTAAAGAGATGGACTTGTCAGACCATCACCCCATATACCTCCAGATTGCTATTGGGCTAGGTGAATCTAAAGACTGTACTTGGAAGCTTAATATCAGGCTGCGGTTTGTTCCTTTCACAGTAAAAACTCTCAAAAAGTCAATCCAGCAGGTTTTTTTTATGCTAATTTAAAATCAGTCACAAGAGCAGACAACCTATGGTGTGCTGCAAAAATGGCATGGAGAGGTGAGCTGATGCAGTTGGCCTCACCAAAAAAAAGTCAGAAGGAGGCTGCGGCACAAGTCCTTCTGGAGAAAATTAGGGCATTAGAATCCTTTCTTTCTTGATCCACGTCTGAAGCTTCTTGGTGTCATCTCAATTCCTTATGTTCCCACTGTGCAGCTCTAATGCAGGAAAAGGCAGAATTAGCTATCATGTGCTCTTGGATCACTTATATCAAACATGGGGACAAAGCTAGGAATCTTCTGGCTCTTAGACTTCAGCAACAGGAGGTGCATAGAATTATAAGGGGCATTAAACGACACCCTGATCAGCCTCTGCAGGTCTCGGCCAGTGATATGGCCAAGACCTTTACAGGATTTTGTTAGGAGCTATACTCTGTGGAACACAGTCCCCCTAGTCTTGAGGAGGCCATTACCAACTTTTTAGGTACCACTACCCTGCCTTACCTTAGTCCTGAGCCTAGCAGTCTATCTGCCATCAACTACTATGGTACTATGTAAGTTTTGCTCACCCTATTAACAACTTAAGGTTATTATGTACTCCTCCTCTTTTTACTGTTGTGTTGTTATCCCCTTCGGCCTCCCTGACAGCCACACACACCCCCATTAAGAAGTTATTCTCATTGTTTTATTTGGATTGTTTTACCTTTGGGAAAATATATGGCTTCTTTTTATAAGTCTATACTGGGTCCACCTATATTTGCTATATGTGTTGTATATTATTGTGCATGTAGGTCATGGGGGTGGGATGGGATTCTTCTTACTTTTATTTTCTGTTTTATTTGTATCTGAGTGCTGTTTTTCCACTTCGTTGTTTTTGCCTTTTTTCTGACTGTATATAAAAGTTTCTTAATAAAGCACATTCAATCAAAAAAAAATATTGGTGGATATTCATAAGAAATGAGCAAAATGGAAACTCAAATTTTTTTTTACAGATCTCAGCAAGTCTTGCAGCAAGGCGAAATTAAGTGTCTAACTAGGCTTTGCCAGTAAACACTTTAAAACAGGTACAGTGCTCCCCATCCCCAACCAGGCAAGACAATGCAGTAGCAGATAAGACTTTAACCTTTTTGTATTGCTAGTCCACCTGTACTGGGGGCATTACCTTCTATACCAGTTTTAGTTCTTACTCCTTTAATGAAGCGCCTGGTGATTCACTGTGTACCCAGCCACAGAAATGTTGTAGACCCGATGATGATGCAGCTGGTTAGCCAGCAGTGGTGCACTTTAAAACAAGTAGAACAATTAAAGCCAAAACTCCACAGGCCATGCAGTTGCTTAAATGGCAGATCCTCCAAGTGAGGTATTTGTAACTCCTGGCTTGTCGCTCAGATCTGTAGATCTGGTGGCAACTTTGTATAAACTTCTCCAGTTAGAGGGCAAGCTCTGAGAGCACTCATGGTTTTGATGTGCCACTTTCCTGTGAACTAGGCTCCTTCTCTGCCAGTGCAGTGCCTCTCAAATTAATGATTCAGCTGGTGCAGTTTGGGGGGGAGCAGCTCGAAGATGCTTCAGGTTTCAGGTGCCTCTGGATGGAAACCAGGGTCTCTTCTATCTGCAGTCTTCTGGACTGCTCAGGCTCTTCCCTCTTCCTCATCTGCAGCACAGACCAGTCTAAGAAGCAGGGGCCACATGCATCACACCCACATTTAGGTTTGAGAACCCTAGTGTGGAGCATTAGCTAGTACCTGGCATTAGTACTTACCAGCTGTTACCTGGACTATCTGCTGGATGATACATGTTTCTTCTCTTGATGCAGACTTTCTCATACAGTTGTACTCAGTGTCTCTCTGCTTCCCACAGGCTGGTAGCCATAGCACAAGGTTGCCTTTTTATCTCACAAGGCAGGTCACAGGCTGTCTGGAAAATGTTACTCTGACACTTTCAGTAAACAGACAGCTCAGTCTCTGTATACACAGGTTGTGGAAACCTCTGGAGTTGCTCCCTGATGGTTGGCTTTGGAAGCCCAATCAGACTTCCCTGGATGGATCTGGCTAGCAGCGTTGTAATCCTCCTCTCACTCTAACAGCTAACTGATGACTCCCACCTTCTGTAACTGCCCTCATCATTTTCTGGGGGGTAGGCAGCTTGCAACTGACAACAGGGCTGTCAATTCATGAAATTAGCATGCAGCATGTCCAACATAGAAATATAGAAACATAGAATTTGACAGCAGATAAGGACCGCTTGGCCCACCCAGTCTGCCCATTTTTCTACCTAACAGATAAGCTGCAGATCCTAGTTAACCAACAGTTTACTTCCTTCTACCCCCACTAGAACTGCCTTATGTCTGTCCCATGCATTCTTGAATTCCCCCACTGTTCTTGACTCCATGACCTCCTCAGGGAGGCTGTTCCATGCATCCACAACCCTGTCCGTGAAAAAATACTTCCTCACATTACCTCTGAGCCACCCCCCATCTTCAAATTGTGTCCCCTTGTTCTTGCACATCTCTTTTTCTGAAAGATACTACCCTCTTGGACTTTGTTGATTCCCTTGATGTACTTGAAAGTTTCTATCATGTCCCCTCTCTCCCTTCTTTCCTCAAGGGTATACATGTTAAGCTCCTTTAGTCTTTCTTTGTATGTCTTCTGGTGCAGACCCTGCACCATTTTGGTTGCCTTCCTCTGGACAGCCTCCACTCTGTCTATGTCTTTGTGGAGATGGGGTCTCCAGAACTGCACACAGTACTCCACATGGGGTCTCACCAACTGTCTGTACAGAGGGATGACAACTTCCTGTTTTCTACTATTGATGCCTCTCCCTATGCATCCCAGTATCCCCCCAGCCTTCCTTACTGCCTTCTCACATTGCTCGCCCGCCTTTAGGTCATCTGATATAATTAGCCCCAGGTCCCTTTCCATTTTTACTGTTGTCAGTATCTCACCCCCCATTGTATACTCTTCCCCTGGGTTTTTGTTTCCCAGGTGCATTAACTTGCACTTCTTTGCATTGAATCTGAGCTGCCATACGTTTCACCATTCCTCCAACCTTGCCAAGTCCCTTCTCATCCTTTCCACTCCATCTTGTGTATCAACCCTGTTGCAGATCTTTGTGTCATTTGCAAAGAGACATACTTTTCCTTCCAGTTCCTCTGCAATGTCACTTATAAAGACATTAAAAAAGGACCAGTCCCAGTACTGAACCCTGCAGTACCCCACTAGTAACCCTCCTTTCTTCACTGTGGATTCCGTTTACTACTACCCTTTGCGTCCTGTTGTTTAGCCAATTTTTTTATCCAGGCTTCCACCTAGGGACCCACTCCAAGGCTGGCTAACTTGTGTATTGATCTTTTGTGTGAGACTGTATCAAATGCCTTGCTAAAATCTAAGTAGGCCATGTCCACAGCCCCTCCCTGATCTACTACTTTGGTCACCCAGTCAAGAAATCTATTAGATTCGTCTGACATGACCTTCCCAGAGTGAATTCATGCTGTCTTGGGTCCTGTGCCCCACTGGCCTCTAGGTACCCAAAAAATTATTTCCTTCAGAAGTGATTCCATCATTTTCCCTACCACTGAGGTCAAACTAACAGGTCTGTAGTTTCCTGCCTCTGTCCGGCTCCCACTTTTGTGAAGAGGAATCACATCTACCCTCCTCCAGTTCTCAGGTACCACCCCATCCTCCCATTATTTGTTAAAGAGAGTAGTCAGCAGTGTCACTAGTTCTACCCTGAGTTCTTTTAGAATGCTTGGGTGAATCCCATCAGGCCCCATTGCTTTGTCCACCTTCAATTTTATTAGTTCTTTTAGAACCCTTTCTTCTTTAAATGGACTGGTATCAACCCCCATCTTCAGAGTGTTTCTCTTGTTTGGTTTAGGTACCTCCCCCTCCTCTTCCTTTGTGAATACTGAGCAGAAATATTTGTTCAGTATCCTTGCTTTTTCACTGTCACCCTCTGCCCACATTCCCTCCCCTTTATTAAGCCTCAGTATCCTTTCTTTGGTCTTTCTTCACTTTCTAATGTACTATAAAAGGTCTTATCCCCCTTCTTAACAGAGTTGGCTATCCTTTCCTCGGTTTGGGCCTTTGCTATTCTGACTGCCCTCCCTGCCTCTTTCTGCTTTAACTGATAAAGTTCTCTGTCCTGCTCCTTCTGTGTTTCTCTATATTTCCTGAATGCTATCCTTTTCTCCTTAACCTTCCCTCCCACCTCTTTTGAGATCCATAGCATTTTTTTTACCTTCGTTGTGTTTTGTTGATTTGCTTTACACAAAGGTGTGTTGCCTCTGTGATGGCTGTTTTGATTACTCCCCATTGTTCCTCCACCCCTCCTTCTTGCCTGTTTGCTAGTGATTTTCTGAGGCACTCTCTCATTTTTCCAAAGTCAGACCTCCTAAAGTACAATACTCTTGCTTTTGTATGGCTTGATTGTATGGCTGTGTTTATCATGAACCACACTGTTTGGTGGTGCTTGTTCCCAGAAGGCTACCCACTCCTAAATCTGAGATTCTTTCTCTGTCCCCATTTGAGAGTACCAGGTCTTAGATTGCTCCCTCCCGAGTGGGTACCAATACTAGCTGTCTGAGGCATGCCCCTTGTAGGGCATCAAGAATGACTCTGCTCTTGGATGTGCCTGCAGCAAAGGTGCTCCAGTTAACATCTGGCATATTCAGGCCCCCCATCAATGATATCTCTCCTTTTTCTGCCATTCTAAGGATGCCTTCTTTCATTTCCTTGTCCATTCCCCTCCCTCTGAGATGGAGGTCTGTATACAACCCCCATGCGGATTGTGGTGCCATTCCCTGTCTCCAGGGTGACACAGAGTGCCTCATCTGCTCCCTGTTCACTCTTTAGTTCTGCTGCTTTGATCTCTTCCTTTACATAGAGAGCTACTCCTCCTCCTCTTTTACCCTCCCTGTCCCTCCTGTAGATTGTGTATTCTGGTATGTTGACATCCCAGTCATGGTTCTCTGTGTAACATGCTTCTGTGACTGCCACAATATCCAGGCAACCCTCTTTCATCAAGGCCACTAGTTGAGGGAGCTTGTTACACAGACAACGGGCATTGGTACTCACCACCCTCCACTTTTTGATGAACTTACCCCTTTTAGCCCGATCCCTGTTCTTACTGCCTTTCCCTTTTTTACATTTACCTCTGTCCTGCTCCCTAATGACTTCTCTACCATGGTGTTTACCTCACTAATTACTGTGTTTTGTGGGGGCAGGCTGGGGTTTCCCTGCTCCTTTTCAGTGCCTCCCCTCCACCTGGTTAGTTCAAATGCTTGCCAGTGAAGCATTTAAACCTCTCAACTAGGATCCTGGTTCCCCCCAGACAGATGCAGACCATTGCAACAGTATAGGGCTGCATCTCTCCAGGTGGCTCCCCAGACCCCAGTGAAGCTAAAACACTGAGCTCCACACCAGTTTTTCAACCATTCATTGAATTCCTTGGTGAGGAGTACCCTAGAATCACCCTCGCCATAGACAGGCAGCACCTCCAAGAAGGTTAACATATGCGCTACTTGTCTAAGGCCCCTCCTCAACTCTACAAACTTCTCTTGCACTGCTCTGATCTCATTCCTAGTCCTATTGATTGGCAGAAAGGGTCCCAAGCAGCACACAATACAGATCTTCTCCCATAATGGTCCAGCTTTCAGGTGCCGAGATCTCTGACATCTGATTAGCTACTGCAATGTCAGAGGTTGGCAAGATGGTGGCTGTCATTTCAGGAAACACAGTGTTTCAGATTAAAGTTGTTTTTGTGGGGCTCCTGCTCTGTTTTTATTCACTGGTCCACTGGTGTTAGAGACACACCTGTACCTTTTATTCTAGTGGTGGTTGTGTGGCATAAACGGCTCTCTGCTCCCTGATGGGAGATCCATTGCTACCACCCCCCCCCAATGCAGGCAGAGTTTATTTTGCTGTGCATTTGCAGCTGCACTGTCCTTAAAGGAGTGGTGGTACCAAACATTTTCTTTCTCCCCACTGCCTCCATGCCTACTGATGCCCTGCCTGCTGTCCATGGGGCCAGAGCACACTAGTGGGAGTGGTTGTGGGTGGCTGCAAGGTTGCAGCAGTGCTGTTTGTGAGGGTGCACTTAGCACCATTCAAACTTTGAGCTGCTCCAAGGCAGCTTGCATATTTGAGGAGGTGGCTGTTTAAATGCACAACAGAAGAGCTGTGCAACGATCACTGTGAGGAGCAGAACGGCAGTCTGCGGAAGTGCTCCTCTGGTTCCTCATCTTCTGGCTGCAATAATGATGCCAGAGTGAGCAGGATTAACTGGCAGGAAACTCAAGTGGCAGCCAGAAGCAAAATGGTACATTCTCGCCATTGGTGGGAGGGGTTACAACAGCCTTCTTGTATGTGGCTGCCCATCCATTATGCTATTTATGTACACAAACTGGGGAAAAACAGCTTTATTATTATTTTTGGTCAATTCTGACATAAGTCTCTGACCTGTAATAGACGGGCAAGGCAGTGCAGTTTGGGAAGGGCATATTGGGTGGGGGGGGGTTAGAGTGTGTTTGTTCCCTTTTTCTTTTTATGTTTTATGGATTAACTGTCATTATTACCATTTAGGTCATTACAAAGTGTTATTGTTGGATGTATTTTCTGTGTTAGATATCTCTGTTTGAAAATTGTAAGAAGGCTAACTTGATTATAAAAAAATAGCTTTATTCACTAAATGAAGAGTCATCAGAATCAGTAATTCTGGTTTTATATACACATGCATTGTTTTAGGGTAGATGGCAAGTCTCAGGAGAGGAGAGGAGAGGAGGGACTGGAATGCTGGGCACTAAGTACATGGATCTCCTCTACCTGACTGCCCAGAAACCTAACCAGCATTGTTTGTAGTGGCAGCAACTGGCCCACCCTTTCTGGCAGGAAGAAAGGAGTGTCTGGTGGCTGTAGAGATGTCACGGAATAAGGAGAGGAAAAAAAGAAAAAAAGACAGATGTGCCTAATGGCAACAAAGCCTCACAGAGTAAATATATTAAGAAATGAAAGTACTTTCCTTTGATGTTTACAGAGAAATGTGAGACTTGCATTAGGTGGCTTGCCTGGAGCTTGACATTAAAACAGTTACATGGTACAGTGACTCAGCCATCTCCTGAATAAGAATAGCTCTTTACATTCAATATTACAACCTATCAGTCACTTGTTTATATTATCTCCAAGGAGCTGCAATAAGTTTTGTCAACTTTCTTTGTTGGGGTAGGGAAACAATGACCACAACAAAGTTTAGGATCAAGTTTTCATATTGTGTTCATTGCCAAAGGACATGAAATGGAAAATCCTCACTTCTGTATCATATGGTAGGGATCTCTGAAGTTTGATGTCAATATGTCAGTTCTCATTTTCCTGTGGAGAATTCCTAATGAATGATCCTGCCAAGAAGTCTTTATATAATGTACTAAATCTCAAGATTACTCAATACCTAAAGGGTTGTAATTACACCAAAAGATGTTAATAGCATTCATCCACCCATATGTTTAGACGTTTATTGTTACTCAAATAAAGAAGCATTGTGATCCTTTTGAGTAGATTTGCCACTAATGTTAATCATACCTAAATGTCCAAGGCAGCTATACTGCTAGTTAAAAATAATCTGAGTCTAACTACTACCCTTTAAAGTGGGAAGGAAAAGTGCTATAAAAACATTCGAGTAGCTCCATGTAGCTTAAATGCTGATTTATTTCTCCCAATGATTTGCTTTCATTAAGTGGCATGAAGGTTAGGCTTTTCACTTGGAATGGTGGTAACAGTTTACACCCTTCTGCCACAGTATGGATAGAATGAAAAGAATCTGTCCATCAGTCTGTTTGTGGTATAGCAAAAAGGTATAAACACTGAATTCCTGAGCTTGCTGTGAGATGGAAGGTCATTAACAGGGCACTTGAGCAGATTGGAATTACGGTCAATTGAGAAGACTGAAACATCCTAAATGGCCTAATGCAGCAACTAAGTGCTTCTTGAATTCCAGAACTTTTACTTGCCCACACTACATCATGAGCAAAGTGGCAATGTGATTTTTCTGAGAAAGGATGCATGCAGTTATAGTGAAGTAACCAGATAAAAAGAACTATTTTTTTTATACAGTCATGTTTAGTCTTGAACTTTTTTTTATGTATTAAAGCATGATCAGCATGTTCTGCTGGCATTGTCAGAATAATCTGTTATATGTTTTAAGGGACATTTCTGAGCTATTCAAATGGAACACAGGTGAATTTACTTTTGTTATACCCATTGGGCTTCTTCACCCTCTCCCTCTTGTCCCCCTGTAACCTAAGGAAATAAGGTAGGGAAACTAGATGTTTAATACTTCTTATTTCTATTAGAAACCATTGTGTGTGTGTGTATGGGGAGGGGGTGGTTGTTATGTGACTTTGCTACTACATCTATCCAAAAAGTTGTAAAATAAATTTAAAAATTCCCCATGGCTTCTACAACAATAAAGTCACAGACATACAAATACACAAGCAAGACTTCATGGTTCCTTCACTAGTAGGTCCAATTCACCCAAGCCCTGCCCCCCCCCCAAAAAAATATACATATCATTTTAATAATCAAGCTTCTTCATGGGCTTCACCATTCACTCAAACCTCAGGTCTGCATACCCCATGTAGTGGCACATCAGCCTCAAGCTTTCACTAGCCCTACTGCTCCAAACATAGACATTCGCAAGGCTTAGTGCCGAAGCATACCACTGGCCATCATCCTGGTGACAAAGTGTTTTTTGTGCCTTTTTTATTCCCCACACCTCCCCAGAATCTGATAGCAGTCTCTGTCAGCCTTGCCAGATGCAGTGCAAAGTACATCTCCTTTCTGAAGGAGTAGGCTTCCCAGCCCGCTGCAAGGGGTCACTGTGCCCATGTTTCCTGATACCACTATCCTTGGGCTGACTTGTGCTACCATCAACAGCACTCCTCAGCCCTGGCCACATCAATGCCTGCTCCCCAAGTCTCCTCCCAAACCCAGGTGGGTGGCATAGAACTGCAATGCATTTCCTCTGGTCATTGAGTGGCCCCCATAAAAATACATTTTATTGTATACACGCTCACAGTGGCATTAAGAGTCCTCTGGTTGGACTGCAGATAGCAAAACAATAACACCACTACTATCTCCAATTGATTTAAACACCTAAAAACATGCATCTTAATTGGTTTTACATTCTTACATTCAGGCATTCATCACTTTTTATGTTGGCTTGCACTTGCGTGCCAGCCAACATATTGCAGTGGTAGCAGATTTGGAGGTGCAGTCACTGTGGGCGAATGCAGGGCAAGCATCAGTAGGTGCGTCCCTCATTCCCCAATAAGGCAGCATACAGGCATCACACCAGCAACATGTAATGTTGCAAGCACATCTAAGGAAAGGTCTGCTGCAATGAGAGCCAAGCTCATCATGCAGCGGCACCTCCCAACGTGCCCTTACTGTTGAAGCACTTCCCTAACCTAAACATGGCAGCACTGACTGCTGCAGCCATTTTTTCTGCCAACAGGGGATCCCACTCCCTGTCGGCATGATGCCCCCCCTCACATTCTACATGTGTGCCGAGAGGGTGCCTAATCCCCCTCAGCATCATGCACCCCCCCAAAAGACATTCCTTGCTGAGGGGCCCAGTCTCCATCGGCTTCAGTACCCCCTGCACTAATTTAATTTGCCAATGGGGAGAACCCACTCCCCCAACCAATAATCAACCCCGATGGGTGCTGTGTGCCGGTGCCAGTCCCCTCGGCATCATCGCACCCCCCCACCCATTTCTGTGCCAATACTGGGGCACAATCCCCATCGGCTGAGGTCCCCCTCCCTGTTATGCAGGTGGTACACTGGAGCCCACCTAAGTGTACCAAACAAACACCTGCAAAAAAAGAAAACCAACCCTCATTGTCTTTTTTTTTTAACCTGTAAAAAAAGAAAATGGTCCCTTGCAGTCTGTCCTGCCCCCACCCCCAACCTGCACCCACCTTCTGCGTACTGTGCCTCCCCACCCCACACCATACTTATCTTTGGAGTCTGACATGATGATCTTCGGTGGACCAGGAACACATCTGCACTCTTCAAACCGACCGCGAACTGAAGAAATGCCAGTAAGCTGTATAATGGCATAAATAGGGTTTTTTCAACTTTGGTGCATATCTCAGCCATTTTGGGGAATTTTGGCACCAAATTTTCAACATGGGGTTATTGGGACCCCTACTCATGAATGCAGTCACTGACATGGTGTTGTTCAATCCTGAAAGGTGATTTCACGGTCACTGCATGGAATCACCTCTCAGGACTGATTAACAAAATGACAGTGCCACTGTTCATGAGGAGGGCTCTCAAAAAGCCTATGTTGCAAGTTTGGTGAAAAAAATCAAAAAAATGGCTGTTTTACGAGCGTGCATTTGGCAGTTCCCATGCATGCTTGTAACTTCGTGAATTTGTAATATTTTCACTCCAGATTTTAAAAATTGGCATGTTATCTTATGAACAGTACAGCTGTCATTTTACATATCCTGGCTGAAATGTGTTTTCGCACCTCCAGCGCTGAATAGCGTGGTCGCTGTGCAAAATCAGTTTTCAGAACAGTTTTGGAAAATGACGGTGACACTGTTCATGAGTAGAGGTCCTAAAATCTGTATGTTGAAAATTTGGTGATGAAAGTCCAAAAAATGAATGTGTTACAAGTGTGCATTGCGCAGTTTACATGCACCCTTGTAACTTCACAAATGTGCAATATTTTCATGCCAGATTTTCAATACTAGCATTTTTCCACACCTTATGACCAGTACAGCTGTCATTTTTCACATCCTGCCCAAAATGTGTTACAAACATATGAAATTTGCCAGCAGATAAAAGCCTAGAGGTCTATCAAATCTGCTCGAATGTGCAGCTGGCACCTGTTATTCTGCAGCTGCCCCTCCCTTCCACCCTTCCCTTTCATTAACCCTACCTCTTGTCCTGTCCCATCCCTTTTTGAAGCAGTCCACTGTTCTACTGGATACCACTTCTGAAGGTAACGCATTCCACCCAGCCACCACCCTCTCTGTAAAAAGTGTCTCCTCATCTCCCTCCTGAACCTTCCTCCCTCCCTCCAGTCTCATATCAAGGCCCCTGGTGTCCCTCCCCTCCCTTACTTTGAACAGCCCCTCTGTACCTGTCTTGTTTATTCCTTTCATGTACTTAAAGTTTCAATCATGTCCCCCATCCCTCCTCTCCTCCAGTGAGTACATGTTCAACTCCCTCAGCCTGCTCTCATATGATAAGTCCCCCAGCCCCTTGATCATCTTTGTCACCCTGCGCTGCACCCCCTCCAGTAACTTAATGTCCCTCTTCAGATATGGGTGCCAGTACTGCACTCAGTACTCCAGGTCCATTCTAACTAATGACCTATACAGTGGCAGAATCACCTCCTCCCTCCTCAAGGCCATACCCCTTGCAATACAACACAGCATATTGTTGGCCTTTGCAGCTGCCTTCCTACATTGTGCCGAGTTGTTCATTGACCCTGTAATGAGCACCCCCAGGTCCTTCTCCTCCTCTGTCTGGGCTAGCTGCACTTCCCCCAGCTGGTAACTCTTCCTTAGGTGCTTCATCCCAAAATGCAACACCTTACACTTTTTGGCATTAAACCCCAGTTGCCAGGTGTCTGACCAGGTTTCAAGCTTTACCAGATCATCCTGCAACCCCTGCTTTCCCCCTAGGTCATCCACCACCACTCCTACCTTGGTATCATCAGCAAACAGACTGATCTTGCTCTTGATGTCCAATGATATGTCTGCAATGAATATCCTAAACAACACTGGTCCCAGCACTGAGCCCTGTGGAACATCGCTCGTCACTACCCTTGGGTGTGAGAACTCCCCACCCACCACCACCCTCTGTTGCCTTCCCTGAAGCCAGTTCCCTACCCATCTCACCAGCTTTGCACCTGCCCCTGTGTCTACTAACTTACTTCCCAGCCTTCCATGCAGCACCAAGTCGAATACCTTACTGTAGTCCAGATACAGGACATCCACTGCATGGCCCCTGTCCAGTTGCCTAGTTACCCAGTCATAGAACTCCACCAGGTTGGTTTGGCAGGATCTGCCCCATATGAAGCCATGCTGTCTGCTGTCCTGTAGTCCTTTGACCTCCAGGAGGGCCACCAGCCTCTCCTTCAAGATAGTCTCCATTAGCTTACCCACGATGGATGTAAGGCTCACTGGTCTATAATTTCCCGGTTCATCCTTGGGGCCACTCTTGTGGAGGGGCACCACATGAGCCATCCTCCAGTTCTGAGGTACACACCTCAAATGTAATGAGGCATTAAATAGGTCTGCCAAAGGTCCTGCAAGGACCTCTGCCAGCTCCTTCAGCACCCTGGGGTGGATGCCATCTGGGCCTGGTGCCTTATCCACCCTCAGTGCCTTCAAACCCTCCGGAACTCTACCCTCCATGATTTCCCCCATCTGTCACCCCCTCTCCCCCATTTCTGCCATTTCTCCCCCCTTGGGTGTCACCTCCTTCTTCTCTTTAGTAAATATTGAGCAGAAGTATTAATTTATTGCTTCTGCCTTATCGCACCCTGGTTCCACCCAACATCCCTCCTTCCTAATCCTTACTATGTGGTTCTTACAGCTCCTTTTCTCCCTGATGTACCTAAAGAAGTCCTTCTCCCCCTTCTTAATGTCTTGTACCAGCTTGAGTTCCATAGATGCCTTGGCTCCCCTTACTGCCCTTGTCACCTCCTTCGATTCCGTCAAGTACTCCTCCCTGTCCTCCCCCGTTCTCTGTTTTCTTGTACTTCCTAAAGGCAGCTGTTTTCTTCCTTACATTTTCCATGACCTCCTTGCTCAACCAGCTTGGTTTCTTAGCCCTAGCCTTCTTACTCTGGGCCATGCAGCAGGTTTTGGTTGCCTCCACTATACCCAACTTTATGAGCTCCCAGCTCTGGTTAGTATCCATACTAGATTGAATTCTGGCCAGGTACCCTTTTATCACTTCCCCCATCCTCCCAAAGTCAGTCCTCCTGAAGTCCAGCACTCTTGTGCCAGATTCCACTCCTTCCTTGCCCATATCCAATGTGAACCATACTGAGTGGTGGTCACTCTCTGACAGCGGTTCCTCCACTGTAAGTTCTCTCACAAAGTCCCCATTTGCCAGCACAAGGTCAAGGGTATTCCCTAACCTGGTTGGTTCACTGACCATTTGCAGCAGGAAGCTGTCCTTCAAGGCATCCAGCAGTACCTGCTGCCTTCTGTTCCTGGTTGTTGGGGTACTCCAGTCCACTCCTGGCATGTTGAAGTCCCCCACAATCACCACACTACCCTTCTTGCAGGTCCTCCTAATCTGTCCCACTAGTTCCCTGTCTAACTCCTCCATCTGAGATGGCAGCCTGTACACCACTCCCATTCTAAGAATCCTATTCTTGGAATCCTGGATTTGCATCCAAAGTGACTCCTTACTACCCTCCTCCCCTTCCTCCCTTACACACTTCAATCCTTCCTTCACATATAGTGCCACACCCCCTCGCATCTGTGGTACACAATGACATGGTCACTGTGGGAAATCAACTTTTGGGACAGATGAACAAAATTGCAGTGCCACTGTTCATGAGGGGAGGTCCCAAAATGCCTATGTTGAAAATGTGGTTAAAAAAAAATTAAAAAATTGGGTTACGACTGTGTGTTCCACAGTTTCTATGCATGCTGGTGACTTCACCAATTTTTCATATTTTCACTCCAGATTTTCAACATTGCCAGTTTTTTGCACCTCCTCATGAACAATACAGTTGTCATTTTTCACATCCTGCCCAGAATGTGTTTTCATCCCTGTGTCGCCAAATGGCATAGCCACTGTGCAAGACCACCTTTCAGCTCACAAAAAGCCTATGTTGAAAATTTAGAGTGAATATACCAACAAACGCCTATGGCATTAGGGTTTCCAACTGTAACACCCCACCCTGTAGAGACTGACAGGCGTCAGGGGTGTGACTTGGGATCATTGGCTGTAATGCTCATGCCATTACACCCCCACCCACACCCTGTAGCCAGTGACAGGCATCAAAGTGTGCCTTGGAGTGTTTGGCCCTAAAGTTCACCCCATTCTCCTATACTGCACCCATCTCAGCATATTTCCTTATGGAATGGGGTAAGTATAAGGCCCAAAGACCCCAAAGCACACCATGGCACTTGTCAATATCTACACGGTAGGGTGAGGTACAATGGCATGAGCGTTGTAGCTGATGACCCAAAGGCACACCCCAATGCCTGTCAGTCTCTGCACGGTAGGTGTGGGGTTGGCATCAGTTCAATACTTCACTGCCATTCCTATTATGCATCTCTAACTCCTGCACTACGAATGCCAATGCCAGCGAGACAACATTCAACACTGAAAAATGCTTGTTTTTATTCTTTGGTGACTAGGTCAGGCCCACCAAGCACAAGTACCGGTTTTCAGTGGTGATCTAAGAGCACTGGGAAGGTTATGTGACTTGCTCAGAGTCACACAGAATGTGAGTGGTGGTTGTGGGAATAAAACTCAAGTTTACTGGATTTATCAAGTTCATCCACAGCTCGTTATTGTAACCCTGATGCTATACTGCCAGACCCAAATGTTTAAGTCCCTGCCAGGATTTAAACCACTGATCCTTTGCCTGCTAAACAAACACACATTCAGTGTGCCACTAAGCTGGTCTTTATTGATATGTCTCATTAGATATACCAGCCACAGATTCACATATTGGTTTGATTATGTATTTATTCACTCACTTAGCTGCTGCCTCAACTGCAATCTTGCAGCCACTCAATCTTCACTTTCCACCAGCCTAACGATTATGTTCTGTATCTTGGACCAGAGTTGCCCATACTGCCATACTCCATGGGGAATGCTCAATGTACCAATGGAAGGAACCAAGCTAGTCTCAGGCTTTTCTCAGGTTCATCATGGTGCTGGGAGGAGCCGAGCCAGTCATTAGGGAAGAAGAATGGGGGAGATTAGCAGCTTCATGAACCAGCAAAGATAATCTGTCTCCCCCTGTAAATTACCCCACCCCCCCTTTCTTAGGCCAATCCAGCAGCACATAACCTGAGATGAAGGCTGGATGCCTCTTCATTACTTATGATGTACACTGCCCCCAGTTACCTTAAAGAAGACACTCAGATGCTGGATTGAACTGTGCCTGCCCTCCCTTGCAGAGGTGACAAATGTTGCCTCCATGTCCCCTGGTTCATCTGGTACATTGCAATGGGTGTATGGAGCCTTGCAGTGAACCCAAGTACCCCATGTGGGAGCATGGAATGATCCACTTGTGCCACTGGACCAGGCCCTATACACACTTTGGTAATCAGTTGCAATGTCCAACATGCCCATCTCAGAAACTAGAAATACTCTGTCCAACTTAGATTATTATTTCTTAGTTTAACTTCAGTACTAGATGCTTTTTCACTAATGTTCTTCATTTTTATGTCTCGTAGGATACGTCATTCAAACATGCAGTATATAATATGGCTCCAAATTTCCTTCCGTTGACAACTTTTTCACCTCAGGAAAAAATACCCTACCCCTCAACTTTTTTTTGTTACTCTGTTTTTGCTCCTTCTGCAGTCATCATGCTGCTGTGGTAAATGAAATTAACCCTTTAGATTCCCCTGCCTTCCCCATGAGGACATCAGTATTGTGTTAAAGCATGCCCTGCCAAGTACCCAGCAATGTCCTCCCCCACTACACTATGACTACTGCACCCACCCCCAATATTGAAGAAGTTGAACTTGGAATGGTGGAACCTTTATTTACATCTTTCCTCCCCCTGCATCTCATTTTTCCTCCTGTTTTTACTTCTAGTTTTCTAAACAGCAGACACAGCAAAATGCCATAAACTATGACTCCTTAGCTACTTAAATCATGTGTATGTTGAAGATTTCAGGACCGCATGCAGTATGTCTCCACTGGAGGGTGATAAGCAAAAGTGAGACCACAAGACGTGTCAACTTCTGATGGTGCTGAAAGACACCAATATGTGCCAGGAGACCTAACACACTCTCTGTGAATTCTCACAGAGTGGCGGAAGCCAGCTATATCAATTTCACTTTCTGTTCACACCACTGACTGATTGGCCCCTGACTGGTTCACATACTGGGGAAGAAATAGTAAGACAGAGTCTGTGCCCTGCACCATCATCAGTCAGTAAAATAAAAAAATGAACTGTCCAAAAAAATCTCCCCAAATCACCCCCCCCCCCAACAAATGGCTCTGGCCCCTGCTGGGCTGACACTATGGATCATCCTGTAGCAGGCTGTAGCAAGCCCATACTACACTGATTCCTATCTACAGCACATGGGTGTCAGGTCTTCCATCCTCCAGAGGAATTGCAAGTAACAGCTGCTAAGGCAGTATAGTGCAGTGGTTTAAGGCTCTGAGCTGCAAATCTGGAGACCTAGGTTTGAATCCCACAGCCCTTACTTGCATATACTGTGTGACCCTAAGCAAGTCACTTAAGTTCCCTGTGCTCCCAGGTTGCACCTGTAAAAAAGCTTTCAGCTTAGTGTGTCTCACCTGCTTAAACAATTGGAAAAAAAAAAAAATAATAATCATTAATTGCAATTCTCTGATGATTTCAAAGTGTTTTTTAAGCAAAAAATAATGTTTTGAATAGGACTGAAGAGCTGTGGGGCATGCTTATAAGTGCACACAGTTACACAGTTCCTTCATTGCAGAGAGACAGAGCGAGAGAAACAGAGAGAGAGAGAGAGCTAGAGAGATAGAGAGAGAGAGAGAGGTGAAAATGGCACTGAGGCATGCACAGCATGCAGAGATCTTGCTTTCCAGTGTCACTGATTGGTTGGTTCTGGTCACGTGTCTCTCACATGCTCAGTGTACTATCCCTGTAAATAAAATGCTGTCAAAGTGCAAAGGAGCTGAAGAGAAGTCAGGACCTCCCCCCCCCCACACACACACATCGACACACACTGTTTTCTGTGGGTCCACCAAACTCAACTTGCCCTTAATTCTGGGAGCGGGGACAACGGGACAACTATAAATAAGGCATGTTATAGGGCTCATCATGAGCAGTTGTCCTCCATTACAGCATTTAGCCATAGCAAAGTATTATAAAAGCCCACTCAAGACTTTAAACACATTACAGCAGTAGAATAAGGTGTAAACTCACCGTCTTTGTTTTCTTTCCTCACTTAGTGGCTTTCACACTGGCCAGCTCTTACAAACTGAGGGCTCCCAGTGTATCTTTGCAGTTGGCTACTAGTGCTC
This sequence comes from Neoceratodus forsteri, assembly GCA_016271365.2. Lineage (NCBI taxonomy): Eukaryota > Metazoa > Chordata > Ceratodontiformes > Ceratodontidae > Neoceratodus > Neoceratodus forsteri. The sequence continues at coordinate 305,439,957 of CM028134.1, read as the reverse complement.
ATAGAGTAGACTACTTAATTTTGGGTACTGTTGGTAGTGGTGGTACATTCCACGTGTCTGATGGGCTGTGACAGCTGTGCTCCTAGACATTTCCCAGGCTGTTGTTTCAGGCAGCTTCTTCTTTCCAGCAGGCTGTAGTTTCTGTATTGGCGGCACTGGTGGCACTGTCCTAGCTTGGAAGGCTGCTGTTTCTATTTGCCAGCTGGTGGAAATACTATTCTCCACCTTGTTCAATTCCAAATGGGATACAAGGACAGGCTACACAGATGACTGCACTATTGGAGGAAATGGTCTACATTTAAGCAATGAAATGGTACAACATGCATTGTGCTGGTATAGGAATGTGCCTTGGGTGTGTTGTGAGAGATGAGGGGCACCAATAATGTGCCATTATATCATTCAGGGGGCCTGAGGAGGTAATAACCTGAGCTGCTGCTTTAACATGTTTCTAGCTCTCTAATAAATACAAAAAAAGTCCTCCTCCTCCTCCTGTCTTGAATCAAACTTTATTTGCTTGTATCTGGATGCAGCCTGCTACCTAATAGTTTAGCCTTTGTGTTCTTTGTCTCTCCATGGCATCTAGCTGCATAATTCTCTTCCCTCAGAAATGTTGTTCCATACAAACAAATAAAATAAAAGGTTTTTAAAGTGCAAAGCTGTCTTTATTTCTCCACTACTACTTTTCCAGATGAGTTCATCCTTTATTGAGTAAAATAGACACTTTTCACTTATTACAAGTGAATTTTAAACATTTTAAATTGTTTTGAATGTGCACCAATGAAACAATCCTTTCTGTTCTGCTCCAAGGCACCTCTATTGTAACCACAAGCCTAGGATCTCATTTAAGTAACAATCAAACTGACAGCAAGTAACATGGTATTATATATGAAGAAGAGCACCATAGTCCATTCTTGCAAACACAATTATTTAATTTTTACAAGTCAATAGAACTATGTATAGAAAACTACATCATTAAATCATATCTTTTTCTCATGTTCCTCTGGCACCCAACTGCTATTTCTTAGCTACACACAGAGACCAGGTGCAACCACAATTGAAATGAATATATGCCATGGCCAGTAATGTTTGCTTGCAAATTTTATTAGCAACATTGTTCTGCTTAGTAAATGATGGAGGGTATACTAATGAAAATAAGGACTTACCTGCTCTGTTGGAGTCAGGAACTCATGAGGAAATAGGGAATTCAGTAAGGCCCTGAAAAGCAAGAAAAGATGAGGTTGAGGAAATATAAAAGGTCAGAGATCCTAGAAGAGGTAACCCGAGTAGTTAGAAGTAAGTTACAAGGTAATGTAATTGGTATCTAATATATAGATCGTTGAAACCTGGCCAGATCTGAACAAATAAAAGAGAAATATTGAAGGTTAGGATAGTCAGAAGAACACAGAGAAAGTACTGTCCAGCACTGATGTCAATTGCTAGGGGGGTAGAAGAAGGAAGGAAAGTGTCAGACATTGCCTTAAAGATCTGGCACTGCCAGTAAATGCAGGGAGGTGGGTTTGTCCATCTCCATAACTGGCATTGCCAGTGTTTGTTATTATGGAGCCCTGCTGAGGCTCAGAGCAACTGTTATTATAGCAAATAGCCCTACAGGGACTTGGAGCTGCTGCAGTTACAAGAATGAGCCCTGCTGGGGCTTCTAGCCAATGTGGAGGCGGCATAAAATTAGGAAGGCTTGCAAGAGCTATGAGCTGCCATATGGGTGGATTCAATTAAGGAGGCCTGCAGAGGCTAGAAAGCTGCTGTGCTGGTGGAATTGCATTAATGAGCCCTACTGGGTCTTGGAGTCACTGTGATTACAACTAAAAGGTCTTGCCAGGGCTTGGAGGCCAGTCAAAGGCAACATAATGTTAAAGAGAAAGTCTCTCAATCGCAATGTTGACATTTTAGTGTCCTTCAGCGACTCCTGCTACTGTTCGCTGTGGTACAAAATGAACTCCCAATTGTCCTGTTATGTATGCTCATTGCTTGAGAAACAGCAGATTGCTAGGGGTTTGTAGGGTGCATGTCTGCTAATGGCAGACTCTCCACATGCTGCAGCTGTCGCATGTCCCAGAAGGCTCTTTTCAACCTTGCCATCAGCCACAGTAAATCTGTTATCTAGAAAGCTTTTTCAGACCCTCTGTTGGCCACAGTGGATCTGGACCCCAGAGGATTATTTCAGACTCACTACTGGCCATAATGGATCAGAACCCATACTGCTAATTTCAAACACTCTGGTGGCTATGGCAGATGCAAGCCCCAGAGGGCTCTTTCTGAACTTGTCACTGGCAGTGGTGGACTGAGCCTCAGAGATAACTGATGAGAGAGGGAGTTGTCATAAGTTAAAGCTAAAGATGAGATGGACTCCTAGTGTAAGCATTTGGAAAACAGGCACTGTAAAAATCTGCATAAAGTGTAGTATGTCTTCCGGTCCCACAAGGCAGAGAAATGTGCCACTAATCTGTACAATAAGAGTGGTACAAAAAGCTGAAAAAGCATTCCTAGTAGGAATATTAAAATATCACATATCATGGTAGTTTTCACTTTGCATTTTTCAGCACTGTGATTAGTTAAGTGCTCCCTACAGACATTGGGTAGTCCAGAAAAGCAAGTACATAGATACATAGATACATAGACAGTGTCGGCAGATAAGGGCCTATGGCCCACCCAGTCTGCCCATTTGAGCTTGTAAGTTCAGTTTGTTTTCCTAGAAGTCTGTTTCCCCTTACCCCTGACCTCTAGAATTCCTTTATGTCTATCCCATGCATTCTTGAATCCCGTGATTGTTTCAGCCCCACCACTTCCTCTGGCAGGGTGTTCCATTTGTCCACCACCGTTCTGTGAAGAAATTCTTTCTCATGTTTCCTCTGAATCGTCCTCCCTCCAACTTCATCCCATGCCCTCTAGTCCTGGAACATCTTTTTGCTTAAAAATAGTGTTTTCCTGCACCCTGTTCCTCCCTGTAAGATACTTGTATGTCTCTATCATATCCCCTCTCCCTCTCTCCTCTAGGGAGTACATGTTCAGTTCCTTCAACCTGTCTTCATCACGACTTGTGATGCAATCCGTGCACCATCTTTGTTGCCCTCCTCTGAACCTTCTCTACCCTGTCTATGTCCTTACGTAGGTATGGTCTCCAGAACTGTACACTGTACTCAGGTGGGGTCTCACTAGTGTCTTGTATAGCGGAATTATGACCTCCCTTTTCCTGCTGGTGATGCCCCTGCCTATACATCCCAGCATCCTATTTGCTTTACCTGCTGCCTTGTCACACTGTTTCCCACCTTGAGGTCATCAGAGATGACAACCCCAAGATCCCTTTCCTGCTTGGTGCATGCTATATCCTCACCCCCCAACTGATATATTGTGCCAGGGTTTTTGTGCCCCATATGCATTATCTTGCACTTCTTTGCATTGGATTTCAACTGCCAAACCCTTGACCATTCTTCAAGTTTCTGCAGGTCACTTCTCATTCTGTCTACACCCTCTGGTGTGTCTACTCTGTTACAGAGCTTTGTGTCATCAGCGAACAGTGAAATTCTGTCTTCTAGATCCTGCACAATGTCACTGATGAAAATGTTGAATAGGACAGGTCCCAGCACTGATCCCTGTGGTACCCCACTGGTCACTCTTCCCTCTGTGGAGTGACAGCCATTTACCACCACCCTCTGTGTCCTGCCACCCAGCCAGTTACCTACCCACCACACTACTGTCCTGCCCACACCCATATTCTCCAGTTTGTGTAATAGTCTTCTATGTGGCACAGTGTCAAAGGCCTTGCTAAAGTCTAGATAGGCCATGTCCACTGCCCTTCCCTGATCCATCTCCCTAGTCACCCAGTCAAAAAATTCAACGAGGTTGGTCTGACATGACCTCCCCCTGATGAAACCATGCTGCCTTGGGTCCTGTAGTCCATTGACAACCAGATGTTCCACCAATCTCTCCTTCAGTAGTGCTTCCATGATCTTCCCCACTACTGAGGTGAGGCTGACTGGTCTGTAGTTCCCTGCTTCCTCTTTGTTCCCACTTTTGTATAAGGGGACTACATCTGCTGTCCTCCAGTCTTTGGGTACCTCCCCTGTTTCCAGTGATCAGCTAAACAGGATAGCCAGAGGTTCAGCCACCACCTCTCTTAGTTCTTTAAGGACCCTGGGGTGCACCCCATCTGGCCCCATTGCTTTATCAACTCTTATTACTTCCAGTTCCTTCAGGACCCTTTCTCGTGTAAAGGGACTTGTGTAGATTTCTGCACCATTCTCACCCCTTGTACTCCCTCAGACCCATTACTCCCCTTTCCTCAGTAAAGACTGAGCAGAAATACCTGTTCAATATGTCAGCTTTACTGTTGTCATCCTCCACGCGGCTCCCATCCTCCCTTCAGTCTCACTATCCCTCCCTTTGTCTTTCTTTTTCACTTATGTACCTGTAAAGGTTTTGTCCCTCTACCCACTGATTTTGCAATGTGTTCTTCTGTCTGAGCTTTGGCTTCCTTACTGACCTCCCTGCCTCCCTTTGCTTCTCCTGGTACTTCTCCCTATCCCCTTCTGCCTGTGTCTTTTTGTATTGCCTGAATGCAATCTTTTTGGCTTTCACTTTCTTTGCTACCTCTTTGGAAAACCATAATGGTCTCCTCTTCCTTTTCCTCTTGCTAACCTGCTTAATGCATAATTCTGTTGTTCTTGTAATCCCCATTTTAAATACTGACCACTGTTCCTCAACCCCTGATTCCTGTCCCATTCCCCTTAATGCCTCTTTCAAGTATCTCCCCATTTTCCCAAAGTCTGCCCCCTTAAAATCCAGGATACGTGTTTTTGTGTGGTTTGGTTCTGCTCTTTCTGTGATTTCAAACCACAATGACTGGTGGTCACTGTTACCCAGGTGTTCCCCACTGTTACCCCATCACACTGTCCCTGTTTGTGAGCACAAGGTCCAGTATTGCCTTCTGCCGAGTTGGTTCCATGACCAGTTGCTTGAGGAAGGCACCCTGAAGGGAGTCCAGGATAAATCTGCTCCTAGTTGATGCTGCTGCTGGGATGCTCCAGTCCACGTCTGGAATATTGAAGTCTCCAACCAGTACTACCTCACCCTTGTCTGCCATCCTTTGGATGGCTAGCATCAGCTCCCTATCTGTTTCTTCCTCCTGGGCCGGTGGTCTATAGACCACACCTGTGCGGATGGCTGTCCCCATTTTCCTTTCCAGCTTAACCCACAGTATCTCTCCCCCATTTTGTTCCTCCTGGATCTCTGTGGCCCTTATGTCATTTTTCACATACAGTGCCACTCCTCCTCCCTTCCTGCCTGCTCTGTCTCTTCTGAATATGTTGTAGCCAGGTATGGCCATCTCCCAGTCATGGTTATCATTACACCAGGTGAAGCTTATGCAGAGATTGGGTTGAGATTGATGATTCTAGTAACGTGATAGTTTGAAGGCAACCAACCCTCCAAAGGCCCCTCTCTTTTGCCCAAGCGGACCCACAACACAATAAGGACATCACACCTGTTTTGTTTGGTAATAATAAGGCTGCAGCTTTATTTAATTCCATAATAAAATGATACAATCAAACAAAATTACTATAATAAGACACATATATCCATATATAATTGCAATTATATAATGAGAACCCTGAGGCAGCAAATTCATGTGGCCTGGCTTCACTCTAAGCCATAAGCATCCATCAAAAATGTGGGGAACTCTGTCCCGCGAGTTGAGCAGACCTACCCAGAGTCATGCCTCTATCTTGGACAGTTTCTCCCCACCCCTTTCTGAATTTCTGGGAAAACATGATCCTTACTGAGGAGCATGTCCATGCATGGCCGCACCCCCAGCCTGAGAGTCATGCCCCTCAATTGTAATCTGCTGCAAACCTTAATCATGGGTGACCACCAATCCCATGAAGCGTACCCACCCCAGGGTCGCACCTCCTGCCATTGGTCACTAACTCCCATATTCTTCTGCACTGCACACTTTATTTCCTAGGCCAGCCATGAATTTTTGCCAGATAAAACTTGTTAATAAGTTACCCCCACCCATGCCCAGGAGTCTTAAATTGACCGTGCAGTACAGCTTCACAAAATTCCTGCAGGGTTACATTGAATATATCACTCACAATATTGGATAGGTGTACCCCACCCACCCAGTAAAGACCACCTCCCTCCCTGTCAATGTGAACATGTCTAATCACCTCAACTTTGCAGGAGGGAGCAAACCGAGTAACTTCCTTGTTGACTTCCTTGTGGGCCTTGTCTATCACCTGGAAGTTGCGTGCTCCCATCCACTGCTGGCGTGGTATGATTCACAACCACGTAATGCAGGTTCAGGAGAGGAGAGTTCTCAGATAGGACAACCCCATTTTGAGCTCAGCAATCAACTTTGGGCCCCCAGAACCACTGGGTCATTGCCCCCAAATGCTGAACCATAGCCAGTGGCGGGTGCTTGTGGAGCTTTAATCTGTGCACTGTACCCTTCAATTGACTCCACCCCAAGCCCCACTTTCCTTCCCATCAAATAGTAGCCTGTTTTTCTGGTATTCCCAGTTGCATGTGGTATGGGCAGACTGGCATTCTGCTTTGAGCCTCCCTCATATAGGAATACCCTATGATCCAGATTTCCAGGGTCACCGTAAATTCACCTGTAAGCAAACAAAAACAGCATGAGTGAGGTTCATCTTATAGTTTACCTATTCCAAATTCACAACACTGTTGTTGAAGTTCAGCATAGCGAGATCCCCAGTGTCAATAGGCAAAATGTCACCTGTCCAATGCTGGTGTGTTTCTCTCAGGGGGCTATGCCCCCTAACCCCATCTACTAAAGATTACAAACTATGAGTCAGAGTTGATTTGAAGGGGGGCGCAAAACACGGTGAAAGGGTGAAATGTCACCCTCGGGTCCTTCACAGCAACAATCTCAAAACCTGTAGAGATTGTCATGGTGAGGGCTTTTGCTGTGAATGTTTCACTGTTCAGGCGACATACCACAACAAACTACAGCTTCTCTTTTTTCTTTGTCTTCTTCCAATCTTTGCTTTTATTTTTTTAATTTATATCCCCCCGCCAATCATTCCTGATAACCTTCAGTTGGTTCATTGCTGTCCTGTGGCCTAATGTATCCATAAAATGCATCTGATACCCATCTGCCTACTTTCTTGATTTGATCCACGTTCATGCCCAATATGGCTGCCTCAGTGGCCACCCCAATTCTAAAGGAGTGTGTACCAAATTATCTCATATCTCTCCCCCTGAACCACAACCATTTCCAAAGAACTGCTGTAAATTGACTCCTCATGACCTGCTTCCCATCCTCGTGTATGAAAAAATGTCCATTCTCCCATGGTCGGCTGGCCATATAATCTTGCATTAATGATCATGGACATGTAACCACCCAGTCCCCTGGGGTTACTAGAATCCCATCAGGCTAGCCCTAAGAAGGTAGAGAGCTCATTAGGAGCTGGATGTAGATGACATCATTGTTTACTCAGCTAGGCTGAGCAGAGAATGGATTATGTCATTTAGAATTCTCACAGCAGCATAAGCCACTTTGGAATCAGCTGCTCTGGGGGGTATCCTGTGAACACGGTGACTGTGATTGAGTGACTGCAAAAAGGACAACTCAGTCATGGTGCCTGTGTTCTAAACTACCTGGCAGGGTAGCAACAGGATACCAGGGTGGGCGAATACAGCAACAGGATGTGTGTATGTGTGTGTGTGTGTGTATATATATATATATATATATATATATTTATATATATATTCTATAGAAAAAACTTCATGAATGCATCAGTTAGGGTTCTTCTACAGCAAAAAGCAAGGAAATTTGACTTTAGGATTCCACCCCAGCCACCCCACCAACAGGCATCGGGGTGTGCATTGGAGTCATCTGCCTAACTCTCACCCCATCCCATGTGTAAACAAGCTGAGGTGGTGCAGTGTAGGAAAAGGTGAGAGTTAGCTAATGACCCCCAACGACACCCGATAGCTGTTGGTGGGGTGGGCTGTGTGTGTGTACCTAAAATCAAATTTCTCACTTTGTCACTGTAGAAGAACCATAGCTGATGCATTAACAAAGTTTTTGCATAGAATTTCCTTACTTTTTAAGAAAGAATAGAAAAGTAGAAAGTTGCGCAAGTTGGTGGGAGTGCGGGGCCCTTTGGGCCCCGCGATCTTACCATGTGATTTCGTGTGACATAGTAACAGTAAGTGCAATGCAAATGCAAGCGCAAACGGTTACGCATATGGTGTTGCAAACATAAATGATAACACAAATGGAAATAGAAATACAAGCAAAAAGTGACGCCAAAGCGAACAGTGACAGAAACGGAGACACAAATGGAATTTCTTACAAAATGCAACTGGTAACGTGCATGTTCATGGTACCACACTTGGAAACACAAATGCTAATGGTGACAGCAACAATAACGCCAGAGGAGACAGATATGGAAAAGTAAACGCAAGTGCATACGGAAACACAAACCATAACGCGCACGGACACGGTACCGCAATTGTAAATGCAAATGGTACCAGTAACAGCAAGAATAATGCCAAAGGAAACAGAAATGGAAACATTAATGCAAGTACATACAGAAACACAAACCATTATGGGCACGGTCACGGAACCGCCATTGTAAACTCAAATGGTAACTGTAACAGCAATAACAGCAAAGTAAACAGAAATGCAAGCACATCAGAAAACACAAACCATAAGGTGCACAGTCATAGAACCATAATTGTAAATTCAAATGGTAATGGTAACAGCAACAATAACGCCAAAGGAAAGAGAAATGCAAACTCAAAAGCAAGCATGTACAGAAACGCAAACCATTACATGCATAGTCATGGTACTGCAATTGTAAATGCAAATGGTAACGGTAACAGCAACAATAAAGCCAAAGTAAAGAGAAACGCAAACACTAACGCAAGCGCGTATGAAAATGCAAACCATAAATACACACAGGCATGGTACCGCAATTGCAAATACACATGGTAATGGTAACAGCAACAATAATGCCAAATGAAACAGAAACAGAAATGCAAGCACAAACAAAAATGCAAACCGTAACACACATGGTGGCGTAGATGGGAATGGTGACACGAACTGTAATGGAAGCGCAACTGGAAATGGTAACTGACACAGTAACAAAAGGGCATACCCTTCTTTTCCCAAAAAACTGCATTGAAAAACACAGTGAAAGCAAAGAATGTATGCATAATAATGGACCTCAGAGCACAAAATTAGGACTTGGAATACTAAATTACTTATATCTCAGGAACCATACGGCGTGGAAAAAAAAATAAAATTTCATATGAACTATGAGTTTTCTGGCTAGTTTTGTACTTAGCCCTCATTTAAGGGGTTAAGCATTTTTGTGATGAAAAGTCCGTATCTCGCACCATTTCCGAGACACAGGTCCTGAAAGGCGCGATGGACGCCATATTGTTATCCTATGGGAAAAAGTGTCAACTCCGGAATGCCGTCATTTTGCCACCCTGTAATATTTTTTCACCAAACCACCAAAAGGCACATCTGTGGGCTATCGGCTTCCTTCCCTCCAAATTTCAGCCCCAAAGACCAAACCATTATTTTGCAGCAGGGCGGCAAAGAATTCCTGTAATGCAGAGGTTGCCGTAATGTCATCCTATGGGAAAAAGCATCAACTTCATAGTATCATAAGTTTGCTGTCTTGTAATATTTTTTGACCAAACCACCAAAAGCCACATCTGAGCGATGTTGCCTTTCTTCCTTCCAAATCTCATGTAAAAAACCCAAACCATTTCTGAGATATTCAATGTCAAAGATTAGTAACATTTCCCTATCTATTCCATTATAAAAAATCTGGCCATCTTGTCCTGCCCTCATGATCAAAGATGGTGATCAAAGAATCTCAAGATCAAAGAATTTGCAGGCTCGCGATCAAAGAATTTGCAGGCTCACTAAGCAAAGAATTAAAAACCTTATAAATAAAAAAATTGAAGGAATTGCGGTAAACCACCTCCATGGTTCAACAGAGAAAATCGATTTTTAAATTGGGCCATCTCGTCCCTCGCTCATGATGCACGATCACGGTCAAAGAATCTCACAATCAAAGAATTTGCATGGTCACGATCAAAGAATAAAAACTCTTCAAATTTAAAAAAATTAACAGTATTGAGGCAAACCACTACCATGGTTAGTCATAAAGAAGCTCCCTGAGTAAAACCCACCCTCATTTATCTTTCTAGCACACCCCTAGGTTGAAATTATTTCTGAGTGCCTCTTTCCATTATAGTGCTCATAAAACACACAATCGGCGGCTGGCTGTGGAGATGAGAGGTGGGCTGTGCCAGTCGCCGGCTGGGAAGGGTGGGGAGCTGGGTGGGTTGGCACAGCTGGATGGGGGTGGGGGCCACTAGACTACCAGGAAAGGGCAACTGCTTATGGATTTCATTATGATGGGGGCTGCTAGACTACCAGGGATATGAAGAATAATAATTATATACAGATCGGGGAGGTGCTAGACCATCAGGGAGATAACAAATATAGAGGCAATACACATTTGGGGGGGCCACTAGACTACCAGGGATAAAAAAAAAAATATATTTATTCAATACAGATTGGGGTGGCAACTAGACAACCAGAGATACAATGATCATTATATATCTTATCATGATGGGGGGGGGGGTGCTAGACTACCAGGGATATAAAAAAAATTATGTTTTTTTACTCAGATGGGGCAGAATGAAGCCCCGTGACCAAAACCCACCCTCAGTTAACTGGTTAGGGCACCCCTGTGTTGCAAAATATATATTTAAAAATCTGGCCATCTCGTCCCTCCCTTGCGATCGTGCATCGTGATCAAAGAACCTCGTGATCAAAGAATTTGTAGGCTCGCGATCAAAGATCATTAGCGAGCCACGATTCAAGATTTTAAACATTCAGGACTCTATTTTTTGACTGATTTGGATGCAACCAAAGGTATGGCTCGATAAAAATCCATCCAAGTTTTACTTCAGAAGTGACCCCTGAGCTGAGATATTCGTGTTTTTCCGATTGTAAAATTGAAAATAAGATGGCGGACCTCGCGATCAAAAAATCAAAAATCCTCAAGGATAAAGATTCTTGAACCGTGAGGCTGCAAATTCTTTGATCTTCAGGCAGGACGAGATGGCCAGAACCTCATTCTTTGTTCGCAAAACATACATATAAATGTTCCCATTGACTTATAATGGGAAATTAAAAGTGGCATAACATTTGAATGCCTTAATATTTTTTCACCAAACAAAAAGTGGCATGTTCAGCCACCAAGGCTCGTTTAAATGAGCCATCTCAGAGACCAGCACACCACACAACAGCTGCACATCGCCACATCCAAAATCCCAAAACTGCCTCCAAAAACTGATACTTTGCATTTTTCAGCTCTTTCGTACTGAAAGCCCGTAAGTCTGACCAAAATGCAATTTGGCAGATCAAAAGATCTACCACACCCCACTGCATGTACCAAATTTCAGGCAAATCTGTTGAATGGGTCCGAAGTTATTGATGCACAAACATTTGAGTTTAGTGTGCAAGTGACCGCAGAACCCTAACTATAGTGGTGCGACCACACCACTATAATATATATATATGTACTATGTGACACATGTAATGTATCTTGCTGTATACAATCCCTTGTATTGATGTATGTAACTCTCGGGTTGCCTCAGAAAAAGGGACTCTCGGGGCCCCGTGGGGCTCACCCTATTGTCAAAATTTAATAAATAAATATATGTAGATACACTTGAGCAGGGAAGGAGGGACCACACCAAGTGATGGGCAGAGGTATGTGGGATGTAGTATGGCAGTTGGCTGCTTAGCTGGCCATGTGGTGTGGTGGGTAGAGTGGCGGGTTGGGAGGGTGCTGAGTTCAGTTGTGGGACAGGATCACTTTTTGCGTCGGGGACGTTTTTTTAATTTTTTAAAGTTTTACCTCCCCTCCCCTCCGAGATGCACCCCCTCAGAGTTGAGAATCTATAATTAAGGTGCTGCAGGGGGTGTAGCCCCCCATGGGGGGGTTGCCCCCACATAACATGCAATCCCGTTGCAGGTTTTGTAGTCGCTGCGAGTGTACATCGCCGTTATTTATTTTCCACGATTTACACTCGCCCAAACGGCGATTGCCTTTATGTCATGGAACCCTCTGGGGAGGTGTAGAATGTTCAGATGGTAGTGCAGTCAGTGTTCAGTGTGTAGTCAGCAGCAGTAGTACAGAGAGGAGCTCTGAGTGTGGGGGTTCCTGCTGGTCTCCTGGCAAGAGACTGGGTGAAGGACCTCCGGCAGTATTTCTCACCCTAGGTAGTGAGACAACAGCAGTACCATCTGAAGTGGCGGAGACCATTGATTCCAGGACATCTGTGTGTAATTTTCCTGTGAGGAAAGAGAGCAGAACTGCAGTTCAGAGTGTCCAAGAGGCAATCCCCCTGATGACCCAAAGAATGTCAACTGCCCTAGAGGAGACAAAGAGTGTTTCCAGGACTGAAAGCTATGGAGAGCTATGATGCAAGTGTGAATTTCAGTCAGATGTCTTTACAGAAAAGTGCAACAAAGCTATAAGTACAGAGAGAGAGACTCAAATTGGAATGTATTTTTCTGGGTTGCTGTCTGCTGGTTGTATGCACTAGAGTACACCAGGCAGAGACCTAGCCTCACCACAGATATGTGCTGAATGCTTTTAATTTACTGTGAACACCTCTAGCACCCTGATGAAGGTAGAGGGTCACTTTTGTGTAACCCAAAAGGGATGGCAGAGGCTGGCTGGGGCTAGGGTTGGAGGAACACCATTCAAAAGTCCAGTCAGGGCTAACTGGTCTTGGAAGGGCTCAAAAGTTTAAGCCTGCAGATGTTAACTAAGCACATCAAAGTCAGGAGATGTTTTGAGTGTGTGGCAACCCACCACATAAATATACACTCATAGAGAAGACATGTCCATTATACCCCCTAGGAAAGAGGGGTGAATGGTGCCAGTGTTGGGAAGAGTAAAATGTCTAGATATCCTTGAACATAAGGGTGGGACAGTGTTCAAACTTTTGTGCTAACAGAAGAAAGTGCAGTTTTGCCTTGTGTGATCTGAGAAGAGTTTCAGCATTCCTCACCTGTACAGTGGCAAACTTGGGGGACCACCCTGTTCTGCATTTGTTGCCAACTTGTTGTTAGAATAAAGCCATACTGTACAATCCCATTTTCTGTTTGGACATTAGATCTCTGCTTCCCAAGTGAAATGTTATTGGGGCCTCTACTGATAGCTTTAGATCTAGCTAATGCCAAGCACCTCTCTCCAGAACCTGGAATAAATACAAATGTTATTTTGTGCCCTAAACCCCCAACAACTTTAGACTGCCGAGCCAGGTATTCACCTCAGAGCTACAGGTGGTGCCTTTTTTTGTTTTGCCAACTGGTGGCCTGTTGCCTTGTCTGTGGTACGAGTTAGGGGGGCCCTGGTCTGCACCTGACTGGGGCATGGGATAAAGACACATCCATACATAGATACATAGAAATTGTCAGCAGATAAGGACCTCTAGGCCCATCTTGTCTGCCTATAAGCCCTAAACATGTATGCAGCCACTGACCCTAAGTGATCAATGGCTTTTCATCACTCCCTCCCCACCCAATGTTCCCTAGTGCCTGTCCCAGGCATGTTTAAACCCCTACACTGTGCTTGCCCCCACCAGCTCTTGTGGCAGACTGTTCCAAGCGTCCACCACCCTCTCTGTGTAGAAAAACATCATCATGTTACCTCTTAATCTACCCTCCTGCAATTTCATATTGTGTCCCCTCATTCTGTTATCTTTTCTACTTTGGAAAAGATCCCCCACCTGTACATTTTTTATACCCTTGAGGTACTTGAAAGTTTCTATTATGTCCCCCCTTTCTCTCCAGTGAGTACATATTGAGGACTCTTAGTCTCTCCTCATATGTTTTGTGATGTAAGCCATACACCATCTTTGTTGCCCTTCTCTGGATAGCCTCCACCCTGTCTATGTCCTTACACATGTGTTGTCTCCAGTACTACATGCAGTACTCCAGGTGAGGCCTTACCAGTGTTTTATACAATGGCATCAACACCTCCTGTCTCCTGCTAGTAATGCCTCTGCCTATGCTACATAGCATGCCGCTGGCCTTCCCTGCAGCCTTTGCACATTACTTTGATAGCTTAAGGGCATCAGATATGATAACCCCTAGGTCCCTTTCCTCTTTGGTGACAGTCAGCATGCCCCATTCTGTAGATCTCCCCAGGGTTCCCCCTACCCAGGTGCATTATCTTGCACTCTTCTGAACTGAACCTCAGTTGCCACACCTCCAACCATCTTTCAAGCTTCTCCAGGTTCCTCTTCATTTTCTGCACCCCTTCTGGAGTATCCACTCTGTTGTGGATCTTGGTGCCATCTGCAAATAGGCAGACCTGTCCTTCTAGTCCCTCTACAATGCCACTAATGAAGACATCGAACAAGACTGGTCCCAGTACTGATCCCTGTGGTATTCCGCTGGTCACCTCTCTCTCCCCCTGGATTGGATCCCATTTACCACCACCATCTGTCTTCTGTCCATCAGCCAGTTTCTAACCCAATGTATCACCTTATGCCCCATGCCCAGACTATTCATCTTGTTAACCAGCCTTCTGTTTGGGACGGTATCAAAGGCTTTGCTGAAATCTAGGTAGGCGATGTCTACTGCCCCCTCTCCGATTCACTTCCTTAGTCACCCAATCAAAAAAATCTATTAGATTTGATTGACAAGACCTTCCTGCTGTGAATCCATGTTGCCTCAGATCCTGGGTATCACTGGATTCCAGGTGTGCCACTATCCTTTCTTTCAGCAGTGTCTCCAAGATCTTTCCCACCACTAAGGTGAGGCTGACTGGCCTGTAGTTCTCCGCTTCCTCCCTACTGGCACTTTTGTGCAGTGCGACTACATGCACCCTCCTCCAGTCCTCTGGACCCATGTCTGTGTTGAGTGACTCTAAGAACAAGGTGGCCAGAGGTGCTGCTAGTTCCCTTCTCATCTCCTTTAATATCCTCAGGTGTATGTGGTCTGGCCCCATGGCTTTATCCACCTTCAGCTTTGTGAGTTCCTCCAGAACTCTCCACTGTGAGTGGACTGGTGTCCACTTCTCCCCCCCCCCATTGCTTCTTCTCCCCAGCTGTGGTCCTTGACCCTCTCTCTCCTTAGTGAATACTGAACAGAAGTATTTTTTCAGTATTTCAGCTTTTTCTAGGTCTCCCTCCTTACACTCTCCCTCCTTCGCCTCACAGTTGCCCCTCTGTTTTTTCTTCTGTCACTAATGTACCTATAGAATATCTTGTCCCCTTTTTTCGCAGTCCATGCTAAACCCTCCTCTGTCTATGCCTTGGCTCTCCTAACAGCTTTCTCTGCTTCCCTTAGACATTCAACGTATACCTCCCTGCCCTTTTCCCTTTGGGTTCCCTTATACTTCCTGAAACTTGCTATTTTAGCCCTTACTTTGTCTGCTACCTCTTTACAGAACCATATGGGATATTCTGCTATATCTTTGATTTCCCTGTGTCTCTATGCTTTGTAGTATATCTGGTTCCTTATGTTGTTTTATACACACTTATTTGCTTTTCCTATACCTCCTACAATCCACTAATTTTACTTATTTAAATGATCTAACTCTTTCCGGTGCCTGGACCAGCTTACTTTTTCCAGTGTTCCAGTCCTTATTGCAGTCCCTTAGGTTGCCTTGAATTAATTGTTTAAAAGTTTTGAGAATTCATTGTAATGGACAAGGTATACTTTGATTGATTCCTAGCAATAATAATTAATCCACCCTACTATGGTGTTATTGGTACGAAAATACTTAAGTCATAACACTGCATTTATTTATCTTCCAGCCTGTATAGATACATTTATTATTTTGTTTTATATATGAATTAGCAAGTTAGCAATTCATTGAATGTTTTCTGCAATTTACTGCTTTAACTGTGACATCAGACATAAATGACCTATATATTGGATGTTTGTATTTCTATTGCCCCCCCCCCCGACGAAGAGCCTGCATGAGGCTGGAAGCACTGGGGCTTGTCCTGTTCCCTTGGTTTTGTAGTCTAATAAACCCTTAACACTCAGCAATATTTTTTGGTTGATGTTCTTCCTTTGTGCATCTTTTTGATGTTTCTTGGTTTTGTTGTTTAATTTGCAGCATTTTTTCTTTGCGCCAATAGAAACCTTGGTTTGTGTTATGATAGCAGGTGGCCCGCATTGATTTCACCTTGGACTTGTGAAGCTGGAGGCACACCTTGTCCTGCAATAATGTAACATCACTGCACTGTATATTGACCCCCAGCCCAGCCATATCAGATTCAGGTACTAATTCTTATATAGAAAGGCACCAAAAAACACGCAGGAAAGTAGAACCCCCTTAAAAGTTTAGCCTCATACTGAGAGGCACAAATTGCACCATTTGCCTTTAACAGTTCAGATAGCTCTGAAAGGCCGATGAGCTTCCTGATGCCCCAAGGCTTTCTCCATGATCAAGCCCACCCCACCAGCATCTTCTTTGTAATGAATGATGCAGACAGAGCAGGAGAACCCTGTGCCTTCTGCATAAAGGCTATCCCTGCCAAATGTGACTGACTTGCTGCCAGAACCCTGTTTAGCTGAACCAAGTGGAGAACATAGTCCTGTACCTGTTTTTGCATCTCATGCAGATAACTGCTTACCTCCTGATGGCAGGAGTCCATAAAGGTCCAGAAAATACCTACATATTTTCTCCACATCAAGAGGGAAACAGCACTGAACCAAACTGAATTTTCCTGCTTCCCCAGCTGCTATACCGCTTCAATTATCTGTTTTGCTAATGCATCTGCATTCGGTGCCAACTGCCTGAATTGGTCAAACTGCAATCAAGACAAGGCATCAGCAATAACATCTGTCTTGCTTGGCAGATGCCGAGCTCTGAACATGATGTTCTGCTGTAAGGAGCATAAGACAAACACCTGCAGCACCCTCATCACCTTCTCAGACCTAAAGGTTTGTGAATTAATTATATCAGCTACCGCCTTGTTGTCTGTGTGAAACAACACCTGTTGATTCCCAAGCCTATGCCCCCACACTTCTACTGATACCATGATTGGGAACAACTCAAGTAATGTAACATTCCTTGTGAGTCCCTGCTCAACCCACTCATTGGACCAGTGACCCGCAAACCATGAACCCTGGAAAAAGGCACCAAAACCTATCCCCACTGAGGCATAGTTACCAGCTCCAATCCCATTTTAGCCCTATCCCTATCCTACCAGAATTATATTCCATTGAAGTTCCTGCAAGAATACCTCCCAAACACTGAGGTCCATCCTCATTCCTTTTTACACCCTGATGTGAGGATGTAGTCTAATAGGGCTGGCCATCATGACTGTTAGCCGCCTGAGAAAAGGCCTTCCTGGGCTAAAGGCCCAATAAGCCAAATTCAGATGCCTCAACAGGGATTGTAACTGCCGTAAGGTAACATAGTAACAAGGTAACATAGCGACTGATGGCAGATAAAGACCATTAGGCCCATCTAGTCAGCCTGTATTCCCTGCCTGCATCAGCAGCAACTGACCCTATGTGGTCATTGGCTTTCGCTTCTCATCCCCACATCTAAGGTTCCCCTATGTCTATCTTATGCATGCTTGAATCCCCCCTCCCCCACTGTGCTAGCCCCCACCACTTCCTGGGTAGGCTATTCCAAGCATCCACTACCCTTTCAGGGAAGAAGAATTTCCTCACATTTCCCCTTTTCCAGCTCCCTCCAATCTCATATCATATCATGCCCCCTTGTCCTTGTACAACTCTTTTACTGAAAAATGTCACCCACTTGCACCTTGTTCAAGCCCATAAGATACTTGAAGGTTTCAATCATGTTCCCCCGCTCCCTCCTCTCCTCTAGTGTATACATATTGAGGTCTTTTAGTCTATCCCCACATGTCTTCGGATGCAAACCCTGCAAAATCTTGGTCACACTCCTCTAGACCACCTCTACCCTTTCTATGTCCTTGTGAAGATGTGATCTCCAGAACTGAACACCATATTCCGGAAGGTAACCTTCTTGACTGCCCCAACCTCCCCCAGTAGTTGCCTCAGGTTGTCAGCCTTGTCCAGTGGTAGCCTGGACGCCATATTTATAGTATTCAGCTCAGTTTCCAGATATGCGATGCAGGTAGTGGGGCCCTCCTTCTTTTCCGGTGCCAGCGGTACACCAACGTGCTCCATTAGGCTAAAAAACATGACAGTTTGTACTTACACTTACCTGCTTCTTTTGGTCCTGCAAATAAAATATCATCCAGGTAGTGGATGATGCTGTCATTGCCCGTATGTATCCTGACTGTCCATTCCAAAAATGACACAAAGGTCTCGAAAGCTGCACAGCTTACTAAACACCCCATTGACATAGCCATGTCGTAATATCATTGACCCCGAAACTTAAACCCCAAAAGCTGATAATCACTGGGCTTCACCAGTAGAAGGCAAAAGGTGAACTTAGTGTTGCTTTTCACCATTAATGTGCCCGGTCTCAAATCACAAACCATCTCAACCACCTCATTGAATGATGTGTACTTGACCAAACTATCCTCTGGTGCAATGAAATCATTCACCGAGTCAGCTCCCTGCTTATTCTTGTCCCCACTTGCTGACTCAGCACCTTGGTGTCCTGATAAGCCTCCTCTGCATTCCATGACCCAGTAATCCCCTCCACAATTTTTACAGATGTGGCTGAACTTGCAGTAGGCTTGAAAACACTTCCCCTTATTGTAATCATATCATGCTTTCTTGGTGCCCTTCTTCTGTTCTTTCCTGTTGTCCCCATAAGCCTGGTAAGCAATTACATGCCCTCTGTCCATGTACTGTACATAACCACATTGGGTCTCTCCCTTGTCCTGTACTGGGCTCACAGATCCAAATGTCTGCTTTCCCACTTTATTCCCAGCTGCCGAGTTAATTTCAGCCAAAACTGCTCGTCAAATTTCAGCTATGCATATCCCTCAAATTAAAGGTGTGTGAACTTGATAGTATCTCGATACTTTAACAAAGGTATAAGTTTTTCCGGATGTTTCAAACTACACAGACATGAAAATGTCGAAAGCCACAGCCCAATTTTCAAAGATAAATGGAACCCTGGGCCTCCAAGGCCATTCCTTCTTACCCTTCTTGTCTTCATCTACCTCAGGATATCTCTGTGCAGTAATGAAAACATATCAATATACTTACCCCTTCAGATATTTTCACACACCACGTCTGACAGATGGTGCCTAAAAGGGTCATTGACCCTTCCCATATGCCCATTGATTCACCGATTGTGGAGGATCAGAAGGACTCTAGTGCCCAGCCACAACTAGAGTATCCAATAGAGCAGTGGCAATCGGGTGTGCCGATCCTACACCTTGAGTGGCCACATGTGACCCTGTGCTAACCTGGCTCCCTGACATTATGTTTGCTGGGTTGGAAATTGCCATAATCCTTGTCCAGACCTGGACTGCCACATTCTCAGCCACCATGACCTGTACCGCCAGGTTCTCGGCCACTGTGGTAGCTTGCCATGTTTTCCCCCCTGATCCCCTCTGGCTGCAGAGTCATTCCTGCTCACAAGAGTGAGGCTGTTGCTGACAGCAATTCCCCAGTGGCCACCACGCCCAAAGTAGGTACTGACCCTTGTGTTCCCTGCCTTCCAGCTCCGTGCATTGTAATTTGTTGTGGTAGGCACAACCACTAGCACATGTTTGGTCCCGTGGGCATCCTGGCAGTTTCACCACTCACTGCACTGGGCAGAGGCAGGGTTGGCCACACATGAGGCCATTGCACCCACAATGGGCCCCAGGAAAAGACAGGCAACTGTGATATCTGTTCATTCCCCCAAGTGTAAGAGGGTAGGGGTTACTTGCCCTTTGTAAGAATTTCATCCACCATGCTTGTTCCCACAAGCATGAGAGGGTATGGATCCCATGTCCCCTACAACAGTTGAATCATCTGACCCCTATGAGTGGGAACTGGTGACTCCAGTAAACACTGAGGGCCACCTGACTCCCTGCACATACTGTACCAGCCGCGGTCGGGCAACCCACTGCTAAATACTTTTCTCGAATCCCCTAAAACTGTATCTGTAAAAGCCATACCACTTGACTGACCTCTTTTAGGTGCCCCATCTCCATCATTCACATTCCCTAGTGGTTGTGCCATACCTTCTCTACCTGTGTTTCTCTCCTGGGCAAGCCTATCAAGGAAGGCCTACCGTATCTTATACCGGGGTCACCATACAATCTGCTCAACTGCATCATCATCCTCATCATCCTGGTCATCACTATTTGATGGGGGTGAAAAGCCCTCTGAGTTATCTTCATCATACTCACCCTGAAGTATATGGTCCACAGGGGCATCCTGCTCCTCAGGCCTCCTGCACCCCTGGTCACCATCCCTCTGTGTGCTAGCGGCTGCTGGGCCCAACGTTCCTTCCTCCATCTGCTCTGTCACTATCTGCATTCACCTATCTTCTGTGCGCATCTGTGCTGGATGCTTTACTGGCTTACCTTGTCTTCTCTTCCTGCCCCTGGGCTCCTGTGCCCTTGACTCGAGGAGGAGAAGGTTGCTACCAATGAGCATACTGCCATACTGCCTCCTCCCCCTGGTGGTTCTCTATACCATTGTCATTGCCAGCATCATTAACTGACTTGACCTGTTGGCAGGGTCTGACAACAACCTGCAGACCTGCTTCCAGCTCCACCACTGCTTGCATCCAGTTTGGACCCCAATTTCCTTCAGGTTCTGTACGGTGTTGACAAATGCCCTGTCTGTTCCCTTCACAAGTTGGGATTGTGACCCAGTGGTTACCTGGGTGTCTCGAACCTGGTGCCATCTCTTGGGTGCAGATACCAGCCTCAACTAACAAAGAGGGCAAGGCTCAGCCAGACAAAGCGGAACCTAAACTTGTACAAAAGAAAAAGATTTTAGCCTTTTAAATCCACAGATATTTAGGTGCAAATCCATCCTCTGCCCTACTATCCCTGTCACCTATGCTTCAGTGATATGAACCCCCCCACCAAGTCCCTTTGATGCTGCCTAAAGCTCCCCCCCACCATCCCACCTTTAGCTGGTGGATCAGCCCTTCTGCCTCCCATGCCAAGCCTCTTCCTAACTCTCCTGCCTCCCAATATATCACTGTTGCCCACCTCCCAACTCCTCCAGTGTCCCACGGGCCTTCCTGAAAGCCTTACCACCTGTCACTCCACTGACATACCACCTTGTTCCTCCCCTATCCACCACCTTGCTATGCCCCCCCAATCTGCTGTATCCCCCCTATAAAAGTGCTGCACCAGAAGGTGTCAGTACCCATGTGCATTATGCAGGAGTCTACCCTCTGCACCCCCCCACCTTGAGCTAAGGGGCATTAGTCCAACCTGCTCCTACAACACGCCTAACAGGGTATCTTCAGAACCTCCCTGTTATTATTTTTCATTCATTTATTGATAATTAGGAGCTTCCCTTGCTCCAGATTGTTCTTAGCATGGTGTAGGACCATCTGCACAGTACAATGGACTCCAATGGCTACATCCTGGGACATCACGGCATGGTGATGAGACACCCTGCCCAGAAAATCCTGACATTCAAATCCAATAACCAGACATGTTTGCTCATTTGGAAAATAATTAATTAATTGATCTATTTATTATAAATATATTTGTTTAAACAAGTGTACATGCTAGGCAAGCATTTACACCATTGCTGTGCACAAGATGGTGGGTCCGGGGTGGGCACTTGCATGTGCCTGAACGCATGCGCAGTGGCATCTGCCTGGGTACCCTGCACAAGATGTCAGCTAAGGCATGAGTGTGAATGTGCATCATGAGCACATGCACTGAAGTGAGTCTGTGACCAAGATGATGGCCATACAGTGCACCTGCATGACAGAATCGTGACATTGCCCACTGAGGCCTGCGAACAGACAAAAGAATGGCGGCAACCAATCAAGGGAAACAATGAGTGATCCTATGCCTTTAGGGGACTTACATCCCCACAGACTGCAACCTAATTTAAACCACAACTGGGATGAGCCAAACCAGAAAGCAACCCTGCAGAGCCGTACCACTTGCCCTGCTAGATTACCGACCCAGCTGGAAAACCACGCTGGAGAGACCTCCCAAATGAAAACTGCAGGTACCGTTGGAGAAAGATTAGTGGCAGTGAGCCAATGCTGGCTGAGCAGGCAGGGCTTTATCATTTTTGTTTTGGTTGCTCTGCCCAAAAGCATGGGGCCCCAATGGTAAGCAGGATCATAAAACGGGGGGGGGGGTGATCGTGACAAGAAAAAAGAGGGTATCTGAAAGGAATAGAGCATCTGCGGGCAGCAGCACAAATATTGAATTAGAATGGAGGTACCTGTTAGCTGGGGTCACTCCCTCCAGCCTACAATCTTCAGTCAGGGCTTCATCTCTCCAGTCCTGGGACCAAGATGTGGCTTGTGGAGGGTCAAAGAGGATGTACTCTCTGTAACATGGTCTTAAATATCCCTATTGACCCCTCCCATTCACAATGATGAAGTACTGATCCCCTACAGGCACCTCCGTGCCTGATAGGTCAGACCAGTACAGGGCTGACTCCTTGCCCAAAGGCATCAACAACCCTTCCCTTCCATTTTGTGGGCAGTGGGCAAAGTGACCCCCCCCCCCAGTGATAGGCTGGGGTGGTTCAATCCCAACATGCTTGTTATTCTGTTGGCAAGCAAACATAAAGAGATGATTTATGTCATTTAGCTAGATGCAGCTTAAAACAGTACAAATTACAGCAGCACTTTCTTCAAATTGTTCTTTGAGAATTTTATTTCTCTGGTGGGGTTGGGGGGCTTTTAAACATGCTGATTCATTGTCCAGATGGTGAGCAGTTTATCATTAAGTACTATACTTTAACAATTTAAATGTTACTTTGTTCAAAAATCGTTTCTAAAGGGGACTGATATGTCATGGATTTGCACATTTTAATTGCTTAAAACATTTGGAGTTTCCCAGTAATTGTAAACATTTGAACCAATATTGACTTACACTTACAGGAACTTTCCATCGTTTAATTCACATGGGTTTTCATCCACTTTTCCTGTGATTCAGCTTAGTATGTGACAGGACAGAATATTATTTTCTTAATTCCAAAGATCCATTTTTGTCTCCCGAAGTTGCAAAACAATACAGGTCATTCTTAAACATTTCCTGGAAAGAATAACCCTGATAGTTAACTTCCAAATGTTTTCCTGCTGTATATGTTGGCATTTTCTATGTTTAAAATAAAACAAATTAAGTTAGTTACTTTATATTATTTACATTCAATAAGATTAGGTTAAACCAGTGACAAGTGAGTGGTGATGAAACTTAAAAGGAGGATATGCAAGTCTGAAAAAGGACAGAAGGAGACACTATCTAGCATGTCATATTAGAAACAACAGATCCCTATCTAACCCCCCTTTATTTGCAATTTTTCCTAAGAGGGGTGAGGGAAGGCAACATTTCTGACTAGATAACAGGTCCTGAGGTAGATAGGGTATACCAGGACAGACTTGATGGATTAATGGTCTTTTTTGGATGATATGTTATATGTTTAATATCCAAAACAATCAAGTTAGAAAATACATAAGGGTTACCATGACACCAGCCTGGTGGCACAGAGGTATGAGGCACTGGATGCCACACCTCATGTCATGCTGTTGACCTGGGTTTGGGAATGAGCTTGGGTCAGCAGGGGTCAGTGGGGGGGGAAGCATGTTGAGTGGCTGCTGGCTGGCAGCTCTCCTCCTCCTCGGGAATGTTTAGGAGGGCCCCTCAGTGCTTAGCTGTCACCCAATAGAGGCTGAGTGGCAGTGTCACCTCTGAGAGCTTGGTGCTAGACCATGGGGAAGGTGGATGGGGCTGGACTGGAGCTGTGGCATGCATGCATGCCTCCACACGCTGCTTCTGGGGTCCTGGATAACTCTAGGGGGAGAAAAAAAGGTGGAAAATCAGGGGTCACCACATGATGAAGCCTCCAGGCAGGCTCTGGAGTTCCACTGGGATGCGCATGGTGCATGGAAAATCCTGAAAGACCCTGAGTCAGGTAAGGGTGGCAGAGGACAGCAGTGACCTGCAGCGGCGGATAAAGAAAGTTTAAAAAAAAAACGGTTACCATGACACTATCTTAAGTCTAACTAAAAACATATGATAAGGAACTGAATGATAGATTCAGTTTTATAGAATGATGTTAGCACCTTTTGGAAAATGGTTGCTCTTGGGGGAGAGCACCTCCTTTCACTGCATGACTGACTTATGGTGGCACAGGGGATGGATTGTCATGGAAGAAGGAATAAGTGATCTCTCTCTGGAGTGACTTTATGTTGACAAGCACCCACACATTTGTCAAGTGACACAGAGACATCGCATTCCCAGAGTGGAGCCAGTAGGGGAGTTTTGAAGATCCAATAGTGCAGGGCACACCCACCATTCCAACTGCTCTGATAGGTGCTCTGCTAAGTCATGCCTCAAGGCCACACCCAGAGAAGGGATACAGGATGGCTTAGTGGGGAAAAATACTCAAGCATCTCCAGCCTGATGAAGCTCCCTCACTCCCCCCCCATACCACAGTACAGTCCCATAGATTCTGATTACAGCTCACAGGCTCCTCCTTCCAGTCTTGGGCTGTCAAGTGAAGTATTCTCCTGTCAGTGTGGGGTATTAGGGAATTCTAACTACAGGGGACAAGCTGTGGGTTATGCTCAGAGATTCTGGAGAGGAGGTCAAGCAGATGTTGGTGGTGGGCTGGACTATCGGAGTACTCCTACGGTGGTCACATGGGTTTGGGCAAGTGAAAGAAGGATCTGGCTGCTGTTGAGGAAAAAGGAAGACAAGCATAGAAAGAATAGAAATGGAAAATGGCTGCTACTGAAGCAGCAAACTGTAACAAACTCGGGTCAGAACCAACATGGCCGTTGACAGCTTTTAGGAGCAGCAAGAGCATTGAAAAGAATATGCAGTGCTCTTGCTGCACTAGAGTCAGCCATAAGTAATATTGCAGTGATTACAGTACTGTGCTTGTGCGATACTTGTTCATGCACAGTTTCTCAAGGATGGAGGAGGTATCAGGGCAGTTAAAATTACAGAGGGAGATGTTTTTGGGAGGGTTGGTCTTGGTGGCCCAGATGATGTACATGGGGGAGTGATCACTGATGGAGTCAGACAGGGTCCTGGACTGCAGTACCCTGTCTTCTCTGTTGTGACCACCCAGTCTATAGTAGAGTGGTTTTGTGTGCAAGTGTTGTGCATGGTAGGAACAGTGATGACCTGGACCCAACTGTGCTGTTTTAACAGGTTTGAGTAGTTAGATTCTTGGGCAGTTAATTAGATAAGGTTAAAATCCCCAAGGAGAATAGTGTCCCTGAGAGGGAAAAGGCTACATAGGCCTGCCAGGTGGTTAGAAAGACCTGGAGTGCCCCCCTTCTGGGGGCTGTAACAGCAACCCACATAGATCTTTTTTGCAGAGCTAAGGGTCAGTTTGGCTATGAGCGATTCACTGGGGAATGTGGGGTCAGAGTTAAGGACAGAGGAGGCAGAGGGGGGTTCTCTGAAATAGAGTGCCACACCCCCCACCATTCTTTTTGCCCAGTCTATCCTGGCATAGCAAGGAGTACCCCAGAAAGTGGTAAGTAGCACTGAGGACATGGCACTTTAGCCACATTTTGAAGAGACCAAGAACATGGGGTTTGTATAGTGCTACCCAGGCTTCTAGGTCTGGAAATTTTGATGGAAAGCTGCATAAATTGATACAGGCAATCTTTAGACCTTGGGAGCTAGTTCACATATTGTTGGAGCAAGCCATGGGTATCTCTGTGAGGCCTGGGTTGCTTTCTACATACCAAGCTAGTAGCAGCAGAGAGCAGACCTGAAGAACCTGAGTAGGCAATGCTCACGGTACATGAGGAACGCATAGAACAGTGAACCCATAGGAGTGAGTTCCCATCTGTTAACGAAGGGGAGGGGGGGTCAATTCATGTTATTTTGTACTCTGATATGTATGCTGTATCTCGTTCTCACCTTACCTCCGGGACACTTCTGGAAACAAGCTCTTTGAAGCTCATGTTGTCTTTCCTGGTGAAACTTTTCAAAATAAAATAAATAAATAAAAGAGGAGAGGTGTTCTTGGTCTAAGGCAAGTACTGAGGTGCTGAGGTCAACAATTAATAGACTGCATAGCAGAGTGGCTGCCAGCAGAGGGAAAACAGCTAATTTTGTTTTGTGTGCCATTATTATAGTTCACATGTAGCAACAGTAAGCAGTGTTGGCCAAAAGGTTTGGGCACCAGACTGCAGCAGCCAGCCAGTGAGCAGAGCAGGTTCAGATCCCATAAAGTATGTAAACTGTCAGGGCTACAGCAAGTGGGCTAACATGGGAAGGTTGTATAAGGGGAGAGGAGAAGGTGGAAAATGTATGGGACAGAAGAGACAAGAGGAAGATGATTTAGCAGGGGGAGAGCAGGGCTGTATATGTAGGGGTAGTATCAGAGACAGCAGTGGTGGGAGGTGACCCAATTGTTAGTGTGGGAGATGGGCAGGCAAGGCCAATAGGTAGGAGAATATTGGGGTGTAGAAGTGGGCTGGGGAAGAGCAGGGCTGTATATGTAGGGGTAGTGTCAGAGACAGCAGTGGTGGGAGGTGACCCAATTGTTACTGTGGGAGATGGGCAGGCAAGGCCAATAGGTAGGAGAATATTGGGGTGTAGAAGTGGGCTGGGGAAGAGCAGGGCTGTATATGTAGGGGTAGTATCAGAGACAGCAGTGGTGGGAGGTGACCCAATTGTTAGTGTGGGAGATGGGCAGGCAAGGCCAAAGGTAGGAGAATATTGGGGTGTAGAAGTGGGCTGGGGAAGAGCAGGGCTGTATATGTAGGGGTAGTGTCAGAGACAGCAGTGGTGGGAGGTGACCCAATTGTTACTGTGGGAGATGGGCAGGCAAGGCCAATAGGTAGGAGAATATTGGGGTGTAGAAGTGGGCTGATAGGTTCTGGCTGAAATAAAAGTAGAGCTACCCTTAGGTGGGTGGATTGGGTGGAAAGAACATAATGGTGGAGAGGCATGTACAGCAGCAGTCTCGATGTGAGGAGAGGAGAGTTCCTGGGCTTGCAGCTGCCCCCAAATGCCTGTGAGGCAGGATGGCACTTCTCTGCAGTCCAGGAAAGGGAGGAGAAGGGCTAAGGGGTAAGGGTAGCATACAGGGAAGGGGTATGGAGGACCAGGGCATGGGGAGGGGAACAGACGTGTTATGAGAGATGGGGTGGTGAGAATAGAAATGGGGGGAGGGGGCAGGAAAGGATTGCAAAAGTTAGTGACACCTATATACCCAGAATTCTGGAGGGAACTTGAGTTTTATGGGAGGAGGGGTGGTAAGAAAGTGTGTGTGGGGGGGAAGGTGGCAGGAGAGGATTGCAAATGTTAGTGACATCGATATAACCACAGTTCTATTAATGACTGAGTGGGTTCACCTTTCAAATTTCACTCATAAATATAGACACAAAAAAGTTTAGAATGATTATGTGTCTATCTAGGTTAACATTGTTTGCAATATACACTTGCTGGTGGAGAGAAACAGAGGTAAATTATTTTTTTCTGTATTTAAAAGTTTTCACAGTAAGGAGACTAAGTCACATATTAATATTAGCAAACAGAAAGGC
Source organism: Neoceratodus forsteri (assembly GCA_016271365.2). Lineage (NCBI taxonomy): Eukaryota > Metazoa > Chordata > Ceratodontiformes > Ceratodontidae > Neoceratodus > Neoceratodus forsteri. The sequence goes on along the minus strand of CM028134.1, from coordinate 305,412,289 downwards.
AGGTAAAGGTTACATTTTCTTAAGAGAGCTGCAAGTGCTTAGCTGAAAGAAAGGAAGTCATTTGAGACACTTCACTAGGCTGGGAGGAGTTCCCCTAGTCTACTGATTCCTGGCACACTGAGGTTAAAAACTGTCTACAAAGCAAAACTCTCATTTGGATTCAATTTGGTTCTTGATCTCTCCCTTTGTTGACTTTTTCTTGCAATACGGGTCCATTTGAAGATAAGGTAAGGATGCTGTGTTTTGGGCAGCAGAGGACTGAAGAGTTTGACTTGAAAAAAGATGTATGTGTTTTGTTTTGATTTTGAAATGCTGAATCTTGTTTGGTGGTGCAAACTCAGCATGCCTCGGGGGGGGCCTCTTGCTGAGGCTGACGTTTGCTGTGAAAACTCTTGGGGTTTATGTTGAGAGGGGGTCTCTTTCTGGGGCTGACTTTTGCTTTGAAAACTGTCAGGGTTTCTGTTAAGAGATGCCCTAACTGTAGAAACAAATCCCCAAGCCTCCCTTACATCAGTGAAGTGGAAATGAGGGGATTCTTCTGCAGCACTTATTCTACAGTATTTCCTGCTTCTACAAGTCTTGTCTGCCATAGTTTCTAAGTGCACTGTTGTAGACAGTTAAACTACTTCAAAGAAGTGGTGTAAGTAACTTGCCTTTGTGCCTACTCCAAAACACTAGCTGTCAGGTCACTTAAAGCAGATATGATGAGAGAGATACACAAGCTGAAAAAATGGTGTTGGAACTGGTCTACAGAGAGAAGGGAGTATTTCATTGAAATGGCGTAGTGATTTGCGGTTGTGGAAAGATACACTGAAAACTCCTAAAAGTTGTGTTTCGGTATCCTATTTTTCCAGCTACAGCAAGTCGGCTGTCGGCTCTACCCACAGTTGTAAAAATGAAATGGATTCTTACAAGCATCCATTGTTTGGGAAAGTTATTATAGCAGCCTTTTGTTTAGTTCTAAGGAGAACTTGCAGACTGACAATAGACAAGTACAACATAACTTGTCCATAGATTTTAACAAATTCCTGTTTATTGAAGTTTTCTTTACACTAAACACCTATAAAATGAATAGCACCTCTGGGCCTGATTGAATGCCATTAGATATTTTCAAATTGCAACCAGACTGGTCAACTTTTTTAACAAAATGTGTTGTTCAAAATACAGTTATTATCCTACCACCATGAAAACAAAATCACATAACTCTGTTTATAAAAAAGTGTTAGGTAAGACCCCAAAATGTAGAAACCAACCTGTTTAATAGATGTCATGAACAACACTTTTTCTGAGGTCACCTTATATTCCTGATACAAATGGATAGCTGAGAGTAAAGTAATATCTGAATTTTGAGTAGGATTTACTGAAGCTTCTGGGACAGTAGATAACTGCTTCATATTAATGCACCTGGTTAAAAATATGTAGTCTTGAGAAGACAAAAGCTTTACATAGCCTTAATAGCCTTTGCTATATTATCTAGAAACATACTTTGGGAACAATTGCAAGTAAAGGGGGTTAGATATGGAGCTGTTATTTACATGATAGACTAAATAAACTAGAGGGGTGCCCCTTCTGTCCTTTTTCAAACTTATATAGCCTCCTATTAAGTTTCTACACCATCATATTGATCTGATACTTTAGAGAAGAGTTTTGAGATAAACCTAGGTATGTACTGTACAGTCTGTGTTTATTAGTGATAATCTGAAACTGTGATGGATAACATCAGATACCAGCTTTCCCAATATGACAGAAAACATGGTTAATGTAGTGTTATGATCCTGCTGAGGGTCAGATAATTGGTTTGGATGGAAGAATGATTATCTGATCTGATTTTCCAACTGTCTGACATCACTAATTTGGATCCCAGTCACCATGCACACAGTTCTGAATTGTACACACAGTCAGCTTAGTAACCCATCTCACCCTTCCCCCCAGCCAACACACACAACTAGAAAAGGGTGTGTTTCTCCTTGAAGGAATACAACTAGAGTCTTCCACATGCTTTAGTTCAGCAATTTTGGGAATCATCCTTTTTCTCAATTTTTGATGATCTATCATGAAATGTTAGCGGTGGCAAAGATACAGGACCACCTTTGTAAAGATTTTAAGTCCACTGGAATCTCTGGGCTTGATTTTCATAGGCTGATGCAGGACTTGCATCAAACCCATATTTTGGCTCAGCTGCACCAAACTACTTTTCAGCAACTACTGCACCCAATTTTCTATTGTTGGGCCAGTTGTGACAGTTTCCTCAATTTACGGCAGCTTGTGCAAAGATTTGGTGCAAGCTTCATAAAAAGGGTCCCCCAAATGGCACAAGTTAGACTGGAGAAAAGATGGACCAACTTGTAACATTTGGTGGTCAGGATTGAAAATCCAGATCTCCAGCCAGGAGAATGCTCCAAGCCCTGTGCGCCAAACGATCAGTGAACCAGAGGCTTGCAGCATTCTCGGGGCTTTGAAAATTGAGCTCTCTGAGTCTGGACTCAAATTTCAGGATGAACTTTAGAAAGCTGTGTGTTTAATTGTTATATGAACTGTACATGTGTCTGGCCTACGTTCAGCTTTTAGAGTTGTTTTATAACCTTCAATCTAATTTTCATATTTAATTGCAATAAATAAATAGCAATAGAAATAGAAGGATAAATCATATCAATTGAGTTTACATGCAGCAATGTACAGTTCATCAATATACATAAATGTTGACATAAGCACTAGATTTCAAGTGGGCTCCCAGAAGACTAGATTATGGATTTATGGGTAACCAAATATGCACAGAAATTAAGTTTTAATTAACTGTTTGAAAGCAGGACCAAATGATATTATACTGAGGTATCCTTGTGTTAGCAGACCATGTTGTGCATATCATGAAAGGTATAAATTAAAGATAATGTTGTAATTCTACTGCATACTGAGAAAGAATACAAAGGACTACTTTTTAAGGTTAATTTCTTGACCCTTGTTCCTATTTGGAATTGTGATTTCAGGCAGCAATACGCCTACTGGGAGTGTAGGTAACCAGACCTGAAACCACTGGTGTCCTGTTTGAACTCATTCATTAGCAAAATTATCTAAAGCAATTTCCCCTGAGTTCTCTCTCCTGTGGCTATCAATATGAAGATACTGTATGTATCTGAATTTTCCTTAGATGAAACCTGGATAAATACGGTGTAAATGATTTTTTGTATATGAGAATGAGTATATCATAGGTTATCCACATCTAGTTTACTGTTATAGAGACTAAATGCAAACAGAATCCATAGGCTCAATTTTCAAAGCCCCGCTTTTGATGCAAGGTGCCTGCATGAATAGAGAATTGACACAAGTGACATCTTGTGTCAGAATGTGCGGCACTCTCGATTTTCAAACATAGGCTGTCTCACAAACCAGAGGCCGTGCGTCAAACAAAACCTGTGCCAGCCTCGCACTGAAAGTGGTGGTATGCCAAGGCAGAAGGGGGGGGGTTGCGCCATTGTGGAGCTGCAGCATCCCCCTATTTGAGATTTTGTAAGCCCCACCATGGCCGCAAGTCAGGACTCTGGTTAGACCAGCCATTAACTGATCTGATAGCCCTGCACCATAGGTCGGGAGTGTGCCGAGTGGGTGGGGGATGCCTGCACAGTCATGGGACACTGAAGCTGGACCTGGGTGATGGTGTAGTGTACAGCGTGGTCACAGCGGCTGTGGCAGGGTACACAGGTGGCACCAGGCAGATGTACTCACACTCAGACATGGTACTCCCTGGAATGCATGCACAGACCCTGTCCCAGACCTTCTGGTGCCACCAGCCTTGTCAACTTTCCTGAAGCTTGCACTGTCCCTGACATGTGAAGATAGTCCATGGCTGCAGGGTACTATGTGCAGTTGGTGGAGGGGGGGCTGTACTCGGGGCAGCATGATATTCCCCTGTTGCACAGCCCACTGAGTGGTGGCATACTGCAAGTACAAGTGCTGGTGTAGCTATGGCACAGTGTGAGGGAACTTCAATAGGCAGGTGTCAGAGAGGGGTGTGGCACATGGCAGGATAAAGGAATGGCACCACATATACCAGAGTGGGGAAGCTCCATTCCTGCCTCTGTACCCTACCATGTTGGAACATTGGTCATGATACGTTGGCTGGGTGGGTCCATACTGTACATCACCCACATATGTGACGGACACAGTCCTTAATGGTGTAGGAGGGCATCTGCATGTATCTGCATGTACTGTTCCACCAAGGCATTGTACAGTGGAAGGGATGGAACTTCCTCACTCCGGTATATGTGGTACCAGTTCTTTATCCTGCACTGTGCCACACCCCTGTCTGGCACCTGCCTATTAGGTTACCCTCACACCATACTGAAGCTACACTGTCACCTGTACCTGCAGTATGCCACCACTAGGTGGGCTGTGCAGCAGAGGAATGTTGTGCTGGCTCCAGGTGTCTCCCTGTCGACCAACTACACATAATACAGCTATGGACTATCTCCACATGTTGGGGACTGTGCATGCTCTGGGAAATCTGCCAGGGCTGGTGGCACTAGGGGATCTAGGACAGGGTCCATGCATGCATTCCAGGGAGTACCATGTCTGCAGGTGTGTACAACTTACCAGGGCACATCTGTTTGCTGCCACATATGTACCCTGTCACACCTGCTGTGTCCACACTGGCCACTATGGCACACCCCCAAGTCTGGCTTCAGCGTCCCATGAGCTTGCAGGTGTCCTCCTCCTCCTCCTCCCAACATCGCAGTTCTGTGCTAGCATTGCACCCAGCAGGGGGGCTTGACAGGACCCTCTGTGAAACCTCTACAGTTTGACTACTCTTTGGGACAACACTTCACCAGTGGCAACTTGGGGAACTTTGGTGCAGGAACCTCTGTTCTACAAAATATAGCACAGGGTCCTCCCTGACGCACCCAGAGTTTGCTGCAGGTGGAGCTCTGCACAATGTGCGACGATCTAGCAGCTCTTTGAGAATCAAGCCCCATATGTTTTTAACTGGAAAATGCACTTTTCCAGCTTTTTGTAAGTTGAACTTTGACAAACCTTATATGTCTGTCTTTTACTTTTCATAAAACTGATTGTAGTAAGTCTGTCATGTATGTAGTATATTTATGCATAGATGAACTAAGGATATTTTTTGCATATTTTATGTTATCTGAATTTTCTTTCAAATATTGTAATGATCATGGCAGTCAATCAATAAACTTAACTTGAACTTGAATATACCGAAATATACTTTTCAGCATAAAGTTATGGTCAAAATTATATGAATATGTATTGACTGTCACAAAACTACCCAGGACCCCTGGGTAGTCGACAGTCTAGCTTGCTGATTTAGTCAGTGCTGCTTTCAACAAGATTATGACTCATCCCAACATAGGTTCTTGCTACACAAGGAGAAAGGCTAGGCTGTTGCTCGCAAAGTATGAGGCCTCTTCGACATTGGGGTGCCCAAATTAGACACAAATGTCTTTTCATTTGTAAGACAGGCACTGTTCACCCTCACCTCCCCACGCCCCTTGTGACTGCATCTCTGAACCCCATCCCCTATCCAACTACCCCTCCCCTGGCCAGTCTACTTAAATTTAGGAACAAGTGTTCTCCCTAATTATTTAAAATATGAACATGGCATCCTCCCAACAACCAGGCCCATTCCCCACTTACAGAAGGTCACAGTTAGATTAAGTGCCAGCAGGATTGGTTGGGTATGGTAAGAGGGGAAATATGGTTTATTCAATGAATCCAGTCACCATGGCAGTATCTCAGTGATCTATCTCCAGCTGCAAGCACTTTCCAGAAGTCTGACCAACACTTCCAGTCAGAGCCAGGCACATATTCAATTAAAATCATAGTACTACTTATTATCACAATTACACTACAACCAATACATGTAGTATCTCCTACGTTTCAATTCATTATTTTATATAAGCTACAAATGTAAATAAAATATAACCCAAAATAATAAAAAAAAATTATGTATGTAAGCTTACAATAACAATTATTCATTGGATGGATGTGGTGCATTTTATAGTGTATTGGAGTGAGGTCTTCCTCGACTCCCACTAGCACTATCACCACTCAAACACTCTATCTCATTACCCCTAGCAGCAGCTGAACAGTGACTCCTGTGACACACACCAGCACAAGTCCCTGAGATGATACTGATTATGGTATTGTTATCAACAACTAACTCATCACAATGCACGTCACACAGAGTCATCATCTTTGAGACCCCACAGTGAACGTAAGAAGTGACTTATATTGATTTTAATGTAATATTTACTTGCTGAGCAAAATGTGAATTGTGATGGAAAGGTGTATTTGGGCTTGACTTCCTCAAAGAATCTTGGAAAGCGGAAACTCTGCAAGCCAGCAATAGCCTGCAATCCATGCTTCAAGGACTGCAGTGTATTTTGAATGACCCTCAAGCACTTAATGTTGCAAACCACATCACTCTTCCTTGGAACTCTCAGATAACGTTAGGATTGCCTAGAAAGTTTAAAACCCTCATTAACATGAGTTAAGAGTATTGCAAACTTAGTGGAGGTGTAAGGTGGTCCCTCTGACCACTAGGCACCTATGGCTGTAATGAGAATCCAAGCCCAGTTTAAAAAGTCATGTTTGTGTGCAACAGAAGTCATTAACACTGAAGGCAACTGTCTGCCCCAAAACTATTTGAAAAGGCACAGGGCCCAATTTTCAAAGCATAGGGAATGATGCAAGGTGCTTGTGTCAAAGAGAAATGATGCAAGGGGCTCCCTGCATCACAGCTTTTGTCATTCCCAATTTTCTATCACAGCCTGTTCCAGTTGAGGGACTACCTGCACCAGTCGAGCTTGCATCATGCTTAAAGGCTGCATGGTCCACTAGAGTTAGACCAGTCAGAGCTGGTCTAACAGCCCATGTACCACCTTCCTAAGGGCAGGTGAGTAGGACAGTACACAGAGATGTGTGTACCAAACGGACAGTGAACCACAGGGCACTGTCACAAACCCATGCCATGCTGCTGATCACTCCCTGGATGAAAGACTAGCTTGTTACCCATGGTGATACAACCCTCTAGGTGACCTGACATCCTGTGGTGAACCTCCACACAATGACAGGCAGCTTATGTGCCCCTGGAGCAAACACAAGCTGTGGTCACTCTGCCAAAGTACAGAGTGAGAGTGACACTGGGGTGAGGGAGACAGAAACTGTGGGAGAGGTCCAGGGATGCAGTGGTGCACTGTGTGAGGTGGTGTGCAGATGAGTCTGTGGTGGGGTGTGTTGCACAGGACAGCCTGGACCATACATGCAAGACATGCTAGAGCATGTGTCTGGTACCGTGCATCTAGTACACAGACAACAGCATCTGACACTGTTGTGGATGCCCTGCTAGCCACTTAACAGCTGACACACTGGCAGGACATATGCATCCCTGGGTCATCTACCCTTCCGGCTTGCCCACATACAGTATCCTCATCTGTGCCACTCACCAGGGACCTTGCCATCAGAGTGGTGGCATCACGAAGGGCTTGTCCCTATGCTGCTGACTTGGGCATATACCCAACAGGACCCTGGGCTGGCAAAGAAGCTTGTGACTGCAGTGATGGGGTGCAGACATCAAAACACAGTACAGGGGGCATATTGCAGTCCTGGGCACTTGTGGTAGCTGAAAGCTTGCAAGGATCCAACACCATCCTTCCCATTCCCCCATCTTGATGTGCATGGTGGGGCAGGGACCATAGTGGGTCCCACAACACTTGGAGGGGCAGCAACCCACTTCATGGACTCCAGTTGATGTGGCAGCCATAGCTACTTTGACAGAGGTATTCTGGGCATTGGTTGGGGTACATCCATCTGGCTTTTCTGTGGCCAGTGGAAAGCCAGTATGCCAATCATTTGTGCAATCCATTCCTCTGTGTATGCCAGCTGTTGACCTGTAGTGCTGCAGTAGGATCCTGTGAGCTATGGTACACACTGTGGTTGGCACGAATTCTGTAATATCATATACCTAGCACCACACGTCATGCTAACATCTCCAACATCCCATGGGAGCAAGGTGGAACATCAGAGGCTGTTGCAGACATCCACAATGGTGATCCATGTGTAGTGTTTACATCATCATCATGGGCATCCAGAGACCAGCTGTTCCACTGCCAGGGGATGACAGCACCTGCTGTGAAACCCCTCCAATGTGCCATTTCTTTAGTGTAAGGGTGCGGTTGTGGCAATCTGCTGATGTTTGATGCCAGGACCCCACCTGTATGAAAATCAGGTGCAGGGTCCCTGGTGCACTGGGTTCCAATGCAAGCTGCTGTTTACTGCAACTCGCATCAATCTAAGGGCCACTTTGAAAATCGAGCCCACACACTTCCTATTTTACCAGTGATAAAAAATGCAAGGCTCCACTCTGAATAAGTTAAAGTATGCCTACAATACTCAAGTATCATATATATATATATATATATATATATATAGCTGTTGTCTGTTGTTTATTTACTATGCAAGTTAAAAGGATGTATACTTTTGTTAAAAAAACATAGATTACATGCTATAGAACTGTCAATCAACATTTAGTTATACTGTGTTGTAGTCACACTGTATTTCTCTGTATCTCTCTTTCTGTAACTATAGTAGTGTAATTATATTTCACATTATGGTACATTCAGTTTAGATATACAGTAGATATCATTGAATAACAGGATATATTGTGAATCAAGATATTTAAATATAATATAACACAGTACATAGACATTATCCCTCTGAAAATATGCACATAAGTATTTGATGACCAAGTTTCATACCCAAGTATCTTATTAATAAGTGAATATAATGCTGTCTCTGTTGTCATCTTTAATGTTAAGATAGCTTATGCTTCTAATCACAGCTTCCTCTTTTGCTGAAAAAATTATACAGCTCCTGTCTTCTTACATAATACAAATGGATTATTATGAAAAATAGAAGAGAAACATCTAAGAACAGGACTGCAAGAAACACTGGAAGTTTAGTGTTTATGTGAAATATTTAGTCAGTGCTGTTGACAGCAGAAGAAATGGGATTTTTTTAAATTTTCACTAGCTTTTTATTGATTTCAAAACTGTAGGACAGATAATTTTTTAGTGGTTCACAGACTCGCAACTTCATAGTTCCTGTTACACAAAACAATTGTCCAACTGCTGTTGCATGCTTATTAAGTTGCCATAATGGTACAATGGAAATGCCTAAAGTGTTACTCTGTTAAGACATTTACATCTAAATTAGAATACATGGCATCTTATAAAATACAGTTTATAATGCTTAAAAAAATGGTAATTGGCCATTTGTTCATGTGTGTGCGCATGTGTGTGTGTAATAGCTACGCATTTTATCAGCACTGAATAAATGAGGACATGCGTAGGTTTCCATATGCAATACATCTCCTCATAGTATTACAATTAACCTACACTTTCCCAACTTGGATGTAGCTTGTGAAGGAGGCCCTGTTTCTGCCTAATATCACAGGTGGGAGAAATAGAGGGCAAGTGACTTGCTCACTGTGTAACACTGAATCAGTGAGTATTATTGGGATTCAAACCACTCAATCTCCTGTTTCAGTTATGTGCTTCAGCCAAAGAACCACATTTTCTTCCCAACAAGTCCATTGTGTTTGGTATTTCATATTTTTGAGTCTCTTCTCATTTCAGAAAAGTGACTTGAGGTTGCTATAACTAAGATCCAAGAAGAATTGCATCATATAATGCTCAGAGTTACTGAACTGACAGTGCCATATGATGCAGTGTATTTTTTAATTCAAAGTTAACCTCCTCCAAATACATTTAGCCCACAGAAATGGTCATAACATCAGAGAATTATCATTTACATGCCAAAGTACTCATACAGTATTTCTCTGATGTCACGTAAGATCAGATCACATACTATACATAGGCAGGAGGCAGTAAAGCATAGTGATTAAGGGCACTGATCTGCAAACCTGGAGACTTGGGTTTGAATCCCACCAACCCCCTCTTACATACTGCGTAACTCTGAGCAAGTCACTTAACTACCTTGTACTCTTAGCTTGCACCTGGAAACAAGTTCCAGCTTAGTATGCCTTTCCTGGTTAAACAATCTCCCCTTCCTTTCCCCATACATGCCAGTTCAGCTGCTTTTCAACCTCAGTTACAGTTAACCTTTCAGCTGCTGGTTTCTGGTTTCCAAACCCAGAAGTTATACAGAATAATAAACCTGCCTTCCTCCACAGACGGTCTTGCTAGTCACAGAACATTCCCTCCCTTGTTGCAAAGTATTTGCTCCCCTAATATTTCTGGCTGCATGGAAAATTAATCCTGCACCATCCTTTTGCTGTGTCACCTTTTTCCTCTTTCTCCTTGCTTTAGCCTGTGACATGACTGCATAATGTTGTGCTAGGAAAGAGGACAGTGTCTTCCCCAATTGAGGGAGCAGGGCTTAAGAAGGGGGCAGAATTAAACTTCTGTAGCAAAAACATAACCATAGACTCCATTTGCGTAATAAAAAAAAGAACTAGTTGAACTACTCAGAAGTTTCTGAAGACTTAACAAACCCCAAAACTAAATGATCATTTCTTAAGAATGTCTCAATGAAAAGCTTTTCTTATAATGCACTTTAATTAATCCATATATTATTTATACCAGGAGAGACACACTAAACTGATAGCTTGTTTACAGGTGCAGCCTGGGAGCACAAGTAAGTTGTGACTTGTTCACGGTCATACAATATGCACGCAGGGGTTGGGGGTTTCAAACACAAGTCTCCAGGTTTACAGCTCAGAGCCTTAAACCACTGCACTATACTGCCTCTTACTACTCTATATGTTAAATGTCGTCATGTATAGTATTATAGAATTTTCCCTGTACAAACCAAAGAAATAGCAACTTTGAAATGTTCATAACTGCATCCTATGGTATGGAATACAGCAGTATAAAAGAAAAATAATACATGCAGATTTCCGTGGGATGATAAAATACAGGGCAGGCTACAACAGATGTACAAAATGAGAACAGATGGGTTTTAAGGAGCAGGTATCAACTAAAGCATGCACTTTTATAGATATCATTTTTTTTATCTAATTTAACTTTTTAAGTCCATAGGGATAATTTTATAATCTGAAAGTAACTCCTGGTACCATCCACATTTCCCTTGATAAGGTTCTGTGCCAGCAAATGTAATGGTGCTCTTCACATTCCAGAAAAAATATCAGTTTGAAAGTTGTGCTGCAAAAATGAACTGACAGATAACATTTTTAGTATATTTACAGTATCAGTGAAAACATTTTTTTCTAAAGTCAAGAGGGTGCAGAACAGGGCTACAAGAATGATCAAGATTATGGAAGACAAAATCTGCAAGGAGGCCCTTAACATGTTCACATTGGAGAATGACAGGCTAAAAGAGGACATAAGCTCAATCTAATACATACTCAAGGATATTGACAAAATCAGATAGTGATGTTTTATCTGTTGTCCTCCAGCAGGGCACTGAAACATGTCCTAGAGCACAGAAGTCGTAAATCCAAGGGCACTGTTGGGAAGCATATCATCTGCAAAATGGTGGTGAACCTATGGAACAGAGAATCATCAGTAATAGTGGACAGAAAGACAGTACAATCCTTCAAGGTAAGCCTGAGAAATTGATTCTTATCAAGGGAATACCTGGTTACCTTGCCTAGTAGATTAGATAGGGAACACATTTAATTTACAGTAGTACATCTTTGCACAGCATGCTTAGCATACCTGCTTATGAAGCAAGAAGCTGCGGTGGACATACATACATACATACATAGTTGCCAGCAGATTAGGCCAAATGGTCTATCATGTCTGCCCAAATGCAGCTCACTGATAAAGTACAATAGCTGCTCTACCTCCCTTCTTTAACCCATTGCCCCCACTCATACCCCCCATCCGTCCCTGACCTTCTTCTTAACTTCCACTTTCACCAAGCCCTTGTGTCTGTCCCATTCTCTCTTAAACCCATCCACAGTATCTAGCTTTATCAGCTTATCAGGAAGTGCATTTCAGGGTGCCACCACCCTCTCCGTGAAGTAATGCCCCCTCACCTCCCCTCTATACTGTCCACCTACCAGTTTTAGATTGTGTACTCTTGTAGTCCCCTCCCCCTTCAGTTTTATCAGACCATCCATTTTCACTCTGTTGACTCCCTTCAGATATTTGAAGGTCTTGATCATGTCTCCCCTACCCCTCCAGTCCTCTAGGAAGTACATATTCAGCTTACTCAGTCTATCACCATATGCCATATCCCCCAATCCCCTAATCATCTTTGTAGCCCTTCTCTGTACTCTCTCCGGCATTGAAATGTCCCTCTTAAGGCAAGGCCTCCAGAACTGTACGCAGTACTCCATGTGTGGCCTCACCAATGAGTAGTACAGGGGAAGAATAACCTCCCTGCTCCTGGACGTTATACCCCTAGATATGCACCGCAACATTCTATTCACCTTAGCAGCAGCCCTCCTGCACTGTTCAGAATTGTTTCCTTAAGTGTCAGTCATCACCCCCAAATCCTTCTCCATCAATGAGACTGCCAACTGACCCCCCGCCAAGCTGGTTTTTATTGCCCAGATGCAGAACACTGCATTTATGCACATTAAACCCCAGTTGCCATGTGTGTGCCCATTCTTCCAGCCTCTCTAAATCGCCCTGTAATGCCTTCCTGCCATCCTCACTGTCCACCTTCACCCCCACCTTGGAATCATAAGCAAACAGACTCATCTTACTCCCAACTCCCACTTCTATGTCTGCAATGTACAAGTTGAAGAGGACAGGCCCCAATACTAAGCCCTGTGGGACCCCACTGATGACCCTCCTGTGAGTCGAGGCCTCCCCCTCCCCACCACCACCCTTTGCTGTCTGTCTGTCTGCAAGCCAGTTTTCCACCCATCCCACCAATTGTTACCCCATCCCTAGGTTTCTCAATTTCCAGATCAGCCACCCATGCGGGACCGAGTCAAAAATCTTACTGAAGTCTAAATATAGAACATCAACAGGCTTTCCCTTATCCAGGGATCTTATCACCCAGTCGAAGAATTCAACCCGGTTTGTTTGAAATGACCTCCCCTGGACAAACCCATATTGGTTGTCATCCTGCACCCCAGAAGCCTCTAGAAACTCCACCATCCTATCTTTTAAGATGATCTCCATCACTTTCCCCACTATGGAGGTTAGGCTGATTGGTCTGTAGTTTCCCGGTTCATCCTTAATGGAGGGGCACTATATTTGCCATCATCCAATTGTCCGGAATGCAACCTGATTGGAGGGAGGAATTGAATTGATCTACCAGTGGGGCTGCCAGGACATCTGCCAGTTCCCATAGAACCCTGGGGTGTATGCCGTCTGGACCTGTGGCCTTATCCACCTTCAATGTCTTGAGGTCCTCCCTCACCCTCCCTTCCTCTATTTCCTCATCAGTGAGTGCTTCCTCTCCTGTATCCCCAACCCTATTCCCTCACTGAGGCAGTGGCTCATCCCTTTCCCTCATAAAGAATGAGCTGAAGTGATCATTTAATACTTCAGCCTGCTCTACTGCTCCCTCTACCCATCCGCCCTCCTTCCTTAGCCTACTGATCTGCACCACACCCTTTTTTCTCTCACTGACATATCTGAAAAGTTCTTTCTCCCCTCCCTTAATCTCTTGTGATAGTCTAACCTCCTTCTGAGCCTTTGCAGCTCTAACTGTTCTGCTAACTTCCATGGAGATCCTGTGGTACTCATCCCAGTCTGCCTCACTGTGGGAACATTTGTACCTTCTGTAGGCCATTCTTTTGTTCCTCGCCCCCTCCTGCACTACTCCTGTCCATCTGCAGGGTTTCCTGGCTCAGGCCATCTTGTTTTGGGATCTGGTGCAGATTTTTGCGGCCTCCAGGATGCCAAACTTCAGAATCTCCAGTTTTGTTTTCCATGCTCATCCTGGGTTTGATCTCCTCCTCATGTTTTCTGAGGATGTTTGCCATCTCTATGAAGTTTTCCACCCTGAAGTCCACTATCGTGGTCTTTGTCTAATTCCACTCTTTACCCAATTCTAATGTAAAACAAACCGTAGAATGATAACTACCAGCTAATGAATCATTTACCACCTGGTTCTTAACCTGATCTCCATCAGCTAGTACCAAGTCAAGGATGTTTCCTTCCCTAGTAGGCTCCCCAGCTACCTGAGTCAGAAATTCATCCTGGAGGGCATCAAGAACCTTTTGCTCTCGGGCAGATGAGGACACCATGGTGTTCCATTTGGCCCCTGGCATGTTAAAGTCACCAACCAACTCATTCCAACCCCCTTCCCTACTACAGTTCTTTTTCAGATTTTCAATCAGATCCTTGTCCTTACTCTCTGACTGCATGGGGGACCTGTAGATCACCCCTAGACTTACCTTCCTCCCCCTTCCATTCTGTAGTGAGGCCCAAACTGCCTTTACATTACCTTTCCCTTCCTCCTCATCCTTCCTACTACACACTATCCCTTCTCTGACATATAAAGCCACCCTTCCTCCCCGCCCCTCTGCCCTATTCCTCCTAATTGTGGTTTTACCCTGGAATCCTCATGTTCCAGTTGTGATGCTGGGTGGCTCATGTCTCCATGATTGCAGCCACCTCCACTTCCCCTTCTACCAAGAGAGCCTACGGCTCCGGTAGTTTATTGCCAATGCTCCGTGCATTAATCAAAACCACTTTCTACTCTTTCTCACATTTTACCCCTAGCCACCCCCTCTGTCCTTGATTGGATCCGATTTATCTTCCACTACACCTCCCAACTGGAGGAAGAACCTACATTCTCCTATACTGCTCAGAGGCCATGTGCCCTCCAGCCCCTTCCCCCCGTTTAGTTTAAATTTAAATCCCACCACCCAGGTATGTACTCCCCTAGCTTCTTCTTATAGACCGCCTTCCCATCATTACTCAAATGAAGCCTGTCCCTAGCAAAAAGATCCTTGTTCTCCCTTGTGTTCCCCTAGTCCTCCACCAAACCATCCCCCATAGCCAGACACCAGTCCCTTGGCCAGCTGTTTATTTCCCTAATGCTCTGCTTCCTCTCCAGAGTACCCTTTGGTACGGGTAGAATTTCAGAAAACATAACAGAGGAATTTTCGGACAAGCACAACCTTGCCAGTTCCCTGTACCTGGCCTGTACCTCCTTTTCACTGTTCTCCACCACATCATTTGTGCCAATATGTACAACAATGTGGGGCACCTGTCCATGCATCTTTACTAAGGAAAGTATTAAGGTACACTACCCTGAAAACTGTCATCCCGGGCATACATTCCTCCATTCCACCCTTATAGAACTCCCATCTCACTCATTTGTACCCCCTATCTGATTCCTCAAAGGATGGAGTCCCCCAAAACCAGGACCCTCCTGTCTCCATGATCATTGCTTGGTCTACCTATATCTCCTGCAGTCTCCCTACCTGGCATCTGTTTATCTCCCCCCCTCAATTGCTCTTACCCTTTTTAGTCCAACTGATTTGCCCCCTATTGCCTGTGCTACTCACCCCTTTGGAGTATGAGCATCAACCCCTTCTTGCTTCTTCTTGCCACCTACTGATGTCTTTGAACTCTGCCCCCCACTCCCATCTCCTCTGTATTCCTAAGCTCACTCTTTTACTCCTTAACTATCTTCTCAGGGTCTCTACTTACTGCCTATCCTAACTGCTCCTCTCTCTCTCCTGCTCTCTCCTAGAATCTACAGTCTCCAGCATACCTTCCTGATCCTCTGAGACCTTTCTCTTTTACAGCAGTGTATACCTATTCAGCACTCCAGTCCCCCATTCATCTATGCTGTCCAGCACTAAACCTGCCCTACCAGGTTTGCCTTGCTTTCTCCTAACAACCTCAGTCCCCTGTGTTTCTGTTTTTTCATTAGAGTCATGACACTTTAGTAGTGGTGTATACCTATTTGTCACTATCACACCCCCTGTTCCCCATTGTCCATTTCTACTACAGGCCTAGTAAGTCTACTTTCTTCCCACCTAGTAACCTCAGGCTCCCGAGTTTCTGCCTGGCCCCTCGAGTCATTCCTCTTTTGAAATGGTGCATCCCTTTTTTTCATTGTCCCAGCCCCTGCAGCCCCAAACATAGAAACATAGACTTTGATGGTTGATAAGGACCACTTGGCCCACCTAGTCTGCCCATTTCCCTACCTATTGGAGAATTTATTTATTTATTTATTAGGTCTAGGATTACAATACCTTTGAGCCAGGGCTCTTTTTCAAAGGTTGCACGTCAGGTTACAATTCAAAACATAAGACATGTAAGTCAGATTACAAATTCAATACATAGGATAAGGTTACAAAAGTGTAAGCTAAACAGAGTTACATAGCATCTGAGAAACAAAACAAGTTTTGGAGCTAGGTTACAAGGAGATAGTGGATGAGGTGCAGAGAGGATAGAGGACAAAAGGAGGGATAGGGGGTGGAGAGCTATAGAGGAGGAGCACAGCCAGAGGCATTGTCGTAGACATAACATGGGGAAGTGCATGCTAAGTGCTAATTGGAGAGAGAACTGCATAAGGTTAGGGAAACATTCATGGTGTCAGCTAGTGGAGGCAGTCACAGGAGCTAGAGGCAGTGAGAGAGAGGTGTAGCCTTGATTTAAATGCACCAAGGGTAGGAATGGAGGAGATGTAACTGTTTAGACCATTTAGCCAGCTGGGTGCCCTGTAGGCAAAAGACCTTTGACCTTGTGAGATATCACAACGTGGAACCTGCAGGAACTGCAGAATAAGCTGCAGATCCTAGTTAATCAACAGCCTACTTCTTCCTACCCCCCCACCAGAATTACCTTATGTCTGTCCTATGCATTCTTGAATTCCCTCCATTGTTTTTGACCCCACAATCTCCCCAGGAAGGCTGTTCCATGCATCCACCACCCTATCTCTGAAAAAATACTTCCTCACATTGCCCCTGAGCCATCCCCCCTCTATCTTCAAATTGGGCCCCCTTGTTCTTGCACATCTCTTTTCTGTAAGATGCTACCCTCTCGGATTTTGTTGATTCCCTTGAGGTACTTAAAAAGTTCTATCATGTCCCCCCTCTCCCTCCTTTCCTCAAGGGTATATATATATATATATATATATATATATATATATATATAAACTCCTTTAGTCTCTCTTCATATGGCTTCTGTTGCAGATCCTGCACCATTTTAGTTCCCCTCCTCTGGACTGCCTCCATCCTGTCTATGTCCTTGCAGAGATGGGGTCTCCAGAACTACATGCAGTACTCCTGATGGGATTTCACCAACTGTCTGTACAGAGGGATAACAACTTCCTGTTCTCTGCTAGTGATGCCTCTCCCCGTTGTCCAATTCAACTCCTTCTCTAGCAAGTCTGCCATTTGTATCACCCTCCCACACTCTTCCTGTCCATTGCATTCCTCCCCTTGTTTAATCCTCCCCCATGTTGAGCACCTTGAACAGCAAGGCACTCCTCACCCCTCTTACTAACCACTTCTTGAGCACTCCTGTGTTGCCTGCTGATTTACCTGTGTCCTGTTCCTTTTTCTATTCTTACCCCCTCTCCCATTTGATCCCTCAATTATTTCCCCATAACCTTCCAAATAGCTGCCCTGCCCCCCCCCCAGTTACTACTCCGTTGGTGAAGTGATCCACCACACTCCTTAATTCCCAAATCTTCCTTTCCAGGTGAGGCACCCTCACACATATAGGGCATGCTTCTGCTCTCCAGAGTGTGTTTATATGTACAGCTGCTCCTCACGCACTACATCTCACTGTCCTACCTTGTCCCATGCCTGCCCTGTTCCCATAATAACCCCTCCAACCCTCTGCCCCATCCCTCTTCCATTGTGCCCCCTCCAACCATTCCCATCCCATTCCTTCTTTTTCTCTCCACCAACTTCCTCCCCCCATCCTGCTACCTTACTGCCCTCTCCACCCACCCTCTCCTCCCAACCTTCTACCCACGTGATCTCTCCACATCCTCTCCTGTTCCATTTCTGGTTTGAGTCTCTCACCACTCCCATTTCTTCGACAAGCCTTCTGCAGTGAGTCTGTAAGGATAGCCTTTTGATCCCCAGCCTTCAAATATTTATTCCCAGTTGTAATGCATGGTATCACCCTACTCAAAAAACATATATGAAGAAATAGATAGAATGTCAAGAACTAAGGCCAGCCTGCTGGTGCAGGGGCAGGTTGCCTACCTGTGATGCCGGCAACCCGGGTTCAGGAATGGATCTGGGACATCGGCAGGGCGGCCGGGGGAGAAGTATTGAGCATCCAAGGACTGCTCTCCTTCTCCGGGGGAATAGTGTGTTTGGTGCAACACGGACACCTAGCGAAGGTTGGGTGTACCATGCATGCTGATGCCAAAGTGTTCAGGGGAGCAGGGCGGATGCTGGTCATCATTGCATGTTCCGGCCCCCCATACTTGGGGGAAATATGCTGCTGGCCACCTTGACTGAAGCATGCCCTCGGTTTCCATTGCTCCCAGGTTGGCCCGTCGACCTATCCCGATGTTGCAGCACCTTATGGACTGGTGCATGGCCCCACCCTGGGGGGTAATCCAGAGGGTATCGGCGAGACATGACTGATTTGGGAGCAGAAGCAGGGTTCCGTGAAGAGGGGGTTCCGTGACCGGGCTGAAGAACTGGGAGGCCGGCAGCAAGAAAAAGTGTACTAAATAAAAAAAAAAAAGAATATCAGGAACTAGTTAGAATGAAAGTATTTTTCCTATGACCCCCTCCCCCCAACACAGAGTCAGCATGCACTGACTGTTTTGGCCCCCCCCCTCCGACACAGGAACAATAGCACTGAAAGCTTTAAAGCCTAGATTTGCACATAGATAGTCCCACCCCTAAAGGTACAAATGCTGCCTTGTGAACCAAAAGCTCAGCTAGTCTAAAACACTTCTCAAGCTATATTTACCTACCACTTTCTCATAGCACTCCATATTTGTGGCATAGTACTCACTGGGCTTTATGCACTATGCCAACACACTGCATAAGCCAAGCACCTTGGCATAGCCATGACTGAATTCCATGGAGCGGGGTCCCACAAACCCCGTGTGGCATTCACTATGGGGGCACAGGAAATGCATGCACCTGATCCCCCAGCCACGTGGACAGCTATACACTGGGGGCAGGCTGGGGGCATGGTGGGGGCATGCCCACACTCTGCACCATTCACAAAGGTGTGAAGTGCTGGGCACTGGGGGCACACCTTAAACCAGGCAACCCCCAGCCTTAAGGGCTACATGCCCCCCCAGGATGCCATCGCAGGCTGCAGCAAGTATGTCAGGGTACAACATACTCCCACGAAATATCACCCCAGTCAATGGGGGCCATGAAGAGGACCAGGGCAGCCAACTGGGCTCCCGCTGCCCCTGTGACACTGGCGCTCAGTGTGCCATCAGCCAACATCCATGCCCAGCGGGTGCATAGGAAACAATAACAGACCTGGTCCGGACATTCCATTGGATGCACACCCAGTCTGCTGAACACTCCTCTACACACCTGCGCGCCGGTGGAGTAGGGCAACAGACAGGTGGCTAACGTGGCGAATGCTAGTATAAAATACCCTGTCCACAGAAGTGCACAGTTATCTTGAGCAGGGTACATGCTTTTTGCGCGTACTTCATGCATAGCGCCCTATATTTGTGACAGGCAAAAAATTCAAGATGATCCTTTAAAGGTACATACACTCTATAGTTGTGCATAGCACTCTGTATTTGTGGCAGGCAAACCTTTCAAGGTGACACTTTAAAGGTACATACAAGATGTTACTGAAAAATAATACTTTACAGTTAGAAGGAATGACCTAACATCCCTTCCAGCTGTAAAGTACTACATTTCAGTAACATAAAACAGTATAGAAAAATAACTCAAAAACAATCCTGGCAATGCCATCAGCATGGAAGCTGCTTAACACATTAATCTTTTAAATTGTGGGTGTACTATATATTCAACAGTTTGGTATCTATTTTAATAAGTTGAAAAAAACACTTCTTAATTTTAAACTCCAGTGTGAAATGTCTGCAGGACTATTTAGAATACATCACTTTTAAGCTAACATTGCTCAAAACCCATTAATCCAATCACCATATCAGGTCACTAGTTAGACCACACCTGGAGTGCTGCATGCAGTTCTGGTGATTGTACCTGAGGAAGGACATTAGGTTACTGGAGGGGGTGCAGTGCAGGGCAACAAAAATAAACCAGGGGCTTAGGGACTTACCCTACAAGAGCAGGTTGAGAGAGTTGAACATGTACTCCCTAGAGGAGTGGAGGGATAGGGAGGACATGATTGAAACCTTCAAGTACATGAAGGGAATAAATAAGACAGGTACAGAATGGATTTTCAAATTAAGGAGGGTGAGGGACACTCCAGGACATGATCTGAGATTGGAAGGGGAAGGTTCAGGAGGGACATGAGGAGACACTTTTTTACAGAGAGGGTGGTGTCTGGATGGAACGCATTGGCAGAGAAAGTGGTGTCCTGTAGAACAGTGGGCTTCTTCAAAATGGGGTTGGACAAACTAAGGGGGAAGGTCACTGGATGGGGGGAGGGGAAGGAAGGGCAGCTGCAGTATAAGGGCTGCTAGCTACACAATTGATCAGAATTGATAGACCATAAGGCCTTTATCTGCTAGCAGTTTTGTATGTTCATATGTTCATATATCATCAATTTGACAGCTAGTCTACACAGTATTATCTTTTAAAATATGATTAAAAAGTGCACTGCATTGAACATATTTTTACTATGTTTACAGTATTAAGGAGGAAAATTTAAAAAGAGACTTTTGAAGTTATCCATTTAAAATCCGTAGCAGTCTAATTATATTCAAAGGTTGATGTCATGATAATTGCGATGGTGGCATCAGGTTAATTGGAGCAGACTGATTAGTATAAATGTTCTGGTGTTGGTAAAGATAGCACTAAGTAATATCGGCTTCTCTAATTGGTTGCTGAACTAAGGTGTCAGAATATGGCTGGCCCAAAGCTTATTTGTGACTCTGTGAGGAAGAAGTTGGAGAATGTAGATCACTACATCTTGATGACCAGCAACTAATTTGTATGGCCTAGAACTCCACCAGTGAATGTAATCATGTCAATCCAGCACAATGCATAACCTAGATCATGTTGCACTTGTATAATGATCCCATCTCACTTTCCATAGAAATGATTACCTTTTTTAATTATTTTTGAGAGTTTCATTTTATTATTATCATAAATGGTAAAGCATGATATGGGGTGGGTTAGCCTGATATAATCTACCACCCACATACAGGTTTGCTTATGTGGTTTGATGTGGGTGAGTGACTATTGATCAGTAACCCATTCCCCAGAGTTATGTTACCACTATTATGAAACTATAATGAAACACAGTAAGACATTTCAGTGGCAGTTCAATTTTTTTAAAGAAATGAAAACTGTCTGCCACCATATATGTGCCCCGGAATCAGGCAACAGCAGAGTGTGTGCAAGCCAAGTGAATACTGTTTAGTATTCAAATGGGTCCCAGTAAAATAGAAGACTGGATAATTTGCTTTGGTTTTATAATCAAGTATTGTTAAGTTCAGTCACTCAATAAAAGAAAATACATAAAAACATACTTTACAAAAATAATCAGTGATAATAAGCTGCAGTCTGTGACAGCAGTATCCAAGATAAAGTAAAGGTATTAATAATATATGAAACTTTTATTTTGATATAGTTCCATAAGAAAAACAAAACAGTCCAACAAAGCCTCAGGATGTCTCTCTTAACCCATTCCAATGCTGAGTTAGGAGTTTGTATTTATTCACTGATGTGTAGGTGCAGTGAAATAATACTTCACAATATTAACCCTAGTAGTGTACAAACACAGAAATACTTCAGTTCAAGTAATTTTCATCAAAAGACAACATCAGTGTGGGTACAATGGAAGACAAATAAATTCAACTTCAAATGCAACTGAAATATATAGACTAGGGCATGACAAAATGGCGAAAACCCTGCATGAATAATTTTTATGGGTTAATATTAACTATTTTGTTACAGGATTCTGGAATCTATCACACTTCCCCTTTCCCCACCTTTCCCCATTATATACCTTTTTGTGTAAGGGTAATTAGAAAATCGGGAGCACATTTGGCAGCTTGACAGAGTAATTTCTCAAGTACCTACAGTAAACAGGACATGTAGCTTTAAAAGAAAGAACATTACCGTGGACTGTGTGAGGTTACGCTCAAATCTATGACAGCAACGGAGTGATGAGAAATGGTAAGGGATCCCATAATACTGTAAACTTAGTCTAGACACTGTTCAACTGGGAATAAAGCATCACATTTTTGCAACTGTGAGCACCCACGGCTCATTTTTACTTTCAAGGATTGGAGTGGACTGTGTGGCATATTACTTCTGCTTTTTTTCCCAGTGTCTTTAGGCAAGTGGGGGCAGTAAGGCAGCTCCCCTCCCCATTTTTATGTGCTGGCTGTGTCACTCTCTATGCTTTCTTGGCTTCGTAATATTCAGACACACTGTATCAGAAAATGTTTCTAACTCAGTTGACCAGTTAAACTAGAGTATTCCTTTCCATCCATTTTATGAGTCTTTTTTTTCCATTCAAATTTTATTAAAAATTTTCAACACCAAGAATACATCCATGCCATTTAATACAAAGCAACTGTTACATCAGAACTAATACATAACTTACCCATCCATTTTATTAGTCTAAGACATATGCAAAACAAATGAGCTAACATCAGAAAATTATTGACTGATGAGCTTTTTGTTTGGGTGTTTTAGTAACATATTGGTTTAATATTATATGATAGTGCTGGAGACAATATAGGCTTCATCTTGTTTTCCCTTTACATCACACAACAGTGACTTAATTTGAGTACTGAGGCACATCCAGCCTTAACTTCCAAAATATTACCTGGGGTATACCACATGCTTTCTTCACACTTTCTTTGTGAAAGAATGCTGTATTATGTTCCCCTTTGTTCAGTAGATACATAGATGGCATAGGACAGGTAAGACATAGGGCCCCACTGTCAAAAGTGGCTGAGTGTACCATATGAAGTATAGTACAACATATTAACTAGCATACTGTTATTAGGGAGCCACATTTATCAATGCAGAGTGCCTAATTAAGTGCATTCTGCATGTATGAATATTGGGCTGTGCCGACAACAAACATCCCAAAGCAAAGGGGGGTATAGCACATCCTGAATGAGTTAGCACCTTTGCTCCTGCGCACCTTATTTAAATGGCAGCATACTAATGACTACGTAAGGCATGTAAGGCAATAAGAGGTTATTTGCATGCCATAATGTGGCCATTAGCAGCTCAATGCAATTCCTCCATGTCTTGAACAAGTAGAGACATTGCACCAAGCAGCAGTCATTGCCCCTCTACCACCCAAATCCTTGTAAAATAAGATGTCTGATTGTCTAAGGCTATCTGTCCCTCATATGATCCCCACTAAACTAAAGAATTATTCCTGGTGCTGGTGGTACCATACACTCTTAGCCAATCACCACTGTAATAAGGAATTACCCCTGGTGCTAGTGGTATCCTTATTACTCATCCCACTCATACAATTTCCATTGTAATAAAGAATTAACCCTGGTGCTAGTGGTACCCCCCACCATAACAGATCCTCTTGTAGTAAAGATTATTTCTGGTCTCCCCTCCCCTCAGTAGCCTTCACCCCCCCCTCCATTCCCACCTCATGGTGTCTGGCACTTACCCACCACTCTCCTGCCTGTCCTGTCACTTTCTGCCCCCACAAAAGTCTTGTAGTGATAAACAAAACTGTATATTCCTATAGGACTTGTCTGAACATGAACTATGTCAGCAAACATGAACTCTGACTATTCATTTTCTGTGAAATAATTCTATGTCCCGTAACTTGGTCAACTGTAATACTATTGTTACCAAACTCATATGACTGACTTCAGATCCCCCAGTCATAACTAAACACCAGTTTATTGGGGGGGGGGGGCTGCTGGCAACAAATTGCTTTTGTTCTGATCTCTTGACCATCTTTCACAATAAGGCACTTTTATCCAAATAATTTTGTGACCATTGTGAGAAACGGTCCCTTACATAAATATTACAAACAAGGTACACCAAGCCTGGGAAGAGAGTTTAAGCAGGTAATTGCCCTGGAAGCACCTACTGCACTGTAACATCTTCAAGAGCAATTGCAGCACCAGCAATACTGCTCAGTGTTTTGAAGAAATAGCACCATCAATACAGTTATTGAACTTGAAGAATTATAAATCTGTTTTACTATTGGAATGTCCACACACATATGTTTTTTGCCTATTTTCAACTAAATTTCATTTATTGTGATATAATATTTTTATTAATTTTCTGATGACCAGGAATAGCTTTGTGGTATCTAAAATAAGATAACACAAAGCAGCACAATGCTCTGGGCCCAGAATCTAATGGCATTAATGACTCCATGTCATCAAACAAGCATGATACTAAAGACCCAGAACTGCCTGCAAATGAGAACTTACTATAAAATAAGGATCTTAACAGGTAAATGGAAAATGTTTTATCACAGCTCACCTCTCTAGAAACTGCAGTAGAGCAAACACATAATTAAGTTAACGAGGCATTAGGACAAGCTAACTGTGCCCTGAATGCAGCCTCAGGACTGTTGAAGGGGAACACAGAGTTGAGACCTAGACTCGGACATCTAGAAAACTAGCTCCCAGTCATATACGTATGATTACTTGGCCTGGTAGAAGATACAAAAGGAGCAGATCCAATCACCTCAATTTCTACCTTATTGACTAACATTTAATGTTTAGACCAAAGACCCCAGATTGTGAAGGTGTACTGAGTTACACACTGCTGGAGATTAGAACTGTGGAACTGGCCCAGTGGTGCTGAGTGCTGAGGCACTGGATGCCTTACCTTGCGCTACGCCGGTGACCCATGTTTGGGAACCAGCACGGGCAGCCTGGGGTTGGCAGGGGAGGAGAAGTATTGAGTATATGAGGGACTGCTCTCCTTGTTTGAGAAGGGGGAGGCCAATGGTCGGTCCCAGACTGGCCCCTGGCAGTGGCTAGGGGGCAGTGCACCAACACTGCAGAAAAAGGGGTGGAGATGGGCAGACACCTGGGGGGGCATCTGCAAGCACATGCACATTCCTGCCATCAGCGTTATTGCACACCTTCTCCAGGGGGTCCAATTGGAAAGCCAGGAAAATGGTCCCCAGGTTGCTGCGGAGTGAATGACTGCCCACCGCAGGCCCTGACACTGAATGGTGCTTCCCCGAATGCTGGATCCTATTTGAGGTGAGTTGTGTTGGGGGCTACTCACTGCCCTGCCACAGAGGGAAAACCATGGGGCAAAGAAGGGGATTCAGGCTGATGTCGGAGTGTGAGGCTGGGTGAGTAGCTGCAGATGAGAGCTGACTGGGGACAAATGGAGAAAAAGATTAATGTAAAAAAAAAACTGTGGAATATGCCTTCCTTCTTAGTTACTGTAATGGTAGGGTCTCAAGAGAGGGACTGACATTTGTAGGCTGCCAGAATGAGACAGAAGTTAGTATATGAGGAAGTCAGTCCCTCACTCTCTTTTCTTGATTTAAGCTTTAAGATCTCTGAATGTAGAAGGCTTTTGATAAAATTTGTGCAGGCATCACTCACACAATCTAGTTCTCAGTGAGTATATGGCTAGTGAACAGTGGTATCGCTTTTTTTTCCTGGGTTATCAGACATTATGAAACTGGTCACTAAGATAATGAAAGACTTTGACAAATCAGCAACAACCCCATTATCAGCATTATCAGTCTCTACCTGATGTATATATGTTCAATATTCTGACTGATGTTTAATACTGAGATTATGCTCCTGAGGATCTCAGTGGTCAGGTTCAAGTCATTATTGCCTAAAGAGGAGTTATTATATGTGGGATCTCTTCATAGAGAGTAAGTGGTTTTGCTATTAAATCAATGCAAGTTGTCCCTTCTGGTAATACCCAAAATGTTCCCAAACAAAGGGTCCCCAACATTTTATACCAAGTAAGGATGAGAAGCTGATACAATAAATCTACTGTTGAAAGCTATGTTGCCATTACCAGAGTTAGTAAATGGATTATGTGCCATCCAATTCCACTTCCCAGATGATTGCAGAATGTGATACGATATCGAACTGGCATGGTGAGTAGGATGGGGAGCTATGGATATCCGATATTTCAGATCTCACTTAGTCCCATACTACATGAGTCAAGATACTGTACCTTTCCTCATTTTATTTCTACTATGGGGTCTTTTGGTGGCCAATAGTCTATGGTCCAGTTGTGGTGCCCCAAAGGTGATAAGAAGGATGTTAAAGTGTGCTGGATTTCCACATCAGTAAAAAAGGGGTGATTAAGAAACTGTGTTGATGACACCAGTAACTTGCATGCAAATTACTAACACAGGTCCAAAAAGGGGTGGATATTGGCACCAGACAAAGAGAGGCAAGAGTCCAGAAATAGATTCCAAATACTTCACAAGATTTTATTCTTACCAAACCAGGGAGGGAAACATGGTCACAAGGAACACTTTCTACACTTACTCTCCTGTACAAGGAGGACTCTAAATAAACAGCTGTAACAGCTCCACTTTATGAGTGGTCAACACTTTATGTCAACAAATCATTATACAATATTCAAATACTACCCTAGGGTCTAAACTATTTGGAGTACTCCACTCTGAGGAACTCTAAGCATATCACTGTAACACTTTAAGTTCATCCATAAAAAGGCAGTTTGTGCACGGGTGGACTTTCTCTGTTGTCGGGAAGAAATTGGGTTGCAGGATAAAACAAAGGGAACACCTGGCTAACTGGGCTATCAACTAAGGCACTGCAGACAGGATTTTGTAAAGGCCATGAGTCTCTCGGCCACACCCCATCTCTCTAGGGTTGCCAGATTTTTAAGAACAAAGTAACAATTCTCTCAGTTCAGAACCCACTGAGGACCGCCAGAATTGAAGCACACCAAACCCAGCCACAGCCCTCTTCTGGACTGCTGGGGTAAGACAAAGAAAAGAAGATGCTGACCAACTGGCCCAAAGTCCTCTTCTGGACTTGTCAGGACATGAGGAAGAAGAAGAAGGTGTGGCCAACCAGCCCAAGGTCCTTTTCTGGACTGCTGTGACATGAGGAAGAAGAAGAAGGTGCTGACCAACTGGCCCAAAGTCCTCTTCTGGCCTGCCAGGACACGAGAAAGAAGAAGATGAAAGGAAGTCTGTGAATCATAAGCAACAATGGAATTCTGGACACCAAGGCCAGACAAGCCAAGGACTACAGAAAATAAGAAACAGGATGGTGATGCAATCCACTGCTGCAGAAGATCTTGATAACACTTCAATATGAATGACAAAACAAAAAAACAGATGGTACCTTTGTACCAAGCCAAGCTGTAATTTGGGCAAACTTTGAAGAGTGGAAAACAATAAACAGGACGTTGCGAATGACTGCAGCACAGTTCCTTGAAGATCTGCTGCTGGCTGCTTTGAAGATGCACTGGAAACAACTTCTGGAGTACAATGAAGAAGATTGATCTGGATACCAATGGTGAAAAGATTCTGTAAGCTTTGGAAGACTGATTTGAACACCTTGTAACTTGAAATGCTGGCAACAAAACAATACTTTCTGGCACATTCACTGCTTGTAGCAATAGTTGCATGCAAAATAAAGTCTCAGTTCTTGTTGCAGTGGTCACTTATTCAGTCTTAATGTTCAAATCGCAGTAAATATACAGGCAAGTCACTTTTCTGATATAATCCTAGCACTGGTGGAGCTAATTAACAGGGGTCCCTCTGACTAAATCGGGTTCTTCCTTTTACTGCAACTTTGTATGGCTAGCTAGACTCCTTAAACATCCAGGGTCACTAATGCTGCTGAGGCCCATAACACCTGGGGAACCTAAATGGCTAGCAGTGGGCCTAATGTGTCCCTTTAAATGGCAGTGCACATAGCGGTGGGCCTAACTTGCCCCTTTAAGAACTGGTGGGTCTGACTTGCCCTCTTTAACTAGCATGGCCTAATTTGCCCCTTTAAGAACTGGTGGACCTCACTTGCCCTCTTTAACTAGCATGGGCCTAACTTGCCCCCTTTATGAACTGGTGGGCTTGACTTGCCCATGGGTTATGCATTACACTTGCCCCTTTAAATAAACATGTGGGCTGGTATTGCTCCTTTAAGAATTGGGCCTGGCTTTGTCTGAGCCCCTCTTTGATCGCTGGGCCTTTCTCTGGCATGCCCCTTTTAAATCACTGGGCCACCCTGTAACCCTGGCCCCTTTAAAATATTGGGCCTGCTTGTAACCCTTTAGCTGTGGGCCCCTTTTTAAATCATGAGCCTGGCTTGGTTCAGCCCTTCTAAATACTGGACCTCCCTGACTGAGCCCCACTTGAATCCTTGGACCTTTCTTAAATAAGCCCCTTTTAATACTGGGCCTCCTTTTAAATACTGCCTTGCAACTGAACGGGGCCTCTCTGTATAAACCTCTTTAACGGTCTGGTTCAGGCTTTATTCAGGCTTTCACCTTTAAATGCTTGGGCTTGCCTTCTGAACAGGGCCCCTTTAACTCTGGGCTGGCTTGGGCTACAATGACACTCTGCACTGTCCAGTCATGCCTACTTCATGAATATTCATGTCCTCTGGAGGCTTTCTTTTGGCTATCCCTTCCCCTGTGGGCATCGCTATGCCCCAAAGGGTTAAATTATTCAAATGAGGAACCCCTGGACTGCCCACCCATGGTGCTCGGCTGTTTTCTCTTGCTCCTAGTGCAAACTGTTAAAACCCTCAAATACACTTTTTTTTTTTTTTTACACAGCTCCAGGGCAAACAGCATGAAGGAGTGTGCTGTCACTGACTCACCACACCACTAGGACTCTCAGGATGCAAGCGGGAGGCAGAAGGTGTGGTCTGGAGAGGGATAGAGTTTCAGGCAGTTGCAGGATGACTGGGGACCTCATGAAAGGTCCTGGGGCAGCATGAATGATGCGGCTGTGTGATCGCTGCCTCTGGTGGACCGAAACATTAACTTTTTAAATAAAAATAACAAAACTAGCTCCAAGCCCTCCCAGGGACACAGCGGGACGTCTGTTCACTTCACCAGCAGCTCAAACCAGCAACATGGGCCAAACAAGCTTGCAGGTACATTTTCTTCAGTGACTGGAGGCAGGAGTCACACAGCAAAGCTCTCAGGGACAGCTTCAGCCCTCCTGGCAAGCCCTTCTTGTCCCTCCTAATTTTCTGTGTCCTCTCTCCTCCACAGTCACCATGATTCTCACTTATTTTTTAAACTGCAGCACTCTGTATTCTGTTTCTAGAAGTCATGGCAGGTGCCACACATTGGGCATTCTATCAGCTCAGCTTAATATTCCATTAGCTGCAGCAAGGCAAAAAGGCTTATTTTGTACATCATTTCTAAACTATCTACAATATTATTGACAGGCTTTGTAACAGGGTTTTGTGTTGGCATTTTAATGTGGGCACCTAGGCATTTCTTGTGCACCTGTAACTGGCACTTTTCTATTTCTATACTTATATTTATTTTCTGTGGTGCCCCCAACTCTGCAGCACTACACTATTTAGACAATAATTGGACATTAAGTATCTAGTCCCATGCCTTGTGCCTATTTCAGGCTTTTTTTTTTGTTGCTATAAAGGGCCTCTGGTACCTCCTCAGTGCTAGTTCCACTTAAACCAGCATTCTTTCAATGCCAGTATGACTGTCTTCATGACTTTTGGCATGAAGCAGAGACTTGCAAAGTTCCCTTCTTTTAGATGGTCTTCACAGCCATTTATGGTGTACCCTTGAAGAAGTTCACTAGTTAATTAACCTCTTGTATGGCTGGGTCATATCCTTGATTTCCCCATGTCGATGCCATATATAGGAAACATAATCCAAAGCTCAGTACACTCTATCACAATAAAATCCTGCATCCCATTTCTGGTCCATTGTAGTTGGTATCATGGTAATGATAATGTTCCCAGTTTTGGGCTAGGCAGATGTGGTTTACAGTGCTTCCCATGATTCAACCCTCACCACAATAGACTAGACTTTTACTCCTTCTGTCATTTTGCCTTGAATGCTCCACACCTCTTTGACTCACTACTGCTCTCTCTACAAATCAATCCATCTCTTTCCCCTCATTTGATTCTCATTGACTCTCCACTATTCATAATTTTTAAATTCTGGACATCTGGTTTCCCCTTCTACCTATCACCCATACTCTTCCTGAATTCTATATGCAATGAAAAGGTCTTGAAAAATATTACTTGCTTACCACATCTGACCATCTTGAGTATGTGAGTATGCATTGATTATATCTATGAACATTTGTGTTTCTTTTGTATAGAAAAAGAAACACAGATGTTCTTAGCAATAATTAACTGCATGCTCAAGACGGAGTACTTCATCAAGAATATTTTTAGAAGTTAAAATTTGATTTACCGTATTTTAAAACAGAAACAATGAGCTGTCCTACAAAATTCTTGCTTGAGAAAAGTGGTCATTAAAAATTAAGAGCTAAGATGTCTGATTCTGTAAGTACATGACAGACTAACAGGGTGTTAGGCATAAAAATGTTTTAATATGTTGCTTTTTGTGTTATGCAATTAATTTTATCAATTAATTTGTATTGACATTGATGATTTTCTACGTTTATATCAAAAATATGCCATTGTCTAATCAGTGTACCATATTCCCCTGATACAATTGAAAAGAGTCCATCTGATATAGTCTGTGACCTAGATAAAAAATTAAAAAAAAAATAAAATGATCCATACCCAAATGATCACCCATAACGTTACTTCAGAAAATGTGTAGAATTATATTTCCAAAACTTCACAATATACTATTATTTCACAAAAACATTTCACAAAAATAATACTGCAAATTGCTAGCAAATATTTTCATTTATGGAGGAGTACTTTAAAGGAAAACTATACCATCATATTCATTTAAATTTTATTTGAGTCCATGTCAACAGGCAACTCCTTTCCTGTAGCTGTTAGGGCTATGTGTGTTATCCTTGGTTTGTTTTCACTGCTCATGGTAGCCCCTGTGATTGCCCTGGGGGTCTCCATTTCATGGTTGTTGAAATCTCACTGTCCATGAGAACTGCATTAGCATATGAGAACATGCTGTCAGATCAATCATTTATATCATGTGTCTCTATGTTGAAAGAGCAAATTCCCTGTACAAACTCTCTGGAAACTCATAAACTGAATGAAGTTTAAAGGGGAAAAGCCTGTATTATAACTCGGATAGTTTGCAAAGCTCACTGAAGGTTAATAAGGTATTTTACATCTTCTTGTAGCTTATTTCTTTGAAGACTAATTAAGCAGACAGGCATACTGGGGAGTTTAAAGGGTGATTACACATCATGTTCTCTTATGCTAACGCAGCTCTCAGGAACAATGAGATTTCAACAACCACAAAATGGAAACTCCCAGGACAGTAACAGTGCCTAGCATGAACTGTGAAAACTGACTAATGCAGCTACATGAAAAGATTTGTTTGTTGACATAGAAATAAATAACATTTAGAAGATACGAGTGTGTAGTTTTTCTTTAAGGATTTTTACAGAGAAAGAGCCACTCACTGCTTTCAAGTACATTTAATAGAGATGATAAATGGACACATACCCTTATTACAGATAGTGTAGAAAATGTTCCCCATATCAGTACTCAGTGCCCCTTCTCCTACTGTAAGTAATTTATGCATTTTGTAAAATGGATTTTATATTTGATCAGTCATTTGATGAAAGAAAGACAACAATTATTTATATTGACAAAACATGAGCATAAAGAAAAAAATAATGATAATCATGATGATTTAATGCTTGTGGGCTCATGCTATTAGAAAGAATATTTATTCCATAATAACTTGGTAATGCATGAAATCCATAGGGATCCAAGTGAAAAATAAATGGAGCTAATGTTATCGACTTACCAAGAGCTGTGTTTACTTTTCACTTTGATCTCAGAGGATGTCCTTATTTGTAGTTTTTTTTTTAAGTGACAATTCTTATAATAAAAAGATTACATATACAAATAGCCTCACATTATTTTTAGATTCTGTATCATGTGTGTATTTGGAAAAAGAACTGGTAGCTGTTTTATTTAAAATAAGGTAGTAAGTGGACACAGTATAGGGAGAAGCTGGTGGAGGACAAATGATAGATTTTTAGAATTGCAATAGATAGTACAGGAAACCCAGAGGACATGGCAGTGATTCATGACACTTACTTTACTTCAGTATTTAATACTGAGGAAGAGAACAGATGAAAAGCAGAATACTTGAATGAGTGTGGGGGGATTGTGGAGAGCCAAATGGGGATGGCAGGGAAATTGTAGTGCAGAATCATAAAATAATTCAAGCTCTGGTTAGAGCTAAAATGTTAGTTAATGTATGAACCTGAGAAGATATACAGTACGTAGCAGATAAAAACACATAAACCATTACCCAGGCAGCTTTTTTCATTCCCAGATCTCCTGTCCAAATTGTATACACCATAAATGTTGCCCAGTCACATATATCCTTCTCCATCTCTGTTTTCTACTTCCCCAGGGACAGTTACCCTGTCCCCACCTTTGTCATTCAGTTCCTCATCCCACCATTCCATGACCTGCTTTCCACAAACATCCCCAGCCTCTCCTCCAGTACCAACTCCCACTCCCAGTATTTCTGAAAACTCACCTGTCTCTCCTCTTTATCCTATAATATATCCTTACCCACACATATTTATGTGCTTATGCCTCTCCATCTCCAGCTTCTCTGGCAACCCTCCCACCATCACCCAAACATGGTAATGCCCCATTACCTGCTCTTCAGCCCTTTCTTGTGTCTCCCAATGTATTCAGTTTCTTGGTTTAGTGTTCCTGGTGCTGCATGATATGGATAATATGCTACACTGCAGGTCAGGATGAGGGAGGTTAGTGGCTAGATGCCAGGAATTACTTGGAACATGACTTGTGGGATCTCTACTTAGACTTATAAGGACATCAGGATAGGAGAACAGCTGATAAGAGTTTTTTTTTATTAACTTTGATTATTATCAAAAGTGCCTAACTCTTGATGGTGCCATGCCCTAGCTCCCATCCAGAGTCTACACCTGGTTGCTGCAGTACTTCCATCAGCCATTAATCTTTGCTCACCAGCTTACCATTTACAGCTGCCTCTCTTTCATCATACTCTAGATGAATGAAAGGAGGTCCTTCCATCATTCAGCCTTCAATGGTGATTACTTCCCCCAGTTTTGTCCCCATCCACCTCCCTCTTCCTAAGCATGTTTTTTTCCTGTAAGTCCAGTGTCATCTACCACAATTCATGAGCATCTTACATGCTGATGGTATTTGACTCAAAGGCCACTTTATCTCACCCCTGATCAATTTCTGATTGAAAGCATCTTGTTATAATGTGATGTGGAGCCACCTACCATTCTTTGTTATTTTGTTAGGATTTCAGTGTCATGTGTGTGTCTAGCCAAGGTGGTGAAAGGAGGGTCTGGGACAGTAACCAACCCTCCCCCCACCTTAATTCTTGCATCCTTTTGTTTTGTGGCATTTTTGATGTTGAGTGGGTGGGAGGTGGGATGTATCATTATCTTTTTTGTCAGGGGCTGTCAGGTTGGGGGTAGGATTCAATATTGCTGAGAGAGTGAGTTAAGAAATGTTTACTTGGTTATTTGTCTGATGCTTGGAGAGTAAGTTTGGATCATTGTTAATTATAGACTGTCTTAATAATAGCCAAAAAAATATGATGATAATCATTGGGTATCTAGCCACCTTCTAAATACCATGTGTCCAGGTGGGTCTCTTGTAGGAGAGCGTGAAGCAGAGGTATACTAGGGAGCAGTCAGCTGCAAGGTCTGTGGGGCACTAATCTACCGTGTTATATTCTAGAGGAGGGGACACTGCTCCAAATAGAAGACCACTGTGGAGATTCTTGCTCAACTGGTAGCAAAACGAGAGGAGATACAGTATCTCAGCTACAACACCAGCTAAGCTGGTGCCCATACCCCCACTCACCTTGAGGTCCACTGGCCCAGGAGGTTGGAAGATTGTGGTGATGTGGAGAGGAAATGGATGCATGGATAGTTACAAGGTGGTCAACCAAGCACACAAAATTTCAACAGCAAATTGTGTTATACACCTGAAGGAGGCAGAGGTCCTTACTACACTGAGGGAGACTCAGTGAAGAGAAGGGTGGGACAACTTGGTGGCATCCATGGGTGAGACCAGGACAAGTAGTATATTAGTTCTATGGGGCTCAATGACTAGAGGGGTGGAGAAGATGGTGGGCAGAGGGGAAGGGAAGGGTGTGGACATATGCCTTCTTGGAGGCTTAGCAATCCAGAATATGGACAAGATGTGTGCAGATGAGGCTGTGGGGAAGGTGGAGGTGCTGGTACACTTGGGTATCAAAGATGTGTGATGTACAAGCTTATGGATGCCATAAAGTATAACTTTCAAAGGCTGGGGGACAGATTGAAGGTGCACTCAGCTTCCTTGGCCTTTCCCAAGATCCTCCCTGTTTGAAGTAAGAAAAATGTGAAGGATAAGGTGAGGAAGGAAGAGGAGATCAAGGAGTTTAATGAGAGGTTGAAGAGAAGGCATTGGAGAAGGGGTACCACTTTGTGGAGGGAATGGTGGCTTCTGGGACAGGAGACTCTTCAAGGGTGACAGTGTTTAACTAACAAGTGATGGGACTAGTGCACAAGGGCAGATGTTTGATATCTACATTGCTGGACAGTTAAATTCACTATAGAGGAGGCTGAGGGTAGGGAAACCTCTGAGATGAGAGAGGAAGTAGAGAACCTAGCTAGAGCCGTCCCTGAACTGGGGACTCGAAACATTGTGGAGGCAAGCAAAGAGACATGTGTTCATAAAATGGTAGGGGAAAATGCCAGGGAGGAGGATCACCAAGCCTGCAGACAATGGGAAAAACAAGAAATTAAGGAGACAAGGGAAAAATGAAGTGAGAGGACCTGTGAAAACAGAAAAGGATTTGGTACAAGATGGAAAGTGATAAGCCTTAATGCCAGGGGCCTGGGAAACAAAATCAGTGAGCTCCAAAAGATTGTAGGAGATGCAGATCAGGACCTCATAGCCATTATTAAAACTCTGGCCACAGAGAATAATAACTTGGACCTGATGGTCCCAAATACACCAAGTATAGGTGAGATGGGATGAAAGGTAAAGGAAAGGTGGAAGCTCTCTATGTCAGGGAAGGCATTAAGGCAGCAGAGGATAGATCCAGCAGATGAGGAAATGGGGGAAATAGAATCACTGTAGGTTCAGCTCACTGCAGCATCAGGTAAGAAATGGCATATGGAGGGTGGTCAGTAGATCATCAGGCAGGGGTTAAGAGTGATAGGGAACTAGGAGAAGAAATATAGAGTGGAAGTCATGGGGGGGGGTAGTAGTGGGTGATCTGAATCTGCCAGACACTGGTTGGGACATTCCAGCAGCAAGCAGCACCAGAAGTCAGACCCTGCTAGATGCATGGCAGGACTGCATGCCATTTCATGCAATTGTCCAGGATGCTTGTGGGTGTTGATGTGCAATATGGCTGCCACTACACATTCAGTCACTTCACTACTAGTCTAGACTTGCTTGTAAAGCATGTTGGGATACTTTGTATATGAAAAGTGCTATATAAATGCTGATTCTTCTTCTTCTGGTGCAGCTTATCAAGGAACCACATGCAGGCTTCCATTCCTGATGTAGTGCTCACCAGCTCAGAAAGGGTAGGTAAAGTGCAGCTTGGGGAAGCACTGGGGACCAGTGAACGTAACAACATTTTGTTAGAACCGGTACCAGTAAGACCTCATCAGAGGTTGAAGTTCTGAATATCAGAAGTGAAAACCTTAACCAGATAAGGGAGTTAGTCTGGGACTGGATAGTCGAAGTAGACAGTATTACGAGGGCGCAGAAAAGATGAGGAGAAATAAAAGGGTCCATTCTTGAGGCAACAAAGTTATGCTTGAGGATGATTATCAAGAGAAACAGGTACAAGAGACCAATACAGTTCTCTAAAATGGTCAAGGAGGTAGTGACAGCAAAAAAGAAAGCATTCATCGGGTACATAGCAGTACAACAGTGCAGTTCGGAACGCAAAAGCATACAAACAGCTGCATATTGCGGAGGGGTTCAAGGGAGGGGAAAACAGTTTTCAGGTATATAATGGAAGAAGGAAATATGGGAGGGAAAACTGTTAAGCTCAAAGAGGGAGGTAGGGTAATAAAAGAGAATGAGTGGAAAGTAACCATTCTAAATGACTACGTCTGCTCAGTATTCACTAGGGAGGACAGAGTGCATTTGCAGATGACACTAAGCTCTGTGATATGGTAGACAGCGAGGAGGGGGAAAGGGAAATGCAGAGGGACCTGCAAGTGTTGGAGTGATGGTCCCATTTTGGCAGCTAAAATTTATTGCCAACACATGCAAGGTGATGCGCATGGTGAAAAGAACACCAGAACGGAATATGGGATGGGATGAGAGGGGTGAAGTTGGGCACTATTTCTGAGGAAAGAAATCAAGGAGTCATCATAAGTGAGTACCTTAAACAATCTAGCCAGTGTAACAAGGTGTACAGCAAGGCAAAAAGGATGCTGTGGTGTATCGGGATTGCTTTTGACAGGAGGAAAGAGGTATTACTGCTCTCAGTAGATCAGTAGTGAGGCCATATCTGGAGTAATGTGCCCAATTCTGGAGTCACCTAATAAAAGACAAGGACAAGCTAAAGACTGTGCAGTGAAGGGAAAACAAAATGATTCAGGGTCAGCAGGGCAGATCCTACGAGGATTGGCTTAGGGCACAGAACATGCACAGGCCAGACGAGATAGGGGAGATGTGATAGAGACCTTCAAGTTCCTGAAAGGAAGGAATAAGGTGAACTGAGAGGAACTATTCTACAGGCACAGCAAATTGAGAACACAAGCACATCAGTGGAAGCTGGTGGTGGAAATTCACGAGGGGTGTGAGAAAGTTTTATTTTACAGAGAGTGGGTGAACCATGGAACAGTCTGCAAACAGAGGTGGTGGGGCCTAAACCATTAATGGTTTCAAGCACAGCTGGGACATGGTTAAGGGCTTAGTAGTAACTCAGGTTGGTAGTAGTTGTCACAAACACACTCAGCAAGTCAGGCTCTCTGCTCCCACAGTACCAACCTCTGAGTGCAGTAATGTAAACAGGTAACAGACAGGGTAACCCTCCTGTCTGCTTGTGGGTCTGAATCACCTTTGGTCTCAAGTTCTGGGGTGGATTCAAACTGTGAACCTTATGCTAACATACCCAAATGTACAGGCTCAGATAAAATTCTCTTCTGGGGATGCAATATATCTTTCACCTAAGGGCACCTAACCAGGTATCCAAAATGAAAACTATAAAAGACCTTAGGTATATTATTACCTTTTCCCAGTTTAGTAACACCATCAAGCTTTGAACAGTTTTTGTCCGTCTTAACCCTCTATATGTTATATGAAAAAAAGAACTTTGAAGACACACCCAGGCAGTCTTTCAAAATAACATATTTACTAAAATGGATAAAAATATGTAACCTGTAAACACAGAACAATATATCAAAGAGCATACAATCACATAAAGAAAAACAAAGAAAACTACAGACAAACTCCTGCCAACATACAGTTAGATATTTTCTATCTAATGTATTACCTCTGTACAGTGCTTAAGTTAGATCAGAGATCTTGTTTCTTAAGAGCCCACAAAAGATATGTCACAAGTTCAAACACAATATACAGTTTAAAACTCTGTGTCTCCACACTCCTTCTATGATGTTATCTAGCTCCTCCTTTTAGAATATAAAAAATATACAAACAGGATGTCCTATCAGGAGGTATTTCAAATAAGGTGACATCAGCAAAAACTAATTTTATAATATGACTCCTTAATTAACATCCCTTCTATGATCTCAAGCAGTTCCTATTCCCAGGGCACATCAAAGGATTTTATGACTTTTAGCACCATGGTGGTATAACATGTTTTTTCCTCTAAGACATCATATAATGTCCGACATCAGGGTGGTGCTCCAGCCTGCATCCTTTATGGGAGAAGCC
The DNA here is from genome assembly GCA_016271365.2 of Neoceratodus forsteri. Classification (NCBI taxonomy): domain Eukaryota; kingdom Metazoa; phylum Chordata; order Ceratodontiformes; family Ceratodontidae; genus Neoceratodus; species Neoceratodus forsteri. Next base: position 305,374,261 of record CM028134.1, on the reverse strand, counting down.
ATGGGTCGGCACTCAGTCACAGTCCCTAGGTTCTCCTTGAGTTCCTTTGACCGGCCAGAGTTCATTGATGTCATGAGAATTGTCCAGGGTATGCATCCTACATACTGTAGTTTGGATCCTGACCCAATTTCCCTGATAAAGGGTTGCTGTGATACTATCGGTCCAGTCCTAGCACAGATAGTCTGGTGCTTCTTGGAGATGGGTGAGTTCCCTAGCTCTCTGAAGGAGGCGGTGGTAACCCCTCTCCTAAAGAAAGCTTTGTTGGACCCAGACTGCCATGCTAACTATAGACCAATCTCTAACCTACCCTTTGTGGGAAAGTTGATCAAGAAAGTAGTGTCCATACAACTGGAGAACCATTTGACCATCCATGACATTTATGAACCACTCCAGTCTGGTTTTTGAAAAGGCATAGTACCAAGACAGCACTGGTTCAGGTGCTCAATGATCTCCTGATGGCAAGAGATTGTAAGAGCCATTCCATCTTGGTTCTTCTCAATCTCTCTTCAGCTTTTGACACTGTGGACCATGGGGTACTTCTTGAATGCCTGAGGTTCATCTGTGGCCTGACTGGTACAGTCCTCAGGTGGTTTAGATCTTTCTTCACAGGCAGAACCTAGAGGGTGGTGTCAGGGATTAATTCCTCCCGCCCAGTATCTCTATTTTGTGGGGTTCCTCAGGGCTCGGTGCTGTCCCCCATATTGTTTTCAGTGTACATGCTACCCCTCAGAGACATTGTAAGAAAGTATGGGCTGAGGTTTTACTGCTATGCTGATGATACCCAGCTCTACCTATCTTTTGTACCCGACCAGGATAGAGCTCTCTTGGTATTTAACAACTGCTTCACTGAAATCCAGCACTGGATGGATTCAAGCTGGCTGAGGTTGAACTCGGAGAAGACAGAGGTGATGGTGGTGGACCCAGGTTAACGGATAGAGGGGATGGGTGTGGGTCTACCCTCAGGACTTTTCAGGGAGGTGTCCAGCTCCCTACCTCTGAAAGGGTGCGGAACCTGGGAGTGATATTTGACAACGAGCTGACACTATGATCACAGGTGTCAGCAGTCATCAAGTCATCCTTTTACCATCTGAGGAACATCTCCAGGATTAAGCACCTAGTTCCGTCTGGTGATCTGTCTACATTGATCCACGCCTTTGTGAACTTGCGTCTTGATTACTGCAACTCCCTTTATCTAGGGATTCCTGGGGTTGATATCTGCCACTTACAGCTCATGCAGAACACTGCAGCCCAATTATTGATGGGTACTCCCGGTACCTGTCATATTTCTCTGGTTCTGCACAATCTGCACTGGCTGCCATTACAGTGGTGGATCACCTTTAAAGTTGGTCTTTTGACCTTCAAAGCCTTACACGGACTGGGCCCAGACTACTTGAAAGAGCTTCTGGTACCTTATTGCTGTAGTCGATCACTCCACTTGGTGGACGAGGGGTTGCTAGAGATTCTGAGGGTTTTTTTTAAATCTTCTAGCGCCCATGCCTTATGTACATGCCCCCTGCCCTCTGGAATTCTGTACCCCATCCACTGTAGCAGTGTGTGTCCGTGGAGGAATTTAAAAAGGCCTTAAAGACCTATTTATGGTCTAAGATATATACAGTACTTGACAATTATATTTTATTGTATTTTTATGAATCCAGTTGTTTTAGATTTGTGTTTATTTTTTGTTTCATGTGTAATTTTTGTAAAGCACCTTGGTTATAAGAAAGGCACGGTATAAATAAAGACTTATTACTATTATTAAAGTTTACAAACCCTATATCCTGGTAGCTGGGTCAGTTCTGATTAAGTCTCTCTGGTCCTTTAATCACCTCCTGGTTTCAGGTTAACATATCCTGTAGCTTCTCTGACCTGGGGGGCACCCATAAGCACAGGCTATATTTTTATTTAGAAAATGAGTGACAAAAATCCAGTATTCTGATTGGCCAGTGCACTTGCTTTAGCGGGCGGGTATTTTTCAATAGAGCCCGCTAAAGAACAAGTGCCAATTTGGGGTGCCCCATCACTAACGGTATTCTTGGACACCCCGAATTTTCAAATGTGCCAGCCGCCACGATTCCCGCTCGCTAAGAGACCAAAAGTAAATGAGTAGGTCAATGCCTCAGTTTCTCCTGTGGCAAACATAAGAAATAAATTAAAAAGCATATACATCCTCAGCCCTAAGAAAAATATGCAGCAGAGCTTCAAACATGTAAAATCCAGAGCAGTAGTTCTAGTGCCGCCACCACGATGCATCAGAGCAGTGGTACTTTCTTAGTTTTCTGTACGGCAGATGGCCATCTATCTGCGGTATGGGAAATTAAGAATATGCCGCTGCTCTGTTGCCCAGTAGCATCACCGACCGTCCTCAGTTTGTACACAATCACCCCAAGACAAAAAACCAACAGTTTCCACTGAATTGCTTTTTTTTAACCTCATTTCCATCTCTCACCTGCAGCATGAAGAGCCGCCCACTACTGCGTTCACTCTCACAACAGTTTTGCCTGAAAAATAAATAGTTCCTCACCCGACTCCCCTTGCAGTCTTTCTGTCACTGTCCCAATCGCGATGGCAAGAGCACCCCATGGAAAAAAAAAACAAACAAACCAAACTTTACTGCCACTCATGGAAGTCAGCGAAGTTCGGGAGCTTGTGAAACACATACAAAACTGAAAATGGACTCCTGTTAGCACGCAATGAAGACCGGAACAAAAATGCACCCTGAACAACTGGCCTCTGACTCATATTCTCCGTTTTCCCGATTGCAACATCTCCTGGCTCCAGTATAAAAAACAGCGCTGCTCTCAAATGCTGATCAAATAAACAGTGTAGAGGATGAACACAACTGTTCCAAGACTGGGGGGGGGCACAAGGTTCAATTAAAAAAACAGTCTGCTGTGGTGGTGGTAACTGCAGTCAACCAGTTTTCCAACTATGGGATCTGCAGAAGGACAAAAAGCAATCCTTCTCATGAAGGCAGAGGAACTATTTAATTACTAAACTTATTTCACATTAATTATTTATGAACAATTTGTTACTAATTTATTTTTTCTTTACAATGGCCATTTTCTAAGAGCAATAATACCCTCCAGGGTGGGCGGTATTGGGAAATACCAGACCTTCCAGGGGCTATAAGGCCCTCCGCCTGCAGCGTCGGGCCTCATTACGCCCCTGGGTGGTCTGGTATTTCCCAATACTGCCCACCCTGTCAGGTATTATTGCTTACATTACAAATAGCATAGAACAATCATAACCAGCTGGCCAAGCATCACAGTAGTAAGACAGAGAGCATGGGGTTGACAGTGAACACAAAAAAATCAAGGTTTTGGTGTACGATAGGGTTTTTGTGGGCAGAATGGATGGACCATTGGTCTTTTTCTGCCATCATTGTCGATGTTTGTATGTTACTGTACAGTACAACCCTGTCCTCTATACATGGGTTAAATGACAAAAAGTATTCTGTATCCTGTGACCAGATTCCATGGTAGAAGGGAAACATTTTTATTATATACAGTGGCCAGTCTATGTCATAAAACAAAATTCCAGGTAAGGGATTTAGCAGCCTTACTACATTTATTGACAGTCATCACTAATTATGGCATGTCTTAATAAAAGCAAATAAAATGTGATATTTCTTGGGTACCTGGACACCTTCTAAACACCCCTGTATCTAGCTGGGTCCCCCTGTATTATGATAGCACCTGCTCTCTTTACACTGGTAAGTGATTCCCCAAGCCATAAGATGCTGTGCAGTGCTGTGGCACTTTAGAATAACACACTGGAAACCTTATCAAACCCCAAAATAGTAATTTTAGTTTGCTAAATATACAATAAAAACAGCAACATCAAAAGCAAATATACAGAATAAAATAAATGTAATTCAAAAAAGGTTTAAAACAAAATTTCCAGCTGTGGGTTCGTGGCTGCCAGCCACCACTCGAAGAGTCCACACCCTCTGGATATGGCTTACCATCTGAAAAAATTATAATCACACTACATTAAGTGTTTTACGTTACAGGAGTACAGTATATTCTAGGTACAGCACTATTAATGATGCAATGAAAGAATACTTACAAAATATCCATCAGTAGGAAGGTCCACCTAAAGCTCAATAACCTACACCTGTCCATCTTCCAGAATTGTAAGGGCCTCAATGAGGTAGGTGCTACAAACTAATATGGGGTGGAGTGTTTGAGTACAACATTGAAAACGGTGCCCAGATTCAATGGCCTGGCATAAAGTCATTTCCATCCCCTAATTCTTAACCTGCAATGACACAATAGTTTGGGGAATATTACATCATACAGTCATTTACTGTGGTGGCCAGAAGTGATTATCAAACAGAGTGACATAATGTATTGTTCACGTTTTTATGCACTCATGGTGTAGAAGACTGTTACCCATTTGATCCACGGTTAAGAGGTATATCCCCATGCAGCACCCCCATATAGGAATGGGTCTCTGAATGAAAATGGAAGGTTGAGAATACTACAACCTGATGCACAGCGAAAAAGGACTGGATAGTTACCTGCATCTTGAGCAAGTTTTCTTCAAAAGAAGGAGTAAAAAGCAAACAAAAGCTACATTCTCAAGCTGGTAGTGACCTCATGACAAAACATAAAATCAGTACACATCTCTTTCACTAGCAAGCAACTCACTCTGTTCCTAAATTACTAAGCCTGCGTAGGAAGCACTCATCAGGCATTACTATGGTAAGGGGAGGGGAGGAAGTCTTCACTGAGTTAGAATTCACATACAGAACTGGGGCTCTGAAATGACAATGGAACACTGAAAACACTATAGGCTGATAAACAGAAAAAATGACTGAATTGCTACCCCGCAGCTGAAAGGCACTCTTCTCAAAAGAAATAGTAAAAAACACAAAGTGATCAGAAGTCTAGAGACAAATGCTAGGAGGGAATAGTCAACCTGGAAAAAAGACAACAAAAACCAGAGCAAGAAAGTACTTTATAGCGCTAATGTAAGTCATCCTTAATTTTCTTTAAACTAATTGTCTACTTTTCATAAGTTTAACAGTTCAGTAGTTTAAAACTGAAGAACTACTAAAATAGTAAGAATTACGTTAACAAGTATTTGTTGTTCAGTCAGTTTCTTTGGGTTTTTTAGCAGTTTATAAGTGTTTCGGCCATTATTTTATAAACATCTTTCCATTTTATAACTGCAAAGCCATGGCAGGGCATGATCATATGCTGAACAAAGGCACACATCAGCATTTCTTACCCCCTCTTGCCCTGATCCATGTTGTAGTAAAAATTACCCTGGTAGTTTAGTGGTCCCCCTCTGCCATGATTCCCGTTGTGAAATGAAAGTGTCGTGATAATCCAATGGTACCTCCTGTCACCCAGACCTCTACTGTAAAATGCACTACAAATACCACAAACAGCTTAATCTGGTTCAATTTCAGTTGGTTTCTATCTGTATCCCCACCCCCCATCACCACCGGAAGAGACCAAAGATAGGTAGAATTACCTAGCCCCCAAGAAAGAAAGAAAGAAAGAAAATGATGGCCCCCTTCCCCAACCCATTCAGCATCCACCGTCCTATACACCCTCCACCACATCTGACACCTGGCTATTCCTAACAAGCTATAGCCAGAGCCGATAGGGCTGTGAGGAGCTACCAAATGACTAATGTAATTTTCTTCTTGGTGCCATATAATGCTGTTTAGTCACAATCTTCACAGTGAACCCAGATCCAAATAACCATTTTCCTGTAACAAGCCCTCATTTTTCCTGTATTTTCCCTGCAAAGGCAGCATCAAATCCCTGTATAAATCCCTGTATATTTTTCCATAAGCCACTAGTTCCTTATTTGTGACTTTGCTGTTTATTTAAATGTAATATGCTAGCAGCCTTTTATCAGGAAAAGGGCTCTGATTTGCTGTTAAGTATTCAAATTATATGTCAAGATGGCCTTCGAATTATTTGGATTTATACGGAATCATTAAGGCGTAATGGGGGAATTTATTTATTCGTTGAATTTTGTTGACCGGGTAGGCCCACTAAGACTAGAAGTTCCTTTTTCAGGGGTGGGGGGGTACAGATGGTGACCAACTGAAATTGTAACACGGCATAAATCCCTACTTGAACCAGATTAAGCTGTTGGTGGTATTTTTAGTGAATGGGGGACATTTGGCTAGGACACCATGGAAATTCCCCTGCTCACCTCTGGGGGAATTGCTGGTCATCTTCCAAGATGGCCACTTCGGTGACTGCTGGAGAAGGTGGTGGAACTATGGAGACTGAGGACCTGGCCTCTCCCTCTGTCTCTCCTTTGCAAGAGGCTGTTTTGGTGGAAACTGCTGTGGAAGATATGGATTATGGATTACTGCCTCCTAACGCTTCTGAAATTTATAAAATCTCTTGTTCTGTTGTGGCTTTGGATCATTCTTCTAGGGGTTCTGTGTGTGGTGTTCTAGACTGGGTTTCTGATTCTCAGTCAGATATGGATGAAGTTCTCCCTGTTGCTGATGTTAACACTGAGGAAACCCTGGCTATTAAATGGCTCCTTGATCAGGAGGAGCGTTCTTTTCAGGTTAGCAAACTTTGACTTGAATGTCAAATTCGGCAGCTTTCTTCTGCCAGTTCATCTGGGCTTGTTGTTTCCCCACAGATTAGAGCCAAAACTGGAACCCCTAGACCACTGGACTTAGCATCTGGAACACAGACCGCGACCTGTTCTACTTTGTCGATGGTTCCCGCTGCTGCTGGGACCTTGCCTGTAACTTCTGCTTGTACTGTTCTGCCCCCTGCCCCTGTTGTGTTTTCTGCCCCTGTGAAAGATACCGAACCCTCTATTTCGGATTGGTCCATGGAACAAGCCCTGGAAGGAGCAGGGTGGGAACATAATGGATCATCTGGTGAATGGAAATCAGTCAGGTACTTCTCCAATTAGAATGCCGATTGAAGCTGATTTTCCTGAGCTGCATAGTAAATGTGTTAAACCCCTCTGATAAAAGTGTCCGAAGGACTGACCCCTTGCAGCTCCCGGTTGATTTGGAGCTCACACAAAACCCGAAGTTGTGTCTCCCTCCTTGGGTTCCATCTGATAGAGGTACTACTGGTCTCCCTGAAGCCCCGCTTAATGTGAAGCATGATGTTTTGAAGAAACCCTTTGCTTACCTTTTTAAGCAGTCCATTCTACCTGCTAAAAGGCACAATGCTGTCCATCTCTCTTATGTTAGAGGCTTACCAGAACCCCCTGATCATTTCTGTGTTGCACGGACCCTGCTGAAAGACTCTTTGAAATTTTTTTAACATGAGCTATATGCTCTTATGCATGTCTCTTGGGAGCCAGTCTTTGATGTCAGCTTTAAGACCTCAAAGGGTCTTGACAGATTCTGGACTCAGCATAACCCTTTAAAATGCATTGCCGTCTAGATCCCCTTCCTGGCTATCCCACTGACTAAGCCGGCTTACAAATCTGTGACTATCCTTTTCCGCAGTGAAGGAATCCAGAAGACTGATATGGAATACTGGCTTCATAAACACTGCACTATTCTTGAGGGTCCAGATGCAATCTTTGATTCTGAAAACATTTGGACTGGGGGATGGAGAGTGAAAGTATTGTTACATTCCTCTGAATCCGGTTTACTGCATCTTCCTAATTCCTTTCTTTTAGGGTGTGATTGTGGTGTTCTGTTTTATTTTGGCCAGCCTAAAGCTTGTTATCACAGTGGCGATCCTTCTCATCTCAGTAATGCCTGTGACAAACTTAAATGTAATGTCTGTGGTGAATTGGGGCATGTGGGTTCATCTTGTCTTAATGAAATGAAGTGCAACCTCTGTGATGAGGTTGGGCACACTTTTCAGAATTGTGACTGGGCTACTCATAACAAGGTTGAACACGTTGGTGATGCTCAGCTTGCCCTGATTACGTTGGCCCAAAAAGAATATAACTGAGAGTACTCTGTTGTCAGATCCCCCTCCCTTGCCCCCGAAAGAACCTCTTCCCCCTCCCCCACATTTTGGGACCAGAGTCTTCCGTAATGCATGAAGACATTTCCCTTCTGCCTTCAATTCCTGCCCCTGTTTTGCCTGATAATTAATTCCCATTAGATATGCCCCCCCCAGTCCACCCAGCTTGTGAGGCCCTCAAATGGTATGCACGTACCTGGCTGATGTCTTCCCCTCCAAATCTTCCAGGATGGATGGTCTTTCCATCCATAACCATTATGAGCTTTTTGCTGATGGCTTGGTGGACTCTGAAGGGGACACAGATTCTTCATCAGTGGCCTCGTCTCACACTGCTGGTGCCACTGATTCTGAGAAACCCCAGGGAGGGACGGGGTAACAAAAAACAAAAGGCTAAAGTTAAGATGAAAGGTAAGCCAGTTTCTGGTAAAAAGGAATCTTGAAGTGGTAATTTTTCACCAGGTTCTTTCCTTTTCCTGTTGTTTCTATGGGTTATCACATGCTCTGTTGCACCCTCAATCCAAACAGTATTAAGAGAGTGGCCAGGAGACGACTGGTGTTCTCCTTTTTAGATGCCTATGGGGATGGTTTGTTTTTTCTTCAGGATGTCCGTCTCCATGCTGATCTTGAGATTATTGTTCCAGGTATGCTGTTGATTTTGGATGTGGTGATTTCTAATTCCCAGTTTCGATTCATTGACTATTATACTGCCCAAACTAAAGCTCTGAGAACTGAACTCCTTAAACTTCTTCAGCCTTATTTGCACACTTCTAAAATGATTATACTTGCTGGCAACTTTAATTGTGGTCTGAGTATTAAAGATAGAAGTTTTTGTTGCAAAACCTCTAAACTTTTTTGTGACTCTCTTCTTTTAAGTATAGTGATTAAGCTGGCATGATTGAAAGATGGCTTCTACATGAAAACTAAACTCAGTTCTCCTACTTTCCAGAAAGGCCCTTTGGTGATGAGAATTGATTTTATTTTCCTTTCTTACCTTCTCTATATTCATCTAGCTCAGGTGGTCCCTGTGGAATTCTCTAACCATAATATGGTCTTGGTTCGACCTGGGCCCCCTACCACTTATTCATGGAGTCCCGGGACATGGAAATTGAATTCCTCCTTGCTGCCGGTGGAAGATTTCTGTACTCAGCTACAGGAGTTTTGTCTGGTCTGCAAGTCTTTGGTACCTTGTTATTTGGATATTGGTCTTTGGTGGGCTGATACTAAAAGAGATTTGAAGGGTTTTGTTTGAAATTATGGTAAACAGAGTGCTTGTAAGGCTTATCTTAGATATTTGCAACACCGGAAACAATTGCATTATTTTTTAACTTTGGCCCATACTACTTCTTATGATTTGACAGCACAAATCCAGCAGATACATTCTCATATGCAGGCTTTTCATTCCCAGAAATCCAAACAATTATATTTTCAACACAAATTTGGGACCTAGAGACCTGTTGATGCTGTCTGCCTTATTCAGCAGAATGATTATAGGATTCGGAAGAAGGAAATCCTTGAATTGAGTGGGGCTGATGGCCGCTTACTGGTTACTAAACAAGATATCCTCTGTGCAGTGGGTGTCTACTCCACTGCTTTATTTTCTGTTTTGCCTTCTGATACGTCCACATTTTCCTCCTGTTTGTCTCAGATTACTCTTCCTGAGGTCCCTTACTATGTCTCACTCCACATGAGTCGAGACATCACCTCTTTGGAGGTTAAGGACACTATTCAGTCCTTAAAATGCACTACTATGCCTTGCCCTGATGGTCCGTCTAGTGAACTTTATAAACGTATTGGAGATTTTTTTTCTGATGAATTGACATTGCTGTTTAATGCTTTTCTTCATTCTGGGACTGTACCTCTGGATTTTGCTAAAGGGACTTTAATTGTTCTTTATAAAACTGGTGATAAGATGCAGTTTCATAACTGGAGACCAATTTGCATGTTGAAATCTGATTTTAAGATCTATGCTAAAATTGTGACCACCAGACTTTTGCCACTGGCTGAACTGGTCATTTCCCCTTTGCAAGCATGCTTGGTCCCTCACAAGAAGATTGCTGATCATCTGATACTGATTTGGGAGATCATGGAACGCAATCTCCACCACCCTTTCTCGGGTCTTGTTGTCTCTCTTGACCAATGGAAGGCATTTGACTCGATCAACCATGACTTTTTGTGGGCAGTTTTATGTTATTATGGGGTTTCGGATTCTGTTTGATGCAGTATACAATCTTTATATTGTTCAGCCACTGTTGTCCCCCTTATTAATGGTTGGTTGGGTGCTATGGTTCCGATTTGTAGGGGGGTGCTTCAGGGTTGTCCCCTAAGCCCTTTGTTGTATGCTTTTATTCTTGATTCCCTGTTGCGCACTCTTCATGCTTCTTGCCAGATTCATCCTCTTTTGGATGGTGGTCTGTCGCTTCCGTATTCTGCCATCGCATACACGGATGGCATGACCGTGCTCCTGGTGGATGAAGATTCCCTTCGACAGGCATTAGTCCTTACTGCAGCTTTTGTGTTACTCTCTAGAGCTTATCTTAACCTGAATAAATGTGCTGGTTATTCTCTGGGTTCTGACCTGCCCCGTCTGGCTCCATCCCATGGCATTGTTCTTTCACATCAACCACTTAAGATATTGGGTGTCACTTTTGGTGTTCCTTATATGTTCCTGTCTAATTGGGACGAAAAATTGGTTTTGGGCAGACAAAAGGTGGCTCTTTGGAATGTTTGGAAGTTTGGTAAGAAAACGAGGGTCTTCTTAATTAAAACATTTTTACTACCCATTTTTTTATTTCTTACTTCAGTGTTTCCTGTTCCAAGACAACTAGAAACTTCTTTGTTTGGAATTTTTTTCCAAGCACTATGGGGTAGTCATTTGAATCCCATCAAATGTCATGTCACTTATTTACCTGTTAAACAAGGTGGGTTGCACATGGTTAATCCTCTGTTGTTTTTTAGTAGTATTTTTTTGTGGATAATGTACGCCCTCTTTAGGTTAATCAACAATGGGGTTGGGAACCTTGACTTTTGCGTGCCTATTCCCAGTTGTTTTCCTCTTGGGAACTCCAGTGCCCACATTTAATTATGAAGGCACCAAATACTTTGCTCTATATTAAGGATGTTTTTTGTCGTTTGAAACAATGGCATGTCACCCCACACATGCTCCTTACTTTACTCCATAAGGCTTTATATCATTCTCTCTTGTTGGAGGTCTGTGCTGTTTTAAATCCTTTTGAAAAATGTCCTGTCTCTCGCTTGACTTCCCTTTAGTGTTTGTTGTAAAATACTTGCATTCCTGCCTATATGTGGGATGTTCATTGGCTTTCTTGCCATGAACATCTCAATGTTAAGGTGAATCAAAAGCATAAGTCATTACAAGAACGCAATTGTGGCCATCCTGAGTGTATTAATTTAGAAGAGACTCTGACTCATTTGTTTTTTGACTGTTCTTTTATTCACCTGTTTTGGGTATTTCTTTCTAGGTTTTGGGGAATGCCTCAATTGCAGTTTGTTACTTATCACAACTTGATATATGACTTCCTTCCAGACCTTGGCAGCACTGGCACAAAAATACCTTTTGTCTCTTGTTTTCTGTTATTAAGTGGCACATTTGGATGGCTCACTGTTGTTTTACATTGCAGCAGAAGGAGAATAGCCATCTTGAATTGACCCAAAAAATCAGAAAGGATCTCCAGATTATATACTCCATGGAAAAACGTACTCTTCCTTTGGCGCAACTGCAGGTTCTCTGGAAGGACTTGCCATGGATTACTAACTTTGGGATTGATGTGCATTGATGCTCTCTCTTTTTTTTGTTTCCTTTAGGAGGTCTACTTTGGTACTGCTTTGGTTTTGGTCCTGTTTTTGCTCTTTTTTTTTTTTTTCCTTTTTTTGTGTTTTCATTTTGTTTTCTTGTTTAAGTATCTGTTATAGAGTATGTATATCAATTTTCTTTTTCAATAAAAATAATCCTCTACTCTTTTTGAGAAGTGCCATAGGATCTTTAACATCCACCTATACAGGCAGACAGAAAAGACAGGAGCACTCCCCCAACACCCCCATTCTCCACTACAGTGTCAGTACTGGGATTTAAAGAGCTAGTGGAGCCAAACCAGGCAGACATGAAAATAATTAAAATTTTAAGAAGTAGTCAGTTATAACATTTTATTTCTGAAGTACCTTTCTTTTACCTTTTACCCATCAGAGTATCTTCTACTTCATAATGTTGTGGTGGATGTGCGGAACAACTCTTAGCATAGCAGCTGACATATCTAGTTCTACTGCCTCCCACTACATTATCAGCATTGTGATTTCGCTGACAGTAAAATCACATGTGAATGACCTGGCAGTCACTGAATTGCTGTTCCTAAGTATCAGTGATGTCACAGTCAATGAGGTCGTGATGCTGGTGATGTAGTGGGGGCAGTATAGCTATCTATGTCAGCTGCCACACAGGTGCTCTTCCGTACATGACACATATTAACATCAGGTAAACAATCTTCTAAATAAACAAAGGGAAAAGCTAAAGTACCTCAAATATAAAAGGTAATGGTTAGCTGCTTTTAAAATCTAATATTAGTTTTAGGCAATACACAAGCTCTTTAACCCACATGCCTAGTGTGGGAATAGAACCCACAGCCTTCTGATCTTCCAGTCTCAGAGGCAAGTGTGCATGCTATTTTTTGCATCTTTCATTTGTTAGTTTTTACACAAATTCTCTCAGACATTTTTTCCTGACTACCTGATGGAATATTGAATTAGTTACATAAATGTTACTTTTTTCTTCAAGGCCATAACCCTGCAACTAAACACACATTCAGTACATCATATTATAAAATGACAAAAACAAGTCTTCTGTTTCCACTCCTTGCCTGCAGTCTGTGCTGTGGAAAGGAATGTCAGGCAGCTAGCAATCTTCATTCTAGAGTATGTAATCTGCCACTGAGTCTGACTTTCATTTTCACAAAAAACAAGATAAAATGAGTACCCTAGGTGTTAGACTGAGCTGGACAAGCAGTTTAAAAAGTTTTTTTGTTAATGTCCTGAGAAGTTCTGAGGTACAATACAGTAGCATCCCCCTTCCCCCTTCAGATGCCTTTAACATAGAGCAACAAAAAGCAAATATCAGAGGGGGTGCACTACTTTGCAGCTGTGGAGGAATACATACAAATGTCTAAAATGGAAGTTCTAAGAAAAGCCGTTTTAGAGCTACAGATGACAGAAGGGCTGTAGGCTCTGCCCACATCCCTAAAAAGCCAGTGGACATAACAGGCAGAGCAGTGGGAGGCAACTGGTGAAAATTCACTTCTCACCACCTTGGCCAGCCACTGTCTAAATGAGAGGAACCAAGCATGCACATGTTGTAGAAACACAGTACATGTGCGCTGAGTCCCTGTCATCCAGACACTGGCTGACCAAGACAGTGAGAGGAGGGCCTGTGCCGGTCACTGTCCTCTGCTCTGCCCACCATATCCAAGGGCATTTTTTCTTTCTTTTTATCTATCTTTATGCCTCCTGTGCCTCTTACTGGCCTCCTTCTTAATGGTAATCCACAACTGCACCACCCACCAACCTGGGACTTACCTCATCCTCCATGGTTGAGTGCATGCCTTGTGTGGTGGCATGGAATCTGCAGGATCACAATCTGTCATTCTTTCCCCCTTTGTTTTTTTCTCCCTGTTTTCAGGCTGGCACATGTACAGTGATTTGTCCGTGCACCATAAAAATGCCAAGCACACTTTACATTGGTTCCTAGCCAATCAAGAGGCAGTTACTGCAGTACCATCCAACCTCCAGTAGGTGGTGATCAAGCAGTGACTCCCACCATTCCACTCCTTGAAGGTGGCAAGCCTTAAGTGGACACTTAACCCTCCTTCCACTGGCCAGCCTCCATGTAACCCTGGCCCATTCCTGAACCTTGGTTGCTGGCATGGCATTGGGTACCTCTGCCAGTTTCACCACTAAGCTGGCCATCTTTGGACTTTTTCAAGTGATGAGAGCTAGACAGGCTTGGAGAGTGATCAATGCTGAGTTAGTGGACAGAGAACAAGGGGGACATTGTTTTACAATGGGATCAGGAAATGATGGGATACCAGTGGACTTCCAGTCTACTTTCTTTTTGCAACAAGGCTTGGTTGTGAATGGAGTATCATGGGACTACCAGGGTGATTTCTTTTCACAACAGGGATCATGTTGGGAGGGTGGTACTACTAGACTACCAGGGTCATTTTTTTTTTCACAACAGTGGAGAAGCATGACTGGACTACCAGTGTAACCCTGTCCTTGGGAGGGTGGCTTGGCTGTACTGCCTCTCCTGCCCTCCTGAGCTCCATAAAGATTGTGTTTGTGCTGCTGGCTGCCTCCTGCTCAACTGCATTTGTGGTAGTGGGTGAGAGGCATGGCTGCACAAATATATTCAGCCCTGATGTGCATCTTTCTCAAAGGCTGCTGCTGTACTCTGCTGCCGCAGTCCCCTGATCCGGGCTGTGGGGACTGGGAGAGACAGGTACACAGCCTTCACCAATGTCTCCTGCACCACTGACTGCCACCTCCTAGTTGGAGAAGGAGTGCATGTCAGGGGGCTCCTCTCCCACTGTATCCCACTTATTTTGCTCTCCCAAACCCAGCACTCATCCACTTACAGTCCTGCTGCCTGTGCTGGTCATGGATAGAACAGATAATACCCCAGGAGGGCTAAAACTGAACTCAAGGGGCAAGCACACATAAGGAGGCAAATAAATGCCATAGAATAAAGACTTTGAAGTGAAAGGCTCCATCAGTATGTGGCCCTGTCCATCTTGTTGCCCCTTAATCCCACCAGTCATCCAATCAGAGGGCTAGGAAGCCCAAGAAACTCACCAAGGAATTGTGGGATGATGATGATGCAATCAGAGACCCTCCAAGGGACTCTTCACATGTACTGGCAGGGTGATAGGGCCATACAGAGGGCAGGACAGGGAAGAAGGACTGATGGACAGCTATGGCTGTCCAATCAGACACTAATTTGGAAAAAAGCATTTCTGGGCTCTTGAGGCAGTCTGTGAGAGACACTGAGGTGTTCAGACTTGCTGTTGGTAAGAAAAAGTGAGAGGCCTAGCCAGCGCAATGATAGTGATAATCCTCACCAGGGTACATTCAGTAAACTCACCATGAACCTTCTCCTGGGCTTACCTTGTTCAGACTCTGCCAGATGTGCACCTGTGGGAAGAAGTTGCTGAGAGTGTGAGCCTGTGGGCCAGTGGTACATACCAAAGTTGCAAAGCTTTAGGGAAAGGAAAGGGAACATTGTTTAATCAGAAGCTTGTTTCTAGATGTGACCTGGGTGCACAAGGAAGTTAAGTGACTTGCTCAGGATCACACAGTATACACCTAGGCAGCTGTGGGATTCAAACCCAGGTCTCCAGATCTGCAGCTCAGACCCTTAACCCACTATGCTATACTGCCTCCTACTTTACCTAGCAGAGACAGAGACCTGCATCCTATCAGGGTTTGCTCCAAAGCCAGGAAAGGGGTCTGAAAGCCCTTGTTAAGTGGAGTGGATTAGGGAACAGTGAACCACAGGGCATGTGCCCTCAGTACGAGAGTACTCTCAATCTGGAGGGCAGCTGGACCACAGGGGTCACTTCTGTGGTCTTGACTCCTTGGGAGCCAGGAAGTCACTGCATAGTGCTCCTGTGATTGACAGCTGAACCAGAAGAGCTTTGTCCTGAGAGGTGTGATCCAGAAGGTATGTACATTAACTAAAAATACCACCAACAGCTTAGTCTGATTCAAGGTCATTTGGCATTCATCTGTGTCCTCCTTCTCTGGGTTGTGCCTGAAAATAGGCAGACTTTGTCTAGTGCACTTACCCAGTCAACAAAAACTAAATAAATAAAATAAAAAAATGAATGTATCCTGAGGGCTCTGAGCCAGAAGAGCTGTGCTGCTGCAAAATGTCTGAGGGAATCTGAAGTGCTTCATCACCAGCCCATTGGGCTGGGTTCCTGACTGTTGCTCACCCTGCTTCTGTATACTGTCCCCTGCCTCTACTGAACTGCTTCATCCATGGGTCATGTGAGTGCTGGCATTGCTGTCTGGGGTTTTTTGTACTTTTCCAGTTTTGGAAAACAGTTACTGCATTTGGATTACGAGTTGGTTTCCAAGCATTTTCTTAGTTTCTGAGCATTATCAAGTTGGATTTAAAGTTATTTAACTCATGCTAGCACACTATGGCCTGTTGGGGGTGGGTTGGTTTAAATTGCAAGCCTGTTAATTTTCATCAAGTGCACCCGCAGAAGAACCCAGACTACATAGCTAATCAGGCCTACACTGGGACTTTAGTGTCATTCTGAGTACCCAGAGTTATTGGTTGTTTTGCCATACTTGAAACTGTAGTTTTACTACTTTTACCAGTTCAAAGACTGTATACATCTCAAGTAGTATAATTCATCTCTTTGTGCTCCTTGATTGGGAGGGTGCTTCATACAGTCTGTGGGATTTGAGAGGGTGGCAGTGACACACAGTACAGGGACTCTCTGGGTGCATTGCTGTAGGGCAGAAGTGCTCAAGGTGACTTGCAACTGCTTAACCCCTTCCTTTTCCAAGCTACCAGGCCTGTGTTCTTCAACAAATGCCCTGTTAATTGGTTGAATTTTTCTTTGTGTGTGTGTGTGTGTGTGTGTGTGTGTGTGTGTGTGTGTGTGTGTGCACCCAGTTTGTATAACCTGACTGAAATCTTCATTGATGAAGGTAACAACTGTCTTAGTGGTCCCCGGGGGTGGTCCAGTCCAGTGTAGGAAGGTGGATAAGTACTGTATCCCTGGGGGGGTACTACACACAGCTTCTGTCCCACTTACTGTATTTTCTCTATGTGGAGGCACCGCACTATTTCTTATGTATTCTGCGATGAATGCCACTTCCGCAGGAGAAAGAATGATCCCAACCCCCTCAACCAGGTGGGCCCTATACTGTTACCAGGCAGGGGTGTGAACCAAGACACAGCAGCCAGGGGGTCACACCAAAATATTTTTTTCATAATGGGTATCAGGAAGGGAGGAGTATGCCACTGAACTACAAGGGTGACTTCATTTCACAAGAGGAATCTCGATGGATCTAGACTGCTACTGATTTATACTTTAGTGTATGGGGATTAGGTAATGGTGGGGGTGAATGTCTAAAGGTTTGTACAATGCTTCCATGTATGCATAAGCACAGAACATTGCTCAGAGCTACTAATGGCCAGATGGTGGCATGTAAATGTCGGCTAAGTTCCATGCATTCCACATGTGTTCATTAATATAACAGAACTCTGAATATGGCACCCTGTAGCAAAGACACTTACCCATATGAGACATGCTATCCCCTTTACTCCTGAGTGCGTGTTGCCAGCAGGGGGCTGCCACTTTCACAGGAGAAAGAATGAGTGTGTGCCACTCATATGCACTTTATGTAGCCACTCATATGCACTTTATGTAGCACTATCATAACCTGATATTTGTACAGGCAATGTGTGTCAGACAGGGAGTGCTTTCTTATAAAAAATGCCAGCCTGATGGATGTGTGCTATTTCATGAGTGGTGCTATATTTTGCATGGTTTAAATAGTCACATCTAAATATGGAGCCCTAAACATCTAATGTATGTTTATTGGGAGGTGTGGGTATGCAGCTAGCATGATTAGAAACTTAATATGTTGAGAGTGTTTTTAAAAAGACAAAGATAGCATCAAAATAATTTCATAAACGTGGCTAAAACACTGACACAAAATAAAGCCTAGGCACCAAGGTGATTGGTGACCATGATTCTTTTCTTATATAACTTTCCATTCTTTTTTCACTGCTCACTCAAATGCAATCCTGTTTTCCACTGGATCAGTATAAGGGTTTGAAAAAAGCAATATTTAATGAAAAGTAAAGAGTGCTTCAAAGATGTCTTTGGGCTAATTAAGAGCATCCCATTGTAATTTCTCAGCTCACAGATCTCAAACCAGAACAAGTCACAAGGAGACACTCTTGATTAGCCAAGAGACATCTCCTGAGCCCCACTTACTTATATTATAACGCAAGTCAGATATATTTTATTTATATAACACAAATCACTTCTTTTGGTGTCTATCAGTATCATTGGTACTTTGATATTAATGTTGTTAAGATTATTGTAATCTTTTACATGAGTTATTCAGTCATTCATCTGTGTGGTCTGCGTAGTTTCATGATTAGTGGACTGAAGTTCGGGTTGGAGCATTTTCCTATACACTTGTACAGCAGTAGCTGTTTGCACAGCAGGGCAACAATAAGCATGTCTAGTACACATCCAAAAGACAATGACAGGAATGTCTTCATCTCACTCTCTGCTACTTACCATGCTGCTCATACTCTATTTCTCTACTGGTACTGTTGACAGTTTAACCTTCTGTGAGTGGTGTTTTACCCAACAGGACATTGCAATGGCAGCTTAGGATGAGGCTGTATATTTTTATGCGGGGTTTCAGGTAACTGTCAGACAAGGGGAATTGCCATTGTTGATAAGAACACTAACAAATGCCCTCTGTGGCTTTGAGTTGTCACTGCTGGCAGCAACATCAAGAAAGCAGTCCAGGAGCAGGAGCAGGGGCCACCACTACATACTGCAACACTGATAAAGCCTTTCTGGTGCAAAACAATGCCATTGAATGCTATAATGAACTGTATTTGTTTATAAAGATATTTTTAGTTTTTTGGGCTAGCCATAGATCCATCCCCCTACCCCATCCCATCCCCTGGGCTTTACTTCTATCCTGGAGTGCACTCTTGCTTACTCTCCAAGGTGGGGGTGATGAGGCAGGCCCACTTACTTCCTGACAAAGAACTGAGGCTGATCCAGGGGTTAAGTGACTCAGAAGGCTGTGTGGGAGTATCAGCGGGGTGTATGTCCTCCCTGCAGGCTGTATTTTTCCTAGGAGGGTATGGAATGCAGTGACATAATGGCTCATGGCTGAACATCTGGCAGACACCTCCAAGCATGCAAGCTCTGGCTGTCAGACCCCTAACCTCTGCTGGGGGCCCATTGAGCACAGGATGCTTCCCCAACCTCTTCCCAGGAGGAGGAGGAGGAGGAGAGTTGTCCATAGGATGCTCAATCCTCCTTATTCTCAGCCAGCCCTCTGATTCTGAGCTCACTTCCAAACTCAGAAGTGCTACTGCTGCACCAGTGGGCTGGCCTCCATGTCTATAATGATATTTGTGAGTATGCTAGTGTGTGTGTGTGTGTGTGTGTGTGTGTGTGTGTGTATGTGTGTGTGTGTTTGTGTGTATACATGTGGGTTTACAGATATACTGTCATTCAAACCTTGGTGCTGCTTAGTACCATTGGTATTTTGATTATTTCTCAGATGCCCCCAAAAATAGAAAGATCAAATTTGGAAATGATGAGTGCTGGAGAATGGCTGTTTTTATGGCTGTGGGTGGAACGTACAGAAATCTTGTTGTAGCTCAGCCAAAAAAATGGGATACTGTGGCACACATTTTTGTAGTTTTCAGTGTATCCTTCCACAAATGCATATCACTATGCCATATGAATTAAATACTCCCTTCTTTTTGTTTAGACTTTGGCATCACCACACCATGACTGGGGCCTTGAGATCCCTGGGTATAAACTATACAGAAGGGACAGTGCAGTCAGAAAGGGGAAGGGGTTGCAGTTTATATCAGGCATGGAATAACTTGCATGAGGGAGTTGGTGGAGGGGAGATAGAAGCATTATGAGTTCAGTTACAGTCGAATAAAGGGAAAAAGGTGAGGTTGAGGGTGGTTTAAAGACAACCCAAACAAGATGAGGAGAGGGACAGGGAACTGAGCTCAGAAATATTTGAAGCTGTGGGGAAAGGAGAGGTGGTAAATGTGTGGGACTTTAATCTGCCCAAGGTGGATGGGAGAATACCATCCACAACATGTGCTAGGAGTCAGGTGATCCTGAAAGGACTGCATAGTTGGTTCCTGACACAGGACATCACAGAACCAACTAGAGTAGAGGAAATTCTTGATCTTGTGCTCACAAATGGGGAGTATGTACAGGAAATAATGGTCAAGGAGCCATTGGGCAACAGTGACCATTGCACAGTTTAGTTCCAGTTAGATATGGGCAGGGAAAGCATCCCACCTAAGATCAAAACCTTGGATTTTAGAAGGGCAGACTTCAGGAAAATGAATGAAGTACTAAGGATCCACCTGGTGGGCATCAGACTAGAAGTGGGGGTGGACCAAAGGCAGTTCATCATTAAGAAAAGAATACTGGTTGTAACAGAGGAGTGTGTTAGGCTCAGGGGTAAAAACACAAGGGCCAAAGTGCCCAGCTTGTTTAGTTCTGGGGTTGCTCTGGTAGTAAGGGAAAAGAGGCTGGCGTGTATAAAATTCAGGAAGACCAAGAGAGAGAGAGAGGTGGATAGGCATAATTACCTAAGATTGGCTAGTGATACAAGTAAGGAAGTCCAGTGAGCTGAAACACAGAAGGAGCTGCAGATAGCTGAAGGGATTATGAAGGGGGGAAGTCTTTCTTTCACTATATAAGTGAAAAAGAGACAGGGATGAAGGGATTGTTAGGCTTAGGAAAGGGGAGAAGTGGGTAGAGGATAATACAGGAAAGGCAGAGATACTGAATGAATACTTCTGTTCCATCTTCACCAGGAGGAAGGACAGACCCATGCATTCAGGAGAGAGAAGAGGAGAAGTGGGAGAGGGGAACATAGATGTAGTGATAGAGTAGGCTAGAGTGAGTGGTGGGCTGCTAACAGTAAAGGTGGACAAATCACCAGGCTATGACATTATACATTCAAAGGTACTAAGGGAACTGACTGAGAAGTTGGCAGGGCCACTGACATATCTGTTTAATAGAGCTCTAGAGTCAAGCATTGCACCACAGAACTGTAGAACAGCACATGTGGTGCCCCTCCATAAAAATAGTCCCCAAGAATGACACAGGTAATTACAGACCAGTCAGTCTGACCTCAATTATGGGCAAGCTCAAGGAGACTATACTAAAGGAAAGGTTGGTGGAATATCTAGAGGAGCATGATCTCCAGGATTTGAGGTAGCTTGGGTTCATGGGGGGGAGGTGATGTAACACAAATCTGATTGACTTCTTCAACTGTGTCACTAAGACAGTTGACAGGTGTCAAGGAGTAGACATCCTCTATCTGAATTTCAGCAAAACCTTTGACACTGTGCCCCACAAAAGGTTGATCAGGAAGATGCTGGATCTCAGGGTTGGGGATAAGATGACCAGATGGGTGGAAAACTGGCTGAGGGACAGAACCAAGAGGGTGGTTGTGGGGGAGATATGTCTGGCACCAGAGAGGTTACCAGTGGGGTACCACAGGGCTTGGTGCTGGGGCCGGTGTTGTTCAATGTCTTCATCAATGACATTTGGGATGATATAAATTGCAAAACGTTCCTATTTTCTGATAACACCAAGCTCTGCAGGAGAGTGAACACAGCTAAAAGGATACAGAACCTACATGATGTCCTGGAAAAGCTGGGGAGGTGGTCCAGGATCTGGCAGAGTGGCTTCAATGCCAAGAAATGTAAAGTCATTCATATTTGAGCCAAGAATCCCAAGATAGAGTACTACCTGGGAGGAGTCCTGGTATCTGCATCAGATGATGAGAAGGACCTGGGAGTGATGATCACTAGTGGCCTGAAGCACCCACACAGTGTAAGAAAGCAGCAGCAAGGGCAAACAAGATGCCGTGATGCATAGCTAGGGATAATCAGTAGTAGGAGAGAGGAGGATATACTGCCCTTGTACAGGTCACTGATAAGGCCACATCTAGAGTATGGAGTTCAATAGTGGTGCCCACACCTCAAAAAGGACATTAACCTGCAGGAGAAGGCACAGAGGCGGGCTACAAAGATGATAGTTGGTCAGCAGGGTAAGGTATATAAGAAGAGGTTGAGGGAACTGAACATGT
Organism: Neoceratodus forsteri; assembly: GCA_016271365.2. Taxonomy (NCBI): domain Eukaryota; kingdom Metazoa; phylum Chordata; order Ceratodontiformes; family Ceratodontidae; genus Neoceratodus; species Neoceratodus forsteri. Next base: position 305,352,410 of record CM028134.1, on the reverse strand, counting down.
ACTCCATGGAGGGCAGGAAAGAGAAAGGAGACATGATTGGGACCTTGACATACTTTAAATGGATAAATAAAGTGGATAAAAAGGGTCTCCCTAAATTGAGCACCAACCATAACACAAGTGAGCACAGTCTGAGGGTGGAGGTTTAGGAGGGTGGTCAGGAAGCACTTCTTCACAGACAGCATAGTTGACTCTTGGAATGCCCTGCTGGAGGAGATGATCTCATTGAACACAGTGGGCAGCTTCAAGATAGGCTGGGATAGGCACAGGGGAAGGTAAGTATCATGGGTAGGGAGGATGGGAGGAGTGGGGAGGGGGCAGGGACAGTAGTTCAAGCTCTGGAACCTGCAATATGAGCAGACTAGACAGACCAAATTAACTTCTTTTGCTGGCTTCTTAGTATGTCAGTATTACTCCTACTGTGCTTCCAAATAGCCTCATTTTTTCTCTCTGAACAAACACATTAGGAGTCCTGCCAAACAAATGTAAATATCTTGGAAAGTATAAACATTAGGCACACACAACCAGCATGTAAATTGTTCAGGAAAAACAGGCCTTTCAAATGAGGGTAGTCACTAATCTAAATTATTTATATATATTTAAATATAGCCATCCAAAAGGTTAAAATTGTGAAGAAAAATGAACAGTCAGGTAATCAGATGGCCATATTTTAAAAACTGTAATTAGTGCAACTTAGTGAATAGGCTCATTTGAAAGGTCTTTTTGTCCTGAACAACTTTCATGATATTTGTGTATGTTTAACTTAAATGCTTTCCGAGAAAGTTACATTTGTTTTGCATGACTCCTACTGTGTTGGCTCAGAAAGAAAAAAAATGCATCTGTTTGGTATGAAATTGGTTAGGTGATAGGTGACAGGGGCTGGTAGTAAATGGAGTTCACAGCAAAGAAGGGAGGGTGATGGTGGGGGAGGTACTTAGGGATCAATGCTGGATCCGGTCCTCTTTAATGTCTTTATAAGGGAAATTGCAAAGTAGCAGGAAGGGAAGGTTTGACTCTGCCTGAAGATACCAAGATCTGCAACAGGATGGAAAAGTGTGAGCAGAGACCTTAGAAGACTGGAACAGAGGTCAAGGGTATGGCAGCAAGGTTTCAACACAAAAATGTAAAATAATGCACTTGGGGCACAGAAATCAAGGGGCAGAGTACAAAATGAGTGGAGTGGTTATTGACAACATTAAGAAAGCACACATTCAAAAAAAAAAACAAGCATTTGTCAATACGGAATGTTGTCTTGCTAGCATTGACATGGGTAGTGCTGGAATTAGAGAGATGCCTAATAGGAATGGCAGTGAAGTATTGAACTGATGCCAACCCAACCCCCACCCTGCAGACACTGACAGGCATTGGGGTGTGCCTTTGGGTCATCGGTCATAACGCTCATGCCATTTAACCTCACCCTGCCCTGCAGACACTGACAAGTTTTGTTGTGTGCCTTGGGGTCTTCGATCCTTATGCTCACGCCATTCCATAAGGAAATACATTGATATGGGTGCAGTATAGGAGAATGGGGTGAACTTTGCACCAAAGAGTCCAAGGCACACCTTGATGCCTGTCACTGGTTGTAGGGTGGGGTTGGGGTGGAATGGTGTGAGCATTACAGCTGACAATCCCAGGTCACAACCCTGACACCTGTTAGTCTCTACAGGGTGGGGCATTACATTTGGAAACCCTAATGCCCCAGGCATTTGTTGGTATTTTCACTCCAAATCTTCAACATGGTCTTTTTGTGACCCCACCTCATGAACAGTGACACTCTCGGTTCATTAGCTGAGAGGTGATTTTGCACAGTGACTGCTCCATTTGGCGCCACAGGTGCAAAAACACATTTCAGGCAGGACGTGAAAAATGACAGCTGTATTGTTCATGAAGAGGTATAAAAAATGGTAATGCTGATAATTGGGAGTGAAAATATGAAAAATTGGTGACGTCATGAGCAAGCGTAGAGACTGCACAATGCACGCCCATAATGCAATTATTTGGGGAATTTTTTTAACCAGATTTTCAATATGGGCATTTTGGGACCTCCACTCATGAACTAAAATATTTTTGGAAAAAAAAAAGATGTTGTGGGCCTGTTTTCTGTTTTTATAGAGAAATTATGGATTTCAGCACACTGGGGTGCACTCCCAGTGTGCCAGAGTACTGGGAATCAATGCCGAATGGGGGATTAGGCACCCCAAGGTCGGATGATATGGTGGGGGGCACTTCTGACACTGGGAGTGAGCATCCCAGTGTCGGTAACATCACAGCAGGTTTTGCTACACTGGGGTGGTCTCCCAGTGTGCCACATTAAAGGATGCTTGAGGGGATTAAGCACCCCGATGTCACCAGGTGTGGGCTCTTCTAGTGCAGTTGGATCACTCTTAGAGTACAAGTGCCTTTGGGCACTGAATACTCCCAGCCCGTATGGAGTTTAGGCCATGGCCTGCTCTGCAGGGCTGAGAGAAACTTACTCGCCAGAGACAGTGGGAGGTGGAGGAGACAGGCGAGAAAAGCACCTCCTCCCATCTTTCAGGCAGGAACCAGTGGGTGGTGAGGCAGAGACACAATGGAAACAGCTGTTTGCTCTCCTGCCACTGCCGCCGCCATATTTATTGAAATGTTTCATCAGGAAATGCACGTATGAGGCGTGTCATCTGTGCCGCTGCATGACAAGCTTGTCTTTGATTGCAGCAGCACGTTTGTTTCAAGTTGGTGGCACTTTGCATAAACTTGTGTCAGCGCTAGCATGCTCTCTAATTGGGGAATGAGGGATGCACCTTCTAAAGTGTGCCTGCATTCGGCATCGCTGACATACCTCTGCATTTCTCATACTACCTCAATATGTTGTTTGCGCACATACAAGACAATATAAAAAAACAAGCTTTTACATACCGCTGATTACTGTTTAACAATAGTATGCTACATAGATACATAGATACAAAGACAGTGTCGGCAGATAAGGGCCTATGGCCCACCCAGTCTGCCCATTTGAGCTTGTAAGTTCAGTTTGTTTTCCTAGAAGTCTGTTGCCCCTTATCCCTGCCCTCCAGAATTCCTTTATGTCTATCCCATGCATTCTTAAATCCCGTGATTGTTTCAGCCCCCACCACTTCCTCTGGCAGGGTGTTTCACTTGTCCACCACCCATTCTGTGAAGAAATTCTTTCTCATGTTTCTCTGAATCGTCCTCCCTCCAACTTCATCCCATGCCCTCTAGTCCTGGAACATCTTTTTCGCTTAAAAATAGTGTTTTCTGCACCTGTTCCTCCCTGTAAGATACTTGTATGTCTCTATCATATCCCCTCTCTCCCTCCTCTCCTCCAGGGAGTACATGTTCAGTTCCTTCAGGCTGTCTTCATAGGACTTGTGATGCAATCCATGCACCATCTTTGTTGCCCTCCTCTGAACCTTCTCTACCCTGTCTATGTCCTTATGTAGGTATGGTCTCCAGAACTGTACACTGTACTCCAGGTGGGGCCTCACTAGTTGCTTGTATAGCAGAATTATGACCTCCCTTTTCCTGCTGGTGATGCCCCTGCCTATACATCCCAGCATCCTATTTGCTTTACCTGCTACCTTGTCACACTGTTTCCCTACCTTGAGGTCATCAGAGATGACAACCCCAAGATCCCTTTCCTGCTTGGTTCATGCTATATCCTCACCCCCAACTGATATATTGTGCCAGGGTTTTGTGCCTCTATATGCATTATCTTGCACTTCTTTGCATTGAATTTCAACTGCCAAACCCTTGACCATTCTTCAAGTTTCTGCAGGTCGCTTCTCATTCTGTCTACCACCTCTGGTGTGTCTACCTGTTACAGAGCTTTGTGTCATCAGCTTAACAGTGAAATTCTGCCTTCTAGGTCCTGCGCAATGTCACTGATGAAGATGTTGAATAGGACCGGTCCCAGCACTGATCCCTGAGGTACCCCACTGGTCACTCTTCCCTCTGTGGAGTGACAGCCATTTACCACCACCCTCTGTGTCCTGCCACCCAGCCAGTTACCTACCCACCACACTACTGTCCTGCCCACACCCATATTCCCCAGTTTGTGCAATAGTCTTCTATGTGGCACAGTGTCAAAGGCCTTGCTGAAGTCCAGATAGGCCATGTCCACTGCCCTCCCCTGATCCACCTTCCTAGTCACCCAGTCAAAAAATTCAATGAGGTTGGTCTGACATGACCTCCCCCTGGTGAAACCATGCTGCCTTGGGTCCTGTAGTCCATTGACAACCAGATGTTCCACCAATCTCTCCTTCAGTAGTGCTTCCATGATCTTCCCCACTACCGAGGTGAGGCTGACTGGTCTGTAGTTCCCTGCTTCCTCTTTGTTCCCACTTTTGTATAAGGGGACTACATCTGCTGTCCTCCAGTCTTTGGGTACCTCCCCTGTTTTCAGTGATTGTCTAAACAGGATAACCAGAGGTTCAGCCACCACCTCTCTTAGTTCTTTAAGGACCCTAGGGTGCACCCCATCTGGCCCCATTGCTTTATCAACTCTTATTACTTCCAGTTCCTTCAGGACCCTTTCTCGTGTAAAGGACTTGTGTCCATTTCTGCACCATTCTCACCCTTGTACTCCCTTCAGACCCATTACCCCCTCTTCTCCAGTAAAGACTGAGCAGAAATACCTGTTCAATATGTCAGCTTTACTGTTGTCATCCTCCACGCCCCATCCTCCCCCTTCAGTCTCACTATCCCTCCCTTTGTCTTTCTTTTTTCACTTATGTACCTGTAAAAGGTTTTGTCCCCTCTACCCACTGATTTTGCAATGTGTTCTTCTGTCTGAGCTTTGGCTTTCCTTACTGATCTCCCTGCCTCCCTTTGCTTCTCCTGGTACTTCTCCCTATCCCTTCTGCCTGTGTCTTTTTGTATTGCCTGAATGCAATCTTTTTGGCTTTCACTTTCTTTGCTACCTCTTTGGAAAACCATAATGGTCTCCTCTTCCTTTTCCTCTTGCTAACCTGCTTAATGCATAATTCTGTTGTTCTTGTAATCCCCATTTTAAACACTGCCCACTGTTCCTCAACCCCTTATTCCTGTCCCATTCCCCTTAATGCCTCTTTCAAGTATCTCCCCATTTTCCCAAAGTCTGCCCCCCTAAAATCCAGGATACGTGTTTTTGTGTGGTTTGGTTCTGCTCTTTCTGTGATTTCAAACCACAATGACTGGTGGTCACTGTTTCTCAGGTGCTCCCCCACTGTTACCTTCGTCACACTGTCCCTGTTTGTGAGCACAAGGTCCAGTATTGCCTTCTGCCGAGTTGGTTCCAGGACCAGTTGCTTGAGGAAGGCACCCTGAAGAGAGTCCAGGATAAATCTGCTCCTAGTTGATGCTGCTGCTGGGATGCTCCAGTCCACGTCTGGAATATTGAAGTCTCCAACCAGTACTACCTCACCCTTGTCTGCCATCCTTTGGATGGCTAGCATCAGCTCCCTATCTGTTTCTTCCTCCTGGGCTGGTGGTCTATAGACCACACCTGTGTGGATGGCTGTCCCCATTTTCCTTTCCAGCTTAACCCATAGTATCTCTCCCATTTTGTTCCTCCTGGATCTCTGTGGCCCTTATGTCATTTTCACATACAGTGCCACCTCCTCCCTTCCTGCCTGCTCTGTCTCTTCTGAATATGTTGTAGCCAGGTCATTGCCATCTCCAGTCATGGTTATCATTACACCAGGTTTCAGTGATGGCCACAATGTCCAGGTCTGACTGTACCATGACAGCCTCCAGATCTTCCATCTTGTTGCTAAGGCTCCTGGCATTTGCACACATGGCTTTCCATGATTTGACCTCCTAGACTATTTCACTGTTCTACTCCAGCCCCTTCCTTGGTTGTCATTTATCTCTGGTTCTCCTTGCTGTCTGCCCTTCTGCTGAATTTTGCCCTTTTCTGTTATCCACCTCTTGGGCACTAATCTCCATCTTTTGCACACTGCTTTGCAGAGATAGCCACTCCTCTGGTTCACTGGTTCCACTGCTAGCTGTGGGGGTGAGCAATGGAGTACCCTCCTTGCTGGCCTGCCACCCCTTTGTTAGTTTAAATGCTTGTCAATGTAGCATTTAAACTTATCATTGAGTGCTTGGATTCCCTCCAAGATGGATGCGAGCCATCAGGCTTGAACAAACCTCCATCCTCCAGGTGGGTCCCCAGTCACCAATGAATCCAAACCCTTCCTCACAGCACCAGTTCTTCAACCATGAGTTAAAGTTCCTGGTGCATGCACTCTATGTTCTCCTTGCCTCTCACAGGTAGTACTTCTGAAAGTGACAGAAGTAGCTACTTGCTCGAGACCCTTCCCCAGTTTCCTAAACTCTTCCTGAACTTCCTTTGGCTCCCCATTTGCCAGGTCATTAGTACCTAGGTGGATAATGACATCCAGCTCACCCTCCCGTCTTGCCTTCCCAGTGATCCCCAGTATCTTCCATCCCTCCATGCCGTGGCACCTGGTAGGCACCTCACCTCCCTCTCCTCCCCCTCCTGTGTTCCTAGCTGGATCCCTCTTATGATGGAGTCCCCCACCAGGATTCACTTCCTCCTCCTCTGGGGTCCACTGCTTTCCCCGCTGAGGTCACCTCCTTGGCTAACCTCCACATCCTTTTCTTCCACTTCTCTGGGTACCTCTATTTGGTTGTCCTCATTTGCCAGTGTGGCATATGAGTTCTTGAGTTGAATAGGATCTGGGATGTGCCTCTGCCTGACTGCTCTAACCCTCCCTGAGCCCACTGTCATCCAAGTGCTCCTCGTTCTTGGCATCCTTTGAGGCAGTTGCATTGGACTGGGTGGTCTCTGGATAGGGTGATGGTACTCCTGACCAGTTTACTTCCGCTCTGAGTCTGACTACCTCATCCCGCAGTCCAGAGAGATGCATGCAGATAGGGCAGCACCTCAGTGTCCAGAAGGTCTGCCTGAATATGGCTGCCCACAGCCACTGCATTGCACCACTCCCTCACACTATACTGCAATTCCACTACTTGTCTGCTACTGAAGCTCTCCTAGTTCCTTTAAAAATTTACTGTACTAAAATCCTGCCACTGATCCTCAGATATTTTTTTTTAAAGAAAGAAACCTATAAATAAATAAATGAGTCAAAACACTTGTGCTGAGGGTGGGCTTCTTCCCCTTATGCCCCTCCTACTTCACACCCCTTACTATACCCTGTGTTTAGCTCCTGTCAATCAGATTTAACAGGGTATATAATTAAGAGCTGGGGGAAGGGGAGGGAGGGGGCCGAAAATTTGCAGCAATTAAAGACAGCACAGAATTACACCACCACTATGTTTTAAATTTTCAACAGCCCAAAAACAATTATAAGTAAAGACAACAAAGAAAGTGTAGTGTCACTAAAAGCCCACAATCTAAGTTTAAAAGAAAAATAGCAATTACCAGTTACTCTAAAGCACTGAATTGAATATGTTTCCTTCCTTCCCCTTCTGGCTTCTGGTGCTGCCACTGTTCATCTTATGCAAACCCATAATCATATTCCTCATCTGAAGTGTAAAGGGGGGGGGCGGAAGCCATAACTGACTCCTTGTTTTTCTGTTAAAAGGGTCAGATTTTTTACAGCAAAAACAAGAAAATAGGTCATTTCTAAAATGTGCAGGTGAGCATGGGTACCACTTTATTTCAGACAGTGCCACCACCAGCAGCTACCATTTCAAGACTGCTACTACCCCTGCCTACTACAATCAGGGGAAACCAGAAATAGTCTAGCAGCACTGAGGTCAATATGGTTAAGGCATATTTACCAGAAATTACTGCTTAGAAAAGAATCAAAAAGTGACTGTGATGACAAGCAAATCCCAGACCAGATCCTAGTTTGTTAATAGTCTCCTCCTGAGTCTGATCTTTATGGCTGCATGGGCCAAGCTCAGATTTGTATAAGAGCACTGTGGAAGCACGTGACTGGACCACTGTCTGATGTTCTGCCTCAGTGCTCTGGCATAATTTCCAATGATTCTGTTTATGCAGCCCTTCCCCTCCACAGGCCGCATAAACACCCCCCCTTCCAGGCACACTACTTCTCCTTTCCACAACTGTGGAAGTGACGACTGCCATGTGCAACATGGTGGCACTGACTTAAACTGTGCAATCACGAGTATCGTGCATAAGTAGTCACATCAGTGCTGCCATGTTGTGCATGGCTGACCCCTGGGCAAACTGCGTATGTGTGGGTATCACGCTTGCACAGTACTGTAATCACTGCAGTATTGGTTATGGCTGACCCAAATGCAGCGAAAGCACTGCATATTTTTTCAATGCTCTTGCCATTACTAAAAGCTCTCAAAAGCCATGTCGGCTCTGAACAGAATTTGTTGTTTTATCAGCTTAGAATTGCTAATTGACTATTTGAAACATAGAAAGTTGTACACTTGAAATGATTTACTGTAAACTTTAATTGAGCCTAATATTGTCAGTGGCTCAGCAGGTTGCACACTTGCCTCTAAGGCTGAAAGATTGAAGGTTGTAGGTTCGAGCCACACACCAGGAACTTTGTGTAGAACCAAATACTCACACTGTAGTGCAGCATGGGGGGGTGCTGCACTCCTGAGGTGCTGTCCTTAGATGAGATCTTAAACTGAGATCCTGTCTGTCACTTCTGCTGGTTGTTCTGGTGGTCATTAAAGATTCCTACTTCTCAAAAAGAGTATGGTGCCTTCCCTTGTGTACTGGCCAAATTTTTCCAATTCACTAAAAATATCATTAGCAGCTTAATCTGCTGCATATTCAGTTGGTTTCCATCTCTAACCACCCCAACCCCCCAATGACAAGGATGAAAATAGGCAGAAGTGCATAACCCTCCTTTCTTGGTCAACAAAAATCTCTTAACATGTTCCCTCAAATGAAATGCTGTTCTTCTTTTGATAAAGCACACACTTTTGTTGAAAAGACATGAAAAAGGATCGACCTGATGGCCCAATCAGTAGTGCTGCTTCCACACTCCCAAGTTTGGAAGCAAGCTCAGAAAGTCAACTAGGCAGCCCCAAGGGCTGGGGAGGAGCTGCCACACAGCAGAGCTCCCAGTCATGTAGGGATGAAACATAGAAACATAGAAGATGATGGCAGATAAGGACTGCAAGGCCCATCCAGTCTGCCTATTTTTTTACCTTAAGAATGTGCCATAGGCTTCTCTGTCAATGGCCTATCTATTCATACTCATCTGTATTACTCTCTTATGCCTGTCCCATGCCTGTTTGAAGCCCTGCACTGTATTCATATCCACCACTTCATGGGGTAGGCCATTCCATGCATCCACAACTCTTTCTGTGAAAAAGAACTTCCTCTCATTACCCCTCAATCAGCCTCCCTCTAATCTCATGCTGTGCCCTCTTGTTCTGCTATTTTTCTTATATTGAAACATGTTTGACTCTTCCACCTTGTTAATGCCCTTAAGATGTTTGAAAGTTTCGATCATATTACCTCTCTCCCTCCTTTGCTCTAGGGTATATATATACTGAGCTCTGTTAATCTGTCCTCATATGTTTTCTGATGCAGTCCCTGCACCATTTTGGTTGCCCTTCTCTCTACTGTCTCCATTTTGTTAATGTCCTTGTGCAGGTGCAGCTTCCAGTACTGCACACAGTACTCCAGATGGGGACTAACCAGTGTCTTGTAAAGAGGGATTATAACCTCCCTCTTACAACTTGTGATACCCCTACTAATATACCCCAACATCCCTCTAGCCTTACCTTCTACTTTAGTGGTTTGCTTGGATGATTTCAGGTCATCTGTGATGATGATGCCCAAGTCTTTTTCTTCCCTTGTAATTGCCAATGACATCAGGTCCCACTACCCTGGCATTCTGTGGTGGGCCCAGGAGCTTGCATCCTCTGCAGTGGGATGCCACTGTGTGCTAGATCTCCATGGACATGGCCTGATGCTAGGAGATGTGGGTGGGTGGGATTGGGAGAAGCCCAGAGAAAGTGGACCACTCCAGCAGGATTATGTCCTCGTCCACCATAGGCCCTACTCTACTGACTGGGTCATGGTTCAATGACTGAATGTGAATTCCATTAGGAGGATGATGGCCCTCCTTCCCCTAGCTGTGCCATGGGTAGTAATCCATGGGAGAATTAGAGAGCCAGGTAAGTCCCGGAGGTGGTAAATGATGGGACTGGGCAGGTGAGAGACAGAAGGGGGCTGGCAGAGAATGGGGATATAAAGACCTTAATAACAATGTGCATCAATAAGTCTATTCCAAAAGTGGTATTTTCAATAGAAGTTGGCTAGCTTCTGACTTTCTGTTCATATCATGGGCAAGAAAAGGCGCTCATCAGCTGGAACACTTCTGTGACAAACTTGGCTCCAAATGGATTTCAAGACAGGCAATGGCACCACAATCTGCACAAGGGTTGTATACAGACCTCCTTCTCAGGGGGAGGAAATGGAGAGGGAAATGATAGAAAGTATACTTAGAATGGCAGAAAAAGGGGAGCTATTACTGATGGGTGATCTGAATATGTCAAATGTTAACTGGAGTGCAGTTGCAGCAGCCACTTCTAAGAGTGGGGTTATTCTAGATGTCCTACTGGGGCATGCCTTAGACAACTAGTATTGGAACCCACTCCAGAGGGAGCAATCTTAGACCTGGTTCTCTCATATGGAGATGGAGAGAGGATCACAGATGTAGAAGTGGGTAGCCATCTGGGAACTAGCAACCATCGAACAGTATGGTTCACAAGAAACACAGCAATAGAGTCAAGCCATACAAAGGCAAAAGTACTGGACTTCAGGAGGGCTGACTTTGCCAAAATGGGTGAGTGCCTAAAGAATGCACTAGCAAATGGGCAGGAAGGAGGGGTGGAAGAACAATGGGGAATAATAAAAACTGCCATCACAGAGGTAACAAGCCTTTGTGTAAAGCAAATAAACAAAACAAAATGATGTGAGAAACCACTATGGTTCTCAAAGGAGGTGGCAGTGAAGGTTCAAGAGAAAAGAAAGCATTCAGGAAGTACAAGGCATCACAGAAGGAGCAGGACAGAGAATTGTATCAGTTAAAGCAAAAGGAAGCTGGAAGGCAGTCAGAACAGCAAAGGCCCGAACCGAGGAAAAGATAGCCAACTCAGTTAAGAAGGGGGATAAAACCTGTTTTAGGTACATCAGGGAGCGAAGGAAGACCAAGGGAGGGATAGTGAGGCTTAAGGGGGCAGAGGGTGACTGTGAAAAGGCAGAGATACTAAACAAGTATTTTTGCTCAGTATTTACAAATGAAGAGGGGGAGGTGCCTAAAACAAACAATAGAAACACTCTGGATACAGAAGTTGATACCAGCCTACTTACAGAAGAAAGGGTTCTGAAAGAACTCTTAAAACTGAAGGTGGACAAAGCAATGGGGCCTGATGGGATTCATCTCAGAATTCTAAAAGAGCTAAGGGTAGAACTAGTGACAGCACTGACTACCCTCTTTAACAAATCATGGGAGGAAGGGATGGTACCTGAGGACTGGAGGAGGGCAGATGTGATTCCCCTTCACAAAAGTGGGAGCAGAGCAGAAGCAGGAAACTATAGACCTGTTAGTTTAACCTCAGTGATAGGGAAAATGATGGAATCACTTTTGAAGGAAAGAAATGTTGAGTACCTAGAGGCCAGAGGGGCACAGGACCCAAGGCAGCATGGGTTCACAGTGGGAAGGTCATGCCAGACAAATCTAATAGATTTCTTTGACTGGGTGACCAAAGTAGTAGATCAGGGAGGGGCTGTGGACATGGCCTACCTAGACTTTAGCAAGGCATTTGACACAGTCCCACACAAAAGATTAATATACAAGTTAGCCAGCCTGGGAATGGGTCCCAAGATGATAGCCTGGGTAAAGAATTGGCTGGAGAATAGGACACAGAGAGTAATAGTGAATGGAGTTCACTCTGAAGAAAGGGGGGGTTACTAGTGGGGTACCTCAGGGTTCAGTATTAGTCCTCTTCAATGTCTTTATAAGTGACATTGCAGAGAGATTGGAAGGAAAAGTATGTCTCTTTGCAGATGACACAAAGATCTGCAACAGAGTTGATGCACAAGGTGGGGTGGAAAGGATGAGAAGGGACTTGGCAAGGTTAGAGGAATGGTCAAATGTATGGCAGCTTAGATTCAATGCTAAGAAGTGCAAGGTAATGCACCTGGGAAACAAAAACCCAGGGGAAGAGTACACAATGGGTGGTGAGATACTAACAACAACAAAAATGGAAAGGGACCTGGGGGTAGTCATATCAGATGACTTAAAGGTGGGCAAGCAATGTGACAGGGCAGTAAGGAGGGCTGGGGGGATACTGGGATGCATAGGGAGAGGCATCACCAGTAGAAAACAGGAAGTTGTTATCCCTCTGTACAGACAGCTGGTGAGACCCCATATGGAGTACTGCGTGCAGTTCTGGAGACCCAATCTCTGCAAGGACATAGGATGGAAGCTGTCCAGAGAAGGGCAACTTAAATGGTGCAGGGGCTGCACCGGAAGACATATGAAGAGAGACTAAAGGAGCTTAATATGTCTAGCCTCGAGGAAAGGAGGGAGAGGGGGGATATGATAGAAACTTTTAAGTACTTCAAGGGAATCAACAAAGTCCAAGAGGGTAGCATCTTTCAAAAAGAGGTGTGCAAGAACAAGGGGCACAATTTTAAGATGGGGGCTCAGAGGTAATGTAAGGAAGTATTTATTCACAGACAGGGTTGTGGATGCATGGAACGGCCTTCTGGAGAAGGTTGTGGAGTCAAAAATAGTGGTTGAATTCAAGCATGGATGGGACAGTCATAAGGCAATTCTAGGGGGTGGGGGTAGAAAGAAGTCGGCTGTTGGTTAACTAGGATCTGCAGCTTATCCATTAGGTAGGGAAATGGGCAGACTGGGTGGGCCAAGCAGTCCTTAGCTGCCGTCAAATTCTATGTTTCTATGTAAGTGCAGTAGTCAGATTTAGATTTGAACTGTCTGCATGCTGAGAGAAAAGCTCTTTGTCTATTATCAGCCAAGAGTGTGTACATGTGTATTTGGAACTGCTACATGATCACATTAACTGAAGCAAAGTTTGCATACATTCCTGAGTGGCTTTTAAAATGGTGACATCTTCATTGTATATAATCAAGGAAAAGACCTGGTCAAATGTCAAGCTCTTCTTTAAAAAGGTTTTGTAAATACTCCCTAATAATGACTTTAAATACTGAGTAGACAGACAGCATTTTCACAATAAGGTCACTTTTCTCATGAAACTAGATGCATTCATGAACTGCCTGTGGGCTTATATTGTCAATGAAGAATAGTGTTACTCTGAAAAGAACAGTCACATCAGGTTATGCCTATTTTTGCATTAGATTACTGAAAAAAGGCTTGGCTGCAGAAACCTTTTTATCTGATATATAATATGATATGATGAAATCCGTTGCTACATGCATTTTTTGGTATCCTGGTAAGAGAAGACGTTTCTGTTTATTTTCGTTCTGTTGGGTCACAAACAATAAGAGTTTTTAACAGTAAAGGTACTGCATCAATCAGTCTATTCCATGCTTCGTATGCAAGGTACAGTAGTTATAAGACCCTGAGCAAAGCCAAAGTGCAATTAATCGAGCATGACAACAGACAATACGGTATGGGTTGTACAAAATGCAAACATACAAATGTTCCAAAAGGGCCTGCGGCCAAAATATAATGAAGCTCCTGCAGATGATCATAGTCACCCTCGAGCATACAAAAGACTGAAAAAGGAGAAAAAAGATACAAAGAGCTTGTCGGATTTCAAAAGATAAAAAAAAAGCTGCGCACAGGATGTTTTGAGGGAATGATGGTAATAAATCACATAGGTCAGTTTAACGTGTACAGTAAAGTATTTGGCACAGCAGTTTTAAAGCTGCAGAAATGATAGCAGTGCCAAACTACGGTACTCAAGAGAGATTTAAATAATGTGGACTGGGGGTTCAGGGTTCCATTAAAATTCAGGGTACTTTCCTGTTTGCATGTTTGATTAAACAGTTCAGATTTTTTAACTAAATTTCATAATGTTTGTATTTTATTGGAATTGTGACTGGCTCTCTTGTTGCTCCGGGGTGGGAGGAGTTTTCTTTTACTCGGGAAACCACTTTTCTCTGGTACCCGTGTGTGTAGAAAACTGCCTCACTTGATTTGCAAGGCAAAAAGGCATACATCTGTACCACTCTTTCAGCATATAAAAAAAGCTTTATTCAAATAATTTAAAACATACCGCCATAGTACTAATTGCTGGATCATCACAAGTAATCCAACCTGTTTCACACCTAGTTTTTCATCAGGAGGCTGAATTGAACATGCACTTAGGGTCTTAAGTAGTTCAAGATTTAAAGTGACAGTGCTCATTTGTGCAATAATCACAACAGTGCTCAGTGAAAAGTGCCATGGATAATAATGACTAAACTAACAATACATTCAACTATGTAAACTCTATAAACTATAACTACTATAAAATACATTTTCAGTTCAGTGTGATGCACAGTCTGTCTCATTCTTGGATTTACAAATGACAGAAAAGCAGATGCCACTTACAAACTAATTTGTTCTGTAAAGAGACAGACAGGAATTCATTACTGTTAGCATCTAGCTGCCACCCACAACACATGGTAAACAATATTGAGACCTTCAAATTGTTGAGAGGCATGAACAGGGTGCCATAATCAGAATTATTCCAAAGGGTCACCAGTTCAACCACTAGGGGACACAAATGGAAAATAAGGGTCAGGAGCTTCAGAAAAGATGTGAGGAAGCATTTTTTCACAGAAAGAGTGGTGGACCCCTGGAACAGCTTATTGGTGGAAGTGGTGAGTGCTAGGACCGTAACAGCTTTCAAAAAAGGATGGGATAGAACTAGGACTCAAAGGAGATCTGAGGGACTGGGTATGGGTAAAAAGCAAAAGGGGTTTAGATCCCAGGACTTGCATCAGGTCTTGAGAACCCTTTGGGCAGACTTGATGGACCAATGGTATCCTTCTGCTGTCACTTTTCTATGTTTCTATATTCATAGATACATAAGATACATAGACAGTGTCGGCAGATAAAGGCCTACAGCCTACCCAGTCTGCCCATTTGAGCTTGTAAGTTCACTTTATGTTTTCCTAGAAGTCTGTTGCCCCTTACCCCTGACCTCCAGAATTCCTTTATGTCTATCCCATGAATTCTTAAATCCTGTGATTGTTTCAACCCCCATCACTTCCTTTGGCAGGGTGTTCCACTTGTCCATCACCTGTTCTGTGAAGAAATTCTTCCTCATTTTTTCTCTGAATCATCCTCCCTCCAACTTCATCCCATACCCTCTACTCATGGAACATCTTTTTCACTTAAAAATAGTGTATTCCTGCACCCTAGTCCTCCCTGTAAGATATTTGTATGTCTCTATCATATCCCCTCTCCCCCTCCTCTCCTCCAGGGAGTACATATTCAAGTCCTTCAACCTGTCCTCATAGGACTTGTGATGCAATCCAGGTACCATCTTAGTTGCCCTCTTCTGAACCTTCTCTACCCTGTCTATGTCCTTACATAGGTAAGGTCTCCAGAACTGTACACAGTACTCCAGGTGGGGCCTCACTGGTGTCTCGTATAGTGGAATAATGACCTCCCTTTTCCTGCTGATCATGCCCCTGCCTATGCATCCCAGCATCATATCTGCTTTACCTGCTGCCTTGTCGCACTGTTTCCCTACATTGAGGTCATCAGAGATGATAACCCCAATATCCCTTTCCTGCTTGGTACATGCTGTATCCTCAAGCCCCAACTGATATATTGTGCCAGGGTTTTTAGTGCTTCATATGCATTATCTTGCACTTCTTTGCATTGAATTTCAGCTGCCAAATCCCTGACCATTCTTCAAGTTTCTGCAGGTCCCTTTTCATTCTGTCTACACCCTCTGGTGTGTCTACTCTGTTACAGAGCTTTGTTTAATCAGCAAACAGGGAAATTCTGCCTTCTAGGTCCTGCACAATGTCACTGATGAAGATGTTGAATAGGACTGATCCCAGCACTGATCCCTGTTGTACCCCACTGGTCACTCTTCCCTCTGTGGAGTGACAGCCATTTACCACCACCCTCTGTGTCCTGCTGCAGAGCCAGTTACCTACCCACCACACTACTGTCCTACCCACAACCATATTCCCCAGTTTGTGTAATAGTCTTCTATGTGGCACAGTGTCAAAGGCCTTGCTGAAGTCCAGATAGGCCATGTCCACTGCCCTCCCCTGATCCACCTCCCTAGTCACCCAGTCGAAAAATTCAATGAGGTTGATCTGACATGACCTCCCCCTGGTGAAACCATGTTGCCTTGAGTCCTGTAGTCCATTGACAACAAGATGTTTCACCAATCTCTCCTTCAGTAGTGCTTCCATAATCTTCCCCACTACCGAGGTGAGGCTGACTGGTCTGTAGTTCCCCTCCTTTTTGTTCCCACTTTTGTATAAGGGGACTACATCTGCTGTCCTGCAGTCTTTGGGTGCCTCCCCTGTTTCCAGTGATCAGCTAAACAAGATTGCCAGAGGTTCAGCCACCACCTCTCTTAGTTCTTTAAGAACCCTGGGGTGCACCCCATCTGGCCCCATTGCTTTATCAACTCTTATTACTTCCAGTTCCTTCAGGTCCCTTTCTTGTGTCAAGGGACTTGTGTCCATTTCTGTACTATTCCCACCCATTGTACTCCCTTCAGACCCATTACCCTCCTCTTCCTCAGTAAAGACTGAGCAGAAATATCTGTTCAATATGTCAGCTTTACTGTTGTCATCCTCCATGCAGCACCCCCATCCTTCCCCTACAGTCTCACTATCCCTCCCTTTGCCTTTCTTTTTTCACTTATGCACCTGTAAAGGTTTTTGTCCCCTCTACCCACTGATTTTGCAGTGTGCTGTTCTATCTGAGCTTTGGCTTACCTTACTGACCTCCCTGCTTCCCTTTGCTTCTCCTGGTACTTCTTTCTATCCCCTTCTGCCTGTGTCTTTTTGTATTGTCTGAATGCAATCCTTTTGGCTTTCATTTTCTCCGCTACCTCTTTGGAAAACCGTAACGGCCTCCTCTTCCTTTTTCCCTTGCTAACCTGCTTAATGCATAATTCTGTTGTTCTTGTAATCCCCGTTTTAAATACTGGCCACTGTTCCTCAACCCCTGATTCCTGCCCCATTCCCCTTAATGCCTCTTTCAAGCACCTCCCCATTTTCCCAAAGTCTGCCCCCCTAAAATCCAGGATGCGCGTTTTTGTGTGGTTTGGTTCTGCTCCTTCTGTGATTTCAAACCACGAAGATTGGTGGTCACTGTTCCCCAGGTGCTCCCCCATTGTTACCTCCATCACACTTTCCCTGTTTGTGAGCACAAGGTCCAGTATTGCCTTCTGCCGAGTTGGTTCTATGACCAGTTGCTTGAGGAAAGCACCTTGAAGGGAGTCCAGGATAAATCTGCTCCTAGCTGCTGCTGCTGTTACTGCTGCTGGGATGCTCCAGTCCACATCTGGAATACTGAGGTCTCCAGCCAGCACTACCTCACCCTTGTCTGCCATCCTTTGGATGGCTAGCATCAGCTCCCTATCTGTTTCTTCCTCCTGGACTGGTGGTCTATAGACCACACCTGTGCAGATGGCTGGCCCCATTTTCCTGTCCAGCTTAACCTGCAGTATCTCTCCCCATTTTATTCCTCCTGTATCTCTGTGGCCCTTATGTCATTTTTCACATAAAGTGCCACTCCTCCTCCTCCCTTCCTACCTGCCCTGTCTCTTCTGAATATGTTGTAGCCAGGTATGGCCATCTCCCAGTCATGGTTATCACCAGGTTTCTATGATGGCCACAATGTCCAGGTCCAACTGCACTATGACAGCCTCCAGATCCTCCATCTTGTTGCTAAGGCTCCTGGCATTGGCACACATGGCTTTCCATGATTTGATCTCCCTAGACTGTTCAGCTATTCTACTCCTGCCCCTTCCCTAGTTGTCCCTTATCCCTGGTTCTCCCTGCTATCTGCCCTTCTGTTGAATTTTGCCCCTTTTCTGCCTATCCACCTCTTGGGTGCTTATCTCCATCTTTTGCACACTGCTTTGTAGAGAGATCTACTCCTCCAGTTCACTGGTTCCACTACTAGCTGTGGGGGTGGGCAATTAGGTACACTCATTGCTGAACTGTCACCCCCCTTGGCTAGTTTAAATGCTTGTCCATGTAGAATTTAAACTTATCATTGAGTGCTTGGATTCCCCTCCAGGGTGGATGCAGGCCATGAGGCTTGAACAAGCCTCCATCCCTCCATGTTGGTTCCCATTCACCAATGAATCCAAACCCTTCCTCAAAGCACCAGTTCTTCAACCATGAGTTAAAGTTCCTGGTGCATGCACCCCTATGCTCTCCTATGCCTCTCGCAGGTAGTATTCCGAGAAGGTGACGGAAGTAGCTACTTGCTTGAGACTCCTCCCCAATTTCCTAACGCTTCCTGAACTTCCTTTGGCTCCCCATTCATCAGGTCATTAGTACCTAGGTGGATAATGACATCCAGTTCACCCTCCCATCTTACTTTCCCAGTGATCCCCAGGATCTTCCTCACATCCCTCCATGTCATGGCACCTGGTAGGCACCTCACCTGCCTGTCCTCCCCCTACTGTATTCCTAGCTGGATCCCTCTTATGATGGAGTCCCCCACCAGGATTCATTTCCTTCTTCTCTGGGGTTCACTGCTCTCCCCACTGAGATCACCTACTTGGCTAAACTCCACATCCTTTCCTTCCACTTCTCTGGGTACCTCTATTTGGTTGTCCCCATTTGCCAGTGTGGCATATGAGTTCTTGAATGAAATGGGATCTGGGGTGTACCTCTGCCTGACCACATTAATCCTCCCTGAGCCCACTGTCATCCAAGTGCTCCTCGTTCTTGGCATCCTTTGAGGCAACGGCATTGGACTGGGTGGTCTCTGGATAGGGGTTATGGTACTTCTGACCCAGTTGACTTCTGCTCTGAGTCTTGCTACCTCATTCCACATTCCAGAGAGATGCATGCAGATAGTACAGCACTTCAGCGTCCAGAAGATCTGCCTGAATATGGCAGCCCCACAGCCACTGCATTGTACCACTCCCCACATTATACTGCACTTATATGGCTATTCCAGTACTTATCAGTTACTGAAGCTCTCCTAGATCCCTTTTTCTTAATTTACTGTCTTAAAAATGATGCCACTGATCCTCAGATACTTTTCTTTAAACAAAGAAAAAATAAATAAAACATGAGTCAAAACACTTGTTGTGCCGAGGGTGGGCTTCTTCCCCCTTATGCCCCTCCTAGTCCACAACCCCTACTATCCCCTGTGCTTAGCTCCTGTCAATCAGATTTAACAGGGCATATAATTAAGGGGTGGCGGGGCGGGGGTGAAAATTTGCAGCAATTAACGATAGCAAAGGAATACATCACCACTACAAGCACACCAAACTAGGTTTTAAATTTACAACAGCCCACAAACAATTCTAAATAAAGACAGCAAAGAAATTACAGTGTTACTAAAAGCCCACAATCTAATTTGAAACAAAAAATAGCAATGAACAGTTACTGTAAAGCACTGAAATTAATCTGTTTCCTTTCCCTTCTGGGTTCTGGCTTCTTCTGAGAAAACAAAAATCACTTGCTACCTGAACTCTGACTAAGCCCCTCCTCCAGTTATCATGTAGCTGAGGTCAGAGGTCAGACAATTGGCACCCCTCACCCAAACTACAGGGCAAGCCAGACAAGCCAAGACTAAATTTGCAGCAATTAAAGATAGCAAAGGAATACACCACCACTACAAGAACACCAAACTAGGTTTTAAATTTTCAACAGCCCACAAACAATTCTAAGTAAAGACAGCAAAGAAATTACAGTGTCACTAAAAGCCCACAATCTAAGTTTAAAGCAAAAATAGCAATGAACAGTTACTGTAAAGCACTGAAATTAATCTGTTTCCTTTCCCTTCTGGGTTCTGGCTTCTTCTGAGAAAACAAAAATCACTTGCTACCTGAACTCTGACTAAGCCCCATCTCCAGTTATCACGTAGCTGATGTCAGAGCCCAAATGACAATGGTCCATAGGAACTGTACTGAAGACAGCAATTTCATGGTTAATGGCTCTGAGTTGTGCAAATGTTTTTCTGATGGGGCTATAATGGTGAAACAGTGGAGCAGGCTTATCATGAGGCATTAATGACCCCAAGGGAAGACCTACTCATTGTCAGGGAATGAGAGAGGGGGGACCCTAGGATGAACTTTTTTCAACGTATACGAGACATGCCAAAGAAATACAAGAAATTATTAACAGAAATTGGTGCATTTTAGAAACAAATCCATTGCTTAGAGATGCCACACAGCAGAGAACAACAATGGTATATCACAGAGGAGGGAATTTGCGTCACAGACTGGTGCACAGTTATCAACCAGAGGTAAGGCATACTAATGTGTTTGATAACAGTTCCCCCCATATCTTCAAGGCAATTTTTCATTTGGAAATTGTAAATGTTTTTCCTACATATCGAGGGCTTGAACATTTACATCATGTAACAGCACAAAAACATTTCACGTAAACAGCTTTTTTTTAAACTGTATCACTGACAGTATAGTTTACATGGCCATTTGTGAGTGTAGAGCATTTTATATAGAGAAGAACACAAGACCATTTAAAATCTGAATAGGAGAGCATCTGAGGTCTTTACTTGGAAGGACAACAGAAATGCCTTATCCTGTCATTGCAGGCTAGCAAAACAGGATGATAGTGGACAAAGCTTTAAGTTTTGTGGCATCGAGAAAGTAGGGGTGGGTTTCTGTGGGGGAGATGTGGATAGTAAACTTATCCAAAGGGAGTCTTATTCGATCTTTACCTTGGGAGCCATGTATCCTCCAGGTTTAAATGACAGGATAGAGTTACTTCCATGCATAAAAAAGTGATGCCTGCTGTATTCCTTTAATCTGCACTTCTGGATTGATCAATCTTATTAGTACATTTAAAACATGCCTTGACAGATTTAAAAATTACCTCTATTTTGTGTTCTTTTTTCTAGGGTGCAGAGGATTGAATACATTTTGTATCTTGATCACTGAAAGATTTTTTTAGGAACAAACCTACATTGGAATTACCAAATTGATACATGTTGCTTAAAACTTATTGTTGTTTTTAATACAGTAGTAGTTATAGTTTATAGAATTTCCATAGTTGTATGTATTATTAGTTTAGCAATTATCATATATGGAACTTTACACTGAGCACTGTTGTGATTATTGCACAAGTAGTAGTAGTAAAAACCTTTATTTTTAGACAGGAAAGTAGATGGAATAACACATCATTAGGATAAAGTCCTATTTACAAGATAGTCTTGTTATATAAAGTTTATAACAATAAGGACTAATACAATAACATCAAGACAATGAAAAATACTAATCCAGTCTGTATAACAATACAAATAAATTAATCCAATATATCATTCGACATTAATACATTTAAACAACTAACACTAATTATACATATATTGCACTACTCTTTACTGGGAATAGTTAAGAGGTGTTCTATTTCCTAACCATTGCATTCACACCTTACTCTTAATTCTAACTTTAGACTAGTTGAGAATGATTTCACATCTTGGAATTGTTTATTTGTTACTGATTTTAGAGCATTCCATGTCCTAGCTACAATCACTGGGAAACACAGATTACTATATGTGTTTTTAAGTTTTGGGAATACAAAATTTCTTAAATTTATATCTTGTAAATTGTGAGCATGCATTTTCACTTCCAATTTGTCACAAAGGTACTTAGGCTGTTTCTGAATTAACACTCAATAGATCTGAGTTGCCCAGGCAATCCTTCTTTTATTCTCTTGCAGAAGCCATCCTAGTTCCTCATATACTGTAACTCACAATGATGAACATTATAGTCCTTTCTTGTTATAAATCTGGCCATTCTATTATACATCTTGTCAGTTTTTAGTAGGAGTTTTTTGTTGCTAGGCCATATACATGGTTGCCGTATTCTAATACTGGAAGAAAAAGTTGATTTATTACAATTTCCCCTCATTGTTTTATTCATACTGAAACTAGACAATCTAAACACTCCCAACCTTTTATTTACCTTTGATACTGTATCTAATATATGATAATCAAATTTTAAAGTATCATCAATCCATACCCGAAGGTATCTATACTCCGATACCTGTACTAATACATAATTTTGCAATGTTTTATAGTTACTGTTTCTTTGCTTTTGCCCAAATTTTTATGTCTTTTACTAAAAACCATAAGTTTTGTTTTTTTACTATTAACTATTAATCCCGATTTGGTCAACCATGTACATAACCCCACAAAATCTGTCTGTAAATTCCTTTCCGTTTCTCCAGATGTCCTCCCACTTACAATTAAGAGGGTATCATCTGCATAAAGACTTATTTTTGAATATGTTATGCTATTTACTAATTTATTTATGTAAATCAGAAACAGTGTTGGCCCCAAAATGGAGCGTTGAGGCACTCCTCTCTGCACAAGTGCTCTATCACAGCACCCAGAGAACTAGAAATTCACAACAACTAATCTTCCTTGTCCCCAGATGCCGGACTACCTTGGGCCAGAGGACCTTTGCCCACAGAGCACCACAGTGGTACGATACTCTCAACAAAGAAGCTCTTACTGCTGTTGCTCTTGGCCCTTTTAAGAGACAACTCCGACTTCATCTCATTTCAACTAGTTGTTGTGACTGCCTTGCCTAATCAGGGGCCCACCGTTCACTGACCTCCTCTTCAGTCTTGACAGTTATCTTTCCCCGCCTTGCCCCCTTCTACTTGCCTATCCCCTTGCCCCCTCTCCCTTTCCTCCCCTAGGGCATTTCCTGACTTTTATCCCTCCTCTCTCTCCCCTTTAGAGCTCTTACCATCACCCTCTACCCTCTGACAATGGCCTTCTTGCCTGCATACCCCCCTTCCCTCTCACCTGCAGTGCTTATTTCCAAGATTGCCCTTGGCTGGTATGTCATGCTACCTAACATTTAGCACATTTTGAATTACTGGAATTTCCTAAGCCTCAGTTTCTTACTTCTTGTTATTGTGTAACTATGTATTATTATGTTGACCTTTGTATGTATGTATACCCCCCATTCCTTTGATGTGGAACCTTTGTAAATGAGCAGTTCCTGCTCAAAGGTATTTGTAATCCTATATTTTAATAAAATAAAATAAATAAAAATAAAATCAGATAACACGCTGTTTAAATATACTTGCTGTGTTCTATTTAGTAGACAGGACATAAACCAGTTACTTGATTCCTCAACTAGACCAATCTCAGCAAGCCATTCCCCCCAAAAGCCCATGAGCCACAGTATCAAAGGCCTTTGATAGATCCAGGAACACCACACCCACTGACAAGTCATCCTCCATCTTTGAGGCTATATGATCTACCATGTCGGTGAGCGCGGTGCCTGTGGAAAAAACCCTGTGAAAGTCAAACTGATATTTTGTCAACAAGGAGTATTTTTCCAAGTAATCAGTAAGCTGTACTTGTACCAATCTCTCTAGAATCTTAGATAACCCTGGTAACAAGGCTATGGGCCTATAGTTCGTAGGCTGAAATGTGTCCTCGGCTCCTTTATATATGGGAACAACCTTTGCGTTCTTCCAACTGTTTGAGAAAATTCCTTCCATAATACTCCAGTTAAATAATTTGGTTAATACCGGGGCAATTACCTGTACAGAATCCTTAAGAAAACAGTTTTCAATATAATATAAACCAAAGGCTTTTTTTGATTTTAACTTTCTAATCTCATCTTTTACCTGTTTACAAGATATAATTTTGAATCTAAATTTTGGTATGTCTGTACTCACCATCCCCATTGCACTGTTTTTAAATAATAAATTAGTAAGGTCTAAATCAGAAAAACTTACAAAATAGTAATTCAAGATGTTTGCTGACTGCCTGGTGTACTGGGGAATACCCTTACTTAACATTTGACTAGGAGGACCATGAACCTGTGGTGATTCAAATAATTTATTCAAAGGCCAAAATTTTTTACTATCCATAGTTTGTTTCATCCTCTCTTCATAGTATTTTTGTTTTGACTTTTTTACTTGAAATTTCAAATGGTTTCTGGCTTTCTTGTACCTTTCCCAATCCTCAGGTTTCAATGTCTTCCCAGCTTCTTTCCATAATCTATCCTTTTCACGTATTAATTTCTTTAATTTTTCTGTTATCCAGGGAACATAAGACTTTCTTTGCATACAGATTCTATAAGGAGCCAAATCATTACATATATCCAAAAACTATTTAGAGAATTCCTGAACTGCTAGACCCACAGATCACATTAAAAACAGTCTATCCCACCTGACTGAAGTCAATCTAGCAATAAGTGCCACTTCATTATGATTTTTTAAATTTCTGCACTTGATTTTTAAAGGAGGATTTCCAATGGGACTACAACTTCTACCCTCAAGTTTGAATACACAGCTTATAGAACTATGATCCCCCAAAACTGACTGTTTTACTTCTGTTGGCTTAATCCAAATTTTAACTGTAATAAAGATTAAATCTAATATGTTTTCTTCACTATGTTATGTAGTTTTCCTTGTAAGGAAGATAATTTTTTGATTGACATCTAATACTTTAAAGCTATTTTCCAATGCTAATCCTCGTGGTTTACCCCAAGCAGTATTAAAATCCCCAATCAATATTATCACACAAGCTATGGAATATTTTTGTACAATTAATGTAAAGTTTTCAAATTTACCTATTAAAGTTCTAGGGTGGGGCATAGATAACACCTATTATTAATTCCAGTTTATGAATTCTTACCAGTAGGCAATCAACTAGTCTAAAGGTCTAAATGGGAACAAAGAGGAAGCAGGGAACTACAGACCAGTCAGCCTCACCTCGGTAGTGGGAAAGATCATGGAAGCACTACTGAAGGAGAGATTGGTGGAACATCTGGTTGTCAATGGACTACAGGACCCAAGGCAGCATGGTTTCACCAGGGGGAGGTCATGTCAGATCAACCTCATTGAATTTTTTGACTGGGTGACTAGGGAGGTGGATCAGGAGGGCAGTGGACATGGCCTATCTGGACTTCAGCAAGGCCTTTGACACTGTGCCACATAGAAGACTATTACACAAACTGGGGAATATGGGTGTGGGCAGGACAGTAGTGTGGTGGGTAGGTAACTGGCTGGGTGGCAGGACACAGAGGGTGGTGGTAAATGGCTGTCACTCCACAGAGGGAAGAGTAACCAGTGGGGTACCACAGGGATCAGTGCTGGGACCAGGCCTATTCAACATCTTCATCAGTGACATTGCACAGGATCTAGAAGGCAGAATTTCACTGTTCGCTGATGACACAAAGCTCTGTAACAGAGTAGACACACCAGAGGGTGTAGACAGAATGAGAAGGGACCTGCAGAAACTTGAAGAATGGTCAGGGGTTTGGCAGTTGAAATTCAATGCAAAGAAGTGCAAGATAATGCATATGGGGCACAAAACCCTGGCACAATATATCAGTTGGGGGTGAGGATATAGCATGAACCAAGCAGGAAAGGATCTTGGGGTTGTCATCTCTGATGACCTCAAGGTAGGTAAACAGGTGACAAGGCATCAGGTAAAGCAAATAGGATGCTGGGATGTATAGGCAGGGGCATCACCAGCAGGAAAAGGGAGGTCATAATTCCGCTATACAAGACACTAGTGAGGCCCCACCTGGAGTACAGTGTACAGTTGGGAGACCATACCTACGTAAGGACATAGACAGGGTAGAGAAGGTTCAGAGGAGGGCAACAAAGATGGTGCATGGGTTGCATCACAAGTCCTATGAAGACAGGTTGAAGGAACTGAACATGTACTCCCTGGAGGAGAGGAGGAGAGGGATATGATAGAGACATACAAGTATCTTACAGGGAGGAACAGGGTGCAGGAAAACACTATTTTTGCGAAAAAGATGTTTCAGGACTAGAGGCATGGGATGAAGTTGAGGGAGGACGATTCAGAGGAAACATGAGAAAGAATTTCTTCACAGAACGGTGGTGGACAAGTGGAACACCCTGCCAGAGGAAGTGGTGGGGGCTGAAACAATCACGGATTTAAGAATGCATGGGATAGACATAAAGGAATTCTAGAGGGCAGGGGTAAGGGGAAACAGACTTCTAGGAAAACAAACTGAACTTACAAGCTCAAATGGGCAGACTAGGTGGGCCATAGGCCCTTATCTGCCGACACTGTCTATGTATCTATGTATCTATGTATCCTATTTGATCTGCAAATAACACTGAGACTTGGCCAAGTTCTCATTTAGTGAATAAGATAACTCCCCCCACCTTTCCGTCCAATCCTATCTAATCGATGGCTAAAAAGTCCCTCAGGCTCAACTTCTTTAGTTTCTATATTTTTATTTAGCCACGTCTTGGTCAACACCACTATTTCTGGGGATTCTGTTATTATCCAAGTTTTGAATAGGTCTATTTTCTTTCTTAGGCCCCTAGCACTATCATGGATAATTTTAATTTCTCCATTATTTCCAGGGCCAGGACTTGTTTCATTGTCTCTCCTCAGAAGTAATGAAATCAGCCAGACATTTCTTGATTTATTTAATCCCTGCCCCCCAATACCTTTGATACATACAATTTATTATTTAACTGAATTCTAATCTTTGAAAATAAGTTTCTACCTTCTCCTTTAACTCTCAACTCCCCACCTGTTAAAGGATTATCAAAACTAGTAAAAGTCCCAATTTCAATTGCTAAAGTGCTAATTACTTCAATTTGACAAGGATTTGTAGACTTTCCATACAATAATATTATTGTGCAAACATGTATTTGTAACCTAAGGAGCAATTCACAAATGAGCACTGTCACTTTAAATCTTATACTACTTAAGGCACTAAGTGTATATTTTGCCCAGCTTCCTGATGATGCACTGGGTGTGAAATCGGTCAGGCTGTATTATTTGTAATGACCCAGCATATTAGTACCATGGCGGTATGTTTTAAATTGTTTTGAATGAAGCTTTTTTATATGCTGACAGAGTGCTGTGGATATTTATCTTTTTGCCTTGTGGATTTGTTATCCACACCACTCATAGACAGTTAAGCTGTTTTTCTTTTTGGATTCACTTGATTTGACCTGCAGTGTGTCAGCACATGATAGCTTATATGGATCTTTGTTTTAGAATCTACAATAGCAAATTGAAGAAGAGATGGCTAGAGCAAACAACCGCTGTCTGGACATTAGAGTGATGTGCAATTTTTTTTGTTTTGTTTTTTGTTATTTGTTATACTATTGTGGTTTAATTTTGCATTTGGGTATATGGAACTGAAAGGCAGTACTAGTGTTATAATCTAGAGTACTCTTCCCAGTATACTGTCAAGCCAATAAGTTGTTTTTGCATTGTTTTATTAAAGGTTGAAATATATTAGTCCACTTGCAATGTGTTGCTTTTCAACACTTAACCAGCTAAACAGCAACTTTTATAACATGTTCTGCAACTCAAATGGAATACATCTGCTGTTCTGTCACAATGCCATGCAAAACTGAGTTATAACACCTGGGCAATGGTTTTTACAAGGCTTTGTGGTGGATCCAGCAACATTTATGAATCACATTTGGAAATGCTGAAGCATCAAGTTCGTGAGGCAGTTTATTATGAACTGTACTGTACTCTTATACCTCTTCTGTCCTTTGTTCATTAGCCTGCATGAAAAATAATTCCAAAAGAGAAAGTCTTAGACATCAAGTTAATGCAAAAGCTTACGTGAGAAAAACTCTTTCATGACTGTGACAAACAGCAAACAATAGACTAATGTTAAAAAGCCAGTTATCTAGGAATCCATGGCTGCTTCTCCATGTGAGAGCCTCATGCTTGAGGCGCTTTGTGTTACTTTTTATGTTGTCTTGTGCATGCAGCGTAAGCAACATTTTGTGGCAGCTTGCTGGAGTAGCAGGTTGTGGAGGTGTGGCAGTGCTGTGGACAATGCCGCCACTGCTTTTTTGGGCTTGTCTATGTGGCACCAATGAATGAGCACACTGTCTATGACAGCAGTTGAGAAACGTGCCACCAACTTGAAAGATATTTGCTGCTGCAATGAGGGAGTGCCCTGTAATTGCAGGGCGTTCTTTGCCTGCTGAAACATTTCAATGAATAGTGCAGCTGCTCTCACCGTCCACCTCTCACGATCCCTAGGCAGCTAACTTCAGGAGTGCCCAGTCCTCCTGTTGGCATGCTCCTTCCCCAGTTCAATTTGTTTGCTGATGGGGGTTCCCAGTCCCCATTGATATAATGTCTCCCTAGTTTAATTTGTCTGCCGAGGGGGGTGCTCAATCCCCCTTGGCATCATGCCCCCCAAACAGAGACATGCTTTCATTGCCGATGGGATGCCCAATACCCGTTAGCTCCAGTCCCTCAAAACCCCAAGTGGCACAATGGGAACCCACCCCAGTGTGCCCAATGTACTACCTGAAAAAAAGAAAACCTTCCCCCAAAGTGTTTTTTTTTTTATTTTGACCTGTAAACAAGAAAACGGTCCCTCGCTGTCTGTGGCACCCCCTCCACCAACCTGCACCCACCCTTAGTGCACCCCACCTCCCCATACCCTCCTCACCCCATACTTACCTCCAGAGGTTAGTGCGGCGATCTTCAGTGGAGTAGGAACACATCTACACTCTTCAAAGCCAACCACGAACTGAAGAAATGCTGGTAAACTGTATAATGGCATAAACTGGGGGTTTCAACTTAGGTGGCCATTTTTTTGATATTTGGTTCCAAATTTTCAGCATGGGGTTCTTGGGACCCCACCTCATGAAAATAGTCACTGTAATTTTGTTATTTGCTCCTGAAAGGTGATTTTGTGGTCACTGTATGGAATCACCTTTCAGGACCAATTAATGAAATGACAGTGCATGCCACTGTTCATGAGGTGGGCTCCCAAAAAGTCTATGTTACAAATTTGGTGAAAAAATTCCAAAAAATGACTGTTATGAGTGTGCATTGCGCAGTTGCCATGCACGCTCGTAACTTCGAGAATTTTTAATATTTTCACTCCAGATTTTCAGCATTGCCATTTCTTCACATCTCCTTATGAATAGTATAGCTGTCATTTTTCACATCCTGCCCAAAATGTATTTTCGCACATCTGGTGCAGAATGGTGCGGTCGCTGTGGGAAATCAATGTTTGGGACAGATTAACAAAATCACAGTGCCACTGTTCATGAGCAGAGGTCCCAAATGCTTTCATGAGGTGGGGGTCACAAAAAACCCATGTTGAAAATTTGGAGTGCAAATACCAACAAACGCCTGGGGCATTAAGGGTTCTAACTGTAATGTTCCATCCTGTAGAGACTGACAGGCATCAAGGGTGTGACTTTGGATTGTCATCTGTAATGCTCACACCATTCCACCCCCACCCCCACCACCACCATGCAGCCAGTGACAGGCATCAAGGTGTGCCTAGGACTCTTCGGCCCCAAAGTTCACCCCATTCTCCTATACTGCACCCATCTCAATGTATTTCCCTTTGGAATGGGGTGAGCGTGAGGCCTGACAACTCCAAGGCACAACACAACACTTGTCAGAATCTGCAGGGTAGGGAGACGAGAAATGGTATGATCACTATGTCTGACAACCCAAAGGCACACCTCAATGCCTGTCAGGCTCTTCGGGAAGGGGGGGGTGTCAGTTCCATACTTCACTGCCATTCCTATTATATTCCTATTATGCATCTCTTTAACTCCTGCACTACCAATGCCAATGCCAGCAAGACAACATTCAGCATTAACAAATGCTTGTTTTCCAGTTTTAGGCACCAGAGAACCCTGCAGTCGCTGGGGGCCCCTTGCTTTTGCAGCCCCAACCAGAGCACTGTACCTTAATTATTTTTATTTTTTTATCTTCTTAGAGCAGCAACAAAGGGCTGTGCAGCTCCTTCTGATGTGGCATCATGACATCATGAAATACCTTACCAAGCTATATGACCCTGTCAGTACGAGGCAAATGAACAGCAATGGTTGGAATGGGAAGAACTGCCCAAAGGAGTAACTCTGCTGTCTGCCAATAAAAAACACTTAAAATATACCTTTGGTTGTACTGAAAATAATACACAATGATGTGCATATGGGTTACAGTCAAACAGGCAAAAGTCGGCCAAGTAAGGAGCTGCCATGACTTTACTAATCCTGCTGGGGGCCTCCCAAACTCTAAAGTTGGCCCTGTTGTTTTGTTCCCTCTATGACTCGTTGCTTTCAGGGTATAGGCTGGCACTGTGTGAAGCAGCAGAATCTGTGCAGAACTATCAGTCCCACTTCAGGGAGCATTTGTGAAGTGTTCCAACATTCAATTTTCATTTAAATATAAAATGACTTGACAGAAATTCAAAATACTAGGTATATTGGAAGGGCCATTCTAAAGAAAGCATATTCCAAGTTTCTAAACATTTTGCACATAAGTAAACTGCCACAGTGTGACCCCATGTAACTTTAGGACAACTAAATAAAGTGCCATGATAGTTCATAGACTTTATTCCTGCAACAAGCAGTGATGAATTCTCAGGACAAGGATAAATTATCATAAGAGTACGGGTATCATATTACGAGAAATAGGAGGGCCCAGTCCTTTGCAGATAGCCTCCATTGACATAAAGGAATCTGATGAAAAACTTCTGGGGATTATGCTTGGGACAGGGAGTTGTCATCCAAGAACTGGGAATCTGGATTCCAAAAAGAAAGAGGAAAGCTAAATTTATGGGAAAACAAATGGATTTCAAAACTTAAACAGGTAAACTTAAAATAAATCTTTACTACGGCCCCACTTTATTCTATATTAGTTATCTTTTTCTGTCCCCGGCAAACATAGAGCACTGTACTGTAGAGTAGTAGACTCAACCCAGTAAAAAGAGAAGTCACATATAAAACAGTAGAAAAGGGTGGTTTGAGTATGTTAACCCATTTTTTTTACATATTTACATGGAATAATATTACTATAGCTTTATGACCAGGATATAGACAGTGGGTTCCAATGGTTCAGGAATGGCTACAGTCATACAATATTTGCTATCCTGGCAAACAGGGAACATATGCACATATCAAATTAGGGTGCATGGCACCTCTTAT
This sequence comes from Neoceratodus forsteri, assembly GCA_016271365.2. Classification (NCBI taxonomy): domain Eukaryota; kingdom Metazoa; phylum Chordata; order Ceratodontiformes; family Ceratodontidae; genus Neoceratodus; species Neoceratodus forsteri. The sequence continues at coordinate 305,321,380 of CM028134.1, read as the reverse complement.
ATAAAATTGGCCTTTTTGAAAATAAAGAAATAGAAGCTGGCATAGCAACAAGTATTGTCTTTGAATAAACAAACAGCAGTGATTTCTGAAGGTATTGGATAATGCATTTACAGTAGAGCTAAAGTTTCCTTCGTGTAAATGAAGTAAATTTGGTGCTTAGACAATTAACAAATCAGGGAATGCCCCAATGTGTTTGGGATGTGCTGTAGCTGAGCAGCCATGGGAGGTTGGGGGTGCACAATTCTCATAAACATAACATACATTTGTGATAGAACTTGCCTAAGGTCATTGTGCCCAGGTGTATTGGAAACACAGGAACACCTATTTTTGAATGGTCATATGCACAGGATGTTTGGACATTTTTAGTAGATGTATAGTAGGAACCTTTGTTTTTAAGGATGACATATAAGGAATGAATTCTCACAATATTTACAGGTGCATGGTTAGAATTTAACTCAAGTACCCTACAGGTATTGTGTGCTACACTAAGGTATTGCCTGTGGCAGGCTAGATTGGCCTGGACTCTGCAATGGAAATGAAGTACATATATTGAGATAAGGAAAAAATATGTTAACACTGAGGCAAGTATATGAACAGGATGCTAGACAGCAAACAACATTTACTGTACGGAAATTATGGAAAATTGTAATTTTCTGCAGCTAGAACATTACAGCATGTCCTGATGTGGAGTACTAAAGAAGGGGTAGAGACTTTTTTTCTTCTGAGCCACACAACTGAATGTGTATTTAAAGGGACACATTCATGTATAGTGGCAGACATAGTTTGAAAGCCCATGAAAAGTTCTTTCAATTGAGATATTACGCATACCTGTAGGTGGAAGCAGTCCAGAGATATAGATGACTGAGTCTGCGCAATATAAATTTTACATTAGAGCCATTCCTAGACCCTTGTGATGTCAGTGACGATCAAGCAGTGCCTAACTGCATTGAGTTAAGCACTGCTTGATTGTCACTGACATCACAAGGTTCTAAGAATGGCTCTAATGTAATATTTATATTGCACAGACTCAGTCATTTATATCTCTGGACTGCTTCCAGCTACAGGTATGCCTAATAACTCAATTGAAAGAACTTTTCATGGGCCTTCAAACTACATCTGCCACTGTACATGAATGTGTCCCTTTAAAGCCTGACCTTACATTTTGATTCAATTCTTTTTTTTTTATGTGTGTTGGGATGTTGGATTATTCTGAGGTTTATGTAGTTAATTATGTGTTCTGTTTTTCTCTTTGTATTATTTGGTTGATAATGTAATTTGATTTGATGTACCTATCTGATTTAGTTTCTTTTAATAAAGTACCCTTACTCTTGCGAAAAGTGCCTTGGGTTCCTTTACTTCCACCTGGACACCCAAGAGGACAGCACCAGAGATGGGTAGAAGGGACCTCAGTTTAACATGTTACCCTTAGGATGGCACACCCCGTCAGTAGAGCACTCATCTAGTACTGCACTCTGGGCCGGGGTTTCTGGTATGAGCCCAGTCCTTGAGTTCCAGCAGTATCTATGCTTTCATGTTTCTAAACTGAGGTGCGACTTATACACTATGTAGGGCTCTCTTGCTTCAGTGGAGGAGGAAAAGGGACAAATGTGACAAGCAGTACTTGCCTGCTATCAAGGGGGCTGGCAGAATGCCAGGGTGCATAAAAAACAAGTGAGTGAGGCCTGCTGAGCAGGGGAGGTACAGTAATCCTGCCATTTCACAAAGCCATAGTAAGGCCCCACCTGGAGTACTACATGCAGGTCTGAGACCCTCATTACAAAACTGACACAGAGGTAGTTGAGAGGCTGCAAAATAGGACCAGTGGCATGATCAGAGGCATGGGGACTACATCTATAAGGAGCAGCTGATGGCCATTAATACATTCACCTTGGAGAAAAGGAGGCATGTGTCCTCCTGCAGGATGTGGGGACATGCTCTGAAGCTTAGAGGTGGTACATTTGGGGGTAATGTTTGGAAACTCTTCTTCTCTCAGAGGGTGGTAAATCTATGGAACAGCTAACCAGTGGAGACAGTGAATATGAAGACAGTACAGACCTTCAAGGTACATATGGACAAATACATACTTAAAAACGGAATCACAGGATACTCAGTGAAGAAGACTAGCTACATAGTCCCTATAATGTAGTACGTACAGCAGGACGAGCCATGATGCAGTAACTTGCAGTAAACAACACGTTACAAAATACCGCATGAAAAAAAGGTAATTGCCTTTGAATTACACTGTTCCCTGCAGTATACTGCAGCATTTTGTGTTATATCACGGAATTACTGCATTGCATCCTGCCTAGCGTTGCTGTATTTACACCAGTACTGATTCATCCCTGCCTTGGGGAAGGAGAGGGGAGGGGTGATAGACCTTGCTACTGACCAAGTATATGGAAAGCTGCTAAATTAATTCTAGCTATACTTGCTGGGCTGATTCTCAAAACTCGGTGCAAGCCACACCAGAGGCAGCTTGCACCAATTGCTCATGCGCCATGGACCCTGCACCTGATTCTCTATTGGGCAGGGTCCCGGAGGCAAAGTCCCACGGCTTGCAGCAACCCTAGCAGTATGCCAAACAGAGGGCACACCTGGAGAGGGTGCTGCAAGCCTGCAACAATGTGCATAATTGCGCATGAGCATACCTGGTCTTGTACCCCCCGCCCTGATCACCCATAATAATACACAAATTAATGCTGGTAGTCTAGCGGCCCCCCTCCCCAATCCCCAAACACTGGTAAAATACAAATTATGGCCCCTGTTCCCTGATAGTCTAGTGGCCCCCCCCACTGATCCCTGATATTGCCTGTTTTTATAGTGTTAAATAATTTGCCCTGTCCTGGTGGTCTAGCGGCCCACCATTCCCGATCCCCGATGTTGCCCATTGAATAAATATTTAAATTATTGCTCTGTCCTGGTGGTCTAGTAGACCCCCTCCCCAATCCCCGATGTTGCCCATTGTATTAATAATTAACAATCACCCTGTCCTGGTGGTCTAGTGGCCCCCAACCCCCACCCCAGCAGGTAGTGCCCACCACCCACCCTTCCAATCCCAAAACACAACCGGCAACCGGCACAGCCCACCTCTCAACTCTGCGGCTGGCCACAGAAAGAACTGTTACTGAGCATGTATTTTAATGTGTACAGTGCTATACACATTACAATAGGCGTTCAGTGACAGTCAATCAGCGGCTGGCCATGGAGGTGAGAGGTGAGCTGTGCCAGTTGTCAGCTGTGTTTCGAGATTGGGGGGGAGCAGGGTGTTGGGCACTACCTAATTAACAAAATACACAGCACTCCAGGCTAGCATTTAAATAATTTCTTTATATATTAAAAAAGGAAGCAAAGTAACAAACGAAGTACATTACATATTTCAGTACATATTGTAATGGTTCACATACTAATGAAGTGCAAACAGGGTTTTATTTACATATATATATATATATATATATATATATATATATATATATATATAAAAGGGGGTCGGGCGGGGTGGGGGACCATGACACATTGCCACACAGTGCTCAACTCTCCCAGAGGAAAATTTCTAAGTACCCTTAGACTAGCCCTGGCTGGTCTATGGGTATTTAGAAATTTGCACTTAGCCTGAGATTTTTGAATCCCGATTGTGGAGCTATGGCAGCCTGCATCTGTCGCAAGCCCCTAGCCCCATGTTGCAGTCTATTTCTGGGGGCACAGGTGATACAAGCCCCATTTGGGGCAGGCAGCCTGCAGTTGACACAGGCTGCTTTCGTGAAAAGCTCATGGGGCAGTATTTAACACAAGGTGCCACTTGCGCCAGTTATGTTTGGCACAGGCACCTTGCATCATTCTCAGGGCTTTCAGAATTTAGCCAGCTATCTATCACATCAGCCTTGAATGCTTGGCATAAGTCAAAATATTTCAAGGGACCAGAAGTGAATACAATTTGTGTCTACCTGTGTTGTCACCAGGGCTGTTTCTGGACCTGGAGAACATTTTTATCACCAAGGTATTTGACCCTCAGCTAATCTAACCTTTGTTGGCATCATATAAGAAATGTGTTTCTTCAGCTGGAGGACAATCTCTGGGTTATTTTTGTTCTCTGATAGATTTTTCACCCTATTAGACATGCTAAAGCAGGGTGAGGAAGTGGAGGGGAGTGATAATACCGCTAACAAACCACAAGTGGGCAGGTACCAATTGCTGATGGAGTGACAGTCCATTTTGCTGGCTTCTGGACCACTGTAACTCAGGCAGTGGCCCTCTTCCTCATAGTTCCTGCACTCTTGTATGTTATGGGTGTGGGGATTTCTTTGTAACAGCTATCAGAAAGGATTACAAGTACTGGACCTTTTTCATTTATGGTTGTTTGACTCTGTACGGTCTGCTTCTCCCAGATCTTAGCAAGGCTTGGTTGGGTTCTCATCAGGACTTTAGTCCTTGCAAGGGACAGTTACTTTGATTATTCTGTTTACCAGTTAGGGTATGAATTTAAGTGTATGATTATTTATATATTGTGTTGAGGTGAATGAGTTAAAGGGGTTTTGTTGGTTCCAAGTTCCTGTAGGAAGTCAGTGAACATGTGCTTGGGTAAGATAGGACTGCAGTACTCTTTCTCAGAATTGTGGTGATTATGGCCTTTGGAGGTTATATGCCGACTCTGAATGGGAGCATCTGAAAGCACTGTAGTTCTTTTGGGATCTCTAGACCTAGAGTGAGGTATGCTTCTTGTGTCTCTGAGGTTTTTTTTTGGTTAGTGGACAAGGAGGTGCGGGTCTAGAAGAAAAGGGCATAGCAGGCATCTTTCCTGCCTCTCTTTCATCCATAGACATAGCTCTGCTGTGCAGATATTGAAAGAGTGACACTCTGACTCCTACACTCTCAGTATTTTCTCTGAAATGCCAGGTCTGTTGCCAATGAGACAGCTGTTATCAGAAATGTGATCTTTAATTTGCCCGTCAGCACAGCAGTAGCACTACCTCTCATGATGCCAGTGACCCATGTTCAGGACTGAGCATGAGCCGTTGAAGGCTGGCCAGGGAGAGGAGGACTGAGTTTCCCAAAGGATGCTGTCCTACTGCTTCAAAGAGGGAGGGCAGTTAGCTCTGCTACTATACTGCCGCCTAGGTGAATCAGGTGACAGTGAAAAGAAAAGGCTCAGGGACAAGAGATACAGGCTGGTGGCATGCTACGCACTTTCACATACATGTGGATGCACACCAGAGCTGCCTGTATCTCAATGCATGGAATAAATGAAATGTGGAAATACTCCCCCCTCAGTACAGCATGATGGCATCACTGTATCCACAGGCCCAACACTCACTAACCTGGGCACTCTCCTCATGGTGCAGCTATTGTGTACCCAAGGGACCTGGTCTCATCAGAGGGCTCTGCCATGGGAGAAAAACCACGGGGGCAACATAGGAGTAAGTAAGCTTGGAAAAATGTGTGGTGGAGGCCTAAAGCCAAAGGGCGCATGGCAAAAAAAGAAAGAAAGAAGGAAAGAAAGAAAGAGAAAGAAGGAAGGAAGGAAGAAAGAGAAAGAAAGAAAGGAAGGAAGGAAGAGAAAGAAAGGAAGGAAGGAAGAAAGGAAGGAAGGAAGGAAGGAAGAAAGAAAGAAAGAAAGAAAGAAAGAAAGAAAGAAAGAAAGAAAGAAAGAAAGAAAGAAAGAAATGCAATCTTTGACTATGGCAGGGATTTGGTGTGTATTATGGAAACTGACTGCTTAGCCAACCTATTGGCGCAGATGTATTGTTACCACTTCTGATGTCAATGATTTGAGCTTGATATTGAGCTCAGGTCACTGAAGGCTGTCTGGGGAAGGAAGATTTAGCATCCCATGAATGTCTCTCCTTCTTCAGGGATGATAGAGGCTGTGCCCTGCTTGGTGACCACCGCTTAGTGAAGGCTAGGTGGTATCACAGCTGGTGCCACCAACTGGGAGGAATGTCCCCAGATGTCATGACATTACATGCATTGGTGCACATACGCACATAACTACATGATCAGCTTCCTGGTGGAGAAAACCAGTGGGGGAAAAAAGCAGTCCACCAGGGTGGTGCTGGCACCCTCAACCAGCTCATGCACTATCGACATGACACTCCACCTCCCCTACCATAGTGGTCCTGGGCAAGTGGTGGGGTTGTAAGATGAGGACAGGGTAGGTGATGGGGCTGGGGGTAGCCATCAAGGAGGGGATGGACTGGGTGAATAGAGGAGAAAAAGCTTGATTGAAAAAAAAGACCTGTCTGTGTGAAAATGCAGGGCCAGTTTCTGCAGAGGCCATCCTGCTGGATTTTTTAGATATACCACCAGCGAGTGGAGTCTAGGGGTTGTGTGGTGGCCACCTGTGGATCTGAGTTGGTCCTCATGGGATCAACTCCAGAGATCTAGGAGTATTTCGAATTAGAGGTTTTGGGGGTCATGTGATGCCTGCTAGCTGGTAGCTGCGTTTTTGCTCAGCTCCATCCCCAAGTCACTAAAAATATAATTTTTTTTACCCTTCTAGCTTGTTTGATCAACCTCTCTCATTGGGATTTGCTTGTTATTATGGCCTCAAAATCTGAATTGGACAAATTGGCTGCCAGTGCGAAGAAAAAATATAAATTATCTGCTTCTCCACCACCGCTGGAGGATGGAAGTAGCCTGAGCCCTGCCATGCAGGTTGAAAAGGAGTCTGAGTTTGGTCTGTTAGCTCAGGAGCTCAATGAAATTAATACCTTTATGGGCGGTATAAAATTGGACCTCAAACACATCACAGTTCAGCTAATGGCTGACCGAGTGTCCATTGAAGCTCTGGGACACAGGATGGAGCATGCTGAAAGCCACATTAGCCAAGTGGAAGATGGCCGGGCCAGCAGAGAATCAGCTGAAATCTACTGAGCAGGCCTTGGCCTCTCTATGGGACAAAATGGATGATTTAGGGACACGGCATTGATGAGGCAATGTATGGCTATTCGGGCTGCTAGAAGCGGTGGAGGGCACAGACATGATCTGTTTTTTGCAGTCCCACCTCCCCATCTGGCTCAATTGGGATATTTCCTAGAGCAACGAGACTGACAGAGCTCATTGGGTCCCAGAAGACTCTCCTCCCAACAACTTAACCACCTATACTCCGGTTGTGTTCAAGTTATTGAGGTTCCAGGATCAAGAGAAGATTTTGCAGGCTGCCTGGGCACCTAAAGATATTCATCATAACGCATCCTTGCTTACCTTTTCCCAGGACTTTCCAAAGTGGGTATTAGAGTGCCGTAAGACCCTTGATGCAGTCTTGGATCAGGCCCAAAGCCAGGGCGCAAAGTTCTTTTTTGCTCCTCCTGCCACCCTGAGAGTTGTGATGGGCGATCGGACTGTGTCCTTCACTAATCTGGCAGAAGCCCTCAAGTTCTTGGATGACAGTCGATGGAAACTCTGTGCAGCTGGCTGGTAACAGGAAAGGGTTGGGCTCATCCACTACATCCATGTTGGACAGCTCGAGAAGATTCTCCCCGGGCATCTGTGGAGCCACTGCATCCATCTTCTGTAACATCGGCAGCTTTACCTAGTGAAGACGCCATGGACTGAGAAGGCAGTGGAGGGGGATATTTTTCTCTCCCCAGTCTATGGTTTAACTTAGAGGAGTTGATGTCTCCTTTGGTGATTTTTTTTTCTCCTTTCAGCCGTGATGCTGCAGTAAGTCTTTAATATCTCTTTTTGATGGTGGAGGGAGACTTGCTTCTCCATGACCTATGATCAGCTATTTACCTTATCGTTCTTTTTCTTGTTGCTGCTGGGATTTGTCCCTGGTACAACTGTTAATGGACTTTGACATTTATTTGTGAATGGACTTTGTATTATATATTTTTTTGTGGTTGGGAAGGGGTTCTGGGTGGGAATTGGTGCTGTTCAATTTCATATGGGTATAGTTTGGTGCTTTTGGAGGGAAGGTTGCTAGCTTAGTTCTTTGTGGGAGCCATGGATCATTTATTTCTGTTTTGGCCCAGCCTTTGGGTTCATATAACTGTGGTCTACCTGGCCGCTTCTTTACTGCTTTTGGCAAGTTGCGGTTTCACTGGTGGGGAAGGGGGTTTAAGGCAGGTGTTTCCTTCCTTTTGGAACTCTTTGTGTTCAACCTTATCTTTTTTGAAATTGAGTCGGGTTCCTCCGCGGTGGTCCTACTTATCCCTTTGGCCCTCCAGGGTTTACCCCTGTTATGAAATGGGGTCTCCCTCTTAGTAGTTGGAACACAGTTGGATCATCACTGTGAGGATTAGGGGCAGTGGGTTTGGCCTGGCTTCCACTGGGGCCTATTTTTCTTTGGCAGACTGGGTCCCCTCTCCTCAAGACAGAATTGTTACTCTTTGAAATAATATTGTGCATTCCAAATAGGGAAGGGGGTGGAGAAGGTTGAGCAGTTACTGTAGCTTCGGGTCATAATTGGGAGTCTTTATTATACCGGGCTGTAGTAACCACCCGGCAGACCTTTGGCAGTTCTGTGCCCTTTCTCTTGAGGGGGATGCACATGGTTGTCTTGTGAAAAGCACCTAAGGGGGATTTGTGAGTTTTGGTCACTTGGGGGAAGGGGCAAGAGGACAGTTGTTCTAGGAGGATTTGGACTTTGAGGGGCTCCACTGTAGGTTGGCTACAAGGAATTGCCAGGGAGAGGTCTTAAGGTTACTTACGGGTGGGTCCTTAAGGGGATAGGAAGGGTCCTTATTTGCATTGTCAGGGGACGGGGGGCCTGACTTGGAGAGTACCTATGGGGGTGAGTTTAGTGAAGGATTGTGCTTACTTTATTGCTATTTCTATATATAGTTCTGGGGTGTTGGGGGGGATTGTTGTTGATGTTTTAAGCGTAGTGGGTGTTGCTTTTTCCTTGCATGCTGCCTGGTCTTTCCTGTGTTGGGGGAAGTGGAGGCTTGGCGGCTTACTGACCTTTCCATGGGGATGTATAAGATCGTAACTTGGATGTGCGGGGTATGAATGGCCCACTCAAAAGGAGAAGGAGGGTTCTCACACACTTATGTAAGTTGGGGGTCCAGATTATATTTATCCAGGAATCTCATTTTCTATCTAAGGAGGTAGAATATCTCAGAAGGGGTTGTGGGGCCAGGTATATGCTTGTTCGTGTACTTAGAAAAGGCAGGGGATTCTGATTTAGGTTCATAAGGGGGTTAACTGGATCAATAAGCAGGTATGGAGAGACCTAAAAGGCCACTGGATCATCATTACAGGGACATTAGATGGCAGCCCTTTTACTCTTGTCTCAGTTTACGGCCTCAGTGAAGATGGAGTACCCTTTTTTTCAGGAGCTCTCATATCTGTTGATAGATCATACAGAGAGCTGCCTGATGGGATATGAATGAAGTTTTGGATCTGCTATGTGATCACAGTGGTTCCCCAGGCAGATTGATCACCCCCCCCCCCCCCAGGTCTAAAGCTAAGTGATGTTTGGTGCTTGGGACATCTTAAAGAGTGAGATTACTTTTACTACTCCCAGTGCACCAATCATATAGCTGTATCTACTTGATCCTCATGCCTACGAGTATGATCTGGCTTATGTCCTAAGTGGATATTGAGTATGTACTGATTCCGGACCATGTTCCAGGCACCTGGTCTTTTGTGAAAGATCAGGGAGAGAGGACGTCACCTCGTTGGTGCTGCAACTTAGGTCTGTTACCAGACCCTGCAGTAGGCACTTGGTTGCAGAAGGAGGTAGGGGGATATCTTGAATTTAATAGGGTGGGGTACTCAGCCCCTCAATGGGTGTGGGAGGGCTTAAAATCTTATATCAGAGGTTGACACATTTCCTACACCTCTGCTCATAAAAAGGTTCATGGCACAAAGATTGCTGAGCTGGAGACAAGTCTTGCAAACCTAGAGAAGACACATAAAGAGGGTGTAAGAGACCTGCTACTGTTGCAACAGTTACAAGAGACTAGATTTCAACTCAATTTGTTGAACTCTCTAAAGGTGGAGATGAGACTCTATCAGACTCACCAGGCTTACTGGGAGGGGGAAGAGAAGACTGACCATCTTCTAGCTTATCAGCTGAAGGTGATGGGAGCTACGAGGCTTATTCCAGGGGTTCGGTTTCAGGGGAGGCAGGTGACGGATCCAGCAGGCATTAACAAAGCTTTTTATGATTATTATTGTGATCTTTACACATCGAGGAGAGGAAGGGGGCAACAAAGGTCAGGTATTCAGGTCTTCTTGAATGCCTTGCAGTGGGTCTATGATGCCAGTTAGACAACACTTTTGTCGACTGGCATCTCAGCGATGGGATTTATGTTGACAGCAAGTTGCGGTCGACATAAATCTCGTTTGTCTCCCAGTCCTATTTTTTCATCGGGGGCAAACACCCCATGTGGGGGGGCTCTTCCCCTCACACTCCCCATACTTAGGATTATCAACTCCAGTTGGAGTTGATTTGGGGAGAGGGTGCATGTCCTGGAGACAGTGTGCCTCTGTGTCAGGTGCACCAACACAGCGACCTGTCGGCAACCTGCCAATTTTGTTGATGGGTTGGTAGGTCGCTGTGTTGGTGTCACCATCGGGTCAGTATACTCCTTGCAGTTACCCTACCTAACTGATTTTCAGCATGAACAGTTGGAGGCTCCCATTTCTGGTAAAGAGCTCCAGCAGGCCATTGGACAGCTACAGGGGGGAAAAGCCAGGGGCCTGATGGTTTTCCTGTACTACCAGATAGTGGGAGATGTGGTCTGCCATTTACTGACACAGGTAATAGATGCAGCCTGGCTTCAGCAACAGCTTCCTCCCTCTATGTATGAAGCTGTGCTCTCAGTGTTACCTAAGAAGGGTAGGGATCCATTTCAATGTGAAAACTATTGTTCCATTTCCCTTCTTAATACTGATTATAAAATTATTGCCGAAGCTCTTGCTAATAGATTGTCTGAGTTCCTGCCATTCTTAATTCGTCCCAATCAGGTGGGCTTTGTGTGTGGGGGGAGAATGTGGCAGACCATAGTCGCCGTTTGATGGATCTTCTCTGTGTCCTTAAAACTTCCTCAGCAGTCTGTGCGGTGGTGGCCTTGGACACAGAGAAGGCCTTTGATTCGGTAGAATGGTCCTACTTATTAGCTGTGATGGAAAAGTTTGGTTTTGGGCTGTATTTCCTCCACTGGATAGAGACCATATAGTCTTCTCCATGGGCTTCAGTTTTAACTAATGGGTTGCTTTCCCCTTCATTTCTTCTAGGCAGGGGCACCCTTCAAGCATGCCCTCTCTCTCTCTCCAGCTCTCTTCCTCCTTGCTATAGTGTTGTTGGCCCAAAAGATCAGATTGTCAGCCTACACTGAGGGTACTCGAATGGGTTCCAGTGACTACAAGGCAATGCTATTTGCTGACGATGTACTGCTCAATCTTCAAAATGAGGACTCCTCTCTGCTGAACTTGGTCTGACTCTTGGATGACTTTGCATCTATTTCTGGCCTCCGGAATGACTTGCCGAAAACAGATTTTACAGATCGGGCCCTTGCGTTCACTGTTGCCCCCCCCCTTTGCGTGGCCTGGCCTAGTCCAGAGGCCCCATTATGTACTTGGGGATCTTACTCTCCCTCTCTCCTTTGGATTCGCTAGTTTTAAATCTACAGCCTCTCCTGCAAAAATTAAGGAATGATATTCTTTGATGGAGACACCTATGTCTTATGCTATGGGGGACAGTTCAGGCTGTCCAAATTATGTTTCTCCCACAGGTGTTATAAGTTATGTGATCCTTGCACCCTAAACGGGTCAGCTCCTCCACATCCCTTCAGGCATCAGCCACCTTCCTGCTCCACACTGGCTAAGGGGATCCTTGCACCCCGAATGGGTCAGCTCCTCCACATCCCTCCAGGCATCAGTCACCTGCCTGCTCCCCACTACCTAAAGGGATCCTTGCACACTGAATGGATCAGCTCTTCCACATCCCTCCAGGCATCAGCTGCCTGCCTGCTCCCCACTGCCTAAGGGGATCCTTGCACCCTGAACAGGTCAGCTCTTCCACATCCCTCCAGGCATCAGCCACCTGCCTGCTCCCCACTGCTTAAAGTATGGTGCAATTTGGAACTGAAGTTACTTTACCGGACCTTAGCAGACTACCTCTCCAACTGAGCAGTGCCCTTGGATTGTCCCTATTTTTTATTTCATTACCTTGGGGAAAGTCCTTAAGCAAGGTGAAGAGTTGGGATCACTGCCGCTCTTTCTCTGTGTAGCTGTCTGGGTTATTTTTGCCCTTCCCCTCCTTCTTTTATGAAATACACTTTCTCTCTCCCAGTGACCTGCCCCTACTTCTCTCAGGTTTCACTTTCTCTGCCTCTCTTTCTCTGTCTCTGTCTCTCTCTCTCTCTGTCTCTCTCTCTCTCTCTCTCTCTCTATCTCTTTCTCTATCTCTCTCTCAAAGGGGAAGTACTTCATTCCTGAGGCTTGTGCATCTCTGCATCTTGCTATCAATACACTACAATCATCTCCCTAGCCTTGCTGAGCAGCTGCTGATACTGCTCTTCAGGCTATTGGCCCTCCTCCCCCAGCCTGCGGTATTCTGAAAGCTGTTGCACCCTTCCTGCTACACCTCTCATCATGAAGCCCCTTTGCATTCCCCTCGTGGCTGCTGCACTGCTAGGTACCCTAACAATCATGGACTACTGTGCCCAGGTACTTTCAAATGATCAATCTGACCTAAGGTACTTTACTGTAACCTTGCATCTGTGCATCCCATTTCCCCCCCGATATGGTAGGACAGAAGCTCGATCAGTCACCTCACAATTGCCTTTCTATCCAAATTGGAGCACTGGCTGCTGGGCTTCTCACTAGTTACCACACCTGCCTCCTCCCAGGCACCTGGCCGACAGCTCCTACAACTCCTACTGCTCTTTCTGCTCCTCCTGGGAGGTGATATTGAACCCAACCCAGGCCCCACAAATTCACCCATCATCCCGTCCTGTGATATCTGGACCTGCCCCTTTGGACTTAAAATCACCCATATAAATATACAACGTCTCCCAGATAAATGCCCTGACCTTGAGGCATGGGTTTCCCTCCACAATCCGCACATTCATTGCCTAATAGAGACCTGGCTGAAGCAGCACCACTCAGACTCCCAGTACCAACTTGACGGTTATGCCATACTGCGCAGAGACAGACCCGGGAAAAAGAAGTGAGGTGGTGCTGCCATGTGTGTAAAGGAACCACTCTCTGTCTCATCCATCCTCTGTTCTGACAATGATTCCACCAGTGACTGGGTCATTGCTGAGTTGATGGTGGGATCTACCAAGAAACTCTGTCTGTGCTGTTGTTACAACCACCTGTGGGGGGGGGTACAGCTGGTCTTCAAAGCCTGTTTAATGGATACGGGTCTCTCCCCCCATCCAGAGATACTATCATTCTTGGAGACCTTAACCTTAACTGGCTGGGAACTCATGAAACTGAATATGCCAGCATGCTTAAGGTGTGCAACCTGACTCAAATCATCACCCCCCTCACCCGACTCAACACTCGGACCTCCACCTGACTAGATAATCGCTAACAGTGAAGACAGAATCATTCAGGCAGGTACCTTGTCCAACTGCCTGAGTGATCACTCCTCTACCTATGTCATCTGGCCCACCAAGGCCTCCTGTCACCCTTCCAAGTACCTGTCCTTTTGCATCTTCAATCACTCTGACAAATCCCTCCTCCTCGAGGATGTTAAGGCCATCAACTGGCATGGCCTATATGCCCTCACAGATACTAACATTGCTGCGGTCTACTTGACCAATGCCCTCCTAGACATCCAGAGCTGCCACTTCTCCATCACCACTAGGAGTGTCAGAGTAGGGTGTACACACTGGACAACCCCCTAACGCCTCACACCCATGAAGGAGAGGGACCGTAAGTGGGCTACTTGTAAATCAGACTCCTCCCCGTTCCTGTGGCATGAATACTGCCACCTTTGCAATCAATGCAAGCACTTGATAAGGTCTCTAAAATAGAACTATTACATCAAGACACAGAGGGACAGTTTCAGCAATCCAAGGAAATTCTGGGACTCCATAAACTCCCTGCTCTATCCCCACACCAACAGCCCTAGCCAACACCTAAGTTCCCCCACAGGTTTACTGTCCCACCCTCGGATGTGGCTAAGGCATTAACTCCCATTTCACTGACCTGTTGGCCCTTATTAGCAAACTCCTCCAGCAACCCCCCGGTCTTTCACCTCCTCCCCTCCCCCACCCACACTGTTAGTCTGTCCCCAACCCTGGTGCTAGCTCTAACCCTCATCCCTCTCCTGACCTTCCACTCCTCCACCACCCACCACCCATTCTACTTTAAGGCCATCTCCCTTAGGGACATCAACAAGCCCCTTCAGGGCCTACCACATCGGGGCAGCCCAGGCGCTGATGGCCTCTCCCCACACTTTCTAAAACTCATCTCAAACCACTTACCTTCATATTTAATCTCTCTCTGTCCACCTCCTCCATATTCCACTCCTGGAAGGTTGCCAAGGTGGTCCCTATCTTTAAAGCTGGTGACCCCACTCCCCAGACAACTATCGGCCAATATCTATTCTCCTTCAGCTTAGTAAACTCCTTGAAAAGATCATCCACTGCCAACTATCTGCATACCTTACCAGACATAACCTCCTACGTGCCCAACAACACGCCTTCCAAAAGTATCACAGCACCGCTGCTGCCTTGGTTCTCCTCACCAACCATATCCTCTCTAACATGGATCATGGCTGTGCCACTGGTGCTGTCTTTGTTGACCTATCTAAAGCCTTCGATTTTGTGAGCCACACCCTCCTCCTCTTCTCTAAATTGCAGTTGATTGCCTGCTCAGCTGAGACCACTAAATGGTTTCAGTGCTATCTCTCTAATCATTCCCAATCAGTTTGTATTGGCTTAGTCTCTTTTCCGGCCCTTCCAGATGCCACCGGGGTCCCCCAAGGGTCCATCCTGAGCCCCCTAATATTTTCCATCTTCGTAAACACCCTCCCCTCTGACTGCCTCAACTGCAACATGTTCCTCTACGCTGATGACCTTGTTTTCTTCCATAGTGACAAGTCTCTCCCTCATATATCCTCTGCCCTCACCCAGAACTACAGCACTGTCCACAGCTGGTTCACTTCCAACTTACTGCTGGTAAATGCCAAAAAGATCAAGGCAATGCTATTTGCATCTAAACCAATGCTTGCTAAATACCATGCGGACAACTGCTCTCTCAAATTCTCTCACCAGACGGCTCTGCTCTTGAAAATGTCTCCACCTTTAAATACCTGGGGATTATACTCGACCCCTCTCTGTCCTTCACTGACCATGCTGACCTTGTTATCCGCAGGATTAACCAGAAATTAGGCACTGCCTATCATATAAAACCCTGCCTGTAAAATGTTGCTCACTTTGTCATAGTCAGGGGCAACATTCTCCACATGCTGGACTACTGCTCCCCTATATACTCTCATGTCGCCACCACTCTGTGAGATAGACTATCGTCTGCCTACATTAACCCTTGTCACTTCACGCTGTCTGCCCCTTTCTCCACGCATCACTGTGACCTCTACAGCTCCCTTGTCTGGATCCCCCTACAAGGCCATTTTCAATTCACCCTGGGCTGCTTTGTAGACACCATCATCAGAAATAGTGCTGTCTCACCTCTCTCCAACCTTTATAAGCTGTGTACTTTGTCTAGGTGTCTTCAATCCTCTACTGTCCCCCCGCCTTTGAGGTGCCGTGAACCATGACCAAAATGGGTGGGAGTGCACTATCGGTAGTAGCAGCACCCACCTTTTGGAATGGGCTTCCCACCCCACTCAGATCTTCTAACACCAATCTCTCCTTTAAGCACCACCTCAGATCCTGGCTACTAACAAACTACAGCGGCAAATGCCCACCTAGATAGCTGCCCTTACCGCCTGGTGCTTTCCCATTCTTACTCTCTCCAGTGTTGCCAACTGGTACTTCTCCATTTTATGTTAACCATCCTATCCCTACATCCATACCCCTTCCCCTACCGCCCCTTACTCCTCATCTCTGGAGATCTCCCTTTCTTGTCCAGGAGCGACTGCTCACCTATCTATTGGTCCACATTTCCTTTTAGGAATATTATCTCTGTCATTTACTGTAAATCCGAATTTATTGTATTTTGCAACCTTGTATCTTATATAACATAGTATATTTGTTTTGCCCTATTGTTTCTTGCCTACTGCTCATTGTACTGTACTTATAGTCTACTTCTCTGCCATTGTATGTGGCCCGGGTCGTGCCTGAAAATGGTACCTGGGATCAGTGCACTTACCCGGTTACCAAAGTCATAAATAAATAAATATATATATATCTTACCATGCGAATTCCAACTACTTGGTGGCTTCAATTCCAAAAGACCCTTTTGAAGTTTTACTGGGAAGAACAGAAGACCTGCCTGTCTTCAGCTCAAATGATGGCACCGTATGGAAGAGGTGGGGCCTAGCATCTCCATGGCTATAAAGCTACTATATTGCTGCAGGTATTCTTTGCCAGATATGGTTTTGGTTGCACACGCAACGCTGGAGCCAGGTCATTCGGTGGTTGGAGTTGGAAGCAGCATGGTCTTCCCTGACTCCCCCAGAGAGTGTCTTATGGGACTGGCAGGCCTTTCCCCGACTGTTGCCTACCAAAGAGTATGCATTGGATGTGTGGAAGTTAGCAAAAGCATGCTTGTGGACTGACTGGTGGGTCCCTTTGTATCGCTGGCCTCTATGGTGCCTCCCCTTGTTGGCATTAGGAGGGTCCCCCTTTACTTGACAGTCTTGGGTAGACATGTTAGAAGAGTAGGGGATTTATTTTCTTTCCCTACTGGTTATCTAAAATCTTTCCAAGTGCTTCAACAACAGTGTTCTCTTCCTGCCTCCCATCATTGGCAGTATTTATAGTTATGGCATCTGCTACAATCATTTTTGGTTGGGCCCCTCAGTTGAAATGGGATGAAGTTTTTGAGTTAGGCAATCTGGACAGAGTTTCTTTTCAATCTCCCAAGCTTGGTACTATATATAAGGCCCTTTCAGTATTCAAGGCACCAGATCCAAGTGGACTCCAACGGAAATGGGAGGGTATGCTAGGGCATTCTTTGAGTGACTTGGAGTGAAAGGCTATTTTGTTCAATGGGTATAAGAGGGAGAAGGATATGGTAGCAAGGCTTATGCAGTTGAAAATACTTTGGCTATGGCATCACACCCCAGGAATGCTATATCAAGATGAACATGCTCCACCATGCTAGGTGCTGGAGGTGCGATGCTGCTGAAGGTACATTATTACACATACTGTGGGGCTGTTCCAAAATAGCCTCCTAGTGGAGGGATTTCCCCAAGGTTATGGAAAGTACACTTGGAATTTGGATGTGATTTAATGCATCCATGTTAGTTCTGGGTAATACCTCTTACTGTATCATGCGAACAACCATTAGAAGTTATGGATCATGATGGCTATCATGGAGGCTAAGCACTTGTTACTGCACCATTGACGTGTGATCAATGGGTGGACTCGATGCTGAAGGTCGCTGGATTTGAGCGCCTTCAATATATAGCTCTTGGGAATTATGAGAGCTTCACTCAAGTCTGAGCTCCCTTCCTGATCTATCTGGGAGTTCCTCCTCCCACAGGGCGGGTGTGGAGACCCCCTTGCTCTAGTTTTAGGGGGTTGTGTGGGCCATTGGTTGTGTCTTATGGTTGGGTATCCCCTCACTAGTGTTGCCTGTAGGGCTTCACCCCCTCCCTGATGTTGGGTTTGGTCCTCCCTGTGCCCCCCACCCCTCCTTCTCCCTCTGTCTCACTTTGTCTTTTGATTTGCCTACTTGGTTTGAGAGTCATAGGAGAGGAGGGAGGCTCCAGGCTCCTAGTTTCCTTTGCTTGTTTGCTTGTTTGCAGTTTGCTGCAGACAAGGGCACACTTGATGGCAGCAGTTACCCAAGGCTGTATTCATCCTCCAAACTTAACTACCGTACCTCACTTACTATTGCTATCATGTTATTATTTTGTTATATCATGGTTCTTTGTATCTGATCTCAATATTTTGGTGCTCATAGATTGTACTTCCATGGCGTGTTGCTCCGGCCAGGCACCTAGTGGAACACTGTTTGTGTTTTATTACTGGTTACTGTTGTAAAATGTTCCTTAAACTATAAATACAAAAAAAAAATAATAATTGGAGGTTTTCACCTCATTCCCAGATTTTCTCTGCTGCCAAAATATGCCTTCTCTAACATCCTCCTCAGTGTGAGGCAGATGTTTTGAAAAAAAAAAATAGCAGAAAGTCTGCTTGCCCATGGATTGGAATTCCTGAAGCTCTTGATTCTCATGGATATTAATGTATGGATGGACGAGTGCTTCAATAATTTTGCTTACAAACTCTTCCAAAATATTAGCTCTGTGGGCCTGAGACAGGCTGTTGACTGAGCCACAAATGAAATGTGCCACACACTGGACCTGGTCTCATGTACAAGGTTGGAGAATAAGAACATCTCAGTGTATCCTGTCACTTGGTTGGACAACTACACCATGGGATTAAATATCAGAGCCCCATATAGCCACTTCCAAATGTGGAGGTGATACGATTTGGTTCTAGATGGGACCTAGATCCGGATAGATTTTCAAGGTTTATTGGACACCTCAGGTTAGGTTATGGCATCCTTCAGGAGTTTTGCTGTTACTGTCAATCCCTACAATAGGGCATTGGTTTCAGCAGTTGACTCCATGGTGCCAGTCAGTCCATAAACACAAACACATACACATATACATACACACACACACACACTGTAATTTGACAGACTTGATCTGAGGATTCATTTTGTCATTATAAAGTGACTATCAGATTGGCCAAGATCTAATTAATCTCCAGCCTTATAGCAGCTGACAAAACCCATCCCACTTTATTTTTAGTACAATGGATAGGCCTTTCTCCTCTGCATGTCCACAGGGGAATGAAAATGTCTCCAAAGTTATTTGTGATAATTTAATCAGTTCTTCACAGACAAGAGTGTTAGTATCTGCAACTGTATTTTCTCTGTGCCACAAATTATAGGATTCAGTGGGAGAAGAAAGAACTACAACTTTATAGTGCTGTACATTTAGTTCAGACAGGTGGATTAGTTCAGTCAGGTGGATAAATAGGATATTTTTAGGTGATTATGGAGTTTCTATGCACCACATCAAAATTGGACCTTGCCTTAACCCAGCCTGTCATGAGCAGTGCTCCAGTTCTGGCTCTGGCCATGTCAAGGTATTATTATTGTTTCTTTCAGTGAGGGCTAGCTCCCTGCTACCCTGAAGAAGGTGGCTGACACATCCCTGCTTAAAAAGCATTCTTTAAGTGCAAATAGTTCTACCAAATACTGGCTAATTCCTTGATGTCACTACATTTTTGATAGTCAGCCAACTTCATTTGTTATATTACAAAAGTTTTAAATCCCCCATTAAAATGAATTAGTTGGTTCCCACGTGTAATGAATTTGTTTTAGGCAGTAGAGATGTATTTATACAGTACAGTCGTTCATTGCTTCAAAGGGACATTAGCAGCCTAATCAGAAATGTGATGAGATATCATTTTTTTGTTGTGGTATTAGAGCTGGTGACATGTTCGGGAGAACTTTAACAGAACCTAATATTTAGACACAGTCCAGCTTGTCTTTCCCATTAGTGCTGTATTCCTCCTCTCCATTATTTATCACTGAGATAATCTTTATGAAAACTGACCTTTGCTCCTGAAGAGTTTGTCTACAAGAGAATTGTCCTGCTGCTTTCTCCTTACCTGAAGTCACAGAGCACTGCTTGTGACTTCACAGTTACTCCCATGACAACAGATTGTGATGTCACAACAGAGGATTATACTTGAAGTAGGGAGTAAGCTATAGAGGCAGATGGACTCTAAAGGAATTCTAAGAGATAAAGATCACATATTCATGCAAATTTCCTTAGTAATAAATAGTGGGGAGGAGAAATATATAAAACATAAATGGAATGCTGGCAGAATTGTCCCTAATTATTATGCTTTTTAAAGTTTTCTTTTTGGTGTCAGTAGCTCTTTAAAGGTTTTAAGCCAATAATGCCTAGTAGTGACACTCTGTGGAGCTCACAATCCTATCCAGCAGGTATATTCTCAACTCCTCTGGTACAGTCTTTAAGAACTGTTCCAGAAGGAAAAATCTTTTATCCGTTCCACAGAGCTTGCCTTTGCAGACAGTAACCATTGTTCTAATAGATTGCCTAGTTGTACACACATTTCAGAATCGCAATCCCCAGGTGCCCTCCTTAAACCTCCAAATTTTAGTCTATAGGCCTCGGGAGTCATTGTAAAGAGTTTTAACAAAGCATTATTCACTTTGCTAAAGTCTATACAATCCTCATTGTCCATCCTCATGAAGACTTCTAATGCCCTGCCCATAACAAGTGTCAAAGGGTGAGTTACCCAAGGCACCCTGTCCAATTCAAATCACCCACAAGTTCTCTGAAAAGATTTTAGAAACAGTTCAAGATCATCCCCCTCCTGCTACTTGGAAAACAGTTTGGAATTCATTTTGGTTTCTTGGATCGAACCCTTGATACCAGTACCCATGGTTTGTGGTGCAGTCTTCTGGTGCAGAACCACCATTACCTTCTCATGTTCTTGTTCTTGCTCATGCTCCTCTCTCAGCTTCATCTCATGCTGGCACTGCCTTTTTTCACTCCTCTCACTCTTCCTCTCACATCTCTTTCTCTTTTTCTCTCTCATGCTTTCTCAGCTGGATCTCATGCTGGCACTGCCTTTCTCACTTTCCAGCTTCCAGCTGTGTCCTCTGTACCTCTGCATCTGCCTTTGCCTTAACAAGGACAAGCTCCAGCTGCATTATTTGTGTCCAATCTGCTTGAACAGCTGCCCCAGTTATAGGCTTTGGTTCATCTGCACTCACCATAGCCTCCATCTCACAATGTTGACCAGCAGTGGCCACTTTTGCACCACCTCCCTTGCCACTTTTTTCAAGGAGGTCCATGAGGTTTTCCCACAGCTGGCCTTCCTCAAACAAGCCCTTTCCTATTGCACAGCTCCTCAGTAAATGCCAGCTTCAGTTTTTTGCATTGCCCACACATAGTTTCTTCTAGCTATTTACTCTTACATAAACAACAAAACAAAACTGGTAGACTACACCGTATCCGCTTTTGTATATCCTGTTCTATGACTACACAGATAACCTTTTTATTGACAGTCTGTTGCAGATCCCACACTACCACCACTTTGCCACAGACTTGTTCTCTCCCAGAATTCAGCCTGTGGTGGGTACCATTTTCACAACCCCTCAGATGCATGAAAGGCTTATCTTGGTATGCCGGCATCACTCACTGCAAGCTTAGTCAGGGTATCTCTAGGTTCAAATCCCACCACAGCCACTGTGCACACAGAGTACATTGCTCCTTACCAAATGGCAAATGTCCCACCCCTTCTGTTGCAGCAGAGAACACCTTTACTTAGGTATGGTAATTGTAGCTTTTGTAACTCCATGCCACTTCTGGCTAGCTGGCACCCTTCATTAAAAGAACTAGTACCCACACATGGCATGCCATTTACTTTTGAGAAAAATACTCAGATTGGTACCACTCCTAGCTGTAGAGTGCATATGAGGCTCACTGCCTAAAGGAAGGGGGAGTATAATTACCAGAATGAACCTTTGTAAAAACAACCAGAACCATGGAACAGGATGATTGGTGCATGCTAGACCTAACTGCTGAAGGGGCCCCATTAATTCCACACAGAAGCAATGGACAATCGTCCAGTGTAGCAGCTGGGATTGTGAAGTATGACTTTATACACAGATGTTACAAAAGCACAAAGTAGACCCCCAATGGTTGGTCAAGGCAAACAAGTGCATTCCTTTCCAGACACTCTTTGCTAAGTAGTACAATTTTCAACAGAAACAATTCCTTTCTCTTTCTCATGGTGTATGCACATGGATTGAACCACACACCCGAACATTTCCATTTCCCAAGAGTATATGCTTTTGGACTGTTGCCACACACTCAGAACATTTTCTATTTCCCAATGAGTGTACTTCTGCGGATTGAACCAAACACCCAGAACATCCTCCTGAGGCAATGGCCTTTGTCCAAGAAAACCTGGTGCCCTTCAATGAACCAGTTAGCCCTGCCTTGTAGACTCCAGATGTTTTTTCTCCCACCCTTTGCCCCAACTGACAGTCTCTACCATTCCTTCAGGGTTATACCACAGAGGCCTTCAATAACCACTGAATTGCTAAAGACTCCAAACTTTACTTCAAATTAACACACTTAGGTGAACAGGGGTCTTGGCCAATGTGATCTAGCCTTATCTTGGGCACACACACCTCAGACAATCTCCTAAATTGAGAACTTGTCTCCCATTCTGTACTCACAGATTAGTTGCTCATTCCTTTAGGCATGGAAACAACCCAGAAAGCACCCCTTTCCATGGTAGCTTGTCAGAAATTCTCACACAAAATCCTAGTCAAAGGCAGCTGTCCACACCCTAGGACATTCAGGGGATTTCCCCTTGGATCTGCTGAACTAGCAGTCTCTCTCTCTCCGCCTTCTCCTGGAGTGAAAATCAAGCAATCCTGCTGAAGAAAGGTCTCCACCACTTTACTGGAAACTGGAGATGTAATCCAAACTAGGATGAGAAACACAGGGCTCTCAGGGACAGAATCCCACTTGGCAGACCTCCTGCCACTCTGACTTCCAAACTCAGACTAACTGAACATTCTAAACTTCCCCTGAGCAGCTGACTCAAAAATGGTTATGCTGTTGCGAGAGTTCTAAATGACTTAATCATCCCCACTCAGGCTAGCTGAGTAAACAATTATGTCATTATGTAAGAAGCCACTGAATGAGCTCCTTAACAGCTTCCTTTCTACCTGCCTAACACTAGTACTAAGGGGATTCTAGTAAGCCCAGATGACTGGGTGGTTACACTCACCATAACCAGACCACTGGCTGTCCACAGTCAGATTATGGCACAGTACCAGACCATCCTACCTCTGTGTTTCCTACGGAGAGGGTTGATCAGGTCCTCCCCTACCATGTGCCAGGCACAGGCAGGTAACACTAAAGGACAGAGACCCGCTGAAGAAACATTAGCTCATATCCTACTACTGTACTTTCTATGGCTTGTCAGTGGCTCCAAGAAACTGCCTGAAGCATGTCCTAACAGACAGCACTGGTGACCGCTATCTGGATTCAGGACCACCAACCTGCCTCCCCCAACCCTCTAGGGGAAAAGCTATCTGACCTATGCTACCTACCAGGTGCCCATACCCAAAAAACATTTTACACCAAAAGAACTGCAGCCCACTTTAGAAACATGCATTTACCAGTACATTTCCTAAATCTAAGAACTACAAAAACTTTACACCTGCAAAGCAGAAACAATGGTTAGCATTGTACTACACAGTTACACAAAGCCTAGCAACTTTACACAAGAGGACTCCTATGCATCCCACAAATCCTCTCCCTGTCTTTTTTCAGGAACACCTGAAAAAGAAAACATTGCAAAACACATTCACAAACACAACCTGTAAACCACACAGTGACCAAACCTCCCACTGCAGGTACTACACAATCCCAAAAAGGTATTTTAAAAGAAGGGTTTCTATAAAAGTACAAAAATAAAAAACATAAAAACATTTAGAAAAACATTTTTAAGGAAGGGTAGCCCTACACGTCTGATGTACTAAGGAGAAAGTCCAGAGTACCAAGGCACTATACATAGAGTCTCTCCAAGGCCGAAGCCTACTGAAACACAGTTCTTGGACAGGCACGCGGCCTGCTAGCACTGCCGTCCAGTTCAAGAGTGGCTGTTGGTGAAATAAAGTTCCTGGGACATCCTCAATTATAGGAAAAACAGTCAAATTAAAATGTAAAATGCATCTTACCACATTCTAGGTGACAGATGGATGCCTACATCACCTGTCTGAAACTGTGACCTGCTGATCTTACACTACTGGACAAATGAAATCTTCAAATCAGATTCTTCCACAACCTCCTATTGGACCTGGGTAGAAAATCTTCTCCTCCTGCTGGGCTGATGAACCTGGATGCTATTGCAGATGAAACTGGAACACCAGAAGAAAGGCACCTTCTCCTCCTCAGTTACTGACGCTTCTGTGGCAGATGGCTGCTCAGGCCTTGCTGCATTTAACTTGGCATGTGGGCACATTTACTGATGAGTGGCACCATTAATTGGTAGTACAACTCAGATTGTGGGGCAAAGACTGTCTCTCTTCATCAGGACTAACCACAGGAACATTGTAAAATGTCTCTTGACTAACCTTGTTCACAATTCGCACTGAATCAATTAGCAAAGTTCTGCTATGCTTCCAAAGCTGGTCTCTCATTGCATACTTTTATTCTCACAAATTTGTTCACATTTGGATGCAGGTTGGCACTAGCTTTCTCCCACAACCAGGCGTGCCTGTTCTCCTCTATTTCCTCCCAATTTTTTCAAGGGAAGAAAGGGGATGTCTGCACATATTTGGCCATAGCACGTCTTCAAATTATCCGCTCTTCCTTTTTGCTTTTGACTAGGTCCAAACCAGAGGCACGGCTGTGGGGGTGGCCATTCCTGGTCAAGCCAGCTTTGAACACACAATGCAGAGTAAAACAGTCCACCTCTGCACTCAATGTCATGCATCTAGAGCACTCATCCACTTCTGTTTTAAGATGCTCCACTGAAGTCAATGCTAATGGCAACTCACAGGGTTCCACCATAGCCATTGCAATGTCTTCCTGTTCTACCAGCTCTGCCCAGGAGTTGACAGTTGCACCAGCTCCTGAAATTGTCCATTCCTCACTGCACATGGAGGCACTGGCCTTCTAACACAAAGCTTCTTCTACCTCAGACTCACTCACGAGGCTTGGGCTCAGGCTCGGGCCTTCAACCCATGGATCCACAGAATCTGCATCTGCAGCATCCAAATCCACCCTCTGTGGTGTGGAAAATTCCATTTCTTCCTGGCCTTGCAAAGTATTCTCACAAACATTCTCAAAGAACTCCTTGACAAACTCTGTGGGGTCCCTCTCACTGCAACAAGCCTGCTGCTGCTCCTCTGATCCAGCAGGGTGCCCTGCCAGTGTCCATGTCGGGGCTAAGAGGATGTTTTTTGCTTTTGTTACTACTGTGCAACCTGCGTCACACATCCTGAATTGCTTGCAACAGTCTGTGCAATGGAGGACTATTGGAACATCCTTCCCCGGCTTCAAACAAACAATGCATGCATTGACCGGAAAGTTTGGTAAAGCCACATTAGGTGGTGTTGATTCACATTTGAACAGTTGTTCAAAGTGAGCTAGCTCTTTTTCTTGTTGGGTAACCCATGCCCTGGCATAGAGTGGGTAATGGGGGTGCTGATGTGCAATTTTCTGTAAATAAACACACAAGTTCCAAGTTACTACTTTGCAATCAAAGTGAGATTTTGCTCTAAACACATTGCAACAGTTCTTTGACAGGCTGCCTGGCTTTTGCATTTTGTTCCACAACTTTAGCACAACCGTTGAAATTTTCTGTATTTGAGACACTAGTTCAAGATGGCACTGCTTTGTTTATATTTGCTGACTATACCCCAAAATGGCAGCTATAACTTTTCTTCCATCACACACACAATTCAAAATTGCCAGAACTCTTGTCAAATCTTGCATTTAACTGTTTTACTTAAGGCACTACTTCAATTTTACTTTTAGCACTAGAAACATAGAAACATAGAAGTTGATGGCAGATAAGGACCGCAAGGCCCATCCAGTCTGTCCATTTATTTTTCTACCTTATAAACATGCCATCAGCCTTTGATCTGTCAATGGCCTATCCATTCATACTCATCTGTATTGCTCCCTTATGCCTATTCCATGCCTTTTTGAAGCCCTGCACTGTATTCATATCCACCACTTCCTGAGGTAGGCTTTTGCATTCATCCACCACCCTTTCAGTGAAAATGAACTTCCTCACATTACCCCTTAATTGGCCTCCCTCTAATCTCATGCTGTGTCCTCTTGTCCTGCTATTTTTCTTATATTGAAACGTGTTAGACTCTTTCACCTTGTTAATGCCCTTAAGGTGTTTGAATGTTTCGATCATATCACCTCTCTCCCTCCTTTGCTCTAGGGTATACATATTGAGCTCTGTTAATCTGTCCTCATATGTTTTCTGATGTAGTCCCTGCACCATTTTGGTTGCCCTTCTCTGGACCACGTCAATTTGGTTAATGTCCTTGTGACGGTTTGACCTCCAGTACTGCATGCAGTACTCCAGATGGGGCCTAACTAGTGTCTTATAAAGAGGGATTATTACCTCCCTCTTCTGACTTGTGATACCCCCTACTAATACACCCTAACATCCCCTAGCCTTACCTACTGCTTTAGTGGTCTGCTTGGATGATTTCAGGTCATCTGTGATGATGATGTTGCCCAAGTCTCTTTCTTTCCTTGTGACTGCCAGCAACTCCCCCTCCCAGCCTATAGGTGGCTTCAGGGTTTCTCTTCCCTATGTGCATGATCTTGCACTTCTTTGCATTAAACCCCAGTTGCCACTCTTCAGACCATTTTGCTAGTTTATCCAGATCTGTTCTCATTCTGCCTACCCCATATGGATCTTCTACTCAGTTGCAGATCTTGGTGTCATCTGCAAACAGACAAACCTTACCCTCCAGTCCATATGCAATGTCACTGATGAAGATATTGAAGAGGACTGGCCCCAGGACTGATCCCTGAAGTACCCCACGTGTGACTTGCATCTCTTCTGACTGTATACCATTTACCACCACTCTCTGTTTTCTGCCCATCAACCAGTTTGCCACCCAGTTGACCAACTTCTCACCCACCCTGAACCTACTCAGCTTATTAATTAATCTTCTATGTGGAACAGTATTGAAAGCTTTGCTGAAGTCAAGGTAGGCAACATCAACTGCTCCCCCTTGGTCCACCACTCTGGTTACCCAGTCAAAGAAATCTATGAGATTAGTTTGACAGGACCTTCCTTTTGTAAACCCATGCTGTCTTAGATCCTGTGCTCCTATGGATTCCAGGTGTTGTACTAGCCTTTCCTTAAGGAGTGCCTCCATAATCTGGCCCACTAATGACATACAGTAATACTGACTGGTCTGTAGTTCCCTTCCTCCTCCCTGCTACCACTCTTGTGCAGCGGGATCACATGAACCCTTCTCCAGTCTTCTGGGACCTCTTCTGTGCTCGGAGATTCACTAAACAGTTCTGATAATGGCTCTGCTAGTTCCACCCTTAGCTTCTTTAGTACCCCGGGATGTATGTCATCAGGTCCCATTGCTTTGTCCACCCTGAGCTTATCGAGCTCTTGTAGGACCCTTTCTTTTGTGAAAGGACTAGTGCTCACCTCCCTCCCCCTGTGTCCATGGTACTGAGCTGTGGGCCCTGCCCTACCTTCTCTTCAGTAAATACTGAGCAGAAGTATCTATTTAGGATAGATGCTTTTACATGGTCCTCCTCCTCACACACACCCTTATCTCCTTTGATCTTAGCAATACCCCCTCTGGACTTTCTCCTTTCACTAATGTATCTATAGAAAGTTTTGTCACCTTTTTTTACTGTCTGTGCTAGTGTTTCCTTGATTTGGGTCTTTGTCTGCCTTACTGCCTTCCCTGCTTCCCTTCGGGATGTTTGGCATGCCTCCCTATTTTCATCCCGCTGAGTTCACTTATATCTTCTGAAGGCCAGCCTTTTGGCTCTGACCTTTTCTGCTACTGTTTTCGAGAACCAAAGTGGTTTTCTTCTTCTTTTGCACTTCCTTTTGTCTCTAACACAATGGGATATTGCTTCAAGTATTGCATCCTTAATGCTTGCCCACTTTGCCTGTACCCCCTCACCTGTATTTCTTTTTGCCAGGGCTAGCTTAAATCTGTTGGCCATCTTATCAAAATCAGCTCCTCTGAAGTCCCATATTTTTGCCTTGGAACAGGATGATTTAGTTGTAGTGGCCAAATTGAACCATACCTTGTGATGGTCATTGGCCCCCAGGTGGCCTTCTACCTGGAGATCTGTGATCCTTTCCCTGTTAGTCAGTACTAGATCTAGGATAGCCCTATCTCTTGTGAGTTGTTGTACCAGTTGTCTGAGAGTTGTTTGAGGCCTTCACCTTGCAGGGAATCCACCATGTGTCTAGTTCTGGCAGACGTTCCTGCTGGTATTGACCAATCTGTACATGGCGTTTTGAAGTCTCCCATTATCAGAACCTCTCCTTTAGCTGTTTTGTTTTGTATATCTTCTAACAATAATGTGTCTATGTCCTCCCCTTGGTCTGGGGGCCTGTAGACAACCCCAGTTCTTATGGCTGTCCCATTTCCTGTTTCCAGGGTGACCCATAGTTCTTCTGGCTCCTTATGTGTATTCTGAATTTCTGTAGCTTTGATATTTTCATTGACATACAGGGCCACTCCACCCCCACTTTTTGCACCTCGGTCTCCTCTGAGCAGTACATAGCTGGGTACTGAAGTCTCCCAAGTGTTGTTACTGGTAAACCACGTCTCGCTAATTGCTACTATGTCCAGTTTAGCCTCTGTCATTATTGCCTGCAGGCCTGGGATCTTGTTTCCCACACTGCAAGCATTTGTGTACATGATTTTCCATTTGCCAGATTTCGGTGTGTTACTTGTTGGGAGAGGTCTGGCATTTCCCCTGTGTGTCGTATGGGGAGCTGGACCTTTTTCCTTACCTGGTGATGCAAATGAACTGCAAACATGCTGAACTCCTGTTTGAATACTAGCTGAGGGGGGAGGGGTGTTCTTCCCATTCAACGTATGGAGTGCTGCACCCCTCTCCCCACTTGCTAGTTTAAATATTCTACAAAGATGTCAAACTTCTGCCCCAATCCACAGTCTCCCTCCTTAATCAGATGCAGCCCATCACATTTAAAGAACTTTTGCTCCCAAAATTGTTGCCAGTTCTCTACAAATTTGTGTCCTTTTTCCTGGCACCAACCCTTGAGCCACATGTTTAGCTCCCCTATCTCCCCTTCTCTGACCTTCTGTACATCTGCCGCCCCCTCCCCCAGACTGGCAGGATCTCAGAGAAGGAGATGCTGGATGAAATGGATGATAGTTTGTCACCCAGCCTGGTCAGGTGTTCCTTGGTCTCCACAACTGATCGGCTGGTGAGAACATTAGTCCCTATGTGTACCAGGATGTCAATGTTTTCTTCTGCTTCCTGAACAATTTTAGCAATGTGGTCAGTGTCTCTCCATGCTGATGTACCTGGGAGACATCTGACCATTACCCCTGGCTGGAGATAGGTATCAACTCCCTGAATCATGGAGTCTCCTATAATCAGAAGTTTTTTGGATTTCCTTTTTGCTTTTTTTGTTTTGGTTCCTGTTTTGGGTGAGTTTTGCTGTGCTAGCTCCTATGCTGCAGTGTCCTCTGCCCCTTTGTTTGATTTTAGAGATAGCGGCAGATACCTGTTTGTAGTTTTTTATATGGTTTGTGGAGGTAATATGATGGAGAGCACTAAGTGATGGGGCACCTGATTTGCCCCTCCTAACCACCTGCTAACCTCCCTGACCAACTACCCTCTGTGGCTGAGGTGCTTCTGTTGGATGTTGGGGAAATGGCAGGTGGTTCTTACAATATATTTCCTCTTGAATATGAAATTTGAGGTGCGCAATCTCTGCCATGCTGCCTGGAGCTGAGCCCTAAGATATCCAATGGCCCAGCATGTAGGACAGTGTCCTAAATCCTGTAAAACTGCCCTTCTGAAAAGTGTCCTTGAGTACCTGCAGTTAATGATATCCATTCCAGATAAGTTGCTGGGTTTATAACCTGGTCAGAGTAATTAGAAGAAAGAAAATGAAAGCAAAAGTTTGATCTTGTGTTTTGTTTGTTTGTTTTTGTATAACTTGGTATAACAAGTTAAATTACTAGTGCCCCTGTAAATGAGGTCACCATGTGGATTCCCCACTGATCCACCCCTTCCTGCTTTGCCATAGGAAATGTCACAACTGTGCTACTCTGTAAAAGTAGTGTAGTGTGGGGTGGTTGGGGATGGGGGGTGGGTGGCTGGGCCCTTCCCCTGCGGAAAAAGAACCAGTGACAAAAGAAACAAGGAGGTAAGAGCAGAAACAGTCAGCAACAAATGCAGTAACCCTGAAAGCTTATCCTAATGATAGAGAAAACTATAAAACCTGTAAAGAACCACCTGTAATAATTTCACAGAAGATATACCCTGTAAGAAACACTTTGCTACAGGGAAAAATAAAGCAGTAACAGAAGATTTACCTTGCAAAAGACAATTTGAATCAGAAGATTACAGCAGTAATCTGTTATCACACACCTGTAGACACACCCTGTAATAATGTAGCAGAAGGTATACCCAGCAACAACAATTTGAATCAGAGAAAAATAAAGCAATGAATGTTAGCAACAAACAGTAACAATCTCTGTGAGTACAAAATAAAAATAACAACACACAGTAAATCTGCCTAGCCGAAAGAAGTCTTAATCTTTCCCTTGCTCTGGTAAGGTTCTTTGCTCTGTCCTTTCAAGCAACCTAAAAGGAAAGAGTTCAGGTGAAGCTAAGTGTCTTGGCCAGCAAACCTAGTCTTCCACCTTCACTGTTCAGCACGTTCATACTGTCTCTGCATTTCTTTGGATCTGTTGGATCAGTACTGCCCTGGAGCTCTCTCTCTCGAAACAATCACTACACACACAGTCCAATTTTAAAAGTTCACAAACTCTTTCTTTGCTACTTTGCTGCGTTGCTCTACAGTTCTCTGACTTTTCTGCACCACAGTTCACTTTACGTTGCGCTTGGTTCTTACTCAGGCAGTAACTGATTTCTTCTGCTGATGGTAAACGGCCTTCTGCCAGTTTAGTAGGCCTTTCTGATGACTGGACTGGCAGACACATGGATTAACCCCAAAACACACTGCAATCACTGCTACTTGTGGTCATAAAACTGGTTGAGCCCGATTTTACTGTGAAAGTTCAAAAAAATTGTGTTTTACAAATGCTTCTCCCTCTCGGCGCTTCTTCCTGCTGATACAAGAACAAGCACAATGCTCACACACTGCTTGCTGCTCCTTCTTGAATGCTCCACAACACTGTGACTCCAGCAAAGGGGGGGAGGCTTAGGTTCGCTGAATCAACCACACAGCATCATTCAAATGAGTTCTCTCTCTCTCTCTCTCTCTCTCTCTCTCTCTCTTGCTCTCTCTCTCTCTCTCTCAACCGCACTCCGGTATGGCAACCGTTGAGAAGGCAAATTTAAAAAGCAAATTGTCACTTTTTTTCTCGGCTGACAATTTCAATGGGGCAAAGTATTTTAAGGCATTTTGGCACAGTTCTTGGCGCATTTCCTTAGCAACCACCCCCCAATTTTTACTGTACACACATGAAACTTTCTGGGCACTTAGAAAAGACTGTTATTAAAGTCCACAAATACTTTTCTTGGAAATTTGCAACTTTTACAAGTTTTTCAAGCACTTAATGTAAAATGGCAAGGCAAAGGCAATCATTGCTCAGCTCCAGTTCATTTTTCTAGTTTAAACACACAAGCATCACATTTTTTCACTTTCACTTTCTTTCACAAAACCACAGGCAGCAAAATATTCTCATATGGCATTTTCCTTTGCACAGACTTTGCTTTTCTTGCAATGATCTTCTGTTTGGGTGCACTGCCATCAGACAGGAAGATCCTAGACATACCCTCAGCATTTACCTCTCACCCAAAAACATATCCCTTGGATGAGCCCACACGTGTAACCCACACATCACTTTTGGCTAGTTGGCACCCCTCATTAAAAGAACTAGTACCCACACATGGCACAACATTTACTTTTGGCAGAAATACTCAGATTGGTGCCACTCCTAGCTGTAGAGTGTACCCCAGGCTCATTGTCTAAAGGAAAGGGAGTACAATTACCAAAATGAACGTTTGTAAAAACAACCAAGGCAAGGGGTGAAGATGCTAGGCATATGCTATACATAACTGCTGAGGGTGCCTCATTAATTCCATAGAGAAGTAATGATCAGATTGTCCAATGCAGCAGCTTGGAATGTGCAGTATGGCATTATACACAGATGTTGCTAAAGCACAAAGTGGACCCCCAATGCTAGATCAAGGCAAACAAGAACATTCTTTTTCCAGACACTCTTTACTAGGCAGTACAATTTTCCACAGAAACAATTCCATTCTCTTTCCCATGGTGTATGCATGTGGATTGAACCACACACCTGAACATTTCCATTTCCCAAGAGTGTATGCTTGTAGACTGTTGCCACACACTCAGAACATCTTCTATTTCCCAATGAGTGTACTTCTGTGGATTGAACCAAACACCCAGAATATCCTCCTGTGGCAATGGCCTTTGCCCAGGGAAATCTAGTACCCTTCAATGAACCAGTTAGCCCTGCCTTGTAGACTCCAGATGACGTTCCTTCCACCCTTTGCCCCAACTGACAGTCTCTACCATTCCTTCAGGGTTACACCACAGAAGCCTTCAATCCCCACTGAATTGCTAAAGACTTTGGACTTTACTTCAAACTAACACACTTAGGTGAACGGGGTCCTGGCCACTGTGATCTAGCCTTATTTAGGGCATACACTCCAGACAACTTCCTAAATTGAGAACTTGTCTCCCATTCTGTACTCACAGATTAGTTGATCCTTCCTTTAGGCATGGAAACAGCCCAGAAAGCACCCTTTTCCATGGTAGCTTGTCAGAAAACCTCACACAAAGTCCTAGTCAAAGGCAGCTGTACACATACTAGTACCTTCAAGGATTGCCCCTTGGATCCACTGAACTAGCAGTCCCTCTCACTTCTTCTGGAGTGAAAATCAAGGAATCCTGCTGAAGAATGGTGTCTACCACTTCACTGGGAGCTGGAGATGTAATCCAAACTAGAGTGAGAAACACAGGGCTCTCAGGGACAGAGCCCCAACTGGGAGACCTCCTGCCACTCTGACTTCCAAATTCAGACTAACTGAACATTCTGAACTTCCCCGAGCAGCTGACTTAAATATGATTATGCTGCTTCAAGGATTCTAAATGACATAATCTTCCCCACTCAGGCTAGCTGAGTAAACGATGATGTCATTATGTAAAAAACCCCTAAATGAACTCCTTACCAGCTGCATTTTGTACCTGCCTAATTCTAGTACTAAGGGGATTCTAGTAACCCCAGGGGACTGGGTGGTTACACTTGTCTGTTCAGAAACAGATCACAGACGTGCAAATTTACCCTTGGTTATCTGTACCTGAACAACTTAGTCACACAAAGCATGACATATATAAAAATAATATTTAATACTCCAACATATTTGCATATGTTACAGGATGATACACACTAAAGACTGCATGGAATGCAGTATTTCTACAGAGATGAAAATAAAGACTTTTGAAAAATGATAGTGAACACACAGGAAAAACCTAACAGTTATCAAAATCCTAAGTGGAGTATAAGAAGCTTACCACAACTAGTGAGTTATGGCAGACTTGAACCCATGATGATATTATATCAAAGTCCCAAATCATAACTGACTTTAAGAACAATGTCACACATAGAAATCTTTAGCTTGCATGCCCACTATGCCTCATCATCATTTATGCATGTCTGACATCACAGGTTGTACTATCTCTTTGTTTTCTGGGGACCACTCTTCTTGTGAACAGGTCCAAACTAGAATTTTTTTTTTTATTTTTACTCTGGTTCTATGGATTCCAGCCTTAATAACTTTGTTCTCCAATTTGGTGCAATCCATATGGTTTCTGTCTACTCTGACTGGGCCCTGTTTATGCTCAAAACATAGTCCTTGCTTGTGAAAGAAATTCAGCCCTTTGGTGTTTATCACAAAACAGACACCTTTTAGCAAAGAAGGAGCCAGGCATTTATGTTTATCTGGAACAAAATAACTGTTTCCAGGCCTGAAACAGTAGCTGCTCCCACCCAACCTCTGGCAGAGCCCAGAAGTGTAATTTTGAAGTCACACCAGACCACCGCTATCTGCTGAAATACCTATTGAAAGCTAGCTGATAATAAACACACACACACACACACACACACACACACAGAGTAAAATACATTGCAAGTTGTTGCAATACCAATTTGAGGACCTCTTTCATTTCTATTTTTTAAAATAGCCCACAATACACTTTTTTTTGGTACCCTTACTTAAGATTTGTCAGACATTTTGCTGGAAGGTGACCATTTGAAGCATTAATATTCAAAATACACTAGTGTAGCCTTACATAAATGGAATTTGTCTGGGAAAAGCAATCACTGTAGCAGTGGATTCACTATGGGCTTTATTCACAATGGGGCCTATGCACAAATATGTGGAATGGCTAAACACTTGCAGCCCTGGCACATATCCACTTTGCACCCTTTGAGCCCCCCATGTGGGATGCACAAAACAGGGCGTCCAGCCCCTATGCACCCAATCCCAGGCCATGTGGATGGAAACACGCCGCGGGCACATGAGGGTTGTGCCAGCAGTACACACCATGCACTATGGCACAGAGTGCAGAACACTGGAGGGGACATAGAAGGGTGCCAGCTATGCCAGGTGGATCCCTGCCATAATCCACTGTGTGCCCCCATGGAGTACACCTCCAGGTCAGGTGGCAGCAGGACCCAACAATCTGAGCTGCCCAAGCCCAATAGGCTGCAGGGAAGGGCTGGGGCAGTGGAATTGGTGAGTGCTCGTGCATGTCCATGTCACACACCCACTGCCTGCCCCCAACAGAAGGCCACCCCGCCCAGTGTCTGCCGTGCACCCCCCCGCTGCACACATGGCATCTCCAACCAAGTGATGCCACAGACTTCCCCCATGTACACAGAGACACCCCACTGAAACCTTCCAGACCCCCAAACCTAGTACTCTTGCTGAAGCATTGGTGTCCAGTGGCACTTGTACCCCTCACCTATCCACCCATGGCACTGTCACCCAGGTAACGGTATACCAGGAACATTCCCAGCTGGTCCAGTATTCCCTGACCTCAGATCCCATCCCTTCAACTCTCATTGGTAGTCAGTGGCTCCCCCTACCCCTACAGCACTGACAACTCCCCATACCAGCACAGTCAGTGCTGTGGCTGGATGGCCAGCGGCACAGCCCTCTGCACACCTCCTCAGCTGCTGGCCATCCAAGTGATGATGGAAATGCACAGTCTATTAACAGGAGCACATTCCCAGCATCACTCAGATGGCTGGTGGCCAAGGGGATGTGTGGAGGGCTCTGCTGCTGGCCATCCAGCTGCAGCACCGACTGTACAGGTATGAGGGGGTTGTTGGTGCTGCGGGGGTGGAGGGAGCCACTGAATAACAATGAGGGTCAGGGGGACAGGATCAGGTGTGCAGCACCAGGCCACTTGTTTGCATTGGGGGGAGTGGGGCTTATGTAACACTGGGGATGAGGCAACTGTGGGAGATGGGGAGTTGTGTTGCACACCTGGGTTAGGGGAGGCCATGTGCAGGGTGTGGGGGGCTTCCATTGCCACAGGGATGGGGTGACATGTGGGGGACATACTGCATGGGTACCGGACTGCCATGAGTTGGGGGGCAGTGTGATGGGTGGACCCTGTGCTCCAGGGGCTCAGCCATAGAGTTCACCGCTAGCAGGAGCATAGCCGCATGGGTCCAGGTGTCCACTGGTGCCATTCACGCACCCGGACCTGTGACTGTATATGTAGGGGATCCACTGTGGGACCCATGCTGGGCATCCCATTGGATACCCGACTGGGTCTACGACTCCACTCCCAGCCACCATGTGGATTACTGTGTGCCAGAGGGGGAAGACATGGACAGGCGGTGGCTGATGGTGAATGCTGGTGGGGTGTACCTGTTCACAGGTGCAGAGCTACATGGTTGGACTACATGCCTCTGGTGTGTATTTGCCACCTGTTCATGAATAGGCTGCAATTTTTGCATGAAATGCATGTAGATACCCTGCGCTGCTCTGCACCCCCATGCAGGTGCTGGCATGCTGTCATTAATGATTGTCAGCTGCCAGACCATAGCCCTGCTCCCCAGTGCACATTAGCACAGGTGAGGGGCATGGCATCAGGGTGGGCATCCAACAGGATGCATGTTCCAGGTCCTAAAGTTGATCTCTTGCACAGATGAGCAGGGGACCCTGGAAAGGCACATACCCCCTATGAAAAAACAATGGGCACTTTCTTGTTGCAACACCCCCAAACCTTCTGTGCAGCACAGTGTGCTGGTGCTGCTGTGTACAGGGGGATCTCTGCGTCACCATATCCCACCATTGACCTGTGGGGGGTGCATAATCTCTTATGCCTGGGTCCCCCTGTTATAGATATCCAGCCCTGTCTGGCATGCATGTGCATTAGTGCATATGCACAGCTTTGGTACCCCCCTGGCATGCCCCAATCCCACCCCTGGCACTTAGCCATGGGGCTGGCATGGGGATCCCTCTCACAAGATGCTAGTGCATCATATGTGAATGCCACCGGGGGAGTACAGGGCACCACCACATAGCATTCAGGTGTAGGAAAGCCAGCATGCCACCCTTACTGGAGTGTGACCAGCTCTGATTACTGAGTTTTATGCTGAAGAATTATTTATTGTTTTAAGTGCTGTTACTATAGGCATGTTTTATATGTTTTATTTTTAGTATACTGTATAGAACATTTTATTGAAACTCGTACCTGTTTTAATGTATTGTGCCCAGAGCCTCCTGGATTGAATGCCATAAAAATAAAATTTGACTTGCCTTGCCTTATGCAGCACATAGGCATTTGTGAATAGAGTCTTATGAGAACACACGAATCAGAGATGGAAACAGGTCATTTAGCCTCATCATGGCCATCTTCTACTTCTTAGTACTTACAGCATTTGACATCTACCTCACCCACTTCTTACTCATGCTATCCTTTTTCAGAAGATTATTCCAGGCTCTTGTCACTATCTGTATAAACTTCCTTTATTTTCCTTAAATGGTTTCCCTTGAATTTGCAGATTGTGCCTCCTTCATTTTTGTAGTACACCTCTTAAACTCAATGTTCAAACTCTGCATCAGCTCACCATCTCTTGGCATTTTGTAACTATATCAGGGCTGAATAGCTGGTTAACAGGGTTGTATGGAATTTTCAAATTCTATTTCTGATAGAATTCCATATAATTTTGGAAATTTCTGCCTAATTGCATTTAGTTTTGCTGGAAGTAGATTCTTTAATTTCAAAAGCAAATTGTGCTTTTTTATTTAAGCAACAGGTCTCCACAATTCATTTGCTTTTTCTGGTGGATAGTGGTTCCTCTATGGAGGCACCTGCAGTGGAGACCAAGGAGGATGCTGGGAACCTTCACAAAGGAGACCCACAGGAGGGTGGCATGGGACCCCACAGGGGAAGGAAACAACTCCTGGTGGGGGACTCAATCATTAGGGGTGTAGAAATGGGGGAGGAAGGGGAGAGGGAGGTAAGGTGCCTTCCTGGCGCCACGGCTTGGAGGGACAGGAAGCAAATCCTCAGGATCGTGGGAGGAGCTGCACGAGGGAGGGAGCTGGATGTCATTGTCCACCTAGGGACAAATGACCTGGCTAGTAATGGGATCAGAGCAGTGCAAGAGGAGTTTGTAGAGTTGGGAAGGGGCCTTAGACAAGTAGCATACGGTAACCTTCTCGGAGGTGCTGCCTGTCTATGGCAAGGAGATGCTAGGGCACTTCTCACCAGGGAATTCAAAGAGTGGTTGAAAAACTGGTGTGGAGCTCAGGGTTTTGGCTTCATTGGGGACTGGGGAGCCACCTGGAGGGATGCAGACCTATACTGGTGCAATGGTCTGCATCTGTCCGGGGGGACCAGGATCCTAGGTGAGAGGTTTAAATGCTTCATTGGCAAGCATTTAAACTAGCCAAGGGGGAGGCACTGAAAGGACCAGGAAACTGAGCTCTCACAAAACATGGTGATTAGTGAGGTAAACACCAAGGTACAGAAGTTATTAGGGAGCAGAACAGATTTAAATGTAAAAAAGGCAAAGGCAGTAAGGACAGAAATGGGGCTAAAGGGTAAGGCTATCAAAAGTGGAGAGTGATGAGTACCAGTGCCCATAGTCTGTGTAACAAGCTCCCTGAACTAGTAGCCTTGATGGAAGAGGGTTGCCTGTATATTGTGGCAGTCACAGAAACATGGTACACAGAGAACCATGACTGGAATGTCAACATACCAGGATACACAATCTACAGGAGGGACAGGGAGGGTAAAAGAGGAGGAGGAGTAGCTCTCTATGTAAAGGAAGGGATCAAAGCAACAGAACTAAAGAGTAAACAGGGAGCAGATGAAGCACTTTGGATCACCCTGGAGACAGGAAATGGCACCACAATCCACGTGGGGGTTGTATACCATGGGGGTTGATAACAGACCCTCATCTCAGGGGGAGGGAATGGACAAGGAAATGATAGAAGGCTTTCTTAGAATGGCAGAAAAAGGGGAGATATTGTTGATGGGGGACCTGAATATGCCAGATGTTAACTGGATCACCTTTGCTGCAGGCACATCCAAGAGCAGGGTCATTCTTGATGCCCTACAGGGGGCATGCCTCAGACAGCTAGTATTGGAACCCACTCGGGAGGCAGCAATCTTAGACCTGGTACTCTCAAATGGGGATGGGGAAAGAATCTCAGATTTAGAAGTTGGTAGCCATCTGGGAACAAGCGACCACCAAACAGTGTGGTTCATGATAAACACAGCCATACAATCAAGCCATACAAAAGCAAGAGTACTGGACTTTAAGAGGGCTGACTTTGGGAAAATGAGAGAGTGCCTCAGAAAAGCACTAGCAAACAGGCAAGAAGGAGGGGTGGAGGAACAATGAGGATTGATCAAAACAGCCATCACAGAGGCAACAAGCCTTTGTGTAAAGCAAATCAATAAAACACAACGAAGGAAAAAAAAACGCTATGGTTCTCAAAAGAGGTGGCAGGGAAGGTTAAGGAGAAAAGGATAGCATTCAGGAAATATAAGGAAACACAGAAGGAGCAGGACAGAGAACTTTATCAGTTAAATTAGAAAGAGGCTGGGAAGGCAGTCAGAATAGCAAAGGCCCAAACCGAGGAAAGGATAGCCAATTCTGTTAAGAAGGGGGATAAGACCTTTTATAGGTACATTAGGGAGCGAAGAAAGACCAAAGGAGGGATACTGAAGCTTAATAAAGGAGAGGGAATGTGGGTAGAGGGTGACAGTGAAAAAGCAGGGATACTGAATGAATATTTCTGCTCAGTATTCACAAAGGAAGAGGAGAGGGAGTTACCTAAACCAAACAAGAGAAACACTCTGAAGATGGGGGTTGATACCAGTCCATTTACAGAAGAAAGGGTTCTGAAAGAACTAATAAAATTGAAGGTGGACAAAGCAATGGGCTTGATGGATTCACCCAAGAATTCTAAAAGAACTAAGGGTAGAACTAGTGACACAGCTGACTACTCTCTTTAACAAATCATGGGAGGATGGGGTGGTACCCGAGGACTGGAGGAGGGCAGATGTGATTCCTCTTCATAAACGTGGGAGCAGGACAGAAGCAGGAAACTACAGACCAGTTAGTTTGACCTCAGTGGTAGGGAAAATGATGGAATCACTTCTGAAGGAAAGAATTGTTGAGTACCTAGAGGCCAGTGGAGCACAGGACCCAAGGCAGCATGGATTCACGATGGGAAGGTCATGTCAGATGAATCTAATAGATTTCTTTGACTGGGTGACCAAAGTAATAGACCAGGGAGGTGCTGTGGACATGGCCTACCTAGATTTTAGCAAGGCATTTGATACAGTCTCACACAAAAGATTAATTCACAAGATAGCCAGCCTTGGAGTGGGTCCCCAGGTGGTAGCCTGGATAAAAAATTGGCTAGACAACAGGACGCAAAGGGTAGTAGTAAATGGAGTACACAGTGAAGAAAGAAGGGTTACTAGCGGGGTACCGCAGGGTTCAGTACTGGGACCGGTCCTTTTTAATGTCTTTATAAGTGACATTGCAGAGGAACTGGAAGGAAAAGTATGTCTCTTTGCAGATGACACAAAGATCTGCAACAGGGTTGATACACAAGATGGAGTGGAAAGAATGAGAGGGACTTGGCAAGGTTGGAGGAATGGTCAAATGTATGGCAGCTCAGATTTAATGCAAAGAAGTGCAAGGTAATGCACATGGGAAACAAAAACCCAGCGGAAACATACACAATGGGGGGTGAGATACTGATAACAGTAAAAATAGAAAGGGACCTGGGGATAATTATATCAGATGACCTAAAGGTGGGCAAGCAATGTGAGAAGGCAGTAAGGAAGGCTGGGAGGATACTGGGATGCATAGGAAGAGGCAACAATAGTAGAAAACAGGAAGTTGTTATCCCTCTGTGTAGACAGTTGGTGAGACCCCATCTGGAGTACTGTGTGCAGTTCTGGAGATCCCATCTCCTCAAAGACATAGACAGAGTGGAGGCTGTCCAGAGGAGGGCAACCAAAATGGTGCAGGGTCTGCACCAGAAGACATATGAAGAAAGACTAAAGGAGCTTAATATGTATACCCTTGAGGAAAGAAGGGAGAGAGGGGACATGATACAAAATTTTAAGTACCTCAAGGAATTAACAAAGGCCAAGAGGTAGCATCTTCCAGAAAAGAGATGTGCAAGAACAAGGGGCACAATTTGAAGAAAGAGGGGGGACGGCTCAGAGGTAATGTGAGGAGTATTTTTCACTGAGAGGGTTGTGGATGCATGGAACAGCCTCCCTGAGGAGGTCATGGAGTCAAGAACAGTGGGGGACTTCAAGAATGCATGGAACAGGCATAAGGCAGTCCTAGTGGGGGGTAGGAGGAAGTAAGCTGTTGGTTAACCAGGATCTGCAGCTTATCTGTTAGGTAGGAAAATCGGCAGACTAGGTGGGCCAAGCGGTCCTTATCTGCCATCACATTCTGTGTTTCTATGTTTCTATGCTAATAATTCATGGTTTACATAAACCACAGAGTAGTTTCCCATTGTTTATCCAAACTGTGGATTAGATTTCCATAAACCACAGGAAACTAATCTGGCAAAAGAAGAAATTGGGCAAGCACTGGGAAAGTTCTTCAGTGCTAAATTCAAATACAATAACAAGCAAGGCAAACTGAAACAGCACCCAGCAAACAAAACCAGCAACTCAAAAGACCATAAGCAAGAAAAAAATATTTCATACCAGTTTTATTGTGTTTAATGTGCAAACTCAAGAGATGACATCACATTCTCTACTAGTATGTAATCTCTTGATTTTGCACACAAAACAAAATAAAACTGGTAAGAAATATTTTCTTTGTTGCTAATGATCTTTTGTCTTTCAAGCTTTTTTCTGCTGGGTGCTGCTTCATTTTACCTTGCAGGAAACTAATCTTCATATAAACTGCAGAAAACTGTTTGATGTTTATGTGAAAGACTTACAGAATACCATAGAACTGATTGAATAATTCTGAAAAGCATTTTGGAAAGTAATTGTCATTCTGCATCAATTCTTTGAGTGAAATTCTGCATTCTGCATAACTGGTTAATTTAATTGTGCAATAAAAATGAGTCAACAACATGACTAGCAAAAGCTTTTATTTATTAACATTTTATTTATTAACTGTCACAAACACACTCCGGGGTTAGACCCTCTACTCCCACAGTGCCCAACCTCGAAGTGCAATATGTGAACACAAGACAAACAGGGAATCCTTCCTGTCTGTTTTGCGTCCAAGCAACTATCAGTCTTGAGTCCTGGGGTCAAATATGAACCCTTTTTTGCTAGAACACCCAGGTAGCAGGTCCAAATATCACACCCTCTTTGGGGAAAACAGTGCAATACTTAACCCAGTGAGCACACAACCTGGTTCACTATCCCCCTTTTGACTCAATTGAGACCTAAGTATTTCCTTACCTTATTGCATGTGGTGACACACTATAAGCACTTTAACAGTCATGTCAGAATTATCAACACTGTCCCAGCATTTACACTCAAAATGAGAAAATTTCTCAAGAACAGAACTGGTAGATGGTTATGATGTTTTACTCCTCCCTCTTAGACTGAACTTGGGGGAATCTATTCCTAGGCATGGGTCGAGTTCACCAAATATGCGGTCATACCATACCTTTTGCTTCTGCTGGGTGGCTGCCAGGTTGCTTTGTGCTGTTTCCATAAACTCCTTCAGCTTTTCCCTAAATTTAAGGACATAATCCACTATGGGAGTTCCCTGGGTGGCATTCTTGCTTTCCCAGTCCTCCCAGATTAAGTATAGGGGCCCACACACCCTGTGTCCATATGACAGCTTGAAAGGGGAGAACCCTGTTGACTCTTGGGGCACTCCCTGTATGCAAACAACAGGTGGGGAAGGTATTTCTCCCAGTCCCTTCCATACTGTTCAGCAAATGTTTGGAGCATTGATTTAAGGGTACCATTAAACTTTTCCACAAGCCTATTGGCTTGCTGGTGATAAGGTGTCATGCATCTCTGCACCATTCCGCACTTCTCCCACAAGCACTTCATCAGGTCTGACATTAAGGAACCCCCTCAATCGGTGATAACCTCCTGTGGAAACCCAACATAAGAGAAAATCCCTAGCAAGGCATCTACCATTTTGTCTGTCCTCGATGAGAATAGGGCGACTGCCTCTGGGTACGGGGTGGCATAATCCACCACTGTTAGGATAAACCTCTCTCTGGAGGAGCTGGAGGTATTCAAAGGCCACACCATATCCCTTCCTACCCTCAAGAATGGCTCCTCCACTATTGGCAAGGGAATTAGGGCGGCTTGGGTTTTAGTACCCACCTTCCTTATTTCTCGGCACCGGTGAAAAAACCTGCAATATTCCTTCACCTGCTGGGTGAAGTTGGGTCAAAAGAAATTCTGGGCCAATTACTGCATAATGCACATGATTTCCAGATGTCCAGACATGGGGATACCATGAGCAATCTTGAGCAACCACTCACGGTACCCCTGTCGAATGACAAGCTGCCTATCCATCATCTCTCCCTCTGTCCTTATGTCCTGCATATACAGCAGTCCATTCTCCCAATACACTCTATGTTTCCCGTCACCTCCCGGTGTCCTGTCAAATGCTGCTCAAGCCCTCAGCTTCTCTAAACTATGGTCACTTCTCTGAGCAGCTGCAAAATCTTTACACATTTCTAAGGCAAGGGAGAGGTCCCCTTCAGTTCTTAAACTAGGGTCCCTAGCTCTCTGACAAATGGCTACCCCTCCCTCCTCAGAGTAACCCTCTGTAGCTGTTTTGTTAACTGCTACCCAGGGAATTTCTATCCCCCTTTCACTAGTCTCCAGATCAGGAGACACAGGCTTGGCAGCCAGCCTCCCAGTGTTTTCCACAAGGGCTTCTATGGGGTCCAGGGAACCACAAATGGCCTTTTCCATCTGGTTGCGGGTAACTGCACACACCACCCCCCTTTTGGAGATTGTTCCCTATAATCACATCCAGGGCCAGATTTTCTGCCACTGCAACATTTTGCATAATCCTTCCTGTCTCACCCCAGTCCAGGAGAACACTAGCAAGTGGCAGATTTTTCTCCTCCCCAGTGAATACCCATACTGTAACAAACTGATTGGGTATAAGCTGTTCAGGCACAATCAAATCCCATTTTACCAAAGTAAGGGAAGCGTCCATGTCCCTTATCCCACGGGTTTGCACCCCATTCACAGTAACTGGGTATATGTGCTCCCTCATGTTTACTGGCATGCTTTCAGGGATACACAAAAAGCACCTCTTTCCCTGCACCACTTTTTGCACTCTGTGCCTTTTTAGAACACTGTCTTGCAATATGCCCAGGTTGTCTGCAAAACCAACATTCATTTCTTTTATCAGGCAAAGCCTTTCTTTTTTAACCTGGAGCTGCCCACTTTCTCGGGAGCCAGTGAGGTTCTAGCTGCCCTGGAGGCATGCTTTTTCCTTTCTGCACTGTCACACCCACCTCACTCCCTTTCAGAGAAGGCCTGCTCCTGGCATAGCAGTCCAAGAGCTCGATAGCCTCCTTCACTGTTTTTGGATTGTGGTCCTCTAACCAGATTTTCAGCTCTGCTGGGCAAGCCCAAAAGAACTGCTCCAAAAGTACATCTTCAATTTTCTCTACAGAGTGTGCATTTACCCTTTCCCATCAACATTTCAAAAATTTACATTGTTTTGTGGCTAGTTCCTCATAGCTCATGTCAGGGCTTCTCCTGAGCTTACAGAACTTAACTCTACACACTTCAGGTGTTAAATCACAGTTCATAAGCAAGGCAGTTTTAAGTTTGCCATAATCATTACTGTCCTGATTGTCCATTTAACTCAGTGCATTATGAGCTTTACCAGTAAGCAGCAGGGATAGCTGTAAGCTCCAGGACTGTCTGGGAATTTTTGCCTGAAAGCATACTTTTCAAATGAATTTAAAAATGCAGCCATATCCTTCCCATCTTTAAATTCAGCTATCAGTTCAGAATTTAACTTGCAAGCTAGTCCTGGAGTTCCAGGTTCACCCATGACACTTACCTGCTCTGGCACTGGTCTTTGGAGTTGTAGCTTCTCCAGTTCAGATTTCATGTGATTCTTTCTCTCTCCTCTTCCTTGGCCTCTCTCTGAAGCTGGTTTTCTTTTTCCTTGGCCTCTTGCTTCTCCTCTCTCTCTCTCTATCTCTATCTCTAGCTTCCTCTGTTCAAACTCTCTCTGTTGCTGGGCTTCAAACCTTTTTTGCTTGAATTCCAGCTCCATTCTCCTCTACTCTATCTGCAGCCTGATCCCTTCTGGCTCCAGCATGGTAGTGGCCCTTCCCTGGTGCTGTGACTCTAGGTTCTCACTGGTCTCACTGCCCTCCTCCCTGGAACTTTACACTGCG
The DNA here is from genome assembly GCA_016271365.2 of Neoceratodus forsteri. NCBI lineage: Eukaryota > Metazoa > Chordata > Ceratodontiformes > Ceratodontidae > Neoceratodus > Neoceratodus forsteri. Next base: position 305,276,628 of record CM028134.1, on the reverse strand, counting down.
ATAGACTCTGCCACCACCATATCCAAGGCCTGGTCCCTTTCAGTCACCGACTGTGACTCGAGGTCTTGGGCAGTTGCTTGTGCATCAGCTGCCACAAAAGCCTCCATGAGGTGCTGTTTGTTTCACCCTCACAATGGAGTCTTTTTTCCTGGCACAACTGCCTCAGGTATTCTGCAGTGTACTCACTGTAGGTGGAAACAATCTTCTTCCCTAATCTACTGCTACACTAGCTTGCACCTGAAAAAAATTAAACAAATAGGAAACTTTGACTGTAACTAAAATGATATATTCCTTTTTTGTTTAAAGTATCTGCCTTGTTTGTGTATGAACTGCTACAGTTTATCAGTCCAACACACTGGACTGTTAATGCTCATGTCACCAAATTTCACAATATGCAAACAAATCTTTAGATCACAGCACTGCAAACCAAATCTTTTAGATTGCACCACTGCCAACCAGATCTGTCACAAACACACTCTGGGGTCAGACCCTCTGCTCCCACAGTGCCCAACCTTGAAGTGCAATACATGAACAGGAGACAAATAGGGAAACCCTCCTGTCTGTTTTGGGTCCGAGCAACTACCAGTTTTGAGTCCTGGGGTCAAATATGAACCCTTTTTCACTAGCATGCCCAGGTAACAGGTCCAAATATCATACCCTCTTTGGGGAAAGCAGTGCAATACTTAACCCAGTGGGCACACAACCTGATTCACAATCCCCTTTTTGACTCAACTGAGACCTAGGTATTTCCTTACCTTGCTGCATATGGTGACACACTATAAGCTCTATAACAGTTATGTCAAAATTATCAACACTGTCCCAGCAATCACACTCAAAATGAGAAAATGTCTCAAGCAGGATTAAGGAAACCAAAATGTTTACTAAAATTAAAAATAGTAAATAAATACAAAACACAGAACATTTATGCATTAATGCTTACAATCAAAAGAAATGTAAATTTAAAAACAAATGCCTTGTAACTGAATTACTAGGTCTAATTCAGTTTTCAGTTGGGTGTTACCTATTCTTGACAGAAGTGCTATAAAGTCCAGAATACAAGTGTGTGAGGTCTTTCAAATCTGGAATATGAGTGAGCCTCAGTCCCCTCAGACAGCTTGGCAATATTCAAAGTTAACATCCCAACCTCTTTGTGATATCACAGCACATGATGTCACTGTTAGTCCTGTAATTAATTTGTAACATGACCAATTATACCCAATAGGGTGTCATCTTACTGCTTGCTTGAAATCTGCAAAGATAGCAATAATAAATTATAACAGACAGTATCTTTCTTCATCAGAGCATTTCCCCTATGATCTTCAGAAAAACATCCTGAAAAAACATTTTTCTTAGCTGTGTGAGTTGTCACAGGCATCCAACAGAACTGGCTTCCCTCCTGATGTCGTAAAAATGCAGTCTTTTATGGCTAGTTTCCTAGGTTCAAAAGAGTGGCTGGTTTCACAGCCTGTTACAACCTGGTGTATAGCAGCTAACACAGGCTCTGACAGATAGATATAAAAAAAAAGCTCTTAATTAGTTTATCCACTGAGTCAGTGAGAGGACAGACCCCTCTTTCCTCTGTTTTAAAATCACATGTTCCATGATGCTTTGCTGCTTAGCCAGTTTCCTAAGCTGAAGTCCAAAACATATATTTAGCAAATTTATGCACAGAACTAGTAGACGGTTATGACGTTTCACTCCTCCCTCACTTTAGACTAACCACTGTTGGGCATGAGTGACTAAAAACCTCGGAGTATAGCAAAAATGTAAAACAAATAAATAAATAAATAAATATCTTCACATTTCTAATTTGGTGGTTAAAGTCCCTCAGAAGCTAAGAACTTAGGTATAAATATATCTATTCTGCCTAAATAAATTCTTTACATGTGAGAAATAATTCATCATAAGGAGGATTTTAACATTTTATAATATATTAAACAAAACTGGGTCAATACCAAAACTCTATTGGTATCAAAGAGTTACATATAATACATTTCATCTTACTTGGTTCAGATTCCATGGCCTGGCCACATACAGTATGTATGCATCATTTAACATATTGGTGGCCCTTGCTGCTATGTTAAGCTTCTTATATCATGAGAAATGACCCATATATTAAAATAAGTTTTAACATGGTTTTCTGCTGTTGTATCAAGTTAACCTGCTGACCAACATTTTTATGAATTCACAATAAACAACAGAATATCATTATATCCATTTGCATTTTGTCACATATATAACCAAATGCTTTTTGGCATCCAACTCAGCTACAGTATGTGTGTCAGTTTCCACTTTTCAAGGCTTGTTTTGATAGGGTATACAATAATTAACATTATTTCAAAAATGCCAGCATATTTATTCCATGAATGATTGAACTAGTGCTGTGAACCCAGACATTCAAAGGCCATATGTTGAAATCCAATCAACACCATTTAGAGTTTTGCTCATGTATAGATCTAAACAAGTTCCAATATGTCAGTCATGCCAGACAATGGGATGGGGGCTTTATGATGGAATTATATTTTCCCAGAGAGAATTAACAACTAGTATTTAATTCTGGCAATGTTCAAAGCACAAGTATGGATAAGCTGGCACCACAGAGACATATGATTTTGCTTCATTTCCAAAGCTCCCAGCAGGCATCACTATGTGACTGTGATGTCTTGAAGCTTAAAGATTGTTTTAAAGAAACATAATGAGCCATTTGTCTATAATTTAATGATTTCATCAAATGGCATATCAGCATTCACACAAAGAGAATAAAACTAAGCTGAATCATTTATATGTTTAAATCAGAGGCTGATACATAAGTTGCTAAATGAGTGAACACAGAACTACTGAAATACAAATTCCCCCAAACTGATGTATACAACTGCACAATAACAGCTGATAAATACTGAATATATATTATCTCTCTCTCTCTCTCTCTCTCTCTCTCTCCCTACATTATAGTGGTGCTACATTCACTAAAGTTAGGGCAGAGTAGGCACTCATATTCCAACCCCTATTTCTGACCACTTACGTCTCAATTATCTTTTAAAATAGAAAGCTCAAAATTGCATACACAGCCTTTCTAAAAGAATCTATGAATCTGTCAATTTGTGTAACAATTCACATTATAGGTTGTGTGGTACAAGGTGTCAAACATATATAAAAGTTTATTTAACAATTCAATGCTGTCTGTGATAGGCACACTCCTTTAAAAAACAGAAAATCAAAGGTACCTGCAATTCCTGTATCACACCTGAATTTATTGAGCTCATGAAATCTAGGGATCACCTCTGGCATAGGGCTTGGGCCACTGGTAGACAGACTAACATTCAGGGCTATAAAAAAGCAAGAAACAAATGTACCAGAGCTATCCGCACCATAAAAAGCCAGTACTTCAAAGAAGCCCTCTCTCGCTCCTGGAATGATGGCAGAATGTTCTGGAGCAATCTTAATGACCTCACAGGGAAGGTTCCCAAATCAGACTTCTCCATGCTCAATGTTGATGGTGTCCCTTCTCTTGATCCTAGTACCATCGCAAACACTTTCAATAATGCTTTCACCAGCCTTAGTAGTGTCCTTCCCCTTGACTTCTTTACTCTGACCATAACTGATGATAATCTTGGGAAACTAGATCAGCCCCTTGATCATCCACCTTTCTACTTCAAAATAGTTTCAGAATGTGAAGCAAGAAAATATTTCCTTATGGTGCTTGGGAAATCAAGATTCAGTGGTGATACCCTTGATCTTAAGCTTGTCACCCTCACCTTGGATTAAATCTTGCCCCTCCCCCCAACAAGGATAATTAATTTACCTCTTAGTCTCCCACAATTCCTGCATAAGTGGAAATCTGCCATAGTGATGTCTGTACATAAAAGTGGATATCGGGCCCTTCAAGGGAATTACAGACCAACCTCTATTCTCCCCCCACTCTCAAAAGCCTTGGAGCGCATAGTAGCAGACCAACTGGTAGAGTATCTGGAAAAATATCAGCTACAGTGCCCTCAACAACATGGGTTCAGGACAGGTCATAGCACCACCATGGCATTACTCGAGTTCACTGGTTTCATCCATAACTCTCTCGATCAAGGACATCAGGATGGCGCAGCATTCATTGGCTTAACCAAAGCCTTTGACACAGTAAATCATGCCCTTCTGATCAACCAATTAACCGACATAGGACTTTCCATTGATACTGTAGTGTGGTTTAAAAGCTACCTTGATAACCGCTCACAGCAGGTTAAGATCGGAGATGTCCTCTCTAACAGAAGATAGGTCCGCTCATGAGTCCCTCAAGGGTCTCTCCTTTTCGGTATCTTTCTAAACGAGCTCCCTAATTCCTGCCAAGGTCATATCCTGCCATATGCTGATGATACTGTTATCTTTATCAGCAATCCTGACCCCACACTTCTCAAGAATCAGCTACAATTTAGTTGTGATAATGTAGAGAAATGGTTCAGAGACCACAAGCCCATAATGAAGTATAAAAAGACTAAAACTCTGCCTTTCTCCAGTTCCCTAAACAGGCATAGGTCCTACCCTCTTACTATCACTAGTGATGAGGGTGCTTCTTTGGAGCTATTTCAGCATTTTAAATACCGGGGGATTACTACTGACAGCACTTTGTCCTATGCTCCTTACATTGACAACATTGGCAAAGCAGTCAATATGCATATTGGGCTGTTCTATAGGCACAAACATAGTCTAACCTCAGAAGCCCTGAATCTAGCTATTCATAGCTTGGTTGTCTCACTTATAGACTATGGGCTGGTAATCTATGGGTCTGCCATAGACATGTCCCTCCATCATATCAGAATGTCACATAACAAAGTCTGTTTTCTTCTCACTAGAGCTGCATGTCTTACTCACACATGCGACCTGCATGCTTGGGCAAATTGGCTCCACTTCAAAAGCAGAGTTATGTACCAAACATGCCTGCTTGCAGAAAATGTATTCCTAGATCTGGTGTCCCCTGGGGTTCAAAAGCTTCTTATTCCCTACTGCAACCCCCATTGTACCAGAAGCTCTGACAACCAGATTTTCAAGATCCCCCATTGCCACATTTCCTTAGGACACAGGTCTTTTGCCCATAGAGACCCACTGTGGCTCAACTCCCTACCTAATGACATATCCTCCTCAGGCATGCTGGGCTCATTTAAATGCAAGCTTCAGCAACACCTAGTAGCCACTGCCAAATGTGACTGCTTCCACTAGATGCATCCGCTTACTGTGTGTTTCCTACTGGCACTTAAACATCACACACTGGCATACATTGTACAATGCCACTCAGACCTGTCACTTTAGTGTTTTTCATTCCATAATGTTAACTGTGCTTTGTCTCATCTGAATTGTCTGTATCATTTTGTAGTGCTTATCACTTGCTGGCAACCATATTGTAATCTGTTTGTGTCATCCTCTAACATAGAACCTATTTAACAAGCTCTCAGCTCAAAGGTGTCAAGCTGAGAATTCAATAAATAAATACATAAATGAATATCATGCTGTTATAAAATGGGAAAACATACAAATGGTAAAGTTTTGAAACCTGAAAGTTCCTGGTGTGTTAGTGCCAATCACAAATATAGGTATAATTCTGTAGTTTTGAAAATGAAATCCCTTAATATAAAAAAAAAAGATTTTAATGTTCTTAGTGATTTGGATTGATCATGTGCAGTAGCATACATCAGGAATTTTTCTTAAGGTGTTTATTCACACCTGTCATTTGGAAATGGGTACATGATCACATTTTTGGCAACAGCATTGTCCCATTCCATGAGCTGTGACTACTGCCATCCCATGCCAAGGGTAATGCTGGTGCCTGAAACAAATACTGTACTTGATATAAGCACCATCTCTTTAATTTTTTCCATCACTGGAGGCCATTCTACAGAAGTAAAACTGAAAAAAAAAACCATGAAGACTACCCCCAATGTCAGAAAAGCTAATCCTGCCATGACAAAAATCATGACTGACAGCAGGATGCCATTTCTGGAGTATGAAAGCTGATATCCCTTCAGAAAATTGTGTCTGTCACTAGGATTGCATTCCCAGTGTTGGGAACCCCACCTCCTTGCAAATCATATCCAAGACAGGAATCCCATCCCTGGTGTCAGAGAAAGCTCGCTTACAGCTTCTTCAAGCTGGCACTGATAGCTCATACTCAGTGCCATCAACCCTCACAAAATCATCCCACCCACTATGGACACTGTGGACAATTTGGCTTGAGATAGAGTGAGGGTGGCTGGCACCACTGGACACCAGGGACAACATGGATTTTGGTAGGGTCAGGTTGGGGTGTGGTAGGATCAGGATGGAGGTGGTGCCATAGGATACAAAGGATTTTTTGTCTTGGGACAGGGTGAGACAAGTAGGTGCCTCTGGCCCCTATGAACTGCATGTGTTGGGGCAAGATGATGGAGAGGTTGTCACTGGTTGTCAGGGAAAAAGTACAGTGACCAATATGGTTACCATTTTGGAAAAAAAGGGGTTGTAAGAGTTGACTGATAGAAATGGACGATTCACCATAGAGAACAATAGAGAAGATTTAAGACAGGCATAATTATAGCTTCCATGTATCTAAAAGGGATAATGCTGTCAGACTAAGTGCAACTCTTCAAGATGCACAAGTATGAAAGGATATGGTGACTTTCACTGCCAGTGAAAGGTGATAGGTTCAAGGGAAACATCAGTAAGAACTATTTCACAGAATGAGTGGTGAATAACTAAAATAGACTGCCAGAACATCTGGTATCAGCCGATACTGTAGTGAGCTTCAGGCTTGGATGAATAATATTTTGAAGAGAAATGGGTAGCAGAGTATTCCTACTTAAATCTTTGGAGGTGGCAAGCGAGGAACCAATGGTCTAAGAGGTTTTCTTTCTTTCCTATACAGTATAGAAACCTAGAAGCAGAATCTGCCAGCAATAAGAGACCAATAGTCCATCAGGTCTACCCATATTATACTACCTTACCCCTGGCCTTAGAGTTCTAGGAGGTTGTCCCCCTCCCCCCTAAAAAAATCCTCCCCCGATCCCCCCAGTTTGACGAGTCTTCTTGCTCTATTCTAGCCATCTTTGAACCCATTTAGGTTCCTGCCCCCACCACATCTGCTGGCAATCTGTTCCATGGCTCCACTACCCTCTCAAAAAAGTAGAACCTACTTGCATCCCTCCTGAACCTATCTCTAATTAACCTCCAGTCATGCCTACATGTAACTGTGTCTCTGTTTCTAACAAACAGTTCTTCACTTTTCAGCTTGTTTATATCCCGCAGAAATGAATGTCTCTGCTGTGTCCTCCACCTTGTTTCTGGCTTCCAACTAGTACATTTTCAGGGCCATCAGCCATTCCTCAAAGGATCTGCCTTCTTGGCCCTGGATCATTTTGATGATATTCCTTTGTACCAACTCCAGCCTTTCTTATGTTCTCTCTTAGGTTAGGGTTCAAGCAATGTGCACAGTATTCCAGGTGATCAGCCTTGCCAGAGATCTTTTGAGGCACAGTATCACTTCGCTTTTCCTACTGTCAAAACCCTGATACACTCCAGCACCCTCAATGCCTTAATGTATGCTTGTTCCAGTGCATGGATTGCTTGAGAGAGTCACTAAGGATTATATCCAGAGCATCCTCTTCTGTTTTAGTGGCCAGCCTGATGCCTCCCATCTAGTATTCATTGTATGAGTTATTTTTCCCTAAGTGCATCACCTTGTACTTCTTGGCATTGAATCTCAACTGCCAGATCTTTGGCCACCTTTCCAACATTAGACCATCAATGCTATCAGCATATTTTCCAGTGGGAATTCCCAAGCTTTTATTGTAATTAGTCATTGCTCCTTTGCCTGCTATGTTTGAGAAGGTTTCTAAGATCTGTTGTACTTGCTGCCCTGAATCCTGATCCTTTATGATAATACATAAGTTATCAGCATATGCTAGAGTTTTAAGTACTGGTACATCTGAGGCCAAAGCAATGTCATTTATTCTTAGATCCAATTGAATAAGTCTAATAAGGGAATATAACAAGAGGATATCTAGAAGGGAGCTATGGGGACTACCCTGCCTCATCTTGTAAGGACTAGAACAGGAAGGTCTAGAGTGGAATTAAGCCAGAGGATTATTGTTGCACCATTATAGAACAGCAAACTGCACTTTACAAAACTTTGAGGGATGCCATATAAATCCAGAACCTTTGCCAAGTAGTTATGGAGGACCCAATTGAAGGGCTCCTCCTGGTCGGTCAATAGGAAGAGTCCTGTAGCCAAACCCTTTTCCCCTCTTTTCAAAAATGCTCTGATAGTTATCAGATTATTCCCCTTACAGAAATAATTATATGAAATGTTTTCATGCTGCTCACATAAAACTACTCATGTGATATGCATGTTGCAAGCATGATTTAGATGTTATATTGGAACCCACTGCATGCATGTGGCATTTCTGCAGCAAGCAAGTGTGGAAAGCATGTTTTTTATGTTAAAATTGGAACAGACTGCATGCATGCAAAAAGCAAGTGGTCACCAATAAGTGCACACATAAAGGTTAAATGACTTGCTCAGGATCACATCATATACTGTACAAGTTGGGGTTGATGAGATTCAAACCCAGATCTTCAGGTCTCCAAGTCTCCTGGTTTGCAGTTCAGTGTCTTTAACCACTAAGCTATACTGCCTGCACACATATAGCTCACTTGTACTTCAATACAAATCTACATACTGTACATCTGCAAGCATGCAGCATGCTTGTAGCCAATATTATACTTTTCAGCTGTCTTGTCCTCCCTCAGCTGCACAACTGAACTGTAGCATGCAAACCAATGGAAACACATGTGGTTCTTCTCACCCCCAATACACATACTTACCTACAAAACTACTTAATTACTTTTCTCTGGCATGTACTCCTATTATTGTCTCTCCATAGTTTTGAATGCTTCCATGCAAACAGACTTTAAGTTGCAAACACAAATGTAGCAATAACTCAACATCTACCCACATGGCCAGTCCCCCCCGCCCATGCACACACACTGCAACAAGTGTGGCCATGCTGCTACAGACAACCCACCAAGTATATATATAAGTTGAGAGTCTCTTACCTGAGTACTAGGGAGCCAGAGGCAGCAGTTTTTAAGAGATGATGTCCATGGGTCAGAATGCTGCTCTATAGTAGTACCCCAAGCAGGAGAGGTCATACATTCATATGAAAAAAAAAATACTAAAAAAGAAAAGTACTGAATTTATAATACATAATCCTTCATCTTTTAATGGATAATAAACTTTATTCTTCTTAACAGAATTCAGTCTAGTGCACCAAATAAATCTGAAAAACACACTGTATAATTTTGCCTGCAATGGAAGTGGAGGGTGAAAAACAGTACTCAAGTATAAAAAAAATGGTAATAAGAAATTTTTATGTAAGTAAACCCTTTTCTGTTTTGCCATTGGCCACATTTTCCACTTCCCCACTTTACTGTCTGTTATAGGCAATTTCTCTTTCCAGTTCAGTTTAGCCATGTTCCCTGTACCAAAAGTGTTTCCTAAGATTTCTACCTTCACCTCTTGAATGTGTACAGAGAGATCAATTATTGATCCTACTGCCAAGAATTTACTTTTTTCCAGTTAACCTTTGACCCTGAAATTTTACCAAGTTCTACATGACATGATAATGTTGTCTCTCCTGAATGTACACTGGAAACTAGCTGACTCAGATCATCTGGATATGCCACAAATTCGTGAGGGAAAGGGCCTAACTGTGGTTGTATACTTGAAATCCTTTGATCTTGTTCCATTTTATGAAATACTGGATCTAGACCTAAAACATAAAGAAGAGGGCTTAAAGGACATCCCTGCCAGACCCTTCTCAAAACTGGACCCTTTACACCTAATTTACTGTTTATCACAGGGATTACTGTAGCTGTTGCATATAATTGTTCTAACCAAAAAACAGAAGTAGAAGTAAACCCATACCTTCTAAGGGTCAAAAAGAGATAAGAGTGTGACATACAATCAAAAGCTTTCTTCTGGTCTAAGACCTAGAGAAAGCCCTCTATCTCCCCACTGATACAGATATCCATACATTTTTGAAGTAGAAATAGGCTATCATGAATAGTTTTTCCTGAAATTGAACATGTTTGTGCTGGATTAATTAACTGTTCAGCTACTCTGGTTATTATTTTCCTCAAGAGTTTTGTTAGGACTATCCAGTCCATATTTAAAAGACTTATAGGGCACAAGTTCCCAATATCATCCCTCAGGCCTTTTTCACACAGAAAAACAAGTAATCCCTTTGCCAGTGTAAAAGACCCCAAATTCTTCTCTAATAAACTATTAAATACTACCACTTGCTCTGGAAGTAACACTTGAGATATTTTTAATAAAATTCACTTGGCAGGTCATCTTCCTGGAAGAGACCCATGTATTCAAAGAAATAGAAAGTCCACACTGTTGTCTTCAGACTGAATATTCCATTTATCGTGAAGCCACACAAACAGCAAAAAGTGACCCTCCTGGGACAGAGAGACAGGTAAATGAGCTCTGATGTTTCACCTAGAAATAGGCTTTATCATCTTTGATAAAGCCTATTTCTAGGTAAAACATCAGAGCTCGTTTACCTGTCCCTCCAACCCAGGAAGGTCACTTTTTGCTGTTTGTGTGACTTCACAATAAATGGAATATATACTATAGTCTAAAGACAACTGTGTGGACTTCCCATTTGTCACTGGTGTCTAGGGTAAATGCTGTGGCTAAAGGCTTTTAGGTTGCAAAAGTTGTGTCACTGAGCACCCCGTCCCATCTTGGTGAGGTTCTGTTTTTTTTTCATATATAGCCTCTAGCACTTCACTAGCTGTTATTTCCTTCATCAATGATCTTTGGTTGAGCTGCAAAAGGGTGGGGAGGAAAACCACTTCAAGAAATGTATGTAACGATCCTTCTGCTTCTGAAACTCTTCCAACCATTCTTTCTACATAGGACTGTATTACTCCTATTAATTTCCATTGTCCATAGCACAAGTTACCCTCTGTATCCACACTCATTAATAATTCTTAATCCTTTTTGTAGTACACAAACATCCAAAATTAGGACCCTACCAGGTACCAGATATACCAAACTCTGTAATTTTATTTCTGAGGGACTAAAAAGTACCCCAGCTCCTGAACATATATCTTCTCCTATGGACCAAAGGATGGACCCTCATACCAGTATTTATCTGCCTTGGCAACATCTCTAAGTGAATGAAGTCTAACATCCTGCAGAAGAATATTGTCACCCTTCAAAGACCTTAGAGCCGAAAAGGTAGCTAATAACTAACAACTTTTTGTGATTTTTAATGCTACTAACATTTATGGAGAACACTCGCAAGTTCATTATCTCCATCAAATGTAAGAGGAAGCACAAAAAAGCCATTACCATATTTAAGTGGTAATATTTCTTGAACTTCTCCTTTGTTTTATCTTATGCTTCCTAGATGTCCTTGAATCCTCAGATCCTCCTTCTGTACCCGAGGAAAGATCTGGTTGGGAAGAGGCAATAGATGAACCATCTGACCCTTCATCAGTATCATCCCAGTGTTGTCCACTGGACAAATCTTCATACTGATTTGAAATGAGAGTGGAATCTTGTTTCACTATTTTAGCTCTAAGAAGCCCATGCTCTCTCTTTTCCATGTTACCATGTGGAATTTTTCTATAACAGGTGTAGAAGGTGGGGGCATATCATTCCTCTTCAGAGCAGGGGGGGCATAGCAGCATTTTGTGTAACCTTCATACTATCAATGCTGGGAACTTTGGCTGTTTGTGCTGGTAGAAATACTGTTACATCCTTAGCCATGGGTTCAGTACATTCCCTTGGGTAATCATCATCCAGTATTGTCCTGGATGTCCCCTCACCTGGGTTTTGCCACCACCAAATAATTTCTATCTGCCACCAGTTCTCCACCTGTTGGAATGGGCTAAGACTGCCGAGGAAGGGGAGGGAGATGCTTTAGCCATCATAATGGATGAGTACTAGACTGTGTAGGCTTTCTAGGACCTGCCTTTTGGGCTGTAGTCACATAAAAACCTTGCTCCACTTGATCCATGGGGTCATTCTTATTGTGAGCAGCCCATGGACAGGTTTAAAAAGAATGCCCTGATTCATCACACAAATGACATCTTATTACATGTTGACAGAAAACTCTCAAATGTTCTATATCCCACACATACCACATTTTACCCTTTCACAAGCATTGTTAATATGTAACCTGGAACCACATCTGAAACATGCTTTAGGCTGCCCATCACAAAGGACAAATCCACAGTCTTTCCTCAAATAAAAACAATTAGGTAAAAGTTTTAAGCCACCTTCAGTATTTGACAATTTTACTCATACTTTTCACCCTCCAGTTCAGAGATTCTCTGAGTCCATAATCAGATCCAGGGATCCTAGCACCATACATTTAGACTTCAACCAGTAAAAAATATCTGAAATACTGATCCCCTCATCTTTAAAGATGATGGTCAGTGTTTTATTGGCACATTTTGATAAAGGTATGGGAAGAAATGGTAACCATAAAGGAGTATTTTAAACCTCATGGCACTTTTTTCAAAATCTTTCCAACCCAGCCACAGTTTTAAAACCCACGTCAAATACCATATCTCTAGCTGTGTGGGTATGTGTATATATCTCCATTTACAAAAAAATTATGGCCATCTTATAGGAGTGCATGACTCACAAACACTCAGTCTGGTGCCTCAGCCTTGCTTCCTTTATAATTTATTCTCAATGCACTACACCTTTTGGGTGGCTCTGCAGAGGCAGCAAAAAAATCAGAAAGTGAGCAAGGGCCTGTACCCCTTTGTGGTCCAGGCCTGCTGGGGCATGTATCCTGTTTAGAAGGACCAGCTGACATTGAGACAGGCCTACTTCTCTCTGAGTCTTTCTGACCCTTCAACTCAGAAATTATAGCTGAAATTGTATCAATAACATTACTATCATCCTGAGTCTTTTTATTTGTAAAAGCAGCTCTTGTTTCTGCAGCCACAGACTGATGTGTAGTAACTGTCACTTTCAAGGCTACAAATAATAAATATCTCGGGTCAATCTGTTGTAAATACATCCTGTGCCATTTCCCCCTCTGTGTCTTTTTTGCTACAGTCTAATTTAAGGCCATATTCTCAGTCTACTTTACTTTAGGATAACTCAGTGTCATGAATATTTTCCTCCTATTCAGGAGAGAATAAAGCAGTGTCAGGCATATTATGTACAGCTGCAGAAACTGTGAGTTCATTCCCCCCCAGTCTTTACCTGCTCCTGGTTTTCTGAAGCCTGTACTAGTCATGTAAATGGATTGGAGACTGGAGAACCTGTAATTTCTAAAGATGCTGGCAAAATCAGTGGACTGGATGGCATGTCACTAGGGGACCATGCTGCAACCACCAGATTCCCTGAATGCTCTTCACAAGCTATAATGTGAATTGTAGCGTAACCCAGGTCAAAAATCCATGTTATAGGAAGGGAAGGGGAAATTGCTTACCCACTAGAGACACACTAAGTTGAAGCTTGTTTCCAGGTGTGACCTGGGAGCAAAAGAAAGTTAAGTGACTTGCTCAGGGTCACACAGTATGAAAGGATATGCCATCTGAACAGCAACAATTTCAGAGTGAATGACATTACAGCGGCAATTCGCTGTTGCCACAGTAATGCAACCGTGAGACCCAGCACTGCTTTGATAGGGTGTTGCACCCCACCCCGAATCAACTCCAACCTAGAGATGATAATCTTAAAGGATGGTGGGTGCAAGGGGCAGGACCCCCCCCAAAAGAGACAGTTTACTTGATGGATTTATGCCAACTGCAACTTGCAGTCAACATAAATCTGTCGCTGTAATGTCAGTTGACATAATTTCTGTTGAACCATTGTCATGGCTCTGTATGGAAGTGAGGGCTATGGGATTCAAACCCAGGTCTCCAGGTTTGTAGCTCAGTGTCCTTAACCGTTACACTATACTGCCTCCTATTGTAGTCCCCTGGTTTCTTCTCCCAAACTACTTTAATTAACCACTCCTCCAGCAATATAAAAAAAGAGATTCCTCTTGGTTTCGAGCCTCAAGTACCCTTCTCCTGACAGCCATGTGTTGTCTGCTGTAACCAGCTGCTGCCATCAGGTATTCCACTGATCAGCTGAGTCTGACAGTGTCAGGCTTGTCCCTGACATGGCCACCTTGGAACTGGTTCCGTTTATGTGACAACTCACAGGATGCCTCTCTGGGCTTCCATAAATGCCATTTCCACTCCATACACCTTCATTCTTCCTCTACTATCATTTTCAAGAGCTGCACTTTCTTTTCATGCAACTCAGACTTCAGATGATGTTCAGCCTGGATGGCCACCTCTTCTTCAGACAGCACCGTACTTGCCCCACCATGACAGATAGCAGGTATGTGCTCTTCTCTTGTATCATTAACATTCAAGAAATCTTCAGCAACCATAAGTGCCTCTGTGCATGGTCCATCCAGAATATTCTCTGCTATTCTTTCCATTGGGGCTTCATCATTACACCAGCTGGAGAGGGGAGCAGAGTCTTCTACCTGGGCCACCGTTCCTCTTCTTTCCACTCCTTCCTCCATCCTTCTGACAAGAAGTAGCAAACCTCCCTACAGTAAGAGTAGGGGGCTCTTTTATTGCTATAGTGCGAACAAAATATAATGTGAACAAAAAATACATATACAAAACCAAGGAAATGTTCATTGTACAAAGCTGCAAAAAACAAATGCAGTAACAAAATCAAAAAAGTACACTTAACCAAAGAAAAATAGAATCTTATAGTAGAACATAAATAAAAGCCCACTTTCATTTGTATTTAGGAATATAGTAACATTTTTAAACAAAATAAGAACAGTACTAGTAATACAAGTGCTTACACTTAGTTGTGTGTTGTGAGCCAGTCGCATTTCTTTCAAAATACATGCGAAGGGAGGCTTCTGCTTTCCCTGGTGTATAAGTTTCTTATGGCAAATTTTATCACAAATAAAATCTCCCTAACAACTATGTGTTTTTGCTGCATAGACCAAGCACACCTTGCTTATATAGAAACATAGACTTTGATAACAGATAAGGACTGCTTGGCCAACCTAGTCTGCCCATTTCCTTACCTATTGGATAAGCTGCAGATCCTAGTTAACCAACAGCCTACTTATTCCTACCCCCGCCAGAATTACCTTATGTCTGTCCCATGCATTCTTGAATGCCCCCACTGTTTTTGACACCACGATCTCCTCAGGAAGGCTGTTCCATGCATCCACCACCCTCTCTGTGAAAAAATACTTCCTCACATTGCCCCTGAGCCGATCCCCCTCTATCCTCAAATTGTGTCCTCTTGTTCTTGCACATCTCTTTTTCTGAAAGATGCTACCCTCTTGGACTTTGTTGATTCCCTTGAGGTACTTAAACATTTCTATAATTTCCCCCCTCTCCTCAAGGGTATACATATTAAGCTGCCTTAGTCTCTCTTTGTATGGCTTCTGTTGCAGACCCTGCACCATTTTAATTGTCCTCCTCTGGACTGCCTCCATCATGTCTATGTTCTTGTGGAGATGGGGTTTCAAGAACTGCATGGAGTGCTCCATATGGGGTCTCACCAACTATCTGTACAGAAGGATAACAACTTCTTGTTTTCTAATGGTGATGCCTCTTCCTATATATCCCAGTATCCCCCCAGCCATCCCTACTGCCCTCTCACATTGCTTGCTAACCTTTAGGTCATCTGATATGACTATCCCAGATCCCTTTCCATTTTTGTTGTTGTTAATACCCACCCCCCCCCATTGTGTACTCTTTCCTGGGTTTTTGTTTCCCAGGTGCATTACTTTGCACTTCTTTGCATTGAATCTAAGTTGCCATACTTCTGATCATTCCTCCAATCTTGCCAAGTCCCTTCTTATCCTTTCCACTCCCCAGTGTATCAACCCTGTTGCTGATCTTTGTGTCATCTGCAAAGTGGCATACGTTTCCTTCCAGTCCCTCTGCAAAGTCACTTATAAAGATATTAAAAAGGACCAGACCCAGCACTGAACCCTGTGGTACCCCACTAGTAACCCCCCTTTCTTTTGGGTGGACTCTGTTTACTATTACCCTCTGTGTCCTGTTGTCCAGCCAATGTTTTACCCAGGCTACCACCCTGGGACCCACTCCCAGGTTGGCTAATTTGTTTATTAATCTTTTTTGTGGGACTGTGTCAAATGTCTTGCTAAAGTCTAGGCAGGCCATGTCCACAGCCCCTCCCTGGTCTACTACTTTGGTCACCCAGTCAAGGAAGTCGATTAGGTTCATCTGACATGACCTTCCTGCTGTGAATCCATGCTGCCTTGGGTCCTGTGCCCCACTGGCCTCTAGATACTCAACCATTCTTTCTTTCAGAAGTGATTCCATCATTTTACCTACCTCTGAAGTCAAACCGACAGGTCTGTACTTTCCTGCCTCTGTCTTGCTCCCACTTTTGTGAAGGGGAATCACATCCGTCCTCCTCCAGACCTCAGGTACCATGCCATCCTCCCATGATATGTTATAAAGGGTAGTCAGTGATGTCACTAGTTCTCCCCTTAGTTCTTTTAGAATTCTGGGGTGAATCCCATCAGGCCCCATTGCTTTTTCCACCTTTAGTTTGATGCTTGTCACAAATAAAATCTGCATGCCCCAAATATTATCCTAAGTGTGCTAGGAAGAATCTGCCACAACTGTGGGGGATAAATGCTAACATTACCATTTCACATGAGGTCTGTATGTTTCCCAAATGGAACCAAAGTACATATAATTGGAACCAGAAGTCTATAGCTACTGGGCATTATAACAGAAAATGCTGTTGTGTCTCTAAAATGTTAAAGCAAGATGGCCAATGACACATTTTCTCTTCAAGAGACTTAAGTTGTAAAGAATTCTTAACTCCCATTTTCCCATGACACGCTTATCAGGTTTTATCCAACATTTATTCTGCCATTCTTTTTTCTGTCAACTGAAGAAAGACATCAATTTCTCTCCCTGGGGGACAGAGTGGTACTTGGACTAAGGGGGAAAATGTTCTTGAAGGATATAAGAATATAACTGCTTCCTAGTATTAGAAAGGATAAGGTTCAGAGATAATTGCCATATTTTAATTTTCTTAAAGTATGATACTATAGATCTAGTAGACCACATGGAGATGATACAGATGGCAGTGAAAAATGTCCCTTTTCCTATTTACTGTGTATTGTAAGGAACCATGTGTATGTCATTTTCTTCCAAGGATTCTCTAAATAAATATGCAATGTAAAAAAAAATGAGGATTGCACATATGTATTCCCCAAATGATCATAATCTAAATAACTAAATAATCATTTCAAGGGATTTAACTGACTGCCCAATAAATCTTGCAAGAACACACTATATAAAAGTGTTTCCTTACCTACAGGAGGTGGAAGCACATGGGCCAAATGTAGAAATAATAATAATAACATATAGAATAATGCAAGGAGGGAGTGAATAATGAGAATTTAATGCACACCTGAGGGGTGGGATGCTACATAAACCACAAGTGTAAAGCCCAAGGGGTTTATCAAAGCATCCCACCCCAGGAGTGTGCATTAAATTTGAGTTTTGCACCCCCCAATGAATTGCTTTATGTAATTGCTGGGGGACATTTTTTCTCCATCCAGCTTTATTAAAAATAAATTCTGTTTTTAGTAAAGTCTTGTGTCTGCTTTTTTGTGTTAAAAATTTTACAGAAGAGCAGAAAATACTGAGCTGTTTTCCTGGGGAGTTTAAAAGAAGCTTTAAAGCTTGGCTGTTAAGTGTTTTACTTCATATTTCAAAGATTTTGTTCAGGTCTGGGTGGCAGTTGCCACAGTGATATGCAAATTAGGTTTGCAGTTCTGTTCTCAGAGTTGTAACTGTAGCTAATTTGCATATCTCCGTGACAATGAGGAACTGTAGTCGAAAAAAATCTTGATGAATGTAAGTTAAGAGACTTCAGAGCTGTGTTTTTTGTGCTTATTTTAAATGATTTATTGTCTGGGAGAGCAGGAAATGCCAGCAATTGACGACTAGTTTTGGGAGACTAGCTTGGCTAAGTGCAAGCAGGGCAGAGTTGAAATTATCAGATCCTATTCCTGATCTGCTCGATAGTAGTCTAGTAGGTTACAGATTTTTATTTAGTTTGTTTTTGCTTCTGAGGTGAATGTTTAGTGACTGGGGTGTTTTGTGGAACTGTTTTTTGTGGTTGCTGTTTGATGGCATTTGTGAGAGTGCCCTGAGTTGGTGAGCATGAGCAGGGCTGAGGAGAAGCTGGCACGTGTTTGCCATTATAACCTACGGGTTATAACAGCAAATTATAACCAGTTTCTCCTATGAGAAAAACATCCCCCAGTTATTACAATGTTTTAATCAAAAACACTCTCTTTTTCTTTGAGATGGGTATGGATTTCCAAGATACTGCACTCTGACTAGCCCATTCTAAGGCAGAGTCCGAACTAGCTTCAGCATCATTACGTGTATCAAAAACCAGACCTAATATTTTGAGAGGATAACTAGTTTGAAAATACTTTTAGGGATGGACTTAATGTAGACTGTGTATTATCAAGAAATGCACCTTGACTTTTATTAGAATTTATTTTTGCTTCTACTGCTTCATGTATGGGGGGTCTCTCTGTCGTACGCACCCTGGAACCCCCTAACACACCAACATACCTTGGGATCAGCCTGGGTTCTTTTGGGTGCAATACACAAACTGAATGATAGTAATAGGTGCTGGTGCCTCCAGCTGGGGCAGGGGTGTATAAGACTACCCAGTGTGGCCCTAACCTCCCACCAGGAACAAATATTATTTTTCCCTCCCCAACACAGGTAATGTTTCCCCACACAATAGTAATACACACCAAGCAATAACCATGAGCAATAATTAGAACATAAAATAACCTCAGATTTATTAAAGGGGAGAGGTACAGAGGAAGCAAAAAAACATAAAACAACAGGTTAACAGTTGTCCTCCACATAGTCCCCTTGCCACCCCAGCTGGTGCACCATCTTCCCCTCCCCTGGCCGTAAGGATAGTGGATGTCCATTGCGGTCACTTCCTCACCAGGTTGCTAGTGGCCAACCAGATGACGTAATGGTGCTGCACAATGGGGATGCAGAGGAAACTGCAGTTTTAACTTGAACAGGATAAACCTTGCACAAGGGGATGGAATGGGATTTCAAAAGGATTAAACAAGTAATTATTTCAATCTTCCACCTGGTCTTTTCCTGAAGTGTAACAAACCCAAGACTTCACCCCCTCTGATTATCTAGCTAAACTAATTGGCTTGTTTTTGAAAAGAACTCCTTGGGGCCACAGCCCAGAGATACTAAAAGTTTGTTGAAAGTCTCGGGGGTGCTGAGGAATGACATGGGCTAGCGGTACCACTCTGGTTACAGCAGACAGTCTCTCAATTGTCTCACCAATCAGGCTGAGGCTCTGTAGCAGGTGCTGGACCATTCACATGTGACAGGCCTTTCATCATCTTCACTCCTTGGGTTTTTCATTGTCTTCACCTCTTGGGCCTTTTGTCATTTTGCAGGGTACCTGGAAGACTTGAGGTCACCCTGGACACCCAGCTGGATAAGCAGATTCTGCTGGAAATCAAACACGGTTCGGCTTTCATTTTCAGTCTCAGACCCAGCCAGGTCAAATGCCTTCCCAGCTGGGATAACCAGTTCAAAAGTCAGAATAGGTTTACAAGCTTGAAAAACAAAGAACAGCAGTTCAAATACATTCCCACTAAGAAAAACTGCTGAGCAGTCCAATTCAATTCAATGGTGGGTGTGGAGGGGTTGTGGGATAACAGATGGACCAGACACAGAACTTCAGGTTCAACACATAATCTCTGTGTGATGTTTATTCAAAATACAAGAAATAACCTTCTGCAATGGCATATTTCTTCTTCAGTACATCAGTTGGCAGCAACCAACTATGAATGTCCTTTCTCTGCACTTAGCCAGCACCTACTAACACTGATCTCTGATCCCATTTACTAGCTAAGATGTACCCATAACCCTTATGCAAGCCCTCATTTGCTGACATAGTGGGGGTCCAAAAAGAAGAAAAACAAAACAAATTATAAACAAAGAACCTCAATGTAGAATCACTGAAAGAACAGTTACCCCAAAAGACATTGGAAAGAAATCAAGTTTCAAAGACATACATCATCATACATACTTCCATAATGCAGTGCATCATGGGATATATGCAAATCACCATGACATTTAGACTTTTTCAGTTTACAACAATTTACATGCATTTTAAATAGCACAACTAGCTTAATTTCTATAATAGACACCTAGTATTTTTTATCATTATCAAAAACACCAGGTGCCATGGTGTTTTAAACATTTACAGGTTTCATAAACATAAGGTATATACATTAAGGTATTTTATAACATAGTGCTATTGCGTACTAAATTCAACAACAATAAACACAACCTGTTTTACATATGCTTGGAGGTCACCACAATAACCTCCCTGTACGAGGACCTAAGAGGAAAAAGGAAAATTAAAGAGGACACTATAGCATAGTCAAGAGAGTGAGAAGGGGGCGCCCACAGGTGGCCAACCTTATGGACTAGAAATAGTAAAGGATAGATGAGGCTTAGACATAGAACTGTTGCAACATATTTAAGAAAAGGTCGGTCCTCAAGAGAGGCATGAGCTCCCTGTCACATATCCCCCACCTTAAGAGGGAAGCAGTTATTGCAGACTGCTTACCACCTTCCTGTCCCAGGAAGGGATGGAGTTTCCACCATCCATCTTCAGAAGCTCTGTTTCAGGGTCCCTATTAATGATAAACATTCTATCATAAACATGGTGGATATCATCATTCTTTACCCTGAGGCATAAACACATTTCTCAACAGAGACTAACGGTACCTTCTCATCTCTTTTTAGGGAAAGTCCATTATATTTCTTAACCAAAAACCTGGACAGCTGTAAAGTCCAGTACCACAGAACGACTTTCTCTGGGGTGAGTAACTATCTGCTCCAACCCCACCAGATAAGTCAGTTTTTAGCAGGGGCCCATTCCTAGGTTCAACCCCTCTACATAAACTCACTATGACTCTTGATTTTGTTTCACTTGCAACAGATATAGACACCTGAGAGTAGACACCCAATGTGTTACTCCAGCACAGGTTCTAGACCATTTTCCACCCACTTGTCTTTTGTAGGTTTTCACTCAGAAAAGAATAAAACACACGTACCACCTCAGGCTCCTTGTCTGCCCTTGAGCACCTCTTTCTTTGACAACAGGCCCACCCCCTATCAAATATGTTACACTTTTGCCTACAGAAAGGGACCATTGCAGAGCCACCTCTGGCCTTGTCTGCAACCAACTTGACCTCTCTTTCTTACACAAAGTGTCTACGGGAATATGGAAGGAGCAACAGTAGTTTCTACTCTCCTATTTCAACCTTTTATAACCTATGAGCCCAAATCCTTAGTCATCTTATACCTGGGCAGGTCTCTACGGAAACCAACAGGACACCAAGGAACCTCCCATGCTGAATATCCTGCAATGGTAAACAGCAGGTTCCTTAACTTTTTAACTCTGGGGTGTCTTAGTAAACATCCTTTAATCACTGTGCTATTTTCAGCCATCTGTTACCATCTAATACCTTGTAACCTATGTGAGAGTTTCCCTTTTTGCAAGGGTGATATTTTTTTAAATGACCTCTACCCTCCTTAACTTTAACATACTGTAACAGTTTGGCAATATTAGCATTTTTAGCATGCAGTATACCCAGTTAGTTCTGTGAATGGATTTAGTTGTATCAATACAAGAAAAGTCCCTTCAGCCTCATAGGCTTTTTCTTGCTTGCTTGGAGTCTTCAACCCCAGCACAATATCACTAGACACAGTCTTACCTGGAGTCTCACATTCAAGTTCCATACTTGCATCTCCGACCTCCAACAGGTAACATCCTGGGAACACAGGAAACAAAGGAATATCCTACTCAGTCAGGGGGTCCTCCTCAAACTGAGCCCACGAAAAATCCTCTTCTGACTCTTGGTCCAAGTTCTCTAGCAGGAATCTCTCGAGCACCTGGTACCAGTGGTCCACCTCCCTGTGTAGTCAGTCTGCCTTCAGCCATTGCCCACTTGTCCAGTGGATCATCCCCATCAGGGTCTCCACCTCTGGGGTGTTGTATCTCACACTTCCAGTCTGCCTCGACCTCCATCTCTTCATCTTCTTCAGACTTGGCCTTCCTCTGAGCTCTCAGGACCTGTCCAATCAGCAGCTTCTCTCTGTCTGTCAGCCATGGTTCTGGTCAGAACTCCACGGACCTTCTTCTCCGGGTTCTCCTCTGGCAACTCCTGGTACATCAGTTCACCTGGGATATCTGGGCAATATCCACCAGAAAACATCCCTCTTCAGCCAGTCCAGATGCTTCCAGCAAGTTATCCCACTTCTGACACCAAGTCTGTGGAGGGGTTGTGGGATAACAGATGGACCAGACACCAAACTTCAGGTTCAACACACAATCTCTGCGTGATGTTTATTCAAAATACAAGAAATAACCTTCTGCAATGGCATATTTCTTCTTCACTACAACTGTTTGAAACAACAGACTATGAATGTTCTTTTTCTGCACTTAGCCAGCACCTACTAACACTAATCTCTGATCCCATTCACTAGCTAAGATGTACCCATAACCCTTACGGAAGCCCTCATTTGCTGACATAGTGGGGGCCCAAAAAGAAGAAAAACAAAACAAACTATAAACAAAGAACCTCAATGTAGAATCACTGAAAGAACAGTTACCCCAAAAGACATTGGCAAGAAATCAAGTTTTAAAGACATACATCATCATACATACTTCCATAATGCATTGTATCATGGGATATATGCAAATCACCATGACATTTAGACTTTTTGGCCCAGATATTCAAACTGTGCCAGGCTGTGGTGCAAGCTTGGGCACAGCGCAACTTGGCTGCACAGGGGTGTGAACTGGGCGATATTCAACGGAGCTGCACCATGGCACAGCATCATTGAATATCTCACCCTGGCCACCCGCAGTGTGCATGGCGCAGAGGCACTGCACCAGTGCAAGTGGCCAGAGTGGAGCAGGGGGATGCGCTAGTGCAAGTTCCATTGTGCTATGCGCAGCAACTGCGATATTCAAAAGTGCACATGCAAATTAGCTATAATGTATGCAAGGTGCAAATGGGACCATTTGCATGTCATTATGGCCCCATTTGCATGCAGGTGCGCCAATCCCTGGCGACTTGTGCCTTGTGCCCTGCCAGGCAGCACCTGTCAGGGACCGACGCCCCCTGCAGCCAGCAATGTGTTCCACAGCCCAATCGTGGGCTGCAGTAAAAAAGGAAAATCAGAAATCCCTGGTGGTCCAGTGGACCTGCCTGCCTGATCATGGGCTAAGTTAATAAATAATATCCCCAATATCCCTGGTGGTCCAGTGGACCTGCTCGCTATTGTGGGCTAAGTAAATAAATAATATCCCCAATATCCCTGGTGGTCCAGTGGACCCCACCACCCCCCACTGAATCCCACTGACCTGCTCCTCCACCCACCGCCCAGTGAATCCCACCACCCTCCCCCAGTCAGCGGCGGTGGCAGCACCCACCACCTGCTGCCCCCTACCGACTGACACCATCGGTAGGGCAGTACACCCACTGGTCCACAGCTTGAGATAATGGGTGTGCAGCCTGCACTACACATTCAGATATGTGAATGGGATCTATTCACATATCTGGAATGTGTAGGAAGGAGCTGCACACCCATTGGCTCACACTGTGGACCAATGGTGTACAGCCCCACCGATGGTGTCAGTCCGGCAGGCGGCGGGCAGCAGGTGGTGGTGCCACCCGCCGCTGACTGGGGGAGCGGGTGGTGGGATTCACTGGCGGGGGTGGGGGGTCCACTGGACCACCAGGGATATTGGGGATATTATTTATTTACTTAGCCCGTGATCAGGCAGGCAGGTCCACTGGACCACCAGGGATATTGGGGATATTATTTATTAACTTAGCCCGTGATCAGGCGGGCAGATCCATTGGACCACCAGGGATATTGGGGATATTATTTATTTACTTAGCCAATGACCAGGCATGGGGGGGCGCCACCATGGAGGTGCAGCTGGAGCTCGGGTGGCCACCCACAGGTGGCAGCTGCCGTGTTGTGCCCTGCAAGGTGGCAGCTCACTTGTGGGTGACCATCTGTTGTTCCTTTTTTTTTGGATCAACTTTGTGCTGGCGCAGGTAGGGGTTGCACATGCATGGCTCTGCACATCCCGAACTGAATATCGGGCTGTGCAGGGTATGCATGGGCACGCCCCCCCCACCTGCGCCTGCATACATTACTGATGTGCCCCGGTGCATCGGGATTTGTGCTGCTCACTTTTCCCATTTGAATATCGTGCCAGGGTGCATTAGTGGGTTACGCATGGGGCAACACTGTTGCGCCACGTGAAACACTTTTGAATATCTGGGCCTTTCAGTTCACAACAATTTACTTGCATTTTAAATAGTACAACTAGCTTAATTTCTATAACAGACACCTAGTACTTTTTATCATTATCAAAAACACCAGGTGCCATGGTATTTTAAACATTTACAGGTTTCATATACATAAGGTATATACATTAAGGTATTTTATAACATAGTGCTACTGCATACTAAATCCAACAACAATAAACACAACCTGTTTTACATATGCTTGGAGGTCACCACAATAACCTCTCTGTACGAGGACCTAAGAGGGAAAAGGAAAATTAAAGAGGACACTATAGCATAGTCAAGAGAGTGTGAAGGGGATGCCCACAGGTGGACAACATTATGGACTAGAAATAGTAAAGGATAGATGAGGCTTATAAATAGAACGGTTGCAACAGATTTAAGAAAAGGTCGGTCCTCAAGAGTGGCAGGAGCTCCCTGTCACACTGGGAAAATGGGCTAGAAAGCACTCTGCCTCAAGCTTTTTTCTGGGACTGGAGGGTCCGAACTGCACCAATGGTAGCCTACTGGCTCATGCAGCCCCCCCAAAGTAGTCTCCACCTCTCTGTTCTCTGCTGGGCTCCCCCAGAAACCAGAGTACAGTCCACTATATAGCCACCCCAACTCCCAACCTGATTGGCCAGTCTTTTTGAAGGCTTAAAAGGTGCCCTTTTACCCTTTCCCATAACCCTTAGCTTCAGGAAGGAGTACTTGGTGCTGCCATATTTATTTACAAAATGCTGCCATACTTTGGCAGTCTCCTGTTTTATGTATAAGTCCATTCAGGGGCTACCAACTATATGCCCTGTCCATGCTTACCATACAGGGTCAGGGAAACCCTTATTTGCCTTGGCAGGAGTCCTCTGTGGCTGTCAGGTCTCCAGAAACAAAAGGTGCCAATTTGCACCCTTCAGAGCTGTGAGTGCTCATGTGCATCTTGTTCATACAGTTCATGATCCCACTACCAATTTGGGGACCAGGAAAACCCCAATAATGTGCCCAGAGATGCTCAATTCTTATATACCAGCTCTGCTGCCTGCTCTGAAGCAGGAAAGGTCTTTGAATTATGGCCGCTCGGCCAAACTATTTGTTTTTTGAGCTGCGCATCCTTTAAGGCTGGGCTGCATGTGCACAGTCCTCCTGCATGCACGGCATTGTTTGCTTACTTCCTGCTTCAGCCAACACTACTCCTGGACTGGGAAGGCATCTCTAGGGCACCCAGAGGAGCAAACAATGTCACTGGACCTTGACCCTGCTTTCCTCACTGGGCTGAGGAACAGATACAGTGGGTGGCAGCTGCTGTGAATATAGGGTGGGAGCCCTGGCCCACATCCCACTAGGCCTCCTGGAAAATGCCTCCAGTCCAATTCAGCAGTCCAGGGGACCAGATGCAGAAGATAGTGATAGTGGAGCCACGGGACTGCAGCCCACAACAGGTGACCACCACAAGTGGGGGGGGGGGGCTCACATTCATATTCTTCTAAAGTTTGCATTACTGCTAGTTCTGATTTAGTTTCTTGAAAGGGCATACAGGTATCATCCACACAGACTAATGTTTTAGGGCAAGTATAGTCTAAAAATGTAATGCAGGAAATTTGATGATTCTTATCCAAGTGTCACAGTAAAGGATCTAAAGAAAGAATGTACACTAGAGGGCTAAAAGGACAACCCTGCCTCACCCCCACATGTACTCATATTGGTTCCCCTAACCATTTATATAAGGTGTAATTGAAACTTGCCTAAATAAAATTTTAATCCACCTGAAGAATGGTAAAGGAATTCTATATAGAGATGTTGCAAAATAAAATTTTGCCTGCGACATTGCTGCAAAATTGTCAATTTCACTGAATGCAATTTTTCATGAAATTGCGGTGAAATGGTGAAATTTCGCTAACAATTTCACCAGCAAATAGGCATCTCCTTCTGAGAGTCCCACTCCCTGGTGTCTAGTGGCACCCCCCCTCCACTCACTGGCCAAAATTTAGAAAATAATTATCCTCTACCGGGTGTCTAGTGGTTGCCCCACCCATCCCCTTGCTGATCTTTGGCTCAAATTAAATAAATCCGCCCTCACCCCCAGGTTACCCTCATGTCCATGCCAAGTCCTCCTGACTCTCCTTTAGTAAAACAAAACTAAATAAATAAAATATCCAACTCCCTGGTGTCTAGTGGACCCCCATCCCCCCACCTTGCCAGCAGATAGTGTCCACCCCTCTCCCCACCCAGTACCTCGATTGGGCCACCGGCACAGCCCTTCACTCACGTCCATGGCTGGCAGCCCAACTGAGCATTTCAATGAATGAGCATGTGCTTGTACTAGCTAAGCAACCAGGCACACAGCTGCTGGCTGGCTGGGCTCAGAAGAAGCCAGAAGGTGAAGGAAGGAAACATATTCAATTCAGTGCTTTAGAGTAACTGGTAATTGGTATTTTTCTTTTAAACTTAGATTGTAGGCTTGTAGTGACACTATACTTTCTTTCTGTGTTGTCTTTACTTATAATTGTTTTTGGGCTGTTGAAAATTTAAAACATAGTGGTGGTGTAATTCTGTGCTGTCTTTAATTGCTGCAAATTTTCGCCCTCCCACCCCTTCCCCCAACTCTTAATTATATGCCCTGATAAATCTGATTGACAGGAGCTAAACACAGGGTATAGTAAGAGGTGTGAAGTAGGAGGGGCATAAGGGGGAAGAAGACCACCCTCAGCACGACAAGTGTTTTGACTCATCTATTTATTTATTGGTTTCTTTTCCTTAAAAAAAAAATATATATCTCACGATCAGTTACAGGATTTTTAGTACTGTAAATAAATAAAAAGAGAACTAAGAGAGCTTCAGTAGCAGAGAAGTAGTGGAATTGCAGTATAATGTGGGGAGTGGTGCAATGCAGTGGCTGGGGCAGCCATATTCAGGCAGACCTTCTGGACACTGAGGTGCTGCCCTATCTGCATGCATCTCTCTCTGGACTGCAGGATGAGGTAGCCAGACTCAGAGCGGAAGTAAACTGGGTCAGGAGTACCATCACCCCTATCCAGGGACCACCCAGTCCAATGCAGCTGCCTCAAAGGATGCCGAGAACGAGGAGCACTTGAATGACAGTGGGCTCAGGGAGGGTTAGATCAGTCAGGCAGAGGCACATCCCAGATCCTATTCCTCTCAAGAACTCATATGCCACACTGGCAAATGAGGACAACCAAATAGTACCCAGGAAGTGGAAGGAAAGGATGTGGAGATTAGGCAAGGAGGTGACCTCAGTGGGAAAGCAGTGGACCCCAGAGGGAGGAGGAGGAAGTGAATCCTGTTGGGGACTCCATCGTAGAGGGATCCAGCTAGGAACACAGGAGGGGAGGACAGGAGGTGAGGTGCCTACCAGGTGCCACGGCATGGAGGGATGGAAGGAAGATACTGGGGATCACTGGGAAGGCAAGATGGGAGGGTGAGCTGGATGTCATTATCCACCTAGGTACTAATGACTTGGCAAATGGGGAGCCAAAGGAAGTTCAGGAAGAGTTTAGGAAACTGGGGAGGGGTCTCAAGCAAGTAGCTACTTCTGTCACTTTCTCAGAAGTACTACCTGTGAGAGGCAAGGGAGAGCATAGGAGTGCACACACCAGGAACTTTAACTCATGGTTGAAGAACTGGTGCTGTGAGGAAGGGTTTGGATTCATTGGTGACTGGGGACCCACCTGGAGGGATGGAGGTTTGTTCAAGCCTGACGGCCTGCATCCATCCTGGAGGGGAATCCAAGCACTCAATGATAAGTTTAAATGCTACATTGACAAGCATTTAAACTATAGCAAAGGGGCAGGCCAGCCAGGGACGGTACCTCACTTGCTCGCCCCCACGCTTAGTAGTGGAACCAGTGAACCAGAGGAGGCTATCTCTGCAAAGCAGTGTGCAAAAGATGGAGATTAGTGTCCAGAAGGTGGATAAGCAGAAAAGGGCAAAATTCAGCAGAAGGGCAAACAGCAAGGAGAACCAGGGATAAATGACAACCAAGGCAGGGGCTAGAGTAGAACAGTGAAGCAGTCTAGGGAGGTCAAATCATGGAAAGCCATGTGTGCAAATGCCAGGAGCCTTAGCAACAAGATGGAAGATCTGGAGGCTGTCATGGTACAGTCAGACCTGGACATTGTGGCCATCACTGAAACCTGGTGTAATGATAACCATGACTGGGAGATGGCCATACCTG
This sequence comes from Neoceratodus forsteri, assembly GCA_016271365.2. Taxonomy (NCBI): domain Eukaryota; kingdom Metazoa; phylum Chordata; order Ceratodontiformes; family Ceratodontidae; genus Neoceratodus; species Neoceratodus forsteri. The sequence goes on along the minus strand of CM028134.1, from coordinate 305,247,975 downwards.
GCTACAACATATTCAGAAGAGACAGAGCAGGCAGGAAGGGAGGAGGTGGCACTGTATGTGAAAATGACATAAGGGCCACACAGATCCAGGAGGAACAAAATGGGGAGAGATACTGTGGGTTAGCTGGAAAGGAAAATGGGGCCAGCCATCCGCACAGGTGTGGTCTATAGACCCCCAGCCCAGGAGGAAGAAACAGATAGGGAGCTGATGCTAGCCATCCAAAGGATGGCAAACAAGGGTGAGGTAGTACTGATTGGAGACTTCAATATACCAGACGTGGACTGGAGCATCCCAGCAGCAGCATCAACTAGCAGCAGATTTATCCTGGACTCCTTCAGGGTGCCTTCCTCAAGCAACTGGTCATGGAACCAACTCGCAGAAGGCACACTGGACCTTGTGCTCACAAACAGGGACAGTGTGATGGGGGTAACAGTGGGGAGCACCTGGGGAACAGTGACCACCAGTCATTGTGGTTTGAAATCACAGAAAGAGCAGAACCAAACCACACAAAAACACGATCCTGGATTTTAGGGGGCAGACTTTGGGAAAATGGGAGATACTTGAAAGAGGCATTAAGGGAATGGGACAGGAATCAGGGGTTGAGGAACAGTGACAGTATTTAAAATGGGGATTATAAGAACAACAGAATTATGCATTAAGCAGGTTAGCAAGAGGAAAAGGAAGAGGAGACCATTATGGTTTTCCAAAGAGGTAGCAAAGAAAGTGAAAGCCAAAAGATTGCATTCAGGCAATACAAAAAGACACAGGCAGAAGGGGATAGGGAGAAGTACCAGGAGAAACAAAGGGAGGCAGGGAAGTCAGTAAGGGAAGCCAAAGCTCAGACAGAAGAACACATTGCAAAATCAGTGGGTAAAGGGGACAAAACCTTTTACAGGTACATAAGTGAAAAAAGAAAGACAAAGGGAGAGATAGTGAGACTGAAGGGGAGGATGGGAGCAGCGTGGAGGATGACAACAATAAAGCTGACATATTGAACAGGTATTTCTGCTCAGTCTTTACTAAGGAAGAGGGGTAATGGGTCTGAAGGGAGTACAAGGGTGAGAATGGTGCAGAAATGGACACAAGTCCCTTTACACGAAAGGATCCTGAAGGAACTGGAAGTAATAAGAGCTGATAAAGCAATGGGGCCAGATGGGGTGCATCAGGGTCCTTAAAGAACTAAGAGGTGGTGGCTGAACCTCTGGCTATCCTGTTCAGCCAATCACTGGAAACAGGGAGGTACCCAAAGACTGGAGGACAGCATGTAGTCCCTTATACAAAAGTGGGAACAAAGAGGAAGCAGGAACTACAGACCAGTCAGCCTCACCTCGGTAGTGGGAAAGATCATGGAAGTACTACTGAAGGAGAGATTGGTGGAACATCTGGTTGTCAATGGACTATAGGACCCAAGGCAGCATGGTTTCACCAGGAGGAGGTCATGTCAGACCAACCTCATTGAATTTTGACTGGGTGACTAGGGAGGTGGATCAGGAGGGCAGTGGACATGGCCTATCTGGACTTCAGCAAGGCCTTTGACACTGTGCCACATAGAAGACTATTACACAAACTGGGGAATATGGGTGTGGCAGGACTAGTGTGGTGGGTAGGTAACTGGCTGGGTGGCAGGACACAGAGGGTGGTGGTACATGGCTGTCACTCCACAGAGGGAAGAGTAACCAGTGGGGTACCACAGGGGATCAGTGCTGGGACCGGTCCTATTCAACATCTTCATCAGTGACATTGCACAGGATCTAGAAGGCAGAATTTCACTGTTCAGCTGATGACAAAAGCTCTGTAACAGAGTAGACACACCAGAGGGTGTAGACAGAATGAGAAGGACCTGCAGAAACTTGAAGAATGGTCAAGGGTTTGGCAGTTGAAATTCAATGCAAAGAAGTGCAAGATAATGCATATGGGCACAAAAACCCTGGCACAATATATCAGTTGGGGGTGAGGATATAGCATGCACCAAGCAGGAAAGGGATCTCTGGGGTTGTCATCTCTGATGACCTCAAGGTTGGGAAACAGTGTGACAAGGCATCAGGTAAAGCAAATAGGATGCTGGGATGTATAGGCAGGGCATCACCAGCAGGAAAAGGGAGGTCAAATTCCGCTATACAAGACACTAGTGAGGCCCCACCTGGAGTACAGTGTACAGTTCTGGAGACCATACCTACATAAGGACATAGACAGGGTAGAGAAGGTTCAGAGGAGGGCAACAAAGATGGTGCATGGGTTGCATCACAAGTCCTATGAAGACAGGTTGAAGGAACTGAACATGTACTCCCTGGAGGAGAGGAGGAGAGGGATATGATAGAGACATACAAGTATCTTACAGGGAGGAACAGGGTGCAGGAAACACTATTTTTAGCGAAAAGATATTTCAGGACTAGAGGGCATGGGATGAAGTTGGAGGGAGGGCGATTCAGAGGAAACATGAGAAAGAATTTCTTCACAGAGCGGAATTGGTGGACAAGTGGAACACCCTGCCAGAGGAAGTGGTGGGGGCTGAAACAATCACGGGATTTAAGAATGCATGGGATAGACATAAAGGAATTCTAGAGGTCAGGGGTAAGGGGAAACAGACTTCTAGGAAAACAAACTGAACTTACAAGCTCAAATGGGCAGACTAGGTGGGCCATAGGCCCTTATCTGCCGACACTGTCTATGTATCTATGTATCTATGACTTGTTCCACCTTGCCACATTGTAAACTGCAAATGTAAACTCAGTCACAGATTCAACTGTCACTCCTCAGCATGCTCTGAGAACCATCGAGGAGGAAGGGAGTCAATAAATCACAACATAATATGCTCTTCGAGTAGGCAAAGCACCTGCCTTACCTCAGCCTCCTACAGGTGGTTCTCAGGAGAATGGACACCATAAGCTCTGATTCCAGGGCTAGAAATCCTCCCCACTCCAGCATCCTTGCTTCTCTCTCTCAGCCCCTCAACAGTAAAACTGCAGCTGTAGTTGCAACTCGCCCTCAAAGTAGGCAGATAGCCTCACTCCACTAGATCTGTTCTCCCCACCTACAAGGAGAAGAAGAAAAATGCAAGGTTCAGCAACCTTGGGAAGGGCCACCCCAGTTTTTAAAACACTCCCATGCCACATAAGACCTGCCACAACAGAGCATGGCCCTCAAGGGATGGGGGGTTGAAGGACTCCTCTTGAATGCAGCACAATACCCAACTACTCCTTTACTAGAGCTAGAAGGAGTCAGGGCTAAATACAAGCCAGGATCAGTGACTCTGTACTCCATAGCCGCTGCAGGAACTCAGTAGCTACAGAAGTGCTTAGGGCTGGACTTTCCATATCCACAAGGTGAGGGATCACCGTGGCAACCCATGACTCACCCCCTCAGAGGAGGAAAGAAGGCTGAGGAATGAGGGAGGAGTCCATGTTTCACATAATTCTCTCATGCCTACCCCCACCCCTGTCCAGTGGTCTGAGTGCACTCAGAGCTTATACATGAATGCAGTATAGGAACCTCTTACTTGAGAGTATGCCAACGGCTGGATGCATACCAACCCTCTCACCTCCACAAGTTTAATCATAGGTTACTCTCCCTAACCATACTGATTAATATCATATGCTACACTGGAGGTCATAGTCAGGTGTGGAGGAACCTCTTTTGAGACAGAGGACACCAGCACAAGCATGACAGTGGTTGATGCAAGCTGTTTCAGGGTACACCACCCCACATAGATTACTCCACCAATTGCTAATATAGGAAACTTTGAGTTTACTACTGTGTTAGTTGTACTGTTTCACATGTTATGGATAGGGATGGTAGGGCTTATTGCCCCACACAGAACCACTCAGAAAACAAAGGGAAACATCCCTCGAGTTATACTGTTCAGTGTATGTTTTTGCTATTATGGATGACGCGAATAATGTAGTGGAATACTGTTTATTATGAGCTAGCCACAAGGAAACTATACCTGCATGACCTGGGCCAGGAACAACCCCCCCAGGTCACAGGGAAAGCAGTAGCAGATTGGGATTGCAGGAGACAGCTACAGAGATTACACTGCACACAAACCACAGGGATCACTACACTAATTACTAGGAAAGGACCATTTACCACACACCCATTTAGTCTTAAGGGACTACTAAACCAGCCATACCCCCAAACTAGACCTCCTGAAACTCAGGCAATAGAGACGCTGGGCTTTGCGAGATTACCCCTAATGCTACTAGACCTGAAAGTTAACCCTCCTGACCAATTTTATTTGAAATATGGCTAACACAGGGATAAATGGGTGTCATGGAATGTTAATGGGACCAAAACCCCATTGAAGAGAAGGAAGCTTCTAGATCATCTTAAAAAAGAAGGGGCGGAGATAGCCTTCTTGCAAGAAACCCACCTGACGCAAGAGGAAACCCAAAAACTTAAACAGGGATGGGTGTCTGAAGTATATGGGTCAACTTTTAACTCTAAGAGCAGAGGAGTAGTGATCCTAATATACAAACACATGCCCTTTCTGATGCAAAAGGTAGTAAAAGACCCTGAAGGTAGATATATTATTGTACAAGGGGACCTCATAGGTCAAGGGTTTACCCTCTGTAATGTCTACGGACTAAATGACCAGGATGCCACCTTTTATTCAAGCCTTACCCAGTCCCTACAAGAGCTACAACAGGGGCAGCTTATATTAGGGGGGTCCATGAACACAACAATGGATGACCTCCTCGATAGGAGTAAGCCCTGAAAAGTCCACCTACTAAGGCCTCTGAAGCACTTAATGCCCTCACTCAGGAACTACACTTGGTGGACATTTAGAGGCTGGTCAACCCTACAGGAAGAGATTTCTCATACTACTCCCCACCCCCACCAAACGCACTCCAGAATAGATGTCTGGCTCAGCCAGGCACATGGACGCCCCATGTAACTGATGCACATATAGGCTCCATTTTGATTTTGGATCACGTGTCAGTATCCTTTACTTGGCTGTTCACCTCTGCAACCCAAGGGAGCAGGGAGAGATGGAGGTTCAACACAATCATGCTCAATGACCCCAAATTTTGTGCCAGCCTCAGAGAGGAAATCAGGGATTTACTGATAAAGAAGCTATGGGGCTTTGTGAGGGTGGGCCACTGCCGAGGATCCCCTTCCCCCTGCCACAGATCTCGCTATGGGACCTAAACAAAAATTTATTTTCTTCCTCAGGGTAGAGGCGCTAGCAGTGGCAGACCTCTCCCAAAGCCTGCAACCACCGGGAAAATCAGTGTTTTAGTGCTGATGAAAGCCCGATCTCAACAACTGGAGCTTACTGGCAGGAGAGTCCTATTTCTGGGCTCCTGCATCTGGACTGTGTTTTTCGGCCCACCCACCCGCCTGGTTCCCTCCTCCCACTAAATGATCCTAAGCCCCCTCCTTCTAACTTGAAAGGACCTATCCCATTTGAGATTTCTGTGCCTGACATGATCAGCCTTGAATATTTTTTAACCCACATTATTCCTCCACTTTTAAAGCTTGGTGCACTAATATTCTACCTGCTGTACAATTGATCTTGGCTTATCTTAACAGTTTTTATAACCAACTGTCTTGCTAGCATGATGATTACAGCCTGGAATATTAGCTCTTGAATAATCTAACCTGCTATCCAGAATACTTACTCTTCCCTCCGGTGTTTAGAAATGTTGCTAATATCTGATAGTCACATTAATGTCTGGCTTTAATCTGTATTACTGTGCTAATGTCCACTGCCTAGCACGTTTTAACTGTATAGCCCTACACCAACTAATATAGCTACTAGTCCTACAAGGACAGTTTCTGCTGCTTCTATTAAACCTGCAACCCTACTACCCCTGTTGTTGTTGTACAGCCATTACAGCTACCTGCAGAATCTTATCTACTGAAGTTTTCCTGTCCCAGCATGCCTCTAGCCTCATGAATGGGGTACTCTCCTACTACATAAGACAGGACCCTCCGTACCTCCCCTTCCTGTAAGCCTGCATGTAGAAGGGACCTAGCCTACCCCACTCTCCCTAGAACTAAACCCCTGCTGAGGGCTACCAAACTGACCTGGTCTTACACTGAGCTAGCTGTCCTCTCCCTGATCAATATTAATGCAGACCCTGAAACTCATGGCAGCCCCAGCATATTTAGCTCTGGTAATCGGGACTGACCAACTCTACTCCTGGGGCCATCACTCTCCTGACCTGGGCAGGAGTTTTGGTGGCCCCCCCAGACCCTTCGAACCTCAAGAGGAGGGGCTTACCTTACCACGCCTATTCGTGTATGGAGTAACCTGAAAGGGCAACTATCACAACCTAGTTTACTACCTCAGCATGCATGACTGACGGAGGCTTCACTTTACCCACTCCAAAATTACTGAATACCTTGCCAGACTTAAGCTGGCCCTGGGGAGGGTGTTGAACTAAACCCTGGTCCCCACTCCTCAAGCCTTACTCTCAGCGACCCTGCCAACCCTCTCTGGGCCAATACCAGGGGTCTCAAGCTAGTGCATATGAACATTGGTAGCCTTAGGTGCAAAGTCCAAGACCTAGAGGCATGGACAGCACTGTACAAACCTGATGTGCTAGTGGTGACTAAGACCTGGCTCAAGCCACAGATCCTCCCTCATGAAGTCTACTTGGTGGGCTATCATGCTTTTAGAAAGGATAGAGTAGGGAAAAAAGGCAGTGGGGTTCTCATCTACGTCAACACAGTCTTACATGCTACGCAGCTTGATCACCCCTCCTTGTGACTCGGTAAGCGAGATCCTATTTGTTAAAGTGCTCCTCGGAGATACCAAACCCCTGTATATAAGGTGTGCCTACCTCCCGCCCCAATCGGCCACCTTTTTCCTCGAATCCCTAACCCATGCCATGGTGGAGCACCCCCGGAGGAGATGATCCTCCTTGGGGATTTCAATTTGAACTGGCTTGCCCTGGGGACTTCCTTTAACAAGAATCCAATGCTGGACTCCAACCTGATCCAAGTCATTGACCTGCCTACTAGACATAACACTAAGTCTGGCAATCATACTCTACTCGACTGGACACTAGTCTCCTGCCCAGACTGAATATTGTCTGCTGAGATCATAGCCAACTCTGAGCAACCACTCACCAATTTTCCATACCTGGTCTAACAAGCCTCCTAAACATGCTGCTAAGGTAATAGAAGCCAGGAACTTTTGCAAGCTCGTACCAGCAAACTTCTGCTCTGATTTGCGATCCATGGACTAAGGTTCTATAGTCTCCTTCCCCACTCTGGATGAGGTGCTTGACTTCATCACCAACTTGTTTCTGTCCGTGGCCAATCTGCATGCCCCTCAAAAGAAATTAAGGGTACTTGCCCTCAAGCAAAGTATGCTGCTCCTTGACAGGGCCTGGGGACTTTACAAATCCTCGGGCAGCAGATCTGACTGGGAGAAAAACAGGAAGCTGAGGAACCAATGCAAGAAAGCTTCAAAGCACGCAAAGTCCAAGTACTTGAGTGATCTCCGGACTAGTCACTTATATGACCCCAAGAAATTCTGGGGTCACATTAACCTGCTTTTCAAGGGTGCCACCAATGCACAAGAGGGTGAACTCCTTGTTGGGAATACCTTGATCAATGACCCCTCTGCAGTAGCAGAAGCCTTCAGTACTTCCTTCTCCAACCCTGGTGGGCCCTCTCCCCCTGTCCTCTCTGGGAACCCTTGCAACAGCAGTGTGGACTGGGAGTTTTCTCGGCCCAAGTTCCACCTGAAATTGGTCAAACCTACAGATGTACTTCCCCTTTTGCTCAAAATAAACCCTAACTCCTCCCTGGGCCATGACCTGCTTGAACCAAGGCTGCAGAGGGTTGCTGCCCCTGCTATTGCCTACCCTGTCACCCTACTTATCAACAGGTCCCTCCTTGAAGGAACTGTCTCAAGCAAATGGAAGGTAGCAACCATTGTCCATGTCCATAAAAAAGGACCCAGGGACAAAGTGGGGAACTGCAGGCCAATCTCCATACTCTGCCCTCTCGGAAAAGTGCAGGAGAGATTGGTATACAACCAGCTGCAGGACTATCTAGAGCAGCACTTACTCCGAGCTGATGTACAACATGGCTTTAGGAAAGGTCATGGCACCGACACTGCTCTAATCCGACTTACATCTGACATCCTCAATGCCATGGACCGGGGCTCCCCAACGGGGGCCCTATTCATCGACCTGTCCAAGGCATTTGACTTGGTCTGCCACAATCTTCTCCTCTCTAAACTCCACCGACTAGGACTGGATGTGCACTCCCTCTCCTGGTTCGAGAGCTACCTGATCAAGTGAACCCAAAAAGTTAGCTGGAGAGGAACACGATCTAGCACTAGACCTGTGGTCTCAGGGGTACCCCAGGGCTCAATCCTGGGTCCCCTGCTATTCACCCTCTTTATGAACGACATTAAGGGAGTCTGTGGGCTGAGCAACCTCATCCTTTATGCAGATGACACTGTTGTCTACTGTAGCAACCTGCTACCTAGCATCATCTCTGCAAAGCTTCAGGCCAGTCTCTCTGCCCTTGAAGCCTGGTTCTCCTCAAAACTCGCTTGTGCTAAATGAAGATAAAACTAAGGCTGTTCTGTTTGGGATCAGACATCTGGGTACTGACAGATGTGAACTACTCCAGCTCTACACTGCCCAAGGGAAGAGAGTTGAGGTCATTGACAGGATCAAGTACCTTGGGATCCTCCTGGACCAGGAGCTGTCCTATAAACCCCACATCGACTCCCTAACCAGATCCATCCACTAGAGGCTTGGACTCCTTTACCGACTGGGCAGCTCTCTTACTAGTGAGGTGCAGACAGCCATGACCAATTGCACCCTTCTCCCCTTCATCCTATATGGGGCCCCCCTGCTTCAGTTTCTCTGGGAGAAGGAATTAAGCAAACTTATCATACTCTACCACAGGGTGGCATGCTTTGCTACTAACTCCTCCCCCAGGAAGCACCACTGCAAGGTCCTTACAGACCTCCACAGGCCCTCCATATGGCACAAGCTGGCCTATCCCTCTGTTTGTTTGGCCTATAAATTCACCACCCTCAGTTCTCATCCCCACCTGAAAGGGCTGCTCGCTCCTAAAATGCAGTGCCGTGCCTTGCGATCCTCGGCAGGCTGTCCCCTCGACACCCCTCGGATTCACACTAACCATGGTAAGCAATATTTTCAGTATGCTGCTCCACACTTATGGAATGCCCTCCCAGCACATCTGGTAGATAAACCTACTCTTCAAGGGTTTAAGTCAGGCCTCAAAGTATAACTTCTGGAACTTAGTCTCTGTGGTTGTAATCGCTAGCCCCCTGCCTGGACTTACTGACATGCTTGACTTGCCTCACTACTACTGCCATTTCTTTTCTCCCATGTAACTCTTATGCAAAATTTGTCAAATGTACTGTGTACCTGTCTAATACCTTGTGAGCCTGATGTTCCCCTGTTTAGTGCTTAATACCTGTTCCACTGTATGTATCAACTGTAACTATTGTATATTAATTTCAGTGTATGTAATTGCTGTAACTAATTCCGGGTCACCCCTGAAAAAGGGATCTCTGGTCTCAATGGGTTTACCCGGTCACCAAAATCTAAATAAGTAAATAGACCAGGAGACACCTCGGCATTCACTAGGTAGGATGCCCTTAAAGCCTTCATAGGGGGTGATGCATCAGCTACACCTCCTTTATGCATAGGCAAGAAGAAAAGATCCTAGAAGAGTACAAGAGGGACTTGGAAGCCTGGAGAAACAATTATACAGCACCCCATCCCCGACAGAGGACTTACAAGCAGAAGTTATGGGCCTCAGATATAATATTTTTATTTATTTAATTTTAGTCTGTGGTAACTAGGTAAGGCCCACTAGGCACACATGCTTGTTTTCAGGGGCGACCTAGGAGCACAGAGTGGTTAAGTGACTTGCTTAGAGTCACAAGTATGCAAGTGGAGGTTGTGAGAATCAAACCAGGGTTTGGTCTGCTGGATGTACCAAGCTCGTTCACAGCTTGTTACTCTAACCTCTAGGCTATACTGCCAGCATTCATACCAGAAGGCCAAATATGCCCTCTTTCACCTAAAACAGACATTTTGGGAGTCAGGGGAGAAACCAGGCAAACTCCTAGCCTACCAACTAAAAAAGAGACAGGAACACTCCAGGATACTGGCCATTAAAAAGCAGGAGAGGACACTGACAAGAGCTGAGGATGAGATTAGAGCAGAGTTTCTAATCTTCTTCAGCATCCTATATCCCAACAAGGTGCAGCCCTCTAATGCTGCCATCCTGGGCTTCCTAGATAAACTGGAGCTCCCAAAGCTCAGTCAGGGAAAGCTGGACTGGCTAGACAGACCACTGGAGAGAGGTGAGTTGGAGCAGGCCATCAGGTCCACTACCGAAGGGAAAGCCCCAGGAGGGGATGGACTGCCGGTGGAATTCTTAGGAGTCTTTCAGGATGTCCTCATTATCCCACTGATTGAGGCATTAGAGGAGACAGCCAACAAAGGCACCCTTCCCACCTCTATGAGAGTGGCACACATTTCTCTCATACCCAAACCAGGGAAGGACTCTACCATATGTGGTAGCTACCGGCCGATCTCTCTGATCAATGCTGACTGTAAACTATAGGCAAAAGTCATGGCCACCAGACTAAAAGAACATATTACAACATTAGTTGACAGGGACCAAGTAGGTTTTGTTCCAGGGCATAGGGGAACAGACAACACTAAGAGACTGGTGAACCTCCTGTAGAATATGAAAAAAAAAAGGTATCCTCCTGGTAGCTCTGCTCTCTCTGGATGTCAAAAAGGCATTCAGTAGAGTAGAGTGGAACTACCTCCTGACCACACTTGACGCTTTCAACATAGGCCCCACTTTTAGATCATGGGTCAAAGTGCTATACTCGGACGTCACGGCTGAGATCATCACCAATAGGTGGATGTCTGCACCCTTTGGGCTACACCATGGCAGACAAAAGGGCTGTCCATTATCCCCATTACTGTTTATACTAGCCTGGAACTTTTACTCAAGCCATCAGAAGGCACAAGAACATCAAAGGGGTGGTTATGGGTAGAAAACACAATGCGATGGCATATGCTGCTGATGATATCTTGCTCACACTTCAAGACCTGGCTGTGCACATACCTGCTCTAATTAACCTGATAGATACCTACAGTGCACTATCAGGTTACAAACTAAATATTTCAAAATCGCAATTCCTAGCCTCAAACCCATCTATTTCTGCCCTAACCAACTAACCCGGGAATTGGCCCATGCTCCCAAGAGCCTCACCTGCTTAGGAATTTCCTTTCATTGGATTCTACAGCAGCTAGGGAAGGATAATCTGGACACATTGATGCAAGAGATAGGCAAATATATCAAGAGATGAGAGCTGCTCCACCTCTCCTACTGGGGCAGAGCCCAGGATTTTAAAAATGATGCTGCCCCCAAACTCTAATATTTATTCGACAACATACCCCTCCGTGTTGAGCCCAAGGTTTTTAAACAACTACAGGACATGATCAAGACTTTCTTCTGGGGCAAGGGCCCAACCAGCCTTAGCTGGACTAAACTCAGAAGCCCTCTAAGTCAAGGGGGACTCAAAATTCCAGACTTCTACTTCCGAATTATGGCCTGCACCATAATGCAAATGGCAAGGACAGCTCCTTGGACCAAGGAGGTAGCACCACTGCTCTGAGCAAAATGCAAGGCCTCAGTGCTGAAATGACCCCTGCTGATGGCAATACAGTTTTACGGCCCATTGAAGAAACAGCCTCTACCCCCCCCCACCATAGAATGGACATCTGCAATATGGAAACCCTTATCAATTCCTCAGTACACCTCTTTGCTGATGGCACTGTGCTGTATGTCAGCAACCCTTTGCCTGCAGTTGCTCGTGAAATCCTACAAACAGAATTCTCCTTGTTACAACATCAGCTACTTGAGAAAAAGCTTCTGTTAAATGCAAAGAAAACTAAAGCAATGATGTTCACAAATCAAAACTCCACCAGCACATCCTCTTCAATCACTGTCCCCCAGCTATGCACTATACTTGGAGAAAATCTGGAGTATGTTGAAAACTTCAAATACCTAGGCGTGTGGATTGACAGCAGACTTGACTTCACTCATCATTTAGAAGAACTGTTAAAAAAGCTTCACCAAAGGCTTGGCCTTCTCTATAGATTAAAATCCTTCCTTAACAGAGACTCAAAGATGAGGTTAGTCCAGGCCATTTTTTTATCAGTTGTTGACTATGCAGACTTCCTTTATAGTCACTGCCCCATCTCCTACCTTCACAAGTTGGATACCTTATATCATAGAACAATAAGGTTCATTACAGATCTGCCATATAATACCCATCATTGCTCTCTTTATGATGCAGTTGGATGGGTTTCCCTTCACATCAGAAGGAGCAGAAATGCAGCACTATGGATTTACAGAGTTTTATCAAAAAAACTTCCAAACTATATCCTGGACTGCTTCACCCAGACCATTCCTAGCTCCTATGCCCTAAGAAGCAACAACATCATCCTGCTCAAAGTGCCCAAATTTAACACCAGGCTAGGGAGGGCAGCAATCAGCTATTCTCTAGCTATAGCATGGAACACCCTACAAAAATCCCTAAAACTGTCTATTATCATTCCATTTGCATCCTTTAAACAGCATTGTACAGTCTTCTTCACAGAGAAATGTAGTTGCTACCGCTAGAGGTAGAATTGTCACCTCACAAATCTCACTTCCAAACCATATATGGCATATTCCTTCCAGACAGACACCCCATCTTATGGCACCCAATATTACCTTCACCATCCTAGTATTCATTATGTTGTATGTCTGCCATGGCCCCCATTAGGATATGTATGTACTGTATATACTGTAAATATTAGCTTAACTTTCCTGTAACCGAGTTTTATCATGTGAATTCACTGTACATCATTGTGTTATAATCGTTATTTTCCTCTGTATGTATATCTGTCCTATAAAGTGTATGATGTATCTGTTGTGTATCAACTATTGAACCTTGACCTTATCAGGTCCATCTTGTAAATGAGCCTTGCTCAATGATGTTCGCCTGAATAAATAAAGATTTGATTGATTGATTGGAAGCACTTCCACAAACTGAGTAAATGGGGCCAAAATCGGGTTAAATTATACCCTCTCTGGGACAACCCTTACTTAACAGTAGGGAATGCACCCCTGATGGATAAATACTGGGCCAATAGAGGCATTAGGTATCTAAGTGACCATAAACATATGGACCTAACTACCATGAAAAGCTTCCAGCATCTCCAGGTAGCATTTGACCTGCCCAAACAAAACCATTGGAGATATCTCCAAATAAGGCACTCCATTTCACCCACCCTGGGCCTGACAGCATGGGAGATACACTGCAATGAGCTAGACACACTTTTATGGTCTGATAAAGGTGTACCCCCGCACAGCAGTGCCATATATGACAGTGCCATATATCACAGGGGACTGTGCCTGAACTCTACAAATGCTACATTGATGACTGTGTGGGGGCCACCTCCTGCTCCAGGGAGACACTCCAAGTCTTCCTTGACAAGTTTACCATGGACCATCCTTCCCTTCAGTACACTGTTGCCTTTTCTGGATAGCCAGCTGTCAGTACAGAACACTGGTCTGAAGACATCAGTTTATTACAAACCCACTGACTCTCACAGTTTCCTCCTCCACAGCTCCTTCCATCCTGAACATGTCAAGAATGGCCTGCCTTATCCACAGTTTCTTAGACTTCCCAGGTTATGCAGTGAAGAGGATGATTTTGCTGAGCAGACCCAAATAATGCATAGTTTTTTATCAGCAGGGGATACCTCAAAAGCACAGAAGACAGAGCATTCTCTTTTTTTTTCCATTAACATTTTCTTTATTTCAAGCAGAGGTACAACAGCACAGACAAAACATTGCCGAGTATAAAACAAATTGTGGTTACACCATTACAAACAAAGCAAAACTTTCCTCTGCTTCCCCCCCTAACACTTACCAAACTATAAACCCCTAGACCCCCATCCCTACCCCCCATACTACCCTCTATACCCTCCCTGCAAGGCACCACGAATCCATTTATCACCAAACAGGATGAGTTCAAGAATCAGCGGAGAAACAAGTATAGAACAGGGCCCAAGTCTTGTCAAAAAGGGTAACTGATTATGTAGTATAGCAATCATTCTCTCCACCCTTAGAAACGCGAGGAGCTCTGCCAGGCTATCTCGAATAAGAAATTGCGTGGTTTGTCTTTCCAATGACGAAGAACCAATTTCTTAACTATTACTGAGATCAAGGTCATGTAATACTTCCTAGCTTTGACCGAAAGCAGTCATTTCCCTAGCAAACAGATCTCGGTCTGAACATGTCCTCTATCCCCAGTAGGGGATCTAACTTATTCTTAATTTCGAACCACAGGGAGCAATTTTAGGCACCCCAAAAAATATGTAGAAGATCCCTGCATCTGCATCACATCTGTAACATTTAGGTCTTTAACAAATTAAAATCTGCCAATTTCTGGGGGGAATAGTAAATGTTATGTAATACTTTAAATTGTATAAGCCTCAGTTGGTCATGCCTAATAAACCTGTGGCATGCTTGCCAGATCTCCATCCAGTCCAAGTTAGTGTTGGGAAAGACTGCCGCCCAGTAAGGCAAGGGGCAAGGTTGACCGGGTAAGCCCATTGGAACAGAGTTAAATAAATCTTTGAAATTGCCTGAGGGACCCCAATTAACGGACGTATTATGGTCAGAAAGCGAGGCCGTGGGAGTAGACACTCCGCTACATGTTTCTCGCTAAAACATGTCAAGTTGATACACTTTGAATATATCCTGGTAGATAAATTGAATCTACTGATTATTCTCAGGGCCGCATTATATCCCCTTCCTCAGTGAGAAGGTCTTTGAGAGAACAATTGTCCAACAGGCTCAACCAGTCTGCTCTAATAGTATTGTTGCCTATCAAAAACCGTGGATTGCCCCATATTGGTTGGTCCCATTCCCTAACATGATCATATTTAATGAGCCCACAAAGATGAGCATGAACTTTCACTGCAACCCCTATTGGAGACTTTTTCAACAAAGGACAGATCATTCTCCCTTGTCAGTAACATGCCCCGTAACCTTGACCCCAGCAGGAAGGATACTGTCACACAAGAACAATGGCGAATTCCACTAGTGCTTCCTTTTCATCAGAGCACACTTTCTCTTCACAGGATCATCACCAGTAACTTTCCCATTTTGCAAACTGACTCTAACATTGGTGCTTCCTTTACAGAACCACCTATTGCCTCCTACCACCGGCCACCTAACCTGCGTAATCTCCTGGTTAAAAGCAGCCTACCTACTCCTAACAGTTCCTCCTCCCAGGTACCAAACCTTGTAACAGAACTCGCCACACCTGCAAATTTATTTCAGTGTGACTGAAATTCAGGGGCCTACAGGTGTTTTTCACATCACCAAGGAGTTCTCATGCACCTCCACTAATGTGGTGAATTGTATTCTTTGCAGAAAGTGTACAGCTATTTACATCGGATAAACTGGTAGGTGTCTGGCTGACCATTTCAGGGAACATTACAGAGCAGTCAGGAATGGTGAAACTGCTAAACCCATTGTATCCCACTTCATCTCCAGTGACCACAATGTCAATGACCTTTCTGTCTGTGTCCTTCAGCAGGGCTTCTGGGATCCTGACCATAGAAAAAACATGGAATCCAAGCTGATCATCCACCTTGGCTCCCAGCAGCCCTCTGGTTTAAATGATAGACTTATTTTCCTCTAACATCTTTCACCGTCCCTTTTTTTCCCTAAAGTCTATTTGTTTTTGTACTCATTTAATTTATTTTTCATTTTCACCATTAGTCTCCATCTCTTTCTCCTTCCCACACATTTGTCACCTTCCAGCCTTCTTACTAGGCCCTGTTAATTAGTCCCCACCTGGGAACGTCCCTAGCTCTTTCATTCCTATTATGCTTTATCTTTCCCATCATCACCTTTTTGTTTCACAGATTCTCTCTTAATCTTACCATTTATCACTTCTTCTCCCTGAGCCTCCCTTTCTTCTTTCCCCCATATATATATATATATATATATATATATATATATATATCTTATTTTACCTCCCCTCTACACTAACTTTGTTTTTTTTTCTCTTGTAGATATTTCCTGAAGAAGACCTAAGGTCGAAACGTAGATTTTTAACTCTATTTTCTATTTTCAGCGTGCATTTAATATAACCATTTTGTTTTGCTTTTAGACCACATGCTGACACAGTGCCTTGTTTTTGTTTTTTACAATTTGTAGTGCCATACATGGACACTTATCGGAGCTGCTCCTAGACATCACTCTCAGAGTCAGAGGCAAATGGGCAGAAGAGCTAGGTATAATCATCACCCCTTAAAAGGCCTAAACTGAGGAAAAGATAGCCAACTCAGTTAAGAAAGGGGCTAAAACCTTTTATAGGTACATTAGGGAGAGAAGAAAGACCAAGGAGGGATAGTAAGGCTTAATAAAGGGCAGGGCGGGTGGCAGAGAGAGACAGTGAAAAGCAGGATACTGAATGACTACTTCTGCTCAGTATTCACAAAAGAGGAGGAGGAGGAGGTACCCAATCAAATCAATAGAAGTACTCTGGATGGGGGGGTTGATACCAGTACTTTCACAGAAGAAAGGGTTCTGAAAGAACTCCTAAAACTGAAGATGGACAAAGCAATGGGGCCTGACAGGATTCACCCTAGAAATCTAAAAGAACTAAGGGGAGAACTAGTGACACCACTGACTATCCTTTTTAACAAATCATGGGAGGATGGTATGGTACCTAAAGACTGGAGGAGGGCAGATGTGACTCCCCTTCACAAATGTGGAAGCAAAGCAGAGGCAGGAAACTACAGACCTGTTAGCTTGACCTCAGTGGTAGGGAAAATGATGAAATCACTTCTGAAAGAAAGAATTGTTTAGTACCTTGAGGTCAGCGGGGCACAGGACCCAAGGCAGCATGGATTCACAGTGGGAAGGTCATATCAGATGAATTTAATAGATTTCTTAGACTAGGTGACCAAAGTAGTAGACCAGGGATGGGCTACGGACATGGCCTACCTAGACTTTAGCAAAGCATTTGACACAGTCCCACACAAAAGATTAATAAACAAATTAGCCAGCCTGGGAGTGGGTCCCAGGGTGGTTGCCTGGGTAAAAAATTGGCTGAACAACAGGACACAGAGGGCAATAGTAAACAGAGTCCACTCTGAAGAAAGAGGGATTACTAGTGGGGTACTGCAGGGTTCAGTACTGGGTCCGGTCCTTTTTAATATCTTTATAAGTGACATTGCAGAGGGACTAAAAGGAAAAGTATGCTTCTTTGCAGATGGCACACATATCTGCAACAGGGTTGATACACTGGGGGGGAAGGAGGATGAGAAGGGACTTGGCAAGGTTGGAGGAATGGTCAATAGTATGGCAGGATAGATTCAATGCAAAGAAGTGCAAAGTAATGCACCTAGGAAACCAAAACCCAGTGGAAGAATACACATTGGGGGCGGGGGATATTAACAACAACAAAAATGGAAAGTGACCTGGAGGTAGTCATATCAGATGACCTAAAGGTAATTAAGTAAGCAATGTGAGAAGACATTAAGGATGACTTTGGGGATACTGGGATGTATAGGGAGAGGCATCACCAGTAGAAAGCAAAAAGTTATTATCCCTCTGTACAGACAGTTGGTGAGACCCCATCTGGAGCACAGTGTGCAGTTCTGGAGACCCCATCTCCACAAGACCACAGAAAGGATGGAGGCAGTCCAGAGAAGGGCAACTAAAATGGGCAGGGTCTGCAACAGAAGCCATATGAAGAAAGACTAAAGGAGCTTAATCTATATATATATATATATATATACCCTTGAGGAAAGGAGGGGAGAGGGGGACATGATAGAAACTTTCAAGTACCTTTAGGGAATCAACAAAGTCCAAAGGGGTAGCATCTGGCAGTATAGCCTAGTGGTTAGAGGAATGAGGTGTAAACAAGCTTGGTACATCTAGCAGACCAGACCTGAGTTTGATTCTCACAA
This sequence comes from Neoceratodus forsteri, assembly GCA_016271365.2. Taxonomy (NCBI): domain Eukaryota; kingdom Metazoa; phylum Chordata; order Ceratodontiformes; family Ceratodontidae; genus Neoceratodus; species Neoceratodus forsteri. The sequence continues at coordinate 305,229,958 of CM028134.1, read as the reverse complement.
CCTCCACTTGCATACTGTGTGACTCTGAGCAATTCACTTAACCGCCCAGTGCTCCTAAGTCGCCCCTGAAAATGAGCACTCGTGCCTAGTGGGCTTTACCCGGTTACCAAAGACTAAAATAAAAATAAATAAAGATAAATCTATCGGAAAAAGAAATGTGCAAAAACAAGGGGACACAATCTGAAGATGGGGGGATGGCTCGGGACAATGTGAGGAAGTATTTTTTTCACAGAGAGCAGTGGACGCATGGAATGGCCTTTGTGAGGAAGTCATGGGTCAAAACAGTGGGAGAATTCAAGAATGCATGGGACAGACATAAGGCAATTCTGGTGGGGGGTAGGAAGAAGTAGGCTGTTGGTTAACTAGGATCTACAACTTACCCAATGGGTAGGGCAATGGGCAGACTGGGTGGGTCAAGTGGTCCTTATCTTCCATCAAAGTCTATGTTTCTATGTTTCTAATGTGGAACTCCTGTTGGCAATCAGTTAAGACCTCCACAAAGGACATCCAAAGGTTTGTCCAGTTCAAGGTGCTAAACCGGTGGCACAGAACACCACAGCTGTTGTCTGTATAGGGATTTTCTCCCTCAAATAAATTCTGGAGATGCTAGACAGGCTGTGGCACAATTATGCACATACTGTGATCCTGCCCACTACTAGCAGCATACTGGAACTCAGTACAGAACACCCTGAATATGATCCTATCAAACCAAACCCCACAATCCCCCCTTCTAGTGTTACTGAACTACTACTTTCTCCCAGTCATAGAGCCTGGTCTCCAGGCTGGGGAAAAGAGATGGCTAATTGGGGCCCTAACCACGGCTAAGAGAATAGTCCTCAGGCACTGGAGGGACACACAAGCCACAGAAACCCAGGAGTGGATAAAGGAATTAGGAAAATTAGCCAACTATGAGAGCATTCACCATACAGTACAGGAAAGAATACCCTTATACCAGGCCACAAGTGGCGGTTTCTTATCATCTCCCCAGTGTAAATTACCGGAGGCCAGATCCTCACCACTGCTACACCCTAGACCAAAATGAAGGATAGTGAAAGATCTAAGTAAAGGCCCAAGAACACAGATAAGCATGTTACACATGTACAAGCCTAAGGGCAGTTTTTCACGGAATTTTAGGACAGTCAGGGCCAGGCATCACCCCATCTGCACAATGCTTATAAGGGCATACCCCCAAACTGCTCACAATACCAAACAGATGATTCACATCAGGTCTATGGTCTGTCTTAGGGAAGCTTAGGTAATATAAGATGTTAACTATGCATGAGTTTATTGCAGTATAAAGTAATTAACTGATTGCTGTATGTGGTTTATCACTGTGGTTCAACTAATCTGCTGTCTGTAAGAAGTACAGTACAAGAAGTGTACATGGACTTTCTTTTCTCCTCCATTAATCTGTTCATCCATGGGTTTACACCCAGCCGGGGCAAATAATGTTATGTTGCTGCAACAAGATATGTGTTAATACCAGATTGCATAACTGTATGTTGAAGGTATATGCTGATGACATACTGTTACATCTTATAAATCCTTCCATCTCTTTAGTTGTGGCCCTTGAGGTTATTAAATACTTCGGTCAAATTTCTAATTATACATTGAAACATAGAAACATAGAATCTGATGGCAAATAAGGACCGCTTGGCCCACATAGTCTGCCCATTTCCCTACCTAATGGATAAGCTGCAGATCCTAGTTAACCAACAGCCTCCTTCCTCTTACCCTCCACTAAAATTGCCTTGTCTATCCCATGCATTCTTGAATTCCCCCCACTGTTTTTGACTCTATGACCTCAGGAAGGCTGTTCCATGCATCTACAACCCTCTCTGTGAAGAAATACTTCCTCACATTACCTCTGAGCCATCCCCCCCTCTATCTTCAAATTGTGCCCCCTTGTTCTTGCACATCTCTTTTTCTAAAAGATGTTACTGTCTTGGACTTTGTTGATTTCCTTGAGGTATTTGAAAGTTTCTATCATGTCCCCCCTCTCCTCCCTCCTTTCCTCGAGACTGTGCATCTTAAAATCCTTTAGTCTTTCTTCATATGTCTTCTGGTGCAAACCCTACACCATTTTGGTTGCCCTCCTCTGAACATCCTCCACCCTGTCTATATCTTTGCTAAGATGGGGTCTCCAGAACTAGATAAAACAGAAGTTATGCCTTTAAATGCACTTGTATCTCGAACTTAGATATCGCACTTGGTACTGAAGTGGGTTCCTAACAAACTTAGGTATTTGGATATATATTTAAATACTTCCCCTCTTAAAATACATCAATATAATTTGGATTTAGTACTGAATCACATTGCACATGACTTATCTCGATGGGCCTAACTTCCCTTTTCTCTCTGGGGACGTGTTAATATTATTAAGATGAATATACTGCCCTTGTTCCTTTACCCTCTTATTATGCTAACTGAATTTGTTCCTCAATCTTGGTTTTCTCGATTGCAACACACACTGATGGGTTTTCTCTGCCAAGGAAAATTGCCTGAAAGTGCTTTTCATAGGCTCACTGCCCACAGAGAGTTAGGTGGTCTAAGACTTTTCAACTTTTTCTTGTACTGTTTAGTAATACATTGTACACATTATTTTCAATGGTATAGGGATAGTGCGGATTCCCTTTCTGTTTACACTCCAATCTGGTTAGATAGTGAGCGCTTCCAATACAAGCAAGTCCTAATATCCAAGCCCTCTTCCACTTATCACCTAAACAGCCTCTTTAGGTGGTTTATGATACTCCCTTGGCTACCTCAGTTCAGATACATAAACAGCTATGTTCATTGTTACACTTAGACTCTACCAAGGATACTTCACAACATATATTTGGCAATCCTAACATCATGATAGTTGGGCAACCTATTGCTTTTACTTTCTGGCCATATTCTGAAGTTAAGTTTGTGGCTCAACTTACTGTTAATGTTTTTTTATTTTTATTTTTGGATTGTCAATGCTTATATCAGTTACTCTCTAAAGCTAGCTTTAAGGTTATACAACTTTGCCACTCCCTTTTCCATGATTTTGGTCCAGGACCATGGTCGAATGTATATGGCAAGAAAGGTGCTCACCTTTGCTCCTAAAGCCTGTTATCCTCGTGTGATTTCCTTTTTCTGTACCCAATTTTATGATTGACTCCATACAAAGGAGTCTGGTAGTTTGAGTTATTGGTCCTGTGCCACTTCCTTTATTGTAGACCCTCCAGAGTGGCATTTTTTATGGCGTGATATGTACAAATATCTCAGGTGGGACAGGTACCAGTTTATGCAAATCCAGTTGTTCCATAACTTATATATTATGCCTGTTAAACTTTTTAAAATGGGTAGAGCATCTTCCCCACTTTGTACACTTTATGGTAAGAAGAAAGGTACTATTCTACATATTATGTGGGAATGAGAAACTATTTCTTCTTTTTAGGACTCCATTCATCAACACCTGGATCCTTTGTTGGGGCAGGAGCAAGCTTTTTCTCCAGATACAGGTCTTTTTTGATTATTTAGAGATTCCTTGTTAGGTCCCCAGTGTCACTATGTGGCATTGATTTTTGCATGTGCAAAAAAAGTCACCTTTCATCACTGGTACAATCAGGCAGTCCCTAGCTACTTAGAGTGAAACAACAGAATTTTGTTTGCTTTACAGACAGAGAAAATGCTTGCTAGTATTTCAGATGGGCTTCCTGCTATTATTGAGGTATGGGGCCCATTGCATACTTTATTATTACTTGATGCTGGCTGGCTTACATTTTTTTGTCTTTTACTTTTCTGACCTTTAAGGTTTCTGGGCATTCCCTATGGAGTCCTAATTTTAGGTTTTTAGGTTTTTGTTAGCCTTTTTAGTTGTGCACCTTATTATTGATTATTCTTCTTTGTTATGCTCCCAGTTGCTCTTCTTTTTTTTCTCCTTCTTCTATTATTCTATACTGTATATAAGCCTCTAGTTTTTCTTTTTATCACAGGGATCCCCACTCCAGAGTGTTGGAAGGAGAGGTGGATGAGAGGGGCTTATTGGTGGTGTTTATTGTTTGTTTTGTTGGTATTTCGATAGTTTTTGCTTGTGTTCCATTGTTGGTGTTATTATGATGCTTTGTATTGTTAATTTGTTTCAGGGTTTCTCTCTTTTTGCTCAAACATTTCAATAAATCATATTCAGTTTAAAAAAGATGGTAATCATCACATCCATCCTTTCATCTCCTTGGCTGGCTGCCACCTGATTAAAAATAGTACTGTACTAATTTGTATTAATAGTTGCTTAGTACTATTTTTAATCAGATGTCGGCCAAGTGAAAAGGCAAGAGGAGGGACATGCCGGTCACAATCTGGGGTGGTGGACAGGAGAGTAAAATGGGAAGAAGAACCATTAGACACAAGGGAGTTAGTGACATGGTACAGAGATGTTGCTACTTGTAACAAGGCAGTGCTTGTCATGGAAGGGGAGTGCCACTGGGTACCAGGGAGTATTTAACATAGAACTGGCTGAGGGATGGGGTTACCACTGTATACCAGTGCCTGCTATAGATCAGAGTAAGTGAGGGAGCTACCACTTTTGCCCTCGGCAATCCAGGGTCTAACCAATGAGGGAGGAGCAGAGTCAGGCAAATGAGACCTTGTTCAATTAAAACTAGTCTGGACTTCTTATGATGGCATCACCTAGAATGCAGGTTAGCATTGAAGGTCAACTGATCCCCTGCCAAAAAGCTCCCTCTAACTGCTCAAGCAGTAATTTATAGGTGTGATACTGGCATTAAGAGGTATTGAGGGAGACAGAGTGACCCAATCTCAGACACACAACAACTCAAAGAAGTTGGGTGACTGAGGATGCTGCCCGGCCAGTAGCTTGCCTAGCAGTAGCCCTTCTCCCACCAGCATGGCCAGCCTAGATGCTGATATGGATGTGGAGATGGAGCAGCTCTCCCACTCCAGATTCAAGACTTTGCAGTTTGAAATTAAAAACTTCAGGAGTGAGACACAGCAGGAATTCTGATGTCTAAATAACAAATTTAGTGCTGTGTAAAAGCAGATCCCAGATGCAGAAAATCAAGTGGTGCTAGTTTGAAGACAGGAATCTGCAGCTCCACTCCACAATCGCATTCCTGCTTGATCAAAATGAGGCCTTACCAGATAAATACCAGGACTTGGAAGCCTGTTCCCACAAGAACAATTTGAGGGCTACCTTTATTTATTTCTTAAAATGTTGGTAACTGGTTAAGCCCACTGAGATTGTGACAATCTCTTTTTCAGGGGCAACCTGGGATTAGTTACAAGTACCTAGAGGGAAAAATAAGGGTTCAGCACAAATGATTGAGAATTATACACATCGACAAGTACATGACAAGGGTTCAACACATACAACTGAGAAATTATACAAAGTTGACAAGTACAAGACAAAGTGAGTTAGCAGATACAGTGTATAGCCCAAGGCGCAAGGTTCGAATCCAGGCGTGTTTTATAGGTTCCCAAGCTGTGTTCAACATGGGAGAACTATCCAAGCATGAGGTTGTGTGGGCAGCACCCCTATAGATTCAAAGTATTCAGTCACTGGTAGCAAGAACAGGTAGTCAGTTTAATCAGGTGAGACTTAAGTCCCTATTTGAAACTAAATAGAGATTTGCAGTCCTGCAGTACTTTAGGGAGATTATTCCAGAGTCTGGGGAGAACTGATCTAGTAGATCTCTCTCCATAGAAGGACCTGGCCTTGGGAACCTGAAGAGGTTTTGTGGTCAGGGGACCTGAGATCTCTGCTACCCAGTTTGAGGATCAACAGTTCGCTAGACTTTGAAGAGTGTATGGTTGATGTAGCTTGTATGCCAAACGTAGTGCTGGGCATGCTAGCTTGTTTTCTAAGGGTGGCCGGTTAATGGTACCCAGCACTTTGCAGTGATGCTTCATATGATGTGCTCCAGCTGCAAAATGACTGACTCAGTGGTATATTGTTCTTAGATGCCACATTTCTGTGACCTTCAATGACTGTAGCAGAATGGCTCCATACAGTAAATTAGGCAGGAAAGTTCCATTCCTGACATTAAGTTTCAATTTCCTGGTTAGGAAAGGGCTAAGCCTGTGCAGGAGGCTAAGTTTTTGATTTACCACGTTGGTCATGTGATCACTGTGGCATCTAAAAGTAATTTTATGGTCTATAAACATTCCTAGATACCTTATGCAGTCAACAACTTCAATTATTGACCCTTTGACAGTGAGAGAAATAGCAGGTTGGACCTATTAGCCCCCAGGTTCTTAGGGTGAAAAATCATGGCCTTAATTTTTACTAGTTCATTGTCATGGAACCACTGCTCAAGGATTAACAGATCCTGACTCAATGACATGTTTATGGATGACATGTCACTAGAGGTTCTGTACAGCATGGCATCGTCTGCATACAGGGTGACCTTGGCCCCACCACAGTTATGTGGTAAGCTGTTCACTAATAGTGAAAATAGTAAAGGTCCCAAAATGGAGCCCTGAGGAACTCCATGAGTAGCTGGTGTTCATCAGATCTAGCACCCTGCCAGCGGACAACTTGTGACCTGCAATGGAGGTAGTCGGTAAACCACTGTAAAGTTAGTTCATCTAGTCCCAGGGATTTCAGGTGCCCTGCAAGCAGCTGGTGATCCACTAGGTCAAATGCCTTGGTGAGGTCAATGAAGACCGCACCAAGTAGTTGACCTTGATCTAGGACTGAATAGATATTAGAGGTGAAGCTAACCAGAGCTGTCTCTGTGCCATGCTTCTTCCTGAAGCCATCTTGTTGCTCTGTTAACAGGCTGTTCTCTTCCAGGTATGATAGAATCTGCTGATAGACCACCTTTTTGAGCAGTTTTCTATGGGGACAGAGTATGGAGATAGGCCAGTAGTTTTCTACCTGTGTGTTTGACCTGCCTTTGGGAATAGGGGTTACTAGGGCAACCTTCCATTTCAAGGGCACTTTCCCTTTGAGTACTAATCTATTAAATAAGCATACCACTGGTGCTGCAATGACCAGGGCAGCAATCTTAAGCAGCATAGGCTCCAAGTTATCATTACCCACTGATTCTTCTGCCTTTATGCCCCTAAGAAGCTTTAAGACTTCACCATTGGACACAAATCTGAGGTGGAATTCAGGGCCCTGATGATTTCCCCGTCTGTCTTGGCTGTAGACATTGGGCTGAGGGCATCTGATTTGAATCTTTCTAGATATGTAAAAAACCTATTAAAGGCGTTTGCCGATTCCTGAGCTGTACAGTGACATACCCCATTGCTATGAATTCACTAGCCCCATTGGTGGTATTACCCTTTAACAGAACATTTATCTGTGTCCAGAACCTTTTTGACTCTGATAGATTGTCAGTTTGCAGGGTGTGAAGATTATGCTTCTTGGCCCTTTTTAGCTCTTTTTTACAGCTGTTTATCTTTTCCCTGTACTTTACCCAATCACTAGCTAAATTAGTTTCATTGAATTTACACCAAGCCTGATCTCTTTCCTTCATTTGACTTTTTAGGTCTGTAGTCAGCCACCTTGAGTGCTGGCCCTTGACCCTAATCTTCATTGGGGGGGGTGTTTATTGGCAATAGAGAGGAAGTGCTTAGTGAAAATATCCAGGGCTTCATCCAAGCTAGGTCCATCTCAAATTTGTGACCAATCCACTCCTGCTAAGGACTGGAGGAAAGATCCCTCATTGAGGGCCAAGTAATTTAGAGACCAGAAAGTCTTAGTGGGCTGTTTGGGGTAGTTATTTTTCCAAATCACAAACACTGGCGTGTGGTTCCTGAGTGTATCAGTACATGTACCTACCAGTTTAGCTCTGTCTGCGTTGGATACCAGTACCCAGTCAAGCATGATGTGGTTGCCCATTTTTTGGTTGAAGCATGTGGGCTCTTAAATTAACTGTGACATATTTACATCTTGCAGGTAGATTTTAACCTCCCTGCTCGAGGGGACACCCCAGTGTAGGTTGAAGTCCCCCAGCATTATTTTCTTGCACCCTGGAAATTCAGAGATGGTATCTGTGAGAGCTTTTAAAGCACCCATGGCTGTTTTCAGAGTGTTGTAGACACAACCAACTAGCAGGGGCTTCACCCCTCTCAGGAGAAGCTTAACGGATGCTGCTTTGCACCCTGTCTGTTCTAGGTTCGGGATGGTTACCAGAGAGGCCTCTAGGTGGGACTTGACATATATCAGAACTCCACCACATTTTTTGCCATGTCAGTCTTTACTGAATGAGTTAAACCCCTTCAGTTCCACCTCATGTGGTAGAGTATTGGGTTTTAGCCATGTTTTTGATATGGCAACTATGTCGAGGGAGAACAGTGACCACCAGTCATTGTGGTTTGAAATCACAGAAAGAGCAGAACCAAACCACACAAAAACACGTATCCTGGATTTTAGTGGGGCAGACTTTGGTAAAATGGGGAGATACTTGAAAGAGGCATTAAGGGAATGGACAGGAATCAGGGGTTGAGGAACAGTGGGCAGTATTTAAAATGGGGATTACAAGAACAACAGAATTATGTATTAGCAGGTTAGCAAGAGGAAAAGGAAGAGGAGACCATTATGGTTTTCTAAAGAGGTAGCAAAGAAAGTGAAAGCCAAAAGATTGCATTCAGGCAATGCAAAAGACACAGGCAGAAGGGGATAGGGAGAAGTACCAGGAAGCAAAGGAGGCAGGGAGGTCAGTAAGGGAAGCCAAAGCTCAGACAGAAGAACACATTGCAAAATCAGTGGGTAGAGGGACAAAACCTTTACAGGTACATAAGTGAAAAAGAAAGACAAAGGGAGGATAGTGAGACTGAAGGGGAGGATGGGGCCACGTGAATGATGACAACAGTAAAGCTGACATACTGAATAGGTATTTCTGCTCAGTCTTTACTGAGGAAGAGGAGGGTAATGGGTCTGAAGGGAGTACAAGGGGTGAGAATGGTGCAGAAATGGACACAAGTCCCTTTACACGAGAAAGGGTCCTGAAGGAACTGGAATTAATAAGAGTTGATAAAGCAATGGGTCCAGATGGGGTGCACCCCAGGGTCCTTAAAGAACTAAGAGAGGTGGTGGCTGAACCTCTGGCTATCCTGTTTAGCCGATCACTGGAAACAGGGGAGGTACCCAAAGACTGGAGGACAGCAGATGTAGTCCCCTTATACAAAAGTGGGAACAAAGAGGAAGCAGGGAACTACAGACCAGTCAGCCTCACCTCGGTAGTGGGGAAGATCATGGAAGCACTACTGAAGGAGAGATTGGTGAAACATCTGGTTGTCAATGGACTACAGGACCCAAGGCAGCATGGTTTCACCAGGGGGAGGTCATGTCAGACCAACCTCATTGAATTTTTTGACTGGGTGACTAGGGAGGTGGATCAGGGGAGGGCAGTGGACATGGCTTATCTGGACTTCAGCAAGGCCTTTGACACTGAGCCACATAGAAGACTACTACACAAATTGGGGAATATGGGTGTGGGCAGGACAGTAGTGTGGTGGGTAGGTAACTGGCTGGGTGGCAGGACACAGAGGGTGGTGGTAAATGGCTGTCACTCCACAGAGGGAAGAGTGACCAGTGGGGTACCACAGGGATCAGTACTGGGACCGGTTCTATTCATATCTTCATCAGCGACATGGCACAGGACCTAGAAGGCAGAATTTCACTGTTCGCTGATGACACAAAGCTCTGTAACAGAGTAGACACACCAGAGGGTGTAGACAGAATGAGAAGTGACCTGCAGAAACTTGAAGAATGGTCAGGGGTTTGGCAGTTGAAATTCAATGCAAAGAAGTGCAAGATAATGCATATGGGGCCCAAAAACCCTGGCACAATATATCAGTTGGGGGGTGAGGATATAGCATGCACCAAGCAGGAAAGGGATCTTGGGGTTATCATCTCTGATGACCTCAAGGTAGGGAAACAGTGTGACAAGGCAGCAGGTAAAGCAAATAGGATGCTGGGATGTATAGGCAGGGGCATTACCAGCAGGAAAAGGGAGGTCATAATTCCGCTATACAAGACACTAGTGAGGCCCCACCTGGAGTACAGTGTACAGTTCTGGAGACCATACCTACGTAAGGACATAGACAGGGTAGAGAAGGTACAGAGGAGGGCAACAAAGATGGTGCATGGATTGCATCACAAGTCCTATGAAGTCAGGTTGAAGGAATTGAACATGTACTCCCTGGAGGAGAGGAGGGAGAGAGGGGATATGATAGAGACATACAAGTATCTTACAGGGAGGAACAGGGTGCAGGAAAACACTATTTTTAAGTGAAGAAGATGTTACAGGACTAGCGGGCATGTGATGAAGTTGGAGGGAGGACGATTCAGAGGAAACATGAGAAAGAATTTCTTCACAGAACGGGTGGTGGACAAGTGGAACACCCTGCCAGAGGAAGTGGTGGGGGCTGAAACAATCACGGGATTTAAGAATGCATGGGATAGACATAAAGGAATTCTGGAGGTCAGGGGTAAGGTGCAACAGACTTCTAGGAAAACAAACTAAACTTACAAGCTCAAATGGGCAGACTGGGTGGGCCATAGGCCCTTATCTGCCGACACTGTCTATGTATCTATGTATGTATCTATGAACCGGTTAGCCCAGGCCTCAAGTTCCTGCATCTTGGGCCTGAGACGGTCTATGTTCATATGTACCAATCTTAACCCCCTGGCATTGCTCCAGGCAGGCGCAGTGGGCGTATGGCTGGGATACTGGAACATTGGGGACCAGGGTTCAGCTCCATGTCACCTGCCAGCATGATTGCTAGGCTCAGGATTAATGATAGAAGTTTGTATGGGAGAAGGGTGGAGAGATTGCATTTCTTGGTCTTAAGGAATGCCACGATTTTAAAATAGTGCACACCTTTTTGTAGTACCTGTGATGCAACTATACTTGCTTTAGAGCTGGTGTTGTGGTAAGCTGTGTTAAAATGGGCAGTTTCCTGACTTCTCCAACACTGGTCAGAATAACTTTGTTTTTTTAACATATGGTCCATGCACATGACGGACAGAATATAAATGCAACCCAACAACATGCCCCATGCCATCCTGACAGTATAGAATTCATGCAAGCTATACCTGTGGAGGTCAATATACCAGGGGACTGGGGGAAACACCTTTCTATAAGTCTTCAAAATACATACAGGTTGTATTAGATAGTTCTTATTTCAGATTGAAGGCACAGACTTAGACCAACTCAGAGCTATGAGAGGGGGCCTTACCTTGGTTTTCCTATTGGGTTATGTGTTTCAGATCAAGAGCGTAACTAGTAACATTTATGATAACAAACATTCAAACATGACCCCTGTTTAAACAAAATATCTACGGAGATATTCTTAATAACTTAATGTAATATAATAAGACACTGCAAAAAGACTCTATTGTTCATTAGACTGTGAGAGAGAACAACCCTTAAGCAAAACAGATTATGAATGGCAAAACTACTTCAGCATGATTCTTAAGCCACAGTAGTCACCAAAGTCAAATTCATGACACTCAGAGACACAACTGAACTGGAGCCCCATGCTAACTTGTATTCCACTCTGACAAGTAAACTGGTACCCTTAAGAACCAATGCTCCTCTTTTAACAAAGCAGCAAGTGGTGGGTTGATCTTAGAAAAAGTATTTAATTAAGGTAGGTGGAGGGGTGGTCAAAAAGTCCCTCTGGTGCAGCAAAAAGCAGTTGCAGGGGATAGTGCTTGGCAGGCTCACACTCTCTACCCCCTATGATTCCTCCTGGCTCCGTGGCAGGGGAAGGGAGCTGAATCTGCTCCCGTGGCACTCCCTTGACCCCTGTATTTCTTTTTCAGCAGCCGTTCCTTTGGATCCCTTGCTAAATAGTGAGCCCAGATGAAGGATTTGTTTTTCATGCCCTTCCTGCAGCAAGTGATTGGCTGTCAGGTGCTGCAGTGTCTGCTTAAGGGGAAAGAATGAGAAAGGCAAATGCAAGCTCCCACCACCTAGGAAAGTCCCTTTGATGTGGTGAAAGGCAGTTGCAGGGGGGATAGTGCTTGGCAGGCTCGCATTCTCTACCACCGATGATTCCTCCCAGTTCTGTGGCAGAGGGAGGGAGCCAAATCTGCTCCCGTGGCTCTCCCTTGACCCCTGTATTGGAAACTTGATGGATGACTGAATTTATGGAGGACTTAATCAGAGATGTTTTGGAAATTCCAGCCACTTTCCAGTTCTGTATATAGAGTGAGCTCTTAGAGCACTTACCCCCAAAGCCCACCGATACCAAGGCCTGATCGAAATCCACTGTAATGAAATTTGCTAGTTACAAAGATAAAGATTGTGTGCTATGGATTGCTTGAGGCTGAAAACAGTTTCAATACAAAGGCACACATTTATTCTTTGATCAGGATTGCCCACCTGAGATTTTAATGTGGCAGCTAGAGTATGAGTGAGTCCTCTGAACAACAAAGGCCCACAAAATCCAGTTCCAGATCCCTTATACTTGTAAGCTGAGGGTTTTGGGGGGAAGCAGACACTGTTCTGTATACCACTCCTTAAGACGCACAACAAGCTCTGGAGGAACAAGCATGAAGAGTGCAGGGAGTGGAACCTCATGCTCAACCACCTTGTCCACAATGTTTGCCCTGGAAATATGGCCAGCTGCATCACCACCAGGCCTCTGGGAAGAGAATGGCCCCTACAACCATGCAGGACATTCATCACATTTTGAAGTCCTTCTGTGATGCCAGGATGCAGACCACTACCCAGCAGGACCCTGTTACCTGACTTAATCAGGTGAGACTGCTCTTTGCTATTTTTTCTTAATATATTCTTGCCCAGCCTATGAGCTCAAGCTGTACTTCCCCTCGTCATTTGCATCCCATCAGTAACTGATCATGATCACCATATAGACCAATCCTGGGCCACATGGACCTACTAAAGTTGGCATCCTGTACCTATATTTACAGCAGACTATCTTACTTGCCCAGAGCTGGTTTTACACAGTGTAGGAACAAAACTTAGTTATAAAAAATATTTTATTATATTATTATTTTGCATTATTTTATCATTACTATTTTATATTCTTTTTAAATACTTAAGGTAATTGGAAGGTCATTCTAAGACATTTGGTCAAAACTGCAGTCTATATGAGCTTTCCAAACAAGGAAAAAACTGCTTAAATGAAATGAAAATGAAATGGCAAGGCAAGGTTTATTTTTCAAGGTGCCCAGCCCCAGAGGCTCTGGGCGCCATACAAATAAATACACACTATTCATAAAATACAGCACATACAAACAACACACAAATAAATAATCCGAATAATAAAAACAGTTAAAAATAATAGTAATCGTTAATGAGGCTATCCCAGAAATAAATACTAATAGACAGTGTCTGGGAAAGCTTCACTAAACAGGAGGGTCTTGAGGTGGGCCTTAAACACTTCAACTGATGGGGCCTCCCTTACAGATGGAGGAAGCAAGTTCCACAGGATGGAGCCAGTGACACTAAATGCTCTGTCGCTGGTGGTCTTTAGGTTCACCCTGGGAACTGCAAGGAGGCCCCTAGAGGAAGAATGGAGGGAGCAGACAGAAGCAGTAGGTGGTAAAAGGTCAGACAAGTATCCAAGGCCCAGCCCATGTAGGACCTTAAAGGTGAGCAAGTCCACCTTAAACAGGATCCTCTATCTGACTGGCAGCTAGTGCAGTTCATGCAGCACCGGGTGATGTGGCAGTATTTAGACTGCCCCATCAACAACCTGGCAGCTGTGTTCTGCACTAGCTGCAGCCTGCAGAGGATACCTCCTGTGACCCCGAAGTAGAGCACATTACAGTAATCAAATCTAGACATTATGAAGGCATGTACCAAGGTGAGGAGGTCCATAGGTGGAACTAGTGGCATGATCCTGTCGATGTTCCTAAGATTGTAAAAGCTGGTCCAGACAATGGATGACATTTGTGCTTCAAATGTCAGTGTGCTGCCAAAGGTCACACCCAGATCATGCACCCTAAAGGAGGCCTTCAGTGGCACAGATCACAGGAATAACCCAGTAGTTATGCCAGAGGCCATCCTATCACATCTTTTGTTTGACTCCACCACCAGTACCTCTGTCTTATCAGATTTCAGTCTCAACCAGCTGGAGGCCATCCAATCATTGATCTCAGCAAGGCATCTATTCAGCACTTCCACCACATTGGATGTCCCGGGGCAAAGGAAAGATACAGTTGGGTATCATCAGCATAGCAATGAAAACCAGAACTGTACTTCCTAATGAGCTCTCCCAGGGGCAGCATGTACATGACAAACAACATTGGTGACAGGACTCAACCCTGAGGCACCCCCACATGACAGGAGGCTAGTGGAGGAGGAGAAATTCCCCATCACTTCTCATTGAGACTCAAACCAGCAGATAACAGTGCCAGTGAGTCTTCAAAATTCCCTCAGGCAGTCGAGCAACACACAATGGTCTAACATGTCAAATACTGAGGACAGATCGAGGAGAATGAGAAATGTTCCCTCTCCTTGAACTCAAGCCCTGAGGAGGTCATTATGCAGCCAAACTAATGTGGTTTCTGTGCTATGCCTCACCTGAAGCCCTGACTGGAGGGGATCATAAAGGTCAAAGGTCATGATGTGCTCCTCTAGCACCTGCACCACAACTTTCTTGACACTCATCCCTAAAAATGAGAGGTTGGAGAATGGACGGTAATTTGCCTTGACGTCAGGGTCTAGTGAAGGTTTCTTCAGAAGCAGCCTAACCAGTGTCTCCTTCAAGGCATCTGGAAAGACACCCCCTGAGATAGAGCACCGGACAATCAAGATGAACACTCTGCCAATGGAGTCAACACATCTCATAAGGAAACACGTCAGCACCGGGTTCAGTTCACAATATGTGTGCTTTAGCCCAAGGGCAACCTCAATTACATCAGCCACCTCACCTGATTTAAACTCCCCCCAAATAGGTGAAGCACTGTCTGCACACAATGTGACACACTAGCGGAACACCCTGCTGGATAGTGGACACCCTGTCTGAGAAGAATCGAGCAAACACTTTGCAAAAAGCATCAGAAAAGGCATTTTTTTGGCTGCAGACAGGCTGGGTTTAGCAACCTGTCTAAAATCTGAAAGAGCACAGTTGGTCATTTCTTCCTGGCAGCAATCTCCCTGGACAGCAACTCTGTCTTCTTATGGGTGATTGCCCCCTGATACTCAGTATAATGAGAGCACAGTGCCAGTCTGTCCACATTGCACCCAGACCTCTGCCAGCAGTGCTCTAATCTTCACCCCACAATCTTCATCACCTTGAGCTCCCCATCAAACCATGGGGACCTCAAGTGAGAGAATTTGGGTCCTACATGGTCCGGTGTGAGAGAGCCAAGTGCAGCCAGCATTGCCCGATTATAGGCAACAACAGCCTCACCCACACCCCCATGCTTGCACTGCCCACACTGGATAGATCTGCTCCTGCCAGAAATCCGTCTGGGCTCAAACCCCTCAAAGGGTGGTAGCTAACCATCCTGATGGTGGGTGCTCTCAGGGAGGGCCCCGAATAAGAACTCCACTCTGCAATCATTGGACCAAATGACTCGATCGGTCTTGTGATTACTAATCTCAAGCCCAAACGAGATGATCAGGTCCAACATGTGACCATCCTGATGTGTCATGGAAGAAATGTCTTGTGAAAGGCCCAGAGATTACGTCAACTGGAGGAGGTTGTAACCTAGCCTAGAAGATTCATCGTTGGCCTAATTCTAAAACTTTCTTCAGTTTATCCTGCCTAAATAAAAAGGGACATTGCATCTGACTTGCCATTTAAGGCAGGGAAAGATATCCTGAAACTGGCCCCTTGACAGAGCTTCTATAAATTTAAGGTTCCAGTTTTGAGTTTTGGCTCAGAGATAGTTATTAGGGAAACTTGACAGGTGACAAATTGCAGGGGGTCATTTTGTGCCAGCTCAAAGCTGGTACCACACCAGTGCCAGAAGTAAACAGCTCTATGTTTCAATATAAAAGTAAGACATTTGGCTCTTGCACCACTATCTTTGATACTGCCAGAATGACATTTTCAAAGTTGTTAGAGGACACTGCAACATGTGACTGATTGAACTGTGTAACTATAGCTGATGGGGGACCAGAGTTATCTTCATGAATGTCTTTGAACAATAATCTTCAAAGTAAGCATATCAAGTTTGATTTTAAATTGAAGCTGATGTCATGACAAATCCAGATATATGACTTTTGGGTGGGTACATGGTGGTACAAAAGCATCACACTGACTGGGAGATTTTTTAACAATGTGTAGCAAGCATGGTTTTAGGGTTGACTGCCCATGAATAAAGGCACAGCTCTTTGCAAAGGAAAGCTGAGTACTTTATGGAACTTGGATGTGAGTGAAACCTGCTTAGTTCTGGAGCCTAGGACATGAAGAACAGAGGTACCACTTTGTTTTTAAAAGACTTTGCTCAAAATTAAAGTTGTAATCCTTATTAACTTATCTCAGGAAATATTTGTCTCACAGTCCTGAGAAATGTATTAAAAGACTCAAGATTTTAAGCAAAATCCAAAAATGTTTGGGAACTGTATGTTGTGGCATCTAAAAGTTAGAAGAAAAACAAACTTTGTGCTTGAAATTTTACTTTCTAGGCAAAGGGTGGAGACTTCAAGAAAATTAAAAAAAAACTAACCATTTCCTTTTACTGCAAGGACCAAACAAAACTGGTGGTGATGTCACTCTGGACAAGAGGTAATAAAAGATAAGTCCCAAGAGGGGCTGGTTCAGTTCTTCCCAATTGAGATGCCAAGAGGACATGCTGGTGCTATGGATATTTTGTTGTTGTTTGTCTTGCTGTTTAAGGTTCCTGCCAAAACCAGAACAAAGGAATTGGGACTGCCTATGGATGTCTGAACCAGAAGAAATAAATCTTGCACCACTGTGTATTAATGCCAGAGGGGTCCAAAAGTCCAGGGTTCAAGTGTGCGTGAAGTAAAACAGAAGCTTCAACAAGGTTTGACCATTAGAAAAATGTTTTGAGTCATCAAAAACAGAGAAGAACTCACCAAGATTTTGAAGTTAGAAGAAAAAAAAACAAGCTTCCACATAACCAGATGCCTGAGTATTATTTTAATTATTTTATAATAATCTAATTTGGCGTAGCTGAAGGGTAGCATGGTAAACTTAACTTCTAAATACAAAAAGTTGGGTACATGGTTAAGCTTATGCTCATTCTAAAAAGATACAAACATTTTTGCATGCCATAAAGTATTGAAATACGTTTTATAAAGAAATATAATCCAGGACACTAATGTAAAGAGTTTGCAAGTTCTTATGCAAGAAAGTTATGCCATATACAAAAGCATGCTGAACACATGGCATACAGCCAATACTATTCATTGTGTTGAATATTGCTTATTTCTTTGCTGTTTTGCTTATTTTCTGAAATGTTTCTGTTGTTTTGTTTGATTTTCTGAAACCTTAGTTGTTCTATGTTTACACCGATTTTCATTATGTTTATGAGGTTTTATATTTATGCAAATTAGAAAGTAGAAAAATTGTGCAGTGACAATTTGAATAATTTTTTTATATACTGTATGAGGTGTGACAGAAAACTTTTTAAAATTATCCAGAACTTATATACAATAGGTAAAAATACGATTTGAGCCAATCTTATAATTATTTACATAATTATGTTAATTTTGTGACAAAGGGCTAAAGGCCTAGCTAAGTTCCCATAATAGAAATTGGTATTTTGATGTATTGTTATGACATTTGGGGGTTTCTCATCCATTGGGGGTAATTGTTTAGTGAATAGCAGTCCACACCCTAATGTGTATGAGAACTAGATATTAATATTATTATTTGCAAAGTTACTAAATGACATAAATAATCTTTTTTCTGTTTTTGTTTTTCAATGAGCATTAGTTACCCCAAAAGAATGTGAGAAACAGAAAGAAATAATTGTCTGACTAACACTGCAAGCTGCAAGAAAGACATTTGAAACATCACACGAATATTTTATTTGGCTATCTAAACTGTTGTGTTGTTTAAAAATGTTATTGATATTTGATTTTTGTTCAAATTGTATTATTATTATTATTATTGTTGTTGAAGTTTAGTGATTATTATTACAAAGCCATGACAGAAGAAACTTAAGCGTAAATGGTATTAAAACTGAGCCAGGGACACCTCTTAATCACAATGGCAGGGAGGATGAAACTGACCAGTGCAAAAAACGTATTATGCCAACAGGGCAAGTTCAATTACTAAGCAAGCAACTAAAAGAAAATCAACAGGAGAAAAGAGCTCTACAAGAAGAATTATGTAAGGTCAAACAATGGAGGAAATTGTAGTATAACTTATACAAGAATTATTATGAATTACAAAGTATGTATGAGAACCATAAAAAGGCTTCATTAAAATTATTTAATAAATATGAAGAACTGATATAAAGACACCAGACATACTCTCTGGTGACATCCAGCGCTGAAGGTGAATCAGACCTAGAAGAAGTAAGGGTAGAGGTTAAAGTGACAATTCATGTAAATAAAGAAATCAGCCTACTAGAAAGACTGAAAAGTACGTCAAATAAACCAGATACACTGGTAGATAGGGGTAGGTTAGAAGTTATACAAAATGAGCTAGAAGGCAAGAATTAAGGGAGTATTGTACATGATTGGAAAAGGAGCTTATTAAATTGGGAAAAGAAAATAGCAACTTAAAGGCCCAACCGGAGACACCAGGGCCAAAAGTAAAAATCAGGTAAAACCAAGAGCATCTGAGGAATCAGGCACTGATGACTCCTCCCCTGAAAAGGAATATCCCTGTTCAGTAAAGGAATCATGTAATTAGCATCAAAAGAGACATAAAACTAAACAGAAAAGAAGTTCTGGTTCAGAAGATGAGGCACCCGATAGGTCCAAAAGAAGTAAAAAGGTGTCTGACAAGGAGCAGGGGTATTTAAAATCAAAGACTGTTACACAAGCCTTAAAGCTGGTAGGAGATAGGTACAATTCTAAAACTGCAAAAGGAGGCACTGAGCAGCATATTCTTAATTTGAAAGAGTGCTTTGAATCATTGTCAATAACTAATAAGGGAGAACAGAGTTTTGTAATCAGGTGGCCTGTCGATGATCCTCAAGCTGAGTGGTCAAGAATGCCTAAAGAAAGTAGGAATAAACCAAATAGGCTGTACAAATTTCTAAATTTTTTTTTTTAATATCACACTAAGGGGGAAGCCAGGCATGCTGCCTCCCAGATGAGGTGTTGTATTGATCAAAGTTCAAGGGAATTTTATTGTAAGCTAAAGGATGTATACTTTGAAGCAGAAGATCACTCAAACAGTGACTCGGATGACTTCCAAGATGCATATTATTAAGGTTTACCCTCTTCTATTAGGCCACAATTGGCACTCGAGCCTAAAAGGAGACCCAATGATGTTCATTGGGTTGTAAGACAGGCAGAACACATCTGAGACTCAAGAAGAGGTGATGAATCCCCTCCACAGAAAAAGGGGTGCCCACTGCTAAGGTCCAAGTGTCGGAAGTAACAACTTTGGGTACTTTGGCTATGGAATGGGGTGAGCTATAATCTCCCAAAAACAGGAAGCAGAAAAAGAAAAAAAGGGCAACAAAACTCCACCAGAGAAAGCTGTGGAGCAGCCAAAGGCTGTACCTGACCCCATAGTGGTGGTCCAACCTACCAACCCTGACCAACCTTCCCCTGTTGTGGTTTCACCACCTGGTCCTGAACCACAGCTCCACTGAGGCCCTCTGCAATACTCACAACCACAACCATACCAAAACCAGGGCACCTTTTATGGAGAACATGACTATAGAGGGACCCCTGTATCTACTCATTTTTCTGAACAGTGCTTATGTCACAATAAATATATATATATATATATATTTGGGCTGGTGTTTCATTGCAGTCTGTTTATTTGGTTAAGTGAATGCTGGGCCATTTTTTGTTAATACTGTCAATTGTTAGGACTTTATAGCACCTTCCCCTTAGGAGCAACCCTCTCTGTTTTGTGTATATGAGGTACTGAATATCTTGATGGAGTAAGGAATTATAAGACAAGTAGACTCTGTTTATAATTCCCCCATTTGACCTGTATTAAAACCTATAGAAAAGTGGGAGCCCCTGTGGGACTACAAAAAGTTAACCCAACAGGTGCCTTTATCTTGTTGGCCAATAACATATTTGGACCAAAGTTTGGCCAAAGTTGAGGGTGCAAAATATGTTATTACTTTAGACATAGCAAAAGGATTGTGGACATTAAAAGTAGATCCAAAAGATCAATACAAATTGCCTTTTACCTTGGAAAAAAGACAATACACATGGAACAGGTGTCCTTTTGAGCACTGAAATTCACCTGCAGATTTTAATATCTTTCCTCAAAAGGCCATGTCTGATGTTGAAAGAACAGGAAATGTGGATTACGTGAATGATATACTAATTAAAAGCAACACTTCTGAAAACCATCTAGCAAAAGTAACCTATTTGATAAACCAGCTGAAAAATGCTGCTGCCAAGTTGTCCTTGTCAAAGCGGCCGTGGTTCAAAAACAGGGTAAACTATCTTGTGCATGAAGCTGGACCTGATGGGCTGCTTCCTCAGCACACTAAAGTAGAAGCAGTCCAAAAAAATTGATACACTTAAAACTTTAAAGGAGTTATGCAGCTTTCTTGAAATCTGTAATTACTCAAGACAGTTTATCCAGGACTATGCTAAAATTGCTAATCCCTTCACCAGGATACTGAAAAAGGCAGAACCCTTGGTGGGGGGGGCAAGAGAAAGCCATGCAAGTGTTAAAAGATAGTCTGAGTCAAGCACCATGTCTTGCTTACCCACAAATGGATAAGAATTTTTATCTAGAAACAGGGTTCACTGATAGCAGCATCAGTGCAGTGTTTTATCAGAAACATAATTCAAACAAATGTGCCTTTGCTTATGCAAGTAAAACTTTAAGTGATGTTGAGAAAAAGTTTTCAGAATGTTAAAAGGTATTGTTTTCCAATGTATGGGCAGTACAATGGTTCAGAAACTACATTTGTACTAAGAAAGTGGTTGTAGAGACCTGTCACAAGCCTATTACATTTCTGAGAACCCAGAAACTTAAGAATGGTAATGTATCCAGCAGCAGAATTGTGGCATGGACCTTAGCACTCCCGGACCTACCTTTAGAGATTAAATATGCTAAGAACAAAAAAATATACAGTAGCTCAAGGACTGGCAGATCTGGAGACACAAGACTATAATTTAGATGAACATGCAGTACAAGATCCTGACCTATCTTCTAAATTGGAAATGGTACAAATACATAACAGGCACTGCCACTATGATGAAAATGTGTGTGTGGATTTTCCTAGAGTTTATGTTGATGGTTGTTCATTCAAGCAAGGTGAATACAGGTATTCTGGTTTAGGAGTGGTATGGCATGGAAATATACCATGTTCTCCTATCAAATACAAGTTAGATCCCAGGTCTAACCAATATGCAGAATTGGCAGCCACCTTTAGAGCGGTACAGACTGCAGTACAACATAATTTACAAGACATTGTAATTTGTACCAATTCTGATTATGTTAGGCATAACTTCCTTACGCATTTCCCAGGTTGGAAGGTGTAGGTTATGATCAATTCAAGAGGTAGCAAGGTGATGCATGCAGAACTTATCTTAGCTACAGATCTGTTAGTTCAGGAATGTAATCTGGTTGTTTATTGGAAAAAGGTAAAAGAATATTCAAAAATTCAGGGACCAGACAAAATTGGAAATGACCTAGCAGATGCTTTAGTTAGAGAGGGTGCTTTAAATGGAGAAGAATGGAACTTTATTCTCCTGTCCAATCTAATGTGGATGTGGTTACCCACAAACAAAAGCAACAGGAACAGGAAAAGAGGGTCTTACACTTGTATAATGATAAGGCTGATTTTGATTTGGCAAAAATGCAACAAGATGGTGAAGTAATTGAAATGTTTTATTGTGTCATCAAGGATCCTGCTGTAAAAGTAGTTTCTGAAAGTGACCTACAAAATAACCATGACTTGAGAGCTATGTATGACCAAAAGGATAAATTCCAATTAAGGGATGATCTCTTAGTGAGAGTTGATAAAAACTCACACTAGGCCAAATGGGTGGTTCCTTTGGGCCACAGGGGAATTATGTTACTGCATGCTCATGATGAACCATTGGGAGCACATAGGGAATATAGAAAAAACTCATGAAACATTAAGAGGTAGCCTACTGGTCCTACATGTACAGTGATGCTACAGAGTATGTGCAAGGTTGTATAACATGTGGCAAATTTCAGCCAGCTTCTCCAAGACATAGAACACCACTACAGTCAAAAGGGATCACCATGCCTTGGTCTGACATCCATATTGACTGGATAGGCCCTGTTACAAGATTTTCAAGGGGTAATCAATACCTTTTGAAAGTTACTTGTCTGTTCACAAAATGGGTTGAGTGCCTACCTGCTCCAAATAATACAGCCAAAACCACAGCTTTCTTATTAATAAATCATGTGTTTAGTCATTGGGGTCTACATTGAGAGTAGAATCTGATAAAGGTCCTCACTTCATAGGGGATGTTATAGAAAACATGCAAAAAATGAATAGGGGTACAGAGAAAACTACATGTGTTGCACCATCCACACTCATCTGGACCAGCGAAACCTGCTAATCAAACCATTGTGTACATACTGAAGAAATATCTTAGTTCTTCAGGAAAAGATTGGGGTATAAAATTGCCACTAGTATTAATGGCTATAGGGGCTACACCTAGTAAGTCTACAGGTGTATCTCCTTTTGAAATGATGACAGGAAGACAAATGGTGTTGCCCTTATATCTCCTTTATACAATAGGAAATGTAAATTCAACATGCGCAACTACAGCACATGAATATGTAACTCATTTAAAGCAGCACTTGCAACAAACCTTTGCATTTGCTCAAAAGAACTTAGATAAAAGTGTTCAGGATTCTTAGTCTTATTATGACCAAAAAACTAACCCAAAAGAGTATCAACACTGGGCAAGTGATACCTAAATGGGTTCATATTATTCAGCTGAGACAATATCATGAGTGCAACAAAACAGTACAATATATTTCCAGTGAAACTAAAAGTGAGGATCAGGAACAAGAGTCAAGTTAAAATGTTAGTTGTAATGCCGATGTTTTAAAATAATGAAAAAAGTTAATTTGTTATGTTTGTAAAATGTTTAAAACAAAGTAAAAGGAACACGCTAAAGCAGTTAAAAGAAAAGTGTACATAGTGGTAATCATGTTTATTCATGTAGTACTGTACATATTTCTATGTCTAAGGGTACAACTCCAATGATGACATCTGATAATGTCACATGTGATGACATAATGTGCTGATGATGTCACAAGTTACCACATGATGATGCAACTTTGTGTTTATTTAGTCTTTTGTTTACCAGGTAAGTGTGCTAGCCATAGAGATGACTATTTTCATGCCTGTTCTGTGTTCTGTTTTCCCTATAATACTTAAACTCTATACCCATATAGTAGCTTTATAGATTTGAATTAGAAACGCATTATTGGGTGCATGTTTAATTCAAAAGGGGGAACATGTTGGAACAAAACTTAGTTATAAAAAATATGTTATTATATTTTTATTTTGCATTATTTTAATAGTTACTATTTTATATTCTTTATAAATGCTTAATTATTAATTAAGGTAATTGGGAGGTCATACTAAGACATCTGGCCAAAACTTCTGTCTATATGAGCTCTCTAAGCAAGGAAAATGCTGCCTAAATGAACTCTGAAAAAGAAAACAAAATAGCCTAGTTCTAAAACTTTTTTTTCAGTTCATCCTGCCTAAATAAAAAGGGATATAGCATCTGACTTGCCATTTAAGGCAAAGAAGATGTCCTGCAACTGGTCGCTTGACAGAGCTTCCACAAATTTAGGTTTCAATTTTGAGTTTCAGTTCAGAGATAATTATCAGAGAAACTTGACAGGTGACAAATTGTAGGTGGTCTCCATGCATGAGCTCAAAGCTGGTACCACACCAGTGCCTGAAGAAAATGGCTCTATGTTTCAATATAAAAAATACTTTCAGCTCTTGAATCACTATCTTTGTTGCTGCCAGCATGAAATATTCACAGTTGGTAGAGAACATTGCAACTTGTTGACTGGCTGAATTGTGTAAATATAGCTGATGGGAGACCAGAGTTATTTCCATGACTGTCATGGAACAATAATCTTCAAAAGTAAGCATATTAAGTTTGATCTTAAATTGAAGCTGATGTCATGACAAATCCAGAAATATGACTTTTGGGTGGGTACATAGTGGTAGAAAAGCATCACACCAACTGGGAGATTTCTTAAACAATTTTTAGCAAGCAGGGTTTCAGGACTGACTGCCCATGAACAAAGGTGTATCTCTTTGCAAATAAATCTGATGTTTTTGAGGACTTTATGGAACTTGGATGTGAGAGAAACCTGCTTAGTTCTGGAGCCTAGGATGTGAAGAACAGAGGTACCTCTTTGTTTGTAAAAGACGTTGCTCAAAATGAAAGTTATTGGGGCCTGTTCATGAACAGCCCAGGAAGTACGCACCAAAGGCATGTATCCAGGCTGTGAACCTCTGAATCCCATGGAGAGATGCTCAGCAGCTGTATTCAGGAACACCAGACACCGTGCTGCTCTCTTCCATGGCTCGCCTCCCCTGGTGCACAGCTGCTCAGGGCCTGTCCACAGTCTTGGGTAGGCATCCAATGGGATGCCCCAACCAGGTCTGCTACTTGATCCCTTGCACCCATCGGGTGCCTCAGTAGGTATGCGACCATGGTGCACCTGAGGCACCATGACAGTTGGATGCTCAGCCAGCTGCCCCAGGCCCTCCATGTGGTACCTGAGGACTGGAGCAGCATGAGGGGGGTCCACTGTGCTCTGACATCCCCACTGCAGCCAGCGGCAGCATCCAGGGGGGCATGTAATAGTTACAGCTGCCTTCATTTGGTGTAGCCATTGCTCCACTGCACACTGCACTCTGCACCTTCTTGAATGGTGCAGAGTGCCCCTGCACCACCACAACTGCCTGCACTGCCCCCAGCACAGAGCTCCACTAACAGCCAGGGAATTGAGTGTGTAGGTAGATCATATTTGTTTTTTGCATACCACACAGGGGGTGCAGTGGGCTCAGGCAGGTGTGAGGAGGGCTACGCACCAGAGTTATTTGGCACGTACCCATTCCATTGCTTTGTGAATAGGCCACATAGTCCTTACTAACTTATCTCAGGAATTATTTGTCTCACAGACCTAAGAGATGTCTTAAAAGACTCCAGATTTTACACAAACTCCAAAAATGTTTCTTTGGAAACTGTATGTTGTGGCATCAAAAAGTTAGAAGAAAAACACGCTTTGGGCTTGAGATTTCCTTTTTAAGCAAGGGGTGGAGACGCCAAGAAAAAACCTAACCATGCCCATTCTCTGCAAGGACCAATCAAAACTGGCAGGGATGTCACTCTGGACCAGTGGTATTACATGATAGGTCTCAAGAGGGGCAGTTCAGTTCTTCCCAATTGAGATG
The DNA here is from genome assembly GCA_016271365.2 of Neoceratodus forsteri. Classification (NCBI taxonomy): domain Eukaryota; kingdom Metazoa; phylum Chordata; order Ceratodontiformes; family Ceratodontidae; genus Neoceratodus; species Neoceratodus forsteri. The sequence continues at coordinate 305,204,493 of CM028134.1, read as the reverse complement.
CCAAGAGGACATGCTGGTAATATGGACATTTTGTTGTTTGTCTTGCTGTTTAAGATTACTGCCAAAACCAGAACAAAGGAATTGAGACTGCCTATGGATGCCTGAACCAGGAGAAACAAGCATGCAACACTGTCTATTGATGCCAGAGGGGTCCAAAAGTCTAGGGTGTGAGTGTGTGTGAAGTAAAACAGAGGCTCCAACAAGGATTAACCATTAAGAAAACCTTTTGAGTTATCCAAAGAGGAGAACTCACCAAGATTTTGAAGTTAGAAGAAAGAAAACCAAGTTTCCACATAACCAGATGGTCTGAGTATTATTGTAATTAATTTTTAATATTCTAATTTGGCTTAGCTGGGGGGCATGGTAAACTTAACTTCTAAATACAAAACATTTGGGTAGAAGGTTAAGCTGATTCTCATTCTAAAAAGATATGAACCTTTTTGCATACCATAAAGTATTGAAATAAGTTTTATACAGAAATATAATCTGAGGCACTATTGTAAAGAGTTTGCAAGTTCTTATGCAAGAAAGTTATGCTATATACAAAAGCATGCTGAAGGCATTGCATACAGCAAGTACTATTTATTGTGTTGAATATTGCTTAGTTCTTTGTTGTTTTGCTTATTTTTTGAAATGTTTGTGTTGTTTAGTTTGATTTTCTGAAACCTCTGTTGTTTTATGTTTACTTTGCTTTTCATTATGTTTACAAGGTTTTATATATATGCAGATTATTAGTAATTAGAAAAATTGTACAGGAACAAATACAATCTATTTTTTTATATTCTACATGAGGTGTGACAGAACTATTTTTCAAATTATCCAGAACTTATATACAATAGGTAAAAATAAGATTTGAGCCAATCTTATAATTATTTACATAATTATGCAAATTATGTGACAAGGGACCTAGCTAAGTGCCCATAATAGAAATTGGTATTTTGACCTATTGTTATGACAACAGCTCAGGCAGCTTCATTGGACAGCTTCCTAAAATGTCTAGGGGAAGCTGTGACTTTCATCCCTATCAAGGGAGATTTACCACCTGTGCTACATTTATTTGCAGAGACTTGTTAATCTCAATGTCTGATAGGGAAGCTGTGAAGGGATTTCTTCTCCCCCCTTGAAACGTTTGGACTTTGGAACTGAACATTTCCCTTCATTTTTTTTTTCATCTGGACTGATGGAGTCTCTTCTTGATGTGTGTCAGGGGAAGGGGAATGCAGTCTGGCAGAGAGAAAAACCTGTTCTTACTGAGGTCTCTAGATAGATTTAATGCTAATATTTTTGCTTATGCAGGAGGCTGAGGAGCCTACTTTTAGCTGTTAATTTATCCTTTTAGTTGTTTTATTTTATTTAGACTTAGTTAGCATACTACCTTTGGTAATATCCTCAGTATATGTCTGGTATTATTGGTCTTTGGTATAGATGTTGATTCACCCAGGACCAGAGTTCTATATGCATTTTGTCCCTTACTCAGCAAGCGTTTAAGCACTGCTAAGCCATGAGATCTCTTAAAGCACTGTAGGGTACACAGATCCTTCTGGCAATCGTGGTGTTCATCCTTCCTGATTTCCTGATCCTTCCCCCCATATTGATCTGGGTATTCCTGTGATCAGGGAGGCCTGACATCAACTGTCGTCACCTTACCTCCAATCTGTGAAATGCTGCACCAGTGGGACTCTGACCAGCCCTCTAGAGGGGATCTTTGTAAGCCATCCTACCTTGGAAGTGCCACTTGTGAATTTTGATTCTTTAACATATTCTTGCTTTCCATTCCTATATTGTTATTGTGCACTATTCGTTGCATTGTGGTTTGTGTACCTGGTTATTTTATGTGTTACTTGGTTGCACATTGGATACGGCCTACTGCTTCTTTATGTGATTATATATATGTGGTTGCCTGCAGAGTATGCCCCCCTTCACAATGGAGGGGTGGGGTCCCTTTTGCTTCTCCAGTATTTAGAGACCTGATTCGTAATGAAGCTTCAGTTCAGAAGACTAGATTATTCAGGGTTATCATCCTTACTTTTTTATGGTATTACATAGGGTTAAAAACTAATATGGGAATCTTTTGTCAGGCATGTCACCATGACTAACCCTGCTAATGTTAAAGTGTATTCCCAAAATGTCAATGGGTTAATAATCTAATCAAGAAGTAAAAACTTTTAACCTCTGTTAAAACAAAACATGGGCAGAGCTGACACGGCTGTAGCCATGCTAACTGAGCTCATGGCAGAACAGTCCACCATGCCCAAGATGGATGTTGGAGCTTAGTATGCATGAGTCAGCTGCTGTGAGTGCGCAACTTCAATTCTGCAGTTATGATGAAGTTGCACATGCACATGGAGCTCTAGTGGCCATCTTGGGCATGGTGGACTGTTCCACCACGAGCTCAGTGCACATGTGCAATTTCACCAGTGGGCATCTTGAGCACAACAAGCTCTGGTAACAAAAGTAGTGTGCCCACAGAGGAGAGTGAGCGAAGTGTTTCTGAGCTGTGTAATTATAATGCTGCAGCTCCAAATTTCTTGTTTGGATAGATCTGGAGAGCTGTTTTTTAAGGTGCTCACAAGATGGCTGCAGGTTCCACCCACTGCAGCAGAAAAAACTATGACTCACATTCATTCTCCTGCAGGGGATGTGCCTCAGTTGGGAGGAACATCTCAATTTAAGTAAGACTGGATTCACCCAAGTGATTGCTTCCACCATCTGGGGAGGGAAGAGATGCAGCATGATCATTTTATTCTCCAGAGCCACTCTGTTGCAACCTACAACAACTTATACTGACCCTGAGTGGTGACTGGCCTTGCTTACTGGCACCTACATGAGGGGTTGCTGTGACTTTCACCAGTCTTTATATACCACCAGGCTGGGGTGCAGGTACTGTGCGTACTCTGTTTTGGAAGATCACTGAATTCCATACTGGAGTTTTATTCTTGTGAGGGGGATTACAACATGATCTTTGATAACAAAGACACCACTAACCCAAATCCAGCATGAAAGACAAGGTCACAAAAAACTGCATAAACCTATTTCAAAGAGGTGGGTTGGGTTGATTCTTGGAGACCACTCCACCCTCACAACTGGATTATTCAGTCCTGCATAACTTATATACCTGCATACATCTCTGCCATGTGTTTGGGGAAAATCAATACCTATTACAGGTTTGTCAGATATTTCTGATTCTCCTCTTTGACCATGCTCCATTGTTAATGATTCTAGACTGGAGTCCTCAACCAGGGGAAACTCTCTGGAACCTAAACAATTTTTACTTAATATCACTGCCTTTCAAACAATGATTAGGGAAAGATCCCCCAAATTACTGCTGACAATAACCATGCAGGAATAAAACCAGATATTCTATGGGACACAATTTAAACTGTGTTATGGGGGGAACTAATTAGGTTTTCCTCACATTTAAAAAAAATGCAGGCAGAGTAACTAGATGATTTGCAGAAACAGCTGAGATAGCTCCAGGATCAACATGCAAAGGAGACCTCACAGTGGCATCCCTCCTGGAAGCCACTAGTCCAAGAATACAGGCCATTTTAGACATCAGAACAGAGCAAACTCTCCAGTTTTTAAAGCAAAAATACTATGAAGAGGGCTCCTGGGCAGCCCGTACCTTAGCCTATCAATTTAAGCAATGAATAACTCAGATGGTTATCACTCAAATTAAGTAACAATATTATCAAGCTCTTTATTTTCCAGATATCCCATCTGGTCCACAAGAAATTAGTGCATATTTGGCTGGCTTACACCTCCCTAAATTAACTCCTACCCAAGTAGCTGTACTAGCTGCCCCTATTACATTTGTGGAGCTGGAAGCAGCTATTAAACATTTGAAGTTGGGCAAGAGCCCTGTCCCAAAAGGGTACACAGGGGAATTTTACAGGTCCTTTCATGATCTAGAGATACCATCTTTGTTGAGTGTTTGTAAAGAGGCGATGGAGGGTAAAAGCATCCACCCACCTGGACATTTGCCACTATTTCCATTATTTCAAAACCAGGAAAAAACAACATACATTGTTCTTTGTATCATCCTATATCAATTTCAGATATAGACTATAAATTATTTACAGTGATTGTAGCCAAGAGCTTAGAAATATACTTCCCTTCATCACTGATAGAGATCAAACCAGTTTCATAGCAGCTAGACAAATACAGGACAATATAAAACATATCCTTTACATCCTCCACCATGCCACCCATTCAAAAACGCCCTTTATTTTACTCAGCTTAGATGCACATAAGACTTTTCATTGGGTGGCATGGCCATTCTTAGCAGCAACCATGGGAAAGATGGGTTTTTCTCATCAATTTGGGAGACTCTGTCAACACGTACATGATAGTCCAGTGCCCTATATAAAGGTGAATGGCTGCATATCTGAGCCATTCCCTCTTTTCTGGGGCACTCAATAGATGTGCCCACTTTCCCTCCTGTTGTTTGCAGTTGATGTGGAGCTTCTCACTCAAGCCATACAACAAAATGAGGCAATTACTTTTATCACCCTGTGGGGGCAGGCATCAAAAGTTGTCACTCAATGTAGATGATTTTTTTGGTTTACCTTACCTTCCCTGACCAGGCCTTATCTCATTTGTGGCATGCCTTACATCTTTCAGACAATGGCAGGTTACAAGTTGAATATGACAAAGACAGGGGGGTCCTCTGGTTGTACTATTCTACTTGCCCCCCACATAAGGAAAACTTATCCCTTCCAGTGGGACCTCTCATCACTAAAGTACATAGGAGTGTAGCTTGGGGGAGAATCCATTCTTTTAGTTTTGCATAATTATGATCCATTATTTTGGCAACTTACCACAGAATGGAAACATGGAAGAACGTATCCCTTCCCTTGACACAAAGAATAGATGCCATTCATATGAATTTGCTCCCCAGGTTCTTATACCTTGCACAAACCCTCTGAATCACCCCCCCCCCCCAAGTTTCTTTCAAGAACTTTATAAAAAATATCTACATAGATCTGGGAAACATATCTGGGTAGCACAATGGCCATGTATTAGTTGAAGACTGGTATTCTGGTTTAGGAGTAGTATGGCATGAAAAAATACCACACAACTTCTATAACTTCCTAAACATTTGGGAGGTCTGATGTTACTGGACCTGGCTCAATGCCATTATGAAGCCCAATTATGCACTACATTTTTTAGGGTTAACATTAACTACCAAGCCCACTGAAAAAGTCTGGAAATACAGGAAGAGGACCTACATCAGTTAAACCACACCTTGCTTTAACATTCCCCTCCCCCAGCTGACAAAACTCAAGTAACACCCTTACAACTTGAAGAATCCTACTAGAAACAACCCCTTTGAGAAGATTTGGATATTTACTGTACTCGCTCCCCATTTATCCATGTTTCTCCCAGCTCATATGGATCATGATTTTATGAACTGGGAAAGGCTAAGACTGCACCTAATAGTGCATTTTCTCAAAGATGGACAGGTTATACCATATTTGGAGGTTCAACAAAGGTACTCATTGTGCCCACAAGACAGGTTTCATTACTTCCAAGTGGCACACTTTATTAAAAAAAAAATATTACCCTCAAACATATACAGTATACCTGTACCTTCAATGATGGCAGTATAGCAACCAGCCTTGGAGAGCACTGCTCCTCTTTGTCACATGATTTCTTATATCTATGATACCTTTCTCCAGTTACAAGCAGACTCCACTGACACTCTTAAACAGGCCTGGGAGGCAGATGTGCAACATCCCATTGATGACTGGGACTAGGAAAAACACCATAAATTTTTACATTCTGTTACAGTGTCAGCTGGATGGAAGGAATTCTTCTGGAAGGTGGCAGTCAAGTACTTTAGAGTACCAGCCATACAATGCAAATACACTCCAGGTAGGGAGGGGTGTTGTATGCTAGAGAGGATGTAGCCACTCCCCAGCCACGCATGGACATACCTTTTGAAACTGTTTACTCCTGAAGCCATTTTTTTACCACACTGGGTGGAGTGTTATTAGATATTTTTGAAATCCAAATTATATTGACTGTGGATTTTTTCTATTTTCCTGTCATGTTGGTCCTTTGGATTCACCTCCCATTAGAAAACTACAAAACATTTGTCTCTTAGCAGCAAAAAAGGCAATACAAAAACTGGCTTACTTGTAATAGTCATACGATCTCCCTCTGGCAGGACCTCATCATAGGGATATATAAAATAAAAAAAAACTTATAGCACAACTAAACCATCATCCAGAAATGCTTGAAATCCTATGGTGGAGATGGGTGCTGTATATCAATTTCAATTTTTCAATTTTATTAGTTCAGAAGTTACCTTTGAGCCCAAGCTCTTTTACAAATGTTCCATGTCACTGACAAGACAAGATACAAAGAGGTAATCAACAGAGGAGCATACAGAAAACTTAACCCTGTTAAACATAAGCACAGAAAACATTGCGAGATACAAGATAAAGTGGCGGGGAACATGTGTACAGTTATGGAGGCAGAGAATAGTGCAGCCCCTAGGGCCTTGTCAACAAGTAAAAGGGGAGGAGGAATGGTCAGGGTGGTAGGAAAACAAGGTTGTTGTAAAGGGTAGGCTGCATGGAGGGCACACGATGAAGGAGGACAAGTGCTGCAACAGACATGGCATGGCAGAGGAATTGAGGGTGCCCAAGATTAGTTACAGGAGCATTTAGAGATTGTACTTAGATGTTGTTTGAGGTCCATTTTGAATTTGGCTAGACAGTAGTGGCAAGGAGGTACTCGGGTATTTCATTCAGCTACAGGGGAACGTGGTAGGCAAATGTCCATTGCCCAAGTGAGGTGCGGCAGAAGGGGATGGACAGGGCTCCTCTAGTCTGTCCCCTAGTGGCCTGTGGTGTGTTTGCAGCCACTACCAGATTGCCGCAGATTGACGCAGGGTGGAATTTTCCCCAAAAGTGCTTTTTTCCCTAGGGTGCTCGTCTAATGAACAACCCTGTTTTTGAGGGATAGCCAATTTGTGAGTTCATACAGTGTACAGGTGTGCATATCATGCTGTAAGTCAAGGGCTAGCCTACAGGCCTTGTTTAGCACCACCTGTACCAGTTTCAATGCAGTGTCCATTGCTGCCCCATATATCACTATTCCATAGTCGACATGTGACAGTATGGAGCTGTGTGCTGCAAGGGGGAGGGCCTCGGGCAATAGGTATTTCCTATGCCTGTAAAGGGCACCTATCTTTATGTTGACTGTCTTGACCAGGGTGTCAATATGTTGAGCAAAAGTTAGTGTTTCATCCAGAGTGATCCCCAGATACTTGAACGCGCCGACTTGTTCCAGTGGCTCACCGCAGGAGTTTGAAATGATGAGGGGATTGAGTTTGCTTTCTTTGTGTGAGCTGGAAATAAGCATGGCCCTGGCCTTTTTATAATTCAGTAACAGCTTATGTCTGCAGAACCATATCTCCAATGAGGAGAAGGATGCCAGAAGCTCAGATTGCAGACTAGCAAGGGATGTGCTACTTCCCAGGAACACCGCATCATCAGCGTAGAGTATCAGTTTGGTGTTGCAGGCAGTTGGGAGGTCATTTAGGAGAATGCTGAAGAGTAGGGGCCAAAGGATAGATCCTTGGGGCACCCCCAACGATACTTCTCTAACACTCAAAACTGTATGTCCAATTTTGACACATTGAGTTCTGCTTGTAAGGTAATCTTGGAATCAACATAGTGCACTAGGTTGCACACCCAAGTTTGCCATTTTGGTCAGTAACAGGCGGCGATTGACTGTGTCGAAGGCTTTGGTGAGGTCTATGAAGATAGACCCCATCAGTTTGCCTTCATCCAGGACCTTGTGTGCATAGTTTGTAAAGTCCAGCAGGGCAGTAGTTGTGCTGTGGCCTTGTCTGAAACCATGTTGATTAGGCAGAGTATGTTATATTTGTTGAGGTAGTCAATGAGCTGACCAGCCATGATTTTTTCCAGTGCTTTGGACAGCAGAAATAGTATTGAGATGGGCCTATAGTTGGCCACCAAGGATTTGTCATCTCCCTTCTGCACAGGTGCAACTAGGGCCTGCTTCCAGACTTCCGGGAATTGAGCAAGAGTCAGTGATTTGTTGAACAGCTTGGTGATGGGCACTATGAGGACATTCAGGGTGTGGGATAGCAGTTTCATGTCGATCCCATCACTACCCTGTCTTGTGTTGCCCAGCACTTTCCTGATCTTAGCTAGTGTTTCCTTCATAGTCACCCTTTTGAGGTAGAAGGGAGGGTAGGAGTGTTTGGAGGGTCAATAGTTGGACTGGCTCTGTTCAGGGTGGAGGTATGCTGGTGGTAGGACTGCAGTGAGATCAGTGAAGGCTTTGTTGAAGGCCTTCCCAATGGCTAAGGGGTTTGTGATGTGAGTGTTACTGATATCAAGTAACCGGGGATGCATCTTGTCCTTCTTGCCCAGGATGCTCTTGATTCTATCCAATAACCTTTTGCCATCACCCCAGGAGTCAGCAAGCTGTGCTTTGCTGTGATTGGCTTTGGTGAGCTGGATTAGTTTAGTACATCGATTCCTGGCCACCCTGTAACACTGGTAGTTGTGCCTGTCTCCTGTGTTTCTTGCTTCCTCCCATAGTGAATCCCTATATTCATCAGGCAGACCTTCTGGACACTGAGGTGCTGCCCTATCTGCATGCATCACTCTGGACTGTGGGATGAGGTAGCCAGACTCAGAGCGGAAGTAAACTGGGTCAGGAGTACCATCACCCCTATCCAGAGACCACCCAGTCCAATGCAACTGCCTCAAAGGATGCCGAGAACGAGGAGCACTTGGATGACAGTGGGCTCAGGGAGGGTTAGAGTGGTCAGGCAGAGGCACATCCCAGATCCTGTTCCACTCAAGAACTCTTATGCCACACTGGCAAATGAGGACAAGCAAATAGAGGTACCCAGAGAAGTGGAAGGAAAGGATGTGGAGGTTAGCCAAGAAGGTGACCTCAGCAGGGAAAGCAGTGGACCCCAGAGGAGAAGGAAGTGAATCCTGGTGGGGGAGTCCATCATAAGAGGGATCTAGCTAGGAACATAGGAGGGGGAGGACAGGGAGGTGAGGTGCCTACCAGGTGCCACGGCATGGAGGGATGGAAGGAAGATCCTGGGGATCACTGGGAAGGCAAGACGGGAGGGTGAGCTGGATGTCATTATCCACCTAGGTACTAATGACCTGGCAAATGGGGAGCCAAAGGAAGTTCAGGAAGAGTTTAGGAAATTGGGGAGGAGTCTCAAGCAAGTAGCTAATTCTGTCACTTTCTCAGAGGTACTACCTGCAAGAGGCAAGGGAGAGCATAGGAGTGCATGCACCAGGAACTTTAACTCATGGTTGAAGAACTGGTGTTGTGAGGAGGGTTTGATTCATTGGACTGGGGACCCACCTGGAGGGATGGAGGTTTGTTCAAGCCTGACGGCCTGCATCCATCCTGGAGGGGAATCCAAGCACTCAATGATAAGTTTAAATGCTACATCGACAAGCATTTAAACTAGGCAAGGCAGGCCAGCAAGGAGGGTACTCTACTTGCTCACCCCCACAGCTAGCAGTGGAACCAGTGAACCAGAGGAGGGCTATCTCTGCAGCAGTGTGCAAAAGATGGAGATTAGTGCCCAAGAGGTGGATAGGCAGAAAAGGGGCAAAATTCAGCAGAATGACAGACAGCAAGGAGAACCAGGGATAAAGGACAACCAAGGAAGGGGCTGGAGTAGAACAGCGAAACAGTCTAGGGAGGTCAAATCATGGATAGCCATGTGTGCAAATCCCAGGAGCCTTAGCAACAAGATGGAAGATCTGGAGGCTGTCATGGTGCAGTCAGACCTGGACACTGTGGACATCACTGAAACCTGGTGTAATGATAACCATGACTGGGAGATGGCCATACCTGGCTACAACATATTCAGAAGAGACAGAGCAGGCAGGAAGGGAGGAGGAGTGGCACAGTATGTGAAAATGACATAAGGGCCACAGAGATCCAGAGGAGGAACAAAATGGGGAGAGATACTGTGGGTTAAGCTGGAAAGGAAAATGGTGACAGCTATCTGCACAGGTGTGGTCTATAGACCACCAGCCCAGGAGGAAGAAACGGATAGGAGTTGATGCTAGCCATCCAAAGAATGGCAGACAAGGGTGAGGTAGTACTGGTTGGAGACTTCAATATTCCAGACGTGACTGGAGCATCCCAGCAGCAGCATCAACTAGGAGCAGATTTATCCTGGACTCCTTTCAGGGTGCCTTCCCAAGCAACTGGTCATGGAACCAACTCTGCAGAAGGCAATACTGACCTTGTGCTCACAAACAGGGACAGTGTGATGGGGTAACAGTGGGGAGCACCTGGGAAACAGTGACCACCAGCCATTGTGGTTTGAAATCACAGAAAGAGCAGAACCAAACCACACAAAACACGTATCCTGGATTTTAGGGGGCAGACTTTGGGAAAATGGGGAGATACTTGAAAGAGGCATTAAGGGAATGGGACAGGAATCAGGGTTGAGGAACAGTGGGCAGTATTTAAAATGGGATTACAAGAACAACAGAATTATGCATTACAGGTTAGCAAGAGGAAAAGGAAGAGGAGACCATTATGGTTTTCCAAAGAGGTAGCAAAGAAAGTGAAAGCCAATATGATTGCATTCAGGCAATACAAAAAGACACAGGCAGAAGAGGATAGGGAGAAGTACCAGGAGAGGCAAAGGGAGGCAGGGAGGTCAGTAAGGGAAGCCAAAGCTCAGACAGAAGAACACATTGCAAAATCAGTGGGTAGAGAGGACAAAACCTTTTACAGGTACATAAGTGAAAAAAGAAAGACAAAGGGAGGGATAGTGAGACTGAAGGGGGAGGATGGGGGCTGCGTGGAGGATGACAACAGTAAAGCTGACATATTGAACAGGCATTTCTGCTCAGTTTTACTGAGGAAGAGGAGGGTAATGGGTCTGAAGGAGTACAAGGGTGAGAATGGTGCAGAATGGACACAAGTCCCTTTACACGAGAAAGGGTCCTGAAGGAACTGGAAGTAATAAGAGTTGATAAAGAATGGGTCCAGATGGGTGCACCCCGGGTCCTTAAAGAACTAAGAGAGGTGGTGGCTGAACCTCTGGCTATCCTGTTTAGCCGATCACTGGAAACAGGGAGGTACCCAAAGACTGAGGACAGCAGATGTAGTCCCCTTATACAAAAGCGGTAACAAAGAGGAAGCAGGGAACTACAGACCAGTCAGCCTCACCTCGGTAGTGGGAAGATCATGGAAGCACCACTGAAGGAGAGATTGGGAACATCTGGTTGTCAATGGACTACAGGACCCAAGGCAGCATGGTTTCACCAGGGGAGGTCATGTCAGACCAACCTCGTTGAATCTTTTGACTGGGTGACAAGGGAGGTGGATCAGGGGCGGGCAGTGGACATGGCCTATCTGGACTTCAGCAAGGCCTTTGACACTGTGCCACATAGACGACTACTACACAAACTGGGGAATATGGGTGTGGGTTGGACAGTAGTGTGGTGGTTAGGTAACTGGCTGGGTGGCAGGACACAGAGGGTGGTGGTAAATGGCTGTCACTCCACAGAGGGAAGAGTTACCAGTGGGGTACCACAGGGATCAGTGCTGGGACCAGTCCTATTCAACATCTTCATCAGTGACATTGCGCAGGACCTAGAAGGCAGAATTTCACTGTTCGCTGATGACACAAAGCTCTGTAATAGAGTAGACACACCAGAGGGTGTAGACAGAATGAGAAGGGACCTGCAGAAACTTGAAGAATGGTCAGGGGTTTGGCAGTTGAAATTCAATGCAGAGAAGTGCAAGATAATGCATATGGGAGCAAAAACCCTGGCACAATATATCAGTTGGGGGGTGAGGATATAGCATGCACCAAACAGGAAAGGGATCTTGGGGTTATCATCTCTGATGACCTCAAGGTAGGGAAACAGTGTGACAAGGCAGCAGGTAAAGCAAATAGGATGCTGGGATGTATAGGCAGGGGCATCACCAACAGGAAAAGGGAGGTCATAATTCCACCATACAAGACACTAGTGAGGCCCCACCTGGAGTACAGTGTACAGTTCTGGAGACCATAACTCACGTAAGGACATAGGGTAGAGAAGGTTCAGAGGAGGGCAACAAAGATGGTGCATGGATTGCATCACAAGTCTTATGAAGACAGGTTGAAGGAACTGAACATGTACTCCCTGGAGGAGAGAAGGGAGAGAGGGGATATGATAGAGACAAACAAGTATCTCACAGGGAGGATCAGGGTGCAGGAATACACTATGTTTAAGCGAAAAAGACGTACCAGGACTAGAGGGCATGGGATGAAGTTGGAGGGAGGACGATTCAGAGGAAACATGAGGAAGAATTTCTTCACAGAACGGGTGGTGGACAAGTGGAACACCCTGCCAGAAGAAGTGGTGGGGGCAGAAACAATCACGGGATTTAAGAATGCATGGGATAGACATAAAGGAATTCTGGAGGTCAGGGGTAAGGGGCAACAGACTTCTTGGAAAACATAAACTGAACTTACAAGCTCAAATGGGCAGACTGGGTGGGCCATAGGCCCTTATCTGCCGACACTGTCTATGTATCTATGTATCAGGGAGAGCAGTTCACCATTTACCCACCCACTAGCCTGCCCTTTAATTTTCCTCTTTGTAAGGGGTGCATAGGTATCACAAATGCTATTAAAGCCGTTTGTGAAGTAGCTGAGTGCCTGATTTAGTGAGGGCACCTGACTGATTGTGGTCCAGTCATAAAGGATGAGTGCTGATTTGAGGTCTCCAAGCATTCCCTTTCTCAGGACCCTGTTTGTTATGAGTTTGGGTGGGCTTTTGGTGAACTTGTTGGACCACAGCTGTGTAACAGGAGTGGTCACTTAGCGTGTCAGGTAGAACCTTGACCTCGGAGATTCGGGATGGTGATCTTGCAAGTACCCAGTCAAGAAGGGTGCTGCTACAAGTCTTATAATTCTGTCTGGTAGGGTGGGTGGGTGACTAGTTGAGACATTTTGGCAGAGACAATCATGTCCTTAACTGGTGCAGACTCCTTCCCATTCCAGTTTATATTGAAATCTCCAGTAACCATGAGCTCCACTCCATGAGGGAGGGTGCCTATGACTTCCATCACTTTGGTTAACCCTGTAGTGGCTGCCTTTGGGGGTAGATATACTGAGACAAGGATTAGGGATTTGCCATTTTGTCCAATCTGAGCTTTAAGTATTAATATCTCATGGCCTTCAGCCACCTTGGTTTCAGGGAAAACAGTGCACCGTAGAGAGGCCTTAGCATAGATAATGCATCCCACCCTTTCTTTCTTTCTTATCCTGTCTATTCTGTAGGTTTGGTAGCCCAATAGGGCAATTTTGCTGTTCTTGATTCTATCAGTCAGCCAGGTTTCTGTTAGGCACAGTACATCTGGTATATGGAGGGCCAGCCATGCCTGCAGCTGCACAAACTTTACAGTTAGGCTGCAGATGTTTAGGAAGGCAATTTTTTGCCCCTGGATCTTCTGCATACCTGCACCCATTGCAGAGACTGGTCCTGGGTTTGGGTGTATGTTGCCGGACAGTAGCAGAAGCATAAGGATGATCTTCCTAGCTGAGAGGTTTAGGCTGAGGTTAGACCTACCCTTGCGTCATCTGTGCTTCAGACAGTTGGACACTGGCTTGATCTTGTGGGTAAGGCTAACCGTTATAACCCCTGTGTTAGGTTTGCTCATCAGTCTTCCCAAATGTGGAGGATTGGGACATACAGTACTTAGCACCCAACTGGCTGTGGTGGGTTCTCATGATGTCATGGCTGCCCAGTCAGTACTCAGGAGTGGATCAAGTGGAGGCAGTTGTGTCCCTGCTGGACACCTGTTGCCAGCTACACAAATCAAGGAGGCGATAAGCAGTGTTACCCAGCACCCTCTGATGAGTTGCATATTTATTCAGGTCGAACACTGATACCAGAGCCTGGTGGGTGGCAGAAACAAACAGGCTGGGTAGGGGCTTAGCTGCATAAGAAGCTATGGTCAATGGTGCTTGCTGTTATGATATTTGGTAGCTTTAAGCCTTTGCGGGTGACAGGCATGTTGAGGCAGATAAGCTTGTCATACTGCTTTAAGGGGCTGTGGCAGCTAGGTCTAGCGGGCGTGTATGAGCAGAGACAGGGTGTAGCTTCTGCCCATTTAATAGAGGCCGGGGTCAGGACGGGAGAGGTGGGAAGAAAATACAGTCCCAGTAATACCGTCCCAGTGTCCTGAGGCAAGCAGAGTGCCCGGCACAACCTTGGCATGCAATTCGCACCAATGGGGGAGCAAGCACAGCTCGTGGCAGCCAATCGCAGAAGAAGTGCCAAAAAAATCGAACCCAGCAATGCAGGGACTGAGGGCAGCCATACCTTGCAGCGGTAGAATGGTCAGCTGGCTGCTGGGGATGGCTGTCACTTGCTTCACCTTTTACTTTGTGGGCTGTCTGAGCCCTCGGAAGCGCTGGGAGAGCCCCACAGCCTAAGGCAGGATTTTGACCCCTGAGGTGGGAGGGAGTCAGGATGTTTGGTGATTGGGGAGGCATGCTCTGCAGACATAAAATCATACATGTAATATGGGGGTTTGAGATGCTGAACAAGAGGCCTCTTTTTCTAACCAGCTCAACACTATTGGTGCAGATACATAGTTCCCCCTCTCTCGCCATTTGAAAGCTTATCTAAGTTTTTGAGGCCGGACTTCTTTTTGGTAAATGACCTGTGGTTCATCCAACAGACTGAACCTGTAAGATCTCTTAAATCCTAGATTATGTTATTTATCAATTAATTTATGTATTCTAAGCCTTGTGATGTATTTTGGCACTACATATATTTATTTTCTTAGCACTCTTTTTATAGCCTTTTTGGCTAGATTCTTTTTTTTTTTAATTATATTTTTATTCAGTTTTCAAAAATACAATACACACATCAACAAGTGGACATATACAGACAAACAAGTATCAAACAGACAGATTCAATCAGTCAGTTACAATCAATCTAACCATGTTCTCCATGAATCAAAACAGTGCAGTATATCATATTATCTTGTTATGTTATGTTATGTTATGTTATGTTATGTTATGTTATGTTATGTTATGTTATGTTATGTTATGTTATGTTATGTTATGTTATGTTATCCTAAAGGGCAGTCACTGTTCCATCAGTCTAATGTTTTGGTTCCTAACAACTCCAATAAATGGATCCAGTTAGTGGATCAAATGTACCATGACAGTGTCCCTTGCTTCACAGGCCCAGTCCATTCCTCAACATCAGCTCCTCTGCCACACTTAAAGATGACAGGAATGGAGTCCATCCCTGTAGAAAGGCCTCCTCCCTATCTCTAACAACCAATGTTAATCTTTCCATGGCTAGAGTGCATAGCAATAACTGGCGCCACTGCAACACTGTCAGCTTAATATTGGAGACCCAGGAATTCTGGATAGAGTGGCGTGCCAGCACAGTGTCCTCATCCATCTGGGTAGTGGAACCCACTCCTTCTCTTCTTCTACCTCCACCCCAAACAAGCATGTCAGTGGATCTCTCTTTAGTGGTGTGCCTGCTATCTGAGCAACCTCACCCACCACACCCTCCCAGAGCTTCACCAGAACTGGGCAAGTCCAGAAACAATGCACGTAAGTACCACTTTCTCTCCCACACCTCCCACACATGGGGGATACCAGGGGTTGTGCTTTATGTACAATGGCAGGGGGGTAGTACAACCTGTGCAAAAACTTGTAAAGGCCTTTTTAAACTTGTTTCAAACCATAATTCCTTCTGGCATGTGAAGAATCACCTTTCAGTTTTCCTCAGATATGCTTTGATCCAAGTCTCTTTCCCATACAGCCTTTGTGCTACCCATCATATCAGGCAACCCTTGTTTACCCTGTCTGGCAGCTTTCCCCAAAAAACCCTTGGGATCTTTCTTGGCATGGTACATTAGCTGTTCTACAGGGTCTGGTTGAAAGTTATTCTGGTCCCTTCTGTCCGATTTCCCTATGAATGCTCGAACCAGCATGTACCGGTACAGATGCTGCTCTTCTAAATGTAAACTTTGTTTTACTGTCTCAGAGGTACACAGTTCTCCCTTTACCATCAGCAGTCCTACACTACTTATTCCCTTTGCCTCCCACTCCTTAAAACCTCCATCTTCTAGGCCGGGCAGGAAGATTGGGTTCCCAGCTACTGGCAACAGCAATGTCTTCCCTGGGCCCATAGCTTTTAACCTCTTAAGCTGTCCCCAGGCCTCCAACACTGCTTCTACCAACGGATTGCAATTGCCCACCGCTCAGTATGCCCATAATTCCTTACTATGTAAGTATGCCGTGAGTCTCCCTGGGGCTCCCCTCTGTTCTAAATTCACCCAGCTAGCCACATATGGACAATGTACCCAGTCTGCCATGCACCGCTGCTGTATTGCCAGGTAGTAGTTACCGAGATCTGGGAAGTTGAGTCCTCCTCTACTCCTGTCAGCTTTTAATCTTTGTAAGTTGATTCTCAGCCTTTTTCCCCTCCAGATGAATTCCAAGAACATTTTCTCCACCCTTTTAACATCCCCCTTTGTTAATCTCAAGTGTAACATCTGCATTGGATACAAAATCCTGGGAAGAATATTCATTTTAATCAAATTTATCCTTCCTAACCATGATACTGGAAGCTGTGCCCATCTCCTAAGGTCAGCCATAATAGTCTTTATCAGGGGGAGATAGTTCAATCTATATAGGGAACCAAGTCCCTGACCCACCCTTACCCCCAAATATGTAAACCCATTCTGTGCCACCTTCAGCCGTAATTGCTCTACTTCTCTGTCTACCTTGGGGGAACCCATCATCCCTGACTTCTCCAAATTAATCTTGTAGCCAGAGAGATTGGCGAATTTATCTATAAGAGATAACAGAGGGACCATGGATCTCTGTAGATTTCTAACAAACAACAGCATATCATCTGCATAAAGAGTGACTTTATGCACAGAGTTCCCCAACCCTCCCACTCCCTCCACCTGCTCATGCTGGCGCACTGCCACTGCCATGGGTTTGATCGCCAGGGCAAACAGAAGGGGTGAGAGAGGGCACCCCTGTCTCGTCCCTCTTCCTAAACTAAACTGCTCTGATAGGCCTCTATTTGCCAATATTCTCGGTCTGGGTTTCTCATATATTGCCCATACCCATCCCACATAAGAGTCACCCAGACCAAACCGGGCCATCTCCTGGAACAAGTAATCCCATTCCACCCTATCAAATGCTTTTTTGGCATCCATGGTGACAATAACCACCTTCTCCTGCCCTTGACTAACCTTCCAGATAATATTAAGTAACTTGCGCATATTATGATATGCTTGGCAGCCCTTAATGAACCCGGTTTGGTCTGGGTGAATCAAATCCGGTAGGACACCCTCCAATCTAGTAGCCAATACTTTTGCTAAGGTTTTAACATCACAATTCAGCAGGGAAATGGGTCTCCATGCTGCACAATCTTTCTCATACTTGACTGGTTTGTGTAGTAAGCATATGGTGGCATCATAAAAGGTCTCAGGTAACCTGGGTTTCTCCACTTCCTCCTCTATTGCAAAAATCCCATACAGTGTATCCTCTAAGTGACCCCCCAACAATTTATAATACTCCATTGGGAAGCAGTCTGGGCCAGTCGCTTTCCCCTGTTGT
The DNA here is from genome assembly GCA_016271365.2 of Neoceratodus forsteri. Lineage (NCBI taxonomy): Eukaryota > Metazoa > Chordata > Ceratodontiformes > Ceratodontidae > Neoceratodus > Neoceratodus forsteri. The sequence continues at coordinate 305,186,849 of CM028134.1, read as the reverse complement.
AATTTCTGGATCACCCCCAAGATTTCTACCCTGGCATTGGACTGGCACAATTGTTCCCTCTGCATTTCAGAGACTTTAGGCAGCTATAAACCCTTTAAAAATTCCTGTATTTCCACTTCCTTACCCTTATATTCTGCCCGGTATAATTTCTCATAAAAGGATTTAAAACAGCTCCTGATGTCCTTTGAGTCCATACACATCCGCCCTTCCCTAATCCTACCCCCAGGATGCGTGTTGCACATCTACCCCCTTTCATCAACTTCACTAAAAGCAGACCTGGTTTATATCCCCCATTCGAATACGTGATGCTGACAAAAAAAAAACAGATGCTTCCTGCCTCTTCCCTAAGCAGTGCATTCAGGGCTTCCCTTGCTGTCGGCAGTAATTTTACTGCCTCTCCTTGCTCCCCTCCCGCCATTCTTTTTTCCAAACTTTTTAACTGCTGCTCCAACTCCTCCTACTTTTCCCTTTTCCGTCTCTTCACTTTGGCCATATATGCTATAATAGCCCCCTCATGTAAGCCTTTCCGGCCTCCCAGAAGATGACCTTAGATATATCTGGATGAGTGTTGGTCTCCACATAATACAGCCACTGTTCTTCCAGGTATTCTTTAAAATCTTTTTTTTTAACCACTTACGTGGGGAATTTCCATTCCGGGTGCCCCTCCCTACTCCTTCCGCTGGTTAATTTCAAAACCACCATGGCGTGGTCAGATGTGTGGATAGGGCTATGTGAAATATCCTGGATTCTATCATACCAATTCCTAGGCATATATATATATATATATATATATATATAAAATCTATTCGGGACCATGTCTTGTGTGGATTAGAATAGAATGTGTACTCTCTGGCTCCTGGGTTAACCGTTCACCATCCATCCATCCACAAAGTCCAGGTCAGCAAGCCCTACTTGCCATTGGCACATCATTTCTGATATTCTTCCCTTTCCCTCTGAGCGATCCATACATGCATCCATTGTCCAGTTTAAATCCCCCCCCCAAATTAGCCATGGAAATTGTTCCTTAATAAGCAAGTCCAGCAAAGACACATAAAACTCATGCATGGCCGGGGCATAAACACACCCAAATGTAATTTGTTCCCCATTCAGAAGTCCAGGAATAAAAACATACCTTCCACCCTCTGGGTCTTGAACTATCTTTTTAACTTCAAAGGGGAGGTTTCTATGCAAAAGAATTGCCACTCCACACTTGTGGGAGGAATAAGATGAAGCGTAACATTTCCCCACCCAGTTCCGGACTAGTTTGGCGTGTTCTACATCTGTGAGATGGGTTTCTTGCAATAGGGCCACCTGTGCCCCTGCCCTTTTAAGAGCAGTCAGGAATGATGTTCTCTTTATTGGATTTGCTATCCCCTTGACATTCCAAAAGATAATATTTATATTTTGTATGTTAGCCATATTTAACCCATTGAGTTTCCCTGTACCCCCCCTTTGAAGTGACCAGACAGCCCTTCTCAGCATTTCGGGTGGTCAGCCCAGTCTCCCAAATGTCATTTGCACTGTACCACAAAATGACCATATACTCCATTGATTGCATCTGTAAACATAGAAACAACAGCTATTGAAATAACAACACAAACTATTCCTTTCCCCCTCTCCCTCCTAATTTGTTTTAAATTTCTTCCATTCACCCACCCATCATTCCCACCCCTTCCACCATCCCCCCTAAGCATCTCGTCCTGCAAATATTTCCCCCTCCCTCCCTCACCTCCCTTACCTAGAGCCACCTCATTTCTACCACCTGGTAGATTCCCATCCCCCCGTAGCATTACTACTTTACCACAAGATAGTCCCCAATTCTATTGCCCTTGTTGTTCCTCTCTCTCCCTGTGACACTAATTGCCAAACTAGCACGAGTGTTGGCGTGACCCCACCAGATGACAATTGAGCCCCGTCACCCCCCAACAGCTGAGCCACCCCAGTGGACGGTATCCCCCTTGTAAGCTTCATGCTGTATACACAGCTTGTTCCAGCCTCGGCTAGAGCCCTTTTCCCCTCAACCGTGCCCCATTCTCCATTTCCCCACCAGGATTTGAATAATTACCGAACTGGACATGTTATTCCCTGTTTTACCCCCATCTGCCCTCGCCTTATTCTACCAGTTCTATACCTGCCCTTGACTCTGATTCTAGCTCCAGCCATCCCCCCATCCACCAAGCTCATGACCTTTGCCTCCCACATAAGCCAGCATATATTCCAGTACATAGCAGTCCTGAATGGTTGCATCCAATGCTTTTCCTGGCTAATTGTCATAGATGTTGTCCCCCCCAGCAGTATGCTGGCCCAGGAGAGGACATGCCATGCCATTAAACACACACACAGTGCCCGCTATCCTGCCACCACCCACCAAGAGGAAAAAGAGACTGCACAGTCCATGGAGCACCTGCGTCACATCTGATGTTAATCCTTGAGGCACCATGTGGTCCTATCAGGCTTGTCTCTTTAGGGCCCATTATTTCCACAGTCTCTCCCTCGCATCCAAACAATGTCATCCCCATGAAATTTTCAGATGGGAGATTTGCTTACATTTATGTTCACCCATTAATCCGGCATGGCCCGAATTCCTCTATACAGTTGTAGGCCCCTTTCTTTTATTTAACTAGGAAACTGTGGGAGGTGAAGAACGTGCCAGCCCTCCAAACAGTAACTTTAAAATAAAAGTGAAAAAGACAACTTGCAGTGAGCCACAGCAAGAGTGCACCCAGATCAGCCTCACAGCTTTCTCCTCATCCCACTTTCCCACTAATGGTCTTCACAAATTCCTCAGCCTTCTCCACCTCCCAGAAAGAGAAGGTCATACCCTTATGTTGAATTTTCAAGGTGGCAGAAATTATGAGGAAATTCTCCACTTTCAGTCCCCTCAGCTGTGCCATGATAGGATTGAACATTTTTCTTTTTTTAAGGAGATGAGCTGAGTAGTCCTGCGATATATATATATACAGGTGAGTGCCTTCACAGCTGAGTGTGCTCTTCTCTCTGTATGTCTTCAAGATTAGCTCACGATCCGGAAAATGGTGGAATCTCATGATGAGCTGCCTCGGAGGTTGGTCTGCCGGAGGCGGCGGCATTACGGCCCTTTGTGAGCATTATTCTACCATGTTTTGGCTGCAATCCAAACAGCTCAGGCTACACTAGTCCACAAAAATCCATGGCTCCCTCTCCCTCTCCCTCTCCCTCCCAACCCTCTGGCAGCCCTCTAAGATGTAAATTGAGATGCCTGTGATAATTTTCTTGATAGTCATGAGCTTCCTTAAACTCCTCGAGCTCTTTCTGTAGGGCTAGCATTTGCCCTGGAACTTGCAGGAGTTCATCTTCCAAGTGAGAAATTCATTCCTCGACTTCAGCTAACTGATTCCCTTGCTGAGTTTGTTGCTCCAGTGCTTCTTGTAGATGGGAATCTAATTTGTCTTCCAGTTTTATCAGGTGCAGTTCCAATGCTGCAATAACCTGAATGGTGAGCTCCCGGCCGAGCGCGATGACCTCTGTGGTGGAAAGCGAGACCAGGTCTGCATTTTCTCCCGATCCACTTACCGCTGTCTTCATGTTCATTTGACCCATAAGCCTTTGACTTCTGGCAGGATTGGGGGTGAAAAATTCATCCATGGCCCCTTCCAACACCTACTGCTGCTGTGTTTGAGTTGCTACGAAGTATTTTAATACTTTATTTTACTATTAATTTCGTCGGTGTGGAGCAACAAAAAGACGCGTCTGTCTTGTTAGCTGTTCATCAGCGCCTCCCGGCTAGATTCTTAATGTACTTTTATGTAGTCAGCCAATGTTATTGTATAGTTGTCTGTTGTGACTGTTTGTACCTTACATGAAAACTTGTACTAAATAAAAAGATTTAAAAAATAGTCCTCAGTTTGCTTCCCCTCACTGGTCCTGGCTCTTTTTGTTAGTGTATTAATTTTAATTACAATTTTTGACAATGTTACAATAAGCTGCAATAAGGTTTCCTTTTACACAAGTTAATACATTGGTAGATATCAATCCTAGCTAAAAAGTAAAAATTTTAACAAACTAGTTTCCAGGATTTCTAATACGTTACACCTTCATGTTATCTGCTGTATTTATTTATACAGTGTGCATAATTTTATTCTAAAGTCAAAGTCAATTTTATTTATGAAAGGCACTTTTCAAAATTCCAAAGCGCCTGTACATAGTTAAAATTACAGCAATAGATTAAAACAATAAATACTGAAGTAAAAATGTTGCAGCACAGCGAGTTTTTAAGCATCAAAAAATGCTGGATAAAATAGATGTTTTTTTAACACAGTTGTAAACATCTCGGTGGACTGGCACTCTCTAACCTGATGAGGTAGAGAGTTCCACAGGGTCAGGGCCATACAAGCAAATGATCTTGCCCCTGAGGTCTTCCAATGGACCCTGGGAATCTCTAGCAATCCCTCATCAGTGGAATGGAGAGGACGGAGGAGGCGGTAGGGATGCAGAAGGTCTTGCAAATAACACAGTCCCTGTCCATTTAGGGACTTATAGGTCAGCAAACCAACCTTGAAGGTGATCCTCCACTGCACTGGCAGCCAGTGCAGCTCATGGAGCACAGACGTGATATGGCAAGAATGTGAGATGCCCATCAACAACCTTGCTGCCTCATTCTGCATCAGTTGTAGGCAGTGGGGGACCACCCCTTGGAGCCCTAGGTATAGTTCATTGCAGTAATCAAGGTGGGAGGTCATAAAGGCATGGACCAAAGTCGGAAGGTCATCAGGCTGAACAAGGTGTTTTACCCAGGGGATATTCCTCAGAAAGGCAAACAAGATGCTGGGATGCATATCTAGGGAGATCAGTAGTAGGAGGGAGGAGGTTATTGTCCCCTGGTACAGGTCACTGATCAGGCTGCATCTAGAGTATGGAGTTCAGTATTGGTGCCCACACCTCAAAAAAGACATTAACCTGCTGGAGAAGGTCCAGAGGAGGGCTACAAAGATGATAGTTGGTCAGCATGGTGAGGCATATGAGGAGAGATTGAGGACACTGAACATGTACTCCCTGGAAGACAGGGGAGAGAGAGAGAGGGAGAACATCAGTGGGACCTTCAATACTTGAAAATGATAAATAATGTAGATAAGGAGAGTCTCTTTGAGCTTAGTGGGAACCATAACATGAGGGGGCACAGTCTTAAGCTGGAGGGTGGGAGGTTTAGGAGGGAGATCAAGAAGCACTTCTTCAAAAAGAGGGTGGTGGACACTTGTGCTGTCAGAAGAGGTAATCTCATTGAAGGCAGTGGGCAGCTTTAAGAGAGGCTGGGACAGGCATAGGGGATGGGTAAGGGTCATGGGTAGGGAGGATTGGAGGAGTGGGGAGGGAAGGCAGGGACATTCGCTTAAGCTGTGGACCCTGCAATATGATCAGACTTGATAGACCAAATGGCCTTTTTCTGCTGGCTTCTTCATATGTTCACATGTGTGTTCATATGGTAAAAAAGAGGACTTGACAATGGCTGACACCTGACTTAAGAGTCAGTTCACTGTCAAGAATAACACCCAGATTCTGCACCCATTCAGAGGACCTCAGCTGGCTTCCCCCTAGCTCATGTCCAGAGGGCTGCAAGACTGAGGACCTCTCTATCACCACTATCCAGGGACCACCCAGTCAAATGCAACTGCCTCAAAGGATGCCAAGAACGAGGAGCACTTGAATGACAGTGGGCTCAGGGAGGATTAGAGCAGTCAGGCAGAGGCACATCCCAGATCCTATTGCATTCAAGAACTCATATGCCACACTGGCAAATGAGGACAACCAAATAGAGGTACCCAGAGAAGTGGAAGGAAAGGATGTGGAGGTAAGCCAAGGAGGTGACCTCAGCGGGGAAAGCAGTGGACCCCAGAGGAGGAGGAAGTGAATCCTGGTGGGGACTCCATCATAAGAGGGATCCAGCTAGGAACACAGGAGGGGAGGACAGGGAGGTGAGGTGCCTACCAGGTGCCACAGCATGGAGGGATGGAAGGAAGATCCTGGGGATCACTGGGAAGGCAAGATGGGAGGGTGAGCTGGATGTCATTATCCACCTAGATACTAATGACCTGGCAAATGGGGAGCCAAAGGAAGTTCAGGAAGAATTTAGGAAACTGGGAGGGTCTCAAGCAAGTAGCTACTTCTGTCACTTTCTCAGAAGTACTACCTGTGAGAGGCAAGGAGAGATAGAGTGCATGCACCAGGAACTTTAACTCATGGTTGAAGAACTGTGCTGTGAGAAGGGTTTGGATTCATTGGTGACTGGGGACCCACCTGGAGGGATGGAGGTTTGTTCAAGCCTGACGGCCTGCATCCATCCTGGAGGGGAATCCAAGCACTCAATGATAAGTTTAAATGCTACATTGACAAGCATTTAAACTAGCAAAGGGGTGGCAGCCAGGCAAGGATGGTACCTACTTGCTCACCCCCAGCTAGCAGTGGAACCAGTGAACCAGAGGAGTGGCTATCTCTGCAAAGCAGTGTGCAAAAGATGGAGATTAGTGCCCAAGAGGTGGATAAGCAGAAAAGGGCAAAATTCAGCAGAGGGCAGACAGCAAGGAGAACCAGGGATAAATGACAACCAAGGAAGGGGCTGAGTAGAACAGTGAAACAGTCTAGGAGGTCAAATCATGGAAAGCCATGTGTGCAAATGCCAGGCCTTAGCAACATGATGGAAGATCTGGAGGCTGTCATGGTGCAGTCAGACCCTGGACATTGTGGCCATCACTGAAACCTGGTGTAATGATAACCATGACTGGGAGAGATGGCCATACCTGGCTACAACATATTCAGAAGAGACAGAGCAGGCAGGAAGGGGAGGAGGTGGCACTGTATGTGAAAAATGACATAAGGGCCACAGAGATCCAGGAGGAACAAAATGGGAGAGATACTGTGGGTTAAGCTGGAAAGGAAAATGGGGACAGCCATCCGCACAGGTGTGGTCTATAGACCACCAGCCCAGGAGGAAGAAACAGATAGGGAGCTTATGCTAGCCATCCAAAGGATGGCAGACAAGGGTGAGGTAGTACTGGTTGGAGACTTCAATATTCCAGACGTGGACTGGAGCATCCCAGCAGCAGCATCAACTAGGAGCAGATTTATCCTGGACTCCCTTCAGGTGCCTTCCTCAAGCAACTGGTCATGGAACCAACTCGGCAGAAGGCAATACTGGACCCTGTGCTCACAAGCAGGGACAGTGTGATGGGGTAACAGTGGGGAGCACCTGGGAAACAGTGACTACCAGTCATTGTGGTTTGAAATCACAGAAAGAGCAGAACCAAACCACACAAAAACACGTATCCTGGATTTTAGGGGGGCAGACTTTGGGAAAATGGGAGATACTTAAAGAGGCATTAAGGGAATGGGACAGGAATCAGGGGTTGAGGAACAGTGGGCAGTATTTAAAATGGGATTACAAGAACAACAGGATTATGCATTAAGCAGGTTAGCAAGAGGAAAGGAAGAGGAGACCATTATGGTTTTCCCAAAGAGGTAGCAAAGAAAGTGAAAGCCAAAAAGATTGCATTCAGGCAATACAAAAAGACACAGGCAGAAGGGGATAGGGAGAAGTACCAAGAGAAGCAAAGAGGCAGGAGGTCAGTAAGGAAACAAGCTCAACAGAAGAACACATTGCAAAATCAGTGGGTAGAGGACAAAACCTTTTATGGGTACATAAGTGAAAAAAGAAAGACAAGGGAGGGATAGTGAGACTGAAGGGGAGGATGGGGCCGTGTGGAGGATGACAACAGTAAAGCTGACATATTGAACAGGTATTTCTGCTCAGTCTTTACTGAGGAAGAGGAAGGTAATGGGTCTGAAGGAGTACAAGGGTGAGGATGGTGCAGAAATGGACACAAGTCCTTTACACGAAAGGGTCCTGAAGGAACTGGAAGTAATAAGAGTTGATAAAGCAATGGGCCAGATGAGGTGCACCCCAGGGTCCTTAAAGAACTAAGAGATGGTGGCTGAACCCTGGCTATCCTGTTTAGCTGATCACTGGAAACAGGGAGGTACCCAAAGACTGGAGAACAGCAGATGTAGTCCTTTATACAAAAGTGGGAACAAAGAGGAAGCAGGAACTACAGACCAGTCAGCCTCACCTCAGTAGTGGGGAAGATCTATAGAAGCACTACTGAAGGAGAGATTGGTGGAACATCTAGTTGTCAATGGACTACAGGACCCAAGGCAGCATGGTTTCTCCAGGGGAGGTCATGTCAGACCAACCTCGTTGAATTTTTTGACTGGGTGACTAGGGAGGTGGATCAGGGGAGGGCAGTGGACATGGCCTATCTGGACTTCAGCAAGGCCTTTGACACTGTGCCACATAGAAAACTATTACACAAACTGGGGAATATGGGTGTGGGCAGGACAGTAGTGTGGTGGGTAGGTAACTGGCTGGGTGGTAGGACACAGAGGGTGGTGGTAAATGGCTGTCACTCCACAGAGGGAAGAGTGACCAGTGGGGTACCACAGGGATCAGTGCTGGGACCGGTCCTATTCAACATCTTCATCAGTGACATTGCGCAGGACCTAGAAGGCAGAATTTCACTGTTCACTGATGACACAAAGCTCTGTAACAGAGTAGACACACCAGAGGGTGTAGACAGAATGAGAAGCAACCTGCAGAAACTTGAAGAATGGTCAGGGTTTGCAGTTGAAATTCAATGCAAAGAAGTGCAAGATAATGCATATGGGGCACAAAACCCTGGCACAATATATCAGTTGGGGGTGAAGATATAGCATGCACCAAGCAGGAGAAGGGATCTTGGGGTTGTCATCTCTGATGACCTCAAGGTAGGGAAACAGTGTGACAAGGCAGCAGGTAAAGCAAATAGGATGCTGGGATGTATAGGCAGGGCATCACCAGCAGGAAAAGGGAGGTCATAATTCCGCTATACAAGACACTAGTGAGGCCCCACCTGAGTACAGTGTACAGTTCTGGAGACCATACCTACATAAGGACATAGACAGGGTAGAGACGGTTCAGAGGAGGGCAACAAAGATGGTGCATGGATTGCATCACAAGTCCCTATGAAGACAGGTTGAAGGAACTGAACATGTACTCCCTGGAGAGAGAGGAGGGAGAGAGGGATATGATAGAGACATACAAGTATCTTACAGGGAGGAACAGGGTGCAGGAAACACTATTTTAAGCAAAAAATGTTCCAGGACTAGAGGGCATGGGATGAAGTTGGAGGGAGGACGATTCAGAGGAACATGAGAAGAATTTCTTCACAGAACAGGTGGTGGACAAGTGGAACACCCTGCCAGAGGAAGTGGTGGGGGCTGAAACAATCACGGGATTTAAGAATGCATGGGATAGACATAAAGGAATTCTGGAGGTCAGGGGTAAGGGGCATCAGACTTTTAGGAAAACAAACTGAACTTACAAGCTCAAATGGGCAGACTGGGTGGGCCATAGGCACTAATCTGCCGACACTGTCTATGTAGCTATGTATCTATGTATCTATCTGACAACCTGGGTCCACAAACAACACCTCAGTCTTATCAGGATTCAGCCTCAACCAGCTGGCACTCATCAAGTCTTGGATCTCGGTGAGACAGTTGTTAATGACACAGACAGTATCCTCCTGATCGGGTACAAAGGACATGTAAAGCTGAGTATCATCAGCATAGTAATGAAAGCTCAGCCATACTGCCTTATAATGTCCCCTAATGTCAGCATATACACCATGATGAACAACATGGGAGACAGCATGGAGCCTTGTGGAACCCCACAGGACAGGAGAAAGGGACTGAGGAAAAAATCCCTGACACCACTCTCTGCAACCTGCCCATGAGAAAAGAATGGAACCACCTGAGGACCATACCAGACAGTCCACAGATCAACTGCAGGTGCTCCAGTAAGACCCCAATGGTCCATGGTGTCAAATGCCACAGATAGATCAAGAACAACGAAGATGGAGTGGCTCTTCCGATCTCTCACAACCAGGAGATTATTTAGTACCTGAATAAGTGCTGTCTCTGTACTTTGTTTCTTCCTAAACACAGGATCATAGACCTCATGGGTGGTAAGATGGTCTTTGAGTTGCAATGCAACTGCCTTCTCAATAACTTTACCTTCAAAGGGCAGGTTAGAGACAGGTCTGTAGTTGATGAGACAGTCTGGATTGAGGGAAGGTATCTTTAAAAGGGGTGCCATGACCACCTCCTTCAAGGGATCAGGAAACACCCCTTTCTCCAATGAACTCCAGACTATTTCAGCTAGGGCCGGTCTGATGACTTCCACACATTCCACCAGGAGGCGGGTTGTAACAGGTTTCAAACTACAGAAAGTGGGTCACATACCCTGGACAATCTTCATGATATCAGTGATCGCCAACCGGTCAAAGTCAGACCAGACAAATCAGGTGCTAGCAACCTCACACTGACCACCATTCTGCAAAATGGGATGTGTCAAGTGAATCTCTGACCTGATGGAGGCAACCATATCCACAAAAAAATTGAGTAAACTCCTCACACTTAACTTGTGAAAAGACTCTCAGATTCTGAAGACAGGTTGGCTTGCACAACCTGTCCACAGTTCAGAAGAGCTGAGCCAGTCAGTTCCTTGCAGCAGCAATCTCTCTGGACCTTCTTATGAGAGATGGCCTATTGATAATCCCTATAATGTGACACCAATCTAAGTGTGTCATCCTCCAAGCTGGATTTCCACCAGCAACTCTTCAACCTTTACCCATTCGTCTCAACTCCTTCTAGAAAACAGAATGAAAAACAGAAAGAAAAATAAAAATTAAGGACAGATAAGCAAACATTTCTTTTGTAACCTTAATATACTTATGCAAACTAGTGTAACTATTTTAACACCCTGTACTTATACTAGGAAATGTAATCCCATGGTACAGGGGGAGTAATCTTATTATGTCCCTATGTTGAGAGCTTAAATTAGATACATAGTTGAGCAGGTAATATGTTTAATATTAGAGTTCCACTCCAAGTCTGTAATATTTTCTGGGGTATGATCAATAAGTCACTCATGAACTATTGTCTCCCTAAATTTAATAATCCACAAGCTGATATCAAAAGCTTCTGGTTTGGAGGTGTTCCATTTAGCCAAAATCAATCATTTTGTGTCCATACTGCCTAGTATGGATGTTCTTTCTTGATGTGTAGATATTGATAAAGAAGAATAATCTTTTAGTACAAAAATAACTGGATCAAATGGAAGGTTGACTGATAAGTATGTCTGGAGTTCTCTATGAATGATGAGCCACCATATATTGATTTGTCTTGACATTGCCATAACATAACAAATGAAATAAATGTTCCTGGTAGAGTGCAATCATGCCAGCACAACCTTGTTTGTTCTGTAATTATATGGAATAAATTGAGGGGAGTCAGGTAGTCTATTATTTTGATTTTAATTGTTTTATGTTGTGAACATTTGCATAGTTTATTGGCTTCTTTGTGTTAATGTCTCTAAAGTTTAATTTTGATAGTTCTATCTATGGAAATCCAAGGGAGAGATCGTAACACTGAAATGGGAAGAGGAGGAGGTTCTATAGAAGACGACCACCAAAAAGTGGCCATATTTAACAAATACTTAGTTCAGTATTCATGGAGGAGGGGTTATGAAATGAAGCTTTTTTACAAGGCCATAAAGGGCCGTGAGGTGCATACTAGCCCTTTCACAGTGGAGTGAGTCCTAAGGGAGTTGTCAAAGTTACAAGTGGACAAGGCAAAGGGTCCAGATGCGGTGCACCCCAGGTTGCTGAGGGAGCTCAGGGAGGAGCTGGTTGCACCTCTGATAGCCCTGTTTGACTGGTCACTAGAAACAGGGGAGGTGCTGGGGGCACTGGAGGAGGGCAGATGTAGTCTCACTCCACAAAAGTGGAAATAGGGAGGAGGCAGGAAATTACAGGCTAGTCAGCCAGGCTTCAGCAATGGGTGAAGTAATGGAATAACTACTGAAGGAAAGGACTGGAAAAGATCTTATTACCGCAGGTCTACAGGATCTGAGGCAACATTCACCAGGGTGAGATCCTGCCAGGCAAACCAGATCAAGTTCTTCAACTGAGTTACAAAGGAAGTGGACCAGATTGGGGCAGTTGATGTGGCCTTTCTATCTGGATTTCAGCAAGGCCTTCAACACCGTTCAACATAGAAGGCTGATAAACAAACTGAGTTGCCTAGGAGTAGGTCCTAAAATAGTAAAATGGGTGGAGAGTTGGCTTAGTGATATAAACCAAAGAGTGGTAGTAAATGGGGTACACACTGGGGAGGGCAAGGTGACTAGTGGAGTGCCACAGGTGTCAGTATTAGGCCCAGTCCACTTCAATGTCTTTATTAGTGAAATTGCAGAAGAAGTGGAGGGGAAGGTGTGCCTTTTCATGGATGACATAAAATCTGCAACAGAGTAGACACACCGGGGAGGGGAGGGTTGAAAGGATGAAAGAGGATCTAAAGAAGTTAGAAGAATGGTCACAAGTCATGCACTTAGGGCACAAAAACCCAGGGGCAATGTACCAACTTGGTGGGGAGTACTAGCAGTCACAAAACAGGAAAGAGACCTGAGGGTTATCATGTCCATTGACCTGAAGGTAGCTAAACAATGCAACAAGACAGTGGCAAAGGCTAGCAGAATGCTTGGATACATAGGGAGGGGTATCACAAGCAAAAAGAGGGAGGTAATAATACCCTGTATAGATCACTGGTGAGACCCCACCACGAGTACTGTGTACAGTTCTGGAGCTCCCATCTCCAAAATAACATGCGTAGCATGGAGGCGGTGCAAAGGAGAGCAACCAGAATGGTTCAGGGCCTGCATCAGAAGCCCTAAGAAGAAAGATCTAAGGATTTAAATATGTACTTCCTAGAAGACAGGAGGGAATGGGGGATATGATAGACATTCAAATATCTCACAAGAAAAAACAATGTACAGGATGGGAGCATTTTCCAAAGAAAAAGATGCTCAAGGACAAGGGGTCACAATATGAAACTGTAGGGGGGAAGGGGGGAGGAAATGTAAGATCCTAGCCAAAAGGCTGGCATTCAGGAAATGTAAGGGAATGCAGTGGGACAGAGATAGGGATGCATACCAGACTTCCCTAAAGGAAGCAGAGAAGGCAGTAAGGCAGGCAAATATTGTATAACTAAAAAAACTGTAACCTTTAGCTGCCATTCTATGTCTATATATATTAAGTGTTTATGTTTGTTTTTCTGATGCGGAACCTTTGTAAATGAGTCCTGACTCAAAGGTTGTAATCCTAAAGTCTGTTAAATAAATAAACAAAGGCACAAACCTAGGAAACACTAGCATGAACCGGAAAAGATGGGGACAAGACTTTCTATTGATACATTAGTGAAAGAAGAAAGTCCATAGGGGGTATTGCTAAGATCAATGGGGTTAAGGGGGAGTGTCTGGAGGAGAACCAAGGAAAAGGATCTATCCTAAATAGATACTTCTGCTCAGTATTTACTGAGGAGAAGGTAAGACAGGGCACACAGCTCAGCACCATGGACACAGGAGAGAGGGAGGTGTGCACTAGTCCCTTCACAAAAGAAAGGGTCCTGCAAGAGCTCGCTAAGCTCAGGGTGGACAAGGCAATGGGACCTGATGGCATACATCCCAGGATACTAAAGGAGCTAAGGGTGGAACTAGCAGAGCCATTATCAGAACTGTTTAGTGAGTCTCTGAGCAGAGGAGAGGTCCCAGAAAACTAAAGAAGGGCTCATGTGATCCCACTCCACAAGAGTAATAGCAGGGAGGAGGCAGGGAACTATAGACCAGTCAGTCTTACCTCAGTAGTGGGCAAGATTATGGAGGTACTCCTTAAGGAAAGGATAGTGCAACACCTGGAATCCATAGAAGCACAGGATCCAAGACAGCATGGGTTTACAACAGGAAGGTCCTGTCAAACTAATCTCATAGATTTCTTTGACTGGGTAACCAGAGTGTTGGACCAAGGGGATGCAGTTGATGTCACTTACCTTGACTTCAGCAAAGCTTTCGATACTGTTCCACATAGAAGATTGATTAATAAGCTGGGTAGGCTCGGGATGGATCAGAAGTTGGTCAACTGGGTGGCAAACTGGTTGGCGGACAGAAAACAAAGAGTGGTGGTAAAATGGTATACAGTCAGAAGAGATGCAAATTACACGTGATGTACCTCAGGCATCAGTCCTGGGGCCAGTCCTCTTCAGTATCTTCATCAGTGACATTGCAGATAGACTGGAGGGTGAGGTTTGTCAGTTTGCAGATGACACCAAGATCTGCAACAGAGTAGATGATCCAGATGACATGGGTAGAATGAGAAGAGATCTGGATATACTGGCAAAATGGTCGGAAGAGTGGCAAGTGGGGTTTAATGCAAAGAAGTGCAAGATCATGCACATAGGGAAGAGAAACCCTGAAGCCACCTATAGGTTTGGAGGGGAGTTGCTGGCAATCACAAGGGGAAAAAAGAGACTTGGGCATCATCATCACAGATGACCTGAAATCATCCAAGCAGACCACTAAAGCAGTAAGTAAGGCTAGAGGGATGCTGGGGTTTATTAGTAGGGGTATCGCAAGTTGTAAGAGGGAGGTAATTATCCCTCTTTACAAGACACTGGTTAGGCCCATCTGGAGTACTGCATGCAGTACTGGAGGCTGCACCTGCACAAGGACATTAACAAAATGGAAGCAGTTCAGAGAAGGGCAACCAAAATGGTACATGGACTGCATCAGAAAACATATGAGGACAGATTAACGGAGCTCAATATGTCTACCCTAGAGCAAAAGAGGGAGAGAGGTGATATGATAGAAACATTGAAACATCTTAAGGGCATTAATAAGGTGAAAGAGTCTAACATGTTTCAATATAAGAACAACCATTTGTCAATGCTGAATGTTTGCATGCTGGCATTGGCATTGGTAGTTTAGGATTTAGAGAGAGATATATAATAGCAGAGACTGACAGGCATTGGGGTGTGCCTTTGGGTTGTCAGACATAACGGCCACGCCATTTCATGGCACCCTACCCTGCAGACACCGACAAGTGTCACGTGTGCCTTGGGGTCTTTGGGCCTTATGCTCACCCCATTCCATAAGGAAATATGGTGAGATGGGTGCAGTATAGGAGAATGGGTGAACTTTGGGGCCAAAGAGTCCTAGGTACACCTCAGTGCCTGTCACTGGCTGCAGGGTGTGGGTGGAGGTGTAATGGCATGAGCATTACAGGCAACAATCCCAAGTCACACCCCTGATGCTTGTCAGTCTCTACAGGGTGGGGCAATATGGTCAGAACCCTAACACTCCAGGCATTCATTGGTATTTTCACTCCAAATTTTCAACATGTTTTTTTGTGACCCCCCCCACCTCATGAACAGTGGCAATATCAGTTTGTTAGCTGAAAGCTGATTTTGCACAGTGACTATGCCATTTGGCACCACAGGTGCAAAAACACTTTTCGAACAGAGTATGAAAAATGACAGCTGTACTGTTCATGGGGAGGTGTAAAAATGGCAATGTTGAAAATCTGGAGTGAAAATATAAAAAAGCTAGTGAAGTCACGAGCGAGCATAGAAACTGCACAACGCACACCCGTAATGTAAATAGTTTGTGGATTTTTTACAGCAGATTGTCAACACAGGCATTCGGGGACCTCCGCTCTTGAACAGTGTCACTGTGATTTTCTTAACCTGTCCTGAACACTGATTTCCCACAGCGGCCACACATTTCTGCAGTGGAAATGCGAAAACAGATTTCAGCCAGGGTGTTAAAAATGACAGCTTTACTGTTCATAAGGAGGTGTGGAAAAATGCCAGTGTTGAAAATCTGGACTGAAAATAGTACAAATACGTGAACATACAAGGGTGCATTGAAACTACACAATGCATGCTCTTAACACAGTCATTTTATGGATTTTTGTCACCAAATTTTCAACATAGCCATTTTAAGACCTCTGCTCATGAACAGTGTCACTGTGGTTTTCTTAATCTGTCCTGAACATTGATTTCGCACACCGACTGCTCCCTTGTGCACTACATGCGCAAAAACACATTTTGGGCTAGATGCGAAAAATGACAGCTATACTGCTCATAAGGAGGTGTGGTAAAATGGCAATGTTGAAAATCTGGAGTGAAAATATAAAATATTCATGAAGTTATGAGAGTGCGTAGGAACTGTGCAATACACGCTCATAAAACAGTCATTTTTGGGAATTTGTTCACCAAATTTTCAACATAGGGTTTTGGGGTGCCTACCTCATGAACTGTGGCACTGTCATTTCATTACTCAGTCCCGAAAGGTGGTTCCACGCAATGACCTGAAATCACCCTTCGGGACCGAATAACAAAGTGACAGTGACTGAGTTCATGAGGTGGGACCCCAAGAATCACATGTTGAAAATTTGGTGAAAATATTCCCCAAACTGGCCGAGACATGCACCAAAGTTGGAAAAAAAAACATTTATGCCATTATACAGTTTACTGGCATTTCTTCAGTTCGCGGTTGGCTTTGAGGAGTGCAAACGTGTTCCAGTTCCACAGAAGATCATCGCACTGGTCTCCAGAGGTAAGTGTGGGGTCAGGGGATGTGGGAGGTGGGTGCACAGAGGGTGGGCACGGTTGGGGGAGGGACAAGGGACTTTTTTTTTTTTACAGGTTTTTTCTTATTTAGGACTTTGCCATGCTGGAGTGGGCTCCCAGCGTGGCAGCTGGAAGATTATTTTGGGCGACAGTGGAGCTGACGGGGGATTGGGCACCCCCGTCAGCCATGCCGACTTTTGCCACACTGGGGTGGGCTCCCAGCTTGGCACTTAGAATTCTTTTTTTTGGGGGGGTACAGTGGAGCTGACAGGGGATAAGGCACCCCAATTGGCCATAATGACTTTTTGCCATGCTGGGGTGGGTTCCCAGGGTGGCACCTAGAAGTCTGCTTGGAGGGGCAGGGGAGCCAATGGGGGACTGAGCACCCCTGTCAGTTATACAGTGTGTGGTGGTGGAGTGGAGCGCATGAGTACACTGGGGTGGGCTCCCAGCATGCTACGTAGTGTTCGGTGGGGGACGATGAACTGTCTAAGACAGTTCAGATGCAGTGCTGACATGTGTACACAATTTGCATATTGTCAATGGCAGTATGCTAATTGCCTACACATTACCACCGCTCATTGTGGCAGTGTTCTCCTCAGAACTGTACGCCACTTCACCTGAATGGCTGTGATAGACAGCTCAGACATTCATTGGCACGGAGCAGTCATGCCTGCAAAAGGGAGCAGGGCATTGGAAGTGGGGGTGGAACACCTACGAAAACTCATATGGTGGCACTATGTTTCTTGCACATGCATGCAAGCAAACATAAAAATAGCAGGACAAGAGGACACAGCCTGACATTAGAGGGAGGCCAACTATGGGGGAATGTGAATAAGTTCTTTTTCACAGAAAGGGTGGTGGATGCATGGAGTGGCCTACCTCAGGAAGTGGTGGATATGAATACAGTGCAGAGCTTCAAACAGGCATATGACAGGCATAAGGGAACAATACAGATGAGTATGAATAGATAGGCCATTGACAGAGTACAGTCCTATGGCACATTCATAAGGTAGAAAAAAGAGCAGACTGGATGGGCCTTGCAGTCCTTATCTGCCATCAAGTTCTATATTTCTATGTTTCTATGTAAGGAAGTACTTCTTCACAGAGAGGGTGGTAAACGCTTGCAACAGCTCCCCCAGAGGAAGTAGTGGGGGCTAGAATGGTCACAGGATTTAAGAATGCATGGGACAAGCACAAAGGAATCTTTGAGCAAGAGAGTGGTGTAAGCCGGAGTCCAAGTTGAGTCTCTGGTTGCACTATAGGTAGAGAATTTAAGACAGACTAGGCTGGCCAAGTGGTTCTAATCTGATGACAACTTCTGTATTTCTATTTAGTTTATTTTCTCATTTTATTATTGATTATATAAAGAAATCTGGTCATTTGGCTGCACTAAAACCAAACCATATGACATTTTACACATAATAAACTTCATGAACTAAAGTAGTATGGTATCCCAGTATTATGTAATATGTAACATTTTTTATCTGCCAAATTACTATATGTAGTTTTCAAACCCCATTTATATTTTTATTCAAACTTATAAATTTTAATGTAAGTGACATAAATAAAGGCCAATTATAAGAGTGCTGTACTAATTTACCTTTTCATCTGAATATTTGGAAGGTGGTAAATTCTTCATTATCAATGGGATCTGACCAATTTATAATACTGGCCTTTTTTGGCTTTTTCCACCTATTCTGGGGCATATCTGTCCCTATTTTTAATCACAAATTTGAATGTCCAGTATTAGCTGCCACTCACCAGTGACTGGGCATTATCTTTTTTATTCTGAAATTGGTAGACTTCTCGGATCCACAACGGGTGTTCGGCAAAATTCCTGTTGAATGCCCCGACAACGAAACCAGCAAGTCAACCACATTTTGCAGTCGGTTGCTGGTTTTCCATGCCACAAGTGTTTTCTTTGGGGGGCTTCACCCCGGAACCCCCCACGCAGGGGGCTGCACCCCCACACATCCCCACTTAGGATTGTCAACTCTGAGTCGAAGCTGACTTGGAGGGGGTGCAGGACCCTCGACAGACAGTGCTGGGTTCCAGCAGTCTCCTACAGCAGCGTGGCACTCTAGTCGCTGTAGGGGACCTTGCTGTCAAACTGTCACTGTCAGGTGGGTATACGGACTTCTCTTACAATACTTATCATTGGGTTATTGATTAGTTCCAAACTAACTAGGAAATTTAAAATATCTAAAATCATTCAGTTGTAGTTGCCTTTAATAATTACATTTTGAATAATATTATTGTATTTACCTTGTAGACTAACTGTATTTTTATTTTTAGCTGCCCAGTTAATTACCACCTTCATTTTGTCATATAGTAGGTAAAATGATCTGAGCAACCCAGACCTCCTTCTTTCATTGACATGATTAATGCTAACCATGCTGCTCATGGATACTTCCCTTGCCATAAATATTTAACAATTATTTGTATTAATTTGTTAAAGAGAGTGTGTATTGGGACAATCATAGCTTGGCAGAATAGAGGAACATCAAATTAGAAAGTGCCATCATTTTTAAAATTCCCCAGCCTGCACTGGTTCAGTCTTACTGTGAATGTTTGGTAGTGAAACCCATGTTGGGGGACATTAAGCCTTGTACATTTGCTGTGTGTACAACCCCCCTTATGTGTGCTAAACCGGCCTTCAACAACTTCATTACCTGCTTGGGATCCCTCTCAGTTAGTGAGTTATTAATCTTTGGTTATTTTAACCTAAATTGGGTTAGTGATGTCCCTTGCAGCTTCCAGGTCCCCCTGTTTGACTTGCACCTCAGTCAAATCTTTACTGAACCCATCGGCCACAATATTAAGTCAGTTGATCACTCCATCCTGGATTGGTTCCTGGTCAGCAGAACAGATCAAATGAGGACATCTGGAGTATTAGCTGACTTGCTCAGTGGTCATTCATTAATTATTTTATTCAGAGTAATGGTTTCACGAAACCCCCTCCAAGAACCATAATGATCATGGACTTTTCTTGGCTTTATAAAAGTGCCTCTTTATAAAAGTGCCTTGTTTGACGATTTCACTGCCTTCAAGTGGGAAGAAATCAGGAGTCTCAAATATGTCAGTACTGCCCTTGACTATCTAATTAATCATTTTCCTAGCATGGTTAACAGACATGCTTCTATAATTCAAAGAAGAGTCAAAGGCTTGTGCTCAAAATGGCTTACAGCTGATCTTTGCAAGCTCATGTCAACGGGACAAAGCCTAGAACACTTTCAGAGTTTCTGGCCTGCATCCCAACTGGCAAAACTATAGAACACTATGGAACCTCTGCAAGGCCATTCTTAAAGATCAAGTGCAGTGTTTTTAAAATGCTTTTATCATATTTTATTTGCTCACCATGAGAACAACCACTCCATATATATTGCAAGTTATGTGCAGGGATGGTCATTTCTTATGTTCAGATGTTATTTTACTGCATATCTTTTTTGAAGGTTTCACAGAAAATCCCTCAGACATTTTTAGACCAATTGGCAGAATCTTGGGTGAGTGCTGATTCCATTCTAGCAATAATGGCATCATTTTCCTCAAGATCCTGGCAGCTCAGTACATCATATTATGACATTCAAGAATCTGTCTTTGCTTCCAGTTTTCTGGTGATGGCCTGTATTAACCAAATTATTCCAGTAAAACACCGCAAGTAAATATCTGTTAATTTCCCTAAGCTGATCAACACTTGGTGCTCGGTATCACCACTACCCCCTGAACATTTTTGTTTCCTTTGTTCTCCTTCTGCCCTGAATGTAGCCCCAACAGTTTATTCCTTATATCAAAGTATTGTCCCCCTAAAATTACTGATTAATCTGTGAAAGTAAATAAATATTTATCGGTAATGCTGTATCCATAAAATTCAACAAGCAAGGATGCTCAGACAATTGAAAGTAAACATGAATTGTTGCCATTTTACTATCTGAGTGTGCTGAGCTGCCAGGACCTTGAGGAAAATTATGTCATTGTTGCTTGAATGGAATGAGGAGTCATTCAATATTTCGCCAGCTGATCTAAAAATATCTGAGGGATCTTCTGCTGGAGAGGTATGAAAGACAAAAACTGAAAAGACTGAGTGTCAGGAGCCCAAGACTGACTTCCCAAAATTCGGAATCCCGACACTCGGTGCTTGCCCGTGATGGAGTTTGTAATCATAAATACTGGGGGTGCAGGGGGGCAAAGCCCCCCAAAACATGAAGAAAACCTCCACCATGGGCGATTACTGAGTGTTGGGATTCTGAGTTTCAGCAAGTCAGTCTCGGGCTCCTGACACTCTATCTTTTGAGTTTCTGTCTTTTGTAGTATAGCCATTTTCTACAAAACCATCAAATAGGAGAGCATTAAAATAGTATCTGTACATGACAAATGGCAATGTCTTCAGTTTACATGTAATAAATAAGGCCTGGTTGTCCTTATGTTATGGAAAAGGAGTAACATTTATAATATATTTATAAATAATATATCTGCAGTTGATCTTTAAGAAAGCAAGGGCTTTGTATTTAAAGAAATTGCAGGCCAAAACCCTGCAACACCCAAAACAGTTTTGGTCTCAAATTAATAGCCTCTTCATAGGTAAACTGAGTACCTCCCAGGTCATTCTGTACAAAACCAGAACCACCAGTGATCTCTTCCTTGCAGCTGATGCTTTCAACAGGTTTTTACAGAGCTAACTCAGTTTGACGTACCTCTTGATGGCCTCTATTGGACACTTCTCCATCTGGGTGTGACAACCCCCATTGTCTCACCCATACCTCTCAACTGTACCACATTATGAGGAACGTTCCTCATTTTACTTCACAAAAGCTCCCTGTTCCACATTGTGAAGACTTGTCCCACATTCAGTATTAACTTTTTAAAGCAAAAATCTGTAGTAAATGATGCAAAAAATATACTATTCAATTAATAACAGACTCTCTGAACATAATTGCAAACATTTTAACAGTGTTCTGAGCTTCCTATGTAAAGATTTGATTATGTGTTCCACATTTTGCTCACTCGTTCCACATTTTGAAAGGCAATGTTCCACATTTGGGGGACAAAAGGTTGAGAGGTATGGTCTCACCTGAAATTCCACTTTCAGTTATCTCTTGACAGGAAGTGATAGTACAACTACTTAGGATAAGAGTGGAAGGGTCTTTAGCCTATGACAAGCTAGAACCAAGGCTACTTAAACTTGGTGCCCATATTATTACTGCCCTCATTGCAGTGCTATTTAACATAACCCTCCTGTAGCACGACCTGCCAACATATGGGCAGTGGCCCAAGTAGCTCCCACATGTAAATGGGGTGCCAAGAAAGATGTTGAGCAGTACTGGTCAATTTCCATTTTCTGCCCTCTACCCAAGATCTTTGAAAGACTAGTTTATAACCAGCTTCAGACTTACACTGAACCCCACTCTCTACTCATTGATGCCCAACATGGCTTTCGGAAGAACAATGGTATGGATGCAGCCATAACACAGATTACAGATTACCTTCTTGCAGCCCAGGACACAAGCAAATCTACTGATATGACTTTTGGAAATCTAACTAAAGCATTTGACCCAGTCAGTCACGAATTGCTTCTGAATAAACTCAAGAGACTAGGTCTTCAAAACTTGGCCTGCTTCTGGTTCAGAAGCTACCTAAATGGTGGTAAACAGCTGGTTAAATGTTTAGGGAGCCACTCCGCCCTGTGAGAAATTATGGATTGGGTACCCAGGGTTCTATCCTGGGCCTGGTGTTGGTCTTTCTATTTTTCTTATTAATTAAAGTTTATTGACCTTTTTGTCCATTTTCAACAACAACAATTAGCATAGCAATAATGCAAAAAAAGGATAATAGTGACAGACACAAAATATACACACAAGGGTGGGACAGAAAAAGTCTCATGGGGAACTGTGTCAAGTTAATACAGTCCATATCATCCAACTTTATTTGCAAGAGGGAGTGTACCAGTGATAATCTCTTTCCTGCTCTGTTAGACATGTCTCTGTCTCCACATGAGGTTACTAAGGGCACAAGTAATATGGACTAAACACTAAACCAAACAAACCATACCATAAATATAACCATAGCAAAGGGAAAGCAACAACAAACAAAGGGGGGGGGGGGACCAACAGTACAGCACTGCATAGTGTTCCTAAAACCATTGAGTTCATACTATAATATTGTTAGAAGTTCCAGTTGTCATTAATCCCATATAGAATATACAGTATATAGCTTCTAAGGCAGATTGGCTATTTGGTCTAGGGTGGGGGTACCTTCCACTTTTTCAGTGTAGTCAAAGATGGGTAACCAATAAGATTTGGCCTGCTCTACTTTCTATTGAAGCTTGACTATGAGCCACTCCACTAACATAATCTGTTTACAATTCTGGGTTCACCTATTTATGTTTGAGGGTATAGGCTGCAACCATAGCTGGAAAATTGATTTAGAACTGGCAGCCAAAGTAACCTGTTCCCCTTTGATGTAATTCCCATTGGATATAAGCCCCACAGAAGATATTTAATGTCTCTGTGGGGTATAGAGAATATCTGCCCTATTGCGGCTACAATATCATTCCTCTAAGAGGCGAGTTTGGGACAGCTCCAAAAAATATGTTCATGATGCCTTTTATGAGATCACTGCCTCCAACACCTAACTGAACTAACTTGCCCAAGATGGGATGTCATAACTGGGATCTGAAAGAACCAAGACACGACCTTCCACCAGTAATTCCATACAAGTGTTGGCGGCTGTGACTCAGCAGGAGTTACTCCAGCATTGTGCCCATTCCATCACTGAGACATACACCTCTGATTCTTAGTCAACCTTGTGTTGACAAGCTGCAATGGCTGTCCGTGATAGTTTACTGCAAAGTCTGTACAATTGTGAGAGCAGGTGCTTCAAGGTTTCACCTTCTAAAATGACCTCCATCAGTTTCCTAAGTGTGGGGGGTCAATGCATTAAGTAGATAGGTTTTTGTGGATTTTTTGTAACAAAATCCCTATCTGGTAAATAACAGTAAAAGTCTCTTTGAGGCAGCTGTAACTCCTGTTGCAGCTGCTGAAAGGATTTTATGGTACTTGCTGAAAATAGCTGCAGCTGTATTAAATGCACTATTGCTCCGCCCCCGCTCCTTTCTGATTGGGAAGTAACAAGTGGGAGGTGGGTCTGTACTGCAGCCTGGGTGTTTACTGCTTATTGGGGTTGGTACACCCCTCCTACCTCCAATTTCTACTGTTTTCTCAGTCTCACCTACTGTGCTTTCTCCTTTTGGCTGTACTGACAGTGAGAAATGGCAATAACTTTTCCCTGGAGTGTAGCTGGCAAATCATCTCCTCATACAGTTAGTAGTTTAAGCAGAGCTCTTACTAATTAACTGAAACTGATCTTCTCTAAGTTCTCATACTTCTGAACTAAGAGCTCTTTCTATTGGAACCAGACCATTTCTGCATGTCCGTCGCCTTTGTACCCAGAAATCTGATAAACTGAACAAACAACCATCAAGATATCTGGTCCCTTTCTCAACTAAAGATTTCCCTGCCTACCTTGCTGGGTTTTTCAACTCAGCCAGAATTAATCCTGGTAATAGCTGGATTAATACTTGCCCTTTTAACCCTGTCCACCCTCACTCATATGCTACCAACTAGTGACCCAAGGTCTCATGCACATATGGAACTGGTCCTTTATTGACATTTGCTCTGCCAAACTGGGGTACTACCTCCACACTCACCCTCCTCTCATGCCAAAAGGTTTCAGGCACTTTCTTCAGCTCCTCTGAGAGACATTTGTTCCCCTCTTGCGTTTATCCCTATCTGCGGACATACAGCTCAACCCTGCCCCTGCCACGGGTGCAAATCTGGTCAACTTCTCTAAATGGTTCTCCACAAAAGGCATTAAAATTGTCCACATGAACATAAGAAGCTTGCCTGCTAAATTTCCTGAACTGGAAACATAGGTTGCCCTATACCCCCCAGACATACTGGGGCCAACTGAGACTTAGCTAAGGCCTGACATTCCAGATGCTATGTATAATCTAAATGGCTACAACCTTATTAGATTTGACCACCCTTTCACACAGAAGGGTGGTGGGGTTGCCTCCTATTATAAAGTACACGTCAATGTCACTGTTCGACACTCTGGGTTAACTGGCTCCTGTGAAACCTTACACTTGGTACTGGTGTTAGGTGGTGCTAAAAGACTCAACCTGGTATGTGCCTACAAACCCCAAAGGGTGATCTCTCTGGACTTAACAGTATCATTGATTATCTCTCAACTCTAAAGGGTAAATTTGAAGTCATTCTACTGTGTGATTTCAACCTGGACTGATCTGGGGGCAACTCTTGTACGTATACTGTAGCCCTCATGAAACATTACCTCTTACAACTGATTCCTGGACCGACATGAATCTTTGCCAGCAGCAACCATCAATCTCTATTAGACTGGATTGTTACTAACAGAGCAAATGGGATCATTGATGTAGGCATGTTCCCAGATTTCATTAGTGATAATTTACCAGCTTTCTGTATCTGGAATTGACACTGTCCCAAGACCCCTCCCAAAGAAATACAGTTTGGAGATTTCTCTAAACTGAACTTAATAGTGCTATGATCTGATGTGGAAGCATAGACTGGTGTCTAATTTATTTCACAGAGGATGTCGAGATGGCCCTGGACTACCTAATAACTAAGCTATTCTCTCTCCAGGACAAACATGTACCCCTAAAAAGGAGAATACAGAACTCTGTAATGAGATGGCTGCACAGTGATCTCCTGGCTTCCATGAAAAGAAGGTACAAGGCCTGGGCCACTGTTAAGAGGTCTCAACTGCCAGCTGACTGGGATAGGTGCAGAACTCTGAGGAATGCCTGTAAAGAGACATAAGGGTGTCCAAAAGGTTCTATTGTAATAAACTTCTCCATTCTTCTGCAAGGATGCTCAGGGGTTTTGGAACCACATTAAAAATTTTATGGGTCAAGGGCCCAAGCCATCTATAACTGAAATGGCACTGAATGATGCAAAATGCAACAAGTTAATCATGATTGCAAATGCTTTTAATGCCCATTTCTCAGACCTCTCTGCATACCTGGAAAATACGTATCAGTCCCCCTGTACTCACTGATTGTAGTGATATGCCTACCTGAACAACCTTTAACCTAAGGAAGATCTCTTCTGCAGAGTTGCTGCGATTTCTTAAGCTATCCCCCGCCTATGGATCTGCAGGGCTTGATGGTTTATCACCTAAGTTCACATCAAATCTGTAGCCCCTGCCCTTGCTGACCCACCTGTGAGAATATTAAACTTATCCATCATAACTCAGATGGTGCCGACACTATGGAAAACTGCTCAAGTGATACCTGTACATAAGAAAGGGGACACTAAAAACATGGACAATTACAGACTGATTGCCATTCTCTCCATTCTTATCAAACTACTAGAGAAGGTTGTGGCCACCCAGGTCACAGAATACCTACATCTAAACAAGCTCCTATCCCCCTGCTCAGCATGGTTTCCAAGCAAGGCATAGTACAACAACTGCACTTATTCAATTCTCTAATGATGTCTTAATGGCAATGGACAAGGGCATGTTAATAGGGGCCATCTTCATAGACCTAATAAAGGCATTCAATCTTGTAGAGCACCTACTACTGCTATCCAAACTGTCCTCACTTGGCTTCTCCTAGGGTGCCACCTCTTGATTTGAGAGCTACCTCTCTGAAAGAAAGCAATTCTTTCAAATAGAAACCGTAATCTCTGATCTCATCCCCACTCATGTCAGAGTCCCCCAGGGATCAATCATTGGCCCCCTCCTTTTCACTCTTTTTATTAAGAATCTGCCCACACTGTTCTGTTCCTCCTCTAGCATCCTCTGTGCAGATGACGTGGTACTTTACTCCAGTGCTAAGGACCTGCCCTCCATAAATGGTAGCCTTCAATCAGATTTTGACTGCCTACAGGCATTGCTGCAACTAAACAAGCTTCTACTAAGCTCTAAGAAAACTGTGGCCATGCTTTTTGACTCCTCACCAAGAATCAAATCCTGTACCTCTGCCCTTTCAATCCTTGGTCCAGATGGCTCTCCCCTGGAGATGATCAACTCATTCAGGTATCTTGGGGTTACACTCAACCCATCTCAAGGTTTTAACCTTCACATTCCAGACACTTGTAAGGCAGCTAACAAAAAAACTGGGGCTGGTATATAAAATCAGGTCCTCCCTCAATTCTGCTGCCAGATTTGCTATTGCTCAAGGAATCCTCTATCCTTGTCTGAAATATGGCTCTATGGCCTATCATGATGCGAGCTAAGGAAAATTCCAAAAATGGATTACATACTGCAATAGCATATGCTGATTTGCACTCTCTGCACCCAGGCTAATGCATCATTGCCAACTCTACTCACAAGTAGGCTGGCTCTCCCCATCCTCTCATTGGCTCTATGCCGCTGTCTGTCTGATTGATAACATAGGCAGAACAAGAGCTCCTGAGTCCGTTTCCACCATATCAAACCATCCCACTCATGCCTATCCCCTGAGATCTACTGAACAATCTCCTCTTGAAATTCCTAGATTTTCCACAAAAAAGTGGGAACTTGTCTTTGCAATATCTGCTCCCAAAACTTGGAACTCCCTCCCTCTAAATGTCACACTCTTCAAATCCCATCATGCTTTTAAAAAAGGCCTTTGCACCTTCCTTAGAGACTCTTGCATTTTCTCCTCATCTGCCAGTCTTGAGCTTCCCACCTAGTTGCTATTCCTGCTCCACTTAATGGCACTTACTCTCACATCTGCATGTGTGCCACCTGCCTGAGTACTGTCTCCTCAATATTGTATCAATCTGGTATTCAAATCACTAAATATCCTGTCTTGTGGACTCATTTCTACATAAATCATTTGTGACATGGTTACTGTACTCCTGCCTGTACAGCTGCATGCAACTCTCCCTGGTTGTTGCCTGAGAATAGTTAACATTCTTATCTAGCACACTTATTTTTGTATTATTGTATTCTTCTTGCCACTGTAAGCTGTCTTTGAGCCATTTGCAAACACTGATTTGTTGTTCAAATGTTGCCTAAATCATGTTGTGATATGCCCAATGTATTCCTGTCTGTACATCATTCCATTGTTTGTAACTCTCCCGGGTCATGGGCAACATTCTTGTCTAACGCACTTACCCGATAAACAAAAACTAAAGAAATAGTCTACTCAGTCTCCCCCCCCCCCCCATATTTTAAAAGTAGGGTCTAGACTACCTGCTAGGAATCCTTTTGCTAAGCTAATCAAGGTGAGGCAGCACACCAATGACCCTTCTCATCCTTTCTGTAAAGCCAAGAACCAGGTGTCCAGCATTGTCTTGGAATTCTCATTAGTAATATGATTGACATCTTTGGGGTCAGGTGTCCAGCATTGTGTTGGAATTCTCCGTAATATGCTTGTCATCTTTAAGGTCAGCATCCACCAGAGCTAGAGCTCCCCAGTCCCCTGCTGTCTCTCCAAAGCCACCCAAATGGGCTGCCCTTCCTGACTCCAGAGAGTGAATATGTGTTGGATTTGACTTGCCTGGAAGTAAGCTTTCAAATCCAATATCCCAGCACCCCCTCCCTCTTGGGTAATAACATACTGGGAAGGAGGAGAATAAAAACAAGAACCTTGGTAGAATGTTTGTTTTAAAGGGCTCCACTCAACCCACTATGCCAAGGGGGATTTCCACCTGCCTTTTGAGGTCCTGCTCCACCATCTGCAACAAGGGAAGTAATTAACCTCAAACACGTTGGCTCTGACCTTTGGGATGTGCATTCCCAAGTATCTGAGGTGGGAAATCACCCATTTTTAAGGGCATTGGTTGAACCACCCCAGTGGCACCTGACCACCTAACAACAATGCTTCAGAATTGTCCACATTCACCTTAAATCCTGAGACTTCACTGCAATCTGCTAGAATACCTAGCAAGGGGGCAAACCTTGAACTGGGTCTTGAAAAAAGGGAAGAGTGTCCTCCACATACAAATATATCTGGATTTCCTGCACTGCAGCTCATATCTCTTGAAGTTCTGTGAATGACCTAATGACTGAAAGCAGGGGCTATATACTCAAAGCAAAAAGAGGTGGTGACAGGGGGCAACCATGATGTGTTCCCCTCTCTATAGGGATTTTACTTAAAAGAATCCCATTTGCTCTGATCTGAGCAACTGGATCCCCATATAGGTCCTTAAATCAACTAGTGAAAGTCTTGCCCATCCCTGAAACTACCAATGTACTTATAAAAAGGCCCAATTGAGGTGACTGAATGCCTTTTCTGCATCAATGGCCAGCAGCATTCAAAGCATCTCACTCTGCTTCAAGGCCTCACTCACATTCATTAGCCTTCAAATGTTGTCATAAATGCGCTGGTGGGGAATACCTCCAGTTAGGTCACCATGTATAACTGAGCTCACCACTTGCTGTAATCTACTGGCCATCACATTCATGAACAGCTTTGCATCATGGTTAAGCAAGGATATGGGCCTGTGTGAGCCATAGGCAAGAGAATCCTTTCCCATTTTCAGCAAAATTACTATGTTGGCCTCCTGCCACTTATGTGGGGTATCATCTTTCTCATGGACACAATTAAAAAGATTCTGAAGGGTGGGAATGAGCTCTACTGCAAAGGTCTTATAAAACTCAGAGCTGTATCTGTCAGGGCCTGGGACCTTATTCATGGGGCAGTCCTTAATCACTTAAGCAATTTTTCCCGTCACTAGCCTATTTAACATATCTGTTCTTGTGTGATTGTTGAAAGTCTGACTTTCACCAAGAACTTAAAATCCTCTCCTTCTCCTCTTCCCTTCCCCTGCTCCTTGGAAAAAAGAACCCTGCAGAATTGTTCAAACTCAGTCACAATCTATCTGAGCAAAAAGAGGGTCTCTCTGAGATTGAAGCTCCTATGAATTTTGGCAGTATGCCTATCTGCCTCTTTCTTCCTCAGCCTGAAGACCAATAGCCTTCTGGCTGTATGTCAAAATTCATAATATTTTTAATGTCGAAATCACAATTGTGTCTCTACCATGGACTGGGCCAAGGCACCAAGTTCTGACCTCACCTGTTCCCTCTCTTTATTAATGACTTGCAAAAACACTGTGGCACTGCCAAGGCTCTCGTCTAAGCAGATGATGTGATGCTGTACAGGAGCCATTATGAGACTGACTCTATTGAGTCAGGCCTCAAAGCCGACTTCCATCACTTGGAGTCATGGTTCAAGGCAAACAAGCTGCTTTTAAATGTCCAAAAAATGAAGCTCATCCTCTTTGAATTTCACAGTCTCAGCCCCAACAGGGCTAAAATTATTTTCATATAATGGTGATCCTATAGAGACTGTAAACAGTAGTAAGTACCTGTGAGTTCTACTACATCAGGAAATCTCATTTAAGCCTCATGCTGACTGAGTGACTAAAGTGTTAAACCAGAAATTAGGGTTCTTATATCGCTTAAATGCCTACCTCACTTCTGATGCCAGGATATCCATAGCTAATAGTATTATACTGCCTGCTATACTTTATGGTGCACCCATCCTACCCTGTCTAGAAGATACCAAGCTTACTAAGCTTATAACCTTGTATCACAGTGCATCCCACTTTGTAAGACCCCATCTGGAGTACTGCATGTAGTTCTGGATTCCCCATCTCTGCAAGGACATAGACAGGATGGAGGCAGTCCAGAGGAAGGCAATTAAATTGGTGCAGGGTCTGCACCAGAAGCCATATGAAGAGAGACTAAAGGAGCTTAATATGTATACCCT
Source organism: Neoceratodus forsteri (assembly GCA_016271365.2). Lineage (NCBI taxonomy): Eukaryota > Metazoa > Chordata > Ceratodontiformes > Ceratodontidae > Neoceratodus > Neoceratodus forsteri. The sequence goes on along the minus strand of CM028134.1, from coordinate 305,156,581 downwards.
AGAGGAAAGGAGGGAGAGGGGGGACATTATAGAAACATTCAAGTATCTCAAGGGAATCAACAAATTCCAAAAGTGTAGCATCTTTCAGAAAAAGAGATGTGCAAGAACAAGAGGGAACAATTTGAAGGGGGGGGAGGGATGGCTCAGGGGCAACGTGACAAAGTATGTGGGTGGTGGACACATGGAACAGCCTTCCAGAGGAGTTTGTGGGGTCAAAAAGAGTGGGGGAATTCAAGAATGCATGGGACAGTAATAAGGCAATGCTATGTGGGGTGGTAGGAGGAAGTAGGCTATTGGTTAACTAAGATCTGCAGCTTATCCAAAAGGCAGGGAAATGGGGAGACTGGGTGGGCCAAGCGATCCTTATCTGCCATCAAAGTCTATGTTTCTAAACTCCCCCCCACCCCAGAAAGTAGAATTCACTATTCCACACTCTGCCTGGTGCACAAAATTGTCCACTTCCCTCCTTCAAACCTTGCCACCTTCCTGTAACTTAAACTCCATAGAAAAATACTGCAGTCCTTCTCCCAACTGCTCCTCACTGTCCCAAAAACTCCAACAGCTGCTGACAAAAGGTCCTTTGCCTCTGTGGCTCCTTAATTGTGGAACAACCTCCCTGCTGATGTCAGGCATCCATCACTCATAGGTCCTTTAAATCCTCCCCTAGAGACATATTCTTTGTATGCAGCCAGTGTTCTTGTTCCAACTGAAACCTTTCAGTGATCTCTGTGAGGTCATTGGTCAAATCTAATTGTCTTTTACAGGCTACTGGTTGTTGTTATCTTGCTGCTTTACTCTGTTAACATCATATGCAAAAGACTGTGGCCCAGATATTCAAAAGAGTTGAGCCATGCGCAATAGGGTTGCGCCTGCGCAATTACGAAAATGCGCCATTCTGCGATATTCAGCAGGAGGCAGTTGCACCCCCCAAATCACGCTGAGCAACAGCGCAATGATAATGAAGACATGCACAACTGAAGGGGGAGGAACCATGCATAAATGGCGCAGTGCAATATTCAACAACTTGCGCCATGTGCAATAAGAGAGCAAGCAGAAGTTGTGCCATAGCGGAAATGAGCCAAAATAAAAGGGAGCAAGGGAAAGGTGCAAGAACGCTACAGGGAAGCCACATGAGAGCAAAATACAGCAGGACACACTGGGTAGCAGGGACACACAGGGCCAGGCAGGAAAGGGCACCTGGAAGCAATAGCCACAGGGGAAGGTGTGGAGAGACATTGCAGAAGGGGGAGGCACACCACACAGCAGTGAGGCAAGCACAGGCAGGTGTTCCCAGTGCAGGGGAAGTAGCAGTGAGGACAGCACGGGGGAATACAGTAACAGCTGCCGGAGGGGTGAACACAAGCCAGGGACTTGGCCAGTGCCACCTTCCAGATGGAGGCCATTATGAGGGGGGTGAGAAGGCAGGCAGCAGGGGGGCATGGACATGAAAGGGCCCCTTGGTGGTATGCCCCCAACAGGTAGTACCGAGCCCACACCAACTTCGAGCTGTACAGTGATACTGAGATTGTGGGCCAGTACCACCTGAATTGGGCAATTCTGAGGTGGCTGTGTGAGCTGTGCAGTGATGTGATGCAGGCACCCACACGACGGAACCATGCCCTGTCAGTGGAGACCAAAGTGACAGCTTGCATGTGCTTGCTCACCACGGGTACCTTCCAGAGACCACCACATTCATAACCCAGTTGGCCACGTCATGCCACCTCACCCAATTCCTCAGCGCATTGCTGCCACCTGCTGTGGAGTACATCCATTTCCCCAGCACACCGGCAGAGTGCACAGCAAACATACAGGAGTTCCACAGGGTAGCATGTATGTCTGGCATGCTAGGGGCAATAGACTGCACCCATGTGGCTATCCACACACCACCTGGCCCTGATGGGGCCACATACATCAATTGCAAGGGCTATGCCAGCATCAACTGCCAGGTGGTGTGCAATGCCAGGGGGCACATAATCAATGTCTGTGCCATGCACACTGGGGGAGCATATGATGCCTTCATCTGGCACCAGTCAGCACTGTGCTACAGATTTGAGAGTGGGGATATCCCAACTGGCCACCTAGTGGGTGAGTATGCAAACCACATGGACAATCATAAGTCCTGGGGGGGCATGATCAGAGGTGACATGGGTAGTGGCCTACATGGCCCAGGGTAGGGTGATGCTGATCACTAAACTAACCTCCACCCTCTACACACAGGTGACAGTGGATACCCACTCCGTCCTTGGCTACTCACACCCTGCCAGCGGCCTGTGACCCCATCGTAGCAATGCTACAATGAGGCACATGCCACCACATGTAATGTCATCGAGCGGGTGTTCGGGATGCTGAAGGTACATTTCCGTTGCCTGGACACCTCTGGCGGTGCCCTACAGTACAGCCCCTCAAAGGCCTGTGGGCTGTTCCTGGCCTGTTGCATCCTGCACAACATGGCCAAAGAATGTGGGATAGCTGTACAGGTTGAAGAGGGTGACAGCAATGGGGATGATGAGGACGCCGGTGATGATGGTGATGGGCAGTCCCCCCTTGGGCGACTGCTCCAGTTGGCACTAATGCACCGGGACACCATCATGGAGGAGCACTTCAGCCTACCCAGGTAAGTCATGGGGCCATGTGCAGCCAACAGTGGCTAAGACACAACCCACAAACACGCATGGACACACACCAGGGGTGCATGCCATCAAGGGAAGTGACAGGGCATGGAACCACACACCCAACGAGAGATGGGTGAAGTCTAACATGCCACGTGGATGGACACACACACACGCACGCACACACACACACACACAACACACCAAACATGCACAAAGGGTAGGAGGCACACCGACCCAGAACGCCACCCCTAGCCACACACATGTCCACAGACCACCACGCCCACTGCCTTTCCATGTGCATGTGTCAGATGCTGAGCACCATTGCACATTGGTGTAGAGCGCAATGCAGGCATCATCATGCACACGCAACTGCAGACAGCAGCCAGGAGGGTGTGCAGATGGACTCTGTGTCCATGTGCAGGGCTGGGTACCCACCCAAGCACTGCCCACTAAAAGACACAATGCACACAGGGCAGCACCAGACAGTAGCCGTGCTGGGAGACAGGTCAGTCATGTGACACAGTGCCCCTGCTACCACAGATGCATGGGCGGCCCTGCCGAGACCCACCAGCACTGAGAGGTTGACCACTGGCCTCATGGGGTGGCACCGATGGTCCCCCAGGGGTTCCACTGTGTGAACATGACTGTGTTCACGCAGGGGTCTGCAGCACACTGAACATGCCTGCGCCAGGAGTGCTTGGGATGCCCACAGCTGAACCCGGTGTCGACAGGGAGGGTGTCGCATGATGCCGGGAACGGGGGGTGGACAGTGCACTGTGTGGTGTCTGCGATGCATGGGCACATGACTGTGTGCCCATTGTGGCCATGACAGCAGTGAATGCCTGTGCATGCCTGTCAATGGCAGCGGTCACATCCTCCCGCAACTGGTCCATCACTGCCAGGATCACAGCGGCGTCTCTGCTGAGATGCTTCTCTGCCCACTCCAGAGCCACACGCAGTGCATCCACCAATGTCACAAGCCACATCTACTGCTGGACTGATGCTTGCAGTAGGAGGTGTGCTCATCCAAGAGGTCATCTGCCTCCTCAGCATCCTGTCCCTCAGGGTGTGTGCAGCCCTGATGCCCAGCACCGCTTGAGGGTGGGCGCTGCACACCAGGACCAGGTCTGGGCATGTCCACAGGTGGTGCACAGATGCCGCCGCTTGACCCTGTACCCCCAAGCCCATTGGCTGACTACTGATGCTGCCCCTCCGGCTGCCGCTCCCCAGGGCTCAGTGGTGCCACTGCAGTGGCCGCAACAGTCCTGCTGTCCTGAACACGCACCAGTGCTGCCCCACTGGTGCTGACAGGCACAGGCTGGGACTGTGCTGACATGCAGGGCTCCACGGCAGCACCACACACAGCCATGGCTGCGATGTTACCTGCTGTGTGGCCATCCTGTGGCACACATGTGTCACTGCCCATGCTGTTAGTGACATCATCATCGGTGACGGACTCAGCACCTGCCCGGCACTGGCTGGCATCCATGGATGCTGGCACACTGGGACACGTGCAGGGCTTCCTCCACACCTGTTACAACAACATCAGTGTGGACAGCCAGGCAAGACCACTGTCGCACTGAGCCACATATACCTGTGGAGGTGGATGGGCCCTCCTCCATCTCCACCTGACTGTCCTCAGTGGACAGGCCCACCACTGCTGACCCATGCAGATGCTCAGGATCTGTAATGGAAAACAAAGTCGCGTTACTGCATGTGACCTACCCTGCCCCCCCATAGACAGACCATGACTTACCATGCAGTGATGGGCCACCACTTGTCTGGAAGCCACCACCCAGAACACCCACAGTGGCACAACACTGCCTGCTTCCAGCAATCCTCTCCTCCTGTGGGGTCAGGTGTACCATCTCCGGCTGTCCCCCACCTGTCGCAGCTCATGCTGCCCTTATGGCTGCCACCTTCTCCTTTATTCTCCTCCTGTCTTTGCCCATCTTCTTCTTGCACTCCTGCATGGAGCGCTGGTGGCTGCCATGCAGGTTCACAGCACAGGCCGCCTCCTCCCATGCAGCAACACGGGCTTGAGGTGTTCCCTGCCATCCGCTGAGAAGCAGCTCCTGATCCAGGTAGGCCTCAAACAGGGCATTGGTCTTGGCCTTGGTAAAATTAGGCCTCCTCCTCCCACCACTGTGTTTCTCCTCTCCCACAACTTGCTCGGTCATTTTTTAGCCTGTAAGAATGACAGTTGTTACCTGTGACTGGGAAGTTCCATGCATGTCCCTAAATCCACAGTCCACACTCCCAATCAGCATGCAACTCACCAATAGACTGCAGTAACCGACTACGGCCACTGCAGCCCAATGTCACACTTTTATAGCGTAACCCATGCAAATGAGGTGAGGTGCAACTTTAAGTGGATGCAAATTGCAGTGCTGCACCTTTGCATGGCTGATTAGCTGTTTTGCATATGACGACTGAATATCGCGCTGTTGCGCTTTGCGCAATTGTGTTGAACATGCTGAGCCAAGGGCGCAGTTCTGAGACATGCGTAGTACACACCTTACTGCACATGCCCGGGTTGCTGATGCAGGCATCTGCCATGCTGCTGAGGTGCTGTGTGCGGGAAGCAATGTAGGGCACAGCCACCATTGTGCCAGTGGTGCTATAGCGATGTTCACCTACATGGCGCTGTGGCACTGGGCCATCATAGGTGCACTGGGGCAACAGCATGGTAGGCCGCTACTGGAGGTAGCACACAGGCAGACAATTGCACTACACGCATTGGGTTCCAATTGCGCTGTGCGTGTTCGTGCGCCAGAGACCCTTGATCCTTGCCCGACCTTTGCCCCCTAGGCACCATGTGTCAGGCATGGGTGCACCACTATCAGCTGTTCTGTGACAGCGTGATAGGGAATGGCAGCACTGTACCATGCAGCATCTGCACGTGGGGAGCTGCAGAGCACCATTTTTGCAGACCGAGCTGTGAGAATGGTGTGCAGGAGGTCTGCTCAATGGACACAAGTCAAACTGGCCAACCTAGTGGCCATAGTGGAGCCACACCATGGACCACTGTTTGGAGAGGCACCCATGGACAGGTCCAGGAGACAGGTGTGGGAGGAGGTGACCACTGTGCTGGAGGAGGCCACTGGATGGGGGCAGACAGCAGAGCAGTGCCACCACAGGTATGGGGACCTGTGGCGGAGGGAGCCAGACCTGCTAGCCCACCTGTGGGCATGTGCAAGGAGGGGCACAGTGCCACGGCCAAGTAGGTGTTACGTCAACACACTTTTATCTTCCATATGGGTATTACGGTTGTATGTGTCCAGCACATGGGGAAGGGACCGTCCGGTGTTAGCTGTGGTGGTGTTATCAGGGTGTGGGGTGGATGGGTCTGGCTGGGCGGGAGGGCACACACCTGGGGGCAGAAGGGCTTTGCTATGGGATTGTACTGATGTTCCTCTCTCCATGTTTGCACCACAGGGCCGGAGGAGCGGGTGCCTGGCATGTGAGCTGTGGCACACCAAAGAGGACAGGGAGGCAAGGTGGGGTGAGGGTCCACAGCGCCCAAGGGACTGGCCTGATGATGGTGAGTGCCATACCTCCATAATTACTATTGCATGCTGTGTAACAGGGTGGGCAGCGGGGCATGGCCACCATCTATTGACACCACTGCCAAGCACGCAACTTGTTACAGTCAGCACTGTCCAGTGGCAATGCATGTCTGGGAGTGCATCGATGGTGGTCTATACATGGCTGTGCTACTGCCTTTGCACCACATAGCCATGTCACTAAATGGCCATGGTGGTGCTGTGCGTGACTTGGCTGGTGGGTGTGTGCAGCATTCTGCATGGCTGTATGCGCCTGGGTGGGCAGGTCATGTGGATGTGATCAATGTGGGTGGTCACTCACCATCACAGAGGTATGTCCCATGGCCGTATGCCATGCACAGTGGGTGGGCTGTATGGGGCTGTGCATTCACACCTATTGACTGTGCTCCCTTGTCCTAGGTGTCCACCAGCTAAACGACATCCAGAAGGCATTGCGGGAGATCCTACAAGGGCATCCCTGGAAATCCTTCACCGCATAGATCGGATTGGGGTCCGCAGGAGGCACTGGCAGAGGAGAAGCTGATGTGAGGCGGGGCTCCCACTGAAAAGTCCCCTCTGCCCTAACCCCGGACCCACCCTCCACCCCTACTTTCCTGTCCCATTTGTCACCCTGCCCCTTACCACCCCCACCTTGTTTGTGGCTCTCCCCACCTTGTGTATATTGTTGTATATAGTTAACTTTTTTATATTTTGTTTTAATACAGATCTTTTGATATGAATACTGTGGTGGTCTCTGATTTGCAGTGGGCTATAGGTGCTCAGCTGCAGTGGTGTGCATGGTGTCAGGGGTGGTGCAGTCATGGGTATGTGTGTGTGTCCATGAGGAGGTGACTATGGTGTGGGGGTAGCTATCAGTCAGTGTCTGTGGTGTGTGTGTGTTGTGCCCTGTGCACTGGTGAATGTGTGCAGTGGTCCATGGTGCATGCTCTGTGTCCATGGCATCCCTGTCAGCCCGTCCATGGTCTGTGCAGCTGACACCCATGCATGTCTGTGACCTGCACGGTCTGCTGGCATGTCAGTGGTGGCTGTCCATGCAGGGCAGCCACTGTACCTGTCACAATGCTGGGTTGCCACCTGTCAATGGTGTGGTGCATGGCTGCCTTGGGTGACACTGTTGGCTCCACAGTTGTTGACCCACCTTCATGCTGTGGCTTGTGTGTGTTGCAGGGGATGTGCACCACTGTCTGTGACATGTGCTCCGGGCACATGCTGGTAGTGTACAGGTCCACAATGCCTGCACAGGGTGGCTGGCACTCCTGTGCCATGGAGGACTGCAGGTTGTGTGTACACAGTTTACATGGGCCCACGCTGGGGGTTTGGTTGCCCCGCTACTGCGTCCCTGTGTTGTTGTGCCCTTGGGTATGAGTGGGTGTCTGTCCATGCACTGTGTGGCATCCAGAGTGGTACATGCTTCCACACACCACTGTGGGTGTCTGCGTTGGCTGTTGTGGCCAGTGCTGGGTCGGGGTGTGTCATTGGGAGAGTGTGCAGGGTGCTGTAACACTGGTGGTGGGGTCCGGGGCATGCCCTGTCCCATGTGGGGTACCTCATGTGCCGACACATGGTTGGTCTCTCAGCAGTACCTCCGGGGAGGGCTGTGCATGGTGGCACTGTGTATGCCATCGTTGCATTGCTGTGTGCTGCCACCCACTGATGGGTGCTCCTGGTGGGGCTGCCTTGCATGGTTCTGTGGTGCACAGGGTTGCATTGTCACGGTGGGAGTGGTGGCATGCATGGGGTTTCCTGCAGTGGTGGATGCTGCTCCTGGGCAGGGTGTCTAGGGGTCATGGTGCAGGGTGTGCTATGCATTGTGGGGATGGTGTGGCACGGGGTGGTCAGCCCTCCTTGTGTGCCAGTCACAGCTTGCCGGAGGGTGTGATGGGGCACCATGGCCCGGCTGTGGGTTGGTTGCTGGTCTCCATGGGCCAGTGGTTATTCCAGCCCTCCCCCCAGTTGTGCAGTGCATGGGGTGTGGGGGGACAATGTCTGTTCTGCCGTGTGTTCCTCTGCCCATCTGTGGCATGGGCGATGGGCCCCTACCTCCCTGGTTGTGCAGTTGCATTGCCACCCTGCTGCTGGGGGGCATCCCTGGTTGTGCTATGGTGCCTCTGGACTGCTCAGTTGAACATCCCTTGTTGTGCTATGGTGCATCTGATCTGCTCAGCTTCCCCTCCCTAGTTGCACTATGGCGCAGGTGGTGCGATATTCAGTTGTCGGCTGTAGGCGCAGTTTGGCCGGTTCAGTTTTTGAATATCGCGCCTCTTGTGCATGGGTGCAATGGACTTGCGCTTGCTCCTGCTATTGCATACTTTTTGGGCTCAGTTTGAATATCTGGGCCAGTATATTTAAAAACCTGTCCATATACCTCAATTTTGTTATGTATTTTAAATTGTCTGCTAATAACTGTTTGAACTTGTTGTTTTATGTTACTTTATGTATCCTTTTATGGATCATTACTTGAATTTACACAACCATTGAATGTAATTAATTCTGGGTCACTCCTGAAAAAGGGGCTTCTAGTCTCAATGAGCCTACCCAGTTAACACAATCCAAATGAATAAATAATACATTTTTAATGTCTCTACTGTGATCCCAAAGGGACAGAGATAATGTATTCCTCATTCCAATATGATTTTAATGTTGTTAAATGTTGTGTAGCTTGATGGGTAACTATTTCTTCAATGTTGTAAACCAGTAGGAGGAAAGAGAGCTTAATTGGGGGGGTGGTTTAGACACTATAATAGCAGGTGAGTCAAATTACAACTTCCTGTTGCTAGCCTTTTTTCCTACTAATTGCCCTCCATCCCACCCCTCTACCCACCCACTCAAAGCCAGTTCTACTTTTATAGCCACTGGATTTGACTGTCAAGAGGAACTTCCTGTTTGGCAGTAGGAAGGGAAGGATCATAGAGAAACATTGGTTTTGTCAACCCTAAAGGAAAAAAGTAGCTCACTCCCCAGCTGCTGGTGGTCTGATATTGAGCAAGGAAGAAGGAGGCTACTGAAGAAGATAGGAAGTTGCTGTCCCAGAACAGGAAGGGTGAGAGTTGTAAGGAGAGGAGAGAGTAAGCATCCAGAGAAACAGTAGAGGGGACACAAAATAAGACATGATAGGAGTGGTGCAGTGCAATGGCTGTGTGGTGGCAGTGTTCTGGGAGACATTCTGGAGGCTACGATGCTGCCCTATTTGCAGGCACCTCTCTGGTCTGAGAGAGGAGGTTGCCTGTCTCCAGGCTGATCTGGTTAGGATTCGTGAAACCTCCTTCCCCACCCAGGGCCAATGCCACTACCTCAGAGGTTGCCAAGAAAGAGGAGAGGCTGGACCAGGGTGGGCTCAGGAAGGGAGATGGCAGTGGAACAGAGTTGCATCCCTCCAGCTGTACCTCTCCACAATTCATTCGCTCTTCTGATGGATAGTGGTTCCTCTATGGAGGCACCTGCAGTGGAGACTAAGGAGGATGCTGGGAACCTTCACAAAGGAGACCCACAGGAGGGTGGCATGGGACCCCACAGTGGAAGGAAACAACTCCTGGTGGGGGACTCAATCATTGGGGGGCAGAAATGGGGAGGAAGGGGAGAGGGAGGTAAGGTGCCTTCCTGGCACCATGGCTTGGAGGGACAGGAAGCGAATCCTCAGGATCGTGGGAGGAGCTGCACAAGAGAGGAAGATGGATGTCATTGTCCACCTAGGGACAAATGACGTGGTTAGGAATGGGATCAGAGCAGTACAAGAGGAATTTGTAGAGTTGGGAAGGGGTCTTAGACAAGTAGCACATACGGTAACCTTCTCGGAGGTGCTGCCTGTCTATGGCAAGGGAGATGCTAGGGCACTCCTCACCAGGGAATTCAATGAGTGGTTTAAAAACTGGTGTGGAGCTCAGGGTTTTGGCTTCATTGAGGACTGGGGAGCCACATGGAGTGATGCGGACCTATACTGGGGCGATGGTCTGCATCTGTCCAGGGGGGAACCAGAATCCTAGGTGAGAGGTTTAAATGCTTCATTGGCAAGTATTTAAACTAGCCAAGGAAGGAGGCACTGAAAAGAAGCAGGGAAATCCCAGCCTCCCCCCACAAAACATGATGATTAGTGAGGTAAACACCAAGGAACAGAAGTTATTAGGGACCAGAATAGATTTAAATGTAAAAAAAGGCAAAGTCAGTAAGGACAGAAATAGGGCTAAAAGGGGTAAGGCTATCAAAAAGTGGAGGGTGATGAGTACCAATGCCCATAGTCTGTGTAACAAGCACCCTGAACTAGTGGCCTTGATGGAAGAGGGTTGCCTGGATATTGTGGCAGTCACAGAAACATGGTACACAGAGAACCATGACTGGGATGTCAACATACCAGGATACACAATCTACAGGAGGGACAGGGAGGGTAAAAGAGGAGGAGGAGTAGCTTTCTATGTAAAGGAAGGGATCAAAGCAACAGAACTAAAGAGTAAACGGAGCAGATGAGGCACTTTGGGTCACCCTGGAGACAGGAAATGGCACCACAATCCACATGGGGGTTGTATACAAACCCCCATCCCGGGGGGGGATGGACAAGGAAATGATAGAAAGCTTTCTTAGAATGGCAGAAAAAGGGGAGATATTGTTGATGGGAGGCCTGAATATGCTGGATGTTAACTGGAGCACCTTTGCTGCAGGCACATCCAAGAGCAGGGTCATTCTTGATGCCATACAGGGGGGCATGCCTCAGACAGCTAGTATTGGAACCCACTCAGGAGGCAGCAATCTTTGACCTGGTACTCTCAAATGGGGACGGAGAAAGAATCTCAGATTTAGAAGTGGGTAGTCATCTGGGAAAAAGTGACCACCAAACAGTGTGGTTCACGATAAACACAGCCATACAATCAAGCCATACAAAAGCAAGAGTATTGGATTTTAGGAGGGCTGACTTTGGGAAAATGAGAGAGTGCCTCAGAAAAGCACTAGCAAACAGGCAAGAAGGAGTGGTGGAGGAACAATGGGGATTGATCAAAACAGCCATCACAAACGCAACAAGCCTTTGTGTAAAGCAAATCAATAATACACAATGAAGGAAAAAACGCTATGGTTCTCAAAAGGAGTGGCAGGAAGGTTAAGGAGAAAGGACAGCATTCAGGAAATATAAGGAAACACAGAAGGAGCAGGACAGAGAACTTTACTCAGTTAAAGCAGAAAGAGGCTGGGAAGGCAGTCAGAATAGCAAAGGCCCAAACCGAGGAAAGGATAGCCAATTCTGCTAAGAAGGGGGATAAGACCTTTTATAGGTACATTAGGGAGCGAAGAAAGACCAAAGGAGGGATACTGAAGTTTAATAAAGGGAAGGGAATGTGGGTAGAGGGTGACAGTGAAAAAGCAGGGATACTGAACGAATATTTCTGCTCAGTATTCACAAAGGAAGAGGAGGGGGAGTTACCCAAACCAAACAAGAGAAACACTCTGAAGACAGGGGTCGATACCAGTCCATTTACAGAAGAAAGGGTTCTGAAAGAACTAATAAAATTGAAGGTGGACAAAGCAATGGGACCTGATGGGATTCACCCAAGAATTCTAAAAGAACTAAGGATAGAACTAGTGACACCACTGACTACTCTCTTTAACAAATCATAGGAGGATGGGGTGGTACCCGAGGACTGGAGGAGGGCAGATGTGATTCCTCTTTGCAAAAGTGGGAGCAGGACAGAGGCAGAAAACTACAGACCAGTTAGTTTGACCTCAGTGCTAGGGAAAATGATGGAATCACTTCTGAAGGAAAGAATTGTTGAGTACCTAGAGGCCAGTGGGGCACAGGACCCAAGGCAGCATGGATTCACGATGGGAAGGTCATGTCAGATGAATCTAATAGATTTCTTTGACTGGGTGACCAAAGTAGTAGATCAGGGAGGGGCTGTGGACATGGCCTACCTAGATTTTAGCAAGGCATTTGATACAGTCCCACACAAAAGATTAATACACAAGATATCCAGCCTTGGAGTGGGTCCCAAGGTGGTAGCCTGGATCAAAAATTGGCTAGACAACAGGACACAAAGGGTAGTAGTAAATGGAGTACACAGTGAAGAAAGGAGGGTTACTAGCGGGGTACCGCAGGGTTCAATACTGGGACCGGTCCTTTTTAATGTCTTTATAAGTGACATTGCAGACAAACTGGAAGGAAAAGTATGTCTCTTTGCAGATAACACAAAGATCTGCCACAGGGTTGATACACAAGATGGAGTGGAAAGGATGAGAAGGGACTTGGCAAGGTTGGAGGAATGGTCAAATGTATGGCAGCTCAGATTCAATACAAAGAAGTGCAAGGTAATGCACATGGGAAGCAAAAACCCAGAGGAAGCATACACAATGGGGGGTGAGATACTGACAACAGTAAAAATAGAAAGGGATCTGGGGATAATTATATCAGATGACCTAAAGGTGGGCAAGCAATGTGAGAAGGCAGTAAGGAAGGCTGGGGGGATACTGGGATGCATAGGAAGAGTCATCAATAGTAGAAAACAGGAAGTTATTATCCCTCTGTACAGACAGTTGGTGAGACCCCATCTGGAGTACTGTGTGCAGTTCTGGAGACCCCATCTCCGCAAAGACATAGACAGAGTGGAGGCTGTCAAGAGGAGGGCAACCAAAATGGTGCAGGGTCTGCACCAGAAGACATATGAAGAAAGACTAAAGGAGCTTAATATGTATACCCTTGAGGAAAGAATGGAGAGGGGACATGATAGAAACTTTCAAGTACCTCAAGGGAATCAACAAAGTCCAAGAGGGTAGCATCTTTCAGAAAAAGAGATGTGCAAGAACAAGGGGGAACAATTTGAAGATAGAGGGGAGGACGGCTCAGAGGTAATGTGACAACGTTTTTTCTCAGAGAGGGTTGTGGATGCATGGAACAGCCTCCCTGAGGAGGTCGTGGAGTCAAGAACAGTGGGGGAATTCAAGAATGCATGGGACAGGCATAAGGCAATCCTAGTGGGGGGTAGGAGGAAGTAAGCTGTTGGTTAACTAGGATCTGCAGCTTATCTGTTAGGTAGGAAAATGGGCAGACTAGGTAGGCCAAGTGGTCCTCATCTGCCATCAAATTCTATGTTTCTATGTTGTTATGTAGAGAAATAAAGAGAAATGATGAGGCACTTAATGCATTTTTATATTTGAAGAGGGTAAATAATTTGAATTGTGAATGCAGCAGGAGAAGTAAACGGAAGCCATGAGATGCTTGGCCATACCAAAAAAAAAAAAAGAATGCAAATGGCAAAAGTTGTTAACTTGCAGTGCTTTTCACCCTATGATTTCCATTAACTGAAGGTTTTAAATGGATATTTTCTGAAAGTTGTTCCATGCATAAAATAAGCAAGTGTGGAGATAAAGGACATCCTTGTCTTACTCTACTATGTAGGGTGATTGTATCAGAAATGTAATCATTTATTTTGAAATTGGCTTGTGGAACAGAATTAATCCATCATATATATATATATATCTATATATATATATATATATATAGATAGATATATATATCTATCTATATATATATATATATATATATATATATAGAAGCAGCATGGGACGGGAACCCCATTTTTCTAAAGAAGAGAACATAAAAGGTCAGTTCAGTAGGTTGAAAGCCATTGTCATGTCAAATGTAACTATAATGGTATCCTCTTGCTGCAGTTCTAAGGGTGGAGAATCAGATTTTAAACCTGAGCCAAAAGATGTCAACAAACTCTGGTCAGAGCCTCTACAGCTGCTAATGCATTAACTTGATAAGGCTGTTTCATGGGCTTAAACATAAAGATGAATTGCCATAGTCAGCTCCATGTGTAAATGTAATTTTTGGTAAAGTTAGATCATTTATCTGGTTGATCCTGTGTTTCCTATGTGTTTAAAATGTGAACAGTGAGTGCATCTTGTACTACATAGGGAAGGAGAGGGAGTTCTGCACCAAGGGCTTTAAGCAATGGTAGAGGAAATGGTGCAGAAAGAAGAGGCATGGCAACAGTTGGGACTGTTAGCCAACCTGGAAGGATAAGAGCCTATACTGATGTAATGGCCTGCTTTTATCAAGGAGGGGGGACCATAGCCCTCAGTGTACAATTTAAATGTTATTTTGATGGACATTTAAAGTAGCCGAGGGGTGGTGACAGAAGAAATAGGGGAGGCAGAAAGTGGGCCACAACAGGCTGTTATAGAGAGTAAGGAGATCCCAAAGGGGGAGAGAGTCCCACCAGGATGCAAGTTATTCAAGGAAGCAGGGGGTTAGCAAAGGAGGAATGGGGGAGGAGCAGTCAAAGTAGAAAGGTGAGGATGGAGGAACAATTGCAAAAGAAGAAAGCAACAAGAAAAGAGCTGAGGGGTATCAAAATGGTGCAAGGTCTGCATCAGATGTCCTATGAGAGGAGACTGAAATAGTTCAATATAGACACCCTGGAGGAGAGGGGAGAGATGGGATATGAGAGAGCCCTTTAAATACCTCACAGGGGTTAATAAGTTACAGGAGGGAGATATGTTTCAGAGAAAAAAGGTACTGTAGAACAAGAGGTCAAGATTAGAACCTGGAAGGAGGCAGATTCAGGAGAGATGTGAGGAAGTACTTCTTCACAGAAAGGGTAGTGGATTCCTGGAACAGCTTTCCATGGGAGGCAGTTGAGATGAAACCAGTGGTGGGTTTCAAAAATGCCTTGGATAGGCACAAAAGAATCCTAAGATTAAGAAAGAGGGAGGAAGAGACAGTGCTGTGGGTCTGCAGCAAACGTGATCATAATTAACAAGCATTTGTCAATGCCGAATGTTGCTTGCTTCTATGTGCTGTTTAGGTATTTGGAAGTCATTGGAGTGCAAATATTGAAAATTTGTGAACTTACGAGCGTGCGTAGGAACTACACAATGCACGCTCGTAAAACAGTCATTTTAAGGAAATTTTTCACCAAATTTTCAACATAGCCATTTTAAGACCTCTGCTCATGAACAGTGTCGCTGTGATTTTGTTAATGTATCCCATACATTGAGTTTGCACACCGACTGCGCCATTGTGCGCTACATGGGCGGAAACACGTTTTGGCAGGATGTGAAAATGACAGCTGTACTGCTCATAAGGAGGTGTGGTAAAATGGCAATGTTGAAAATCTGGAGTGAAATATTGAAATTCGCAAACCTACGAGCGTGCGTGGGAACTGCGCAACGCACACTCATAAAACAGTCATTTTTAGGAATTTTTTCACCAAATTTTCAACATAGCCATTTTAAGACCTCTGCTCATGAACAGTGTCACTGTGATTTTCTTAATGTGTCCCATACATTGATTTCACACACCGACTGCGCCATTGTGCGCTACATGGGCAGAAACACGTTTTGGGCAGGATGTGAAAAATGACAGCTGTACTGCTCAGAAGGAGGTGTGGTAAAATGGCAATGTTGAAAATCTGGAGTGGAAATATTGAAAATTCGCAAACCTACAGTGCGTGGGAACTGTGCAACGCACACTTGTAAAAACAGTCATTTTTAGAATTCTTTCACCAAATGTTCAACATAGCCATTTTAAGACCTCTGCTCAAGAACAGTGTCACTGTGATTTTCTTACTGTGTCCCATACATTGATTTCACACACCGACTGCGCCATTGTGCGCTACATGGGCGGAAACATGTTTTGGGTGAGATGTGAAAAATGACAGCTGTACTACTCATAAGAAGGTCTGGTAAAATGACAATATTGAAAATCTGGAGTGAAATATTGAAAATTCACAAACCTACGAGCGTGCGTACGAACTGCGCAACACACGCTCGAAAAACAGTTATTTTTAGAAATTTTTTCACCAAATTTTCAACATAGCCATTTTAAGACCTCTGCTCATGAACAGTGTCACTGTGATTTTCTTAATGTGTCCCATACATTGATTTCACACACCGACTGCGCCATTGTGTGTTACGTGGACGGAAACATGTTTTGGGCAGGATGTGAAAAATGACAGCTGTACTGCTCATAAGGAGGTGTGGTAAAATGGCAATGTTGAAAATCTGAAGTGAAAATATTGAAAATTTGTGAACTTCTGAGCCTGCGTAGGAACTGCACAACCTGCACTAAATGAAACAGTCATTTTTAGAATTTTCACCAAATGTTCAACATAGCCATTTAAGACCTTTGCTCATGAACAGTGTCACTGTGATTTTCTTAATTTGTCCCTGCATACTGATTTCAAGACACCGACTGCGCCCATTCTGCGCTACATGGGCGAAACACATTTTGAGTGAGATGTGAAAAATGACAGCTGTACTGCTCATAAGAAGGTGTGGTAAAATGGCAATGTTGAAAATCTGGAGTGAAAATATTGAAATTTCGCGAACTTACGAGCCTGCGTAGGAACTGCGCAACGCATGCTCGTAAAACAGTCATTTTTAGGAATTTTGGCACCAAATTTTCAACATGGGGTTTTTGGGACCCTTTCTTATGAATGATGTCACTGTCATGGTGGTATTTGGGCCCAAAGGGTGATTTCACAGTCACTGCACAGTCACTGCGCGAAATCACCCTTCGGGCCCAAATAACGCCATGACAGTGACATCATTCATGAGAAGGGGTCCCAAAAACCCCATTTTGGCAATTTGGTGCAAGAATTCCCAAAATGCCTGGAGATATGCAAAAAGTTGAAACCCCCTATCTAGCCCATTATACAGCTTACCTGCATTTCCTCAGTTCGCGGTCGGCTTTGAAGAGTGCAGGCGTGTTCCCGGTCCACCAAAGATCGTTGCACCAGGAGTCCAGAGGTAAGTATGGGGTGGGGGTTTGGGAGCTGGGTGCACAGTGGGTGGGTGTGGGTTGTGGGAGGGCTGGGAGACGCGCACACTTTCGTTTTGCAGGTTTAAAAAAGGAGCGTCTTGGGATGTTTGCCACGCTGGGGTGGGCTCCCAGCATGGCACAAGGACATTGGGGTGTTCAGTCATGGGGGATTGGGCACCCCCAAAGGCCAAAGGACTGCTTGAAACGCTGGGGTGGGCTCCCAGCGTGGCACCTACTACTGGGGGGGGGGACGCTGCTCAGCCGACAGGGATTGGGCACCCTGTCAGCTATACAGGGCAAGTGGGGCATGCATGCCTGTGTGTGGGGAGCTGCACGTCAGCAGATGATATCTTATCGGTGCTCACTCAAGCGTATCTCCCCCTTTCAACTGTATGCCACTGCATTTTGGAGCGTGTCATAGACAGCTCCAAAATGCATTGGCTTACAGGGGCTGCACCTGCCAGCACACTGACTGAATTGGAGGAGGAGGTGACACACCTCCGAAATCTCCGATGATGGCACTATGTTTCTTGCACATGCGTGCAAGCAACATAAAAATGGACAGACTAGATGGGCTCAACGGTCATTATCTGCCATCAATTTCTAAGTTGCCATGTATGATTGACTATGTGATTCAAATGGATACAGTGTAAACTTATTAATATGCACAAGGTCGATAATGTAAATTGTGTGGCATACATAATTCATGTTGTACTATGCTACACAGACATGATACTCAAATGATTAATAATATATGCATTGAGCAAGGAAGAAACTATCAAGGGGAACACATGTGAAACAGTATACTACTCATAGGGTGTGACACCATGATAGGTACATACTGTATGAAGTTACTTTATTATGATGGTACCCAGCTGTATACCAATGTTGAGTTAGATGCAATATGGGATTTTAGTTATTTTTGTTCTATTTTTTAATAATCCATACATAGCCTATACAGTTATGATAACCAAGGATGCACCTTACAATTTACGACCTTGTTTTTTTGTTTGTTTGTTTGTTTGTTTTTGGTTTTTTACTAATTTATTCATTTTTGGGAAATCACTTGTAATGTGACTGCAATTCTATTGAGCCAATTAACATTTGGTTTGGCAGAAGGAAAGGGGTGGACAAGACAGTGCTGTAGATCAAGTTGGGTCTGCAGCAAAAATTATCATAATTAAAAATGGGCTGACTAGAATGGTCCAGCAGTCATTATCTGCTGTCAGTTTCTATCTTTCTATGTATGACAGGTTATGTGATTCAAATGGATACAGTGTAAAATTATTAATATGCTCAACATTGATAATGTGAACTATGTGGAACACATAATTCATGTTGTACTATGCTACACAGACATGATAATCAAATGGATAATAATATATGCATTGAGCAAAGGAGACAAAAAATCAAGAGGGACTCATGTGAAGTAATATGCCACTCATAGAGTGATAACACCATGATAGGTACATACTGTAAGATGTTACTGTATTATGAATTTATGATGGTACCCAGCTGTATATCATTGTTGAGTTAGCTACAATATGGATTTTATTTATTTTTGTTTTATTTTGAATAATCCAGACATTGTCTACACAGTAATGACACATAGCCAATGATGTTCCTTATAATATGTGACCTTGGTTTTTTGGTGTTTTTGTTTGTTTTTTACCACTTTATTCATTTCTGGGAAATCACTTGTAATGTGGCTGCAATTCTGTTCAGCCAGTTAACTTTTGGTTTACTTATACATGCCTTGTACAAGAGAGTACTGTATATATTAATGGCAGTGGCAGTGTTACCCTTAGGACAGGTTGTGGTGTGCATTTGAATAAACGTAAAAATTGTGATGCCGCACTATACATCAAGTAAAAATGGTGTGCCTGATTTTGAGCATTTGTCCCTGATTTTAATGGTCTGTGTTCTTCATTTTGGTCCTGGCAGGGTGAAAGGTATGCATTTGGGGGTAGCCAGGTGTTGGCAGTTAACACCCCTATAATTGTTTTGCAATCCCCTATGATGCCCCTTGAAACCCCTAGAAACCACTAAAACATTAGTTGCCTAGCATTTACCTCTCCTACAAATATAAAGTCATGTGCATTCCAATGCCACTAAAAATTAGATAGGCCCTGAAAGGGTCAACATAAACCAACTCTCCAGACAGGAGGAGAGAGAAAGAGAGAGAGAGAGAAAACTGTAATTTGGAAATCCTCTGGAGTTAGCTTTCAGGTCTGTTGAAAGTTATGTATCAGCTTGGATAGGGATAGGAGGACAGGGTGGTGGATGATCTTGATTAATGTAAGACATTTGGGGAATAAGATGCCTGATGGTGGTGGGAGGTGATGTGTGTGGATGTAGAAGCTGTTAGAGAAACCTGGGCCACACTGTGTCATGACTGGGACCTGAAGCTCCCAGCACACACAACTTATAGGAAAGATAGTTTAGTTGATGGGGGGGTGAGCTTTGTTCATTATGGAAGGGATTGAGTGTAGCAAGGAAGAAGACACACAGGGGAATGTGGAAGCAGTTTGGGCCACCTTGCAAGACAGTAAGAGAAGGAGGGTCAACTTGGGGGTTGAGTACAGGCCACGAATGCAATAGGAAGATACAGACAATGAATAAGTAGCCAGTATTAGCAAACACTGTACCGGGGTACAGGACAGACTATGGTACTGGGGGATTTTAACATGCCTGGGGCAGATTGCAGCACCATGGCATCAGCATCTGCAAAAGAACAAAAGTTACTAGACACCTTTCAGAATGAATTTATAACACAACTGGTGGGAGAGCTGACCAGGGAGGATAGATAGCATCCTGGACTTGGTACAGATGGATGGGGATCAGGTGAAGAATTTGGTAGTGGAGGACCCATCGGCAGGGAGTGATCACTCATTAGTTTGGTTCACCTTAGACCAGGGGAAGGAGTGGAACCAGACAACAACAACTGTAGTGGACTTCAAGGGAGCTGACTTCAGGGAGATGGCTGAAATACTCAGGAAAAAAAAAAGCTGGTGGCCTGTACACAACCCCCAAAAAAACTATGGAGGACTTTAGGGGAGCTGACTTCGGGGAGATGGCTGAAATACTCAGGAAAAAAAAACAGCTGGTGGCCTGTACACAACCCCCCAAAACAACTGTGGAGGACTTTTGGGGAGCTGATTTTGGGGAGATGGCTGAAATACTCAGGAAAAAAAAACTGGTGGCCTGTACACAACCCCCCAAAGCAACTGTGGATGACTTTGTGGGAGCTGACTTTGGGGAGATGGCTGACATCCTCAGGAAACATTTAAAAAGTATCAGGCCAGGGATGCACCTAGAGTCATTGGGGGATACTGAAGCTGGGCCTACTGGAGGCTACAAAGACCTGCACTAAAACCTATCATAAGAAGGCTAGAGCCAGAAGACCTTGTTGGTCATCCAGAGAAGTGCAGCAGGGGGTGAGGGAAAAGCAGTTGGCCTTCAGAAGGTACAAGCGTTCCCATAGGGAGTCAGAGAGGGAGGAGAACCACAGGATCTCAAATGAGGTCAGTACAAAGGTAAGAGTGGCCAAGGCAGCTAAGAAGCTCAGGCTAGTGCAGGGTATCAAGGAGGGGAAGAAGGAATTGCATAGATATGTCAGAGAGAGAAGGTGGGCAGATAAACAGGTTAAAGAAGGAAGGGGGTTGGGATGAAGGGTCGATGGAGCAGGCTGAAGTACTTAATGAATATTTCTACTCTGTCTTTACCAGGGAAAGGGATGGTCCATTAACATGGGGGGAGGCAGGACTGGGACAGCTGATAGGAGGGGCACTTACAGATTCTGAGATCCAAGTTGGGAGGGTGAGGGAGGGTCTCAAGTCTCCAAAGACTGAAAAGGCCCCAGGACCAGATGGAATCCACCCCAGTGTTCTAAAAGAACTGGCAGATGTCCTTGCTGCTCCAATGACTGAATTATTCTTTTTTTTAAATATGTTTTTATTAATTTCACATAAGAAAAGCATGTAACAGAATAGAATATTTTTAATGCACATGTAAATATGACAGTAATAGAAGCAAGTGTGAGTATATATATTAGTTTTTTATCTCAGTCAAATCACATGCATAAGCTTATATAGTTAAATGATGCCCTGTAGATCCCCTTCCCCTACCCCACCCACTCCTAGTAAGGCAATATGTGGAAAACTCCTATGTTATAATTTCATTAAAGTAGGCATCATCTGTTGAATTTCATTGCAGGCCATGTTTCATAATCATCAGGGTCTTCAATAACGTATCTCAATTTTTCAAAAATCAGTGTCTCTTTTAGTGTGCTCCACCATTCATTTTTAATGTTGATTGGTAGACATTTGCTGTTCCAGTGTTTTAAGAGAATTCGTTTCAGGGCTAAAGAGCCAAGAGATATGATTTTCTGTTGTGTAATGCTTATGTGTTCAGCCAAGGATTGGGACAGTAGAAGGAATTTTATATATGGTACTAGGGATAATTCTTTAGCTATCTCAAACCACCATTTTTCTATGAATGGGCAGGACCACAAATTATGGAATAATGTGCCAATTTTATTGCATTTATGCCAACAAAGAGATGAATAGGAAAGGTACATTTTAGACAAGACATAAGGAGTTAAATATGCTCTGTTAATTTTTTGGCTGAATAGATTTGTTTTTGGCAGAAATTGTTTTTCTTGGCATTTCTTTGAATTTGTTTCCATTGGTTGATTTGTAAATATAAATTATCATCTTTTTCCCATGCCATCTGTTATTTGGATTTTTTGAACAAGTTCTGAAGTAGTAATCAATTTATAACAGAGAGAGAGTCTTTTTTTTATTGTCAAGACTATTAATTTCTCTTCCTTGAGAATGATTATTGAGAAACTTGTTTTATCTATGTTATATAGCTGACAGTAGTGGTTAAATTCATTTAATAAGGTAGCATAAACCATATAATTGTTAAGTTTGTTGTGGAGAACTTAATTTTTGTACATAGGATAGGTTATAAAACGATCATTCTTAATCAAATGTTCCCAAGTCTGAATTCCTTCTTTTTGTAGTAAGGCAAATATATTCACCAATTGCACATTCTGGAATCTAATATTTAAATTGCAAGGAGCATGCAGCCATGGAATATTATTAGCTTTAAATTTTATTTTTGCCTCTTTTTGCCAAATCGAAAAACTGGTGAAGAATAAGACAATCTTTCAGCTCTTTATAGTTCACTAGAAACAATGGGCAGAATTTACAAAAGAGATGTGCCGGGTGCAAGTGAGATGCACTGGTGCAAACCAAAAATTTGCCATGAAACAATTCACAGACAGGGCAGATGTACTGGCACATCCCAGATGCATCTCACCGAACTGGATGCACTGTTGATGCATAATAATGTTATGTGGTGTATCCAGAGGGGGTGTATACATGCATACACAGCACAAAGCAATTCACAGTGCAAAACAAAGGTGCAATGAGAGAACAAACCCAGCACAAGTACCAAATGTGCCATTAAAAGATAAGTATAAAAGAAGCAGACTTAAGTGCAAGCCACCAGCAGGTCAGAGGCAGAACAGCAGCACCAGCACCAGCACAGTGGCAGACAGAGAGGGAGACAGAGGGAGAGACAACACACAACCACCAGCATGAATGCAGCACTATTTGCAATGGTTGGAGTACTAATGAGGCTGAGGAGATGGGGAGGTAGAAGGCACCGTATGCAGTCTGCCCCATGGCAGTAGCGTGCCAGGCTGTCCTTTGAGCAGTTGACAGATGTGGAGACAGTAGTCTACTACTGCCTGAACAGGGCCATTCTGAGGCAGCTCTGTGAGATGTGCCATGAAGAAATGCAGGCACCCACTGTACGTGGTCACGCTATATCAGTGGAGATTAAGATGACAACAGTAATGTGCTTGCTTGCCATGGGAACCTTCTAGAGGCCTACTGGGGACACCACTGGCATATCACAGGCCTCCACTTCCTGCCTCCTCACACAATTCCTCACTGCACTGCTACTACATTCTTTGGAATATATCAATTTCCCCAGCACACAGGCAGAGTGGACAGAAGCCATGCAGGGGTTCTACAGGGTGGCACACATGCCAGGCATCATAGGGGCTGTTAACCGCACCCATGTGGCAATCCACACACCACCTGGCAATGTCACCATCACCTACATCAACTGCAAAGGATACGACTCAGTCAACTGCCAGGTGCTGTGCAAAGCCACAGGGTGCATCAACAATGCCTGTGCCACACACCCTGGGAGCACACATGATGTCTTCATATGGCAACAGTAGGCCCTCTTCCAGAGATTCCAGGCAGGGGTCATACCAAGTGACCACCTAGTTGGTGCCTGGGACATGGCAACCAGCTGTGCAACAGGGCACCAAAGCCAGGACAGGAGGGTGTGTGTGTGTGTGTGCAGATAGCACCATGCACAATACACATAGGGAGCAGCAGCTGTGGGACAGCGGAGGTGTGCAAGGGGACACAGGCAGACACCAGCAGGTACAGGAAGGCACACGTGCAATGCATGGAATGTGTGGTGCAGTGCCGTGGGTGGGCATGTGTGGCAGGGGCATGCACAACACAAGCAGACTGCAGGCAGTGTCAGAATGCACACTGGCAGGACAATGGTGGGCATGGCACATGTGAGCCCAATGGCATTAGTGGCCTGGGACCAACAACAGGTGCAGGCCCAGCAACAGCAGTTGGAGAAGAGGGGTATGAATGCAGGGAAGGGAAAGGCACAGGCAGTGGTGGATGCCTAGTGCACACACCAGTGTGGAAAGGAGCAGGGAATGGGGGGCACACTGTATATATGACCGAGGTACTAACAGCCACCCTTCCCCTCCACAGGTGATGCCACACACCCACTGAGGCTGTGGCTCCTCACCCCATCCAATGACCCTGAACAGAGGTAGAGGAGCATTACAATGAGGCACACACCGCTACATGCACCATCATCGCATGCATCTTCAGCATGTTGAAGATGCACTTTTGGTGCCTGTGAAGGTCAGGTGGAGCCCTACAGTATAGCCCTGGGAAGGCCTGTGGCATATTCCTGGCCTGTTGTATGCTACACAACATGGCCATTGACCGTGGAATACCTGTGAGGCCAGTGAGGATGACAGGTCCTGGGAGGAGGAGGAGGAGGAGGAGGAGGGTGGGGAGGATGAAGCAGCACCCCCCAGGGCTCCAACACTGGATCACCAATAAGCAGCCAGGACCCATGGTTGGCTGCACGGGTGAGGCAGTACAGAAGTACACTGGTGGAGGAGCATTTCGGGAATTGCAGGTGAGTATTGAAGATATGTATCTGGGAGGTGCACAATGGTGACAACAGGTAGACACAAAGCCATGCATTGCATGGCAGACACAGGACAGTACATGAACAGCCATACACAGGCACACACACACACACACACACACACACACACACACACCACACACACACATATGCACACACACACCACACAACACACCCATGTGCAGCCATGACTGTGCCAGGGATGACATGGATCAGTGTGCACTGCCTCTGGCACACAGGTGCAGCAGACACTAGACCACACTTATCACACCCTTTCCACACAACACAATAGTGGTGCACACAGACACACAGGTGGCACTGCACAGGGGGACCACAGTAATGGTGCATTGTGGCAGGTGCCTGCCACACACACACCACCCCAGGCACTGTCATCCAGGTGTGTGTGGGACACAGTGGTGGAACATGCAGCTGGCATTGGAACAGGGACCTGGACATCACAGTGCAGCACCACGGCTGCCACAGACATGTGGGTGGCCTCTACCATGAGTGGTAGATGCAGCTGTGGCACCACCAGCCACAGGGGGAGTATCCAACACCCCTGTAGGGGTACTGCAATAAGACCGTGAACTGGTGTTCATTGGTGTGGTGGCCCCACGAGCCATGTCTGGGTCAGGACACTGGGCATTGTGATGTGTGATGATGGCATCAGCAGTAAAGGGTCCACTTGATGCCACTGCCTGGGTGTGCGAGAGGTGTGAGAGGCACTCATGCGTGTCTGGCTGGATGACCAACGGCCACAGTGCACAACAGATGTACATGCCACCTCGGCCATGACTGAAATCTGCTGCGATGCTGCGGTCATGCCCACCCACAGAAGGCATGCCTCTGTAAACATCTGGTCTCACCATGCAGCCATGGACTCATGCTCCAGGACCATCACTGTCCTGTGGCTCCTGAACTCTGCACAGAGGGCCACCTGCCCCTCCATGGTGTCATGCAGGAGGCAAACATAGCCCCCCATGTCACTGGAGGGTGATAAGTCACAGTGGTGTCACCGACTAGTGGGGGCTGATACAGCCTGCCCTGGGTCATCCACAGGCAGAGGTTGTGCCACAGCAGGCTGCAGCATGGGTGGGCCTTGGCCATGCTCAGCCACTACTTGTCCATGGCCGGTGTTGTCACATTCAAATGGTGCCTGAGTGTGTCCAGCAGCACCTGGATCTGATGACCTTGATGGCCCTCACACCGCACTGGGACCAGATGCTGGGGGCACAGCACCCACTGCCACAGGCAGCTGTGTGGCCACTGCATCCATTCCACATGCAGCAGGGCCATCAGTGGCATCGGGAGCCACCTGCACAGGTACCTGTGTGCTGCATGTCCCACTGTTGGCCGTGTCCACCTCTGTCTGTGTGGCGTCATCATCTGCAGTGACATCACTGTACACTCCCTGCATGCCAGATGCAAGCACAAGGAGGGCTTCAGTGATGTCTGCTGCATGTGCAGGGTCATCATCAGACAAACCCAACAGACCCTCCAGCCATGTGGTGTCATCACCAGCTGCCCTGGTGGCATTGGCCAAGAGGTCTAATGGGCCCACCACCACTAGGGCTGTGTCTGGTGGGGCCAGTGCAGTGGATGGTCCAGGGACAGCACCATCCAATGCAGTGACCACAGCCCTGTGTGATGGGCCTGCATCATCACCCACTAGGACATCCTGTGCAGCCGTGCCCATCGCTGCACCTGTGAGATGAGATGGAGCTGTGAAAAGACGAGAAAACATGGTTAGTGCAATAGAATATACATTGACACACATACATGCAAACATATGGACATGTACAGTGTGTCACAGTATAGTGCAATGGTTGCGCAAGTCAGTCCTCAGCACAGCTGTGCAGTGCCTACCATGCCGCTCCAGTCATGCGCCTGCTGTGACCGGTACTGTGTGGTGACAGGCCATGGCCACATGGAACCATGTGTGACAATGGTATGACAGGCCCATCAAACAGTGTGTGTGTGTCCCACCAGCCAGACTGGCAGCGGCACAAAGCATGCCACCACGGGCATGGGCAGTGAGGCACAGCATAGCATGGCATGGGACACACATGCACCACCACCACAAATAGTACATCCCCTGGGTACACAGTTGCACAGCACAACACAATGGGACAGGCATAGCAGCCAGAGCACACGTGGCCAGACACTTGTCATGTGCATGACTACTTACAGTGCTGTGATAGACTTCCGCCAGTTTGGAATCCCCCACCTGGGACACCCTGCACAGCAGATCTGGCAATGGTTTTCATGAGTAGCTGCTCATTGGGGCTCAAGCAGATATCTTCTAGCAGGTCACCCCCTGTCCACCACAGGGAGGTCTCCATGTGGGTCACCTTCTCCTTTGCCCTCCATTTCCTGTTGTTCAGATGCTTCCTGCACTCCAGGGGGGTCCTGTTGTATATTCCTACAGCATTCACATGATGGGCCACCCACCTCCCAGCCCTTCTCCCATGCCATACAGTTGCCACCCTTGCCCGACAGTACAACACACCTGAGATGATATGCCTTGATGAGGGCCTGCTCCTCATCCTTCATGAAGTTTGGCCACCTTCTGCTGGTGGCACTGTTGCCTCTTGCTATTGTGGTTTCTGTGGGAGAGTAAAGACAGACATTAGCTATACTCATGTTGATTCCCATGTGCCATTACCGACATACAGTGCGTGCATTCAGCCACACCAGCACCTGTCAGACAGGGCCTGCAGGTAGTGCACGTGTGTTGGGGTGGACAGTGTGTCATGGCAGTTGGTTCTGCATTCAGCGTGTACAGTGAACCCACCATGGACAGCTGCAAGGCCACAGCCTTGTCACCTGAGATGCATGTCCAGCTACACATGCAGCTGTCTGCCCATCACTCACACTATGCACACCTCGCTGTTGGTGCAGGCACATCAGCTGCCATCGTGCCCCACTGGTGCAGCCTGTGGGACGGTGTGTGGCACACCATGTTGCCCAACAGATGTCCCTGCACATGGCTGCCTGGCAACAGGCTGTCCATAGCCAGGTACATCATGAGGATTGGGTACACTGATACTGGGTCTGTACACACACAGATGGCTCTATAATAAATTCCTGTGGCAGTCATCTGTATCCCCTTCCCCTGGGCTGTGCCTAATTCTAGGCAGCAGTTGACTAGTGCATATACATAGTCCACAAACCTGCTGTAATACATGTAGAAATAACATTGCACTCACCGTCAAGGCTGTGAATCTTCTCAGTCACCTATTCTCAGTGTGGGCTGAATTGGGAGCATTTATGTCTCAGGGCATGCAAATGAGGACGGGGCAGTGTTAATGAGATGCTAAACAGCTAAGATTCTACTGAATACGTTATTAGGCTGATTTAGGAGCATTGTCTGTGAATTACATAATTGTTCTCAGCTCTTCTCAATCAGCATGGCACATCTGCTGAGTTGGATGCATCCCTAGATGACACATTGCTCACGCATGCGAGTTGCATTCAGAACATCTTCCTGAATGGAGCGCAAATGCTTCGGCATATGCAGTGTGCATGCACTGTGCATTGTACCCATGGCACAGCACCGCAGTTACACGATTGTTCTATCACTCACATCACAGACATGCATATGGTGCCCATCACGTGTTGCAATCTGTCCGTGCACGCACACCCCCCTGCATGGTGCTCATTGTGACAGTTGTCAGATGTTGTGCACAGATAATGCATTACATGCCATTGCATGACAATGTACTAGCATGCATTACAGGCGCTATGTGTGATAGCGCATGCCACTCGAAACATGGTGGCCACCTACTCATTACGCATGCCCGACCATGTCATGACCCATGACCCTGCATTCCCACCATATCATTATGCATTGCACATGCACCTGTGGGTGCATGATGGACCAATCCTGCTTCACACTGCTGTGCACGGTGACAGGCACTTGGCCTAGTGGCACATGTGGTGCCATTTTGCATTCCAGCTGCACATACAGTGATTGTAACAGTGTGCTGTTACTGGTGTGGGGATGCCTAGGGCAGGAAGGACTGGACCAAGGGCCATGAATTGGTTTGAGACGGAGCTGCTTTACATGGTCACTCTGGTGCTGTGTGTGGAGGGGCAGCTGATTGGAAGTGAGGACCTGCAGGTGTCCAGGGCAGAGGTGTGGGCCACCATTGGCTGGCAGCTGGTGAAAGCACACAGGGGTTCCCCGCACTGGGGAATAGAGCAGGCACCATTATGGTGACCTTGGCTGTAGGGACGGGGCCTGTCTTCAGTGGCTGCATGAGCAGGCATGCTGGGGTGCACTTCTAAGACCAGGTAGGTTGCGCATGTACGTGTGCAGCACAGGTGCATGCAGGGTAGGGATGGGTCACATCACAACATCACACTCACATGGGCACTCCACAACACGCACACATGGCTGTGACTGCACCTGCCCTGTGGTGTCCTGTCATGCATGCGACATGGGGTAAGCACTCTGCACTGGTGTGTGTGGGACAGGTACACTGTGTTGCACATGGGGTGGGACCACCTTTTGCAGTACATATCTACGGGAGGGCACTTTGGGGGTTCAGGCATGGCTGCTGTGCACAGCTGTGGATTGCATGGCCAGTCATCAGTGTTGCACTGGCTGTGTACACCAACACTGCATGCCCACATTGGTATTGGGGGTGAGTTCGTGCAATGACGTGTCTACTCATGGCGGTATCTGTCTGTCTGTTGTGTCTTGCAGGGCTGGAAGCCAGGCTGTGGGCTGTGGAGGCCACTGAGGTGAGGTGTATCGGGGCGGCAGCTGGAGATCGACATGGTGGCTGTCTCACAGCAGGTAGGTGGCACCCTTCTGTGTGCATTGTCTGTCTGGTGGGGTGAGCTACTGCTTGGTGGGGGTTGTGTGTCTGCCATGATCCTTAGTATGTGTTCTCTGTGTCCTTGCTGTAGGTCCCTGGGATCATCATGCAGCAACCGGAGGGGGAGATGCCTTGGAACAGCTACAGGACCTGGACAGAAGGACTGAACAGGCCATCCAGGGATCACTCAGGCCCATCCACCGGATGTTGGGGCACCTGAATCACACCATAGTGGCCATCCTCCTTCTCCTGTCAGCATGTGGCCATGTGGGGTTGGGGTGCAGAGGTGCATGGCCACACCTATAGCCTCCTTCCTTCTGCAGGCCTTTCCCAGTTATATATAGCCCACTGTTTCCCACACCCTCCCTATCTATGTTCCTCCTCTGCCCCTCTCCCCTTTTGACCACCTGTACTTGTATATAGTCCCTCACACTCCTTTCCTTTTGGATTGATCTGTGTACATAGTTTTTGCTATTTCTTCTGTTTAAATTGTAAACTGTTCATTTTGCTATTTATACTTTTGAATCTTTGACATGGTGTCTTGGGCTCTTCACTGTCCCCGTACTGCCATGGTCCTGTATGCCCCAGCTATGTATGGTCTCCTTCACCCCTGCAACCCCCCTGTGTGGCCCCACTGTTGCCTGTAGCATGTGCATGAGCCTCATGTCCTGCTGCTCATTTCCCTGCCCCTGGTCTGTGTGTCTGCACTGCTTGTGGCCTGCATATATTGCACAGCTGCACTCTTGCTCTGTGGCCCTGTGTGCACTGTCCTGTGATTGGGGATGTGACCTGGCTGTGTGGTACTGTGGTGGCACAGTGTGCAGACCACTGTTTGGCATGGTATCACCCTGTGTGTCCCTCCACACACAGCAACAGTCCTGGCTACCTGTAGTGTTGGCCTTGTCTAGTGGCCTCCACCTTGTTCCTTGCATCTGCATGCTGTTGTGTGGCACCATGCCAGCTACAGTGTGTCCATTCTGTGTGCCTGCCATGGGCCTGTGTGGGTTGTGGCCTAGGCCTCTCTGTGTTGTTCTCTGTTCCCTGTCTCAGTTTTGTGCTTGTTTTGGCCACTGTTGTGCCCTTGGCCTCTCTGGT
The DNA here is from genome assembly GCA_016271365.2 of Neoceratodus forsteri. NCBI lineage: Eukaryota > Metazoa > Chordata > Ceratodontiformes > Ceratodontidae > Neoceratodus > Neoceratodus forsteri. Next base: position 305,126,466 of record CM028134.1, on the reverse strand, counting down.
GTTTTTGTTTTAAGTAAGTATACTTTATTGAAGAGGCCTCTCTGGTGTGTCCCATTGGTCTTGTATTCCTCTCTCCTTTGTCCCACTGTATTCTGATGTTGTATTCCTTTGATATGGGGACATTTCCTAATTGTATTGAGAAGAGGTTCTAGGCATAATATGAAAAAATTGGGGGACAGGGGGCATCCCTGACAGACTCCTGCATCTATTGGAATTTCTGGGGCAGGAATACTATTAATCATATTATCAGTGGGATGACTATATAATCCCTGAATAATAGTCAATAGATTTATCAGAATATTCATTTTTTTAAAATATAAAACATGTAAGTACAATTTATTAAATTGAGCACCTTACTGCCATCAAGGGGTAGGGCGTAATAAAGATTCTGCAGGTACTGGACTAATTCCATAATTATTTGTATTTCATTAATAGCTGAAGCAGCTGTTCTGTTTGGAATGAAATCATACTGTTCGGGGTGGATGTATAGGGGAATAAGGGGTAATAACCTATTAGCAATTGTTTTTGCTATGATCTTATAATCAGTGTTTAGTAAGGCGATAGATCTATAACTACCAGCTTGGTTTTTGGGTTTCCCCTCTTTATAGATTAGGGTTATTTTTGCTTGAAGTAAAGATGGTGGTATTTTCTGCTCACCGTCCACCCATTCCAACATGATACGGGCTTGCCAGGGAGCCAGAACATCAATGAATTTAAAAAAAAATCATTTGTGAATCTGTCCAGACCTGGACTTTTATTATTAGTCATATCTTTTATTGCTTGTATAATCCCCTCCTCTATTATTGGATCATTATTCATCACAAAAGGTTTTAAATCATTGTTGTTTATAAATTGTTCCATCAATGAACAGTCTCGAATAGGAGCGTGTTTGTAGATATTTATACAGTGAAATGAAATAATAGCAGCTAGCTCCACCCATTCTGTTTTCATTTGGTTTTGAGCATTCATAAATCCTACTATAATATGATTTTCATTTCTTTTATTAATAATGGGCAATTCATTTGCCCAATTTGTCTCCCTGTAGATACCTGATATTTTTCTTACATTGTGTTTAAATTCTTCATTTACATTTTTTTTGCCATTCTAGTCTTGTGTGAGTCCGTTCTTCAAAGTATTTGTCATAACTGGACAATAATAATTTATCCAGTTCTTTTAACCCATTTTGAATACTGGATTCTTCTTTCTTTTTTTGAATATTTATCCCCACCTGATAAGAAATACATATCCCTCTGATCATAACCTTCACGGTATCCCATAAGGATGAAATAGATTCATTACCTGAATAATTGTAATACCAATACTCGTATATTGCTGTTTTGATTTTATCAATGAAGTCCAGGATAGTAAGTAACTTATTGTTAAAAGACCATGTTTTGGGTCTGAAATTTGAGTTGGGGGGTACACTTAACTGGATCTCAATCAGCTTGTTGTCTGATAAATAATAAGGGTGAATATTAATATTAATCACTTTGGTTATTATGTGTTTATATAGGAAGCTGTAATCCAGTCTAGTAAAGTTTTTTTTTTTTTTATGGTGGGTGCATTCCTTAGAAGTGGGATACAAAGATCTCCATGGATCGACTAAATCATTTTTTTTTCTAAAAATAAGTATAAAATATTGGAAATCTTTCTGTTTATGAATGCAATATTTTTATCTTTGCCCAAATATGGATTCTTTAAAGCATTGAAGTCCCCCATTAATATTTTATTATTTGCTTGAATATTTACCAAAGCTTGGTTTATTTCAGCTGTAAAGCTAGCATAGTTTTTAAAATGTCCATATACAGATACCACTGTAAGATCAGTATTATTAAATATGGTACCTTTGACAATAGAAATTCTTCCATTGTTATCAGACCACCTAGTCTGAAGTTGAAAGTTTAACTGTTTTTAAATCAAGATGGTTACCTCCGCTGATTTTTTAGTTCCTGTGGAGAAAAAGTTCTGAGCATTCCACCAATGATGAAATTATTCAGTTCCACCCTCCAATCAGGATGAGTACCCCTGGACTGGAGGACAGCATATGTTGTGCTGCCCCATCAAAGTGGACAGAGGGATGAACCAGAAAACTACAGATCAGTCAGTCTGACGTCCATAGCGGGGAAACTGATGGAGGCCATCTTGAAGGAAAGGATGGTGGAGTTCCTGGAGGCAAACAGCTTTCAAGATGAAAGCCAGCATGGGTTCATCTGGAGCAGATCGTGTCAGACCAGCCTAGTTAAATTCTTTGATTGGTTTACAAGATCCCTGGACTGCAGAAGGCTGGTTGATGTCCTGTACTTAGACTTCATCAAGGCTTCTGATTTGGTCCCACATGGAAGGCTGATATGTAAGCTAAGCAACCTAGGGTGGGAGAGAAAATGGTGGGATGGATCACAAACTGGCTCAGTAACTGACAGCAGAGGTGGTGGTAGGGGGAGAGGCTTTGTCTCACAGGAAAGTCATCAACGGGGTCCCTCAAGGATCGATACTGGGCCAAATCCTGTTCAATGCTTTCAATGTGGACATTGGGGATGGGGTTAGGAGCAAGTTAAGCCTATTTGCAGATGATTCCAAGTTGGGAGCAGTGATAGACAGTGAAGAGGGTAGGAAGACACTTTAGAAGGATCTGATAAGGTTGGAAAGGTGTGCACACACTTGGTAGTTGGGGTTTAATGATTGAAAGTGCAGCGTGCTACACCTGGGATTCAGGAAACTAGTAGGGGGTTAGTACAAGAGGGAAGTAAGGAGACACTATTTCACAGAGAGGGTGGTGACACCTTGGAATGCACTATCAGGGGAGCTGTTGGCAAAAGAAACAGTGGAGGGATTCAAAGTGGGGTGGGACAAGTACATGGGCAAGGTACAGGTTGGGGAAAGTTAACAACAGGTTGCTGGGAGTGCTAGATATAAGGGAGCACAACAAGAGAGGTGGCAGCTGCAAAAACTTAATTAGGAGCTACATCTTGGGCAGATAAGATAGGCCATTGGGCCTAATCTGTTGGCAACTTTGTATGTATGTATGCAAATTAGAGGGAGATGCTTTGGCTCCCAGGAGGTTAATCAGCAAGGTCTCTCAAGGATCAGTATTGGGACAAATCCTGTTCAATGCTTTTATTACAGACATTGGGGAAGGAGTTAGGAGCAAGTTAAGCCTATCTGTAGATGATTCTAAGTTGGGAGCAGTGATAGACAGTGAAGAGGGTAGGAAGACACTTCAGAAGGATCTGGTAAGGTTGGAAAGGTGTGCACACTCTTGGTAGTTGGGGTTTAACGCTTGGAAGTGCAGCGTACTACACTTGGGATTCAGGAAACTAATAGGGGAAGGTACGGGGGAAGAAAGGTGACACCATTTCACTGAGAGGGTGGTAGCACACTGGATGCACTACCAGGGGAGCTGTTGGCAAAGGAAACAGTGGAGGGATTCAAGGTTGGGTGGGACAAGTACATGGGCAAGGTACAGGGTGGGGGAGGTTAACATAAGGATGCTGTGGGGTGTGTTAGGTTTAAGGGAGCACAACAAGGAAGGGGTGCAGCTTCTGAAACTTAATTAGGAGCTGCATCTCTAGCAGACAAGATAGGCCATTGGGCCTAATCTGCTGGCAACTTTGTATGTACGTATGTATGTACATATGTAAGCATGTATATATGCACGTATGTAAATTATTTACCCTCCAAAGATTAGCAAATCACATTGCAATAATAAACAAAAATAACAATCCAACAAGTAAACATACTAAATCCTGTATTAAAACAGGTTAAATAGACTTCCAATATTTTCTTTTTACAAATGCCTGGTACAACTAATCAAAATGTTTACCTCTTCCAGTGTGGGCTGTTGAATCAGGAGAATAAATTACTTCTGTACTAGCTTTCGCTTTGGGCTGGGGTAAGGTCTTTGACAAGTTTCTAATTGCACTGCTGCAGACAGTTTAACTGCTTAAAAGAAGTGTAACTTGCTTTTGTGACTGCTTGGGGACACTAGCAGTCAGGTATGATTAGAGATAAACAAGCTGAAAAAATAATAGTGCGCTGGGGAAGATCATCGGAGTGATTTGGAGTTACAGAAGCACGTACTTCAACTCCAAATTTGTGCTTTGTTATTTTGTTTTTACAGTTACAGCAAAACTGCTACAAGTTCTACCCACTGCAACCGTAAAAAGCAGGAAATAACCATCTGGACCAGCTCCAGCGTCTCAGACAGTGATCTGCCTTTTATGAATCCTTATTCATGTGTTATTAGTATCTTTGTCTATTTGATTTTTGCTTCTGTTCATAATCATTCTTGTTAAACTTTTATCATTCTGCTTGAGGAGGGCAATAGGTCTATAGTTATTTACAATTGCATGTATTTGTCAGGTTTAGGATCAATGTTATAATGGATTCTAACACAGAGGTTGGAACTCAGTTCAGACCCAACATTTCCTGGAGTAATCTCATAAACCAAGGTACTAGTAGTTCAGCAAAAACAATATAATATTCTGTTGTAAAGCCATCAGGTCATCTTACTTGATTTAATTGCCATAATTAGCTCTTGTTCTTTAAAAAAAAAGTCACCATTAATTCCCATATGATTATTTATTGATTTAGGTAACAACTCATTTATTAGATCATTAGAATTATAGCTTGGTCGGTTATAAATTTCAGAAAAATGTTTTTCAAATTCTATGGCTATATCCCTAACAGTATTAGCAAATTTCACCTTCTATTGCATTTTTATATGTGTGATATTGATGGAATCTCTTTGTATTTTAATATGTGGGATCAGACTTTCATTGCTTTATCTCTAAGTCAGGAAGCCATCAGGAGTCCATGAGGGCAAGTGTCAGCCCTGAATACTGTCTTCTCACCACATTCACCGCTGGAGCAGCCTGGAGCCCTGCAGTGATGCCATATCTCCTCCACCCTGCCTCCTGCAAGCCTGGGGCTCAACACACTTAGGGCATCCCAGACATGAAAGCCCAGTAAACTGAGACTTTTTTAAACAAAGGACCTGGAGCCATCTAGATTCTTCCACATTCTCTACATTGGGAAGACTTTGGGTGTCCATGAAGGTAAGTGCCAGTGCTAGAAGCCTTCACCCATCACAATCACTGCTAGAACAACTGGGAGGCTTTGCAGTGAAGCCTTACCTCTTCAGCTCTGTTGCCTCTAATCACAGGGCTCAACACACTTGGGGCATCCCAGACATGAAAGCTCATGACACTGAAACTTTTGGAAAAAAAGGACCTGATGTCCTTCTGATGTCATCACATTGGGAAGTCACTGGGGGCCTGTGAGAGCAAGTGCAAGCCCTAGACACCTTCCTTCAGCCACAGTTGTCACTATAGCAGCAAGGAGCCCTGTAGTAAAGTTACACTTTCTCTAACCTGCCTTCTCCAACCAGGGTACTGAACACACTTCTTCAGGAAGTCTAGGTCAAACAGTCCTTGTGCTGTGTTCCTTCTATGCTAAAAACAAACCTCACTGAAGGATGAAGTACATTTTGGTCATGGATTGCAAGGTGGTAAATGTTTAATATGGGACTTTTGTGGGCAAGCTTGGACAACTAAAAACACTATACTCAATTATATAAGTTTCTGTCATGCAAAAACAGTTGCTTAGTTAAACTGAGAACAAAAAAAGAAAGATATTTTTAGAATAGGGTTTTATTCAGGAAAATGATTGTTCTTATGCTATTAATTTCAGGGTCAGTTCATCCTCACCCAGATCCTCAACAGCTAATGAAGAGAAAGTGAACAGTCTGTGCTGTGCCACTTGAGACACCAAAGGACTCAATGCAAACAAATTCCATGTGCAAATATGCTTTTATTGCCTCCAAAACAATCCCAGGTCTCAACAGTTCAAGAGCTCCTTCTTGGTCACCCTAGTGCCTCGACTCCTCTTGAGTCTTCAAATGAGGTATGACCAGAAAGGGAGTTACAACATAATATATACACTATTACAGCTCATTGACTATTAATGACTTAATTAAATTTAAATACCAGGCTCTGACAACCTCCCTATAATTCATACAAACTGTTCAAATCCACCAGGAAGGCCCACTGTTTTGGGTACAAATAGTTTAACACAGAACATGGGTAAATGCATAGACGTTTTTTTCTCCGACACAGTGTTCTCACACTAGACTCTTACATAAGAGACAAAAAGAACCTATTAAACAAATGACAAAATATTGACTGGGAGGATGATCTGCACTGGCTAGGTATTGCTGTTGAGTTTCTTTATTCATCTAAACAGCATATGCAAGGCATCTTGGCAGTTCAGTTCTTTCTAGATCAGTATGACACAGAGGATGAAATTCCAAAGGACTTCATCATTGAAGCCTTTGAATTCATCCTTACACATAATTATTGCAAATTTGATGAACAGTTTTACATACAAAGTTATGGCACAGTTATGGGAGCCACAATGGCTCCAAGTTATGCAAATTTGTTTTTGGGCTACTGGGAAAAACAGATCGTATTTAACCCAGAATTGAATTCACACTTAAAATACATCAATTATTGATAACGCTTTAGTGATGACATATTATACAAATGGCAGGGAGACAACATGGAGGTGCCTTTATTCATGGAATTTCTTAATAACAACAACCTCAATTTGAGATTCACCCATGAGACAAATAGCACTACATTGGATTTTTTAGATCTTTCACTTACAGCTGATAGAACAAATGGCACTGCATCCACTAACTCTTTTAGGAAGCCAACAGCTACCAGTTCTGTTTTGCATGCCAGAACTGCCCATCACCAACATCTTAAAGATTCCATTCCCTATAGTCAAATATTAAGGATTAGACAGAATTGCAGCTCAGCTCATATGTTTGAAGAACAAGCCATGGAACTTGTAGAATGACTTAAACACAGGGGCCCGAATATTCAGAAGGGTTGCGCATGGCGCAACACAGTTGTGCCATGGGCAACCCACTGATGCGCCCCGGTGCAATATTGAAATGGGGATTGTGTCTGGCACAAATCCCGATGCACTGGAATGCATCAGTAATGTATGCAGAGCAGGTGGGGGGGCATGCCCATGCACACTCCGCACATCCCGATATTAAGCCCGGGATGTGCTGAGCCCATGCATGTGCAACCCCTACTTGCGCTGCACACAGGTGAGCCAAAAAAAAAAGGAACAACGGCTGGCCACACACAGGTGAGCTGCCATATCACAGGGCACAACACGGCAGCTGCCACCTCATAGCGGTGCCCCCCCCAGTCCGCTGACCTGGGAGAGCAGGGTGGTGGGGCTCAGTGGGTGGGTGCGGAGAAGGGTACCGCTGGACCACCAGGGATATTGGACTTTAGTTTTAATACAAATGCTCATGATTGGGCTGCGAGCGGTCCACTGGACCACTAAGGATATTGGACTCTACTTTTATTACTAATGCCCGTGATCGGGCTGTGAGCAGTCCACTGGACCACCAGGGATATTGGACTTTAGTTTTAATGCAAATGCCCACGATCGGGCTGCGAGCAGTCCACTGGACCACCAGGGATATTGGACTTTACTTTTATTACTTATGCCCGTGATTGGGCTGCAAGCAGTCCACTGGACCACCAGGGATATTGGATGATTAGTTTATTCTACATATGCCTGTGATTGCGTTGTGTGGCACATTACCACGATGTGCAGGGGGCGTTGGTACCCGACGGTTGCTGTCTGGCAGGGTGCCAGGCGCAAGTTACTGAGGATCGGTGCACCTGCATGCAAATAGGGCCATAATGACATGCAAATGGCCCCATTTGCACCTTGCATACGTTATGGTTCCATTTGCATGTGCACTTTTGAATATCACGGTTTTTGCACCTAGTGCAATGGAACTTGTGCTAGCACATCCCCTTGCTCCACTCTGGACACAAGCGCTGGTGCAGTGCCACTGCGCCATGCACACTGTGAGTGTCCAGGGTGTGATATTCAGTGATGCTGTGCCATGACACAGCTCCATTGAATATCACCTTGTCAACGCCCCTGCACAGCCAAGTTGCACTGTGCCAGGCTTGCGCCACAGCCTGGCACAGTCTGAATATCCAGGCCAGGGGCTATGAGAGCAACCTTTTAGAAAATCCAAAATCTAAGGTACAAACACAAAATAGAAACAAGCTGCTACAAGACAGACCTGTCACATCCCAAAGACATCCTTGCACTTTCATTACAGAATACAATTATAAGGCAGGGAGAATAGAGAATGTTATTCATAAAAACTGGAAAATTCTATTAAGTGACCACACAGTAGGGCATTTTAGTGGGTTCCAAACAACAGGTATCATTCAGCAGGGCAAGTAATCTTAAAGATAAACTTGTACAAAGCAGACTTAAACCTACTACACCCTTGATTGGGACCACCTGGCTGCCTCAAAGAACAAATGTTTTTTTTTTTAAATGTGCGAGATACAACATTTACAAATATGGTATCACAGGAAAATATTTTCAGCATCCAATGGATGCAGAAAAGAGAGAGTTGAGATCAGACAACTGATAACCTGTGATACCAGTCACAATGTATATGGACTTTGGTGCAGCTGTAAACTTTTGTATGTTGGCAAAACTTCACACTCTGAAACAACGCATACAAGAACATGTGAGGTCAATAATCAATAACAAAATTGATACACCAGTGGGTTTAAAATTTCAGTTCATATCACCAGTCTAAACCAGAGAGCATTCAGTTCATAGGAACAGAATGGGTACCACCTTCCATTTTTGGTGGAGATCGTGTCAATATTCTATTGGAGAAAGAAAGTATGTGGATTTTTAATTTGTATTGTATGAAACCAAAGGGACTTAATGACAGATGGGGCTTTAAGCCCTTTATGAAAAAGAGAAGATAATCAGTAGAATGCACATGTGATTTGAAGATAGATTTGCTTTTTGGCATTATTTATGAGTAATTTTTATGTCTAATACAATACAACAATGCTCTAGAAAATGGTGAATTTTTAAAGTAGTGTTCTTTGAACTCCTCAGTGTGGTGTCTGTCTGCCTTTTCTCTAATTTCTAGGTGTAAGCCACTCGAAGGATCAGGGTTCCAAAACAGAAGTGCCATGAATCATAGATCCCATTTAAGGCATGTTGCAATGGAAACAGAAGAAGGCCACCTTGAAAATAGTTGGGACTTGGACCTGGATCCTTTTCTTTCCTATCCTTCCACTTTCCCTTCTTTTTTTCCCCTTCTTCCCCATCCATCCCCTCACTTCCTTTCCTTCCCCCTTTCCCTATGCTCCTCTTTTCACTCAAGCACTGTGTAGCTGCATGAGTAATTAATGTTAGAAATAATTCAGGAATAAAAGTTTGTGTATAGAGTTCAGCATTACTCAGGTAGCTTACACTTATTGATTTATACTAATTTTGTTTATTACATTTTCTTACACATTTTTTGAAGCACCCTTTCACTTTAAATGTATTTAAATTTAATTAAGTCATTAATATTCAATGATCACTAATAGTGTATATATTAAATTAGAACTCCTTTTTTGGTCATACCCCATTTGAAGACTCGCTAGGAGTCGAGGTGCTAGGGTGACCAAGAAGGAGCTCTTGAACTGTTGGGACTTAGGTTTATTTTGGAGGCAATAAAGGCATATTTGCACCTGGAGTTTATTTTCCTCAAGTCCTTTGATGCCCCAAGTGTCACCGCACAAACTGTTCACTTTCTACTTGGATTTGCAGGCTGGCAGCCCAACCATGGTATGCACCGTCCTGAACAGGGTAATGGCAGCATTTTCTTGTTTTTGTTTATTTAATGAAAAGATCCTTCCCCAGTCATATGAACTGAGTAATCTGACACCAAGAAATTCCTCTCTAAAGATTGTCCATTTAAATATACATAGTCTTTTAGCAAAATGGGAGCAATTCGAAGCTTGGATGAAAAAATACAAATTTGATATAATAACATTGTCTGAAACTTAGCTAAATAGCAAAATCAACAATAGTGAAATTCATTTAGAAGGAGTTAATATTTACAGCCCGGTCATGGTGGGAAGAGGGGAGGAGGTGTTATGATTTATGTTAATTCCAAATTTAAACACAGGAGACTGACTGCTCAGTAGGACCACCAGGCTGTGAGTTGGTAACTGTTGATATATTATTAGGTTCTGAAAAACACATCACAGTCACATCTGCATACATTCCTCCTGGCCTAATTGATATGGAATTGCAACTAGTAACTGAAATAAAAAATATATTGCCACTAAATAGGGAATGGATTTTACTTGGGGATTTTAACTGTAACTGGGGACATGAGCAAATGAGTAATGTTAAGGATCTACTTTTAGAGTTAAGCATCCTGCAGTTCATTACAGACACTACTAGAGTCAATTACAAAACTGGTAGGGGTACCACATTGGACTAGATTGTGGTAGCCCATCCTAATAAGATCATTGCGTGTGGGGTCCTAACAGATTCAGTTAGTGACCACTGCCCATTCTTTTGTATGTGGACAACTAAACTAGTGGGATGCCCTCCTCATTATACAGAAACCAGAAATTTAAAGAGTTAATATTCAGATAATGAATGAGGCCTGTATTGAAATTGACTGGCCCTATTTGGAGACGCCTAATGATATTGATGGTTTCTTGGACACATTTTGTAGGCTGTTCACTCAGGTAATAGATAAATTGCCCCAAAAAAGAAAATGAGAATTAGGGCCAATAAAAACAAATGGGTTACTTCTGAGCTCTTGAAACTGATGAGACAAAGAGATAGAATGTGGAAAAAATGAGGTGGATAGGGATTCAGTTACATTACAGAATTACAAATCCCTATGAAATAAGTGTAAAAGTGAAGTTAGAAAAGCTAAAAAACAGTTTTTTTATCTCGGAACAGTTTAATTCCCTTGGGGGTCCCAAACAAAACTGGCAAATGTTAAACTGCCTATTAGGGAGGAAATCAAATGAAGGCAGCATTTCATTGCTTGATGGAAACAATCTGATTAGTGAGCCCTCTATTGTAGCTGGGATGTTTAATAATTATTTTGGTGAATTAGATAGTTTTAGGACCAATTTCAACTTGACAAGTCCAATTGTTGACTCCTCAGAAACAATAATATTAATCACTCTAAATTCTATTTTCAGATTGTCATATTTGATTTAGTTAGAACCTATGTTTTAAAATATGACACTCATCCCTATATTAGTCCTGATAATATAGATTTTAGACTTATTAAATTGGGAATTAATAAGTTGGCCTCCCCTATAGCATATTTGTATTTATTTAATTACTATTTGTGCAATGGAGTTTTTCCCAAAGATTGGAAACTTGCAACTATAAAGTTCATATTTAAATCTGGCACTAGGGAATGTGTTTTCAGCTACCATCCAATTTCATTACTGGCTCCTTTATCAGAAATTCTGGAGAGGATTATTTTCGATCAAATAATTGACTGTTATGAAAAATATGATTCAATGACAAGTTTATACCATGGTTTTAGATCAAAGCATAAAACAGAGACAGCCTTGGTAAAAATTCACAGGTTGCATACAGAGTGCCATTAATAAGAGGCACTCGGTCGCAGCAGTATTTGTGGACCTCCCCAAGACCTTCGATGTTGTAGATCATGGCTTATTGTTAGACTCTCTTTTGGAATTAAATTTTTTGAATGATGTCGTAGAGTGGTTTGATAACTATTTGGGTAACAGAAGGCACAGAACAAAAATCTTAAAGTATTTCAGGTTCTCTGCAGATTAAATGTGCGGTGCCACAGAGCTCAATTTTGGGCCCTCTTCTTTTTTCATTATTTATGAGTTCTGCCCCACTTATGTGTAAAGAATCTGAGATGATCCTATATACAGATGATGCAGTCATTGTTTTGGGAGAGTAGCACACTTGGACGTGTGCCTCTCCCATCCAATGCACTGCTCCCTTGAGCAGGCGTGGCGGTCCTGCACCAATGGGTGCAGAAGCTCAGTATGACAGCGGAGTTCCTCTGCTTCAAAGGAAAACACTGCTGCTATACTGAGCGCCACTGCTGTCCCCTCCATCACCCGCTCCCCCCCGCGTGTGTCACGCCACCCCCCCAAAGCTTTCCTGCCATGCTGGGAGCCCACCCCAGTGTGGAAAACATTGTTTGTTTTGCCGACAGGGGTGCCCAATCCCCTGTTGGCTTCATGGCCCCCCAAGCCATCCTGCTGGGAGCCCACCCCAGCGTGGCAAACCGTTGGTTTGTTTTGCCGACGGGGGTGCCCAATCCCCCGTCAGCTTCTCGGCCCCCTGTGTAGTTTGCCGACAGGAGTTCCCAATCCCCGTCGGCTCCTTGGCCCCACCCACACATCTTCTGCCACGCTGGGAGCCCACCCCAGCGTGGCAAACGCCCCACGTCAGCCTTTTTTTCCCTGTAAACAAAATGGTCCTCAACGCCTCCCAACCCTCCCACAACCTGCACCCACCCACTGTGCACCAGCCTCCCACACCCCCACCCCAGACTTACCTCCGACTCCAGTGCGATGATCTTGTGGACCGGGAACACATCTGCACTCTTCAAAGCCAACCTGAACTGAGGAAATGCTGATAAGCTGTATAATGGGCTAGATAGGGGGTTTCAACTTTATTGCATATCTCAGTCATTTTTGGAATTTTGCCAAATTTTCAACTTGGGGTTTTTGGGACCCCTTCTCATGAATGATGTCACTGTCATGGCGTTATTCGTGCCTGAAGGGTGATTTCGCAGGCACTGCACAGTCACTGTGTGAAATCACCCTTCAGCCTTGAATAACACCATGACAGTGACATCATTCATGAGAAGGGGTCCCAAAAATCCTATGTTGAAAATTTGGTGCAAAAATTCAAAAAAATGACTGTTTTATGAGCGTGCGTTATGCAGTTCCTACGCAGGCTCATAAGTTCACGAATTTTCAATATTTGCACTCCAGATCTTCCACATTGCCATTTTACCACACCTCCTCATGAGCAGTACAGCTGTCATATTTCACATCTTGCCCAAAATGTGTTTCTGCCCATGTAGCATAATGGCTTAGTCGTAAAAGTAACTCAATGTATGGGACACATTAAGAAAATCACAGTGACACTGATCATGAGCAGAGGTCTTAAATGGCTGTGCTGAAAATTTGGTGAAAAATTCCTAAAAATGACTGTTTTATGAGTCTGCGTTGTGCAGTTCCTACGCACGCTCGTAAGTTTGCGAATTTTCAATACTTTCACTCCAGATTTTCAACATTGCCATTTTACCACACCTCCTTATGAGCAGTACAGCTGTCATTTTTCACATCTTCACCAAAATGTCTTTCCCCCCATGTAGCGCACAATGGCACAGTCGGTGTGCGAACTCAGTGTATGGGACACATTAAGAAAATCACAGTGTCACTGTTCATGAGCAGAGATCTTAAAATGGCTATGTTGAAAATTTGGTGAAAAATTCCTACAAATAACTTGTTTCCGCGGCGTGCATTGTGCAGTTCTTGCATCTCGTAAGTTGCGAATTTCCAATATTTTCACTCCAGATTTTCAACATTGCCATTTTACCACACCTCCTATGAGCAGTACAGCTGTCATTTTTCACATCCTGCCCAAAACGTCTTTTCCCCCATGTAGTGCACAATGGCACAGTCGGTGTGCGAAATCAATGTATGGGACACAGTAAGAAAATCACAGTGTCACTGTTCATTAGCAGAGGTATTAAAATGGCAATGTTGAAAATTTGGTGAAAAAATTCCTAAAAATGACTGTTTTACAAGCGTGCGTTGCACAGTTACCATGCACGCTCATAAGTTTGCAAATTTTCAATATTTCTACTCCAGATTTTCAACATTGGCATTTTACCACACTTCCTTATGAGCAGTACAGCTGTCATTTTTCACATCCTGCCCAAAACGTGTTTCCGCCTATGTAGCGCACAATGGGGGTAACAAAAAGATCATGCTGACAATTTATTGTGCAAATACCAGCAATCACACAGGGCATTAGGGTAAAGCACCATACATGCCAAACACCACTGCAAATACCTGCAAGCGAACGTTCGGCATTGACAAATGCTTGTTAATGCTGTGACACAGTCCAAGGATGCTCTGTGGACTATGCAATATGATTTAAATTCTTTTCAGGAATTACTTCTATCAAGGCTTATGGTGTTAAACACTAAAAAAACAAAGGCTGTGGTCTTTTCTGGACCATGTAAAAAAAGAGAACTGAATCCCTTGATAGTAGATTTAAAAGGAAAACCTATTGAAGTAGTTGAAAGTTTTAAATATTTGGGGATTATTTTGGACAATAACCTGTCCTTTGAACTTCATGTCAAAAATGTCATCAAACTGGTTCATCAGAGATTAGGACTTTTGTTTAGAGTACCAACCCATCTTGTTCCTGAGTCTCATAGACTATTAGCACAGATTTTTATTTAGTGTTTTTGATTATGGCTTAAGTGTGTATTCGGCCACTAACAACGCAATCTTTGATAAGTTAAGAGTTGCATATAACAGTGCCCTAAGATTTGTGACTAATTTACCAAATAGGAAACATAGAAACATAGACGTTGATGGCAGATAAGGACCGCTTGGCCCACCTAGTCTGCCCATTTCCCTACCTACAGGATAGGCCGCCGATCCTAGTTAACCAACAGCCTATTTCTTCCTACCCCACTACAAGAATTGCCTTATGTCTTTCCCATGCATTCTTGAATTCTCCCACAGTTTTAGACTGCACAACCTCCTCAGGAAGGCTGTTCCATGCATCCACTACCCTCTCTGTGAAAAAATACATCCTCATATTGCCCCAGAACCGCCCCCTCTCTATCTTTAAATTGTGTCCCCTTGTTCTTGCACGTCTCTTTTTCTGAAAGATGCTACCCTCTTGGACTTTGTTGATTCCACTGAGGTACTTAAAAGTTTCTATTATGTCCCCCCCTCTCCCTTCTTTTCTCAAGGGTATACATATTAAGCTCCTTTAGTCTATCCTCGTACGGCTTCTCTTGCAGACCCTACACCATTTTAGTTGCCCTCCTCTGGACTGCCTCTGTCCTGTCTATGTCCCTGTAGAGATGGGGTCTCCAGAACTGGACGCAGTACTCCAGCAGCATGGATTCACAGCAGGAAGGTCATGTCAGATGAATCTAATCGATTTCTTTGACTGGGTGACCAAAGTAATAGACCAGGGAGGGGCTGTGGATATGGCCTACCTAGACTTCAGCAAGGCATTTGGCACAGTCCCGCACAAAAAATTAATAATCAAGTTAGCCAGCCTGGGAGTGGGTTCCAGGGTGGTAGCCTGGTAGCAAACTGGCTGCACAACAGGACACAGAAGGTAATAGTGAATGGAACACATTCTGAAGAAAGGGGGTTACTAGTGGAGTACCTCAGGGCTCAGTACTGGGTCCAGTCCCTTTAACATCTTTATAGGTGACATTGCAGAGGGTCTGGAAGGAAAGGTATGCCTCTTTGCAGATGACACAAGATCTGTAATAGAGTTGATACACAAGGAGGGGTAGAAAGGATGAGAAGGGACTTGGCAAGGTTGGAGGAATGGTCAGACATATAGCAACTTAGATTCAATGCAAAGAAGTGCAAAGTAATGCACCTGGGAAATAAAAATCCAGGAGAAGAGTACACAATAGCTGGGGAGGTACTAATGACAACAATAATGGAAAGGGATCTGGGTGTAGTCATATCAGATGACCTAAAGGTGGGTAAGCAATGTGAGAAGTCAGTAAGGAGAGCCGGGGGATACTGGAATGTATAGGGAGAGGCATCACAAGTAGAAAAAGGGAAGTGGTTATCCCTCTCTACAGACAGTTGGTGAGACCCCATCTGGAGTACTGAGTGCAGTTTTGGAGACCTCATCTAGGCAAGGACAAAGACAGGATGGAAGCAATACAAAGGAGGGCAACTAAAATGGTGCAGGGTCTACATCAGAAACCATATGAAGAGAGACTGAGACAGCTTAATATGTATACCCTTGATGAAAGGAGGGACAGGGGGACATGATAGAAACTTTAATTACCTCATGGGAATCAACAAAGTCTAAGAGGGTAGCATCTTTCAGAAAAAGACGTGTAAGAACAAAGGGGCACAATTTAAAGTTAGAGGGGGGACGGCTCAGGGGTAATGTGAGGAAATTATTTTTCATGGAGAGAATGGTGGAAGCATGGACCCGCCTTCCTGGAGAGGTTGTGGGGTCTAAAACAGTGGGGGAATTCAAACATGCATGGGACAGACATAAGGCAATTATAGTGGGGGTAGCAGAAAGTAGGCTGCTGGTTAACTAGAATCTGCAGCTTATTCAATAGGTAGGGAAATGGTCAGACTGGGTGGGCTAAGTGATCCTTATCTGCCGTCAAAGTCTATGTTTCTATGTTTCTATGTCTGTACAGAGGGATAACAACTTCCTGTTTTCTGCTGGTAATGCCTCTCCCTATGCAGCCCAGTATACCCCCAGCCCTCCCTACTGCCTTCTCACATTGCTTGCTAACCTTGAGGTCATCTGATATGATTACCCCCAGGTCCCTTTCCTTTTTTGTTGTTGTTACTACCTCCCTCCCATTGTGTAATTTTCCCCTGGGTTCTTGTTTCCCAGGTGCATTATTTTGTACTTCTTTGCATTGAATCCTAGCTGCCATACTTCTGACCATTCCTCCAACCTTTCCAAGTCCCTTCTCATCCTTTCCACGCCTCCTTGTGTATCAACCCTGTTGCAGATCTTTGTGTCATCAGCAAAGCTGCATACTTTTCCTTCCAGTCCCTCTGCAATGTCACTTATAAAGACATTAAAAGGACTGGACCCAGTACTGAACTCTGCGGTACCCCACTAGTAACCCCTCTTTCTTCAGAGTGGACTCCATTTACAATTACCTTCTGTGTCCTGTTGTCCAGCCAATGTTTTACCCAGGCTACCACCCTAGAACCCACTCCCAGGCTGGTTAATTTGACTATTAATCTTTTGTGTGGGACTGTGTCAAATGCCTTGCTAAAGTCTAGGTAGGCCATGTCCACAGCCCCACCCTGGTCTACTACTTTGGTCACCCAGTCAAAGAAATCTATTATATTCATCTGACATGACCTTCCCAATGTGAACCCATGCTGCCTTGGGTCCTGTGCCCCACTGACCTCAAGGTACTTAACAATTCTTTCCTTCAGAAGTGACTTCATCACTTTCCCTACCACAGAGGTCAAACTGACAGGTCTGTAGTTTCCTGCCTCTGTCTTGGTCCCACTTTTGTGAAGGGGAATCATATCCACCTTCCTCCAGTCCTTGGGTACCACACCATCCTCCCGAGGACTGGAGGAAGGCGGATGTGATTCCCCTTTACAAAAGTGGGACCAAGACAGAGGCAGAAAACTACAGACCTGTCACTGTAAATTGTTATAGGATGCTGGTTGTTTATCACATGAAAATAAAGCCAATTTAAAGATGGGTACCATGTTACATAAAGGAACATTAGGTCAGTTACCCCAGACAGTTATATCATTGTTTCCCAGAGCTATGAATTTGCAAGGGGCTGGATCCCAGAGGAAATATGTGTATAAAACTCCTTTTTTTTTAAAGTGATTGGGCAAAAGTCAGTTATCTAGAGCATCTAGATTTTATAACTCTATATCCAATGAAATTGACAATTGCACAAACATTAGCACATTCAATATGAAACTTAAACATTGGTTGTTAATAAGGAATGAATGTACATGCACTTAATGTTTGTTGTTTGTTTCATTAGTACTGACATAACTTTTATACTGTGTTTTTTGGGGGATCTAAACTGTATTGTATTCTTGTTACATTGCTTAAAAAAACTTATCACTTCTGAAAATGGGCAAAATTGCTCATCAGCTTACAAGTATAAAAAAAAATGAAATAAAAAAAAATAAATATGCTAGCAACTGTAGTGCAAAGCACATCACAGGAGCCTGCTAGGAGTCAGCCATGGGAGGTTGCCAGGGACAGGTCATGGTGTGCGACTGTCTGAATCTCTACCATTTGTATGTAGTTATGTAGTTCTTTGCAATCCTTCCATTTAGTAAAGCAGCACAGGACATATTCAAACTTGAACACACACTGTGTTTTTAATAACTGCTGAAAAAATAATGCCACAAGTACCATGCTTGCTCGACAATTTCATAGTACTGTTATAGTTTTTGACCTGCTTTCATTAACTCATAGTGGGTATGCCGTCTAATTTGTATGTAACCTCCCACCGGCCACTTGTTTAACTAGTAAGCACACCTCCTATATTTTTCACCTGGGGAAAGAGAGGGGTGGGGATACAAATACTAAGTATTGTAAGTGTGGCTTTATTCCAAAGTTGGTACGCAAAAGCAAAGGTGGACCCCCAAGGGTTTACACTTCATAGCACAAGGCAATGCAGAGCAACAACTATAGCAGACAGAAACTCTAAACTTCCTATATTGCATAGGACTTCAGACCCTTTTCAGTGGCATAACCTCAGCTGAAACACACATCTTCTAGTGGCAATGGCAACAATGGAGCACACTGTTTCTTCTAGTGACAAGAGCCACAACTTAGAACATTTCCCATATGGCATAGGATATAGAGGTTTGACAATGTGGCAACTGGCCACTGCAGAGCACAGTGGTGCTCAAAATTAGAACAACCCACACCAGGCGGTAAACTTTCTCTTCAGGCATTGGTCACCATGTCCTGAATAAGCAGGTGCCCTTACGGAACCCGTAGTGCCATGCTGGTCACTTCAGATGGGGAAATGCCCACCTTTTGTTTCCTCAGTCCATACCCAGCCATTCTTTCAGAGTTACACCTCAATATTTGCAAACTGTAGAACTATACATCTTGGAATGACTCTCACATTCAGCATTGGAAACACACTATTTATGAGTGTAAATTAAAGTTCTGTACAATGTGATAAGTCTCACTGGGGACTCTATGATTGTCAGCCAACTTTAGGAAAAGGCATGATAACAGTCTCAAACAGAACTGGGTGCATAGGTCCCTTTCTCAGAGTAATGTCCCAAAGAAAATAGGCAAACACAGGTACATTCCTCCTGGGAATCCAACTTCGGATTACTCACAGTTGTCAAAGAAAAGGCAGCTTCAATATCCTGGATCAAATCAGGGGACTGCCCCTCAGATCCATTCTGCAGTCACTCCTCATCTCGCGGGGGATGAGGAAATCAGGAACTCCTGCTAGATGGTTTCCACCACTTCTACAAGGCAGGTAGATGGTTCTCAGCACTAGGGTGAAAGAAAGTAGGCTCTCCTCAGAGCCCACTCTGCAGCTGTTCTCTCCTTCAACTGCTCACTTCAGCTGCTGACGCAGAACTACTGAAAATTCTAAAACTCCCCACTCACAGCTAGCTACTGTGGCTTATGATGCTGTGAGAGTTCTAAATGACATCACCTCTCTCCTTTCAGCTGAGACCAAGTAAACAGGGAGGGAGGGAGCAGGTGAAAATCTATCTAACTAGTAATTCACCAGCTGCCTTCCCTACCAAGCACTGATGCTGATGGGATTCTAGTAACCCCAGGGGACTGGGGGGTTACAAGTATAAAGTGTGCAAGTACCAGTTGGTTTATTAAATCTGCAGCTTGTGCTTATGCTGATATTCTGTGCTCCATGCTAAAGTATCTATAATCACTACTCTTGTGGTACACTAAGTGCACTTTGTACTGGTTTCATATCTGAATTAATTACCACCTACCAGAGACTTTTTGTCACATGGTGGCCATAAGCTTGTTTCTGCCCTTCTACCACATCTTAAATCTTGTGAAACATTACTTGTTCTTGGCACTCCCTATCTAGGTAGACAATAGAAGTATAATATTTACTGAATCTTTGGTTCTCCGTATTAGGGTGCTTATCTCACAATTTCTTTTTGTTTTCTTTCCTCTCTCATATATCCCTGTTTTCCAGCTGCTCACTGTAAATATGGGGCTATTGCTGTTTAATCTATGCTTTACTGTGGTGTTATGTAGCATACTACTTTTCTATGACTTGATTCCCCTCATGAATACTTAGAAATGAGCCGCTTACCTCAGTAGATTTCTCCATGTCAAACTGGTTAGCAGATATGCAACCGGTTAAATTACTCCACCACTTATTGCCATCCCATTGCATTAAAAGGATATGCTCTTTCTGAGGAGACAGCACTAAGATTGTACAATTTCTTTTAATGTAGCTTAGATATAGTCCCCTCTCCTTCATTGCTTTCACCCATTTGTTATATGCAGGTGTAACCCCTACCCGGTCTACAGTTTGTTTCTGACAGCAATACCAGGTGGTCTGGGTTTGGGGAGGAACAGGTAACTCGGCACAAAGGCTAGGTTTGGCTACTCTACACAGGGGCACCCAAGTAACTCCGAACACAGGAAGTATTAACTGTAATGTCCAATACCAGAAGTGGGATTCTAAAGTGTGAATTTTATTCACATCCAAACAGAATAAACAAAGCATAGATGGACCCCCATGGGGTTACACTCCTGGTAATGCAGATTAAAAGAGACCAGAACACTTCCTCAACACTTTAGCCCTCAGGCTCTGAACCCACTGGGTATACAGCCTGGATTTGCATGCTGCTTTGGGTTACACAGCCCGAACTTGTACACTGTTCTGGGTTTTCTGTGGCTCAGATCCCTTGCCAGCCACTTGGACACCTTCCATACTTCATGGAAACATTTTCTGGTGGCTCCATAAACCACCTAAGAGCACCACAGCTCCATTAGGGAATCTTCCTTTCAATCCCACATCTGGGTACTTTCCTCAGGCACTGGCCAAGTCCTGAGGGAAAGCAAAAGGTGTCTCTGAGCAAATCCGAAGAGGTGAATTTGGTTACTACTGATGGGGGGGTCTCCCACCTCTCGCTCCCACAATTCACACCCGGTCATTTCTATGGACAGTAAACACCTCATCCTGTAAAGCTTTGCAATGTAGATTCTAGCTAAATGTATTTCACATTCCATCTGCTTGTCTTGCTTCCCATTTGCGCATGACTTGAACATACTTTTAAGTGGAATTGTCCATTCCTCTATACCCCCCACTGAGTTAAGCAGTCCAATCCCCAATTTCCTTCACTCTTTGTGCTGGACTTGAACATACTTGAATTAAGTGGTATTGTCCATTATTCTAGACCTCACACAGATTAAGCAGTCCAATCACCACTTTCCAACTGTACTTGGCTGTCTTCTCTTGACCCCACAGTAACAGTCCCTTTAGTTTCCTTCTGCTCAGGTGAAAACACTTGGCCCTTTTTCAGAGTGAACTCACCCTTTGATTGCAGATGCCCCACAGGCATTTCCTCCACAAGGAATCTTCCTCTCAGAGCTTAGGGTGCCTCAGCACAAGTTGAACAGGCAGCTTCTTTCCCTCAGTTGGACCCAGGAGAGTTGCCCTGGAGAACAGACAAACACCTTCCCCCCATCCCCTCAGGGATGAGGCTACTGACCCACTGAAAGCGGTCTCCACCACTTCAATTACCAGTTCCTGTGTTCCTCTTCAGGTGGAAACACACACCTCCCAAAATAGGTTTAAAACAGAGCTTAAAGCTCTGAGAACCTGCACACACTTTGCCGCACTACAGTCTCTCACTCAGACTGCACACAAACTGGTTTCAAATTCTCCAGTGTTCTACTCTAACCTCCAACTGCAACATTCCAGAGTGGCTTATGCGGCTTCGGAAGTTCTATTATGATGTCATCCCTCAGTCTCAGCTGAGACTGAGAACAGAGTGAGACAGTGTGAAATCCATTTAACTGGAGTTTCACAAGCTGCCTTCCCTGCCTACCACTAGGTCTTACTGGGATTCTAGTAACCCTGGGTAACGGGGGTTACACTCACCTTGGGCCAGGAAAATGACTGTCTGCAGTCATTAGTTACCCGACCTAGGCCATCCTACCCTCTGTGCTACCTACGGAGAGGGGTGATCAGGCCCCCTCCTACCATGTGCTAGGCACAGGCAGGCAACACTAAAGGCCCAGAGGCCATTGGCTGATACATCAGCCTCTACTCTACCCCTGACTATGGGTACCCAGTGGCTCTGGAAGAACTGTCCAGAGCATAGCCCTAATAGATCAGCACTGCAGTCCCTAAAGCCATTCAGGATCACAGCCTTTCTATCCCCCTAGCCCTCTAGGGAAAATCTGTCTGCCTCTAACTCAAATCCCAAAACAAAACAAACAGGTGACCTCCCTGACCCTGGACACTAGGCAACCACACACCAGGAGCTAATACCATACTCTATGCATTACTCCCAAATTGCCCCAGAACCAGACCTGTGGAAGAAAAACAGTTACACACAGTAACAACAACAACAACAACAACAGTACTTTAAACACTACACTCTAAAGTACTATTGAGGAACTCAAATGAGTTCCTCCTCCTCTTCTTGTATTCTCTTCTATCTTCTTCAGAAACACCTGCAAAGAAAAGAAAGACAACATACACTCCTAATCTGCATACACAGTCTATCTAAACCCCTACCACCAAAACACTGGAGAATCCCAAAAGTATTTTTTTTTTAGAAAAGTAGAAAAACAGTATAAATATTAGAAAACAGTAGAAAACAATGACATTATTTACAATACACCATTTGGGGGATGGAGTGCCCTAAAAGTCCCATCTATTGACAACAGTGCCCGAAGGCAAGTCCATTAAAGAGTCTCTCCTGGGCCGGAGCCCGGTGAATCACAGTTCTAGCAGGCCAAAGTCCTGAAGGGGAGAGTCTTTGAGGACAGTTCAAACATCTGGAGTCTGCTAGTGTAGGGTGTGTACTGCAATGTCATAAGAATAGAAAAGTCTGGACTTGCCAGTCCCTTGTAGAATGACAATGGCACCAACCTGGTCCTCAGCCGAAGACTCTCCCTGGCAGCATTCTTTTGATACAGCTGGGTGGGCATCTTTCGGGAATGACAGGAGGGCACATCTGGAAACTTCTGGGCTGATGTCATCTCTGGAGATGGAACCTTGGAACAGGAACAAAAAGGAAAACAGCTGGTCTGAAGTCATCCTATTACCAGGCGATGAATCAGGATCAGCTGGGCTGGTGTCCTCTCTGGATCTGAAGTCATCTGGTGGGCCATTCGATGGATTCTGGAAAGTCAGTACACTGTAGAACTGATGAGTGTGGGGCTCCTGAGTCCTGGATGTCCATACCGGCAGAACAACAAAGGCACTGCAATGGCTGGAGTGGCAGCACTGGCTACCACTGCTCTGCTTTCCATTTGGTAGGCATGGGCACATTCACAGGGAGGTCTTTGCATTGTGGCCGATAGCACAATGGGTCAGGTGCTTGAATTATTACCCCGTCTGGGTGCACATAATTCACACTATGAAAGGTTTCACGTCTCTCTCCATCCATAATTCAAACAGTGTCCATTAACAGTGTCCTGCCTCTTTTCCACTGGCTGTATTTTTCATGAAACATTCTGTTCCTGACATGCTTGTTTGCACCAGGATGCACGCATTTCATTGCTTCTGCCCAAATCCAGGGCTTCCTGTTTTGTTCGATTTCCTCCCAGACTCTCCTAGGAAAGGTAGGAAAGGACATCCCATAGATTTCATTCACCTTCCTACAAACCAGTCTTTCCTCCTTACTAGCTTTGGTCAACCTGAGACCTCTGGCCTGGCTTGGGGGCCAACAGTCCTGGTTCTGCCAGCTCCGCATTCTCGATGAGACAAAAAATGGATTCTAGCTGCTTCTTCTTGCACAGCCAGGGCAGTGGCATCACCACTCTTTTCCATGCATTCCTCTGAGGCAAGAGCTTGAGGCTGTGTACCAGTTCCTTTTTTACAAGGCCACATAGATTCCCCCTCTTCTTCTTCCTCACTGAGAATCCGTGCCCAGGAGTGAGCAGTCATCCTCACTCCTGAGTCTATCCACTCTTTGATGGGCGTGGAGGTCAAACGTCCCATTCAAAGGCCTCCCTCATCGCGTCTTCTTCTATGAGACTTGAGCAGGCCCTGCTCTCCAAGGGTCTATTGATGCTCTTCCTGAGATGTCTCTCTGCGATTCAGAATCTGAAACATCAGCACATTGTTCTGTCTGTAAATCTGCACCCTCTAGCTTTGTGCCACACTCCCCTGAGGGGCCTTCTCCAACAGGCTCCGTCTGGTGCTGTGTGCTGCCAACTGCAGATTCTTGAACTTTTGTCCATGTGGGAGCCCAATGAATCTTGGGTGCTTTAAATAAACCATATTTCTCTAAGCACCCAGAACAGTGAGGTACCATGAAGATGTCCCTTCCAGCATTTAAGCACATCAAACGTACTTGCACTGGATATCCAGGAATCGCCACATGAGGAGGCAGTCATCCTCCATAGTAACATCTCTCAACGTCCCTTAACTTGTTTACTTCTACTGCTACCAAAGCCCAGGCATGATCCGCGTAGCGGGTTGGTCCTGAGACCATGACTGCAGAGAAAAACAAACAACACTCACTGTTATTTCAAGTCCCATATTACTGAAAACTTTCCTTCTCTTTCAAAATTGATCCTCTCCTGCTGTGTTTACATTACTACCCCATCCTGTCATGGCAGCGGCAGCACTCCTACGCATCAACATTCTGAAATTGGGTCAAGCCACTGTGCATCCGATTTTTACACTCTACTGATAACTTTGCTCAAACTGCACAAACTTGCACTGTTCTTTTTCCTAGCACATTTATATGATTTACCACAGACTTTTCACTTGCTGAAGACATTGATCTAGCTCACAGTCCCTTAAATCCTCAGTATTCCAAGCACAGGATTGCTTGTAACTCTTGCTGCATATCTTGATACAACTCACAGTCTCTCTCATGGCTTTGAAACTTATACTGACACTGAACCTATAATTATGCTCACAGTCAATGGCTTAAAAGGCTTGCTTTTGCTGGTAAAACTTAACACAGTCCTTGTTTTGCAAAGCGATTACACTGCTAAACACAGATTCAGCTGACTTTTGGCAAAATCACTTAGTTTGAGCAATTATTTCTGTTGGTACTCACTGTTATCAGTAACTGTTTGCTGCAATGGAAAAACGGCCTACAGACAGTTTTGGAGGCCTCTGGAATGAAGCGGTTTGGCAGTCCTGCCAATCGTCTCTCTGAACACCACACTCACAGTCCCGTTGATCGAGATGCGGGTTGAGCCCAAATTTAAACAGAAAAATCAGTTTTTTACACTTTTTACAGTGCTTTCAGTCACCGCGATGCTCCTCCTGTAAGCCAGTATGTACATTCCACTCACACTCCCTCTTGAATGCTGGGCAGTTGCTCTAGAGCTGGCTTGGGGGCCGGACTGACTGCAGTCTTACCAATAATTCGACGCCATGCAAATGAGCCTCTTTCCTCTCGAGTGCTTTTCTCCTCACGGCGATAGCCGAGCAGGCAAATTTAAACTGCAAAACTACTTTTTTTTTTCTCGATTTACTCCACGGCGGGAGCCCATTTCAACCATTTTTCTTTTGGCCATTAACACAAGTCACTCAGTTCACAAGAAAGCATTTCCAAAGTCCAGGGCACAATTTTCCTTTTGCTACTCCTAGTTTTCCACACTTTTCTTTGTCACAAAAGTTTTAAAAGCTAACAAAACACTGTAATTTTGATGCAGGACAGGGGCATACACTCTCAGGCTTTACCGCTCCTTGGAAAACAGTTGGCATTTTAACAGCAGCACGTGGACAACAGCACACAGTGGCACATTAGTTAACCTTGCTTCATATTTTTGGGCTACCCACTGCCAGATAGCCAAAACGCTAGCCCATTGCCCAAGCACCTTTCTTGCATTCCTCCCTAAGTTCCAAACCCAAATCCTCAGTGGTGCCTCCATTTTTGTAACCCCTATCCAGTCTACCGTTTGTTTCTGACAGCAATACCAGGTGGTCTGGGTTCGGGGAGGAATAGGTCACTCGGCACAAAGGCTAGGTTTGGCTTTTCTGCACAGGAGCACCCAAGTAACTCCAAACACAGGAAGCAATAACTGTAATGTCCAATACCAGAAGTGGGATTCTAAAGTGTGTCTTTTTATTCACATCCAAACAGAATAAACAAAGCATAGATGGACCCCCATGGAGCTGCACTCCTGGTAATGCAGATTAAAAGAGACGAGAATACTTCCTCAACACTTTAGCCCACAGGCTCTGAACCCACTGGGCACACAGTCTGGACTTGCATGCTGCTTTGGGTTACACAGCCCAAACCTGTACACTGTTCTGGGTTTTCCGTGGCTTGGCTCCCTTGCCAGCCACTTGGACACCTTCCATACTTCATGGAAACATTTTCTGGTGGCTCCCTAAACCACCTAAGAGCACCACAGCTCCATCAGGGAATATTCCTTTCAATCCCAAGTCTGGGTACTTTCCTTAGGCACTGGCCAAGTACCTGAGGGAAAGCAAAAGGTGTCTCTGAGCAAATCCGAAGAGGTGAATTTGGTTACTACTGATGGGGGGTCTCCCACCTCTCGCTCCCACAATTCATACCCGGCCATTTCTCTGGACAGTAAACACCTCATCCTGTAACTCTTTGCAATGTAGATTCTTGCTAAATGTAATTCACATTCCATCTACTTGTCTTGCTTCCCATTTGTGCTGGACTTGAACATACTTTTAAGTGGCATTGTCCATTCCTCTATACCCTCTACTGAGTTAAGCAGTCCAATCCCCAATTTCCTTCACTCTTTGTGCTGGACTTGAACATACTTGAATTAAGTGGCATTGTCCATTACTCTAGACCTCCCACAGATTAAGCAGTCCAATCCCCACTTTCCAACTGTACTTGGCTGTCTTCTCTTGACACCACAGTAACAGTCCCTTTAGTTTCCTTCTGCTCAGGTGAAAACACTTGGCCCTTTTTCAGAGTGAACTCACCCTTTGATTGCAGGTGTCCCACAGGCATTTCCTCCACAAGGAATCTTCCTCTCAGAGCTTCTGGTGCCTCAGCACAAGTTGAACAGGCAGCTTCTTTCCCTCAGTCAGACCCAGGAGAGTTGCCCCTGGAAAACAGGAAAACACCTTCCCCCCATCCCCTCAGGGATGGGGCTACTGAACCATTGAAAGTGGTCTCCACCACTTCAACTACCAGTTCCTGTGTTCCTCTTCAGCTGAAAACACACACCTTCCAAAAATAGGTTTAAAACAGAGCTTAAAGCTCTGAGAACCTGCACACACTTTGCTGCACTAAGTCTCTCTTCATATGACTTCCGGTGCAGACCCTGCACCATTTTAGTTACCCTCCTCTGGACAGCTTCCATCCTGTCTATGTCTTTGCGGAGATTGGGTCTCCAGAACTGCACACAGTACTCCAGATGGGGTCTCACCAGCTGTCTGTACAGAGGGATAATAACTTCCTGTTTTCTACTGGTGATGCCTCTCCCTATGCATCCTAGTATCCCCCCAGCCCTCCTTGTTGCCCTCTCACATTGCTTGCCCATCTTTAGGTCATCTGATATGACTACCCCCAGGTCCCTTTCCATTCTTGTTGTTGTTAGTATCTCACCCCCCACTGTGTACTCTTCCCCTGGGTTTTTGTTTCCCAGGTGCATTACCTTGCACTTCTTGGCATTGAATCTAAGCTGCCATACATTTGACCATTCCTCTAACCTTGCCAAGTCCCTTCTCATCCTTTCCACTCCACCCTGTGCATCAACTCTGTTGCAGATCTTAGTGTCATCTGCAAAGAGACATACTTTTCCTTCCAGTCCTTCTGCAATGTCACTTATAAAGACATTGAAGAGGACCGGTCCTAATACTGAACCCTGTGGTACCCCACTAGTAACCCTCCTTTCTTCTGAGTGGACTCCATTTACTATAACTCTCTGTGTCCTATTCTCCAGCCAATTCTTTACCCAGGCTGTCATCTTGGGACCCACTCCCAGGCTGGCTAACTTGTATATGAATCTTTTGTGTGGGACCCAATTTTAAGTACTGACCCCCCCAGCTTGCTCCTCACCAGCCTAATTGTTCTCTCTCTTATCCCCCTGTCTTATCAACACTAGGCCCATCCATCCCTTATTCGTCCTTTCCCAACCTCGGATAGGAGCTCACTACCTTGGTTGTGACATCCTACCATGCCCCTGCATTTTATAGCATTCAACCCGTCACATGCTCCTTTTCTCCATCCACCTTCTACATCCAGCTTTACCAACTCTTTCTGTGCACCGTGCCTCCTAGCCTTTCTCCCCTACTTCCTCCCTCTCTTCCCCCTACCTTCACCTCTACCTGGTGTATATTTTATTTTTATTTTTCTTCCGCTACTTCCTCCTGCAACCTTAGATAACCTGCTTTATCTTCCTATAGACACTTCTATGTATGTAAATACCGTAATCTGTACAATATCTGTATAATTCTATGTACATATGAACTTCTTTTTCTTCCTCTCTGTAAAGAGTATTATCTGTATTGCCTTGTAAATACCTGTGTTGACCTGTATATACAATTGTTCATGCTCCACCCAGGTCCATCTTACAAATGAGCTTCTGCTCAACGATGAACGCCTGGTTAAATAAAGACTTGATTGATTGATTGAGTCTCTCACTCAGACTGCACACAGACTGGCTTCAAATTCCCCAATGTTCTACTTTAACCTCCAACTGCAACATTCCAGTGTGGCTTATACAGCTGCAAAAGTTCTATTATGATGTCATCCCTCAGTCTCAGCTGAGACTGAACACTGAGTCAGACAGCGTGGAATCCATTTAACTGGAGTTTCATAAGCTGCCTTCCCTGTCTATCACTAGGTCTTATTGGGATTCTAGTAACTCCTGGTAACAGGGGGGTTACACAGGTCATGTTGAGCTAAATGCAGGCCCCACTCAGCCCAGTCTCCTTCCTTCTACCTCCATACCTTGGCAAACTATTGTACCAAGATCTGCATGTCATGTTGAGCTAAATGTGGGCCCTATCTCTTCCCAGCCTCTTTCCTTCTACCCCTATATCTTGGCAAACTACCACGAGCCTAACTATAGCTCACCTTAATGAAAGGAGTATTGAATCTAACATTGATGAGCTCACCGTGTGGGTCACACACTGTCAGCCAGATGTACTTGGGAGTTTTGAAATGTGGCCGAAGACCAACACTCCTCACAACCTCTGTGCACTGCCAGGGTGTAGTTTTCTTTGTTGTGATCACACTGGCTCAAAAAGAGGGGGTGTCACACTTATATACTCTAAACCCCATCTAAATGTGACAACACTGAACCACCAGTTCCAACCTCAATCCACCACTGAGTGTTGTCATAGACAGCTCTTGTTGGGCAGTACAAAAAAAGCTCAATCTTTTTTCTTTTTTATTCCCCCTCTAAGAAACACAAATCTGCTGTCCTTTCTGGTCAAGTATGTTTGTGCATTGGTTAAGAATAATGTGTTCATTCTATTTGGTGACTTCAATATAAATTTGTTACAAGACTGTAATAAATCTGTGATGTAGGCCCTCAGTAACCTAATCTTGACCTAGGTCATCTCTGAGCCTGCTAGGCAATCTAATAATGGTAATACCCTCATACGGATCGACTGAATGCATATGTTCAGATCAGATTGGATTGTCAGCCTGCCAGTGCAGCAGTTGGATTTCCACTTGCAATGCCAATGACCCTGGTTCAGGAACAGACCCAGGAGTTGGAGGGCCGGCTGGTGGGAGAAGTATTGAACATCCTGGGACAGCTCTGCTTCTCCGGGGGGAGGTGGGAAGAGTGTGTGGTGCTTTATGGCCCCCTGGCAGAGCCTGGCGGTCCTTCTATGTCCGGCACCCTTACCT
Organism: Neoceratodus forsteri; assembly: GCA_016271365.2. Taxonomy (NCBI): domain Eukaryota; kingdom Metazoa; phylum Chordata; order Ceratodontiformes; family Ceratodontidae; genus Neoceratodus; species Neoceratodus forsteri. Next base: position 305,096,833 of record CM028134.1, on the reverse strand, counting down.
TCAGTGAGAGGGGTGAATGCTGGATGTCATTGTACATTTCTGCCCCAAGGATCCAGTAAAAATTAGTAGTGGCCATCATCCATGATGCTCTGCTTCCTATGGACCCCGTCATGCTGCCATGGCACTCCTACATAGTGACCTATTCCATTGTCTTTTCTGCCCAGCCAACCCCATGGCCCACCCTTGGGGGGCAAGCCAGGGAGGCAATGTCAGTAGGCACCCCTACTGGCATCCTTCTCCCATTTTTGTGGGCTCACAATGGTCATGTGGCCTGCCCTGGGGACCAATCCAGGGGATATTGTGTGTGCTTGAGGTAAGTCCTGGGGTGGAGGGGACTGAAACAATGGCGAGGGCTGAGCTGCAAAAATGGGCGGCCGCAACTAAAGCATACTAAATTTAAAAAAAAAAAAGATCAGCTAGGATTAGGTGCTCAGGTGTTCACTCAGATGCCATTAGTGATCACTCTACAGTATATTGTGTATGGCAGGATAAACTGTTAACCCCCTCTCCCTGAATTATACAGTTCAGAGATTTCTCTAAACTAAACCCAGAGTTCTTCAGACTAGCACTGTCCAACACTGATTGGTCCAACCTATATAAAGTCACTGATGTTAGTTTGGCCACTATCTATTTTACTTCTGTGATCAGTGGCCTACAAGACAAACTTGTCACTATCACAAGGAGAAGAGTGTGTGTTCTATCTCCAAATGGTTGGATCAGCCACTCCTCATAAACTGGCTCTACAATGTCGGTTTGACAACACTTTTGTCGACCGGCATTTCATCGACAGGAATTATGTCAACCACAAGTTGCGGTTGACATAATTCCTATTTGTCTCCCAGTCCACTGTTTTCACCAGGGGGGACTTTGCCCCTGATTATCAACTCCAGTCATAGTTGATTCAGGGCGGGGGTGCAGGACTGGGAGACAGTGTGCCCCTGTGTCAGGCACACCAACACAGCGACCTGTCAGCAACCTGTTGATTTTGTTGATGGGTTGGTAGGTCACTGTGTTGGTGACGCGCTGTAGGGGGGGTGGAGGTCGTACCGCAAAAACTTATTGACAATAGAAAATGTTCTGAGTTTAAGGCCTCATCATCCATCTCTGACTGGTCTGCTTATGGAGCACTGTGAAAGAGTAATTAGACATAGCACAAGCTCTCATTGTAAATGACTACTTAGCTCCACTGCCAAGAACCCTAACCACTCTTCCTCTGACATGGTTTTAAATGGCGTAGATTGTAACAGCAACTCCACCATAGCAAACACTTTTAACCACTGTTTCTCAGACCTCTTCACATACACTCAAGCCTTCTCAGTTTAATCCTCCCCTCCACCATATGGTGACTCCATCCAAGGGTCTCCCCTTTTCCTGGCTGATCCTCTTTTTTATTTTAAATTGGCTGGCACAGTTGATGTTCACAGACTTCTAAATCCTCTGGTTTGGATGGTATTGAGCCTAGACTCCTCAAGATTGCTGCCAATGAATAAACCTCCCTCACTGCTAAATTAATAAATGTATTCCTTATGTCTGGTGTAGTGCCTGAGCTATGGAAAACCTTGTATGTTGTTCACATGTTTAAGAAAGGTAACCCCCAACTTTTAAGCAATTTCAGGCTCATTGCCATTCCCCCATCTTAAACAAGATACTTGAGAGAATTATTGCATCTCAGCACTCCAATTATCTCTCCACCCACAAACTTCTCTTCTCTGTACACCATGGCTTTCAAAAAGGCCATATCACCACAACTGCTCTTGTCACACTTACAGACAGTATTGCTTCAGCAGTGGATACAGGCAGCCTCACTGGTGCTGTTTTTATTGACCTGACAAAGGCTTTTCACCTTGTGAACTACTCCCTTCTTTGCAACAAACTTCTCAACTTTGGAGTTTCATCTACTGCTCTCCCTTGGTTCAACAGCTGCCGGGCAAACAGGTCCCAGAGAGTCATATATGCTCTCCTTATCTGACTCTTCCCCAAATCTGGTGGGAGTTCCACACGGGCCCATCCTTGGTCCTGTTCTATTTGCTCTACATATAAATTATATTGGTCAAAGCTTTTCCCACTGTTCTGCCATTTTCTGTGCAGATGAGATGGTCCTATACACCTGCTCCAAACATGTTGATAAAATAAAGCAATATCTCACTACTTGTCTCCAGTCAGTGCATGATTGGCTATCAGCTAACAATCTGATCCTGAACAAGGCTAAAACACAGACCATGTTGTCTGGCATGCCCCAAAGGCTAAGACTATTTGTGTTGCCCTTAACTGTATCCAACATTGGTGGTACCCTAGTTTCCTTCTGTCTCCTCTTTTCCTACCATGGAGACACACTCAACTCCTCCCTTGACTAGTCTACACACATAATGGGAGCCTGTAAGTAAATCAACTCCATAATGGGTGTGTCCTATAAAATGGGCCATACCCTAATTTCCCAAACTTGCCTTTCCATTGCTGGTAGGGTGCTCCTCCCCAAACTCTTCTATGAAGCCTGAGTTTTTTGACTGCCTCAAAAGCCATACTATTCAGGTGACATGTCACCAACAATAATATCAATTGTTTCTCTCTGACATCACATCAGCTGACCCATGACTGCTTCATCTTTGACAGATTTAGCTGGCTTTTCCTATCCTCCCTGCGTGTCCACAAATATGGAGGCATACTTTTTAGTATTATGCAAAGTCACCTGCTCTTATACCTTGCCTCTATGCTCAGACCTGTAAACAGTGCTTACCCTCTCAAATATGGCAATAATGCCCTAATGGCTATCCCTGCCTCTAGGAATAGGATTGGCAAATCTTCTTTCACATATGCAGACCCAAAGTTATGGAACTCCATACCCCCTAAGATCTCACTCTGCACCTCAGTGACTATGTTACATCACAGATACGGAGCACCATTCAATTTAGATTGCTGCTCTTGTTTCTTACTTAAATAATCCCTGTCTCGTATCAAGTTTGAAAAGTCTGCCATGATCTGAAATGGTATTAGACCTAATGTGAAAATGTGACTTCCTGTAACATCGTTGATATTATTTTTTTTAATGTTTCCTTTCTTGCAATAATGTAATCACTTGGAAATCTTGTTCCAGCTTCATTATTCATTGTATCTCATTGTTATCATACTGTGTGAGATGCCATGCTTTTTCTTCTATGTGTAATCACCTGGGTCATGTCTGAAAATAGGCATGTGTTAACCTAGCGTACTTACCTGGTTATTAAAAACTAAATAAATATGCCTTATAATGAAGTTTACTTTTAACAATTTTTATTTCTTGTTCAGCATACTTAATGCATTCCTCATTTTTTTAAGGCTATATCATCAAGATGGGACATTTTAAAATCATCTCCAGGTCCCAAAACAGAGTTTTTTTTCTGTGTTTCTTTTATTTCATTGCATAATGTTGTGCTGCTTTTTATTATTATTATTATTATTTTGTTCATAGTAATCTCATGAGAAACAGTAATATCCCTACAATAAGATTTAAACTCATCCCATGTGGTCATCATTAATTCTAAATAAACATTATACTACCAGATTCCTGTATTGGCATTTCCATTTTTGCTACAAGTTCTATTAATAAACCTCCAGGTTGGAGTCCCCATACCCCCATCTAGGGATGGAAAAAAGTAAAGCATTATTAATTCATTATCTGAAATACTAATTTGATGTATATGGGAATTTAATGTTTTATAAAACTGTGAACCATTGATGAAAAGTAATCCAGTCTCCTGAAAGTGTTTAACATTTTTAGGGTAAACAATTAATATTTTTTAATAAATTGATATGCTTTCCCCACACAGCACCAAATAATTTTGTTCTAAAAATCCATTCAATACTTTTGAGACTTTTATCATTTAATAATGCTTGAGTGGATTTATTGATAACGTGATTCACTAGTGCATTAAAATCACCTCCCAAGATAATACTGGATATATTTAAATCAATTATTTCTTTAATTAGAACAAAAACATTTTCATAGTTTATAAAAAGACCATAAATAGAACCAAAAATACATTTTTGATCTAGCAAATCACCCTCAACAAGACCATAACAAACTTCTGTATCTTTTACTCAAGCACTTAAATTAGTTATTTGTACAGATCAAAATTGCTGCACCTCTGGAATTACTTTTACTTTCTGAGTAATAAATGTGATTGACTAATGCTTTTTTAAATGTTTTAATATTTTTCACTAGTAAAAAAGCCTCTTGAAGGGAAATAATATTTAATAATTTTTGTATTAAATATTGCAACACTTTGTTTCTTTTTATTATTATTTAGCCCAGTGAAATTCAAGGACCCTAATGTTATAATCACTTCTTGGTTAGTTACCTGCTTAGAAATTAAGTACAGTAGTTGTTAATATAAATAAGGCCACAAAAAATCAGAGTCAAGCATCCTTACAAAAATACTTTCCAAGCTTATGATCTAGTAGTGCAGATAAATATGCAAAGAAAGAAAGAACAAATATATGGACAAAAACATGCCTCTAATTTCAGTATTTTGTTTATTTTTATATATGTCACCATTTTCTCCAAATTATTCCACCAACATTTCTAGACTTTTACATCAGCATCTTCTTCAGGGTTCTGGCTGTGTAGATGTAATAAAACAATAATCAATGTGAATACACAATAAATAATATGTTTTTACTCAGTATTTAATTTTTTTAATGTAAAGAAATTAGTTGACACCTCCTTTTTACCTATAGCAAACACTGCTTGAGTAGTCCTCTCTCTTTAGCTTCACACTGTTCTTTTAATCATCTGATAACAAATAAACCATTTTAATGAGTGAAAATAGGTGTCATTTTCAAATTAATAATATATTGCTAGATGGAATACTTACATATGGACATTGCTTTAAAATCTGTTCCTATAAGTTTCATTGTTTGTATTACACTTTCAAAGTATTACTGAAATTAGTAAAATAAATATATCTCAAAAATGCATTTCTTCCTCCCTTTAGAGTAATATACCATGTAAAGAGCTCCCTTACTCATTTCACAATAATCTAGTTTCTCTGATGATGCCCCTGATTGGCTGGGGGGAAACATTAGGCATTTCTCACCTGTGTGCTGTTTGTTATCTCACTGGCTATGAAGTAATAACAGTTTTCTACCTTAAGAAAAGCTTTGTTTTTGTAGTCCTTGTAGTAAAGGGTGAGTGCTTTCCACCAGTATTGTTTTGAATCTATTTCATTTATTTCTGTTCAGTGTGTTCCTCCAGTTATGTCCTTGTGATAAATAATGCTTCTAAGCTAAAAAAAGGTGATTATTATACTGTAATATAAATAATTTCTAACTCCATTCAAATCACACTTTGCACCTCATAAAATCACAAGGAGTAAACTACTCCATTTGAGTGTGGTAGATATATAGAATAATGCATGGGGTTGTATGTTTAATGAGTTTTTACATACACACCTCGACGTGTTGGATGCTACATAAACCCCAAGAGTGAAACTTGAGTGGTTTATTTAAGATCCAACACCGAGGGTGTGTAAAACCGCTAGACATTATTAATTCCCCATGTTTTATTTTATATAATTGCTGGGAAGCATTTTCTTGCCGCAACAATTATATAAAATAAAACAGCCAGCAGTTCCGGTCGGGATGAAGCCTGTCTGCCTTCGGCAGCAAAGCAGTTGCAGAAAGCTTTTCTTTTTCAGTGTTTCTCCCTCATCCCACCCATTTAAACAAAGGATTACCTGCATACTGAGGAAAAGGAAACTGCTGTAAGACAAGGTTTTCATTTTTGTTTTTACTGCCAATGCCGATTGATGGTGGCACTGCAGCACTAGGTGATTGGAGAGCGGAGGGAGGTGCATGTGTAGAGCAATTAACCCCGGAATGTTCACCATTATAACCCACAGGTTATAATGGTGAATTATAACCAGGGTTTCCTATGGGAGAAAACACTCCCCAGTTATTATAAGGCATTTAAGCTAAAAAACATAACCAGCATTCATTTAGTGCTTATAGTGCTCTAAGGTGGATAGCTTGTAATATCACTTAGGTGTCACTTTTCACCCATAAACTTGCACAGAGTAACTTCTCAATTAGGGTAGATTGTCCTGCAACATTAAATCAATTCTTTAAATATTTTTTTTAAATATACAGCTGAGAAAAACTCTATCTAGTCTTATCACAAACAAGCGACTGTTGCACTGTTGTCATTCTCTTTATCTTGTTCATACTTCCCATTATGTAAATGATCCCATTTAACAATGTTTTTGGGAGGAAAAAATTACTCACCCAGTGAATATAGACTACCCAATTCTGGTGTCTTTCTCACACTTCTGACACTGCTTCATGAAATGGGCAACCCTCAGTACTTCATCTCCCTTTGTATGGATCAGCAATATCATGCTCTGAGCAGCATGTGACGTCAGTGATGTTGGTGATCTCATTAACATCATTACATCACATGCAGATAGCATGTGATGGGCCACGCTGCATGGAAACATTTGGGAGGTTCGCCAAAGTCCGCCAAAGGCAGCTTTTTGCAAAAGTGCAAACCTGAGCCCAGCATGATCAAAAGCCTCAAAAAGTGCATTATGTGTAAGCTGGGCAATACTGTCTTTTTCAAGAGGCTGCAATTCTCACTCCTTCATTGAATTGTAACCTCAATTATGACTTAATTGACAAATTTCTGTTCCTGTATCACAGTAGTCATACTGAAATCATAGTTTGAACAGAAAATCACTTCCTTCTTCCCATAAATCACAGGGGTGGCAATTCTATAAAGACAAAAGATTAAGGGCAGAGCTGAGCCAATGAAGTTTGCCCCATAGAAGGGCAGACCAAGTTGTCCTGGAGATTCCCCTCCAGAGAAATGGTAGTGCTCAAAAAGGGGAGGGGGGAGAGACGGGGGGCTATGGTGAGTCATAAAGGGGGAGTGTTTCAATGGCCCAGGGCAGGTGGAGCCTGGAAGACAGGAAATGGGAGGCCATAGAAAACAGGGAAAAGAGGGTAGGGCTGGGAATCCTGGGATAAAAGGATCAGAGCAGAGAGAATCTCCCTCTTTTGCTAAGAAAATTTTGTTGGGTTACACTCAGCAGAATTGTAGCATGTCAGATTGGCTTAGGCAGTCTTTGGGATATTACATTATCAGCCTGCACCTGACTGATAAGAATTCTGTTTTTGATTGGGTTTATTTTGGGGAGGTTAGATTTGGTGAATTTGTGCAATGGGCCCAGCTTTTCCACTAGGATCAGCAGGAAACTGGTAAGTAAAATTACAAGAGTAATGCAAAAAAAAAAAAAAAGGCAGTTTTAATTCCAGAACAGTTTTACTTTATCGCCCTGCTGAAGGGGTTTTGTGTTTCTTTTGGCTCAATTTCGAAGTTTGCAAGACAGGTTTTCCACTGTATTCACTATGTTTCTATAGTGTATTGTGTAGGGTAACGCTGTTTGTGTCTCTTTGGTTTTCCCACACGGAATCTCATTCACTATGTTCCAATTATGTGCAAGAGGGTGTTGCTATTTGGGTCTGTTGGTTTCCTGCACAGAAGCTCTTTTTGGCGGGCAGGTGAGAGAGCGAGTATGCTACAAGGACCTCGGTTTTTCCTCCAGTACTGGGGCAGTCTGTGCGGGAGCGTCATGCAGGAAGAAAGGCTGCAACTCATTTGTTTGAAGGGAGCCATTTTTGGGGAAGGCTAGAGTGCAAATGCTAGAGCCAGACATTGGGGTAGGCTGTCTGGATACAGATCGGAAACCGCAAGTGGGAGAGGTCTTTCTCTCACCAAAACAGGGTTTTTCTGATGCGAAAACCAATTGGGGGAAGAAAAGGGGCTGAAATACAGGGTTCTCTGACAAAAAGGTGAAATAAATGTGTGCCAGGTGACTTGGGAAAGGCCTGGGGGAGAGCAAGAGCCACAATGCAAAGGAACGGCATCTGACATCACCCGCGAGCATAGGGGGCTAATGAGAGCACTCATGTGGGTATGAGAGAAGGGGTGTTGAGGCAGGGCACAGTAAATGATTCAACGGGGGTGGGTTTTTCAGACCATACAATTCACTATTTGGGACTAATTTGGGCATGAAAGGCCTTTTTGGTCAGGTGCTATTCAGAAGGTCTGGGAACACCAGTCATGAGGAAGGAATGGCATCTGATGTCACCCGCAAGGCTGGGGGAAGGGAGAGAGTGTGCAAGCTAATAAGGGGGGAGGTTTTTCTGCAGTATTGACCGACCAGAGGGTGCAGCAAAATGGTCCTGCCTGCTGACCAGGATCAGGGGGCTAATTGTGGTTTGTTTTTCCATTTGGGGCTACAGTAAAAGGGCCTGGGAATCACTGGGCCATGGAGCAAGTGAGGGAGCAGTGTGTTTTGGGAGGAACCAGACTGCTGCAGGGCCTATAGTAATCCAGGCTCAGGAAAAGGGAAGCAACTTTTGGAAACACAGGGCTAGTATGGGGGGGACATAACAACATGTCCAAGTGTTTCATGTAGGGGGGCAGTTTTTGCTTTAATGCAATGCATCACTGGACTGCATTTGAAATTTTTCCATCATGGAGCTCGTTTTAAAAGGGCCTTTGGTGAACAAGGGGCCTTCTGAGTCAGCAGAGAAAGTAGGGGCGATTGGTTGAAGGGTCAGTACTACCACATGGCCTGTGGTGAACATGCTCCAGAGAAGTTCAGCAAAAAACAAAACGGAAAAAGCCAGTAAGCTAGCATCGGGGATTATAGTGGCATTTCACAGCAATAGAATTTACAGAACTTGCTATTGGCAGACCAGCTCACTGTTTTGATGAGAAGAGCAATGCTTCTGAGTTAGGACCTTCAGGAATCATGAATCGGGAGGACAAAAAACAAACAAGGGGACAACATTGGCAATGAGGTGTTTAATTTGCTTCGCAACAGGAGTTAGGAAGAGGGGGATATGGTATATATGGAGTGGGGCGACTGCACAATGGGGTGGGGGGCATGACTGGCGGCATTCCCATGTTGGTGGGGAGGTCCCAGGGTGGTCAAGCACTAGGGGACATGGTGTAAAACGCATCCCCACCTTTTACTAAGTAGGAGTTTTAGTGAAAAAAAACATGGCAGAATACTTTGAGACTAACGTTTCACAACCTTTTAATTTTATTACCAGCTACCACAAGTCAACAGAGAGTGGAATGGCACCGAGGAAGAACCACCCATCCAAAGAATAGGCATACCGGGTGATAGTGGATCTGGCGGAGAAGGCCCAACTTGATGTGGAAGTTGGTGGAAGGGAAGGAACTGGAGAGATCTGGGGAGAAAAGGAAAGTGCAAAGGGAAAAGGCGGCAAGGGAAAAAAGGCCACCTAGGAGGCCAGTCAGTCTGGTGAGGCTGCAGCCACAGCCAGTGATTCCTCCCAGACCAGTTGCCCCAGCACCACCCCAACCTGAAGTACCTAAGCCAATAGTTCCTCCCCCAGAGCCAGTACCTGTCCCAGCACCGGAACCCACACCGAAGCCCACAGCAGTAACGACGGTAGCACCGCCAGTTCAACAGCCAGCTATACTCCCAACAGATTGACTACTAATGAACCCCTGTGAGGCCAGCACAACTGGAGCAGAGCAGCCTACAGGTATGGAATCAAGTTTGTGGGTGATAGCATAAAAGACTATATAGGGCAGATCAAATCAGCCTTAGGGGAGTCAGGTCTGAGCCAGAAGGAAACAGCATTGGTCAAACTTAAGGCCAAAAAGGGGAGCTGCGAAATGGGGAGAGAAGAGAATGGAAGGGGTAGGAAACAGCATCAGGGATATTGGAACCCCGGGAATGAGGATAGGCGAACAGGTGCCCTTGTCCACGAAATAAAAGATATGGAGAGGGGAGTATGTAGACATATTTGCCCTAGTGAGTAGGGAAGTGGCTGTGAAATATAAGGAGATGGAGAGCATAGGTAAGAGTGAGATGGCAGCGACTGTGGTATTACTGGGCAAGAAAGAGGAGGACAAATTCACAAAGGGGAAAACATGGGTTGGGTGGTTTGTGGGTTTTGTCACATACTCCACCATTGTTTTGGAATGGAAACCAGAACTGGGTGTACCATTAATCACGTATTCTCTAATTATACGAAGGGCAAAGGCTAAAGGGGGGAGGACTGGATATATTATGATGAGTTTTTTCAGCAAAGGATGAAAACATATGAGGATGTCAGATGGGACATGAGGCAGCTAGATTTATGGACGGACTATGTAATGGATCAATTCACTCCTGAGGCTGAAGCAGGAAAATGGGGGGTGGGTTGCCCCAGAAGTGTTGTTGGGGCTACAATAGTGCTTTTTGTTCCTGGCCATAATGTTGCTTCAAGCATGCCTGCTCAAGATGCGAGGGGGGGCCCACCCAGCATCCAGATGTAGGACAGTGACATGGAATCGGGGGGGGGAATCAGGGCGGTGGAGTGCAGAGCATGAGTAACCAGCCCTTTCATGGAACGGATATGGCTACAAGAGGCAGACTTGGATAAGAGGCGCTGGGGGAGAGGATACAAGGGAAGGGGTTGCCCGACTTACTGAGATACAAAGGGAAGGGACATCAAGGGCTGGGGGCATTTGAGGGACAGGGTGGGTTATAAGATGGCTTATACCCCAATCAAGGTAGAAGCATGTGAGACATGGTTGTGGCACTATCCAGACAAGGATGTGACTGAATACATCATCAGGGGGCTTCTAAGATGGTTTTCCATTGCATTGCAAGGGGCCCAGGCAGGTCAGTGAGGCCTAGGATCAGTGAGGATAAAAGAAGCCACTTTGGAGAGGAAGCTGGAGAAAGAAAGAGAGGTAGGGTGGATAAAAGGGCCATTTGTGGTCCCCCTTGGAGAATCTGAGGGTTTCCCCTCTGGGGCTAGTCCCCAAAAAGCAACAAGGGGAGTTTAGGGTGATTCATCCCCTTTCATTCCCAGAGGGGGAGTCAGTGAATGACTTTATAGAGGAGAAGCACAGCAGGGTGATATACACAATGTTGGAGGAGGCAGTGCAGATAGTCAGGGCAACCCCTGATGTGTGGTTAGCCAAGACTGTCATAGAATCTGTATTTAGGTTGTTGCCAGTACAGAGGGAGGACTGGAATTTGCTGGGTTTTAAAGTCAGTGATCAGTATTACTTTGACAAGACCATGCCCATGGGTTGTTCAACAGCATGTGCAACCTTTGATAAATTTAGTACTTGTGTGCAGTGGATTTTCCAACAAAGGATAGGTTACAGAACAGTGCACCATTATCTAGATGATTTTTTACTTATATGTAGTGGTCGGCTGGAAGCAGTACAGATGCTAGCCCAATTTCAGGAGTTATGCAGGGAGCTGGGGGTGCCGCTGGCACCAGACAAAACAGAAGGGCCCAGCAGAAAGCTAGAATTTTTTCGGATTGAGGTGGATGTACAGGAATAGGTATTTCAACTTCCAGAGTTAAAGGTACAGTGATTAAAGGAGCTGATTACAATGCACACCTGTAGGAGGAGGGTACAGCTCTGACAGGTACAGCAGGTCATGGGTCACCTCCACTTTGCATGCAGAGCAATTGTGCCAGGGAAAGCATTCATGAGGAGACTAGCTAGATCCATGGCTGGGGTAACTAGGCCACATCATTGGGTTGATATAATGAAGGGGGTAAAAGAAGATTTTCAGGTTTGGGAATTATTTTTAAGGAGCTATAATGGGAACTCCTTTTGGCAGGATGAGTGGGTATACAACACATATCTTGAGTTGTATACGGATGCGGCAGGAGGTTTGGGAATGGGGGGGGTTACCTTAGGGGAAAGTGGTTCTCGGAACCATGGCCAGCAGAATGGGTGGAGAAAGAAATGACAAGAGACATCACCCTGCTGGAAATCATGCCAATTTGGGCCTGTACATTGGTGAGGGGAGAGGAGCTGTGGCACCAGTAGGTGACAGTTTGGTGTGACAATAAGGCAGTGGTGGATGTCCTTAATAATAGGGGGTCATGATTAGAAACAGTGATGAAGGTATTGCAACAGTTAGTTTTACGAGGCTTACAACTGAACCTGTCCTTCAGAGCCAGGCACATAGAGGGTAAGGAATATTTTGGCTGACAGCTTTTCCCATCTACAGTGGGACCAATTCTGAACACTGGCATTGACAGCATAGGAATGGAAAATGTCCATTCCAATGAACATCTGGGATGTTGGCAAGATGGAGCTGAATTGCTGTTTCAGAACTCATGGGCACCAAAGACCTTAACGGCCTATGAAGAGGCTTGGTGGGCATTTCAAACATTCAGGGAAGTACACCACATGGAAGTAAGTAGGCCGGTCATGGAAGAACAGATGGGAAAATTCACAGTGGACCAATGGGAGCAGGGGGTCACCCACACTACGATGGGTGTCTACCTGGCAGGTATCAGCATAGTCTGTAGTTTAAAGTGTTGGCATGACCCCATGAAATCCATGCTCATTAGGAGAATGATGCAAGGGTGGAGTAGGCTGAGATAGAGGCTCAAGGATAGCAGATGCCCAATAGTTGACTGGCTGTTAAGCAAATTGGCAGCAATCCTGCCTGCAGTTTGCAAGTCATGGGATGAGGCGCAGCTGTTTTGTAATATTTATATAGTAATGTTTGTGAGGGCATTACAGGTGAGCGAAGGGCATGGGAGGTGGGGGGAGAGAGGGGGATTAGAGTGGGGGGATGTGAGCTGAGGACGGGACACGATTCAGCTAATCATTAGGATATCCAAGATGGATCAAAAGGGAAAAGGGTTCATGGTGACCATTAAGACATAGGTTGAGACCAGAATCTGTCCAGTGCAATTTTTCTGGGCCTACTCCGCAGAACGGAGGACCTGGGATGGTCAGTTATTTGGGCACAGGGACGGGAAAAGAGTAACGAGCTATCAAGTCATGGCCATACTTAAGAAAGGTATGGAGCTTATTAGGGAAGATCCCTCTAGGTATTCCTCTCATTCTTTTAGGATAGGGGCTGCTTCAAAGCTGGCAGAGGAGGGGGAGTCAGTCGCAACAGTGCTAGAGATGGGCAGATGAAAGTCCCCCGGCTACAAGAGGTATATTCGGTCTTTGAATGAATAATAATAACATTTGTTCCTACCTTTTGTTTTAAAGGTATACATTAAGGGTGGGGGGGAGTGGGAGGTGGTGAGGACAAGAAGGGACGTAAGACAAATTTCAGTATTTGAGTTAATGTGAAGATATTTTTGTAATCAAATTGTTGTGGGGCATATTGCTGAGGTATGGATCTGTGGGCACTCTTACATTTATTGGGCAGAAAAGAGAGCGGAGAAAAGAGCCGGGGGAAAGCAGCTGTATCAGGAAGCCAGACAATACAGACTTCGGTTGCGAGGCATCAGGATAATGAAATGGGCAAAGTTGCTTCTGACTTTACGAGAAATGAGGGAAAGACGGCTCACAACAGACTTGCTCATCATAAATCTAGGGGGCAATGACATTGGAAAAAAGCCATGGATGGACACGTATTTGCAAATAAAACATTACTTACATAGAAACATAGAATTTGACGGCATATAAGGACCGCTTGGCCCACCCAGTCTGCCCATTTCCCTACCTACTGGATAAGCTGCAGATCCTGGTTAACCAGCAGCCTACTTCTTCTTACCTCCACCCCCCAGAATTGCCTTATGACTGTCCCATGCATGCTTGAATTCCACCACTGATTTTGACTCCACAACCTCCTCCGAAGGCCTGCTCCATGCATCCACAACCCACTCTGTGAAAAAATACTCCTTAATTACCTCTGAGCCACCCCCATCTTCAAATTGTACCTCTTGTTCTTGCACACCTCTTTTTGAAAGATGCTACCCTCTTGGACTTTGTTGATTCCTTGAGGTACTTGAAAGTTTTTCATGTCCCCCTCTCCTCCTTTCCTCGAGGCTATACATATTAAGCTCTTAAGTCTCTCTTCATATGTCTTCTGGTGCAGACCCTGCACCATTTTAGTTACCCTCCTCTGGACAGCTTCCATCCTGTCTATGTCTTTATGGAGATTGGGTCTCCAGAACTGCACACAGTACTCCAGATGGGGTCTCACCAGCTGTCTGTACAGAGGGATAATAACTTCCTGTTTTCTACTGGTGATGCCTCTCCCTATGCATCCCAGTATCCCCCCAGCCCTCCTTGCTGCCCTCTCACAATGCTTGCCCACCTTTAGGTCATCTGATATGACTACCCCAGGTCCCTTTCCATTTTTGTTGTTTATCTGCCCCATTTTGTACTTTTCCTGGGTTTTGTTTCCAGGTGCATTACCTTGCACTTCTTAGCATTGAATCTAAGCTGCCATACATTTTACCATTCCTCTAACCTTGCCAAGTCCCTTCTCATCCTTTCCACCTCACCCTGTGCATCAACTCTGTTGCAGATCTTAGTGTCATCTGCAAAGAGACATACTTTTCCTTCCAGTCCTTCTGCAATGTCGCTTATAAAGACATTGAAGAGGACCGGTCCTAATACTGAACCCTGCGGTACCCCACTAGTAACCCTCCTTTCTTCTGAGTGGACTCCATTTACTATTACTCTCTGTGTCCTATTCTCCAGCCAATTCTTTACCCAGGCTGTCATCTTGGGACCCACTCCCAGGCTGGCTAACTTGTATATTAATCTTTTGTGTGGGACTGTGTCAAATGCCTTGCTAAAGTCTAGGTAGGCCATGTCCACAGCCCCTCCCTGATCTACTACTTTGGTCACCCAGCCAAGGTTATGCATTGGTTGCCCAGGTTAACTCTGGCTTGGTGAGATATGATACCTCAGAGGGTGTGGAGAGGTGAACGAAGTCACGGAGCAGTGGAAAGAGCCAGGCAGAAGAGGAACAGGAGAGTGGGGACATTGGTAAGAAGCATGGGGGACAAGTAATATTGAGGGGGGTGGAGGAGGCCCATGGGTTTTACAGGTCAGATGGGGTACACTTATCAGATTTAGCAATAGATATGTTTAACACAGAGATGATGGGCTTTGTTGAAGCTTGGAGAAGGCAGGTGGGGATAATAAATAAAGGGGGGCAGGAAAAAGGGGGGAAGGCCAGTCGTCCAACACATGCTGGAGATTGGCCGTGGGGAAAATTTGTGGGAGGGGAAGAAAAGAGGAGGGAAGAACAGGGGAGGGTGGATTATAAAAGAGAATATGAGGAGAAAAAGAAATGACAGAAAGAAAAAGCGGTTTCAGTTTACACCGTTACCTACATGATAAGAAGGCAAGAAGCCAGCCAGGTTTACACCTGGGAGGGCGAGAAGAAAAGAAGAGAAAGAAAGTGTATTATTATCAAAGAGAAAGATGATGAACTAATAAAGAGAGAATAGATTGTGAATAATGAATGAAAATGGTACTTGTAAATATTAATGTTTAAAATAATAAATTGATTGCCAATCTGAGCACCACAACAAGAAGTTGTTTGTCCTTGGGGATAGTCCAGGACAATGAAGTTTGCCACTAGATGGGCAGATCAAGTTGTCCTGGGGAATCCCCTCCAGAGGAATGGTAATGCTTAAAAAGGGGAGGGGAGGGGAGAGGAGAATGGGGGGCTTTGGTGAGCCATAAAGGGGGAGTGTTTCAATGGCCCATGGCAGGTGGAGCCTGGAAGACAGGAAATGGAAGGTATTAGGGAAAGAGGATGGGGCTAGGAATCCTGGGATAAAAGGAACAGAGCAGAGAAAATCTGCCTCCTTTGCTAAGAAAAGTTTCCCACCAACCCACCCCAAAACTGGTGAAGAATTTGAGACCCTATGGCCTAATTGTGTAGGTTGTGGACTGCAAAAGGTGGATTGAAAAGGGAGAAAGGTGGGGGGGGTGGGGGGGAGAAAATAGGAGGGAAAAACAGGGGAGGGCGGATTAAAAAAGAGAATAAGAGGAGAAAAAGAAATGACAGAAAGATAAAGCAGTTTTGGTTTACACCATTACCTACACAATAAGAAGGCAAGAAACCACCCAGGTTTACACTTGGGAGGCCAAGAAGAAGAGAAGAGAAAGAAAGTGTATTATTATCAAAGGGAAAGATGATGAACTAATAAAGAGAGAACAGATTGTGAATAATGAATGAGAATGGTACTTGTAAATATTAATGTTTAAAATAACAAATTGATTGCCAATCTGAACACCACAACAAGAAGTTGTTTGTCCTTCTTGGGAAGGGGGTCTGAAACAATGAAGTTTGCCCCATAGAAGGGCAGACCAAGTTGTCATGGGGAATCCTCTCCAGAGGAACAGTAGAGCTTAAAAAGGGGAGTGGAGCGGAGAAGGGGGGGCTATGGCGAGTCATAAAGGGGGAGTGTTTCAATGGCCCAGGGCAGGTGGAGCCTGGAAGACAGGAAATGGAAGGTCATAGGGAAAAGGGAAAAGAGGGTGGGGCTGGGAATCCTGGAATAAAAGGAACAGAGCAGAGATAATCTGCCTCCTTTGCTAATAACATTTTCCCACCAACCCACCCCAAAACTGGTGAAGAATTTAAGAGCCTATGGCCTAAGTGTGTAGGTTGTGGACTGCAAGAGGTGGACTGAAAAGGGAGAAAGGTGGAGGTAAAAATTGTGGGGGGGGGGAGAATAGGAGGGAAAAACAGGGAAGGGTGGATTAATAAAGAAAATATGAGGAGAAAAAGAAACGACAGAAAGAAAAAGCAGTTTCAGTTTACACCGTTACCTACACAATAAGAAGGCAAGAAGCCACCCAGGTTTACACCTGGGAGGGCGAGAAGAAGAGAAGAGAAAGAAAGTGTATTATTATCAAAGTGAAAGATGATGAACTAATAAAGAGAGAATGGATTGTGACTAATGAATGAGAATGGTACTTTTAAATATTAATGTTTAAAATAATAAATTGATTGCCAATTTGAGCACCACAACAAGAAGTTGTTTGTCTTTCTTGGGTAGGGGTTGGGAAGAGTCTGGTACAATGGAAATGCAAGATAACTTTTAGCTGGGTGTGCTCTACCAGGCTAACATGGAAGCCACAGGTAACCTTGATATCTCTGAAGGTAAGTTTTTAGAAAACACTTTTTAAACCAACATAGGGAAAACTCACTTGAGAAGATTTTCTCCTTCTGGACCATCACTCTAAACTGCTATGCATTTCACATAGCACTGTTTGCCCCATAGAAGGGCAGAACAAGTTGTCCTGGGGAATCCCCTCCAGAGCAATGGTAGTGCTCAAAAAGGGGAGTGGAGAGGAGGGGGGGGCTATGGTGAGTTATAAAGGGGGAGTGTTTCAATGGCCCAGGGCAGGTGGAGCCTGGAAGACAGGAAATGGAAGGTCATAGGGAAAAGGGAAAAGAGGGTGGGGCTGGGAATCCTGAGATAAAAGGAACAGAGCAGAGAGAATCTGCCTCCTTTGCTAATAACATTTTTCCACCAACCCACCCCAAAACTGGTGAAGAATTTAAGAGCCTATGTCCTAAGTGTGTAGGTTGTGGACTGCAAAAGGTGGATTGAAAGGGGAGAAAGGTGGGGAAAAAATTTTTTTGGGGGGAGAGAATAGGAGGGAAAAACAGGGAAGGGCAGATTAATAAAGAAAATATGAGGAGAAAAAGAAATGACAGAAAGAAAAGGCAGTTTCAGTTTACACCGTTACCTACACAATAAGAAGGCAAGAAGCCACCCAGGTTTACACCTGGGAGGGTGAGAAGAAGAGAAGAGAAAGAAAGTGTAATATTATCAAAGTGAAAGATGATGAACTAATAAAGAGAGAATGGATTGTGACTAATGAATGAGAATGGTAAAATAATAAATTGATTGCCAATCTGAGCACCACAACAAGAAGTTGTTTGTCTTTCTTGGGTAGGGGGTGGGAAGAGTCTGGGACAATGGAAATGCAAGATAACTTTTAGCTGGGTGTGCTCTACCAGGCTAACATGGAAGCCACAGGTAACCTTGATATCTCTGACGGGTAAGTTTTTAGAAAACACTTTTTAAACCAACATAGGAAAAACTCACTTGAGAAGATTTTTTCCTTCTGGACCATCACTCTAAACTGCTATGCATTTCATATAGCACTGTTTGCCCCTTAGAAGGGCAGAACAAGTTGTCCTGGGGAATCCCCTCCAGGGCAATGGTAGTGCTCAAAAAGGGGAGTGGGGGAGGCTATGGTGAGTCATAAAGGGGGAGTGTTTCAATGGCCCAGGGCAGGTGGAGCCCGGAAGACAGGAAATGGAAAGACATAGGGAAAATGGAAAAGAGGGTGGGGCTGGGAATCCTGGGATAAAAGGAACAGAGCAGAAAGAATTTGCCTCCTTTGCTAATAACATTTTCCCACCAACCCACCCCCAAACTGGTGATGAATTTGAAAGCCTATGGCATAAGTGTATAGGTTGTGGACTGCAAAAGGTGGATTGAAAAGGGAGAAAGGTGGGGCCAAAAATTGGGGGGGAGAGAATAGGAGGGAAAAACAGGGGAGGGCGGATTAATAAATAAAATATGAGGAGAAAAAGAAATGACAGAAAGAAAAGGCAGTTTCAGTTTACACCGTTACCTGCACAATAAGAAGGCAAGAAGCCACCCAGGTTTACACCTGGGAGGGCGAGAAGAAGAGAAGAGAAGAGAAAGAAAGTGTATTATTATCAAAGTAAAAGATGATGAACTAATAAAGAGAGAATGGATTGTGACTAATGAATGAGAATGGTACTTGTAAATATTAATGTTTAAAATAATAAATTGATTGCCAATCCGAGCACCACAACAAGAAGTTGTTTGTCCTTCTTGGGTAGGGGGTGGGAAGAGTCTGGGACAATGGAAATGCAAGATAACATTTAGCTGGGTGTGCTCTACAAGGCTAACATGGAAGCCACAGGTAACTTTGATATCTCTGAAGGGTAAGTTTTTAGAAAACACTTTTTAAACCAACATAGGGAAAACACACTTGAGAAGATTTTTTCCTTCTGGACCATCACTCTAAACTGCTATGCATTTCACATAGTACTGTGTATTTTGCACCCAAATTTACCCTTGCTCTACAAAGATTTACTGATGTTCTTTATAATGTTAGAGCTATTTCAGGACATAGTAAATTAAAACTAACTTAATAGAAACAGTTTGATACACAAAACATAGAGTGCCCATGAGTCTTAAACTGAATATTATTTTAACTAAAAATGTGCCATGCATTTTGTCCATTTTCTCCACATTTTAAATGCCAGTGCTATACATTTTAATACTAAGAAGCCAAGAGGTATGCTTTGAACTCATTTAGGAGGAAAAAAATAGCTTCTTTGCAATAGTTCAAATTTTACAGGCTATGCAGTCTAGTTTTCTCAGAAACTCTTGAGTTAGAAGCATTTTACCTGGCAGGGGAAATCATTGCCTTTAGCATTTTGGCTGTCTGCTAGCAGCATACCTAAATGTTATGCTTAGGAAAAAAAAGCTTATTGCATGATTTACTTCTATCCGGACATACATTTTCAGAAGAGGAGCTTAATTTTCCTTAGGGCTTTAGTTCAACAACCATGTCCTCACTTATTTGAATTCAATGAGCACTGCAGATCTACTGTACTAAACAACATAAACTCTATAAATCAAAGCCTGTCATTTTTTTCAGCCAGGACCCTTTTTATCCAGAAGTATTTTATTCCTTTTAACCCACAGTCTAACCAATCCCATTTCTTGAGCAATTCTGCCCCTGTTTTAAAGTGAGCATGTATGTATAGGGGAGGGAGGTAACAGAGAAATAACAGAGAGAAATTAAGGCATGCTGGAGAGCAAGGCAGCAGGGGAAAAAGCAAGTAAAGCAAGCATTTGTCAATGTCAAAAGTTTGCTTGCTGGTATTAGCATTAGAAGTGCAGGAGTTAGACAGATGCAGAACAGGAATGGCAGTAAAGTATTGAACTCATGCAAACCCCACCTTCACCCTGCAGAGAGGGACAGGCATTGGGTTGTGTCTTTGGGTTATTGCCCATAACGCTCACTCCATTTCACCTCACCCTATCCTGCAGACATCGACAAGTGTGAGGTGTGCCTTGGGGTGTTCGGCTTTACAGTCACCCCATTCCATAAGGACATACACTGAAATGGGTACAGTATAGGAGAATGGGGTGAACTTTGGGGCCAAAGAGTCCAAGGCACACCTTGATGCTTGTCACTGGCTGCAGGGTGGGGGTGGAATGGCATGAGCATTACAGCCCACAATCCAAAGGCACACCCCTGATGACTGTCAGGCTGTACAGGTTGGGACATTATGGTTAGAAACCCTAACGCCCCAGGCGTTTGTTGGTATTTGCCCTACAAATTTTCAGCATGGCCTTTTTGTGACCTCCCCACCTCATGAAAGCATTTGGGACCTCTGCTCATGAACAGTGGCACTGTGATTTTGTTAATCTGTCCCGAATGTTGATTTCCCACAACGAACAGGCCATTCTGCGCCAGACATGCAAAAACACAGTTCAGGCAGGATGTGAAAAATGGCAGCTGTACCATTCACAGGGAGGTGTGAAGAGATGGCAATGTTGAAAATCTGGAGTGAAAATATTAAAAATGCTCGAACTTACGCACGTATGTGGAAACTGAACAATGCATGCTCATAACACAGTGATTTCATGGAATTATTTCACCAAATTTTCAACATAGGAATTTTGTGACCTTTACTCATGAACAGTGTCACTATGATTTTCTTAATCTGTCCTGAACTTTGATTTCCCACAGTGACTGCACCATTGTGCACCAGATGTGTGAAAACACATTTCGGGCAGGATGTGAAAAATGACAGCTGTAATGTTCATAAGGAGATGTGCAAACATGACAACTTTGAAAATCTTGAGTGCAAATATTACAAATTCTTGAAATTACAAGTGTGAGTGGAAACTGCACAACGCACACTGGTAACATAGTCATTTTGTGGACTTTTGTCTTCAGATTTTCAACATAGGCATTTTGGGACCTCTGCTCATAAACAGTGTCACTGTGATTTTCTTAATCTGTCCTGCACACTGATTTCCCACAGTGACCATGCTATTGGGAGCGCCGGATGTGC
This sequence comes from Neoceratodus forsteri, assembly GCA_016271365.2. NCBI lineage: Eukaryota > Metazoa > Chordata > Ceratodontiformes > Ceratodontidae > Neoceratodus > Neoceratodus forsteri. Next base: position 305,075,933 of record CM028134.1, on the reverse strand, counting down.
GAAAGCACGTTTTGGCTAGGATGTGGAAAAAGACAGCTGTGCTGTTCATAAGAAGGTGTGAAAAAATGCCAACATTGAAAATCTGGAGTGAAAATATTACAGATTCTCGAAGTTACGAGTATGTGTGGAAACTGCACAATGCACACTGATAACACAGTCATTGTTTGGAATTTTTTCACCAAATTTGCAATATAGTCTTTTTTGGAGACCATCTCCTGAACTGTGATACTGTTTTTTGCTAATTGGTCCTAAAAGGTGATTCTGCTCAGTGACCACAAAATCACCTTTTGGGACTGAATAACCAGATGACAGTGACTGAATTCATGAGGTGGGGTCCCAAGAACCCCATGTTGAACATTTGGTGCCAAAATTTGCAAAAATGGCTGAGCTATACACCTAAGTTGAAAAAAACGTATTCATGCCATTATATAGCTTACCAGCATTTCTTCAGTTTGCAGTCAGCTTTGAAGAGTGCAGACGTGTTCCCTTTCCACCAAAGATTGTCGGGCTGGGCTCCAGTGGTAAGTATGGGGTGAGGGTGTGTGTGGGGAGGTGGGGTGTGCAGAAAGGGGTGTGGGTTGGGGAGGGGGCAATGGACACAATGAGGGACGGTTTTCTGTTTTCACAGGTTTTAAAAAAACAACTGACAGACATTTTTTCTACTTACATGGACAATTTCCATGCTGAGGTGGGCTCCCATCATGCAACCTGGGTGTTTGCTGGGGGGGCTGGAGCCGACAGAGATTGGGCATCCCATCGGCACATACAATGTGTTTGGGGGGCACATGAGCTGAGGGTTATTGGGCACCCTCCTTGGCACACAATGAATGGGGAGAACATTATGCAGACAGGGATTGTGCTCCCCATCTGCAAATGAACTGAGGAGGTGGTGTGCCAACAGGGGGATTGGGTACCCCTGTCAGCTTTCATGGGGACTGTGAGAGGCAGCGAATGGTGACATCCACCACCATGTTTATTGAAATGTGACACCAGACAAAGCAAGCTGCTATTTGCTGCTACAATCATGTACTGCCTCAGCATCACACTGTTCAGGAAAAGCAGCTGATTCTCTAATGACGGGGCACTCCCTGATTGCAGCGGCAGATTTCTTTCAGGTTTGTGGCACGCTTCAAAACTGTTGTCATCGACAGCGTGCTTCCACATTGAAGCCACAGAGACCAGCCCTAAAAAGCACTACTGGCATTGGCCACAAAACTGCCGCACCTCCACAACCAGCTACTCCAGCAAGTTGCCACAAAATGTTTCTTGTGCATGGACATAACCAAACATACTGTACAAACAGTTGAAGAGGCTAGATGAAAATAAAATATACTGTTGTATCTTTTTATTTGACCTATGCCATGGTGGATCTTGTATCCCTACAGCAGTCTAAAACCAGGGTATGATTCTACTCATCTATCACGCCCCTGTGAATCCCACGCCTACCCAGTTAGTTACTGGTTCATTTTAGAATACCCTTTAAAATGTCACTCCTCTTTTAAAATTTTCCATACAAGTGCACCAATGTATCTTGTTGATCTTTGTTATCTTTTAATCCATACTCCCATGCTCACTTATATTTATTATCCATACTCACTGACCTGTTTATTGAATTCTTCTGACACTCATTTTGTTAGTATTCATGCTCCTTAGCTTTCCACAGGTGGTGGTCAATCCATCTCATCTTCTGCCCCTTAGTCTGGTATCACCTTCCTTCATATCCCTGTCAACCTGATTCTCTGCCATTCTTCGAATCTCAGCTAAGGTCTTACACTTTTTTTACTCTTGCATTTAAGAATTACTCAGATCTTTCATTCTTTTTCTCCTTTTTTTGCTGGTTACAGTGATGTGTTTTGTGACAGTTCTGCATGATAGATGCTGTATACAATTCAATAGTGTGATACTAAATAGTTAAAAACATTTAAATGTAAACAGATTGCTAATGTGTATTTTAGTAACAGTAATAAATTAAACAGAAAAATGTATAAACTACAAGTCATTGCAATAAAATATAATCTTAACTAAACAATCCATACAGTTTATTCTTTAAAAACTACTTGGCAGAATGAGTGGTGTACCCTTGGAAAACACTTGCAGAAGGGGTGTGAGCCCGCACTTTTCCTACCTTCAAGCATCCACCACAAACTATTTCAGTTTCTTAAAGGAAAAGGGGAAACACAGTATTCTAGCTGAGTTGTTGAAGGAATGCACTTGACGGGCTACTGGTCTTTCTTTCTTTCTTTCTTTCTTTCTTTCTTTCTTTCTTTCTTTCTTTCTTTCTTTCTTTCTTTCTTTCTTTCTTTCACATGTGTGAGTAAACACCTATCTTTATTCAGTGAGATACTGTAAAAATGAAAGGAATTTGCATATAACAGAAACACATAATGCCATCTCATGTTTGCTGTATAGGCTATTGTTCTTGCTTTTTGCACTTCTTCACACTTTGAACAGGTGTTCATTGTTTTGCTACATGTTTTCAGTAAGTAATTGTTGCATGTCCCTACTCCAGTACAATGGACTATTCATTCCATAAGCTGTTCTGTAATACAAAGTTCTTGAGACAGAAGAGTTTTCCAACAAACTTAATTTGAAGGTTGCTTTCACTTCTATTACAATTTCAGATGAAATCTCAGTTATGAAACAAGAGCTGGCATAAACAACAATGCTTGCTTGCATGTTTATGTTGAGACCTTGTTTTTTTTTGTAGGTGATACAGAAATAAGTTGAGCAGAAGGAAACATTTCAGTTGAGGTATAATTGATGTAGGAAACCATGGGTAACATCAAATGTACTGGAAAATATGTGGGCAATGGTGAATGTGTTTCCATGGTGAATAGGTCAGAGTGCATGAATGGGCAGGGGGCTAAGGATGCCAGTGTATGTGTGTAGGGTCTGTGAACATGTGAGGGGTCTATGGGTGCCAGTGCATATGTGTGGGTGTCTGTGGGTGAAAATAAATGTGTAAGGCTTGTCTGAAGGTAACAGTGCATCTTTTGAAAGTTTAAGAGTGATTGTGCATGTGTCTGCAAGGTTTGCTGGAGACAATGAATGTGCACAGGAGTAAGGCAGTGAGAGGTCACATGTTGGAGGGTCTGAGGATGACAGTGCATGTGGGGTCATAATGGTGACAATATATGTGTGTGGGTGGTGGTGTTCCATACATATGGGTGGAGTGAGAGTGACATTGCATGTGCATGAGGATGTGAGGAAGACTTTGTACAGTATGTATGTGGTGCATGGTAGAGCAGCAAAGCATGTTTGAGCCCAGTACTTCATGGCTGAACCCACTTTATACATGCAATTACACTATAGCAGGCCAAGTGAGAGAGAGAACCTGCATGGTACATTTCTCCTCATATGCACTGTGAGCCAGAGAATGCATGAAATGCAATGTTGCGGTGGGGGTGAAGGGATTCCTCAATGAATGCACCAACATCCATGGCAACTAGGGTATGGTTAAAACACCCTGGTGTCAGGATGAAGATAGGGAATAATGGAACTCTGGGGTACTGACTGGTGAACATTCCTCTCTACAAGATACAGGAAGAGTGAAGGAAGGCACAATTCAGCACCCTGCTGTGTGGACATCTCTTGAAGGAACAAGAGATGAGCCGGCCAGGCTTGAAGTGGGAGAAATGTGTCAAAAAAGACTCATAATTTTGTTTGTGGACATGAAAAGGAGTTCCTTTGGGTTCCTGTCTAATTTGATCCTTATGTGCAAAACATACATTTTTTTTCCCCCAGACAGCAGGTTCTAAAGGGTAGAGAAACAACCTGGAAAATTGAATATTTAATGTCAAAAGGGATTGAGTTAAAAATGATACATAGAAACAGGGTCATTGACACTGAGCTAGAGATGAAATCATATACAGTTAGAAATTAAATGGGGTTATTGGGAAGCTTGATGTGGGTTTAGGATCGTATTTATGTGGCAAACAGGACTGTTGCAGAGTTTGTGGGTTCTTCGGTGCTAACCAACTGGTGGGATTGTTATCGGTTAGAAGTGATGAATGTGTGTCTTAGGCTCCCATGTGGCTTTCACATGACTATCAATGGATGGAAGGTTTTGGAGAGGGGATATTCCTACTGCTTCTCCTCTCCCACTGTGTCTCCCCATGCTCTCTTACACCACTGTCACTGCTAGTCTCCCCAAAGGCATCCAGAAATGTGTAAATATTTGTCCTGATGTCAGTTAAGTCTTGCAGAATGGTCATGATGCCTGTGACACTCCTCAGAAGCAGCAGGTTCTGGCCCTGGAGAACTTCCTTTATTAACATCCTAGCCCCAGAGGGCATTTTATTTAATATCACCAGTGGCAGTATGTTCTGGCACTGGAGAGCCTAGTTTGTTAACATTACTGGCAGCAATGGGTCCTGCCAGTATGTGTGAAGGGAGGACAAAAGAGAAAAAGTGCTTCTGACTGACTTCAGAAAATGCCGGCACTGCTAATGTGTTTTTTTTTTTTATTTAATATACTTTATTTATTTTTACTCAATAATGCAAACAGGCAGTACAAAACCTGCAACAGACAAAGAACTTTAAGAACCAAACATCTTATTCAGCAGGACAGTTGCAGGCAAGGCCCCTAGAATTCTGCGGCCGCAGAATTTCACGCGAGAACTTGCAATTCACCACAGAACTTCTGCAGTGCCGCAGAATTCACTGTTCTTGGTGATTTTTTATTAATATTTCTGTTTATCCATAGAATCTGGTTCCCTTCTCTTCTTTTTATATCTAAAATCCCTTTAAGTTCAGAATGTGATGTTATCATTGCTCTAACATCACAAATTAGCTAATGAAATGGCTGCATTCTGCAACAGAAATGAACAGTCACTTATCTACCACAGCTCCCACTGCCAGAGGCAGTGGCACAGCACATCAGGCATGGTGACATTTGCTCAACCTGCACTACAGCCTAATACAATTTTCAGTCTTACATTGTTGCACAAGGGCCAACTTAAACAAAGCCTTGTCAATAGCATAGACCTGCGAAGTCCATACTTCACTTTGTACAAACCTATTTGTGCCTTTAAGGTATAGAGATGCCATCTGAAATGAATAACTGGTAAAATGAATTTACCTGTCATTTTTAAGAAAAATAAAGTAATTATGCCCAGAAAAGTGGAATATAATAATGTGTAGACCTGCTGAAAGAACAGACCTGTTAAATAATTGCACTGTACACATTTTTGCCAGGGGTATTGATTACATATTATCACTGGTTGATAGAGTCAGCCAAACATTATGGAGAAATGTGTTCAGGGCCAGCTGTTGGGCCAGAGGGTAGCATGTTGTGTTTCCTTGCTGGCAACTCAGGTTCAGAGATTAGCTCTGATAGCTGGCTGGACAACACAAGAACTGGGGGAACACCTCACTGCTCTGAGCCTGGGAAGGTATGGTGCAGTATTCTGTCACACAGTGGACACATTGTGATGGGCTGGAGAGCTCTATCTCACAATTGGTTCACATGCATGTCATGGCCTGATGGTGTTACATAACGTATCAGGGGAAGCAGGCTGGCATGAAAAATGAGTTTTGCAGTAACTCCTCTATTCTGTTTATTCCATTTTCAATGGGACTTGCATGAATGAGGATGCAATTTCATGGAAATTAAAACAAACAAAAAATATACACACACACACACACATATATATACAGTATCTCTTTCTCTTCCTCTTTCTCTCACTGTATACACACGCACACATATTTGTATGTATGCTACAGATTGTGTATAAATAAATAAGTGATACACAGTGTAGACCTCATGAGTGGTGTAGATACCATTCATATAGAAATACCTTATTTACCACATAAGGTCCCCTCTGCATATTTCATTTATGCAATAGGCTAGGACCTTAAGGGAGAGATATTTGTTTTGCCTTTTTTGGCATAAAATTATTTCTATAAGTCTGTTATTTTTGAACTAGTGTTACTGTGCTTTTCCCCATCCTGATTGCTGTAACCACTGTCATGAAAGTGAAGTCAGGATGACAAGCTGACACTGTGATATGATAATTTGCTAGTGCTGCAGAATATCCACAGAAATTACAAACCACTGCCGCAGAAGTTCTGTGGCAAATGGTAGTCTTGCCACAGAACTTGGCCCCACTGTGCCTCAGAAAAGTAGGTGCCTTGGTTGCAGGGGTTAAGATTACAGTGAAAATACCCACAAACAGTTATACAGTCATACACTTTAAACTCCCCCATCTCCCTACTCAGAGCCACATATAACCTAATAATTGTACCCTTCATATTTCTCAGGTAGTTGCACTTATGCCTAATTGGATACTGGAGAGAGCAAACATATACCTTATGCTGGGGTTGAACTTAGGTGTATCTGCAGGTCACAAGTAGCTAAACTCACACTTCATAGCACTATCAGTGCAGGGGTCCACAGTCTTTGGCAAAGCCATTGGTCAGTTTCCAGAGCGGACAGGAAACATGTGGATTCTACCCTCCCTTAGGGAGGGGTTAGGGACAAAAGGGTATGTAGCCTCTCCCATCTAGCTCGATACAGGGAAGTTTTGCCACGGAGGCTGGCAATTGCTTTTTCAATCCTTAGGTTGTGGAAAAACTCATTCATCCCCTCAGAATAAGAAATTTCATATTGATCTTTCCAAAGTCAGAGAACAATTTTTTGACTGATACGGATATAATATTCATATTGTATCGCCATTCCTTAACTGATATTTTGCTGTAGTCGCCTACTATATAAACTTGAGGTGTGAATAGGTCTTGTATACCCAGTAGTGGGTCAGCCTTTGCCTGGATGAGATGCCAGAGGAGGGCAACTTTGGAGCATTCCCAGAATATGTGAAGTAATGATCCAGGCTCCTGGTTACATCTGAAGCAGTTCTAAGTTGGGAGTCTGCCCATCTCAAACAGTTTCACAGGGGTGTAATAAATATTGTGTAAAATGTGGAATTGTGTCAGCCTTAGGTGATCATTAGCAGTACACAAATAAATTCCCCACCAGACCTCTTTCCAGGAAATGTTATCATTGGGAAAAGTGAGGGCCCATTATCGAGGGCAACCCAAATCTTCTGGGTTAAGTTTCTCAAGTAGGGCCAAAACAAGGTGAGAAACAGCATGAAACATAGAAACATAGACTTTGACGGCAGATAAGGACAGCTAGGCCCATCTAGTCTGCCCATTTCCCTACCTACAGGATAGGCCGCAGATCCTATTTAACCAACAGCCTATATCTTCCTGCCCCCCACAAGAATTGCCTTATGTCTGTCCCATGCATTCTTGAATTCTCCCACAGTTTTTGACTCCACAACTTCCTCAGGAAGGCTGTTCCATGCATCCACTACCCTCTCTGTGAAATAATACTTCCTCACAATGCCCCTGAACCGCCCGCCTTCTATCTTTAAATTGTGTCCCCTTGTTCTTGCAAGTCTCTTTTTCTGAAAGATGCTACCCTCTTGGACTTTGTTGATTCCCTTGAGGTACTTGAAAGTTTCTATCATGTCCCCTCCTCCTTCTTTCCTCAAGGGTATACATATTAAGCTCCTTTAGTCTCTCCTCATACGGCTTCTCTTGCAGACCCTGCACCATTTTAGTTGCCCTCCTCTGACTGCCTCTATCCTGTCTATGTCCTTGTGGAGATGGGGTCTCCAGAACTGGACACAGTATTCCAGATGGGGTCTCACCAACTGTCTGTACAGAGGATAACAACTTCCTGTTTTCTGCTGCTGATGCCTCTCCTATACATCCCAGTATACCCCGGCCCTCCCTACTGCCTTCTCACATTGCTTGCTAACCTAAGGTCATCTGATATGATTACCCCAGGTCCCTTTCCTGTTTTGTTGTTGTTACTACCTCCCCACCCATTGTGTATTCTTCCCTGGGTTCTTGTTTCCCAGGTGCATAATTTGCACTTTTTGTGTTGAATCCTAGCTGCCATACGTCAGACCATTCCTCCAACCTTGCCAAGTCCCATTTCATCCTTTCCATGCCTCCTTGTATATCAACCCTGTTGCAGATCTTCGTGTCATCTGCAAAAGGCATACTTTTCCTTCCAGTCCCTCTGCAATGCCACTGATGAAGACATTAAAAGGACTGGACCCAATATGAACCCTGTGGTACCCCACTAGTAACCGCCTTCTTTCAGAGTGGACTCCATTTACAATTACCTTCTGTGTCCTGTTGTCCAGCCAATGTTTTACTTAGGCTACCACCCTGGGACCCACTCCCAGGCTGGTTAATTTGACTAATAATCTTTTTGTGGGACTGTGTCAAATGCCTTGCTAAAGTCTGTAGGCCATGTCCACAGCCCTCCCTGGTCTACTACTTTGGTCACCCAGTCAAAGAAATCTATTAGATTCGTCTGACATGACCTTCCCACTGTGAACCCATGCTGCCTTGGATCCTGTGCTCCACTGACCTCTAGGTACTCAACTATTCTTTCCTTCAGTAGTGACTCCATCACTTTCCCTACCACAGAGGTCAGACTGACAGGTCTGTAGTTTCCTGCCTCTGTCTTGGTCCCACTTTTGTGAAGGGGAATCACATCCGCCTTCCTCCAGTCCTCGGTACCACACCATCCTCCCATGATTTATTAAAAAGAGTAGCCAGTGGTTTCACTAGTTCCTTCCTTAATTTTTTAGAATTCTGGGGTTAATTCATCAGGACCCATTGCTTTGTCCACCTTCAGTTTTAGGAGTTCTTGCAGAACCCTTTCTTCTGTGAAAGGACTGGGATCGACCCCCTATCAAGAGTGCTTCTGTTAATTGGATTAGGCACTTCCCTCCTCTTTGTGAATACTGAGCAGAAATATTCATTCAGTATCCCTGCTTTTCACTGTCCCTCTGCCCACCCACCGCTTATTCTATTCAGCCTCACTATCCTCTCCTTTGTCTTTCTACGCCGCTGATGTACCTATAAAAGGTTTTATCCCCTTCTTAACTGAGTTGGCTATCTTTTCTCAGTTTGGGCCTTTGCTATTCTGACTTCCCTCCCTGCTTCTTTCTGCCTTAACTGGTACAGCTCTCTGTCCTGCTCCTTCTGTGTTTCCTTATACTTCTGGAATGCTATCTTTTTCCTGACTTTCACAGCCACCTCTTGAGAACCATAGTGGCTTTTTTCTTCGCTTTTGATTTGTTTATTTGCTTCACACAAAGGCTTGCTGCCTCTGTGATGGCAGTTTTGATAATTCCCCATTGTTGCTCCACACCTCCTTCTAGCCTGTTTGCTAGTGCTTTTCTGAGGCACTCTCCCATCTTGCCAAAGACAGCCCTCCTAAAGTCCAGTACCCTCACTTTTGTATGGCTTGACTCTGTAGCTGAGTTTAACGTGAACCACACTGTTTGATGGTCACTTGTCCCCAGATGGCAACCCACTTCTAGATCTGAGATCCTCTCACTGCCCCTTTGAGAGTACGAGGTCTAAGATTGCTCCTCATGAGTGGGTTCCAAACTAGCTGTCTAATGCCTGCCACCTGTAGGGCTCAAGAATGGCTCCTGCTCTTGGATGTCACTGCAGCAAATGTGCTCCAGTTAACATCTGGCATATTCAGGTCTCCCATCAACAGTATCTCCCTTTCTCTGCCATTCTAAGAATGCCTTCCATCATATCCTTGTCCATTCCTTCCCCTGACATGGGGTCTGTACACAACCCCTGTGCGGATTGTGGTGCCCTTTCCAGTCCAAGTGACCCACAGTGCCTCCTCCTCCTGTTTACTCTTTTGTTCAGTTGCTTTTATCCCTTCCTTTACAGAGAGCTACTCCTCCCCTCTTCTCCCTGCCTGTCTCTCCTGTAGGTTATGTACCCTGGTATGTTAACATCCCAGTCATGGTTCTCTGTGTACCATGTTTCTGTGACTGCTACAATATCCAGGCATCCCTCTTCCATTAAGGCCACCAGTTCAGGGAGCTTGTTGCCCAGACTATGGGCATTGGTACTCATTACCCTCCATTTCCTGATGGCCTTACCCTTTTTCCCCACCCCTGTCCTTTCTTGCCTTTGTCACTTTCTCCATTTATCCTGTTTTCTCCCTATAGACACCTCCATGTTGGTGTTGCCACACTTACTACCGTGATTGTTTGGGGGGGGCTAGGATTTTCCTGCTCCTTTCCAGTGCCTCCCCCCTTGGCTAGTTTAAAAGCTTGCCAATGAAGCATTTAAACCTATCACCTAGGATCCTGGTTCCCAGCCCGGACAGATGCAGCCCATCATGCCAGTATAGGCTTGCATCACTCAAGGTGGACCCCCAGTCCCCAATGAAGCCAAATCCCTGAGCTCCACACCAGTTTTTCAACCACTGATTGAATCCCATGGTACGGAACACCCTAGCCCTCTCCTATGCCATAGATGGGCACCTCTGAGAAGGTTACCGTATGCTCACTTGACTAAGGCCCTCCCAATTCCACAAAATCTTCCTGCACTCTCTAATCCTTTTCTAGCCAGGTCATTTGTCCTAAGTGACAATGACATCCAGCTCCCTCCCTGTGCAGCTGCTCCGCAATCCTGAGGATTCGCTCCCTGTCCCTCCAAGCCATGGCACCAGGCAAGCACCCTACCTCCCTCCCTTCCTTGCCCAGTTCTACCTTCCTAACAATGGAGTCCCCACCAGGAGTTGTTTCTTCCCTGCAGGGTCCCCTCTCACCCTCCTGTGGGTCTCCTTTGTGGAGGTTCCCAGCATCCTCCTTGGTCTCCACTGTAGGTGCCTCCATAGAGAAACCACACTTTGCCAGAATGGCATAGGAATTGTGGAGAGGTACAACTGGAGGATGTGCTCTGTTCCACCACCCTCACCCTCCTGAGCCCACTGTGGTCCAACCGCCTCTTTCTTGGCAACCTCTGAGGCAATGGCAGTGGCACTGGTGGTCCCTGGATGGAAGAGGAGGTCCCACAAATCCTGGCCAACTCAGCCTGGAGATGAGCAACCTCCTCCCTCAGCCCAGAGAGGTGCCTGCAGATGGGACAACACCGCATCCTCCAGAACATCTCCCGGAAGACTGCTGCTCCACAGCTTCTGCACTGCACCACTCCAATCATGTCTTATTTCTGGCCCCCTAACTGTTTGCAATCCTTACTCTTTCCTCTGTTTTTTTCCTCTCTCTCCTTACTTTCTGCCTGTGTGCAATTTAAGCTCCTGATTGTCCTGTTCTGAGACAAGAATATCCTATATTTCTCAGTAGACTGCTTACTTGTTCAGAGGCAGACCTCCAGCAGCTAGAGGGGGCCGGAGAGCTACTCTTGCCCTTCTAGGATTGTGGGTCCTTGGTGGTTCTGTGATCACTCACTTCCTGCCCCTAAACAGGAAGTTTCTGTTGTCAGTCAAATCCTGTGCCTATAAAAATAGAAATAGCTTTGGCTGGGGGGGACGGAGGGGAGGGAAGGAGGGCAATATAGTCCCAGTAGAGAAGTTCAGTCACACAGCAGTCCTTTCTCCTGGAGTCTTCTGCCAAGCTATTAGCAGAATCTTTCTAAGGCAGTCTTTAAATGTAGCTTCCTTCTAGCTAAGCCACTCCCCCTACTTACCAGATCTTTCTACAAGTAATTTAAACCTCACAACAGTTAAGTCCTTTCAGTCACCTGAGATTTACACCTAGATGACTTTTCAGTTACCCATTCAGTTCAGTTAACCCAAACACACACTTTTTTTGTTTTGTTTTGTATGTTAGTTTTTTACCCTAAATTAAAGGTCTAAATACAAAAGTTCTTCTACTTTAGTCCCAGCAGAGAAGTTCAGTCACACAGCAGTCCTTTCTCCTGGAGTCTTCTGCCAAGCTGAGGCTGTTTGATACAGGCGAGAAGCTCCTGAAAAGGAGTTGCTGGATGGGTATCACATGTGCCAGAACCATACCATTTTATTAGCATGTGTCTGATTTGGAACATGAAAAAGGAGTATTTGCTGGGTAATTGGAAAAATAGCAGCATATCTAGCGTATTACCTATTCTGCCGTTAATCACTAGGTCTCTGACTAGAGCATGTGAAGAGCATGCGAAGATATGCCCTTTGTTGGCGCTGAGATTTCATGGTCACCAAGCTTAAAATTAGGGTCACTGAACACCAGTTGTAGCAATTCTTGGTGGTAATTATAGTGGATAGATTTTCATAATTGCAAATTAACCTTCATGGATATGTGTATAGCTGAACTATGTAGGGAGCATGGTAATCTACTTGGCATTGTATATAGAAAACTGGAGGGGGTAAAACCTGAAGCAGTCAGCATGTGATGCTCAATTTGTAGCCAGATGGGAACATATGAGAGGGTCTCCATTTCTTGAGGTGTAGTACTCCAATGCATGTAATTGGCTGCATGACTAGCCAGGTAGTAATAGTAGAAATTAGTAAGTTTGAGACCCACTAGGTGACATGGTGCACATAGCCGACTATATGATCTCTTTGGGGGTTTACCATGCCACAAAAACTTGGAAATTAAACTATGCAACTGATGGAACAAAATTAAGGGAAGGTGGATATTCAACATGTTTAATGGATAAAACACTCAGGGTAAAACATTCATTTTGACTACACTAACCCTGGCCTGGAGGAACAAATACATGGGAGCCCATCTATCCAAGTCTTACTTGATGCTCAAAATAAGTTTGTCCAAGTTAAGTTTTTTCATTAGCAATGTGGAGGAGGACAATATTATCCCTAAATATTTAAGGTGGGTATTCCAGACCATAGAAAGTGGAGCAATCTCATGTTGAGAAAAAAGAGTGTTTAGGGGCATCACTTCTGTTTTGTTAAGATAATTGGAGACTGAACTAAACTTCTGAATAATTTGTAAGGCTGCTCAGATAGAGTTGTAGGGTTCAGTGACATGAAGGAGGATGTCATCTGCATAGACAGACATTTTTAGAATAAGCGGCCCTATTGTGATACCCTGAAAGAGTGGGGAAGTATTCAGTTGACGTAGTAATGGCTCTAAATATAAGTTAAATAACAGGAGTGACAAGGGGCAACCTTGCCGGGTACCAGATTTTAGGGGAAAGGAGATGAAATAACTCCATTGCAATATACTTTTGTGGTAGGGCAGGAATATAGTGATGATATCCAGGAAATGAAAGCGGGGGACTGAACTTAGCTAAGGTACAAAAAAGGAAAGGCCAGCTGACCCTATCGAAAACTTTCTCCGCATCCAGGGAGACAAGAGCCATAAGTGGATCTGCTTCCCTGGATATGGACAAAATATGGGTAAGCTTGCAAATGTGGTCTGAGGAAGATCTACCTTGCACAAATCCAATTTGTTCAGGACTTATCAGCCCCTCCCAGACTTTAGCAACTCTGGAGGCTAAAATTTTAGTAAAAGTCTTTATGTCATAGTTCATTAGTGAGATGGGACGGTAATTTGTGACTTTAACTTTGGGTCTACCTGGTTTCGGGAGCACAACTATAATTGCCTCCAACAGCGTCTGATCTGTAAACCCATGTTCACATAGAAACTTGAACAATCGATGAAGAATGGGGGTCAGCTCTGCCTCAAATGTTTTATAAAAATTGGATGGGAAACCATCCTGGCCTAGAGCTTTGTCTTTAGGAAGGGCCTTAATAGCAGACCTGATTTCTTGTTCTGAGATGGGGTACATCAGCAAGTTCTGCTGGGCTGTGTCAAGGGATGGAAGGGGAATAGCATTCAAGTATTCCTTGATATCATTTTCAGTAGGGGGATCTCCATAGGACTATAAAGCTGCCTATAATACTGCTCAAACTCCCCTGTAATTTCTCTGGGGGTAGTTAAAATGGTTCCGGAGATCGAGGAAGATATTACATAGAAACATAGACTTTGATGGCAGATAAGGACCGCTTGGCCCATCTAGTCTGCCCATTTCCCTACCTACAGGATAGGCCGCAGATCCTAGTTAACCAACAGCCTATTTCTTCCTACCCCCCACAAGAATTGTCTTATGTCTGTCCCATGCATTCTTGAATTCTCCACAGTTTTAGACCCCAAAACCTCCTCAGGAAGGCTGTTCCATGCATCCACTACCCTCTCTGTGAAATAATACTTCCTCACATTGCCCCTGAACTGCCCTCCTTCTATTTTTAAATTGTGTCCACTTGTTCTTGCAAGTCTCTTTTTCTGAAAGATGCTACCTTCTTGGACTTTGTTAATTCCACTGAGGTACTTAAAAGTTTCTATCATGTCCCCCCTCTCCCTTCTTTCCTAAAGGGTATACATATTAAGATCCTTTAGTCTCTCCTCATACGGCTTCTCTTGCAGACCCTGCACCATTTTAGTTGCCCTCCTCTGGACCGCCTCTATCCTGTCTATGTCCTTGTGGAGATGGGGTCTCCAGAACTGGACACAGTACTCCAGATGGGGTCTCACCAACTGTCTGTACAGAGGGATAAAAACTCCCTGTTTTCTGCTGATGATGCCTCTCCCTATACATCCCAGTATACCCCAGCCCTCCCTACTGCCTTCTCACATTGCTTGCTAACCTTAAGGTCATCTGATATGATTACCCCCAGGTCCCTTTCCATTTTTGTTGTTGTTACTACCTCCCCACCCATTGTGTATTCTTCCCCTGGGTTCTTGTTTCCCAGGTGCATTATTTTGCACTTCTTTGCATTGAATCCTAGCTGCCATACTTCTGACCATTCCTCCAACCTTGCCAAGTCCCTTTTCATCATTTCCACGCCACTTCAATATTGAAGTAATGAGGCAAGATTCTTCTTTTTTCTGAAGCCTCATTGCAAAAAGGTGACTGGCTTTGTCTCCCTGCTCTATATACTTAGCCTGGGTTTTAAAGAGGATATATTCTGCTTTTTCTCTGAGGATATCTGCATATTGGTTTCTCAGTAGATTCAAACAGTGTATATCTTTCTCTAAAGGGAGATTTGACAATGAAGTTTCCAGAAACCTTATGTCTGCCAGGAGTGACTTGGATTGTTTGTCTTGTTGTCACCTCCTAGTAGATGAGATCCTAATAAATTCACCCCGAAGAACACATTTTAAGGTACTCTGTATCTGATCAAAGGTCGGAATGGAGCCTTCATTATGGGCCATAAATTGCGTAATGAAATCCTTAATATGGGTTATCGTGTGTTCATGTGTTACTAACTGGGAATTTAATTTCCAGATAGTGTCTTTCTGGATTTCTGGGACCAACTTAATTTCTAGCCATATAAGAGAGTGGTCAGAAATAACTCTGGGAGTGATTCCACACCCTAGTAAGCCTGTGAGCAATTTCTGGTTGATCAGAAAGAATCAATCCAAGAAAGCGATCTGTGCAGTGGTGAATAAAACATGTACGGCTGAATGTTTGGGTACAAAAAGAGACAGGGATCAGTCAAGCCATAGGTCTCCAAAAGATCTTGAAGAGATCACTGTGCAGGAGAGGGATTGGGGTTCAAAATAGATGACCTATCTAGGGAAGTATTGGTAACAAGGTTCCAATTTCCAGCTAATACCATGGGTAAGTTGCTGAAGGGTGCTAAAGATATGGAAAGGTCAGTAAAAAATTCAGGGGTGTTGCTATTGGGGCCATAAATTGATCCGACGAGGATTTCTCTGTGATCAAACACCCCTCATATGAAAATGAATCGGCCATGTGGATCAGTGATGTTTTGCAGCTCTAGGAATTGCATGCTTCTGGCAATCAAGATTGCCACACTGCATTGTGATATGGAGGATCCTGCAGTATACACTGTACCTATAAAACCCCTGTGGAAAAGATTAATTTCCCCTTCTAATAAATATGTCTCCTGAAGAAGTGCAATTTGACACTTCATTAAGACTAAGTGTTTAATAATCTGAAGCCTTTTAACTCATGACCGGGCTCCCTTAATATTCCAGGAGACTATTTTCATATAGGAGGCTTATTATCATAAGGGATACATTGGACATAAGTGTACAACAGGTATCTCAGATGTAGATGTGACAACGTGGCTCTCCCTCACACCCCAACCCCCCCCACTGTCGATCGCACATGCACTAAAAATAAAAAATTAAAAAATAACCCCTCCCAACTTGTTAAATTCCTGGCACATAAACTTGCAAATGTAGTCCAAAATTAAATGAGCAGGCCAAACCCCCAGTTCTACTGACCACTCACCATCCACTTTGTTTGGCATGATGATGTCCATGCTGCCCACCAAACTTTCCACCAAATCTCCCTTGCCTCCACTCCAATCTGAAACCACTCCCATGAACATGGAAGGAAGAGAAAGAAAAACAGAAATAAGGGGAGGATAATTACCCTCAAACCCCCGTTGAGCACTATGGGTAATATTCAATAAACCAGAAACTCTGGTCCCTACTAATATAATGCATGATCAGTTAGGTAAAATATATAACAAAATGGGTATTGACCTTTGGGCGCCCTGCCCTTAAAGACCACTACTCGACTTAGCTCCTATTCGCAGTCATATAAACTAAAATAATTCCTGGTTGCAGCATATATATCTAGCTTAAAAAATTATATACTGCCTTACAATACATAAACTTAATATTCGGGGAACCCCCCCCCCTACACACTTTATTTAAACAAAAATAACCCTTGAGTTGAGTTGGATATTAAGCATTTTCCTCAGACTTGCTTTTATAACCCAATAAATTAAATAAATTAAATGCAAGGCATACAAAAGTCTGGAGGACGTACCAGCTATGTCTTTTGTGGCAAACCATCAAATCGCTCTGCTTCTTAATCCACTTCAAGGGAAATATCAAACTGAAGAGCTTGCAATCATTCCTCTAAAGACTTATTCTGGCAGTACCACCACATGGTCACAGGGTGTCACTTTAAGCCTTCATTTGAAAAGGTCCGGGAACATATGCTTACAAGCTTCGTTTGCAGCTTCCACGGTGTCATAGGAATTTCAGTAGCCATCCTTGGAGATTTGCAGGGTTGCGGGATATCGGACTCTATACTTAACGCCAGCTGAAATAAGCTTATTGACCACAGGATGAAGTGATGATCGCTTTTGGCGCACTGTATATGGTAAGTCTTGCACCATTCTAATTTTCTTTCTGGCCCATTGTATTTCCTTAACTTCCTTGAGCTTAGCCATAATGTATTGCTTGTTGAGAAAGTTTAAAACTTTAAACAGAAAAGGCCTGGGAGGAGAACCTGTGGGTGGCATAGGCCTCAGGGATCGGTGTGCACATTCAATAATATATGCTGGCCCATTGGGAGACGGCCCTACCAATCGTTCACAAGAGCTTTTGGGCAAACAAAATGGGTGTAGTGCCCTTCTCTCCTTCTGGTAAACCTAGTACTACTAGGTTGTTGCAACGAGACCTTCCCTCAAGGTCCTCTAGCTTCTCCTCTGCTTTTTTTGAGCCATTGTTTAGTTATTACAATCTCCGGCTCCAACCTAGCCCTCCAGTTGTCCAAGGAGGATATGTGGGCCTCGTTGTCTGCCGTTCGAGTAGCAAGCTGCTCTACCAATGTTCTCATGCTGCGGAATTCAGATGCAAGCATCATGAGCATATCCTTCCTTGGGGCGAGCTCCTCCAGGACTTTTTGCTCGGTGAGTACAGCTTGTGGGGAAGTATTTGGTGCTAGTTCCTCCTGTGCTTTAGGCCTTTTGGAGAGTTTTTCTTTGACCGGCGTAGTCGGCGATATATGTATTAAGGTGGCTCATTTCAGCTCTGCATCCATATTTAGCTGATTGCAGATGAGTGAGATATCGGAGAGAGTTAGGCAAGTGCTCTTTGTATTTTTTGGAGTGTCCGGGAAGCTAGTCATTGTAAATTTAGGCGGTTTGATTGGGGATAGCGAGGGAGCTACAAGGCAGAGCTGTCCACTAGGCAGCCATTACACTGGAAGTCTACTGCTAGTGTGTGTGAAAGAGGGACAATGGAGACAAAGCATCACTAAGCAGCATCAGTCAATTCCAGTGCTACCACAGTGTGTGAAGGGGTGCAGGAGAGAAATTGTCACTGAGCAGCTTGTAGGCAGAGCCTGAGAAGGGTGTTGTTCCTGGGCCATACTGCCACCACAGTACATAGTCAGATCCTGTAAGGCCTGAATCACTGCCATAGTTTTGGGTTCAATGTGGACTAGAGGGATTATTAACCTTGGGCTGATACTGTAGGAGGGTAAATAGCTAGTGGGTGAATTTACAGATGCTGTGAATGTGACGTCAGGTATGGCAGGTAAATGTAAGTTGCTTGTCCTTGTAAACCACAGTGAACTCCATCCTCTGCTTTCCATTGCAACTTCACTCATAAGGGAAGTTGCCACAGCCCAAATACATAGTAAAGATAATTGCACAACACAAAATAGTTTCTGTAATGAGGCATGCTTGTACAGTATAACATTACACTGGGAGTTGCAAATGAGTTACTTAGCATTAATTTAAACATACCACTTTTTTTATTGGTGCCAAGGACCATAGCTTGTTAGGTGTCAACAAGCATTGCTTGCAGCACCCTTTGTAGTCATGTGTACTCTTTTCTGCATTTACTACAAATTAGTGTCATTTTCACAGTATGTGATACAGTTCTGCTGTTAGTGATGTCAGGCTAGTGGAAAGTCAATCTAAATTAGTTTCAGCTGGACTTGTGTACAGGTTTTTATAAAATGGATGTTAGATTACTAGAAACTTCAATAGGCTAAACACATTACCAGATCATTAATGCCCCTCTATAATCCACAGCTGGGCTACTGAACAACATTCTTGAGATGGCAGTGACCTCATGACAAAGCATAAATTTATCTACACTAACAACTCCATGTGTCCCTTAGTTGCTAAGATGAATTCATCCTGTTTGTGTAGGAATATTTAGACTGAAGGGAACCCATGAGAAGACTTGCTCATTATTACTGAGATTCTAGTCACAGGCATCCTAATAGTAATGGGGTCATTTTGAGGGAATCTGCACTGAGTTAGATAACTCACATACAGGACTGTGGCTCTGAAAAGAGTGAAAGACTATAAACACTATAGGCAGATACAAACAAGGTTGGAGTAAGAACTTCTGGGGTCAAGGGCAATGTGTAATATCAGGACCCAGTGGGGCTTCACCAATAGTTTGCGGTTCAAGGGCCGCCTAGGCCCCAAAACATGTTGGATGTTTGATTGTTTAAAAACACAATTAGAGGGATTAAAAGATACTCTGAATGTCATTTCTGGAGTTGGGGAAAGATGATTAGAATGTGTGTGTAGTTGTAGGGCTAGAGTACAGCCATGGTTCAGGTGTCAGCACGACTAGCCTAGACTAGAAGAAAATATGTATGCTTAGAACCACATATAATAAGACATTTACTTATTTTTTCCATTTAGATTTTTCCTCCTGTCTGATGCACTGGGCAGGTTCAGCTCTGGTCCTCTCCTTGAGAGGACTGATTCCACCCTCAAGCTCAAGGCATCATCCTCCACCCTGCCCAGCACTCCCTTTTTCTATTTTTCTCCCCGTTAACCCAAAACCCCAGTACACTGATGCGCATGTGCATGGATGCGTGCATGTGCTCTGAGGCTCCAGTGATGACCTCTTCCTCCCACCTGGCTTAGCACCAGGTCCCCCGCCAACCTCCACCTGGTGGCAGCCAAGAGCCAGGGAAACCCCACATCCCTCATTAGGACAGGACACCTGCCAGGTGGCAGCTCAGTCCAGCTCCTCGCTCTCCCACCCTGGCTGACTCCTGATGATCCATGCTCATTTCAGAACATGGGTCACCGGTGTGGGAAGAGGAAAGGTGCCAGCACCTCAACCCTCTTAGCCACTGGGCTGTGACTTTTACTTATTTTTAATTTTTGATATATGTAGTAAATGCTGCAGAGTCAACAGTGAACTTCTCACTAATTTTTTTCTTTAACCATTATTAAATCATCAGTCATGTATTTCACAAGAGTAGGTTTACAATGTTTACATAATTTTATCATTTTTTTAATGTTACAGTCTATTTACTCAGGATAGTCCAGTTGTGATGCAAGACTTTTTGTTTTTTATACTAATTTTTTTACCCATTTTCACCTAGATGGACTGGAGTTCTGGGGATGTTATCTGATTTTCTGAAGGTCACACACAGTAAGAATTTGTCAAATGTTCTCTAGCAGGATTTGAACCTGCGATCTCCTGGTTCTGCAGCGGGTGCCACACAGCCTTGTGGATTACTGTCAGCACCTGCCCAAGTGATCTGCAAAATGTCATCATTTTTAACATTTTTTTTATTTTAATTTAGAATTTATTTACCCAGGACAGCTCATTAGAGAATTCTGAGATGCACAATCTCCTGGGAGGTATAAATAAGTTGCCCAAGGTCACACAGTGAGAATCTGGAGTTTGAACCTGTAAGCTCCTGGTTTCCAAGCTGCTACTATAAGAGAAACACTAAACCATGTTATCTGTGCCTGAACCTCCATCATACATTAACGGTAGCAGGCAGGTACATGTTTAACTTACCTGTACTAGTTTTCCAACCGCCAGCAATGATGTTCCATATGAGGCAACGCTGAGCTGACAGCAACCCCATTACCCCCATGGCCATTACTATTCACTATCTGTCCTGATGATTACCTACATAAATAAGTCAATGCTGGTTGGTCAACAATGGTAGGCTGGTAAGCTGGTGTATGATGCTCTGCGTAGTCATGCTGCTGTGGTCAGTGCTCCTCTAGGAATTGAGTTCTCTTAGTCCTGCATAATCTTTGTGGATTGACTCAAAAAACAAGAGTCCTAAAGTGCCTTCAGACTCATGATCGCACTGACAGATTGGAGTTACATTACTGTCTTTAACCACCTGCAGACAAATTCAGAAAATAGAATTCTCATTGCCAAAAGGGTCTGGATAGGTCATATAGCTCTTCTCACTCCCACACTGATCCTGGGAGTGGGGACTTGTACTGATAAGTGCTGCCACACTTTGGACAGGAACAGGGGTCAAGGCTAGTGGGGAGTACCACTCCACTGCCAGGGATATGTAGGTTAGTACAAAGGGATCAGGTGAAGGGGCAAAGGCCACAACTCTGCACATTGCTTCCACCCTTACATATGCATGGTGGTATTGTGCATATGCACTTTTGCATGGTGCTACCACAGCCCAATATTCATACAGGTGGTGCACGTGACACAGAATGTGCAGCCTTATGAAAATGCCTCCTTGATGGCCACACACTAAGTTGAATGTCGTGTTATATTTTGCATGGTGTAAACTATCACGTCTGACTATGGAGGCCTTACCCTCTGGTGTTTATTTATTGCAAGGTTTGAGTGTTTAGGTAGTATGATTGAAAACTTTGAATGTGAGTGTTTTTCAACAACAAATGATAGTGGACTTATTAAAAATGGCTAAAACACTGACACAACATGAAAACCAGTCATAAGGTTATCAGTGAACATGATCTTTCTCTTCAGGGGTATTAGTTATATAACTTTGCATTCATGTTTCACTGTTTTCTCGAACGTGATCACATTTTCCATTGGAACTGAGTCTGAGTAGGAAAGAAATACTTAATAAAAAGTAAATGGGGCTCTGGAAATGTTTCTTATGCAATTAAAAGCATCCCACTTTAACATCTTAGGGTTCCAGAACCACTCATGGCTCTTTAACCTTAAGAAGTCACGAGGAGATATCTCCTGACACTCATTTACTTTTAACGCAAGTCAGATGTTTATATAACACAAATCACTTTGTTTGGGGCCTGGCAGTCGCTTTGGCACTTTGATGATAATTTTGTTGATGTTAATAATATCTTTTGTGTGAGTGAGTCAGCCATGCATAAGTTGTTCAGTCTGCATAGCTGTGCAGTCAAAGGACTACAGTACTGGTTGGAATTTTTTCCTACAGAGCTGCACAGAAGGATACCAGCATGAATGTTCAACACATAGCCAAGCCCCTAATAAGACTGTCTTCATCTCATTCTCAGCTGCTCACTCTATTCTCCATCTCTGCTGCTACCATTATAATTCTTTGGGGTGCTAGTTTATTGTGCTGTGTGGAATTTTCAAATTCCGGAGGAACAAAATTTCACAGAATTTTTAAAATTCTGCTGAAATCCCACTGAATTCTGCCAGAAACAGAATGGCAGAATTTCGAGGCAGAAAAATTCAGAACTAGATTTTTTCTTCAACATTTCTGCTGAATTTTATTCTGCAGATCTCAATATTTTCTGCAGACGAGGTTGCACAATGATTTTTCATAGAAAAAAATGTTCCACAGAACATTATTCTGCAGATCTCAATATTTTCTGCGGAAATGGTTGCAGAATGATTTTCTACAGAAAAGGTGCTGTTCCTGTGGAATATTTTTTCCATGGCTCGCAGCCTACAGAATTGTGCAGAAGAACCAATGAAATTCCTGTGGAAATTCTGCCAGCTGAATGGTCATTCTGCACTAATTTTGCTGGCATAATTCTGCATTCTGCACAGCACTGCTGGTTTACTGAGCAGAACAATGTATTAACAGCTGCAACCAGGCCATATTTTGGGGGCACGGTAGTTCCAGTAACTGTCATCACAACTGGTGCCAACATTGAAAAAGGCCCTCTGTTGCCACGATCTGTCACTGCTAGTGACATTATTAAGAAATCCATCCAATAGTGGGAGACATCACTACTTACAGACTGCCACATCAATAACACACAGCTAGTGCAAGGCAAGGCCACTGCAATCTGTAATGTACATGTTTATAAGTGTGTGTGTGTGTGTGTGGTATGTGTTTGTGTGTGTTATGAATGTACTATCATTCAAAACTTAGCACTGCTGTTGTGAACACTCAGACCCACTTCATTCTCAATGACTCTGTTGTTTCGTTGTGTGTATGTTACTTTGTCTCACTATAGCTTGCAACAATGGTTGTATTCCATGTTTGTGCTGTTATTAAATAACTCAATAAAGAAGTTGAATTTAAAAAAAAAAAAACTTAGCACTGCCCTGTACCATCAGTACTTTGATGTTAGGTTGCTTCCAATGTATTCTGGCAGTAACTGTGACATTAAAGCACTGACTTTGAGTTCACTTGCCATGGAGGTGCTCAAAGAAGTCACTCAAGGAACCTATCTTGCAGCAGATAAATGTGAGAACACAAAGGAATGCAATAGATGCTGCACACTACGTATGGTAGATAAAACAAGAGTGTTAGCCATCACAACTTTCAAATATATCATATGTTACAGTGCACAACAGTTTATTTATTTATTTATTGAAACCAGGAAACTGACACATTCACCTTCAAAAAAGGAGAAATAAAGAAAGTGCAAAAAGATGGGAGAGGTCTGATACCAATCAAGCAGTATGTAAACAATTTGGACAGATTGAAAAATGGCCCACTCACCAAGCATATAAAAATAAAGTTATTTTATTTTCTGTTTTTTGAATTACATCCAGAATTAATTTCCTATGTTTTGAGGTTCAGATAATATCCCTTCTTCAGGCAACTGGTTATTCACTACAATAAAGTAAAATTAACATTTTCAGAGTTCATTCGTTAATCTTTCCAATTCAAAAAACTTCTTAACTAAATCTATGATAAAACTCACTTTAAAAAAATAAACTTGCTTTCTTTTCTTTCTTGTATAAACCTTTTATTTTTTCCTATGTTCAAAACTCTGTATAAATTAAATCATTTTGTCACTGCATATCATAGAACCAGACAAGATGCTCAAGCTTCCGAACATAGAATATTCCAAACACTGTTTAATGACCCGAGACTTAAGATGGCATCTTACACATGGTGCTCAATTTTTCAGTTTCTCAATGGGTGCAAGCAGCCTCTCTAAAGAAAGGTTTTACATTCTTAATTATTTTTATTTGTATCCATAAACTTTTTTCATAAGAAAAACTTTTACTGTTTTTTCAATTACCTTATTCATTGCACCTTCATTCATGTCCCCAGCTTCTACGCAGTTTTGAAACAGGTATATTCACCTGAAAGCAATGCTTTATATGTGGAACCAGAGACCAAACCCAGCAATTGGCACCTCCTTCTGTGACCACGTCACTCGGAGGCATGTGCTTGAGCAAGCGTGCATGCTTGCCCTTGGAGCTGGACCTGCTAGTAGTATTAGCGGCACCTAGTGTTAGGTGTTAGTCCTTACACATTGTCCTTGTTTCTTAATTAATGCTGTCTTGACCTTATTTAATCTCCCTGTTCATGGAGTCTCAAGGAATTTGGAATTCATGGTTACCTGTATTTTCTATCGAGCTTATTTACACATAGTAACAGATTAATGTAAAGGTCTATTAGTCAAATGACCAGCCTGATATCTAAATTAATATACAAATGTCATATACTTCTTAACATAAAGCAGAGAAAATGTAACTTCTGACTTCAAGGGAAGTTCTATATCAGTGGAAGCCAATCAATGCCGTCATTAATGCCATATTTCACATCAAATGCTTCAAACAGATAAATATAAAAAGCTTCTCTATGTAATAATTTTTGTCTGTAGTTGCCCCCTCTTTTATTCTGCTGTACTTTCTCTATGCCAAAAAATCTTAGTGATGGTAGCTGATGGGATGCTGATGCTTCTATAAAATGTCTAGCAATCAATGAGTTGTCATCCTTCCTCCTTATATATCCCTTATGTTCTCCTATTCTGGTTTTTGATTGATGTTCTGCTTTCCTTATATAAATCAAATCACAAGGACATTGTATACCATAAATTACTCCTGATGTTTGGCAGGTTATGAAATCCTAATTATACCATGCAGTGCACAAATGGTCCCATCAGAAGGGCAGACTGGCACCTCACCCCCATTGTAAATCGTACAGTAATCACTGCAAAAGGTGCCAGCCTGCCACGTGAGCCACGTTAACTTCAAATTACTCCAACAGCCTGTAAAATTTGAAATAGCTGCCATATTAATAGCCCGCTAACTACCGTCGTCTCACACACGTACAGTGAAAAAAAAAAAAAAGAAATGGACACCCCTTTTGATCTCATTGACACCGCTGAGCTCGATGAAATCTTCTGTTGTGTAGAGAGCATAGAATCACATTGTAATCTCACAGAAAATATACCTTTTGAAAGTCTGCCTCCAGTGCCAGCCCCACCGCTTCCTGCTCCAAAAACCGTGAACATCCAGTCACATCTGCAGCAGTACCTCCCGCAGTTCCAAACTCAAACTCAGCAGGTATTATGCAGCCATCTAGGCCATCCAATACTGTGGGTCAAAAAAGACAGCGTCATGACCATATAACAAGTGAACATATGCAGCAACTAGAGCTTGAAAGTCACTAAATAGCAACCCAGAAGCAAACTCACTGGGCAGTGAACGTTTTCATAGACTGGTGCAAGCAAAAGAATGTACAAATTAATTTAGCCACCATTAGCCCCTCAGACTTAAACACAATCCTAAGAGAGTACTATAGTACAGTCCATAACAGCGATGGCAAAGAGTACGTACTGACAAGCTACACAAGCCTAAGAGCAGGCTTAAACAGGTACTTAAATGACCTTCCCCTAAGTCGCAGCTTAAATCTCATGTTAGATACAGAGTTCAGTACTGGGGATAACATTTAAGAATGTTGAATAACACTACATTAAATGTCACTGTCTCTCACTAAACAAACAAGAGGGACTCTTTTTTTTGTGTGGAAGAATAATTTAATAAAATCATTATATTTTTAAATGAAACAAAAAAATGTGGCATTTTTTAAGTACAAACATATACTAAATTGCAAGGTATAATCGCAATAAGTCACTCGGGGGTGTGGGTTATCGGGGGATTTACCACTACTGGCATGGATTTACCCACTTGGCTGCGCCTCGTGGGCAAACCACTCCAGCCATGGTAAATCCCCCGATAATCCACACCCCTTCATGTCTTATTGCTTAAATAATCACATCCTGATCCTTTGCAACATTTCTTATTTTCTTCAGACATTGGGAATTATTACAGTATACACATTTCCCACATGAAAAATTATCCTTTAAGTCTTCTTTTGTAAATACAAATTTCTGTATAGGTAGTTTGTGGTCAGCATGTAGAAGTCTGTCTTTTATTGATTTGACTTTTTTTGCCTCTATCACTGGGTTACTTGAGAAAATTCTCCTGTTTCTGTTGCTCTCAAAACATGCGGAAGCTTCAACATCGTTTTCTTGATTTTATAGAAGTCATCACTGTATTTCATCATAACCATAATCTTATTTTCTGTAGGGACTCTATTGTTTTGTCCTGTTTCTAATGCTGTTTCCCTATTTATTCTCTATGTTCTTCATTCTGCTTTTTTCAGAGTTGCTTCTGAATAACCTCTCTAATGGAATCTTACACTCATATCACTTGCAGCTTCCTGACAGTGAACATTTAATGTACGATTTGTTTTTGCTCTTAAAATTTGACTTAAGGGCATTAATTCTTTTAGGGGTTTGGGATGAAAACGTGTGGCTTCCAAGACTGTATTTCGGCCTGTTACTTTTCTGAACAGTTTTGTGCTCAGTTTACCTTCACATTTAAAGACCAGTAAGTCTAAGGAGGAAATCATATCTCTAGCATGATTTTTTGCAAATTGCAAATGTTCCATTCTTGTGTTCAAATAATTGTGAAACATTTCCAGTTCACTTTCTGTTTCTGCCAGGATAACAAAAATATCATCTATAAAGCGTTTCCATATCAGGATTTTAAGCAGGAATTGGTTATTTTCATGTATAAAACATGTTTCAAAATGTTTCATATGTAAATTTGCATATCATGGGGCAATACTTGACCCCATCACAGTTCCCTTAACTTGTACATAATATTCTTTCTCAAATCTAAAACAATTTTGGGAAAGAACTATTTCTGCTAGCTTCGGTAGAAATTCATTTGGTGGTTTATTATCTGTTCTGTTTTATTCTAAAGTTTCTCTTAGGCTATTACTTCCTAAATTATGGGGTATAGATGTATAAAGGTCTTTTATGTCCCAAGTTACCAATAAAACCTCTTCAATGTTGATGCCTTTCCCATTTATTTCTTCCAGCAACCTGATAGCATGCATACTGTCCCTTAGATATGATTGCATCTGTTCTACTAGTTCTTGAATGTGAAAATCTACATAGATCGATAATGGTTCCAAGACTGATCCTACTCCTGACACTATGGGTCATCCCGGTAGGTGAACTGAGTCCTTATGTATCTTAGGGAGCTTGTAAAAAAATCAGTGTAAGTGGGTATTGTTTAAAGAGTGCTACTCTTTCTCAATCTGTGATCCAGGTCCTTTTGAGTGCCTGATCCAGTGTTCCTTGAACCAAATTCTGGATATCTGATGTGGGATCTGTCCTGATTTTTAAATAATTTTCTCTATCTGTTAGAATATCTTTGCATTTTTAAGTGTATGTATCATAGTCTTCAATGACCACTGTACCCCACTTATCTGCTTTTTTGATAACTATCGAGCTGTCATTTTCCATTCCCCTAAGTGCAGAAAACTTGGCTAGTGTCAAATTATATTGAGTGATGACTTCTATAAAATCAAGAAAACACTGTTGAGGCATTGGCATGTTTTCAGAGCAACTGAAACAGGAGCAAGAGTTTTCTCATGTAACCCAGTGGTAGTGGCAAAAAAGTCAAATCATTAAAGGACAGACTTGTACATACTGACCACAAACTATCTATACAGAAATTTGTATTTACAACAGAAGACTTAAAGGGTAATTTGTCATGTGGGAAATGTGTACACTGTAATAATTCCCAACGTCAGAGGAAAATAAATGTTGCAAGGGATCAGGATGTGATTATTAAGGATTTCATAACCTGCTAAACATTAAGAGTGGCTTATGGTATAAAATGTCCTTGTGATTTGATTTATATAGGGAAAACAGAATGTCAATTAAAAACCAGAATAGGAGAACATAAGGTATATATAAGGAGGAAGGATGAGAACTCATCGATTGCTAGACCTTTTATAGAAGCATCCCATCAGTTACCGTCATTAAGATTTATTGGCATAGAGAAAGTAGAGCAGGATAGCAGAGAGGACAACTACAGACAAAAATTATTACATAGAGAAGCTTTTTATATTTATCTATTTGAAGCATTGAATGTGAAATATGGCCTTAATGATGGCATTGACTGGCTTCCACTGTTATAGAACTTCCCTTAAAGTCAGAAGTTAAGTTTTCTCTGCTTTATGTTAAGAAGTATATGACATTTGTATATTAATTTAAATAACAGGTTGGTCATCTGACTAATAGAAAGACCTTTTCACTAATCTGGTACTACGTGTGAATAAGCTCGATAGAAAAAACAGGTAACCATGAATTCCAAATTCCTTGAGGCTCCATGAACAGGGAGGTTAAACAAGGTCAAGACAGGATTAATTAAAGGAGAAGTCCACGCAGAATGTGCAAAACATTTGTTATGTAGAGTGTTTTGATATGTATGTTAAGCCCTTGTGTGTCCTTCCCTCTGTCTGCTATTAGGAGTTTTTTTCTAAATTAGCCTGCTAGCTGTATAGTAGTTTTATGACCCCTGGGGATCTCCATCACAAATAGGTTTATTGGCTTTCTTTCTCCTACGATGCACCCTGGCTCATGTGACACTGATATAGCCATGCCTTTAGATTTAGCAGGGTCTGTCACAGCTCAGCCACAATGATAATACTTCTTTCAGAGAAGTCACACTGCTAGATTTTGGGTGAGTTCAATCATTATTATTTTTTGATATTAGTACCTTGTCCTGCTATGTTACAACCTATAAGGTGATGTTCAATGTTTGCTACTTAGTACTGGTGCAAAAACTTAGAGTGATTGAGAGGAATAGAGTAAACAGTGACATGATCCCACACACACACACACACACACACACACACACACACACACACACACACACACACATACACACACACACACAGAGCAGAACATAGCAGGGCAAGGCACTGACATCAAAAAATAATAATGATTACACTCACCCAAATCTAGCAGTGTGTCTTCTCTGGAAGAAGTATTTTCTCTGTGGCTGAGCTGTGACAAACCCTGTAACAAGACACTGGCTTCCTGCAGGGGCAATTAGACATCACACCAAAGGGCACTCTGGAAAGACTACAGGCCATAAAAGAAATCAGAATGGCATCCTCCAAGGGCAATAAAACAATAAGGAAAAGTTAGAAAAAACATCTCTCACAGCCAGAGGAAAAGAAAACACTGGGAACTGGTTAGAACACAGAAAAAAAGACTACTACATTTCTTTTTCTGATTTTAACATGGAGTTTTCCTTTAAGAAACCAGGACAATGTATAAGGATTGATACCTAACACTAGGTGCTGCTAATATTAGCGGGTCTGGCATCAAGGACAAGAGTTCACATTTGCTCAGGCACGTGCCTCTGAGTGTCGTGGTCACAGAGGGAGGTGCTAATTGCTAGATTCTGTCACTGGTTCCACATATAAAGCATTGCTTTTGGGTGCATATACCTGTTTCAAAACTGTGTAGGAGCCGGGAACATGAATGAAGTGAAATGAACAGTGCAATGAATAAGATAATTGAAAAAACAGTAAAAGTTTTTCTTTTGAAAAAGTTTGTGGATACAAAGAAAAATAAGTAAGAATGTAAAACATTTCTTTAGGGAGGCTGTTTGCACCCATTGAGAAACTGAAAAAACTGAGCACCGCATGTGAGATGTCCTCTTAAGTCTTGGGTCAGTAAACAGTGTTTGGAATATTCTATGTTTGGAAGCTTGAGAATCTTGTCTGGTTCTATGATAGATAGTGACAAAATGATTTACTTTATACAGAGTTTTGAACATAAGAAGAAGTAAAAGGTTTATACAAGAAAAAAAGAAAGCAAGTTTAAAAAAATGTTAAAGTGAGTTTTATCATAGATTCAGATGAGTTTTTTGAGGTGGAAAGATTAATGAATGATCTCTGAAAATGTTTATTTTACATTATTGTAGTGAATAACCAGTTTCCTGATGAAGGGGTGTTATCTGAACACTGAAAAGTAGGAAATGAATTCTGGATGTAATTCAAAAAATAGAAAATAGAAACAATTCATTTTTATATGCTTGGTGAGAGGGCCATTTTTCCAATCTGTCCAAGTAATTTTATTTATTTATTGAAATGTTTCACCAGGAAGGCACCCTGAGCGACAAGTCACTCATCTCCCAGTGCAACCTGAGGGGAATGGGTACGACAGGAATGAGACATTAAACATTCAAGTTACAAGATCAACATTAACATACAGTTGTGAGGCAGGTGTTACAACAGTGTTGCGCATAATAGGTAGAAAGGGTGGACAATAATATGTGCCTGGTTAATAAGTAAACAAGTGCTTATATGAAAGAAAAGGGGGGAAAGAGTGGATGGGGTGAGGTGGGGGAGGGGGAAGAGTCATGTCCCTGGAGACCCCTTCAGGATGTGAGGAACCCTGCAAGGGGACTGGGGGGACCAGAGAGAAGGGGATAAGGCAGTGTCCCAGAAAGAACCCTTCAGGATGTGGGGAACCCTGAAAGAGGGTTGTGGGGCTAGATAGAAAGGGGGATACGGCTGTAAGGATTTAAAGAGGGTAGAGAGAAGGAGGAGGTGTGACTTAATGCTAGGAGGTGGAATAGGACCTAACCCAAGAAAGGACCCTTCAGGATATGGGTTACCCTGCAAGGGGGGTTGGGGAAAGTCAGTAGATAGGGATTGAGAGAGTGATAGGAGATGAAGGGAGGGAGACTTGAACCCTTGAGGGGAAGAGAATTTGTACCTTTGGAGGGGATGGTGCCTAATCAATATTTCATCAGGATGCATTGGACCCTGCCAGTAGTCATGGAAAGCCAAAATAGTGGCTAGATAGAATAGGGAAAATATGCTTAGGTTCAGTTGGACCCCTTCAGGATGCTAAGAACCCTGCAAGGGGACTTTGATGGTCAGGGAGAAACGTAGATGGGGAAGGGGAAGGAGAGTAGACATGCCTAGATGCAGTAGGGCCCCTTCAGGATGCTGAGAACCCTGCAACAGGACTGCAAAGGTTAGGGGGACAGGTAGATGGGGAAGGGGGAAGGAGAGGAGACAAGCATAGACACAGTAGGACCTCTTCAGGATGCTAAGCGCCCTGCAAGAGGACTGCAAGTCTAGGGAGATAGGGATGGTGGGGATGGGAGAAGATGGGAAATACAAGCCCCTTAGGGGGTAGGAGAGGGACCAATGGAGAGCATTCAGGGCCCCTTACAATCTGTAAGAGATCAAGGAAGGCCAGTAAGAGGGCTCAATTTGGGGGAAGGGGAGGAGAGCTAGAAATTTGGGGGTTGGGGGTGCACAGGGTAAAATGAAGGTGATGGTAGAGGGGTAGAATTTGTCCAGGGCTTAGAGGAGGAAATTAGGAAGGGACATGGCAGGAGCAGCTAGGTGCAAGGTAATTATTGAGGGCAGAGCTGATGGAGTAAGTGGAGGATGAGTGCCAGATTTGAGGGGGAGGGAATTCCAAAGTTTTGGGAGGTGGTGAGAGTAACTGGATTGGTCAATTTGGGTGGATCTGCGGGGGACTACCAGGGTGTGGGAGTCAGTAGATCTGAGGGAATGGGAGGATATGGGAGGTATTATAAAGGAGGAGGTGAGGTATGAAGGGAACTCACCCAACTAGTGCTTGGAGGTGAATTTAGCACAGTGGAAAAGTTCTCTATTTGTAAGAGAGGGGAAGGATAGGGCACATAAAGATCACAGTGGTGGGTGTGAGGAGGGACATTCAGGGCAAAGCGGCAGAAGGAATTAAAGATGGTGTCCAGTCTGGCCAGGGAGGACTTAGTGGCAGCACCATAGACAACATCTCAGCAGTCGAAAATGGGCAGTATTATCTTCTGAACAAGTTCATACCTAGCTGTAGGAGGGATGCAACTACGGTTCCTGAACAAGGCACCAAGCTTGGGGCGCACTTTTTTTCTGGATGGTGTCAATATGTCCAGAGTAGTTTAGGTGTTGGTCCTAGCAAACACCTAAGAACCTGAAGGAGGCTGTGTTCTCAAGTGAAGTCCCATCAAGTTTACTATTTATCCACCAATGTCAGAGGAGCAAATGCTGAATTTGTAATTATTTAGTCCATTGCTAGGTGTCTTGTGATACGTTACTCAGTTTAGCATAGTTGGCTAACCACTGGCAAATGGAGTACACATTTAAGATGCAACACCTGATAACCAACACATGTTTGTGTCTGATAGGCCTTGTTTTTGCAATTTGTGTAATGTCACCCTTGATTGTTTAAAATCAGGGACACAAACAAATACATAAACAGTTTAAATAGTAATTTAAGTTGTGGGCAATAAAAATAATGTCATGGCAGCAGTATAAATCTGGTTAGAAAATTTTCAAGACTTCAGAAACATACATAACATTTTAATTCGGGGAGAGTCTGTCAGTGTTTGTGATGGGGTCTGATTTTAAAAGAGCCCTTAGAGTGATGCAAATTGCACTATTCTAAGGGCTGCAGCAAACTCCAGGTGCGCTCGGGACCCTTCACCTGATTCTAGAAAAAGCAGAGTCCCTGTTCTAAACTTCCCAGGTTTGGCACAAGTCTCTAGCTGTGCCAAACAGTTGGCACATCTGTGGACATTGCTTCCTGGATCTGGCCCCCCTGCCCAGTGCAACACTAGAGTGGCCAATATGTTGGGGGTAGGGTTAAAGCTGCTGGATAGGAGGGGGCTGGGTAGTGTAGGGGCATGGGAGCTGCCAGAGGGAGTGTTGGGGGGACAACTCGGCAACAGCGTCAGAGTGCTGTGGCACCAGTGGGGTGCATGTGCAATGTAATGTAATGTAATATACAGGAGCTTGTACATCATACGAAGCAACCCTGGTGAGCCAGTGGACCCACCAATCCCTGATGTCACACATAAAACTAGACATATCCCCTGATGATGTACCAGACCCCCTTCCCAGATACCCGATGTCTCTGAAAGAAATTGACAGAGCTTCCTTGGTAATCTTGAGGACCCCTCAATTCCCAATCTCCCCCAAAACTATGCAGCTAACAGTTCCCAGTGGTCAAGTGGATCCCCACCTTCCCCACCCTTCCAGCCAGTGTGCCACCACCCCACTCCTCCCAGCCCGAATCGGAGCCGGTGAGCAGCACATTTCTCCTGTCACTACAACAGCTGGCCACTGACTGAACTCACAATTAGTGTGTAGAGTGTACAGTGGTAGCCATCACAACTTTCAAAGATATCATATGTTACAGTGCACAACAGTACACTATTGATCCACCAACATGCTATCCAATGTCAGAGGAGCAAATGCTGAATTTGTAATTCTTTAGTCCATCGCTAGGTGTCTTGTGATATGTTGCTCAGTTTAGCATGGTTGCGTAACCACTGATGACTTGGAGTACACATTTAAGATGCAACACCTAATAATCAATACACATTTGTGGCTGATAGGCCTTGTTTTTTTACTTTGTGTAATGTCACCCTTGCAACCCTCCTATCCTCCTCTTCTCCCTTCCTGCATCTAGCTACAGGTAGAACACCAAGCCAAGGGGAGATCACGTGATGCTGAGATCCGAGTAGCTACTTCCCGGTTCTGCTCCCGTCGCCTAGCACTATTTTTGGGGTTTTGTCAGTATTTCTTTTACAGTTTGGCACTCTCTAAGTACATCGGGTAGATACAGTGACCTCCCCAGCTGTTAATTTGGGGGAAATGGATGCCAAAATGCGTCTTGCCATGCCCAAACACACCCCTCCAGTTTTGCCGGAAAAAGTCAGCAAAAGATCCAGGGACCAACCGGCGGGTAGTGCAAGGAAATTTAAGGGGGCAGCCTCTGCAACTCCTACCCCAGATGCGACTTCTCTCACCCTTGAATTATTCCTGCAAGAACTCAAACCGTTCTGGTATACGAAGTGAAACAGATGGCCACAGCACTTGAAGATCTTTCTACTAGAATGGCAGATAACAAGTCTCATCTTGCTTCTTTGGAGAATAAAACCGAGCGCACCAACAGTGAAGTGGTGGATAATCATCACAGATTAAAGAAATTGGAACAGAAAACAGGATTTAGAGGGGAGGAGTCACAGAAATAATGTGGTTATAATAGGGATACTGGAGAAGGAGGAAGAGATGAGCACCATTCTTTTCATACAAAAATTAATAGAGAAATTGGCTGGTCCTTCCCCTTTTGGCTCTTTTTGCATCATAGAGAGGGCCCACAGAGCCCTGAGGCCGATGTCTGAACCCGGAGCTTACCCCCGACCCATAATTTTCAAATTTCTGAATTTTCAGGAAAAGCATTTTTTTCTGGGGAAGGCCAAGGAAATGCAAGAGGTGCTATGGAAGGGTAAAAGAATTCACATTACCCAGGATTTACCAGCCACTGTAAGGCAACAAAGAACTCTATTTCACCCCCTCGGTGCAAAGCTCATTGCTGCCGAAGTGAAATTTCGAATGGGGTATCCTGCACGGTTGCAGGTTCTTATTTCAGGAGTCTGGTCGACTTTTGAAGAGGTGGAGAGTACAAAAGTGGCCTTGCAGAAGGTCTTTCCGGATTTGTTCCCCACGCGCTGAAAGGATCAAAAGGATCAGAAGGTATGCTGGTAGTATATTGCGCTCAAGGGGAGGATGTTTCTTTACCGATTGAAGATAAGAAGAAGTCTTCTGGTCCTGATCAGCGAAGATCTTGTTCTTGTGGGCTCTTACATATGAAGAGACTTTCTGTTATCATTTTAAAAGCTGGATGAACCCTACACATTGCCAAAAGGTAGTACTGGGACTGAAGTAAGTCCTAGTTGGTTTTCAGTTTAATTGGTATCACACATACAGTGGGATGTTCAAGATGGACTGCCTCAATTTGAAGAGAGTTAGCATTATTGTATTAGATTTAGAGTGAACCCTAAATGTTACCAAAAGGGGGTACTGGGTTTGAAGTAAGTCCCAGATGGGTTTTTTGTTGTAGTGGTAATGCCCATGTATTGTGATTTTCAGGAAGGACTGCCACAACTCGAGGAGTGCACGACTCATGCTCATTTGTGCTGACCCGACAGAGAGACTGGCTCTGACGTTAAGACACCACAAGAGGGAGCCAAATCCTTGTTTTTAATTTTACTGACTTCACAAATAGAATTCTATTTGGTATATCCAGAGTGTAATCTGTTTGTGGGGAAGGTCAATCGCCTACATTTCTGGGGGATATGGGTTTTTCATGTTTTTTTCAACCTAGAATTCTGGTACCTTTCTATTTTTCCCCACTTATAATCTTGGGCAGTATGCTTCCTGGTAAGCTTATTTCTCTCCTCTGTTTGTAAACCTGGTGTTTAAACAATAGTTTGGTTATGATCCCTTAATTGTTGTGTTCCAAATCATTTAGGTTACTTAACCACCAATATTCCTGCTGGTAGTGCAAACTGCACTGGGGTTCAATACAGGCTGAATGTTAATTCTGTTTAGGGGTGGGGCGATGGGGGGACAGATGGGAAAGGTAAGCTTAGAATAGTCTGCATAGCGGAATCCATACAGTGAAGGGGTATGGAGGGGTGCAATGGCATGGGAAGGTGGATACTGCACAAGTTTTGTGTAATATTTGTAGGGAGGGTGGTTGCGGAGGGGGGTGGCGTATTAGAATTGAGCACAAATTTCCACAAGTCCTGGGTTTACATGGAGAGGTCGGGTTACAAATGCAAAGTTAATCTTGACCGGGTTAGTCGCTTAATTGGAAAAGATGGCTAATCCTATTACTATAGCCTCTTGGAATGTAAAAGGGGTCCAGAAAAGAACCAAACAGTATTGACATTGTTTATATGCAAGAGTCACATTTGTTCGATCCAGAAGCTTCACAGCTTCGCAGGCAACAATTCAACCAACACTTTACAGCGGGGGGTACAACTCAGAGTGCAGGGGTGGTGATTCTTATACATAGAAAGACACCTTTCAAGATGATCAAGGAGGTCAAGGACCCACTAGGAAGATATTTACTAGTGCATGGTTTTCTCTTTAACAAAGAAATTTTGCTGGGTAGTATTTATGACCCTAACCAGGACACACCTAGCTTTTTCACACAGTTAATACAGGTGTTATTACCTTTTATTTCTTTACCCATGATCACTGGGGGGGACTTTAACTTAGTTTAAGATCCTACGGTGGATAAAACAGGTCAACAGAGAAAGGGGCTATCGCCTGCTCAGAGGACACTCAGGGAGCTAACGGACCAGTTAGGTCTCTGTGACATTTGGAGGATGTTGCATCCCCAGGAGAGGGTGTATACTTACACCTGCCCTGTCCATCACTCTTCCTCCAGAATTGATTACATCCTCCAATTCCACTCTGTAATACTGGGGTTGATAGATGCAGTGATATTACCAGGTCCCCTATCAGATCATTCTATAGCTGCCTGTCAATTGTCACTAGTCTCATTACCCAATAGGGGGTCAAGATGGAAGTTGAATGATTTATTGCTCTTAGAGCCGGATTCAGTTAAGCTTATTCAACAACACATTCAAAGATATTACGAGCACAATTTTGACCCCTTGGGGAGACCGGATATGCTATGGCTTGCTTTTAAAGCCTATTTGAGGGGTATCTTAATCAGCATTACCACCCATAGGAAAAAAATGGCTAGTTCTAAGTTGTCCCATTTATTATCTAGAATGAGGGAGTAGGAGAAGAATCTTTCCCCTCAATCCCCAAATTCAGTTAGACAGGAATTAATCAAAGTAAGAGCTGCGTACAATGAAATGTTGAGAGAGAAAGTAGAGTATGCCATGTTAAAAACTGAGGCATCTTACACTGACCAAGGGGAAAAGGCAGGGTGCCTTGTAGCACTTAGGCTTAAACAAATGGGGTCTTCTTGATATATATCCTCGATAACTTCCAGGTAAGACAGTACCTCCAAAACCCATCCCGAGGACATTTTAAGGGAATTCTTCTGCTATTACAAGGATTTATATGGCCCTATACAATCTCCACTTCCGGAACAAACCATACACAATTACTTGAAAGATGCTAATTTACCCCAATTGTCTGAGGAACAGCGGAACTGTTTAGTAGCCCCTATTTCAGTAGAGGAAATTTCCGAGGTGATGGGGAATTTACCAGTGAATAAAGCTCTGGGGGTGGATGGTTACTCTGCTGATTTTTATAAGAAGTTTAAAACCCACCTAATCCCGATGCCTCTTCCCTTATTCCAACAGATTTTATCAAGGCAAGTGGTAGACTCTTCTCTATTCGAAGTATAATAGTCTTAATACCGAAACCGGACAAGGCTCCTGACATGGTTACTAATTACAGGCCCATCTCGCTTATGAATATAGACATAAAAATGTATCCAAGCTGATGGCCAAGCATCTCAATACTGTATTAAATACCCTGATAAGCCCTGAACAGGTTGGTTTTATGCAGGAAAGGTTATCTTCAGATCATATACGCACCCTGTCACATGTCTTCTTGGTGTGTAGGGACGCACCTCATCCAGCTGTGTTGGTTTCGCTGGATGCCGAGAAGGCATTTGACAGGGTAAATTGGCATTACTTGTTTTTAACTGTCTAGGCCTTCAGCTTCTCATTCAAATTCATTGAAGGGATCAGGTCTTTATATCGTTCCCTATCTGCATGGGTTTTGGGTAACGGGGCGATCTCTGAGGCGTTCACGTTACAGTCAGGAACCAGACAAGGGTGCCCTTTATCACCGTTATTGTTTAACATCTATCTAGGAGCATTAATCCGTAAACTAACAGTTTGTCAAGAGGAGCATGGGATTTCGATTCACCCGTGTGAGGTGAAGGTTTTAGCATACGCGGATGATCTGCTCCTCCAGCTTGCTAACCCCAAGGTATCCATACCACCTATGTTAGACATTATTGAAGAGTTCAGTAGAATCTCAAACTACAAATTAAATGTTAGTAAAAACATAGTTTTTGCTTTAAATCATAAGGTGCTTAAGGCGGATATTCTGGCGTTGGGGCTCAGTTGGAAATATGAGTCACTGTGATATCTGAGTATTGAGTTAACCAGATGTTCTGGACAAGTCATCAGGTTAAATCTTGACCCCCCATCCACTTAATTTCCCAAGATCTCAATAGATGGTCATCCCTTCCCTTGTCATTGTGGGGCAGAATAAATTTAATTAAAATGAATGTTTTCCCCCCAGCTTTTTTATCCTCTTTCTATGCTTAACATTTGGCTTCCTATGTCATGGTTTAATAAAATACAATCCCTTATCACAAATTTTATCTGGCAGTATAAACCCCCGAGGATAGCTTATTACAAACTGACTGCTCCTAAGTCAAAAGGGGGACTGTGTCTCCCCCACCTCGCATCGTATTTCTGGGCCAGCCATATTAATAAGTATTTAAGATGGCTTACTAAGGACAACCTACACTCCACCCAGGCTTGGCTTAAAATTGAATTTACTCTAATCTGGTCATGCGGCCTGAATCCAGAGGGATTATTATTTGTTAAGCAGAGTCTTCTACCTTTAAAAGTTAAGAATTCTACTATTACAACCTCATTAAAGATTCATGCACAGATTTGCCAGTGCCTTAGCTATTAACCTGGTAGAGATCTTAATCAACCTATACTGGGAAATCCTCAATTTCAAATAGATGGTAAACTCATTCCCTCAAATTGGCTACCCGGTTTACAAGGCATGCAAATTTCCAACTTTGTTATGGACAGTGGCGATTGGTTCCCAGCCAAAGATTTATTAATCTGTCTGGGGATCCCTAATAAATAAATTTTCTGACTTATGCAACTACGACATTCATTAATGAAAGTCCTTGGTAGAATTCCCCAATCGGTGAATTGCATTCCTTTTTGTCAAGAACTCTCAAAGTTCTGTGGTCATCCCAGCACAGTCTCAGCAATTTACAGTACAATCCATAACTGGAAATTCCCAGACTACTTTGGGCCCACCTATATGTGGTAATCCCTGTTCCCAAAGCATAATATAGAGTGGCCGAAACTGTGGTACAACTGCCATAAATTTGTGACTCAAGACTGGCTTAGATTAATGCAATGTATATCCTGCATAATGCATATTATTCACCATCTCGGTTATTCAAATTGGGCCTAAAGCCTTCCCCGACATGCTCCAGGTGTTTACTGGAGGAAGAAACACTACTTCATATATTTTGGTCCTATCCCAAAGTGTCTACCCTGTGGATTACCATTAAGCAGTTAACGGATCCCCTTCTGGGGCTTAATGACCTGTTTAGATCGGCGGTGTGCATTATGGGTGATCTCTCTGAGGTTAAAGTGCGAGATTGCAAATATCATATAACCGTCATAGCCATGTCAGTCAAAAAACTTATATTAAGACATTGGATTGACCAGCAGGAGATTACCTATAATGAATGGCTGTCAGAACTTTTGGCAAATCTTCGCACAGAAAAGGCTATTGCCAGCCTTAATAACAGAATGGGACAATTCAAGAAAATCTGGGATCCCTTATACACCTTATACTCTTTACAATAAGGATAATCTGGATATAAGGCTTTATTGTGCCCAGTTGGCTAACCAAGAACTTGAATAGTGCTAATGAGGTTATGTGATGGATTTTCGGTGCTCAATGTGGGTAGAGTGGGATGGGAGGAGGGAGATAGTTGGGGTGGTGGGGGGGCAGACTCATGTGAATCAGATGTCTTATGTATCATGTTTATGTTCAGGTGTAACTGCCATGTGTATGTAGAGGTGGAAAATATAAGACATTTTTTCAATAAACTTCAAATAATAAAAAAAAAAAACACCAAGCCAAAAATCAAATGCTACATTAAAGAGTAAGAGATTAATATGAATTCTTTTTGCTAGTATTGTTAAAAGCAAAGGTGAAAATTTCTTGTTTCAGTCTACCATGAAACATAGTATTGCAAAATGTAAACATGTAACTACAAACATATCAAAATATTATAAATAAAATAGTTAGTTGTCTGTCGTTTTGAAGCAAACACCCTGGGCCAGATTTTCAAAACTTACTGCATGCTGCAAGCCCTGCGTGTGCCAAACAGATGGCGCATGGAACTTGTGGCATTCTCCTGGGCAGTGATTGGGTTTTCCATCCCGTGCACCAATTGTCACACATTAGACCAACTTTTTTGGCCTAGCCTGTGGCAAACCCGTGTATCCGTATTACAGGGCTTGCACCAAATATTTGGCACAAGCTGCTATAAATAGGATAAAGAGTCATAACTGCACCCAATCTATTAAAATCAAGTACATTTTCTGGCAAAAGTGTTGGTGCAGCTGTGCC
The DNA here is from genome assembly GCA_016271365.2 of Neoceratodus forsteri. Taxonomy (NCBI): domain Eukaryota; kingdom Metazoa; phylum Chordata; order Ceratodontiformes; family Ceratodontidae; genus Neoceratodus; species Neoceratodus forsteri. The sequence goes on along the minus strand of CM028134.1, from coordinate 305,035,970 downwards.
AAAAAAAAGGTTTGACACAGGGCTTGACGCCTGCATTGCCCTTTAAAAATTCAGCCCCTGCTCTTTAACTAATATTATCCCAAGTTATCCTATCCCTGTTTTTACTATTGCTATATTTTAACCCCCCCCCAAATCGTGGTGTGTCAAATCATTATTATCTTAAAAAAGTCTTTCTGTTCAGAGTATCTGAGAAGTCTAATCTTCAAACAACCAAGCAGTATTGTGCAAGCAAAAGTAAAAAAAACACAAATACCTCTATCAAGATATTACATAGCATAGCACAGCACTTTTTACACACACACACACTGCAGGGGCAAATACAACTCAAAAAAATTTATATATTTAGAAGTCAGTAACACAAAAAGAGTCATTTCATGGGCACATGGTGCAGTGCTATGTCAGTGGGTCTGTTTCAGCTTTCCGCACCATTCTTAGCTGTTCATTTATTCTGTTTTTTATTTTTGCAACAATTGATGGTGTTAAAACAAAGTGCCACCTGACATGGGTCAAGAGAACATTGATCAGGTTTCTGAGCCGCCATTTTTTGCCCCTTATGCTGTCATAGTTTACATTTTTTGTCCATTGCACATGTATGTTGTATAGCACAAGGACACAGGAAGTCAGTGCTGCAAAGCATTCAGGTTTTTTTGAGCTCCAGCACCTGAGATCCCTTTTTATGTTTGCTTCTGCACCTGTGCAAGAAACATTATGTGACAGCTTAGGAGAGAAGTGGGTTGTGGAGGTGCGGCACTGTGACGACCAATGCTGGCACTGCATTTGTGGACTTGGCTGTGTTCACCAATGCAGACCCACTGTCCTGATGACACTGGTTCTGCAGAAGTGCCACCACCTTGAAATGATTTGACCGCCTGCAATCAGGGGCTGCCTCGTCATTGCAGCATCAACCATTCCGCTGCAATGAGGGAGCAACCTGTCATTGAAGGGCAGTACCTTGCCTGGTGTAACAGTTTCATGAACATGGCAGCAGCTATCACCGTCCACCTCAGAGCCCGATGAAAGCTGATGGGGTGCCCAATAACCCTGTCAGCATGCCCTGATCCAGTTCATTTGCTGACAGGGGAGCCCACACCCCATCAGCATAATTTCCCCCGATTTGCTGTCTGTCGAAGGGGTGCCCAATCTCCTTCAGCATCATGCCACCCAAGCAGTCTTTCTTTGCTGACAGGGGGCTCAATCCCCTTTGTTTCCAGTCCCCTCTACCCCAAAACATAGGTGGCACACTGGGAGCCCACCTTAGTGTGACCAAAGCAAGCCTGAAAAATAAAAACTTTCCCACAACGCCTTTTTTTTTTGTTCTCCCTGAAATGAAGGAAAAGGGTCCCTTGTGGGGTCTCATGCCCTCTCCCCTAAGCCACACCCACCCTCTGAGCACCCTGCCTCCCCACACCTCCCCTCACCCCATACTTACCTCCGAAGCCCAGCACAATGATCTTCGGTGGACCAGGAACATGTCTGCACTCTTCAAAGCCAACTGCGAACTGAAGAAATGCCTGTAAGCTGTATAATGGCATAAACAGGGTTTTTTCAACTTATGTGGCTATCTAGGCCATTTTTTTGACTATTGGCACCAAGTTTTCAACATGGGGTTAATGGGACCCATCCTCATGAATTCAGTCACTGTCATGGTGTTATTCTGTCCCAAAAGGTGATTTCAGGAATCACTGCGTGGAATCTCCTTTCAGGGCCGAGTAACGAAACAACAGTGCCACTGTTCATGAAACATAGAAACATAGAAGTTGATGGTAGATAAGGACCACAAGGCCCATCCAGTCTGCCCATTTCTTTTTCTACCTTATAAATGTGCCATCAGCCTTTGCTCTGTCAGTGGTCTATCTATTCATACTCATTTGTATTGGTCCCTTATGCCTATCCCATGCCTGTTTGAAGCCCTGCACTGTATTCATAGCCACCACTTCTTGAGGTAGGCCATTCCATGCATCCACCACCCTTTCTGTGAAAAGGAATTTCCTCACATTCCCCCTTAATTGGCTCCCATCTAATCTCATGCTGTGTCCTCTTGTCCTGTTATTTTTCTTATATTTAAACATGTTAGACTCTTTCACCTTGTTAATGCCCTTAAGGTGTTTGAATGCCTCAATCATATCACCTCTCTCCCTCCTTTGCTCAAGGGTATACATATAGAGCTCTGTTAATCTGTCCTCATATGTCTTTTGATGCAGTCCCTGCACCATTTTGGTTGCCCTTCTCTGGACTGCCTCAATTTGGTTAATGTCCTTGTGAAGGTGTGGCCTCCAATACCGCACGCAGTACTCCAGATGGGGCCTAATCAGTGTCTTGTAAAGAGGGATTATTACCTCCCTCTTACGACTTGTGATACCCCTACTAATACACCCTAACACCCCCCTAGCCTTACCTACTGCTTACAGGTCTGCTTGGATGATTTCAGGTCATCAGTGATGATGATGCCCAAGTCTCTTTCTTCCTTTGTGACTGCTAGCAACTCCTCCCAGCCTATAGGTGGCTTCAGGGTTTCTCTTCCCTATGTGCATGATCTTGCACTTCTTTGCATTAAATCCCAGTTGCCACTCTTCTGACCATTTTGCTAGTTTATCCAGATCTCTTCTCATTCTGCCCACCCCATCTGGATCATCTACTCTGTGCAGATCTTGGTGTCATCTGCAAACAGACAAGCCTTACCCTCTAGTCCATCTGCAAGGTCACTAATGAAGATGTTGAAGAGGACTGGCCCCAGGACTGATCCCTGAGGTACCCCACTTGTGACTTGCATCTCTTCTGACTGTATACCATTTACCACCACTCTCTTTTCTGCCCATCAACCAGTTTGCCACCCAGTTGACCAACTTCTGACCCACCCTGAGCCTACCCAGCTTATTTATCAATCTTCTATGTGGAACAGTGTCAAAAGCTTTGCTGAAGTCAAGGTAGGTGACATCAACTGCTCCCCCTTGGTCCACCACTCTGGTTACCCAGTCAAAGAAATCTATGAGATTAGTTTGACAGGACTTTCCTTTGTAAACCCATGCTGTCTTGGAGCCTGTGCCCTATGGATTCCAGGTGTTGCACTATCCTTTCCTTAAGGAGTGCCTCCATAATCTTGCCCACTACTGAGGTAAGACTGACTGGTCTGTAGTTCCCTGCTTCCTCCCTGCTACCACTCTTGTGGAGCGGGATCACATGAGCCCTTCTCCAGTCTTCTGGGACCTCTCCTGTGCTCAGAGACTCACTAAGCAGTTCTGCTAATGGCTCTGCTAGTTCCACCTTTAGCTTCTTAAGTACCCTGGGATGTATGCCATCAGGTCCCATTGCCTTATCCACCCTGAGCTTAGCAAGCTCTTGTAGGACCCTTTCTTTTGTGAAGGGAGTAGTGCTCACCTCCCTCCCCCCTGTGTCCATGGTGCTGAGCTGTGGGCCCTGCCCTACCTTCTCTTCAGTAAATACTGAGCAAAAGTATCTATTTAGGATAGATGCTTTTACATGGTCCTCCTCCTCACATGCTCCCTTTTCTCCATTAAGCTTAGCAATAACCTCTCTGGACTTTCTCCTTTCACTAATGTATCTATAGAAAGTCTTGTCACCTTCTTTTACTGTTCATGCTAGTGTTTCCTCGGTTTGGGACTTTGCCTGCCTTACTGCCTTCCCTGCTTCCCTTAGAAACACTTTGGTATGCCTCCCTATCTTCATCCCGCTGTGTTCCCTTATATTTCCTGAAGGCCAGCCTTTTGGCTCTGACCTTTTCTGCTTTTGTATTTGAGAACAAAAGTGGTTTCCTTCTTCTTTTGCACTTCCTTTTCTGTCTAACACAATGGGATGTTGCTTCAAGTATTGCATCCTTACTGCTTGCCCACTTTGCCTGTACCCCTCACCTGTGTTTCTTTTGCCAGGGCTAGCTTAACTCTGTTGGCCATCTTATCAAAGTCAGCTCCTCTGAAGTCCCATATTTTTGCCTTGGAATGGGATGATTTAGATGTAATAGCCAAATTGAACCATACCACGTGATGGTCACTGGCCCCCTGGTGACCTTCTACCCGGAGATCTGTGATCCCTTCCCTGTTAGTACTAGATCTAGGATAGCCCTGTCTCTTGTGGGTTGTTGTACCAGTTGTTTGAGGCCCTCCCCCTGCAGGGAATCCACTATGTGTCTAGTTCTGGCAGATGTTCCTGCTGGTATTGACCAATCTGTATCCGGCATGTTGAAGTCTCCCATTATCAGAACCTCCCCTTTAGCTGTCATGTTTTGTATATTCTCTAACAGTAATGTGTCTATGTCCTCCCCCTGGTCTGGGGGTCTGTAGACAACCCCAGTTCTTATGGCTGTCCCATTTTCTGTTTCCAGGGTGACCCACAGTTCTTCTGGCTCCTTATGTGTATTCTGAATTTCTGTAGCTTTGATATTTTCATTAACATACAAGGCCACTCCTCCCCCACTTTTTGCACCTCGGTCTCTTCTGAACAATACATAGCCAGGTACTGAAGTCTCCCAAATTTGGTTACTGGTAAACCACGTCTCACTAATTGCTACTATGTCCAGTTTAGCCTCTGACATTATTGCCTGCAGGTCTGGGATCTTATTTCCCAGGCTGTGAGCATTTGTGTACATGATTTTCCATTGGGCAGATTTCGGTGTGTTAGTTGTTGGGTGAGGTTTGGCATTACCCCTGTGCATTGTATGGGGAGACAAACCTTTTTTCTTACCTGGTGGGCATGAGGTGGGCTCTCAAAAAGCCTATGTCGCAAATTTGGTAAAAAAATCCAAAAAGCAACTGTTTTACAAGCATGCATTGCACAGTTTCCATGCATACTCGTAACTTCGCAAATCTGTAATATTTTCACTTCAGATTTTCAACATTGGCTTTTTTCTACACCTCCTTATGAACAGTACAGCTGTCATTTTTCACATCCTGGCCGAAATGTGTTTTCACAATTCCAGCGCAGAATAGTGTGGTCGCTGTGGGAAGTCAGTGTTTGGGACAGATTAAGAAAGCACAGTGACACTGTTCATGAGCAGAGGTCCTTAAATGTCTATGTTAAAAATTTGGTGACGAAAGTCCATAAAACGACTGTTACAAGCGTGCATTGCTCAGTTTTCATGCACCCTCGTAACTTCGCAAATTTATATTTTCACTCCAGTTTTTAACATTGCCATTTTTTCACATGTCCTTATGAACAGTACAGCTGTCATTTTTCACATCCTGGCCAAAATATTTTTTCGTACTTCCGGCGCAGAATAGTGTAGTCACTGTGGGAAATCTGTGTTTGAGACAGATTAAGAAAATCACAGTGACTTTGCTTATGAGCAGAGGTCCTAAATGCCTATATTGAAAATTTGGTGACAAATGTCCATAAAATGACTGTGTTATGAGTGTGCTTTGTGCAGTTTCTATGAACCCTCATAACTTTGCAAATTTGTAGTATTTTCACTCCAGATTTTCAACACTGCCATTTTTTTCAGGCCTCCTTATGAACAGCTGTCATTATTCACATCCTGGCCAAAATATGTTTTCATACTTCCAGCACACAATAGTGTGGTCACTGTGGGAAGTTAGTGTTTGGGACAGATTAAGAAAATCACAGTGACAGTGTTCATGAGCAGAGGTGCTAAAATGCCTGTGTTGAAAATTTAGTGACCAAAGTCCATAAAATGACTGTGTTATGAGTATAAGTTGCGCAGTTTCCATGCACCCTCATAATTTCAAGCATTTGTAATATTTTCATTCCAGATTTTCAACACTGGCATTTTTTCATACCTCCTTATGAACAATATAGCTGTCATTTTATATATCCTGCCCGAAATATGTGTTTACACATCTGGCGCAGAATAGCGCAGTCGCTGTGGGAAATCAATGTTTGGGACAGATTAAGAAAAACATAGTGACAGTGTTCATGAGCAGAGGTCACAACATGCCTATGTTGAAAATTTGGTAAAATAATTCCACTAAATGACTGTGTTATGTGCATGCATTGCGCAGTTTCCATGTACACTCAGAAGTTCAAGCATTTTTAATATTTTCACTACAGATTTTCAACATTGCCATCTCTTCACACGTCCCTATGAATGATACAGCTGTCATTCTTCACATCCTGCCTGATCTGTGTTTTCATACATCTGGCGCACAATGGTACGGTCATTGTGGGGACTCAAAGTTCAGTACACATTAACAAAATCACAGGGCCACTGTTCATGAGAAGAGGTCCCAAATGCTTTCAGGAAGTGGGGGTCACAAAAAGGCCACGTTGAAAATTTGTAACACAAATACCAACAAACTCCTGGGGCATTAGGGTTTCTACCACTCTATAACTCATACATCTGACCACATCTGGACCATGGAGCAGCCTTCTGGTCACCTTATCTGATTAGGGACAGGAAGTTGCTGGAGGGTGTCCAGAGAAGGACTACAAAACTGATCCCTAGATTAAGACATTTACCATATGTAGAGAGATGTAGAGAACTGAATTTGTATAATTTAGAGGTGAGACGCCAGAGTGGAGATCTACTAATATTGTTCAAAATACTTCAAGATAAACAACTAATGAAGGAATGTGGGATAAGATATGCTAATAAACTAATCATACTTAGATGTAATAAACATCAGTTATTTGTTCCAAGAGCAACCAGGAACAAAAGGAAATATTATTTTCTATCAGAGCAATAAACCTTTGGAATAAACTTCCCCAGTCAATAGGTAGTTCAAAAAATATTGAAAAATTTAAGATCATTTTAGATAAATACATCCTGGGTACCTAATCAAACATCCCACAAGGCATGGGGAGGTAAACTAGATGGGTCATATGGCCTTCTTTTACCTTAAACAAACTGTGTAAACCATGTAAACTATGTAAACCATAACGTCCCACCCAGTACAGACTAACAGGCTTCAGGGCTATGCATTTGGATTGCCGACTGTAATGCTCATGCCATTCCACCCCCACCCTGCAGCCAATGACAGATATCGAGGTGAACTTTGGACTGTTCAGCCCTAGAGTTCACCCCATTCTCCTATACTGCACCCTTTTCAGCATATGTCCTTATGGAATAGGGTGACTGTAAAGTTGAACACCCCAAGGCACACCTCAGCACTTGTCAGTGTCTGCAGGACAGGGTGAGGTGAAATGTCATGAACTTTATGGGCGATGACCCAAACACATACCCCAATGCCTGTCCATCCCTTCAGGGTGGAGGTAGGGTTGGCATGAAGTTCAATACTTCATTCCCATTCCTATTCTACATCTGTCTAACTCCTGTATTTCCAATGCTAATACCAGCAAGCAAATATTCAGCATTGACAAATGCTTGTTTTTCACTTGTGAGAGGCACAATGTCCATATTCAGCAGATTATTCATTGTATCCATGATGTGACCATGGACTGCTATCAGTGGAACCAACACAGCTACACTTTCATCTGCCATTGCCTCCAGCACTGCGTCACTGCCTTGCAGTGAGTCTGTCATTTCCTCTGCCTCTATATTGTTAGTGTCTTCTAAAAGACTAGCTGTACTGTACCTCTCCAATAGTGCTAATGTCCATGGTGTTGGCATTTGCTGCTGTATCTCCCTCATTCTCCTTTTCAGGTCATGAATCATTGCCTGCAGATGGAGTTGCCCTGCCTTTAGGTGTTCCATGGTCTACCTGCCTCACCTGTAGGTGTTTCTGCTTCAATTCTTTTATGCTAGTCCACATAAAATGCTTAAATTTAGCTCTCTCTCTCTCTCTCTCTCCCACTCAGTTCGGTGTTCTATGCGTAGCTGTTTTCACATCCGCCTCTGTTCCTTACCCTTTCCCCTCGTGTGCCTTCCATATACTGCTCTGCTGATTCTTAGTCCCCTGGTCTCACCTGCTGCTCAAGCAATTCCTTTTCCTCAGATGTGCCAGCTGCTCGGGTGCTTCTGTATCCTCTGGATGGGCCAGCTGCTATGGTGCTTCCGTGTCCTCTGGACAGGCCTGCTGCTCAAGTTCTGCCCTCTACTGCGCTGATGCCTCCTGACATGAGGGTTTCTTTATGTTCTTTATAAACAGACAGCTCATTGTCCCTGGCAATGATACTGGGAGGGCTAAAGCCTGAGGTTCAATGTGGGGGAATAGCTCCTCCCAAATCCCAAATAAAGGCCAGTTCTCCCTCAGCAGTTCCCCGCTTAGTGCGTTGCGAATCCCCACCCCATAGCAAGTGCTGGGCACTGGCATGGCTTGTGTGGCTGAGCCTTCTTTTTTCCTGCCTCCCACCCCTACCTGGTTGCATCTTCCATTTGCTCCCTCCCATGCCTCCCCTTGCTCCATTCCCTTCTCCTTCTCCCTTGTCACCCTCCTTCTCCTTCATTTTGCTATGGTTGTTTGTTGCTCTCTTCCCCATTCTTGCTGTCTCCTTTCTCCCATGTGCTGTCTGGTTCCTCCCCTTTTTCCTGCCATTTCCCTCCTCCCTCATCCCTTCCCCATGCCTTATTTGTACTGTCCTCCAATGACTGCTGTTGTCTCTTCCTGGCCTGGTGGCTGCCTTGGTTCACCATCCTGGTATGTCCTTCGTTATCCATCCTCCATCCTGTTGACCTGGTGGTTCACTTTGGCCTATTTCCTCCTGTGCCTGTCTGGACCATCCTGCTGATCCCTTCCTCACGGTGGCAGATACCCACTGTATTTACTCCAATGGCTGTGAAATACACTGCCACACATTGCACATGGTTTGTACTCCCTTCCTTGCAACCAACGGTTTGTACTGTCCTTTCTTACTGAGATGTCCCTTCTGGCCTTCCTCCAATGTGGCAGTGGTATGTTTTTCCTGAATAGCATTTGAATGCTCCCTTATGTTATTTATAATGTTATTTCTGTTAGTATGGCAGAGGACACCTGAACTCAGGAACCAGTGGTGATTGCGACTATACCCTAGTTGTTTGACTGTAAAATGAAACTACAATATTCCCACCAAAGACCGAGTTAGTGCTGTATATTTCTCCTCCTTTGCCTTCTTGCCTTTGCAATATAGTATATCCCAGGAGTAAAATGGCAGCTATAGGACCATGAGAATGAGGCTAGATAGGTCTAACCAGAGACATGGCTTTTACTCTCCCCCTTTATTCCTGCCTACAGACTGCCCTGAAGACAGATCTCCCATTTGGATTGGGTTTATAAATTCTGGTTTATGGTGCTCAACTCGCTGCTTGTTTCCATCTGTGCAGCACTTTGTGTTTCTCAGTCTCCTCCTTGGAACCCCACATTACCCATTTGCTGGGTCCCTAGCCCCTGCTCCCACTGATGCCTTCTTTGCTTCCTGATACTTACCTGTATTGGCCACCTTTATGGTGGAGACATGGGTCAGGAAGCATAGGCAGACCTGCAGAAGTTATACCATTCTCCAATGCCATTTTTCTAACACCATAAAAATAATCCTTTTCTGGTTTGGGCCCCTTCTCATTTCTCCAGTCCCCCCTTCCCCCCCATTCTCCTCATTGTTTTCCAATCCCCCCATCCCTCATTCTTGCCCTTGTCCCTTGCTCTTCTGTGTTTTCTTTTGGGATTTCCCATTCGCACTAGCACTCTGTCTCCATCTCCACACCCCTTCTACCACATCAGTCCTGCACCACTTCTGACCCTAGTCTTGAGCCTTCAACTCCTCAGTATTTACCCCACTCTGTCAACTATTACATTAACCTTCCTTAACAGTTTATATCTGTCACCAATGCTAGTCATACATTACCATTCATTAGTCCTACTATTCATATACCCTGCCCAGTCTATCATCCTGTTACCTTGTTATTCCCCTAGTACTTTGAGCCCTTTTGGCACACCCAGTCACCCACAGTGCTCCTGCATGTCCCCTTTTCTGGGTCCCTTGTAGTGGTTCACTCAGTCCCACTTCAATTTGGTGATCCTTCTCATTTCTTTCTGTATTATCATTACTGTGTTTCATCTGCTTTTTGTTCCCAGTGGTAGCCACAGACTTTGTAATCTATTTCCAGATATTTTGCAAAATTTCTGAAGAGTTTCTCTCTGCTGTCTCTACTGTTTAAATGCAAAAAGTATCAGGTATTTCTGGAAATGTCACAGAAATTTCGGGAAATAACTGGCAGTGTCTGTTGCTACTACTGTATGCCCATCCTCTTCCTGTTCTCTAATTTTTTACTTCCTACCATGCCCTTCATCCTGCTCTTTTGTTTGCCTACCTCTCACTTCTCAGCAATCAGCTGCCCTTTTCTTGTTTAGCCCATACCAACAGTCCAACAGCTTCCTCCCTAACTGCCTACTGAGGCATAGCAGTGCAGGTTGGCTTCCCCTGCATATGAGGGATGGGAGTCTGCTTCCTCTTCCTCTAGTCTCAACCAGTTTTATTCCCTGCAGTCTCCGTCCCTAACTCTGCCTGATGTGGCATCAAGTGAAGGTTAGCTCACCCTGATTACCGAGGATGGGAGCCTGTCCTCCATTTACTGGTCCAAAAAATTGAATTCTATAACTGATATCTGTTTGTCGCTTCCTTCAGGAATAGAACCACTGTTTCCCATCTTCCTCCACCCTTCTAACTCAACCAACTACATCCTCTACTTTATTTATTTATTTATTGATGTATATCGGATAAACACCTTTGCATCAAAGTCTCCTTTACAAAGGTTCCACGTCATTAAAAACAGAGACATCAGGGACAGTAGCAACAACTAACACAATAATTACAGAAAAGGATGCAAAATGGTTATGAATGGATAGAAAAATGGTTTCAGATAACACAGTAAAGCAGCTGAAGATACAGAGTTACAGAGTGCTGCCAAACATAGGTACACAGTGCAAAGGGTAGTAGGTAACAAAATTTACATTGCGGGGTGGTGGCACAAGCCATGCCCTGGTGGTTATTTGCAGGCCTAGGCCAGAATGAGGTGTCCATTGTCAAAATATAGGCATGCCCAGGGGTGGCTGGACCAGAGTTAAGTCCATTGTTGTGGGGGGTGGAGGGCAGTGGGAAGGTCAGATTCAAGGACAGTCACAGACTGATTCATGAGTGATTAGGTCTCTTAGTTGGGACTTGAACTGACCAAGTTTGGGCTCTGTGAGGAGGGAGTGAGTTGAGCCAGTTAGGTGTCAAGTATCTAAAAGTTCTTTAACTCTAAGTGGTCTTGCAGCGAGGTACCCTTAAGTGGGTTGTCACCGACTGTCAAGTGAGGTGGGTGGGCAATGGTGCCTGGAGTACTGGGAGAGGGCAGGTGGGAGTAGCCCTGCTGTTATTTTTTTAGCAAAGAGGCAGGCCTGATATTTGATCCTCCCATCAAAGTTTAGCCAGTTTGTTGAGGCGTAAAGGGTGTAGGTATGTGTGAGACTGGAGCAGCCTGTTGCAAGTCTACAGGCCTTATTTTGGGCCAGCCTAATTTTGTTTAGGTATGTGTTGTCAGCTGCCCCATAGATGATGATTCCATAGTCTATTAATGATATTATAGATGCAGAGACATCTAGGTGAAGAGCTACTTGCATGGGAGTTGTGTACTTCTCCTCACCATTGACCTCCTCATGTTCTGGATTGAACCACACCAGCTTGTTCATTCTCTACTCCTCCCTGTCCTTCAGACTCCAGAGCTTCCTTGCTGCTTTCCTTCAAATTCCTCTGGTGCTCATGTACATTGTTGCTGTGACTTGCCTTCTGGCTCAGACTCCTTTAATCTGTTGGCCTTCAGCACTATGCTGCCATCTCCTCCGTCATCACTACTCCGGATGGTTCTGTTTCCCTATTGCTTTCATGTTGTACTCGCCTGCTCGCATTTCACCTTGCTTCCTGCTGGTTACATGATATTTTGGCTGTCTTAAAGGATGGGTGCCTGAGGCTTGTGACAGCTTTCCCCTTTTGCTACCCTTGTCTCAATCCAGAGGTCTACCATCAGCGATTCCAGTTTGACATCTCCATTGGATCTGGATGTGCACCTTTCATGATCAGCAGTTCTATTTTTGGAACACATTCCCCATCACCACAGCACCTTTTGCTATCAGCAATTTATGTTTTCTGTTTCCTTCTGAAGTGGGAACTTCATACCCCACCATTTCAGCACCTTTTGCTATCAGCATATTAGGTTCACCATCTTCTTTGGAGGTAGGAACCTCATACTCTACCTTCACAGCACCTTGTACCTGGATTCACTTCTCAGGTCTATCTGGATCTAACACCTGAGGCCAGTGTCAGCTTTCCTGCATTCTGTTCTGGTATGCTGTGATGACTGCCTCGCAGTCATGTACCTTACCTGCACCTGCCAATACCAGTACTGCTCAGCCTTTGCTGACTTTCTATCACACTCCATCCTCCAGTCAGTGGACTTCCACTTTGAACTGTTCCCTCAGTGACTGGCCTATTGCCTGCCTTCTTGCCACCCTGGTGGCTTTGGGCTCCTGCACATTTGCTGTGTCTCTTTTTGGGCATTTTTTGCAACTACCAACATCCAGCATCCCTGCCTGATCAATTACTCCTACCTATTCATCTGTCTCATACTCCTACCTCAGCCAACAGTACTGCTCCCATCCAGTGTTATAAGGAGTACCTGTTCTTCTCACCTAAAGAACCCATTTTTCCAGTGACATCCCTTCAACAGCACACCATATACAATCTAAGTCACTATAATAAATATTGGTACTTCCCAATAATCTCCCTTGGATCTATTTCCAGAATCTCATTAGACTGGACTATAGAAGATCTTATTTCTGAATTGACTCTGCAGGATCTTTCCTTACACATTCTGTTTAATTCAATCAGCATGAATGCCTCTACCTCCTGCTTTCTTAATAGGATCTAAGCTTTAGTGGAGTTTCCTTTACGCCTATCATCTTACCTTGGAAATGTGAACCTTATTCCTTCCTGGGATATACTAACTCCATAATAACCATAAACCTCAAGGATAACAGGAACCACAGGATACCATACAGCAATACTGGCATCATCTGTTATACCTTCCCCTTATAGTGTTCTCTCCAAAGTGCTGACTCAGTTTGACCATGTTATCCAACCTGCATTTCCCTGAACAGCCATTGGATGCTCCTTAGAACCTTCTTCCTTCTATTATCCCTGAATATGTATTGTTGGACCTCCAATGCATAGCTGCCTTACTAAATTTATGCTATCCCAAGCCACAGCTCCATGGCCCCTGGACATTACCCTACTCCACGAAGGTATCTACAGCTCGTCATCATGATACTCTAATTATGCCAGCTACCTATCCAGCTTGTTGTTTTTTTCAATTCTTAGCCATGCCTACTGTACATGTGCTTCTACTGTATTAATTCAATGCATTTCTGTGGCATTTATCCACATCTTTTGAAGGAGATTTGCAGACTGAAAAACTACCACCTTTACTCTACTACTATGACCAAGAAGCTGAATGCGAGACATAGCAATGTTGTCTGTAAAATGTGCAAAAATGGGACTTCAGTGCCAGATATACAGAAGTATCTTGAAGTGGCTGGCACCATTATTTCTATCTCTGCCCTCTACAAGCACATTCAACCATACAAGGAACATCCACATAAGAAGACAGTATGCATTAGGTGGCATTTTTGAGCAAGTCACAGTACTCTACAAAGTAATTAAATATTCCAGGGTTGCTTCTATTGGCTTCTTTAAACCACAGTACAATACAAGGCAGTGAAATGTTCTTGGGCTGCCTATATGGTCTTGTGCAAGCCACAGTACACTACAAGGCAATGAGATGTTCTGGGGCTGCCTTTGTGGCCCGGAGCAAGTCACAGTACACTACAAGGCAGTTAAATATTCTGTGTCTGCCTCTGTGGCTTTGAGCAAGCCACAGTAGAGTACAGGACAGTGAAATATTGTGGGGCTGCCTCTGTAACATTGAGAAACCCTCAGTACATTACAAGGCAGTGACATGTTCCAGGACTGCCTCTGTGGCTTTAAACAAGCCACACCACACTACAAGGCAGTAAAATGTTCTGAGGATGCTTCGGTGGCCTTCAACAAGCCTACATATCAATTAATGTCAAACTTCGATGATTTAATTAATAGGATACTTTTATTGTCTTTTTGTAGTGAGAGTTCTCAAATTGTTGATCAGCTAACAATGGAGGATGATAAAAGCAGTGCAGCAGAGGTCCATCAGAAACCAGCAGAATGGGTGCACTCAGTATCCAAATCATCAGTAAGACAAATGTGATGCCAAAACAGATGGCAGAGCACAGTAATTACAGTGCTGTGACTACTGCATGTACATGTGTAATAGATTTTTCTGGGAGTGTATGCCAGACAAGCAATTTACGGCTTGTCCATTTCTGCAAGCCCGTCATCTTTTTCTAATGTACCCACTGACTGTGTAATAAACTATGTTGTACCATATGATCTGCTGGTGCTGTACTGTACAATATCTCAAAAGGGCAAGATACTGATGACCCATTTTTCCCCTCAACATTATATGCTCTCTCATTCATGAGGCCAACAAACATAAATGCCTGGAACAGGCTTAGCCGTGCATGAAAGAGAATGAACAATTTGTAGATGTTCTTTTTACTGATGAGATTACCATAGCAATGCAGTCTTTTTGCCCCATTGCTTTTTGGGAAAAAGTATTTCTTGTACTGAAACCACAGCCAAATACCTCCTGAAAATTCATGTGTGGGGTGTCATTGCAGGCCATGGCCCAGGGCCAATAATACTATTCAGTGGCTTCCTGAAGGGTGATTTATTAAGAGAGGAGACCGTGTCCAATACACTGGTGCACTTTATTGGGTGTTTTTTTTTTCCAAGTGAGCATCAAATTCTACAATGTTCGATACTGCTCAATTTGTAATTACAGTTTCTCTGTGTTCATGGTGGTGATATACAGAACAGTATTCTATGTGTACACTTTTGTGTGTGTGTTCTTTCTCTTGTGCAGATAATGTCCCAAAGCATGCAGCATCTGTGGTGTACAAAGAGGAGCAGAGAGTGAATTCAGTGAGGACACCACTAGAATCACCAGACCTGAACTCAACAGAGATAGTGTGGCATCAGATGAAGCATTACATTCGGAGGTGTGCTAAGCCAAGGAACCGTGCTTAGCTAATATAGGGTATGAGACACTTTTGGAGGACAGTGCTGGCAGTTGAAGACTGTAAAAAATATTTTGATCACATGGAAAATGTGATGCCAGCAGTTGTTCATGCCAATGGTTGCACCACTGCAGTGTAAAAATAATTATAAATTGAACTTTGTTTTTCCAACAGTAAGTGTTTTACTTTATTTTGTATCCCACATCTTTGTTGTGTCAGTATGTAACAACTGCTTTAGCCAAACACATGGCCTCACAACATCATGAAGTGTGATCTCAGGTTTGCAAATCACAGCTGTGGGGGATGGGTTTCAAAGAGTCTGAGGAACCACTAAATAGGTAGTTTTGTGTTGCAGTATGATGTTCCAGCCCCTAGCAGGGAAGCAACCAGGACTATGCATTCAGGTTTGCTAATCTTGGCTGTGGGTGTGGGGAAAACAAAGGTTTTAGGAATCATTCTGAATGAGGCAGCAGACTGAAAGAAAAAGTCCAGCCAGAAGTATGTCCCAGTCTCTAGAATCACCAGCATCAAAGGACAAACAGTACGATTAGTGCACTATCAAGTATTGTATTATAACATGTAAAATAGTAACTGCAAACACTTCAGTATACTGTATAATAAATAAACAAGTCAGTGGTCTGTTTAATAGAAGTAAACACCTGGGGCCACATGTTCAAAGGTCAGAGAATGACGCACAGTGACTGTGTAAAAAATAAAATGACGCAAGGAGCAACCTGTCAAAACTTGCATCAATTCTGGTTTTATAATGGTGGTTGCGTCAAAAACAGGTCTGCATGCGCCAGACTGGCTTGTGCCATGCTTGTATCAAACTAATGGCTGCATCATGTCAGAAAGAGGGGTTTGCATCCAAAACATGATGCCCCATCCCCTTATTTGGGTTTTTCAAACATGATGGTCATTTCAGTGATTAGATCAGTCACAGATGGTCTAACTGATACAAGAGCATATAAAGAGACCCACAGCAGGTGGGCAGACCTGACAGTGATACTATGAATGGCATTCTGCTGCAAGAGTCATGCATTGTATACATCTTAATTCTGTCTCATGTACTGTAGCATGTAAAATATTGCTTCCAGGGACAAGCCCATATAGTATCTATCGGTACTGTCCTGTGAGTGCTATGATTGGAATGTAGAGAATAAATTATGTAGAGGTTTGGTTTTGAAGCCAATATTCCTCTGCTGGACTAGTTTAGAGCTTTTTCTGGGGACCTAATAAATGCCATTGTCTAGGCTATTTCTTCAACTGTATTTTTAATGCAGCTCCAACATTGGATGCGGCTTTCATCATTCTCATTCCACGAGTCATATTTTTGACACAGCAGACCTCTTGTATCTTTGGGGGGACTTTGCCACTGTGAATGCTTTTCTTGCAAAATACAGTACACAGTATTTGCAGCAACTGAATTTGATGCCTGCTAGATATTTGCCACACATTGTATTGGTCTGTAGTTCCTTTGAAAATCCAGACCCTGCTCTTTAACTAACATTTGCCCATGATATACCGCTCCTGTTTTTGCTGTTTCAATATTTCTACAGTAATCCATAAAGTGGTAAAGACATGCAGGTAAGGGTACTTTTTATCCAACATCCTGTGGCTAGCATTTATCATGTGTACAGGGATATTTTCACAGGGTCCTAATTTATATGCCTAACTGAATCTAAGGTGCTTGAAGTACATTCCTAAAGTCATTTAATGCCAGGTAGAACAGTTTATTTTTTTAACTCTGATGGCTTTAGGGACATGGACTGCTGCTATGAAAAGCAGGAGGAATGTCCAAAAATGGGAAAATCATGGAGAATCCATGAAAATAGGGAGACACAGAAGTTACACATTTCTTTGATAAATGTTTTTGAAATTCAGAAAAGCAATGGAATAGTAACCTAGACTGTGTTGTGCTGTCAAGTTCTAACACCCAGCCTGTCAGCATCCTGAGATGTGATTTCAGCTTTGCTAATCCTGTCTGTGGTGGTGGCATCTCATCAAAAAATGCAGTTACTGTTGTTTATTTTCTTCAACTATGAAAGCTCAGGCGCCAATTTAAACACATTTAAACACTGAAAGTCTATGCATTTACAGTATCATCTTAATTTCTAATTAAATGGGGCTTGTGGGGCAGTGTACAGCAGCTAAATGTACTATATGAACATAGAGGAATCTGCTTCACAAGTACAAGGTCAAACTTAATCTCTGAATCCGGACCCAGCGGTGGTCTAACTCCAGCTGTGATGTACAGTAGAAGAAGTGTTCTACATTTGCATACTACACAATCACATGCCACACTGGCCAGTGATATACTGTAGTACTTGATAGTTGCAGATACTATGGCTGAGTCCAGTTCCACATATTGTATTTTAAGAGGAGGGATACTGGAATAGGTGTGAATATTTGTACAGTCACTGTAATAGAGGTATTACTTGGTACTTTTAGACAAAAGAAGGCCATATGCCCATTTATTTGTCTCCCACTCAGAGTGGGCATATATATTCACTGTATTTACCCAGTTCAAGTGTTTGTCCAATCTTGTTTTAAAAATGAATAGGGATTTGGAATTCACCATATCACTTGGTAATTTATTCCATGCTGATGCTGCCCTTACAATAAAGAATTTGTTTCTTTTATTGGTATTTGCTTTTGTAATTGCTAGTTGCTTATTGTGCAACCTAAGATATAGAGTTCTGGTAATATAATGGAATTCAGAATAGATGTTAATTCTGGGTCCCGGAGGATCTTAAGTAACTGTAACAAATCCCCTCTTGCCCCTTGATCTTCCAGCTTGACTAGCCCAGTTGATTTTAGATCTGTCTGGATATGATAGTCCTTTAAGGTGTAATATTATGTTTGTGGTTCTTCTCTGAACCCACTCAACAATATCAATATTCATTTTGAGATGTGGGCTCCAGAATGGGGATGCATAGTCTAGATATGGGCATATATAACCCCTATGTATTGGCATGATACGTAGTTCACAATGAGAGACAAAAGCTTTTTGTACACACCTTAAGATTCTATTAGCAGTTTGGGTTATTCTATAGTAGTGATCCTGTGTTGTTAGTCTGTTATTAATAACGCCCAGATCTTTCTTTTTCCACTGTCTGAAGTTTTTTGCCGTTTAATGTGTACAGGTACCAAGGATTCTGTTGTCCAAAGTGCAAAACCCTGCAATTTTCCTGGTTAAGGATCATTTGATTTCTTTTTGGCCACATAGCTATCATATTGATGTATTCCACCATAGATTGGTATTTAAGTGGTAAATTTACTTCCCCCCCAGCTTGGTATCATCAGTGAATTTAGACATATGTTTTTTTTATTCCCATGTCCATGTTGCCAATGAAGATGCTGAAAAGGGCAAGTCCCAGAATGGACCCCTTCGGAACCCCACTACTGATTCTACTCTCCACTGAAAGTTGTCCATGCAGCCTTACTTGCTGTGCTCTCCGTTAGTCAATTTTGTATCCACTTTATAAGTCTGGAATTAATCCCCATATTGACAGGTTTTGCCACGATTTCTTGATGTGGCCCTTTATCAAATGCTTTCCCGAAGTGCAACATGATAACATCAGCCTGTAAATTCTGATTTAGACTTAGACTGATTTTATTATAGAAACTCATCAGGTTTGTTGTGCAGAATTTCCCACTCTTAAACCCATGCTAGTTAATATCTCCAAGACCTTTAATTTGTATTTGTGATTCCAGTTTTTGTTTGATTACTTTTTCCCTGAACTTACAGCAGATAGAAGTATGGCTGATAGGCCTGTAGTTGGGAGACTGGACCTTTATTACCCTTTCATGGCTGTGGGCAGCACCTACAGTCATCTTGCTTTTGCTAAGAAAAACTGGCATACCGTGAAACACACTTTTTAGTACTTTTCAGTGTAACCTTCCATAACAGTAAATCACTATGACAGTTAAATACTCCCTTCTTTCTGTTTAGAATGTTGTAGTCAGAACTCCAAGCTGTTTATCAGATGGCCATTAGGAAACTGAAGCAGCTTATTAAATATTGGTTGCCTTTTAAACTGGAGATTTGTTTACTCCATTTAAAATGCAACAAAATGCACATTTAAATACTTAGCATTTAAACATTTTCTTGCTACTAGCTTCAGTTGGGCAGGTATTCTCTTTCAAGAAAAATTCCTGCCTCATAAATGTCACCCTTTTTTTAGCAAGGAATCTCCAAAAAAGATTTACATTATTTCTCTAACCTCTTAAGTCACTGCCTGATAAGCACTGTCTCAGTCATAGTTTATTATATACAGCAAACACACACACACACACATATATATGCACACTGTACACACCATCCTCAAGGCTACAACATTAGAAATAAATACTGCAATCTAACATGTAATAAAACAATAAAGAAACTGTTTATGTCAGTCGTGGTTGTGTGGAACACAGTAAAGTTCAGTTTACAGTAAATTTCCTTTAAATATTTCTTATCCTATATTTTGTATCCCAGATAGCACAGGGGAGATGCTACATCTCATTCTCATAGGGATCTTCATTTTACACATTTTTGCAATGTATTTACTCAGGATGTCCTAGATTAGATGCAATATCTTGTTTTCAGTGTGGTCATGGTTTTACTATTTTTATAACATATTTATTCAGGGTAACCTAGTCCAGTAGTAGTAGTGGAGGCAGTATAGTGCAGTGGTTTAAAGCTCTGTGCTACAAATCTGGTGACATCCAGCAGACCAGACCTAGGTTTGAATCCCATAACTTCCACTTGCCTACTGTGTGACCCTGAGCAAGTCACTTAACTTCCCTGTGCTCCCAGGTTGCACCTGTAAAAAAGCTTTCAGCTTAGTGTGTCTCACCTGGTTAAATAACTAAATAAAAAAAAGATGTAAAATATTGTTTTCAGCGTGTTGTGATTTTACGCAATGCAGCACAATATTATGTAGATGTAGAGCCCAACTGAAAATAAGATGCCACGTCTTGTGTGAACTATCCAGGTTAAATATAATATTATAGCAATCAGCAGGCATATTCTAGGGAAAGCACATTGTAAAAATGTGTAAAAGGAAGACTGCATTAAAACTGCCTTTCAGCAGAACTGCATTGTGTAAATTCATTAAAAATAATGGGTAAAAGCATGACCACACTGTAAGTGATATTTTACAGGATATGCCAGTTGAGATTCGATATATCTCATATATCGAATCTCAACTGCCATATCTTGTAAAAATTAAGTATTTAAACTGGTTTAAATACTTTACCCAAATGAAATAAATATTTTAAATATCAGCTTGGCTAGTCTTTCCTCATGGGTCTTATCCCATATGCCCTGTGCAATTGTAGTTGCCCTCCACTGCACCACCTCTACCTTATCTATGTTTTTTTTTTTCTCAGATGGGGCCTCCAGATCTGGATGCAGTATCCCAGGTGCACTCTCATGAGTGTCTTATACAGATATCAGTTACATTGCACCTTCTCTTGCTGTAGCTGCTTCAGCTATGCTACAACCCATCCTTCAGTAGGTGGCAGGTTGACTCCGGTGTGGTGAGAGCACTGCATATTCTTTTCTCAATGCTCTTGCCACTCCTAAAAGCTCTCCACAGCCATATCAGCTCTGACTAAAATTTGTTGTATATTGGGACCACTATGGCTCCTTTCCAATTCAGTGGAACATGATTCAGTTCTGAGGTCTTGTTGAACAAGATGGATAGTAGAATGGAAACAGTAGATGCCATCTCTTTTACAAATCTTGACTGGATGTAACCAGGGCCTACCACAGAGTTGTCCTTTATTTGACCTATAGCATTGTATCCCTCACTTGAAGTGGTTATTATAGAATTTTCTGTTTGTGGGACAGATACTTCCTGGGACACATCTTTTACACCATATACAGAACAAAAGTAGTCATTAAAAATGTTTCAAAGAAATACAAAATCACACACACACACACACACACACATATACACACACATAATGCAAAGTATTATGGGCTGCATATGCAAATCACAATTAAAAATGTCTGTTGCCTCCTTACCATTATTTAATAATCTACCATTATTAATCAGTGGCCCCACAGTTTTTGTGGTATTTTTTGCAGTTGCTCACAATTCCACCATGCCGCAGTGACATGAATTGTGTCAAATGGCATTACAGCAATGGCACAATGCTGACAATCAGCATTGTGCCATCCGGGAAAACAAGTGTTTTTTTTTGTGAGGGGCTTCACCCCCCCCATACTATAGACAACTAACTCTGTGTCGGAGTTGATTAAGGGAGGGGGCGATATCCCCAGAGACAGCAGTGTTGGGAATACCTGGGACCATTGCAGAAAGCTGCCAATTTTTTTGCTGTAATGGTCTTTCCGGTATTCCCATCACTGTTCGAATGTGATGCTGTTCTTCACATGTGCAAAAATACTTTTTTGGTTGTCTTTATTATGTGCAATGAGAAATGTAATTTTCAGTTTCTCCTTCTCTGTCAGTGCCTTAAGGGTTTTTAATTCATGCCTATAGATGTTCCTTGCTGAATCAGTCTGTTCCTTTTTAGCTTTATAAAGGCCTTTTCCTTAATTTGGTTATTTATGGCCTTTGTATACCAAATGAGTATTTTCCCTTTTTTATTAAACTTTTTCCTAACTGAGACATGTTTGTTTTCTAGTTCTAAAATAGTTTCCTTTATATTGGACTAATTCTCTTCGACTGACAAGCTAAGCATCACCTGGGTCAAATTTAGGTAAAGGCATTGAACTGCTACTCTGTTGGATGTTTGTGTTTAACTTTGATAAAACCATTTCTCCCTAAATGCCACCCCTGTATATAAATTCCACACAGTGTCTCACCAGAATGACCTTTGACATTTAGCATGCTGTCTGAGTTTGATCCAGTACTTTGCACCAAAATACCTATGCAAGTGAATGGTGTGTCAGTGTTAAGTGTGGGAAGGCATGTGGTATACCCCCAAAAGTTTTGGACGGTATCCCTCTCCATATATCAGGGCTCCCTGGAGGGGGGTCATCTGGCCCATGACCAAGCCTGTTGAGGTAAGTACAGTGCACACTTTTAATTGGTTGATGATGCATACTTTACCTGTTTGTTTATGTGTGCATTGTCACTGATGTAGTTTCCATCTGTATGTCATCACAGAATTCCCATGCATGTCTGGGACAGATAGTCCTAGAGAGGAGGGACTGACCTGATGGGGCAATCTTGGTGGTGGTGGCTGTGAGGCACTGGTGGCTGTGGCCACCCTTCATCCCCAACTTCTTGTCTTGCAAGGTGAGCTGTCAGGATGTCCACTGTAAAGATGATGTCAGAGTGTTGTGGGTCTTGCTGGAGCCATCAAAGTTGTATGCATGGTGGGGAGCACTGCGTGCCAACTGTATACAGCTGCAGGCTTGCATGTGCAGCCACCTCATGACTATCATCCATGTTCTTCTTGTTTCATTGCTATCATGTGCTGCTCAGAAGACTGGTGCTGGTAGAGAGGGTGGTGTACACACCCACCAACCCAAAGAGGTCCAGCAAAGATTCACAGGAGGAGGAGGAGTAGGACTCAGATCCCTTTGTCCAGTTGTATTGTTTCTGTCCATTGATGGGACACTTTTATTTTGTTTTATATAAAAGTGTCAGCATGGCTCACTTGGTAGCACATCTGCCTCTAGGTGAGGAAGTTGTAGGTTGTAGTTACACACAGAGATTTTGCTCATACCTTAAACACTGGCACTCGAGTGCAGTACTAAGGGGGTACTTTACTGTCAAGGTGTACTGTCCTTCGGATGAGACATTAGACTTAAATCCCTTCTACCCATCACTGATGCTCTTCCGGTGGGTGTCCAGGTGGAAGTAAAAGAACCCAAGGCACTTTTACCAAGAGTAGGAGCATTTTTATTAAAAGAAAATCAGCAAAAACAAAGCAAAATATCAGTATATTATATACTTTCAAAAATACAATGAACTGATTATACAAAATAAAACTTCTCAAATTGTGATATGAAGCCCACTGTCCAATATTAAAGAATGAGCTTGTAAGCAATAATACCAGACAGGGTGGGCAGTATTGGGCAATACTGGACTGCCCAGGGGAGTAATGAGGCCTGATGCCACAGACGGAGGTCCTTATAGCCCTTGGAAGGTCTGGTATTGCCTAATACTGCCCACCCTGGAGGGTATTATTGTGCTTAGAAAATGGGCTACATGTGGAATTTCTGTGCAGGATTGATAAAATACAAGACAAAAAGTTTAAAAATTACTAGAATGAATAGAAAGTTGTTTTATGGATAGAGTAGTCCCTCTACTGGTGTACTTGCCAGTAGAGCACACTGTAGTGCTTCACAGGTATTTTGTTGTCAAGTTTACTGCCTTTTTTTCCTATTATTATGTCCTGTCTTTGTTTTAGTGCTGTCCCCTGCTGCTGTGAAACTTTTAAGTTGTTTTCATGTTGCCTTGTCGATTAGTAACCAGGGGAACCATGGTGGATCAGACAGTACAGTTCAGATTCCTGTTTTGTGTTGTTTAGTTGAATATCAGCAGAAGATTGGGATTTTCATTTTTCTTTTATTTTAGTTTTTGTTGACTGGGTAAGTGCACTAGATAAATTTTTCTGTTTTTAGGCATGACCGGGGGATACAGATTAATGCCAAGTGGCTTTGAGCCAGATTAAGCTGTTGGTGGTATTTTTAGCTTATGATTTGACTTCTTTGTGTTGGCAGTAGCACTTAGCAGAGTCACATAGGAGTGATGGATTCTGTGACATGAAAAGGGTGAAGATGGAGTGTGAGAGTAGTGAGAAAAGTGGTACTTTCATGATTTGTGTACCGTAGATGAAGAGAGGCTGCTGGCTTGCTGCTGTAAAGCAGTCCGGCAGCTGAGGGGTGGGTGCTACTATGTGCATTAGAATGTGATACCAGTTTTCCATTGAAAAAAGTGTATGGTTTGTGGTAAATTGGTACTTTTGTTTAGCTTCTCTGCACTTCAGATGCAATGGTGGAGAGCCTGACACGTTTGCTTCTGTCCGTAAATGCGCAGAAAAAAAATGGCGGCTACTCACTGTTCAAATCCAAACTGGCACAGGGATACTAGTTTAGCACTGAGGCATTGGAGGTTGGTACTTTTTATTTCATGGGCATCTATTGTAAGTTAATGTGCCACCCTAGCAAGGGTACCAGCCAATAAGATGCCAGGAAATAAAAAGCCCATTTTCTAAAAAGGAGACAAATCATAAGAAAAGAAATTAAACAACAGTAAAGAATAAATCCATCTTCAGTCTCCACTGCCAACTGATCCTTATTTCAAACAGACAAACCCATGCCAAAGTTTAAAAACAGTTTCCTAGGAAAAGATTTGTACTCATAGGGCCCAATTCTCAAAGAATTCTGGATGACTCAAAGAGCTTGAGTCAGACAGAATGAAGCAAAAAGAGGCTTGCATAAGGAAATGCACCGAGAGTAGTTCTTAAATGCAGCCTTTGTGCACCAAGAAGGTCTTGCACCATCCTTGTGGCACAAAATGAGGTGTGGCATGGCACAAAGAGGCTTGCACCAGGGCATTTCAGCACCATCTCCTTTACTGCCATTCACTAAAGTGCATAGTGCATCAAAAACAAACACCGATTACACCAGCCAGGGCTGGTATAACAGTCCATGCTCCACCTGCAGAGCCCTCTCTGAGCAGGGGTGACCATGTGCCATTGTCTCCCACACCCCCTTGACAGCCATAGCTTAGTATGTTCATCCTGCCACTCATTTGCAGATAATACGCATAAATGGTTTGGACAACCTACAATGTGGGACACCAACAGGGACCCTAGGAATTGGTATTATGACCTTATACTGGGTAATGGTTCCTTTCACATTAGCTATTATAGTACCATTAATATACATGTCAGCACTGTCTGGATCCACTGCACATACTGGCATTGTCATCCTACAGGTTAGGTATAGTAATGGTATGTCGATGGGCACATTAGTTATATTCACTGCATATTCTGCAATGATAGTCCATACCCTACAAATGCAATTTGCCCTGCAAAGAGTGCCATCGAACCATGACTGCAGCTTGTGGCAAACCTCTTTGGTATCCTGTCCTACTGGCACATAGCCACAGTTGCTGCAAGCCATGGGACTTTTCCAGGGGGGGGGATCCTACCTGATAGACAATTGGGTGCAGGGTCCATGGCACACTGGCAACTGGCGCATGCTACTGGTGATGCATCTTGTGTCACTGTACCACAGCACTGAGAATTAGGCCCATAGTCTCAGACATTATATACTTATTTTTGAATGTAATCCAGTAACACTTCTAGTGTGGTGACCTTTTTTTGTAGAACAAATTGACATCTAACCTACCATAACCACTATTTAAAACAAGCTAACAGTGTGCTATATGTTCCATGTTTCCAAGTGTAAGGAATTTATCCCCAAATTAAAGTTGCATAAGTTACTGTCTTTAGTTCCGGAACAATCCATCTATTTGCTATAATTGACCAGAAAGATTTAATGGATGTACAGGTGAAAAATAAATGTTCCATTGTTTTAGTCTCCTCTTGGCAATCTTGTCTAGGGCATACTCTCTCGCTCATTTGATTGTGCTTAGCATTCTCTTTTACATTCAATCTGCCATGTACACTTAACCATAATACATCTCACATTTTTGGGGAATCCACCTTTCCATTAAAAGATACATAGATGCTGTCAGCAGATAAGCACCACTAGGCCCATCCAGTCTGCTAATTTAAGCTGCCTAACGAAGCGTCCGGTGACCCTATCTGGTCATTGGCTTTATTTTTTTCTTCCTATCTCTATTATTCCTGTTTGGAGCCTGCTATTGTATGGGCTGCCTCCAGCTCCTGGAACAGGCTATTCCATGCATCCACCACCCTTTCTGTAAAAAATAACTTCCTGACATTTCCCCTTATGCAGCCACCCCTCAATCTCATGTCATGTCCTCTTGTCCTGGCAATACTATTAATCTGGAACATGTTGTTCCCTTCCACCTTGTTAATACCCTTGAGGTACTTGAATGTTTCCATCATGTCACCTCTCTCCCTCCTTTGTTCCAGCATGTACAGGTCCATCACTCTCTTCTTGTAAAGACTGTGATGTAATCCCTTCACCATTTTTGGTCACCCTCCTATGCACCGTCTCTATTTTGTCAATGTCCTTTCAAAAGTGTGGTCTCCAGAACTGTACACAATATTCAAGGTGAGGTCTCACTAGGGTCTTGTACAGTGGAACTATTACTTCCCTCCTTTAGCTTGTGATCCCCCTTCCAATACACTCCAACATCCCACTGGCCTTACCCACCGCCTTTGCCATCTGCCTAGCACCCTCCAAGTCATCTGTGATTATGACTTCCAAGTCCCTCTCCTCCTTAGTAACTGCCAGCTGCTCCCCCCAACCTGTAGATCACCCCAGGGTTCCTGCTCCCCACATGCATGATTTTGCACTTCTTTGCCTTAAACCTTAGCTGCCATGCCCCTGACAATCTCTCCAGCAGTTCCAGGTCTTTTCTCATACTTTCCACCTCCTCTGGACTATCCACTGTATTGCAGCTCTTGCTGTCATCTGCAAACAGGCAAACCTTTCCCTCTATCACATCTGCAATGTCACTGATGAAAACATTGAAGATGACTGACCCCAGAATTGACCCCTGAGGTACCCACTGGTCACCTCCCTTTCATCTGATTGGGTTCCATTCACCACTACCTTCTGTTTTCTGTCCCTTAACCAGTTCCCCATCCAGTTCAACACCTTGCATCCCAACCCAGGCTGCCTTGCTTGTTGACCAGTCTCCTATGTGGGACTGTATCAAAGGCTTTGCTGAAATTAAAGTAGGCAATATCAACCACCCCCCGCCCCTGGTCTACTGCTTTTATCACCCAGTCAAAGAAATCTATAAGACTAGTCTGACAGGATCATCCTGCAGAGAACGCATGTTGCCTGGAATCCACCAGTCCATTTGTTTCCAGGTTTTCCAATATTCTTTCCTTAAGGAACATCTCCATTATTTGTCTAACTACAGAGGTTAGACTAACTGGCCTATAGTTCCTCGCTTCTTCTTTACTACCGCTCTTGTGAAGAGGGACAATGTTTGTCCTTCTCCAGTCCTCTGGGGCTACTCCAGTGTCTAAGGACTCACTGAACAGAGCTACCAGAGAGGCTGCCAGTTCAGTCTTCAGTTCCTTTAGGCCTCTAGGATGTATGCCATCTGGACCCATGGCTTTTTCCACCTTTAGCTTCACCAGTTCTTCAAGGACCCTCTCATTTGTGAATGAACTGATGTTTACCTCCTTATCCTTAGCTCCTTCGAAGTCCAGCTGTGGGCCCTGCCCATCCCCTTACACAGAGAAGACTGAACAGAAATATTCATTCAGGATCACTGCTTTTTCCCCATCTCCATCCACTATCTCCCACTGGCCCCTATAGGCTTTGCTACTCCCCCCTTTGCCTTTCTTCTCTTGCTAATGTACCTGAAGAATGTCTTACCTCCTTTTTTAACCAATTGAGCTATTCTCTCCTCCTTTTGCACTTTAGCTTTCCTTACTGCCTTTCTCACCTCTCTCAGACACTTCTGGTACATTTCCTTGTCCTCATCCAGTTGTGTCTCCTTATACTTCCTGAAGGCTAGCCTCTTGGTCCTTACTTTTTCTGCCACCCCCCCCCCGAGAACCAAAGTGATTTTCTTCTCCTTTTACTCGTCTATTGACCTAATGCATTATTTTGTTACCTCCGCTATAGACTCCTTGATGTGTGCCCATTTCTCCTCAATGCTCCCTCCTATCTCCCTCTTTTCCAGGGTATCTTTTAGTTGTAGTCCCATACTGATAAAGTCTGCCATTCTAAAGTCTAAGACTCTTGCCTTCATACAGTATGGGTTGACTGGATCCCTGTGTCCACTTTGAACCACAACATATTGTGGATGCTGTGCCCTAACTGACCTTTCACTTTAAGATCTGCTACCCTGTCCCCATTGGTTAGCACCAGAGCAAGGACTGCCCAGTCCCTTGTAGGTTCCTGAGCCAGTTGCCTAAGGCCAGCCCCCTCAAGGGAGTCCACAAAGCCCTGTATCCTAGCTGAGGCCCATGCTGAGATGGACCAGTCTACCTCCAGCATGTTAAAGTCTCCCATTAACAGTACCTCTCCCTTTGTTGCCATTTCATGCATGTCTTCTAGCAGCTGCTTGTCAATTTCCTCTGCCTGAGCTGGGGGTTTGTAAAAACACCCTGTGTGAATAGCTCTTCCATTGCATGGCTCAGTGGTGACCCAAATGTCTCCCATTTGTTCATGCCTGTTTTGAATTTCAGTCACCTTTATGTTCTCTTGGATGTAGCAGGCAACCCTTCCCCCCTTTTACCCTCCCTAACTTTTCTGAACAGGGCATAACCTGGTACACTTATGTCCCAGCTATGGTTACTGGTGTACCATGTTTAGTTATCGCCACTATGTCCAGATCAGCCTCTGTCATTGCAGCCACCAGGTCTGGGATCTTGTTCCCCAGACTGCGGGCATTTGTGTGCATGACCTTCTATGAAATGCAGCATCTTTTTGTTCCCTCCTTGCATTTGGTCTCTTGCTTCATCATAGTTTTCCTGGAGTGTTCTATGTGGTGCTTCTTTTATATTAGCTTACTGGTTGCTTGTGGTCCAGGTCCTTTTATTAGAGGTGATAACGTTATGTCTTGGGCACAGCCTATCCTGCCCTGTGGTACCTGTGCATCTGCCCCCGGGTTGACATCCTTGTCCTGCTTGATGTGTGCACTAACCTGTGGGGGTGGGCTGCATGAATCTCCCCTCTCCTGACAGCTCCCCAAGTGGCTAGTTTAAATTATTGCTCATCAAGCATGTAAACCTCTCACTGAGGACAGATGTATCCTCCTCAGAAGGATGCAGGCTGTCTTTTTTGTAAAGGCATGTATCATCCCAGCCTTGCTATTACCTTGGTGGCCACACAACACTCAGGTGCAAAGACTGACTCTACATAAAAACAGTTTTTAAAACTTATAGATACAATTGTTTGCCAGTAGAATATCAAAGTTAACTGTGTGTTAATGACTAACATTTAATTTTCTGAAAACAAACTGTATTATGGGATGTTTGTAAAACCGAGTGGCTTTTTATAGCCTTCAGCTTGCCTTGCTCCCATATCCTAAGCAACAAAATGCAGACCTTTTTAAACAGAGCCAAACCAATACCCAGCTGCTCACACACTACCAGGCATACTGTATACTAAAACTAGAAAATACACAAGAGAAAAATGCCACTGGGTTAGTCATACATACTCTGCCCACTTTAATCTCTCTATATGTATGGCCCCTTTTAATGGGGATGAGCCTGCTCTCTGCAAATAACTTGAAAAAATGGTTATACATTTTCTTCCCAAATTCTATGGGTAAAGGAAAAATAGAGCCTAAATACAAAAATATAGAAATGAATAAAGTTTTGGCCACAGTCTTTTTTGTTTTGACATAGGCAACGGACACCACCTTGTGACTTGCAAGTCAGCTTCCTGGAGTTTGTGCTCCCAATGATATACTGTTTGATCCATATGACCTAACCAGAGCCCCAATATTTTTAGTGGAGCAGGTATAGTTTTCACATTAGCTGTAGCAGAAGTAGCATCCATAACTGTGGGGTCCAATAGCATCCCAAACACTTACTTATATATAACTTGGATTCTTAAAGCTCAGAATGTGTCTAGAAGTGTGCTCACACTTTTTCCACAGATTCCTTATTTCGCATTAGTAAACAGATGTCATCCATTTAAGCTGCTGCTTTCTGCAGCAATGGTCCAAGTATTGTATGTATCGCTTGAAAATCCACATCTTGTTGAGTACTTCTTAAGAGTGGATCCATCACAAAAAGAAATACACATAATTTTTAGGCAACACTATCTCATACCTGATTTAATTATACATTCAGTCCCTTTTGTTCCATTAATGAGGGGAAAGACAGAACTGCCACTATAAATAAGGTGTAACCAAATAACAAACTGCTGAGGAACCCTATATTTCTGCAGAACTGTAAACAAGAATTCATGACAAATGCTATCAAAAGTCTTCTCCTAATCTAATATCAGGAGAAGATGTTCTACTTTATGGTGTTGTCCCTGTTCTACAAGCTCTACTCAGAGAATCAGGTTGTCTTGTATCTTCCTTCTTGGTATTGCACTGGTCTGCAATGGTAGGATGCTAGGCTAGGTGCTGCCAAAGTCAACCTTATGCACAAGATTTTGAGCAGACTTACAAGATATGTATTTGAGAGACTAATCAGTCACCATTTCTTGACATTTCCCTTGTCTCCTTGTTTGTGTAGAAAAAATCAAAACAACCTGCAAAAACAGTTTTCCTTTCTGAACCTCCTGCTAAAACCTTGTTAAAAACTTCTGTCAATGTTTCTGTGAAGTTATCTTGAAAAACATTATAATATTCACCTGGGAGTCAGTCCCTACCAGAAGTTGTATCACTGGGTAAAGATTTAAGGTCTTGTATTACTTCCTGATTTTGCATCTGTTTTATCATACTGTCTTTAATGCTACTGGAAACAGAGTCCGAAGAGAACCTAAAAATGAATCCAGTTCCTTAGTAGTTCTGACACTGTTTCCAAACATATCCAAAACAAAGAAATCTATTAGCTCTGAAATGCCTGCTGTGGAAGTGAATGTATTTCCTAATCCATCTGTTAAATGGGTAATAACCCTTTGTTCCACTCTGCTTTTACATGGCTCAAACAGATTTGTTTTGGCCCTATGACCTTGTGTCCCAATTTTTCGTTCTTGCAACAGGGATGTCATTTGATGGTACTGATAGTATTTCATTTTTTTTTAATACAGAAATCTGTGTGGTATCATTATGAGAAGTTTCTGTTGCAAAAGTTAACAATTTTTGCAATTGATGACTCAGCTTAAAATACTTCAAATATTCTTCCTCTGTTTCCTACATTAATTCTGAATGGACTCCCTTTCTTATATCAGGTTTAACCACTTCCCACTAATCTAGTAATGTTGGAAAAAAATCCATCGTAGTGGTACTTGCCAACAATATTTGTTGTAACTGTCTCTGTAAAGTAACATTTTCTAAGTGTAAACAATTTAACTCCAAAGTTGTGGTTTGGTACTGGATCTAGTAGGAGGACTGATTTTAAGGTGTGCTGCCTTGTGGTCTGAAATTTCAATTGAAAAAAGTTGAAAATGCCCAATGGGCAACCATGGAGACAAAAACATTAAATCAATTCTGAAAGAAATATTTCCTTTAAAAAAGTGTGTTCTTGTGCAAAAAGGGAAGACTGAGCTGTGGTGATCATCTGCCTCAAGAAATTAGCATTGCAATAAGTTTTCTTGTCACAGCCTCTGGATGCAGCAGTTATATAACTACAGTTAAAATTCCCACCAAAAATGATACCCTTTGTGGTGTATAGGAAAGGCCTTATTAACTTAACTTAATCCTGGTGGTTTTTACCTAGGGACAATATATATTAAGCAACCAAAGTTCTTTACCCTTAAAATTAACATCCAAAATAATCCTCCCTGGAATTAGATCTGCTAAACGATCAACCACTGCAATCTAGTCTGAAAACAAGATACTCACACCATTGCACGTTTTCTCCCCTAAGGACAAAAATGTAGGACCATGCATCCACATCTTTTGCACTCTCTGTGCTTCATTAAGCATGTCAATGCAAGTGTTCTGCAAGAAAATAACATCAGATTTAAGATTACATCGAAATGAAACAAAAGACATCCTCTTTTTCGTATTATACATGCTATTCAAATTTAAAGATTTTACATAAAATTCCTGTCCCATTAGAGTGAAGGAAAGAAATCCAAAAAATTACATCATAAAAGTTGCTTCCCTCCCTTCCTTTAACCCCAAACTTGTCTCAAACTTTTCCTTTTTTCTTTTTCTGTAAGTCCCCATATTTGGTATGGGGGTCTCTGGACCTGAGAAGGGTTCAGGCAGTGAAGAGGACATTGAGGGTATGTCTGACTCCTTGTTACTATCCCCCATCCTTTCTGCATGGCCAGTAAGCCATATTTATTTTCCAATGTCACTGAAGATCTTCTTGTCATTTTTGACATAGGTTGTCCAGCTCTTCTGTTAGAACAGATTACTTTCTTAAACATGTAGGGTGACTGGGATAGGGCAGTTACTTGCTGGAGGGAGGGAGAGAGAGAGGGTGGCAGTAGTTTTTTAAGTGCTAGAAGTGATGTGGGGTTAGAGAAAGATAAGGAAGGGGAAGAGAGGAGTAAGCTGGATAGAGATTTATTAAAAGGCAGTGGTCCAATGCAGGGGTAAGTAAGGAGGGGAAGGAATGGAAGGGGAAGAGTATAGAAGAATGTTACTCCAGAGGAAGGTAGTCTGGGGGGGTAGGTAAGGATGGATAGCGTAGATGGGTTTTTCAGCAAAGAGGAGGGTGAGGACATTAAAAGAGAAAGTAGGGAGGTATTTGGAGAGGAAGCAATGGGAGGAGAGCAATAGGATGTGTAGGAATAGTGGAAGATGGTAAAAACCATAAGTGAGGGGAAGGGTTGAAGGTCAAGGGGGAGAGTCATTGAACAATGGGTATGGAGGGGCAGAGAGAGGTGCAGTGGGGGAAAGGAGGAGAGGAGGGAGTTAATCCAAGCAGTCACATCTCCCTAGGACATATAGGTGTTGTCTGAGTTCGTTTTTAAATTGCAGAATCTTAGTGATATTTTTTATTCTAGATGGGAGCTCGTTGAACCAAAGTGGGGCCTTATATAAGAATGAGAAAATTATCTTTGGGCATAATCTGGTGCTGCACAGATAATTACATTTTCAATCACAATCTTCTATTTGAATGTTTTCCACAAATATGCACACTACACTCACACACTGCATTCTTGTGATTGAAAATGTAATTATCTGTGCAGTACCAGGTTGTGCATTAGAAAATGAGTAATATGCTCTGGGACAGCCCCGTTTCGTGTTGCCTTGGTAGTGCAGCTGGTAGCGCATCTGTAATAGTATTCTGGGTGACCTAGGTTCAAGTCCCATCTGAAACACTTACTTCTTTCTCCCTTCTGTTTGTACGTGTTCCATAACACATCACTCTTGTGATTAAAAATGTAATTATCTGTGCGGAACCATGTTGTGCATTAGAGAAAGAGTAATGTGCTTTGGGGTGGCCCTGTATCCAGTTGCCTTGGTGGCTCAGCTGGTAGCACAACCAGAATGGTATTCCAGGTGCCTGGGTTCAAAGCCCAGCTGAGGCACTTACTTCTTTCTCTCTTCTGTTTGTATGTGTTCCATAAATATGCACTCGTGTGATTGAAAATGTAATTAACTTTGCAGCACCAGGTTGTGCATTAGAGAAAGAGTAATGTGCTCTGGGATGGCTCAGTTTTCAATTGCCTTGGTGACACAGCTGTTAGCACAACTGGAATGGTATTCCAGGTGGACTGGGTTCAAGTCCCAGCTCAGGTACTTGCTTTTTTCTCTCTTCTGTTTGTTTTTCATAAATAAAGTATGCACACTGCACTCTTGTGATTGAAAATGTAATTACCTGTGTGGAACCAGGTTGTGCATCAAAGAAAGAGTAATGTTCTCCGGGAAGGCCCAGTTTCCAGTTGTCTTGGTGACACAATTGGTAGCACAATCAGAACGGGATTGACCTGGGTTCAAAGCCCTGCTGAGGCACTTATTTCTTTCTCCATTCTGTTTGTATGCATTCCTTAAATATGCATATCACAATCTTGTGATTAAAAATCTAATTATCTGTCCAGCATCAGGTTGTGCATTAAAGAGTAATGTGCACTGGGATGGCCCCATTTCCAGTGGTCTTGGTGGTGCGGCTGGTAGCACAACCAGAATGGTATTCTGGATGGCCTGGGTTCAAGTCCGAGCTGAGACACATCTTTCTTTCCTTTCTTCTCTTTGTATGTGTTCCATAAATATGCACACTGAACTCTTCTGACTGAAAATGTAATTATCTGTGCAGCACCAGGCTGTGCATTAGGGAAACAGTAATGTACTCCATGATGGCCCATTTTCCAATTACTTTGGTGGTGCAAATGGTAATGCAACAAGAACAGTGTTCCAAGTGGCCTGAGTTCAAATCCCAGCTGACTTATTTACTCCTTTCTTTCTTCTGTTTGTATGTCCTAGACTTCTTGGAAACCTTTATTCAGTGCTTGTTCTTGTTTTAAATCTTCCAGCAGCCTAAGGGTTAAATGAAAAGGTATCAGGAATTTTCAGCTGTAAAATGGAATGTGAACCCAACACACCATCATTCAGGTTTTCAGCTTCTTGTATTGGTACCTTTTTACCTAAATGTTCTGCACTTAATGGCCCTGGAGATTTCCAGGTAGAATGTGGGCAGCTTCTACGCCAGCCTGCTTGTAATAAAGCAGTTTCAACTGACCACTCAGAATCCTGCTTGGTGTGTGGGGAAGGATTCACAGAGTCACTATTTATTATTTTTTTGCCTCTGTTCCTAGTCTTTTTTTTTTCAAACAGCACTGTATAATGCCTGTTGCTTTAAATGGTGCTGTCTCACTGACACAGTTTTGATTTCCTACACTTCTACTGCAGCAGCACTTCCACTTGTGTGCAGCTCAGGTTTTCAGTTAATTTTTCTATATATTTAGTAATAACTGGTACTGCTGTGAAAGGAATGTTCCCTCCCTCTAGCACCCTTGAACTGCCAGAGGGCTGAGCCACAACCACCATATCTCAAGCCCACTGCATGCTCAAAATCAGTAAAAGGTAAGTGAGACTCACCATCTAGAACCAGCAGGGTTCTCCATGCCAGCGTCACATATTTCTCCTCTTTGTCAGTCAGCAGCATTAACAGGAACTCTGTCTTTTTACAATAAGCAAGTTTCAAATCCTTACAGTATCTGTGGTTTTGGTAGCATCCTCAATGGTAACATTTTGCAATAAATCTTCTGGTAGTAAGGAGCAGTAAGGAGGGCTGGGGGTATACTGGGATGCATAGGGAGAGGCATCAGCAGCAGAAAACAGGATGTTGTTATCCCTCTGTACAGACAGTTAGTGAGACCCCATCTGGAGTACTGCATGCAGTTCTGGAGACCCTATCTCCTCAAAGACATAGACAGAGTGGAGGCTGTTCAGAGGAGAGCAACCAAAATGATGCAAGGTCTGCACCAGAAGACATATGAGGAGAGACTAAAGCAGCTTAATGTGTATACCCCTGAGGAAAGGAGGAAGGGGGGGAGACATGATAGAAACTTTCAAGTATCTCAAGGGAATTAACAAGGTACAAGAGAGTAGTATCTTTCAGAAGAAGAGATGTGCAAGAATAAGAGGGCACAATTTGAAGATAGAGGGGGGACGGCTCAGAGGTAATGTTAGAAAGTATTTTTTCACAGAGAAAGTTGTGGATGCATGGAACAGCCTTCCTGAGGAGGTTGTGGAGTCAGAAACAGTGGGAGAATTCAAGAATGCATGGGACAGGCATAAGGCAATTCTAGTGGGGGGCAGGAGGAAGTAAGCTGTTGATTAACTAGAATCTGCAGGTTATCCATCAGGTAGGGAAATGAGCAGACTGGGTGGGCCAAGCAGTCCTTATTTGTCATAAAATTCTATGTTCTATGTTTCTATGTACTCTTCATGGCCATGTTGCAGTCAGAAACTTCCTCGGACCTGCATGGGAGCTCCCTCACAAGTTCAGAATGAGCCCCATTCTCTGTTAACACTGTGTTTGCTTCTGAAATGCTCTGGGTGGTGAGGGAAGCAGACTCCTCCACACGGGCAGCTATGCAGCTTACTTCTGCATCCTCTAGTGTTTCAGAATGGAATGGAAACTGGCAGCACCACCCACCAAAGAGTAGAGGAATTTCCCTGGTGTCCTGGCCAACATTTCCCTTCCCATAAAACCGGTTCATACAATTATATAAAAGCTATTTGTGGGTATTGATGTGCAAAATGGTTGCCACTACACATTCAGTCACTTCACAAGTTTTGCATTGCTTGTAAAGTGCTTTGGAAAGCAGTATGTATGAAAAGTGCTATATGGTCTTCTTCTTCTTCTACTGCTATGTAATGGGAGGGCTTGGCCCAAGATTCAGTGTGTGTGGGGGGGGGGGGGATATCTACTTCTTCAATCCAAATAAATCCAGCCTCTCCCAACAGCCCCTGCTCAGCATGTTTCAAGCACCTGAGCTGCTGCAAGGTCTGTGTGACTGTTCTGTCTTCCTCTCTTTGTTAATTTAGATTTCTGTGTTGTCTCTTTGCTTCCTGTTTTTTGCCTTCTGCTGCTTTGAACCACTGCTGTGACCTTTGCTCAGCAGTTTCACTAACCCTCCATCACCAATGATCTTCTCTGTCATTCCCTTCTCCCTGTGCTTCCCCATGTCTCTTGCCTGCCCTTCTCCCTTCCTCTCCCCTGCTATCTCCTTCTGCTTTGCTGCTCCTGCAGTGTCAGTTGCCAGTCCTTCTGCTGACCCCCCTACCTTTCTTTCTGTCACCAGGCTCGCCCATGTTTTTCTCTCTTCTAGGTCTGTGACTCTTCTCTCCTGGTTGATGCTTATGTTGGTTTCCTTTTACATACAGTATGTACATATGAAAAAGAGCCATCAGAAGAATACCACCTGGTCTATTGCATCTGCTCAGTAACTGATGCAGGGGTCTGGCCTCACAATTTGTGCCAATGACCCTAACCCCTCCACCGTCCCTCCCTCTCCCCCCTTCTCCCCTTCTGCCCTTTCTTGGTCCCAAGGGTTCCCTTTGTGCTTGACCCAGGCTCTCTTGAATGCTCCCACAATCCTTGCTGATACCACCTCCTCTGGCAGCTCATTCCAGGCAGACACCACCCTCTCCATATAGAAATGATTCCTTACATCCCTTCTGAATCTCCCCCCAGCAATTTTAGGCTGTGCCACCTAGTGGTGCTGTTGTCATTCATTTTCTAGAGATCCTCCATTCTTACTGAGTTAATTTCCTTCATGTACTTGAAGATCTCCATCATATCACCCCTCTTCCTCCTCTCTGCCAGGGAGTACATCTCCATGGCTCCCAGTCTCTCCTCACAGGACCTATCCTGTAGCCCCTTGATCGTCTTGGTTGCTCTTCTCTGGACTCCCTTCAGCATGCTGATAACCTTCTTAAGGTAAGGATGCCAGTACCTCGCCCCATATTCTGAATGTGGTCTCACCAATGACCTGTACAATGGCAAAACAACCTCACTCTGCCTACTGCTGAATGCCCTTGGAATACAACACAGCATTCTGTTAGCCTTTACCACCACCTTTTTACATTGAGAGGTGTATTTCAGGTATCTTGCAATCACTATCCCTAGATCCTTTTCCTCTTTGGAAGCAGTTATCTGAACCCCTCCTATGTAGTCCTCTGACCTAGGATTCTTGGCCTCTATGTGCATCACTTTGCACTTTTTGGCATTGAAACCAAGCTGCCAGATTCCTGATTGTCTCTCTAGTCTAACAAGGTCCTTCCTCAGGGTCTGTATCCTCTCCTTGATGTCCACTCTCCAACAGACTTTGGTGTCATCTGCAAACAGGCACATTTTACCTTTAAAGCCTTCCCTGATGTCACTTATGAAGACATTGAACAACACTGGCCCCAGCACCAACCTATGCAGGACCCCACTGGTGACATCCTTGCTGTTGGAGAATTCTCCCCCAACCACTACTGTCTGGGTTCTATCACACAACCAGTTTTCAACCCATCATACCATATTCTCCCCCACCCTTAGATCCCTCAATTTCAGTATCAACCTTTTGTGTGGTACAGAATCAAAGGCCTTGCTAAAGTTTAGGTATATGATGTCCACCACCTAGCCTTTGCCCACTGCCCTCATGATGCAATTGAAGAACTTGATCAGGTTCATTTGACATGATCTGCCTACTGCAAACCTGTGCTGTCTTTCATCCTGTAGACCATTCACCTCTAAGTACCTCATCAGCCTTTCCTTTAGTATGGTCTTTATGAGATTACATACTATTGAGGTCAGGCTGACTGTCCTATAGTTACCTGGGTCATCCTTGGGTACGCTCTTGTGGAGTGGCACCACATGTGCCATTCTCCACTCCAGCAGCACCACTCCCAACTCCAGAAATCTATTGAAGGGAACAGCAAGTGGATCTGTCAGATCCTCTGCTAACTCTTTCAGCACCCTGCACTGTATTTCATCCGGCCCCAGGGATTTGCCCTCCCTAAGGGATATCAGCCCCTTCCCTACTCTTTCAAACTGATTACCCCTTCAGCTTTCCCCTCCCATTCCTTCTCTCCTTCTCCCTGCATGTGGCACCAGTCCATCCTTTTGCTTTGTAAATACAGAGCAGAAGTATTTGTTTAATACCTCTGCTTTGCTCCCGTCTTTATCAACTCAACCATCCCCTTCCTTGCCTAACAATGCTATCTTTCTTGTCCCTCCTTTTGCTTATGTGAGGGGTTCCAGCAACTGTTTTCACTCCATTCTCCACTGTTTTCGCTCCATTCTCACAGTCCTCTCCATTTTCTTCTCGGTTTGTGATGTGGCTGGCACTGAAATATATTATAGGGGTGCAGTTACACCTCTATAGCTAGGGTTGGATCAGCACTTCTGTGTTTAATCTAAACTTTTGCACCTCAATAACTTTGGTGTACTTTGACAAAATAGCCCACAATCTGTCATGTATGGTCAGGCTATCAGATTCTCAAGAACTAAAAAATTTCATGATGGCATCTTGTATGGTTTATGAAATATGGAGTGGTAAAAAACAGAAGAAAAAACCTTTTTTCCTATATCTAACATGGGATGTTTTGCCCTCATCAACAGCCCAGATGATATGTAATGTCTTCCTGAAATTTTCAGGGATGATGGGGTCTAAGCCAATGGTGTGCCTTTGGATGGTTTGGTGAAAAATACAATACCATTTTTGAATTACAATGACTTTTGTGATAGCCACTTCACAGGCAGGTACAAATTGATTGAACTGTTAATAGTTAAGGATTTACTGTTTGTGCTCAGAGAAATACTGTTTGTGATGTCAGCTATCTTTATTTTTTCTGTTTTAAAAATGGTTTTGTACAGAAATATTGCTTGGTAATGAATGAACAAATTGTGTATTTAGGTCTCAATCACATCCTTAGTTCGATGTTTGTCTTAGAATTTTGAAATTTACATGGCAAATATGTGGGTTTTGTTTGGCAAGGAATTATTGTGCCTGTCACTTTCTCATGTAAGGATCGTTTGATCTGAAAATTAGCATTCACACTCCTTTGCAGCTTGAACTTTACTGTTCTAATGGAAAAGACTGAGAACAGTAAAGTTCAATAATAGATCAAATTTTAAAAGCTCCCTCGTGTCTAGTGGCACCCGCATCCGCCGATCCTGTCCCCACAGTCACTTATTTCCATTGCATATGTTTTTTTAACATAGTGTCTCTCATGTTTCCCTTATTTAACCTTTTCTTCTGTCACCCTTTTATTCCTCTCCCTAATCTTGTGGTAGCAATTAGACAGGGTCCAAAGACAGTTGCGGCAGCATTGCATTGTGAGCACTGTCTTTATGCCAGCATGGCTCAGGATCGTGCAACGGGACCAGTTGTTTCTGTTCACCAATCATAAGGATGCAAGCTGGTGGGAACAACCATTAAAGGTAGCGGATCTGGATCCAGTAGGGGAATGGTCATCGGCGAAGGGAGATGGGAGCTGAATTTAATATTTTCTTTTTCCATCACACTGTACACTGTAATTATTTTGTGTGAGTAGGAAACATATGTTGGTGCTTTGGATGGGAGAAGAATTTGGGATTTGGGGGAAGGGGAGCCATTGAGAGTTAAAACTGTTTTCCAAGGGAAAAAATGTTTTCAGTTGCATATGGCTCTTTTTAAAATAGTGCCTCTCATGTTTTCCCTTCTTTAACCTTTTCCTCTTTCACCCTTTTGTTCTTTTCCCTGATCTTGTGGTCTAGTCTGTGTAGCATTATTATGCTGCGCTATAATATTGACATTGTGGGAAAAGGTGCTTTTGGAACCAGAGCAAAAAATGGCATTGGGGAAGGCATGTGTTTCTCAGTTTGGGTAGTAACTGATTGGTACAATTTCTTTTGCCAAATCTTAAATCTGTGGGAAAATGCAGATTAGCAAGTAATCTATTACAGGATTCTGTTTTCTATAGTAACATTTTTGCTATTCCCAAAAAGCTGTAAGCAAAACTGGTCAAGTCACCGTCAGCTATTATATGCACACTATCATCTTGCAATTGCACTGCAATATGGACACATACTTTTGTCTGTTTAATCTTTACCCTGCCTGTTGCATTAATGCGCTTTCTGCAAAGAATATATTGGGGATACAATATGTCCCAGAATGTGAAACACTATGTATCTCAACGAGTGGACAGTGACCTCGGTTCATGAGTGGTGTAGCGTAGCGGAGCCATGAGTGAAGGTTTCTGAGTTCACTGTCCACGAGTTGAGATACATAGGGTATCTCACGCAGAGAAATCATGTGTCTGATTTATACAATTGGGTGAGCTGATTCCAATTTTGTTTTATTTTCTTTTTGTTTGGCGATGTGGCATGATGCGGCATCAGGAGTGAGATGGGTGGGGGAAATGATGTGTAGGCTGTGTGGATTAATGGTGATGATGTGCACACTGTGTGTATAAATGTCTGGTATTTCCAAAGTGTAATGTCATCATCTGTTTATCACATGGGGGTGAAGATACATGGATCTATTGAATTGTGAATCAGCTAACCCGTATTGTGTAAATATCTATACACACAACACACACACACACACACACTCACTTACACACACACATTATATCTTAGTTAAAATCAATATTTACATGACTATACAACCAGTTAAATTTACTTGCATTTCCTAAATATCAATTTCAAGCAATCTTTCGTAAGTCTGGAAGCAAGTATTTCTGCTCTTAACCTGCTACTATTTAAATGATTCTAATTTTGATTTTGCAGATGAACATGGCTGGTTTTGTACTATCTATGATGGAAAATGGTGCAGCAAAGAAGAGATAAGAATGCTGAAGCACAACTGCAAACATGTCTAATACTCAACCCAGTGCATCTTAGGGGAAAGCTGATCTAAGAATTAACATAAGAAAAACAATATATATACAGTTAACTAATTAAGCAACACTGCATGACACGGTGTGTGTTGTGCTTGGATAATATCACCCCTCAGTGGTTGGGCATGAGGCCAAAGCCAAGAAGTGAAATTATCCAAGGAGGACATATACCCTGGGGTGCATTATTGCTATTACACAATAATTCTATGAAGAAAAAAAAGACTAAACAGTTTTAAAATACAGTTTCTGTTTCTTTTTTAATTTTTCTCTGTGTATGTATACTTGTAGAAAAAGTAGTGCTTTAGTGCTTGCTTTGGCCAACAGGTGGCAGTCTGTTTTTTGTTTTTATGTAACTGTGAGGTTGCTGTTCTCTGTCGCCTCAACCCCCCACCCACCCCATGTCTCTGTCCCACTGACTTTTCTTGTGGGTCATTTTCCAGATGCAGTGTCTCATATTTACTGCATCTCCCAGCAGAAAACAAAGTGAAAAGGAAGCTGTGCCAGCAGGAGAGCAAAACTGTAAGAGTGAAACCACTGCCAGCCCACCAAAAAATAAGTACAACACACTCCATGCTTTTTAAAAAAGCACACATGGTTTCTCTTCCTGTCAAGGTGGCATTGTGTTGCTTTGTCATTCTGTTGTCCTCCTAGTACAGTTGCTCAGATTTATGGTTTGCACTGGGAGAATCAGAACGCAACTGAAGAAAGTGAAGTCCATTGCATGTTGAGTACAGCGTGCCACTTTCGTTTCAAAAGGTCAGGTGCTGCATGATGTCACTCTGCCAAGAAAGCGGATGAAAGTGAGGGCTTTACTTTTGTTTTGCAATTTGGCATACAAGGCAGAAAATCATAATGAACAGGATATGTTTTACTAGGGGGAGGGGCCCAGTATGGCATGCTAGGATGGGGTTCAATGTGACAGGGTACCTGGCAGGAATCGAGAGATGTAGGAGTGCACTGGTTTTTTTTGTCTCTGTGAGGTTGTGTTTGTGCTGGACCTTCATACAGTGATGTAGTACTGAGATAACATCACTAATGAAGATTGGCACTGACCAATTAGAGAGAGAGGATTCTTCCTTGCCATTGTATAATGTGATTTTTATGCTGTGTAATATTATAACAAAAATGCAGCTTCATTTTCAAAAGCATGTAACTTCAAAGGAAGCATTACATCCTGGATGTTTGGTAGCAGAAAAATTAAATATCTAGAAGATTTTTTTTTCATATTTCAGAACCAAGTTAGTAAAATTCCCACACTTATCATAACTCTGAACTTAAAAACATGGCTTTCAATGTGTTTTGCTTGTTTAATATTCAATATTATAGCATATGTAATGTTTCCCCCATAATAGTTCTACAGTGTTCCCCTTTTCCCATGTCAGTTACTGCTGCATTCTTCCTATAAATTCCATTTTCTTCTTTGCATTATTCACTGTTGTGCACTTCATCATTCTGCCACTTAGTAGTCCTGCTATTAGCTTCCTTGCCTCACAACTCAAGCCTCTATATTTCTATTCCTCTACCTCTATTTCACCTCCTAAAGCAGCCATACAGCTGCCTCTCCTGTCCTTCAACATTCCTCACCTGCAGCCCTTCCAGACTCTGTTTCCCTAACTCATACCTTTTTAGATTTCTACAAGTGTAAGTAGGGTTTGACTTTCTCTGCCAGAGGTGGGAGTCTGCAACGTTCAATCCATCAACAACATATAGAAACACAGAAACATAGAATTTCATGGCAGATAAGGACAGATAGGTCCATCCAGTCTGCCCTTTTTTATGTTGCTTGCACGTGTGTCACCTCCTCCTCCAATTCAGTCAGTGAGCTGGCAGGCGCGGCCCCAGTAAGCCAATGCATTTTGGAGCTGTCTATGACACGCTCCAAAATGCAGTGGCTTGCTCCCAGTTGAGAGAACTCGGCATCAGTGAGCACCGATAGAGCGTAAGCTCCCCCACACGCAGGCATGCGTGCCCACGCGTACTATTAGCCGGCCGACGGGTTCTCAACCCCCCGGCTGAGCTGCATCGTCCCCACAGTAGGTGCCACGCTGGGAGCCCACCCCAGCGTGGCAATCAAGTCCTTTGGCCAATGGGGTGCCTAATCCCCATCAGCTGATGGCCCCCATCCTTGTGCCAAGCTGGGGCCTACTAGCGTGGCAAATGGTCCCCTAACGTCTTTTTTTTTTTAAACCTGTAAAACAAAAACCGGCCGCCAGCGCATCTCCGACCCCCACAACCGCACCCACCACTGTGCCCAGTCTCCCCACCCCCACCCCATACCTGCACGGACTCGGCGTGCGATCTTGGTGGACGAGAACACGTCTGCACTCTTCAAAGCCGACCGCGAACTAAGGAAATACCGGTAAGCTGTATAATGGGCTAGATGGGGGGGGGGGTTCAACTTTATTGCATATCTCAGGCATTTTGGGGAATATTTGCACCAAATTTTCAACATGGGGTTTTTAGGAACCCTTCTCATAATGATGTCACTGTCATGGCGTTATTCGGGCCCGAAGGGTGATTTCGCGCAGTGACTGCGAAATCACCCTTCAGGCCAGAATACCGCCATGACAGTGACATCATTCATGAGAAGGGGTCCAAAAAACCCCATGTTGAAGATTTGGTCCAAAATTCCAAAATGACTGTT
Organism: Neoceratodus forsteri; assembly: GCA_016271365.2. Lineage (NCBI taxonomy): Eukaryota > Metazoa > Chordata > Ceratodontiformes > Ceratodontidae > Neoceratodus > Neoceratodus forsteri. Next base: position 304,992,345 of record CM028134.1, on the reverse strand, counting down.
TTACGAGCGCGTTGCTAGCAGTTCCTACGCAGGCTCGTAAGTTCAAGAAATTTCAATATTTTCACTCCAGATTTTCAACAGTGCCATTTTACCACACCTTCTTATGAGTAGTACAGCTGTAATTTTTCACATCTCACCCAAAATGTGTTTCCGCCCTTGTAGCGCAGAATGGCGCAGTCGGTGTGCAAAATCAATGTACAGGACAAATTAAGAAAATCACAGTAACACTGTTCATGGGCAGAGGTCTTAAAATGGCTATGTTGAAAATTTGGTGAAAAAATTCCTAAAAATGACTGTTTTACGAGCGTGCATTGCGCAGTTCCTATGCAGGCTCGTAAGTTCACAAATTTTCAATATTTTCACTACAGATTTTCAGCATTGCCATTTTACCACACCTCCTCATGAGCAGTACAGCTGTCATTTTTCACATCCTGCCCAAAACATGTTTCCGCCCATGTAGCACACAATGGCGCAGTCGTTGTGCAAACTCAGTGTATGGGACACATTAAGAAAATCACAGTGTCACTGTTCATGAGCAGAGATCTTAAAATGGCAATGTTGAAAAATTTGGTGAAAGAATTCCTAAAAATGACTGTTTTACGAGTGTGCATTGCACAGTTCCCACGCACGCTCGTAGGTTTGCGAATTTTCAATATTTCCACTCCAGATTTTCAACATTGCCATTTTACCACACCTCCTTATGAGCAGTACAGCTGTCATTTTTCACATCCTGCCCAAAACGTGTTTCCGCCCATGTAGCGCACAATGACGCAGTCAGTGTGCAAACTCAATGTATGGGACACATTAACAAAATCACAGTGACACTGTTCATGAGCAGAGGTCTTAAAATGGCTATGTTGAACATTTCATGAAACATTTCCTAACAATGACTGTTTTATGAGCGTGCATTGCGCAGTTCTTACGCAAGCTAGTAAGTTCGCAAATTTTCAATATTTGCACTCCAATGACTTCCAAATACCCAAACAGCACATAGAAGCAAGCAACATTTGGCATTGACAAATGCTTGTTTCACTATCTACTAAAAAAAGCCAATGACTCTTACTCTATCTCTGGCCTTACCTCCTCTTTTGTATCAATAAGGTTCCCCAATGACTATCCCATGCAGTTTTGAGCTCTCCCACTGACTTAGCCCCCACTATCACTGCTGGGAGACTGTTTCATGCCTCCACCACCCTTTCTGTAAAGAAGTGCTTTGTCATGTTGCCCCTTAGTCTACTCCCTACCAATTGCGTGTCATGCCCTCTTGTTCTAGAGTAGCTTCTTTTTTTAAAGGTGCTATACTCCTGTACCTTATTTATTCCCTTTTGATATTTGAAGGTCTCTATCATGTCTTCCCTTTCTCTCTCTGCTCCTTCAGGGTATACATATTGAGTTCTTCCAGCAGTCGATAGGAAGAAGGGCAGGGGTAAATGGAGAAAAAGACAAAGGCAGTAAGGACAGGGATGGGGCAAAGAGATATAAAGCCATAACAAAATGGAGGGTAATGAATATCAATGCCCATAGTCTAGGTAAAAAGCTCCCCGAAATGGTGGCCTTGATGGAAGAGGGATGTCTGTATATCGTGGCAGTCACAGAAACATGGTACACAGAGAACCATGATTGGGATGTCAACATACCAGGGTAAACAATCTACAGGAGGGACTGGGAGAGAAAAAGAGGAGGAGAAGTAGCTCTTTATGTAATGGAAGGGATCAAAGCAACAGAACTAAAGGGTAAACAGGGAGGAAAGGAGGCACCGTGGGTCACCCTGGAGACTGGAAATGGCATCACAATCCACACAGGGGGTTGTATGCAGACCCCCCATTTCAGGGGGAGGAAATGGACAAGGAAATGATAGAAGGCATCTTTAGAATGGCAGAGAAAGGGGAGATATTGCTGATGGGAGACCAGAATATGCCAGATGTTAACTGGAACAGCTTTGCTGCAGCCACATCCAAGAGCAGGGCCATTCTTGATGCCCTACAGGGGGCATGCCTCAGACAGCTAGTTTTGGAACCCACTCAGGAGGGAGCAACCTTAGACCTGGTACTCTCAAATGGGAACAGAGAGAGGATGTCCGATCTTGAAGTTGGTAGCCACCTGGGAACAAACGACCACCAAACAGTGTGGTTCACACTAAACTTAGCTGTAGAGTCAAGCCATACAAAAGTGAAGGTATAAGACTTCAGGAGGGCTGATTTTGTCAAAATGGGAGAGTGCCTCAGAAAAGCACTAGCAAACAGGCAAGAAGGTGGGGTTAGGCAACAATGGGGAAACATCAAAACCGCCATCACAGAGGCAACAAGCCTTTGTGTGAAGCAAATAAACAAATCAATACAAAAGAAAAGAAAAAAAACACTATGGTTCTTAAAAGAAGTGGCGGTGAAGGTTAGGGGAAAAAAGATAGCATTCAGGAAATATAAGGCAACACAGAAGGAGTAGGACAGAGGACTGTACCAGTTAAAGCAGAAGGAAGTGGGGAAGGCAGTCAGAATAGCCAAGGCCCAAACCGAGGAAAGGATAGCCAACTCGGTTCAGAAGGGGGATAAAACCTTTTATAGGTAAATTAGTTAGCAAAGAAAGACTAAGGCAGGGATACTGAGGCTGAATAAAGAGGAAGGTGGTTGGGCAGAGAACGACAGCGAAAAAGCAGGGATACTGAACGAATACTTCTGCTCAGTATTCACAATGGAAAAGTAGGGGGAGATACCTAATCCAGTCAATAGAAACACTCTGGATAGGGGGGGTTGATATTAGTCATTTCACAGAAGAAAGAGTTCTGAAAGAACTCTTAAAATTGAAGGTGGATAAAGCAATGGGGCCTGATGGGATTTACCCCAGAATTCAAAAAGAACTAAGGGAAGAACTAGTAACACCGCTGACTATCATTTTTCATAAATCATGGGAGGATGGTGTGGTACCTGAGGACTGGAGGAAGGTGGATGTGATTCCCCTTCACAAAAGTGGGAGCAAGACAGAGGCAGGAAACTACAGACCTGTCAGTTTGACCTTAGTGGTAGGAAAAATGATGGAATCACTTCTGAAGGAAAGAATTGTTGAGTACTTAGAGGCCAGTGGGGCACAGGATCCAAGGCAGCATGGATTCACAGCAGGAAGGTCATGTTAGATGAATCTAATTGATTTCTTTGACTGGGTGACCAAAGTAGTAGACCAGGGAGGGTCTGTGGACATGGCCTACCTAGACTTTAGCAAGGCATTTGACACAGTCCTGCACAAAATATTAATAAGCAAATTAGCCAGCCTGGGAGTGGGTCCCAGTGTGGTAGCCTGGGTAAAACATTGGCTGGACAACAGGACAGAGAGGGTAATAGCAAATGGTGTCCACAGTGAAGAAAGGGGAGTTACTAGTGGGGTACTGCAGGGTTCAGTACTGGGGCCGATCCTTTTTAATGTCTTTATAAGTGACATTGCAGAGGGACTGGAAGGAAAAGTATGTCTCTTTGTAGATGACACAAAGATCTGCAACAGGGTTAATACGCAAGGTGGGGTGGAAAGGATGAAAAGGGACTTGGCAAGGTGGGAGGAATAGTCAAATGTATGGCAGCTTAGATTCAATGCAAAGAAGGGCAAAGTAATACACCTGGGAAACAAAAACCTAGGGGAAGAGTACACAATAAGGGGGTGAGATACTGACAACAACAAAAATGGAATGAAACCTGGGGGAGGTCATATCAGATGACCTGAAGGTGGGCCAGCAATGTGAGAAGGCAGTAAGGAGGGCTGGGGGGATACTGGGATGTGTAGGGAGAGGCATCACCAGTAGAAAACAGGAAGTTGTTGGCCCTCTGTACAGATAGTTGGTAAGACCACATCTGGAGTCCTGTGTACAGTCCTGGAGACCCCATCTCCACAAAGACATAGACAGGGTGGAGGCTGTCTGGAGGAAGGCAACCAAAATGGTGCAGGGTCTGCACCAGAAGACTTATGAAGAAAGACTAAAGGCACTTAAGATGTATAGCCTCGATGAAAGGAGGAAGAGGGGGGACATGATAGAAACTTTCAAATATCTCAAAGGAATCAATGAAGTCCAAGAGGGTAGCATCTTTCAGAAAAAGAGATGTGCAAGAACAAGGGAGCACAATTTGAAGATAGAGGGGGGGATGACTCAGAGGTAATATGATGAAGTATTTCATCACAGAGAGGGTTGTTGATGCATGGAACAGCCTTCCTGAGGAGGTCGTAGAGTCATAAACAGTGGGGGAATTCAAGAATGCATGGGGAAGACAATTTTAGTGAGGGGTAGGAGGAAGTAGGCTGTTGGTTAACTAGATCTGCAGCTTATCCGTTAGGTAGGGAAATGGGTAGACTAGGAGGGCCAAGTGGGCCTTATTTGCCATCAAATTCTATGTTTCTATGTTTCTCCTCATATGACCTTTGGTGAAGGCCTGGCACCATTTTTGTTGCCCATCTTTGAACTGCCTCTACTCTGTCTATGTCCTTTCGGAGATGTGGTCTCCAGAACTGGACACAGTACTCCAAATGAGGTCTCATCAAAGCCTTGCACAGTGGCATCACTACTTCTTTTCTTCTGGTGATGATACATCTCCCTATTCACCCCAGCATCCCATTGGCTTTCTCCACAGCCTTGGCACATTGTTTGGCCACCTTAAGGTCATCAGATATGATCACCCCAGGTCTCTTTCCTGTCTGATGGCTGATAGTAATTCCCCACTCAACATGTACTCTTTTGCTGCATTCCTGTACTCCAAGTGCATGATTTTGCACTTCTTTGCATTGAATCTCAGCTGCTACACCCTCGATCATTGCTCCAGTTTAGCCTGGTCCTTTCTTATTTTTCCACCCATTCCATTGTATCCACCCTATTGCAGATCTTAATGTAATCTGCAAAGAGGCATACCTTCCCCTCCAGTCCCTCCATAATGTTACTGATGAAGACATTAAACAGGACTGGCCCAGGAAATGATCCTTGTGGAAGCCCGCTGGTCACCTTCCCCGCCTCAGATTTAGCCCTGTTTACCACCACTCTCTAAGCTCTATCCCTCAACCAATTTGAAACCCATTTCACTACCTTTTGTCCCAATCCCAGGCTGCCCACCTTGTTTACAAGCCTCCAGTGTGGCACGCTGTCAACCACCATGCTGAAGTCTAGGTAGGCCATATCCACCAGTCCTCCAGATCCAATTCCCTGGTCACCCAGTCAAATAATGTATCATATTCATCTGGCATGACCTTTCTGATGTGAATCCATGCTGCCTTGGATCTTGTGCTCTGCTGGAATCAAGGTGCCCCATTATCCTTTCTTTAAGCAGTGATTCCATAATTTTCCCTACCACTGAATTCAGGCTGACAGGTCTATAGTTTCCAGCCTCATCCCTACTCCCACTTTTGTGGAGAGTGACTAGATCTGCCCTCCTCCAGTCCTCCAGAACCACTCATGCATCCAGTTACTCATTGAACAGGGCTGCCAGTGGTGCTGCCAGTACTGCCTTTAACCCCTTTAGTATTCTAGGGTGTACCCCATCCGGTCCCATTGCTTTGTCCACCTTTAGTTTTGTGAGTTCCTTTAGAACTCTCTCTTCTGCAAACTGACCTGTGTCCACCCCCCCTTGCAGTTCTGTTACGTAGCTGCTGTCCCTCCCCTTCTCCTTCTTCTGTGAAAACTGAACAGAAATATCTGTTCAGGACAGATGCTTTTTCCTGGTCTCCTTCCACGCCATCTCCCTTCTCGCCTTGTAGCCTTACTATCCCCCCCACCCCCGGTCTTTCTTTTCTCACTAATATAATGTATCTGACTCACATCTCACTTACTCATTCCAGTAGTTCTTTAACTGATGCATGTATTAGGGCTCCACATTTTCTGCCAGAGGGGGGATTCTACAACTTGCAAAGCTACGAAGCAAACACAGCTCCACTGGAGCTGTTTCATCCACAATAATGTCCAGTAACTGGCCCTAGCTGCCTGGGGTTTGTTCTCCTCAACACTGCCAGTGGTAATGCTTCCCCATGAATCTTGTGAGAGAGTACTTTGTCCCTCTATTCTTCCAAGATTCATAAATGGCTCGAGTTCCTCCACCGGAGTTCAGTCCTCTTGAGAGCAATATGAAGTGGCATATTGGCATTATGACCTCTACTACTCCTACAGACACTCCATCCCTGGATCCAAAAAAGGCCCTCAGGGTCTTCTTAGACTTCTTCAGACATGCAACCACATTTCAAAAAACCTTCCAAATCAAAATACTTCACAAAGGACTGGCCTGCCTCCACCTTATGTCTGAATTAAAAAAATGTGGTATTTCACTTTCAGCTTCAGCCTGGCACACGAACTATATGATTTATTCATAGCTGTTAAATCTCAGCCTGCCATAGATCCTGCTCCTAACCAGCTCATTCCCCAGCCAGTTCCTGATGCTGTATCTGAACTTTAAGATTTTGTGTCTCAGCTCACGACATCCATATCAGAGCTACAATCTCCTATCACTTCCCTTGAAGTTCACCTTCCCTTGCAGTTTACTCCAGCCTCCAGCTCAGCAACACCTGCTGTCCTTCCATCCACCAGCCCAACCCAAGAGAATTCTTCTTCTTCTTATGCTATAGCAACCATAAGCATTCTGTTCACTTCAGAGCTGCCAACTCAACAGAATTCAGGTGTTTAATGAGTCTCTGACCACGGAGGGTTCAAGACTGGAAAGAACTCATAGTCCTGCAGGTGGTAGGCGACCAGGACAGTCAGTCTCTTATCAGGTGAATTGCGGGCACTCCTTAAGAAGACAACGCAGGCCATGGGGATCCAGACACCAGGGATTTGCAACAGGAAGGTCCTGTCAAACTAATCTCATAGATTTCTTTGACTAGGTAACAAGAGTGGTGGACCAAGGGGGAGCAGTTGATGTCACTTACCTCGACTTCAGCAAAACTTTAGATACTGTTCCACACAGAAGATTGATTAATAGGCTGGTTAGGCTCGGGCTGGATCAGGAGTTGGTCAGCTGGGTGGCAAACTGGTTGGGTGGGCAGAAAGCAGGGAGTGGTAGCAAACGGTACACAGTCAGAAGAGATGCAAGTCACAAATGGGGTACCTCAGGGATCAGTCCTGGAGCCAGTCCTCTTCAATATCTTCATCAGTGACATTGCAGATGGACTGGAGGATAAGGTTTGTCTGTTTGCAGATGACACCAAGATCTGCAACAGAGTAGATGATCCAGATGGGGTGGGCAGAATGAGAAGAGATCTGGATAAACTGGCAAAATGGTCGGAAAAGTGACGATGAGTTTAATGCAAAAAAGTGCAAGATCATGCACATAGGGAAGAGAAATCCCGAAACCACCTATAGCTTGGGAGGGAAGTTGCTGGCAATCACAAGGGAAGAGAGAGACTTGGGCATCATCATTACAGATGACCTGAAATCATCCAAGCAGACCCCTAAAGCAGTAGATTATGCTAGAGGGATGTTGGGGTGTCCTAGTAGGGATATCACAAGTCATAAAAGGGAGGTAATAATCCCTCCTTACAAGTCATTGGTTAGAACCCATCTGGAGTACTGCATGCAGTACTGGAGGCTGCACCTGCACAAGGACATTAACAAAATGGAGGCAGTCCAGAGAAGGACAACCAAGATGGTGCAGGGACTGCATCAGAAAACATATGAGGACAGATTAACAGAGCTCAATATGTATACCCTAGAGCAAAGGAGGGAGAGAGGTAATATGATTGAAACATTCAAACATCTTAAGGTCATTAAGGTGAGTGAGTCTAACATGTTTCAACATAAGAAAAATGGCAAGACAAGAGGACACAGCATGAGATTAGAGGGAGGCCGACTAAGGGGTTATGTGAGAAAGTTCTTTTTCACAGAAAGGGTCATGGATGCATGGAACAGCCTACCTCAGGAAGTGGTGGATATGACTACACTGCAGGGCTTCAAACAGTCCTGGGACAGGCATAAGGCAGCAATAAAGATGAGTATGAATAGATAGGCCATTGACAGAGTACAGGCCTATGGCACATTCATAAGGTAGAAAAACTGGGCAGACTGGAAGGGCCTTGCGGTCCTTATCTGCCATCAACCTCTATGTTTCTATGTTTATATGTTACTACTTCCTCCTTTGCCACTCCTCCTCAGTTTATCTGTCCTATTCAACTTATCTCATGTCATCTCCAGAGGGATATCATAGATGGAAAGGAAATAAACCTCATATCCCTTCTCATCATCATGTACCATTTCAGCTTAGAGTGATTGATCAGCTGGAGCAGTTCCTGCTTCCTTTTCCTCTTTGAGGCTGATCTGCACAATTGTAAATCCTAATGCCTCCTTCGACCCCAGCTTGGATAGATGAGGCAGACACAGCAAGTGTTCAGGAGACAAACCGATTTCCAATATCCTTAATGACTAAGACTGCCTGGGCTCTGGCTGTCCATTTCTTCATATTTGCAGTTTTTGTGGTGATGCCCATGCTCGGATCATTTTTTCAAAAGTGTCCTGTTCTAAACAATGACAATCACCTCATTCCATTTTGTTGGCTACTGGACTGGATGTTCTATGTTTACAATGATGCATCTCCTGACTTACATGCCAGGATATACACTGATACATCCCTAACTTATGGCTATGCTGCTATCTTTGAGCATTCCTGGATTACTGCTCCCTGGCTTACTGTTATATCTACCTTTAGAGACTTTTCACTAATGTCTCCTCTCTTCAAAATCCACCCTGTCATAGCCACTGCATTTGTATGGGGATATCTCTGGTCTCTGCAGACTGTCTCTGTCATTTCAGACAATCAGCCAACAGCGGATATTATCAATAAGGGCACGTCTTCATCCCATTCCATCATGTTCTTTATGCAGAGCCTGACTTGGTTATCTCTATACCATCATTTTTACTCTGAAATGCTTTCATATTCCTGGCTATGCAAATGAAGCAGCTGATTCTTTATCTTGATTTCAGTTTCAGGATTTTTGTCACATCTATCTTTCAGCAGTCTCGATCATGACTTCTCCTCCTTGATTTGCCAGTCTCATCATGACTTCATATTACTGTCAGTGAACCAGAGCTTTTACATGGTCTGCCTTAGTGCTTGATACCCAAGCAACTTATATCACTTTCACTACTTGGAAGAAGCATTTCTCACTTTGTGCCTTCCAATCAATCCATAGGAGTTCCTTCTTTATCAATCAAGCACTTGCATTCATAACCTACAGCCATCAAGCCTTGAAATGATCACATGGGGCCATAAAGCGATACTTATCTGGAATCCTATTCTTCTTATCGCAGTCAAATCCATCCCTGTTTTCAATTTTATCCCATGCCCCATTTAAACTCCTCCTGCATGGAATTCATAGAGCATCACCTGGAAAAACTCCTAAATGATTCTCTATATTCCAAAATGTGGACTTGTTGCGACCATTCTATTTGAGCCTATGTCAAACATTATGGTCTACTCAGCTATTTGTCTAGCTTTCTTTGGTTTCTGCATCTCAAGGAGTGTACTATATCATCAGTCTGCTCTGCTAAATTCCTCACAGTTGCCAATTTAAGAAAATAAGCAGATCATTGCATTCTGTTACTTCCAACTTCAAAGACTGACAGACTTCACAAAGGAGTTTAGATTACATATTACCTGATTCATACAACTGGTTCCCAGTAGCTCTTTTTATAAACCCATTCAATATCATGTTTTCTCTGAGTCTCTCAAGCTCTTCTGAGTTACAACAATCATGTAGCAATGACTGCCAAATGGTTCATGGAGAATGTGAGAATTCTCCTACAATGGCTCAGACTTAATTCTCATGCTTTCTCAGGACATTACCTTTAGATCAGACTAGCATCATCAACAAAGAAAAACAACATTCCTGCTCATATCATCAAAAGACTTGGAAGATGGACTGCTTCATGCTTCAAAACATTCATCCCCAATCCAAAAGAAGAAATTAGACAAGCATACAGGATAGCTCCTCTTAGTAAGCCCAGAGGATGGGAAGTTCAGTAGCCATGGTTCCTCAGAAGTTTCCTCCACAGGAGATTTTCCCCTCTCCTGCATGTTTCTGTTCACACTCTCAATGAGTTGGAGATGGCAATCTCACTTTTTGGACCTTCTATTCTCTAATGATGCCCAACTCCTCTACAGAGGGTAGGAATAAAGAAAGGCCAAAGTTAAGTGTACACAAGCAATATACACTATTTACCAAACACTGAATTGCAGGACTTTGCCTGAGGTTCAATCCAAATAAATCCAACCTCTCCTGGTAGCCCACAATCAGCATGGTTCAAGCACCCACCATCCTCCCCACATCCTCCAGCACTCTTCTCACCCCTAGTGCTGGGCTTCTATTCCCTAACACTGTTCAGCTCTTCTACTGAGGGTGAGAATAGAGAAAGGCTGAAAGTAATTACTGTATACACTAGCACTGTGCAGAATTCGCCAAACACTGAAAAACACCTGCCAGGTCTCTTATAGACTGAGAATGTCATAAAGTGTTTCCAATGGCCCCCTCTCCTAAAGTGAGAATGTGACATAGTCTTTCTAAGAAACCCTTCTCCTAAACTGAGACTGTAACAGACTGTTTACAGGGGCACCATCTCCTAAATTAAGAATGTCACGTAGTGTTTCCAAGGGCCTCCTTTCTTAAACTGAGAATGTGACATAGTGTTTACAAGGCACCATTTCCTAAATTGAGAATGTGACAGACTGTTTGCTAGGGCAATTTCTCCTAAACTGAGATTATCACATAATGTTTCTGAGGGCCCCTTCTCCTAAATGGAGAATGTGACATAGTGTTTCCAAAAGGCCCTCACCTCAAATGGGAACCTAAATGGTTGAGTGGTACAGTATGCACCTAACGTCAGTCAAAGTTTTACCCCTGGCCTGTGAATCATTAGTATTCAGATGGGAATGGCATGGAAGGTACCACCTCCTCCCCCCCCAGATACTGGAAAGTGTTACACGATGCGTATTACAGTGTTTACTGCCCTGGAACACCTATTACTTGCTTCACCTCTGAACTGCTGTCCCCAGAACATGCTCGATGGTGATGCATGTGCAGTATAAACACTGAATAGCAACATCTGCAGGCCACTGCAAGAATGCATGTGTCTGAAAAATTGAGATATCACAACAAAACAAACAAAAATTACACTAGGGGCTCAATTCTCAAAAACTCAGCTCAAGCCATGCCAGTGGTGGTGTGCCAGGAACCCTGTGCCAGATTCTCTATCAGGTAGGGTCCCAGTGGCAAAGTCCCATAGCTTATGGCAACAGTGGCTGTGTGCCAAACAGATGGCAAATCTGGATGATGTGTTGCAAGTTGCAGGGCATCCATGCACCACTCTTGGACATCTTTGGTGGCTAGCAGTCACCCCCAGACCCAATTCCCTTTGTATTACAATTAATCAAGTCCCTGGTGGTTTAGTGAACACCCCCAGCACTAATCCCCTCTCTATTAAAATTAATCATGTCCCTAGTGGTTTAGCAACCCCCCTCCCCAATCTCCTCTTTATTAAACAGAATCATTGAAAGATCACCAGGGAAAGATATATTTGTATTATATGGGCAGATCAAAGATAGGGAGGGGGTATACTAGACCACCATGGAAAGATATTTTATTATATGGGCAGAGCAGGGCTGTTGGGGGCAGCTAGACCACTAGAGATGTGATTAATGTTAATAAAAAGAGTATCGAGCTGGGGGAGTCTCCTAGACCACCAGTAATGTAAATTCTTTTATTAAAAAGGGATCAATGGCTGGCCTGGTGGCACTGAGGGTTGAGGCATTGGACACCACACCTCACCCCATACTGGTTACCTGGGTTCAGTGATGGACCTGGGGAGCCGGGGGTTGGCAAAGGGAGAGAGGGATCGAGTGCCCAGTGTCACTTCTCCCTCTCTGGGGAGGATTCAGTGCAGCTCCTGCTGCTATACTGCCATCTTTCAGGTGAACCTGGGATTGGCAGTGCACTTGGAACTAGCAACATAGAGAGGAGGGGCTGACATCTGCCAAGAGCCCTGGGAGGAGTCATGTCACAATGCACTCCTTACAACTGGCCCTCCTTGAGTGCCAATGACAGCAGGGGTTGGGCAACCAGAACAAGGGGAAAAACTCCCCGTCACTCCTAGGTGATGAACTCTCTGGCCGAAAACATGCCAGATGGCCATTGAGGGGAAGACTCCACTGTGCACTGTTCATTCCCCTGAAGGTTGAGAGAGAGGTAAGTGGGGACCTCTTCTTGCTCCACCTTGGGGTTATCTGGGCATCATGGTACTACTGGAGCAAGCAATAGGGCACTCTAGGAGCAGACTCCTAAGGCAGGGGGCATGTCAGAAGCTCTGAGGGGTCCAAATGAATGGAGAGACTGGGGGCAAGTGGAAAAAAGAAACAGTAAAAAAAAAAGGGATCAATGATGTGGAGGAGGACAGTGACACATTGGCACAAGAGTCTAAACCCACCCAGAGGGCACACTTCTAAATACCATTAGACAAGCCCTGGCTGGTCTAAAAGTACTTAGAAATTTGCCTTCTGGGATGGTTTTTAGAATCCTGATTTAAGTGATATGGCAGCCTGGGTCTGCTGCAAGACCTCTAGCACCATGCCACAGTCCATTTTGTGCCACAAGGATGTTGCAATCCCCTTTGGTGCATGCAGCCTGTGTCCACTTTTGTGAATTGCTCCCAGTGCATCTTTTGGTGCAAGCCACACCTTGCATCATTCCTTATGGTGCAAGCCCCTTGCACCATTCAGGGAGCTTTGAGAATTGGGATATGTGAGTCTGATGCCCAGAGTCATGGAGCAAAATCTTTGAAAATGGTGATCGCTACCATTGTAGTGGTACCAAGTGTCAGGTCATTATCTTGAGTGATAAACCATGAAGAATAGTCCTTGACATCACTGTACACTAGCCTAAATTCTTTCAATATGCCAGATAACCACTAGAGCTTTTTGACTTAATCACTTGTGAAAGCACATGTATGTGCAGCAGTTTTTTTTCTCTACATTGCCACCTGCTGACTCTTAAACAACCCAATAGATAACAATGTATATCTTTACTATTTGAAAACAGTGGTACCAAGCCTTACAACTAGTTGTGATTTAGGCTATTTTAACAGAAGAATCAGGATATCGTACATCATAATGAAGCCTGATTATATTGGGCATCACTGTCACAGGAATGTTGGAGGGGTATTGCAGGGCCATGGTGCTTGTGCAGGTAAGGTGATTCAGTGGCTGTAATTACTCTGTGAAAGTTAACATTCCACCAGTGGAACTGTAGTGGCATTACGTATTATGCATCCAACATTTTTTTAGCAAGTTTTGCCAATTAGCCCCTGACAAAGGAATTGTCATGTCTCGGTGGGCCAACCCACTCATCAAAATTCAAATACATAAATAAATTAAATAAATAAATAATAAATAAAGAGTAAAGTATCAACAATAAATTGTAACCTGTTAAATCACATTTATCCAGCTTAATTAAATTTCAAGACATATTCACTTTGGTATGCATGCCAAATCTTGAGTGTGTACCTGCAAATGCAGTGGCTCTGCAAGTATCCAAATACTTTGAAAATTCTCTCACAATTTAACACATAATTAAATTGTGAAAGGTTGCACTCCTGTAACTTACAATTTACACAATCCATTGCCTCTCTATTTGGCAGTTTCTATGACTTTTCCAAGAAAATATGCAATCAAGTTTATATTATCTGGCTCCAAAGATGGCTAAGTTGTAAGTATAGAAATATTTTTAGAAATTTTCACATGATTAATAAATTACCAGAAACTGAGTTGCTCTAACTTCCCCATCCTCATCCAAATGTTATTGTTTTATGGGCTTCATCCAAACAATATGAATGACAAATTGTAGACTTCTAGCTATAACACAGACTTAGTTATGGCCAATTAAATAATTTTGGAATATTCCACAAAATTTCATGGAATTTTGTGAAATTTCCATGAAACCAGAATTTGCAAATTTTATCATCCCATAATCACCCAAATGTCAAATAAGAATACCACAAACCAGTGGTGAAATTGGAATAGTTTAGGTGGGAGAACTCTTCCAGTATTTCTAGGTGATGGAACTGTCACTTCATGGTGGTGGACCAAACCTGTAACAGTCAATGAAGAAAGATGAAGGAGGTGGTGGAACTGTCATACAGTTGTTTTAGGAGGTGGTGAAACTGCATTCCTATGGGCTCTTGCCCAGATTAACTCCTGCCATATACAGGAATGCAATGTTTGGCCCAAATATTTGGGATAAGGTAGTCACACACACCAGTGGTGGTGCTGGATTTACAAATGCCAGCAACTGTTGGTAACGTCTTTTTTTAATGATATCTTTGCCCAGGACAGCTTGTTGAGAAGCAACATTTAATTTTCATTTGGATTCACCTTCTACAGTTTTCTCCTGATGTGTGGACAGGCACACTTTTCATTATGATTTTTGTCATACCAGCACTGCACTTTGACACCAGTTCTCTGACTTCTCAATCAACTGCCAGTCACATCAGTTGGCCTTTTAAAAAAGGGCAAGCTGATGGTGGAAGTGAGCTCTCTGTGTCAGGCTTAAAAACAAAAGTAAAGCCAACACCACAGATGAGTTTCTAGCATAGGCATTAAAAACAAAGTGAAAACTGGGTTCTCTATTTCACATTTTAAAGGAAGTGAAAGTCATCACTGTGAAATGGGCATACCTGTATCATTACAACTTACCCATTTAGCATTGTTAATAAGTAAGGGATCTTTCACCTGGGTATAGTGAGACTTGGATGGGGGTCTTGAGGTTACACCTAGTTGTACCTGCAAAATAAGAATAGTTATGAGGTGACAAAGGATCTGTCATCCTTTAGGGATAAAATTGGAGAGACATAAATTAAGATATAAAATAATATTTATCTGTTATGCAGGAGGAAAGTATCCTGTTAGATCTGCAGGAAAAAAAATAGGAACAATATGTAAGTATTGGGAAAAAAATTGCAGCAAGAGTAATAAATAAGTACATAAATAAGAACTGAGAGGTAGTATGGATGTCTTAGTCTACAATAATACTACCTTTCATGTTTCTACATTATGCCACACATTCAGTGCATCACAATTCAGCAACAAATAAATGTATAAAAAAGCATGCTTATTCTGTTACATAATAAACATTAGAATCTGTTGACAAATGTCAATATTACAATTCTTTTAAACTTTCTTTTTTTAAGTCTTTTCATTAACATGCAGTGCAACTTGGCAAAATAGAAAATAAGTACACACAGTATTATTATCTTCAACAAGTTCTGAAAAGACAGGCGCTAGAATGGTTGTTACAGATGCCCATGTTACACAATATATATTATTTACAAAGTACTTCTACAAAGATTTTAATGTACCAGTTTTATCTAGCCTAGCAGACAAGGCTGAAATGAAAAGAAAAGCATAGAAACATGTCAGTGAGCATAACTACTTTGTGAGGCAGAGGGTACAACCCTCTTTACTATTCAGATGGATGCCCCCCCTAGAAGGTGCTCCTCCACTGTTCTGATGGAGGTTAGAAGTTAGGGAGCCACAGGCAAGTCAGAACTCAATCCAGGGGAGAGCAAATTGTTTTGTAAGATTCTAATTTGTGAATAGTCATGTATTAGGTCCTCTCTAGCTTTGTGCCATCTAAAAGGGATCTCACCCAAATGGCTATATTTGGAGGTGAGTCCTGGATCCAGCATTGCATTTTGGTTTTTTAGCCACTATAATGCCAAACTTCCACAAGGGGTGTTCATAAACATTGATCTCCGGCCCTGCACTTCATTGTCCCAGCAACATGTACGCCACATTTGGTTGCACATGGTAGCCCATGGACTTTGACAGAATCTTAGCTATCTCACTCCCAAAATACTGTATATATGGACAGGCCCATACCATGTGGAAGAAGGTTCCCTCCCGCACTTTGCATTTTGGGCATAATTCTGATTTGTCTGAGTTATTGCAATGTGCTTATGAGGGAGTGAAATGCATTCTCTGTTGATAACTGAGGGCAGCCTATCTTAAGTCTATTATTAATTGAACATTGTAGTTATTGTTTTAGGATCTGTCCCTGATCTTCCTTGTTCATGAGTGTGGCCCCATGTTGCATTCCCATCTAGACTGTATTCTATGGAGAGGGTCGAGTAAGGAGCATAGTAAAAGACCATAGAATTGTCTCAAGGCAAACCATTACATATATATATATGTATGTATATATATTATAGTGGTGTGGTAGCACCACCATAATTAGAGTTGAGTAGGGTGTTAAATGTTAAACCTCTAGCTTTGTACCTTAATAGTTTTGCCCCCATTGAATATAATTGTATAAAATTTTGCATGTGCCATCTTGGGGGCAAGGACTCTTGACTTTGCAAGTTTCATTCCACTGGATATGTGGATTCTGATATGCAGATAGTGCAAATTTGGAAATAATTGATCATTTCTGCTGGTTTTTGCTCTCACCTATAGCCTAGATGATTCATAATTTTGTTGTGAAATTTTCTGGGTAGAAAAGGCTTGCCCTAAAATAGTGTCTTTCATTGCCTTGATGAAAAATTATTAATCCATTCCCAAGTTATAAGGATCTGAAATTTCAGTTATAGGCATGCTCAGTAGGGTCTTTCAGAAAGATGTTTTATATAAAAGAATTTGGCCATATGAAATATGATTCTTGTTTCTTGAGGCTGAATTCCACTTTCCTGAGTAAAAAAAATAATATTTTGTATGGAAGCCATGCTGTTTCCATTTTTTCAAAAACAATTATTGTTAAATCCATAGAAATGATATCCTGGAGAGATACAAATACATAAATGTAGCTAATCAGGACCCATTTATCTTGATTCTGAACTTAGTTTTCTTTCAAACAAATGACTCTAAAATGTGTCTTTGGGCCCCACAAAAGAGGAAAAGGGCCATAAAAAAGAAGAATCTTGTCTCACGAAACAGGATTTTGACTTAGTTTTTTTTTCAGTCTTCTTTCTTGAGAAGCCATCTTCCTTTGTAAGCTCATGAAAATCTCATGAAAGAGGATGCCTTCTCATGAAACAAGATTTCAAACTTAGATTTTTTTCAGAGTCCTTTTTCATGAGAAGTCATTTTCTTTCATAAGCTTATGAAAGTCTCATAAAACAGGATGCCTTCTCGAGAAGCAAGATTAAACTTAGTTTTTTTTTCAGAATCTTGTTTTGTTTGCCAAAAAATATTTTTTCATGAGTCCTCACAAAACAAGACTGTTGGCTCATGAACCAGAAATACAGGCTGATGAAAGAAATATTTCTTTATATTCAAATATTCAAATCTTTTGCTCATAACTGTGCTTTTTTGAAGATTTCTAAGCCAAATTGTTAACATGTGCTTTTATGACCCTACCTTATGAACAGTTTTGGAAACATACTTGCCAAATGATCAAAAAGGAACATCTGTGCAACATGGAACTGCAGAGCCCCTTCTGTACCCCGATGGACTTCTGAGTATCTGCATCTTTAGAAACTCAGAACCAAAAGGCTTGGAAAGCCTTGTGCTCATGCACCCATATGGGTTCTTCAGTTGCTGCATGGCCCAGAGGGCCCGGCATGTCTGTATCCACACAGAGCTGCATGGCCCAGAGGTCCTGTATTTCTGCAGCCTGATGGCATCCACATTTGGCTTAGGTACAACACATCTGCATCTATACGTGTATGGCACTTCAGGACCAAAATGGCGGTGTTCACTCAGGTTCTGAACAATTGTACTATCTTAAAAAAGAAAAGTCATTGCAAACAACTGCAATAATTCACTAGTTAGGGTCCACCATAAAGCAAAAAAAGTAGTGAAATATGGTGTTAGGATATTAAATCCTAATGCCTCACTACCACAACCCAAGCAGCAAAACAATAAATAAATAAATAAATTAGGGTTTTGGCCATACTGAGTCTTGTCAAATCAGTGCTGGGGTCTTCCTTGGAATTCTCAACCCTAATGCTCCCCCTTCTCCCCAGCCCCTAGCCTCCTCTCTGAAGCACAATGTACAGCTCCAAACCAGTGCCTCATACTGATACCCTCTTCAAAAGTACAGAAGTACATCTCACACCATGTTGACAACAAGTTGCAGGCCCTGCCTGAAGAAAACAGATTGCATCTGACCTTGTTTACCCAGGGAAGGGGGTGAGTATTAGGGTTGACAACCCCAAGGAAGAGACCATCACTGATTTGGCGAGACTCAGGAGAGCCACACATTTTTTTCCTTTGCTGTTTTTTGGGGGGTTAGTTGGAAACTTAACATTTCCTTACTTTTGTTGCTTTAAACTGAACACTAACTGCTGCATTAACACAGTTTTTTGTAATGAATAATATATATATATATATATATATATATATATATTTATAAAATGGTTTGGACAAATCAGTGACAATCAGGGTCCCTGACTGGATAAAATACACCACGTGATTGTGCATTATCTCACAACAGCCACACGCCTCACGCAATGACTGTATGCCTGCACTTCTTTCCATCCCTCATAAGCTTCTCACTAGCAGCTTAGACAAGGAGATCACTCCACACCTCGCACACACAGACTTCCACACATAGCCTAACAACATCCATAAGCTAGTAAATATACTGTATGTAGCTGTCCCAAACTGCTCATCTATTTCATTAAACAAAATACAGATCTGTTTGATCCTGTCATGATTCTGCTACATTAAAAGTAATTAAAAAACATATCTGTCTGATCTTGCCATTTTAACAATGCCTCTGGTCTAATCACTTTCACTTATAAGTCACAGTGTAGTGGGATCAAGCAGCATTCCCTTGTGGTAAAAACAAATGCTGGCAGAAATTTATAATGATCAAGCTCCTCACATGGAAAGATGCAATCCATCTATTTTCAAACTCAGTTTGTTTTCTCTAAAGAAAAGCTGCCAACTATACAAGGAGGAGAGCAAGTGAGTGAATGGCTTCACAAATGTAGCTGCAAGTGTGAGGGAGTGTTGCTATAGTAATCCGCAGTCATGCTTGTATCCACACTTGTGAAGCTGCCAACTCGCTCGCTCTCCTCACTGTACAGTTGGTGACTTTTTTCAAAGAAGGCATACTAAACTGAGTTTGAAACCAGATGGATTAGTTCTTGTTATACAAAAGCTTGCTGATTACAAATGTGTATTCAAGACAGATAATCCACTACAGGGTGTGCACTCATGCCCTGATATATGCATGCCTGGGGTGGCTGAACACACTTGGCCTGCAGCTAGACATGTTTGGAAGTTTTAATTTACCAGAGAATTTCTGGTGAAGTTACTGACTTCTCCTCTGTGGAGCAATCTACAAAGTTTTACCATTACATTTAAAATTTGCAGTTCGTCTTTTATTGTAACTTTGTCTAGTACCTTCACTGTTAACTTTACTTTTTGAGTGTCAAAGGGAAGTTTTTGAAAATGAGGCTTCTGGTAAACAACTTTTCTCAAAGTCACATGTTTCAACTTCTGCAATTACATGGTACATATCTGTAAAGTGACTCTGCTTATGTTCACTTTTGTATTGTTAGTCAGTTAAAGAGAGAAGAGAAGGGGCCTGTCTTCAACAAAACATTTTATTAGAGATTCAAAGAATCATAGTACATTTTTTTACTGCTGTTTTTTCTTTCCTGATTTATTGATTTACTTCTAGTGAATAGTTTTCTTCTAGTAGTACAAGTAGTAATATTTTATTCATGGAAAAACATGAACAGGTATACAAGTCCATTGATCTGGTGCTCATTTTCAAGGGACACCTTTGCATAAAATTTGGTTACAATATGGCAGTACAGAGGTTACATTACAAGAATCAAAGATCAATACAAGCATTAACTAGAAATACTTAAGTCATTAAGGAATAAAATAACATACTGGTTGCACAGACAAACAGGACATTTAGTTCTATGTGGTAATCACAAAGTATTTAACATTTTCAGTCACAGTTCTTGTTCAGCTTTATCTAGAAATCATTTTTTGTACTTTTTCGACAGTTTTATTTTGCCCTTTTTTCTATAATTTTCCTCTTTTTTTTCAGTCTCAATTTTTTTGGGTTTGGTGACATCACAGTGATATTAGTGATGAACAGAGGATGGGTCCATACCCTTAGCTGTGCCATATGGCTGTGTCAGCTCCA
This sequence comes from Neoceratodus forsteri, assembly GCA_016271365.2. Lineage (NCBI taxonomy): Eukaryota > Metazoa > Chordata > Ceratodontiformes > Ceratodontidae > Neoceratodus > Neoceratodus forsteri. Next base: position 304,972,248 of record CM028134.1, on the reverse strand, counting down.
GCATTTCCTCCAGCACCTGGTGCAGCAGAAGCAGTATTCTCAGGGGAGTGTTGGTCAGTGTGCCCCGAGCAGCAACAGCAAATGTAGCCCCAAATTTCTTAGTTCCTCATAAGCGTCAGCAACCAGAACCTCCTATGCCCCCCCATGAAACCACCACTGCCACCAGCTCCCCCAAAAGCAGAGGAGCCCTGCCCAGTATCCTCTATTCCTCCACCACCAGCTTGTCTTCACCAGCACCACCTCCCGGTCAGATCTTCCCTTGTGTGGGAGTTCTTTGAAAGTGATGGAAGTGACAACAGCATCATCACATGTCAGATATGTAAGGCAGGGGAGAAAAGGGACACACTTAGGCACAGGTGGCCAGAGAACCCACCTGAAAATTCATCATGTGCACAGTGGGAGGCTCATCATAAAGAAGTGGCAGGTGGTGGTGGTGGAAGTGGTGGTCCCTCCTCTTTGCCTGCAGAGGTGCCACATAGCCAGCATCAGCAACATGCAAAAGAGGTACAGTGGGTGAACACCATTGAAGGGGGGTATCACATGTTCTGGTTACCCGTGCACCCAGTGAAAGCCCAGGGTTTTTTTGAATGTGTGGCCATCCGGGGAGGACCTGATGTGGGCTGCAGGATCTTTCTCATTTATCGCCCTCCTGGGTTGATGGGAGAGTTCCTGCAAGAGGTTGCAGATTTCGTTGCCATTGCATCATTGGAATCCCCCAGATGTGTCTTTCTGGGGGATTTCAATGTTTGGTTCGACCATGTGAATCATGGACATGGTCATGAACTTTTCCAGATCATGTCCTCCCTTGGTCTGACGCAGGCAGTTACTTTACCAACTCATCGGGATGGCCACATGTTGGACCTGGTGTTCTCACTGGGACTTGATATTAGTGATCTTAAGATCAATCCAGTTCTCTGGTCTGATCATTGCACGGTCCAGTTCACGCTTGGGGCTCCCGCCATAAGCCCTTCCCCTGTTGAGATGATTCGCTGTCGCCTTTTACGGGGTTTGACCCCTGAGGGTTTTCTGGTGGCAGAAAATTTGTCTAGAGTGGGTGATGCATGCGCGGGAGGTGTTGTGGTCGGAGTTGATGCCTATAATGAGGTGCTATTTGACACCATAAACTCCCTCGCACCTGTCCGTTTACGACCCAGGACTTCTTACCTGAGGTCGCCATAGTTTGATGGTGAGCTCAGGGAGATGAAGAAATTGGGTCGGAGGTTGGAGAGCTGCTGGAGGAGATCCCATCTGGATGCGGACAAATTGGCCCTGCATGCCCATTATGTTGGGTACCAGAAGGCAATCAACCATAAGAAGACAGTGTTTTCATCTGAGGAGATTGCTGCCGGAAGGAACCGACCGGCCTCACTCTTCCGGACCATTGATAGACTTTTACATCCTGTCTGTCTACGGCTCGGGAGGGTTTTTTCCAACACAGACTGTGAGGATTTCGCTCGGTTCTTTTCGGATAGGGTGTCTGCGATCCAGAGGGTGGCTCCTTCAGCCAGCAATGTTACAGCTGGCAGTGATCGTCTGATGTGTTCTGAGTGCACTCTGCCTGGTTGGGGAGAGTTTAGACCAGTGGAGGATAGTGAGGTTATTGAGGTAGCAACCAATGTGAGGCACATCTTCTGTGAACTGGACCCGGTGTCAACGCGTTTCTTAATGAGATGCGTTGACTCTGTTGGCTCGGTGTTTGCCATGATTGTACGGTGCTCCCTTTCTGAGGGTGTCTTTCCAGATGCCTTGAAGAAGGCTCTGGTGAGACCCCTCTTAAAGAAGCCATCTTTGGACCCGGAGATCAGGGCAAATTACTGTCCAATCTCTAACCTTCCATTTTTAGGAAAGGTTATTGAGAAAGTGGTAGCGCTTCAGTTGGAAGAGCACCTCATATCTCACGAGCTGTATTAACCCTTTCAGTCAGCTTCTCGTGCCAGACATAGCACCGAAACTGCACTTGTTCAGGTGCAGAATGACCTTCTCAGGGCTAGAGATCGGGGAGACAAGACAATTCTTGTTCTCCTCGATCTCTCATCAACATTGACACTGTGGACCATTGTGCTGCTTGCTGCTGCCTAGGGACCTATGTGGACTCACCGGTAATGTCATCAAATGGTTTGAGTCCTTTCTTACTAACAGGAGGCAGCAGGTTATGATGGGAAATTTCTCATCTACACCCAGTCTGCTTCTTTGTGGAGTTCCTCAGGGATCAGTATTGGCTCCAATGTTGTTACGCAGTGTATATGCTGCCTCTGGGTGGGATCATTAGGAGTATGGCTTGAGTTTTCATTGCTATGCCGATGATACTCAGCTATATTTTCCTTTGCCCCAGGAACATCCAATGCAGTGGATGTGCTTAATATCTGTCTGACCGAGATTAACGACTGGATGGCCTCCAGCTGGTTGCGGCTGAACCCTGATAAGACAGAGGTATTAGTAGTGGAGTCGAATAGAGTTCGTAATAGGATGGCCTCTGACACAGAAACTGGGCTTGTCCTAGGGTCTGTGCCATTGAAACCTTTTGGGTGCGAAATCTTGGCGTGATTCTGGACAGAGATCTAACCATGGAGGCTCAAATATCCTCTGTGGTTCATACCTGTTTTTACTATCTCAGAAACATTGCCAGAATTAAATCCCTTGTTCCACCTCTGGACCTCCCTACTTTGATATATGCCTTAGTCACATCTAGGCTTGATTACTGTAATGTGCTCTATCTCGGGGTCATGGGAGGATCTTTCCACAGATTGCAGCTGGAGCAAAACGCAGCTGCCCGATTGCTGACCGGGCAGCAAAAGTGTTGTCATATTACACCGGTTCTGCGTGAATTGCACTGGCTGCCAGTCAGGTGGAGAGTCCTCTTTAAGGTGGGTCTTCTTACCTATAAGGCCCTACATGGACAGGGCCCTGGTTACCTTTTAGACCTTCTGTCACCTGCCTTCTTCTCGTGCCCTCTTCATTCCTCCAGTGAATGCCTCCTGACCATTTCCAGAACTAGGCTGAAATCAGCCAGCGATAGAGCATTTAGTGCCACGGCCCTTGTTCTGTGGAACTTCTTACCAACTATGGTCAGAGATGCTCCATCAGTGGATGTTTTTAAGGCCCAGTTAAAGGCCTTTTTCTTTTCTAAGGCATTTAATGCTTAGATAAAGATTTATAGTTAGGTTTAGTCTTTTGTAATGATTTGTATTTATGTGTAAATTTATATATTTATTATGTTAAAATGTCTGTTTAAATGCTTTGTACGGCACCCAGAGCCTCTGGGATTGGGCGTCTTTTAAATAAACTTCGCCTTGCCTTGCCTTCTGGCACCAGCAGGAGAACTAGCAACAGCAATCCAACAGAATCCAGTACATGACCCATGGGTAAATCTGAGAAGTAAAACATTTAAACTGCCTGAATTGGTTTTTTTCTTACTTTTTACTCCATGAAAAGGGGTTCTCTTTGTTTTCAGATTGGAATTCCAATGTGAGCAAGCCAAACCACTGAATGCCAATGTGGAACCTCACAGTTTGGTCTTAACTATGAAATGGCTACAGTGCTACTCTTAAATAGAGTGCATTGTCTAACTTGGCTCCTTTAAAGTAAAGTGCTTCCACCTGGGTAATTTCACAGGTAATCAAAGAGAGCATGCTAAAAGGAATATCAGTAAGAGAACCATGTTTCCATGGAGTTAAAAGTAAGAAAATAGCCAATTCTGTCAGTTTAAATTATTTACTTCTCAGATTTACCCGGGGGGGGGGTGGGTTGTGCACTTGATACTGTTTGTTGTTTGTTTGTTTCATACCACAAAGCAGTAGCACTCCTCAGCAGAAATGGGAATTTAATTTTGTGAGGAGTGTAAAGGTTTGGAGTGTGATAGTTTTGGAATGTGAACCAGCAGCAGCTTAAGCAGGGCTACTGGAAAATTGCAGAAAAGGTTACCCAAAATTGCGGGAAATTGCGGGGGTTCTACTATAGACCCTGAGTGCTTCACAATAAATATTTTAATGTTTTCTGCAGCATATATTAGTCAGTATAAATTGCTAAACGAATACACTGACACCTGAATATGTCTGAAATGTAAAGAAAAGTTTATGTTCCTAAAAAGAATACTAAACTGAAGTACTGTAAGCTTTGTCTATCTTCCAAAATTTAAAAGCATCTTCCTCATACAGTGCTAAATAGATTCTATAAAGTGATCCACAGCAAATCAATTTTAAATAAAGCCAGACAAAATATTTTTTTTGGTTTCAGGCTGTAGAATAATGCAGCCTAATCAACAGCTGTTTAAAGTGTTCTGCAAGGTATTCACCCACTTTGGTACAAGAAAAAATAAGCAGATAGAGTGGTGAATAACTTAGTTTTAGTAAAATGTTGTTAAAGTGTTTAATGATCATAATTTGTACTGTAGGTACTTACGCTATTTTTGAAATCTCATATTTAAACATTAAAAATCTGGGGGTTAGTGGGACTGGCAGTATATTCTAGAGGATATCATAACAAACTGTGAATGAGCTGATGACATCTAGCAGACCTGGGTTTGATTCCCACAACCTCCACTTTTGTACTGTGCAAGTCTGAACAAGTTGCTTAACCTCCGTGATGCTCCTGGGTTGTACCTGAAGACAAGCACTTGTATAGTACTGTATGTAAAAAAATACCAATACACTTTTACTGCATCATACAGTAGTCAGGGTACCCTGTAATTTACCTTTGTTTTACTCTGGCTGCAATGATTTTGTTTAGTTAAAGATAAATGTTCAGATACATTTTGTGTTTTATAAGCTTGTTTTTAGACTTTAATCAGGTTTTTATTGTAGTCTTTGCATGAGAGCATCTAGGGGGTAGTTGCTAAGAGTGAGATCACTGTTAGCAACTAGCTTATTCAAGTTTAAATTTGGCAGGGCCATGCAAAACTCCTCAGCTGTTTGAATCAAAACCAGTCTGAATGAAAGTATGCTCAGAAAGAAAAATCTTGCCTTGCCATTTACAAAAAGGCTTCATAGATAGCACCCATTTAAGTGAATTGGATAATTTGCACCTTTTATCCAATCTTTTATTTGTCTGTGTGGCAACAAAAATTTTCTGACAGATTGCTTCAACACAGAACCAACATTAAGTGTTTAAGTGTATTTATGCTTGGCCAGTGGATTTTGAAACCAAACAAGACAAGGATTCAAAAGAAATCAGTGTCACATAAAACCCTTGCCCTACCTTGCACTGTATTGTTTTGATCAAACCCAAGTCTGCAGGCAAAATTGTAAAAATATTTGAGAATATTTTATTTAAAATGTTAATACTTTTTACACAGTTCAATATAAAAACTCAAAAATTGCAAGAAATTGCAGAACATGTCAGTTTTTTGCAGAAAATGGTGAAAATTGCAGATTCCACAAAAAAATTGCAGGTGTAATTTTCCAGTGGCCTTGCCCATAAGCCCACCAGACAGCATCAGGAAGGAACTGGCTACTTTATGGGAGGGAATGGGGGACCTCCAACACAGGGTCACTGCTATCGAGGAGATGATGAGAATAATCCTGGCAAACCAACAGCACTTTTTAGAATGGATAACAGAGCTGTACCTGGGTAGTGTGGCTGGTGGTGTTTGCACTTCTGTGGCAGGACCAGTGATGTTGTTTAAAAAAATGCATGCCTTTCCTTTTCTATATAAGATCTTCTATCCTTTTTTGTGAGCTGTGCTGCACTGTCTTACTCTTTTTCTTATTAAAAAATATAAAAAATGTTGAAAAAAATTGAACAAACATTTCTTTACTGTTCCAGTTTTCTGTATTTCTCTACTGTCTGCTTCAGTTTTATCTAAAAAAAATCAAAAACAAAAATTGTTTTATTTCCTATCTATATTTTCCTTCAAGATGCTCTGTCTCCAGTTTCCATACATCACACCTTTCCTGTCTTTCTGTTTCTCTCTATCTTTTCTGAAATTGTTCTCAACTACCAGAATAAATATGTCTGGTGGCTACAGGTTAGTAGTACTGCAACTGCCACATGGTACTGCACTGTGTGTCATTGCCCCAACACTGCTCTTATATTGTGTTGAGTGTTAATCACAATACACATCATTTCTGTTCTTCCAAGATTTGTCTCAAGTGTCCAAATCTCAAGCACTGTAGTATGTAGGCCCACCTCACCACAATGCTACTGATTTTTCCCCCTGTAGTAATAAGGGAGCGACACTATATGTATTAAGTAGGCTCCCTTACAGCACAGTTGAGTTGCTGACTTTTGTAGTTAGACCTGCTTGTTAGCTAGCTTCCCCTTGTACTCTATTGTATTAGCTCATTTCCTCATACATGTTTATCATTGATCATGATGTAACCTATTTTATACTTCATTGGTACTATGTACTATCTGCTTTATATGTTTTCATCCTTTCCCCTTCCCCCAGGGTGCATCTGGAATTGAGCAGTACTCTTGTCAGTATGCTTTCCTGGTGAAACTCTTAAATAAATGAATAAATAAATACACAACTGCCTAGCACAATATATAAATTTGTCACTTCTGAAAATTTTTCTTCCACACCAGAAATCAGTAATGCTGATAATATACTACTGCTGCTACTATGTTGTTTAAGTCACCCTCTCAGACAGTCTGTGTTGTACAGCACTTTAGTACAAACAACTGCTAAGCACAATATATAAATGTCTCACTTCTGGAAATTCGCTTAAAGCTAAATAATAAAAAAGACCTCCTGAAGGATTTTGATTGCTTTGCTGTACCCCTCTGGAGGATCTGTTTGAACCTGCGAATTGGCCTCTTACACATTTACAGTTCCATTTGTGCCAAAATAATATTTATTTATTTATTGAATTTTGCTGACCAGTGAGATTAGAACCTCCTTTTTCAGAGGCAACTGGGGGGAGAGGGATACAGATGGTAACCAACTGAAATTGAACCAGATTAAGCTGTTGGTGGTATTTTTAGTGAATGGGGGAAATTTGGCCAGGACATCAGGGGAAATTCCCCTATTCTCTGCAGGTGGCACTGACACTCTGCAGAAAGTCAGGAGGACCTCATTATGAGGTTGGTCATGGATGGAGGAGGACATGCTGTTGGAGAAATGGAGTCTGGATAGTTGGGAAATGTGGAATTGCGTGAACAAAATGTGGAACGATTATCTACTGTGAGTACCCAGGTTGTTATGCAGGTTCCTGAAATGGCTGCAGAGGATGACATTGCAGAGGACGATGTACTGTTGCAAGCTGAATTAGATAAAAAGAAGCAGCAGCTTATGCTATTGTTGTCAGCAGCAGAACAAAAATTTTTGAAAAGGAAAACTCAGTAGGAGGAAGAGAAGTAAAATTGAAAAAGGTCTATGGCAAGCTCTTTACAAGAAATGAGTAAATGTTTGCCTGGGGGCATGGGCTTAGAACCTCAGCCTAACTCTGAGACTGGAAATATTCTGGAGCAAATGAGTGTGGAAACTTTGTTTGATGAAAGTATTTTCAGTGATATTCCTTCAGATTGGACTCCGGGTGAGGTGCTTCATGGAGCGGGCTGTATTTTTACCACTGGCCAATGGCTCCTAGACCCTGCAATTCCTATCCATGGTTCCCCTAAATGTTCATCTAACATTGCTTCACTACCTGGTCTGTTACCAGCTGATGACAGGCCCAATATACTGGGTGAGCCTTCGTTGAATCCTCAGGATGAGGTTTTGGGTGTAACTGCGGTAAACGAGTTGGTATCTGCCTCAGACCCTGAACTCCCAGTGTCTAATGGTGATGAGATGGTGCCTGGTAAGTCTCTGTCAAATACTCCCAATCTGTCGACTACTGCAAATGGAGTATGCAATGAAGGGGATGATTGGGAGACTATAGGGATAGGGCAGGGTTTTACAGGTAATAATGCTAAAAGGAGTGAATAGCCCAAAGTGGTTTCAGGCAACAGACGCCCTGCACCCTATGCAGGATTATTTCAGGCACCAGTTACTGCTGCAAAATGGAGATTTTTGGTATGACTTAGGTACAAAGTCCTGGCTCCAATTTCAACTGATAGGTTATGGGTACTGGATTTACTGGATGGAGTAGGACAAAAGAGGGCACAGGCCCATCCAGATTGTCTCCCTCAACAGAGGGTCATTGGTTACTACAGTGATGAGAGCTAATCCATAGGTCTAATTGGGTTTTGAATAAGTCAAAACTTTCTAAAGTAACCAAGTCTTGTGGTAATGAGTTCCAATATTTAGCAACTCTCATGGACAAAAAATATCTTCTTTTTTGGTGTGTTTTTCCATTCAACCGATAATTATAAATTATATCATCTACCCACTATTCTTTTGTCTGCAAATTTTACTCCACATTGATTCAGCAATGATGGAAATTTTTGTAGTTTGTAAATGAAGAGAATATCCCCCCATACCTGCTCTTATCTAGGGGAGAGAGCCCAGTTTCTTTAAGTCAATTTTCATAAGCAAAAGACTTTAATCAAGGTACTATTTTGGTAAACCGTCTCTGGATTTGTTCCAGATGAGTAATGTCACCTTTGAGGTAGGGGTTCCAAAAGGTAGATCCATAGTCAAGTTGAGGTCTAATGTAAGTCCTATACAAAGGCAATAAACATTTCTCAGACTTGCTAACAAATGTTCATCTGATTTGCTTCATTAAAACATTGGATGATCTTATAACCTTATCGCAATTCTGTTTGAGAAATAGATTATTATCAATCATAATACCTAAATCTCTTTCTTCAGTAGAGAATTTTAACAGTGTATTATTAAGGTAGTAATTGGTTTTAGGATTTTTGGTACCAAAATGAAGGACCGAGCACTTATTGGCATTAAATGTCATCGATTTGATTATAGCCCACGATTCGATACATTGAAGATCATTTTTGCGAGATCTAATGGCAGAAATGGAATCAACTCTACCACCTAATTTCGTGTCATCAGCAAATTTTGCTAAATGACATGTTGGAGAAACTGACATGTCACTTATAAAGATATTGAACAACAAGAGGCCTAGCACAGAGCCCTGGGGAGCTCCACTTGTGACCATACCAGTTTTTGAATGGAAATCATTTATTTCTACTCTTTGGTTCCTGTTTTGTAACCAGCTTGCAGTCCAGTTAACAAGATAAGATGAAAAACCAAATTTGAATAGTTTATTAATTAGAATAGAATGGGATAATTTATCAAAAGCCTTGTTGAAGTTTAGCAGTATGACATTTGATAGAATTTTGGTATCTAAATATTTACTAATATCATTATAAAAGGAAATTAAATTAGTGGTACATGAATAACCTTGTCTGAATCCATGCTGTGAGTTGTCCTTAATACCTACATTTTCCATTTCTGATTCAAACCGAACCTTAATTAGCCTCTCCATAACTTTCCCTAATATAGATGTAAGACTAATTTGCCTGTAGTTCTGAACGTTTGATTTGTTCCCTTTCTTATAGATCGTGACAACTGTAACAGAGTGCCAATCATCTGGAACAGTTTTTGAGTGGAGAAACTTGTTAAACAACTGCACTAAGGGGATGGCCAGTGATTTAGCTTTCCCTATTATAAACCTAGGGTGAATATTGTCAGGGCCTGAACTTGAAGTTTTTTTAAGTGCTAATAATGTTTGTAGAATCTCATCAGAAAAAATTGGGGAAAATTCAGACTTCTCATTGACTAATATAGGACATCTGGCAGGCTAAAAACTGAACAAAGGTAGTTATTAAAGTTGGCTGTTTCAACATCATTTACACTTGGATTCCTATTATGTAATAATGGGCCCACGGTTTTATTATTACCTTTCTTACTGTTAATATAAGAAAAAAGGGATTTTTGGCTTGTCTTTGAATGAGCTAATTTAAATTAAAATTTTAGTTTGACTTGTTTGATGGCTGATTTTAGAGAAGAGACCACAGTTTTGTATTGGAGTTTGATAGAGGAATTGGAATTCTTTTTGATTATTTTGTACAAAACTCCTTTCTTTTGATTAATTTATTAATAGATTTATTAAACCAGATGGGAATTTTACCCTTCTTGTTATATTTAATTATGTTGTTAATATATTTATTTTCCAAATAGTAAATATAGTCTCTTAGTTCTATCCAAGCACAATTTACTGATTTATTTCTACATTTTTCCTCCCAATCAATTTCCCCAATATTTTTATTAAGTCAAGGTTTGCATTATTAGAGTCCTTGTATGTAGAATTATTAGTTGATTTGAAAATTTGAATATTTAGACTGAAGTAGATTGAGCTATGATCACTGTTACCAATAAGAGTTAAAACTGCCAAATCAGAAACCAAATTGTCAAGGTTGGTGATGACTAAATCAAGTAAGTTTGAGCCCCTAGTTGGTGATTCAACCAATTTTTCTAGACCAAGATCTATACAGGTGGTGATAAATATGTTGTCCTGTTCTGTGATGCCTACAGAGGATACCCAGTTGATACCAGGAAAATCAAAGTCCCCCAGGATTAGAGTATCTCCCTTGCTAACCATATCAGAGATAACATTGATTAAGTTGGAGGTATAAAACATATCAGCAGCTGGGGGTCTATAGCAAATACCCAATGTGAACTTAGGATGGCCTTTAGGTTGCATGGTGATCCATAATGATTCTGGGGAGATGGGAGTAGGAATTTCGTAAGACAGAATATCTTCTCTGATGTATAAACTAACTCCTCCCCTATCTGATTTTCTCTGTTCTTGTGGTAGAGTTTATAGTTGGGTATTTCTCTAATCCAGCCTGATGATGAATCCCACCAAGTTTCAGTAACTGCTATAATGTGAAGATCCTGTTTAGTACATTTGATTTCAAGTCCAGCCTTCTTTAACTGATTTAATGATCTTGCATTAAAAAGATAAAATATTGCAGAACTTATTGCTGGAAAGTCTATTTGTCCCAATTAGAGAATGGGCAGAGAGACCATTCTCTCCTGAACTTGTTAGTTTAAATGCTTGTTTATGATAGAACTTATTAATTTACCCAAGCTTGTGCTCCCAGGTCTGCTGAGATGGAGACCATCCCAGCAGAAAGGTGAGTCCCTTCCGTAAAAGCTCTCCCAGTGTGTGTTGCAGTCAATGTTTTGTTTAAGACACCACTTTCTTAACCATTCATTTATAAACTTTGATGTTGGCTGTAACAAGCTCAGTTGATCTCAGTATTGGGAGAATTTCTGAAAAACAAACTGTACATCACTTATCTAACAGTAGATTGTAAATTGCAACATAATCCTTCTTTATTTGTGTGGGATGCATACTATAAGTGTTGTTTATACCTGCATGGATAATAATAACAGGATTGGGATCAGCTTTAGAGATAATATTAGGTAACATTTTTGTAATGTTAGAAATTTTAGCTCCCCCGAAGCTAGAACATGTGTGGTTGGCTTTGTCTGGATTACAGACGACCCTATCCAGGTGTTTGATTATAGAGTCAACTAAAACAAAAACTTTGGGAGCTGGTTTACTCATCATTAGTGGATCATGCTCAGCTAAAGGATTGTTAGATTGGAAAGATTGGAAAACGCTTCTTATGGACTCCATGGGGTTTACCCCAGCTGAAGTTCATGCATTTATTCATGCACCCGGAGATCATATGTATGACATTAGTTTTTGTACCGTGGCTTTACTCAATAAATTTTGGAGATTGTATTATGGTATAAAGGATGTTGACAACTGAAAAGATTTTATAGCAATCCCAATTACTAAACCAACTATTAAGACAATTATGCTATTGTTTAGGAATGAAGGTATGGATATTAAATATATAATATTTTGGCTAGAAAAGTGTTGTACTATATTTGATCATCTTTGTCCTATAATGGATGATAATGGCTTCTGGATGGGTGGGTGGACCTTTAGAATCCAGTTAAATCAAACAGACCAAGGTATACAACACCTTCCAAGTTCCTTTTTTTTTGGGTCGAGACAGAGGAATTCTTTTCTATGCTGGGCAGCCAAAGAGCTCTGCTCTGGATCCTTATCACATTTGAACACAGCTTGTGATACAGTTAGATGTTTTCATTGTGGCTTACTAGGTCATACAGCTACTCAATGTTCAGCTTCCCCTATATGCAATCTTTGTGGGGATGAAGAGCATACTTTTCATGATTGTCCCTGGGCTGCTTGAAATTTGGAGGAAGCTTCTGAACATGATGTCTTGCTTTCATGAGCAAAATGTTCTTTTTTCTCAGAATGATGAGGCTGGCATGGATTTTACTATGGCTGCCAGGAGAAGAGGTAGAGGCAGGGGTGGCGTTTTAGGGGGAAATCAAGGAGTGCTCCCTTTTCAGCCAGACCTACAGTACCTAACAATTTTCCCATTTCTCATGTGGTGGGAGAGTCTGTGGCTCTGGAGGTTCCTGAGCCTATAAAAGGAGTCATCCACCCTTTGACCACCTCGCAAAGCCATGCTATTGTTGTTATTGGTAGGCCGCAGGTGGATCCTGGCATAACCTACTGGATTCAGCTGCAGCTATGATTTCTCATGAAGGTTGTGTTTCAGACACTGGTTTGCACCAGCCTCGGGAATAGAAGGCCCTCCACAGACTCCCAAACTGGCCAAAGATGGTGACCCTGTGGTACTTTCAGGCCTATTCCTGTTATCCCCATTACCCCTCTTGAATCGTTTTTTTGGTATTTTCATCATGGGGTGATAGAGTTGAAGAGGAACAACCTATGGAACAGGTTTCTGAACCTCTTCCTCCCTCACAAGGGGAGGAGGATGCCAGTCAGAGATGCAGTGTAATTACTGAACCATGTAAAAGAAGGACAAGGTCTAGTGTAAAATTGAAAAAATCCCCCCCTGAGCCTGTTAATCTCAGGTTGGCTAGTTTAAATGTCAATGGTTTAAAATCACCTCTGAGATGAGCTACTAACATTTTCAATCTTACATCATTTACAGTATGACATTGTTTTTTTTATAGGATACGAGGTTACACTCTGTTATAGATGTAAAAGCAGCTATGAAAGAATGGGTATGGGGACACTCCTATTGGTCCATTGTCCCTGATTTATGCTGCAGAGTGGGAATAGGTTTTTTGTCTTCTAATATTCAATTAAATAGACTACTAGATATAGAGCCTGGTAGAGCATTGTTATTGGATGTGGAGTTGGGTTCCTTTCATTGCTGTTTGGTGAATATCTATAGTCCTCAAACTAAGGCCCTTTCTGTAGATTTATTGTCTAGGATTCGACCATTTTTGCACACTAGCAGACAAATATTCTTTGGGGGGGATTTCAATGTCAATTTTCAGCAGAGATATCCAGCTAGTAAACAGTACTGTGACAAAATCTATTTGACTAGAATTATTTCTCAGGCGGGCCTTAAGGATGCACATCTTCAGGGATGTATTAGGGCTAATCCTAAATATTTTAGAAGGGCCTTGTCATCAAGAATTGATTTTATTTTTGTGAAAAAATCTGCAGACATTTTTCATTCTTGTACTTTGCCTATTGAAACATCAGACCATATGCTGATAGGAATTCACATTGCAACCCCCCCCCCAAGAGAGTCTGGGCTGGGTTATTGGAGATTAAATACATTTTTGTTGTTAAGTAAGGAAGTACAGGAGGATTTGAGTGCAATAATTTCTGATAAATGTTCCACTATATTTTAATATGAGGGAGAGTTTAGTCGGTGGTGGGAAGATTTTAAACTGTGTATTACACAATATTTTCAGTTTATAGCTAGGAATTAAGCTGCATTGGCCAAATCTAAATATTTGGCTCTTAGGAGACAACTTTATAACTTATTGTCTGATCAGGTTGCTTGGGGTCAAGATTTGAGTCATGAGATTTCTACAATTCATACAGAGATGTCTCTATATCAGTATAATAGGTTGGTTTCATTAAAGAAGGAACAGTCATTTGGGACACAGGGTAAGGTGGACCAAACTATTCCATTTTCAGATAGTCAGCAAAGGAGAGAGAAAAAGTTTTGTTAATTTAACTACAGATCGGGGGAGTTGCTTATGCATAATGGTTCAATTATGCAGTATTTAGAAACCTATATTAATAAGATATTTGGGGAGGTGTTCTTTAATTCCCCTTTTATTCCTATGTTGCTACGGGCTGCAGATTCCCTGAGATTAACAGAAAACCAATCAGATGACTTAATAGCTCCTTTTTCTGTGATTGAGCTGCAGAGGGTTATTATGGCTTTAAATAAAAATATTTCTCCGGGCTGTGATGGCCTTCCAGGAGAATTGTTTAAATTATTGTGGGAGCTTATGTTGGTTGAACTACTAGAAATGTATAATTTTATGTTAAGAGACTTTTGTCTTCCTATACAAATGTATGAGGGACTTTTGATTTTTTTTCTCAAATCAGGACAAGTTTCGGATATTTCTAACTGGCGTCCGATTACCCTGATTTTAAAATATTGGCAGAATTATTGGGGAATAGGTTGGCTGCAGTGATGGAAAGTTTAATAGGTCCTGTACAGTTTTGTGGGGTACCTGGAAGATGTCTTACAGATGCACTGTGTTTATTGAGAGAATTAATGGATGGAGGGAGGAATAATGGGAAACTCAAATCTGATGGGGGATTTGTTTTTAGTTTAGATCAGGCAAAGGTGTTTGACAGTGTTTCGCACTATTTTTTATGGCATTGTTTACATTCCTATGGAATTCACAATTTGTTTATTCAGTGGATTCAGCTATGCTATGCTTTGGCTTATGTGAGACCTTATGAGAATGGGCATATTGGAAAGCTGTGTAGAATCCAGAAAGGGGTGAGACAGGGGTGTTCAATAAGCCCTTTATTGTATGTGTTTTATATTGACCCAATACTTAGAATTTTACAAAGGTCACCATCGATCAAAGGACTGGGGTTTGAGGTGGCACAGAATATCAAAGTTATTGCTTATGTGGATGATGTCTGCCTTTTAGCACAAGATGACCTGTCTCTTCAAATGGCATATGATTTAGTTCATAACCTAGGGACAGTAATTGGGTCCCAGTTAAATCTTTTGAAATCTAAATGTTTGGCAATACAGGGTTTTGATATTCCTCTATTAGAGGTGGGGGTATCCCAATCGCTAAAACCCCATGTAAAATTCTGGGGATTTATATTGGACATGAGAATTTAGCAGACAATAATTGGAGCAGAGTGTTAAAAATAGGAATGGATAAGGTAGCCCATTGGAATGTGTGGAAAATGTCAAAAAAGAAAAGAATTTATTTAATTTATACTTTTTTAGTTCTGCTGTTTGGGTTTATTGGTACAGTTTTTTCCTCTTCCTCTTTCTCGTTCATTGGAAGCAAAATTGCTTGCATGTTTTTTCATGTTTTTGGGGTAGCCGATTAAATCCTGTCAAATGGAATGTGCTATACAAACCTATCAAGGAAGGGGGAATTTATCTGATCAATCCACAATTTTTTTTCTTCACAATCTTTGTGTATAATAATTTGCTCCCCCTTAAAGGAAAACTACACCCAAAACCTGAAAAAATATATGTTGTGCAGAGTGTTTTAATTTGTATGTGAAGTTCTAGTGTTTTCTTCCCTCTGACTGGTATTAGGAGTTTTTCCCAAATTAGCCTGCTAGCTTTATGCTAGTTTTACGACCCCTGGGGATCTCCATACCTAATAGTGTAATTGTATTTCTGGTTCCCACAGTGCATTTTGTCTCATGTGACTGTGATGTAAGACAGACCCAACATTCAGCACACGCATGCCAAACAAACTAAATATCTTGGAAGCTTTACAAGCTGCACAAAAATTACCAGCAGCAAAGTTTTTCAGGACAGTAAAACGTTTAGAATGAGGGTGGTCACCAAGCTAAATTCTACAGATTTTAAAATATAGCCATCTCTGTTGTTGTGAACTGATTGTAATGAAATGCTTTCTGCTGGATTTATGGGATCTGCTACATCACCATTACATGAAACAAGGTGCACTGTAGGACAAAGAAATGCAATAAAACTATTTGATATGGTGATCTCCAGGGGTCATAAAACTACCCTAAAGCTAGCAGGCTAATTTAGGAAAAACTCCTAATACCAGTCAGAGGGAAGGAAACACTAGAACTTCACATACAAATTAAAACACTCTGCACAACATATATTTTTTCAAGTTTTGGGTGTAGTTTTCCTTTAATGAAACAAAATTCAAGTTTATGGCTAAACTGGGGTATACCTAAATTACAGGGGGTACTGGTAGAATGGTATACGGAGGCCTTTTTACATAAAATAAACGTAGTCCATGACTTGATAGTCAGTGGTCAGGGGTCTTTGATAAGGTGAAACAGTGGAAAGTGAAATATGACTCAGTTTTATGTCTCCCTAGAAAATTACTATATGAGGAAATCCTTTTGGAATGGTTCATGGAATACCCATTTGCAGGATTTTCAGTGTTGGATCAAAATTCAGTTTCTCTTTATATTACTGATGACAGGATCCCAGAGAAAATGTGGGACACAGTGTGGTTGGCGATTCATGGGAAAGTAAATGTCTGGGGGAATCAGAAGCACAAACAGCTACAGGACCATTATTGTCCAAGGGACACTTGTGAACAGATCATTGAGACTATGGATCATTTGTACTTTCCTGTGTCCATATATTAAACAATTTTGGTAATTGATTATGAACACTGGTATTTGGAAATTAGATTTTCCTCCTGATTTATGGCTGTTGTTTTATGGCATTGTTCCTGATTCTTAAATGTTAATTCCTCACAGCACATTGCGTATAATTATGATACACTTTCTATACTGGATATGGATAGGTCGTTGTAGGTTGGCACTCTAACAAATGGAGATTTCAGCATGGGAACTCTATAATATGGTGCTGACTGATTTAAAAACATTTAAATATATGGACTCTTTAAAGTTTTCTTCGAATGTGTGGGCAAAGCATTGGAAATATTTTGATTGACATTAACTTATTAATTTTGATTTTGAGTATGTTGTGTTACTGGAGAAGGAAATTTCCTGCTCCTTGAGTAGGGTGGGGGGGGGTGTAAACTTGACTAAGGTCTATTCTTGGATTGGGGTTTCTGTAAAAATGTTATATGATTATGTACTTATGTTTGCTTTTTCTTTTAGGTTATTTATCCCCAACTTTTTTCAGTTTATAATATTTTTCTGTTGATTTTATATGTATTTTCTTATCAAATTTGTATGATGTAATGCTGATTCATTTTTTTCTGTCTTTATGTGATATGAATAAAAAATTCCCCTATTCTTTTTTGAGAAGTGCCATGGGATCTTTAACATCCACCTGAACAACCACTCAGGACCTCAGTTTAATGTCTCATCTGAAAGACGGCACTTCAGGAGTGCAGCACCCTCCTCATATTGCACTGCAATGTCAATATTGGAATTTAACCCAAGTGCCTGGTGTGGGATAAAACCCACAGCCTTCCGATCTTCTGGCCTCAGAGGTGAGTGAGCAATCTGCTGAGCCACTGACACTGCCTGGTGTGGTGATATACAAACCGGGAAGACATTAACAGGCCATTTCAGTACATTGCATGGAAAAAATGTAATCTGTTGTTTTCTTTACTCAATAGCTTTTTGACCTACCAACAAATGTAAGTATTTTATTTCCTTTTTTGACTGGGGAGCAGGGGGTTGTAACCACTTTATTTCTAACCATTTTTTTCTTACTGTTTACAATTTTGTTTACTGTTTACTATTTTGAGGTATTATCAGTAGGGTGATGAAATCATGTTGCTGCATAGGTCCAGCCTGTATCTTTTCAGGGAATTTAGCAATTTTCAACCACAGAAGATAAGTATTTTTTTGTTTGTTTGGGGGTAGGGGCTAACTTCTGAAAAGTTTTGTGGATGTCAGACTGTTTTCTGTTAGTGTTGCTCTAATTTCAGCTGATTTTCAGCAGGTGTCTTTTGCAATGTTGTACAAGTGGATAAAATGATGATTTCTTGATTGCTGGAGCAGGAGACAGTAGCACAGGGGTCAAGAAAAGATTATTTAGACTCTACTTAAGTACCCACTGTGGTGGTGGCTGCATGGTATAGTCATTGTGAACTCCCTGTCTTACACAGAAACATAGACTTTGACAGCAGATAAGGACCGCTTGGCCCACCTCGTCTGCCCATTTCCCTACCTACAGGATAGGCCACAGATCCTAGTTAACCAACAGCCTATTTCTTCCTACCCCCCACAAGAATTGTCTTATGTCTATCCAATGCATTCTTGAATTCTCCCACAGTTTTAGACCCCACAACCTCCTCAGGAAGGCTGTTCCATGCATCCACTACCCTCTCTGTGAAAAAATACTTCCTCACATTGCCCCGGAACCCCCCCCATCTTTAAATTGTGACCCCTTGTTCTTGCACTACTCTTTTTATGAAAGATGCTACCCTCTTGCACTTGTTGATTCCACTGAGGTACTTAAAAGTTTCTATCATGTCTCCCCTCTCCCTTCTTTCCTCAAGGGTATACATATTAAGCTCCTTTAGTCTCTCCTTATACGGCTTCTCTTGCAGACCCTGCACCATTTTAGTTGCCCTCCTCTGGACTGCCTCTGTCATGTCTTACTACACCTGTCATCTGTGAAGAAAAAAATGAAATTATTTTGCCTCACTCGGCCATTGTAGTGACTGCACAATATAGCCATTGTTGATGCCCCATCTTACTATAGCGGTCACCTGTGAAGAAAAAAGAGAACTTATTTAGCCTCCCTTCAGCCACCATGGCACACTGTGTACCTGTGAAAAAGGAGAATAAAAACCAAAAAGAAAATCATAATGATACTTACCATTAGATTATTGCTGCTGCCATGCTGTTTACTGGCTGGTGCATGCCACTGAGATGGTGTAGGAAGACATCATGATAACTCCTCTCTATTTCTTAAGAGCTGTCTGGCTTTGTGACTGCCTTAGACAGTCATCTCTGTGAATGGTGAAACCTTCAGGGAGACAAAAGGAAAGAAAGAAAAATATTTTAAAGTCTTTCTGAGTAAGGAGGAAGGCCATTCATCCTCGGTGAGACTGAGGACTGGAAACACCCACCACCATTCAAGAAAAGGACTGTGAACAACACAGAGTGACTTACCATCACAGCAGACAAAGATAGGCCTTGCTGGAGACACAGTCTTGCTGCCTTGATGATCTGGCATGCTGGAGGGTTGGCTTGAGTACCCTGTCATTACAGTTCCAGATTGGACTGCTGCAGTAGACATGTAATGGTACCATCCTCAGTTTTGATTCTGGATTTTCTGCACAGTGTTTTTAGTTGCTCCACATGATATGAATTGTCAAAAAAGGAGAATAAATAGGGGTATGATAGAGCTGGAATGGGATAGAAGGAAAGTTACAGGTAGTTGCAAGTAGGTAAAAAACTGAGACTTGTAAGAAGAGGTAATGAAGTTAGTGGGAATGTAGCTGTGCAGCCTCATAGAGAAAGGAGGAGTGGGCCAGGGATTAGGCAAGGGAACAGTAGATTAGGTAAGTGTTAGAGTCAACCACTGTTGAGGTTGGAGTGGCAACAAACAAAGGGAAAAAGGGCAGGGAGTATAAGGAAGGGGAGGGTGATAGGCATCTGAGTGGGGGGGTGGCGGGATGGAGAGGTAAGATGAGAGAGAAGGATAGTTACTAAGTGCTGCTATTTTGTAACTCGTACCATAGGATCAAGACAAACAGCATTCCCTAGAGTCAGAACAAATTTTACATCAGTGTGGAGGTGGGGACCCATGCTGTTTGTGGCTATGTATAACCTAAGCAGGCCAGAGGAGGGGGGGAGGAGGAGGAGGAGGAGGAGGAAGCAGTGCTGTGTCTTGCTGGCTGGAGCAGGCATTGTTTCTAGACATCACATTAAGGCACTGCAGGCAGCTAATTGATTAGGCACAAGGAAACAGCAGCACAACAGTTGGGGATGGGGAATAGTAAAATGACTGAAAATAACAGAATTGTGAATCATAAAGTAAAGGATTATACTGATGAGGGGAAAGGAGGGAAAAAATACATCTTATTTTATGGTTCAACCTCTTCAAGAAAGCAGCCCTCGCAGTCTTCCAGACCGGAGTTGTCACCAGTTGGGAATTCTCTCTCCATTACTGCTTCATCTACCTCAGTGGTAGAAGTCTATTTGCTAATGCCTACAACACCTTAATGTTCATCCTCACCACCATCACCTTCATGTGGTAGGAACATGGACAAGAATGTCTTGTGTGGAAAGTGCCCTCCTTCATTTTAATAAATGTTAGCAAGTCAACATTTTTTGGTGACAGATTGGTGCACCTCTTCTGCACAATGGCCCCAGCCAAACTGAATACATGCTCCACACTGACACTCAAGGGTGTGCAGCTGAGGTATTTCATTGCAACCAAGGTCAGTGCTGGCCACTCAGTGTCCTTGCTGCTCCAGTATGGCAAGGGCTCGTTGGCTATGGTAAGGTGCCTTGTGTCCACCATATATGAATCTACCATGCATTACACTCCCTTCAGTCCTATTGCCTCATCAGCCTTCTCCTCCTTTTTGTCCATGTCTTCAAATCCCACCTGATCTAACACATCCTAAATGGAATTTGTCATTTTTTCTTTTAACTTGTATTTTTTTCTCAGCCTGTTTCGCATGTTTGGTGGTGATAGCAACACCTGTTCTCTGTGGAGTTTCATGTTGTACCTTAGACAAATGTGTCTTTAGCCTCTGTGCCCCATGTACCCTTCTTATTAGAAGATAAGTCAACTTTTGGATCTCCTGATGCCCACCTGCAATAACTGATGCCAGCCCACGTTTATAGGGTGGGTCCAGTATGGTGGCAGTCCCAAAATCTTCAGACTGCAGAATGTCAGAAATATTTGTATTGCAGTCTAAGATGTGGACCGTGTGTTCCATTATGGTGCAACTTCCACTATCACCATCTGCCTCCAGCACTTGCTGCACATTCACCAGTGTCTGCCTCAGCACACGTAGTAGTAGAATGGACTGACTGATACAGACAGTGTCCCCACTCACTGCCTGTGTTGCATGTTCAAATGCCCTGAGAATCATGATCAGGCCATCCATTTGGTGCCACTGCTGTGTTGTCAGAGACATGGATACTCCAGCACTGTCACAGATATTCAGATATGGCTTTATACTGCTCGTACAACCACTTGATCATGTACAGCATTGGGTTCCATCTGGTGACAACATCCAGCTTCATATGGTGTTGAGGCAGTTTGTTTTGAATCAGCAGATGACGAAGCTGGTCACAGGCCTTTCTGGAATAGGCAAAGTCGACGCAGATGTGACAGGCCACGGTCAACATGGCCTTGATATCAGAATGGATTAGAATCTCCTGCACAATGAGATTAAGACAGTGTGCTAGGAATGGCACCCTGTGGAACCCCCCCCCCATCACTGATGCATTTCACAACATTCAAGCCATTATCGCTCACAATGAAATCTACTTTCAGTGAATGGGGCTGAAGTCGCTCATCATTCTCGGTAAAGAGCACTTCCAGCATTTTCTCACATTAATGTGATCTACTTATACTCTTCTTTTTCAGCATGGCATGCTGTCAAATACCTGGAGTGTTGCCACCACAGTTGGGCTTACTGGAATTTTTCCCTTGCCCTGAGTCAAATACTACCCCAGATACCTGTGCCCAGTGTGCTATAATGCAGAAGTAGGAGCTACCAGCTGCTTGGCCACTAGTCCACATATCCATGCTCAAATGTATGTATGGTGATGCTGAATGCTGCAGGGCATGGTTTACTATATGTGACACTGTGTCATAGACTTCAGGAATGGCGCTTCTAGAAAGTATGTTCTTGGTTGAATCTGCAATTTGTGACAGTCACAGGGCATCAACTTTGGAAATCAAACATTCTCAATAAAAGAGATTTGCAATAGATCAATTGCCAACATTTCAACAGTTGCTGCATTTAGTTCACATGCAGTAGCATAATTTGGAGTGAATTTGGAGTGATGCTCAAACATGCCATGCAGCGTAGGCTGGACCTTTCTTGGGGTTGTGCTACCAAACATCTGGGCTCCTCATGACAGCATTGTTAGAGAGGTGTATTTGACATCTGGGAATTCATATATGCTACTTCTCGAATGATGCCAGTGATTTGGGGGATTTTCTGCATTGGTGTTGCTGTGCTTTTCTGACGCTAGATGGTACTACTCAACCCACCACTGGTGCTATGCCCACTGCTATGCAGACTCACAGAATCATCCTCCTCCTCCTGTCTGTAGTCCTCCTCATTCACCTCTCTGTCTGCCTGGTCTATTACCCTGTCACTTCTGTTTGCCTTGCCTAATAGTGATGATGATGAGGGACAGGGACCCCTTGCACTGGCTTCCTTCTGGTGTTTATGCCAGAAGTAACAGGTACCTATTCTTCAACTGTGTGTGTTGCCCTCCCAGTGCCTAAGTGACTGCTGTTTTTCCCCCTATAATAATCATTCTTGACATAGCTGACAGATAGTGACTGTCCCAATAGCTGGGCCAAGCATGTAAAAATCCCTAACTAGGGATTTCATAACCCTTGATTTACAATGGTGGCAGGAGTGGGACAGCTGAGGAGAAAGGGTGGAAATTTGTGATTTAAGGGATGATTTCATGACTTCAATAATATTGCAGGAGAATTTGGAAGTTAGATCACTGAAAACAACATCCCCTGCATCATCTGCAGCACCACCCTTACACTTTTTCTCTTCAGGCTCCCATAGGGGATCCAACAAATCAACATCAGCAAGCTGCTGATGTTCTCCTCCTCCACAGGTCTGTCCTCCTCATCATCACCATCTCTAGGCTGTCTGACCCTCTAATCATCAAGAGTCTGAGTGTGATACACATTTTCCAGATCTCCCCACTCAACCACTAACTCAAGCTCTTCACTACCATGCTCAGCACCACCACCACCACCACCAACAATAGATACACCAATGACCTCCTCCTCAAACATTGTTCCTTGCTTACTGCTGCTTCTCTTGTCACTTCCCACATCCCCCACTAGCATGCCTGCCACAGGTGTGGCTGAGAAAAATTTGGCTACACTAATGCCACTGCCTACTACTCTTTTGCTAATACCAGTCCCACAGCCCATAGAACATGTTACCGCAGACATTTTTTTTAACTGTGGTACTATTTTGCACCACATATTTTGAACACCTCTTTACTGCCTGCCTGGCACCTCTCCCTTAATAGAACGTCTCTTCCAAGTCATTCTTATATGCTAATTGTAACTTGATTTCAGATGAAAAATTACAAAATGAAAAAAAGCCAGCAGTACAAGCAAGTATCACAAGCAGACAACACTTCCCCCCATGGGAATCGGGGATCAGCAGCATGATATGAAAATATAGAACACTAAAGTGATTAACACAATACACACAACAGCGGGAAAAGGGTTAAATAAGTTATTAACTACCAGCAGCGGACAACACCTCCCCCTAGAGAATCAGGGATCAGCAGTGTGATCTGAAAAACTACTACTAAAAAGGGTTACCCACATCAGAGCAAAAACAATGTGGCCGGACATCCAATAGGGCGAAAGCATGACATCAAGGAGAAACAGAGCAACAGGCAATTCTGCTTGGTGAGAGTCAGACAGAAAACTCAGTATGCAAGCCCTGGACAAACACATTCCAGACAGGCAGTGGCCCCCCACACTCCCCTAAATATTATATAAAGTCCTCTGGAAGGCATCAATAGTGGAGGAGAGCACAAACGGTTGCAGCAAAATAAAGGATCCGCATGCTTCAAAGTCCATACTACACATACTGTCTTCGCCCTCCTGCCTGCTCTCACATCTCCCCAACCTAAATCATTTGCTCTCTTGTCAAGATACCAACTAAAACAACCCAAAACTTTTTTTTTGTTTTATTTTTTTTTTTAAACAGAACTGGTATCAAAACAACAGAGGTAACAGGCAATTTAATAATAACAAAAAGTAAGAGAACACATTACTTTCAGAAAAATATAACTAAGAGCTTACCAAAAATGCTACAGAAAGACACTAACTTAATACTTTACTTAAACACACCAAAGTAAACCGTAGAAATAAAAATAAGAAAATACTCACTACAGACCAAAAATGATGAACAAGAAATAGTGAGAAAACAGAAATATAACATAAATCTACCATTCAGACAAAAAGGCTTCAGATCTTTCTGGCCTGCCTTGCTTTAAAGAACACCTCCCTTCCCCCACCCCACTGTTTCACAGACTGAAAAAACAGAAACCACTACTTAAGTTACCAACTTCGCACATTACAAACTTCATCTCTGTGCCAATCTCCACTGGCAGAGTTGCTAACATCGCATTTCACAGAGTTAACAGCTTTCCATGAATTTGTACTTCACACAGTAGGATTAACTCCATGAAATGAGGTGAATTCACAAATTAATCTTTCACAAATTAATCTGCAAAACAAAGTTTTCCAACCTCACAAATCACTACTCATAGGTTACAACTCACACCAAGGCATGTGTGTATCAGAGCATGACCACATAGCCTGTAGTGGATTATCTATGCATATACACACACTTTATCTCTCTGTTGTTCCTGTTTATTTATTTTATTTATTTATTGAAAGTATCGGAATTACAAACCTTTGAGTCAGAGACTCCTTTACAAAGGCTCCACAACACAAGAACAGATGGTACAGTGATAAGGTACAACTACATAATCACAAGCAGCACAAGACAGTACAGGAACAATTTCCAGAAAAATATACAAGAGAATAAATAACTCTGAATAAAATAAAATAACACCCATGGAACTGGGAATTAGGCTGGTGGATAGGAATACAGAGACAAGAAGACAATTGGTAGCATGTTGTTAAAGGTGGAATAAAATGGCGGAATAACTATAGCAAGAACAAACATAAGTGCAATAATTAGTGA
The DNA here is from genome assembly GCA_016271365.2 of Neoceratodus forsteri. NCBI lineage: Eukaryota > Metazoa > Chordata > Ceratodontiformes > Ceratodontidae > Neoceratodus > Neoceratodus forsteri. The sequence goes on along the minus strand of CM028134.1, from coordinate 304,947,500 downwards.
CAAAACATGGTACCCAGAATAAGAGTGTTATTTTACAGGAAACTGTTACATAGAGGTGATATAATAGTAGGTAGGAATTTCAAAGCGGCGGGGGGGGGCTACAGAACAGCCGAGGGGGAAGCAAAGGGGAAGAAAGCAGGTGGATCAGGCAAGAAGGGGAGATAGACAGGGAAGAGAGTTGGGGGGAGGTAATTAGAGGGGAGCAGCCAGTTTTGTCTTTGCCATAGAAGATTTTCAAAATTGGGGAGGAGAGACAAGGTGGAGGGAGGAAGGGGGGGAAGCTAGGAACAGTCACATCTACATTTAGCAAGCAGATGCTGTTGTAGTGAAAGTTTAAAGGATCTAGTTTAAGTACAGATGAGACTTCAGTCAGTAGTTCATTAAGACGACGGGAAGCCCTGTGCATGATACTCCTGTGGAGGACCAGGATGGCCACCTCAGAGACAGTCAGCAGGCTGGGTTCCTTCTGCTCCTGCAGAAGGACAGGCATGGCCCACCTGAGTGGTTGACAGTAGTGGTGTGTGAAGCTGGCTGACTTTGCTTTGTAGATTAATTTGCAAAGTTGCCTAGACTCCTGAATTTAATCCACTCTACAAATTTCCAATTTGCAGTATAGGGCTAACTTTATGAAAGGTGAATTTGGTAACTTTGCCAATGAAATGGGGCCTGCATAGATTCATAGATACATAAATACTTTCAGCAGATAAGGGCCACCAGGCCCATCCAGTCTACCTGTTTATGCTACCTGACAAAGTGGCCAGTGACCCTATCTGGTCATTGGCTTTAGCTTTTTCTTCCTATCTCTAATAATCTTTGTTCCTGTTCCATGCATGTTTGAAGCATGTCACCGTATGGGCAGCCACCAGTTCCTGGGGTAGGCTTTTCCATGCATCCACCATCCTCTCCATAAAAAAGAACTTCCTGACATTTCCCAATTATGCAGCCGCCCATCAGTCTTATGTCATATCTTCTTGTTCTTGCACTACTTTTAAACTAGAATATGTTGTCCCCTTTCACCTTGTTCATGCCCTTCAGGTATTTGAATGATTCTATTACGTCACCTCTCTCCTACCTTTGCTCCAACATGTACAAATTGAGATCTCTGAGTCGTTTCACATAAGGCTTGTGATGTAGACCCTTCACCATTTTGATCACCCTCCTCTGCACCATCTCTATTTTGTCAATGTCCTTACGAAGCCTCCAGAACTGGACATAGTACTCAAGGTGAGGCCTCACCAGGGTCTTGTACAGTGGCACTATTACCGCCCACCTTCGGCTTGTGATTCCCCTTCCAATACACCTCAACATCTCAGTGGTCTTCCATACCACCTTGGCCGTCTGCCTTGTGGCCTTCAGGTCATCTGTGATTATGACCCCCAAGCCCCTCTCCTCCTTAGTAACTACCATGCAAAGCTTGAAGTGTAACATGGGATTTGAGGTCACATAGAAACATAGAATTTTACAGCAGATAAGGACCAAATGGCTCACCTAGTCTACCCATTTCCCTACCTAATGGATAAGCTGCAGATCCTAGTTAACCAACTGACCACTTCCTCCTACCCCCCACTAGAATTGCCTTATGTCTGTCCCATGCATTCTTGAATACCCCCACTGTTTTTGACTCTATGAACTCCTCAGGAAGGCTGTTCCATGCATCTACAACCCTCTTCGTGAAGAAATACTTCCTCATATTACCTCTGAGCCTTCCCCCCTCTATCTTCAAATTGTGCCCCCTTGTTCTTGCACATCTCTTTTTCTGAAAGATGCTACCCTCTTGGACGTTGTTGATTCCCTTGAGGCATTTGAAAATTTCTAACATGTCCCCCTTCTCCCTCCTTTCCTCGAGGCTATACATCTTAAGCTCCTTTAGTCTTTCTTTGTATGTCTTCTGGTGCAGACCCTGCACCATTTTGGTTGCCCTCCTCTGGACAGCCTCCACCCTGTCTATATCTTTGCAGCTATGGGGTCTCCAGAACTGTACATAGTACTCCAGATGTGGTCTTACCAACTGTCTGTACAGAGTGTCAACAACTTCCTGTTTTCTACTGGTGATGCCTCTCCCTATGCATCCTAATATATCCCCAGCCCTCCTTACTGCCTTCTCACATTGCTGGCCCACCTTTAGGTCATCTGATATGACTACCCCAGGTCCGTTTCGATTTTTGTTGTTGTCAGTATCTCACCCCCCCCCCACATTGTGTACTCTTCCCCTGTTTTTTTTTTCCCAGGTGCATTACTTTGCACTTCTTTGCATTGAATCTAAGCTGCTATACATTTGACCATTCTTCCAACCTTGCCAAGTCCCTTTTCATTCTTTCCACCCCACCTTGCATATCAACCCTGTTGTAGATCTTTGTGTCATCTGCAAAGATACATGCTTTCCCTTCCAGTCCCTCTGCAATGTCACTTATAAAGACATTAAAAAGGACCGGCCACAGTATTGAACCCTGTGGTACCCCGCTAGTAACTCTCCTTTCTTCAGTGTGGACTCCATTTACTATTACCCACTGTGTCCTGTTGTCCAGCCAGTGTTTTACCCAGGCTATCACCCTGGGACCCACTCCCAGACTGGCTAATTTGTTTATTAATCTTTTGTGTGGGACTGTGTCAAATGCCTTGCTAGAGTCAAGGTGGGTCATGTCCACAGCCCTTCCCTGGTCTACTACTTTGGTCACCCAGTCAAAGAAATCAATTAGATTTGTCTGACATGACCTTCCTGCTGTGAATCCATGCTGCCTTGGGTCCTGTGCCACACTGGCCTCTAGGTACGCAACAATTCTTTCCTTCAGAAGTGATGCCATCATTTTCTCTGCCACTAAGGTCAAACTGACAGGTCTGTAATTTCCTGCCTCTGTCTTGCTCCCACTTTTGTGAAGGGGAATCACATCCAAAGTCCTCCAGTCCTCAGGTACCACACCATCCTCCCATGATTTATTAAAAAGGGTAGTCAGTGGTGTTACTAGTTCTTCCCTTAGTTCTTTTAGAATTCTTGGGTGCATCCCATCAGGCCCCATTGCTTTATCCACCTTTAGTTTTAAGAGTTCTTTCATAACTCTTTCTTCTGTGAAAGGACTAACATCAACCCTCTTATCCAGAGTACTTCTATTGACTGGATTAGGTATCTCCCCCTGCTTTTCCATAGTGAATACTGAGCAGAAGTATTTGGTCAGTATCCCTGCTTTTTCACTGTTGCTCTCTGCCCAACCACCTTCCTCTTTATTCAGCCTCAGTATCCCTGCCTTAGTCTTTCTTTGCTTCCTAATGTACCTATAAAAGGTTTTATCCCTCTTCTTAACCGAGTTGGCTATCTTTTCCTCAATTTCAGCCTTTGCTATTTTGACTGCCTTACCCACTTCCTTCTGCTTTAACTGGTACAGTTCTCTGTCCTGCTCCTTCTGTGTTTCCTTAAACTTCCTGAATGCTATCTCTTTCTCCTTTACCTTCCCTGCCACTTATTTTGAGAACCATAGAGGTTTTTTCTTTCGTTTTGATTTGTTTATTTGCTTCACACAAAGGCTTGTTGCCTCTGTGATGGCAGTTTTGATATTTCCCCATTGCTGCTCCATCCCACCTTCTTGCCTGTTTGCTAGTGCTTTTCTGAGGCACGCTCCCATTTTGATAAAATCAGCCCTCCTGAAGTCCAGTACCTTCACTTTTGTGTGGCTTGACTCTACAGCTAAGTTTATCATGAACCACACTGTTTGGTGGTCACTTGTTCCCAGATGGCTCCTCACTTCAAGGTCAGAGATCCTCTCTCTGTCCCCATTTGAGAGTACCAGGTCTAAGATTGCTCCCTCCAGAGTGGGTTCCAAAACTAGCTGTTTGAGGCATGCCCCCTGTAGGGCATCGAGAATGGCCCTGCTCTTGTATGTGGTTGCAGCAAAGGTGCTTCAGTTAACATCAGACATATTCAGGTCCCCCATCAGCAATATCTCCCCTTTCTCTGCCATCCTAAAGATACCTTCTATCATTTCCTTGTCTATTTCCTCCCCCTGAGATGGGGATCTGTATACAACCTCTGTGCAGATTGTGGAGCCATTTCCAGTCTCCAGGGTGACCCACAGTACCTCCTCCCATCCCTGTTTACCCTTTAGTTCTGTTGCTTTGATCCCTTCCCTTACATAGAGAGCTCCTCCTCCTCCTCTTCTTCTTCCTTCCCTGTCCCTCCTGTAGATTGTGTAAACTGGTATGTTGACATCCCAGTCATGGTTCTCTGTGTACCATGTTTCTGTGACTGCCACGATATCCAGGCATCCCTCTTCCATCAATGCCACCATTTTGGGGAACTTTTTACCTAGACTACGGGCATTGGTACTCATTACCCTCCATTTTTTTTTATGGCTTTATTTCTTTTTGCCCCATCCCTGTCCTTACTGCCTTTGTCTTTTTCTCCATTTACACCTGCCCTTCTCCCTATTAACTGCTCTATCTTGGTGTTTACCTCACTTACTACTCTGATTTTTGTGGGGGCTAGATTTTCCCTTCTTCTTTTCAGTGCCTCCCCCCTTGGTACTGAACTGAGCTGTATGCCATGGGGAAGCTGTTTTCAGTGCTGTGTTTGAAGAGAGAGTTTCATATAAGTCTGTCCCTGCTTGTCTGGTCAAAAAAAAAAGTTTAATTGGAAATTGAGTATTTTGAATTAAATCCATCTGGAGAAAATATCTAGATTCTTGAGTGGCTGGATTTCCATTGTTTGTTTGTAGTTTTGTAGATTTATTTTGTTTGAAGTATTTGTTTTGTTTTGACTACTGAAGCAGCGCTGTGTGGGAGCGGGAACTGTTATAGCTAGCATGCAAGCCAGCACTATGAGACCTTGTCTTATTTGTTTTCCAGGGTTTTTCTTAATTATTTTTGTCTGTGGACTGTGATTTGTTATTTTATTTCTGTAGTACAGTTTTGTGTTTTTAAATAAATTATTTTTGTTAGTCTATTTCTATACTGATTGTAGTTCTTTGTTTAGTTCTTGAAGTGACTTACCATAATTTGTTTAGAATTACCATTGCTGCTGTTAGCTCAGTAAACTGTTCTGTTGTGATTAGGATAACACTGCTAATCCCTCTGTAATGGTCTTGTATTGACTGCTGCTGGTATATAATTTTACTGTAGTGTTTAAAAATCTAAAGATATAAAGTCACTGGAAAGATACACTCAAGTAAAGTAATAGCTGCTGGCTAGGCAGGCAAGAAGGGCATAGAGCAGCCAGCCCAGTGGCACTAAGATCTGAAGTGCTGGATGCCTTACCTCATGCCACGCTGATGACCCAGGTCCGGGAACAAACTCAGGTCATCAGGGAGCCAGAACGGTGGAGGGTAGGAGCAGGATTGAGCAGCTAGAAGGCAGCTCTCCTCTCCGTAGGGTCATCACTGCCCCCCCGTAGTCCTGTTGCCACAGGTGAAGTCCCAGTGGTCAGCATAGGCGGCTGGGGTGACACGTAGTGGGTGGGTACCTTGAAACACAGCAAGCATATGCCTCCACATGCATGCATGTGTCTAAGGTAGGGGGCTGGGTAACAGGGAGAAAAATGGAAAAATGGAAGGGCATAGGGTCTGTGGGCTAAAAGGGTGTTGCATCTAAAAAAAAAACTAAAAAAACCTACCTCTATAGCAGCCTTCCAGGTGCTCAAGTACTAGTAACAAAGGAGTAGCTGGTGGAAGTAGTGGTGGCATTAGTGTGGCCAAATTTATCTCTGCCAAATGTATGGCATCCACGCTAGAGGGAGCTGGGAGTTGCATTGGCAGAAGAATCAGTTCAAGATGTAGAAAAATCTCTGGCTCAGGAAAGTGTTCAAAGAGGAGGTTGCTGCTGTCCCTGTGATTGCTTGTGATGTGCTGCTGAGTTTGACCTGGATGACAGGTCCCGATTTCTTAACAAGAGTGTTGAACTTGACCATGAGTAAGAGTCTAAGGAGGGAGATCTGACTGTTGTGCAGTCAGAAAACACTACTTTTAAACATTTGTCTCTCACTAAGGAAGATGATAAGAGACTAATGTGGAGAAACTGAAGAGGAGGAGGAGGACAGAGCTTATGTGGAGGAGGTTGTAAGCTTGTGGGTGGATGATGATTTGGATCTCCTATGTGAACCTGAAAAAAATGTAATGGTCATGCTGCTGAACCTGTGGTGCACACCACAATTATTTCACAGAATTATGAAAGCCTCCCAATACTCCAACTGTTATTCCTGTTAGCACTGTTGAGCTCACTACATTGTGTGTCGCCCACTGTTACAGTGCAGAAATCATCACAAAAAACACCAATTGCCACCCCTTCTCTGTCCCAGTACCACCACCATGTAAAATCAAGAGGTACAAACTCTCTAGTTTAGAAGTTTTGCATACTGGACAAAGCTAATGAAACAGTGGCTATCTGATAGCTGTTTCAAACCTGAGTTAGTCATGAAAAAAGGAAGTCAGCTGAGCACTCCTGGCCAACACACACTCCTCAAGTCTAGGCACCTGTTACCATGGACTCAGGATCAAAAGGAAGCTGGTGCAGCTGGGCCCTGTCTCATCATTTTTGTTTGCCAAGGCATCCTAAAGTGGCAGGGAAACTGTCCTGGTGATGGTAGGGCTGACTGAGGAGGACTACTACAGAGATGAAGAGGAATCTGTGGGATTGCCTTGTTGTGGTCATAGTAGCAGTGGTGAGTTGAGTACTAGCACCCAGAGACACCAAAACACATCAACCCCAATTCAGAAAACTCTCCATATCACTGCTTTCATTTGAGTACTATCTTTGAATTCCCCTGAGTCAAATGCTACCCCACCAGCCTTGTCAATGCACAGATTCCAGCTGTTAGGTAGACCAACACCCCAAAAGGTGCAGCCTACTCTGCATAAGTATCATACAAAATATGCATCCAATCATGCTATTGCATAGGAACTGAATGTGGCAACTGCTGAAATGCTGCCAATTGATCTACTGCTATTCCTTTTATGGAGAATGTGGGATTCAGAAAGTTGATGGCACATGCCTGTTCCAAAAGACTGATTCTCATGTGAATGTACTTTTCCACATGTGCCATTCTTGAACTTTTTGGAACTGTGTCTTGCATGATAATACATGTCCTGCTGCATTCAGCATCCCCATACATACATCTCAGTATGGATATATAGGAGGCAGTATAGCGCAGTGGTCTAAGGCTCTGAGCTGCAAATCTGGTGACATCCAGCAGACCAGACCTGGATTTGAATCCCACAGCTTCCACTTGCATACTGTGTGACCCTGAGCAAGTCACTTAACTTCCTTGTGCTCCCAGGTCACACCTGGAAACAAACTCCAGCTTAGTGTGCCTTTCCTGGTTAAACAATTTCCCCTTTCCCCTTTCCCTATATGGAGCAGTGGCCAAATAGCTGGTAGCTCCTATCTGTGCATTACTGCTCATTAGGCACAGGTACCTAGGTTGTATTTGACTCTTGAAAGGGAAAAAAAAAATGTACTAAGTCGAATTGCAGTGGTAGCAACACTGTGGGTATTCACCAGCATGTCATACTAGCAAGGAAGAGCATAACTGGCTCACAAGAGTCAGATAATGCTTGAATTGTTCTTGACAGAGACTGATGAGTGGCTACATCATCATTCCCTGAAAGCTGGTTTCATTGCAAGTGATAATGCCTGGAATGTAATGAAATACATCAGTGATGGGAGTTTCTCATGGTGCCATGCCTGGCACTCTTTCTTAATCTAGTAGTGCTGGAGTTTCAATCACACCTTGAAATCAAGTCCATACTGACTGTAGCTCGTCACATCTATGCCCATTCAGGAGAGATCCATGACAATCTCAGGCAGCTGCAGATCCAGCGCAAACTACCTCAGCACTGGATGAAGCTGAAAGTTGTCACCAGGTGGAACTTGACACTGTAAATGACTGAGCACATGTATGAGCAGTACAAAGCTGTCTTGGAATATCTGCTGCTGCATGCAAGTCATGACAAAGATGCAGTCTCCATGTCTCTGACAACAGACCAGTGGCAGCTAATTGAGGGCCTGACAATGATCCTAATGCCATTTGAACATGCAACACAGGCAGTCTGTGGGGACACTTCCTGTATCAGTCAGGCCATCCCACTTCTACAAGTGCTGAGGCAGACATTGTTAAATGTATAGCAAGTGCATGAGGCAGGTGATGATTCAGGAAGCAGTGTCTTAATGGAACACATGCTCCATGTCTTTCACTGCAATAAGCATATTTTCAGCATTCAGCAGTGTTCAGATTTTGGGATCCCCACCGTGCTGGACTCAGAATATAAACAGGACCGTCATCAGTACTTGAGGGTGAGCAAGATCAGGTCCAAAATTTAGCAGATCAGCTATTCAGATCAGCTTTGATAGTTGTTGCTCTATCCTACCTAACCTTGCTTGCTCTGCTTTCACTGCTATCAATATATGCTGTTACTACTTCCACGTAAACTACCTTTTACTGGATTGTACCTAACAATGCTTCTATCCACATCACTCTGCCTCATTCTTTCCCCTCTCTTTCCCATCACCTCTCATATCCCCATACTATTCTTGCCTCCTTTGTCCCTTCCCCTCTTTCTCTTTCTTCTTTCCCCTCCACCCTCCACTTACCTCCCATTGATCCTTACCTCCCCCAAGCTGCTCCTGCCATACACCCTAGTCTACTCCCCTCTCCTTCCCTAAATCTTGAATTCCTGCACCATGCTTTCTCCTTCCTCCCCTTCTCCCCACCTACTCCTTGTTCCAGAGGGAGAAAGTCCCACTACAGAACCCAGATCCCCTTGCTCCTTCCTCCTCTGCCTCCACCATTACCAAAGGCTTCAGCTTCTTCTATATTAATGCTAGAAGCCTCCTCCCTAAACTTGACCCCCTAAAAGTCTGGATTACCTAGAACTTTTCTTGCCTCCTGAGCACCTCTGAATCCCGGCTGTTGTCCAGGATACCTGACTATCAATTGGCTCTCTCTGACTACCATCTTTTCCCTTAAGGTCCATGGTAAACATGAGAGGGGAGTTCCCTTGTATGTCTGGCAGACAATGAGTCTGTGCCATCCTCACATGAGCTCCTTCTATTTTTTGTTATTATGTAAGATTTTATTAAACATATGAGCTCCTTCTAGGTAAACTATCCTTCCCTTAAATTATCCATATCTTTATTGGTGTTCTGTATGCTTCTAAAATTTCCTCCTCCTCCTCCTCCTCCTCCTACTTGGCAAACACCATCTCTGGTGTTGTTTCCATGCTTCCTCTGGTGAGCTCCTTCTTCTTGGGGATTTCAACACCAATTGGCTCTTCCCGGCTTCCAAGTCCTTCACTAACAGGGTTGAATCCTTAAACCTTACTCAGCTAATCTCCAAGTCTATTCGGTTCAACCTTCACTCTACTAACCACACTCTTCTGGGTGGGATACTTTCTTCCCACCCTCACCGTATCATTGATGCTGGCACACTGCTGGGCACCTTCAGCAACCACTGCATGACATATTATTTTTGGAAAGTTAGGCCCACTCCATCTGCACCATAATACATTTGGACCAAATCTCTCTGGTTACTTGACTACAGTGTCCTCTTAAATGACTTAGCAGTCACATATTGGTCCCCCATCTATTCTGCTCCATACATTGACTTGGCCCTCTCCCTTTTTCTTGCCAAATTTAATTACACCTGGCACAAGTCTGTCCCCCCTAAGGAAGTCCAGGGTCAGAAGCTCCCAGCACCTTTGGATTACTTACAACATTATTGACTTGTGCAGGACCTCTGACAAGGATTGGGCTAGCTACAAATTCTTACACTCCCTGCCTGACCTCCTAACCTATAGGTCACTTGGGGGGTTGAGTTTGAGGGACCTGGAACCTTTTTAATGTCCCCCACTTCCATCATAGGTGTATTACAGATATAGAGGCCCAGGTATAATTAGAAGGTGGAGGACAGGCAGGTCCTGGAAACCTCGATTGGGATGGGAGAAGGGTGGGTGGATAGAGACAGTAGGGACTAGGATGTACCCTGGGGGGAAATGGGACCAAGACTGAGGATCTCCTTATTTGGTGCCCATACCCAAGGGCTCTGAGGAATTTGGGCAGATGCTGCGGCCACCTACGGAATCCAGTAGCTCTCGGGTCGTGTTATGCAATGCCAGGTCTATTAAGAATAAGACTGTAGTGATTGCAGATTTAGTAGCCACTGCAGACCTGGCCTGCATCACTGAGACCTGGTGAGATGAGAAAGCAGGGCCCATTCTGGCTGCTGCAATTCTGGCTGGGTTCTCAGTGATACACTGCCTGAAAGTAGACTGAAGGTGTGGGGGGGTTGCAGTCTGTTTTAGACAGGAACTGAACCTCGGGGAAGTGCCAGTAGGGAGCACTAACTCCTTTGAGGGTGCAGCTGTTGCGGGTGCAGGCCTCAGGATCCTTCTCATCTATCATCCACTCAGGGATGGGAGGGTATTACTGAAGGAGGTAGTGGACTTCATTGCTCAGGTGGTATTGGAGTCCCCAGAGTGTTAATTCTGAGGGACTTCAATGCCTGGATCGACAATGAACTCTTGCACTTTGGACAGGACCTCCTTCAACTGATGGATTCATTGGGCCTGACATGGATTTTTACCACTGCAACACATGAGGGGGGCCACGTGCTGGACTTGGTGTTCCACCTGGGGATGGAGAGCGCTGATATGAAGGTGGATCCTATTGGATGATCAGACCATCATGCCTTGAGGTTTAGTTTTGCAACCCCCGAAATGGGCCTGACCCTAAGGAAATGGTATAGTACCATCCTTTAAGACAGGTAACATCTGAAGGCCTTATGACAGTACTGGACCTTTTGGGTATTCTGTTAGATAGCACTGACCCAGGGTCTCTCATGCTGGCTTATATTAGGACAGTAGTTGAGGCCCTGGATATCATTGCTCCAGTTCATGTTCATCCTCTGACCTCTTGCCCTGGTGGCCCATGGTTTGATGGGTCACTAAGGTAATTGAAGAGGCAGGGGTGAAGGCTGGAGAGACATTGGCAGAAAACTCAACTGGAGATGGATAGACTTAGGTTGTTGGACCATTATGAGGTCTACCAATGAGCAATTTCCCATAAGAAGGCAGAATTCCTGTCTAGGGAAATAGCTGCAGTGAGAAACAGACCAGCCCAGCTCTTCTGGACCTTGGACAGACTGTGCAATCCAGTCTGTCTACGGGCTGGAGGAGCATTGTCACAGGAAAAGTGTATGGAGTTTGCTCAGTTCTTCACTAATAAGGTGTCCACCATCAGGACAGAAATCAGCCAATGCTTTACCAAGGGTTTTTGTGGTGGCCTACTGAGTGGTACTAACACTCAAATGACTTGATCTACCTTTAGCCAGCCAGTAGTCATGGATATAGTGAGGATCGTCCAGACTCTACGACCAACTTGCTGTAGTTTGGACCCGGGCCCAACACACCTTCATGTAGGGTGTGTTGAGTTTATTAGCCCAGTCCTATCTTGGATAGTCTGGGTTTCCTTGGAGAGAGGGATCTTTCCAGATCCCTTAAAGTAGGCAGTGGTTAGGCCACTGCTGAAAAAGCCCTCCCTGGACTAAGACTGCCCTGCCAACTACAGACCAGTCTCCAACCTATCTTTCATAGGAAAGGTTATTGAGAAGGTGGTCACTCTGCAGCTGGAGGATCATTTATCAAACCATATCTATGACCCTCTGGAGGAGGATCATTTATCTAGCCATAATATCTATGACCCTCTCCAGTCTGGCTTCAGGAAAAAGCATAGTACCAAGACTGTCCTGGTTCAAGTTCTTAATGATCTTCTAGTGGCGAGACATCTTGGTTCTCCTGGATCTCTCGGCAGCTTTTGACACTGTGAACAATGGGGTATTGCTGGAATGCCTGTGGTTCTTTTGTGGACTGGATGGAACATTCCTCAATTGGTTTCGTTCATTCCTTGAGGGCAGAACACAGAGGGTGGTGTCTGGAAGTTATTCCTCATCCCCTCGAAGTCTGCCTTGTGGGGTACCACAGGGTTCTGTGCTTTCTCCCATGTTGTTTGCAGTGTATGTGCTACCACTGGGAGTCATTATAAGGAGGTACAGGTTGAGGTTTCACTGCTACACAGATGATTCTCAACTGTACATGTCCTTTGTACCCAGCCAGGAATTTGATACAGTCTTGTTGTTTAACAACTGCCTTCAGGAGATACAGAACTGGATGAGTGCCAGCTGGCTGAGATTGAACCTGGAGAAACCCAAAGTGTTAGTTGTGGACCCTGGTCTCAGGATAGCCAGGTCATGGGCAGGAAAACCTTCTGGTTTAAAACTTGGAGGGAGCCTGCTCAGTGCCTCTAACTGGGTGCGTAACCTAGGGGTGGTATTTGATAAAGGTTTGACCCTGAAGGCTCAGGTGTCAGCTGTAGTCAAATCTGCCTTTTACCATCTCAGAAATATCACTAGAGTGAAGCATCTGGTTCTGTCTGAAGATCTGCCGACATTGGTCCATGCCTTTGTCACCACTCGGCTTGACTACTGCAATGCTCCTTACCTAGGGCTACCGGGAGTAGATATTTGCCGATTACAGCTAGTGCAGAACACGACGGCCAGGTTGCTAACTCGAATCCCTAGATCCAGTCACATAACACCTGTGCTGCGCTAACTGCACTGGCTGCCTATACAGTGGCAATTCCCTTTCAAGGTCACGTTGCTGACCTACAAAGCCTTACACAAGCAGGGACCTCAATATCTGCAAGACCTCTTATCTTCCTACCATCCCTCCCACCCAGTTGGATCCTCTGATGAGGGATTGCTAGAGGTTCCCAGGGTACATTTGAAAATGTTTGGTGGAAGATCTTTTCCTTTTATGGCCCCTACCCTGTGGAACTCTCTACCTCATCAGATGCGTGAGAGCCTGACTGTGGAAGGGTTTAAAAATGCCCTGAAAACATATTTCTTTGGAAAAGCATTTCAAGGAACATACTATTTTAGGATTTGGGTGGGGGTCTCTCCCTCTTCCTCATTCCCTCGCCCCTGCCCTACTTGCACTTCTCCTCTAGCTCCAGCCCAACAACCTGGTCCACACCCCCCCTTTGGCAACCCCCGCTGCACTTACCATTGTCACAGCTACTGTTTATGCATAGTGTTTACCTTGTCCTAGCGCTAGCCTTGTAACGTCTGTTGTGCTAGGTTATTTTCTTGTCTCCCCAAACTGACTAATTGTGAACTCTACCAATCCATGCTTTAGAGTGATTTCCTGTGTTATTTCCTGTATTCCTCCCGTGTATTTTCACTATTACTGAGCCACCTTTGTAATGCCTGGCTCTCCTATGGACCTTTTTCCTATTCTGTAACTGTTAATTGTGTGATGTCTGACATGGGTAACTCTCCCAGGTCGCACCCATTCTGTAACTGTTAATGTACAATGTATGACACCTGTAACTGTAACTCTCCCGGGTCACACCTGAAAATAGGCACATGGCTGTCTAGTGTGCTAACCCAGTTAACAAAAGCAAATAAATAAATAAATGTGTTGTTCAAGTGAATGTGTCTGTATTTTAAGACGTTTTATTGTACTGTCTGCAATTTTATTGTAAAGGTGCCCTGAGCAATGGAAGGGTGCCTCCTATAAATAAAATGTTACTTACTTACTTGGGAATTTCTGTATGAAGGCAATCCATGCTGCAAAAGCCTTCTATTTCAAATCCAGTCTCAAGTCAAATCTCAGTTCCTCAGCAAAATTCTGGAAAGTTATCCACTCCCTCTTTGATCCACCATCCAAGTGTGCTCCCCCACTCCTCATTGTAGATAGCTCATCAGTCTCTGACTCTCATTCTGTCACTGACCTTTTTAATGAATTCTTTACCTCCAGCACACTCCCCTCTGCCCTGTCCACTAGTCCTTCTCCTACACTATCCTCTGCTTCATCTCCCCGGCTTCACCCTGCTGAGGTTTTCCAGATTGCTTTCATCTCCCCTCATGAAATCCTTCCAGGTCTCACATCACTTATCACAGCCAAATTCAGCCCTGATGGATTGGACCTTAAACTTCTCAGTATCTCAGCACCTGCCATTACCACTCCACTCTGACACCTTCCAAACCTCTCCTTTCCCCTCAGTGCTGTCCCTCAATCCTGGAAGATTGGCAAGGTTCTTTCTCTGCACAAAGTGTGTGACCCTTCCTCCCCTGGCAACTTACAGCCTATCTCACTCCTCCCCTCTCTTGCAAAACTGCAGTAAGGTATCTTCGACTACAGGCTTACTGACTTGCTTTCCTCCTTCAATCTCATCTCTCCCTTCCAGTCTGGATTTAGGAAGCACCACTCCATAGTCTCCTCCTTATTATGAGTAACTGATGCCGTCCTCACTGGGATGGATCAGGCACATATCACCGCAGCCATATTGATCTCACCAAAGTCTTTGACTCAGTGTCACACACACACACACTCCTCCTGGATAAGCTGAGTGCTGTTTGACTTTCAGATGCCACTGTGGACTGGTTCCATTCTTACCTCACAGGATATCAGCAGTCTGTACAGATTGGAGACATCTTGTCCCTGCCCCTCACCATCCTAGTCAGGGTCCTACAGTGCCCCATAGTGGGTCCTATCCTCTTCTCTATCTTCATTAATTACATGCCCTATGCTTGTGTCTCTGCGCACATCCATATGTATGTGGACAACATGATCCTTAACACCTTTGGCCCCTTCTCCACAGCTAATGAAGGTACACTCCAGCAGGACTTCCATAGCATTCTGTGATGCTTTCATGCCAATCAACACCAGGAAAACTATGTCCATGACCTTCAGCACCAGCCAGAAACTGACCTGCCTGTCACATTATCCTCTGTTCTCCATGCTGGATCTCATCCCACTTGGTGTAGTCCCTGCCTTTAAATACTTTGGTGTGTGGCTAGATGTAAACTTGACTTATTTGCCCACATAAATGCCATCCCCACCAAACTCCATCCTCAACTAGGTGTTCTGTACCACAACAAGGACTGCCTGTAGCCCAGGACTGCCAGGAGCTGGTCACCAACATGGTTCTCCCAGTCTTTGATTATGCAGACATGGTCTATGTCACCACCCCTTCCTCCTCCCTTGCCAGACTTCTGGGAGCACAGAACTGATGTAAATTGTGCTTTTTGCATCAGGTCATTGATTTGTCAATGCAGCAGATTCATGCTCATCATCCTTCTCCTCCTCATCCTTCAGCTAATCCAAGACCGTGTGTACAGTCATAACTATTATCTTTGCCACACAGCTAAGAATTAATCTGAAACAAGAAAAGCAGGAGCAGAAAACAGAGAGTGGCATACGAATCACATTTGAAAATGTAAAAATTACAGAGTGAAACAAGGATACTTACCTTTCCTAGTAGGAAATACTGCTAAATTAAATAATCAGATCCAGCCCAGAACAATGCAGTAGAAGGATTTCATCATCAGAGTGATAAATACCCGAACAGGGAAAAACAGGAACGCAATAGTTAGAAACATAATTTTTTACACAACCATCTTGGCCAAAAAAAAGTTTAGACCACAAATACTTACCTTTACTGATAGGACACAAAACGATACAGAAGACCATCATCCAGATTGGCACCACAAAGAGGCATTATGATTGTATGAAAACACATCCAGAATTTTAGTTAGGTACAGTGCATCAGAACAGGAGCTATGGCATGACACTTACTTACGCACAGGAGCAGCATATTAATTCAAGGAGCGCAACCCATTCCTTTACATAATATTCAATTATTTAACTAGTGTAGGGTATTTACTTGAGAACTGGCAGGAGGCCTTGCATTTGTAAAAGGTGTTTTGTATCAGAATCTTGAAATTATAGAGCAGTAGTTTCATATCCACATAAAGGAAAGAGTTACAATCCCAATATAGTTCAGTAAACAGAAACTGGGCCAAGCAAATTACTGTTAAGTTTTAAATCTGATCCTTTTGACTGAGCATGAAAGGGCAAAGAATGAAAGGAAATGTATTTTAATATGTTTATATTTATCTAGACAGTAAAAGATAGAGAATATTGATAACTGATATGCCAGAAAGAATAGCATTCATAGTAGGCTTTAGAGGATAGTCCATTATCTAATGCAATGTGGTATCTAGCCCAAACCATGAGAAAAAAAAGGATTATAATTTAACTATTTGCACCAAATGTATAGTACAAATGGATAGATAATCAATCAGACCCCTTTCCTAAAAAACAAACAAACAAAAAATAACCTTAAATTTCCTCTCTCACACCTATGACTTGACTCTCCTCCTTTGTGCAAAATTCGATCTCCAGAGGGGTTGGGTAACTTCAAATGCTCCCCATAGGTGGTATGTCATGGGGACTTCTTGGAGGAGACAAGGTAAGTCCAAGAGATAGTGGATGATGGGGTTGGAGTGGCACTCTGTAGGGGGCAGGGGCTGGGCAGTAGTAGCATAAAGAGCAAGCATTTGTCAATGCCTAATGTTTGCTTGCTGATATTAGCATTGGACGTGCAGGAGTCAGACAGATGCAGAATAGGAATGGCAGTGAAATACTGAACTTATGCCAACCCCACCTCCACCCTGCAGAGAATGACAGGCATTGGGGTGTCTCGTTGGGTCATCGCCCATAATGCTCATGGCATTTCACCTCACCCTATCCTACAGATACCGACAAGTGTTGAGGTGTGCCTTGGGGTGTTCGGCTTTACAGTCATCCCATTTCATAAGGACATATGCTGAAAGGTTTTACCTTACTGCAGCAACAGCGGTTATGGAGACATCCCCAACAGTGAAAGCCGCATTACCGAGTGTCGGCAATGTGGTGTCGGGGATGTATTCTCCATGTTCCAGGGCTGTGCCCTCCTGAACCCCCCACCCCCGGTCTCTAGAATTCTAACTCTGAGTTGGAGTTGGACTGGGGGTGAAACACCTATGAGCAATCCCTGGCCATGCAGAGACCATCACAGTGACATGCAGATTTTGGTCAAATCCTATCGCTGTGATGGTCTTTGCCATCAGAAGTCACTGCGGTGATGGTATACCATGCTGAAATGTGTGCAGCATAGGAGAATGGGGTGAACTCTGGGGCTGAAGAGTCGAAGGCACACCTCAATGTCTGTCACTGGCTTCAGGGTGGGGGTGGGGGTGGAATGATGTGAGCATTATAGCTGGCAATCCAAAGGCACACCCCTCACACCTGTCAGTCTGTACAGGGTGGAATGTTATGGTTAGAAACCCTAACTCCCTGGGTATTTGTTGGTATTTGCACTACAAATTTTCAACATGGCCTTTCTGTGACCCCCCACCTTATGAAAGTATTTGGGACCTCTGCTCATGATCAGTGGCACTGTAATTTTGTTAATTTGTCTCGAATATTGATTTCTCACAGTGACCATGACACTCTGCGCCAGATGTGTGAAACACAGTTCGGGCAAGATGTGAAAAATGACAGCTGTACCATTCAAAGGGAAGTGTGAAGAGATGGCAGTGTTGAAAATCTGGAGTGAAAATATTAAAAATGCTCGAACTTACGAACGTATGTGGAAACTGCACAATGCACGCTTGTGACATAGTCATTTAGTGGAATTATTTCTCCAAATTTTCAACATAGACATTTTGTGACCTCTGCTCATGAACACTGTCACTATGATTTTCTTAATCTGGCCTGAACATTGATTTCCCACAGAGATTGTGTCATTGTGCGCCAAATGTGCGAAAACACATTTCAGGCAGGATGAGAAAAATGACAGCTGTACTGTTCATAAGGAGGTGCGCAAAATTGACTATGTTGAAAATCTTGAGTGTAAATATTACAGATTCTGGAAGTTATGAGTGTACATGGAAACTGCGCAGTGCTCACTCATAACATAGTTGTTTTATGGACTTTTGACACCAAATTTGCAACATAGACCTTTTGGAAGACCACCTCATGAACAGTGACACTGTCGTTTTGTTAATCGGTCCGGAAAGGTGATTCCATGCAATGACCATGAAATCACCTTCCGGGACTGAATAACCAGATGACAGTCACTGAATTGAGGAGATGGGGTCCCAAAACCCCCATGTTGAAAATGAGGTGCCAAAATTTACAAAATTGACCGAGATATCCACATAAGTTGGAAAAGCCCTATTTATGCCATTATATAGCTTACCAGCATTTCTTCAGTTTGCAGTCGGCTTTGAAGAGTGCTGACATGTTCACAGTCCACCGAAGATCTTCACACTGTGCTCCAGAGGTAAGTATGGAGTGAGGGGGATGTGGGGAGCTGGGAGCACAGTGGGTGGGTGCAGTTTGGGGGATGGGGCACTATGGACAGCGAGGGACCATTTTCTTCTTTCAGGTTTGAAAAAAACACCGCAGACCATTTTCCCTTTTCCACACACACTGGGGTGAGCTCTCAGTGTGTTGTATCATTTTGGGGGTCATGTTAGCTATACTGGTGTGGGCTCTCAGTGTGGCACACAATGGGGGCAGGAAAATGCTGATGCGATGGGGGGGTATTAAACATGCCAATAGGGGATTGGGCACCCCGTTGGCTAGCATGTCTTGGGATGATGCTGAGGGGGATTGGGCACCCCCCTCAGTACACAAACACAGGAATTTGGCACATATGCCAATGGGGATTGGGCTACCCCATCTGCAAATGAACTGGGGAGTGGGCATGCTGACAGGGGGATTGGCCACCACGGAAGTCAGCTTGCTGGGGACTACGAGAGGTGGACGGTGATAGCAGGCACCCTGTTTGTTGAAATGGGACATCAGACAAGGCAAACTGTGATTCACTGCTGGAATTAGGGACCACCCCAGCAGCAAAAACAGTTGATTGTTAATGACGGGGTGCTCCCTGATTGCAGCGGTGAGTTTCTTTTAAGTTGGTGGCACACTACAATACTGCTGTCATGGACAGCTTGCTCCTCTATTGGTGCCACAGAGACCAGCCCCAAAATGGATAGCTGGTATTCGCCACAGCACTGCCGCACCTCCACAACTCACTACTACAGCAAGCTGACGCAAAATGTTTCTTGCACTTGTGTGCAAGAAAACATAATAAAATAAAACAAATAATTTTGCCTCACTTACTTCACCCTCTGGAATAAGCTGGAGGGACTCAGAGAGAGACCTAATAGCCTCATCATTAGTGCCACCAGTGTGGGGTGGGGGGTGGAGAACTTGTCCCAGTCTCAAAGACCACTAAAGTCCCTACAACTTCTGCAACCTAAGTTCCTGCAAATATCTCTCTTCTCCCCACTCAACTTATGTTCCCAATAGAGCCATCCTCCTGGTACCTTTTCAGAGATGTCTGGCATGGTTGAATGTGCTTAGTGAATGTTGTTATTACATCAAGTTTTGGGACAGTATGCTGGGAGAGTGTACTGGACAAGGGTAGGAATTATGTCGGCAATCATTCAGTGTGGTGTAGGGGATACTTTACTGGCTAGAACCCCCCCCCCCACTGGATGTAAGTTGTAGTTATTAGGTCCATTCCCTACCCCACTGGTAAGACTGGAGGGATTAGTTACTTAATGGTTTTGAAGAGGGTCTATTTTTTTATAATTTTTAATTTTTTGGCCTTTTGAAATGTGGCTCTCATAAGACTGGATAGATGGGTCAGGATTTTCAAAGGATGATGCAAGCCTGTGTCAATCCTTGCAAAAATGATAAGCATCGCCACAGCTGTGCCAAGACCAAATGCTGCAACTGCACTGGATTGTCTTATCTCAAGTACAGTTGTGATACTTGCATCTCCTTTATTGGCTGCAAGCTGCTTACAAGACGCCTCAGTACTAACTCATGTTAGACCACCGATAAGTGGTCTAGTGGGTATCTGGAAGATGCAAGGAGTAAAACATAACTTTTTTTAATGCAAATCTGGTGCAGCATATCTTTGACAGAACTGAGGCTTGATGAGAAAATCTACCTTTGAAAATCCAGACCCTGTTATCTGTCCCGATTCATGAAAGGATTGTCTCAGTGTGGATCAATAAAGATTCCAAAATATCCTTCTGTATAGATTGTGCCACTATCCACAAAGCTTAACAGACTGCATCCTCTTAAGCCTAGCTGGTGACCACACTTTTTAATAAACTTATGAGAAGCCAGGAGGAAGACATGAATAGCTGGGTTTCATAATGTGCACATGATACCAAAATATGGAGAGTACGTAGGTTTGCATTAGGATAGACAGAAACTTCAGAATTACATTTAGAATTACATTTAAAAATTAGGGTAATAGAAAAATAAATGGTAAATGAGTTTTAACATTTAAACAATTAACTTTATGCATCTTAATAAAATAATAACAGATACAGATACTATTTAAATAGTATGGAGATTACTAGTGGCGACCAAGGCAAATATGTGGATATCACAGTAAATAGCAAACAACATGTGGAGTTACAGCGCAAAGCTGCAGCAATAAAGAATTAAAATCCTCATTTGAATCAGCACCAATGTCCTGAATAAAGCAAGTCAAGGCAAGTGTATTTATATAGTGTACTTTACCAGAGCTTAGGTCACTTTACTACACATAAAACACAAAATAGTACAAATAAATAGGAGCATCTGAGTAATATGACAGTGCAAAAACAGAAACACCAGCAACAACTTCGTGTGTCCAGGTGAAATAAATATTTAAAGGTGGCTCATGTAGGCTTACTGACAAAGATGTAACTTCAGCCTGCTTTCAAATTCCTCCAAGTGAGCTAGACTCCCACAGGTGGTCTGGGAAAAAATTGCAAATAGATGGGTTAGTCCACAAGGGCCTTTTCCTAGAACTGCTTTAAGCGGACTGTTGGATCAACAATAAAGATGCTTTAAAGGAGTAAACAGGATGACCTGGAGTATATTACGCTGGGAGATCTTTCAGGTAACTGGGACTCAAACCATGCAGGGCCTTGTAAATGAACAGCCTAGTAGATCCAGATATATAATAATGTAATTGCATAGGTCCTTGGTTTAACCCAGTTTATAGTGCACAGATCTGGGGCCTGATATTCAAATGTTTGTGTGGGTGCTAATTGCTGGTTGTCCACGCAAACTAGGTTTTGCACTGGAACCCAATATATGAAAGGGTTGGCTGTACCAGCAAACAAGGTTAGCACTCATTCAAACCACAATGTGTGGGGGGTATGCAAATGGAGGTTGAGGACAGAAATATTGGTACAAGCCAATATTCAGCAGATTTGTGCCATGTGAAAGGTTTTAGCATGACCTTTCTGTATCACTCAAATACCGCTGAGCAAAACCCCCTCTTAATCTGCACAACCCTACCAGCTGCTGGAGGTAATGCAGCCAACCAGCCAGTTTTCTGCTGGGGGAGCACACCTGCCCCTATGGTCTATGGCACCCCCCCTCCAATCACCAGCCTGTAGCTAAGAAAAAAAACATCTTGGTGCTAGTGGTCCCCAGCCTGTATTAAAAGTAAACCCTCCCTGGTGCTAGTGGTCTTCCTTATGTTCACCAGCCCATATTAAAAATAAACCCACCCTGGTGCTAGTAGTCCCCCACTCCCTCCATTCCCCAGACCGTAGTAAAACTTATAACCCCTCCCGATGCTAGTGGTCCCCCCTCCCACACTTACTGATGGTACCTCTGGCTGTAATTCCCTACTCCTTGGGATCTAGAACCCCCCAATGCTGCACTGAACACCTAAACCTCAGTCACCTTACCAGTATCCTCGGTGTCACGGGTCTGTATACAGTAACCAGCAGCACAGCTTTCCTCAAACTTCCTCAGCCACCCACCATATGTCCAGGCAAGTAGCATGTGTCTTATTTATAGGGCAGGGTGATGCACCCTATGCTATAAATAAGATGCTTGCTCCTTGCCTGGACATATGGCTGCCAGCTGAGGAAGTGTGAGGAGGGCTGCGCTGTTCGCTGTATGTGCACCAATGGCACCAAGGATACTGGAGGGCAATTGGGTGTTCAGTGCCATGGTGGGAGGCTGCTAGATTCCAAGGATTATGTAATTGTGACCAGCAGTACTGCCAATCAGTGTCCTGGGGGGACCACCATCACCAGGAAGGGTTTATTTTTAATATGGACAGGCAATTAGAAGGAGGGTAGGAACCACTAGCACCATGTTGGTTTATTTTTAACATCGGCTGGCTATCAGAAGGAGGGAGGGAGGACAACTAGCACCAGTGAGTTTTTTTGGTTTTCACTGTTACAGGCTGCTGTCAATCAGTGGGTGGGGGGGACTGCTAGGCACCAGGGATATGTACATATGCTATGGACTGGAGAATGGGGGGTGGCACAACACTAACCTGCCTCACTACCCATGTAAATAGGCCCATAACAGGCATGCAAGTGACCACTTCATGCCTTGCATGCGTCCCTATTAAAATTACAGATAGTGCACCAGTGCTATCCACTCTTGAGGTGCATTTTGGGAACCATGTCCAGGCAGCGCTACGTGACTTAGAGCTGCACTGACATGGCCTTTTATTCAGTCAGATAGTGCCAGTGCACTATCCAACTTCATATAGCATCCTCTGACCTCTGAGAAATTGCAAAGCAAAGTGCAAACCTTTGCACTCGCCCTGCGCTTTTCTTAATTTGGGGTCCATGGTTTCTTTATGACAGTAAATATACTGATATGCTACAGTAGAAACCACTCAAGAGGAGATATGATAAGTGTCTTCAAAACAGTGTGTGGGATAATGCCATCTCATCAACTAAAGCTACTAAAATCAAACAAGAACTGGCAACCATCAAGAACAGCTGCTTTTGAGTTGTGTTACTTTCTGTGAGGTCCTGCTTTTACTCATTTTTATGTTTGCTTGCATGCATGCGCAAGAAACATTATGTGGCAGCTTAGGAGAAAAGCAGTTTGTGGAGGCATGGCACTGTTACAGCCAATGGAGGCATTGTATTTGGGGACTTGGCACTGGTGGACCAATACAGGAGCAGTGTGCTGATGACACTAGCTTCCAAAAGTGCCACCAACTTGTAACATTTTCGCTGCAGGAATCAGGGGACACCTCATCATTGCAGTGTCAACCATTCCGCTGCAATGAGGGAGCAACCCATCATTGCAGGGCAGAATGTTACCTAGTGTAATATTGTTTGTGAACACGACAGCAAGTCGCCACCATGTTCACAAACAATATTATACAGTCCCCACTGCTGAGGGGGTGCCCAATCTCCCTTAACAGCATGCACGCCCCCAAAACAGTCTTTGTTTGCTGACTGAGGCCCTAATCCCCATCAGCTTCAGTCCCCCATCCCAGTTTAATTTGCTGATGGGGGAGCCCACAACCCGTTGGCATAATGTCCCCCTCAGAAAGGTGGTTTGTGCCAAGGGGGGTGCCCAGTCCCCCCTCGGCTCTTGTGCCCCCTCA
This sequence comes from Neoceratodus forsteri, assembly GCA_016271365.2. Classification (NCBI taxonomy): domain Eukaryota; kingdom Metazoa; phylum Chordata; order Ceratodontiformes; family Ceratodontidae; genus Neoceratodus; species Neoceratodus forsteri. The sequence continues at coordinate 304,924,247 of CM028134.1, read as the reverse complement.
TATGTGCTGACAGGGATGCTCAATCCCCCATTGGCTACAGTTGCCCCCCCAAAAAAAACACTCGGGTGGCACACTTTGGGCCCAGCGCCACAATCTTCAGTGGACCCGGAACACTTCTGCACTCTTCAAAGCCAATCATGAACTGAAGAAATGCCAGTAAGCTATATAAAGGCATAAACAGGGTTTTTCCAACTTTTGTGCATATCTCAGGGATTTTTGGGAATTGTGGCTCCAATCTTTCAACATGGGGTTATTGGGACCCCTCCTCATGAATTCAGTCACTGTCATGGCGTTAATCGGTCCCGAAAGGTGATTTCATGGTCACTGCACGGAATCACCGTTCAGGACAGATTAATGAAATGACAGTGCCAGTGTTCATGAGGTAGCCTCTCAAAAAGTCTATGTTGGAAATTTGGTGGAAAAAATCCAAGAAATGACTGCTTTATGAATGTGTGTTGCACAGTTGCTACGCACGCTCGTAACTTCATGAATTTGCAATATTTTCATTCCAGATTTTCAACATGGCCCTTTTACCACACCTCCTTATGAACAGTACAGCTGTCATTTTTCACATCCTGAATGAAATGTGTTTTTGCACTTCCGGCGCAGAATAGCATGGTCGCTCTGGGAAATCAGTGTTTGGGACACATTAAGAAAATCACAGTGACACTGTTCATGAGCAGAGGTCCTAAAATGCCTATGTTGAAAATTTGGTGATGAAAGTCCATAAAATGACTGTGTTATGCGCATGCGTTGCGCAGTTTACATGTATGCTCAAAAGTGCGAGCATTTTTAATATTCCCACTACAGATTTTCAACATTGCCATCTCTTCACACCTCCCTATGGATGGTACAGCTATCATTCTTCACATCCTGCCTGATCTGTGTTTTAGTACATGTGGCGCAGAATGGCACCGTCGCTGTTGGAACTCAAAGTTCGGGACACATTGACAAAATGACATTGCCACACTTCATGAGAAAGGTCCCAAATGCTTTCATGAGGTGGGGTCACAAAAAGGCCATGTTGAAAATTTGTAGTGCAAATACCAACAAACACCCAAGGCGTTAGGGTTTCTAAGCATAACGTCCCACCCTATACAGACTGACATGCATTGGGGTGTGCCTTTGGATTGCCGATTGTACTGCTCAAGCCGTCCACCCCACCCCCACCCCCCAGACACTGACAGACATTGAGGTGTACCTTGGACTCTTTGGCCCCAGACCTCACCCCACTCTCCTATGCTGCACCCATTTCAGTTAATGCCCTTATGGCATGGGGTGACTGTAAAGCCAAAGACCCCCAGGCACACCTCAACACATGTTGGTGTCTGCAGAATAGGGTGAGGTGACATGGCATGACCGTCATGGGTGAAGACCCAAACACTTACCCCAATGTCTGTCCATTTCCACAGGATCAAGGTGGGGTTGGTGTGAAATTCATTACTCCACTGCCATTCCTATTTTGCATCTGTCTAACTCCTGCATTTCCAATGCTAAAACCAGCAAGCAAACATTCGGCATTGGCAAATGCTTGTTTAAAAATGTATTCATGCATGATAGCCAAACTCAGATGCACCATCTAATTTTAAGTGGGGTCATGCTTTTATTTATTTGTACAATGTGTTTACCCATGGTCCTGCTGATATGCAACATATAATTTCTAGTGGGGTCCTATTTTTACTCATTGTTATGGTATGTTTATTAACTATATCCCAGCTAAGGTGCAATGTCAATATTTTTCAAATTTTTACAATATCTAATTTTTTGTGTGATACAGCTTTCCAGGTGCAGCATGAATGAAATCACATGCCATCTAGCAGTCAAAACTATTTAGAAAGATAACAGTTCAGCAGAAAAGTTCTTCACACGAGTGTTGCAATAGTATATTGTTTTTGGTGTTTGCTAAGATAAAAATGGAGTCAGAACCATCTAATGAATATGCTGCATACAGTGAAACATTGAACTGGTTTGATATTTCAGTAATAATCAAAATGGTACACCAGGATAGTCTTGACCTGTTTCATGTCTGTTGCAATAAAAGTTGAGGGACTTGAAGACTCTCAACAAAAACACTTTTTTGGTTCCTCAAAGAAATGAGGCATACCTGGATTTGCAGTAGTCCGTGTGAGGTCACAGTTCAGATGAGGTATGAAAGGAATTAAACTAGGTATGGCAGACTCTTGGTAGAGTGCTGTCCATTTCTATCACACGTATTACTGTCTGGAGAAAAACCTTCTAATTATCAAATTGAGAAAAAAACGGTACTTCAGCTATAAAAGTAATATTTGAGTAAATTCAAGTCAGTCAATTTTAGACTGCACTAGATCTTTAGACTTAATGAGTGAGGTGACCCATCTTGGTGTTATCTCTACTCTGCAGCATTTCTTTCCTTTTTCACCAGTGAATTTATTTATCATAGTTTGGTGACAAAGAGAGGCACACACTGAGCTAAAGCTTATTTCCAGGTTGCAGCCCTGGATGTGAGTGGGGGTGGAATTTACATAGGAGAAAGCTACAAATACAAGAAAAAACCTCAGACAAAAAGAAATCAAAAATGCATTCTCCATGATTAGCTGATTCTGTCCCAGTTTCAAAGTAAATATTGAGGTGGAGTACTCATTTAGTTTATTTGCTCTTTTTCTTACCTCACTTGCATTCTTCTACCCTATGGGTATGTGCATGGCACTGCACCAGTCACATTGCACATTGGAATGGCTCACCCAGAATGGAGGTCCCCCACCAACCAAACCATACACATTTTGCCTGTTTGTAGGTGTGATGGGGTGGTTCCCTGTCACTGTTTTTCTTTAGAGGAAGGGCCTGTTAGGATAAGCAGTAATACCATCTCCACACTCCTAGACATTTCTTTTCTGCAGACTGCTGAATGGGCCACTTTTACTACAAATCCCTGGTAAGTGTCATGTTCTTTTTTATTTCTGTGTTTATGCTCCTTCTCAAACCCATCCCTCATCTAGTCTCCCCCCCCAGACCACCACTATTATATAGCTTCTCCAGTAACTGATCTCATCCTCTGTCCCCAGTGGGTTGTTCACCGGGGTAAGAACTTCTGGGCTCCCCCTAAATCCCCTCTAGAAGATCCTCCAGTGTGGCAGGTGGCATGATTGATGGTGAGGGGCCTGCAGGGGCAGACCTTCATCCACTGTTGGCTTGGTGTTTTTGCCTTGTTTCTTGTTTATTTTCCCTGGTGATATGTTCAGCATTTATGGGGGAATGTCTGTGATGCCTGCAGCATGCTACTGCTGACAGCCTCTGTGGTGCTGGAGCATGCCACCTCCTATATCCTGACTGGGGCATTCTGTCATTGGCATCCTGCTTCCTCCATTCTGGCTACCCAAGCACCAACTCCTGAGTTTATTCCCAAATCCAGGTCACCAGCATAAAAGTGCAACATGCTTGGTTGGAACATTGGGGGGCCCTGCTAAAGTCATGTTTAACAGTATAGTGGAACAATGTGTTAAAAGTTTTCCATTTTGCTTACCCAGGTAGCTGAAAGTTGTTTTCCATGAGAGGTGTAGCTTCTACTTTTACGGTGTGGCAGCCATGTTTCCTTGGTGTTAAATTAGAGAACGGCAGGCCACTAACTGTGTTAGCCTTTACATGTAGAAGGAGGAGACAGATGAGATCATTGAGGAGAAACTGATCAGCCAAAAGGAAAGGGTTTTCTTTCTGACTGATTGGCCTAAAGATATGCCTTCCTTATGTTTTTAAAATTATACTGGGGAATTAGATTGTGTAATGAATTCCCCTTTAAAGTACAGTACATTTCTGTAATATATGATATTTCAGCAGTCATTAGTAACTCTCATGGTTAATCAGTTTTGTCTAAAAATGATTGACAAGTCACATGTTCACTATGAAGCATAAAAGATGCAGCCTGAGCCAAGCAGCTCGGTAAAGTTCTGGCTGAGGAGCTACAAGCTGCACACTTCTAGGAGTTTCAGTTTTGCATCCTGAGGGATCCAATAAGAGAGCAAAAGACAACCCAGACAGGAGTACTAAGGGTTCAATCCACAGAGGCACTCCAGATATGCACACATCATGCACATCAGGGGTATTTACCCCTCACCTTGAGACAATGGCACACATATCGGCATTCATGACCCTTGGCTCTCCAGGATCCATGCGCTGAGTGAAGTATGAATGGGCTATACACTATATATATGCCAAATGTGATAGGGATGGGATATTTTTTCTTGATTTGGAGGGAGGAGGGTGGCATGGATGCTAATGCATGGGGAGACTGTTTTTTGTAAGATTGCCTGACACTTATATTGGGCACATGGTGACAGAAACCAAAATATTTGCGTGGGGGGGTGTAGCTTTGGGCTACTTAAGGTCTGGAGCAGTGAGCATTACTATGTAGCTGCTTTGTGAGTGTCAAGAACACTCACAATGCATGCTATAGGTTTAGTGTAGTAAGTGTCATTATGCAGCTGCTTCATGAATGGCCCACACAGCCACTTATGAAGCAGGATTCTGGTTATCTTTTTCTAGAAAGTAAGGTAATTAATTACAAACCGATATGTTAATGCACCTATTAGGGTTGAATTGCAAGCTTACAAAGTAGGGTAATGAAAAATTACAGGTTCATAGTCTCTGGAACCTTGGCATGTTGGTGATGTGATGTTTATTGCATTTTGAACAATTATTCAGTGCAGGGTTGGCATTACCCTAGTATCAGCACTGTCTTGTCACTCAAAAATAATACTGCAATGCTTGCATAGGGAGTACCAGTATTAGCATAACACCATCCCCACGATGCATGATTGTTCAACTTCAAGGAACACCACACCGCCAGTTTGTCAAGGTTCCAGAGACATGGAGCCCCACATTTTTCATTTCAATACTTTGTACTCCTTGCATTGTAACCCTGCTTGATGCAGTAATATATATTTTTTGCAATTAATATTATAGTGGCACGGTAGCGCCACTATAGTTAGGGTTGAGTAGGCATTTCATTATTAAACTCCAATTTTTGCACTTTAATAACTTTGCAACTGTTAAATGGATTTGCATGACATTTTGCATTCTCAGTCGCCAGTGGTAGATCTGTGGATGTGCCAAGTTTTGTTCTTGTCCTATATGCAGATTCCGTGTTCTGGGTACTGCAAAAAGTGAATTTTCTGGATTTTTTTTTTCCATTGATTTTACTGGGTTTCTGCCAATGTGGCTGTTGCCCAAATGGTTTGGAATTTTGTTTAGAAATTTTCAGGGTAGAAAAGGGCTGGCTGACAGATGTGCCTTATGAAATTAGCACTTAAAATAGCTGTATGAAATTTAAAAAATTATCTTTTTTTGTATTGACGCCATCCTTTTTTGTGAGGAGGAAAATTCCTTTTTTTTTGCCACCATCTTGTTTTCCATTTTCCCGTACAAATAAGAATTTCAAAACCCACAAAAGTAACATTCTGGAGAATGACCAACACATGTATCTTGCTTATCGGGACCTCACTAAGTGGATTCCACAGTTAACGTTTTGAGAAATGGCCTTGAAATGTTTTATTTTTTTTAACATTGTATATCTTTTTCATGGTTTGTGATATGAAAAATGGTTATTTTTTTCATACCACAAGTCATGAAAAAGATCCCTTTTTTGAGGGAAAAATCCTTTATTGTTTACCAGCATTCCTTGGATTGTTGTCCCCCTTTTCACATTCTATTTCTCTGGTGTCTAGTGACACCCCCCTCCCACTCTCCAATTGCCATCTCTGTATAGAAATTCTATTTTCCTGGTGTCTAGGGCACCTCCCACCCTCTGATTGCCTTCCTCATATTTTTTTGTATTTTATGTATTATATTTTTTTCCTGGTGTCTGGTGGTATCCCCCCCCCCGTGTTCACTGCCCACTAAATATTTATTATTTCCCTGGTATCTAGTGGTGCCCCACCCTCTGATCATTGCCCCCAGAATTACTCTTTAATTTCCTAGTGTCTAGTGGCACCCCCCACTCTGCCATCGCCATCCACGTAAAATATTTTTTTTCCTGGCTCATGATATGAAAAATGTTTTTTTTTCTTACCATGAGGTTCATGAGGTAGGGTAATAAGAAGGCTATGCTGACAAATTGGTTGAAGCACTTCAACACCAACATACAAATTAATATTCTTACTGTGCCGCGGCGGGACTGAAACTGTGAAAACTGTTGTCTGCTTCTCCTGAAATTCTTATGTTGTATATTTTTTACACTGTATCTTGCCTTGTTCCTGTGTACCTGTACCTCCCTATTTTGTGTCCTCCTGGGTTGTGCCTGAAAATAGTCACTTCTGTGTCTAGTGCACCTAGCTGGTTACCAAAAATGAACTAAATAAATAAAAAAAAGAAATTTATGGAGGAATGGCAGCACAGAGCCTAGAGAGCCCTACACTCTTACAGGTGAATACGGATATGATTACAGTATGTCAAACATTGTGGATGGATGAAGCACAGGGCCCTTATGGCCCTGTGCTCCCACAGTGAAATAAGGATATGATTATACTACTGTATCTCAAAAAGTAAGGAAATTGATTGCAAAAAAATTTTGTAAATGCACTAGTCTGGGTTAAAGTGAAAAAAGTAGGGTATTGTGGCATTAGGGTTTCCAACCCAAACACGCCACCCCCACGCTGGAGGCATCAAACCAGGCATAGAAACATAGAGACATAGAATTTGACAGCAGATAAGGACCACTTGGCCCACCTACTCTGCCCATTTCCCTACCTAACGGATGCTCTGCAGATCCTAGTTAACGAGCAGCCTACTTCCTCCTACCCCCCCCACTAGAATTGCCTTATGTCTGTCCCATGCATTCTTGAATTCCCCCACTGTTTTTGACTCTACGACCTCCTCAGGAAGGCTGTTCCATTTACCCACAACCCTCTCTGTGAAGAAATACTTCCTCACATTACCTCTGAACCGTCCCCCTCTATCTTCAAATTGTGCCCCCTTGTTTTTGCACATCTCTTTTTCTGAAAGATGCTACCCTCTTGGACTTTGTTGATTCCCTTGAGGTAATTGAAAGTTTCTATCATGTCCCCCCCTCCTTTCATTCTTCGAGGCTATACATCTTTAGTTCCTTTAGTCTTTCTTCATATGTCCACTGATGCAAACCCTGCATCATTTAGGTTGCCCTCCTCTGGAGAGCCTCCACCCTGTCTATGTCTTTGTGGAGATAGGGTCTCCAAAACTGTACACAGTACTCCAGATGTGGTCTTACCAACTGTCTATTTAGAGGGCCAAAAACTTCTTGTTTTCTACTGGTGACGCCTCTTCCTATGCATCCCATTATCCCCCCAGCCCTCCTTACTGCCTTCTCACATTGCTGGCCCACCTTTAGGTTGTCTGATATGACTACCCCCAGGTCCCATTCCATTTTTGTTGTTGTCAGTATCTCACCCCCATTGTGTACTCTTTCCCTGGGTTTTTGTTTCCCAGGTGCATTACTTTGCACTTCTTTGCATTGAATCTAAGCTGCCATACATTTGACTATTCCTCCAACCTTGCCAAGTCCCTTTTCATCCTTTCCACCCCACCTTGCATATCAACCCTGTTGCAGATCTTTGTGTCATCTGCAAAGAGACATACTTTCCCTTCCAGTCCCTCTGCAATGTCACTTATAAAGACATTAAAAAGGACCAGCCCCAGTACTGAACCCTGCAGTACCCCACTAGTAACCCTCCTTTCTTCACTGTGGACTCCATTTACTATTACCCGCTGTGCCCTGTTGTCCAACCAGTGTTTTACCCAGGCTACCACCCTGGGACCTACTCTCAGGCTGCCTAATTTGTTTATTAATCTTTTGTGCGGGACTATGTCAAATGCCTTGCTAAAGTCTAGGTAGGCCATGTCCACAGCCCCTCCCTGGTCTACTGCTTTGGTCACCCAGTCAAAGAAATCAATTAGATTTGCCTGACATGACCTTCCCGCTGTGAATCCATGTTGCCTTGGGTCCTGTGCCCCACTGGCCTCTAGGTACTCAACAATTCTTTTCTTCAGAAGTGATTCCATCATTTTTCCTACCACTGAGGTCAAACTGACAGTCTGTAGTTTCCTGCCTCTGTCTTGCTCCCACTTTTGGGAAGGGTAATCACATCCACCCTCCTCCAGTCCTCCGGTACCACCCAGTCCTCACATGATTTATTAAAAGGGGTAGTCAGTGGTGTTACTAGTTATTCCCTTAGTTCTTTTAAAGTCCGGGGGTGAATCCCATCAGGTCCCATTGCTTTATCCACCTTCAGTTTTAAGAGTTCTTTCAGAACCCTTTCTTCTGTGAAAGGACTAACATCAACCCCCCTATCCAGAGTGCTTCTATTGACTGGATTAGGTATTTCCCCATGCTTTTCCATTGTGAATACTGAGCAGAAGTATTCATTCAGTATCCCTGCTTTTTCACTGTCACTCTCAACAACCTTCCTCTTTGCTCAGCCTCAGTATCCCTGCCTTAGTCTTTCTTTGCTCCCTAATGTACCTTTAAAAGACTTTATCCCCCTTCTTAACTGAGTTGGCTATCTTTTCCTTGATTTCAGCCTTTGCTATTCTGACTGCCTTACCCACTTGCTTCTGCTTTAACTGGTACAGTTCTCTGTCCTGCTCCTTCTGTGTTTCCTTATAGTTCCTGAATGCTATCTTTTTTCCCTTACCTTCCCCAACACTTCTTTTGAGAACCATAGTTGTTTTCTTTCATTTTGATTTGTTTATTTGCTTCACACTATGACTTGTTGCCTCTGTGATGGTGGTTTTGATGTTTCCCCATTGTTGCACCACCCCACCTTCTTGCCTGTTTGCTAGTGCTTTTCTGAGGTGCTCTCCCATTTTGACAAAATCAGCCCTCCTGAAGTCCAGTACCTTCACTTTTATGTGGCTTGACTCTACAGCTAAGTTTATTGTGAACCACACTGTTTGGTGGTCGCTTGTTCCCAGATGGCTACCCACTTCAAGATCAGAGATCCTCTCTCCATCCCCATTTGAGAGTACCAGGTCTAAGATTGCTCTCTCCCTAATGGGTTCCAGAACTAGCTGTCTGAGGCATGCCCCCTGTAGGGCATTGAGAATGGCCCTGCTCTTGGATGTGGCTGCAGCAAAGGTGCTCCAGTCAACATCTGGCATATTCAGGTTCCCCATCTGCAATATCTCCCCTTTCTCTGCCATCCCAAGAATGCCTTCTATCATTTTCTTGTCCATTTCCTCTCCCTGTGACAGGGGTCTGTATACAATCCCTGTGTAGATTGTGGAGCCATTTCCAGTCTCCAGGGTGACCCACAGTGCCTCTTCTTCTCCCTGTTTACCCTTTAGTTCTGTTGCTTTGATCCTTTCCCTTACATAGAGAGTTACTCCACCTCCTCTTCTTCCCTCCCTGTGCCTCCTGTAGATTGTGTACCCTGGTATGTTGACATCCCAGTCATGGTTCACTGTGTACCATGTTTCTGTGACTGCCACAATATCCAGGCATCCCTCTTCCATCAAGGCCACCATTTCAGGGAGCTTTTTACCTAGATTATGGGCATTGGTACTCATTACCCTCCATTTTTTTATGGCTTTATTTATTTTTGCCCCATCCCTGTCCCTACTGCCTTTGTCTTTTCCTCCATTTACCACTGCCCTTCTCCCTATCAACTGCTCTATTTTGGTATTTACCTCACTAATTACCCTGATTTTTGGGAGGGGCTGGATTTCCATTCTCCTCTTTAGTGCCTCCCCCCTTGGCTAGTTTAAATGCTTGCCACTGAAGCATTTAAACCTATCACATAGGATCCTGGTTCCCCACCAGGATAGATGCAGACCATCATGCCTGTATAGGCCTGCATCCCTCCAGGTGGAGCCACAGTCCCCAATGAAGCCAAATCCCTGAGCTCTGCATCAACTTTTCAACCAGTCATTGAATCCCATGGTGCAGAAAGCCCTAGCCTCACTCATGCCATAGACAGGTAGCACTTCCAAGAAAGTTACCATGTGTGCTACTTGTCTAAGGCCCCTCCACAACTCTACAAACTCCTGTTGCACTGCTCTGATCCCATTCTCAGCTAGGTCATTCATCCCTAGGTGGATAATGACATCCAGCTCCCTCCCCCCTTGCAACTGCTCCAATGATCCTGAGGATTCATTTCATGTCCCTCCAAGCCTTGGCACCGGGCAGGCACCTTACCTCCCTTCCCCCTCCCTCCCCCTGTTCTACCTCCTAACAATTGAGTCCCCCACCAGGAGTTTTTTCCTTCCCCTGTGGGGTCCTGGGCCACCCTCCTGTGGGTCTCCATTGTGGAAGTTCCCAGCATCCTCCTTGGTCTCCACTGCAGGTGTCTCCATAGAGGAACCATGCTTCACCAGAGTGGCAAATTAATTGTGGAGAGGCACAACTGGAGGGATGCACCTCTGTTTCACCACTCTCACCTCCCCCAAGTCCACCGTGGTCCAACCACTCATCTTTCTTGGCAACCTCTGATGTAGTGGCAGTGGCTTGGGTGGTCCCTGGGTGGGGGGAGCAGGTTTCCCAAATCCTTGCCAGGTCAGCATGGAGACAAACAACATCCTCCCTCAGACCAGATAGGTGCCCACAAATAGAGCAGCAATGCAGTTTACAGAATGTCTCCTGGAAGATTGCTACTCCACAGCCAGTGCATTGCACCACTCCCCACGTCTGTGTCCCTCCCAGTTACAGATATTTTTTTTGATTTTTGTTCTTGTTTTAATGTGTGCAAGCCTGTGAGTGTCTCTCCCCCTATTCAGTGTGCTGTGCTTTTAAGGATATGAGGTGTGCCTTGGGGTTCTCAAGCCTAAAGCTCACCACATTCCTATACATTATACACATCTCAGCTTGTTTATTGTTGAAATGGGGTGAGCATTAGGTTTAAGAACCCCAAGGCACACCACTTGCCTGATTTGATGCCTCCAAGGTGGGGTTAGGGTGTTAGGGTTGGAAATCCTAATGCCACATTTCCCTACTTTTTCTGCTTTAACCCAAAGTAATGCATTAACAAAGTTTTCTGCAATGATATATTATATGGGCATACTTGTGACCCTATAGTTGAGTTGAGTAAGAAGTTTAATAATAAACCTTGATTTTTATACCTTAATAATGCAGTTGTCCCTGTGCCAAAGAGATTGTAATTTGACATGTGCAGAGTTGGTATCAGGATCACTAGGTCCTGTAAATCTAGTAAGTCAGTTTCACAGTTTAAAAGTTCTACAAAGCTGAAGACACCAAAACATATGGAAATTAAAACTGTTTTTTGCTCACCAATAACACAAAAATGGCTGATTGAAACCTTAAACTTTCAGGTTTGCTAGTGTTTAGCCTAAGGATGATTCTTTGATACTCTAAGTGGTTGTACTTGAAAATGTCCTGTTTTAAAATTAATAAGAAAAAAAGGCAGCTTTAGCATCTGCACAGAACATTGTTTCAATGTTCTAAGGATAACTGAATTTTTGTGAAAACAATGCACATCAGTTTTGTAAGAAAGGAATAGTTTAGTGATTCAAAATGGCCATTTCATGCAATTCTGAGTCATGAATATGGCATGTTCATTTGTTTGCATTGCCATCAATCATGAGCCCATCTCCTCCACCAGCACCAGATCTGCCCCCATGTTTCTCTGGCAGGTGAGAGCTCTTCCCTGACACTGGTAAGTCCAAACCACCAACAAGAGTTCTTTAATAACTGGCTGTAGGTATACAACCCATCTGCAGGTAACCACCTCCTACCCATTCAATCTGTATCATCCCCAGCCCCCCTTTCAGTGCCCTCTTCCCAACTATCTAATCTTTAAATAGACTTGGCAGTGTGTTTCGAGCCCTGACCCCGGTAGCCCTTTTCTGCTCTTTAAATGGAATGGTGGCAGTCACCCAGCCCCTGTGCCAGTATTCCCATCCTATTTCACCTGTACATTGACATCTCTCTTCTGCCCACCTGATGTTTAAACAGACTGGAGATGTGTGCCCAGTTCTACTGCTGGAATACCTCATCTGCTTCCTGGATTTTTAAACAGCACAACAGAGGGTGCCTAACCTTGCTGCTGGCATCTCCCCACCTTTTTGATATTTAAATGGACCAGCAGTGGGTGATCAACCCTGCTATTTGTATTTCTTTCTCCCCCCCATCCATCATATATACTTATACCTCACCCTCACTCTCCCTCTAGCATACATGCCACCCTCCTCTCCATCCACAGGTGTCTACGAATGGTTCAAATTTGAATTTCTTCAGTGTCCCACTTTGCATATCCTTATTATCTCAAATTACAGTTCCTCAGTATTCCTCAAATCTCTCCTCCACCTGTAGGTAAAAAAGGTAATAACAAAAAGAATAATTCCCAAAACAAGACTTAGGTTTCTTACAGGAAAAAAATGTCCAAGACCTGACTGGGGGACAATTTGGCAAAAATCCAATTAGGAGCTTGTGAGATGGGTGGTAAGAATCCCAACCTTCACTCTTGGTTAAAAAAATTGAAGAAAAAGTTACAGGTATTAGAAAAAATTACCCCTTCAAAAATGTTCTATGAAATTCACACGGCATATACTCAGATACCTGAATCTTTTTCTGACTTGTTTTGTATAATGTTTTTTTATGATACCAGATTCTATAGGGGCTGTAGTTAGCATTCTCCTCATTAACCCCTAGTTCACAATACTCATGCCTGCTCCATGGGTGTGCTGCTTTGTGGAGTGCCTGTAGGGTTCCTGATGAAGCAAGCTCCATGTTCACTTATCTGCTTGATGACTGTGCTGCTTCATGTAAGTCCAGCAGGGCCCTGCACAATACATTCTACTGATCAGGCCCACCAGTCAGTAGGACTGGTGTACAAATGGCCCACATGGTCTTGCATGAAACAAGCTACAGGTGAAACACTGTGTGCATTACTAAGCAGCTGCTTTGGGACTGACCCTGAGGGAGACTTGCAAAGCAAGCAACCGGTCTAGCACTGTGCACATCGCCACAAAGCAGCTTCATGAGTGCCTTGCAGAGTCACTTTTGAGTCAAGCTACATGGCAGGTGCAGAGAGTGTCACTATTAAGCTGGTTCATGAGTGGCCTGCAGTGCTACTCAGAAAGCAAGCTACAGGTCTGCTGCCATGGGCATCACTAGGCAGACACTTTGCAATTTGCCTGCAGGGCCAATTACAAAGCAACCTTCAGGTGTGGTGCAGTGAGTGTCACTATGATGATCGTTTTAGAAAACTTTTCCAAAAGGAAGAGAATTCACTGCAACAAACTATGTTACTGCATCTATTTTCTTGAAGCACAAAGTGTACAAAGTAAGGAGATAAAAAATTTGGGTTGTAAGTCTGGAACCTTGGAAAATCATTGGTGCTGTGTTCCTCCAGGTTTCAATAGTCATGCAACCTAGGCATGAGTGTAGGCAGGCATACTCCAAGCACTCCATGGTGTGCAATTTTATTTAAAGGGGGTAACAAATAGGCTATGAACTGCTTCCTTTGTCCATGAAAACTAACAAACAAAATACTGAACCTTTCTGTAATTTTATTCATAGGACTTGAAACTAAAAGGAATGGTCACTAATACTTTCTTTGCATCCCAAGGATAATGCAACTTTACAGGCTCTGGGCTGGTATGTGGGTGCCTTAGGGAACAAAGCATGGCATTTGTATTTACCCATGCATGGCAACAACCATTGTCATGAGATACAAAATATGTATTTATTGTGCCAAATGAGGCAACGAACATGGTCTTGGTGTACATTTGTATATTGTCTGGCTACACGGGGTGGGGTAGCTTACCTTAACAAGGGGGTTGGGGTAGCAGTGAGTCCACTTGTTGTGCAGCTCTGAAATCCCTGGCTACACCCCTGGACCTAGGGTTAGTGTTACCCTAATATCGGCACTGTCTTAACACACAAAGTAAATGAAGCAGCAATATTTGCATAGAGAGTGCCGATATTTGGCTGACAACAACACTTAATCATATGGCTATTGAAATCTCAGGTAACACTGCATCACTAATTTTCCAGTGTTCCAGACTTCTAGCCCTAATTTTTCATTTACTTACTTTGAATACTTTGCATTTCAACCCTTATAGATGCTATAATAATATCATTGCATATTAACACTGCCCAGCAGAGGAGCTTGAACTTGGGGGATTACTGATACCCTTTAAGAGGTAAAGCCTCCTGCACAACAGCCTGCTTGTGGTGTGGCTCTTCCCAACCACCCAGGGGTGGCACTCCATTTATTGCTGCTGGCAGGTCACGTGTCACATCACATGACCTACCCATCATTTTAACTAAGTGTCCACTTTCCCATTTGCAGCTTATACACTCCGCCCACTAGGAGTTGCTGCACTTTCCACTCTGGCACCACTCCAACCACTCTCACTCTCCACTCCTTCCTAGCAATTATTGCAATCCCTGTCCACTAGAGGTCTCTGCAGTTCCCTCCTAATCCTTTCTGCTGTCTTCTTTCCTCACTCCTTCCCTTCTGCCCACCACTAGGCCCTTTGCAAGCCTCAAACCTTGTACCCCTTATTCCAAAGTCTACAGCACAACCAATAAAGCCAACAAACCAGGCCAATATCTGCCTCTAATTTCAAGGTTTTAACCCTTCCTTCTTCCAAACAAAAATACCTATCCACTGTTCTGTTCTTAAACCCAGTACCCTTACTATCAAAGTCGGCAGCTCTACCACTTAACCATTGTATCTTGCTATCTTATCCTTACTTTCTAAGACTTTCATAGTCTCTGACCCCCCCCCCTTAGTCTGCCAAAATATTTCACTCTTTCTCTCTTTGTGCCACTGCAGGCATTGAATCCTGCACCCTTGCTATTTCACTCAGTAGCTCCACCACTCAGCTAACACATCAGACTACTATCTGTGATAGGTTTTAAGACTCTAAAAGCCTCTAACCCCCCATAGTCTGCTAAAATATTTTCTGAGTGCTGCTGCAGCTACCGTCCTGGGACCTTTTCTGTCACCCTAGACAAGCCTTGCACCTGGTACCCTGTGCACTTGAGGCAGAGGCTCTACCACTGTACCAAAGTGGTGACTACACTGATGGGTAGACTTTTCACCCTCTTCTACCCATCTCATTACTGCTATCTGCAGACCCACCCTAAGATGACTGCCCACCTTCTCTTGTCATGCCTCTCCCTCCTTCTTCTCACTTGGTCTCCATCTAAACCAGGTGTTCCCATGGCTCCACAGGTCCCCTACTCTGTGGCCCCAGAGTTGCCTCCCTCCCTCTCTACTATCTCCTTGCACCCCAACCTATCATAACCTCCCCCCAGTCCCCACCTAGCTTCCTCCCTTTGTGCCTATGGGCAACTTATTGTACTAGCCTGCCCATCCTGTACCTCTTTGCCCACCTGTCTCTAAGCTCTCCCGCTCCTACTATCTCGCTTGACACAAAAATGCCTTCCACACCCCCCTGATCAGGGCTGTACTTCTCCTCCTACTCTTGTCAGGAAACATTCATCCCAACCCTGGCCCAACCCACAAAAACTCCTTGACTAGATCCCCCAGGCTTCTTATTGCTTCTATGAATATCTGCAGTCTCCTGAAGAAATTTGACTTGCTCCAATGTTGGGTCGCTGTCCACAAACCTGACATCATCTCCCTAGTCGAAACCTGGCTATCTGACTCTACTCCTGACTCCCTTGTCTCACTCCCTGGCTACTCCCTCTTTCGAGAAGACCGTGTAGGGAGACGAGGTGGAGGCTGTGCTATTTATATCAAAGACTCCCTTCCTGGAGTAGCCCTTCCAGCCCCTGTTCTTAACCTCAGGGCCCAGGCCCTTACCCTAAAACTTACCCCTGACCCCTGTAAAGGCCCCCTCTTTCTAACCTCTGCCTATATTCCCCCAAAAAAATCAAACTCAGGCCCTGGTCCCTCTAATAGAGTATCTCACCTCTCTATCACATTCCCCTGAGCATATTCTTATGGGTGATCTAAACATCAACTGGCTTAGCCCTGCATCTTCCTCCACCTGCGACTCCTTTACTGCTATTGATCTAACGCAACTTGTTACCCAACCAACAAGAGTGAACCCCACAATGGGGTCGAGCACTCTTCTGGATGTAGTCCTCACCAACTGACCTAGCCAAGTTTGCAATCTACAAGTCCTTCCAGATGGAATCAGTGACCACTCCCCTATTCTTTTCCATTGGATTACATCCCTAACCAAACCCACTGCACAGGCAACCCTACGGTGGTGGTTGCAATCAGGTGGGCTGAGAAGCCTGAAGCAACTTCTAGCCCAAGTTGACTGGTCTCTCATTGAGACCGCCTCCAACCTTGATTCAGCCCTGGCCTTCTTCACCTTAATGTTTAACAAAGCTTGTGATATCTTCGCACCCCTAACCAAACTTCGTTCCATGGTATGGCATACTCCCTGGGTCACTCCTTCCCTACTCCAATTCCTTAGGCATAGGGATAACCTGTGGCACCTAGCCATGGAAACTGGCCACCCTGCCAACAGACAGGCATATGCTGCTGCCCAAAATAAATGTACCTGGGCCATACGCAAAGCAAAGGCCGATCATTATCGGGCATCACTCACCTCATCCTGGGGGAATGCTAGAACCTTCTGGGATAACACAAAACAACTAAATGGTGGTACACACTCTCCTCCACCTTCCCAAATCAATATTGAGGGTATTATCTCTACTGATCCTACCCTCATTGCTAACCATCTCAATAAATCCTTTACTGACCTTAGCTCTGTACTCCCTAGCAACTTTTTTGACCCCCCCACTCTCCTGACCCTGCTGCCTCACACACATCTTTCCACTTCCACCAGGTTACTGTCAATGAAGTCAGACCGTATCTGACCAAGGCCTTAAGAAGCAACACCACTGGCAGTGACTCCTTGGACCCCAGACTCCTCAGCCTGGCATTGGACCAGGTCATCACCCCAATCACTATCCTCTTCAACAAATCACTCTGTCTAGGGAAATTTCCATCAGCCTGGAAAATTGCCACTGTCACTCCCATACATAAGGGTGGAGATAGGGCCCTTTCCGCTAATTATCGTCCCATCTCAATCCTCTCACCACTCTCAAAAGCCTTAGAGAAAGTAGCATCCTCCCAAATATCTGAGTTTCTTACCAAATACAGTATCCTCTGCCCTGAACAACATGGCTTCCATGCTGGGCACAGCACCAATACCACCCTCATTGAGTTTTCTAACTTCCTTCATTCCTCCCTGGACTCGGGCTCTCTTGCTGGTGCAGTGTTCATCGATCTGTCAAAAGCCTTTGACACTGTATCCCATCCTCTCCTGCTGGATGCACTCAGCCATGCTGGCTTTGCTGCAGGACCTGTCTCATGGTGCTCCAGCTATCTGTCTGCCAGGTCCCAGGGTGTAAAAATCAATGGCACCCTCTCTGACCTCTGCCTTATCTGATCTGGGGTTCCCCAGGGCTCTATTCTTGAGCCCCTGCTCTTTTCCCTTTATCTCAACACCCTGCCAGGTGCCTGTACTGGTAAACTCCTCCTTTATGCAGATGATGCTGTTATCTTCGCTTCTGACCATAACCCCACCACCCTCCAAGATTCCCTGCAATTATACTATAAAGACTTGGAAGCCTGGTTTAAAGAACATAGACTGATTATCAATCTTAAAAAGACTGAATCTATGATCTTCTCCCACGCCCAAAACAAAGCTAGTAATTTCCAACTTCAAGTCTTCGCCAGCTCTATGTTCCCACTCGAACAAGTTTACACATACAAATACCTTGGGATAACCTTTGACCCTGCCCTCATGTTCCATTCTCATATCTCTGCCTTAGCCTCCACCACCAATATTAGGTTGGGAATCCTTTACCGCCACAAACACTGTCTCCCTCCCGATGCCCTCCGACTCGCAGTTATGTCCTCCATTCTGTCACTTGTTGACTATGGCTTACCAGTCTACGGGGCTGCTGACCAGACCTCGCTAAACAAAATCTGCCTCACCTTAAATAAGGCCTGTCGACTAATCTTAGGTACGCCCAGACTTACACATACCTGCCATCTTTATTCCCAGGCAAATCTGCTCAATCTTGACGAATGTCTTAGGTATCAAACCTGCATCCTTACAAAAAAACTCTCCTTAGGCTCTCTCCTCCTGTTTTGACTGCCGCTATCCACCATGTAAACTCACTAGCTTCAACACGGTCCTCCTATAAAACCAAGTTGAAGGTACCTAGGGCAAGGACCTCTCATGGACAATGGGCTTTCCTCTACCATGCCCCTTCTTGGTACAGTTCCCTCCCTGCCAGTATCTCAGACACCCCCACAATCTCTTGCTTTAAAACTACCCTCAGGAACCACCTTTTCACTACTCGCAGCTGTTGCTGTTTCTAAGCTATCTGCTCACTCTCTGATAAAGCCCCCTGTTGGCTGCTCAAATCCTCTATCTTCTCTACCCTTGGTTCCTGTTACCTCCCTGTTGACTCCGCTAAAATACACTGTATTGATATCCTATGTTTTTATGATGTTCTAGTTATTTCCCTGAACAATATTATCTTCACCAATCCTGTATGTGGTAAATTGTTGATCTCATTTGTCCTCCTGTATCCTCAAAAAAAACTGTACACGGTTTCTATGTACCAAGTTGTTATCACTGTATTATCCTCTCTGTGACAAGGTACCTTTGTAAACGAGCCTCTGGCTCAAAGGTTGTAAACTGACGCGTAATAAATAAATAAATAAATAAATCGACATGGAAAGTGTTGAGCAGCCGTGTTGTCCCAATGCCAGGATTTCATTGAAAAATTGTAAGTTCCTTGCCCTATCAGTTCCAAAGTTAGCCTCTTTTAAAAATAATTTCTTTATCAGGATATAACTTTAGAACTGTACTGTCCAAGAATTATTTTATTGAAAGCTTGGACATTCAATACTCACTTATTGTGTGAAACTGAGCAATTCAATAAACTTTGCTGTGCTTAACCTGTCACCAGTCTCCTATTAATCTACTATATCTGTGCCATTTTAATCTCCCTGTACATCTAAAGGCATTTACATTTTCTCACCTCTCTCTTTGACTGGGGAGAGGGCTTAAAATATGCTTATGGAGTTCCATATAAGAGGACCACTTATTTTCCCTAATTTAGTATAAAGTATTAGGACACAATATATTTCTGAATTATCTTAAAATAATAGGCATGCATTGACTGAAGAGTTTGTACTTTGCATTAAAATAATGGCTCTAGTGTTTCTATTGATCTGCCATCAACCTTTTCATCTCAACTAAATGATATAACATCCACCTTTAGACATGCCTTATGCAGAAAATATATTATTCAGTCTGAGCATCCTAAGTACAACGGAGTATTTTCAATTTCTTCTCTTTTTAGTTCGCAGTTTTCATTACTCATGTGGAACTGCCATTACAGTTATAAAATATGATGAGTTATAAATGAAATATGGAAATCCATGCGCAGTATTTTTATCATCAGTGTAATCACTTGAGTGGTGTTGACTCAGTTCCATTAAGATGATGGCATAACTTTATCCACAGTATTATCCCTAATATATTTAGCGTCATTCCTCCTCACTGATATTCCAGTGCTCTCACCTTAATGCATATCCTTAGATCATCAACACTCATCAACACTATTTACTCTATGTTAGCCAACATCTTCTTTAGAAAGTGTCATACAGAACAAAAGGATATCAAACTTAGTGCCACACATAATATATTTAGAGAAAAATATACAGTTATGTTCATTTTGTTATTTCAAAGTTTTACTCAGCAGTGTTGCAGAAAATGGTAGCTAGAAATATATTAGTACAGACAGGTACTCATACATTTTACACACTGCATTAAATTACTGTACCTTAAATGTGGGATACATCTAGATAAAATTGTTGCAGTCTTATTTCCTGCAATAATTACAGACAATCCAATGGCAAATGCCACAGAAAATGAGCTCTGCAAATGTAGTAAAGTTAAATCATACATAAATGGTAAGTGCTTCTATTTGAGATGCTTGTCATCCACATTCCACAACAGCAAGCCAATGATGATTTCATCTGAAACCATCCAGAATATGCAGTGTTGGTGCTGTATGTCCTGAGCAGGCTAGCAGAAAAAGATAGAAACAAATTAGTACCATTTTGCAAAGGTGGCAGGTATAGAATTAAATAACTAATTAACATTTCTAGTTACATTTTTAACCAAGCTTTTTCTTCAGCGCTGTCCTCTTTCACTTCCTCTGACAGCACCCCCTCCAGGCCCAACATTGTCCTTCTCATGGACATACTGATTATCCACCACGTGCCTACAAACACTGTGGTGGAGGATGTCCTGCTATGTAGTTGTATTTAGGCCTTCAGAGGGTGCCAACATCAACATCAATTGTGTCAGGCCAGTGTTTATCCTCCAGTTGTAATCCCAGGGTGCTGGCACAGAATGATGTGCACTCATGAATGTGGTGGTGAACATGCATGCTGTTGGCATCTTGTGTCTACTCCATCCTTTGTTGTGGTCTCACTGTGCTGCTGACTGCCTCTGCCAGGTTGCATTTAACTGGTTGCTGCATGACTTCCTTACTAAGGAGGGGAGCTTTTCTTGGGATGCTTCATCCCTGCTCCTCTGGCTGGTCCCAGTAGAACTTTGTCCATACATGGACTGAGGTTGCTTGCATAATAAGTAGTAGCACTACCACTGCATTAAGCATATCTAGTTTTTAAAAAGGAATTGTCCCACTTTTGAAACATTTTCCCCATTTGCTATAACATAGAGGATAATGTATGGTAGGCTATCCATAACAAGCATGTGTAACCATCGAGAGGTTGTCAGTGGCAACTGTTTAAACCTCAAGAGTGCTCCCTGGCAACTTTTTCAGTCCTCCACCCCCTAGTTCTGCACTACCCATCACACGCCCCTTGTTCTACCTGCGTTGTGTCACCATACAAGAAGCTAGGCCATACCTGCTTAAAGCCTTAAAAGGTAACACCATCGGTAATGACTCCCTAGATCCCTGCCTCCTACGTCAGGTCCTGGACCAGGTCATCTCACCTATCACATGCATCTTTAACAAGTCCCTCTGCCTCGGACAAGTTCCTGCTGTCTGGAGGGTTGCTACAGTTACCCCTGTCCACAAAGGTGGCGACAGGACTTTTCCAGGTAATTACCAACCTATCTCAATCCTCCCCCCCAAGGCCTTGGGGAAAATTGTGGCCACTCAAGTCTCTAACTACCTCTCTAAGTACAATGTTCTCTTCCCTGAGCAACATGGGTTCAGAGCCGGTCATAGTACCAATACAGCACTCCAGGAATTTGCCAACTTCCTCCACACCTCCTTGGATTCTGGCGCACTGGCTGGTGCAGTATTCATTGACCTGTCTAAAGCTTTTGATACCGTATCGCATCCACTCCTGTTAACCACCCTTAACCACATAGGCTTTGCCACTGGACCAGTCTCCTGGTGCGCTAGCTATCTCTCAGCCCGCTCTCAATGTGTGAAAGTTAGTGGAACTCTCTCCAGCACCTGCCCTATTCGCTCTGGAGTTCCCCAGGGCTCTATTCTTGGACCCCTACTCTTCTCCCTCTTCCTCAACTCGCTTCCCAGCAAATGTGCAGGTAAGATCCTGCTTTACGCTGATGATGCAGTACTCATTGCCTCTGATAGTAACCCTACGTCGCTTCAGAGTTCTCTCCAACTAGCCTATGATTCCTCTGAAACCTGGTTCACTGAGCACAGACTCATAATCAACCTAAAGAAAACAAAAACAATGCTCTTCTCCCACCCCCAAAATAAGTTCAGCAATTTTCCCTTCACTGTCCACTCCACCCTCGATATCCCCATCAAACCTGTGCAGTCCTATAAATATCTTGGAATAATCTTTGACCCTGCCCTCTCATTCCATGACCATATCTCCACCTTGAACTCTGCCGCCAACTCGCGGCTGGGCATTCTCTACTGGCACAAAAAATGCCTCCCTTCGGATGCCCTCCACCTAGCTGTCACCTCTTCTGTCATATCTCTCATCGACTACGGCCTTCCGGTCTATGGAACAGCAGATCAGACAGCTCTGAGCAAGGTTCGCCTTACACTTAACAAAGCCTGCAGACTTATAACCAGTGCACTCAGATTTACACACACATGTCTGCTGTACTCCTTGGCCACCCTACTCAGCCTGGATGAGTGGCTCATATATCAAACCTGCCAGCTCACCTTTAAAGCACTACATGGCCTATCTCCCACTGGCCTATCTGATTCAAGCCGCCGAGCTACGCTGACTGTGAACACATGCAGCTCATCCAAAACAACTCTGGTCATACCAAGAGCTAGGACCTCACAAGGCCAAAGGGCGTTCCCTTACAGAGCACCTACCTGGTATAACTCCCTCTCTGCTGATATCTCTGACTCCCCCTCATTAGCTAGCTTTAAACTCAGCCTCAGAAACCACCTGCTCATCTCACGCAGATGCCGCTGCCACTAACAAAAAAAAAAAAAACCCTCTGACAATGCTCACTGAGCTGCACTCCTCCATCCTACTCACCTCCTCCCGTTATCCACCCTTCATCCCTGGCCATACCCTCTTCTTCTGCCCCCCAGTCCTTCTCTCCTCCTACCTGCCATCCTCTCCTACCCTCACCTTCCTAACCCTAATTTTTTACCTATTTTCTATCAAATGTATTTGAACCTACTGTAACCCTGAATGATAACTATCTTGAACCTGTTTTATCTGTTGTCTCTTGTGCTGCTGTCTGTTGTCCTCTATGTGACGAGGTACCTTTGTAAATGAGCCCCTGGCTCAAAGGTTGTTAAACTGATGTTTAAATAAATAAATAAATAAATAAAAAGAGTGAAGCTTGAGAAGTTTTGGTCACCATGGCAACCTCAACATGGCTACTCCTGCTTGTTATGGATAGCCAACCATACATTGTTTTTCACATTCTATGCTCTGCTATCCTACTGAAATTGAGTCACATTAGATCTGTGTTAAATTAATTGCTCCTTACTTTGTCATTGTTTTTCTTTGTGATACTCTCTTTCGGTGTATCTCTCACCACCACAGCCCCGTCTGAATTGGGAGAAACTTGCACAACCAAGTTCTAAGTTGTTATGCTGCGTGAGCTACATAGCATAACAAGGTTTTTGAAGGAATGGATTTCTATCCCTAACAACGATTCACCGTATACAATAGTACAATTATGAAACACTTCTTCCATAATTTTCTTAGCTGTCCGTAGGTCATTAGTCATCCTACTTATTATGAAAAAATTTACTTTCTAAGCAGACAAGTTAAAATGTATTTATTTGAATTTTGATGACTAGGTAAGTGCACTGAGACATGCATGTCCCTTTTTCAGGGGTGACCCAGGGAAATACATTCCAGTAAGAACAGTACAGAGCAATGTTTACAAAGAAGTCAGCAAAAGCAGACAATTACACTGAACAGCTATACAGTAACTAATTTGATTACACATTAGCTATGGCAATAACAGACATTACATTAAACAGATATACAGTAACTAATATGATTACACACTAGCTATAGGAGACATGATATACAGATTATTTTCACTTATTCAGTGTATTTACAGGATGTAAATAATAAATAGTTTCAGTATGTACAAATATATAACAGGCAGTGTAGGTGAGGAGGGAGCGAGAGAGAGAGTGTGAGTGAGTGAGAGAGTGAATGAGTGATGGGGGAGTAGTGGGATTCTACCGAAAGAGGGGGTCCAAGTAAATGTGATGGTGTGCTTTAAAAACAATTGCAAGTTGAAGGAGGAAAGAAGATTTCTTTGAAGTACTCTTTGAATAGGGAAGAGATTTACAGGAAAGTAACTGCTGAGGAAGGTTATTCCATCTGTGGGGTGTTAAGAAGGTGAAGGATCTCTGACCTATGGCTAAGCACATTTTGGGAAGAACAAGTATTGGAGAGTGGGAGAAGTGCAGGGTTCTTGAGTGCGATTTTAATACCAGCAGGTTTGAGAGGACAGGTGGGAAGGGGAGGTGAATAAGTTTGAACGTGGTGTAGTGTAAAGGGAATTCAAACTTAGCCTCAATGGATGGCCAACCTAGGGCTTGGAGCACATTGCGATGATGCGATTGAGCAGGTGAATTAGTTGCAAATCAGGCTATCCTGTGGTAGGCATGTGTTACTTTGGACAGTACAGTTTATTTAGCTGAGAGGAGTAGGGGGGGCTCCGAAGAAAAGTCCTGGGAGTAGAGTGGCTGAAGCAATTGTTCTTTGGGATTGGATGGTCAGATAAGGTGCAGTGCGGTACAGTAGGCCTACATTTTGGTGGGTGGCCTTTATTACTCTGTCAACATGTGTTTTGAATGAGAGATGTTCATCTAGTGTTACTCCTAAATATTTAAAGGAATTCACTCCTTCAAGTGCCACCCCTGCAGAGGTGTTGACTACTAGAGGTTGATGGATGACCAAGTCGAAAGAAGTGTGGTGGAACAGAATTGTTTTTGTTTTCTTGGTGTTGAGCATCAGTAGGGTCTCTTGAAACCAAGATTCTAGCAATTGGAAATCTGACTCTAGGATGGACTTAATGGAGGATATGTTGTAGTCAGATCTATAGAGGATGGCATCATCTGCATAAAGTTGTACTGACGCACCACCACAGTTGCGGGGACTTTTGTTGATAGAAATGGAAAACAACAGGGGACCCAGGATGGACCCCTCGGGGACCCCATCATAGATGGGGGGGGAAGGTGGCCCAGCCCACCTGACACATTGCTTTTGGTGAGACAGATAGTTAGAGAGCCACGAAAGGGAGTAAGTGTCGAAGCCTAGGTAATTCAGTTTTGCTAACAGAAGTCGTTGATTGCTCAGATCAAATGCTTTGGTGAGATCTACAAAGACTGCTGCAGCAGCATGTCCCTGATCCACTGCATGATATACTGTATGTCAGTGGTGACCCTCAGAAGAGCAGTATCGGTCCCATGTGATTTCCAGAAATCATGCTGGAAAATGGTAAGGGTGTTAGACAGTTCTAGGAAGGAGTACAGCTGATTGTAGAGTATTCTTTCCTGAATTTTTGCTAGGGAACAATGTATACAGTAGATATAGGCCTGTAATTTTCAATGTGGTTTGCTGGGCTACTTTTGTGTACTGGGACTACTACTGCTGTGTTTATTTTTCTGGTAAGGTTTGCAAAAGAAAGGATCCATTAATTAGCAGGGTAACAGGATGAGCAATTGAGGCAGCACCTATCCTGAGGAATTTGGAGGGGATGGTGTCAAAACCCAGTGAACTGTTTGTATCTAGTTTATATAGGAGCTTAAGGCCCTCTGTACGCATTGTGAGTTTCAAGTGAAAAGGATTTGGAGGGGCTCAGGGCTTTCGATGACTGGGTAGTGTGGTCTGACAGGGAGACCAGTTTTGTAAGAGTCTGGTTGGTCCCGGTGGTAATCTCTAAGTGAGTGGTTAAAGTTGTATCTTTGTTAATCATCTCCTGGGGGGTGGTACGGTCCTTGCCTTTGAGTAAGGCATTGATTTTGGACCAGAAGTGTTTGGGGTTGGTGAGATGATTGACTTGCAGAGATTGGAAGTACTTCCACTTGGATTTGGTGGCTTTGGATTTATATATATTTTGCAGATGGCGGTAGTTTTGCCTGTAAGTACAAAGGGCCAATTTTTTAAAGGTTTTCCATACTCTGTCTCAGGAGCGCATTAGGTGTCTTATTTCCTTAGTTAGCTAGGGGGCATGGATACCATTGGCTGTTCTTAGTTTAAAATGTGCGTGGAGGTCAAGGATGGCACTGAAGGTTTTAATGAAGTAGTCCAAGGATTGATTAATATCTGGAAGGGAGGTGATATGGGTCCAGTCAATGGAGTACAGATTACACAAAAAAGCATCAGGGTTACAATTTGTTAAGTCATGAGAATTTATTGTCTTTGGGCAGGGCATGGTAGGTTGTTCTTCCAAACACAATAGATGGGGGAGTGGTCACTTAAGGCATCAGGGAATATCTCTGAGGCTTTAATGTGGTGTTTGTCATTCATAATCATCCAATCAAGAAGACTGTGATTTCCTGTCTTCATGTTGAGACAGGTGGGTTGGTCAATTACTGGTTCTAAGTTGACACTAGAGAGCGCAACTAGATATTGGTTCTTTTTAGTTCTGAGCCAGTTGAGATTGAAGTCACCACAGATGAGAGTGTCCCTGTGAGGGAGAGTATCTAATTTTGTGAGGAACGCAGAGTAAGAGGATGGAGCAATATTGGGAGGGAGATAGACACAACCTATGATTATCTTCTTAACACGTCTAAGGGTGACTGTGAGAAGAAGGTATTCAATAGCAGAACTAAATTAAAATTCAGCTGGTGCACTGACTATCAGCTCTATCATAGTGTAGACAAGCACCACCCCTTCCTTTTTTAACAGTCGTTCGCTCTTGAAAGAGGAATATCCAGATCCAGGTATGGCTATTTCATGGGACAGAACCAATGGTTTAAGCTAGGATTCAGTGACATATAGGATGTTTGCTTGTAATGCAGGACCCATGCTTCAAGTTCAGCCATTTTGTTTCTGACACTCTGTAGGTTTATGTGGGCTACTTTGAGTCCCTTTATGCTTGATCAGGCAGGGCTAGTCGGTGGGGGGGGGGGACAGCACCCTTTTGGTGGGTTCAGGATTCAGCTCTATATCACCAGGTAACATTAGTAGACAGTTGAGACTGTGAATGGAAGGCAGTGGGGGGAAGGAGACTATGATTTCCTAGCCCAGGGTGAGCATAGTAAGGTTTTGCAGTGCAAGATCTGGCTTAGAATGATTTTGCAGCATAAGGCTGGCTTAGAATAACAGGGGGAGAGTGCTGAAAGAGTGGGGTATATGGTGGGAGGAGAACAAGGTACTCCATGGGCAGATAGAGAGAATTTGGGGAGTGGTATGCTATAATATAAAACTATTTGGAGATGTATAATATAAATCCCAATGATCCACAGTCTGTTAATACAGTATGATTCAAGTATTGCTACCTGGTTGTATTACTTGTTTTTTCCTGATTCAGATATTTTTATTTTGAAAAATGTGCATACAAGCAAAACATACATTACCTGAAATACAAATTAATCTCAGTTAGTACATTTTTGTTTCAATCTATGCTAAGCATTACAAGTAAATTTGATAAAAGTAAAATGATTTTCTCATGTCAAGCATCAGCAGAACTCAGTTGCACTAAACTCACCTAGAAGTTGAATTTCTGGACATTATGGGCCAGATGTTGCTGCTGTTTACATTCCTCCAAAAGAACAAGGTAAAGGCCTCAGCTCAGTCTTGGACCTCATCCGTGCCCAATCCCCTGACTTGGAGTCGATCCTAATGGGTGATTTTAACATCAGTTGGCTATCTCCTGTCACAGGGGGGCCTCAAGGATGCCATCTCAGCAGTCAACCTGGCACAGCTGGTAGTCTCCCCCACCAGACATAATTATAAAACTGGTGCAAGCACTCTCCTGAACTGGATACTGACCAGCCATCCCTTCCGCATCGTGGATGTTTCCATCCTTCCAGATACACCAAGTGACCATTTTCCAGTCATCTGCGAATGGTCGAATAAATTCTGCAAACCACCCCTAAATTAATCAATAGTAGAGTCCATGTAGTCAGTTGAAACACCTCAAATCCCACCTTTGACAGCTCGACTGGTCTCCTATATGCAACGCTTCTGATGTCAACTCAGCCTTGGATTTTTTCATCAACTCCTTCAATGCTGCCTGTGACACCTATGCCCCTTTCAAAAGGCATAAAATCAAAGGCCTTTGCAATCCTTGGCTCTCCACTGAACTACTTATGGATCTGAAAGCAAGGGACCTCCTCTGGCTTCGGGCATGGGCCACTGGCAATCAAGATGATATTTAGAACTACAAATGGGTGCAAAATGACTGCACTAAATAAATCCGCCAGAAGAAAAATGCATACTACAGAGATACCCTCATGAACACCTGGGGTAAGGGAAAATCCTTCTGAGACAGTCTTAAAGAAGTAACTGGGAAGCTGCCAAAAAACTCACCTACTATGTTGGTCATTGATGGTGGCATAACTCTCAACCTTACCACAATTGCAAATACTTTCAATACTGCATTCTCTGACCTCAGTAGTGTTCTCCCTTTGGACTTCTTCAATAATGGCCACCATCCTTCTCCTACTCCCAGCCCACAACCACCTCCCTCCAAGTGCCCACCATTCTACTTTAAGGAAGTTAGGGTGCATGAGGTCCATAAATACGTCTCTAATGCAATCGCCAAATCCAGAAGAAGTGGAGACTCACTCGACCTCAAGCTGGTATCCCTCACCCTTGATGAAGTTATATTTCCACTAAAAAAAATGTTCAGCCTCTCCCTTGCCCTCAGCCAGTTCCCCAACAGATGGAAATTAGCCACAGTAACCCTGGTCCACAAAAGTGGGGGCAAGGATCTTCATGTGAACTACCGGCCTATCTCCATACTTCCCCACCTCTCTAAGGCCATTGAACATATGGTATCTGACCATCTAATGGAATACCTGGACAAACGCAACATCCTCTGCCCTCAACAACATGGTTTCCATACAGGTCACAGTACTACATCGGCCCTCCTTGAATTCACCAGTGCTATCCACAGCTTGTTGGACAACAGCCTCCTAACCAGGTCGGTCTTCATTGACCTGACCAAGGCTTTTGACACAGTACATCATAATCTAGTAATCACACACAGCCACATTCTGCTGGACTCTCACCTGAGTCCACTACCTGGTTCAAGAGCAACTTGGAGAACCACTCCCAAAGAGTGAAAATAGCTGATGTTCTCTCAGATGCACATCCTGTTCACTCAGGAGTTCCTCAAGGCTCCATTCTTGGGCCACTTATTTTTAGCCTCTCTCTGAATGGTCTTCCACAACTGAGTCCAGCACAAATCCTCCTCTATGCTGATGACAACGTCATCATCTCTACTCACAAGGATCCAGGTCACCTTCAAAAGAATCTACAGCTTGCCTTCACCTCAATTGAAACTTGGTTTAATAGACATAAATTGGTTCTCAACTACAAAAAAAAACAAGTCCATGCTCTTCTGCAGCCTGTGCAACAAACACAGATTCAATCCCATCACACTCAAAAACTGTCTTGGTGCAACCCCGAACAGGTTCAATCCTTTAAATATCTAGGTATTACCATCAATTGTAACCTATCAAATGCTCGCACATTGACAACATTGCCAAGGCTGCTGACACTCGCATTGGCCTACTCTTCAGGCACAGGCAATACCTTACCTCAGATGCCTTAACGACTGCAGTACAGAGCCCAGTAATCTCAATAATCCACTATGGCCTGATCATCTATCGCTCTGCTTCTGCCACCACACTCAGGTGCATATCCACTGCACTAAACAATGCTTGCCGTCTCATAAGCAGTGCCCATTGCCTCACACACATGTGTGATCTCTACGCATAGACTGGGTAGCTTCAACTTTCAAACCGGATCAAGTACCAAACCTGCCTTATGACAAAGAAAATAACATTAGGCCTTGCTCCCCCAGGTGTCCAAGCTCTTCGCTGCCCAGCACTAACTTCTTGCATACATAGATACATAGATACATAGACAGTGTCGGCAGATAAGGGCCTATGGCCCACCCAGTCTGCCAATTTGAGCTTGTAAGTTCAGTTTATGTTTTCCTAGAAGTCTGTTGCCCCTTACCCCTGACCTCCAGAATCCCTTTATGTCTATCCCATGCATTCTTAAATCCCGTGATTGTTTCAGCCCCCACCACTTCCTCTTGCAGGGTGTTCCACTTGTCCACCACCCATTCTGCAAAGAAATTCTTCCTCACGTTTCCTCTGAATCGTCCTCCCTCCAACTTCATCCCATGCCCTCTAGTCCTGGAACATCATTTTCGCTTAAAAATAGTGTATTCCTGCACCCTGTTCCTCCCTGTAAGATACTTGTATGTCTCTATCATATCCCCTCTCTCCCTCCTCTCCTCAAGGGAGTACATGTTCAGTTCCTTCAAATCCCTGAATCCCAGTTTCTGCATATCCCACTTTTCCTCACCACACAAGGGAAAAGATTGTGCACAGAGCTCCCAGCTGGTTCAATGCTCTCAGCATTGACATTGCCTCAGTGTCAAAGCTTGGTCTGTTCAAATCCAGACTCCATCATATCCTGTCTACATCTTGCTCCTGTGACTGTCCTTCGTAATTGTCCTCCCCTCTCCTCTTTGCTTTTTCCACCTAGCACTTAACCCTCTCCTCCCTCAACTCACTCTCCCATACACCCATTCATCCTCCCCTCCTCCCACCCTCCTTCCCTACCCCAGTAGCACTTAAATTGATATTTGACAAGTGCCTATGGCCACACCCCACTAATGTGTCTTTCCTCCATACCGTGTCAACCCTGTTACCAGACCTCCTTCTGGCATTTTTGCCACTGTATTGAATGTATAAAACTGCATGTAACTAACTGTAACCCACTGCTATACTGTTATTCAATGTCTTGTTTGAATTGTACCTCAACAGACGTGGAACCTTTGTAAAAGAGCCTTGGCTCAGAGGTACTTGTAATCCTAGTTTCAAATAAAATGAAAAAAAGAAAAAGATATTCAAATTCAGTACCCGCACTAACATGGTTAGTACAGGCGACAACCAGAGTTTGCATGAGTGCTCATGGTGGGGCCATATCCAGAGGCCCTGGAAATGCCCTTCAAATCTGGTAGCAACAATGCACTAAAATACCACTATGCCTATGCAAAGAGGGTGTCCCCTCATGTATTTCAGTGCAGATGGCTGTTCAAAGGTTTGTGATAGTGGTAAACAGCTCTGCAAGCGTCTCTGTTTACCACCACCAAAAACCACCTCTTAACATGGTGCTAAGCCCATGACCCCCAGCCCTACGAAGGCTGGGAAGTTGAACTGCAGCCCCCCACCTTGTTGTTCAGTTCAGACTCCTTAATGTATCCCGTGGTGGTCCAGTGACACCAACCAATACCCCCCATCACCAATCTAGTATTGATTTCTGTATTCCCTGGTGGTCTTGTGGGTCCCCCACCACTGATAGCCCATTTAGTATATATTTCCAAATGCCCTGGTGGTCCAGTGAGTCTTCACCACCCCTCGATCACCTGTTACCTATTTTGTTATCATTCTCTGGTGGTCCAGTGGTCCCCTCCTTGGTTCCCTCAGTGTACAGTAATAGAGCACTTCCTGGTATGGATGGTTATGTGTACTTTCTTGGAAAAAAAGGATTTCATTTGCATAGTACACGGAGTGAAATGTAGATTTATTTTCATTTATAATCAAGGCCCCGATTTTTCTGCGGCAACTTGGGTCTAAATTCTGCGGCAAGCCCCCAGTTGCCACAGAACCTCTGTGGTATTAGTTTCCTATTTCTGGGGAAAAATCTGCGGTGACAGTTGGGGGCTTTGGTAGCAGTCAGCAAACCTCCCCCCCAAAACACCCAGGTAGGAGAGAAATGTTAGTTTTTGGGCTGGGGCCTACAAACCAGAAAAGGTTGTCAATTAACTCCTGTGTGTTCTTAGTATTAGAACATAAAAAATCCACCTACTCCATCTCAGGCCCATCCGCCCACCCCAGTGTGAGAGTCCCTGAGGCCACCAAATTTGAGTGAGTAATATTTGTATCAGCTATCACATTGCACAATGCTGTTCATCCTTCTGGTTTTACCACTAGGCCAGAGTGCCAGTTTCTCATTCCAGTAGTGCATTGTGCAGCTGTGCTCAAAGCGCTTCTGGGACATGAAACAGGAATTTAGGTCTGGTGGTGAAATCAGAAGGATGAGGACTGCAGCACAGTATGGGATATGATAAAATATGTCTACTTCAAATAAAGGGACTCAAGTAGGTTCTCAGGATGGGGTAGGGAAGGTGATGGGTCTAAGCTGGATTGGGGGGGGATTTACCTGTTTTGATTTTTAAGGTAAAGCCCTAGCAGACAAACTAATGTTCAGGGGCTGTTACAAAATGATTTTCAGATTTTTCTTTTTAAATTCCACAGAATTCCAAAAAGCATTCTGTGAAATTTAATATAAACCACTGAATAGTTTTCTGGGGTTTATATGATCCATGGAGCAACCACAGTTTATATGATGTCTGGAATAATTTTCCCTGGTCAGAGTCAATATAAATTGCAGATTTGTTTTACTCACAGTTTATACTGACTCTTCATTTTTTGTTTAATGCTTTATTGCCTCATCTGTTAGCCCCTACTGGTCTGATCTACACACGCTCAGCCCCGCAACACACCCCAGGACTTATCTCACTCCTGAACACCCCCAGTTCTAACACCCCCCAATGGAGACTGAATGGTAGAACAGGAGTGAGAGCCCGGTCGGTGGTGCAGGGTCTGCAATGAGGGAGCGGATATCATTTTGCTAGGGTGAAACCTCCATTTTCCCATTTACTCCTCAGGAGGCATATCATGTAATGATGTTGGGCAGCATGCCAAATGTCTGACATGCCTCCTAAACTTAGTCAGTCCCAGCTGTTGTACCCCAGGCTACCACGAGGAGCTACCCGAACACTGGCGACTTCCCCACTCTTCCTCCAGAGTAGGAGAGAAGTTCATAGGATGTTTGATCCTCCTTCCCCCAGTGTAGCCCTCCATCTTCCCAGGCTCATTCTCAAACCTGGGTCATCAGAGTCACGAGTGGTACTGCTGTGCCAGCGGGACAGCTAAATACTGGTATTTACTCACCTGGTAAAGGTGATAATTTGAGTACCCTTTATAGTACTCCACAGTCAAAACCACTGGGTATTTCCAATCCATCCTATAGGCTGATGCATGATCCAATCAAAATCAAGCAAGCAGAGGACAGCCCCCTTGTCCCATCTGAGAATCTCCAGTGTGAATCTTCCTTAGCAATTAGAGAAAATATGGAGAAAAATAACAAACAACAGAGAGACAAAAACCAAGACAGGTAAAACGTAGTAACCGTTAATTGTGTTTCTCTCACTGTGTAATAACTGGTAGCCCTGACTACATTGTCGTTTAGAATCTGATTACCTCTGGAGACTGAATCGATATTAAACACTCTTTTATTCAGTTGGAAAATAATCCACACATATCATTAATTTAATTCGCAATATACTTTGCAGTAAAAAATAAGTTATTTGGACACAACATAGCATTCTCTTTAGTAATCATTTCTATCGTTTGGTGTTCGTACAGTTGGTACCATCTGCCATCCCAGGTGGGTCTGTGGAGTACTATAAAGGGTACTCAAATATTCACCTTTACCAAGTGAGTAAACACCATTATATTCCATACCCTTTATATTACTCCACAGTTAAAGCCATTTGGACCTTAGTAGCAGCGTGGCTGAAAAGCATATTCCTAGAGTGGGAAGTGAGGCAGATCAATTAGTTCTTATCTGTTCTGAGTACCCACACGTCTAACTGCCCTGCCAAATGATGCCCTATTGGCAGAAGCCATATCCAACCGGTAATGACTGGTAAAGGTGTATGTGGAGGACCATGTTAAGGCTGAACAAATGTCTGACACTGATGCTTCCCCCTTCTCTGCCCAGGATGCAGCTACTGCCTTAGTCCCCTCTGGTAGTTGCTAGCCTGCTTCCCCATAAACTTTAGTTATGGCCTGTCTTATCCATCTAGCAATAGTGTTCCTGGAGGCTACCTGCTCTGCCCTTTGACCTGTGGTCAAAATGAACAGTCTGTCAATCTTATCAATGCTGAGGTACCTCTTCAGTTGGTGACCAACATCTAGAGGGTGAGGGACCCCTGTGTTGTGCTCTTGACTCACTGTGATGAACAGTAGCTGTACCTCTTGGTCAGTGTGATAAGGGGTGGCTACTTAAAGGGACAAATGAAAGGACTGTTCTGAGTGTGACCCTGTCATTGTGAAATGTCAGAAAAGGTTCACTACACAACAGTGTCTGTAACTCCCCTATCCTTCTAGCAGAGCAAATTGCTATCAGAAATACAGTTTTCAAAGTGCAGTGTCTCTTGCTAAAACATGTGGCTTTGGAGTGCAGCTAGCATTATATTCAGCTGCCAGGGTACACATGTTGGTCTGACCCTTGGGTAAGATAGTGCCACTGCTTTGAGTAGTCTGACTATGTCTGTGTGTGAGCCTATTGGACCTATCCACTGTAGTGGGCCCCTTATGGAGGAAATTGTGGAGGTCTGAACCCTGAGTGATGTTGGACTGAGTCCTTTGATTGCTCCATCATTTAGGAAGTCTAGGATTTGTGGTAGGCCCACCACTTCTGGAGAGGTTCCCTTTTCCATGCACTATTTGTGAAAAATCTGCCATTGTCTTTGATATATTTAATTTGTGGATTGTCTTCTGGATTGCAGAAGATGGTCCACTACCCTGGTGTGATAGCCCAATGTTAACAGTCTGTTCCTTTCAGCAACCAAGCCATCAGTTTCAGTGTTGCTGGATTTAAGTGGAGTATTGAACCACAACACAGTAGGTCCGGCCAGCTGGGCAGTGACATTGGGGGACCCACTACAATCTCTTGTATCAGAGAGTATTATGATCTCCTTGGCCAGTCTGGTGTGACCAGTACCACTGATGCCCCCACGTTCTGAACTTTGTGCAATATTTTGTGTATCATGGTGATGGGTGGAAACACATATGCCTGTTTGAACTGCCATGGTGCTGAAAGTGTGTCCATTTCCTGTGCCCTACAGTCCGCAAACCTGGAATGGTAGCTTGGAAGTTGCATGTTCTGCTGGGAGGCCATGAGGTCTATTTGTAGTGGTCCCCATCTTTTCTGAATTCTTTGGAAAATGTTGTTGTTAAGTTTCCATTCTGCCTGGTTTAAGGTTACTCTGCTCAGCCAATCTGCCTCCATGTTGGATGAGCCTGCCAAGTAGATTGCCATTGCCATGATTGATGGCATCTTCCGTTCTGCCCAGTGTAGCAGTTTGAGTGACTCCGCTAATGGCCTTGCTTCTCGTGCCTCCTTGCTTGTTTAGGTAGGCCACCATCACCTCATTGTCTCACCTCACTAGAGCTGACTTGTTCGCAATGAGGGGTTCAAAGAATGCCAGGGCTAGATGTACTGCTTTAATTTCCAGGACATTTATTGGAAGTGTCGACCCTTTGTGTGACCATAGTCTCTGAGTGCAATGATTCAAGTGAGTTGCTCCCCAATCTGTCAGAGTCGCATCTGTGGTGATGACCACGGAAGTGGTTGCATCAGTGGACGTCCACATACTAAGTTCTTTTTTATAGTCCACCACTGTAAACTGGTGAAAATTCTTCCAGGTGATGATATCTGGAACTTGAAGTCTTGAGTGGTCTGGTTCCATGCCTCAGTAAGGTATCGCTGTAGTACTCTCATGGGGATCCAGTTGATCACCCTACACATGACTGCCCAACAATTAATCTCCCAACTCTATTTCCCCCTCACACACAGTAGCCCGTCTTACTAATGTCCGTCTACAATGTGCCCGTCTGCACTTTAAATTCAGCTTTGCTCTATTGCTAGGTTTAATGGGGCTAATGAATTTCCACTCAAATGCTGTACTAATTCGATTTGATTGCATGTGCCATCTCATAATTTAACAATTAACAGGAAAGCAGTACTTTAAATTTGGCTTAGCGCTACCGCTTTTACTGAGGCTAATGGATTTTCACTCAGGTGCTATACTGATTCGAATTAAGGGTAAGCCTTACAGTTTTACAATGAAGTCTGTGCTCTGATTGCTTCTCTTGTGGTTCTCCTCTGATTCAGTGTCCTACCTTGCATAACCCTCCCCTGTTTGTACCCCCTCCCTTAGCCATACCCCACTTACCTTTTTTTGTTTGTTTGCAGAAGGCTGGACAGCGGCTTCGATTTATTGGGGTGATCGAGAGCTTGTAGACTGGATGGCTAGCATGTTTACCATCTGAATATTTCACCTCCTCATACAACATGCTATACCAGACTAGTGCTGCCTAACGGAATGTTTCCTGCCTCACCTTAACTCTGCACTTTAGCTGCTCAAAAGGAATAGAGAAGTCAATCTCAGAATGGTAATGTCAGGTACTTGCTGCGTCAGTAAGATCGCACTGTCAGGCCATTACTAAATGGGAAATCAGAGTTGAGCTAGTATGTGATGGGGAAATAAGAGACAGGGAATCATACTAGACCCCTCTCATGTGCAGTCTAGCCCATGGTACCATGTCTATTAAGGCAGCCATGATTCCCAGTATCTGTAGGTAGTCCCATACCGCCCTGTTAGGTCTTTGGTTGATTCCGTCAACCAGAATGTGAATTATGTGTACTTTTTCCTCTGTTGGTGTTCCCATGTTGAGCTGAGTGTTTATTATTGCTCCTAAGTGGACCAGGGTCTGGGAGGGTGCTAACTGACTCTGTTTTGTTGATTACCCATCCATGTTCCTGAAGGAATTGCACTGCCAGGTTGGTATTGTACCGAGCTTTTTTTGCTGTCTGTGCTTGTAACAACCAGTTGTCTCGGTATGGTATAATGTGTACCCCTTGCTTTCTCAGGCACTCTGCAAATACGATCACCATCTTTGTGAACACTCTCAGAGCTGATGCCAGTCCGAATGGGAGGTAGGTACAGTGATGCTGTACCCCTTGTATATAGAACCTCAGATACTTGTGATGTGATTTCCTTATCGGTATATGAAGTATGAGTCTTTCAGATCTATTGATGTTAGATAGTCCGCCAGCTGGATGGCCAGTAGTGTTGACTTCAGTGTCTCCATTTTGAATTTTTTTGTATGCCACAAATTTGCTTAGAAATTTTAGGTAGAGCACCGGACACATTTCCCAGTCTTCTTTGGAACTACAAAGAATAAGGAGTAAATTCTGCGGTCTCTCTCCTCTGTGGAGACTGGTGAAATAGCCCAATTTTTTTGTTGGTCCCATATGGCTAGATTCATAGCTTGTGCTTTCACTGGGCACTTTGGTATAGGGGAAACAAAGGGTCTGTGCATGGTCAGCTTGTTTCTGAACTCTATGGCATATCCCTTTGTCACCACCTCCCTCACCCATTTATCTGATGTTGCCTGGGCCCATTTTTGTACAAACCTTTGCAGTCTCCCTGCTATTGATGGGTTTGCATGGGCCTGAGTGTCTTCATTGCTTTTTACTTTGATTTTTGAAGTTTTGCTTGCGTCCACCATTGCCGTACTGCCTGCCAGTGTTAGCATTTGTTTTATTGCCATGTGATCTGTTTTGAAACTTGGGCCTTGTGTTCCACTGTCTGGAGCCTTCTAATTTGTGGTTTTGGGGCCTGGATTTAAATGGTTTCCCTTTGGGATGAAAGCATCTTTCCGATGGTAGGCAGACATCTTTGTCTCCCTGTGCTTGTTTGCCTCCTCTGTTCTTGAGGTATGGGGTTAAGTCCTCCCCAAATAAGGATCCTTCTTTGAAGAGCAGCTTCATTAAGGTGCTCTTGGATTCATTGTCCACTTGCCACAATTTAAGCCACAATGCCCTTCTGGCCCTGTTTCCTAGAACTGCCATTCTGGCTCCGAATCTCAGGATATCCAAGGAGGCATCCATTATGTACTTTACAGCCTGTATGCTGCATTCTGACATGTCTGCATCTGGAGAGTCCTCTGGTATGTTTTCAGTCAGGGTATCAACCCACCTGTGGAGGGCTTTACTCATGAACCACACAGCCGTGTTAGCTGCTCGTAACATGCCCGAGACCTCACATATTTTCCTGAGGTGTTCTTCAGTTTTCCTATCCATAGGCTCCTTAAGTGCCACTGTACTCTCTATTAGGATGGTGGTATGCTTAGAGAGTTCAGAAACTGGCTGGTCCACTTTTGGTGCATTACTCCAGTGGTCACTTCATGCTTGTGATAATGGATACCAGTTCAATGGGCTTATGCAACTGGACGAGATGTAAGCTTGTATGACTTTGATACATTGTGGCTGTTCACCTCTCTATCCGTGGGATATACTACCCTGTATGGGTATGACGCAAGGACCCTAGAGGAAGGTTCCCCCCATATAGGTGGCATGGGAATAATTCCCTTACCTAAAGGTAGCTTAGAAAGAAGCCCACAGGAAAGAGAGATGAGCCACTGGAGGAGGAAGGGTGGATGGTGAGGGAATGAAGAAAATGAATGAGGACTGGCCAGGAGGAGGGCCTTTTAAGGCCTGGTTGGGGGAGTGGTTTGTTGCTCTACCCACTGAACTCCGGCCAGTCCTCAGCTATCAATTTTAATGGGCTTGCAAAACTGGATGAGATGTATACTTGTGTGACTTCAATACATTGTGGCTGTTCACCTCTGTATCCATGGGCTATACCACCCTGTAGGGGTACGACACAAGAAACCCTAGAGGATAGGTGCCACAGAAATAATTCCCTTGGATAAAGGTAGCTTAGGAAGAATCCCAAAAAGAATACCCAAAAGGGTGTCGAGCATCAAAGAGGTGAGAAATCAGAATATATCAAGACCAGAAATAAAGATGATAGACATACAATAGATGGGAAGGACAGGAGAAGAATGAGATATGATGAGAATGATGAATGAAATGAATGTAGACAAGATGCAGAAGGATGGACTTCCTAAAGAGAGGTGGAACAGCAGGGTCACCATCCAACTCCATTCAACAGCAGAACTAATTACAGAACCTAAGGAAACTCCAACTCTATCTAATATTATGACTATTGGCATGGAGAAGACAAAAAACCCTTTGAGGAGGAAACCTCTGAGTATCCAAGACCTAGGTCACCTTCCATCCAGGCTGAAGGACGTTTTGAGTAGCGATGGTCAGCTACTGCTATTTAGAGTTGAGGAGGAAGAAAATATTCTAATGTAGAGGAAGCTCTTGCTCTATCCTTCTAAGAGGGCAGCTGTTGAGGGTTGTGAGTGATGTCTCTTCAACTAGAAGCTCAAAGCAAGAGAGGAGAGAGATGACTGCTGAGGCAATCAGCTGGCCTATGCAAGCTTATGAAACAGACCAGGTGAACCAGAGGTGGTCAGATAGAGAATGGTGTAGAGGGTGCCTCTGAACCCGCTTAGGCAGATAAAGGGGCCCCATTCATGAGAGGCCAATGCAGCCAGCCCCAAGCCAAGGGGCAATAGACATAGCAGGCATGTCTCTGAGTGGAAATCAGGTTGACTCAAGGTACCATGGACTTGAGAGGGTTATGCTCGAGTAGTCGATGTGAAGGAGTAGACCCACACAGAGGTCAGATGAGCAAGGGAGACCCAGATGCGGTCATGAGGAGACTGATGGTGATATAACCACAGGAGTGCAGCAGTTTGATGAGATAGCATAAGACCCAATGAGAAATATGCTCAATTAATTGATATGAATGAGTAAACCCTGAGGTCAGACTGAGCTAAGGAGAACCAGACTCATGTCATGAGGAGGCTACCAATGATTGGTAACCATGGGAGTACTTGCCAACTGGGTCCACTGAGAATGAAATTAAGAATGGATAGAATTGCATGAAGGTAGGAGCAGGAGCAGCCAGGTGAAGCCAGCAGCCAATGGTGAGGTAGGCAGTACCAGGAGGACATCTGAATAGGTTTGACTAGAACAAGTGAGTAGGATCAGAGGAGAAGACGAGTAGGCAGGGTGATATGCAGGAGGGACTATTAGGTGATGTGAATGAGTAGGGTATGGTGGTAGCAGGAGGAAATCACAAGACAGCAGGATAGGGAAGCCCCCAAAAGAAAGCAGAGGTCAAAGAAGGAGAAGAAAGGAGGGTGAAGGGAACAGGAGGAGGAGGCGGGTGAGTGCCCACCATGGAGAAGCACAGTAAGGATGAAAATAAGAAAGCGCTTCATGGTTGAACCAACAGCAAAGGGAAGTGAAAGCCATAGCTAAAGATGAGCGAAGGGGAGAGGGGAAGAGGGATGAAGCAGAATGTGAGATTGGAGCAGAACAAGCAGCCAGAACAGTCTGGTAAGAGCATGATGAGAAAAACGACATAATGGCAGTGATGTGAACCGATAAATCCACTAGAGAGGTCATCCAGGATGCTGTAGCACCACGAACCAGGCACTAGAAAGCTATGAAACAGTATGATAAATGAAGTGCATTAATATGCAAAACATTGAGGTGATAGAAATGGATTCCAGGCCAGCAGTAAGGAGAAGAGAAAAGCAAAACCATAAAGAAAATACAACAATGGAGACCACACTCCAAATGAACTAGCAAGGTGCAGTTCAGGGTGCTGCCCAAATGAAAAAAATGAAGGTAGAGAGGCTGCAGTCTAGGAGGAGCATACACAGCATACAAACATACTGCAATGAATGTCCCAGGTTTGAGTGAAATGGGTAGCGAGGAGAGGTAGGAAGCTGCAGGGCAGGTTGATGGCTAGGGGACAATCATGGACCATGGGAGCACTGGGTTAGAAAAGAAGCAGGGAAGCAACTGCGAAGTCCAAAAGAGGGGTGAGGTGAGAAGGAGGAAGAACAAGGAATGGAGGAAAAGCGCCGGAGAGAAGCACCACCAGATAGGTGACAAGAACATCTCCTGGCACAGCAGACAAGAAGCATCCACTTGGTGCGTTGTGCATGACCATGTTCTGCTCCAGCCAGCTGCCAATAAGGATGAGGGACATGACTGTGCAAGAGGGGAGAAGAGCAGCTGCTGAAGAGGGAACAAGGAGGCAGGAAGGTATGAGGTAAGGTAGTGAGGGGTGGAGGGTATAAATGGTAGGAAGGAGTGAAGGAGCTGCCGAGACAAGGAAGCAGGGAACAGCAGAGTGGAGTGACAAGTTCACAGGTGATGGTAACTGGAGTCGCCCAGGAAAAAGCTGGGGGGTGGGGGCGAGCAAAGTCCTGGGAGAAGGAAAGCAGAAAATTGGGACTCACGAATGCAGGTGAAGGGGAGATGCAGAGCCAGCAGCAACAGGAGAAACAAGCCATAGGATGAGCAATAGGAAATAGAGTGAGCAGGTAGCCAGAGACGCTGCAAAGCAAACAAAAAGGGGAGAGGACAGAAAAACAGAGACAGGAGAAGGGCCGTGTCCAGCCACAATGAAGAAAATGAATGAGGACTGGCCCGGAGGAGGGCCTTTTAAGGCCTGGTTGGGGGAGTGGTTTGTTGCTCCACCCATTAAACTCCAGCCAACCCTCAGCCATCAATTTGTGTATCATACTCCTTTCTGGGTGTCTAGTGGGTTCAGGTACATCATATTCTTTCTGGAGAATGGTTTTGATGGTCTTGCAAGTTGGGAAATGTATTTTTTCTTCCAGTTCCCCCACTGACAGCAGTGGATCCTCTGAAGAGGATGGCTGTTCAGGTTGATCCTCTATTTGTGGGCTCACCTTACCATTTTAATGAGTTCATCAATGTTATCACCATGGCACATCCAGGTCGATTTATCTATGGTGCCCTCATATGGGTTCCCCTAGGCTTCAGATGTCGTACTGTCTGTGTCAAATCGGGGTCATTTCTGCATGGTGTCATCTCCTTGACCACTCGGTTTGTTGGGTGCTGGTATGGGATTGCCAGTTTTCAAAGACTCCAGTAGCTGGAATAGTAGTTGTGCTTGGCTTGCGACTTGTGCAATTGGTGCTGTTGGTGGTGGAGGAGTATCACAATCTGAGTTCCCTTCATCCGTCTCTCCAGCGCCACCACTGGGCTTCAGTGCACACACTGTGCAGGT
Source organism: Neoceratodus forsteri (assembly GCA_016271365.2). Lineage (NCBI taxonomy): Eukaryota > Metazoa > Chordata > Ceratodontiformes > Ceratodontidae > Neoceratodus > Neoceratodus forsteri. Next base: position 304,882,799 of record CM028134.1, on the reverse strand, counting down.
CATGTCCCTTTCATTGACTTTGGGAAAAAGGATTCCACATTCCTTACAATTCCACATGTTGTCAGTCTGAATTTTTGATCTGCTGGATTGAAACAAAGAGAACTGGATCAGATATGGATTTTGAGTGTTAAAACTCCCCATAGCTTAAGAGCAGATTGCCCAGATAGCCAGTATCTCATTTCCCCCTTTGTTTGAGTTTCAACCAACCAAACAGTTCAAAGTATGTGCTGCCCCTTTAAGATCTCTTTGTCTCTTGCCAGAGAAATACAGTAGTCCCAGGCAAGATGGCCGCCATGAAATCTCAATGGAATCGGCGAGGTTTGGGATTGCCCTATTCAATTCACTTAGTCCCAGCCAAGATGGCCACTGGAATCACACGAGAGCTCCCACGAGATTTGGAAGTGCTGCATGCACTGCAAGTATTTCTCAGTCTCATGGGAGTCTCACACAGCATCATTGGGTTGTTCATGAGAAATGAGAACAGCATGGCTACTGAAGAGTCTCAGTGGGCAGAGAACTTGTTATTGTATTGCCCACTGAGACAAAGGATCTCCAAGTCAGATGGGGAGAAAGTGGCTCATGTGGATGCACCACGGATCGCTTTCTGGAACGATCAGACCACAGTTGGAGCCTCCATGCCACGGAGGGAGCAGAGGGCATAATGGAACCTGGGTAGGTACTGAAAAACTTTTATTTCTTGCTCCAGGCTGCTTGCTGCATGACGCTGAAGAGGCTACTTGAGGTCCTCAGTTCATGCCTGACTTTAGGGAGGGCGGCAGCCACTAAGGGAGAGTGGAAGCCATGTGAGCTATGGGAGAAGGCACTCCAGGAGGGACCATTCCCAATCTATTCTGCATATTATAATTTCTTGATTGGGAGTGTCCATCTGATAAAATAACACTCCCAGGAGGGACCTCATATTCAGGAGTTTGCTGTGGCAGGGGACTACAGGAGGCGCAGTCCCTTGTTAATGAAGTCCCTTTCTGGGTGCCACAATAACTATGCAGCAGCATCTGTGTGGGTCAGGATCTGCTACTGGAGGGGGTCCTGCCTCAGAATAAAAACATGTAATTAAACTCTGCTGCCTTTCACCTCTAATCTTTGCATGAAGCATATAGACGCAAAACTAGCTACATTTGACTGTCTAATGCACCTTTCTAGCATGCAAAAACTATTGGCTATCAGGCTGTGTAATGATAAATAAAATTTTCTGTACATTATGTGAATGAATGTTAGTTAGGAGTAGATCTGGATTGCGAATAACCTCTTTTGATGCATAAAGTAAACTGGAGATTTTCAGATGGGACAAGGGGAGCTGTCCTTAGCCAGCTTAATTTTGATTGAATTGTGCATCAACATATAGGATGGATGGGGAGTACCCAATGGTTTTGACTGTGGAGTACTATAAAGGGTATGAAATATAATGACTCTTCAGTATAAACTGCAGAGTAATATTCTGCATTTCATGTAAATCGTGTAATAACATTCCACAATTCATGTAAACCGGGGAATAATATTCCACAGTTCATGGAAATTGCAGAATGATATTGTGTAGATTTTCCACGGTTTACATTAAATCAAATGGATATCTCCATAGTCACAGAATCACAAAAAAGCAGGGCTTTGTTTATATTTTATGGTTTTTGAAGTCTTCTTAAGCTAAAGTGTTTGACCATGGTCCATGAAAGAAGCATCAAAACTAAGCCAGAAGGTTTGGTTACATTATTAGTATGCAGAGACAAGAATCAAATGGGACAGCATGAAAGCTAGACAAAAGGGATTTTTATTGAATGATGGAGTGGCAATAGAAATGTTCAACAGGGGCATTGCAATAGGCACTAAATATTGCAATACTGTGTTTAGCTGCTTCCCCAAGTATACTACTTCCTGGTGGTCCAGTGCCAGTCCCATAGTCCCCCCCCCCACCTGAACCACCCACTGACATCCCACCTCCCCACACACCCTTACCCCAGTGCCCGGAACTCCTACCAGTTACATATAGCAATCCACACAGTCCTCCTCTTATCACCATGGCCTGCCACCATTTGAGCTGTCAGTGAGTGCACGCACTATAGAAAAACTGTTTCTACAATATGTGCACTCACTGACAACTTATACAGTGGCTGACTGTGGAGGTGAGAGAAGGGCTATGCTGGTTACTGTATACTGTGGGAGCGGGGGGAGGGCAGAAACCTCTTTACTACCAGGGAATGAGAATAAAATAGAGAATAGGTGCTTGGGGGTGGGAGAAATCTTTGGACCACCTGGTAATCATGTTGACACATTGAGCGAGAGATCAGGGGGGAACCACTAAACCACCAGGGCTTTCATTTCAAAGCTGTAAGTGGCACTAAGGGGCTGCTGTGCCCCACAAAAATTACCCCAAAATGAGCATGTAAATGGCCCCCCTTGCATGCCCAGTGGGCTGATTTTCATGCTCAGGCTGACTCTAGACCAGAGGGGTCTTTGCATTATCCTGTTTCACACAGCACTATCCCATTTGGGCTGTATACATCCTTTTTCCACGCTGGGGCACTGCAGATTCACTTATTTCTGTGTTGACATGGCCCATTATTCAGTCAGAGAGTGCCACTCACTTCCCATTTGAATATCACAGCAGTCGGGGGAGCTCAGGGGCAAGTGTAGCACAAACATTTGTGCTGTGCTTGCCTCTTTGTCTGAATAGCAGACCCTACGTTTTTAATACTGAAGAGATTTTGCACAAAGGCAGGCTTTTAGCACTTTAAAATGTATTAGTTCTTGCTGCTCTTGCTGCCATGAAGTCTGATTCCTCTGCTTTTGACATCAGAATATTTTTTGTGGCAACAGATTGTGATGTCACAGCAAAGGACTATAACTTCAAAGCAGGGAAATCAAGAAGAACAAATGATCTCAAAGGGGCAAAGACCCTGATTTCCAACATATGTCTTTAGTAATATAGAATGTATCTTGAAATTTCTTTTTTATTGACTATTGTACAATTTGAGCTTTGCTAATGCCAGCTGTTAGTGTTTTGTAGAAAACTGAAAATTCTCTAAAAAACAAAGCAATACTGTCTACGATATGATCATTTTGCATTGACAAGCCCTTCAGTACTGGATATCTATCTTTTTATTATAATTATAGTGTTACATTTGGTGGTGGCCAGTCGAGAAGGGCAGAGGATGTTAGCGCATGTCATCATCTGGGGTGTGAGGAAGTCTACCGGGGCAGTTGGGTGCCACTAAACCCGTGGAATACTTATTCCTAGGATGGATTGGGGCTGAAGAGCAGAGTGGGTTTAGGGACACAATAGATCTTGGGGAAAGATCAACACTTTTTGGAATGGTCATAGCAGATGGGGCTGGGGTGTGTATGGTGGGTTTAGGGATGTGGATCAGTGTTACTTGACATGCACTAGGGATGGTTTCCTTTATTGATTAGTATTATAATTTTTTAATATTATTTATTGTTCTATTTATTTGCAAAGAAAACATGAATCATGAAACTGAAGTAATGAAATATGATTTGCACTTGTCATTTGACTCCTTTCACTCATGCTGTTTTCAAGAGCTGCTAGTTAGAAGGAAGGGGGACACTGAGGAATTGGACAATGAATACAAGATGCATTTTTGGTGGAACTAAACATTACATTTTTAGATGCATCACTGCTATCCTGAGAAGGGGAACTGAAAGAACTTGGAGGAGGAATAAAGGAAATCTAGTGTGCCTGTGGATAACTCAGGATGATTTCATCACCAGATTAGAGATGTTGCAAAATTATATTATGCAGGTGAAATTCTCATGAAATTGGCAATTTCACTGTGCAAAATATTTCATGAAATTCGCCCATTATGTGAAATATTTTGCCAAGTGCGAAATGCAGAATTTCATTAGCAAAATGTGACATTTTGCCTTAAGGGGGTGATATTTTGCCTTCCACAGGTGAAATTTCATATTCTGCAGGCAATATTTTGCATTACACAGGAGAAATTCTGAATTTCACTTTGCAAAACAATTTGCGAAATGGACAAATTTTGCTAAATATTTTGCATACCGAAATTTGCCAATTACACACATCTCTACACCACATGTACCGGATGACTCTCAAGAAAGGGTGTTTACACTGCAGTGGCAGCAGAACCAGTGAATTTCTAGAGACTAATAAAGCCATGGATTATTTGACTGTATGTTCATTTACTATAATATGCCCAGTGCTTGTCCTCACAGCCCCATAGTCATGACTCCCAATCTCTGTTCCACCACAATGAGCTGCTTCACCACTACCACTTGCAGAACTTGTACATACTTGAACTGACACAATGGAAATTTATCTGCTCCTTTCCTACCCCAGATCTCTTTTTCCTCCTGTTCCAAACATTTTCTATACCCATCAACAACACTCACATGATGGATGATGATATGACACAGACATTATCAAATACTAACAAGGATGACTCACAATTGTCATCGATGAGTCTTTAATGCCAATGTGACATCAATGCTCAATGCATGGACAAACCAAAGTGCTGTATGACTTGTGCATAGAAATGTGCAATGTTGGCAAACTTCGCTCACTGAAATAATTCATGAAGTCTGCCAAATTTGCAACATGCCAACTTTGCAAGTGTTTGGCAGGAGAAAAGGCATTTTATTAGGAGAAGTTATGCAAATTCACTGTAAAGTTGCAACTTCACCTTAATTTTAGTTCAGCTTCACCTGACTTCACCTGAAAAAGTACAATTTCACCTGGAAAACTCAATGCAAAGTGGCAAAGTGGGCAATTTGTGAAGTTATTCATGAAGGTGAAGTTTGCAATTTTGCTGGAACTTCACCGGGGAAGCAAAACTTTACAACATCTCTACTTGTGAGGTGATACGGTAGAACAAGACCACCAGGCCACCCTTCCCCCCCACTGACAGAAAACACATCACTCCACTGAAAGACCTTGTGTTTCACATAGCAGTCTACTTTTCAGTCACTGACTAGCTGGAAGAGTCACACACTCACACACTCAAGCAAAAAATGAAAAGATTGATTTCTGTGCCGTGCTACACCACCATAAGTCAATAAAAAGTATTTGCCTAATAAGTCATTCAACATTCACCTTGCACCTTTGCATATCTGTTTAAGTCAACCTGTCCTGCTCATGCTGCAAGAAAAAATACATACATAAATAAATAAATAAATAAAGATTTCCATGCCCTCTGCTCCACCAGCAATTGCTTAAAAAATGTCAAATTCATATTTCAAAAATCCAGCTTCACCTTTCCCAATCTATTAATTAACTCTGCCATGCTCGTGCTGCAGGGCATGCAGTTGCCAGAGCAGGTTCAAACTATGCAGTCTCACTCCAGTATGATTTCACTAGCCTGCCTGCCTTCCTGAAACTACAGTTAAAAATTATCAGAAGTGCCTAACTGGCATGATAATTCATGATTCTGATGATTTGTAAAGTTTTCTAATTAAACTTAATTAATTTTTACATGTAAGGAGCTTCTTTAGTAGCCACTACTGCTAAATGTCTTTCTCCCATGACAAAACATGAAATGGCACAGAGATGTGGACAATACAAGGTGTTCTGGATCTCCAGAAATATTGGTGGCATCAGTTAACAGCTGCATGACAATTGACTTGCCAGCAACATGGACATGGGCAGTGTGTGCTTCTGATAAAAAGTGGTACATCATAATGTCAACATGCAAAAGTGCCAAAGGGCAAAATAATTATTTTGGACCAGCTTCAGTGGTGTTCAAAATGTAGGATTTCAGTACATTTGTTGAGCGAAAATTTTGCATCGGCTAATCCTTGGTATTTATACACTGACTGCTCTGTACTTTGTGATAATGTTATGGAGGAATGGGATGGCTACCCCAGCAGTGATCTGGGTAGTTATAGCATTATTATAAGTGTTATCCCAAAATGTTCCTCCTGGCATGGTGCCAAGGGATTTGAAACAATGACACTGTCATGGTATACAGTATGTGATTAATCTGAGGTGCTGTCTCAGTGTCTTACTATAAGTGGGGCATGCATATATGTGCTCTATATTCCACTAAGTTTGCTTTTTTCTCTTTTAGATAACTCCTGAAGAAGACATAGGTTCAAAACACTGGTTCTAACTCCGTTTCCAGCATGCATTTCATATTACATTTTTATTTTGTTTTCAGCTCACTTGCTGACACAGCACCTTTATTTTTTTTGTTGCTGTACATATGTGCATAGTTTCCTTGGTGTCACGTCATATCAAATAAATGTGCTTTGCAGTACACCTATGGTTAAGTCTATTAACATACTGTTGTACTATTTTCTGTCTGAGTACTCTCACTCCAGTGTTCACAGTCCAGGGGCAGCATCCTGATTGCAGACCACATCGGCAAGATCAGAGGTGTGGTTGGAGCCAAGCTCAAGCTGTAGATCATATCCAGTGGTGTCCTGGTGACAGTAATGTGACATAGAATGGTGAAGGCAGTGATCATTATGTAGACTGTTTGGGGGCATACTGAAAAGCACCTCCTTACTTTGCTAGGCATCTGAATCTTGTTATTAATCTGAAAATATTTTTTCTCAGTGATGGTACATGTAGCTGAATGTGCATGGTTGGGTTGTATAGCTGCAGTGAGGGACAGACTGAAGAGTTTTACTACAGGGGAAAAACAAAGATATGTGCACCAAGTTTTAGGAAGCTAGACTTGATACCATCAGATTTTGCAATTTTATTTACAGATACTTTGTTTTAGCAATTTACAAACCTTAACTGCATAAATATAATGATTCATTGTTTAGCCAATTATTTATGACTCTCCTTTTGATGATAAGTGCATATGTGCTTTGATGTTCTGTGAACTTGGAAATAAAATGAGACATGGCTGCATTAACAATAGTTGCATTCCAAAGATCTGTCCAGTTTATTTGGGATAAGTTATTCAGAAAGGCCCTTAGTATGAACATTGAGTAATTCCTGTGATGTATAATTCTCAGAGGAACCCAAAAATAGCAAGCACTCCATACCCAATAGATGGGAGAATGATCACTGATTTTAAATGGAAGAGTATACACAAACAAATAATTTTATCTTTTCTAATAGTTATTAACCAATCAATTAAGGTGGACTGGCTATCTTTATTAGAATAACTAATGGGCTTGGTTGTTATTTGTGTTAGATTGATCTTACATAGGAGCAACTCATAGTTCTCTATTTTATGTCTATGCTAGTCTAGGTTTATGCCCCCTAAGATAATTAGTTCATTATTTTTAATGGAAGTACTTATCGGTTTAATGAGGGAGGAAAAGCCAGCTTGTCAACCTATGGGTGTGGGGGGTCATAAGTGCAAACCAGATGCAGCTTTTTTACATTTCCCAGCAATAGAACAGTGTTACACTATTATAAAGGCGTCAAAAGATATAACATGCCTACTTACTTTAGGTTTAGAATAAACTTGTAAACATTACCATCCTTCTTGGGGGAAGGCAGTCACACCTGATGCAGTAAAATCCAGGCAAGAAACATGCTAAATCTGAAATAGATGGTTTTTTAACCTGGACTCCATTATCTCCAGTATAACAGGTCAATAGAAGCCTGCTCAAGATTCCAATTCAGTTGTATTACCTAGTGGATTACATGTTTTAATGTGGGCAGTTTTCAGCCCCTTCACATTAACCTATTTCAGCGTAGTAGAATATGATGTAAAGATGATAGTCAGGACTGGATTTGTCTCAGTATTCCCTGATAAAAGAAGGCAGAGAATAAAATCAAAAGTAACAAACACTAGTGCATGTGGTAACTAAGGGAGTGTATACCAAGTATTTTTTTTCAGGTAATCAACAATACATGATATAGCATAATCTTTAAGTGAAGTAGCCAGGTAGAGTCTAATATGTTATTGTTTTTCAGCAACACATGAGGCATAGAAATGTCTTCTGGGTGATATATTTTGTAGCTCCCTTGGTCATTTACAGGAAAAGAGTCACACAGTAGAAGGATACACACTATAAGGAGTCCTACAGGTGGTAATGCATGGGGAAATACATCATCTAATTTAATGATTATTTGTCCCACTTTAAATCTGCAGTACCATTTAATATTCTGAGTGCCTGTTCAGAGTGCCCCTTATAAACACATTGTCCACTACAGCTACTTCTACATGTCACAAGCATTATAACTTACATACTGCAAGTTATTCAGAGGCCCAGTAGGGCTGGATAAAATGTATCTTCTGTTAGTGAAATTCATGTGAATTTATACTTTTGCTTCTGTGAAATTTCACAAAATGTATGTGGCAATTTTGCAAAACTTTGCCAAAATTATGATTCCAGTTATTTCCAACTATTTTAAAGCAGCAGTACTGGATAATCAGGAAGTGATTATCACAATTTTGCTTTTTGGCTGGAAGCATGCAGCATAGTTCCAGTTTATATATCTGTAAATATTTTTTTCTAGTGATCGTTAGTTTTTTAGATATTTAAAATGTATTTCCATTGTTGTGGAGCCACAGTAAAAATGGTTGGTGCCTAATTTGCATCCAAGCACCTCCCTCATGTTGCATCACATTTTTGGTTTATTTCCATAAGACCCTGTCCTGTGCATTCCAGCTGTCCCTGAGTAGTACTGCGAGTCATGCACATGTGCAGTTGGCAGCATAAGGTTCCAGTTCCACATGGCTGGTGGGAGAAATGTAAAGAAAAACAAAGAAAAACATAACAAATTATGGGGTTATAGTACAGTGAAAACAATAAAGATTACCAGGTAAATGCTCAACAGAGCACAAGGAACAAGCTGTTGCAGAATTTGTTTTTTATCTAGTACTGCTGCTTTAAACTATAATTGTCTGAATTACACCTAATTTGGTATGATGACTCTACCATGGTACCCACAGAAGTGTACCAAGTTTCAAATGTATTTCCTTAAAGAAGATAGAGTAATAAACCTCCACACTTTCAGACAATTTTCAATTATATTTTACAATTATGTAAACTGTAGAATTTTAAACCCTTGTAACTTTAAAGCTTAAAAACGGAATATCACCAAGTTTGTTAGATTCATTCACCCTAAATATGGGGCTTTGAGGTCACTCCTATGACCCAGCAGCAGACCTTCATTTTTCCATGCTGATGACTCAGGTTTGGAAGTGACTATAGGAAGTCTTTTCAGGAGGCAGTCCATGGTTGAAACGGCAGCCGCTTGACAGTGCATCTCTTTGGAGAGGGTTGTCAGTGGATTCCATCAGCACAGCAACCCTGTGACCCAGCTAGGGAACATGGTTCTGCCACAGAGGAGGCTGTGGTTCTGTGAAGCTAACAGAGGCACCACTCCCACCAAGGGAAGTGGGAGGGAAAGAAATGTGGGAGAAAAACCTAGTAGCCAACTGAATGATGGTTAAGTTCAACCTGTTCAGGATATATACCTGTGAACAGGGTATAACCATGAGAGATGAGTTGCTAGCCAGGAGAAAAAAAAATATATGAAAAAAAGAGTGTATGTGTGTGTGTGTGTGTGTGTGTGCATGGCTCTCTGTAATAATAGCACATCAAAAAGAGCGAGTGTCAGAACAGTGAAACTGAAATAGCAACAACAACACATATACATGATAGAGCAGCACATGACAACTACTGCAGCTCACACAGCAACATTTATACCATTCCAGCCAGCTGTTTTGTATTGTATTTAATGCCCCCTCCTGACCCCCTATATCTAGGATTCTTACTCCACGCCACTCACTGATAGTGGGGGTATCAGCAACATCCAATCGTGCATATTCATTATTTGCTCATATGTCACTCATATGTGACAGTTGCTCTAATGTCACTATTTAGTGCATCACTGTTATTGTTGTATTGAGTCACTGATATTGGTTCGCTATTCTGTATTCGCTGTTATTAAGTGTTACCTGTGTGGATGTGTGTGTGTGTGTGTGTGTGTGTGTGTGTGTGTGTGTGTGTGCGTGCGCGTGTGTGTGTGTGTGTGCTGTCTAATCTTTTGCTCAAAGTATGTCCAGGTTACAAGGAGCCAAAAATGTCAAAATAACATCAATAATTAAAATCGAATTTCATGAACCCTTGTGAAAGTTTAGAATGTTGTGATACTTTTGTCGAAGCCATGTCCATACATTTTGCCCAGTCATACAATTAAGCTGCCATTGTAGAGGAAGGTAAAGGCCAGGTAAAGTGCCAGTAAGGTAGCATTCATAGGAGACACCAGAGTAAATCATAGTAGTGCCAAGTATCAGGTCACTATCTTGAGTGATGAACTATGAAGAATAGTCAATGACATCACTGTACACTAATTCTTAACTATATGTCAGCAGTCCTAATGACAGGGTTGGTGCTTCTCCCAAAGTTGGCTAAGCCCCTATTAACTAAATCACTAATCCAAGAAAAGAGAGAGAGGAAAGCACTTGGTGGTTTCAAAACAATACTGCACCCCTACATACACACTTATCTTCTTTAAATGGCTTGTAATGGCATTCACAGCTAATACATAGTTACATCCAAACACTCTAATAAAATGCTTCTGAGATTCTCATATGTGTTCTCTAAACATTTCTTTATTCTCAATTCATGCAGTATAAAATATAATGCCCAACTGGGCTACTTACAACAATGAAGCACACATGAATTGTTAATAGTGCTACAGTGCAGAGATTCATGTATTTGACAGACACAAACCATCCAATATAGAAACCGCTCATGGCTACTAACTGCTAACTGCATCACTTTGCCTTACTCAAGGACTTCATCAGGGGGCCCCCTGACAAAGCCTTTGAGTAAGTTCTGGAGTTAGTAGCTGGTAGCCGTCAGAGGTTTTATTATCAGATGGTTTGTGTCTGTCAACTGTACACTAGCCTGTCTTCTTGCAACATGCCAGCTAACAACTACAGTTCACTACCTCAATAACTTATAGAAACACACGCATATGCAGCATTGTTTCTGAACAATGCCACTTGCTGACTCTTTAACAACCCTGTAAATAACAATGTATATTTTTACTATTTGAAAACGGTGGTTCCATGTGATGCAAAGCATTACAATTGGTTGTCACTTCAATCATTTTGACAGAAGCATATGGATATCGTTTACGTTTCCCCCTCCTGGGAACTGAAGCATCCAATTTGGGGCTGGAACCTGATGGTTGATCCTGTCACTACACTGTGAGGTTCAATTTTTATGCCCCTCTACTTAGGCCTGCCCCTGTGGAGATGGTCAGTTACTGCCCTTTATGGGATTTGACCCCTGAAGGCCTAGCGGAGGTGATTGACCTCTCGGAGTTCCCTGTGACCAGCTCAAGTCCAGAGGTCTTGGTCCTGGCCTATAATAAGGCCATTTCTACAGCTCTGGACTTGCTTGCTCCTATCCATGTTCGTACTCTCTCCCTTCGCCCTCAGGCCCCCTTGGTTTGATGGGTCTTTGAGGGAGCTGCGGTGACTAGGACAAAGGTTAGAGTGGCGCTGGTTGAAATCTGCCCTGGTGGTCGACCACCTTAGATTAGTAGAGCATTATCAGACCTACCAATCAGTGATCTCCCATAAGAAGGCAGAATTCCTGTCCAGGGAGATTGCTGCCACACAGAATCAACTAACTCAGCTTTTCTGAACTGTGGACAGGCTGTGCAACCCAGCCTGTCTGCAGTTCTGAAGAGCTTTCTCGCAAATGGAGTGCAACGAGCTTGCTTGATTCTTTGCAAATAAGGTGGCAGATATCAGGTCGGAGATCCTCTTGACTCATTATGGGGGGGATGCTGACAATTGGTGCTTGGCCACCTCACCTAGTGCTTCCTGGTGTACCTTTGACCTACTGGAGTTCGCGGATGTCATGCGGATTGTCCAGAGTATGCGCCCTACTTGCTGTAGTTTGGACCAGGGGCCCAACCTCCCTGATCATGGGTTGTGATATTATCAGTCCGGTCCTGGTTCAGATAGTCCAGTGCTCCCTTGATTCAGGTGAGTTCCCCAGCTCCATGAAGGAGGCAGTGGTATCACTCATCCTGAAGAAGGTTTCTTTGGACCCAGACTCTCTGGCCAACTACAGACCTATCGCAAACCTTCCCTTTATATGGAAGGTTTTTGAGAAAGTAGTGGTGATACAGCTGGAGGACCACTTGACCATCCACAACATCTACAAACCTCTCCTGTCCAGTTTTCGTAAGAGGCATAGTACCAAGACTGCTCTGGTTTGGGTGCTCAATGATCTCCTGATGGCAAGATCGGAGAAGCCATTCTATCTTGGTGCTCCTTGATCTCTCTTCAGCTTTTGACACTGTGGACAATGGGGTGTAGTTTGGATGCCTGAGATCCATTTGTGGTCTGACACATACGGTTCTCAAATAGTTTACATCTTACCTCACTGGTAGAATGCAGAGAGTGGTGTCCGTGATTTTTTCCTTAGACCTACTCCTTCTGTCATGTGGGGTGTCTCAGGGCTCAGTGTTGTCCCCCATGTTGTTTGCAGTGTATATGCTGCCCCTCAGAGACATTGTAAGACAGTATGGGTTGAGGTTTCACTGCTATGCTGATGATACCCAGCTCTACCTGTCTTTTGCACCTGACCAGGATAGTGTTCTCTCGATACTTAACAACTGTCTCACTGAAATCCAGAAGTGAATGAATTTGAGCTGGTTAAAGTTGAATGCGGGGTTACACAAGGTCCCTGCACCCTTATTGGTACCCTCAGAGGTACACCATAGACAGCTAGTGCTTAGACACATGTTATACTAAAATATAGGGCTAAGGGCATCTACCGTACAAGAGTAGATGTCAGGATATGTACGCATATTGTTGTAATACACTTTGCTTGCTAACACACATATATTCTTCTATGCATTTTCTGTGTATTTCTCATTTGTAAGATGCCAGGACACCTGTGTAATTGGAATAATGCTATATAAGTCAGCATTGCCACCTTTTGGTGATTTGTACTACTACACTGAGTTATGTAAGACTCTGTATAAGAACTCTTTTGTTTCACAAACTGATGACTACTACAGAATTGTATAATGTTTTCTTGGACCGTGGAGCCTCCTCTAATTTAGCCAATAGGGCTCATCTCTGTAACTAGAAATGTTTCTATCTTACAGTAACCATAGTGATTATCATAGGTACAGTATATAATGTGATATACTAGTCTTGTACCTCGGAGATCCCAAGAGACCCAAAGAAACCTCGAGGTATAGGGAACGCTAAGCACTGGCTCCAGGGTCGTATTGGTAAGAACTGCTTAGGGAACCTGTTATTTTATCCTTTTTGGTAGTAATAAACAAGTTTATTACTCTTATGCAACATGTCTGTGATTACTTGCATTGCCAATATTGCCAAGAACCTGAAAGTAAGGTTTAGACCTCCTAACAATTGGTGACTGCGTACAGGCGATGTTTGGTGTTTGTAAGTTTTCACTAGTTGCTATAAATTTTCCCTTTCCCATGGAGACAGTAGGTGTACATTCCCGTATCACCTCTCCCATTTTAAAACCAGTTTGTAGTCACTTACAAAGTCTGTCTGTTTTCTTTTCGGGAGTGGTCAATGCCGACTCGACTCACTCCATTACAGCTTTGAATTGTAAGCCTACAAATCATACAGTAGACCAACTGTGTATGAAGTGCTCCTGCTGTGGATTGATACATAGCAAGGCACCTTTTTCACAGTTTGATTTTTCATTCCCTCCCTCACAATGGCCACCGTATCAAATATCTGTGCAGAACAGAGACTCAATGTCTCGAACTTCCTTGCCTCCCATGGAGGATGGGCTGACTTCGCATGGGACACAAGTCAATTTGAAAACCCTTTACTGGGGATTTCAACCCAGTACTCAGAGAAAAGACAATCAACCAATAAGCGCCAAGCTAAAGCGCTGATGGTTACGACTCTCTACTCTGCTCTGGAAGCCTCCGAAGTGAGGTTTCGAACCCTTGATCTGCAAATTTCGTCTCTTAAGCAACAGATGGGTTTGCAGGAAACAGAATGTGTTAGATTACAGCAGAATTTGGAATCTGAACTCCAAACTTTGTGGAATGAAAAGGATTCACTTTTGCATCATTCAGCTCAAGCTGGAGAACAGGAACTTTGTATGTTGAAGCAGGATTGTGAAAGTTTGAGATAGGATAAGGGACAGGCATTGCATATGAATGACTTGTTAAGTACTGCGAATGCACAGTTGAGTGAGGAGATGGGAGAGATACAGGATGAGATAAACCAGGTACGTAATGACTTAGAAGTGGCTACTAGGGACAATCGAGAACTGAGCGCCGCATATAGAGTGTTGCAAAAGCAAATGCAGGATGAAGTTGATATGGATGTTGCAACTGTGAGTCATGCTGAATCTAAAACTAAGATGGCAAAATTGCACCATCAGCAGGAGGTTCTGGCTGGACATGTTAAGGCAATGGGAGGTGTAGCCCCTGCCTTATGTATGTCATCTGAAGGTGAGGTATCAGATAGTGTCTCTCAATACAATGCGCAGTCACATGCCTATTATGGCCCAGAAACCCCACCCAGCCATCCACAACATGGTGGATCCCCACTCCACCCACATCATGTCATATGTTGTTGACGTCATGATGCCCATCATGGAAATCGCCAACATGGTGGCCCCCATGATGGGGGGAGAGCACTCCCAGGCCTGGTCCTGATGGCACCACCGATATCCGTTATTAATGTGGAAGACAGGCAAGAGATAGAAATGATGATTGAAACTGTAATAGGTGATGTACCTCTTCCTGAGAGAAGTAGACGGGCCATTGAAACCCAAATTTGGCAGCTTCTACAAGAGGCTGGCACTCAGGATGGTATCGTTCGTACCGAGGCCAAGGCTGCAGCTCGGGCCACCCTAGACAGCGCCTGAGACAATCTACCTCTGCTTGATCAACCCAATAATCCCCTACAAATGGCCTACTCTGTTCAGCAAATAGCTGACAGTATCGGTCGGATGAACCCATCCAACAATCTTAGCTGTCACTTAGAAAAGGCGCGTTCTAAATGTGAGATGCTTAGCCTCGCTGCAGAATATCAGGTCCAGATACTACACCAAACCATCGATCCTAGTTTGTAGGCCAAACTCCCCGATGCCATCCGCCAGGATGGGAACACCACCTTTGATGAGGTTGCAGCAGAGCTCATTTCTGTCACAGCCCAGGTGTAGTAAGAGTGATGCTTGCATACCCTGTAAAACAGAATGCAAAGAAAAGTCCAGCGACTTACCACCAGAGACTTTGGATGGCCTACTGAGCAGGAAAGCACCTGGCACAAGAAGCTACAGATGTAGATCTTATTGAGTATAAGACCCTGTTCCTTAGGAACATGATTCCTGCAGTACAAGAAAAGGTAAAGCCAACCACCTACCCCAACACGGACAGGTTTGCTGATATCCTTTGGAAAACCGAGAGAGTTTACCAAATCTATATCCATCATCTGGGCTCCGGCTCCAAGAAAGTAGCCGCCATTTAGCCTATTTCAGAGGCCACGACACACTACATTGTGGAAGGGCAGGCCCAACACTAAAAGGCCCTCCCAGCTGATAACCAACACCAACAACAACAACCACAACAGCAACAACAGCAATGAGATGGGAACCGGAATTGGCATAAGAATAAAAAGCACAAGAATAAGGGTAAACAACAACAACAAAGAACAGGCCCTTCATATAGGGAGATAGCTGAAGAAAATCAGAAATTCAGAGAGCTCCTGGGGCAAGTGTGCTCTGTGGCAGATGCTGTCCCTGCCCAGGCCCTTGCGGCTGTACAACTGGTGACCCACACCCCAACAGGCCATGGTGACACCGGAAGTACAGGCCTTCAGGCCCATACAGGCCTGAACCCAGAAGCTCCTCCCTATATAGCATCGGTGCAGCATGGTGAGGTGATTCAAAGAAGCCAGGCCCAACCTCTACATGCTCCCAGCAGTACAGATTGACAATTACAGGCCCCAGTCTGGATTGTCTGGATTGTAAACAAGCTAATCTTGGATACTAATGGAAGGCCCTGCACTGAGGTCGAGGTCGGGGGCCACCTACTTGTAGTCTTGCCAGATACAGAAGTGGCTGTGTCTGTATTACATGATGAACACCCAGGCACATCTCCTTGATCCACCAGATGGAGGACCAACATGTCAGGAGTATATAGTACTAGGTTACCTGCATACTGGTCTCTACCCTTGCCGGTGGAGCAAGGCCATTTAAAGGCCTCACACACCTTCCAACTGATGGTAATGCATGATCATCCTAGTATCATAGGAATTGATTTGTGTGGTAGATCTAGTTAACATGCTATTGATACAGATTTAGGGTCAATACCACACCATCTTGATCCCTGATTCACACATTGTGGTGACAATTTCTGCTAACAACAAGGGGTAAGATGTCATAGATTTGTTCAAAGAGCACAAGCTTTTTCCAAAGCTTCTACCCATTTTGCAGTGACATTTGGAAGCATTTGCAATCAACAAACATGACTGTGGCAGAATGCACACTGTCATTGAAGTGCCAGGCCCAACACATGAGAGGCAAAGGCAATACCCTTTTCCAACTGAGGCCTTGCCTTCTCTCAGTGAAACAATAAAATCACTTCCCAAGCAAGGGGTAATCAGAACATGCGTTTCTACTGCTAACTCCACAGTGTGACCTGTAAAAAAAAATAACCGTGCCTGGAGACTTACTATTGACTACAGGAAACTGAATCAGGTCACCCCCAGTTGCTCCTCAACTGTAGCATCTGCACCTGATGTCCTATGACTTTTGATCCCTGACCTGAAATAGTTCAGTGTGCTGGGCATCTCCAATGGTTTCTGGTCATTACCATTGGCCCTCAAGAGTCAATATAAGTTTGCCTTCACCTTTGAAGGAAGACAGTATACGTGGACTTGCTTACCACAGGGATTCCATAATAGCCCATCCTTGTTCCATCTGCATATTATGGATGCCCTTGAGGGTTTCTCTACTCCCCAATGTCTATTTCAGTATGTGGATGACCTGCTGCTGGCAACTGCCACACAAGAACAACACCTGGATCTCTTGGACGAACTACTGACTCTCATTCAGAGAGCAGGCCTGAAATGCAATCCAGCAAAAGCACAGCTATGTCAGAAAGAAGTACTCTTTCTGGGTCTAAAAATAACTGACCAAGGTTGAAGCCCTACCTGGAAGAAGATACAAGGATTGCAAGACTTGCCATTGTCTCCGAGCGTGGCAACTCTCAGAAGTTTTCTAGGTATGACAAATTATTTGAGAGATTTTATCTGTGGTTTTTCTCAGAAAGCTGCTCCTCTGTTTGAACTGCTGAAAAAGGACATCCCATGGACTTGGGGCCCTATACATACCCAGGCTGTGGTGTCACTGAAGCAGGCCTTGGCCTCCACCCCAGCTCTGGTCAACCCCAATCCAGCACTACCATTCCATCTGGAATGCGCCACCTCTGACATTGCCATGTCAGTAGTGCTGGCTCAGAAGGTTCATGGCACCCTGGGACCTACTGCACATGTATCACAGCTCTTGACTCCAGTGGAACAGAAGTACAGCCTTTGTGAAAGGAACCTTCTGGCCACCTACTCAGCTGTCAAGCACGTTCTGTATATCATTGGGTACTCTCCACTGATTATCAATACCAACCACACCCCAAATACCTTTCTGCTCTCAGTCAGAATGAATAATGGGTCAGTCTCCAATACCAGGCTGACACATTGGTCACTTCTTCTCCAGGACAGAGACATACAGGTACACCCAACAAAAATTCCATCTATGCTGGCTCATGGACTCCTTTTCCAAGGAGAGCCCCATGACTGTACACGGCAGTCACCTGATCTTCCAGATCCAGGTCCTTTCCTCCCTGCCATGCCAGAAATACTTGACAACACCTCTTTGTGTCATATCTTTACTGATGGTTCAGCATCTTACTATTAGGGAGAACAAGTTGCAGGGATGGATATTCTAGTGATTTACCCTTATGGGAACATTGTTAAAATATCTAAGCATTGCAGTGCAGCATCATCACAGTATGCAGAGATGGCAGCAGTGGCCTGTGCCCTCGAGTTCATCTAGCATGGGACCGAGGATACCATCATTTTCACAGACTCTAATTGGGTTTGTTGTTCTCTTCCAGAATTTCTTCCATTCTGGCAGAAGAACTCCTACCTCTCCTCTGATGGCAGTCCAGTGAAGTACAAGGAATTGGTAATATACATACATTCACTGGCACAAAAATTTGCACACAAACTCTATGTACACAAAGTTAAAGCTCATTCCCTTCATGATCCCTATCATGCCTTCAATGATACAGCAGACACCCTTGCCAAGGAAGGGGCCCAAGGGGGGACACCTGGATGATGGACCATCAAGAAGCTAATGCAGCCGTACATATTGCAGCACTCAGGAAGAAATCTGAACCCTTTTCCCCCCTTGAACCTCTCAGCAGCCCAACATGTTGATACTGAACTCAAAGGAGTGTTCAGATTCCTTGACAAGAGTACCGAAGAGAAACTTCCAACACATTACCCCTATCGGAGGCACAAATGTAAGTTACACTTGTTACTAGATGACAAGCTCATCTGATATCAGCCAGATGATTCCACCACTAAGTTGTGGGTGGTCCGTAGACATCTCAGGTCTGAATTTTTGCACCAAGTGCATGATACACCCACTGGTGGACACCAAGGAATGGAAAACACCCTCCAGAGGCTTAAGACCACCGCCTGGTGGCCTGGTGTCACCAAAGATGTTAAACAGTACATAGACAATTGTCTTGTTTGTGCACAAAACAACCCCATCCCTACCAAATGAAATGCCAAACTCTTACCACAACGACACTCTGGCCCTTGGCATGCCATACAGATTGATTTTAGTGGCCCTTTGACCAATATCAACAGAAACAACAAGCATGCTCTTGTGGTGACTGGCCTCTTTTCTAAGTGGGTTGAAGCTTTCCCCACTAAAACATGCACTGCTAAAACCACTGCCAAAATCCTGGTGGAACAGATTTTCTCCAGGCGGAGCCTACCTCTTAAGGTAGACTCCAACAAAGGAACCAGTTTTACAGGTGAGTTAATGAAAGAATCTCTTGAACTCCTTGGAGTTTAACAAAAGTTCCACATAACCTACCACCCCCAATCTTCAGGTCAAGTAGAGAGACCCAACTGATGGATTTAGCAAATGCTTTCCAAATTCATTGAGGACAATCCCAAAACTTGGGATTCCCTACTGCCATTACTCCTTATGGCAATTAGGGGCACACCCTCAGCCACCACCCAGATCACATCCTTCGAGGTGATGACTGGAAGACAGATGAGATTACCTGAACACCTGTTGTTTGACCTGCACACTCCCACTGAAGACCATGTGTTTGTAGATCAATATGTGGAAAAACTCAGAAAAGACCTCGTACACACACATTTGTATGCTGCCAACTGCATGGGCAAGGCCCAGCAACAATTCAAAATATAGTTTGACAAACATGCACAAGAAGTGGATTGGCAGGTTGGAGATCAGGTAATGGTACTCCGATTTTCACATCCCACCCATTCCTTCTCCAATAAATGGGAAGGCCCATACCCCATTGTCAACAAGCTCAGTCCAGCAGTCTATCAAGTTAGACTCCTACACAACAATAAACTGACTGACAAATTGTTACATGCAAACCAACTGAAACTGTATAAAGGAGCTTAATTACTTTTCCTAACCCCATTGGGCGGAATAGTAGTGACTCACTAATGTTTGATTTTGCTTTTCGGATACACTGACAAGATAGCTATCTTGTTCCATTATCTCCTCATCTCCGGAGATATCCCCTGCATCCAAGGAATGGTACCAAACCTCTTACCACACCTTGATCATCCAGTATCTCCTTCAGAGGGAGTATCCATCAATATACCCGATAGTCTGATTACTGTCCAGGAAGGTTCCAATGCTTACCTCACTGCCTCGGTTGTTGCTGCAGATAAATCTACCCTACAAATTGAGTGGCAAACTACATCACAAGGACAAATTCTCCCTGTGGCCAAACTCTCCAAAGGAACTTTTCAGGGTTGGCCCAATGCAAAATTATCTCCAAATGGTTCTCTGTCCTTGCTACAAACTGCTCTTAGACATTCTGGTTTATACAACATTGCTGCCTTAATTGATCCTTCCTACTGTAATTCTTTGTCTAAGGATTCTGCTAGAAAATTTTGTGCTGTACACAACATGGCTTCTGCTGCCATGTATCTGTCTGTGTTACCACCCACTGATAAACAGCTTTTGGAATGTCCAAAGCATACCCCTGGTCCCAGGAGTGGTCTAACAGCCACTGCCCTCCCTGGTTCTTTGATTAATAACTTACAATTTATGCATATACCTGTTTTGTTTAATCTTACTTAATGGAATATGAAAGAATTTGGTATGTGTCACAATACTAATACATCAGCATTTTATAGTACGTTATTGCTTGATAGTTTAGCTGCATTTCAGATTCATACTCAAGACCCTATTGCCAGAGTCCATTCTACTGAACATAGAGGCAACTTCAGAAGAAAACCCAATCCTGATGATCAAAGTCATAAATGTAATACATGTGAAGTTAACAGTTCTGATGTCACAGGTGCAACAGGAACTGTTACAGGCCTTTTTGGTATGGCTATGTCTATTTGAAATAAAGCCGACATTGCTGCTATCAAATCTCATTCTGCCAAATTTTCAATTGATTTGGTTAACAATATACTACCCCCATTATTGCATGGTGTGGATGGCCTTAGTCAGGAAGAAAGATACACTGTATACAACATGCACGACATTGCTAAGGCATTCACAGACTCCAAAGACAAGATTAACACACTCATTGCACAGAACAACAAAGAAGCAGATAAACAATACATTGCTAGAGAACTCCTCTGCTCTACCTATGGCTCATACATTATCACTACCATCAACAGTCTCTTCCATGATCTAGAATCTGGAAGAATTTCTGATATCATACATGACAGACGTATTTCCAAATGGTATTGTCCATGATGTAAAACCCCTAGCTGTATTGCTATGTGTCTGCAACAATCCCTAACCATTCCTCTTTCTACAGCTAGGAACCTGGGGTTTGTGACCAGACACCCTAACACTGGTCCTTGTTTCACTGCTAAGAAATGTTCCTAAGAGATACTATGTTTGTTTCTTTTAATGTCTCTTTACCATGCTTTGATCCCACTTTAGCATTGTTTGACAAGCTTGCACTGGTACATTCCATTTGGCATATGGACAAAGATATCTACAGAGAATGCCTGGATCTACCGCCTCTACTAGTTTTCCATCCTTTCCTGGATGCCTGGGTGGCTCCACACATGGACTGCTGTGTGAAGAAGCAATACATTTACTTGTGCCAACGTGATGTATTTGATGTTATTTAACCTGTTTGTGGTTATTCTCCAGATAGCACTGATTGGACTTTTACCATGGATGATGACATCACCACTAATGACACGGATGTCTCAGATTCTACTTCGGCTCTGGATAAGCTCTATCAATCATATCATGAGGCGGTTCATCCCCTGTCAACATGGATTTCGAAGACAGCCTACACCTTCCCAGTACAGCTGCAAAAGTGGAGACGCCCTACTATTCATTCTCAGTATAATTCTGATGGGGAGTACTGTGTGGTAACTAACTTTAAAAGTTATACTTCTGGATCTGTGAAATGTGTTATTGATTACCCCAATTTCTGTTTTGTCCCCCCCACCAAAAGACTGTCATTGGACATACCGTTATAACCCCCGTCCCCCTTATGGATGCAGACATCATTGATGGTAACCCCGATTATCTGCTCACACTTTCTGAATACTTACCATATTTCAATGTATGCATAAACCCACACACACTTACATTAAAATCACTTTTAGACAAAAAAGATACACATCTCATCCACATCAGCAATAATATGACCAAGGCCAATGAAGCTATTCTTTCATTGATTAATGATGGTGACATGAATGATGCATTAACTAACACTTGGCTAGAAATTACTTTTAAAGGTTTTGTTATTATACAAGCATTTTTGATATTTTTCTTAGTTATCATGTTATGCTGCCTACTGCGCACACAGTGCCAACACCGTGAGCAGCTCAAGTTTCTTTACAAGGCTCACGCGTCGGGTTTGTAAATGACTACTGCTCCCTACCTTTCCCTAGATTTGCCTGTGTTGCCCTTGAAGGCAACAAGGGGAGGAATGTTACACAAGGTCCCTGCACCCTTACTGGTACCCTCAGAGGTACACCGTAGGCAGCTAGTGCTTAGACACTTGTTATACTAACATATAGAGCTAAAGGCATCTACCGTACAAGAGTAGATGTCAGGATATGTACACATATTGTTGTAATACACTTTGATTGCTAATATACATATATTCTTCTATGTATTTTCTGTGTATTTCTTACTTGTAAGATGCCAGGACACCTGTGTCCTTGGAATAATGATACATAAATTGGCATTGCCACCTTTTGGTGATTTGTACTACTACACTGAGTTATGTAAGACTCTGTATAAGAACTCTTTTGTTTCACAAACTGATGACTACTACAGAATTGTATAATGTTATCTTGAACCATGGAGCCTCCTCTAATTTATCCAATAGGGCTCATCTCTGTAACTAGAAATGTTTCTATCTTACAGTAACCATAGTAATTATCATAGGTATATAATGTGATACACTAGTCTTGTACCTTGGAGATCCCAAGAGACACAAAGAAACCTCGAGGTATAGGGAATGCTAAGCACTGGCTCCCAGTTCGTATTGGAAAGAACTGTTTAGGGAAACTGTGATTTTATCCTTTTTGGTAGTAATAAATACGTTTATTACTCTTATGCAATGTGTCTGTGATTACTTGCATTCCCAATATTGCCTAGAACCTGAAAGTGAGGTTTAGACCTCCTAACACGGGAAAGACCAAGGTGATGGTTGTGGATCTGGGCAGCCGGATAGAGGGGATGGGGCGGGCCAGCCCTCAGGGCTTTTTCTTGGGGGTGTCCCCCAATCCTTTCCTCTGAACAGGTGTGAGACCTGGGTTTGGTGCTTGACAACAGGCTGACTTTATGATCTCAAGTGTCAGTGGTCATCAAGTCCTCCTTATACTATCTTAGGAACATTGCCAGGATCAAGCATTTTGTTCCATCCGGGGACCTGCCTACATTTGTCCATGCCTTTGTGACCTCGTGCCTTGATTACTGTAACCCCCTATACCTAGGGCTTCCGGGGGTTGATATCCACTGCCTGCAGCTAGCACAGAATGCTGCAGCACATTTGTTGAAAGGGACATCTCGTGCCTCTCACATTATGCCTGTTTAGCACAAGCTGTACTGGCTGCCAATTCAGTGGTGGATCACCTTTAAAGTCGGTTTGCTGACTTACAAAGCCCTACATGATCTTGGCCCTGACTACTTTTAAAAGCTTCTGGTACCTTACTGCCCTGAGCGACAGCTCCGTTCGGCTGATCAGATGTTGCTGGAGATTACGAGGGTGTCCTTAAAATCTTCTGGGGCCCATGCATTTAGCTATGCTGCCCCTGTCCTCTGGAATTCTCTACCCCATCAGCTTCGGGAGTGCACAACTGTAGGGGGAGGTTTAAACAGGCGTTAAAGACTTTTTTGTGGTGCCATGCCTTTTCTGGTATAGCATAGTGGGACCTGTTAGTTTGTATTTATTTATTATTATTCTGTGCTGATTTTATTACTGTTGCCTGATTTTACTGTGAAGCACCTTGATTTTTTGAAAGGCTCAATATGAAATAAAGTTATTATTATTATTATTACAAGATGGAGTATGATGCTGGGCATCACTGTCACAAAAGTGTTGGAAAGGCATTATTGGGCCATGATGCTAGTGCATGTAAGATGATTCACTGGTGATAAGGTCAATATGAAAGTTAAATTCCACAAGTGGGATTCTAGTAACATTACCTATCATGTGTCCATGAATTTTTGATCACATTTTTCCAATTAGTAATTTCTAAAGTCCCCATAATAAATTTTAGCTTACTAAGCTACATTTATCCAGATTACTTAGCTTCTAGAACATATTTACTGTGGGTGTGCATGCCAAATCTTGAACGCATACCTGCAATAGCAGTGGAGCTATAAACATACATATATTTTGAAATTTTTTACACAATTTAACAAATAATTAAATTGTGAAAATTTGAACCACTGTAACTTACAATTTATGTAAACAACTGTCTCTCTATTTATTAGTTTCTAAGACTTTTCCAATAAAGCACACATAGAAATGTTCAGTTATCTAGCTCCAAAGATGGCTAAGTTTTAAGCATAGAAATATTTAAAGAAATGTTCACATGACTAATAAATTGCCATATTGTGAACCCACATAACATCCACATCTCTCATCCAAATGTTATTACAGTTAACATCTGCTTAGGACCCCATCCAAACCATATGCATGCCACATTTCAGATCTCAGGCTATAAGACTGACTAATGCATGACCAGTTAAAGAATACTGGAAAATGTCATGAAATGTTCACATTATTAATGAATGGCTAGACTCTCACTATAACTTCCCTGCCACTCATCTAAATGTCATGCAGTTTAGCAACATTGTGGGGCCTCTTTCAAGTAGCATGCATGCCACATTTCAGATCGCTAAGACTGACCAAGTTATTACCAATTAAAGAATTTCTGAAAAATCTCACTAAATTTAATGAAAAGTCCATGAAATTAGAATTTGCTCATTTTCCCCAGCCTTAGGGCCCTCTGCTAATTAGGTTACATACATGTTGTGGGCCCACAATTCCAATAATGTCCACTATGACCTGTTTGCAGTGGTGCTACTAGTTCATATGGTTGCCAGTTTACCATGTTTCACATTATTCTGCCTACTGTCCATGCCAAACATGCTGTGGCTATAATTGATGTCATTTGTGCTTCTCGCCTAATGCTGACTTTAGCACACTGTATCTAAGTGCATCATCATACTGTGTGAAGCAGTAGCATGGACCATGAACCACGAGACACCAATTCTATTACCAGTAATAGCACATAAAAGCAGCAACTTGTGTCCTAGTGCCCTAGAAGATACCATGTAATGAAACTCTAAAGCTGGAGGAATCATTGATTAATAATGTAAGTGATATGAATCTCTAAATGTAGGGTACAGGTCAGCACCACTTAAACAGAAAGTAACAACAGCAATCAAAAAAGTAGAAAACACTTTTATTGCATATATCACAAAATGCTAGCTCACATTTCAACACATCAAAGGCAGCAGGAATCTGGTGTGTGCTTATGGCTGTGCTGTTGGCTGTTTACAGAGCCATACTGTAGAGCAAACCACAAAGCATGTGGGCCACTGCTTTTTTTTCTTTTTTTTATGCTTCTGTGTTCTTTTTCAGCATTGTGGTTTGCTCTACAGTATGTCCATGTGTGGAGCTAAAAGTATCCGGCTTTAGTTTAGCTGAAAATCAAGCATGAAGCAGTGACTGAATGTAAACAGTGAACCGCACAGCCATTAGCACACATCAGATTCCTGTTGCCTTTGATGTGTTGAAATGTGAGTGAGAATATTGTGATACACACAATAAAAGTTTTTTCTACTTTTTTTGAGACCTGTTGGTGCTTTCTGTTAAATTGGTGGTGATGACCTGTACCCTACATTCATGGGGTCTCTGTGTTCTTTTGCAAGATTTCTACACTTCAAGTTATGTGCACACAATAGTTTAAGATGTGTGAGCCCCCAGTTTTGTGACATTAGATATGAAACTCTGTTAGTAAAGCACATGGAAGCCTGCATTTATATGCCTGGATAATTACTTATTTAGGGATTATCAGAGTTATTTTTTATTAGCAACTAAATGTTTGTAGACTTTAATGATGTTTGAAAAAGGTTTCTACTTGTAATATGCTTCCTTTATCCATATTCACAAATGTGCAAAATCCTGGCTCAAGCAGCTGGCACACAGAATTGTCCAATAGATTTTGGCTTTACACTTTTTTCAAACTGTTTAGGAATTTTTTTTTACTTGGTATGGGTGCAATTATAACAAAGTTAACAAAAGAATAAGCCTCAGAATGGAGAGACATCTGACCATGATTAGTATGGCTTTCTCCCCTCAGGACTCTAGTTTGTTTTCATAATATTTATTTATTTACTTATTTAAATTTTAGTAACTGGGTAGGTCCACTGAGACTTTGACAGTCCCTTTTTCAGGGGCAACCTGGAATTAGTTACATGTACCTAGAAAGGAAAAGAAAAACAATGCTTTTGATTGTATTACAGTATATGGTACATTGATCATGTATACATGTCACAGAGATAGACATTACTACAGTTGACATAGGCGAGTTTATGTATGAACAACCCTGTTGCTTACACACATTCATGAGTAGATAGCAGATATAAGTACAGTGCAGTACATTATGTCCTTCCTTAACATAATGCTGCACTTTAATTTTGAAGTGTAAGAGGTCAAGGAGCATACACAACCTAAGTGTGGACTAATGCTTATGTAACATTGTTGATCGTCAAAAGGCTAGCTGTATGATTTTTTGGTATATTATGGTGAACGTGCATTTTAAAAGGCATTATAATACAGGAGGAAAGAGAGTTTTTGGATAGATTTTGTTATATCCTTGGGTCATTTGAAAATTTATACTAATACATGTAAGGGAATAAATAAAAAAATTGTATGTGCCAAGTGGAATGTAAATGGAGTAACATCTTAATTTAAAAGAAAACACCTGTTAGCTTACGCAAATAAACAAGTTAATTTTTTTTTTGTTTTCTACAGGAGGTACATTTGGAGGAAAAGGAAATATGAAAGTTGTATAGCTCTTGAGTGGGTCAAATATATTATTCTGAAGGTACATCAGAAAGTTGTGGCTCAGCAACACTTACTGTATAAGAAAACATGCATATGGATTATTTAGAGAATTACAAAGATAATGGGGTTAGAATTATAATATTCAAAGCATAGATATTTTTCTGAAGACTATATTTTGGATTTGGTTTACAGCCATTTCTAGAATATCAATAATTTTTGAATGAAAAAACAAAAGGTTTTACATTATTGTGTTAAACAACTTTAATGACAGGGGGTGATTTTAATGTTTATTCTAACCAAGAATTAGATAAGACATCAAAGACAATCAGTGAATATAAGGGAAAAACAGATTTATTTAAAAACATTTTTTGAATATAAGTAATTTTGTTGATATCAGACTTACAAAACGTTGCCATGGTGTAAACCCAGTTGGTACAGTGCAAACTGGGTTGGTATTCACAAAAGCCCAGTTCTCATCCTCAAACTGGGTTTGCACTGGAGCAAAGTCTGGAAGGGCCCACAAATCAAATTAGATGAAGGGGATCTGCATATGAGTGCAGTCCCACCCACAAAGCATTTTCTCCTCACAAGGGCCATTTTTGGGGTTCCCCTGCATGGAGAAAATACCACCAAAGAACCCCTCCTCTTAACTCTGCACAGCCCTAGTTGTTGGTGGAGGTACTGCAGATCCCCCACTGAGTGCCAGCTCATTGGTAAAACACAAGCAGCTCCCTGGTGGTCTAGTGGTCCCTCCCTGTCCCCAATCATTAATCACCATCACTGTAGTAACAATAATGATGCCCATGGTAGTGTAGTTGTGCACCTCCAGCATCACCAATCACCACCCCAGAAACAGAAGTATGTCCCCTGGTGGCAGTGGTCCCCACAATCACCAATCACCGCATGATATGTTAATCATAAGATTTCCCTGGTAGTTCAGTGGTCCCTTCATGTTCATGATGGTCATCCTCGATAGTAAAAATAATGTCCTAGTATTTTAGTGGTCCCTCCTCCCTTCCCAATCACAGATCACCACCCGATATAAAGAATGACTAATCCCTGGTGGTGTAGTATTCCCATACCTCCCAGGTCACTGGTCCAATACAGAATAATTCTGTTCCTTGGTGGTCTAGTGGTCCCCTCCCTAGCTGATCGCTGGCTCCATACAATATATTTATGTTCCCCAGTGGTCCCTCCCCACACCCAATCACCCAGCTAAAAGAACAGAGAATGTCCCCTGCTGTCAAGGGTAACCTCCCCTTCCTGAGCCCATGTATAGACATGCAAAGCAATTCCCTAGTGGTCTAGTGTACCCTTCCCCTTGCCGACATCCCCAATCACCTGTACATTGTATGGAACTCTATCCATTGCAGACTACTGAAAATCTCACCTCCCACCCTGGCAGGCAGTGACCCACTACCCTGCTTCCCCCGTCCCATCCCCCTAGCCAGTGACCAGCACAGCCCTCCTCTCACCACCATGGCTGGCCACTGACTGAACTGTCACTGAGTGCCTACAGTATACAGTATGTGCTCAGTGACATTAACAGCTTTTCCTGTTGCTGTCTGCAGTGAGGAGATGGGGTGTTAGGGTTGGAAACCTAATGCCACATTTCTATACTTTTGTCACTTTAACCCTAACTAGTGTATTATTAAAGTTTTTTTTAATGAATGTCCTTACTTTTTGAGATAAAATGATAATTTCCTTATTTGCCTGTGGGAACACAGAGCCCTTCAAGCCCTGTGCTCCCATTCATCCATACTTTTTTGAGATAGTGTAATCGTATCCTTACTTGCCTGAGGGAGCACAGGGCTCTCTGAGGCCTGAGCTCCCATCCCTCCATAGATGCTTATATGTATGCTGCTGTGGAATCACAGGACCCTCCACTTGTAGGACAACAACAACCAAATTGTCAGTATAGCCTTCTTATTACTCTACTTCATGTACTTTGTACAGTAAATTTTGAAATCCACAGCAAAATGTGACTGCACACCAGTACAGAATTATTCCATGCCACTGGTGTGAAAACACTTTGATCAGGATCCGAAAAATTAAAGCTGTCACATTCATGAGGTGGTCTAAAAAAATAGCTATGTTGAAAAATTTGGGTAAAAATATTTAAAATTACCAAAGTTATGGTGAGTATAGAAAAATGTTAACACATACACAGTTTTTCATTTTTATATATTCTGAGCCCACATTTTCAACATAACCTACTTATGACATCTCCACTGGAACAAAGGCAGTGAACATTTTCAAATCCTGCCTGAGTGGTGATTTCACCAAGTGTCTGTGAAATCACCTTTTTGACCTGATTTGTGAAATTCCACAACCATTGTTTATGAGGTGGGGCCCAAAAAGAGCCATGTTGAAAATTTGGGCTCGAAATATACAAAAATGGCAAAGTTATGCATCATAGTTGACAACTCCATTGTAGTACATTGAAGTGCACTTACCTTAGTTTCACACATTGCAGTTGGCAGTTCAAGCAGCAAGACATGTCTTTTAGTTATTAAATTTTGGTGACCAGGTAGGCCCACTGAGCCCCGAAGGTCCCTTTTTGAGGGGTGACCCGGGATAACAATACAAGTTATAAAAATGAACAAGGACATAAGGAACATTTGAGGCATTGTGAGTTACATCATGAGGTGGTTACAGTAAAGAAAAATAGTGGATACAGGCATGGTTACAGGCATGGTAAAAGAAAAGCAGTGGATACAGGCATGGCTTACAGGCACGGTAAAAGAAAAGCAGTGAATGCAGACATGGGTGCAGGCATGGTTATCATCATGACATGTAAGCAATTGGTAGTACTTTGCATATAGTTTATTCAGGGGTTACACGTGGCCACTGGCGAGCAGTCTTTGACTGGAGAATGGCCCCCTGATGAAGACCAAGTGTCGAAGCATTACAGCAACTGGAGAATGTTGCCAGCCTTTTTAACTTCACCTCTATGTATTGATTATTTTGTAATAATGTTTTTTTTTTCACTTTTGCAATAATGGTGACATTGTGATCTGTATGTGACTGTGGAACTACTTGACACATTGCCAGTGTTTTTTGGGTCTGACTGACTTGCTTCTTGCACCTAAGTCCTCAGTACCACCTGAGCATGAGCCATTCACTTGTTTATACAGAAAGTGGATCTTCACCCTGGGACCTATTTAGTTGAGTGAGGGTGTGTGGGGGTGCAGGGGGATGCAGGGTGGTGGGTGCTCAGTGGTAATTTGGGGTGGGGTTTTGGATTGACAAGTGACCTTTTTTTTACATGTTTGAAAGACATCAAGGAATTTTTTTTTATTTTTTATTACACAGTTCTGTAATATGGGAACAGCAACAAGAAGGGGGCCAGTAGACACCAGGGAAACTGAATGAACTATGGGGACAGTGATCAGAGCAGGACGGTGGTACCATTAGACACCAGAGAATGTTAATAAAATACTGGGATGTCAATCAGAGGTGAGGCTGCCACTAGACACCAGGGAAACCAAAATCAATACAGGAATGTCAATTGGAGGGGAGAGGGTGCCACTAGACACCAGGGATACATAAGGAAATGTTCGGATGGTGATCGGGGGGGAGGAGCCACTAGACACCAGGGATACTTAACAAAATATGGGGATGGCAAACAAGAGGCCATTAGATACCAGGGAAACTGAAAAAAATATGGAGATGGTGATTGGAGAGAGGGGTACAGTACCATTAGTCACCAGGGATAATTACAACATGCAGGGATGGCAATCAGGGGTGCCACTGGACATCATGGAAACTGAAAACAAATATGGAGATGGCAATTAGAGGGGGGAGGTTCTGAAAAAAAAAACAGAAAACAAGGTGCTGGCAAATACATAAAGGATTTTTGTTCTAACAAAAAAGGATTCCCTCATCCAATCACTTCATAGAACTGTTTTGAAGTTCTCAATAAGCGTGCTCAGAACCCGAAAGTTTAAAATGTAATAATTTTGGAATGGATTAATATTTTATCACCAACCTGGCAAAGGAAACATCTGTCATCCAATGCCTTTTTACCCTGGAAATTTCAACACAAACTTCCAAACCATTTCAGTACTATGTGATGGCAGAAAAACAGCAAAAAACACAATTTGTTAAAAGTAACACAAACAATTTTTGTAAGAACAGCAGAAGTGAGTCACAAAAAACCTAATAACAAATAAAAACACCTCTGGGGCTCATTTTTCCAACACCTAAATGCAGGATCCACTTAATGAGGTCCCAATGACTAATATACATGTGTTGATCTCTCTCTCTATAATGACAATTTTGTAGGTTTTCAAATTTTCTTAAAATCAAACAAGATGGCAGCAAATAAAAAAAGATTTTTGCATGTCTCAAAAAAGGATTACCCATTCGATCATAACATACAGCTATTTTGAAACACTTACTGAGCATGCTCAGAACCTAAACTTTTAAAATTAAATAACTTTGGAACAGATTAATATTTTTTCACCAAACCAGCAAAGAAAACATCTGTGAGCCAAGTCTTTTCTACTTTGAAAATTTCAGACAAAAAATTTAATACCATTTAAGTGCTAGCAATGACGCAAAAACAGCAAAAAACAGCACATTTTTATGATTTTTCCTATTTGCATCTCGGAATATGCACATCTGATCAGAACAAGACTTAGCACATCAAGAGATCTACCCTGAAAAAACATGCATGCAGAATTTCGCACAAATCCATTGAGCAGTTGCAAAGATATTAAAGTGCACAATTTTGGATTTAACATCACAGTGCATACTCAACCCTAACTATAGTGGCGCTAGTGCACCACTGTGATGTAGACACAGATATTATAGTAATAGCATGTTGTTCTTGATAATGAGTAGCTAAGCCACTGACTTCTAAGGAACAGTCACAGTACAAATACAATTAATATAGAATAGTAGGGCACAACAGAAAGAAACAGAAAAGTGGTCAGGAAAACAATTTACAGTTGAAAGCCAGATTTTAATATGGTGTTGGATCTATGGGTTAATTTCAGTAGCTCACTCAGTAGTGTCATCAGTATGAAATATGAAGATTATAAAGACCTTCATAGGGAACTGTTCCCTTTCAATACTTAGCCATCTTGGGGGGGGGAGTGTTATGGTGACTGAGCAATATATAGTACAGTACATATGGGACTCCCAGAAGTAAAACTTCAGATGTGGAAGGGACAAGACTCTACCATCCCTGGAGATGAAGAGGGTCCATAGTTTCATCCAGCATCATTGGCCAATCTGAATGAATACTGAAATTGCCCTATTTGGTAAATTCATTATTATACGGACTGCTTCTCTGTGCCAGAACAGGCTAAGAGGAAGGGTTCCCTTGAGTATGAAGTCTTACACCATCTGCACAGAAAAAAACTAGTAATTATTGATGTAAAATGAAGCTAGACTTCTGGAGAAGATAATCCTGAGGTATTTCAATTTAGTGAGCTCACAGTAGAAAGAGAATGTATCCCAGACTGATTGTGATGGGTGTCAATGAAAAGTGAGGTGTTTGGTTTTGTCGTTATTTAGCTTATATCTAGATATCAAACTATACTTTTGAAGAACCTCAGTGGTGGCTGGGAGTGAGTGCTCTGGGTCCTGGAGATATACGAGGATGCTGTCTGTATGCAGGGTTACATGGTGTTCCTCTCCTCCCACCCACATGGCCTGCATCTCCTCTGATTCTCTAATTGCTTGCACAAGGGGTTCAATACTGTATATAGGTCAAACAGTAGGAGTGACAAGGGCAGCCTTGTCTCATCCTATAGAGAAAGGGAAATCCTGGGAATGATGTCTGATCACTATCAAAAAGGCCTGTGGGAAATTGTTGACATGCTGTTGTGGTTGGATAAAGAGTATCAGGAATCCTAGCCACGCCAGTGCCAAGTACAGGAACTTCCAAATTAAGGCCTCCACCATGTCAAGACTTATAAGGATAGGAGGATAATTTGCCAGTTACATGTGGTGAAGTATATGCAATGTAAGCCTTTTGTTGTCTGCTATAGTGCAAGACTGAATACAGTAAATCCAGTTTGGTCAAGTTCAATAAGGGAGGGTAGAAGTTTTTTCACCCTCTACACTAAGACTGAAATGAAAAACCTAGAGTTGGTATTTAATACAGTAATCTGTCATTAAGAGTCACAGTTGACCAGTTTTTTGTCTGGTTTAAATATAACAGGAAAGGCAGCTTATGCCCAGGACAGCAGTGGGTGATTCTACTGCATAATCTATTAAAACCATGATGGAAAACTGAGAGACTGATCTTTTGTAATACTCAGCATTGAAGCCATCAGGGCCTGGGGCATTCATGGTCTTAGCATCATGAAAGAACTGTCTCCAGTCCCTAAAATGTTACCCATGATATGGGGTTTCTCTCACAGTTCCCTGGTAAGACATGGAGGAGTTAGGTTTGCAAGGATGTCTCTAATGGCCTGAGGAGGTTCTTCTTGTTCCAAAGAGTAAAGGAACTGGTAATGAGAGCAACAAGCATTTGCAAGGTCATGAAGCCTGGAGTGGAGAATACTGGTGGCTGGATGAACTATGGCTCAAACTGTTTCAAAGCATCACTGCCTGTGCAACTGATATGGCAACAGTTGGTCACTCTGGCTCCTACCTCATAATAACAATTCCTGAGACACAGTAAGACAATTTATGCTTGCTGGAGATACAGGACATCTGTCTCTGCCATCACCTTGGCCATATGTTAGTCACTGAGATGTCCCCCTTTTGGAGTGCTATTTCTAAAAAAATGGAGGGTGTCTTCTAACTCAAATACCTCACAGGTATAAATAAGGTACAGGAGGGAAGCATTTTTCATTAAAAAAAGATGCTGAAGAACAAGAGGACATGCTATGAAGCTGGAGAGGAGTAGGCTCGGGGGAAATGTAAGGAAGCACTTCTTCACAGAAAGAGTAGTGGATGCCTGGAACAGCCTTCCAGTGGAGGTGGTGGGGGAGAAAGCTATGGTGGGATTCAAGAATGCATGGGATAGGCACAAGGGAATCTTAGTCATTAGGGAAGGGAGGGCTAAGACAGAGATCAAGTAGGGTCTATGGTATTACTAAACCCTCTCTGATGGAGCACTGAGCCAATTTCTGGAGCCACAAGCATTTACTTTTCACATTTGTATCATCTCTGGAGCTGAGTATAGGATGTCACCTAGTTAGCAGTCAGCTAGGCTATTAAGGATTTCTTCCTGCACGAGTATACTAGATCATATGCACACAGGGGAGGGTGGCACTTCCTTTCTGTGACCCTACCACAGAGGAGAATCTATGGGGTGCCTGACTGTACCAGCTCTGGAAAAGACAGACACCAGTTTGTGGGGGCAGGGGATAAATCTGAGAAGCCAAACCAGATCCAGAGTTAAGAAAAAGCTTTACATAAAAAAACAAAAAACATTGGCAGTATTTAATGAAATAGCCCAAACATTTGCATGCACTGTCTAGCTGGCATGGTCTCAAGATTTGAAACGTTTCATGACAACATCTGGTGTAGATTTTGAGACATGAAACAAACTTTTTAATGAATTACCATTTTTCCCCATTACTTAGAATAGAATATTTTTTGGTCTCTTGTACTGCCTAGATAGTATGGATTTTTTTTTTCATGAAACTGTCAGGGTAGAAGTGGTCGCTGCTGAGGAAGTGCCTTTTGAAAGTTTCATGAAAAAATATTAAGCAATTTCAGAGTTGTAAGGATTTAAATTTTTCTGAACATGCTCAGTAGGATTTGTGGATAACCTCTGATACAGATGAAAAACATTGACCATGAGGGTTTAGCATTGGTGATTTATTGATTGTGAGGAAAAAATATCATTTTGGTGGCTGCCATATTTTTATGCTAAAAAACATTAAAGATTCATAAAACTGATGTATTTAAAAAAAACAAAAACCACCTAAATCCACTTCAATGGGACCATATTACTCCGAAGAAAGCCAGGCACTCACCACTACATATACTGCTGGCTCCGCATAAAGATTTAAAGAAAAAGCTTTATTTAAAAATATTGCTCACCTAAAGTGTTTTAGGTTTCCACTGGACCCTTTCTCAAAGGCTAAAAGGAAACATTCAGTTAGATTCTGGTGCTTGTTTCAAACATTTAGCTAGATTTTGGTGTTTGTTTTAAACAAAAACAGACAGAAATAACTTTTCTGGGCACTCCAAAATTGAGGGTGCCCAGCTTAGTGAAAGGAGCCATTCATTTGCATTCTCTGCATGAGAACAGTGAGACATTCTTGACATCTGCAACCACAGATGGAGACATGCTGCCAGCTTGCTCTCAGCAGTGAGCTGACTATCTTGATCTCTTTCTCTGTCTGTCTGTCCATCTATCCATTTATCTAGCTATCTGTTTATCTTTTTTTATTTTCTTTCCCTTCCCCTCCCAGCTCATCCAACCCTCCCTCATGTTTCCCCAATACTGTAGATTATGTTATAGAGGTGGATCAAGATGTGCACCATTGCACCTCTTTCCAGTTCACTCCCCTACAAGTTGCCAGCCCCATAGAGTTGACACTGGGTTGCCCAGTCCCCAGTTTTGGATCTAGTAATCTAGAAAACCTGCAAAAACAAAAACAGTCCTTCAAAGTCTTTTTTAATGATCCTGTAAAAATGAAAATGGTCCTTCATCGATCTGACTTCCCGTATACCTGTGATCCACCCTACCCAACCCCCCACTCAGCACCCACTAATCCATATACCCCCCCACACCTTCACTCACCAGAATATGTCACATGATGTACATCCACTGTTTGATCAAAGACATGTCTTGCTGCTGGAACTGGCAACCACAATATGAGAAAATATGTAAGTCTGGTTTAATGTATTTCAAAGGGTTTTGACCTTTTACTCACAACTTTGCCATTTTTTTCATATTTTTACACAACATTTTCAACATGACCTTTTTGGTCCCCCCCCTTCTCATGATCTAGCTAGGTGGAATTTTTTTTTTAATTCATCCCAAAATCTGATTTTGTGGTTGCTGCATGAAATCAACTTTTGTATGGAATTTGAAAATTTTCACCTACCAGTTTCATGAGGTGACTCTGTTGAACATTTGGTGTAAAACTATGGTAAAATGACCATTTCTTCCCTCTAAGTGCTCACAACAAGAAATGTTTGTCTCATACATTGGATTGGAGTTGGATATTGTAGATAATTAGGAAAGGATGGACTTGTGGTAGGTGATAGGAATTTTCATTTTACAATTCAAGTAACTCAGTCTGATTTTTTTTTAAATAAACATTTGCAGCAACACGGTAAAGCTATCAATAAATTATTAGTGAATTAAGTTGGGTAATTGTCAGTGGAATGGTGGGTGCTACAATATCAAAATATTATTACTAGGGTTGAATGTAAAACCTGCAGTTGCTATCCTGTGTCTGTCTCCACCCATGCAGACGTGGGCTCATTTAGTCATGCATATGTTTAATTATTGTACAGTGTAATATTTGTTCCCATTTATTTACAATGTTAAATAAAGTGGAGTGATTTGTGATCCTGTGCCTGTGGGCTGAGTTTGAGGTGAGCTCAGTGACCCAGCTGGATGGGCTGAGGCTGGGGGAATGGTGCTTTCATGAGAAACCACACTCTCAGCTTGGGAAAGGTAGGTGCACAGTTGTCCACACAGGCCCAAGTAACATTTAGTAAAGAGAAGTCTTCTTTTGTCATAGGACCCTGCATCTCTGCAACCATGGGTATCAGAGGGCCTTGAACTTTACTTGACAGATTGCTTCTTCAACCTGTGCATCCGTGTCTGTAGCAGAAAGGAAGCACAGGACCCAGAAGGCCCTGCACTTCAGCAGTCCAGCAGATAGCATAATGAATTCTAGACATCCATTGCTGCACAGAGGTGAAGGGCCCACAGGCCCTGCACTTCCATAGGCAGACACAGTCTTTCTTTACCAGAGGGTCCAGAGGGCCCTGCATGTCTGCATCTGTTAATACAGGTCCCAGATGGACCTAAATGAATGAGGATGCAATTTCATTATCTCAAAAAAAAAGGAAATTCTTTAAAAAAACAACTGCTAGTGCACCAGTTAGGGTTTGGCTTAATACAACAGAAGTAGGGTAATGGGGTTTTAGGATTTTGACCTATAACTCTCCCACCCCACCCCCAAACAGCAAAATAACAAGAACAAACAAGCAACCACAGACAGCCATCATCAGGTGAGACAAACAGCATGCAGCTGTTTCCAGATTACACAACTGCAGTACCATTAACGTGCTATTTTCATGGATTTGTATATGTGGCTGCATAAGCAAAGACTCCACATGGGCCTGTAGTTATCCAGCCACAACTCTGTATATTTCATACATCAAGAATGAGTACATGTGGCTGCAAAACAGCAGGTCCATGGGGGCCTGTGCTTCTGTAGGCTGAGAGCCCCATGGGGAATGCATCTCTACAGCTAGATGTATTCATGCACTCTGTATGAATTATCTCATTAGGCAGCATGATCTGTTAGTGCATGGTTTTCTATATGCAGCTGCATAATTGACAAAGTGCTACCCACTTGAAAAAGTTCTAGATCCACTGCTGAAACTATTATACATACAATACAACAGTACTTTCATCTGTATAACTGTAGATCCCAGAATTGCTGGCCCTTTTGGAGTCAGATGTTGGTGTGTATGTCTAACACATGCGGCTGAAGAGGTGCAGGCCCCTCAGGAGCCTGTTCTTCTGCAAGCAGAAATACTGTTGCACTTTGTTATCCTGCATTTTGTGGCACCTGTGTTTCAACAGCCAGAGGTCAGTGTGTATATCTTACACCTATGGCTGCAGAATTGCAGACCCATCATGTGTATAGATTTTACAGTGTCTGTGTGTACCTGAGGCTACAGAGGCACTAACCCTATAGGTGCCTGAACCTCTGCAAACAAAAGAACTCTTATGATTTGGATATTGTGGATTTGTATCTCACTGCAGGGTCTGTTTTCTGTTGTGATTTGAGTATCATGGATTTCTATCTGTAGTGACAAGTGACAGTGCATGTGTTACAGTGGGCATGCTATATACATTAATCCACAAAAGTAGTACATCAGTGCTACTGCTTTTGTGTCATCTGGAAACAGCTGTATATTGTTGTTCTTACCTTGTGATGGCTATCTTTGGTTGCTTGTGCAGTCATTTTGCTGGTTGTGCACTGAGGGTGGGGTTGTTTACACTTATCTCTATATATAGTCTTTTGAATTTGTCCAAACTGTGTTACTTATATCCTAATTTTGTTTAAATACTTTATTTCTCTCAATCCCAAAGTTGATTGTAGTTTACCCCTTCCTACTGCATTACTCATTTTCCATGTGCTGTGTCACATGGTGTGTTTTGTACTCAACTGTATCATCCCGGGTCATGCCTGAAAATAGGCATCTCTATGTCTAGTGCACCCACCTGGTTACCAAAAGCAAATAAATATATAAATAATAAACCCTAATGCCCATCACATTACCCTACTTTTGTGGCATCCAGTTGTACCTTAACTGGTACATTAATAGTTTTTTTTTGCAAATAATATAGTCATCCATCCATCCATCCATCCATCTATCTATCTATCTATCTATCTATCTATCTATCTATCTATCTATCTATCTATCTATCTGCCTGTCTGCCTGTCTG
Organism: Neoceratodus forsteri; assembly: GCA_016271365.2. Taxonomy (NCBI): domain Eukaryota; kingdom Metazoa; phylum Chordata; order Ceratodontiformes; family Ceratodontidae; genus Neoceratodus; species Neoceratodus forsteri. The sequence goes on along the minus strand of CM028134.1, from coordinate 304,844,445 downwards.
TCTGTCTGCCTGCCTGTCTGTCTGTCTGTCTGTCTGTCTGTCTATCTATCTATCTATCTATCTATCTATCTATCTATCTATCCATCTATCTATCTATCTCTAGAGAGAATGTATAGATAGATGTATTGAGATATAGATATAAATACCTTTACTGTAGCAGTGGTGTTGTGGACCAAAGGTGGTATTTTGGTCCTGTTACTAATTTAGCATAACTGAGCTCTATTGGAAATGGGTTTCTGCTAGGCCTAGCAATGGTGTGCAGAGGTGCTGCCTTGTTCCAGCAGTGGTTCATTCTGCAGCCAGCTGTTTCTGGCACAAGATTGCTTCTTAAACAGTTGGAATGTGGCCAGAGTGCAAGCTCATCTGTCTCTGTCTTCTCGCAGACTGTTCTGGCATTCTTTCAGTTGCACTGGATCCCTCAATCACCTCCATCCATTGCTTACACAGCTGGGCTCTTGGCTGTCATCCCAACACTCAAGCAGATAGAGGATGTGCATGGAGTAGATGTGCTGTCTTTAATTAAGGCTGGAGATGTTAACAGTTCAACAGCCTGACTCAAACTTCTCAGATAATTTAATCTCACTGGAATATACAGCAGATTTCCTGCAACTTAGAAACCACAAGTTACAAGTTGACCCAATGACCATTTCATCATGACCTATGATATTATAAAGGCCAATGTAGCAGTCTATGTTGTCACCATTGTGACTTCATGCCCACTTGACTGAAGTCTCAGTGTTACAGTTGACTATAGGACAGTTGCTTCTTGGTTGTTCATTGGCCATTAAAAGGGAAGGTTGTACCCTCAGCAGCACTGCCCTAGGGAAAACCCCACAAACACCCAGATTTGTTGCACCACAACTCTTATTAAATACTGTAGAAGATAATACTCCTGTGTAATTCCTTTTTTTCAGTTTTTGTCTTTGAAACCCTGACAGATTATTTCAAATGCTCAGCAGATTCAAGGCCCTATCAAACTTAAAATAGTTCATCAAAAACTCATCCAGGTTGGAGGCTTAATGCCATGGCTTTGATACTACTGCACAACCTAAATTTCCAAAAGGACAGCAGCATGGTTTGCATTGTCTTTTTTTCCCTAAATTGTCCCCGTCTTGTTTTAAACATTCCCCTACCTAAATTTTCAAAAATTACTGGGCTAGTCAGCTAGCCCACAATCCCTCTCTCACAGCCCCAAAAGGAAAGACTGTATCTAGTCAGGTATAGGAAGAAGATGGAAGATGGTCCATTGGTGTAGCAACTCAATTGTTTTCATTCACAAACAGAGAATTAAATGATGTTTCCAGTGGTAACACCTGACTGGCTATTTGTCAGCCAGTCAGATATTGCTAGAAGATATATCATCACTTCATTCATACCATTTGTGAATGATGATGAGCAAGTTTCTCTACCATGGAACCATCTACTGTATTCTTCCTGCACCCGACTGGATAAATCCTTTTCTTTGGGGGGCTGTGGGTGGCAGGAGGGAAGTGGGAGATAGTGGGTGTGTTTGGTAGGGTTTTTATTACCAAACGGTGGGAGTAGGGCTTGAGCTAGGGTGGAAGGATGTGGAAGGCACCTGGTTCGGGTTCAAAGTCTCTGGAACCTTGAAATATTTGTAGTGTGGTGTTCCTTGGGGTTTGAAAGATGATGCAATGCAGGATTGGCATTACCCTAACATCAGCACTGTGTCACCCAACAAAGTAAATGATGCAATTTTTGCATAACTATTGTCAATATTAAGTAAACACCAACCCTGTGCTGCATAATAATTCAAACTCTGAGTAACTTCCTGAGACAGCAGCATATTCTAACATTTTACCACACAAACCCATGACAGTGCATAAATCAAATATGGTATGTGCCCAATAAAAAATATGCCTGCTATTTTACTTGTGATCTGTGATGCCTGTGACATTACTCTTAGCTTAACCACTCATGACGCCATGTGATCATGGACCACTCATAAAAATAGCAGGCATGTTTTTACTTATGCTACGCCATATCCCATCTATCTATCTATCTATCTATCTATCTATCTATCTATCTATCTATCTATCTATCTATCTATCTATCTATCTATTTATCTGTCTGTCTTTCTCTCTCTGTATCTATCTATCTATCTATCTATCTATCTATCTATCTATCTATCTATCTATCTATCTATCTATCTATATCTTTGTCTATTTATCTCTTCATAGCAAAAAAACTACATTATTGCAACAGTTAGGATTTTGTTTTAAATTCAATGTATTTTATTATAATTATGTTACAGGAAATCAACAAGCAAAACTTCATACAACACATAATATAAACAAACAATAATAAACTATATATACATTAAACACCACAAAGGAAGAGATGAAGTTAACAACCAATCCCCTTCCCTCCAGAATAAAAAGAAAATAAACCCTAATCCCTGCCCCAATGGGATGTGGTCCTCACTCCTACACAAATATTCAGAAACTTGTGATAGTCCTGTTTTATAAGTGTACAAAGAAACCAAGTACAACCCAAAAATAAATAGCCCGTAAAAATGTCATAGTGGAGATTATAATGAGAGAAGCCATGCAAAGAGCAAACCCCAGTTAGCAAGAAAACCTGCATGATTGTTTTTAATGTTGGCTATGTGTAATTCCAAATGTAATGTACTCAGGAGTAACAGTCAGGATTTCTAAAACATCATAAGAAAGGAAATCCATTGTTTGGGATTTTTTGAACTTTGACTCCCCCAACCCCATGCATCACCTCAGTGAACACCACCAAACTGAATGTCAAAGCACAATCCAGATCCCAGTCAAAAACATCCTGACATGAGGACAGTTAACCTTCTTATCTTTAAAGAAGCATTGTGACTTGCTTTGGGCAGGGCCCATGTGTCTCTTCATGAAACAGTACATCGAAGAGTTCAGCCCTAGCTTGCTTATTAAAGGGACCTCAGGTCCCTTTGCAAAGCAGGATGCACACAACAGGACCTAACTACTACCTTGCTTCATACAGGGCTCTTAGGGCCCTACAAATAACAGCAACTGAGTCCTTAGTTGCTTCATCCAGGTCCCATCCAGACCTGCATAAAGCAGGATATACAGGGACCTTAGACCCTGCACAAAACAGGACCTGAGTTCTAATGTGCTTTATGCATTGCTCAGAAAACAGGATGCATAGGGCCCTTTATGCCCTTTGTAAAACAGGACATGACTCCTAACTTGCTTTGTACAGGCCCTTCAGGCCCTGCGTGAAGCAATATCTGTAGTAGGAACCTTTGTGTTCTGCATGAAACAGGAACCAATTTCTAACTTGTGTTGTACAGAGTCCTTCATAATTGGGATCTGGATTGTATTCTGGCATTAAGTTCAGTGTTGCTCAGAGGGGTGGTACTTGGAAGTAGGGAGATTTAGGGTTGACAAAATCTTTAACATTAGATTTCCTTATTTTTAATGTTTTGAAAACCTAACTGTTGAATTATTGTAGTTTTTTTTTTGTTTGTTTGTATTTTTTTGCAATTGATGTCCTTTTTTTTTTTTTAGACAACCATTGTACCTTTGCGTATGTATCAAACCATTCCCTGCAGGACCTGAATGAAGTAAATTGGCATAGATCTGTAGAAAATGGGATAAGTTGTAACTTGCTTCATGCAGGTCACTTCATAACCTGCATGACAGAAGCTGCACAGAGCTCTTCAGGCCCTGTGCAAGTCAGGAGGCAAGTCCTAACTTGCTTGGCACAAGGCCCATGTGTGCTCTTTGCAAACTAGTGTGCATAGTGCTCTTCAGTGTCTGTGGAAAGCAAGATGCACAAGTCCATTAGGGCAATGCAAGAATGAGGAGCTGCTCCCTTACTTGGTTTGTACTAGGCCATATCAGTCCCTGTACAAAACACATTTGCTTCATCTTGTTTTGCACAGTTTTTTCAAAAAAAGGCACCCCTTCCCACCCTCTGAACACCCATCAAACGTATTCACTCTCAGTCCTCATTACCACATTAACAAAGGTCCAAAGGTGGGCAGACAGGCAAAGCAGCCTTCCCTTCTTTTTATATGGCAGCCTTGCTTTAATTTATGAAACCCATTTAAAATTAATGGTCTCATTAATTTCTATATATTTTGTTTTCTTTTAGTCATTTTTTTTTGTGTTTTCCCAGTTTGTTGTAGTCGGTAGACTGGCTGAGTGTCTCAGCTGTCATTGCTGTCCTCCTCCCACCGTGGGGGTCCACTCTTGCTTTAGAGTACCATTGTTGCAGAGGCCTCTCACAACCCTTCATTGCATTCCATTAAAGGTATCATGAAGCTTTCCACCAAAATTGAAATATTTCCTCCACTTGATTGGGTTTCTAATTTGCAGCAGCAGAGCCATCACTTCATAAACTACATCCAGCCTGGAGGGAAGGCAACCTAGGCCTTGGATCCCGAGAGTTTTCTGCCTCTTAAAAGGTTTTTTTTTTTCCTCTCCTCCATGCCAAAGGTTATAATACGTAGTTCTTTGTTTACAGTATATTCCCTAGTTTCCTTAGGCAAGTTTCTGCTGTTGGATAGAGATGGATGGTGGCAGTACTCACCATTTCCTCTCTCCTAAGGAAGCCCTCGATGTCATCAGTGCAATCCATTTTATCAGTGCTATCCTGGCAACCTGTTTATTTCATTTGTGTTTCATCAAGCTGTCTCATTGCTGTTAATCTACTTCTGTACCTTATAGTCAATGTTTACTGTTTAATGTTCTTTTTCAGACTCCTTCCTAAGGTAACATTAGCCAAGGGAATCTTCCAATGGCACCTCTAGGAGTGGAACCCTTTTCAAGGGTTCCTTGCCTTTGGTAACCCTACAGGTTGGTAATTCCAGGTGGAATAGAGAGTGCAAATTGCCAAACAGTTATCACAGTTGCACAAGCATAACACTACTCTTGTTGTGTAGGCCCACTGAATTGAAAGGCTATGCCTGTAGTTCAATGGGGTGAGCAAAGAGCAATGCCCCCTTCCTGAGTTATATAAGCAGTTCCTCCCAGCCCCCTTCTGAATCATTTTTCTTTGCCCCACCATCCTCCCCACCACCTCCAGTGGCATGCCTCACTCTCTCCTCAGGGGGCTCCTTCCTAAGGCTTCCTTCAGCCAAGAAATCTTCCCATGACACCTCTAGGGGTGGAACCTTCTTTAAGGGTTCCTTGCCTTTGGTACCCTACAGGGTGGTAATTCCCCATGGAATAGAAAGTGTGAATGGCCAAACAGTCATCTTAGTTGCACAAGCATAACACTACTCTGGTTGTGTAGGCCCATTGAATGTATTTAAACCTCTAAACCATTTACAATGCTGAAGTGATCTTCACCAGATTTTCAGGATCTGGAGATCCTGTTCCCCAGAAAAAATCATTTCAAATTTAAGTCTACTCCCTTCAGAGACAGCCATAGTATTAAAGTGCAAAAAAGGGGTATAACATAGAAATGCATTTGTAATGCAAGATACATGTGTACTGTAAATATCATATTTATGCCATGTACCCAAAAGAAATATCTGTGCTATACTTCTCTCAAGTGTAGTTTGAACTTAAGACATCATGATAGGCAGAGCCATGAGTGATGTCAAAGGTCAAAGTGCAACATGTTTTTTTTTTCTTGAATTGAGTTTGTTCAGCCATTTTCCTGGTTAAACAATACCTTTTTGGATGAACAAGTGGTCCAGAGCTTGAGACGATAAGGCATTTGTTTTTTTTAAGCAGATGATGGTTTTGCATTATGTATCATTGCATCAGTAAGTTATAGCACAGTTGTATCCAGCATCAGTGGCGGATGTTTGATAGATGTAATATGCTAGGATGCTAGACAGGGGTTTGTGTAGTGGTTGGGAGAAGAGTTGCAGTGTCTGGGAAAGTGAACTGATGGTGCTGGTCAGAATGGAGCAAGAGTGTTGATCGGGCACATAGTGAGAGCACCAGTGGAAATGTTAAGGAGATTACACTGGGTAGGGATTGTCTCATTTAAATAGTTACTGCATTTTTTTTAAGTAAATACATGAGCAGGGTGTTACATTTATGGAGAGGACCTTTCAGTGTGACATGTGTTTCACAGTGGTAGGCATAAGGCTGCAGACCAAGTGCATTCAACCACCCAAAGTGTGCATATATCAAAGCATGACTGCACAGCCTGTTGTGGATCATCTGTCTTATTAAATTGCTAGAAATTATGGTGGGGGGGGGGAAATGTAGTCCTTGTCTGACAAAAATTAGTTTTATTTATCTGGTTGAGCCTCGTAGTGCTTGTGTGGCATAAATTTCAGTTTTATTAAGTTGATCAGGTTGATCCTGCAATGATTTTGATAGGACAAAAGTGATTTAAAAAGTTATCTGGTAGATCCTGCATTTTTATGCTCTTTCACATGTAATCACTTTCCCTTTCCTCATTCAGTGAAGCGTAAACAGGCAGCATTCATTGTGCAAAAGAATATGCTACCAAAGGCTTAGAATGAGCAATGTTTTGTTCAAAAAAATGTAAGATGTGAAATTTAAGGTCAGTTTAGTGAGTTTTATGTAAAAGAAGCCACAGAGTGTATAGCAAAGGGAATGTGTGAATCGACAGCTTCAGAAGAGTAGAGTCCAGCCTGAGCAAGTGTTGCCATAGCATAGAACAAATCACTGCTTATTCTAAGTCTTTGGCAGCACATTCTTTAGCACAATGAATGCTGCCCTGCCATGCCACACTCAGGTGCTACATTGAAAGTGGAAAGTGAAAGTGATTACATGAAAAATGTGTAAAAATGGCATGATTAACATTTTTTAATGAGTTGTTACCTATCAAAATCATGGCAGGATCAATCAGATAATTGTTTGCAGTGTGGGACAGCTATATAGGTTTAATTGGTTATGATTGTGGCAGGCTGTGTTTGCCAGGTGTGTGTGCAACAGCCTGTGTGCCAGATGTGGAATGATATCACTGCTACTGAGAAGGTTTGAAGGGATGGTAAGTAGTGCAGGTGTGTTGTTATAGTTCGAGGCATGTAGTCATTGTTTGATAATGCATGGTCATACAATGTGTTTTATCCAGTCAGGGACCCCGCTTTTCACTGATTTGTCCTAATGCCTTTGGGTAAGGGTGGTATACAAGGATCTATATCCATTGTGGTTACTAATTTGGCCTATAAGACCAAGAGACTGAAGGGCAAGTGGCTTTATTGCCCTAATTAGTCCCTGAGATGGGTATACTTCTTAGTGTTCCACCCTTATCCATTGTTTGTTGAATATAATACATTATGATGGTTATTGCAATGGAGATCACATTTGCAGTCATCTTATGGTACCTGAGGATCTCTTGCAGCAAGGAGGGAATGGTGAGTAGTAAGTGCAGGTAGGAGTTTGAGGGTTTTCTGGGTTTAGGAGGGTTTTGTGTGTCCTTTTTCTGGGTTCTTTTGCTGCTTGTTAATTGGTTTAGCTAGCTCCCTAATGATGTGTTAATTGTGTTATTAGTAATGTCCCATAGGGTTTAATGCAGTGTAGATATATACTTTTTATTAGTGTAGGTATATACTTTTAATTTTATGATTAACGTAGGTATGCAGCTTTAATTATTGTAAGTATGTAGATGTAATTGTTTAATGTGTGCAAGTATAGCCTTTTAATTGATAAACTAGTCACAGGTATACAGGGGAATAAATGATGGGCTTTTCTATGGAGAAAAGTTATCATCCATGTATTATATCCATCTAATTCCATTATAGTTAGGCTTGGGTTGGCTGTTTAACATTAAACCTCTAACTTTGCACTTTAATCACTTTACCCCCATTCAACAGATTTACACAAAATATTGCATGTGCCGTCTAGGGGCAAAGTCTCTTGATTTGCCAAGTTTTGTTCCCTTGAATCTGCAAATTTCGAAATCCATTTAGTGCATTTTTAAGAAAAAAAACAAGGGTCTGGATAGTCAAACTGCACCACTCAAAGGCGTAAGTCCTTGCGCTGCGCAAAATAGATGCGCAGGGGTGTGTCCCGGGCGATATTCAAAGGAGTTGCGCTATTGAGCAACTCCTTTGAATATCGCTCCCCAGCCACAGCCACTGTGCATGGCGCAGTGGAACTTGTGCAAGCACAAGTTGACAGAGTGGAGCAGTCAACTTGCGGTGGCGCAAGTACCAGTGCTCCATGCGCAAATCCACGATATTCAAAAGGTGACATGTAAATGGGGCTATAATACATGCAAGGCGCAGGGGGACCATTTGCATGTCATTATAGCCCCATTTGCATGCCATTAGTATGTAGGTGCGCCGATCCCAGAGGACTTGCGCCTGGCCCCGCCAGGCAGCAGCCGCCGGAATCGACCTCTTCGCCTGCAGCCCGATTGCGGCAGGTGTCCCCCACCAGCCCAATCACAGGCATCACGGCCTCCCTTCATATTCCTGGTGGTCCAGTGGATCAAATGCCCGATCACGGGCGGTAAGGCGAAAACACCCCCTCCGTTCATATTCCCTGGTGGTCTAGGATCGGTTGCTCGATCGCAGGCGGTATCTTTAACCCTCCCATTCATATTCTCGGCGGTCCAGTGATCGCACCGCCCGGTCGCCTAACCCTCCGCTCATACCCTGGTGACCAGTGAGCTGACTGCGCCGATCACGGTGGTGGCCTTAAAACACCGCCCAGGAAAGACCACCCGCTCATTTGTCGAAGCCCCACCACTCGCTTCCCCCGGCAGCCGGCGGGTGGCAGCATCTCACTGCCACTGCCGCCACGACTGACAGCTCTCTCGCGGCGGCTGCATGCCCATTGCGCAGATATTTTGCAGTCGGCATGCAGCCTATAACAGAGTGATAGTCCAGTTTGTGAATGAATCATTCATAAATCTGGACTGTCACATGGTATAGCCGCACGCCCACTGGCTCCTTGCCTGCACCAATGGGCATGCAGCCATACCAGGCTGTCAGTCGGTGGGCGCGCGGGCAGCAGGTGGGTGGGATGCTGCCGCCTGCTGGCCGCCGGGGTAGCGGGTGGTGGGGCTTCGGTTGGGTAGGGTGGGGCCAACAGCCACCAGGGCTGCGTTCAGGGGGTGTTTTAAAGATACCACCGCGATCGGGCAATTCGTCCACTGGACCACCAGGGAATATGGAATGGAGGGGGTGTTTTTACATACCGCCCGCGATCGGGCACCGTCCACTGGACCACCAGGGAATATGGAACGGGGGTGTTTTTAACATACCGCCTGCACCGGGCAATTTGGTCCACTGACCACCAGGGAATAAGTGAATGGGGGTTAAAGATACCACCCGCGATCGGGCAATTCGTCCACTGGACCACCTAGGGATATGTAGGGAGGGGGTGCCATTACTGATGCCCGGATCGGCTGGTGGGGGGACACTTATGCCCGTGATCAGGCTGGGGGGCAAGGATTGGGTTAGGCCAGCCACAGGCTGCTGTGTTGTGCCCTGCAATACAGCAGCTCACCTGTGGGTGGCCCTCAACTTAAACCTTTTTTGGGGCTCAACGTCCTGCAGGCGCAGGTTGGGGTTGCGCCTGTACAACTCTGCACAGCCCGACTGAATATCGGGCTGTGCAGTTTATGCATGGTCCTTCCCCCTCCAGTTGAGCATGTATTCATTTGCATTGTGCTGTTGCTCAGCATGTTTTCTGTGGTGCAACTGCCTCCTGCTGAATATCGCAGAATGGAGCAAGTTTGGACTTACGCAGGCACAACCCTATTGCGCATGTCGCAACCCTTTTGAATATCTGGCCCAAGGAGTTTTGGTTTGTTTTTTCTGTCATGGCCTGTTGCACAGAAAGCTTGCAATTTTAGTTTGCAATTTCCAGGGTTAAAAGGGCTTGCCTCACAATGGTGCCTTTTGTTGGTTTGGTGAAAAATGGTAATCTGTTTCCAAGTTATAAGGATTTGAAATTTCAGTTCTGAGCATGCTCAGTAAAGTGTTTTGGATAGATGAATGATACCCTGCTACTCAGTACCAAAATTTCTAATCCTTCTAACTTGAAAATGGATTAATATTTTTCATCAGACCAATGAAAGGCACCATTCTGAGGCTAGCCCTTTTTGCCCTAAAAATTTCAGACCAAAGTTTCAAACCATCTGGGCTGTATATTATATTATTGTGTTGCTGTAGCAAAACTATAGTTAGGGCTACATAGGCTGCTTAATGTTGCACCTCTAACTTCACACTTTAATAGCTTTACCACCATTCAATGGATTTGCATGACATTTTGCATACTTTGTCTGGAGGGCAAAGTTTCTTTGTGTCAAGTTTTGTTCCAAGTGCAGATTCATCATGTTTATAAAAGCAGTCTTAAAATGACTATCTTGAAAACTTGAGGGCAAAATTAAATAAAAAAATCAAGAGTGAATGTGTGATGAGCAACTGTGCAATGAGTGACTGTGTAAAAAGTGAATGTGTAAAAAGTGAATGTGCAAAGAGTGAATATGCCAGGACCTTCACTTTTGAAGGCAGACAGAGTCCCATGGGACATGAACAAAAGGGCCATGTACCTCTGCACCTGTTCATGCAGGTCCTGAAGAGATCTGTGTGAATGAGGATATGATTTCACTATCTCAAAAAGAAAGGAAATTTTTTGCAAAAAAATTAATGCACCAGTTAGAGTAATTTTAACACCACAAAAGTAGGGATATGTGGTGCTAAGGTTTCCAATTCAACCCCACCCAAGCAGCAAAAGGAAAAAACATTAGGGTTTTAGGTGTCCAGAGTCTTGTCGAATCAGTGGTGGGGACTTCCTTGGAGTTGTCAACCCTAATGCCCACCCTGTTCCCTGAGCGAACATCATACATGATCTCCTTTCTTCATGCAGGGCCCACAGAGTGAAGAAAGCTACAACAAATTGTATTGGCAACATGTGGTGAGTCATACTTCTCTACTTTTGAAGAGTGTATCACTAGGAGGCACTGGCTTAGAGCTGTACCTTGTCCTTCAGACTGGAGGCTACAGGTTGGGGAGGGGTAAGCACTAGAGTTGACAACCTCAAGGAAGGCCCCACCATTGATTCACAATGATGCCAGAGAATCAAACCTTAATGCTTTTCTGTTTGCTGATTGGGGTGGGGATGGGGAGTTAGGGTTGGAAACCCTAATGCCACATTTCACTACTTTTGTGGCATTATTTTGCCCTAACTGGTGCATTAACAATGTTTTTTGCAAAGAATATATATATATATATATATGTATTGTTTGTTCTATTTTATTGAATTTTGTTGACCCGGCAAGCCCACTGGGCTTAGAAGTCTCTTTTTCAGGGGTGATCGGGGGAAGGGGGGATACAGATGGTAAGCAACTGAAATTGAACCAGATTAAGCTGTTGGTGGTATTTTTAGTGAATGGAAAATTCCCCTACTCTTTTTCGATAAGTGTCATGGGATCTTTAGCATCTACTTGCATTACCACCAATCCAGGCAGATGGGACCTCGGTTTAACATCTCATCTGAAAGATGGCATCTCAGAAGTGCAGTACCCCCCTCATGCTGTACTACAGTGTCAGTATTGGGATATTATATACCTTTATATACAGTATATATACTTAAACATATTCATTGCAAAAAACTCAGTTACTGCATCGGTTAGGTTTCTATTACAGTGACAAAAGTCAGCAAATTTGAACTTAGGTTTACCAACCTGCCACCACCCCAGCCCCACCTCCCACCTCCCACAAACCAGCAGGGATGGGGGTGTGTGCCTTGGGAGTCATCAGCCTAATTCTCACTCCATTCCATGTATAAACAAGCTGATATGATACAGTATAGGAAAATATGGTGAGACTTAGGGTCAATTCCTCCGTAGATGCGCATATGTATGTAGGTGTGCATGCACAGGGCCCTCTGGGCCCTGCACTTTCATGTGTCAAACTGTATTGACCCAATTGTCAGCATAACCATCTTATTTCCCCACCACATGTACCCTAGTACAGAGAAGTTGTGAAATGCAAGGTAAAATGTAATTATGCACAACTGCTACACCAGTCTGCATCACAGAGTGCAAAAACACATTTTGAGCAGGATGTGAAAAAGGGCAGCTGTACTGTTCATGAGGTGGTGTGGTAAAATTGATATGTTGAAAATTTGGTTGCAAAATATTGAAAGTACCAGAGTTATGTGCGTGTATAGAATAAATTTAACAGATGCACATAACTCAGGCATTTTTAGGAATTTTCTCACCAAATTTTCAATATGGTCTTTTGGGGACGCCACCTCATGAACAGAGGCACTGTGATTTCATTAATCCAACTTTAAAGTTGATTTCCCACAGCGACTGTGCTATTCTATGCCACAGGGTCAAAAACACATTTTGGGCAGGATGTGAAAAATGTCAGCTGTACTGTTCAGAAGGAGGTGTGAAAAAATGGCAATGTTGAAAATGTTTGAGTGAAAATATTACAAATTGGCAAAGTTACAAGCGCATAAAAACTGCACAATGCACTCTCATAATGTGGTCATTTTTTTGGATTATTTTCACCAAATTTTCAACATGTGCCTTTTGGGACCTTCCCTCTTGAACACTGGCACTGTCATTTCATTAATTGGTCCAGAAAGGTGATCTCTGTGTAGCAACCATGAAATCACCTTTCAGGACTGAATAATGAAATAACAGAGACATTGTTCATGAGGTGGTGTCCCAAAAAGCCCATGTTGAAAATTTGGTGCAAAAATGTTGAACAATATCCAAGATATCAACATAAGTTCAAAATGCCACAGACAGCCATTATACAGCACTTACCTTCATACTTCAGTTTGCAGTTCAGCTTTGAAGAGTGCAGACATTTCTTGCTCTACAGAACATGACAGCTGCCAACCTCCAATGTTAAGAATTGGGCAAGGGGGGTGGTGGGTTGCTCAGTGGGAGGGTCAGGATGCAGAAGGGGGATGGGGAGACGATGAGGGACCATTTTCTTTTTTGTAGGGTTTTTAAAAAAATAAAAAAATGTCAGGGGACTGTTTTCTTTCTTTTCAGGTAAACGTTTAATAAATAAACATTTTGGGACACTGGGGGTGGGCTCCTCAGTGTCTCAGGTGTATGTGGGGTATAATATAACTGAGGACACTGGAGGTGGCTTCCCAGTGTCCCACCTTGGGGGGGGCTACTGCCAACATGGGGATTTGGCACCCCGTTGTTGGTAATGGAATTTTCTTCTGTTGGGGACACTGGGAGTGGACTCCCCAGTGTCCTACACTGGTGGGGGGGTCCTCTAGTGCTGACACAGGGATTGGGCACCCCGATGTCAGCACAAAAATGTATTTTTAAATTAATAATCATATTTTCAGCTGACAGAGTAGGATCTTACTTCATATCTCGTCAAACAAAGTAAGATCCTACTTTGTATTACGTGGATATGATGGAAGAATTCCAAGATGGATTAAAAGTCCATTTTAAGGGCATTTTTCAAGCAGTAAAATGCAGAATGCATCTAAGGGGTCCCAATAAGCAAGCGACATGTGTTGGTTCCTCCCCAGGTTGTCATTTTGGGGGGTTTCTAAATTTGAATATTTCAGTCAAAACTGAAAACAAGATGGCAGCTATACGAAGTAGGAGTTTTTCTATACAAAGCAGGATTCCTACTTCTTCATACAGCTATCTTGAAGTGCTTACTGAGCATGCCGAGAAATTATTTTTTTTACATTTTTAAATTGATATAACTTGAAAACAGCTTATTTTTTTCACCAGACTAGCAAAAGGCACATCTGTTGGGTAGTCACTTTCTGCCCTGAAAATTCCAAACCCAGAAACCAAACCCTCTGGGCTGTAGGCAAGTTCAAAGAAAAATCCAGCAGAGACAATGAGCAAAAACATATTTTTTCCACATCTCCATAACTCAGAGACTGCAGATCTGACTGGAACGTAACTAACCATATCAAGAGATCTACCCCACTGGACAGTGCATACCAAATTTTTTGCACATCCGTTGAATGGCTGCAAAGTTATTGCAGCGCAACATTTTGAGTTTAACATTAAACTGCCTACTCAGCCGTAACCATAGGGGTGTGACTGCACCCCTATTATATAGATATATATATATACATATATGTATATTATATTATGGTAGCACAGTAGTGCTACCATAGTTAGGGTTGAGGAGACATTTACATGTTAAACCCAAGATTTGCACCTTAATAACTTTGCAACAGTTTAACGGATTTACCAGAAATTTGGAATACAGAATCAAGACCCATGAACCTTGGGATCTGCCAGGTTTCATACTGGTCGGATATACGGCTGCAGAGTTATTAAGCGTGATCTGCGTGTGCGTTTACGCTATTTTTGGAATTCTACAGTCATGCCTACAGGTTGCACGGTTTGCATGACCGGTCCGAAGTCTTCAGGGAATGTGCTGCCAGGGTCTCTGATGTGCCTTTTGAAGATTTTGTGAAAAAATATTAAACGGTTCAAAAGTTATTCAAAAAACAAGTTCCCATTATAAGTCAATGGGAAAAGTTAACAAAAAGTTCAACAGTGTCGCAAATGCAGTTTTTACTTTTGCAAAAGGCCCTTTTATTGTCGCAAATCCGCCATTTTGTTTTCAGTTGGTGATCAGAAAAATGCTTGGCATTTAAATTTGGGACCCTCTAACCTAGTCGGACCCTGAGGATGCTAGCCATGTCTTTATTTTGGGGTAAAACACCCCAGAAATATGTTTTTCAGATTTCTGGAAAATGTACTTTCACAAAGTACTGTCGCACTCACGAAAGTGTCGCAAATTTTTGCAAAAGCTTTTGCAAATTGCGACAGTTCTTTTCTAGGCTGTGGGAAAATGATAGCAATTCTTTGGCACCCCGCTGCAAAAGAACGGTTTGGAGTTTTGGGCTGAAGTTTGGAGAGAACACAGCCAACATCTCACAGATGTGCCTTTCAGTGTCTTGTTGAAAAAATATTACACGGCAGAAAAGTTACAGTACTCCAAAGTTGATGCTTTTTCCCATAGGATAACATTTGGTGTACGATACATTGCAGCAATCGTTTGGCGCCCTGCTGCAAAATAACGGTTTGGTCTTTTGGGCTGAAATTTGCAGGGAACACAGCCAACATCCCACAGATGTGTCTTTCAGTGGTTTGGTGAAACAATATTACAGGGAGACAAAGTTATGGCACTCTGAACTTCTGTTTTTTTTCCCATAGGATAACATTACGGCATTCGCGGCCCCTTTCAGGGCCTGTATCTCGGAAATGGTGCAAGATATGGACTTTTCATCAAAAAAATGCTTAGCACCCTACTGGGGGCTAAGTACAAAACTAGCCAGGAAAGTGATACTTCATATGATTTTAAACTTTTTTTCTATGTAGTACGGTTCCTGAGATATAAGCAATTTACTATTCCAAGTCCTCATTTTTCTGTTACGAGTGTCATTATTTTGCATGCATTCTTTACTCACTTGTCTTTCTCTATACAGCTTTTGGGAAAACCAGCCTGTGCACCCATTACTGTTACCATTACCATTTCAGCTTAGGTTCTATACCGTTCACTTACCATTCACGTTTATGCCAACATGTGCGTTACCCTTTGCGTTTTCATTTGCGTTTACGTTTGCATTGTTTTTAACATTTCTGTTTACAGTACTGTTTCTCTTTCTGTTTCGCTTTGCAACACCATGCGCATTATGATTTGTGTTTGCGGGCACAATGTTACTATGTGACAAGACATTACATGGCGGGACCGCGGGGCCTGCAGGGCTCCATGCTCCCACCACTGCATTACAGTCACTATTTCTCGTTATCATTCTCAAAAAGAAGGGAAATTAGAGGCAAAAAACCCCATTTAATGCATCAGTTAGGGTTGTTCCACAGCGACAAAAGTGAGAAAATTCGATGTTAGGGTTGAAACCCTTTGCACCCTCCAGCCCACCCCCAACTGGAATCGTGGGTGCGACAAATACTGGGTCCTAACTGTCACCCCATTCTCCTATTCCTCAGCTTCTTTCCACATGTGATGGGGTGAGAGTTAGGCTGATAACCTCAATGTGCACCCTGATTCCAGTTGGGGGTGGGCTGGAGGGTGCAAAGGGGTTTCAACACTAACATCAAATTTCCTCACTTTTGTCGCTTGGAACAACCTAACTGATGCATTAAACAGAGTTTTTTGCCTCTCAATATATATATATATATATATATATATATAGATATATAGATATAGATATAGATATATCTATCTATCTATCTATCTATATATATATATATATATATATATATATACTATTTTCTTCAATTTGTAACTGCGGTTTCAATTAAGAAATTTAGTTTTGTCTTGTGGTTTAAATTCAAGGGCAGTGATTAATTGAGGGTGGCTTTAACTGCAATCAGCTGTTTTCACCCATACAGCTGATTGTTTGGTGGTTCTCCTCAGAGCTGTCCTGGCATTGTAATGCCACAGTACTATGCCGAAATGCAAAGCATACGATTTGGAGTTCAAACTCCAGGCAGCAAATCGTGGTGAGATACAGGGTAACTGACCCATGGCTGTAACTCTCCAGGTCAATGAGAAGGAGCTCCAGGACTGGCATAAAAGCATTCATCACTTTGTGGAGAAGCTAGTGGAGGAAGGCTGCACAGGAAACAACCGTGAGCGCAGAAAACTGTATGGTGCTGGACACCGAGCAGTGTTTCCCACTGAATAAGCCCACCTTGCCACATGGATCGCCCAGCAGTGAGAATGCCATCTCCGGGTAACCCTCAAGACAATCTCCCTGAAAGCTTCCACACTGATAATGAACCCAGAGTTTAAAGCGAGCTGCAACTGGATCTAAAATTCTTAACTAGCTGGGGGTTCACTATGCGGCAGCATACTACAGTCAGTCAGAAGCTCCCTAAGGCTATTGATTTTATTGCTTTCTGCTATAAACAACCCCAGAAATTCCACTTACCACCATCAGCAATAGGCAATATGTACGAAACCTCCATCTGGGTGGATATGCCAGGGGAATGAACAATTGAACAGATTGGTGCAAAATCAGTCCCTCTGCTAACTACAGGTCAGGAGAAGCAGAGACTCTCAGTTTGTTGGCCATCCTACTAGATGGCCAAAAGCTCCCCCCTCTTCTGGTATTATAATGTAAACAAATACCTAAGGACATTGCTAATGTCAGTGGAGTTGTAATTGCGATGTCAACAAATGGCTACAAGAACACTGACATCACAAGCCTATGGCTTCAGTGTTGGGGGGGATTTCATTTGGGAAGCTCCTACTCATGTGGGACACCTTCAGGTGCCATATCTGCCCCTAAGTTAACACAATAGCCAAAAAAAGAACCCCACAATCATGGCAGCTATACTGGAGGTTGCACTAAATGTTTACAGTCTGCAGATGTGTCGTGGAATGCACCCTTTAAACAAAAATACAGAGTGCTATGATGAGTGGCTTGCTACTGGTCCCAGGGAGCTGACTCCAGCCAGCGATCCTCGAGCCCCTTCATGGCCACAGATTGTAGAATGGGTGAAGCAGGCTTGGTTCGCAGTATCATGCGAGGTGATTACAAAGTCTTTTGAGGTCTGTGGGATAACTACTGTGGACCCTGAAAAAATCAACTGTTTTAAAGAAGATGGTGTGGCTAGTGAATATCGGGATGACCTTCAGTGGTGACTCCAGGCATTAAACAGTGAAGGTACCGATAACCAAGATACCCAAGAGCAATTTGTTATGAGCAGTGAGAATGAGGGGAAGACAGATAGTGACACTGAACTTGACTAAAGCGAATCATCAATGTGCACTTCATGAACTTCATGGCTGTCCAGTATTAAGTTCATCATTTTTGTGTGTGTGTGTGTGTACCCTGTGTCATTTTAAGTTACACAAGTAAAAGCTAAGTTTTAAAATGATACCAGTGCTTGTTTTTCCTTGGTGGTCCTGTGATTCTGGGGTTGTGATGTGATTGAATGAGCTGTTAACACGCAGGGGGGTAGGTAAGACTGTTAAAAGACTTGAGAGATGTCGCTCTGTAAAGTGCTACTGAATGAGCTGTTAACATGCGATGGGTAGGTGGTTAATGAGTGGCAAAAGAGTGTTAAAAGATTTGCAAGCATTCGTGCTGTTAAGCCATACTGAACAGGACTATAAATGAGGGCAGCTTTTATTACAAATATTTTTTTTAAAGCTGCGACTACAATAAGAAGGTGACTATTACTAAAGGGTGACTTCAAATTGAAGAAATACAGTATACATACACACACACACACATATATACAGTGGAATACATGATTTATTTTCACTTGTGTTGTTGACCTTGGGTAACCTCTTGAGTGGCTTAATCTATGAGTGTTGTCCCCAAGGTCAAACAGCATGAGTAAAAACAAATCATGTATTCCACAAGGTTCATGTTGCATATTTCATTTGTGCAATATGCAGGGACCTTTTTATTATGGAAAGGTATTGCAGTTTATTTGCAATATTTAAAAGTCTGTTTTTTTTTGCTGAAAGTATATTTCTCAGCTTCTAAGACATGTCTTTGCCCAGGTTGTTGTAATGGACACCATGATGGTGTTGATGCAGTGACATTGACAGTGATTGGTGGAGGAGCAGCATGTTTAAAAATGCAGAGGGAACATGGCAGCAGTTTTTAGCAAGGAGCAGTTGTGACTTTTGTTTCTTATTGAGAATGTTTTCATTTTGTTTTAAGATTCTGCGGTTGGTTTTTTTTTTAAATCACAGTGCTTTTTCCTGCTGTTAAAGTTGGTGGCCATTGACTTCCCAGTGTGCGATATGGCATGCTGACAGGCTGGCTGCTGTGATTATGGAGGTGGATGTGTATGTTTAAGGTAAAGAAATTCAGTAAGGAGCTTCTTTTTTAGTAGTAGCAGTTCCAACAGCATGCAGATGTTCCATGCAGGATAGTCAGGGATGAGGAGAGGCAGGATGGCATTTATTGTTTTTAGTAGTGAACATTGTGAGAGAGTGGGAGCCGGAGGGTGGGTGGGTGTGTGGCTATGCAGGACCAGAGCTGACTCAAAAATTTGAAGAATTCTAAATGCCTTCTTTCAAAAAGTGACAATTTGTTTGGGTTTGAAATAAAGCGTTGTGCTACATGGTGTTACAGGACAGGGAAAGAATCTGTATGTGGCTACTGAGAAATGAAAGGATAAAGTAGTACCAGCAGGTGGGCAATGTGGCTAGAGATTACTGTATAAATAAATGTTATATTATGTGGCTACTACAGTATGTATATAAATCCTGATGATGCAGCGACTGTGTACATAAACAAAAATTATTTACACAGTAGCTCAAATATCAGATTTATGTCATGGATTTCGGGTCCACACCTGTTGCATAAATATAGAAAACATAATGGGTAAGGGTGGTTTAAAAAGATGTATGCCCATCAAGGGGGTAAATAGGTCTATAAGGCCATGAGCCTGAAGGGCGAGTAGCTTTATTGTCCTAATTAACCCCAAGATGGGTACATTTCAGAGTGTTCCACCTTTCCCATTGTTTGTTGAATATAATACATTAGGATGGTTATTGTTGTGGAGATCACATCTGCAATAGGGTTACCACCTGTCCTGATTTTCGCAGGACAGTCCTGATTTGGGCAGCTGTGTCCTGCAAAAAAAACCATGAAGAATACTAAATGTCCTTATTTTACAGTAGGAAAAATATTTTCTAACTTTCCACTAAATGTTCTAGAAAACTACAATAGCTTAACTAAAATGCCTTAAAATGATAAGAAACAATAGCAGCAACTAAGAAACTACAATACTTAGCCTTAATTCTGATTATATACAGAAAACAAGTCTGTTGCATCGGTCAAGGTTAGGTACTGTCCTGCGAAAAATCATGTTTCAGTAAGAAATGTCCCACTTTGGGCTTCTTAAAAGGTGGTAACCCTAGTCTGCAATCACATTATGGCACCTGAAGGTCTCTTGCAGCAAGGAGGGAATGATGTTTAGTGAGTGCAGGTAGGATGTTGGGGGGATTTCTGGGTTTGTGAGGGTTTTGTGTGTCTTGATTGCTAATTGGTTTGGCTATCTTCCAATGATGTGTTAATTGTGTTAGCAGTATTGTCACATTAGTTTCATTAGTGCAGGGATATAGCTTTAATTAGTGTAGGTATATAACTGTAATTGTTTCATTAGTGCATGTATATTGCTGAAATTGTTTGATTAGTGCAGGTATATAGTTGTAATTGTTTGATTAGTGTAGGTATATACTTTTAAATGATACATTAGTCACAGGTATACAGGGAAACAAATGATGGCCTTTTCTAAGGGGCAAAGTTCCCATTGATGTATTAAATATAAAATGTATAAATATATGTAGATATAAAATACGTGCATGGGGAATTACACAAATCAGACAATTCAAAGTGTATACCTGCACTACGTGCAACCTTATGGGATCACACCAACTACTACTAATTACCTAATAAATTAACCAATGGACACATCCACAAACACTGCCTCAACCTGCAAAATAGTAATCCCTAAAGCTTGCACATTATGACCTGGAAAAACAAAATGTTGTTACCTGCCTGGAACAAAATCCTAACAAACAAAAAAAGTTCTTGCCAAAAATATCCTTGATGCTCCACTCAGAACATGCCATGTCTTTCACTGGGCCTGCCACAATGCTCCAGTCTAGGCCTTTTCCACTTTCCCCAATGCCATACACATTATGCTGATTCTTAAAGACACTCTTTCCTGATTGCTGCTCATATAAATGGACAGCCATTCCCCTGAATGCTTCCAATGCACTGCTGCACTACTGAACTACTCCAGAACTCACAACCCACACAACACATCTGAACTTAAGGAAAGAGCATTCCCCCAGACACACCCCTAACATAGGGAACTACTACACTACAGAAACCCAAAAAGTCCAAAAACAACAAAAACACAAACCACAAAACCACTACTCTACAGAAAACACCAGGTACATGATATTCAAAAGTTTTCCCCATGGACAAATTGATTGTCTGCCATTTGTCCAAGGTTTCTTCCTGTGCACAATATTCAAAGGGGGCAGGGGCATGCACTAAACAGGTTAGCACATGCACAAGGATCGGTGCATAAAGGGAGGGGCAGGGACATGAATATGGGTGCAGACAATATTCAGCACATTAGTTCTGCTCATGAGGAATAGCACAGGCCTCCTTGTGCTGTAGAATTACTGGTGAGAAGACCAACTTGCTCCGGGCAACCCTAGCAGCCAACAGAGCCATTGCAGCCAACAACCACATGAGCAGTTGGGGGAGCACACCTTCTCCCTTGTGTATAGCTGCAGGCCCAACACTCTGATCCTTGGCCTAATGAAAAATAAAGTATTCCCTTCCCTGGTGTCCAGTGGTCCCCTTGTCCTCCAATCACCATCTCCATTAAAATCAGATTATTTCCTGGATTCCAATTGTCCATCCATCCTTCAATCCCTATCCCCACGAAACTCAGATTATACCCTGGTGTCCAGTGGTCCTCCCTCCTTCCCATCTCTGATCCCTGTAGAAGGAAAACATTCCCTGATGTCCAGTTGCATGCCCACCCTCTGACTCCCCACTGCATTTTTGTACAAGAAGTTCTTGACCTCTAGGCACCCCCCTGCTCTGCCCATACAAGGTACACCACACTGTCACCCCCTTACTATAATTGCCGTCACTGCAAGGAGTCCTGATGAAAACTGGCGTAGCCCTTATCTCACCACCTCTGACATCCACTGGGAATCAGAGAGTGGGAGGACCACTAGACACTAGAGACTGCCTTTTTCTTAACAGGGTTGAGGATTGGAGGATGGGGGGAGCCACTGAACTCAAGTGAATAATTTTATTTTAACAGGAAAAGGGATTGGAGTATAGGGTGGACACCAGGGAATAATCTAATTTTAATGGTGACAGGGATCAGGGGATACAGGGACTGCTGGATACCAAGGAATAATTTAATTTTACCAGGAATGGGGATAGGAGGATGGGGGAACCACTAGTCAACAGGGCCTGCTTTACTTTTTATGTGGATGGGTGATCTTAGTGGGTGATGCTGGTCATAGGAGGGATGCAAACCTGCCAGTGCTTCCCATGCAAATGAGCCCATAATGGGCATGCATATGACCCCATAGCACCTTGCATATCCAAGGACTCAATTGCATGGTGCTGGCTGAATATCATGCCAGGGTCTCCCTGTGCTATGAGTCTGAGGGTGCTTTTCCCTTGCACATCCAAGATCCATGTCAGAGCAGTACTACTCGGCTTTGCACTGTGCTGACATGCCCCTATATTCAGCTGGATAGTGTTAGTGCACTGTCGGACTGGCTACAGCATCTTCAGGGTAATGGGAAAGGGCAAGCCCACCACAAACCTTTGTGCCCCACTTTGGCCCCTTTTCCAATACCAGACCCCAGGGACAAAACCAGGAAGTGCTCTATACAGGAACATGGCTGACAGACTTGCAGGTACAAAAGTAGTAACCTTCCTAATGTATTACATAAAACTAATAAAGGTTAATTGTGGTATACAACTAGAAGTGTACCCATATTGGGGTCTAATTAGGGCAATAAAGCCACACACCCTTTGGGCTTGTGGCCTTATAGCCCTAAATAGCACTCTCAAATATGTCCTTGCATACCACACTTGTCCATTATATATTTATATATAATACACGGATGGGAACTTTGACCCATTCAAAAGGCCATCACATATTTCCCTGTATACCTGTGACTAATCTATCAAGCAAATCTATATACCTGCACTAAGCAATCAATTACAGCTGTTTATCTGCACTAATTAAAACTATAACTCTATAGTAATCGAACAATTAAAAGTATATACCTGCACTAATAAAAAGTGCACACCTGCACTATTTAAACCCTATAGGATACCACTAATAATTTAATTAACACAGCATTAGGAAGCTAGCCAAACCAATTAACAAGCTGAAAAAAAAAACTGTAAAAAGCACTTACACAAATTCCTCCCAAACTCAAAAATTCCCCAGACTCCCACCTGCACCCACTACACACCATTCTGTCCTTGCTTCAAGAGACCATCAGGTGCCATAATGTGATTGCAAATGTGATCTACATAACAATAAAGCTTCTAATGTGTTATATTTAACAAATAAAGGGTAAGGGTGGAACTCTCCAAAGCATACCCATCTCAGGGGCTAATTAAAACAATAAAGCTGCTCTCACTTGAGGATCATGGCCATATAGCCCTAATTAGCCTCCTCGATGGGTATATATCCTTAAGTCCACCCTTACCCATTATTTATTATATATATCTATACATACAGTATATATACATATATATATATATATTTTTTTATATATATATATACACATACATACACACACACACACAAAGACACAAATGTATAGACACATTTATACAGTATACGTATATAGTGCTCCCTCCTTTATCCAAGCCCTCTTATCTACCACCCTCACTTGATGCCACTGTGAGATCCTGTCCTGTTTTTCAGAAACTTTATCTCTCCCTTTGCCTACCACCCTCTTTTATCCACCGACTTTTTTAAAGTACAGAAGTTGGCAGATAAAAGAGTACATCTATCTGTCTGTCTGTCTGTCTGTTCATCTGTCCGTCCATCCCTCCCTCCATCCATACATCCATCCATCCAACTATCTATCTATCTATCCATCTATCTATCTATCTATCTATCTATCTATCTATCTATTATCTATCTATCTATCGCCTATTATATCTGATATGTGGATGAGACTTGTGCATGATTAAAAAGCCCATCAACTATTTCCCCCTCTGTCTATCTATCTATCTAATATGTGGATGGAACTTGTGACCCATTAAAATGCCCATCAACTATTTCCCCATATATCACTCCAATTAAAGTCATACACCGTGGTCATTAAAGTCAAATACCATGGCTGGCCATGGTATATGACTTTAATTGGTGTGATTCATGACTTCGCCATTGAAACATCAGCCTTCCTTTAGCCCCAAAGAACTGTCATGAGCTGCATTTTTTTCAAACACAGTCAGAGGCGTTCTGGAAAATTATGATGCACAGTTGTCCAATGCTGACGTTAAACAGAAAGTGGATGTAGGTAGTGTACTCACCCAAGCCCACCATACAACTGCCAGCAATGCTGAACAAAAACATGACACCTTTACTGGCTTGATTAAAGACACATGACACTCCCAACCACCACACAGACTCAAACCACACTGCCTACAGTTGCTCTGAACCAAACTGCACTTCCAACTGCCACACCAACCTTAGCAGCATGCCATTCCCATCCTCAATAGCACAGAGTAAGGGACTGACCACCCTAGAAACATCTCCTTTTATAGGGGGACCCTGCACTATGGAAAAGCAGGAAGGACAACCTAAAGCAAGGCAAATCTGGAAATGATCACAAATGTGATCTAAAAAAATATAACAACCACCCTGATGTATTATATAAAAAAAATTGGTAGGAAAGTGTAGTGTATGATGATGTAATGCCATCTCTGTGGCTAATTAGCTCAATTAACCATCTCACCCAACAACCCACTAGAGACAAGGCTATCCTAGATCTAGTACTGACTAACAGGGAAAGGATCACAGATCTCCAGGTAGAAGGTCACCTGGGGCCAGTGATCATCACATGGTATGGTTCAGTTTGGCCACTAAAACTAAATCACCCCATTCCAAGACACAAATATGGGACTTCAGAGGAGCTGACTTTGATAAAATGGCCAACAGAGTTAAGCTAGCCCTGGAAAAAGAAATACAGGTGAGGGGGTACAGGCAAAGTGGGCAAACATTAAGGGTGCAATACTTGAAGCACCATCCCATTGTGTTAGAGAGAAAAGGAAGTGCAAAAGAAGAAGGAAACCATTTTGGTTCTCAAAAACAGTAGAAGAAAAGGTCAGAGCCAAAAGGCTGGCCTTCAGGAAATATAAGGTAACACAGTGTGATGAAGATAGGGAGGCATACCAAACTTCCCTAAGGGAAGCAGGGAAGGCAGTAAGGCAGGCAAAAGCCAAAACTGAGGAAACAGTAGCACAAACAGTAAAAGATGGTGACAAGACTTTCTATAGAAACATTAGTGAAAGGAGAAAGTCCAGAGGAGGTATTGCTAAGATCAAAGGAGATAAGGGTGTGTGTGAGGAGGAGGACCACGTAAAAGCATCTATACTAAATATATACTTCTGCTAAGTATTTACTGAAGAGAAGGTAGGGCAGGGCCCACAGCTCAGCACCATGGACACAGGGGAGGGAGTGAACTAGTGCCTTCACAAAAGAAAGGGTCCCACAAGAGCTCTCATAAGCTCAGGATGGACAAGGCAATGGGACCTGATGGCATACATCCCAGGGTACTAAAGGAACTAAGGGTGGAACTAGCAAAAGCCATTATTAGAACTGTTTAGTGAGTCTCTGAGCACAGAAGAGGCCCCAGAAGACTGGAGAAGGACTCATGTGATCCTGCTCCACAAGAGTGATAGCAGGGAGGAGGCAGAGAACTACAGATCAGTCAGTCTTACCTCAGTAGTGGTCAAGATTATGGAGGCACTCCTTAACATAGAAACATAGAATTTGATGGCAGATAAGGACCGCTTGGCCCACCTAGTCTGCCCATTTTCCACCTAACAGATAAGCTGCAGATCTTAGTTAACCAACAGCATACTTCCTCTTACCCCCCCCCACTAGGACTGCCTTATGTCTGTCCCATGCATTCTTGAATTTCCCCACTGTTCTTGACTCCACAACCTCCTCAGGGAGGCTGTTTCATGCATCCACAACTATTTCTGTGAAAAAATACTTCCTCACATTACCTCTGAGCCGTCCCCCCTCTACCTTCAAATTGTGTCCCATTGTTCTGGCACATCTCTTTTTCTGAAAGATGCTACCCTCTTTGACATTGTTGATTCCCTTGAGGTACTTGAAAGTTTCAATCATGTCCCCTCTCTCCCTTCTTTCCTAAAGAGTATACACATTAGCTCCTTTAGTCTTTCTTCATATGTCTTCTGGTGCAGACCCTGCACCATTTTGGTTGCCCTCCTCTGGACAGCCTCCACTCTGTCTATGTCTTTGCGGAGATGGGGTCTCCAGAACTGCACACAGTACTCCAGATGGGGTCTCTCAAACTGTCTGTACAGAGGGATAACAACTTCCTGTTTTGTACTATTGATGCCTCTCCCTATGCATCCCAGTATCCCCCCAGCCTTCCTTACTGCCTTCTCACATTGCTTGCCGAGCTTTAGGTCATCTGATATAATTACCCTCAGATCCCTTTCCATTTTTACTGTTGTCAGTATCTCACCCCCCATTGTGAAAGGATAGAATAGGAAAGGATAGTGCAACACCTGGAATCCATAGGAGCACATGATCCAAGACAGCTTGGGTTTACCAAAGGAAGGCCCTGTCAGATGAATCTCATAGATTTCTTTGACTGGGTAACCAGAGTGGTGGACCAAGGGGGAGCAGTTGATGTTACCTACCTTGTCTTCAGCAAAGCTTTCAATACTGTTCCACACAGAAGATTGATTAATAAGCTGGGTAGGCTCAGGGTGGGTGAGAAGTTGGTCAACTGGGTGGCAAACTGGTTAACCGGCAGAAAACAGAGAGTGGTGGTAAATAGCATACAGTCAGAAAAGATGCAAGTCACAACTGGGGTACCTCAGGGATCAGTCCTGGGGCCAGTCCTCTTCAATATCTTCATCAGTGACATTGCAGATGGACTGCAGAGTAAGGTTTGTCTGTTTGCAGATGACACCAAGATCTGCAACAGAGCAGATGATCCAGATGGGGCTGGCAGAATGAGAAGAGATCTGGATAAACTAGCAAAATGATCAGAAGAGTGGCAACTGGGGTTTAATACAAAGAAGTGCAAGATCATGCACATAGGGGAAGAGAAACCCTGAAGCCACCTATAGGCTGGGAGGGGAGCTGCTGGCAGTCACAAGGGAAGAAAGAGACTTGGGCATCATCATCACTAATGACCTCAAATCATCCAAGCAGACTACTAAAGCAGTAGGTAAGGCTAGGGGGATGTTAGGGTGTATTAGTAGGGGTATCACAAGCTGGAAGAGGGAGGTAATAATCCCCATTTGCAAGACACTGGTTAGGACCCATCTGGAGTACTGCTTGCAGTACTGGAGGCAACACCTTCATAAGGACATTTACCAAATTCAGGCAGTCCAGAGAAGGGAAACCAAAATGGTGCAGGGACTGCATCAGAAAAGATATGAGGACAGATTAACTGAGCTCAATATGTATACCCTAGAGCAAAGGAGGGAGTGAGGTGATATGATCAAAACATTCAAACACTTTAAGAGCATTAACAAGGTGAAAGGGTCTAACATGTTTCAATATAAGAAAAATAGCAGGACAAGAGGACACAGTGTGAGATTAGCGGGAGCTCGATTAAGGGGTAAGGTGAGGAAGTTCTTTTTCACAGAAAGGGTGGTGGATGCATGGAATGGCCTACCTCAGGAAGTGGTGGATATGAATACAGTGCAGGACTTCAAACAAGCATGGGATAGGCATACGGGAGCAATACAGATGAGAATGAATAGATAGGCCATTGACAGAGCAAAGGCCGACGGCACATTTATAAGGTAGAAAAAGAAATGGGCAGACTGGATGGGCCTTGCGGTCCTTATCTGCCATCAATTTCTATGTGGGCTACTGGCTAATTAGCCCCCTCAATGGCATTATGTTCTTATATACTACACTTTCCTATCATTTATTCTATCTCTCTCCATATATACACTGTATAATGCATGGAAGTGACTTGTGTTCCATTGAAAAGCCCACCAGCTACTGTAGAATTGATTTATTTCATTGTAAAAAAAAGTCTTGCTATGTTTGCTGTAGAATAAGACTCGCTAAATTCATTGAACAGCTAAGATAGTTATCTTTGTCAGACTCATACAGAAGTACAGGACAGTGAACTTTAACCGCAGCTAACAAGTCACATAGCTTCCGATTGCTAAATTAAATGAATGTGCTACTTTTCAATTCTACAGTATTTCCCCATATATTACACCAATTAAAGTCATGTACCATGGTCATTAAAGTCATACATCACAGTTATTTGTGGTGTATGACTTTAATGGATATAGTATATGACTCTGCATTAGCAGGTCTGTTCTTCTTCCTCCAGGTAGGTCAAAAAAATGCACCAGTTTTCTCAGTGTGTAAAAAGGCTGAGAGGTCTGTAATCGGCCTTTTGGAAAAAATCAGAAATGGGGGGGTTGGAAAGTCTTCACCAAACAGCCCTTTTAAAAAAAATAAGTGTCAGGAATTGGGGGGGATCAGGAAGCATCCAACTAATAGGAACATGTTGAGGAGTGTACTCACCCAAGCCCTCCATGCAACTGCTGCCAATGCCCAGCTTAACTCAAACCACATGGCACTCTGGAACACCACACTGACCCAAACTGCACTACTGACTGCAATACCAACCCAAACCACATTCCGGATTGCCACACCATCTGAGCTGCATGCCATTCCCATCCCCAGCAGAACACACTAAGGGATCAACCACCCTAGCCACACCTCCTTATATAGGAGGACCCTGCACAACCGAAAAGCCGAAAGAACAAAATTAAGAAAGGCAAACCCAGAAATGATCACAAATGCAATCTAAAGAAAAGATAATAACCATCCTCATAATAGATTATATAAAATAAATGGTTAGTAAATGTGGTGTATGGAGAAATATACCATCGAGGAGGGCTAATTAGCCCATAATCACACTTGCCCTTTGGGTTCATGATTCATGGGGCTGATTAGCCCTCCTCTATGGCATATTTCCTCCTACATCACACTTACCTGGCATTTATTTTGTCTCTCACTCTCTCTCTCTCGATATATATATATATATATACATATATATATATATATATATCATAACAAACTCCATTAATGCATCAGTTAAGGTTGTTCCACAGTGACAAAAGCAGGGAAATTCAGTGTTAGGGTTACCACCCTTGCACTCAACACCCACCCACCCCACCAACAGGCATCAAGGTGTATTGGGGTTGTCTGCCTAACCTCACCCCATCCCATGTAAAGAAGCTGAGGTGGTGCAGTATAGAAGAATGGGAAGAGTTAGTTCGATGACCCCAACACACACCCTGATGCCTGTTGGTGGGGGCAGGGTGGGTGTGGGGTGCAAGGGGTGGTAACCCTAACACCAAATTTCCCTGTTTTTGTTGCTGTGGAACAACCCTAACTGATGCATTAAGAGGGTTTTTTGCCATGAATTTCCCTTCCTTTTGAGAATGTGCACTATAAATAGTCAATGGTATGTGTTGGTGGGAGCACAGGGCCCTTTGGACCCCTCGCTCTGACCATGTTGCCCATTTCTGCAATAATAACCATGACAGTAATGCTTACAGTAACAGTAACGGTAACGGTGACTGAAATGCAAACACTAATGGTAAGTGTAAAAGGAACGCAAACATGAAGTCAAACGCAAATGCTAACTATTATAGTAACCCAAACAGAAATGCAAATGGTAATGCAAATGGCAATACAGATGCTAATGGTAATGGTAACTGTGACAGAAACGTAAACACAAATGATAACAGAAGCGCAAGCATAAACGCAAACTGTGACGCAAACAGTAATGGAAACACAAATGCAAATGGTAATGCCAACGGTGATGCAAAAGGAAACAGTAATGCAAACGCAAGAGCAAAAGCAAACAGAAATGGTAATGCAAACGGTAATGTAAATGCAAGAGCAAATGTAAACACAAACACAAACGGTAACGCAAATGTTAATGAAAATTCAAATGGTAATGGTAACATAAATGGAAATGCAAACACAAATGATAATGGAAAAGCAAGCGCAAATGCTAATGGTAATGGACATGCAAATGCAAATGGTAACGTAAACAGTAATGAAAACAAATGATAACGGTAAAGCAAAAGGAAATGCAATGCAAATGGTAATGGTAATGCCAATGGTGACACAAAAGGAAACAGTAATGCAAACATAAATGCAAATGCAAACACAAACAGAAATGCACATGGTGATGCAAATGGAAACACTAATGAAAATAGTAACAAAAATGCAAACGGTAATGCAAACGGTAACAGTAACTCCAAAGGTGATGCAAAAGTTAATAGTAATGCAAACGGTAATGCAAATGCAAGCCCAAATACAAACGCAAATGATAAGGTACATGGTGATACAAACGGAAACGCTAACACAAACCGTAACGGAAATGCAAGCGGAAACATAAACGCAAACGCTAACAGTAACAGTAACTCAAATGCACACTCTTTGTGTCCCAAAAAGGTGCATTCAGAAGCACAGTGAATACAAAGAATCTAGGCATAATAATGGCCCTCGGACCAGAAAATTAGCACTTGAAATACTAAATTGTTTCTATCTCAGGAACCGTCCGACGTAGAAAAAAAATTAAAGTCTCATATTATTTATGAATCTCCAGGCTAATTTTACATTTAGTTCCCTACTGGGGAACTAAGCCTTTATGGGACAAAAAGTCCGTATCTCAAACTGTTTTTGAGATACAGGACCCAAAAGGCGCATTGGACTCTGTAATGTTTTCCTATCGGGAAAATTATCAACTTTGGAGAGCCATAACTTTGCAGCCCAGTAATGTTTTGGTACCAAACCACAAAAAGGCACATCTGTGGGATGTTGGCTTTCTTCCCTGTAACTTTCAGCCCAAAAGACAAAACTGTTGTTTTGCAGCAGGGTGGCAAAAATTTCCTGTTAATTTAGCCATACTTTCACAAATTACTTTTGCAAATCACAACACTTTCACAAAAAAAAATCATGAAAATGTCACATTTGCAAAAGTAATTTGCAACACTACTTTTTACAAAAATTTTAAAAACAGATTTCTGGGGGTTTAACCCCCAAAGCAAGACATGGCTAGCATCCCCAGGACTCGACCAGGTGAACACAACAAGAATTGTGTCCCTAGTGGGTCCCAAATTTAAATGCCAAACATTTTTCTGAGTTGTATCTGAAAAAAACGGCTGACTCATGAAAGTAAAAGGCTCATTTGTGACACTAAAAACAGCATTTGCGACAATGTCACAATTGTTAACTTTTCCCATAGACTATTATGGGATTCAGGTTTTTTTGAATAATCTTTGAACCGTTTAATATTTTTTCACAAAATCTTTGACAGGCACATTGGGGAGCCTGGCTGCATGTTCCCTGAAGTTTTTGGACTGATCGTGCAAACCGTGCGGGCTATAGGTGCAAGCAAAGAAACATGCAAAAATCTGTAATTTATGTGTTTTTTAGTGCACTGTAGCTCTGCAATCATATATCTGACCATAACACAGGGGGTTTGAAGAGCTCATTAAGTTCTACATCTGCTTTACCTTGACAGCTGATGGCATTTGAAGTACTGTGAGTGTGGGCTCTGATTCCTTGATCAGTCCCACTTTCCTTGGGATTTTTACTTTATATTGTTTGGTCTGAATATTAATATTGCTTGGGGAAGCAGTCTTCTAGCAGTGCCTTGGGTTGTGGGAAGCTCTTTACCCCCCATTTATTTTTTTGCCTGGGTGATCTAGGGTTGTGAGGCTTGGGACAGAGCAGGATTTCCCCTCATTTTTTCCCAAGGAGTTGGGGGTCATTGAGGGGCTCCTAATCTGTGCTGGAGTTGGCCTGATTAGTCCAGCCTCGGGTCAGCTGTAGCTGCAGGCCCTGCTTGCACATAGAGCCTGATTAGGCAAGTTGGGGGTTTGTGGGGGGGGGGCCTATGCCCTGTGGCTTGGCCTGTGGATATCTTTGGCCTATTTGAGACTGCTTCTATTTTATGGACCTACATCGAGTTTATACATCGTTTTGAGTAATGCCCTTTGACTTGTTACTGAATCTTGGGACTATTTGAAAAGGAAAGTGTGGGTGGTGAGAAGGCCTCACTAGCCTTAAAGCCTCAGATCCTGGACAAAATTTAACCACCGTTGGCAGTGAGAGTGCCAATAATTTCAAATGGATTATTAATATTGTGTTTGTATTGCATGTTTTTCTCCTATTTGTTGTGAGAGGACCTTCAGGAAAAAAAAAAAATCTGCTTGAATTTTATTTTGTTTCTTCTTTTCCATCCCCAATACTGTGAGAGAGTCCTGGGGTGGGGAAGTTAAATTGATTTTGTTTAGTTGTTTTTATTGTAGTTATTTTTAACAGTTATGTTTGTTTTATTATTTTTCTTTTTCTTTTATTATTGATTTGTATTGATTGTCCTCCTCTAAGATTTGTGAGAGATTTCTCCGGAGGGCGATCTCTTTGGGTTTTATTATTTTTGGGGTATAATTTAGGTTGTGTTAAATTAGTAGTTTGGTAATTTTAGCTATCTAGTTGGATTGAACCTCATAAGGGGGTTGACTTTTAGGCATACGATATTTTGTTTTTAAATTGTTTAGTTCTGAGTACTGGGAGGTTGTGGATTTATGAGATGTGTTTGCCTGTTACACCTCTGGTTGTGCTCTACTCAGCCTCCGCTCTCCACTCCCTCCACCCTTTCCATACCTCCCCTCCAGTTTTTTCTATCTACCAACATTGTTGGGCTCTAGGTATTGCCCGTAGGAGGGAAGGGGTGAGGGGGTGAACAGTGGAGGCAAGTGGAGTGAGGTGCTCTCATTAGGGTGATTAAGCCCAGGAGACACCCATCTTGTTTGGTCCCCACACCCAAGGGCACCATCATTAGTGATAGGCAGGTAGTCAGGGCAGTCCAGGAGTTTTGTCCAACCCGGGGTGATGTTGTGCAATGCCAGATCTGTCCGGAACAAGACTGCTGTGATTTCAGATCTTGTTGGCTCAACAGATCTGGCTTGCATCACTGAGACCTGGCTGGATGATAATGCGGGACCAATATTGGAGGCTGCAATTCCAGCCGGGTATACGGTGATACATCGCCTGAGGTTGGACCGCAGGGTGGGGGGTTCGGTCTGTTTTAAGACTGAATTGGCACTTGCTAGTGTTCCAGTTGAGGAGACCATCTCTTTTGAATGTGCTGTTGTAGCAGGTGTGGGCTATCAAATTGCTCTCAACTACCATTCACCTGGAGATGAGAAGCAATTCCTTAAGGAAGTAGCGGACTTTGTTGTCGACATGGCTTTTGAGTCTCCCAGGCTGATGGTCCTGGGTGACTTTAATGGATGGATCGACAACAAACTCTCACAATTTGGACAACACTTCCTCCAGTTAATGGATTCACTGGGCCTAACACAGGTGGTTACCACTGCTACACACAAAGGTGGCCATTCTCTTGATTTGGTCTTCCTCCTGGGGATCAAGGCCTCTGATGTGGGGGTGGAACCAGTCGGTTGGTCAGATCACTACACTGTGAGATTCAGTTTTGGCACCCCACCTTGTAGGCCAGCCCCTGTGGAGATGGTCAAGTACCGTCCTTTGTGGAATATTTCTTCCAATAGCCTTGCTGCGGTTCTTGACCTATCACAATTTCCTGTGCATTGCAGTGATCCAGAGGTGCTGGTTGTGGCCTATAATACTGCCATCACCTCTGCCCTGGATTCTATTGCTCCAGTTCACGTGCGTCCTCTCTCCCTTCGACCTCGGGCTCCATGGTTTGATGGGGCCTTGAGGGAGTTGCGGCGACTTGGATGCAGGTTAAAATGTTGTTGGCGGAAATCTGGCCTGGATGCCAACCACCTTAGACTGTTAGAACATTATCAATTCTATCAGTAAGAAATCTCTCGTAAGAAGGCCGAGTTCCTGTCTGGGGAAATTTCTGCCACTCAGAACCGACCAGCTCAGCTGTTCAGAACTGTGGACAGATTGTGCAACCCAGCCTGTCTACAGCTCCGTAGAGTGTTTTCACAATTACAGTGTGATGAGCTTGCTCGGTTCTTTGCTGATAAGGTGGCTGACATTAGGTCAGAGATCCATTTGACACATTCTATGCGTGTTGCTATTGGTCAGGACCTGGTCACCACCCCTTAGTTTTTCTGGAGTACCTTTGACTGCCTGGAAATCGTAGATGTTATGTGGATTGTCCAAGAGTTGCGCCCTACTTGCTGTAGTTTAGATCCAGGCCCTACTTCCCTAATTTTGGGGTATGGGGAGTCCATTTTCCTGGTTCTAGCACAAATAGTCTGGTGTTCCCTTGACTCGGATGAATATCCCTGTTCCTTGAAAGAGGCAGTGGTGACACCCTTGTTGAAGAAAGCATCTTTGGACCCAGACTGTTTTGCCAACTACAGGAATATCTTGAACCTCCCCTTTGTGGGGAAGGTGATTGAGAAAGTAGTGGTGGCCCAGTTGGAGAACCATTTGACCATCCATAGCATCTACTAACCTCTCCAATCAGGTTTTCAAAAGAGACACAGTACCGAGACTGTGCTGGTTCGGGTGCTTAATGATCTCCTGATGGTGGGAGACCAGAGAAAATGGTCCATTTTGGTACTATTAGATCTGTCATCAGCATTTGACACCATTGACCATGGGGTCCGACTTGAGCACCTGAGATGTATTTGTGGGCTCTCTGGGATTGTTCTCAGATGGTTCACTTCGTACCTCACCGGAAGAACCCAGATGGTGGTGTCAGGGTTTTTTCCTCTGATCCCATCTCTCTACTTTGTGGGGTTCCTCAGGGCTCTATACTGTCCCTTATGTTGTTTGCAGTGTACATGCTTCCCCTCGGAGACATTGTGAGATGGTATGGGCTAAGGTTTCACTGTTATGTGGATGATACCCAACTATACCTGTCCTTTGCACCCGACCAGGAAGGAGCTATCTAGGAATTTAACAGCTGCCTAAATGAAATCCAGGATTGGATGAGGTCCAGCTGGCTGAAGTAGAACTCTGGAAAAACAGAGGTGTTGGTATTGGATCCAGATCGCTGGATAGGGGGACCTGGGGCCTGCACCCCTTCTGGATTGTTTTTTGGGGATGTCGAGCTACAGGTCTCTGAATGGGTGTGAGACCTGGGGGTTATATTAGATGCAGGGCTGACTCTCTGGTCCCAGGTGTCAGTAGTGGTTAAGTCATCCTTCTACCATCTAAGATACATCATTAGAATCAAGCACCTTGTTCCATCCGGTGATCTGCCAACTCTGATCCATGCCTTGGTGACCTTGTGCCTAGACTACTGCAACTTGCTTTACTTTGGGCTTCCGGGGGTTGATAGCTGCCGTTTGCAGCTGATGCAGAATTCTGCAGCTCGGGTGTTGATGGGTACCCCTAGATCTTCCCATATTACACCAGTGCTGTGGGAACTGCACTGGCTACCAGTTCAGTGGCAGATCACCTTCAAAGTCAGATTATTGACTTTTAAAGCCAAGCATGATCTGGGCCCCGATTACCTGAAAGAACTCCTGATTCCTTATTGACCTGTGAGATCACTCCGCTCAGTCAATGAGGGGTTCCTAGAGATTCCAAGGGTGATGTTAAAATCTGCTGGCACCCATGCTTTTATGTTTGCAGCCCCTTCCCTTTGGAATTCTCTACCCCATCAGATCAGGGAGTGCATGACTGTGGGAAGTTTTACACAGGCTTTGAAATCCTTCCTGTGGGGAAAAAGCTTATGGTTCTACTGTTCATTGATTTGTTTTTGTCTGTTTTTATAATATTGATTTCTGTATTTCTGTATTTTTATCTTATTGGAATGCACCTTGATATTTGAAAGGTGCAAAATAAATAAAAATATTATTATTATTATAACACAACTTGCCAGATCCAGAGAACTATGGTACCAGATGATGCATTCCAAATTTCAGCAAATTCATTGTACGGTTGCAAAGTTATTAAGATGCAAAATCTGAGATTTTGCCTTAAGTGGGGTACTCTGCCCTAACTACAGTGGTACTACCGTGCCACTATAATACATATATATCAATGAAAATTCTGACTTTTACATTTTATTTATTTTTAAATTGCCCATTTTTTCCAGACTTATATGATACTCTTTTTACAAAGTTTTGGATCTGTTTAGCTACTTTTTTTTACAATTGAAGTAATAAAAGGAGTGCTCCTTTTATCATGGCTTGGACCAGGCCTTCATTAGCATTTTCTGTTGTTTTTGAACACCATTTGTCTAACATCACCTTTTATGTGACTACAATAAAGTAGCATGCAGCAGACACTATGATCTGATCTCATGGGACAACAGGTGCACAAAAACAGCTCAGAATACTGATGAAGAGCTGGCCTGAGTCATATTAAAGGGAGCACTCCTTTTATTACTTCAAATAGTATAACAAGCACTAAGGCAGACTCACAATTGGGAAATAATGGTACCACACAAGACAGGAGTCAAAGGGCAATCAAAAATACAATAAAAAAGTATAGGACAAAATTTTCACTGCTATCAGGCAGTGCTGCTTTAGTGCAACACAAGTAAGGAAATGTGTTTTAGGATTTCTAACCCCAACTTCCCACACCCAACCCTAAAGCAGTAAAAAGAAAAAAATAGGGTTTGAAGTCTTTGAAGTCTTGGGGAACCAGTGGTGGGATCATTCTTGGGGTTGCCAACCCTAATGCTGAACTCTCCCCCAAGCCCATAGCCTCCTGTCCAAAGCACAATGTGCAGCTCCAAGCCAGTGCCTCATAATGATGCTCTTCAACTGTAAAGAAGTATGTCTTATCACATGTTACCAAAACAATTCTGTTATAACTTTCTTCAATGACCTGCATGAAGAATAGAAATCGCATCTTACCTTCCTTTCTCAGGAGACGGGGTGAGCATTATGGTTGACAACTGAAAGGAAGACACCCCACTGATTCACCAAGACTGTTTCTTTGATTTTCTGGGGTTGGGGGAGTTATGGTTGGAAACCTTAATGCCACATTTCTGTACTTTTTTTGCATTAAGTTGAACTCTAACTGGTGCATTAACACAGTTTTTGCAAAGAATTTCCTTTCTTTTTGAGATAATGGAATTGTATCCTTAATGGATGTCAAGAACTCATGGGGCTGTGTGGTGGACTGCAGGTGCACTGGGCTCTTTGGACCCTGCACTTCCATGAGAACACAGATAGAGACACACAGGGCAAACAGTTAATCTCTCAGCCAAGGCACAGGACCCCTCTGCAACCCATCAACACAAAAGAGCAGGACCCTGTGCCAAGAGACCAGTCACCTTTACTACATGGTACCTGGGCCCATGCGGGCAACTCTGCACTGTTCTTCCCCTGTCTGGGGGGTGGTGTTGCATAATAGCACCACCCCACCTGCCTCACCCATCCATCTGGCTCACTGAGATTGCCCTCAAATTCAGCTCACTGGCACAGAATCACAAAGCACTACCCACTGGGGTAGATGCTGGCACTACACACAAAATTTCTTATTAATACTGTATATATGTATGTATTTTTTTTATTTGTACCCCACATTTTCAAGATAGTCATTTTATAACTCCCTGATAAACATGACATGTGACATTTATAATATATTAGCTGAAACATTATTTTGCACCACAAGTGTGAAAACATGTCTCATCCAGGTTTTAAAATATTACACCTGCTACATTTATCAGGTGGTGATAAAAAATGACCATGTTGAACGTCTGGAGTCAAAATATTGAAAATTAGTGGAATTATTAGTAAGTGTTGAAATATTGCAAGTAGTAATATTATTTTTATTGTGTAGTCTAAGAAGATCATTACAAAGACACAAAAAACATAGATACAAACATCAAAAAGACTTAAAAAAATTCCATAAATACATCTGCTCATACAGTTATCATTTTAGTTCTGCTTTTCCTTATTTCTCCTATATTTATTAAAAAATTGCAACCCTTCTTATTATAAATTCATCTTCTGTTGTTAACAATATGTTGATTTTTACATCATCATTATCATCATCACAACATTGCAGGTAGGATAAAACATCTCCCATCGATTTTTTTTTCTGGCCTTATTATACCAGGAGTATTTCAATATGGTATGTGGAAGCTTCTTTATTTCTTGTGCCCCACAAAAACAGTATGAGTATACTGGATCCCCTAGCTTCTTAAATTTTGCCAAGAGTACATTTGATTCTTGAAATTTCACCCTAAATTTAGCATAAGGTTTCCTTATTTTCACATCATCCAAAACATCGAGGTAATATTAGCATTTATGAGCCAAGATGTTACTACTATACCACAAGGAAAATCGAAAAATTCTTATTTTTTTCCAAATCATCCTGGTTATATTTTTTGAAGAGTAATGTCTTTAAATACTTTTTGTATTGTGTAGAAATCATAATGTTTTTGAACATTAAGTCTAATAGGAATTCAAGACCTACAGATCTCAATATCTACTTAACTTTAAGTAACCATGGAGATTGTCAAAGCCCATTCACTAGCCACCACTGTTTCCTTAAACATTTTCTAGCAATTCTGTTATCCTGTAGGACATTCAGTCTAATCCTAAAATTTGTTAGCTGTGATTCTTTCAGATTGCTTAATCCTGTTTCTACACATACATGAGTGGCTGGTGCTATTGTAGGAAAACCCAACATAGATTTTAAGAGACATATCATTGTTTTTTTTTCTAAATTTAACATGTACTTATGATCCCATAAGTCTGTACCATATAATATTTAAGAATTATATTTTGCTTCAGTCACACTCAGCAATGGTTTTATGGAGTGCCCTCCAAATCTTGCATTAAGTCTTTTCAGTGCTAGTGATGTATTAATAACCTTATTTTGAATTAAAGTACAGTATGACTTCCAGCATAAATTTTTAGAGAAAAACAAGAGCCAAATATGTATAATAATTTGTAACTTGTAAAGATTGTGATTTTATATACCATTTCCCTGGGTATTTTTAACCCCCAAATAACATTATATTTGATTTTGACATGTTTATTTTTAAGCTCATTTCTACCACAAAATAGTCCAGTAGGTTTCATTTTCCCTGGAGACCCTTAACTGTTAGTGATAGCAATATAAGGTTGTCTGCATATGTCAATCCTGGGCATAGGTCTGATCCAATCCTTGGTGAATCCATGACAGAGTTGTGTAATGTTTTTAATTAGGAATCCAGGTAGACTGAAAACAATGTGGGAGTAAGAATGCACCCCTGCCTAACCCCAGTGTTTGTTTGAAACTGTAAAGAGAAATTACCACACAAATCTAGCCTTACTTTTGCCCATGTGTTGTAGTAAAGTGACCTAATAATATTAATCATAACTGGCTCTATTCCAAAGCTGTGCATTGAATGCCAAAGCTTATTTCTATTTATTGTATCAAAGGCAGTTGAGAGATCAATATATGCTGCATACAGTTTTAGTGACCTTAATTTAATATATTTCTTGCACAAATGATGTAATATAATGGGTTGCCATTAAGGGCAACCCCCATTGTTCCAGGCCATCTGACCTGGAGAAGAGACGGGGGATGTCAGCAGGGACAAGAAGGGGAGGGGAGAAATGGGGAAGAGGGAAGGGGAAGAAAAGGGAGGAAGTGAGGTCACAAAGAGGGAGGGCTCCCCTGATCTCATCACAGCATCAGAAGGGGTTGGGGGATAGGATCCAATGGGAAACAGAGAAAGGGGATTGAGGGTGGAGCAACAAGGGGTTTAAAAAGGGCAGCACAGAGGTGCTCTGCCACTTTCTGCTAAAGTTCTTAGGTAAGTAAATTCAAGAGAAAGAACCTAGCACATTGGTTGGCGAGTTCCTCAGAAAAAGGTAAGGAAAGGAGATTTTGGGACATTAATCCATTAGGTGGACTACTCAGGCAGATATCAAGGCTGGAGCTAAGAGAAAGTTAGAATATGAGGTGTGGTTTTAAAAAAAAATATATAGTAACAAGTTGTGGATGTGGTTTAAAAATGAAGGGGAGTATTATAAAAAATAAATGTGTGTGTGTGTGTGTGTATAAAAATAAGTTATCAGGGTACAGTCCTTTTAGAACGTTGTTTCATCCAGAGAAATTGTGGTTGCAAGAATTGGATAGGTTTTGTTTAGAAGGGTAATTTTAGAAAAAACAACAGGCGTTTGCATCCATATGGAGAAGCAATGGGAGCAGAAAAATCTCTGAAAGTGTCTGAATTGCATGCAAAGCGAAGCTGGAGGAGTGGCAGTAAGCTTCAGTAGAAAGGAAAAGTGAGCAGCTGTGGGGGAGAATACAAGCAGCAGATAGCTGGGGGCAAGGGATGGAAAGCACGGTAGGAGGATAACGAAGCGAATGGGAGGAACGAAGAAGGAGGAGCCATGTGGCGAATGGAGGGACAGCCAGAAAGGGAAAAGCTGTGCATACGGTAAATGGGAAAGTCATTTTAAGAAGAGAGGGGGTAGGAGTCCACAGAGAAGGGGAGATGGAACGGAGACCATTAGGAGAAGGATACAGAGTGGGCATGAAAGCAAAAGGGGGATGCAAAAGAGGAGAGAGGCCTGTAGTGTTCGAGGAGAGCCACGTGGCAGGTCTCTGCATCCAGTGTGACTAAGGGTTATGGACAGCTTCAAAGAAGGGCAAAAAAGGGAGGTCCTAGTATTCAGGGAGGGGGAAGAAGGGGATTGGAGAAACAAGAGGGGGATTGCTGGGACAGGGAGAAAAAGCAGAGGATCGACTGGGCCCAGGAGGAAGGCGCAGGCCTGGAAAACAGGGAAGAGAGCTGCGGAAGTGCACGGAGAGAGCGAGCAGCATGGGCCCCTTAGGAATTTGGAGCTGTGCTAAGGGAGGGCCTTGAAATGGGGGGGACTTCCCAGCATTCCGAAACTGCAGTCCTTGACACCGTGACACAGCGAAGCCCCATTAAGATGAGGGCTAACTGTGATATTTAATTAATTTCACAACCTGCAGCCTATTTCTGTTATATGGAATTCATTTTCACAACCTGCAGCCTATAAAAATTTATAGTCACAATAAGGGGACAGTGAATGGGATTCTGGGCCCTCCATACAATGAGGGATATTGTACATTTTGGGGATGACACTACTGAGAACAAGGAAGCCCCTATTCGGGCAGCAGGTGGTTTCGGAGAGCCCAACAAGGGCCCTGACACACAGGCACAGGCTCCGAGCCAGTAGGCAAGCAAGGGAGACAGGAGGCTGTTTAGCAGCATGGTAACAGGCCTTAGCAAGAGGCCACGTGGTGGGGCATAGCTGGAAGGGAAGGGCGAGGCGCTGTTGGCAACAAAGGCATGCAAGCAAAAAAAAAGCAGCCAAATCAAAAAAAAAAACAATATATGGCTTTTTGGGGGCATAATTACCAATCAGAGTGGCCAGGGGCAGGGTGAGGGATTAAAGGCACAGGAGATTACGCTTGGGAAAAAAAAATATATATATATATGGATAGCCCTCAGGCAACCCAGGGTGGCTACAAAGCAAATAAG
Organism: Neoceratodus forsteri; assembly: GCA_016271365.2. Lineage (NCBI taxonomy): Eukaryota > Metazoa > Chordata > Ceratodontiformes > Ceratodontidae > Neoceratodus > Neoceratodus forsteri. The sequence goes on along the minus strand of CM028134.1, from coordinate 304,803,329 downwards.
GGAGCAAAGGCAAAAAAAAAGGGGGAAAGTATAGGGCAAAAAGGTGGACAGTAGAATATTGGTCAAGAGTGCTAGACCGGCATAGCAAGGTATGTGGCAAAAATCTCATTGCGCCAAAAAAAAAAAAGAGGGGGGGACAGAGGTAGGGCTAGGGCAGGCATTGCATAAGGGGAAAAAACCCAGAGAACTAACTAACGTTATATGTTTTGTTACAAGCAGGAAACAGACAGGATGAATACTCGGGGATCTAGCTCATTGAAATCAGACGTGATGAAGATGATCATGGATCTCATGGACAGGGCTCACAAGGTCCTGGATACAGTGGAGGACATGGAATGGGGAGAGATACCAGCACGGAATGGGAAGGTCAGAAAGAAGGGACAGAGTGGGGCAGGAGGAACAGGGAAGGGAACTGGGGCACTGGTGCTAAAGTGCCCCAGGACTAGTTCTCCTGGGTGGCAACCAACAACCCAGGCAACACCCGACTCATCACCTGCACCCAGGCCAGAGGGGCCGATGTGGGATCCGGAACCCACCCCCAGGGAGGTGATTAGGCCTCACCTGGGGCCCAACATGTCCGCACCCGATGCTAACCGGCCAGAGACGGGCAGGGAACGGTGGTCCCCAGGTAGCAAATCATGAGAAGGAGTGGAGCCAGGACACGTAGGAGCAAGTGAACCATCAAAAGAACCCCATGATGAACCAGGTACAGTGTTGACATTAGACAGTACCATAAAGGAAAATGTGGAACAAATATTGTTAGGAATGGGGGAGATGGTGTTAAGAGGTTAGAGAGAATATTGGGCGAATTAGAGGAAAAGGAGAAGGGGGAAAACAGGGAGATGGGGGAAAAGAAATGTCAGAACAGAGAAAGGGGGGTGGGGGGTAAGAATAGGGGACAATGTGCCATTAGCAACGAAAGAAAAAATATGGAAGGGAGAATTTGTTGATATCTTTGCATTGGTAGACAAGAAAACTGCAGAGCTATATGAGGAGAAGGAGGGTTTTAGCAAAAAAGAATTAGCGGCCACGGTAATTCTAGTCAAAAAAAGGGAGGAACAGAAAGGACCCACATATAAAGGAAAATCATGGGAGGCGTGGACATTGGGTTTCACATATTATAGTGCAATAGCTCAAGAGAAAAAGCCTGAATTGGACATTCCCTTATTAGCGTACACTTTGATCATAAGAAATGTGTATAAAATGATGGGGGGAACTAACTGGTTACAGTATGATGAAAAGTTCAGGACCCAAATGACCAACTATGAGGAAGATTGTAGATGGGATTCTAGACATAATGACCTATGGTAGGAGACAATGACGGTAGCGGGGGGGCCAAAGGTGAGTGGCAGAGGGGAGGGCCATGATACCAGAAGTGCTGTTGGGGGTACAACAGGGCATTCTGCTCCTTCCCAGGCTGCAGGTTTAGGCATGCTTGCTCAAGATGTGGGGGATTCCACCCAGCTGCAAGATGCAGATCTCATGGTGAAGCCAGTCCCGGGGAAGGGCAAGGAAGCGTTTCCTTTCAGGGAGGCTACAGAGGGATGCAGAGGGATAATACAGGGAGAGGGAGGGGACATGTGGGAGAAAAAGGGTTTCATCAAGGGGGGAGATGAAAAAGGTCAATTCCAGTTAGCAAAAACCCCCATCAGGGCCAAAAAAGTAGAGCAATGGATGGAAGAGTACCCAAATAAGGGAGTGGGGAGGGAGTTAATAGAGGGTTTCTGAAAAGGTTTTAGTTTACGCTATCAAGGAAAGAGGTTTGGGACATGGGCAAAAAATTTACAGTCAATAAAAGGCAAGGAGGCATTATTAAAATTGAAGATTGGGATTGAGAAAGAGGCAGGGAGGATAGAGGGTCCCTTCAAGGACCCTCCTTTCCAGCACCTGCGAGTATCACCACAGGGCCTAGTCCCAAAAAAACAGGCAGGGAAATATTGGGTAATTCACCACCTATCCTATCCAGAGAAGGAGTCAGTCAATGATTACATTTCGGAGGAGGATAGTAGGGTATCTTATGGTACATTAGAGGACGCAGTGCAGATTATCAGGGCAAGGCATACTCCATGGCTGGCAAAGACTGACATCAAGTCCGCATTTCGGCTACTGCCGGTTCGGAGGGAAGATTGGGAATTGTTGGGCTTCCAGATCAAAGGGGAGTATTATTTTGATAAAGCCATGCTGATGGGCTGTTCAGTGGCATGCTCCACTTTTGAAAAATTCAGCACATGGCTACAATGGGCATTTAAGGTAAGGTACAGGCACGGCACGGTTGTGCATTACCTGGATGATGTTTTGTTTATAGGGGAAGGTCAAAAAGAGGTACAGAAGATCATGAAGGACTTTCAAGAAATGTGCAAGGAACTAGGAGTCCCATTAGCTGGGGAAAAAACAGAGGGACCCAGCAGGTGTTTAGAATTCCTGGGTATAGAGGTGGATGCAGAACAGAGACTATTCCGTTTTCCAACTTCAAAGATCAACAAGCTAAAGAGAATGTTGACAGAGATAGGGAAGGAAAAAAAGCGTGCCCCTAATTAACAGTCAGCAATTAATGGGTCATTTGAATTTTGCGTGTAGAGCGATCGGGCCAGGACGCGCTTACACGACGTCTGGCAAGGGCCATGGCGGGAGGTTCAAAGCCATACCACTGGGTCAGTATAGGGAGAGAGACCAAGGAAGACTTAAAAATATGGGAGCAATTCACTGAAAATTACAATGAGATAGCTTTTTAGCAGGAGAAGTGGCTTTATAATACAGATCTAGAACTCTACACGGATGCTTCTGGGGGGCATGGAGTAGGTGCCTACTTCCAAGGGAGGTGGATAGCAGAACCCTGGCCACAAAGGTGGGTCAAAGAGAGCTTGACAAAGGACATCACTTTCCTAGAGATCTTCCCAATATGGGTGGTGGCAAAAATATGGGGACCATGGCTACAGAACCAAAGGGTCACATTCTGGTGTGATAACAGGGCAGTTGTGGACATGCTAAATAACAGAGGGTCAAGGTCTGTCTTGGTACTCCACATCCTACGACAGTTAGTACTACAAGGGTTGAGACTCAACATGAGTTTCAAAGCTAGGCGCATTGCAGGAATAAACAACTCCATCGCTGACAACCTCTCAAGATTACAGATGGGAAGATTTTGAGCGCTGGCTCCCAACGCAGATCCAATGGGAGAGAGGATCTCAGAGGAGCTATGGGAGATTGGCTGGAGGGAGCAACATATCTCTTTCACAGCACATGGGCAGACAACACCCAAAAAGCCTACGAAAACTCATGGAGGGTCTTCCAAGCTTTCAGATCTAACCACAACATGGAAGTAAGTGGGGCTGTCACAGAAGAGCAAGTGGGGAGATTTGTAGTGGTTAACTGGGAGGAAGGAACGGCCTGCACCACAGTAAGAGTACATCTGGCGGCCATAGGATGGGTCTGCAGGATGAAAGGATGGGGTGAACCGTGCAACAGCATTTTGGTAAGAAGAATGGTGATGGGGTGCCAAAGGATAAAAGGAAAGGAGAGAACCAATCACGGAACACCTACTAGAGGAGATACTAAGAAAATTAGTGGAGATTTGCTACACCCCATACGAGGTAATATTATTCAAAGCATTGTTTATGGTTTTATACAAAGGGGCATTCAGAGTGTCCGAAATAGTCAGACCCACTATGCCCGCCCCGGGAGAAGCTTCCAGTGGGATGATATAGAATGGAAAAGGGTAGGAATCACCCTAATAATTTCTTGGTCAAAAATGGACCAGACAGGCAAAGGGTACAGGGCGAATATCGAGCCGGAAGAGACCCCGAAGGTGTGCCCATGCTGGCTTATGCTCGACTTCCACAGAGTCAGGCCAAAACAAAGGGGGTTGTATTTCATGCATGAAGACGGGAAAGAGGTAAAAGGGAGTCAACTATCGGGGGTGTTAAAACAGAGCATAAAGGAACTGTGAAAAAACCCGGACAGGTTCTCATCTCATTCCTTCTGGATTGGGGCAGCCTCGGAGGTGGCTGCTCGGGGAAAAAGGGGGGAGGACATAAAAGCCATAGGACTATGGGCATCAGACTGCTACAAGAAATATATTAGAAATGCAGTACACTAACTCTATCAGTTTTGTCTCTTTACAGGAAGAACTGAAGTAAAAAAAAAGGGGGGGGTACAAGCGAATGTGGTTTCCTGCCTCACTGTTTCTTATTATGTGTTATAGATATACGGAAAAGGAAGGACGTATGGATAGTGAAATACTTACACATTTATTAGGTGGAAAGGGAGGCAGCACAGAAGAGAGGTGGAAGGCAACTGGGTTATGACCACAAAGGAATAAGGATCCTGTGGAAAGGAATATGGGGGATGCGTTGGGGGCAGCTCCTTCCTCTACTGCTAGAGATGAAAAGAACAACAAAGACTCAGACCTCCTGATTATACATCTTGGTGGGAATGATTTGGGACATGGCCCCTGTGTTGACATCTTTTACAGCATACAAAGGGATGTCACAGTCATAAGGACATGGTGGCAAGAGATAACAATTATGTGGTCCGAAATGATTCCTCTTAGAGTGTGGAGGCAAGCCAGGCAGCACAAAGCCATAGAAAAAGTGAGGAGGAGGATGAATACTAGAGTGGGGAGATATTTGATGGAATGGGGGGAGCTGCCACTAGACATGACGAGATAGAAAAGAGGATACATGGGTTATACAGGATGGACAGGGTACACCTGTCCCAGATGGGAAATCACATATTCATCACTGAACTAGGTAGAGGCATAGACCTGTGGTTGAAGGACTTTCCTAAACAAAGGGGGAAGCTTACCATCCAACGCAAGCTGGAGGCAAGCTAATGGAGGGTAGGAAAGAAAGATTCAATAAGGAGAAAGGGGGGGGGTATGGGGGTTAGGGAAAACAAAATCAGGGATTAAGATCTGGAAGAAGGTAAAAGGGTATGGACACCCTGAAAATGAACAAGAAAAAGGGGAGCAGGAATTGGACCTGCCCAGAATGAAAAAAAGTATAAGACCAGCTCGGGTTTACGCCCGGGTAAGGAGTGGAACTGGACCCCCTCGGGTTTCGACGCCTGGAGGAGAAACAAAGAGATACAAAATTAAGAAAGAGGAGTGGAATAAAATATGATAAAGAAAATAAGAGGAACTCAATATTGAAAAATATATATATTTATGTTAAGTGGACAATAAAAGGTTTTGCCGACTGAGCAGCCAAATCTACAATATTGAGTGTGATGTCTCTTTTTGAGGAAAGAGGGGATCTGGAACAAAATGGGTTGCCATTAAGGGCAACCCCCATTGTTCCAGGCCATCTAACATGGGGAAGAGATGGGGGATGTCAGAAGGGACAAGAAGGAGGGGGAGAAATAGGGAGGAGGGAGGGAAGGAAAGGGAGGAAGTGAGGTCACAAAGAGAGAGGGCTCCCCTGACATCATCACAGCGTCAGAAGGGGCGGAGGATAGGATTCAATGGGAAACAGAGAAAGGGGATTGAGGGCAGAGCTACAAGGGGTTTAAAAAGGGCAGCACAGAGAGGCTCTGCCACTTTTTGCTAAGGTTCTTAGGTAAGTAAATTCAAGACCCACCCACCACTCTTAAAAGATGAGGTGATGGGGAGGGTAGGAAAGAAAGATTCGATAAGAAGAAAGGGGGGGAAGGGTATGGGGGGTTAGGGAAAACAAAATCGGCGATTAAGATCTGGAAGAAGGTAAAAGGGTATGGACACCCTGAAAATGGACAAGAAAATGGAGAGCAGGAATTGGACCTGCCCAGAACAAAAGAAAGTATAAGACCAGCTCGGGTTTACACCTGGGTAAGGAGTGGAACTGGACCCCCTTGGGTTTCAACGTCTGGGGGAGAAACAAAGAGATACAAAATTAAGAAAGAGGAGTGGAATAAAATATGATAAAGAAAATAAGAGAAACTCAATATTGAAAAATGTATATATTTATGTTAAGTGGACAATAAAATGTTTTGCTGACTGAGCAGCCAAATCTACAATATTGAGTGTGATGTCTCTTTTTGACGGAAGGGGATCTGGAACAAGAGACAGTTATCCATTGATAAAAAGGTTTGACAAAAACCTGCTTGGAGTGGTGATAAACCTCCCATTTTGTTAATGTTAATAACAATCTGACCTAAAAGTAGATGAGCAAAAATGTTTCTTATGATGTCTAGCAGCTTAATTACTCTATAATTTTTAGGATCCTGTTTATTTCCTTTTTTATAAATTGGCACAATCACTGCTCCCTTCCAAGAATCTGGGATATAGTTTTCCAGTATACACTTATTAAACAAGGAGCATAATATCTCTGACCACTGGTGCTTTTTTTACATTTGAATAGTTCTTCTGGAATCAAATCCAGACCGGGAGCCTTGTTTAATTTTAATTTCCCTATAGCATCCATGACCTCAAGTTTTGTGATTGGCTGAAAGTTCATCTTAATCATAATGTTGTCTGTATCCAGCCATGATCTCTTGTCATGTGAGTTTAACATTACTTGTGAAAAATATTTCACCCATTTTTCTGCTGAAACATAATTTTCAATTTCCACCATTGCTTCCTCATAGCTAAATGCCACAAGAGTCCAACATTTTTTACAGTCCTTAGACTCTATTACTTCCATCATTTGTTTTCATTGTGCTGCATAGTATTCATTCCTTTTCTTTACCAGTAGATTTCTGTATTCCTTTCTTAATACCTTTAACTGTTCCTGAACTTCTTTAATACTGTTTTGTTAATATGCTTTTATTCCATTTATAAGTTGTTTTTTCATTAATTTGCACTTGTTATGAAACCATCCCCTGATTTCTATCTTAGATTTAAAACTTCCATTCTTATAAAGTTTTGGTTGTATCTGATTAAAATAAGTCTTTAAGGTATCACACAATATTATAGAGTCCAAATTACCCATTAATACATTTATGTATTCAAGAAACACTTCTAACTGTTCTTTTAGTTGAAGTTCCACCATATCTGTCTACACGTCTTTTTTATATCTAATTTCAGATTGTTTTACCTTTATGTTAGTTTTCACTAAATCCAGACTGTTCTCTATTTGAATAGTGTAAACAAGCACAGGAAGATGGTCACTATCGGTTCTTATTGGGACATAAATATATTTCCACCAATCATTATGCCTTCTACAAAATATTAAGTCCAGGACTGTGTTTTGCTTGTTTGAGATAAAAGTTATACCTTCATCCAGGTCTCCTTTTAATCTACCATTTAATACGTAGATACCATTGTTCTTTAAAATTTCACAGAGTAGTTATTTACCGTTGCCATTAGTTTCCTCACCTTTTCTACTCTGTTTAAGATCCTCTACATCTGGATATATCCAGTTCATTATTGTGTTATCTGATAATCCAACAAAATATCCCACTCTGGCATTAAAATCACCTAAAAATAATAAATAATTTGCTGAATATTCCAGAGATACTTCAAAAATACTTTTCTCCAACCATATCCAACCATTTTTTCTGTAAAAATGAGACTTTGCTCTCCTACCTTGTTTTGAGTCCTTGTAACTAGGGCATTGGAATGTTTGATAACCCTTTTAAACTTATATTGTTCATGGGATCTTGTCAAGTTTCTTGCAGGCAGATTACTGTATTCTTATAATAAAATGTAAACAATCTGGGTTATGAATTTTTGCAATGTATCCAGCTATATTCCAAAGTCAGGAAACTCATAATGTTACACTCATCCCTTGTTATATTATTTGTATCATGCAGCAATGACATTGATGTAGAGCTTTCTTCATTCAATTATATAACCTCTGTATTCTTTAATGGTCAGTTCCTACCCTCTAGTACTTGAAATCAATTTTGTGTCCTAAAGACTTCATTCATGATATAATTTCCAGTTTGACTCTCTTGATTTTCCTTTCTATTTTCCCTGTATTACTTGTTTTGCTTTAAATTAGATTCCTCTTTCATTATGTTATTCAGATCTACCACATGCAGACCCATATGGCCCAATTTATCATGACTGCCCAAGATTCTATTAGCTACTGATTAGTTCTTGCACAATATGTCCACCTGACTGTCTCCTCTTAAACTGTCATGCTGGTATACTTTTTTAATGCCCATTCTACCTAATCAAATTTGTAGGACACTAGTGAAGAAATTACAAATGGACCACACACATTTTCTTGGTGTCTCATTGTATATCCCTGGGAAGCCAAACACTGTTAAAGTCACAGGATCTTCTCCACAATTCTCCTGCTTTCTGTCATTAGGGTAAGTAAGAACAACTGGTGCCTGACCCATCTCAACACAGTTTTAGTTTTTCCAGTAAATGTCCATTTCTCCATACATAATTTGCCACTTTTTTTGAGCTACATTGACCAATACATAATCAGCAAAACCAGGATTAAATGGTCTGATAACTTCTAAGATGTCGTTTTCTTCAATATATAAGTCCAACACTTCATTACAAAATTGTAATTACCAATTCTTTCAATGAATATTTAGTTTTATTGTTCAATTTCTTTAACCCATATCATTTTTTTTCAGTTAAATGTTTTATTGTTTCCAAGCATAAAACAAAACGTACATACACTATTACAAATACAGTAGATGTACATACAGGATCACTTGATGTTGACATATTGGACATAACCATAATGCATCATCGTCCCTTCCTAGTAACCATACAAGCTGCACTAATAATTGTATAATTGACATCGTTTAAAGGATATATGCCTCTTTTATGATGTCAAATACTAGTATGTAGATTGGTGTCAACACCTTAATCCACATCTATACGTAATTAAATCATAAAACAAATGAAAAAAAAGAATACAAAGGGAGTACACCCTGGGATATATATTGTGAATACCTATAAAAGCTAGCTCCTAACGCACAGTGTAAAATAGACAAAATAGATGCACCTACCTCACTTTTCCCATAACATGCAACCATAGGGAGGTATCAACACATATAAGACACGGCTTCATGGAATATAATAGTTACACCCTCATATGGCCGCTTCGTACACTGCTTCTTGGGGAAAAAGTCCACAGAGTAAACATAGTGATATATACATTATCTGTTCCTACTGTGGAGTATATCTACTGATAATAAACAGTATTCTATGTATATACGGGTAAAGTGGGTATGTTAGTTACCATTACTCAGACTACACAATTAACACTTGATAGATATTCACATACAAGTCTTGACCTATATTAAACCTATAAAACAGAAATTACCTCAATGTGGGTAACTATGTACACTAAATCCTGCAAATATAAACAACATTGCACATTACTGACACTATAGACCTTTATATCCATAGAATCACAATAGAGTATTCATAGACAGCCTTAATTTAAACAATAAGTGGTGACAGATGGATATGAGGAGACTGATCAACCGATACCAGCTGTGGCTGACAAATATGCCATGAAGGGGGCCCAGCAAGGAGAAAAACATTCTATCTTCCCCATAGCCATATGTGTCTGCCTATCCATCTCGTATACAGAGGGGAGCGAAGCCAGAATCACCTTGAGACTGGGCAGTGCAGTGCTTTGCCAGTTTTGTAGAATTAGTTGTTTAACCTGCATGCTAAATAAGAGTAACCACCTAAGTTCCTGGTGTTTAAGGGTGGGAACCCTGCGCCACAGACCTAACAGCATAAGGGAAGGGTCAGCTGGAACCTGACATTTTAGTATCGTGCTGGCCACATGTATCACTTCCTCCCAAAGATCATGTATTCGGAGACATTACCAAAGAATATGAAATAAATCTCCCCCAGGCTGGAGACACTGCCAGCACATATCATGTGTAAGGATTTGCATTTTCTTTAATATGGCAGGTGTCCTATACCAAGAATGTAACATTTTATTATGTATAAGTTTACTCCGGGTATCTTTATGAATTTTTAACCCAGTCTGCCAGCACTGTTTCCACTGTGTCTCTGATATTTGTATATTTAGGGCTTTTTCCCACTTTAACTTAGATTTTATGTTGGTGGAACGTAGCAAGTCCCTCAATACAGCATATATCATAGTTGCAACTTTATTGGGTAGGTGAAGCCACCTTTCTAAGTATGAGTCACAGGCTGGGAGAGCTTTACCCTGATTTAGGAGAGGTTTAAGACTATCATGCAGTTGAAGGTATTTCCAAAAATCTGATTTACCCAGGTTCCTTCTGGATTGCAAGTTCTGGTGCGTATCTACCACAAAGGAATCGGGTCCCAGTATATCCTTAAGAAATATAATCCCTTTTCCTTGCCAGGAGGGCCAAGCCACCATGGAGCCACCAATAGTTATGCTAGGGTTGTTCCACAGGGGCACATATGTGAGGGGAAGAGTCAAATGTTTTATTTTTGTTTGTAAAATCTTCCAATATCTGATTGAGGACCCTATAGTGGGATGCAGTGTGTGCTCCTGATCCGGGGAGGAGCAGAGAAAAGAAATTGCTGTAAGGCTGTTACTGTACATCAGTTCGAGCCTTAGCCACTGAGGAGAGTCAATATTATGAGGCTGGAACCATTTCAGTGTTTGTGCTCCTTGAAAAGCTATCTTGTAGCCTTCAATCCATGGAAGGTTCCATCCTCCCTGCAATGGATGAATCCGGAGTTGATTTCTACTGAAACGAGGTCTAACTGGACCCCATAAGAAGGAACCAATGATCGTGTCTATTTTCTTGAACCAATAATTTTGGAGAAAAAGGGGAATGAGTAAGCACATAAAAAAATCTCGGGGCAAGGGACATCTTAAAAGCGGCTATCTTACCTGCCATGGTTAGATGGAGCTTATTTATTCGCTCCATTTCAAGTTTACAACTGGCCAGAAGGGGGCACAGGTTATTATCCCACCACTTCACTAAGTTACTCCCAACCATGATTCCCAGATATTTGATCGTATGCTGTGACCATTTAAGTCCAAACTGTGCCACCATGTGAGATTTACACTGCGTGTTGAAAGGAAGTATTTCAGTTTTGGATTGATTTATTTTTAACCCTGAAATGGATGAAAAGGAGTCCAGAATTTCTAGAAGGTGGGGTAGGGACTCGTTAACATCTCTTAGTAATACCAACAGATCATCAGCATACAGCAGGGAGGAGACAGAGACCTGCCCCCTGCCAATACCAGTGATGTGTGTATTCTGTCTGATTGCAGCTGCTAATGGTTCAATAGCAATGACAAACAGCAGAGGAGAGAGCAGGCACCCTTGACATGTACCTCTGTATAAAGGAAATGGTTCAGAAAGAACCGAATTTGTGAGGACTTTTGCATTGGGAGATGTGTAAATGGAGGAGACAGCTGCTCTAAAGCTGGATCCGAACCCTATGTGATGTAGAACTTCCTGCAAGTAGTCCCACTCCACTGAGTCAAATGCCTTTTCAAAATCAATGGCAACAGCAGCAGAGGCCCTTAATGTATCCTGATTTGCTATGTGAATAAGATTAATAAGTGTTCTAATATGGTCAGTGCTATATCTACCTTTTACAAAACCGACCTGTGATGGGTGAATCAGAGAAGGTAGGACCAAGGCCAGTCTGTCCGCAAGCACTTTGGCAAAGACCTTGCTGTCAGAATTTATTAAGGATATGGGGTGATAACTAGCCAGATCATCAGGGGATTTACCTTTTTTTGGAATCACTGAGATGACAGCCTCCCTTAATGTAGTTGGTAGTATACCTTTATCCTTGGTCTCTTAAAAGACCTTACAGAGCAGGGGAGAAATCAGAGGGGCTAATAGTTGCAGAAAGTCCACAGGGAACCCATCACTGCCAGGGGCTTTCCCTGTTTTTAAAGCCATCAAGGAAGCCACAACTTCTGCATGAGTTAGGGGTTTCTCAAGGGCTGCAGCTTGTTCTGGAGCAACTTCGGTAGTCTCACCATGTCTAAAAATGATGATATATCCAAGCAGGGATTGGTTCTGGTTGACTTTTATAATTGAGAATAAAATCCTTCATAATGTCATTCACTTCTTATAGATTCGTTTTCACTACTCCTGTGGCTGGATCTTTTAACCCCCCTATGTATCTATTTCTTGCTGTTTCCGCAGCTGATATGCCAGAATTTTTTCACTTTTTTCACCCCCCTCCCAGTATGTATGTTTTAGTCTAGTAAGTGCCAAATCTGCAGCCCTGGAGAGAAGTTCATTTAACCTAGTTCTTATCTCCAGAACTTTCCGACCTCATAGGGACTTGGAGGAGGGATGGTGTTGAGCCTTAAAAGTTTTTTCAGCTTTGAGCAGGTCATCCTCCAATTGTACCCTTTCCCTTTCCCTTTCCCTGTTTTTCCTCCTGTAGGAGGCATATCCTATAATTTTCCCATGCATGGTGGCTTTAAAGGCCTCCCAGGTATTTTGGGCAGAAGTGTCCTCAACAGGGTTTTCCTTAAGAAAGTTTATAGTCTCTGATTCAGCCCATTTTCTGAAATTAGGTTCACGTAGAAGTAATGGATCAAGTCTCCAGGAAGGGGATTTTCGAGATGAGGGGCCCCAGGAGATAACTACCTGTACTGGGGCATGGTCTGAGATTACCACGGGGAGAATAACTCAGTTTCTAACTAGGCCTGTAAGAGTATGGGAAATAAGTCAGTAATCTAATCTACTATAAGTAGCATGGACCCCAGAGTAGTAGGAGTAGTCCTGGACAGAGGGGTGCACTAAGCGCCATATGTCCACCAGTTGATACTCAGTGCTTAGGCGTTGAATGGCCAAGGCTCCCCTAGTGTGAGATTCTTTGCTTAGGTCACTCCTGTCCAGCACAAGAACAAGTGTAAGATTAAAATCCCCCCCCCCATAATAATGGGAATATCTTTTTCTATCATTGTGTCTAATTTAGAATTCAACTCTAAAAAGAAAGAAGGGTCATCCACGTTTGGAGCATAAATGTTTACCACCAAAAGGTGGCCCTCTGGGGGTGTTGAGCAAGGCTAATACCCATCGTCCCTGAGAGTCTGTCTTCTTCTTAACCACCACCCAGGGAAGCGATTTGTGGAACAGGATTGCTATGCCTCTTTTCTTCGTGGAAGCACAGGAATGCAGTTCCATACCCACCCAGTCCTTGACTAATTATTTACAGTCCTTTTCTGCAAGTTTAGTTTCTTGCACTAAGGCCACCTGAGTTTTAAGTCTCTTAAGATGGGAGAATACCTGCTTCCTTTTAGAGGAGGAATTTAATCCTCTTACGTTCCAAGTTATAAAGGAGATATCACCCATTAGGATGGATATAACAAATTCTTTTAGGGGGATATGAAGGGATAAACTCATTCAGCCATCGTGCCTTCTCCTCAGGTCCATTTTGTAACCCTACAAGCATAATACAGGGTATACTAAAGTTTAACACCACACATCTGTTTTGCAACGTTGTAGAAATAGTCTGGGATATAACAATTTTTAACACAATAAAACTATTTACACATGGTGCGCACCAGTGCTCTTTGGAGGTAAACGACGACTCGGGCCAAGGAGTCAAAGTCCTCTCAGGCCTCATCGTTCCACCTACAGTGGGGAGGTGGTCTTGGGTGTTAACCAGGACTTATTGCCCCTGAGAGTGACCCATTCCTCGGGGATCAAGTCATTTAACGCAGCCCCATGTCCTATTTCACTAACAGCTCTCGGGCAGGCTTACCGAATAGAATGTTGACCCCTTACATAGTTGCGATGCCCATGGGAGGGGGGGAGTTCTCCGCTCTGGCCTTATCAACATTCAAGTGCAGTCATAAAGACTCGCTGAGTAACGGAGCTGCCCCCACCACACGTCTTCCTCAGGGCAGAGGACTCCCAGGAGTATTTATTACTATAAGGGCCATACCTGGGCTATCAGGATTTAAACCAGCTGTATAAGACATCGTCTGGTGTCATAAAGGCCTAAAATGACCAATTAGTCCACATGGAGTGAAGTATCAAACAAGCTACACATACCACTAGCTTCTCCCTCCCACTTCACTTCTCACCCTAAAACTATACAGAGTACACATAGATACTTATCTAATACTGGCTCTGTGCATCCAAGGAAGGCAAACTTTCAATACTAAGTTCAGGCAGGCGTGCACATTGATCTAATCTGTTTTCACCACAGTTGCTCATGGGTGGCTCCTGACTAGAGTCCTTAGGTGCAGGTACTGCTGACACAGGATCACTGACAGGGTATTCAGCCTTTGAAGCCTCTTGGAGCATTTTCTCTTCAGGGTATTCAGGAAATTCATCCCGTAGAATGGGGTGAGTGGCACAAATCTATTAGGGGAAAGGAATTGAGAGTCAAAATCCACCGCAGGGGCCTTTGAGCTTGACGATAGATCAGAGTCCTTCCCTGCACGATTGATAGGATGAATTCTTTTGGGATGGATCTCATTCTGTTGACGTTTCCGTGTGCGTGCTGGGAGTAGAGTACTCTGGCCTTGGAACTGGAACCCATTTGGGTGAGATGAGGGTATGCAGGCACCATCTGGTGGTTTGTTGTTGCTGTGACTCTTTCCCAGTGAAGTAGAATCCATGGATAAGTTGTCTGTCCTGACATCTCCATACCTTTTATTTTTTAAGTGCTTAGATAAACTACTCAGGGTGGAGAATGAGAGAGATGTACCATTCTCTTCAATCCGCATAATCGTAGGATAACGAAGTGAGAATTTAATGCCCCTTTCATGCATGATATGTCTGGCTTCAGAATATTCCTTCTGTAGAGCTGCCAGGTCCCGGGAGTAGTCTTGAAAAATCATTATTTTATGCTCCCTCCAGTAAATAGCTCCAAGCTCCCGAGCACGAGATGTGACCCATTCCTTGTCAGCAAAATTTAGTATTCATACCATGAGTGGTCTCGGCCTATCACCTGGCTTTGGTTTAGGGGCAAGAGTTCTATGCGCTCACTCAATTGTGAAGCCAGGGGGAAGATTATGCTTCAGCAGGTCAGGGAAAATATCATAAAGAAAATCAACAGGGTTGCCTTGTTCTACGCCCTCTGGGAACCCTAGCAGTCATAGGTTATTTCGCCTACTGCGGTTTTCTAGGTCGTCGACCTTAACCTGCAGTGCTTGAATTGATCTCTGCTGAGACCTCATTGTGGCAGAAAGTTCATCTATTGCATCAGAGTTTTTTTTAATTTTATGCTCGGTTATGTCTATTCGGGAGTCCAACCTGTTAATCGCTGCTGTCGTATTGTTCGCAGCCACTGTTATGTCTGCCATTTGCTTTAAGAGCGCGGTGAACATCTCCTGGGTCTGCTGCGCCCTAGGTCCCGCAGCTTTTCCTGGCCCGCTGCATTTTGACATGGCCAGTTGTCGCAACAATAACTCCTCGGTCCGTTGTGTGAGCCAAAACGTTTCGCTATATCCTGATAGCCCAGCCTTTCCGGTTAAGTTTTAAGCTGTTCAGACATCTGAAACGGGTAGAGACCCGGAGTGTAGCTCTGGTAATGACCCCGGGATATGGAGCACTCACATTAGGCGGCCATCACATCGGGAGCCAAGCCATGCCCTAACCCATATCATTTTAAACAGCAATCCTTTTCCCAATTGTCCTCATTTTTTTCCTCCCCATATGCATGTTCCTGTTCAGGAGTTTCCCAATCTTTTACTTTTGTACTCCTTATTCCACTTTACTCCTTGTTCTGCTTTACATTATCAGAATGCCTGTTTTTTTAATAACTCTTAGTTTATTTGATGTTCATTATGTAATTCTTTGTGTTCCTTTTTGTTCTTTCCACAACTTTTTTCCTCATGTTGCCTTATATTTTAGTTTTCTTAGGTTTGACACTAGCCACAGGGTTTTTATCCTTTTTTAAGCTCTTCTTCTTCTTCTCTACTTTTTTCCCCTTTCTTCCCCTGATTGTTTTTTTCTTCTGCCTCTAATGTGCAGTCTGGAATAATTACTGTAGAAAAGTCTGGTCTATCTATTACACCATCTTGCAACTCTATCTCTTCAACATCTAGTGGTATCGATGTTGATTCCTTGGGGGGGTGCATACCATTCAAGATATGCATAACATCATCTAACTTACATCCATTTATAGTCATATGTTCCTTAATAGTCTCAATTTCATTCCTTATTGCTGGCACTTGTTCCATCAGTATTAAGTTTGCAGCATGTTGGTCTTCCATAATAGCCACTATTTCATCACTAATTGCAGTTGGATAATACATCACAGACTCTTCTACACTGTCCCTTTTACACTCTCTTTTCCCTTCCAGATTGTTTTTAGGTGCTAGAATTTGTATATTAACCTTTGGTTCATCAGAACTTATTATCTTCTGGCATTCATCCAGTGTTTTTAGACCATATATGGTGTTCTTAAACTCCGATAAAATATTTTTTATTTCCTTTTGTTTTGTGCATGTATCATTTAAATGATCAATTATCATGTTTCCTGTTGCTATTGGAGTATATATAGTGGCATTCCTAAGATTATTTTCAGGAGAAGCCCAGCCAGTTATATCTAGGTTCATCTCTTGATTCACACACCCAGACTCTTTAGTAGTAGGTGTATTTAAAAACTTTTTTTTGTTCTTTATTATAGGGGAGGAGATTGAAAACTGCTTAGACGTATCAGTTCTTTAGTATGCTGAGCTATTTCAGCCTGTTCTGTATTAGATTTAGGGAATTTACCTTCTGTACATGTAGTGGCAAATTAATTACAGATTTTTTTTATTAGCATAAGTGATATTCATGTTTGTTTCCCATCATTTTTTTTATTTTACTCCCCTTTCTCCCCTTTCTTATATTTGATTTCTGTTTTTGCAATTCAGTCTCTCTCTCATGTTTTTATTTTTCTTTGCTTTATTAAAAATTTCCCTTGACTTTTTCCCCTTCCCTTTCTCAAGATCCACACATTTCTTTAATGTAATGTCACTATACATATCTTCCACTCCATCTAAATCCTCATCTCTCCTAGTCTGTTTTTGTCAAATATGAATCTGACATATTTTACTGTAATACCACAAATTTGTTTGAGACTATAGATTGTGCCCTTGTAACTACCATGTCATCAAATAGGCTGAACCCTAGTGTCAGTATTCTTAATTTGGAAGACTCAATGAGATTTTCTTGTGCAGTACTTAATTAAGCACACTCAGGTCACGGTATGTCCAGTTTAAGAAACCAATTATCCAATTTATCTTTTTTTCTTAACTAAAAAATGTTCATGTATCTCAGTATGGGATTCCTTCAATCAGTGAATCATACAATTATTTGATCAGTTAATATCAGGTGTGCAATGAGGCAAAACATTAAATGTGCAAGATGTATGAGATTCTGTGCAAAGTTATGTAAAGTGCAGACTTTTATAACTGCGCAAATTCTTACCAACTAACAACTAACAGCTGCTAATCTGCTTTGCAAAGTTCATAAGGTTCATAAATATCCCAGTGATAATTCACTTGGGAGTATAATATTAATATCAGAAAGGATTGACCTGTTCCTGGTGCAATTTCAAAAGGATCAATGTTCAACAGCAAATTCAGATTCAAATTCAAAGGCAGGCAGCACTGTTCTTCCCTGCAGTAATGTCTCGTTCACTCTCTCTTTACTATCAATTTAATTCTTCTTCAGTTTTCTTTTCTTTCCTTATCCTTTTGGTCCCTCTTCTTTGTTCTCTGCTTTGCCTCTTTAGCCCTCTTCCTTTTTTCCTCTTTACGTCCAAATAGATAAGACACCAAGGCCTTGTTTCTGTGTTTATGTAATTCCCAGACCATGACAAAATTTAAGAATAGAGATTCAGAGCCTGGGTAAACGTAAAGAGAATTGCCTAGAATACTTATATAATATTTTTGTAACAGTGTGATTCTCTATGCCACTAACTACTCCTTATAATACACTGTGGTGAGCTATAAAGCTATTCCTTTATAATATATGCCAAGTCATATATAAGTACTTGTTTGATAACAAAATTATGTAGATGTACAGATTTCCTCTCAGAAGTACCCAACATAAATAGCAACATCTCCAGAGCTCTGACAGTATTTCCATTCTGATAAATCCAAGTAAATGCTGCACTTACATCTCCTTTCTGTTCACCAGGGTTGTAAAGATAGTTGGGCCTTGCTTGCTATACACCTTCCTTGTTTGGATACAAAACAACCATCCAAAGCAAGTAACATACATTAGATGAATAGCTTCTGATGTGCTAAGGGTCATATGAAGCAAGATTATACAAGGCAAGTAAAATACCATGACCATCTCCAAAAATCAAAACTATTTTTGCTGCAGAGAGTGCGTCTAGCATTCCTAACACCGTTGCGTACTCAAGGCAGATGTACTCATTATCCGCAAACCAAAACTAGATTGTACCATTCGAATACACAAACTAGCAATCACTAAATGAATCAAGAAGCATTAATATACTAACATATTAATTGGCAGCAGATTAGGCCTTACAGTCTATCAAATCTGCTTGAACCTCAGATCCCTAGTTGGGTGCCGAGGCCCTCCTCCCCCGTGTTCCAGAAACCCCTATCATCCATCCTCACCCCCCTGGGCCAGGCCATTGTCCGATACATCCGCTTTCTGTGTCTGTCCCACCCTATCTTGAAACCTTTCACTGTGCATCTCTGAACCAGCTTGCCAGGCAGCGCATTCCAAGGGTCCACCACCCTTTCAGTGAAAAACCTCCCCCTCTTCCCCCCCTCACCCTTCCACCTTTCAACTTCAAACCATGCTCTCTGGTGATACCTCCCTGCTTAAGTCTAAAGATCCCCTCCATGTTTACCCTATTTATTCCCTTGAGGTACTTGAAGACCTCAATCATGTCCCACCGTCTCTCCTCTCCTCCAATGAAAACAGGCAGAGCTCCTCAAGTCTGTCCTCATACATCAAATCCCCTAGTCCTTGTATTATCTTAGTTGCCCTCCTCTGTGCCCTCTCCAGGAGCTGTATGTCCCTCTTCAAGTGTGGTCTCCAGTACTGTACACAGTACTCAAGGTGTGGTCTAACCAGTCCATTGTACAGTGGCAGAATCACTTCCCTGCTCCTAGAGGTGATCCCCCTTATGATGCATCCCAACATCCTGTTTGCCTTGCTAGCCACTCTCCTGCACTCCTCAGAGTTATTCATACATGCATCCACCATGACCCCTAGGTCTTATTCCCCTGTTGAGGCCTTCAGCGCCTGCCCTCCCAGGGTGTACCTGTGTTTAGGGTTTCTCCACCCAAGATGTAACACCTTGCACTTGGTGATATTGAAATTTAATTTCCATGTATGAGCCCAGCTTTCCAGGGTGTCCAGGTCCCCTTGCAGTGCCAACCTCCCCTCTTCCCCCTCAACTACTGCTCCCATCTTGGAGTCATCAGCGAAGAGACTCATTTCACACTATATACCCTCCCTGATGTCAGATATGTATGCAATAAACAGGATCGTACCCAGGACCGAGCCCTGCGGTACCCCACTACCGATCTCTCTAGGGTTTGAGAGCTCCCCACTGACCACTACTCTCTGGGTGTGTCCAGCTAGCCAGTTTTCAATCCATCTGACCATCAAAGGGCCTACTCCCAACCCCATCAGTTTCTCCACCTGACCATTGTGGGGGACAGAGTCAAACACCTTGCTGAAGTCCAAGAATAATATATCCACAGGCTTTCCCCTGTCCAGTTCTGATGTTACCCATTCATAGAACTCCACAAGATTGGTTTGACATGCTCTACCTGGCACAAACCCATGTTGCCAACTATCCAGACCTCCCACCTCCTCCAAGTACACCCCCAGTCATTCCTTTAGTATACTCTTCATTAATTTTCCCACCACTGAGGTCAAACTGATGGGTCTATAGTTACCTGGTACTTCCTCAACCCCCCTTTATGGATTGGCACCACATGTGCCTCTTGCCAATCCTAAGTACCCTCCTGTCTCAAAGTGACCTGTTGAAGAGCTCCACCAGGGGTGCAGCCAGTATGTCTGCCAATTCCCATAGTCAAAACCCCTACTGATTCTGCGGCCATGAGATTTTTATGAGACTTACCAATCTACCATAGAACTTCTCTGATGCCACAGATTCACTCTTCTTGGTGATTTTTTATTAATATTTCTGTTTATACATAGAATCTGGTTCCCTGCCCTCTTTTTATATCCACCCTCCCCATATGTTCGGAATGTGATGTTATCATTGCTATAACATCATACATTAGCTAATGAAATGGCTGCATTCTGCAACAGAAATGAAAAGTCGCTTATCTACCACAGCTCCCACTGCCAGAGACAGTGGCACAGCACATCATGCATGGTGATATTTGCTCAACCTACACTACAGCCTAATAAAATTTTCAGTCTTACATTATTGCACTAGGGCCAACTTAAACAAAACCTTGTCAATAGCACAGACCTGTTAAGTCCATACCTCACTTTGTACAGACCTATTTGTACCTTTAAGGTATAGAGACACTATTTGAAACGAATAACTGGTAAAATGAATTTAACTGTCTAAATTTTTAAGAAAAATAGAGTAATTATGCCCAGAAAAGTGAAATATAGTAATGTGTAGACCTGTTAAAGAATAGATCTGTTAAATAAATAATTACACTGTACACATTTTTGCCAGGGTTATTTATTACATATTGTCATTGGTTGATAGAATCACCTAAAAGTTATGGAGAAATGTTGTGTGCTGGGACAGCTGTTGGGCCAGAGGGTAGCATGCAGTGTTTCCATGCCGGCAACTCAGGTTCAGAGATTAGCTCTGGGAGCTGGCTGGGCAGCACAAGGATTGGTGGAATACATCACTGCTCAGAGCCTGGGAAGGTATGGTGTAGTGTTCTGTCATGTGGTGGACACATTGTGATGGTCCGGAGAGCTGTATCTCACAATTGGTTCACATGCATGTCATGGCCTGATTGTGCTACGCAGTGTGTCAGGGAAAGCAGGTTGACATGAAAAATAAGTTTTGCAATAACTCCTCAATTCCATTTCCAATGGGACCTGTATGAATGAGGCTGCAAGTTCATGGAAATTAAAAAAAAAAAATATATATATATATATATATATATATATATATATACACACATACAGTATCTCTGTCTCTGTCACCACACACACACACACACACATATTTGTATGTATGTTACAGATTGTATATAAATATACAAGTGATACACAGTGGGAGCCTCATGAGTGGTGCAGAAAGCACATACAAATATATAAGTGATAGACAGTGGAAACCTCATTAGTGGGATAGATAGCATGCATACAGAAATAACTTATTTATCACATAAGATCCCCTCGGCATATGTCATTTATGCAACAGGCTAGGACCTTAAGGGAGAGACATTTGTTTTGCTTTTTTAGGTATAAAATTATTTTTATAAGTCTGTTATTTTTTGAACTAGTGTTACTGTGCTTTCCACCATCCTGATTGCTATAACCACTGCCATGAAAGTGAAGTCAGGATGACAAGCTGACACTGTGATGTGGTAGTTTGTTAGTGCCACAGAACATCCACAGAAATTACAAACCACCGTCGCAGAAGTTCTGCGGCAAATGGTAGTCTTGCCACAGAACTTGGTCCCACTGTGCCACAGAAAAGTAGGGGTTCTGCCCATAGTACTCTCGGATGAATGCCATCTGGACCAGGAGATTTATCTTTCTTTAGGGCCTTGAGGGCTAACCACACCCTTTTGGTCGAGATAGCATCATCTGTCCCCTCCACCGTACTGGCCTTTTTATCCTTATCCTGGTGTGACACCCCTGGGGTACCTCTCCCTCTCTCTTGCTCCATTTCTGTTGCTCCGTTGATCCCACTCACTACCGCTTCTATCCCCATTGTGCCTTGCTTTGTAGATATCCCATCCCTCTCCCTAGTGAACACAGAGGTGAAGTACTCATTTAATACCTCTGCCTGGTCCCTTGCCTCTTCCACTCACCCTCCTTCTGATCTCAATCTGCCGAGATGGCCCTTGGTTTTTCTCCACTCCCCAATGTACCGGAAGAACCCCTTTTCCCCTCCATGTATCATCTGTTCCAGTCGCTGCTCTTTACTGGACTTTACCCCCTCGCCAACAGGGTGACTTTTCTAGATGCAGGATGGTACATTTCCTTTTCCATGTCCCCTCTTGTTGTTTTAAATTTTTTGTATGCCACCTTCTTTACTCTGACCACTACCTGAACCTCACTGGATCACCAGCATAATTTATGTGACCTAGCTCCCTTAAGTTTCACCTTAGCGCAGGTCCTGACTGCCTCATGAAGACCCAGTTTTATGACCTCCCATCTCTTTTCCACATTTGTCATTGATGTAATCCCCTTCAAGTGATCCTTGAGAATATTTCCCATGCCCACAAAGTCTGCCCCCTGAAGTCCACTGCCACTGTTCTAGATCTCTCCCCTCCCCCCATGCTTATTTGAAACCAGACAGTATTGTGGTCACTCCCAGTCAGGGGATCCTCTACAACCAGGTCCCTTACCAGATCCCCATCTGCCAGAACCACATCCAGGACATGCCCCTCCCTTGTGGGCTCCATCACATGCTGTGTTAAGAACATATCCTGGAAGCCATCAGGCAGCCTCTGCTCCTTTGCCATCTTAGAGGATATGGTTCCCCAGTTTGTACCTGGCATATTAAGGTCCTCCATCAACACCACTTCTTCCCCTTTTGGTCCACACTGGGCAATGATGTTGTCCAGCAAACCATCCTCCAGAACATCACCCATCCCAGGGGCCTATATACTACACCCAGCTTGACCTTACCTCCTGCTGGGGTTCGTAAGGTGATCCATAAGGCCTCCATGTTTCCCTCTGCCTCTTCTACCCTAGCAATTTCTATGTCATCTCTAATGAACATAGCCACTCCACCCTCTCTGCCCTTCTTTTTATCCTTCCTAAGCATATTGTAATCCCTCACGTTTAGGTCCCAGTCATGGTTTTGTTGGCCCATTTCCGTGACGCTGCCACATCCACCCCCGCGAACAGCATGGCCTGGAACTCTGGCAACTTGTTTCCCAAGCTCCTGGCATTTACTAACACCACCCCCACCCCTTATTCTGATCCCTTTGTCGAACCCCACCCAGGTTCCTTATACTTCCATCCTCCTCTGCTCCTCCTGAAACCTCCTCCCCAGTCTGTTTCCCCTCCCCTTGGGCTTGAGGCTACTCCCTCATCTGGAGGAGAGGGTTTCTGGTCAACCCTCCCTTATCCCTCCCCATCACAAGTTTAAACCTCACCTTTCTTGAATGTAGTCAGCCACCCCTGTTTGGGACTTCCTTCCCTAATGGGGCAAGATGAAGTCTGTCCTTGGCATATAGTCCTTATCCTCCCAAACTCCTTTCCAGTTCCCTAACACCCCAACCCCTCTCTTCACCCACTTCCTGAGCCAGTCATTAACCTCTGTGATCTTCATTTTTTCTCCAGTGAGGCCTTTGGTACTGCAATATCTCCGAAAAGGAAATGTGCATCCATTATCCTGACAGACTCTGGCAAGTTTTTGGAACCTTGCTTGGATTTCCAAAATGCTATTTCCCTCTAGATCATTAGTTCCCAAATGCACCAGGAAATCCGGTTTCCCTCCACAATCCCTAACCAGTTCGTACACCATGAACTTTGCTCTGTGCACTGTCAGCCTAGAGATACTACCTTCACCTGGCTATGGCATCCACCCCCCCCCGTCCCTTCCACTGGATACCCCTAATCATTGAGCCTCCCAATAACGGAACCTTAACACCGCCATCATCCTTATGGTTACCTCCACTTTGCACTGTCAACCCCCCATCCTCCCCTTTATTCATGATCTCAATTCCATGGGAGTCTTCTAGCCTTATTAGAGACCCCCTTGTCACCCTCCCCTTTCTGCCTCCCTTGTTATTTTGCCCACTTAACTCAGACCCCCCTGAATAGGTGTCCCCTTTAACCCTCTCTTATCCGAACCATTTATCCTGGCCCTGATTGTTTCCCCTTCACCCACACTGCTATCCTCCTCCACCCTTGTAATAATACCCTTACCTCCAGAGGCCCTCTCTGGGTCCCCTTTACCTAGGGCCCCATCCTTGGTACAGACCCCCCTGCTGAAGGGGGCACCCCCACCTCCTTGTCTCCCAGTTTCTCTCCAGTCATGCTCTCCTCCCTCATGTCCATAATATGTTGCATCTCCCCCATTTGTTTAACATTTATGTTTCTCTTTCTCCCTTTGGGACTATTTCTATCCTTCCCATTGCCAGTCTGTGATGCCCTATGGACATCCGACTCCTTCCCCCCGGCCTCTGTATCAGTTTTCTCATTTCCACCAACCCCTTCCTCCCCCTCTAGGTGGCTTAGTAGCTCAAATTTATTGTAACACTTTATGCCAGCCTCCATCAAGTAACCTAAGTTTCCCTCGACTGCCCCTCTAAACTGCCCTCTTCCTCCCCTCTTGCCCTGTTATCCTTGGGAGCTCCCTTCCCACAGTCTGTTCTTTTAGGCTTCCCCACAACAGCCCCTCCCTTCTCACAGTCTGCTCTTCTAGGCTTCCCCACAACAGCCCCTCCTGACTTTTTCCCCTCCACTCTCTTTATATTCAGAATGTTTACCCTGTACATTTTCCCCTTAGGGTCAACATCCCTATCTAAGGGGCCTCTGTCCCTAATATCCCCCCTCCTGCTTGCTGTAACATAACGTCCTGTAATTTCTGAGCATTGCCCCAGACTCTCCTCAGCCCCACCCTTCTGCCACCCATATCCACACCCCTTATCCTTGGACACCCCCCAACTCCCCCAGCTTACTCCTTAACAAATATACTTCACTCCTGATACAAGATAGCTGTCTACAGGTGGACAGCCTCCCTCTCTCAGGCCCAGTGAGAATTATTGCCATCCCATAGCCTGTGCAGCCTAACCCCTTCTGAAGATGCCTGCATGATGGAATGTGGCCACCTGTTTGTCCCTCTCTGTTCATAATGGCACTTCTCAGTCCCTTCCCCTTGGAATACAGTCTCTCTCTATACTGACTGCAGTTATTTATGAACCCAATTTCAACCCCACCAATAAAGTTCCCACGTCTCAAACACATACAGTCCAGTGTGTGTCCAGTCCCATTAACAGTGTGTGTATGCAGACATCAGGAACCGTATGATGTCACAGGCCCGCCAGTTCCTGTTGCTTCAAATTTCAGTCACAAACAGAAATGCACAGCCCTTCAATCCCAACTCCCAGTGGCTTTTCAGTATTGAAAGCCTACAAAACAGGTGGGTGGGAGGCTCACCACCACTAAGCAAACATCACATTTAAATTTCAGTCTAATTATCAATGCCAAATGAGTGTTCCCACACCCAGCACACAAGCCCCAATAGTTATCACAGCCCAAGTAGCAGTTCTAACTCAAAGTAGTAATTTGTAACACACAGAACTAATTTCAAGTAAAAACTATTCAAATATTTCAGTTAAAACAGAAGATACAACCAAACCTCTTTCCTAAACAACCTCCTACTTCTGAGGTAAAAGGTAAAGGTAAAAATTCAAACCAGCTTATAAAAGTAGCAAAACTGGCTAAAGCATTGTTGACACTTGAACAAAAAGCCATGGAGACAATACATGTAGCACAAGTGTGGAGAGCTGTTGGTGTTATGCTCAAGGACGCCGAGTCTGTGCACTTCTATGCTGTATTGCCAGTATCATGTGGCAAGCTTAGGTCTGATTCACTGCGAGTTTCAAATAACAAAGATTAAAAAATTTAAGAGCTTCTCTACAGTTTAAAATTAAAGTCACTGAGCATTAAAACATATGGCCACTCTTTTGATCCCTATAATACTATAAACACTATGAGAAGTTTTCTGAAGTAAAATATTTAAGCAGAGTAGAGCACCATATAGAAAAGCAAAGCTTTAAAAAGTACATTGAGTGCTCCTAAAATAGTCTAAAAACTCTAAAAAATTAATAACTATAACCTATCATGTTCATTTAGCTCAATATTACACTACCCTTAAAATGAGGATTGTTCTGCCTGCTCACGGCTCATTTTCAGGGCTGTTCCAGGTCAGTTCTCAGTTTTCTCAGTCTCCCAGTACAATAACAGTGAGAACTCTTCCCACTGTAGTGTTCTTCTGTTCTTCTATTCTCTGGTTCTTTCTTTCAGACTTTCAGCTTTTCCTGCCTGAACTCCCCATGGAGCTTCTTCTAGCCCTCTGCAGGGCAGGCTCCCATTGCCACTACAGGAATCCTGGCTTTGTTGGGGGTGGGGAACAGGAAGCAGAAAAAGTGGAAACAACACAAGGCCACAAGAAATTCCAGAAAGGCAGCAAGACCTCTGGTAATTGCTCTGTAAAATAACTTTCACAGACTGAAATAGTGTAAGGCAATGGTGACATACCTTGCATAAAACAGAGTAGCGCTTTCTTGCTGTCCTGTTCTAACACACTCCTCCTCAGTGGTTCAGCATGCACAGCCTTCTGGGAGCCTGCAAGAATGGTGCAGGCCCCCAGAATATTGCAATGTTCACTAATAACTTTGTCATTTTACCTTATTTTTACACCAATCTTTTAGTGTAGCCTTCTTATTAGGCCACCTTATGAACCCAGTAGGTGAAAATTTTCAAATCTTGACTAAATTGTCATTTTACAACACAAGCATAAAATCATGTTTTGGCCAGGATTTGAAAAATGACAGCTTTCATATTCATGAGATAATGTGTAAGCATGGTATGTTGAAAATTTGGGATCAAAATATTGAAAATTGCCAAAGTTATGAGAGATCACTGAAAAATTTGAACATATGCTTATAACTTTGTTGTTTTTCAACATTTCAATCACAGGTTTTCAGCACAACCTTACTATGATTCCACCTTATGCACTCATAGATTCATAAATTCATAGAGGTTATGAGTCATAGCCTAAGGGCCATATAAGACTCAACCAAGATGATTAACAGATTTCAAATGTTTTATTATCCAGCTCATTGTCCATTCACTCAGTAGGTTAACATTTTCATATGTCAATGAAAAAGTAATTTTGTGGCACAGGTGTGAAAATACATTTTTGCCAGGATTTGAAAAATAGCAGCTTTCACAAACAAATGGTTATGATGAAAATTTGGAGTCAAAATATTGAAAATTGCCACAGGTATGAGTGTGCATAGAAAAATGTTAATGCATGCTCAAAACTTTTTTTTTAATATTTTTACCCCACATTTTCAACATTTCCTGCTTATGACCCTACCTCATAAATCTGGTAGGATAAACTGTTCAAATCCAACCCGAATGATGATCCAGCACAAGTGCAGAAACACATTTTGGCAAGAATTTGAAAAATGACAGCTGTCATATTCATGAGGTAATGTGAAAAAATAGCTATGCTGGCAATTTGGGTTCGAAATTTTGAAAATTACAAAGGTTATGAGTGAGCATCAAAAGATTTCAATGTGTGCTTGTAGCTTTGTAGTTTTTTAATATCTTGTCCCCAAATTCAGTATAGCCTTCCTATGACCCCACCTCATGAACAAGGGTGGTGAACATTTTCAAATCCTGCTGGAAAGGTGATTTTGTGCAGTTACATCAAAATCATCTTTTGGGACAGATTTGAATAATTTCACTGCCCTTGCTCATGTGCTGGGGTTCCAAAAAGGCCATGTTGAAAATTTAGTGTAAAATATTTGAAAAAGACCAAGTTATGAATAAAAGTTAAAACCTGATTGAAATAAACTGGACTTACCTTATGCTTTCATACAGTCTCCAGTTCCAACAGCAATACATGTCTTAGACTGGAGAGTGGATCTACATCATGGGACATGTTCAGGTGACTGAAGATGTGTGGGGGATGTAAGGTGGTGGGTGAAGAGTGGGGGTCTTGGTGGGGTGGATGGGTGTCTTGGGGAATAGATATGTAAGGGACCATTTTCTTTATTTAGGATGAAAAAAATAAAGTCATTGAGGGACAGCTTTCTTTTTTTCAGGTTTTACAAAGTCACTGTTGCATACAACTCTTGGAATTGAGCACCCCAGTGTCAGCTAAACACCATGGCAGCACCAGGGGGTGGATACCATGCTGTTACCACCTATTTATGGAGATGTGACCTTGAGAGGACTGTGGTTGGCAAGTGTATTGGGCATGGGCACCCCACTCCTCTTTTAAAACACTTAAGAGGAAACACAAGAGAGTGCTGGCTGAGCTGGAAGGGAGTGGGATAAGTGAAAAAAGCAGATAAATAGATAAAGAGACAGTTGGACAGATAGATAGATAGATAGATAGATAGATAGATAGATAGATAGATAGATAGAGACAGACAGCCAGGCAGACAGACAGACAGACAGAAAGACTCAAAAAGAGAAGGGGATCACTTTCTCACTGTTGCAACTGAATGCTGCAGCATGACTCCAGCTGTTGTCTCACAATTCAAGAATGGCCAGTTGCTCTCATGTAGTGGTGGGTGAAGTGGGCAGAATTCACTTCATGGAGAAATCTGTGAAATTCCACCCATTTCGTGTAGTGGAATGAAAAATTTCGCCTGGCGGAGTGACAAAATATCACCTGGCGGAATGGTGAAATTTCACCTTCTGCAGCAAAATTTCACCTTTCGCGATGAAATGTCACCTTCCACGGTGAAATTTTGCCTCCATCCATGGGCTAAATTTCACCTTAGCAGAGTATAAATTAAAATAAGTAGATCACTGGTGGCTAGCGGTCCCTCTCCCCACCTGTCCCACATGTAAAGACAAATCCCTGGTGACTAGCGGTCCCTCCCCCCACCTGTCCCACATGTAATTGTAAATTATTAAATTATCCATGGTGGCTAGCGTTCCTTCCCCTCCACCAGCTAATAACCCTGCCTCACTGCCCACAGCGGAAATGTACAGTAACCCCTCACATGCATCCCTCCATATCTCCTCCTTCACTAGCAGCTCAGTTGGTGGACCAGCCATGGAGGAGAGAGGAGGGCTGTGCCAGTCTGATGGCACTGCTGCTGGGATTTATGATGGGGGTGGGAGTGAGGTTGTGGTGGGGACATCTGGCTCCTGGGGAGGCTGAGTGGGGGGATACTGGATCAGATTCGGAAGGGGGTTTAAAATTTACAAAAACACCACTAGACCACCAGAGATTTTTTTCTTTTAACAGGATGATATTAAGGACTAAAGGAGGAGATACAGAGGAATGTGGGTGGGGGGGTACTGTACATTTCCACAGCGGGTGGCATGGCCGGTTATTACTGGGTGGAGAGGAGGGACCACTAGCCACCAAGGATAATTTAATTATTTACAATTAATTACATGTGGGACAGGTGGGGGGATGGACCACTAGGGACCAGGGATCTACTTATTTATAAGTTATTACTAAGTTATACCCACTCTAAGGTGAAATTTCTCATGTGAAAAGAAGGCAAACTTTGATTGCATAAGGTGAAATTTTGCCGGGGAAGGTGAAATTTTGCCTAGCTGAAATTCTGCCTTGTGTGGGAAAATTTTGTGAAGTGCTCCAAGATGTGAATTTGCCCACTTCGCCGACACTCCTCGGGCAAAATTTAAATTTGCTGCATCACTACTCTCATACTAAGAATGTGGGTGAACTGCTCCTTTGACTAAGCTGGGCACTCAGGATTTCTGGATGCCCAGAACCTTACTTGCAGATATATTTTCAAAAAAGTAACACCAAAATCTTGATAAATGTTGGTCCTATATTTACGTAGGTTGGGTGATTTTTTAAACATAATTTGTGTGTATTTTCAATTTTTTTTAGGTTAAAATAATGCAAAATGGTAACATCATGATCTTTTTTCTCATGGCAATTAAATCATTTTTCATCACAAGTAAATCATGAAAATAAGCCCTTATGATCTTTTTTTTTTAACCTGTTGTATCAGAGGCTTATAAAAATACATAAAATCCTTATAATTCTGGAACCAGTTAATATGCTTTTATGAAACCTTTGAAAGGTGCTACATCAGCACAGGTTGCTTCTACCCTGAAAATTGCATAACAACATTCTGTTCCATCTAGGCTGTGCATGACAGGAAAACATGTCTTAACCAAAGGGGAAAAAAATCATCACATTTCAAAAAAACAGCATTCCAGGTCTTGTAAATTGTAAAAGATACCAGCACAAGACTTTTCACATCTTAAGACTTAACCACCCTGACCACACATGCAAATGTTTAGGCTATGCTGTCAAATGGGGTCAAAGTTATTAAGGTGCAACTTTGGGATTTACCATTAAACACTTAACCCAACCTTAACTATAGGGGTGCTTCCATGCCCCTGTAATATATTATAAGGTTGCAGAAGCACCCCTATAGTTAGATCTATGTAGGGTGCTTAATGTTAAGCCCCTAACTTTGCACCTTAATAGCTTTGCCCCCATTGAATGGAATTGTGTGAAATTTTGCATGTGTAATCTATGGGGGGGGGCAATGTCTCTTGATTTGCTAAGATTTGTGCTGGTCAGATGTGCAGATTCCAAGACCTGGCTAATGCAAAACATGGACACATTGTTTTAATTTTTTTGTGTGTGTGTGCTCTCATCTGCAACCCATACAATTTATAATTTTGTTCTGAAATTTTCAGGGTAGAAAGGGGTTGTCCCAGAATGGAGGCTTTCATTGGTTTAGAGGCAAAATATAAATCCATTACCAGTTGATCAAGATTTAAAATTTGCCATCTGAGCATGTTAAATAGTGTCTTTCAGATAGATATTTGATACGAAAGAAGAATTTCTTGCTAACAAAATAAGATTCTTCATTCATGAGAAAAATTCTTCTTTCATAAGGCAGCAATTTTGTTTCCATGTTTAAAAAAATCATTTTTGAAAATCCATAAAAATTATGCACTGGAGAGAAACCAACAAATGAATCTAGCTAAATCAGACCCTTTTAGTTCAATTTTTAGTTTTTTTTTTTTTAAAAACATGTCAAAATATGTTTTTGGGACTCAGAAAAATCATTAGTGACGCTAGTTTCACGAGCTCAATTTCTTGTTTCATGAGGTTCACAAAACAAGAATACAGGCTCACAAAACAAGATTTATGGCTCATAGAAAAAGATAGTGTTTTTTTTTTAATCTTGTTTCAGGGGCAGGCCTGTTGTCTAATGTGTCACAAAATGACTCATGAAAGAAGAAGGTCCACTCACAAAACAAGTTGGTGGACTTTTCTTTTCAATCTGGTTTCATGAGTTGGCTTTCTTTTGTGAGTGACAAAACAACTCATGAAATAAGAAGGTCAATTCACAAAACAAGATTAAAATACTAAGTCACAAATTTTGTTCATGAGCCAACCTTCTTGTTTCAAGAATTGCTTTGTGACTCAAGAAAGCAAAAGTTCAACTCAT
The DNA here is from genome assembly GCA_016271365.2 of Neoceratodus forsteri. Taxonomy (NCBI): domain Eukaryota; kingdom Metazoa; phylum Chordata; order Ceratodontiformes; family Ceratodontidae; genus Neoceratodus; species Neoceratodus forsteri. Next base: position 304,772,187 of record CM028134.1, on the reverse strand, counting down.
GAAACAAGATTAAAAGAAAAACTAAGTTCATTATCTTCTTTTGTGAGCCAACCATCTTCTTTTGTGAGTTGTTTTAAGACTCATGAAAGAAGAAGAAGAAGATCAGGTCATGAAAAGACACCCACAAAACCTAAATCCACCATCTTGTTTTGTGAGCTGAAGTTCTTGTTTCATGAATCTCACATGACAAGATTGTTGGCTCACAGAGCAGGAATATTAGCTCAAGAAAAAAAGAATATATTTATATTGAAAGAATGAGGAATTTTTCTCATAACTGTGCCATTTTTAAAGATTTAAAAGCCAGATATTTAATATGTGTTTTTTGTGATGCTACCTCATAAACTATTGTGGAAACATACTTAGAACAGATAAAATAATTTTGCTGTTGTTCTGCACAATCATATTGTTGTTCTGATTTGACAAGTGTGTCATAACTTTTTCATGAGGTGTGGTTATAAAAAGGCTATGTTGACATTTTTGGTTACAAAAAATGATACGCATCAAAGTTAGAATGTAGCTACACTGTGTATTTCTAGGTGCATGGCTCCAAATGGGACAGACAGCCCTGTACTTTTACACTCACATGGGACTGTGACATGGAACACCTTGCAGAGGTGGTCCCATGACAAAGACCGATTGCTGGTCAAAGTGCTGTAGTCTCCCCTTGGTTCAGAGTTGGAATAAACCCCAAATTTACTGATATTAAATTATGATGTGCTGTCACTTTGTGTGCTGAATGTAGAAATGTGCTTACTTCATTAGGATTTGGGCAAGCCAGCCTATACTGCACCACCTCACTTTCTCTGAGATGGCATTGCCTTTTTTGACCTTCTTACATCTGTTTTCATACCTGCACAGAGCTCCAAGGTCCAGACTGGATGCTCATGTGTCACTGTGATCACAGGCTGTTCATTTGCATATAGAGGTACATTAACCTATGTGATATGTGTGCATCTGTGGCAACACTCTCACTTTGTGACTCCATAGAACTTGATGTGTGTCCCCATGTGTGGATCTGTGCATACAGCTACCCACTGACTTCATGCAATGTTTGGAGGGCAATGCATGTATGTCTGTGGACTAATAGACATGCATGGTGCTGGAGGAGGTGATGCTTCTACAGCCACACGGAATCCTCATTTACTATGCAATATTTTGTACAAATAAGGACATGACACATTAAAGTTTAGTACAAAAATAAAATGTTTTCTGTAATAAATATGTTATGTACAAAATAGATATTGAAAACTGCATGTAAATTAAAATATTTTCTTTATCAAATAAAAATTGATTTCTGACTTAAAATTGAAAAAGAAAAGTCCTTTCTGTTGATTCCTATTTTAGAAAACGTCCATTAAAAAACATACAAATAAAAAAAAATCTTGTAAGCTTGGGTGCTTTGCTTGTATCTGATAAGAAGGCACTCACCCTGCTAGATTGTGATGAGGGGAGGTGAAGGTAAAGGGAGATCTGGTAAAGGATCCCTTGGGTTGCAGAGGATGGACATTCATGCAGATATTGAAGGACTGGCCTTCCCACTGCTGCAGTAGGTGATTCATCTCACACATTTCCTCCAGTATCTGCTGCAGCAGCCCCTGAGTGTTCTCACCAACAGCAAAGTGGCTTTTGAAGTTATATTTTAGTTGATATTTTCCTATTAAGGATCACATTGCTACTGTTGAAAGTACAGAAGGTTTCATACATTCTATGCTCGAGTACTTCACAGTTGTGCATGCTGCCAACTATTTTCTATTGTTTATCACAGACTGCTGTGAAGGACTTACCGTGTCAGATGCCGGAGTTCCTGCTTGCTGCTGAAGGTTGCGGTTTGACATTCTGAAACTGAAAAGTAGAAAGAAATAAGCACGACAAACACACTACTATTGCTTGTACATGAGTGTAACTGCCATTTCTGCCTGTAGATACATGAAATGAGCTGTGAATAGCAAACAGTATTATTCAAGGCATGCATTGTTATACACAATATGAAACATCAACCGTATTGCAACTACAGCTATAGTATCTTATACAAAGCAGCAGGACATTGACTGCATAATGCAGGACATGCTAAAAATGAAATCATTACTGAACAGTATGTCTTTCAACCACCAGAAAGATGCAGTATGTAAGGATTGTAAGGTTATGAGGAGGATACCATCACCAGTGCTGTTTCATGTTGTGCAAGTAACACAGGATTCTGCACACTGAACTCAAGATGTATATCTCTATAATAGGTACATGCACATGCACAATGGAGGAAGCACACAGTACTTATTAGTGTTTATGGCTACAATCACTACAGGTTTTGTAATGCTTGTGAAGTGAGGATGCAATGTTGGATGGGGCAGGATGCTATGAACTGAGAGTATAATGTCACCACTACTGCTGCTGTCATGTGATGTGACATACATAAGCAAATACATACTACTTTCTTGTACCAAACTTTAACACCCAGATAATCTTGTTTTTTGCAATGGAACACCTGTTAGCATAATAACTATTGAAATAAAAACAAAAACTAAATATAATATGAAAGGGTGAATGAGACACAAGTGACTGAAAAATTGTGTCAGTGGACATTGTAATTCTTCCAGTAAGGTGTGGTTGCTAGGTGCTTATCAGTGGTGCTTGTCAGCACCATATGTTGATTGCTTCATTTTTACTTCTGTAAAGTTTTACACAACCTGTAACATTTATTGTTGTAGATACTGTGCCGATGGTATATCAATTTAAAATTGCATTTGGTGTGTCACAACTCTACAATATTAAATGAGTAACCAGTAACACATGACAAGAGTCATTACTATTAATTATTGAGGATCCTCCCCAATATCCAGCACCATGTTGTGCACAAACTGTTTGTAAAAATGAGACATCAGTGAAGTTGTGTTGAATCATGGGGTTGGGGAGCATTATGTTATTTATGAAACAACAGAGAATAAATATTAAGCACAACTGTGAAGAATATTTACAGCACCAATAACAGCATTATTTGACACTGTATTGTAGTCATGGAAGTAAAACAAGGTTTTGCTTCATGAAACTGTTACATGGATGGGTAGGAAAAAGTTATTACTAGATGCATTTTGCACTGTCACATTCAATAACAAATGGGAAACAATGTAGTTCCATTTCAAGTTGGCAAACTTTATAGGTTATTTTACACCATTGTGGTTATTGCTGACACATATTAATAAATCATATAATGTGATGCTTTCATAGCTATTTAAGAATAGAATGCAAAACATGTGAGAGTCAAGGAATGTATAATTACTGGTGACCCTATTTATCAACCTGATTATAAGAGCTGTCAAATGCTGTAATAACCCCAAATCCAGTTATTAAAGTGTTCCAAAAACTTCTATGACTAGCGGCGTCACTCATTTGTACCGCATCATGTGATTGGCTCTCAGTGCCTGTGTGGGTGGCCCAAAACCTTTAAAAAAATGGTGGCTCCATTTCAAAGCAGTTTCACTAATCACACAGACTTAGTTCCCCACAGCCATACTCATCACAACTAAGTCAGAATTTTTTTCCTTATTCTTTACCAAGCTGATTCTGCCTTTGCAAAACAGCAATGTATCTGGTTGATTCTGCTGTTTCGCTTTGGTAATGGCTTCAGAAGGTCACGACCCTGCTCAGCAACAGACAGCACTATTTTCATTGAGGTTCCTGGGGTGCTACTACAGTGCCAGTAAAAAAAGATACACAATAAATAAAACAATGTCTGAATTGGGGAGACAGACACGTGTGTGTGTGTGTGTGTGTGTGTGTATCAGCACAAGTGCTCTCCTGTGTCTCTCTCGGGTTATCAAGCTGCTTTCTGAATTCAGTGCTTCTGCTTTCTTAAAGATCAATGGCAACTATTTTACACACTGTTAAAAAAAAGCCTGAATTCAAGTCCTGGAGTCATGAGGAGTGCTTCCTGAAAATGTCATGCTATTTGGTTTTGTGGTTTTCTTTAAATCAACATTTGTTAACTTGTTCTGCACTAACTGGAAACAGGCTGTTTCTGTCCCTTTGACTGAGCCTTGGAGAGTGATGACATCATATGGGACTAAGCTACAGCTTCAGCAGTGTAAGTCCTTGCTTGACTGAAGAAATGAAGAACTGTTGACTTTCCATTTAGCTCAATCTGTGAGTTGTTTGCTCTCCAGAGTTTTTACTAACTCAGTCTCTGGCATTTGTTCAGATTAATTAACTGAAAATCCACATTTTGTTCTTCTAAAATGCTGATCATTTGAATATCAGTGATGAACTGAAGTGGTATGCATTTGAGAAAATCAGTCTGTATCACAGCTTCTGTCAGTTCTTTCTCATCAAACTCAGTTTTTTCCTAGCTATATCACACTGGGTCATTTAATAGATACAAAATAAATCTAAAGTATGTTAATTCATACAAAAAGTTTGCTTTTGATGTAGCCTAAATAAATAGATTCGTGTAAGAACATTTTTTTCCTCTCAGATTGACAAATAGGTGCTTGCCACACTCTGCTATTTCAGGCACATGTACTATATGAACTCACAAACTTCAGTTCTTTCATGGTTTCTGTGTGAAAATACATCATGTATAACTAGAAACACTATATGGCATCCTGATGCCCACATCTCCTGCCTACAGCTGAGGCAGCTGGACTATGATGCCCCCTGTCTCCTGCCCCACACTCAAGATTGCTGCACCCTGCTGCCCACTCTCTTCTCTCATAGAGTCAGGGTTGCTGCACTCTGTTATTCCATCTCCTGCCTGAACAATCAGGGCCTCTACATGCAACTGCTTTCTGCCTGAACAGTTGGGGTTACTGTACCCTACTGCTCCTTTCCCCCAACCCCATCAGAGCCACTACTGTTTCCCCCGTTCCTGTCACCACAGTGCTGTACTGTGCTATGCTATAGAATCCCATGTCACCTGCCTCCGTATTTTGGGCAGCTGCACCATGCTACTCATGCCACCAGAGGTGGGGCTTTTATTGCACCTTGCTACCTACTTAGATTTTCCCAAATGTGCAGGGCTGCTGCACCATGCATATCCCATCCCTCAGTCAGGTGCTGCACCCAGATGCCTCCAAGTCCTGTCCCACAATCAAGGCTTCTGCACCATGATGTAGTCTATCCATGCCACCACAGCCAGAACTGCTTCACCCTGTTCCTCTCTACCCAGTCAGGACTGCTGTGTCCTGCTGCACCCTACAGCCCCATGCCTCCATATACCCATGACTTCACAGTTAGAGTAGGTGAACCATACTGCACCCTGCCACCAAAGTCAGATTTTGTGCTACACTGCCCAAAAGAAAAAAACAGAAAAATACTTCCATCTTGTGTTATGGGAGTGAAGAACAGAAGGCAGTAGTGTGCAGAAGTCTTGGCTGTTTGGCCAGGAGTTAAGGGAGGCTTTAGGGTACAGCAGCCCAAACTGTGGGACAGGATGCAGCAGCCACACCTGGGTGGAACTGACACAACTATTGAGGCAGAGCACAGGGTGCAGCAAATGCCCTAATTCTTTTGGCAGGTGGCAGCATGGTGCACCACCCCTAACTGTGGAGGCAAGGGGCTATAGAGCACAGCAGGCCACAGCAGTCCTGCCTGAGTAGGCAGGAGCAGAGTGCAGCAGCCCTGGCTGTGGTGGCAGGGGACTGTGGACATCATGGTGCAAAAGCCTCGACTGTGAGATAGAATTTAGGGGGGCACCAGGGTACAGCAGCTCTGACTGTGTGATTAGGTGTACATGGTGCAGCAGCCCTGCTCATTTGGGACAATGGATGTGGATAGCAGGGTGCAGCAAAATCCCCACCTCTGGTGACATGGGGCAGCATGGCAAAGCAGCCTCAACTGTAGAGACAGGAGACATGGGACTCTATGGTATAGCAGATCACAGTAGCCCTGACTGTGGAGAGGGAAACAAGGGGCAACAGGATGCAATGTCCCCAACTATAGGGTTGGGGGATAGAACAAGGTGCAACAACCCCAACTGTTTGGGCATGGGGCAACATGGTGCAGCAGCCCTAACTGTTCAGGCAAATGATGGGGGCAACAGGGTGCAGCAACCTCAACTGTGTGAAAGAAAACAGCGAACAGCAGTGTGCAGCAGCCTCAAATGTGGGGCAAGAAACAGGGGGCTTGTGGAGCAGGGGACGGTGCAGCAGAGTGCAGCTGCCTCAACTATGGCACCATAAATAGGGGGCATCAGGATGCTACATACTGTTCCTAGTTATACATTATGTATTTTCACACAGAAACCATCAGAGAACTGAAATTTGTGAGTTCATATAATACATGTGCCTGAAATATCAGAGTGTGGCAGGCACCCGTTTGTCAATCTAACGGGAAAAAATGTTCTTACGTGAACCTATTTATTGAGGATACATCAAAGACAAACTACTTGTATGAATTAACAAACTTTAGATTTATTTTACTTACTAACATACTAAAATGCCAGCATAATAGGCCTAATGGTCTTTCTCGTCTGCTCGTTTCGTCAGCCCCCCACCCTGGGAGCTGACCTTGCTGCTCCCCTTGCCTTCTCTGACTTCTCCCTTCCCAGTTCCAGATATTCTCACTGCATTGGATTTTGCTTCCAGAACCCTTCCCCTGTACCTGTCCCACTCCCTTTTGAACCCCTCCACTGTCTCTGCCTCCACCAGCCCCCTAGGCAGCGCATTCCATGGCTCCACCACCCTCTCAGTGAAGTAGCACCTCCTCCTTTCTCCCTTGAATCTTCCCCCCTCCAGCTTCCACCCATGCCCTCTAGTGGCCCCCTCCTCCTTCCTTCAAAGCACCCTGACTGCTCCTCCCCTATTTGCCCCCTTCATGTACCTGAAGACCTCTATCATGTCCCCCCGGGTCCCTTCTCTCTTCCAATGTGTACATATTTAGCTCTTTGAGCCTCTCCTCATAGGTCCTGTCCCCCAAGCCCCAAATCATTTTGGTTGCCCTCCTCTGGACCCTCTCTAGGAGTTTAATGTCTCTCTTTAAGTGTGGCCTCCAAAACTGCACGCAGCCTCACCAAGCAGTTATACAGAGGGAGTATCATTTTATAGCCATCAATTAAACAACCCAATGTTATATAGTAAGAAAAAAACAAAGTTTTGATGAGAAAGAACTGGTGATACAGACTAGCTGATTTCTCAAATGCATATCACTTCAGTTCAGCACTGACATTCAAATACTCAGCTTTTTAGAAGAACAAAATGTGTATTTTCAGTTAATTCTTCTGAACAAATACCAGAGACTGAGTTAGTGGACAGCAAACAGTTAACTCACATATTGATCTATATGGGAAGTTAACAACTCTTTAGTTCTTCAGTCATGCAGGGACTTACACTGCTGAAGCTGAAGCTTACTTCAATATGATATCATCACTCTCCAAGGCTCAGCCACCTGAACAGAAACAGCCTGTTTCCAGTTAGTGCAGAACAAGTTAATAAATGCTGATTTAAGGAAAAAAATAAAACCATAGAATGACATTTTCAGGAAACACTGCTCATGACACAGGAACTTGAATTCAGTCTTTTTTATCAATATGTAAAATGGTTGCCATTAATCTTTAAGAAAAAAAATTCTGTACTAGTAATTATAAAAAAAACAATGAACTGGCAAGTGTGTGTTAAGGAATTTTTTAAACATCTTTGATGTGTGGTGACCTCATAAACATGGGGTCATCCCATCCTCAGGTGCGTAAAACATTCCATAACACACACCTGCCCATCCATTATTCTCTATATAATGTATCTTGCTTAACAGAAACCAGCTGGTAGCAATGAGCAGATAGATCTGTGAAAAGCAAAATAAGAAAACAGAAAGATTTAGCAAATATGTCCACCTGATACATTATTCATCACTCACATATTCACCTGTTTTTAGCTAAAGTATGCATGCTGATCATTGACATACTTCTTCTTTTGGATGAGAGCACCCTGATGTCTGTTTCCTCTCATATGTACTCTGCCTATTGCTTACTTTGTAACATGAGAACTGCACTATTGTACTGTACCTACAGTACATGGTCGATTCTCGACCCCGGTTTGCCCCTGAAGAAGGGACTGTAATTGTCTCAGTGGACTTACCTGGTTATCAAAACTCAAATAATAATAACAAATAATAATATGTATTATTGTGAGGAATATTTGCAGCAAATACTGTCAAATGACCATATGAATGTATACTTCTTTCTATGCATAATGAGATAAGAACTGTTCTAGAAGGAAAACTTGTTATCCTGTGTTATCGATGTCAGTACTGCAGAACAAGCATATTTTTACCCATGATTACACAGGTACACCTGTTGATATGATGTATATGTAGAATTATGTATAGTCAACCACATAGAACAAAACTGTGTTTGCAATGAGGGCTTGCAATGATGGCACACTGAGTTGGACACTGACGGTGCAAAGTTTATTGTAGTTTTGGCAACTCTAGGTGGCAATAGAGCAATGGAGTGTATAATTTTTAGGGCTGTAAGCAGAGCCTACAGCCCTTTTGGGATCAGCTCATAGGTTACAAAAACGGCAGTTTGAGGAACCTTCTGTTGGACTTTTGGAAGCATCCTTCTAATAATCCAACTGAACTAGAAACCCTCCACCACGATCGGCTGCTACAGAATAAGAGCCGCACTATTTTGGCTATTAATTCCATATTCCGTGGCATGAACTGCGCATGTGCAACTCACGTGCATGAGCAGTTCTACTGGCACAGTCATGTTGTGAATGGCAAAATGCCTTTCACTGCAACTGCACATGCATGAGTATTGTGCATGCGCAGTTGCATTGCCACCACCAGCAGAAAAACCCTCCCACTGCTGCTGTCCTTCCATGCTGACATAGGGGTCACCAATCCCAGGTCAGCATTATGTATCTCCCGAACTCACGTGGCACACTGGGAGCCCACCTCAATTTGCCCAAATGTACTTCTTTGCCCCATGCCAACATCAGGGTGTCTAGACCCCATGTTGGCAGTTTGTGCCCCCCACTGATGTGGCACACTTGGAGCTCACCCCAGTGTGCCCAAATGTTTGTTTTTTCTCTCCCCACTGACATTGGGGTGCCCAGTCCTAATGTTGGCATTATGTACCCACCCCCAACTCATGTGGCACACTGGGAGCCCACCCCAGTGTGCCCAAATGTGTATCTTTTTTTCCTGTAAATAAAGAAAACATTCCCCATACGTGTTTTTTAATCTGTAAAAAAGAAAATGGTCCCTCATTGTCACCCCAGTCCCCCTCCCCATTCCCATCCTCCCTCTGAGCACCAACCTCCCCTTACCCCCTCCCCTTATTCCATACTTATCTCTGGAGGTCAGCGCTGTCATCCCCTCCAGACTGGAACATGTCTGCACTCTTCAAAGACAAACTGCAAACTGAAGAATCAAGGATGAGCATGCTATAATGGCATTCAATGGGGTTTTCAGCTTAAGTTGATAACTCAGCCATTTTTTTTTATTTTGGCCCCACATTTTCAACATGGGGTTCTTTGGACCCCACCTTGTGACCAGTGTCACTGTCATTTTGTTACTCAGTCCCAAAAGGTGATTTCCTGGTCACCATGCGGAATCACCTTTTGGAACTGATTAATGAAATGACAGTGCAACTGTTCATGAAGTGGGGTCCTAAAAAGCCCATGTTGCAAATTTGGTGAAACAACTCAAAAAAATAACTGCGTTATGAGAGTATGTTGTACAGTTTCTACGCATGCTCCTAACTTCACTAATTTTTAAAATTTTCACTCTAGATTTTCAAAATTGCCATTTTTGCTCACCTCCTTTTTAACAGTAGAGCTGTAATTTTTTACATCCTGCCTGAAACGTGTTTTCACAACTGTAGCACATAATGGCATGGTCGCTCTGTGAAATCAACTTTTGGGACATGTAAACAAAATAACACTGGCACACTTCATGAGGAGGGGTCCCAAAAAGGCCATGTTGAAAATCTGGTGCAACACCTCCAAAAAATGGCCAAGTTACACCTGGGCATTCCATAATGTCTATGCACACGTGTAACTTTGGTCACTTGGCAGCTCATCACAGCCCTATCGGTTCTGGCCAGATCTTGTCATAACCTATTCTCTATAGTGTATGGGATGCATCAAAGACAAATACACCACTGTTTTCTTTCAATGTGAATAATCACAACAAACAAGCACTATGTACTATGTTGTTTTTTGCAAATGCTGGTACCCTCCTCCCACCTCTCAACTATCAGCAGCACACTTGGATTGATTCAGACAAGTTACTTCAAATTTTGTTATTGTGTCACTGGCTCTTGTTTACAAAAGGAATAGTTTTTGTCTTGAGGTACTTACATCACTACTGCAGTACAACTACATTCTGGAATATATACATGTACCTACACAATGAATGTTGCCCATACATTATGTCATAATACACTACTTCTTCTGGATTAGTGGCTTGCACTGGCTCCCCCTACCACCACAAGTAAAAGAAGAAAAAATGGAAAGGATTCAAACAAAAAAAAGTGAGCAAAAAAGAAGTACATAAGCTGTGCAAGAGTTATTGTTAATTTACATTTCTGTGCAGAAGACAGTCATCATGCAGCAGGGCCAGATTTACCAGACACACCAGGCTGGGGCTCATCTCCTTGGTGTTCAGACTCAGATATTCCCTAGTTCCCAGTTGCTGACTGTTCTGATCACCAGAGGGAGCAGTAGATGTTTTTGGACCCCATACAGAACCAGCTGTGTGACACCACTGATTCCTTCACCATCTGTATTGTCATCTGTAACATATAAAGACATACTTTGGTAACATCATCAGATATTATTATTATATTCTTTGCAATTAGCTAACTTTTCTATAATATTGCATAGTATACCATATTGTTTTTCCTGACTGCTGCAATATATTACTGCTATAATTTTTTATATATGTCTGTAGATTTTGAAATAGTTAGTAAAAAGGTTGCATAATATGATAAATCCTGACATCACTATTAGCCAGTAAAAATCTAGTCATGGCACTTACCCAGGGCATGTGCAGTAAAAGAACAATCCAGCACACTTTGCTTTCAAATACTTAGTACTTCATTTATTTATCACTGTTAGTCAGTCAGAGAAACAATTAGTAAAAAGGCTACATAGTATAATAAATCCTGACACCACTGTTAGCCAGTCAGACATCTAAACATTGCTTATTCTGTTATAATCATTTAAGGATGTCTCATAAACATAGTTGTTAAAATCATAAGTCGTACATGCAGTTATCATACTGCATTTCCCACTCAAAGGGTGTTGCATTACTTTCCAAAAAAAGTGGATTTGATTTACAATTCAAGTGCCATTTTCTTAAAACAACAATCATCAATATGAATTATAATCTGTGTAAGCAAGTATAGTTAGTACATATCATATGGTTATGTGGAGGAGGAGGAAGTGGGGGTGAACCTGGCCTGGTGGGGAAATGGAGTGGGGTGGACGGATTGGAGTGGTGGGGACAAGAAGATGCCCTGGGGCAAAATAGGTTCAGGAAAGGGGACCTCCCTGCCTGGTTCCCATACCCAGGGCTCTACCTTGAGTGGGCAAGTTGCTCTGTCTACCTCGTCCACCTATCCTACTTGGGCAGTGTTGTGCAATGCCAGGTCAATAAAAAACAAGACAGCTGTTATAGCTGATCTTGTTAGTACAGATAACCTGGCTTGCATCAGTAAAACCTGGCTGGATGAGAATGCTGGCCCAGTGTTGGAATCAGCAATTCCAGCTGGGTACTCAGTGATACATGGCCCGAGAGAGGATCATAGTTGTGGGGGAGTACCCATTTGCTTTAAGTCAGATCTGGGCCTTGTAGACACCCCAGTGGGAGTGATCAGATCCTTTGAATGCATAGTGGAAGCAGGTGTAGGTGGCAGGATACTTTTCATCTACTGTCCACCCAGGGGTGAGAAGGAATTTCTGCAGGAAATCACAGACTTCATTGTCGACCTAGTGTTGGAATTCCCTAGATGGGTGATTCTCAGGGATTTCAATGCTTTGGTCGACCATGAACTCTCACAGTTTGGGTAGGACTTCCTCCAACTGATGAATTTGTTGACCTCACACAGGTAGTTATCTCTCCTACCTATAGTCATGACCATTCGCAGGACCTGGTCTTCCTTCTGGGGATGGAGATCACTGACCTGGTGGTGGAATCAGCTGGTTGGTGGGACCATCATACTATAAGTTTCAGATTCGAGGCACCCCCCAATAGACCTGATCCTACGGCGATGGTCCAGTACTACCCTTTAAGGGGTTTGACCCCGATGGTCTTATGGCAGTGCTGAACCTATCAGGTGTGTTGAGAGTATGCAGAGAGCAGAGGGAACTGGTACTTGCCTATAATAAGGCAGTGACAGGTGTCCTCGACTCTCTAGCTCCTGTCTGTGTTCGCCCCCTCACTCTTCACCTGAAGTCCCTGTGGTTTGATGGGACTTTGAAGGAGCTGAAGTGAGGGGATCTAAGGTTGGAGCAATGCTGGTGGAAATCTGGCCTGATGGTCAAGAAACTTAGCTTGATAGCCCATTATAAAGACTATCAATCAGCAATCTCCTGTAAGAAGGCAGAATTCCTGTCAAAGAAGATTGCTGCAGCAAGGAATCGATCTGCTCAGTGCTTCTGGACTGTCAATGGATTGTGCAATCCAACCTCTTTTCAGCCATGAGGAGCATTTTCACAAGTTAAGAGTGATGAGTTTGCTTGATTCCTTGCTGATAAGATTGCTGCCATCAGGTCAGAGATCCATTCAGTGCTCTCAAATGAGTATTGTGGAAATCGGCATGAGGTGGCAAGCACCAAGTCTGTCTGGTCCAATTTCAGCTGCTGGTTATCAAATTCATTGTGTGGGTTGTCCATACTATGGTCCCAACCTACTGTAGATGGGATCCAGGCCCAACGTGCCTCCTAGTGGAGTGTGCTTAAGTCATACACCCAGTCCTTGTTGAGATAGCCTGGTGTTCATTGGAGATGGATGTTTCTGGACTCCCTGAAGGAGGCAGTACTGGTGCCCCTCCTGAAGAAATCTTCCCTTGACTCAAACTGCTTAGTGAACTACAGAACAGTCTTTAAACTGCCCTTTGTGGGAAAGGTTATTGAGAAACTGGTTGTGGTGCAGCTGGATGATCACTTGACAGCTCACAAGGTCTACAATCCTCTCCAATCCAGGTTTAGGAAGAGGCATAATACTGATACTGTCCTTATTCTGGTACTTAATGACCTACTGACAGCGAGGGATCTGGGGAGCTGGTCTATTTTGGTTCTTCTTGATGTATCTGCAGCATTTGACACTGTAGACCATGGGGTACTGCTGGAGTACCTGCAGATTCTCTGTGGATTGTCTGGTACAGTTCTCGGATGATTTCAATCTTTCCTTACTGGCAGGACTTATAGGGTGGTGTCTGGGATATATTCCTCAGTCCCACTCCCCCTGTCTTATGGAGTTCCACAGGGAGCTCTGTGTGGTCCCCTGTGTTATTTGCAGTGTACATGCTGCTCTTGGGAGACATTATAAGGTGGTATGAGCTCAGTTGTCATTTCCATGCAGATGACACTCAGCTCTACATGTCCTTTGTACTTGAGCAGAGTGGAATGGTGTCGGTATTTAACAGCTGCCTCTCTGAGATCCAGGGTTGAATGAGTGCCAACTGGCTGAAGTTGAACTTGGACAAGACTGAGGTGTTGGTGGTGGAGCCAGGTCACCATAGTTTTGGGTTGTTGGCAGGTCAACCATCCAGGCTTTGACTCAAAGGTGACCATCTGCTTACTTCTGACTGGGTGGAAATCTGGGCATAGTGTTTGATAGCAACCTAACATTAAAATATCAGGTGTATGCTTTCATTAAGACTTCTTTTTTGCATCTGAGGAACATCACACAGATCAAGTGCCTGGTCCCACTTAGTGATCTTCTAACATTGATCTACACCTTTGTAACCTCACACCTTGATTACTGCAATGCTCTATACCTAGGGCTACTGGGGGTTGATATCTGCCGATTGCACCTAGTGCAGAATGCAGCAGAAGGGTTGTTGACTGTCTTATCGAGATCTTGCCAAGTCATTCCTGTATTCCGTGGCCTGCACTGACTACCTGTGCATTGGTGGATCACCATCAAGGTAGGTTACTGACCAATAAAGCCCTACATGGACAGGGTCTGCACTACTTGCAAGATCTTCTTCGCCCCTGCCACCCCCTCCGCTCACTCCATTCCTCCTGTGAGGGATTGCTAGAGGTTTCCAGGATCTGATTGAAGACCACTAGGGCCCACTTTGTTTGCTTTTGTGGCCCTTGCCCTATGGGATTCTCTACCTCATTAGGTTAAAGAGTGCCTGACTGTTGAGTGTTTTAAAACTGCCTTGAAAACCCATCTGTTTCATTTCACTTTTCCTGATTCTGATGATTGTTAGCTTATAGGTATTTTATATTTGATAATTCTATAACTGTATGATTTTAGCTTTTAGTTATTACTATTTACATGGTTTTACTGTTTATTGTACAGCACTTTGATCTTTTCAGAACAGCGCTTTTAAATAAAGTTACTATTATATGATATGATATGATATATGATATGATATGATATCATATCATATCATATCATAAGACTTTCTTGTGAAGTTATTTGTGTGGTAGTACTGCTTTCCTTCACTTTACTGTTCTGTTACATAAAGAACTCAACAATGCAGTTTCATAAGCATGACAAACACAGGCAGTTTACATATAAACATCACAGTTGCAAGTAATGGCATGCTGTTCTTGTACTATACCATCTTTTTTGATGATGGTCATGTTTTCCTCTAGAACACTTGGATCCTCCTCCACCAGTTCCTCTATGACTAGCTCCAGCTGTGCTCTTCCCCTGGGTGTGGCAGGGAAGCCAGGATGAACTACAGTGAGAAAGAGGACATAAAGTGAAATGATGCCATGTCTTCATGTACTGTATCCTGTACAAACAACAAGCAGCATGGTAATTCCATATGTATAAACAAGTGACTATTGGACTGAAAGGAAATATTTTGGCTTAGAATGAACATAGATTAATCTTTGAAATGCAACATTATGGATGTAGATCAACAGAGTCAGAACTGTGCCTTCATAATATTTAACATTGTACTTTA
Source organism: Neoceratodus forsteri (assembly GCA_016271365.2). NCBI lineage: Eukaryota > Metazoa > Chordata > Ceratodontiformes > Ceratodontidae > Neoceratodus > Neoceratodus forsteri. The sequence continues at coordinate 304,757,102 of CM028134.1, read as the reverse complement.
TATAAATGTATTTTTGTTAAGCTATAATATGATGTAGTACCACCGTGTGACATATCTCACATAGCTCTTCTTTTACCATGTTATTCAGATTCAGCACGTTCCCATGAAAACTATGTACACAACAAGTAGCTGAAAACATTCAAATTGTGAGTTGACACACCAAGTGTCAGTCCTATGTGATACATGCCTACCACTCCCCTCCAGTAATGTGATATAGTGCCTTCCCACATCACACAGTGTGCTTCACTATAAGGAAAGAAACTGTCTGCCAATGACAGTCTTTAAAAATTATGACTATATTTTCTAATGGCACTTATTTCCATGGTGTCTATCACTTAGTTCTGGCTTCCCTTCTTCTTTCCTCATTATTTTGTCACACTGGAACCAGTCCTTCTCCTTCTCCTTCTCCCAGACATGTCCATCTTTCTTCAGCTTGTAAAAACACTATGCAGCAGTTGTCATTTACGACAGCAGGAATCTGAGTCTTTGGTGCAGCCCCTCCACTGCAGGTAACTAGTCACCTTCTCCCATATTTTGTGAAGGAAAAGGTTAGCCTCCTCATTGCAATTTTGGATCTCTTGTGTATCTTCACCTCTTTCATTAGGTCAAGCATCCCATCATCAGACCCCATCATAGGGATCTTCTGTAGAAAAAAAATGTAATAATGAATTTACAATAGACTTCTATATTCATGACCTATGTGCATACTGCATTACTAAACAGTTGTGCTTATGAAATGGCAAGAAAGTGTGTACAAATGTAATTGTGCAATGCACATTATCTCACTCTATGTTGAATCTCCATAAAGACACATGAAGGTACCAACACAGATGTAATGTGGCAACACCTCAATGACTTACTGCAGTTCTATGACAGTAATGTCCATATACAGGGTGACCATAATATGACTGATATGCATTTGCTAGAGGAGTTAAGACACTGCAGCTTTCACATGTTCCATTACTGCAGTTGTGCACCATGCATGGCCACTGTGTAGTGTGGTACTAATCATTTTTGTTTACAAACATTTAGTAAGGCTCATTTATGTGTGTCATGTTTTCTATTTTAGTATGTATTAATTGTTTGACCAAGGCAGATGTCACTCTGAGAAGAGTCATTGGTAGGTGGCATCAGGGTTCTGCAAATCTGTATGTAGTGGTTGTCAGCACACATCACATCACACTTTGGATCCCATGTTGGAGGCCTTCCAGGAAAATAAAATGTCCAATATCTGAGAAATGCATACCATCTTTTATAAAAAGTGAATCATTATAATATTTAATGTGGGGATGAGTAATGATGTGCATCCCCAAATCACTCAAAAAGCCAGCTATTTGAATGTTGACCTTTCTGCATGATCTTTGATCATGTGTTCTCTGATATCTGAATACAGACTCTTATAGTTAGGCACCATTGCATGTAGGTCAACTAAATATGATTTAGCTGATTCTATTATGTCTATACCCCTTTTGTTGCTCAAATTGTTACCTCCAACATGGATGAGATTGGAGTAACTGATCAAAAGAGTATATGTGGTTGGCATGAGTTGCTTCTATATTATGCCCCCCTTTCAACAAACCAATGAACAGCACTGTTTTCCAGTTGCAAATCATTCCCAAAATGACTTCTCCTGGCAAACTGTGCATCCCTTCACACATGTGAACTGTCCACAATCCAAACTGTAGAAGTGACGGTTTCTGCTATACTGAATCTCTTTAAAGACATTACAAATAAGAACAATCCTAAATGTGTGTCAACTCTCACAGCAGTCTCTGTCAACTTGCAGTTTCCCTTCAGTTTAACAGTTCTAGATTATCAAGCAGATTACACAAAAAAGGTTTTGCATTTCTTGCCATTTCAATGGGAAATATTCCTAATTATTTACCAATCAGCTCATAAGTTTAACAGTGTGTCTTATGTACTCTGTTGATTTGTTTATAATTTCTACATGTTTACTTGTGGTTGATTATGATTGGTTAAATGCCAGAAAACACATGCATTTTTTTGAAGGACAACATTCATAAATGAATGGATAATATTTCACTTAAAAGCTTGTTCTGGTGCTTGATTGAACACAGGACTCCTATACAGTATATTGTGGCACACAAATTTTCCCTCCAATGTGCCTGGCATGCTAGGTGGTAAGACTGTGATGTAAGCTGGAACATTTGTATATGATACTTCATGCAATGTCTTAACATTGTCCAGGAATATGAAATATTGATGGAATCATTATTGTCTTCCCTTAATATTATGTAACAGTAAAAAAGAGTGCAACAAAACCAAAGAGCTATGTGGTGTAAACTGAAGTTGTATTTTGTATAGTTATTGTGACCTCACTTACATAATTCTATGAAGTTCTAATTATTATGCTGTTTAAACAACTTGAATTCTGCTGATTTCTGTCAGGAGACCATTTCAACAGTTCTGCAGTGTTTTAAGAAATTTTTCTTTCATAACTCAATATTCTTGTTTTGTGAACTAATCTTCTTTCATGATTTTCTTTCTTAAATCACTCATAAAAGAGTACTGAGTCATGAAAGAAGAAAATAATTACATGTATTCATAGTCCAGGCATTTAAAATGAAACAAATTGCAAGTCAAATATACAATTTGCACTTCTAAAATTTAGAGATTCCATGACCCTAGCACAAGATGTACTAGGCCAACATGTATTTCTTCAGAATGCAACTTTTGGAAATGTAACTTTTAATAGTTGAAATAGTTAAAAATGCATGAGCAGTACTTATGTTGGGCTTCTAATGTCTCCTGTATTTTTCAACAACGTGGTTGACTTCCTGTGTTATGTACACCTCAGAAATGCATTCCTATTAGTACACAGATGAAATTTCCTATTTTTGTACAAATCTTCTTTCATTTTTTTTTATAATTTAAATTTTATTAGTTTTACATGCCATTTTAATCAATTTCACAAATACACAAAAGTGGACCTCATAATAATTGCTACCAACATAAAAAGAGATTTCAGCAAACATATGACATAATACATAAGAGGCACAATATAAATAATAAAATCTCCCCAACCAATACAAAAATAAACAACTATACCAATACATCTTCACCCTCCCCACCCCCAAAGGTCACAATCAGATACATAATGCAAAAGCACTCCAAGAAAGGAAAAGAAAAGAGGACATTAGGCTGCCAGACTTCATTCAGGTTTACAATTTCCAAGTTTTCAGCATTGAATCTAAGCGACCCCATAACGACATGAAGGCATTAGTTTTGCCACACATGTAAGCTATATGCTTTTCCAATTGTAAAGCTAGCATACACTCCCGGTGCCACTCTAAAAGAGAGGGAGAGCTCTCAGATGACCAGTGCCTTAAAATTATTAACTTCATAACAGCAGCAATGAGTGACACATGAGCCCTCCAAAATTTAGAGGTCACTTCAGGGAATATTTGCAATAGACAGATTTCAGGAGTGTTCATACTATAAGAGCCAAGGATAGGGCGTACAAGCCTACTAATGGCCTCCCAAAGAGTATGAATTTTCGGACACTCCCAAAGCATATGTAATAAAGAGTCCTCCTCCAGTCTACAGCGCCAACATAATGGGGAACTGCGTGCCTTCCATCGATAGAGATATGTGGGAGTTAAGTAAAGATGATGCATGATATTAAATTGCACCAATCTGAGTCTGTCTTGCTTAACATATTTATAAATGGAGTTCCATAGGTTCCTCCAGAACTCCGAGGAGTCTCTGATACCCAGTTCCCCGACCCAATAATAACAAACCCCGGATGGGAGTTTACTATCCCATTCTAGAATCTTACTATAGACTTTGAGACGGCATGGGCTGTGTCGTAACCTTGAACAGACAATCCATATTTGTGGACTGACCGAGTAGGGTAGAAGGAGGAGCAGCCCCCTGAAATACGGCATTCTTAAGTTGCAACCATTTGAAGAAACAATTATCCACAATACCAAAGCACCTTCTCATATAATCAAAAGACCGTGGTTTATTCTGGTCCAAAAAATCCGCTACTGTTATATGGCTGATCTGAGGCCAGAAGGATGGAGATATCGGCACCCCACCAATCTTGAAATGTACATTTTCAAAAATAGGTTGGGCATCCAAAGTCCACCACTTAAAACCTAGGTGTTGTTGCAACTGGAGGAGAGCTCTTAGTGACCACCCCATGGGATTATTCTTTAGAAGCTTCAGGATATTTGAAGGGGAGAGAAATAATAGAGCTCGCAAGGAACACTTTATTCCTTTTGCTAGATCACTCTCTATATCGTACCAGAGAGGCCTGTATTCCATGGGCTGATAATCTCTGGTCCACCAACCAAGTTTACAAACATGTTGAGCCAGGTAATAAGTAAACATAGAGGGAGCAGCCAATCCTCCCCTACTTTTTGGGGCTGTCAAATTACTATAAGACCTACGGATACGCTTTCCTTGCCCTATAAAGGAGTTAAACATTTTTTGTAACCTGGTAAACCACTTTTCGGGAGGTAAACCCCGAGCATCCCCAAAGGATACAAAAGTCTGGGCAGGACATTCATTTTCAAGAGGTTTATCTTACCCCAAAGAGTCAAAGCAACCGACCACCACCTAGTTAAATCATCTACTATAGACTGAATAAGAGTATTCAGATTCTCCTTAACCATCAATGAGAGATTTGTGTTGATATTGATGCCCAAATACGGTAACGAGTTAGTTTCCCAACCCAATCCTAAGAATTGCAATTCCGCCGTTATCACTCTATTATTTAAAGGGAAAATCTTAGTCTTAGAATGATTTAGTTTGTAACCCGATATCTTGGAGAAACAATCAATTTCTTCAAGTATCGCTACCAACGAAGTATTTGGCTGTACAACATGCAATAATACATCGTCTGCATAAGCTGAGCAAATATAGGCATTACTACCTACTTTGATCCCTTTGATACGTGGGTTTCCCATTAACCTATGTAAGAATGGCTCAATGTATATATTAAATAATAAAGGGGATAATGGACATCCCTGTCTGGTACCCCTTTCTAATCTAATAATCTGTGACAGCGCAAATCTTCTTTCATGATTCACACTGCAGTTCTTCTTTTGTGACCACCTCTTAATAGAATATCCCTTGGCTCATGAAAAAAAGAAATGGGCTCATGAAGTAAGAATTTTATTTTCCTATTGAAATTTTGCAAAATGGGTTAAAAACAATAAAAATGCATTTATTTGCATAATGCTGTCATGTTTATGATGGAAAATATTTAATTGTGAGTATTCACTGCATGTAACATTGTGGATTGCATCTATTTAATTGAAATATAATGAAACAGTTTATTTTAATGTTCTTAAACGTATATTACATGTTAACTCCCAAAACAACAACACTTTTAAAACACTGTAGTGTTTTTTTTTTTTTCTCTCTTTCTTTTCACAGCTACTGAACTGGGTTAGAATTGTGTTACAGCAGTTTTGATTACAAGGAAGATGCCTACAAGGCAAGGTGCTTACACTTTGAAAAGACATAAAAGGTACTTTGCTAGACAAGGCATGGCTTAGAAGGCTGATGGACCAGTATTATGCAGTGTGGCAGAGGGAACAACTGATGTCTCTGACTTTCCACAAGTAAAGAAAACAAAAAGAAACTGGCAGTTATGACTACAAAGGCCATAGATTGCCTCAAAAAACAGTCTAATTAGAAAAATGATAGACTAAAACAAAGGGGAACATTCATAGCAACAGCCAGCAAATTAAAAACAAGAAAAAAGAGTGTGTGTGGTAGCATCCATCATACTAGTGCAAACTATTTTAATTTACAAAAAATGGGTCACCCCTAAACTAGAAGTGCATACAGGTCAGCACAAATTTATCAGTTACTAATAAAAGACCTCACATCCAACACCCAAAAATTCCTTTTAGTCCATTTTAGTGGAATGAAAAATGCAAAAATGTGTTTGTCACAATATAAAATAATGCAAGTACATTTTATAAGCAGAAGTTCAAACCTCCAAACAGTGGTAAAAAAGAACTTCCCGATGCCATTTCACATCCTTGTGGGTGCTTTCTCAAAGGTTAAGTTCTACAGTCCTTCACTATCCTTTCATAGTATTTCTGATGTCATCAGTTGTACAGTTTCTTTAATTTATATACCTAGATCAGTTTAAACAATCCTCACAAACCTTGTGTGATATTAGGTTAAAAACATCAGACTTCATGCTAATTAAAGGATGCTCAAGAACAAGGAGTCATACTATAAAGCTAGAAGGAGAAGACTCAGAGGATACATGAGGAAGCATTTTGTCAAAGAAAGAGTAGTGAATGCCTGGGACAGCCGCCCAGCAGATGTGGTTGGAGCAAAAATTGTAGCAGGATTCAAGAAAGCATTTTATAAGCAAAAGGGAACCTTAATGGTTAGGGAAGAGAGGGCTATGCCAAAGATCAAGTAGGGTCTGTGGTAATACAGTAGGTAGGGAAAATGGCCACATTAGGATGGTCAAGTGGTCCTTATGTGCCATCAGTTTCTATGAAAAATCATGGCAATTGATACATGAGGTGTCATTTTGGATTTCTGAGATGCTTGTGTGAACATAGGCATATGAATGAGTTGTTCTCTGCCATGCGATATTATTTGAAAATTAAATCTACAAAAATCGTGTATTAAGTGCCTAGAAAAGAAAATGTGGCACTCTTAAATGACTGCAGACTGGTTCTGTTGTTAATGTGGTAGGTGAACATAGATGTTCAATTTGTTGTTGACAATTCCATGGCCTGGTTACAGTATGTGATGTCATACATAACCAACAATGATCAAACATGCTCACAGGAGTTAGGAGAGGGTCTTTCTACCAGCAGCAATTCTATTGGTTCATGGTTGTGATCTCTAAGGTTAAAACCTTCTGTGAAAGTGGAGCCTATGATGCAAGTCTCCATTTGATCAGAACATACATCTATGGCAAATCCAAAGTAATATGCTACTTTAACATCGACTACAAAGAAAACAGATGGCACGTCTTAAACAGCTACTGACACCTCATAGAAACTTTAAAAAACATAGTAATTAGGTACAATTCTGCTTGCATTCCATTTATATTTTACATATTTCTCCTTCCCATAATTTATTTACTAAAGAAATGTGTATTAATATATGATTGTTGTCTCTTACAGTTCCTTTTGAGTTCATCTGCCTCTATAGCTTACTCCTTACTTCAAGTCATAATCTTTTGTTAAGACATCACACTCTGTTGCCATGGGAGCAACTGTGAGATCACAAGGCATGTTCTATGACTTCAGGTAGGGAGAAAGCAGCAGGAATAGATGACCTCTTCAGGATCAAAGATCCTGTTTTCGTGCAAATTACCTCACTTCTAAATATGGGTAGGAAGAATACAGAACTAATGGAAAATATAAACTGGACAGTACCTAAATATTATGTTTTGTTAAAGTTCTCCTGAACGTGTCACCAGCTCTTTAATGTTATATGCTCAGACTGAAGCTCTTGCAGCAAATAAGCCATCTTCAACATACAGTCTGAAAAACAATGTGACTTGCACATACTACCCACAGCAACACAGTGCCATGGAGAACATGTGTCTCTTTGAAGTTGCCTAATGGTATGACTATAAACCAGGAGTTGAGACTGTCACAAATGCACTCATCAGGTCAGGCCCTCTTCTCCCACAGTACCAACCTCAGAGCACAATAGTGTGAACAGGTAACAGACAGGATAACCCTCCTGTCTGCTTTTGGGTCTGAATCACCTTTAGTTTAATGTTCTGGGGGGGATTCAAACTATGAAATTCTTGCTAGCGTACCCAGTGTAGAGATTCAGATATGTACCCTCTTCAGAGATTGTGGTACAATCTTTCACCAGGGGCACCAAGCCAAGCTTCCAAAATGAACCCTTGTAACTCTATAAGAGACCTTAGATATATCCTTACCTTTTTACTCAAGCTCAGTAACACCATCAAGCTCTTGAACAATTGTCAGACTTAACCATCTATATGTCACATGCAAAAAAAAAAAAAAAAACTGGCAGATACCCAGGCAGTCTTTAAGAATATGTTTACTAAAAATGGATAAAAACAGTAAGATAAAATACAGAACATATATCAAAAAGCATTGCAATAACATTAAAGAAAAACAAGAAAAACTACAGAACAAACTCTTACCAAAATACATTTATATCTTTTCTAGCTAATGCATTACCTCTGTAAGAGCAGTTAAATTAGAGAACTGTGTCTCTCTAGAGTCCCAAGATAAATATAACTCAAACAGTTCAGACACAAGTATTAGTTTAACTCTGTCTCTCCACACCCCTTCTGTGAGTCATCTAGCTCCTCCTTTTAGAATATAAAATGATAAAAAATGATTTCCTGTCAGGAGATATTTTAAATAATCTGACTTCAGAAGGAAAAAGACATTTCCTAAATTATGACATTCTTTAATCAAGTCTTTCCTTTGAACTGGTGGCTGGTTCCTGTTTTCCCAAGGAACACGAAAGAGTTTTACAACTTTTAACACCATGTTGGTATCAAATGTTCTTCCTCTTAAGACATCGCTAAAGTTTATTAGGCTCATCCTCTGGCAGACTCATAAAGTCACATTTTGTTTCCACTTCAAAGAACCTAGGCATATCATAAAAAGGTAATAAACTGCCATTCTGAAGTAAGTCACTTAACTAAATGGTTCCTGGTCAGTTTACATATCCTGTAGCTTCACTGAACCTGGAGGGGAGCACCCATGGAAGCACAGGCTCACATACTTAATTTTTTTATTACAAATATCATACAACAATCATAACTGGCCAAGCATCACAGAGACTAACCCAGCAAAAGATATCTGCCAAATTACAGGCATCTAAGGAAGTCTGCAGAAAAGATATAAGTCTTGGCTGATTTATCATTGCATACTGACTCTTATGTCTACAGAAAAGGGACCATGACTATTCTGCACTACGTTTTCTGTTCAAGCCATGTAGGCATGAAAGCTCATTAAAAGATTAATCAGACACATGACAGGAGCAATTCAATGTGAGTTATGAAACCTTCCAAACTGCTAATTCAGTTGTATACATAGAAAAATAAGAATTAGAGAAGTAACAGCTAGAAAAAGCTAGATAACAACTGGAAAAAAAGATACTCTGGTCAGTTCTCAGGACAGCTATGATCCAGAGGAGGTAGGTGCACTGGTAGCATCTCTTTCTATGAATGATCCCATTGTACTGATGTCAGAGATTGAAACAACTATTGGACAGACATGCCAGTCTGATGTTGACATCTCTGTCATTGAACAGTAGTTAAATCATCAGCAGCAAATTTTATATACTGCTGTGACATATACCATTAAACATTACATTCAATATCATAACAAACGATCCTCTTGTGTCAAACACGTTCCACTATATATATTTGTCAGTGGTTCAGATGGGATATGAAAAAGTTTCCTTAATTAAGCAATTAGTGCAAACATAAGGAAACATACAGGAGTACCACTTGCAGCATATAACAAAGGAGGAGAGATGCTACACTGTATTTTTAATGTTGCCTCTTGAACATGGTAAAATTGGTGAGTATTGCAAGTTGTCTTTTGAAGTAGCAAGTGAGCTACTCAGTATATTTGACAGAATGGTTTATTGATGAGCTCAGTATGGTCTCCAACATTATGCTTGTCTTCATTCACCTATGTCTGCAGGAGACTATTGGCACAGACAGTGAAGTTGCCTTTGGAGGCAAAAATATTGTTGTTTTTGGTGACCTACATCAACTGGCACCCATGAACGGGAAGTATATCTTTACTAGACTTACTGTTGAGGAAACTAGTAAAACTATTGTGTGCATTGGTGGGATAAACCTCATGCAGTTATTCACCTGTGTTGAACTTTCCCAGAATATGCGTCAGAGTGCTGATCAACAATACAAGGCTCTACTTGATGAGGCATGAATTGGAAACTTGTCAGCTTTCAGTAATTTAATATTAAATGCATGCATGATAGGCAAAGGCAAGAGTTCCATGTCTGAAGCATGTGATGTGTTTAGCAAACTGTGCTGTGACAGAACAGAGATAGTGGGTTTGATGCCTAAGGATTAAACAGTATGCAGAGTTCAGCAAGATTATGCTGGAGTAACAGCAACAACTGATTGTCATACTGTTATCACTTGATACAATCAATGGTGCCTGTCTAAGCCCAAAAGTGATTAACTATCTAAAAGAGTTGAATGCAGACATGTCAAGAACAGCTAGCCTAGAAGCAGCTCTGACAGTCTGTAAACATGCATGCATGATGCCACATCATAATCTTGATGTGGAGCAGGGATTGGTCAATGGTGCAATGGGGCACATAGTCGACTTTCAATACAATGTTTAGAGAACATTTTTTTAAATGGTTGTGGTAAGTTTTAACAACCTTGATTACCCACAAAGCATCAACAGATGTTCTATAAAATTCCAGCTTGTGAAAGACATTTACATTATGTGAAATGTAGTGACAATTCACAACTTCCAATGTTTGAATTAAGATGATGCAATGTTCAACGTAGGGATGGTATATTCAAAGATGTATGAACTCTGTTGCTTTGTCACACACGTCAGAATGCTGGCATGATTGTACATTATCAATGTTATCAGTGTTACACATAATATAATTCATGCTGAGAAAAAGTGTATCATAAAGTACCACCAGTTGCATACTCAGTATCAACCCAGCCTTTCATTGATTCCACTGTCTAGTGACAGTCATGTGTTGTATGTCTTCTGAGATGTCAGAGAAACTGAAGAGGAAGATGTTTACTGTACATGACTCTTCTGTGAGGTGATATCTGATCAACTGTCCCTGATCATACAAAATTACCTCCAGTGAAAACAAAAACACTTGGTCTATCTGCTATGGTGGCATTTAGCCACAGTACTGGTATTAATTGTTATGCCAATTCAGTGATGCAGGTGTTCCTGCATTTGCCTGACTTTTTTGCCACAATAACTGCTTCCAAATTGGGTATTTTGCCAGATTCAATGAGGAAAGTTGAAAATGACAGTCAACAGCAAAGTAATACTTCACAATCTTTGACACCACTATGTCAAGCTCTGGCAGCTTAAGAGCAGCATTGAACACTTGCTGACAATGTTCATCAAGATGCAACAAAGTTCATCATGGAAATCATCAACTCATTAGAGGATGAAGAAATTCCAGTAAGGCAGTACTTTACAGTCAAAAATATCTGCACATATGTGTGTCTGTCCTGTGGAAATGTTGGCAGAGAAGGGACTGATGACATGCTGTGGTTTCTCTGTATATCCCACAGGAATCATCTGTGAAATTCAGACAGTTGTTTAGCCATGCTCAATCTGCCTGGAAGTGCAGAAGATGGGGCATTAACAGTGCACAATCACTGAGAGTTAGATGTTCTGCAAACTACCTCATGCTTATACTACAATGATTTGACTCAGAGGGAGTAAAAGTTGTGACACCAATAACCAACTTTATTGCAGGTAGAGTCATATTGAATATACACATAATACTAAGGATAATACTGAGGATGAATGAGGAGCAAGGAGACCAAAAGGTCCATATCAGTAGTTATAATAAGAAAGATTATATCCTTGGGAGATTAATATGTCCAGACATTGCTTAAATAGGTGTTTTATTTCACTTCTAACCACTTCAAAAATATTGTCTATTTTTGTGGATGAATGATTTACCAAATTGTTGTAGGGAATTATTTTTGAAAGTAAGGCCAAATTCACTCAGAAAATAATTTTGCACCATGGAGCTTCTGTCCATTCTGGTCATTATATAACTTGTCTAAGGCACAGTGGTAGCTGGATAGAGTGCAATGATGCTACTTGCACCTTTAAGAAAAGACTTCCAAAGAACCTGAAGGATGCATATGTGATTGTTCTACAAAATAAGTAGTTATGCTGCAGCTGCAGAAGACTAGTTTCCAACAATATGCCTCTCAGTTAACTAGAGTACAAACGCATACATGTCATATGTACATAGGTAAATTATTTCCTTTTCCACTTCACCACTGAGTGATGTATGAGTGCTTATTTTTGTAAAATGTTGTTTCTACATGTAATGGCTGGACAGATGTAATCATGATACTGATATAGTTCCAGTATGAGTGGGTTCTTATGAGGGTGCCATACTATGTGTATAATCAGTAATTATAATTCATTCTGTCACATGTAGATTTTTGCTCCCCCTCCTCAAAATACAGACAACACTCTATACACAACCGTGCATCACTTCATCATTTAAAACAGTGTTAGACATAACATTGCTAAAACTGTACCATACATGAATGGCTTGCCATTTCCTATCAAAGTAGAGCTCAGATATAAATATGTAATTTATTCTGAAAACCTGCTTGTGTACTATACGTTAAAGTACTTAGGAAGAAATGTAATGCAATTTATGTATGTGTGCATGGCTGTGTATAGTTCTTGTTTCATTCGAGTGTACACAGTTATACAGGCAGGCAAAAAAGTGACAGTGGTTTAATGCTGTCTGTTTAGTTGAACTTCATTTGTTATTCAAAAATATTACCAGTTTTAAAGAAATATCTTACAAAGAAAAATTGATTAACCTAAAAATGCTTTTACCTAGTATACTGGATATGCACTGTTCCTGCTATTTCACAAGTTTGCCTTTATTAAGAGGTAGAGTGAAGACTTTTCCAAGTACACCCTTGTACATACTTGTAAATAACTGTGTTTCTTATGACATATAGTAAGAAGTCATCTGTGTTTTAAATGTATTAGATGACTTGCTGTTGTCATTTATATTATTTTTTCATACCATTTTTTACTACTTTTTTTTTTTTTTTGCCCACTTCAGGAACATCGCAACAATTTGGCCCTTATTCAATTGGAATTTTTTTCTCTAATAAATTTTTGAAAACTTCTCTACTGTGTTGTGTATATTTATTTATAAATTGCAAGAACATGTTTATTACTTGCGTTTCAAATACTAAGTAGAGTAGTATCATAGGTGATCAATGGCATTCAGTGAATAGTACATAGCCATCACATTTACAATACATGTAAAACAAGATGACTTCTTGGGTAAAAACACTTATTACATTTTGCAAAGGTTGAAATGTAAAACAACCTTGGACATGAGGAGAATCAATGCTCAAGATGAAGCTGTGTGACATGTGAAGGTCCAAATACCTATTACTGATAACACCGCTGAAGACATCTAGTAGTTGTGTGGCATAAAACCAAGCAGAAGGAAAGATACATATATACATATACTATCTGAAAAAGAAAGGAAATTCTTTTCGAAAAACAATGTTAATGCATCAGTTAGAGTTCAACTTAAATCAATAAAAGTATGGAAATGTGACATTAGGTTTTCCAACCCTAATTCCCCCCTCCCCCCAAGAAGCCAAAAGGACAAGACAACACAAGCAACCACAGATAGCCATCATCAGGTAAGACAAACAACATACAACTCTTTCCAGAAGGTACAAGAGACATTCATCATCATGGTCCAGCATTTCTGTAACCATGGATACCAATGCACACTTCAACATGTACCACCCTACTTCAGGCTGCAGAACCGGAGCACCTTTGAAAAAATTTATATTTGCATGACATTTTTATTTCAATGCAACTATGACAATAATTTCCATTTTTAAACACAGTATTATTTTCTGTCATTTCTAACCATTGCAATTACCATGCTATCATGATTCCATGCAAATATAAAACTAGTTTCTGAACATTTGCTTAGCATGGCGATAACAACATAAGAATGTTAACAATATGTATTTGAAAACAGAGTATTATCAGTGGGTATGATTTGTTACTATGGAAATTACTATGTAATGATGATTATGTGTTACATTTGAAACCAGACAAACATTTTTGTCATTAGCATGAAGTTCTGATCCTAGTGCAGCAATGTTAATAAGCACTATTTCCAAGTGCACTATTATGATTTTCTTCACTTTCTATTATTCACATTAGCATACAATCATAATGCCAAGAAAAAAATAAATCCCCCTAAATGAGCATTTGCATGCAATTATGATCCTAGAACAGTAATTTTAGTAGATTATAATTCTAAGCATACCAATATCTGTTTTAATACTATTTTCTTAGTGTAGCCACTATCATGTAGTCATAATTGTATGCAGAAACCTAACACAAATATAACAATTTGGTACATTTGATTGAATCATGATCAGAAATGCTGTTATGCCCATGATTACAATTTGTGATCATAGTACAGTACAAGCCACTTAATCAGGATGCGGTTAATCTGGACATCTGCTTTATTGGGATGTCCCTCCAGGAACCGATTAAGTAGTTATGTTACCCTATGGCAGTTACAACTGCTTAAAGGGGACATTTATGCTGCTCCCAGCCACTTAGTTGGGAGGAACAAGCCTTGTCTTGCCCAGGCATGTCCATCCTAAAATCTCTCTAATCCCCTCTAATCCTTTTCTTCACATCTAAGCAGTGTGACTCTCCTGCCAGTCATCCTGCAAATCTCCCCTTCTGCCTTTCACTTTGCTCTTGATGTCTGCTCTGAATTTGTCTCTCAGGCTCTCCTGCCATGCAATAGTAAAATAGATTTGATCGGGAGTTGGGGGGGTGCCCAACTCCTGATCAAGTCTATTTTACTATTTGTAATCTTTAGCCAAAAGAGGCTGTGCTAAATTATAAAACTGCTGCTTGACAGTTCCATTTTTCGAGGCCTCATGGCAGGCAAACTTGCAACACAAATAAACAAGCAATCAGCCTGCTGCTCAGCTATTCACCATTATTACACCTGCTATATGCCCTGGTCTCATCACTTAAAACACGCAAAAGTAAAAAGAAAGTTAAAAGAAAGAAGATTAGACAGCATCAAATAAATGTACCAGCATCTGGAATTTACTATGCGGACCCTCTTCATGCCGACCCTGACATGTTTCTATGATCAGCCACTACCAGGTACAATGCAGTACCGCACTGCAATGTACTGTAAATTAATAAATTACTAAATTAAAATAATCAAACTGTACATGGCTTTATCAGAGGATATGGTAACCAGAGGCACTAGGGTTACATGCAATCTTCTGTAGAACTCTATGTACTTCTGATAAAAGAGATGGACACTTAATCGGGACAAATTGACTGCCACCAGGCCATCCCGATTAAATGGCTTCTACTGTATTAACATTTAATTCAATTTATTTATGTACATCTTACTGAAACATTATGATGTCAAGCAAAAAAAACCCACAAACCTTTACATGACATTTGTATCCTGTATTAATGTTACACACTGGTGTTTGTAAACACACTATTATTATTTGCTATGATTCCTCACAATTAAAATGACCATAGAATCAAAATGATTGTACGTTTTACACCTAACAAAACATTTGGGGCATTTGCATGAAATTCTGATTTCAGTGCAGTAATATATTAAGCAGTATACAAAGATGCACTAATATGATTTCCTGCCATTTCCTATTATTGACATTATTTGCAAAAGTTAAAGTAAAACAAAATTTGACATTTGCATGCAATTCTGTGACTACTTCTTAGCACTGAAAATAGTATGCAGTCATGATTACAATCAAATTAAAATAAAATAATTGAAACATTTAAGAAATGACCACTATATATATATATATATATATATATATATATATATATATATATATATATATATATCAGAGACACTGTCAAAAATTAGGTAAAATAACTGCAGCCTGATGTAGGTGTGTATGTTCGTCTGTTTGTTTAAAAGTTTGTTTTTATACAGGTTGATTTATTGGAGAACTAAATCCCCATTTACAACAAATTCCTGTGGACATAATTATAATAAAAGGAACAAAACAATAAATAAATACATACAATACAAGATCACATACAATCTAAAAACAATTACAGCAAATATTTAAGTAATCATGCAATTTAAGTTTAAATATGTGCAAGTCAGAAATCTCAGCAATATGAAAAGATAATTCATTCCAAGTCTTTGCTAAACTATTCTGGAGAATTATATCCCCCATCCGATTTGTAATTCAAATCATAGGCAATTCCCTAGTTGTTTTCCTTAACCTATCTGAATATGTCAAGTTTGCATTCAGGCATATTAAATGACTTCATGAATGTGTTTTTTTTTATTATTAGAATAGATTAAACCATGACATATCACTAACCATAAGTACTTTCTACGTGCTATTGGGTGTAACCAATCAAGTTCCTAATAAACTAAGCTTTGATGAACCTGGGATTTGTTGAAATTTGTATGTGGTGAAGTGTGCATCTGTCTCTATGGCTACAGAAGAACTGGGCCATGAAGATGGATCTCTTGTGTTATCTGGAAAGAGTTGCATTTTATTTGTCTTACCTAATGATGACCACTGTGGTTATGTGTGTCTGAGCTTACACTGAAGGCCCATTCTGTTTCCATATCTACTGTCTCTAGTGGTAGATCATGCCTCATGTTCACCACACTCTGGGAGAAAAGTGCCTCCTAATTTTAGCTCTGAATTAATCACCTCTGAGCTTAAGGGAATGATCCAGCATCCTGCTGCAGGATGCAAAATAAAACATCTCTGTATGTTCAACCTAGTTGATTTCCTTAAGTATGTAGAAGACTGAGATTATGTCCCTTGTCATCCTTCTCTTCAGGATAAGCATGCTAAGGGTGTGTAGCATTGCCTCATAGCACTTACTTCATACTCCTGCTTTTTGATGGCCCTGTGTTGCACCTTCTCAACTCCTTCAGTTTACTTTTTGGATTGAGGAGACTAGAAATTGTATACAGTAAGGGGCCCAACCAGTGTATAGTAAAGAGACAGGGTTACTTCCCCTGCTCTACTGGCCATCCCCTTTTGGTGTACCCAAGCATTCTGCTAGCACTCTTAAATGAGCTACACACACACCCACTGCTTGGCCTTCTTCAGCATTTTGCTTTTAAGACCGCCAGGTCATTTTCCTCCTCCATTATAGCCATAGGAGACCAATACAGTGTGCAGATCCTAAAACATTTTTTTCTTCCTTAATGTTGCTGCATTGAATTAGAGTCAAGGAGTCTCATCAATCATCCAGCTTGTTCAGATACCCCTGACACTTTCTCCAATCTCAAAGGAGTCCACCATGTTGTGGAATGTCTATTGAGCTATTAAGGTGGCACTTATCTCCTCCCCAGTAGTATGCAGCATCATTTTTTAAACCCATTGAGGAGTATTCTAAAGCTTCTGAATATGGCATAGGATCAGTCTTTAGCCAGAGTACCAAGGGAAATGAGCACCCTGTACTATACATCAATCAGAAGCTCCAAGAAAGGGGGTAGAAATTCTCCACAGTTGAAAATGAATGTTTTGGGGCACAGTGGGCAAGTGAGGCACTGATGTTGTAAATACACACATGGAACGTGACTGTAGAAGGAGACCAATAGTTCATCAAGTCTGCCTATAGTTGGTAGAACCTTTACCCCCCTATTGCAGTGAGTTATTTAACCCAGCCCCCTCACATTTCTTTTCTTTTCCCTGCTTTCACAAGTGGGAATATGAGTCCCCAACTTCATTCTATCCATGTTTGAACTCATTGATAGTTCCTGTCCCCACAACCTCCTCTGATAATCTGTTACAAGGCTCCACCATGCTTTCATGAAGAGAAACTTCCTCACATCCTTCATGAATTTATTTCACCAGTCTCCAAGCATGCCCCCTTGTGATTGCATCTCTATTTCTTTTTTTGTATAATATTTTTATTCGCTTTTTCTTCAAACAGCAAACATTTAAAACAGTTAACAAACTGATTTAACATCAGACCATTACACTTCATTTCTGAAACTTATAACATCAGTTATAACCATGAACACACAGGAGTAAATTGCTCTACTTGCTTAACTTAAATAAAGTTACGTTAACTTAAATTGTATTAAATTAGATTAAATTAAATAGCATTAAGATATATGGCGTAACCAATTAATCATTGTCATATGCTTCTTTTCTTTTTTTTTCACGTATCTCCCAATCCATTCCTTTTCTCCCCTTCCTTTTCTTTTACCCAGGCATATCTCCCTACCCATGAGCCGTTCCTTACCACTGCCACGGTCTCCTCTCCTCCTGTCTCCATTTCCTTAACTTATAAAGCTTTCCCTTAAGATCCAACTCTCTTGCACCGACAAAGATGCTAGGACTGGGGCCCAGCTTGTTGTAAACCCTTCTTCTCTCCCCCACATTTTATAAGTCAGTCTCTCCAATCCCAAATCCTGCAACACCATCCCCCATCAAATCTGTACAGTTGGAGTGATCTGCGAAACCCACATGTTTTGGATCTCATGCCGAGCAAATACATATAGGATCCTTATCCACCTGGGTAACAATACCCATTCCTCTTCCTCTCCCACCTCCACCCCAAATAAGCAGTGCAAGGGGTCCAGTGGCAGTTCTTTACCCGCATGCCTCCCTACCTCAGTGACCACTTCCTTCCAGTATGTCTGCAGCACTGGACATGCCCAGAAACAATGGCTATATGTTCCCCTCTCCTTACCACACCTCCCACACAATGGCGACAGCTCTGGGTGTGTCTTATCTACAATTATCAGGGGGTGATACAGTCTGTGAAGGAACTTGAAGTACGCCTCCTTGTATCTATTACAGTTCATAATTCCTGAGTGCCTAGGGAGCAGCATATTCCAGTTCTGTTCTGTAATACATCTACCTAGATCCCTTTCCCATAGCCATTTAGTTTTCATGGTCCTGTCTGGTAGCACTTGTTTCCTCTCCTCGCTGCCCATCCAATGAACCCTTTCACCTTATTCTGATCCTGATTGATCATTTCTTCTACTGGGTCCATCTCATTTAGTTCCTTATTTCTTTTCTCAAACTTCCCATATATGCCCTTATTTGCAGATATCTGAACCTGTTTTGCCCACTCCCTCCTATCACTCCCTGTAATGCTTGCAAAGAGCAAATTTGTCCCCTCACCAGTAAGTGTCCCACACTTCATATTCCCTTTTGTTCCCACCTTCAGAAGCCTTTATCTTCTAACCCTGGCAAAAAATAGGGGTTATCTGCAATCGGTAACAATAGCATCTCTTCACTTCGATACACCCTCTTTTCCTGAGCATCCTCCAAGCTAGGAGAACTTGTACTGCTAATGGGTTAACTTCCTCCCCCAATCTATATACCTTCAATCCCCTGCTGTAGAGATATGCTGTTATCCTATCCTTAGTGATCCCTTGCTCCAGTTCAACTTAACTGGCTACCTCTGGCCTGTACATCCAGTCCGCCACATATCTTTGCTGTATAGCCAGGAAATAATTTTCCAAATCTGGGAAATTTAGCCCTCCCCTTTCTCTGTTTGCCTTCAGTCTTTCCAGGCTTATCCTTAGGTGTTTCCCCCTCCAAATGAAGGAAGAGAAGGCCCTCTCCAGCCTATGGATATCCTCTTTATTCAAACCCATATGCAACATCTGTAACAAATACAGTATCCTGGGCAGCACATTCATTTTTATATGATTTATTCTCCCGAGCCAGGACAATGGCAGCTGCATCCATCTCCTCAGGTCTGCCTCTATGGTTTTAATCAACCTGGTGTAGTTCAAGCTCTAGAGGGACCCCAGAGATTTACCTACTTAAACCCCCATGTATGTTAGTCCTGTTCCCACCATTTTTAACCCCCATCGCCTCACCTTGTTCCCTGAACCTACCTGCCACATTATTTCTGACTTCTCTAAGTTAATCTTGTACCCTGAAAAGGTCCCAAACTCCTGTACCCACCCCTGTAAAGGTGGCACTGATTGGCTTGGGTTCTTCAGGAACAACAGCATGTCGTCTGCATACAATGCTAGTTTGAGCTGCATTTTAGCCTTTCACTCACCCCCTTTATCCTCCTACATTTCCTTATAACTACAGCTAAAGGCTCAATCGCCATTGCAAACAGTAGTGGGAAGAGGGGACACCCCTGCCTTGTGCCTCTTCCCAGACTGAACTTTTCTGATCTGCTGCCAATCACTAACACTTGCGCCCGGGGTCCCCTATACATCTCTTTTTTTCCATCTCAGGAATACTTCACCCAGACCAAATCTCCCCATCACTTTGAATAGGTATTCCTATTCTACCCTATCAAATGCTTTTTAGCGTCTACTGACAGAATCCCTATATCTTCCTTTCCTCTGTTCGCCTTCCATACTATATTCAGCAGCTGCCTCATATTACAATATGAGTGTCGCCCTTTGATGAATCCAGTTTGGGCTGGGTGAAGTAATTCTGGTAGGATCTCCTCTAATCTGCTAGCCAATACTTTAGCCAAAATTTTGCAATCACAATTCAAAAGTGATATTGGCCTATAAGAGGCACATGACTGTGGGTCTTTCCCTTCTTTAAGTATAAGGTATATATTTGCATCATAACAGGTATCTGGCAGGTCAATCTCCCCCAATGCTCCCTTTTGTTGAAATACTTCTACCAGCAATCTCTCACTCTGGGCTCCCATCAGCTTATAATATTCCACTGGGTAGCCATCCGGTCCACTAGCTTTCCCATTCTGCAGCTTTTGAATCGCCTTTGTCACCTCTTCCACTGTAATTGGTTGTCCTAATTTATCCCTCTGCACCTGACTGGCCATCAGTATTTTAATTTTCCCCAGAAACTCCAGCATCCATTCCCTAGTGCCTGCCCCTTCTGACTGGTATAGCTGGTGATAGAAGGATCTAAAGCCTCCCTTCATCCCTTCATCTGCCCTGTGTAGTCTTCCCTGCTCATCTTTAACCCTTGTTATTCTACCCATGTTCTTATCTCCTTTCATGAGGCAGACTAACATTGGGTCTGGCCTATTCCCCCACTCAAATATGTATCTCTCATTGAATACTCCTGTTTTTTCGGCTTCTGCTCTCAAATACACATTCAGGGCCTCCCTTACCGTATCCAGTGAGTGGACTACCTCTCCTTGTTCTCCCCGTGCCACCCTCACTTCCAGTGTTTTTAGCTCCCTTTCCAACTCTTTTCTTTGTCTCTGCCTCTTCCTTTTTATATGTTACATATATTCTATAATTATACCCCTCATATATGCCATACCCGTTTTCCAAAGTATATCTCTAGAGACCTCTTTTGTACCATTTGTTTCCATAAAAAAATCTCATCCCTCCTCCAGGTATTTCTTAAATTCCTCATTCTGGGCCATGTATCTGGGAAATTTTCAGGTAGGGGGTGTCACCCGCTTCTCTGCACCTTGGATATACATCACAACCATCATGTGGTCTGATATATGTATCGGCCATGCTGAATATCTCTAACTTGGGAGTACCATTCTCATGTGACGTAAAGATAGTCTAGCCATGACCATGTCTTGTGCAGATTTGACTAAAAGGTTTATTCTTTGACCGCAGGATTTGCAGTTCGCCAAGCATCCACTAAGTCTAATTCTGCCATGCCCTCTTGCCATTGCCGCATACCACCTGAGTCCCTGCCTTTCCCTTCAGAGTAATCCATTTTTGGGTCTATTGTCTAGTTCAGATCCCCTCCCATTATTAAAAGCTGAAATTGTTCCTGGACCAGTAAATCCAGCAAAGAGGTGTAGAAACCTTGATAATATACTGCAGGGGCATACACCGAGCCTAGCGTTATCTGTTCCCCTTCCAGTGTCACAGATATGAAAATATACCTGCCCTCTTTTGTATCCCTTACCACCCTCTGTACTTCCAGTGGGAGGGCTTTATGTACCAAAATGGCTACTCCTTGCTTACACACCAGAGCTGATGCCGCATACCACTTTCCTACCCACCCTCAAGCCAATTTGGCATGCTCCCTCTCCGTCAGGTGCATTTCCTGTAACAGTGCTTTCTGAGTACCCACTCTTTTAAGTGCCATTAACAGCATAGACCTGTTTACAGGATTCACAATGCCCCGAACATTCCGGGCAGTCACATTAACAGATTGCTTTCCAGCCATTGATATATATACTTTTGTTCAGTTTCAGATCTTTAAATTCAAAAAATAGCATCTCCGTCACACATATGTAACATCTTTGGTTGCACCTTATTTTAAATTAAAAAAACCTAAGAAAAACAACACTTTCAACATACTCCAAATTAACATCAATTTTAACATTCAACTTTATACATCTCCCAGTTTGTGCCCCTTCCTCCCCAAACCCCCCTCTTCCCCGCTAACTTGCTGTTTTCCTCCCAAACCCCCCCTTTTGTCAGCTTCTCTTCTTGCCCCACATCTCAAATCCACCTTATCTTTTCAGCACTTTGCTCTCGCTGCACTAAATACTTGCCATTTCCCCCCTGTTCCCTTCCCCTTGTATCTCTCCCCATAACTCCTTTTGCCTCCTCCTCCTCCCCCCTCCGCTCCCCTTCTACTCTGTTAGACACTAATAGTCTCCCTGACTCTAGTGTCTGCCTCATCCCTCTATGCTGACATAGATGTTCCCACACCCTCCTTCCACAGCCATTTTACCTTTCCTCTCACGTCCAGTTACCCGATACTTATACTCTATTCCCCTTGTAGTTTTAAAATCATGTTCACCCCCATTTATCTTTTCCTCCCCCCCTTTTCCCCACCATCACAGCATTTCACTATCCCCCCCACCCCCTCGAGCCACTCCCCGCAGTCATGGAATCGGATTCTGTAAATGGATGTTCCCGGGGCTACAAGCTAGGGCCAGCAGGGAGGCAAGGCCGCACCAAGAAAAAACACTGTGCTAGGCCCTCCTCCCCACCCGCTGTCCTACCTTCACTCATGCAGGTTTGCCGCTTCACCAGCTTGTTCCTTTCCTTCAGTCCTTTACTTTGGTTTCCTGCTTTTCCCTGCCTTATAGCTTGAGTCCCACCATCCGAAGGCTGTCCAAGTCCGCTCCATGCATATCAGGGAAGTCTGGTGGGCGGGTGAGTCCATTTAGTCCCCCTCCATCCTCAATTATGCGTAGCAAAAGCATCTTCCTCTCTCCAGCACAGTTCTTCTTCTTCTTACCAGCTCAGTTCTTTCTCAGGAATTAACCTCAAAATTAAAGTTCTATAACAAAACATTAATAGTCTCTTTCCCATCATCTTAACATTCCACATATTATGAGTTTCTCATTCTGCCTTCTCAACGCAGTTTCTGCTTCAGATTTCTAATAAACTCCTCGGCCTTTTCCACCTCCCAGAATGAGCACAATGCCCCTTCATGTTTGATTTTTAAGGTAGCTGGGTATATTAGGAAGTTCTCGATCTGATGCTCTCTCAGTTGCTGCAGCGCATTGTTGAATAGTTTTCTCCTTTTAAGCAGGCGGGCCGAGTAGTCTTGTGACAGATATATGCGATGCCCCTCATACTTCACTGTGCCTTTTTCTCGAAAAGCCTTCAGCAACATTTCTCTATCTTGAAAATGATGGAATCGAAATATTACTTGCAGTGGTGGCTGATTCTGAGGTGGTTTGGGCATCACCGCCTTCTGAGCCCTTTCCAATTTGAACTTCCCCTTTGCAGGGTTGAAGGCCCAATTGCTCCTGTAGCACCCTCGCACAGAAATTGATCATGCTCTTTCCCTCTATGCCTTCTGGTAAACCTCTAAGCTGCAGGTTCAAGTGTTGATGGTAATTTTCTTGGTAGTTGAATGCTTCTGTTAGTGTGGCTAGTTCCTTTTGCAGAGCTATTTGCCCAGGTGCTGCCAATAACTCATCCTCATCATGCGAGACCCGTTCTTCTACCTCCGATATTCATCCTGCCTGCACCACTTGTTGTTCTTGTATTTCTTGAAGTTTCAAGTCTAATTTTCCCTCGAGTTTTTTTAGTCTTGGCTCCAGAGCTGCAATGACCTGCCCCGTTACTTCTCTCTCCCCAAAGCGGCAACCTCAGCTGCTGACAGCGAAACTAGGCTGCCATTCTCTCCTCCTTTTTTTGCATTCTTGGAGGTGATCCTTTGGCTTTTAGATGAGCCTGGGGTGAGATATTTATCCATCCTTCCTTTCCATGCTGCAAGGTTCATTTTTCATAGACTTAGGAGCACTTTTTTTGTTTAAATACTAGTTTTTAGGCTGTTTGGAGAGAGAGCAGTATGGGAAAACATGTCCGTTCAGTAAGCTGCTCATCAGCGCCCCCGCATCTCTATTTCTAACAAATATGTCCTCACAATTTTTTCCTATTTATATCCATTAAGAAATTACAAGTCTCTATCATGTCCCCCCTTTCCTGTCTAACCTCCACTAAGTACATGTTCAGGGTTTTCTGCCATTCCCCATATGATCTGCCCTTCTGATCTTGAAATATTGAGTGACCCTTTACTGCACTGACTCCAGCCAATCAATGTCCTTTCTCATACCAGGACTCCAAAACTTTGCAGAATACTCCAAATGAGAACTCAGCAATAATCTTTATGTGGAAGGATAACCTCCCTCCTACTGTCAAAACTCCTCCTTATACACCCCAGCTTCCTATATGCCTTGCAATAGGCCTTATTGCACTAGCGGATGAGAACTCCCAGATCCTTCTGCTCTGCTGAAGTGGCCAGCTTGATCCCTACCATGCAATACTCTGTGCACAGCTACGTATTCCCTAAATGCATCACCTTGCACCTTTTGGCAATGTATTTCAACTGCCTGACATTTAACCACCTCTCAAGCCTTTCTATTTCTCTCTGAAGCTCCCTCTCCATTCTCCATACTGTCCACTCTGCTGAAGAGGTTTGTATCATCAATGAAGAGACACATTTTACCCTGTATACCTTCCCTAATGAATGTATTAAATAGGGCAGGCCCCAAAACTGATCCATGTAGCACACCACTTGTGACCTTCCTGTCTTCAGATTTGGCTCTGTTAATCATCACTTTCTACCAGCTTCCTCTAACCAGTTTCTCCACCAGCTTAACTAATCTCTTTACTATGCCTAAATCATCCAGCTTTTTTGTCAGGCTTCTCTGTGGCTCAGAATCAAAGTGTTTGCTGAAGTAAAATAATAGCAAAGCTACCACCTGGCCTCTGTCTGTTGCACTAGTGACTTTGGTCTGACACAATCTTCCCAACACAAACCCATGTTGCTTAACATCCTGCAGCCTGTTATCCTCTGCATAGTTGTCTAGGCTTTCATTCTGTATTTTCTCCATTAGTTTACTCAATATGGAGGTAAGTCTTCCCATTCTGTAGTTGCCTGGGTCCTCCTTGTCTTCCCCCTTGTGGAGTGTGACTGTGTCACCAGAGTTCTAGTCCCTTGGAACTAACCCTAACTCCAGTGAGTTGTTAAATAGTTGGGACAAAGGACCTGCCAGTTTTGGATCAAGTTCCTCAAGTATCTTCTGGTGCAGGCCATCTCGGCCCAGTACCTTATTCACCTTAGTGGCCACTATCAACCTCCCTACTCATTCAGCTGTGATCATCACTCTCCTCATTTCATACCCCTCATGTGACTGTCTTTATCCCACTTTCTGGTAGAAGTCCATCATCCTCAAACATGAACACTGAAATGAAGCAATTGTTTAGGATATTGCCTTCTGCTTTGGCCTTCTGTTCATTGTCTTCCCACTACCCTACCCCTTGGCTAACCTGTCCATCCTTCCCCTAGCCTTCCTTTTCTCCATCACATATGTAAAAAAAATGTTCCCTCCTTTCACACCCTCAGCATTTCACAGGTCCTGTCTACCTTTGCCCTCTTTTCAACCACCTTCACTTCTTTTAACTTTGCCTGATAATCATCCCACTCCTCCCTTTTGGCCACCTTGCATCGGTAACCCATGAGGTGGGCGCATGAGGAAGGGCACTGTCCATTATGGTGACTCCTTCCTGGTGCAATTCCTCATGGCGATGTGGAGGGTTGGGTGACTGGATGAAGTTGTGGACGAATTGGGTGACAGAATGTCGTGATGTGTACGCATGCGGGATGGTGGGAGCGAGCACAGTGAGTGTGGGCTGGGAGGAGGTGGAGAGGCTATAGGGAGTGGTGCTATGGTGGCTGGCTGAGCTGCGTCATGGCATCGGTGGTTGGTGAGTGGATGCGGTGGAAGAGGTACCGGGTTCGGGTCAGGGCACTGGTGCAATTTTATTGCACCCGGCCCAAACCTTTTTTTCCCCCTGCTTTCACCCCCCCAACATGCACCCCCCCAGAGTTGAGAATCCCTAAGTAGGGGGCTGCAGGGGGCAAAGCCCCACATGAGGGGGGTAGTTTGGTGGGGCTCAGCCCCCGTACAGAAAGCAGTAAAATAGTGTCCTGGCACAGTTGTCCTGATGCGCCGGGGTTGTCAGAGTGCCAAAAATGTTTTTGGGCACTCTGACTGAGTGATAATGGTAATCTCCTTTAAGCATTCGCCATTATCACATAAACCCCTTGCACCCTATAAATGACTTCCATTTTCTCTCACAGTCTCCTATACCTTCTGTAATAACCAGATGTGTCATTTGTGCCTGTTTGTTTTAGTTACCTTCTTGGTTCATGTGTTGATCACCTCCAGAATTGCCCTCCTTGATTACAGAATTTCCCACCTTTTCTCTCCCCCCTTCATGTAGTCCACCTCCATCTAGTTTTCCTTGACTCTTTGTCTCATCCAGGTAAAATCTGCCCATTTAAGACCTAGAACCACTGCCCTCAAGGGGGATCAGAATTTCCCATCACCATTTCAAAACACAGAGAATTGTAACCACTGGACCCTTATGACTCCTTGACTATCAAACTTCCCATTATGTCCAAGTTAGTAATTATCACATCAATGATGGTATCCTTCCATGTTGGTTCCATAGCCAGCAACACCAGCAGACAGACCTGCATCACATCCAGCAGGGCCTGACTCATGTTGCTCCTGGCCTCTGGGGTATCCCAGTCAATGTCCACCAGGTTCAGGTCCCCCACTAGCACCAGGTGCCCCTTTGCTGCTTCCCTCCTAATTTCCTCCCCAATTCTTAATTTCCCTCCTCCTTTTACCCTGCTAGTGTAAAGACTATGTCAGTCCTAACCTCTTCCCCAGCAGGCATGATAAGCTATACCCAAATTGACTCCACTTCCTCTCCTTGTTTCTTAATGGCTCCATGATCCATAGCTTCAATACCTTCCCTAATATAGAGGGTTCTCCTCCCCCTTTACTCTTCCTCCTATCCCTCCTGCTAGTTGCGAGGTGCAGAGTTCAACTTGGTTACAGATCACAGTGCTTTATGTTGGCTAAACCAAGTGAAAGATAAGAATCCCAGAATAACAATGTGATATTTGGCTTTGGAACCCTACAAATATACAGCATGCCAACAAGCTGGGAGTCAGCATAGGGTTACATGTTGGTTTTCTAAATATGGAGCTGGTGTTCTGTACAAAATGACTGAATACATTTGTATATAGTATCTATGCATATAATTCATTGTATATAATTGATGATGTTGGGTATTTACTGTTTAATTGGTGAAATGAGATACATGTAGGATGCCCAAGTGAAAACTCAAATATTAGTATGATATTTTATGCGCAGTCTGGCAGGGGCCCTGGATCAGAGCTTCTGAAGTGTGTGGGTAGAAACTCCAACACTCTATTACCTGATACTTAACTGTTACTTACCGTAACAACACAGGAGCCCATTTTACAGCTGGTAAGGTAACCAGTCTGCAGGATACTGGTTCAATTTTAAATGCTTGCATGTGTGACAGGGCTTAGGACCATTCCTGGGAAGGCACTTGGTGGAAAGCGACACTATCATCACAGCAATGCTACCCTTTGTGTTGCAGGATGTAGGTACCAATATATGGATACCAAGTTGATATAAAAGCACAATGAAAGCCCCTCCTGTGTCCTATAGATGAAAGCATGTTGCACAACAGCTTTCTGCAGGATGACCACCCACAGGGGGAACCTTAATCTTTACTCTGAAATATACTGCTGTTCCCATTGTTCTTTCTTTAAGCACAGTTACATAAGAAAGCCTTTGTAATGTGACAGTGTTGCAGCAGGCTGTTTCCTTCATACTGAAATTCTACTGCCTGCTGTTGTTTATATCCCCCCCAAAAAATAAGCAGCCCAGCTATTTCAGAATCTCAAGTAATTGCCTTTGGTAATATAGGAATAGGGGCTGTAGTATAATATAAGAAGTATTAGGGGCCCAGTTTAAAGAAGATCAGCTGCAGTCACTATGGCTGCATTTTTAAAGAGTAGAAATGGATGCAACAGCAAGCTGCTTCAGTTTTGCATCAAAAATAGCAGCTGCATCTGCACCAGAAGACTGCGTTTCCTTTGGAACAGGGTTGTGACATAGTCTGCTGCGCCTGAACTTGTGTCCAGATTAGTGACAGAAAAGTGAGACAGAAGTGATGCAATTATGATGCAGCTCACAATTATGCTACAAATATTCCACAATTTATGTTGGTTTTGACAAAGCTATGAATATAAGGTGTAAGTGCATGTTGCATCTGCGTGATGTAGGTCTTCATGCCTTGATGTCACTGCATCATTTTTGAACACTTTTAAAAATACCATTCTCCATCTTTAAAAATCTAAAACAGAACTGAGCTATGGGTTGCCTACCTCCCTACAAATGACCAACACTGTTCTTTGCTTGTCAGACATTAGGGACAAGATTGTGTTGCCCTGCTCCACACATCAGAAGTAATTAAAAAAAGCCCACTTGTGTTTTCACTTTCTCTACTCCACCAATATTGTTAGTTGTGCAGTGAAGGGTTTGAGTGCTAAAGAGGGGTGCTTGTGCTGCTCTGTTCCTCAAAGCATCCTTCAGGAAAAGTGCACTTTTACTTTTTCTCTCCCCGTTCCACCATCACATTGAGCTATTGGGTGCATCAGGGTAAGACAGTCACAGTTCCTATGCTGCTCTGCTACTTGGAGCTGATATTCTGTGTACATATCGCACTTCCTCCACATTCCATTGACAATGGCCTCTGCCAGGTAGTGGGTGAAATACATCAGTGGATGACTGCACAGCTCAGTTGACTATACAGAAAAAATAAAATGGTTATGTCTCCCTCCCCACTTTACCAGCACTATAATAACAAGGAGATGGCAAATAAGAGAGAGAAAGGATACATACCTGTCTAACATAGAACCGTTTAATAATAAAAGATGGCCATCAGTGACACTCATGGAATAATCTAATTTAATCTGATGCAGCAGAGCTCCATTTCAATGGGGGGAATGAATATGGCCACTAGAGTGCAATGACAGAGCTGCTGTGTATATGGTATAACAGGCTGCTCTGTTTACACTTGGCTGCCCAATCTAGTGACCCCTATTTATTACCCTTCCTCTTCAAAGGGACAGATCCAAGATATGGTTAGCACGCTACTCCCTCAAATCACTGTATATCAATCCGTATTGTCATACCTCCCAAGCTCAACGTGCCTTCTACATCAGAGCCCCCTCGCTGATGAATAACCTTCCCCCAGAACTCACTGCTGAGAACAAGCTTGGCCCATTCAAATGTAAACTTCATCAGCACTTCTCTGATCTTAGCAATTGTGATTGCTTCACTTAGGCCTTCACTACACCTTCTTCTCTCCCCCACTCCCCCATGGAGCCTCCTCCTGCTCCCACCCCCTCCTAATCTCTTTGTCCCTCCTTTTTTCCTTCCTCCCAGCCCACCTAGCATTTTTCTTACCTCAGCACTTGTGAGAATGTCAACAACTTGACTGCCATCTCTCTTTATCCCCTTCCCTAATTTGTCTCTCCAAGCATCCCTAGGTTAGTACTTTTGTACTCATCTCCTGTTTACCTGTCTGTTACTGTCTGCACTGCTTAATTTTCAGTCATTGTACTATTTTGACAACTCACTCTGTATTGTACTCTTTCAACTGCTTATTTTTACTATCCTGCTGACTCAGAATCTTTGTAAATGAACCTCTGGTTCAAAGGTATTTGTAATCATGGTACTCAATAAATAAAAATAAATAAATAAATAAAAGATTCCCTCTCCCAGCCATAGTACATTTGTCTATATAAAGTACTTGCTTGACGTGACAGCAACAATGTCCTTTAGGGCTTTAGGGACCAGGTGGCCTATTTTTCTCTTCTATTATAGTGCACCTTGAGGAAAGATGGTGCATGCTTGAGAGGGGCATGACAGGCCCATGGGAGGAGACTGTTCTTATTAGGAGAAAAAGTGTCTTCGTTTGACTTCCTAAAAATATTAAAGATTGTATAAAGTAGAATAGATACTGGTTTGGGAATCAGACTGAATGACTTCTTTTCTATGTGTAAATAATGTATTATAAGCCTTTTCTGTCTTAATTTGTGAAAAAATGGAGGATCAAATGGCTAGAGGGTGAGGTATATATATATATACCCTTAGCATCTTGACAGGGGCAGGGTTAGTCAGTCCTTGTGAAGTTTTGGACAAAAAAGAACTTGTGAGCACCTGCTCTCAGGAGGGAACCCAGAGATTCAGCGGGCCTGATTCTCAAAGAGGACTGTGTTTGGTACAAGCTGTGGCAAACAGCAGCTTGCACTGAAGCCCTGTGCACCAGGCACCCTGCACCCAATTCATGTACAGGAGGGGTCCCGGCGCCTATGTTCCCACACTTGTGGCAACTCCTCCCATGCTGCAAACACATGGTGCATGGGAGAGTTTTCCTCAAGCCCCCATGCAGCAATGGTGGGCTGTTCCCAAGCCTCAATCCACATTGTGCCCCCATACTGAATACAGGGCAGAATCCCCTGCCCGATCCCCGATGTGCCCCTCAGAGTAAATGTATATATCAGAATCCCCACCACGCTCAGATCCTGGTGTCTCCGTCAATATGACAAATGAAACAAACCCTCTCACTGCTGGTCCCGTGCCCCCCACCCAAGCAGACAGTGCCCCTTCCCATCCCCAGACAGAGCAGGGAACTGGCATGGCCAGTCCTCGACTGAACTGAATGTGCAGTGGACTGTAAAGTGTATGTGCTAATAGCTATTAGCTATTAGCATGTACACTGTACAGTCCATTGCACATTCAGTTCAGTCAGAGACCAGCCACAGAGGTGTGAGGAAGGCAGTGCCGGTCCTCTGCTCTGTCTGGGGATGGGGAGGGGCACTACCTGCTTGAGTGGGGGGCACAAGACCACCAGTGAGAGGGTTTGCTTCATTTGTCATACTGATGGGGACACCGGGATCTGAGTGAAGGGGGGATTCTGATATCTCTAAATTTACTTTGAGGGGCACATCATGGATCAGGTGGGGGATTATGCCCTGTATTCAGTATGGGGGCACAACATGGATCTGGGCAGGAGGGGGATTCTGATATATATATATATATATATATGCATATATATGTATATATATATATATATTATTTGTGGGGCACATCGGGGATTGAGTGGAGGGCCCTGATGTAATCACCTCAAAATAGTGGGGCACATTGGGGATGGGGAGGTGGGACCTGTGGCACAAATGCTACAACATCTCTACCAGGGGAGATATTTCTAAGTCCCCTTAGACCAGTCCCAGCTGGTCTAAGGGTACTTAAAATTTCTCCCTCCAGGAGATTTTTGTGAATTGCATTTCTGGACTGTGACAGCTCGTGTCTGCCACAGGGCCCCTAGCACTGTGTCATAGGCCATGTCTGGGCACAGGGATTGCGCAAGCCCCATTTGGGGCAGGCAGCCTGCATCTGATGCAGATTGCCTTTGTGAATCACTCCTGGTATATCTTTCAGTGCATGGTGCACCTTGTGCCATTCTTTGTTGCGCCATGCCAGAGGATTTATGAATTGAGCCCAGTATTTTCTGAATTTAGAAGACTGCTGAAAGAAACCTAAAGATTCATTCTAGGCTGGAATTGGATACAGTTTAGAAAACAAACATTTTGATCTCCCTTGGGTAAAAGGAATCATATGTCAACTGTTTATTTTTGCACCTGTTCATATGTAAATAAAAGTACGCCAGCACCCTGCTAAAAATTGCATTAAACATATCCCTCCAATGACCTCTGGACATACTTTGCATCAGTTGACAGTACCGCCACCAATTGCTGTTGAGAGTGGTCATTATTGAGGAGGTCTTCAATTTACTCAGCTTTCTCCCTTTGGGTGCCAGTCCCAGTCCTGACAGAATTAAACCCACATTCATTTGGGTGCCTCTGTTCTGACATATCCAGTATCAGATATTTATGTCAGTCTCCCACATTGGAGATTGTGCCTACTGTTAGGAAATTTGCCAAAATTGTTACAGTGCCAAAAAAAGGTCACCACTGTCTCCTTACACAGCATCATCCCATCGCTATCCTTCCTGCAATGTGCCAGCTACTTGAAAAAGTTGTCTCCATCTGAAAACTATATGTCTGCAGGTGTATACTGTTATGTGGTGACACAACTAGGGTGCTGTAATTAGTGTGCCATAACCAGTTTGTCTGTCATGCTAGCAAACTGGATTTTGTGGTGCTCAGCAGGGATGGCGCTGTCTGGGTGTTGCACCCCTTGGCCCATACACAAGGCCACTGATTTACGGTGATTAAAACAATGAAATTCCCTTTTCAGGCCTTCAGATTCAGGAATTGCACCGGTGATTGTTACTCTAATTTCTGGATTTTACCGGGATTCTGCTATCATTCTTTTAGTATATGCACAAATAAACAGAATAAAAGAAGGCTTAATATATATAGCACTAAATAAAGCAAACTGAAAATAGTACAGTAAGGAATTATAAGAAAAATACAAGTTTTTGTAGATTTACTGATCTGATATAAAATGCCAGATTCTATGAAATCTTTGTTTTTACTGGTGTTCAGGTAGCTCTGATTCAAAAATGTTGCTGGGTTTTCTGGTAAAAAACGAAAATCAGTGGCTTTGCCCATACACCTCCAACCTGAAGGTAATTATATTAAAGTCCAGGGGGTGTAGGGATCACAGCCCTCCTCAAATAGCCAGAATGTGCCCTGGGCCATTGGGTGCAATGGGTGTAGGGTGGCACTATTGCTGGGCATGATGTTCGCCATCAACATTGCACTGGTGCCTTAATGACATTTGTGGTTTTTCTTGTTGTGATGACATGGTGGAACCATTTCCAGGAACATAATATTTGTATTTCCTGTCAGCAGGGTTTCTTCAAAGATCATAGCATCTTCACTGCCCTCATTCAGTTATCCAATGACATGAAAACTGTGATGGACTAGTGCTGTACAAAAGTGAAATTCCACTGGCGGAACTATTGTGAAAGTAAGCCTTCCACTTCATACAAAATATTGGAATGCAATTTGTAAACTTTTGAGCAATTCTGACTTGCAATAGTGGAATGAATGTATGTGTTGTGGACTGATCTATTAAACTGTAGAACAGAATTGTATTCTGTTAAATCCTCGATGCCTCCCTTCTCACCATTTACAAATGTCCTAGCAAAATGGGGTAACAGACTTCTCCTCCTTTACCTTAAGGTTCTGGTACTCTCTCCCTGTCTTGGTCCACAACTCACCAACAGAGCTGATCATTAAGGGCACTCTGAGGAACTGCCTCCTCGTACCCTCTGCTGCAACTGTACATACCACTGTTCTCACCTGGTGAACTGTACTTGCTCCTTCTGCACTCCCTTTTGGTGGTGCCTGGGTTCTCCCAAATGCTTCCAACGGCGCAGGCCAAATTGTCCTGTGTGCAACATTACCTAATGTTTGGTATATTATTTGTTTATGTTGATTTAAGAAGCTACATATATAATACTGCAGTCTCTGTAGATATTATTCTTATGTTTCCAATATCTACTTTAATTTATTTTTATAACTCCTTTTTTTATTACCTGTATTGCCAATGTAGATTGTGAATTGTAAAGTAAACTTGCTTCTCCCTACTTTATTCTGGCAAAGTGTGGTTCCTCTATGGAGGCATCTACAGTGGAGACCAAGGAGGATGCTGGGAACCTCCACAAAGGAGACCCACAGGAGGGTGGCAGGGGACCCTGCAGGGGAAGGAAACAACTCCTGGTGGGGGACTCCATTGTCAGGAAGGTAGAACTGGGCAAGGAAGGGGAGAGGGAGGTAAGGTGCCTGCCTGGCGCCATGGCTTGGAGGGACAGGGAGCAGATCTCAGGATTGCCGGAGCAGCTGCACAGGGAGGGAGCTGGATGTCATTGTCCACCTAGGGACAAATGACCTGGCTAAGAAAGGGATTAGAAGTGCAGGAAGAGTTTGTGGAATTGGGGAGGGGCCTTAGTCAAGCAGACGACAGTAACCTTTTCGGAGGTGCTACCCATCTATGGCATAGGAGAGGCTAGGTGTTCTGTACCATGGATTCAATAGTGGTTGAAAAACTGGTGTGGAGCTCAGGGATTTGGCTTCATTGGGGACTGGGGTCCACCTGGAGTGATGCAAGCCTATACTGGCATGATGGGCTGCATCTGTCCGGGAGGGAACCAGGATCCTAGGTGATAGGTTTAAATGCTTCATTGGCAAGCTTTTAAACTAGCCAAGGGGAGGCACTGGAAAGGAGCAGGAAAATCCTAGCCCCCAAACAATCACGGTAGTAAGTGTGCAAACACCAACATGGAGGTGTCGATGGGAGAAGGGCAGGGTAAATGGAGAAAGTGACAAAGGCAAGAAGGACAGGGATGGGGCAAAGGGGGAAGGCCATCAGGAAATGGAGGGTATGAGTACCAATGCCCGTAGTCTGGGCAACAAGCTCCCTGAGCTGGTGGCCTTAATGGAAGAGGGATGCCTGGATATTGTAGCAGTCACAGAAACATGGTACATAGAGAACCATGACTGGGATGTTAACATACCAGGGTACATAACTTACAGGAGAGACAGGCAGGGGAGAAGAGGGGGAGGAGTAGCTCTCTATGTAAAGGAAGGGATAAAAGCAACTGAACAAAAGAGTAAACAGGGAGGAGAGGAGGCACTGTGGGTCACCTTGGAGACTGGAAAAGGCACCACAATCCCACAGGGGTTGTGTACAGACCCCATGTCAGGGGAAGAAATGGACAAGGATATGATGGAAGGCATTCTAGAATGGCAGAGAAAGGGAGATACTGTTGATGGGAGACCTGAATATGCCAGATGTTAACTGGAGCACATTTGCTGCAGCCACATCCAAGAGCAGGGCCATTCTTGATGCCCTACAGGTGGCAGGCATTAGACAGCTAGTTTCAGAACCCACTGTGAGGGAGCAATCTTAGACCTCATACTCTCAAACGGGGCAGTGAGAGGATCTCAGATCTAGAAGTGGGTTGCCATCTGGGGACAAGTGACCATCAAACAGTGTGGTTCACGTTAAACTCAGCTACAGAGTCAAGTCATACAAAAGAGAGGGTACTGGACTTCAGGAGGGCTGACTTTGGCAAGATGGGAGAGTGCCTCAGAAAAGCACTAGCAAACAGGCTAGAAGGAGGTGTGGAGCAACAATGGGGAATTATCAAACTGCCATCACAGAGGCAACAAGCCTTTGTGTGAAGCAAATAAACAAATCAAACGAAAGAAAAGCCACTATGGTTCTCAAGAGAGGTGGCTGTGAAAGTCAGGAAGAAAAGATAGCATTCCGAAGTATAAGGAAACACAGAAGGAGCAGGACAGAGAGCTGTACCAGTTAAGGCAGAAGAAGCAGGGAGGGATGTCAGAATAGCAAAGGCCCAAACTGAGGAAAAGATAGCCAACTCAGTTAAGAAGGGGATAAACCTTTATAGGTACATCAGCGAGCTAGAAAGACAAAGGAGGGATAGTGAGGCTGAATAGAATGAACGGTGGGTGGGCAGAGGGGACAGTGAAAAGCAGGAATACTGAACTAATATTTCTGCTCAGTATTCACAAAGAGGAGGGGAAGTGCCTAATCCAATTAACAGAAGCACTCTTGATAGGGGGGTCGATCCCAGTCCTTTCACAGAAGAAAGGGTTCTGCAAGAACTCCTAAAACTGAAGGTGGACAAAGCAATGGGTCCTGATGGAATTCACCCCAGAATTCTAAAAGAATTAAGGAAGGAGCTAGTGAAACCACTGGCTACTCTTTTTAATAAATCATGGGAGGATGGTGTGGTACCCGAGGACTGGAGGAAGGCGGATGTGATTCCCCTTCACAAAAGTGGGACCAAGACAGAGGCAGGAAACTACAGACCTGTCAGTCTGACCTCTGTGGTAGGGAAAGTGATGGAGTCACTTCTGAAGGAAAGAATAATTGAGTACCTAGAGGTCAGTGGAGCACAGGATCCAAGTCAGCATGGGTTCACAGCAGGAAGGTCATGTCAGACGAATCTAATAGATTTCTTTGACTCGGTGACCAAAGTAGTAGACCAGGGAGGGCTGTGGACATGGCCTACCTAGACTTTAGCAAGGCATTTGACACAGTCCCACACAAAGATTATTAGTCAAATTAACCAGCCTGGGAGTGGGTCCCAGGGTGGTAGCCTGCAAAACATTGGCTGGACAACAGGACACAGAAGGTAATTGTAAATGGAGTCCACTCTGAAGAAAGGGGTTACCAGTGGGGTACCCAGAGGTTCATATTGGTCCAGTCCTTTTAATGTCTTCATCAGTGACATTGCAGAGGGACTGGAAGGAAAAGTATGCCTTTTGCAGATGACACAAAGATCTGCAACAGGGTTGATACAAGGAGGCGGAAAGGATAAAAAGGACTTGGCAAGGTTGGAGGAATGGTCAGACGTATGGCAGCTAGGATTCAATGCAAAAAGTGCAAATAATGCACCTGGGAAACAAGAACCCAGAGGAAGAATACACAATGGGTGGGGAGGTAGTAACAACAACAAAACAGGAAAGGGACCTGGGGTAATCATATCAGATGACCTTAAGGTTAGCAAGCAATGTGAGAAGGCAGTAGGAGGCCGGGGCTATACTGGGATGTATAAGGAGAGGCATCAGCAGCAGAAAACAGGAAGTTGTTATCCCTCTGTACAGACAGTTGGTGAGACCCCATCTGGAATACTGTGTCCAGTTCTGAGACCCCATCTCCGCAAGGACATAGACAGGATAGAGGCAGTCCAGAGGAGGGCAACTAAAATGGTGCAGGGTCTGCAAGAGAAGCCGTATGAGGAGAGACTAAAGGAGCTTAATATGTATACCCTTGAGGAAAGAAGGGAGAGGGGGACATGATAGAAACTTTCAAGTACCTCAAGGGAATCAACAAAGTCCAAGAGGGTAGCATCTTTCAGAAAAGAGACTTGCAAGAACAAGGGACACAATTTAAAAGATAGAAGGAGGGCGTTCAGGGCAATGTGAGGAAGTATTATTTCACAGAGAGGGTAGTGGATGCATGGAACAGCCTTCCTGAGGAAGTTGTGGGGTCTAAAACTGTGGGAGAATTCAAGAATGCATGGGACAGACATAAGGCAATTCTTGTGGGGGGCAGGAAGATATAGGCTGTTGGTTAACTAGGATCTGCGGCCTATCCTGTAGGTAGGGAAATGGGCATACTAGATGGGCCTAGCGGTCCTTATCTGCCGTCAAAGTCTATGTTTCTATGTTTCTATGTTTCTATGTGTTTGTAACCATGGCTTCTTATGTACTCTCCCAGATCGTACCTGTAAATAGGAAATCAATTGTCTCATATTTACCTGGTTAACAAAAAAAATGAATGAATTGATAAATAAATGCTGCCCACTAATTTTTGTGTTAAAGTGGAATAGATATGCCATAAAAATCTCTTTAAAATAATTTCCAGTCCATAGTAATGGGTTAAAAGTACCTGCAGAGTAAAAACCAATTACAGCAGTTTTTTTTCATATACTATAAACAGGATATGTTTTTCAGCCATCTGAATTGAAGCATATTATAACAATCACCTTAAATTATCTGACTATAGTGCACCTGTCTATAAGTAAATGTAAGTCTCACATGTAAACACAAAGAGGTGTTGCAGTGCTGAAGCCATTCCCTTTAGTTTGTCTTAGATTTTCCCTTTGAAATGATCACCAGTATCAGTTATATTTAAAAGCAACATACACAATATTTATACACACCAGATACTACCATCGGGTCAATAATATAACTAAACTCCTATTTCTGTCAGTGACTTGTATTTGCACATACAATTCACATTTGTTTGATCTCATGATGAATATGCTTTTTTTGGTATAATGTTTCATACGATTAAGAAAGCTACTGTACAGGAACTGAAGTAGGTGGGGCTGTATGATGTATGTTTATTAGTTTCTGAAGCACATCTGTGAGCTCAGATTGAATAAAAGGTCATAGCACACATTGCATGTTGCTAGGTAACGCAGCCTTTTAGGCAATTTAGTTGTGAAAATGGAAGGGTTGTAATTTTTTGTACAAAGAGATGGGTTGTTGACTAGTAATATGGACAATCATCTCTCTGCCTATAGTTCAAATTCATAAAAGTGAAAACTTGCAGAAATCCTGTTTGTACTGATGAGAAATTATTTTTGGATTTATAAAATCCCATTCAATACATTCATAATTATTAAGTAAAAAATGATCAATTTAGTTGAGAAACTATTTGCTGTTGACGCTTCCTACACCATATAATTTATTATAAAATCTCAGTTTCTGGTAAAGGTTTTATTTGTGCTTAAGTTTTGAGCCGTAAATGTCAGCAGATTAGTCCAGCACAAAATAACAGGTGAAGAACAAATGATTAAGGATGAACACACATTCATTTTTTACTATGAAGACAAAATGTTTTTGTTGCTTGGAGATCTTGGAAGGAAAAGGATACTATACGCTCTGGAACAAGAGCAGAGACAGGTATTCAAGATTCAGGGGACAGAAGTACATTTCAGTGATGATGTTCTGTGTTTGACATAATGGTGCTTGGGATGTGATGTCATTTTATACACATGTGTTTGGATTTTGCAAAGGACTTCTTAAGTGTAACAATTTGGGTATTTTCCATCCAATGGACTCAATGTTGACCATTCTATTTATTTATTTAAAGTTTTGCTAACCAGGATAGCTTTATGATATGCAACATTTTGTTTTTGCAAGAGTCAGTGTGTAATACCTACCTGGGTACATGAGCATAAACCTAACAGCGACCGTATAAGAGTGCAGTCAGAACAGCGCATGACTGAATAGTGCAGGGGATAGAGTTCCACCTGCACTGAATGCTGCCCTGGGAGCCACAAAGAATGCCACTGTGGGGGACCATAGCATAGGGTGCATGTTGGCATGCACCAGTGCCACTGGCCAACAATGAGAGCCTGCCCTGGTCCGTGGATGCACACCCACATCCCACATCTTACCAGTCAGTGCGGCTGCCCCATGCCTGATGGACATGCCCACAGTAGGGTCACTTGCAACCATGACCCATCCGCCCACTGGAGGACCCACAGAAGGGCTGGCAGCCCATGGGAGTATGCATACCGTGAGTGCCCAACCTGTCCGCTGCAGGCAAGAATGCCCTGCCACAATTCCCCCATCCACCACCGGAGGCTGCCCTGCAGACCCCACCCACAACCCAGGACCATGCCTGCATGCCAACCCCCCATGCAAAGTATCCCCCAGCTGCCCACCACACACATCTGCCCACAGCAGGCAGCAGCCTACCTGCACCTGCTGCCAACCATCCACTGCCCCACGCAAACTGTAGACAGTGGCTGCACATCTGCATAGCAGTGGAGTAGTCCCATGGGGGTGTGGATACCAGGGGGGCATGTGGGACCTTGCGGCAACCCTGAACCATGTAACTGTGCTGCCACCATCCACATGCTAACCCAAAGACTATGCAGAGGGGGGCCTGCACCCACCTGAGAAACATGTGCTGCAGCACTCAGGGTAACCTCCTGTGGGTGGAAGCGCTCTGCTGGCATGATGGGCTAGAAATTAGAGGCACTGAGTAGTTTATGTGATAGGCAGAGAAGTCTAGGATTCAACATGTGGCATGGGTTTGGATCCACAGGCAGGCAGATGACAGTGAGTTGCACAGGTGGCAGCACAAGCGAACAATGGCAGCTCACCTCAGAGCGGTCCTCCTCCAATCCCAAAGTGTTGCTGGTGACATGCATTCAGTTTTGCAACATTGCCATGGGTTCAGGGTGTAGGGGGCTAGTGATGCATTTTGCGTAGGGGGGCCACCAGGTGCAAGCAATGTCCATGGATGCAGGCGCATTAAAGCAGCATCATTGCAGCATTGTAATTGGTGTTGCAAACAGATAGAGAGGAGAGAGAGAGAGAGAAGCAATGCATTTGCAATTTGTAAATAGTCAAAGGGGCAATCCCTTTTGCAATATCGAGGACACCTGTTTCAGAAAAAGAGGGAACGGCATGGAACGACTTACTGGTGATGTGTAGAATATGACCGCTCATGCTGTAAGGACCACACGCACACAGAGGATGATGAAGTAGTGCTCTGCATGGACACACACAATCATATCCCTGACACAGCCACCATGGCAGCCCATGGGGTGGTGGATGCCATCAAGAGGAGGGCAGCTGCCACAGTGGAGTCTGCCAGCCAGGTGGTGCTGGCATGCGCCAGGGACTTACCAGCAGCTGTGACAGGGTGGTTGCCTGCCATGGACCAGCTACATAGGACAGTTGGCTAGGTTTGTGGTGTTGCCCACCACCCCCCTCTATGCTCACATCAGTGGCAATGCTGGTGGTGCCTGACAAGTATCGTGTGACTGATGGGAGCACCATTCCTCATGTTTGACAGCGGCCTTGGTGCTGATCATATACTGCTTTCTGCAAGCAGAAGAACCTTGCCCATCTGGAAGGGAGCCAGGACTGGAACATGGATTGCACATTCAAGTGCACACCACCACTCTTCAGCCATCTATACATGGTGCATGCCATCACATACAACACCATGCTGCCAGCATGCTATGTCCTGATGACAGGGTGGAACACTTGCATACACACAGGTGTTCACTGCACTTAAGGAACTTTGTGCCAACCTTGCACCAAGCACCAAGATGGTGGACTATGAGCAGGTGACCATCAAGGAGTTCATGGCAGTGTTTCCTACCACTTCTGTGCATGGCTGCTACTTCTACTTCTGCCAGGCACTCTGGAGATGGCTACAGCAGGTGGATGGTGTGGTGGAGCAGTACATGACAGATTCAAGCTTTGCCTTACATTTGCAGATGGTGGCTGCACTGGTGTTCTTGCCCGTGGGTGGTGTTGTTTCTGCATTTGAGGAGCTCAGGGACTGGGCATTCTTCTGGGACAATGAAGACCTGTTGCAGCCATTTATGGACTACTTAGAGGACACCTGGCTGGACTGCCCTGTGGACAGGTCAGGCAGGTGGCAGCTGGTGTATCAACTGCAGCTGTGGAATTGTTACCTTGCAGTGAAGGAGGCATGCCATGGACCAACAACATGGTCAAGGGGTGGCGCCGCAGTTTCAGTAGTCACATTGGTGCATGCCATCCCACCATCTGGCAGTTCATTGACTAATTCAGGGATGAACAGCACCTGACCGACATCAAGTATGCCCAGATGGTTGCTGGGCGGGAGCCTCCCAGTGGCAAGTGGTGTTATTGGTCCATCACTGCCAGGACTGCTGCTTTTGTGGTGGACTATGGCACTAGGTCAGCATTTGAGTACCTGCAAGGTATTGTGTTTCACCTGTCCCTGCAGGTGTGATGTACCTTCCCCTTGCTGCCCTGGCCCCTGCTGTCCCTGTATGTCCCTGTGTGCCACTGTTTGCCTGCTGCCTTTATTTTTTTTGCACTCCTGTGTGCTGTTTTTGCATGTGCTGTTCATTCCATGTGCTGTTCCTGACAGATGCTGTTCATGTGTTCACTGTTGATCCAGCACTGTTTCTGCCAGCAGCATTTATGATGGTGCTGTTCTGGCCTAGTGCCACGTAATGACAGCTGAACAAACAAATGTTGTACTTTATAAAATAGGTTTTGAAAATACTGAAATCTGATTGGTTGAGACATGGGGCCCAGTATTCAGAACTTAGCCTCAGGGCAAAATTAGCACTGCCCGGTGC
Organism: Neoceratodus forsteri; assembly: GCA_016271365.2. Lineage (NCBI taxonomy): Eukaryota > Metazoa > Chordata > Ceratodontiformes > Ceratodontidae > Neoceratodus > Neoceratodus forsteri. The sequence continues at coordinate 304,715,411 of CM028134.1, read as the reverse complement.
GTGAAAATAGCCCGGAACCATTTGCACGCTACCTTCAAAGGAACAGCATAGGGGCTAAATCAGTTGAATATAGCGTGCAAATGAAGGTGTGTAAACAGGGCTGAGAGTGCAGTGCAAAAATAGCTCAGCAAAGAAGACAGCTCTGAATATAGCTACTGGGCAGTGTAAACTGCAACAACATCCCAGTGCACACAGAGGTGTAGTAAGGCAGAGTTGCCATAGGTGGCCATTGCGGGTGATAGCAATGAAGTGGTACACAACAACTGCAAAGATCATTGCAGGCAAAACACTGCAGAACTATGCTATGGTTTTGACATGTTAACCTGGGGAAAACTCATTAGCCCAGGGCAAACCCATTAGCATGGCTCTAACACGTTGTTATCCCGGGACTAAATTTAACTATATTCAAAACTCCTATGCAAATGAGCCTACTTAAGCAATCCAAGGGCAAAAAGCCACAATAGCATCTCATTATGGCCTGCTTTGCATGCATTACCATTTAGTTTCACTGGCGTTATGTCATGCTGCACACAGATCCACCTGTATGTCAGACTGAAACTACAGGCAGGTAGCCACAGGCTGGGTTATGCACACAGTTCCAACTCTATGCAGACCTAAGCAACAGTCCCATAGCTGCAGGCTGTGTTTGTACATTGCAGCAGAGTGTACCTGAAATATCTGTAAGTGTTGTATCACATGAACAGTTTATAACAGCAACAAAGGGCTGTGCACAGCATTTGATGTGGGATCAAGCAATGCCTTAATAAGCTATGACCTAGGCAGTAATGACAGATGGGCAGCAATGGATGTGATAGAAGGAACAGTATGCACTGACACCGCTGTCACCCTCTAGATACCCTAAAGATACCACCAGTTGTACAGAAAACACATTGAAGGTATGCGTGTATTGCGTATAATCAAACATATGGGGTGCATGCCGGGCAAGCAGGGGGGGCCCAATGACAGCAATAATCCTGCTGAGGGCCCCCCAAACCCTATAGCAGACTCTGTCCCCAGTCCTAATTCCTGATCCCTGATACAGATAGTCACAAACAGATACACCTACCCTGGCAGTCTAGTGGCCCCCCAAGCCCCGATCCCTGATTCCCCATACAAGCAGAAATATAGTATATTGTTGTCTCTGGTAGTCTAGTGCCCACCACAGCCCTAGTCTCCTCTAATAAATAGTAAATAATCCCTGATGGTCCATTGGACTGCTCCAGCCCCGATCCCCCATAAATGTCATCTCCCATATTCCTGGTGGCCCAGTGGCTGTCTCCATTCCCAGATCCCCAATGTACCCCTTGTAAACCATGTGATTATGCCCCATCACTGGTGGTCTAGTGGCCCTCCCTCTCCAACCCCTGATGTCCCCATTTGTAAAGCATTCCCCCCTCCCCAAACCCTGATTTCCCTGTTTGTAAAACATTGAAAATATCCCCCATTCATTAGTGTAACATTGTCCCCTCCTGACCCTAATTTCCCATTTGTAAATCCATAGAAAATATCCCATTCATTAGTAGAACAGGTATTCCCCATCCTGAATCCCAATTTCTCATTTGTAAAACATTGTAAATCTCCCCATTTATTAGCAGAACAGTGTCCCCTCCTGAACCCTGATTGCTCTAAGAAACAAAACAGAAAAGCATGCCCTGTTATTGGTGGTCAGTGAATTCCCAACCCCAGCAGTTGTTCATCACCATTTCATTACTGAAAGAGTGACACTGGCAGATCATTAATTCCCGGCGCGCTGACTGAACTGTTACCGAGTGCTGTACTGTTCAGTACAGTTCTCAGTGACAATTCAGTCAGCGATAGCCTTAGAGGTGTGAAGAGGGCTGTGCCGGAGCAGGCTCTGTTTCAGCGTGGGGGGGAGTGGGATGATGGGAATGACCTGCTGGGGTGGGGGATAGGTGGCCACTTGATCATCAGTGACAGGGGCATACTTTTCTGTTTTGACAATGGTGAAATCGGGATTCGGGGAGGGTGGAACACTGTTCCACAAATGAATGGGAGATATTTCAGTGCTTTGCAAATGTGGAACTTGGGGTTCAGGGAGGGAGGGAACACTGTTCCACTAATGAATGGGGGATATTTTCAGTGCTTTGCAAATGGGGAAATCAGGGTTCGGGGAGGAGAGAACACTATACCACCACTTCCTGGGGGACAAGTGAACTGCTTTATAAATGAGGACATTGGGTATTGGGGAGGGAGGGCCACTAGACCACCAGGTTGTGATACCTTAGGTGCACCATGCTGCCAGTGGTGCTGCTGTATCCATGCCCACCCATCCTTAGTTTGCCTGGAGTTACCACCTGTTTTTCACAGGTGGTAATTAGTGCTGTACTATATGTTGCACTACTGACCATAGCACGGTGCTATGGTTTAGAATATCCTGGAGCACCTGTATACATGTTCTGCCTCTCCCTAGGACTCATGCATATATTATTTTTTAGCACTGGCACCAACATTTTGCACCAGTGCTATTTTGTCTTTTGAATATCATGCTCCAGTGCTATTGTGGCACAATCCCAGTGCAACCTGTTTGCGCCAGGCACAACTGTTCCACAACCCTACACTTTTGTTGGGGTTTCATGTAGGTATCAAGGGGCGATAACTAAAGTACATTTTAAAGTGTTGCCTGATGTCCACAGCATGTTAATCTTTCAAGAAACACCAACTAACACTTTAAAACACTTCACCTATGTCACAGATCATTAACCTTTCAAGAAACCCACTACTATAGAACACTTCAAAGAACTTCACCTGGGCCACTGTTTCATGTCTCCTCAATCCCAGTAACAGGAAATCAAAGTACCAATAATACTGGATGGTGCAAAGATTTGAATGACAGTACATTCATTAACATACAAACTCTCACAAATACTTGCATGCACACACCTACATACACATACACTCACACCATTGCAAACACGTACATTACAACATGCAGTGGCAGTGCTTCTATCAGAGAGATTTTATCAATTTTACAATCTGCAGTGGTGTCTCATGCTCCTAAAGGGCTTTCTTGATATTGCCCCTGACAGTGATGGCTTCCAACCACAGAGGACCCTTATTGATATTGTCACCAGCCACAGTAACAGTTATCCATTCTGCCCTTCCCTTTCAAAACATGTGGCCTGCTCCCAGCACTTAGTACCTGTTTGTTAAAACAGCAACCCCCAGAAAGTTACCCTAGTAACAGAGACAGTAGAGAAACACAGTGTGAGCAGCGTGATAGGCGTCTGAGAGTGAGATGAAGACTTTCCTGTCAGGGACTCCTTTGACCATGTAACACGCAGACCACATAATTGACTCATGGACAATTTACACTAAAGGTATCACTAATTTCAACCAAATTATCATAAAGGCCAAATGTATAGTAAAGTAATTGCAGGCTCCCAAGGAGATTATTTTAATAGTATAAATAAAATATTTCTGACTTGCTCTGTAATATTGCAACCACTAATAGTTAACCTCAAACCTGATGTGTTGGTGATCTTTGAATCTTGGCTCTCACCTAGGATGCCTGAGTCCCCTATTGCCATTCCTGTTTCTCCATTATTCAACAGGATCGAGCAAAGAGGGTTGATGGAATAGCCATCTTTCAGTCCTCAAACATCCAGTATAAGCCTGTGTTCCCCATCTCTACCTCTGCCTATGAGATTTTTCTTCTCAACCCCCCGCACCCATATTTATTGCCGGTGTCTACTGCTGCCCTGGCATGTCTCCACTCTACAGTATCTGAGTTACTCACCACCAGCTCCTCTCAGATCTCCTCTGGAGAGTTATTCATACCAGCTGAATTCAATTTAAATTGGCATCCCCTCTTCATACATTTTGCCTTTCAACTCACCTCTGCCTCTACTTGCTATAATTTCAAATCTCTAACTTTGTCTCTGTTGGACTGGGTCTTCTCCTTCCATTGAAAACATACTGTTGATGCTAGTACTCTCTCTGATGCACTCAGTGACCACCATATGGTCTACTGTGTGCATAAGATTCATCATACCAAAGCTCTCCCCAAATTCATCCAGATCCAGTATTTCCATCCACTGAACTTGTTCCACCCTCATGCTGACCTGGTAGCCACCAACTGGTCCCAGATTTCTACAACAGACAACATTGACAGTGCTCTCAAATTTTTCACCTCCAAATTTCTGTCTGTCTGGGATCATCAAGCCCCTTAAAAGAAGCAGGGTATGAGGATTTCACCTCCCATGGCTACCAGCTAAGTTGCTAGGTTGTCTCCATGTGCATGACCTTGCATGGAGGACCTAAATGTCCTCTGACTCCATTTCTAATCTTGCAACTTAAAGGACTCTTTTTGATGCCTGTATTAAAGCAACTAGGCTTGCGATGTCTGAACACTTCGCCTCCAAACTCTAGAACAACCTTAATCACCCTTCTAAGTTCTGGAAGGTCATTTATGCACTTTTCTCCCCTGTGACCCAGTCCCATCTATTCGTTGTCAAGATGGGTGTTACTCCTATATCTGACCCTGCCGCAGTCACTTCATCTTTTTCCTTTTTCACCTCCTGTGCCTGTTTCCTTCTCTCTTCCTCCTCTTTCTCTCCCCCTCTCTTCTTCTGTACCCTCTCTCTTACTCTACCTACCTACTGATTCCCTTTTTCTTTCTCACCCATTTCTCCTGCTGCTGTTTGTAAGGCCCTTTTGGCTCTAAATTCACACAAGAGTGGGAGTCATGATGATCTTGACCCCAGACTCTTGTATCTCCCTGCTCATGCTATTTTCTTCCCTATTACCTACCTCTTCAGCCTCTCTTTCTCCCTAGCCTGTGTCCCTAACTCTTGTAAGTTGACTACTGTCATTCCACTTCCTAAAAGGGTGACCATTCTTCCCCTAGTAACATCTGTCTTATCTCTTTCCTCTCCATGCTGGCTTAAGTCTGCAAACAAATTTTTCTCTCCCAACTGTCCTCTTTTCTTAACTCAACCCTCTTCTTTTCTCCTTTCTTTTCTGACTTTAAAAAGTCACATTCTACATCCACCTCTCTCCACCAGTTCACTGATACCATCCTCTCTGGTATAGATCAGGGCCTTGTCACATCTGCCATTTTTGTCTACTTAGCCAAAGATTTTGACACTGTTGCCCACTCCATTCTACTGGTCCAGCTTAAGGCCGCTGGACTCTCAGCCTTCTCAGTTGAGTGGCTCTACTCCAACCTTGAGGGCAGGTGACAAGATGTCAATATTGAAGACTTCATCTTCTCCCACTCCCAATCAGCTCAGGTGTTCCCCAATGGTCTGTTCTGGGTCCAATTCTTTTCTCAATTTTATAAATGACCTCCTTACTGCCTGCTCCTCTGTGTCTATTCATAAGTATGCAGATGATATGGTACTCTTTACCTCTGTCTCCTCAGCCCCTGACCTCAAGAACCACCTCTAACTGCACTTTAAAAACATCCAGCTCTGGTATTGAGAAAATCAGTTAAACTTCATTGCAAAGGAAATGGTCTCTATGACTTTTGACACTGGGCAGAGACTTCCTAGAGTGTTCCCCTTCCTTCCTTTCATATAGCTATTGAAGATGTCTCTTCATTCAAGTACCTTGGGGTCTGGCTTGATTGCCATGTTGATTTTTATGTTCATGTGCTTGCTATCCACAAGAAGCTCCACCTCAAACATGGAGCACTTCACAGAAATAAGAGAAGCATCCTGGTTCCTGTCACAGAGAAATCCTCACTAAGATAATGCTCCCAATTTGTGATTATGGAAACATTGTTTACAGTGCTGCTACTAAGTCCACTTTAACTAACCTGGACCCCCTTTTTCACTCCTTCTGTAATTTTTCCCTTGACAAATCCTAGCATACTCACCATTGTTCTTTGTATACCTCCATCTGCCTCCCATCTCTTGATGCTAGGCACCTTATCCATTACGCCTCCCCTATCTCTAAATTTTGGTTTGGCTCCCTCCTCTCATATCTTGATTCTCTCCTCTCTTTCCCACACTTCTACCTCTTTCTCCCCTGGCAACACTTGCTTTGACTCTCTTGTTCTCCCACCAATGAAATATACTGCTGGCTAAGCTGCCTTCTTGCTCAGCTTCCCCAAACTATGGCACTCTCTCCCACCTTCCATTCAGTTTCCTCCTTCTTTTCTTGTTCTCAAGTCCCTTCTCAGTGATTTCTCTATTCACTCCTGCAGTTGCTTCTGATATTGGAGTGTGCATCTGTCACCTGCCTTCCATTACACACTGCCACTAGCACTGCCCTTCTCCCCTAGTTCATCAGTTACTACTCCCTGCTCCTCATAATATTGTTTTGTTGCTCATTGTTTAATGTTCTTATGCCTGTTTCACCATTTACTGTATGGCAATTTTATTCTTAAGCATTCTTGTAATTGTATATTTGGTTATACTTATTTCCATATTATTGTATTATTTTTGAACATTGTACTTTGTATCTGTTCTGTTTTTTTCTCTTCCCCCACCCCAGGATGCATCTGAAAATGAGGTGATACCAGCTCAGTATGTCTTTCTTGGTAAATCTTTGGAAAGAAAGAAAGAAAGAAAGAAAGAAAGAAAGAAGGAAAGAAAGAAAGAAAGAAAGAAAGAAAGAAAGAAAGAAAGAAAGAAAGTGCAAACAGTGGAGTTGGGGTAGAGGAAGGTAAAATGTCACCAAGTTAGAGATTTCTGCAAGCAGAGTTGTTATTTGCAAAGAGTGAGGCAGTGAAGAAAGTTAAAGTGTCGTCAAGTTATACAGCAGTCCTGGCAGCACCAGTATTTGCAAAGTGTGGGGGGTGTGGGAGAGGATGAGGATTGAATAAAGTTAAAGTGCCACCAACAGACTCTCTCAAGTGCTACAAGACCCACTTGCCTTCTAATCCCCTCCTACAGCTACCAGCAGACTGCTCCTGCTGGTGCCAGACCCCTCTACCTAACCAGTTTTCTCACAGGGTCAACAGTCATCAGTACCTTCTGGTCAAAGGAACTAGAGAAGGCTGGAAAAAGCAGTCCTGGAAGGAGCAGTGGCATCACAGGAAGCAGATCTAACCATATCCTCAGCCTTTGATAGAAGTGAACCTGGCAAGCAAGTGGACATTTTCCAGTGTAAAGATGGTGGATGGCTCTTATTGCCAGCCAGGTGGGCTTTCTCCAGACCTTTTGGTGGCAACTTGTTATTGCTTGCTGAGCAGGCTTTCTTCTACATCTCCTGACATGGCTGTATTTGGGGATCTTGAAGTGACCTTCATTTAAAAAACAGCATCCCATGTACAGAGCAATTGGCTATTCAACTGCAATGAAAGCTTTTGTAATATTTTAAATATTTGATCATTTTATTTACAAAGAATAAAGGACTGTATACTGTCGAAACAATGACTCCCGAATGGTGCAGAGTCAAAACAAAGCCAGATTACAAAATCAGCAAAATCACTGTACCCCTCTCTGAGGTTCACCCCCCCCCAAGAGTTGGTATATTTAGTAAGGAGGGTTGTGGGCAAAGCCCCCCACAAGAGGGGTTGGGGAGTACATCCCCCACAAACAAAGAGTTTGACGATTTTAGCATACACCATAATCTGGTGCTGTTTTGACTCTACACCATTCAGGAATTAAGCAATAATGCCCGACAGGGTGTTTTTCATGCTGGGATAACGTCACGCCTCAGTTGGTTGGGCACGAGGCCACAGGCTGAGTGTGTCCAATACCTGAGGCATGACAGTATTCCAAATGACACACACCCTGGAGGGCATTATTGCTATTACACAATGGCTCGTTGTTATACAGAATAAAAAATAATTTTAAAGAATGTTTTTGTTAGTGTGGGAAAATATTTTTCATTCTTAAGGGAAGGATCCAAGAAATCCAACAAAGCAGCCAACAAATCCACTGCAATCAGTCAGGAGAATCACAGTGCTGAGACTAGACCCGTGATGTTGTGCTGGGATAATGTCATGGGTCCAGCCCAAGACTGACCAATCAGAGACCAGGATTTTTTATTGCCATTGTATAATTGCTGTTATGCCTTGGAACCAGAAAAGACTTGTTGGCTGCTATTACATTTAAACCCTGCTACAGCCATATACTCACTGTGTGACTTGAGCTACTCACTTAACTTCTCAAGTGACCTAGTCTACCCACCCACCTATGGAAATGGGTATAAGCAGGATCCCACTTTACATGAGATTTTGCATTTCAGATGGGCTATCCTGGGGAAATACATTATAAGAACAAACAAAAAAACATCAATTGCTTACCTTTCCTGGTCCCTCTCCAGCATCACTTGATCCTCACCCCACAAGCAGTTGGCCTTATGACTAGAGCACTGTTAGGAACTGGGCAATTACAGGTGCAATACCTGCTAGTGAGAAATAGTCACTGTGTAACTCTAAGCAAATCACTTAACCTCCCAGTACTACAGTTCACTTAACTGAAAAATGTATAGAAGCAGGACCTCACTGGAAAAGAGATGTTGCATCTCAAGTGTGCAAGTCTTGGTAAATACATTGTAAAAGTAAGAGAAATGATAATCATAATAATAAACTAAAACATGACTATAAGCCACTTGCCAAATGCTGTGTGATCCTGAGCAAGTTACTGAAAATGAGATGTTAAATCTATTGTAAACTGGGCTATCCTGGACAGATACGAACATACGAAACTGCCAGCAGAAAAAGACCATTTGGTCTATCGAGTCTGCTCGATTTTTGCAGCTAGCACCCTTACTCTGCAGTTGCCCCATCCACCCTACCCCCCTCTGATGACCCTCCATTTTTGCCCTCTCCCAGCCCCTCTTGAAGCATCCCACTGTTTTACAGGCCACCACCTCTGCCAGTAGTACGTTCCACTCTGCTACCATCCTTTCAGTAAAGGAATGCCTCTTCATCTCCCTCCTAAATCTTCCACCCTCCAATCTCATGTCCTGATCCAGAGTGTCTCTCCCCAATCTCCCCTTGAGCAGGCCCTCCATGCCTGTCCTGTTTATTTCTCTCATGTACTTAAAGGTCTCAATCATTTCCCCCCCCCGAGAGTACATGTTCAACTCCCTCTGTCAAACCTCATATGTTAACTCACCCAGACCCATGATCATCTTTGTTGCTCTGCATTGCACCCCTTCCAGCAATCTAATGTCCCTCTTTAGGTAAGGTTGCCAAAACTGAATGCAGTACTCCAGGTGGGGTCTGACCAGTGATCTGAATAATGGCAGAATTACCTCCCTCCTCCTAGAGGTTATACCGCTTGCAATTCAACCAAGCATCTTGTTGGCCACTGCTGCTGCTTTCATACACTGTGCTGAGTTGTTCATTGCTCCCATAATGAACACTCCATGATATTTCTCCTCCTCAGCCACAGCTAGCTGCACCCCCCCCCAAGATGGTAGTTCCTCTTTGGATTCTTTGCCCCAAAATGCAGCATCTTGCGTTTTTTGGCATTGTGACCAAGTTGCCAGGTGTCAGATCATGTCTCCAGCCTTGTTAGATATTCCTGCAATCCCTGCCACCCCTCTTGGTCATTCACCACTGCTCCCATCTTGTTGTTGTCTGCAAATAGACTGATCTTGCTATTTATGCCTACAGAGATGTCTGCAATAAATACCCCCAAATAACACAGGCCCCAGCACTGAACCCCTGTGGGACCCCACTCATCACTGCCCTTGGTGATTATAATTCACCTCCCACCACCACCTTCTGCTGCCAACCCTGCAGCCAGTTCTCCACCCATCCCACCAATTTTTCCCCCGCCCCTGTGCCACTTAGCTTACAAGCTAGTCTCCCATGTGGCACCGAGTCGAATGCCTTACTGAAGTCCAGGTACACTACATCCACTGCATGCCCTTTGTCTATTTCCCTAGTCACCAAGTCATAGTAGTCCACTAGGTTGGTCTGGTAGGACCTGCCGTCGACAAAGTCATGCTGCCTACTGTCCTGCACCCCACTGATCTCCAGCAGCGTCACCAGCCTCTCCTTCAGGATTGTTTTAATCAGTTTCCACACTATGGATGTGAGACTCACTGGTCTATAATTTCCTGGTTCATCTTTGGGATCCCTGTTATGGAGTGGAAGCACATGAGCCATCGTCCAATCCTGCAGTACACACTCTGAGTCCAGATAAGCATTAAACAGTTCTGCCAGTGGGTCTGCCAGGACCTCTGCTAACTCCTTCAGTACCCTGGGGGTGTATGCCATCTGGTCCCAGTGCTTTGTCCACCCTCAGTACCCTTAACCCTTATACCACTCTACCTTTTGTTATTTCCCCATCTGTCACCCCTCCCCCTCTGATCCTATCCTCCCCCCAATCTTAAGTATTTCCCCCTCTTTCTCTTTAGTAAAAACAAAGAAGAAGTAGTAATTAAGTGCTTCTGCCTTTTCGTCCCCTTTTTCCACCCATTCCCTCTCCTTCTTAATCCTTACTATCTGGTCTTTACAACCCTTTTTCTCCCTGATATACCTGAAGAAGTCTTTCTCCCCCTCTTTAATTCCCTTCACCAGCCTGAGCTCCCTTGATGCTACTGCTGCCCTTACTTCCCTGGTCACCTCCTTGGCTTCTTTCAGGTACTCCTCCCTGTCCTCCCCCTCCCTGCTCTCCTGTATCTCCTATAGGTGACTCTTTCCTCCTCACCCTGTCTATGACACCCTTGCTCATCCAGCTAGGTTTCTTCACCCCAGCACTAATACATTGGGCCTTGCTGTAGGAATGTGTTGCCTCCACTATCCCTAGCTTAATGCATTCTTGAGTCATGTCAATATTAGGCTGAATTCTGTCCAGGAACCCTTGCACAACTTCACCCATCTTTTTGAAGTCAGCATTTCTAAAGTCTAGCACCTTTGTGCCAGATGCCCCCCTCTCCCTGTCCAGCTGCAACTGGAATCATAATGTCCGGTGGTCACTCCCCCCCAGTGGTTCCTCCACTCTCAGATTCCTCATCCACTCCCCATTAGACAGTATGAGTTCAAGGGTATTCCATTCCATTCCATTCCTTCCCTTCCTTCCTTCCCTTCCCTTCCTTCCCTTCCTTCCTTCCTTCCCTTCCTTCCCTTCCCTAGTTGATTCACAGACCAACTGCATCAGGAAGTTATCCTGGAAGGCTTCTAGCATTATCTGTTCCCATCTGCACTTTGTGGCAGATGTCTCCGACTCCACTCCCGACAGGTTGAAGTCACCTACTATCACCACCCCACCCTTCTCACAGTTCCTCTGGATCTGTTCCTCCAATACCCTATCTGTCTTTTCCAATTGGGAGCACAGCCTGCACACCACCCTCAACCGTAGTGTCCTATTTTTTGGATCTTGGATATGCATCCATAGAGCCTCTGTATCTCTCTCCTCCCCCCCTTCCCTAACACACTTTAGTTCCTCCCTCACATAGAGCGCTGCCCCCCTCCTTTCCCCTTAACTCTATCCTTGTGGAATAGTCTGTAATCTGGAATCACCAAGTCCCAGTCATGGTTTTGGGTGGCCCATGTCTCAGTGATGGCTGCCATGTCCACCCCTCCACCCCTCTCTGCACCATGAGAGCCTGTAGTTCTGCATTTTTATTCCCCAGGCTTCTAGCATTTAAAGATACAGTTGAAGCTGCTTAAAGGGGACATCTCCATGGACAACTAATCGTCCCCTTTACGCGATCGTCCCCATTATCAGATGCAGCACTGCACAGTATCGCTAACTAGGTGACAACACAGACAGAGAAAGACAGTGACGTACAGCAAAGTGATTACAGTTCTGCTTTGAAATCATGCTGTTTTGTCTGAGTTTCAGTCTCTGTAAACCTTTATTAAACAATTAGTTAAAATAAGAAAATAAGAAAATGTAAATTAAATTAAGACCAGACCATATTAGCACTGAACAGTACACTCTGGCACACTTATCTGTCCGATGTAGTCTCGCTCGATTGCTTTCTTTTGGACCTCAGTGAAAAAAATCTGTAATTTTCTTCTGGTGTGATTCTCTTGCCATCTCTTGGAGAATCACGATCCGTCGCTTCGTCTGCGTCCATGTTGATGAAAGACAAGAATTCCTCAGGTGTCAGATTATCTGGTAGGGGCACATCGGCCATTAGATCCTTGTCTGGTTGAGACACAGCACCTACAGTGCCCTCATGTCTTCCATTAGTAACTGCATCCTCTGCTTCTACGTCAATTAAAGTAAAACCCCCCACCTTCTGAAATCAGTTTGCGATTGTGGAAGGCTTTACAGATGTTCATGCCTTGTGCAACATGTACACAGCATCTAAGAGATTTACACGTAGGGCAATCTCTGATGCCAAGGACATGGTGCCACTGTCAATTAGGCCCACTATACACTCTGAAAAGAGCGAGTGGTAGTGACCTTTCAAATTTCTTATCATTCCCATGTCTAGAGGTTGAATTAGACTGATCATGTTAGGAGGCAGAAAAAGAATGGTGATGTTACTGAATCTGCCAGCTATGTGTGTAGGGTGGACAGAACAGTTGTCAATGAAGAGGATCACCCTGCGGCATCGCTGCCTAAGCTTAGAGTTCCATCCATCAATCCATTCATAAAATATTGTGCAGGTCATCCAAGCATTGGCCAAACTTATGTACTGAACAGGGAGTGTGGAAAGATCTTTCGGCATGCACCGGGGTCATTTGCTCTTAGCAATGACAAGCAAAGGCAATTTCTCTGTGCCAAGCTTGTTTGCACAGCAGAGCAATGAGACCTGATCCTTAGCCTTCTTTCCACTGAATAGTTCCATATCTCTCTGTATGTGGCCACGGTCCAGATATCCCCTGAAAAAAATGCTGGTCTCATCAGCATTGAAGATGTCAGCGGGACAGAAATCAGCAATCAATGTCAGGAGGACAGTTTTTACCCTGTCGGACGCTGCATCATCATCAGCATCCAGCTGTTCCCCTTGCTCCTTTTTGCAGACAATGTTTTGTCTACTTTTCCATGGGGAAAGCCACCCATCGGTCGCATCAAAATCAATGTGATTAAGATGTGTGGCTATCTCTGAAGCTTTTTTTTAAAAAAACAGGGCCAGAAATATGAGCACCTTTGCTGACAGCACTTGAAAACCACTGGTGCATGGCTTCATCCACTTGCCTGTCTTTGCCTTCATGCTTTCTTTTATGCTGTGGCTTGCTGTTATCATGCCATTCCTGCAAAAGTTCAGATTTTTTTTGACTGATTCTCCTGACCTGACTCTTTGATATGTTGAAGAGTTTTGAGACCTTGGCCATTGAAGCACCAGGTTCTTGGAGTGCTTCTAGAACTTTTATTTTATCTGCCAAAGGCAGGTCAATTCTTTTTGACTCCATCATCCAGATACAAGTGCCAAGGTACTGAAACAACAAAGACACAGCAATAGTGGTCAGCTGCTCTAGTTACAATTTTATAGTCAGCAGGTGTTAACTGGCATAAGTGGCTAATTGTTTCTGAGTGAAGTAGCATCTGCTTATCATTAGTACATCAAATAAGGTGCCTTTTAACAGGTGGAAGTTAAGGGAAAAATGAGGAAAAAATCATCCCCATAAACAGGCTTGCAATGTCCCCTTTAAAGATGAGAAGGGCCCAATGATTAACATTGCCAGTAAATCAGTGCCCAGGGGATCATCCCCTTTAACTGAATGTTCCCATTAACAGCATCCCGTTTAAGTGGCTTCTACTGTCCCTTTATGGCCTTCCCTGTATTGTTTGCTCCTCGCCTTATCTCACTGTTATGGGGGGGGTAAGCCCATATGATTTCTCATCTTGAGGCCTCTGATCACCTCGCATCCTTCTGCCACCCCACTCGTCTAGTTTAAATTCTCCTCAATATACTCCCCAAACTTTTGCTTCAGTACTTTCTTCCCCTCTTCATTTAAGTGCAGTCTATCTTTAGCAAATAGACTGCTGTCCTCTCAGGTCACCCCCATCCTCCTACCAGCCCATACCCTTTTTCCAGACACCAGGTTACCAGCCATTCATTAAACTCCTGAATCTTCAGTTTTCTTGCCATACTTGCCCTTGGGACTTGAAGTACCTCCAAGAAGGTAACTGATCTTCCTGCCCCCTAACAAACTGAACCTAAATCCTTAAACTTCTTCTTCACCTCATCTACCATCCCATCAGCCAAGTCATTCATCCCCAGGTGCAGAATTAGATGTGGTTTTTCCCTGCCCTTTCTGGCATATTTTAGTACTGATTGCCCCACCCTTTCAGCCTTCATTCCTGGCATGGCTTCCACCTAGACCCCACTATGCCTCTCTCCCTTGCTACCCCACCTGACCCTTTCAGTATTGAGTCCCCTAACACTGAGATCCCACCCCTTTCTCCCCTGTCACCCCTCCCATCCTCCCTGTCCTAAATCCTTCTTCCTCCTGCACACTGTTCGCCCCTTTTGCCCTTGTTATACCACCCTCATCAGTACTCCTTGCTGTGTTCATTCTATCTTGACACACATTAGGTTCTTTTCCATCTCACTCCCCCACTCTGTCCCATTTCTCTCTATTACCATGGACTCTTCTTCCACAGCACCATCTCCCACATCTGTCATTCCCATCAATTGCCAGTACCTATTTGAGCCTATTATATGCCTATGTGCAGTAACTCTAGTCCCATTTCTTTTAGCCCCCTATCTCCTTCTGCTTGTATCTTCCCCCTTTCTCCCCAGTGTGGATTGTTCTCTCCATCTCCAGTCCCTACCCCTGTCCCTTCTTCTGTTTACTCAGTTATATATATAGTCTGTACTTCCCATTTTCTCTTCTCATTCTGTCCAAGACATTTCCCTCTTTAGCCTTAAAATCTCAGCCTCCAGCCTCCCCAGCCTTTGACAAACTGGGCACTCTCCCAGTCTCCACAGAATGCCCATGAACATGGCTGCTCCACAGTTATTACACCCCATGATCCTCTCTCTTCCGTATCCACTACTGCCCTCCTGCCACTGATCCCCATCCCTTTATGCTGCCAATGTCCCTCCCCCTGGTGCATCACCCTTTCCTGTCCTTTCCACCAACTTTCCTAATCATTTTTCCCCATCCATTGTCTCCTCTTTCCTTGGTGCCCCCCACTCCCTGCCCACAGCTATTCTACCCATGTTGGCCCTTCAGGTGTCCTGCTTCCCCTGGCCCACCTACCTTTCCACTGTCCCCTACCACCCCACAAGTTGCCATACCCCCCAGTATGTCCTTCCCTGTCCTTCTCCATTTTTCTTCTGCAGTGTTGCCCTAGCCCTCTGTATTATTACACTGGTATAATGGCAGACCACTCAGCACTTCAGGCAAACTTCTCCTAGAATTGCCTAGTATCCACTCTGCAGCAGGCTCTAAATCCTTTGCCTATACTGTCCCTGCACTGTGGAACAAGCTCCCTGCACACCTACAGGAAGCTCCCTCCCTAGTGACATTCCTGGAGAGACTGTGCTTACACATCCTAAACCACAGTCACTGCCCCTGCTCTAGTGGCTATGTAACTCGTACCCTGTAGTTTACTGCTCTAACTCTTGCCCTCTGTCTCTCAATTGCTAATATTGATCTTTGTACAATTGCTATTTATAATTGTTCTTTATTGTGAATACTGTATACTGTCACTGAAACTCTGTATGCTAGGTCCTCTACTGTACTACCTGTATGTATTGCCTTTCTTTATACTTTTTTTTAATTTATTTTGTTAACTGGGTAAACATATGAGACAAGGCTCTTTTTCATATGCGACCCGAGACTATAAAACAGTCACAAGATGTTACACAAAAAGATAACTTTTACATTTACTCAACACAAAGATACAAATACATGACTTATTAGACAAAAAAAATACAATGTGATTATTTAAAATAGCAGTGACATTGCAAGCTACTCAACAAGTGATGCTTCAATTTCTTTTTTGAATAAATTATGACTACTCAAAGTTCTAAATTCAGTTGGTAAATCATTCCACTATTTTGTTGCTTGGATAGAAAAGGCTTAAGCACCCATTTTAGTTTTAATGATTTTCACATTTAGACAAATAAGAGAATTTGATCTCAAATTTCTCAGAACTTCCCTTACAGATATCAGAGAATACAAAGGTGAAAGATTTTTTTGTCTCAATACACTATCCGTTTTACAACAAAGAGAGTAAATGGAACTCAAATTTGGTGGTAAAAACCCTGAGACTTGTTATAAAGTACAATTATATGTACTATAAGTCAATCTATAAATACATCTACAAATACTATGAAATGTCATTGTTAAATTATTTAACACATGTTTGACAGAGTTGTAAACAGAAATGAGTTATAATTCAGTTGTGATAACAGTGTACTCTGGGCTATATGTTTCCTAGACTGTAGGGTTAACACATTCTGTAATCTAAATAGAACCCCCCAGTTTTTGATTTACCGATTTTGTTAAAATTGATATATGATTTGAAAATGTCAAACTGGAGTCCAAATTCATTCCCAAATATCTGAAATATTGCACCTGCTCCAAATTAATCCCATTTTTACCGAAAATGTTCAGATTCCCTAATTTTGCTAATTTTTGTTTAGAAGCAAAACTCATACTCTTAGTTTTTGAAATATTAAATGATAATTTAAAATCCAGCAGACAATTTTCTAAGCTCTTAAAGTCTTCAGTCAAATCTTGGGCAATTTTATCTAACGAATTAGAGCTATTTTATAATATTATATCGTCGGCATACAAGATTGTCTTAGCCTTAAGAATTTGACTTGGTATAATATCCACAAATATGGAAAACAATAGGGGTCCCAAGATTAACCCTTGAGGTAGACCCTTTTCTAAAATTCTACTTTGTGACACTGAGACCTCATAAAGAACTTGTAGTTCCCTTCCAGTTAAATAACTCTCCACCTATTCAAGTGATAATCTGGATAATACCATTGCAGCTAGGCTCCTGAGCAGCAGGTGATGTTCAACAAGGTCAAATGCATTGAATAGGTCCACAAAAACAACACCAGTGAGCTCACTCCTCTCCATAGCCTCACTGATGTGATTTGCAAAACTGGCCAAGGTAGTTCCTGTACTATGAAATTTCCTAAAGTCATGCTGCTCAGGAGCCCGAAGCCCAGTCAATTGTAAGTAATCACTAATTTGTATCTCTGTTATCTTTTCTAAACTTTTTCCTAAGGGATGAAGAAGAGAAATAGGGCGATAATTCCCCGTCTTTACTGTTTCCCCCCTTAAAAATTGGTCTTATTATATTTTTTTCCATTGTTGTGGAAACATCCCTATTTCTAAGGACATATTAAATATCTTTGTCAAAGGTATATAAATGCAAGAAGATATTAGCTTCAGAAACCTTGGCTGAATACTGTATCATCAATTCCAACATTTTTGAAAGGAATTTTCTTCAGAATCTTCAGGACCTGATTGGGCTCTATTTCTTTAAAATGAAATATTAAATCAATTTGAGATGTTATAAGTGTGTTCTTTAAGTCCTGATCTTCCTTATCTACACTATATTTACCCATATCCAAGAATTTTTGTAAAAAAGCTGTGCTTGTTTCTTGTGGATCTCTTATTGTAACTCCTTCAACTAGGAACTCACCCAATTGTTCATTTATGGTAGTCGATACCAAAGATTTGATTGAAGACCAACATTTTTTTGGATTTGACAGATTTAGATCTTGTTGTTTTGTGTAATAATCAGATTTACATATCCTTAATTTTATTTTGCATTCATTTCTTAATTTCCAATTGCTTTGAAAATCACTAATCTTTTTACTCAAGCAAAATTGTTTCCATGCTTGATCCCTATTTTTCATCAATTTGAACATCTCAGGGGTAATCCATTTATTTACTGACCCCCTTACTCTCCTTGTTAGTTTTGGGCAGAATTTATTTTGTAATTCCAAAATTTGTGTTGTAAAATAATGAACTGCTAACTCTATGCAAGGTATTATATCCCAATAGGACCAATCAAATTCTCTTAAATCAGATTTTAATCCATCATCTAAATCTTCGGGGAACTTTCTATAAGTAATCAAATGGGGGGGCGGTATTTTCTTTGATTTCCAGGTGCAATATATTGCCTGATGGTCATTGATAACTTCTGGTAAAACTCTAACCTTAATAATTTTAGTATGATTATTGGTCAAAATCCAATCCAAAATTGTATGATTATCTGTCTTCAGATTCATTTGTGTAAAAGTTTGTACATCTGACACAAACCTGCATTCATCAACAAGGATTCCTTGTTAGAAGCATCATCAGAGTCCCAATGAATGTTAAAATCTCCTACCACTAAAATGTCACCACTAAATTGGTAATTTGAAACAAATTGTAAAAAAAAAATCTTCAAGACCTTTACGTGCAAATTTAGGTGGATTGTAAACAGTACAGTGTTTAATTTTGTAATTATCCCCGTGTTTTATCTCAATCAGTAACCATTCACACTCTGAAGGGGAATCAACCTTTAACTCTAATTTAGACACAGTTAATTCTTGTTTATAATAAATAAGTATACCTCCCCTTTTTATTACCTTCCCTATCTTTTCTTATTATTTTATAATCATCTAAAGCCAAAACACCATTAGTTACTGAGTTTATGGGTCTAACTCTGGGTCGCTCCTGAAAAAGGGACCCTCAGGGCAAAGTGTTCTTACCCAGTTGACACAATTTAATAAATAAATAAATAAGTATAAGGGTCACAGTTATTACCCAATCAGCCTCAGATTTCCAGATTTCCCTTCTCACAGTACTAGATTCCCTCTACCTTGAGTCTACTTACTCAGCCCCAAGTCCCCAGAGTCATAGTTCACTGATACCACAGTAATCTGCCTCAGATTCCCAGAGTTATGGACACCGTACCCTAGTAACAGTTCTAGAATCATATTACCTTGATTTCATTTAACCAACCCCAAATCACAGAGCCACGGTACCTCAATTTCACCTCAAAGATCCAGTGCTTTTCTACACAGTTCAAAAGACACAATACATTGATCCCAGAGGGAGTCCAGACAAATTTGGTGATCACAGGAACTTTAAGATTGGTCCTTCCTTTTCTACACACCTTCCTTGAACCCCTGGCTATCAAGCAGTACCATCATTTACTTCATGACCTCACCTATTCAGTGCCTCACAGTAAAATCTCTACTTAATTTATGTCAGGGTGTGGTGTGTGGCTGTGTTGTATGCTGCAATGAGATGGTTAACAGTATGTGTATGCAGACAGCTGGTACCATATGATGTCACAGGCTAATGGTATAAAGGAAGTGATGCACTGGGGGGTAGGTGTGGGGTGTAGGGGTTAGGCCCCTCCTGACCTGCAAAAACAATGAGCTACATCAGCAAAAAAAACCTAGCGTCACTCAGCTGCACCACAGCCTCCCCAAAACAGGTACCTATCCAAATGAAGCCAGAAAAGCAGCCTGGTAACAATTGAAATCTACACTAAACTGGAAAAGAAACAACAACAGTAGTAAAATCAAAAATCACATTCACTTCCCTGAAATGAGACTGATTGTACTCCCCCTTCCAGCCCTTTCTGAGAATCCAGAGGTAGCTAGCTGTAGCACTCTGACTTGGCTCCACCTCCAGATTAGCAGTTGCTCTGCCAAGGCCCCCAAGCTACAGGACTAGACAAAAAAACACAGTCCTGCCCTCTAAAGTTAGTGGCTTAAAAAAAACACAAGATAAGCAGAACTGTAGTCCAAGTGAAATCAGCCGTATAAAATAACTAAAACAAGCTATGAGCTGGTTCTACACTGAAATTAATCTGATTTCTATCTCCTGACCACAGAGACAACCAGCTACACCAGCAACCCCTCCAGAAACATTCAGCTGCACCACAAACTCTCCCAAACAGGTACCTATCCAAATGAAGCCAGAAAAGCAACCTGATACCAACTGAAATTTACACTAAACTGGAAAAAAAAAAAAACAATAGTAATAAAATCAGCAAAAATCACATCCACATTCCTGAAATGAGATTGATTGCATTCTTCCTGGGAGCCCTTTCTGAGAATCCTTTGTAAAGACATTACATTGTAAACACAAGAAAGAGCAGGACTCCACTGAAATCAAGATGTTGTATCTTATCTGGACATTCATTAGTAAACAAATTGTAAACAGGCAAAACAAAACAATACCGTTATGAGGTGCCTGACTTTTCCAGTTCTAGTAACATATCATATACTTCATCAGCAGTCTTTCTTAAAATTAATTCACCCTGTCACTAATTAAGCTTAACAAGTTCATTGAATTAATTCACACTACTTCACTTATGAAGCATAATAAATTCTCTTTCACAACATGCAAGTAAACATTAGTGTTCACCAATGTTTGTCTCTGATGTGTATCAGCCTCACACTGGTATTTTAGAGTCCCAGTTCTACACATGAATTCTAACCCACTGCATACCCCCCACCCCACCACACACTATAAGAATGCCTGGTTAACACACCTACACAGATGGTATGAAGCTAAGTAACTGACAGGACTTTTGCAGGAACACATTGCAGCTGGAATGCCTAAGTTGCATTTACACATACACACAAGCCTCAGCGAGAACTCATTTGGATTGACTGCCTGTGACATATAACTGTTTGACACACAAGTATACTTTTTTTAAGAACTAACAGTCCTATGGTCTATAAACCTACAACAAGCTTTCTCACTACCATCAGCACTGACATCAGAAAATAAATCACTCAGAGTGAATGTAGCACTAATCTTTAGTAAATGTGGAAAAGAGGTGCTACAAATTAAAGTATAGTAAACTTGTTGGCCATAAAAGCAGTTTGACATTCATATTTCAAACAGTAGTGTCTAGTGTTTTACCCTTTAGTCACTGTATCTTACTTTTTAATTATCAATAGCAATTTCCATTTTTTACTTGCAACAAATTAGAAGGTTTGTGGGTTGTACTCAATATCAGCAAAGGCAGGCATATTTTTTAATTGGTGCTATTTCCATGAGGCTCAGAGCACCTTAAAAAAATCTAGACATACATAATAAATATAATAATAAATATAAACAAATGCATTTACTATTTAAAACACTCTATTTTACTCTGGGTATGCCTGTGTGAATAAAAAATTTTTTTTTGCTTGTTTTTTTTTTTTAGCAGGTTCTTGAAAGCCTTCAAAGTATGGGAAGATCATATCACCTCTAGAAACACATTCCAGAGCAGAGGGCTGGCAACCCCAAATGCCTTGTCCCCATATTGCCTCGAACAGAACTGAGTGACCTGATAAAGGCCTGTGTTTATGGAACAGAGAAGGAAGATAACCCTTACAGAAATAATTATATGAAATGTTTTCATGTTGCACACTTAAAACAAACCAAGTGACATGCATGCTGCAAGTATGATTTAAATGTTAAATTGGAACCAATTGCATGCATATGGTATGCGTGCAGCAAGCAAGTGTGGAAATCATGATTTTTTGCAGTTCAGTGCCTTTAGCCACTAAGCCATACTGTCTGCACACATATGATTCGATTGTACTTCAATACATACTGTATCTGAATACATCTACATGCATACGGCATGCTTGTAGCCACTGTTATGCTTTTCTGTTTTCTTCTCTCCTTCATTTCATTTTCACAGTTGAACTATAGCACACATACCAATAGAAAGACATGTTTATCCCACCCCCAGTACACAAACTTTACCCACAAAACCACTTCATTACTTCTGTCTGGCCTGTACTTGTACTATTTTCTCTCCATAGTTTTGAATGCTTCCATGCAAACAAACTTTAAGGTGCAAAGACAAAAGTAGCAATGTCTCAACACACACACACATCCACATGGCCAGCCCCCCTTCCATTCACACACTGTAGTGGGTACAGCCATGCTGCTATAGACAACCCACCCAGTAAAGATTTAAGTAAAAAAGTATCTTACTTGAGTATTAGGGAGTCAGAGGCAGTTATATTTAAGAGATGATGTGTATGGATCAGAGAGTGCTGGGGAGTACCCCTTGAAATGAATAGAGCTATATTCTATTAATATCTTATACATTATGATTGTGAGTTGGAAAATAATGAAGGCCACTGTTCTACTAACCAGGCCTTTGTTAGTCAAGCAGTGGCCTTCATTAATATCCAACTGTCCATCATTAATATATAAAATAGTAATTAAAAAATGACCCCATTCATTTCAATGGTGCACACCCCTGCAGTCTCCTTTGCCCTTTGTCATGATGTGCCTGAGCATGGGGATATGGAGGTCAGCTTCACTGGGGGGGCATAAGCCTGACTATAGTGGGGCTACAATAGTCTGTGCATACCATACCACTCAACTGTCTATGAATGCAAGGGACAGCTCTAGAATGTCTGCAACATTTCTTAAAGGTACAACTTATTTGGTTTAACTGAAACATGATATGCAAATCAGGAAAAATTTAAATGTATAAGATTCATCTGTATATACCCCGGAGCACTGCATGAGATTTTGGCTTAAACCCACCCAGTTACTAACCATTTTTTTCCTGGCTGAAGCTCTACCTTCCCTAAAAAAAATAAATTTGTCCTGATTTTTCTCCCTGACTCCATTCCATTCAATACCCATCCCCTATGGATCATGACACCACCCAAAGGTGAAGAAACATGAAAAACACATTAATATTTCAGTCCTTCCTCCTTCCCCAATCCCCTTGTAAAAAAAAAAAACATTATTTACTTTTACTTACCCAGCCATTTGACCAGAATGTGCAGTCTGGCATAGTGTGCCACCAGCCCAGTTTTCAGACTACACTCCCTGTCTTCTTTGTCAGAAGCTGAGATGTTAGAACTAACCATCACAGGTTCCAAGTGTGGTCCACGACCAAGTCACCTCACCATCCAAACCCACCCAACCTAGGTTGCTTGCTTCTTGCTTGGTTGCTGCTGTGGCTGCTGCTGCACTGCACTGATCAAGGCCTATAAAGGTCACCCACACTGTTGTCACCACTGTTGCTAAACCTAGTTTACTGCCATGGGAATCTGTGCTGTTTCTTTTGCAAGGCAAGCCTAGTAGAGTAAGTAGTTGGCCTAGCCTTGAGTTAGCTTCCAGCTCACCCTCTGTCCCTTCAGCCACTTGGAGAGATGGAGACTCACTATAAGTAGAACAAAAATGTGCTGCCACAATACTGCTATTGAGAGTTCAGTGCTCACTGACTCCTCCAAGCTATAGCGTGCAGTCTGTCTACTCTGTGGTGGGAAAGACAGTGTTGCACTTGCAAGGCTCATGTGCTCTTTCTTGGCTGGAGCTCATCCACATCACATGTGATTGTGCTACTGCTAATAGGCAAAGAGAGTGGACAACATAATACAGACATAGTCAAGTCTGAAGAGTACCTGCAGCATGAGCACACACAGGCCAGGTGGGCACTTGTGCAAAAGATTAAATCCAAATTTAAAGCTATTATTGCCACACCATAAGAACAACCTAGGCATACATATGGGGAAGGGGGACTGCCCCCCTCTGCCCTACCTAAATGACACTCTTGTTTAATGGCAGAAGTTCATTCTCTGGTGCTAATATAATGGTTTCCACTGTGTTCAGAAGCACTGTATCTCCATGTTTCATGATGTGTCCTGATCATGTGGGTTAGTGTCCCTCATTGTCCCTCATTTGAGTGTCCATGTCCTACATTTCAGTGACAAAATGTGAGGTATGGTGCATGCTTCCAAGACCCTGCTCAACACAAAGAGTGCTGAGCATGGCAATAGTGCATATGCTCAATACAGAATGACAAAAGGAAAGTAAGTGAGATAAATCAGTCATGGAGAAACACATTTGTAGCACAAAATATGCATAAGGGATTTGCATGGTCCAAAACAAAAAGGATAGGCTTCACGACACGGAGACCCCTCTTCATACATCTGGAATGGAGGATGTTGACTGGCTATATCCTAGGCATTTAATGCAGTAAGCAAACAATACTTTACACATTAATGGTGATTTAATGACAAGAATCAAAAGCCATTAAACAACTTGCAAAAGGATCAGAATTAATGAGTTTACCTAATTTTTATGGGAATTAAAATAAAAAAGGTATTTTAATAACTATTTGTTAGCAGTAATATGAGAAACAGAAACTGATTTGTTTTTAGATGAGATTTGCACCAGCTTAGCTGTTGCACACATGGCAAGCATGCAGCTTGTGAACCTGATGTGATGATTAAATGATATTCACACCAGCCTAACTGCTGCAGTCATGTCAAGCTTGTCACGCACGAATCTGATGTAATTTTTAGAAGATGTTCACACCAGCTTACCTGCTGTGCACATGTCAAGCTTGCAGCATGCAAACCTGATTTGCTTTTTAGACCTGGTTCACATAGGTTCACTTTGTGTATGCAAATAGCATGCAAACATTGCACAATTAAGCATGTGGCATGCATTCTTCTTGTATACAGCACACCTACATTTCTGTAATGGAGGTGTGTAGGGCACAAAGAAATCTTTCAGGGAGCTTGGATCCAAACTGTATAGGGCCTTAACTATTAAGAGGTAAATCTTGAAAATAGCACTCTGCTGAATTGGCAGTCAGTGCAAGCCATCCATACCTGGCATGATGTGGCCTCTCAGAGAAGTCCCTTCCACTAGCTGAGCCACAGCATTCTAGACCAACTGCAGATAGTGTATCAAGTCTCCAGATAATCCTAAATAGAAAGTGTTACAATAATCCAGTCTGAATGAGACAAAAGAGTTAACTATCATCTCCAGGTCAAGTGGCACTATATGTGGCTTAATATGGACAATTATACACAAATGGCAAAAAACATTCTGGAGTACTGCCAACACCTGCTGTTTTAGGGTCAGCTTTCAACTCAAAACGACCCAAGATCTTTAAGCACATTCCCAGTTCTGAGTGTTTGATCTTTCAACAGTGGTAAAGGATGGTCCACACTTGTCATTGCTGACCCATGCTGGCATGGATCAAGAATTGTCTTACCTGGCTTGAGACACAACCAGTTGGTTAATTTCTTGTAGACATCTCCCAAGTACCATCACTACATTCAGTCAGGGAGGAATGGAAGACAGATTGAGTAGTATATAATCTGCAAAACAATGAAACTCAACCCCATATTGTCTGATGATCTCACCTAAAGGAAGCATATACAGGGTGAACAACATGGGTGCCAAGATCCAGCTCTGAGGAACCCCAGAGAGGATGGCAGCAACTCCAGAGAAGAAATTTCCTAGAGACACCTATTGCAATCTCCCAATTGTAGGACTTAAACCAGCACAACACCATGCCAGTAAGTCCTACATAGTTCCTCATATGATCAATTAGCATAACGTGGTCCACCATGTCAAATGATGATGAGAGATCCAGGAGGGACAAGACGGTACAACACCCTTGGTCTCTTGCAATGAGTAGAATATGGAGTTCTCTGACTAAAACAATTACTGTGACAAGGTTTAAACCCTGTTTGGATAGGCCCATAAATGTCATATACTGTAGTTCCAGGTTAGCCACAGGCTGTGCTGCTACTACCTTCTAAATTACTTTCCCCCAAAAAGGAAAGGTTTGAGACAATCCTGTAATTCATTAGACAGTCAGGGTCCAAAGGTGGTTCCTTCAGGAGGGTTTGCACCACTGCTCTTTCCTCAAGTGACAGTAAAGCCCTCGTCAGCAAGGAGCACCATGATTATCTCAATGTGTACTGTCTCCATGGATTAGATGCTACCAACAATAGCCAAGTAGGCCCAGAGTCCACTGTATAGTAAGTAAGGTGCAGATATAAGATTACCCAGGCTACCTCCTTCTCAACAGTTGGAAGGCACTCCACTCAGGAAAGCAGATTGTTATTATCCCTCTCTTTCCTGGACACTGCTGGTCCATAATAGACCACTTGTGAAGGTCCTTGTCCAAATGGAGGACAGCTTGTCAAGGACAAAATGATTAAAATCTTTGCACTTCTCTATAGTAAAACACTTGAGCAGATCATAGACAGGGAGGGTTACTCAATCTGTGCAAAAGAGCTGAGCTGGATGGTTCCTGATTGCAGCAATCATTCATGACAGGAACTCTGTCTTTTTTAGAGTTACTGCTATTCAATATTCACTATATCTCAGATTCAATTTTATTTATTTGTTACATTTTGGTGACCGGGTAGGCCCACTGAGCCCCGAAGGTCCCTTTTTCAGGGGCGACCTGGGATAACAATACAGGTTATAAGAATGAACAAGGACATAAGGAACATTTGAGGCATTGTGAGTTACAGTACATCATGAGGTGGTTACAGTAAAGAAAAATAGTGGATACAGGCATGGTTACAGGCATGGTAAAAGAAAAGCAGTGGATACAGTCATAACTTACAAGCATGGTAAAAGAAAAGCAGTGGATGCAGGCATAGGTACAGGCATGGTTATCATCATGACATGTAAGCAATTGGTAGTACTTTGCATGTAGCTTATTCAGGGGTTACATATGGCCTCTGGCGAGCAGTCTGTATAAGGCAGGTAGGAGGAAGGTTAAGCTAGGAGACGGGAGTTGGAGAGGTGGGGAGTACCTTAGGAGCTTTAAGTGCCATGACAGTGGCATGCGCTTGAGGTCAGCAGATGGGACTTAAGCCTGGTGTGGAAGTTCATGAGTGAGGAGGAGGCCTGGACCTGGGTAGGGAGCTTGTTCCACTGGCAGGCTGCTTGGGAGGAAAAGGATCTTCTACCAGCATTTGTCCTTATCCTAGGGACTTCTAATAGCGTTCTATCTGAGGTCCTTAGGTTCCTTGGGTTGTGTTTGAGGGTTATGGTCCTGGCAATGCTTGGCAGAGCATGGGGTTTGAGAAGCTTGTAGGCCTGGAGAAGCAAGAGGTGTTGGAGGTGGGTGACCAATGTGGGCCAATGAAGATTGGCCAAAGTGTCACAGTGGTGATGTCTTGGGTGGTCTAAGGTTGTGAAATGAGCTATTTTATTATATAGGGTTTGCATCCTGGTAATCTCTTGTTTATCCATGCCCTGTATAATAGGGGCTGCAAAGGTCAGATTGGGTAGAAGGATGCTGGTAGAAATGGAGAACCTGGCTTCAGGGATGAGTTGGTCCCTGAGTCAGTACAGGGTGCCAAGTTTCCGATGTAGGGTCCTGGTGACCTGGTCCATGTTTTCCTTGTGTGTGATATTCTGATCCAACATGAGGCCTAAGTATTTAAGGGAGGGGACTACGTTAATGGCTTTATCAGAGAGTGATGTTAAGGAGAGGGATGAGGACCTGTCAAATCCCAGGGATCTTGGCCCGAATAGCATTGCCTTGGTCTTGTCGGCATTTAGTACCATTCTGTTCTTACATAGCCAAGTCTCTAGTGAAGTGAGATCCTTTTGGAGTAGAGGGCCTAGGGCAACCATGTCATGCAGGGTTCGGAAGATGACAGTATCATCAGCATACTGCACAACTGAGCTCTCCCCGCAGTGGGTACGCAGGTCATTGGTAAACAAGGAAAACAGGAGGGAGCCTAGAATTGAGCCCTGAGGTACACCCTGGTTTAGGGGTAGTGGGTCAGACATGGTCCCTTTCCATGAGACCATCTGTGCCCTGCCTGATAAGTAGCTCCCAAACCACTTCAGGGCATGTTTGTCTAGGCCTATATTTTGCAGCTTCTGTAGCAGCAAGTTGTGGTCGACGAGGTCGAATGCCTTGGATAAGTCTATAAAGACTGCACCAGTGGGTATCCCTTTGTCCATTCCCCTGAGAACTTCATCAGTGAAGTTAATGAGGGCAGTGTCAGTACCATGGTTTGTTCTAAACCCATGTTGGGAGGGGGCAAGGAGCTGATGAACTTCCAGGTAGTCCCTGAGTTGATTGTAGATGACTCTTTCTTGCACCTTAGCAAGTGAGCAGAGGAAGGAGCTGGGCCTGTAGTTGTTGAGTTTTTCCATGAGCCCACATTTGTGAATAGGAACAACACTGGCATGTTTCCATGGGTCAGTGACAGCTCCTTCCCTCAGTGATCGATTGAGGAGCATGGTTATAGGCCCGGCTAAGGAGGTAGCTCCTGCCTTGAGTAGCCAAGGGTTGATACCGTCGGGTCCCCCTGACCCTTTTGGTTTCAGGTTCCTTAGGAGGTTTAGTACTTCAGTGCATTTAGCCAGTCTCAGGTGAAATGGGAGTCTTTCCATCTGAGGTGGTTCATCTGAGGTAGGGGGGAGAGTCTGGGAAGACAGGCAGGTCTTGTAGGCCTCGAGATCTGAGAAGTGCCTGTTAAGGGCAGCCGATATTTGAGAAGGGTCACTTGTGAGCTGACCATTAATCTCCATGGGACAGGACTCAGGCTTTTTGCTGCCCTTGATCAGGTCATTGATATGATTCCAGAATTGCTTGGGTTGCCCAGGCTAGTTTTCTGGAGGTGTGTTAAGTAATCTCTCTTAGCGAGTTTTATGGCTGTATTGGCTTTGTTCCTCAGGGCTTTGTATTCAGTGAGATCTGTCGGGAGGGAGGAGAGCCTAAACATTTTCCAGGCTTTTTCCCAAGTAGCCATTAGGGCTTTGAGGGAGGGAGAGATCCACTTGTAACAGCTGCCTTTAGCTCTCATTCTCTTCATTGGAGCAAAGAGGTTGGCCGCTGTGGTTAGTTCATCCTGGAAGTATCGCACAGCCTCAGTAAGAGTATTTATTTTTTATTTATTTATTGAGATATTTGGAGAGTACCTTTTAGCACAAATCTTCATTTAAAAGGGTTTCACATCACTGTTAGAGTTACAAAGATACTATAAAGATGCAACTAAGCTTCCAGGGGAATATTGCCAAGGAAGCACAACTACATACAAGGCAGTTTCAAATATATGCAGAATATTACAAATCAGACAAATTACTGCATAAAACAGTCACAGACTGAGTATATAGGAACATAGCCAACTAACCAATGCACAATATTGTGTTCACCTAAAAGAATACGAATTTGTTAAAAACAAAAACAAGGTGCTGCCTCAGCTTGTGGTCTAAAAGCAAAACAAAATGGTTATATTAAATGCATGCTGAAAATAGAAAATAGAGTTAAAAATCTATGTTTCAACCTTAGATCTTCTTCAGGAAATATCTAAAAGAGAAAAAGAAAACAAGTTAGTGTAGAGGAGAGGTAAAATGAGAGAGATATATATGTGGAAAAAGAAGAAAGGGGAGGCTTAGGGAGAAAAAGTGACAAATGGTAAGATTAAGAAAGAATCTGTGAAACAAAAAGGTGATGATGGGAAAGATAAAGCATAATGGGAGTGAAAGAGCTGGGGAAGTTCCCAGGTGGAGACTAATTAACAGGGCCTAGTAGGAAGGCTGAAAGGTAACAAAAGTGTGGGAAGGAGACAGAAATGGAGACATATGGTGAAAATGAAAAATAAATTAAATGAGTACAAAAACAAATAGACTTTAGGGAAATAAAAAGGGGGATGGCTGAAAGATGTTAGTGGAAAATAAGTCTATCATTTAAACCAGAGGGCTGCTGGGAGCCAAGGCGGATGATCAGCTTGGCTTCCATGTTTTTTCTATGGTCAGGATCCCAAAAGCCCTGCTGAAGGACACAAACAGAAAGGTCATTGACATTGTGGTCCCTGGAGATAAAGTGGGATACAATGGGTTTAGCAGTTTCACCATTCCTGACTGCTCTGTAATGTTCCCTGAAACGGTCAGCAAGATGCCTACCAGTTTCTCTGATGTAAATAGCTGTACACTTCCTGCAAATAATACAATACACCACGTTAGTAGAGGTGCATGAGAATTCCTTGGTGATGTGAAAAACACCTGTAGGCCCCCTAATCTCAGTCACACTGGAAATAAATTTACAGGTGTAGCATCGAGTCCTGTTGCAAGGTTTGGTACCTGGGAGGGAGGAACTGTTAGGAGTAGGTAGGCTGCTTTTAACCAGGAGATTCCGAAGGTTAGGTGGCCATCGGTAGGAGGCAATAGGTGGTTCTGTAAAGGAAGCACCAATGTTAGAGTCAGTTTGCAAAATGGAAAAGTTACTAGTGATGATCCTGTGAAGAGAAGGTATGCTCTGATGGAAAGGAAGAACTAGTGGAATTCGCCATTGTTCCTGTGTGACAGTTTCCCTTCTGCAGGGGTCAAGGTTACGGGGCATGTTACTGACCCGGGAGAGTGCTCTGTCCACTGTGCTTTTAGGGTATCCCCTGTTGATAAAAAAATTATGCATTATTTTGTCTGCTCAGCAAAATCATTGTTAGACTAATGAATAGAATTACATTGAACTGCAAGGGCAGACCATACAGATGCCTTGAACTGGTCAAACCTGGAGAGATTAAAACAGAGATTCAAGCTATTCATTTAACCAGCCAGTGGACCTGACAGCAAATGACTACTTGCACAGTTGAATTCATCAGAACAGCAGTTCAAGGGCATTCCTAGCTATGCTCCTGGTATTGTATTGGTTGGCAACAGGGTGGAAGCAATTAGTTGGGGGGGGGTTAAACCCAGGAGTGCCTTACTGGTGAGCAGATATGTCTGGAGCTTTACTCTGCTATGTAGTAGTAGCCAGTTCATCAGGGTATAAAGGTTACAACTATGGGTGTGCTTGTCAACTTCAATCACAAAGTGACAGGCTTTATTGTAGATCAGCTTTTTTCTGTTTTGTATCATGTCACATGCTGCTGCATAGACAGGGAGGCCATAATCAACTAGCGACAGAATGCAGCTAACCCGATTAAGTGTCTAGCATTTGCAGTGATGTTCATCCAATTATGTTGCAGGGCTCCCAATCTCATATTAATCATGGACACAAAGTTATCAATATGAGGAGCAAATTATAAGGTATCATCCAGAATTACCCCCAAGGTACTTGAAAGTCTCATCTTGTTGGAGATTTTGTCCAGATCATTTTGGGTAACAAGAGGGGTACCTTTTTCTTCAGTGGGGGGACTTGTGAAGAACATGATCTTAGTTTTTTTTGTAATTTGGACCAGTTTATTGTGAAAGAGCCAACTCTCTAATGCCCCACAGTTGCACTGGAGGACAGAGATGAGGCTGCCAGAGTTGGGATTTTTGGTATAGATAACAGTCATCAGCATATAAAAATATGTTACCTGACTGACAGTGGTCAGGCAAGTGGTTTATAAGTAGACCAACTATGAGGGAGCCCAGAATGGAACCCAATGGATACTTCCCTAACATCAGAAAAAGGCACATTCAATCTCTACACGCCATGTGTGATTAGTGAGATAACTCTGGAACCAAGTTACAGCATCCAGAGACAGACCTTGACCAAGGATTTTACTGATTAGGATCTTGTGGTTGAGCAGGTCGAAGGCTTTTGTAGTATCGATATAGATAGCAGCAACCAAGTCTCCACTATCAAAGACCCCTTGAACATAATTGGAATATCTTTGCAGCACAGTACTGGTGCTTTGTTGTTTCTGAAAGCCATGCTGTTGGACATACTAGAGTTTGCATTTTTTGAGATATGAGACAAGTTGGCCAGAGACAATTCTCTATAGAGCCTTGGATGGGGAGAGAATGCAAAAAGATCTGTGGATGACTGGGTTAATGCGGTTAATGCAGTCATTGCTTTTGAATACTGGTGTAACCAGCGTGGATTTCCACTTCTGGGAAAACTATGAGTAATGCAGGGAAAAGCTGAAGATTTTGGAAATGGGATATCAGAGTTCCTCTATGCCCAGAGGAAACAACTTCATGTCAAATGAGTATCCCCCAACCCTGGTTTTATGAAGCAAATATCTGATGTATTTAATGGCATCCTTAACTGATACAGGCTTAAAATATAATTTAGGGTCCAGAAGTTGGATGGCTTCAGGACCAGGTCCTCCATGGGGTGTTGGGCAGGATCAGTGGGGTTGATGGAGCTTCAGATACTAAAGGCAACACTGAACTTATTGGCTCTTTCAGTAGGATCAAGGATCTCATGTCCATCAACCACTAGCATTTTTCTGAAATTTTTACTTATTTGCCTAGGAGATCTGAAATGTTCTCACAGAATCTTTTCCCATTGCTCAAATTCTGAGTTTGCTGGTCCTTGCAGAAGTTGTGTTTGGTCAGCTTAATCAAACTGATGTATTTATTTTGGGCTTTGGGCTGCTGCTAGCGTTTGGAAGACAGAAATCTTGCTTGTAGAGCAGAAAGCAGCTAATTAAAAAAGCTACAGTTTTTCTTACTAATTTAACACTTCTATCTCAGCAGGAGTCAGTGCTTGTTGGGATTTAGCAAACAGATACTTTATTAGAAGTAGAGGGGGTCTCATTTAGGGTTATAAAAAAGAAAGAAATCCAGTGTGTGTTTCTGTGTTGGGAAGGGTACTGTATCAACTTACTTTGCTAAATCAGTAGGAGGGGAGAGAGGTTAATTGGGGTGTGGTTTAGGCAGTATATAAGCAGGTGACTCCAATTACAACTTCCTGCTGCTAGCTTTTGGAAGACAGAAATCTTGCTTGTAGAGCAGAAAGCAGCTAACTAAAAAAGCTACCGTTTTTCTTACTAATTGCCCTCCATCCCACCCATCCACCCTCCTACCCTAAGCCAGTTCTACTTTTATAGCCACTGGATTTGACTGACAACCATAACTACCTGTTTGGCAGTAGGAAGGGAAGGATCATAGAGAAACATTAGTTTTGTCAACCCTGAAGGAAAAAAGTAGCTCTCCCCCCCCCCAGCTGCTCGTGGTCTGACTCTGAGCAAGGAAGAAGGGAACTACTTAAGAATACAAGAAGTTACTGTCCCAGAACAGGAAGGGTGAGAATTGTAAGGAGAGGAGAGAGTAAGCATAAAAACAAGAGAGGGAACACACAATAAGACATGACGGCAGTGGTGCAGTGCAATGGCTGTGGGGTGGCAGTGTTCCGGGAGACATTCTGGATGCGCGATGCTGCCCTATTTGTAGGCACCTCTCTGGTCTGAAGGAGGAGGTTGCCCATCTCCAGGCTGACCTGGCTAGGATTCGTGAAATCTACTCCCCCACCCAAGGACCACCAGGGCCAGTGCCACTACCTCAGAGGTTGTCAAGAAAGAGGAGCAGTTGGACCAAGTTGGGCTCAGGGAGGGACAGGGTAATGGAACAGAGGTGCATCCCTCCAGTTGTACCTCTCCACAATTTGCATGCTGCTCTGGTAGATAGTGGTTCCTCTATGGAGGCACCTGCAGTGGAGACCAAGGAGGATGCTGGGAAACCTCCACAAAGGAGACCCACAAGAGGTTAGCATGGGACCCCACAGGGAAGGAAACAACTCCTGGTGAGGGACTTAATCATTAGGGGGTAGAAGTGGGGGAGGAAGGGAAGAGGGAGGTAAGGTGCCTGCCAGGTGCCATGGCTTGGAGGGACAGGAAGTGAATCCTCAGGATCATGGGAGCAACTGCATGAGGAAGGGAGCTGGATGTCATTGTCCACCTAGGGACAAATGACCTGCCTATGAATGGGATCAGAGCAGTGCAAGAGAATTTTGTTGAGTTGGGAAGGGGCCTTAGACAAGTAGCACATATGGCAGCCTTCTTAGAGGTGCTGCCTGTCTATGGCAAGGGTGATGCTAGGGTACGCCACACAATGAAATTCAATGAATGGTTGAAAAACTGGTGTGGAGCTCAGGGTTTTGGCTTCATTGGGGACTGGAAAACCACCTGGAGGGATGCAGGCCTATACCGGTGCAATGGTCTGCATCTGTCCGGTGGGAACCAGGGTGCTAGGTGATAGGTTTAAATGCTTCACTGGCAAACATTTAAACTAGCCAAGGGGAGAGGAACTGAAAAGGAGCAGGGAAATCCCAGACTCCCCCCACAAAACACGGTAATTAATGAGGTAAACACCAAGGCAGAGAAGTCATTAGGGAGCAGGGCAGAGGTAAATGCAAAAAAAGGCAACGGCAGTAAGGACAGGGATGGAGCAAAAAGGAGCAAGGCCATCAAAAATTGTAGGGTGATGAGTACCAATGTCCATAGTGTGTAACAAGCTCCCTGAACTAGTGGCCTTGATGAAAGAGGGATGCCAGGAAATTGTGGCAGTCACAGAAACATGGTACACAGAGAACCATGACTGGGATGTCAACATATCAGGATACACAATCTACAGAAGGGACAGGGAGGGTAAAAGAGGAGGAGGATTAGCTCTCTATGTAAGATAAGGGATCAAAGCAACATAATTACAGAGTAAACAGGGAGCAGATGGGGAACTCTGGGCCACCCTGGAGACAGGAAATGACACCACAATCTGCATGAGGGTTGTATACAGACCCCCATCTCAGGGGGAGGGAATGGACAAGAAAATGATAGAAGGCATCCTTAGAATGACAGAAAAAGGTGAGATATTGTTGATGGGGGACCTGAATATGCCAGATGTTAACTGGTGCACCTTTGCTGCAGGCACATCCAAGAGCATGGTCATTCTTGATGAACTACAAGGGGCATGCCTCAGACAGCTAGTATTGGAACCCACTCAGGAGGGAGCAATCTTAGACCTGGTACTTTCAAATGGGAATGGAGAAAGAATCTTGGATTTAGAAGTGGATAGCCATCTGGGAACAAGCTACCACCAAACAGTGTGTTTCACGATAAACACAGCCATAGAGTCAAGCCATTCAAAAGCAAAAGTATTGGACTTTAGAGGGCTAACTTTGAGAAAATCAGAGAGTGCCTCAGAAAAGCACTAGCAAACAGGCAAGAAGGAGGGGTGGAGGAACAATGAGGAGTAATCAAAACAGCCATCACAGAGGCAACAAGCCTTTGTGTGAAGCAAATCAACAAAACAGAATGAAGGAAAAAAACTCAATGGTTCTAAAAAGAGGAGGCAGGGAAGGTTAAGGAGAAAAGGATAGCATTCAGGAAATATAAGGAAACACAGAAGGAGCAGGACAGAGAACTTTATCAGTTAAAGCAGAAAGAGGCAGAGAAGGCAGTCAGAATGGCAAAGGCCGAAACTGAGGAAAGGAATTGCCAGCTCTGTTAAAAAGGGGGATAAGACCTTTTATAGGTACATTAGGGAGTGAAGAAAGACCAAGAGAGGGATACTGAGGCTCAATAAAGGGAAGGGAATGTGTGCAGATTGTGACAGTGAAAAAGCAGGGATACTGAACAAATATTTCTGCTCGGTATTCACAAAGGAAGAGGAGGGGGAAGTACCTAAACCAAACAAGAGAAACACTCTGGAGATGGGGGTCAATACCAGTCTGTTTACAGAAGAAAGGGTTCTGAAAGAACTAGTAAAATTGAAGGTGGTCAAAGCAATGGGGCCTGATGGGATTCACCCAAGAATTCTAAAAGAACTAAGGGTAGAACTAGTGACACTGCTTACTACCCTCTTTAACAAATCATGGGAGGATAGGGTGGTACCTGAGGACTGGAGGAGGGTGGATGTGATTCATCTTCACAAAAGTGGGAGCAGGGCAGAGGCAGGAAACTACAGACCAGTTTGTTTGACTTCAGTGATAGTAAAAATGATGGAATCACTTCTGAAGGAAAGAATTGTTGAGTGCCTAGAGGCCAGTGGGGCACAGGACCCAAGGTAGTATGAATTCACAGCTGAAAGGTCATGTCAGATGAGTCTAATAGATTTCTTTGACTGAGTGACCAAAGTAGTAGACCAGGGAGGGGCTGTGGACATGGCCTACCTAGATTTTATCAAGGCATTTGATACAGTCCCACACAAAAGATCAACAAACAAGTTAGCCAGCCTTGGAGTGGGTCCCAAGGTGGAAGCCTGGATAAAAAATTGGCTGGACAACAGGACGCAAAGGGTAGTAGTAAACGGAGTACACAGTGAAGAAAGGAGGGTTACTAGGGGGGTACCACAGGGTTCAGTACTGGGACTGGTCCTTTTTAATGTCTTTATAAGTGACATTGCAGAGGAACTGGAAGGAAAAGTATGTCTCTTTGCAGACTACAAAAAGATCTGCAACAGGGTTGATACACAAGATGGAGTGGAAAGTATGAGAAGGGACTTGGCAAGGTTGGAGGAATGGTCAAATTTATGGCAGCTTAGATTCGATGCAAAGAAGTGCAAGGTAATGGAACTGGGAAACAAAAACCCAGGGGAAGAGTACACAATGGAGGGTGAGATACTGACAACAATAAAAATGGAAAGGGACCTGGGGATAATTGTATCAGATGATCTAAAGGTGGGCAAGCAATGTGAGAAGGCAGTAAGGAAGGCTGGGGGAATACTGGGATGCATAGGGAGAGGCATCAACAGTAGACAACAGGAAGTTGTTATCCCTCTGTACAGACAGTTGGTGAGACCCCATCTGGAGTACTGTGTGCAGTTATGGAGACCCCATCTCCCAAAGACATAGACAGAGTGGAGGCTGTCCAGAGGAGGGAACCAATATGTTGCAGGGTCTGCAACAGAAGACATACGAAGAGTGACTAAAGGCCAATATGTATACCCTTGAGGAAAGAAGGGGGACATGATAGAAACTTTCAAGTACCTCAAGGAAATCAACAAAGTTCAAGAGGGTAGTATCTTTCAGAAAAAGAGATGTGCAAGAACAAGGGGGCACAATTTGAAGATAGAGGGGGGATGGCTCAGAGGTAATGTGAGGAGGTATTTTTTCATGAAGAGGGTTGTGGATGCATGGAACAGCCTTGCAGAGGAGGTCGTGGAGTCAAGAACAGTGGGGGGAATTCAAGAATGCATGGGACAGGCATAAGGCAGTCCTAGTGGGAGGTAGGAGTAAGTAGGCTGTTGGTTAACTAGGATCTGAAGCTTTTCCATTAGGTAGGAAAATGGGCAGACTAGGTGGGCCAAGCAGTCCTTTCTCTGCCGTCAAATTCTATGTTTGTTCCTTATAATTTTGTAGGTGGACTGGGGACCTAATTTCCCTGGCCAATGCATATATATTGTCCCTGTCTCTCAAGAGGGCTACTGTAGAAGTTCCAGGTAGCAACAACCAGAGGGAATAACTCTTGACTTATGCTTCTTGATGGGAGGAAACTTATCACAGGCATTTGTGAACTCAGCTGTAAAAAAAAAATTATGGGTGAAATCGATATCTGGAATGGCATCCAGGGAACCACAAGTCTAAATGGGTCATATGAGAAATGAAACTGGCACCATCTTTTTGATTAGGACCCAGTTGTATGTGAACCTTGGGGGGGGGGGTTCTGGGCTTTTTTTAGCTGTCCACTGGCATTGCAGCAGTGAATTGTCACTAAGGAAGTCTAGCAGAACTTTGACATCTTTAATTCTATCTGGGTGAGTTTCCAGTACCCAGTCAAGTAGTAAGGTAGTGCCTGTTCCATAATTGGTTCTGGTGTGCTCTGTGGCTATTTGAATGAGAAATACACTGGCCATCTTATCCCTGTGACCTGAGCTGAACTTAGTCCAGTTGTTGTTGAACTCACCAGTCACTATGTACAGTATTCCCAGTTCTTGTTGAACTTTATAAAATAATCGGTGAGGGGATCCATGCTTGATTGCAGTTTACCAGCTCAGATATAGACAGAAAGAGAAGTGATTTGTGACCTTGTCCGAGCAGCAGTTTAATAGACAGGCATTCACAGTCCCTAGTGAGATCTTTAATTTCAAGTTTGGAGGCTTGCAGGTTAGATCTACGATAGCTAAGGCAGCCCCCACTTCCCTTGCCTATTCTATCCTCTCTGAAGATGTTGAAACCAAGAAGTGAGATGGTAGAGTCAGGTATTCTGGGATTAAGAAAGGTGTCGATAAAGGATATGATATCTGGTTGTACTAACACAACTCAGGCTTCAAAGTGAGCACATTTCAGGAGGAGCCTACCAATATTTATGGAGATTATGTTCAGATTCCCTCGGCTAGTACCATGCCCAAGGTTGTCTGTGGGGCCTGGGTTTGGGTGCATATTGCTGGACAGCAGAAGTAGCATAAGTTTTAGACTTCTTGATGATCTAAGGTAGTGTTTCAGTCTCTAGGTTTTCTACTTAAGGAGAAAGGACATACGTGTGGTCCTGGAGACACTACCATAGCACACAATCCCGAAGCACACTCATAGTGCCACTTGAGTTAAGTAAGCTTTGTTGTGGACATAAGTCTGGGGGACTAGGGTACTGAAGGGCAGTTCAGGATGGCCAAGTGACTGTAGTATCAGCATATGGCCAAGGTAGAAATCCTTCTTTACCACAGAGGTCTCTTTCGGTTCAGGTAACAGTACAGTGGGTAAGTGGGTCAGCAGTAGTAACATAGCAAGAATCATATTTGCAGTAAAAGCCGGATCCAGGAAATATCAAAATTATGTCTGGGTGGATAGGATGTTGGCAAAGCCTTAGTAAAGCAGGGTATAGGCAACCTACAGTTACTAAATTTGGTCAAGTCCGACAGGGTATTAGCAAGGCCTCAAAGTAAGCAGGGCACAGATAACCAGCTAATTATAAAGCACTCCTTTTGGCCTCCTTGGTTTAGGATGTCTGTCCAGAATTTTCCAACATCTGCCCCTTAGTCTTCAACCACTTCAGCTCCTCACAGTATCATGGGGAACTGTGATCAGATATCACAGGTCAGACATGGCTGGGTGCTAGGGAATGAAAGGTGGCCATGAGAACTGTGTTGTAGCACTGTGGTGCTCTCAGTTACTTGAGCACATGCCATCATCATGCCTGAGACATCCAGCACTGCATTGACATTGTCAGACTCCAGATTATATTTAGGATAGCATCAAACCATCTACACAGGAGGGGAACTAAAATGGGAGACCCTGCAAATGAATGACACAGCATGATGATATGCCCAAATGTCCTGATCAGCCTTAACCACACATACAGTGGAATCCCCCAGGATGAAACCCAATTCTGCAGCATTTTGCAGCACTCTGCAGAATGCTGCATCAGACCTACTGAATAAAGCAATGTAATTTCAATGGCAATTAGTCCCTTTTGTCAGTCAGGAAAATGTGATACTGCCAGGATAAAGTAAATGCCACAGTTTCCTGCATGACAAAAGGGTCTATTTGCCATTGAAATTACATTGCTTTATTCAGTAGTTCTGCGGCAACGTACTGCAAAGTGCTTTAAAAGTGGATTTCATCCTGGGGATGCCACTGTATGTCAAGCCCTGATGAGAATACCAGGTCCAATATATGATCATGTAGATAGCTAACAGAGACAACTGCTTGTGTAAGGCCTAGTGATAATATCAACTGGAGGAGCTGTTGACCAAATAACAAGGTTTCATCATTGACTCAGACATTGAAATCCCCCCAGAACTAGTGTGGGAGTTTCCAACACCTGGTCAATCATGAAATCTACCAGCTCCTTCAGGAAGGCAACTCCACACCCCCAAGGCCAGTATATAAGGATGATGCCACAGTCTACACTTGACCCACTACAATGGCTACATCTTTAAAAGATCTGGAAACTCCCATGTAGTATGCTGTGTGCCCCACAGCAGATCTAAAACTGCCCCCTCCTTGCAATCCCACTTTGGACATTGTACCATGGAGTAAGTGACTGGGATCGATGCCTCCAGCACAGGTCCAGAGTCATCACTCAGCTGGGTCTTTGTGATACAAGCAAGATCTTCTGAGGAATCAGTTATTAAACCTTTCATCACCACAGTCTTATTCTACATTGGACTAGCATGTGGAGAATGGCCGGAAGGGGAGGAGCCACGTTGACTGGTGGGTTTACCTGTTGTCCAATAGTGTTGGACATAGCCCTAGGGAGGGGAATGAGATAGGATACACCCCTGTGATTGTTCCACATTCTCCCTGGGTACCTCTGTGTCCTCACAAAACCCATCTTGTCCATTCCATCAGCCATCTTGGAACCTCCCCACAGCTGTTGCTTTGCCTCCAGATGATCCACAGCACTACACAGAGGGTCATGACCACTGCTCATAGGGACCCTCTGAAAGGACATAACTGCCATAGGTGTTCCAAGGTTTAGCTGAGCCTCTCAGCCCCCTGTCAATCATACATAATGCTTACCAAGCTAATAAACCAAAAAAAAAAAAAATAAGCAAAAAGCTAAAATATAACCAGGCTACCACCCCCCAACAAACTTAGACCCCCACCCTAACCCTCTCTCATGTCAACATGCAAATAATTATACAGCAGCAGCCACAGAGTCACACTCCCCCAACCACTCCAACAAGAAAAATGAAATAAAATATTAGTGATTCACAGCTGACAAGGGGTGTAAAGATAATACTTATAATAGTTTTAAAATAATAGTCCAATTGAGAACCAGGTCCAGCAAGTTAATGAGGAATAAAAATCACAAATAATGCCACTGAGTGGGAAAACTGTCCACAATAAATATCCAGTACTAAGAAATTTATGAAACATTACACACAGTATGCAGGTCAGGTTAACAGAATAGTGAAAGTATATCATAAACAATCAAAGAGACTCTGCAGGAATCCAGCCAGTCTTTCTTCATGCTCTCGCACAGCGTGAGTTTCAAGCAAGAGTCAGAAAGAGTATTTTACTCATAGATACCACCCAGGCCTCAACACAATAACTGCCTCACTCACAATATGGCTATCTTATCAGCTTTTCTTCAGTTTCTTGCCCCAAAGACTGCTCTATCACGTCAATCTTATAAAGAGGCCAGGAGCAGATGAAAAGTAAATAGTAATATAGCAAAGCTACTGACAATCCAACAGCTTCTTCAGGCTCTTACTGGGCAGATTCAAAGTCACGATTGCCCAGGCTCAGCTGATGAGTCCATCACGGACTTCCTCCATCCACACCTCAGATTTCCTCCAACTTATATCATTTAGAACTGGGAGAATCCAAAACACTTTCAGCTCCACAAAATCGGCCTACAAGGTGAAAATCCAAAAACCTCTGAGTCAGTTGCCCTGATGTTGCACTTGCATGATTTTCTGACCATCAAGTTAGTTAATCACGATGAAATACCAACAAAAGTGGTTCTCCTCTACAAGAGGAAATAACTGTGCTTAATCAGAAAAGTGAAAAATGGCATCCTAAGGTGGAAAGAACACCAGCAATGACATCCTTTTCAGCAGAAAACAAAACAAAATCTAATACCCTGTCTGGTTCGCTGAAAGTCCCTTTCTAATCTAAAATAGGTTTTATAGATCTAATCCTGCACCATAGTACTTCATAAGGGGAAGAATGGTGCTATATAATCACTGAAAATAAAATGTTAAAATCAGCACACTACATGCTAACTAGAGATGCAGTGAAGTTTAACTCCACTAGAGAAGTAGAGGCATAGTAGCCCATTCCACCTCATTTTGTAGCTACGAGAAGTGGCCATTAAAATGCACTACTTCACCCACTTCACTTCATAATGACTTTATGCTACTTACTCTGCTTTACTCCACTTTATTTTTCTTTTAAGGGTGGAGTGAGTGAGCTTTGAAACAGCCCATATAACACATGGCTCACAGTCTGCAAGTCACATGCTTCAGGCAAGAACTTAATCATGCAAAACAGTGAAAGACTTTCACTTTCACCTTACCTAGTGTGGGAGAAAGAGTTGTGTTTGAGAGGAGACTCGGGAGAGAGAGATAGTAAAAAACCTTATAAAATGTTTGCATTTGTTTCATAATTAGCTGATTTTTTTGTAGTTTAACAGCCTATTTGTTGTCTCGAGTTGTGTTTGTGCACCTATTACAGTCTAGTATTTGTTAATTGTTAACTTTTGTGTGTGTGTGTATGTGTATGAGAGAGACAGACAAGAATGGAAAGAGGTGGGTTTCGTCCATGGAGCAGAGGTCATGTAGGTGTGTGCACAAGTGGTGGCACCCCATGTCTGAACCAGAGCACCTTCCAGGCAAGTGGTCCCCTCCCTGGAGAAGGAGGTAGTGGTGCCATGGAAGTGCCACCTCCAGTGGCACCTACCAGCGCCCCCCCCACTACTGCCACCACTTGCCCTGGCCCCTGCACAAGCGGTTCAGCAGGAAGTGAGGGAGGAGCTGCAGCAGTCACAACCACAACAGCAGATTTCCCAACCCCCAGCACCAAATGAGAACCAGCAGCAGCCACCAGCAAAATCTGGTGCACACCTGCCTGTGCCCGGTCCTCCCCACAGCTCACTAGTGTGAGAGTTCTTCACTGCACTGCCTGCGGACACCAATGTAGTGAAGTGCAATCTGTGTGGTGTGGTGGTGCACCGTGGCCCCAAGGGAAGTAATCTGGGCACAGGTGATCAGTGCACCCACCTATACAACCACTACCATGCAGAGTGGCAGGCCAAGCTTGTCAAACAAGGCATGAATGTGCCTGCTGGCCCTTCTGGGCAACAGGTGGTAGCACGGCCTCCACCTGCATGTGGTGTCAAGCAGGAGAGGGCCATGGAGCAAGTGGCTGCTCCACAACCTGCTGGTGATAGTGGCAACCCTGCAAGAATACCTGCCACACATGCCTATTTGAGCCAGATGTGGAATGAGTTGGACCATGGGAACCACCGGATTGACAATGTGGAGCAGCGGTTGGAGTGTATGGAATTGCATAAGCTTCAAATTATGGCTATGCTTCAACTGCTGCTCTCACACCATAACACTAATCATTAGTTTTTGTTTGCCCTTGCACCCACCACCCTCTCCATGAAAAAATAGGTCCTGACATTGCCCCTGATCATCTCCCTTCTATCTTCAAATTTTGCCCCCTTGTTTGTACACATCTCTTTTTCTGAAAGATGCTACCCTCTTGTACATTGTTGATTTGCTTCGGTGCCAATAGTTTCTATTATACTTGGGTACTTAATAGTTTCTATTACCCCCCTTCCTTGCGGTTATACATATTAAGCAAGCAATAATACCCGACAGGGTTGGCGGTATTAGGCAATACTTGACTGCTCAGGAGTGTAATGAGGCCCAACACCACAGGCAGGGGGCTTTATAGCCCCTGGAAGGTCTGGTATTGCCCAATACCGCCCACCCTGGAGGGTATTATTGTGCTTAGAAAATGGGCATCAGTGTAAATTTTCATTAAGTAATAATACAGAATAGGAAAAGACTTTCAAAATGAATAGAAATACTACAAAAAATCTTTTTTTTTTGGTAAAGTAGTCGCTATGTTTTTTGTGCTGTTGCAT
Source organism: Neoceratodus forsteri (assembly GCA_016271365.2). Lineage (NCBI taxonomy): Eukaryota > Metazoa > Chordata > Ceratodontiformes > Ceratodontidae > Neoceratodus > Neoceratodus forsteri. The sequence goes on along the minus strand of CM028134.1, from coordinate 304,672,667 downwards.
GTGCTGAACCCCCCCACACACACATTCTGTTATACTTATATCCCCTTCCCCCAGTGTGTAGCGTGACCTCTAGAAGAACCACCGGAGCAGACTACAGTGGCTGTGGTATGGCAGCAACAGAGGGCAAAGGACGGTACCTGATTTTATTTTAGAAAAATAAAAATTGTTCCTGGCATTTCTCTGTGCATGCGAGTTGAAAGCAAGCAGACCACAGTAGTGCTAAATAGGCGGCCTGCTCAAACTATTGTTTTAAATGAAAGCAGTAGTTTTTTTTTGTTTTTTAGAAGGAAAAGGAATATTCACTCTGGGGAGGGTTGGGGGATATGGAAGGGTAATGAAGTTTGAAGCCATTCTCATGATTTCCCCTTGGTTAGCAGGTTGTAATGAAGCTGCAGAAAGAGGACCGAAGCAGGTTGGGTGAGCAGGAAAATCTGACTGCTGTGCAGATGGCACTTTTCTGGAAAAGTTATGTGTGCGTGTGTATTTCTGTACATGGGGCAGACAGGTTTGCTTTTTTTTTTTTTTTTAGCTGTGTGTAGAGCAGAGAAGTGACCTTGTTCCACTGGTGGGGGGGAGGGGTCACGTTTGGCGGTGTTATCTTGCTCACTAATTGAGGGGAAAAATCAGTATGAGTAGACGACCAACTGAAGGAGGGAGGAGAGAAAGCATTGTGGACAATGACCAGGCATGGGAGAAGAGGGTACTGTAAAAAACAAGAAACAAATATTGAGAAATGAGCCAAGCAGTTCATCAGGTAGCTGGTACTGAAGTACATAGATTTGGGTGCCAGTACCTCTCGCTAAGCGAGAGAAAAAAATGTTGGCCAATTGAAACTTAAATAAGGGTTTTTTGCCCAATTAGAGAGCAGGGTGGGCACCATAATACTGATGATGAGGTGGGTCGGGACTGGCACTTTTAAAACCCGGGTTTTGTTGCCTGATAGATGCCCACCTTGCCAGGGCTATCAGCCAATCAGGGTCTGGGGATTTTCTTGCCATTTTCTAAGCTCCTTTAGACTCTCTTCATCTGGCTTATGGTGCAGACCTTGCAACATTTTAGTTGCTCTCTTGTGAAGCCTCCATCCTGTCTATGTTCTTGCAGAGATTCTCCTGAACTACATGCTGTACTCCAGATGAGGTCTGACTGCTGTTAATTTGTACCGAAAATGCCAGACTCCAGAAAAAGAGAAATAACATGATAAAATGTGCTAAAAAGTCTAAATTATTTCCTGACACACTGCTTTAGGCATGCACCCACTCTGCATAAGTGTGCCCCCAAAAATAGCTGCTGTCAAAGTGTCCCAAAAATGCCAGACTCCAGATCAAGAGAAATAGCATCATAAAATGTGAAGAAAAGTCTCAATTAGTTCCTGATGCACTGCTTTATGTGTGCACCCACTCTGCATAAGTGTGCCTCCAAAAATGACTTCTGTCAAAGTGTCCTGAAAATGCCAGACTCCAGATCAAGAGAAATAACATGATAAAATGTGCTAAAAAGTCTCAATTATTTCCTGACGCACTGCTTTAGGCTTGCACCCACTCTCACAACAACTATGGCACCTGCTGCTGTTACTATACTTCTATCTTCTGCTGCCCGCACTGACTGGGCTGATGCACAGTGTCTTGTCAAATGATGATAGCTACAGATGACCATTGTGTGAACAATGATGTGATGATGCCATGGTGCACAGAAAGTCTGCTGCGCTGGCTGTAACATAATGCCCTATGTGTGTGTGTACTTCTATTACCATTGGTAAGTTACTGTACCTTGCACACTCACGTTGTTTTGCAGAACCAGACATTTAATTTTTATACATATATATATATATATATATATATATATATATATATATATATATATATATATATACACACACATACATATACATACACACACACATATATATGTAATCATTGTTGTTTTTCTCTCACAGGTCATCCAGTCATACTTGGGTTGTGCACCTTTTAGCTTGCTGAGGAATTTTGCTGTAGGAAAACTGTCAAGGAAGGAAAGGTAAGTATTTTTTCTTGGGGGGGGTTATCATTTGGAAGGAAGTTTTATTAATGGTTTTGTTTTGACTTCTTTACAGATTTTCTGTGTATCCTCCAGATGTATACAAGTTGCATGTGTTCTTATTTGAAGAAAGCACCAATGGCAGCACACAAAACTGAAATATTACCTGCAAACAGACAAAGAAATAATTCGTACTTCATTGCACCAACACATTCTGTTCTAAGTGTGGCTGTTATTGTCTGTTATATCCAGCTTAACAGATACCAAGCTATTAGTAAGCCACACCAAGACCAACTAACAAGTTTAGTATGTGTGACATGCACTGGTCCTGTCTTAACTTAAGTTACATTACAAGACATCTTGTCACAACCCAGATAAAACTTTGTTCAACACCATGGCCTGCTGAATAAAGCCAGTGACTGATGTGCATGAAAAATATATTATCTGCCATACATGTCCCCTACTTTGCATGATTTACATTGGTTTGAAAAAAAAGAAATACCTAAAAGAAGTGATGAAATAAGATTAATATATTTACCAGAAACTGATATCCTATAGGTGGTTGTAGACAGTACTGCAGTCCTGCAGTCATCTGGTCCTGTTACACTGTTTGAAACTGGAAACTTATAAAAAAAGAAAAAAGTTGACTGTATATGTTTCTCAGTGCATCTCTAAATTCTCTAAATTAGTAAAGGAAGCATTCACACAGCTCAAGAAAATTCCGTAGTATGACAAATTAGTACATACTCTAAACTATTGATAATAAGAAGCGTGGTGGATGCGGCTGGATGCGGGCTCCTTCTGGCAGGGCTTGGGCACAGGAATACATTCCCTCACACTGTCATACAGACTGGTGGCTTTGGCTGGCTGCAGGTTACTTCTGGTCATGGGAACAGGAACACATTCTCTCTCAGTGTCATACAGACTGGTGACTTTGGCTGGCTACGGGTTACTTCTGGTCATGGGCACAGGAACACATTCTCTCTCTCTCCCTATTAGACAGACTGGTGGATTTGGCTGGCTGCGGGTTATTTCAGGTCATGGGCACAGGAATACATTCTCTTTCCCTATTAGACAGACTAGTGGATTTGGCTAACTGCGGTGTACTTCTGGTCATGGGCACAGGAACACATTCTCGCTTACTGTCAGACAGAAGGCCTGTTGGCTGGGTATGGTGTGTTATAGTCTTTCAGTGTCACTCAGAAGGAAGATATCTTTAAATGGCAGGATTTAAGTGGCTACTGCCTACTACAAATTGACAGTTATGTTTAAGAGGCTGACTGTGTTTTTACTCATGACAGTGCACATTCTGTTAAAGAGCAGGTACCCACTCTCAGGTACCCAGCCCCCCTCAAACATGCAGTATATAAAAGCGGATCTGCTCCACTGTTGATGGGTATTAAAAATTCCATGCGCTTCCCTCCAGTTAAAAAGTTATAGCTCCCGGAATTTGCACCCCCATAAAAACAGAGCCATGTCTGACATGCCCCCAGGCAGGTACTCCAACCCCCTTTTGTGATGTCAGAAAATGAATACTGAGTGTGCATTCCATTAACCTATAAGTATGTGATATTTCTATGGCTTTTAGTACTATTAAGAGGTGCCATGTAGAAAAATCAAAGCAGCTGCTGAAGTAACAGTCCTTGTTTACTGGAGTGGTAGCTTTCATTTTTTCCAAGTGGCAACTCTAAATAGTACTAAAAGTCATTGAAAATGGTGCCAATACAGGCCTATGGAGCACACACACAGCCTTCATTTTCTGACATCACAAAAGGGGGCTAGGGATACCTCCCTGAGGGCATGTCAGGCACAGCTCTGTTTTTATGGGGGTGCACATTTGGGGTGCTCTAACCTTTTAACTGGAGGGAAGCACATGGAATTTTGAATACCCCTCAATAGTGGAGCAGGTCAGCTATTATATATGTGTGAGGGGGGCTGGGTACCTGACAGTGGGTACCTGCTTTTTAAGTGTAATCAGAAAATATATCAAGGGGAAGGTAAAATAGAATGCTTGTGATGGGTCATTATTTGTGCAAATCTGAATTATGGAATGAGACTGAGTCAAGAACTCTGGTTTCATTTTATGAAAAAAAATGTACCATTAAAAAAAAAATGTGACAGCCTTTCAACCCACTAACTTAAATACTAGCAACACCCACCTCATCCTGATCAAACAGGAAGCTGCCCTTACAGTCATCAAAGTCGGAATTTTGCCCACTAGGGAATTCTTTGTCCATGATCTCATCATAAACCTCAGTGGTAGGCCATTTGATGTTGTTACCAGGATGGTCTGCTTCTCCCACATCATCTGCACAGCCATCCTCATGACGGGGTATGAACACAGATGTGGTAGTTTGAGTTGGTATGTGAACTTCATTCCTTTTTATGAATGTCAGCATGCTGACATTTGTCAGTGAGAGGCTGGTACCAAGGTCACGAACTATTGCCCCTGCAGAACTGAATACCCTCTGCACACTTACACTGGAGGGTGGGCTGATCAGGTACTTCAGTGCCACTGAAGTCAGCTCTGGCCATTCACTCACCTTTCCACTCTGGTACAGCAGAGGATTATCAATTACTGGCAGATGCCTGGTTTTAGCCAAATATGAGTCAACCATTCTCTGTGCTGCACACAGTCCTGTTGTTGACTCGTCCTCCTATTCTGGGGCCAGATGGGGTGCACCCCAGGGTCCTTAAAGAACTAAGAGAGGTGGTGGCTGAACCTCTGGCTATCCTGTTTAGCTGATCACTGGAAACAGGGGAGGTACCCAAAGACTGGAGGACAGCAGATGTAGTCCCCTTATGCAAAAGTGGGAACAAAGAGGAAGCAGGGAACTACAGACCAGTCAGCCTCACCTCGGTAGTGGGGAAGATCATGAAAGCACTACTGAAGGAGAGATTGGTGGAACATATGGTTGTCAATGGACTACAGGACCCAAGGCAGCATGGTTTCACCAGGGGAGTCATGTCAGACCAACCTCGTTGAATATTTTGACTGGGTGACTAGGGAGGTGGATCGGGAGGGCAGTGGACATGGCCTATCTGGACTTCAGCAAGGCCTTTGACACTGTGCCACATAGAAGACTATTACACAAACTGGGGAATATGGGTGTGGGCAGGACAGTAGTGTGGTGGGTAGGTAACTGGCTGGGTGGCAGGACACAGAGGTGGTGGTAAATGGCTGTCACTCCACAGAGGAAGAGTGACCAGTGGAGTACCACAGGGATCAGTGCTGGGACCGGTCCTATTCAACATCTTCATCAGTGACATTGCACAGGACCTAGAAGGCAGAATTTCACTGTTCACTGATGACACAAAGCTCTGTAACAGAGTAGACACACCAGAGGGTGTAGACAGAATGAAAGTGACCTGCAGAAACTTGAAGAATGGTCAGGGGTTTGGCAGTTGAAATTCAATGCCAAAGAAGTGCAAGATAATGCATATGGGCACAAAAACCTGACACAATATATCAGTTGGGGTGAGGATATAGCATGCACCAAGCAGGAAAGGATCTTGGGGTTGTCATCTCTGATGACCTCAAAATGAGAAACAGTGTCACAAGGCAGGTAAAGCAAATAGGATGCTGGGATGTATAGGCAGGGGCATCACCAGCAGGAAAAGGAGGTCATAATGCTAAGAAGACACTAGCGAGGCCCCACCTGAGTACAGTGTACAGTTCTGGAGACCATACCTACATAAGGACATAGACAGGGTAGAGAAGGTTCAGAGGAGGGCAACAAAGATGGTACATGGATTGCATCACAAGTCCTATGAAGACAGGTTGAAGGAACTGAACATGTACTCCCTGGAGGAGAGGAGGAGAGAGTGGATATGATAGAGACATACAAGTATCTTACAGGGAGGAACATGGTGCAGGAAAACACTATTTTAAGCGAAAAAGATGTTCCAGGACAAGAGGGCATGGGATGAAGTTGGAGGAGGACGATTCAGAGGAAACATGAGAAAGAATTTCTTCACAGAACGGTGGTGGACAAGTGGAACACCCTGCCAGAGGAAGTGGTGGGGGCTGAAACAATCACGGAATTTAAGAATGCATGGGATAGACATAAAGGTATTCTGGAGGTCAGGGGTAAGGGGCAACAGACTTCTAGGAAAACAAACTGAACTTACAAGCTCAAATGGGCAGACTGGGTGGGCCATAGGCCCTTATCTGCCGACACTGTCTATGTATCTATGTATCTATGTATTCACCGACTTCATCGATGTAACAGATTCCCACTTGGGACAAGGCACCTCAAAGTGGGTTAATGGCAACTGGTTTTGTTGACACACCACCTGGCCCACAGCCGCCTTACTGGATGTGCCTACTTGTCCACAGTGACCTTCAGCCTTGTTATGCTGTGGTTTGCTGAACTTGGCATGTGACTTCAGTGCCCCATAAACCAATCGCACAAGTTGTCCACCGAGATTTTTAACCTGATCAGGCCCTCCCTCCAGTAAGGATGCAATTCCACATTTGTATCGTGGGTCCAGCAATGTTGCTATTCCAAAGTCGGCACTTTGCAGAATACTTGTGATGTGGTGATTGTGGTCGAATACTGTCAGCATGTATTTAAGTAACGCACTGCTTGAACAATCTCTGGACACATCAAGACTACGCTACAGATTCAACAAAGCCTATTCAGCACCTGCAGCAGTGGAATGGCTTGGCTTATGGAGTCAGTGTTGCCACTTAACTGCCTGTGTGGCATGTTCAAATGGCCTCAAAATTGATAGCACCGAGTCCATGAGGTGCCACTGTTCTGTTGTTATAGACATTGAGGCCTGGGAAGTGTCACGGCTAGTGTGCATGACTAGGTATTCCAAGATAGCTTTGTACTGTTCATGCAACCTCTCCACCATGTTAAGAGTTGAGTTCCAGTGAGTGACAACTTCCAGCTTGAGGTGGTGCTGAGTGAGGCTGTTTTGAATGTGCAGCTGCCAAAGTTGGTCACAGGCTTTCCAGAGCATGAAAAGTGTGCACAGATGTGGCATGCAACTGTCAACATTTTCTTGACGTCAGGGTGCTGCAGAAACTCCTGGACCACAAGATTTAAACAGTGGGCCATTCATGGAACCTAAACAAAGCCACCATTGATGATACATTTCACCACGTTTGAGCCATTGTCACCGGTTATAAAGCCAGCTTTGAGGGACAAGGGGTTCAGCCACTCATCAATTTTGGTCAGTAGCAAGTCAAGCATGTTTTCACCAGTGTGGGAACTGGCCAAACTATGCATTGCAAGCATTGCATGCTGTCAAATTCCCGGAAGGTTGCTACCATGACAGTCTGCCTTACTACACTGATTTCCAGTACCGCCAGTACAGACAACCCCTGGTACCTGCACCCAGTGTACAGTAATACACAAATATGAACTGCCTGCCATTTTGCCACTTGTCCACATATCCATACTTAAGTAGATGAATGTTGTAATGTAAAATGTTAAAACTTTATTTTTATACAGGAAACAAGTCATCAGGACAAAACTAGTCCTGTTTACAAGACAGTCCTGTGAGTTACAAATCATAAAAAATAGTTGTACAAAATATAAATAACACTTAGAACCAATCACAAAGACAACATTATAAACAATTTTAAATTAATAACAAAGATTCATACTTAATTACATACATCAACCTCTGAATTATTAATAGCTTGTACAAATCTAGAATAATCAAATACTGCAATGCACGAACATTTGAAGGCTGAGAATTCCAGACAGCAGCTGCCCTTGTAGAAACAGTCCTATCCCCAAACCTATTTTTGTGTCTAGCTGGCAGAATTTTATTTTGATGTACTGATCTATTAAGGACTCTCTCAGAGGTTCCTTTTTTTAAGAACAGATGACTGGAAATTGGATGATGAGGAGGAATGTTGAAGGTCACATCTTACAGACTCTGTCACAGTCTGGTATAACTCTGGGACAGAAAGGGTGGGAAAGTATGTCCTGGACAAGACTTTCCATTGGGACAGGCGCATGCCACAAAATGCCAGAATCCAGAATCCTCCACAAAGGAGTAGGGCACAAGGACAATTGCCAGCATTTCTGCTACAGCAGCATTCATTTCACTTGACACCAGATGATTGGGTGGGTATTTCATGTTCCAGGCAAAAAAACTCTGCAGCATGGGTTGAGTTGTTACCCATTTTGCACGTGGTGTGCCAAATGCCTCTGCTCATCTCTGCGAACGGCCATGAATGGGGTGCTTTTGTCGTGTGATGAAGAAGGGTGCACAGGTGACACTGACAAGCCCACAAACAATGTTATTTTCACTGTTTTAAGCACAGGGGTTGATGTTGGAATAGAAATACTGCTGCATAGACAACCACCACTGCTGCTACTCTGACCACCACTTGACAACAATTCAAAATCATCATCATCCTCATGCCTGTAGTAATTCTCAGCTGTTATTTCACTGCTACTACAGACATGGCTACTTGGGCTACTTACAGTCATGGAAGGGGATACCATGCTTAATAAGGTGGATGAGGGTGAACACCCCACAATGACATTAGCTCCCTTCTGGTGCCAAGTCCACAGTGCCATGTGCCTGTTCTTCAAATGTGTATGCTGGCCCCTGGTGCACACATAACTACCCTTTTTAACAATTCTGACATGTGCTTTGTAAAGCTGGCAGATGCCACTGCTTCATCACTTGGATCTTGTACAAAAAAAATCCCAAATGAGGGATCTTGATCCCTACTTTTAGTTTTCACATGTCCCTGATGCTGCATATTGGACTCCAGTTTTTTAGACAATTACATAGGGGCGGTGTACTACATGATTTCTGTTGCTGGCCAAACTTGGGCTCTATCTGCCTATCACTATCTATGATGACTACTACTGGGTCATCATCATCATCAACAGAAACTGCCACATCACAATTTTAATGAAGGGGTGAATGCACAGACGGTGATTCTACACTATAAAGAGATGCAGCCGCCCAGGCACAAAAACACCTTAACTAGTGATCACACAAATTCCAAACTGGAAAAATAAATTATACAGTACCTTTTGTGGGTTGGGGTGGGCGCTGCAGTAGCAGTCCACTAGCTAGATAGAAGGAAGCAGTAAAATATACCACAGACAGATAATCAATTCAGAGTGCTGCGATTACTGTGTGGCAGTGGTATAATAAAGTGTGTCTGACTTGATGGCACACACACACACACACACACACACACACACACACACTCACACACTGCTACAGGTAATGCACAGACAATGTAACAGTTCAGTACACTATATAACCAAATCTTTTAAACCAAGTGAAAAGATGCACTGTACCACAACAGCAAAAAATCATCAAAAATTACATGAACACACAAATACTAATACACTACTACTACCCAACAGTTAGAAAGACTACCTTTCTCACTGTGAATCTCCTTCCACCACAGGTACGCCCTTCCCCTGAAGCACATTTCAACAGTGTCTATCAGCACACAGACTGAATGTTCTAAATTAACATTCAAAATGCACACAAAAACAATCAACACTCAATGACATAAACACTAGAGGGTTTCCTGCAATTGATGTATTAAATTTTGACCAAAATTATTTAATCAAAATTTTTTTCTTAAAGCTTTTTTCAATGGTCTGATTCTCAGAGCCCTGAGAGCAAACTGTCTCCATCTTTCCACTATAAACACTATTCAGAGCTGAGGCTGTGCAAGACAATCTAGAGCCCATGTGACCTGACATCCCATGAATCACTGCAAAATTTGCAGTAAAGAGCAATACAAAGGCAAAGCAAAGCAAAGTACATTGAAATCAAAAGCACTTTGTGTTAAATTTGAGAGGAAAATGAATGGGAAAAGCAAAGTAGTGAGAAGTTCACTGCGATCAATGGCACTTCACGATAAATTCAAAGCCGAAGTACTACACTTTGTATTGTGGAGCACTACGCAAATTTGTCATTAATACATGAAATACTCCAAGTAGCGAAGTTTGGCAACTTCATCCACCTCTAATGCTGACCCAACAGACCACCTAGTGTGGCAGCCACCTTCTTCAGACAAAATACCATGGTTATGGGTGATAAATGGAATTTGGCTTTGTTTCATAGCTCCAAGCCCCATAAGTGAGGATGACTATATTGAGGATCGCTAACTAGTGTGTTGTTGCTTACTTCAGACACAATATACAGTAGGTCTGCCTAGCTGCATCACATTGCATTATTGTACTGTGCCTTTTGGAAATGATATTTTCTTTCAAATGAAGTTCTGAATGGCTTTGTTTTTCCAGCTGCACAGGACAGAGTTTTCTTTGCTTGTGGCGCTCAGCAGCACAGGACTGCTGGTGGCCATAGCCACTAAAGATTTGGGGAAGAAGACTGCATTGATGGTCATGGGTGGCCATCACCATACTAAGGAGGGAGGCTCCAGGGGCCGTAGTCACCCATATGGCAGCAGACTGCATCTGTGGTTGGAGACTTGACTTTCTGATGGCTGTTGCTGCAGCCAATAAGACAGGAGGGTGCACTTTTCAAATTTGGTGGATGGGCTATAAAGGGCCTAGCCTGGCCATGCAGGACAGAGTTTTCTTTGTTTGCAGTGCTCAGGCGCACAGGAGCAACGGTGGCCATACCCATCGAAGATTTTGGGGAGAGGACCACATTGGTGGTCATGGGAGGCCATCACCACACTAATGAGTGAGGATCTGGTGGCCGTAGTCACCCATATGGCAAAAGACCGCATCCGTGGTTGGAGACTTCATTTTCCAATGGCTTTTGCTGGAGCCAATAAGAGAGGAGGTGCACATTTCAGATTTGGTGGCTGGGCTATAAAGGGCCTAGCCCAGTCATGCAGGACAGAGTTTTCTTTGCTTGCATCACTCAGCTGCACAGGAGTGCTGGTAGCCATAGCCACCGATGATTTGAGGGAGAGGACTGCCTTGGTGGTAATGGGCAGCTATCGTCACAATAAAGAGGGAGGATCTGGTGGCCATAGCCACCCATACGGCAACAGACCACATCTGCATTTGGAGACTTGACTTTCTGATGGCTCTCACTGGAGCTAATAAGAGAGGAGGGCACACTTTTCAAATTTGGTGACTGGGCTATAAAAAGCCTAGCTCGGCCACACAGGACAGAGGTTTTCTCCAACTTTTCCACCCCCCACCACTTCCAGATTTAAATGGTCTCACTGGGGTCCTCCCAGTAGAGGCCTAACCTATCAGAAGGGGACAGGAGGTGGAGTTTTTCAGGGGAGTGGCAGCAAGACTGGAAAGGACAGGAACAGGTTTGGTGCTATACTATAAATGTGTGAAAGTGCTTTAAATGTTTTAAATTCTTAAATGCATTGTGTTAATGGATGTGCTTTAAATTCTTAAATGCATTGGATTAATGGATGTTGGTTAATGGATGCGGGGGTAGGAAATGCAAAGGCTGAGTTAGTCAGGGCATCTGGATTATTATAGTTGCATACTGAACTGACTATACGTAAATAGTAGGAAGAGGGGCTTTAAAATAATTTACATTTTTCTGGATAGCATAAGATACATACATAAATATTAGCTAAATTGTTTTGGATAACATAAGAGACATACCTAAGTATTAATAGTAGGGACTGGAAAATAGTATTACTGAATACTGTAAACAGCATTAACTGTATTGCAAAACTATATAGGATAGATATCTACTATTCTACCATAATTATTGGTAGGACTGGCATTAAAATGGAAAGGCAACACAGCTGGAGGGGCAGCCAAAAAGGGGGAATCTTTAGTAGAGTGGAAGGGTGTAGTGGGTGCGGGACGGCCATGGTCTTAAACTGGGTTTGGAGTATGGGAGGATGCATGGTGTGCAGATAGTTTACACAGCTAAGAGAGGAAGTAGGGTGGTTGAGGTGGGTACTAAGCGGGGGGGAAGAGAGGAGGAGGGGAGGAGGAACAGGGAGAGTACCAACTGGGAGGGGGAGGGAAAAAATAAGGAGGACTACCTGGGAATTAGGCAAAAGTGACATGGACAACACGGTAAGGAGGAGTGAGGGTGAGACGAGGTCCAGTGGATGCATCGGAGCACATAGAGAAGATGGGGGGGACACAAGGGGGTGGCAAGGGACCCAGGGACAGGAAGGATGAAGGAAAAGAGGGATCAGGAGGAGTGGAAAGTAGTAGGATCAGAAAAAATAAGGCAGACACCTGCAACCTGGGGACAGAAATCAGTAAGGGTAACAGACAAAGGGAAGAGAAGCAAGGGTGCAGAGCAGGAAAACAGATTTGCACCCCTCAATGTACTGGTGTAAGATGATACAGAGGAGAGTGGCTATGAGGAGCTCCTAGAGGAGGGAGCAGGGGCAAGGAAATTTGGATAGACCATTTGGGGGTAAACCAGGGAGAAGTACTAGTGGAAGATGATCTTAGGGTAAGAGGCAGTGAGGAGCCTAAAGAGGTAGGAGAAAGCACAGGGAAAATAGGTGAGCTGGAGATCGCCAACCATGGAGGGGAGTTCATAGGGGAAGGATATGGGGTAAGGGAAATAAAGAAAATAGGAGTAGCACCTCTGGGGGCAAACGAAGAGGGAATTATCCGAAAAGAGCAAGTGATGAGGAAGAAAATTACCTCAAGTGGGACACAGTGTACAGAGGAGTCAGGAAAAAATATGTATCAGGAGCAGAAAAGGAAATTGTCAGTGGAGAGGTGAAAGGGGGGTAGTGCATGCTCCAAAAGAAATGCAGGCAGTAGAAATGTAACCATGGAGCACAGTGAAAAGTGTGGATAGGAGATGAGGGACTGAGGGGAAAGTCCATGGTGAAAGGAGGAGAAGAAGTGGAAATAGGAGAGAGTGAAACTCCAAAAAGGGGCGAGGACAAGGAGGTAAATGGGAATAGGGTGGCCAAGAGGAGGCATGAACAGAGATGTAAGCTGGAATATCAAAAGAACATGCAGGAAGAAGGAAGTACAAAGGTGGTACTCATAGGGGACTCAATTATAAAGGGAATCAGATGGAGGAGGAAGGGAGCCAGGAACGGTGCAGTATGGGTTCAGTATATGGGAGGAATAATAACACTATAGGTGAGGCACAATATACCATCATGGGGCAAGCAGCAGGATAGGAGGACTCACTTGGTGTTTCACCTTGGCACCAATGATCTGGAGGAGAACAGTCTGAAAGAGGTACAGGCAAGGTTCAAGGAACTTGCTGGATTCTGCAGTGGCATGGCTTTCCCTTCCATTTCCTTTTTGGAGGTGTTGCCTGTGCCAAGAGGAATCACACCAAGGAGGGAAAAGATTGAGGAATTCAATCAGTAGCTGAAAGGATAGTGTAGGCAGATGGGATTTGGATTAATAGGTGACTGTGGATCAACGTGGGAGGAAGAGTGACTATATGTCCCTGATAGGCTGCACCTGAGCTTACAAGGGACATCTGTACTAAAGGGCAGACTGGAGGACTTTATAATAAGGAAGCTAAATTTAAACTGATTCTCAGGGGGGGAGGTTAAGGAAAACACCACTCAAACAGATAAAAGAGTTGAGAGGCTCTCAACCTCCTCCCCAGGACAAAAATGAAAGGCAGGCAACATGCAACAATAGGAGAGGGTTAGAAGGGGAGAATAGGGAAAAGGGGACTACATGGTGACAGGGATTAGTAGCAAATGCCAGGAGCTTGGGAAATAAACTAGTGGAATTAGAGGCCACCATGGTGGAAGAGGGTCTCGACATAGTAACAGTAAGTTAGACTTGGTGGACAGAGCATCATGCCTGTGAGACAGTCATATCTGATTACCGACTGTTTAGGAAGGACAGGGTGGGGAAGAGGGGAAAGGGGTAGCATTATACATCAAAGAAGAAGTTGGGGCCACAGAGGGGCTGGAAGAGGAAGGGGAGACAGTGATAAAGTGGGTCACTTTAGACAAAAGGACAGGTGAATCATTGAGGGTGGGGGGTGGCTTACAGACTTCCTATGCAGAGGGAGGAAGGGGATAAACAGCTTATGCAGTCAGTGACAAAAATGGCACAAAAATGGGAGCTTCTGCCAGTAGGGATCATAAGCCTCTCTGACATTGACTGGGAGATAAGTAACAAAAAACACAGCACCAACACTTCTGTGACAATTTCTGTATTAAACTCACACAAATCATGGAAGGAGTAAAATGCAGTGGCGCCATGCACGATCTGTGTGAGTTTAATACAGAAATTGTCATAGAAGTGTAGGTGCTGTGTTTTTTGTTACTTGGCTTGCTGATTTACACTGGCACAACAGTAGCTGGAACCACTTTTCTTTTGTTTCATTGACTGGGAGATCCCAGCAGTTATATCAGCTAGGAACAGGGGGATCTTAGAGGCACGACAAAGGGTATTCCTAAAACAACTGGTAAGGAAACCCACTAGGGGAGAAAACCTGTTGGACTTAGTCCTCAGAAATGGGGAAAGTGTAGAGGAGGCAGTGGGGGGAACGATTAGGCACAAGTGACCACAAGGCTGTAAGTTTCAGGGTAAAAATGGGGAAGTAAATAGAACAAGAACTAGGGTAATGGACTTCAAGAAAGCAGACTTTAACAGAACAAGGAGGATATCTGGGGAAGAAATGTCAGAGATGGGAAAAATAAACAAAAACAGAATACCAGTGCACAATTCCCCCCCCCCCCACCACCACCACCCAAAGACATGGCACATATTAGTATTTAAACAATTTAATAGACTATTGGCTTTATTTACTTTAAACTCCATGTAAAAAAGGGGTTCCTCTTAGTTTTCAGATTGGAATTCCAATGTGAGCAAGCCAAACCACCACATCATGCTGGGACCCTTTCGGTATAATCCCTACACTAGCTTCTTAGCTCTGAAATGCCTGCAGTGGCTACTCATAAATATAGAGTGCTGCCTGGATTGTCCCAAAATACATTACCTAATTGGCTCCTTTAAATAAGGTACTTCCACCCAGGAACATTCACAAGTGGTGGAAGGAAGCATGCTGAAAGGGGTGCCACACCTCCCCAGTCAGCATGCTCCACTCTGCATTGCTGATAAAAGTAATTCAAGTTTCTGTTAGGGGGTGCTACTGGTGAGTGATAAATAACAATCAAAAGCAGAATACCAGTGTACCCCACCAAAGACATGGCACATATTAATATTTAAACAATTTAATAGCCTATTGCCTTTACTTACTTTAAACTCCATATAAAAAATTTAGGCAGCACTCTATATTTATGAGTAGCCACTGCAGGCATTTCAGAGCTGAGAAGCTAGTGCAGGGACTATACCGAATGGGTCCCACCACGGAGTGGTGGTATAGCTTGCTCACCTTGAAATTCCAATCTGAAAACTAAGAGGACCCCTTTTTCATGGAGTTTAAAGTAAGAAAAGCCAATAGGCAGTTAAATTGTTTAATTCTGTATATTTGCCATGTTTTTTTTTTTTGGGAGGGGGGTGCACTGGATGATGCACACCAGCTGCACCCTTCTCCAGAAATGTGAATTGCATTTTGAGAAATGCAAAGGTTTTGAGCATGCTTTTTGGTTGTCTATATGGGGAAAATAAAGGATGTGGAGGAGTTATTGACAGCTATTAAGGGAGGGGGTGCTGAAAGCCACTGAAATGTGCATCAAGAAGATTAGGAAGAATAGAAAAAGGAGGAAACCTCTATGGTTCACAAGGGAGGTGGCAGGGCAATCAGGGAGAAGAAATGGGTATTCAGGAAATATAAGACGACACAAAGGGAGGCATTTAGAGAGAAGCGGAGGGAGGCAGGGCAGAAGATAAGGAGGGCTAAAGCGGTCATGGAGGAGAGAATAACAAAGCTGGCCAAGAGGGTTGATAAAATCTTTTTAGGTATGTGGGAGAAAGAAGGAAGGTGAGGCAGGGAATAGTGAGATTGAGGGGGCAGGGAGGAATAAAACTGGAGGAGTACTTCAAAAAAGCAGACGTACTTATTAGCTACTTCTGTTTGGTCTTCACCAAAGAGGGTGAGGGTACAGGACCAGAGCTGGAGGGGAAGGGAGGGAGGGGAATGTAGGGGAATGGATTGCAGAATGTTCACAATTGATAGAGTAAGGGAGGAATTGGGCAGGTTAAAGGTGGATAAGGCAATGGTGCTGGATGGCTTGCACCCAAGGGTACTCAGCAAGCTGAGGGAGGAGCTGGCAGCACCTTTGACAAGACTGTTTAACTTGTCCATGGATACAGGGTGGGTGCCTGGAGATTGGAAGATGGCGGAGGTTGTTCCTCTACACAAGGGGGAAAGCAAGGAGGCAGCCGAAAGCTACTGCCCTGCGAGTCTCACCTCGGTGGGGGGTAAGATAATGGAGACGTTAATAAAAGAAAGGGAGGAAGGAAGACTACCTGGTGGCCAAAGGTATGGAGGACGAAAGGCAGCATGGCTTCACGAATGGGAAATCATTCCAGACCAACGTGATAGAGTTTTTCAATTGGGTGACACAGGTAGTGGACCAGGGAGGGGAGGTGAAGATGGCCTATCTGGACTTCAGTAAGGCTTTTGACACTATCCCACACAGAAGGCTAGTAAATAAGCAGGAGAGCTTAGGAGTGGCCAGAAAGTAACTAGGTGGGTGGAAAACTGGTCAATGGGAAGGAGCCAAACAGTGGTAGTAAATGGGGTACATTCCAGGGTAAAGGGGGTGATGAGTGTGGTGCCTCAAGGGTCAGTACTGGGACCCCTAATTTTTAACATTTACATCAGTGATCTAGCAGAAGGACTAGAGGGTAGGATGTGCCTAATCATGGATGATACACAAATCTGCAATAGGGTGGACACCCAAGGGGGAGTGGAGGCCATGAGGCAAGACCTGAAGAAATTGGAGCGGTGGTTGGAAACCTGGCAACAAAAATTCAATGCAAAAACGTGTGTGGTGATGCACCTGGGGTGGAGAAACATTGAGCAGCTTACACCCTTGGGGGGGAGGAAAGCAAGGAAACAGAGCAAGAGAGGGATCTGGGTATTATTATATCAAGCAATCTTAAGGTGGGGAACCAGTGCAGCAAGGCGGTGGGAAAGGCAAATGGTATGTTGGGCTGCATCGGAAGGGGCATAACTAGCAGAAGAAGGGAGGTGTTAATACCATTGTACAAAACAATGGTGAGGCTGCACCTGGAGTATGGGCTACAGTTTTGGAGACAACACCTATGTAGGGACATTAAAGGGATGGAGACGGTCAGAGAAGAGCAACCAAGATGGTGCATGGGATGCAGGGAAAAACATATAAACAGAGGTGGAGGGAGCTGAATCTATACCCACTAAAGACTAGAAGGGAGAGGGGGGACATGATTGAAACTTTTAAGAATATGAAGGGGATCAATAAGGTGAAAGAGGGGAGTTTGTTCAGAGGGAAAAAGGGAGCTAAACAAGGGGGCATAGCCTCAGATTGGAAGGAGGGAAATACAGAGGCAATGTGAGGGGGAAGTTCTTCACAAAGAGGGTGGTGGAGGCCTGGAACAGGTTACCCAAGGAGATGGTGGGATCCGAAATGGTGGGGGGGGATTCAAGAGGGCATGGGACAGACATATGGGTTTGGGAGGAGGGGGGAAATTAAAGGCCAGTAAAGGAAGGGGGGGAGAGGTGGATAAAAGGGCAGACTAGATGGGCTGATATGGTCCTTTTCTACCATCAAATTTCTGTGATTCTGTGATATAACATGTTTTGTAACCTAACAGTTTTTATGTAGTTTTGTTAATTATTTGTGTACTTGTTTATTGTGCTCCATTTGTCCAGTCGTTGTTACTAATGGATTATAAGATCCAGTCCACCTCTTGGTTAAACAAAATAAAATAAATACTATGTAAGCAGCAAAGAAGCTAACTAAAAACAAGACTTGGCTGACACCATCAATAGCTGTCCATGTGGTGTAATTGCAGACTTGTGAGACGTCACTTCTTTAGCCACTATTTGGATGTAAATATTTTTTTAAGAAGAAAAGCAGGAATACAAATATTCAGGGTCTAGTAATCAATAGGGTATACACTTAAAGTGAGAAGCAGAGGCAAAGGTTATGCAAGTCAAAGAATAGGTACCTCTCTGATAGAGAACAGGGAGAAATTCAGTTTCTAGCTGAAGCCCACAGGCAGAGTGAGGTCCATTGTTTTCCAAATTAAGAAATACACACAGTAATAACTACAAATAAAAAAAAAAGGAAAACAAATCACAGTGTTGCCCATTGTGCCCTGGAAAATATCAGCATGGCTACAAAGAATTCTAAACATACTCTTGGGCTATTTTTAGTTTTTAAGGTATTTCCCTTTTGACATTGTTTTGCCAAGAACCAAGTTTAAGAATTGATGATGGGAGAAGGGACAGGCTGAACATTTTTGTGTAATTATGTCAACAACACTTCACAAATGAATTCAAGTGCTACAATAAAGATCAGAAGCGCATCTTTTAGGCTCAGCCCATTCTTGATCACTTTGTTGAATTTACAGGGTCCATTAAGGTAATGAATAGCTAGACAAAGCTTTAATTAAAACATATAAGTCACAGCTGATCCTCACGGTCTATCGAGCAGACTCAATAGACCGTGAGGCCTGTTTCTCTTGGTATTTTCATATGTTCATATGATTTTGGTGTGTTACTTCACTGCTTGTCGTATTATAAGCACTTTTTATAAAAGTATCACTTTTCCACAGGGACTTGACCTTCATGAACTTTATTTTGGACATCATTGTTATCCTGTCTCCACAAGGTGAATGTCTTCCAGGAACATTATTATGGACATCATGGTGACCCTTTTGCCACATTATGAGTACCTGTTTTTCTCTGGTTTGCTTGCTAACTCTCAGGTATTTAGTATTACCATTCTGGAATCTGCAGCAGCTTCCCCTGTATGCAAAGAATAATTAGACTGTATGTTTCCAAAAGATACTTTTACATACTATTTTTTTTCTATTTTCTCCCCTTCTGCCTGCAGCTGCCCCCATCCACACCTATGATGGTGAACTCATAGCACCATTCACTCCTTTTCTGTCTCTTACCTCACCTCCTCTTTCCTTCAACTTCCCCCTTTGAGGCGGGGTGGAGGACAGTGGGCCAGGCCCCAGCAAGTGACATGGTTCCATGAGATGGGCAGGCAGTTGGCATGTTGGGACACAAGAATGCCAGTAGGTCCTCATCCTGAAATGCTTGCAGAATTGTTTCTGCTTTTGCCCTTCCCTTGGCGATGCCGGGCCAGGGTCACTGATGGATGTGCTTAAGTAACATATGGTGATGTTCCATTGAGCCAGCTGGTATCTAACTCACCGATTTAGAAGCTCCCTGCCAGCACCTCCACCCATGGTCACCTGCACAGTAGGACCAACATTTCTTCCTCTCTCAAAATGGAGGGCATCCACTGAGACACTCAGTCCTCCTTCTATGGAAAGCCGTCTGATGTCTTGGGCTCATTCCTAAATATGGAGTGCAGGAATTTTGAGCAGTAGCACTCTTACTGCACACATGAGCCAATGCAAAATTATTTTTTAATATACAGTATGTACAATTACAGGCCTGTTTTATTGATCAATAAATGTCCCCAACTCTTTTTCATCAAAACACCGTCCCTTATCAAATGTTTTTCAATGAAGGATAGTGACTGCAAAGGGACACCCTTAACAAATCCTATTTAAGTCAGGGTGTAATTTTTCCTTTTATAAGATATGATCCTTTGACTGCAGTTTTCCTATCCCCCAAATCCTTGCTCCATGGAATAGTTTCTAGACCCAGAGTGCAGAGCAGGCAGCTCTTATATTGTGTCAGGCAACCTCATTTCAGAGGTCCCCATCCCCACCAACTACTTCAAGTTAATTTAAAGAGACATGTTTGCCAGAATATTGCAGGCATGCCACCCACTAGAGATATGCAAAATATAAAATTCTGCCTGTGGAATTTCATGGAATATGTGTGAAAATTCAACAGCATTTTGCCAAATTTTACATTTCAGTTATTTTACTTTCATTTTAACAGTATGTGTCCAAATGAAACCAAATGTGGTATGTGGACAGATAATAACAGCATCCATAAGTATACCAAATGTTAGAGTAGTAGGTTGAAAGGGGGAAGAGTTATAGGTGGTCAAACATTTAATCAAAATTTAATTTTCTGTTATTTAAATCTAATTTAAAAATTTTGTTTAAAATTTCTCCACAGTTTCAGGATTTAGAAAAGCATACAGCATGGGTATGTGCATCACATTTAAGTCTCAAGCTGCAAAGGGGGCTGAGTTTTAGGTAGCCAAATATTTTGCCAAAATTTAGATTTCTGTTATTTTAGTATAATTTTGATAGTATTAATTGAAATCTTATAAAATTGTAGAAGTATACACAATATCATTACATGTATATATGTACATAGTTTCATATTTCTAGCTTCAAATAGGACTGAGTTATAGGCTAGTCTGCCAAACATGTAACCAACATTTACATTTCAGCTATTTGCCTCTAGATTTAAAACAACATATCCAAATTTGACCAGATTTGAAAACTTTTAAACTACTATATCGCATGGTCATTTCTAAAAAAGTTAATATTTATGGCTTTAAATGGAACTGAATTAAAAGTAGTCAAACTTTCACGTTTTAACATTAAATTTTGCAAGAATGTAAACTGCAAATTTATAAACCCCTGACTCTTTAATTCTAGAGAATGCAATGCCATGATATCCGACAGTTTCTAAGACTTACAAGGAGACTGTGTATGTCAATATTATTAATTTCTTACTGCCAGAAATTGAAAAATAACATCTGTATATTAAGTCAAATTCCATGAGTCTATGTGAAAATTGTGGTACTTCATGAAAATTCCATCAGATCCAGAAGCAAATGATTTGAAACCTTTGTTGGACCAGCATAGATGTTACAACAAAAGAACAAAGTGCTCCAGCTTTCAGACCAACCAAGTCCTTCTTCAGAAGCTTTTTTTATTAGGCTTGTATTGGGATTACCAAGGGATACCCCAACAGCAATACTCAGATTGGAAACAGGGATGAGTAGATTGGAACAACTGATACTCTGTAGAATATTGAATTACTGGGACAAAATAATACAAATGGAAGATAAAAGATTGCCAATGCAGTGTTGGAAGGAAACTAAAAAAATGGGTTGTACACATTCCTGGTTTGGTCACCTTAATATTAGGATGATACATTTTGGCTTGGCACCAGTATGGCTCCAAGAACAGAATGAGCAAGTGATTGTGTATGTAAAAGAAGCCAGGCAAAGAACAGTTAATGTTTATTTCGAAAAAGAATTGAAAACAATAGAATTTCTGCCTAATATGAGAATGTATAAGAGTAAGAAAATATATAAGAAAGTAAAATATTATCTGAAAGTGGTAAAAATTAAAAAAAATATAGGAATGCAATTTGCCAAATGAGACTAGGGCTGATTAATAAACAAAGGAGGTGGAGTAGTTTTTGGACTGAAATCAGAGATGATGAATTTTTTAAATGTGATATAAATGAAAAGAGAACAGTTATTCATTTGCTGCTGTACTGCCCCTTATTGTCGATGGAAAGAGATAAGTATATATTACCACTTATTAATGCTTATGATACAATAGAGGATAAGCTAGGAAAACTTTTGTATTCAGAAAAACAGGTTAATTATTTTACACTAGCTAAATTTGCACATAAGGGCCCGGATATTCAAACTGCACCCAAAATGTGTGCAACAGCAGGAGCAAGTACAAATCAATTGCGCATATGCGCAACAGATGCGATATTCAAACATGGAGCAGAACAAAGTGTGCAAGCAGCCAACATCTGAATATCACACAAACTGCGCCATAGCGCAATCAGGAAGGGGAAGCTGAGAAGAAAGGTTGCCATAGCGCAACCAGGAAGGAGAGAGCTGAAGAAAGGTTGCGCTATACTGGCATCCAGGGCAGCCCAGCTGAGCAGTCCAGAGGTGCCATAGTCAAGCAGAGCCCCCCACAGAGCAATGGAACTGCACATCCAGGGAGGCAGGCTGGGGCCCACCTGCAGCCATGCCACACATGGGCACAGGAACACACTGCAGAACCAACAAGACACCTGCACACCCCAAGCACAGCATCACTGGGGTGGGACGGATGATCCACTGGCCCCTGGGGACAAGCCAACAAAGCACAGCAAGGCCATGACGCCCCAGCACAACCACTGGCAGGCTGAGACTGCCACACACAGGGATGACAACCACAGTGCACATCAGCCCCCCCGCGCACAGCACACCCCTGCACCGTGACTCCAAGACACCAGCCATGTGCAGTGACTGGCACTGCAGGAAACACCATGCATCCCGCCCGCACACATCAACCCCGTAGCAGAGAAGCATACAAGCCAGACCCACCCTGTACCCAGCAGTGGGCTAGCAGATGGCAAGACCAACAGAAAGACACTGCCACACTGGAGACACCTCCCCATGCACACACATGCACACACACACACACACACACCCAGGACCATACCACCCCAGATGGCATGCACACCACTGCAACTGAGCAACCATGCCAGCTGCAAATCAGAGACCACCACAGTATTCATAACAAAATATATATATTACGTAGAAACAATAAAATACAACAACAAGAACAAGAACAACTATATACAGTCATGTACAAGACAAGGGGGGTGGGGTACAAGGTAGGGGTGGGTAAGGGGTAGGGGTGAACAACTGGGAGAGGGAAGGCAGGGTGGGAGAGATTGTTGAAGTGGGAAGGGGAAGCACAATCATGGCCTGGCAGGCTGGTCTACCGCTGCCTGCCACCGTCATTGTCCCCTCCGCCATCTCCGGATCCCATGGCAGTAAATGTCGGTCAGGATCCCATGTGTTGCAATTGACACACCTGTAATCTGCTGAAGAGCACGCTCCATCCTTCTTAGGATGCTGATACCTAGGAAAAGGGAACACAGTCAATGGCTGTGACTGTCCAAAACCCTGAACACCACCCATCCTGCAAGGCATAAAGCCTAGTGCCCCGCACCTGTGATAGTATGCACCCACCCACAGTGACCATGCACATGACACGCCCAACCAGGCAGCACCAGCTATGTGCACCACTGCACACACACACACAGCCATGTACATCACAGCACAAACAAGTCTGTCAAGTGGCGTGGCAGCGTGGTGCGATGCCAGTCCCACAGCCATGTGCCCAGTGCATGCATGGACCACCAGTGATGCATACACAGGCGTGCTGTGACACTGGACAGTGATAAATGTCGCCTGTGTCATGCATGGTTGTGTTGTGCATGGCTGGTGGTCATGCCCCAGCATGCAATAGCATCCATGAAGTAATGATACTCACACTCCTCAAGCAGCTGTGTCTGCCGCTGCTGCTGCTGCTGCTGGGGCGCACCACCCACAGCACCACTGACCAGCACCGGGGCCCTGGCATGGCCCTCCTCACCCCGTACCTGCATCCTCTCTGCCCGTCCTGTGGGAGACAAATGTTGAGAAAAACATCAGTGTGACTCCAAAGCAGACTGCCCCCTGCCCCAGTGAGAGTGCCTGCCCACACAGCCAGACCCATGCATCTCACACCTTTACACACCGACACAGCCAACCATGGCAGAGCCATCAGCTATGCACAGCCACCAAAACACACTCACACCCCTACAGAGAATACAGGTGCATAGATGGCACACCCACCTGGCCTAGGCACCACGCCCCTCCTGGCATGTGACCGTAGCCGCTCAAAAAGCTCAGGATCCCTCCTGCGGAGGTCACTGTACCGGTGCTGGCACTGCTCAGCTGACAGGCACTGCCCAGTGACCCCCACCAGGTCACTGGCCACTTGCTACCAGACCTGGGTCCTAGCTATGGTGAGGGGCACCTCACCATACAGTGCCCCATAGTGGGGCTCCACCAGGGCCACCAAGTTGGCCACTTCCATGGGGCTCGCTGCACTGCCCTCCTGCGTGCCATGCTACCAACTTTACAGCAGGCAATATGGCGCCCGCTGCGCCCGTAACCCCGTGGAGATGTTGCACAATAGACCACCATGGTTCCAATCACGCTGTTCGAACAGTGCCATCAGTTCACATAAGCGCTGTCACAAGACAGGCGCAATGAGAACTACTATGCACATGGCAGCCGAACAGCACCAGGGGGCAAAGGTCGGACACCAGGTCATGGGCAATGACGCAAGGCCACGCACAGTGCCATCTGACATATACGCATCCTGCGCGACCGACCACCTGCGTACCAGTGCCACAGTGGACTATTGCACAGTAGTGCCACAGCGCCATATAGTGCCCAGTGCTGTAGCACCACTGGCACAATGGTGGCCATGGCCTGAATTGCCGATCGCGCACAGCACGTCAGCAGCATGGCAGTTGCCTGCGTAAGCTATCTGGGCATGCGCAATGCAGTGTACCACACAGTCACAGATCTGCACCATTGGCTCAGCCGGCTCAAGCGTATTGCACAAAGCGCAACTGCGCGATATTCAGCCGACACATGCAAATCATCTGATCAGCCATTCAAAGGCGCAGTGGCGCGATTTGCATCTCATTATAGTTGCTCCACTCCTAATTTGCATGCATTGCGCTACAAATGAGTGACATTGGGCTGCGCTGGGCAGATTCGGGTACTGCAGGTGAGAGGTGAGTTGCATGCTGTGTGATGTTCTGGACAATGGTCATGGGAAAATGCTGTAGACTGCACAGTGACAGGTGTCCACTTCCCCCCATACAGATCGCCATGACCGAGCAGAGACAAGGTGAGGGTGAGGATGGTGGGCGTAGGAGGACCCAACTTACCCCAGCAGAGACAGAGGCCCTCTTCCAGGCCTACCTGGAGGAGAAGCCACTACTGAGTGGATGGCGGGCACCCCTCAGTCACGTGCGGCTGCGCGGGAGGGGGTAGCTCGGGCCATGAACCTGCACGGAAGCCACCAGCGCTCCGTGCAGGAATGCAAGAAGAAGATGGGGACAGACCACAGGAGGGTGAAGGAGAAGGTGACAGCCTTCAGGGCGGCACGTGCTGGCACTGGCGGGGGCCAGCCAGCGGTGTTGGAGCTGACCCCGGCTGAGGACAGACTGGCTGCATCAATGCAGCGGAGCGCTATTGATGGTGTACCAGGAGGTGGATTCCAGACAGGTGGAAGCCCATCACTGCACGGTATGACATGGTGGTGGTGTTGGGGGGGAGGTTGTTCACATGCACTCACATGTACTCTCTTTCTGTTACAGATCCTGTTCATCTTCAGGAGATGGTGGTGGTGGGTCCAGGCAGTGATGATGACCTGCTGGACATGGAGGAGGGTCCATCCACCTCTGTCACCAGCCAGCATGCACTGCAGCAGCATGCACGCTGGGCCGCCAACTCTGGTGTCGGTGATTCGGGTGTGGGGAGTGCACAGCCTGTGTCTCAGCAGTCTGGCATGCAAGCATGCCAGCATGCTGTGACTGTGGCTGTAGCACGTACCTGCACCATTGATGATGCAAGGACTGCAATGGGCAGTGATATGTGTGTGTCCCATGACGGACACACAGCAGGCCAGCACGTGCCCCTGGGCCTTTCTGGTTCCAACTTGTGTACCAGCATGTTGGCACAGTCCCAGGCTGTGTCTGTCAGCACCGGTGGGGCAGCACCAGTGGCTGTGCAGGTGTCTGGCACTGTTGCGGCCACAGCAGTGGAACGAGTGGACCCTGGGGCACAGCGGTTGGAGGGGCAGCAGCAGCAGTCACCCACCAGGTCTGGGGTTACAGTGTCAAGCGGTGGCACATGTCCGCCGCCCTTTGATCTGCCCATTCCTGGTCCTGGCGAACAGCGCCCACCCTCAAGTGGTGTTGTGCATCAGGACCTTCCACACCCTGGGGGACAGGATGCCGTTGGGGCAGAGTACCCATTGGACGAGCACACCCACCTGCTGCAGGAATCAGTACAGCAGCAGAGGCGGGTTGCAATGTCCGTGGAGGCACTGTCTGTGGCTGTGGAGTGGCACAGCAGGGAGTGTGCTCTGGACTGTGCAGAGCTGGTTCATATGCGGACGGATGTGACCGCCGCCATTGACAGGCTGACCCAGGCAGTGGTCTCTGTCGTGGATGCATTGGGCACACAGTCAGATGCCCCTGTACCGCACACCCCACACAGTTCACTCTCCACTCCCCATTCCCAGCATCATGCGACACCAGGCCTGTCGATGCTGGGTTCTGCTGTGGGCATCCCGAGCACCCCTGGTGCAGGTTTGTTCGGCATGCTGCAGACCCCTGTGCGGGCAAGGTCGCGTTCACGCAGTGGGACCCTGGTGGTCCAACAGTGCCACCCATGTGGCCCTGCTCAGCCTGCCAGGGCTGTTGGGTCATGCGGGGCCACCCGCATCCAGCGGTGGCCGTGGGACAGTGCTACATGACGACCTGTCTCCCAGTGCGGGCCCTGTCTGGTGCTGCCCTGTGTGCAATGTGTGTCATGGTGGGCAGTGCACTGCTGGGTGCTCTGCTCAACACGCCGACATGGACCACCTGCACACCCTCCCAACTGCTGTCCACAGGTGCATGTGCATGATGATGCCTGCATTGTACTGTACACCAAGGTGCAAGGGTGCCCAGCATCTGACACACGTACTTGGACAGTACAGGTGGTGGGGGTGGTCAGTGGTTCTGTGTGTTAGCAATGTCGGTTCTGCTGTGCTGTGCATCTGCCCATGTATGCTCTGTGCCTGGTGTGTGTGTGTCCATATGAGTGTTCACCCCTCCCTGATGGTATGTTTGTATGCCTGGATCCTTCCACTCCCCTGGCCATCATGCACCCCTGGTGTGTTACCCTGTGTGCCTGTGGTTTGCGCATGGACAGTGTTGGTTGCACATGTCCCCTTGACTTACCTGTGTTCTGCATAGTGCTCCTCTGTGATGGTGTCCCGGTGCAGCTGGGCCTGCCGGATCAGTCGGGGGTCCCGCCGTCCTAGAGGGGCTGCTCATCACCATCAACACCGGCGCCACTGGCGTCCCCATCGCTGTCCCCCTCTTCAACCTGTAGGGCTATCCCACAGTCTTTGGCCATGTTGTGCAGGATGCAACAGGCCAGGAATATCCCACAGGCCTTTTGGGGGCTGTACTGTAGGGCACCGCCAGAGGTGTCTAGGCATTGGAAGCATGCCTTGAGCATCCCAAACACCCGCTCTATGATGTTGCGTGTGGAAGCATGTGCCTCATTATAGCGTTGCTGCGATGGGGTCATGGGGCGCCGGTACGGTGTGAGCAGCCAGGGACGGAGTGGGTATCCGCTGTCACCTTTGTGGAGATAGTGGAGATCAGTATCATGTTCAGGTCCATATTGCCCATATCCCTGTGTGCCACTACCATGGCACCTGTGGCATTCCCACCCTTGCCCCGAGTTTGCATTCCATACATGCGTACTCACCCACTAGATGTCCTGTGGGGATGTCCCCACTCTCGAATCGATGGCACAGTGTGGACTGATACCATATGAAGGCATCATGTGCTCCACCATGGTGTGTGGCACAGACATTGATTATGCGGTCAGTGGCATCACACACCACCTGGCAGTTGACACTGGAGAAGCCCTTTCTGTTCCTATATGCAGCCCCATCGGGGCCAGGTGGCGTGCGAATGGCCACATGGGTGCAGTCTATGGCCCCTAGCACGCCAGGCATATGTGCTACCCTGTGGAACTCCTGCATGTTTGCTGTACGCTCTGCTGCAGTGCTGGGGGAAATGGATGTGCTCCGCGGCATGTGGCAGCAGTTCGCTGAGGTGGGTGAGGATGCGTGGCGTGGCCGACTGTGTGATGCCTGTGGTGTCCCCTGTCGGCCTCTGGAAGGTGCCCGTGGTGAGCAGGCACATGCAGGCTGTCACCTTGGTCTCCACTGACAGAGCGTGACTCCGTCGTGAGGGTGCCTGCATCACATCACTGCACAGCTCACAGAGCCACCTCAGTATTGCCCTGTTCAGGCGGTACCAGCCCACGATCTCTACATCTGTGTACAGCTCATAGCTGATGCTGGCACGGTACTGCCTGTTGGGGGTGTACCGCCGACGGGCCCTTCCACGGCCTCGTCCCCCTGCAGCTTGCATTCTCACCCCCCTCATTACAGCTTCCATGTGGAAGTTGGCACTGTTCATCTCCCTGGCTTCTGACCCCCCCGGCTGGTGTTGCTGTGTTACCCCCGCTGTCCTGCCTCCTACTTCCACTGCACCGGGCACCCCCCGCTGGCCTCTGCAGCCTATGGCCCATGCTTGCCTTGCCTGCCCTAGCCTGTCACTGTCTGTCTGTCTCTCTCTCTCTCTCTCTCTACCCCACTTGGCATCCTTGTAGCGTTCTTGCACCGCTTCCTTGAGCCTTTTTATTTTGGCTCATTTCCGCTAGTGCGCAATTTCTGGCAGTTCCGCTATTGCGCAATGCGCAAGTCTTTCAATTTCGCATTGCGCTCTTTATGCATGCTCCACCACGTCGGTTCGCATGCCTTCCTTTACATTAGCGCTGTTGCTCAGCATGTTTTGATTGGCGCAACTGCCTCCTGCTGAATATCGCCAAAATGGGCGACTTTTGGACTGGCATGCGCAACCCTATTACGCAAGGCGCATCCCTTTTGAATATCCGGGCCAAGATGTTTTTTATGTTGGATATGTAGTATACAAGTAGGCACAGTTGTTATTTGGCATTGATAATTGTATATAAGGATGTCTTTCTTTTTAAATATTTGTATGTGATGAACCATTGGTTTTATACATATTTTTGTAACAATGAAATTAGAATCTTGAATCTTGAATCTAGATTTCTTTGACTAGGTAACAAAGGATGTGTATTAGGATAGAGCGTTGGATGTCACCTACCTCGATTTCAACAAGGCCTTTGACACCATTCCACATAAGAGGCTGATATACAAGTTGTGGAGCTTGGGTGTGGGTGAAAAGGTGGTGCAATGGGTTAGTACTTTGTTGATGGACAGAAAGCAAAGGGTGGTGGTAAATGGGGTCCAATCCAAGGAACAGGGGGTGGCCAGTGGGGTACCACAGGGATCAGTCCTGAGGCCAGTCCTTTCTAATGTCTTCATTAGCAACATTGCTGAAGGACTGGAGGGGGAAGTTTGCCTATTTTTGGATGACACCAAGACCTGAAATAGAGTAGAAACTCCAAAAGGGGTGGAGAAAATGAAGGACTAAAGAAAGCTGAAAAAATGGTCCGAGTTATGGCAAATAAGATTCAACATGAAGAAGTGCAAAATCATGCACTTGGGGCACAAAAACTCTGAGGAGAGTTACAGGATGGGGGCAGTTACTGCTGGTCGTAAGGGAAGAAAGAGATTTGGGAATAATCATCTCAGATGAAATGAAGGTGGCCAAGCAGTGTACAAAGGTAGCAGGGAGGGTCAGTGGTATGGAAGGGGTATCACCAGCAGAAGAAGGGATATGGTGATGCCACTATACAGAACACTGGTTAGACCTTACCTGGAATACTGTGTTGATTTCTGGAGTCCACATCTCTTAAAGGACATAGACAGGGTGTAGGCAGTTCAGAGAAGGGCAACTAAGATGGTGCAGGGCTTGCAACACAAGGCATATGAGGAGAGATTAAAAGACCTCAATATGTATACTCTGGAGGAGAGGCAAGAATGGGGGGGAAATATTGAAACCTTCAAGTATCTAAAGGGTATCAACAAGGTACAAGTGGGAGACATCTTTCAGTTTAGGAGATGTATTAGAATGAGGGATCCTGATATGAGACTGGAGGGGGCAGGATAAAGGGAATGGGAGGAAGTATTTCTTCCCAGAAAGGGTGGTGGATGCATGGAACAGCCTGCTCCAGAAGATGGAGGGAGCAAGCACAGTGGGGGAATTCAAAAATGCATGAGATAGACACAAGGGAGCCCTAGAGGTGGAAAAGAGAGGCTAAAGCTGATGACCAAGTAGGGTTAGCAGCAGCTAATACAAGCAAGGAAAATAGGCAGACTGGATGGGCCTAGCAGTCCTTTTCTGCCATCAGATTCTATGTTTCTATTCATTCTTAGATGTAACTTTAGGACACACCATTGCTATATGTACAGAGATTTTGGATGGCTAACTTTAGAGAACAGAAGGAAATTAATCTGGGCAAATCAAATCTATAGAACAATGAATTTTGCTAAACCAGTGTTTTAGTGCTGTATGGAATTTTCAAATTCTGGCAGAAAGAAATTATGTGGAATTTTTTAAAATTCTGCCGAAATTCCGCTGAATTTTACCACAAACAGAATGATGACATTCCACAGTAGAAAATAGCTGTGGAATGATTTTCTGTGGAAAGAATGCTGATCCACAGATTATTATTCAGTGGATCTCAATATTTTCTGCCAAATTTGTTGTGGAATAATTTTCCATGGAAAAATTGCTTTTTCACAGAATATTATTCTGCACATCACAGTAGGCAGAATTCCATGGAAGAACCAGCTAAACTCTGGCAGAAATTCCACCAGCAGACATTCTGCCAGTGAAATGGCCATTCTGTGCTAATTCCAGCAGTGGAATTCCACATTCTGCACAGCACTACAGTACATCTGTTTGAAAAATTGAAAAAAATACATAGGTTCATAGGTAGAGTACATGATCGAAAGACAAGCCCATTTTGATCACGCCACCTACACTAGGTGGAATTCATATTTTGGTTCATCCATGTATGAATCAAGCTTCAATTTAAATTGTGTTAAATTATCACTATGCACAACTTCATGTGGGAGGGAGTTCCATATCGGGATTATCCTCTGTGTAAAGAAGTTATTTCTCTTTGAGGTCCTATTTGTATTGGCCTTTAATTTCAGATTATGTGATCTAGTTAAACAAGCTGAAGGATGCCAATCCAGATAAATGGCTTCAAACAAAAATTCATCCTTCATAGCTCTGAAGAGTAAACAAAGGTCTCCTCTGAAGGAACGATATTCCATAGTGTAGAGCTTTAATTTTTTTAATCTTTCATTATAAGATAGGAGGCACATACTAGTGATGTGCTTAGTAAATCTTCTTTGAATCATCTGTCTTGAGTTAAAGTGGGAGCACAATATGAGGAACAGTAATCAAAATTTGATCTCACAACACTGGTGTATAATGGAATTAATATAGCTGGCTTCCTACTTTTTATGTTTTTCAGTATACAACTAGTCAAACGATTACACTTTTTAACCATATTATTTAAATGTTGAGAAAATTTTAAGTTATTTGAAATAATAACCCCTAGATCTTTTTCAGAGCTCATTTTACTTAGTAGGTGATCATTAATAACATAATTGAAACACATATTATTTTTCCCAAAATGCGTAATTTTGCATAGTTGAAATTTAATTTATGCGAGGTGGCCCAGTCTGAAATTAATTTCAGGTTATCCTGTAATTTTAGAGTAGAGGTCATGTCATTTACAATACCTCCCAACTTGGCATCATCAGCATACTTTGTTAGCCAGATTCCATCCATAGAGCTCATACTAGCTATTAAGATGTTAAATAAGTTTGGACCCAGGACTGAGCCCTGAGACACACCACTTGTAATCTCAGTCCATGTAGACTTATATCCATGCAGGCTAACCAGCTGTCTTCTGTCAGTTAACCATAACAAAATCCAATCAACTATATGTTTATTTTAATCCATTTTTGTTAAACATTCAATTAAGATTTTGTGAGATACAGAATCGAAGGCTTTCTCAAACTCCAGATAAATGACATCCACCGGGAAACCCTGATCCAATGCCTCACTATCCGGTTCAAAGAAATTTATTAAGTTAGTATAACATGATCTACCTAATTGAAAACCATGCTGTGAGATATCTGAAAGCCCTTTATCCAAAATATGTGCACTGATCTTTTGCGATATTAGTTTTTCCATTATTTTACACACAGAAGAAGTCAAGCTTATAGGCCTGTAATGGTTCAATTCTTGCTTAGAACCATTCTTGTGTATTGGAATAACTAGGGCATCTTTCCATTATTTGATGACAATGCCTTTAGCTATTGATTCATTAAAGAGTAATGTCAATACTCCAGGTACTTCATATGAAACCTATTTTAAAAGTATAGAGGGAATATTATCAGGTCCAACCGATGTAGAAGATTTAAATGAATTAATAGTTGAATAGGTATCTGCAACAGTAAACGTAACTACAGGATCTAAGGAAGTGCAATTATTATTGGATGGTAAATCCTTTATTTTGAAAATACTAGCAAAATATTGCTTGAAATTGTTAGCCATTAACTGCTCATCACTTATTATTTCGCCATTAATTTTTAGTGGTCCAACTGTATTTGCTGTAGATTTAAGAGAACCAATGTAATTGAAGAACTTCTTTTTGTTATCAGTCTGAGTGCTTGCTAATTTATACTCTAGATCTTTTTTAGCCTTCCTTATGGCATATTTAGTTTTTTTTGCCTTTTGTATAAATTTTGACCAATTATGATCAGATTTATTTTTATTATATTTACTGAAGGCTTTTATTTTAGCCAATACTAATCTTTTAATAGATATGGAATACCAAAGTGGCAGTCTTTTCCTATGAATGTATTTTGTTCTAACTGGAACCCACTTGGATATACAATACTCAGTTTTTTCTTTTATACTATTCCAAATCTCATTAACTGATAAACCATATAGATCTTCTTTCCAATTCATTTTCATTAAGTAGGCTTTGATAGCCTCATAATTTGCTCTATTATAATTTCAGAATTTAGTTATGCCACTGGAATCTTTTTTTATAATAACTTATGGACCATTTGATCACAGAGTGATCGCTGTCTCAAAATGGAGCCATTATGATAGGTGTTTCTATACCTTCCTTGATATTTGTCAGTATTAGATCCAGTATATTATTGAGTTGTGTGGGTACAAACACTATTTGATCTAATCCTAAGTGTGCTGTTGTACCTAAGAATTTGGTTTCCTGTGTGTTTGACCCTCCACAACGCATCCAATTTATACCTGATAATTTAAATCACCCATCAATACAATATTTTCTAGTTGATTGATGCTTTCAAGATAATTACAGAAAAAATCATTATTAAATGAGTCCATAGAAGGTGGTCTATAGCATAGCCCAACTGTAATGGGAGAAAATGTATTGTTAAGTTTAACTCATAGGATCTCAGTTCCTGGTGGTGAGGGGGTGTCCATTTTAACTTCTATTGCTTCAATTCCATCCTTAACATAATAAGCTACACCTCCACCTCTTGCATGAATATGATTTTTCTTAAAAAGTGTATAACCAGGAATATCTTTTCCCCACTGTTCATGGGTGAACCAGGTCTCTGTTACACCACAGATATCAATGTTTTCTATATGTAGGATAATTTGCAGTTCATTAATTTTGTTCAGAAAACTCCTAGCATTTAAAAGTAATATATTAAACTTTGATACTTGTTTATTTAATTTAAGTAACTTAGTAGAATTAACCTGATTCAATACTGAATCCTGTTTTCCTGTGACAATACCAGATGTTAAGCTTGATTCAGAATTGGTATTTACTTCCCCCCAATGCTCTGGATAAAAAAGCACATATCTGTATGTTAATTGCATTTCCAAAAAATTCTGAGCCCCTTTTGTTTAGATGTAAACCATCTTTTGCGTAGTAATTCCAGTTTTAATGAAAATGTTCCCAGTGTGTCAAACACTTTATGTTTTGTTTTGGACACCAGCCTCGGAGCCAATCATTTAAATGTTTTATTTTATTAGTAATGAATCGGTCTGCTCTAGGTACAGGTAAAATTTCAGCTATTACAGTATTAACTCCTATGTCAGCAAGGATGTTAGACAGCCCTGCATAGGCCTCTTTAATTTGTTGAACACTCTGATTCCAAATGTTGTTTACACCCACATGAATCAGCACAAAATCATTTTTACCACAGTTATGTAGAATCTGTCTACTCATTTTGGTTATATCTTGAATTGTTGCTCCACGAAAACAGAACATAAAAATTACCTAAGGAACAGTAAAATGAAAGAATTCAAATTGCTAAGGTATTTGAACAAATACTGAAATATGACCATTTGTTTTGTGGCTATAACTTTGTGGAACTCATTAAATAATTCCATTAAAAGTGTGGCCAAAAATTCTAAACTTATTACTAATGATTTGAAACAAGAACTATCAGTTCACTCTGTGTGTAATGGATGATATTACTATGACTGGTTTTGACATGCCAGATATAGAATGTGTGTGTGTGTATATATATATATATATATATATATATATATATATATGACACTAACTTTGTTTTTCACTTTTAGATATTTCCTGAAGAAGACCTAAGGGCGAAATGCAGATTTATAACTCAATTTTCTATTTTCAGCGTGCATTTAACATAACCATTTTGTTTTATATATATATACTGTATATAGTCTATTTAGAAAATGTATCATCAATAAGATATGGTAACTCCTTACTTAGGATCTCTTTTGATAATACGTACGTTTTCATTTATTGTCTTTGTAAAATGTATGAAATGTAATATTCCTTTTTATTATCATCATCATTTTATATCTTGACAGGACCATCTTGTAAAGAGAACCCTTTGGTTCTAATGGTGTGATGTACCATCAAATCCTGCATACAGGTAAAGAGTGTTGCTACTACTACTACTAGCAGAGAAGTTACAAACATCCAAGTTTTTGAGAGTTTTCACAAAATTTTGCAAATATATACTTAGTAACATTTTGAACCCCTGTAA
This sequence comes from Neoceratodus forsteri, assembly GCA_016271365.2. Classification (NCBI taxonomy): domain Eukaryota; kingdom Metazoa; phylum Chordata; order Ceratodontiformes; family Ceratodontidae; genus Neoceratodus; species Neoceratodus forsteri. The sequence goes on along the minus strand of CM028134.1, from coordinate 304,638,108 downwards.
CTTAAGCATCTCTGATCCAACATTCTCTCCATATTTAGGTGATGATATAACCACTACAAAATGGTTATTGGTGCTAATTTGCACATGTATAGCTCCAAAGGTGCCTGGGTTATATGCAGATAAGATTTTTCATGAAACTTCCTGCAAAAAATAAAATGACTGATTTTGAGCACATATAATTTTGAGGTGATGCATCATAATGTCATGAAATGTGGCACATTGTTAGAACACCTACAGTCAAGTAATATTGCCAAATATAAGATCTCTGTCCCAACAGATGGCTGCAGTATATGCAGATAAAAACGTTTATGACATTTTCCACAAAAAACAAAATGATAGATTTGAGCACCTATAATTTTGAGAACATCCACACGAATTCCATGCAATCTGGCACATAACTGGAACTCCTCCCAGAGAATAAGCTTGCAAAACCTTAGAGCTGAAGCTCAAAAGGTGGCCAAGTTATTAGCAAATTAATAAGTTTTTAAAATTCTGCAAATGTTTGTGGTATTTCACAAAATGTTATCAGAATTCCATAAATCTGGAATTTTTACATTCCACACAGCTCTACCACCCGCTCTATAATGTCACTATAAAATATATAAAGAGAGTTCCAATAATTGCATGTAGCAACTTCCAGTGCGTGACAGGAGTCAAGAATCAACTTATCTCATTATGGCATGGGGTCACAACAGTGCCGGCAATAACAGCACAGCAAAAAATGCCACAGACAAAACTGCATATTCCAAAATAATGTCATAAACAACACTGACCCGAAGAAAACAGTGCAGCCCATTCAAAATAATGATACTTTCCTTTTTTTAAGGGGGGGCGTCACCCCAAATCCCCCAATGTGGGGGGTCACCCCCCTCCACACACACACACGGATTTAAAGAACAGACTCCAAGGGGGTATGGATTCGGGGGTGGGGTGAAACTCGAAAAGGGGGACATTTTAAGTTTTAAAAATGAACAAATGAAAAAGCTACAACCACAGGAGACCAGGGAGGAAGCAAAGTGTGGTCATAGGTCAACCTTGCCATTTGCTGGTGCCTTAGCCACTCTACCATGGGAGTAGCTCAACCAGGCACCACACAAATGGCAACTTGATTCATGCCTACTGAGAGTGCAGAGCGACAGGGGTAGCAGTAACTCCCTATCACTATTATAACCCTGTTGCTCTAAATGCTGATGTGCTCTACACAGCACAGTTATTACCGTGCAGTTTTTGTTTAGCACTATTGACCTGGTACCTCCTGTTGGGAGACTCCACACACTTCACAGCTCATCACCTTTTCTTAAAAGTCTAAGTGTATGATGGACTGTTATTACTACCTAACTGACTTCCTTGACTTTAGTTTCCATCACCCTCCTCTCATTTTCTTGTGATTGTTAACTTTTATCAACTGCCCATCAAGCCTGTCTGGAGGTACTTCTGTACCTGTCACCTTTCAATTCCCCCCCCCCCAGAATACACACATGCTGGAGAATTTCATACAGTCTTGGCAGGTGCTGACTGTGCTCATGTGCCCTATAAAGAATACTAATAAACAAATATCAGATATTATAGGATATTTGGTTCTGGGGACACAAGGATGAGAATTTCTCAGTGTTCTGTTGTATTAGGACATTAATACCCAGTGGGGTTTCTGAATTTCAATAAACTTCTTGGCAATAGAAGGCTATTTCTCGAGTTCACAAAATCCAGATCATGTGATCCAAATGGTTTGAAACATACAGAAGGGAGTCAGATATTGTAGATTTGTGATCTGCAGTCCATAACTTGATCTTTGAAATCCAGTCAAAAAGCACTGTTTTAGTGGCATTCTGTGATGGATTTTGAGCACTTGGTAGTGCAAGTGTTGTAGTTTGTCATCAGGTGTTTTTATTGGTCAGTCTTTTTATTGGTCAGACTTTTTTTTTCTTATATATTTCACCTGGCTAAATAAAGATTGATTGATTGATTGATTGATTGATTGATTGAGCCAAGCGTGACTGTCTAAGGAATGGATTTATTTTAGTCATCAGTGTCTGGATGTGAGTGCATAAGTGTCCTGGGATGGCACTTGGCTGATTTCTATATCTCTCAATTTACAGCTCATGACCTTCCAGTGAGTGTGTACTAATTTGTATGTTGATTGCGCACAGTGCAATCAACATATTGGGACAGTTTTCTCAGAAGCAGGTTGTGGAGGCGCGGCACTGTTGTGACCAATGCCCCCACATCCTGTAAAGGCTTTTCCTACTTCCCCCAATGCCGTGGCATGCTGCTGGTGACACTAGTTTGGAACCTTGCCACCAACTTGTGACAATTTAGCCACTGCAATCAGGGGCCACCTCGTCATTGCAGCGTAAGCCATCTGCTGCAATGAGGGAGCGACCTGTCATTGCAGGGCGGGATCTTTACAGAGTGATATTGTTTGTGAACATGGGGTAGTTTGCAGCTGTGTTCACAAACAATATTAACCCTCCCATGTTTAGTTGCCGACGGGGGCCCCAGTCCCCATCAGCTTCACTGCCCGCATGTTTCTGTTGCCGACGGGGAGCCCACTCCCTGTCGGCATTATGTAAACCCCCTTCCCCCTTGTGTATATTCTCTACCGATGGGGTGCCCAATCCCCATTCAGCTACTGCTCTCCCCCAAAGCAAGAGTCCAGTGGCACACTGGGAATCCACCCCAGCATGCCACATGCCCCTGTGAAATAAAAAAACTATCTCGTGACATGTTTTTTTTTGTAACCCTGTAAAAAAGGAAACTGTCTCTCAGAGGTCTCCCTTCCCCCCTTCCCACAACCCATGCCCACCCTCCATGCACCCTGCCTCCCCACCCCCCATACTTACTTCCAGAGCTCAGCGACGATCTTCGGTGGACCGGGAACATGTCTGCACTCTTCAAAGCCAACTGCAAACTGAGGAAATGCTGGTAAGCTGTATAATGGAATAAATGGTTTTTTCAACTTTAATGCATATCTCAGTCATTTTTGGAATTTTGGCACAAATTTTCAACATGGGGTTTGAGGCCCTCCTTATGAATTCTTGAACTGTCATGGCATTAATCGGTCCTGAAAGGTGATTTCAGGATCACTGCGTGGAATCACTTTTGGGGCTGATTAACAAAATGACAGTGCTAGTGTTCATGAGGTGGGCTGTCAAAAACCTATGTTGCCAAATTTAGTGGAAGCATCAAAAAATAGCTGTTCTGATGTGCATTTTGCTATGCATGCTTGTAATTTCGTGAATATGCAATATTTTCACCAGATTTTCAACTTTGGCATTTTTTCACACCTCCTTGTGAACAGTATAGCTGTCACTGTTCACATCCTGGTGGAAATGTGGTTTCACCCTTCTAGCGCAGAATAATGCGGTCGCTGTGGGAAATCAGTGTTCAGGACAGATTAAGAAAATGACAGTGACAGTGGTTATGAGTAGAGGTCCTAAAATGCCTATGTTGAAAATTTGGTAATGATACTCCTTAAAATGACTGTGTTATGAGCATGCCTTGCGCGGTTTGCACGGACGCTGGTAACTACGCGAATGTATAATATTTTCACTCCAGATTTTCAACATTGTCATTTTCCCACACCTACTTATGAACAGTGCAGCTGTCATTTTTCCCTTCCTGGCCAAAATGTGTTTTCGCACTTCTGACGCAGAATAGAGCGGTGGCTGTGGGGAATCACTGTTCGGGACAGATTAATAAAATAACAGCGATACTGTTCATGAGCAGAGGTCCTAAAATGCCTATGTTGAAAATTTGGTGATGATAGCCCATCAAGGGACTGTGTTACAAGTGTGCATTGCACACTTTCCACACACCCTTGTAACTTAGCAGATTTGTAATATTGTCATGCCAGATTTTCAACAGTGGCATTTTTTCACACCTCCTTATGAGCAGTACAGCTGTCATTTTTCACATCCTGACTGAAATGTGGTTTCACAGTTGTGACACAGAATAACGTGGTCGCTGTGGGAAATCAGTGTTCGGGACAGATTAAGAAAATGACAGTGGCACTCTTCATGAGCAGAGGTCCCAAAAATCCCTATGTTGAAAATTTGGTGACAAAACTCCATAACATGACTGTGTTACAAGCGTGCGTTCAACTGTTTCCACTCACCCTTGTAACTTCACAAATTTGTCATATTTTCATGCCACATTTTCTACAGTGGCATTTTTTCACAACTCCTTATGAACAGTACAGCTGTTATTTTTCACATCCTGGTTGAAATATGTTTTTGCACTCCTGCCGGAGAATAGCACGGTTGCTGTGGGAAATCAGTGTTCAGGACAGATTAAGAAAATGACAGTGACACTGTTCATGAGTAGAGGTCCTAAATGCTTATGTTGACAATTTGGTAATGATACTTCATAAAATGACTGTGATACAAGCCCCTGTTGCGTGGTTTGCATGCACGCTCGAAACTTTGCGAATTTATAATATTTTGACTCCAGATTTTCAACATTGTCATTTTCCCACACCAACTTATGAACAGTGCAGCTGTCATTTTTCCCTTCCTGACCAAAATGTGTTTTCACACTTCTGACATGGAATAGAGCAGTTGCTGTGGGAAATCACTGTCCAGGACAGATTAATAAAATGACACTAATACTGTTCATGAGCAGAGGTCCTAAAATGCCTATGTTGAAAATTTGGTGATGATAACCCATCAAATGACTGTGTTACAAGTGTGCATTACACACTTTCCACACACCCTTGTGACTTCGCAGATTTGTAATATTGTCATGCCAGATTTTCAACAGTGGCATTTTTTCACACCTCCTTATGAGCAGTACAGCTGTCATTTATCACATCCTGACTGAAATGTGGTTTCACAGTTGTGACACAGAATAACGTGGTTGCTGTGGGAAATCAGTGTTTGGGACAGATTAAGAAAATGATAGTAGCACTGTTAATGAGCAGAGGTCCTAAAATCCCTGTGTTGAAAATTTGGTGGCAAAACTCTATAATATGACTGTGTTACAAGTGTGCATTCAACTGTTTACACGCACCCTTGTAACTTCACAAATTTGTTATATTTTCACTCCACATTTTCAACAGTGGCATTTTTTTACACCTCCTTATGAACAGTACAGCCATCATTTTTCACATCCTGGCTAAAATATGTTTTTGTACTCCTGCTGGAGAATAGCACATTCACTGTGGGAAATCAATGTTTGGGACAGATTAAGATCGAACGAGTGAGAGGGGGATGTGACCAAAGCTCTGTTGGGACTGGTCTGGATTTGTTTGTGGGCAGAAAAAGTTCCCAACGCAAGGGTCCAGTACAAATGGGCCACCTGCAGCACTGATAGAAACAGAACGAGAGAGCGAGTGAGGGAGGGGGAGTGAGCGAACTCACGGGAGTGCTGTCAGGACTGCTGCGGATTTCTTTGTGGGCAGAAAATGGAGTCAATGCAGGCAGGGGCCCAGTAGAAAAGGCCAGCCTGCAGTGGTAGGAGAAACAGTATGAGTGAGTGAGACAGGGGGACTGAGTAAGCTCAACGGAGCTCTATCAGGACTGCTGCAGAATTCTTTGTGGGCAGAAAAAGGCGCCAATTCAGGCAGGATCCCCATACAAAGGGCTGCTTGCAGTGCCAGGACAAACAGAAAGAGCATGTGACAGAGGGAGACTGAATGACCTCAATGGAGCTCTGTCAGGACAGCTGCGGATTTCTTTGTGGACAGACAAAGGTGCCAATGCAGCCAGGAGCCCCTTACACAAGCACAGCCTGCAGCACCAAGAGAAACAGAACAAGTGAGTGACAGAGTGGTAGTGAGCAAGCTCAAGGGAGCTCTACTGAGACTGCTACAGATTTCTTTGTGGGCAGAAAATGCGGCAATGCAGGCAGGAGCCCAGTACAAAAGGCCAGCTTACAGCGCCGGTAGAAACGGAATGAGTGAGTGAGAGAGAGGGGGAGTGAGCCAGCTCAATGAAACTGTGTCGGGACTGCTTCAAATTTCTTTCTGGCCAGAACATGCCACCAATGAAGGCAGTAGCCCAGTACAAAAGGGTAGCCTGCAGCATCAGAAGACACAGAATGAGCGAGTAAGGGAGTGGGAGTGAGTGAGCTCACCAGAGCTCTGTTGGGACTGCTGCAGATTTTATTTGTGGGCAGAAAAAGGCAGCAATGCACGAAGGGGCCCAGTACAAAATGGCAGCCTGCAGTGGCAGGAAAACCAGAATGAGCAAGTGAGAGAGGGGGAGTGAGAGCTCAGCGGAGCTCTATTGTAACTGCTGCAAATTTCTTTGTGGGCAGAAGAAGGCGGCAACGCAGGCAGGAACCCAATAGAAAAGGGCAGCCTGCAGTGCCAGCAGAAATGGAATGAGTGAGTGAGATAAGGGGAGTGAGCGAGCTCAATGGAGCTCTATAGTGACTGCTGCAGATTTCTTTGTTGGCAGAAAAAGGTGGTAATGCAGGTAGGAACCCAGTACAAAATCCAGCCTGCAGTGCCAGCAGAAACGGAATGAGTGTGTGAGAGAGGGGGAGTCAGCAGGCTCAACAGACCTGTGTCAGGACGGCTGCAGATTTCTTTGTGGACAGGGAAAAAGCCACCAGCAGAGCAGGAGCCCAGTACAAAAGGGCAGCCTGCAGCTCCAGGAGAAGCAGAATGAGCAAGTGAGAGAGGGGGAGTGAGCCACCTCAACACAGCTCTGTCGGGACAGCTGCAGATTTCTAAGTGGGCAGAACAAGGTGCCAACGCAAGCAGGAGCCCAGTACAAAAGAGCAGCCTGCAGCACTAGGAGAAACAGACTGAGCAAGTGACAGAGGGGCAATGAGCGAGCTCAACACATCAATGCAATCAATATTCAGCATTGGCAAATGCTTGTTTGTGATGTGAATGGGGTTTGCTGCATCTTCCAGTTGCAGGCTTAGATCTGTGGTGATGAAGGGGCACAGTCAGCTTACTTTCTCTTTTCACAGTTCACTGCACATAACATATCTGTGATTGCCCATTTTGGAGTCTGGCAGCTTATCGTATTTGCAGACCTGTGAGCATATTGCTTGTTAAGCTGCAACAGTTATCAATGGGTCAGGGCATACTCACTGGAGTGTGTTTTGCTGGTGTCCACTTCTGAACTTGATTCTGGGTGTGATCATGAAGATCAGTCAATGGATTCCCCCCCCTCCTACAGGTCAATGTGCGTGACATTGTCAGACAGCCTTCTGCATGTGTACAACTGTGTGCACAAAGCTTGTAAAGCTGCTGTGGTTCTAAGTGGGTTAGGCATGACTCATTAAGGTGAGTTTGTTTGTGTCATCTAGTACTGGGCATTGTTCCAGATATGGCTAAGTAGGGCAGTCAATATGACTCTTCTGTCACGCAGCTCACAGAGCATGGCTTGCCTACAGAGGTAGCCATCATTAAAGAGCTAATGACACCCCAAAGAAAACTTTAAAAAACAAAATAATTAGGTACAATTCTGCTTGCATTCCATTTATATTTTATATATTTCTTCCCATAATTTATTACTAAGAAAATGTGTATGAATATATGAGCATTGCCCCTTAGAGTTCATCTGCCTCTTCAACTTACTCCCTACTCCAAGTCATAGTCCTCTGTTATGACATCACAGTCTGAAGAAGAAGAATCAGCATTTATATAGTGCTTTTCATACAAAGTATCCCAAAGCACTTTACAAGCAATGCTAGACAGCAAGTGAAGCGACTGCCATATCGCACATCATCACCCACGCACAGCCTGGATAATTGCATGAACCAGTTTATGGGAAGGAGAATGTTGGTCAGGACACTGGGAATGTTTTCTGCTCTTTGTGTAGAGTGCCCTGGGTTCTTTTACTTTCACCTGGACAACACCAAGATAGGCAGAAGGGACCTCAGTTTAACGTCTCATCCGAAGGATGGCACACCCCAGCAGTACAGCACCCCCCAATACTGCACTCAGATGCCAGTAATTTTTAGGTGCAAGTCCAATCCTGGTGGGGGATGAGAACCCACGACCTTCTGGTCCGGAGGCAGATGTGCTACCAACTGAGTCACGCTGACACCTGTGTGGTGAAATCTGTCCTACTAAGCACCATGGGTTATTGTTTTTGCAAAATGGTTCATTTAGGCAGATAAATGTCTGAAAGAAGCATTTTAAACAGTCTGTTGCCATGGGAGCAACTGTGAGGTCATAAGCAGTGCTCTATGACTTCAGATAGGGAGAAAGCAGTAGGAATAGATGCACTCTTCAGCAGCAGAAATCCTGTTTTCAGGCAAATGACCTTACTAATAAATAATGGGGAGCAAAAATACAGAACTAATGGGAAATACAAGCTGAACTGTGTCTAAATATTATGTTTTGTTAAAGTTCACTTGAACGTGTCACCAGCTCTTTAAGAACTGAGTAAGCAGTGATTCACAACAGGGTGCATGGTAAGACAGATCTTATCAGGTGGGCTGTGTAGCTTGAGGTGCAGCTGGATGCTTTCAACCAACTTGAAAGTGTGGTAAGATCTGTCCTACTAAGCACCATGGAGTGGATTATTGTTTTTGCAAAATGGTTCATTTAGGCAGAAAAATGTCTGAAAGAAGCATCTTAAATTTGATTAAAAAAACAGGTACTCAGTTGGCATTTTTACCTATTGCATAAAAAAATCATTGAATCATTCAAAGCTCCCGAATGATTAGTTGTGGCCCTCTAAGTGCCTCCTGCCTGTTTTTTTCTGCATGAGTTTGGGTTAGCAATCCTGGATTAGCACCGGCATGCTATTTTCTGAATGTGCTGTATTCTTTTCTTCCAAATAAATTTGATTGCAAGCCTGCAGTCTGGTTAGACAAACCTTACCACATGGTCACATAATGTGCTCCAGCCTATCTCATTCTTTTTTTCTCACTGTCATTTTATAACTTACTTTGAATGAATGCCAGCCTTGTGCCTTACTATGCCCCTGGACATGCATCTCACCTAGCACAGTAAGCACCCTATCTTCTTGTATTGCATGTATCATTGTTGGGCTGGTATTTGTCAGATTTAGAAATGCATAGATATCCTGAATATGACCTTTTTTATAAATTTGTTTTATTTTTCAACTTGCTCACCTTGATCTTTTCAGTGTAGTATATACACAACTAACACCAGCATAAATAAAGTCATAAAAGGTGCTGTGTAACATTTTGAAACTGCATTCCCCTTCTAAAAGAACCCTCCTGCAAAATTTCAAGTTATGGCAATAATAAACAAGCTTGAATCACATATTACTACAGCCAGTGTAACTAAACACATTTTGCATTTGTCAGAATTTTTTAAACTTTACCTCCTTTGCTGCCGGTGGGGATTTTCCCCTATATCTGCCTAGCGTATACTTCTACCCATCCCCTATCCATCATCTTCCAGCTTTTACTACTGAAGTAATGGCTTTTGGCTTGCTTCCCTTGGTGGGACTGCCCCCTGGATGCCTGGGGGAAAGACTGAGATCAACCTTGGTCTCTGGTGGCTTGACCCAGCATCATTCTGGTGGGTCTCAGTAAGGTTTTCCCATGTCATGGTGCATGGTTCCATAAGGCTTGATTCTTGCCTTTGCTTTCCGGCTGGTGGAGCAGACATGCAATGATGTTATTGCATTTTGGGCACACTCCTGCTCCTGATGTGCAGACATCCACTAATCTACCAATTCCCTTCATCCTATTGGTCTCAGACACACAACCTCTAGTATTCACTAGGGGTCAGAGTATTGCCAAGTGCCAGATTCCTCCCTCCATAGAGGAAAACTGCAGTTCATCAGACATTCTTTCTCTTCACCCCCAGCCAGCTGGTTGATGAGCCAGAGTTCACTCCCTAACCTGAGTCACCAGCATTGTAAGCAGTAGCACTAACACTGTACCAGGATTCATTACATAGAAAATAATGCATGGAGTAGTGTGCATTATGAAAATTTAATACACATCCTAGGTGTGGGATGCTACATAAACCCCAGGAGAGAAGCTCGAGTGTATTATAAAACTATCCCACACCAAGGGTGTGCATTAAATTTGAGTATGCATACTACCCCATGCTTTATTTTTTATCAAATGCTATGACTGCAGCTCAATGGGTGAAAACAACTAGCCACACCCCTTACCTAAACTATGTAAGTCAGCTTCCTGCAGTTTCATTCAGATGCATTCTTTCTTCGCGCCCAGAGGCTCTACTGAGCTCTGTGCCTCCATCCCCACCCCAGTGTTTGTCTCCTGCTTTGTCTTGTGCTTTGGGGATTTCTGCTTGCTTTGTGCCTCCTGCTTCCGAAGTTTGTATATTGCTCCTGAATCCTGGCTGCAATTTGTACTTTTAAGTCTTCTATTTTGTGCTGCCCTCCTGTTTTCAGGTTCCATATATTGTCTCTGCTCTGTTTCTTTTTGGCGCTTCTAGTTTTCCTAGTACCTTGCCTTTGCTCATTTAGATCTGCCATGTTTGTGAAATTGTTCAGCCCGCCCTCACACAGCACGAGAGCCAATGAGGTAGTGCTCAAGCTGAGCACGTGAATGCCATAATAACCAGTTAGTTATTATGGCAAATAACAACTGGTTGAGCCCTTAGAAAAAATTGCTCACCAGTTCTTATAGATTATTAAATAAATGTGCAACAGTATAAGACTTCTCAAGACGTGTTGCTGATATCACTGTTAGCTGAGCTGCGAATAAAACAAGAGCTACAGTTAACATTTTTAGTTGCATGATTTGTAATTTTATTCCAAATGCAGTTTTCAACAATGCTGTGAATGTTTACAAATTAGTAACAGTACACAGAAGACGTTTCCATGTCTCAAGCAGCTAGGAAAATGCTATATGCCAAATAAATACCTTCCTTTTTGGGAGTGGTGTGCCTCAGTATGAGTAGCCCTTGGCTTGTAACCATTGTTTTGGAGGAGTGTATCACTATGATTAGCCCCTGACTTATAGCTATTGTAGTACATATTCTGTCACAGGCTGTGGGTGAATGGATGGACTGATAGGCAGTGAGGCAGTAATATGGTTGTAATGATTAAGTTTTATTCCATTACAGCAGAACAAAGTAAACGTAAGCGGATTTGTACGACAAAAAAATTAAAAGAAGGAAAATAACACAAAGCATAGCAAAACACATCTAGAAGGAACTAACTAGGTCTAGGTGTCTAGCTTCTGACCAGGCAGTACTACATAGAAACATAGAAACATAGAATTTGATGGCAGATAAGGACCACTTGGCCCATCTAGTCTGCCCATTTCCCTACCTACAGGATAGGCCGCAGATCCTAGTTAACCAACAGCCTATTTCTTCCTACCCCCCCCAACAAGAATTGCCTTATGTCTGTCCCATGCATTCTTCAATTCTGCCACAGTTTTAGACCCCACAACCTCCTCAGGAAGGCTGTTCCATGCATCCACTACCCTCTCTGCGAAATAATACTTCCTCACATTGCCCCTGAACTGCCCCCCTCTATCTTTAAATTGTGTCCCCTTGTTCTTGCATGTCTCTTTTTCTGAAAGATGCTACCCTCTTGTACTTTGTAGATTCCACTGAGGTACTTAAAAGTTTCTATCATGTCCCCCCTCTCCCTTCTTTCCTCAAGGGTATACATATTAAGCTCCTTTAGTCTCTCCTCATACGGCTTCTCTTGCAGACCCTGCACCATTTTAGTTGCCCTCCTCTGGACTGCCTCTATCCTGTCTATGTCCTTTCGGAGATGGGGTCTCCAGAACTGGACGCAGTACTCCAGATGGGGTCTCACCAACCGTCTGTACAGAGGGATACCAACTTCCTGTTTTCTGCTGCTGATGCCTCTCCCTATGCATCCCAGTATACCCCCAGCCCTCCCTACTGCCTTCTCACATTGCTTGCTAACCTTAAGGTCATCTGATATGATTACCCCCAGGTCCCTTTCCTCTTTTGTTGTTGTTACTACCTCCCCACCCATTGTGTATTCTTTCCCTGGGTTCTTGTTTCCCAGGTGCATTATTTGTACTTCTTTGCATTGAATCCTAGCTGCCATAGTTCTGACCATTCCTCCAACCTTGCCAAGTCTCTTCTCATCCTTTTCACGCCTCCTTGTGTATCAACCCTGTTGCAGATCTTTGTGTCATCTGCAAAAAGGCATACTTTTCCTTCCAGTCCCTCTGCAATGTCACTTATTAAGACATTAAAAAGGACTGGGCTCAATACTGAACCCTGTGGTACCCCACTAGTAACTCCTCTTTCTTCAGAGTGGACTCCATTTACAATTACCTTCTGTGTCCTGTTGTCCAGACAATGTTTTACCCAGGCTACCACCTTGGGACCCACTCTCAGGCTGGTTAATTTGACTAGTAATCTTTTGTGTGCGACTGTGTCAAATACCTTGCTAAAGTCTAGGTAGGTCATGTCCACAGCCCCTCCCTGGTCTACTACTTTGGTCACCCAGTCAAAGAAATCTATTAGATCCGTCTGACATGACTTTCCCGCTGTGAACCCATGCTACCTTGGGTCCTGTGCCCCACTGGCCTCTAGGTACTCAACTATTCTTTCCTTCAGAAGTGACTCCATCACTTTCCCTACCACAGAGGTCAAACTGACAGGTCTGTAGTTTTCTGCCTCTGTCTTGGCCCCACTTTTGTGAGGGGGAATCACATCCGCCTTCCTCCAGTCCTCGGGTACCACACCATCCTCCCATGATTTATTAAAAGAGTAGCCAGTGGTTTCTTTAGTTCACCCTTAATTCTTTTAGAATTCTGGGGTGAATTCAACAGGCCTCATTGCTTTGTCCACCTTCAGTTTTAGGAGTTCTTGTAAAACCCTTTCTTCTGTGAAAGGACTGGGATCGACCCCCCTATCAAGAGTGCTTCTGTTAATTGGATTAGGCACTTCCCCCTCCTCTTTTGTGAATACTGAGCAGAAATATTCATTCAGTATCCCTGCTTTTTCACTGTAACCCCCTGCCCACCCACCGTTCATTCTATTCAGCCTTACTATCCCTCCCTTTGTCTTTCTACGCTCGCTGATGTACCTATAAAAGGTTTTATCCCCCTTTTTAACTGAGTTGGCTTTCTTTTCCTCAGTTTGGGCCTTTGCTATTCTGACTTTCCTCCCTGCTTTCTTCTTCCTTAACTGGTACAGCTCTCTGTCCTGCTCCTTCTGTGTTTCCTTATACTTCTGGAATGCTATCTTTTTCTTCCTGACTTTCACAGCCACCTCTTTGAGAACCATAGTGGCTTTTTCTTTCATTTTGATTTATTTATTTGCTTCACACAAAGGCTTGTTGCCTCTGTGATGGCAGTTTTGATGATTCCCCATTGTTGCTCCACACCTCCTTCTAGCCTGTTTGCTAGTGCTTTTCTGAGGCACTATCCCATCTTGCCAAAGTCAGCCCTCCTGAAGTCCAGTACCCTCACTTTTGTATGGCTTGACTCTGTAGCTGAGTTTAATGTGAACCACACTGTTTGATGGTCACTTGTTCCCAGATGGCAACCCACTTCTAGATCTGCGATCCTCTCGCTGCCCATGTTTGAGAGTACGAGGTCTAAGATTGCTCCCTCACGAGTGGGTTCTGAAACTAGCTGTCTGAGGCCTGCCACCTGTAGGGCATTGTGAATGGCCCTGCTCTTGGATGTGGCTGCAGCAAATGTGCTCCAGTTAACATCTGGCAAATTCAGGTCTCCCATCAACAGTATCTCCCCTTTCTCTGCCATTCTAAGAATCCCTTCTATCATATCCTTGTCCATTCTCTCCCCCAGACATGGGGGTCTGTACACAACCCATGTGAGGATTGTGGTGCCCTTTCCAGTCTCCAAGGTGACCCACAGTGCCTCCTCTCCTCCCTGTTTACTCTTTTGTTCAGTTGTTTTATCCTTCCCTTTACATAGAAAGCTACCTCCCCTCTCTCCCCTGCCTGCCTTCTCTTGTAGGTTATGTACCCTGGTATTTTAACATCCCAGTCATGGTTTTCTGTGTACCATGTTTCTGTGACTGCTACGATATCCAGGCATCCCTCTTCCATCAAGGCCACCAGCTCAGGGAGCTTGTTGCCCAGACTACGGGCATTGGTACTCATTACACTCCATTTCCTGATGGCCTTACTCCTTTTTGCCCCATCCCTGTCCTTCCTGCCTTTGTCACTTTCTCCATTTACCCCTGCCCTTCTCCCTATCGACACCTCTATGTTGGTGTTTACCGCACTTACTACAGTGATTTTTTTTTTGGGGGGGGGCTAGGATTTCCCTGCTCCTTTCCAGATTTCCTTTACATACAGGTAATTGTATCATGTTATGGGTTAGCTCCACCCATGCTATACTTTAATCTTAGAAACAGGCTTATTTAATTTTAGAATAAGCATATCTACACAATAACATTCTGTATTACATCATACAGTGATGTGCACAGCATTAAATCTTTATTATAAAGCTTTTATAATGTGTTCTGAATACAACGATCTCTGTAGCACCGCCCCCAGCAATTGTATCCCATAAAAAGAGCTTGACAGTGGCCGCCGGTGCTATAGATGCACACTGCTCTGAGAGTGAAGGAGATCATTTGCTGCCGCTTGAGAGTCCAAATCTATACTCGGGAAAGACACTTCTGGAGGAAGTTTGCCCTCTGTACAGACAGTTGGTAAGACCACATCTGGGGTACTGTGTACAGTTCTGGAGACCCCATCTCCAAAAGGACATAGACAGGGTGGAGGCTGTCCAGAAGAGGGCAAGCAAAATGATGCAGGGTCTGCATCAGAGGACATATGAAGAAAGACTAAAGGAAGTAAATAAGTATAGCTTCAAGGAAAGGAGGGAGAGGGGGACACGATAGAAACTTTCAAATACCTCAAGGGATTCAACAAAGTCCAAGAGGGTAGCATCTTTTAGAAAAAGAGATGTGCAAAAACAAGGAGGTACAATTTGAAGATAAAGGGGGGACGGCTGAGAGGTAATGTGAGGAAGTATTTTTTCACAGAAAGGGTTGTGGATACATGGAACAGCCTTCCTGAGGAGGTCGTAGAGTCAAAAACAGTGGGGGAATTCAAGAATGTATGGGACAGACATAAGACAATTCTAGTGGGGGTAGGAGGAAGTAGGCTGTTGGTTAACTAGGATCTGCAGCTTGTCCGTTAGGTAGGGAAATGGGCAGATTAGGTGGGCCAAGTGGTCCTCATCTGCAGTCAAATTCCATGTTTCTATGTTTCTGAAACTGATATCTAAAACGAAGCATATGCAGCATACTCTTGCATGTTAAAAAGAAAAAGGGGTCTGCACTCAAATGGAAACTAAGGACTGCTAATCTGTTATGCTGTTTGTAACTATTAGTTTCTGCAGACCGGAGTCTGCAGACCTGTGTGATGGTTCGCACACTCATAACAGCAGCAGGAAGTGGTAGAAATAGAACATACAGTAGCTCAAGAAGCCGTACTGCCATGGGGGAAAAGCCAGAAACTAAAATTGCTTTCTCCAGCAGTGGCTCCCTGATGCACCACATGCTATGCTGGAAACCTGTTTGTCCCTTTTAAACCTTTTAAATACTCCTGAAAATACAAAGCCCAAGAACACGTCTCAGCAAGTGTCTGGTTTCAAACATAAAAAGGCTCTAGTTTTACCTTCTTTATTTACTTATTTAGCATTTAACTGGAAGGGGAGTTCAAATATGGATCTCTTCCCTATTCACAGTATGCTAAACAAATACAAGGGTTGGAAACAGCCTCTCAGCTGGGTTAATAACTTCTTCAACCATTTCTAAACCCTATGGTCAAGACTGCCACGCACAGAGTCTGGCCTGGCGCGTTTTTAGTTGCTTGTATGAACCCTTATCAGGTTTCTTATATGTACGAAGTCTCTACAACAAGGGCCTCTTTGTTTGTTTTATGTCTAACTAATAATATATAGAGACATAAGGACATACAGGTGACCACAGCAAAAACTACCCTTTGGGTCCCAGTATTTGCTGTGTGTATGGGTCAAACTGTGCTGTAATGACAACATATAAACAAAACAACCAAAGTGGGTGGCCAGCCCAACGAATGTGACAAACAACATAAAAGACGCCACAATAACAAATGTGACAAGACATTTCACAGCTTATCAGATGCCCAGCACACTTTACCTTTTTGTGAAAAAAACAAAAGGGGGATCACCCCTTTCACATATTCCTTATGTGATTTCAGTCAATCAGAACACAGAGCCACTGTATCACTTATCCTGTTGATAATGGTCTCTTGTGTAGGAACATTAATAATGAAGCATTCCACTTTATGTTGTGGGGATGAAGACTAGATTCAAATGTAAAGTGCTTAAAAACTGTGACATAAACCTTATAAATTACTCTAGCTAACGTGAGTGATTAAGAATTAGTTAATAGGGCCTCTGTAGGTGCCTCTTATGGTATCATAGACTGCTCTTTTGATGTTTGGGCAGTTAAAACTGTTCAGCTTTGCTTCACTGTCCTCTCACCCAAACTTCATGGTCTTTTACCATAAAAGATATCCCAAAGAGGCCATATTAACTTATATTGTTTGCAGAGGTGTACTTCTTAACATGTTTGTGTAGCCCACCATCTCTCACATTTGCTCCAATAAAGATTTAAATCCCACTAGCATCTTCTCTTTACTTGGATGGAACAGGACACATATTCCACGATGGGAAATAGCCACTACATGACCGCCACCACATCAGCAGGGAAATCTTTTTCTCTTCCCTGCTCTCCACAATTGAGGAAAAACATTGTCTGATGCGGGCAATCAGCTCTGCTCCTCTCCAACACTTCTAGCCTTCCCACTTGTGGGCTCCATTTCTGACTTCAAGGCCCACCCCCTCTAGGTACTCCACTCCCAAGAGCCCCCAGAGGTGACAAAACATTAACCCTTCTGAGGCCTGGGGCTGTGCAAACCCCCCTAAATTCCTATTGGTGTATGTCCCAATATACAATTCTTGATGCTGTAACCTCAAGGGAGGGTTACATTTTTTTGTTTGTTTGTTTTGTTTTTTTAACAACTCTCTTTATCCTCCTTGCAGAGCAGATCTTTGCGATCTCTGGCCACCAGCACCCACACCATCTAGGCCCAGCCTGGCACCCTCATGAAGCCAGCCATTATCACTCACACTACTCTGTGGCAGGATCTTCCTGGGAACCGGGGGGCACCGGCGCAGCCATCAGCCACCAGATTATTGCTCCACCATTTTTCCACCTGGTTTCACCCCTTGCAGGGTGCAGTCATGCAATGACATGTGGGTACCACGTGCTGACATCTGAAGCTATCTGCTCCCTTGCTGCCATCACTCTGGTGGTACCCCACGGTTGTCACCACGAACCACCACAGAGCAGTGATTCCCTGGATCCTTCCCCGGGATAGGAGAGCAGTCCTACAAATGTTCGATCCTGTCTCACCCCTGCCAACCCATGTGGCCCGGGCTTGCATCTGAACCCGGATCACTGGCATGGCGTGAAGTGTGGCATCCAGTGCCTCAACCCTCAGCACCACCAGGCCGGCCTGGTTACATTTGTTTTTAACTATAGTAGAGATTTTGCAACATTTTTCCTCACAGGTGAAAATTTGGTGAAGTCATGAACTTTGCCCTTCACAAAGATCAAGTAAAGTGATCAAACACCAAATTTGGGGCCTGGTAGATACATACATGAATGAATGTTTACAGACAGAAAAAGACTCATGTTCCATCCAGTCTGCCAAGTTTCTAGCTAGGTCTTCACCTGTGCAGCAATGGCTAGGCCTCTACCAGACCCTCCCATGTTTCTATCTAAACCCCTCTTAAAGCTTGCCACCATGTTAACACTGACCAGCTCTTCTGACAGACAGTTTCACATTTCCACCAACCTCTCCATTAAGAACAAGTTCTTCATGTCTGTTCTAAATTTCCCCCTGCCATCTTATAGTTGTGGCACCTTGTCATTGACCTCTCACTAAGCTTAAAGAATTGCTGGCGGTCTACCCTATTTATACCCTTCAGGTTTGTGAAATTTTAAATCAAGCTAATTTGCAGACAGTACAAAATTAGGAGGAGAGGTTGATCCTAGCAGGTCAAAATGTCGTAAGCTTAATAGCGTAGGACAAAACCCTGAAACTGCAACAGCGCAGTATAGGACAGCGAGAGGGTCCAATACCGCAAATGGTTCTGTGACAGGTACTGCACCCTCTCACTGTCAGAGGCAGAGGATATTATCTCTGTTGGGAGAGGCTTCTACTGAGCAGCTGCCATGGCTCAAAGGGATAAGCCACTGGCAAGGACAAAACAGGCAGAGATTTTGGAACCAGGTTCGAATCCCGGTCCCCGACGCATGAAAGATTTTCTTTGTTCGCACTTTGTGCAATATTTACTAAACGCCCTGGAGTTAGATTTTTTAGTTGGGGGGGTTCAGGGTCAGCTCCCCCTGCATAAATGAAGACTTAGCTGTCTGTAATATATTGCAGTGTTTTGGCAGCATGATATATGCATGTGGCATAATGTCTTGTGACATTATGACCTCGTGCCGAGGTTAATACTTTGGAGAAGTATCATTCCTTGGTGAATGACCTTAAAAACATTGAGTTATGGACAAACAAAAATAAAATGATGTTTAATTGTGATAAGTGCACAGTGATGCACTTTGGAAAAAACAATCCATTACACCCTTATACTTTAAACAAGTATCAGCTAAAATCTGTAAATAATGAGTGTGATCTAGGGGTTTTAATAAACAATGAATTCTCACCATCCTCTCACTGTTAAAAGATAACTCAAACTGAAAACATATTATTAACTTTAAAGAAATAATTTATATCAAAAAGCAAACAGTGCATTTTGCCTCTGTATAGAACAGTTCCACCATTCAGTTCAATATCCATATGGGCAACTGACAGTACAGTGACACGAAAATGCCAATGGTGACCATGTCGCTTGTCAATTGTGCCATTCAACAACTGTCACACCTAAAGAACCAGGGCACATCCTGGCTTTTTGCAGGGTTGGGGGTCTTCGCCCACTGCACCCTCCATCAAGGAGGACTTTGCCCCCCACACCCCCTGGAAAACAATGTAATAATCTCCAGGTCAGACATGTAAGGGGGAAAGAGTGCAACACCCCTGGGGTGCAATGACTGTGGGCACTGCAAAATCCAAATCGTCAGAATGACCATTGCATAGGTTGCAACAACAACATTGCCATCACTGTAATGGTTTTGCTGCGCTAACGGCATATGATATAGAACCTACACAAGACCACACATATACTATGGGTCCCCTTTCTAGTCACCATAGCTTAGAGGAAATATTAATATGGTGGATGGGGTCCAGGGGAGGATCACTAAATTGATCTCATGTCTCTGTAATATGTCATACAAAGACAGATTGACTGACCTGGGCTTTTTCAGCCTAGAGGAGGATAAGAGAGGAGGACTAGGGTAGATATTCACTTCCTATTTACTTTGTTAAATAATCCAGATCTTATGGCCCAATGTGGTATTACATTCTCCAACTGGTCAATCAATTTAATGTCACATAACAAACAACTTCGAATCCCAAGGGTATACTAAAAAAAGGGATCCCTATTTCTCAATTAGGGCCTCTAGGGCATAAAATTTCTTGCCTCAGGAACTGGTAGACATTGCATCATTTGATAGATTTAAATTAGAGCTGGATAAGTACTTAATATCTATGCCTCAAAAGACAAAATTTGCCTACTATGAGTGGGAGACAGACTAGATGGGCATGCAGTCTTTTTCTGTCTAAATGAAACCAAGTAACCAAGTCTCCCTCCCCCCCCCCTTTTCTGTCTCTCTCTCTCTCTCTCTCTCTCTCTCTCTCTCTCTCTCCTGACCTCAGGTAAATATATATTAAGGTCAGCTTATTTCTTCATATGTCCTCTCCTGCTGGTCATGAATCATTTTAGTCCACTCTTCTTTGGACTGACTATAGGTGGTTCTTGTCCCTTTTACAATAGGTGTGGGTTTCAGAACTGTGCACAGTACGCTATGTACAGCCTCATCAAGAACCTGTACAATGGTAGAATCGCTGTCTTCCATCTGCTTGAGAAGGCCCTACTTATGAACCAAACCTCCTGCTAGATTTCTCACATGCCTTGTTACGATAAACAGAGGTTTTGAGGCTGTCACTAATTATAACCAACAGATTCTTCTCTTCTGAGATCAACTCCAAAATGTGGTACCCCTTACATCCAATATTCAGTCCTTGGCTTTCCTGTAACTAGTTTATAACCTGACACTTGTAATCATTGAATTTTAGTTGCCAGCTCTTGTACCACCTTCACAATTTGCCCAGGTCTCTCTTTTCAGTTTCCTACTATCCACCCTGCCACATATTTGTTTGTCATAGAAACATAGAATTTGTTGACAGAAAGGGACTGCTTGACCCACTCAGTTTACTCAGATGGTTCCTGCCTAGTCTGTCTCCACAGACCCTAACTGCTTTCTGATGACTCTCCCTCCTCCCTGCCTATTTATTAATAATCCCCTATGTCTATCCCACATATGCTTGAATGCCTCTGCTGTTTTTACCTCCACCATTTCCACTGGCAGTATGTTCCAGGCACCCAACACTATTTCAATGAAGTAATACTTCCTCAAACCCCCTTTTAAACTCCTTCTCCCAGCTTCGTTGCATGCTCACTGGTCCTGGTGCTCTTCTGAATTTGAAAGAGACTCCCCTCCTGCACTCTGTGCACTCCAATGAGGTACTGTACTTGCAGGCCTCTATCATGTCCCCTTTTGCTCTCTTCTCTTCCAGGCCGTAAATGCTGAGCTCAATCAGTCTCATTTCATGGGGCTTTTGATGCAACCCCTACACCATTTTAGTTTCCCTATTTTAGATTGCTTCCTCCCTGTCTATTCCTTTCTGAGATGTGGCCATTAGAATTGGACACAGTACTCTAGGCATGTCTCACAAGCCAGTGATACAGTGGTAGCACCACCTCCCTCTTCCTACCTGATATACCCTTCACATCACACTGACCCTACCAACTGCTTTATCACGATGTTCTGACATTTTGAGGTCATCAGTTTTGTTAACCCCAAGGTCTCCTTCCTGCTTAATGACTGTCAGTACCTCCCCTTATCCTATACTCATCTCCTGGGTTCCTATGTCCCAGGAGCATGATTTGGCACTTTTTGGTATTGAATCCCATCTGCCATCCTCTTGATCAATCCTCGAGTTTCCCAAGGTCTCTACTCATTCTCTTCCTCTTGAGTGTTCACCCTATTACAGATTTTGGTGTCATCTGCAAAAAGGCATTCATTCCATTCCAGTTCTTCTGCAGTGTCCTTTATGAAGACATTGAAGAGGACCAGTCAAAGTACTGAGCACTGTAGAACACCTTTGGTCACTGCCCCCTCATTAGAGTGACTGCCATCCACTACTCTGTCACCCTATTCATTAACCAGTTCCGTATACAATTTATCACTTTGGAGCCCACCAGTAGGCTGTTTAATTACTTTTCAGTCTCCTGTGCAGCACTGTATCAAAGGCCTTGGTAATGTCCAGCTAGGCCACACCCACTATCCTCCCCGATCTAGCTTCTTGATCACCCAGTCAAAGAAATCAGTCAGATCTGTCTGGCATGACCTCCACCTTCCCCATGAATACATGATGCCTTTAGTCCTGTAGCCTTTTGGATTCAAGATACTCAGCCAACTTTTCCATTAACAAGGTTTCCATTAATTTACACACCACTGATGTGAGACTGACTGGCCTATAGCTGCTAGCTGCCTCCGTGCTGCTGCTGTTATGGAGATAGATCCTGTCTGCTCTCCTCTACTTCTCCTGAACCATGCCTGTTTCAAGTGAGCTATTGAATAAGGCCATCAGCAGAGGAGCTAGCAGATCCTTGAGTTAATTTAATACCCTTGGGTGTAGGCCATCTTTTCCAATAGCCTTATCCACTTTCAGAGTTATAAGTGTCTTCCGGACTTTTTAATCATAAAATGGACTTTTGTCCACAGCCCTTCCCTTGTTCCTACTATTCCCTGGTGTTTCTTCCCTCCTCTCTTCATTGTGAAGGCAGAAGAAGTACCTGTACAGAATGTCTGCTTTTGCTTGATCCTCTCTTGCGCAGTCTCCCTCTGTCACGCTCCCTTTCATTATTGCTCCTCCCCTTGCTTTGTGACTCTCACTTAGGTACCTGAAGAAAGTCTTACCCCCCTTAGCTCCCCCTTTGGCAATGCTTTCATCTGTCTGTGCCTTTGCTTCACTCTGTTTTACTTGGTATACCTCCCTGTCTTCCTCACTCTCTGTTTCTTTATACCTCCTGAATGTCACTCTTTCTTCCCTCACCATCTTGGCCACTTCCATAAGGAACTATGACAATCTCTTTTTCCTTCTGCGTGTACTCACTTCCTTCACACAGAGAATGGTTGCTTTAATTATGACCACTCTTATTGTTCCCCACTTTGCCTCTCCTCCTCCCTGTAAATCCTTCCCCCCATTATACAGTTTCTGAGAAAGGCTCCAATTTCTTTAAAATCAGCCCTCTACCAAGACCCTCTTCCTCATGTGGTTTAGTGTTAAACCACACTGTGCAGCAATGACTGTTACCTATGGGATTGCCCACTGTGATGTCTACAATACTACCCTGGTTTGCTAAAAACAGCTCCAGCTACACTTCCCCATGCCTCATGGGTTCCTTGACTAGCTGCCTGAGAAAAGCCCTTTGAAGGGAGTCAAAGATGTCCCTGTTCCTTGCTGAAGCTGCAGCTGGAAGGCTCCAATCCACATCGGACAGATTGAAGTCCCCAACTAGCAGCACCTCCCCCTCACTTGTCATCCTGATACTGGCTTCCCCAAGTCCCGTATACTACTCCTCTCCCTGTGCTGAAGGTCTGTATACACCCCTGTATGGAAAGCAGCCCCAGTACCTGTCTCCAGGATGACCCACAGCACCTCCAGCCCTTCTTTTTCTTCTAGATGCCACTGTACTTCTATGGACTTGAGTCCCTCTCTCCCTCATGTATTGTACAATCTCTCCTACCTTCCCAGTCTCTACAGAGAGTAGCCCGGTATGACCATGTACTAGTCATAGCTGTCAGTGCACCACAACTCTGTTTTAGCCACCTAATCCAATCCAGCCTCTGCCATAGTGGCATTGGATTGAATCAAATGGGTATCTGCCTGTGCTGTTCACTGAAGCTCCATCTGATCCCACTATTCCCTTATTATGTTCTCCGTTGCCCTGAAGGTAGTAGCATCACTCAGATCACTCCAGATCAACTAAAGCACTTGAAGCAAAATAAGTGCAGAAAATAGCAATGTTGTCTTTATTAACCACCCAGCAGCTCAGTGCTCTTAATATCACACATGTACTTCTCACCCCAGTGCTTCAGCAAAAGCCTTCCTCAGGGAGCGTGACCATGCTTGGGCACATCATACATTATATAGGGTACAAGATTCACAATATCACAAGTTAATCATCATGTGTTGTTACTTCATTTTTTAAGTGTTTATACAAATGATATAATATTTTTTAGAGGTAAAAAAACGAAAGAAGCTGATTCTCAAAGGCATGGCAGAAGTTGCACCAAAGGCAACTTGTGCCAAATGTCGATGCGCTGGGGACCCTGCACCCAACTCTCTATCAGGTAGGATCCCAGCAGCTAAGTCCCACTGCTTGTCAAAACCCAAGCTCTGCTCCAAATTTAAGGTGCACCTGAACAGGTTGCCACAAGCCTGCGGCATTGCACAGTAAAAGGATGCAAGCACCCCCGCGGTCCGATCCCTGACAGTAGAAGTAATAATGTAGTCCTGGTGGGCTAGTGCACTCCCCAGCCCCGATCCCTGACAATAATTGTGATATAGCCCTAGAGTGCTATCGGACCCCCCAAGCCTGATCCCCAATAGTAATATTAGTTAATCTCTGGTGGGCTAGCAGCCCCCCTGACCCCAGTCCCCCCATTTTACTATGTTAACATATCATTGGTGGTCCAGTGGATCCCCCAGCATGGCTCCCCACCCACCCATCTGACAGTGCCAGACCACACTGCACCCCCTGACCCATACCCAACCGGCAACTGGCACAGCCTACCACTTGCCACCATGGCCAGCTACTGACTGAGCTCTGCATGAGTGCACACTGATTATAGTACATGCTCAGTGAATGACAGTGACCACTGATGATATGTTAATTTATCAAAATGAGGGGATTGGGGCTGGGGGCTGGCTAGCCCAACAGATAATTCAATTAATACTGTTGGGGATCAGAGCTGGGGGGGTCCGCTAGCCCAACAGGAATTAATTAATAACGTCAACATCCACTGGACAGCCTCTCCCTCATCCAGACCTACCCCTTCCCTACTAGGTCCAAACAGGGATGTAACCCACTGTCTTCTCTGAGGACCTACTATATCTATGAGTGTAACTCACAATTTTGTAACATTATGTAACCTAAGCAACATACAAACTACTACATTATATAACCTAAGTATATCTATGCTAAATGTTCCTTTTAGTGCACTTGTAATGTTATCCTCTGTCTTAATCTGCACTGTAATAATTGTCTTGATGTTTGCCCCCCCCTCACGACGAGGTGCCTTTGTAAATGAGTCTCTGACTCTAAGGTTGTAAACCCGATTTATAATGAATAAATAAAGTAATGAATAAACATTATTATAGGGGATGGGGGCTTGGGGGGGCAAAAGCCAGGGCTATATATTTTTTTTAAATCAAATGTCTTTTATTGTTCAGCATAGCCATTACAATGTCCCTATATAAGTTACATTAAAACATTTAAAAACAGAGTTTAATGCATTTTCCATAATTTAAAAACAATTCATCATGTATAACTTAATACTTGCATAATTTAAACATCCATTACACACATAGCTCAATAAAGGGAATCAGTGGATGACAACTCCTATAATTTTATTGAGTTCATAAAATATTTTAACCTGGTTTGTGTATCTTTATCTTTCTCTTTCCTGTTAAATAGTGCAACAAGTAGTTGATCTAGAGGGAAACTGAGGTTCATCAATATAGGTCCTAACCATCTTTGTCTGCTCTTTTCATAGGAGGGGCACATCAGAATAACATGTTTCAGGTTATCTGGCACCTGTATTTTACAGTTACACCATTCTGAGTCTGCTCCTGGATGTTTTTGCCTTAACTATAAGTCATTACTTTTAAAAAGCTCAAACCTTAAACATGTCAGTGTCCTGTGTTCTTTTGGATCATTATATGTAGTCAAATAAGATTCATAGTTATGGTCTTTTTTAGAAGCTTATACCATTTATGGTTTTTATATGTCTGTATATATGCTATGTCTGAGGCAAAATATGTATCTCTTATTCTTGATGTTATTTGTTCTTTAATTTCTGAGTACAGTCTGTAATATATTTGATACAGCAAACACGTCATACCTGTAGGGACAATTTTTTTTTTTTTTATGATATATGATATCTATTGAAATAGGGAATAACCTCTATCATTATATCCCAGATCTTCTTCTGTGCACTGTCTTGGTAACCTGTAATCTAGAAGTAAGAAACCAGGGCTATATGATAATTATTGGGGATTGGGACTGGAGAGGGGTGCTAGCCCAACAGGGCTGTGTTATTATTAATTTCAGTGATCGTGGCTGGGGGGACTGTCTGACCTATGGGGTATCAGATGGGGGCACATTGGCACAACCCCTAGAGGATGGCAAGGTACACATACATCAGCTCCAAGCTGGTGTAAATGTACTTTTTACTGTTGTCCTCTGGGGGAATTTTGAGAATTACAATTTAGTGGATGTGGCAGCTGCCTTTTGAGAATAGGCCCCTGCGGCTGCCGCCAACCCCCTTGTGCCAAGTTGCATCCCAGTTTTTGGACAAGGATGGTGCAAGTCCACTTTTGTGCAAACAGCCTACATGTTGTAGCAGGCTGCTTTTGAGAATGGTGCTGAACACAATTATCAGCGCAAGGTGCTACTTGCATCATTCATGTTGGGCACAATTCACCTTGCTCCATGTGGAACCTTTTGAGAATAGACCTCAAATTCTTTTGTTGGAAATAACACCACATAAATCCCCAGATATCCAAAGTGTATCATGTCTTATACAAATGTGTTAGATACATGAAAAAACACCAGAATCAAAGAACAGCAAATTACTGGTGAAACTAATAGTAATAATTTCTTCTCATAGCACTGTAACAAAGGAAGACTACATATGATGCCATAACGTTTATAACTGAACCTAATTGTTTAAAGATGTGATCTCCTGTAAAAATAGGGATCCTAGCACATGAGAAATGCCACTAGTTTAAATCATTCTTAACATCATACACAAAAAATATATAGTCTATAATCTTTTCAAAGTATTTACCACACTCCTAAAGAAACTGGAGTCAGAAACAAGCATTTGTCAATGCCGAACGTTCGCTTGCAGATATTTGCAGTGGTGTTTGGCACTTATGTAGGCCCCTTCCCTTAGTTGTATCCATGTCCCTTCAGCTGCATGTCCCAACAGAGTACCTCTCTGCAATGCCTCTTGCATCTCATTTACATTTCAGCCTCATATTTCTTAACTTTGTGTCTTCAAAATATGGGATACTGATGGTCAGAATGGGAGACAATATGAGACACATCATCAAACAGTGAGGTACAACCAGAGAACACTAGAGAAAGACAAGCCTTTATTAGTACAAAGTTTAACTTTCATTGATAAGAAACAATTGTCTGCTGAAATTAACTGTTAAAGAAGTTATAAATAAGAAACAGTGACATTTGTCTGTGTGTTTTTGTGTGCTTCAATGTTTAGAGTTCACATTTATTTTTATACTCATTATGTTAACCACCATCAGCTTGCCCCTGTGTGTTTTTATATCGGGAGTCAGTGGTCTCAATACAGCAGTCAGTTACTTGCAGCATCCACTTCAACTGAACTCATCAATTGCTATAACACTCGCACTTCTAACAAGCATTTGTCAATGCCAAATATTTGCTTGCTGGTATTAGCATAGGAAGTGCATTAGTTAGACAGATGCAGAATAGAAATGGCAGTGAAGTACTGAAATGATGCCAACTCCTCCCCCACCCTGCAGAGATGGAACAGCATTGGAGTGTGCCTTTGGATTGTCAACCATAATGCTCACGTCATCTCACCCTATCCTGCAGACTCCAACAAGTGATGACATGTGCCTTGGGGTGTTCGGCTTTACAGTCACCTCATTCCATAAGGAGATATGCTGAAATGGGTGCAGTATAGGAAAATGGGACAAACTCTGGGGCCTAAGAGTCCAAGGCACACCTCTTTGCCTGTCACTGGCTGCAGGGTGGGTGTGGGGGTAGAATGGCATGAGCATTACAGCCGGCAATCCAAAGGCACACCCCTGATACCTGTCCATCTGTACAGGGTGGGATGTTATGATTAGCGCCCCGAGTGTTTGCTAGTATTTGCACTACAAATTTTCAACATAGCCTTTTTGTGACCCCCCCCACCTCATAAAAGCATTTGTGACCTCTGCTCATGAACAGTGGTATTGTGATTTTGTTAATCTGTCCTGAACATTGATTTCCCACAGCGACTGTGCTATTCTGCACCACGTGCAAAAACACAGTTCGGGCAGGATGTGAAAAATGACAACTGTACCAATCATAGGGAGGTGTGAAGAGATGGCAATTTTGAAAATCTGGAGTCAAAACATTAAAAATTCTTGAACTTATGAGCGTACCTGGAAACTGCACAATGCATGCTCGTAACGCAGTCATTTTGTGGAGTTTTGTCACCAAATTTTCAACATAGGCATTTTTGGACCTCCACTCATGAACAGTGTCACTGTGATTTTCATACTCTGTCCTGAACATTGATTTCCCACAGCATCCATGCCATTGTGCACCAGATGTGTGAAAACACATTTTGGGCAGTATGTGAAAAATGACAGCTGTACTATTCATAAGGAGGTGTCCAAAAATGGCAATGTTGAAAATCTGGAGTGAAAATATTACAAATTCTCGAAGTTACAAGTGTGCATGGAAACTGTGCAATGCATGCTCGTAACAGTTATTTTTGGGAATTTTTTCACCAAATTTGCAACACAGGCTTTTTGGGAGCCCATATCATGAACAGTGACACTGTCATTTTGCTAATCAGTCCCAAAAGGTGATCCCACACAGTGACCACAAAATCACCTCTCAGGACTGAATAACCAATGACAGTGACTGAATTCATGAGGTGGGGTCCCAAGAACCCCATGTTGAAAATACGGAGGCCCTATTTACAAAAATGGGTGAGATATCCACCTATGCTGAAAAAAACCCATTTATGCAATTATGCAGCTTATTGGCATTTCTTCAGTTTGTGGTCAGCTTTGAAGAGTGCAGACATGTTTCCACTGCACTGAAGATCATCGCACTGGGCACTGGAGGTAAGTATGGGGTGAGGGGGGTATGGGGAAGTGGGATGAGCAGATGGTGGGTGCTGGTTGGGGAAGGGAGTGTCACAGATAGTGAGGGGCCATTTTCTGTTTGCACAGGTTTACAAAAAATAAAAACCTTGTGGGACAGTTTTTCTAATTACAGGGACAATGGGCACACTGGGGTGGGCTCCCAGCATACCACCTGGGTGTTTGTTGGGGGAGCCTACAGCCAATGGGGATTGGGCACCCTGTCAGCACATACAATGTGTTTGGTGGGGTGCATGGGCCAAGGGGGATTGAGCAACCCTCTTGGCACATGACAAATGAGTTGTTTGTTGGATGGGGCTGGAGCCGACAGAGACTGGGAACCCCATCAGCACATAGAATTTGTTTGGGGGGGATGAGGAAGCAGGGATGACAGCAGCAGAGGGAGGAAGTGAGAGGGATTTCACAGCCGGAGGGAAAAGCATGACGTCAATATGCTAAATACACCCATGTTACCACCACTGATTGCAATGGTGGTTTTCATTCAAGTGAAGACCACTGCAGTCAAACTGCTGTCATAGACAGCTCATGCATCCATTGGTTCAGTACAGTGGCACCCACTACACCAAGCAGCGCATTGGAGAGGAGGGTCACACACCTCCAAAAAGTCATACTGTCCCAAAACATTCCTTGTGCATGTGAGTGAGTAAACACAAAAAGGTCAATCCTCTTACAGCAGCAGATCCTCAGCTGTTGAATCATGTAGTACATCTGCAGGCATCAGACATGAGACACTCTTCCCTCAAGTCTGAGCCAAAGGCTATTTCTAAAGTTCAGAACATAAGTCGTTATTGTGCTGCTCCTTCCATACTGAAGAAGTCGGACATTTGGGTTTGACTTGACCCATCTTTTTGCATCTGGAATGTGTGAGTGTGAGTGTTATACATGCAAAGAACCAGTTAGACCAGTAATCTCTAGGGCAGATGCATGTGAAGTGTACGTTGGGGAGGGTGTCCCTAAGCAATTGTTTTGAGTTGCTGAAAGACAGAAAGGGCAGGTCTGATTTTCTCTGCCCTTTTATCTGTCTGCCTGCCTACACCTGACATCATACTCTGTTTATGACATTAGAATATGTTGCTGTGGAGATAAATACGATATCAAAACAGGGGATTGTGATGTCATGTTTAGAGAAGCAGGCAGAGTATGTATAATCTAGGAGACGGGGATCTTGTTTTCCTGCTAATGTTTTAAGTAACAGAAAATGGGGACTTAATTACTGAAAATGTATGAAGTAATAAAGAAAATGGGATGGAGATGAATACAAATCTCACTTTTTTCAGTGTTTTCCTAATGCTGCCAGGGGCTCTTTAAGTACAACTTCAAGATGCCCACCAAAGTTCTTTGGAATTTGTCATGGAAAAGACAATTACTCTAACTATGGGTGCACTGAAATTAGGATGTATACAAATTTTGGAAAATGAATGTCCTGTACCGATAACATTTCACCTTTGTTTTGATATGTGTTACCTCTCGACCTCCTCACCTAAAGTACACATTTTCCAAATGAAGTAGTGCATGTTTCCCAAATTCATATGTTTGTATAAACGAGTTCAGTGAAAGGAGCTTAGGTTTACCACCTGTCATGATTTTTTCAGGGTATTCCTGGTTTAGGTGGCTGTGTCTCGCAAAACATAAAAAATGCTAAATGTCCTTACCTTATAACAATAAAAATAGTCTTACTTTTCTTCAGAGGTTGTGGAGAACTATGTCTTATCTAAAATACTTCAGAGTGACAGGAAACAATATGAACATTGATGAAAAGAAGTGCACTATGCTGCATTGTCCAAGGTTACATACTGTCTTATGAAAAATCAGTTTTATGGTATAAAATGTGCCACATTGTGTTTCTTAAAATGTGGTAACCCTAAAGAAATTCTGCTCTGTTCAACATTTCAAGAGTTATTGAGGGTAAGTAGGTTTGATTAATTCAAATCCTATTACAAAAGGCTTACACAAGCCTACAGTAACTATTGAAAGACAGTGTGAGCTACTGTTGGAGTTTATTTTCATTTCCATATTCTATGCATATCCTTAGCCAACTATAGCATGACTATACATTTAACTGAATATTGTCTGAGCAGAGTTTTTCTGCAATCCAAAGTGACCATCTTTCAAGCCTCAGGGAAAGTTATGTCACTGATAAGATTTGGGTTGTGCTCTTTGCTCAACCTGATATCCTACATCCGGAGATAAACCTTCAAACCTACTCATTAACTCATTTCATGGAGTGTATAAGTTATTGAGAATGTCAAGATAAAACTGTAAAGGATAAATGAAAGTAAAAAAATGTTTTACTCTAATCTTTTTAATACATATTTTTGTTTTGTTTTTACAAAATACGCCACTAGAAAAGTGGTTGCTGCATATATTTTGTAATATTCACAGGAATGTTTATAATGCAATTCAGGTTAAACCAGATACTTTCAAAATTATTGTATCATTTGTATGAATGAGCCCAGTCTTTGTGAGTAAACCTTAAAATAATCTAAGTGAAAAGGTTTTAACAAAAAAAAGACTTGATGGAAAGTTGGAGTGTGGCCTTGTTCGCCCCCTTTTGCTGCTGCTTTTTTAAGCCTGTAGAACAATTTGGAAAGACATCCTATCAGGGTTTGATTCCTGTTCTGGTGATTCTGCCCTCTGCAGATATTCAGAATCTCTATCCAGTCTTGATGAAAAGCAGGAAAAAAAATATCAAGGGAGATAAAAGAATGCATGTTTTATTTGGCACATTTGAATCACAGCTATGAAAATTACTTTAAGGCTAAAGAAATGAAATGAAATATTCCCTAAGTTGTTATTAAAATCATGCTAAACTGGGCAGCAGAATGCAACGATAATGAAAAGCATTGTTGCATTCCAGCAACACAGTACGTTCTGAGCATCTGTGGATTTTCAGTAAGACATTGTGCAGTCTTTGGGGAGATCTATCGGAATGTTATTGGTGGTTTAATGGGAAGGGAACTTACTTTTCATCTGCAGCTTCACTTTCAAAGTTGCAAACAATAATTTGAAGCATTGAAAACTTTGGGCTTTTCTTGTACATAAAAGATGAACTTGGATTTTTTGCATCTTTATTAGGGAGCAATGATCCAAATCCACAGTGACGTTTTTAATTGCTACTCTGCCTAAATTCAGCTGCTGCTGTTGTGGATACCTATCCTGAAATGCCTACTGATCTTAGTAAATTCAAGTTTTAATTCTAAGAAGCATCCGGGAATTGTATCTTGCACTTTTATTTCTGTAACTTACGCTTCCTTCAGTGCCCAATGTTCTTAAATGCACCATTAAAAAAAACAGACGGAAAAAATTATCTGTACATAGACTGGCCTTTAAATGTACAGGCACATTGCACATATCGTTTTATTGATTTTACCAAAAGCACAAGATAATGAACATTTCACAATGTAATATATTAAAATAGCCAGCAATGCCTTGCAGCACACTACTGAAGCTTTGGGTGCAAAAAACACGGTGCAACTGGTGAAACATCAGCTTAGCAAA
Organism: Neoceratodus forsteri; assembly: GCA_016271365.2. NCBI lineage: Eukaryota > Metazoa > Chordata > Ceratodontiformes > Ceratodontidae > Neoceratodus > Neoceratodus forsteri. The sequence continues at coordinate 304,606,321 of CM028134.1, read as the reverse complement.
CTGAAATATTTAAAATATGTGAATTACTAGACAGACATTTAGCTAATTCAGACGATGAAATATGCCATTAAGTAACAATTACAAACTGGTTTTAGCTGGGTCATTAAAGCTGTTTTCTTCTTCAGATTTTTATTTAGAATTAGAAATTTCCAAATTATCAATATCAGGAAATATGTACTAGGCATTCACACCAGAGGTGATCATTGATAACAACTGTCCATTTGAGGAAAATAATTTACCAAAACTTAGAAGGAACTATAAAATGCAAACAGAGCAAGGTTAATTTAAGAGCATCTAATTATATGTTTAACTTTTTGTATTGCACTGGTTATCATCTGCATCTGAAAAACTATGGGGGGGGGGCTTATTCATGTTTCTTTCCCAATTTTACCGTAGTGTCAATGAGTTTAAACAGCTCGGGTGTTTACAGAAACTGGATGTAATAAAATCAGGTAACCTACTCCCAATGGCAAGCTCTGAGCTTGAGATTTGGTTAGTAATACCCATAGCACTGTCAGAGCAGATTTGAAAGTTGTCACAAGAACAAACTTATAATGAAGCGATGTTCAAAAGTAAATGGTGCTGATGTCCCTGCCACTGTTCTGTACACCGATTGGTGGTCCGAAACCAAAACACTGGACAATAGTGACATGGAGCCACTCAAGCATGTTTATTTATTGTTAGGACAAATTGTGGGAACTAATGTATGCTAAACTTGTTAGAAGCTGTTAGGTGTCATGCAAATGAGGCTGTTACCCCCTTCCCCCTTAGCCATCCAAAACCACTAACAGTGATTTTCCAATCATTCCATCTTTTCCAGGCCTGAGGGTCATGTCAGAGTAAATATTTTCTGCTGGAGTAGAGACTTAATCCAGCACTCTTAGACAAGGCCATTAACTTAAAATGAAATTTAAAAAAAAATGATAAAGTTTCTTTGTTGTAGTAATCAAACAATAGAGTCCTCTGATCAATAACTTATCACCATACCTTATAAATCATGAGTGATTGTTACACAATATGGATTGCACAAGGAGAACTGACACTTGGAACTGTCTGACTGCATTTTAATTCTAGACCTTTGAGGGACATGATTGGAACATCAGATAAAAATGCAAAGCGAGTCACTGTGTATATTATTTTTGTAAAATTTATTTATGTATTCTGATGTTGTGAGATCTTAAAATCTTCAGAAAATTAATAAACTAAACTCTTTTTTGCTGGCATGATAGCTATTAGTTTTTGACAGAGGATAATTTTGCTTTCAGTGCAAGTAACAGCAGTCTAGAACTACAGCTTTCTTGATGATAAATAACTTCTATCTCAGCAGGAGTCAGTACCCATTTGGATTAAGCAAACATATACTTTATCAGAAGCAGGGGGTCACATTTAAGTAAAAAAAGAAGAAAGCCACTGTGTGTTTCTCTGTTTGAGGAAGGGGGCTATATCAGCTTAATTTGCTGAGTCAGGAACAGAGGGTGAAGTTATTTGGGGGTGTGGCTAGAGATGCAGTGAATTTAAATTCCACCAGCGAAATGAATGCGAAGTGGGCACTTTGCATTACCACCCTGCTACACAGAGTGGGCAATGCAAAGTGTTCACTCTGCCTTGTCATTTCCACTTTGCATTAAGGCAGAATGGCAATGCGAAGTAACATGAAGTCATTGCTGTTAATGGACTCCGTGTTCCTCATTATGATTCTAAATGATCCACTTAGTGTTTCAAATTTGGCAGCACCCTCACACATCACATGGCTTACAGTACTGTAAGGCACATGCTCTTTAGCTAGGCAGGAAGAAAGTGAGTCATAGAAGCAGACACTTTTACTTTCACTTGTGCAGATGGAGAGAGAGTAGTATGTTTTGTGACTGCCGATACTTTTAGATCAGAGCGAGGAGGAGATTTAAACTTTGATTTAGACCAAACAGCTTTTTTAAAAGTTACATTTTTTTCTCTTTTCTGTACTGTTTTTTACTTGATTTGTTCTTTCTGTAAATTTTATTTTTCTTACCTTTATAAGTAGTTAGTTGTTTGTCTGTGTCTTTGTGACTGTGTGTGTGTGCGTGTGTTGTGTGACAGTGTGAGTAGTGACTGCTCAGACTGAGGGAGTGCAACAGGAGAGATGGACCAGGGTGAGGGAATGGATGGGGTGGGGGAAGCTCTGGAAGAGCATGGTAATGATAAATGTGGTACCGTGCACATGTGTGGAGGGCATGGGCGCCCATTCCTGTTGGACCACTCAAAACTTGTGAGTGTCCCCCCAAGAAGCAGGATCAACACTGCCTCCTGTCCTGACTCTGAGGCAGTTGAACCACCACCACCACCAAGTCCAGCACCAGGTCCTCTGAAGCAGGATGTGCCTGCTCCCCTGGGCCCAGGTGTGGATCCTATCCCTGTTCAGCACTGTGACCAGCTGGCTGCCAGTTCATCTGGCCATCCCCTGCCTGTTCCTGGTTCTTTCTGCACCTCTGTTGTTTGGCAGTATTTTACAGTGTCGGTAGGGACAGCAGTGTGGTCAAGTGCTGCCTATGTGAGATGGAGGTGTGCCGTGGCCCCTGGGGACTGGAGGCCAGCACACCCATATGCTCATTCACCAGCAGTTAGAGTGGCAGGCTGCCACAGAGCAGACCATGCCTGCACCTGCTGGCCATTCTGTGGCAGAGGGTGCAGCTGTGCTTTGTGGCATCCTTAAGAAGAGGAGGACCACAGCAGCACCTGCTGCTTCACCAGCACCCCCACCACCACCACCAGCAGGTCAGCCTGTAGAATGTGTGGACCCCAGAGAACTGTGTGTAACACAGGCTGACTTGGCAGTCCTCTGGAGTGCTGTTGAGGAGAACAACAAGAGGGTGAGTGCTGAGGAGCAGAGACTGGATCACATAGATGGACATCATTTGAAAATGATGTCCATGCTGGAACTGCTGCTAGATCACCATGGGATCCCATATTAGTTTTTTTTCCTCACACCATGTGCCCCCCACACCTTCCTTGCTATGTTATAAAATGTATTTCTCCACCATCCCTGACCCTTGTATGTAATTATGCCCTTTTTTGTTGTCTTTCATTTGCGTGATACTTTGTAGTCTGAGCAGTGCAAGTATACTGTGCTAAACTGCATGTGCGCAGTCAGTCTTCTTTCCAGTCTGTGTACGTACTGCAGACACTGTCTAACTCCCCGACTTAAAAACAATCATTAATGAGTACAATGGTGGGGTGGTGAAGCATGGAGAGATACTACAAAACAGGCTTACAATACATCCAAGTAACTATTAAAAAAAATTAATGATTTGATTTGTGATGTGATCGTAAATTGTGATTTGTGACTGCATTTGTGACTGTGATGATGAAGAAACATGAATGCCTATGGCTGTACTTTCATGGGCCCCAATGAGGTGTGGCACAAACTCCCCAACTTAAAAACAAACATTAATGAGTACAATGGTGGGGTGGTGAAGCATGGAGAGATACTACAAAACAGGCTTACAATACATCCAAGTAACTAGAAAAAAAATTAATGTTGTGATTCATAATGTGAATGATCGTGAATCATGATTTGTGACTGCATTTGTGACCGTGATAATGAAGACCATGATTCTGTGTCGATGGTGTGAGATAACCAGTATGAAACTGTATTGGGAACATGATTGCCTATGGCTGTACTTCCCGGATGAGCTGTATCTTAAAACTCACAGACTTAAAAACACATATCGATGAGTGCAATCATGAGGTGGTGAAGCCTGGAGAGATACTACAAAACAGGCTTACAATACATCCAAGTAACTAGAAAAAAAATGAATGTTGTGATTCGTAACGTGAATGATCATGAATCGTGATTTGTGACTGCATTTGTGACCGTGATGATGAAGAATGTGATTCGTATCACAAGTGACTAGTGGTGATGATCCTGATTTAAAAACTCATATTAATGAGTGCAATGTTCATGCAGAATTAAGCACCACACCTGTCCAGTACTTTGAAGGAAAGCCAAAGAAACAACTGTGACTTAAGTTACTGATGGAGATTGGGCCCTAAAGAGATGCAAATGCACAGGCAGGTTAAGTTTGTGCTGTGCACTGAAGAGATGCAGACACAAAGGCACAACACCTAAGCAGTGCTCACCATCAGAAATTCAAATCTAGAAAAGAATACCTTTGCTGGTTGGGGCGGGCCACGGGAGGGTGGGGCAGTGAACTGCACTGCTGCAGTAACAGTCACAAGTACTAGTACCAGTAAAGATACCACAAACAAGTACAAAAATCATACAGCTGCAGTGGATAGCAGCTTCACATTGCTGAAATTATTATGTGGCACAATAAAAGGTGTCTGATTTGATGACATGTGTCACACATGTACTCACACACACACACACTAAGTAATGCATGGCAAATTGAAAACTTCAGTAGTATAACCACACATTTTAAACAAACTAAAATTATGCACTGCGGCAGTAACAGTCACTAGTACTAGTACCAGTAAAGATACCACAAAGAAGTACAAAAATCACACAGCTGCAGTGGATAGCAGCTTCACATTGCTGAAATTATTGTGTGGCACAATAAAAGGTATCTGATTTGATGACACAGATCACACGCATACTCACACACACACTAAGTAATGCATAGCAGATTGAAAACTTCAGTAATATAACCACATATTTTAAACAAACTAAAATTATACACTGCTGCACCACAACAATCAGCAAAAAAAGGCAAGAAATATTGAAAATATTACTGTGTGTACATTAACACAGTTATACAAGAAAAATATCACCAAAACAGAAAGCACTGTCTTTTTGTCCAAGTTAATCTACCTACACCACAGATATGACCCCCCAAAGCACACTTCCACTGTCTCTCAGTACACAGACTAAAAGTTGTACATTAATATTCAAAATCCATACACAAACAATGAATGCTCAATGATAGGAGCACAGGAGGGTTTCCTATAATTGATGAACTGAAGTTTCAGCAAAAAAAAAAAAAATTACTCAAAAAGGCTTTTTAACAGCTTTTTGAAGGTTTAAATCACAGAGAGCTCTCAAAGCAGATTGTCTCCTACAGCTTCCTACACACACTACCCCAAACTGAGGCTGTGCAGAAGAATCTATAGCCCATGTGACCTGAAATCCCATGAATCACTGCAAAATTTGCCTTTGGAACTTAAAAACAAGGCGAAGTGAGGCAAAGTGGAAGGCAGAGTAACACAAAGTCATTGTTTTCAATGGACTTTGTGTTACCCATTATAACAAGAAGTACTCCGCCTCATGTTGTGGAGTACTCCATGAATTCGCCTTCACTCCACGAATCACTTCTCGGAGCGAATTGGGGCCACTTTGCCCATCACTAGGTGTGGCTTAGGAGTACAAAAGCCGGGGTTTCCAATTACAGCTTCCTGCTGTTAGTTTTTCACAGAGGAGAATTTTGCTTTCAGAGCAAGTAACAGCAGTCTAGAATGACAGCTTTCTTACTGATAAATCACTTCTATCTCAGCAGGAGTCAGTGCCTGTTTGGATTAAACAGATACTTTATTAGAATCAGGGGGACTCATTTAAATAAAAGAAAGGAATATAGTCATTGTGTGCTTCTCTGTTTGAGGAAGGGGGCTGTATCAGCTGAATTTGCTGAGTCAGGAGCAGAAGGTGAAGCTAATTGGGGTGTGGCTTAGGAGCTTAGGAGTACAAAAGCAGGTGTCTCCAATAACAGCTTTCTGCTGTTAGTTTTTGACAGAGAAGAATTTTGTTCTCAGAGCAAGTAACAGCAGTCTAGACCTACAACTTTCTTACTAATTGCCCTCCTTCCCACCCTAAGCTAGTTCTACTTTTATAGCCACTGGATTTGATTGACAACAGGAACTTCCTGTTTGGCAGTAGGAAGGGAAGGATCACTGAGACACATTAGTTTCATCAACTTGAAGGAACCTAAAAAATAGCTCTTTATCCCCTCTCCCCAGCCGCTGGAGGTCTGAAACCAATCAGAAGAAGGAGACTACTGAAGACTACAGGAGGTTCCTGTCCCAGAACAGGAAGGGTGAGAGTTGTAAGGGCACATAGGCAGTAGGAAAGTAGGTGTAAAAATACATAGAGGGAGGAGACAGTAAGCATACAAATCAAAAGGAGAGGGGACACAAAATAAGTCAAGATGGGAGTGGTGCAGTGCAATGGCTGTGGGGCAGCAGTGTTCTGGGAGACATTCTGGAGGCTGCGATGCCACCCTGTTTGTAGGCACCTCTCTGGTCTGAGGGAGGAGGTTGCCCATCTCCAGACTGACCTGGCTAGGCTTCATGAAACCTCTTCCTCCACCCAGGGACCACCAGGGCCACCACTGCTACCTCAGAGGTTGCCAAGAAAGAAGAGTGGTTGGCTCAAGGCGAGCTCAGGGAGGGAGAGGATGGTGGAACAGAGGTGCATCCCTCCAGTTGTACCTCTTCACAATTCATATGCTGTTCTGGTGAAGAGTGGTTCCTCTATGGAGGCCCTTGCAGTGGAGACCAAGGAGGATGCTAGGAACCTCCAAAATGGAGACCCACAGGAGAGTGGCACGAAACCCCACAGGGGAAGGAAAAAACTCCTGGTGGGGGACTCAGTCATTAGGTGGTAGAAGTGGAGGAGGAAGGGGATAGGGAAACAAGGTGCCTGCCTGGTGCCATGGCTTGGAGGGACAGAAAGTGAATCCTCAGGATCACAGGAGCAGCTGCACAAAGGAGGGATCTGGATGTCATTGTCCACCTAGGGACAAATGACCTGGCTGTGAATAGGATCAGAGCAGTGCAAGAGGACTTTGTAGAGTTGGGGAGGGGTCTTAGACAAGTAGCATGCACGGTAACCTTCTCGGAGGTGCTGCCTGTCTATGGCAAGGATAATGCCAGGGTATTCCACACCATGGGATTCAATGAATGGTTGAAAAACTGGTGTGGAGCTCAGGGTTTTGGCTTCATTGGGGTCTGGGGAGCCACCTGGACGGATACAGGCCTATACAGGTGCGATGGTCTGCATCTTTCCAGAGGGGGATCCAGGATGGATCCTAGGTGATAGATTTAAATGCGTCATTGGCAAGCATTTAAACTAGCCGGGGGGGAGGCACTGAAAAGGAGCTTGGAAATCCCAGTCTCCCCCCACAAAACACAGTAGTTAAAGAGGTAAACACCAAGGTAGAGAAGTCAGTAGGGAGCAGGACAGGGGTAAATGCAGAAAAAGGCAGTAAGGACAGGGATGGGGCTAAAAGGGGTAAGGCCATCAGAAAATGGAAGGTGATGAGTACCAATGTCCACAGTCTGTGTAACAAGCTCCCTGAACTAGTGGCCTTGACGGAAGAGGGATGTTTGGATATTGTGGCAGTCACTGAAACATGGTACACAGAGAACCATGACTGGGATGTCAACATACCAGGATACACAATCTACAGGAGGGACAGGATGGGTAAAAGAGGAGGAGGAGGAGGAGGAGGAGGAGTAGCTATCTATATAAGGGAAGGGATTAAACAACAGAACTAAAGAGTAAACGGAAAGTTGATGAGTCACTATGGGTCACCCTGGAGACAGGAAATGGCACCACAATCCGCATGGGGGTTGTGTACAGACCCCCATCTCAGGGGGAGGAAATGGACAAGAAAATGATAGAATGCATCCTTAAAATGGCAGAAAAATGGGAAATATTGTTGATGGGGGACCTGAATATGCCAGATGTTAACTGGAGTACCTTTGCTGCAGGCACATCCAAGAGCAGGGTCATTCTTGATGCCCTACAGGGGGCATGCCTCAGACAGCTAGTGTTGGAACCCACTCAGGATGGAACAATCTTAGACCTGTTACTCTCAAATGGTGAAGGAGAAAGGATCTCAGATTTAGAAGTGGGTAGCCATCTGGGAACAAGTGACCACCAAACAGTGTGGTTCACAATAAACACAGCCATAGAGTCAAGCCATACAAAAACAAGAGTATTGGACTTTAGGAGGGCTGACTTTTGGAAAATGAGGGAGTGCCTCAGAAAAGCACTAGCAAGTGGGCAAGAAGGAGGGATGGAGGAACAATGAGGACTAATCAGAACAGCCATCACAGAGGCAACAAGCCTTTGTGTGAAGCAAATTAACAAAATAAAACTAAGGAAAACACCTCTATGGTTCTCAAAAGAGGTGGAAGGGAAGGTTAAGGAGGAAAGGATAGCATTCAGGAAATATAAGGAAACACAGAAGAAGCAGGACAGAGAACTTTATCAGTTAAAGCAGAAGGAGGCAGGGAAGACAGTCAGAATAGCAAAGGCACAAACTGAGGAAAAGATAGCCAACTCTGTTAAGAAGGGGGATAAAACCTTTTATATGTACATTAGGGAGTTAAGAAAGACCAAGGGAGGGATACAGAGACTTAATAAAGGGAAGGGAATGTGGGCAGAGGGTGATAGTGAAAAAGCAGGGATACTGAATGAATATTTCTGCTCAGTATTCACAACGGAAGAGGAGGGGGAGGTACCTAAACCAAACAAGTGAAACACTCTGAATAGGGGGTTGATACCAGTACATTCACAGAAGAAAGGGTTTTGAAAGAACTTTTGAAACTGAGGGTAGACAAAGCAATGGGTCCTTTTGGGATTCACCCCAGAATTCGAAAAGAACTAAGGGCAGGACTAGTAACACCACTGACTACTCTTTTTAACAAATCATGGGAGGATGGGGGTGGTACCTGAGGACTGGAGGAGGGCAGATGTGATTCCACTTCACAAAAGTGGGAGCAGGGCAGAGGCAGGAAACTACAGATCAGTTAGTTTGACCTCAGTGGTAGAGAACATGATGGAATCACTTCTGAAGGAAAGAATTGTTGAGTACCTAAAGGCCAGTGGGGCACAGAACCCAAGGCAGCATGGTTTCACAGCAGGAAGGTCATGTCAGATGAACCTAATAGATTTCTTTGACTGGGTGACCAAAGTAGTAGACCAGGGAGGGGCTGTGGACATGGCCTACCTAGATTTTAGCAAGGCATTTGATACAGTCTCACACAAAAGATTAATATACAAGTTAGCCAGCCTTGGAGTGGGTCCCAAGGTGGTAGCCTGGATAGAAAACTGGCTGGACAACAGGACGCAAAGAGTAACAGTAAACAGAGTCCACAGTGAAGAAAGGAGGGTAACTAGTTGGGTACCACAGGGTTCAGTACTGGGACCGGTCCTCTTTAATGTCTTTACAAGTGACATTCTAGAGCACCTGGAAGGAAAAGTATGTCTCTTTGCAGATGACACAATGATCTGCAACAGGATTGATACACAAGATGGAGTGGAAAGGATGAGAAGGGACTTGGCAAGGTTGGAGGAATGGTCAAATGTATGGCAGCTCAGATTTAATGCAAAGAAGTGCAAGGTAATGCATCTAGGAAACAAAAACCCAGGGGAAGAGTACACAATGGGGGGTGAGATAATAACAACAACAAACATTGAAAGAGACCTAGGAGTAATTATATCAAATGACCTAAAGGTGGGCAAGCAATGTGAGAAGGCAGAAAGGAAGGTTGGGGGGATACTGGGATGCATAGGGAGAGGCATCAACAGTAGAAAACAGGAAGTTATTATCCATCTGTACAGACAGTTGGTGAAACCCCATCTGGAGTACTGAGTGCAATTCTGGAGACTCCATCTCCACAAAGACATAGAGTGGAGGCTGTTCAGAGGAGGGCAACCAAAATGATGCAGCATCTGCACCAGAAGAATTATGAGGAGAGACTAAAGCAGCTTAATATATATACCCTTGAAGAAAGGAGGGAGACAGGGAACATGATAGAAACTTTCAAGTATCTCAAGGGAATTAACAAAGTACAAGAGGGTAGCATCTTTCAGAAACAGAGATGTGCAAGAACAAGAGGGCACAATCTGAAGATAGAGGGTTGCAGCTCAGAGGTAATGTTAGAAAGTATTTTTTTCACAGAGAGGGTTGTGGGTGCATGGAACAGCCTTCCAGAGGAGGTTGTGGAGTCAGGAACAGTGGGAGAATTCAAGAATGCATGGGACAGACATAAGGCAATTCTAGTGGGGGTAGGAGGAAGTAAGCTGTTGATTAACTAGAATCTGCAGCTTATCCATGAGGTAGGGAAATGGGCAGACTAGGTGGGCCAAGTGGTGCTTATCTGCCGTCAAATTCTATGTTTCTATGTAACTCAACTTGATATGATCAAACAATTCAAAGTAAAAAATGCACAACTAAACAGGACCGGGAACTGAAATTTACAGAAGTGTACAAACATGGAAAGGAACGTCAAACCATGTACAGTACACAAGTTACTATAAATTAAAAGCTTGCTTTTACAACCCACACAGTGATTAGAGATCCATAAAACATAATGATAAAATGCATTAAAACCAACAGAATGAGCTACATGGTTTGGGTGAAGCCAAATGAGACTTGGTCAAGTTACAAAAGTGTAAACATGTTTAGTTTAATTTCTGGCCAAATACTTTCAGTCCCACTTCCAAATTTTGCAAAAGTCTGTGTCCTTTTTCAAAATTGTTTAGACCTACAAGGTGTCCTAGTTTGTATAAAGCTTCACAGCTTCTGTGCTTAAAACTTCACAAAAGCAGATGCAATACAAATAAAATCTTGTGTTCTCAGGAGGCAGGGCACCAGCCCAACATTATAATACAAAACAAGGTTTGGGGCTGTTTGTCTCAAAGTCATTTGCATTTATTTATTACATAAACAATGTCCTTAGAGATGGGTGAGGGGCACTGTGTCCTCTGTGCCGCTGCTCTGATAGTCTGGTGGACACTGTGCAGTCTGTTGCCCTGCAGGGCTGAGGGGTCTGTGCTGTCTCCCCCAGAGGGAAGGTATATGCTGATCATATCTCGCAGGTCCCCCAGGCAGGTTCACTGTGAGTGGAAGGTTATGACTGATGGTGGTGAGCTGGGCTCCATCCTGACCACCGAACCCATAGGCGGGAGGCTCATGCCCATCATGCTAGGCTGGCTGTTGATAGGAGACGGGACTCATGTAGGTCCGGGCCGTGGACATCATAGGGGTGCACTGCAGGCCAGTCATATCATAGCGATGCATCTACTGAAGTTGGGGGCTGCTCATGGCAGGATGCTGAGTGTAGCCGAGCTGGTCTTGCATCAAGGAGTAAGCCCCATTGGTCCAGCCATTCATATAGGCATAGGCATCCATTCGCTGACCCACCCTCATGGCGCTGCTCACGGCATTGGCTTCAGGAGTCAAAAGTCTGTTGGGTAAAGAATATTTGTCCTTCCTTAGAAGGGTCTTGGTTTTCTTTTTGGATTTTTGGATCAGTATTTATAATCTGGATATTCCTTCATGTGCAGGGCCCTCAGCCATTTGGCTTCATTAATGAAGGTCTCTTCTCGGCATCCATCAGAAGTTGCCAATCTGCTCCAAGTATTTTGCTAATCTCAGAACTGTTAATTTTGGATTTTCCTGGGCCACCTTTCTTCTCTGACCTCTAGACCAGACCAGGAAAGTGTTCATAGGTTGTTTCACTGTTGCTTGGTAGCTGCCATTGCTGTTTTTGCTGTTGCCCCCTGGGATGGGGTTGCCTGGTGCCCCCATGTTTGACTGGGGGACTGAGCTTTTAATGTCAACACATACAATGTGTTTGGGGAGGCATATGAGCCAAAGGGGGATTGGGCAACCTCCTCGGCACACAACAAATTGGTTGTTTGCTGGAGGGGGCTGGAGCTTACAGGGATTGGGGACCCCGTCGGCACATAGAATGTGTTGGGGGGAATAACAAGGAGTGGGGAGGACTGCAGCAGAGGGTGGAAGTGGGAGGGATTTCACAGCTGGAAGGAAAATCAATCACTCAATCAATCAATTTTATTTATAAAAAGGCACTTTTCTAAAACCAAGGCACCTGTACAATAAAATACATAAAATACATACAATAAAATAAAGTATTATAAACAACACGTAAATTCCAACAAAAAACAATATAAAAACCACATAATGAATAACCACATCAATCAATAAAAGCCAGGTTAAAAAGACAAGTTTTTAAAGCAATTTTAAAACTCTGAATGGTTAGGCAATCTCGTACCCTATGAGGTAAAGAGTTCCATAGGGACGGAGCAACAAAGCTTAATGCCCTTGCTCCTGATGTCTGCAAATGTACCCTGGGAGCCTCTAGTAATCCCTCATCGATGGATCAGAGAGGACTGGAGGGACAGTAGGGACAAAGGAGATCTTTCAGGTAACTCAGTCCCTGGTCATGTAGGGTCTTATAGGTTAACAAAGCAACCTTAAAGGTGATCCGCCACTTAATTGGCACCCAGTGCAGACCACAGAGCACAGGCATTATATGACTGGCTCTTGAAACACCAGTCAATAGCCTAGCAGCCACATTCTGCACCAGCTGCGAGCAGCAGATATTAACCCCCGACAGCCCTAGGTAAAGGGCATTGCAGTAGTCAAGGCGGGAGGTAACGAAGGCGTCAACCAATGTTGGAAGATCATCGGGAGAAACCAGATGATTCACCCTGGTGATATTTCTCAGATGGTAAAAGGAAGTTTTAACAACTGCTGACACCTGTAATTTCAAGGTCAGACAGTCATCAAACATAACACCCAGGTTCCGTACCCAGTCTGAGGTGGCTAGCTGGGCACCTCCAAGCCACAAGCCCAAAGGTGAACCTGCCAGCACACCCATCTCACGACGACCTGGGTTCACAACCAACACCTCAGTTTTATCAGGGCTCAACCTCAGCTAGCTCATATTCATCCAGGCCTGGATTTCAGTCAGGCAGCTGTTGAGCACTGAGACAGCATCATCTTGTTCAGGGACAAAAGACATGTATAGCTGAGTATCATCTGTACAGCAGTGAAAACTCAAGCCATACCATCTAATAATAGCTCCTAACAGCAGCATATACACTGCAAACAACATGGGTGCCAAAATGGATCCCTGCAGAACCCCACAGGGCAGGGATAATGGAGCTGAGGTACAAACCCCAGACACCACTCTCTGAGTCCTACCCATGAGGTAAGATTGAAACCATCTGAGGACAGTCCCCGACAGTCTACAGATAAGCCGCAGGTGATCCAAAAGCACACCATGGTCCACAGTATCAAATGCTGCAGAAAGATCAAGAAGGACCAAGATGGAACAGGTCCTTCGATCTCTTGCTATCAGGAGGTAATTTAGTACCCGAACAAGAGCTGTCTCTGTACTATGTCTCTTCTTGAAACCGGACTGGAGAGAATCACAGATATTGTGGCTGGTGATATCATTATGCTAAATACACCCACATTACCACCACTGATTGCAGCGGTGGTTTTCTTTTAAGTGAAGACCACTGTAGTCAAACTGCTGTCATAGACAGCTTGTGCATCCATTGGTGCAGTACAGTAGCACCTGCTACACTGAGCAGTGCTTGGAGAGGAGGGTCACACCCCTCCAAAAGTCGTACTGCCCCAAAACTTGCCTTTCACATGATCACAAGCAAACGCAAAAAGATGAAAAGATAAGACAACACTGACTAGAGGTATTCAATTCATATGGAAGACCATCTCTTCAGAGAAAGAGACTGAAGAAATGCCCTTGAAAAATTAAAAACAATAATTTAGTTAATGTCTTATCATACGGACTAATCAAAAATGCATTTTCCACAATCTTGACATTATTATTTACATTTCATTTCTTAACTCCTCAGAAAGGGATAGAATGGGGGGGATTATGGGAAAACACAGTTTAATATATGTTTCCACTCCTCAAGTAGGGTTTCAAATCTCAAATCTATTTCAACCCCCCTGGTTTGAAAGAATTCAACTCAAATATCCAGTACCCTTCTCTTTGTAGCAATAGGTTCTGTCGATCTCCACCACTATTTGGTTGTCTCACTCATTCTAAGCCTATGAATTTTATTTGGATTAGAATTATGAAACTGTAAATAGTATCTACCCACTTGAGTGTCTGGTCTTTTGTTTACAATGGAACGAACATGTTCTTGCACTCTCTCTTTCAACATCCTGGCAGTTTTGCCAACTTAGCAAAGACTGCAGCTACACCATAGCATATAAATAACAAATGACACAGTGCAAGATATGAACTCCCTTATCTTAACCTTTCCACCATTACTAGTAGAAAGGAATTGTTTCCCTGTTACATTATGGTGACAGATATTGCAGTTGTGACTCTTGTGGCATCATTTGGATTTAACTGGATTCCATGTGGGTATGTCTTTCTCTCTCTTTTTGAACTATATACTAGTCTATCCTTTAAACTAGCTGTAATGTATGGTTTATTGCCTACAACTTTTTTCAGAAGGTCATCATTTTTCAAGATGTTCCAACTGTTCCACACAATGTTTCCTATTTGGCCTGAGACTTCATTACGTTCAGTAGAAAATGTTATTGATGCCTCTTTGCCTTTGGTCTTCTGGCTAGTATTATGTTTATTAGGTTGGATTAAATCCCATTGTGTCATATTCTCAACCCTCTCCAGTGTTGCATTAAGAACATCTTCCCGATAGCCTTTGTCCCTGAACCTGCCCAGCAGTTCCTCTGATTGTTGTTTAAAATCAGCGTCATTTGTGCAATTATGTCTGATCCTAACCAGCTGTCCATATGGTACTGAACTTTTAAGTTTATAATGGTGGAAACTAACATTTCTTAGCAGTGAATTAGTGGATGTTTGCTTTCTAAACCCTTTGTGGTAATGATGCCTGTAGTACTGTTTCCCATAAGTGTGATATCAAGGAAATCAGTTTCTTTTTTGTGAGTCTTGGCAGTGAATCTAAGGTACAATTCAATTACATTTAACCATTTGATGAATTGTTCAGCATATTTTGCTGAACCCCTTGAGATACATAGGCAATCATCGATGAAGCGTCCCCACTTTACAATGTTATTCAAAAATGAGTTCAATGTCTCATTATACAGAACCTTATTTTCCCACAACCCCATAAAGAAGTTAACATAGGCAGAGGGCATTGAGGCCCCCACTGCAGTTCAACATCACTGGAAGTAAAAATCTCCATTAAACTCAAAGTAGTTATGTATCAGAACAAAGTTCAGACTGTTAACCAAAACTTCTACTGGTGCCTTGGTTTTACTCACATCTTGTTCTGGGAAATATTTTGAGGCCCTTACACCATCCATATGTCTAATAGAGGTGTAAAGGGCCTCTATATTCACACAAATCCATCTGTATTCTGGTTCCCAGATAATGTCTTTATATTTCATTATAGTACAGTATACCCAATGTCTTTCAAAAATGATGAGGGATTTACCATACTATACTGGAGAAAAAGATCCAAAAACTCACCTAGATGTTGTGTAAGGGAACCCACCCCCAAGACTATGGGTCTCCCTGGTGGGCCCTGCAAGTTCTTGTGTACATTTGGCAGTGCATTAAAGTAAAAGGTGTGTATGATAGGGTGATCACTGTACGGACACTTAAATTCATCATTACTTATGACTCCTTCTTTCAAAGCCTGATCTAGCAGTGCAAACTTGTACATAAAGACTGAATTATTTTTTAGTTTAGAATAGTTATTGACATCAAATAACAGTTTCTCTATCATTTTTTTGTACATTCTTGTCAGCATAATAACTATATTTCCACCTTTATGTGCTCCTTTGATGCCATGATTCCTTGTTACTTTTAAGTTCTACTAGAGCTTCCATCTCTGACTTACAACAGTTCTGTTTCTGTGTTTCCCCATCCTATTCTTTAATAGTTCCCTTACCTGAATAGTAACTGCTTTTTCAAACACAGAGATACAATTATTAATCACATTTAAGCAAAAATGTGATTTACGTGTGAAAAACTGCTTACATGCTGATTCAAAGTTCAGTGACTCATATCCAATCTTCAAGTTTGTTTCAAAAAGCTCAAAAAGAAGATGCTGAACAATTCATCAAATGGTTAAATGTAAATGAATTGAACCTGGATTCTCTGCCAAGGTTCACAAAAAAGAAATTCATTTCCTTGATATCACACTTGTGGGAAACAGTACTACAAGCATCATTACCACAAAAGGTTTTAGAAAGCAAACATCCACTAATTCACTGCTAAGAAATGATAGTTCCCACCCCTATAAACTTGAAAGTTCAGTACCATATGGACAGCTGGTTAGGATCAGATGTAACTGCACAAATGCACCGATTTTAAACAACAACCAGAGGAACTGCTGGGCAGGTTCAGGGACAGAGGCTATTCAGTTCAAAAAGAGAGAGAAAGACATATCCATATGGAGTCCAGTTAAACCCAAATTATGCCATAAATGTCACAACTGCAATATCTGTCACCATAATGTAACAGGGAAAGAATTCATTTCTCCTAGTAATGGTGGAAATGTTCAGATAAGAGAGTTCATATCCTGCACTACATCATTTGTTATTTATATGCTATGCTGTAGCTGCAATCTTTGCTATGTTGGCAAAACTGCCAAGATGTTGAAAGAGAGTGCAGGAACATGTTCATTCCATTGTAAACAAAACAATGGACACTCAAGTGGGTAGATACTATTTACAGTTTCATGATTCTAATCCAAGTAAAATTCATAGGCTTAGAAGGAGTGAGACAACCAAATAGCAGAGGAGATCTACAGAACCTATTGCTACAAAGAGAAGGGTACTGGGTATTTGAATTGAATACTAGCAAACCAGGGGGGTTGAAAGAGAGTTGGGATTTGAAACCCTATTTGAGGAGTGGAAACAGATATTAAATTGTGTTTTCCCATAATCCCCCCACATCCCATTCTATCACTTTCTGAGGAGTTAAGAAATGAAATGTAAACAATAATGTCAAGATTGTAGAAAATGTTTTTTTGATAAGTCAATATGATAAGGCATTAATTAAATTATTGGGTTTTTTTTTCAAGGGCACTTCTTCAGTCCCTTTCTCTGAAGAGATGGCCCTCCACATGAACTGGATACCTCTATTCAATGTTATCTTATATTTTCATCTTTTTCTATCTGACTCCAGTTTCTTTAGGAGTGTAGTAAATATTGTGAAAAAGTGATGGACTATATATTTTTTGTGTATGATGTTAAGATTGATTTAAATCAGTGGCATTTTTTATGTGCTAGGATCTCTATTTTTACAGGAGATCACACCTTTAAGCAATTAGGTTTAGTTATAAACTTTATGGCATCATATATAGTCTTTTCCCTTTGTTACAGTACTATGAGAAGAAATAATTACTTTTAGATTCACCAGTAATGTGCTTCTCTTTGATTTTATTTTTTAATTAATCTAAAACATTTGTATAAGACATGTTACACTTTGGATATCTGGGGATCTATGTTGTGTTATTTCCAACAAAACAATTTCTTTTTTTAACCTCTAAAATATTGTTTATTATATCATTAACACTTAAAAAAATGAATGAACATCAGATGCTGATTAACTTATGACATCATGAATCTTGTACCCCATAAAATGTATGAAGTATCCGAGCATGGTCATGCCCCCCTGAGGAAGGCTTTTACTGAAGCGCTCTGGTGAGATGTACATGTGTGATATTAAGAACACTGCGCTACTGGTTATTTAATAAAGACAAAGCTGATATTTTCTGCATTGATTTTGCTTCAGATACTTTATTTGGTCTGGAGTGGTCAGACGGATGTTACTACCTTCAGGACAATTGTTGCTTATTTGGGACTGGCTACCTTATATGTAATGCACTCCACTCTGTTTCATGAGTGCAGGACATTCCATTTGGATCTGTTAACTTCTCCATTACCTGCCTTCTTTATTTCTTTCTTCTTGTTTTGCTGATTTATACCAGTCTTGTCCTATACCTTGTTCCCACCCTTATCTTCCTGCATTCCTGCCTTGAAAGATCTTACTCCCCTTAGGCTCTCACTCCCTTCTGCATCATCATCATCTGGGGGACAATTGTTGGCTCCCATGGTTTTACAGCTTCCTTTCCAGCTGGTTTACATGCTAATCCAAGTAACATTTCAATCCCCACTAAAGATTGTGGTTCACCATTCCTGGAAAGATGCAGGTCATCTCTCCCATAGAGGTCCGTGTTCTCCCAGGTTAGCCGCCAGTCCCCAATGCAGCCACAGCTGTCCTCCATGCAACATGACTTCAACCAATTGTCAAAAGCCCTGGTGCAGATTGTCCTATCCTCTCTCAGGCCATATGCAGGTAACACATCGACAAATACTACTGTGCATGCCACCTGCTTGAGGCTCCTCATAAGCTTACTGAAATTTCTCTGCACTACCCCCTATCCTATCCCGTGCCAGGTAATTTGTCTCCAAAAGGTCAATGACATTCACCTTCCTCCCATCTCCTGCTGGCCTAGAAATTCTCTACATCTG
Source organism: Neoceratodus forsteri (assembly GCA_016271365.2). NCBI lineage: Eukaryota > Metazoa > Chordata > Ceratodontiformes > Ceratodontidae > Neoceratodus > Neoceratodus forsteri. The sequence continues at coordinate 304,588,064 of CM028134.1, read as the reverse complement.
CTCTCCCCCTCCAAGTCAAACCACCTCTCAGACACTTCACCTCCCTCCTCCTTTCTCTTCTTGCTCCCAAGGCTATCCCAATAACATTAGAGTCCTCCATCAGAAGTTGCTTCCTCAACAGATGTGGGTCTCTTCCTCCATGCTTAGCACCTCCCCTCCTGATGACCCAAACTTCCTCCCTTCCCACAGTTATGAGTGCTTCATCCAGGCTGCGCTGTCCTGCCAATCTGAAGAAGGAATTATTTTTTTTTATTTTAGTTTTTGTCGACCAGGTAAGTGCACTAGGCAAATTCTGCCTATTTTCAGGCATGATCTGGGGGAGGGGGATACAGATGAATGATAACTAACATTGAACCAGATTAAGCTGTTGTTGGTATTTTAGTGAATGGAGGGAAATTTGGCCAGTGCACCAGGGAAATTCCCCTACTCTATCTGCAGGGACTTGACTTCCTGTGGAGTGGAGGAGCTCAGTTTGGGGATGGACAGCAGTGGAGGAGGAAGTGCTGATGTGGCAGGGGAGATGGCCTCCTCTCTTGCCATGAATATGCCAGAGGCTACAACTATTGGAAATACTAATGCTATGGGTATTGATATGGATCCTGACATGCAGGAGATTTTTGTATCAACTGAGGACCTAAGCCAAGGTAAAGTTCTTCATGATTTTCCATCGGTTCAACCAGAGAATGCAATATTGCAACAAAAGCAAGTTTTATAGGAGAAACTACTGGAAGAAGAAAAACACCATTATGAGGTACAGCAAAGGATTCGGGATAAAATTGCTACACTGCATGTCATTGCTATGACTATCCCTCAAACAGAACAGCTTGTCAAAACTTCTAATGATGTGGAAACATCAAAGAGCCAAGCTCAGCTGGGTGAGTTGATTTCAAACTCTTAAACTGTGACAGTGACTTCTGATAGTAATAACACTGTTTCTACTGAGAATCTTGATTTAGAGATTCCAACAAATGATTGTGCTGATGTAATCTATGACTATAGTAAGCAAGTTCCACTACAAGTGGAGATAGTTAACGTGCAAGATGGGACTAAATGCTTTGAAATGAAAGTTACTACCTGCACAGATGTGATGCAATGCAGCTTGAATATTCAGCCCTTAAGAGCTACTCAGTCCCAAACCATGTCTAAACACTCCAGGTTTGCTTGTCAAGCAGAAAGTAAACCAGGGCAAGATGAGGCTGTGCAAAGTATTGAGTCTAAGGTAAACTTTCAAAAAAGTGATGGTGGACAGGAAAATGTTTCTGTTTTTTACTTTCTCTAAGAGACAACAGATGAGTATAAGCAATAAAGGAGATGGGAAGGAAAAAAGGTTGGCCTGGATTTTTGCAAACCGCAAAATGCAAGGCAGTTCTACAACTAATACACAAGGGGGAGCTTTTAACATTTATAATGTTCCTACTCCTACAATTTCTGAAGAGCACAAAGACCTGTTTGATGACACCTGGAAGCCGCAAACTGCATTGCAAGAAGCAGGTTGAAAACAAACCTCTGCCAGAAAGTGGCTACCAGATCCTGCTTGGGATCTAACCTTAAATTTCTCACAATTCAAACTGGAATGGAAGCCAGCGGCATTGGACATAGACTACCATGTGACTCCACCCCACAGTGTTTCAGGGACAGTAGATGGAGTATTTAATGCAGATACCCACATAAAGACTAGTCTCCCTATAACACGATCAGATGCTGTACAGGACAAAAAATCAACCTCAGATGACTGCACAACAGTAAAAAACATTGAATATGCTCCTTATAAAGATGAAGATATTGCTCCCAAACTCAAACCTTTACTATCTGAACTTTTTACTAAACATAGGAAAGAGGCAGCCCCACGACGGAATGCGGTCCGAATCCAGTGTAAGGGAATTTTGGAGGAGAGACAGGATCGACCATTTGTAGGGAAACATTTGCTTAAAGAGTCTTTAAAATTTTCCCCCAGAGAGGTGTATGCCTTTATTAATATCTCGGGGGAAGATAACTATGATGTGAGGTTTAGATCTACTTATGCCTTAGACTTATTCTGGGAAAGATACAGCCAAGTGAAGTTTTCACCCACATGGACTCCTTTTTTAGTAATTCCACTCACAAAACCCCTAATTAAACATGTTACTGTAATGTTTCATAATGAAGGGGTCCATATGGATGATATAACATACTGGCTATCTCAAAAATGTGATATAATAAGTGACCCTGAAGCTGTTCTAGATTCTGAAATGTTCTGGACTAGAGGGTGGAAATACAAAGTCAAACTTAAACAAACTGATGCTGGTATATGTCACATACCTAACTCCTTTATGCTAGGTAGAGATAGAGGGGTGTGTTTCTCTTCAGAACAGCCTAGAGCTTGCTACCATTGTGGTAATTGAACCCATCTCTCTAGCACATGTGACAAAACTATGCCGTGACAACTGCGGGGAAATTGGACACATTACACTACAGTGTGCAAATCACATGAGATGTGACCTTTGTGATGAGTATGGCCATGTTTTTTCAGAGTGTTCTTGGGATGCAAAAAACAAAGCCACCTGTAGTAGCCCTGAGTTACTCATTCAGCATGCTTAAGATCAGGTTACTAGTGAACTACACATACTTGATCCACACATTTCTGAACCACATATACCTAAACAACACATACCTGAACAACATATACCTGAACCACACATACCTGACCAACACATACCTATAGACATACCCAAGCCAACCCTACTCACCCTACTTCTGGTTCAGACCAAATAATAGTGTTGGATGATGAACTACTGTCTGAGAAACAAGGGAGTATGGCCATAAGACATACTTCTAACAGTGAAAGGAAGGAGTCTGATGTTGTGGCAGTACTCATGAGACCAGTTTGTTACACTGATCTTGACAGTAAACAAACTGAACCCTCCCCCCCCACAGTACGCAGATCCATGAGGAATTTAAAACCCCCTCCCTTGATTATTGATATCGAATGTGAAAATTCATATGTGGCCCTTTTTTCACAGGAAAATGAATCTGACATGGAACAAGGAGAACTAACCTCTCAATCCACTATCTCAGATCATGTTATACCTGACCAGGAGATGGTGGGTTATAAAGGGAAAAAGAAAAAAAAGGAAAAAAAAAACTTCACAAGTAATTCATAGGTATGCTGTCTTCCTTGACAATATGTTCAATAAACATTCACAGCATATTAAGTGCAGTGAGATGTCAGATGGTCTTCAATTACTTATATTCTAAAGGTTTTGATATATGTTTTATTCAAGAATCTTGGATGCATACATGTGAACAGCTTCGTTCTTTTAAATCAGATTGGTGGTGGGAGCCTTCTTATTGGTCATTTGGGATGGATTGTGCTGATGGTGTAGGTATAGTTTTTTCAGCATATCAGTTTTCATTAATAAAACTGATAGATCTAGTACCTGGCAGAGTACTAATTATTGATGGCAAGTGGTGTAATACTACATATAGATTTATTAGTGTGTACAGTCCACAAACTAAGGCAGAAAGGGTTAAAACATTCACACTTATTCAACCATATTTGGTATCTTCACATAAAATAATTTTGGGTGGAGATTTTAATTGTGATATCAAGAAAAAAGGCAACACTTCAGTATCACAAAAAATATATATTGTGACTCAATCATGTTAACAAACATGGTGGATACTGCAGAACTTATATGCTGTGGAGCTGGTCTATCGAATGACTCCAAAACTACTAAAACTATTTATAAGAGAGGTAAATATATGACTACCATTGACCATTTCTTTATTTCAAAAAATATTCCTAAATTTACATTTTTTACCAAACCAGTAGAATTTTCTGACCACTCACTCTTGATATTAAGACTTTGTGAGATACAACATAATCAGAAACATAATCAGAAACAAAGAGACAGGTGGAGACTAAATATATCTATTCTACAGCTTCCTAGAGTACAATTAGGAGTTAAATCCCTGATAAAAGCTTGTGACTCAATTATGTGTTTATATGATGATAAGGGGGACTGGTTGGAAGATTCAAAACTTGATTTAAAAAAATGGTTCATTAAACTAGGGAAACAGAAAATGATAATTGTTTAACATATTTAACACTTCATTCTCAATTACAGAGACTTTATTTAATAGCTACTACCTCTAGGATAGATTACTCACCTCAAATAAAGATATTGAAAAGTGCTATGCTAAATTATCAATATGATAGGGCTAAAACTATTAATGTTATGTTACAATCTGGTACACAAAAAAACCCAGTCAGAGACCTATACTTAGCATGCAAGGAACTAAAAAATTCAATGTCCATCAAACGTTTAGTCGACCGTATGGGCTCTTTAGCTGATACACAGAGAAGATTTATAACGTTATTAAAACACATATGGAATCACTTAAACCTGAGAAGAGCCCAACACCAGAAGCTGTTCAGACATTTTTACAGGAAATTCAGATCCCTTTGAATCCTAAAGAGAATTCTATTATTGGTACCGTAATTTCTAGAACTGAGGTTTTGCAAGCCATTAAATCCTTAAAATCTGGCACATTACCTGGGTCAGATGGATTACCCAGTGACTTCCAGAAACTTTTTTCTGATGATTTAATAGATATCCTCACACATGTATTCAGATACTTCTTAACCTCTGGTAATATTAGACCATCCTTCTCAGAAGGTATTATAGTTTTTTTATTTAAATCCAGGAATAAAACTAACATTACGAATTGGAGACCTATTACGTTATTAAATACGGACTATAACATTTTGGCTAGCATAATCAATTCCAGGATTAAAAAGTATTCTAGTTTTATTCTGTCTCCCCATCAATATTGTGGTATTAAGGGAAGAAGAATACAACATGCTTTAATGATAATTAGGGATTTAATTGAAATATCTATCATTAAATGGTCTGGCAGGTACCATCATTTCATTGGATCAGGCCTAGGCTTTTGATAGGGTATCTCACAGTTATCTCTTTGCTACTTTGCAGCATCATGGGATTCCAAGTACTATTAGACAATACATCGAATTAATGTATAAATGGGCATTGGTATCTCCAATCATACATAAACAGGTCATGACAGGGTTTCATATTTCCACAGGAGTATGTCAAGGCTGCCCATTGAGCCCCTTACTATATTTATATTTATTAGACCCTTTATTGAGACTATTAATCCAGGCAAATGTATGGGAAGGTTCGAAATGGATAGAAGCAGAAGAATGCCTTACAGTACAAGCATATGCAGATGATATCTGCTTATTCTTTAGGGATCCAAGGGATTTACCTACTTTTTTTAGAATCATGGAGTCTTTTTCTATAATTTCTAATGCTGAACTGAATAAAATAAAGAGTAAGGGTCTCTATGTAGGCGTTAGTACTGAGTTACCAGCACACATTGAAGGTATCCAGATTTCATCTCAACCTATCAAAATATTAGGGATTTGGTTTGGGTCACAGAATATCCCAACAAAACCCTGGGAAATGGGTATTGCCCAAATTGAAAAAAATATTATTAGATGGAAGCATTGGAAAATGACTAAATATAAAAGAATTCAAATTCTCAAAAAATTTGTTATTCCAAAATTGCAATACATTGCTTTGATTTTTCCACACCAAACATATGGGAAACAGGATCACATGCATTATCTTTTATGCTATTATGGGGTAACAAATTGAATCCTATTAAACAATATTATATTTATTTGCCAAAGGATAAAGGAGGCATTGAGAAGCTGGACCCAATCGTTTTTTTTTACAGGTCCTATTTATAATACAAAATGTTAAGTGCGGATTATCAGATAGTACTGATCTACATTGCCAATGGCTGAGGAGACTGCTATTTAAATATTTTAGAGCTTGGACAGTGGTTCCACCAAAATTTGGTTCCCATTTATCAGTCCCTAATTTTTTTAAATCCACTGCTCAGAAATTAAAAAAATGGGGAATAACACAACAACAAATTCAACAATCTACTGTACCCACTCTACATAAATTAATTATGGTCCTAATGTATCCACAAAAACCTTGTTTTAAAAATTGTGCAGTTGAAAACAACTCTAAAGTTCTCTCACAATTAAATAATTACAGTCTTCCAGGGTTTATGTGGGAAATAATATGGTTAGCTATGTATTGGAGACTTAATGTGAGAGGAAACGCTAAACATAAAGTCTTGGAAGAAAGGAATTATCCATATTTGGAGTGTATTAATATGACAGAAACAATGGAACATTTTTTTCTGGACTGTTCCTATGCAAAACCATTATGGGAATTCTTGGCAACTAAATGGAAAATGACATGGTTATCAAAAATGACATATGGAATCTTAGTTCTAGGAAATAACCCTGTTGGACGATGGTCTTATGATATGAATATGTTGAACTTATTTAAATGTTGTCTTATGTTTTACTTATGGCAAGCAAGATGTCAGTGGGTACTCCAGCAGAAAAAAATGCCATATTATGTATTTAGCACTTTGATAGAACAATTTATGGGTAAATAATATCAGCATGATGAATCAGTATACTCTACATTACAAGTACAGAGGTGGTGGAAAGGATTTAATATCTTTATAAAATACAAATCAGAAGTTCGAATTATTTTTCTTTAGTTACAATTTCTTATTCCCTTTGTTTTTAGGGAAATTTATACTTATTGATATTTTTTTTTACTTATGTTACTATGAGACTCTTTGACCATTGGTTATGATTTCCTTAAAATGCTGTGTATGTGTTGTTATACCATGTATTTTTTAATAAAAACTCCCCTACTCTTTTTAAGAAGAGCCATGGGATCTTTTACATCCACCTGAAATACCACCAGAGCAGGCAGATGGGACCTCAGTTTAACGTCTCATCTAAAAGACAGCACCTCAGGACTGCAGCACCCCACCCCACCGCTGCACTGCAGCATAGGGTATTGGGATATTAACCCAAGTGCCTGGTGTGGGGCTAGAACCCACAGCCTTCTGATCTTCTGGCCTCAGAGGTGAGTGTGCTACCTGCTGAGCCACTGACACAGACATTATGCAGTGGCACAGGCTGATGAGTGTGTACCCTTACCACCTCCCACTCTCATGGAGCCCACCAAATTCTAATTGCTCTGGTAGATATCCCCATGGAGATCGATGAATGACTTGGTAGTCCCTGGTGGGGGTAGAATGTTCTCTGCCCCTTGCCAGTTTGAACCAGAGTCCAACAACCTGTACCTTCAACCAAAAGAGGTGAGTACAAACTGAGCAGCACCTCAGTCTCCAGAAGTTGTCCTGAAAGACTGCAGCTCCAAACCCATTGCGCTGCACCACTCACATGCTCTTTCCTTCCTTTACCTTAGTGCCTGTTGAAACTTCCCCCACCTCAAAGCCTTTTTTCTATGCTAAGTTGAATTCCTACCTCACCCTTTGCATGTCTGAAAAGTATTTGGTATCCTACCCTAGATAGGATGTCTCTTTTGTTTGCATTTGTAACCCACTTACCTGTGTCTAACTTGCTTTAGGTGTGTTATCCATGGACCAGCACCCCTGATTGGCCCCCTACCTTGTAGACAGTACTACATATACATATAAGTACTAACCTTAGGGCATAGGCACTTATCATATAAGCATAAGTGTCAGGATCTGAGTTCTACTGTACTTTTATATAGTTTTACTGAGAATCATAATGCTTCTGCTATTATCCTGAGTGTAGCAATTGGGAGATACTTTTATTTACACCATTGTATAATGATTAGTTAGGCAATGGGATATATAGAGAAAGGCATCAACAGCAGAAAACAGGAAGTTGTTATCCTTCTGTACAGACAGTTGGTAAGACCCCCGTCTGGAGTACTGCATCCAGTTCTGGAGACCCCATCTCCACAAGGACATAGACAGGAAGGAGGCAGTCCAGAGGAGGGCAACTAAAATGGTGCAGGGTCTGGAAGAGAAGCCATACAAGGAGAGACTAAAGGAGCTTAATATGTATACCCTTGATGAAAGGAGGGAGAGTGGGGACATGATAGAAACTTTTAAGTATCTCAGTGGAATCAACAAAGTCCAATATGGTAGCATCTTTCAGAAAAAGAGATTTGCAAGAACAAGGGGACACAATTTGAAGGGGGGGTGGCTCAGGGGCAATGTGAGAGAAAGTATTTTTTCACAGAGAGGGTGGTGGACACATGGAACAGCCTTCCTGAGGAGGTCGTGGGGTCTAAAACTGTGGGAGAATTGAAGAATGCATGGGACAGACATAAGACAATTCTTGTGGGGGTAGGAAGAAATAGGCTGTTGGTTAACTAGGATCTGCAGCTTATCCTGTAGGTAGGGACACGGGCATACTTGGAGAGCCAAGCAATCCTTATCTGCTATCAAAGTCTATGTTTCTATGTAATACTTCCATCTTTAGTGCTAGTGCAGAACTGTAACTGCAAATGTAACCACAAGTGTCCTTCACATATACAAGATCCATTGTTTAGCCATCTTGTCTTTCTGCTGGCTCAGCATGCTTTCCCAGGCTAGTGAGAAATCAGGTTATTTTGCCACTGACCAATTATAGAGTTTATATATATATCTTTTTAGCTGTAACCATGGTTATTATCAGGGGTATAAGACTCTTTGCATAGCACCTGCTCTCTGAGAAGAGATGTACTGCTACCTATAGGTAAGAAAGATTGGAGACATTCTCCCGGTGATCACACTGTTTGGTTGTAAGCCTGCTTTATATACCAGAAATAAATCACTTTTGTGCTGGACACCACTTGTCAGTCATTTCTTCACTTTAGTGCAGTTCCAACAAGAATCTGGGAAGGTGATGGTTTTACCATCCCATTACAGGTGTCTATTCTTCCTTACCCACTTGCCTGATCTTGTTAGCCTACCCTAGATAGGGTGTCTCCTACTTTCCCTTTTCAACCCCTTTATCTATACCTACCTTATTCTGGTTCCAAATACTACTTACCCACTAGATGTTAACCTACTACCTGTAGCTACATTCCCTGAAGCTGACTGCTTCAGTACATCAGAACACAGTACTGTGCTGTCTCCTACCTTGGCCTGGTGTTCCTCTTGCAGTCTTCTGCAGAGTGCAGACTATCTGCACATGCCTGCAGATGCCATAAGATAGATTTTCCACTCCTCTGCTGTTGCATTCACACATTGGGGCACAAATGTGATGGGGCACCCTTGGCATGGGAGCCTTTTTTAGTGCTCTTATTAGAAGGCACTAAGTCATTGGTAGCTCTGCTCTTCAATCATGCATATGATTCACAGGGCTTTCTTAATCTACTTATCCCAAGATTAATTTCTAAGCATTCATCTCTGTTACAGTCATGTACAGCCTGATTGCCATGGCACATGACTTGTTCCTGTAAGCATTCCATTCTCAAACAGTGCTGACTTGAAATGATGCATTGTGATTCTGAACCAGCATTCTTAAAATTTTGGTAGATGAACTATTAATTAACACTCTCCTTCTTGATGAAGGAAACCATTGTAAATATGCACTTCTAACACTTTTATTCTGAAATAAGTTTTTTTAATAGCAGTAAGGCACTCCTGTGAGTTGGATTAACAGATACTGTAACCATTGACCCCCTGCAACCCATACCACATTACTCCCCTATTAGGGTGATCAATTTACTGTTAATCTAACCTCTGGTTATGCCTTATTGTTTCTTGAGGAAGTTCCAGTTGACTATATCGATCATGGCAGCAGTGAATTCAGTTACAATCTATAAAATCCAGTTCTGTATTTAATCTGGGATCCAGAGAGAGAGACACATGAAATGTCATTCAATAAATGAAAAATGAACAATAAATGTGAGGAGAAGGAGTGTGATCATGGCAAATATCAAAAATTAAATAAAAATGGTTAATGCACAGCCAGGCCACCGTAATGCAGAACAACATGGGGACTATGTATATGTGTATCAAGACCCTTGGGCACAATCACTGTTAAGCCCTATCAGTCTCCTTTCTGCCTTAGCCACTACCTCTTTTTGAGTGTAAGGATGCAGGTCATACTTAGCGTGATACGCATGGATGCTGTGCACCATACTTCTATCAGCATCATAAGTGAGCTGAACAGTCAAATTGCTGAGCAGCTCATGTTGCATGGCCTGAAAGAAAGGTTTATTACCACCCACAATATCAGTATTGTTATGATTTATTCATGTTTCATTTTTTTTCAAACTGCTTTAATTGAATGTTACATAATTACCTCAAGCAAAATAGTGAGACAGCTGGCATGCTGACTTCTGCCAGCCACTTCTGTGGAAAAGGTCAGGAATATGATGAAAACACTGCTTGGATAGTTACTTTGTTGGTACAAGGCACTAACAGACTTCCCCATGCTGCACAGAGGTCTTGGCACATCCTCTGTCTCACTCATTATGGATCAGTTGTGCCTGCTGGATAATCTGATCAAAATGCTACCACCAATTGGGCAATCCACAGAAGTGTTTTGTGCCAAACAAGCCTGTGTCAGACAACAAATCACAAGGAGTCTCATTACTGGATGAGTTTTAAAATGCTCCTGAGTATGAGACACAGACCACTTTTGAGGATTGCAGGTGTTAGAAGAGGAAGAGGCCTTGTAGAATGCAATTAAGGAAGTGGAGGATATTAGAATGAATTTCCAGGAGATGACATTGATCCGGGCAGCACTGATTTCTGTTCAGATGCAGATGAGCCTGGTCTTAATACAGAGTGGGAGCCAGAGAGAGGCCCTTACAATTATGTTATCTAAACATAAAAGAGCCCTGTATGTGAGCATAATAAGGATGGTGATAATGGCACATCCATATTTGAAAGAACTATCCATGCTCTTGGCAACCATGATCATGAACAGAAAAGGGACTTGAATAAGGGAGGTAACAGTGTAGGAATGGGTGATAATGATTTTACAGGTGCAGGAACTGTCATACCCCCTAATCATGGCCAAATGACAAATTGAAGAAAGCAGCAACCAGTGTCACAAAGCTGTAGTGTGTTGCCAGTTCTTCAAAGCTTGAATTAGCCATGGCTAAGATGAGTCATGTCTGTGGACCATAGGTCAGCAGAGTCATGAGGACAAAATAACTTATTAAGTGGCATTACCACAATTACACACTTATAAATAACATCTTCTGCCAGATGATGAAACCTTGCTTTATTGGCAAAAGTTGCTTTTGAGTACCTATCTTGCCTAGTTGGAAGGCTAGTTCTGAAAGAATGCTCTGTGCAGCATGGGCAGTTGTTACTGACAGGAGACCATCTGTGAAACAAGAATTCTGAAATGCTATCATTCATTGAAACAAATAGTTAACACATTGCACCAGACTACACAGTTCGGGATGTGTGCCACTTTGCACTAGCTGCAACACAGAGAAAATGAGAAAGACTGATTTCTAGGCAGAGGCAGTCTCACAGGGATAAGTCTATTGTATGTTGTTTTTTTAATAATATAGTCAAAAATTGTGATTGGTGTGGTGCCATATACACACATACAGTATACACATATTCAACACCCCTTGTTTTCTGCAATTCTGCAACCATGGAGTTTTCCGCAGAATTTAATGTAAACCGTGAAATAATCATTCAGAGGTTTACACATACTGGGGAATAATTATTTTGAGGTTTATGTAAACTGAGGAATATTATTCCACAGTTTACATAACTGAGGAATATTATTCTGTAGTTTATATAACTGAGGAATATTGTTCCGTAGTTTACATAACTGAGGAATATTGTTCTGCAGATTTCATAACTGAGAAATACTGTTCTATAGTTTACATAAACTGAGGAATATTGTTCCGCAGTTTGCATAACTGAGGAATATTGTTCTGCAGTTTACATAATTGAGGAATACTGTTCCACAGTTTACATAAATGGAGGAATGCTGTTCCACAGTTTACATAAATTTAGGAATATTATTCTGCAGTTTACATTGACTCTTCAGTGCAAACTGAAGAAAAGTATTCCACTGTTTATAAAACATTCTGCAGAATGCTTTTTGGAATTCCTCAGAATTTTAAAAAAGTTCTGAAAAATATTTTGGAACAGCACCAGACAATTAATTTGCCTGCAGTTGCTTTACCTTACAGTCTAAAATAGGCTGGCCTAGTGGTGTGGTGAGCTGAAATGCTACTTGCCACACCGGTGACACAGGTTCAGGAATAACATTCCGTGGTTTACATTAAATTCCTCAGATATCTCCACCCCCCCATGGGCAAAACTTTCTTACACAAAGCGGCCCACCATTAAGTGGCATGAGTCAAATGGGGAGTCAGCAGAATAAGCTGAGGCAATAGAGGCTAGGGAAGACTTTCAGATAGATGTACTATTGCCATAATATAGTGCTTTTCATAAGCAATGATTGCATCTGTAAAAAACAATCAAAACTCCATGTGCACATGGGTTGTATAAAGAATTGGATCGATATATCCAAAACTGATTTTTTTTTTTATAAAATCACATGGTACATGCCTGGCTTAAGCACACTATTTAATGAAAACCACTTTTACATTTTATATAGTTTCTATTTCGTAACTTTTCTGACAGCCTACATTCCATTCTGTGATTCTTCTGAAACCCCGTGAGCATGGTGGAGGGATGCTAGCTAAATATTTAAATAATATAATTAGCACCATGATTTATTGCTGTTAATTTATGATCTGCTTAAGCCAGGCATGCACCATGTGATTTTATTAATAAAAGAAAATCAGTTTTGCAACTGAATACATGTGCACGTCACCTTATTTATGTGCCACAGAACTTTGCCCATAGCCACAGAAGTAGGTCTAATGGAGCCAGAGAACTTCATACTGCCTTTCATAGAAGTTAGGTGTACTGTGCCACAAAGAACAGGGGACCTTGCACATATTTAAAGGAAAACATTGGAAAATGCACAGCTTTCCCTAGTCAATAAAAACATGCTTGATTAGTACTTTCAGATAGTAACTTTTTTTTTTAAATTACCTTTAAATTATTTTTTAGTGATTTAAATGGTGACCCTCACCTTTCATTTCCTATAGCTGGCAGCCACCATCCCATGAGCAGTAGTGAGCTTCCCTAGCTTATTACTTGATCTTCTGATTTTTTTTTGTTTTAGACATACAGTAGTATAGCTAGCTTAGTATTGTATAGATTAGTAGTTGTAGACTCCTGTATATATTGTATTATATTATTGTTGTAAAAAAGTGTTCTGTTCCATTTTACAACTTGCTGCCGTTCTGTTTCTGTATTGTTCTATGTGTACCTACCCAGGTCCACCTTGTAAATGAGTCCTTCTTAATAGTGTTTCACTTTGTAAAATAAAGATTGATTGATTGACTTTATTCTAATATGTCACGCCAACCAATACCAGAGGCCGGCTGGACATAGTAGCATAAAGTGAACTAGGGAAGCTCACTGCTGCTCATGAGATGGTGGCTGCCAGCAATAGAAAGTGGATGTTGTGGGTAGCTGTTTAAATCACTAACCAGGAGTTTTTGTAGTGTCTGGGGAAAGTTGTGTCTTTTCCAGTGTTTTCCTTTAAGACAGATACTTCTGATAACTATTTTTAATAAGAGTAGCTGTTTTACCATGAGCTTTTCAGTCTTGACATACAAAATACAGTATATTTCTGGAATCAATACAATAAGAAGTGAGGATCATGGTGTGGTTTGTATCACTGCCTACATTGTGCATTTTTACAATTTTCCTGCTGAACACTTCCATCTCTTTCCTACTTAACCTTCCCACCCACCCACCTAGAGCTGAATACTATGGCCCATGTGAGCAAGGCACACAAGCAGTCATTACTGGTGAATTTTAAGTGAACTGTTGAGTCTGAGACATACATCAGTTCTGAGGCTTCTTAGTGGATATGTTAGAATAGCAGTAGGCATGACAGTGGGTTATTCTTCTTGCTAGAGAATGTTATATTACATTTTATCACCATTCTGTGTGATTGAGTAAAGGATAGCCACTGCCTCTACTTTGCTTCTCCAGTGGCTGCTTGTCAGTGAACTTTGTTTGGAAGTGTGAGAAGAAGGGGACATGGGCACGTGTTTGTTTTGATGGAGGTGGTACTATCAGTCAGGAGTAGGACTAGAAGGAGGCACCCATGTCCAAATGTAAATAGTTGGGCAAGTTATCTATTTACGAATTCAGTGTGTTTCTTTCTTGCATGTCATCTGTCTGCATGACATGTTTTATGTTTTTTCATAGGCCTGCCATTAACCCCTCACTGAAGTGCAAAAAGACTTATTTTATCATATTGTGAAGCAGAAATTTAAAAAGTACACTTTCAGCACTGGCTTCACATATTGAAAGGTTAGGGCCTTAACCCCCCTATCATCACCATCATAAAACTTTTCTGGCCATCAACTCACTGCACAAAGGCAACAGTCTGTCTGTCTGCAGATGCAACAGCACCCTCCTGTTCATGGCTGAGGAAAAGCGGAGCCCTTCAATCACTGCTCCATGGTGGACCCAGTTGGGCAAACATACAGTATAGCTGAAAGTTTAGAGTGGTGAGATGTGAATGAGCTTGCTACATCCTGCAGAGCTGGATTTGATTCCCACATCCTCCAATCGCATACTGTGTGACTCTAAGCAAGTCACTTAACCACCCCAGTGCTCACAGGTCACCCCTGAAAATGGGCATTGTGACTAACGGGCTTTACCTGGTTACCTAGGAATAAAAAAAACGTGTGTTCCTATAATAAGGTGAAAGTCCATATGACTGTTAATACTCTGTATACTCACTTCCCTGCATGAAGTTACCATCTATCAAGATACACTGTGCCATGCTGACTCTTTTGCCAGGGTGACTATCCATCTGTTGATGCACAAGGCCATCTGGGCCACATGTAGAAGTAATTATCTTTCTGGTTGAGGATTCTCAAGGGTACTATGGCACCTGTGCCAAGCTAAATATCTGTCTGGCTGAGGATATGCACAGGTGCTTCAGTACCTCTGGACCCACCAGGGCACTTCACTTCTAGTACCATGATAACTGGCTGTGGATGTGTCAGATCCCTCTATTCCCTATTTAAGAGAACAGTCTGTCTACTTGTAGAATTATATTCTACAGAATGACATAATTCTGCAGAATATAATTCTGCTAGTATCAGATGGACTTTCGATGGACTCAAGTCAGTTAATTTATATTTCAATGAATACACTTGATTCCTGATAGCCAGGACACATCTACCTGAGGGGCACTAAAGGTGTATTCAGTTCCAGAAAGTTCATTTGAAACATATGTGATTTGTCTACTTAGTTCTGCAGAAGATTGTTCTGCTGTTCATGATTACTGCGGAATATTATTCCATTGCGCGTTATTGATGACGCTTTAAAAGGTTCTGGAGTACTATTCTGCAGGTGTTAAACAGTTTTCTATGTAAACTGCAGGATGCTGAGCATTATCCATGGGATTTCATTCTACTGTTCTGACACATTACAGCAAGATCAAAACTTTCACCATTGAGTGCGTTAGGAGAGGGCTCAGCTAATAGATAGACAAGAAAGGAGACTCAGGATAAAAAGAAGAGAAGAGATTTTTTTTTTACAATGGCAAAGAAAAGTGCTACCTCCACTACTAGTACTGCAAGGGGACGTTCTTCCCCATTTAGTCCAGAGGAGGCAAGTATCTTGTTGACTGAAGTCACCACAATGTTGTTTCTTTTTTGGGGGCCAAAAAAGGTTTGACTTTCCTTAGAGGGAGAAAATTTGAAATAAATAGCCACATAAGTCAGCACTGGGGAGAGACAAAAGAGAAATGTAAAGCAACTAAAGCTTCGTTGGTACAACCTCCAGAGGTGAGACACCCACGTCATCAAAAGTCTGGGTAGTGTGATTACCCTTTTAGAGGTCACAAGTGCTGTCACTGTACTGCTGGTGAGTGTTACTTTACTTATAATTAATGGGTCTTCCTTTTTACCTAAAGAAAACCATGACATTATTTGCCATAATAAAGGAGTGTTAATTACAGCAAACATGCATATGGTTTTTCCACAGTCTGCCCATGCGCCCGTCCCAGCTCTTCCTCGAGTACCACTTACCGCCTCGTCATCACACAGACAGAACTGCCAGTTGAACGGGCTCAACGCCATCAGTGGTAAGTCTTTTAGGCACCAGAAAAGAAAAGAAAACATTAAAACCTTTACTTGCTGGCAGAAAAATAAAGTTTTAAAAATTAAAAGAAAAATCATCGCGCATGCTGGGTGCTTGGTCCAAAGCAGACCGTGGCCACACAGAACAGAATCAGTAAAGCATTTTTTTCATTTTATGTAATTGCTATGGCCAAAAAGGAAGACCCAACAATTATATAAAATAAAATACGGGGTGGTGTGTGTGTAAACTCGAATTTTACACACACCCTCGGGGTTAGATCTAACCATTTGGTGTGTGTAAACTTCTCGTCAAACACAATACCCCATACTTTATTCTATTTTTTATGTTTACTCAAATTAAACATGAAACACTTTAATGTAAACAATAATATGTGACATGATGGGCTTGGCAGAAGACACCAGGAGGAAGGAGTGCTGTGTGACTGGGCTGCTCTACTGGGACTAAAGAAGTAGAACTCTTGTGCTTGGACCTTAAATTTAGGGTAAGAAAAACTAACAAACAAAACAAAAAAAAAATAGTGTGTTTGTCTGAGTTAACTGAACTGAATTGTTATCTGAACAGTTATCTAGGTGTAAATCTCAGGTGATTGAAAGGGCTTGATAGCTGTGCAGTTTAAATTATTTGTAGAAAGATCTAGTAAGTAGGAGGAGTGGCTTAGCTAGAAGGAAGCTAAATTTAAAGACTGCCTTAGAAAGATTCTGTTAGTAGCTTGGCAGAAGACACCAGGAGGAAGGAGTGCTGTGTGACTGGACTGCTCTACTAGGACTATATTGCCCTTCCTGCCACACAAAGGTAGTTCTACTTTTATAGGCACAGGATTTGACTGACAACAGGAACTTCCTGTTTGGGGGCAGGAAGTGAGTGATCACAGAGCCACCAAAGACCCACCATCCTAGAAGGGCAAGAGTAGCTCTCTGGCCCCCTCTAGCTGCAGGCGGCCTGCCTCTGAGCAAGTAAGGGGTCTACTGAGAAATACAGGATATTCTAGTCTCAGAACAGGACAATCAGGAGCTTAAAGGGCACAGAGGCAGACAGTAAGTAGAGAGAGAAGAGAAAGAAAAAACAAAACAAAAAAAACAGAGGAAAGAGTAAGGATTCCAAACAACAGTTAAGGGGCCAGAAATAAGACATGATGGGAGTGGTGCAGTGCAGTGGCTGTGGAGCAGTAGTCTTCCGGGAGACATTTTGGAGGATACGGTGTTGTCCCATCTGCAGGCACCTCTCTGGGCTTCTGGGCTGAGGGAGGTGGTTGCTCATCTCCAGGCTGAGTTGGCCAGGATTTGTGGGACCTCCTCCTCCATCCAGGGACCACCAGTGCCACTGCCATTGCCTCAGAGGTTGCCAAGAAAGAGGAGCGGTTGGACCACAGTGGGCTCAGGGAGGGTGAGGGTGGTGGAACAGATGTGCATCCCTCCAGTTGTACCTTTCCACAATTCCTATGCCATTCTGGCAAAGTGTGGTTCCTCTATGGAGGCACCTGCAGTGGAGACCAAGGAGGATGCTGGGAACCTCCAAAAGAAGACCCACAGGAGGGTGGCATGGGACCCCACAGGGGAAGGAAACAACTCCTGGTGGGGGACTCCATTTTTAGAAAGGTAGAACTGGGGGAGGAAGGGGAGAGGGAGGTAAGGTGCCTGCCTGGCACCATGGCTTGAAGGGACAGGGAGCGAATCCTCAGGATTGCCGGAGCAGCTGCACAGGGGAGGGAGCTGGATGTCATTATCCACCTAGAGACAAATGACCTGGCTAAGAAAGGGATTAGAGCAGTGCAGGAAGAGTTTCTGGAATTGGGAAGGGGCCTTAGACAAGTAGCCACGATAACCTTCTCGGAGGTGCTGCCCATCTATGGCATAGAGAGATTAGGGTGTTCTGCACCATGGATTCAATCAGTGGTTGAAAAACTGGTGCAGAGCTCAGGGATTTGGCTTCATTTGGGACTGGGGTCCACCTGGAGTGATGCAAGCCTATACTGGTGTGATGGGCTGCATCTGTCCAGGAGGGGAACCAGGATCCTAGGTGATAGGTTTAAATGCTTCATTGGTAAGCATTTAAACTAGCCAAGGGCACTGGAAAGCAGCAGGGAAATCCTAGCCCCCCCAAAAAAATCATGGTAGTAAGTGCGGTAAACACCAACATAGAGGTGTCGATAGGGAGAAGGGCAGGGGTAAATAGGGAAAGTGACAACGGCAAGAAGGACAAGGATGGGGTAAAAAGGAGTAAGGCCATCAGGAAATGGAGAGTAATGAGTACCAATGCCCGTAGTCTGGGCAACAAGCTCCCTGAGCTGGTGGCCTTGATGGAAGAAGGATGCCTGGATATCGTAGCAGTCACAGAAACATGGTACACGTAGGACCATGACTGGGATGTTAACATACCAGGGTACATAACCTACAGGAGGGACAGGCAGGAGAGAAGAGGGGGAGGAGTAGCTCTCTAAGTAAAGGAAGGGATAAAAGCAACTGAACAAAAGAGTAAACAGGGAGAAGAGGAGGCACTGTGGATCACCCTGTAGACTGGAAAGGGCACCACAATCTGCACAGGGGCTGTGTACAGACCCCCACGTCAGGAGGAGGGAATGGACAAGGATATGATAGAAGGCATTCTTAGGATGGCAGAGGAAGGGGAGATACTGCTGATGGGAGACCTGAATATGCCAGATGTTAACTGGAGCACATTTGCTGCAGCCACATCCAAGAGCAGGGCCATTGTCGATGCCCTATAGGTGGCAGGCCTCAGACAGCTAGTTTCAGAACCCACTCATGAGGGAGCAATCTTAGACCTTGTACTCTCAAATGGGGGCAGTAAGAGAATTTCAGATCTAGAAGTGGGTTGCCATCTGGGAACAAGTGACCATCAAACAGTGTGGTTCATGTTAAACTCAGCTACAGAGTCAAGCCATACAAAAGTGAGGGTACTGGACTTCAGGAGGGCTGACTTTGGCAAGATGGGAGAGTGCCTCAGAAAAGCACTAGCAAACAGGCTAGAAGGATGTGTGGAGCAACAATAGGGAAACATCCAAACTGCAATCACAGAGGCAACAAGCCTTTGTGTGAAGCAAATAAACAAATCAAAACAAAAGAAAAAGCCACTATGGTTCTCAAAAGAGGTGGCTGGGAAAGTCAGAGAGAAATAGATAGCATTCAGGAAGTATAAGGAAACACAGAAGGAGCAGGACAAACAGCTGTACCAGTTAAGGCAGAAGGAAGCAGGGAGGGGAGTCAGAATAGCAAAGGCCCAAACTGAGGAAAAGATAGCCAACTCAGTTAAGAAGGGAGATAAAACCTTTTATAGGTACATCAGAGAGCGTAGAAAGACAAAGGGAGGCTGAATAGAATGAATGGTGGGTGGGCAGAGGGGGACAGTGAAGAAGCAGGGATACTGAATTAATTTTTCTGCTTAGTATTCACAAAAGAGGAGGGGGAAGTGCCTAATCCAATTAACAGAAGCAGTCTTGATGGGGGGGTCGATCCCAGCCCTTTCATAGACGAAAGAGTTTAAGAACTCCTAAAACTGAAGGTGGACAAAGCAATGGGGCCTGATGGAATTCACCCCAGAATTCTAAAAGAATTAAGGGGGGAACTAGTGAAACCATTGACTACTCTTTTTAATAAATCATGGGAGGATGGTGTGGTACCCGAGGACTGGAGGAAGTCAGATGTGATTCCCCTTCACAAAAGTAGGACCAAGACAGAGGCAGGAAACTACAGACCTGTCAGTTTGACCTCTGTGGTAGGGAAAGTGATGGAGTCACTTCTGAAGGAAAGAATTGGTGAGTACCTTGAAGCCAGTGGGTCACAGGACCCAAGGCAGCATGAGTTCACAGCAGGAAGGTCATGTCAGATGAATCTAATAGATTTCTTTGACTGGGTGACCAAAGTAGTAGACCAGGGAGGGGTTATGGACATGACCTACCTAGACTTTAGCAAGGCATTTGACACAGTCTCACACAAAAGATTAATAGTCAAATTAACCAGCCTGGGAGTGGGTCCCAGGGTGGTAGCCTGGGTAAAACATTGGCTGTACAACAGAACACAGAAGGTAATTGTTAATGGAGTCCACTCTGAAGAAAGAGGGGTTACTAGTGGGGTACCGCAGGGTTCAGTACTGGGTCCAGTCCTTTTTAATGTCTTTATAAGTGACATTGCAGAGGGACTGAAAGGAAAAGTATGCATCTTTGCAGATGACACAAAGATCTGCAACAGGGCTTATACACAAGGAGGCATGGAAAGGATGAGAAGGGACTTGGCAAGGTTGGAAAAATGGTCAGAAGTATGGCAGCTAGGAGTCAATGCAAAGAAGTGCAAAATAATGCACCTGGGAAACAAGAACCCAGGGGAAAATTACACAATGGGGGGGAGGTAGTAACAACAACAAAAAAGGAAAGGGACCTGGGGGTAATCATATCAGATGACCTTAAGGTTAGCAAGCAATGTGAGAAGGCAGTAGGAGGGCTGGGGGTATACGGGGATGCATAGAGAGAGGCATCACCAGCAGAAAACAGGAAGTTGTTATCCCTCTGTATAGACAGTTGGTGAGACCCCATCTGGAGTACTGTGTCCAGTTCTGGAGACCCCATCTCTGCACAGACATAGACAGGATAGAGGCAGTCCAGAGGAGGGCAACTAAAATGGTGCAGGGTCTGCAAGAGAAGCCGTACGAGGAGAGACTAAAGGAGCTTAACATGTATACCCTTGAGGAAAGAAGGGAGAGGGGGGACATGATAGAAATTTTAAGTACCTCAGTGGAATCAGCAAAGTCCAAGAGGGTAGCATATTTCAGAAAAAGAGATGTGGAAGAACAAGGGGACACAATTTAAAGATGGGGGGGGGTGCAGTTCCGGAGCAATGTGAGGAAGTATTTTTTCACAGAGAGGGTAGTGGATGCATGGATTAGCCTTCCTGAGGAGGTTGTGGGGTCTAAAACTGTGGGAGAATTGAAGAATGCATGGGACAGGCATAAGGCAATTCTTGTGTGGGGGTAGGAAGAAATAGGCTGTTGGTTAACTAGGATCTGCGGCCTATCCTGTAGGTAGGGAAATGGGCAGACTAGGTGGGCCAAGCGGTCCTTATCTGCCGTCAAAGTCTATGTTTCTATGTTTCTATGGGCAGTACTTGGCTATGCACACCCACACTGGGGCTTTTTCTCTGCTTTCTTCAATGCCATGGGGAGAAAATCCTCTCTCAGGGAACACCTGACAATCCCCACATGTTAGTCATGCAGTGCACCAGCCCATACCGCCCACCCTGTAGTAAATTATTGCTCTTTTTAAGTGTGATTTTGTATCAGTTTTAATAATTGTTACAAAATAACTCAAACATGAAAAGTTTATTTAAAAAATTAAGAAAAAGAAATAAAACAATCAGTCTGGTTACACCCACGGTTTGTGTGATTACAGGAGTAACAGCAGCACTAGTGTTCACTTCATTTTTCATTTCCTTTTGTAATTATTTAGCAAAATATTTATTTCTTAAGTGGTCTGCTATTAAATTTCCTTGTTTTTTGCTCTTTTTGTTAGTATGGGGCTCTATTACACTTGGGCACTCTTTTGTTCACTGACTGAGAATTGAGCACGTGGGGAGACATCTGTTTTCGATCTTGTCTGAGTCTCACAGCATTATCAGTGAATGAATATTGATATCTAAAATGCACCCTACATTTTGTGCAGTGGAGGCAGGGCATACCAGGCTGCTGTAATACTTCCAGAAGGACCTTGGCACACTTGATACAGAGATTATCAGGTGTCCTCTGAGGGAGAGGGTTTTCTGTGACGAGAGACTTTCCAAGAACACAACTGGCACCATTCCCAGTGTTCTATGCCAAAGATCTTTCTCAAAGGGGTGATGAGGGGTTGCACTACAGACCCCTCCTCCTCCTCCTCCTCCCTGGATGGATGCCGTGTCAACCAGAACCAGCCTAGCAACCATGATTTGACCAGTTAATCTAACTTTTCATGCTGTTCCCTAGCCACTTTCCTCCACCAATTTTGAGCCAAGGAGGCAACCAGAACTCCAAAGACAGTGGGACTCTTTAAACCCCTTTGAACTAGAGACCTTCGAGCACTGCAATCAGCATCATCCCTGGCCTTCTCTGCTGAAGATCTTTCTCAAAGGGATCATTTGGGGCTGTACTACAGACCCCCCCCAACCAGATGGATGCTGTGTTGCCCTGTACCAGCCCAATAGCCACAATCAGACCAAGCAGTCCAACTCTTCGCACTCAGCCCTGGCCTCCTCCCTCCACCAAACACAAGCAGAGAAAACATGAGAAGGCAGAACTCCTAAACTTCACTTATCAGGCATTCTCCTAGTTGTCCTAGGTGCTTTGGTCTGGTTTTATGAAGGGCCACAGCACAAACAGCATCACAAGGGAATCTGCCTGAGGAAGTCAGCTGTGGGTGACAGCCAGTGAATGGGCATGCTGCTCAAATCCACACAGACCATGTTATTAGACTCTTAAAAACTCAGGTCATTTTTCACATGGCACTTCTTGCTAATGCCAGCAGTCTTAGGCATGGCCCTTTGTCTGTAAATTGTAGTATGTTCTGTATGTTGGCCCTTGCCTGCTGCCTGATCAATGTTTAACTTCTGTTTGCACCTTTTTTCACATATGATTGCCTGACTAAAGGCTACATCACTTACCTCTGCATAACCATCTAAATATCTTGCTGCTCAGCCAGCCTTGCGACACTGAGGATTAAGGCACTGTCACCACACTTCACAGCACTATGGTAATCCAGGTTTGGATACAGACTGGTTGTCAGGTGTCAGCTTGGGTGGGAGAGGATAGAGCATCCAAAGGACTGTTCTCCTCTCCTTGGGAGGAAGGGTTTTATTGCTCAGTGTTTGCCTGGCCACTATTGTTAGCTTGGGATAAGGCAGCCAGGACTGTTCAGACAGGGGGAGTGGTGGCTGCCGATGTCCCACATACGGATGCGTGCATGGGAGCATCTGGGCAGCACTGCATGGACACTCCTCTGGGGCACAGGAAAAATGGGAAAATGGTGGACTCCTTGGCTGCTGATATCCAGCCACCTGGAAGCACTGCACTCACTGAACAACTAGGCTGCAATGCTTTGTGCGAAGGTAAGCCCTGGAGGAAAATCAGGGTGATTGGACTGGGGTGGCTGGCATCTGCTGCGCTGCTTGAGTCAAAGGGAGAAATAGCACTAACTGCAAAAAAAAAAAAACTTTGCTACTCCAAGTTTTTTCCAATGTTGTCTCTCTACACTGGTGTAGCTCACCCCACAAGGGCAGCTCTTCACCTTTGGCGTTCAAGCCCAAAAATGCAGATTGCCTACCTGCCATACATCTGCAGCATGTAGGCAACTCTAAGATGGAATGCCACAAACTGAGGGTACAGTAGACCCTGGCGGCATTCACGGAAGGGACATGTGCCCCTTGCACACATGATCCCCCCAGCTGATCATGCAGCTACATGCATCCAGTCCAGGGGCATGTCTTGGGGAGTACTGGGCATGGGACGCTCAGGATATGGCAGCAAGAACCCTACCATATCTTTTGTGCACTCCCCTAGAGAAATGCTGCGGGCTGTGGGACAACACATCCCCCCCCCACAGTGCTGCTCTAGCCATCTGGTTAGCAAGGGACAGCTGGAGGCAGTCATTCAAGCATTTGCCTATCTTTTTTAAATTGTCATCTTCCACACCATCCCAGAATCCCCTGCTCACATGGAGCAGGGGATCCTCTTTGGGACCCAGGAAAGGCATCTGATTGGATGCCTACCTGTGTCCCTCGAGGCACTCCCTGTTCCTCAGCACATTGTAGGGGGCTGCTGACAGGCACTCTGCAGAGGTGTGAGGTAGAGCATACCACACACTGAGCACCCGTCTGCATGTGTGGAGCCACATGGACCAGGTACATGCAAATTGAACATACCAAGCCACTCAATAGTACCATAGCCACTCATATGTGGGCAGCCCTCCCTACCTGGTCTATTCTTATGATGAGATGTTGTGAACAGGCTTTCCTCTCTATCTTGGTGCTCCCTACCTGACTGTTCACTATATTGATAAAATTGAATTGATTACTTTGATTTTGTGACATGTAGGTAGCCAGCTGTCTGTGTACCTCTAATATTATGTGCAAGTGATCTTATACAGGTGGCCATTATTCTGTGTGTAGGTAGCCCACCCTACCTTGGTGCTCTTTATTTTGTGCATTCACAGCCTTTGACTGGTCCTACCTATCTAAGCAATCCCCTATATTTTCAGCTTTGGTCATCCTCCCAGTCTGGATAATCCCTTTCTTTACTCACCTTACCTGAACAGTCCCTAAACTGTTTGTAGGTGGTCCCCCCATTAGGTTCCCCCCAACTATTTTATGTGGTCATCCTGCCACAGTTTAAGTTGTACCAAACCTGTGCATGGGCAGTCCTTCCTGACTGGGTGTTCCCCACATTCTCCGTGGGTGGTACTCCCTATCTGGGTGATCCTTTACACTGTGCACAAATTGTCATTCCTATGGTGGTGTCCTAACAACCAACAGCATTGTTCATTATGTAGTGAGCCCCAATGTCAGCTGTTTTCAGGTTCCCAATCATGGTGCTCAATGGCTTTTATCTTCGTATTAACTGTTGCTCCTTATTCTTACTGCTTGAAAATCTGTTAATCTTACCTATGCCAGACACAGGACATAAACACCTCATCTGTGCTCCCAGCCACAATATTGTGATTGTCCCTCATGAAATCACCTGTCTTTTTACCTGGTCTGATTGCACAAATGCTCCTTTACCTGACTGGGCATAAATCACAGCTTGGACATTCTTCCTATGACAGTCTCCACATGCTAAAAATTATTGGTTTTCTGCTTGTAAACTCAGGTAATATTGAGAGTAACTGTGCACCATTTGACCTGTATCTAGTAAGAAACAAACTCTGCGCAAGCCCAAAGGTTGAAGGCTATTGCATCTCAATGTCTGTAGTCTGGTCTCTAAATCAGTAGAGGTTGATGCCATGGTATCTGTGCACAACCCGCACATCCTGGCCATTACTGGGAGTTGGTTAAAACCATGCATCAGTAACTCTGAAACTGAGCTCCCCAATTACATAATCCATTTGTAAAGATAGACTCAGCAGGAATGGTAGGGGCATACCGCTCTACATCAGCTCTGATTTGGATGCTGAGGGCTGTTCCACTGATTACCCAACTACCACCAATTGTGAATGGTGACTAATAGAACTGAAACCTGGGCATTAAACAGCTTATCTTTTGCTGTGTGTATAATCCACATAAGGTCAGGGGCTGAAGGTCTCAAGGAAGTGATACAACTGGTATCCATCCTAGGCAGGACCAGCATAATTGTTTTGGGAGGTTTTAACTTAAATTGGCTAAGCAACACAGCATCATCTGGAGACATCCTTGACGATCATGGCCTAATGCAAATCCTCACTATACCTACTAAAATAAATGTCAGATCAGGGAACTACTCCCTCCTCAAGTGGATATTTGTCAGCACTATTGACAGAATCAGGTTACATAGGCACCTATCCAACTCAGTCAGTGACCACTCCACTATTTATTGGCTGTGGCACAATGATACTGCTAGCAATCCAGTGCCAAAAGATGTCACATAACACAACTTTGAATATTTCTGTTCCCTGACTTAAAGATCTCATGCATACTGAGTGGTCCTTTATGGACACAATACCTGACATCAACTGTGCTCAGAACTTCTTTATTAGAGAGTTCATGACAGTACTCAACTGCCATTCCCTCATCATCAAACACAGGGTTAAAATTATGAATTCTTACATAGCTATCCAAAAGCCTCTTCAAGTTATTGAGGAAATGAGATACTGTCTGGTGTCCCCAAGAAATCTAACTTGAATCCTGACTGGGTTGCCTACAGATGCTTACAAGACAAATGCAAACATGAGTCTAATGTAGCCAAATGTGAATATCTAAAGGATCATCAAACAGACAGTCTGAGTGACTCAAAAACATTCGGGAAAAGCATTAACTGCCTGCTCAATCACAGAACCTCTATCTCTCCTCTGATCCTCAGAGTTAATGGCCTCAAGCACATAGACCCTAAATCTATTGCTGATGTATTCAACAGCCATTTCTGCACCATAGAGAAATACAGACACCCCTCAAGTAATGAGGTATGATCTCCTGATTTAATTATGCCTCTTTTAGTATCACATCATCTGCATTTTTGCTTTGAAAAAAGTTACCCTCAAAGAAGTCCACAACCTGCTGTACCACTACCTGAAAGCTGACAAATCAGCTTTCAATGATGGTTTAATCCCCAAATTTCTTTAAATTGCTGCAAAACCAATTGCTCTCCTCATCACAATTTTTTTTCAGCCCATCTTTCAAGTACTGCTGTGTGGAATGCAGAATTCTGCCAGCAAAATTAGCACAGAATGATCATTCCACCAGTGGAATTTCCACCAGAATGTCACTGTTTCTTAAGTGGAATTCAGTCTGCTAAGACCTGCAGAATAATATTCCACAGAAGAAGCTTTGTTTCCATAGAAAATCATTCTGTAACCAGTTCCATGGAAAATATTGAGAACCATGGAATACAATTATGTGGAAATGTTGTAGAAAAGCTCATTCTACATTTTTCTGCTGTGGAATTCCGCCATTCTGTTTCTGGTGAAATTTGGTGCAGTTTCTTTGGAATGTCAAAATGTTGCAAAATT
Source organism: Neoceratodus forsteri (assembly GCA_016271365.2). NCBI lineage: Eukaryota > Metazoa > Chordata > Ceratodontiformes > Ceratodontidae > Neoceratodus > Neoceratodus forsteri. The sequence continues at coordinate 304,561,339 of CM028134.1, read as the reverse complement.
TTCATTCCTGCTGGAATTTGAAACTTCTCACAGCACTACTTTCAAGCCTAAAAAAATCCATGATATCTAGAAATTGGCCTCTGTAGTATTGCTACACAATAAGGGCAAGCAAACTGTTCTGGATAACTACAGACCTATTTCCATCCTGTTAGCCTTGGCTAGACACAGGAGAGGATAGATCATAATCAACACACTTCTTATCTTGAACAGCACAGGTTACTTCGTAAAGAACAATGTGGTTTCAGAAAGGATGATGAACATGTACAGCATTAGTAAGTTTCACAGATATTGTCCTCCATGCCAAAGACAAGTGCCTGCTGACCACTATTGTGTTCATGGTTCTGACCACAACTTTCAGTTTGGTGGACCATGACTTGCACATTCAGAAGTTGTCTGAGCTAGGGGTGAGGGATTCAGTAACTATGTGGTTCTTTAACTATTTGCAAAACAGGACACTGATTGTCAAAGATGGTAAAGTTATGGCAAATACTATGTCATGCTGTGTTACTCAAGGATCTAGCCTAGGTCCTCTGTTATTTGCTATTTTAATTAATAGTCTATCAAAGATCTGCCAAACTGACAAAACTGCTCTATGCAGATGAAGCAGTCATTTATGTGCATGGGCAAGACAGCAACACTATTAACAAAGTCCTTGGGTAAAACTTACAGTCTCTGCAAAGATATTTTATGAACAAAAAGCTGATCCTAAAGGTCCCTAAAACATAAACTATGTTGCTCATTTCTGCCCCAAAGGTCAAAACACTCTCCCAAGATTACAGTTTCTAAACCCTAGATGTTTTCCAACTTGAACATGTAGAGGGATTCAACCACCTTGGTGTTATCATTGATCCCCGTCTTGCATTTGACAATCACATGACCACGCCATCAGAACTGTTCACCAAAAACTGTGTATTTGGCACCTGACACAAGAAACATAACTGCCCAAAGTACATCCTCCTTCTGATTGAATATTGCTGTTTTGTGATGGATGTTGTGTCCATTACAGTATGGGCAAAAAAGAGTCTTAACCTACGGGGTTACTAAATTTGCATCTTCCATGGGCTCGCATTCCCAGTCATGTGCCAATTTCAAACATCTTGGATGGTTGCAACTTTAACTCAGGGTCCAGTTAACCTTAGCCAATTTCATGTTTAAAATTATCTAATGAAGTGTACTGCAATGCCTCACCAAACGTTTCATGTTTGTAGACTACCCCTACTCCCACTCCTTTGTAAACAACTTATTAAAGGTGTCATTCATACACACGGGTATGGGCCAAGAATTGTTCAGCTATAGAGCAGCATCTTTCTGGAATACCATCCCATCCTCATTTAGAGCAGTTTCTGACCCTAAAGCTTTCATTGCTTAAAGTGAAAGAACATCTCCAATAGTCTAACGTGTGCACCTTTTTAGCAAAATTTACCAATCACTTAGATCTACTGTACAGATTTGAATGTATACACACTAGCACCATGTCCTTTTATTACATAGCATGTATCTATTATTATTATACAACAGCATAGAAGATTTTCAATAATCTGATTGGTCAGTGGCCACCTTGTACAGAGATGTTATACCAGCACAGCATCACTGTGTCAGGGTCCAGCACACATGGCCACATCTGACATAAAATAAAATAAAAAAATCACTGCCCCCCCCCCCATCTTTAGCATTTAACATAACACATTATTGTACTATAATAACTGGGTCTCCCCTTTTTGCCATAGAGAGACCATGGCATAATTTGCCATTATAAAGGAGCATTTATAATGTCAAACACATGCACGGTTCTCCTCCTTCTGTGCATGTACCTGCTGCAGTGTCTCCCTTCCTGGCTCACCGCTTCCTTCTCACCTGCAACCCAGCCACCAAAGAAACACGGTGGTAAATTACACCAGAAACAAAGAACTGTAATTTTATACAGATAGGGGATAGCAAAATATTTAAAAGATAACTGTGAACCCTCCAAAAACAAAAATCTGCTGATTGGCCAAAAACTGAACTGGAGCACAGCCGCACCAGAACTTCTTCTATTTTATATAATTGATATGGTCAAAAAGGGGTGACCCAGCAATTATATAAAATAAAATATGGAATAGTATGTGTAAACATGAAATTTACACACACACCCTCGGGGTTAGATGCTTTTCACAAACCTCTCAAACTTCACTCTCAGGGTTTATGTAGCATCTAACCTCTTGGGTGTGTGTAAACTTCTCATTACACACACCACACAATACTTTGTTCTATATACACTAAACTCCATATAAACCAACTGTGTAACGCAGTACCACACTAGACAGCATCTAAGCAACACAAAATGTCACAACCACAATTTTTTTTTAAACTGCTGCCATGCTATGAGCACATGCCCACAGTATGCTGCTTTGCTGCTAGCGGATTATGTCTCCCACTTTCACTTTGAGTGGACATCAAGTGAGCAACTGAACTTCTACACTTCAAACAACAGAGTGCAACCCCCTCTTCCCAGTCTTGGGCCATATTTTCATAACAAAGATTCGCCACTTCGTGCAGCTTCACATACCTCTCTGGTACATGTTCGACTGCCACTCTCCCATCATACATCAGCTGCAAATGATGCAATCAAGGAAACAAAAATGTTTTTTTTCTTGTCCCAGAGCAGACAGCAGGACTGGGAAGATGATGCAGAGAGGGAAAAAAAACATAATGAGAAATGGGGGTGCGGGGATTAGATGATTGACAGACCAAAAGTCACAAGACAAAAGTCACTTACACAACTTACTGGACAAAGAAACCAGAAGGAACTTTTTTAAAAATAGTCTTGTACCTTTCAAAATGAGCTACAAAACTTTTTAAAATGTATATATTTTAAAAAAAATGTTTTTGTAATAGCAATAATGCACTCGGGGGGGGGGGTCTGAGTGAGATAACATCACTTTTTGGGTGTTGAGCATACTTGACCTGCACCCTTGTACCAAACCACCCGAGGCATGGCATTATCATGAAGCAGAAAAATAAACATAGAGCTACAGTAGCTCTCACCATGTATATTGAAAATGTTGGGCCTGTATCCTTACCAGAAAAAAATTGTGGTATTATTTATTTATGCGTTTAACTTTGTTTACCTGGTGAATGTACTGGTAACAAGTACCTTTTTCAGGCACGACCTGGGTGCAGAAGCGCAGACAAACAGGAAGACAAATTACAATAAATACATATGAATTTACAGCAAGTTGTAAGCAAATATGGGCACATATGGTGCTAATACTTGTAAATATACAATGTGATATACAATGTAATACAATGTAATATACTAAAGTGCTTGTAATAAACAAAGGTAGAATTGAGGACAGAGAAAGGAGGAGGAAGATGGAGGAGGAGAATGACAAATGTGACCGAGATTGGTCAATGGGTGCGATTAGCTAGTATAAGGTGGGAGGTCATTACAGGGGGAGGTTATTGGAAACATTAGCAAGTGCAGGCTGAGGAGTAGTGTGACATTAGGAGCTAGGCAGAGGCATAGGGAGAGGAAGATGTTTCCAAACAGAATCTGCACGATAACTAAAAGAGCACTGACTCATATTTGTGTGAAACGTGGATATTATTATGTTGTTTTCGGCTGTAGAGTTGGAGGAAGGTAGGTTGATGAGAGAGATTTGGCTACTGAGGTAGGCAAGTGTCCCAGTATGCATAAAGGAAATGTCCTCACCTGGGTTTGACACCCTCAAACCCTGCTTCCTAAAACTTGTTGCTATTGCTGTTGCCTCTGCTGTGCGTGACCAAATTAACTAATTTTTCTGTTCCAGCACTGTGCTTTGTAAGTGGAAGGCCACAAAAGTTGTTCCTATCCACAAAAGTGGCCCAAACTCTGCATTTGAAAATTACTGGCCTATCTCCATACTTTGCTCCCTTGCTAAAATACAGGAAAACATTATTCATGCGCAACTTCAACATCATCTGGAGCTTAACAGTTCACTCTCCATGAACCGACATGGATTCTGTAAATCCCACAGTACCCACACAGTCTTCATTAGGGTTACATCTGACAACCTCTCCACTATGGACAAGAACATTGTAACTAGTGCTATATTTGTCAACCTTACCAAGGCCTTTGACTTTGTCAGCCATAACCCCTTGCTCCACATGCTCCTCTCCATTGGTTTTGACATCTCATCATTAAACTGGTTTTGGAGCTATCTCACCGGCTGAACACAATGTGTGAAGTGGACCGGTCACACCTCCCCTCTTAATGCCATTAAGGATGGTGTCCCACAGGGGTCCATCCTTTGCCCTCTCCTATTCTCATTATTTATTAATGAGCTCCTGCTGCATTGTGGAGGTGTGTCTGTCCAGATGTACTCAGATAATGCCATTCTGTACAGCTCCTCTTCTGACCCAACCCTGCTGAATCACCACTTGCAACAGGATTTCCTTAATCTCGAGACATGGCTCCTCAGTAATCTCCTGGTGCTCAACACCAAGAAAACTAAATCAATGCTCTTCTACCAACAGACCCCTAAGTTCACCTCCCCGCCCATCTCAGTGATAAATTCTTCCCAGGGTGACCCCGTAGATCAGGTACAATCTTTTGAAAACCTTGGTGGCACACTGGACTCCCACCTCACCTTTGACATTCATGTTTCAACTGTGGTCAAGACTATTCACCAAAAGTTAGAACTACTGTACCGTTTCCTGCCCTACCTAACATTCCCCTCCAGCCTGGCCATAGCTTCCTCCTCTGTGCTACTGCTTATCTCCTATGGAGTCCCCATACTCCACTCCACTCAGGTATCCCATCTTGCCACACTCAAGCAAACCTACCATAGGGTCGCACGCTTTGCCCTTGGTGCTAATGCTGGGATGCACCACTGCTCAGTCCTTGACACTCTTGGTGGGCCTTCCTTTGAAGCTAGACTACAGTATACCACCCTTTGCCTGACCTATAAGCTAGTTCATACATTCACTCCTCCCTGCCTCATGCACATTATCCAATGAAAAACCACAATGAGGTTTTAAGGTCAGCTGACCTACCTCTTCTCACCTTTCCAAAACCCTGGCTTGCAGTGGGCCGACGTACCTTTGCCTTTTCTGGGCCCTCCCTCTGGAACGCACTACTTGCTACTGTTCTGACCTGCCTTTCTCTGTACTCCTTCAAGAGTTCTCTAAAATTCCATCTTGCCTCCCCTCAGCTCTGTACCTGTACCTAAGGTCTCCCTTTCTTTGCATCCAGCTCACCCCTACCCCTTCTCATGTCCCTTCCAGTTTCTCTTCCTAGCTCTACCCAGAAGTGTCATTCTTGCCCTGTTGTGATTTAATTCTGGGCTTCTCTTGTTTCACTGTAATCCAATCAATTGAAAGGACCACCTCTTTACCCGAATCTACTGTATTACTTGAAATATTTACTGTATAAATGTAAAACCTTGCCCATGCAACTTGTATATACTGTATCTGTAAATGTTGCTACTTCTGTGCCTGTATTTACTGTAATATGTGTTACCAATGTACATGCATTTTGTATATATACTGTGTACTGCATACTGTTCTAAAGGTGTCGTTGTACACTTATCTATTACTGTTATTCACTGTATCTCTGTACCTTCCCCTTTTAACCCCCCCCCCGGTCGCCCCTGAAAAAGGGACATTCTGTCTCAGTGGGATTCCCAGTTACCAAAATTCAAATAAATACATAATTTTCTTTTGTAGTGTTGCAAACACTACTTTTGATTTGATGTCAGGGGGAAACCAATTAAGGGATTTGAGAGCCACACAGTGAGTGAACATTGAACATGCAACCTAATGCAAATTTACACATTTTTTGGTATAGAGTGTGTTTTTGCTGTAGTGTGGATTTACTGGCAGCATCAGTTACAACCTATCCAAGATCCAATGATGGGACTAGGTTTGCAAGTGCAATGCAGGCTCTGGCATCAGAAGTCAAGAGATTTTGAACACAGTTGACAGCACCTAGCTTCTGATGTAAGAGAGAGGTGGTGTGTTGGAGATGAGATTTGAAGGATAATGAAGGATCAAGATGAACCCTTAGGTACTTGAAAGATAGTGTCTTAGTTAGGGGTGTACCGTTGCTGGTAAGGACACTGGAGGATACCCTGTTTATTTTGTGCTTAGTTCCAAATAGCATGGACTGTGTCTTGGGAAGGTTGAGCACCATATTTTCCATTACAAACCAGTTTTGATGCCTGGCGAGGCAGGAACTGAGTAAATGTTTAATGACATTATTGTGGTTACTATGTGTAAAGAGAACTGTGTCATCAGCATAATGAAGGGTTCATACAGGTTTGCAGACTGTGGGCAAATTATTTATGAAAATGGTAAACAAGAGGAGGCCAAGAATAGAACCTTGTGGTACACCGCTTGTGGTGCTATTGAATCCTGAAAGTGTGTTTCCAATCCTGACAGCCTGAGTTCTGTCAGTCAAGTAGTCTTTGAACCAGGCATATGCTGGTGGCCCTAAGCTGACAGCATCAAGCCGGTGATAATGTAATAAAAAGTCAGTACTCCAGCCAGTTTCTAACACTGATATTTTCTGTGCTAACCATCACCAGCATTTGTAGAAGAAGGTGAAAATGACACCCTTTTTAGTAGTGCCTTCACAAGCCCTGCTGTCCTGTACACCAGTGTTATCACTAGCTTGATTGGTATTATAGTGTATAGTAGGGTGTGGTTGTCCATTTCCTTCCATCCCTTTTTAAAATGCACCAGAGTACAAAAGTCATAGACCATGACTGTACCCTTCTATGATACAATAGCTTACTGAAAATCTCTAGAGATTGCACAAGTTTCATTTTAAATTTAAAGAACCACCAAGCGCACATCACGCAGTTGAAAATGAAAGTGAACTGCTGTGATGACTACAATGTTTTTTCTTCACATTCCAGATGACCAGGAGTTTATTGAACTCCAAGAACAACCCAACTCCACAACTATACACTATAAAAAATGCTGGCTGGGCAAACACATGCCCAATCAGAGTTTAGATGACCTCAGACCTCTTGAGCTTCACTCTCAATGTCAGAGGTAACTGGAACCCATCTGTGGAAACATAGGCTGGTTGTATATGGTTGTCCATCCAGTATTTCCTATGTAAAACCAATTGTATGTTAATAATATTGTGTTGGATTATGAGGCTGGGTAAGGGGGCACCACATGAGAGACACCAACCTCTGTGAAGGTAATGATACTGCTGATGATTGCTTTTAACTAAGATTATAATATCTTTTTTTTTTTCGTTATTTACAGTCATAGAAGGTACACCATGGTGCTCTATGAACTTAAGCAACTGGGCATCCAGAGGGCTGGAAGACATCAAAAAAGCCTTCCAGGCCTGAATTCAGGTGAAGGGTAGACTGCAGCCTACAGACAGCAGCTCAGGACCAAGAAGGGCTATTGATTGTGCCAGGCAGTCAGACTGGGGGAAGATACTTTGAATGGCACATCTAACAATGGAAAAGTAAATAAAAGTCCTTTGGGCAGAAATTAAAGATCTTAAGGCTGGCCTAAGGGAAATAATTGGCAGCTAGGTAACACTTGTGGTCTGCTTAGGCAAGTAACACCATCATCCCTCACATCTGTACCACCACTTCCACTCCAACCACAGGCTGAGTAGAGAATTTTAGAAGTGGACTCAGCATATTGTTATTGTAAATAGTTTGTACTGTTTTTCATTCAAGTTTTCATTAAATTATATGGTTAGGGCATACTACATATGGAATTCAGCCAGTTCAAAAGGCTTGTTGTGCTTAGTTATAAAGTTATTGTGCACATTCTAAAGCTGTTGTATTGAGCATAATACAATGGCAAGAAAAAATCTTGGACTGTGATTGGTCAGTTTGGGGCTGGACCCATGGCGTTATCCCAGCATGACACCACAGGTCTAGTGCCATCATTATGGCTGCCCTCTTTTTTTGCATCTCCTCTTAAGAAACAAAAATATTTTTCCACTCCAATAAAAACACTCTTTAAAATTATTTTTTTTATTTTATATATAATAACAAGCCATTGTATAATAGGAATAATGCACTCCAGGGTATGTGTCATTTGGGATAACGCCACACCTGGGGCATAGGACGCATTTGGCCTGCAGCCTCGTGCCCAACCCTCCCAGGTGTGGCGTTATCCCAGCATGACACACACCCTGTTGTGCATTATTCCTTTATTCTATAATCAGTGCACCTGATTTCCCCTCTCATGGCTCACGCTGACTGCTGCTGCTTCCCTGCTTTCACTTTCACTGTCATTCACTCACTCTGCTCAGTCCCACACACAGTACTGTGGTCCCAGAGATGCAGCAGTTCTCTCTAAAGAAATGTTGTACAGAGAAAAATTCATACTAGAACAAGAAAATAAACCATATACTATAAAAAAACAAAATATGGATGCGCATACACAACTTGACATGTGTTTCCATCTCAGGATGTGATAGCATGGACTGTGCAAGCTTCACTCCTGTGGTCCATATGCTGATATCGCTACCACTCAATGGAAACACAAGCATGTTGTGTATGGGCACCCATACGTTATTCATCACATAATAACTTGTGATCCCTGATATCAACTTCCTCTGTGAAGTTTTCGAAAGCAGTAATAACCCAGTGTGACATCACACTGAGTTATTACGGCTTTTGCAGGCTCACGCTCCACTATCTCTCACTTACTCACTCACTCACTCACTCACTCGCCACAAGCAGGAAGAAAACACGTTAATGTTTTTTTTTTTCCCAGTGCTGTGTCACAACATAACTTTCCAACAGTCTGAAGCAGGCACAGTTGTACTGATCAGCTGGCATTCACTGGTGCTGCTCTCAATAACTAAAAAAAAAAAAAAATCTTACTTTACATTGCCTCCACTCTCACCCTCCAGTTTGATTAGTCTTGCCCATGTATGGCAGTGAGAACAGCACAGCCAGATAGGAAGATGGGAGTGCAATGATACTACTTGAGGGCTTCTCTCTAGTGGCTATATCAGTTTAAATATTTGAAAAAATAAACACGGCTTACATAATCACCAATGCTATTTTTGCTAGTGTCAATGTCCACGATCAGAGCCATGACTTCAGTGAAGTTGTGCTGCAGTAGTTTAATGGCTTTTAAAATGAGCAGTATCTGGTGACAGCCAAACACCCTGCACCAGTTATTATAAAAAATAAAGCACATGCAGGTGTGTGTCATGAGATTTTTTTACACACCCTTGGTGTGTGTAATAATTTCATTAATCTCTTGAGCTTCGCTCTCAAGGTTTATGGATGATTACACACCTTGGGTGTTTAAAAAAAACATCATATCACACATCTGCATATTCATTATTCTCTATGTTATGGTTGTTGCTGTTTGGTTTTTTAGTTAAGATTTTTTTTTAGCAAAAAAACTGTATTGTACTTAATCAATGAGTATCATATGGGTATCAGAGAACTATAAGCAATCCATGCTTGGGGTGCAAAACATTAGGATTGGCAGTAAGAGACAGAGAGAGAGATGCCTGCTAATTACAAACAGAATAATAGATAAGGGAGTGTGTATTACAAAGGTGTAATACTATCAAGAGGTTCTGGGGACATGGAAAAGTCAAGACCGAAGACTGAGATGTTTGCATGTCCCCAGAGCCTCAAGATTGTAGTACACCCAAGTAAGGAACAGTCCCCTATTTGTTATTTTTTGTAATATATGGATCCTATACAAAAGGGCATGGTTCTGAATTATTTTGCCATCATCCTCTGAGAATGGCTGCCCGACCACTGCACTCAACACTCAGTCACTCTAACCTCTCTCCCTCAATGGTCCTCAACTACTGCTACTTCCACAGTCACTCCACTCGTTGGTTTCATTAGCCTGCCTTACCTGTTAGTTATTTTCAGAGGAGCACATTAAAGGCAGGATCAACCAGGTAATACTTTAAATGTAAAAAAAAAAAATCATAGCACCGAAACTACAATGACTAGAAATTATGAGAGGTAGACCATTTTTTCAAAAATGTTCTGCCCTCCTACACACAAAAAGTGGCCAACCATCTGCCCTCCCATACACAAAAAGTGGCCAACCATAAGGCATGCTTTGAACATCAATATGTTGCATCCACTGCAACTGCACTGGGCACCACAGCAACTAGCCCTACAGTTCATGGACAGCACAAAATACAGCTGTGTTTCTGTAATAATGCTATCGTTCAGAGTTCTGAACAATAGAATTTGGGTTTCTGAATGACAGCATTACGGCACAGAAAGATTAGTATTATTATTTTCCAAGTGTACTTCCATGGGACATTTTTTGTATGCTTTACTGTACTATTATTTTTATGTTCCGTATATTACACTTTATTAACTTCCATCCAGTACATTTACTGACACAACATGCCATTGCACTAGCTTGGTGTTGTGTCATGGCAATGAATAAACTGAACACTTTCCATCAGCATAGCTAACTGATGATACAAAGAATCTTAAATAATGATATTGAAAGTAAATTTGATAACAGACAGAGAGTGTTTCCCCTATCTACTGTTCACCATTTCATTGTGATGGTGGGTTGGTGAGTGGGTGCAGTGTTGCCCTTTTACGGTATCTGACATAGTGAGCAAGTCAACCAGCAGACAGAACATTGTTAAACAGTACCAAAGTTTCTTCTGTCTAGCAGTTATACATGATCAAGTTAGGTTGTTAGGGGCAGTAATACACCATGGAGAAGGAAGCACAGGAGCATGTATCAGCAGCAGCAGCAGCAAAAGTTGATATCAGTTCACTATAATTTAGTTGTTTAGAACAGATCCAGAAGCAAATGATTTGATACCTTTTATTGGACCAACTTAGTTGTAACAAAAAGAACAAAGTGCTTTACCTTTCGGACCAACCCAGTCCTTCCTCAGACGCTGAATGACAGTTATTTAGAAAATCCCATACTTTTAGCACACAGATCATGCAGAAAAAAAACCAGAAAAAAATTCAATTAGTTCAAAATACCCATTTAAAAAATAACAGAAGGAACATCAGAGATGTTAAATCATACCAGTTCAGCTACAGCTGAAAAGGACTAAAGGTCAGATGTGCATTAAGCAGGGAGTATACTGCACATAAATTAAAATGACTTAGAGATACCTTCAGAGGAGATAAGAACTTTTCAAGCATAGATTTATGTAGCCTAATGAAGGGTGTTCCAGTGTATTTAAGAATGCAGGTCATGAAAAGCAAAACCCACTTGGGTTAAATACATGATAAAATAAGACATGATTGTAAGTTAAAACCAAGCCGCACAACCTTGAACTAAAAAAAGTAAATATACGTGGCATACAAAGAGTTTTAAGTAAAGTTTATCTAAAGTGAGCAATAGTGTCACACTATATGGACTGTAAAACTTAGCTGGAAACATTACCCAACTATACTCTCAAACTGGTTATTATGATCCATGAACCTTAAGGCATTTAGTGTTGCAACAGTAGTGTATATGTAACCCCCTTGTTCCCAGGGGTTACTAGAATCCCAGCTAAAATTAGTGGTAGGCAGGGAAGGGAGCTAGTGAAATGCCAGTTAAATGGATTCTACTCTGTCTCCTTCTTTGTTGTCAGTCACAGCTGAGTTCTTGGGAGGTGATGTCATTTGGAACTCTCACAGCTGCATAAGCCACACTCCAATAGCTGTGAGTGAGGGAGATAGAATGTTCAAGTGAGTCTAAAGTAGTAGTCTGAAGGAGAAGGCTGCAGAGGGCAGCTGCAGCTCCTCAAGCAGCTCTGAGATAGAGCTGCAGTTTTTCTTGTGAGTTGTAGTTCTCACCCTAAAGGAGGATGACCTTGCCAGCCTGTGGAAGTAGTGGAAACCTGTCCCTTTGGGTTTCCCCTGAGCCCCATCTCAGGAGGGATGGAGCAGTACTCTTGGATTCAGGGGCAATCCCCTGATCCTCCCAGGACTTTGGAAGCTGCCTTTTGATAACAACTTTCTCTGAGTAAAATGGTTTTGTTTGAAGTTTGCCCAGGAGCACCTGCAGGTTTTAAAGGTGGATTCTCTGACAAAGGGACCCTGCCACTTAAGACTTTTCTTTAAAAGTTGGCTGTCCTTTGTAGAGTCCAGTATGTGACTGTCCAAGTAAACAGAACTTTTACCTTTGACACCCTGAGACATTTTTTTGTATGATGTTAAGTGTGATACACATTTCAAGACAGCATCTACAGTTTTAATGTTTGCTTGCACGCATGTGCAAGAAACATAGTGCCTTCATCGGAGATTTCGGAGGTGTGTCACCTCCTCCTCCAATTCAGGCACTGTGCTGGCAGGCGCGGCCCCTGTAAGCCAATGCATTTTGGAGCTGTCTATGACACGCTCCAAAATGCAGTGGCATACAGTTGAAAGGGGGAGCTACGCTTGAGTGAGCAGCGATAAGAAGCTGCTCACACACAGCTCCCCCCCAGCCACAGGCGTGCGCACCCTCCACATGCAGCGTATAGCTGACGGGGTGCCCAATCCCCGTCGGCTCAGCTGCATCGTCTCGGTCCCCCCCCAGTAGTTGATGCCGCTGGAGCCACCCCAGCATGGCAATCCGTCATGTTGCCGATGAGGTGCGAATCCCCCATCGGCTGAGCGTGCCCCTCCCCAAAGTCCTTGTGCCCATGCTGAGCCCCCCCAGCATGGCAAATAATCCTACATTGTTTTTAATTTTTTTTGCCCGTGAGGTGCCCAATCCCCGTCAGCTGAACGATCCCCTCCCAAGTTCTGGTGCCGCTGGGAGCCACCCCAGCATGGCAATCCATCATGTTGCGATGGGGTGCCCAATCACCGTCGGCTGAGCGTCACCCCCTCCCCCAAAGTCCTTGTCCCACGCTGGGGCCCACCCCAGGCGTGGCAAGCAATCCGATGTTGGTTTTAATTTTTTTTGCCAGCCAGGGGTGCCCAATCCCCGTCGGCTGAGGCATCCCTCCCAAGTCCTGGTGCCATGCTGAGGCCCACCCCAGCGTGGCAGCGATCCCATAATGTCTTTTTTCCTGTAAAACAAAAACTGTCCCACGACACGTCTCGAGCCCCTCTCCACATCCGCACCCACCACTGCGCACCCAGCCTCCCACCCCTCACCCCAGCCTTACCTCCGGACTCTGTACGGCGATCTTGATTGGACCGGGAACACGTCTGCACTCTTCAAAGCCGACCCGTGAACTGAGGAAATGCCGGTAAGCTGTATAATGGGCTGAGATAGGAGGGTTCAACTTTGTGCATATCTCAGGCATTTTTGGGAATTTTTGCACCAAATTTTCAACATGGGGTTTTTGGGACCCCTTCTCATGAATGATGTCACTGTCATGGTGTTATTCAGGCTCAAAGGGTGATTTCGTGCAGTGACTGCGCAGTGACTGCGAAATCACCCTCAGGACTGACATACCACAATGACAGTGACATCATTCATGAAGAAACTACCCACGATGTGATGAAATCAAAAATGACTGTTTTCAGCGTCGTTGCACCGTTCCTCGCCAGGCTTGTAAGTTCGCGAAATTTCAATATTTTCACTCCAGATTTTCAACATTGCCATTTCACCACACTGTCTTATGAGTAGTACAGCTGTCATTTTTCATCTCACCCAAAATGTGTTTCCACCCTTGTAGCGCAGAATGGCGCAGTCGGTGTCTTGAAATCAATATCACGGGACAAATTAAAGAAAATTACAGTGACACTGTTCATGAGCAGAGGTCTTGAAATGGCTATGTTAATGATGAATAAAAATTCCTATAAATGACTGTTTTACGAGCGTGCATTACGCAGTTCCTACACACGCTCATAGGTTTGCGAATTTTCAATATTTCCACTCCAGATTTTCAACATTGCCATTTTTCCACTCCTTCTTATGAGTAGTACAGCTGTCATTTTTCACATCTCACCCAAAATGTGTTTCCGCCCATGTAGCGCACAATGGCGCAGTCGTTGTGCGAACTCAGTGTATGGGACACATTAAGAAAATCACAGTGTCACTGTTCATGAGCAGAGATCTTAAAATGGCAATGTTGAAAATTTGGTGACAGAATTCCTAAAAATGACTGTTTTACGAGTGTGCGTTGCACAGTTCCCACTGCCTTTCGTGGGTTTACTGAATTTTCAATATTTCCACTCCAGATTTCCAACATTACCATTTTCCACACCTCCTTATGAGCAGTACAGCTGTCATTTTCACATCCTGCCCAAAATGTGTTTCCGCCCATATAGCGCACAATGGGCGCGAGTCGGTGTGCAAACTCAATGTATGGGACACATTAACAAAACCACAGTGACACTGGTCATGAGCAGAGGTCTTAAAATGGCTATGTTGAAAACTTGGTGAAAAAATGCCTAAAATGACTTTTCTGGCGTCGTTGCACAGTTCCTATGCATGCTATAAGTTTGCAAATTTAATATTTTCACTCTAGATTTTCAACATGTCCATTTTATTAAGCTTCCTTATGAACAGTCCAGCTGCAATTTTCATATGTCTCCCAAAATGTGTTATTGCACATGTAGCACACAATGGTGCTGTTGGTGTCTTGAAAGCAATGTTTAGGACAGATTAAGAAAATCACAGTTACACTGTTCATGAGCAGAGGTCTTAAAATGGCTATGTTGAAATTTGGTGACAAAAGTCCATAAAATGATTGTGATTACAGTGAGCATTGTGCAGTTTCCACCATCCTCGTTAGTTCGTGACTTTGTAATATTTTCAGTCCAGATTTTCACTAGTGGCATTTTTCCACACTTCCTAAAAACAGTACAGCTGCCATTTTTCACAACATGGCCGAAGTGTGTTTTCATACTTTCAGTGCAGAGATGCGTGGTCGCTGTGGGAAATCATTGTTCGGCACAGATAAAGAAAATCACAGTGACACTGTTCATTATCGGAGGCACCAAAATGCCTTAGTTGACAATCTGATATAAAATATCCCCAACCTACTTATATAACGGGATGTCGTTGCACAGTTTCTATGTATGCTAAGTGACTTCACCTTTTTTAAATATTTTTACTACACATTGCAACATAGCCATTTTACACCTCCCATGAAAGAGTACAGCTGTCATTTTTACAGCCTGTTGGGAATATTTTTGCACCTGTGGTGCTAAATCCCGTAGTCACTGTGCATAAGCAGCTTTCGGCTACCAAACTGATATTCCTCCTGTTCATGAGGTGGGGTCACAAACCAAACATGTTGAAAATTTGGAGTTAAAATACCAACGAATGCCTGAGGTATTAGGCTTTTCAACTAAATTGCCCAGACCCTATAGAGAATGACAGGAATCAGGGGTGTGACTTGGGATTCTTGCCTGTGATGCTCGTACCATTCCACCCTGCAGTCACTGAGAGGCATCGAGGGTATGCCTTGGCTCTTGACCCCAAACTTCACCCCATTCTCCTATCGCACCCATCTCACGTATTTCCTAATGAAATGGGGTGCGATAAGGGCCAAAGACCCCAAGGAACACGCCACACTTGTCAGTCTCTGCAGAGTGGGATGTGGTGAAATGGCGAGTCATATGCCTGATGACCCAAATGCACACCCCGATGCCTGTCACTCTCTGCAGGGTGGTGGTGGGGCTGGCTTCAGTTCAATACTTCACTGCCATTCCTATTATGCAGCTCTGTAACTTCTACACTACCACTGCCAATGCCAGTAAGCAAACATTCGGCATTGACAAATGCTTGTTATAGTGTGTGAGGTGTATTTACCAGATGGATGGCCGAGTATGAACTAAGAAACAAAAGGTGGGAGGCCCCCCCATCTGAAGTGACCAATTTACCTCTACAGGTTCTGAAGGGCACCTGTGTTTTCTATCAGTGCATGTGGCCAATGCCTGAAGAAACAATTTAACCCCGTGAGTGGGATTGTTCTCCAGTTACCCCTAGTATGTGGGTCATACAGTGTTGAACCTTTAGTGCTCTGTGTGGCCTGAGTACCACATTATTTATCCTATGCAACATGGGAAGTGTCCAAATACTGACTGGATGTGCCTAATCAATGGAAAGTGACCAAGTACTTGCTGTATGTGCCTAGTTGAGGGAGAGTGTGTTCTACTGGTGGCTAGTCCACATTTTGATAACTGTCCTGTGATAAATGGGAATTCTTGAAGTTCTGTACCCTAGATGTCTGCAAGTACCCTGTGTGTAACCCTTGGGGTCCATCCTTGCTTTGTGTTGTTCCTACTGTGTTATGGAATAAAGCCACACTCTAGAATCCCAACCTGGTTTGGATATTCTTGTTATTGCTCCCCGTGTGGAATTTCTTTGGGTACCCCTGTCCAAAAGTGCAAACCTAGCATAGCCCTGAGCAAATGTTTTCTCCCCGGGACCTGGGTTGATGGCAATGCATTGGCCCCACCAGGTGTGTGCCAGGTATTTTGTGCCACACCTGGTTGTGTTCTGCATTGGTCCCATCTTGTCTGTGGTGGGCAACCAAACACAGTTTTCTAGTTGCTGATCTGTTGTTTTAATCATATGTAACCCCCACTACTCTCTGTTTCTACCCATAGACCTGTTTTGGTGGTGAGAGGAGTGCCTTCTAGTTAAATAAGGGGGCCAGTGGGTGGTTATATATACATGATAATATAGATTGTCAGTATAAGAGCCAAACAAAAAGCTGCTTGTCAAGGACTACCAAGAAAGAAGACCATGCAATATATAATATAAATTGGCAATATGGCCATATGAATTGGGGTTGTCTACAGGCCTCCAGACCAGGGGGAGGACATAGACACATTACTGTTAGAAGATCTACAAAACATGACAGCTAAAGTGGAGGTTCTGATAATGGGAGACTTCAACATGCCAGATTGGTCAATACCAGAAGGAAAATCTACCAGAACTAGACACACAATGTATTCCCTGTAGGGGGACAACTGGTACAACAACCCACAAGAGACAGGATTTACCTAGAACTAGTACTAACTAACAGGGAAAGGATCACAGATCTTCAGGTGGAAGACCACCTGGAGGGGGCAGTGACCATCACAAGGCATGGTTCAGTACGGCCACTAGAACTAAATCATCCCATTCCAAGGCACAAATATGGGACTTCAGAGGAGCTGACTTTAATAAGATGGCCAACAGAGTTAAGCTAGCCCTGGCAAGAAGAAATACAGGTGAGGGGTTACAGGGAAAGTGGGCAAGCATTAAGGGTGCAATACTTGAAGCAACATCCCATTGTGTTAGAGAGAAAAGCAAGAGCAAAAGAAGGAGGAAGCCACTTTGGTTCTCAAAAACAGTAGCAGAAAAGGTCAGAGCCAAAAGGCTGAACTTCAGGAAATATAAGGAAATGCAGCGGGATGAAGATAAGGAGGCACACCAAACTTCCCTAAGGGAAATAGGGGAGGCAGTAAGGCAGGCAAAGGCCCAAACCGAGGAAACACTAGCACGAACAGTAAAAGAAGACTTTCTATAGATACATTAGTGAAAGGAGAAAGTCCAGAGGGGGTATTGCTAAGATCAAAGGGGATAAGGGGGAGTGTTTGGAGGAGGACCATGTAAAATCATCTATCCTAAACAGATACTTTTGCTTAGTATTTACTTAGGAAAAGGTAGGGCAGGGCCCACAGCTCAGCACCATGGACACAGAGAAGAGGGAAGAGTGCACTAGTCCCTTCACAAAAGAAAGGATCCTGACTCTGGCCAATTTCTTACCTCAGCCCAGGAAATTGTAGAGGCTTTTAAATCATATTATCAATGCTTATATGCTCAGCCCTCCACTCCATTTAATCTTTCTCAATTGGAATCCTTCCTTCAGGGCATTGCACTTCCAAAGCTAGCAGACTGTCATTCAGCCATCTTCCAGGTCTCCCTGACCCAAACTGAAGCTTGCCAAGCTATTGAAGCTCTTGCTTTAGACAGGAACCCTGGCCCTGATGGATTTACTACAAATTTTTATAAAACGTTCAGAGACCAAGTAGCTCCTATCCTATTAAATACCTATAATTATTCCTAGATAAAGGCTTATCTGACTTTTCCCTGACAGCCGCCACAATAGTGGTCCTCCTCAAACCAGGTACAGATCCACTGTTGATTCCCAACTATAGGCCAATTTCACTTATTAATGTAGATCTCAGTATCCTCTCCAAGATTTTTGCCTGTAGACTGGAGAAGGTTTGGGACTTATTAATCAGTAGAGAGCAGGTTGAGTTTGTAAAGGGCCATCTCTCATCACACCATCTTAGAAAGTTATCATGTATCTTCTCAGCATCCAGGGATCTTCTTCTTCCCACAACTTTGGTGCCTCTGGATGCCGAGAAGGCTTTTGACAGTCCCATGGGACTATCTATTTGCCCTAATACCAAAATGTAATATCCCCATAAAATTCAACCATTGGATTAAAGTCCTATATTCTTCCCCAACTACCCGAGTACTATGTAATGGTATGGTCTCTCAGTCCTTCCATCTATATCAAGGCACCAGGCAAGGATGCCCTCTCTCCCCCTTTTTATTTAATCTTTTCTTATAACTTCTCATCCATAAGCTTAACTCCTCGTCCCAAGTTACTGGTATTCCTATTAACAACACTGAATATAAGCGCTCTGTATATGCAGATGATAGACTGTTACATATCACCTCTCATGTCAACTCCCTACCTGCAGCACTTCAGATCATTACCCAATTTGGTCCCATTTCTAATTATAAGCTTAATATTTCTAAAACTGAGATCATGCCCTTGAATAATATAACATTCAGAGCTGACACCGACCACTTGGGCCTTGTCTGGAGGAAAGATAAGTTGAAATATCTGGGTATTTTTTTATCTTCCTCCCCCAGCAAATTTAAACAATCCAATCTGGATGCTATTGTTTCCCACCTCAAAGTTGACCTGGACCATTGGTCTAAGTTGCCCTTTTCCCTATAGGGGTAGACTGAACATTATTAAAATGAATGTTACCCCATTTACTTTACTCCCTGCAAATGTACAACCTGTCCCTTCCTCAGTCCTGGTTTACTCAAGTGCATAGACTTCATGCTTCCTTTATATGGCATGGCAAGTCAGTTCATCGGGCATTATCAAAATTGATGAGGACTAAATAGGATGGTGGTCTGCAAGTTCCTAATTTCTTTTTATATTATCTAGCAGTGCATCTTAACAGAAGTTCTTACTGGTCCCGAATGTCAGGAAACATTTCTAATGCATCATACACTCCATAATGGGTAGATATAGAGTGTTCATTATGTTCTGCCCAACTAATTGATATCTGTTCACTTTTTTTTTAGCTAAAGGGAAATTACCCTGTTCACTGCAAGATACCCCTCTCAGGGTCATCTCTTCAGACCCACTTCCAGCTTTGTTCCTTACTCAAGATAAATCCAGCTAAGGACATTTGTCAACCAATACATGGGACTCCTAACTTGTGGATGGCTGGTCGGATGCTCTCCAAGCAATTCTGACCAGACATCAGCATGGATAGTGTTGCCCACCTTATGTGTAACTTTAAACGTTATCCTTTCAGATGGCTAGAGCCTTATATCACTTGCCCTCCACCTCCTGTTTTAAATTTTTGCAGCTTTCTCACATGCTTGCACACTTATTTGGTACATGACTTTGGAGCAGTCCTTCAGGAATCTTGGTCTATCCATTTTTTACCTCAGCTCCTGCCTCTAATCTTATGTCATATTACTATAAATTACTTCAGCAAAGTCTACCTTCCAGTGAAGGCCCCAGGGTTTACAGCTGGGATCAAATCCTACCACCACACACCACACCTAGGAATTGGTCACTCATCTGGAAACAAACATATAAATTTATAAAATGAAACTGATACCACCTAATGCAACTCCAGATTATCCACAATATTTACTCTACTCCTGTCAAGTTGCATAAGATGGGTAGGTTACCTAATGATCTTTGCTCCAGATGTGGCCAAGAACCTGGCTCTTTACACCATATACTCTGGACCTGTTAGAAAGTTGTCCTTTTCTGGAATTCGATTCGGTCTCGCTTAGATCCATTATTAGGGTTTGCAGATGCTTTCCTTCCAGAGGACTGTATTATAGGGGATTATATGGACTCTCTGCTAGGCAATCAGAAGACCCATATGGCCATAATCTCTTCATGTGCCAAGAAAATCATCCTCCAGCATTGGCTAGACCAAACCGCCCTCAATTTATAGTATGGTACAGAGAGATTATGTTTACATTGCAAGCTGAATATCTAACAGCCAGTATGTTTGACAATTTACCTAGGTATGGTTCAGTTTGGCCACTAGAACTAAATCACCCCATTCCAAGGCAAAATTATGGGACTTCAGAGAGGAGCTGACTTTGATAAACTGGCCAACAGAGTTGAGCTAGCCCTGGCAAAAAGAAATACAGATGAGGGGGTATAGGCAAATTGGGCAAGCATTAAGGATGCAATACTTGAAGCAACATCCCATCATGTTAGAGAGAAAAGGAAGTACAAAAGAAAAAGGAAACCACTTTGGTTCTCAAAAACAGTATTAGAAAAGGTCAGAGCCAAAAGGCTGGCCTTCAGTAAATATAAGGGAACAGAGTGGAATGAAGATAGGGAGGCATATCTACCTTCCCCTAAGGGAAGCAGAGAAGGTAGTAAGGCAGGCAAAGGCCCAAACCAAGGAAACACTAGCAAGAACAGTAGAAGAAGGAGACAAGACTTTCTATAGATACACTAGATACACTAGAGGGGGTACTGATAAGATCAAAGGTGATAAGGGTGTGTGTGAGAAGGAGGACCATGTAAAAGCATTTATCCTAAATAGATACTTCTGCTCAGTATTTACTGAAGAGAAGGTAGGGCAGGGCCCACAACTCAGTACCATGTACACAGGGGAAAGGAGGTGTGCACTAGTCCCTTCACAAAAGAAAGCGTCCTACAGGAGCACAATAAGCTCAGAGTGGACAAGGCAATGGGACCTGATGGCATACTCCCTGGGGTACTAAAGAACCTAAGGGTGGAACTAACAGAGCCATTATCAAAACTGTTTAGTTAGTCTCTGAGCACAGGAGAGGTTCCAGAAAACTGGATCCTATTCCACAAGAGTGATAGCAGGGAGAAGGTAGGGAACTACAGACCAGTCATTCTTACCTCAGTAGTGGGCAAGATTATGGAACCACTCCTTAAGGAAAGATTAGTACAACATCTGGGATCTATAGAAGCACAGGATCCAAGACAGCATGGGTTTACAACAGGAAGGTCCTGACAAACTAATCTTATAGATTACTTTGACTGGGTAACCAGAGTGATGGACCAAGGGGGAGCAGTTGATGTCACTTATCTTGACTTCAGCAAAGCTTTCAATACTGTTCCACGTAAATGATTGATTAATAAGCTGGGTAGGCTCTGGGTGGATCAGAACTTGGTCAACTGGGTGGCAAAGTGGTTGATGGGCAGAAAAAAAGAGAGTTGTGGTAAATGGTATACAGACAGAAGAGATGCAAGTCACAAGTGGGGTACCTCAGGGATCAGTCCTGGGGCCAGTCCTCTTCAATATCTTCATCAGAAACATTGCAGATGGACTGGAGGGTAAGGTTTGTCTGTTTGCAGATGACACCAAGATCTGCAACAGAGTAGATGATCCAGATGGGGTGGGCAGAATGAGAAGAGATCTGGATAAACTGGCAAAATGGTCAGAAGAGGGGCCTTAGACAAGTAGCAAACACGGTAACCTTCTCAGAGGTGCTGCCCATCTATGGCGTAGGAGAGGCTAGGGTGTTCCACACCATGGGATTCAATCAGTGGTTGAAAAACTGGTGCAGAGCTCAGGGATTTGGCTTTACTGGGGACCGAGCTTCCACCTGGAGTGTTGCAAGCCTATACTGGCGTGATGGGCTGCATCTGTCCAGGAGGTGAACCAGAATCCTAGGTGATAGGTTTAAATGCTTCATTGGCAAGCATTTAAACTAGCCAAGGGGGGAGGCACTGGAAAGGAGCAGGGAAATCCTAGCCCCCCCAAAAAATAAGAGTAGTAAGTGCGGCAAACACCAACATAGAGGTGTCGATAGGGAGAAGGGCAAGGGTAAATGGGGAAAGTGACAAAGGCAAGAAGGACAGGGATGGGGCAAAAAGGAGTAAGGCCATCAGGAAATGGAGGGTAATGAGTACCAATGCCTGTAGTCTGGGCAACAAGCTCCCTGAGCTGGTGGCCTTGATGGAACAGGGATGCCTGGATATCGTAGCAGTCACAGAAACATGGTACACAGAGAACCATGACTGGGATGTTAACATACCAGGGTACATAACCTACAGGAGAGACAGGCAGGGGAGAAGAGGGAGGAGTAGTTCTCTATGTAAAGGAAGGGATAAAAGCAACTGAACAAAAGAGTAAACAGGAGGAGAGGAGCACTTTGGGTCACCTTGGAGACTGGAAAGGGCACCACAATCCACAGGGGGAGGGAATGGACAAGGATATAATAGAAGGCATTCTTAGAATGGCAGAGAAAGGGGAGATACTGTTGATGGGAGACCCGAATATGTCAGATGTTAACTGGAGCACATTTGCTGCAGCCAAATCCAAGAACACGGCCATTTTTATGATGCCCTACAGGTGGCAGGCCTCAGACAGCTAGTTTCAGAGCCCACTCATGAGGGAGCAACCTTCGACCTCGTACTCTCAAATGGGGGTAGTGAGAGAATCTCAGATCTAGAAGTGGGTTGCCATCTGGGAACAAGTGACCATCAAACAGTGTGGTTCACGTTAAACTCAGCTACAGAGTCAAGCCATACAAAAGTGAGGGTACTGGACTTCAGGAGGGCTGACTTTGGCAAGATGGGAGAGTGCCTCAGAAAAGCACTAGCAAACAGACTAGAAGGAGCTGTGGAGCAACAATGGGGAATAATCAAAACTGCCATCACAGAGGCAACAAGCCTTTGTGTGAAGCAAATAAACAAATCAAAATGAAAGAAAAAGCCACTATGGTTCTCAAAAGAGGTGACTGTGAAAGTCAGGAAGAAAAAGATAGCATTCTGGAAGTATAAAGAAACACAGAAGGAGCAGGACAAACAGCTGTACCAGTTAAGGCAGAAGGAAGCAGGGAGGGAAGTCAGAATAGCAAAGGCCCAAACTGAGGAAAAGATAGCCAACTCGGTTAAGAAGGGGGATAAAACCTTTTATAGGTACATCAGCGAGCGTAGAAAGACAGAGGAAGGGATAGTGAGGCTGAATAGAATGAACGGTGGGTGGGCAGAGGGGGACAGTGAAAAAGCAGGGATACTGAACATATATTTCTGCTTAGTATTCACAAAAGAGGAGGGGGAAGTGCCTAATCCAATTAACAGAAGCACTCTTGATAGGGGGGTCGATCCCAGTCCTTTCACAAAAGAAAGGGTTCTGCAAGAACTCCTAAAACTGAAGGTGGACAAAGCAATGGGGCCTGATGGAATTCACCCCAGAATTCTAAAAGAATTAAGGGAGGAACTAGTGAAACCACTGGCTACTCTTTTTAATAAATCATGGGAGGATGGTGTGGTACCCGAGGACTGGAGGAAGTCAGATGTGAGTCCCCTTCACAAAAGTGGGACCAAGACAGAGGCAGGAAACTACAGACCTGTCAGTTTGACCTCTGTGGTAGGGAAAGTAATGGAGTCACTTCTGAAGGAAAGAATAGTTGAGTACCTAGAGGCCAGTGGGGCACAGGACCCAAGGCAGCATGAGTTCACAGCAGGAAGGTCATGTCAGATGAATCTAATAGATTTCTTTGACTGGGTGACCAAAGTAGTAGACCAGGGAGGGGCTGTAGACATGGCCTACCTAGACTTTAGTAAGGCATTTGACACAGTCCCACACAAAAAATTAATAGTCAAATTAACCAGCCTGGGAGTGGGTCCCAGGGTGGTAGCCTTGGTAAAACACTGGCTGGACAACAGGACACGGAAGGTAATTGTAAATGGAGTCCACTCTGAAGAAAGAGGGGTTACTAGTGGGGTACCACAGGGTTCACTATTGGGTCCAGTCCTTTTTAATGTCTTCATGAGTGACATTGCAGAGGGACTGGAAGGAAAAGTATGCCTCTTTGCAGATGACACAAGGATCTGCAACAGGGTTGATAGGCAAGGAAGCATGGAAAGGATGAGAAGGGACTTGGCAAGATTGGAGGAATGGTCAGAAGTATGGCAGCTAGGAGTCAATGCAAAGAAGTGCAAAATAATGCACCTGGGAAACAAGAACCCAGGGAAGAATACACAATGGGGGTAGTAACAACAACAAAAAGGAAAAGGACCTGGGCGTAATCATATCAGATGACCTTAAGGTTAGCAAGCAATGTGAGAAGGCAGTAGGGGGCTGGGAATATACTGGGATGCATAGGAGGCATCAGCAGCAGAAAACAAGAAGTTGTTATCCTCTGTACAGACAGCTGGTGAGACCCCATCTGAGTACTGCGTCCACTTCTAGACCCCATCTCTGCAAGGACATAGACAGGATAGAGGCAGTCCAGAGGAGGCAACTAAAATGGTGCAGGGTCTGCAAGAGAAGCCGTGTGAGGGAGAGACTAAGGAGCTTAATAAGTATACCCTTGAGGAAAGAAGGGAGGGGGCATGATAGAAACTTTTAAGTACCTCAGTGGAATCAACAAAGTCCAAGAGGGTAGCATCTTTCAGAAAAAGAGACTTGCAAGAACAAGGGGACACAATTCTAAAGATGGGGGCAGTTCCGGGCAAATGTGAGGAAGTATTATTTCACAGAGAGGGTAGTGGATGCATGGAACAGCCTCTCCTGAGGAGGTTGTGGGGTCTAAAACTGTGGGAGAATTCAAGAATTCATGGGACAGACATAAGGCAATTCTTGTGGGGGGTAGGAAGAAATAGGCTGTTGGTTAACTAGGATCTGCGGCCTATCCTGTAGGTAGGGAAATGGGCAGACTAGATGGGCCAAGCGGTCCTTATCTGCTATCAAAGTCTATGTTTCTAAGAGTGGCAACTGGGGTTTAACGCAAAGAAGTGCAAGATCATGCACATAGGGAAGAGAAACCCTGAAGCCACCTATAGGTTTGGAGGGGAGTTGCTGGCAGTCACAAGGGAAGAAAGAAACTTGGGCAGCCTCATCACAGATGATATGAAATCATCCCAGCAGACCACTAAAGCAGTAGATAAGGCTAGAGGGATGTTGTGGTGCACTAGTAGGGGTATCGCAAGTCATAAGTGGGAAGTAATAATCCCTCTTTTCAAGACACTGGTTAGACCCCATCTGGAATACTGCATGCAGTACTGGAGGTCGCACCATTTTAATAATGTTTTAATGAAGTATTTTTGATTGTGTGAAGCACCTTGATAACTTGAAAGGCGCTCAATAAATAAAGATTACTTACTACTACTTACTTACTACCTGCACAAGGACATTAACAAAATGGAGGCAATCCAGAGAAGGGCAATCAAAATGGTGCAGGAACTGCATCAGAAAACATATGAGGACAGATTAATGGAGCTCAATATGTATACCCTAGAACAAAGGAGGGAGAGAGGTGATATGATCGAAACATTCAAACAACTTAAGGGGATTAACAAGGTGAAAGAGTCTGCCATGTTTCAATATAAGAAAAATAGCAATACAAGAGGATACAGCATGAGATTAGAGGGAAGATAATTAAAGGGTAATTTGAGGAAGTTCTTTTTCACAGAGAGAGTGTGGTGGATACATGGAATGGCCTACCTCAGGAAGTGGTGGATATGAATACAGTGCAGGGCTTCAAACAGGCATGGCATAGCCATAAGGGAGCAATACAGATGAGCATAAATAGATAGGTCATTGACAGAGTAAAGGCCTAGGGCACATTCAGAAGGTGGAAAAAAATGGGCAGACTGGATGGGTCTTGTGGTCCTTATCTGCCATCAACTTCTATGTTTCTATGTTTCTATGAACCACATGGAGAAGGAGGCATGTGAATATAGGCCAGGACCAGCAGCAGCAACAGCAGCTATCAGTTCACTATGATTTGGTTGTTTGGGGAAGTAGAAACACATGGAGGAGAAGGCACAGGAGTATGGGCCAGAACAACCGGCATCAGCAACAGCGACTATGAGTTCACTTTAATTTGGTTGTTTGTGCAGCTGAGACACTGGAGAATGGGCCCGAAGCAGTAGCAGTGGCAGCAATAGCAGCAATAGTGGCAAAAGCCTCTATCACTTCAATTTGATTTGGTTATTTGGGGCAGCATAACCTCATGGAGGAGATGGAGGAGACACAGGGATATGGGCCAAAAGTTGCAGCACAACAACAGCAACTATCATTTCACTATAATTTTATTGTTCAGGACAAACAAACTCCATGGAGGAGAAGGCGGCAAAAGAGTATTGGCCAGAAGCAGCAGCAAAAGTGGCTGTAAGTTCACTATGATTTGATTGCTTGGGGCAGCAGAACCCCATGGAAGATGAGGAGGAGGAGGAGGAGGAAGAGGAGGAGGGAAAGTCACAGGGGTAAAGGCCAGAAGCAGCAGCAACAGCAGCTATAAGTTAATTATGATGTGGTTGTTTACAGCAGCAGTGGGACTGGAGTATAGGCTAGAAGCAGCACAATCAGTAAAAGTTGCAACAGCAGTTTTCAGTTCACTATGATTTGATTGTTTGGGGTGGCAGAACCCCATGGAGGAGGAGGAGAAGGAGGAGGCACAGGAGTACAGCCATCGTCATCATCATCAGCAGCAACAGTAGCTATCAGTTCACTATGATTTGGTTGTTTGGGGCAGCAGGTCCCATGAAAGAGGAGGAACAGGAGTAAGATCCAGAAGCAGCAGCAGCAACATCAGCTAGCAGTTCACTATGATTTGGTTGTTTGGGGCTGCAGAACCCCATGGAGGAGGAGGAGGAGGCACAGGAGTATGGGCCAGAAGCATTAGCACAAATGAGTTAAGTATGTACATCTTCTTCAGTTCCTCTGCAGAACACCACAGTCAGGTGGAGTACAATGAAACTGCATGATGCAGCATTTGTGCAAGATGCAGACATTGGCAGCAGTAGATGACCAATCACTATGATGGAAAATTGGGTCTTTTTTTTCTGCTGTCATGTTATAAATCATGTTGGTCACCTGTGGAAACCAACACAGTCCATTAACAAAAAGTGTTATCTGCAGCATATACAGCCTCTTGATATTCCTCGCACAGTGTGTGTGGCATCTTAGTGTCACACTTCCGCATCATGACACATTTACAGATCAGGAACTGTAGAACAAGAAAAGGGGGAAAAAAGAATATGTGCCATGCTTGCCATGCCAAACAGGGACTCAGAGCCCTCAGACATCTATCCATTTGTATACCCACAGGTATGACTGTGGCAGGAGTGTTGGTCTGTGAAGTGGGGGACAGAGAGCACCATGTTCCTATCCAGCTCCTAGCTTAAGAAAAGGGCATCCACCCCCTCCATCTCCAACAATGTCCTTGCACCCCTGGAGCAAGTGCACTCATTTAAATACTTGGGGGTCATCCTCAATGACACCATGTCCTTTACCCAACATGTTGACTCAGTGGTCAAGGTAGTAAACTCAAAATTGGGGTTGCTGTACAGGCATATGAAATACCTTATTCCAGCAGCTCTCCACCTCACAGTCACTAGTTACTAGCTTCATCTTATCAACCATTGACTATGGCTTGGTAGTCTATGGGGCGGCCACAGAAACTGTGCTTAAAAGTGTGCATACAGCAGTTAACAAGTTCTGCAGACTCACCCTGGATGTTGAGCACCTCACCCATACCTGTTCCCTATGTGAGGAGTACAAACTGGCTGTCTCTGTGGGGTAGGATGAAAAACCTAACCTGTATTCTCTGAAAAAAAGCACTGCTGGGCAAGGCACACCATGTGTATTCTCCTTCCTCGCCAAACCAGGCTAAGGATTCCCTACCCTCGCCACCCCTGCCCTGCCCCCCCTACATCTGCCCCTCTTCTACTTCACTTCTCTCCCTGCAGCCCACCTCTTCATCTCTTCTTGCCCTCCTTGCCCCTCCTCCCACTCTATGTGCTGTTGACAATGCCTGCTTTAGGCTGCTCACTACCATCTCTTCACCTCATTCACCCTCCTCCCTCCTGCTGTGTGGTTCTCCCCCCACCTCTCTACTCAGGACTCGGACACACTGTGAGGGAGGACCCTCCCCTGTACCACAAATAAACATTTGTCAATCAAGCTACTACTGTTGTTATCAATGCTAGACCATTGACAAAGTTGTGTCCTCTGATTCGATTGGTATTTCTGTATAGTGCTATGTCTTAGTTGTTTATTTCCTATGAACTGTATTGTTTTTGTGTTTGTTCACTGTTATATGATATGGAACCTTTATAAAAGAGCTTTGGCTCAAACTTTTTTCCGAACATCTGAATAAATAAAAAAACAAATAAATAAGAGATGTCAAATGCAAGGGTGTGCATAGTGACCAGGAGGCCTAACAGCTAGATGGAAATAAAAAGGTTATAAAAACATAGAAACATAGAAGTTGACGACAGATAAGGACAGCAAGGCCCATCCAGTCTGCCCATTTCTTTTTCTACCTTATAAATGTGCCATCGGCCTTTGCTCTGTCAGTGGCCTATCTATTCATACTCATTTATATTGCTCCCTTATGCCTATCCCATGCCTGGTTGAAGCCCTGCACTGTATTCATAGCCACCACTTCTTGAGGTAGGCCATTCCATGCATCTACCACCCTTGCTGTGAAAAAGAATTTCCTCACATTCCCCCTTAATCAGCCCCCCTTTAATCTCATGCTGTGTCCTCTTGTCCTGCTATTTTTCTTAGATTTAAAGATGTTAGACTCTTTCACCTTGTTAATGCCCTTAAGGTGTTTGAATGCCTCGATCATATCACCTCTCTCCCTCCTTTGCTCAAGGGTATACATATTGAGCTCTGTTAATCTGTCCTCATATGTCTTCTGATGCAGTCCTGCACCATTTTGGTTGCCCTTCTCTGGACTGCCTCAATTTGGTTAATGTCCCTGTGAAGTGTGGCCTCCATACTGCATGCAGTACTCCAGATGGGGCCTAACCAGTGTCTTGTAAAGAGGGATTACTACTCTCTTACGACTTTGATACCCTACTAATATACCCTAACACCCCCCTAGCCTTACCTACTGCTTTAGAGGTCTGCTTGGATGATTTCAGGTCTTCAGTGATGATGATGCCCAAGTCTCTTTCTTCCTTTGTGACTGCTAGCAACTCCCCTCCCAGCCTATAGGTGGCTTCAGGCTTTCTTTTCCCTATGTGCATGATCTTGCACTTCTTTGCATTAAATCCCAGTTGCTACTCTTCTGACCATTTTGCTAGTTTATCTAGATCTCTTCTCATTCTTCCCACCCCATCTCGATCATCTACTCTGTTGCAGATCTTGGTGTCATCTGCAAACAGACAAGCCTTACCCTCTAGTCCATCTGCAAGGTCACTAATGAAGATGTTGAAGAGGATTGGCCCCAGGACTGATCCCTGAGGTACCCCACTTGTGACTTGCATCTCTTCTGACTGTGTACCATTTACCACCACTCTCTGTTTTCTGCCCGTCAACCAGTTATGTTCATGTAACCTAAAAAGCTGATATTTATCATCATTCTAGTGGTGGCCCTGTACTGGAGGCAATGGTGCAGGAGTCAGCAGGCAGCAGAAACAGACCAATGAGTAGATGGGACCTGTGGAAATAGTAGAAAAAGATTAGGTAACATGAGATCAAAGCCCTAACCTATTACTTCTGCACTGTCAAGGTATAAATGAGATGGGTCACATGTGGAAACAAATACAGAGCATTAATAAAGGGTATTATCTGACCTAAATTGATGCATACTATCATCCTAGTGATGGGCCTGCCCTCGAGGCAGTGGTGTAGGAGGCAGGTGGCAGCAGAAGATCGATCTGGGTGAGGGCCTGTGGAAACAGTTGAAAAAAATCTCACTTAAAATGATAGATTAACAAGAAAAGAAAAAAAAGGGAAAAGAGAAAAGTAAAGAGAAGTAAATGGTATTTACAAAATTCCAGTCACAACAATGTCTAACCATGTCAAGGTGCTGTTCTGTTTGTCATGCTGGTTCAGTACAGGACATTAAGTTGCAGGAGTATGTTTCTCACAACTTATACAGGTGGATGTTGACTGATGTCACAGTTGTGCCAGAGGAGAAGAGGTTGCACACAGCTCACATATAAACTGATGAACAGTTGCACTAGTTTTTACACTGGTTCATGAGACTGTCTCACAGGAGAATATGTTGACATATTATACAGGTGGATGTTGACTGATGTCACAGTGGCACCAGAGAAGAAGAGGCGACACACAGCAAACATATGCTGAGAGGTTGTTGTATTTTTTTTTACACTAGCTGTGACTGTTTATATTTTTTTCAATAAAATGTTATTTATTTTAAATTAGAAAATGGGTTGAAGAAATCCTGGCGCCTGGTTGGCTCAGGTCACCAAACAGCCGGTCCAGTATCAGGCAACAGAGACCGGGAAATAATGAGTCCCTATGTCTGCTGCCTGATTATGTTCCAAATTCTTGGGCAAACAGAATGTTCAGTTTGAGATTGGCACCATGTTGTTCTCTCGCTGAGAGATAACCCCAACCCCACACCTCCTTGTCAGGGCAGTTGGCACACGGTTGGTACAATTTTGGGACTGTAACTTGTTTCCACAGCTTGCCCTCACTTTTAAACTTAGCTGTCAAACAAATGAATGTAAACATCATCCCCATCACCTTTTACCACACTGCTGAGCTGTCCACTGCGCTGTAAGTCTCCCATCATTCCGATCCCTAATGCTGCCAGCCAAGGAAAAAAAAAAGGATACCACTTACAGCTTTAAAAAAACACAGACTTAACAGAAATCACATTTAATATTCTTTCGTGACCGACAGCGCTATCCCTCTGTCTCCTCGCACTCGCAGCCTTCTGCGATGATGACCAGGCACACGTAACTACAGTCTGTAAACTCCTTGTCAACTGGTATACAGATCGCACTAACTGCGTTCCCCGACTCCTGGTACATTCCCGATGTTAGAAGCATTTTTTGCTTTATTATTGTAACTAGTTTTTCACTTGCTGTAACAGGTTAATCTGAATAATGGAACTGCACTTGTAACTTTTCAGTTGTTATGCCGCAGCTCTCCCGCTGTATCATTAACTCTCTCCTCTTTGGCGCTGGCACAGCTCTCTGCCATTGCTATTTCTCTTTCTGTGGTTGAAAAAAACTTGCACAAAAAACAACAGCTACTCTTGGGTTGGGTACTGTGTGGGAACTGAAAAACTCTGACCTCATCACTCAGTTTTACAACAAGATTGTCCTCAGTCTTGATAATTAAAGCCATGGTGGGGGGGTAGCAGACAGGTCAGACAATGCAAACAAGTGAGTGGCAAGTGGAGAGGGACTACTTTGCATTTAACTGTATTTTTAATCTATTTTAACAGTTATTTGATTTATTTTTAACCTTTGCTTTTATTGTATTAAAAATGTAACCTATATCCCATTTTCTAAGCACAATAATACCCTCCAGGGTGGGCAGTATTGGGCTATACTGGACCTTCCAGGAGCTTACCTTCCTGAGATATTATCTTTAATTTTAGGACTCCCTTTCTCGCTGGGGCAAAAAACATAGTCTGTGTTTTTTTGTTGTTTATTAATAAACACAGAGATGTAAAATGTCCTTGCATTGCAAGGAAGTGACTTTGTTGTTTCTGCTCTACCTCTCCTGGATTTGTTCCTGCTGCTACCAGAATGGTTTTGTCTGCATATAATCAAATTTGTGACTATTTCATATCATTTGGTAAGTTATTTAGATAAACTATGAACAGGAGGGGGCCCAGGATGGACCTCTGGGGCATCCCTCTCATC
Organism: Neoceratodus forsteri; assembly: GCA_016271365.2. NCBI lineage: Eukaryota > Metazoa > Chordata > Ceratodontiformes > Ceratodontidae > Neoceratodus > Neoceratodus forsteri. The sequence goes on along the minus strand of CM028134.1, from coordinate 304,529,640 downwards.
ACATAGTTCATCATTGACTGCTGGCCATTCAGGACAACAAACTGAGATTTTTTATCGAGGTAGGACATGAATCATCTACAAGTTTCATCCTCTACTTCTATTTTCTTCAATGTACTTATCAAGATGCTGTGATTCACCAAATCAAATGCTTTGGACAGGTCCATGAATACTGCACCTTTGGACCTTGCCTTCTCAAGGGGAGTAGCTATAAGATCTAAAAAGCCCGTGAGTGTGGTAGTCGTGAACCTGCCCTGTCTAAAACCAGATTGGCATTGTGTTAATTTATTATACTTCTCCAAGTACTCCATCAACTAATCATGGACAATTTTTTCAAATATCTTTGAAGCCATGGACAACAGGGCTATTGGACAATAATTTGAAGCTTCCATGGGATCACCTCATTTGTCTATCAAGATCACTTTAGCAGCTTTCCAGTTTGAAGGGAACTGCCCCTCCCTTAAACTCCAATTAAAAATGTCCCATAATATTGGTGATAGTTCCCAAGCAGCTTCCTTCAACAATTTGTTGTCTATCTTTTCTGGTCCACTAGCCTTATTTATCTTTAACTTATTTATACTTTTTAAGACTTCTTTTTTTGTCACTCTCCTAAATCTAAATTTAGGTACACTTTCATCTTGGGGGTCCCCTTGTTCCACATCACTCATTTGATTTACACAGGGTATAATTTTTGATTTCAAATCAGGAAGAGCTGTGAAATAATTATTCAAAAAGTCAGTGGCCCTATTTGTTTCCAGTACCATCCCATTTTGGCTTAATTTTATCTCAGCCTGGTTCCTTACAGGTTTTGTAAGATTTTTTATTACAGACCAGTAGGCACTTGGATCAGTTGATTCTTTGATTTTTTGTTTATAATAAAACATTTTTGATTTCCTTATTTCCTGAATTACTCTATTCCTTATTTTTTATACTGTTCCCAGACTTCACTTTTTAATGTTTCATTGGCCTTTTTCCAAAAGTTGATTTCTTGTCCTAATCATTTTCCTTATTTTTACTGTTATCCATGGCAGGTGATTCAATCGTTGGTTAACCTTTTTGTGTGGAGTAAATTTATCACAAGCTTTCCCAAACATTGTTGTGAATTCCTGCACTGCTAGATTTATATCTGGGATAAGAAAAATCCTATGACACAGTAATCCTTGAAGATGCTTTCTAAATAACAAACTGTTAAATTTAGAATAACACCTTTTAAACATAGTTGGTGCGGCATTAATAGGAATAATTTTTTAATCAGTGGAAAAAAATGCATCTAATAGCATTATGATCTCCTAAGCTGGGAGCAGGTACTGTTTTTTTCTTCAAAAATAGTCAATGTAGATAAAACAAAGATCAGATCTAAAATGTTACCTTTACTGGCTAAGGAACCATTCCTTATAGAAACATCTATTACCTGTATTTGTATTAGATTTAAACATCTCATTGATTCTTCCAATTTATGACCCCGGGACAATTCCATGCTGCATTGAAATCACCAGTCAAAATAGTTTGTAATTGACCTATATGTCTCATTAATACATGTGTCAATTGATCAAAATGAATGGTGTTGGTTTTAGGTGGTGAATAAACCACTCCTATAGCCAATTTTAGTGCCTGAATTTCAATTAAGAGACATTCTATCCCTTCAATTATCCCCAAGAATAAGATTTTAGAGTGACCAATTGAATGTCTGATGTACGTTAAAATACCTCCCCCCATGCTCCTCGATCCTGCCTATAATGATAGAAATCTGTAAGTTCCACCTTTTCATATTTAATTTCCTTTAACTATGTTTCTGTCAATATTACTATATCTGGCTCTTCGCAGTCAACCCAGGTCCTGAGGAGATCCATTTTTTAATCATACTTCTTGCATTATCTAAAACCAATTTAATGGTATTTCCTTGTGGACCTGGGTTCAATTCAATATCCCCACAAAGGGCCAGGGACAGCAACAAAGTTTGATCACATGTATAAGTATCCCTAATTAATAATACAGAATGCATTATTCACAGTTCTTTTTTGATCAGGTTGAAGGGATTTCTCTGTGTAGTCAACTTTAATACTTGCTGTTGTCTGCATTTATTCAGAGAACAATTTACATAGACACAAGATCTTTCTGTTAAAGTGTCAGTAACAATGGAGGCAAACAACTGGGCCATTCAGACCAATCCCACTACCAACCCCATAATTTTAAACAACAATCCATCTTTATTACTAAGATTTCTCATATTATAGGCAGGCAAAGTAACTCTCAAAAATCCTGGGAAACAGATTAAGAGGAAAAATAATAAAAATAAAAATAAGATAGCATTCCTAGAACAAACCCCCCCCCCCAGCACAGGCATCCAGTGCGCGTCACTGAGAGTATTAAATTTCAGGAACAGCACTTAACAATCAGTACATTGATTATCCTATTCCAGGTCAGAGCACTGGGTCCAGGAGATACAAATACTTTAAATTTAACAGTAACAACTTTAAATTCAGAAAGATCTTTTATCTAAAATGCTTACTCCTGGTATTGTGCCCTTGGTGCAGACTCCCACCAAATATCTTACTTTTCCATACCAGAGTGTCAACAACCCAGAAGGCAGCAGTTCATAATAAACAAACTAACCTTCATCACTTAAATTATCCCTATCTAGTACACTCTGTTCAAAAACTATTTGCACATATTTTTAATTGTATTCTATTGTTATTGAGAACAATAAAAAGCTACTTGTGAGTTTTATAACAGATGGTGTCAAACTAAGTGGAATTTACACAGTGCAAACTCTAAGCCAGGAGTTGTATGCATGTGTACTATATTTGGTGCCAGGGAAGCACAGAAGAAAGGCATGGATCCTGCAACAGCAAGTCCATGAATGACTACCAGAAAAATGGCAGCTGTGATGACAGGAGGGTGGGCAAAGCAGGTCTCAGATGATGGGGACTCTTTTATTTTTTGGTGACTTTAATTCAGACTTGTTTGAGCACAGCTTCAAGATCTGGATGTCCAGTAAAGAAAGAAGACACCTGAAGAAACAGTGGCAACAAAAGACTGATGTAGATAAGGGGTTAATATATGAAAATGCTGAAACTAAACTACTAACTGATTGTGATTTTGTTTCAGAGCAAATTAATGAGGTTTCTCTCCAAGGTTATTTTAAGCAGCAGGGGGTGAAACAAAAACAGGGTGTACCAATGTTTAAAATATATAATGTGCTACTGTACAGAGTTTGGGCTAATCCTCAGATGCAAGAACAAATGGAACAGTTGGTCATTCCAAAGAAACACAGAACTGATTTTTTTACAGATTGCACATTATAGTCAAGTCAAGTCAATTTTATTTATATGGTGCTCATTCCAAATGGCCCTGAGCACCTTACAGCAAACAGGTAAAACAATGAAAACAGGTTAAAATTAGCATAAAAGAGTTTATGAGGTCAGTCAGAAACAAGCACTAAACAAATACATTTTTAATCGTGATTTCAAAATGGTCAGCCAGTGACCCACCCTCACTTCATGGGGAAGGGCATTCCACAAAATCGGTGCTGCTATACCAAATGCCTTATCCCCAGATGACTTCAGTTGCAAGCGAGGGACAGAAAAAATATCTTCCTCAGCTGACCTGAGGGCACAAGCAGGAGCATACAGAAGCAAGAAGTCTTTCAGATAGCCCAGACCTAGACCATGCAGGGTCCTGTAAGTTAACAAATAAACCCTGAAAATGATGCACCACCTGACCAGAAAAGGTCAGTGGAGAATACAGAGAACCAGAGTGATGTGCTCCGAATAAGATGTCCCAACCACGAACCGGGTAACTGCATTCTGAACCAGATGCAGGTGGTGCATCAGCATCACGGAAAGCCTCAGGTAAAGAGTGATGCAATAGTCCAGTCTTGATGAGATAAAAGTGTGCACTAGTGTCACCAGTTCAGATGGTTCAAGATAGGGCCTGATCCGGGTGATATTACAAAGATGGTAGTAGCCATTGCAGACAACAGATGACACCTGTTATTCCAGAGTCATCTTACAGTCCACAATGACCCCAAGTTCTTAACCCTATCTACTGGACAGAGGGTCATGCTAAGGATCATACTAAGGAGATGAAGGAGCTAGGAGGCTTAGAGGCCCATAATGAAGGGAAAGCAGTGCCCACAAATGTCGTGGAAGAGCCATGTTGACCTGGCTCCATGAGTAGCAGCTCCATCTTAGATGGATTAAGCCTGAGCCAGCTGGCTGCTAACCAGTCCTGGATATCTTTAAGACACTCACCCAATACTGAGAGAACTACCACATCATCAGGGACACAAGACATGTACAGCTGGGTGTCATCGGCATAACAATGAAATGCCAAGTCCTGTGGCTGGTCACTCAGGGAGGGTTCACACCCTTGCTAGATTGCTGTACAGATTTTATTGGCCAAGAATTCATGATGGTGTTACTATCTATTGCAGTTCTTGTGCCGAATGTCAAAAATTTGACACACTGACTGAAAAGGACAAGGTTTCCTGATGCCCCTATCCTTGATAGAAGTGCCTTTTAAAATAATTGCAATAGATGTGGTTGGCCCCTTCAACAACAGTACAAAGGGTATTTGATTCATTCTGGTAGCATGTAACTATGCTACTTGATACCCAAAGGCAGTTCCAAAGTACAGTGAAGCCTGTCAGGATGAAGTCCAGTGTCACAGGTTTACTGCATGACAAAAGGGATTAACTCCCATTGAAACTGCATTGTTTGCTGTAGTAACTATACTGTAAAATTCTGCAATGCTGCACTTCATCCTGGTGGGCTTCATCACACACTGTCACAACCTCAAAAGTGGCAACAGAGCTTGTGAAAGTTTTAAGCAGGGTGGGCATACCTGAGGAGATTATTACTGAGCAGGGTAGTAATTTTGGTGCTGCATTACTGAAGGAGCGGTACCAACTACTAGGTATCAGTGCTGTAAGAACCACTCCTTATCACCCTCAGACAGACGGTCTTGTCGAGTGTTTTAATCAAACCCTAAAACACATGTTAAAAAGGATTGTGAAAGGGGGAAGGGAAAGATGGGACCAATGCTTGCCTTACCTGCTTTTTGCTTTAGGGAAGTGTTGCAAGCCTCAACAGGTTTTTCACCATTTGAGATGCTGTATGGTAGAAAACTTTGACAGCCATTAGATGGGGTAAAGGAAGTGTGGGAGGATCATCCCACTCAGAAAGGGTCTGCTGCATTTTGTATGTGTGCACTGGAAGAGAGACTGGCAGAATGTGTTGAGATTGCCCATAGTAATCAGGAAGAGGTCCCAAACCAGCAGAAGGCACACTATGACCATGGGATAAAAGAAAATATTTTTGAGCCTGGTGAAAAGATCTTGCTACTTTTACCCACTACAGAAAATAAATTGTCAATGAAGTGGCAAGGGCCATATAAGGTGCTTAGATGTACATTACTGGCACAGTTAACGATGAGACTGTGACCCCTGATAGTACAAATCCTATCAAGATATACCATGCTACCTTCCTGAAGAAATGGGTTGAAAAAACACCAAAGGCTGCTTTGTTAGTTTTACCAGAAATTTCTGCAGAAGGTACTGATATAGCTTATGACAGACTGGAATAAACTGTAACTGCTGATGCTATAAAGATGAATGTTTCCTTAACCTCTGAATAAACCTCAAAAATTTGTAACTTGGTAAAGACATTTAACAGTACTTTTACCACAGTCACAGGCCAAGCAAAAGGGATCAAACACATAATAGTTGTGGGGAATGCTCTCCCTATTAAACAAAAGACATATAGATTACCAGAGCGGTTAAGAGCAGACATGGTTAAGGAAATACAAAACATGAAAGAGTTGGATACCATAGAAGAGTCGAGAAGTGACTGGTTATCACCAATGGTAAGTATAAATAAAAAAGAAGGGGGTGTAAGAATCTGCCTTGATTTTAGGAAACTTAATCAAGTGTCCAAATTTGACAGTTATTGTATGCCCAGGACAGATTATTTGGTGGACAGACCAGGAAGTGCCAAGTACACCGTTACCCTCGATCTCCCCAAGGGTTACTGCCAAATTTCCCTAGCTAAAGAATCCAGAGACTGAACTGCATTTGCCAGTCCTATTGGAGTCATTCAGTTCATCACTATACCATTTGGTTTACATGGCACACTCACTATATTCCAGTGGTATTTGAATGTAATTTTATCTGCTCACACTGGTTATTGTGCTGCTTACCTGGATAAGGATGTGGTGTATGGTCCAGACTGCAAAAGCCACCTGGGACACCTATGAACAGTTGTCTGGGCTATCAAAATGACAGGTCTGACCATTAATACTACCAAATGTGCACTGGGCATGCAGGAAACCAGATATTTGGGGTGTGTTTTGGGAAGTGGAGAGGTATAGCTGGAGATTTCCAAGATAGAAGCTGTAGCTTACAGCCCTCTCCCTAAAGAAAAGAAACATCTCAGGTCATTTTGGGGGCTCATTGGTTACTATCTGAGGTTTATTCCCAACTTTGCCCACTTGGCTGCGCCACTCACTGAACTCACTAAGAAGTGATGCTCAGATTGTGTGGAGTGGTCTCCAATGTGTGATGAGGCTTTTTGTGCCATCAAGGATGCATTATGTTCAGCCCATTTTATGAAGCCCAGACACTGAGAAACTACTTTTGCTACAGATAGATGCATCAGAGGTAGGCCTAGGTGCAGTCTTGAGTCAAAATATAGATGGGAAGGAACATCCCTTTCTATATATCAGTAAAAAGTTGCACTACAGAGAGAAATGGTACTCTACCATTGAAAAGTAATGCCTTGCAGCAAGGTGAGCTCTTAAATTTAATTTGTGAGGAGCTGACATTGTACTTACAGATCACAATCCTCTCTCTTGGCTTATCCAAATGAAGGATGAAAATTCCAAAATCACAAGGTGGTACCTCGGGCTACAGCCATTTAAAGTCAAAGTGATGCACAAGTCTGGAAATGAGAATGTTGATGTTATTTTTCTGTCAAGATATGAATCAGGGATTGAGAATTCTGAAGGTAAAAAAATAAATGTGTGGGTTTAAACTTAATTGTTTGCTGTACTGGTTGTTATGGAAAAGGGACACTACATATGCACAAAACTGTAAAGGTTTTAAGGTAATGTTAGAAAAGAACTAAAAGAAAGTTTTGGAAGACTGTCTTTTAAAAACAGGTTCCCTCTTAAAGAGTGGGGTATGTGACAGGGTTGAATAAGACCCTGTCCCATTTGTTATGCAGAGACAGTAGACTGCATGGATCTGTTCTGTCCTCTCCTTTTCTGTCTCTTTTCTGTCTGATTGTGTGATCAATTTTTCTTGTGAGACCTGGGAGCTCATCACCCTGACAGTCTTGCGATTATCCATTTCCCGTTATCTCCCTTCCTTCACCTGCTGTTTCTTGCTGTTTCAATCTTTTCTTCCCCCTTGTGTGCCTGCAGCTACAAAATTTTTGTGGGTCTTTGTGTGAAACTGTGGTCCCTTGGTTTGAAAGTGTATATGGCTATATTGTTGAAAAGATTTCAAAAAGCTATTTGGAACTCAGGGGGTTGACTTTGAGATGCAGTTTGACTTCTACAAGCTCTTTTGCAGAGTTGCTCACAGGAGATTAGTTTTGGGACACTGTATTCTATTTTGTTCACCTGCAGAAAAGAAACTGACAAGAACTATAATACATTTTGTGTGAAAACAGGATATCTCTTAATGATCAGGATGCAGAAGTTAATTGTCAGGCAACGACTTTTTATAAAAAGAGAGCAATCTTTTGTTAGTAAGAGTCTGAAATATAGAAATAGAGATACCCTCAGAGGAAGGGCTTTACTTTGTTTAAACTCCCTATGTTAAAAAAAATCATTCTGCACAATCTTTTTATTTTTATTCTATCGTTATTGAGAATAATAAAATGCTACTTACACATTTTTTAACTGTTCCTGGTTTTCTTATGCTTCCTGACCTATCCCTCAATGACACATCACTGCACACCATTACTACACACTAACCATTGACCTTTTGATCTGCTGAAATCGGCTAGGTGGAGAGTCAGATTCTGTTACTGTATTTTTAAATAAAAGGTAAATAGAAATTTAAATCCCTATTTGAACTTCTGCTAAATCAGACTGCTTATATGGCTCTTAAAGCTCTTACAGTGTTAGGCAGTAACTGGGTTAGGGAAGCAGACAGACATGGAGCAGAGAACCATTAGAGGGCAACCTTAAAAACAAATAAAAATTATTATTTAACTCTCCAGCCTTCTCATCTCACACCTCATCTCATTCCTGCCTCTGTCACTGCTGCTGACTGCACCAGGAAAACAAATCTGCCATGAACATGAAAATCACCAGCTCTTATTCTGCCCACTCATGACTGCTGCCAGTAAAGTCTATTACTTTAAAGTATGGTGCTAGAAGTTTAACCACTTCAGCATGAACATCCGCAGCTCTCCTTTCCTGGCTCACAACCTTTGTCAATAAAATGTGCTACTTTACTGAAGAAGAAAACACATTTAAAAAAAGAATGCAAAGTCAGGTGCTCTAGTGAGGTACCTCAGGACACTTATTTATTTATTTAGTTAGTTTTTGTTGACCGGGTAAGTGCACTAGACAAATCCTGCCTATTTTCAGGCACGACCTGGGGAAGGGGATACAGATGAATGGCAGCTGACCTTGAACCAGATTAAGCTGTTGGTGGTATTTTTTTAGTGAATGAGGGAAATTTGTCCAGGACACTGGGGAAATTCCCCTACTCTTGCTTCCTGTGAGCAGGGGGGACTCTTTTTCCTGCGGGACTAAGATGACTGCTGTCCCGGACCCTGGAGGAGGTAGAGGTGATGCAGCTCTCTGTTTTGTGGTTTCTGATCCAGATCTCCAGCCTACTATGCCTGTTGGTTTGCCTAGAGCTTGCAGTAATAATCAATCGAACTCTTCGCCACAACTAGTTGTTCGTACACCTCCTGATTCTCCTCCTGATTTTGGAACTCACCCAGATTTTGGAGCAGCATTCACCTACAGTTCTTGGGACCAGTACTAACACTATGTCTCCATCGCATTTGAGACTGTTATATGAACAAAACCGTTCTCTCTTACTGCGCTTCATGCAGGAGGACGACGCACTGCACTCCGCCCTGCCTACTACCTCTGACCAGGCTGAATTACACTCTGGGCTATCGCACACATCAACAACAGACTTACTTACAGCTCCTACCAGTACCGCTTCAGCTACTGCAGGCAGGCTCTCCTCTCCGACTACTCACGGAGATACTTCATTTCCAGACTCTGCATGGTCCTCTGCTTCCGCTCTGCATGCTGAAGGTTGGACTCAACCACTTCCTGGTGCACCCTGGTCTTCTCCCCAAGTGGTAAGTGCACAGGACATTAAGTAGGGAAACACAGTCATTGAACAGTCTGCTGAATCCACTTCCTTCCCTCATTCATCCTCAGTGGCTTCGTTGCTACTGCGCCCTTCCACTTCGACATGAATTTCTGCTGTTGGTCAACCAGCTCCTGAAACTTCGGGCCCTATGCAAGCTAAAGATTCTGCTTCGGTACCGCATCCTCCACTGGTAGTACTCTCTTCTTTGACAGCTGATTCTATTCCCCACTTGGATAATCTTCCTTTGCCTACTCTAAGTACAGGTGAGGCTTTGACTGACCATCCCTTTCGCCTCAGTGACCTGTTTCAGAACTTGGGCGAACCAGCCCAGCAATAATAATGCAGTTAAGTCTGAAATATTTTGGTGACCTCTCTACTGCACCTGATAGGAAAACTGTTTGCATTCCCTGTTGCATGACTCTATGGGTATTTCAGCAAGTGAATTGTTTACTTTCATACATGTTAAAGGGAATCAGTTTATGATTTAAGTTTTAAGACTGTTTCTACTCTAGAAAAATTTTGGATCAAATATGATGTGGTGAAGTCACAGCCTTTATGGACCCCTTTGCTCATTCCTCTTACTAAACCTCGGTAAAAATTGATTACTCTTCTTTTCGTAATGAAGGAGTGAGCATAGCGGATGTTCAATACTGGCTTAAGCAGCGCTGCGACACTCTCGAGGCTCCTCATCCTATTTTGGATGAGGACCTTGTCTGGACAGGGGGTTGGAAGGCTAAGGTGCAATTGAAGCAGGATGACAGGGGTATAGCTCATTTACCAGGTAGTTTTTATATAGGTAGGGACAGAGGTTTGTGTTTTTATCCCGGTCAACCCCGCACCTGCCATAAATGTGGTTCTCAGACACATTTGAGCCATACCTGCAACGAGCCAAGGTGCACTATTTGCTTGGCCTATGGTCATGTGAGTCTCAGTTGCCCTAACCTCCGGAGGTGTAATCTCTGTGCTGAGACTGGCCATACTTACCATCAATGTCCATGGGCTGACCATATTTAGTTGGACCGTCCACCTCAGGATCAGGTAGCCCTTATCACGGACTCTCAGACTCAGGTTCTTCACCAGTGTGAAGGGAACGGCCAGGTCGTAGTGCCCCCTCCCCCCAGTGAGGATCTTCCCTCTGCTTTTCCTGCTCTTCCAGTGGCAGATCCTATGTTACAAGACCCGAGCCCTCCTGGCATGGACCCGGTGCCTGGGGTTGTTGCCCCCTCTGTCCCCATGCCACCCCTTCCCCCTCCTGCTTTGGACCCCTTCACAGAGGTTTCTCAGAGAAAAAAGGGTAAGTCCAAGGGTAAGCGTAAGACTCCCAACCCTTCCCCCGGACAATCCATTTTGACCAGGAATCGCTATCAAGCCCTGTCCAAACGGAAGCAGTGGAGTGATATAATGGATGAGGAAAATGATTCTGAATCTTCACAGGCCTCTTCCCTCCATTTACTCTACTCCTCTGATTCCCTACAAGATCCCTCCCTTACTACATCTGACACCAGGTGGCAATCGGCGGTTACTTGACACCTCTTTGCCTAATTCTTCATGTTTTTCTGCTGGTCTTTGGTCTTTTTCTTTCTTCTTATGCCTGTGGGTTTGGGTCTTCGCTGCCTCACACTTAATGTGTGCAGCATGAAATCCCATAGAAAATGTCTTGCCTCTCTACAGTATCTTTTGGATCTCCCGCATGATCTTTACTTACTTCAGGATACTAGGCTGAAGACTCGATATGAGCTGACCCAGGCTTCTGCTGGCTGGACTAGAGGCCCTTCCTATTGGTCTTCTGGTGAGGATACATGTGATGTGTTGGGTATTTTGTTTTCTGGTTTTGACAGTACCGTTACGGGACTGGTTGATATTGTCCCTGACCGTGCCTTGTTGCTTGGTTGCACTTTCCGTCGCCTCCAGCTCAGAATTCTGAATGTTTATGCACCTCAGGGTATTGCTGCTCATTCTGATTTATTTCAGTTGTTGCAGCCTTATTTACACACCTCTAGACATCTTTATATGGGAGGAGACTTCAATTGTGGTCTCACTGTGGCTAACAAAGGAGGCTCCACACAGAAGCTTTTCGGGGACTCTACTGCATTACATAGTATTGTCAAGTACGCCTCTCTTCAGGACGGTTATTGCGAGGTGCATCCCAAAGGAACAATGACCTATCATAGAGGCCTTCTGGCCACCTGTATTGATTTTATTTTTCTCTCCCAGAATATTATGGTACAACAGGCGAAGGTCATTCCTTGCGAGACCTCGGATCACGTGGCCATCTCATTGCTTTGTTTTCCTTCTACGGCTTCTCATCCTCTTCTTGTTTCTTCGCGCTGGAAGTTGAATAGCTCCCTATTGTCTGATGACAGCATTATTCGAGACTGTCAGGAATTTCTGTTAGCCTGAATTTCGGTTCTGGATGCTTACACCTCCTCTTTACATTGGTGGGACGATACCAAATCACATCTTAAATGCTTTTTTCTTAGGTATGCCAGGAGTAAATCTGTTTCCTCTTATTGTCAGCATTTGTTATTATGGTGACATTTACAGGATGTAATCTCTAGGGCTGCTGAGATGGCTCAAGACTGCTCCCCTCTTATTGCTTCCTTGAAGACCCAGATGGAAGAGTATCAATACAACAGGGCCCGCTCATTGCATCTTGAGGCTACTTGTGGCACCCACCCTTCAAAGGCCTCTTTTGATATATACAAGCACTGTTCTGACAGGGTGGCAGCCACGCACATTGAATGTCTTATTGACCCTGATTCTTCTAAGGTTTATGATACTATAACCTCTCTCCAGCTAAAGGTCATTTAGCCAGTGTTTTTGGGACTCCTTCAGTGGCTATATCTGCTGCTGTTTCCTTTTTTGATTTCCTGACCCCTTCTCCTCCTCCTGATCTTTGCACCAAGTTGACAACCCCAATTTCCTTGTTAGAGGTGCAGGCGGCTATTAAGAAACAAAAGTGATGTACTTCTCCAGGGCAGGACGGCCTTACTGCTGAACTTTATCAAGCTTTTTCTGATGTTTTTTCACCCATTCTTACCTTGCTCTTTAATACTATCACTGCTACTCATTCTGTTCGTCTGAATTTTTCAGACACAATCATGTTTCTGTTGTTCAAGAAAGGAGATAGGTTGGACATATGGCATTGGAGGCCTTTGAGTCTCTTGAATGTGGACTATATGATTTTTGCATCCATCCTGCTTCACCGTCTTCTTCCTGTCGCATCTCACGTTATTTCAGAAGTACAGACCTGTGCTATTCCTCAATGCACTATTGTTTCCAATCTTTCCCTGCTTAGAGATGTCTCTGCCTTTAACTCTTCTTCTTCTCCTTTGCTTCTTTTTTCACTAGATCAGGAGAAGGCGTTTGATAGAGTAAACCATGACTACCTCTTTCAAGTCTTGTCTCATTACGGTATTCCACAGCGCTTTATTCAATGGATTAGATTGCTTTATTCCACTGCCTGGATCCATCCTTACGTGAATGGCAACACTTGCCCCCCCTTTTTGAGTCGTACCGGGGTTCAGCAGGGCTGCCCTCTCAGTCCTCTTCTTTATGTTTTCCATATAGATCCATTACTTCGTAGACTCTTATGTCACCCATCGATTCCTCATTTTTCCTTTCCTGTCTGGGTGCTCTGTCCCTACAGTATTGGCTTATGCGGATGATCTTTGCATTCTCACCACCCCGCACCTACAAGAGGCAGACTTAGTCCTCCTTTTAATGGATTTTGAACGTGTGTCTGGTTCTAAGCTTAATTATAATAAGAGTGCGGGATTGTACCTCCCAATACCACCCCCCCACATTCACTTCGCTACGTTGCGGGATTGCCTGTACAATTTTCCCCGGCTAAAGTTTTAGGATTGACCTTTGGTTCCCCTGATGATGCCCACTCAAATTGGACTGTTGTTTTGGACAAGGCCATTCATTTGGTTGCATCCTGGAAGGGTCATACCATTGCAAAGAGAAAGCAGGTTTTGTTGTTGAAAACCTTAGTTCTTCCTTTATTTCTTCATGTGGCTTCAGTTTTTCCGGTCCCCTTTTCCTTGGAGGCTCACTTGTATAATGTTTTCTTTCAGAGATTCTGGGCTGCTGTTTAAATCCGGTGAAGCGTTCTTACACATATCTTGATTATTGCCCGGTGGGGTTCGGATGTTGAACCCCTTGGTGTTTTTTCACTGTTTGTTTCTTAAGACTATTATCCCCTACCTATTGAATACACCCTCGGTCTTTTGGATTTCTCTTCTTCATCATCATATTGCTCCATTGTGTGCCACCTGGTCTCTCCCCCCTTTTGAAATCCCTCAGAATTTTCATAAGTTTAAGCTCCCCAATTTTATCATTCCCACCTTTTTAAAAATTCATCAGTGGTCTCTGACCCCTATGGTGATTCTCTCTTCCTCAAGGAAGCACTTATATCGGTCTGTTTTGAGAACATCCTTTTTGGACCTTCCGGTGCTACGAGATTCCCTTGGCGTTCAACTGAACTCCTCTGGAGTTTTTCACCAACTGACTGATCCACAGATCCCCCAAAGGGTTTAGGATGTAACCTGGCTTTCTTTTCATGACAGACTAGGTGATCGTGGTAATATGAAGCATAAGGCTCATGAAGAAAGGACTTGTCCCTGGGATACGTGCCTTTCCATTCCAGAGACCATGATTCATTTCTTTCTTGGTTGCCCCTATTCACAACCGGTATGGACCCTTCTCCTCCATAAATGGAAGGAAAGGGCCCTTCCTTTTCTCACGTATAATATTTTGATTTATGGTATTTATCCCCCTGCTTTGATTCATTACCATCCTAGTACTTTACGTTTAATTTTTGCATTTTGTCGCTTCTATTTGTGGCAGGCCAGATGTGCATTTTGACTACAACAGAAAGTGTGTAGTCCTACTCAGATTGTCACTCAGATTTTACAGGGCTACAGGCTGTTTATAGTTCTGAGAAAACCTCCGTATCACCTGAAGTTTTTCAGCGCTATTGGGGCTTCTGTTCCTGGATTTTTTCCTAATGATGCAGTACTTTTTTGTGCTATCTTTGCTTTTCTTCATTATAATTTTGTATGATGTACTACTGTTCTTGCAATGTTTGTATACCCTACAATACTCCCCTACTCTTTTTAGTGGGGATGAGATGGGGGTTATATACTACTATGGATTCTCACTGCTTGTTATTCATGTATGCTGTAAACTTTTGTATTTTATTTCATTTATTATGGTTTTGTCTGATGCCATACACTTTTGCATATTTTCTCTTAAGTTTTTAATGGAAGATTCCCCTACTCTTATAGTGGGGATGGGATGGGGGTTATGTACAACCACAGGTTATTTATGTTTGTAGTTCAAGTACGCTGTGGTACTTATTTTTGTTTTTTGACCTCCTCCATTATGGTTTTGTATGAAGCAATACGTTTTAGTATAATTTGTTTTCACTGCAACTTCCCCTACTCTTTTAGTGGGAATGGGATGGAGGGTTATGTGCCCATTGGGATTATTTTTGTTTGTACTCCATGTATGCTGTAATACTTATTTCTGTTTTTGAATTGTTTTCTTATGGTATTGTATGAAGTCATATGATTTGTATAGTTTGTTTTCAGTTTTCAATAAAACATTCCCCTACTCTTTTCAATAAGTGCCATGGAATCTTTAACATCCACCTGAACTACCACAAATCCAGGCAGATGGGACCTCGGTTTAATGTCTCATCCAAAAGACGGCACCTCAGAAGTGCAGCACCCCTCTCATGCTGCACTACAGTGTCAGTACTGGGATATTAACCAGGTGCCAGATGTGAGAACTGAACCCACAGATCTCTGATCTGCCGGCCTCAGAGGTGAGTGTGCTACCTACTGAGCCACTGACACTTGCAGGCTGATAACTGATTAGCCAAACAAGTTGACTAGTTAGCACCTTGTTAGCTGGACCTCTGCAGTAAAGCAATAGCAGGGTGTCCCATTAACACCTCCATAGGTGCTATGATAGGGTGGGGTAGGGTTGGGGGGAGATACTTATTAACATCTAATTTTGGAGCCCAGGCAATCGATATACCGGGTGACATTAATTCATTGTAGCAGGGGGGTTTATAATGAACCCCCTATAGCAACCGCTTTTGCTTTTTTTAATTTTATCCAGTAAAACCGGCTGTCCAGACTAAACACATCTGTTATAAGGGGCACATAGTGTATTGTCAATGTCCCTGATCAGGGCTTTATCATCATCACCTCTTCCCCCATAAAGAACAACAAGTTGCCTAAATCTCAACTGGTCTTTCCTTTCATGGTGATGTCTCTTAATTAAGTGCTTTGTTTTTATATGGCTACACTGTATTCCCAGGATGTGGCCCAACTTTGCCATGGCATAATCAGGCTTTGCAAATCTGGCAAGCTGCAAAGCTGTCATCTGTGGGATCTATAACAAAAAAATCCACACTTATCTGGTTTGTGCTACTGGTTGTTGCTTGCTAAAATTTGGCATTTGCCCATGTTGAGGGGTTATGATGGGACCTGCACCTCTGCCATCAAGAACATTCACTCTTCCACTACCTTGTTATTGCTTATTATGGTAGCCGTTATACACATGAACCATTGTTACTTTCATTTTTGATAAGATGTTATCACATTCCTCATCTTCCTCATGTATAGGATTCCATTTCCATCTGTAGAATTATATTTTATGGGCCTTTTTCTCTGATTCCCAGTCTCCATCAAGAGCAGTATTGTCTAGATTGAAACTAAAATCACTGCTGCCAAGATCAATATTCTCAAGAACAACTTCCCTCTACTCCTTATTTATCTCATCCACTCCCCCAGTACCTCCTCCTCATCCTCTAACACCTAACACTAAGAATCCTCAAAAATGTTTAGTGACCGAGTCTCAGATTTAACAGTAGCCTGTCTCAGAGACTGCGCTAGTAATGACCCTCCCTGTGACTGGCACATTAGCAGCATTGCTGCCAGTGCACTGGCTGCTTGTTTTACATGACTTTCTGGCACAGTTACACTACTGACAACTTCCCTTCTTCATCTTCAGATAATACAACAAGAGCCATCATATTGGAGCAGTGGACAGCATCTGCATCGCAGAGGGCTAGGAAGCACACATATTGAATGATGCTGCTGCTGTGCTACTGGCCACACATTGTGCTCTTCCATTGCCTCTGCAACCTATGAACAAGACTGTGCAGGACCATGTCCTGAGCTGCACTTCTTCATAATGATATGATATAAAAAAATTATTCTATGTCAAAAATGCCTACCTTGTTGGTAGAAAAGATGCTGCCGTGAAAATAATTGAATTAATTAAAGCAGCAAATAAATCAGAAATGTAAATGTTAACTATTCTTTTTTGTGTCAGACTTCCAGTCAATTCTTTGAGTAGAATATTACACAAACAAAGTCATGTAATACTGTTTCTGATGAGTACAAATCACTGAATGGCTCTGTTTGTCTCTGTCTGCAACACTGCCCATCCCCCAATGACTGGGAGAGAAAGTACAGCTACAACAAACAAAAAAGACAAAACGGGACCTATGCACTATACATATGCACCGTGGAAACTGGGCATGTAGGCATGGTTCCACATGAATGCCGAGCAGAGGGGGTCCTGTGGACCCCAGGTGGCATTCTTGAACTGAGTTCAAGGCAGTTAGGTGCCCGATCCCCTGGCCGTGCAGTGAGCAATGCGCCAGGGGTGGACTGCGGACCTGGCAGCACTATATGCTATTCACTAAAGTGCATAGTGCAGGCCACGTGGGTGCGGAGATGGGCACAGGTTCTGACAGGGGTGACCCTGGCATAAGTGCCCTGCGCACCATGCCCCACTCCCACAGACCACCCACCTTGTACCTGTGTCTGGCCAGGAGGCCCCCCACCCACCATGACTCACAAACCGGAACCCTCCCCCACATGACAGTACAATGCAGCCCCCGCAAATGGCTGCATACACCACACCCCTGGCTGGCATAGCAGGCCACCCCCCGCCCACTCCTGGCTGCCTCGAGCCCCTGTGAGAGCTCCCTCCCCCATGCACACATCACATGCCCAGCCTGAGCTCACACCCCCATGACACCCACAACCCCCTCAAAGGTACCCCAGTGCCATGACCCAGGACGGCCAGCGGCACTGCCCTCTTCTCACCTCCACAGCTGCCGGCCATCCAGACATCCGCAGGCAATCACAGGTCCAACAGGCACCCCAACACATATTGGATCCAGTGAGGGACCCAGAACTGACATCCAATTGGCCTGGGTACACAGCTCTGCCCCCGTCTGCCCCATGTGACCCTGCATACAGGGGAGGCTGGGCTACAGATAGGTGGCAGGCATTGGTGCATGCCACCAGGTGCTCAACTGTCAGCAGATGGGGAGATATGCAGGGTGAGGTACTTGTCTTTTGGAATGTACCTGTGCCCATTTCATGCATACCCCCCAGTAATTGTAAAACTAGTGAATGCTAAGGACACCATCACCTGTCTACCTGTAGTAAAAGTACTTGATGAACCATTTTTTTTTTGTTGTTTACTTGATAGATCAGTTTCTGGTTTATCAAGAGCTGGGCAGATCCTTCTCACTTAACTGTCCATAAAGGTCTGCACTGTGCTCAGGGAGTCACATGTGTACATCTGCTGTAGAATACAATGCCTTGTGACCATATTGGAACCATCATGAGATTATCTGTGGAATTATATTATGCACATGTACATTTCTGTAGGATTATGATCCAAAAATGACGTAACTCTTTTGGCAAATTGACTGGCAAAACAGAACATTAATTACAATCACTGAGGACACAATTTATGATCAGGTTAGGTCAAAGCTAAAACATTGAAATGGACATATTTTTAATAAAATTGGATAAATAGGTTATGTAGAATCCTTGTAAAATCATTGCAGAAACGTTTTGTGGAAGATATCAAAATCCGTAGAATTTCATTCCGTGGTAATTATCAGTTCCTTAGTTTCCACTGCAAACTTCCGCTTTTCCACTTCTGTTGAAATTTGGTGGATTTAAAATGGAATTTTACAAAATTCTTTGGAATTTTGTTCACCCCAAATATAAATATTCCTCACAGCACTAGTTTAAATTGTACAATGCAGACTATTAAAGGGGGTGAGCAAGATGTCTATTTAGGCAGCAAAAGTGACAAAAGAACAATTGCCTGTTCTGAAGAGGAAATAACACAGTGTCTGTCCCATGTTTCGGTAGGCCTGCCTAAAGTAACTCCAAAGGGAGTACTGTCTTAGTCTGTGGGACTCCGGTATCACCTACTGTATGTCTGAGATAGGATTACTAAATTAGGGACTCAATGACATGATTGAGAGGCATGAATTCAGTCTGTGCTTTTATAGTGTACTCTGTATAAATACATAACAAGAATAATTGAGTGTGAGATGCATTGCAAAGGAAAATAACTGTACCCATGATTAGGAAGGGGATATGCAGTCTGCAGCATCTGCTAATAAAGTTTCTTCCTTGCTTGAAGTCATGCTTCTGTGTTGCCTCCTTTTTTCAAAGTATGTGAAAAGACAGTAATCCCTCAGATTAAAAGTTGGTGTATGTCTGAGTCCCCCAGAGCCCACTGAGAATCAAGAATAAAATCCTTGCTGGCTTTCTATGAAGGGGAATAGATACATTGGACCCTGGTGCTACCATTAAATTGCAGGGAAGACTCTTTCTGCGTCAACTGTTCCTGGGACCACAATGTCAAAGTATGGGATGGGAAAAAGTTGGGTCTGGGCAAGGAGAAGGTTCTGGTGATAACCATGGGGGACCTGCATATGGAAGCATCTAAGGTAACCTGGGCTGTTGTATTTGAACTTATTTTACAGAAGGCTGATGTTTCTTTGCTTGAGCCTTTTGGGGAAGTTTCTAGTAAAGAACATATGTTTTTAGAAAAAGAATAAGGGATCATGCCTTCTGTAACAAAGTGTAGTTTGTTGACCTTCAACATACATGTGATATCTCCCTCTTTATGCAGGAGACTCTTATTTTTTTGACTGAACTCCCCCCTCCCTCCTGGGAAACAAAATTTCCTGCTTAAGTAAAATTCTGTCCAAAATATCCATGTTTTTTGGGCAGATGAAGACACATAAAAATTAAATCAGTGATGAACAATGTATCTGATAACTTTATATAACTAGTTGTTTATTCTTTTTAGTGCTTATTCTTGACAAAATGAAATACATAACATTTTTGTAATGACTTTTTTCTCATTTTTTTGATGCCATGTAAGGACAAACTCACAACATTATGGCATCTCCCTACTAGCAGGCCAATCTCCCTCGTAATTTGACCCAAAACTCCCTCTTAAGCAAGTTGGCAGGCCAATCTCCCTCCTAACTTGACTCAATTCTCCCTCTTAGGAAGTTGGACACATCACATGTATGCTTCAACATGGGAGACCTAGGTTTGTATCATGAATTAGACACCAGTCTCTAGACCAATGGATTCTGGAGAGCACTGCAGAAGTAACACTCTCTGACTCTTACTTTGGAAAAGGTTTAGAGGTCATAGGTAACAGCACAAAGTTCTGCCACTTCTTACTCAGGTCTACTGTGGCATAGGCAGGCTTAAAACAAGCATTTGTCAATGCTGAATGTTTGTTTTCTGGCATTAGCATTAGAAGTGCAGGAGTTAGACAGATGCATAATAGTAATGGCAGTGAAGTGTTGAACTGATGCCAACTCTACCCCCATCCTGCAGAGACAGACAGGCATTGGGGTGTGCCTTTGGGTCATCACCCATAACGCTCACACCATTTCACCTTATCCTACCCTGCAGACACCGACAAGTGTCAAGGTGTGCCTTGGGGTCTTTGGGCTTTACACTTACCCCATTCCACAAGGAAATATGCCGACATGGATGCAGTATAGGAGAATGGGGGGAACTTTGGAGCCAAAGAGTCCAAGGCACACCTTGATGCCTGTCACTGGCTGTAGGGAAGGGTAGGGTGGAATGGCAAGACATGCCATCGACAATCCCAAATCACACCCCGGCACTGTCAGTCCTACAGGGTAGGGTGTTATGGTTGGGAACTCTAACGCCCCAGGCGTTTCTTGGTATTTTTGCTCCAAGTTTTCAACATAGGCTTTTTGTGACCTCTCCTCGTGAACAGTGACACTGTGATTCTGTTACTCTGTCGCGAAAGTTGATTTCACACAGTGACCATGCCCATTGTGTGCCACAGGTGTGAAAACATATTTTGGTCAG
The DNA here is from genome assembly GCA_016271365.2 of Neoceratodus forsteri. NCBI lineage: Eukaryota > Metazoa > Chordata > Ceratodontiformes > Ceratodontidae > Neoceratodus > Neoceratodus forsteri. Next base: position 304,509,087 of record CM028134.1, on the reverse strand, counting down.
GATGTGAAAAATGACAGCTGTACTGTTCATAAGGCAGTGTGCAACAATGGTAATTTTGAAAATCTGGAGTGAAAATATTACAAATTGGTGAAGTTACGTGCATGCGTATAAATTGTGCAATGCACGCTCATAATGCAGTCATTTTTGGGGAATGTTTTCACCAAATATGCAGCATGTGCCTTTTGGAACCTCTCCTAAGCATAGGGACTTACAGGTGATGCAAGATGGCTGCCGATGGGTGGTTGAGCTAAACTGTGCAGAGTAGAGCAAGCAATAGAGTGTATTAATCTGTTTGCCTTTGTAATTTGTTTTATCTTTGATATTAGCAAAGCTTATGGTTAGTAAGTTAGGGAAGCAAGTGAGAGAGTAAGGTCATTGAGCATTGTTGGGTGCAATTTAATACAACTCTTGTGTACACAGGGTCCATAGACTTACCCTGAGTACTTTCAGTCTGTGGGGCTCTAGGGGAGCTTGAACATGGCTTCTCTTCAAGAAGGGAGAAGTATTAACATTTAAAAGAAGAGCTGATTTTTAATTTGTATGGTATTATTACACTGGAAATGCCTGATTTATCTGGATTATTATATCCGTGTTGTGCTGTGCTGTCGGAGAGGGATCCTGGTTCCATTCAGTTGGAGAAGGAGTAGAGACAGGTGTTATCTGATGACAAGTGTACTCCAGAGTCAGTAGGACAGAGAGTCCAGAACATCTCTTCCTGTGAGTGGTTTCCTTGGGATGAGAGCCCAGTCAGACTACATGCGGGAGCTGTTTTGCTGTAATACCACCAGGATTTAGGGAGATACTGCAGCTGCCTTCTGGAAAGAGGGGTTGCATTTTCATCCTCCTGCTTCTACAAAGGAAGAGCAAGTTGACTGTGAGGGGGCCTTTCTGAGGAGTAAAGTGTAGAAGGGTTCCTTGGGCTCTGATGGGGGTGGCAGATCCCATGGCTGCCGAAGGATGGGGTGGCTACTGAACACCTTAGGGTTGCTCAGGGGGTTTTCTGAAGGGAGGACCCACCTGCCCTCCAGAAGAGAAGGTCCCAGGGTTCCCCTCTGAGGAATAAGAAGAAGGCCTTCCAAGAAGATGAATTGAAGGGGCGGGGGAGAGGAGACAGACTGGAGCACAATTTTAACCCCAAGTTTGGAGGACAGTGCCAAGAGAACCAGGATCTCTACCATGGTGATGTAAACACTGTTTTAATTTCTGTCACGGACAAATTTAAGCACTTTTATCTTATATGCTGCTATTGCTATTGTGGCTGTTTATGATTCAATTCAACACCACCAACAACACTATGGCCTGTGAGAGGGTGTTGTAGAGGTGTGAACTTAGGCTTACTCAGGTGAGAGCACAGCAAGCAAGACATTTTTGCATTATTGTATTACTACTTGCTGTTTTATGAACCAGTTCAACACTAACACCACTATGGTCTGTGATAGGGACTGTAGAGATGTGAACTCAGGCTTGCAGTGGTGAGAGCACAGCAAGCAAGACATGTGTACTATATCTCTGTGCACATTTTGCACAGTATTTTCTTTTTGAAATTCAGTCCTCTGTAAAGGTGTTAATTTTTCTGCTCTCGAAGTGATTATTTATTAGTGGTTCTAGACTAGGAATATAGTTGGGGAGTGAGTAAGTAGATGGTGTGCAAGTAATAGAGTGAAAAGTGAACTGAAAGCATTGTATTTAGTGAAGTGTGAGTGACTGAGAGTGTGTGAGGTAGTTGGGGTATAGAGTAAGCTTTTTAAATATGTGTCGGGGGTTGTTACCTTGGTCAGGCAGTATTGCCCTTCGAGGTTGAGGGACCTGTGACCTTTTGAGTGTCCTCTGCTTTCACCACAGGTGTACTATAGATGTATGGCCTTAGGCATAATTAGAAGGCAGTGGACTGGTGGGTCCTGGAGACCTTGGGATGGGGATGGGAAAAGGGTGAGCGGATAGAGACAGTAGGGACTAGCAGGCGCCCAGGGGCGAGATGGGACCAAGACTGAGGATTACCTTGCCTGGTGCACATACCCAAGGGCTCTGAGGAATTCAGGTAGGTGTTACATATAAACATAGAAGCATAGAATTTGACTGCAGATAAGGACCACTTGGGCCCACCTAGTCTGCCCATTTTCCTACCTAACAGATAAGCTGCAGATCCTAGTTAACCAACAGCCTACTTCCTCCTACCCCCCCACTAGGACTGCCTTATGTCTGTCCTGTGCATTCTTGAATTCCCCCACTGTTCTTGACTCTGCGACCTCCTCAGGAAGGCTCTTCCATGCATCCACAACCCTCTCGGTGAAAAAATACTTCCTTATATTACCTCTGAGCCATCCCGCCCCGTCTTCAAATTGTGCCCCCCTTGTTCTTTCACATCTCTTTTTCTGAAAGATACTACCCTCTTGGACTTTGTTGATTCCCTTGAGGTACTTGAAAGTTTCTATCATGTCTCCCCTCTCCCTTCTTTCCTCAAGGGTATACATATTAAGCTTCTTCAGTCTCTCTTCGTATGTCTTCTGGTACAGACCCTGCACCATTTTAGTTGCCCTCCTCTGGACAGCCTCCACTCTATCTATGTCCTTACGGAGATGGGGGTCTCCAGAACTGAACACAGTACTCCAGATGGGGTCTCACCAACTATATGTACAGAGGGATAACAACTTCCTGTTTTCTACTGTTGATGCCTCTCCCTATGCATCCCAGTATCCCCCCAGCCTTCCTTACTGCCTTCTCACATTGCTTGCCCACCTTTAGGTCATCTGACATATAATTACCCCAGGTCCCTTTCCATTTGTATTGTTGTCAGTATCTCATACCCCTTTGTGTACACTTCCGCTGGGTTTTTGTTTCCCAGGTGCATTACATTGCACTTCTTTGCTTTGAATCTAAGCTGCCATACATTTGACCATTCCTCCAACCTTGCCAAGTCCCTTCTCATCCTTTCCACTCCATCTTGTGTATCAATCCTGTTGCAGATCTTTGTGTCATCTGCAAAGAGACATACCTTTCCTTCCAGTTCCTCTGCAATGTCACTTATAAAGACATTAAAAAGGACTGGTCCCAGTACCGAACCCTTTGGTACCCTGCTAGTAACCCTCCTTTCTTCACTGTGTATTCCGTTTACTACTACCCTTTGTGTCCTGTTGTTCAGCCAATTTTTTTATCCAGGCTACCACCTTGGAACCCACTCCAAGGCTGGCTAACTTGTTTATTAATCTTTTGTGTGGGACTGTATTAAATGCCTTGCTAAAATCTGGGTAGGCCATGTCCACAGCCCCTCCCTGGTCTACTACTTTGGTCACCTAGTCAAAGAAATTTATTAGATTCATCTGACGTGACCTTCCCACTGTGAATCCATGCTGCCTTGGGTCCTGTACCCCACTGGCCTCTAGGTACTCAACAATTCTTTCCTTCAGAAGTGATTCCATCATTTTCCCTACCACTGAGGTCAAACTAACTGGTCTGTAGTTTCCTGCCTCTGCCCTGCTCCCACTTTTGTGAAGAGGAATCACATCCACCCTCCTCCACTCCTCAAGTACCACTCCACCCTCCCATGATTTGTTAAAGAGAGTAGTCAGCGGTGTCACTAGTGCTACCCTTAGGTCTTTTAGAATTCTTGGGTGAATCCCATCAGGCCTCATTGGTTTGTCCACCTTCGATTTTACTAGTTCTTTCAGAACCCTTTCTTCTGTAAATGGACTGGTATCGACCCCCCGTCTCCAGATTGTTAATCTTTTTTGGTTTAGGTACCTCCCCCTCCTCTTCCTTTGTGAATACTGAACTGAAGTATTCATTCAGTATTCCTGCTTTTTCACTCTCCCCTTCTGCCCACATTGCCTCCCCTTTATTAAGCTTCAGTATTCCTCTCTTGGTCTTTCTTCACTCCCTAATGTACCTATAAAAGGCTTATCCCCCTTCTTAACAGAGTTGGCTATCCTTTCCTTGGTTTGGGCCTTTGCTATTCTGACTGCCTTCCCTGCCTCTTTCTGCTTTAACTGATAAAGTTCTCTGTCCTGCTTCTTCTGTGTTTCCTTATATTTCCTGAATGCTATCCTTTTCTCCTTAACCTTCCCTGCCACCTCTTTTGAGAACCATAACAGTTTTTTCCTTTGTTGTGTTTTGTTGATTTGCTTCACAAAAAGGCTTGATGCCTCTGTGATGGCTGTTTTGATTACTCATCATTGTTCCTCCACCCCTCCTTCTTGCCTGTTTGCTAGTGATTTTCTAAGGCACTCTCTCATTTTCCCAAAGTCAGCCTTCCTAAAGTCCAATACTCTTGCTTTTGTATGGCTTGACTCTATGGCTGTGTTTATCGTGAACCACACTGTTTAGTGGTCGCTTGTTCCCAGATGGCTACCTACTTCTAAATCTGAGATTCTTTCTCCATCCCCATCGGAGAGTACCAGGTCTAAGCTTGCTTCCTCCTGAGTGGGTTCCAATTGCATTGGGGCCGGCCATGGAATCCTGTCCTTCTCGGGCAGTGTTATTCAATGCCAGGTCTATCAAGAATAAGACCACAGTGGTTGCAGATTTAGTAGCCTCTGCAGACCTGGCTTGCATCACTGAGACCTGGCTAGATGAGAATGCAGGACCTAGTTTGGCTGCTCCAATACCAGCAGGGTTCTTGGTGATACACTGCCCAAGAGTGGACTGAAGGGGCGAGGGGATCACAGTCTGTTTTAGACAGTAACTGAACCTCAGGGAAGTGCCAGTGGGGAGCACCAACTCCTTTGAATGCATGGCTGTTGCGGGTGCAGGAATCAGGATCCTTCTCATCTATTGTCCACCCATGGATGGGAAGGTATCCCTGACGGAGGTAGTGAATTTCATCACTGAGGTGGTATTGGAGTCCCCCAGATGGTTAATTCTGGGGGAATTCTATGCCTGGGTTGATGATGAACTCTGGCACTTGGACAGTACCACCTCCAATTGATGGATTCATTGTGCTTGACACAGGTTTTTACCACTGCAACACATGAAAGACGGCACTCGTTGGACTTGGTGTTCCACCTGGGGATGAAGATCTCAGTTATGGAGGTGGATCCTGTCATGTGGTCAGACCATTATGCCCTGAGGTTTGGTTTTGCAACCTCCCAAATTAGGCCTGCCCCTAAGGAAATGGTACAGTACCAGCCTTTAAGACAGGTAACACCTGAAGGTCTTATGATGGTACTGGACCTTTTGGGTATTCCGCCAGATAGCAGTGACCCAGGGTCTCTGGTGCTGGCTTATAATAGGGCAGTAGCTGAGGCCCTGGATGCCATTGCTCCAATTCATGCTCGCCCTCTGACTTCTCGCCCTGGTGCCCCATGGTTTGATATGTCACTAAGGGAATTGAAGAAGCAGGGGGGAAGGTTGGAGAGACATTGGCAGAAAACTCACCTGGAGATGGACAGACTTAGGTTGTTAGACCATTATTAGGTCTACCAATCAGCAATTTCCCATAAGAAGGCATAATTCCTGTCCAGGGAAATTGCTGCAGCGAGAAACAGACCAGTCCAGCTCTGCTGGACTGTGGACAGACTGTGTAATCCAGTCTGTCTATGGGCTAGAGGAGCAATATTACAGGAAAAGTGTGAGGAGTTTGCTCAGTTTTTCACTGATAAGGTGTCCACCATCAGGACAGAGATCAGCCAATGTTTCCCCATGGGTTTTTGTGGTGGCCTACCAAGTGGTACTAACACCCAACTGACCTGGTCTGCCTTCAGCCAGCCGGTAGTCATGGATATAGTGAGGATCATCCAGACTCTACGAATAACTTGCTGTAGTTTGGACCCAGGCCCAACCGCCTTCTCATAGGGTGTGTTGAGGTTATTAGCCCTGTTCTAGCTCAGATAGTCTGGGCTTCCTTGGAGAGAGGAATTTTTCCAGATCCCTTAAAGGAAGCAGTGGTTAGGCCACTGCTGAAAAAGCCCTCCTTGGACCCAAACTGCCCTGCCAACTACAGACTGGTCTCTAAGCTTCCTTTCATAGGGAATGTTATTGAGAAGGTGGTCACTTTGCAGCTGGAGGATCATTTATCTAACCATAATATCTATGACCCTCTCAGTCTGGCTTCAGGAGAAGGCATAGCACCGAGACTGCCCTGGTTCGAGTACTTAGTGACCTTCTAGTGGCGAGAGATTGGAGAGCGTGTTCCATCTGGGTTCTCCTTTAGCTCTCAGCAGCTTTTGACACCGTGGACCATGGTGTATTGCTGGAATGCCTGTGGTTCTTTTTTGGACTGGAGGGGGCAGTTCTCAATTAGTTTCGATCATTCCTTGAGGGCAGATTACAGAGGGTGGTATCAGGAATTTATTCCTCATCCCCTCAAAGTTTGCCCTGTGGGGTATCACAGGGTTCTGTGCTTCCCCCATGTTGTTTGCAGTGTACATGCTGCCACTTGGGGACATTATTAGGCAGTACGGGTTGAGTTTTCATTGCTATGTAGATGATTCTCAACTGTACATGTCCCTTGTACCCAGCCAAGAATATGATACAGTCTCGATGTTTAACAACTGCCTACAGGAGACACAGAACCAGATGAGTGCCAGATGGCTGAGGTTAAACCCGGAGAAAACCGATGTGTTGGTTGTGGACCTGGATCTCAGGATAGCCGGGTCATGGGCAGGAAAGCCATTCAGACTACAACTTGGGGGTAGCCTACTCAATGCCTCAAACCAGGTGTGAAATCTAGTGGTGGTATTTGATGAAGGTTTGATCCTGAAGGTTCAGATGTTGGCCATAGTCAAGTCCTCCTTCTACTCTACCATCTCAGAAACATTGCCATAGTGAAGCATCTTTTTCCGTCCGAGGATCTGTCAACATTGGTCCATGCCTTTGTCACCACTTAGCTAGACTACTGCAATACCCTTTACCTAGGGCTACTGGGAGTGGATATTCACTGATTGCAGCTAGTGTAGAACACAATTGCCAGGTTGTTAATTGAAACCCCTAGATCCAGTCACATAACACCTGTGCTGTGTGAACTGCACTGGTTGCCTCTACAATGGCAAATCCCTTTCAAGGTTGCATTGCTGACCTATAAAGCCCTACATGAGTTGGGACCCCAATACCTACAAGACCTCTTATTTCCCTATCATCCCTTCTGCTCACTTCAATCCTCTGACAAGAGATTGCTAGAGGTTCCCAGGGTACATTTGAAGATGATGGGGGAAGATCTTTTGCCTTTATGGCCCCCACCCTGTGGAACTCTCTACCTCATCAGATACATGACAGCATAATCATGGAAGGGTTTAAAAACTCCCTCAAAACATATTTTTTGAAAAGGCATTTCTAGGAACATAATGGCTTAGAATTTGCACATTGTTTTAAGGGGATTATGATCTATATTTTAAGATGTTTATTGTGCTGTTGTATTTGTATTGTAAAGGTGCTCTGAGCAATGGAGGGGCACCTATTAGAAATAACATTTTACTTACTTACTTATGAACACTGTCACAGTGATTTTCTTAATCTGTCCCTAACGTCGATTTCCCACAGCTACCGTGCCATTGTGCTCCAGATGTGCAAAAACACATTTTGGGCAGGATGTGAAAAATGACAGCTATACTGTTCATAAGGAGGTGTGGAAAAATGGCAATGTTGAAAATCTGGAGTAAAAATATAAAAATTTCCTGAAGTTATGAGCGTGTGTGGGAATTGCACAATGCACGCTCATAACACAGTCATTTTTGGGAATTTTTTCACCAAATTTGCAACATAGGCTTTTTGGGAGCCCACCTCATGAACAGTGACACTGTCATTTTGTTGATCAGTCCTGAAAGGTGATTGTGCACAGTGACCACAAAATCATCTTTTGGGACTGAATAACGAAACGAAAGTGACTGAGTTCATGAGGTGGGGTCCCATGAACCCTATGTTGAACATTTGGAGCCAAAAGCCTCAAAAATGGCTGAGATATCCACCTAAGCTGAACCCCCCCCATTGATGCCATTATGCAGCTTACTGTGATTTTTTTCAGTTCACGGTCAGCTTTTGAAGAGTTCAGATGTTTCCTGCTCCACCGAAGATTGTCGTGCCAGATTTCAGAGGTAAGTATGGGGTGAGGGCAATATGGGGAGGTGGGGTGCACAGAGGTTGGGTGCGGGTTGAGGGAGGGGGCATCATGACCATGTGGGACTGTTTTCTATTTTACAAAGGAAAAAAAAATGGAACATCATGGGAAACTTTTTTTTTGCAGGTTTGTTAAATACATTTGGGCACACTGGGGTGGGTTCCTAGTGTGCCACCTGTGTTTTTTTGGCAAAGGAGACTGAAGCCAATGGGTATTGGGCACTGTGTCAGCAAAGAAAGCATGTCTGTGTTTGGGGGGCATGATGCCAAGGGGGATTGGTCACTCCCCTCAGCAGACAAATAAAACAGGGGTGACATTATGCTGATGAGGACTGGGCACCCCCATCAGCAAATGAACTGGAGAGGAGGCATGCCTGCAAGGAGACCGGGCACCCCTGACCCAGCTTTCTAGGGAACGTGAAAGTCAGATGGCTGGAGCCGCTGCCATGTTTATTGAAATGTTTCACCAGGAATGGCATTTGATGGAGGCATGTCATATCTGCTGTTGCAATGATGAGCCTGTCTCTCTTTGCAGTGGCTGATTTCTTTCAAGTTGGGGGCACGCTTCTCAACTGGTGTCATAGGCAGCATGCTCATTCATTGGTGCCACAGAGGCAAGCACAAAAAATCAGTGGCACCATTGGCCACAACACTGCTGCACCTCCACAACCTGCTACTCTAGAAAGCTGCCACAAAATGTGTCTTGTACATGTGCAAAAGCAAACATAATTAGGTGGTGGATGAGGCCATAATTAGAGAACAAGTGCTTGGGAGACTACAGGCAGGATAGTTCCAGCCTAAACACCTCCTTCAGCCACAGACTTACTTGGTATTCTCTGCTCCCTCATGCTCAGTGAATACAGAGTACTCAGTTTGGAGCCCTGCTGCAGATAGTGAGTGAAACTTCAATGGTTGGATGGTAGCAGGCATTAGTCCACATTATGGTGCCCACAGGTTCAGAAGGCAGTGCTGGAATATGAAGTGTGTCTCTGGTCTGTCTGAAGGTAGAGCTGAGCCTTCCATGAGGGTAAAGGTAATACAAAAAAAATAACAAAGTGCAGGTGTATACAAATCTTGATGCAAATAACTGCACTGCAAGAACTTTGTTAGTGAGGCTGACATACAACATGGTACCACGTAGCAGTATACAGCAGCCATTCCTATTTAGTGTGGTAGTTCAGAAAAAATTCTGGGTGCACAGAGTTTATGCATATTTTGCTTTGCACATATCCCCTAAAGTGCATTACAAGAACTGTGGCAGTGGGACAGTCACACAGCATTGCATCATTAAGCACCATGCAGCAGCCTGATATATTGTTTGTGGTAGTGGAGAAAAATTCTGGGAGCACAGAATTTAGGTAATTTTTCCTTTTTGCACCATTTCCCCTAAAGTACATTACAAGAAATGAGATGGGGGGCTGACACACAGTGTAGCACCTTGTAGCAGGATGAAGAGACCTGATGTATATATTCAGGTAGTTGAGAAAAATTATAGGAGCATACAGTTTATGCATATTGTGCTTTTCTTACCATTTCCCAAAAGTGCATTACAAGAACTGTGTTGGTGGGAATGACACATAGTGCAGCATCTTGTAGCAGCATGCAACAGCTTGACATATTTTTTTCTGGTAGTTGAGAACAATCGTAGGAGCACACAATTTATCTATATTGTGATTTTGCACAGTTTCACCAAAACTGCATTCAAAGAAATGTGTTGATGGGACTCACATAGCATAGCGTCATCTAGCAGAATGCAGTAGCTTGATGTATTTAGTCTGGTAGCTGAGAAAAATTCTGGGAGGACACAATTTGTGTGTATTGTGCTTTTCACATCATTTTCCCTAAAGTGCATTACAAGAACTTTGTTGCTGGGACTGACACACAATATAGCACCATGTGGCAGCATGCAGCAGCCATACACATTTATTGTGGTAGTTCAGAAAAATTCTTAGAGCACAAACAATATGTATATTGTGCTTTTCACAATATATCCCCTGCAGTGGCATTACAAGAACTGTGGTGGTGGGACAGACACACAGTGTAGCAACATGCAGCAGCCTGACATTTGGTTGTGGTAGTTGAGAAAAATTCTGGGAGCACAGAATTTAGGTAATTTTTGCTTTTTGCACCATTTCCCCTAAAGTACATTACAAGAAATGAGATGGGGGGCTGACACACAGTGTAGCATCTTGTAGCAGGATGAAGAGACCTGATGTATATATTCAGGTAGTTGAGAAAAATTATAGGAGCATACAGTTTATGCATATTGTGCTTTTCTTACCATTTCCCAAAAGTGCATTACAAGAACTGTGTTGGTGGGAATGACACATAGTGCAGCATCTTGTAGCAGCATGCAACAGCTTGACATATTTTTTTCTGGTAGTTGAGAACAATCGTGGGAGCACACAATTTATCTATATTGTGATTTTTGCACAGTTTCACCAAAACTGCATTCAAAGAAATGTGTTGATGGGACTCACATAGCATAGCGTCATCTAGCAGAATGCAGTAGCTTGATGTATTTAGTCTGGTAGCTGAGAAAAATTCTGGGAGGACACAATTTGTGTGTATTGTGCTTTTCACATCATTTTCCCTAAAGTGCATTACAAGAACTTTGTTGCTGGGACTGACACACAATATAGCACCATGTGGCAGCATGCAGCAGCCATACATTTATTGTGGTAGTTCAGAAAATTCTTAGAGCACTAAACAATATGTATATTTGCTTTCACAATATATCCTGCAGTGGCATTACAAGAACTGTGGTGGTGGGACAGACACACAGTGTAGCAACATGCAGCAGCCTGACATTTGGTTGTGGTAGTTGAGAAAAATTCTGGGAGCACAGAATTTGGGTAATTTGTGCTTTTTGTACCAGTTTTTTTTTTGTAAACTTTATTTAAAAAGTCAGCTTTACAAACCAAGTATGCATCTGTAAATATTCACATTTCCATCAACACCAGAAGATGATTTCTGCAAATACCTAATATACAATGAAGGATTATTGCATATGCTTTGTATACAATAAGGAATTATTTGATATCCCTGTCAACCTGGAGGGTGCCTGGGGATTTAAGATGCAGAAGCCGGAAACACCCACTCTGTCACTGGTATGTATTCTTTTTTGTAGGTCCACCCTACATTTTATGGTCTAGAGTTTTAATATTCTAGAATATGGGAAACCAGTGCTGCCCCAATGCCACTTTCAATGGATCCCAGATTTCTTGATATTTTTTAGTTTGGTTCATGGAAATATATTGGGTGTGCTCCAATTTCATACTTTACACTACAGAATGTGCCTGATGTGAAATTGTAGGTGCCTGCTTAAAGATCCAATTTTGAGCTTGGACTTGCTTTCTTACTCCTATGCTTAGTCTCTTAAGTGGGTGGTTCCCAGTCTCTCCACCTATTTCTCCTCTTGGTAAACTCAAGAGTATGTCTATCGGGTCAACTAAAATGGTACTTCCCAGTACCTTAGACATAATGGCCAATATGTCTCTCCAAAAGGAATGGATCCTAGGGCAAGACCATGCCAGATGGAAAAAGGTACCAGGTGCACTCTTACATTTTGGGCACACATCAGAGGAGTCTGGATCTATTTTACGAACCAAAACCAGGGTAAAGTAAGTTATGTGTATAATATTGTAGTGTATGGCCCTTAACCTATTGTTTACGGAACAGGACATACTATTTTTAAATATTTCTCTCCAGTCCCCCTCCACCAAGGTTTCAGGTAGATCTTTCACCCATCTTTCTCTTATATGTACAAATGGGTGTAGCAAAGCTCCCACCAGCAATTTATAAGATTTGCTTAGTGGTTTCATCACCCTAGAGTCTGTAGGATTTGTGAAAATCTCCTCTACTGGTGATCTTCTGAGTTGCAAGGAGGCATGTGAGCTTTCCATCAACATCCTAAGGTTATTGCTGATTCTCAGGTACCAAAAGTAATGTGAGGTACTAAGGCCGATTTCGCCTTTTACATCCCCAAATGGGACTATTATGTCTCCCCTGTGAAGCTGGGAAATACATTTAAACCTTTCTGGTTCCAGGAAACTAAGACTGTTTAAAATTGTTTAAAAAGTTTACTCTCAGGCTCTAGAACTGTTCCCAGGGTTGCATCTGGGGATAATGTTGGTCTGTGATTAATAATGCTATGCACCTGAGACCACACTTTAATGGTTGAATGGGTAAAAGGATTATTTGTTTTACCCCATCTCTCATTGAATCTTATGGGTGGAAATGTTTGATTATATAAGGGTATTCCACCTGATGGAGTCTCTAGGGACACCAAAGCTCTCTGCTTGGCATCTTGTGAGACCAGGGGCTAGATATTCGAATCGGTAGGAATGCCGCAAGCCCCCAGTACACCGACCATTTGGCACATGCAGCTTGCAGCATTCCCCTGTCAGCAATCAGGATTTTTTATCCCTTGCACCAACTGCAGGTCCTTAGACAATATTTATGTGGTCTATGTGGTTTATGTGGTGAGAGAACAGACAGAATACCAGGAGGAAGGAGCTACTGGTATAACTAAAACTTTTCTACTGGGACTAAGAACTACAAATCTTGTACTGGGACCTTCACTTTAGGGTAAAAAAAAAAGAGTTAGTGTGTTTGTCAGAGGTAGTTGAAGTAAATTGTTATCTGTTATCAGTGTTATCTGTGTACTTATCTAGGTGCTTGTCACAGGTGTCAGAAGGGAATTGTTATCTGTGAAATTAACTAAGTCTAGAAAGATTTGCAAAGTAGGGGGAGTGGCTTAGCTAGAAGGAGCCATGTTAAAACCAGATTTAAGCACTGCCCTAGATAGCTTCTGCCAGAGAACAGACAGAACACCAGGAGGAAGGAGCTACTAGCATAACTAAAACTTCTCTACTGGGATTATATTGCCCTCCTTCCCTCCCCTCTACCCCCCCCACCCTAAACCAGTTCTACTTTTATAGGCACATGATTTAACTGACAACAGGAACTTCCTGTTTGGGAACAGGGAGTGAGTGATCACAGAGCCACCAAAGAGTCACCATCCTAGAAGGGCAAGAGTAGCTCTCCATCCCCCCAGCTCCTGGAGGTCTGACTCTGAGCAAGTAAGGAGACTACTGAGAAATATAGGAACTTCTTGTCTTAGAACAGGAAGATCAGGAGCTAAAAGGGCACAGAGGCAGTAAGTAAGTAGGGGAAGAAAAAAACAAAAAACAAACAAACAGAGGAAAGAGTAAGTATTCTAAACAACAGTTAGGGGGCCAGAAAAAAGACATGATGGGAGTGGTGCAGTGCAGTGGCCGTGGAGCAGCAGTCTTCCGGGAGACATTCTGGAGGATGCATTGTTGTCCCATCTGCAGGCACCTCTCTGGGCTGAGGGAGAAGGTTGTTCATCTCCAGGCTGAGTTGGCCAGGATTTGTGAGACCTCCGCTCCCACCCAGGGACCATCAGGGTCACTGCCGTTGCCTCAGAGTTTGCCAAGAAAGAGGAGTGGTTGGACCACAGTTGGCTCAGGGAAGGTGAGGGTGGTGGAACAGAGGCACATCCCTCCAGTTGTAACTCTCCACAATTTCTATGCAGTTCTGGAAAAGTGTGGTTCCTCTATGGAGGCACCCACAGTGGAGACCAAGGAAGATGCTGGGAACTTCCACAAAGGAGACCCACAGGAGGGTGGCATGGGACCCCACAGCAGAAGGAAACAACTCCTTGTGGGGGACTTCATTGTTAGGAAGGTAGAACTGGGGGAGGAAGGGGAGGTAAGATGCCTGCCTGGCACCATAGCTTAGAGGGACAGGGAGCGAATCCTCAGGATCACAGGAGCAGCTGCACAGGGGAGGGAGCTGGATGTCATTGTCCACCTAGGAACAAATGACCTGCCTAAGAACGGGATCAGAGCAGTACAAGAAGCATCTGTGGAGATGGGGAGGGGCCTTAGACAAATAGCACACATGGTAACCTTCTCGGAGGTGCTGCCTGTCTATGGCACGGATGGGGCTAGGGTGCTCCACACCATGGGATTCAATCAGTGGTTGAAAAACTGGTGCAGAGCTCAAGGATTTGGCTTCATTGGGGAATGCGGGTCCACCTGTATGGATGCAGGCCTATACTGGCTTGATGGTCTGCATCTATCCAGGAGGGAACCAGGATCCTAGGTGATAGGATTAAATGCTTCATTGGCAAGCATTTAAACTAGCCAAGGGGGGAGGCACTGAACAGTAGCAGGGAAATCCTAGCCCCCCCAAAAAAATCAGGGTACTAAGTGAGATAGACACCAACATAGAGGTGTCAATAGGGAGAAGCGCAGGAGTAAATGAAGAAAGTGACAAACCCAATAAGGACAGGGATGGGGGCAAAAAGGGGTAAGGCCATCAAGAAATGGAGGGTAATGAGTACCAACACCTGTAGTCTGGGCAACAAGCTCCATGAACTGGTGGCCTGGATGGAAGAGGGATACCTGGATATTGTAGCAGTCACAGAAACAAGGTACACAGAGAACCATGATTGGGATGTTAACATACCAGGGTACACAACCTACAGGAGAGACAGGGAGGGCAGAAGAGGGGGGAGTAGCTCTGTATGTAAGGGAAGGGATAAAAGCAACTGAACAAAAGATTAAATAGGGAGGAGAGGAGTCACTGTGGGTCACCTTAGAGACTGGAAATGGCACCACAATCTGCATGGAGTTGTATACAGACCCCCATGTCAGGGGGAGGGAATGGAAAAGGATATGATAGAATGCATACTTAGGATGGCAGAGAAAGGGGAGATACTGTTGATGGGGGACCTTAATATGCCAGATGTTAACTGGAGCACCTTTGCTGCAGCCACATCCAAAAGCAGGGCCATTCTTGATGCCCTTCAGGTGTCATGCCTCAGACAGCTGGTTTTGGAACCTACTCATGAGGGAGCAATCTTAGACCTCATACTATCAAATGGGGACAGTGAGAGGATCTCAGATCTAGAAATGGGTAGCCATTTGGGAACAAGTGACCACCAAACAGTGTGGTTCACGATAAACTTAGCTACAGAGTCAAGCCATACAAAAGTGAGGGTTCTGGATTTCAGGAGGGCTGACTTTGGCAAGATGGGAGAGTGCATTAGAAAAGCACTAGCAAGTAGGCTAGAAGGAGGGGTCGAGCAACAATGGGGAAATATCAAAACTGCCATCACAGAGGCAACAAGCCTTTGTGTGAAGAAAATAAACAAATCAAAATGAAAGAAAAAGCCACTATGTTTCTCAAAAGAAGTGACGGTGAAGGTTAGGGAGAAAAAGATAGCATTTAGGAAGTATAAGGAAACACAAAAGGAGCAGGACAGAGAACTGTACCAGTTAAGGTAGAAGGAAGTAGGGAGGGTAGTCAGAATAGCAAAGGCACAAACTGAGGAAAAGATAGCCAACTCGGTTAAGAAGGGGGATAAAATATTTTATAGGTATATCAGGGAGCATAGAAAGACAAAGGGAGGGATAGTGTGGATGAATAGAATGGATGGTGGGTGGGCAGAGAGGGACAGTGAGAAAGCAGGGATACTGAATGAATACTTCTGTTGAGTATTCACAAAAGAGGATGTGGGGCGGTGCCTAATCCAATTATCAGAAGCACTCTGGAGAGGGGGGTTGATCCCAGTCCTTTCACAGAAGAAAGGGTTCTGAAAGAACTCCTAAAACTGAAGGTGGACAAAGCAATGGGGCCAAATGGAATTCACCCCAGAATTCTAAAAAGAATTAAGGAGAGAACTAGTGACACCACTGACTACCCTTTATAACAAATCATGGGAGGATGATGTGGTACCTGAGGACTGGAAGAAGGCTGATGTGATTCCCCTTCAAAAAGTGGAGCAAACAGAGGCAGGAAACTACAGACCTGTCAGTTCACCTCTGTGGTAGGGAAAGTGATGGAATCACTTCTGAAGGAAAGAATTGTTGAGTACCTAGAGGCCAGTGGGGCACAGGACCCAAGGCAGCATGGGTTCACAGCGGGAAGGTATTGTCAGACAAATCTAATTGATTTCTTTGACTGGGTGACCAAAGTAGTAGACCAGGGAGGGGCTGTGGACATGGCCTACCTAGACTTTAGCAAGGCATTTGACACAGCCCTACACAAAAGATTAATAGTCAAATTAATCAGCCTGGGAGTGGGTCCCAGGGTGGTAGCCTGGGTAAAACATTGGCTGGACAACAGGACACAGAAGGTAATTGTAAATGGAGTCCACTCAGAAGAAAGAGGGTTACTATTGGGGTACCACAAGGTTCAGTACTGGGTCCAGTCCTTTTTAATGTCTTTATAAATGACATTGCAGATGGACTGGAAGGAAAAGTATGCCTCTTTGCACATGAGACAAAGATCTGCAACAGGGTTGATACACAAGGAGGCATGGAAAGGATGAGAAGAGACTTGGCAAGGTTGGAGGAATGGTCAGAAGTATGGCAGCTTGGATTCAGTGCAAAGAAGTGCAAAAATAATGCACCTGGGAAACAAAATCCCAGGGGAAGATTACAAAATTGGGGGGAAGGTAGTAACAACAACAAAAATGGGAAGGGACCTGGGGTAATCATATCAGATGACCTAAAGGTTGGCAAGCACTGTGAGAAGGCAGTAGGGGGGGCTGGGGTGATACTGGGATGCATAGGGAGAGGCAACACCAGCAGAAAATAGGAAGTTGTTATCCCCCTGTACAGACAGTTGGTGAGACCCCATCTGGAGTACTGCATCCAGTTCTGGAGACCCCATCTCCACAAGGACATAGACAGGATGGAGGCAGTTCAGAGGAGGGCAACTAAAATGGTGCAGGGTCTGCAAGAAAAGCCATACCAGGAGAGACTAAAGGAGCTTAATATGTATACCCTTAAAGAAAGGAGGGAGAGGGGGGACATGATAGAAACGTTTAAGTACCTCAGTGGAATCAACAAAGTCCAAGAGGGTAGCATCTTTCAGAAAAAGAGATGTGCAAGAACAAGGGGACACAATTTAAAGATAGAGGGGGGACAGCTTGGGGCAATGTGAGGAAATATTTTTTCACAGAGAGGGTGGGTAATGCATGGAACAGCCTTCCTGAGGAGGTTGTGGGGGTCTAAGACTGTGGGAGAATTCAAGAATGCATGGGACAGACATAAGGCAATTTTTGTGAGGGGTAGGAAGAAATAGGCTGTTGGTTAAATAGAATCTGCAGCTTATCCTCTAGGTAGGGAATTGAGCAGACAAGGTGGGCCAAGCGGTCCTTATGTAACCCCCCTGTTATCCAGTGTTACTAGAATCCCAGTAAGACCTAGTGGTAGGCAAGGAAGGCAGCTTATGAAACTCCAGTTAAATAGATTTCGCACTGTCTTACTCTGTTCTCAGTCTCAGCTGAGACTGAGGGATGACATAATTTTAGAACTGTCACAGCTGCATAAGCCACACCAGAATGTTGCAGTTGGAGGTTAGAGTAGAACGTTGGAGAATTTGAAGCCAGTCTGCATGCAATCTTAGAGAGATACTGTAGTGCAGCTGAGCGTGTGCAGGCTCTCGGAGCTTTAAGCTCTGTTACAGAGCTACATTTGTTTTAGGTGTGTGTTTCCACCTGAAGAGGAACACAGGAACTGATAATTGAAGTGGGTGGAGACTGCTTTCAATGGTTCACAGAGCCCATCCCTGAGGGGATGGGTGAAGGTGTCTGCCTGTTTTCCAGGGGCAACCCCCCTGGGTCCAGCTAAGGGAAAGAAGCTGCCTGTCTGAGTTGTGTTGAGGCACCAGAAGCTCTGTAAGACATTCCTTGAGGAGGAAACGCCTGTAGGGCACCTGCAACCAAAGGGTGAGTTCACTCTGAAAAAAGGTCATGTGTTTTCACCTGAAACAGAAGGAAGCTAAAGGGACTGTTACTGTGGGGTCAGGAAAAGACAGCCAAGTACAGTTGGAAGATGTGGGGATTGGACTGCTTAACTCAGTGGGAGGTCTAGAGTAATGGACAAAGCCACTTCTAAGTATGATCAAGGCCAGCACAACATGGAAAGAAAGAATGTGGGGACTGGACTGCTTAACCTGTTGGGGGTCTAGAGTAATGGACAATGCCACTTATTTTAAGTATGTTCAAGTCCAGCACAAATGGGAAGCAAGACTAGTAGATTGAATGTGAAATACATTTAGCAAGAATCTACACAGCAAAGTGTTAAAGAATGAGTTGTTTACAGTTCAGAGAAATGGCTGGGTATGAATTGTGGGAGTGAGAGGTGGGAGACCCTCCCCCCATCAGTAGTAACCAAATTCACCTCTCCTGATTTGCTCTGAGACACCTTTTGCTTTCCCTTAGGTACTTGGCCAGTGCCTGAGGAAAGTACCCAGACATGGGATTAAAGAGGAGGATTCCCTGATGGAGCCAAGGTGCTCTTAGGTGGTTTAGGGAGCCACCAGAAAATGTTTCCATGAAGTATGGAAGGTGTCCAAGTGGCTGGTAAGGGGGCCGAGCCAGGGAAAACCCAAAGCAGTGCAAAGGTTCGGGCTGTATAACCCAAAGCAGTGTACAAGTCTGGGCCTGTGTGCCCAGTGTGTTGTAGCGCATGAGGGCTAAAGTGATGAGGATGTGTTCTGGTCTCCTTTAATCTGCATTACCAGGAGTGTAGCCCTGTGGGGGTCCATCTATGCTTTGTTTATTCTGCTGGATGTGAATAAAAGCCATACTTCAGAATCCCACTTCTGGTATTGGACATTACAGTTATTGCTTCCTGTGTTCGGAGTTACTTGGGTGCCCCTGTGCAGAGTAGCCAAACCTAGCCTTTGTACTGAGTGACATATTCCTCCCTGAACCCAGCCCACCTGGTAGAGCTGTCAGATACAAACGGCATAGCTGGTAGGGGTTACAAAAATGGGGGCACCACTGAGGATTTGGTTTTGGAATTTAGGGAGGACTGTAAGAAAGGTCGCTGGGGCAAGGGGCTAGTGTTTTGGCTATCTGGCAGTGGGTAGCGCAAAAAGCTGAAGCAAGGTTAACTAATGTGCCGCTGTGTGCTGTTGTCCATGTGCTGCTGTTAAAATGCCAACTGTTTACCAAGGAGCAGTAAAGCCTGAGAGTGTATGCCCTTGTCCTGCATCAAATTTACAGCATTTGCCAGCTTTCAAAACTGTTTGTGACAAAGAAAAGTGTGGAAAACTGTGGGTAGTAAAAGGAAAATTGTGCCTAGCTGTTGGAAATGCTTTCTTGTGAAAGTGAGAGACTTGTAGTGTTAATGGCCATGAAAATGGTTGAAATGAGCTCATGGTGGAGTCAGTTGAAAAAAAAAAAAACTGTTTTTTCAGTTTTAATTTGCCTGCTCGATGATGGCCGTGAGGAGAAGAGCACTCGAGAGGAGAGAGGCTCATTTGCATGGCATCGAGTGATTGGTGAGACTGCAATCAGTCCTGCCCCCAAGCCAGCTCTAGAGCGACTGCCTAGCATTTGAGAGGGAGAGTGAATGGAGTGTGTGTACTGGTTTATCAGGAGGAGCGTAGCAATGACTGAAAGTGCTGTAAAATATTTCAAAAAACTGACTTTTCTGTCTGAATTCGGGCTCAACCCACATCTCGATCAACTGGACTGTGAGTGTTGGTGTTCAGAGGTACAATTGGCAGGACTGCCAACCCGCTTCTTTCCAGAGACCTCCAAGACTGGCTGCAGGCCATTTTCCATTGCAGCAAACAGCTACTGATAACAGTGAGTACCAACAGAAATAATTGCTCAAACTAAGTGATTTTGCCAAAAGCCAGCTGAATCTGTGTGTAGCAGTGTAATCACTTTGCACACAAGGACTGTGTTAAGTTTTACCAGCAAAAGCAAGCATTTTAAGCCATCGACTGTGAACATAATTACAGGTTCAGTGTCAGTATAAGTTTCAAAGCCATGAGAGGGATTGTGAGTTGTATCAGATATGCAGCAAGAGTTACAGGCAATCCTGTGCTATGAAATACTGAGGCTTAAGGAACTGTAAGCTAGAGCAATGTCTTCAGCAAGTGAAAAGTCCATGGTAAATCTTATAAATGTGCTAGAATAAAGAACAGTGCAAGTTTGTGCAGTTTGTGCAAAAGTTATCAGTACAGTGTGTAAATTGGATGCACAGTGGCTTGACCCAATTACAGAATGTTGATGTGTAGGAGTGCTGCCGCCGCCATTACAGGGTGGGGTAGTAATGTAAACACAGCAGCAGAGGAGCCATTTTGAAAGAGAGAGAAAGTTTTCAGTGAAATGGGACTTGAAATAACAGTGAATGTTTGTTTGTTTTTCTTTGCAGTCATGGCTTCAGGACCAGCCCGCTACCCGGATCATGCCAGGACTGTGGTAGCAGTAGAAGTAAACAAGTTAAGGGACACTGAGAGATGTTACTACAGAGGGTGACTGCCTCCTCATGTGGCGATTAACGGATATCCAGTGCAAGTATGTTTGATGTGCTTAAATGCAGGAAGCGACGTCTTCATGGGACCTCACTGTTCTGGGTGCTTAGAGAAATATGGTTTATTTGAAGTGCCCAAGATTCGTTTGGCTCCCACATGGACAAAAGTTTAAGAATCTGTAGGTGGCAGCACACAGCACCAAGTGGAGGCTATTGGAGAAGGCCCCTCAGGGGGGTGCAGCACAAAGCAAGAGGGTGCAGATTTACAGACAGAACAATGTGCTGATGTTTCGTATTCTGAGTCGCAGAGAGACTTCTCGGGAAGAGCATCAGTAGACCCGTGGAGAGCGGGGCCTGTCCAAGTCTCATAGGTGAAGACGAGATGAGGGAGGCCTTTGAATGGGAGGTTCCGACCTCCGCGCCCAGTGAAGAGTGGATAGTCTCAGAAGTGAGGACGACTGCTCACTCCTGGGCATAGATTCTCAGTGAGGAAGAAGAAGAGGGGGAACCTATGTGGCCTTGTGAAAAAGGAACTGGTACACAGCCTCAAGCTCTTGCCTCAGAGGAATGCATGGAAGAGAGTGGTGATGCCACTGCCCTGGCTGTGCAAGAAGCCAGGGATCCATTTTTTGTGTCTTTGAGAATGCGTAGCTGGCATAACCAGGACTGGCAACCCCCAAGCCAGGCCAGAGGTCTCAGGTTGACCAAAGCAAGTAAAGAGGAAAGACTGGTTCATAGGAAGGCGAATGAAATCTATGGGATGTCCTTTCCTACCTTTCCTCAGAGAGTCTGGGAGGAGATTGAACAAAATAGGAAGTCCTGGACTTGGGCAGAAGCAATGAAATGTGTGCATCCTGGTGCAAACGAGCATGTCAAGCACAGAATGTTTCATGAAAAATACAGCTAGTGGAAAAGAGGAATGACACTGTTAATGGACACTGTTCCAATTGTGGATGGAGAGGGACGTGAAACCTTTCACAGTGTGAATTATGAGCGCCTAGATGGTGTAATAATTCAAGCACCTGACCCAATGTGCTATTGGCTACAATGCAAAAACCTTCCTGTGAATGTACCCATGTCTACCAAATGGAAAGCAGAGCAGTGGTAGCCAGTGCTGCCACTCCAGCCACTGCAGTACCTATGTTGTTCCACCAGTATGGACGTCCAGGACTCAGGTGCCCCACATTCATCAGTTCTACAGTGTACTGACTTTCCAGAATCCATCGACTGGCCCACCAGATGACTTCAGATCCAGAGAGGACACCAGCCCAGCTGTATCCTGATTCATTGCCTGGTAATCAGATGACTTCAGACCAGCTGTTTTCCTTTTTGTTCCTGTTACAAGGTTCCATCTCCAGAGATGACATCAATCCCAGCAGTTTCCAGATGTGCTCTCCTGTCATTCCCAGAAGATGTCCGCCCAGCTGTATCGGAAGAATGCTGCCAGGGAGAGTCTTCGGCTGAAGACCAGGTTTGGTGCCATTTTCATTCTACGAGGGACTGGTAAGTGAACACTTTTATATTCTTAGGACAATGCAGTACACACCCTACACTAGCAGACTCCAGATGTTTGAACTGTCCTCAAAGACTCTCCCCTTCAGGACTTTGGCCTGATAGAACTGTGCTTCACCGGGTTCCGGCCCAGGAGAGACTCTTTAATGGACTTGCCTTCGGGCACTGTGGTCACTAGATGGGACTTTTAGGGCACTTCATCCCCCAATTATTGTGTATTGTAAATAATGTCAATGTTTTCTACTGTTTTTTAATGTTTATACTGTTTTTCTACTTTTCTAAAAAAAAAAATTGGGGGGGATTCTCCAGTGTTTAGATGGAAGGGGTTTAGATAGACTGTGTATACAGATTAGGAGTGTGTGTTTGTCTTTCTTTCTCTTGCAGGTGTTCCTGAAGAAGATAGAAGAGAAGACAAGAAGAGGAGGAGTGACTCATCAGAGTCCCTCACTTTACTTTAGAGTGTAGTGTTTAAAGTACTGTTGTTGTTGTTGTTGTTACTGTGTGTAACTTTTCCTTCCGCAGGTATGGTTGTGGGGGAGTGTGGGAGTAATGCATAGGTACAGTATTAGCTCCTGGTGTGTGGTTGCATGGTGTCCAGGATAGGGGACTCCCCTGTTTGTTTTGTTTTGGGAAATTTGAGTTAGAGGCAGAAAGGTTTTCCCTAGATGGCTGGGGGGATAGACAGGCTGTGGTCCTGAAAGGCTGTAGGGGCCGCAGTGCTGATCTATGAGGGCTATTCTCTGGACAGTTCTACCACAGCCACTAGGCACCCATAGTTAGCTGGTAGAGTAGAGGCTGGTATGTCAGCCAAAGGCCTCTTAGGCCCTTAGTGTTGCTTGCCTGTGCTAGCACATGGTAGGGGAGAAGATAGCACTACCTCCCCGTAGTCAACACATGGGGCGAGATGGCCTAAGCCGGGTGATTAATGACTGCAGACAGTCATTTTCCCTGCCCAGGGTGAGGATAACCCCCCTGTTACCTGGGGCTACTAGAATCCCAGTAAGACCTAGTGGTA
Organism: Neoceratodus forsteri; assembly: GCA_016271365.2. Lineage (NCBI taxonomy): Eukaryota > Metazoa > Chordata > Ceratodontiformes > Ceratodontidae > Neoceratodus > Neoceratodus forsteri. Next base: position 304,486,203 of record CM028134.1, on the reverse strand, counting down.
GGCAGGGAAGGCAGCTTGTGAAACTCCAGTTAAATAGATTTTACACTGTCTCACTCTGTTCTCAGTCTCAGCTGAGACTGAGGGATGACATCATTTTAGAACTATCGCAGCTGCATAAGCCACACTGGAATGTTGCAGTTGGAGGTTAGAGTAGAACATTGGGAAATTTGAAGCCAGTCTGTGTGCAGTCTTAGAGAGAAACTGTAGTGCAGCTGAGTGTGTGCAGGCTCTCAGAGCTTTAAACTCTGTTACAGAGCTACTTTTGTTTTTGGTCTGTGTTTCTACCTGAAGAGGAACACAGGAACTGATAATTGAAGTGGTGGAGACTGCTCTCAATGGTTCAGAGCCCCATCCCCTCAGGGATGGGGGAAGGTGTCTGCCTGTTTTCCAGGGGCAACCCCCCTGGGTCTGGCTAAGGGAAAGAAGCTGCCTGTCTGAGTTGTGTTGAGGCACCAGAAGCTCTGTAAGAGATTCATTGAGGAGGAAATGGCTGTGGGACACCTGCAACCAAAGGGTGAGTTCTCTCTGAAAAAGGGCCATGTGTTTTCACCTGAAATAGAAGGAAACTAAAGTGACTGTTACTGTTGGGTCAGGAAAAGACAGCCAAGTACAGTTGGAAGATGTGGGGATTGGACTGCTTAACTCAGTGGGGGGGGTCTAGAGTAATGGACAAAGCCACTTATAAGTATATTCAAGGCCAGCACAAAATGGAAAGAAAGAATGTGGGGATTAGACTGCTTAACCTGTTGGGGGTCTAGAGTAATGGACAATGCCACTTATTTTAAGTATGCTCAAGTCCAGCACAAATGGAAAGCAAGACTAGTAGACTGAATGTGAAATACATTTAGCAAGAATTTACACAGAAAAGTGTTAAAGGATGAGGTGTTTACAGTTCAGAGAAATGGCTGGGTTTGAATTGTGGGAGCGAGAGGTGGGAGACCCCCCATCAGTAGTAACCAAATTCACCTCTGCAGATTTGCTCTGAGACACGTTTTGCTTTCCCTTAGGTACTTGGCCAGTGCCTGAGGAAAGTACCCAGACATGGGATTAGAGAGGAGGATTCCCTGATGGAGCCAAGGTGCTCTTAGGTGGTTTAGGGAGCCACCAGAAAATGTTTCCATGAAGTATGGAAGGTGTCCAAGTGGCTGGCAAGGGAGCCGAGCCTGGGAAAACCCCAAAGCAGTGCACAAGTTCGGGCTGTGTAACCCAAAGCAGCATACAAGTCCGTGCCTGCGTGCCCAGTGTGTTGTAGAGCCTGGGGGCTAAAGTGATGAGGATGTGTTCTGGTCTCCTTTAATCTGCATTACCAGGAGTGTAGCCTCGTGGGGGTCCATCTATGCTTTGTTTATTCTGTTGAATGTGAATAAAAGCCACACTTTAGTATCCCACTTCTGGTATTGGACATTACAGTTATTGCTTCCTGTGTTCAGAGCTACTTGGGTGCCCCTGTGCAGAGTAGCCAAACCTAGCCTTTGTGCCGAGTGACATATTCCTCCCCGAATCCAGCCCACCTTTTAGAGCTGTCAGATACAAACAGCATACCTGGTAGGAGTTACACTTATCTGCCGTCAAAGTCTATGTTTCTATGTTTCTATATATTTTCAGGTAGACAAGGAACCTTGTCATGCTGAACAACAACCAGCCAGTTCCTAACTCCAGAACCTTTGTGGTTTCTATTCAACCCTTATTTGTAACATACCAGGGGTTTCCTTTCAACCCTTATACCATTCTGCTACCTTCAACTGACTGTACTCATCACCAGCCTTAAAAGCTATATTCATTTTAAATATTACATGTTTCATACATTTCATTCCATATCACCCACATCCCCAAGATCAATCTACACCAGTCCATACTAAAAATACTGTTAATAGTTTCAGCTGTAACTGAACATGAAAAGGTCCCTTCAGCCTCAACGACTTCTTCTTTCTTGCTTGAAGGTTTCCACCCCAATACATTATTCCTCTTAACAGTCTCACCTGGGGTCTCATCTTCCTGGTCACTGTCCTGCACCAAATTATGGCCCAGGAAAATGGGCAACAACAGGATCTCAAAAGTGACTGGCAACAAAGGTTCCATCGGGGGGCTCCTTCTCCTCCTGAATCCATGGATCCCGGTCCTCTGCCTCAAAATCCTCCATTTGGGAACCCTCTATCAGCACATGGCAGTGATGCTTCACCTCTCTCCAGCACTGGTCTGCCTCTGCGTTCCATCGAACTCCAATCCAGGCAATAGCTCCTCTCCAGTTCTCCTCACCTGGGCTCTGGTATGCACACTGGTAAGCCCACCATCCTCCAGAACCTTGTCCTCCATAAGATCCTGGAGGAACACCATCCTGCTCTTTGCCTCCATGTTTGGATACCAGGGCTGGTATCTGGGTACTGGTCCCCCCTTGTTTCTCTGGACAACCAATACTATCCCACTTCTGACAACAAGTTTGTCACAGTTTGTGGGAATAAACTTCAGATAAGGCAAATTTACAGGTTTAAACATGCCGTGGTATGATATTTATTTTTCAAAAGTTCGAAAAATAATAAATGAAAACAAAAAAATTACAAAGAAAATCACTACTTAACATCAGTAGTTTCTCACATAATATAGTCCTGGATCTTAGAGCTCCTAAGGCCATTCTCATTTGCATTCAACAGCTTGTCTACAGTAGCACCTTTCTCCTTCTAGTAGAGTTCAAGACTGAACTCTACTAGACTGAACTGAAGTGAACTCAGTGAAGAGGTTTTTATATCTTTTGCTGGGGTCACCTAACTGAGCCCTTTCTATTTACATGTCTGGACATGCTGTTTCATACATGAACATGTTGTTTGAAAACCAAGGGGGGGGATTTGTTTCAGGGGACTTCCTGGTTCAGGTAAAGGTACAGTGTATATCTCCCCAGACATTGCCTCTCTATATCTCTGATCCACAGTGACTAAGCACTTTTATAACCTCATACAGTAACAGCTTTATAGTGTGAATTTATGAAAATAACTTAATGATTTCTTATAACTGTATTAATTATGAAATTATTATTGTTTTATATGGCTTCTGAATCCTTTATATTTAAAAAGGCTTTATTGACTGCATTTATTTCTATTTAAAAGAGCCTTCATGCTTTTTTGTACACAAAATATACTTATGCACTTTATACACCTCTCTGTGTGTTTGGCATCATTCCATGGACTGAATAGATGGAAAAAGAATGAAAAGAGAGAACTAGTAGGAAGTTTAATAGGGATAGTAAAGAACTACTCTAGGTGGCCAACCTAGGGTAGAGGGGAAAAGAAGAAAAGCAAAGAGGAAAGTGTTAACTGTTGTGCAACAAAAGTTTTGGTAGCTAGAAAATAAGACAATAGAAAAGTGGTCCATCAGTCACAGCGGAGGGTGTAGCCTAGCTCCACCACATTATCCACTGTGGGTAATTAGCCCTTTGAATATCAGCTGGGACTGTGTCCATTTATTTGAAGGTGTCTTATTGTGGATTTAAATAAATCACAGACATGCAGCAATGAAATCAAGTACATGACTGGCTTTCTTCCTAACTCTTAGAGTGCATAGCAACCTGTGGTTTGTGTGTTCAAACATCCTGGGAGTAAGGTTTCTCTTTGGCTGCAGCACCTCTCACTGTATGTGTAGCCTGGTAAAAAGCTGATGTAGTTTCAGTTGCTCCAGAGGTGGTGCTGCTGTTGCACTGTGGCCAGGGAATTGCTGCTGCTGCACTGTGGGTGCTGCAGTGCTATGAGGTGGGGGGGCTTCTGGATCGACCGTCCCGCTGCCCCTACCTCCTATATCCAGACAGGATTCTGTCCATCACAAACTTATGAAGCAAAAATGAGTCTTCACATCATCTGGCCTAAACTCCATCATAAACAAGAGTAATAGAGAGAAAGAGAAAAGTCAGATAGAAACATAGAAATAAAGGGAAAATAGGGCTATCTTAACTACAGGTTATAACTTAATACATATGCAAAATATAGAAGAAACAGAGCTAAATTACTACTAAGAACACAAAGAATTCAATGAGAATGAAAAAAGAATATGAAAAAGTTAGTGTTAAACTGAGGAAATTTGTTGTTTAATGCAACAATTTTTTGCTCAGAGAGCTCATCAGGCTCCTATATTCTCCAATTACTAAATAACACTGCAAAACCAAAAGTGAAACAGGCTTGCTGTGTGAAGATGTAACATATGACCTGCAAAAGCTCTTCCATGTGACTTTGAGACACTTATTTACAAGTAAACTCATTTTAACAAAACTTTGCCCAAATGTACCCCCAAGGATTAAGTTACAGGTGAAGTTGTCAGGCAACACTGCAAAAGGTGAATTTCCTGCCAAATAACAAAACTGTGCTAATTAATTCATGAAGGTGAAGTTGCCGAATTCGATGTAACTTCACCCGTGCATTAAAATTTTGCAGCATCTCTAATCATGACAGGACAGATGCAGTCATGATGGCTTGCAGCCAGGGAGATGTGTGTGGAAGAAGCCACTGATACACTTTTTAGAGGAGATCTGCGGGGGGACACATCTCTGAACTTTGTTACACTCTAAGAGCAGATAAGGCCTGCACTGGTGACTCAAATGAAAAGGGTGTTGCATTCCCACAGCACCTTGTTTGCCTCAGTGGGTAAACCCACTTGCAGAACAACAGGTGGACATCGGGACCCATGAGTCACTGAAGCATGATGACTATAGAGTCCTTGACAGTGTAAATACTACAGGAATGAAGAGCTTAAGGAGATGTTAGATCTCCAAATCATCCATGAAATCAGAAGTCCTTGGGCCCCTCCAGTCAGGCTTATCCTTAAAAAGGATTGGATGACAAGGTTTGGGTTGTCTACCAGAAGTCTAATACTGTTATGGTGTCTGACACAGTGCCTTAGACTTATGAAATCTCAAATTATTTTGGGAAAGCAAAGAGTCTAATGACTACTGGTCTGAAAAGGGGTTATTGGAAGTTACCTTTAACAACACAAAAGTGAGGGAGTGGTCATAATTTATCACTATGTCCTGTATGAATTTCTAGCCATTCTATTTTGAATGAAAAATACACCAGTTACCTTTCAAAGGCTGGAGTATTATCAGGGGTAGGTGACTTCACAGCTGGTGCACAACACATATAGGGAGGCCAAGTATTTAACTGCTAGCAGATGGTCATTGTTTAGGGAAAGGCATGTTCTAAGTATTTGCAACATACAGTTGTAAGTACTGACTCAGGGGGGGTTTGATTGAAAAACTGGTTTTGCAAAACACACATCAAACTGGGGGCTACCAAAGATTATTTAGTTGTTGTTAAACTGTGAAGTTAAAAACAATCTATTTGTGGGAATACATTTGGGGGCTGTGGTTACAAGCAAACACATATACAATTTCTGGTTGTGAACAACATGAATAACTTATTTTCATTTTGGAGATCCTATTAATCTACATGATTCAGAAAAGTTGCTCAATGAGACCTAGCTAATACTTAATATGAAAATGGATGACTTGCTTGGGTCTGAGAGTGAGCTGGGTGTCAGGTTGGTGGTTACAGACTGGCTGTGTGAGAGACAGAAGGGGAGGATGCTGGCATGGTCTTAATTGCAAAAATGGAGAAGGAGATTTTTGGCAATGAAATATCTGGTTGGATTATATCATACCATTTGATATTTTAGTGTAAGAGTACCCAACATGAGGAAAGCTAAGTTTCGCACTACAGTAGAAAAATTATTTTCTTTTCCATGTTTTCTCTGGTAAGCACTTTCATTTGAATTCTTGCCAATGCATAAACAGGCACTAGGTGAAGACTGTGAACACAACAACAGCGTAGTCTAAAATCATGACCCTCAAAATGGCACTGCTAATAACAGTGCCCACCCAAAACACCGACCGCAACCATAAAGCCAATGGCAGCGGTCCACAAACACACCAACCACTACAATGGCTAAAGAAACAAACAGTAATTTGAGCTTTTGCTTCACCCCCAACCCCCCCCCAACTCCCCCAACTTAAAATAACTACCTCCGGGGGAAGGCAACTCAGTGATGTGGAGAAACCTCGGGGGAGGGCAGCATTTTTGAGAAGGGGAAGTGAGAACACAAGTGAGGAGGGGAGAGACAAAAACAAAAACAAAAAATGTCCCGGGACTCAAATCCTGGTCCACCAATGCTCCATTGCCCTCCCTGCCTGTGGCCTTAACCTCTATGCCATGGCAGCTGCTCAGTGGCACACCTCCAAGGACAGGCTTCAGACCTTTCTCCCCTTCTCCCAGACAGCAATACAGCTACAGGGATAGTGCAAACCTTACCTGTGCTATACTATCCCTGTAGCTGTATTATCTTTCGCTATTTTGACAGCGCGCAATTTTGACTGCACTATTCTGGTTTCTCTATTTTCACCAGGTACGTGCTGACTACAGGTGAATTTTAAAGGTATAGTATTGAACCTCTGAGGTAGCCATTATTCTAAAGGGGCATAATAACCTATTTTAAGTCATTTGAAAAAGCATAATCCTTCCCAATAAAAAAAAAAGCAATTTGGGCAAAGTATGATAAGAATAACTAGCAACTTTTACATTATTTTTAATCTTCAGCCCACTATGTGATGCTAATGGTAATAGCGTATAATTTCAATTTTTAAAATAATAAAAGCAAAATGTCAGGTTCATGCATGGTTACTTGCTTCACAGTATTCTGTTGCATGTGAAGAGGCTTAGCAGGCACACTGATAAAAGAATAATGTAGGAAACCTGGAATATTTGTAGTCAGCCCTTTTAATAATCAGTCCATAGTTTAAATCCACTGTATTCTTGTTTGCTTACAGTTATAGTTTGCTGGTTGGTAATTGGTAGGCTACTGCCTACTGCTAAGTGGTTCATCAATGACTGCTAGGTTCCATGTTAACTAGCATTTGGCTGCATGCTGGTTTAGTAGTGGTAATCAGGATGCATGCTAGTTGCTGAAAAGCAGGCAGACAGAAACTGGCCAGCTATCAACTTGCAAGTCTATTGTGTGTCTGTCCCAGTGTCTCTCTTATCTTATCTTTCCCATCAGTTTTCAGCTTCTGTTGTCTTCCAGTCCTGCATCTATTTCAGACTCTCAGTCCTTCACCTCCAGATTTTCAGCTTTTTTCCCCCTCCCCTTTCCATGCCTAGTTTAGTTTCATTTCTTTGGAAAATGCTAAAACTCTACAGTTTATATCACTGTCTGTTCTAAATGTTTAAAATAAACTACAGGTAACAAATCCAGTTACATTAACTTTAGTAAAATATTCTAAAGTTTACATTGATTTCTATTCGGTATGTTAGAAGAAAGAACAGAAAAATTCTGCAGTTCATATAAAAATCATTCAGTGCACTTAGTTTTGGAATTGTGTGGACTTATTCTAAAAATTCCATATAACATAAGCGTGGTTCATAGCTCAGTGCTTATGTAACATATAGTGGAATGATGTAGATGGTTGTTGGATACAGAGGCCAGCATATGATGATTTGTGCTTAGGTACTTGGATGCTTGAATTGAGTCGTTTGATAATACTTGATGGTTTGGGCCTTTCTCTGTATCCCACCTGTAGGAAGGAAGAAGGCTTGATTAGAATTATGGAGCCCCCGGTGGGATAAGAATGCCACAGAAGGAGGAGGTGTCGGGGAGGATGGTGGGTGAGTGCAACTCGCTCTAAGCAGAGGTGGAAATCAGTTGAACTATTTAAATAGGCTGTGGGGGAGGAGTTCTTCCCCCACACAATTACAGGCAAGCCTTTCAATTATGTGTGGTTCATAGCTCAGTGCTTATGTAACATATAGTGGAATGATGTAGATGGTTGTTGGATACAGAGGCCAGGATATAATGATTTGTGCTTAGGTACTTGGATGCTTGAATTGAGTCGTTTAATAATATTTGATGGTTTTGGCCTTTCTCTGTATCCCACCTGTAGGAAGGAAGGAGGCTTGATTAGAATTATGGAGCCCCAAAAGAATATATATATCTATCAATGATGGTTCTGTAACTGAATGCTGAAGAAGTCGTGCATAACACTTTAATGATAAGATTAGACGATCACCTCCTCCAACTCTGGAGAGTGTGACCAGTAGCACTCAGGAGAGGAAAACCACCCTTGGGGGGAAACCTTGGAGGACCCATGGCTACTGACCTGCTCATCCTTCTGGGCATACTAAAGGAGAGAGATTCTAATTAAACTAAATTAATCAGCTAAATCTATATTCAAATTAGTAGAATTCAATCCAGATGAATGGAGCTTAGGACGCTGAATTGTAGATGTCAAATGAATAATTTCCTTCCAATAAAATCCAAGTCCGAGAATCCATGTATAATTCTGAATGATGGAAAGTAGATATATTGAAGAACTGTATTCTGTACTTCGGTTGATAGAGGGCATAATCCAAGGATTTGACTGATGTTTTGAGATGAAGTTGATGACTGACAAAATCAATACGGGAGACTAGAAGATGATTGCATCCAAGCTTGATGTCTACCAGGCAGAATGAATTAGACGTAGTACGACTTCCAGGTTTCTAATAGGGCTTGTATAGTATGAAGAATGAGAAAAGGCTTGAGGCCAGGCTATCAAGTGACGAATTCAGTTCTGATAAGAAATATAATCTTGTAGGAATTGATATGAAGCAACGGCTGTAGAGTTGAGCTGGAATAATGTCATGCTATATGTGATAATCGGAGACCCTGGTGCGATTTATGAAGCATCCAAGTAGTAGAACGAGGTGAGCCCAAAGGAATGAATTCAGGCAAACTAAATCCAAATGAGAGGCAGTAGGATTAGGATGGCAGCAATGGAGGCAAAGGAGAAGGAACAGGACGTGGCAACCAGCCCCTGAAGAAAATGTAGCTAAGACAGCTAGCAGGATAGGAGAGAGGTGGCTGATTCCAGCATAGGAAACCCAGCTAGACCCAGGAATGACCACTGGCAGAAATCAAGCGGTGTAGGCCTTTGACGAGGCGCAGGAATCCAGCAGTGGGATAGGGACTTGATCACCTGGAAGAGACTGAGATGGAGACATGGCAACAGCAAGAGAGGAATAACATGGAGAACTGAAGGCGTGCAATTTGAGGTGTGAAGCAAATGAGACTGAAGAGTCTGAGATGGAGATAACTGAAGAAGCGGAGTCCAGTGAAGCAGCAGAGTCATAGGCCTCAAATGGCAGAGCACAAGCAGGATAATGAAGTCTGCAGGAGACGCCAACCAAGTCCTGGAAGGAAGCAGCTGTAAGTCCACAGCTGAGGCACAAGGCGAAACATCCAAGATAGCCATGGGAAGCGGCTGAATGAGCACTGAGGCAAGCTGAAGTGTTCGAGTAGGAGGAACAGCCACAGAGTCATAGAAGGAGGATCAACTAGGGAAGTATGGGGGAGCAAAGTCGATGATAACCAATGTCTTCAAAGGTGAAGCATCAGGAAGTACATGGCCAAGGCAGCAGAAGCAGGTATGCATAAGTAGAATGGAATCACTAGGTCCTGGGCTGGGCAAGGCAGAAGTAGGACAGAAGTAGGTGAACCTCCCAGCCCGAAGGGCAAATGCAGGTCAGAGAAACATGCGAGGAGTAGGTAAACTTCCCAGCCCGATGGGCAAAGGCAGGACATAGAAGCATGAATGAGTAGGTAATCCTCCCAGTCCAATGGGTGAAGGCAAGTCACAGAAATAAGCGAACAAGAAGTAAACCTCCCAGCCCAATGGGCGAAGGCAGGTCATCGAAGCTGAGAAGCTCCAAGCCCCGAGCTGAACGAGACAGGCATAGAGTAGAAGGAGATAAACCTCCCAGCCCGAAGGGCGAAGGCAAGTCATAGCATCCGTAAATCTCCAGGCCCCGACCTAGGTGAGGCGTCATAGATGACAGCAGGTATCAAAATGGAGGTAGCATCCTGAGCCAGATAAGTGTGAAGGAGTACTGCAATTGCAAAGCAGACGTAGGAAGTAAAATGATGCTGTAGACCCATGGATTCGGCAGATCGAGGATGGTAGGGATTGCAGCGAATATCGAGCAGAGCAGTAGGCAAGCTGTCGAGGCAACAAACTTCCCAAGTCTGGCAGTTTATGAGTGAGCCAAAGGTGCCATCACGGAAGCAGAGCAGGCAAGCATCACCAAGGTGCAAGGGAGCGAGTTGCAGGCAGGACGGCGCATGGCATGGAGTACCGTGCTATGACAGTAACAGGAGGAAGTATGAGGTAGAAGCACATGGTAGAATATGGTAACAGCAATCCCAGAAGGATAAGTCCAGCCACATGAAGCGTCAGTACAGGAGGCAGCCAGGATCAGACGGACGGAAGCAGAATGGAGTAGATTCTTGACATCCCATCCCAAGATCGCGCCCTTTAAGTAGCTAGGGCAAGCTAGCTTCACAGAGCTGTACACCAGGGGCATATACCAGTCCAGTCCAGGAGGAAATGTACATAAGAACAGAAATCCAAGGGATAATGCTAATGGTGGAAGTAGAACTTGCAAACTGGACAGGCCATTCGTAACAGGAAGAGACATGAGTTTCCAGAAAAAGGGAAGCACGAGGCAGTACCAAGAAACACTCCCATAGGACCGCAGGAGGGTATTGCACAACAGAGTCTGAACAGTGGTAGGGCAAGCTGGATAGGAAAGAGATTAGTGAGCTGGGCAAGGAAGGCTGGCTTGCAACTGGAATCTTGCAGAATAGCGGACACGGCAGGTACTTAAAAGTCTTCAAATTGGGAAAGTTACCCGCAGTACCAGCAGTGGGCTACAGGACATGTACAGTCAAATAACTAACCAGGTGAAATAGCTAGATGGCAGATATAGCTAGCAGTGCTGCGATAAACACCCTGCAAATGCATTGACTGTAGCCCAGACAGGGGAGCATCGATACATGTAGATGATAACATGAGGGAGCACATACATGAGGAAGCTGGGCTCCAAACCAGGTACCTACACATCGGCGCGAAGTTCAAATGAAAGCAAGAGGCCGAATTGGAGACAATGAATTAACCAAGCAGAGGCCAGACCCGATGGCAATGACGGAAGTAGGGCGGTATCACCAACTAAATGAGTACAAAAGCCCAGGTCCAGATGGAGTAGCTCGCTGAAGATAAAACAGCAGTAGCAGTGACATGAGCTGCGTGGATAGGAATGGACGCGTGGAGGTAACTCAGTCCCAGCAGAGCAGTGCCATCTAGCGGCCGAGGGTGCGAGGCGCAGGAGCAGAACAGAGCAAAGCCCAGTGCAATACAGGAATGGCAGGTCAGCTGAAAATAAGTTCCAAAGTGTCCGTTGCATAGAAAAACATAGCGGCCATCGGCCGGGAGCAGGAGGCGATGCCAACTCATGCAGGGAGCAGTAGACAGCGGAAACTGAGTGGGAGCAAACCGGGAACAGCAGAATGAAGCGGTGGTGAATGTGAGAAGTAGCACGCTGGAGGCAGGCAAACAGAAACAAAGAAGGAACAGGCAATGGAGGGAGGGTAGACAAAAACAGAAGGGGAAGAGAGGAGAAACAAGCAGGCAGGGAGCAGAGACAAACGGGGGGCAGAACAGGAGGAAGCCAGCCCCAGCACGCAGCACAAAGCTAGCGCAGTGAGTGCAACTCGCTCTAAGCAGAGGCGGAAGTCAGTTGAACTATTTAAATAGGTTGTGGGGGAGGAGCTCTTCCCCCACATAATTACAGGCAAGCCTTTCAATTAGGAATAGAATGATACTTTTGCTGGAGTTCTATAGTACTTATGGTTCTTGTTGACTTCCTACAGCTTCTTTTTCTGTATTTTTATTCTTCCCCTTACATTTCATGTGTCTGTACCTATTCATGTCAATTTATATGCAAACTTTTCTCTACATTCCCTTCGGAGTCATGCCTCTTGGTCCATTCCCTTCACTTCCCAACCCCTCTCTAGTTGCCATTCTCTTTCTGTTCCATTGTCATTCCTTTGCTCACTTTTGGTTTCAGACTCTTTTCCTCTTTCCCACTGGATTCCAGCCCTTGTCTTTTTCATGTGTTTGTATTTAAATATCTCTTCAATTCCTGTTCAGTTTCCATCATCTCATCCTCTTCTCACTCCTTTTAAATTCTAGCTTCTTTCTTTCTTTACCTTCAATTCACATTTCAACCTTTTCCTGCATAATTCCATTCCCAATACCATCTTCCACATTCTCTCTCCACCTTTTCCTTCTTCTCTTCCCAATGCATTGTTACCCATTTCTAGTCTCTTCTCCTGTGCATTCATTCACTTTACACAAATGTTTTAAACTGTCTCTTCCTTTCTGCCTTGTTCATGTTGATGATCTCTCTCTCACTCTCTTCCTTTCAGTTTTCATCTTTGCTAGTCTATGGGTGATTTGCTGTTCTATAGTCTCAATAATGATGCTATTAAAAATGAAAACAAAAGAATCAACATGCATGTCAGGGAAATCTTGGCTCAGACCTGATCTTGTTGGTCTGCAATGCTACAATATGTGGCCCAAAGTTCTGGACCCATTTTTTTCAGATTTTGGGGCATTGGCCAGCAGCTGCTTCTTAGACTATGATGATTTCCAATATTTACTGCTTCCAGTATTTTCTATGCAGTTTTCCAGAGCATAGGTAAATTCTGGAGAAATTTGAAGGTAACAGTGCAAAATATTTTATTATTCTAACATGCTTATCATTTGCTTATCTTCTTAGCAATGTGTGTAGTGGTATCTATTATTACAATATTATTACAATTATTATTACAATTATTGTTACTCTCACCGCCTCCCAAAAATGTGGAATTCTCTCCCCCCTCAAATGTGTCACTCGTCCTTCTACTATTCCATCAGCTCTGCCCTTAAAAACTTCTTTGCACCTAGCTGTTCCTGCTACAACCCTCCCTAACTCCTCCCCTCTAAGCCCCTGACAAACCTTACCCCTCTTCAGTACCCATGCAATGCTCTTGTTGCAGCTCCACCCCACCCACCTAAAAAACAGCATTCCTTCCATTCCTCCAATTCCTTCCCTTCAGACCTTCCATTGTTCTCTTACTGTGATTTCTCAATCATCCAAAGTTGTACCAAGGGCCAGTCCCTATCCTATCCTCTTCCACCACCACCCCGAATCTCTGCATACTGACATACCTACCTCTCTCTCACCTTCCCTACTCTCCCTTACATAGCCCGAGCTATGGCTGACCGCTGACTGCTAATCTCTAATGCACTTGTAGTTAACTTGCTCTTCTGTTATACCTTAGCCAACCTGTTCTGCCTGTGTTTACTCTTCACTAACTTCCCTAGATCAAACTACAAAAATTCTATTCAGTCATGTTCTAGCTACACAGTTATGTGTCATTTAGTGTATGCCTAAATGTTATTTTGTGTTGTTGTAGCTATCTAGTCCAAAGGCATTGGTGTAGTATCTATGTAGTTCAAAACTGTCAGAATTCTACCATTTCTTTACTCCAGTATGGTCTGCTCAAATTATTTCATTGTAATGTTCTGTAAATTTATATTGTGCACCAAATCTCTGTAAACTATCCTCATGGTCCCCTTCCCTGCCCCCGATCTCACTGGGAGATGAGCAACTTGTTGCTCAGCCTGACTGCCTGGTGAAACATTTCAATAAATAAATGAATAAATAAATTGCAGGACCAACAGTTTCCTCAGATTCACTCCCTTTTGTTTCTGCACACCAGTGCACATTCAAGCAGAGGGTGGCTACAGCATATAGGTTATAACAGAAAAATACCAAACCCATGGAATTGCACGATGGAACTATAATACTCACCAAGGGCTCAATATTCAAATGTTTCTACTGACAGGGTTCCAGTACATTGTATGCCATCTGAACTATATATAACTTAATTCATGTGGGAGATGTGGGAAGAATCCTCATTCTCTGCAGTGGGATACAAATAAGGTATTGCAGCTTTAGCCTTAAAAAAATCATCTGTTTTTGGGGCTCATGAAGGAACTATGCTCAATCACTCCTGTTTTTGTTGGGTTGCATAATTTTTGCATACCAGTTTCTGTGGTATACTGTAGTAGACATACGGGGCTGGATATTCAAACTGCGCCCAAAAAGTGCGCAATAGCAGGAGCAAGCATAAGTCCATTGCGCCCATGCGCAATAGACGCGATATTCAAAAGGAGCAAGCCAAATTGGCGCCAACAGCCAACGCCTGAATATCGCATAACTTGCTTATAGCACAACTAGGAAGGGAAGCTGAGCAGATATGATGTGCTATGAGCAACAAGGGCTGCCCAGCTGAGCAGCCCAGGAGGCTTACAGCACGCAGGGGAGCCCCCAGCAGCAGTGCAATGTAACTGCACAACCAGGGAGGTAGGTAGGAGCCCACCACCCATGCCAAAGATGGGCACAGGAACACACAGCAGAACTGACAATGCACCCCCACACCCTAAGCACAGCACAACTGGGGGAGGGCTGGAATATCCACCAGCCCATGGGGACAAGCAAGCAAAGCACAGCTGGGCCATGGTGCCCCAGCACACCCACTGGCCAGAAAGCTGAGACTGCCAGACAAGGAGGGCGGACAACCCCATGCCACACCAGCCCCCCTGTGCATGGCACACCCTGCACTGTGACCCCAAGACACCCCCCATGAGCAGTGACCACCACTGCAGGAAACCCCATGCATACCACCACCCCCACTGTCACACTGCAACCTCGTGTACCACAGAACCATACAAGCCAGACCCACCATGAGCACCCAGCAGTGGGTGGCAGCACACGGCAATGCAACAATGGCAGACACAGTGCCAACACGCACTATCCCTCTGAGGCACAGCTGAGAGACAGAACATGTGTCGGCACAAGAGGTACCCCACATGGAAAAGGGCATGCCCCTGACACCACCACCATTGATACAGCACCCTGCACAGTAGACAAGTGTCACATCCCGACCCACCACGAGCCACAGCAGCCAGCACAGACACCCACAGTGGTGCATGGAAGCATGCAGCACACCGGATGCAACACAGTGCAGGGGCAAACACACACCCATACCCATGGGGACGCTAACACAGGGACGCAGTAGTATCAAACCAAGCCCCTAGTGTGGGCCCATGAAAACTGTGCACACATAGCCGGCAGTCCTCCATGGCACAGGGGTGACACCCACCCTGTGCATGAACTGTGGCCCTGTACACCACCAGCATATGCCTGGAGCACAAGTCACAGACAGTGGTGCACAGCCCCTGAAACACACACAAGCCAAAGCATGGAGGTGGGACAGCAACTGCGGAGGCCACAGTATCAAACGAGGCAAACATGCACTACACCAGTGACAGGAGGCAACCCAGCATTGTGACGGTCACAGTGGATGACCTGCAGGGACAGCCACCACTGACAAGGCAGCAGACCTCACAGGCCACAGACATGCAAGGGTGTCAGCTGCATAGGTCAAGGATGGGTTGACAGGTGCACAATGGACACAGAGCATGCACCATGGACTACTGCACACAGTAATGCAATGCACAGTGAACAACGCACACACCACAGACACCAACTGATAGCCACTCCCACACCAGAGACACTTCCCCATGCACACACACACACACATACCCATGACTGAACTACCCCAGATGCCATGCACACCACTGCAACTGAGCACCTATAGCCAGCTGCAAATCAGAGACCACCACAGTATTCATATCAAAATATTTGTATTCAAAAACATATAAAAAATAACTATATACAACTATGTACAAACATGAGGGAAGGGACAGGAACAAGGTGGGGGTGGGAAAGGGGCAGGGGTGAACATATGGGAGAGGGTAGGTGGGGTGTGAGGGTTGAACAAAGGGGGTAGTAGCAGGCTGCTCGTGCAGATGTCAGTGTCCAGCCTGGTCCTCCGCTGCCTGGGGCTGTTGCCTGGGCCACCTCCTCCTCACCCCATGCTGCTGTAAGTCCCTCAATATGGAGAAGGACTCTTGCACCTGGATGGCCTGCTGGATCCGGAGGAGTATCTGCACACCTAGGACAAGGGATCAGAGTCAATAGGTGTGACTGTCCATCCCCCTGCAACCCACCCATTATGCATGGCATACAGCCATGTGCCATGCTTCTGTGATGGTGTGCGCCCACCCACAGTGACCATGTCCACAAGACATGCCCAACCAGGCAGCATCAGCCACGTGTACCACTGCACACACCCACCGCCCATGTCCAGCACAGCACAACCAAGGCCGTACAATGAGCGTGGCTATCGCGGTGTGCAGGCAGTGCCACAGCCATGTGCCCAGTGCACGCATGGACCACCATTGACGCACTCCCAGACATGCAGTGCCACTGGACAGTGCTGACTGTCACATGTCGAGTGCAGGGTAGTGGTGTCCCTTGATGGTGGCCATGCCATGCTTCCCACCCTGTCACACAGCATGCAATAGCAATCATGGTGTCATGGCACTCACCCTCATCGGGACGTTGATGGCATTGGGGTTGGTCCCTGACATGCCCCTGTGCAGCGTCCTCCTCCCTCTGCTGCCACTCCACCATCCTCCTCCGCTCGGCCACGCCTGTGGGAGACAAAAGGAGAGAAACACATCAGTACAAACCCAAAGCAAATTCCCCCTGCTCCAATGTGTGTGCCCACCCACCCAGCCAGACCCACCCACTCCATACCCTGTAAACACCACCACAGCCAACCCTAGACTATTCCTCCCCTATGTGCTGGACACATAAGACAGTGTTACCCATATGGACCATACAAGTGTGTAGACGTATCACCCACCTAGACGAAGCACCACGCCCCCTCCTGGCACGCGACCGCAGACATGCAAGTTGCTCCGGCTCCCTCCTTCTAAGGTCCCCATACCAGTGCCTGCACTGTTCCACCATTCTCCTGTGGCCAGTGGCTGCCTCCAGGGTAGTGGCCACCTCTTGCCAGACCTGGGTCCTGGCCCTGTCCAGTGCCTCCTCACCAAAGAGTGGGCCATAGTGTGGCTCCACAATGACCACAAGGTTGGCCAGCTCAAGGGCACTCCACTGAGGGGCTCTCCTGCGTGCCATCTCTAACACTATAGTAGGCAATATGGTGCTCTGCAGCGCGCGGCACCCCATGTGGAAGTGCTGCTCGGTACAGCGCCGCCATTCCCTATCGCGCTGTCACCAAACAGTGCGATAGAGGTGCAGCCATGCCAGACGTATAGCGCCAAGGGGGGGCAAAGGTCGGGCACAGGGTCATGGGTCTCTGGTGCAAGGCCACGCATAGAGCCATCGGATGTCTATGTGTCTAGCATGATTGGTTGCCTATGTGCCATCTCCACAGCGAACTATTGCACAGTTGTGCCACAGCGCCATGTAGTGACCCTCACCATAGTGCCACTGGCACAATGGTGGCTGTGCCCTGAATTGCCTACTGCGCACAGCACATCATCAGCATGGCAGATGCCTGCGTAAGCTACCTGGGCATGTGCAGTGTGGTGTACTACGCATGCCACAGAACTGCGCCATTGGCTCTGCACGTTCAACACAATTGCACAAAGTGCAAAAGCACGATATTCGGCCGTCATATGCAAATCATCCGATCAGCCATGCAATGGCACAGCAGCGCGATTTGCATCTCATTAAAGTTGTTCCTCACCTAATTTGCATGGATTGCGCTATAAAAATGCGACACTGTTCTGCAGTGGCCATATTCAGTTACTGCAGTTTATTGGTGAGTTGCATGCTGTGTGGTGTTCTGGACTGCGGTATCAGGGACTTGCTTTGTACTACACAGTCACAGGTAACCATTGTCATCCATACAGGCTGAATAATGACCGAGCGAGGACTGGGTGAGGAGGACAATGATGGTGGGTGGAAGAGGAGGCCCAATTTCACCAAGACCGAGACGGAGGCACTCTTCGAGGCCTACATCGATCAGGAGCCACTGCTCAGTGGACGGCGGGGCACCCCTCAGGCATGTGCTGCTGCATGGGAGAGGGTGGCATGTGCCGTCAACCTGCACGGCAGCCACCAGCGCTCTGTGCAGGAGTGTAAGAAGAAGATGGGTACCGATAGGAGGAGGGTGAAGGAGAAGGTGGCTGCCATCAGGGCGGCACATGCTGCAACAGGCGGGGGCCAGCTGGAGGTGGTGCAGCTGACACCGGCAGAGGACAGGCTCATTGCAAGCATGCAGTGCAGTGCCATTGAGGGCGTTCCAGGAGGTGGCTTCCAGACAGGTGGTAGCCCATCACTGCATGGTAAGTCATGGTCTGTCGGGGGGGAGGGTAGATCACATGCACTAACATGTCCTTACTTTCTGTTACAGATCCTGAGCATCTGCAGGGGTCAGCGATGGGGGGCCTGTCCACTGTGGACAGTCATCTGGAGTTGGAGGAGGGACCATCCAACTCCTCAGGTAGCCGGCGAGCATTGCAACAGTGGTTCCGCCTGGCTGTCAACACTGATGTCATTGAGACAGGTGTGGGGGAGGCCCTTCCTGTGTCTTAGAGGTCTGGCATCCAAGGATGCCAGCACGCTGTGGCTGTGGCTGTGGCACAGACCTGCACCAATGATGATGCAATGACCGTTATGGGCAGTGACATGTGTGTGTCACGGAATGGACACACAGCAGGCCAGCTCATGCCCATGGACCTGGCTGGTTCTGACGTGTGTGCCAGCGTGTCAGCACAGTCCCAGGCTGTGTCTGTCAGCACCAGTGGGGCAGCACTGGTGGCTGGTCAGGTCAGTGGCACTGTTGTGGCCACAGCGGCGGAACAACCGATCCCTTGGGCACAGCAGGCAGAGGGGCAGCAGCAGCAGCAGTCACCCACTGGGACTGGGGGTTCAGGGTTTAGCAGTGGCATCTGTGCACCACCTGTGGACTTGCCCATACCTGGTCCTGGTGAGCAGCGCCCACCCTCAAGGGGTGCTGAACATCAGGCCCTTCCATACCCTGAGGGACAGGATGCCGAGGTGGCAGACAACCTCTTTGACGAGCACACCCACCTACTGCAGGCATCAGTACAGCAGCAGATGCAGCTTGCAATGTCCGTGGAGGCACTGTGTGTGGCTCTGGAGCGGGTTGAGGACTCGAGGACAGGGACACCGATAGGATCCTGTCACAGATTGTCCAGTTGCGGGAAGATGTGACCGCTGCCATTGACAAGCAAACACAGGTATTGGTCACTGTCATGGCCACAATGGGCACACAGTCAGGTGCCCATGTATCGCTCAAATCGCGCAGTTCGCTAACCACTCCCCATTCTCGGCATCGTGCGACATCCACCCTGTCGATGCCGGGTTCAGCTGTGATTATCCCGAGCACTCCTGGTGCAGGTATGTTCAGTGTGCTGCAGACCCCTGTGTGGGCACAGTCATGTCCGTGCAGTGGAACCCCTGGTGGACCATCGGTGCCACCCCATGAGGCCCGTGGTCAGCCTGCCAGTGCTGCTGGGTCTCAGCCGGGCCACCCACGCATCCGAGGTGGACGTGGCACTGTGCCGCAAGACTGACCTGTCTCCCACCGTGGGCACTGTCTGGTGCTGCCCTGTGTGCATTGTGTGTTTCAGTGGGAAGTGCACCGGTGGGTGCCCAGTGCTACACGCAGACACACGGTCCACCTGCACACCCTCCCGACTGCTGTCCACAGGTACGTGTGCATGATGATGCCCGCATTGTGCTGTACACCAAAGTGCGATGGTGCCCAGCATCTGACACACGCACATAGACAGTCAGTGGATGTGGTGGCCTGTGGACATGTGTGTTGCTAGTGTTTGTGTTCCGGCTCTGTTTTGCACCTGACCCCTATGCACTTTGTGCCTATTGTGTGTGCGTGTGTGTGTCCGTCCATGTGGCGTGTTACTGTTCACCCCTCCCTGGTTGTATGTGTGTGCTTCTGTGCCCTGCCACATCCCTTGCCAGCATGCACCCCTGGTGTGTTTCCATGTGTGTATGTGGGTTGTGCCCTAGCCACTGGTGTTTGCACATGGCCCCATGACTTACCTGTGTTGGCTGAAGTGCTCCTCTGTGATGGTGTCCCGGTGCAGCTGTGCCAGCCGGATCAGTCGGGGGTCCCGTTGGTCAAGGGGGGGCTGCCCATCCCCATCATCACCGGTGTCACCGTTGTCCCCATTGCTTGTCCCCCTCTTCGACCAGTACAGCTATCCTACAGTCTTTGGCCATGTTGTGCAGGATACAACAGGCCAGGAATATCCCACAGGCCTTTGAGGGGCTATACTGTAGGGCACCGCCAGAGGTGTCCAGGCAATGGAAACGTGCCTTCAGCATCCCAAACACCTGCTCAATGACGTTGCATGTGGTAGCATGTGCCTCATTGAAGCGTTGCTGCGGTGGGGTCATGGGCTGATGGTAGGGTGTGAGCAGCCAGGGATGGAGTGGGTATCCACTGTCACCTGTGTGGAGATAGTGGAGGTTAGTGTCTTGTTCTGGCTCAGACTGCCCAAACCCTGTGGGCCACACCCATGGTACCTCTGGCTTACCCTCCCTTGCCCATGATTTGTCAGTTCTACATACATACTCACGCACTAGATGATCTGTGGGGATGTCCCCACTCTCGACTCGATGGCACAGTGCCGACTGGTGCCAAATTAAGGAATCATGTGCTCCCCCAGGGTGCGTGGCACAGACATTGATGATGCGCCCACTGGCATCACACACCACCTGGCAGTTGACACTGGCATATCCCTTTCGATTCATGTAGGCAGCCCCATCGGGGCCAGGTGGTTTGCGAATGGCCACATGGGTGCAGTCTATCGCACCTAGCTCGCCAGGCATACGTGCTACCCTGTGGAACTCCTGTATGTTTGCTGTGCACTCCACCAAGCTGCTGGGGAAATGGATGTACTCCACAGCATGTGGCAGCAGTGCGCTAAGGAATTGGGTGAGGATGCATGACGTGGCCAACTGTGTTATGCCTGTGGTATCCTCTATTGGTCTCTGGAAGGTACCCGTGGCGAGCAAGTACATGCAGGCTGTTACCTTTGTCTCCACTGACAAAGCATGACTCCATCGTGTGGGTGCCTGCATCACATCACTGCACAGCTCACAGAGCCGCCTCAGTATTGCCCTGTTCAGGTGGTACTGGCCCACAATCTCAACATCTGTGTACAGCTCAAAGCTGGTGCAGGCTCGGTACTGCCTGTCGGGGGCATACCACTGACGGGCCCTTCCATGGCCACGTCCCCCTGCAGCATGCCTTCTCACCCCGCTCATTACGGCTTCCATGTGGAAGGTGGCACTGTACATGTCCCTGGCTTGTGTTCTCCCCCAGCTGATGTTACTTTGTTCTCCCCGCTGTCCTGACTGCTACCTCCCCTGCACCAGGTACACCTACTGGCCTCTGCACTCTGTGGCCCCACACACCTTCCCTTGCCCCTCTTCTGTGTTGTGGTTTCCCTGGCCTGCCCTCTTTCTCCCTATTTCTCTGTGCCTGTCTCTGACACATGTGGCTTCTCTGTAGTGTTCTTGTGCCTCTTCCTTGCTCCTTTTTATTTTGGCTCATTTCCACTATGGCGCAACTTCCTCCTGCTCCATTGTTGCACATTGCACAAGTCTTTGAACATCGCACTGTGCACTTTATGCATGGTTCCACCCCCTTCGGCTGCGCATGCCTTCATTATCATTGTGTTGTTGCTCAGCATGTTTTCAGTGGCGCAACTGCCTCCTGCTGAATATCGCAGAATGGCGCATTTTCTGACTTGCGCTGGCGCAACCCTATTGCGCATTGTGCAACCCTTTTGAATATCCAGCCCACAGAGTTTGTACTGCCCCAGATTCACATAAAACCATGGACTGAGACTAGCAAAAGTCTTGCATGAGCTGTTATACCCCTAAAATAAAATATCCAAAATTATAGAGTTTCATCCCAATGGGCTAATTTCTTTATGTCTGAAAGATCCAAACACTCATGCCCTACTTTTGTTCCCACCTAGCTCTGGTCTTTTTTTTAATTAGTTCATTATTTTTCTGCTTAATTCCACTGTATATCCTGGTAATGAAGTGGTTGTCGAGGTACAGAAAGAACATGACCTTTAGACTCCAGCACAAGTAACCCATGTCACTCACAACAGGAGAGGTGCAAACCATTGTAAATATTGGTTGCTCAAGTAACGTAATTTTGGTCTAGCAAGAAGAAGAACAATAATAATAATAATCAGCATTTATATAGCACTTTTCAAACACAGTGTATCCCAAAGCACTTTACAGGCAATGCTAGACTGGTAGTGTAGTGACTGAACGTGTAGTGGCAGCCATATCACACAGTTGCATGAACTAATTTTGTGGGAAGGAGAATACTGGCCAGGACACAGGGAAAAGTACCCTACTCTTTACAAAAAGTGCCTTGGGTTCTTTTATTTCCACCAGGACAACCACCAGGACAGCACTAAGATGGGCAGAAGGGACCTTGGCTTAATGTCTCATCCAAAGGATGGCACACCCCACGGTACAGCACCACCCAATACTACACTTGGTGCCAGTAGGTATGAGCCCAAGCCCGATCCTGGTGAAGGACTAGAACACATGCCCTTCTGACCCAGAGGCAAACATGCTACCAACTGAGCAATGCTCACAAAAAAGAAATAACCAACATTTTTTATTTATTAATATATTTAAAATGTTTGTGACCAGGATTGGCACACTTAGCTGAGGCTCATTTCCAGGTGCAACCCAGAGAAGGGGTACGCATTGGATTAGTGCATAATAATACAGAAACAGACATCTTACAGTTAGACAGCAGTGCAAAAAATTGAGTAAAACAATTGCTACAGTGTTGTGAACTCATATGAGAACTACTTTCTGTGTCCAGTATCTGGCAGCGGGTTACAATTGCATGTCAGCTGGGTGTTGCTCCTTAGTAATCATTTAAAAGACAGGATGGAGTGGGAAAGTTGAAGAAGGGTGGGAAGCTAGTTCATAGGGCAGGGAAGGAGTAGAAAAAAGCAGCTGGACCAGAGTGTGAGTGGGGAAGAGGGATAGAGAGGGTACGGGAGTCTCTGGATCAAAAGGTGTAGGCAGAGTCAGCTAGAAGGGAAAGAAGAGAGGTGAGGTAGGCGGGTAGAGAGTCAAACCAGTATTTGGCAATGAATGTGGAGCAGTGAGTTTGGTGACATAGAGGAAGCGGAAGCAGGGATAAGGAGGAGTACAATGAGCAGTGGTGTATGCGGGGGGACATGTTTGATGCAAATCAGCAGAATGAGTTGCAGAGGGTATACAGTCTGGCAAGAGAGGAGGGAGAAGTACAGCTCTAGACCATGTCAGCATAGCTGAATATGAGGAGGATTAATTTGGAGATCAGCTCACACCAGATGGGGAGGGAAAGACACTCTTTGTTATGATAAATAACTCCTAGTTGGTGGTGGAACTTGGAGCGTAGGGCATCAATATGTGTACCAAATTCCAGTTTACTGTCCAGCCATACTTTGTGGTATTTGAATGCTGGGATCACATCTAACTGGATGTCTTCAAGGGATGTGAAGGCAGATGAAGTTGATAGGCTGGTGTGCTTTTGGTCAGTGCCGAAGGTCATTGATACTGTTTTTTGGTATTGACTGTGAGTTGTTTTTTCTGGAGCCAGAGCACTAAATTTTGGAAGTCGCACTGGAGCAGGACTTCTACAGCTTCAGTTGATAGGCCAGAAGAATAAATAACCATATCATCCACACACATGTGTGTGTGGGATGAGACACATGCTGAAGGGAGGTCATTCAGGAATATGGAGAAAAGCAAAGGGCCCAGTATGGAACCTTGGGACACACTGACCAGGATAGGCAGTGGGGGGAGAGATTGCTTCCAACCTGAAAGGACTCTTGATGACCAGTCAGTCAGGTAGGACCAGAACCATATCATGGAGGTGGTGGAGAGGCCTGCTAGGGTCCATTCTTTTAGGAGGAGAGAATGGGACACCAATGTGAAAGCCTTGGCCAGGTCAATGAAAATGGCCATGGTGATGTGACCTTTGTCCATCCCTGTGAGGATGGAGTCAGTCACTCAGAGGAGGGAAAGGATGGTGGAGTGGTCCTTTCTAAAACCAGACTGGAAGGGAGAGAGGAAGGAAGAGGATTCATTAAAGGAGGAGACCCTGGAAAGCACAAGGGATTCTTGGAGCTTCACTGAGGAGGGTGTAGTGAGATTGGTCTGCAGTTACCTGAGGTGGAAATGTCACCTCTTTAGTGGAAAAGGCAGGACCTTAGCTAATTTTCAGGCTTGGGGGACTGAGCATAGGGAGAAGGAGAGGTTCAAGAGGTATGAGAGGGTGTTTTATGGCTGGGGTAGTTATTTGGAGGAGGCTTGGATTGAGCCCATCAGGGCTGTGTTTAGTTATGTAGAGGGATATGAGAGCTTGAAAAACTTCCTATTTGGTGATTGAAGGGAAGTCAAACACATCAGGAGGAGAAGGAGGGGGAGCCAATGGGATGTCAGGGGAGGACTTGCTAGGTAAGGAGCAGATGGTGAAAAAGTGGTTATAGATGGAGGAAACAGACTGGGAGTCTGAGATCAGTGAGCCATCTACTAGTAGGGATGGGGAGGAGGATTGGGCAGGAGTGTCAAAGAGGGAGAGCAACACCTTGCTGAAGTTAGTTGGTGAGCTCATGTTGGGCTGGTGGCTGGTCCTGTAGAAGTGTGCCTTGGCTGTTTGAACATCATGGAAAATCATGTACACAAATGCTCACTGCCTGGGAAATAAGATCCCAGAACTGCAGGCAATAATGTCAGAGGCTAAACTGGACATAGTGGCAATTAGTGAGACGTGGTTTACCAGTAACCACAATTGGGAGACTTCAGTACCTGGCTATGTACTGTTCAGAAGAGACCGAGGTGCAAAAAGGGGGGTGGAGTGGCCCTCTATGTCAATGAAAATATCAAAGCTACAGAAATTCAGAATACACATAAGGAGCCAGAAGAACTGTGGGTCACACTGGAAACAGGAAATGGGACAGCCATAAGAACTGGGATTGTCTACAGGCCCCCAGACCAGAAGAGGACATAGACACATTACTTTTAGAAGATATACAAAACATAACAGCTAAAGGGGAGGTTCTGATAATGGGAGACTTCAACATGCCGGATACAGATTGGTCAATACCAGCAGGAACATCTGCCAGAACTAGACACATGGTAGATTCCCTGCAGGGGGAGGGCCTCAAACAACTGGTACAACAACCCACAAGAGACAGGGCTATCCTAGATCTATTACTGACTAACAGGGAAGGGATCACAGATCTCCAGGTAGAAGGTCACCTGAGGGCCAGTGACCATCACATAGTATGGTTCAATTTGGCCACTACATCTAAATCATCCCATTCCAAGGCAAAAATATGGGACTTCAGAGGAGCTGACTTTGATAAGATGGCCAACAGAGTTAAGCTAGCCCTGGCAAAAAGAAACACAGGTGAGAGGGTACAGGCAAAGTGGGCAAGCATTAAGGATGCAATACTTGAAGCAACATCCCACTGTGTTGGACAAAAAAGGAAGTGCAAAAGAAGAAGGAAACCACTTTGGTTCTCAAATACAGTAGCAGAAAACGTCAGAGGCAAAAGGCTGGCCTTTAGGAAATATAAGGGAACACAGCAGGATGAAGATAGGGAGGCATACCAAACTGCCCTAAGGGAAGCAGGGAAGTCAGTAAGGCAGACAAAGTCCCAAACTGAGGAAACACTAACACGAACAGTAAAAGAAGGTGACAAGACTTTCTATAGCTACATTAGTGAAAGGAGAAAGTCCAGAGAGGGTATTGCTAAGCTCAAAGGAGAAAAGGGGGGCATGTGTGGAGGAGGACCCTGTAAAAGCATCTATCCTAAATGGATACTTTTGCTCAGTATTTACTGAAGAGAAGGTAGGACAGGGCCCACAGCTCAGCACCATGGACACAGGGGGGAGAGAGGTGAGCACTACTCCCTTCACAAAAGAAAGGGTCCTACAAGAGCTCGCTAAGCTCAGGGTGGACAAGGCAATGGAACCTGATGGCATACATCCCAGGATACTTAAGGAGCTAAGGGTGTAACTAGCAGAGCCATTAGCAGAACTGTTTAGTGAGTCTCTGAGCACAGGAGAGGTCCCAGAAGACTGGAGAAGGGCTCATGTGATCCTGCTCCACAAGAGTGGTAGCAGAGAGGAGGCAGGGAACTACAGACCAGTCAGTCTTACCTCAGTAGTGGGCAAGATTATGGAGGCACTCCTTAAGGAAAGGATAGTGCAACACCTGGAATCCATAGGAGCACAGGATCCAAGACAGCATGGGTTTACAAAAAGGAAGGTCCTGTCAAACTAATCTCATAGATTTCTTTGACTGGGTAACCAGAGTGGTGGACCAAGGGGGAGCAGTTGATGACGCCTACCTTGACTTCAGCAAAGCTTTTGACACTGTTCCACATAGAAGATTGATAAATAAGCTAAGTAGGCTGAGGGTGGGTCAGAGGTTGGTCAACTGGGTGGCAAACTGGTTGACAGGCAGAAAACAGAGAGTGGTGGTAAATGGTATACAGTCAGAAGAAATGCAAGTCACAAGTGGGGTACCTCAGGGATCAGTCCTGGGGCCAGTCCTCTTCAATATCTTCATTAGAGACATTTCAGATGGACTAGAGGGTAGGGCTTGTCTGTTTGCAGATGACACCAAGATCTGCAACAGAGTAGATGATCCAGATGGGGTGGGCAGAATGAGAAGAGATTCTAGATAAACTAGCAAAATGGTCAGAAGAGTGGCAACTGGGATTTAATGCAAAGAAGTGCAAGATCATGCACATAGGGAAGAGAAAACCCTGAAGCCACCTATAGGCTGGGAGGGGAGTTACTGGCAGTCACAAAGGAAGAAAGAGACTTGGGCATCACCATCACCAATGACCTGAAATCATCCAAGCAGACCTCTAAAGCAGTAGGTAAGGCTAGGGGGGTGTTAGAGTGTATTAGTAGGGGCATCACAAGTCATAAGAGGGAGGTAATAATCCCTCTTTACAAGACACTGGTTAGGCCCCATCTGGAGTTCTGTATGCAGTACTGGAGGCCACACATTCACAAGGACATTAACCAAATTGAGGGAGTCCAGAGAAGGGCAACCAAAATGGTGCAGGGACTGTATCAGAAGGCATATGAGGACAGATTAATGGAGCTCAATATGTATACCCTTGAGCAAAGGAGGGAGAGAGGTGATATGATCCAAACATTCAAACACCCTAAAGGCTTTAACAAGGTGAAAGAGTCTAACATGTATAAATATAAGAAAAATAGCAGGACAAAGGGACACAGCATGAGATTAGAGGGAGGCCGATTAAGGGGGAATGTGAGGAAATTCTTTTTCACAGAAAGAGTGGTGGATGCATGGAACGGCCTACCTCAGGAAATGGTGGCTATGAATACAGTGCAGGGCTTCAAACATGCATGGGATAGGCATAAGGGAGCAATACAGATGAGTATGAATAGATAGGCCACTGACAGAGCAAAGGCCGATGGCACATTTATAAGGTAGAAAAAGAAATGGGCAGACTGGATGGGCCTTACGGTCCTTATCTGCCATCAACCTCTATTTGCGCAGGCATTTCTGAAAGCCCTATATAGCTGAAGAGCAGCAGGAGTGCAGGTGTGCTTTGATTTCGCCCACACCAGATCACAATGTTTGAACACCTCTATAAGGTTAGGGGTAATCCAAGGGTGGTGACAGTACTTGACTATAATTTTTTTTGAGAAGAGCATGCATGTCCCAAGCCCTTTTGAAGATGTCCATAAAGTCTGCCACGGCCTTGTCTATGTCTATCACAGAGAACAGAGGGGACCAGTCAGTGTGAGTGAGATTGGCTTTAAGGACCTCAGCATCAAGTAATCTGAGTGGTCTCTGCCAGATGTTCTTAGGTGAGGAGTGCGGAGGGCAAACCTTCCTGACACAGTAAATTAGTCAATGGTCACTAAATGTGTCAGGGAGTGTTTGCTCAGCTGTGATCCTATGGGGTGGAAGAATAACACCCAGTCTGGGAGGGAATGGTTTGAGGTGAGAGGGTTTAGCTTTGTGGGTTCTGTGATAAGCTGAGTGAGATTTAGAGCTTCAATGGACTGGACAGTGGGAATAGAATTGGGCGATTGCAAGTTTAGGTTGTAGTCACCGAGTATGATGAGCTCTCCAGAAGCAGCCAGTGAGACAAGGGAGGAAAGGGCTTTGAGGAGGAGGCGGGGGTGAGGATTTCAGGGCTACGTAGTGATTAGAACAGATATGAAAATAGGGATCGCGGAGGAGGGGGAGAGTTTTAGGAAGAGTAATTCATAGGAGGAGGGGAAAGTCTCCTTATGAACTAGGGAGGAGGACTGGGATAGATGTGTATAAATAGCTACTCCACTTCCACACTTGCCACTGTTCTGGCAAGTCAGTTGGTACGGTACTAGCAACAGACAGTGCAAGCTATTTCCCGAAATGTCTGTGATATTTCCAGAAATCTCTAATGCTTTTTGCATTTAAACAGTAGGGGCAGCAGAGAGAAACTCTTCAGAAATTTCACGAAATATCTGGAAATAGCTGGCAATGTCTATGGCTACCACTGTAGTTGGGAAAGCCAACTGAGAGTCAGGAATTTGGGAGAAGAGCCACATTTCCGAGATGCAAAGGATGTCAGGGGAGAGTATGGAGGACCAAACCTTGAGGGTGTCAAGTTTGGGAAGAAGACTCCTTGTGTTCAGGTGGAATATTTGGAGTCATTTAGGTATGGGAGAGTTAAGGGATGGGAAGGAGGGGGATGGGAGGATGGAGGGCCAGGGTTGAGTTCCACGTCACCAGACAGAAGGATAAGGATGAGTACCGGGAAAATGGCAGTCAGCCACTTCCGCCTTTCTTGACAACTGGGAAAGTAAAGTGGGGGGAGGAGGTGGCTACAGCAATGATAAAGAAATTCCAAGTTTAGGAGGGAGTATGCAGAAGGCCAGGGTGAACAGACTGTTCAGGGAGCAAGAAGGAAGGGACAAAGAGATAGCCCAGAGGTGAGGTTGTTGTGGGGAGAGGAGGAGGAAGAGGAGTGAGAAGTGGGTGTAGGGAGGACAGGTTGAGACTAGAGATGCAGCAAAGTTTTACTTTGTGGGCGAATTAGCAGTGAATCCATCAATTTCACCTCCGTGTGCAATTTCACAAAGTTGCTACCTGTAGTGGAAAATTCGCCAAAATTGGCATGGGGTAACTTCACATGGATTTATGTGATTTGGGTTACCACAAAAGGGTGACCCACAGAAGAGCCACGTCTGGGCGGCAGAAACAATTTCGCCACCCAGACAACCCTGACACACGGAGAAATGATGCCGGGGACTAAAAATACTTGCTTTCTGTTGGGGGGGCTGTGCCCCCAGCCCTCCATGTGGGGGGCTTCACCCACTGCTCTCCCCTATTTAACGATGCTCAACTCCAGGGGGCTGCTTGTCGGGGGGGTGCAAAACTAAAAAAAATAAGATTTTTGGCTGGGCACAAGAAAAGTACAGTAGCGCCCAGACCCAGACCCAAACCCGGAACCACAGCACCGCAAGCATAGGCCAACCCCCGATGCCACGGAGCAGCTCAGCAGCCAACCACACCGCCACCCTCTACATCCCCTCTGCCCCCTCCCAGGCCATGCTCGCTATGCTCGCTCCCCCCTCACGCGCACATACACATAGTGACACCCTGTGGCTAGGGTCACCCACCCCACCACATCCGGTCACCCTCCCTGCCCCCTCACCTTTCGGGCTTTCACCCATATCGCATTGCCATTTCGGATGGCACAGTGATTCAGGCACCCACCTCATGTGCTATCACTTCGCATTGCTTTAAAAGTTTTTTGTAGTGCAAACTGCACTTAAAAAACCCAAAGCAAGAAGAAGTTTGAGACATTCACTGGCATCACATCCCTGGTGCCTAGTGGTCCCCCCCAGCTGATTGCCGCCAGCCCAACCATCATAACTTCCCAGGTGTCTAGTGGTCCCAACCCCCCTAGTTGATCATCAGCCCAATATGAAAAAATAAATCTCCCCCAATCGCTGAGCACCAGCCCCAACTGTAGAGTCCATCCCTGATGTCTAGTGTCCCCCCACCAATCACTGGCCTGTTGCCAAATGAAAGAAATCAAAGGTTCAATCTGCCCCCCCATCGCTGGGCACTGGACCAACTTCAGAAATAATTTCCCTGTAGTCTAGTGGACCCTCTGCCTCTGCATCTACTGCCCACCACCCCGCTCTCCCTCCACCAGACCAAGAGCGGGTGACTGGCACAGCCCTCCACTCTCCTCCATGGATGGCTGCCTGAATGAGTTCTCAGTGAATGATTGCGTGCTTGTACAAGCACGCACTCATTCATTGTGCCAGCTTGTGTCATTGTGAGATGTTTATCAGGGTGTAGATAAGTGAGTGGATGCTCCAGTTGCCAGCAGGGGTGGGTGGGATGGGGATATCATTGTGGACCCCCTCCAGGAGTCCACAACACCTTTAGGTCCCTCCAATCTCACCCCACACCAGCTACTTGGGCAGCCCCCCTTCTCTACACCACCTGAAAAATTTTCTACGATGACCGCAAGCTCGCTGTCAATGAATGAGCGAATGCTTGTACAGGCATGTGCTCATTCACTTGAGAGATCATTCAGGTGGCTGGCCATAGTAAAGAGTGGAGGGCTGTGGCAGTCACCTACTTTGGGTCAGAGTGGGGGGGGGGGTGATAGGCAGTAGATGCAGGAGGGGTTCCACTGGACACCAGGGAAATTATTTCTAAAATTGGTCTGGTGCCAAGCGATGGGGGGCAGAGTAGACCTTGGATTTCTTTCAGTTTGCAATGAGCCAGTGATGAGTTGGTGGGAGAACAGTGGACACCAGGGATGGACACTACAGGGGTGATTTAAGGAATATACCCCTGCAGGGTGTGGGTATACTGGTGGATTTACCATGGCTGGTGTGGTTTGGTCACAAGGCACAGCCAAGTGACTTAACCACACTAGCTATGGTAAATCCATCAGTATATCCACTTCCTGCAGGGATATATTGCTATTATACAATGTGCCAATACTGTTTGGTGAGGAAAAAAATAAAGAAATATGTATATATATTTTCATTTTCATGGTATTTATTGTTCCGCGAGAAAAAAATAGTTCCATGTTGGTACGGAGGTGGAGCGAGGTCACAGAGTATGTTGGTAGGAAGATGAAGCTGAGGTGGGCATAATCATTTATTTGTTTGTTTCATCTGTTTGTTTTTTTAGTTTTATAGTACTGTCAACATCCGTCCCATTTTTTTGCTTCACATGTGTTAAACTCATTGAAGAAAGCAGTGGGGGGTGGAATCAAAATAAGAAGTATAAATGAGTGCTGAGAACAGGTGTCTTGTGCAGTGAGTAAGAGCATGC